>OU830597.1:0-10000000 GCA_917563855.2 Limnephilus lunatus | reverse complement strand
GATCATGTCAGTCCATGGAACCTTGAGCATTCTCCGGTGAAGCCACATTTCTTAAGCCTCTTTTATTTTCAAGGTCCATGTTTCACAACCATACAGCAAGACCGACCACACATAACATTTTAGCATTCTATGCCTTAGTTTTAAGCTGATATTGTCATTGCAGAAGAGGGATTTCATTTTACTGAACGCATTTCTTGCTGCTTCAATTCCCTTGAACATGTCTCTCGATGCATTTAATCCCTTAATCTCTATATCTGGGTCAAGAGTCTCCGTGAGAATACTGCCGAGGTATCTAAATCTCTCCACATTTTCGACATTACATTGCAACCATTTAACTGTATCCTATATAACCTGACCTCACTTTGATGCAAATAATTATTCTTAATAAACATTTGAAAAATACCGTACCTACAAACATAATGACGGTATGTGTAAGTTTTTGAGAGATAAATTGGTTTTTATAGTTCTCTAGCATAAATCGAAAATGATATTATTAACTGAGTAAACTGCTCGCTCTGTTGCGTCGACCTTAAAATTTTCATGTGGTATATTTAATTTGGGAGGCGTATATGGGTACCGCCGCCCCCGAAACCTTTTATCGAATAACACCTCTGGCATAGATCAAATAAACTGGTTCGCTAAGTTTAGTGACTTAGCTGGGGAGCCCGGTTTCATGGAATGAGGTTTGTTCACGTTTTGGCAAAGCAGTGTCTGACTACCAGCTACAAGATCGAGACAGGCCTGTTGAGTTAGACATTTTTACCTCTCCAGCAGTTGGTACTCTTTTAACCCATCGTCTTTCACCGCAGTGGGAGAGATGCATTCATGTTACTCACTGACATCCAGATTCCTACTCATCCCTCATACATTTTCCTTCCTTTCTGAAAAAAGGAAATTAAGGAAACGGGGGAAATTATTTTCCTCAGGGCCTCCCGCGCTTGGCATTTTTTGGAGTAAAACATAAAATTATTATTATTTTTAATTGATTGACTAACGTTTAAGACAAGATTTTTATGCATAGCACAAAGGTAGATAACAATTATAGCTTATAATAATTGTTATAAAATTTTTGTCTCCGGTGCCTTTTTTGATTTTTCGTTTTTTTTTTCTTTCAAACCAAACAAAAGAAAATTCATTCCACGTGTCTGTACTTGTCACTCAGGCGAAATACCACCTAACCCCTAATCCCGACCCCAAAGGTCCAATACATTCTGAGTCTTTATAATTAAAGTTTTAAAAAAAACATAAAGTCACCGGAGAACAAAATTTAATTTTTTACTCCAAATAATGCCAGGAATCACTGATCAAAGTAAGTCAAGTACGTCCCATAACATTCTGTACATTGTTTTATCAGTTCTGAAATACAAATAGTTGGGAAGGTACTAGTCAGAAAAACATTTCCTGTATTCCGATAATCCAGCCCTTTATTTTACGATCACGATTCAACTGCAAAATTGTTAATCTGGACCCCATCTCACTCACTACTGCCAATTTAGAGCCAAATAAACGGTGGTTGTGTAAATAAACTGCCTCAAATATAAAATAATCCCACCGGTCGTTAAATGATCATGTCTCTCGATGCATTTAATCCCTTGAACATGCAAAACGTTTTCGAAACCAGGGCAGAAGGTGTTTGAATAATTTATTACAGTGTTTTTCAAACTTAGTCTTCAGCCTCACCGCCCCCTTTTGAAATAAACATTCATATGAAGGTAGACAAATGGCATTTGTTCTATTTTTTTTAGTATCGTGGGGAGACATAGATGGGGACATCTATGTCTACGAGGCAGACGAATGTATGGAGCGGGCATACAATGTCAACATTAGCGATGGGTAAGTTCTGCATTTGGCCAGAGGCCTACTAGGCTTCCTTTTAAAAGTACTCGAGTTCTAGGAGCAGGTCCCGGATCCGCGTTCTTTGGTGCGGACTGAGTACTGAAGAGACCCATGTTGTAGGAGTGAGGAAACACAGAGGTCGACAAATCATTCTACAGCCCAGCAGTTAACTCAAGAACGAGTCGTAGAAGCGACCCGTTTTCATGTGGCAAAAGTCAACCATTTGTATATGTTGGACACGCGTTTGACGTGTTTCTCGACTATGCACCGGTGCCGAAGGGATCTACGATGCTAGTTCCTCGGATTCAAGTCCATGAGAAGAAATATTTATACAGTTATTTATATAGATATTTTGGGACGATAGTAAATCGTCGAAAATGGCAACACCTTGAACATAACCAGTGGTCATGTGAGAGCACCAACAACAACGTCTTAAAAGCACTGGCCTTTATGTAAGATCGATAGACGTAACTTCCGACGATTTCATATCGATGTCCCGAGCACGGTTTAACCGTTGACAGCCGAACCGATATTGACAGGAAATAACTAAGAAATCGATATAAACTTGTGTTTTCTGTGAATTTATATTCCGAAACGTCAATCGCCAAATAATTATCTAAAAATATAGGGTCCTTGCATATGAAATTGGCGTTTTGCCGTACTGGCAATTTTGATCTCAAATATCTTCTCTTTGGTTAGGAATTCCAAATTCAAATTTATATAGCTATTTACTCATGTATTTGTGTTTCGAAAATTATAATTCATTTGTTTTTTCCTTAATAGTTTTTTTTCTTTGCGTCACTTAGTTTACAAAATGGAAAACTTGAAATATCGCGTTATTTACGAGTACGAGTTCCACCGTGGCACCAGTGCTGCAGAAACGGCTCCAACGTTTTCGTTCTGGAAATTTCGACCTGCAGAACAAGCCCCGGGGACGGCCGGAGACCAAAGAAGATAATGAAGAATAGAAGGCTATTGTGGAAGCGGATCCATCGCAAACCACGTCCGAGTTAGCTGCAGGCTGCGGTGTTAGTGATAAAACTATTTTAATCCACCTGAAGCAAATTGGGAAGGTGAAAAAGCTCCCTTACAAAACTCTCATGAGCTCCCATACAAAGTTCATCCCATACAAAACGCCAATTTCATATGTAAGGACCTAATATTAATAAATTTCGCAAAATTGAATTGAAATACCAACCTAAATATGAATTGGCAGTGCGCATTTACTTTTTGATACTAACCGGGAGTTAATTAGATAATGGGTCTTAATTCATATTTCAACCTCTTTCGTTTGTCAAAGATCGAACGGAATAAATTGATCGCATGAATTTAATGATTTTTTTTTTTACATTAACTCCACACAGGAGGCCCTGAGGAAAATAATTTCCCTCAGGGCATATGTCATCTTTGAGGATGCTGTGTGGAGGGTCTTTTGGGGAAAGGAAGGTGTGAACATGGGTCTTGAAGAGACCCATGTTGTAGGAGGGAGGAAACACAGAGGCCGGTAAATCTTTCCACATCCGAGCTGTTGAACTCAAGAACGAGTCGTAAAAACGACCCGTTCTCATGTGACTAATGTCAACCGTGTACAAATGTTGGGCGCGTGTTTGGCGTGTTTCCCGACTATGCACCGGTGCCGAGGGGATCAACGACGCTAGTTCCTCGGAGCATTTTCCATTGTAATACCGTTAGAACAAGGACAGCATTCCCACCTGACGCCTGTGCTCTAAAGATTGCAATCCGTCTGTTAAGATGGGAGAATCTATCAAACGGACCGCCCGTTTCTGCACAGAGTCAAGGGTTTTTTTAAGGTATTTTGGAGCTCCAGACCAGAGGTGACTGCCAAATTCAACCGTGGGGCGAACTTGCGATTTGTACAGGGGGGATATGGATCGCTTAAATGACTTCTGTCAATTCTAAAAGCTTCGTTAGCTTAACTCCATTCATTAATAAGCCAGTAGTCTTGCATTACAAACGACATCATTAAAAAATATATGTATATTGACAGTTAACCGAAACTTATCTGATACTATGGAGGCCGCACTAAAATTTATCAATCGACGTATGAATATCTTTCATCAATTGTTCACCGTGCTTGCAAATATTAATAACTAATCATAAATGACGGATTAAGTCCATGTGGCACTGATTTTTTTTGTATGAATACCTCACAAGAGTCCCAACTGCTCCCGTCTGGAGCCAGTGAGACTATGACATCCCGGCCGGGGGCATGTTGTGAGGATGGAGGTAGTGGGGAGGGAAAGGAGATGGGGAAGAGGAAGGTGGGGAAGTACCTGGCTATTCAGATCTGGTCATCAAACACGGCTAAAAACCATTTCAAGCAACGTTTCAATTCTGAATGGTGGTCTTAAACCAGGGCGATACTGAGAGTGTCTTCCACCCTGGAACGTGCCGCAAATATACTATGTATTATTTTAAATGAATTGATATTTTAAATGAATTAACAGTGAAATAACACAAATTTGCCACGCCGGGATTCGATCCCGCGACCTTCGGATTGCGAGTCAAGAGACTTACCGCTAGACCACGCCAGCCGTCAATACTGGTATACTGTTATAGGATTTTAACGATCGTCCATGCTAGATCTCCTGTGCTAACTAGCGAAGAAAAAATTCAGTATCAGTTCAGTTTCAGTGCCGGCAACCCAGGCGTTTATTTTTTTTTTCATTTATGTATATAGTTTTCTTTTACCCACTTCACTAGACAAAGTCTGTTAGGCAGTTATGGCAGTTAGGCAATTAATATTTACGGTTTGTTAACACAACAGAAAACGAAAAAAAAAACTTCAAGAGCGGGATGACACGTCAGACGTAAGCGAAAATATTTAACATTTTAATTTGTAAGATTAGAATGCGAACAAACATGGTAGGAGATTAGGAAGACCAACCACTAAACATCCATTCTGTCGTTTGACTGCGTTTATATAATTATGTTGTAAATACATTCTACACGTTCACTATTTCGACAATTAACGGTGTTGTGAGCATAATTTAGGTTATGCTTGATTTTTATTGAAAGTTCATAATCTTAAAATTGTTTATAAATCTATTCTGTTTATATTTTAAGAGGCGGTGGTGACGCCATCAGTATTGTACTACTGCAAAACTCCATAATATTGGCCTATGCCGTAGATTTCATAGAATTAAGTCATTATAGTCCAAGAGCCAACCCCTCATCAATTAATTGCATTAAGAAAATGTTTATTTTTTATTTTTAAGAGTAAACGCTTTATGTTGCAGTGATGTACCATTAATTTGGTATTTTAAAAAGTAGGCAATCCGGAGGAATCACAATAAATTAGAGCGACGATCTCCGAGATAGTGATGACAATTCAGCCAAATTCGCAGAGCCAGATTTACACGGGCAACAGTGAGATTATCTAGGAAAATATGCAAGATACTGACAGCAGCAACATTCTTGTAATGCGAATTATTATTTGATATGTATTAAAAAAAAGTTTCTTATTCTAATGAAACTAAAATTACATTCTTATTTATTTAACTAGAAATCTGTACTGTATATATTTTTAATTACAATATGAGTGTATTACAGTACAATAATATTGTTGATTAATAAAAAAATAAAAACATTTAAATCTACTAACACTTTTTTTCTTCTTTTTTGTGTCGTCTGGAAGGCTAATTATATAAATCGCGCCCTCGTAACCAATGGATTGCTTACCATAGTTAGTATGTGTGGCGTTAGAATATATGTTATCGTGTAAAGAGTGTGTATTTGGAACTCAAATTTTCCTAAATTTGTTGAGAGTACTCGTTCCTTGAGCGAAATTAATGAAAAATATCCACACTTGGCGATGGAAACAAGGAGCAACGTGTGCATGTTGTCGCGGAGGCGTATATTTTTTATTTTAGTTATTATGTAAGCACAGTACACCTTAGATGCACTAATTATTTATTAAATGTAAACGTATTCTACATTCTACATGATGCTAGTTTTTTTAATATCTGTAAATATTTTGATGAATACCAAAAAACATATAATTTTCTGATCTAATTAAGTGAAGACAAAAAAAAACGATTACAAGAAAGCATTTTTTAATGTAACTTTTACGGGAGCGTCCGAATTAACTGGTGCCGATGAAACTATGGCATTCATATTTTGAAATGTTATGAGGCCGAAAGATCTGTAGAATGGAAAGAAAGTTTAGATCTAGGTACTAGACTATTCAGATCTGGACAATAAACACATTTAAAGCCGTTTCAATCAACACATTTGGACTTCAATCTCGAGTATGTATAACATATATTTTCAATATGGGAGGCGGATATGGTTACTCATGGTCCCAGTTACCATTTATTGGATAACCAACACTGCAGGTCACCCTTCTGCAGTAGTGGTGCACGGTTTTAACATTTTACATGGGCACCGAGGTAGATTATTTTCCTCGTGGCCTCTTATATGGAGTTGTTTTTAAAAAAATCAATGATTTAATTTAGTCAGTTTTATGAACTCCCTTGTGGGGTGTCCACTATCCGTCTTATGTGACGTAACTACATGATTTCATAATAATTTATTTATTTTCTTTTCCATTATTTGTCATTCACCATTAGCAGTAAAAAGAAGATATAGATTAAGTAACATCTTCCAACGAAATTCACCCTCTACCATCCTCAACGCAAACAAGTCGCAAGGGATCGCAAACAAGTTTTGAAATATGTTGAAAAACCGTATCATTAGTAATAACCATGTAACTTTCTAAATATAAAAATTGATAATGAAAACTTTAAAAAGTTTTAAAAATGGAAAGCTTTAAGTTTTTTTTAACTTAAGTTACTCCTAATGAAAACAATGTATTATAAAATTTATCATCGCCACACTTTTTTTGTCGTTTCATGCAAGAATATATTTTTTAAATTTCTCAGTGTCATTTTTTTCAAATTGCGGTCGTAAACTTCGGTTTCATAAAGCTGTAAATTTTAATTATTTTGTGATTAACTTTAAGATTTGAGTACTTTTGCGTGGTGTTTTTTCTTTCCACTATTGTTTATGTCATATTTCTCGCTATGCTAGTAAAGGAGGTACAACGATTTCTATGAGACCTGTATGAGTTGTTCCGAAATGATAACAAATATGCCTGAGGGGTTAAGACAAAGATAGCTAAATAAATATTTCCAATTAATCTTTACTACGAATCGATTTACTATAAAAAAAAAGATATGCTTTTAAAAAATTGAAACTTTTCCTACCGTTTTCATTGAGTAGAATTAAAATAAAATTGTTAACTACTAAAAAGGGTGTTTTTTTTTCATTAGAAATGCATGAATGTACATAAGAAACAAAAGTATAATTTTATGAATAAAATTATCTATGAAAGTTTCCATTGATTAATTTTATTTATTTTCTATAAAATTATTCACAAAATAAAATAGAAAAAACACTCTTGCACTTGAAATCTTGACATCTAGACTCTTCCATCATATTATCTAAAGTCGGGGCGATACAGTCGCACTTAGCCCATCCGCTCATTAGGCAACTGAAAAAAAAACATTTGGCAACGCAATCGCTATCCACAGGAAAGCAACCTGCGAATTTAATTATCTGTCCGCATATAGGCAACTTGCTAAGGGCAATTTGTCAAGGGCGACGCTGCAACTTGCAGTGCTAGTCGCTGCGGCCGGGGCGTTTCAGTTGCCAGATTACCAGGTTGACAGGTTGTCATAGTTACGCCTTACGACCTGTCAAGTTTTCGAGCCATTTGCGATATGTCAGAGCAGGAAGATATCGATTTTGTTCAGGAGGTTAATAAATTATTATTAATTTTTCAAAATTGTGATTTGACATTTTAAATAAATAAGAAGAAAATACTTTGTTTTACATATAACAGTCCTGAGGATGGTACGGAGATACCGAAACCGGTAGACTACAAAATATCAATAAAGTGACGTAAAACAAAGTATTTTCTTTTTATTTATTTAAATTATTGTTATGTATTAAGATTGGTAATTAATAAATTATATATTTGTTAAACAAGCAAACGATATAATTAATAAAATCGTAAAGTTGAGTTGCGCCGTAAATTGAGTTGCCAACCGGTTTTGTTTGGTTTACGTTCCTCCATGAGCGAAGGGCGTAAGAATGTATACATTTTCGGCTTGTGGCTTCCTCCTGCCGAGCGAAGATGGGCTAATCGCAGGTAGTAATCTTTTTTTACAATAGCTCCACACAGGACACCATGAGAAAAATATATTTCCCTCAGGGCTTATGTCATCTTTGGGGATGCTATGTGGAGGGTATTTTAAGTTCCTTATTTCATTATAATATATTATCTGCGAAGTATAAGGTAGAGGAGTGGGTAGGAATCTGGGGGTCAGTGGGTCCTAGAGTGACGGACATATGAATCTATACCGCCTTCTGCGGTGCAAGACGATGTACCAAAAGAGTTCTGTTTGAGAGGTCACAAGGTCTACCAGTCTCCCGTCTCTCCCAAACCCGGCTCCACGCAGGTAGTGTATAGTGGCATCCGGAATCCCAAGACCTAGACAAATCTCACCCCATGAAACCGGGCACCTCTGCTAAGCCACCAAGCATAGCGAAGCGTTTGAGGTGACCTACTGCAGAGATGTTGATAATCAAATAAATGTTTCCCGTCTCTCAAATTCTGAGTATTACTGAAAAGAGATAAAGGGAAGGAATATTAAGGTTATGGGTCGAGAGAGTCCTACTGAAGAGGCAAAATGATCTTCCTCAACCAGTCTCTCCCGATCCAGCCTGCCATACAGTGAGGAACAACCTCACCCCTTGAACCTGGGCACCCTTGCTCAGTCACCAAACGTAGCGAACCACTTGAGGTGACATATGGCAGAGTTGTTAAATGGTTCCCGGGGCGGCGGTACCCCTATCCCCCTCAAAATTGAAAAGTAGAGAAAAAATAACACATTCTAATAAGCGCAAATCGTGTTATATTTATTTAACAAATTTTTTATATTTATTTAATTATTTTTTATATTTATTTAACTAATTTTAGTATCACATGTCAGTTCCACCAAGAAGAGAAATGCTTAATTTCCACGGAAACAAATTAAATCTGATATTACCTGTTGTACCGTCAACCATACGAGCTTAAACCCATATACGTTAACGTGTGTGTAAAGGCTTCTACGGGGACAGAAAGCATGTTCACATCCGGCGGAGGGAGGCTGCGGCGGAGGTATAAAAACCCAGCATCCCTCAGAGCTTTCACAGTTAACCTGCGGCTTCAGTTCTAGAGACACCCAAGAAGCCTTCAATTCATTCCCGAACACCTAGCGAATTTTGTCAAAGTTTTAAGTTTATTTTTTGTTAGCGGAGATTTTAAAACCAGCTAAGATGATGTTTGTAAATATTGTGCTTTTGGGTTTGGTAGCTGCAACAGTTCAAGGAGCAGGTAAGATCTATTTTATGGTATTTAATCTTTTTGGTTTTCATTTATTTGTATTCGTATATTGCACGTTTTACATAGATTTTTTCCCTTTTGCTCCAACAGCCAAAAACCTATTTCATTTGTTGAATTTTGCAATTTCAATTTGTTTCTGCATAAGGGTTAGTCAATTATTTTACAAAAACAATACTTTAATCGCGATTGCAAAAGGCTAAATTAACACCATGTTATAAAAACTTAGTTAAAGTACTTTTAAAATGTTACTATTCATGTTATATTTTCGATAAGTGCTAGATATATGATATACATACATTTTTTTGTTATTTGTTCTTTGGCTGTTAACTGTAACGCTGTCAGAAGCGTTGGCTAAAGAATGAGGTAGCGCAACACGGCATAACACGCCAAAAATAAATAACAAAAATACTTTTAGCCTTAAAAATCTAAAATCATATCTACATATATATCTTCTTTAAATAATAAGTGTTAGTATTGTGTTTTTTAAACTTTTTTTGGCTCTTTGATGTCCTTTTTACATCGCCTTGACATTATTTGTGAAGTTTTCACAGAAATCTTGTTATTATTATTGTCAAAATTCTTAATGTTACGTCATATTCATGTTGTATTTGTTATTCACAGTTAGTAGTTGAAAAATGATTGAATGTAAAAAAATTAAATGTTCATTTAAATATTTATGTTTTATTTATTTATGTTAATTTATAGATGTTAAAACACTTTAAGTCAAATTAGATCGGCACCTAACCATAACTTCATTCATATTATACATGTGTGAAATACGTTGCATTATGTCATCATTTTAAATATTACTAAAATCAAACACACTTACAATGTCAACCAAATTTTTAAAAAGTCAATATTTTCACAAAATTGGTTTTAAATATCTGCTCTCTTAAAAATCTGGAAATTATTGGAACAAATACTAAAAAGTTCTGGAAAACCAGGAAAGATGCATTCAAATTCAAATGCATTTGTTGAAAATTTAATCTATTCTGCAAATGCAAATTAATCAAAATCCCACTGGATTTTATTTCCAGTAAATAAAACTTCCCCATACCTTTCATGCTGATTGATTTTACTGGATTTTTTTTAATAAAGAAAAACAAATCATTATTACCGAGGAGCTTTTAGATTATTCTATGGGTTTTATGTATTACTGGGACCTTGAATTTCAGTTTTAGCAGCATATGATTAAATGTTAAAACCATTTCATCATTTTTCATGTTTCCATTCATTCTTTATCACGCAGCAGTGAGCAGTAATGACGACGGTAAGTTCTTTCAATCATATCGCACTTATTATTCTTCACACTTGTAATTATTTTCTGTAAAAATAAATAAATAGATATCAATATTTGAAATCCCTATTATATATTAAAACTAAAAATGTTGTTTGCAAGATGGGCTTAAGATGAAACACGAGTGCTGACAAATGTGAATGATATATATTTTACCAAACTGTTACTGTCACTGTCCCGTTATCCCTCCGAATACTGTGCAAAAGGACTAATTGCACCGCTGATAATACCTACATAGACAAAATCGTGAAAACCGAGTTTTGTATTTCCCACTTTTCTCCTCCAAAACTAGACCAATTTTTAAGATTATTTTGCCAACAGTATGAGAAAAATATATTCTACGTCTGTACGTTATGCATTTTTAAAAAACATTGTCTAGTTTGTAAATGAACGCCTGTTTATGGCGTTCAAACTACGTGATTTTAATGATTTTTTGAAGGTCCTAACTCGTATAAGAAGTAACTTATCAAAAAAAGCAAAATGTATCGACACGTTAGTGGTCGATATCTATATTATATTTAAAATATCTGCATTTATATTTGTATGGACAAAAGGCGGCCCGGTTTCCTCTTAAGATTGTAAAAGTTTGAATCGGCAATGCTTGGGTGGGAATCCAACGATTTTAACTCGTCGGCCACAAACCGATGGAAAATATTCATAATGAGAGGCGCCGAGGAGCTGGTTAGTGCCGCCGCCGTTTTTTTATGGCCTTTAAGAGTGGTGATCTATTTATTTGACTTTTCGTGAGTAAGAAATATTGCGGGTTCGAAACCTGAACAAGACTAAAAAAGCTAGCAGAGATAATGTATTAATGAAGATAAAGCAAGAAGTGTGTCTCCCAACAGATGTACTTATTCATACATGGCATTCAGTCATCGTTAGTAAGAGTGAAATCTTAGATTTTTAATAATTGAATTGAATACAATACTATATACCTAATTATATATATAGTTCGTTTATTCGCCATATCACTGACAGAACAAAAAATATAACCTAGTATTAATTTATGTTATGTAATTAGCATTATTTAGAAATCTAGTATATTTTTTTCTTATAAAGAGATTTTTCCATTCATAAAATTTGCAAAAATAACAAAAGTAAAGATAAACAATTGTAATGATTTAAAGAGAATAACTTTGGTTAGAAAAACGGTTTCTTTTATTCCGTGATATCGCATGCTAATTGATGGATTTCGATCTACATACAAATAATATGAAAATAGATTCGATAAAAGCGTGTACAGAATCTATTTTTATTTATTTTGATGTTCACTAGTATTGTGTTATAAATAAGTAGCTTTCATAAATTTGGACACAGGAATATTCATAAGTAATAGTATTAGTATAGTATTAGTATAGTTTCTCCCCGGATTCAAAAAAGTTTCAACCAGATTTTTTTGAAATTTCTTTTCATATTGAATAAATGTAAAATATGGCACAAACTCTTAATTCTAAGCTCTTTCGCACATGATTTAAATTGAGTTGGGTTAAGCTATAGGTATTCCAGGATAGACTGTGCAAAATATCTTGCTTATTGCATGTTCTTGTAGTATAAAAAGTTCTTGTCAACATTTTGCAATGTATGCATTTTTACGTTTGCTATCAATTTTTTAAAGCACAAGTTTAATTAATATTAATTTCGTTCCACTGAAAGCTCCGTTGTAACGTTTCTTTCTATTACACACACCGTTTATAAGAGAGAGGAAGAAGTTGTAACAGAGCTATAGGCGGTATAGCTCTAACATGAATACTCTAAGAATAACACCCAAAAGGGTACCTAAAGTGAAAAAAAAAGAAAATTTTATTAGAAAAAAATATTGTTTCAACTTTTATAAAGTAACATCTCTCCATTTCAACTTTCAAAAAGCCAACAATACCAACTTTCACGCCGCAATATAAAATTCTAGTCATGTCCACTTTATATTTATTCGACAATATAGCGGAGATGATTCTCCACCATATATTCAGATTTTTCCTTTCAAACTTAAAACTCTAGAATTGAAAAACTTCAATCCATTTTACCGGGAGATTTTTATTGTTCCCAATAGGCCGCGGGAACTTTTCCGTACAAATAGGTATCTGGAAGTTTTTCAATACGTAGGGGTGGAAATATTACAGTACAATATTCAGGTAAATTGACAAAACAAATATTTTCATTTGATATCGAATGATAGTATAGCGTTTCCATAGCCTGAGAGGGTAACATCTTCCGAAATTGAATGACAACATTGTTTCGCATTTTGTTTACGATACCGTACTCACGGAATATATACGTACGGAGAACCATAATATATTGAAATAAAAATATGGATCCATAACGAACACTTCTTGAATCATGCAATGGTTTTTGAAACACAAAGCGAAGAAAACCCTTGTCACCAGTGTGTTTTCTATTTTGTGTATCCTTTATCTTAAAATATCTGCACTTTTAAAAATAACATTCTTTACTTTATTTGCACCAGCTCTTCAAAACTAACTTACAACGTAATTGTCTATTTTAACATACAGGTTGTCTGAGATAAAGTGCACTATCTTCTAATTGTTGTTTTCCATACAAAAACATTTTTTTCTTTGAAGAATTTTTATCTTTTCATTAAAACAACCCAACTTTTCAACCGGAAAACTACGTTGGAATTTCGAAACAAGATATTTATCCTTTTCATTTGATCCAATCCGTAGAATTATCGTACAATGTTAGTGGCGATTGCCATCGTACAAAATTCATAAGATTAATATTTTTATTCATCAAGTAATTTTTTTATATTTACTTCACGCGAGAGCCCTTGTGGTTTCATTTAGGGCCTACTACACTAGCTTTGGAGATGCTTTGAGAGTTAGTAGTAAAAATGGGTCATGACGATTCCAATATTGTGGAAGGGAGGAAACGAAAAAGTCTGCTATAGTCGAGCTAACGAACTGATCAAGTTCTCTTGCAAAAAATATCGACCAATTTGAACTCATAATATGTCAAAAAATATAATTTTATTATATTCGAATATTTTTTAATTTTTTCAATTAATGTTAAAGTAACACTCATCAATCTAATATTCAATCGTTAAAGAAGCGAAAAACTAATACTAACAGATCTAAACGAAACAGAAAAATACAATGAAAATGAAATAAATATTCATCCAAACTTGCAAAAAAAATTAAAGGGTTTATGTAGGTTAGATACAAATTGTTGAAAATAATTATTTTTAATTCTGAATTTGAAATATGAGATCGACTCAAATGACGTAAACAAATCAGATGACAATGGCCGAGTGGTAAGAGGTGTTATTTCTGTAAGACAGAGATCCTGGAGCGTTCCCACTTGCGATCTTTACTTTTTTTATTTCTGAGTCTTAATCTGTTTCATATTTCGTTTAGATTTATTATTATTATCTTCTACTTCAATGTTCTCGTATTATATTAATGAATAATTATTGACACAATTAAATCCACGTCATTCTAAATATACAACATGAAAGAAAAATTTCCGTTCGTGATGTGCGGTACAATAGAAAAATTAATTAAACTACTTTTACAATTTTCAGTATTATTTATTGAATTATCAGAAAGTGTCCATTTTTGTGAATATTATCGCGGTTTTCTTGGAAAAGCCTATAATAAGGGGTGTGTTTGTTTCTTTGATGTTACAGCAGTCCAGTCCAGCTATAAGGCTCGCCGGGGAGGCACCGTGGGGCTGTTTCCCTTCCCGAGGGTAGGCAGGGCGCAATTCGGGAAAAGCTGGCAAGTTGTTCCTGAAGAATTCGCAGGTAAATATATATTTTAATCAAATTTCTCTAAACCCACATAAAATGGAGCATTTTTTCCAATCACCTTTCCAATCTTTCTGTAAAAAGTATTCACAGCAATATCAAGAGTACCTACAATGGATAAGAATATATTTTATTAAGATATTTCACCCGCAATAACATTTGGGAAAAACTGTATACCCACAAAGTATAAGGCAAACATAAAAAAATCAACAGCAATAAAATAATTTTATTTAAATAAGTCTGTTGTGTGAAGACAAATTTAATAAAAAAGACCAATCATTATTTTTATTTTTAAACCATCTTATAATAGCCATACAAGTGGGTACTCTTCTTAAGTAGTTAGGTAGCTTAATCTTTTGAAGTCCTGTTTTGACCCGACAATTTTGCATTTCGTCTCCCTGTGAATTTAATTTTTTTTTAATTTGGATCAGGACACATGTTCAAGTCACATTTCCTGTATTCCTCTGTGTATGCTACGAAGATGTATTTCATTACCAGATCTGAACAAGCAGCTATTTCAAAAGATGAGATACACAATGTACATACTCGTAGGTCTGTTTCCTAAAAAGGAAAAAATAATCATTTTCTTGCACCTCTCTCACACACCGCACCGAGAGGTCTCAGTAGACCCCTACAATACTAATAGCTGTGACGATAATTTTGAAAGTATGGAAAAAAACGTACAGTCTTTATCATATATTATATCTCCCTTACGCACGTATAAAGAAAAAAAACTCCACGAGTCGCCGTAGCTGAGACGTAATAAGATATATCTATTTCCTCCAAAGGAAAAAAAGTAATATTTTGAAGGAAACAGATTTACGTGTTTTGAGTGTCTCATCTTTTGTCCCACCATTATTTAACGTGTAAGAGAGAGCTGCAGCATTATAGCGGTAATGAACGTATGTTTATTACCTTTTTGACATTACTGTACCCTAAACGTCAGTCGTCACGGTAATAATAAAAGCAACCACGAATTAAAAGTTTCAAAAATAGATCTCATAATTAATATGTGTTTGGTTTATCAAGTTTTAAAAAAGCATCTCAACAATGTAAACATACCGCCCTTAAAGAACCACCGGCTTTTGTTCTATTTCTTTTGCAACACGTATCACCCCTAAGATACCCTCCCTACATGCCTCCTACCCCAGACCTGCCAATTTATTAATGGCGTTTTGCGTGGTTTTTTTAAACGAGGCTTATAAAACGGATGCTTAATTTCTACAAAGCCATTATTAGTAGATTTAAAAATTTACATTTTCTACTTCATTACTTCAATTAACATGTCAGGTATTAAGTTGATTGCAAGATTACAATCTGTATGTATAAAATATGCATCCACGACATGAATAATTAAATGTTGTAAAGGTATGAAGTCATTATGGAAACAATATTAATATCATGATATTTAATCATCAATCATATTATTGAGGCGGGTATGGGTAGTGCCATTTATTGGAAAACCACCACCTCTGCCATAGGTTACCCCAAGTGGTTCGTTTGGAGACTTAACCGAGTTTTTGGGGTGAGGTGTGTCTGGGTCTTGGCAGCCGGATTGAAAGAGTCCGGTTGAGAGAGACCTTTTCGCCAGCAGGACTCCGAACATTGCCTTGCACCGTAGTGGGAGAGTTGCATTCGTACGTCCGTCACTTCTGGACACACTAACCCCCAAATTTCTACACACCCCTCATACTTTTTCCTTCCCAGAACTTCCTGGGAAGTCAATGAAGGAAATCCATTACATTATATATTTATAGACACTAAAAAAAAATAAAAAAATTCAGGGGTTTTATTCATATGAAAAGAATTTGACCATATTTTTTTAATAGCGTGATTGGTAACTCCCTAACCTGTCAAAACCTCCCTCAGTCCTGATAAAAAACGAGAAAATTAAATAAAATTGTCATTAATAGCAGTTCTACCCTTGAAATAAAGGCTTAATTAATCTAAACGGCTTTGAATTGTGTCACTTTGAATTATGTCAACAATCACATTGGTCATTAAGGTAGTACTATAGAAAATACACAACAAAAACAAAGCCTTATTTGTATGGTGTCATGACGCAATGTTTTGCGAGGCTTAAAAATAGCTAGAACAAGATCGATTCCACTTTTTTAAATTTTTAAATCGTTTAGGCCAGATGGCTATTTCTTTCAATCAACCCAATGTAAATATACATTTTTACCTACATAAGTAAAAACAATAGTACGCTTGCTTGAAATGGCTTTAGCCATGTTTGATGACCAGATCTGAATGGGCAGGTCCCAATCATCATCTTTTACATCTCACTTTCTTCCCACTTCCTTTGGCCTCAAAAAAATATCCTGATAATTGTAGGTGCTATAGTCTCACTGGCTCTTGGCGTTTATCAGGTTTTAAGGGACGTACTTGACTTGAGAGAAAGTTAAAGAAAGTCATGTTCCATTGAACGGAGCATAACAGTATTCACCAGTAATTAAAGCTATAAAGAACCACAGACGTCATAATGGCACCTTGGCAATGGCATGATGTTTGTAAAAATTGTGTGAATGGTTTCTGAAAAATGTGGGTAGGGATTTTAAGGGCTCCCTTAGCACTTCAGCAAAAAGAGAGCCAATTTTGACGAAACATTAAATAATATTTTGAACAGCTTGCATAAAACAGTCTTTTAAAATTAAACCCGTATTACAACACTATTTGAGATTTACTTTTCGCTACAATCTACATGTCTACCCTGAAGATACACAAATGAAAGGAGGTCTGAAATGTCGGCTTAAAGAGGAGGAAGCGCCACACTGGGTAATACCGCAAAAGCCAATCAGATATAATACTAATAATACCAAAATTATATTATTTCCATCAGAACTCCACTCCGACACCAAGCGCCAAGGACTTATCCCCTTTCCCCGTGTCGGCCGTTCTATGTCCATGGAGCCCCAGATGGGTCAAGCCACCAGGTGGGGTGCCAACGGAGATGCAGGCGGTGGTATGTGGTTCGGACCCAGACTCGGCAGGCTTTCTAAGAGGAACAGTCTCAACGGACTGAGCGAGTATGCCCCCTGGACCATGATTGCTTTGAGAGGTAAGGAAACTAGAGGCGGCTATCCCGTGACCTCATTTAAACAATGACCTTCCGAAATATTAACATTGACGAGGACGCACCCTTTAAAGTCATTATGTATCCTTTTGTAGTATGTTAAGATATAGGTACATGATTTAAGCAGTGTTAGAAAGGAGCAACACCACCCTTTGCATTTGCGTATAAAAGTTTATCATAACACTTCTAAACAATTGAAATAAATTATTAAAATTAAAATAAATATTCCAGGGAGTCATCGATCGTAACTTTTTTGAATTTCGTTTTGCTATAAAACAGCATGAAAAATCTCCAAATACCTAAGGAGTTCATTAAAAATATTCCTTAGGAAAGACAATCTTCATGTTATCTATACTTGTTTTCTCACACTCTGTAGCACACTTATTTACCTTTGTTAGTCTTTTGGCGACGTATTTTTGACACACGCCTTCCTCTTGTCGACTCTCATCCATTGAAGCCGATAGGTCTTTTTAGTATTTTTTTCATCAGGTCGCCTACTCTTTGGGAAAACTTCTACTTCTATTTCCTAATCAAGGGCGTCATCCAAAGACCATCTGTTAGTCTCACTTGAGATTGAAGATTGTGTTGGCGACCTTTGACTAGCGTCTAATCTTCTTGTTATAACCCTGGTACCTGGTACCAACAGAATTAAAATTAATCCTAAACTCGAGTGAATCTAATTAAACCTTAAATCATTGTTAGATTCTGATATCTCAAAGAGAACAATAGGTAGGTTATACAGAAATAATTCCAGATGACAGGATATGCAAACTCGTGATCAAATAAGTGAAGAAGGCTGTAACACCAACTGTAATATTGATGAAATGTTGCATGTTACTCTACTATAACTTTCAATAATCTCAAATTCTGATGGCCAGTTTTACGATTAATGACGATTATTCTTCATCGTAAGCCAATTGGCATTCAGCTTTTCACAAATAATTTCCTTAAATATATCTCTAGTATTTTCGATTATTAATTCACCCATTAAGATGGGTGCTTTTCTCTTTAGATTTTAGATCATTAGCCCAATTCATATGAGGTGAACAAGAAAACTACTTTTTTTCATATTTTTTTGTATATTTCTCTGCAGAAATGACTTCCCAGCGCGACTTCACTCCTCGTCTTGGAAGGGAATCTGAAGAAACTGATGACGACGATCTGGACCAGGATCCCAACGAACAAGATGCAGCGAGAACCGTCTAAAGTCTAAACAGAAAGATCAACTCTTAACCCTAGACCAGCTACCGACCTGGACATATCTATGCAAAACAAAACGCTTCGCTTAAGAATCCTTAATATGCCGATGTATAAAAAATAATAATAACAAAACAGTATGTAATCAATTCAACAACTTTTGACTTTGGTCTTGGCCACAATAAAAGTGTTGATACATCAATTTGACGAATGCTAATAAAATCCAATAATAAATTGACAAGCGCTTAAGAATCCATTAAGCAAAGCAATTATTTTAGTTAAGGTTACAATATTGAATGTTCGACTTATTATTTATGATTCGATAAGGTCGTAAGCTTTCTATCAATTGGAAATATAATCAAAATGATACCATTAAGCTGTACCAAAAGATAATAATAAAATGTACCCTAGATTGTATCAAAATTTTTATAAAAATTTCAACATAATTTTTTTAATTATTTCGATTGCTTTTTTTTTTTTTTTTTTTTTTTTTTTTTTTTTTTTTTTTTTTTTGTTTTTTCGTAAAACTTTTTTATTTATTTATTTTATTTTAGGGAAATCAACAGTTTACAATAATGATTAATTTATGCATGTATAATTAACCTAACTGAGAAACCAATTATAGATTTCCTATAATTATAGAGTTTTGGCATACTTACATAAATTTACGATGTTATAATAAACGTTGGCATGCACCAGATTAAAATTTATGAAGAGTGTAGTGTAAGACAAATGTATATAAATATTGTTATTAACTTATTACGCCTTTATGCTAATGTCTAGTTTTCTTTGGCTGGGTTTAAAACCTTTGCGAATTATATTCACAAATAATATAATTCGTAAAATAAAAAACTAGATTTTGGTATAAAGATTTACAATTTAATCTTAACGTATTGAATTAATTATGTACTTAGAATACTGAATAAAAATATAATTTATGCATGGGAGTTTTTATTTTCATTAAAAAATACAAATTGTATTATTATCTACTTGAGTAACATGGTTTGATTGTATGGGGTTTAAATATTCACCATGTTTAGCCTGAAGCATTAGCCACGGATAATGTTTTATTTTTCTCATTGTTTCCTTTGTTATTATAATACGTGGGTAAATATTTCCATGCCGGTAAATGGTTTTCTTGCAGGAAAACAAAATAAAGAGAAATAATGTAATAATAATAATAATAATACTTGGCTGATTTATAAAGCGCCGTTTTTGTGAAAAATCACCTCAAGGGCGCTGAAATCACCTCAAGGGCGCTGTAGTTAGGAGATAGATATGTATGTGTTTAATAAAATCTTATTTTTCTTGAAAATGCCTAATTTCGTAGTAGCGTTTCCAGAAATAACTCTATACTGATGTTGATGGTTTTCAGTCATCTCAATTTGACAGTTCTCATTGAGTTGTCTGCCCATCTTATTTGTGGAAAACTTTCAATTAAAGTTTCGGATAATAGTTTTTGTAAAGGTTGGTTTTTACTTTGTGATGACATAATAAGCAAATTTAAGTCAAATTACAATACAAACAAAGCCTTAATTTTTTTTTCTTTTTAAAAGAAAGGCAAACATTCCCGGTTTACGAATAACCCGACAATATTTGAAAATCTCCTACTACCACCACAATAAGCCGAAAATGTTGGTTGAGTCGAGATGGAGGACTTAGCCAGCCGAGGAATGGAACACGGAACGCCTGGGTGGGACCCTGACTCATCCACTGACCGGTCATGTTACTATAACAATTATCTCTTCATCAGAATGACTCGTATACTACATTGATTACATATAGATGAAAAATTAGTTAATGTGCAAGAAACAAACCCAAATTAGCAAAATAATTGATGAATGAGAGGGGGGGGGGGGGGAGTTAATTAGGAAATTACATGGTCATTAAGTGGGAAAATATTCAAAAGAGAAAGTCGGTATCAGGTCATCCAAACACGTCTTCTTTATCGGCCTTCTGGAATTCATTTTCATACCTCAAAAGCCTCATTTTCCCGATGGTATTTGCTCACATCTATCACAGACTCCTGACATTTTCAGCCCATCTCATTAGTGAGCAACATCCAAAAATCTTACATTCAATTTATCAACTTCCCATTTCTGAATACTTCTACTTTGTAAAATAATAACGCATTCTTTACAAAAAACTTTCTTCATCGATACTAGAAACCCTTATAATAAGGAACGAGTGTGTAGAACAGCCTGAAGTCCTACACACTCGTCCCTAACGTCATCATCTCTCATATGCTCCCAAAATCTCCCTGTTACTAGAAACCTGACTGCTATGAACAGCTCGGTTCTGAACTGGAGGAGAGAACCTGTATACTAGAGACATCTCTTGGAGAACTATATAAACTCTATGAGCTATTACACTTTACATTTCACCAAATTTCAATGTTCAATTTGTGTTTCAACGCTCAATAACTTTAAGATGACGCTGAGAGCTCAAAATGGTTTTTTATTTTATTTTTTATTATTTTTATTTGAATACGGCATAAGAGTCCCAACTGCTCCCAACCTCCTGGAGCCAGTGAGACTATGGCATCCCCGTTTGGGGTATGATGTGAAAATGCATGTAGCAGAGAGTGGAGAGGGGTGGAAACACGGCTAAAGACATTTCAAGCGATGTTTCAATTCTGAACTTGTGAACCAGGGCGAAACTGAGAATATCTTCCACTCAGGAAAGTGTCGTACATGTATACTATATTTGGTTTAATCAGACAAATGCTGTGCAAAACTTCATGATATCAGGCTTCAGAATCAAAATTATATTTTAATAGAGTTGATCAGAGAGTAATAAATGTGTGGAATCAAAGTTCTTATTTTAGAATTGAGATATTAGTACAGAAATGAATGAAGCACTCGCATTCTAGATGTCGTAGTTAATATCCCTCGAGATATTTCTAATAAATAAGTGGTGTGGTTTTAGATTGAAAACTCGGAAATAGATTTATGTTTTTATTTTGATGTGATACCACCCTATAATTCCAATTATCCGGAGGGGTTGAACTATAACATCCCCAATTTGAGTATCTTTTGGGGCTGGAGGAAGTAAGGCAGGGGATGAGGAAGATGAAACTTTGATCAATATGTTGTATTGATGAATCAATTCGAAGCCAGTTCAGATTTTGAATGGTAATACGAATTTTTATTCTCTATTAGTACAGGCCTTTACTGGTAAGTAAAAATTAGCTTTTTTTGGGAAAGGAAGGAGTGGAAATCCTGGGAAGGAAAAAGGGTATTAGGGGTGGGTAGGAATCTGGGGGTCAGTGTGTCTAGAATACATCCCTCTCATTGCGGTTCAAGACGTTGTTCCGAGAGAGTACGGCTGAAGAAGTAAAAAGGACGTCCTCGACCGTTCTCTTCCGATCTGGCCTGACATGCAGTTTGTGGGAAAGTGCATCCGCCATCCAAGACCTGGACAAACTTCACCACATAAACCCGAGCACCCCTGCTCATTCACCTAGCGTAGCAAACCCGTTGGGGTGACCTACAGCGGAGGTGTTAGTTAAACAATAAATAGTTCCCGGGGTGGCGGTACCCATACCAGCCTTCAAAATTGTGAATTAAATTGAAAAATAATTGTTTTTTGTCCGTTGAATACTTTCAAAACTGTTTGAAATCGACCATCTCCTTTTCCAAAATAGGACCTCACTGATATAGCCAATATCGTCCTATTTCTTTACATCAAGTAACACCTAAGCTTTTTGAATTACTAGTCCTTGATGAAGTCTATCCCAAAAGAATATTTTTTTTACCAAAAAGAAGCAGATAAACCGTTTAACAATATTTGATAACTTCAAATTAGAATCTTTATAAAAAATAAACAACTTGACTGCACGTATACAAATTTTTCAAAGACATTCAACAAAGTATCCTATAAACTAGTAATCCAAAAACTTCATGCCCAAGGAATAAGCAATAATGTGCTGAAATGGTTAACCAGTTATTTATCAAATAGTAAACTGTTCATTAAAATAAAATCTTTATTATCGAAAGCTTTTTATGCGACTCGCGGCTTACCTCAAGGATCCCATCTTGGTCCGGTTTTATTCCACATTTTCATTAACGATATAACAAATTGCTTCAGCGATATCGAGATATTGCTTTTTGCTGATGACATCAAACTATTCAACAAAAATTATTGACTTAAATCATTGTCAAATACCATAGTCAAATATTAGTAAGTTTGAAAAGATTGATACTCCCAAATTAATCTTTTTTTAAATGTAGAAAAGTACTAACCTTGACTTTCTACCGAAATAAATTTCCTATTTTATTTGAATATTCCAGGGCCTCTTCAAGACCCGTATTGAAAAATCCCTTCCTACAGCCTCTACCTTAATCTACCTCACAACGCTGCCCTATCAGGTGGCGAAATAGTTCCTCTGTCTTTACATATAGAAAAGAGCACCTGGAAAAAAAAGTATTGTATTATCTATATAATATTTATTATCCTTGACATGAAAACCCCTTCAATCAAAGAAAGCAAAGTGTACAATCTAACAAATTGAATGCAGATACAATCTCACCCTATCCCCCGCAATCATCCCTTTGCTCGTAGCAATTAATCAGCTAATACAACCACTTTATTACGAAGGCTCGATTCATTCAGTGTTAAATGTTCTGCCCTTCGCGACATGCACGGGAGGTAAGGCTAATCAATTTTACCCCTATCATTAATTTAATGTTTAATGTAATAATAACATGGTCTTTCTATTTGTTTAAATACATTTTTATAAATAAATCTATTTCGGAAACATACAGTTGTAAATAAAATCATTTGACATTTCAAAGAAAGATTTGCTTTTAACGTGGAATCGTTGATAAATCCTTGTTTTTTAATTATTTTATCTTTTACTTACATTTTTTATAAACCATAATGATATATTTTTTTTAATTTTCTCTATTGTTGAAAATGGTATGAACTAATGTAGGGTTGCCAACTGTCCTGTTTTACAATGACATGTCCTGTTTTTTGGGGTGTCCTGGGCTGTCCTGGATAGTTTTTAAGCATCGTCCTGATTTTTTAAAGAGTCCTGTTGAGGACCTAAAATTCTCGCGCCACTACTCTCTCCAAGCGTTTTGTCACTGGGCTCGCGCCGCGCGAGTGAAGTTGACTCTTTTTTCAGTGCAATATAACTATAAATATTAGGTACTGCTCTTATACATATATAGTCCTGGCTTTAAAACGAAATGTCCTGGTTTATCTATCTTCAAATCCTGGATTTCAAAGTTTGGAGATGGCAACCCTAAACTAATGACACAATGAATAATAACATTTTGTTTAATCTCTCAACACTTTGTTGTTAATATTTCATATATTATTTTTTCTACAAATTTCCTCCATTTATCATTGTCATTTTTAAATTTATTATTTTGCTTTTACTTAAGTGTTTGGTAATGGCCGATATTTACGTGTGTTGTTTTTATTAAATTGTGGAATTACTAGTGGGGTTAATGCTAAAAAAATTATTTAAATTGTGAAGAAGCAATAAAATAAATAATAAATAAATTTAATAGTGAACCATAAACCGCAATATAAATCCTCACAATAGTCCTAACTGCTGTCAACGGTTTGGAGCCAATGGTAACCCTAATTGGAGTATGTTGTGAGGTCAGGGTGAGAGGAAGAAGATGTTAGAAGTGACTATTCAGATCTGGTCATCAACATCTACATGTATGTATTTGTGTTTCGAAAATTATAATTGTTTTTTTTTCTTTGCGTCACTTAATTTACAAAATGGAAAACTTGAAATATCGCGTTATTTACGAGTATGAGTTCCACCGTGGCACCAGTGCTGCAGAAACGGCTCGAAGGATTAATGATGACGGTGCCGCAAAAGAAAACACAGTGGGTTTTTCAGTGGGTGGGTCAGACCAAAGTTGATAATGAAGAATTGGAGGCTATTGTGGAAGCGGATCCATCGCAAACCACGTCCGAGTTAGCTGCAGACTGCGGTGTTAGTGATAAGACTGTTTTAATCCACTTGAAGCAAATTGGGAAGGTGAAAAAGCTCCCATACAAAACTCCCATAAGCTCCCATACAAAGTTCCTCCCATACAAAACACCAATTTCATATGTAAGGACCTAATATAAAGTTACAATTAGTTTGAATCGTGAAAGAACTCCTTGTTAAAAACAACACTCTTGGCACACTTCAGAAATTAATATACAATCATCTAGAACATCTACCACTTTGGAACGTGCCCCAAATATGATATATAAATTATATTATAATTGTGGAAAGACTCAAATGAATTAAATACAATTTATTACCGTAATTTGAACCCGTGACATCCGGATTCTTAGTCGAGAACTTCACCCATCGACCATGGAGAGAGGGAATTATGGAGAGAGGGAAGGTGAATTAATATATAAATTTAATTTAACTGGGCAAATTTTAAAATTATATTGAAGATCGGAATCAAGTTCAGACTTAGAAGAGATGAAGTGTTGAACGGAGATGAGACAATTTTAGATGAGGCTTGATAGAAGAGAGGATATTTGTTAATGGCGATTAACCAGCGGCCGAGAATTTAAATTTCGTCGAAAGGCGGTCTTGCGGTTGTGCCCTTGCACAAGGCGGTCCCGATGAGAAATATTTATTATTCTTTCTACTAGAATTTTTAAAAAATAACTCAATATCGATTTTATTTCAATAAGAATTTGGTTTGATATATTCCTCTATTCAAAAATGCTCAAACGTGTGATGGTAAAACTATTATAATTATATTAAACTATTTTTGTTAATATTTTTTGATCATAAGTTTTTATAATTTTTCGATAACGTCTAAGCAAAATAAAAATTTAAAAAAACTGATATATATGTCATTTTGTAAGACCGTAAATAAATAGACAAACTGGAGTATTTTCATCACAAAACTCGTGCCTGGATTTTTTTTTAAAGATTTTATTTGAACTAAAATTAAAATTATGAAAAGTAACCTTCCACTTATTAAATAGATTTATTTTATTTTATGATTGTTTAATTTGAAATGTGGGTTGTATAATATAAAATTTGGTTTGAAAATAAAATCTGCCAACAACCTGTGGTATAACTTTATTACACCAAAAATAAATATTGTTTTTGAAATTTTAAAACATACCTTTTACTAGATAAAAAAAAATCCTTCGATATCGATTTATACTTTTTTGTTTAAAAAAGTCAATAGACACGTCTAAAATTTTATTTAAAAATGACATATTTCCGGTTGTGTTCGGTTATTCCCTCTTAAGAGAGGGACAACGAAAAAACGCAGAGTCTGTTTGCACAGCTGGTACTTCTGTCTGGAAAAGTCTGTTTACATAGACACAACAGATCGTGATGCCGCCCCTGGAAGTAGTTGTTTGGTTCAAATAACTTATAGCTTTCCAGGAGAATAAACCATCTGTAAAATTATGCATATTTTTATATGCTGTTACTAATTAATTAATCTCCAAGAATTTTTTTCATCTCCTGTTTTATTTCAGCAACAAATTTGTTGGAAAGGACCCAAAACATCGGCCTATTCTTTCAGCAATCAAAGACAATCAGATATATATACCTCCGTGTAGAAGAATCACGTTTGACCACGACTATGTATTCCCTACAAATACTGCTCACAAAGCTCAAGGGAAAAATAAGAAAATAATTTCGGAAGATAAAAAACAACCAGTTTTGAAAGCGTTTGATAATACTTTTAACCACCACACCGTTAATTTCATCGATTCCAAAAAAGTTCTAATTAATATTGAAGATAATTCAGTAAAACCACAAACATTCTATGGTAAACTGAAAGAGGGAGTTTACGATATTTGTAGTAAGGGCAGTTTGCATGGATTAAAGTAAGTAGTAACTTTGTTTCATTTATGGGGGAATCACAAAATAGTTATTATAATAAATCTCCTAAGTGAGAGACTATCATTTCGTATATTTTAACAAAGACGTGATTTCAAATGGTGGATTCCTATAAACTGTGTCGTATTGTATTTTTTATGTGAGAATAGTGAACACGGCTTATAGGAATCCATCATTTGAAATCACGTCTTTGTTAAAATATACGAAATAAATCACGTCTTTGTTTTTTCGTAAATTTAACAAAGACGTGATTTCAAATGGTGGATTCCTATAAGCTGTGTCGTATTGTATTTTTTATGTGAGAATAGTGAATAGTCCTGAATTGGCTAAAACCATTAGAATTATGGCATCTCTAAAGGCAGTATCCAAGCGTAGCCAAAATCTAAATCCAAAAGCAGGCTTCTACTACATATTAATGCTTTAGGCTCTATGAATACAAAGAATATGAACGGAAGAAGGGATCCTCATCCTCATCCTCATCCTCATCCTCATCCTCATCCTCATCCTCATCCTCATCCTCATCCTCATCCTCATCCTCATCCTCATCCTCATCCTCATCCTCATCCTCATCCTCATCCTCATCCTCATCCTCATCCTCATCCTCATCCTCATCCTCATCCTCATCCTCATCCTCATCCTCATCCTCATCCTCATCCTCATCCTCATCCTCATCCTCATCCTCATCCTCATCCTCATCCTCATCCTCATCCTCATCCTCATCCTCATCCTCATCCTCATCCTCATCCTCATCCTCATCCTCATCCTCATCCTCATCCTCATCCTCATCCTCATCCTCATCCTCATCCTCATCCTCATCCTCATCCTCATCCTCATCCTCATCCTCATCCTCATCCTCATCCTCATCCTCATCCTCATCCTCATCCTCATCCTCATCCTCATCCTCATCCTCATCCTCATCCTCATCCTCATCCTCATCCTCATCCTCATCCTCATCCTCATCCTCATCCTCATCCTCATCTTTATCCTTATCCTTATCCTCGCTCGATCACCGTTCGCATCGATCACCGTTCGCATCGATTACCTTCGTATCACACTTTTCGTAACGCATCACACTTTTCCTAACGCATTCACCAGCTTACCCCCCAAGTCGAGCGTGCGGAAAGAAGTTTTACTTCAAAAATCTTCCCTACTCTACTCCGTTCTGCTCTGGGTGGCCTGCTAAGGCCCATCCTGATTATTTTGTTTCCAGACAGTTTACCCAATTAGATAGAAGCCACCCAACACTCCTTGATCCTGCATGATTAAAAAAGCATCTCGGTGTTCAGTTTTTCACCCTACTCAGCGCAGGTCACCAATATTTTGATGTGTGTTATTGGTGAAACTTACAAACCTATTACCTTACACATTTGATATATCTAACTTATTATTTTAATGTTACTAATATTGTTACCATGTCATTATCAGATATATTGCAGATGCCTCAAAGCCTATGAATGAAAGATTCCTTTGGAGTATCCTTTGCCTCGCAAGTTTCTCCATCTGCGTCTACAACATCTACAGCATCTGGTTAAACTGGTATTCTTCTCCATTCAGCATAGTCCTGGATGATATCCAAACCCCAATCTACGACATTCCATTTCCTCAAGTTGTAATTTGCCCTAGAATCACGATTAAAAAATCAGCGTTGGATCTGTCTAAAGTTGTTGATAAGTATGTTGTTTCCGTGAAGATTGTTATTTTTCTTTACTGAAAATATTTACGGAGGCCCAACTTCTAGGATACCGGGCAAATTAATAATAAAAAGAAATATTAAGTAGTTAAGTCACTCAAATTTTAGGTCAATCCAACTGTTTTAATGAACAAACTATCTTTGTCATTTATAAAGTATAATGAAAAGTTATTTTCTTTTTCTCCAGTTTATTATTATATATGCATTGTGTCAAGTAGTTTTGAGATCGACAAAAGTTACTTAAAAGTAATAGGTCCCAATTGCCGAGTTGGTTAAGTCGTTGGTCCGGGTAAGGCTAGTAATCTTGGGTTCGAGCCCAGTTTCGACGGTTTACCTTTTATTTGGATGTATCTTGTTCTTTTTCTTATTGTCTTTTAGATTTATTAGGTTTATCTTTTTCAATGATATAATAAATTGGAAAAACAAAATATCTTTTACAAGCCCCAAAGTGATGGTTTTCATCGATAACCAAATACAATTTCGGTTCATATTAAAGATTTCGTAAGAACATCGTTTCTGGAAGTAATGTTTTTGTGGTGGTTGTTTTATTTTATGCGATTTATTCAATATGCTTTATAATATTATCTTTAAATACATATAATATGGTTTAATTCTTTTCTATTGATTTATAAATAAAACACTTGTGTTGCAAAGTTTAACAAAGAAACGACATTTATGTTTATTTATAATAGAATAATAGAAAATAAAACAAGTGACAATTGATAATTACATTCCAAGTATTCCAACTGACACTACAGGATTCAAATTTAAATGGAATATATTGCCATTACATCTCCCCTCCCCCTGGAAAGAAAATTACTGCAAAATTTTCACTCATCTTCGATGTCCTCTTCATGGTTCATAAATAAAGGTGCTGGAGTTAACTTCGAGATGTGGAAAAAATTTGATTCAAATTTTTTTCGACCAGTGTTTATCTTGTAAATTGAGTTTGATAATTTTTCTATGATTTTGTATGGTCCGATTCTCAATTCGTCGAGCTTCTTCCTGTTAAGTTTGTTTCCATTCTCCACAAAAACAGTATCACCAACTTTGAAGTCAAAGTGTCTCCTGGTTTTATCGTAAATTATCTTGTTGTAATTATGTGACTTCATAGTATTTTCTAGAGCTTTTTTTCTCTCTTGAATCAAATCGATGCCGGTCTTCTTAAGTTTTAACTCATTTGGCAAAATCGTAACATCTGTGCCGTCAAGTAGGTACTGTGGCGCATATCCAGTAACAGTGTGCTCCGTTTCATTATAGTTTTTTACACAATTATGCGCTATAGTTGTCCAAGCTACTTTTGAGTCATTTTCGTTGATTTTGCATCTAATTTTATTGACCAGCGTTTGGTTCAATCTTTCATTTAATCCATTTGAGAAAGGTGAGTTCACTGCAGTAAAAATTATTGGAATATTTTTTTCATCCAAAAATTTTTTGAATTCTCTAGAATTGATACCCGGGTATTGGTCTGAGAGTATCATGCCAATGTCATTAGTTTCTGTGGAGTTTAAGAGTTTGATGAAATCATTGGTATTTTGAGTTCTTGACGTCAAAATATATGCAAACCTCGTGAAATGATCTGATAACAGGTGCAAGTATCTCTTTGTTGATCGTGAACCCCCAAAACCGCCTATTGTATCAATGGAACATATTTCAAAAGGTTTTGTTGCGGGACCCAAGTGGGACATCAATCCATATTTATTTTCACCTCTTGATTTGTTCTTTAAACATACTGCACAACTTTCGCAGGTTCTCTTTATATTATTTGTCATGTTTTCTGCTGTGTACCATGAGCTTATCATTTTTTGCATTTGTGTAATTCCTAAGTGACCTAGTTCTGTATGAACATTTCTGATAAAGTCTATGCTGAATTTTTCTGATAGAATTATTTTTTCTCTTTTTTTTACTTTCTTGTAATAAACATTATTTTTCTCTTCTATCAATTTATCTCTTCTGCACTGTATCTTCTCATTTTTTACCTGATCTTTTAAGATATCTTCTAATTTTATTAAGTTGACAATTTTTAATTGCTCATCTGTATTTTCATTTGATTCCAGCACTGGGTTTCTGCTTAGACAGTCAGCTTCCAAATTTTGTTTTCCTGGAGCATATTTTATGTTAAAGTCATATTGAGAAAGATAATATGTTAAATCACCTAGCTCTTCATCGGTTCTAGATTTGAGATTCATGTTTTCCAGTGGTTTGTGATCTGAATAAACTGTAAATGGTTTACCTATCAACCAGTATTGCCAGTATCTCACTGCTTCTTTTATAGCTAAGCATTCTAAGTAAATTGCTTTTTTCTTTTTCTGGGCGCCATTTAGTTTTTTCGAAAAGTAAGCTACAGGTTTTTCTTTTCCATCAGACTGTGTTTGTTTTAAAATAGCTCCAAGGCCTTCTAGAGAAGCATCTGTATATATATTAATTGGTAAATCTTGATCAAAAATTTCCAGGATTGGTTGTGAGCATAGTAGGTTTTTCATCGTTTCAAAAGCATTTTGGCATTTATCAGTCCAAATAAACTTTTGGTTTTTCCTTAGTAAGTTATGCAAAGGATCTAGTATTATTGCACTCTTCGGAATGTACTCATGATAAAAGTTGATTTTTCCTAGAAATTGTCTCACATTCTTCTGTGTTTTTGGAATAGGAAAATTCTTTATTGAAATCAAATTATCCTTTACTGGCTTGACTGAATTATTTTGAATTATATGACCCAGATATTTTACCATGTCTGATGCAAATGTGCATTTTGTAAATTTTAATCTAAAACCTTCAGTTTTGATTGCATTCAGCAACTTTGTTAAATGATCGATGTGTTCAGCAAAAGTTTTTGAAAATATAAGTATGTCATCTATGTAATTGACAGCAAAATCGGTTAGTTTATATTTTCTCAATATATTGCTTAATATCCTCTGAAAAATTGCCGGAGAGGTCTTTAATCCAAAAGGTAGGCAGGTCCACTGATAATGCCCCTCCTGTGTTACAAATCCTGTTTTTTTTTTGTCTTCAATCCGCAACGGAATAGACCAAAAAGCTGAGTTTATATCCAGCGTTGAAAAAAATTTGCAATTTCTGGTCTTTGTCATTAGGTCTTCAATCAATGGAAATGGTTGAGCTTGAGGTATTACTATTTTATTTAAGTCTCTGAAGTCTATGCATAATCTGGATCTTTTGTTTTCTTCTTTTTTAAATGCTAGAGTGACAGGTGCAGCAAATGGGCTGTACGACTCTTCAATCAGTTTATTGTCTATTAATTTTGCTATTTGCTCTTCTATTTCCTTTTTATCTTCTACGCTGCATCTGTAAGGCCTCTTACTACAATATTTATCCACCAACAAGTCTATCTTCGCTTCATATCCATTAACAGTACCAACATCGTATTTACTTTTCGCAAACACTGATGTGTATTTGCCTATTAGTTCATTTATTTCTGTTTTTTGATCATTATTTAAATGATTTATTGTTATTTTAAAATCTTCTTCTTTAACATGTTCATTAAAATTAATTTGGTGGTTTTCTATAATGTTCTTATTTTCAGAATGTTTAAATTCAGTATTTGTTTTCATATTTGTAGAATTTTCTTCTTTTTTATTTGTATTATTCTGGCAGATTTTCTGTGATATTTGTAAGTCTTCACTTTGGATTAGTTTGAAGTCTTTTATCATGTCTAATCCAATCAAAAAATCATACTTAAAATTGTGTTCATCAATAATGTACACATCAACATTTTTCTCCAATTCAAAAATTTTAATCTTCAACGTTGTCAAACCACTCGTTTTTTTAACACCATTAATCGTTACTAAATTTGCTTCATTCAAATTGTTTCCTTTTCTTTTAAGTTTCAAAAACTTAGAATTAATTAGAGAAACATTTGAACCCGAATCATAAATTCCGTATATTTTTAATTCATCATTTAGTAATAGTTTGACTTTGATTAATGGTGTTACTATTAGTTTTTTTGATCATTTTCATTTATCTCAGTCTCTATCACTGAATTGTTTACATGTTTAATGGCATTTCTCTTAAATTTTTCATCCTCTTTTATTTTGAACCAGCATGTGGCTTCAGGGTGGTAACGAGTGCCCTTATTCAATTTTTCACAAATTTTACATGGCTTTTTATCCTCATTTTTATTATATTCTGCATTCCCAAATGTTCTCCTATTCATGAATCTTTTTTTGTTGACCATATGTTCATACTTGTTTATTTCATTAAATAAATCCACAGTATCTTGTAATCCTTCTCTATCGATCTTGTTAAGTATGAATTCTGGTAGTCCGGAAGCAACAAGATCTATCAAAGTACCGGTGTCGATTGATCTTCTCATATCCAATAGAAGTTTTTCTTTTCTCATAGCATAATCCAACAGAGAACCATCTTTGTATCTAAATAATAGTGCGTAGGTGACAGGGTTCCATCCTTTGTTTGCGAATGATTCACAGAATTTGTTTTTCCATGTTGACCACTCTGAGTTCATTGTTAGTTTAATAATCATGGAACTATACCAATCTACACAACTTTTATCCATGAACAATCTTAGTATTTCTATTTTTTTTTCATCCATGGTCACATCAAATCGTAAACATTCTTTTTCAAACACTTCTATCCACTGGCTTGCATTTGTATTTTTATTAAAGAATTTTTCTATAACAAAATTCTCAGCAATGTTTTTGAGGCTCTGTTGCTTATCTTCCATTAATTTTACCATCAATCTTCCCAGTGTATCTTCTTTTTGATGTACTTGTAAACTTTCTTCTTCCAATTCTTCGAGGTATTGGTCTCCGAACTGTAGGTTTCCATCTTCGTCTACATATGTTTTTTTTAGTTCTTCTGTCATTGTTACCCAGACTCTTCTAACCTGGTATCTTTTTTTTAAACTATTTTTTACTTTGCCAAAAGCACCACTTTTCATAATCTCCTTGTGATGGCTGGCGGATTGTAACATTTCTGGTATTGTAAACACTTTTTCATCACTTGTGACTATTTTTGTAATGCTAATAATATTTGACTTGCCATCGCCTCCAGGTAGTAGCGTAAATTCAAATTGAAGTTTCTCCATTTGTGGTTACGAAAAATGTCGTTTTATAATATGGTTTAATTCTTTTCTATTGATTTATAAATAAAACACTTGTGTTGCAAAGTTTAACAAAGAAACGACATTTATGTTTATTTATAATAAAATAATAGAAAATAAAACAAGTGACAATTGATAATTACATTCCAAGTATTCCAACTGACACTACAGGATTCAAATTTAAATGGAATATATTGCCATTACATACATTTTTATACAATACCTATCCTAGTTCTCAAACATGTTTTTTTTTCAGGGAAATCTTATTTGCAGCTTCTTTGGTCTGTAGTCAAATGGATTTACATAATCATTCGCTGGATTCCACAATGTCACGGGATTTTGATAATAATTTGATTAGTTTCCTAGAGAAGGTATTTAGATTTTTTTAACGGCATGTAATCTGAAACACTATTCATTTTATCTATGGAGAGTTTTATATATACTGGCGATAGTTTAATATAAACCTCGCTATAAACCCATGGATATTTTGATGTATTTTGTGATTAGATTTCTGATTAGGTTGTCATAAATGATCGGGTGACCACTGCATCTAATATATGTAGCTTCCATTCCCTGGCAACCATTTTAATAAAATATTTCTTATATACAGAAAACTGGATTTGTTTAAACTCTTTTGGGGCACCATTTCATTTCAAAATTAATGAACCACTTTTATTGTTTAAAAATCCAACAGGTTTCGTGTGCAGTGCTTACTTCAACAGGAGGTCTAGAACGGACGATCGATAAAACCCTGTATCAATACAATATTGACTAAATCCGTTATCTATGGTCAGTTATCAATGTTTGCGAGTACGGTCAACAATTGATAAGAGATATTCCGACCGACGATTGACAAATTTTAGCGCGACCTTTAGTGTCAGTTAAGTTGTCAATATACAAAACATTTTGAAAAATGTTGATCGTCATGCCAAATAACTAGATTATCAATGAATGGATGCGAATTAACAAAGCTCTTAAAATTGAAATAAATTTTATGCGCGATCCATAAACTTAATTAACTAATCTAGGGGCGATTAATTTATTCCGTTCGATCTTGAAGAAACAGTCTATGAATATAAATATGTAAAATATTAGATACTAAAAACCATGGACATACAAATAGATGGACCTGCCCTAGGAGATAAAAGGCGTATTATTTCCCCCTCAGAGGAACCATTTTATCGGAACCGGCTAGGCTTGCGAGAGCCTTGCGTGAATCTAAAAAATGTGACGTCATCATTCTTGTCCGGACCAGTGCGAGCTCTAATCGGTATATTTTACGAAATAACCACGGCAAAAATGGTGATTTGTGTTATTAAAACATGTAAAAATAGAAGTGAATAAGATAATAAACCCAATTTTCGTATTACATTCCATAGGTAAGCATTATTTTAGGCTTATTCAGATCATATAATATGATAACATTGATAACACATCAAGATACATGGTGGCGCGAAACACAAAGCCGCTGTTTCTTCAAGATACATGGCGACGCGAAACATAAAGCCGCTGTTTCCTGCGGTAAGTAAATTATGAAGCATTTGTATAAGTGTCTCAACCAAATACGGAAACAAAATATATCACTCCGAAAATAAATAAACTTTACTTTGCCAAATTTGGACTTCAGATATTTGTTCGTATCGTGGCAAGCAATCCGCGCTCCCACGTAAAAAGGTTGATTCATTCAAAAGCAGATTTTACTTTTAAGAACTAAATGGTCATATTATAATGCGAGATGCCGTTATACTGTTAGATTGATTTATTGGCGAATCACAGTCATCGTCCCTCTCTTCGCCCCGCCATAGTTAGATTTTACCCCTCATCTGTATGTTCTGGTCTATCTATTTGTATGTCTATGCTAAAAACCTACTTAATTAATTAACTACCGGCTAGCTTCAAAAAGTACATTCGTATTAAAGTTATTATTACAGTTTGAAATGGTATTTTCATTAGAATTTTTATATAGCGGTTTGACGTTAAGAAATGTAAATCCATAGACAAATCCGCCAGTGTACGAGAATATCCATTTCTTGTTTATTCCCCGTCAATATCGGTCTGACTATCAAATGTACGGCTGTGCTCGGGAAAATGGAGTAAAATCGTCTTTACGCCTATCGATCCAATAATTTAAAGTTATCGATTTCACTGCGCTATAACTCCAGGCTTGCTTTTTTAGCCATACTCGCTACAGTCACTTCTTAAAACACAGCTCACTTTATTTTGTGGTACCATTTTATATCAAATTTACTATGTAAAATATAATAATAATATTATTATAATTCCCTGACCAATTCATTGCTTAGATAACATGTTGGTTTTTTAAACAATGAAAGCGGTTAAAATTAGTATTTATTAAATTTGAAAAAATTTTTTAATTATGAACAGACTACTCCATCGTGTGCCGAAACCATCAAGGTCTGCAGTTGGATGTCTCAGAACGGAGTAAAATCTTATTCCTTTGATTGCTGTACAGATATGTTTCTCCCGGTTATGACCAATATTGGCATCTGCTTCGGTTTCAACATGATGTAAGTAATAAAACAGTTACAAACTTAAAAAATACAAGGTGTACGGAACCTCTAGACCCTGCACAGAACTGTAAATAATAAGCACCAGCATACAGAGACGTCCGATTATTTCAAGTTCTTGATATGTTTTTTCGCTTCGACAACTGTTGAAGTACGGGTAGTGTAACCGACGTGTTCACACCCTCGAAATATTTTTCATCAAAGTTCATCGCTTGGCTCGGTCCTCTACAGTTTTGTGATCATTTTGGGAATCAGGAAAAAATGGCCTGCCCTCACAATACTGGAGTACCGTGCCGCCGGCGACGCTTTGATGGAAAATATTTGTTCTAGTTAGAAAATGTCATTTTTATTAATTACTTATTATTTTATTATTTGAATTGAAATATTAAGTTTTTTATTTTTCATGTACATCTCCCCGGTGCGATCAATAAATAATACTTTGAGAAATCGCTACTGGGGAGATTGTAAACTCATTTGAAATATGTTTTATTTTGTACTTATTTTTAAATGTTTATGTCTTAATTTTTATACACACGGGCCTTGTAGGACAAATGAAATAATCAGTTTTCATTTGAAATCCTACAAGGTCTCGAGTAAAGCCAAGATTTATCACACAACATATTGGGAGGCAAAAATAAAGTCATTTTTGCCTACCAAAAAACACTTAGAAAAATTCGAAGGTGTAAATTATATGTTTTTCCAACTAACAAAACCTGCGGGCCTTGTAGGACAATGAAATAATCAGTTTTCATTCTTGATCCTACAAGGCCTCCAGTCAAACTGAGACTTTGCTCTCAAAATACTTAGAGCCAAAATTAGAGCTCAATTTGCCATGTCAAAAAGACTTAGAAAATTTCGGTCATGACATTTTTACATTTTCTCCTCTACAAAATTCTAGGGTCCCTGTGAGATAGTGAAATAAACAGATTTCGTTAACTTATCTCACAGGGAACCTAGGAAAAATAATTATAACTTGATAAATCATAAAACATTTCCTTAAAAATCAAAAATTCTTAAAATCACGGTAAATTCACCAAACTAAAATTCTTGTCATAAATCTTGGCTTTATTTATATGTTTTTTCTATTTTTTATATATTTTGATTGTTAATTAAGGCTACAAAATCCGTAAAAGTTGCCAAATTTAAGCGAGCACTTTTACGGATTAAGCCGGCAAAATAGATACTAAGCAGTTTCTTGCCCCTTATAAAGGAAAGTGCCTGGGTTCCGTTTTCCCCCTCCACTTTCCGTGAGCCACCTACCGATTGGTATAAATACGACAAATTTTTCAATAATAAATGAGTTCAACGTTTTCCTTAAATCTTCGTGTTTTACTCCTTCCTCTGGAAGAAACCTCTCTCCGACCTGCCTCCTGCTGAAGCTCTGCCTGAAAACAAGTCTGGTGCCTACCTCCTCAAGACCAGCCGGCCCAACTTCTGGACACCGCAAGGCGCCAGGCTCAGGCAGAGAACAAGGACATCCAGGGCTACCACTCACCAGCTCTGGGTGCAGGGAGGCAGATCAAGGGCTACCACCCTCCAGTACAGCAGGGCTGCCACCTTCAAGGAAGGCCAGCCAGTACTACATTTCAAAACAAAATTACAATAGTCGACATCCAAGTGCACAGCCACCGGTGCCCTTTTTCTACAGTCTTGTAGCACACGTCTGTTACAAGTGGTCCTTCGATCCGGATCAGCTGCACCAGGATGTCACCACCATCACTAAGATCGAAGAGGACGGCTCAGGACGATGAGTCGCCTCCACCCCCGCCTGCTGAGCTACCAACTGCCCAGGAAGCCGAGCCTAGGGCCGTGCCCACACATGACGTCACGCCCCTACCAACGCCCAGCTCCACACCGGCATGCTCTGCAGACGAAAGCGAAGAATCACCGGCCTCTACATCTATTGAGGACACGGTGCGCCTGCTGCGCCGACAACTGCGCAGTCAGAAGAAACAAATTGAAGAGCTGATGGCAGCCCGTCAATTGCAACTCGGTGCGACAGGGCCTGCACACCTCAACGGGGCAGGGCCGCCACCAACCGGTGCGACAGGGCCTGCACACCTCAACGGGGCAGGGCCGCCACCAACCAGTGCGACAGGGCCTGCACACCTCAACGGGACAGGGCCGGCACAACCCGATGCGACAGGGCCTGCACAACCTAGCGGAGCAGGGCCTGCACCACACAACGCAACAAGGCCTGCACAACCCAGCGGGGCAGAGCCTGCACAGTGGCATGCATCAGCGGCGCAATCCGGACCAAGGGGTCCGGCGCCACCACCCCTTCACTATGGGGACCCATCATGGATGCAGCCTGGTCCTTCTGCGGGACCTGAGCCTCAGCATGCCTCATCGGCGCAACCTGGATCAAGGGGTCAAGGGGTGCCACTGCCCTCTCACTACCATGGGGGCCAAACCTGGATGCAGCCTGGTCCTTCTGCGGGACCCGAGCCTCTGCATGCCTCATCGGCGCCACCTGGACCAAGGGGTCAAGGGGTGCCACTGCCCTCTCACTATCATGGGGGCCAAACCTGGATGCAGCCTGGTCCTTCTGCGGGACCCGAGCCTCTACATGCCTCATCGGCGCCACCTGGACCAAGGGGTCAAGGGGTGCCACTGCCCTCTCACTATCATGGGGGCCAAACCTGGATGCAGCCTGGTCCTTCTGCGGGACCCGAGCCTCTACATGCCTCATCGGCGCCACCTGGACCAAGGGGTCAAGGGGTGCCACTGCCCTCTCACTATCATGGGGGCCAAACCTGGATGCAGCCTGGTCCTTCTGCGGGACCCGAGCCACAGCATGCCTCATCGGTGCAACCTGGACCAAGGGGTCAAGGGGTGCCACTGCCCTCTCACTACCATGGGGGCCAAATCTGGATGCAGCCTGGTCCTTCTGCGGGACCCGAGCCTCAGCAAGCATCATCGGCGCAACCTGGACCAAGGGGTCAAGGGGTGCCACTGCCCTCTCAATACCATGGGGGCCAAACCTGGATGCAGCCTGGTCCTTCTGCGGGACCCGAGCCTCAGCATGCATCATCGGCGCAACCTGGACCAAGGGGTCAAGGGGTGCCACTGCCCTCTCACTACCATGGGGGCCAAACCTGGATGCAGCCTGGTCCTTCTGCGGGACCCGAGCCTCAGCAAGCATCATCGGCGCAACCTGGACCAAGGGGTCAAGGGGCGCCACTGCCCTCACACTACCATGGGGGCCCAACCTGGATGCAGCCTGGACCATCTGGCCCCGTACCGCCCTTGCCTCTGTACATTACAAGGCAACCAGAGGCCGTACGTGAGATGCCCGCTGGACCTGTGCCTCTGGAGAACCAGAGGTACGCATCACCGGCGCAGCCTCCTCACTCTGATGGGGGCCCCGCATGGATACAACCTGGACCTTCCGGCCCCGTACCGCCCTTGCCTCTGTATATTACAAGGCAACGAGAAGCCGTACGAGAGATGCCTGCTGGACCTGTGCCTCTGGTAAACCAGAGGTACGCATCACCGGCGCAGCCTCCTCACTCTGATGGGGGCCCCGCATGGATACAACCTGGACCTTCCGGCCCCGTACCGCCCTTGCCTCTGTATATTACAAGGCAACGAGAAGCCGTACGAGAGATGCCTGCTGGACCTGTGCCTCTGGTAAACCAGAGGTACGCATCACCGGCGCAGCCTCCACACTCTGATGGGGGCTCCGCATGGATACAACCTGGACCTTCCGGCCCCGTACCGCCCTTGCCTCTGTATATTACAAGGCAACGAGAAGCTGTACGAGAGATGCCCGTTGGACCTGTGCCTCTGGGAAACCAGAAGTACGCACCACCAGAAGCCGCAACTTCAGCGCCTTCCAAACCTGATGCAATCCTGGAGTCAACTGGCCACACAGATCCGGGCCAAGAAGAAGCTTGGCGACTCCAGGAAAGATGGATGCAGCCTGGACCTTCCAGCCCCGTGCCGCCCGTACCTCTGCTCAAACTGAGGCAACGAGAAGCCGTATGCGATGAGCTTGTTGGACCTGTACCTCTGATGGACCAGAGGTACGCATCACCAGCGCAGAAAGGGCCAGGAGGCCCTGCGCCACCAGCCCCTTACTACAAGAGGGACCCAACCACGACGCCGCCTGGACCTTCTGGTCCCGTGCCGCCCTTACCTCTGCTCCACCAGAGGCAGCCCGCCGACCTGCAGAGAACAGCTGCCGGATCCGCTCCGCTGCCAGAGCAGTGGTCCTCATTGCCGCCTGGACCTTCTGGTACCGGGCCGCCCTCACCTCTGCTCCACCAGAGGCAGCCAGCCGACCTGCAGAGAACAGCTGCCGGATCCGCTCCGCTGCCAGAGCAGTGGTCCTCATTGCCGCCTGGACCTTCTGGTACCGGGCCGCCCTCACCTCTGCTCCACCAGAGGCAGCCAGCCGACCTGCAGAGAACAGCTGCCGGATCCGCTCCGCTGCCAGAGCAGTGGTCCTCATTGCCGCCTGGACCTTCTGGTACCGGGCCGCCCTCATCCCTGCTCCACCAGAGGCAGCCAGCCGACCTGCAGAAAACAGCTGCCGGATCCGCTCCGCTGCCAGAGCAGTGGTCCTCATTGCCGCCTGGACCTTCTGGTACCGGGCCGCCCTCACCTCTGCTCCACCAGAGGCAGCCAGCCGACCTGCAGAGAACAGCTGCCGGATCCGCTCCGCTGCCAGAGCAGTGGTCCTCATTGCCGCCTGGACCTTCTGGTACCGGGCCGCCCTCATCCCTGCTCCACCAGAGGCAGCCAGCCGACCTGCAGAAAACAGCTGCCGGATCCGCTCCGCTGCCAGAGCAGTGGTCCTCATTGCCGCCTGGACCTTCTGGTCCCGGGCCGCCCTCACCTCTGCTCCACCAGAGGCAGCCAGCCGACCAGCAGAAAACAGCTGCCGGATCCGCTCCGCTGCCAGAGCAGTGGTCCTCACTGCCGCCTGGACCTTCTGGTCCCGGGCCGCCCTCACCTCGGCTCCATCAAAGGCAGCCAGCCGATCAGCAGAGAATAGCTGCCGGATCCGCTCCACTGCTGGGACATAGGCACCAAGCGCCAGCACAGACGGATGACCAATCACATCCCGCAGCAAAGACGAGCCCGTCCTGCCCCAGCAGTACCACTGTGAAAGACGTGGTGCTCCTCATCGGCGCAGTGAAGACGAGCCCGTCCTGCCCCAGCAGTACCACTGTGAAAGACGTGGTGCTCCTCATCGGCACAGTGAAGACGAGCCCGCCCTGCCCCAGCAGTGCCACTGTGAAAGACGTGGTGCTCCTCATCAGCGCAGCAAAGACGAGCCCGCCCTGCCCCAGCAGTGCCACTGTCATAGACGTGGTACTCCTCACCGGCGCAGCAAAGACGAGCCCGCCCTGCCTCAGCAGTGCCACTGCCAAAGAAGTGGCGCTTCTCACACGGGGGGAGTCAGTGAACCCCATTAAAAATGACAATCTGCTGGTTGTCATGGACCTCGTGATGCCCCACATCAGCCGGACACGCGACCGAGTCCTTGACGCCACTCCTGCTGAAGACGGCCAAGTGTGGACCTCCAGGACCCAGACGAGAACCAGAGTCTACATTCGACCTGCCGAAAACCAGAGTTTACATGAGACCTGCCGTGCAGCTCGCTGTGATCCTGCCACCCCGCCTACGGATGCAGCTTCACCTACTCGTCCTTCGAAAACACGTCGAGATGATTAGTGTGACATCGCCACACGGGGGGAGTGTAACCGACGTGTTCACACCCTCGAAATATTTTTCATCAAAGTTCATCGCTTGGCTCGGTCCTCTACAGTTTTGTGATCATTTTGGGAATCAGGAAAAAATGGCCTGCCCTCACAATACTGGAGTACCGTGCCGCCGGCGACGCTTTGATGGAAAATATTTGTTCTAGTTAGAAAATGTCATTTTTATTAATTACTTATTATTTTATTATTTGAATTGAAATATTAAGTTTTTTATTTTTCATGTACATCTCCCCGGTGCGATCAATAAATAATACTTTGAGAAATCGCTACTGGGGAGATTGTAAACTCATTTAAAATATGTTTTATTTTGTACTTATTTTTAAATGTTTATGTCTTAATTTTTATACACACGGGCCTTGTAGGACAAATGAAATAATCAGTTTTCATTTGAAATCCTACAAGGTCTCGAGTAAAGCCAAGATTTATCACACAACATATTGGGAGGCAAAAATAAAGTCATTTTTGCCTACCAAAAAACACTTAGAAAAATTCGAAGGTGTAAATTATATGTTTTTCCAACTAACAAAACCTGCGGGCCTTGTAGGACAATGAAATAATCAGTTTTCATTCTTGATCCTACAAGGCCTCCAGTCAAACTGAGACTTTGCTCTCAAAATACTTAGAGCCAAAATTAGAGCTCAATTTGCCATGTCAAAAAGACTTAGAAAATTTCGGTCATGACATTTTTACATTTTCTCCTCTACAAAATTCTAGGGTCCCTGTGAGATAGTGAAATAAACAGATTTCGTTAACTTATCTCACAGGGAACCTAGGAAAAATAATTATAACTTGATAAATCATAAAACATTTCCTTAAAAATCAAAAATTCTTAAAATCACGGTAAATTCACCAAACTAAAATTCTTGTCATAAATCTTGGCTTTATTTATATGTTTTTTCTATTTTTTATATATTTTGATTGTTAATTAAGGCTACAAAATCCGTAAAAGTTGCCAAATTTAAGCGAGCACTTTTACGGATTAAGCCGGCAAAATAGATACTAAGCAGTTTCTTGCCCCTTATAAAGGAAAGTGCCTGGGTTCCGTTTTCCCCCTCCACTTTCCGTGAGCCACCTACCGATTGGTATAAATACGACAAATTTTTCAATAATAAATGAGTTCAACGTTTTCCTTAAATCTTCGTGTTTTACTCCTTCCTCTGGAAGAAACCTCTCTCCGACCTGCCTCCTGCTGAAGCTCTGCCTGAAAACAAGTCTGGTGCCTACCTCCTCAAGACCAGCCGGCCCAACTTCTGGACACCGCAAGGCGCCAGGCTCAGGCAGAGAACAAGGACATCCAGGGCTACCACTCACCAGCTCTGGGTGCAGGGAGGCAGATCAAGGGCTACCACCCTCCAGTACAGCAGGGCTGCCACCTTCAAGGAAGGCCAGCCAGTACTACATTTCAAAACAAAATTACAATAGTCGACATCCAAGTGCACAGCCACCGGTGCCCTTTTTCTACAGTCTTGTAGCACACGTCTGTTACAGGTAGTGCGTAGCAGGAGTACTGTAGCAGGCATGTACTCGTATGCATTACATCGAGAGAGTATCCGGTTACTGAAGCGACAATACTAGGCGGGTATCTTCCGCCGCGCATTTTGAAGAGGAGTGCTCTTGCATTGGAGCCATCGATCAAATACTTGGTAGGTGATTGGAGTATATAAGGCTGCAGTGGACGGTAGTTTACTAGAGGTTTGCGAGTGGCCCAGAAATTCAAAATACCATTATTATAAAATAATAAATAATATTGTTCTAATGTACTTAAAGCCACCATTTTGGACAACGTTACAGTTTCCATCATCTGACAATGTAACGCTGATTCACACATTTGCCCTGCAAGAGATGGATTTGAGATTCCATCTGGAAAAGTCAAAGGGTCTTCCTCAACCAGTCTCTCCCAATCCGTCCCGCCACCCAGTAGGTGGGCAGATGCGCCCTAAATCAAGAACTGGACAAAACTCACCCCACAAACGTAGCGAACCATTTGGAGTAACCAACGGCAGAATTATATAGGGATTATGATTTCCCTTACCCTCCTCCCAAATTGTAATAGAAACTTACCTTGACCATTGGGTAGTATCTCTTATTTTAATATCGTATTCTGTCAAAGGGTAAATATTCTGTGTTTCTAATTAAGAGATCTCATGAATCAATCCATTCGAGTTGGGAATTTCAGCCAGGTTTTCCATTAGGCTTTTTGATTTAATTAACATCATATCAACAAATATTCATACACAAACAAATGAACTGCTTACTGCGGTCTAAACACGATAAATCCTCCTGATTTCACCGTTTATCCCGTATTGTCAGATTACAGAAAAATATTTTAAAATTTATAGTTCTTTTGTCACGTCACCTGAACAAATTTTGTTAGTCATTGCTATAACTGTGTAACGGACGTGTTGTCGTCCTTACAAGACTGTAAATTTATGAGGGCACCGGTGGCTGTGCACGCCTTCCCTTTTGTGCGCCAATGATGATGATGATGCTGGCCTCCCTACATCCAGTGGGTAGTGGCCCTGGATTCGCCTAGTTTCTGCCTGGGCCTGGTTGCCTTGGGAGTACCCAGAGTTAGGGCCGGCTGTAGCGGCAGGCACCAGGCACTCGTCCAGGCAGAACTTCAGCAGGAGGCAGGACTTCCAGTGGTAGGAAGTAGTAAAACAAGAAGAGTAGAATTGAACTTGAACTGAACACAACATATTTATTGACAAATTTTCATAACATTTAAGGGGTACTTGTACCCGACAGCGTTCGGGCAGTGTTTTTATGAAAAAGTGGAGGGGTTTTCGTCCTCAGACCAAATGGTATAAATAGGGCGGTCATTATGTGGGCACCCTATTTTGCCGGTGTCACCGTTGAAGGCGGTCGCTTAAAATGTATTTTTTATAATAATTCTACAGAGTTAATTGTGTACATATGTGTTCGTTATTATACAGTAATCATGAAATAAACCAATTGTCTATTGCTAGATTTTTAGTTAGAGACGTTTAGCTCATTTTTGAGCTAAATCGCATAAAATATAACTTGATTTGCCGTTTGGCTGAATATCTGGTTATTTACAGTTACAATGTTATTTTTACGAGGTCTCCCGTAAGATGTGTTAATGAAACCTGTTTGTTTCACCATCTTACGGGGCACCCGGATTTTTAAAATCGGAAAAACGTATTTTTACCGAAATTTTTCTAAGTGTTTTTTGAGGGTCATTTATTGCCCTAGTTTGAGTAATTTAAGGGCTAGAGACTCAGGCTCTCTTTCCCTCGATGCCTTGTAGGACTGCGGAATGAAATCTCTTAGTTTCATTATCCTACAAGGATCGTAAGTTAAAATATTTAACAATATGTCAAAAAAAAGGAAACATAAAAAATACGTTTGAAATTATAAATTGACAAATGTCCCTGGTGGCAACCTGAGCATGATAGCGTTTATTTGTTGCACCGGGGGCATTGTACATGGTAAAATGAAAGTTTTTTATTAATACAATATTACAATTAGAATAACTTTAAATTCTAATTGGAAAACAAACATAAAAATATTTTCAACGAAAAAGATCGCTGGCGGTACGGTACTAACGAGCTCAGTGGGCAAGCGGATTTTTGGATTTCCAGCGAAAGAGTTCGATGTTGAGTTCGAAAACAAAAAGGATTCGCTGAGTGACTGCCGTCCGCGACAGTCGCTTCTGGAGACGCCACCGTTTTTCTCCCCCGAATCGCTCTGTCTGGCTTGTGCTCGCACGGCCAGACACCTGCTTTTTGCACAGGCGCCCGCGCCACCAACTGCCTTTTTCAAGGCACGAAGAAGAAGGACGACCTGGCCCCCCCACCGAGACCCGACGACCATAACACCAGCGCAACCATTTTAAAGCGAAAATACAGATCACCTGCCGTGCGGATGTTTCCCGCGCGGCGTATTCACACGAGCACGGAGGATTTTCCCGCCCTCCAGTTTAGAACCAAGACCGGGACCATCAAGACCCCCCCCCCCAAGACAGAACAGACGATCCCAAGCCACCCCGCTGACCCGAGGACCAAGCCGGCAGCCGCAGCCCTGCCGATCCCCGAGATGCCCATGACCACCCCCGCACCCGGACCCAGCCGCACCCCAGTAGGACCAGCTTCGGGCTACGTACCGCCCCCAAGACCCCAGCAGCCCCCCCAGGATATGGAGATGTCCCGACAGGAGGAGGGTTGGACGAGGCCGTCCAACCCCGTCAAACGGCCCCTGTCCCCACAGGGCCCCAAGGCGGTTGTTGTCGGCAACCGCTTTGGCGACCTCAAGGAGGTCATCGAGGGCGGCGGCGCGCCGCAAGCAAAACGCGCCAATCAATTTACTAATGCGAATTATACACGTACTAATAACAATACTAATCATGCCTCTTCTTCCGCAGGTACCAGCGGCCATGCAGCGAGGCAAGATCGAGTTCCCCCGGTAGTGATGACCCTGGGGAACCTCACGCATGCGCAGATTACCTCTGCGGTGCAGGGCCACATCGGCCACGCTAATTTCACCTTCCGGTACAACCGGGGCGGGACAGCAAATATATTTGTACGAAGCATGGCAGACCACCGTACCCTCACCAACGGGCTGCGAGCGGAAGCACGCGGCTTCCACACCTTCACGGCGGAGGCGGAAAAGATGAAAAAGGCGGTGATCAAGGGCCTGCCCAACGTCGACACAGACGAAATCACTGCGGACCTCACTGAGCAGGGCTACCCCCCAGTAAAGGTCATAAGGATGACGACCACCTCGGCCGAGTACCCCATGTACTTGGCTCACTTCAACAAGGAAGTGAACATGGGCCAGCTGAGAGCGGTCGTCAAATACCTCTGCCACTGCAGGATCCGCCTGCAGAAACACCGCAGCAACCACCTGCAGCACGGGACGCAGTGCTACCGCTGCCAGAACTTCGGGCATGGATCCCGAAACTGCGCCCACACAGCAAGGTGTGTGAAGTGCCTAGTCGAGCACGCCTCCGCCGAATGCCCCAAGACCACCAGGGACGAGCCTGCCGCGTGCTGCAACTGCGGAGGCCCCCATCCCGCCAACTTCAGAGGCTGCCCGAAGAGGGTAGCCTATGTCGCCTCGCTCCAGCAGCACCAGCGACAGCCCCAACGTCAGGCCCCAGGAGCCAGCAGGCCACATCCTCAGGCGCAGCAGGCGCCGAGGACAGATGGACGCAGCTGGGCCAACGTAGCCGGCGGTAGGAGCGAGGAGCGACACGAGGAGCAGCCCCGCTCGCAGCCCCGCCCGCAGCCCCGCCCGCAACAGCCCACAGGAGAGGCTTACACCGGAGGAGACGACGCCGCACTGATGATGGCCCTGCTCCATGGATTGAGACGCGTGCGACCGCAGCTGGCCGCTGCCGGCTCAGACGAACTTCAAAGAGCAATGATCCTGATGGATCTAATCACGTCCACCATCAATGTCTGATCCCAAGATGGTGAACGTCCTCCTGTGGAATGCCCACAGCATCCGCCCCAAGATCGACGAACTGCTCGCCCTGGCAAACAATACTGACATTGACATTATTCTAATTACAGAGACCTACCTGAGACCTGACACACCCCTGAGAGTGCCCGGCTTCGAAGTACACCGAGACGACCGACCGGAGGGTAAAGGCGGAGGCACCGCCATATTCGTTCGTCAAACCATCACATCTACGAGAATCCCTACTCCGAAGCTGAAACATACTGAAGCCACAGTTATCGAAGTCATCATAGAGGATAGAGCGCATACCATTATCGCCGCCTACTGCAATAATCCCAACCTTCTGGTAAGAGAAGATTTAGATAAATTACTTAATTTGCGCCCCATTGTTGTTTTAGGAGGAGATCTGAATGCTAAACACAACTTTTGGAACAACCACCGAGGCAACGCGAATGGGAAAACGCTCTTTTCACATATGCAAACACACAATTACTCGATAATGGCACCGGACAAACCGACTCACCACTCAGCACGCGCAATATATCCAAGTACACTAGATATCGTACTTGAGAAAAACGCTAAGACCATCTCGCCACTGCGTACGCTGGATGAGTTATCATCAGATCACCTGCCCGTGAGCTTCAGTATTGGAGGGACGACTTCAAGGAGCCCCAGAAAACGGCGAAATTACAAGGAGGCCGACTGGGAAGGATTCAAGAAAGAGATTAACGAACGAATATACCTATCGTCGGCAACCCTGCGCTCGAAGGAAGAAATCGACGAAGCCGCAAGCACTCTGACCGAAATCATCCAACTTGCACAAGACAACTACATACCATACAAAGACGAACAGACTTTTACGATCAAGCTTCCCGAGTATGTCCTTTCGCTCATCAAGGAGAAAAATCGCCTGCGGCGCATCTACCATCAAACGCGCGACGGCTACTTCAAAACCGCCTACAACACCCTGCAGCGGGAGATCAAACAAGAAATCACCGATCTCAGACGCGAACTTTGGACGAAGAAAGTTACGTCACTCACGCCCAAAGATAACAGCCTATGGAAAATGGCAAAAGCACTGAGACACGAAGATCACACGATCCCCCCGCTTGAGAAGTTAGACGGCTCAGGGCTGGCACTCTCACTTGAAGAAAAGGCAAACGCGCTCGCTGACGGATTCGAGAGAGCCTACGCAGCCACGGACGGCCTATCCGACCCGGAAACGGATCGACTAGTAGATGAGTCTCTACAAAATCTTGATCAAGCAGAGCAGACGGACACCGCCAATATACATTTCTGCACGCCGAGCGAAGTAGCCGTCATTATCAGGCGATTAAAGACAAACAAGGCGCCGGGAAGCGACCAAATACATAACATACTACTGAAACATCTACCACAGAAAGCCATCATCTTCATTACAAAGCTGTTCAATGCCTGCCTCATCACCGGACATTTCCCTCAGATCTGGAAAACGGCAACCGTGCTGCCCTTCTCGAAGCCTAACAAAGATAAGAGGCAGCCGACGAACTACCGGCCGATAAGTTTACTATCCACACTGAGCAAGGTATTTGAACAGGTGATCCTCAACAGACTTCTACCACACCACGAAGACACATTGCCAGACGAGCAGTTCGGTTTCAGGAAAAGGCATTCCACTACCCACCAGCTCTCCAGAGTAGCGGAATTCATCGCTAGAAGATTCAACGAAAATCGCTTCACCGCCGCTGCACTGCTAGACTTGGAGAAGGCATTTGATACCGTCTGGATCAGAGGGCTGCTGCACAAGCTTCACATGCTTAACACGCCCATTTACCTAACGAGAGTGATACAAGAGTACCTCAAGAACAGATCCTTCAGAGTCTTCATCAGGAACGCGCTCTCAACACTACGTGAGATTCCAAAAGGCGTGCCGCAAGGAAGTCTACTGGGACCTCATCTCTTCAACATCTTCACGCACGACATCCCCCGAGACGAGAGATGCAACCTATCAATTTATGCAGACGACGTCAAACTCTATGTTTCCTCGATGAAAGCGGATATGGCGGCCATGTACCTACAAAGGGCGCTCGACACCCTCGTAGAGTTCTACAAAAAATGGCGCCTCAAACTAAATGAGGCCAAGACCGAAGTCATAATGTACACGAGGAAACAAACCAGAACACCAGACGTCAACATCGAAATGGGAGGACATGTCTTAGAATGGAAGGATGAGGTCGTCTACCTGGGCCTGACGATGGACTCACGACTCAACTGGAAATCTCACGTAGCCAAGATGAATGCGAAAGCCAGAAAGGCAGTCGGCGCGATGAAGCCAATCTTCAACAGAAGAAGTCCGCTACTTCCCAGAACCAAACTCCTGATCTACTACTCGCTCATTCGACCGGTACTGACTTACGCTATTCCCGTGTGGGGCAGCATCTCATACTCTGACCATACTAAACTACAGACCTTACAAAATCTCTGCATTAAAATCACTTACAACACTAGAATCAGAACAAATTTGAAAAGACTACATGCCAGAGAAAACATTCCGACCCTATTTGAATACACGCACAGACTGACAGACCGATTTTACAAGTCATTAAAACACAGCAAAAATAAACTCATCAAGGAAATCGGTCAATACGATGCACCTAGTGACCTTCCCTTCAGATACAAACACAGACTACCTAAACATATCCTGATGGACCTAAATCACATTTGGCACAACCCTTTTTCAGACACGGATGACTGAACGAGCAGTAGGTATTCCTAACCACCAGACCCCTCCCCCAACTTATGTTTATATATCTATTTATATATTTGTATAATAATATTTATTTTTATATATGTCTATGTATGTTTATCCTAAATCTCCCATAAAGTATGTATTTCACATAAAAACAGACACTCACACCCCTCACCACAGAATGCAGGATTTCATACACTGAAATCACTGAAGGCCGGCAAGTTTCATGTTGACTTTCGGCCGACTCTTCCCGGATGAGGTTTTTCATGGTTTCCTCATTCCCGAAGGCAAATGCGGAAGAGCTCCAAACAAAAGGACATGACCGACTCCTTCCCACTCCCAACATAACACAAATACACACGTATGTATATATTCCCCCCGAGCTTGGCTGCAATCCTGCTTGTTGGGCTGTGCCAAACATGCAATTTTAGTTGGGTTTTTTACATAACACTTTTTCCCAACCGACAAAACACAAGACCTTTAAGCCTATAATAGCCAGGTAACATTTTAAATACCCACAAGCGGTAAAAATTGCAAGGCGCATATGACGCCGTTCTATTTGTATAAAGAACATTAACTTTAAATTCAGTAAATTTAAATGATTCATCTCCTCAAGAACATAAGAATCTAGTGAATTAAAAAAAAAAAAAAAAAATTTCCAGCGAAATCTCAAAAAATGACCACTGAACTGTAGAGGATACCGCCAAGGATGTTTTTCGTTGAAAGAACATTTGAGGGTACGTAACACGTCGGTTACACTCCCCCCGTGCAGCTGTGCTGTACTAGTCATAACGACGTGTAGTAGGATGAGTAGGTGAAGCTGCATTGGTAGACGCGGGCGGCAGGATCACAGCGAGCTTCACGGCAGGTCGGACGTAGACTCTGGTTCTCGGCAGGTCGAACGTAGACTCTGGTTCTCGTCTGGGTCCCGGCGGTCCTTACTTGGTCGTCTTCAGCAGGGATGGTGTCAAGGACTCGGCCGTGTGTCCGGCTGATGTGGGTCCATGACAACCATGACACGGGGTCCATGACAACCATGATGGGGTTGACGGACTCCCCCCGTGTGAGGAGCGCCACTTCCTTGATAGTGGCACTGCTGGAGCAGGACGGATTCGTCTTCGCTGCGCCGATGAGGAGCACCACGTCTATGACAGTGGCACTGCTGGAGCAGGACGGATTCGTCTTCGCTGCGCCGATGAGGAGCACCACGTCTATGACAGTGGCACTGCTGGGGCAGGACGGGCTCATCTTCACTGCGCCGATGAGGAGTACCACGTCTATGACAGTGGCACTGCTGGGGCAGGACGGGCTCGTCTTCACTGCGCCATTGAGGAGTACCACGTCCTTGACAGTGGCACTGCTTGGGCAGGACGGGCTCGTCTTCACTGCGCCATTGAGGAGTACCACGTCCTTGACAGTGGCACTGCTGGGACAGGACGGGCTCGTCTTCACTGCGCCATTGAGGAGCACCACGTCCTTGACAGTGGCACTGCTGGGGCAGGATGGGCTCATCTTCACTGCGCCGATGAGGAGTACCACGTCATTGACAGTGGCACTGCTGGGGCAGGGCGGGCTCGTCTTCACTGCGCCGATGAGGAGTACCACGTCATTGACAGTGGCACTGCTGGGGCAGGGCGGGCTCGTCTTCGCTGCGCCGTTGAAGAGCACCACGTTCATGACAGTGATACTGCTGGGGCAGGACGGGCTCGTCTTCGCTGCACCGTTGAGGAGCACCACGTCTTTGACAGTGGCACTGCTGGGGCAGGGTGGGCTCGTCTTCACTGCGCCTATGAGGAGCACCACGTCTATGACAGTGGTACTGCTGGGGCAGGACGGGCTCGTTGTTGCTGCGGGATGTGGTTGGTCATCCATCTGTGCTGGCGCTTGGTACCTTTGTCCAAGCAGTGGAGCGGATCCAGCAGCAGTTCTCTGCTGGTCGGCTGGCTGCCTCTGGTGGAGCAGAGGTGAGGGCGGCCCGGGACCAGAAGGTCCAGGCGGCAGTGAGGACCACTGCTCTGGCAGCGGAGCGGATCCGGCAGCTGTTCTCTGCTGGTCGGCTGGCTGTCTTTTATGGAGCAGAGGTGAGGGCGGCCCGGGACCAGAAGGTCCAGGCGGCAGTAAGGACCATTGCTTTGGCAGCGGAGCGGATCCGGCAGCTGTTGTCTGCTGGTCGGCTGGCTGCCTCTGATGGAGCAGAGGTGAGGGCGGCCCGGGACCAGAAGGTCCAGGCGGCAGTGGGGACCACTGCTCTGGCAGCGGAGCGGATCCGGCAGCTGTTGTCTGCTGGTCGGCTGGCTGCCTCTGGTGGAGCAGAGGTAATGGCGGCCCAGGACCAGAAGGTCCGGGCGGTATCGTGGTTGGGTCCCTCTTGTAATAAGGGGCCGGTGGCGCAGGGCCTCCTGGCCCTTGCTGCGCTGGTGATGCGTACCTCTGGTCCATCAGAGGTACAGGTCCAACAAGCTCATCGCGTACGGCTTCTCGTTGCCTCAGGTTGAGCAGAGGTACGGGCGGCACGGGGCTGGAAGGTCCAGGCTGCAGTGAGGACCACTGCTCTGGCAGTGGAGCGGATCCAGCAGCAGTTCTCTGCTGGTCGGCTGGCTGCCTCTGGTGGAGCAGAGGTAAGGGCGGCCCGGGACCAGAAGGTCCGGGCGGCATCGTGGTTGGGTCCCCTTTGTAGTGAGGGGCCGGTGGCGCAGGGCCTCCTGGCCCTGGCTGCGCTGGTGATGCGTACCTCTGGTCCATCAGAGGTACAGGTCCAACAAGCTCATCGCGTACGGCTTCTCGTTGCCTCAGGTTGAGCAGAGGTACGGGCGGCACGGGGCTGGAAGGTCCAGGCTGCATACATCTTCCCTGGAGTCGCCAAGCTTCTTCTTGGCCTGGATCTTTGTGGCCAGTTGACTCCAGGATTGCATCAGGGTTGGAAGGCGCTGTAGTTGCGGCTTCTGGTGATGCGTACTTCTGGTTTTCCAGAGGTACAGGTCCAACAGGCATTTCACGTACAGCTTCTGGTTGCCTTGTATTGTGCAGAGGCAAGGGCGGTACGGGGCCGGAAGGTCCAGGTTGCAGCCATCCAAAGCTCCCATTGTAATGAAGGGGCTGCGGCGCGAGGCCTCCAGGCCCTGGCTGCGCCAGTGATGCGTACCTCTGGTTTACCAGAAGCACAGGTCCGACGGGCATCTCTCGTACGGCTTCTTGTTGCCTTGAATTGTGCAGAGGCAAGGGCGGTACGGGGCCGGAAGGTCCAGGTTGCAGCCATCCAAAGCTCCCATTGTAATGAGGGGGCTGCGGCGCGGGGCCTCCAGGCCCTGGCTGCGCCGGTGATGCGTACCTCTGGTTTACCAGAAGCACAGGTCCGACGGGCATCTCTCGTACGGCTTCTTGTTGCCTTGAATTGTGCAGAGGCAAGGGCGGTACGGGGCCGGAAGGTCCAGGTTGCAGCCATCCAAAGCTCCCATTGTAATGAGGGGGCTGCGGCGCGGGGCCTCCAGGCCCTGGCTGCGCCGGTGATGCGTACCTCTGGTTTACCAGAAGCACAGGTCCGACGGGCATCTCTCGTACGGCTTCTTGTTGCCTTGAATTGTGCAGAGGCAAAGGCGGTACGGGGCCGGAAGGTCCAGGCTGCATCCATCCGGGGCCCCCATCAGAGTGAGGGGGCTGCGGTGAGGGGTGCCTCTGGTTTATCAGAGGCACAGGTCCAACGGGCATCTCTCGTACAGCTTCTTGTTGCCTTGAATTGTGCAGAGGCAAGGGCGGTACGGGGCCGGAAGGTCCAGGGTGCATCCATGATGCTTGTAGTTGCCAAGGTTCTCCTTGGTCCGGATGTCCATGGCTGGTTGGCTCCGAGGCAGTACTCGCTGCGACGAGTTGTGCCAGCCCTGCGGCACCGGGTTGTGCCAGCCCTGCAGTACTGGGTTGTGCCAGCCCTGCGGCGCCGGGTTGTGCGGGCCCTGTCGAATCTTTTGCCGGCAGGATCCCAGCACGGGGTTGTGCAGGCCCTGTCGCATCTTGTGCCGGCCCTACACGGGTTTGTAGTTGAAGGGCTGCATTCAGCCAATCAATACGTTTTTGTTGGCTGCGCAGCTGTCGTTGCAGCTGGCGCAGCGTGTCCTCAATAGATGTAGAGGGTGGTGTTCGCTCATTGTTGCTCTCTTCTGTGGAGCGTGCCATCTCAGTAGTAGAGCTTGGCGGGGGCACGAGCGTGGGCACTCGTGGCAACAGGTGTGGTGTCAGCCCTGGCATGAGACGCGGCATCAGGCGTGACATGGTATCAGGCGTGGCATCTAGGCGTGACGTCAAGCGTGGCATGTAGGCATGGCATCAGGCGTGGCATTAGCCCTAGCATGAGGCGTGGCATCAGGCGTGGCATCAGGCGTGGCATTAGACGATACGTCAGGCATGGCACGTAATCCACGTAGCAGGCGTGACCTCGGGCGTGACGTCAGGCGTGGCATTAGGGCGTGACGTCAGGCGTGGCGTGAGGCGTAGCTTCAGGCGTGATGTGACATCAGGCGTGGCATGAGGCGTGATGTCAGGCGTGGCACGTAGTCGTGGCTCAGGCGTGGCATTAACCCTGGCATGAGGCGTGGCATCAGGCGTGACCTCAGGCGTGGCACGTAGGCGTGGCGTCAAGCATGGCATTCAGACGATACGTCAGGCATGGCATGTAGGCGTGGCATCAGACGTGACAATAGCCCTGACATGAGGCGTGACATCAGACGTGGCATTAGCCCTGGCATGAGGCGTGGCATCAGGCGTGGCATTTAGGCGTGATGTCAGGCGTGGCACGTAGGCGTGGCTTCAGGCGTGATGTGTCATCAGGCGTGGCACGCAAACGTGGCGTCAAGCATGGCATTCAGACGATACGTCAGGCGAAGGCTCAGGCGTGGCATCTAGGCGTGGCGTCAGGCGTGACGTCAGGCGTAGCGTCAGGCGTAGCGTCGGGCGTAGGCTCAGGCATGGCATCCAGGCGTGGCGTCAGGCGTAGCATCAGGCGTGACCTCAGGCGTGGCTTCAGATGTGGCATTCAGGCGTGACGTCAGGCGTGGCGTGAGGCAGCTTCAGGCATGATGTGACATCAGGCGTGGCATCAGGCGTGGGCGTGGAGTGCAGCTGATCCGGCTCGAAGGACCACTTGTAACGGACGTGTTGTCGTCCTTACAAGACTGTAAATTTATGAGGGCACCGGTGGCTGTGCACGCCTTCCCTTTTGTGCGCCAATGATGATGATGATGCTGGCCTCCCTACATCCAGTGGGTAGTGGCCCTGGATTCGCCTAGTTTCTGCCTGGGCCTGGTTGCCTTGGGAGTACCCAGAGTTAGGGCCGGCTGTAGCGGCAGGCACCAGGCACTCGTCCAGGCAGAACTTCAGCAGGAGGCAGGACTTCCAGTGGTAGGAAGTAGTAAAACAAGAAGAGTAGAATTGAACTTGAACTGAACACAACATATTTATTGACAAATTTTCATAACATTTAAGGGGTACTTGTACCCGACAGCGTTCGGGCAGTGTTTTTATGAAAAAGTGGAGGGGTTTTCGTCCTCAGACCAAATGGTATAAATAGGGCGGTCATTATGTGGGCACCCTATTTTGCCGGTGTCACCGTTGAAGGCGGTCGCTTAAAATGTATTTTTTATAATAATTCTACAGAGTTAATTGTGTACATATGTGTTCGTTATTATACAGTAATCATGAAATAAACCAATTGTCTATTGCTAGATTTTTAGTTAGAGACGTTTAGCTCATTTTTGAGCTAAATCGCATAAAATATAACTTGATTTGCCGTTTGGCTGAATATCTGGTTATTTACAGTTACAATGTTATTTTTACGAGGTCTCCCGTAAGATGTGTTAATGAAACCTGTTTGTTTCACCATCTTACGGGGCACCCGGATTTTTAAAATCGGAAAAACGTATTTTTACCGAAATTTTTCTAAGTGTTTTTTGAGGGTCATTTATTGCCCTAGTTTGAGTAATTTAAGGGCTAGAGACTCAGGCTCTCTTTCCCTCGATGCCTTGTAGGACTGCGGAATGAAATCTCTTAGTTTCATTATCCTACAAGGATCGTAAGTTAAAATATTTAACAATATGTCAAAAAAAAGGAAACATAAAAAATACGTTTGAAATTATAAATTGACAAATGTCCCTGGTGGCAACCTGAGCATGATAGCGTTTATTTGTTGCACCGGGGGCATTGTACATGGTAAAATGAAAGTTTTTTATTAATACAATATTACAATTAGAATAACTTTAAATTCTAATTGGAAAACAAACATAAAAATATTTTCAACGAAAAAGATCGCTGGCGGTACGGTACTAACGAGCTCAGTGGGCAAGCGGATTTTTGGATTTCCAGCGAAATCTCAAAAAATGACCACTGAACTGTAGAGGATACCGCCAAGGATGTTTTTCGTTGAAAGAACATTTGAGGGTACGTAACACGTCGGTTACAAACTGTATTTATTGTTTAGGACCAGTCTTCCACAAAACACCCTGGCTAGGATAGCGAACAACAATAACAACTTTCGGTGGAACATCCACGATGGGTATCCCCGGGACGCGTCTGACACTGACGGGAAGACGCCCTACCCCAGGAGAGTATTCAATAATGGGGAGTACTCCGGACTGAGCGTCGAATTGTTCCTCAACACTAGCGAATCACAGGAGTCTTGTGATGGCTCGGAACAAGGATTCAAGGTGGTATAATAATTACACTTCACTGATACTTAGGTTTTCTGGAAACGGGTGATTTTTCGAATTAAATCATCTAGCCCCGCTTTTGGGTGATTACACCAAATAAATCGATTGACGCGCACATCCCTAAAGCTACATGTTGACAGTTTATTTATTATTTTATTTATTTATTCAACGCCCAGAGGGCTTTTACAGTAATACAGATATAACAGATGATTTTTTAACAGATAGAGAAATGATAAGAATAAAATTAGATAAAAATGCACACAAGTCACAAAAATACAGCGATTTGATAAGTTTACAAAAATACATATATGTTTAGGAATAGTTTTGGAACAAGTTTTTTACAAGATCCACAAAATTCGCCAAGTTGATGTTGAATATGTCAACATCACTTAAATACTGATTTCCCATAGTGTGAAATCTTTGTATCGGAGAGTGGGCAATGTAGTTCCGCTTATGAATGCTGCAGTAGAATAGTGTGTTTTGTCGTGTGGTTACTGTCGGTATTCGTAAGTTTATGAGTTGTAGGAGTTCGCAACAGTCGAATTTAGAGTTAAGTATTTTGAATAAAAATGTCAAGTCGTTTATTTTACGTCTGTCTTCTAGTGTGTGTATTTTTAGAATATTTAGTAATAGATTATATTTTAAGTCTTCTAGTGGGATATTTAATTTAAAATTTATAAAACGCAGAAATTTTTTTTGTATTCGCTCAATATTATTAATGTGAATTTTGTAAGATGGAGACCAAACTACCGAGTTATATTCAATTTGGCTTCTAACTAGAGATACATATAATAGTTTAATGGCTTCTATGGAATTAAAGCTTTTAGTTGTTCTTAAAACGAAGCCTAGTGTTTTCATACCTTTGTTCATAATTTGGTGGATATGATTGGCGAAACTTAGTTTTTCATCCAAAATGATCCCAAGATCCCTCATTTCCGTGACTCTTTCTAAAGCTGTGTTATTGATGGAATATTCGAATAAAACAGGATTTTTATTTCTGAAGAAAGTCAAGGTTTTACACTTTTCTACATTTAAAAATAAATTATTTTGAATGCACCAATCTTTAAACTTACTAATATTCGACTGTAATATTTGGCAATGATTTATATCAGTTATTTTCTTGTATAGCTTGATGTCATCAGCAAACAGCAATACCTCGACATCATTGAAGCAATTGGTTATATCATTGATGAAAATGAGGAACAAAACCGGGCCAAGGTGACTGCCTTGCGGTAGGCCACTAGTAGCCCAGAACGCTTTCGACATCCAAGATTTTATTTTGACGAACAGTTTACGATTTAATAAATAGCTAGTAAACCATTTTAGCATGTTACCCCTTATTCCTAGAGCAAATAGTTTTTGGATTAGTAGTTTATGGGATACTTTGTCAAATGCCTTCGAAAAGTCTGTATATATGCAGTCGACTTGTTTATTTTCTGCAAAAGATTGTAATATGAAGTTTTGAAATATTGTTAAGTTAGTTGCGGTAGATCTACCTTTGATAAAACCGTGCTGTTTTTGGTCAATTAATTTTATTAATTTGGGATAGATTTCATCAAGGACCAGTGATTCGAAAAGCTTAGGTAGTACTGACTGTATACAAATGGGACGATAATTGGCTATATTAGTGTCGTCTCCTTTTTTGTAGATAGGTGTAATGAAGCTAGATTTCCAGCGGTCTGGAAAGTGTCCTAGGGTTAAGAGACGGTTGAATAATAATGTGAGTGGTTTAGACAATGTATTAGAGCATTTTTTGAGGAATATTGGTGGAATGTTGTCTGGGCCAGCGGATTTGTCAGTGTCCAAGGAAAATAATTTCTGTTCGCAACATTTTTGTGTGATATGGCAATTTGTTAAGTGTGTGGTCTTGCTAAATTTGTATTCAGGTATTTTGTTATCTGGGGTTTCTTCATCATATACATCTTTGAAGAAGTCCGAAAAAAGGTTTACAATGTCCTGTGTATTGTTTGCACTGGTTCCATTCATTTGCATTATTGGCGGGTAGTCTGTGTTTTCATTGTTTAGTTTTTTAAGAAATTTCCAAAGATTTTTGGATTTAAAGACAGTGTCCTCGATAGAGGTTATATACATTTTGTAACATTGTTTGGAAAGATCTTTACATTTTTTCCTGGTTTCGCTAAAGATTTTATAATCACTTATGGATTTGCTTTGTTTGCATTTTTTGTGTTGACTCTTTTTTTGCTGAAGAGAGGCAGTAAGCTCTGATGAGAACCAAACCGGGTAGGTATAGCTTCTCGGTGTATAAAAAGGTACATAGGATTCAATAATATTAGAAAAGTATAAATAGAGTTGGTCTAAAGATTCATCAATGTTTTCATCGGATAAAAACGACCAGTCTGTTTTTGAGAGATGGCTGTTAATTGAGTCGAAGTCGGCTCGTTTAAAGTTTAGGACTCTTTGTACAGGTATTTTTTCATTTTCGCATGTAATATTTAATTTAATGTATGGGGGAGGATGGTGATTATCTATTGGTAGGAGTGAATCATTTGAGAGTTCTACAGATATTTTAGGATAGTTTGATAAAGCTAAGTCTAATAAGCGATTGTTACTGTTATAAATAAAATTATGTTGGTGAAAGTTTAGAAAGTTTACCATGTCCAAAACTTCACGTGCACGATCGTTTTCACTTTCGTTTGTGATGAGACCACAGTTTTTTGCTTTCCATGTTAGGTTTGGTAAGTTATAATCTCCAAGGATAACAATTTTCGAGTGAGAATATTTTGATGAAATTGTTTCGATGTCTTCACAGTGGTTTCTGTATGTTTGAGGGTCAGAAAGTGGTGGTAGATAGGCCGTTCCAAATATAATTTTCTCGAGAGGAGTCGTTACTTGCACAAAAAGATGTTCGATGTTATTGTGTTTCGTGGTTAATTTTCTAGATGACAACTTCTGTTTTATAGCAATCAAAACTCCTCCACCTCTTGACTTGGAACTTGATCTGACATTTCTGTCGCAGCGAAATATTTTGTAGTTTGTAAGACCGAGTTCAGTTGATTTGATGTCAGAGTTTAGCCAGGTTTCCGTAAGTATAATAATGTCATGATGATGAGAAGGTAGGGCTGCTCGTAGGTCGTCGAGTTTTGATCGTAGTCCTCGGATGTTTTGGTAGTAGATTTTTAAAGTTCTGGTTCGATTGTTAATTGGAATTGCTTGGATATTTTTGTAACTTCCTAGTTTTTTTGGCAGATTTGGGACAATTCTGGGCGTGGAGTTTATGTATTTTATGGTGACATCTTCACCATTTTCTTTCCGCTTCTCCAGTTGAACCCTCAGATCTTTTAGAAATTTTTGCTGCGCCGGAGTTGAGTCGGGATAGATTCTGATATTGTTCTTAAGAAGACCTCGTTTGCTTAGAATATTTCTCGATTGTATAGAATTCTCTAGTTCGATTTTTATTGGTCTAGGTTTGCTATTTGATATTTTACCGATTCTATAAAATTTTGAAATATTTTCATTTGCTGATTTGTCGATTTCACTGATTATACTGGTGACACTTGCCTGGTCGTCCAAGATCCTGCCGGCTTCTGTTGTCTTTTGTTAAATTTTGTAAAAATTCTTCTGTTAAATTTTGTAAAATACATATACGTTTATATACATATTAAACTATTTTCTTTTTATCATTACATTCGCCCCACTTTGGGCGCCAAATTTTTTCCACACAGTAGATCCACCTCTTCCTCGGTCTGCCTGTGGATGGCTTTTACTTGATTACCAATTTGGTCAATCATTAACGCCCTGTCACCTGATATTCTTTCAGCACGGTCAGTCTCTCGCAGTGGACCTATATATCATTTTACGTCGAGTACGTGGCTCAAAACAGTTCTGTACGATTTATCGAAGTATTTTGGGTTCCAATGTTTTTAATATAGTTTCTAGGTGACTTCTGGATGTCTAGCATGGACGATCTTTAAAATTCTATATCAATACGATATGGTCCAAATCCGTCATCTATGGATAGTTATCAATATTTGCGAGCACGGTCAACGATTTTTAACAGATACTCCGACCGACGATTTACTAATTTTAGCGCGGCCTCCATAGTTTTATAGTGAGTTTTGTTTAACTGTAAATATATACAAATTTTAATAATTGCTCGTTACGTTAAAAGAACTGACTTATTTAATGAACTAACGAAGCTCTCAATTGAAAGTTTATCGAATACGCGATACATGGACTTAAATAATGCGTCTAAGGTGCAATCAATTTATTTGTAAATGCCCATAGCCAATGCATATTTAGATTAGTATTTTAATTCAACATTGACAATTTATTATTATTATATTAATAATTTACTATAATATTTTTACGTTATTGATTGCCGTTTGACATTTCGTAATGTGAATTCGTAGTCCTGTTATCCAGTGTTCATCGATTTATTATTTATTCCCTGTCAATATCAGTTTGGCTGTCAACAGTGCTCGGTATATCGATATAAAATTGTTAAAAATTACACCTATAAATCCGATATTGTAAAGTTATCGATTTATCTGAGCTTGACCCCCTGGTCTCGTTTTGGTTTTTCATAGTTGAAGCAGTTTGCATCTTTTACCCAGTATATTTATATTTTGAATCTACAGGTGATGCTAGATTCACCCCTTGAGAGCACAGTGATGAACACCTACGCCCGAATACCCATGGAGCGAGTGACCAGCTTCTCAGTCATCCCAAACCGCATCTGGACCGACTTGAAGATGAAGTCTCTAACCCCAGAAAACAGAAAATGCTACTTCCACGGGGAGATACACCTATCCTACTTCGACTTCTACACCATGAACAATTGCATTCTGGAGTGTGAGATTAAATACACTGTGTTGATATGTGGCTGCATACCTTTCTTTGCTAAAAGTAAGAACAATACTAATAAAATGGGGCCCAAAAACCGATGCTGCTAGTAGCATGCGGATTTTTAGCAAACTGTTCTTGCACATTTAAAGTAAATAATGCTTAATTGTACGTAAACAGCACAAAAAAAAACAAACTATCCGGCTCGGCTCTGGTGTCAAAAATGAGAATGACAACAATTTGACCTCATCTAAACCAAAATATTTGGCGCCTCTTACAACAGCAAAAATACAAATAAGTAAAAAGGGCTACAATAGCGACGGAGTAGGTATTAAGGGTAACAATGCAGGAATATTAAAATCATATTTCTTACTTTTCAGATCGCCTTCCAAATGTCACCATCTGCTGTACAGTGGATGAACTATTATGTCTCGGTAATGTAAAATGTAAGTAACTTAACAACGGTATTTTCGTTTTCCGTATATATTTAATCTAACAACTTTTAAGTTGTAAAATTATTACACTACCTACGCAGCCCAACGTAGTACGCAACTTTTTGATGAAATGTCCTCTCTCTACAGATTTGCAAGCTTATTAAAAAGGAAATAGAAAATTACCATCGGATATCGAAGCCACTACCAAGAAACGTTGAATTTATCAAACTATTTTTATTATAGCCATTTCGATTCTGAATGGTGGTCTTTCACGAGGGTGATACTAAAAATCTTCTTCCTTGCGCTGTTCCAACTCATTGCCAAGGTAGGCTGTTGTCGGCTCTTCTCGTTCGCGGGTTATTGCTTCTTCGGTTCTGAGTATCGCCTTCATCCAGACCATTTCTCTGAAGTATTTTGGAGCATTGAGTCATCCGGGAGTTCTTTGGTATTCCTCTGGATGACTGTCGATGAAGCTCCATAGACATTACCTGCTTCACAGTGTGGTCTGACGGTGTCCGTCGTATGTGCCCATACTTGTTCGTCCAGCTTACTGTTTATGTCCGTGACACCCAGGCTACCACGAATGCGTGAACTTTTAATCTTGTCTTTTAGTGATAATCCTGTACTCCTGTCAACCATCTAAACATTCTAGACCAAGAGCCCGTGAATATCAAACCTTCGTTATTTTATAAAACCTGAAAATTTCTCTGTGTATGTCCCCAATACAGAAAAAGAAGATCCCCGGCTAAGAAGTTTGGATCACGGTGGCCTTGAATGATAGGAGCAAAGGTGTATAAAATTGCACCTCAATTTCAAGAGCATTTTGCTTGCACTTTTACGAGGTAGTAGTCTGCTAGCGTTGAAATTTCACTCCCACCCGCTTGCATATATATAACGCTCTCGCACCTACGGTAGGCTTTTAATGTGTCTGACAAGGTGAAGGAACCATCGAAAATGTCTGATAACTGAGAAAACATATGTTGATAGGTCCTCAAGTAACATACATAAAATTCAGCTTGTATACTTTAACGTAAGTACAATTATAATTCAATTTTTATAAGAAAAACTTTCTTTTTATACTTTTTTGAAGGTTATTCCCATCAGTGTAGAATAAGTTAACAATAATAATCTAAATGATGAAAGAGAACAAGACACAGAAAAACAGAAAAAGATAATGGTCGCAACTAGGACACGAACCCAGACCTCTCCGTCTAACCGGGACGAGCGCTTTAACCAATTTCGCTCTTGCCACCTTCTGTCAAGCCGTCATATTTGTCCCAGTTGCGACCATTGTCTTTTTCTGTTTTTCTTTGTCTTGTTCTCTTTCATATTTTCGTTTAGATTATTATTGTTAACTTATTCTAATACAATTATAATTAATGAATATAATATCTTTCAAAGCCACCATGATCCAAACTTCGTAGTCGGGGATCGTCTCTACCTGTATTAGGGAAATACGCAGAGAAACTTTGTGGTTTTATAAAATAGCTAAGGTTTGATCGTCACGGGCTCTTGGACTATTCGCATTTCTGCTGTTTCGAGTTGCCTAGAGTAGGAGTGGGAGTTGTACATATTCCAGCATTCGGAGCCATATATTATCGCGGGTCTAACTGTAGTCTGGTATGTCTTTCCTTTAAGTTTTATAGGCATTTTGGAGTCACATAATATTCATGGTGCAGATCTGAATTTAATCCATCCCACACCTATTCTATGGATGACATCCGCTACACATCCTCCGTCTCTGTGGATGAGTGAGCCCAGATACTTAAATGAGTCGCAGTTGGCTAATGTTACTCCATCCAGTTGCATCGAAGGAGTTACAACATTTGTATCTTCAAATGGCAAAATACAAATATTCAGTCTTTTTCCTGCTAATTTTTAGGCCATTATCCTGGGTGATGCTAAATATTATATAAACTTTGAGGTTTAGAATTAGTCGTGTACTTTCAACAGCCTTCAAGAGATTTCGTTAATGAAGTTAGTTATACGTAGTTTTGTGGTGTCTTAACATAAGTCAGTTAAGTTCCTTAGAAAATTTTCATCTATGGTCGTTAGTATCTAATGTACGATCGGTAACGGTAATATCCGAAGGCATATAGACGTAGACGGCTGGACTTCATCAGTGTCGCGAGTCCAGCCGCAGAATAACTTAGAGACTCCCTTAGACGTCTGGTCCAGATAAATATTTATTTTAAACATCACGATAAACGTAAATAAATCAATTGTTAATCTCAACTAACTTATGTGAATATTTCCGAACAAAATGTAAGTAATATCAATAACTGGGATTTATGGGGCGAAATTCATGTAGATGACTCAAAAAATGTTTTTTTTTATTTATGTATATCATAAATTGTTAGTATAACTATTTAAGAATATGTTCCCAAAGTTTTAAATAAAAAAATTAAATTGGTTCCGGTGTTATGAGGATGTTTAAGTGATCTTTGTGTTTGCTAATGTTTTATAAAGATATAAACATTTACATTAGTTGGCAAACATAATCATTCTTTAAATATTACACATAAATAAAGACATTAATGATTGAGGTAGACATACTTTCGTAATTCTTTTTTAAACTTATTTATATTTTCTATCTTAGTGATTTCATTCGGGATGTTGTTATACAGTTGGACGGCCTGGAACATCAGAGATTTCTGGGTGCTTGATTTTTTTCTTGTCGGCTAATTTGCTTTGAATTTGCTTTGAATTTCTTGTCCCGTTTCGTTATTATAATGTTTTTTTTTTTTAGTTCCTTAGACATCATCCCCATGTTAATTTTATGTAAAAAAATAAGTACATTCATATACACAGTTTGCTTCACCGTCAACATATTTAGCTCTTTTAGCATGTCTCGTATCCGTGTGTATATGTTGCGCTTAAGTATTATTCGCATTGCTTTATTTTGCAGTATTTGCATTTTTTTTCATTTTATCTTCATTGCAGAGAAAAATAATACTTGAAAAGTAATTAAAGTGTGGTGATATAATTGTATTATATATTATCTGGCATGTTTCTTTTTTTACTATGTTTCTGATTCTACCAAGAAATGATATTTTTTTGCAATTTTTTTAATTGTGTAATCTGCATTTTTGAGAAGTTCAATTTTGAGTCTATGATGACACCAAGATATTTAATTTCTTCCACTTTTTTATGATTTCTCCATTTATACACAATCCGTACACAATGCCATCTCTGATAGTGACAAAAACAAAACATGGACAGTTGCGCATCGATAATTGCTTCAATGTGTAATTTTTATCTTAATAAAAAAAACTGAATTTGATTCAAAAGTTATTGATTCTGAGGCGGTACGAATTTCGTCGGGTCAGCTAGTAGATGTATAAAATGACGTCAATCTTTCAATAAATTATATACATTTCTTCCATGCCAAAAAATTCATGAAAATCATAAAAAAAACCTAGTCATACATGTATTTCCCCCCTTAACGAACACTACTTGCTATTTTCAGCCGACATAACCTTGATAGACATAGAAGATTACTACCGCAGGAAGGGGGCCTCTTCATATACAAGCGAAACTGGAACAACGACAAAGCATTTTGATATTGTGAAGAGTTGCGGCTGTTGGCCCGGCTGTGATGATATCTTCTTTAACGTGGAGGTCTTCTATTCAGATCTCATCAGGAAGAACAATTCTCTCAAGCCCCCCTGGGCTAAAACTATGACGCAGAAGTATGCAATTTACCTTAAATACGTTTTTTTTACATTAGCTTCACACGGTAGGTCTTGAGGAAAATAATTTCCCTTAGGGCCTATTTGCTTTGGGATGCTGTGTGAAGGTTCTTCTTCTTCTTTGTGGAGGAGAGGAAATTCCGGGAAGGAAAAGGGTATGAGGGGTGGGTAGGAATCTGGAGGTTAAGGTTTTCCCAAGCACGGTCGCTCTGTTGATAGCCGCTACGTAAAAAACAAAACGAGTGTGCTTTAGACTTACACCACACGACTGAAGTAAAACTTCACTAACTTATAAAAGAAGAGAGAATGAAAATGTGCGCGCGCGCTGTTCTCTCTTGCTTCTACAGTGTGATACAGACATTAGGCCTGCACTGTGTCTTAGATATACGATACGTAACTGGCTATGAGAGAAAGAGAGAAAGAAAATGTGTGCTAGCACCTCTCTCTCTTGCCCCTACAGTAATATACGAAACGTAACTCTCTCTCTTTCTATCTTCACTAACTTATATCTCCCTCTTCCGTTCATCCCGCCCGATCACAATTTTCGTAACGCTCTCGTCACGCATTCACCAGCTTACTCCCCAAGTCAAGCGTGCGTAAAGAAGTTTTACTTAAAAAAGACTAATAAACAGACTATTTTCAATTTAAATTCTAACTACAATGGCTGACACTAAGGTTATGCTTTGTGAGAATAAACGGGAGTTAATTAATAATTGGATCACTTTTTTCTCGAAGAATATTTTTTTTAATAAAAACATAACCTTCTCTAGCTTTCTTGAACGTGCGAGATTTCCTATATAACAATTTTTGATTTTTAAATTCAAGCTTGTGTAAAATTAGTTTAATTTAATTATTATTTTTAATTGATAAACTAACGTTTTAAAAAAAATAACAATATTTTTATGCATAGCACAGAGGGTAACAATTATTATGAGCAATAATTATCAGCCTGAAACACTCATCTACATTAAAAAAGTCTTCCGAGAAAAGATACATGCCGCCAATGGGACATGAACCCGTGTCCTTCTGATTGCCAATCAGGTGCTCTACCACTGAGCTATGTCGGCTTATCTTATACCCGCCAAATGAGTCAATATATACTAGTATTTCATTAAACAATTACTGCTTATTACATTTTTTTACCTGAAAACAACCAACTTTATTTTGGGCGAGAGGCATTGCTAGTGCTAAATCTCTCGCTTGGTGGCGTCGAGGCATGTATTTTTTCTCGGAAGATTTGTTCAGTGTAGATGAGTGTTTCAGGCTGATAATGACTGCTTATAATAATTGTTAGTTTAATTTATTTTAAAGGAAAATATTTATTTAGAACATCGCCTTATCTTGGAATGTCATTAAGAATTTGTAGATCGAACCTTATACAATGACTTATTAGGCTTTAGCTGGTTGCATATGGTTATATCTGCATGTTTATGTATCTTCTAAAATGGTTAGTATACGTCCTAAGTATTTAAATATTTTCCTTTAAAATACGTTAAACCAATACCGAAGATTCAACATCAAATTCAGAAATCCGTGAATAGATTATGAGAAATCGTCTGAAAACTCATATCTCAGAACAAGGTAAAGGAAGTTAGAATCCTGTCCAAGTTTCCAACCAAAGTGTGTGTGTATATTAATTTTATTATTTTTGTTGTTTTATTTTTTTAGGAATGAAGTGACCAGATTAATGATCAACTTTAAAGATGTCGTTTTCTTTGGAACCCACAGACTAATGCGATATGATAATATGGATTTGCTAGGTAAATATTAAGTGCGTTACAAAAAGAGCTACGAATAGAAGTAGGTATCTAAGTAAAAATCTTATTAGTATTTAAAAAAAATAACATTTCAAGTATCAACACTCTTTCGGTTCTCATAGATCCCTAGTTCTGGGGCATGGGGCTTTTAATGTATCAAATTCAAGATCCCGTTTTCAGAATTTTTATTGATTTATAACACATTTTCCTTCAACTTTTTAAATTTTAAAGCTCTTAAAACGGTGACAGGCCAACTCAGAATGAAACCAACTCAGAACCACATCAGAAAGGTCATAAAGAATGGTGTTAAAAAAATGTTAAATTAATAAACGGCTATTTTAAAATGATTTTTTTCATAGCTTTTAATAACTTATCAAAGAGTCGTTGAGTTGACTTGATTACATTGGAGGTTGCCCAACCACTTTCCCACAGTGCTCTAAGGAAACAGATGGTTTCTTCCTTCACCGTACACCTCGGGACTCTAATTTTTGTTTATAAATAAGCTACTTTTTATTTAAAATGATTCTAGACCTCCAATGTCCGGTCATACATTGTTAGCAGACAGTATGCGAGTGCGTACATGTTGTTAGTTATTTATTTCACAGTATCACGTCTCATCTCCGCCACTTGATGTGGCCCAAATAAAAGTTTATTAATATGTAGGAAGAAAGGTTAATAGAATAAAGAAAAAAAAATACATGTTCGATAAGATTGTTTGACTTAACCAAAGCAGCTGAGCTGCAGTCGTCCGGCAGTCCCGCTGAGGATAAGCGGAGCCATCAGTCCAGTCGCAAGCGAAACTCGGTGTCCGCGCTCCTAAGCCGGCTTCCCGGTAGGCCCTCGAAGAAAGTGTTGGGGTTTAGGGGGAGATACCTGAAGACACTAAGGATAAAAGTGAGCATCGGGTCATCGGAGGCAGGACGGAAGGGCACCGGTCCGCTACTGTTGGTCTTCAGGCCCGCTCATTATGACGGGGGAGGCGCGGGCGAGTTATGCAGCGGCTACCTTGGGAGTCGTCTCCTCGGTTGTTGCACGAACATAGGTCCAGTCCACCCCCTTGATGGGGTGTAAGACAATACGAAAATGAGATGGTAGTTCAGTTCCGGCTCCTTGAATGATACAAATCCAGACACGAAAAACTTGTTGTATGTGTCTTAGATTTAGAAAAAGAATACAAGAAAAATGCAAGTGTAGTTAGGATACGCTAAGGCTATTGATAATATCTAGTTAAACGAGAAAAAAATTAAGTTTTAAAACAAGTAATAGCCAAATTTTAGATGTCAAAGCGGTTGTTGAAGTTGGTACTTAAGAAAACATGATACATATTAATACAAAATGACACAAACATGATACATGAGTAAACAGTTTCAGTGTGAAATAACAGAAAATGTAGTGCGTAATATTCGGGCAGTAGTAGTAGTTTAAATATTGCAAAAGGGTGACCGTGGACGCCAGGATACCTGCCTGGATCCTAAACACATAATGTAGTTAAATTTAATCATCGACTCTAAGTTCAGGCCATCTCTCAACCCAAAAATTACACAAGGACGTGCAAGGAAATAAGATTAAACAAAAAGGACAAAACGAATATGCAAAACAGTTTGCTATACAAAGGAATTAAGTTATATAACACACTACCAGAAACTCTAAAGTCCTCACCAATTGAAAAGTTCAAGATGTATTGTAGGAGCTACACAAAACAAGAAAAAAAAAGAAAAAATACAGTGAATTTGAAATATTATAATTAATTAGCTGAAATTTAAAATATTATAATTAATTAGAAATTTGTAACCTTAAATGTACAAATTACTAAAATAAAATTAAAAAAAAAAAAAAAAATCTTTGTAAATTTCCTAAGGTATTCGAGATTCTCCTTGTTCGACACGAGATTCGCATTCCATGCTGGTCTCGTAGTTACTTTCAGACCTTCCAACATTTCATCTCTTGCGTCCGCCAAAATCTCAGTGCCAGAACTTGATTCTGCGTTGGCATGGAACCCTTAAAACAATAGATGTATTCTGTTAAGGTAAACTTTATGACTTTATCAAGCTGAAAATATATTCCAGCCAGTAATTACAATTGATTTATATTGCAATGAAAAGATATACGTAGGTAAAATGTATACAATGGCAGCTGGAGCTGTTTTTAATCAAAAATTTAAAGTGGATAAATTGTTTTTTTTTTCACCTTTTCTACTTGTACTTGTTATGTTTCTGTGTTTAACAAACACGGATACTTTGGTTTCATAAAAGTGTACATTTTAATTATTTTGTAGTTAATTTTTAGGTTTCAATATACCTATAGCGTGTTGTTTTCTCTTTCCAATACCGTTTACATCATATTTCTGTATATGGCAGTAAAGGAGAGATCTACGAGATCTAAGTGAGCTGGGAAAAATATGCAAAATAAATAAAATATACGCAAATATGCTAAAACTATTTCTATAATTATGAGACCCAAATAGAGAGCTGGGACAAATATGGTCTCTTGTGATTAAATGGGTTAGTTGTATAATAATTGTGTGTGTTTGATTTCAGCATCCTGTGGTGGAGTTTTAGGACTTTTTCTAGGATTTTCCGTGGTCAGTGTTTTTGAAATTATTTACTACGCCCTAATGAAGCCAGCATTCCTCACCCTGATTTCAAAATATAGACTCCAGCGAAATAAAGTTCGGTTTATTGATTTTCAGCAATACTTAAAATAAAATAAAAATTTGGCATTAGGTACCTTAGATATTAATTATAAACCTATCTAAATATGCACATGTATCCTTATTTATGTACAGTCAACCAATGTCATCTTTCGGGATGCTGTGTTGGAGGTATAAATGTCCTGACCGAACCACCTTTAATACTTGTGTGCACGAAGACAATTTTTTTATGTAAAATTATGTTTGATTGTTGATATTCTAAATAAAATGAAATAAACCTTTCAAACATACAAAAAAATTTTTTTTCGCTATTTCCTGACCATTTTTGATGACACCAACACGTGAGAATTTTGAATTGTGCTGAAATAACATTGCAGATTTTCCAACAGCAGTGACATCTACCGAAAAATATAATACGTTACAAGGGTGGTTCTGAAAGAAAATGCGATCCCCGTTTTACCTTCTGTAGTAGGGATGCAAACCAAAAATGTTTATAAATTTTCTCGCTAGATGTCTCTGATTGATTCATTTCGGCACTAACTAAAAACTATGCTGTATTAATAATTATTTTAAATGCCGACTCTATTTTTTGCAATAATGATATGAATAGCGTAATAAATAATTATTATTTAAGAACTACATAACATATGCTAAATTCTTTTGCGATGGAATAATTTTAATCAATACTGAAGTACCTACCTACATTTTTAAGCAAAATTCACGTTTCTTACGGCCGTTTTTTCAACTTTTCGATCGATCAATTAGAGTCTCCGATCAAAGTGATTTGTTTAGAAATCCTCGATTCGCCTGTTGATGGAAGAGATGCTTTGGGAAGAGCGTATTGATGAATTCGAGGAGGATTGAGCAAAATTTTTGGCTCAATGGTTGATCAGTAGATACGATTGGGAACAGCAGCCGTTAAATTTTTTTGTTTTGGCATAGGTATTTCCATAAAAGCACAACTTCCTAAAAATCAAGAAGTATTTGCCCAGATTTCTAATTAAATTGCCGTTCTATTCACGCGATGTGAATTGTGTGAGGCACCGAGGGGCTCTCTAGTGCCACCTCCTGTTCGGGTGAACATTGAATTTCATATTATTTTTGTTTTCGGTGACGATATTCGTAATTTCCCGACTTGCAGGACCAAGTTGCACTCGCCATTCCTGCGAGTTAATCCATATGTTATTACATTTTTTTCGTCATTCTTTCTAAGTACGTACCTACTAAGTTCTTAAATAATATAACACATTTAAATTAGTCTATAACGTTATGTTATTATTATTAAACTATTAAGAAAACTATCATTACCAGTAATAAATCATTTTAGGCTCTATGAATATTGAAATTGGACCGGGTAAATATAATCATATATGTAAATAATTCGCCTAAACGTGGCCTAACTCCAGTTTGAAAATAGATTTGAACGTCTAAACAGCTGTCGTAATAATAATAAAAATTCTTGCAGAACTGAATAATTAAATTTGATTTTCATTAACTTTTTAATTTCAGATGGATTTCTACGAATAAAACACCAAAACTAATTGTTATAAAATAGGTAGGTACTTATTAATTATAAGTACCTATTTTATAATAATTTTATATATTTGTTTTACATGATACGGAATCACCACCCATTGTAAGGTTTTTGTATGTACACAGTTACTTATTTATCTATTCTTGTTTGTCTATTCTTAAAAATATATTAATTCGCATCAAGCCTGCGGACAGAACGAAGAATATTGCGCAATACTTGGGACAAACCTCAAGCCAAGCATTCGAGTAGTCAAAATGTTTTCCACAAACAAAAAACTACGTACTTGTGACAAGCCGCTTGATGGTGTCCGAAAATCTAGTAACCGAAGGAGAGATATGTAAATAAGAATGTTAGAGGGAGCGCGCTAATTTTTAAGTGAAAATTGTGAAAATTTTTAATAAAAAACGAATCGTTTAAAATAAATCAAAAATATCGTGGGGAATGTATAGAAAAAATTAAATTTAAGGAAACACTGTGAATATTTTCGCACACATAACTTCTAAAATAACTGAAAAAAACTGTTTATAATAATTTTCGGAGCACACTTTGCAATTTTTTTCTATCGAGGAAATTTCATATAATAACCATTTAGGCATGACGTGGGGAATTAAAGATATTACCTTCAAGAATAAAATACATTTTTAAGAGCTTTATATATATAGTGGCTTTTGAACATTTGGTTGCTGGCTCCGATAGCCAAAATAGTGGCTTTCCCAAGCGGTAACTTTGAAGCTCTGTTTTCCCCATTTACCGATAATATTCTGTGAATTTTATTTCACAATGGTGTACATAAAGGATTAAATATTCCCTTAAATGTATTTATAGTCAAAATACATTATAGGATTAGCTCACATATTGTTTCTTAGAATTTTTGTCATTTTTGACCTACTTTGTATTTTTCTGTGTGCCGTTTTATTTAGTCAGTCTGTATCGGTACATTGTTCGCGGCGGAGCACCTCCCTATACTCTAAGAGCACCTCCTACTGTGGTGACCATTATTCTGTGAAAGTTTCAAAAGTAAAATAACAATTGAATATTTTTTAATATATTTTTATCACCATGGATAGATTTAATGAATATTTCGAAGAAAGTAATGAAAACGATGTGTTTAGTAATATTAACCAACAAAGTGAAATAATAAATCAAAGTGTAAATAATATTGAATCTTCCTTGAATAATGCTTTTGAAAACATTGAAGACTTCCAACCTGACTGTGATGATGACCTTTTGATATTTGATAATGTTGACTCTATTGTGAATAATTCTGTGTTAAATGGTAACGACTCAGATAGTGGAAGTGATATCGAAGTGCGACCAAGTAAAAGAAGGCGAGCTGTTTTTTCTGAAAGTGAAAGTGATACAAACAGTGAAACTAATAACTGGGAAATTTTAAGTAATATTTTTCAACCAAAAATTATTGATTTTTCCATTGGTAGCAGACGCGCTGGTCCTAATATTTCATCAATTTGTAATGAGCCGCTAGATTTCTTCAAATTGTTCTTTACTGGTGAACTAATAAAATCCATAGTCAGTAATACTAATAATTACGCAAATAATATTATTTCAAAAACCCAAAACTTAAGTAAAAATTCTCTTTGGCATTCTTGGAGAGATTTGGATGAAGGAGAATTTAAAGCTTTCTTGGGAGTCATATTAAATATGGGAGTGAGACCACATCCCAATCTTCAAGATTTCTTCTCGACTGCTTTTGTCGCTTACTCCCCATTTTTCAGAAATGTTTTTAAAAGAGATCGTTTTTTACAAATATTTTGGATGCTACATCTCAATAACAATGAAACAGATAACAACGAAACCCTTGAAAAAAGAGTTGAAAAAGTAAATGGATTTATGCAACATATAGATAGCAAATGTAGAGAATATATGATACCCCGTAAAGAAATAGTGGTAGACGAATCTGTAGTCAATTTTAAAGGCAGGATTTGTTTTAAAACTTATAATCCAAACAAACCAAACAAATGGGGCATCAGGATATACATTTTGGCGGATTCGGGATCTGGTTATATTTATTCATTTGTTCCGTATTATGGTGCCGTAACCACGAATAGGTTAATTAGACCTGATCTCCCATTTACTTCAAGAATCGTTTTGAACCTATACAACAATTTATTTATTTCCATTCCTGAAGCTGAAGGCTATCACATGTTTACTGACAGGCTATATACAAGCCCGCAATTAGGAGAGGAATTGATGAAATTAAAAACTCATCTAACTGGTACAGTAATGACGACTAGAAAGAATATCCCATTACCAATAAAAAATGCTAAATTGAAGTCAGGTGAAACGTTTACATGTGTAAAAAATAATGAATTGCTTCTTGCTTGGAAGGACAAGAGAATAGTTACAGTATATACCAATCATTATTCAAATGATTTTAAAACTGTAAGAAGAATAATGAGAGGTGGCGAAGAAGAAACCATAATGAAACCGAATATAATAATAAATTATACTAAATATATGGGAGGCGTAGATACTGCAGACCAGTATACTGCAGCTTACCCATTTTTGAGAAAAACTTTAAAATGGTGGCGAAAATTATTTTTTTGGGGTCTCGAAGTTTCCGTTGTTAACTCATACATTTTATATAAGGAAACACAAAATCAAAAGAAACTAAAAGCTATGACACATCTTGAATTTGTTGACAAACTAATCATTCAATTAGTCGGAAATCACAGAGGAGGATTAAATTGTACAAAAGGCAGACATTGTCTTGATCCAGAAAAAAGGTTGGACGGAAAATTACACATACTAATGCCTCAAAATGAAAAAAAAATCTCGTGAGTGTATGGTGTGTTCGGATAAAAAACAACGAAAAAGGACCATATATTTTTGTAAAACTTGTGACAATAAACCTGCTATGTGCGTTGGAGTGTGTTATGAAAAATATCATACCTTAAAAATTTATAAGTGATTAATTTTAACATGACAATAGACATTTACATATAGTGTTAAGTTACATTTTTTTTTCTTTTTTTTTCAAATGTGTGTCAAACTGTTTATACCTGTCTCTTCAAAAACACCGTGTATCTGTTCAGATTCTTCCACATACCTGCTCCGCCTCCTGGGAAGGTCCATCTTTTGTTTTCGGCGCCATTTTCAAGTAAGTATCATATAATAACCCAAAAATAGAGCCAATGAGGATAGATATTCCCGGAATACAAAGAGCTGGTAAACCATTGATTTACAATCCAAGACCCTAAAAGCCGGACTCGCAATAGAGTGGTCGCAAAAAAACATCCTTACAAATATAGTTCAAATGTTTCGAACAAAAAGACACTTCTTTTAGATAATAAGATCTTCAGATTTTTAAGAAATATATTCCTCATAATTTAAATGGTTTCGTAATTATCTTGATTTTAAATAATCGCATTTAGTGACTTTCTTCGAATAATGTCGCTCTAATACGTTACCGCGCTGCATGGTCACCACATAGAAGAAACAGGTTGTCTAAAAAGAATGAGTATAAAATTTTTATTTTTTTATCTTTTATGGAAATGATGTAAATTTTTTTCAACCCCAGAGTAGACTACTGGTCATTAGTGAATCCAATAGGAGTGCAAAGTTTAAGGAAAATATGTAATAGAAATGCAGGAAGACCTTAACATCCCAAAAATACTGCGTTCGGGCGTTTGTTGTCTGCGAAGAATATCTCCCAAACTTGCCCAAGAGGTTAAATTTAATAAAAAAATTATCAACTCTCTTCCATCTAAACCACATTACAGTATAAAACTATGTAGGTATAAAGGAGTAGGTTTATTCGTATTAAATATTCTTTAATATTTCCAACATTCCTTTGATTGATAAGTTTGGTGTAGCTCTAAGCTTTTTTTAAATTTAAATTTAATAACGTTATAATCAAGTTCTGCAAGTATTTTAGTATTTATTTTGGTTACAGCTGTTTCGGCCTACACGACCATTTCCAACCTGTGGTTAAACCACTTTATGACAATTTTTATATACGATTTTAAAAGTCAATTTCTGAAGGAGTCTAAATCATTTAAAATCGTATAAATAAATCGTCTCAAAGTGGTGTAAACCACGGTTTTTAAGTGGCTTTAGAAGCCGAAACAGCTGTAACAAAAATACATATTGAAATACTTGCAGAACTTAATATGTAATGACATTATTAAAATTTAATTTTTTTTTTTAAAGATTGAATGGAGTTCTACGAACACAAAAACAATTAATTACCCTAAGTGAGCAACGAAGCCAGCGTCAAGTTGAGCGTGCTGAACAGGGCCCGCAGATCACACCTGCTGATCAGTGCTGGTCCTGTAGATACAAATCGCAAGTAGCACTGTTGAATTTGGCAGCCATCTTTGGTCTGGAGCCTCAAAATACCTCCGTGCAGAAACGTGCGGTCCGTTTGATAGATTCCACGGATTGCATCCCATGGGGAATAATTGTGAGCGATGTGTTGAAACAGGCCAAGCCACGAAAGTACTGTGCGCATATAGCGTTGTCTGACACAAGCATTACGCAGATTTATTCACCTTCATGACAGTTTTAACCACGCTACGTGCGCGCTATTTTCTCGTGGCTTGGCCTATTTCAGCATATCGCTCGCCATGCATTCCCATTGGGATCACTTCCTACATTTCAATTTTTTTTTCAAGGTCAAAAGTGAGCAAAATTTCATCAATCTTTAGATTACAATACATACAAATCTTCAACTGCAGATTTTTATAAAAATCAAACAAACTGCGGTCGCCACAGACAATCTTCTTCATGTAAATAGTTGAATTGAACCGGGCATTGCTCGGGGTTATGAATGGTTTGGAGAAAAGTTTTGAGGTGGTGAATTCTATAAAACTTGACGTAGTTTTAAAATGGAGGTAATAATTAATATTACGAAAATGAAAAATTTCATTTTGGCAAGAAGTTTATTCATTTTATCGTGCCCCGTCGACTTCGGGCGTCCCTGACTTTTACCATTTACCTCCGCGTCACGCACGTCCTGCTTACACATCTTTCTTAGTTCAAATGCACCTCATTTTACCACACGTAATTATTTGATTAAATTGATGTCTTTTTCGAGCATCCCCAACTTTTTCTACCATGCACTTCCACTTTGTAATTAAATATCCTAATCAGCTAAATGGACAATACAATCCCACTCTGTCAAATTACTTTAGAAATAAATTGTGCAACTGCATTTCAAAAGCAATAATTAACATAAAAATGAAAATTAAAAAGAGGACAGATAGGTAGGTTGAGAATGATAACATAAAATATTGAAATTAATTAAATTAACCGATTGTCCCTCAGCGTGGTCGCAGCATCATCCTACGTCCATTGCTCATTGCGTGAAGAGCTGAACCACGACAAATTTTGTTTTGTTTTCAAAACCTTTTGTTTCGAGCATTATGCTTTCTTTAAACTTTGAGCTTTTAGTTTAGAGATTCAATCTTTAAACTTTGAGCTTTTTAATTTTGAGTTTTCAGCTTTATGCTTTGAACTTTAAGCTTTCAGCTTTAAGTTTTAAGTTTTTTGAGTTTTGAGCTTCAATTTTGGAGCAACAATATCGGAGCTTTGAGATTTGACCTGTGAGCTTTGTACTTTGTTGAATTTTGAGCTTCGAACCTGAGTTTCCAATATTTGAACTTCGAGCTTTGTGCTTTGTTGAGTTTTCTGATTTTGGTCTGAAAGTGTAAATTGTCGAGAAAGTCGAAGAAAGTTTCATACTCACAACAACTACCGGTGTGACAACATCATTTGTTAAAGTGTCAAAGTTCTTAGCAAATTTAAAAATATAAATCTGTACTTCCAAGTGATATATTGTGTCAAAACAATTACCTTAATAGTAATTCTGTGTACTGAACATTGAATTTGGTGAAATCAAGTGACAGGACATTGTAGAAATTAAAATTGAAGAATTTAATTATCATCACAGATAATATTTATTGTTACCCACCATGAATTCTACCTGCAACCAATGTAGCAAGACAGTGCAAACGGCTGACTGTATGAAGTGTATAAATTGCAAAAACCAAATGCATCTCAGCTGTGCCAAAATTACCTCCGCAGCTTTTAAGAAGATGTCTGATGAGAACAAGGGGTCATGGATGTGTGCTAAATGTAAAACAGGAGAATCACCGCTCTCCAGCAATCTCAACTCTAATGACTCGACAATTCTTCTCAGCGAAATAAAGAAACTCTCCTCACAACTGCACTCAATGAATTCAAAACTGGTTTCTTTTGAACAAACAATCGTTCACAATAATAGCACAATTGAAGACTACACCAATAAAATTCTGGTATTAGAAGAAAAACTAAAAAAAAAATGGACAAACTTGAAGCCGAAGTAATTGAATTAAAAAAGATTGTTACGTATTTGGACAAAACAAACAACGATAGAGAACAACAGTTGCTCATCAATAACATAGAAATCTTCGGTCTGACTGAAAAGCAAGACGAAAACCTAGTTTCCAGTCTAACTAAAATTGCGTCAAATGTCGGACTAACAATTAAGGAAGAGGACATTGAATTTATCACTAGAGCCAAACCACGCCGACATCCTCAAGAGGGACTAGCAGCAGCTCCCCGTGACGCCCACCCTCGGAACGTGGTGGCTAAATTCGTCAACAAAAGGAAGAAGGACGAATTGATAGCGGCTATTAAAAAGAAGAAGGGGGTTGACAATAAGAGTTTAGGTGTTGCAGGAGGTAAAATTTATGTCAATGACCACCTTACAAGAAAAAATAAATCCTTGTTGAGATCAGCCAAAGAATTCAAAAATGTTAATAATTATGATTTTTTATGGGTGAGAAACTCGAAAATTTATTTAAGAAAAAATATCACCTCTCCTGCTATTCTTGTATCTGGTCAAACCCTTCTAAACAATTTAACATAATAAATTTTCTTAAATTTATATTATATTTTACTTTAGATTTTCTACCTGTACCATTTTTCCACTCAACTTTACACACACATGACTCAACTTCTCAATCAATACATCACAAAAACATTCATTCATTTCTGCGCAGATTGACAAATACGCTCACCCCAGTGGACTTTGGGCTGCTGATTAATTATAATCATAGTACTAGCCTCATTTCGACTAATGCTTTATTTTTAATAATTATTATATTTTTTTTCAAATCGTAACAGGATAATAATTTTTTCATTTACACAATGCATGACACTATCGTAATTTTTTATCAAAATGCACGAGGCCTTCGATCCGAAACCAAAGAATTCTATCAAAATGTCCTGATTAACGAATTTGACTTAATCTTAATTAGCGAGACGTGGTTAGTTGACAGCATATCCGATGATGAGTTGTTTGATTGCCGGTACAACGTTTACAGAAATGACAGAGACACTATTCTAACGGGTAAAACTAAAGGGGGAGGCGTTGCTATAGGTATAAAAAAAGATTTTAAAGTTCGATCACGAAAATCGTGGACTTCAGAAGCAGAGGATATATGGATCTCACTGTTATTAAGACATTCGAAACATCGTATTTCTAACATTCATATTTGTTGCTCTTACTTACCGGGGGTTAGTCCTAAGTTATCTAATGCGCAGCGTTTCTCTATCATCAATAGTCATACAACTGCCATATCTGATCTAACTACTGAATATCCAAACGACATTTTTCTAATATTAGGCGATTACAATATGCCAAACATGAGCTGGAACTCTACGTGTCAGCCACGTAGTACTGATCTCTGCGCTTCTACCCTCCTTAGTTGCCTTTCGTTCTCAAATTTAACACAGTATAATGCAATTTATAATTCTCACGGACGAATTTTAGATCTCGTGTTTTGTAACACTACAGTCAACATCTCCGCTGCCGACTCTCCACTAGTAATCGAAGATGCACATCATAAATCTATTATAGTTGAACTTAATATTCCCCTCCCTGCTGTCGTTCTAAAACCCCAGATAATCAAATTGTTTAATAAAGTTAACTATGATTTAGTCAATGATGCTCTCAGAAATAGTGATTGGTCTTCTGTACTGAATGCGCAAGACGTTGATACTGCGGTACACCATTTTTATAGAATCATTGATGCCATAATAGATGACATGGTTCCAAAAAAAGTAACCAGATCAACTAAATTTCCATCATGGTATTCGGCGGCTTTAATTAATATAACGAAAGAAAAATTAAAGTTTTTTCGTGCCTGGAAACGCTACAAGAATTCATTGGATTATCAATCTTTCGCATTACTCCGCAAAAGACAGAAGAAGATTTCTAATCTTACTCATAAAGCCTATATTGCCCAATTGGAATCTAATATTCAAAATAATGTTAAAAAAATATGGTCTTATGTTAAGACGCAAAGAAAATCTCCCACTATACCTGAACACATGACATATCATTCCACAACGGCACACGACAGCAAAGAAGTTACAAACCTTTTTGCTGATTACTTCTCAACAGTCTTTACAAATGAAATTCCAACTCCTGATACTAATAATACGGTAGATCCTCTTAACAACGCATTAATATCTTCAATCAAAATAAATGAAGAAATCACCTTAAAATATCTCTCAAGCATAGATATTAACAAAGGACCAGGAATAGACAGGCTGCCCGGGATTTTTATACGCAACTGCAGTAAATACATCTGTGTTCCGGTTTGCGCCATCTATAAAAAATCACTGACAGAAGGATCGTTTCCTCTCAAATGGAAATCAGCCGTTATCACACCAATCTTTAAGACAGGTGATAAGCATGACGTTAAAAACTACCGTCCAATTTCCCAACTTCCTATTCTAAGTAAAGTTCTTGAAAAAATTGTTTTTGATCAATTGTACTCTACTATTTCGACAATCATTACGCCGAATCAGCACGGATTTATGAAAGGTAGGTCTACAACATCCAACCTTGCCCTTTTCATTAACTTTTTGCATAGCAAGATGGACGATAAGGAGCAAGTCGATACTATGTATACAGACTTCTCTAAAGCCTTTGACCGTGTAATTCACTCAATTCTTTTGAAAAAACTCATCCTCCTTGGTATACATGGCGACCTGTTTAGATGGATTAAGTCTTACATTAGTAATCGCAATCAGGTAATATTAATCAACGGCGTCTTCTCAAAGTCTATAGAGGTAATATCTGGTGTCCCGCAAGGTTCCCACCTAGGTCCGCTCTTGTTCAACATTTATATAAATGACATTGGATCATGCTTTCAAAATTCCGAATATTTGCTTTACGCTGATGACATGAAAATATTCAAAGTGGTGCATTCTCTCTCTGACTGTGAAGCGTTACAAAGTGACCTAGATAGGCTTTGCAAGTATTGCAAAGTTAACTGTTTAGATATCAATATTTCCAAATGTCACACTATGACATTCACCAGAAATAAACATATAATTGAGTACTCTTATTCACTCCACAATGAACCTGTTATCTCTAAAAAGGAATGTAAAGATCTTGGCATTTACCTTGATAGCAAACTTATATTTAATAAGCATATCGACTCAATCGTTAACAGGTCATATAAAATGCTTGGTTTTGTTCTCCGTGTCAGTAAAGTATTCAGTAACCCGCGTACAGTAGTAATGTTATATTTTGCATTAGTCAGAAGTACACTGGAATATGCCTCACCAATTTGGAACCCGCAGTACAAACTGTATATTGATAGCATAGAAAACATTCAACACAAATTTATAAAATATCTTGCCTTCAAATTCAACAATATCTTTGGATGCACATTTCAAACTTTGCAACAAAGGAGAACAATAGCTGATGTAACATTTATACACAGAATTTTAAATAATAACATCGACTGTACCGAACTTCTTTCCCTAATTAATTTTAACATACCCTTAAGACGTACACGCCATACAGAATTATTCCACACGCTTAATTATAAAACAAATGCAGCAACTAATTCGCCAATTAACCGTGCTCTTCATATGTTAAATAATGTTTGTCTAAATTCTAATATCGACATTTTCTCCGATTCACTTCCCAAATTTAAAAAGAGCATCATGTCAGTAATGTAAATTGTTCAAGGCGCATACATACATACATCACCACTTCTCACATCCACAAACATACTCACACACTCACACACACACACACCCTCCCACAACGCACATCACCCGGTAAAAATTTAATACAAACAAGATACCTCAATGAAACATATCATAGGTACCTAACTTGAAATATACTTATTAACTGTAAACTTTTTTCACCAATGTAAATAATGTACTGTTTGTTTCTGTTAATAAATAAATAAATAAATAAATAAAATGTCTCCGGCGTTGCAGAGAAGAAATGATACTCTTATTTTAAACTTCAAGTGAACAAAATTGCTTCACGTAGGTATATCAAGGGAAAACGCGATAGTAGTTAGGGTAGTTTTTTTTAAATATGATGTAAACAGTGACCTTCCTTTATTTTGAGGGTCAAGTGTGCAAAGATTCATCAATTGTGGATTGAAACTGTAAATTTACATAAAAAACAAAAGCCACTTTATGCAGAATTTTTCGAATTCAAATGGCGACCGTAATTTTTCTCGTAATTTTGTAAGTGTTCAAAAATTCATCGAGTGATATCAAAATTCTACTTTAAGGGGTGCGGAAAGGCATAGGTATTGTTTTTTGAATTTTCGTGTAGACCTTGACTTTTCTCTTATTTTGATGGTCAAATGGGCTATATTACATATATCAGCCTTACGTATTTCTTTAAAAATCCAAGCAATGTGGTAAATTAAAACGATATGAAAAAAGTCTACTGCGGTTACGTAATTCCCGAATTGAAAATTGATTTATAGGATGTGAATCTGCTACGCATAAGATTACATACACAACCTTAATACAAATAAAGAAGGAATCATTAGTACCATACTGAAAGTACCCATTAGAAGGCCTTCGATTGAAATTTTTAATAGCTTTGACTTACCTAAAAAAATGTCAATACCTTTGACGTACTTACTTACCTGTTTGTTCTTTGACGCACAACGAATATATACAAAAATATATTATTAAAGCTATTTAAAAATACTCAATCCTCTACTAGACCGTGTATCCATCACACTTTACAAATAAAAATGACATAAAAAACATTCCAAGTTACAAAACCACACTCGAGCAAAGAAACTACACTTTGCAACAAAACTCCACAATATCTTTCCCCAAGACATAAAACTGAAGAAAATTTTTAGTGATTACAAATCAAGAATAAAAATAAAGCTGAAAGTGGTTAATGCAAAAAGCCCAATAAAGACACTAAAAACTTCTTAATAATGATAATAATAAAAATATTTGGATTGTTTATATAGCGCCTTTGTGAAAAATAACCTCAAGTAGTAATAAGTTTGTATTTTTATATTTCTAAAATCTAGAAAAACTACAAACTAGAGAAACAATTAAAAACAACTTATGGCAAAAAATTGCATACACCGGTTCATTAATCACCAATGAACGCGATGCTGCCTAAAAATGAATTAATACAGGACCATACTTCTTACCTGGGAGTCGCTTGAAATTAACACTGTTAATTGTCTTTATAGAAATTTATATAGAGTTCGTACGCAGAGGACATAATTGTGAACACACATGTTATTTAATCCTGAAAAATACTTTATTATTAATATATAATGTTTTCTTTAATGAGTGCGTTTTGGAAAGTAAAATCAACTTTAAATCCTTGCCCACTATAAAATAAAATTTTATAGTGGGCAAGGATTTGATCTTCCTAAATGTAGACATATCATAGGCAATACAAGTATGATATTCTCACTACTCTCAGATAGGTATATTTAAATTAAGGTATATTTAAACCAAAAAGGCAGGTTTTTAGTTTGGACCTAAATTCTGTTGGGCTTGTTATGCATCTTAATTCCGGAGGGAGTCTATTCCAAGCCTTACGCCCAGATAATCTAAAAGCACGATCTCCAAACTTAGTATTTGGTTTTCGTTTAGGTTCTTAGAAAACAAATAAACTATCCGCCTCGGCGCAGGACCCCCTATAGAGGAGGTCTAAGAAATACAATATCTATACTTAGTTTCATCAATATATTTTGTATATACTCGTATGAACAATTATTTATTTATAGCTAAAATAAAAAATATATAATCATTTTTTATTTATTGTTTTTGTGTTTATTTCGTAGAAATCCATCTAATTATAAAAATTTAATTGGAATTAAATTTAATAATGTTATTATAAACTGCAAGTATCTTAGTATTTATTTTTGTTACAGCTGTTTCGGCTTACAAGGCCATTTTCAAACTGTGTTTAAACTACTTTGAGACGACTTATCTATGCGATTTTAAATATCAATTTTTGAAAGTGTTTAAATGGATCTATTACCAGTTAAACCAATTTTCAGGGACATTAATAGAGACAGTAGACACTTTATTATGTGGGATTCGGAATCTGTTTTCCCTCACTAAATGTTAGGGTTTTTTATTGTTTTATAATGACGTTACTGTTATGACTGATTTGAGGCACGGTATACCTACCCTCTCAAAAAGAAAAAGATGGAGAGATCTGTAAATATGAATGTTAGGGAGAGCGCGTTAATGTTAAAATCGATAATATTTGAGCGAGAAAATTGTAAAAATGTTTAATAAAACACGACTCGTTTAAAATAGATCAAAAATCTCGGGGGGTTACCTTAAAGAAACCCGGTGCATTTTTGTCATACATAGGTATAACTTGTAAAATAACTGAAACAAACGTGTTTATAATAACTTTCGGAGCATAGGTACTTTGCGATTTTTTTCTATCGAGGGAATTTCATATAATTTGCGTTTGCAAGAACAACATATATTTTTTTAAGAGCTTTAAAACTTTAAAAATGTTTAAGGTACATGTACAATAAATCAGTAGAAATGGGGTATGCCGCAGTTTAAGTGCCTTATATATTATTGTTCAGGTTTAGTAAACATACTAATTAGTGGGAATAAATAATTTTCCTACATTATTACTTAGCGCAACATTAGGATCATTCGTTTGTTTCTTGATTTCTAATTGATGTTTTTAGATGTACCCGCCGTGTTGGCCGCACGAAGATTTTCAAACCGGAGGGGGGGGGGGGTTATCATATACACAAATTCTACTACAATTATGTAACTGCTCTCGGGAATCGAGAATGGTGTCCCTTGAATTGCGTCAGCAGAGGATTTTCTCATCATCATCATCTCGAATAAACATTGTATTCAGAACACAAGGCTGGTTTAACTTAAGAATAATTCTGTGTAAAATTCCAAATACTAAAATAATAATTACTCACGGAACAGTCCATTTCTCAGAATTTTGCAGCATATAGCGTGCAACTTATGCGTGGTACATGAGAATGGCTTCCTTTGATCAACCTGCAACTTGTTATTTAATTTATCGTTATATTCTGAACATAAGACTGGTTTAAATTAAATCTGTATGCGGGAAATTAAAACCACACTCAGAATATGAAAACGGTTTTACTTTGATTCTGGCAGCACATACTACATAGTCTGCTACTAGAATATTATAACTGCACTTCGAATAAGATAATGGTTTCCTTCGAAATGTGTGCCCATTAATCCAAAACTGGAACTATGGATTAATGGGTATACATTTACTAATTCATATATTATATTAATCCATAATCGTTACATTCTGAACACCAAACTGATTTTAAATTAAGAGTGAATCTGCATCGAGTCTCCAGCTTTGTATTCCTCTCCTAATATGGGTATGGTTTTCTTATGAAATACGTATTTTGCAGCGTATGGTTTGAAACAAAAGTTTTATCTCAACTCGAAAAATTAGAACGGGTTTCTTCGAAATTTCAACAGATTAATACAATACTGGAATTTTAAAAAGATCGTTCGGAACATTTTCATATTATTTTTTATTGTTTAAATTATAACATGTTTACAGTAATGAACATAATACTATGGCAAAAACAAAATAGTAAAACACACATTTTCAAGGATTTCCAAGCCAATTAAGAGACGAAAAAACATGAAATCGGTTTTAACTTAAGAGTGAATCTTTTCCTCTGATTTTTACACTTGTAACACAAGAATAGTTTCCTTCAAAATGCGTTAGCCGGTGAATCCGCAACTGAAATTAGCATTATGAACACAAGGGTGGTTTTTAATTTAGAAATGGATCTGCGCAGGAGTCCACCAGTCCACCGGCTTAAATTCTATTGTTCTCAGAACACGTGAATGGTTTTCCTGCATTTTGAAGCAAATTTATTGACTGCAATAAAATGTTATACTTATTTAACTATTTACAATAATGTGTACGGAATGATTTTATTTTTATTTCTATTTTTACAGCTGAAATGTGGCAATATATATAAGATGTATATTATAAAGAAAGTGCATCATATTGTTTTTTTAACCTTTCTGAATAGAGTAGTCATCAATACTGAATATTGTTTCAATGTTGATTTTCCTATCGTGTAATAATAAAAAAAAATAAAAATTTAAAGAAGATGTTGATTAGATTATAATTAGATCACGCATGTATTTGCGCCTAAATAATATAGTCAATGTGCCTAAACCGATTTCTAGTAACATGGATGCTCACGTAAGCACGTACCTGCCGGATATATTATAACTTTCTCTGGGTTTACTGTAACTTAAAAATGAAACATTCTGAGTGTTATTTTTTGTGGTGCTTTCAGCAGGCCACACCAAACATACTCGCGGGCCACACCAAAAAGCTTCGCGGACCGCAGGTTCCCCACCCTTGTTCAAGACAAGTTGAAGAAGAAGATAACACCAATAATCTAAATGAAACATCTAAAATATGAAAGAGAACAAGACACATAAAGATAAAAAAAAATAATGGTCAAAAAATAATTGTCAAAAATAATAATTCAGCAATTGCCACCTTTCATCAAACGGTTATAATTGTCAATCTTATATTTTCAAATTTTAGAATTAACAATATTATCTTCTGCTATTTTTTCCATGTTATAGGCAACTACCTTTTTCATCGGAAATCTGTTGCTAGGAAATTTTAACAAAAACATTAAATACTGGTAAGTGTATTCCTTGCTGTATAATTTGTTGAAAGATTATTATGTTCAACATCAAACTAACAGCAAACAGTGACAAAATCCTAAAATATATTAAATAAAACTGTGCATTTGTAGCAACAGTGCCACCGTGCAATGTCCCACTACACGACAAGTGAGTTTACACGAAGCGACACCTCTGCGTAGAGCCTGCGAAACCAACCCACCCCCTCCCCTCCCCAGCGCCGTCTCTCCTACCCTTTCTCTTCCCCAAGCCTGAATCACTCAGGACCTGGTCGCCATGTAAGTCTGACGTCACGAGCTGATGTTTAAAATTAAAATGAAAGTATATCGCGTGAACTTTTGTTGCATGTTGTTATATTACAGAAGTAAATAAGTAATGTAGTTTTCACACGAGTTTTGGTAACCTTCAACACGATTTCCAGGTAGGTTACCTAGTAACCTACCCATTTATGAATTTATTGTTTAGTAGTTATTTTTTTAAGAAAACAGTTTCCTGAAAGGGATTTTTTTTCCATAAAGTACCTAGGCGTAAAAATATGAGGATATAAATAGTATTGCTATGTATAATTTAATACTTTTGTCAATATTATATGGATATTTTTAGAAATTTAATTGAAATTAAATTTGATAATGTTATTATCGAGTTCTACAAGTAGGTATTTTATAATGTATTTTGTTCAGTTTCAACAGGTTAGTTTGAACATGACCTTACAAGTCGAAACAGCTGTAACTAAAATACTTGCAGAACTCGATAATAACAAATTTAATATTAATAAAATTTCTAAAAATTAAAATGGAGCTCTACGAATTCAACACAAAAACAATTCATAATTATAGAGATACTTTTCAACAAAGCAGTACGATGCACTTCCACTGGCCATTAGACAGAAGACAACTTTAACTAAGAATATACGTATTTATTATTTTTAAATTTCTTTTCGAGGTTTGAAAGAAAACCCCTACACCTATACTTTTGAGGATATTCAGCTGTTAAAAATATTCTGTATAATATACGCAGAACGGTCAGAATAAGGTCGTACTTCTGATTTGTTTTTGATAAATGCTAAGCCTATGTTAATTTTTAAAATGTAGAAAAAATGTTTTTCATATTAAAAACTTATCGATTTGCGTAATAATATTTTCGTTATTTCAAATTAATAAATGATTACATTTGGCCTTAATATATAAAAATGAATGTATCTTTGTTTGTCTCAGATGGGTTCCTAAACCATTCATCCGATTGCGATGAAACTTTGGTGATATGTGGTGCGCAGCCGGTATGGTTTCAATGTATAATAATAATAAATGTTTATTACGGTATGTGGGGAGGTTAGAGCAGTCCCACACATTCCATATGTGTATAACATACACAATTAATATTTTTAACAGCCGGTGAATATAATTAGACATGAAAAAAGGTGAATATGAGTAGTATAATGGTGATCTCTGGCGTTATGAAATTATTTCCAATAATATTCCATTGCGACGAAACTTTGGTGAGTTATTGTGCGCATGGTGGGCTCTGGCATTACAAAAATTGTTTAAAAAAATACAATAGGTGGAGTGGGGAGGGAGAGGTGACTAGCGTGGGGGGAAGAAGGAGGAGAAGGTGGAAGGTTAAAGCAAAAGGAGAGGGGGGTGCGGGAGGGAAAATAGTAGCGGGAGGGGATAGTATGTAATAAATTTTGAAAATCCATGCTTCTCACACGGACAGCTCTATGCTCACGAAAAACCCTCTGATTTATTGACGCTCCAGACGGAAAACAAAAATATGGTGTATCCAAAAACACTGCAATAAACAAGTAACACAAACACTTTCTTCCTTTGCAACGCATGCCGGGTTCGCTAGTTTTAAATATAAATCAGACATCAAGCTTTGGATCATCAGCCAAGACAGAACTAACATTAAAATATTTATCAAAACCAATTTATAAGTATGCATTTCAATGGTACGATGCTGATTGTCTTTTACTTACATAACATTGTGTTATTGTATTTTTGTTATAAACTGCGTCTCTATAAATTAATGGAAATCTTAAGGTGATTTTCAGTCCTTGATAAGTTGATTATTTTATAAATAACTTAATTACATAATAAAACTTTATCCGAAAATGAATTCATTAGTGGGAGATTTTGGCACTTGAAAGTATTTTTTATAGGCCTGATACTTTCCAGACTTATAAAAAGAATTATTTAAAAAGAATTCGATTCTTTCCAAGGCCAAGATTTGTTCTACCCGCTGTATTTAATTGAAGCTTGTATACCTAATATTTCTAAATTCAAATTTTCGAAACAAAAACACATGATTTCGTATGATTTTGCATTATTTTGCATGGTTTCATACTTAGGTATGCATCAAAAATAGATTCCGTATAAGATAGTGTGTAAGAAAAATATAATTATTTGTTTTTTTAAACAATAAAAGTTGTTAAACCTAAGTACATATTTAATTAAGTTTGAATTAAAATGGTGCCACAAAATAAGTTGGCTATGTTTGAAGATGTTATCATTTTGTTCAGCTGATTCAATACTTTGAAGAAAGACTGTAGATACATTGAGTACCTACTCTTTACCGTAATTTTTTTTTTGTTGATATTTTATTTAGCCAAGTGAGTATTATAGTAGGTACAAAAAGAATTTTGGGTCGCACGAAATGGACTCACGGGCCGCGGATTGGTCAACACTGATTATGGGTAAGCAGGACCGTATTTAGGATCTGTAGCACTTAGGCGCGGGACCTATCAATGGGCATGTCAGTGAGAGGTTGGGGGGGGGGGGGGTAATTCCATGACTCCCCTAAGTTCATTGATAATCGCATTTTAGAGCATTAAAACCTAAAAAGGAACATTTAAAGATTTTTTATTAAATCGTCGATTAATTTTACTACACCATGTTTATATAAAGTTTAGATAAAAATTAAAATAATGACATTCATTATGATTTATTAACATTGCTATGAATAACTATATTTAAAATGTATTCAAAATTTAGATTCATGCCTAAGTTTGTAACTATTTTTTTTTTTTTTATGTAATTTTTAAACAATTGATTATAAATTATAGTTATTACCTACATTGTAATTGAACTTGGAAATTGTTTAGTTAGCTTATTGTTTTTAATGGCTTAGTAGTTAACTATGTACTTTCAATACCTTCACAACTTAACTTAACTTAATTACCTAAAAATTTATGACGCGGGCCACCATGTGAGCCCATATCCTGCAGCCTTGATAGTCTGCGCCTAAATGCGGCCCCGTGTGCAGTAAATGGACTGAAATGTAATCGATTATTTATAGTCGAAATAAAACTATTAATTAATAATCAAATATTTGGACAGACACATTATCGATTGGAACAACCGAAAATTATTGGTTATTATGTTCAAAATAATCGATTATTATGTATAAATAATCATATATATCTAAATTACGTCTTAATCACCAAAGAAAAAAATCCATAAAATTGAACGTTTGATATGGATTATGAGACAACACAAAAGAGTTTATACATTAATTTAAGTAAGGAAAAGACTTCAGAAAGAAAAAATGCTTCGTTGTTTTTTTTTTGTTCAGAGCTTTATCAAAGGCTTTGTGCAGTTTTCCTACAAAAGGGCGGACAAGCCGTGCGCCGCCTGGCGGCATACGGCCGACACTAAATCATACCATAACCAAACTAAATAAACATTAAACAAAACACCACAACTTCACAGGGAACACTGCGAAACCTGCAAAAAAATCAATTGTATCAACCCATTGGCGGCAACCGCCACAAAGCTCGCACGCTGATTGGTCCGCCGAAACGGAGCCGCGCTCCCATTGGCCGGAGATAACGGGGAGCTTTCAACTTTGAATTTATGTTTCGAACACGGGGAGCTTTCGCGAAAGAGACAGATATATAAAACTTACTTAATATTAATAAGTGCGAGCGAGACAGCTACAATATAGTACAGGTATGGATGTTGTATTTTGTTTTGGCGCTTAAAGCAGGATAGATTGTCTACCTAACATCATCACATATAAAACGACGTAACGTTATGAATTCAAATAAACAATTTTGAGCTTTATACTTAGTGCCATTAAGGCGATTTTTGAGTGCGACTTGATGTTGTTATATGGTTGTTTGGCGTTATTTTAAAGCCTTATCAGAAAATATAAACCATGCTCGTTAAGGTTCAGTAGTAAAGCTTTGGCCCCCAGCGGTGGTCGCCGGGTACCGATTTTGTTGTTTTGAAAAGCTTCGTTTGTTCGTTTTCGATATTTGAATCGTGATGACAGTTCTTTATTTAAATGTTTAAATAAATCCGATACTTAATATTTAAAACTTTAATTTAATTTTATCGCAATTAAACGCAACAAAAATATCAAAAACTAAAAATTTATAAAAATAATAAAAAATATGTAGGAAATATGTAAATTAGAGTTTTTTAAATTTTAATTTATTTTGGATAAGTAATATATTTTTATTGATTGTTATAAACAATTATTCTGTTAAATTAATGTGAAGTGTAAAAAAAATGTGCAATTAATTGTGACTTTTAAATATATATTGTGAACTACATTCCTAGGATTACAATCCTGTTTTTTGATACTTAGTATACTTTAAAAAGGTGAGTCTGGTATTTTTTTAAACTAATATTTTTTGAAAAAACAAATACGCTGCACTTTAAATAATTGGTTTTAATAGGTAGGTAGGATACTTAAGAAAACGTTGTCTTTCGAAAGACAAAGCCTTCGTCTATACCATCATCTGTAAAAAATTATAATGTATCATACGAGTAATTTGACACCTACCTACTTAAAGTCACTTAGTACACACCTAAGTAAACTTTAAAATTATAAAATTACATACGGTAAATATTAAGGACAGTTGTTATTTTATATTGTTTTTTTAAAGTAGATACCAAGCATATAAAATATTGTGTTCATTAGTAAAGTAAATATTATGAAAACGGATAACCAAATTGCAACAGAAAAATTCAAGATTTAAAATTTTTATTTATTTTTATTTTTATAAAATCATAAGTTGTTTATTTACTGATAAATTCACTAAAAAAAGTTGGCAGTTATAAAGGACCTAGTACCAATCATTCTGAAAAAAAAATAATAATAGCTACCCTACAGTCGATTCCCTGACAGTTTGCCCCCCGAAATTATAATTATTATAAAATTATAATTTTTTGTGCATTAATTACCAATATAAAGTCTAAAATCAACAATTGATAATAATAATAAATTGGCATGGATATCAAACGAATTTATTTACAATGTCTATTTTTTGTACTTCGCTGATACATACTTACAGTAGGTAGATATATTCGTTTTTTATGATGAAAAAGACCCCCCACACAGCATCCCAAAAGATAAATCAAACTTATCAGAAGTTCAGAATTTGATATCGAGAATAATGAAAATTATGTTAGATCATGTAAATTGAAAAATATTTGAGAGTGAATTCTTATATAAAGGACTAACTACATTTTAAAGAACTAATAATATATTAACAAGTCAGGTATGCCTCGTACCTCATACATATGTCTGATAATGTTATATTATCGTGAAAACAAGCTTGTGGGTCGGAGTGCTTAATGTTATAATTTTAAAACAAACGAGACAAAATCGACAGTTTTTCGAGTCAGAAGCCTCGATAATAAACATGATAAAAATAGATGACATAGGCCATATGGGTTTATTTTACCTCAGGGCCTCCTGTATGGAACTAATCTAAAAATAACATCACTATTAATAGGTATGTGAGTAGTAGGTTTAAAAGTGTTTTTTTTAACTAAAGGCATGGGTAGGTTGATTAGGTATCTACCTAGTACCTACCTAGACACCTGTAGATATACTGTAGACGAAGATATTTTTTATTTTTATTCTTGACTTATGAGTAAAACCTGAACTTGTAATAATTTAATTAAATGAACACAATATTGATATCTAACGAAACTCAATCGAAAATCTGGAGACAGAAAAATTTAAAAAAAAAATTGGCACCTCGGTAGAGCAGATGCCATGAAAGCAGAAGGTCCTGGGTTCGAGTCCCAGAGGTGCCAATATCTTTTTCTGATCTTTCTATCTCCAGATTTTTCATTGAGTTTAACTAATATTGTCTTCATTTAATTAAATATTACAATTTGAAGATAATTTTGTTCATTTGCGTTTTTTGATATATTTTTGAAAATACACTTAGTTTATAATACCTACCGAATAAATAAAATCTAAACAATATTTTTTATTATTAATTATGATTAAAAACATATAACGTAAGTAAGCAGGTATTTACCTTAATACCTACCAATTTACAAATATCGCGGGCTGTGAATGTTTCAGATTCGTGGGATAAATAGAGATTTTAAAAAATCACCGAGACTCAAAATTTACACAGTTAATTCAAAAATAATATGACGTAGTTAACTAGAGATATTAAAAAAGTAGGTGGGTATCTACCTTTTAGGTACCTACGTGAGGGCTCCGGAATAAGGTTGCTACTAAATATACCCAAATGGACAAGGGGACGGATGGTCAAAAAAGAAAATGTTGAGTTTCGCTAAGAAAAAAAATCGATCTTTCAAGAAATGTAGGTACGAGATAATAAACGCTGCAATGGATTTAGGTATATATATTACTAGTAGCATTTACCCGCCGCGACCGCTTCTCTCGCGTGTTATTAGGGAGAAAATTGTTCAAAGTATATTCTAAAGGGAGCGAAATGTTTTTCAGGATTGAATAGTAGCCTGTGTCGTTTCACCAGTTCTCCAAATACCCTAATGCAGAAAAATCACATCGATCGGTTGCTCCGTTGCAACGTGAAAGAAGAACAAACAAACAAACACACGTTCGCATTTATACCTAATATGTTTCATGACAACTCGGAATCAAGTCAACCTCTTTATGAAAAAAAATTGAAAAATAGACCATAACACATAACCTAACGCATGTAACCTATTTAACATTTTTTTTTCATTTGAATTTTCAAAAGAGGTGTTGAGTTGAATTCATTCTGAGTTGACAGGTCACCTTATATTAGTAAGGATTACTTAATTAATACAATTTTTGCTTTTAAAAAAACCTCCCTTGCAGTTGTAGGCACAGGTTGTAACCATCAAACACTCTTACTCCCTACTGTCATCATGGTTAGAAATATGATCTAAACGGTGTTTTAAAGAGAAAACACCACGATTTGTATTTAAATCTATAAACTAACCACAAAATAATGTAAAATGTAAACCTTTATGAAACCAAGGTTTTCAACCGCTATTTTAAAAATATTTATTTTGGGATTTTTTATAAAATGTGAGTTGACGATAATGTTTAATGTTCAGTAGTTTTAGTTAATAAAAAAAACGTAAGGTGAGCCATTTTTAAAACTTTTTTATATTTGCATTCAAAAATTTTATATTTAAAAACTTATATATTATTTAAAATTATAAAAGTTGAAATCATATTTCATCACCTTTCAGAAACAGTTTTTAGTTTTCGAATGCGTTCTGATATATTCCATTTTTTGAAATTTTATTGCAAAACGGATATATTTTGATCTTCCGACAAAATAAGCCTGAAGCCTCGGGGATTAATCATTATCTCAAGCATACCTACTATTCTGTCATACCTCATACCTACCGACTCGTGGCATGATCCTCGTTCATGTAATATCACGGAGGATCGTTCCTCCGTGTGTAATATCCTTTTGGAATGCCCAAAATTCCATCACATCCACCTGTGCAACATATCACATCTCTTGACATTTCTCCATTCATTCTCTCAACATGTTCAAACCATCTAAGCCCAGTTACTAGCCGAGTAGACAAAAGCGTCGGGTTTCCACACAGGCATTGGGGTGCTCTAGTCAGTTATATTCTCCGTCATTACACAAGAAAAATTTTCACATTCTGGTGATGGTAGAAGAAGGAATTCAAACAAAATAGACAGGTTGTTCGTAACCCGGAAATGTATTTTTTCTTTTTGAGATGAAGCCATACTAAATAATGAATCACACAGAATTACGTGTTTTGGTTTTGAAAATTTGTTTATTAATTTCTTAGAAGCATTATGATGCTTCAATCAAATACTGCGTAATAACATATCTTGGCCCTTAAAAATATCAGTCATTTTTTTATAAGTATTTAAATAAGCCTAGAAAAAAATAAAGTATAAGGTCTATAAAAAAAACTTTCAATTCCAAACTCTCCTATTTATAAACTCCTTTTCGGATATGTTTTTTTTTGTTGTTTAATTTGGCAAATTAAGTTTCTTTTATAATAATCGCAATAAAAATTGATATTTACGCCCAAACTTCACAAAATTAAATAAAACATAAATTTTGGCGATGTTTTTTCTCAGTGCATTTGTACGCCATCTGCAGAAAGGCCGATAGCGCGTAGTATTCACAAGTAGTTGTCCCCCGGATTTCGGGCCGAAAAGATGTTGATGTGTTCTCCGCGTAGCTTCGTTCTTTAAAATTGTACTTGCGGACCGTTGTTGGCTACTGATTATGGTTTTTATTTGTCAACTGTGTCACCGCCCGAAAATCCTTAACTCTCCCTGATTCCGAATGGGTCCAGTACTAGGGGATCGCCTTAAAAGAGAAAAGTTAAGCTTTCACATCTATCCAATAAAAAATACATAGGCTTAAGCAATCAGACACTTAGTTAGGAGACGGCTAATGAACTGGGAGCTAAACAAAATGCACTAGAGTCCCAGCCAATTAGTCGACTAGAGCATCAACCCTTTACGCTTGTTTCATTGAAATCAGTATATTTTTTCACTCAGGCTCTCGACATTAACGAAGCGCGAACGCGTATAATTTCCAGCGCGTTTTAACACAGGGTGCACTACAAGTGTCGCTTTTCAGAAGTGTTAATAAGGCGGTTTTTTGAGGGGATTATTTCACCACTTGCAGGCTTAATGACTGCCAGCGTAGTAGCACCGCGTAAGGGGCTTAAAATATATGAATCTGTGCTTAGGGTATCGTTGAACTTAACGAATTTAAGTGATAAATGTATCTATTGCAGAAGGAAAATTAAACAATGACATTATTAGTTGGTTGAAATTGAGACCTTCTCCATTTTCCATCAAATTTTGTCACAAAAGTCCATATTGCTGTGCACTCCTTGTTTCAATCACATTAAAACATAGTCTTATCTTGTATACCTACTGACTAACTTAAATGCCTGTTTGATGTGCTTTGTCGTTCAATATCGTCCTATGTGCTCCTCGACTGATTTTCAATTGAATTTTCTTGAGGAAAAAACCGTCCCTCAGGGCCTATAATGTCATCTTTGTGGATGCGCCCTTACGCCTAATGCTCGTATTCTCTTAGCACACTGTTTTTTTTAGTTATTCCTTCCTAATCCTACGTATTAGTTATGTTAGAGAGCGTATTTAATTTTAGTTACTTATTTAAAATACTTATAAGGCTAATCGTAAATTCGGGCAGATCATGATTCGCCTCAGGCACTTCACGATGTGGTTAGGAACATTATGATCTGCCTGATTTTCTGATCGGCTAACGATATACAAGTATATTAACTGAAGTGTTCTTATTTCTGTAAGCATACTGCGTTGAAATATTTTGTATTAGTGGGTAGGAAGATACCTACGCCATTTAGTTTTTAATTAATTTCTTTTTTATTATTTCTATTATTTACTCATCTTTATTATATGAACGATGTGCTGTGCTTGTTTATCTACGAAATCCTCTGCTGGCATAGAGTTTACAACACAATATTAAAATCTAAATAAAATAAAACCATTGTACCATTGATAAAAACAGTTATAATCAGGTTTATAAAAACCCGTTGATGTTTGATCTGTCTTGGACGTAGATCCAACACTTTGTGTTCAATTTATATTCAGCGTTATTTGTGTTCCCTCTAATGACCTGTGGTAGTGCATTGTTTAGCTTTGTTGCAAAGTATCTAAAATTTCATTGGTCAAATGTTGGTGTAGCAAAAGAGCTTACGTATGCCCTTTGGATCCAGCCCCTCAAGCAGTTTCGACAATTTAAATTCTACAAATATATCAAATACGAGATTTTTCTGATGCCGCGATTTCTTTACTGATCTACTGAACTGGTATATCTTATTTCGATCCCGTGGCTGATGTTAAGAATCACTGTTCTTCTTTAAAAGCCTTCTGGCGTCCAGCTTTAGACATCGCCTGCTTCAACTTTCAATTTTTTTTGGCAAATTCAATGCGATAATGTGGTTCTTAAACATCCAAACCAATTATTTATTTATACTAAGTTCTTACAGATGTATTCATTTATGTGAAAATAAATCCAGTTTAAAAAAACTCAGTCTTAAAATTACAAAAAATAGAAAGACAGAGATACCTGCATAATATCTACACAAAATAACGAAATAATGGAAAAACTCACTCAAATGATAGCTAATACAAAGGAAAGGGACACAAAGAGAGTCACAAGCAATACATAATGCTCAACAAAAAAATAAATATTTGTTTAATAATTGCACAAAAATTCTAACGAAAATGTTTAGTTCCTCGCACTCTATCTTATTATAAATAATATAAATGTAGTCGTCAAATTCGGGTCAGAGGCGAAAATAGGCGTTTTTATTTTTAAATATATTCAGGTGATACATGCTATGGCATCGTGAATGACAGGAATAGGGAATATTTATTACAATAATGCTAAAACGTAATGTAGTATCAACGATGTTCGGACGTCCTGGCCCCCTAGCACAGTCGATCGATAAGGATTGATAGATTAACTTTCGGTAACTCGACACTTGTAGTGCAGACACTTGTAACTCTAGCACGACTGCAGATCGCCAACGAAATAGTAACAGTTCACATGTTCACAACGACTAAGTGTTCTCAATTTATTCGATGTTAACTGTTGTTTGTTCGTTAGTGATCTGCAGTTGTCCTAGAGAACGATGAGAAGTTACCGAAAGTTATCCTATCAATCCTTATCAATCGACCATGCTGGGGGCCTCTAATTGGGAAATCTAATTTGTTTTGCATTTCTCATTCTTTGGCCGTATATCTCGAGATTATAATTTATTTTTCTATGTTCCTCAGATATCAACCCCACTTTATGTAAATGTAAAAATAAATACATTGAAAATATAGTTGACTTCACCTTCATACGTCCTTCAACATGACTTTTAACTAAATAACAACTCATTCGGACAAGGTTCAACTGACCTTGTTTTCAAAAATGGCCTTTGAATGCAAAATCATTTCTTTTGTTTATTTCTATAACCAAAATAATTTGAAGATAAATATGTGTTGGATTTTCGTGGATACTTGTTTGAAGAAGTTCTAACATCCAGTTTTTAAAGCATGCATTTATTTCTCAAGGTCCTTACTATCACTTTGAACCTTTTTTTACATTAACTCCAAAACAATTTCCCTCGGGGCCTATGTCATCTTTGGGGATGCTGTGTGGAGTGTCTTTTTGTGGAAATGAAGTAATGAACCTGGGTTTTGAAGAAACCCGTGTTGTAGGAGGGAGGTAACACGGAGTCTTTTTGCAATTACCATTTTCTTTGTATCTGACCAAAGATCGTTTTTACGAGGCGCAGTGCAGTTCGTCACTTTAGTTACATATAGCATTCTAACTTCGCCTCACCATGTTCTGTGATGTCAATGTTTGCAAAGACGAATTCTCAAAATCCATTTAACAATTTCTGATTTTGAGGTTCAATCTTGGGTAAAGTGTTTTAGTTTTATTTATTTATTTATTAACGCCCCTTTTCGGGGCTTTTACATATGAATAGGAAGAAATATACAGTATTTATTGTACATAACTGAACTGCCTCAGTAACAATCTTTTTTAAAGATAAATTGAAGATGTCCACTGACTTGGTATAAATTGTTTCCCTCCTTTAGTGTTCTGGGCAATGAGGAATACATATGGTAGTTAGTTACAAAATTTCTGCACTGAAATAAATCCTGACTTCTAGTATTACGTAGTGGAATCCGAAAGCTTATCGATTCAAGCAATACCGGACTATCAACTAAATAATTTTGAATTTTATACAGAAAAACCAAGTCAGGGAAAATTCTTTTGTCTGATAATTTGAACATATTCATATCATTTAAAATAGTGTCGTAGTTCAACATAATTGCTGGAATGCCAATTTTTAATTTAAAAAACGTAAGAATTTTTTGTGTATTCTTTCAACAGCTTGTACATATATATTATAATATGGGTTCCAGACGGGAGAGTTGTTCAAATTTTCAAATTTTCATATTTTCATAATTTCAAAATTCAAACTCAAGTTGACTTCTAACATATGCAAAATATAACAGTTTAATACGTTCTAGGTATATTGTTAAAATTACTAGTAGGTTTTAATTATTTATTTTAAATAAAGAAAATTATTTAATTAAAACGTGGCTTTTCTTGGATTGGTATTAGGGAAATGTAGTTAGAACCTTATCCAATTAATTATTGCAGAAGTTTCTAACTACAATTCCCATCTGCGCGCTTAGGTATGTTCTAAAATAGTAAGTATACTTCATATTTAAGTATCTTTCTTTAAAATATGTAAAACCAAAACACTTTACACAAGATTCAACCTCAAAATCAGAAACCTTGTCTTTGCTTACTTTCACACAATAAGGTAAAGTAAAGTTAGAACCCTCTCGAACCACATAGACGATATGTTGCGCATAAGTATTACGTATTCGGAGTAAGTTGGCAGACGGTTTTTAATATGACATATATTTTTACCTACCATTGAAGAGCACGTATAAATTTTAACTTGCTAACGCCTTACTCATAATCGAAGAATAAGATAATACCACGGTAATACGATAGGTGAAATTTTCGTACAAATTTTAACTAACCCTTTCGTAATACCGTGGTATTATCTTATTCTGCGATTATGAGTAAGGCGGCAAGTGATTGTTTATTTAAACTAGGTGACCTGGCCGCGCGTTGCTGTGGCAAACGAAACACAACGCTATCTATGGAAGTGTTGTGTCGATAAATTAACTCACCGCTATCTGTTAGAATCTTATAGAACTTACAAATAATTACAAAGCATTATCTTATAACGAACATTTAATGAACATTGAATTCGCAATAATAAATTTTGAGGTCAATAATCGTGATAAAAATATTCTATCTTATAAATTGGACCAAATTACACACAGAAAGACAAATTTGATCAAAATCGGTTAAGCAGTTTCGGAATTTATCTCGAACAAATATTGGGACGCGAGATTTTAAAATATAAAGATATCAAATGCGTACAAATTCCACGTACTTACGCGATAAATAAATAATACAAAATGGACTAAAATTCGATAACACTTTTATTGCAAATCGATACAACCGACAGGGTCCAGAACAAACTGTTCAAAGCAGATATAACCCAATACAGTCGCCCATCAAGCGCGTTAAATAACCCGTGAAGCAAGTCCTGAAGGGGGAATTCTGTAAGGGTTGCGTCAGGCTTCTACCTTCTTCTGCTAGAAGCCCATTGCTTCCTGGTCTAGCCTCCCTTTGCAGACTTATCTTCTAGCCTCAGTCGGGCAGGTCATCAATCTAAAGTGGTGACCCCAGCTTTTCTCTTGAGCATTTTGATTTTCAATTTTTTTAAGGGTTGAAATGCTTTATGGAAATTTTTGTTTTGCTGGCAATTTTATAATTTATTATAAAGATTGTGTGTATCCAATTCATGTTTTGAGAAAATGAGGAAAGCAATATTCATAATATGCTCACCATGAATCAAATTACCTCGTGTCAGTTATTTATAAAATATGCTATAAAATAATACCGGAAGGCATAATGGTCCGGTACATTATCATTACATTTTGAAATATCCTACTAGCGACTAAGAAAACCTAAAAATTTTGTTTAATTTACTGCAAGTTTTTTGGGTATTATAATTGAATTGGTAGTGTTGAGTAATCTGAGTATTTTACCAGATAAAGGAATAATTTTTCATATAATTGCGTACTCAACTCAATTTTTTTCTTGATATTCGATGTTTGACAAATTTTATTTTATTTATTTATTTGAGACACAAACAGGATATTTACAAAACATTTTTGCATGTAATATAAAATAAATTCTAATAAAATATAAATATCCCTAGACTAATGTGTCTGCAGTAATAACATTTGCATATTCACAGAAGCAACATGAAAAACAATGTAAGTATTATTTATAGATAACTTAAAAACTAAAATACAAAATTTGAAAACTAAAATACAAAATATTGAAAACTAAAATACATAATAAAAATATGAAATATTTATGAAGAGATTATTGAGAAGTAATGAAACAAAATCTTTTTTTTTTTTTAGGTGCACTATTAACAAGATTATTCACTGAAGCAATCACAAGAAAAACAATGTGAAATATTTATGAAATAATTATTGAAAAGTAATGGAACAAAAGCATTAATTTTTTTTTTTTTTATTAGTTGCACAAATCATGGAGATATTTTTTGAAGCTAGTTATATTATTTACAAAAATATCTATGATGGTGTGTATTTTAACAAGATCGTTGTATGATCGAGACATTCTAGATATAGGATTAAAATATCCAATATTATTGGAAGAAATTTCGGTCCAAAATATGTTAAGGTCTCTGGTAGATTTGGGCCTGGCGTATAACTTGATTTGATTGACTAAGTTACTATCTACACGATTATTCACAATTTTATAAAGCATTAAAAGGTCATTTATGTTTCGTCTTTTAACTAGACTCTCTAATATGAAATGTGTAAGTCAATCAAATGGACAATCGAAATGCATAATAATTTACCTAAATAGTTAACAATTTTTTGCTCCACAACTCAAATTAATTTATCTTGTTTATTTTCAGCCTATTTTTGAAAATATTGACTACTGTTCAAGTTTTCTCTATTGTCTTAGTAATGTACGTAACTCAAAAAACTCCAAATAATCCAGAACATATCAATGATTCATAATTTTAAGTATAATAAATATGAATCAACATTAAAAAATGCATAAGAAATTATGTTTATCTAATGAGCGTTAACCAACGAATTTTTAATATCGTTTTAAATTTTATATACAAAGTTCTTGACATTTTTCTATCAACTTACTTTAAAGAACCACAATACAATAAAAACTTCCAAACACCTAGTTTAAGAAAACAAAATAAAATTTAAATATAATGTGTGTTTAAAGTATAAGAAGTGTAAATTAAAATATTAAAATGTACCTAATGCTAGACAACACGAATAAACAAATACAAATAAATAAACCCAAATGTATTTTAAAAATGTGAAACTTTCACATACGATAATTTCTAGATATATAAATATAGAAACACAAATTTTCGTTAATTTTACATAGTCCCATCCAAGCTCCTATTTATAAGCTTAAGTTTATTTATTATTTACTTGGATGGTCGTTATACTATTTTTCACTTCGTGATCATAATAAGCCCTTATTAATATTTTAACTAAAATGGTACAATTTTTTTTCTTTCATGATAGTGTTATTATTAACAAACCATTACACCATTTCACCAGAATGAATGGAACGCCACAAACATCTTTCTTTCACGTAGGTACCCCTAGTTTCATTCACTACTCCTACTCTTCTGTTATACATTTGAATTTTGTAACATGGTCTAACTCTAACAGGTATTTGTTAAACTTGTCTGTGATAGATACATCTCAAAATCAATCTCCAAATAGACTTAATTTATTAACTTTTATTCTTAACATAATGAGTAAAACCTCAAATTTTAAAATTGAATTAATTAAGTCAATATTAGCTAAACTCAATCGAATATCTGATACAGAAAAATCGAAACGACTCGAACCCAGGGCCTTTGACTTGTCGGGTGAGTGCTCTACCAACTGATCTAATGTGTCCCTATCCGATTCGGTCATATTTAACTGTTTCATTCTTCGACCAAGAACTACCTTATATTTTTATTGGCTGCTATCATCGATCAATTAAGTCTACGTCAATGGCTGCTATCTTTATGTATGATTGCAAGATTCAACCAGAACTAAACGCTATCTATATCTATAGTGTATTCGAAAAATTTATCCTTTTTTTATTTAATATGCGACATCTATTGACTTTTCTGAGAGTCTAGGATGAATGTTTATTTTTTACTTAATGAGTAAAACCTAAAATTGTAATATTTAATTATTGAAGACAATATTAGCGATACTCAATCAAAAATCTGAAACAGAAAAATCAGAAATAAATAAATTGCAATCATACATTAAGACAGCAGCCAATATAAATGTGCGTTAAGAAAATGAAGATAATGTTGGTAGTTCTAGCTTGAAGAATGATACCGTTAAATATGGCCGAAACGGATAGTCACTCATTAGCTCAGTTGGTAGAGGACTGACCGTACCTTTTCTGATTTTTCTATTTCAGATTTTCGATTGAGTTTCGCTAATATTGTCTTCATTAATTAAACATAATATATTCTTCTGCACATTACTTGTAATGTTAGTAATTGGTAAAAATATTTGGAATACTTTGTTGATCCTAAAATGACCTTTGTATCTATTTTAAAATCTCTTGACCGATTTACTAAACAGATACCTACCTGAAATTGGGTTGATAATGTAGAGTTTGTGTGCGTACTAGGTAGAAGTAGGAATAGTTTTTGGTCGATAATAGGGAACGTAATATTAGGAGAATTTTGGAGATATCCTTGAATTAACTTATTGAATAGTTAATAAATAACATAGGTAGGTATAGGTACCCACCGCAATTACCGGCGTGCGAAAGTAAAGTTTATTTGATTATTTGTGCTATTTCACAATCTCTTCATTTAAAACGATAAATGTAAATTTGTGGCACATTCCAGAGTGAAAGACAGTCTCAATATCGCCCTGGTGTAAGACCACCATTCAGAATCGAAAAGTTTCTTGAAATGGCTTCGGGATAAATGGATATTTATCAAATTTAAAAGGAGAAAATGCAAGTAGTGATGAAAATCGTGTCAATGAGGCAAGAATCTTTAAGAATAGAGTTTCCCCTTTGAATATCTCCTCACTAACGCAAATATACGTCTAGGTCTAAAGAAATTTGGTTCAAGAGCAATGTTTCGGAACGTTGGTCCTATAGGCAGAAAGATAAAATAACCTATGATGACGTTTTCGTTGTTAGTTTTTGGGGTGTTATGCCGTGTTGCGCTACCTCCTTCTATAGCCGACGTTTCGGACAGCGTTGCAGTGTCCATCATCAGGGCAGATCCGGTAGACACATCGTCGGATCTACCGGATCTGCCCTGATGATGGATACTGCAACGCTGTCCGAAACGTCGGCTATAGAAGGAGGTAGCGCAACACGGCATAACACCCCAAAAACTAACAACGAAAATGCTTTTGGCCATGAAAATCTAAAAACTTATATGATGACGTTGTCTTAGATAGTTATCAGGAACATAGGGACCACGTGTTCCAATATAACTGAATCCTATAGGGTACAGAATAGGGCCTCACTACAGTAGAGCTGCATCGAATGGATTCTAAGCATGTCCAGAAGAAAGTTTGATGAATTTAGCTAGTAGCCGCGCTTTCTCTGTTAGAGAAATCTCAAAACTTTTTCTGAAATCCCGCCCAGTAAGGATTCCGAATAGCCTTCTGCAGACTAACAGAGAAGTACAATATTCAGAGTATGGATACCCCAAAAAACGAACGGTTTTGATAATAAACCCTAACATTTCTAATTTAGATTGCCACACGAGTCTGGCATAAGCCATCGATAGGAGCACCAAATTCACGGTAATTTTATATACAATTCCAGAATATTTTACAGTAGAAACTGGCATATCTTAATATTTGCAATATTACATTACAATATCTGTATTATGATAAAGCACAATCCTGAAGGACCTTTACGAACTCAACAGCAGACCTCAGACTTGAAAACAAGCATCTTGTTGTCACACTTTGACCTCTACTATCTCTACTTTAATATAAAAGAAAAAGCTATCGACTGGCTAACTAATGTTAGGAATCCTAAGGCCTATCAAAGTGGGATCCTAACTTGGTATCCCACCTTGACCTCCACTAATCCTCTTCTACTCGTATACAAAGAAAAAGACCATGAAAAGACGTCGACTGGCTAAATAACCTCAGCATCCCTCTTTAACAGCTACCATACGAAGGAGATGGCAAATAAAAGTCGTCGACTGGCTAAATAGTATTCTATGTTGACCTCACCTAACTTTCCTCCAACATACAAAGAAGAAAACAAATAAAAGAAGTCGACTAACTTAATATCCTCCGCATCTCACTTTGACCTCTTACAAAGACGAAGATAAAGAAAATTCATCGACTAGCTAAACAACCTTAGTATTCCACTTTGACCTCCATGAACTCTCCTCCGCCATATGAAGAAGAAGAAAATATTAAATGGACTTGTTTAACTTGTGTTTTCAATTCTAGCTAAGCTGTGCACCCCGATGCTCCCCACGCAGCAGCTGGGAGGGCTGAGCCCGTGGCCCCCCGACGCGGGCCTCATGGACCGCATGGATGACCTGGCGCACAAAGGTAGCGTGGGCGGGACCCTGGGAAGTTCTCTGGGCGGGGGCGGCTCCTTGCTGAGAATAGAGTGCGTGGAGCTGGCCCACCCTTGCTGCGGTGAGCTCTCTGCTGGCAAACTTGGTTACAATGTGTCTCTGGAAGAACCTTAAATTTCAAGCCTTATCCTGGTGGTGACGGTATAGCATTTGCCTCTTTGGAGACTACCTCATATCTTTCAGAATAAAAGTCAGCTGCTTTTAGTTTGGTGTTATGACAAAGTACGCATTCCTACACTTTCTGGGCTGCAAATGTGGAGAAATATAGGAAAAAAAACCTTCACATCCGTGCATTTTATTGTGACTACCTTCACTTCTAAGGCTGTCGAATGCCATTCTGAATAATGATAAAATTCTTTAATGCTGATTAATGCTTTATGCACATTCCCACTTCAATGGTCGTGATCATCCTGGAATTCAATATATCGAATCCATTTTTTTTTCTTTAATATGGCATAACACTGTGACATACACTGATAGCATATATCAGCTTCATTGTTCATAGGCTTCAAATACAGGGCGTATTTTTGTTATAAATTGCCAGTCTGTCGTCTTGAAATATAAAACGTAGGTTTTAATACATCTCGAATAAATGTTGAAATCAGATTGGGTTGTAGTATTTGTTTTCATCCCAAATTATGAGAGTTATGAATTTCCTCGGTTTGTGCCATTCGTACGACCTTAACTCAGCCGATATTTTTTGTATGACACCTCCTTTAATTTCACCAAATTCTTCAAGTTGTCCAATGTTCTCAAGCTAATATTATTCTAAATCGATCAAGCATCTTATTTGAAAAGCTCCTTGCATTTGATTAAACAGGTGAGCTTTTTGTTCCACTTTTAGATTGAGTTGAGCTAACTGGAATACAGAGTTTTTTTTACATGGTAGAAGTCACCTGAGGACCTAAAGTCGTGAGGCTTAAGTGCTAAGTACTCTATTCAGAATATACCTAATGAAAAGCGTAAAGCAAAAATGTTTCACATGTTATGTTTTGTTGTTCGCACCACATACCCAATGAACTCCTAAGTAAAAACATAGCTTATCTCAATTTTTCCCAAAGACATATTTAAACCTTGATTGAAACCAGTTTGACGTTATTTGTATGATACTCAATTCAGACAGAATTACTTATGATTTGTAATCGATGTTGTGTAAATTGATTTCAATTTAGAGTTGAAATTTGCATGTTGCCTTCACCTGCACATTTCAGAAAAGAACAGACGATTGTCAACTTTGGAAAGGTCCTCGTGAAAAATTAAAGTACAATAATTTAAAAGGGGTTCTGTCTGAACTGAGTATGTGTCGAGCAAAAACGTCTTAGAGGAGCCTACCGTTGCAAATTGTTTAAAATAACTTTATGCATGTGCTTATATTATGAATAATATATCAGAAACTGTGTTTATTCTCACACATAGTATTATAATACTTTTAAGCTCAGGTAAATCACACACATATCGCACATTGGGTGTAATAAAGCTGTAAGACGTGTAAACTGATTCAATTATATGTCAAACAAATCTGTACAGAATGTTCTTTATGGCTAAAAAAAAATCTTCGTAAATTTTGGCTATCTACGAATAATTAATCTTGTTTTATATTGCACATTAACAGATTATTTATCTAATTGTAGTCTAATCATCTCATTCTGATACCTTAATATCAGGGAAGTTACAGAATAAAATCTTTTGGATATTTAAAGGGGAATTAAATACATCTACTGTGATCAGACATGTCATTCAACAATACCATTCTACTACGATCAGACAAACTGACTCCTTTACAAAATTCAAACAAGATATTAAAAAATGGATTGGACGCCTCACTATTACAAACATCTGTAAAATAAATCACACGTAGACAAAAATAACTATGCCAATACAACCTAACCCATATAAAATAAATGAAAATAATGGAATCCTGTCAAATTGACCTTTAAATAGATTAGGCAGAATTTACTTCTCTACTTCATCTCCAACATTTATAAAATAACTCTCTTTAAAAGATTTATCACCCTTCCAATCACCTTTCTGTTTTAATTCTTTTCAAAGTGATATGTATTTTACCTTAAATATCCTTGTAACTACAATATAAATTTATATACCTGTACGCCTGTCTCGACACAGGTATACCCTAGTGAGACAGGCATATACATAAAACCATTGTAATTATATTTTATTATAGATAAATAAATAAATAAAAAAAACTTGTAATGCTTTGCTATGGTGTAATACATCATCGTCATCAATTTGCGTTCCTGGGTGAAGTGTGGCTTCTTCCACAAATGTTCCACTAGTTTCCGAACCTTAACTGTTCTTCTTCAGTCATCAGAATTTTACTTCGTCAAACCTCTTCCACGCAGTCAGTCCATCTTTTCCTCGGTCTTCAGTCTCTTCTACTGGGACACTACATAATCCTGATGTTCGGTGTCCTATCGCGGTCATTCATTCCACATAGTCTTTGGGACCTACATACTCTTGCAATGGTTTAAACATTTAAGAAGTCGATATTTTAGCTGTCATCATGAAGCCGTCAAAACATGTAAAATACAGTAGTTTTACATTGAATTAGAAAATGTGGTTTGTTGAACTTCAACGATTTTACGCCAGTGTGAGATCAAAAGTTAGGAACATTTTCCGAATTTTTTCATGATATATGTAATAAATTAATTTTAATACATTCTAGCTATTATCAAAAACGTAATTTCTTTTACCTGTCGTGAAACTCTGAAATCCGGTCAATGTTTTTACGCCCAATAAGTTTCTCGGGGGGCATAAAAATAGGCCTGAAAATGAGAAATATCTTGCGTATAATATTTGATTTGTCGAAAGATAAAAAGCCCGGAGAGGCGGTCTTTTAGTTTCAAAGAAATAATAATTTCAAACTGCCGGGAGATAAAGGCCGCAAAGTTCCCTTTTATGGCCTTTTACGGGCGAAATTAAAAACTTTAGGTTTAATACCTACCGACTAGTAAACGCGATATGGAACGGAAGTTCAAACATGAAATGTTTAAGGCTTTTAAGGCTTTAGTATCTACCCTCCGCCGCTGGGCTGGTTGGGGGAGCTGTGGGTGACTGTGGCGGGTGGGGTTGAATGGGTGGATAGAGTGGAGCGGGTGGAGTAGCGTCCTCCCACCCGCGGTGGGGCTGGCGCTCCGAGTTTAACTTCTGTAATGTAATTTCAGACGCCGCAAATAAACACAATTATTATTATGTTAGGTTACCTATCTTCTATCTACGGGTGAAGTTTTGATACGGAGATGATAGCAGAATGAATTAAAATCCTTGAATAATATCATTACTACAATTTAAAAGATGATCAGCTTATTGTGTGTGTCTTTACTTTGAGAACTCAAGTAGTAATAAGTAAATAAATTTAAATGTAGACTTAGAGTCGTAGTATAGTTAAAAATTAAAACGTGAACAATAAATTTACCTTGTGAATAAACAATAAACATCGATTTTCATTATTTACATAGTTCTAATTGGTATGGATACGTACGTGTGATAACTGTTTCGCCTACCTTCCTATAATCTTGAAATACATGGCTAACTGCCTTCGGAAGGCGAGTCAGCTGTCACACATAAGTTACATGAAACCATATCCAATAAACCTCTTTAAAGTATTTTGTTTATTGTTAGTACATAGTATGGCTTTTGTGCAATACTAATTAGCATCTACCTATAATATTTTATCAAAAAATTTATTAAAAAAAATAGTGATACTTATAACCTAATATGACAAAAAAAAATACTTAACATCCTTTCCATTTAGTAAAATATAGATGGTACTATCGGATAATTATGCCGTCGGTATAAAAGCTAAATTGAATAACGGAAATAATTATAAGTTTAATTTTTATTTTATTTTTTTCACTTTTAGCACTCCCAAAGTATCAAGCATAGTCGATGGATAAAGGTTTATCAATGTCGATAACTTTTCATCGTTCCCCAACACGTCATCTGCAGATCGTTAATAAATTAAGAACACATTCGTTGTGAACTGTTGTTTGTTCGGTAATGATCTGAATCTGCTCGAGAACGATGACAAGTTACCAACATTATCGGTAAAACCTTTATCGACTTCACTAACAATCCTGCTAAAAGTGACTCACTCACTGACAATATATATTTTTTATTAAAATTCCTGCTGTCTTCATTATATTATATTTTACACCTTTCCATTTTTCAAAAAAAAAACTCCTTGCGATAAACAAAAAAGATATTACAGTATTAAATGTACCAAAAGGAGGCTTCATTGCTAATTTGGATTGTTTTACAAGAAAGGGCGTAAATGAGAACAAAATTAAAAGTAATTAATTATCTCAAAGAGTCCCAACAATGATCCCTTGTTGCATTTTTTGAGTTAAAAAAGTCCTCAGGAGTTTGTAACATTTTAAGAGGGGAGATTTTAAAAACACTCTTAATTCTCATTCATTAACTTCATTAGAAAATTATTGGAATAAAAACCTATAAAAGTTAAACTGTTAAAAATTCTTTATTTATTTTAATATGTATAAAGGGTGACTGGTATTTAGTATGAAACATTGAAGGAAATTTTAGAGGAAATGAATCAATTTTTAATAGTTTTATCTTATTTAGCAGACAAAACAAGACAACGAAATACTCTTCGTTTGTTAAAATGCTAAAGTTTTTTAAAATGCTAAAGTTGCAGCGTTTAGTGACATAGACTATCTACCTACTACCTACCTTATATGAATATAATTTTTAAAAAACATTCTTAACACCATACCATCCAGACACAGCTTCTTTCTCAACGGTAGGTAATGTGGATTATTTTATATATTTTTAATATTAACTCCACACGGGAGACCCTGAGGAAAATCAATTCTTTCATGGCCTATGTCATCTTTGAGGATGCTGTGTGGAGGTAATGGTGGAATGTAAAATAAATACATGAAAGAAATGTCAGGATGTTTTGGAAATCTGGGATTGGCGCGTCCAGGAGTGACGTATGAATCTACCCCTCCCACTGCGGTGAAAGGCAGAGGTCAAAAGGTTTCCCTCAACCGGCCTTTCCCCGACCATTCGCCACAGAATCTGGACACAAACCTCACCCCCTAAACCCTGACATCCTTACTAAGTCAACAAAGGTAGAGAACCACTTGGGTAGATCTACGGCTAATTTTTTGGTTATCCAATAAATGGTTCCCGGGGCTGCGCGGTACTCATAACTGCCACCCAAATATTTTATTTTTATTTTTCACCATCTTTGTTAATAATTGTCGTTACGCGAATGAGCTTTTTATTATTTTTATATTTCGCATCAAGTACCAGTCATCCTCTATAAGATAATTTGAATCCTAACAAGTCATAGATTACGTTCATATTTATAAAATGTTTTTATTGTTACCATGAATATGTAATGCGCAAGTTGGAACGATTTTTATTAGTTTCCAAAATATTTGGTATCATCGTATCTATGATTGTGTATTCGTGGTTACAATTGACTTAATTGTTTAATTGATTTGTTATTGATAGGCTTATTAGAAGTAAGATTGTTTAATTTTCATACATGCAATATGTAGTGAGATTGTGTGACTTGGATGAATTGTGAACTTTTTCAAAATTGAACACGAAAGGGGAAATCTAAAATAAAATCAGATATTTACTTAGAATTTAATATGTGTATAATATTGTTTCTTTGTGTAGATACCTAAATAGTAATTAGTTAAATATTAGGTTTATTGACTTTCACAGGTGCGATACGACTTGTTTTCATGATTAAAGTGTAGGTGAAAATTTACATAACGCAGAAATATAATATATGTTTATCAGGACATTTAATAAATATGTTTATCAGTACATTTATCAGTAGGTATACCTTATAAGGTAAAATAAATACATGAATTTCACGATACTTTGTATTTACAATTATCATAGAAATTTGCGCAAAAGAGTACAACAAGTGTGCTATTTTATTAATCTATTCATTTACTCCCTAAAAAGATTTTTACATGAACATTTGTATTTTTCGTACAATATACTCGTACACATAAACGTAAAAGGAAGACAGATTTAAATTTTTTTAAGCATTACCCAAAGTTTTTTTTACACATCCAGAGATAAACAATTTCACTTTAATAAATCTGATCAATTTGTTGGCAAAAAAAATTTTTGGTCAGTTTATATTCAAATATTGTTGAACTAAATATATATATATACAATGTCGGAGTGGATGCTTCCCAAATATCAATTTTTTTAATTATTAAAACGCCTTACTGGCGTTTACATATAATGCAGTGTATCTTTAAAAAAAATACAATGTAAATAAACAGTTGACAAAATACAGAACACATAAAACATAAGAGTTGACGAAAAGTAGGAAATGGAATTCGAGCGAAGTAAAATTAGATAATCTGCAAGTACCTATTCTCCTAAAATAGTTAAAAGTTGGTGTTTACAACAGTTTATGAAATAGGTAGAAATAGTTCGTTAATATTTTTCAAGTATTTGTTACCAAGACTATGTAAACGTTGTATTGAGGAATGCAAACTATAGTTGGATGATATTTATATTATTATATAAAGTATAATAGTGTATGGATTATATAAAGTGTTCATCTTTGTTTAGTTGTTAGTGTAGGTACATGTAGATTTATCAAGTGCAGGATTTCATAACAATCGAATTTAGATTTTGGTTTTAATGAAAAGATTAGGTCGTTTATTTTTTGTCTGTTTTTTGAAGTATGTATATTTAAAATATACATTAGCGACCGGTAATTTTTGTGGTCTAAAGGGATGTTAAGTTTAAAATTTACGAAACCGATATTTTTGTTGTTGTTATATATTGAAACGCAGTATTTACTTTCCAAATTATAACCGTATTTATAGGGGGAATCAGGGTTACCAGTATCTGTTTCACAAGCGTACAGCACAAAAACTAAATAATTCGCTTGTTTTCTTTAATTTTTATAATAATGATATCTACTTATTCTATGCTTATATCATAACAGCAATGACGCATTATTGCATAGTTTTTGTTGTTGTTTTTTTTTTTTTTTTTTCACTTTTTTTGGGGGTGAAAACATCTTAACAGGTATCTCACAAATTGGTTTTCCAAATAAATCGGTTTATCAAATATTAAATCGGATTAATGAATCATTTTCGAAATCATACAAATAACAATAGGGGATGAGTAAATAAATAAATTGCCTCAATGTGGCTCAATCACAGTCTGATGATGGTATTGAACTCCGAAAAAGCTGTCACAATAATTAATATTGAAATAATTTATGTAACTTAATAGATACAGATACATTTTTAGATTTTCACGCCAAAAGTATTTTCATTATTTGTTTTTGGGGTGTTATGCCGTTTTGGGCTACCTCATACTTTAGCCAACTTTTCGGACAGCGTTGCACTGTCCATCATCATGGTAGATGTGTATGTTTTTTTTAGAATTTGATTGTCAACTCAACGTAATTTTCAGCTTGCGATAACATGTTGATTGGAGAATATATGTTAATTATTAAATTATTTTTTTCTTAATTTTTAAATAGCTTACTAAATAACGTATTTAACGAAAGTAAGTATTTTCAAGTGCTGGTAAATTAGTCAAAATTTCAAAAGATAACCAGATCACATAAGATTCGCAAGGTGACCCGATACAACATTTAGTATATGATAGTCATTTGTGAAGATTGTGACTACGGCCTAGTTTACTGTGATCCGTTCTGTGAGACTTAGACCAGGGGTAGGCAAACTTTCAATTGAGAGGTGTCAAAGAAACAGGATAAAAAATATATCAGAGAGTATTATTATAATAGGGGAGGGGGGTTGAAATTGCTTTGTATTATCTACATTCTTACTGTAATATCACACGTCTGCCCATTTAAATATTTCTATAAACAGATTCCATATTAATTAAAACCAGTTTTGTGTTCGGAATGCAAAAAAAAGGCTGGTTGAGTAGAGGTGAAATTGAAATTGATGTCTGAAGACCCGCAGACGCCTATGCAAAGAGCCGCATGCGGCTCGCGAGCTGCAAATTGCGACCCCTGACTTAGACCAATGTGCTATGCGGTGACGTTTGTCGACCATATTTTGTAAAATGTAACGTATTGTCTTGTAGATTTTAGAGTAGAAACGTGTGTTGGATCACAAGTTTCTTACGAAACAAAACTAACCATATTTTAATAATAGTTAATTTAGTAAGTTAGTTAGTTTGATTGATTGATTTCCCCTTACGTGTCCACTATTGAAAGGTCGCCTGGGGTCACCAGGTGGGTGGATGTGGTGGGTGGTGTGCCCCTTGCGACCAGTGGGAGTGACCGCGGCGTGTGTTGGTTGGTGTTGGCAGGTCACAGCGGGGTTAACCAACTGGGCGGGGTGTTTGTAGGGGGGAGGCCGCTGCCCGACTCGACCCGGCAGAAGATAGTCGAGCTGGCGCACTCGGGGGCCAGGCCGTGTGACATCTCGCGCATCCTGCAGGTGTCCAATGGCTGCGTCAGCAAGATCTTGGGGAGGTGAGTTAAAACTCTTTACATTTAAAAATCTTTTTTTTGAGTGTCCTTCAAAAATGCGTTTTTATGTGTCCTTAAAAAATGCCTTTTTATGTCCTTCAAAAGTGACCGTATGTTGTATCCTTCAAAAATCTGTCATTTATGTGTCCTCCAAAATGCCTTTTTATGTGTCCTTCAAAAATATCTCTTTTATGTCTTTTTCGAAAATTCCTTTTTCATGGTCCTACAAAAATCTTTTTTAATGTGACCCTCAAAATTAACTGTTCCTTCGTTTTCTACAAAAATGTGTTTTATGTCTCTTCCAAAATCGTCTCTTTCTGTGTGTCTTTCCAAAATGCCACTTTGTTTATGTCCATCAAAAATTTCTTTTTTTATGTGTACCTACCCACTTCAAAAAATTTTCATTTTATGTGTCCTTCGAAAATGTTAAAAATTATTATTATTTAAGCAACATTCTGCGCTTTAATTTCACAATAAGTTTAACAGTAATTTGGTTGATTGAGTTATGTGTCCTTCAAAAATGTATATATTTATGGGTCTTTGAAAAATGTCCCTGAAATTTTTTTTCTGGACTTTAAAATCGTCTTATATTTAAACCTTTCTTAAGAAATGTCCATTGCTTGTAGGCATCTATCAAGGGGTCTGTATTTTTTGTTCTCCGAAAACGTATCTTTTTATGGATCCCTCAGAAAGTCTCTCTTTGTAAATATCTCCATAATTACATATTTCTTTACAAGCATCTCAGTGGGTGCCAACTTACCCATTGCTTACGTGTGCCTCGAAATTAATAATAATAATATTTGGATGACTTGTATAGCGCCGTTTTTGTGAAAAATCACCTCCAGGGCAAAATTGTCCCTTCTTATGGTACTTTTCCTTCGAAAATGAATATTTTTTAGCAATGTGTTTATTATCATTTTTCGCTCGTCCAACTGCTAATGTAGGTACCAGTGTCTTTATATATATAGTAATACGTTCCTGATATTTTTTCAATCAACTTCCCATATTAATTTTATTCCATCTTTACCGGTACAAGTTTCACAGTCATGATTTTTTATCAAGTCAAATTTCCATAGGAAACAAGATACGGGTTCGCCTCGTGATACCATACTTCTGACATATCGGAACCTAACTCAAATCTTGACTTGTAACACTTTTAGGGATGAGTAGATAATAACATTAAATCCGATTGACGAGAGCTTTTAATAACTAAATGGTCATTTATTAATCACCAATAAAATGCTTGTTTTATTAACATTACGAGGGTACTTTATCGACTTACAAAATATTAATCAAACAATTACGAGAATTAAATTGTCATCAGCTAACGAAAAGTTCAAGGAACGATAAAGCAGTTCTGATTCTAATTCCAATTCTGCGTTTTAGCATGCCCTAAATTAAAGAGTGTAGGCTAGGAATGGGCCACAACATAAAATAAGATACGTAGGTATATCAAAGGAAATCGGAACTGATAACGTTTTAATTTGAATGTATTTAATGTGTGATAATTGTGGCATATGGATGTATGTACGTATATTTTTGTTAACAAAGTATAAAAAAAATAATTATATTGTATTGTGAATAATTGACATCTCAATGAAAAACCAGTTTTTCGATTTCTATGTCTGAAGAAATCCGGAGATATAGAGATTAATCTAAACTAACTAACCAACCATCACGCCGTTTCCTCACAGGGGTAAGCAGAGAGGACGAACTGCCAAACAACTCGGTCTTGGCACACTCCCCCTTGCATTTTTCAGAACGTGCAATGTCTTCCTCGGTCGCCCCCAACTTCTTCTACCATTCACCTTTGCATCATATATTCTTCTTACACACCTTTATTTATTCATTCTTTCTACATACCCAAACCATCTGATCGTCCGTTTCGTTTACATCAGCCTTGCATTTTTTTGTTATATGAATACTGCACAAGAGTCCCAACTGCTCCCGTCTGAAGCCAGTGATACTATGGCATCCCCAATTGGGGTATGTTGTGAGGCTGAGGGTAGTAGGGAGGGGAAGGAGATAAGGAAGAGGAAGGTGGGGAAGTACCTGGCTATTCAGATCTGGTCACCAAACACGGCTAATGCCATTTCAAGCAACGTTTCAATGCCCGATACTGAGAGTATCTTCCACTCTGGAACGAGCCGCAAATATACTATATATTATTTTAAATTAACAAATTGTGAAATAACACAAATTAATCATAAAAAAAAATTCGCGACCTTCGGTGTGCTAGTCAAGCGCCTTAGCGCTGCACTACGCCGGCCGTCAAATTGTGCGGATCGTCCCATTTCGCACACGGTTTTACAAAAATACGCCTCAGGGATCTTATTGCTACAGTAATTAGTCTACTTTCACCCTTTCTCTGCTAGTTTCATGCCTCTTTGACATACATCGGGGTAGGTATCATTGTGGACTGCAAGCTTCGTTTCTTTGGACAATTTTTTGTTAGCTTCAATACTGTTCAGTTCTCCATTAAGGCGATCCACTAGTACAGGAAAAAATCGAAATCGGAATTCACGCCCTTTTATGGGAGGAGTTTAAAAATACTTGAGAAAAAGCTTTTGGAAAGGTTGGAAAAGATATTTGAGAATTTTTTTTTACATGTTGATTTCGTAAAGGCCTGTAAAAAACATTAATTCCTTTTTTATGCATTGTTTATTGTAATAAAACGGAATTTTTAAATTGATTTCACGAAAACAAGCAGCGCGGACGCTAACACGTTGTTTCTCCGCTCCGGCCGGAGGAGTAATGACAGAAGAATGGGGCGGCTGCCAGTCGTTCTTCGTTGGACGGTATAAGGTTCACTTTGATATAACAAATTCGTCGACTGCCGTATTGTCGCCGTGATGTCAAAAATACCAACGCGAAAATGCATATTATTTTATTTTATTTATTTTATTTTTTTTATTTTTTTTTTATTTTTTTTTTATTTATTTATATTTGGGAAAGTTGACAGCAAATCATAAACTACACAATAATACAATTATAAAATGGTTAATTATGCCAATTATCAACTTTCCACAGATAATAATAGTAAATTAATGTGTGACATTATAAAGGTGTTTACTTAATTAGTTCATTTTTAGTTACATTATGTGAGGGGGGGGGGGGGAGGAGAAATATAGGATAAGGATTAAAAGGCGGAGGGAGAGGGGTAGATGGATATTCCTAGTTTGAGTCATTTTGCTTAGTGAGATTTTGTTTTATGTCATGTAACGTCGAGTTAAAAATGTCAATGTGGTAATAATTTAAGTTGAATGAATGTGTGGATCTGTAGATAAATGAGTTATGTTTGGAGTTAGTCTTGCAAAGAGGAAGATTAAAAGTAAGCGACTGTCTACTGTTGCGATTAGGAACGTGGAATGATAGGCGTTGAAGAAGATCAGGACTATCGATTAAGTTATGTATAATTTTAAATAACATTACCGAATCTGCTATATTTCTTCGACAAGTTAGCGTCTGTATTTTGAAGAATTTGGCAGAGTCTTCATTACTAACATGAGATCGAAAAGAACGGAAATTGAGATACCTTAAAAATCTGTTTTGAACACTTTCAATTCTATTTTTGTGTACTGCATAGCCTGGGTTCCATACTTGAGATGCGTATTCAAGAATACTACAAACATATGAGAAATATAGTGTTTTGAAAGTAGTAAGGTCTTTGAATTGTTTACATGAGCGGATTATGAAACCAAGCATAGAAGATGCATTAGTGACTATGTGGTCGATATGTTTATTAAAATTCAGTTTACTATCAAGTATAACCCCAAGGTCCTTACTTTCGAATTTGATAGATAACGGTACAAGATTGATTGAGTATTCATGGATAAATACGTTTTTATTCCTAGTAAAGCGCACAACGAAGCACTTAGATATATTTATTTCCAGACAATGTGCATTACAATACCTGCTGAAACATTGCAAATCATCTTGCAGCTTCAGACAGTCCTCTATTGACTTTATAGGCGAGTAGATTTTCATGTCATCAGCATACAGGATGGTTTGCGAGTTTAAGAAACAGTTACCGACATCATTGATATATATGTTGAATAATAATGGTCCCAATAAGCTGCCTTGAGGAACTCCCGATGTGACAGCAACAGAATCGGATTTAAATCCTGCAACCACTACTATTTGACTACGGTTGGAGATATAAGAAGAGAGCCAACGATAAAGATTGCCGTGAATACCAATTTCCAAAAGCTTCTTTAACAGAGTCGCGTGATTGACCCTGTCAAACGCCTTACTAAAGTCGGTATAGACAGTGTCCACTTGTATTCTGTTATCCAAATTATCCTGGAGGTACTCTGTGAAAGTTAAAAGATTTGTGGTTGTTGATTTACCACTAATGAAACCGTGTTGGTTCATATTCAGGCTAGATTTAAGAGCAGCATATAGTTGATCGTAGACTATTTTTTCAAAAATTTTGTTAAATATGCAAAGTTTGGAGATTGGTCTGTAGTTTGTGACATCAGTTTTTTTTACCATTCTTGAAGATGGGAGACACAAACGCGGATTTCCATATAACAGGGAGAGTGCATTGGGTTAGGGAGCGATTGAAAATCAAAGAAAGGGGTAAGGCTAGATTGTGTGCACATCGTTTAATAAGGATAGAAGGTATTTCGTCAGGACCGGCACCTTTGCTAGGATCAATTGTCTTAAGGTGTTTTAAGACAATTTCTCGTGTCACCTCAATATTGCTTATATTGGATGTATGGTTTCCGGCGTCAGTTGGAACACTGGCAAGTGGATTGGAGGGTTTACTGAAAACCGAACTGAAAAAATCTGAAAATAAATTTGCAACGCCTATTCCATTATCGGCTCTCAGTTCTCCGTGATACATACATTTTGGGACACCTTGGGATTTGTTAGAGCATTTTATGTGGCTCCAGAAGTTTTTCGGGTTTAAGGATATATTATTTTCCATATTGCTTAAATAAATAGATTTGATTTTCCGAGATAAATCTTTGTGCCGTTTACGAAGGAGAGAAAATGTGTCATAGTCAGCCTGGTTTTTCTTATATTTTATTTTGTGAGGTTTGGGCGTAAATATCATTTTTTTCGCCATAATTATATAAGAAACTAAATTTGCCACATTATGCAATAAAATTATATCCGAAAAAGTGTTTATAAATAGGAGAGTTCTCAGTTGAAAATATTTTTTATAGACCTAATACTTTATTTTTTTCTAAGCTTATTAAAAGATTTATTAAAAAAATGACCGATATTTTTAAGGGCCAAGGTATGTTGTACACGCAGTATTTAATTGAAGCATCTATAATACTTCTAAGCGGTCGAATTTTCAAAACAAAAACATACGATTTTGTATGATTTGGCATTATTTAGTATGGCATCATCTTAATGGAGCTACCACATGGAGAGTTTAAGAGCTCCGATGTATGTAATTATAGAAGTTCCTTAAAAATTCTTTACAGCAATTGTTAAAAATAATGATTTCGTTGAAATTTCATCAAAATCATCGTCAGTTAGATCAAAGCAAGATTCAATTTTGATACGTATTTATAGCTAAATTAATAATTATGGAAAACTAGCTGGGGTACCCGGCTTCGCTCAGGGAGTTGAAGAGATTGAACTGACATTCAAACCCACGATGGACCTTGATTTATATACCCCACTAATGGATAGCCCCAATTATACAAAAAAGGCTTCGAACGGTCTATAGTGTTCTAGAACATTCCACAACATTCGAGTGTTCTGGGATGTTCCTCAATGATGTTCCCGATTTCCTATTCCGTAACATTCGACAACATTCCAGAATGTTCCACAATGATATCCACGATTCCCTCATCCCGAATATTCCAAAATGTTCCGGGATATTCTGAAATTTTCTCGAATACTCTCGAATGTTCTAGACTGTTCTAGAAATTTCTAGAGGGTGAAACTTCAACCCTTATTTCTTCAAAAGCATGCCCTTCAGGTAAAAATGGGAACCTTGCTCATGGAGGGGGGACAGAGGGCTAGCACACCATATAACTCCCTTGATCATACCAGGACTCGTTCCAGGACGAACATTGTAGTACACTTTCTTGTATAATATATGTTGATTACCTACAATGTAATTAAGACTATGACACGGTTGATGCAAGCGATATATTTATTATACTGATTACTGATGTACTTTTGTAATTTTCGCAATAACATGATTGTCAGTCGATGTCACGAGGTATCACTTTTATGACAAGGTCTGACAGTGACACATTGCAAATGTGAAAATATTGCCAGTGTGTGGAGTGATTTCCACAACGCTTTCTTGTTACTTCTGTGTTGAATTTTAACCCAAGAAATATTCTGCTGATATTAGTTATTAGATGTACTTATGTTAAAAAAACGCTTCCAAAACCATGGATTTTTATGGCCTTAAAACAACGAAATTTAAAATATCTAATAAGTTTTTTTGTGTGATAAAACATCCATACCAGGGAATTTGAACCCGCAAAGCTTCTGCAAATGATTTGGCAAAAATTGAAGAAATATTCCAAGTTTAAGTAATCACTTACCAAATAAATAATTTTTTTTAAAAGTGAGGAGTGTTCAAACTCTGACGGCCTCCGTGGTCAAGGGATAAGACTCTCGAATGCCGATCCTGGGATTGCGGGATCTAATCCCAGCGTAGGCAAGCAATTTTTTTGATCGATTTATTTTATATCGCAATTTAATCATTTAAAATAGTTCAATGTATTTTAGCGGCACTTTCCAGAATAAGAGATACAGATAAATGAAATAAGAAATAGCCTTAGCCGTGTTTGGTGACTTCCCTTCCCACCTTCCTCTCCCCATCTCCTTCTCCTTCCCACTTACCATCAGCATTACAAAATACTGAAAATACCCCAATCGGGTATACCATTGTCTCACTGGGCGCAGGCGCAGGCGGTTAGAAGCAGACGGATCTCTTGTGCGGTATTCACATAAAAACAAGTTAAATCTGAAAATATCAAATAGAGATATTAATAAAAACTAGGTATAAGAGTCATCTTAAATAATTTGTGCATTTACTAACAAAACTCACGAGTAAAAATCTAGCTAAGCACAAGAGTTTTTTTCCCCCAGCGGAAACCAAAGGGCTCACTCGAGCAAGCACAAAATGCTTGGTTGAAAAATACTGTCCTACATTGATTTCGTTCGCACTGTGTAGACGCGAAAATATTGAATAAGTCCCACATTTTAAAATTGGTAAGGTAAGTTATTACATTCTGTCAGTGGGGAATCATATTATGATGCGGTTTTTCGCCACACGGTATATAGTATTATATAATACAGGTAAGCATATATTACTTCTTACTCGTAGCATATTTCTTACTATATTTCTAAAAGAAAAAAACTAAAGAGCAGGGTATTAAGGGACGTATTTGACTTACTTTATTTGGAGCAAAAAAATCAATAAAATTTTGGTCTCCGATGACTTTTTAATTAACTTTTTTTACAAAATTTTATTCAAAAGCAAACCATTTGTTTTTCTTTCCCGTGTCTCTATTGGTCACTCCGCCGAATAAGCAAGCTACCCCTCACCCCGCCCCAACTGTCCAATACTTTCTGATTTTTTAATGTTTTTAGTGGCCACCGGAGACCAAAATTTCATTTACTTCAAATAATGTCAGGAATCACTCGTTAAAGTACCTAAGGCAAGTACTTCCCTTAACACACTGTAAACATTTTCATTGTATAGGGTGTTAAGGGACATATTTGACTTACTTTAACCAGTGATTCCTGACATTATTTGTAGTAAAAATGTAAATGAGAATTTGCTATCCGGTGACATTTTTAGATGTTTTTTTTTTCTTTTTTCTAAAAAAATCATAAAAATGGTAGGTGTTGGACAGTTGGAGGCGGGTTAAGGGGTTAGTCCATTACTCAGCTGAGTGACCAGTGACGACGTGCGGAAGAATTTTTTTGTCTAAATTTAAAAAAAAAAGTCACCGGAGACCAATGTCAGGAATCACTGGTTAAAGTAAGTCAAATACGTCCATTAACACCCTGTATACCAGGTAGAGTTAATAGTTATATGATTTGAGGTAAAGGCAAGGATAAACAATAAATGAACAAATATGTTATAAGTGTACGTGTGTGTGTGTATATGTGTGAATGAGTATGTGTACCCATGTGCCTGAATTGTGTTAAGATGAAGCCATACTAAATAATGCAAAATCATACAAAATCGTATGTTTTTTTTTTTTTTGAAAATTTGACTGCTTAGAAGTATTATAGATGCTTCAATTAAATACTGCGTGTACAACATACCTTGGCCCTTAAAAATATCGGTCATTTTTTTTAATAGGTCTTTTAATAAGCTTAGAAAAAAATAAAGTATTAGTTCTATAAAAAACATTTTCAACTGAAAACTCTCCTACTTATAAACAATTTTTCTGATATAGTTTTATTGCATAATGTGGCAAATTCAGTTTCTTATATGATTATCGCGAAAAAAAATGATATTTACGCCCGAACCTCACAAAATAAAATATAATATGCATTTTCGCGTTGGTATTTTTGACATCACGGCAACAATACGGCAGTCGACGATTTGTTATATCAAAGTGAACCTTATACCGTCCACCGAAGAACGACTGGCAGCCGCCCCATTCATCCGTCATTACTCCTCCGAACGGAGCGGAGAAACATCGTGTTACGGTCCGCGCTGCTTGTTTTCGTGAAATCAATTTAAAAATTCCGTTTTATTACAATAATAATGCATAAAAAAGGAATTAATGTTTTTTACAGGCCTTTATGAAATCAACATGTAAAATAAAATTCTCAAATATCTTTTCCAACCTTTCCAAAAGCTTTTTCTCAAGTATTTTTAAACTCCTCCCATAAAAGGGCGTGAATTCCGATTTCGATTTTTTTCCTATACTAGTGGATCGCCTTAAGTAGTGGAGCGTTGTGATTAATCTACCAAAAAAGTTTTTCTTGAATGACGACAGGAGTCAAAAATATGTCGAGAATTGAATTCGAACAAAGATTGCCGAATGTTTGTAGAACAACATGACAATACTAATATTGGTTGTCTTTTTGTAGGTAAAGTCGTTTGACTTTAAACCCATCAATTATAAAGTTTAAATACTTCGTTAACGACCAATTACCTTTGGGTAAGTTCTTGGATTTTCCCCATTTTAATTTGTAATTAAAATTCAAATATTTTGAGCTTTTTCGAGAGTTATTCATTTCAAATTCACCAGGTGTTAAAAACACAAACATGTTGAGAAACTCCTAGAATTTTCACATTAAAAACATGACTGGGTGGGCTGCAATTCAATGGTACCTATTTTTTGGTTCAGTGCGCGGAACAACTCTGTGAAACAGGTCTACGGGTCTGAATCCCCTCAATAGACGTATCGAGTTACAATGGACAGCGCTACGGGCTCCTAACCAACTAACCAGCTCCAATAGATCTGATAGATCGTCGATAGGACCAGCTTTTTACCAGCGTGGTTTGTTGGCTGGTTGTGTGGTCATTTGTTGTGAGGCTGTTGATGGCTGTATTGGTGACGATTTATGCCTAAGGCGAAACTTAATGCTACTAATTTAGATTAATCTTTACTACGAATCGGTTTTCATAATAAATACAAAAAATATGCTTGGATAAATTGAAGCTTTTCCTACCATTTCCATTGAGTAGAATTAGAATAAAGTAGTTAATTACTTTATAAAAAATATATAAGGAATGTAAGAACGCGCGAACACTGTGACAGTTTCCATTGATTAACTTTTTTTATTTCTTTTAATAGTATTAACTTAATAATTAAAACCACTTTTGCGCTTGAAATCGTGACCTCTGGACTCCGTTTGCCAAACGATTTTTACGTCTATCACCTATATTCGTGGCTATATAAGGCACTAAGAATACATACATTTTGACTTTTGTGGTTTCCTCTTGCAAGGGTGTATTCTAGACTACAAGCTTGAATTGTAGGTATTTTTTCAGGTGCAATAAAAAAAATAAATTATTTTTACTAGCAATTATTTTACCAAATACTTATTAAACATAAAAGATAAATAAAAAATAAAATAAAACGAAAAAATTACAGGGTGTTGAAGTGGTGGGTCTCAAAAAATTGCGCGCTCTGGTTGACACAATTGCAACCCTCCTAGTAATCTGAAAAAAAAACTAAATGAATTAATAATTCAAACAAATATGCTGCTATGGCCCGAAAAGTCGAAAATTTATTTTTTCGCAAAATGGCGGCTCACTGGCATAAAAAGACATTTTTTTACCAGTTTTTTTTTACTTTTCCGAATTTTTAAAAATAGTAAAGATTGAAACTTTGTTATAGTTTTAGTTTCTTCGATAGAATCATGTATAGAGGAGGCTCACACCAAATTTCAAATAAATTGGTTCCTTAGAACTTGAGATATCGTTTCAACCGTCTCGAAAAAAATAGTTTCGAGAAACAAGCGTTTAAAGTTTAAAGCATTGCTCTATTTAGATTCCGTCTCAACCGGTCTAACTAAAATGGTTATAACTTTTAAAATAATTCTAATTTTGAAAAATCCTTTTTAGGAGATATTTAAGCATATCTAAACTATCAAAATATTAATTTTATCTGGAATAGAATACCCCCTTAAATGTCAGTAAATACCCGGAGAGCCTATTCTTTTTTTGTAAATTCTCACAGCAATCTTTTTGTTTTTGTTAGTTTGCCAATAAACATAGGTAAGTTAACAAATCTTTTACCATGTGATAGATTAGTATTGTTTAGGAATGTTTTACCTATAAACAGAGAGTTTAAAGGTCTTAAAGCACTAAACAAAACATTTTTTAAAAAACCATTATTTACTTTTCAGACTCATCACTTCCAAGAGTCTTTTTCTATAGCTAGTATTTCACCTATTAAATAAATTCAAAATATAGGCAATAAATAAATTCTAACGCCCAGATTTTTTGCAGAAATTCAAATGTATCATTGACATCATATAGCTATTCATCTCCATTTTGTTTTTGTCATTTGAAAGTCCCCGTTAAACGCCGATTCTAGGTGCGTTTCAGATTTATACTATCAAATTGTAATAAGTGGACAAGCTTAACCAACTGATGGATATTCTCTTCTGCTGATCACAATTTGTTCAAAAAGTGAAACTGATTAGCCATTTGATGACAATATTATATTTGAATTTTGTGAAAAAACCTAAGGACAATTCATCAATTTTTTTAGGTAATTTTCACGTTCTGTGAAAGTTCTATTAAGTTCAGTGATTATTTCAGTTTTATGAAGCAACTTGCCTATACTGATATTATAACAGAACTTCAATAGAACTTACACAGAACGTTAAAATTAACTTCAAATATTTGAAGAATTGCTAATTTTTTTTTAAACAAACCCTTCCTAACTTTAGTATTAAACCGTAAATGAAGTTTTCGGTACTAAGTGAAAACCGTTATTGGAAATTTGAGTCCGACCAAACATTATAATTTAATTTTTAAAAGTTCAATTGATGTTTTAAATTTCACTACCCATGATGAAAAGTAATTGGAAGTAGGTACTTGCGTTAACCCATAAGCTCCTAATAGAAAAGCTGTACGGACGCCGAAGATTGCCTTTCTAGAGCATTTTCCTTTACTCATTTTAAAACACCATGGGCCAGTTGTTTCACAATTTATCAAATTTCAAATAAATTTTCAAGATCTATGAAAGTTTTCGTAAGTTCTGTAATTATTCCATTATGGGCCAGTTATTTCAAAGACCTATAAAAATAACAGAACTCTAATATAATTTGAAATTTACTTTTAAATTTTAAATTTTATGGATTGTCCAATTTCTTACATATTTGTAAAAAGCATTAACTTTGTGGCTCGCCATAATTTACAATAAATACACATATAAATTTGTTGTAGACCACTTTTATTTATGAACACTCTACCGGTTTCGGAAGCACCCTTCCTTCGTCAGGAGAATATTATAACTATAGTTATTATATTCTCCTGACGAAGGAAGGGTGCTTCCGAAACCGGTAGAGTGTTCATAAATAAAAGTGGTCTACAACAAATTTATATGTGTATTTATTGTCCAATTTCTATTCAAAGATTTGAATCGTTGCTTTAAATGACTTTGGCCGTGTTTGGTGATCAGATCTGAATAACCAGGTACTTCCCCACCTTTCTACCCCATCTTATTCCCTTCCCCACTACCTTCAGCTACACAACATATCCCAATTGGGGATGCCACTCTTACTGTACCCAGACGATTGGGAGCATTTGGACATTGACATTGTTGGACCCAGTCACCTAAGGAGACACGTGCAGCTGTTGGCAGTGAAAAACACCAATAGATGCAGGAAATGTGAAGAGGATGAAGAGCCTCCAATTCACATATGGTGCCAGATTATAGCTTGTTACTCGAAGATTATAGCTGATAGGAACAAGGATACCTGGGAAGGTAAATCGTGGAAATCGTGAAAGGAGATGTGGCAAAATATCAAATGACCATCCTGGCGAACTGTATTTATAAGAAACCGGGTGGAGTTTTGCCACATATACATATTCACCAATTTCTTCTCTGGATTTGACAGTAGTACAAATATATTTTAATCAATATATTATAAAAGAAAGTCCAAAAAAACGTCCCGGTAAGATCAAAGGGGTTATATGTTGTGGTAGATCTACATATATCCCCACTCCAGAATGAGCGTACCCCTTTTAACCTTAAGGACGTGCTTTTGAAGATATAAGGGCTGGATGTTTCATGAACAGTCTTCCGGAAAGTTCAAGAAGGTTCGATAAAACTCTAGAAAGTTCTGGAAGGAGTGGCAGAGTATGTTGGTGGGTCTGGAAGGTTCCAGAATATTCTGGATGATTCGCTAATGCTCTAGAAAGTTAAGTTTTCGAAATGTTGTCCTGAGCAAATCCGGGTACCCCAGCAAGTATAATATAGTTATCGACCACTAGCATGCTGATACGTTTTGCTCTTTTTGATCACTTACTTCTTATAGGGGTAAGAACAGCCAAACATACAGACATAGAATTTTTTTTTCTTGAACAGTTGGTAAAATAATCTTAAAAATTGGTTCTGTTTTGGTGGATAAAAGTGGAGAATACAAAATCACAAGACGTGCAGTTGTAAGGGACTGGGTTACGGTTGTAAGAAATCAGTTGAGATGGAAGATATCACAATTGGCCGATGGCCTGATTGCTCACGGGAATTATCTATTTTTATATTTTTTAAAAGCTCATAGACATTGTATTTAAGTATGTACCTATCTCCTAAAAACTATTAATATTTCATAGATCTCTCTCTAAATTAATAACAATAATAAAGTGGTAAGTAACAAGTACCAAGTAACAAGTTAGTAAGTCAGAGCACCGCACCGTGGTAACCCGATACAGAGCCATCGTGCTATGTGCATGCCTGCGGTCTGAGCGGGATCGAACCCGGGCCCGGCCTAGGCAAGCAAGGTCTATGTATTGTGTTACACAAATATTTTCATGCAATAGTGTCATTTCCGATTAGGCTCTATGCGCTGCTGTCACGACGGTGAACGGCAGTGGACGTCAATTCGATTAAATATGAATAATTAAAAAAATATATAATTTATATAGCTTCGTACAATTATTATTAATAAAATAATTGATAAAATCAGAATGTGTAATTCACACCACGTAAAAGTGAATCCTTCAGAAAACTAAACTGGACAATAGTGGGGAGGCTACGAAGCACCGCACAAAGAGGAGACCGATTAGCTACGAAGCACCTCACAAAGGGGAGACCGATTAATTCTGTCGTAGGCTAAATCCTATAGATGTATGTGTTTCTCCCTTTTAGTGTTTTTGTAGTATTTTCGCTTCACCAAGTATTAAATGACAACGGTGCTAAAGAAGTTTTCACTTCAATAAAATAAACAGATTTTGGCTGTAGTACCTACGCACGGACGAATTTACTTTCGTTTAGTTAGACCACCTGCAGCAATATTCAGAAAAAAAAAAACAGAACAAAAATAACGCACTAGGTATATCAGGAAGTGTTGTTTAACAGAAATTTAACTTTGTCATCAAATAGCCATTCAGCAGCATTTTGTTTTTTTGGCATTAGAAAGGTCCCTGTTAAACGCCGCGCCGATTCAAAGTGCGTTTCAGCTTTTTATCGAATTGTGATTAACTGATAGGAGTCTTCTTTTTTTGAGTTATTGTGTATATTTTATTTAGTTATAAAATTTTACATCTTATATCTAATAAGAGGCATGTTTGCAAAGTAAGTGTAGGTACCTACTAGATTTTTATATATTTTTTAGAAAAAGTATGTTTGAAAAAAAATTACAGGATATTGTTGATACACTTGTTGACTATTTTTCTACATAATTGCCATTCCGTTCAATGCTTGTGGTGAGCCGTGGCACAAGTTTCTTTATACCCTCCTCAAAGAACTCTACCGCCAGCTCCTCCCCCCCACTTCAGAACCTCTTTCTGTACCTGCTCGTCAGTTGAAAATTTATTTTCATCTATATATGCCTTCAGGGAGGTGAAAAGATGATAATCTGAAGACGCCAAGTCAAGGGATTACGGGGGGTCGTTCAAAACATCCCAACCAAATGGGATGTTTGAACAATTTCACAAATCGTATGGCAGCTTATGATAAAATAACAACAACACAAAAACCAGACAAAACTTTCACAAGTAAATTAATTTTTCTTACATTTCTTTAAAAAATTTTGTGTATAAAAGGTTGTCGCACCCTGGTCGAGCGTCACGTGCATCGTATAGTGAGTATTGATGCGTACAAGAGGTTCGGTGTTGTCATCATTCGCACGGCTACCCCGCGGACATCGGTAATGCCTCAAAGCGTGGAGGAAAGTTGACGATGACTGCTCCGATTGTGGAGCGGTCTTAAGTTACTCGTTCTTACCTGCCTTGCTCTTAATTCAGAATAAACGGAGCCTTTTAAAATTTATTTTGAAAATCATCAGTGTAACCATATTGCTCTTTACAAACGGAGAAAAATAATTGACACACTGTTTCTGTACAAGATTGTGAACTTCCTTATTGACTCACCAGCCGTATTAGAAAGGATTGCATTCGTTATTTTATGAAAAAAATATTAATCAAAATTTTTTGCTCGGGCGTATCTGCTGATCTTACAAAAGCGATATTGATATTTTCCAATGTACCCTTGAAACGTTTAAAATCAAAGCAACCTTACAACGTACTTTTATTATTTCTTTATTTATTATTTTTGTTCATTGTTTATTTATACTATGTAATATTATAAGTTTTAATATCTACTTGCTTCCCAATCTGTAACCATAAAAAAATAATTAATTATTATAAATGGTGTATACTCACTCTTATGTTTTATAAAAAAATTAATAAAAAATTTTAAAAAGTAGTTTTCAACAATAAACGTAATATTTTTACCAAAAATGGTTAAGTTTGCCTGGTTTGAACACCATCAATCTAACGATAGATGGAAAAATTGTAAGTTTTGCTTACGATAATGTGCTACTCATTCAATTCCACACTTGGTTAGACGCATACAAAATGGCTGAGAAATCAATTAACTCTGTTAAAAAATGGCTAGATATTAATTCTCTTGCACTAAATACTACCAAAACAAAATACATTACTTTTAGTATTAATATCATTGGCCAACCTAATCAAGATGTTGAAATAAAAGTACATGAATGTTCTTGTATTCACGATACATTCTGTCAATGTCCTGATCATATCAAATACCTTGGTCTTACATTTGATCAATATCTTAAGTGGAATACAAATTGCCTACTCATTACGAATAAACTTATAAAACATATTTATTTCTTCAAAAACATTAGAAACATACTAGATTACAAATCTATGAAAATTGTTTATTACTCCCTTTGTCAATCAATCATTGAATATGGAATAATCGTATGGGGAGGTGCAACACTATCAGCTATAGATTCATTATCGAAGGCACAAAAATTAATTATGAAAGTTATTCTTAAAGTTCCCATAATAACAAGTACTGTATATTGATATTGTATATTGAATATCAATATATATTATATATTGAATATCAATATATATTATATATTGAATATCAATATATATATAATACATTCAACAAATTCCATGTATTAGATATTCGACAAATTTACACAAAAACAATCTCAACTCATCTGTTTAAAAATAAAACACGTACATTTTATGAAAAAACCCAAAATATTGTAAACACGCGGCACAAAACCAAAGAACTCATACAAACACCTAAAACAAACACAACATTTGGTCAAAGAAATTTCAAGTACATTGCGTCTAAAATATACAATAACCTACCTGACAAAACAAGACAATCGATTAATATTAACAAATACAAAATTCTGATAAAACAATGGATCATCGAAAAAGGTCATGCAATAATTAGTCACCTCACCCAAATATAATCCTCTTATCCCATTATTGTTACCACTACCTACCAACCTGAAATTTTTTGTCAAATATTTTTACTTTATTGAAAAATGTATTTTATTTAATATTTATAAAATATTTGTAAACTAGTCTGTCTCGACACAGGATTTCCTAGTGAGACAGGCAAGGCCAAATTTTTTTTTTTATATATAGATGCATAAATAAATAAATAAAATAAATAAATCAAGAGACTTTCAGTATACAAACCAGAGCAAATCGACACTTTTATTTTTAAAATTGTGAGTGGTATTATAGACAGCCCTAATTCACTAAGCCCAACTAAGCCTAATTAAATTCCATATACCAACTAGAATAACACCAAATTTTTTTTAATTGCAACAACAATATCAGGACAAAATCATTAAGACACTCGATTATGCCTAAATTGCATGCACTCAATCTGGGAGGTTTCAATTTTGTGGGGGGTTATGGGTACCGCCACCCCGGCAACCATTTATTAAATAACCAACACTCCTAGTCATCCCAAGTGATTCGCTGCATTTGGTGTCTCAGCAGGGGTGCCGTTTCATGGGGTGAAGTTTGTCTAAGTCTTGGCAGCTAATGCGTTTGCCTACTGCGTGCTGGACAGAATCGGGAGAGATTGGTTGAAGGACACTAAACATAAATATCTCCAGCCGGACTCTCTCGGCCCATCGCTTGGCACCGACGTGGGACAGATGTATTCGATATATCATGTCCGTCCTACGTTAGATAGATACGTTGACCCCCACATACCTATAGACCACTCAAACCAATTTTCTTCCCAGAACTTCTTCCTTCCTTTCCCTAAACAGATCATACACACAGCATCCTCAAATATTAGATAGACTCTAAGGGAGATTTTTTCTCAGGGCCTACTGGATGGAGATAATGTAAAAAAAATAATTCAACTGCATTGAATATAGTTATAAGAAGGCTAAAATAACATACCTCAAGAATAATTTTAATTCATTTTATTATTTATAATTTTATAATTTCTACATCAAATTCTATTTCTCGATTACTGTTTCGCTAATTCATTGTGAATGTCACATAGCATATTGACGCATACCTACCTAATATAAATAAACAAATCAACTTCTTCTTCCAAAGCTACTACGATACCGACTAAAAAACACCACGTTTCCACAGTTTCTCAGCCAAAACATCTGATCATTTACTAATTTATAATGCATATTATTTGTTTCTGCAGGTACTACGAGACCGGATCAATCCGCCCCCGCGCTATAGGCGGCTCCAAGCCCCGTGTGGCTACAGCCGAAGTGGTGTCGAAGATCAGCCAATACAAGCGAGAGTGTCCCAGCATCTTCGCTTGGGAGATCCGCGACCGCCTGCTGCAGGAGGGAGTCTGCACCAATGACAACATCCCTAGCGTGAGTTCATTGCTTACTTTAAATTTACCGAATTTCTCTTGGGCATGCTCGGTATGACTGATTCGTGGATGGTCGAAAACTCGGCTATCATGGGGGAATTATTTTCTATGTTCCCGATGGTTATCTCCGTCACCGATAGCATTATACTGTTTTATCTCCCGGCTTACAGAACTAACTTGCCAATGGTTTTGCCAGTCGGGAGAGATGTTTTGTTGTTAAATAGAATCAGTTCGAATATCGATATGTTTTACATCAATGAACCATAATTCAAATGGCAAGCTTTGTTGTTGTTAGTCTAAATCTGTTTATCTCACCTAAAATATTTGTTCTCTTTTAAAAACGCTTATTTTAAATAAGTCAATGAACGCATTAATTATTATCGTGACGATTCATGGTTACGGTACCGTGACGGTAAATTAGGGCAATAAACATACGTTCCTTATCGCTGTAATACTGTAGCTCTTTAAAAAGATGAGATACACTATGTACGTTTAATAATCTTTCAGTTACCCACAAAACATGAAGTCTAGGTAATACAAAATGACGTTAAGATGAAGCTATATTAAATAATGCAAAATTAAACAAAATCATATGTTTTTGTTTAGAAAATTTGATCTCTTAGAAGTATTATAGATGGCATAGATGCTTCAATTAAATATTGCATGTAGAACATATCTTGGCCTTTAAAATCATCGATAAGTGTTTTAAAAAGTCTAGAAAAAAATAAGGAAAAAATTCGGTTTAGTGGCGAAATTCCTAAAAAATCAAACTAATTATTTTTATACTAACTATGGGCCAGGGAATCCGAATCTGAAAGAATTAGGCGGCGGCAAGCAATATTAACTGAATTACACGACTTTTAAATTTTCAGTAAACACATACGAAAACAGCCATTTTCAAAGCATTTTGACACATGAAAACCATAGAAACCATAGAAAAACAACAATTTAAGTGTGGCCATTAAACAATAATATCATCGAACATACTTTGGTTTGTGCCCCTTTATACCGCCTGCTCGCGTCAATTTAAAAAAACATCCCAGTTTTCAAGTAGTTTAGCGGCTACGCTAGGTTTAGGTAGCATGGTTTGTGATACAAAAGTGAGTAAAATTTATAAAAAGTAAGTACTTAAATTATAAACATGTTATTTTACGTTATTGATATTACTGCTTAATAGCAACACTTAATTTTATGTGGTGTAACATCTTTATTCTTTTTCTATGTTTTCTTGCGACTTCGATAATGTCAAAGTGCTTCCAAAATGTCTTCTTTTTGTGTCTGTTTATAGCAAATTTTAAAGTCGTATAATTCATTTAATATTGCTTGCCGCCGCCTAATTCTTTCAGATTCGGATTCCCCGGCCCAAAGTTAGTATAAAAATAACTAGTTTGATTTTCTAGGAATCAGAATGCTTCCAAAATGGCCATTTTCCTATGTGTGTAAAAATTTTTTTTAAAGTCGTATAATTCAGTTAATATTGCTTGCCGCCGCCTAATTCTTTCAGATTCGTATTCCCCGGCCTATAGTTAGTATAAAAATAACTAGTTTGTATTTTTAGGAGTTTCGCCACTAAACCGAACTTTAGCCAAAAATAAAGTGTAAGGTCTGGAAAAAAACTTTCAAATCCAAACTCTAATATTTATAAACCCCTTTTCGGATATGGCTTTATTGTTTAAGGTGGCATATTCAGTTTCTTTTATAAAAATCGCAAAAAAATTGATAGATATTTAAGCCCGAACTTCACAAAATAAAATAAAATTTGCACTTCCGCATTATTATTTTACATTACGGCCGGCAGTCGACGAATTTGTATATTCAAAGTGAACCCTATGCCGTCCACCCAAGGACAACAAACTCGCCACACCCTTTTTTATCAGTTTGGCACCGGCCGGGACGGGGAATAGACGTATTAGGCTCCGCATTGCTTGGTTCGGTGAAATCAATTTTAAATTTCTTTGTTATTATAATAAACAATGCGTGAATAATGTTTTTTACAGGCATTTACGAAATCAACATGTAAAAATAAACTCAAATACCTTTTCCAACCTTTCCAAAAGCTTTTTTTAAAAGTATGGACTATTAGATCGCCTTAAAAGATTGGATGTTTAAAATCAGTCGCAAATAATCTTTCATAATAATTCCAAAATATATTCGTACTCTAAATCTTAGATATTTCATCAAAATATTTAATACCCTAACAAAAGCGGCTCATCTTTATACCGTCGTAGGTACAACTTCCTCCCCTCTACGAAGACCGAAGGAATTTACTTTGCTAATCTGCCCCACTGTCTACGCCGCTACGCCGCTCCGGCTCTACGACTATAGGCTCTACGGCACTAAGTTAAGCGGGGTGGCGTATATCGTAGCGCATAGCGGCAGCCCTGTCATGTAAGGGCAACTACTTCACCTTCTGGGGTGATTAAATGGTGAAATAAATACAAAAATTTGGTTATTAAATTTTACAAATTTGATAAAAATGAAAAATTTACAATTCTTAGGAAATTACAAAAGATGTGTTAAATTCTAAACAAAATATTATTATACAGTGATTTATTTTCGGGGTATCACGCCGTGTTGCTCTACCTCTTCCTTTAGCCAACGAGGTCGATGTGACATGTAAGATGGACACAACTGCCCTGATGATTGATTCTGCAATGCTCTCCGAAACGTTGGCTAAAGAAGGAGGTTGGCTAAAGGTAAAAAATAACTAACTGTAATATTTTTTACCTTGATAATCTCTAATATAATAGACCTTCTTTATAAGTTGTTTTTTAAAAATAATTAATTTTTAACGATAATGATATTGGTAAACGTAGTACATTCTGGGTTAAAACCATATTTTCAAAGGGAAAACCATTTTTTCAGAAAATAATATTGTAGATTACAAATATAATAAATACGTTTAAAGTTAGTTAGATAATAAAAATGTTTAACAAAAAGTTTTTTAAAAAGATCTAGTTTGAGGGAAAATAACGAAATAACCCACATCCGGCGTTTACATCACGGTAATGTAAACATAAGTTATCATAGAAAACATTTATGTAGATTATAAATACCACTGAAAGCATCTATTCCACAACAATACAAACATATGCACCTTGTTAAATTATCTTTCTTCTATTATTTGTTATCTAATCATAATAAACACCAGCTAAAACAATCTAACAAATTAGAAGAATTTTTTAGCTTATCACCAAGTTGTAGTAAAACCATGTACGAATGTGTGGTAAAACCATGTACGATCGTGAGAGAAACGTGGATATCCGCAAAGAATGCAAGGCTGACGTAAGCGTGATGTGTAAGATTAAGAAAGGGACTCTCCGATGGTTTGGGCATGTAGAGCGAATGAACGAGGAAAGGAGTGTAAGGAGAATATATGATGCAAATGTGAATGGTAGAAGAAGTCGGGGACGCCCGAGGAAGACATGGCACGACCAAGTGAATCAGATACTTGAGTCGGGCCATGTGAAGAGTCGGAATAATAGAAGAGCATGTATGAGACGATGTATGAATGTGAACGAGGCAAAGAGTGTGTGCCAAGATCGAGTTGTGTGGCGGTCCGTCCTCTCTGCCTACCCCTGCGGGGAAACGGCGTGATGGTTAGTTAGTTAGTTAGTTTTTACCAAGTTGTAGAACTTGTATTAGCATCGTAAAGAATATTCGTAGGTACAATAATTTGTAAAGGCTTTGCCACCGAAAGTCAGGCTGCAATATCCATGGTAACAGAAGCTCAGAGGGACCAGGGGGTAGAGAGGTACTACAGGAGGTGTAGGGTGTAGGAGGTAAGGGTGGGTGGTGTAGAAGAGGGAGAGTGTTTGGGATAAGAGGGATACGCAAAGCGCGTAGACCGCTACGCGTGTATAGAATTGCGGTAATGCCGGTTCTGACAGCGGATTATAAATGTTTAAATATTTTACTTTAGTCGATCTTTGATATTCTTTTGATTTCTAAATTTTCTAAATGTGGGACTATGGCATCTTCAAATTCTCCAAGTACAGTAATAGAATATGTTGTGACTATGAAGACAGTAGGAGGGAAAGAGATGGAAAGAGGAAAGGAGTTTTTTTTTACATTAGCTCCACCTGGAGAGGTCAAAGACCTTCTTCGACCAGTTTCTCTCGATTCGATCCACCACGCAGAACGTGGGCAGACACATCCACCACCAATACCTAGAAAAACCTTACCCTATGAACCCAAAAACCCCTGCTAAGTCACCAACCGTAGCTAACCACCTGGTGTATCCTATGGCAAAGGTGTTGGTTATGCAATAAATGCTTCTCGGGCGGCGGTACTTATATCCGCTTCCCAAATTAAATGTACCTGGCTATTCAGATCTGGTAAACAAACACGGTTAAAATCAGTTCAAGCTGGTTTTCCTTCACCAAGACAATCAGAAAGTATCCACCATTGATATATATGTGAACTATCAATATATAAAATCGTCGTCTATTTGCAGAATTAATTTCCTAAGCATAGATTAAGGTGGTGTATTTTTTATAAATATTAAACAAATACGTAGAAAAGGATAAAAGTATATAAGTATAAATAGAAACTATTTGTGGTAAATTTGAAAGTAAAACCACATTCCGCTGTAAAGGTTTTTTTAGATATTCGTAGATTTTTTAGTTTACCCCAGTAAAATCTTAAATAAGATATTTTCACACGTTAAAATCTTTTCAAAGCCATATATATATTATAAAAGTATTAGAAAAACCCCACAAAATATCAGCTTTCACATCTTCTGAGAAGGTATTTTCGATGTAAATAAAATACGAATTTAAACTTTTTTTTATTCTGGAGAAAATTTTGTTGACAATAAATTTCACGTGGGAACAGTAGAAAAGTATGTTTCTCACTTTTGAAAATTTATTTAGAATTTTTACAGCCAGTTGAATTGTAACTTGTAGCGTAGGATGGCATGAACGCGTCTTTCTGTATTGTGGCTCTTGACGAAGATTATCGCTAGCTCTCTCGTAGCTTAATATCGAATTCCAAACTTATTGAGATATTTAATACAAGCAGTTCTGTTGTCGGGAAATCAAATTATTTTGAAATCAGGCTAACACTGGTTCAAAACTATCTACTAATATTAGGTAAAGTAGGAAATACAATAAGGAAGTTGAGTGAAAAATATTTTGACTTATAAAAAATATGTTCATGTTGATCAAATAAACAAAAATTTTAACAAAACAAAAAACGACTTAAAAAAATGCACTAAAAAGTAAAAAAATAATTTCGTACGATTGTTATTTTTGGAGTCGGTGTCAGCCAAGGTAACTACATACATAGGTGAGATGTGGAGATCTTGGCTGACACCGACTCCAAAAATAACAATCGTACGAAATTATTTTTTTACTTTTTAGTGCATTTTTTTAAGTCGTTTTTTGTTTTGTTAAAATTTTTTGTTTATTTTTTGATTTTTAGTGACGAGCGTGCGTAAAGAAGTTTTACTTCAAAAAAAGAATCATCGAAATCTGTTTTGCGTAATATTAAGTTATTCGTCCATTTGTCGCGCACATACTTATTGAAAATTTAAGACATATATGGTTTTCTCATGGATCACATTGTCAGAACTGGACCAAATTAAAATGCGACCACACGGAAAGAACCAGCTTTCTAATAAAAAAGAATCATCAATATCGGTTCACCCAATCGAAAGTTCTGAGGTAACAAACATAAAAAATAAAATAAAATAAAATACCGTCGAATTTATAACTTCCTCCTTTTCGAAGTCGTTTAAAAAGATACATATTCGTAAAGTTTTTTATAATAATATGTTTTATAATTTATGTTAATTGCATCTCGAATTTTTCAGAGTTCGACAACAACTGTCACTTGTCAACCATCGCCAATACCGTGCTGGGAAAAGTTTAGGCGGGAGAAACAAAAATACTAACATTAAAATTAATTTAACTATGAAATCTTGATATATTTTTGAAATACCATTAATTCTCACAGACGGTTAACATTGATAAAAGAAAATACTGGAATTCCTTAATGAAGAATTAAAAAATTCTCTTTACATAATGCCCAAGGAACGTGTTTTTCAGAGCCCAAATGACGTCACACACACACACCCCGCCTCTTACCGCTCGGATTCCGCTCGTTTTGGCGGGCTTAATAAAATTTAAACTTGGAGAATTAATTTAATTATTAAAACGAACTTTATAAAAAAATACTAGTATTTAAGTTGAATGTGAACATAAAAAAAATGGACTAAACTACCTTATCCTCACAGTAAAAAATCGAACTACTTAATTAATAATAATTAATAACAAATATCCTGCAATATAAAATAAAAAGGTTAATCTTCTAGTTATATATAGATATATTAGTTTAAGGATGTACCAGTCTGAATATCGCCGTGACAGGATAAAAATGGTACCTGCAAAAACGTCGACAAAAGTTTCTGAATACAAAATCTTTTTTCTGAAGCAGGCAAAAATCAGCAGAATTTGGTGCCATGAAAAACATACAATTTTATTCTCTGTAATTTCAAGGTCTACCTCACTATTTTAAGCTCAAAAAATAATTTCTATCTTGAGTTATTAAGCTTTATAATATATTAAGTATTTTGTCAAAAAGATCTAATATTGCGATCGTGAATGTGGTGAGAACATGGTATTAATTTCTTAATATGTCCTAATAATTTAATTATGTACAGGGAGAAACTAAGACCTTTTCTTTTAGAGCCTAAGATCTTAGCGCTCTTACCTATCTAGCAGTAAGATAGAATGTTTTAGCAGCTATAATATCTACTGAACTTAATTTCAAATATTTTAAAAAACATTGTGTGTTAGTAGGTAAAATCGTTTCTCAACAGATTTTTTTTAAGCCATGACTATTTTTATACTATTTTATAAAGTCCTTTTATATTTCATTAACCTATGAAAATATTATCGAAAAATATTCCGTGAATTTAAGCATTCTCTCTGGCTGAGATTTTAATAAAATTGGGGAAATTTTCCCGCCAACTGGGGGCATTAAACACCCCCATACCCCATACCCCATCCACCCCCCATCAACCCTAAATCTTTTTCGATAGATTCTCGCCTTCATCTTAAACAGCCTTCCGTTAGGGTGTATACTGTAATTCGGAACGACGCGACGTGCCCAAGGAATTATTAGGGGATGAGATTTTAAAAATTCTTTCACATTTTCTCAGTCAACATTGATTTGTTTTAACTAGCGGCGCGTTCATTCCGTTTAGGAAATACTTCAGTACTTGAACCTTCTGGAATGAATTAGCTCGTCTTGTTGATAATTAAAAGTTATAATATACGCGATGAATACATTTAAATTCTCAAATTTATTAGGTTATAGAGGTTTTGTTATCAGTTATTGCTTGATTCCTTTTGTTATCACATCTTATTTTTTTTAAATAATAACTAGGTTTGCCCGCGGTATTGCTCGCGTGGTTTCAGGAAGTATATATTATAAAAATAATTTTTGCATGGGAATTGAATGTTTTTCCGGAATGAAAAGTAGCTTATGTCACTTCTCAGTTCTGCGATCATCTCTGTGCAAAAAATCACGTCGATCAACCGCTCCGTTGCGCCGTGAATACAATAATAACACACAAAAACAGTTTCGCATTTATAATATTAGTTAGGATTAGGATACTTGGATGTTCCCTTACGCATTTACAGAAATTTTATGGTGCACGATACAAGCTTATAAAATATCGTAAAACAAGTTTTAAATTACTTAATATTGTTAGATTTTTTTGGACTATGATATCGCCAATTATTTGACTATTGTTCAGAACTGAAATGTTGCCTAAAATAACTTTAGCCTTGTTTGATGAGTGGGTCTAAATAACAAGGAACTTTCCAACCTTCCTCTACCTCATCTTTTTCTATCCCCGCTACCATAAGTTTCACAATATACCCCAATTGGGGATGTCATTATCCCACTGGCTCTAGATGCTCTGGAGCAGTTAGGCTCTTGTGCGGTGTTCACATTAAAAAAATATATATTAACAGATGCCGATGTAAAAGAGTTTAGATTTTTGTGATATCAATCATAGAAAGATAATATAATAAAACTTGTTTACAAAACAACATAAAAAATATGTTTGGATTGATTTTTATTTTGGGATACCATACATAATTTTTTTAAGATATCAGATTCATCTACTTTGGTCACCGTGAGAGTTTATTCCGTTGTTCAGTTTAGTCTAGTTAATTTTCGTTAACCTTCGTGGTCGAGGGGTAAGGCTCTTGACTCGCAATGCGAATATTGCTGGATCGGATTCACCAAGAAGTATGTTATTTGATTAATTTCTAGTTATTTCACAATTAATTCATTAAAAAATATACATATATATATATATTACATTTGCACCACGTTCCAGAGTGGAAGATACTCTCAGTATCGCCCTGGTATAAGACCACCATTCAGAGTTCAAACGTTGCTTAAAATTGCTTTAGCCGTGTTTGGTGACCAGATCAGATGAATAGCCAGGTGTTTTTCTACCTTTCTCTTCCACATCTCCTTCCCCTCCCCCACTATCTTCAGCATCACAACATACCCCAATTGGGGTTGCCATAATCTCACAGGCTCCAGACGGAAGCAGCTGGGACCCTCCAAAAAAAATCTGCTGAAGAAAATGTTATCTTTATATTTTGTTCTTTTGTCGATTCATGAAGTGATATTTTTAGGTTTATCCTAAATGAATATTAGTAAGTATTGTAAAAATCTTCATAACCTTTGAGCTTTTAGTTGACATTCTGCCGTTAAGGACTTGGCGGCATTGAAGGGAAGCTTTTGAATGATAATAGAGGGCAAGAGGCGAGAGGCAAGGAGACTTAAGCTTTTAGACTGTATTGTTAAACAGTAATCACGTTATATCTTCATAGCACACTCCTCACAGGGAGCACTGTTGACAATAAAAGCTTTGATTGTGATGCTATTTGTGAAATTTATATTTCATTAGGCCAGTAGTTGCCAAACTCATTTCTTCAAAAGAGCCATCAGCATTACCACAATTTAGATTTCTTTTGAGAGCCAAATTTCTTTACAAGAACTCCTTTTTAATTTAATTAAGATAATATTAACGAAACTCAACCAAATCTGAAGACAGAAAAATCAGAAAAAGATATTGGTTCCACTGGGAACCAATATTCAGTGGAACCAATATCTTTTTCTGATTTTTCTGTCTTCAGATTTTGATTGAGTTTCGTTAATATTGTCTTCATTTAATTAATTATTATAATTTGAGATTTTACTCATAAAAGTAAAAAATAAAAAAAAACTCCTTTTTCTTTTGTTTTAAAGAAAGACAAACACTCCCGGCTTACGAATAACCTGACAATATTTGAAAATCTCCCACTACCACCACATTAAGCGGAAAATATTGCTTGGGTCGTGATGGCGTAATAAGCCTACCAAGGAATAGAATACATGATGCCTGGGTGGGACCCAAACATGATGCCCACTCAGCCACTGACAGGTGATTCTATTTTTTTAAGTCGTTTAAAATCAGATATACGTGACTTATTTTAACCTGTGATTCCTGGCATTATTTGGAGTACAAAAATGTAAATGAAATTTTGGTCTCCGATAACTTTTTTTTCCATTTTTTTTTCTGCAATACATGTCATAACTAGTCACTCAGTCGAGAAACCGTCCAACCCCTCACTCCAACCCTAACTGTTTAATACCTATTAATATTTCATGTTTTAAGTTTGAAAAACATCAAAAATGTCACCGGAGACTAAAATTTCATTTGAATTTTTACTCCAAAAAATGAAATCATAGTGGAAGATACTTTCAGTATCGTCCTGGTGTAAGACCACCATACAGAATTGATACATTGCTCTAAATGGCTTTAGCCGTCCTGGTTGACCAGATCTGAATAGCAAGGTACTTTCCCACCTTCCTCTTTCACATCTCTTTTCCCTCCCCACTACCTTCAGCCTCACAACATACCCCAATTTGGAAAGCCTTAGTCTCACTGGCTTAAAAAAAATGTATATAATAAAAAAAATACCCAAACCCCAATTGCTCGGAAGGCTTTGAAGCAAAGAATGGATGGTTACCTCGAGAGTGTTTTCTCTTGGGGTCAGAATAACCTCGTCGAATTTAATGCTTCAAATACCCAAAAATGTCTGATTACGACTAAAAGGGATCGTAATGAAAATCTACTTTCCTTCAACGGAAGCAATCTTCCGAACAGGCCCTCCATTGGTATGCTTGATGTAGCTATAAGAGACCAGCTCAGGTACAGGGGATCCGTTGAAGCCAGAGTTAAGCTAGCCTCTCAGAAGCTGGGTGCCCTGTACAGGGCCCACAGATACTAGTAACCAACTGCTTATCCTATACAAATCGCAAGTGCGCCTCATAGTTGAATTTGGCAATCACCTCTGGTCTAAAACCTCTTATTCACTAATTTATTGTTATACAGCTCTATTTGTGTACTGTTCGTAATGTTAACAACAATATTCCCCCAAAAATATTCAAGGCACTTCAGATTTGAACAACAAATAATCCCATTCACATGGCGCGGCGTCAACAAGTCCATGGGGTAAATGGCCAAATACAACCTCCCAACTTCCACCCTTACACTACCAGCGACAGACGACACTTCGCAAAGAATCCGCTAGATTTGCGTCCGTCACGGTATATTCATAAACTCACCCTCACTTCCGTATCTCATCGTAGATCATATTAAAAACGTCATTTGTTTGTGTGATGACTCTATCATTTTAAATACTTCCCCTAACCGATCGCTATCAGAGGGGGGGGTTCGAGCCACCCCCAGAGGCTGGGGGATGGGAGATGGGGCTCCTCGCGACACGCGGCAAGATTACCCGTGAAATTATTTAAGGTTATTCGACGGTTAACGATGGCGGAACGAATGCCGTTGACGTGTTATTCATAAATCTATGGCAAATAGCAACTAAATGGCAAGCACTGTAATAGTCTTAAATTTGGCACCACGATATATCTATAAAATACTTTAAAATAAATTTAATTTATTAGCGCAAATCCATGAAAAATCACGCAATAGTTATAGAGGCGCTATTGTGTACTAAAAATGTCTCGACAAAACGTTTTCCACTATTATGCGCATCTACCGGTTTCGGTAGTTTCTGGTCGTTCGGCGTTAGAGCGTTGGGAGCATAGAGGTCAAAGGGGAGTAAAGGGAGGAAAGAAAGAGGAACCAATGTTGTTCGCTTCTTGAATCATCTAAATATAATAAATCTATGGGGATTTTGTGAATTCTCGACAACACAGTTCGAATTTAGAAAATGACAGTTAAAATAATTATTTGTTAAAAATGTTATATTTTATAGGCAAATATTTTATCGCTTGTCTGCATTGACTCTACAAACATCTCCATTTTTTTATTGGTGACACAATTCAAAGTAAAAGTTCCAGAATTCATCGAACCGGAGTTACAGACAGAGACACAACCAAATTTAGTATTTTTTTATTTAAAAGATTCTAAGGAACACTTATAAATTAATGCTTTTACTTTAAAATACTGCGATTTTATCTACGAATATACGCAAACCAAAGTTACCATATTTTACTGCATTTTTTTATTTACACTTGAATAGCGCGCAAGAGTTCCAATTACTGTCAACTCCCAACTGCCTTTAGGGTGTAAAGATGGGAAGTAGATGGACAAGAAGAACTGGCAGTGGTCATTAAACACGTCGGCCTCCGTGGTTAAGAGGTAAAGCTCCCGACGATTTCAAATTTGAAAAAATAATCTTTACTGAAAGGCCAGAATCGGAAACGGAAATTAAACGTTCAAAAAATTTTATAGACAGACGAAATGCAAAACGGTCGAATTGAAACAGGAATTCACTTAGGTCTGTTAACAAATACATAAATGTCAATGATAATATTTCCTATGAAAAAAATTAAGTCAGTTTTTTTTTACATTTTCTCCACACAGCAGTCCCTGAGGAAAATAATTTCCATTAGGGCCTATGTTATCTTTGGGGATGCTGTGTAAAGGTTTTTTTTTAAGGAAAGGTGTCCTGATCATCCGCCTCCAAGACCTAGACAAACCTCACCCCATGAACCCGGGCACCCCTGCTAAATCACCAAACGTAGCGAACCACTTGGGGTGACCTATGGCAGAGGTGTTGGTTATCCAATAAAGGTTTCCGGGGCAGCGGTACCCATTCCCGCCTCCCAAATTGTGAAGTTAATAGTAAGATTTGAGATTTTCACGGCCAAAAGTATCTATTTTAGTTTTTATTTAGTTTCGGACAGCATTACAGTGTCCATCATCTAGCAGATGTTGTTTAATAATCTTTGTCACACATCTTGATCTACATCTTCATTACACAACTTCCCTGATAATGAACATGTAATGCTATCCGAAACTTTGGCTGAGCAAAAATAAATCACTTTAACGTCAGTTAAAATGCATTTATTAACTGCACTTTATTCAGGGATCCCGGTAGAGCGAAAAAAAGTAAGTATGGAGGGTTTCAAGTGTTGACAAATTAACAGCTGTTTCGCTTTATGAAGACTAAATCACACTTACAATGAAATTGAAACCACGTTAAAAAAATAGTTCTCCTATTACATAATAATTTTATTCATAACATTTTCATCATGTAATAATGAACAGATTGAAGATCTTATCGTAGATTATTCGACTTTATTGCAAGGGATGGGGATGAATGGACTCAACCCCATGTTGCAACATATGTTGCCCTCAAGTGCTATCACCACCATCCAATATGTTGCAATCTTCAGTAACATCACTCCACCGTCGAGCACCCTTGTGCCTGAGCTCTCCGTGATTGCCACAATAGGCTTTATTTACTAATGTGGGAAAGGGATTAGCGTTGCTTGAATTAGAAACTAAATAATAAATTCATTGTGTGACGAAGATAAAATGATTTAGCAATCTAATCAACAGTTTTAAATACGTTACTTTTTTACGGTTGAATGCTTACTAATAGATACAATTTTAAAATAGCTTTGTATATATCTCATAGTATGAAGCAAAGTCGCTCCCGCTGTCTATATGCTTAGATCTTTTAAACTAAGCAACGGATTTTCATGCGGTTTTCACCAATAGATAAGATAGTGATTCATTAGGAAGGTTAAGTTACATAACTTGTCAAGGTTTTGTGTAAATAGGTTGAAATATATAATATATAAAGGGAGCGGGCTGGCAAGCGGGCGGTGTGGATTTGATATGTATGCAAATTAACAGATGGCATTGGTTATAAAGGTTATTATGTAAATGTATCTTTATAAAATTCAATAATTATAGCTTTAATTTTATATAGGTAGGTTTTTTTATATGTTTTCAATTTGGCCGCAGTATGGGTTCCGCTGCCCCGGGAGCCATTTATTGGATAACCATCACCCCTATTACACACCTCTATGGGTTACCAGAAGTGGTTTGCTACGTTTGGTGACTTAGCAGGGTTGCCCGAGTTCATATAGTGAATATTTTTTGCACGTTTGCACTTCCAGAGTGGAAGATATTATCAGTGTATAAGACATATTATTATATTCAGAATTAAATCGTTGCTTGAGATTGCTTTAGCCGCGTTTGATGACCAGATCTGAATAGCCAGGTACTTCCATATCTTCCTTTTCCCCATCTTGATTTTCCTCCCCGCTGCCTTCATCCTCACAACATACCACAATTGGGGTTGCCATTGTCTCACTGGCTCCAGACGTGAACACTTGGTTGCGGTATTCGCATAAAAAAAAATTAAACTTTTTTTTTTTAAAGAAAGACAAACATTCCCGGGTTACGAATAACCCAACAATTTTTGAAAATCTCCTACTACCACCACAGAAAGCCGAAAATTTTTCTTGTGTTGTGATGGAGGACTTAGCTAGCCGAGGAATCGAACATGCGACGCCCGGGTGGGACCCAAGCGCTATGCCCACTCAACCACTGACCGGTCAAAACCGGTTGTTTACATCTTGTATAATGCTCAATATTTATCAATGATGTTATATGTTGGCACTCGGCAAATAGACACCGATTTTAAGCACACTAAAAAATAAATGCCTTTTGCAGAAGGTACCTACATGATTTACCTAAGTAGAAAAGCTCGTTTCTTAATTACGTAGGAATCTACGAATAGTAAAATCATAATACAAATTCATGTAAAAAGCATTTTGAAAATCGCAGCATCCAGACAATTGCAGATTACTGGGGGATGCGCGAGATAAGAAGATTAGGTCCCCTCACAGTTGTGGCACATGTCCGGCACGTGAGCGCCACGTGGTCGGATATTGCGCGCGCAACTGCCGACAAGTGCAGACTGGGAAAATGTTTTATGAAAAAATCCAGCCGCGTGCTTTGGACAACTTCATACAAATGTTTCCTTTGACGTTCCGGCTTAAATAAAACTTAATGTTATAATAAGGAAGCAGCTGCAGTACTTACTTAACACGTACATACATTTTTAGAATTTCGTACAATTTGCCAATTTACTCGTATGTACCCACTAGTATTTAACAATTATTCATTTATTTGCAAAAGCAGTATAAAAACCGGAACATTGCTAAAATGATAAAGAAAATTTAAAAAATATATATTTGGCAAAACAAACATTTATTTATTTATTACACACCATAATAAGCATCTATTTTATACGTTGCTTGTTTCAGTGTTATTGAAATTACTTATATTACATTTTTCAATAAATTATGATTTATTAAAAAATGTAAAATCAAAAGCATAAAATAAAATATATTGTTGAAAAAAACGAGTGTGCTTTAGACCACACGACTGAAGTAAAACTTCACTAACTTATGCCGTCCATTAAAAATATAACAATAACAGAAATAAAAATATTCCCATCCCCTCAACATCCCCATCAACTCAACTCAACTCTCAACTCTCAACTCTCAACTCTCAACTCTCAACTCTCAACTCTCAGCTCTCAGCTCTCAGCTCTCAGCTCTCAGCTCTCGGCTGTCAACTCAACTCAACTCAACTCAACTCAACTTAACTCAACTTAATTCAACTCAACTCAATACATATAATTGATTAGCGTTTCACATTGATAACGTTTCATATTGATTAGCGTGTCACATTTTTCGTAACGTTTCATATTGATTAGCGTGTCACATTTTTCGTAACGTTTCATATTTTTTCGTAACGTTTCGTAACGTTTCATACCGAATTCATCATTTTACCCCCAAGTGTCAAGCGGGCGGAAAGAAGTTTTGCTTCAAAAATAATAAAATAAAAGACCAAATACATGGCCGTAGGATGCGCCCAACAAACCCCAACTCTCTCATGTGGAAGCCAAAATTTTGAAACGGTACCAAGGTTCACATACCTAGGCTCCCTGATAACAAACGAGAATAATACCACAAAAGAGTTTCAGAAGCTCGCATAGTGAACGCAAATCGCTGTTATTACCGCCTACAAAACCAAATAAAATCCAGACTGCTGTCCAGAAACACCAAAATATTAGTGTACAAAACACTTATCAGACCAGTACTCACATATGCAGCTGAGACTTGGGTGCTAACTAAGAGGAATGAGCGAGCACTGGATGTTTTTGAAAGGAAAATTTTGAGGCGTATTTTCGGACCGGTTTCAGAAAATGGATTTTGGCGCAGACTTTATAACAATGAGCTATATACTATTTAAGGATCTAAACGTCAAAAAAATTATAAAACTGGGAAGATTTCGGTGGCTGGGTCAAGCAACAAAGTCCCACTGAACTCAAGACCGACAGGGCGAAGGAGCATGGGAAGACCATATTTAAGATGGAGCGACAACGTCCTTAAAGATTTATCCTTAGAGCTTCTAAACTGGAGAGAGCTGGCCCAAAACCGTGATGAGTGGAGGAAGACTCTTGAGGAGGCCAAGACCCACCAGGGGTTGGAGAGCCAAAAGTGATGATGATGGTAATTGGTAAAAATGTGAACAGAGATTAATGTAAATGTGAACAAAATCCTGACTTAAATATATATTCTATTAGTAGAAAGTACCTATATATCTACGTCTATTTGTGTCTTGATAAATAAAAGTATTGGAATATACAACAATTATAATGATTATTTTAAAGATTTTTTTTTTGTCTTCTTAAAAGAAAGACAAACATTCCCGGGTTACGAATAACCCAACAATATTTGAAAATCTCCTACTACCACCACAGAAAGCCGAAAATGTTGCTTGTGTTGTGATGGAGGACTTAGCCAGCCGAGGAATCGAACACATGACGCTCGGGTGGGACCCAAACGTTATTCCCACTCAACCACCGACCGGTCAAAATACATCTCTCAGAACAGAATATTTATTTTCGAGGCTTAAGTCTCAGATTCGGGGAATTTTGATAGACTAGTGTCCTTGTATTGTTAAAGTAAAAGTGCTGTAAATGTCGGCAAGACCTTTTGGATATATGACTGTTTATTAATTGAAAAGATTCAAGACAAATTTAGAACATTAGGTTAATTGCATGTGGGACAAAAAAGTTTATTTATAGGTGTACACTGTACTTTTATGTTTCAATATCTTTGATGTACACATAGTTAAAGCGTTAATAATACTTCATGCTTAAATTTGGACGTTGGAGGACATTTCTAAAATATCCACATATGCAGTTAATTAACCTAGGGAGCATCACCATTGGTAAATTAATTCTGCACCTGCGAAGAAACAAAAGCCTGTGTTGGCGGTCTCGTGTGAAAATATCCGGGACAAAGAATTCCATTTTAGCTAGAATGCCTGATAACAAACAAACTGTTCAAAACCGACACTTCAAATAAGTTCGTTTAATTATCCAACTAATTCTTTTTGGAGTCTTTTTTTATGTTTCACATTGGTAATTAATGCACAAAAAAATAAAAATTTACAATATTTATAATATCGAGGGGCAAATGTCGAGGAATTAATTGTTGTCTCACCGAAAAAGACGTGCCAAGTCTTAAATTGTACACAACACTACTAAATGGTGGTTTATCGATTGTATATAATTTAAAACATGTTAATTAGTGAGTCTCGTAGTAACTAAATCTCACCTATTAACAATATAAACTACAACGCTTTAAGTAGGGGTCCTTCCCATATTTAGCAGTCGGTACCCCTTGCATCCCTTAACCCTCTCTCCACCCTCTCAGTACTTCATTATTTCGCCAATCAAGGTACGAACTGACGCAATGGTCTAGTTCTAGTGAGGTTAATCCTATGGTGAAAGCAAAAAATATTAACTATTACATAACGTAATTTATTTTTCAATTCTGTGATGATGTGTAATTCAGAGCAGCCTCCACGGTCTGGTGATTTGGATAGCCCTTTTATTTGAAGTACAATAACAAATTAATGAAAATTAACTGCGGATTTAAGTTTGTTATCAGCAAAACCTTTTTTCTACTTGGAGACGGCTTCTGAAAAACGCTATAAATATTAACAAAACATGGTAAGTGTGATTAATTATCGCGTACCTACACAATAAGTTCAAACGAGACTCCACGCTCCATTTCATGTATAGTTGCTTATCGTACTAATTTTATATACAATTCTTGTTGCATCGTGTGGAGAATTTAACTTAACTTTAAAAAGAATTTAAGAGAATTTAATTTAACTTTAAAAAATGTAATAAGCACTAATTGTTGAATGAACAACTAGTATATATTGAATTAGCTCAGTTGGTAGAGCAGTTGACCGGATATCAGAAGGACGCGGGTTCATTTCCCGTTGGCGGCATTTATCTTTTCTCGGGAGATTTTTTCAATGTTGATGAGTGTTTTAGGCTAATAATTATTGCTTATAATAATTGCTAGAATTTAACTTTTAGTTCAGTTAATATATCTCGGAGACTCGGCATCCCGAATTTCTACCAATTTATAACATACTTTCCTTGAAAGTTTTAAGTTTTTAAGTTGTTAAAAATATATATTAATCTTGAAGATAATATCTGTACATAACCCACACCGAAACGGTATTTAAGTATATGAAATAGCCTAGATAGAAAAAAAATCGCAATGTGTGCTCCGAAATTTTTTATAAACACGTTTTTTTCTAAAGAAAGACAAACATTCCCGGGTTACGAATAACCTGAAAATATGTGAAGATCTCCTACTATCATCAGAGTGAGCGAAGATGTTGCTCGTGTCGTGATGGAGGACCTAGACAGCCGAGGATTATTAATTTCACCGTGAGAACGTGTTATCTCTTGACGACACGAAACTCATTTGACTCATCACGTCCGATATAACATCAATGTGTACAATACTGTTTTATGGATAGTACGAAAAATAAATAAATAATATTAAATATTCCATTAAGTTACATAACAAACTTATCATTTTAGAAATATGAAGTAAAAAAAAAAATTAAAAATTTGATATTTGAACCGGCTCACAATCTCAAAGTCCAGGAAAAAATTATTTTGTTACGAGTTTTTGAATCGAAAAGTGTTTGGTTTGAAAAATTTTGGCGCTTTTTAAATGGCTAGTCCTTCCCTACTACTATGATATATCCTATAGGTAATACAGGGTGGATACTACCACTCTACGTAGTGTAGGGTGCTCCAGTACAGGGTGCCCCATGGCAGCGGCAAGGGCTGAAAGTGTAACTAGTGAAATTTAACATTGCGGTCCGCTGGTGCGTGAAGGATCACATTCGTTTGTTGCGATTATGACGGCCGTTAAATCACAGGGTGACACTAAACGACACTATTTAATGATAATTTTCTTCATAAATGTTTTATACGTAATTTTTTAGGAAATTAGTTATTAGGATTTTTTTGATATTTTAATATTTCTGTGGTACAGGGATACGGCCCTCGATTGCGAATCCCGGTTCAAATCCCAGTTTGCGCAAGTAAATTTTATTTTGTTAATTTAAAAATCTGTTTTTCATAAAAAAATAATCATCAAATAGTATTAATAGGCTTGCGTCTGCATGGTCGAATTTCAGAACCCGGCTTCAGCCGTCACGTACGCGCCGCACCGTATAAACATCTGTGTACGTGAAATTTCAAACAAAGCTACCGTTGTAATTCGGTTTCGAATTCAAGAATTCGTCAAATGATGGCGCTACTTCCTTTACCAGGTCAAATAAAAACGTGCTTCCTAGGTATAAGTACCACGATTTTGTAAATTTTAGAATCTCTACCGATATGCAAAGATTGACGGTAAAACTTAGTAGTTAATAATATTATCACACGGCTATGCACTACATATGACGCCATTGCCAGTCCAAGTTATTTTGTCCCGGTGACTAGCTATCACTGGATCCGAGTAACAGGCTATGTTTGGACCCAGTTCCTATCAGATTTATACAATGGTTACCAACACCGACTGCGAAGCTGAACTAAAAGACACTCGCAGGGCCTAGCTACAAAAACCTTCGGAGTGCGTATAATATAATACTTAAGCGCAACATATACACACGGATACGAGACATGCTAAAAGAGCTAAATATGTTGACGGTGAAGCAAACTGTGTATTTGAATGTACTTATTTTTTTATATAAAATTAACATGGGGACGATGTCTAAGGAACTAAAAAGAAAAATACATTATAATGACGAAACACACGGACACGGGACAAGAAATTCGAAGCAAATTAGACTGCCGACAAGAAAAAAATCAAGCACCCAGAAATCTCTGATGTACCAGGCCGTTCAACTGTATAACAACATCCCGAATGAAATTACTGAGATAGAAAATATAAATAAGTTTAAAAAAGAATTACGAAAGTATGTCTACCTCAATTATTAATGTCTTCATTTATGTGTAATATTTAAAGAATGATTATGTTTTCCAACTAATGTAAATGTGTATATCTTTATAAAATATTAGCACACACAAAGATGGGAGCTAATTTAAGATTAATAAATAAATAAAATAAATAATAGCTATAGTATATTTGCTGCACGTTCCAGAGTGGATGTTTTGTGGGATCCACACTGGCTTACTGGGATGGGAGGGTTGAGACTCTTGTGCGGTATTCACATTAACAAAAAAACGTATACAAATAAATAATAAACAAAACATATATAGATGTAGTAAGTAAAATCAATGTACTCGTATCAACACTAACAACTCTATTAAAAGGGCTCAAATTATCATATGTTGTATTGAACACACTTGCCAATCACCCTACATTTCGGCCATTCGTCCCTTATTACGTCGTTTTGCGCGAGGAATTTAATTGTAATCTCCATTTCTGGTACGTTGGGTTTTTACAATCCTGTCCCGACGCCCGCCGTCCGCACCGCGCAGCCGGCGCAGCGCGTCCCGACGCCGGCCCAGCTCCGACCAGGCCCCATCCCGGCCTCGGCACGCTCCGAGAGGGTTGCTCCGTTACTAAAAATGCAATATTAAATATATTAAAATGTTTATTGTAGTGAAAAATAGCGTTAAAAAATAAATTGGAGTAGTTAACTAGAGTGATTCGGTAAACTCGTGCATGATTTTTATGAGCCGTTGGTATTTGTGTGAGTGGTAAAAAAATGTTTGTACGAATCCATATCGTATTGTCGGCTTTCTACAGTAAGCCACGATTCATTCATTTCACTATAGTTAATTAATATTTTTAAATTTCATAAAGTCTACCCCATTTGGCGAAACATTTGATATAATTACACGTCTCAGAACAGACATAGTCTAGTGAGGCGGGTTACTTACTTGTTTGTTTACGATAATTTAAACAATAAACGCCCGGGTTGCCGGCATTAAAAAAAGAAAAAAAAATTCAGTCCACCCTAATGTGTATAATATGCAAAGAGCTTATAATTGCTAAATAAGATTCAATTCATCGTTCCTGCGCGCTCCATACGCTCTTCTGTCCTATTCAAAGTGTGTATATACAAAAAAAAACTATTAAAAAAAATCTTGCTTGAACAAACTATGGAATAATAACAATAACGTAGTAACAAAAATAGACGTTTTCAATTGCGAGCTGAATAAATGGGTGGACAACTACGAATAAAATCAACTCAGAACCTCATTTGAAAAGTAAAAAAAAGGTTAAATGCGTTACGTTAGGTTAGAGTTATGGGCTATTTAAAAAAAAAATCGTAGCTTTAAATTACGAAAAGAGATGTTGAGTTGGCATGGAACCATAATTTAATATTATAGTTTTTTTATTTTTTTTTATGGGTTCTATAATTCTCTTATATTAATAATGTTCAATTCTTAGCAGGAAAATGAAATCTACGATACAATTGGTTTAATTTTTCATATGATCTTAAAAAATAAAAATACATAAATTTCAACTCTTTTTTGGAGAACTTAATAATGATTTTCCACAACGATTTACGATGAATCAATTAAATATAAGTTTTAGTTAACCCATCAGAACAAGAGAACATATTTCCATGTCATCAAATATTCCTCCTTGATATTCAATTTCAAATAGATTCACTGTTTTTGAACGCATGCCACCATGGGAATTCAGTTTTTTTTTTTAAATTGAAAATAGTTGAATAAATTAAAAAATGTGAAAGTTCTTTTAGACTTCAATTTTACAAATGGATCCAAAATTTGTTTCACAACATTATTTTTAATTAAAAGGGAGCGTGTAAACTTTTAAATGCAAAGAGCAAGATTGGTGTTGTCCCTTTCTGTCTGACTAAAATAGAAAATGAGCCATAAGTAGAGAGTTACATACTCTGACGAGTCATTTGGTGATCGATACTGACACAACTTATAAACACGATTTTTTTTTGAGAGGCTGGTATGGGTTCCGCTGCCCCGGAAGCATTTATTTGATAACCAATACCTCTGTCAGAGGTCACTTCAAGTAATTCACTACGTTTTGTGACATAGCATTTGTGCCCAGGTTCATGGAGGTGAGATTTGTCTAGTTCTTGACGGTGAATTCATTTGCCCACCTATACGTTGCGGGCCGGATCGAGAGAGACTGGTTGAGGGAGACCTAACCTAGACCTCTCCAGCCGGACCCTCTCGACCCATCGATGCCGGAATCTTTTTCACTGCACATTATGAAAAAAAAAACCTTTAAAAAATTCGCACTATATTCACCAATTGATTAATAATCAACATACCCATAATGAAGTCCTGTACAAGTACCAGGCTCGTCACTCCTGTGTCAGGACTGTCAGAAGTGTCAAGGCTGTGTGTGTTGTGTTTCCCTTTCCGGGCGGAACAAATTAGGTGCGGGTAAACACATCCCACCGCCCTGTCCGCCGCCCTGACCGCCCGCCCTGTCCGCCCGCCCTACCGCCCGCCCTGGGCGCCCGCCCCGGATGAAGGGTTTGTCACTGCGGCGGGAAGGTCCAGCCTCGGGGACTGTGACAACCCAACCACCCGGTTAGGGGAAGCACAACATTTCCACACTAATATGAAAATACTTTTTTTTTTTTTTAATTAATGAAGACAACACTAGCGAGACTCAACCGAAAATCTGAAACATCTATCACATCTATGTAGGATCATCTGATACGGTGGTCATAAGTCACGTCGATTCCTAGATGTGACCGCATTTTTTTATGAATTTTCTAATTCATATTTTCATATGAGTGTCGCTTATATTGTCCTCATTAATTAAATAATACAATTTGAAGTTTTACTCATTAAGTTAAAAATAATAATTAACATTTGTTTTTGATACGGTGGCAATGATTTAGTTCGTGTGGATGTCTTGTACGTCCCAGCAATATTTTTAGTATATCATGAAACAATATCAGTCGAACAATCATAAATCAATATTGACAGTTGTTCCCATACAATTCTCTTCCTGACGTACCTATATTCAATATGCAGTCGGTCTAGTGAAAATACGGTTTACCTATACAAAATATAACTAAGTCCATAAATCCATATAATTTGAATAAAATCTTTGCACACCCCATCCCCAAATATTATGTATGTAAACTATAGTATAAGAAATATAGCTTAAGAAATATACCAGTCTGAAGATGGTTTTAATAGGCTGAAACCGGTTACGGTCAGAAATCTTACTAATATTATAAATGCGAAAGTTTGTATGGATGGTCCTTACTCTTTCACGCATTAAATATCGAATGGAATTTAAAAATTCTTTCACTTATCAAAAGCTACATTATTTGCGTGTAACAACGGCTTTATATATTGGTAAGTTCTGGCGTTATGAATGAGCTGTGGCGTTATGAAATTATGTATCATACGTTTTCTGTCCCTAACAAAATCGAGTTATTGCAAACGTCGAACAAATTGTTACCTCGGAAACAATGTTTTTTTTTTTAATTTCAGGCTTAAAAAGAGTGCTTTGTTGTGATTAAAAAGAGTACTTTTTGGCGTCGTAGTTAATATCTACATATCTCTAAAAATGTTTATTCTCCGAACAAAAAGTATAACGTTGCTATAAAGCATAGCGTTTGAAGTGGACTGTCATTTTCTTATTTTTTTAGGTTACTCTGGATTCAAATATGAATAAAATACTAATTAAGGGAGTAGGTACTTAAAATAAATTTCTATTTCTATAATTTTTAGTAATACATTGTATTTAAATCATTTATGTATGTAAATTTTTTGACATCATGCCTGTTTTATGTACTAAAATAAAAAATAAAATAAAACAAATAAAATATCCGTCTTCCCAGCCAGGAGCGTTTTCTACGTCATGGTGACTGTAACTTGTTGGAACCGTTTCTGGATGAGCGGCTTTAGATCATTTTTAAAATCAATAAATATTTATTTTTAGTGAAAATACTAAAATAATACAATTTTAGTATGATAATTGGAATCAGAAAAATAAACTTTAAATCTTCTACACTCTCTTTAATAATATTCATATTTGTGAAAATATCTCATCAGCATAAATTTATTTTGAAATTTTTTAATATTTCACTTTTTCACATGGTTTCCAACTCCTGAAGTATGTTTGTGTTGTTATTTTGTTTGTGGAAACGTCCTTTTTACACACAACAATGTTGCAAGAATTTGGGACATCCAGTTGCTGGTTTATTAGTGGAAGTTCGGAATTTTTGGTATATTCGACATGGAAAATCAAAATTTTGTCACAGTTGTGCAAATCTATTGAAATTATTTTTTTTTAAAATTAATTTGTCAATAAAACAAAAAGTCAAGTTGTTCGTTGTTTATTGTTGTTTTTTTCACCAATTTTTAAGATCAGCAAATACAACCATAATTTTAAACCTTATAGTATAATTAAAAAAAAAATAATTATAGGTCAACCCGTATCTCATTATTTAAGATTAACGCTAGCTATTAATGTCGCGGCCAAATTTAATGTTTTATTTGTGTGATATTCAAAATACTTTTCACTTCGACGCGACTACTATAATACGGGAATGCGTCTAGAGTAGTAGTCGATAAACCTGTAAAAAACTATATTCAAAAGTTATTTTATGAATTAAAAAAAAAATCTGAGAGCGTAATTCACACGTGGTGGAAATGAAACCTTCAGAAAACTAAAGTAGACTAGAGTGGGGACGTTATAAAGCACCGCACAAAGAGGAGTCCGATTATACTATCTCATTCTCTTGCAAGCTAAATTATATAGATGAATGTGTTTGTCGCTATTTTTCGTTTCATCGAGTTTAAAATCACAATGGTGCTAAAGAAGTTTTCTCCTCAAAAAAAAAATTCAAAATACGATAAGCTTTATTCATAGAAAACTCATTGAGATAATTATTCATTATTTCGGCAGAATTTTACCTAGATGAGAAGTTTTTCATAAAATTATATAAAATTTTATTTATTTCGGGGAAAACCCCTTATTTATATTTTAATATATTTCAAAACATAATATTGTAATGTGCAAAGTAAAACACGCCGTAAAATCAGGAAATGTAGTGCGAGTTACTCTGCAGCCGCATAATTACAGCTGCGAGATAGCATTCAATCACAGTTCACCCCACGCTACCCCACGAACATGGGAATACTTGTACTTGTATAAACGCGTCGTCAACATGCATTTATACATGAGCGGAGGTGTCATACCATATATTTGCCCCATTGGGGTAAGCCTGGGAGAGTAGACCCACCGAGGTAACTTTCAAAACAGGGTGTAGCGGGGTAGGTGGGCCAGTGGGGTGAGATGGCGCAGAGTGGAGGCTGCGCCAAGGGACACCCTGGTGGCGTAAGCATTTAATTATCAGAATTGAATTCTCACCCCGGTGCGATTTTTCATTTTTCTCATTTATGAATTTGTGAAATTTCCAACGGTGTAGAAAGTATAATTGAGATACTTTTTTTAAATCTGGCGAGTCGTAAGAAGTAAGAAAAACATTTGCTTTTAAAAATCTCAACTTTTTAAATATTTTATGTCTCATATCAATTTTGTCAATTTGTTGGTTTTCAAAACTCACGTGTAAAAACTTTAACAAAGTAAAACAAATACCCTTATAGATATTTTAGAATATGCTTGGTATAAAAAGCGACAACTAAATTATACCTTAAATTAAAGAAAATACTTAATAATATTTATTAAGTTTTCATGTCACATTCAGTAAAAAAAACACAGTTAAGTCAATTATTCTGTGTTTACTTTGCAATTACACCTTTACATTATGATTTTGGACTTTTTTTCCTACCCTAGCTGAAGACTAACCGGGTCCTAGTTCTTAGGTTTAAATATAATGCTTGACCCGCTTGCGAATTAGAAAGAAGGAGGAGTAAATGAATCGTATTTTATTTATAAACAACATGTTTAAAAAACTAACACCACAATAAACCAACTGTCAGCAGATTTACAAGCTCACAATAACATTCTTCGTTACTAACTAAAAGAGGGAGATCTGCTTGATCATATAGTAAGTAATTAACATAAATGACAGTAGGTTTTAGCCAAGCTCCAAACCCCTTGTGCCTTATATTTTTTACTCTACAGAGGGCAAAGATTTCAAGGATATAACTTTTAAAACAACATTCGTTTATAATAATAATAAAAATTAATTTATTCTGAATTATAGAGTGTTGTTTACAAATCTAACACTTTTGCTTGTGTTTCCATAAATAGTGGTAGTTTCAGCTGCCGTTTTTCGTATCACACAATATGATAAAATCAAAATCAAGGACGCTTTTGGAAAATAGCATGACCAATTGAATCAAATAACGTCTGGTATAAATCAAAACAACCATTACTTTTTTTCCAAAAAAATTGTGTAAGGTTACAAAATATCAGCCTGTCCCTGAGGAGAAACCGAATTATGGTAAAACAAACATACCAATATCGGATGTGGGTCTATTTAGGTGTGATTTGAACCATTTTAATGTACTCCTTTTTTAAATTTAAGTGTCTTTTTGTAATATTAAGTGTAAGAATTGAAACTGATTTGCAAGAATTACAAAAAAATGATAACTTACATAACTTATCAAGAAAAAAAAATCACGAAAATTATGTAAGTAAAGAGTTGCTTAAATATTTTTTCTTGATCATTCTGCAGCAATTTTTCTCGTTGGATGCTTCACAAATCCTACAATTATAATTTCCAGATATTTATTCACGGTTTTGCGCTAATCACAATAACTTCGTGCATCCACATTTTATAATAGCGTGTGCTTGGTATAGACATTATCGTCCAAAACTAATTTTTAAATCGAAAATAATATGTCAAAATCATCTAAATCGTCAAGTCTAAAATATTTTACAAGTAAGCTTTTAAAAAATGCTTAATGTCAACGTGAGGAAGAAAGCCAAAGAACAGTAAAGTAACTCTGGCAGATAAAGCTCACTAACACGAGGGCGAGGGGAGAAAGCATTGGAAAAGTTAGTATTTTTCCTTTCACTTTTGGACTCGGGAACAGTAAAATCGGACAAAAGGATTCTGTGACAGCTCCCCTTTTACCCCCCTCTCCTTAACTCCGCTAAGAAAACTGGTCCATTCTGGCACAGTTTTTCTATCCACTGACTCACAATTTGTCAATTTCAAACAATATGACCTTTTATTTTACGTTCACACTAAATAATGTAATAAGTGGAGAAGATAGAAAGTGCAATAGATTTTTTTTAATACCTTTTTATATCTCAGTAGAAAACTTAACCTACCCACTGAATCATTCTCATCGTCACTATTAGCTCTACAACCCCTGGTGGGTCTTGGCCTCCTTAAGAGTCTTCCTCCACTCATCTCGGTTTTGTACCAGCTCTCCCCAGTTTAGAATTTCCAACGAAGATATTTCTTTATTTTATTTTTTTATTTTATTTATATTTGGGATAGTTGACAGCAAATCATAAATTACCCAATAATACAATTATAAAATGGTTAATTATGCCAATTATAAACTTTCCACAGATAATAATAGTAAATTAATGTGTGACATTATAAAGGTTTTTACTTAATTAGTTCATTTTTAGTTACATTATGTGAGGGGGGGAGGAGAAATATAGGATAAGGATCAAAAGGCTAAGGACGCGAATATATAGGGGGAGGGGTAGATTGAACTTCCTAGTTTGAGTCATGTTGCTTAGTGAGATTTTGTTTTATGTCATGTAACTTCGAGTTGAAAATGTCAATGTGGTAATAATTTAAGTTGAATGAATGTGTGGATCTGTAGATAAATGAGTTAGGTTTGGAGTTAGTCTTGCAAAGAGAAAGATTTAAAGTAAGCGACGGTCTACTGTTGCGATTAGGAACGTGGAATGATAGGCGTTGAAGAAGATCAGCGCTATCGATTAAGTTGTGTATAATTTTAAATAACATTACCGAATCTGCTATATTTCTTCGAGAAGTAAGCGTCTGTATTTTGAAGAATTTGGCAGAGTCTTCATTACTAACATGAGATCGAAAAGAGCGGAAATTGAGATACCTTAAAAATCTATTTTGAACACTATCAATTCTATTTTTGTGTACTGCATAGCCTGGGTTCCATACTTGAGATGCGTATTCAAGAATACTACGAACATATGAGAAATATAGTGTTTTGAAAGTAGTAAGGTCATTGAATTGTTTACATGAGCGGATTATGAAACCAAGCACAGAAGATGCATTAGTGACTATGTGGTCGATATGTTTATTAAAATTCAGTTTACTATCAAGTATAACCCCAAGGTCCTTACTTTCGAATTTGATAGATAACGGTACAAGATTAATTGAATATTCATGGATAAATACGTTTTTATTCCTAGTAAAGCGCACAATGAAGCACTTAGATATATTTATTTCCAGACAATGGGCATTACAATACCTGCTGAAACATTGCAAATCATCTTGCAGCTTCAGACAGTCCTCTATTGACTTTATAGGTGAGTAGATTTTCATGTCATCGGCATACAGGATGGTTTGCGAGTTTGAGGACATTGTCGCTCCATCTTAATCTTGGCCTTACCAGGCTCCTTCGTCCTATCGGTCTTGAGTTCAGCAGGGACTTTGGTGCTTGATGCTCGGTAATTTTGAACATTATTTGCTCATCCACTGAATAGTTGATAATATATAATCATATTTATCTAACCATAACATAAAACCATCTGATTGATCATTCTTTATCTATATGTTTGTCAATTTTTCCAATATTATGTTGGACGCAGAAACGATCCTCGTGGGACCCTGGGACGCCATCTTTCATTGAATATTAGAAAGAAATCAGACCCGCAGAAACTACTGAAATCAATGATCAATGATAAAAAATGGATATGTTTAAATAAATATATCCAGTTTTTAAAATGGCAACCCGCGGAAAACAAAAGCTTAAAAATCTGATTGGTTATTCCTCATAACTACTTGTTTATCAATTTTTCCATAATTTGAAATTAAATAATATTGGACGCAGAATCGATCCCTGTGGGACGCCATCTTTCATTAAAGATTATGAAGAAGTTGGATCGGAAAAACTGAATTAAGATCTCTATTCAAAGAAGGAGAAGGTTTACACGAATTCCGTGAGATAGCAAACCGATGTTTACAAGCCCTATGGCAACGATAGACCCTGTCATAGACCTTATTGTATTTTGATAATCGCGTCATAACTTCAATTTGTTTTACATTTGACGGACTTGTGATTTGTGTCCCATAGTTCTAAAAGGCTTATTTCCACCAAATACCTAAAATAAATCGCTTACTTAACCCGCATCGAAATTCCACGTCTTCGCTACCCCTAAAGCAGAAGCAGCCACCACCCCGGATATAAATGTCACGGGGGTGGAGGTCGGGACATTAAGTGTGATCTAACGGCGGCTGAGGATATGTGTACGGCCAAATAAATAAATAAACCCCACTGCGGGGTATCAATTCGGGGGGTGACATTAGATGTATTGTCTTTGTGGTGAAGTGGTTTGCTGATGTATTTTTACTGATTTGTGATAATGTCTTACAAGTCAAAGGGCGCGACCTTTGGTTTTTGTGATTAATTTTGCTCGTGTTTTGTTCACACCTACATCATAATATCACATGCTTCAAAATGTCACCTTGTTCCTATACAAAATTATTAAATTTTATTAACTCAAAAGTTGACTACCCGGAGATGAATTTCCACGCACTTCTTCGATAAAGCAGACAGAGTACCCTTTTCTACATTGATAGATGTAACACCAATTCCAATCAAAATGAATTTATGAAAAAGACATGTAACTGCTACAAAAATATACTTGCAAATACATATATTCATTGCTGATATATTCACTTCTAGTTACTATCGTTACAGAAGTTCATCGTATCACATTTTAGATGCGAAATCTAACTTGGTATAGACTGGGAAATCACAAATATATGGTTGTATAAAGCATTATGTAACAATACGTTTACTTTTATTGTATTTCTGTTATTTTTTTTATATTTTCTGCTTAGTTCTGCTTTTTTATATTCTAGTGTGCACTTATTAAGTACGTTAAATACATTAAGTACACGCATTAAATACGAACCTATCTGAACATTATTAATTGGTCTTTCTTCTTTCTACGTCCTACGTTTATTATCTCTCTATTAATACAACTGTTTATCTTCCTAAAATAAATGAATCGCCACATACGATATTTTATTTGGTGCTATGACATTGCTACATGAAGCTTATAGTGTAAAACTATCATAAAATACTAATATCCTAAATCCTAAAGCATATAAAATTACATTATTTCAAATAAATTATTGTTGCTTTCAAATGGAACTACAATAAACGTAAGTGACATTTTAAATCTAGAGTAAATGATTAAGACGTGATATATAATAATATACACAAAAAAATTACTGCCCCAAATTATGAGACAAGTTTTTAGATTGACGTACAAAATTACAACTTTCAATTGTAAGGTATTTATTAAATAGAAACAATTGTCACTAAAGTCCTCTCTACCATTAGAAAAAACAAATTTTCATAATTTATTTGCAACTGATCTTTGTTTTCTTTACTTTCGTACAAACACAAAAAAATACTGAAAAGCTTTTTGCTCTAGATTGAATTAATTTTAAACATTTTTGTGGTGGAAATACTTATTGAGATTGAGTAAGACCTCAAATTGTTTATTAAATAAATATTTAACGCTAAAGACAGAAAAAGATTCGGTCACATCTGGGAATTGAACCCAGGGGTTCCATGCCAACTCAGAATCAATTCAACTCAACACCTCTTTGAAAAAGCTATAAAAAAGGATAATTTTAAAATAGCCCATAACCCTAACCCAACGAAACCTATTTAACCATTTTTTTTTAAGTTCTGTGTTGATTTCTTTCTGAGTTATGCGGTATTCGAGCCCAGGACCTCTGGCATTGTTCTGATCGCCGAGCCAAATCAACTACTGTCATTTTTTAATTTTTTGGAATCTTTTTCTTTTAACATTTTTCGTTAGAGTATGTTTAATATTGTCTTCAAAGGTTTAATTATTTTACATTTTCTCCGTATTTTACTCCTTCCCTTTGTTTCACTACACATTCTCTGGACAGTAAATAAACTGGACTGTGTTGGTATCCAGAGATAGAAGTAGCGGGAAATTCAATGAACAAATAAATTGAAGTGGCTTTATTGCCGTGGTCAATGCTGGAGTCAGGACACTGCATTTATTTCCGATTTGTTCCATCGTCATTCTCCCCAAGTGCGGATTTACGCTTGGTCAAGGAGCGCTCGTGGGCAAATAAATTCCTGAATCAATTTAACAATCGCTTACTTTGAATGTGTACTCTTTTTCCTGTACGTATGTGTGGGGGCCGATATTTGAAAGAGGGTATAACCAGGCAAAACCGGAAATATGTCATTTTTTTATCAAATGTATGTCAAATTTTAGACGTATTAACTCTTTTCCACAAAAAATCAAAAATTATCTAATTAGTTATTTTATCTAGTAAAGCTATGTTTTAAATTTTGAGAAAATATGTTTTGCCGTAGGTCGTGGGCAGTTTGTTAAATTTTCAAACCAAATTTTGTATTATACAACATACATTTCAAAACATACACAGTAAAATAAATCAATAAATAATTTGGAAAGCTACGTTTCACAATTTGAATTTTATTTCAAATAAAATTACGAAAAAAAGATCCGCGCCCTTTTTTGACGAAATTATTCCAATTTTTCTATTTATTTACATTCTTATTTTGCTTAGACATTATTGAAAAATTATAAATACTTATTAAAGTACATCATTTTAATAATTTTATCACCACGAGTTTGAGCATTTTTTAATGTAGATATTTAATAAAGCAGATTTTCAACGAAATAAAATCGATATTGAGTTATTATGTGAAAATGCTGGTATGGAGAATAATAAATCTTTCTCATCGAAACTGCCCTATATAGTTGCAAGGGTACGATCGCAAGATCATCGTTCAACGAAATTTAAATTCTGGGCCGCTGGTTAATGGCTCTTAACCACTATAGCGCTTTTTGCCACAATATGGCACTATTTAAAATACATTGGATTGCTTTGGGGCCACTTTTGGCAATTTTTTTTATCTGTGCTTATAAAAAGACTAATTTAAAAAATACTCTATTATGTCAACGGCAAACATAACGTGTTCTTTAATTAATAACAAATCACTTTCCTTAAACCACTTTTTTAATTAACAATATCAACATGTTTCAATAACAATGTTATCTTCTTCAGGAAATGTTAATTTTATTATTTATTTTATTTTATTTTATTTGGGAGACCAACAGTTTACATTCATAACAGAGCATAATAGTAATTAAGTGACAATAATTGAACCATTTACAGGTTTCCACATGGGTATTGTGTACAAGTGTAGTGGTTCCATAGATATAGAGAAAAAAAAATTACATTTCAAGAGACAAGTTAATTAGGGGGGAATAGGGAGGGGGTAGGATGGGGGGGGGAGAATGGGTTAGGTTGAGGAATAGTAATAAAAATATGAGTAAACAAAAAATTAAAAGAGAAAAAAAAGAGTTTAATATAATGGTGACTGGTGGTATTAGAAATTATTGTTGTTATAAAGTATCGAGAGAGCGTCTGTGTGATTTTAAGGAATGTGGTGCAGAATTAAATATGTCAAATTTTTTGTATTGTGTGTTAAAAGTATTGGACGCACGATAGATGAAAGAGTTCTGCTTAGAATTAGTATTGCACCGAGGGAGGCTAAGAATCATGTCTGACCTGGTTCGTCTGTTAGGAACTCGTATCTGTATACGAGTTAATATTTAATATTAAAATGTTAATATTAAATTAACATTGTTATTGAAACATGTCGATATTGTTAATTAAAAAAGTGGTTTAAACAAAGTGATTTGTTATTAATTAAATAATCAATAATGCCACAAAGTTATTTTGCAAAGTTTGAAGAAATAACGTGTTCTATTCGCAGTATTTAATATGAATCTAAAATATTTCTAAGCGATCTAATTTTCAAACCATTTTTTTTTTCATTATGCCATAAGCCATGTTCTCAAGTTTCCGGTAATTGTTTGGTTTTTGTATCCTTCTTATTAGAGTTTTATGTTTGATGTCCAATCAGAATGTTTCTTATTTCTAAACGTAAACTGCCTTCTTTTTATATTATGTTTTAGTTTTAATGTTCTCGTTTTAATAGCACCTTAATTGTTTATTATCTCTTGTCCTGTGCCAAACAACTGTCATTGTTAATTTTGTTCTCTTGGCATATTATTTAATAAATATTTTTTAAGGACTCGTAAGGAGCACTGTAGGATTATTTTTAAGTTTATTGTAATGAAGCGCACTTGAAGTAAAATAACACAAAAGTGCACTATACAAATATTACGCTTTTATTATTATTTTTATTGTGACTTTGGACTACAATTGCAAACTTGGCAATTGTAATCCAAAGTTGGCGAAATTGGCAAACAATTGCCAAACACCTAACATTTTGCTATAGGGTGGTTAGAATCATACAAACTAATTCATATTTTTGATATAATTTCAGCCTAAGCATATACATTCGTAAGTGATAATTTATTCCTCCCTCGATCATTGTAAATACATGTATCATTTCTGTTCATCCCCTCGCCATGAACACTGTCCGAATAATAAAATAAATGCTGTCCTGTCAAATATTATACGCTCTCATTTACGTCACAAAGGGAGGCCGTCATAAAAGTCGAGTGACGAAATGTGGAATGACAAAAATGATATAATATATACCACATCATGCGGGGTGGGATCCCAGTTAATTCTGTTAAGGGTAGGAAGGTTCTGGCTATACTTTTGTGTAGAATAGTTGGGTTTAGGGTAGTTGGTGTGGGGTAGTTGGTGTATGGTGTTTAGGGTGTAGAGTTAAGGGTCAGAATGTGTGAGCATAATTTATTGTTATCGTTGAAGGACTCCGGAAAGGGACCGCAAATTGATTGATTCATTGAAGCCGTTTTAAAGTGTTTTTCTACATAGAATTACTAGGTCAATGCAACTATTTTCGATTCGCAATGACATTGAGATAATTAATTGCAGAGCTTTGAAAAATTCGTTTAACGTATCTACCTAAGTCAAGTCTTATTAATATGTTTATATTATTCAATCAGAAACTAGATTTTAAAAACTATAATAATATTGATTTATTGTCATCCTTTCTTAGTAACATGTAGAGATAATGATATCCTCACTGGGATCTCCCGTGCTGAGGATATAATTTACATATTATAATTTAATTATAAGAAATAAATATGAATTATACGAATAAATATGAATACTGTGTTAAAACTGTTAAAATAGGTACCTTTGGTGGTCTTCGTTGAGCCCCTATCTCTCCATATCTCGGGCATTTAACTTTTTTTATGTGAGTCCCAACTGCTCCCTTCTGGAGCCAGTGATACAATGGCATCTTCAATTGAAGTATGTTGTGAGGCTATAAGTAAGTGGAGGAAAGAGGATGGGGAAAAGGAAGATGGGAAATTACCTGATTATCAGATCTGGTCACATAACACGGCTTAAACCATTTTCAAGCAACCTTTCAATTCTGAATGGGGGAGTATCTTCCATTCTGGAACGTGCCGCAAATATAGTTGATATATTTTTTAATGAATTAATTGTAAAATAACAGAAATTAATTTAATTAAATTTATCTGCGCACGCCAGGTTCGAACCCGCGATCTTCGGATCGCGAGTCGAGAGTCTTACCTTTCGACACAGAGGTCATCATGGCGTCTTTTGTTATGACAAAGACCACCAAGATGGGACTCGTCCGAGTATTGATTTTCCCCATATTTCTAAACGGTGTGGAAACATGGACACGTGGAACCAGAGAAAGAAAGCGGATAGACGCCCTCGAAATGTCGTGCTGGAGAAAAATGCTCAGGATTCCATGGACTCCAAAACGCACAAATGTGTCCATTCTGGAAGGGCTAGGGATCCACAGTAGGCTGTCAACTATCTGCCTTCAACGTATCTAAAGATACTTTGGACACGTTAGTCACCAAACTGAGGACTCCCACTTGGAGAAACTCACATTCGCTGGCAAATTGGAAGGCAGAAGAGCAGAGGAAGGTCATCAATGAGCTGTAGTGAACAAGTATTACTGGCGTCCGGTACGTTGGCATCCCTGGCTCTCTACGCAGCGCGGAACCGAGAGAAGTGGAGAAGCCATGTCCATTAAAATTGGAGTAGGGGTCACGATCCTCACCAATGAGGGAAGAATATGTACCTAATATCTTCGCGTATTTTTATATCCAAAAACATCATGGTTTATTTTTAAATTCTTCTTCTTCTTTGTGTGCCTTATCAGATCCCCACGACGTTGGCGATCACTCTTGAAAAGGTATCTCTTTCTTGTGCTGCCCGGAATAGCTCCTTCACACTTCTAATTTCGGTCCAGTCTCGTATATTTTGCAGCCAAGATATTTGTCTCCCATCAAGCCCTCAGCGACCCTCTATCTTGCCTTTCAATATTAAATTGAGCAAGTGATACTTCTCCCCTCAAATTACATGACCCAGATATGAAATTTTCTTGATTTTAATTCATGTAAGCAGTTCTCTACCTGCTCTAGCCCGCCTGAGAATTTCTGCGTTGGTGATCATGTCGGTCCATGGGACTTTGAGCATTCTCCGGTGAAGCCACATTTCGATAGCCTCTAACCTGTTCATGGTATTTACTTTCAAGGTCCATGTTTCACAATCACACAGCAAGACCGACCACACATAACATTTTGGCATTATCTGCCTTAGTTTTAGGCTGATATTGTCATTGCAGAAGAGGGATTTCATTTTAATGAACTCAGTTCTTGCTGCTTCAATTCTGCACCTAATCTCTATATCTGCGTCAAGAGTCTCCGTGAGAGTACTGCCGAGGTATCTAAATCTCTCCACCTTTTCGACATTACAACCATTTAACTGTACCATTGATCCAGAGTGATCTAGTCGTCCAAAAGTTATCCATTTAGTTTTATTGACGTTGACTGTTAGTCCCAGTTGCTCACCAGGATTTTTAACAAGATTTAATAGGTCTTGGAGGTCACTGATACTGTCAGCTAGTAATACAGTATCATCTGCATATTTTATGTTATTAATGACAACTCCGTTGATCTTGAGACCCTTCTCGGTATTACTTAAGTCTCTTTTGAAGACATAGTTGAAATAGAGATTAAATAATAGTGGCGACAGGATACAGCCTTGTCGTACTCCACGCTGAATGGCGATTGCATTAGATCTCTCATTCCCATGTCTTATTTCTGCTGTTTGGAACCAATACAGGTTTTTAATGAAATTCTGGTCTTTGGTGTCAATGTTACAATCCGCAAGCATTTTCATTAGGTCAGCATGTTTTACCCTGTCATTTTTAAATTGGTAAATCTAAATGAAACTATGACAATTTTAATATAATGTAAGATGAGTGTTGAAAAAAACGTAAGAGATATTCGGATCTAGTCACAAAACTACATAACTAAGAGTATTCCAGCTCACAACCTCATATTCATAATGAACTCTATATCTTTCTAATATCAATTAAACTGTCAAAAATAAAATAAATTTTTGTTTCCACACTTTTCAGGCAAAATCTCAGCCAAAGCCAAGAAGTGCAAGTCATTGATACGATTTTTAAAGCTCAAACACTTATTACATATAAAGGTTTTGCTAAAACTATAGATCACAAGCAATTCGGGTGAAATCTTTAGGAGAATCTGTTTTTTTTACATTATGCATTACACATATTAGCATACCTCTTCAAATAGAGACCTGCTTTTAAAAATGTCCAAACTGCTCAAGATACTAGAGCCAAAGGGTATAATATCTTACTTCTCCCCCAACTCTTGACAAAGGAAATTTTAGATACACCAAACATTAGACAAACACAACTTATCTTAAATATAAATCAGACATCAAAGTCTTGGATTATCAGCCAAGACAGATCTAACATCAAAGCTTTTATCAAAACCAATTTATATTATTATGCATTTTCAAATGGTATGATGATGATTGTCTGTAATTTTAAATGCAATATTGTGTATTTGTTTACATTTTCATTGTAAACTACTTATGTTTTAAAGGATCTGCTCTCAACACAGGATTTAAAATAAATAAAATGGATGTATTTATTAAAAAAAGTTTAGTTATCGGTAAAATCTCAAATCATTGTTATTTCAGCTTTCACAAACGTTTCACATTTAATCCGAACGATTTCACACCAGATATTCAAATAAATTATCAAATTAACAAATAATAAATAATGCCCGCTATAAATATATGCATTATGATATAACATGGCAGGAGCCTTTTCGAGTATTTATGCCACTTCATTCTCGGAGCGTTATCTATTCAAATGACCTCATCGAGACCATAGAGGGATGATGAATGGAGGGGAGTCACCGTGTAAACGACTGTACCACATCTGTCAGATGAAAACATTATTTAAATTATAATGTGTTCATTTAAATGTTGAACTATTTAATAATATTTGTAATAGGGTGCATTTTGATATAAATTTCAACACATTCCGAGTTTAAATGTAAATAATGTAATGTATGCATGTAAATAATAATTTGATTTAATGAAAAGCGGAAGTGGATAGTATGGTACATACTTTAAAAGTACTTCGATAATGAAGATAGTGGGAAAAGGATTAGTTTGTGCCGATCGGGATCTGGCTCTTGAGATCTGGTCATAACTAAAGCAATTTCAGGAAATGTTTTGTTTCTGTGTGGTTGATCCTCACCATGAGAGTGTCGAGAGGTAAGACTCTCGGCTAGCATTCCGAAGGTTGCGGGTTCAAATGCCGGCGTCCGTAAGTAAATTTTATCTGATTGTTTTGTGATTTTACAATTTAATCACTTAAAATAATACAAAGTAATATATTTACGGTTCGTTTCAGAGTGGAAGATACTCTCAGTATCACCCTGATGTAAGACCATCTTCAGAATTGAAAAGTTTCTTGAAATAGCTTAAGCCGTGTTTGGTGACCAGATCTGAAGAGCCAGGTATTTCCCCACCTACCTCTTTCCACTCTCATTCCCCTTTCCACTACCCAAGCCTACTCCAATTGCGAATGCCGAGTCTCATTGGCTCCAGGCGGTTGGGAACAGTTGGGACTCTTGTGCAGTGTACACACATAAAAAAATAAAAATAAAAACATTTTCTTCATTAATTAATCAAGAGTTAAATTACCACAAGTTGAATAATTAATTTTAATTTGACACGTGACAACCCCGCACATTTTTTTAAATGACTAATATATTTTTATAAATAAGAATAAATAGAAAAAAAATCTAAACGAAAATTTTTGTGGGTTCTCTTACAAGCTAGAAGGCTTTGTATACATATCCCGGCCTTGTGATCTAGGAGGTTTTGGTTCGAGTCACAGTTGCGACTGATATCTTTATATTAAAAACAAATAAAAATCCGTGTATTGTTCGTTTCCACGTTGTTTAGATTTATTAGTATTATTTTCTCCTACAATGATTCATTACATTGATGGGTATTGGGTAAAACCTTTAAAAGTTATTATAACAAGATTTATTCCACTAAAAAATAAATAAATATTTTGGTAGAAAGGTGTCACTTTTTAGTTTGACATACTAATGAAATAAAACAAAAAAACGTCGTTTAAAACCGCGAAATTAATTAAACCCAATTTAATTAGAATCCTAATGGTGCCTTGTGTTCAGCGTAACAAATCGGTCTAAATAAATTGAATACTTTTCGTGGTTATTAATAATTAAACAAGATGTAAATATTCATTGTTAGTTTTGGGGATGTTATGCCGTGTTGCGCTATCTCCTTCTTTAGCCGAAGTTTCGTTTTGGCCGTGAAAATCTAAAAATTTAACAAAGATGTGCGTATCCTATTTTATTTAAGAACCTAGAATTAGCGTACGTACTAATTGGTGAAAATTTTATAACGCACCATTTTCGATAATAAAATAAATATCAAATAAATATGAACACATGTTTAATTCCACTATTAAGAAATTCGAACAGAATTGCATTATTCAGTCGACCTCTGAATTAAAAACAATCGTCCTTCGTCAACCGTTACTTCGAGTATTGATGTGAAATAATCGATTAAGGGCAAGTCACTGAGCACCTCCGTTGGCCCAACAATACACTCCAATTTTTTTATATTGACATAAATAAAAGCCATGGTCCGATAGACTGTCATAATAAGACCAGTTGCAATTATTCTACAGTAATCCATTGTGGAAATGAAGTGAATTATTTCACGGATGGGTCATTTGGCTTTATGATTACTTTTGGTTTCTTTTCAGTTAAAAGCGCACTGCGTGACTTCAGAGTCACCCCAGTCTCACAGACCCTATATGGAATGGAGAAAGCGACCCTTATTATTTAAGCCATATTATACATTAGAAATCATTTTATTTTGTAAATAAAATACTTTTCTGATGTTTGTGAGATTGCACCTCAAAGTGGAAACTAAAAATAAATAAGCAAAGATTTGCCTTGGCAAAAATATTTGTATACCTGTCGATTCAAATTTATTAAATTTTTGGTGTTATTGCATAACCAGCATATCTATACGGTGATAAGGTGAATAAAATAAAATTTGTATAGTTGTAGTAATAGTATTACGTAAGTTTATTGAATATCAGTAGGTAAATTCACCTGAGATGGGAACGGTTCTTAACCTCTCAGGCCTTGGTCATATTTTGTCAGAAGGCCAAAATATTTCCGCTTTGCAATAACATCCAAATAAATGGAATGATTCTAAACGTATCCGAAAACTAAAAACTGTATTATAAAATTGATAAAATACGCTTTCAAATTTTGTAATTCAAAATAAACACGTAATTTTTAATATACACACTTTTTTAATGCAAACATAAGCTTTAAAAATGGTTCACCTTAGGTTTTTTATATCTTAAAGTAATGATAAGGAAAAAACTTTAAAAAACACTAATATTTTATTAGACAAATGTATTTATTACACATTTTTTCGTCAATTCACTTTTTTTCTTTTCGTATAAATTTTTTTTTTTATTGCTGCCCTTTTTTACTCATTTGAAGTACGCTCAACAAATCAACAAAATGTGAAGTCTAAATGTCAACTTTTAACTATAAATCTAAATATTTTAAACGTCAAATAAAACATTACAAATGTTTCAAAAATTTTATTCAAAGTTTTCATTCTTTTTTACAACGTTTACATTCTAATTATTTAAATGGATGTGAAAAGAGCAGTTCGTATTATTTGAAATATTAATACCTCCGTTTTTTAAATCGGAGGAAATGCTGTTCAAATTAATAGTATTCTCGGAAGTCAATGAGGCTGCACTTCCATTAATGGCAGTTCCAATAATGTTTGAAACATTATTCTTATTTCTAATGCTCTCTTCCACGTAACCAGTCGCCACAGCTGCCGATTTCCATCCTACTTGTCGTTGGATTTGATCAATTGTCATGCCACTATTTGCGATAATGGTAGCGGATGTACGTCGAAACGCATGTCCTGTATATTTCTCAGGATCGTTTAATTTAAGATAGCGTGCGATTTGTAAGGGGCATGATCCAAATGTGTTAATATCAACCACTTGATTGGTGCACTTACCCTTATCATACCGTAAGAAAACCCTGTCTGTACTTACATTTTGGAGTCGCAATGATAAATATTGCTTCATCAAACGCACATAATTAATTGCACCACTGTCGGCAACAGTAAAACGTCGAGCCTTCACTGTTTTAGATGGTCGGATGGTAATAAGCAATACACTTCTTTCTTCTTTGATATCATATAAGCGTAAATCGCACAATTCACATCTTCTGCAAGAGCCAAAGATTCCGCAAATGGCTACCACCTTCAAAAATAAGTACGTAATGTCCGGTGCTTCCGTGAAAAACTTCCGCAAATCATCTTCTTTGAACACATACGCCTTCTTAGCAACGTCATCCTTGCTAATTGCCTTCATGAATGCATGCACTTTCACAAATGATTTTAAATCAACCCCTTTATTTATCCTCAACAGACATTGCAATTTCGAATGTATGGCCCACATAGTCGATGCTTTGTACTGTTCCGACATTTTCTGAAGGTAAGCAAGCACAACTCGTTCATCTACATCTACTACGTTTTGCTCCTCCATCCATGTTATGAACCTTTCATATTCTTTTTTATAAAAGTCTTTGGATTTTTCAGGTATTAACCGCGATTCTGCTTTGGTATTTAAATTATCAATGTTAGAACTCATTTTACAACACACAATAACTAGTAAAAACTGTGATGTCAACTATTAATCTTATGTGACAGATTGCAAATTAATGTTTGTGTTTTTCATTTCCATGACAACAAGATATTGTGATGTCACATCACGAAATTCATTAATAGTTCTTATTTCCAAATTTTTAATAATAATATCAATATTTATGTTTTCAAAGTGTACCAATAAAAAAAAAGCGTAAAGTATTCGTGGATAACTGGTCTTTAAAACACTTGCTCGAAAAATCGCGAGTGTTTTAAAGACCTGTTTATCCACTTATATTTAAATGTACTATTTTTAAATTCCTTAAGTTAAATTCCTTTTTTTTAAATCGTGCTCGAAAACTTTATTTAGGTCTAAACGGTTCTATAAGTCAACTCAACACATATTTTAAAAGTCATTAAAAGCTATGATAAAAATAATTGAAAAATAACCCATAACCTAACTTACCTAACCTCGTCATGCAGCTCTGGGAAAACGCGGTGGAGGAATTTTTTCTGACACGCAAATCCGGAATTACTGTATTTTTACGTTGAATTTTTGGCGAAACGAAGCTTAGTACATTTTATACTCCTGAAGGTCTTCCACATCTAATTCTTTAAGGATAATTGCAGACGGTCCCAGTGACCTGCTCCCCATCCAATTCCCAATCCCGATAATTTTTTATGTACTTATTTCGTCAATTTCAATACATCTTTGTATAAATGACCTAATATTTTTCGCGACCTAGCTTCTAACGCACGTCGTGTGTCCATTTTCGCAGCAATCCGCGTTTCATCGCATTTCATTCACTGTTGATCGAATTTTCGTATGGTCCTATTGTCTTGTCTTCCGCAGTCGAGGCAGTTCACGGAGCTGGGATAGGACAATATTGTATTGGCTTGTGAATTGTCCTATTGTATAAAGTTCGTCAAACAACTCCAAGTCAATTCAGTTTAATTTTATATTGAAATGAATTTCATTAATGAGACTTTAAAATGTTCTAAACATACAATATTCTAAAAAAAATATTTTTATGCTGGTGGGGCGAATTAGTTTTAAGCCCGTTCACAGTGGGTAACAAATCAACACACAAGTTAACAACCAGCTCGAAATTATGACCAAATGATGGTAGCGTAATTAAATCTAACAAATAACGATTTCACTGAAATTAAAGGTAAGGAAGGGGAAGCCAAGACTTACCAAATCCACCTTCTCTGGTAATTTTGCCGTTGATTATTTAGTCCTTGTAACTGTTAAATGGTTCATTTTAGTCCTTATAACAATTCAACACACACTGGCGATCAAACGCGTTTGATCAACGACGGGCGAAATCAAACAGGTCACACATTGACCTATTGGCGGGTAAATAACACAATCAAATTAATGCGATATGCAAGTAATGCTGTTGTGGTAAATCACTTCAGAACTTTGGCAATTATCGTGGTGCGGGCCAAACAAACAATTAAAACATTGCAACTGGTGGAAACGGTCGTAAGGGGTAGCATTTTTTGACAAAAAGAAAAAACACATTAAAAGGAACCAAGTTATTTTGTTTCGTCTTGGCATGGGTTGGATTATAGGTAGGAACGATATGGTAGGAACTAGGTAAGGGATTGGGTAATGGAATAAGCAGTTATTTTCAGCTCAATCATCAACATAAACAACAACAAAAAACATCAAATGGCGCAAACATATGCTATCAAAAGCGGTTCCATCTAGAGATAGTTTTTCGTAATTATCAAAAGCAATTGACTTTCTTTTCTTGAAACTTTCAGGGGTTAAATTTCCAAATATGCGTATTATATTCAATGAAATCCTTTTTTTTATATTCGTAGATTGTATGCAAATAATGGTCTATAGCTGCAATCTGCTAAAAAGCGCGGATTGCTGCTTCAATTCACTTTGCATTTTACCTTCCTTAACAACCAGAATATCCCCATTTAACTTCTTAATTTCTCCTGCCGTATTGTTGTTAAACAATATAAAAATGTCGATAAAGGAAGAATCGTTCACGGTTCGCTATCATTTCTTTTATTTTGTATTTATTGTAGTCAAACAAAGAGAGAACAGGGCTGTGAATAGTGGATATTGGGGCGCGAGTCTAACTCCTGGAATGGGTGAGGAACGGTTTTAAAGGCTCAATGGCTTGAAAGAAACTCACCCTTATATCGGGTGCTCCTAACAGAACCTCATTACTTTCAGATTTATATTCTGCCAACAATCACTGATAGTTTTGTATTTAAATCTTATGAAAAACACAATCGATCTTACGGAAAATAACTCTGGTCAATATATTGCTTCGTACATGCATTGACAAGAGAAATAATTATAAATTTAAGGTTTTTATTGTAGTCATAATAATTACTACGAAGCGAAAAGACGTTCAGCTCATGTATGAAACTTCAATATCTCTCAATCGAATAACTCTGGCATCCTGAATTCAAGTTCTTAAGTTTTACTCACATAAAATAACAAGAATTATTTATTTTTATTGTTAACTTTATTAGTAAAACCTCAAATTGTAATATTTAATTAAATGTAGACATTATTGGCGAAACTCAATTAAAAATATATGATCATGTACCTAAATACCTAACGCAAACGAAACCTGTCAATTTGACTGTTCTAGAACAGGAGATCTTTCTAGTTGGACAGTCAAAGCTTCCTTAAACTGTGAATGTACCTATTTTTATACCAAATAAATAAATAAATCTGGAGACAGAAAAATCAGAAAAAGATATCGGCACATCTGGGACCTCTGCTCCTAGGACCAGGGATCTCTGGCACCTCTGATCCCGAAGTACCAATATCTTTTTCTGATTTTTCTGTCTCCATATTTTCGATTGAGTTTCACCAATATTGTCTTCATTTAATTAAATATAATAAGAATTATGTTGGTAAATCAAAACCGAAAATTGATATGTTTTTAATGTAAATACCGCACAAGAGTCCCCACAACTCCCAACCATCTGGAGCCAGTGGGACTACGGCATTCCCAATCAGGGTATGTTATTATAAGATTTATCAACAGTGGTTCACATCAAAGCGCTCACAAATACAATTACACTGAACATGTACTAATTAAAGACAAACGCAACATTGATGAAGTTGATGATGTTCTGAGGCTGAAGGTAAAAGAGATGTAGTAGAGAAAGGTGGGAAAGTACCCGGTTATTCAGATCTGATCACCCAACACGGCCAAAGCCATTTCAAGCAACGTTTCAATTCTGAATGGTGGTCTTAATAATAATAATAATAATATTTGGCTTATTTATAAAGCGCCGTTTTCGTGAAAAATCACCTCAAGGGCGCTGTACATATAAGCATACAATCACCAGGGCGATACTGAGAGTGTCCCAAATATACCTTTCATTATTTTAAATAATTAAATTGTGAAATAATACAATTCAACTAAATAAAATTTACTTTTTCACGCTGGGATTTGAAGCTGCGATCTGTCAGTAACCTTAACTCTCGACCACGGAGGCCGTCAAAGAAATTAGATGAATTGTTCAAATTCTGTGAAAAAACCCGTCCCTTGATACTTTTCTCTCATCCAAAGAAAAAAACATTAGAAATGGATTTACATTCCGTGTTTATATCTGCATGATAATAAATTAGTACCATATATGACCTTTTGTACATTATAAGCAACTAGTTTAAAACTTATTTAAATAATAATTTCTTTAAGGGTCTCTCTGTCTCAGAATAAGCTTTTACTTAACAGCGCTTATGCCTGTTAAATAATAAAGCTTCTCTTCCATCCGTGAGATGGCCCTTTATAAAGGGCCTCTTGTGAAAGGGCCGGGGTGAAAAGGTCGGCGCGGGGGGTCAGGCCCTTTGTTCGAAGGGCCCCCGCTGAGGCCCTTTTTATCCGCGGCCCCATTTGGGTCCCACATTTTTTCCTGTCGCCTAAATTCGAAAATAACGCACTGTCGATATTTCACGAAACAGAATTCGTCAACCATTCAAGACGCACATATATTTTGTTAATTTCGTTTTTGAATGACGATTTTATAGTGTTTAATGCTAATAATGCGCAAGATCCTTAACAACATAGGTATCAATTCGTATCTGTGTATATAATAATTTTTAGCCACGAATATAAGAGTTGCAATTAAAAATAAATACATTTTTCCAAGAGAGTCCAGCAGGAAAGGTCAAAGGGTCTCCCTCAACCGGCCTCTGAACCTGATGGATAGATGCATCCTCCGCTAAGACGTGGACGGGTCTTGGTGGCGAATGCATCTGCCCACTAACTGAGTGGCAGGCCGGTTCGGGAGAGACCGGGTGAGGTAGACCTTATGACCTCTCCAGCAGGGCTCTCTCGACCTATCGCCCTGCATCCCAGTGGGAGGGATGGATTTATTCGTCCATTACTCCTGGACACGCTGTCCCCCAGATTCCTACCTACCTGACTCTTGACATGGCCCGACTCAAGTATCTGATTCACTTGGTCGTGAGATGTCTTTCTTGGGCGTCCTCGACTTCTTCTACCATTTACATTTTCGTCATATATTTTCCTTACACTCCTTTCCTCGTTCATTCGCTTTACATGCCCAAACCATCGGAGCGTCACTTTCTTTCGGAACTTATACTTTCCTCCTAAAAAGTGAAAGCGTGGAAAAATTAGAAAAATGTTCGCCACCCCTTAACAATTCTGAAATTTTGATTTCAGTAATGCTCCTATTGTATCCGCCTCGGAACGGAAAGCAAATATGTAAATGTTAAAATGAATATCCCCATTGTTGTGCGACATCTCCCGTCTCTTCTGTGCTCCTGTTCTCCTGTACTCCTGGTGCCGGTTCTTGGAGGTGGCTCTAAGCACTTCCACACTTTCACAGACTGTACTTAACTGTCGGGTAGCTAGCTGACTTACAAACAATGGAAATCAAATATTTACAACGGTTCATCGATCGTGGAAACTAATTTACATTGTAGTGTGATATTAATACTTCGCAAGTTGTATTTAATACAGAGGTTGTCATAAAAGACTCCTCCTTTAATGGCCTCCGTTTTCGAGGGGTAAGGCTCTCGGCTAGTAATCTGGAGGTAGCGGTTTCAAATTCCGGAGTGCACAAGTAATTTTTCTTCGATTAAGAGGTGTTATGTCACAATCAAGGCCCCGTGACGTGTGTTGTGAGACTAAAGAGATGGGAAAGAGGAAGGTGGGGAGTACCTGGCAATTCCATTTCAACCAACGCAACGCCAACAGCCATTTCAAGCAACGTTTCAATTCTGAATGGTGGTCCCGCTCCAAGGCGATACTTAGAGTACCTTCCACTCTGGAAAGTGCATCAAATATTCTTATATAATTAAATTATATTCATGATTAATTGTGAAAATACCTCAAATGAATCAAATAAATTTATTTTCGGGCAGTGGCCCGGAAAGCCGAAAGTCCTGGGTTCGAGTCCCAGAGGTGCCAATATCTTTTTTAAATTTTTCTGTTTCCAGATTTTCGATTGTGTTTCGCTAATATTGTCTTTATTTAATTAGATATTATAATTTGAGGTTTTACACATAAAGTTAAAAATATAAATCGCTAATATTGTCTTTATTTAATTAGATATTATAATTTGAGGTTTTACACATAAAGTTAAAAATATAAATAAAGTAATTCATTTTTCAAATTAACTATATTTTTTATATTTTCTTCTTTAATGAAAATTAATCACCATTTTCAATTTTTAATAAATATCAATAGTTATTATTATTGTCTTTTTAAATTGTTATTCCATTCCCTTTGACAGTAGTTGATAATGCAATCCAGACAGATCAAACATCATTCTGTTTTTCATATCCTTTCAATTAAAATCATATTCTTTTCAAGTGCAATGTGCTTTCAGATGATTAAACTCCAATAATAACAATTACGTTTGTTTATTAAAATTTCCAATTAATTTCGCTCGGACTCGCAACAAAAGAGTTGGAAAAGAGAAGAGATAAAATAAATTAAAAAGCAAACAGCATTGGGGTGTTTCCTTAACGGGAATAAAACAATCAACGCGCTCAATTTAATATCAAAGAGATGATTTTTGTGTATTTTAATTGGGTTCAAATAGTTGATAGCTGCGGGCATCTTTAAATTCTGATATTTTGTATTTTTATAAAGATGTAAAATTTCAGAAAGCTTTAAAGAGGGTTTTGTCGTTTTGCTGTATTTAATAAAATAACGTTTAACCTCTGGTCTGATGCTCCAAAATACCTGAAAAAAATCCTCGACTCTGTGCAGAAACAGGCCGTCTGTTTGATAGATACTCACATTTTAACAAACGGATTACAATCTTTAGAGCACAAGCGTGTCGGGTGGGAATGCTATCCTTGTTCTACCGGTATTTCAATGGAAAATACTCCGAGAAACTAGCATCATCAATCCCTTCGGAACCGGTGCATAGTCGGGAAACACGCCCAACATATGTACACGGTTGACATTTGTCACATGGGAACGGGTCATTTCTTCGACTTGTTCTTGAGTTCAACAGCTCGGCTGCGAAACGATTTGCCGGTCTCTGTGTTTCCTTCCTACAACATGGGTCTCTTCAAGACCATGTTCATTCCTTCCTATTCTCAAAAAAACCCTTCACAGAGCATCTCAGATGACATAGGCCCTAAGGGAAATTATTTTCCTCGGGGCCTCCTGTGTGGACTTAACCTAAAAAAAACGTTTGCAAGTTATTATTATGTTAAGAAAAATACTCAATATTCGTAAATCAATTTGGGAAAAACTGAACTCTGAAACGATGATGTTGGTACGCTCGATTCAAAAAAGTATAAAGTTTTTCAAACAAAATAATTTCGTATCTTAATCTTAAGCGATCTGACATTTTGGGAAGCCCAGACAACTTTGTTTGAAATCTAGTATACGTCTATTACATAATACATATATTATGTTCCTTTTATTCAAGTTTCTTTAGTGCACTTAATAACTACGAACGTATCATATTTGTAAATTGTATCAATTTATTGTTAGACACACATGTAGAAGTTCTACGAAAGAAAAAAAAATTAGATATATTAAAAAATAGCATCAACCAAAATTTTTCCTATTTTTGGGTCCTTTTAGTGTCCTGGAGGTGATGTTTATTACTAAACGGCGCCATAAAAAATGACAAATAAAAAATATTCCTGAATATGAATAAACATATTTGTAATGTATTGGAAAGTAACTAGTAGATGTAGATCAGTTATAAAACCGCTAATATGGTTTGCTGGAAGAAATATGGGAGGATTTTTGTAGAGACACAACACCCCAATTGGGGTATATTATGAGGCTGAAGGTAGTGGGGAGGGGAAGGACATTGGAAAGAGGAATTCTGATCTGGTCACCAAACACGGCTAAAGCCAATTCAAGCCACTTTGAATTCTGAATGGTGGTCTTATAACGAGGCGATATTGAGAACTGTGGAACGTGCCGCAAATATACTGTATATTATTTTTAATTAATTAATTGTGAAATACCACAAATTAATCAAATATTCGCGACCTTCGGATTGTGAGTCGAGAGTGCTACCACTAGACCTCGGAGGTCGAAAAATAGGATTAACGGACGAGTACTTACCTATCTAAGGAATTATATTATGTATAAATTAGATTTGGATTTGATTATATCTTGTAGATCTAGAAAAATCAAAAACTTTTCATTTATTTTATCTCGTAAATTCATTTAATTTTCAGTATTCAGAATACCAATTGGTTTTTGTTCTGTTGCAGGTATCCTCAATAAACCGTGTTCTGCGCAACCTCGCCGCGCAGAAGGAGAAACAGTCGCAATCGCCCCCTTCCGGTTCCCCGGGGGGAGCTGTTTACGATAAACTAAGACTACTAAATGGACAGGTACCCAATGTTTCTTATATTTTTTAAAATCCCTGAAGGAATGGCCGCCCTCATTCGTTTTTTTAATATTAGCTCCACACGGAAGGTCTTGATGAAAATAATTTCCCTCTGGCCATATTTAGTATTTAGGAATGCCGTATGGATGAGAGGATATCAGATATGGGTAGGAATCTGGGATTCAGTGTGTCCAGGAGTGACGGACGTATGAATCCATCAATCCCACAGCAGTGCAATGTGATGAGAGAGTCCTGATGGTAAGGTAAAAAGATGTCCCTCAACCCAGTCTCTCCCGATCAGGCCCACCAAGCTCCCGAGCAGGCCCACCAAGGTGGGCAGGCTCATCCGCAGCCAAGACCTTAACAAATCTCACCCTACAACCCTCTCCATAAAAGAGGACCTCAGGTTCTATGTTATCTTTGTGTGGAAGGCCTTTTTATGGAGGTGATGGATACTTTGGGCCGTGAAAATCTCAATGCATACCTATTTATGGTGTCTTGTATTATTTTTGACAACTAGTGTAGGTATATTTAAAATCCCCGCTATTTACACAGATAAACTGAGAGCTAAAAGCATTAAATGCTACAAACCTCACCTCTGATAATTTTTGCTGCTCCAGGGGAATAGATGTCCCTATTTACACTGTGAAATATATAACTGAAAGTACCTTCCTGAAATTAAATTTCTTACAACGGAGTTCATAATATGCACGTTGTATAACTTATTAAATTTAATTTGTATACTTATTATTATTACTTACCGACTTAAAATAGTTATAAAACACTTAGCTTTAATCACTGTTCATTGATATAATCAACATGTTTCGCAACCGATGGACCCTGATAGTGGAATGCGATAGTTTGAGCTACGTGCAGCATAGACGGCTCTAGTGGTAGTAGTTTATTCAAGAGATGTCTCTAATACTCTAGTACAGTAGCAGGAACTAGCCGTGAGGTTTTCACCAACAGAGATTTTGAGAACGTATAAGTGGGATCGTTAGTCTCCAGGCCGACCTATACACTGGTTCCAAATTATAAGATTTTTTAAATTCTTAAATACAAAGTGTATCGTTGTTTTGGTGCACCGGTGCACGTGCGAGAAACTCGACGGACATGAGGGGAACATCCGTTCACAGTTAATGTTGGCTTCATGAGAATGAGTCGTTTCTGCGACTCGTTGTTGTATGTGAAACGAGCTACCGGTATGCTGTTTTTCCTCCTTCATGTAATCCGTGCTTCTGCAAGTCTCCTATTAATAAATCCTTTCTTACGGCTAATATTTCAACTTAACCCGTCTCACAACGCTGCCCAACCGGGTGGCCATGTAGTTTCCTTGTCTTTAAATAGGTATGTACAGTTGGTTCCATGACAATTCGTCCCCCAGCAAATCGTCCCCCGGCGTACTTATATACAATGTACAGTCGCTTTAGGGAAAATACGTTATATAATTACACCATAGACATGCAAATTGTATGTCCATGAATTACACAAAATGTAACTAAAGTCTACAATACACGATATATATTTTCAGTACGATTCCAATAAGAGACCAAAGTCAACATTTTTCGCTTTACGCGATCAAACAGCTTGGTTCATGTGTTGTTTGCAGTGATAACAATTGAAATCGTACATATGAAAATAGAGATGAAAATAGCGATCGCGTAAAGCGAAACAGGTTGAATTTGTTCTCTAATTGGAATCGGGCTGAAAAAAGATGTCTTATATTGTAGGCATAAGTGACCCCGTAAGGATGTGTTGAGAGGATTTACCGCCGAATAACAAAATAATAAAACATATTTTCATTCAAATGCGTCAAGGAAAAATCTGCTTCTCTATTTACTGTATGTACCAGTGCATAAGTACAAAAAAATCGACACTGTGAATAAATTCCTTTGATACTCATACCAACGTATTAGTAAGGCTATTTTTAAAGTCGAACTGAATATCTTTTACGATTGAAATTGGTAAATAATGAACAAAAAATTATTATTTTATAGTAAATATCATTTCGAGGGATCAATTGTCGAGGATCACCTGTCGGGTTACCGTACAGATAGGAGCACTCTTGTGGGGTATCACATAAAAAAGTAAAATAATAATATGCATTAAAAGTAATAAAACTTGATTGGACCAAGCTAGGTCCGACCGGAGTCAGCGTTGTAAAGCTAGAAGTTCCGGCCGGAGTCAACGGTACCCGGGGTATAAAACCGATTGGCTTTTATTGAACCTATTTAAGTTATAAAATATTATTTTTTTTGGTATTTTAATATGTAATGTAATATTGTCCACAGAGTGCAGGCTGGCCGCGGGCTCCCTGGTACCCCGCTGCTCGTTCCCCCTTCCTGCCCGCCCTCAGTCCCGGCCCACCCTCGCACCTCGTACCGGACCTACCTACCAATAAAAAACGTGAGTCACGCTTTAATTTTAATTTTTGTAATTAATGTATTGTATATCTAATAGTATTATTATATAAATGAATGTACTGTTTAGGATTGATGTAAACGGAAGTGGTGCCTTCTGTTATTTTCAAAAAGAACAATTGAAGTTTTCAATCAGCATCCCCGATGAGATTTACAAAACTTGGAATTTTTCAGTTTAACAAACTTTTATACAATTCTTGACCAAATTTTCTGAGTATTTTTTTTTCTAATTTTCCGGCATGAAAAATTTTCAAACTTTACAAAACAAAACAAAAAAGATACATCTTTTCATAAAAAATTCCCAACTTCTCATAAAATCAAAAAGATTTTGTCTTATACTTTGTAGTATAATATGATAATTTTAGCAATGTAGGTTTATATGACATAATTTTTAGTCTTGAAAAAAATATCGGTACAACTCCAGTGCGTCACGAAACTTATTTGATGCACGTGGAACGCCAACGTTTTGGAAAACGTAGGAAAGTCTATTGTCAGGTTTCATCATCAATTACACATCTGCCCTGATGAAGGACACTATAATGCTGTATAAAAAGTTGGATAAGGAAGAAGGTTGCCCAACACGGCATCATACTCTAAGTATGCTTTGCTTCAAGATGTTGCGACAGAAATCTAACACTAGTGCAACAATTTACCTAACAAACCTAAGATGGTCACCGTAGAATCGTGGAGTAGATTTTATTTTGATAATTGTAAGTAATAAGTGAAATCCTCTAGAAAAGAGTTATATAATATGGATAACACATTATATAGTATGTCTAACTTAGAGACTGACTATTTAATATAACGCAAGTAATGAAAAAAGCTCCCGGGCACGCATTGGTTCTAGTTGGTGGGGAACACTTCGCTGGGAATGGCTGTGAAATTTAAAACTTCCCACATTTAAGGCATACGCGGGCCTTCTGAAACTGTTCTGCAATTATATATAACAGTGGAATCCGCTTAATTTGTTCACCGCTTTATTGGGACAGCTGGTTATTTGGGACAAAACCCAAAGAACTGAAACCAAACGAAGAAACTGAATCTAATTTACTTCGTTTATCTGTGACACCATTCCGTTTAATTGGGACATATTCCGATCTAAAATCGATGCAAAACGTATCTCAGTAAACAGAAAGGGCAGTGTGCGGTATGCAGTGCGAATGAAGAGAGGGGATGATGCCAATTTTTTCACGATTGAATTACAAGTAAAAAATAATTTGAAAAAATTATAATCGGAGAGTAAAGTGAAAAACCAATTTTGAAGCAGGAAATTGAAAGTGTACCTCAAAATAATATTTATTCGTATACAGAAGAAATACGGGAGAAGGAAAATTGAAGACGTAGAAGTGACTTACTCTTCAGAACTAACCACCAATTACGACTATCTAAAGCTATTTTAAACAATTTATCCGTTCTGAATTGAGGTCTTTTACCTGGAGAATTCGGAGAGTATCTTTCATTCTGGAAATGATAACGAACAATACTCGTATGTGTGGTTAGGCATCATAAAATGTTTTTTTAATCTCCATCCTAAATTTAAAATATTTATTTAACAAAGTGGTTGTTTGGCGTCTCTATGTACTTTCAGGGATACTAAAATATATTGTACCCATTTGAACTGCTAATAGACCACCACAGAGTCGTTGAAGTGTCATTTTGTATACGAATGCGAATTATTCAAATGTTATTGTGGCACGAAAAAACTGCCAAATGATTGTAATTTTGAATCATTATGAATTTTACTCTCTCCGGATCAACTTGATAACCTAATCGGTATCTATCACAAAATATTATTGAATTGTGAGAGTGATTCTACAAGGCATCTAAAATACTGCCTATGCAGTAGACGTCACTCTATAAGGTTGATGACATGTCTTCGATGCACATTTAGATCTGCTGATTACACTTTTGTTGATATATTTTGCACTACGCCCTGCGAGTTTGGGGTTATTTATACACCCGAGGATCACGTATTATATTCAATGTGAATTTTTACTATTTACCGATTTTTCAAATGTTGCCGTGAAAATGTTGGTGATCGTTATAAAAGCATTTGAGTGTTGAGCTACTCCGGTATTAGATATTAGGTATTACGTACCGCCACAGTTCGGGGCGTGCCAGCTCGACTGGAAGATTTAATTTTCATTTTTATTCTTTGAAACATTCTTTGATGGCGAAAAAACTCCAGAACCTACCACCCCACCCTTCCCCACTCTTACTACCACCCCCCTTCACCCCTGCCGCCATTTTATACCGGAGATACTCAACATAAGATGCCGAATATAACATTCTTCTGAACTTTTCTCGTAATTTATTTATTTATTTTGAATTTCACGCCCGGCTGCGCTTTTAAATGTTTTTTTTTTATTTATTACAAAAAAAGTCTAAATAATTACAACAAGATGGAAAAATATAATATTAGGAAAAATACATTGACCGGTCAGTGGTTGAGTGGGCATAGCGCTTGGGTCCCACACAGGCGTCGCATGTTCGATTCCTCGACTGGATAAGTCCTCCAGCACATAACACAAGCAACATTTTCGGCTTTCTGTGGTGGTAGTAGAAGATTTCCAAACATTGTTGGGTTATTCGTAACCCGGGAATGTTTGTCTTTCTTTTAAAAAATAAAAATACAATACATTAGTAAGATAAGTCGAAGCAGAGCTATGTGGATTGTTAAGTTAAATTAAATTACTTAAATTAAATTAAATTAACGAAATAATAATTTAGATACACATTTTAAGAAGAAGATAATGTTAATAAATATAAACGAAACATGAAACAGACATAGAAGACATATAATTTATTTTTTTTAAATGCAAAGGGCGCCACTCGGGAACAAACAATCTCTGTCCTACCGCCTTACGTCTCTCCCATATTTTTGGCTGCTTTTGGGAATTAATTGAGGAGGATAATATTGGTTCAATTTAGGAGACGGATATTAAATAACCAAAACCCCTGTCTTAGGTGACCTCAAGTGTACACTGCGTTTGGTGACTTAGCAGGAGTGACTGGGTCTGTCTATCGCATGGTGGGACAGATCGAGAGAGACTGGTTGTGGGAGACCTAACCTAGACCTTTCCAGCCGGGCTCTCTCGACCTATCGCCTTTCACCGCATTTGGAGGAATGGAGTCACACGTCAGTCACTTCCGGATATATTGACCCCCAGATTCTTACCCAACCTTCATACCTTTTACCTTCCCAGAACGTCATCTTCTTCCTTTCTCTAAAAATGCCCTGCACACAGCATCCCATATGATATGTGATGAACAGAAATGACGACAAGTATTCATTACCTAGTGGTTAGAAGCGTTGCCCGGGTAAAGCAGAGATCCAGGGTTCGATCCCCAATTGCGATCAGTACTTTTATAATTTTCTTTGTCTTATTCTGTTTCATATATCGGTTAGATTTATGAAATAAAGTTAACTTCTTCTCAAAATTATTAAATATTACTTTGACTAACTATAAAGCTTGGTGTGCTGTTTTCGGTTGTCTAATATTATAAATTTTCGTTAATTTTTTCCAAAATTTACGTTTCAAAGCTCCATGACCACTAATGGAAATTACTGTATAAGCTGAAAATTGTTGCAAAAACTGATAAATTATTTATAAAGCTGTGAAAATCTTATGGCGCCATTTATCAATGAAGCACAAATCAAACGGTAAGCTTTGTTGCTGTTAGTCTAAATCTGTCTATTTCATCTAAAATATTTTCTCTTTTAAGAACGCTTTGATATTGTAATTTTGTTATGTTTTTAAAATGAATAAATTGAATTGAGTTGAATTGAATTCAATTGAAAAAAAATTATTGAATTTAAAATTAGCATTTGAGTCTCGGGCAAAAAACCTATGTCTTAATTTATAGGTTTAGAACATTTACAGAGTACCTATTAACATTATTATATTTATAGAAGTGTTAAAAATGTTCACAAACTGCATAGTCTATGGTTTAGCTATCACTAGGCAGAGATACTAAACAATAAAGAGAAATAAAAAATAATATAAACTCAGAGGAGAAAAGATAAAACAATAGTTATGATAACCGTACATAACCATCAGTCAGTCAGTTTCCCTGCCAAAGGGTTCAACACCGTTATTTCCTCGAAGTGACATAATGGTATCACGTTACAACAAATACGGTATTTCCACTTGTATTATAAGTTCCAAGAATCGCAATCATAAGGATAAAATAGTGGAATCAACCAAATCGATTGTTTGTCTTTACACATAATTGTAAACCTTATCCATACCATATGTTGCTGTCTGCAATAGTCAACATTACCATCTCGATATAATCATAGTTGACATGTGCTCAGTACGCCTAGAGTCGAAGACACTAAAATTATTCTGACTTCAATAGAGTCCAGGCCTGCGCTGCTTTCTTAGGGTTGCACAGAGGTCTTTCTACTAATAGTTTGAGAAGCTGTAGACCAAATTACAATGCAATAGAGGAGACTAGAATCTTGTGTGTCTAGCTTAGTAGCTAGTAGGTTCATACCTAATATTGTGTCGGTATGTAGAATGAGAACATAGAATAAAGAGAATAAGAAGAAAAAAACGTTCCTTTTATATTAGATTTAACGAAAGCCTTGGTTTAGGTTTAGAGGGTATGTACATTACATAGGCATTTTTATGTACTCCTTGTGAGTGTCTTCAAACTTAAGTCTGTGATCTCGCACAATATTTGCTTGTACGGAGTAAGTGGCTTCTATTCAAGTAATACGTAAAATAAATTAGATAGGAACTTTTTTCGAGGAATTTTAACAGTTTAAAAGGGTAGATATCTAGTATATAAGTATCTTTAAATTCCATTCATCAAGACCTCCACATTATGTGGCTCTCGTGTGTTAAAGTTCTTGGTAAAGCACGGCTTCATAAACAATTTTGCTTGTAATAAATATTGCGCATCTTTTATTTGCGTAAGCAATAAATTCATTGAAATGTCTATCGCCAACCTATTATGCTTATTCCTATTCAGAGGTAAATCAAAGTAGTATTTTAAAAGCTTTATAAAAGTAAACTTTCGAAATCGCTTAATATAATTATTTTTGGGAAATATGGAAAATGCGGTAATGCGTGACAAAGTATCTCTGATAAAATAAACCCTACAAAATATCCTACGGACAAAACATCCTCCAACCAAATATCTACTAAAACCCAACCTAACCTAAGTTGACAGGATGTCTGTATTATTTGTGTCCCATTTTTTTGTTAGGTTAAGTTTTAATAAGTATTTTATTAGGGGATGTTTTGTCCGTAGAATATTTTGTCGGGGATATTTTGTTGGGGTTATTTTGTTTGCGGGATGAAAAGTCGCGGAACCGGAAAAAACTGCATTCAAAATTTCAAAAACATAAAATGAAAATTTGCTTTCGTCTATATATGTATTCCTCAAACTACATACATAACATAACGAAGGGATAGAAGAAAAGTTATTACCATGTAATCTATGAGTATTAGATAAGCACTAGTTTGGCGGAATTCTGGATATAAAATAAAATTAAATAAAGGTTTTAGGAAAGTTTTTTAAATTTTAAAAACCTTGTTATCACATTCTATCGAGTATTTCGAATTACACTGAAAATGTAATACTCCAAGAAAAATAAAAATCTTTGACCCTATTTTGTTTTTGATAACAAACCACTCGGGTCATGTAATGCTACCCGACTGTGTCTTTTGGTGACATGTCACCAAAAGACACAGTATCATAAAACTCGTTCCGTCTTTTTTCTTCTACAGTCAAACATACAATATAAAGCGATAGAATGACAAAACATTTTTTGCAACTGAACGTTTACTATAGATGCCCCAGATTAAATTGAAAAAAATAGTTTCAAGGCTTTCAATTTTATAAATAACATTTTTATTTAAATTTAAAAAAAGTTGTAAATACAGATGTCAATAAAACATCTGAAAGCGATTTAAAAAACGTTTTAATTGCATATGCCCAAAATCAAATCTGAAAGACTATTTAAATTATTTTAAAAGGCAGTATATTTCATTTTGGGATCCGTTTAAAAATATCGAATCTGTATTAAATTATATATCAATCTGGAATATTTGTTGAATTGTTATTTACTTTGGTTAGGCCCGAGTGGTTAAAAATATTTTTTTACATTTGAATCAAAGTGTCCGCGTGAAATTCTTTTTACTAAATTAAATACCTAACGTTTCAAAATGAAAATACCTTCCAAAAATAATTGATTTATGTTCAAATATAAAACAAAAACCATCCATTAACAGTCATTGATAAAAAAGCCTCAATTTTCGGAAACGAATTGAAATCACCCCACGCACTAACGGAAGCTCCCGCAAAACGGAATAACACACAAATTCCGGCGGTTTGGGCGCTTTGCGTTTTTTGAAACAAGCGTAGCATAAAAATCCTTTTGCTTTTCCATTATCTGTGGATCCCTTTGTCGGCGTTATAATTTCTGGGTATTTTGCATTTTTAGCCTCCATCGGAGGTTCTCGAACAGCTGGCGGTATTTAGTGTTTTTGTTGTTTGCGTATAAAATGTAAAGCGCCATTGTTTGTTAATATTTTTGTAATAATTTTAAGATCGTGGAAAAGGGAGATATTTCGGGAATCTAAACGTTAAAAATTAATTAAACCACTTTAATTATTTATAAAACCGACATGTTTCAAAAGCCGTGCTTATTTCTTCGGGGTTGATAAACACTAAACTAAAAACTGAACTAAACTAAACTAAAACAAATAGTTGTAAGTAAATCCTGAAGTCTAAAAATTACGAAACATATTTGTTTTGTTATAGAATAAAAGTGGTTAGAACTAAGTGTTCATTAAATTTTAATTAAAATTGTACTCGAAATAAGTTAGCCGTGTTTGAAGAAGTAAAATATGCGTTTTTTTATTAATACCCACTTATTTAGTCATCATTCCTGTGTACCTAAAAAAAATGAAGAAGTTTAAGAAAGAGACGTTTAGAGGGATTTAACATGTCGGGTGAATGTAGAGTGTTAGATGCTCCCAATATCTTCCCGTTGAAAGATAAGAAACATTGTTTGAAATGGCATTAGCTATCTTTGGAGGCAAAATCTAAATAGCCAGGTAATTCCCCACTTTCCTCTTACCCATCGCCTTCCCTACCGTATTACCTACAGCTTCAAAACTTATCCCAATTTATTTATTTTTACTTTAGCTCCGCTCAGAAGGCCCTGGTTAAAAAATACCCCTCGGGGCCTTTGCCATCTTTGAGGATGCTGTGTGGAGGGTATTTTAAAGAAAGGAAGGAGAGGAACTTCTGGGAAGGAAAAGGGTAAGAGGGGGGTAGAAATCTGGGGGAAAGTGTGTCAAGGAGTGAAGGACATACAAATCTATCCCTCTCACTGCGATGCAGGGCGATGTTCTGTTGGATAGGTCAAAAGTTCTCCCTCCACCACTCTCTCTCGATTCGACCTGCCACGCAGAAGGTGTGCAGACGCATCCCCCGCCAAGACCTAGACAAACCTCACCCAACGTACCCAGCTCACTCAATGTAGCGAACCACTTTGGGGCGGCGATATCTATACCCGCCTCCCAATAGAGCTTTTATATCAATGTTCTTATTCTCAAATTTTCCACCGATCGCTCGAATCAGCAAATTATAGGACTACAATTACGAGAAAATTCAAGGTTCTTGTTTTAACTTCGTAATCCCCACTTGGAAAATGTAAAAAAAAATAAATTCATTAATATCTATTTCATTAAAGATTGTAATATTTTCGTTTAGATTTAAAGAAAGTTATTGTAATAAAAAATCATAAATATTTATTCACTGAGTTAAATACGATCCCCACTTAGCACATTGTTAGTTACGCCACTGCGCTATTCCAGTATCAACATTGCATGTAAACTTGCTAAGCGTTTGCGGTTTGCATGTTTTATTGTTATCCCATTACGGTGCGGCTTTGTGGCACACCCACTACCCACCACTGCTGGGGAGGCCAGTGACGTTGCTAATGGATTTTACTGGGACGGGGCAAAAGAATTATTTTTTTAATTTTTGTATGGGGAGAGAGGGTGAAAGACAAATAAAAAGGTATGAAGTGAGGAAGTATTTAATTTGTTAATATTTATGATAATAAATAAGTATTTAAAGCCACAGGGTTGAAAAATATTCGTGACCTTTCTATTGATACTCGTATTTCTTCCCAGAATATAGCAGATTAAAAATTTTGTATGTATATATACGCAATAGGATTTAATATAAATATGTTCAACTAACCACAATATACAAGGTGTCTGGCACTGGATGCGAAATATTTAAGAAGTCTACAGTGCCCTTGAGGTGTTTTCTCTGCAGCCGGACTCTCTCGGAATATCGCCTTGTTCCATGCCGTGCCATGTTCATCACTTCTGGACACACTGACCCCCAGATTCCACCTTTTATACCTTTTTCCTTCCCAAACCTTCCTCTCCTTCCTTTTCTAAAAATATCCTTCACCCAGCATCCCTAAAGATCAGAGGAAGATCATAAAGCCCTGAGGGGAATTATTTTCCGCAGGGCCTCCCGTATGAAGCTAATGTAAAAAAAATAGAATAGGTATTGCTGCTTTTTCCTTTAAGTAGGTTAGGTTAGGTTAGTTAAATTTTTTATATCTTGCTAATTCCATGAATTTTCAGCAATTTTTACTTTATACCGTCTCCGTAAAAAGTGTTTGAAGACTCTGAACGACAACTCAATGCAACGAATTTAACACTGTTGAACATAGAAAATGAAAATTTAATACCTACTTTTCATCGATATTTCCTTTTTTTAAATAAATCACGCTTACATTTGTAGCTGATACAATGTTTCTCCTTCGGAAATAACAAGTTGGCATGTCTTTTTAAAAATGGACCCTTTAAAGCGTTTTCGATAATTCCATTTCATGCATTATGTTTGTTTCATTTGCTTCTTTAGTTCTGGATTTGCTTAAATCCTTACATACTTAGAGATTAAAACGATTTTCTCTGGGTATTATTAGTTTTCAGAGATTTTTCTCCTATCCTATCTTCCAATGCACTTCACTTTATTCAATACATCTCCATCGTTTTACATATCACTGTACAAGCTACAGGTCAGAACTGTGGGTAAACTACACTGCATCCAAATGGCATAATCTAAAAATCATCTACAGTAATACATATCACCACTATTCCGCCTACCGAAATACTGCACTAAGTAGATGTTCCTGGAGAGACGCGTGCACTTTTTCAGAGCACTTCTCCACCAGCGCATGGGAAGATTGTTAGACTGCCAATCTAAGAATAACATCATCTAATGCCATAGTACACTTTGAGTGGTTTGCTACGTTTGGTGACTGGCAAAATAAAAACAAAAAAATTACTGGCACGCGTGGCCGCCAGAATGGAGGCCCCCTGATGGCCTTCTTGAGACGAAAGTCGGTCAAATATCCTTCATAAACTTCTCCTGCATTATTTTTAATTAATATTTTTTACTTCATTTCTGTTTTTCTTTTGTGCATTGATATTTTGTTTCAATGTGAATTACGGAATTTATTGCAATGCGCTACCACTGCATACCTTCTGGAATAAATTATTGTTTTTGTTTATTTATAACATTCTTAATATCCCGCATTCCGAATTTCTAACAAAATATAACTTTAAAAAATATATGTCATTTTTAATGATATTCTCTGTGCGTTTCAAAAAGTAATTGAGTATTGAATTTATAAAAAATCGTAAAGTGTACTCCGAAACATATCTGGTTCTGTTGTTTAAATGTCAATAATCGAGATTATTCTTACTGATGTCTAGCTGGTACCCGGCATGTATTGCATTGACATTTAAAATCGTTTCTCCCTGCATGTCCTTTCCCATGCGTTCCCGTTCCCCTCTCGCATCCCCTTCCCCTACCGCGCTCCTCTACCACCTTCCCCTATCCTCGTCACCCCTCCCTCGAACCCCACCTCCTTCTTTACCCTCTCCCTCCTGCCTTCCCTCCCTGCCACTAAAATATATGAAATGCACACATTTTCATTTGTACAAATTTCATAACGCCAGAGCTTACCATTATATATAGGTTATAACCTTTGCTGGCTTGTGCACAACAAATCGCCAAAGTTTCATCGCAATCAAATGAACGGTATGGCAGCGCATAAAATACGAACAAACAAATATTGATTTTTACATATAAAGATGTGAATGTGAATGTGACAGTGAATGTATAATTTTAATGTAAGTTATAGCAGTTCTTTGTGTTAAGCGCATTAGTTATGAAAAAAATTACAGGGTTTTTTTTTAAATGATCGTCGCATATATCGCGAGATTTTTTCTCTATTTCAAATAAGAAATCCTTTATTATATATTTTCTCTCCATATAACATTCATATTTTCATACCACCTTTTCAAACCATCTTCTTCTTCTTGTTTTTAAAAGCTTATTACGAAGCCTTAAATATCCAAGCAACCACTGAACACCCTACAACCCAGATAACACAACCCAAACAGTTTCAGCACTGTATCTCAACCAGGCCAACAGAATGATTTAGGAGGTAGAAACAACCCTGGAGGGGGTGGGGGGGATGGGTGCTCTGTTCCAGACACCCGGCCCAGCCCCGGGGTGAGCGTGTGATCAAAGCGATACACCGTACAGTGTACAGTGTACTGGGTACCCTGTACAGTACTTTCCGAAACCCCCCGGGCGCCCCCGGGTCGGCCTCGGGTTAGGGGCATTAAATGTATCAATTTAAATTACCGAAGGATGTGAGGATTCAATTGGGGTTGTGTGGGATTTAATAAATTAAGATAACACTTTGGTGATAAATCGATTTAGGAACATAATAAAGCTGACATTATTTATGTAACAATATGGAGTGCGGTATATTTCTAAAGATTACTTACCCGGATTCGCTAAAGTATCTGTATATTTTATTCTTGCCTTTAAAGCAAATAAAATAAAGTTACAAAATATATGGAATTATAGGTTGGGGAGGATCTTACAAAAACAATCTAAACACAGTAAAAGTTTAGCAAAGAATCATCATTCATTTTTTTTTTTCAAATTCACCTTTTCAACAGAATCACTTTTTAAATTGTTTCCAGTACCAAATTTCGATAACATATTCAAGCAAGCTTCCATTATAAAAATGTGTAAAGAAAAAAATAACAAAGAATATCAAGAATTTTATAATAACCTCCCTTCTGAATTACGCTGTATCATCAACTAATCAGAACAAATAAATAAAATTCATCATTTAAAAAAACTTAATTAATGTAAGTAAAAAGTAAATATTTTATACAATACATATTATAACTTACAACCTAAGTAAGAATCGTGGCTCCCTTATCAGGCACAGGAGCTCCCCTTTTCTGATAAGGTATACATGACCAAAAACGAACTTTATTATAATATGTATGCATATGTATATGTAACTCATATTTTTTTTATATTACAATAAAAAAATATTACGTCTTGTCTTATTTTCTGATATTTTGAATTTCGGTATAATATTACAAAAAAAATCATGACGCCAGAGCTCATTATCCCAGAGTTTCGTGTGATAGTTTGCACTCTAAACGTGAGTACTAAATAATATTTCTGAGTGAGTAGGTACTAATAAGTACCGTCGCGTCGGCGAGGATGAAATGGTACCGCTTTTCGAGATTTTTTTAATGCTATAAACTTATTTTATTAATAACATAATTTATTTTTTTTCGATTAAAACAATTTCTTCATAGTTACACTGTGATTCACTCAACGAATATAATACATATTTTACCTAGAAAACAGACGTTATGCAAATCCTGCAAAACTTAGTTTAAATTTAGTACATTACTCTGTTGGTAGCCCATTCCTCTTGTAATGATATTTCTTATAAGTCTCATCACTTATTCAAGAAGCCACATGTCAGAACAGATGTTCTAGTACATCGTGGTATGACAAGGAAACTTCTCAAACAGTAAATGTATTTGATTCCATAACAGTTGATCTCCGGACTGTGGTCGGTTTAGGAAAAATAGTGTATACCTACTTACACAAATCATAACTAAGTGTCCCAGATAGGTTTACAGAGAGAATGTACCGACGAATAACAAAATATAAAACATATTTTAGCACCAAGGATAAAACTACTTGTCAATGTACGGTTTATACCAGCGTACAAGTACGAAAAAATCGAAGCTATAATTGAATTCGTTTGATATCCATACCAAATTATGATAAAGATATTTTTGAAGTTGATTTTAAATTTGAAATTGGTGAATAACGCACAAAAAATTATAATTTTATCATGATTATAATTTCGGGGTGCCAACACTGCCAACGACTGTCGAGTCACCGCATATATAATCACCTAAATATATTTAATAACGTTAAAACTTTGTTTTCCTACCAATAATCACAAAGGCTTAGAATGTTAAAATAATGAATTTTCTAGGTGATTCTAAATAAATAATTAGTTAATCCATTGGGCAACAAATAACAAATAAGTAAACTTTTAATGAAATGCTAAAACCTTGAAAAGGGGCTTCACAATCGCAGATGTGAAAATAGTCTAAAATTAGAATCAAAAGCGGTCACTTTCTCAGAGTCCTAATTCAATTCAAGAACAAACAATTTATTTCCAAATTACAAGAGAAGCAGACCCGTTGGATTTCGAGTCACCCTTCCCATCCCCATCCATATCCACAACATGTATCCACGTTTAATCCGTTCCCACATATAACGCGGGCTATGTTTGGTCATGCGGAACACGAGATATCAGAATACCGCGCAGCCAACATTGCAAACAAACCTACCGACCAATACATACATGGATGTCATTTACGTATAATATTATATTATCTGTGTATGTATTGCACACGGTGAACGGTGACGTCACTAGGACCTTTGTTTGGGACACTAACGGGTAATGTACTGCTTTTATCTTCGCTATGTTCTGGGCTATTAATATATATCCATAGACAGCAATGATTATTCTGGAGTATGTATTTACTTTGGAATGTACATAACATTGGACATGAACCTTGAATGTATGTACATATTATAATAGTGAAGTGTAATGGATATTGCTGTGTATAGAGGGTGTAACAGAACTATCCTAAGGATTCTAACTAGCGATTTTTGGAGTAAAAATGTATTATGTCATTTTGCTGTCCGATGACATATTTTTTTCATTTAAAAATAATAAAGTATTTTTTCGGTTCCGTGATAAGCGCTTCGTTTCATCCCAGCAGCACGGTAACACACGAAAATCAAATATCGTATAGTATGTAACACACGCGTATCAAGTGTGGTCAGTGACGACGTATGATAGAAAATATAATTTTAAAATTTTTATTAGAAACATATATCATCGGACAGCAAAATGACATTTAGGCTCCCGTATAAGCTCCACAGGGGAGGCCCTGAGGAAAATAATTTCCCTCAGGGCCTATGTCATACTAGGAGCGTTTCGACAATAATACCATTTAAATTTAGACCGGTGATTATTCAAATCGATATACGAGTATAAATATTTTTAACCTAATGAATAAAACCTCAAATTGTTACATTGAAGACAATATTAACTACTCTGAAACGAAAAATGATAACAAAAAATAATACAAAAAGATTTGGTCGCATCCAGATATTGTATCCAGGACAGAGTATTATTCAGATTTTTCTGTTTCCCATTTTTCGATTAAGAGTCGATAATATTGTCTTTTATTATTTATTTTATTTATTAACATTTAACCACTTGGCAACATAAACAGATATACACGTTAATATGACAATAGCAGTCAAGTACAATAAGCGTGTTTTCACGTCAACGCGTGTTTCCACAGAAATCGTTATTGTTCTAGTGACATCCCTAAAACAAAAAGTAGAAGCTCCATAATAAATCAAGCTACCCATCATTATTCAAGTTGTCCATAGAAATACATAAAAATACCTATTCTGTCAGATACATGGTGGACCGCAAAATCGCCCACCAGCCGTTAGACACTGTTATTTTTTAATTAAATATTCTTGTACGAAATGATGAAAAAGTGAAGTGACTAAATTGTTTATTATACATTCATACAATATAATAAGTATTTTTTACATAATCCGTGATTTTAGTACCATTTTCACATAAAAACATCACACGAGTCATTTTAACATTTTTTTTTTATGTTTGCATTCTAAATTTTAATATATACAAATGTTAATATTTATTTGTTATATAATGATTTGAAAGCTTATTTTGTAACCTTTAAAAAACACTTTTTAGTATTCGGCTACGTTCAGAAATGTTTCATTTATAGAGCGTTAATTGTGAAGCGGAAATAACATAAAGTTTTCGTAAATCCGACATTTCGTTTAAGACGTAAAAAGTTCATATTCGCGATAGATCAGAGTGGTTAAACCTTCTAAACTACTTATTCAGTTTGTCAGCAGGTACATAATGACAACATTTTATACAATAACGTGGTACTTTTTCAAACGATGTATACATATGTATAATGACGATGGTAAATTCAGATCAATTGGTGAAATTAACGGAATAGTATAAATATAAATATTTAAATATCAGTATAAGCCTTTTATAATAAATAAGTTCAAATTAATAGTGACATCAGTAGTTTCATATTTGTAGATAATGATCAAATAGTTCTTTTATGTTATTTTTAATTTCGTTCTTCAGTTTTTTAATTAAAATAAAATCATAATTACTTAAATTAAATTATTTTTAATTAATTAAGACAATATTAGCGAAACACGAGTATAAGAAGATACGGTCACATCTGGGACTCGACCCAGGACCTATGCCTTGCCGGGTGGAGCTCTACCAACTGAGTTACTTTGCCCCTATTCGGTCATATTTAACTGTGTTGTAACTTCGACTGAGAACTACCAATTTTATTTTATTCATTTTCTTAATGCATATTTTTATTGGCTGCTATTTTTATGTATAATTATTGCAAGATTCAAACCCAAACTAAATGCAATCTAGATAGTTGTCTTGGATATATATTATTTATAACTATCAGGAATGTCTTCATTAAAAAAAGACGAAATCAAGATTTACATGGCTCTCTGCCAATCACTGTTAGAATACGGTATTATTGGATGGGGCAGTGCAAATAAAAAACATACTAAATCCACTAATTAAAACTCAAAAAGCCATCATGAAAATTATACTGAAAGTTCCTGTAAGAACTAGAACTGATGAAATCTTCAACAATCTTAACATCATGTCAATTAAACAACTACATATATTCTAATTATTCTAAAAGCTTCTTATATTATGGTATTAAACTCTACCATAAAATACCACTATCACTCAAAAACCTCAACAGTTAAATCTCAAATAAAAAGCTGGATACTAAATATAGGGAGATCAGAAATAGAAAATATGTATACTGATAGCAAATACAGACTAAAACCGAATCTACTGAACTGAATAAAAAAAAAAAAAACACAATCTTATTTATTTTATAATTATTTAAAAAAAATACTACATGATATATGTTTATGACTAATTCATATTAATTTCTTATAATTAAATTACAATACAATATGTAAATGATATCCTCAGCACGGGAGATCCCAGTGAGGATATCATTATCTCTATATGTTACTAAGAAAGGAAGACAATAAATCATTATTATTATATTATATGCGATATCTTTTGACTTTTCTGTAAGTCTCGAATGAATTATTTTTTATCTCAACAAAAACCTCAAATTGTAATATTTTAATTAATGAAGACAAAATTAGCGAAACTCAATCGAAATGAAACATAAAATCAACAAACAATCATATATAAAGATAGCAGCCGATAAAAATAAGCGTTTATAAAATGAAGATAATATTTGTAGTTCTTAGTCGAAGTATGATAATAATAATAATAATAATTGGACAATTTGTATAGCGCCGTTTTAGTGAAAAATCACCTCAAGGGTGCTTTTGATATAGTTAAATATGACCAATTCTGATAGGGACACATTAGCTCTGTTGGAGGAGCTCCCCCCCGGCAAGGCGTCATATTTTAATCTAACCAATACACCACTACACAAGCAAGGTTTTCTTTAAGATGATTTACGTGTAGCTAGTAGCTATGTATTAATATTGAGAAAAACGTTATAATTACCTAAGAAAAAGATTTTTTTAAATCGATAATTTCTCGCTACCTCTAATCTGTTCCACCTTTCGTTATGTCTACCGGCTTCTAAAGCCTCGGAACCACTGATCCGTAAACACATACGCCCTTCAAATAATCTCATACGAGATTATCATAATCTTATTAAATACATCAAAGGGATGAAATTGCGGCTCGCTAACAGGAGGTATCCACTTTGTAATAATAATAATTACTCTCAGCATCCTTGCTACGTGTTTACACGCCTTCCCGGTATCTCGGAACACCTGTTGACGAGATGTGAAGATGGTATATTACCTTGCGTCGAAACTTCGGAACACGAACAAGGAAAGTTTCGTAATAACAACTTCCCTACAGGTAAACTGATACGTGAGATTCTCAACTTCTGACTAGTAATTACAAACCGGCTTCGCCCGTGTTTTCACACTATTTTTATGAATGTCATTTTGCACTTTGCCTGTAACACCTTTAGTGCTCTGCGATTCATGTTGGTACTTCGCTCGTATTTTCGAAAATGTGGATTAATATAATTTCATAAATTTTAATATTATTAACTTTTTTTTTTGTGAATAAGGTAAAGTTCGTTAAGACTATATGGAATGCAAACCTCTGCCAGATAGTAACTGCCTACGCGGCTTCGGCGGAATTTCCTCAAGCTTTATTCGAAATATTTTTGCCTACCGAACAATTGAAAAAAGCAACAATCTGGAGTCTTTGGTTTAGAGATGAGATTGTGACCAGTTCCTACCGGGATGTCCTTTAGCCAATCCCTACCTCTCTTTAACCATCATCTTCCTGGAAAAGTATTTGAAAATCGGAACAATGGCAAGAAAAATAGCAAATTCTAGTGCAATTGTTTTAGAAAAATAGAAGAAGATTTGAAACTACCTTGGAATAAAGCTATTTGTGTTTTTCGCGTACACAATCTCGTTTTTTTAAACTAAAAATAGTAATTTGACCATCTCGGAGGTAAATACTATCGTATGTTGTCATTCGTTTTATTGTGGTGATAAATACCTCGAGGTATTACGGTGGAATTAAATTGAGATTGTGTCGTGTACTCCTTCGCAGAGGTACAGTGGTAAGTGATTGGTTATCCTTTTTCCTTGCATGCCTTGTTTTTCCTACACATATTATCACACAATTCCAGCAAACACCATTTCGTCTCTTTCGTTATTTAGTATTGAGAGTTCATTTTCAAGTGCATCTGAAGCAGTAATTCGTAAGTACATAGTTTCCAATACAACATGGGGTCTTGTGTTTTTCTTAAAAAGGGTTTTTTCAAAGTTACTTGGCTCACGGTGCAAATGACTTTAAGAACTGAAATAATATGTGTTGTTGACCTAGAAATTCAAGACAAAAACTGACAAGTTTCATAACGGCAAAACTCACCATTTTGAGAGTTTTGCAGTTCAATAGAGAGGGGTTTTCGGTTTTAAGTGATATTTGGTCAACAACAACTTTTGGAATAGAATTGAAATTAAAAAACTTTTTCACTTTGTTCCAATTATTTATTATTACCAGGACCGGTTTCATCCTACTACGGACATTTTCAGACTGGTAAATAAATAAGTGGAACAAAGTGAAAAAGTTTTTTAATTTCAATTCTATTACAATGGAATTCCACCACGAATTAACAGTGCAAAAACTAGACTCATTAACAACTTTTGGATTGTGATAGGTAGTCTCTCACAATAGTCACTATGGAATTTCTTCTAGAACTCTATAACAAAGTGCAAATATACCATTTTTTTCTAAGTTTTTCTTTCCCACCTCGGGTTTGAACCCAAGATCTCTGGATTCAGAGATACATCTCGAAAGCAGATGCATGAAAATTCAAATTGAAAATGAAAATTCCACGTTTATTATTTATTAAATACCGACATGTCTCGTTAGCGATGCTCACTTCCTCAGGGTTTACTTAAAAATATAAGTTTGCTATATCATGATACTATTTGTACCACATAAGTTTGTTGTGTTTGACGAAGAGATACATAATGTGTTATGAAAATAAGAAAGGAATATTGAATAATGCATTGGTAGTTAGACTCTCGTCTATAACTGCATAATTTTAATATAATGTGTTTTGTTCCAAGAGTAAACACAATATTCGCCTATAACTGCAACTATTGTCAATTGATTAATCTGCAGCCTGTTTAATTAAACCAATGTGCGGGTGAAATGATAGGAACGCCAAAGCAAACGATTTTGATTGGTCAATTAATTGGAAGTGTAATCCAATCAGCGTTCGCGTTGTTTCGGACACCGACGTGCTTGCCAAATTTCAGGGGTTCGGGATTCCTGAAACACGAAATAGGTAAATGCCACATACCTAAAATTAGGTATATGGTGTATCGTTATGTAGCGATGCTCTACGATGGTACTTATTTGTACTGCTCAAATTATCATATTAAAGGCCAGTAGTACCCGCTTAAAAAGAAAGAGAGATATGTAATTACGAATATTAGAGGGAGCGCGCGAATATTAAAAACGATAATATTTAAGCGAAAATCGTAAAAATGTTTAATAAAACAAGACTCGTTTAAAATAGAGCAAAAATCTCGTGGGAATGTCTAAAATAGCATTTTAAAAAACACTGTGATTTTTTCATATATATAACTGGTAAAATAGCTGAAAAACCGTGATTATAATAATTTATATAATAGTTTATCTTCAAAAATAACATGTATTTTTTTAAGAGCTTTTAAACGAAAAATATGTAATAAATCGGTAGAAATACGGTAAGCCACGCCTTAAATCTATTAAATATTTAATGCACCTAATTGCACTATGTATTAATTTAGCTATGTTCTGTAAAACATTCGGGCGTAATAAACGTTTGCTAATTACAAACTTGCTTTACAACAAACTATTCATGTTTTTGTTTACAATAACATCAACAAAGTAACTACATATTAGTCCGTAACTACTTTCATAATATCTTAAGTACTTATTTTTTACTCTTGTTTTACTCAAACTTATTGAACTCCTTTGTACAACTTTACATGATAATGACACGGTATACACACTTGTATTGTACCTGCTTATGTCTTGTATATTCAGTTAATTATGTTGTATACTGTAAACTCATGAACAACTTGCATAATATAATAATGAATAAGCGTAAAAACCTTCAACGTGTTTATACAAGGTGTCCGGGGGTAAAGAGCATTAACTTCGGGAGGTGATTCTACATGATATTATAAGTAAAAAAGATAAATAACTTTTTTTGAAATTCCAACTTTTAAGGGTGGTTTTGTGGTAAAAAGATAAAATTAGATCGGCCTGTGCCACCAGCTTTATTATTTTCCGCTGTTACGATACGGGCCAAGCAAAACCATGCAACGTTGCCACAATCGTGCCCGGCAGGATCTTAGCAAGTAAGATCGAACCTCACACTAAGGATTTTTAGTAGGTACGTCTTTAAGTTTTTAATCTTTTTTACTTCTACCATCATGTAGAATCACCTCCCATGTTGATGCACTTTACCCCCGGACACCCTGTAGATAAATATATTTTTTTTTTAATTTCACTGGTCAGTGGCTGTTTTGCATCGCTTCTGGGTCCCATCCAGGCGTCGTGAGTTCAATTCTTCAGCTGGTTAAGTCTTCCATAACTTTACAAACAACATCTTCCGCTTACAGTGGGTCAGGTTATTCGTAATCCGGGAATGTTTGTCTTTCCAATTAAAAAAAATAAATTCATCGTAGATTCGTAAGTTCAGAGCAATTCAATAATCACACAGATCATAAAAATTGCTCTAAAGATAAAAAAGAAAATTAAACAATTTGAGAGCCAATAATTTATTATAAATACTGCAGAATTTGTGAATAATTTTTGAATACCAACTTGGAATTTGCATTTAAAATATTTGAAATGGCGTGAATGCACGCTTCGACTTCATATAACACCATATTTAATGTTATCTGCAATATTACAACACTTTAAGGATGAAGTTTCCTTCCTTAGTTACGAACAGTTAACATGATTTAGAAACCCGGTTAGGGGATGGAACTTGTAGGCAGTTGTTGTACATGAAAATAGGGTGGGGTGATTAGATTACAAATAATAATAGGTAGGTACACAATGCACACCTCTCAGGTTAAATATTTTATGTTTTCCACTGCACAATATCTTACTAATATTATAAATGCGAAAGCTTGTATGGATGATTGGATGGATTTTACTCTTTCACGCAATAAATATCGAATGGAATTTATAAATTCTTTCACTAATCGAAAGCTACTTTATTTGCGAGTAACATGGGCTATATATATTGGTAAGCTCTGGCGTTATGAATAAGCTGTGGCGTTATAAAATTATCTATTATACGTTTATTAGCAAAGCGTGTTACTAGGTAAATGTTTGACGTGGGCTGACAATATTATTTGTTTGATAGCGAAAATTCAAATATTAGTATTCTAATATAAATATTTAGTATAGGTAGATACAAATATAAAATAGGTACTTATCTACATTTTGACCTAAGCCAACAGCTATACTAATATTATGAATGCGAAAAGAAGCGTATTTGATTGTTGATTGATTGAGGGAGGGGGAGTGGTAGTGCGGGAGAGGGGGGGGGGGAGTGGGGGGGGGGCGAATATGCGAGCGAAGCCGGGGGTAAAAGCTAGTATAACATAAGTTTGACACAAGGAAAACACCAGCCCACCAGTAGCCCATTTTTTCATAACTAGCGAGTTCCCGGCATGCGTTGCAATGCCACTTAATAAAGAAATGGTTTCTCCCTGCGTGTCCTTTCCCATTTACCTCACGTGTTCCATCTTCGCCTTTCCTCTTCCCCCATCCCGCGAACCCGCCTCCCACGTTCTCCTCCCCCCTCCCGCATTCCATACATTTAGTCCCGGTACATTCAGTTTTAAAACTAGGTATAGCCGTCTATTGCATTTTTTATAATGCCAAATTTCACAGGGCAGATATGCCCTGATGATGGATAATAACATAACACCCTAAAAACAAATAACGAAAGCCACCACGCCCAAAGTCCTTTTGGTCGTCAAAATCTAATTTCATCTCGAACCTCGGACGAAACCGGATAGTAAAGTTAGTACTTAATAGTAAACCTCAATGTGTAGATAGCATAACACAAAATGCAAGCAAAAATGGATAAAGTGGCCAACAATAAATTCTCCCCAAATTATGGTCATAAAAATCCTGATCAATTTGAATTATTACTATCAATCTCGAGTCAATGGTATAATGAATGCGAAAGGGAAACGGGACATTAGCTCGCTAAACATGTTCCCCCCATGTCACCCCGTGTCATCCCTTGTAACGGTGGGGTGCAAACTCACCCCGTGTTTCGGTACAAAGTACCCCGATACAATGCACCCCGCGCCAACCTATTTAGCGGGACACATCTGCACACTTATTATCACAAGTTTACACTCGTGATAACTGCGTGACGTGCTTCATCTTGGACTTGATGTCTTTAAACCTTCAAATTCTGGCGTATTTTGTCAATAGAGAAAAACATTTCCGCTTTGCAATAAAATCCGAATAATATCCGAAAACTAAAAACTGTTGTTGAAAGGTGATGAAAAACGCTTTCAAATTGTATTATAAATAACAATGCAATTTTTTTAATGTAATAATTTTAAAAATGGCCCACCTTACATTTTAACTAAATTACTGATAGAAAAAAAAACATATATATTTTATATTAAATGAAAAGACACACTTTGTAAAACACCACTTTATTTGAATTAATAATTATTTAACAGCCAACCAGGTTTCGCTTAGCTCAAGCTTCTTCAGGGCTATTATAATAACGAAAGATAATTATATACAGACACATATATATAAGAAATTTATTTCATATATGTATATTTTATTAGACAAATGAACTACAAAGTTATTGTCACCTCACTTTTTGTCATTTCATATAAAAAAATCTTTAAAAAATCCTGTTCACTTTTTTTATTTTTTTATATATTTTTTTATATTTATTTTAAGCTTTTATAAGTAAAATCTCAAATTATAATATTTAATTAAATGAAGAAAATATTAGCGAAACTCAATCAAGTTTCGTTAATATTGTCTTCATTTATTTTTTTCAAATTGTGGTCGGAACCATTGATATCATAAAGGTGTACATTTTAATTATTTTTTGGTTAACTTTTAGATTTGAGTATAAAGCATGTTGTTTTCTCTTTCCAAAACCGTTTATATCATACTTCTCACTATGGTAGTAAGGGAGACAACGATTATTATGAGAACTGTGTGAGCTGAGACCTGAGACAATATGATAAAATGGGTTAAACTAGTAACGACTATTAGGAGAATGATTACATTCAGTATGAATATTCATTGTAAAAACAAATTTCGGAAAAATATGTTCTTTCGCGATAGGTAACACGCCAAATGCGAGTCCAATATTTGTAAGCAGTTGATATTTGTCACATGAGCACGGTTCGTTTATACGACTCCTTCTTGGATTCGTCTTTATGACTTCTTGATTTCAACAGCTCGGCTGTGGAACGCTTTGCCGGCCTCAGTGTTTCCTCCATCCTACAATTTTCACTCACTTCACTCCTTCCTTTCCATAAAAATACCCTCCGCATAGCACCCCCAAAGATGTCATAGGCCTCGAGGGAAATTCAGGTCTCCCATTAAATGCATTCACGAGGGTAGGCTGGAAAGTAATGCACAAATGCTTTTACTGCGCGAACAAAATGATCTTCAGAAGCGCGCAGGTGGAATATGGAAGTGACATTCCTCCTCTATACGTCCGCGCAAGTTTGAGGTCGTTGAATTCATCCAGTGTATTTTGAGAAGCGGAAGTATGGAGACGTAATTTAGTGTTGTCAACGCAAGGTAAACAACGTGCTGTTAGCGAATTTTTAACTGCTGAAAAAGTGACTCCAACTGAGATTCATCAACGTTTATAAGATGTTTATGATGACGATGCTGTTGATAGGTCTACTGTAAATCGATGAGTAATAAAAGTTCATGATAGGGAGCCTGGAAAAGCAATAATTGTTGATGAAACACGCAACGGACGTCCGATCATTGATACAAATGATAAACAATCCAAACTCGTGCACAATTTTAGTATGAAAATTGTAGAACAAATTCATGTGGATGTAGTGGGAGGAGAAGGGGATGGGGAATAGGAAGGTAGGAAAGGAAATCTGGCTATTCAGATCTGGTCACCAAACACGGCTAAAGTCATTTCAAGCAACATTTCAATTCTGAATACTAGTCTTACACCAGGGCGATACTAAGAGTATCTTCCACTCTTTCTAGTTTCATTCATTTCCTTTCAACGCATCATTGGCAACAATATCTCTAAAAATAATTTTTAAAAATGAAATATTTACATAAATTTTTCAAAAAATATATAATCGAATTCTTATAAAACCCAAACTCCAAAAGCTTCTCAAATTTAAATCTTATGTCTTTTACCGTACAAAAATCTTTATCTACTAATTTAAATTATGTGTGCAAATACCTTTCACAAAAGACACATAAATTCAAACACAAATTTGCACCCCATAAAAAAGCCAAACTTACACAGTAAAAAACGGTGCAGTGTATTTTTTTGACAGCTCCAAAGTCTTAATGGCGTTCAACTCTGTTCCCTTTCATGCCAATCCTATAAAGGCCATATAAAACGGATTAAAATGATCTCGTTACATTGTTTGCCAGTTAAAAATACCCCATGGTAAGTTGGGGTTAGACGATCCTTGGGGGAAGTCGCATTCAAGTGGTATTTACTCTAGGAAATTGTATTAAGCTCCCGGACTTGATATGTCCTTTGTCATGTAATGATATCTGATAGTTTAATTGAGTTACCACTGATTTTTATCGTTGGCCTTTTGAAGGTAAATTGTTGAAAAATTGTGTCAAGATAAAAACATCTGTGTATTATTAGATTTTTTTTCCAGTTTATAAATGCAATATGGTTAAAAATATTCCAGCTATTTATTAGTTAGAGTATTATTTGGTGTAGTATTATGCACGTTATCATCCCGCGAAAAATATCTCCGAGAAAATATCCTACGGACAAAACATCCTCCAACAAAATATCTACTAAAATCTAACCTAACCTAACTTTACAGGTGTCTTTATTATTTTTGACATATTTTATTATTTTTTAACAATAAATTTATTATCTTTACAGGATGTCTGTCCATTGAGCTCCATATGAGGTCCATTGTACTATTTTTGAACAATAACAATAATTGTTTTTATAAGATGTCTAGGTATTATTTTTGTCCCATTGTTTTGTTAGGTTAGGTTATGTTAGGTTGGGTTAGGTAAACAAGTAGTACTTTGGAGGAAACAGTCACACGTATTTTGTGTGTCTCATCTTTTGACTCACCATTATTTAATGTGTAAGAAAGAGATGCAGCATTATTGTGATAAGTAATGAATGTTCATTGCCTTTTTTGCCGTCGCGGAACCGTAACCGTGAATCGTCACAGTAATTATAAAAGAGCTCATTGGGACTTCTTATTTTTGTCAATCAATAAAAATTCAGAATAGACAATATTATATTCATCTATTCTTCCCCTATTTTTGGCTGCTACTTTTTTAAATGATCACAAATTTCTAAAGAATTGCTCTGTAACGTAGGTAGTGTTTCGGATAAACATATCCGATTTTATTTATATTGGAGACCTATTGACCTTTTCTAAAAGTCTCAAAGAATATTCAATTTTTATTGGAATAACTCTCTTTATAGTAAGTTTGAAGGTTTTACCCATTAACGAGATATTTCATTGAAGAGGAAATATAATACTAATAAATCTAATCGAAAATATAAAAAATAAAATAAAAAGTTTTTCTATTTGAAGCTGATAAAATGGAAGAATGGGTGAAAAAAAGGTTAGGATTGAAGAAGGGGGTGAGAAAGATCGAAAAGTACTTGATTTTTTAGATGTTGTCACTAAATATGTCAAAAGTTAGTATTAAAATTATGTATCTACGTTCTAAAACTCTAATAAATTATTACACATGCTTTGCTTTGAACTCACGACCTATGGATTCAAACCCAAGAACATTTTACTGTAAAGCCAGTTTTTTTAACTCATTTTTTTATTTGTTAATATAAAGCAGTTTCTTTGTGATGTGACATTATAATTTAAAATAAATAAAATAATTTTAAATAAAACAATAACTTTGTATACATCACTTTCATTTTCTATACTTTGTGCCGACCGGGTTTTGCTACAACCGTAACTTCTTCAGGACAGTATAATACTCTACTAACATTAAGTTATATGTGTGTTATAGATAATATAATCAAATATTATCTACAACACACATGTAACTTAATGTTAGTAGAATATTATACTGCCCTGAAGAAGCTACGGTTGTAGCGAAACCCGGTCGGCATAAAGTATAGAAAATTAAAGTGGTGTTTACAAAGTTATTGTTTTATTAAAATTATTATTTTTATTTATTTTATTTAGCGTTGTGTAATTCTCTGTCGGCCATGTAAAGAAAAATAATATAACATAAAATTGATGTCTGAAAACTTTACACATAACCGTCTCCACGGTTAAGATGCAACACGGCAGAACAGATGTTCTAGCACAGCATAGCATGACAAACGGAATGGTGCTGTTGAATTGAATATCCAAAACAGTAGATATTACCTACTTACTTTCAATTAGGTTCTTTTAGATAATACTAATGCATACATATCATGAAAAAGAGCAATATAGAAAATAGATAAACTTTCACCCACACAATCTCAACCAATAGGAGCCTTGAAAGTGAGCACATAATCAAAGCGGCTAATGACGCTTAATAGATACTATACGTAGGTAAGGTTTCATTCTATCTCATTTTCCGCAGACTAAATCGTATAGATGTGTATGTGACGTTTCCGTTTCATCAAGTTTCAAATCACAACGGCGCTAAAGAATTTTCACTTCAATATACAAGTGTGCAGTTCACACGCGGTAGAAGTGGAACCTTCATAAAACTAAAGTAGACAAGAGTGGGATGGCTACGAAGTACCGCACAAAGAGGAGACCGATTATTCTCCGATTAAATCCTATAGATGTATGTGTTGGTCTCTTTTTAGTGTCGTTTTTTCGTTTCATCGAGTTTCTAATCACAACGGTGCTAAAGAAGTTTTCACTTTTAAAAATGGAGTGGAGGTCGCACGCGGTAGAAGTGAGACCTTTACCACACAATCTCAACCAATGGGAGCCTTGAAAAGTGAGCTCATAATCAAAGCGGCCAATGCGCTAAGGTTTCATTCTATCTCATTCTCTCGCAGGCTAAATACGATACATGTGTGTATTTGTTTATTTTTATTGTCGCTTTTTCGTTTCGTTCGAGTTTTAAATCACAACGGTGCTAAAGAAGTTTTCACTTTAAAAAAAACTTGATCTACTAACCATTTTTTGAGTTCAGTATTTTTTGATACGATGGGACCTAATATTTCATCTTTTCGTTCTCTTTAATCAAGTGTTCAAAATCTATATATATATACAATAAGAATTTCGCGTCACGATGTTTGTTCGAGATAAACTCCGAAACTACTAAACCGATTTTGATTAAATTTGGTTTACTGTGTGTAATTTAGTCCAACTTAAAGGAAAGAATAGTTTTATTTTGATTATTGACCTCAATATTAATTATTGCGAATTAAATGTTTGTTATAGGACAATACCTTTTTTTATTAATTTGTAAGTTCCATAAGTTTCTAACAGATGGCGGTGTGAGTTAATCTTCAACCCAACAATTGGTTAACTAGGTTGGGTAACCATCCAGTAGATGGCGCTGTGTTTCGTTAGCCACAGCTACTACGCGTGAGCGAGTCAGCTTGTGATCGTATATATTATAATTTTTCACTAACAAGATGTTGTAATAGCATATTACGATTCTCTCAAAAAATGTTTAAGTCCATATATTTCAACGGAGCGTAAAATATAAAGTCGGCAGAATAAATTATAAAAATTATACTATTTAATCTTCGCAGACAAAGCGTATCAGCTATGCATCGTACCATAAATTTACCTACACATAAATATTCGCAGAAATACATACCTACTACATAGCACCATCTGATAATATCCCCATAAAGTGAAAGTCCCCCATACAAAATAGCTTACCTATAGTTATACCGCGCGAGATAGCACGGGCTTCTTGGGGAGGGGTTGGGGAGGAATTACAGGGCTGTAATAGCGGTTAAATTCAGTTTAGATTAAAAAAAAAAAAGTTGAATATGTTATGTTTGTTATTATTCCCATTCAATCACTAGATCCTTGGTACAAACTGGTATATTAAGAGATTACATATTTAAAATACTTATACTATAAGTCGCACAACCTGTCTATACTAGCGGCTAATTGAATCTGAGTGGTAGGATGGCGAGAACCACTGTCGACAACCAACGCGTACGCGGGCACCCCTGTCGGCGATTGATAGAAGCACTTTCCCTGCTGGCCTCTGTCGGCATCTGATAGAAGCTCTTTCAATACATTTCATAATGGGTGTGATACGACATTACTGGAAACTCAAGTATACGATATTACTGGAAACTCAAGGATACGACATTACTGGAAACAAATCAGGATTGAAGGGTACATTGACCTCTACCATAAATAACCTCAAGATTTTTGCTACGTTTTATGACCTAGCAGGTGAGCCCGGGTTCACGGGGTGAGGTTTGTCGTCTTGGTGACGGATGTGTGTGCAGGACCTGGAGATGACGGTTGGGGGAGATCCTTTGACCTCTCCAGCCGGACTTATGGGAGGATTGGATTCAAGCATCACTTCTAGACACAAACTGGCCCCAGATTATTACCCATTCCTCATACACTTTTCCCTCTCAGAACTTCCTCTCCTTCCTTTACTTAAAAAGACCCTCCACACAACTTCCCTGACCTGAGAGAAATTATTTTCCTCTACGTGAAGTTATAAAAAAGTTTACCAATATATTACGTACAAAATGATTTAAGCAAATTTAATGAATAGATTGTACATCCAGATATGATGGGCGCAGTTTATATCTTTTTTAAATCTTGTCATGTATTTGTATGTAAACAACTTGTATTAGGTCTGTATATTTTTGAGCCCGTACCTTTTATTGTATTTTCCTGATTTTGTTTTTTTATGCATTTCTATAGTCCATCGTGGAGGATACTTTATTTTAACTTTTATAATAATGGTTATAATAATTCATAAAATCTTATAAGACATGCTTCTGTGAAATATTTGAAAAGAAATTCTTCATATGTTTGTGTCTGTATGTTGCTGCTGTGAAATGTTTTGTAAAATTTTTCTTCATATATTGTGTCTGCATATTGGGTTGGGTTGGGTTTAACTTCTCAAAAGTACCAATTGGCGATCCCTTAATGACTTTTGATAAGTCATGGGGGTGCAACTTCGTTGTATGTTTTATTTAATTTAAAATAATTAAAAAAATTGTCTAGTTTACAGTTAAAATTAAAGGGTTCTTGTCCGACCCTGTCATGGGCGTCCCCATATCCCGTCTTGTGGGGCCCGGCGCGCGCATTTGGGCGGCACTAATGCCACTCCCCCAATGGGTGGCACCGCCAGTGGCGTACCCACCACCCACTGCTCCCGGCGGGTGGGAAGGGGCGGACGGGGGGGCATCTTGACATATTTCGCCGTGATTCCAGCCGTCCTGTACGGGAGAGAGTGCATGAATATTTTTTTTATTTTTAGATAGTGGGAAATGTGTTTTGGGTTTGGAGGGGTTTAAATATAAATCCGATACAGTCATTCCGCGCGCTTGATAATAATAATAAATGTAATACAGTATATATAAATACGCATCTGATTTTTGTGGGTCTTGCTCAACTTTCTTTAAATAACTACTGTATTTATTCTATTTTATAATATCATATGAGAAATAAATTGACTTAAAAGTAGGTACCAAATAAAAAAGAGCAGTTCTACGTCGATATGAATAGGCTAATATAATAAATATACATAAACATTTATTTATCTATTTACGTATAAAGATGCATTATATAATAAATCATTTTTTAAAACATCTATTTCAATTTCACTGTTGTTTGCTTGACGCTGAATCTTGGAAGGTAAAATAACCCAATTTCCGACATACGATCGAGCTGAAACTTGACAGATAGACTCTATGTTAATGGAAATGCATTTGATAAACTTATAGTCGCAATCACGCATACACACACATGGGACAAATACGCATTTTTCTTAAAATCAAAGACGATTCCTACCCTTATACTTTTTACCTTCCCAGAACTCCCTCTCCTTCCTTTCCCTGAAAGACCCACCACACATCATCTCCAAAGATGACACAGCCCCCGAGGGAAATCGTTTTTCTCTGGGCCTCCTGTGTCAAGCCAATGTAAAAAAAGTAGAAAAAAAAGTTTTAAAAAAATACGTGAAATGCTCTTTTGTAAGTTTTTCGGTGCTATTAAAAATATCTGCTACTTCTGTATTTTGATCGCCTAAGCTGTGTGCATGTGTGGTATAAGTCTGTATACTGAAGAAGAAATGAAATCAGTTGCAATGGTGAAGGGCTCTCAATAAGGGAAATAATGGTTTTAAAAACAAAAGAGGTAGGTGGGTCTAAAAAGCGTTAAGTATTTTAGGTACCATTATGGATAAATCAATTTATGTGAGTACCGCATAAGCATCTCCACTGCGGAATCCGTAGGTCTATGGTATCCTCAATTTGGTCTTTTTATGAACTTATAACTGGGGATAGGAATGAGGTAAGGTGGGTATTCAAGTAGGTACGTGCATATTTAAATATATTCACTGTGTCACTGATCACGTTTAAAGTCATTTCAAACCATGTTTTGATTTTGAATTGTGGTCTTTCACCGGGGCGATACTGAGAGTATCTACTCTGAAACGTGCCGTAAATGTATTTTGTGATGATCTCGCCTTTGGGCCTACGAAATGATTCTTTTAAAATTGAGAGATCAATTTGGAATTATATTCGATTTTGTAACAGGGAATGGTGTCAGCATACGACCCTCTGTTTCCAATTCATGGGGGTGATTTATGGGTCCTTACCACTAAATAACCACATGTGTTTACGTGGCCCAAGTGCATGAGAGCCCCGGCAAAGGCCATTCCTCACAAAACTAAGAAAGGACCCAGAATAACATTTAGAGGGATTTTTTTCAGGTTCATTATCAAGTCAGGGGCGGCCGATGGATATTTGCCCGAGTGGTGACTGACTTTAACGCGAGCAGATTGGATTTACGAAACAATTATCTGGTGAATTTTCTATGGCAGTAGGAAATTGGAAATTAGTCAATAAGGATTGCTCGTTGGTGCATTTAAATATACTAGCGCGACGCGCCGATTACGGGTTGAAATATTTGACATATTTGTCAAAATAAGATTGCAGAATTCGTTAAATAGTGACGCACGCAGAAAGAACGAAAACGTGTACAGACAATGCTTATATAATGTTATTATATAACCAATAAAGTCGACGCAAGTAATTAGGATGAGTAGTGAATTGAAGTGCGCCACTGAGCTCCTCTTTTAAGCGCTATTGGGATAGTTTATGACTCCGGCGCAGACAAAATTAGTTTGTATTCTGTTATCTAAAGGTTACACACAAAAAATAGCAAACATGAAAGTTGCACGGAATTCTTGAAATTTGGGACCTAATGTGACAGAACACTATTAAAAACGTTGAAATATGCATATTGGGAGATGTGCCCACTTGAGGTTTTAAAAAGTGACTAAGATATTATTGAAACCACACAAGGAGATGGATGGGAGTCAGGGGGCAGAGAGTTGGAACAAGACAGTCAGGGAAGGAACCTAGGGCCGCGCAGACGGGATAAAAATCATCGAGTTTTGATAAACGGCAGAATAATAATTTGGTGCGCGTAAACCGGGAATAATTCAGATAGTAATATATAATAAGAAAGGACAGTCAGGGAAGGAACCTAGGGCCGCGCAGACGGGATAAAAATCATCGAGTTTTGATAAACGGCAGAATAATAATTTGGTGCGCGTAAACCGGGAATAATTCAGATAGTAATATATAATAAGAAAGGACAGTGAGGGAAGGAACCTAGGGCCGCGCAGACGGGATAAAAATCATCGAGTTTTGATAAACGGCAGAATAATAATTTGGTGCGCGTAAACCGGGAATAATTCAGATAGTTATATATAATAATAGAGGAAGTCGGGGCAGGGAAGTGTTAGAGGACAGTCAGGGAGAGATCCTGTTGAGAATTAAGATCGTCAAGTTCTGAGAGTCGCGAGGAGACCAGCTCGGTGCTTCTAAATCATTTTAATTAAACAAAGAATAGTTCGTCTTTATTAAACAAAAAGAGTCTACGCGAATAAGGAAGTCAGAGATTGAGGCTTGCGAGTTCATATCTGTAAAGTTAGAGAATATAATTTGTAAATTGAGGCGGTCGGGACGTACTTACGGGGCACTTAGCAGAGTCAGGATAAAACAAATCAACGCGAGAATTGTGTTCGACGGCTGCATCTTGGAATAAATAACTGCATGACGGGTTGTGTTTTAGAAGTGCTTGTTTAATTAAATATTATTGTAGTGAATTGATTTGTGAAATTATTTTGTGCAACAAGGCGAATTTGGTAAGTTTGTATAAAATTATTAACATATTTAGTACGGGCCTTGCAGGAAAGAGTCAATTAGGGTTTATATACAAGCCTTAGGAATCTAGGACTTTTTTTTTAAGTCGAGCGGAGCTTTGCACGTTTCCGGGTTGACCGGCTAGCAAGTACCTTTGTTGGGTGAAGTTATTCTTGAGACGAGACCGTTGTAAAAATAATAATTTGGGGTTCAATGGACTAAAATAGCATTTGAAGCACAAAGTGCGCTTTCGGGCAATAAATCTTAGACGAGAGACTTCATTTAAAAGACGGGATTTTGAAACCACAAAACAATAATAAAACCCTTTAAAAGTGCTTTGTTGGTGATCTAGAAAATTAGGTTACTGGGTATTCTCCAATACATAACGGGTACCAAAATACATAGGTATAGAATGTAGGTATAAATTAATTTGTAAAGCGCCTTGGAGGTGTTAATTATTATTTACGAGTTTCGTAATAATATTTTTAAACGTAGCTAGGGGACTATATTTAGGAAAGGGTTTTTGAAAAGGCATTGGGTAATTTAACAGGTTATAGAATGGTGCGTAGCATGGGCATCTTTGCTTACTAACAAAATCTGACATAATTAAATTCCCATTCCAAAAGTTTCCCACACCTTATTCCAAATTTTAGGTATCACAACAAGTCTACTACATAGGACTTTGCATAAACTTGGTTCGATAATTTATCATATAATCACCGTTGGTTCACGTTTAGGTATATTTCTTTCGACTTAGCAAAAAACTTTCATATTGTCGGTTGAATGCAGCCGTCGGTAGGTATTCACATTTTAGCGTGATGCGCTATATCCACCTACTTAATTAACAAACTCTTTTTCTTCAAACTTAATTGAGCGGGTTACGACTCGAGAATGGACGGCGGTTGTCGAATGAATTAACGGGTCCGGCTTTCCTATTTCACCATGAGGAAGTATCTCACGCGACTTTATCGGGGGCGATGTGATCGAAATGCAGGTGGGCTTACACTATTTTCCTAATGTGGAGGCGAAGTAAGCGATGGTCGTGTCTGGTCCGAGCAAATTGGAATCCCTTGTGATCACATCTCGGTAACGTGGATCTCGTACCCGCTCTAGACTGGATTGGAAGCGTGGCCGGAGCCATTCCATGATGTCGACGTATGTACGTCACTAAGGCATTGGGGGACTTCAGGAGAACAAAGGACGTGCACCCATTTCGCCCTCCCTCTACCGCCGCTCCGAGGTACCAGCGGATAAAAGTTGTCGTCGCGGGAGGCCAGTTTGATGCAGGACGAAGATTACGATCTGGCCGGACTACCTTCGTCATGGGGGAAACGAAGTGACGAAATTTGCGTGGGCTTCACTACCTTTTAGGTTACGTTCGTGTGGGGTCTGCCTTGTCGGCGGAACGAAGGGAACATGACATATGGAATCGTTTGGCAACCGATCGGCGGTTCTTTGTTAGAATCCGGATAAGTTTTCTTAACTACTTTTGGTTTACGCTTAGGTAGGTATATTTCCTTCGATATTCGATTTAGCCAAAAACTTTCACATTGTCGGTTGAATGAAGCCGTCAGTAGGTATTCATATTTTAAGCGTAATGCGTTATATCCACCTACATAAGTAGCAAAAGTTTTCTTAACTACTTTTTGGTTTACGCTTAGGTAGGTATATTTCATTCGATATTCGATTTATCAAAAACTTTCACATTGTCGGTTGAATGAAGCCGTCGGTAGGTATTCATATTTTAAGCGTAATGCGTTATATCCACCTACATAAGTAGCAAAAGTTCTCTTAACTCCCTCACACTAGGAATAGGGATCATCCAGCATCAGGGTGGGAAGGTACTCTGGACGAAAGTGCAGCGGGGGAAATAGAAGGGAGGGAAGCCAGATTCACGACCTGGTGCCTTTCATTCTTGGACCCAGCACCCTGGACGCCGAGCTTGACCTTCCTTCTTTGAGCTGATTTTTGAGCTTGAGGTTGGGGTACGCCTATCGTAGAGCATATGCCCGTAACACATATAGGGGAAGGTCCCAAGTTACGCTTGTGTATGTTATGCGAGAGGACGTATTTTTCATTCAAATCAAATACCGATGACCATCGCGATTGCAGGCTGGCGCATGTTTTGTAGCGTGCCTAGGAAAAACGTAATCATTATTTCTACTGGTTCGAGGCGGCGTGCTGGACGGAGAACGGGACTGTTGAGGACATGAGTGACTGCCAAGGCGAGGATCGGTGACATCAAAATCTTCCTTAATTAAATTCATACATCGCCAGATCAGAGGAGAGAGCGGCCCCACCGATCTCCTGACATTGCCGATTGTCTAATCAACTTCGGTTTAATGTTTATGCCGATGCTTTAGGAGTTAATGGAACTCAAGTCATCGGCATGCTGAAGAACTTCAACATCATCATCAATCCAGAGTAGGATGTCAAGTTCCAAAACCTCGTGCCACCCACACATTTCCTGAACAGTTCCTGACATCGGCTATCACACCATTAATCGGAGCAGACCCTCATATCATACGGTATGAGATGACCTCTCATCATCATCATCAACATATTTATAATTTGGCGGCGTAGTGGTCGATATTATTCCCATTATCACTCTATGATCCAGAAACACACATCAAACCCTTTCCCGACAGAAGGCAAAACATGTCGATTTTCAGTCGTCGCTTGCGACCTTAACATTCTCCGGAGGCGTTGGAATTGGAAGCTGATTCGGCGGTCTATGACCATCACCTTATCAGTTGGGCTATGGAGGAGTCCAATTATTTAAACAGCACATGTTCTGTCTCATGTTAATCCAAAATACCTACCCGTAGAATCAAATTAACAAGATAAAACAAGCTAGCTAACTAACAAACTGCATCTAGAACTGTGAGTGTAGAATCATTGCAATCCGTACTGCTTGAATGTAAATCTTTTGTTAGAATGTACATAAATGTCAAATTATCTTCATGATAGCATTTTATAGAGCTGCAGAGAGTACGTGACATCGCATCGAAAGGTAGGATCTTCTCAATTCGCCGTTTGAATGTAAATTTATATATTAGATGCTAGGAGGGAAAATGCAGATTACTTCAATAAAAATAGTCGTCGATGAGCGTAGGTGTTTAACAGGTGCTAGGGGAGGAAGCTGAACGAATATAGTTAGATAATTAGTTATTTTTCAAGCTAGTCAGACTCAGTCATTGTTATTCGAAGCCTTACAAATTGTAACACGCCATATCTAAAAGAACAAGGGTTTACCACAAATAAATTATTAATTAAATTGGATTAACTATACCAAACCACTCAAACAAAAAAGTACACAACGTTGTGGGGTTAATTACAATTGATTAATTAAGAGCATCTCGTCACGTTTGCATAAAAGTATTACGTGATGGGGTTGAGAAGGCGCTTCAAAAGAAATGCAGGGGAGAGACGCGAGAACGGGCGAGCTACGAGCTTTTTAAAGGCCGACCGGGGTTGCGCCTGTAGCTGTAGCACTGTAGAAGCATTTGGAAATCAAGTGGTAGGACTTACTTCGTCGTTAGGGGGGGGGGGTTTATCACAATTTAAAAAAATCACATTAATTAATAAAGTGATTATTTTTTTATACATATGCAAACGCCGGGACTCAGTAAGCAAGGATCGGCTCTGCAGGGAAGATGGTCTTAACAATAGGAAAAAGGGTGAACGGAAAGCACTGGCATCATAAAATTTGTCGATCTTTGTCATTCTGGAGATTATCAATATTTTTTTGTGTGAGTACCTACAGCATTCCAACTGCTCTCAACAGCCTGAAACCAGTGAGACCAGCATCCCCAATCGGAGTATGTTGAGAGTCTGAAAGTAGCGGGGAGAGGAAGGATATGGCTATTCAGATCTGGTGTCTAAACACGGCAATTAAAGTTTCGATTCTTAAAGATATTTCACCAGAGCAATACTGAAAATGGAATGTGCTGCAAATATGCAATATATTATTTTCAATTAATAATTTGTGAAATAAAACATATTAATCAAATAAAATGTATTTTCACACTCCAGGATTAAAACCCGCGACCACACGATTCTTAGCCATGGATCGTAATCACTTAACCACGGAAGCCGTTGAATAAAAACCATTTTAACAAATTCTTAGGTTATGTTCGTTGCATATTTGTTTCAGTTGTTCATTATCAACCCGTAAAAACAATAGTTTTTTTTTACTATAATACATCTATTTTCAAATGCATGCTTAATTTTTTTTTTAAATGTCTTGAATGGGGTTTTAACCTTCCTTCCCTATAGTCGGGATCAACCGCCCTACCAACCTTACCAAATTCCGAGTTTATTAACACCGGCGTTTATTTCAAATATTAAATTCTTAAATTTCTTAGAATTAAAAAAAAATGCGTTTAAGTCTGTATGCGTGACTGCCATCAAAATTTGATAGAATACATTGTCATCAACGACAAATCTTTCTGCCTAGTTTCAGCTTGATAGGATGTCGGAAAGTTGCTTAATTTCTACTCCAATATTTCGCGTCAAACAAAGAAAGTGAAATGCAAAACACGTATTTAAAAACATTGTTAATTCTTTCACAAAGCGGAAAATAAATGGATTATTATTGTGAAGCTATTTATGTAATTATGTACAAAGCATTATGTAAATCCAATGAACGACAAATACAGAGAATTTGCATCTGATATTAGCTACAACAACATAATACTATTCTGCGTAGAGGCCATGTAGTTACCGGAAACGTAATATGAAAGCAGGAATTTCTTTGTGTAGGCTCTTTAGGTAAAGGCTGGAGCAGTAATAAAGCCTCCCTTTATCCTGTACAGGCTTCAAAGGGCAGATCCATCCGTATAAACCTTGCATACACTCGAGTTGTGAGTAGGCACAAGCAAGTAGCTAGATACTTGCTGGTTGTAGTAGCTATCTATAGCTAATAATATTGATATCTACAAGGTTATAAAGCTCCGCAAACTATGTCAGACAATTTCATGCTTTATCACTGAAGAGATAAAGGTGCCTTGTGGGGGTGTCCGTGTGCCCAAAATAAGGTCAAATATGCCTTACTTATGGAGTAATTGAGCAAAAATTTTCAAGTATCGAAATTGTTTTTGGATATTAGACAACTTTTGATGTAGATAGTAACAGAGGTCGTTCAGAGACGAGATAGGCCGATGATCTAAATCTAAAGAGAGCTACTGTTTTATAATGGAATTCAGCAAAACTGGCAAACATCGGCAAAACTGAGCACTTTTGAGGTTTATTTCCAAATTCGATCATAATTTACTACTTACGCTAAATATTTGTTTCTATGGATTATTTCATTTAATTTATGTATAAAGACGATCGTATAGACAGATTTCCCAAAATTGTTAAATGAAAAGTGGTGTAAAAAAACATGTTTTTGTATGATATTCAAATTCAACTTAGATACCAAACCGGTTATTAACAGCATTTACCGATCAATACCGTTAACTGTGTTCTCTCTTCCGAGTAGTTTGTGATATGAAATTTATATACCTGGACATTCAGATCTTATAACTAAACACAGCCAAAACTATTTCAAGCAATGTTTCAATTCTGAATGGTTATATATCACGTGGGCGACATGGAGAGTAATTTCCAAAATGAAACCGGTACGTACATGTTTTATTAATAAATAAATTAAATACTGAGAAAATTCAGTAACTATTTGTTTGTATTATTTATCCACGCCAGGTTTCAAACCCCTAACCCTTGGGTCCAGAACCAAGGAGATGGCTATTTTGATACATTTTTTTTTAAATTTTATAAAACTGTTATTCCAACTTTTCCATTTTTGTATGTACGTCGTGTATCTAAGAATTGGAATCGCTAACAATAACACTACTTATGTAGATGGCGATAAGGTTTAAATTCCCGCTTAACACCAGCTGACCGATTTGATTAACGCAAGAAAAAAACATCGCCAAAATATGTGTTTAATTTTATTTTTCGAAGTTCAGGCACAAATATTTAAATGTTTTACGATCATTACGTAGAGAAATTAATTTGCCATATTATATAATTAAACCATAATCAAAATGGGGTTCATAGGTGGAAGATTTTGTACTTGGAAGCAGTTTTTGAAGGCCGGAAACCTTATGTTTTTGGGCTTAAAAAAACTTTCCGGAGAACCAAGATATTTTCTACTCGCAGTATTAATTAGAGCATTTAAAATATTTCTAAACGAAAACACAAGATTTTGCTCTACTTCGAGTGCTTTGCCGTTTTTTTAATAAAATATACAATATATTTTCATAATCTCTGTTTGAATTAACTGCTGTTAATTGCTGTTCATTAAAGTAATTAGAATTTGACAAGAGGTAGAGATTGATTATTTGGATCGCAATGATTGTCAATTAAGCGCACCCAGTTAGATTATATTAGCGGTAATCAAAGTAAATAACATCCGTAGTTAATCCTAAAGACACAGTTTAAATCAGACTGGTTAATCACTCTCGGTGTAATGAACACAATTATAGGAAAACGTTACCTGTTTTAGGTAAATATTTGTAAGCAAAACGAATGCCTGCATTAGATACTGCCAAACGGGTTTTCAGTTTATCACTAAAACACGATATTTTTTAAGTGAAAACGTTGTGATTTGAAACTCGATGAAACGAAAAAACGGCACTATAAACAGACACACACATGCATCTATAGGATAAAACCCGCGAGAGAATGAGATAGAATACATTTATAAAGTGTTTCCAATTATCTCTGTCTCCTCTTTGTGCGGTGCTTGGTAACCTCCCCATTCTTGCCTACTTTAGCTTTCTGAAGGTTTCACCTCTACCGCGTGGGAACTGCACACATGTTTTTTTTTAATGAAAGGATTTGATAAAAGTTTCACATTATGAATAATGATTTTATGAATTTTGGAACAATGTAAATATTATAATACTTGCGTCACTTTTCTTCGTTAAAACATTACAACAGTCAGTATCAGGAATAAGTCATTAACATTCCCGCTTGTACCTAGATCGCATGTAGTTGGCAACACTTTCTTAGAAATGGTAGACGTGTTAACTGCACGGAATTTATTTACAGAGAGCTGTGATATCATTTCTAATAAGTATTATTCTTTTGAATTTTTTCTATTGTAAATTTTACTTTTTTAAACAACTAAATAATTATATAGGGTGTTCACGCCGCTTATAGGTAATAACTTGGTGAGTTATTTTTGTATTAGAATAAGTTAACAATAATAATCTAAACGAAAATATGAAAGAGAACAAGACACAGAAAAACAGAAAAAGACAATGGTCGCAACTGGGACTCGAACCCAGACCTCTCCGTCTAACCGGGACGAGCGCGATAACCAATTTCGCTATTGCCACCTTCTGTCAACGCCGTCATATTTGTCATACTGATAAAAATAACCTTCAAAAATGTATAAAAATAAAGTTTTCTTATAAAAATTGAGTTATTTTTGTGTTTATTTTGGATTTAAATACTATTTATTTCCTGTGACAATGATTATCTCCCGTGCCCCGCTCCCCGGATTGATTCCCCCTGTCACAATTCCTATCAACTCGCGAGTTTTTCGAAACTAAAAAATTTTTGACAGTCGTCGCCGCGGGACGAAATCCTAATTTAAACTATCGCAATCTTGTTCGCATCGCATTCATGTAAAACATAACAATTCAGTGTCAAAAGTGAACTGCAGATCAGATGGTGATGGCATCGCGCAAAACCAATACATCGCAGATGAACCTGCTTCCTGCCAATTTCTGTGAGTGTTTCTATTGTCATTGTATTTACACAGAAGTGACTTGCCAAATAATATTATAATCCTTTAAGCGGGAACATAGGGTAGGTACTTACGTTATGTTAACCAGTAATTCTGACATTATTTCGAGAAATAAGTTTGAAGGATATTTTGGTCTCCGGTAACTTTTTTTTATGACTTTTTCGATGTTTTTAAATATCAACCTCATGTCATCACTGGTCACTCAGCCGAGTATAATACCTACTGATTTTTTAAATGTTTTTATTTGAAAAAAAACGTCAATAGTGTCATCGGAGACAAAAAATTCATGCACATTTTTTAATTCAAATAATTCAGTAATCACTAGTTAAAGTTAGTCAAGTAATACTCTGTACATAATGCTTGACTAATAATATAAATAAACAAATAATTTCTTTGTTATATTTGTCTAAATGATAGGCTTGGCCACTTCAAAATTGAATTGAATTGAAAAATACAAAGAATGCGAATGGATTACCAGGTATGTTAAGAAAATAAAATTCACGATAAATACATAATGTGTGATCTAAAACGGTGATATCTTGCAACTTGCAAATTTGCAGTCTTTTATCTCTGGATTATCAGTAGCTTAGAAATATATGTTATTTCTCTTATTGGTCGTATTTTTCAGTCAAAAATAAAACAATACTTTCTAAAAAGAGTGTCTAAGGGTAAGCCAGACGGAGAAACTAGTAAATTACATTTTTAGTTTCAGTAGTGATGTGTGTTTTGCCTAGGTCCAGGAGCCGCACCGCGTCGTGCGGAGTGAGAGGTTTAAATAAATACTAAATGAGTAGGTACATACCACTGGTCATACGGTATATTTAATTCTTGCAGTGTCAGCGAATTCTAATTGGATTTGCTAAGAACTCGCATTTGCCTCGTTTTATGATATTATTAAAAATATTTACAGGTTACAATTTACAATGCACAGAAATATGATTGTAGTTTGTCGTTTCGTCACTTCCACGAATTCCTTATCAAATGAATTAATTTTTCATCAATGAAGGCTATACTCAAAAGTATAATAAACAAGTAGCAAAAATTAGCAACCCAGAAAGGAAAATTTTAAACAGATTTTTTTTTAAAAAGATCTACCAATCACATCTATATGAATTGAACCCAGGATCTTAGCCTTGCCGAAGCTCTGCTCCACTTACTGAGCTATTTTAACTGTATCATACCTAATTCGACTAATAACTACCAACATTATTTTAAAGATAGCAGCCAATTAAAATATTCGTTAAGAATGTAAACAGAAAGCTCGGCTTCATTGGTGGTACATTAAAACTAATAGATAATTAGTATGATTATGAATATTTTCTTACACAACATCTGAAACTTGCTAAATACGTGAGTTGTACCCGTAATGTAATTACTCTACATAAAAGAATGGTCGCGTATCGTACACCCTTTGATTGGCGTAGCATTAAGCCTTTTTAAAACACGCGAGCCTTTCCACTCGCATTTACAAAATGATCATACGCGAACCTTTGCAACCTACATTATTCTAACACAGCGAGTTCGCTTTGAAGCAATTATCCCGCCGTAATTTATTTCAATAACTCGCTGAAATAATGGCGCGTCGGTAGTTAAATTTAATTTGGTCTCATAATCTTCAAAAGCGACGACAGGGTTCATTTACATATGTCGATTATCAGTTATGGGCACCGGAGTTTACCCATGAGCTGTCACCCATTGGTCCAGAAAGGAGGCTCCGGGTGTTGTTCGCATGTTGGGTACCTCTTCACGCGTGTTACACCTCCAGTTCCGTCGATAATAGCGACATTTATTATTAACGCCAGTGCGACTTCAAAGCGCGGGCTTTTTAAAACGCCGCGGATATGGCGTAATGTGTAATAAGCGGAGATGGGTACTTTTGCCAGGGCCGTCGGGCGCCGAGAGAGATAGCACCAGGGGCGTATGTAAAAAGGGGTATTCAATATTCCTTCGGCAAAATAATACCTATTCGTAGAGTAAATTCTTGGAAAACACAATAATACTAGCGCATACATGAAAGCTCTACTATAGGCAGCTTAAAACAGCAGAAATGCGAATGTTTCGATGGTTGGCAGGAGTATCTCTAAAAGATAGCATTAAAAGTTCACACATTCATGGTAGCCATGGTAACAATAAGCCGGAGGAACGACCGTTGAGATGGTATGGGTACGTAAGACGGAGACCACCAGACCACACAGTGAAGCAGGCAATGTCTATGGAGCTTCATCGACAGTCACCCAGAGAAAGATCAAATAACTCCTGGATGATTCAATGCTCAAAAATATTACAGAGAAACGGCCTGAATGAAAGCGATACTCAGAACCGAAGAAGATACAGCCTGAGAAAGAGAAGAGCCTACCCAAATAGCCTACCTAGGCAATGAGTTGGGACAGTGCAAAGAAGAAGAAGATTAGCGCATACATGAAAACTCTAGGGATAATCTGAATTCTTAACACATCAGTTACAAATTTTGATAATGATGATTAAAATATTAAGTCATAGGTGGGTACTTTTTCGTTTGTATAAATTATTTATACAAACAGGTCAGGTATTGAAAATAACACTTACATTTAAAACAAATTCGAGTTCATTGAACTTGATTTACAATCACAGACAGACCCACCACCGAAATGATAAGTTGCGATGAAAAGAGATCAAGTATGCAATGTATACCAATGCATTATACGTACATATTAACATTTTTGGAAATGGATGATTATGTTGTTTATATGTTGACAACCATATGAATTGCTGAACAAATAACAAACAATATTTTCCCGATATCTACCTATTCAAGAAAGATGTTCAGTATTTTTTAGCAAAACTCAAAGTTAAAAAGAATATTTTTTTTTAAATCGTGATTTCAGGGAAAAAATCGTATTTTAAAGATTTTAAAACCCATCAAACGGGTTAATAATTTGAAGCATTTTAATAGCAAGTGGAGTTTAAAATGCACTCATATAGCATTCTGATGGATATTTTTGAGCTTTTATTTTGCTTGTTTTTTATTCGTTTTGGAACGTTTTTATTAATGCTACGCAAAATTTATTTATATTCGGGAAAATTTAATCAATCCACATGCAGGTTTTGAGACAACGCACTTTGAAAATTGGGATTTGAATGTAAAATAATCCGATTTGCAGGTTATAAAAGTTTTTATAAATCAAATTTCAAAGTTTCGTACTGATAGATAAAAAATATTTATTAAAAAACGAATATGAGTTTATCTCCAAATTTCAAAGTCAAAACATGTAAGAATGTGTGTTAGTTGGTGATTTTGACGGAACGGGGACAGTTATTAATATTCACAATCATGTATAATTCTTTAAACTTCACCCGCCATAATTGAACTTAGGGACATCCCTTTGTATGGCGGGTGAAATAATATTAAAAAAGGAACAAATTGTCAACAAAAAAAACTGCAAAATTTAAAAAAAAACCCCTTTCATAAAGTCGTCTTCCTTTCCTTGAGTATTCGATGTTAAAGAATAAACAAATAGATACACCCCTAATATCGGCCGCCCGGGTTCGCCACACACATTACCCTTAGAATAGTGCGCCCCTGGCAATATGTAATACACAGAGATGGTACTCCATACATCCCGTCTCCCACCCTTGCGTCAAGTTAAGTACGTGTATTTGCGTCGTATTCATTTATTATAATCCTCGGCTCATCAAACGGTGTAAACGTAGAATCATTCATTCGTAATTAATGTCCCCTCTATGTTCGGAATACCTAAATAGGCTGCTAACAGAAAGTGGAGCGCCTACAGCGCCTCTAGCGGCGGCTCGCGGAACTGCGGGACTGCGGAACGGCAGAGATGGAATCTGCCTTATCAGAGGAGATTTATGTTTCATAATATTCTCGTAGGTATATCTACCTACATAATTATTAGTACGTTAATGTTTCTTGCTGGGAATGGTGGATTTTAATATTATATTTCTACGAAATGAGCCGACTTTTGATAATATCGCGCAAATCTTCTAGACAAGTAAAATGTTTTTAAAAACACCTCTTCCATGGTGGTTCGCTACGTTTGGTGACTTAGTCGGCTTCATGGGGTGAGGTTTGTCAAGGTCTTGCGACAGGACGCATCTATCCATCTGCTGCGTGGCGGGCCGGATCTAGTTGAAGGAAACGTGTTGAATTCTCCAGCCAGACACTCAAGGGCGGATTTAGGGGGGGGGCACGGGGGCACGTGCCCCCCCCAGGACGGTATTTTTGTGTACTGTGGAGATTCCATCACAGTACATACTTGGAAGCAAATCAAATTATCAGAGTTGTTAAAATATATGAATAAAATAACAGAAAAAACATGAGTCAAACTCTTGTCTATTTCTGGCCGGAATTGCGAATTTCGTTCGTTGCATCCCTTTCATGCACTTGCAAATGAAATATGATAATCAGCGTTTGCGAGAGCGGTACGGTCGGGGGAAAGCGCGGTCGGAAAAGTCCCCCCCCCCCCCAGATTAAAGTTGACAAAGCGGCCGTTCAAGTATTATGTAACGCAATTGAGGGGGGGGGGGTACGCGTTACGTAATATGTTTTTTCTATTTAAATAAAAAATAGAAATTAGAAACTTAATGCACATTCTTAAGGCTACGTCAATGTTTGGGTAAATTGTTTCAAGTTCTTTATGTCTTAGAACCTAAAATGTAAAATCGCTTTGGTTTTCATCTCAAGCTATCGCTGTTAAATAAGATTGTAGATGGATACATTTATCAAAAAAACACTTTTCTAAACCTCCAAATTTATGTCGTTACTAACACACTTACTCGCACTATTTTGAACTTCTTCAGTGTTCAAATTTTGATGGGATAAAATTTTCTGATAAAGGGTTTTCTCCTGTGTTGGTAAATATAAGATTTTTTAGATATCCCTTTGTAGTACATGAATAGTTGCAGTCAGAACACGAAAAAGGTTACTCTCCACCGTGAATCAGCGAGTGCGTTCTTGTACGTCCCTTTTGAGAACATGATTAGTTGCAGTCGGGGCACGAAAAAGGTTTTTGTCCACTGTGGGTTAACACGTGATTAGATGTCCCTTGCGATAAAATGAATAGTGGCAATCGGAACATGAAAAAGATTTTTCTCCTCTGTGGGTAAATATGTGACGTTTCATTTTTTTTTATTTTGTAGAATATGTATATTTGCAGCGAAAAAGGTTTTTATCCACTATGGGAAAACATGCGATTTTTTAAATTTCTCTTCGTATAAGCATAGTTACACTCACAACATGAAAAAGGTTTTTTTCACAATGAATCGCGCTGTGGATTTTTAAATCTCTCTGTCGAGAACTTGAATAACTGCATTCGAGACATGAAAATGGTTTTGTCCGCTATGTATAAACATGTGATTTTCTTGGTACCTCTTTGAAGAACGTAAATACTCGCAGTAGAAACATGTAAAAGGTTTTATGCCAATGTGAGTCAGAAAATGAATTGTAAGAAGTTTTTTCTACAACATGAATACTTGCAGTTGGGAGATGAAAAAGGTTTTTGTCCAGTGTGGATATGTGAATTTTTAGATACCGTTTTGTAGCGCATGAATAGTCGCCGTCGAGACATGAAAAAGTTTTTCATCGCTGTGAGTCAGCAATTGCCGTTTTAGTTTTTTTTTTTCGAGAAAATGAATAGTTGCAGTCAGGACATGAAATAGGTTTTTCTCCACTGTGGTTAAACATGTGAATTTTAGATTTTCGTTTACTTCGTAGTACATGAATAGTTGTAATTATTTCGTAGTACATAAATAGTTGCAGTCGGAGAATTTTCTCCACTACGAGTCAGCAAGTGACTTCTTAGGTATCTCTTTTGAGAACATGAGTAGTTGCAGTCAGGACATGAAAAAGGTTTTTCTCTTCTGTGAATCATACTGTAGATTTTTAAATCTTCCTTTTGAGAACTTGTAAAACTGCATTTGGAACATGAGGAAAGACTGTTAAATTGTGGAAATCCGGAAGGAATACAAGGCGGATAAAAATAATAATAATTCCCAATTTTTTTATAAATAGTAACTTGCATAAATAAAATAAACAATATACGCATCAAAATCTCTTCTTTTATTTATTACCGCAAACGCGATTAAAACAAGAAAAAAGGTATTTAAGCGACTTTACAGTACTTTGCGCAACTTAATTGTGACTTTCAGGTAAAAATTGTCACTTGGGCGTTACGTAACGTTTAGGGGGAGGGGTGTATAAGAAAACGTTACTGCGCGTTACATGGAGGGAGGGGGGGTCAAAAATCTTCAAAAATTGCATTACGCAATACTTGAACGCCCCCAAACACAAAATTTCGACTTCATAAAAAATTGGTCCGTCCCAGGGGGGGGGGGGAATGTGCTCTTGAGTGGCACCCCCCCCCCCCCCATCGGGTGGCACCCGGGGCAGGCCCCCCCTCCGCCCCTTGTACCCCCCCCAGAAAAAAATCCTGGATCCGCCCTTGCAGACACTCGATCTGTCGCACCGCAGTTGGAGGGATGAATTCATATGTCCGTCAGTCCTGGACACTAACCCTTAGATTCCAACCCACCCCTTACACATTTTTTCTTTAAGTGCTCCTTTGTGAAGCTAATAATTTATAATTTCTTTAACAATTTTTTTCTTCTGGAATAATGTTCCACTAAATTAGATATCTACTATTATACGGAGTGTAACAGCACATACCCTAAGGATTTTAACCACAAATTCCTGAGCATATTTGGTGTACAAAAGGAAGATGTCGTTTTGCTGCCCAGTGATTTTTTTTTTCAATTAAAAGCAATTAAAATATTTTTGCAGCACGCGCCGCAACTTATGTAGTAGTCAGGTACGTATAGCCAAGCGAATCACGTATAGGTACTTAACACGTCTCTGTCTCGTTCCAGCAGTACGGTAATACACGAAACAGAGCACATATCACCTGATCCCGTCGAGACGTGTAGAAGTATGATCAGTGGCGACGTGTGATTGAAAAACATATTTTTGTTTTTAATAGAAAAAAAAATTATCGGAGAGCAAAATGACATTTACTTTTTGTACTCTAAATATACTCAGGAATCGCTGGTTAAAATCTACGTCTTGCACCTATAAATATATCGGTGACCCGACAATTCGTCCGGCGACAATTCATCCGGCGACAGTTCTTTCGGCGACAGTTCATCCTGCCGACAGTTCATCCTGCCGACAGTTCATCCTGCCGACAGTTCATCCGGCCGACAATTCATCCGGCGAGAATTCATCCGGCCTGATCATTTAGAAGATTTTTTCTTCAAGTTAGTATGCAAAGAGGATATACGGCCGTACAACCAAAATCTATATACTTATATCTGAAAGCATCTTGAGTGGAAATCCGCTATAAAAATATTTTTATTAACAATAATTTCGACTCTCCGAAGAAGCGTGCGTAAATAACAAAATACGAAATACTTATACGTGCAGTCGGCTTAGCAAAAAACCGTAAAGATTCCTACTTGCGTATAATATAAGTTTTTTATCTGAAATTAACACCATCTTTTTAGGGTGAATTGACTAATTTGTTAGGTTAGGTTAAGTTAGGTAAGGTTAGGTTAGGTTAGGTTAGGTTATGTTAGGTTAGGTTAGTTTACAGCGGATTTCCACTCAAGATGCCTTCAGATATAAGTATATCGATTTTGGTTGTACGGCCGTATATCCTCTTTGCATACTTACTTGAAGAAAAAATCTTCTAAATGATCAGGCCGGATGAATTGTCGCCGGATGAATTGTCGGCCGGATGAACTGTCGTCAGGATGAACTGTCGGCAGGATGAACTGTCGGCCGGATGAACTGTCGCCGGATGAACTGTCGCCGGATGAATTGTCGCAGGATGAACTGTCATGGAACCAATATAACATGTTTGTAAAACCCCGAACGGGCGTATTACATAAATAAACAAATAAAACTAACTTTGCTAAGGCCCCAATAATCCATTATTATTTTACTTTCTCTTATTTTTTACGGTGCTCCAGATTTCATGTCCGGGTTGAATCTTTCCCAAATGAAAGACTAAACCCTTCCACACACTTTTCCACAAATGAATATCTAGTAAATTAACACAATGTAATTGCACTATATAAGAATAAAACAATACAAGAACAATACGTCAATCAACCAGAAACATAATGGGAAAATATTTCACCGACTCCAGATATTTTCATATCAGAGGGTTCGGCTCTGATGAAATCCTAACTGGTCCGATAAATCCTACTGATCCCTCAATATAAATATTTAAAAAATCTTTCGTAATCCTACATGTATTTAAAATGACCGACTTTTGCATTTTTATGTACAAATTTTTTGACAAATCTAATACGCCTAAATTTTGAATGAGAGAGCTAGGTATAATGCCAGTAGCCGAAATAACAAATGGTAATATTTTTATAGTCTGAGAATGCCAAATTCTTTTAATTTCATTTCCTAAATCTGTATATTTTCTTATTTTTTCAGAAACAGTTTTCTGAATATTACAAGAATTTGGTATAGCGACATCAATGATATAAGTTATTTTCTTAATTTTGTCATGTAAAACTATATCGGGTCTATTATGACTAATTGTTCTGTCTGTCAGAATAGTTTTATCATAATAAATTTTATAAAATTCATTTTCTAAAAATGAATTTGGTTCATATTCATAATATGGTACATTACGGCAGTCAATCAAGTTATGTTTAATTACCAAACTTTGGTGAATTATTTTTAAAACTTGATTGTGCCTAAATGTATACTCGGACGGCGCTAATACAGAACATCCCGATATAATATGTTCTATAGTTTCCGGAAAAGCCAAACATTTTCTACATAAATCATCAATTTGATTTGCATCTTTGATGATATGCTTCCTATAATTTTTAGTATTAATGACTCTATCTTGTATGGCAAGCATAAAGCCTTCTATTTCTGCGCTCAACTCTCCAATACTCAACCATTTGTTTGACGAAAATTTGTCAACATATGTTTGGTTGAGATAATTGAAGTGTTTTGCGTGAAGAATTTTATTTGACCAGGAATCTAATAATTCCTGGTTGGTATTTATAAGAATGCTGGCATTCTCGTCGTATAAATTTAATGGTGAAATATTTCTATCTGCCTTGCATATTATTTTGTGCATTTCTGAACTATCAGCTTTCCTATGGAAAAAATTTCTTAGCATTTCTACCTGATTATGTTTTAAAGATGTTATTTTGACTATACCTCTACCTCCTAAATTTCTGGGTAAATTAATACGTTCTAAATAAATATGTAATAATTTTGATTTCTTTAGCTAACATTTTTACAAATGAATATTCCTCCACCATTTGATATCTGGGTGTCCCCCTTTCTGGAACCAAAGCGGGATTATCCTCAAATTGGGGATTATTCCGCTCATATTATTATAATACTCCGCGATGATGGCGTTATAGGGGCGACGAAAAAGTGACTGTAATTAACTAATGTTATTATTATTTATTATGAAAGTTTGCCAATTAACAAAACTTGTGTATCTTACCTTTTATATCCACACCATAAATACATTTCCCTTTCTAAGGAGGATAACTTTGAAAATAAAGGACCGAAATCAAATCTCAAAGTCAAAAGCGATTCATTTATTTGAGCTTTTTTACATAAAGTGATTAGGTACTAGCTCACCCAGCCACGCGTTGCTGTGACTAACGAAACACAATGCCATCTACTGGATGGTTACCAACCTTTATAACTACGATAAATTAACTCACACCGCCATCTGTTAATTTGCATACAAATCAAATCAACACCACCCGCTTGCCAACCCGCCCGTCCACCACATACAGACATTCTCATGTTTGAACCAATTTACACAAAACCTTGACAAATTATATATCTAAACCTTCCACATGAATCACTCTATCTATTGGTGAAAACCGCATAAAAATCCGTTTATTGGTTTTTAATTTATAATATGTAGAGACGTACTAGCAGTTAAAAAACCGCTCTGCAGGTTTTTGCTGCTAGGCTCTGCGGTAGGCTTTTGGTTCGGCTTCGCCCAGTTTGAGTCGATGACCATTTTATAAATCCGATAGGAACCGGTCCCAAAAATAGCCGGTTCCTCGGATCCACTGGGATCCTGTGACAGCTAGTCACCGGTCCAAAGTAACCGCGACGGGCAATAACGTCATATAACTCACAACTGCTAGTTATCCCTCCATATCCGGAGAGATAAACGAATTTACAAATCCATTAGTACTTACGCCTGCTAGACGACGCTCATTTTCGCATTGTTTTAATTTGGTTCTATTACAAAAGTAGATTTGTATACAAACTCCATAAACGAAAACGGTTTTGCGTTATCGCCAGATCAGGAGAAAACGGTTGAAGGAGTGCCTTTGACTTCTCTAACCGTACTCTCTCGGAACATCGCCTTGCACCGCAGTGGGAGGGATGGATTCATGCTTACTTCACTCCTGGACAAATTGACTCCAAGATTCCTACCCACCTCTCATACCTTTTTCCTTTCCAGAAAATACCGTTAACACCGCATTCCCAAAGATGAAATGGTCATCTAAAGTTAAAAAAAAATAAATAAATAAACTAAAAAAAAATGAAAACAGGAAGAAGGTCCATCCCCATCCTATTTTCCCACCCCTTAAATCATCTTGATACTTCTTGGTAAAATTTTGCACACATGATGTTCAGCATGGTGGTCGAAAAATCCACTAATAATGTAACCATATGAATAAAGAAAAATAAAAAATAAAAAAGAGGAAAATTGCTGTCTGCATTAAAATCCTGGCAACGCTGGGGACTTTATAATGTATGTAGGCGAAACGTGGTTGCTCTTTGTCAGTTCCTAGCGTTATTTATAAAAAAAATAGTAATTTCAAGCGCCCTCGTTACACATACCATCTAAACGAGTATATAAATCCATATATGGTAGTAAATACATAAATATAAATGGTAGTAAATACATACAGTATAAACTTATATTTTGTCTTTCACAACACGAAAAAGGTATAAAATACGCACCGCCTCTTTAATCTAGAAACAATATTTAATATCTGTACATAACACGTAAGTATTATTTATACGGCATTTTTTCGTCTCATGCATTTTATATCTTTTTTATGACTTCTCAGTGTTCCCAGAAGGGCGTAAAGAAAGGGGGAGCCCCCTCAAATTTGGCCGTGACAGCTTCAAAATATATCGGGCAAAATAAATAATAACGCACACCTCTTCTTTTTCTTCTTCACAGTATTCACACCCCAGCTCACGACACCCTTCCCATTCTTACACATAATTTTTTTTCGGTTGTCCACAAATCTAGTTTTTCAACCACAGTTTGAAAAAAAATTATCTTCTTTTACTAGTTACATAAATAAGAAACTTTATCATAATACGATGAGGAGCGGTAAATGCAAATTATACAAAATATTTAAAAAACATTTATAAATATGTTTCTTTGTTCGTCCCTAAATATTTCCTATACCATTCATCCGATTGCGACAAAATATTACTGGTAGGTATTTTATATTTGATATACCTAAGTATTAGCCTTTACAAAAAACCTTATTAACAGATTCGGGAGACGAGTATAAAAACCGCGAATAATTTATTGGATTACCAATACCCCTGCCAAAGGTTACCCTGAGTTGTTCGCCACGTTCGGTGACTTAGCAGGGGTGTCCATGAGGTGGGATTTGTCTAGGTCTTGTCGGCGAATACGTTTACCCAACTACTGCGTGGCGAGACCGATCGGAAGAGATTAGTCGAAGGAGACATTTAGAGCTGGATTGCCTCTCTAGCCGGATTCTCTCCAGTCTTGCACCGCATTGGGAAGAATGAATTCATGCGTCCTTAACTCCAGATTCTACCCTCCCCTCATAGCCTTTTCCTTCCCAGAACTCCCTGTCCTTCCTTTCCCTAAAAAGACCCCTTTGCATAGCATCAGGACCTGGGGATTTTTTAAGAAACTTCTTTAGCACGGTTCTGACTTCAAACTCGATGAACCGAAAAAATGCGACACTAAAAAGAGACAAACACATACATCCATAGGATTTAGCCGGCATCAGAATGAGATAGTATAATCAGTCTCGTCTTTGTGCGGTGCTTCGTAACCTCCCAACTCTTGTATACTTTAGTTTTTTGAAGGTTTCGCTTCTACCGCATGTGTACTGCACACTTGTATTTTGTTTCTCAGGACCTCCTGGGTGGAACTAATAAATTTAATCAAACCTGTTTCGGTACAATTGTTTATTTTGTTAATTTTTTAATTTTAATTAAATTAAAAATTATGCATAACTTAATATTTAGCATTGTAATAAATCAATACATTTCGCCTTTTTAATATTCTTAAACTGCAAAACGCCGACCAGTATAAAAGTATTCTTCTCCAAATTAATCCCCTCCCCCCCCCCCCCCACCCAACCCTTACTCTCCTATCATTTCTTTTATTCCATTGCCGGTCCATTGTCATGTTATCTAAGTACGGAAGGAAGGAAATAGCGTAGAGATGGATGCTGCGTCCCTCGCAAGCCCGTGGTAATGCCGGGGGTGAGAGAGACAAGGCGATTCTTACCACTGACAAAAATTCAGTACGACTGGAGAAAGTTCTTCTTTTTTTTAAATTGACTCCTTGGTCTATGGTTATGATATTGATTTTTAAATTTATGCGGAAATGGGGCGTTCGATTGTGCTTTAACGCCATTTTGCTTCTAGATTTCATTAAAATAAGTTCATAAAAAAAGTTCAATATTAACAAAAATTTAAGTGTTACCGATGAAAATCAACATGAAAGTCGGTAATATTTGAAGTAGTGGTAACTGACACTCTTGAGTCATTAAAATTACAATGAATTTTGCAGTGGTTTTTTTTCTAAATAAACCCTACAAACCACAACTTTCAGCATATAAATAACATTTATAATCATTTAAATTTGTCTATTTTTCCTTAAATCATGATTCATAATATGTAGATACAAAATATATTTCATCTCGATGCTCGCCCTCTTTTATAGAAAAGAACCGAAAAATGAAAAAAAGCTGTGAAAACTTATATTGTAATTTATTATTGTAATCAACATTATTGTACTTTGTAAACTGATTATTTAATTAATAATAAAAAAAATATTTCCATCGTAAGTTGAGGAGATTTGATTAGCCTATTTAACTAGCTAACCATCACGCCGTTTCTCTTCAGGGGTAGGCAGAGAGGACCGAGCGCCAAAAAACCCGTTCACTCCTTGTCTCAATCAAATTCATGCATTGTCTCATACACATTATTCTATTATTCTGAATCTTGACATGGCCCGACTCAAGTTGATTCACTTGATTGTGCCATGTCTTCCTCAGGCGTCCCCAACTTCTTCTATCATTCACCTTTGAGTCATAGATACCTATATATTATTTTCATGAGACTCCTCTCTTCGTCTTACTCACTATGCGTATATACATCCTTTATACTTTGCGGATCTACACATTTCTATTAGAAATAATGCAAAACGTTTTTCTGTGTATATTTTTCAAATTAATATTCTGTAAAGTAATCCCTGTAAGGCCCTGAGAAAAACAATCCTTCGCAGTTTATGTCATCTTTGTGGATGCTGTTATTTTTTAGATGGTTTAGATATTTTTGAAAGGTCAATAAAGTAAGTTATCCCTAAGACGATAGGTATTATTCTTGATGTTTTATCTTCGAATTTTAATGTTATTCTGATATCTTGCTGATATATTTGATAGCAAGTTATTTAACTGTTATACATTTTGTTCCCCGACTTCCGAAAAAAATACCGACGCAGAAAATTATTTCACTTTCATATTCACATTTATCAAAGCAGAAACTTTTGGTTCGTCAATAATTCGGATCACGTGGTGGCCTAAGCAGTCACGTGCCACCTCAGACAACTACCAGACAAACTGGATGAAGGATTGCTCTGTGCTTTAAACTTAATGGTCTATGCTTTAAATTTTGTATTTTATGGTCGTTAGAGAAATTTCTTGAGGTGTTCCGCTTAATAAACTTTACTAGAATTTTTAAGTTAATTAATACCACAGACAATTTTAAAGATCTTACTACAGGAATAGGTCACTTGCATCACATTTTAAAAAAAAAAAATCCAATTAAGGCAAATATTCTAAGACATTCCGTATTTTTTTTTAATCGTATTTTTGATACCCTGGCGATTTTTTGAAAATTTCAATCCGAAAAATCATACCATTTTTTATAAACCGGAAATACGGGACATAATTTTATGTGTGCGAAAAAACGATAATTACATAGCCGAAAATCATTTTTAAAAAGAACGTTTTCCACACGAATAGCAATAAATTGTACGGGGTTCTCTTCGTAACATCTGTAAAAACACCGCCATCTTTATTAAAAAAAATCAAACCATAGGATAAGTTCGCATAGAACAAAAAATAAATCTAGTGAACGTTAAACGCAAATTCAAAAATTCGCCGGAAATCAAAGTGTTGCCATATAAAAAAAAAATTATCAGTGTGGAATTTTACAAAATTAAGGGAACATAATCGGGACGAGACATTTTCATGTAGTGACGTCACGAGCTCAAATAATGGATATATTTATTTAAAAATAAGAAAAACTATACATTTCTTAAAATTTTTACTAACATTTTCGTAATCTTAGTAACAAAATCTATCCACAGGATTTTTTCCAAGTCGTTATGAAATCCATGCAAGTGGCCTATTGTCGAAATTGGAAAATTGATTTTTTTTTTTACATTAGCTCCACACAGGAGGCCCATAGGAAAATAATTTCCCTCAGGGCCTATGTCGTCTTAGGGTAAAGCTGTACGGAGGATTTTTTTAAGGAAAGGAAGAAGAGAAAGTTCTGGGAAGGAAATAGGTACGAGGGGTGGGTAGAAATCTAGGGGTAAGTATGTCCAGGAGTAACGGACGTATGAATCCATCCCTTCAACTGTGGTGCAAGGCGATGGGTCGAGAGAGTCTAGCTGGAAAGGTCAAAAGGCCTCCCTCACCCAGTCTCTCTCGATCCGGCCCGCCACGCAGCAGTTGGGCAGGCGCATCCACCACCAAGACCTTGACAAACCTCACCCCATAAACCCGAGCACCCCTGCCAAGTCATCAAACAAAGCGAATCACTTGGGGAGACCTATCGCAGAGGTGTTGGTTATCCGATAAATGGTTCCCGGGGTGGCGGTACCCATACCCGCCTCCCAAAATTAAAGTTTCTGAAACAATGCTACTATTTTCATTTGGCAAAGTCGAATGAAGGTTTGAAATATCGATTAAGTGATCAAAAAAACAATAAATTATTGTTCAAAAATAGTAAAATGGGACAAAAGTAATACAGATAACAATAATTTATTGTCTTAACAGGATGTCTGTATTATTTTTGTCCCATTTTTCGTTAGGTTCGGTTAGGTTAGGTTAAGTTTTATTAGATATTTTGTTGGGGGATGTTTTGTCGGGGATATTTTGTCACGGGATAAAAAGTCGCGGAACCCTGGTAAAGCACCCAATTAGGCACACATTATCAAATAAAACGGTTTCACAAACTTTAAATTATTTAACCTTTTTATAACAGCATAACTGTGAAAATGTATTGAAATAAAACAATAACATTTTTAATAGAATGAAGACAATATTAGCGAAACTCAATCAAAATCTGAAGACAGAAAAACCAGAAAAAGATATTGGTTCCACTGGGACTCGAACCCAGATACCTAAGCATTTATGGCCAACTGCTCTACCGATTGAGCTATGAAACCCATTTCCAATTCGGTCACTTTTAAATCTATCATACTTCGACTAAGAACTACTAACACTATCTTCATTTATCTTAACGCACATATTATTGGCTGATATCTTTATATATGATTGAAAAATGAAGATAGTGTTGGTAGTTCTTAGTCGAAGTATGATACATTTAAAAGTGACTGAATTGGAAATGGGTTCCATAGCTCAATCGGTAGAGCAGTTGGCCATAAATGCTAAGGTATCTGGGTTCGAGTCCCAGTGGATCCAATATCTTTTTCTGATTTTTTCAGTCTTCAGATTTTGATTGAGTTTCGCTAATATTGTATTCATTCAATTAAATATTATAATTTGAGTTTTTACTAATAAAATAAAAATAACATTTTTATCACGTATTTAAATTCCTGCCTAAATACCAATTTTTAGTTAGGTACCCATTACATAATTTGCTATTATAAATATAATCATTACGTTGTAATGGGAAAAATCTAGACAATATATTGTTTTATGGGAACATTGAACATTATACAGTTCGCCCGAAACTCGTTACATTGTGACAGTTGACAGTCCGCGGTACCTACTCGGACTGACATATCCATTAGAGGAGGAGTCAGCAACTGTCGCCTGACAGTAGGGACAGTACAGTCGGCAAATAACAACACGAGGTATTGGCAAATTTAAATCATTTGTTGATTTTAATTAAATCGGTGAGGTGGAATTCATTAGATTATTTATTTTATTATTATTTATTGAGTTAGTTTATAATACATGAATGCACAATGTAACATTTCATTTGATAAATTTAAATATTTTTACAATAAGCATATCATTTATTTTTTAATACATTCATTCTTTCAGGCATTTCATCACACATCTTTACTCCTATTCTATACATTAGGCAGTTCTGTGATTTTGATTTTTTTATGTGTGGCAATCTAACTCTATTTATATTTCTTGTTTCGTAATTATGTAGGTACATCTCTTTTACAAACAATTTCATCCTTAAAGTATTTTGGCATTTGGTTTGTCATAACTTTATACACAAAAATTAACACATTAAATAGCAGTCTCTTTTTATTGTAATCCAATTTAACTCCTCATTTGATTAACCCTTGCGTATTAGCCTTTCCCCAGTACGTGTATACATCTCATAGCTCTGTTCTGTATAACTTTTAGCATATTCAAATTTCCTTCTTTGGCCAAATATAGCATTGTAGGGCAGTAATCTAAATGTGGAGCAATTATTGTTTTATAAATTAGCTCTGTAGTATTTCTTTTTAATTTATTTCTTAGTCTTCTAAGAAAATTTACTCTTTTTTATGGGACCACATTGAAATCTATAAAATTGTCATGTGGCTACAAAAATCCATACTAATATTATAAATGTGAAAGTGAGTGTGTTTGTTTGTTACGCTTTCACGCCTAAACCACTAAACCAATTTTAAAAATTCTTTCACCAATAAAAAGCTACATTATCAGCGAGTAACATAGGCTGTATATAGTGGTAAGCTCTGGCGTTATGAAATTTGTATAAATGAAAATGTGTGTATTTCATATATTCTAGCGGTAGGGAGGAAAGGCGGGGGGAAGGTGGGGTTCGCTGAGAGTAGAGACGAGGGTGGGGGAAGGCGGGGAAGGTGGAAGGGAACGGGGACGCTTGCAACACATGCCGGGTACCAGCTAGTAAAATCTTTCTAATATTATAAATGCGAAAGTTTGTATGGATGGTTGGATTTTACTCTTTCACGCAATAAATATCGAATGGAATTTATAAATTCTTTCACTAATCGAAAGCTACTTTATTTGCAAGTAACATGGGCTATATATATTGGTAAGCTCTGGCGTTATGAATAAGCTGGGGCGTTATGAAATTATCTATTATACGTTTATTGGCAAAGCGTGTTACTAAGTAAATGTTTGACGTGGGCTGTCAATATTATTTCTTTGATAGCGAAAATTCAAATATTAGTATTCTAATATGAATATTTAGTATAGGTAGATACAAATATAAAATAGGTACTTATCTACATTTTGACCTAAGCCACCAGCTATACTGCGAATATGCGAGCGAAGCCGGGGGTAAAAGCTAATATAAAATATGATCATGACGGCCTCGGTGGCAACGGGGTGAGGCTCTTGACTCACAATCCGAAGGTCGTGGGTTCAAATCCCGGCGTGCGCAATTAAATTTTATTTGATTGTTGAACAATTAAACAACTGAAATAATATAAGGTATATTTGCGACAAGCTCCAGAGCGGGGGTATCTACTCTCAGTATCACTCTAGTACTCTAGTGTAAGGCCACCATTCAGAATTTAAACGTTGCTTGAAATGACTCTCTCACTAATCTACTTCCTCCCCATTACATTAGGGATGCCATAGTCTCACTGGCTCCATGTGGTTGGGAGCAGTTGAGACTTTTGTGCGGTATACATATAAAACTTTTAAAAGATTTTAGTCAGTTACTTAGGTTCTTATTTGTAAAACAAGCAACAACAAAATATTACGCATGTATGAGCAATACGTAAACCCCAACAATAAAGTTAGTATGTGGATATATACAAGTATAATACGTAAGGAGACAGAGATCAGATTTTATAAAAAACTTTTATCTGTAAATGTATATTTTCCTTAAAAGTTCTTATTTTCTGAGTAAGTTCCCATTTTCTGAAAGTGTTTGGAGTTTCTGAAAAAGAACTGTTGCCCACAAATATCGGCCACATAACTTTCTTATCCTAGAAGTTTTTTTCTGTGCAAATTGCTGCCTGAAAAAATGTTTAAAAACATATGATTCGCTTCAAAAATAAGAAGAAAAAAGAGTTTTTGGTCGAAGAGATCTTTATTCGGGAACACATTGTTGTAGGTTTATATTGATTCCTAAAGGCGCTTTGTCGACCAATGAAGGTCTATCAATTATTTTAATTTATCATAGCCTATTTATTATTTATATATAGATACAGCATATTTATATATAAATAGCCTACACGCATTTATGTTCTAACTATTATATCGCAGAAAGACAGTTTAAATGGCCTACTAAAACTACTCTCAGTTTCTAAATGGTAATTTAACTACACCGTATTGTGTCCTCTTTATCGGAGGTTGACCATCATCAAGATAACTTCACGTAAAGAGTAAAGAGAAATTGTAAATAATAATATTGACTTTACCTTTAGTAAAATAAATCTTATTCTCCAGTAAGTATTCTCGTGATAGAGTTGATGTAAAATTAATTGATACCTATACCTGGACAAAAACGCGGTGCTAATTTCGCGACGTCAAATTTAACAATTTCAGCATTAGAGAGTTTTTGATATTTTGGATACACAGATTTTCCTAAACATGATTTTTTATTCAATTTGGGAGGCTGGTATGGGCACCGCCGCCCCGGGAACCATTTATTGGCAACTAAAACCTCTGCCATAGGTCACACCAAGTGGTTCGCTGCGTTTGGTAACTGAGCAGGGGAGCCCGGGTCCATGCACCCCTGGTACGGGTCCATGGGGTGCTCACCAGCTGCTTGGCAGGCCGGGTCGGAAGAGAATGGGAGAGGGAGTCCCTTTGACTTCTCCAGTCATACTCTCTCGGAACATCGCCTTGCACCGCAGTGGGAGGGATGGATTCATACGTCCGTTAGTCCTGGACACTTAGACACACTGACCCCCAGATTCCAACCCACCCCTAATATCCTTTTCCTTCTTCCTTTTTTTCTTCCTCTCCTTCCTTGCCTAAAAAGACCCTCCACACAGCAATCTGAAAGATGATATAGGCCCTGATGGGAAATATTTTTCTCAGAACCTCCTGTGTGGAGCTAATGTAAAAAAAATATGTTTTACGACGCTAAAGCGAAACTTTCGCCAGTTTTTCTCTTTCAAGAACTTACTGCTTTATAGAGATAGAAACACTCATGTGGGTAATTTCATGATGCCAGAGCTCATCTGTGTTTTTGCTGCTTTAATTTACAGATTTATGATTCATTGTAAATTTTGTTAGTATTATGTGAAAGCAAGTGTGGGTAGGTAGTCATCTAAAAAGCGCGATATTATGTTCGTACCCACCCATCGCAAAACACAACTCATCTCTAGAGTTGGCCAAACCCGACTATGCCGTTCCAAGTTCAAATCTAGATACCCCTCCCCCTGTGTCATCCCTCCCCCCCCCCCCCTTGGTAGAGTGTCACCCCATAGCTCCACACTCCACTCCCTTATCGTCACTTTCCGCCTGAACGCGCTCGTTATGCCACCCCCCCCCCCCCCTCCCGCCCCAACCCACTCCACAATTCACCACCCACTCCGCCACCCCTCCCCGGGCACCTCCGGGTGGTGTACAGCCTCCCGAAATGCGACGGATTCTTCCCGATTCCTTCGAGACAAGAACATGCAGCCGATATCGTAAACGCAGCAAATTGCAAATATTTTGATTTCACAAATTTACGAAAATGAGAAATAATGCAAAATAATATTTTTTACGCACGGGGATGCTGTGTGGAGGGTCTTTTTAAGAAAGGGAGGAGATCAAGTTCTGGGAAAGAAAACGGTATTAGGGCGGGTAGATATCTGGAGGTCAGTCTATCCAGGAGTGACGGACATATGAATCCATCCCTCCCACTGCGGTGCAAGGCGATGTTCCGAGAGAGTACAGCTGGAGAAGTCAAAGGGACTCCCTCCTCAACCATTTTCTCCAGTTCCGTCCTGCCATGCAGCTAGTTTCCAGACGCATCCGCCGCCAAGACCAGAACGAACCTCACCCAATGAACCCCGCGAACGTGTTTTTACTTTGAAAATTTGATTGCCTATTAAAGATGGTTTAAATAAACACTGCGAGTAAATTACATTTTGTCCTCTGGAATAATTAAACATTTATTTGATCGGTCAAATGAATATGCAAAAAATAAAGTAACAGGAATTTGAAAAATGCTTGTAAGTGAAAAATCTCTTACTCACAAACCACTTTTCGGACTTAGTATACAGTGGCACTGGTCCTTTAGATTATGATTTTAAAACATTAGCCTCTTACCCAATCGAGCGATTTTTGGCATATTATGGCAGTTTTTCAAAACGTCTCGAGCGATTCATTGCCGTAATGTGCCAATTTTATCTACCTTTCGTAAAACATTTAATTTTTTTTTTCTAACCTTCCCGCGATCCTTAGTCTACGCTATTAGAAAGCTGATATAATATTTTCCCATTTTATCAATAGATGTCTCAAATCGAATGGTATACCATAGACACTTATAGTAATAGAATAGAATCCAAGTTATTTATATCAAAGTTAATAAATTTGGTTCTCAAACACACGCTGGTTAAAATTTTTTTAAATAAAATGTTGTGATAATATGGCTGTGAAATTTTCACAGCCATATTATCGTGTTTTATTTTTGGGGTATTTTGCCGTGTTGTGCTACCTTTTACTTTAACCAAAGTTTTGGACAACATTGCAGTGTCCATCATCGGACAGATGTGAAATCGAACATTGTGGTAAAGTGTGTGCTTATGTACTTAGATGTGATACCGTGTTGCCAATAAGTCCAATCAATGGTTTTCTATGTTTAGTTTTGGTGTAGCCGTCAATTACCGGATACCAAAAACTTATTACGAAAAAAACTAGCCCCGCGTCGTCTCTATTGATATTAGTGCGATTTTTATGAATTTCATTTGCTCAATGCGTTTTGGGTCTTCCTAGGACTATAGAACTTCATGGCCCAAAAATAAGTCGCACGATTCCTCAATATTATTCCACTCTAAATGTCACATACTTGTAAATTTTTCTTCCCAGAATTTGCGCCAAATCGGTGTCGTGTAGAATAGTCCACTTCGGTCCATCCAAAGGTGACCTATATTTTTTCGTATTCGAAACAAAAGCGCATCGCTCAACTCGAAACAATGGCGGCCATCAGCTGTCACCGGATTCTTTCCCGCGCAAAAAAAACACCGTCAGTTCGAGCAAAAAACCATACAGCCGTTATTTTTTATGTCACGAAACACAATACTTATTTACTGCGTTAGTTCGTCAGTTGGGAGATTGAATAACTTAGAAAAAGCTGGAGATTCGAAGGTGTTTCAGTCAGATTCTCACGAATAAGTTGGGTTAAAAATGTATTGAATTTCTCTCTAGCCGTTGTCCGCATGTCGAATTAATTGGGTGGTATTTCGTCTGACAGACTATTGTCGTTAAAGTATTAAGTTAATTTTGTAATTTTTTGTAAACAAGGAAAAGCAGTCTGGTGTTTTTTTAAATTTATCAACATGACAAAAACTTTTAAGTTCTTGCTGTTCAAAAACAACGTAGAAAATTTTAGATGGTAGGTAACTAATATATAAGATTTATTTTCCGGTAAGCATCTAGGTAGTAAGTTCAATAGGTAGGCAATAAATTTTGGTTTCTTCAGTTTGAATATCCGGCTTCGCCCGAGTTTCAAAAATCTCTTTTAAAAATATTGAACACTGTAATAGGGCACAGATATTGGATCAACATAACATGGGCATGTGCCTAGCATGGACGAAAATCCACTAATTATCTAACCATCAAAGCAATGAGTAGGGAATTTTTTTTTTTTTAAAGTTCTGTGAAGAAACTGACCCATAATTATACAAAACAAAACTTGAATACACGGTATTATAGAACTTTCACGAAATTTGAATATTAATTTCGAATTTCGATGAATTGTTATTATTTTGTGAACCTTATCGCCGTCTTGTCCCGCCGCCCTGGGAACCATTTATATGATACCCAACACCCAGTCAAAGGTCACGGGTCAAGCCGTTCGCTAGGTTTGGTGACTTAGCAGGGGTGCCCGGGTTCAGGAGGTGAGGTTTGTGTACGTCTGAGCGGTTAATGCGTTGTTTGCTCACCTACTACTTGGCTGGCCGGATCGGGAGACACTGATTGAGGGAGATCTAACCTCTCAAGCCGGACTCTTTCGACCCATCGCCTTGCACCTCAGCGGGAGGAATTTATTCATATGTCACTCCTGGACACATTGACCACCTACCCACGCCTCATACCTTTTTCCTTCCCAGAACTTCCTCCCTAAAGATAACTGAGAATTAGGGCTTCAACTCCTAGCTTCTAGTTTATAGCTTATGTAAAAAAAATATATAGATTATTTATGTAAATTTATGACACCATTCACATAGGTAACGCGACACTAAACACAAAGTAAATAAATGCGTCATTTTTAAAACAAAGTAAATTACCTCCAGTAGTTGTTTTCTGCCTTATTAGCAATTCACCATTGTTAATATAAAATATAATTTAACGCTTGAGTTCCTGACAGACGTGTGGCGTGTATTGTGCAGGCTTTATAGGTACAGCCTGTAGTATAATCATATATAGTGTCAGCTTTCCCCGCATATATTTACGGTCTCCTGATACGAACTTCCTTCACGCAAAATGGCGGCTCCTAGCTTCCGGCCCTCCTGAACACCTTGAACAATTCGCTCAGATATCTGTTGAATATATCTCTGCTAACCAGTCACCGTGTACCGTATTGTATCCATCTAAAAAAACCATTGCACATAAAGACTATCTCGGGAAAGAAGTAGGAATCTACATCAGTAGGTAATGATAAAAGGGTTCCTTGTCAACCTCAGAATCAACTCAACTCAAACACCTCTTTGAAAAGTTATTAAAAGCAATGAATAAAATATTGAAAAATGGCCCATAATCTAACCTAACGTATTATACTATTGAACCATTTTTTATATTATTTTTTTCATCACTTCAAAATTACTTTTCGAATGAGGTGTTGACTGTTAAGTTGAGTTTATTCTGAATTGTCGGGTCACCAAAAAAAGGGGCGAGGAAAACTACGTACCTACTTACCTACTAAAGTAATGTGACGGCCTCCGTCGTCAAAGGGTAAGGCTTTCGACTCAAGGTTCAATTCCAGGCATACGTAAATAATTTTTATTTTACTAATTTGTATTATTTCATAATTAATTAATTTAACTTAATATGTTCATAAGTGAAAGATATGAGTGTAAGATACTCTCAGTGTCGCTCTGGCAAGACCACCATTCAGAATCGAAACGTTTCTTGAAATGGCTTTAGTCGTATTTTGTGACAAGATCTGAATAGCTAGGTACTTCCCATCTCCCTCTGCCCCATCTCCTTCCCCTCCCCATAAACTTCAGCCTCACAACATTCCTGATTACGGGCACAACACAAGGTTGGGAGCAGTTGGGAAAATTGTGCGGTACCCATAAAAAAAGAACTCTAAAAGCTTGTGTAAAAATGACAAAAATAATTTAAAAAATTTGAATAATCATATTATTGGAGTTATTACAATTTGAAGAATATTTTTTACAGAATGAAAGAAGTTCTTTGTTCAAAACCTGTTATAAGCTGTTTATATGTTTATTGTCCTGATGAAGGTTGAGGTCAACCGAAACCGGTCAACAAATATAAATCAAAATAAAGTGGTTTTAAACAAATAACTTGTTTCATTCTGTATAATGTCAAGCCACGAAGTGTTTGCTTTCTTCAATAATATTTTTTTACGTAATTTCGTAGGAATATCACACCAAAACTTTCAATTCTCATAAAGCTTCTGACTAAATCGCTCGAAAAAATCGAATTTGTAAGCTTACAAAAGATTGTCTAAAACCGTTTTTTTTCATATTTCATATATGTATAAAATAACAAACAAATTCAAGACACACACAAATTCAAATCATCACTCAAAACATTACTTCTAAACAAATGTCATTACACCTTAAGTGAATACCTCACATAAATGAAACACCTATTTTTGTATTCTTGTTATCTGTATTTTCTTATTTGTATAAAAATTATAATATTATTTTTTGTATGAACATTATAATATAACATGTTTGTGGTTAGCTGGAAGAAATGGGATCTACCCATAAGCAATACCTTTTGTATTTTTTAAATGTACAATAAATATTTTTTTGATTTGATTTGATTTGATATGCGCATTTTATGCATTATTATAGATATGTACCAAAGTACCTCCTCTACTAAAAAGATATTATAGGTTTTTATTATACCAATGCTCGCAAAATATTAGAAAGCTCTTCAAAACCGTGAAAGCCTCCTGAAAATGTTATCCGGAACGCTACCCTCAATTTTAATAAGTAAATTTATCTTCCATTTAACGGTTTGCTCTTTGCACTTTATGAAGTTTTCAATAACGTGACACATATTCTTGAAGTGTCTAATATTATACTGAGAAACCTAACATGGGGATTACGAAAATCTATGTTGGCGAGTAGGTAAAATAGTACAGATTTTTTTTCGGTTGAATTTCTGGAATAGGTAATGTTAAATTTTCTCTATTTCTAAACGAAAATATTAGCCTCTAAGAGATTAGCCTGACTGTATCCAAAATGTAAATATTCAAGTCTCTAAATGTTTTTTTAATGGAACAATTAATAAATGTGGAACAAGAACAATAGTCCTACTTAGGATGGATTGTTTAAAAAAAATTGAAAATTCCTCAATTATTTGAAGAAAATGTTCACGTTCTGTGAAAGTTCTGTTCAAGTTCTGAGAAAATTTAAGTTTTATGAACAACTGGCCTATAATTATATAATAACAGAACTTGAACAGAACTTTTATAGAGCGTGAAAATTAACATCAAATATTTAAAGAATTGTTAAAAAAATTTTAAACAACCAGATCTTAGTATGTGTTTTTTTACAATAGGTAAGAAGTGACTGAAATTTAAAAAAATACGTAGTTCATGCCCTACGACGGGCATGTTGTTTGCTAGTTAAAAACGTTTGACGGCCTCCGTGGTTGAGGACTCCGTCCTCTCGACTAGCAATCTGTAGGACCCAGGTTTCGATCCCGGCTTGGGAAAATATATTTTATTTGATTAATTAGTGTTATTTCACAATTTTATTCTTTAAAAATAATATAATTGAGCGAAATTGAGTAATCTGGAAGTATGTTGCCTATTGTATGCTGATGATGCGGTGCTAATTTCTAACAGTATGGAAGATCTACAGTCTCTCGTGTCTAGGATGAACGAAGTATGTATGAAGAATGAGTTAATGATGAATGTAAGTAAGTCTAAAGTCATGGTGTTTGAAAGAGAGAGTACGAAAACAGTATGCACAATAGTTGTGAATGATGAATACTTGGAGCAGGTGGATGAGTTTGTGTATCTGGCTAGTATGCTTACGAAAGATGGGAAGGCTGATAGAGATATTGAAAGAAGGGTGAATGCCGGTAACTCCATTAATGGAGGACTGAATGCCGTTGGTGGTAATAAAAAACTGTCCAAAGACGCGAAACTAGCCGTCCATAATGGAGTGCTGGTACCTACCCTGATGTATGGCAGTGAGGCATGGAACTGGCAGAGGAAGAATGAAAGTAGACTGAATGCTGTAGAAATGAGATCCCTGAGGCGAATGTGTGGTAAAACCATGTACGATCGTGAGAGAAACGTGGATATCCGCAAAGAATGCAAGGCTGATGTAAGCGTGATGTGTAAGATTAAGAAAGGGACTCTCCGATGGTTTGGGCATGTAGAGCGAATGAACGAGGAAAGGAGTGTAAGGAGAATATATGATGCAAATGTGAATGGTAGAAGAAGTCGGGGACGCCCGAGGAAGACATGGCACGACCAAGTGAATCAGATACTTGAGTCGGGCCATATGAAGAGTCGGAATAATAGAAGAGCATGTAGGTATGAGACGATGTATGAATGTGAACGAGGCAAAGAGTGTGTGCCAAGATCGAGTTGTGTGGCGGTCCGTCGTCTCTGCCTACCCCTGCGGGGAAACGGCGTGATGGTTAGTTAGTTAGTTAGTTAAAAATAATATATAGCATTTTGCGGCACATTCCAGAGTGGAAGCTACTCTCAGTATCGCCCTGGTATAGACCACCATTTAGAATTGAAATGTTGCTTGAAATGGCTTTAGCTTTACTTCCCCATCTCCTCCCTCCCCCCACTACCTTCATCCTCACAACATACCCCAATTGGTGATGACATAGTCTCACTGGCTCTAGACGGGAGCAGTTGGGTGGTGTTGAACTAACCTTTTATGTGCCTTGAGCTTGTTTACACGCTCCAAATAGCCGTGCTCAGGAAGCCGGCCATACTCTTCTATTGTCTGTCTGCAATATTTACGACGCCTGAGCTATCCATTTCAGGAAATTACTTGGACACACAAACAAATTATTGAATTAATAGTTAATTAATTTTATTACACATAAATATTAAAACCAGTACCTACCTACTGTAGCGTTGTAGAGGTAAAATGGCGACATAAAAAACAATATCTAAATTTGTTAATACCTAATAATACAGGTAGGTAATTGATGAAGGTACAAAAATATCTATACAGCCCGGAGCGTCTCTTCTATAAAAAGTTCATCTGCGTTAACTTGTTCCTCTTTTGGACTCCTGAAAAAATCAATTTGTAAATTTGAACTTGTTTATATCGCATATCCCATAGAAAAGGGTCGTACGTCAAAATGTTCTATTTTACGTTTTATCTCTGTAAGGTAAAGTGATTGCGATTACATATGCCCCACGAAAACCGTATTAAAGTTAGATCACTACATTTCCGCAAGATGTCGATAGTTCCTATCTCTGACGACACTTCTACATGGGATGTGAGATTATAATGTTTATTTTTTTACTAATCTTACTTGAGATTATTTGACCTTCAGGCGGATACAGGTTTTAAATAGTGGTTAAACCTAAAGTCATACCGTTCTACAATAACATCTCCCTCTTTCCATATACACTTAATATAGGTATGAGTGTGATCATAATTCATTAGGTTGCTACGACAGATACCACGCAAACTGTTTGCGTTTTTAAATTCAGTGGTTTGCGATATCGCCTCGCCCCCGGATTAAAAAGCGGCCGCCATTTTAAAGTGAAACCGCGCGCGGTGCCGAAACGCGGCACTAAAAATACTTTATCGCGCGCGGTTAGCGGGAACCCCCGTAAAGGGGATTTATGGCACCTTATCGCTGGGCGCGGGAAATCGGGAACACTGGCAACTCTGGCAACTCTGGAAACTCTGCCGACTGGGGAGCTCTGGAACTGGGGAATGGGAAGGGGATATGAATCAAGGGGTGTTTGTAGAGTTCTTTGTGGGTTGAAGAGCACCTTTAAGACTAGATACAAAATGTGAAATTTGCGTAATAAGTAGCATTTATGGAAAATTAATCGAAATGATTTCAGTTTCTATGGAATAACTCTTATTATAATAAATTTGGCAGGTTATACTCACCAATGTAATAGATCATTGCAGAACGGAATAATACCTATTAACAAATATAAACGAAAATATGAAGAAAAAAACAGAAAAATTAAACAATAAGGTAATGGACGCAACTGGGAATTCGAACCCATGATCTCTCATTATCTAAGAACCTTTTGCGACCGTAACGCGATTTCCAAGAATACAAGAAACCCTTAGGTAAAGAAACTGTCACGGGGAGCGATCGCGTCCGAACACGAAGGAATGCTCTAGGCTCTAGGCAACTATTTGGGCGCACTTGCGGCCTTTACTTCAATCGAACGAGCATTCTGTTAATTTCGGCGAACACACTCGGAGCACCAAAAGGATGCTCTCTAACTGTATACTTACACTTAAATAATTTGCAAGAGCAAACTAGAATGAGCATTTATTTTGTTTGTTTGTTTCAATCCCACATTTTCCACGCAACAGTATTTTGATAGTTCGCTAAGAGAAATACTTACCGTCGTCTTATTTTCGGGGTTTTTTAAAAGCCACTTGCTCTTTTCATGACAAAATATTGTGAACAAATAATGTGGATAGTTTGACCCTTTATTAAATTGATTTTAAAAAACCTTTTCTTTCATAAAAATAACTTAACACTTCAAAATGTTTCACCTCAAGGTGGATGGTCTTATATTTTTTTATTTTATTAATCATTAACGCCCTTATGGGTTTTTACATACATTTACATTTTTTTATATATTTTAGTGCATATAGGTGTGTTCAGATGACAAAGAAAACATAATAGGTTTTAGACATGGTACACAGAAGTAAAGATGGTAGGTAAAGAGTACAGCATTATACAATAATGAGGCAGAAAAAAATCAGTTTAAGAGATGCAGATAGCATAATAAGTATATAACAAATAATAATAATGTGTGAGTACTTAATATATGTATAATTTTTACGTGTTGAATACATGGCGAAGTTGATTTATTAAACAAAAATACACACTACCGACTTGCACCGCACTAGAATTATTATTCAAAGCGATTCTATTTTGACCAATTACATTTACGACAGAATTTCTTGCTTAAAGAATTCAATTTCAGAAGACAAAAAACTTTATATTTATAATGCTACCACAGAATACTTAAGGTTTAAACAAATAATGTCAGATTGTTGGGCATATACAATCACGGAAAGTAGAAATGAATTCGATAATATAATATAACAGAGTATCTTATTTTAATCAAATTAAAATATTAATTAAAGTTTAAGTAGTTAAGGTAATTTTGTTATTATTATTACAACGATAAATACGAATAGTTAATGTAAAATTTGTTTATAAATTACTAACCTTTATTAAGCACTATACGGTAGGTGTTTTTCGGAATATAACTATGTTGGGTTATGTGCACTATTGTACTTATTATTCTATTGTAAATATTCTAATATGCTACATTTAAATTTTGACACTGACTGATGGCGATAAACATCGATTGAGCTATATTTATTCCCGAGTCTATGAAGCCTTTCGATTGGTGAGTTTTCGAAATAGTTATTAGTAGACGCATGGACAAAATACGGCGCAATCAATCTTGTATCACGGGTAGGTACTCGCAGCTGGATTAGATTGGTTAAATCAAGGGCGTCCAGTCTGCCATTTGATATATTGAAAAGACAAATTAAATCACTCATTGTTCGTCTCGAAGTTAATTCATTTAATTTCAGTAAGTCCTTTAGAAATGTGTAGTTAAGTTCTTCGATTGGAATTCCTAATTTGTAGTTTATAAATCTCAGAAACTTGTGTTGCACTCTCTCAATTTTTTGTTGGTGAGTCTTGTAAAAAGGAGCCCAGATGGTTGAATTGTACTCTAAATGGCTTCTCACCAACCCAGGGTACAACAATTTAAAAGAATTAATTATTTTAAAATCTTTTACCGTCCTCAATATAAATCCCAAGCTTTTCATGGCCCTGTTAGTTATTTCGTTAATATGAGAAACAAAAGATAATTGACTGTCAAAAATAATTCCTAGGTCCTTAATTTGTTCAACTCTTTTTAGAAAGATGTTGTTGATGCTGTATTTATATTTAACAGGATTTTTAATTCGGGCAAAAGTTATTGTTTGGCATTTTTCAATATTTCTAACTTAGAGACTCCCGTTTATCGCCAGCCCATAAATAACTTTTTTGTTTCTTTTCAGTGAGCGACCTGGACGGTTTGAACTCCGATGAAACCGGTTCGGGTGAAAATAGCAACGCGGGCAGCAGTGCGGGCCCGGACGACGATCAGGCCAGGCTCCGGCTCAAGAGGAAACTGCAGAGGAACAGAACGTCCTTCACCAATGATCAGATAGATAGTCTAGAAAGAGGTTAGTTTATGAATTTTTATTTAATACCACTTTTACCCGAGATTTAGATTGATAAGTACCTAATATGCCATCTGGTCATTTTTTTTTAAATATTTCAAAGCTCCATAGCTCAATATGAAAATGACGTTATGAGCTGAAATCAATTTGACGGCCTTCGTGGTCGAGGGGCAAAGCTCTCGACTAACAATCCGAAGGTTGCGATTCATAGATTAATTTGTGTTATTTCACAATGAATTCATTTAAAATTATATCAGAGTGGACGATTATATAAGTTTCACCTGGATATAGAACCACCGTTCAGAATTAAAAAGCTGCTTGAAATTACTTTAGCCGTGTTTAGTGACTAAATCTTAATAGCCAGATACTTACCCACCTTCCTCTTCCTCACATTCTTCCCCTTCCCACTACCTTCAGCCTCACAACTTAACCCAATTGGGGATGGCATAGTCTCACTGGCTCCAGAGGGTAGGGAGCAGTTAGGTTACACAAAAAAGAGTGTTAAAAAAAATAAAAAGAGTAAAGACTGGAAAGATTCGAAAATACGACATTTATGATGCTGTTGTAGCTGAAAATGATATTTTTCAAAAAATAAAAATCATTTCACCAACGTATTTCACCAGTCGTATTTCTCGACCTTTGCGCTCTAGCTCAGTCACTGGATCCAATATATTTTCGCCGGTGACCGGCCAACTCAGAATGAAACCAGCTCAGAACCTCCTCAGAAAGGTCATTAAAAGTGATGATAAAAAAAATATTTAAAAAAAATGTTAAATAGGTTACGTTAGGTTAGGGTTAAGGTATATTTTTAAATTTATTTTTTTTTCAAAGTCTTTAATGACCTTTCAAAGAGGTGTTGAGTTTACCATATTCTGAGTTGGCATGGACCCATTTTCGCCTTTCATATTATGATTAATAATTTATTTATTTTGTTCATTTTCTAGAATTTGAGCGAACGCATTACCCCGATGTATTTGCAAGAGAACGGCTGGCAGCGAAGATTGGCTTACCAGAGGCTAGAATACAGGTATTTAAAGCAATGAATATGCATGCACTTCGTACTTAGGTTGAAAAACATTTTATTTATTTATTGTTGGATCGTTCTTGAGTTCAACCCGGCTGAGGAATAATATGCCGGTCCGTGTTTCTTTCCTCCTACAACTTGGGTCTCTTCAAGGCCAAGAATCAGGCTCACTCCTTCCTCTACTCAAAAAAGACCCTTCATACGGCATCCCCAAAGATGACTTGAGAACTGAGGGAAATTATTTTCCTAAGGGCCGCTATTGGAGTTAATCTACAAAAAAGAAACATCGGATTTTCTTGTTAAAAATTTTCTAAACATAAAAAAAAATCAATTTCCCCAAAGCCATATATGTATATATATACAGGATGTATTAGCACAAACCCGAAGGATGTTAACCAGCGATTCCTGAACATATTTAGAGTAAATATTAAGAGGTCATTTTGCTGTCCGATGATTTTTTTTTCTATCGATTAAAAACAAAAAATATATTTTCAATCACACGTCGGTACTTAGAAGTTAGGACCTTCTAAAAATCGTTAAAATTGCCTGGTTTGAGAGCCATCAACAGACGTTCAGTATACAAATCAGAAAATGTATTTTTAAGAAAAGCAAAACGTATAGACATAAAATATTATATTCTAACACAGTTGGTTAAAAAAAATCTTAAAATTTGGTCCAATTTTGGAGGAGAAAAATGGCGAATACAAAACTTAGATTTAGACGATTTTATTTAGGTATTTTCAGCCTGAGGTACAATTGTCGCTTTCGCTCATTGGATAACAGCAATAGTTTGTTTAAATGCCTATTTTTCAAATTTCTCGGCGACCGTGTTTTCTCTTAAAACGCCAGAAGAAAATTTCAAGAAAACATCGGATGCCTTTGAATATATATCCACAAATACAAGTATATTTTAATGAATGGGTAGGTACTTTGTATGTTGCCCATTAATCCACAGAACACAGAACTAAATGGCAATACTGCAGACCATCATCGCTTTGCAAACTGGCAATACCATAAACCTCCGCAACAAGGTCTCTCTGTAATTGTGTATTCTCTGTAACTGTAACTGTGTAATTCTCCGTATCTATGTAACAATTCTGTGTATGTCCGCCCGGAGTTCACACGCTTCATTAGGCGACTAATCGGACATGCCCAAAGCGAGACCCAGAATTACTAATGGGTATCGGCTAATACCAATACTAGATCGGCTTTTACTTTTGTACTAAACACCGCCTTCACCTTGTAATCTGAATCGAAATGACGATTCGACGCCATCTTTGTGGAAATTAGTAGCTTTGAAAGAGTAAAAAATGTCGCGCGAAATCGAAAAGAAGTCCTCGAATGTAAATAAATAATAGTAATTTTATGAAGATTATAATTATACATCAGTGTAAAATTTATCCATTGAATAAAAATATACTAAGTAATACATCTAAATGAAACGTGATACAGAAAATAAAAAGGTAACTGTCGCAACTGGGGATCGAAACCAGGACCTTTGTCTGCCTTAACGGGACAATGCTCGGGGTCTAACACAGTGAATTCGATAACTTTACAATATCCGATCGATAGGCGTAACTACCGATGATTTTATACCGATTTCCCGAGCACGGTCACGCTGTCGATAGCCAGACCGATATTGTTAAACAATAAATAAGAAATCGATATATTACACTGGAAACTGGAGGTGTTTTCTATTAATTGACATTCCGAAACATCAGACGTCAAACAATTACTTAAAAATATTTATAAATTGGCAACGTTGAAATGAAATACTAACATTGGTGGTCCGCATTTACATTTTGAACCTAAAATAGGAGTTAATTAGTTAATTAGACAAAATTTGATTACAACCTTTATTAACAACCTGTTTTGTGTACAACTTTCGTTTCTCCTCACATTCGATTTAACTCACTGCGTATACGAGTTCTGTCAATTCTAAGAGCTTCATTAGTTCAACTCCATTCATTACCAATCCATCAAAAATTTTGGTAGGTACCTACCTTTCTAAATAATGATAAAAATTATGAAAATTTTCAAAGAATCAGTTTAACTGATATAATAAAAGCCAACAGTCTTACTTCAAAACGTCGCGCGTCGTGAATATTTTATTCAATTGATAAACGACCGTGTATGTGAAAACCTTTGTAATTATAAACTGACAAAAAATAGTTCGTGGAAAGATAAATATGTTGAGCGGCCGATCGTAAAATCAGGCAGTTCATGATGCGCCTGGCTACTTCGCGAAGTGCCTGGCGGCAGATCGTGAAGTGCATCATGATCTGCCTGATTTTACGATTGTCCAGCCAAAGATGGAATGTAGGTATATCTGTTGTACATACTGTTTTTAATAATAATTTCTCAAAGAATTTCGGAAATTTTTCAAGGTATTTTAAATGTCCTATATATATGTCGTAAAAGCAAGTTCAATTTTGGAAACTAGATAAAATTTGGTTTTAGACTTTTATATTTGAAATATGCGTTAGAATTTTAAAATTGCAATATTTTAAGCTTCAAACACGAAAAAAAATGACAAGAAACTTACCCCAAATATTTTAAGTACCTATAACTTAGAAAACTTTCATAAAATTAGAAATTAAAAACCACAGTCCTTTTAGTAGAGGAATTCGCAACAAACTGTCACTTTCTATACTGTTCATTCAATTAAACATGATTTTCCCCTGCATACATACTTATCTAAATTATATATAAGTATGTACATTGTACAATGCAAGTATAAAGTTTTACATAAAAAGTTGTAGGTACAAATATTATTACTTTGTCAATTGTTTTTGTGTTTAATTCATAGAAACCCATTTCTTATTTTAAAACTCAATTTATTTTAATTATAATGTTATTATCAAGTTTTGCAAGTATTTTTGTTACAGCTGTTTCGGCTTACAAGGCCAAAATTAATTTGCTGTGTTATCTGTTATTCAGCCGTGTTGTGTTTCTTGTTACACATTGACCCAACGTTTCGGGTAGTCTTGCAATGTCCATTGTAGCATCGTCAAGGCTACAACCATCCCAATTCAATAAATTCAGCACCCAAAATTCACCGCGGAAAAGTTTACCGTCCAAAATTCACCGCATTCAGTCATTTCATTTTATCTATTTTGTGCGGTAAGACTTCCGCAATGCATGATCCTCGCGGTGAATTGTAAAAGGTGGATGTTTCTAGAACCGCCCGGGACGCCCACCAAGACTTCATGAGATTGGCGTGTAAAGTTAGCTGCCTGTTACGGTACCGCGCGTTTTCATCCCGCGACAAAATATCCCCGACACAATATACTCCGATAAAATATCCCTTGACATAATATCCTACGGACAAAAACATCCTCCGACAAAATATCTACTAAAACCTAACCTAACCTAACCTTATTTTACATTTTACTATTTTTGAACAATAATTTGTTGTCTTTACAGGATGTCTGTATTATTTTTGTTCCATTTTACTATTTTTGAATAATAATTTAATGTCTTTATAGGTTGTCGTATTATTTTTGTCCCATATTTTTGTTAGTTTAGGTTAGTTTTTTGTATTAGCATATGTGAGCCTGGGGTGTGTGAATAACCCCAAACCCTCTGGGCTTAATACCCAAAAGATATGATTATGAAATATACTTGCGCTGACAATGTATCACAAAGAATAGCTATCATACAAAATCTCTAGGGAAAAAAACAGATTCACCAACCTTGACTATTAGTTCTTTCCAGCTTGGAGGCCTCCGTAATTTCATCCAATCCAATCCTTTTGTGACTTGAAACTTGCAAATATTTAATTGTCAATTTTACACAACATTTGATTTCACAATGAAAAAATAAACAATATTCAAACCAAACAGATGATGACTATCGGATACTATTTTTAATTCCAAAGAGTGAGTAATCACTATTCTTGTGATATAGGTAAATATACATATTTAATTATTTTTTTCAAACAAACAAAAAAAAAATTATAATGCTTAACCAGTTTTAGTATAGATATTTTGTTGGGGGTTGTTTTGTCCGTAGGATATTTTGTTCGGGATGTTTTGTCCGTAGGATAGTTTGTCGGGGATATTTTGTCGGGGTGTATTTTGTCGTGGGATGAAAAGTCGCGGAACCGCCCGTTGGTTTATTGAGAAATGTTTTGGGTAAAGTAATAAATTATTCTATTTATTTCCAGGTGTGGTTTTCCAACCGCCGCGCCAAGTGGCGCCGCGAGGAGAAGATGCGCAGCCAGAGGCGCACCGTGGGGCCCGGCAGTGCGGGGGTACCGGGGGGGCCCGGGCAGGTGGGCCCCGGCCAGGGCGGGCCTGGCGCTGCGCTGGAGGGACCCGCGTCCCCCGCGCCGCCGCCCTATCATCACACGACACACCATCACCACATGTATGCCCCGCCACCCCCTCTGCCCATCACGGATTCTTACAGGTAACAACTATTATTATTTATTTATTTAATCACGGTAAAAGTACTTTTAAATACTCAATAAAACATATTTTACAATGACAAAGCAATAAAAACTCGAATGAAAAATATTTTGGCTTACAAAAATCAATATACCTAGGTAGGTAGGTATATTATAAAAGAAAGTCCAAAAAAACGTGCGTCCCGCAAAAACTCAGAAACGAGACCCGGTACGATCAAGGGAGTTATATGGTGTGGTAGATCTCTATCCCCCCCCCTCCGTTTTTACCTAAAGGGCGTGCTTTTGAAGATATAAGGGGTGGAAGTTTGGCCCTCTTGAAATTTCTAGAACTTCCGGAAAGTTTTAGAAGGTTCGATAGAGCTCTAGAAAGTTCTGGAAGGAGTGGCGGAGTATGTCGTGGAATGTTTGGTAATAGGGAATCGAGAACATCATTGTGGAACATTCCAGAACTCGAATGCTTTCCTGAGCGAAGCCGGGTAACCCAGCTACGCAACTAGTATTCATATAAATCAGCAAAGCTTCACGTTTCTGAACATACAAGTTTTAATATATGTTATAACATTTAGAATTTATAAATCGTCATTTAAAAACGAACAAGCCGTCACTTTAAAATACATTCCTTGGTTGGTTCGACTGAATCTGCTGATTCTGACGTCACGGAACGTCCAGAACCAGTTCATTAGACAACATTTCATTGTCGGGTTTCAAACTCAGGTTTTGGTTGTATTAAAAAGATCGCTTTTTTGTTGTTTCATGTTGTTAACGGAATTGAAACATTATTTAGGCCCTCAATAATTAAAACCCACACAAAAATCGCTTATATTTGGATGATTTTCTCGTGTCGAGTTGATACGAAGATGATTATTGTATTCAAGTTTAATAGGTAGGTATCTGCAAGGTAGTAGGATTTAGTGCAAAATTCCGTGGAATAAAAGCTTCTAAGTAAGAACAACATCTTATTACTCGTATAATCGTTCGCTATAAAAATACAGTTTTAATAATTATATAGGTACAGCAAGTTATAGAATGTTTGATGTTATTATGATCGAGTCATATACGGCATTTTCTTTTTAATAGTAGGTAGGTATCTAATGAGAGAAGAGGTACTGTCGACGCCACCAATACTTTTTATTGACATCTCCCCCCACCCCATTATTGCAAAATTTTATTTAATATACCTTTTTTCATTCCAGCGAGCTAGAATCCGCCTTCCTGCGCGCCCCCATGTCGGGCATGGGCGGCTTTGCTGACGTGTGCCCCCGCGAGCCCTCTCCAGCGCCCTACGGGGGCTACGCGCAGGGCTACGGGCCCGCCCTGTACCACCCGCCCCCGGCCAGCCCCGCCCTGCACCAGGGCTACCACACCAACGGCCACAATCATCACCATCAGTTCAGCAATGGCGGCTCTTCAGGTGAGAGATATTTACTGGTTTAACCCTTCCCCCGTCCAGTGTCCGATGGCGAGAAGTGCGAGATTTTTTCGGTACCGCGCGTTTTCATCCCGCGACAAAATATCGCCGACACAATATTCTCCGACAAAATATCCCTGGACATAATATCCCAAGGCAAAAATATACTACGGACAAAACATCCTCCAACACAATATCTACTAAAACCTAACCTACCCTAAACTTATTTTACATTTAACTATTTTTGAACAATAATTTATTGTCTTTACAGGATGTCTGTATTATTTTTTTCCCATTTTACTATTTTTGAACAATAATTTATTGTTTTTACAGGTTGTCTATATTATTTTTGTCCAATTTTTTTTGTTAGGTTAGGTTTTAGTAGATTATTTTGTTCGTAGGATATTTTGTCAGAGGATGTTTTGTCCGTAGGATAGTTTATCGGGGTTATATTGTCGGAAGTATTTTGTCGCAGGATGAAAAGTTGTAGAACTCATTTTTTCGGGCAGGCAAAGCGGCCAGTTCTACCATTTTTATCAGTTTCATTTTTTTTTTATCATTTTCAATTTCATATTGAAAATGATGAATATTATTTTTTACATTTATTTTATTATTATAAATCATTGATATTACAAGTATTTTAATGATAACAAAAAAAGGAGTCTGCAGGTTTTACCATTTTTCTTTAATTTAATAAAAATAACGCGATTTAGAGCGCTGATTTTGTGAAAAATCACCTAAATGGCCCTTTATTTTTTTTTACGATAGCTCCACATAGGAGGCCCTGCGAAAAAATTTCCTCACGGTCTGTGTCATATTTGGGGATGCTGTGTGGAGGATATTTTTTATCGAAAAGGAAGGAAAAAAGTATGGGAGGTGTATAGAAATCTGGGGTCAATTTGTCGAGGTATGAAGGACATATGAATCCGTCCCTTCCACTGCGGTGCAAGACAATGAGTCCAGTTGGAGAGGTCTAGGTTAGGTCTCCCTCAATCAGTTTTTCCCGATCTGGCCCACCATGCAATAGGTAGGCAAACGTACTCGCCACCAAGATCTAGACCTAGACAAACCTCACCCCAAGAACCCGGGCAGCCCTAAGTCACCAAATGTAGCGAACCATGCCCTATGGCAGGGGTGTAGGTTGTTGGTTATCCAATAAATGGTTCCCGGGCAGCGGTACACATAACGCCTCCCAAATTGAATATACTTTTAAAAAAATCAAATATACCTATGCAATCTCTCCAACACTAGGCGTTAACCCCTATCAGGAAGGGAATATACAGGAATGTTCTGATACAATTATATGTACATGATATTTATATGTAATTGATATTTATAAGTTTTTGTTGTAGAATTCACCGGCCTCATATCTCCCGGAGTGTCGGTGCCCATCGCCGTGCCTGGGCAGGGTCCCGACATGGGTCAGCAGTACTGGTCGCGCCTGCAGTGACCTTGGTGGCAGTAAGCGAAAACTACAGCAGTTCTCGTGTTACGCTAGCAAACAGCAAACCAATGTTACGTCAATAAACAGCGTTTTAGTGTTACGTCAATAAATAACAACCCATGTGTTACCTACGTTAATGAACAGTATTTTGGTGTTACGTGAATAAACATCAATTTTGTGCAAATTAAGCATCATCGTGTGTATTGTGTTACGTTAATAAATATAAAGCGTGTTTGTATTAGGTTCGTACATGCACAATAATTCTTCTTCTTCTTCCTTGCATTGTCTCAACTCATTGCCTTGGTAGGCCATTGGGATCGGCTCTTGTCGTTCTCAGGCTACATCTTCTTCGCTTCTGTGTATCGATTTCATCCAGGCCGTTTCTCTGTAATATTTTGGAGCATTGAGTCATCCAGGAGTTCTTTGGTCTTCCTTTGAAAGACTGCCGATGAAATTCCACAGACATTGTCTGCTTCAATGTGTGATCTGGTAGTCTCCATATATGGTCTCCAAACATGCATAGCAGTTTTTTGTATTACATCAATAAATATTAACTCCATGTTACGTTTATAAACAACACTTCCGTGTTACGTCAATAACCATCAACTTCGTGTTATGTTCATAAACAGCATTTTGATGTTAACGTTTAAAAAATACAGCATTTTCACGATACATGTCAACCTCATATTTTATCTATTTTTAAAAAGAAATCAAACCTTCCCGGAAATCTCCTACTACCATCACACTAAGCGAAAAATATTGCTTGTGATGAAGGACGAGTTGTCCAGAGGAGGAATTGCAATCACGCAATGCCAACTCAGTCACTGACCGATTAATATCATCAAATTAGACAGTAGTTCGCGGTATCTAAATAAATATAACTTTATGTTACGTCAACAAAAAACAATATTCGTGTCATGTTAATGAACTGCGTCTTACGCCAATAAAAATAATTACGTTAATAAACAGCTGCAGGTTCATGTTACGCTGATTGGAAGATGAGGGAGTGTGGAGGTTGAAAGGCTGACAAGAAATGGATGTGATGAATATGAAATGAAAATGAACCAATTTGAAAAATACGGTTTTAAAACAGCATACCCAATAACTCAATATTATTTCAATGCCTCGTTACTTCATATTCTACTATACATGTATTAATGTCACAAATTAATACATAGTATTACATATGTGTGCTTGATTTGGTTGTTGTAATTATATTGATCATAAAAGCTAAAGAAAAAATCATAATGCTGATACAGATTTCTCAAACGAGAAAAGAAATAATATTGTTTGAACTATGTGACTTTCCTTCATTTCCAATATTCGTGATTTTCTAGAAAAAAAGTGTGTAATTAAAAAAATATCCTTGAAATTATTTTTAATAACAACTTTGTTTTATTAAAAAATCTTTACAAAACCAAAATCGTATTACAGAAAAATGATAGTCGGTAAATCTTAGTAAAAATTCACGCAATGGTGTGTAGAATATGCTATACACCGGTCAACTTTTAATTTTCCTAATGAAAAATATATGTAACGCGTGCAAATAAATTACTTTTAATCCTCAACTTGTAAAATTATTCAATTAAATTTGAAAATATGATATTTGCTAATTATCCATACAACTGAAAACATTACTTGGTTGAATCTTGTCTTAAAAAAAAATTCAGCCGTATTTTTGGTTAGATCTGTTTTTTTACATTAACTCCGCAAGAGGCCACGAGGAAAATAAATTCCCTTAGGGTCTTTCATCTTTGAGGATGCTGTGCGAGAAGGTGTTTATAAGGAAAAGAAGGTGAGGGAGTTCTGGAAAGGAAAAAGGTATGAGGGGTGAGTGGGAATCTAGGGATCAGTAAGTACAGGAGTGGCGGACGTACGAATCCGTGCCTCCCACTGCGGTGCAAGACGATGGGTCGAGAGAGACCAACAGAATCAAGCCAACTCAACACCTCATGAAAACTCATTGAAAAAATAGCGCATAACCTATTTAACCAATTTTTTTTCATCACTGACTTTTCATTCTGAGATTTCATTCTGAGTTGTCTGGTCACCGTTAAAGTGCATTCTAATGGTAATGTGAATTATTTTTCCCTGAAATCTGCTAGTTTTTCTCATTAATTAATGAAGGTTTCATAAAAATGTGTAATAAAACTTCAAAATAATGAACTTCAGTGAAATGAGTGTTGCTATGAGAACTAGCAAAAGAACGCAATAAAATCATTAAATGACACGATAAACTTTAAAATGTTTAAAGTTAAACATGTGTCAGGAATATTGTACATTATAAGTGTTAAATGGTTGTGTATCACTTAGGTTAATGTTTATTACAAAATAACAATATGATTCATGGAAAATAGATTTTATATAAAACGGTAAATATAATATGAATCATTATTGACTTAATTGAATATTTAATGGATATCGTCGATATTGATATCATTGTAATATGTATTTACCTATCCCTCGATTTGTTCTATGAAATCTTCAGTTTAAATGTGTATTTGTTTATATGTATACAGGTATAATTCATTAACCACTTGAGTGATGGGTGTTCGGTTTCAGTTTTTGATTTGACTGTTCGATCAAATTGATATCATTGCTCAAAATATTAATATGGAAACATATGAACTGTTAACTGCGGTTTAAAGTCTATCGGCCTTACTAAAAAAAAAACCTTCCGCGGCCGATTACCTGTGTTATTGCAATAACATAAATAAACCTCGTATACACTAGAACCCGATTTGTTACTAAAAAAGAATTTCACTCTAAAACACGTTTAAATTTGGCAACACTGCAATTTTTCAAATTTTACATATAAATTTTTTTTGTTTTCATTCATAGCCGCTAGATGGTGATAGCGTCGCGCCTGCACATTTCTAGTATTTCTAATATCTTGCCCGCGCAAAGAATAGTTTTTATGTGGCGGGAATATTTCTAGTAAATATTGAGATTTTACTGAATGATTTCTATTATAGCGACCGATTCACTCTTCTATTCATGTAATTAATATATTTGCCGTGTTATTTATGTGGTTTTACATTAGTTTTATCAAGTTATTGCACAACAAACAGTACTTTAAAAGTTGAACTGTCAAAATATTGTTTTGGGTTACATAAAAGTTCAAATTTACGTTTTTAAATCTTTATTTTATGAGAATTTCTTAAAAGTGGTGTTTTTTTTAAATATTAATATCAAATTCACGTGTTGGTATACTTATCAAAGAAATTAACATCTTTAGTGGTGCAAAAAATTTGTTGAAATGTCAGAGATATTTTTAAGGTTATTTTTTTGGCATAAAAAAAAACTTTGAAATTTTTTATCATTTTTTTATTGTATGCACGAGGAAAAAGTGAGGTGACAGTTTAATTTCAAATTCATTATATAAAAGGTCTGTATTTTTTTAATTTTAATTTTTTTAATATTTCTGTACACTTTCATCAAAAATGTTTTGGTAAGAAATTATTTTACATTTTTTTCCGTGTTTAAATCTTTAAATATGGCAGTTTCTTAAAACTAAAGTGTATTTCAAATACACAAATCTAAAAGGTAATTTTATCTAGTTCTTAAAAATGGTATTTGTTTTTACGGCACCTTCAAAAATAAGAAATATATAGAACATTCAAAATACTTTGGAAAATTCCAAATTTCGTTCAGACATCATCCCTAAAACAGAGATAAACTATCCCCCCAGGCCGTGTAAACGGCGTGTATTTTTTTCCAAGAACATTTTTTTAATTAGTAATGTTTTCACATCCGCGGCCGTTTGTCAATTGAATAAATTTTTCACGGGGTTTTTTAGTAAGACCGTTGAATCCAACCAGATTTCACCGCTTTTCCCATATTTTAGGTTCTATAATTTTTGGCACATTATGGCAAGCGATCGCTCAAGACATTTTTCAAACTTGCCAAAATATGCCAAAAATCATTTGAGTGGTAAAGAGAATTTTCTGATTCTATCACAGTTGAAAAAAAGTTCAGTCAATCAAAACCGTTTAATTTACAGTGTTATTATAATAAAATGTCCTATTCATATTGGGAGTAAAAAAGCTCAAAGAGTCTTTTCGATCAAATATTCAATAACAACAGTCGTAGCAATAGTAGCAACCTCTGGCGAAATATTTTTTAAGACAAAAATAAGAATTCGTCGCCTCAGTTCTTAATTGTCCAAACGACCATTTTAGTTTTTGTGGAATCTCGACTTTGAAACTAAAAGTAAAGCATAAAAAATTATAGTTTATCACTTAACTTACGGAAATAGCTCTATCTTAAACACTTATCATAATGTTTTATTGAAATAGTGAAAGAAAACCATCTCCTCCTGTATAATTTTCAAATGGTCGTTTGGACAATTAAGAATTGAGGTGACGAATTGTAAAGTAGCAAAAACTCTCAAACCTTTATTCTGGTGTCATGAAATTTGAAATAGCTTTTCTATCTGAAATTCATCATAAGTTAAGGAACTTTTAAATGTGAACTTAAGAGACAAAAATAAGCCATATTGTTTGTTACATATTTTCATTAATAATTTCAAAAATATTTTGTTGAAATTCAAGCTAGTTAGAAAAAAAATTGTTTAATATTGGGATTATAAAAAATGTTTGCTAGTGTACAAAAATAACTCCATGGACTTTTTGACTCTCAACATGAACAGAACTTTTAGTTCTCTCTAGCAAAATCTGACATTGTGGATTTTACCAGTGTATTGTAAGATGAGCCAGATTTTGAACATTTTTGATATAGGTACATTCACATTAGTTATAATTTTATTCTTGATGACTCTGTAAATAATTTAGATATAGCTATATGTAACTCACAAATGGCATTAATACCACAAAGCCGATATTAAACATATCAAAAGAATGTATAAAATATTATGTACCTTATTTTAGCCTATTATTAGGAAATAAACCGCTGTTTCTTTGTCACACCCAGTAACACCGTACTAGATTTAAATTATTTCAAATAAATTACCACCAATGAAATTAAAAAATATTTACCAGTATTTATGTTAGAAGGAATAAATCTCTGCTTAGCAGATCAGATTGGCTAATAAATTATTTTGTTAAGGGGAAGGACTTTATGGACCTGTTCGTATATAAACTCATTTTTGATTCGAGGCCAAAATAGGCAATGAAAAATTAGTTTTTTAATCAAAAAGTATAGCAAATACCTAATACGGATATGTGCTGCTTTATTGATTTATATTTTAAATTATAAATTATAAGCCATTAAAGAATTAATTTTTTTAACGATTCCAGAGGCAACTTATTAAAAAAATAATCTTTATTTTATTTTTATTTGTATTTTGGCCTCAAACCCAAAATTAAGTTTTTTATGAAAATGGCCGCACAGTCACTACTCAATAAGATCAAGAATGAGAGTGGATTTTTTTGTTATTTCACTAACATTTTTTTGTAAATGCTGACAATGTTTTGTTTCAAAAAATGTAATTTGCTAATTTTTGTAAATGAGAATAAAAGAACAAGAGTTATTTAAGTTCTTTATTTAAAAAAATATTGACATGTTTTTAATGTTAATAGCGCACAAGAGTCCCCACTGCTCCCAACCGCCTGGAACCATGGCATCTCCAATCGGGGTATGTTGTGAGGCTGAAGGTAGTGCAGAAGGGAAGGAGATGGGGAAGACAAAGTAGGGAAATTACCTTGGTTATTCAGATCTGGTCACCAAACACAGCTAAAGCCATTTCAAGCAACATTCAATTCTGAATCTGCAAATATTCTATATATATAATTTTTTTTGAATGAATAAATTATGAAACACAAATTATTCAAATAAAATTTATTTGCACGTGCCGAGCCTTACCCTTCAATCACGAGGCCAACAGACAGTTTTTTAATGAGGATAATAGAACAAGAAGAAAAGTTCTTTTTTATTTTTACTTTCTGTATACAAGGGCAAAAGAACTAATTCAAAACACTATGAATACATACATTATTTTTTCCGTTCAACCAAATACTTAACTACATTTCAACACAGGCAGATATTTGGTAGGGTAAGAAGGAAAAAAACATTTGAAAGACTTTTATTTTATTAGTCCAAAACTTTTCATAAAAAATATTCTTTTACAACAAGTTAAATTATTTGCTAATTAATTGTTTCAATATTGTGATGTTCTTTTGTATTTATTATTATATATATCAATAAAATTGTGTGGAATAATGTGATTCACTGTTATAAATATAGAAATAATAATCAAATTGCATACAAAAATGTGATTAATGTATTTAAGATACAATTATTTGCTAGAATTAAGTACCCTTAATCATTAAACGTATTTTAGGAAAATCACATGAACATTTCAATAAATACTATGTTTTACAATATTTTATTTTATTACATCCCTGAATTCCTAAACAGATAATAAAACAATTCAGCCTAAAAAATTAGCGGGCAGTCTTCATTTTGATATTGGTAGGTAAGTAATTCATCTCTTTTAACCCCTCAGACTAATTTGTTCACACATAGGTCTCATAGAAATCTTTACATCTCCCTTACTAACGTGGTGAGAAATACAATCTAAGTGGTGTTAAAAAGAGAAAACACCGTGCTTTATATTCGAATCTAGAAGTTAACCACAGAAAATGTTAACCACACTAAAATGTGCACCTCTAAACTAAGAATTATTATCAAGTATTTTTTTTTTTTATGAAGCGTCAAAAAAGTGAGGTGACAATAAAATATTTGTGTGTTATTATTGTGCAAACCATTTTTAAAACTTTTTTATGTTTGCATTTAAAATTTTTATATTTTAAAAACTATTTGTCTATTTCTAGTAATAAAATTTGAAAGCGTATTTCATCAGCTATCAAAAACAGTTTTTAGTTTTGGGATACATTCAGAAATATTCCATTTATTTGCATTTTATTGATTTGATTTTATTGCAAAGTGGAAATTTTCTGACCTTCTGACAGAATTTTCCAGAGGCCCAAGGGGTTAAAACGTTCATTAGAGAAGTATAAAGAATGGCACTAAAAGGATGAATAGTATGATAGTATGTAATAAAAAAACAATTCAGGGTAGCGATGTGCTATAGTGGTTTGAAAGAAAACCTATGTTGGTAAAGGCCACTTGCATCACATTTTTTTTTTCCGGTTTAGCCAAATATTCTAAGGCATTCGGTATTTTTTTTTTTTAATCGTATTTTTGAAGTCCTGGCGATTTTTTGAAAATTTCAGTCCGAAAAATCAGACCATTTTTTAAAAACCGGAAAGACGGGACATAATTTTATTGGTGCGAAAAAACGATACTTACATAGCCGAAAATCATTTTAAAAAAAGAACGTTTTCCAAACGAATAGCAATAAATTGTACGGGGTTCTCTTCGTAACATCTGTAAAAACACCACCATCTTTTTCAAAAAATCAAACTAAAGGATAAGTTCGCATAGAACAAACAATAAATCTAGTGAACGTTAAACGCAAATTCAAATATTCGCCGGAAATCAAAGTGTTGCCATATAAAAAAAAATAATCAGTGTTGAATTTTACAAAATAAAAGGAACATATTCGGAGACGGGACATTTTCATGTAGTGACGTGACGAGCTCAAATAATGGATTTATTTATTTAAAAATAAAAAAAACTATATATTTCTAAAAATTTTTGCTAACATTTTCGTAATCTTAGTAAAAAAATGTATCCTCACCATAGACATATGAATATTAATAGACCAGAACAGAAAGGTGAGGGGTAGAAACCAACTGCAGCGGGACGAAGAGTGGGAAGGTAGCTTTGGTGATATGTGATTCGTCAAAACTCAATCTGACAGTATACAGGCATCTCGCACTATAATATCACCATTTAGTTCTTAAAAGTAAACTCTGCTTTTGAATGAATAGACCTTTTTACATGGGAGCGCGAATTGCACGCCGCGCAATGAACAATTTTGCGAAGTCCAAATAAGCAAAGAAAGGTCGCCTATAAGGTCGAGTTCAATATTTTGCTGAGGTATTCAGTTAAGCCACTTTTACAAATGTTTCATAATTTACTTACCCCAGTAAAAAACGACGGGCACACGCCATGTATCTCGAGTGATAGTGGATTTTGAAAAACGATCATATTATGTGATCTGAATTAGCTTAAAATAGTCTAAAATAATGCTTGCCTATGGAATGTAATACGACAATTCGGTTTATTCTGTTTTTCACTTTTATTTTACACGTTTTCAAAACACAAGGCACTGTTTTTACCGTGTTATTTCGTAATATGTACCGATGAGTGCTCGACGCTGGCTCGCAGAAGAATGATGACGTCACATTTTTTAGATTAACGCGAACCCATACTTGATCCCAGCCGGTTCCAATGGAATGGTTCCAATGGGAGGGGGAAATAATACGCTTTTATCACTTAGGGCAGGTCTACTAATATTCATATGTCTATGATCCTCACGATTTTTTCCAAGTCGTTATGAAATCCATGCAAGTGGCCTATTTCCAATTTCAAAAATCCTTTTGACTCCTAGGCCTCAGAAAGAACAATGAAAATGATTATTAACTTTAAAAAAATAATTTGGTTTTTTCAAAATGTTTGATCTATTTCAACATTACGTCGCCTCAGTTCTTATTTGTCCAATAGACCATTTTAGTTTTTGTTCAATCTCCAATTTAAAATTAAAAATAAAGTAAAAAAAAATGATAGCACTTAACTAAGAATAATTTAAACAAATGAGACCTTTACCTTTGCGGAAATAGACTTATCTTAAAACACCTGTCGTAATGCTTCATTTAAATAATGAAAGAAAACCTTCTCCTGTAAAATTTTCAAATGGTCTGTTGGACAAATACGAACTAAGGCAACGATTAGTAATGTGGAGAAATTGAGCTAATTTCAGGCACACAAACACGCCTACAAAACAATTCTTTCAGTGTATCTCTTTAGTGATGAAAAGAAAAACAATATAACTCTCAACATATGACAACTAATGGTAAATAAGTGTTCATTCTTCTCTGTGTGATGCAGTGCTGTTGCAAAATTTTTGCATTCACAGCTGATTCTATTTTCATAACAATACATTTGTTTTTTGCAAAGTGATGTACTGTCTTACCAGGAGTCCTAGCATGGTCGCTCGATAAGGATTGATAGGTTTCGGTAACTTCTCATATATATATATTCCTTTAAAAGACTGTCTGATAGAATAAAAATTGCAACCATTAAGAAACAAACAAGAATAAAAGATGTCATAAAAACAATAAAAAAGCTAAAGTGGAAGTGATCAGGCCACATAATCAGAGGATGTGAAGATATGAGGACACATGGTCAAAATTAGTCATGAATTCTGACAAGAGAAAACAAGGTAGACCATTTAGACGTTGGGTTGACGACATCAAAGCTAAAGCAGGTGGTACATGGACAAGAGTAGCTAATGATAGAGAGAAATGCGGAAAGTTGGAGGAGGCCTTTGTCAACTAGTGACATACAGACAGGGAGTTGATGCATGATAAGTGTTATAAATGTGAAAAGTTTATTATAAATAATGTAATGTAATTTACTGTCTGAATAAAGGCTATTATTATTTTATTATTATTATAATCTATTCAGGTGGTTTGATTAAAAATGATGTAAATATTAAATAAGAGAACAGTGTTGTAAATCAGTATGAAGATCAACCTTTTGTATGCCAGAGTATATCAAAAATGAACAACGCTTGGACATAACTTAATGGATATAAACTCAAGTTAATCTACATTAATTTGGTATTGAACCAGCCAATACGACGTTGGGCGGATAAAATTTTACATACATTATCACTAGAAATATTTACAAATTTTGTTTCGATATAACTTTCGACTTCAGTGCCTACCTGAGTTAATTGTAATTCCCCCTTTTTAAAACTAAACAAAAAAATTTTGTATGAATACTTCACAAGAGTCCCAATTGCTTCCAACCGTCTGGAAAGAGAAATTACGGCCCTCTCAATTGGGGTATGTTGTGAAGCTGAAGGTAGTGGGGAAGGGAAGGAGATGGGGGAAAGGACAATGGGGAAGTGCATGGCTATTCAGATCTGGTCACAAAATGCAGTTAATGCCATTTCAAGCAATGTTTCAATTCTGCATTACAATCAAGTAGAGTACATTCGTAAGTGGCGCATAGGAAGATGAACAGGCCACGGCGCATTAAAATATGCTAATTAAGCTGATGTGGGGGTCCTTACTCGCCCGAAAAATAGAATGAAATGGATTAAATCTACTAAAGAGCTGACTAAACCACTCTACTAAAATTGTGGTGTTCGGACGTGTTTAGTTACTAATATACTCTCTACTTTACTAAAATACTCGGCATGTGCGAATGGCTCGTTTCATAATACAAGCAGAGGCAGCCCGTGACAAAATTTGCGAGCAGTGCATTTCACAAAAAAATGGTAGCATTAACATGGGAAAATAAAGTGATTTAAAGGGCGCGACATACGTAGTACAAACCTTCAGTTGTAGAGAAAATCCATTCGTCGCTCTTTCATTTGTGAAAATACTTTAATGACACGATTATTAAACTCTGGTATAGAAGATATCAAACTTTTTTCGATGCTCATCATTGACGAAGCATTAAGTCGATCTTGGGACATAAGTGTTCCTCACAAATGTTTTTACACGTTTTAACGTAGAAAAACACCGTTCGCACTCAACAGTTGTCATTGGAATAGTACAAATTATTTTTAAAAGTTTAACCGTTTCACTAAAACACTCCACTAAGTTACATTTGATGAATTCGACGTTAATCGCGATGTTTTCAGTAGCACTCATTTTAAATAAGTTTTTTTACAGAATAAAACTTGCTAAAACCCCGAAAAAATACCGAGGATGATGCGCCAGGCTGGCGACCGATGGCGTTAAAACATAAAATTGTTAATTAGTTCTAAATTCGTTAAACATAACTATTTCATTCCAAAGGTTCGGGACCGCATTAGGCAGGTTTAATGTTTTGTCATTTGCTCCGGCAATGCACGCCAGCACCATATATCTTCTCTGCTTTCACACGTCAATCTTCGTATGGGTCTATCCCTGTCATGCTCATTTCACGGGCACGGGCACTTCAGCATCTGGAGATGACCCCAGTAGAAATATACCTTCATGTGACATCACGCCTAGGCATAACAAAATGTGCACGAATTCCTTTCTCTCTTGGAAGGGAGTTTAGTCAATTGGTATGGATTTTGTAACGAATTGGCGGGAATTCTTCGTGAGAGGATATACTAATTTAAGTTTGGAAGTGCAGTGCACAAATGCACTGAGGGAGGGGCCGCCTCTGAATACAAGCATCATCCACAATATAAAGAAGAATTTTCTAATTTAATATTTTAATTTTTTACCACTTTTTAACATTCCCAGGTTACGAATAAATAATCTGGCAATATTGTAAGATCTCACTACCGTCACAGTATGTGGAAAATGTTGCTCGTGTTGTGATGGGAGGACTTAGCTGGCCGAAGAATTAAACACACAAGGCCTACCAAACCTGATACCAACTCAGCCACTGAACAGTTATAACGAATAATTTGCATCAGGCTATATAAAACCTTCTAAATATTCTAGAAACAACTTTAAAAATATAATTTTTGTTTTACATTATCATAGGTACCTTAAAATGAGTAGAAAAATAGTTTTTTTTGTACATAATTAATTTGTACTTTCAACTAATTCGATAATCTAAAATTCCAATAGATTGACAAAATTTGTACATTACTTTACAATACACCGTCGCAAGAAAGCAATATGTACTGCTGTAACCGCCACTACCTACGAAAATACTTTATAAATACCATTTTGCAGGTTTTTTTTTTCTGCGTCGATCTATCTGGGTCCCGTGACTCTACGACGATAAGTAAGAACTGTACGACTTTGGAAAAACTAGTCGTTTTGTCAACAATACATTTTTTAACTGATGTACACACCTCAAAAGTATTTTCATAGGTAGTGGCGGTTACAGCAGTAGTTTTCTTGCAACGATACAATCCAAAATCAATATTATAATATAAGGCATTCGTTGAATACATAGCTTACCTACTATGTTAATAATATTTAATAACTAGTCATTCAAAATGTCATCTATGTCCTTAAGAAGTTCATCTTCATCTTCTATGGACCCAGCAGAGTTCTTTTCTAATCTTACATCAATAACTTGTTTAGTGCAACAAGAAACCAGATCAGGAATGACATCAGACAAATTATGGCTGAATTGCGGTAGAATTATTTTATCTTCCACTGTCGGACTATCATTAATATCGTTATTAACGACAGTAATGTCCAAATCATCTCTTAAATTATCAAAAAAATTGTTTTTAACATTTAATGCTTCAATTTGAACTTCTGTTTCACTTATGTTAAAAGAATTTGAGGCACATTCATTAGACTTAATTTCATTTGATACACCTTGACTCGTTATAATATTATCATTGGACAAACTGCTAATAGAGCTTCTTTTTATAACTACCTTTTCGTTATCAATTAAAATCTTTCGCTTTAATTTTGGTTTAGCAGAAGGTATACTTTGAACAAGCGATTTACGAAGTTTAGGAGTTGGAGGGGACGATTTGAAAGCCTTGAGGCATGCCTCAAGAGCTTCGTCATTAACAGGTTTGACATATTCTAAAGATATGTCAGAAGCAGGTATAGATTCACTTTCTATTTTATAATCTCGACCATTGAAGGTTACATTTAAATGTCGTAAAGGCGAGCTGATTTCTGTTTCAGACTTACGCTTTTTCAACGCACGTATTTCACCTAAAGTTAACACTTTAAAATCGTCGGATTTCTCAACTTGGCGTTTTATGCCACGCTTACCGTGAATCTCGTCTAAGCTCATGGATTCGTATTCTGAAGGCAGTTTTCTTCCTCCCATTGGTCTGCTGGTGTCAACTTCGTCATTTTGAAGAGTGAATATCGTGGAACTATCGTAAGAATAAAACGCCGCTGATTCTTCTTGAATCCGTTCCAGCCGGATTTGCTCCAAAGTCTTGATTGCCACAACGTGTTTTCCGTCATCCAGAAAGCGGTTTTTAACGGGAGTTAGTGTGGGGACACTTTCCGAATCTGATTCTGGAAGAATAGATAAACGCGAATTTAATTCAATTGCTCACAGCCAGATAAAGTATCATTGGCTCGATATTCCAGAATAACGTTGCAATTTATTTCAAATGATTTTTAAAATTTTGAACGATTTTTTTTAATCTATTCTTCGTACAGAAAAAGACTCGGCTTAAAGTGTAAACAGAATAAGGGATAAAGGTAAGAAAGGGATTCATAAAATAACTACTAAAATCATGTGAAATAAGTTCCAACTTTATTCAATAATATGGAGACACAATGTCAACAGAAAACATGAAAATTATTTATCAACATAAAAGATTAATATACATACTTGTTGAAAGCGTTCAAATAAACACAAAGAAAACAATGATTCAAATGAAAATCAGTCAAGGAAATAAAAACACAAAAGTAGAGCTACTTCTCAAAGTTTTCTAGGCCAACAAAACATAATACTGAAAGAATAAATTATGAAAAAGCTACATTTGTTATAAATATTAACAGTTTACTAAATTAGGGGTTGACAGAGAATATAAATACAATCGACGATAGAAAAACCTCACCAATGCCAAAAACACATAGCTTGCGTGACGGCAAGGCGTGGTCTTTTTAACATTGAGCGCAGTTTTCACATGAAATCAAAACACTTTCAGATTACATAGACACTAATACAATATAAATTAATCAAAATCGGCACATTAAATCGGAATACAAAAATTCCAGCAGTAAAGTGGAACGACTTGAGGGTTGATAATTCTCAAGTATGATTAAAAATTTTGTAACATTTTTCGAGATTCCCTTGTTTTCCGATACAAAAAAGCAGAACTATACCAAAATGCACGAAAGTTGGAGGAGTGGGACAATGGGGAAAGACAGGGAAGACAAGTCGACTAAAGACAATTTCACCTAAGGTGGCAATGTTTTACGAGGGTGGCAATGTCACCCCAAGGTGACAATATTGCCTAAAGTTTGCAACTTGATAGATAGCTTGTTCCCCAAATTGTTCCACTTTATTTCACATCTTGTATTATATCAAATATAATGTTAGTAGTATGATAATGATGACATTTTTCGAAACTTATGACAATCTGTTTACATATAAATTTTATTCAGATCATAGTTTAATTCGAGTATTGATAAATGTTGGTTATTTGAAAAACTTTGGCAGTATGGCTAGCAATGCGGAACTTTTATTAGTTTTGTTAATTATTTACTATCTAGAATTGGTTTACATATCTATGTATTGATATTCAAGTATTTGTATTTAGTTAAAACACTCCACCTTGAAAAAAAATCATAAAAATGAACCATATAAATTAAATATTGTTCCTATTTAGTTCATCCAACAATTTAGCAAGAAATGAATTTTAAGATAAAAAAAAATTTATGGTTTTTTTTTTTTTTAAATTGGTAAAAGTTTGTTTTTAATTCTCTAAATACTACAAAAAATATTTTAAATAACGAAACTTTTTGCAACACTACTAGAGGAAAATATTACATCCAGTCATCCAGATTTAAAAAAATTTACATGAAAATTATCAAATATCATGTTGAAAAAAAAAATCTTTTAAAAAATGCCTAAAATAGATCTAATTTTTTAACGGCCAAAAAAATGCACTTAACCGTGCGTGATATACATATTTTTATTATCCAATTAACAATAGAGTATCCAACATCTCAAATGTGTTTCCCTAAAGAAGTGTTTTAAAAAAAAAGTTGTATAGATATTTTTATTTTTATTTAAACAGCACACATACATACACACGGGCGCGCGACTCACGTACACTGTTACATTATCAGTACTGCAATGCGATATTCTACAGGGATCTCCCGCTATTATTAATGTGAACGATATTAAAAACAAATTTGGACTGCGCCAATGTAAAATCATAATTCGAAAACTAATTCTTCAACGTTAAGATAGGGCCGAGATTATAATGAGCCGATAGAAGCAGATTTTAGTTGGCGGATTCCGCCATATTCCTAAGAAACACTGAAGAATGATATTGGGTAAGATCTAAAAAAAATCTTATTAGTTCTACAGGAACACATCCCATAAAAAAGTGTGGTAAGGGATTATGTATGCCCCAAGAAAACCGTATTTAAGTTAGAATACTCCATCTCCGCAAGATGTTCTTAATGTCTCTTTTCGATGGAACCGCTTATTCATTCATTAATTCATTTGTTTTTCCTCTACTGTAAAATTAACTTTTTTGAATTACGACACTTCTACGAGATGTGCAACATAACAATTTGATAGCTTGCATACTACAGACAGCTTATAAGTTGTAATGGTTTGCACACCATTAATTAGTGTGGAAGATTGTCACAAACTCAAATTATTAATCCAACATATTGACGGACACTTGCGGTAAAATGCTGGAAAACAGAGGTTCATGATATGACACATGCAATCACAAGTGTTTTGTCACAGGGCACAGATGTCTAAGAAAATCAGTAATAAAAATTATTGTCTTTGTGTGTGACGCTACAATGTATATAAGTATTTGTGTCGTGACACAAACAGAAAAGTTACATGCTACTGCAATATAAAACTAGACTTCCCAGTACATTGTGTCGTATCGTACGACTAAAGGACGTATATGTACATTGTGTCATATCACAACTCCTCTAAAACAAAGTCAACAGTTGTTGTGTCATATCACATTGCCTCGAAATCGACATCAATAGACATTGTCATATCACATCTTCTCTAAAACAAATTCTATAGATGTTGTGTCATAACATATCGTCTCTAAAACGATGTCAATAGCTTTTGTGTCCGTTAATGTGTTAATATAGTTCCATTTGCCACTCTGGTTTCAAATTGCCTTACAATAATTCTTCTCGATCATAAAGTAAAGAATTCTAGAAACGCCATCCATATTAAAATGAATGGAATCCAATGTCGCCACTAACTTTTGGTTCTAGCCCATTTAGCACACGCTCCCTCTCTTAACCCTTGCCTGAAAGCTTATATCGCCATCCCATTTGAATTTCGTAATGATTGTGAAACACAGATCTGCATTTGAAATTTAAGCAAAGAATGGTCACACTTTGGATCGTGAAATACGCCCACACGGTATTTTTTGTGTTCTTCTTTATTCTATGCTCCCGATAGAACTTAGGGTAATTCTTCGGAACAAACGTCAACGGTTAATACGCACTTTTTTTTTGATAAAACTTTTAGATTCTTCTTAATTACCATAAAATACAACTATTTGCATTGGGGGAGGTTGAAAATGTTACATTTTTAATTTTAGTTACGTAAATTGAAAATTTGCTTTAAACTGTCAAATCACTCTGTTTGCAATATTATTGTTATTTTAATATGTTGGTATTACTGATATTTTACAATCCATGTTACACAAACCTAGCGTAGCCGCTAAACTACTTGAAAACTGGGATGTTTTTCTTGCCTTGACGTGAGTAGGCGTTATAAAGGGGCACTTTCTTTTAAATCACAAACCATGTTACACAAATCTAGCGTATAGGTGTTTCGGTTACGCGCCTTTGAATATATTGCCATGAAGTCAGTTACGGTATGATGTAGCCTTCCATATAGTATCAGTAATACCAACATAATAAAATGACAATAATCATTACAAATTGCATATGGTGAAGCGTTGTGTCTAAATACGAAAGCAAATTTTCAATTTACGTAACTAAAATTAAAAATGTAACATTTTCAACCTCCCCCAATGCAAATAGTTGTATTTTATGGTAATTAAGAAGAATCTAAAAGTTTTATCAAAAAAAAGTGCGTATTAACCGTTGACGTTTGTTCCGAATATTTACCGAACTTAGTAGCAATATCAATAGAGCAGATTGAGCTTTTTATCTATTATCAATTTTATCGGATCATCTTAATCTCAGGCCTTAGTTCGCAATCATTTCACACATTATGGATTCAAGTGACGACAAATAAATTATATATCGTCAATAATCCATAAAGCAAACTCACAGAAGCTTTTCTCGACAAAATTTTCAACTTGGAGATACAAAAAATAGCTTTCAAATAGTGTCAAATCATCATAAAGCCCATAGTTAGACCACTGATGTTCTAATTACATTTTATTTAAGCAATATAAAATTAGCAAAAATCTATACTCCAGAGGTAGAAGTTTTTCCGAATAAATATGAAAAAAATGAGTTTTATTTATATGAAAAATAAAATACTAGACGGGGCAAAATGAAAAGACTTCATTCACACTAAAGGTCAGGTTTCCTACTAAGCAAGGCTAATTGTGTTATACATAACCTACCTAGGTGAGTATCTATATTATCTTAATTAATATAAATAACAGAAAAAAACAGAACAGATTATTATCATTAATTCAAATAAAAACATTATTAATATTAAATATAACAAATAAAAGAACTGAATCTGCAAAAATACGCAACACCAGAAAAGAATATTACAATCATTTTTTTTTCTTTTTTTAAACACACAACTTGCGTTAAATTAAAAAAAAATGACAATTCAACAGTCATTATTTTACATTTAAATTGTTATTATGCATGTTAAACATTAAATAATTGGACATTTAAACATTTTCAGTACCACGTCATCCTAGGTATAAATATTTGATGGCGGGTACGATTATATCATTAATATTAAAAAAACAAAACTTTTCTTTTAAAAACACAGATGGCAGCATGTGTCAAGATCGCCGTATATAGACCAGCTTCTTAGAGGAAAACAACCAAATTTTTTTTCTTTTAATTATTACTTTCAATTAATAATATTATTGTAGATTACAGTTTGATGGACAAGGTACGACAGAGGGACATTGTAGGGAATAAAAAGGCTACATAACTTTAAATATTCGACACGCAATTGAAAAAAAATATTAAATAGGTAGGCAGTCATGTGTTTCAAAATCATAACTGAGCAAAAATTATTTTTTAGGAAAAGGCTTATGACTATATTTAATGCAAACATATTTGAATATTTTGTTTTACATTATTAATATTGTTATTAAATATAAAAAATCTGACGAAAAACAAATTAAGAAAAAACAATTGTAAGAACTTGAAATGTGGTTTTTTTTCATTTCAGGAGACAAAATAAAAATTCCATTCTAGCGACTTAAACAATCATTATTAACTATTTTAAAAAAAGTTTTTTTTTTCTTATTTCAGTCACATATTATTACTCAATAAATTATTAAATGCTAATTTTAAAACACAATAATAATTGAATTCAAAGTATTACCAATATCATAATAAAATTTATTTTTGACAGCAGTTTTTAAAGAAAATGCGCTTTTAAATTATAAGACAATACAGATTCAAAATACTTAGTTTCGTATAAATAAGACTATATTTTATTCAGGCATATTAAATGTGTAAAGCGTTAATTTAAACTATGAAATAAAATCTGTAGAAAATATTAGGACCAAAAATAATCATCAACATTAATTTTTGAACCCTCCATTTCAATTACATTGAAAGGGCATAGAAAATAGAATTACTTTCATACAAAAATCTTACAATTCTAATACATTCTAAGAATATTATTTTAAAAAGCCGATACAATTCATATTTTGTGATTTTTTTTTTTTTTTTTAGTTTAGCTTTTGTGAAAACAGTGTAACCCAGCTTCAATTTTGCTGTTTTTCTTTAATATTCAAATCCACATTACCAAGAAATTATAAGCATCTTAAATATTGGCGATATAAATCCAAAATCAAAAAATATGTAAAAAGGGCTAGTCTCTTGTGATGGCTGATTATAATAATATATGTGGACATCGTTAAGATTGCAGCAATGAAATTCTATCGTTGCAAATTCTTTTACGCATCAATGCAATTTATTAATATTTCTATCATGAAAAAGCAATATCATTGCAATTATGAAAATCAATAAGATTGCAATTACGAAAATCAACATCATTGCAGTTATGAAAATCAATAAGATTGCATTTACGAAAATCAACATCATTGCAGTTATGAAAATCAATAAGATTGCAATTACGAAAATCAACATCATTGCAATTATGAAAATCAATAAGATTGCATTTACAAAAATCAACATCATTGCAATTATGAAAAATCAATAAGATTGCATTTATGAAAATCAATATAATTGCAATTATGAAACTCCTCAAAATTTCAATACATAATTAATCTGTCCATATAAAATCATAATGTCACAAATACAAATAAATATTGCTTTAATACAAAATTCAAATAAATAGTTAATTTCATATTATAATATAATAATATGTATCATCTAATTGTCAGAACTTTTTAAGTAAAATTATACTTTAAGACTAGGTTTTTACACATTTAAGGGATATTAATTTATTATTGGCATGAATGTGTATAGAGAAAGACATCAAAATAAAATTGATAAGTTTCCTGTCAAATTTCATACTAATAATAATAAACAGAAATAATTCATTGAAATTGATCGATTCAAAGATTAATGAGCGAAATTATATTTTATGGATTGAAAAATAAAATAACACATTAATTCTATTTAGATAGCTACATAATCTCACTTTGAGTAGGCTTCCTCGTGTATACAAAATTACCTTGATTCGAGGAGATAGTTTTTGGAAAGTCATCTCAAGATCGTCGTAAGAATGTAAATTTAAAGAAAGATTACCCTGATCGCCAAGACAAGGACGTTAGATTTAAAAAGTCTGAATAGCGGATTATTATTTGTAGAACATTTAGTAGCACGTGATATAAAATATGTAAGATTTCCAGCTATCGATAGTTCCTCCTATAATGGTTTTGCAATTATTTTTTCCAATCCCAAAGTAATTTCACATAAAACACAACACTGCACATCGTCCTTCTTTAGTCAGCGTTACAGTGTCCATCGTCAGCAATGAAGGTGCTAAGCTTATTGGTTCTATTTAATCAGACGGCTACACCAAAACTTAACGCAGAAAACCACAATAACCTCTCCACTAGTACGGCCGCAACGGTGCGGCAAAGCGAAAAAATGGGGTATGGCTGCAAATTTACGTCCGCAGCTATAATTCAAATGCTGTTACATTTTATGAAAATGCTTGTAGTGATTTGTAGTGTCATCTTACGACATCTACGCATAGTTTGTTGTTATGGAACACTTACCTACAATACTGACTTCACAGTTTTAGTTTCAAAATTTTTTGTGTCATTCAGCTGTGGTCAGAGGAAGGAAACAGTTTTTTTTTTCAATATTGGTTTATTTGCGTGAATTGATATTGATGAAAATTTTATTCTCAAAGTCATTAAACAGTATTAATAGCCTAAAGACTGAACAGTTGAAATTTAAGAATGTAACTCTGACGCCGCGCCTTACGCAAAACGGTTTTCGTGAAGTTAGTATACAAATGTACTTTTGTAATAGAACCGAATTAATTCAATGCCAAAAGATGGCGCCATTTACGTAACAGCTAGCGTGATTGGCAGCTGGCAGGCTTAAATACTGCAGATTTGTAATTTTGTGAATCTCTCCAGATATGGAAGGATTGACGATAATATGATTATTATTGTAACTGGCAGTTGTGAATAATAATACCACACAACTATATACTACATATGACGTCATTGCCTGTAGCGGTTACCCGAGGAACCGGCTATTTTTGGAAATAGTTCCACCGTTAAAAAGGCGCCCGCAGGACCTAGCAACAAAAATCTGCGGAGCCGGTTTTTAATGCTGATTTAACTTAAGATTGTTATTAGTTAATCTATGATAATACATAAAAAAAAAAAATTATTTAAAAACAAAAAAACTCACTCCGCACGTACAGCCAAGTACGCCAAAACTCACTTGTGGAGAGGTTAAGAAGATAAACGCTTGCAATGAGATATCACTTCAGACATACAGAAATTCCTTGAAAATAGATTATAAGTAGGCAGAAATCTATAATATTCTATATTCACGTGTGCGTAGCTAAAAAATCTAACTGGATCATTCAGAACATTATTTCATCATTGAAAAATTAAATTATGGTCACAACCAACCATTTCAAAATGGAAAGGCAATTATTATTGTTGAATATTTAAAGTTAAATGTTTCAAATCTTTGCCTTGTCTAGGAGTATATTTTTAAAAAATTCAAAAAGTATTAAAAACATATATAGTTCACGTCAACACATTTTTAGATATGACATATTGCTTCAAATTTAATATACATAAACATATATTTATTAGGAGTGAGAAGAATTGAATATCATAAAACAAAAGGGCAAGCAACATAATTATTTTTCCTTTGTACAGAAAAATGTAATATATTATAATAACATAAGTAATTATGTCATCGTAATATTATTAATTTGCAGTACATAATACATAATAAAATTATTAAGTTTTAGTTCTCCTGGATTTAGTTTTAGTTACAAATGAATAAGTGAGAATTTACATTTTGTATTCGTAAACGCAGGTGAAATAAAAACGATATTATAAAAGCTACATTTGTTGAGTTAACTACCTTAAATACGAGATTATAGGAAATAGTTTTACAGTAGCAGCAAGGACTTTATTGTTAGTATGCTTTTAAAAGTCAAACCTGCCAAAGACACAAAGGGGAATTTAATATAAAGGCATAAGTTTACAGTGAAACCCTCTTAAGAAGTTTAGAGGCTGAAGATTGTTTTCAAATTGACCTCGGCGCAAAATTGACCAATTTTTTTCAACATATAAAGTTTTCCTGCTTAAGAAGTTTGTTTTTTCCGGTCCCTTGGAAAACTTCCTAAGAGGGTTTCACTGTATTTGAATTCACAATGCCATCTTGAATTCCAACCCTCTGGAACCAGTGAGATTATGGTATACGCAATTGGAGTATAGTGTGAGGCTGAAGATAGTGGAGAGGGGAAGAAAATAGAAAAGACGAAGGTGGAGAAGTACCTTGCTATCCAAATCTGGACACCAAATATTTCAAACAAGGTTTGAATTCTGAATGGTAATCTTCCACTCAGGATCGTAATGCAAATGTACTCTACATATTATTTTTTGATCGCAGTGAAACCCTCTTAAGAAGTTTGGTTTTTTCGGTCCCTCGGCCCAAAATTGGCCCAATTTTTCCCACATATAAGGTTTTACTGCTTAAGAAGTTTGTTTTTTTCCGGTCCCTTGGAAAACTTCTTAAGAGGGTTTCACTGTAATTATTGTGATAATTGTGAAAATTGTGTGATGATACATTTCACAAGTGAAAAATTTAATAACTTGGAAATATTAAGGATTTGGTCAAATATTTAATTGATAATCACCGTATCACCTCATTGGCACTGTGAATATATTACAGAGAAACCCACTTATAAGATTCTCGAATAAGAAGTTATCACACTTCAGAAGTTGGATCTTTTCGATCCCTTCAAAAACTTAACCACTCGCACCCATAAGCTTGTTTTCAAGCTACCTACAACTTTGCCAGACATATGTAATGATGCATGAGGCGTACCTGACTTATTAAGAGAGTTTCACTGTACACCAATTTTTTTATGAAAAGATTATGTCTTTGGCAAGTTTAAATTTTCAAATTTGAAAAATGCCACTTTGGAAATTAAAATGTCATAAAATTTTTATTTATCCATTTAACTTCCAAAATGTAAATACATTTCCTAACGAAACCGTTTACGGCAAAGTTACGGTAAACAGGTAATTTTGTAAAGCATTGGAGGCATAATATTAAGAAATAAGAAACATTCTTAAAATTACGCACAGCTTACACAGTGAAACCCTTATATAAGATTTTTAGTATAAGAGGTTTTTTTGGTTCCTTGAAAAACCTTATAAGAGAGTTTCACTTTCATTTTAAAAAAGTGTTACATCTCTCATTAACTTGCTGTTCTGACAGAATGTTTAGTAATAATATTGGGTTCTGTCAATAACTTTAAAATTAACAATAATAATTGATTATTAAAACAAAAGTTTAAATTTTTACAATTTCAAATTGGAACAAATTAAATGTTTTATCTTTAATGCCTACATAGAAAAATAATGAATTTAGTTAATTTAAAATGAGGAGAAATGTTTTAAATGGCATCTTCAAGATGGCTAACAGGAAGATGAATTTAAGTTTTTAAAAAAACACAGTGGTCCAAGTGCATATTTTTTACGGTGTTCGAAATTAGTAGTACCCTTTGAAAAGAAGGAGATTCTAAAAGAATTTTGTGTTTAAACTTTTTATTATTATTTACGGCTTTGAAAACAATTTATATAACTTGTACGTATCAAAATAGCCATTTATTAGATAAAAATAAAATAAAATCAAATTCACGGATAAAAATAAAATAAAATCAAATTCACGGATAAAAATGTAAAACAATTGAATTACGTCATTTTTCCTTTGAACTTTGATGTTTGTTAACAACGAATTGTTCGACTCGAATGTGACGAACAAATTTCAAAGAAAAAAACACAGTCGCTTGAAGTTGCCACAGTAAGGAAAAAATTTAGTACCATGTGAATAAATTTTTGGATTATTTTGCAACACTCTACAAAATTCAAAATAAAATAAATTCATATATTTTATAAAATGATCACCTCACTGTTAAAACATCGAAGTATGTTAGAGTTGAATATAAAGGTGAAAAAAGATAAATTTAATACGATACAATGAATTTTTTTTTTTGTAACTTCCTTTCAATATTTGTCTCTAACCGACTTAAAATGTCCTAAAGCAGGGGTACAGGTGAAAGCTGTGCATTCGTGCAATCCGGAAGGAAGAAAAAATCCAAAGAAAAAATGAAAATAGTGTTAATTTTCCACAAATTAAGTCTTTCTTCATAAATTGATCGGAACGAATTAATTTTCGGTTTCCATGATCTACACTCCTCTGCGTGGTAAGGTTATGATATATTTTAAGAAAAGCATAATATTTAACATTATTATAATATTAACACACTTTGGGCGGGATGGGTAGTTCTACATTTTACTTGAATGCCTGAAAAGGCATTGTTGTCAAATATTTTTATATGAATATTGTACACCAATCTCTGTGTAAGGATTCCAACTATATGTACAGTGAATCCCTTTTAATAAGTTCTCCTGCTTAAGAAGTTTGTTTTTTTTCGGTCCCTTGAAGACTGAATGGCCCAATTTATCCCACATGTAAGGTTATTCCTGCTTAAGAAGTTTTTTTTTCAGTCCCTTGGAAAACTTCTTAAGAGGGTTTCACTGTATATTATGTACAATAAGCATAAATAATATGTGTGTATTTGTAATACAAGTCTTCGCCATCTTCTTATCTCCTTGGCTTTCGTGTGAAAGAATATTTTATATAGAGGAAACATACACTTTGGCACTGGAGATTTGCAATTTGTTTTTTTTTTTACAATGATTTGTACCAAAGTGAAAACCAATTTTTTGTAATTTAATAAAATATGAACATTGTTTAGACATGAAGCGTCACTAAATGGCCGAATACTGAGTATTACTTTTATTTATGGATTCCTTTTAAAAAGTAGGCTATAATTTTGGACATGTCTTTTATACTTAGGGTGTGGTGAGTAAATTCATTCAAATTTACATTTTATTTTCGAAGATATATTGGTTAAAAACAAATTCCATTTTTTTCTCCCGCCTGAAGTGTGGTTAATATTATTTAATATTAAGCTGCCATTTTGTCAAACAAAATAAGCATAATTTAATTAAAAGTGATCGAAGCATAATTTAATTAATTGTGATCACATGGTTGTTGAAAATAATATATTGAAATTTGGTCAATCGACACATGATTGAACGTCTTTGTGTTGAAATTCATCATGTGGTTATATTGAAATTTGATCAATCATCATGTGATTAACCGTATTTGAATAAAAATTCATCATGTGGTTATATTGAAATTTGATTAATCATCATGTGATTAACCGTATTTGAGTTGAAATTCATCATGTAATTGTATTGAAATTTGGTCAATCATCGTGTGATTAACCATATTTGAGTTGAAATTCATCATGTGGTTGTATTGAAATTTGATCAATCATCATGTGATTAACCGTATTTGTGTTGAAATTCATAATGTGGTTGTATTGGAATTGAACAATCATCACGTGGCTGTTTGAAGATAACATTTTTAAACAATATAATTTGACCGTTGCCGTGACGTCAATCAATTCAGCGGTAGAACCTGTTGTCCGCCGGAGGTCGTGGGGCGTACCGCGCGGAAGGGGGCAGGGGTTGGGGGTGGGAGTGGGGTCAATACAGTCGCATACCTTCCTCGAAGTTCACCACGAGGGAGTCGGCGGGGCTGAGGCTGCTGTAGGCGGCAGCTAGCGGAGTCAGGGGCTGCGGTGGCTCTTGGCCGCGTACCATCATGGACTGATCGTGGACACCCAGGGGCACTGGAAATATGTACACAGTAAGTTTTATCCTCAAAATTTAAAGTGCTGAAAAATTCACTGCAACAATGTTATTGCAAATTTTGTAAAGAGTACGCATGTGCCAGCGAAGCCGTGGCGGCAATTTACTAGATGTGTTATTTCATAATAATTCCCAAACGTATGGATTATAAATCAATAAATATTTCAATAATTTGCCACACAAACTATGTTTTATTGAACCTTGAAATCTTGCGCTGTTATTGATACACCCTACACAAGCAATTTTTTAATTACAGTGAAACCCTCATAAGAAGTTTCGTGGCTTAAGAAGTTTGGTTTTTTCGGTCCCTCTGCCCAAAATTGGCCCAATCATTCCCACATATAAGATTTTCCAGGTTAAGAAGTTTATTTTTTCGGGTCACTGTTCATGTGTAACGAATTATTTCGACACTAGCACGTAGCGTGTCTGTTCTGCTAAACATTTTTTGAACTAGTCGCATTGATATCAATAGACTGCGAAAATGGAGTGTCATTACGATTGGAGATAGTGTCTTGGAGAGACAGTTTTTTGGGAACTTTAAAAATATAGAAAGGAAGAACATCGAACAGACGAAACTTATATCAACGCTGGCCATTGCGTATCATCGTATTGACAATCAGGCACCGAAAGGTAAAACTTGTTAGTAAAATTTTTAAAAAATGTACATACAGTAGAGCCCCGTTAATTCAAAATCCACAGGACATCAAAAATATTTATTTCGACTTAACAATTTCCCACACAATTCGAAAATTTATGAAAAATAAAATCTTGATAAGTCGCTGAAAATTGAGTTCCCTTCCGCAAATTCAATTTGTGAAATTTTGCAGGCCTTTTAAAATCAGGTAAATCAATGACCTTTGAATTCACACATTCAAAGTAAATTCATAAAAATACAGTATATTTCCGCGTAAATCTAAATTTCGCAGCCGATAAATGTCGCTGCAAGCCTATCAAATCCAGATATTCAAAGTAAATAATTTCCTCATAAATCAAATATTCACGGCCGATTATAGCCGCGGCCAACACTTACAATTCAGATAATTTTGTTAAAATGCGATAATTTCCGTGAAATTATTTGTTTTTATTTTGTACAAATCGATGTATTTCGAATTACATTAACAAATTTTTTTTGGCAAAAGTTTCGAATTACTTATTTTTTGAATTATCGGGGCTCGAATTGATGGGGTTGTATTGTATTAGTTATCGGGGACTATGTAATATGGGCTTGCACCACCTCCTGTCCCCACAGTCCTTTATACCACACAACGCTATGGAATGGAATTAATTTGTGGTTCAACTGGATCAACAAAATCATTAAGATTTAATAAAACATATATTATATACCTGGGCGCTGATGCCAGTTGGCAGGATGGGCGGCCATGGGCGGGATGGGGTTCTGCAGAGGCGCGTGGGGCGGGTGTGCCACGTGAGGTGCGTGTGGCACGTGGGGCACGTGCGGAACATGTGCCACGTGGTGCACAGGGGGCGCTAAGGGGCCCTCACCGGCATCCAGTGGCTGCTGCACCGGCTGTATCTGCGGCTGCAATTGGAAATATTAATATAATTAGTTTATAAATCTCATAGATGCCGTGCACCCAAGCAGCCCAACAATTCCTAAAGTGCGATGTCCACGAGTATGTTTTATAGAACATTATAACAGTTAGTCTCAATTTTGGAGGCGGGTATAGGTAACGCCGTCACGGGAACCATTTATTGGACAACCAACACGTATGTCCCAGATCACTAAGTGATTCCCTAAGTTAGGTGGCTTAGCTGGGGTGCCAGGGTTCATGGGATGCGGTTTGTCTGGGTCTTGGAGGTGGACGCGTCTGACCACCAACTGCGTGGCAGGCCGGATCGGGAGACTGGTTTAGGGAAACCTTTTGAGGACTCTTTCGGAACATCGCCTTGCAACGCAGTGGGAGAGATGAATTTATATGTCCACCGCCAAGACCTAGACAAACTTCACCTCATAAACCCGGGCACCCCTGCTAAGTCATAAAACAGAGAACTACTTAGGGTGACTTATGGCAGAGGTTTTGGTCATCCAATAACTAGTTCCCGTGGCGGTGAAAAATGATTGAATGGTTCAAAGTGTCGGGGTAGCACTCAGGCGTCAAGAATTCAATCCACTGTAAGATAAATCCTCCGTCATAGAGTAAGCAACTATTCCAGCCATAGATATCCAAATTCTTCTTCTTCCTTGCGCTGTCCCAACTCATTGCCTAGGTAGGCTGTTGGGGTCGGCTCTTCTCGTTGGTTGTAGCTTCTTCGGTTGTGAGTATCGCCTTCATCCAGGCCGTTTCTCCAAAGTATTTTGGAGCATTAAGTCATCCAGGAGTTCTTTGGTCTTCCTTTGGATGACTGTCGATGGAGCTCCATAGACATTGCCTGCCTCACTGTGCGGTCTGATGGTCTCCGTCTTATGTGCCCATACCATAGATATCCAAATTGATACCTAATAAATCTGGGTACCTTTTGACGAACTGGGGGCAATGTGACCATATTTTTGGCACCAGGAGGATTCGAGAATGCTTTGATTAAAACACGGAATCAAACTTTCGTCGACCGCCAAAGAACGAACAAAAATAACCAGACCATGCGCAGAAACGTAAAATTAAAATTAAATTAAAGAAAAGTAAAATTCACTTTTAAATAAATATAAAAATATCTCACCAGATGGGGCTGCGTGGGGACTCCGGGGGCCAGCTTGTGCTGGAAGCTACAATGGGCCTTGCGACAGCCCCCGGGCTGGGTCTCCCAGTAGCACGGGATCTGCTTGCGGTTTTTCTGCAAGACCAATATCACCACTACAATAAATTTGGGCGCTCATAATAAGCTTCCTCTCAACAAATCAACATTACTGGTAAAGACAAAAATAAATTGTTCAGAAAAGTTCTTTTCTGTATTAGCAATACTGTTGAGCTTGGTAGCCATACCTTCTCTGGTGACCCTGAATATATGGGAGAAAAAAACTCTCAACTCTGTTTAACTGGCCCTTTAGCACAAGCATATTGATAAAGGTTTAAACGATAATGTCGGTAACTTGTCATTGTACCCGAGCAAGACTGCAGATTGCCAATGAAAATCTTATAATTTAAAGCAAAAATAAATAAAGTTGCTCACATCCATACTAGATATTCGATATACCTTTTGATTACAAAAATAATTATTATTTATGCCTTAAACCGCTTACTCGTTAATACGGAATATTTTTTATACAAACATTTAGATTTAGCTTTAGGGATCGGTTCTGTCTCCGACTTTGTTTCTGTTGCACATCAACGACCTCTTGTCATGTGCACCGATTCATTGGTACGCAGATGACAGTACAGTCCATGATAGCTTTTTGTTTGACAAGCCTCCAAAGAGCACACAAACCCCAATAGTTCGGAGGGCTTTGAAGCAGAGAATGGACGGTTACCTCGAGAGTGTTTTCTCTTGGGGTAAGAATAACCTCGTCGAATTTAATGTTTCAAAGACCCAATCATGTTTGATAACGTCTAAAAGGGATCGAAATGATAATCTAGTCTCCTTCAACGGAAGCATTCTTCCGAACAGGACCTCCATTGATATGCTTGGTGTAACTCTAAGTGACCAGCTCAGGTATGGGGGCTCCATCGAAACCAGAGTTAAACTAGCCTCTCAGAAACTGGGCGTACTGTACAGGGCCCGCAGATACTTTAATAGTACACAACTGCTAACTCTGTACAAATCGCAAGTGCGCCCCACGGTTGAATTTGGCAGCCACCTCTGGTCTGGAGCTCCAAAATACCTTAAAAAAAACCCTTGACTCTGTGCAGAAACGGGCGGTCCGTTTGATAGATTCTCCCATCTTAACAGACGGATTGCAATCTTTAGAGCACAGGCGTCAGGTGGGAATGCTGTCCTTGTTCTACCGGTATTACAATGGAAAATGCTCCGAGGAACTAGCGTCGTTGATCCCCTCGGCACCGGTGCATAGTCGGGAAACACGCCAAACACGCGCCCAACATATGTACACGGTTGACGGTTAACATTACAGTCGTTTTTACGACTCGTTCTTAAGTTGAACAGCTCGGATGTGGAACGATTTACAGGCCTCTGTGTTTCCTCCCTCCTACAACATGGGTCTCTTCAAGACCCATGTTCACTCCTTCCTTTCCTCAAAAAGACCCTCCACACAGCATCCTCAAAGATGACATAGGCCCTGAGGGAAATTATTTTCATTTAAATAATTTCCCTCAGGGCCTCCTGTGTGGAGTTAATGTAAAAAAAAAAAAAAAAATCATTATGAAAAGTAAGTATTTATGTCGGGAGAGACGAAAAAACATGCATGTTTTTATTTTAACATTTCATAAACAATCAATCAATGCTGCCAATCATAGAAAAAATATTATTGCCATATAAAACAAAGTGAATGCATTATTGACAAGTTTGTACCTATATTTATAACAGCAAAACATGGAAAGAAATGTATTAGAATAATTACACAAACCCACTAGACAAACCCTGCTTTGCCAAACAAACCATTCAAAACCTGGGATGTTTTTTTAAATTATGATGACATGCAGCTTTCCTAGTTTGAATCTCAACCCAATATTTAGAAGTAGATACTTTTTTGTTTTTATTTAGATGAAAATTTATTTTATAAGATTGGTACTTCCGACGAATGTCATATTTGATTCTACTAATTAAAAAAGGAATATTCCGTATTATCCGTGCATCAAACCGACAACACGAAAGTTCCGTATTATCCGTGAGGTGGACTCAATGCATATTTACCAAATAATTTTTCAGTTTGGTTGGGTATTTTGATCTCAAATCCAAAATTAAGATTTGTATGAAACAGGTTGAAATGGGCCGCACAAACTTTCCTCTTAAGTAGTGCAACTAAGTGGTAACTAATTTTAAGTAGTGTATTTTCCTATTAAAAGTGCGGCGGCTTGTTGTATACCTTATACACTAAACTAGGTAATAAATAAATCAAATTAATTCCAATGGGGTTATAAACTCACCCGCAATTCCATATGCCTCAGTTTACACTGTTGGTCAAAGCATTTTCCTTCTTGCCAGTAAAAACACATTGTCTCACACCCTAGAGCCTTGGGTTCGTGTCGAAAATTACATGCATCTCCCTGAAAAGTAAAAAAAAAATAGATCAAAATTCAAATGAAACATAAAGTTGAATTCACTCATGTTGTTTATTTTGGAACAAAATTGAATCCATCCATATTGTTTATTTGGAACTGCTTTATTTGAAAATAATAATATTTCAATTGGGAACTGATAAACACAATATTAGGATTTGGCCCCAGTACAATGTATTTAACAATCTATAGTATTGTAAACTTCATTTTAATCAGTTATTTCAGAAAATTTGCTGTTTACTAATAAAGGTTTATCAACAAAAATCTGACGAAATAAAATGGTTATAATGTCTAACTTACCTTGGTACACGTGGAGTAATAATAAAAATAGCAGTCTGCTAATTTCCTCGAATTATCCATATTTGCAACCGCTATCGTAGTCACTGAAAATCAAGTAAAATAACTTAGTTTATTTTTACGAAAATCTGAACTCAATGACATAATATACGCGCGTAAAATGCCACCTTTGTCGATCTATTACCTATTCGAAACCATTCAAGTCAATCGGGACAAATGTCAAAAAACAATATTTTATTTATCGGCACTTCGTCCAATTTGATGATATCTACAGCAATAGAAATAAAGATTGATTCTTTTCATTTGAAAACAAATAACGCGACAGCACAGTCGTTCAAGCGGAAGTATTTACATTTGATTAGGAAAATAATACATCCATGCTTGAAAAGTTATGACAGAATCGAAAACTAAAATAGCTCCACACTTTACAAACGCAACCTGCAGACATCGGTGAATAAAAACTGATGCAAATGAATTGTTTACTTACATTGTAAATAGGTAATCCTTAATTAGTGCTAAAATTAATAACTTTATTATCTAAATCTACAACCAGATCCCGAAGTTTACCTCGGTTTACATAAAAAAAATTACTATGGCGGACGACGGACAACGGCGACAGCGCTGCAGATTGGTCGGTTGCTAGACACTTGCGGCAAATCATGGTATCCGTACTTTAATATAGTCGTTACGGTCGGGACAATACGGGTGATTATTCTGTAAAATATTTAATGATTTGTTTTTCGTGATGTGCGGGCCGGTGCATAGATAAGATTTCTAAAAATGGTTTTTCATAGAAAATATTAAAAACCAGTTCCTACTTCCTACTACTTGCAAAATGCCACAATATTTAAATCGAGTTTTTTTGTGGACGTTGAAAGTTGTTTTGATAGCAGCTAGTGCTATTAATTTTGTCAAGTTTTTTTTTATCACATTGTATTATTTTATGACAAAGAAAACAAACTCACAAGCTTCTTTTTAGAAACAAAATTTAAAAAAATCGAAACTATTTATCAATGAATTTCGATAAGTCTTTTGAATTTATAAAATGAAGGAGGGGAGCGAATTAGGGGTATAATGGAAATCTGGTTTCAATACATTATGGCGTAATTAATAAAAATGAATCTTAATCTCTTGCCAAACGGCAGGCCTATTCGAGAAGAGCCAGCTTTATAAAGAAAAAAAAGTATATGATTTTTGAAGTGAAAACTTCTTTAGCACCGTTGTGATTTGAAACTCGATGAAACGGAAACGAGCGACACTAAAAAGAGACAAACATACAAAACAAATAGGATTCAAACTTCAAACACATGTAGGATTTAACCTGCGAGAGAATGGAGATAGACTAATCTATGTCGTGTTTGTGCGGTGCTTCATAGAATAAAATGAAAAATAATTTTTAAACTTGTTAACAATATTATAATAAATAAACCCTACAATTATCCTACTCCTGATACCTACTCTGCATTTGCGAAGTTTAGTTTTCTGAAGGTTTCACTTCACACATGCGAACTGCACACATGATTTTTTTTTGAAGTAAAACTTCTAATTAATATGAAATGCTTATCAGTGTGAAACGCTAATCAATGATATGAGTTGAGTTGAGCTGAGCTGAGCTGAGCAGAGTTGAGTTGAGAGTTGAGTTGATGGGGATGTTGAGAGGATGGGGATATTTTTATTCCTGTTATTGTTATATTGTTAATGGACGGCATAGGTTAGTGAAGTTTTACTTCAGTCATGTGGCCTAAAGCACACTCGTTTTTTTAAATTGTGTTGGCAGGTACCAAGCCCAGCGGTTTATTTGGTGACCGGACAACTCAAAAATATACAACTCATCAATCCTGTGAAGTCATTAACCGTCAATACGTAAGGTATTGGGTGTGGAGGTACCGGCATGCCGCAAATTTCTTCGCAAAAAAAAAAACAAATTAATAAAGTCTTTTTCTGAAATACATATTGAAGACTTACTAAATATGTGCATTGTATATTGTTTGGGGCGCTTTTCGATTTTTCAAAATATTTGAGTTTGACACGAAAAATCTTCATTTGAAATTTTGTATGGCCGGCCTCCTGAGCAAAGCTACTTGAGTATTTAAACAAGCTTGCACACAAGAGGTTAAGTAGGTTACATTAGGTTAGGTTATGGTCTATATCAGTTTTAAAAAAAAATTTCCTCACTTTTAAAGACATTTTTCATCAAAAATTTCATCATTTATAAAACATTTGTTGAAATGCCTCTTTTTTGAGTTGTCGTGGAACCGTTTATTTAGGCTGGTTAATATTATAAAGCAAAGCGCTCTTGAGGTAACTTCTCACAAAAATGATGTTAAAGAAATAATAAATAACAATAGACCTGCCCTAATATTAAATTTGGGTATCATTTCGACAAGCTGAAGGCAAACCACGCGACTATATTTTTGGCACCAGGTTCGAGACTGCTTTCAATAAACTACAACATCAGTCACCGAAGAGCACACATTGAAATAACCAGACCATGTACAGAAAAGTAAACTTCGCCAAAGTAAGACAAAGATTTGTTTTTAAACAAACCGCCTGACATAGCAATGTTAAAATTGAATTATGTGGATAAATTATAAACATTTTCAGAAGTATCTAGGTAACAAGCCAAAACTTTTGTTTAATCGATTTAGGATTTGCATATATGTTTTTTACAGAGACAGCTATTTGCGCGCCATTGTTAAAAGGACTAGAAATTTATAAACAGATTTTAATTTCAAAGACTGAATGGTAATATTACAAAGCTACATACTGTCAGATTAATTTATTGACTAAACAGAAAGGGGGACGGTCACGGTCTCCTACCTCACTTCTCGCAACTTGGTTTTGTTCTCCTTTCCCTAAATTGCTGGTCTATTAATTTGAATGTCTATGGAAATAAACAATTTGGTAACGTAAAAACAATAAACTGAACGCATTTTAAATTCCAAATTCCTTTATTACAAAAACATAACATTACTTATATAATAGGTAGGTAATTTTTTGCAAGAAATAAATTAATAAACCCAAGTGATTGTTGCACAGGACTACATAAACAGCATTGGTCAATTATTATAATATAATATATAATGTAAGATGAATGATTGGAGAAAACCAACACTAAAAAGTACAAAACAAATTACATGTTGTATATTTATGTCTACAAAAAAAAAAGTTTTTTTTATAAGTAGGTGTGTCTTAGCCTACTTCCCTCATTTACAAGAGAGTAAAGTAAAAATAAAATCACCCCTTATGACAATGACCCTCAACTCAAAATTCATGCCCCACCTGTAATCAAAATATATTTCAAACACAAACCATATTTCACAAAATGCAAAGTCAAGTCTTAAAACGGGAAAAAAAAGGATGATGATAATAGTAGGTACCTACTCAATTTTTATTCTTAAATAATCATAGAAAATACATAAAACTAGTTTACCTACAACAAGGATAAAATTATACAAGGGTTGTCCAAAAATTAAAGACTGTTCTAATTTTAAATATCAGAAAAAAATTATATGTATTTACAAAAAAATCATATGACATTTTATGGTGCGTTTCCACGCTTGCCAAGGCTCGGCAAGCCTCCACAAGCTCCAAACGTCCACAAATCTCGCTTGGCATTTGGAAGCGGTTTACACGCTTGTGACTGCGTCAGTACGCTACCAACACCCAAACGTGGCGGACGCCGAACTTGTGTCGGCTATTGCGTTTGGTTTAACATACTTTTATTTGAAATACAAGCAAAGTATAAAAAAACAATATGATATTGTCTTGTAGTATTAAAAAAAAAAGTTATTCTAACAAAAATCATTTGTTTTTTTATTGTAATAAATAATAAATCATCAATAAACGATTATTTATTTATATTGACTTTTTAGGTAAATCCAATTAATTAAATTAGTGCATTCAAATTATGTACTTATAAATTTTAATAAGTCAGGCACGCCTCTTACGTCATATATATGTCTCGTAATGTTAATTATCGATATACTGCATGGAGCAAAAACGGCGTGCATTCGCCGTCAGTTCGGAAATTACACTGAGCGTTTGCCGAAGCTTGCCGCTGGATCCGACCCCGACTGGATCGGCGGCAAGCTCTCGCAAGCCTACGAAAGCCAAGACAAACGACCTGTTTCCACGTTGGCGTTTGTGGAGGCTTGGCAAGCGTGGAAACGGAGCTTTAGGGACATATCCCCACTATTTTTCGACAAAGTCCCCATTATGATTGATGCACTTGGTGAGCAGCGGAACTAGGTCTTTGACTCCCTTATCATTGCAGAACTCCACTGCCAAATATGCTATCACCTCTCCCTCCGCGTCCCAGTCGGTCTCCAAAGGTTTTCCGGCCAAATGATGCTTCAGTAGAGAAGAAAAAGATGCAATTCATGTCATTGAGTGCATTTTGATTCCGGAATTAGGTACTGAACCCCTTTTTCAACCCAAAAAACCTCGCCTTGGTTGGAAAACAAAAAAAAATAGATTTGAGCATTTTCCATACGATTTTGCTCTTCAGCATTTTGGGTACCCAACGAGAATGCAATTCGCATATGCCATTTTTCCCTTAAAATTATTTGTGCGGTAGACTTATTGACGTCTGGGATCAAAATTGCGATCTTACAAACTTCAACAGAGCGGACTCCCTCTTAGTTGAGATAACGAATAGTTGAGCGCACCTCGCAGTCGGCGGGATTCAACAGAGGAGTGTCGATTGCAAACGTACGCAAAAATCGCACTAAAGCAGCTACCAAGCTGGATCACCGCTCGTTTTTTAGGGAAAGTCTGAAGTACACATTAGTGCTGCCATATTTTGAGAAATAATGTTCACGTTGCCGAAAATAAGGAACAGTGTTTAATTCTTGGACAACCTTAGTAGACGTAAATAAGAGAACAAAAAATCTTTTCCAAGGTAGGTGTACCAGAGTTCATAATATAATTTGGCGATTTTTTAGTTATTTTAATATTTCGGGTCTAATCTCTGAAAACGCTTTCAGTTTGAAACCATTATTAGAAAATTTTGCAGAATGGTCTTGTATTTTCTAGATTGATAATTTCTATATATTTCGGCTGAATTGCAAAAATAATTAAATTCGGTCATAGATTAAAAATACAAAAAAAAAATAACTTATATATTCATAACTTATAAACAAACATAATAACATTAAAAAATTCATAGATATTACACATTTGAATTATTATTCTACCAATATATCGTCGGCCTACTGGCAAAGTCCACTAAGTCACGTTTTTTCATGAAATGACTTAAGTATGAGGTCTTATGTAAAAAATCGTCCTCTTTCGACTGGCATACTCCATTAAGTCGTATATTTAATCGTTTTCGATTTAGAGGTGTTTTTAAATTTACCATAAGTCATAAATCCGATATTATTGACAAGCAAAATACATTAAGTCAAACATTATACTCTAAATGCCAATAATATATCAATGAAGACCGTTAAAACGTAAGCAAAATCCACTAAGTCAGCTTTAAAATATTTAAAACACAAGCAAAATACACTAAGTCAGCTTTAAAATAATCTTAATGGCATTTTGCGGCATTAATTTCAACAATTTAACAGTAATCTAAACAAGCAAAGTACACTAAGTCATTATTGACTGGTAAAACCCACTAAGTCGGGCTCATTTTTTTGTAAATCTTTGATTAAAGGTTGCTGTTATTGCTATTAACTAATATTTTGTATTGATAAGGTACTTAAGGGTTCATTGTAAATGATAAAATCTTTAAAAATATATATTTTGGAGATATTCATCCTTCAAGCCTTTCCAAAATTGCTAAATATTGAAATGCGATTATCTCAGGATTGTGTTTTAGTGACTTAGTGGACTTTGCCAGTAGGCCGACGATAATGATCGGCGTATATAATGTATGGTGATCCAACAGTTGGTCTGCTGACAATTGGCCCCCCCCAAAATGGTATTTACTATAAAATTATGATTTTTTGCGCATTATTTACCAATTTCAAACGCAAAATTGACTTCAAAAATACCCTTTAATAAGTTGGTATGAATATCAAACGAACTTACATACAGTATCGATTTTTTGTACTTTGTATGAGCTGGTGTACACAGTATATAGACAAGTAGATTTTTCTTCGATGCATTTGAATGAAAATATGTTTTATACTTTTTTCGGCGGTACATCATCTCTGCTCATCCCTTTGGGGTCACTTAGTTATATTTTGTGTAATAAGGTACACAGTATTTTCCCTAAACCGACTGCATATGTGTATAAGTATGCCGGGAGGCCAATTGTCGGCAGACTGTCAAAAAACCATAATATATGTATATACATATCAATCATTTAGTTGACTAGTTAGACATCTACAAATACAAAGTTGTGAGATAATAAGCAATAGTCGAATGATCACCATTGTGTCTTGTGTTTTGCTTATTAAAAAACATAAAATAATCGGTCAGCTGTAGTATCATGACATTTTGAAATATCCTACTAGTGACCCAGAAAACATCAACATTTTGTTTAATTCACGATAACCAGTTTTTCTGCATCATAATTGATTTAGTGGTGTTAATTAGTAATCTGAGTATTGTACCAGAGAGACGGTACACTTTTACGTATAACTGTGTACTGAAATCATGTTTCGATTTTCCGGAGATGTCTGACTAACCAACTGGACGATCGATATGTCCTTTTTGAAGAGTCGTCAGAAAATGTACAAAAATGCTCTGAACCGAGATAATCCCTAAAAGTGCAATGTATATCGATACGAATGAAAACTGAAGTCGCTAATTTAAATAAGTCCTTTCAACTCCTAATCATACGTCAATGCCTAGACCCCTTAAAAGTTAATTAAATTGATATCTGTCCAAGTAAAAAAAACAATATCTCAAAAATACACGCAAACTTCACGCATTATAATCAATTCAGCCGAAGTAAGGCAAAATTGACCTTACTTTAACATGCCCACAACACACTCTTTCAGTGACAAAAACAGATACAATATTCAAGTGATACGACGTAATACGAAATCAAATTTATGTAATACGTGGTGATATTTAAATTCAACCTTTATCAAACCAAACACAACTAAATGGTACAACAATATATATTATTTTTATTTGTTAATTTGCACAGTGCAAGGCACCGAGATTGCTAAATATTAACCCTTAAAGTGCCGGTAGTTAAAACTGTTTTACAACTCAAATTAAACACATTAACTTCAGAATTTCAAATGTAAATGGCAGTCTATAGAAGTTTATACCACGACTTTTTATGTTATCAAATTTATACCCGCGTATGTGGCTCACGCATATGTATTTTTTACAGCTTAATTTTTTTTCATCGGTCCTTTGAAGACTGAAGTTAAACTTATCCCACATAAGAAGTTTTTTCTGGTCAGAAAACCTTTTTAGAGGTTTTCACTGTTGTAATTGATTAGATAAACTGAACCGTAGGATTCCTTGTGTGTTCAAAAGGAAAAATGAGGCAAGTCAAATTAGCTCTAATAAGGGGAGTTAAATTAAATTATTCATTTTTTTGACATATTTTTCAAATAAGTACCTACCTAATTGTATTTTGGGTCCATTTCTTCAATGAAGATCCAATAATTTAATGTTTAAACTCATCTCATTTTTATTGCAAATGAAGTTGTTGCATATTTAAATCAAAATCAATTCTTGAGTCATCCTCTTTTTTTCCTTTTGTTCAATTCTTGAGTCATCCCCTTTTTCCTTTTACTCAATTCTTGAGTCATCCCCTTTTTTCCTTTTGCACAATTCTTGAGTCATCCCCTTTTCCTTTACTCAATTCTTGAGTCATCCTCTTTTTTCCTTTTGCACACTTCTTGAGTCCTCCCCTTTTTCCTTTTGCACAATTCTTGAGTCAACCCTTTTGCTCAATTCTTGAGTTATACCCTTTTTACTTTTGCACATATTTTTTGGCGTGAAAAATGTTGCAATTCACTCCTGGTATAAACCATACCAATAAATTATAAATATTAAACAATTAAATATGAATGTAGCTTTTATCTATATTCTTGCAATCATAGATAGATAGAGGTTTCACTGTGCTTTAAGGTATTTGGTGAGCAAGGTTTAATACAGTGAAACTCTCTTAAAGAAGTTGCCTCTTAAGAAGTTTTCATGCGTAAGAAGTTTAGTTTTTTCGGTCCCTTGATGACTGAATGGCCCAATTAATCCCACATACAGTGGAGCTTCGATTACCCGAACGTCGATCAACCGAACGACCGCTTACCCGAACTACTACGCCCGCCCGACCCGCTTTGCTTCACGTCGTGAATTAGCAGCACATGGTCCTAAAATAAGCAAGGATCGTATTCGCAGCCACCGATTGCCCATGCTTGTAATCGGTAAAAGCAAGAAACCACGTTATTTCAAACACGTTAATATGTCTATCGTTTACACTTCGCAAAAGAGTGCTTGGATGGATAGTACAATTTTCCTCTTTCCTCTTAGACCTCATGACTAATAAGGCTGACACCGCCGCTAGCACCTCATCAGCTACAAGTTCAGATAACGAAGATGAAAACATAATTGGTGCTTCCAAAGCGTTTACTTGCTTAGATATTGCCTTGCCTTGGTTTGAAACACAAGCTGAAAGCGACCAGTGTCAAATATCTGTCCTTAAAAAAGTAAAAGTATGTGACCTAGCTGCTCGTAAGTGGGTAGGCTTGCTTCGGCAGAAGAACATTGAAGATTTTTTTAAGCGTTAACTTTGCACTTTTTTTTTTGTTTAATTCCTATTTTTCATTAGAGATATAAATCTAAATATGGTTTTCATTCACCTGTACATAAATATGTATGACTCGATTATCTGAAAATACCGGTTTTCCGAACACCCACGTCTCCTAATTAGTTTGGATAGTCGACGCTCTACTGTATAAGTTTTTCCCGCTCAAGAAGATTTTTCTGTTCCATTGGAAAACTTCATAAGAGAATTTAACTGTGATTAAATTTTTTTTGACAAATGCATTAAATTGTTATTGTGTAAAGAATGTCTGGTATGGAAGAGGCAGCATGAGAGAGAGAGAAGGATGATAAAAGAATGAGAACATTTGTTGTCCAATGCCTCTTCTTCATCACCTTGTCTTTATCACTTCTTCATTTCTCGATTTAATACACTTTATTAATTACAGTCTACCGACTATTATTCTGACATCCTACATATATTAATGTTCTTAATAACATTAAACCGACACTATAATTGACAATATTATTTATACATACATAAATATATTTATACATATAATATTACATACCAACATATTATGCTGGTATTTACCACTGTGAAATAATAATATTGGGGCATATTCTTGCTGCCTTATCGTTAACTTACACAATATTATAATTACGTAATTTGTATGATGGAGGAAAAATAATATCAAACAAAAAGTACGTAATCAAATTTATTTCACTAGTTATTGCAACAAAAATAAAGAAGTATAACAACAATTGTAAAGATATAGATTATATAATATAATAAATATTTAAATCTAAAACTGAATTCAATTAAACGGGCTGCCGATTCCATAAGTAAAAAAAAATATAATTCATGAAAGAAAATAAAAATTTAGAACAATAATAATACTGCAAAAAATAATAAAGAATATATTTTTTTACTGATGAATAAGTATCTACCAGGAATCAACACTGTTTTAAAAATTCACCAATAATTACATATGAAATTAATATTTTACATAAAATAAGGGGGTTTGCATATTTTTCCATTCAGAGAAATTTTAATTAATTTATTATTCATATAAAAAGATACAAAATTTCAACTGTACTTCCAAAATTCGTCTTTAGACTATTAAAACTTATGGATTATTACTTTATTATATACTTACATGTACACGCCACCAAGCGCAGTAAAATTAAAATGCGTGAATAATCCATACCTCCCAATGCTATGAGTATATAAGAAGTTTAGTTTTCAAAATTGGCCCAATTTTTCCCACATATAAAGTTTTCCTGCTTAAGAAGTTTGTTTTATCCAGTCCCTTGGAAAACTTCTTAAGAGGGTTTCACTGTATTAAGTCAGAAAAATTAATAGCTTGCAATTTGAACGTAGTTTAAAAAGATTGGTGATCTTTAAATTATTGTAGATTGTACATATTTTCATATGAAATAAGTTGTAAAAAAATCTTTGTGACATACAAATCATTATAATTAACAATAAAGGAAAAAAAATGCTAATGTTTTATAGAACTATGTATATATGGTGTCTAGAACTAGTGGTACAACCGAAAAACTGGTGAATCTATGTCACATTTGGAGCCAATTTTGTTGAATAACTTTTTTTGATTTGCGTTTTCATTTTCAAGAACTTAAAATGCATCCAAAATTGGAATTTTTTAGGTTCTCTGTGTGATCTAGATCCACTGGTTTCTCGTTTGTACCACTAATTTTCGGATATTTTGTAATTAACACATAAATGTAACAAAAGTAATGTACCTAATTGGTATATTTTTGTATTGAGATGAACAACTTGGGTGAAATGTTGGAATGCCAAATAAAAAGCAATACATGGTGATTGATGATAGTTTGGTGAAATTACATTTAAACATGAAAGTGGTGAAGTAAAAATTTTAAAGTCAATAAATCGATCGTGTAACGCAAAATAACCACAAGTTTGAAAATCAGAAAAATGCAAAAATATTAACTTTTGCACTTGTGGATATTTTCCACTAAATGATCGATGGCATGTTATAATGTAATTCAATTCCTTTGTCCAAAAAAGATCAATGATTATGTCTAAAAGTACAGGGTCATAGATTAACAAAAAGTGAACAACTCGATTGTAAAGTTAAATAACATACAATTTTAACCCTACGAGAACAAAATTCATCATAATAATTACTGTGTTGTAAATTGTAAAATGTTCTCGGCAGAAAAGTCACTATACAACCGCACCGAACATGGGAAAATTAACTGAACATCGGAAAATCAACCGAACATCGGAAAATCAACCGAATATCAGAAAATCAAACAAAAATCGAAAATTAACCGAATGTCAGAAAATTGTCGAAAAGTCGAAGGATCAGCCGACCATCGGTAAATCAACCGAAAATTAAAAAACTAACCAATCTCTATTCCTGAACTTCGGTCATGGGGGGGCATAGTCTGCATGTGAACCCAACCGAGGCCATGAGCGCCTGCTTGACGAAGCCGGGCAGGGAGGGTCGGTTGGCTGTGGATTCGGCCCACATGCGCAGTTCATGGAACATGTTGCGCGTGTAGGGGTTGCGACGAGACGTGTAGCGCAGACAGAGGAATTTGTAGTAGATCAGCGGGGTGAAGAGACCGGCACGACCGCTGGAAGAAGATAAAAGTAAAGTTTTAAAAATTCAACATTATATGTTACATTGTAGTCATGAAGTTGATGTTATTTTCTGTAAAGAAAATATCGTTTTTCTTCTCGCATTTGTTTATTGTTAATAACCTCCAGGTACCATGCTCAAAATTGTTGTCAGGATGTTGTTAAAAAAAACATAAAATTAATATAGAAAGCCTCCTTCACAGACCTTAGTAATTTGGTTATCCTTTTACCCCCATTCCTTGTTTATCCTACATCTACTTTAAGATGCCCTCGTTTGATTGGTTTGCAGTTGAAACTCTTACGAAGCCACTTTTATATATAAGTTGTACTTACAAGAAGATCATGATGACGCAGCACGGCATCAGCAGGATCTCGGCGAGGGAGACGGCCCGCAGAATGTTACGCGACTGGAACTCAACCAGCGCGATGAGGAGGCGTGCACCCCACCAGGAGTTTTGACCCAGAGTCTAAACATGATTAAACAACATTATTATTGTTATTCTTCTTTCATAATTTCAGTCATAGTCGTCAACAAGACTTGTTTAAAATAGTATTTGGCAGAACAGATGTTCTGCCATAGCATAGCATGACTTCAAAAGATTTCAATAATTTGGGCACATTTATCATGTTATATAAAACCCTTGTCAGATGCCAACTTGAGTATAACTCTCCGTTATGGTCTCCCTTTTACAATATTCATTCAGAAAACATTGAAAAGATTCAACGTAAGTTTCTAAGGTTTATAAACTATAAATTGCATATTCCAATACAAAACATTGATTACAATTACCTCCTGAGTGAAGTGTCACTATTGAAATTTTCAGAAAGAAGAATAAGCACAGATTTAATACTACATACTAAATAAAACACTGCATTACAAAATTGACTCAATTCAATTTATCAATATACATGTTCCCAAAAAATCATGCCAACATTTATTAGCCTTTTACTTCAATAACACCAGGACACTAGCTTATCGAAATTCTCTGATTCCGAGACTTTACAGTCTCGGAAATAAATATTTTGATCTGGGAGATATATTTCATCTTAAAACTAATCAGTATAAATGTTGTATATTCTATCACTTTTATTCTTTAAGACACAAATAGACCTATGTGCCTACAAAATAACTTCTATGCTACTACTATTTTGTTTTGTAGAATCTTTTAAATTCAATTATATGCGTGAGGATTCTTAGTATTTAATTTGATACAAATAGTTTGTAAAAAACTTATAAGAAAAGCCCACTAGGGCGTGTAATAAATAAATAAATAAATGACAAGGGGAATGCTGCTGTTGAACGAAATTTCAGAAACACTAGACACACTCTTCCTTAAAAATTTAAAGGTAACAGTCGCAAATGGGACTAAATTAAATTAGTTGAGGCTTATATTTATAATTCAGAATTTGAAATATGAGATCGATAAAGATAACAGAAAAAAATGTAGGCCCCAATGGTCGAGTAGGTTAAGTAAGGCGCCTTGTTCCGGTAAGACGAGAGATCCTGAATTCGATTCCCAGTTACAACCGTTACCTTTTTATTTTTCTATGTCTCGTTCTGCATCATGTTTCGTTTATATTTATTAGTAATATATTCTTCTTCAATTAGTAGGATTTTACACTCTGCAAGATTCTTACTCTGCCGATAGTAAGCCAGACAAAACTTACACCCACGGTGATATTGAACACCTTGGAATTCAATCAACAATTACCACTACAAATGTTTGATTCTATCAGGTCAACAGGTTAAGTACTACAAAATTAAGAACAGTTTAACTGTAATAACCGTCCAAAAATAATAAAATTTATTTTTTATTGTTGGCGAATTGAATCAATAGTAAAATTAAAATAGTTAAAATACTTACGTCCAATAAGGGGAGCGCGTAGCTTGCAGCGTGAAGCAGGGCGAATAGTCCCACTGGAATGATGACCACTGAAGAATATTGTGTTAAGGAAATATTTAGGCAGTGCAATGTTACATGTTAAAATCTTCTTAAACTTTACAACGCTGGCTGTTTTAATGTAATCTATCGCATTACACAATACGTTTTGGCACAGATTGTGTTTAATGATCTTCACAGAATCTTCAGCTCCTAGCCACTCAGGACAACTCAGAATGAATTCAACTCAAACCCTCCTTTGAAATGTCAAGTGATGAAAAAAAATTGTTAAATAGGTTACGTGGGCTATTTTTCAATATTGTTTTATCATAGCTTTTAATGACTTTACAAAGAGGTGTTGAGTTGAGTTGATTCTGAGTTATCATGGCACCAACAATCACATATGTGCCAGCCGCGTAAATCAAGTTAAAAATTCAAGTGCACATCTGAAAAACCTATAAAAAACACATAAAAAATTCACATACAAAAGTAAATCAATTTTTTATTCGCTACTAGCTGAAGTCCCCGGCATTTCCCGAAGTATCAAAATTTCTCTTTAACAAATGGGAAAAGGGGATGGTTTTTCGATATCTCAACAAAACAGCAGCCTTTCCCTTGTTTTGAAGGTCAAGTGTGCAAAATTTCATCCATCTCAGAATAAAACTGTAGATTTTAATAAAAATCACCACAGACACTCTTCTTTACACATTCACTATCTTTACATAAAGCAAAGTCGCTCCCGCTGTCTGTACGCTTAGATCTTTTAAACTACACAACGGATTTTCATGTGGTTTTCACCAATAGATAGTGATTCATGAGGAAGGTTTAGGTGTATAATTTGTCAAGGTTTTGTGTAAATTGGTTGAAATATATAATACATAAAGGGAGCGAGCTGGCAAGCGGGCAGCGGGCTGGCAAGCGAGCGGTCTGGATTTGATAACAGATGGTGTTGGTTATAAAGATTGGGTAATGGCTTTATCAGTAGATGGCGTTGTGTTTCGTTCTGCTAGTTCACCATATACTTCTATTCGATCAAAGATCACTATTGACAAATTAAAGAGATTTTTTCAACAAAAAAGAAAATAAGTACACAATCCGTAATGTAAATTAAAAAAAAACTTTATTCATCGCCTTCATATGATAAATTTATCTAAAAATCGAACTTTGTATTTAGCACAATACTATATTATTAAAATAATTATTATGTATACATAATGACAGTTTTGTGAATAAGGAAATAACTTGAAAATAATAAAAAAATGAACCATAAGGAAATGTTATCTTGAAAATTTAAAAATATTATGAAACAGTCAACTTTGCCTGCAAATTATAATGCAGGATCATCATTGGACAATTCTATGAATAGAAAAGCTGGCAACCTTCAGAAACTAGTTATTAGTCACGCCAAGAGAATGAGATTCACATTTTTTTAATGAAAATAACAACACGAAAGTATCTGTTATGTATCTTATTCGAGTGAGATATGTCAAAACTAACTCATTGGAAAAATAATATTTAAAACTAACTCATTTGTACCTTAAAGTATATATTTTTTGCAATAGCTCTCTACCCATGAGGCTCTGAGGAGAAAAATTCTTTACATTTTAATTTGGGAGGGTGGTATGGGTACCGCTGCCCCGGGAACCATTTATTGGACAACCAATACCTCTGCCGTAGGTCTCCCCAAGTGGTTCGTTATATTTGGTGACTTAGCAGGGGTGCACGGGTTCATGGGGTGAGGTATGTCAAGGTCCTGGCGACGGATGCATCTGCCCACCTGCTGCGTGGCAGGCCGGATCGAGATACTGGTTGAAGGAGGTCTTTTGACCTTTCCACCAGACTCTCTCGACCCATCGCATTGCACCGCAGTTGGATGGATGGATGGATTCTCCTGGACACACTAACCCCCAGATCCTACCCACCCCTCATACCTATTCTTTCCCATAACTTCCTCTCCTTCATTTCCTTAAAAAAAACCCTCAACATAGCATCCCCTAAGATAACATAGGCCCTTAGGGAAATTGTTTTCATCATCAATTATTTGATGATGTATTATTTTACCTGTTCAATTATTATTAATGTAGAAAACAGCATTGGAAATGGCATGATGATTAGATAGGTTTTTTTAAAAATTCAATTATGAAAATACTGTTGATGAAATTAAAGTCCAATCTTTGAAAACACGTTTTTAAATCCATTTTAATATTTTGAACCTTCACCTTGTTTTTAGACTCAAATTGCAATGTCTAAAACAAATGTAAGAATAATAATATTGTTGAAGTATGTATAGCTATGTGATGTTGCACGTTGGGTCTTGAGATATGTAACAATGAAATGTATTTTTGGAAACAATAAAAGATTTTATTCCATCAAGTTGCGTAAACATAACTGGTCATACTGGATAATTCGAGAATCAAAATTCTATGGCCCGGCATATCAGCCAGTCCGTATCCTTGCTATGTACGAAATTCCTCGCTCCAATTTAAGCGGGCTAAATCTATCTTCGACAAGTCACAAAACAGTTCCTATTTTAGAAGCCGAGGCGCTAGCAGCCAAATCTGATATTTATGTACATAATATTTGAAAACTTCCCACCGAAATTTACGTAAATTGCCTAATTTTACAAATACAGACTATTACATTCATCGAACAATGAGAAATGACGATGTTATTAATTGATAATCAATCAAAAATAATCTGATAAGGGATTTTAAAAGTTTCAATGTCAAACCGTTTGTTTTCAGCGGTTAATTTGATTAATAGTGCACTGACTCTAGCAGAAAAAATACTAATTAAAATTTGTGTATTCGCATATAGCACCGTGCTGATTGAAGTGGAGAACTTTATCAAAAATTGACTCATAAATTATATCTGCCTAAAAATTAACTGCTGTCGTTTCGCATATTGCGATCATAATGTCGCGATTTCTCATTGCATATAGATGAAGATGACAGTGGAGAGCATAGATAAACCACACATGTTGACAATAGATTTGTTTTTCAAAGAAAAATAAACATATTCCTCTATTAAATTCAAAAACAATACATTTGTGACATCTAGGCTTTCGACCTATATACAGATTATGTTCCAAGCTGTGCTAAGCTCGACATTCCAACCAAGCCGAGCTTACAATCAATTGGTATACTGGGCCTATGTCCTAAACAAATAATACAATGTGTTACTAACAGCAGCTGTTAGTAAGACATTTTGTGTAAGTCATTATAAAAGCTACCCTAGAGACCGAATTCTACGAAATCTGAGATTCAATCGAAAATCTAATATACAATAATATAATTAATGTATGCCCCCTAATCGAGATTTGTTTTTGGGGTACTATGCCGTGTTGCGCTATCTCTTTCTTTAGCCAAAGTTTTGTCCATCATCAGGGCAGAAGTGTATTCGATAGTGGTCAAGTGTGTGCTTATGTATGTAGATGCGATACCGTGTGGCCAGCTCTAATCCTCTACGAGTTGGTATTGCACTATAATTTAAAATGGTTTTCTTCATTTAGTTTTGGTGTAGCTGTCAATTACTGGATACCAAAAACCATCAAGCTTGGCCCCGTCGTATCTATTAATATCAATGCAGAACACACTTTATCACTATCGATTACACGTCTGCCCTGATGATGGACACTGTAATGCTGGCAAAATATCGGCAAAAGAAAGAGGTAGCGCAACACGGCATAGTACCGCAAAAATAAATCACGATAATACTTTTGGCCGTGAAAATCTAAGATCATGTAATATATAAATCGCAAAAAAAAAAGCAACAAATTTCTGAGAAGTGCACTACATACAAATTTGGAAGGAAACAAATGTTCCATTTAGCCCAATAGCACAGTGCTCCGTCTCACTTCCACTCGCCTAACATCATAATATATCTACATCACATTTAAATTTCATAAAAACAGTTTTGTATTGGAAATTTAAGCCTCGATTAGGCAAATATTTGCAACACAAAACACGCCCACAAGGCATTTCTTGCATTATTCTAAGCTTATAATTAACTTCTTAACATTTTCCAGCCACTTTCCGAGGTAACTAAAATACATATCTTCACTGTTCTGAATCAACCTCATATCTACAAAATCTTGTTTTTGCAGGAGGTGAAAGAAACTGAATATTTTCCCTATTTAAATTATTTTTATTTAAATTTAATCAACGCATTAAATATTTAAGTATGATAATAATAAAATGATATTTAAAGGATTGCTTTAAAATCAAGAAAATAGACAATTACTTTCATCTCCTGTGAAAAATGTTTTGTAGATATGAAGTCCAGTCAGAACAGCGACGATATGTTTGGTTATTTGTGTCTCGTAATTACTATAAAAATCGAGCTAACCGCAAGCAAACTACAACATTACGCCGACCATTCTTTTGGTGGCTTTCAAAATGCATATTGTTGTAAAAAAATTATTCATTAACATAAAAATAAAACAATTTTTCAAGAATTAAAAAAATGGTGTAAATACCATATTTCAGTTTTGTAAAGGATACAGACAACAGGTGCCACGTACAGGAATATCAGAGAGAAGAACAGATAGTGGCAGGAGTCTTCCAGCATCAGCTTGGCCAGGAAGTCTCTGGAGAAGGAGACCCTCGGTAGTCTCTGGTGTAGTCGAAGGGCGCTGACGGCTGCATTGGACAGGAGTGCTTTGTAGTACGCATTGCTTGCATTGCTGGAGAAAAAGGAACAAGCAGTTAGTAAAGGCTTTGGTAAACGACCAATTTTCACGACAATTTCATGCCTGCACTGGTATTTCTGTCAAGATTTTTGAAGTGAAAACTTCTTTAGCACCGTTACTATTTTAAACTCGATGAAATGAAAAATAGCGACACTAAAAAGAGACAAACACATACATATCTATAGGATTTAGACTGCGAGAGAATGAGATAGTATAATCGGTCTGTCCTTTGTCACTCTTGTCTACTTTAGTTTTCTGAGGGTTTCACTTCTACCGCGTGTGAATTGAACACTCTTAAAAGATCCACACAGGATCCATTCAGGAGGCCCTGAGGAAAACAATTTTTTTCAAAGTCATCTTTGGAGATGCTGTGTGGAGTGTTTTTAAGAAAAAGTACAGAGAAGAAGTTCTGGGCTGGCAAGGGTATGAACGGTGCATAGAAATCTGGGGGTCAGTGTGTCCAGGAGAGACGGACGAACCTATAAATCCATCCGTCCCAATGAGGTGCAAGCCAATGGGTCGACAGATCCCAGCTGAAGAGGACAAAGGGTCTCCCCCAATAGGCATCACCCAATCAGGTCTGCCGCACAAGCAAGATTGTCGTGCACTGCCTATTCTTGTCGAAGAATTTCCCTGTCTGTTCTCTTGGCTACCGATATTATGAAAATATTGCCAGACCGAAGCAATTTCGTTCGGATACCCGTCACCAAAACTATTATAATTTCAAATGCGATTAATAATGAATAATTTTGAGATTTTATTTTAAAAATTCATACGGGGTTTATTAAAACAGTAATGGGAATTTTTAAATTTCGCAGGTTTGGAGAGTCCGATTGTCAAATTTTTTTTTTGTTATGTTGGTATACATGCCCTTGAAGTATGATAAAATTGTCAGCTGTATTCATTGTTTAGTTTGTCTGTGGCAGCCGCTAAGGTTAGACGTGTTTTTATATGCTCGGCTCAAATATTTGGATCAAAGAATAGGTATGTATCAAATTTTGCGTAAAAAATGAAATAAAGTGTAACAAAGTGTGTGATATGATAACAAGGGCCTATGGTGAGTCTGCTATGAGTAAAACAAGGGTTTACGAGTGCTATAAGCGTTTCCAAGATGACCGTGAAGACGTTAAAGATGACGAACGCCACGGACGCCACAGCACATAAACAACCGATGAAAACGTAGAAAAAGTGAAAGCAATGGTTATGAACGATCGCCGAATCACAATCAGAGAAGTCGCTGATGATGTTGGCATATCGATTGGCTCATGCCATGAAATATTTTCGAATGTTCTGCGTGGCAGCAAAATTTGTTCCAAAATTGTTGAATTTTGAACAAAAACAGTGGCAAATGGAAGTTGATCAGAAGTGACTAAATGAAGTCAACATCGATTCAATATTACTGAAACCAGCCTCCATATTCGCCAAGATGGCTGCGTGTGACTTTTTTCTATTTTCAAGCATAGATGGCCGCCGTTTTACAAGCATAGATGATATTAAAAGCCCATCGCTGAATGAACTAAAGGCTATCCCAAAGATCGGGTTTGAGAGGTGTTTCGAGGATTGGAAGAAGCGCTGGCACAAGTGCATAATGTCTAATGGGGTCTACTTTTCAAAAGACGAAAATTCCTGTTTCTTTTTTAACACACCTCATATACTCGTAAGGTTGGTTTAGTTATTGGAGAAGATCATTTTTCCAAGCAGACAGAAAACGTAATTCAATAAAAAATTATTAACCATTTGAACTTGATCGAGGCAAAACATTATACCTGTATTAATATACGTACAAAGGTCACACATAAAACAGGCATGCCATAGTTAACTGGTTTTTATTCATGAACTTGGCCGTAAATGCATATTAATATTATAATAACTGGCAGAAGGTAGTAGAGACCAATATTTATGACGTCTGAGTAAATTGCTAAGCATAGAATATTATTACACATAAGTATAAAAGTGTACACTGAGTGGGATGAAAATAAATTAAGTATTTACAGTGAAATTTGCTATCTTTACAAACAGATTGCACTATTTAGGCTATTTTCTCTGAAGCACGGGAGTCAGTTAATGCTGTTCTTGTTCTACCGGTATTTCAATGGAAGATGCTCAGAGGAACTAACTCCACGCCCAACAATTGTATATGGTTGACATTTGTCACATGAGAATTGGTAATTTTCACGACTCGTTCGACTGAGTTCAACAGCTCAGCTAAGGAATGGTTTTTCGGCGTCTGTGTTTCCTTCCTTCTACAACATGGGTGTCTTCAAGAACCATGTTCAATTCTTCCTCTCCCCAAAAATACCCTCAACACAGCACCCCCAAAGATGTATAGTTATATTCTTCAAGACCACCTGTGTGGATTTAATGTAAAAAAATAAAAAAATATTAACACGTTAAAAAAAAAAAATCATATTTAACTGAGAACAAAACATGTATGAAGCCAAGTAAGAAAACTAGTTATGTACATTTATATGCGACGATGAATAAAATTATTACTATTATTTAATTAACATATCATGTTTGCAAGACAATGGCTCGGCGCATGCATCATAAAAAATCAAGATGAAGAAATCAAGTTGATAATTCAATAGTAAATACTTCTGTCGGCTAATTAAATTTAATACAATTGCGACGACTCAACTAGAACCAAAGTATTATGAATGAATAAAATAATCAGTCACGCAAGTCTGAAGTTAGGCTTCAGAAAACAATTATTTTTATAGACCCAGTACCTTTCTTAGAAGGTGGCAATGGCTGAATTGGTAAAAGAACACATCCTGGTTAGATGAGAGGTTCTGGGTTCGAGTCCCAGTTGCAACCATTAACTTTTTCTATTTTTCTGTGTCTTGTTCTCTTTTATATTTTCATTTAAATTTTTAGTGTTATCTTCTTCTTCAATGATATATATTATATTGATGAGAATAACCTTCAAAAGTTATAAAAAGAGAGTTATTTTTATAAAAAATGTAATATTCGTTAAGACTTTTATAAAAAGGTCAATAAATGTTCAATATAAATAAAATCAGACATATTTATCTGAGACGTTATCTAGGTTACAGACCAGTTTTTACAACAATGAAAAGGGTAAAATTAGTTGAAAATATGAGATTGACAATTATGACGGTTTCTTAGAAGGTGGCAATGGCTGAATTGGTAAAAGCGCACATCCCTGTTAGACAAGAGGTTCGGCGTTCGAGTCCTAGTTGCGACCATTATCTTTTTCTAATTTTCTGTGTCTTGTTCTGTTTTATATTTTCATTTAGATTATTAATGTTATCTTCTTCAACAACAATTATTTTTATTTATTTTATTCGGATTAAAGAGCTACATATTGTATGGATAATTTAAAACAAAAAATAATTTATTGTCATCTTGTAAGATTTTATTTTAAAGTTTTGTATCTCATGATAGAAACAATATTTGACACCGAAAATGTGTTGGCCTTTAAATCCCACATTGAACAAGCTGTGTAAATTTTACGAAGCCAGAGCTCACCGTTCGATAGTTTTCACTGCTTCATTTAACGTACAAAAAGATTTTCTGCTTTATAGTTAATATAATGTTTACTTAAATAACTAATTGCTATTTATTTTTAACAGCTTATTGTAACGTGACTGGTTTATGGTTACAGAAAATATAAATTAAAATATATTGCATATGTATAATATAAATGTACATTTGCAGCACACACCGGAGTGGATAAGAAACTCTCAATACCGCCCTAGTGGAAGACTACAATTCAGAAACAAAAAATTGCTTGAAATGGCTTTAACCATGTTTGGTGACCATATCTGAATAGCCAGGTACTTCCCCACCTTCCTCTCCCTGATCTCCTTCCACTCCTCACTACCTTCAGCCTCACAGCATACCCCAATTGGGGATGCCATAGCCTCACTAGCTACAGACATTTTGAAGCAGTTGGAACTCTTGTGAGGTATTCACCCAAAAATAATAATAAAAATCTGGCTTCTGATGTTTAGATTATCTGTCCTAATTCTTTGATACATCAAGATTTGATTGATATAAACATTTTTAATAGAATGTAAGTAAGTTGGTTACTATGTAAACAGCATTGTGGGAGCAATTATTGGTAAGGAGGGAATCCAGGAATAGATTTTCTCAGAAAATGTGTTATATATAAAGATATATCGCTGATGGAATCGATATATAACCTCCCTCTCTTTTTCATGGATGATGTGCGCAGCAGAAACATAAAAACAGACTCTAGTATTTGAATCACATGCTTTTTCCTTAGGCATCTCCGATTTCTTCTACCATTCACTTTGTTATGTATTCTCTATCCACTCCTTTCTTCCGCTCTACACGATCAAAACATTGTTTATTTGTCTTCCTCATTACCATTCATATCTTAAGTAATATGTAAAAATGAATGTTTCTTTTTTTGTACCTTATGCGTTCCTAAACCATTCATCCGATTGCAAATGAAATTGGTGAATTGTTGTGCGCAAGCCCGCGAGGGTTACTTTGTATAATGGTGAGCTCTAGCATTATGAAATGTTGTTGTTCACACGTCTGTGAAGGTTTCTATATATACTGGTGAGCTCTGGCATTATGAAATTTGTGCGCACAAGCTGTTTGAAAATTGAATGTATTTCAAATTGTTTGGTGGTAGGGGAAGGAGAGGGGATTCCGGGAGGGGAAAAAGAACAAAGTAGGGGTGGGTGGCGAGGGAGGGGTAAAGGGAGAAATTGCAAAGGAGACATAGTAGCATTAGGGGATACTAGGGGCTACTTGGATAACGCATGCTTCTCACACGATAGCTGTACATGACATGCTCACGCATTTGAAAATCTACTGATTTATTAGTGTACTTAACAGATGGAAAAACAAAAAATATCATATATCCAAAAGCACTTCAATCAACAGCATTAAAATACAAACCTTGTTTTCTTTGGGTGGCATTGCAACGGGCATTGCCGGGTACTCACTAGTTAATCAATAAAGAATACTAAACACAAAGTCATAAAGTCGAAATTACATTATTACAGTGGGATTCCTCCAAGCAATAAAAGTTTTACAAATAACAAATCTGTTCGTTTCGGAGTTATTTAAAATAGTTTAGAATAATTGACGATCTCAGCGAACATTCGGAAACTTTAATGACTTGTAATTAATCATTCAAAATTGATTTGCAAAAAAAAATAAATAAAGCAACCGCGCAGCTCTCTTTGAGAAGAGTTTGGCTAAACGTTAACAGTCTCTAGTGGTACATATTAATACTGTTATGGAGATGGTATTCTTAGCTCCCTAAAAAAATATGTTCTCAGTATTGACCTTGTGTGGAAGAACATTATCTCAATAAAGATGTTTTTGTGCAGATCCATTTAGACTACGCGCCACATATCCACTAGGTTCGCAGCAAAAATCGTGTTAAAATCTCAACCACAGATGGCAGTACAATCCTAAAATGACAACCGGTAGCACAATCTTTTTCATGCGGTTTTTTGTGCTCAAAAATTTATTTTAAATTCATAGAACAACCGCTGGTTCAATGTTGTAAGCTAAAAAAAAAACACAGTTTATAATCTCAAGTAAATTAATCTTTTGGTAAGAGTTTACAATATACGGCATTAATTTCAATATTAATGTACCAATTCAGATGATATGCAGCGATTGTGCAAAATCATTTCTAAAAGAATATGTGTGCCAGTGAAACTTACATTGGAAAAAGAAAGTGCTCCAAAATAATGAAGTCACAGCTATGGGTGTAAATTATAATTATAATAGAAATGAATATTCATAATAACTGCAAAGAACAAGGTTTTTTCAACACAGAGAGAACAACAAAAATATTTTACAAATTGTCTTTATGACCTTTTTTTTCTTTATGATTTTCTCCACATTTTGCTGGTGATGAAGAGAACTATAGAAACCATATCTATGTAAAACGGCCTGCTCTTAGCTGCCATTTAGTTATTGATTTGACTACTGTAAAGCGAAAGATAAAGAGAAAATGCAGGTGGCATTTTATCCATACAATCATATTCCCCTTCTTCCTCTCTAGATTTTGAAAATAGTGCAAAATTTTTTTAAAAATAATATAAATATCAACCACGGGCATGTCCCTATGTTTTGCTTTTTTTTGATAAGTTACTTCATATAGGAGTTAGGGCCCTATAAGAAGTAATCCTTAAATTTGCCTAGTTTGAACACCATCAACAGAAGTTCATTATACAATTTTGATAATGTATTTGTAAAAAATCATAACCTACAGACATAGAGTATTTTCTTCTAATGAAGTTGGTGAAAAAAATGTTAAACATCGGTCCAGTTTTAGAGGAGAAAACAGGGGAATACAAAACCTGAATTTTGATGATTTTATTTAGGTAGCCTGAGGTGAAGTTGTCCCTTTCACTCAGTATTAAGGGGGTAATAGCGACAGTGACACAAACAGTTTTGTAAAATACCTCTTATTAAAATTTCTTGGCACCCGCGTATCCTATTAATACGTTAACAGAAAGGATGGAACACCACACATCTTCCTTAGCACACACTTTTTCCTCCATTATAATTAACACAATGTTTCATTATATATTTGTCTATTATTCACAGTATTGACAGGACCCGAATGAAATATTTGATTTACACTTGATCAATCGATGCATCAAGTGATGATATTAACACACATGTGTCTCAGCGATCTCATTTCTATTGCATTCAGTTAACTTTCATCCTTCGACGGCAGGGGCGTGCACAGAGTTTTTGATCAGGGTAGGCAGTAGGAAAATACAACAAGTTTCACAGGTTAAAATTTCCATATTTCATCAGATAATTTCAGAATTAAAGTACGACAAACGTTTTTGAATCAACAATTAGCATTTATGAAAGACAACTATTTGATAGAAATACACAACAAGAAGAATTTCTAGAAAGCACTGCTTAATACTAACAAAAAAACCCTCATAGAGGTAAATTCAAAACGACAGTTCTACTCGATGCTTTGTGCATTTCGTAAACATTGAATTATATCTTGTATGAAGTTACCTCTAGTCAGAAATAATTCCTGCTTAGGCCACATTTTAGTGAGGTAGTGTCGGAGAGCGCGCGTGTAGTTTCTAATTACAGTTTATGCCGCGTTTGTAGTTTGCCGTTTGATGTGGCGCTCGCGTAGTTTCGATTGCTCAGATTTTTCGCGCTTATTTTTGAAAGTGTGTATTTATTTTTAGCAATAATTTTATAAATTATAATATTATTTACCTGCTTATATTTTACAAATACGGCAGGGTAGGCAGTGCTTATGTGCCTATATGGAGTGCACGACCCTGTTCGACGGTCAATTGCCTTACTGCTATACATTAGGATAGGTATAAAAACATGTTCATCATTGTCTGAACGGTGACCGGACAACTCAGAATGAATTCAACAAATAACTTCTTTGAAAAGTCATTAAAAGTGATGAAAAAAAATTGGTTAGATAGGTTACGTTAGGTTAGGTTATGGTCTATTTTTCAACCTTTTTTTCACAACTTTTAATGACTTTTCAAAGGTGTTAATTTGAGTTGATTTTGAATTGTCATGGAACCGCCTGAACACAGGGAAGTCCTGTACTAATTCAACCGTTTGGCATGCATTTCATCTCTCTGTAAACTTTTTTGTATGTTCCGTTTCTGTTTTCGAAAATCTGCTGCATCCACTTTATTATTCAAGCAAGCCTAACTTTGACTATGGTTAAGTAAAGATTATTTTTCAAATGTGAAATCGTCGTCTTTATTTGAACTTTCATGAATCTCATGATTAGTTTTGATTTATTAAATAAGAGAACATTAGAAACATACTTTTTGGACACAAGGTCTACTGTTCACAGATTTACTAGTATAATCTCCAATGAAGTTAAAAATATGAAAATCAAAGATTGATTTAACTGTTAAACAGTTATCTACGAATACTAAAATTGTAAGTCATTAATAACCGTTCATATCTAATCTTACAGTCACATGTAGATAATAATATCTTATTTTGTAAAACTTAACGCAATAGAGCACTAAAGCATGTTTCACAAAACAAAAGCAAGCAATGAAAAGCACGTTTGATAAATAAATATGATTTGAAAGATAAGAGGTAATGCTTTCATTACCATAAAGTAACTAACTAACCATCACACCGTTTCCGCAGGGGTAGGCAGAGACCGCCAAAACTCGGTCTTGGCACACACTCCTTGCCTCGTTCACATTCATACATCGTTTCATGCATGCTCTTCTATTATTCTGAGTCTTTATAAGGCCCGACTCAAGTATGTGATTCACTTGGTCATGTCTTCCTCGGACGTCCCCGACTTCTTCTACCATTCACATTTGCATTGAATATTCTCCTTACACTCCTTTCCTCATTACATCAGCCTTTTATTCTTTGTGGATCTCCATGTTTCTCACACGACCGTACATGCTTTTACCACACATATGCCTAAGGGATCTCATTTTTACAGCATTCAGTCTACTTTCATTCTTCCTCTGTCAGTTCCATGCCTCACTGTCATCCATCAGGGTAGGTACCAGCACTTCATTATGGATGGCTAGTGTCGCTTCTTTGGTTAGTTTTTGCTGGTGCCAACGGCGTTCAGTCCTCCATTAATGGAGTTACCTGAATTTACCCTTCATTCAATATCTGTATCAACCTTCCCATCTCTCGTAAACATACTTCCTAAACACACAAATTCATCCATGCTTCAAGTTTTTATCATTCACAACAATATTACACATGGTTTTTCATACTCTCTCTTTCAAATATCATGACTTAAAATATGTATGGGCAAATATTCAATATATGTGAAAATAAGTATTATATTAAACAACTAGCTGACCCGGTAACTTCATAACTGCTATGTTAACTTATTAGCTGAATTAAATACAGCTTTTTTATTGAATTAAAAATTACACAATGAAGCAATTTTCGATGTTCGTGTTTTGTTTTATCAGAGATGGCGTTGTGAATGGATTTATATTTTTTGTGATTTTCTTACTTTTCCACTTACTTACGGGAATTGCGTATCCTTTTATTTATACGTGTGAGGGAGATTTATTATAATTATTGTATTTTTCCTTTGGCGAGGCGCAGACATACGTTCATCGTTTGTCTCATTTTCAACTGTTTACATTTAATGTGTAAGAGAGAGGGGCAGCATTATATGTTTAAGAACAAAAGCAAAACTATCAGCGCATTGACATTTGACATTTTTATATTTTAGGAATTCACTTACTATTAAATATTATACTTATCACAATATTGCTGCAGCTCTTTCAAAAGATGAGAATTCATTCCATACAAAACATATGAGAAAATGAAAATTCTTCATAATTCTTTTTTTCATAAATTTTTCCCATGTTTTAATGGTTATTCTGCTATTCGGGGCGTAGACAAATTCCAACAAATGAAAGTTCATAAAAATCGATCCAGCAGTTCTCGAGTTATAAATGGTGTAACTAACACGACTTTGTTTTATATATTATAATATATGTCTAACCCATCCACGTGGTCCAATATTATAGAGCCTTGTGGCAATTATGTGGGGATTAAGATAAAACAAATGCTATAGTGAGTTGCTTAATTTTTCTGGTTAGATATTCACAATCACCAAAAGCCAGATTAGAAACTTTTTTGGTTCAATAAATGAATCAATCACAAAAGTCAGATTAGAAACTTTTTCACATGAATAGTTGTTACAGGTAAATATGTGGTGATAAGAAAATATTTGGTCTTAGGAAAAATTATGATAGGTTAAGTTAGTTAAAAAATTGTAATTTTTTGGTAAGCACTTCATTCCATTAAGTTTTTGGTCATCTTTCGTTTGACATAACTGTTGTAAATAATACATTACGCACAAATAAAAGGTTTAATTTTTCGATTTACATTGACAATAAATTACTGAAAGTTTCAAACTCCCGTAGTATGTCACTTTTCATATTTTGATAGAAATGAATTTTCAAGAACACAGAAATGTATGAAACAAAAACATGTAGCCCTGTCTAATAAAATAAAAATAACCAAGTAATTTCAAATGATAGTAGACGACAACTTGTGTAGTAAAAACTTTATTAACACCTAATCCATTATAGCAAGTTAAGTTTTATTGATTTGATAGTTCTGTCTTCAAGTACTCTACTATAATCCGAATTGAACTTTGCGCCGAGTGGCTGAATAAAGCTAATGTACCTACAGCCTTAATGCAAACAAGAAAACAGGTTTTGCGCCCAATTAGCAGGCAATGAAAGTGTGCTACTTACTTGAAAATGGGGATCAAATATCCAATACAGAACACAAGGGTGAGCACCCTGGTCACCCATAGGGCCACGTCAAGTTTATTCGCGATAACATGGCTCTTCAAAGCCTCGAAACCTTTGGGCTGTTGCTGCTCCGAATTCTCTCCATTTGTTGAATTATCGTCAGTCATCTTTGATCTATAAAAACGCACTGATTCTTAATAAACAATTTCAGTATTTCACTACTAACGGTAGAAGAACATCACCCAAATAATGAACAAGAAATAAGATATTACTGTAAAAAGTACAATTTGGATGATTTGAATTTGTGCAATTTATTTATAGTTCCTATCACAATTTAAAACATAGAGTTAAGATTTAAATAACGCGTTTTTTTATTACTTATCACTTACAATTTATAGGTCTTATCACGTAAAATAAACCGAGCGTTGTAAAAATGACACTTTCTGCTTCAGAGGAATGCTGAAATTCCCACCTGTGCAACCAACCTGCATACGTCATGCAATATAACCACAGAAAATAAATAAATTTAGACGTACTTTCCGCTTTCTGCAAAATAATCTTCTTCTTTAAAAAAAGATTACATATGACAATGACACATCCGTGTGCGAATTCAACGCATATTATGGTGCCGCCACATTGAGGCCAACTTCAAACTTCGGAGGATAGTGTAGACTGTAGAGGAGTAGTTCGTGCGTTGGAAGTTCGAGTTGGAAGGTTGGAGTTCGAGTTGACCCTGGATCGCTTCCGAGGCGATCGACGATGGCTGGTTCGTGCGAGTTGGCCCAACATATCAATCTGCGCAATAGTATTACGGTAGAGTATAGAAAGAGAGAGAGAGTTACGTTTCATATATTACTGTAGGGGCAAGAGAAAAAGGTGCGAGCACACATTTTATTTCTCTCTTTCTCTCATAGTCAGTTACGTTTCGTATATCTAAAGAACACAGTGCAGACCTATTGTCTGTAGCACACTGTAGGAGCAAGAGAGAGTAGTGCGCGTGCACATTTTCTTTCTCTCTTATTTTATAAGTTGATGAAGTTTTATTTCAGTCGTGTGGTCTAAAGCACATTCGTTTCTTTTTTTTATTTATAGAAACCGAAGCACCGCATTCACAATTGTAGGCAACTGGTAAAATACGGCGCTGAATCAGCTGTTAGACATCCGCCATTTTGGAGTTCGGAGTTGGAGGGTTGGCCGCAGCTACCACACGATTAGCCAACCTTCCAACCCCAAATTATGTTCGGAGTTGGAAGGTTGGCTTCGGTGTGGTGGTGGTATTAGATTCTATACGGGATCCAATATAAAGCACTGCCTACAGGGCTGCATGCAGCCTCTGCGAATCGGATCGTTAGTAGGCACAGCCGCCAGACGAATTATTATTATTCTCCTGCCGGGCCACAGGAAAAGGATCGCTTCCAATTTATCGGTCTTCCAAGCAAGACCGATTAAATTGAGCGAGTTTACAAGCTACTAGACATCGAGTTTAAAAACAGGCGAATCGGCGAGTGAGATTGTCATGATGAAACACAAAACTTTCCACTTTCCACTCGCCCAGTACCGAATTAACTAGCAAGTTGAAATCACGTGTTGCTATATTTTCTGGGTGTTCTAGCGTTAAAAATGAAGTGCAACAGAAATCATATACGTGTTGCTTTCCTTTGTAACTCATGTTTGATAAGAAGAGCTAAAATAATTACTCCCGAGCGAAATAATTCTATCGACATTTTGTAGAAAACGCTAGCAAGTAGCGAGAATAATGACTCCCACGCGAACTCATTCTGCCAGCTATTTGACAGTTACGAAATCAGCTGTTGGTGGGCCGCCATTTTGTGGCACACGCTAGCGAGTAGCGACCAAAGTAGACCCCTTTTCAACCTTTTTCGTAAATTGTTCACAATCTGCTAGTTAGCTAGTAGTATGATTACACTGGGTGATTTTACTAATTCGCCGGCTAGTAGCTTCTAAACTCGCTCAATCGTCGCCTTAGTTCTCAAGTGTCAAAACAACCATTTTGTTTTTTGTCAATCTGCAATTTAAAATTAAAAATAAAGTTTAAAATGTATAGTTAATCACTCAACTAAGAATTATTTAAATTAATGAGACCTTTACAAAAAAAGTTTTATCTTAAACACTTATCATAATGCTTGGCTTTAGATAAGTCTCCGAAAACACCAAATTTCTCGAAGGGAGCGTTCCGTGCAGTTGTTGACAGCGACTTAAATAAATACTACTATTTTCTATTACATCATGCTCGAAAAGGAAAAAGAACTTTGAGCAGAAATTTTCGATCTCTACAAGGACTTTCAATGCTTGCGGAATATTTCCCACAAAGATTATTTGCAAGGAGATACCTGTTTTCTAATAAGTAGAGAATTATGTAGTTCATTTTTGCTGTTAAAAAAATATCTATTGAAAGCATTTCGCATATTCATTTCGAATGACACGTTTGTACACAGCGTGAGCGCTACGAATACGTGTTCACAGCCAATCATCTCATTGCAAATCGGATGGTCTGGAGGCAACCTCCAATTTGCAGCACTTCTTGCAGCCCTGCAGGCAGTGCTTTAATTTGGATGGTGTAGAGAGCCTTTTATGCGGAGCTTGACTTCAAACTTTTTTAGTGTATGGATGGTGTATGGTCTTATGGTCTATCGTCTATGTGCGTCTATGGCTTGTTTGGCGTGTTTTGCGGCTGTCAACGAAAAATGAAAACCAGCGTCATCTGAAGATTGTTCATTTCATTAGTACGACAGTACGTAACGTATTGCATTTTGCAACTATTTAACAATTTCTTCGGGTTAAAATCCTTAGTGTTTTGTGTCTACAGATTCAACTTCCGATTTTTGGATTATCAGGTTTCTATAATGAAATCACAATTCTATCCCCAGACTAATTCGTTCTTCCTTTAGACACATCCAGAGCATTATTAACATTTGAAGTTATTTCGTGGTGGTACTATTGTAATTTAGTTATATTTACATCTTATTGCTCAAATTTGTTTTACCTTTGATTTATTTCTTGTTAGTTTTGTCTGCCTGATTCAACATTGAATATTTCAGATCTCCTGAGGGACAAAATTTTCAGCCATGGCTCTCCCGAGCAATTATAAGCAGATAGCCATGTCGATGCCGAGTCCTCAAAACACCACACGTTCGTATAAGAATCATATCGCCACGGTTCATTAATAAAATTATAATTTTACAAAATTTTTAGCTCCCCGAAGTTGTGATGTTGCTAAGATTAGATGTTTCCATGAGAAATCAATACAACAACGCAGTATTTGGTGATTGGGTAATTATTCCCCTAACCGCCGCACTTTTAGGCACAGATTATGGAAATTTTCTTGTAGTAAGTTGAAACATTGTGTAATTTCCAAAACCTGTGCCTTATAAAAGTGCGACGATTAGTAGAATATTTATCAGTGTTTGGATGAATGTGTGCCTGCCTACTTGTACGAAGATGCTGGGTTCAATTCCCTCACCAACTGATAGCTACGAAACTTTATCTCAAAAAAATAACCACGGTGTTTACCCAAATGTGCTTAATTTAATTGTGGTAAAAATGTAGAAGATCTCACTCATTTTTCATTCTATGAAAACTGTATCAAATTTTGAATTTCCTATTATGTCTATAAGATGTTTCCCAACTGACCTTTTTAAAATCCTTTCCTCGCTACTCCTTCATGACTCAAAACGAAGCATGAATATTGCATTTGCTTTCACTAATATTATAAATAATTCAATAGAAGTAATATGTTACACATCTAATAGTTGCCGCTGTATAGTTTTTCTTCAGTTATAATAATAATACATAATTTATATTAAGATAGTTTTTTTTTTTTTAATATTTTAGGGCTGCTCTGTGTATGCTCTTTGCCGTAGATAGTTTCAACATGCTAACTTTGTTTTTAGGTTTAAAAACATTATGCTAAAATGTACTTTCTTCTGATTTGAAGGAAATATTTAAAAATGTTTTTTTGAATCCTTAGAGTGATAATGGTACTCCCTTGACTTTGACTCTAACGGTTGTGGTTTAAATTCCTACCACAAGTTTGTACAATAATGCCTCGAGTTACATCAGTAATGTGTTCCGCAGACACCTTAATTTTTTGTTTATTACCCGTGCATTCAGTTTAATATTTAAATCGCATTAATAATTTGTATTTTTACAGTAAATAAATGAAGAATTCTTTAATATTATACATTTAATGCCATTTATGCACACAAGTGTTAAAATTTAAAAAAAATTGTCTATCGCTAGTCAAAAAAAAAACTTACGCTCAGCACAAATATTTTTTAGAAAAATTGATTTGATTCACCTTTATTACTATAAAAGACAACTATTTGCTTTCGGGACGATGGAAAAACACTGCATTCAAAATTTCAATACAAAATGTCGTAGAATATGGACAAAAATTATTGCAAATGGCTGCCAGCTGTCATACCATACGATGAAAGCAAATTTAATTTTATGCAATTGCATTTTCAATTGCAGTATTTTCCCTTGCCCCCAATGCAAATAGTTGTCTTTTATAGTAATAAAGGTAAATCAAAAGGTTTTTCCTAAAAAATATTTGTAGTGTGTCCAGTCATCTTAAAAGTTTATCAAAAAAATCCTTAAATTTTCATGGATGAGACCATAAAAAGTTGACAATTTATAAGTAATATTTAGTCTTATTTTGATTTGGAATGGGTGGCTTCTTTGTCCTTATCTTTCTGTATTTGAGACTAATAATGTATGCATCCGCTGCCTGTTGCTAGTTCTGGCTATTAATTAGTTGGCAGTCTTTTGATTTTCAGTATGTTTTTTGTTCCATGTTGTGTTAAAACAGACATGATGATGACCGCAGGCTCCCCTATGGCATACAATTTACTAAAAGGTAACCTAGCTAAGCTTTGTTAATGATGCTTTCAAAATATGTAAACCAATTAATAATTGATAACCAGTCGAGCGATATTGCACTAAGAAAAATTCCTTTGAGTGACGGTTTTGGATTTGGCTTTGCTCTTTCCAAAAACTTTATCTATGGTACAAAACATTATCTAGAATATTACATGAGAGGAATATTAGTGACATCTTTTGGTATTCGATAGAAGTTTAAGAGCGTTAAACCAGCCGGCGGCTGAAAATTCACATTTCGTCGAAAGATATTCTTACGATCGTACAGGGCGGTTTCAATGAGAAAGATTAATTACTCTCCGTACCAGCTTTTTAAAATTATAACTCAATATCGATTTTATTTCATTCAAAATTTTCTTTAATTTATACCTACATCCAAAAATGCTGAAAGGCGTGTTGATAAACCTATTAAAATTATGTACTTTTTGTAATTATTTTTTGATCATAAGTATTTATCATTTTTCAATAATGTCTGAGCAAAATAAGAATGCAAAAGAATTTGAAATATATTAGTCTGTAAGTTTTCAAATAAATACACAAACGGGCCAATTTTCGTCAGGAAACACGTGTACGTATATATTTTTAAATGATTTTATTTAAACTAAAATTAAAATTCTGTAACATACGTTTACCAGATAATGTATTGATTTATTTTACGGCATGATTATATGATTTGAAATGGGTGTTGTATAATACAAAATCTTTTTTGAAAATTTAACAAATCTGCCAACGGCCTATGGTATAACCTTATTATACTAAAAATTAACATTTTTTCTTAAAATTTAAAACATACGTTTACTAGATAAAAAAAACAATCTTTCGAAATCAATTTATAATTTTTTCTGGAATACGTCTAAACACTGATTTAAAAATGACATATTTCTGGTTTTCTCTGGTTATACGCTCTTAATCAAGCTATCCACTAAACATGTTAGCTGATTGTGGGAAGTTTAAAATAAATTTGTTATTTTAAATATTATTTTATTTAATGAGTAGGCAGAGTAGTAGAAAGTCTCCATTGTCAAGGGTTAAGACTCTCAAGTAAGGAGGTTGTGGGTTCAAACCCTGGCGAATGTAAATTTTTTAATTTGATTTGTGTTATTTCACAATTTAGTCCTTTAAAAATAATATAAGGTATATTTGTGCGACTTTCCAGAGTGGAAGATATTCTCAGTATCATCCTGATGTAAGGCCACCATTCACATTTGAAACTTTGCTTAAAATGGCTTTAGCCTTGTTCGGTGACTAGATCTGAATAGTCAGATACTTCCCTACCTTCCTTTTCCCCACTACCTACAGCCTCAACAGTTGGGAGAAGTTGAGACTCTTGTGGGGTATTCACATAAAAAGGGCAGCATTTTGCTGATGCCTTAAACCTAATTTCAAAATAAGTTTAACAATAATTGAGGTAATTTAAATTTATTTTATATTTTCTTCCCAAATAAGAATCCGTTGGGAGCTTTAAATTGATTTATATTTGTGGCATCTAGCTTCATTTTAATTCATAAAAATCCTGTCACTCAAAGGCAAGGGGTAGCAGTGCTACACAAATCCAAGTGGATTGATATCATTCGTGTGGTTATAGCTCGTGATAATTTTTTTTTTTAATTCCTCGAAATGTTTTATTTTAGTTTTCATATATTTTTAAGTTATGATAAACAGTGGAATCCTATTAAGACAAAACCATTAAAATGTAGATTTTTATTTTATTATTGTCTTAAGGCCGTACCCACGTACACGTTCATGCTCGATGGTTTTACGCTAATTCAAACATATCTCAACATGTGTACCATCTTGCTTGATGCTTTTTTGTCCGTATATCCAGTATAAATTGGCGAAAAAGGAGGACACTGTCGTCTATGAAATAACGATAGTAGGTGTGGTTATCAGATTAAAATATAAAGATATAGTGTTAGTTCATGTTTATGCCGCCGCCAACATTTGAATGAGCATCTTGGTGGTATCATAGCGTCTTTAGTCGAACTGCGCGAGTGTATGGATGCAACGACGAGCATAGTTCCAAGACAACGTGTTCGATCAAGCCAAATCATCGACGATGAATATACGCGTTTACATAGCATTAAAGACTGTAATAAGAAAGTATTTGGCAAAAGAAACAAACACTCGCTAATGCTTTGATATTGTATTAATCAAACAATTTTAGGGAGATAGTCTTAACAAGGTACAAAGACTAAAAAAGTTATTTTATTGAATTTAAAAAAAAAGCTTGTAAGATGCAGCTATTATCTTTTGCAATCAGTCTTGTATAGTTTTGTAATAGTTGTTCAATTTTAAATAGCATTTAGTCCCTTTGGTGACTAAGCAAATCTGTTTATGAAAAGGAGAGAAACTATTTACATACATATGTGTCAGGCGGGCGGCGTTTGTTTGATTTTTATACAAATCTACATTTTTTATTCCGAGATTGATGAAATTTTGCACATTTGACCTTCAAACATTTGACCTTCAAAACAAGATGAAGGTTACTGTATTTTTTACCTTTAAAAAACTCTGTTTAAAGCATGGGCAACGCTGGAGAATTCACCTTTTTTTTAAACATTTACTCTGCACAGGAGGCCTTAAGGAAAACACTTTCCCTCGGGGCCTATGACATCTTTAGGGACTCTGTGTGGGGGGTTCTTTTTAGTGAAAGGAAGTTCTCCTGATCCAACCCGCCATGCAGTAGATGAGCAAATGCGTGTGCCGCTAAGACCTAGACAAACTCTGCCCTTAACCCGGACACCCCTGCTAAGTCATCAAACGTAGTGAGCCACTTGGGGTGACCCTTGGTTGTCCATACCTGCCTCCCAAATTATAAATCTCCCAGCTAGTTAATTTATGAAGTTGTATCATTTTTTGAGATCTGAATTGATTTTTGGTCTTTTCGTGTTAAACTTTTGGTTGTCTTAAATGGATTCCACTGTGTTTTTCTTAACAAATTGCCTATTTAGAGGTTTGGTTTCTTATTTATAATTTATTGTAGTAATGCTGCAAATAGTACATACAATGCTTTATGTCCTGGAACATTATATTAGATTTATATTTTAGAACGCCTTTTGACAGTAGAGTAATAATATCTAATTATGTACTTACTCCATTCAAAATCATTTAGTGCTTTTACTGTGCACATTTCTTAAAATATTCAATGCTGACATCTTATTTTTGAAACACAACAAAATCATTAAATTTACTGCCAAAATAATGAACTGAATTGATTATTAGTAGTAGAATGCATCTAACATTTTCTTGCATGTTAGTATGCTGTAAAGTATGTCACCTTTTGCTTTAAATTTTGCATAACTTAGAATTTAACAAACATGTATGGCTGTTTTTCTTCTTTTCTGTTTTCTGTTTTTCCTTCCCACCCAAACACAATCAAAAACACCAACTCCTTTTTATTTTCTCACCAACATCCTTTACACCTTTATCTATGCGCCATTCTATACACTGGTGAAATTATTCCAATTATCATCCTATTTTATTCACAATATAATTCTGCAACCTTTCTATATCACATTTTCATTCCTCTTCATAATCTATTTTTAAAACTTACCTTAATTATGTTTGAATCCTTTCTACCACAATTTTGGTTCTTTCAAACCTTGAACATTCTATCACTCCTTCACAATCACAATCCATTACCACCTGACCACCTTTCTACCACATTTTCGCACTACCTATTACAATTCAATATATGCACAATATATACATCACCGCCTCGTTTCCTTCTCTATCTTCACTTCTACCACATTATCACCGCCTCGTATCCTTCTCTATCTTCACTTCTACCACATTATCACCGCCTCGTTTCCTTCTCTATCTTCACTTCTACCACATTATCACCGCCTCGTTTCCTTCTCTATCTTCACTTCTACCACATTATCACCGCCTCGTATCCTTCTCTATCTTCACTTCTACCACATTATCACCGCCTCGTATCCTTCTCTATTTTTACTTCTACCACATTATCACCGCCTCGTATCCTTCTCTGTCTTCACTTCTACCACATTATCACTGCCTCGTATCCTTCTCTATCTTCACTTCTACCACATTTTATCACCATTATATCACATTTTATTATAATCTACCACCACTCGATTACCATTGTATCGTAATATGTCAAAATCTACCTCCACCCAATGGCCATTCTATCACAATCCATTACCACCCAATTACGATTCTGTAACAACCCACCCCATATATCACCACTCCCCCGCTACCCACATCCTTGCATCACCAAGGCCCGCCTAACAACAGTCATATGGTCGCTTGGCCTCCGCGTCCTGCAGAGCGCCTGCGAGGCTCCGGAGGACCCTCAGGGGAGCGGGCAGGAGGAGGGGCCGGGGGCACCACCCCCAGCAAGGACGATAAGGTCAGCCCCTTCGTCACCACGCCGCACTCGCATCCCGGATTCACGCCGCAGAAAGTTGGAAAAGGATCGGCTAATGTGAGTAAAGTATTCAAATTCTTTTTATTTTATTTGAAAATTTACACACAGGAGACCCTGAGGAAAAAAAATTTCCCTCGGAGCCTATATCATCTTTGGGGATTCTGTGTGAAGGGTCTTTTTAGGGAAAGGAAGGAGAGGAAGTTTTGGAAAGGAAAAAGGCATGAGAGTTAGCTTGTGTCGCTCTCCATAGAGAGAAAAAAAATTGCCTTATTTTTTAACGCCTGGGGTCTCAAAAATTGTGTATGATCTGTAGCTGTAGACGGCTGGCGTAGCGCAGCGGTAAGGCGCTTGACTCGCACACCGAAGGTCGCGGGATCGAATCCCGGCGTGGCAAATTTTTTTTATTTGATTATATTTGCGACATGTTCCAGAGTGGAAGATACTCTCTGTATCGCCCTGGTGTAAGCCCACCATTCAGAATTGAAACGTTGCTTGAGATGGCATTAGCCATCAAAAATGTGATATAATGATGGCATCAATTCGGGAGGTGGGAATGGGTACCGCCGCCCCGGGAACCTTTATTGGATAACCAACACCTCTGCCATAGGTCACCCCAAGTGGTTCGCTACGTTTGGTGACTTAGCAGAGGTGCCCGGGTTCATGGGGTGAGGTTTGTCTAGGTCTTGGAGGCGGATGACTAGGACGCACTGAACCCCAGATTCCTACCCACCCCTTAAACCCTTTATCTTCCCAGAACTCTCATCTCCTTTCTTTCCTAAAAAAAAACCCTCCACACAGCATCCTCAAAGATGACATAGGCCCCGAGGGAAATTATTTTCCTCAGGGCCTCCTGTGTGGAGCTCATGTAAAAAAAAAAAAAGCCGTGTTTGGTGACCAGATCTGAATAGCCAGGTACTTCCCCACCTCCCTCTTCCCTATCTCCGTCCCCTCCCCACTTCCCTCAGCCTCACAACATACCCCAATTGGGGATGCCATAGTCTCACTGGCTTCATACGGGAACAGTTTGGACTCTAGTGCGGTATTCATATAAAAAAAAAAGCTATTCAAAAACGTAAAAATAAATTAAATTGTTGTTCACTATTAACCCGCTAAAATGGCCGGAAGTTTTGAACAAAAAATAGATTTCGTAATTTGGAAAAAAAATAAAACAAAGGGTCCACATTTTATATTTTGTACCAAACTTAATTTTTATTTTTTTATATCATATTCCATAACATAAGAGAGCAAGAAATTCTTTTTCTTTAAACATATGTGATGTGTTTGTTAAAAATATAAAAGGGGAAAAGAACACTTTTTCTTGACAAAATCAGTATTCTTGTTGACTTACTTGCATTCGTAAACTTGATTTTTTTTTTCATTTTTGTCAGCTGTATGCATTTTTTAATAACAAACGTAAAAATGTAAAATTATTGAATTTTTTTTTTAAATAATAAAAAATGTTTTAGGTTTTTTTTTTCTGATTTTCAATGCATTTTAGCGGGATAATAACCATTTAAAAAAAATTAAATTTAAATGCCGTTCTCATTTTCTTTGTAAGTAAGACCCAAATTTTGAGACTCCGGGCATTTCTGAATTCAAAAGTTGAAATAATTGACACACCCTAATGAGGGTTGGTTGGAATCTGGTGGTTAATGTGTGACGGAAGTATGAATCCACCCCATTTCAGTGCAAGGTGATGGGTTGAGAGAGTCCGGCTGGAGAGGTCTAGGTTAGGTCTCCCTCCACCGGTCTTTCCCGATCCGGCCCGCCACGCAGTAGGTGGGCAAACGCCTTTGCCACCAAGACTTGGCTGTGTAACGATTTGCCGGCTACTGCGTTTCCTTCCTCCTACAATGAGGATCTCTTCAAGACCCTTGTTTGCTCCTTCTCCTCTTCAAAAATACCCCGCACAAAGATGACATAGGCCCCGAGGGAAGTTGTCTTTCTCGTGACCTCCTGCATGGAGTTAATGTAAAAAAAATCCTCATAATATCCTCCCAAGGAGGTGATAAATATTCATCCATCAATTTTGTTCACAATCCAGTCTGCCGCCAATGCTCCGAAACCCCCGAAGCCCCCGGAGAAGCCGCTGATGCCGTACATGCGCTACTCCCGCAAGGTGTGGGACTCCGTGAAGGCTGCAAACCCGGAGCTGAAGCTGTGGGAGATCGGCCGTATCATCGGCTCCATGTGGAGGGATCTACCGGAGCAGGAAAAGACACATTTCGTAGACGAGTATGAAGCAGAGAAGGTATAACCATCTTTCTTTACTCTCTTTCACCAGTTTTATTAAATATTGGCATTTATTTCAGAAATTTCTTGCAATTGTAGTGATAATAATGAGAATTAGGTGTACACAAATGCGATGCTGTGTGTTGGATTTGTGCCATAAACTTGTTAGAGTGTATAGTCAATTTAAGAATTCAAAATTTGCTTCGAATGAATCTGTTGTGGTTCATACTAAACAACATTATCTGAGAATAGAGCAGCGATTCTGGTTGTTCTACTGAGAGATAAGGAATTGTCCTTAACCTTAAAATTAACGACTTTTTCGATAACTAGGGGCGATTCCAGTTCTTTGTCGGAATGAGGAACTATTTAACTGCAAATCCGAGTACTCTCGGATGACGGTGAAAAAGTTGTTAATTTTAAGGTTAAAACAATTCCTTATCCATGTGGAGAACCGGAAATGTCCCTCTGGAATCACATTTGGTTCGGTATATTTATTTTTGCAAAAATTAATCCTTTTTCATTCATTATTTTTTTTTTATTTTTCTTGTCAGTTTTTTCTTAATTAACTCTAATTTTCTTTCTTTTAAAAAAATTTAAATAGGTAATGAAAAATGTATGAATTGAATTTTGCTTGTTATATTTCAGTCATAAAGCAGGCTAAGGACGGGTTGTTTAAAAAAATTTTAAGGATTCTTCAAATATTAAAACTTAATTTTCACGTAGACACCAATTGCTTCATAAAACTGAAATAATCACAGAATTTGAATAGAACTTACACAGAACTTGAAAATTAACTTCAAATATTTGATGAGTCTGTAAATTTTTTTAAACAACCCGTCCTTAGTCTGCTTTATGACTAAAATATAACAAGCAAAATTCAATTAATAAATATGTCATTATTTTAATTTAAAAAAGGAAAGAAAATAATGACGTATTTATGACACCATGAAAATAGCTAATGACATATTTGTGACACAAACAGAAATAAACACATTGCTGTACAATCGATGAAAACTGAATTCTGTCATTTTAAGTTTTACAGAAGTTCAGTTATTGGTCCTGGTTTATGTTTACACCTCTTAACTGTTTTCATTTTTGTATTTTTCAAATTGAATTTTGTACTTAGGCTCTGTACAATGAGTCGATGAAGGCTTACCACTCTTCTCCGGCTTATATCCAATGGATGGCGTTCAAAAACAGAGGTATAGGAAATACTATAGGGTGGTGATACACATTAACATGTACAGTACAAGGTGTCCCTTTCGCGTGCCATCTAATGAAGGGTTACAAATTTGAGCAAATTTCATAGACAAACAAAGTCACAAGCGGTTATCTGCCGACAGCATTGTCAAATCTATATAAGATTAAAAAAATAATCATATGAATTGTGTGAAATTGGGAATAAATATAAAATGACATTTATGAAAAATTGAATATGCAGAACTTATTGTAATTAAAATTTGTTTTTAAGATCATTTCAAATTGGGCTGCTAACATAGCACTCCTTATGTAGATGGCGACAAGGTTCAAATTCCTACTTAACACCATCTGCCTGTTTTAACGAAATTTACAAAGTTCAGGCACAAATAATATTTAAATCAATCATTTCTATAGAACTTAATTTGCACATTACACAATAAAACCTTAGTTGAAAAGGAGTGAATTTTAAATCACTTTTTATGTGCCGGATTTTTTCTTCTGGGCTTATCAAAAAGACTTAAAAAAAATACTCAATTAATTCAAAGGCCAAGCTGTGCTGTACTCTCAGTATTTAATTAAAGAATCTAAGTTTTTTAAACCAAAAACACATGATTTTTAATAAATTTGTAGTGCTTCGCTTTAAGAACATTATAAGTAAAAAAACATGGCATTTAGCAAAAAACTAATTAAAATAATCAGATTGTACCCTATTGCTATCAGTTTAGTTTAAGACGATTCTCAAAGCAACAAGGTTCTATTTGTTTTTGTTGTTGCAATGTTGTTTTTTTGCCAAAAGTAACAGTTTTTTTTTTTGCATATAATGTTCTGAAACAAAGCTAGTCTAATTACAATACATTCTTCCATAAATGTCAATTATTATCATACTTTGAACCTCAATATGTATCTCAGTTTATCTGCAAATGGAATAACAGTATAAATCTTAAGATACAAAATAACTAATTTTTAGTGTTCTGTAGTTTTAGACACACTAACAGATTCTCCAATAACACCTTGGGTGGAGATTACTTCTTTAATTCTTGATGTTTATCTGGTTTTATTATATACTTCGCGCATATTACAATATTGACCTCGTTAGTCGACTTAACTAGGAGCTGGCTAAATGAATTCTGATGAGAGGGTTCCAGTGAACACTCACCCTGAGCTGCTTGACCCTCTGTTGGTCCCCATAGGTAGTAAACTACCTGCCATCCAGCGGAATCTAATGACTTATTACTTAGAACTGCTATCTGTGTCTAAAAGCCAGAAGCTTTTAGATACACTACATAATTGTAATAAATTAATTCATTATTAAATTAATTAAAAAAATTAACTTTGCTGTCCAAAGGACACGAGTTAATTATACAAAACTTAGATGAATGGTAAAATTTTACTTAGCTTAGATGAATGGTAAAATTTAACAGTTATTATCGGTTCAGAGATTTCAAAACACTCTGACTTTAAAACCTGTTGACAAAATTTGCTCCAATTTTTTTAACCCTGATAGGCTGTACCCGAATAGGACACATTGTTTTTTTTCCCAAATGGCGATGCAAAAGTCTGGTAATATGACAAAATAATGCCATAACTATTTAATTTTTTGTAAGAACCTGACAGTTGTTGAATCTGCAAAATGTACAATAATTGAAATACAGTGAAATCTCCATCTGTCAATTTTGAAGGGATTTGATGCATCTGAATTGTTTACGATTTACAGCTTCTGATGCACTTGTAATTCAATAGGACTGTAAATACTTTAAACAAAACAAGAACGAGTTGGTATTTGTTGGAATTGGGTGATAGTATGTGTGGGAAAGGAAAGTTATGGAAGGAAAATGGGATGACCAATCACTTACAGCTGAATCTCTGTAAAGAAGCACACGACACTACACCAATATAGTGAGTTTCATCGCAATACCTCGAGGTCATTTTTGCTCCAATAAAACTAATGAGAACACGTCCTATTGAAATAAGCTGTGAATGCGGGAAAACAATGGATGGCGGGAATAAAGAAAAAAGCTACATTTTTACTTAAATGTTTAACCACTGGAGCGACTAAGGTCAAAATATGGACCGCTTTTATTTTTCCACGATTGACAGTGGTCCAAAATTGGACCACATTTTTTTTGTACCAAAATTTACGATTATGTAATAATCGAAAAAAGATAGGTGAATTCATTGGTTATACAGAACTGTAATCAGTTTGTATGTCTCCATATAAAAATTCGGAGGTATGATTTTTTTAATGTGGGCAGAAAATATTTAAAAAAATCACAAGCAGAATTTCGGAGGAAAAGGTTTTAAATCGCGCTGTCGCTCGAATGGCTAGTATTCTAAAAAAGATACATATTTCGCATATAAAATGAATGTGTTTAAATAAAATTACCACGATTTATAAACGCTTAGCTATAGCAATGTGTTTTTTCTTTCTTGAAGAGTAAGCACTTTTTCATTGAGCGGTTCATTTTGAAAGGTTGAAACACTCAACAAATTTAAAGCGAAAAGATAATCACACGAGCGTGCCGCTGTGTTTGAATGTCTAACGACAACTAAAGTCAGAAGCGGCCGCTGGCAGCGAAGTAAATAGTACAAAACTGCGTGCTTTCAACAAAAAGTGGTAAATCGGTGCAATCTTTTTTTGCAAGTTTTGTATGAAATTAATTCGGCACTGGAAGAATTATTGGAGGAATGATCGATAGAGATTTCACTGTACATATAACATTTTGAAGATTTGTTTGTCAACTGATCATTTTATGCAGCCTTTTTCAATGCCATGACTTTCACTTCGACTTGGGAACATACTATATAACACAGCTTGCAATATGGGATAGCCTGAAGAAATAACCACCCTGCTTAATATTTCCCACAAAACACAATATATAAACACCTTTGCTTATAGCCTGGTCCAACCAAATGGTATAACACTTTGTCATTTTGCTAAATTTATTTTAAGTAGTTATCTAATCAATTCACACACTCATTATTTACTTCTCAAATCATTAATAAATTATTTTACAAATTTAAAATTATTGTAACCTTCTCTGCATTACTTTATGAACGGTCTAGGCACAACTGTGTCTTCGTTAGGACAGATATCAACTTTTTTATCTGCCCTTACAAAAGGCACCTTCGTGCTCCAAATGCTCCATTACAAGGTTACTAATTTCTTAAATTTTATTTTCAGCACTTTGTGTATGAAATTGTTTGTAACTCTTCAAATAAATTGAGCAAAATCACCCATGGTTTTATGAATTCCTTGTAAATACTACTACTAATGTGTGATTTTTAAGTGTTAATAAATAATGGATTTACAATTCTTTTTGAAAAGCTTCCATTTGTCTTAGGGGGCATTTCACCACCTCTGAAAAAACTGTCAGTGCCGAGTCAAGTAAATGGCTTTACAGCTGGCTAAGGAACATGAATTGTAAATGATACCGAGCATTTAGAAATCACTAAAGGATTGAGATTGGTTGTATGCACTCATTAGAGCACCCCGGCTAAGTTAAAAAAACTCCCTTTAATTAATATACTTCCATAAATAATATTTTCATGTGATTAATAAAAAGAGATTGAAAAGTGTTTACAAAAATTTAGTTTTTGAATATGTAGTTTAATTGAATGAGGAAATAATACTCGGAAATATAAAAATTTATTAGGTAGATTAATGATTTTTTTTTGTGCATCTCACTCTAGAGACAACTGCTCGGAGCTAGTTGAACCATGGCATCCCCAATTGAAGTATGTTGTGAGGCTGAAGGGAGTGGTGATGGGAAAGAGATTAAGGTTGAAAAGTTCTGTATGATAGCTGCTTATGTTGAAAGAATGCCGAATGACAGGACATGTAGTGCAGATGGATGAAGAGAAAAAGCGTCGGGAATTTAATATATATTAATGTTTTTGGAGCTATTAAAGTCTGAATGGCCCAGCAAAATCTATAAAAAATACATCTAGCACAACCAATAAATCGAATACCTTTATCGAGTCGAGACTCAGAAAACAGAAGAGTATCTATGTAAGAGGCGATGTATGAATTTGATTGAAGTAAGCAGTATCTATAACGCTTCATCCTTTCTCCCCACCCTTTTGAAAATAGAGCGATAGTTAAGTTAGGTTAGTTTTAAATTTCCATGCTTACATATAAGATCAACCCATTTCTTTTCTGCGAATGAAGTAACCAATATGTGTGACATTTCATTCTCTCCCTCTTTCCTTTTGGAGACATATGTGTATTGATTAAGTTAGATTAAGTTTTGTGATGACTCTAGTGTTAATAGTTCATAGAGTTCTCCAACAGATATCATTAGTGTATGGGTTTGCCCCTCCATGGTGAATACCAAGAAAAAGGGTGCAGTTAGCATTTTAGAAACAGGGAGATTCTAAAGAGCCTAAGAGGCCTCCTCGTGTAACTATTATGAATTTTAAGTCTAATAAGAAACACAAGCTTGTTGTGGAGAAGATGTTTAATTTCTACCAAGAATCATTCAACAACAGGTTTAAATTTCCAAACATAAATTTACCGATTTTTGTCAATCACATTAAAATATAATTTATCAGCTCAACATAACATGCAATGTATGCACCAGTCATAATCCGGCACTCCCGACACTAACTATTAATATATGGGACTTGTCTATTCCCCCCTCGGTCACGATACATTACGTTTTCCAGTTGGACTACGAGAAGAGTCTCAAAACTTATCACAATTCACCGGGGTATCTCGCTTACATCGCCGCAAAGAACAAGGCCGCTGGTAAGCGTAAATGTCGCCTGCGCCACCTTTCATTCCCGCTTTTTATTATTATTTTATATTTTCAACAGGTACCTACTTGCTGTTATGAATATTCTTTTTTTTTCTTCTAAAGCTACAGAGGTAACCAAAATCTATTAAAATTACTATCCCATCGCTTCAGTGTTTCTTGTACTGATATTTTTTTATATTTTTAAAAAATCTATAAAAGTAGTCTTTCGCTGAAAATAACACATTGATCAAAAAGTTTTAGGACTTTATTCATAAAATCGAAAATACAGATTTATTTATCAAAATCGATATGGTTCCCTTCAAAACTCTCCCCTTCAACAGCAACACACTTACACCAGCGCTTGATCTAATCCTTGAAACACCGCCCCTACTCAATTTTCAGTATGTCCATCAGACCCGTTTTCGATTTTTCCATAACATTCTCTTGGGTGCTGTAACGCGCTCCGCGAAGCAGTTTTTTAAGTCGATTGAACAGGAAAAAGCCGCAGGGAGCCAGATCAGGTGAATTCAAAGTTTGCCTGATAGTATTCGTGTTGTTTTCGGTCAAAAACTCACGTATAAGGATCGCGTTGTGCGATGTTGCGTTATTGTGGTGCCAAATTGATACCATTTTCAGACCTGTAAAAAATCGAAAACCTGCCCAGAGGTAGAGGTACTAAGAACAGTGGAACTCTTTACAAACATCAAGGCATGACGCTGAAATTTGGAGGGAAGTGTCAATGACAGATGAAAAAAAAAGAATTCCAATTAGGTGACTGACAGCGTCACACGGTGACCGGTCCTAAACCTTTTTGATCAAGCTGGTAATACAATGGGTTTAATCCCTTGCAAGCTAAACACTTTTACGATTTTGCGTATTTCAAAAGCGGTCGCCATAACCGATAAGTAGGTACCTCGATTATTAATTGTAGCTTATTATGAAAGGTCTAACGTGGGTATTAGTAAGAAATAATGTTCCTAAATTCTAAGTTATAAAAAAAATATAATGTAGGTAATTTCCTGATAAGCCACAATTAAAATCTAAACTCATCATTATTTTATTTATTTTTATTTCTCAACAACAAACTGCATGCTTTGACTTTGTCTCAATTAAAATTAATTTGCTTTGTAAAATAACATAATTTATTAATATTATTAATATATATTGTCACCTTATAAGCAAAAGGACACTTGTGTAAAATTATATTTCGTTTTTTTTTTTAATTGTAAGTGAAGGTATTTACTATTTTTTTGTGATTTAATATGTTTTGCTTCTGAAATGATGAGTTTTCTAACTTAACCTTGCAGAGAAAAAAATATGTAAAATGCTTTTATTTATAATTCTAAACTGCAAAAATTCACAAATGCCATTTTGCTAAAGGATGAAATGTTAATTAAATTTTTTTAAACCTAATTATTTTTTTTAAATTACACATTTTCTTAAACATATTTTCCATTTGACAAACAATATCAACTTAATAAATTTTTTAGTGACATCCACTTGATTTCTAGTTATCCTTACCATCTCTAGATTCCTTGTGGGGCAAAATGAAATCTTCTAAATTAAAAATCATTTGATAATTCCAACATCATTGATTTTTATTATCTATTTATTTTTAACTTAATGAGTAAAACCTCAAATTTTAATATTTAATTAAATGAAGACAATATTAAAGAATAAGATACGGTTTGCAACCGCGCAAAAAATAAGGCACCTCTGGGACTCGAACCCAGGACGTTCGCCTTGCCTTGCATTTATTATCATTAATTATCTTTCATAATATTATGACGATTTTCATATCTAAAATATTTATCAAAATTAAGTCTTTTCTCATCTTCTTTGTCTTGTCCTATTCGGATCGAGGATGCTTTGCTTTGATAAGGTGCTTCCAGATATTCCTCTCTTTTGCCACTTGTCAGCCTCTGTCAATTGCAGGCCCAACCTCTCCTTGCAGTCTATGGAGTGTTTTCCCTGGGGCGGCCCACCGGTTGCCTTCCGTATTAATTAATACCGCCCGTATTTTGCGCGATAGTCGCTCTTCTGGCATGACTCCTGCCACTCCTCAAAAATCTCAACAGCTTGGACCAAGTCACCACAATAATCTCAATCGTAAGATTATCTATTTGGTGAGGGACATTAAGTGTTTTTATTAATATGTTGTGTTGTGTGTAGTGGTGGGAAGCCTAGAGAGCGAGGAACCCCCGGCCGGGGGCGGCAGAGCGGGCAGCGGGGGCGCCAAGGCCCAGCAAGCGCAGCAGAACGCTCACCAGGACAGGAGGATCGACATTCAGCCAGCTGAGGACGAAGAAGGTATTTAACACGTTCAAACTGCTATATGCCCAGTGTGGCAAGTCCAGAGAGTGATTTATTTTATTTTTTTAAATCGAGACATTTTTTTAAAATGGAGAATAAGCAAATCAATAATTATGAATATCAAAATTACACATTTTTGGTATAATGATCAGAATCAGAATCTTTAAATCTTCCAATCATTTTTAACATTAATAGATTGTAAAAATACCCCATTATTTGTTTTCTTCTTCAGACCAAGACGACGGACTATCCCAGAAACACATTGCATATGCACGCTATTTGCGTAACCACCGCCTCATCAACGAGATATTCTCCGACGCCGTGGTACCGGATGTGAGATCGGTGGTTACCACGGTCAGGATGCAGGTGTTGAAGCGCCAGGTGCAGTCCCTGACCATGCACCAGAGGAAGTTGGAGACGGAACTGCAGCAGATAGAGGAGAAGTTCGAGGCCAAGAAGAGGCGCTTCCAGGAGACCAGTGATACTTTCCAGGATGAACTTAAGAAGGTTGGTCTATTGGCTTAACCTCGCTCTCGCCGTTCGGCCATATGTGGCCGCGGTAGGAATTTAAAAAAAAAACTTTTTTGGATGCGATTTTGACCCTTATGCATAAAGAAATTGTATGAAGAACAAGGTCTGAAAGGTTTGGGCCATTCTCGTTCTTGACATAACAAAAAGCCGCTTAGCGCCTAGCCTCTCGGAATAAATTACAAAAATTATCTTTGGTTGACTTGGCGACCTCGGCGTCACTTCAACTGTCATTTTGTATGTGTAAACTTTGAAAATGTAAATATTTTACATTTTCAAAGACGTACCAATGTCATAACTTGTTCAAAAACACCCTTGGATTGTTTTTTTTCACGTAGGGTGTCTATTCAGGTTTGTGTAGAAATAAAAAAATCAGTTCATTTTCGTATAAATATATTTTTTTACGATTTGTTTCCGGAGTTGGAAAAAGCTAATTTCACGCGGTTTTTCCAAATATGCCCGGCTTTAGCCTGGTTAAAAAACACGTTTTAGAGAACCAAAAAAATGTGTTCCGCAAAATAATTTTCTTTTCGATCCTTAGCACTGCAAGCCGGCAGTGGATGATGAGACCTTTTCCCGCTTGGTGGACCGGCAGGTGGAGGTGCTCCGCAGGGGAGGTGCTCCGCCCCCCGCGCCCCCGGCTGTACCCCCGGGGCCTCCGCAGAACCCACCGCCAGAGCTGGCCAACGGGGACCAGGGCAGGGCCAACACGCAGGAAGAGGTAGTTAAATTTTGTGATTATTTTGCGTCATATCGACAAATATCTAAATGTGCCCTGAGTGGCGTTGCGCATTTGAACCTAATCGGTAATACCCTCAGAGAAGTCCCAATCTCATAGACAGGCATTTGAAGATGCCCATTTGGGTTACTCTGATGTCTGGAGCCAGGTCAAGATGAATATCCAGGATGAGGTGATTATTCTTGTTATTATAATATTGTAACTCTTCTACAGGTATCAGAAACAGGTCCATGACTTCGTAGTATGTTAATTTTGAAACATACAAAATTATTAATATTGCTGAAATTTATTCTGAGTGAATTGATTTTACGTTACAAACTGAATTTATACAAATTGTTGTAAATAATGTGATTTCCGAAATGAAAAGAAAACTATAATATTATGGTAAAGTACCCAAAACCTGGCACTGTCAGGAAAAATAAAATCTTTACTTGATGATTAAAATTAATAATAACTTTGTCCAAATAAAAAACAATACATTTCTGAAGTCTAGTGAAATAACAAAAAAGAACACAAACAAATTAACAGTACTTTTATTAAAGAAAATATGTTGTTAAGGGGTTAAGGCTTTTTTTGGATACACTCAGAAATATTTAATTATTTGTATTTTATTGCAAAATGGAAATATTTATCCTCTGACAAAATATTGTCATGGCCTGAGGGGTTAATTGTGTCATAACGCTGACTTAACGCAAAAGATGCAGAATCAACCTTCGGATTCAGTCGCTGGCCAGATTCGAAGAAGTTTTGACAAAAACACTACCACTCTTTCAGAAAATCTGCTGCCATATTGGATTTTCTGCTTAAATAATTATAGCTCGTGGATAAATGGTCCCCACTAGATTCATTTTAAAATGAAGACATTTTTATGAAACATATTGTACGAGGGTGGTTCGATAAGTACTTAGTCTACAAAAGAAAAAGAAAATTTTTGGAAAAGTGGCGATTATTTCTCAAGGTCTCCTTTTAGCTCGATACACTTGACACAGCGATGCTCCAATTTCTTTAACCCGTCTAAAAAATACGTTTTCTCGAGGTCTGCAAAGTTGGCCTGCGTGGCGGCGATGACCTCCTCATTCGGCTCAAATTTCTGCCCGGCGGGTGACTTTTTCAAGATAAAGAAGTCGCATGGGGCTAAATCTGGAGAATATAATGGATGGGGCAGCAGTTCGTAGCCCAATTCGACTAATTGGGCAGTGGCGAGGGCGGAAGTTTGAGCCGGTGCGTTGTCATGGTGGTAGAGCACTTTTTTCTTCGCCAAATGTTCTGCAATTCGGCGTCGAATCGGCCCAATAATTAGGCATAGTACAGCCCTGTGATCATTTTGCTCTTCTCCAGGTAGTCGATGTAGATCACACTTTGTGAATCCCAGAACACGGTGGCCATCACCTTTCCGGCCGATAGGAAAGTCTTCGCCTTTTTCGGAGCACGTTTGCCGGGTGAAGTCCACTGTTTCGACTGTTCCTTGGTCTGGTGTGTACCAGTGGATCCATGTTTCGTCGACGGTGACGAAACTACGCAGAAACTCCTTTGGATTGCTCTTAAACATTGTCAAACTGCTCTGAAATGGTCTCACGGTTTCGCTTGTTGTCCGGAGTGAGAAAACGCGGCATCCATCACGCCAACAGCTTTCTCATGCCCAAAATTTCATTCAGGATGTCTTTTGAGATGCCTACTGTTTCAGTTTCAATCGGCGGTCTGCCAATATGAGATTGTGGATTTTTGTTATGTTATCCTCCGTGGTGGCCGTTTTCGGGGCCCCTGGGCATGGCTCATCAAAAACCGAAGTGCGACCACGTTGAAACTCGTTAAACCAATTTTTGACGGTCGCCATCGAAGGAGAAGAGTCACTGTACACAGCATCCAAGCGCTCTTTGATTTCGCTACGCGATTTCCCTTCCAAAAACAAGAATCAAATCACCAATCGATATTACTCTTTTTCCATTTTTCTAAAATCCGCGGACACGCCCGCTTCCACACGTGATCAAAACAAAACTACAAGTCCGATTCGGCTGAAATTTTGACAGTAGCTGTCTACGAAAATGTACTACACGATAGTGGCACCTCTTGCGATAGTGGCGCCATCATGCGGTGAGGCTAAGTACTTATCGGATCGCCCTTGTATTATGGAGCATATTTAGTTATTGAAGCCCTGCCAGGTTTTGGGTCCAACACCTTATGTTACTTGTTTGTGTTACTCTTGTGTGATTTTGTAGCAATTGCAAAGTTTTGTGGTAGTATTTTTTAAACCATTTACAAGTTTGATCAAAACATATTTTCGTTAAATAAAAGCTGAGATGTAGACCTAACAATCAAACAACCCAAGGCATATGCTCCTTATTATGGAAGTCAAACTGTATTTTTATTTGCCAATAAACTTGTAAACGGTAATAAAAAGTGATGGATTTCCACTGGTGTGTTGTTTGTTGTTATTTGTATTGAGTTTTGTGTTTTCTGCGTCTCGCACCCATAGCAGATGCTAGTACTACACTATATTCAGGTAAACAATATTCATTACGTATATGCAGTCACTACCCATTAGCTATTAGACACTTTCATACTATCTAGCCAAACATATTTTCATGCTTCCATGGCAAAACAGAAAAGTGATGAAAAAGAACAAATAACAAACCTAACCTAACTTAACCATTCTGTCACTGTTCTGTTTTACCCGGTTAACATATTATAATGTATAATAGCCCCAGCGAATGTTCGCACTTAACGTCATCGTTGTAGTCTCTTATGTCTTTTGTCATTTTCAAACAAGATGAATGAGAAGGAAGAGGATGAACGTTGATTACGTCCGTACGAGCTCTCGCTGGGACTAGTTTATTTTATCTTCTCTACTTTCGTGAACGCTTCGTAATATATATATATATATCTATTTATATCTTTCAGCTCTCTTATTCTTTATTTATGAATTTGATTAGATTTTTTATTGAACCCAAATTTGGGTATCACCTCTAATGCCCTTGAGCAATAGCTACCCAAATTTGGGTATCACCACTAATGCCCTTGAGCGATAGCTATTCAAATTTGGGTATCACCGCTAAAGTCCTTGAGCAATAGCTACCCAAATTTCGGTATCACCGCTAATGCCCTTGAGCAACAGCTACCCAAATTTGGGTATCACTACTAATGTGCTTGAGCTACCCAAATTTGGGTAGTTATTGTTATTTTTCATAGTAGGTAGGCTATTTTTACAATAAATTTATTTTGAACTTCCCACAATCAGTGTAATCGCTAGCTTGCCATTTTAAATTGTTTTCTAAAAAATGAAAATCTATTTACTCGTTAAAAATTGTATTTTTATATTGTCTGCTATTACAGACATTCAGACCATAGAAAACATGTAGAAATAGTAATACATATTCAACATTGACCCTAATATGTAAAAGGTAGGGCAATTTCGGTAACTAACATACAAAATTAAATTAAAGTAATGGTTTTAAACCACAGTAAGCAGTTTATTTTTTCCTTATTAATATTCATAGGTATTAAGCATTTTAGAATGAACGCGGCCGAATCCCAAACTGAAATCCCGTAAATGTCTATTTGTCAAGTCTTTTTTTTTTAAATACGCTATCTCTTAAGGTGTTTTTTTTTTTTAATTTTCTCAAGTGGTAGAAAAACTTGTAACTTAAAATATTACAGTAAAACTACTTATTATGTTCCTATGTATATTATTATTAGTTCAATTGAATTTTTTGACCCTTGAAAACTAAAATTAATATAAATAGGTCTAATTTGGAACCCGCGTGAATATTTTTATTCTAGTTTCTTTTCTAGAATAATCATATAAGAGGGCTTCACTGTGAAAGCAAAATATTAGAGTAAAAAAGATAGCTTTGGGTAAATTCAGTTAGTATGTATTAATTTAGACTCTTTTTAGTTGAAGTTAGTGTGCTTATTTTGTTGAAATTAATTTATAATAATATAAAAGTGAATCGATAGGTTTTCTGCTAAAGAATGTTTGTATTAAGGCCACTCATGGAGAAACTGAAAAAAAACCAGTTGGCGACGCAATCACTATCCACAGGAAAGGAATTTGTGAATTTCATTGGCGGTCTGCACACAGATCGTGTGTGCTACCAATCGCTAACACGGCAACCTGTCAACGAGGGAACTAAAACGCAACTGCTGCGCGGCTCACGATCTGTGTGCCAAATTCAAAAGTTCCTTTACTGTGTTTTTCTGTGAAGTTTTCGAGTAATCTGCGGTACGTCAGATCAAAAAAATATCAATTTTGTTCAGGAGGTTGATTGCGATTGTGTCGCCAACTGGATTTTTCAGTTTCTCCTTGAGTGGATGGCATAAACGTTTCCAGCAACCCCAAAAGTTTATCTTTAATTTAATCATAAAAATATGTAGGTTCTTGTATGATTTTAATATTCATTATGTAAACTGTAAAAAACGTAGAATATTATTATTTGGAATTTAATTATGTAGTAATCATCTGCTTATTGGGTGTTTTAAGTACATAATATTTTAGTTGTAATATTGTAATCTAATGTAATAATTGAAGATTAAGACTGATTATTATTAACTATTTTGTATTTAGCCCATGGAACAGGATGGCCAACCAGTCAAGAAAGAATTTGAAGAAAGCAACGCTACAGAGAAACCTACCAATGGACAACTACAGAAAGAAATTCCAAAACAGACCACAAACAATACCGCAGAACTTGTGAAGGATTCCGAAATCAAATCAGAGACTAATATCGAAGAGTCGGCTAAAGTAACGTCTCCAGAAACAAAGCCGGAGCCACAGGCGATACCCGTGCCGAAAGAAGAGATCAAAGATGTCGAAATGGCCGAGATTAAAACTGAAGAACCGGTAAATACTGTTGAGAAGACTGATCCAAAACAAGTGAATCCCGAAGTTAAGAATGAATGGGAGAAATCAAGCGACTCTGAGAATAATACTAAGCCTGCTTTTGAGGTTAAGCTTGAAGAGGAGACCAGTGCTCCAACCCCCCCTCCTCCTGTGGTTGTTCCTGGTATCCCGGGACCTCCTGCCGGGATTCCGGAGGGTGCTCTGCCCCTTCAGGGAGGCCCCCTGCCCCAGCAGTTGGGTCAGGGCATGCCCCCTGGTGGCCATTTGCAAATGCCACCGCATCCAATGCAACCCATGCCACATCACGGTGAGTAATAAATAAATTAAATAAACGTTTTTTACTTTGGTATTGACTCTTGTTCCATCTATTATGTACATCAAGCAGCTTCTATTTTTTTTTTTTTTTTACATGAGCTCCACACAGGAGGCCCTGAGGAAAATAATTTCCCTTAGGGCCTACGTCATCTTTAGGGATGCTGTGTGGAGATTTTTAAGGAAAGGAAGGAGAGGAGAGTTCTGGGAAAAAAGAGGGTTTAAGGGGTGGGTAGGAATCTAGAGTTCAGTGTGTCCTGGTCATCCATCTATTGATTATTTCTAACATGTCTTTTCCTGTGTATGCTTTAACAAACTTATGCTTTCAGGAGGTATGATGCTTCCACCAGCCCCTGGTCAGTCTTCAATGGGACCTCATCCAAATTCACAAGGTAATTTACATATGCCAATCATCCATTGATGCATTGAAATACCCGGGGTAGCCTCAAATGACCAGCTCAGGCATGGGGGCTCCGTCAAAGCCAGAGTTAATTTAACTACCCAAAAGTCGGTTCACAGATATTATAATGGTTCACAACTTCTGACCCTCTTACAAATCGCAAATGCACACCGTTGTTGTTTTTGCATTTATTTATTTATTTATTTTATTTATTTATTTATTTATTTCTATATATTACAGTTTTTACCTTATATTTAATATTTTTACATAATATATTTTGAAAACATTTTTATATATTAATATTACATTTTATTATGTTGGGTGTGTAAGGTAGGTTTGAGAAGGTGAAACTGTTAGTTGATAATGTTGTATGTTTCGTGAACACCTCACTAGGAAAACCTGTGCTGAGGTGTTTACGTGGTTATGATTCAGTGTGACAAGTATAGGTATTTATGTGTTGTAGTAGAAAGTTAGTTTTTTTTTTCTTAATTTTTTATTTACATTTAATGGTTATTGTACATGGATTATTTGGAAGAAAAAAATATATAAAGTATATATAAATATATATGTATACATGAATAGTTGGTAAATTCTTGAAAGACATGTTTATTTATTTTACTAGATGATATAAGTGCCAATATTATAAAAAGAGTTATGCACTATCAATTAATTTTGTAGATCTAGTGGTTTAATTTGAATACCAAGTGAATTTTTATGTTTGGTTTGGAGTAAAGAGGTTTTGGAAAAATAGTGTTCCTTTAGTTTTTATCCAGTCTGTGATTTGTTTTTTTAGTTTATTTTTTGGTGAATGATCAGCAAGATGTTTCAGAGAAGGTGGCATGCAGTTATATAGTTTAATGGAATAGTAGTTAAAGGATCTTTGTCCGTGGGTCGTGTGCTTTAGCGGGATGTTGAGTGTTAGGTTTGTTGAAGACCGGCTTGTTATTGAGGACTGAGAAAGTAAAGGGATATGTAGTTTGAATTTGAAGAGGTGAAGAATAGACGATTTAGCGTAGAGTTGTCTGATTGACAAAACGTCGAGCATCTTGTAAATTTTTACAGAGTCTGTGTCATATGGTACTTGAAGAATTAGTTTGATTGTTGCCTTTTGTGCCTTTTCTAATGGATCTAGAGAAATATTACTTGCACTTCCCCAAGATAGAAGACCATACATGATTAAGGATTGGGAAAGAGCAAAGTAAATAGATCGTAGTATTGAGCGTGGGAAGATGTTTTTTATGTTATTTAGGAGATACATGATTTTTTTAAGCTTGGATGTAACTAAGTTAATGTGGTCATTCCAGCGTAGGTTTTCATCAAACATGACGCCTAGATATTTTATTTGTTTGACATTTTCTATGATTTCGCAATTGCATGTTGAGGAGAGTTGGGAGCAGTCATGTAATTTCAGAGCGAAGGTTGGAGGAGGTTGACCTCTTTGAGTTATACTATGTGTAATGAATTTAGTTTTTTTTGTATTTAGAGTAAGTTTGTTTTCATTGAGCCATTGTTTGATGACAGCAAGACTTTTCTCAGCTTTAAGGAATGCCTTGATCCATGAGTCAGCTTGACAAAGTATTACAGTGTCATCAGCGAATGTCACAATATTGCCTTCTGTAATTAGTTCACAAGTATCATTGATGTAGATAAGAAACATTATGGGACCTAGAACACTACCCTGGGGCACTCCGTAACTGATCGGAAGGGGTTCACTTTTCACTTTGTTGATAATGACTTGTTGAGTTCTCTCTGACATAAAACTTTTCAGTAAGTTAAGTTCATTTCCAGTTATGCCGAGTTTAATAAGTTTCTTAAAAAGTATATTGTGAGATATTGTATCGAAGGCTTTACATAAGTCTAGGTTTATTGAAATTACTTTTTTCTTCGAGTCAAGGTTAGAGTTAATAAAGTCAGTTACTGAGGTTATAGCGTGTTGTGTATTTCTGTTCTTTCTAAAGCCATGCTGGTTCTTCGAGAGTAGATGGTTTGTTTCTAGGTAGTGGTAGAGCTGTTCTTTAATAGCTTTTTCCAGAATTTTGGACATAGTATTTAGAAGAGTGATAGGTCTGTAGTTGTTGATGTCATTTTTAGGTCCTGACTTATAGATAGGAATTACTAGTCCATTTTTTAAGCAGCTAGGGAAAATACCTTCCTTTAGGCTACGGTTTATCAGGTATGTAAGCGGATTGAGGAGTTGGTCACTTAGAGTTTTAATGGTTTTAGCGTCTATGTTGTCAGTACCTGCAGCTGAGCTATTCTTTAATGATTGTATTATTTTAATTGTCCTATCACATGAGATGGTTTGGAGTTTAAATTGTATAGCATTATTGGAGTTAGGAGGAGTATCTTGTTGGATAGATAAATGTGGATTCTCTGCCACTGTACTTGTAATGTTTTCTGCCAGAATGCCTCCAATATTTGTGTAATGATTGTTAATGAAATTTAGAACTAGTGTAGGGTTGTCGTGGAAGAGGATTTCTTCATTGTTAATGACAATATTTTTGATATTATCATCATTAAATTTATGAGTGCAAGTACTTTCCTTTAGTATTGACCATACACTTTTGGGATCGTAATTGGATTCTATAAGTTTATTTTTGAAGTGTAGCTCTTTAGCTTTTCGTGTAATTTGGGTGCATAGATTTCTATATCTTTTGTAGAATGAATAGAGAGTAATATCAGAAGGGTTGAGTTTGACTTGTTTATGTAATTTATCTCTTTTTTTAATACAATTTAAGATGCTTTGGGTTATCCAAGTTTTTAGTTTTTTTTTGCGGTGGGGTATAATTTTTGTTGATGTCTTAGTATTTTGTGTGATGATGGTTTGTAAGTATGTAATGAAGTAGTGCCAAGCCTTATCTGTAGACTTTATACTCCTTAAATGCTCCCATGATTGTTCATCTAAACATGATTTTATGTTGTCATAGGCAATACTCTTAATTGTGAAGTAGCGTTGAGTAGGCAAATTTGGAGTAGGTGTAGTCAGGCCTAATAAAGTTGTGTAGTGGTCCGTAATGGAGGATTCGTAGACTATGCTTTTAATATAATATTTTGATTTTACCATAATGTGGTCTATACAAGACTCAGTGTTATTGGTTACCCTAGTGGGGGTATTAATAGTACTGAAGATACCATGTTGCATCAGCATCAAAAGGTAATCGTGCTTTTGTGGGTGACCATTAGGCAGTAAATTAATATTAAGGTCACCGGCTATTATGATATTTTTAAAGGAATTTAATTTATTAAGATGACTATTAAGGGAAGATATGAATGGTGCGATATCAGGGGTGGATGGTGATCTGTATAGTGCAAGTATACATGTTTCTTGGTTGACGATTATTTGTAAACAGTTTGAGTTATCAATGAAAATTTCAGAAACTAAACTACTAAGGGTGTTATGAAGATAGACCACAACACCGTCGTTTTGTTTTTTATTATTCGATGTGTGGTACGGGGTGTAATTTTGTTTGTGTTTCTGGGTGAAGGCGTTTGTAACCCAACATTCTGTGAGAATAATGATATTAAAATCTGTAGTAAAAGTGTTGATTAGGATGTCAAGTTCATCGTAATTTTTGTTGAGAGAGCGTATGTTTTGATTTAGTATAGTTAGTGAAGGTGGGCTAGTGAGGATTGAATCACATAATTTCTGATCCGCAGTAGTATAATGGTGATGCAAGTTATTGAGATTCATTTTCAGTAGGTCAGCCATGTTGATATTATGTAAATTAGAAAATGTTAATTTGAGGGGTTAGTTATTTATGAATGTGGCCCCATTTTTTTAAGATCATTTTCATGTTTTATTTGAATGGTTTTTTCCCCGGGTCCTTTGCGTACAAGCAGTCTGCTCGCTTTGAACCACACGAATTGGAAAAGAGTTTCTTTGGCAATTTGTTTGGTTTTCCACAATAGTTCCTTATAGTAAGGAGAAAGAACTTCACTGATGTAAATCGACGAACTCAAGTTAAGTGATTTGGCCGCACTTTTTACTGAGAGAATCGAATCCCTAGTTTTAGGGCTGTGAAAAGAGATCTGCAGTTTGTCCGGGGTGTTACGTCTGCGGTCTTGGGTCCTGGTCACCAGACGAATGTCCTGTTGGAGCAGCGGCAAGCCCAGCAAGCTGGCTACCCGAAGTACAGCTTCCGTAGGTTGTTCGCCCGGCTGCAGCTCCACTCCCGCCATCTCCACGCTGTCAGATAACTTCTCTTGCTCAAGTTCTGCAAGTCTACACTCAAGGCTAGAGATTCTAATGTTATTCTTATCGTTCACCTCACGTAAAAACTTGGTTTCTTTATGCAGATCCTGCATTTGTTTGAAGCTCGACACAAGGTCTTCATACTGGTTACAGATGAATTCGCTGCTTTTCTTTAAGTCTCTGATTTCTTCTTCAAACAATTGTTTCATTTCAGTAATTTTGCTGTCAAAATGTTTGGTGATTCGTTCGAATAAGACATCAGTTTCTGAACCGGAATTCAAGGACGGTGAGCTCGAACGGCTTTTGCATTTCGGACAGTTCCAAGCTAATTTGTTTTTGACCGCCATTCTTTTGTAATTTGTGTCGGAGATATTGACACAGGTATTATGAAACGCGGTATTGCAGATGGCACAGGTGAGTGCAAAGTCATTTTTCGAGATCAAGTTTAGACAACCTTCGCAATTCATTTTTACAGTATAAATTACAAATTATATATGTGGAGTCACAACACTGTTTCAGGTATTAAAACTTTTGATGTGTTAAATCACTGTTATAAAGAAGTAACACAATGGTCTGTGTTAGTTTGTGCACTTTTCTAATGTTTTCCTTTACTTTTTATACTTAGAATTCATAAGTTTAGTCAGAGCACTGTTTTACTGTTTCAGGTATTAAAACTTTAGATGTGATAGATCACTGGTATAAATTAGAAAACTATGTAGTAACACAATGATCAGTGTTAGTTTGTGCACTTTTTAAAAGTTTTCCGTTACTTTTAATACTTAGAATTAAGAAATTTTGTCAGAGCAATTATTTTAGGTTGTTTACAATTGACGTATTATTGTTGTATTCAATAAATGGATTGAATTCTTTAAGTTTTAGAATAAGTTAACAATAATAATCTAAACGAAAATATGAAAGAGAACAAGACACAGAAAAACAGAAAAAGACAATGGTCGCAACTGGGACTCGAACCCAGACCTCTCCGTCTAACCGGGATGAGCGCGTTAACCAATTTCGCTATTGCCACCTTCTGTCAAAGCCGTCATTTTTGTCAATCTCATATTTTAAAATTTTAGAATTACATTATTATCAACTAATTATTTTTCTCCATATTACGGGCAACTACCCTTTTTATTGGAAACAATCATTCTAAGAATTGGTTTGTAACCTGGATAGCGTCTCGGATAGATATATCCGAATTTATTTAATTTATTTATATTATTGCTAACTTATTCTAATGTGATATATTTCACTGATGGGAATAACCTTCAAAAAAGTATAAAAATAAAGTTTTTCTTATAAAAATTGAATCTTTAAGTTTTCATTATATTTTTTGAAGTACTGGATGAAGAATTACAGTTTGGCAAATAAGTGTAGAAAATAAATGGTGGCGCTGCGATTGTTTTCTAGGTTTTAAATGGCAACACCAAGATGTCTGTATGTATGTTTAAAATAAATTCACATTTACATACGTAGTAGTTTACCGTGTTGTGGATTTTTTTTTTCTTTGAAAAGACCTTCCACACAGCATCCCCAAAGATGACTTATGCCTGGACAAAAACCTCAGGGCATCCTGTGTGGAGATAATACACAATCTCACTAATCCGGCACTATTAAAAACCAGAGGGTGCCTGATTATTGGAATGTTCGGATCAGAAATAATCATGTTTTGTGTTTCCGTTTACTTGACATTTTTAATTACACACTATTCTCACTTCAAAACAACAGGTAAATACGTACGCACGTGCACATGAGATAAGTTTTGAGGTTAGACTGCTATACGACGACGCGGCGATGGAGCGCATAGGCGTAGAGGGGCGAGGGAGGGGCGGGCGGAATGTGCCGGATTATTAGACGTATCGGTCTATTGAAGTGCCGGATTAGTGAGATTGTGTTATATTTGTTTTTTTTTGTGTACCTGATTGTGGAAATTGTTGTCTGTTTCAGGCATGCCCCCGGGGATGATGTACTACCCTCCGCGCCACGCCTACTACCCCCATTACGCCCCCCCGCCCCACCACTACCCGGGCTATCACCATCCCGGGGGCTACCAGGAGTATCCACTTGATCCTGCCGGTAAGAAAATTGTTTTAAGTATTTATATGATTCTTCCTAACCTAACCTAATTTCCCAAATAAATAATTTTTGCTAAAATTTCTGTTAACCCCTCAGGCCTCGGGCAAAATCCAAATAAATGGAATATTTCTGAATGTATTTAAAAACTGTTTTTGAAGGGTGATGAAAAATGCTTTAACCCCTCAGGCCTCAACGGAGAATATTTTGGCAATATTGGTATATTTTGATATTTTAACCAGAGGGTTTGACAGCTTACAAACCTTGCCACGTCTGTAAACTGTATGCGTGTGTTGTGGAGGTTTTCAATAACAACTCTTGATTTAACGCGAGTCAAATATATTTACAAATGAATCTTTGTGTTACAATAATTAGCACAGATTTAATAATTATCTTGCTTAGAGGAAAAGCAGGTAGAAAGAACGAACGCTAGAACCGGAATGAATGTGCATTATCATGCACCCAGCCAGAGAGTGGTGGCCGGTGATACCATTGTATAAAATCGGATAAATACATTATTTTTATGGTTGTTTGTTGCTCGGCTACAATATAAATACATATTCTAGCTTTGCAGTTGGCCCATAAATTCTCAAAAGGGTTCATATCTGGTATATTCTCGGGCCAATCTAAAACAGTTATCTTTTGTAATCTGGAAATATTTCGAAATTTCCTTCGATTTGTGGCAGGGAGCAGAGTCCTGTTGGAGAATTGCTCCTCCTTGGGGTTGGTACTTTTCAAGTTCTTTGTTCAAATGCTATTTCAACATCCATTTTTATTTTTGGCTGTTCATCATGCCTTCGTTTGGCACCAAAGATCCAACCCACTTGTATGAAAAACACCACCAAAAATGTATTTATTGAAACATTTGGTTGTTTTTCAGTTTGGTGAATATGCCAAGTCGAAGGAAAATTATGAAATATTTCCAGGATAAGAGGATAACTGTTTTAGATTGGCCCAGGAATACACCAGATATGAACACTATTGAGAATTTATGGGCCATTTTCAAAGCTAGACTATGCAAAATCGACTGCACTACAAGAACAAAGATGACAGAAACGCTCTTTCAGCATAGCGATTCTATATCTTTTGTGAGAACGTTATTGGTAGGGCGAATTAATTTAAATCCATTCGTTTACGGATGCGTCTCACTAACAAATAATAATTTACTAAACTGCTCAAAATGCCTTGAGGAAGGGGTAGGTTTCAAGGAAGAATGCCAAAGACCTACCTTGCCTTTCTCGTTCTCCTTCTTCTATCTTCTTTTGGCTGCTGGTTCTTCGAGATCAAATGTCTTTATTCACAATGAACACAAAACAGTATAATTAATACACGGCAAATCACAATGTTTCACAGCGGGCGATCCAATACACTTGCGCGTGGCAGGAACAAAATACAATGCGTTGTGCGAGCACGTTGCTTACACAGCGGCGGGTCAAAATACAATGGCGAGCCATATACTCAATAATGAACTGCACGCTCGTCTGGTAACAAAATTATATGCAGTTCTGGCAACCTTACAGGTCTTTGGCAAAAAGGAATGGATAAGTGGGGCGGGATGTATAAAGGGAACAAAGCGTTTTGAGCAATAGACAATTTGATAATTAAAATATAAATGTCTAAAATATAAAATATAAATTGGCGCAACCAGTTATCAAGATAAGTCAGTATTCTCCTGTCAGATTTGTGTGATTTATCTGCCTTTTCTATGTACAACGTACATTAAATGAATCATCCATACTTGCAGGAATTTGAGTTTAAAACAATTTGAACTAAAATATGTGACAGTAAATATGTAAAAATCACACAAATCTGACAAGAGATTAGTCTGTTATCTCGATAACGATCCCACAAAAGATATAGAATCGCTATGCAGGTTTGTTTTCAGGATGAGAGTTTCTCTAAAAAATTGTCAAAAACTAGCGGAGTCCATGCCAAAACAAGAGAAAGCAGTTATTGAAGCCATAAGGGGAGATATTTCCTATTAATTTGCATAATGGTTGTTGTATAATTATGTAAAAATATTATTTTACAAGCAATAAATGGTTTTACCATAATAATTGACAATTATTCTATTAACTAGCTTTTGCCCTCGGCTTCGCTCGCATATTCACCCCCCCACTCCACCCGCACTACCCCTCTCCCCCTTCCCCCAATCAATCAACAATCAAATATGCTACGTTTCGCATTCATAATATTAGTACAGCTGTTGGCCTAGGTCAAAATGTAGATTAGTACCTATTTTATATTTGTATCTACACTAAATATTCATATTAGAATACTCATATTTGAATTTTCGCTATCTAAGAAATCTCCATAGTAACCTAAACAAATAACAAAATGACAGCCCACGTCAAACATTTACTTAGCAACACACTTGGCCAATAAACGTATAATAAATAATTTCATAACGCCACAGCTTATTCTTAACGCCAGAGCTTACCAATATATATAGCCTATATTACTCGCAAATAATGTAGCTTTCGATTAGTGAAAGAATTTTTATATTCCATTCGGTATTTATTGCGTGAAAGAGTAAGACACATCCATCTATACAAACATTCGCATTTGTAAGATTTGCACAACATTGTATGTAAAAAGAAACACCCACAAATAAATAACCCAAATATTCCACATACAATATTTTTTCTAGTCCCTTGGTAAACCTTGTATGAGAGTTTCACTGAATAAATTGGGACATTTTAAAAATTTCAGTCTTCAAGGCACCAAAAAAACAAACTTGAATGATAATTTCTTATGTGGAAATCTTATAAGTGGGTTTCACAAGTGTTTAAATTTATATTTTAATTTTTGCAGGTCCCCACATGGGTCCCCACGGTGGGCCTCCCCCTCTGCAGGGGGGCACTCCGCCCCGTGGTCCTCCCCACGGGGGGTCTCCCCATGGGTCTCCGCATGGCGGGCCTCCCCATGGCGGGCCTCCTCATGGCGGCCCTCCTCATGGCGGTTCCCCACACGGACCTCCCCCGGCCCAGCAGCCCTTGCACGCTGTTCCCCCGCCTGCTGAATTGGGCGGTGAGTTATGTGACAGTTTCACAATGAATTTGGTTATGTGTTCATATCAAAGATATTGACATACAAGAGATGTGCTATCCGTAGTTTTTACTGGGTTGAACTGCGCTTCCTGGTGTTGCCGATATTATTAACCAATTAACGAATAAACGATTAATTAACTAAACGAACATTAAACTAAATGAACAAATTCTTTCCCTTAGATATGTTTTTAGATTTTCTCGGCCAAAAGCATTTTCGTTATTTGTTTTTGGGGTATTATGCCGTGTTGCGCTACCTCCTTCTTTAGCCAACGTTTCGGACAGGGTTGCAGTGTCCATCATCAGGGCAGATCTGACAGATGTGTAATCGTTAGTTGTGAAATGTGTGCTTATTTACTTGGAAGCGATACCGTGTTGCCAGCTCGACTCTGCTACGAGCTGGTATTACAGTATACTTTTGAAGTAAGTAGTTTAATTTTAGACAATGACGGGGAATTTTGAGGTATTGTCATCATATCTTGGGGGATGCTGTGTATGGGGGGGTCTTTTTAGAGAAAGGAAAGGAGAAGAAGTTCTGGGAAGGAAAAAGATATGAAGGATGGGTAGGAATATGGGGGTCAATGTGTCCAGGAGTGACAGACGTATGAATCCATCCCTCCCACTGCGGTGCGAGGCGATGGGTTGAAAGTACACAAAAGTCCCAAATGTCCAAAGCCAATGGGATTGTGGCGTCCTTAATAATTGGGGAACGTTGTGAGGCTGAAAAGTGCTGTAAAGGAGGAAGGTTTGGTTAGGTTAGATTAATTGTCTAGCTATTCAGATCTGGTCACCAAAAACGGCTACAGCCATTTCTGGCAACGTTTCGATTCTGAATGATAGTCTTTCACCAGGACGATACTGAGAATATGTACCACTCTGAATAGTAATGCACGTTTAATCAGGTATCAATCTAATTTTTTTTATTAATTTTCAGATATGAAATCCGAGGTGCCTGCTCAACCCGTGGAGAAGAAGCAAGAATGACAAAAGAGAAAATCTAAAGCTAATAAATTTTAACTTGCTTTGGATTCATTCTACATAATTAATTATGTGAATTTTTGGTTTGGGACAATAATTATTTTTATTTCAATTTTGATTTAGAAAGGAATGTAAAAATAAGACAATTGAAAATAATTTGTGTTGAAAGTTTTTAAATCAAGTGTGAACAGAATACATAATTTAAAAGTGTAATTTTAAAATGTATCAATAATAATAATTCTTTGTGTTAAAAAAATTACATACATATATCCATAGAAATTGTGTGTCAAAAGTGCAAGTGAAGTGAAGTGCTTTTTGAAGTTGTAATTCTATGAATAAGTTTTTTTTTCAGTATCAAGAATAGTAAGATAAATATTTGTAAGAAATTTAATGAATGTATTAAATATTATTTTATTTTCATGTAGGAGTTATTAATAAAAATAAGAAAATTTTGACTTTATATAATCTGTTTTTATTGTTCTTTTAATGTGAATACTGTACAAGATTCCTAACTGCCCAGAGTATGTGGGATTATAGCATCATGAATTGGAGCTTTTTATGGCTGAAGGAAGTAGGTAGGAGAAGCGATGGAGGAGGAAGGTTGGAATGTAAGTGATTGAAATCTCAACATTTTGGCAGTTTTTTAGTTCCAAAGAAATCCAGTGTTTTGGAATAATCCTTAAAAAGATCCTCCACACAGCATCCCCAAAGATGACAGGTTCTGAGGGAAATTATTTTGTGGAGTATTTTTCAGTACTCTGTAGAGTTGTAAAAAAAAAGTCCCAGGTTGATTGTGAGCTATGCGATCATTGAAACTCACTCACTTACCACCAAGGAGCGATCGGGTTACATTTTCAAAAAAGATTTGATCGTCAGCACACTCCATCACCAGACGGATGCCGGTGTGGAGAATGAACATAGATGTACATATTTTGTAGACCGGGCATCACCATGAATCGCAACATTTGAGGTGGCATTTTTTCCATGTACCCGATCAAAGAGCGGGTACTCTCGATTCGATCACTTCGTCAATGGGTTGTGGCCACTCTGGTTGTGTAAAATGATGGATCGATACAACTCTAGTTTGGAAGTAAGGAAGACATCAGTTTTGAAGAATAGCAAGAAAGGTCAAAATCCGATAGAGCAAGATCGAGAGAGAAATCTTCATCATATAACACTACTTCTTCTTTCGGTGCGCTCTCCTGTTGAAGGTTGGCTATCATCTCAACGCTGCAGGTTGCAAACACCAGGTTAAAATTTCAACATTTAATGTTGAAAGCATTAAGAACGTTTTATATTTTAGGTCCTTTACCATACAAGATTATAATTGGTTTTCCCTTTAATATAGTCCCGTTTCTTTCGTTCAATGCTAAGGTGGCAGTCTCAGCAGCTGAAAACATAATAATCATGTGTTAAAAGTCCATATTCGTCAATATTGAACTATTTGGTACTGATGTGATTAAACTACGGAAGTTATTATACAACTTACAGGTGAATGTGACAAATGCTTGCCCTCTCATTCTTCCCACCATGATGGTTACTTTGACATCTCTGTCGTATCTTTTGAACAGCGATTGAAGATCTTCTTCTTTTAAATTGCTGGACAAATTTTTGATATAGAGTGACTGAAAACACACAGAATGTTAGTTAAAATCATATTTTAATAGGCTGTTTTAAAGAATACATTTACAATGACATAACATGGGAATCTTATCTTAGAAGTTACGTAGAAAGCATATCTTCAAAATTACATAACATAGGAAGCTTATCTTGGAGATTGCATAACATAGGAATCTCTACCTTGGGAATTACATAACGTAGGAAGCTCTACCTTGGAAATAACATAATGTAGGAAGCTCTATCTTGGAAATTACATAACATAGGAAGCTCTACCTTGGAAATTACATAACGTAGGAAGCTTATCTTGGAGATTGCATAACATAGGAAGATTATCATGGAAATTACAAAACATAATAAACAAAGGTAGCATTTTACCTTAGATACACTGAAGAGATCATGTGTAGAAGTGTGGTCTACATACGTATGTATAACAATAGGCAAACAAGTGCTGTTTCCAATTTACAAAAGACCTTTCTACTCCTAGTCCCCAGATAGGATAATGCAATCGGAAATATGTTCAAGAAAAAAATTCAATAAATTTAAAATCGAGGATACTGGAAACTAGTAGTGTTTCCGAATCTAGCATATTTTACGGTGCTCCAGATTTTATGTCCGGGTTAAATATTTCCCAAATGAAAGACTAAACCCTTCCACACACTTTTCCACAAATGATTATCTAGTAAATTCACGCAATGTAAGTGCACTATATAAGTATAATAAATACAAAACAATACAAGAACAATACGTCAATCCACCAGAAACATAATGGAAAAATATTTCACCGACTCCAGATATTTTCATATCAGAGGGTTCGGCTCTGATGAAATCCTAACTGGTCCGATAAATTCTACTGATCCCTCAATATAAATATTTAAAAAATCTTTCGTAATCCTACATGTATTTAAAATGACTGCCTTTTGCATTTTAATCCTACATGTATTTAAAATGACTGCCTTTTGCATTTTTATTACGTAATCTAATATACTTATTTTCAAATATTTATATTTTTTGGGATCAAAACTAATTCTTTTCTATCTGATATAATAAAAAATCAGAGAGCTAATGAAATGCAAATGTCTTTACAGCGTTGCTAAGCACCGATTAACACCGATTACATTTTTTCTATTTATTCCCTTTATATTATTTTTCCATAGCATGCTAATTTCTTTTTTAAGTAGTGCACATGCATGTATTCTTTGTCTTTGCAGGGATGGAAAAATATCAAATAAATAAATTTTTTTAATTTATAAAAATAATCTACCTATATTTGTGTAGCTATCGCTATAGTGCAGCGTTTCCTAACCTTTTTCAGCCACGGACCCCTAGGAAATCAAGCACAATTTTCTAGGACCCCCTTAATAAAAAAAAACAAAAATAAATTTCGGACCATTTTTGAAGCGAAAACTTCTTTACCACCGTTCACTAAAAAGAGACACACACACACATCCATAAGATTTAGCATGTGAGAGAATGAGATAGTATAATCGGTCTCCTCTATGTGCGGTGCTTCATAGCCTCCCCACTCTTTTCTACTTTAGTTTTCTGAAGGTTTCACAGTCTAATATACAATTTTTATTTTTGTCGGGTACTGGAAAATAATCCGAAACGAAGATGCGTAGCGATTACGAGACATTTGGTAGCAATTATTTATTATTGTTAAATGGTCCAAAGATGCGACTGCGAACCCCCGTACACATGTTTGTGGACCCCCAGGGGTCCGCGGACCACAGGTTAAGAAACACTGCATAGTGGATAACACAGAAAGCTTACTTTGGAAATTACAATTGTTTCAATTCAAAACTTACCTTAGAACATTCTCCAGCATCATAATTTTCAAACTTAGGTATCTTTTTAATATCTTCTAAACTCAGCCGTGTACCTTCAAGTAATTTTTCTTCAGCTTTATTTATTGGTAATTTAATTTCTACTGTATCGTAACAATCTCCTAATTTCGTAGAATCTTCCTTAACATCAATAACATTGGATTTCTTTTCCAATCTAACAATTCTGTTATCTTTTAGAGTGTAAAGTGTTTCAGGCTTACATCCTACCAAATTAATTCTCCTTTCACCGTGTTTCTTTTGTGTTACATTTTGTGATACTGTTTTATAAGTTGACATATCTTTGATATCCCATTTTGAACCAGGGTTTCTAAGTGGTACTTCTGTAAGACTACCACTCGCTAAAGTATTAGAGGTAGACTGTATGAATTCATTAAAAGAATGAGACGGTTGAGAATTTAAATTTGAAACGCTTTCTTTTACTGGTTCGGGAATTGGTATAGTTTTAGCAAACTTTCTTTCCATTCTTCTAAGTATTTTTCTTCTTTTATTGGCAGAGGGAAGCTTGTCTACATCCATGTGGCCAAATAAGTCATCATTTAAATCGTCTAGATGGTTTATTGGATGACTATGGTGGGAAGAACTTAGTAAAGTTTGTTGTTTTATTAGGAAACTGGGATCAATGGAGTATTCTTTATCTCTTGATGATTCTGCGTCTAAACTGAAAGAAAAGTAACCTTTATTTTGTACATTATTTGTTAATTATTTTTAATATGGTCACCTAAATTGATTATAAAAGATTAAAATAACATTTTAACTATGAACATACATAAGCAGAGAATTTAAAGTTATTTCTCCTTTACAAATAAACGTGTTTTAACTTTTACACAACTGATAAACAACCATTTACCATACATTAATGATCATTTATCAGTTATAAACAACCATTTACCATACATTATGATTATTTATCAGTTATGTAAAATTTTAAACTGACAAGTTTATTAGTAAGATGCTATTAAGTTCTGCAAGCATTTTAGTTTTTAACATTGTAACATCTATTTTGGTGTTCAAGGCCATTATCAAACTGGGGTTAAGCCTACTATACTAAGAGTATCTTTCACTATGGAACGTGCTGCAAATAAAGTTGAAAATTAAATTGTCAAATAACACAAATCAATCAAATGAAATTTACTTGCGCATGCCGGGATTTGAACCTGCGACCTTTGGATTGCTGATCGAGAGCCTTACCACGGAAGATGTCAATTATATTGTTTGTTCCCTAATATTTTTCAGTAATTATTTCACTAACCGCCGCACCTTTAAGCCCCAGATTGTGGAAATTACACAGGTTTCAACAATTTTTTTTTTGTTTTTTGTTTTATTGATCTATATACGTGATGTTTACAATATATTATTCGATGCCTGTCTCGCTAGGGTATACCTGTGTTACTACAGGCAACTATTTACATGCACAAAATAGGTTATTAGGTTCTTAGTTTGGGTGAATTAAGGAATTCATGGATATTTAGATTGAAACGAACCTAACGCAAATGTCATTCCATAAAATAAAAAAATGGCGGCAGAGGAATCGGGAAGCTTTAAATTTTGATTAAATAAAAATGGAATTTTAATGCATCTTTTACCATCTATCCAAACATAATTATGTAGTTGTTTCTCGTAGTAATTACATTGAAATGTAGTGTAATTTCCAAAATCTGTGCCTAATAAAAGAGCAGCGGTTAGTGGAGTATTTACCATAATTTTTCAATTGGTAACTAAGAAAAAGATAGTATTGAAATTCCTGCAAAGTCGATTTTTCATATTTTATGCAGGGTGCAAGTACAAACCTTTCAGTATTCAAATATTTGTTACTATCAATTTTTTCTAGAACAAGTTTGACAGCTTTATCCAAAGCTTCACTTTCCATATTCTTATGAACTTGATCCAAATAACTTCTGCCCTTTTTGTAATCATTATAAATCTTAATTTCATCTCGGGTTAAACCAATATTCTTGAGCATGTCCACTTCTTTGGCTTCAGATTCAAGTCTGGAGAAATCATCCACAGAGATGGCACCAGTTGAGCAAGTAACAAAAGCCGGTAAATCTACATTTTTCTCAATCTCAATTCCACTTGAATTCAATCTGAAATCAAAAGATGAAGCAACTATTTGCAGTACAGGCAATGATGTTAAAATACACTTTTTAAAAAATTAGAAAATATGGCCTTAGAAAAATTTCTGAGATTCATGTTCATCTTAGGCACGCAAAGGTGTGCGGTAGGGGTAGTTCGACAGTTTCTGTCTTCTGCTGAACGAAAACATGTGGCACGAAAGCGACGTCAAGCAGGGATTTACAGACTTTTACGGCTATGTAAGTATCCCTTGCAAGAATGCACATGTTCTTTGCCTGAGGGTACCGCGTAGTAAGGACTCGGACGTTCAACAGTCTGAATAGTCTGTTCCATATATTATATGAACATCTTTTACACATGCTTTTGTCCAGTTGCGTATCGTGTAACATGCTTTGGACACGATGGTTGTAGGTCAACTAAATTCGTAAAATAGAGGTTTGGAGGGGCTCCCTCCAACTCCGTTGAACCAATTTTTTTCGCTTATGTCTAATCTAAATATAATATATCAACGAGTGCAACAACAATTGCCGCCATTTGCAAACTGTCGTTGCTCTATTATTATATAATATTATAACATGATCACTTCACACCTCAAAATCTGTCAGGCATGTGTGAAAACACCGTCTGGTTCTACCGTTTATTACGTTCATGCATACATATTCTTTGAATCTTTATCATACATGAACAACGTTTGAATTAATAATTAACTGGAAACATAAGAGTGTTTTTTACTTGCCACATTTTATCTTGAGATTGTAAGACTAGATGTATTGTAGCAAGTCTATACGTATTGTAACGTCATTGAGTACAGGTCTATCTTTATCTAGTACAGGTCTACCTTTGGTTTAGTTTTAACGTATTTTATTAAATGAGTGGTTTAAGTGCAAAATAGAGATTGGTGCCATGATTTTATTATTTCAATTTACCTTTCACAAGACATGGTTGTTATAGGATTCGCTTCTGCATATGGTTTATTCATTATTGCAGTAGAATGTGGGTGATAATTAATTTAACATGAACATATACATAACCTAGTAAGCTAACCTAACAACAAAACCAAATTAGCAGTCTACAAAAATAAAGTCGCATAAAAATAACCACATATTACTGTGTTGTGTTTGACGTTTTACATTTGAATCTGACATTTGACATTTGACATAATTAATGAAATCTATGGAAGAAGCGATGTGAAGTTTGGTTCGTGATAGTGATGGTATTTTCGAAGTGGAAGTGAACTAATGGTATTTTCGAAGACAGTAATTTCGGTACACGTCAATGTTTTCTTTTTACATTAGCTCCACAAAGGAGGCCCCGAGCCAAATAATATCCATCAGGGCATGTCATCTTAGGGGATGCTGTGTGGAGGGTCTTTTTAAGGAAAGGAAGTTCTGGAAAGGAAAAAGGTATGAGGGGTGGATAGGAATCTGGTGTCATTAATGTGTCCAGGAGTGACGGACGTATGAATTCATCCCTCCCACTGCGGTGCAAGGCAAGTCCAGCTGGAGAGATCTAGTCTCTCTCAACCAGTCTCATCTAGACAAACCTCTCGCAATGAACCCAGGCACCCCTTTAAGTCATCAAAAGCATCGAACCACTTGGGGCGACCAATGACAGGGGTGTTATAAATTGTTATCCAATAAATGGTTCCCGGGGCGGCGGTACACATACCCGCCTCCCAAATTGAGAATGTGATGTACCGATACGATCAAATGTTTTCGATATTACGATTATTAAAAAAAGCTATTAAAAACGTTTCGAATTTTTTTTGTACACATTCTAGCTTTAATCCTTTTCTGATTAAATTTTACTTTTGAGGTAATAATAGGCCACTTGCAAGTATTTCATAACGACTTATAAAAAATCGTGTGGATAGTTTTTTTTACTAATATTACGAAAACGTTATTAAATTTTTTTTAAGTGTACATTTTTTTTTTTTTTTTTAAATAAATAAATCCATTATTTGAGCTCGTGACGTCAGTACATGAAAATATCCCGTCTCCGATTGTGTTCTATTAATTTTGTAAAATTCCACACTTATTTTTTTTTATATGGCAACACTTTGATTTCCGGCGAATTTTTTAATTTGACGTTTTACGTTCACTAGATTTATTGTTTGTTCTCTGCGAACTTATCCTTTGGTTTGATTATTTGATAAAGATGGCGGTGTTTTTACAGATGTTACGAAGAGAACCCCGTATAATTTATATTTACATTCGTGTGGAAAACGTTATTTTTTTGAAAACGATTTTTGGCTATGTAATTGTCGTTTTTTCGCACCCATAAAATAATATTTAACGAGTTATTTAACGATTTACCGGATACAATAAAAAGTGAGAAAACTATTCTAAATTTAAAAAAAAACTTTCGTTGTATTTTTACAGAGAAGATTGACTTACTTTTATCGATGATTTTCAGATATATTTTGTTGCTATTATTTTTGTTGATTTTTTTTGATTTCTGTTGATTTTTTGTTGATTATTGTTGATATTCTGTTTCTATAATTATATGTTATTTTCTGACTGTACGATATTATTTTTCCATTTTTGTAACTATACATATTATTATTATCTACATATATAATTACATAGACTAGCTCCCCAGTTAGACCCGAGAATATTTCTCTACTAATTGGGTAACCAAAAAAAGTGATGTCTGATATGAAATGTAATATGTATTTATTGTGAATATTTACATTTTTCTAAATAAAAAAAAAATAAAAAAAGTAGATGGAGAGAAGGATGAAGCAAGGGAGCAAATCGAAATATTTAACCTCTGGGGTCAGTATAAAAAATAATATTACCGCTCCACGTTAAATTTCAAACAAACTCGCTAATTTTTATACGTTTAAAAATGTAATACAGTTTTTAAACGTATTCCAAAATGTAACACTATTTTTTAACGTATTCCAAAAATGTAATACTGTTTTTGAACATATTCCAAAATGAAATACTGGTTTTGAACGTATTCCAAAAATGTTATACTGTTTTTTAACGTCTTTTAAAATGAAATACTATTTTTGAACGTATTTTGAATGTAATACTGTTTTAGAACTTATTCCAACTGTTTTTGAACGTAGGTATTCAAAAAGGTAATTAATACTGTTTTTTAAAGTATTTAAAAATGTAAAACTGTTTCTGAACGTATATTTCAAAATGTAATTCTGTTTTTGAAGGTGGATGAAAGACTCTTTCAGATTTTAATAACATTACAAACAGTCATATGAAATTACAATATATTTTTTAAAAATTAAGTAAGTAAACATAGCGAAAGTTTTAAAAATCGCTTAGCGATGGGTTTTTGTTTCTTGTAAGCATTATTTACCTACATACATTCTGTAGATACCTACACATTCTAAAAAAACACTTTTAACCCCCCTGTAATTATAAATTATTATTATTATTGGATGATTTTTATAGCTGTATACAATAAATATGTATATAAATAAATAAACTACATAAAAGTAAAAAAAAATAAATATATATACATCCAGTCTTTCCAGTTTATAAAAGATGGTCTGATTTTTCGGATTGAAATTTTCAAAAAATCGCCAGGGTGTCAAAAATACGATTGAAAAAAAATACAGAATGTCTTAGAATATTTGTGTAAAAATCTGATGCAAGTGGCCTATTACCTATTATCTTCTATTATCTGAATTTATTATATAATCGAATTTTACTATTATTGTCAAGCATAATATTATGTTTAATTTTGGAGGCGGGAATAGGTACCGCCGCCCCGGGAACCTTTATTGGATAACTAACACCTCTGCATGATTTAGCATGGGTGCCCGGGTTCATGGGTGAGGTTTGTCTAGGTCTTGGAGGCGGATGACTAGGACACTGAACCCCAGATTCCTACCCACCCCTTAAACCATCTTCCTTCCCAGAACTACCCTCTCCTTCTTTTCCTTAAAAAAACCTCCACATAGCATTCTAAAAGATGACATAGACCTTGAGGGAAATTATTTTCCTTAGGGCCTCCTGTGTGGGGCTCATGTAAAAAAAAAGAATAATAATTCCAGTCTGTTAACTTCACCTGCCTTAACGCAGGGACATCCCTAGCACGGCGGGTGAAATAATAATAAAAATGCACCCTTTTTACGTGAAATAAACAAATAATAGTAAAATAAAAAATTTATGAATCCTATGGGCAGTAGACCGCGTGGGCAGGTAAAGGAAATATGGTCTAAAAAGAGAAAAAAACACGCTAGTCATGTACTAATACAGCAAAGGCAACTTTAATATTGGTTAATTTTTGTTATTGTATGTATTTTAATCATTTTTATTACGTGTGCGAAAATTCATAAATTTCAGTAGTTCGGGAAGTGGATGAAAATTGAACTGAAAGTTTCCAATACATTCAAAATGAAAATTTAATTGGATTATATGAATTTTTTTGTTATGTAGTATTATCATCTTACGTGTATTATTAATAAAAGTTGACACTATATCATGGATATAAGAAAGAATGAGGTAGCAACCCAGTACTTAAAATACGTAAGAATTGCTTTTTTAACTTGCTAAACAAAAAAGCGTAATAAAAACATAAATATATTTTTTTGTCGAATTATTGATTCCGTGACAGTTGAACTACCCCCCCCCCCCCTTCTTCCCCCTCCGCGACAACAAAAGTTGGCGATAAGGGGCACCACCATCAAGTTTCTGCCCCGGTTTGAAAAAGTCGTAGATCGGGCGCTGTGACCCCAAGATAAAATAGGCACTGAGGGAAGTTATTTTCTTCTGGGCCTTCTGTGTGGAGGATAAAAAAATATTATTAGATATCTATGGTTCTGAAATGAGCAATGTTTTCTTTCGTTTTAGTTGATTCCGTGTTGATTCGAATTGCCTTTTTGTCCTTTTATGCGTAACAGGGTTTACTTTGATAGTGTATAGCTGTATAGGAATATATTATTTTCTTTGATGACGCATCAAAATATCTTACATACGTAAAAATGTTTACTAGACCATAAAAGGGTATTGAATTGTATTATAGAAATGAAACGTAGCAAATTACTACCGAATATTTTGACCGCTGATCTAAATTGGGTCTAGCAAAATAAAAATAATGTTATTTTTACGTATTTTTGTCTTTTATATAAGTTATTTCCAAAAAACAGATCTATCCATGTTTGAAATGGCGACTAAAAGCAAAAATTATTTGCCTTTCATTCGTTTTGAAATAAAAAAGCTTTGTTGAATTTGTTAAAGAAATTTCTGTGGTTGACTAGGTTTTACCAAGTTGTTTGGCGGTCTATCGTCTCTCCTCATCCCTGCTGCGAAAAGACGTGGTTGGTTAGTGCTATCTTTGAGACGGAATATACTACATCGGATGGCCTCCGTGGTTGAGGGGTAAGGCTCTCGATTAGCGATACGAATGTTGCGGGTTCAAATGAATGATTTGTGTTATTTCACAATTTAATCATTAAATAAAATAAGGTATATTTGCGGCACGTTCCAGAGTGGAAGATACTCTCAGTATCGCCCAGGTGAGAGACCACCATTTAAAATTGAAATGGCTTTATCCGTATTTTGTGACTTGATATGAATAGACAGTCACTTCCCACCTTACTCTTCCCATATCCTTCCCTTCCCCACTTATCTTCAACCTCAAAACATATCCCAATTTTGGATGGCATAGTCGCAATAGGTCCAGGTGGTTGAGAGCATGTGGAACTCTTGTGCGGTTATATACAATTAAATATCAATCTCACTGAGAACATCACTCCAAGTAACCCAAAGCTATGCTGACATTAAGAATATTTATAAAAAAAAATGTGGTGATAATTTTTTTAACATTTTCTTTTCGTTCAGTACCTATTTATGATCATGATTATATTTTTAGGCAGTGGCGAAATTTTTGCTGAGGAAAACTGCACCTAAAGCCGCGTGCAGACATTAACAACACAATACATTGCGTGTTGCTTAAATATCTGTACATGGCTTAAGAAATATCTTGAAAATGTTTATAATTTTAGCATTTATGTACACCATTTTTTCAAAATATACCTACGCAGTTATATATATTGATTATGCATGAAGACATATGCTTAATATCATAGGAAACCAAAAATAAATGCTTATTATACTGATCATGGTTAAATTGGAAGCGTGTAGGTACATTTTACACAAATTTTACTTAGGCGAAATAAGTATGAATGAGAAAAGCGGGTGCCATGGAATAAAAGAAAAGTTGTACCGAGCACTGCCAGGTATAGAATTAAAAAAACAAAGCATAAAATGATATTTTCTACGAAGCCGAATACATTACCTAAAATAATTATTTTTACAAAGAGAGGTGTTCTTTGCCATGTTGAGGGTGAACGAAGGATTTATTGTTTACCGGATTAAAATAACCTTAAAATAATGTAACCTTATTAAAATACAGCTTATCTATATAGCAGCTCTGGGTAAAGAATTATGAGGGTAAATTTCTGAACTTTAAAATATAAATAGATAGGTACATAGTATAAGTACTTATGATGAAAAATTATTGCTTTTATTTTTATTACCTTTTTCATTTTCTGCCTTAGTAAAACGTCGGAAATATTAATGGGTATTACCATTTTAAAAGTTTCTCGAAAGTTTTTCTTCAAAAGTACCTACCTACCTACCTAGAGATAATATAAATGTATCGTCTGTAAGTGACCTGACCACAGTTAGATAATGCTTTCAGAAGACGAAAAAGCTGTCACGCGTAATAATAACTACACAGCAGAACTTGTTTATAAATGAACTTACAAATTAGAAATCTACAAAATATAGTTAATAGCAATAAATAATTTGGGAGGCGGGTATGGGTACCGCCACCCGGGAACCATTTATTGGATAACTAACATCTCTGCCATCGGTTACGCCAAGTGGTTCACTACGTTTGGTAACTTAGCAGGGGTGCCCGAGTTCGTGGGGTGAGTTTTTTGTTTGACCGGGTCTTGGCGGCAGATGCGGCGGCCCACCTGCTGCGTGGCGGGCCGGATTGAGAGAGACTGGTTGAGGGAAGCCTGTTTACTTCTCCAGCCGGACTATATCTATAGAGAATGTGGGTAACCCAAAAAACCTTTTTGAATTCCACATTTGTTTTCTTAATTGAATGAACGTATGAATGAAGGGGGGCTTTGGGAGGCGGGTATGGGTACCGCAACCCCGGGAATCATTTATTGGATTAATAGCACCATGCCCGGGTTCATGAGGGTAAGGATTGTCTAGGTCTTGGCGGCGGATGCGTCTACCCACTTACTGTTTGGCGGGCCGGATTTGGAGAGACTGGTTGAGGGAGACCTTTTTACTTTTTCAGAGGGACTCTCTCAACCCTTCTCCTTGCACCAATTGGAGGGATGGATTCTGTCACTCCTGGAAACTGTCCCCAATAAATCTTTTTCCTTCCCAGAACTTGTTGTACTTCTTTTCCTTTAAAAAACCCTCCACACAGCATCCCCTAAGATGACACAGTCTCTAAGGGAAATTATATTCCTCACGGCCTCCTGTGTGGAGCTTACGTTAAAAAACATTTAGAACTTTCAATAATTGCTCAAACAAAGCTCACACAGTTGACAGTTCTCACTAATTGACGAACAGCGTTTAATCGTTTATAGGAATCCAAAAGGTAAAGCCATCGAATGTGTTTCGACCAATAGGCAACTAGTCAAACTAGTGTTAACCCTTCGTCCCTCTCATTTCGCCACTTTTCCCTTATCATAAATCACAAATTTATTTGCTTCTCAGCATTTTTTCTCCATCGCCGCTTTCGGACAGGTTAAAAGGTCATCGGGGAGTCCATTTCCAGTCAACGACAGCTTGTTAAAAGCGTTGCCAATGTCCACCTGGAGACAGGGAGAAGTTTTTAATGGTTGTCATTGACAAAAAATACACCCGGGCGCTTTTTGCTTCCGATGCATACAGTAATTATTTGAAATATTTTCCCCATTAAAAATATGCCATTCTTGAAAAGGTTGACGACAAATTCATTTTTAAAATTTTATTACTAACTAGCTGACCCATCAAACTTTGTACCGCCTCAGAATCAATAACTGTTGTGTTAACTAGTAACTATTAGCTTAATTAAATTCAGTTTTATATTAAGTAAGTTAAAAATTACACAATGGAGCAATCATCGATGCGCAACTGTCTATCGTGTTTTGTTTTTGACAGTATCAGAGATGGCGTTGTGTACGGATTTATATTTTTTGTGATTTTCTTACTTTTACACTTACATACTTACGGGAATTGCGTTTCATTTTCTGTAAACGTGTGAGGGAGATTTATTATAATTATTGTATTTTTCCTTTGGAGGGGTGCAGACATACATCCACCGTTTGTCTCATTTTCGACTATTGACATTTTCGGCCTTACTAAAAAACCCTGTGAAACATTTATTCAATTGACAAACGGCAGCGGATGTGAAAACATTACTAATTAAAAAATTGTTCTTGGAAAAAAATACACGCCGTTTACACAGCCTGGGGGGGTAGTTTATCTCTGTTTTAGGGATGATGTCTGAACGAAATTTGGAATTTTCCTAAGTATTTTGAATGTTCTATATATTTCTTATTTTTGAAGGTGCCGTATAAAAAAATACTTAAAAACTAGATAAAAATTCCGTTTAGATTTGTGTATTTGAAATACACTTTAGTTTTAAAAAACTGCCATATTTTAAGATTTAAACACGGAAAAAATGTAAAATAATTTCTTACCAAAACATTTTTGATGAAAGTGTACAGAAATATTAAAAAAATTAAAATTTAAAAAATACAGACCTTTTATATAATGAATTTGAAATGAAACTGTCACCTCACTTTTTCCTCGTGCATACAATAAAAAAATTATAAAAAATTTCAAAGTTTTTTTTAATGCCAAAAAAATAACCTTAAAAATATCTCTGACATTTCAACACATTTCTTGCACCACTAAAGATGTTAATTTCTTTGATAAGTTTACCAACACGTGAATTTGGTATTAATATTAAAAAAAACACCACTTTTAAGAAATTCTCATAAAATAAAGATTTAAAAACGTAAATTTGAACTTTTGTGTAACCCAAAACAATATTTTGACAGTTCAACTTTTAAAGTACTGTTTGTTGTGCAATAACTTGATAAAACTGATGTGAAACCACATAAATAACACGGCAAATATATTAATTACATGAATAGAAGAGTGAATTGGTCGCTATAATAGAAATCATTCAGTAAAATCTCAATATTTACTAGAAATATTCCCGCCACATACAAAACTAAACCGCTATTTTTTGCGCGGGCAAGATAGTACAAATGTGCAGGCGCGACGCTATCACCATCTAGCGGCTATGAATGAAAACAAAAAATTTGTATAGAAAATTTGAAAAATTGCAGTGTTGCCAAATTTAAAACGTTTTTTAGAGTGAAATTCTTTTTTAGTAATATTTCGTGTTTTAGTGTAAATTTGTTGTATCCATGATATTACAAAAACACAGGTAATCGGTTGCGCTGTGGTTTTTTTTTAGTAAGGCCATAGTGTGTAAGAAAGAGGGGCAGCATTGGGCAGCATTATATGTTTAAGAACAAAAGCAAAACAATCAGCGCATTGACATTTGACGTTTTTGAATTTTTGGAATTAACTCACTATTCAATATTATATTTATCACAATATTACTGCAGCTCTTCCAAAGATAAGCATTTTCTTCATAATTTCTCGTGAATTTTTCCAATGTTTTAATAGCTATTCTGCTATTCGGAAAATATATTGCGGAGACAAATCCAACAAATCAAAGACCATAAAAATCGTACCAGCTTTTCTTGAGTTATAAATGGTGTAACTAACCCGGTTTGAAAACCGGTCGTAAAACTGAAAAGTTAAATCTAGTTAAATGTTTTCCATCTCTGAAATAATCTGAAATTTCTGAAAAGATGACTTTTGCTCTGAATTCTGTTCAATTGAAAGTAACTCTACATTCAATTGAACAGAATTCATTTTTTTAGATACTCAACTAGAAAAAATCTACTTACAATTTTCCACTCCGTAATATTAGCTACCTATAATAAAATCCTGTTCATGCCATCAACATTTCAGGTACAGGTTCTCCTGGTGAAAAGAAGTTTTCCATAAAAAGCATTAACGTATACAATATTATTTCAAGTAATTTAATGTATGTGCTTACCTTACACCACACCAAATATTATTTTAGATTGTTAATGCTAATGTTGCCATTATTACTAGCGCTGATAGAGCTACATGGATAGAGGTAAATATGGATATAGAGGAATAGAGCGATATAGATGGAGAGATAGCTTAAGATAACCCAGTGATAACCTTGACATAGCGCAAGGTCAGTCACCGGGATTCGCAATTGACCTTGTGCCTTGGCATGAATGGTTGAGCGCTCCGCACTTTTCACGCTGTCTTATAACCAACCGTATAAAATGAATTTTTATACTCTACAACTTTAAAAAAAAAGGTAATTCACCCTAAAAATAGTGCGTTGTGGACTCTGCAACTTTTATAATGAATGCAAATACGATTCGAGGCAATAAATATTTAAAAAAAAATACGATTTTCACAACCTTTGTCCTTGAATATCTAAGGACGCTCACACGTGACCTTACGAAACTTTTGAGACAACATTTAGAATGCCAAAATAAAGGTTGATACACATTTTTAGCTTATATCTTTTCATTCCGAGGTGAAACCCCCAAGGTGACCGGACTAGTTTATAATTAACTAGCTGACCCGGTGAACTTTTTACCGCCTCAGAATCAATAACTGCTGTGTTAATTTATTAGCTGAATTAAATTGAGTTTTTTTATTAAGTTAAAAATAACACAATTAAGCCATAATCGATGCGCAACTGTCCGTGTTTTGTTTTTGTCAGTATCAGAGATGGTGTTGTGTACGGATTTATATTTTTTGTGGTTTTCTTACTTTTCCACTTAATTATGGGAATTGCGTTTTATTTTATTTGTACGTGTGATCGAGATTTATTATAATTATTGTATTTTTCCTTTCCAGACATACGTTCACCGTTTGTATTATTTTCGATTGTTGATGTTTAATGTGTAGAAAGAGGGACAGCATTTAATGTTTAAGAACAAAAGTAAAACAATCAGCGAATTGACATTTGACTTTTTCGAATTTTCGGAATTCACTCACTATTTAATATTATACTTATCACAATGTTGCTGCAGCTCTTTCAAAATATTATAATTCGTTCCGTACAAAATGTATGAGGAAATGAATATTCTCATAATTTTTTTTCGTGAATTTTTCCGATTTTTTAATAGCTATTCTGCTATTTGGGGTGGAGACAAATAAAGTAAATCAAAGATCATAAAAATCGGTCCAGCCGTTCTTGAGTTACTAACCCGACTTTGTTTTATATTTTAAGATTTAAAAAAATAAAAACTCGTTGAAACGTATTCGGAAATTTCTGACTGCATAAAAAAACAGAAGACGTTTATAATGATTACACAAGTGAAAAGTTAACTGCAGCACTTTAATTAACACTCCCAGATACCCCAAGACCGAGAAGGCTTTGATGCATGATCTACAACAGAACAATATGTAGGTACATACGACTCCATTCCGTACTCTACCATTTTCTGCAAGAATGAATTGAAATAAGCAAAGTAGTGCCATTTCCGTGTGACCCACTTCCGTTGCATGTTACAGGGCACAATATAAATAGAAGGCTTATAAAATAATATCACACCCGCTTTGACACCCGGCCTTGCTCGGGCTAGAGTAATTAATCTCTTGTAGCTAGGCTGGATGGCATTAGAAAGACTGTACAATGTAATATTGCTACGGGTATTTTACACAAGGTCTTTTTCAGGAGAAAAGTACAAGCCCCACTTGGAAACTACTTCTGGACTTATGAAAAATCTTTGATGTACACTTCACACGATCATTTCAAATATTTTTATTTTTACTATGAAATATTTGTTATACAGGGTTGTATACAGGAATGGATCCTTTAGGTCTTTTGACCTCTCCAGCCGGACTCTCTTGATCCATCGCCTTGCGCCGCAGTTGGAAGAATTGGTTTATACGCCCCTCACTCTTGGATACACTGACCAGATTCCTACCCACCCCTCATGCCTTTTTACTTCCCAGAACTTCGTCTCCTTCCTTTCCCTAAAGTATTTGTAACAAGGTGTGTGCACCCTCTTATACACACTTCATTTATGGTTTCGGTGTGTGGCACCTCTAGTGCTTGCCCAGTGACATTTGAGCATTGGTAATGCTGCGAGCTCTGCAATATTTTTGAATGCAACAGTTGCTGATCCTGGACAGAATTCAAATCTGCTGATTTGAAAAGAGAGCTGTTCATTCTTGGTATCACAGCCGAGGGCTCAGGGCGGTCCCCTCGACCGCAATACGACGGATCCTTTTTTGAAATCCGCTACGATCGTGTTTGTAAATTTGGCATGTCATACTCGCCATCTTGAGAGCTGACTGCAAGTCATCCTGGAGGGATGATTGGTATCCAGAGTCATCCGACTTTGCTGTTTCTGGAGGGTCCTTTTGGCTGGGAGCCATTTCTCAGGTCCTGCCCATCTCACGATGTGATATTCATTTTCACAAAAGGAGACTTCATTATACGTCACTTCGACTTACCACGGTATCAAAAGAACTATTTAATCTAAGCAAGCCCAAGCCAGATAGCCTTGGTTGTAGGATGTCCTTTTATTGATTTAATATATATTTCATTTGTATTTCTAATACCCTCTTTTCTTTGAAAATCAAACTAAACCTTACATCTGCCATGCTAGACATTGTTGCTCATAATAATTTACTTTTTACATTGTTGCCATCTCATCCCAGGTAACAAGACGATACTAAATCGTAAAAAAACCGCAACACTTTTAACATAATCATAGAAAACATGAGAGCACATGTCTTCAATTAAGCAATCTTAAGGTAATACGGGCTTAAGAGAACGCATCAAGTATGGGTCGACAACTTTATGAAGGAATAGGAAAGTCAGTAACATAAAAAAAGAATCGAATATTATTTAAAAAATCCAAGAATCGTCCAAAAGATAAGGTTATTTCATATTGTACATGACACCCCACTATCAAAATAGCTTTTCTAAAAATATCATCACCCTAAAAAAAACAACACCGACGTGTCCGATTTTGAATTTGCAAACTCGAACAAAACGGTTAAGAGTCTTAGGTATACGGTACACCTCTACATCCTTCCGGTTCTTTTGGCGTCGACCGGAAATTGAAAACGTGCCACACCCCACGTGGAGACCTTTGCAGACCTCGGAGGCTTTCGTGGTATTGTGCCACTCGCTACGTGATGTCATCCAGTGGAGCCTCCAGATGAATAATATTGTACCTAATTTCCGGAATGAGGCAGCACAGGATGTGGGTTATTGTTTGTTGGTAATTAAATATGTCTGTTGGTGTAATGAAGTTTTGTGGTGTGTGTGTGTTTGTTTCCACTGAATAGATAGTGCACATTAGAAATCCCTCTGCACATTAGAAATCCGCTCTGTCTCCCATACAGTTGCCTGACATGGTGATCGCTAACCCATTTGAATTTCATAATGATGAAACACAGTTTTGTATTGAATATTTTAAGGCCCGATTGCGTATTTACGAAGTTTGTGCCCTTTCATGGTGACGGCTATAAGATATAATAACTTATGTTTATGCAAAATCCTTTACAAAGCCTATTCTATTTCAGTCCATAAACTTTATTTATGAGATTGGAAGATACATTATGGAAGCACAGCAAGTCTAGTCTAATGCAGTCTATAGGTTACATTAGTTAGGTTAGGTTAGGGTAGGATAGGTTAGGTCAGGAGGGTGATTCTGTATCTTGTTATATTTTGCGTTAGATCTACGTTATGAGACAATTAAAACAAAAGGGCAAAATTCGTCGAATATCGGAAGGTGTCCGTCGTGCGTTATCAGCTGTAAATTTCTGTGATTTTCTATGTCGTGTGTTAAATGGATTAATTACCTACTTAAAAACACTAATTATTATTTATTAGTTATTAAAACTACTTACATAGAGGCTCGTTAGGTCTGCGTTACAAGACAATTAAAACAAAAGGGCAAAAATCGTCGAATGTCGGAAGGCGTCCATAAGGCGTCTATCGTACGTTATCGACTGATCTTTTCTGTGATTTTCTATTGCTTTCAATGGCTTGTCTATGCCTGTAGCGTGATACATGGATTAATTACCTACTTAAAAACATGAATTGATTTTTTAAAGATATTATAACTACTTACCATTACCAGTAGGGGTTCGTAAATGGCCGTTTGTCGTATTGTTACGATTTTTGTACGCGATGGCATTCGATTCGCAATTTTTTCCGCGACTGACAGCTCTTAACGAAGATTACGCGGCAAAACGCATCTCTAGCGTTAGGGTAACTACTTTAAAGAGTTGGTCTTAACACAAGCGCAGTGTTTAGCTCATTAGCGCGAAATGAAATACCGCATTTAAGAAAACTGTCAAAATATGTCGTTTACGGCCGATTCAACACGCGTTACGCTATCGCAAAAGATACGGAATACGAATAACCCTTCTTGTCTGTACAAACAAAGCTAATCTATTATAGTCGTCACCATGACTGAAATGGCATTAGCTTTGTAAATGATATTGCACGAACAAAACCAAATTAATTACAAATCACCGTGACTGAACTGGCAACGGATTTGTAAAATGCACTACCGATTTGCCAGACTTATCCCCACGCAAAACGCCTACGAATCATATCGAATAAAAACACGTTTCTTTTCATATTGATATTAAGTTATAAGGGTTTTGACATGGTAATTTTTCAAACCTTCCTGCAGAAATATACGGGTTGAAAGTGGAAGACATTTGGGTTTCAAGTACATTCGAAATTACAATTGAAATCTCTAATACTTTAAATGGTCACAAGACCAGACAACCTAAATACGAACTCCGAAATCATTTCAATCCATTACTTACCTACTTCCTCCCACAATTTCCTCAATGTTGGCTGCACAATATGTCTAATGGCTCTGATTTTTGCATATCGACACAATTCAGAACATGGAACATGCCATATTTGCTATAAAAGAGATGTATTTCACAAAGCGGTGAACGTTTCTTATCGATATCGAATATCAAAACAACATAAACGAAAACCAAAATCGTTTTCGAACTAAAATTCCAGCCAGTATGGCAAGGAACTCAGGAAGTTGATGGTTCTTTATTGAAGCTTTAGATAAGGGAATACGTTTTACAGGTAGGAGAATGTTGGGTTTGCTTTGAGAATCGTATAGGTATTGAAATATAGACATCAAATTTAAGCAAGCTTTTACTACGTTATTTATGCAATAATATAAAAATTGATGGATTTAAAAAAATATATTAACATACATCTGCATATCAAACCTGCCAACTTTATGCATGTTTTGCATTGGGTAAAGACGGTAAAGTTTCAAATTTGATTTTTTATGGGTAATAAAAAATAAACCTGCTGAAAAGAAATATGTCAAGGTTTGCCTTTTTTTAAATAATACTAGAGAGTGAAGTGACAAATAATCTTTTCAATAAGTTTATCTAACAAATGTGATTTTTGTATTCGTGTAAGAAGATAAATAAAGTGGTAGTGATTAATAAGGTTTACAAAATACCTCATAGTTTTAATTGCATTTGTCTGTGGTAATATTAAAATCTGGAACAGTATTTTACATAAATGTCTTTTATCTGCCTTCAGTACGTCATTTAATTTTGGGATAGGTTTATTAGTAGTAGTATTTCATTTTGATATAGGTTCAAAAAGAGTATTTCATTTTGGGATAGGTTCAAAAAAGTATTTCGTTTTGATATATGTATGTTCAAAAAGAGTATTTCATTTTGGGACAGGTTCAAAAACAGTATTTCTTTTCGGGTAGGTTCAAAAATAGTATTTCATTTCGTATAGGTTCAAAAACAGTGTTTCATTTTGATATTGGTTCAAAACGAGTATTTCATTTTGGGATTCGTTCAAAAAAGGGAATCTCTTTGGAATTGAATATCAAGTGGGAATATTTTATGACATGTTTTTTTGGATGGACCCGAGGATAATTTATAAATCATATTCACTGAATTATTATTTTTAATAGTAATTTAATATAACAATAAATTAACATTTCCGGCTTGGTTGCTTGGTGACGATAGGTAGGTGTATTATAAAATATTATTAGCTTTCGTAACCCATTCAAACTTGTTTTTCTAATGGGGTATATAATAATATTATGTGTATGTATTTTAGCAAGCATAAACGTGTGTAATATACGTACTCGTTTACAAAGGGAAATAAAATAATAAAGTATTGATGTCCGCATACCAAATATGTACAGGGCTGGCAAATTACGAACAGCACAAATAACGTGGGCAAAGTTTATGGAAAATGATCCCAATGGAGTACACAAATCGTAAACTCTTCCACCCTATTGCTTGCGGCAATGTAGGTATAGTACTGAAAATTTTAGTTTGACCACAAGAAAAAATATAAAAAATACGGTTTTGCTAATAGGTACTCAGAAAATTATTTAACAAACTGTAGAAAATTAACTAGAAATGCAAAGTTAAAATATGAACAAAAGTGTTAATTTTGTCTGAATTTGTTATTTTTGAAGTAAACTTATTTACGCACGCTCGGCTCGGGGGGTAAGCTGGTGAATGCGTTCCGAAAAGTGTGATGTTACGAAAAGTGTGATGTTACGAAAAGTGTAATGCGAATGGTAATCGATGCGAACGGTGATCGGGCCTTTACGCACGCTTGACTTGGGGAGTAAGCTGGTGAAAAGAGCCGTTACGAAAAGTGTTATGGAGAGGTGCGAGCACAAGGAATCATTTGTTGAATAACCATGCCATCACCCCAAGGTCGTAGGTCACCCCAAAATTGTAGGTCACCCCAGGTCGTAGGTCACCTTAAGGTCGTAGGTTACCCCATGGTCGTAGGTCACCCCAGGGTCGTAGGTCACCCCAAGATTATATGTCACCCCAATGTCATATGTCACCCCAATGTCAGATGTTATTTTATAAGTTAGTGAAGTTTTACTTCAGTCGAAGGTATGGTCTAAACGTCTAAAGCACACTCGTTTTTTTTCAAAATCAAGTACCTAATCATCAATAAATATAGTTTATTGAATTATATATATGTCTTTTTTATACATTAGATACCCCTCACACTAAGCCCCGGGGAAAATAATTTCCCTATGACTATGTCAACTTTGGTGAAGTTGTGTGGAGGATCTTTTTAGGAGAGGGAGTTCTGGGAAGGAAATCAGGTATGATAGGTGGGTAGGAATCTGGGGGTCAGTGTGTCCAGGAGTAACGGACGTACGAATCTACTCCTCCCATTGCGATGCAAGGCGATGTTCCAAGACATCCCTACTGGAGAGGTCAAAAGGTCTCCCTCAATGAGTGAAGGTTCGCAGTTGGTAGGCAGACGCATCCGTCGCCAAGGCCTGAACACACATCACCCGATGAACCAGGGCACCCCTGCTAAGTCACAAAACGTAGTGAACCACTTAGGGTGACTAATGGTGTTGGTTATCCAATAAATGATTCCCGGCGGCGGTGGTACCCATACCCAACTCCTAAATTTTCAGTTTTTTTTTGGTCTTACTTAATTTTCAGTTGTTAATAAGTTTAAATCAGAGGAAATGATATATTATTCTTCGTAATAATAACGGCAGTGTTTTAAGTGTATTATAAATCAAGATACATCTGAATAAAATTACAGTAAAATCAATAATCAAGTGTTTCCCTAAAAACTGTAGGTACTCTTTCATTCACAAACACTTTTCCTAGCCCTCCACTTGTTTACTTCAAAACTTAATTACGTCGAAAAGGGTCGTCAGTCAAAATTTTCTGTTTAATAAAATTTGATTTTTATCTCTGAATAGTAAAGTAATTGTCATTATATATATCAGCCACGAAAAACGTATTTATGTTAGATTATTCTTACTCTCCGCTAATTGTTTCTAGTGTTACTTTTCGACGGGACCGCTTTGTTTTTGCTCTTGTGCAAACTTTACTTTTTAGAATAACGACCCTTTTCTATAGGATGTGCGATATGTGCTGTCGATTTTGTATACATTTTTATTTATTTTGTGTTTTCGAGTAAATCGTGTTCGATGTTGGAATTTTTTTGTCACATATATGAAAAAATCGGTCGCTAGATGGTTAATCTTAGCTGTTCAATGTCTTTTAAAATACGTTGAAGCGTTGAACTGAAAAAAATGAAAATAGTTAAAAATAAGGTGTTTGGGTTGTATGTGTGATATATATTGCTGTTTCCCATATTTACAACACCGTGTATAATCTATTCGAATTGATTTCCCCACTATGCTGCAGAACAAAAGATTATAAGTAGGTACCTACTACCTACCTCAATCACTGAGCAGGGAATTCCAAGAAACGTTATACGTCTCGTTACCAGAATTGTGTAGAACACTTTTTTTTGTAAAAAAAAATAATTTTTTTTTTAATAAATTTATTTTTTCACATTTCGTTGTCAATACAGGACAAGAGTCCCAACTGCTACCAACCGTCTAGTGCTGGTAAAAATATGACATCGCCAATTAATAATAATAATGATGATTTATTGTCTTCCTTTCTTAGTAACATGTAGAGATATAACGATATCCTCACAGGGATCCCCTGTGCTGAGGATTTCATTTACATATTATAATTTAATTATAAGAAATTAATATGAATTAGTTATAAACATATATCATGTAGTATTTTTTTTAAAAATATTTATAAAGTAAATAAGATAGTGTTTTTTATAATTCAGTTCAGTAGATTCGGTTTTAGTCTGTATTTGATATCAGTATATTTTCTATTTCTGATCTCCCTATATTTAGTATCCAGCTTTTTATTTAATATTTAAATGTTATAATGTTGACGTTTTTGAGTGATAGTGGTATTTTATTGTAGAGTTTAATTCCATTATATAAGAAGCTTTTTTTTCCACATGTTGTGTTAGCAGATGGTTAGTAGTTACTTGTTGGATATGTTTTTGACCATGAGATCTAATGTTTCTAAGGTAAGTGTTAGTTGTTATTTCTTGGGTTTTGTATTTATGAATGTAAATGAGTATAGTTAATTGGGGTAGTGGTAGCGGTAGCTATTCAAATCTGTTCACCAAACACGGCTAAAGCCATTTCAAGAATCGTTTCGATTACGATTTTCACACTTTGAAAGTATCTACAAAATATATCGACGATCTATCATTATCATCATAAAGAAATCTGCTGCTGCCATAAAATGCTCAGGATTCCATGGAAAAACAGACCCACAAATGTGACGATTCTTGAAGAGCTAGGCATCCACAAAAGGCTTCCAACTACCTGCCTACAACATATATTAAGATATTTTGGAGACGTTGCTCGCCAAACTGAGGACTACAACAAGGAGAATTCGTAGTCACTGTCAAAGCTTTTGGAAGAAGAAGCAGATGAAGGTCACCAATGTGTTGGGGTGACCAAATTTCACGGGAATCTGGTACATCGGTGTCCACCATGGAAATTGGAGTAGGAGCAACGAAGTACCGACTTAAGAAGAAACATATACAGACTTATTTAAAATGGAATACTATTTAAAATAAATTAATTTTAAAATACGGAACACAACTTAATCTAATAAAAATGACTTGCCCTCGCCAGGATTTGAAACCCGCGACCTTCGGATTCATAACCAAGGATCGTAACCACTAAACAAAATCCTAAATAAATATTAAACTCCTTCTGACTCCCGACAGATAATAATTACAATTATATGATACAATTGAAACCATCTGCTCCAGAGAGACAAAGCGATTTAATCGTTGTAAATGATAGATAAATTTCACCAGAAGTGAGGAAAAATTTTGCCTACTTCGGATACACGGACATGCCCGTAACATATCGGTTTATCTTTTCAGTGTAACAGATAATAATTATACCGAGGCATTGTTTTGCGGGACAATAGTGAAACCTTCCAAGATAATGTCGTCATCGAATTACTTCTAGAAACAATACTGTATTGAGCAATTATTGAAACAATCAAAGTTTATCTATTGTGCTATTATTTGTAGTGTCAAATATCGTTTATCTGAGAGAAAGGAGGCGTTTGCAAAAAATCTAACATCTAATCTAACACACTATATAAAGAGGTAACATTTGTTTGTTTGTTTGTTTATTTGTTTGTGTGTTTGTTTGCATCGAATAGGCTCCGAAACTGCTGAACCGATTTGAAAAATTCTTTCGCTGTTGGGAAGCTTCACTATCCCTGGGTGACATAGGCTATATTATATTAAAAAAAAAAAATAGGCATCCTTACTAAAACTTCAATAATGTAACCCAGGGTGTAAAAAAAAACACACTATATAAAGAGGTAATATTTGTTTATTTGTTTGTGTGTTTGTTTGCATCGAATAGGCTCCGAAACTGCTGAACCGATTTGAAAAATTCTTTCGCTGTTGGGAAGCTACACTATCCCTGGGTGACATAGGCTATATTATGTTTTAAAAAAATAGGCATCCTTACTAAAACTTCAATAATGTAACCCAGGGTGTAAAAAAATTACCTAAAATATTCTTTAAATCGCGTGCGCTGCGAAAACTATTGATGATCGAATAAAATAATGTACGACGACTTTATAGAACACATTATTATTTACAAAAAAAGTCGCAACAGCATATGTCTAACTATTATGGTTATGCCACAATAAGTATTCTTTTATTTTAAAATTTTAATTAATATGTCACCGCTTGAAAAGGCTGTTTATTTGTATCTTGGTTTTAATCCTTATCAAAATAAATGACTTCATATTCAAGACAGCTTCAATACCTTTATTCAACTTTTTGAATTTTTCAATTCGGATATTTAATTAGAAAGATATCACGAGTTTAAAAATGTTAGTATTAGAAAAAAGTTTCGGCTACGGGCCGCGCGGGAGAGGAGTCAAGAAATGCAGTGCCAGGGGGGTTGGCGGGACGGGGGAGCGGGAGAGCGGTGGCGGGGAAGATGGAAGTGGAACGCTGGAGGCTAAGAGTATGGATATTAAGTCCATGGCTGGACGGGAACGCACGGGAAAGGACATGTAAGGAGTAACATTTTATTTATTTGAATATGGCATGTATTATAAAAGAAAGTCCAAAAAACGTGCAGCTCGCAAAAACTCAGAAACGAGTCCCGGTTCGATCAAGGGAGTTATATGGTGTGGTAGATCTCTATCCCCCCTAGGGAATAAGGGTATCTGTTTTTACCTAAAGGCCGTGCTTTTAAAGATATAAGGGCTGAAAATTTCGCCCTCTTGAAATTTCTAGAACAGTCTTCCGGAAAGTTCTAGAAGGTTCCATAGAGCTGTATAAAGTTGTGGAAGGAGTGGAATGACCAGGAATAGGAAATCGGGAACATCATTGTGCAACATTCCAGAACACTATCTTATTGTCCTGAGCGAAGCCGGGTAACCCAGCTAGTATGTAATATATTTGTAATACGTTTGTAATTATAGGTAATAAATTTGTAATAAATGTGTAATAAATCAGTCGATCTGCTTACTAAATTTTCGGTGATTCAACAAGTTCATTAAGTTTTATTCGGGATTCGGGTTTCGTGGTTTGGTAGAGTAGGTCTCAAGGTTAACGCCATCATGATAACTTAAAAACAGTGATGATAAGGTGATGATAAGGTGATAAAGTCACCTACAATAAAGCTTATCGCCAACTTTTCCGCCTACCAAGATACTGCAGTGCTACGGAAATGTTTCTGGAGGGACGAGTGCACCTTTTCCGAGTACTTCTCCGCCACCGCATGGAAAGCTTATGGCGCAGACTGTGTCAATCGAAGAATGCGATCATCACCGCCATGATTGCCTGGATGGAGTCCCCCCTGATGGCCCGGCGGCGTATTCCCAAACCCTAACGCGTTTCAGTCGCTCTACCGACTGAAATGCGTTAGGGTTTGGAATGCATAAATCACCTTCCAAACACTAACGCGTTTCAATCGCTCTACCGACTGAAACGCGTTAGGGATTGGAATGCATAAATCACCTTCCAAACACTACCGCGTTTCAGTCGCCTTCGCGCTCTGTTGCTCTCTGTTTCTGTGAGGGTGACGAATGTAATTATAGAAGGGTAAGCAGAGAGGATGGACCGCGTTTTTTTTTTACTTACAAAATCTATTTTCTACATTGAAAATATTTATTTTTCAAGTCAATAAAACCCGCGTTTTTTTTTAACTTAAAAAAAATATTTAGTCATAATACCATCAGATAGTTTCACCGCAGGGGTAGGCAGAGAGGATGGACTGCCAAACAACTCGGTCACATTACTTGGTTCAATCACATTTATACGTACAAGATTAGGCACCTATACCTAATATTTTAGTTATGTAAACGGTCTAATGTCTATTCTATTAGAGTTAAAGAACTGACAGAAAACGCACGGATTTTTTTGAATCTTTCAATCTCTTTAATAAAATCTATTTTATTGATATTGGAAGATACACTATTACTCCAATGTGGCTTCTTATGTCTAGCAATATTTCCCATTATCACCATTTTTGATTCGCATGAGTAGGTACGTGAGATTTATGAAATACCTAATTCAAAATAATTATAGACTGGGTTTTATAAGGATTGCTAAATTGGATATAATAAGGATTGCTATATGACTGAAACGCGGAAGGGTTTGTTATGCATAAAATCACCTTATAAATCCTATACCGATTCAGTCGCCTACGCGCTACGTTGCTTTATCTGTTTCTGTGAGGGTGACGACCGTAATTATAGAGAAGTTTTTGATAATAAAAATTAAATGTGTACAATATTTCCATTATATTCCCAAAAATAATTCCCATATAGCTTTAATTTTATTCCCAAAAGGTAAGATACCCATTGTGGGATATTTAATAGTACAGTGACAGGACGTGTAGACGATGTAGACATGTAATTAAGACTAGCAAATAATATGTCGTCATTTACTTCCTGCTCCTTGCTTCAGTGACATTCATTCATTGTCACACTTACTTACAAGCCCATGCTTACTAGTTCAGTTACCCCAACGTACTATATTATCATTAGATTATTTCACCGCAGGGGTAGGCAGAGAGGGCGGACCGTTAAACAACTCTGTTAGGTACTCTGCTTGTAAATAAAACAAACCATTTTAACGATTTCACTTTAATATTGACTCACATTATTATAACCTTTGAACGTGTGATTAAACAGAGGTAAGTTCAAACTAACAAATCACAAATAAAAACTGTGGCGAGTACTCGTTAATGATAAATAATACAGTAATTGGCCTCATTGAAATCCAGAACATTTGAAATAAATTTAATTATTTTTGATTTAATAATCTAATAAGACTCTTGAATCATGTGATAATTTATTTATCCTACAAATAATACGATACATTGTATCAAAACATAAAAAAAGCTTTTGTAATAGTTGCATTTGCTTTTTAATTGTAAGCATTTAAAAACATACATACATTTCAGTCATATAACTAAAATATTAGGTATAGGTGCCTAATCTTGTATGTATGAATGTGATTGAACCAAGCAATGTGACCGAATTGTTTGGCGGTCCATCCTCTCTGCCTACCCCTGCGGTGAAACTATCTGATGGTATTATGGTATGTTGGGGTAACTGAAATAGGCTTGTAAGTAAATGTGACAGTGAATGAATGTCACTGAAGCAAGGAGCAGGCAGTAAATGACGAAATATTTATTGCTAGTTTTAATTACATGTCTACATCGTCTGCACGTACTGTCACTGTACTATTAAAGATCTAACAATGGGTATATAACCTTTCGGGAATAAAATGCAAGCTTTATTTTTTTTATATATAGTAGTAAAAAATTATACATTTATATACATTATTTAAGAAATGTTTTGACTGCCCAACTAGGAGGATTCTTGTTTTAGGACAGTCAAATTAGAATGAGTATTAACATATTTGGAACATGGTCTGTAAATAATATAAATATATAAAAAAATAAAATAAAAGATTAAAACATAGTACCTAACTGTTCTTTGTTTAGCATAGTTTTTTTTAATAATATTAATTACTTAGGTAGGTACTTAATAACAGATGATTAAATCATATAGGTTTTTTGTGTAAGCATTGCAAATCATAGTCCTACACACATGGGTTATATAAAATAAGAAAAAAAGAGAAGAGAAAGAATTTTAAAAAATAAATAGTAATTCTAATAAATTAAATAACCAATTAATACAAAAAATATAACCGTGGTTTGTTTAGAATATTTATTTAAATTATCATAAAAGTAATATATAAGTATACTGAAAAGTAAATGATTAAAACATAAAGGTATCTGGTGTTTGCATTTCAAATTATAGTCCTACGTACACATTTTGTACAAATAAGAACTAGAAAGAGAACAGAAACAATAAAATAAATCAAACAATTTATACATAATTATTACTGTTGTTTGATTAGTCTAGTATTAAAATGATATTATAATAATAGTTAAATGTACTTTTAACTGGTGTTTGCATTGCATAAGCCTACTTACATATTCTGTATAAGTATGAATAACAAAGAGAAGAAATAGAATAAAATAAAATATCCATTTAAACATAAGATTAACTGCTGCTTGTTTAGCATTCTAATTTAAAAGTAATAGGTAGGTACATATATACACATAATGATAATATGTAGGTACATATTATATACACATAATGATAAAGATTAGAACAGTTGGGAATTATATTTGGGAATAAAATGCAAATATTGTACACATTTAATTATTATAATCAAAAACTTCTCTACGATCGTTACCCTCACAGAAACCGATAGAGCAACGTAGCGCGTAGGCGACTGAATCAGTATAGGATTTGTAAGGTGATTTATTCATAACAATCCCTACCGCGTTTCAGTTATATAGGAATCCTTATTATGTCTAATTTAGTAATCTTTATTAAACCCAGTCTATAATTATTTTGAATTATGTATTTCATAAATCTCACGTACCTACATAATGGGAAATATTGCTAAACATAAGAAGCCATATTGGAGTAATAATGTATCTTCCAATATCAATAAAATAGATTTTATTAAGGAGATTGAAAGATACAACAAAAATCAATGCGTTTTCGGTCACTTCTTTTACTCTAATAGAATAGACATTAGTCCGTTGTCAAAACTAAAATATTAGGTACAGGTACCTAATCTTGTATTTATGAATGTGATTGAACCAAGCAATGTGACCGAGTTGTTTGGCGGTCCATCCTCTCTGCCTACCCCTGCGGTGAAACTATCTGATGTTATTTTGGTATGTTGGGTTGGGTAACTGAACCAGTAGGTATAGGCTTGTAAGTAAATGTGACTATATATATTTTTTAAGTTTAAAAAACGCGGGTTTATTGACTTGAAAAATAAATATTTTCAATATAGGAAATAGATTTAGTAAGTAAAAAAAATACGCGGTCCATCCTCTCTGCTTACCCTTCTATAATTACGTTCGTCACCCTCACAGAAACAGAGAGCAACAGAGCGCGAAGGCGACTGAAACGCGGTAGTGTTTGGAAGGTGATTTATGCATTCCAATCCCTAACGCGTTTCAGTCGGTAGAGCGACTGAAACGCGGTAGTGTTTGGAAGGTGATTTATGCATTCCAAACCCTAACGCATTTCAGTCGGTAGAGCGACTGAAACGCGTTAGGGTTTGGGAATACGCGGCCCGGCGACGGGAGACGGCGAAATACCCTCCGTAAACAGCTGCTTGCATTCATTTTAGGTTTAATATATTTTTCAGTTTAATTTCTAATGTTTGTTTTTTAATTTTTATTTATGTGTTGTTATTCACTTTTTACCTAATTTTATTATTTGTCTTTCTTTTGTTATTTCCAAACATGGAATGATTGCATTCGTATGTGTATCCACATCCACCTTTCAAGGGCTTCTAACTTTCGTGACAACACTTGGTAATATCACGTTAACATTCTACTTAGCTAAATCAACTCGGTAACTTTTATTTTAAAGAGCTAGTGATTTCTTGATACAGACGAATGGGCAGGAATATAAACTAGTTTCATCTATTGTCATTCAGATTCTGCGATTCGTCAGAATTATTATTTCCTTGGCTGAGTCCTTAATAGTAAGACAGCCTTATTCTCACAGCTTCTGAAGGGTGTTTTAAATACCACCCCTTGGAGACAAAGCCTTCCACCCCTCGGACTTAGGGCAACTAACCGGCAAGGCTTTGCAAGAAGCCGGGACAGGCAGGATTAGAATGATAGTACGAGAGCCCACGACCAAAATTTTTGTCTCATAGCAATACGGCCAAAACCGCATCAAATCGATAGATACGATTATCCTGAACTCGAAAATACCAATATCAGACATTTTCCGCGTAGCGTTTGATCTGACCGAATTTTCAAAATTGTCAAAGAATTTTACCGAACTGCATAATAGCAATATGTCTGATTTGCAGACTGTAGTTGAATGATAGTTCTGAGATACCGGAAACATATTTTTCAGACGTTAGTGGTGTAGCGCAAACCCGTAAAATCACTTAAAAAAATTAAAAATGAGACAAAAAAAATGTCTCATAGCAATACGTCTGAAAATCTTTTTTATTAGTAAATTTTGGTTATTTGATGCGAACAAAACAATTTTCAGACGGAAATGTGAACGCATTAAATTTTGAGACCGTTTTGAAAATGTTAACAAATTTTACCGATCGGTATCATAGCAATATGTCTGAAAATTGTTGGACATGATAAAATAAGTTGTCCACATGTGCAAAAAATTTATATCAGACAAATTAAGTGTAGCACCTTCTCTATCAGACAACTTTTCGATACTCAGATATCATTTAAAAATCGTATTGAGGCATCTTGAATTTTCTGTTACAAACCAATGAATACGTTGCGACCCTGAATTTATTAGATGATAATTAACAAAGAATTTACCCGAAACCGTAACATTGGATTGATTTGATAGTTTTGGTTTTATTTAAAGCACACTTGAGTAACTTTTATAAAAGAAATAAGTAATGACATCTGTCATCTGTCAAAGTACATATAATAGACAAGGGAGATTCTTGAATATCTATGAAGGCTGTAAATTTAAAAAAACATTTAACAGAGGCGTCGGCCAGGCGACTCCGAAACGTTATTTTCGTTTTTGGGAGTATATGCTACACTTAAAGTGTCTGAAAACAGGTTTTTGGTAATCATGGCAGCAATACGAAAAGTTGAAAAAAAAATTATCCGTATTGCTATGATACAGGTCGGCTAAATTTGTTGACATTTTCAAAAATGCGCTCAGGCTATATGCTACGCGCAAAATGTCTGAAAACAAACTTTTTCGTAATACAATTATAAAATCTATGTACATTTTCACTATCAGACGTATTGCTATAATACCGACTGTCTTTTTTTTTGACACAGCAGAAATGGCCTCCCACGCAGTTGCTACACTTTCGACCGTTACTACACACCTAGTCGGGTTCAGAATCATACAATCTAACGATTTTATAGGGTTTTTGCCGTATTGCTATGAGACATGGTTTTGGTCGTGGGCTCTCGTACTATGAGAGTCTAAATGACTGCGCAGCAGAGCTGTAAAACCTTAACGGGGTGAATTATCCACTTACGCGGTTTTCAACGGGCAGGCGATAAGACTGGGATTTGCAACTACCGGAGACACTGTGCCAACAGCGTTCTGTATTGTTGAAGGAAAATTGTGTTAAATTAATTGCTTTGCTTATTTAATAAAGGAATCGCAATGACTAGTGTAGAGGAGAATATTGATTAAGAAGTAGCAGAGGTTGCCGCACTTAGGTCGGGTATTTCAATTGATTTTAAGTTCGGCTTGGTTGAAATGTCGATCTTAGTGCGGTTTAGAACATAACCCAATTTTAATAGAGGAACGTGTTTCATTTTCTTTGAAAAATCAAACTACTTAACTGTCGACGTGAGTCCTATATATCTACGCTTTCTATTTTATGAAAGGCAGTTTATTTCAAGAAACTTATATTTTTAGGCGGGTTCATTTTTACGAGTTGATTTTTTATAATGTTCCCCACTTCAATTAGCATGGTGCTATATGCGAGGATTCTAATTTTAAATGGTATTTGTTTATTCATGAATGACGATGAAATTTTTTGAATCTCTCATCAGAGTCTTTTAGAATAATAATCAATTAATAACATCGACAGGCCGCATCGCTCGCTGAAATATAACAGTTCCATACTTATGAAATCAGGTGATATGCGTAATCCAAGGTGTCATGGAGGTATTCAGTATTATATAATGTAAATGTGAGATTTGACATGTGACTGCTAGCCCCTCGGTGCGTCTCGGTGTCAAAAACAGGAACTGCTGTCAAGGCTTGAGAGGCAGATTTAGCCTACTTAAATTTGAGCGAGGAATATCATACAGAGCGAGGATATGGACCAACTGATATACCTACCGGGCCTTAACGGCTTAAAAATCTGGGTGTGGTGTGAGTTTTATACGATGTTTTTTTTCGTATTGATCTCCATTCAGGAATTACATCTGGGCACATAAAAAATCTATTTATATTCTTACTTACGATTTCATTCAGATAGTTACCATTAAGATATAATATTTTGAACGGCACTAAATCGCTAAAAATAGCAACACTTCGAACGTAATCGTAGATCATACGAAAGCATCCGTCATTTGCCGTTGCAACAAATCATAAAAAAATACGCCCATACTTACATAGATTTATCTTCTTCTTCAATGTTATAATATTACATTGCTGCGTATAACATTAAAAACTACCGTAAAAAGAGTTATTCTAATAAAAATTTAATTTATTTGCTGATGTCGGTTACATTTAAAAAGTTAAAACAAATTGACACATCGCAAAAAATTTACGCCCTAGGCAGCTGCTTAGGTTACCTTGGCCTAAATGCGGCCCTGGCCGTTTCAATTATTTTTTCAGGATTAGATTTTTTTTTTATTTTTTATTTTTTTTTATTGAGTAAGTTTTTTTACAATAAGTTTATTTAATTCTAATATTACATATTTTATATACTAAAGCTAGTGCTTGTGTTTAGGAGAGGACAACTTGATAATAACTTTTTTTTTTTTTTTTCAAATCCTTATAACAAACTTAAGAACTTAACTTATGAATAGATTTAGACTTAATAACATATTTTTTACAGATTATAAGGGTAATTAAACAAAATATATATAGGATGTACATAAAACCTTTGGAATAACAAACAGTCAAAAACATATCTAATAAAAGTTAAAATTATATGGTGGGACTACCAAAATATGATTAAATTTTTTTTTATATTTGTCGTAATTTTTTTCTGTTCGCATATCGGCGGGTAATTGATTAAATAATTTTATTCCTTTATATACATAGTGATTCTGTGCTGTTGTGGTTCGTATGGGTGGTATAGTTAGTCCACCAATAGAAGTATTCCTTATGCTAATATTTAGCAGTGGGGTAATATTTTTTTTAAATATATCTTTGTGTAGCTGAAGTAGTGCTATTTTTTCGTAAATTTTTGTAAGTGGGGGAACAGGGAATTCTTGGAATACGTTTATTGTTGGGTAGTAATACGGTTTTTTTAGGATAATTTTTATAAGAATTTTTTGAATTGTTTCAAGTGGGAGAAGGGATGATTTATATGCACCCCCCCAAGCTATGATTCCATATTGTAATACCGAGTGCGCAAGTGCAAAGTAAAATTCTTTTAATATTTTTAATGTGATAGTATTTCTAAGTGTTCCAGAAAAAAAAAAGTTGTGATAAATTGCTGGAAAAGTTTTCTGATTTTATAAATTCACAGCTTAATTTAAAAAAACATGTACTGGTGCTTTTTATTGACTACTCAAAAGCTTTTGATACTCTCAGCCATATACAATTAATTAAGGTACTTGAAAACATTGGAATCCGCGGTAAACTCCTCTCATTTTTTAAAACTACTTAACAAATAGAAAAATGAATGTGAAGATTTTAAATGTAATGAGTAAAGCAAGATATGTTAAATCAGGAGTACCGCAAGGATCAATTTTAGGTCCAAAATTGTACATTATATATGTTATTGCTATGTCAAAACTCTTTAAAAAAGCCTTTAGATTCATTTTTGCTGACGATACTGCACTTGTACTATCCAATGAAAATCCTATCATAGCTATTCAACAATTGCAAAGTGACTTTAACGAGCTACTTAAATGGGCTCATGATGTTGGATTAATTATAAATGTTAAAAAAACCAAATGTATGTATATAAGATCACCAAGCCTGGGAATATGGAATATACCCAAAATAATTGCTCATAATTCTGAATGTATTCATAAAAAAATTGAAAATATTTGCTACTGTGAAACAATTGACTTTACTAACGAATATACTTATTTGGGACTAATAGTAGATAATACATTTAAATGGGATAAACAAGTGGGTAAAATTTGTAACCAGCTCCGATCTTTTGTAAGTAATTTTTATAAATTGAAATTTATTTTGCCCCATTGCACTCTTAAAATTATTTATTTTTCTATGGTCGAATCCAACCTTAGATATGGCATACGAACTTGGGGGCACACAAGCAATATTTATATTAAATATATACAAAATTTACAAATTGCTATAATAAAAAAAATTGTACCACCGAATATTTACATACAAAGAAGTAATCTAAAACTACTATATGGTTCTGAGAGCCTACTTCCAATAAAGGGTCTTCTTTGGTACATTATTATAATGGATAATGAGGGAAATAGCAAATACAAAAAGCAACCGGTGCATAATCATACAACAAGATTCACTGAAAATAAGGGCCTCATTACTCCAAGAGTAACAAATAAGTATGGAAGCCGAACGCTTAAATACTTAATACCAGAGATTTTCAATAAATTCAATAATTTTTTTAAACCTCAGAATAATGAGAGACCCTGCCCCAAAAACACTAAGCGTTGGCTAATAAGCAACGATTCAATGTATCTCTGAACATTATAATTATTGATGTATCCCTGAACATCTCAACGTACCTGCCTAAATAATTTGTATATAGGTAGGTACATTGAGATATATTATTTTGTGATATTGTTTATTGTATAATATTGTGTTATACATGTATTAAAAATTAAAAAAATTATATATATTATTTTGTAGAACCTACAGACAAGCCGTCATGTGTGACAGCTTTGTGGGACTGCGTAAAACTTGTATATTAAAAATGTATTTTCTTGTATTAAATAAAAAAAAAAATAAAAAAAATAATAAAAAAGGCTGAAAAATATATATATTAGTTTTCTCATTCTGTCTATTGTGGAGTTTATTTGATTTTTCCATTTAATGTTATTGTCGATAATTATTCCAAGATATTTTATTTGTTCTTTACTACTAATATGTATACAATTTGAGTTACAGGGTGTGATTTTAAGTAGACAGTTTCTGTCGTGAACTTTAATGTTTACATTTATATTTGAAATATGTTCTGTTAGGCTCAGAGGTAGAAAATGAGTTTTTTCAACATTTAAAGAAAGTAAGTTTTTGTCAAACCATTGTTTAATGATATTTATTGCATTATTTGCCGATATTTCGGCTTCTTTCCAAGAGTTTTCTTCAATTGTTAATACTGTATCATCCGCATAAAATATAATCTTTGCGACGATTGGGAGTTCAAAAAGTTCATAAACATATTATAGAAATAGTATTGGGCCCAGTACAGTTCCTTGTGGGATTCCAAAGTTAATTTTTTCTATATCACTTAACTCGTTATTTATTTTCACTTGCTGTGTTCTTTGATATAAATAACTATTTATACACGATTTAGCTTTGTCGGTTATTCCTATATTATTTAGTTTGTTGATTAATTTTGAGTGTGAAACACTGTCAAAAGCTTTACGGAGGTCAATGAATATACTTAAGCATTTTTTCCCTTTATCCAATGCTTTATAAATAACTCTAGTTAATTCCGCTATTGCGTCTTGTGTGCTCATTTTTTCTCTAAAACCGTATTGACTAGGATTAATACATTTTTTATTTTCCACATAATCTACAATTTGTTTCTTTATTACTCTTTCGTATATTTTAGCTACATTGGATATTAACGATATTGGGCGGTAATTGTTTATTTCTTTCGAATCTCCGGATTTATACACAGGTGTTACAATGGCTTTTTTGTAATTTGATGGGAATATTCTATTTTCAATGCTTACATTATGAATGAGATAGTGTGTGTGTAGAGTGGATTTGATATGTGCGAAGATTGACTGACGAAGGACCTTGAATTTTGTGTTGCTGTTTACTGCTTGGAATGAGGAAAAAACATATGCTGCATATAAAGGAAAGGACTCACCGAAACAGGATTAAGAACTTGTATGCTGGCAATTTTGTCTTCTTTCTCCCCGTCCAATTGGCACTGAAAACAGCAATAGGCATGCGTTTCGTTTACACGGCGAATTATGTTAACAGGTAGCGGGAGCACGGGGGCTATAGGGTATGTTGCGGCGCGGGCTGTTGATTGCAGACTAACGTGGTGAAGGTAGTTATAGGTGCGGATTTTGGGAACAAGGTAGGACAGGATTTGCAACAATATTAATACCAATCCCAAGCAGTAACAGTATGTATGTGTGCTATGTAGGTGTGTGTATGTGTGGGTATATGTATTGGCGTAACCATGCCCCCCGCCTGGAAGGGGATGAAAGAATCCACTTCCATAAACCAAAAGAGTGCCAATACGTTTCAACGCGCAAACAAAAAATTATAATGACACGCGGTAGAATGTAATAAATTATGTAAAAGTTACGAAAATATTATGTAAGTTATATAAATGCTTTACCAAATGGTCAAATGACTGATATAGCAAGGAAATAAAATGAATAAAAAACATTGAAACGAAAATTATGACTTGAAAGGATTCAATAAATAATACTGAACCTGCGGTAGATAAAACTAGTAGGGTTTGGTACCTATTTAACAATGAAACTAATCTAATTGATTTTTAAAAATTAAAGTATTATGAACTAACTTCTAAGATGTCGTTAAATCTATTGTGACGGTAAAGGACAGAGTTTAACGACGGCCCTGCGGTATGTTCTTTATATGATAGTAGTCTATTATTAAATTGACTACATTATCCCGAGCGGGCAATAGAATGGGATGACGACTGTCAAATTCTGTTTCAGCGTTACTCAATCTGCCTCCTACCCTTAGAATTCCGTCATGAAGAAACGGATTTAATTTCGCAATCGCTCGCCGAACCTTCTTCCCATCTTTGACTGCCTTTATATCTTCGGAGAAATGTTCTTGCTGTATAGAATTTATAACAGCGATTTCTGCAACTAAGATATGGCTTAATTCGAATGCTCGTGGTAATTTCTTAATGAAACGAAAAACATAAATTACTATTCGAATTAATTTCGGCCATGAACTAACACGAGAAGCTAGTGCACACAATAACGGTGGAGCAATTGTTTTGGGGCGGTTATTGTCTTGAACGGACATCAAAATTTTTGTTTTTAATTCGGGTGGATCAGATATCGATTTCGTATCAAAACGTTGTAAAGGCCAATCACTTTTAGGTAATTGGGCAAATACGGGACCATTAAACCATAACGGATAGTCTATTAGCTGAGCGGGAGTAAGACCCCGCGATAAGCAGTCGGCGGGATTGTCTTGACCTCTTATATAATGGAAGCATTCAGCCCCAAGATGGTTTTGTATTTGTGAGACACGGTTGGCAACGAAGGTCTGCCATTTTGCAGGCGGTGAATTTATCCAAGCTAGTGCAACCGTGCTGTCGCAAAAAGCTAAAGTCGTATGAGCTTTTGAATTTGATGTGTAGGTATTACTGACCGTATGCATTAATCGTGCAAGTACTAGCGCTCCACATAGTTCTAATCGCGCAAGTGAAATCGTCTTAGCCGGAGCGACCTTGGATTTAGCGCATAATAAATTAATTGTGGTTTTATCAGTATTCGGACAGTAAACATGTAAGTAAATAACACCTCCATATGCGCGTTCGCTTGCGTCTGAAAACCCGATAAGCGTTAATACACATTGGGGTTCGATTCCTAAAAAACGAGGAATTTTAATAGATTGCAGTAATGGCAATTCCTTTTTAAACTGTCGCCAAAGTGTGACAACTGTTTCAGGAGGAGTATCGTCCCAATTCAGGTTATACTCCCATAGAGATTTAATTATCAGCTTAGCCAATAATACAACTGGTGCGGCGAAACCCATCAAATCCCAAAGACGAGCAATCGTCGAGAGAATATTTCGTTTAGTACACGTTCTTTCGTCGGTGTGTACGACAAATACAAAATGATCAGAAGCGGGTATCCAATGAAGCCCTAGTATTTTTAGGTTTTCATCGGGATTAAATTCCACATGTTCCTTAACACGACGAGCTGTAGGAATCGTGGATAAAAACTTTGGAGAATTAGAAGAGAATTTTACAAGGTCGAATCCTCCGGCAGCGAATAACTGAATTAATTCCGTCGACAACTCGGTAGCTTCCTCGACTGATGAGCAACTGGTGACAAAATCATCCATGTAGAATGAGCCATTTTCCACCAAGTTTGCCGCGAGTGGGAAACGAGGTTTTTCATGCGTTGCGAGTTGACGCAGTGAACGCATGGCCAAAAATGGGCTACAAGACATGCCGAAAGTGACGCGATTAAATTCGAACAATTGTAAAGGGTCACTATTGTTAAATCTATACAGCATGCGCTGATAACGACGGCATTCTTCTTGCACTACGATTTGTAGGTACATTTGTTTTATGTCAGCGGTTATAGCTATTGCGAACAATCTGAAATTGAGGATAATGCGAAACAAATCACCTTGTAAATTCTTTCCGGTATGTAGGATGTCATTAAGCGAATAACCCGAATCGGATTTCATACTCGCATCTAGCACCATGCGAATTTTAGTAGTAAGTTTATCTTCACGAACTACAATATGATGCGGTATAACGTAATGAGGTAAGTCAGAATTGTCGACCGGCGAAATGTACCCTTTCTGTAGGTATTCGCGTAATATTTTGTCATATTCTAACTTTATTGCGGGTTGAGATATCAAGCGGCGTTCGAGAGATCGAAACCTGCGTTCGGCGGCGGGTAACGATTCACCGAGAACAGAGGGACTGTTTCGAAACGGCAACGCGACGATATAACGACCTGCCGTGTCACGAGAGGTAGTGAGTTTAAAAATGTCCTCACACTCTTGTTCATCAGGCGTTAAAAACTTCTCATCTGGAATGTCTTCCAATTCGAAGAAGCGCGACAGGCAAAAATCATTATTTTGCGTGAACGTACAAAATGATTGCGTGGCGTTTATACTTGGGTTTTCAATCATCGTTGGGGCAGTACCCAAGATGAGATATCCCAAAGTGGTTTCAATAGCAAATGGCTGGCCGAGAGAACCTGATATTTTGTTTGCCTTTAGAATGCGAGCAAATATGTCACATCCTAAGATAATATCAATCTCACCGGGCGTACAGAATGTTGTGTCTGCTAAGGGCAAATTGTCAAGATACGACAAAGAGGAACGGTTAATGTTAACAGTAGGCAACTCACTGGTTATAGTTTCTACTACATATGGTTTAATCGTATACGACTGAGTGATGTCATAGCGGGAATGTAACTTTAAGCAAGTTACGCCATTTGTCACATTTCTTACGTCACCTATTCCCGTGACGTAAGTACTTGGAGATGACCGCACCGTAAGATTCAAGCGTGAACAGCATTTGCGCGTAATTATGTCCCTTTGGGAGCCGCTATCTATTAGAGCCCGTAACGTCTGTACCTGGCCCTTAGCGTCTCTGGTAGTGCAAACAACCGTTCCTAAGAGTGCAGTAGTATTTGCACTAGGGCATGAATTTGTTACACATAGCGAAACCGGATTCAAAGAATTTAAGTTATCATTATCGGCATCTGCTTGTAACGCGGGAGATGGTATTGGGTCTGTTTGTGACTTTCGCCCATCAGTTTGTTTGAAATGCAATAAACTATGATGGTTGAGCGCGCATGTTTTGCATGTACTCTTTGATTTACAAGCTTTTGTGATGTGCCTAGTACTGAGGCAGTTCACACAAACTCGAATATTCGATGACTTAATAAAGTTAAATCGATCGCGTGGTTCTAGACTTGTGAATTTAGAACATTGGTATAAAGGGTGCGATCCCTTTTGACAACAAAAACAAATTTCGATGGAGTGATTATCGATTTTTTCGACATTAATAAATGCCTTTGCGGAATTAGTTTTTTGCGGTTTAGCGGTATAATTAATGTTTGAGCCAACGCGGCTCGAGGTCGGTTGCGTGAATTGCGCGCGGTTGAGAATTCGTTGCTGTTGTCTTACAAAGTCGATTAGTTCCGCGCTGGAAGGTAAATTTTCATTATTTTTAATAGAAGATTCGAAAGCCTTTACAGTCTCTATGTCAAGCCGTTTAAGACCCAGTTGTAGCAATATGAATTCTGCGAGGTCTTTTATTTTTAATTGCTTCAGCGCGGCGATGTTAGCGGAGTATGCATCTGCGAAATTCTCTAAAGAAGCGGGCGTGGCCGAGTTAACTGGAGGCAATTTCAGCAATCGGTCAAAGTATGATTCAGCAAGAACGCGTTGATCATTATACTTAGTACACAATGCGTCCCAAATAACTTGATAATTTGTACCAGTAGGCGTAATAGTTTTGCAAATATTTAATGCTTTTCCGGTTAATTTAGACATCAGATACTGCATCTTTTCAGCATTATCCAGAGAATCATTCAAATGTATAACCGAATTATATGTTTCATAGAAAAGAGGCCAATTATCTAATTTTCCGTCGAAGCACGCTATTTCCAAAGGCGGTAACTTAATTTGACGGCGAGGTTTCGCAACTGGATTGGACAGCATATTTGCTTCGGTATATTTAATAACCCCGAAGAGTTCTTCAAATGCATTTAATTGAGAGTATTCAGCAATTGCTTCCGGATTCAATTCCAGTTCGCAATCCACCTTTTCATCTAAAATTGTTATAAATTCAGAACGAATTTTTTCAACAGTAGTTGCGCCTGACAAAAAAGATTGGCGATTGCTAATGCTTTCCGAAGCTTTCCTTATCTTGTCATACACCGACTGTAAGCTTGCAAAGCTAGCTGATAGTTTAGCATTTAAACGTTTGAGACGTCTTTCGTCCCGAGACGACCCGGATGACGCGCTTGTAGCCATTTTATTTATTCCGGTTATATTTTACAAAATATGAGACGATAAACAACTAAAACTGCGGTTAAAATAATGTGTCTGTATTATTTATGCGGAATTAATTAATTAATATTTAATAAATATTTAATTACTTCACAGTGATAACCGCACGGGGTTAAATTGACTGGTGAGCTGTGAAAGGTTAACAGATGCGCCGTGCACTACGTCGGTAAATCATTAACAAATTATACATATTACGATCGTATTATTCTATTTGTAATGTAATCCAATAATATAAACAATACGAATATTAGGAAATAATCGTATTATTTATAAGGTAGGTAATGCGATTTGATTAGCAAGATATAATTACATGAGTTATCAGAAATAAATATCAAAGCAGTGTCTTGTATCTATTTATTCTAATAGCGGGTAAATATGTTATTTCCAACCATAATACGATAGGTATAAAGAAACAAAATTACTCATGTAGGTATATCAAACTGCGGGAATGCGGGTAATTATTTATATGCGGTATTGTAAAAACGTATTCACACTCCGCTGGATTATTATCTACTAATATTATGGTTCAAAAATGTCCGGCTCGTTTGGATCAAGATGAATGAGATAGTGTGTGTGTAGAGTGGATTTGATATGTGCGAAGATTGACTGACGAAGGACCTTGAATTTTGTGTTGCTGTTTACTGCTTGGAATGAGGAAAAAACATATGCTGCATATAAAGGAAAGGACTCACCGAAACAGGATTAAGAACTTGTATGCTGGCAATTTTGTCTTCTTTCTCCCCGTCCAATTGGCACTGAAAACAGCAATAGGCATGCGTTTCGTTTACACGGCGAATTATGTTAACAGGTAGCGGGAGCACGGGGGCTATAGGGTATGTTGCGGCGCGGGCTGTTGATTGCAGACTAACGTGGTGAAGGTAGTTATAGGTGCGGATTTTGGGAACAAGGTAGGACAGGATTTGCAACAATATTAATACCAATCCCAAGCAGTAACAGTATGTATGTGTGCTATGTAGGTGTGTGTATGTGTGGGTATATGTATTGGCGTAACCACATTAATTATATGAGTAATTGGTTTAGTTAGTGAGTTAGAACATTTTTTTAGGATTTCTGTAGTTACACCATCATATCCAGGTGCAGCACCATTTTTTAGTGATTTTATTATGTTTTCAATAGTTTCCTCCGTAATCGATTTAAAAACTGATAGATTGTTTTCACTTAGTTTATCTTCATGTATATCATCTGGTTGATAATTTTGATCAATTTTGTAAGCAAGTTTTTGTCCGACGTTTACGAAAAAATTATTGAAAATATTTGCACACTTCTTTGATTCGTGGATAGCATTTAATGTGGTTCCATTGTTTTTTATAAGATTTATAATTGATTTATTTTTATTATTTTTATTCATAATTTCGTTTATGGTGTTCCATGTTTTTTTAGTGTTTTCCTTTGTAAGGGTTATTTTTTCTTTGTAATATTTTTCTTTCGTATCTTTAATAATTTTTGTGAGTTTATTTCGAAATATTTTATATTCCGTTTTAATGTGATTATTGTTTTTTTTTTTTGTTTGAATGAAGAGTTTTTCCTTTTTCCGGATGGATATGATTAGACCTTGCGTAATCCATGGTTTAATTTTCCGTAATTTAGCATTAGTTTGGAGATTAATATAAGTGGTACAGTCAGCGATATTAGTAGTTAATGTTTCTTCAAAATAATTTGCACATATATCAGGGTTTTGGCAATTTAATATTGATGTCCATGATTCATTGCGTAATTTATTATTTAATTTATGATAGTTTAGTTTAGAAATGATTTTAATATTTTTTCCAGGATCATAAATTTCTGAGTTTTTACATAGATCATAAACAAATATATTCGTATGATGATCTGTTATATCGTTTTTCCATATGATAGATTTAATTTTATCTGTGTTTTTAATATTGGTCCAAATATGATCTAGGCACGATGGTGCTTGTTTTGCAATTTCTCTTGTGAACTTATTTATACATGACATAAAATTCATTTCATTCATCGTGTTTATATATTCAATTTTATTTTTACAGTGATTATTTGGGCCAATATTAATATTCATGTCACCTATTAATATACAATTTAAAGTATTCTTATTACAGAGAATTTTTTTTAACTCTTCTATAAATAGTTGTACATTTGAACTGTGTGTGCGATACATAGCGATTATATTAAAGGGCCTATTGTTTACATTAAAATTGATTGACAGACAGTTTACGTTACATATGGGTATTTCGATAACGTTGATATCAGTAAATTTGTCAACAGTATATACTACAATTCCACTATTTTTATTAATCTGATAATTTGTAACATATTGCTTGTAGTTGGGAATAATTGGTATGTTTATGTTCGAATGTATATGGGCTTCGGATAATATTATAAAATCTGGTTGTGAACAGAGTGTATTTAGTGATACAAGAAATTCATCCATGTTTTTATTTACACTTCTTATATTTAGGTGTAAGATTGTTAATCGATTTTTTATATTTTTATATATTTTACTGCATTCTATTGCTGTTTCACATACATATTCTTCTATGTTTAGGTTTTTATCGATTTCGTTTAACTTAATATTATTCATTGCATGTGTTAAAATTTGAAATTTGTACATAAGGTATTAATAGCAGTAAAACCATCATAATTTTTGCTGCAATATTCTTGCTTGAGTAGAATAGTACATAGTACATACATACATATATCAATAGTACAAGTGAACATATACTGTAGAGATTTATTGCATATAGAATATTGGCAGCGTGATACATGGGTTAGTAATGTATATAATACTAATTTTGAAGTAATATATCTATAATTAGACTTTAGTAGTCTATAATTTACTAGCCTTCGGTAAACGCAACTGTGTATTGGTATTGTACCTATTATCTATTTTCTGGTAGTTACTTAGATATATTGGTATATTCTCAATTGTAATCATACACCACGAGGACCATGGAAAAATATTAATAGAAAATGACAAAATCTCAAATGCAGTCCTGGCGCAAGGAACATCAAATTCTGAAACTCCGTTTTTCGATTAATAAATCTCTACCCTATTTTACATTAGCTGGAAGATAAGGAGGTCTCTATGATGGAAGCGAGGAAGTTCGTAAACTAGATTGCTTAGGTTGTCGTACAAATTTGCATTCCCGACAAATTAAGCAATGAATCTACACTACGGGGCTTCATTTTAATAACATAATGAACATATAACCACGATGAGTTAAGCTTAATGTGTAATTTAGTAAGCTTTATCAAACATCCATAACTTTATAAGGTCTGAATCATAGACATCCAAATTTATAGACTTGCCCTAACATTTACAATTTAGGAGGTGGGTATAGCGCCGCCCCGGGATTTTTTTTATTGGATTACCAACACCTCTGCCATTGGTCAGCCTAAGTGGTTCGCTATGTTTGGGGAAGCTTGGGTGCCTTCATAAGGTGTGGTTTTTACGGGCCTTGGCGGCGGAAACCCACTCAATGCGTGGCGGGCCGAATCGGGATAAACCGATTGAGTGAGGCCTTTTGACCTCTTCAATTGGACTCTCTCGACCCATTGCCTTGCACCGCCATACGCAATTGAAGGGATGCATTACATTAAGATACAAGTTATAGGTATGTTCAGCGCCCTTGAGGTGATTTTTCACGAAAACGGCTATATACAAATTAGCCAAATATTATTATTATTATTAAATTAAGTTATTCATGGTTATAGTACCTATCCATTACGTAATATCAGCATGTGATATGAATTGTAACTGATTGTTAAAAAAGGTACAAGGTCGCCGAGGGTCTGGTAGGAGACAAATATCTTGGCTGCGAAATATACGAGAGTGGACCGGTTTTAGAAGTGTGGAGGAGCTATTCCGGGCAGCGCAAGACAGAGAGAAATTTTCAAAAGTGATCGCCAAAGTTGCGTCGGGGGGACCCGATAGGGCACACATAGAAGAGAAGTTAAAAAAAAAATTAAAACGAGGTCAAGTAGTTTAAAAATAATTTAGGGATATCACGCAAAGAAATTTAATAAATTAGTGTTGTATGTTAGATTCCTCGAATAATGAAAAATGTCTGTGTGTAGTAATTTTTTGTAGTGGATATAAGTTGTGAATTGATGAGTTATTTGCTGCATGTGAGGTTGAAGGTGTGGAGGTGACGAAGGTGGGGAAGTATCTGGCTATTCAGATCCTGTCACCAAATATGGCTAAAGTCATTTAAAATAAATTGTGAAATAACAAAATAAAACTTACATGCGCAGGAATTGAACCCACGACCTCCGGATTATTATCCGAGGATAGAAACCATTTAAACACGTAGGCCGTCTATTGGACTAAAGATTTTGTACACAGGCTCGTTCACGCGGTTCCATTTCAAATGCCCTCATATAAAACTTAACTAAACAACTACACAAAAGAAAAACAATACCCGCATTGACAAAAATCCCGTCTTTCACCCGTTTCTCATCCCCCCTCGTCACTGCGCCGCCCAATCGGATTTTATTTTATTTCGTTTATTGGCTCGCCAACAGAATACATCACCCTACAATTATTACATTAATTTACAATTGAATATGATTATACGAAGAATCCAATTCAAGTCGAAATATCGTTCTTACAAAAAATGAAAACCGATTTAGTAATAGGTTAAATAATAATGTATCTGAAGTTATACTGTGTAAAACTAGGCTTGCGCAAAGACATGCTTATTTTATTACACCAAAAATTTATAATGCTCTCTACGAGACTACAGAAATTGAATGTAAAAATATATCCTCCTACAGCAAATATAAAAATGTTATAAAGTCTTGGATAAAAATTATTGATACAAACCTTTACTTGCTGTAACATCTGATCTGATGTAACTTAACAGTTTTTTAATCTTTACATGTCGTTTGAATTGTAATCAGTAAACACTGATTTAATTTTTTATTTATTTAATTTTATTTTTTAATCTCTACAAAAAAAAGTATGTATATGAGTAAAATTTTAACTGTTATAAAAAAACACACTAGTATATCCACGAACTGGCGTTGTCTATGTGGGATTTTTTTTGGTTAACCTGCTAATTGTATTATTCTTTACTTTTTAACTGTTTATATAAAAAGCTCGTATTTATTGTAAAATTATACCAATTTATGTACCAAAAAAAAAATTAATAAAGAAAAAATAATAATTTAAATTACAAGTAGATACATAAAACAAGGATGGTGAATAATGGATTACAAATAATACTTATATAATAATACTTTTATAAATACAAACACCATTCGTTTGTTAAATGGCTTTAACCGTGTTCTGTGTAACCATATACGTTCCGACTTTCCTCTTCCTTATCTCCCCTTCCCCACTCCCTTCAGCCTATATACCTACACCGTTTGGGGATTGTATAGCCTTACTGAATTGTCATTAATGAAAAAAGTTGTAAAGTTCACGAGAAATTTAGGTAAAGTTGGATAAGCAAACATTACCAGTGAATTTATTGAAGTACGACATATCTTTAATCTTTATTAATTAATCTTCTATCTTCTACTACACTATATAAAGAGGTAAGATTTGTTTGTTAGTTTGTTTGTTTGCATTGAATAGGCTCCGAAACTACTGAACTGGTTTGAAAAATTCTTTCGCTGTTGGGAAGCTACACTATCCCTGGGTAACATAGGCTATATTATATTAAAAAAATAGGCATCTTTACTAAAACTTCAATAATGCAACCCAAGGTGTAAAAAAATTACCTAAAATATTCTTTACATTGCGTGCGCTGCGAAAACTATTGATGATAGGATAAAATAATGTAAGACGAATTTGTAGAACCCATCATTATTTACAAAAAAGGTCGCGACAGCATATGTCTAACTATTATGGTTATGCCACAATAAGTATTCTTTTATTTTTAAAATTTAATTAAAATGTCGCCGCTTGAAAAGGCTCTTTATTTGTATTTTTTAATCCTTATCAAAATAAATTACTTCATATTCAAGACAGCTTCAATACCTTTATTTAACTACTTGAATTTTTCAATTCGGATATTTAATTAGAAAGATATCACGAGTTTAAAAATGTTAGTATTAGAAAAAAGTTTCGGCTACGGGCCGGGCGGGAGAAGAGTCAAGAAATGAAGTGCCAGGAGGGTTGGCGGGACGGGGGAGCGGGAGAGCGGTGGCGGGGAAGGTGGAAGTGGAACGCTGGAGGGGAACGCACGGGAACGGACATCCAAGGAGTAACATTTTATTTATTTGAATATGGCATTGCAACGCATGCCGGGAAACAGCTATATATTATAAAATAAAGTAAAAAAAACGTGCGGACCGTAAAAACTCAGAAACGAGTCCCGGTACGATCAAGGGAGTTATATGGTGTGGTAGATCTCTATCCCCCCTAGGGAATAAGGGTAACCGTTTTTACCTAAAGGGCGTGCTTTTAAAGATATAACGGGTGGAAGTTTCGCCCTTTTGAAATTTCGAGAACAATCTTCCGGAAAGTTCTATAAGGTTCCATAGAGCTCTTGAAAATTCTGGTAGGAGTGGCAGAGTATGTCGGGGAATTTTTGGGAATAGGGAATCGGGAACATCAGTGTGGAACATTCCAGAATACTCTCGAATGTTGTCCTGAGCGAAGCCGGGTAACCCAGCTAGTAATATTATAAATGCGAAAGTTTGTATGGATGTGACTTACTCTTTCACGCAATAAATATCGAATGGAATTTAAAAATTCTTTTACTAATCGAAAGCCACATTATTTGCGAGTAACATAGGCTATATATATATTGGTAAGCTCTGGCGTTATGAATAAGGTGAGGTGTTATGAAACTATTTATTATGCGCTTATTGGCAAAGCGTGTTGCTAAGTAAATGTTTGACGTGGACTGTCGTATTGTTATTTGTTTAGGTTACTATGGAGATTTCTTTGATAGCAAAAATTCAAATATGAGTATTTTTATATGAATATTTAGTGTAAAAATATAATATAGGTACTAATCTACATTGGGCGAATATGCGAGCGAAGCCACGGGCAAAAGCTAGTATTATAATAAGCGGTGTAATGTAACCATTTATACCAACACCCCTTCCATAGGTCACCCCTATAGATTTGTCTAGGTTTGGCAGCGAATGCGTTTGCCCACCTACTGCGAGTCTGATTGAGGGAGCCTAACGTTGACATCTCCAGCCGGACTCTCTCGACCCACCCATACCCTATTGCAACGCATGCTAGGAACCAGCTAGTATTCCATAATTTCAAAATTATCGTCAGGACTAGTAGTACGTCACGGTGCGTGTGTGAGAGAGATGCAAGAAAATTATGACTTTTTTTCCTTTGGAGGAAACAGACCTACGTACATCGTGTATCTCATCTTTTGAAAGAGCTGCAGCATTATTGTGATAAGGAACATATGTTTATTGCCTTTTTTATATCGTCACGGTACCGAAACCGTGAAACGTCACGGTAATTTTAAAAGCGCTGTAATGTAAATCGCTAGTATTGAGCTGACAGACGTTAATTATACCACGCGAGTAGAAAATTAAAGTAAAATACTTGATTCAACTATTATTTATCTTAAACATAGTCTAAATGCCATGAATAACTGAATATATTATGTAGATCCTAACTGCAACTAATTTTTAATTTATGTATTCGATACTGCAGCCATGGGTCGACCTACAGTGTCCTTCTTTACAATATTAAGGAGGATAAGGTGTCTCTACTTATGACGACAGAATAGCACTTATTCCCAAACATGGGAACACCTCAGCACAGGTTCGCCTAGTAAGGTGTTCACAAAATACTACTAGGTACAATCATACTAACCATAATACTTACTTATTTACAAACAGTTACGGATCATTAACATTTTTTTTTCTTATTACTAAACTTATTATCTATGTAAACCAATGTAATAATATGTAAAGTGTGTGTTCAAGAATAGAAATAAATAGATTATCCAAAATTAAACCGACTGACGATAACCACGTAAAGTTGTTCTGTCAGAACTCTGTAAGTCTGGGAATAAAAAACGAAGATTCTTTTTACGATTCTAAGATTTATTTTCTTCCCTTCCGGAGCGGTATATCTTCGGCAATTGTTAGGGGAGACTTTTCCAAAGATTCCAACAAATCAATTTATTTTAATTCGATTAAGGTTGGGAACTTATCAGCTGATATCGATAGATTTATAGCACCTAGTTAAATTGATAAAGCGAAAGGAAAAGCATTAAAACCCCATAGGTAGAGGGATATTAACCTTTAAGTATGGACGTCAAATATTTTTAACACTAGTGTGGACGTGGAGTCTCTCAGGCTACTATATATATACTACACATACAATTTTTTTCTAGAAACAGATTCCGAACCGCGGCAAAACCCTATCTAGATATATCTAAATATAGGTCTTTAATAAGAAAAAAATAAGTATTTTGTAATCAATGAAAGATCAACTATCATAGCACTTTTTCAGACTTATCATTTTAACACATTAAAAGTAACTAAATCTAACACTAGAACGAAAATTTTTCTTTATCTACTTATTTAATATACGAACGTAAAAAAAACATTTTTCATAACAAAAATCGAAAAAAGCACAAAAATTATCAAAATATTTTATATGAGAACGTGGAGCCTGACAGGCTCCAGCCAATATTTCGATGATTGCTATGCACCCAGCGACGCAACCTCCTCACTCGCTGTCTATTTTGCCACTAAACGTGAAGCTATTGAGACGCTCGGGAGCGGGGGAAAGTGTGTGAAACAAATGACTTGAGAACCGCGGGGAGCCTCTGAGACTCCACGTCCATACTTAAAGGTTTAGCTCCTTGAATGTCAACACAGAGGACACAGATTCAACTTCTGTTCTGGGGAAATTGCATAATTAATTGACACTGACAGATGAGGTTATTTTTAATAATTATTTTATTTTATTTGTTAGCGTTATAAACAGTCATTACAAGTTCACATATAACAGTATTAGATATAATCATATCATTGACCAATAAAATAACTACATAAAAATTTGAAACCATAATAAAAGGAAAAACAAACAAAACAATATACGTATGTAATATAAACAGTTCTGAAAAAGTGCATCTACTCACTTCAATCTACAAAAATGTATTTTCAAGGGTAATATATACTGTAACATTTTTGAAGAGGTTATTTAATGCAAACTGCTGAAATCAAAAAAGAAAATGTAATGAAAATGAAAAAAAAATGAAAATGAAAAAGAAAGAAAAGGAATTAATGAAACGTTAAGTTTTCCGTTGAATATTTCTTTTTACGAATTTTATGGAGTTAGCAAGGTTCGTATTAAACACGTCAATGTCTGTGCATAATCTATTGAAGGTGCTACAGCTTCTTCTTATAAACAAATTTTGAAGATAATTAGCATCGCTCTTAGGAATATAAAATATGTCTGGAGATCGAGTAACTCTCATTGGACATCTGAAATTAATATTTTGTAATAGGTAAGGGTTATCAAAAAAATTGTGGATTATCTTATAAAGCATTACTAGGTCTCTGATATCTCTGCGTTGATCAAGGGTTTTGAGGTTCATAGAGACATAATTTACATCATTTCGCATGCGAAACGGAACATATTTCAAAAACTTTTTCTGGATTCTTTCTATATTTGATTTATATGTAGAACAATGAGGGTTCCATACTGTTGAAGCATACTCTAGGTGGCTTCTGACGTATGATATGTAGAGAATCTTTAATGTTTGTGGATTATTGAAAACAGAACTTACTCTTAGTATAAATCCTAGCATTTTCAAAGCCTTAGACGTGATATGCTGGACGTGAGATTGAAAAAGAAGCTTACTGTCTAATAGAACTCCAAGATCTCTAATTACATTTACCCTATTTAAAAGATTGTTTTTAGTTATGTACGGATATAGTATAGTGTTTTTCTTTCGAGAATAAGATATGACGGAACATTTATCTGCATTAAAAAGAAGGCAGTTTTCTAAACAATACACATTGACCAGGGAGTTCAGGTCATCCTGGAGCTCTATACAATCCATCTCAGATTTAATGATTTTGACAATCTTTTTGTCATCCGCATATAGGAACAGCTGAGAATTACGAATAGTTTTGTTAACATCATTCATAAAATGTTGAATAAAAGGGGGCCAAGGTGAGATCCTTGGGCAACTCCTGAGGTTACGGGGACAAAACTAGAGCAGAACCCCAGTATAGTTACAGCTTGCGTACGATTTTCGAGATAAGAGGCTAACCAACGAAGGAGGTCACCGTGTATACCCATTGCTTCGACTTTCTCAATTAAAATGCTGTGGGATTTTATCAAAGGCTTTGGAATAGTCTGTGTAGACTACATCGACTTGAAAACCGTTATCCATAGCAACAAGGACTGTGTCAACAAATTCGCATAGATTAGTTTCTGTTGATTTTCTGTTCACGAAACCGTGTTGATTCGAAATGATGTGTGGTCGTATACAAGGAAAAATGATATCGAAAACAATCTTTTCAAAAAGTTTACCCATTACATTTAATTTAGAGATCGGTTTGTAATTTTCTATGTTGTGTTTGTCGCCTTTTTTGAAAATAGGCTCAATATATGAACTTTTCCCATTCTTGTGGAAAAATGCCAGAAGAAAAATGCATTATAAAACATATAAATGGATAAAACATGTTTAATTTATTTATTTGAGAAGAAATGTTAAATATAAATTTGGGAGGTGGGTATGGGTACGCCCACCCCGGGAATCATTTATTAGATAACCACCATCTCTGCCACAAATCTCTGCCATCTCTGCCACCATCTCTGCCACCATCTCTGCCACCATCTCTGCCACCATCTCTGCCAGAGGGTGAGGTTCTAGGTCTTGGCGGCTGATTCGTTAGCTCACGTATTGCGTGACGGGCCAGATCGGGAGAGACTGGTTGAGACCTATCCAGCCAGATTCTCTCAAACCATATTCAATTGCACCGCAGTGGGAGAGTTCGATTCATACGGCTGTCACTCCTGGACACATTGACCCCAAAGTCCTATTTTTTCCTCAGGGCCTCCAGTTTTTTGTTCCACACAGGAGGCCCTGAGGAAAATGATTCCCCTCAGGGCCTATCTCATCTTTGAGGATGCTGTGTGGGGGGTCTTTTTAGGAAAAGGAAGGAAAGGAAGTTCTGGGAAGGAAAAAAGGCATGAGGGATGGCCGGGGTCGGTGTATCCAAGAGCGACGGACGTATGAATCTATCCTCACCACTGCCGTGCAAGGCAATGTTCCGAGAGAGTCCTTCTTTAGAGGTCAAAAGATCTCCCTCAACCAGTATCTCCTGATCTGGCCTGCCACACAGTTTGTGGGCAGTTGCATCCGCCGCCAACCGGACAAACCTCACCCCATGAACCCGGCACCCCTGCTAAGTCACCAAACGTAGCGAACCACTTGTGTGTTGAACCACTTAGGTTATCCAATAAATGGTTCCCGGGGCGGCGGTACCCACACCCGCCTCCAAAATTGAAATAAACAAAAAATTTTACAAAACAAAAAACGACTTCAAAAAATGCACTAAAAAGAAAAAAAAATAATTTCGTACGATTTTTATTTTTGGAGTCGGTGTCAGCCAAGTTAACTACATACATAGGTATATAGATGAGATGTGGAGATCTTGGCTGACACCGACTCCAAAAATAACAATCGTACGAAATTATTTTTTTATTTTTTAGTGCATTTTTTGAAGTCGTTTTTTGTTTGGTTAAAATTTTTGTTACTTTTTGATTTTTAGTGACGAGCGTGCGTAAATAAGTTTTACTTCAAAAAGAGATTCATCGAAATCTTTTGGCGTAATATTGAGTTATTCGTCTATTTGTCGCGCACGTACTTATTGCAAATTTTAGACATATATGGTTTTTTCATGGATCCCATTCTCAAAACTGGACCAAATTAAAATGGGACCACACGGGAAGCACCAGCTTTCTAATAAAAAAGAATCATCAATATCGGTTCACCCAATCGAAAGTTCTGAGGTAACAAACAATAAAAAAAAAAAAATACCGTCGAATTGATAACCTCCTCCTTTTCGAAGTCGTTTAAAAAAGAATCATCGAAATCTGTTGGCGTAATATTGAGTTATTCGTCCATTTGTCGCGATTCCATTGTCAGAACTGGACCAAATTATAATGGGACCACACGGGAAGCACCAGCTTTCTAATAAAAACAGAATCATCAATATCAGTTTACCCAATCGAAATTTCTGAGGTAAAAAACATTAAAAAAAATACCGTCGAATTGATAACCTCCTCCTTTTCGAAGTCGTTTAAAAATGACCAACGGCACGCGGTGTTCCAAAGTGGTCACCCATCCAAGTACTGACCGCGCCCAATGTTGCTAACTTCGGTGATCGGACGAGAACCGGTGTTTTCAACATGGTATGATCGTTGGTTAAGCGTGGAGTCAATGTAAACATATACCTACATATTTCTACGTATCACTCTTCTATCACCCATCTTATCGATTAGTTTAATGTCCCTATTTCTGTACATACTTGTTGTTGATCTGATATAAGTTTAACCGCCATAACGGGACTAACCCACCGCACAGTTAGTAATTTGAGGTATCTAGCTTGACTTTTTTTAAAAACTCTAAGTTTTTTACTGGATTTAATTTTAATTTAATTGGGTACCTAATAGCCTAATTTTTATAGAAATTGAAAAAAAAAACATTTTAGCTGCTTGCGACGTCGCGGCAAATTCGCAAATACTAGGGTAGACTGAAAAGTAATGCACACATGCTTGTAAAACTCGCACGAAAATAAATAGCAAGATCCGGCAAAAAGCATATTAAAGTGCAACTCTTAAGCTTCAAAATCACATATTTATTTTTCAACAAAGTCAATGTTAAGGCTAACAAATTTCTCCCAACGTGTAACAAGTTTTTTCATAACGTAATTGAATAATTCTTCCGACATTTCTCGAATCCAGGACTTGACAGTTGTCTTCACCTCATCGTCCGAGGTGTAATGATTACCCTTGAGATGTCTCTTGAGTAGAGAAAAAGAAATACAAATCGCAAGGCGTTAGATCGGGGGAGTGAGAAAGGTGTGAAATCGGTTCAAACTTCAAGTTTTGCTGAGGTTCTAATCGACGCTGTTTGTTCTCGTCCGAGAAACGACGTGGTACCCATCGTCCACAGATTGTATGGTGTACTAACTGTTCAACAATGAAGCCGACACTTTCCTTGGATATTCCAAAATGGTTAGTGATACGCTTTTGAGTGATTCGCCGTTCATTTTGAATCAATCCTGAACAAGTTTGAATTGTTTATCGTCCCTATTAAGGGGTCTCCACACGGTACTGCCGCAGAACTGTAGTCAGTTCTGCGGCAGTACGTACTGCGGCAGTACCGTGTGGAGACCCCTTTATTGATCTGAGTTTTTCATAAAAAATATAGATTTTCCAGGCTCACGATCATGAAATTTTATTACCCATCGATTTACAGTAGACCTATCAATAGAATCATCTCCATAAAAATACTTTAAACGACGATGAATGTCAGTAGGAGTTACCTTTTCAGCAGTTAAAAATTCGATAATACACGCTGTTCACCTTGCGTTGACATAACACTAAAACATGTCTCCATACTTCAGCTTCTCAAAATACACTGGATGAATTCAACGACCTCAAACTTACGCGTACGTATAGAGGTGGAATGTCATATCCATATTCCACCTCGCGCGCTTCTGAAGTTCATTTAGTTCCCGCCGTATAAGCATGTGTGCGTCACTTTTCAGCCTACCCTCGTATTTCAAAAACGCAGCACCAAAACGCAGCACCACAAACGCAGCACCCCCTCTGGCTTGGCATCATGCCATCTCCTACAGTTCGTTCGTCCCGCCACACCACAGTGATCCCAAAGTGCCTTTCCCAGTAAAGGAACCCAACTCCCCAGTCTCAATACCCACCTCAGTGCCGCCTAGGAACAATCCCGCCTATTGTCGCGCCCACGGCCGCCCGCATTCGCCGCTCCTACAGTTTTCCCGCCAAATCCAACCGACAAACGACGACGCCGTCATTTTACCGCCTTTTCCAACCGTCGTCTTGTCTCGCGCCCAACGATCACCCGCCTACCGGGTTCACGTCTTCCTACATTCAGTGCCTTCTCCCGCAAATAACTTCAGTTAATTCAGTGGTTTGAACTTTCATGCAATTCTTTTTTTTTTCCCCGTGTCTGAGGCTCGAGTTGATACCGCCTGAAAGAAGAGTAAAGCTCATCGCTCGCCATAGGACTACCCCGCATGAGACCACCACCGAATCTCCATCACCGAATCTCCACTCAGACCATCCTCACCATCACCACCGTTCTGACCAGACCCTGTGCCACTCCAGCAAGACCCTCCAAGTCGTAAATTCTTTTGCAAATTCACTTCATTCCAACATTGCTCTTCTACACTCCCAATCCTAAAAATCCCCACCGTCCTTCTCCCAACAAATCCATCATGCTTTCCCTCCCTCCCCCCGAGGTACTCTCCTTCTTCGACAACCACCCCGACCCCGACAACATGTCCCTAGAAGACCAAGACCATGTGATCTTACTCATGCTCAAACACCACAAGAGTTCCCGTACCCTCTCCCCTTGCAGTTCACCCCAGCCCGACTCAGAATTCACCTCCTCATTGAATCCCCCCCCAAGCTCGCCCCAGCCAACCTCCCCAAACCACCCCCCTACCCCCCCCCCCAAACCGATAACACCACCACTACCCTACAAACCGACCACCCCCCTTTCACCCCCCAAACCATTGCCCCTCAAACCAACCGCCCCCCTACCGCCCCCCTAACCGACCGCCCCCTCACCGCGCACCCCTTACCGACCGCCCCCCCATTGCCCCCCAAACCAATGCCCCCCCTACCTTCCCCCCTACCACCCGCCCCCCTACCGACAACAAAACCGTCTGCCCACCCTCTAACCCCCAAACCGATGGCCCCCATACCACCCCTCCAACCGCTCACCCCCTGACCGCCCCCCCAACCGATCACCACCTCACCACCCCCCAAACTAAACGACCCTCCACCGTCCCTCAAACCTCCCCTCACAGCTCACTCTCGCTCAACACCTCCGGCATAACCTTCCCCCCCAACCCCCAATCAGGGGGCAAAGGTTCCACTCCGTCTCCTCACACCCCAGCGACACCCAGTCAATCCAACCAACTTCTGACAACTCAGGCCCCAAAAAGGCCTGGGAACCCCTCAAACCATCCCGCAAACGAGTCCGTCTAAAGAAACCTCCCCCCCCGTTCATCTCCAAAAACTCCAAACAGCCCCCCCCAATCAACAAACGTCCCCTCCCCTACACCTCCGGCAAGCCCAACGCAACCCTCACCCCTCAGTCTACCACTTACCTCACCCACCGATCTACCACCCCCTCCCCCTTGTTCCTCTATCCCCCCCCAAAGCCCCCCCTCTTCTCCTCCTACCCCCCCCTTCTCTCTCTTACCCCCCATCACCTCTTACCCCACCCCAAAAACTTCACCTTCCCCCTCCCTCCCCCATCCCAAACTCCCCAGTAATTAAACAAAACACCTAAAATCACACTTCTACAACCATTAAATAAACTCACGATGAAAGAGAAAGGGGCCTCAATTGGCCCGGTGCTCTGAACGCCATTATTTCAAAAGTCAAAAGTACCCTCGTATTTACTACCTCGAAACGCGAAGGAGTAATTTTATGTCAGTTGAGATTGGATCTCTACTCGGGTGTACGTGTGCACGTCATCGTGAAAATTCAACAATAACAATTGTTTTTTTCTGAATCTTTATGATGGAATGTAGGAAATCGGGGGTTTATTATAATTATTTAACTTGTGTTTTAGTATGATAAAAAAATATTGAAGTAACTATTTTTCAAATCCAATTTTTTCTTTAAATTTAGAATTCATCGAGACTTTTAAAAATTCATCCGAATGAACACAGCAAAATCTTAAGTTTTCTGTATTTAATGGACATTAATGTGTCAAATTAAGCTTTAGTTTTGTGATGTATTCAGGGTTTACTTTAACAACTTTTGTTTTTCAGCACCAAGGTGATTTTTGATATGTAGATCGATATATATTTATACAGAATTCATAACGCCAGATCTTTCCATTTTATATAGAAACACTCTTCTGCTAAAATGCAATGGTCTTTAAAAAATTTTAGTCAATCTGTCGATTACTTTCCGAGATTTGCGAACGCAAACATACGGAACCTAAATTTTAATATGTTTAGATAGATTGCTGTACCAAGTTGACTGTACCAGTTTGAATCGCGCAATATATATATTTTTAACATTTTTTTCATATAACGATAACTTATATTGTGCCAAAAACATACCAAAAAAATAAAGTCGATCTAGATACCTCAAATTACTAACTGTGCGCCGTCCAGGTTTAGCCTCTTTCCACTCTTGTCAGGTAGACTATTATGGGACCTCTTGAACTACGGATTCTCGACGTCTATAAGACAAAGTCCTCTTGAGGAAACTTAGTTACGTAGCCCAAGTTATGAGGTTTATAAGCCCCATCCGTCACTTGCGCTAGCTACTCTTATAAAACTTAAAACTTTCAGGGCTTCAAGGAATCTTATGCTGTACACACCGTAAAGTTCAGAAATGTCTTTATTTAAAAAAGACTAGCAAAAATCAGACCAAAAACCCAACCATTTCTACCTACAAAAATAGTCTGTAAAAACGGTTTAGCTTTTACGATTGTCGTATTTAAAGCCTCGATTATATTGAGAGAGTTTACAAGCTACTAGCCGGTGAATTCACTATCTGCTAGTATACTCGCTCAGTGTAATCATATTTACTAATTAACTAGCAGATTTTACACCAAACGAGTTAACTAGCAGATAGTGAATTCACCTGCTAGTAGCTTGTTAACTCGCTCAATGTAATCAAGGTTTAAGATACTTGGAAATAAAAAAACAAATCGTGAGGAAAATAGACAAACAAACACAGCAAATAAATATCCGGAGAAGTATGCAGAATGGCTGGACCGTTAGCCATTCAAATTCTTAAAATCACTAGATGAATATAACTCTAAAATAAAAATATTTCTGTACATTGTCTTATACATTGCTATTGTTGTTGTAAGATTATAGTGTAGGATTATTAATGTGTTTAACCACTTAGGCCTCGGACCTATTTTGTCGGAAGGTCAAAATATTTCGGCTTTGCAAAAAAATTCAAGTAAATAAAATACTTCTAAACACATCCCACAACTAAAAACTGTTTTAGAAAGGTGATGAAATACGCTTTCAAATTTTATAATTCGAAATAAACATAAAATTTTTTAAATATAAAATTTTTGAATACAAACATAAAAAAGTTTTAAATATGGCTCACATTACGTTTATTTCTAACTAAAACTACTATTAACAACAAAAAAAACACACACATGTTTTATTAGATAAATGTATTATAAACGTTATAGTCAACTCACTTTTTATCGTTTCATATAAAAATAATAAATAAAAAAAATTTTGGTTAACTTTTAGATTGGAATATAAAGCGTGGTGTTTTTTTTCTTTCTAACACCATTGTCCATTGAGATCATATTTCTAAACATAATAGTGAGGGGACATCGATTTCTATGAGATCTACATGAGTTGTTACGAAAGCCGAACAAATTAGCCTCAGGGGTTAATATGAACAAGACTTTAAGATTTGTTCATATGAAGCAGTTACTTTGTGATGTGACATTATAATTTAAAAATAAAGGTGGTGTTTACAAAGTTATTGTTTTATTTTAAAAGACTTTAAGAGTTACAAATAATGTTAGGTAAGTACTTTCGTGGGAAAAATGCAAAAATGAAGGGTAGTTCTTAGTTCTTTTGTGATAGAAGCAGCGGCCATTTGTAAATTTGGAAAACCTAAATGGCGGCGATCAATTCAACACTCCTTGATTCGGGAATTGGGTGATGCGCGAAAGCAATTTATATTGTGCGATATTTTGGACGTGGTAGAAGACATAATGACATACTTACACAATCTAAACTAAAAGTTAACAATTACTACAAGCAATAACTATAAACTTGCACAAAGTAATTCATGCATATTTAGATTGAAGTGAAACTTAACGAAATGTCAAATCCAAGCAAAAAAAAATGGCGGCAAAGTAATCGTTTTCTAAGGGAAATTTTGAACGGCGATTGAACAAAAAAGTTATTTTAATGCATCTTTTACATAGTTTTTAAGTAATGAGTTGTTCCTTGTAGTAACGAAAATGAAACGTATAACGTAATTTGCATAATCTGTGGCAAATAAAAGGGAATATTTACCAAAGTTAATGTTAACTTAGTATGACAATTACTCGAATAGATTTATATGGTTCAAGGGTATGTGAAGGAAAAACGACTAACTCTCTTTTCAACACAAGTTATGTTTGTTAATTTTGTAGTTAGGTACCTACTATACACACATTTTCATTATGTAGTTTTTTTAATAAATAAGTATGATTTAAAAAAAACATTACAAATATGGCGATAAGTGTAGAATTTAAAACTCAGTATGAGAGTTGCTCGATTAGATTTACACGGTTCAAGGGAATTTGAAGGTAAAACGACTTACTCCCTTTTCAACGCAAGTTATGTTTGTTGATAATTTTTGTAGTTAGGTACTAAACACGCATATTTTCTTTATGCAGTTTTTTAATAACTTAAGTACAATTTCAAAACCATTACGAAGATGGCGATAAATACAGAATTTTTGAAGTCATGATTTAAAAAACGAAATCGCTTAGATAGGTACTTATAAATAATCCACCTTTATCGCTGCGGAAAAGCGATGCCGGGGCGGGGTAGTCAGTAGATACTAGACTGCAGAGCGGTATGGAAACAATCCAAACAATATTTCTTTTTATACACGGTGTCTGAAAACTCGTAGCACAAATTTAAAGGGGTGAATCTGCATCACATTTGGAGTTGATTTTGTAATACAACTATTTTGATTTGAGTTTCGGTTTTAGAGTAAATCGAGTTCGAAATAGGAATTTTGTTGGTCAAATATGAAAAAATAGGGTCGTTTAAGCTGCCTTTAAATGTACCAGCAAAAGTTTTTTATAACCCTTTAGTTGTCGGAAAAAAAATTAAAAGTATAAATCGAAATGTTCAGCTAGAAAAAAATCAACCCATAAAAAACAAAGTTTTTTTAAACAATTCATACAAATGATTTTTAAACTTTTTTTCTTTTCGGTTTGAGTGAAGATTGAACCTTCTTTCCCAGGCACTGGAATGGATAATAAACCAGAACTAACCTGAAGTTGGAAGAAAGCACCGTCACCGACAATGAGAGTACCTGTCAAGTTTCAGTTCGATCGAATTTCAGAAGTGGGTTAATTTCCACTTTTTTATATTAGCACCACACAGGACGCCCCACAGAAAATTATTTTCCTCAAGGCCTACCATCTTTAGGGGTGCTGCGAGAACGATTTTTTTTAGGAAAGGTAGGAGAGGAAGATCTGGGAAGAAAAAAGGTTTAAGGGGTGGGTAGGAATCTAGGGGTAAGTATGTCTAGAAGTGACAGGTGTACGAATCCTTCCCTTTCACTTCGGTTTAAGGCGATGGGTTGAGAGAGTCCTGCTGGAGAAGTAAGAAGGACTTCCTTAACCAGTCTTTCTAAATCCGGCCCGCCAAACAGTAGGTGGGCAGACGCATCCGCCGCCAAGACCTAGACAATCATCACCCCATGAACCCGGGCACGGTGTAATTAATCCAATAAATGATACCTACCTGGGGCGGCGGTATCCATACCCGCCTCTGAAAGCTCCACTTACCTAATTCATATATTCATTCAATTAAGAAAACAAATGTGAAACTCAAATAGACATATTTAAAAAAAAGATTTTTTGATTATATTCTACGTAATGTAGATTCACGAGTGTACCGATTGTACTACGAGTTTTCTGACACCGTGTATACTTCTTTATACATATATGCATATCGAACTTTATATTGTTTGTACAAATACACAATTAAAGTTTTTCCACGTCCATGTAGCATTGGTCATCTGAAGTTATCAATAATAAATAATATTCCAAGATTTAGAGTCTTACTTTTTAGGTTTTCATAGAAAAAGCGGTGGAGATCTTACACTATAATTTTCACTAATCCTATTTTCAAAACGGCTTTTCTATTAAGTCCTTCTATGAATAGAGAACTCCAGTCCATTTTTTAATTTTTTTTTATTAATAATGACCTTCTAACTTAAAAAACTGCATATTTATTTTTATTTTTAGAGTTAGTTTTAATAGTTAAAATAATTTTCAAAGTTTTAATTTTTCAAGATCCCTCCAAAACCACAATATCTATGGTTCATCGTGTGACGTCATCACATCATAGTTTGGTTTACTCTGTTGTATGATTGGTTTATTTAATGGGTTTTTTTATTGAAGAATCTTCAGATGTCAGAAGTCGAGGCGTTTTTTATTCAAGATTAACTGCATTTTATATAGAAAAACAGTAAAATGTCAACATCTCATCGCTACTGTTATTGTATTGTACCGAAGTGCAATACAATAACAATTAATCATCTTTTTCATTGCAAATACAAATGACATAGTAAGCCGTCGAATTTTGTGTTCAGGTGCGACTTTTGCTCTAACGTACTACATTGTATTATATATAACACAAACAGAAACACTGGTATTTATAATACACTGATCACGACGATTGTCTAATTACTTGTATAAAAAACCCTTGATAATAAACCAATTCGAAAATACGATCGATGTTATGGTAAACAAAATGTCAAATATCTCACGACTTTAACCTCAAATAGGCCAAATTTACTGTAGATTATCAAAAATCTTTGCCAGAATGTCAGATTGTCCGCAAATATAGCCCATTTCTGTCATAATTTTAATTATGAAGGCCTAAATAATGTTTCAATAAACACAACAACTATTATATGTCTAAATCTCTATTAACAGTATGTAAATAAACCAAATAAAAAACACGAAATGTTGAGGTTTAATGGCTTGCCCCGTACATTTCAATACAACTTCAAAATGCCATCACCAGGTGAACCTTGCATCGTGACGTCACCACACAGCATACCAACTTGACGCTGTGTTTTAACGAGAATATTAAAAATGCACTTTTTAATATTTTTTAAAAAACTGTGCGTTTAATTTTATTAAATAAAACTTATATTTTCAGAATCAGAGTTTATTGGTCTATATGAATATATTTTTTTAAAGCCATAATATTTTTCACCGGAGTTCCTTACTATAACAAGGACAAGTTACTCTGTAACCCAACCCAGCTCATTTCGTACCCCATATCAAATTCATGGGGTATCGCCCGGCGGCTTCTCCCGGAAGAGTAACTTATTGCACCGTTATATAACTTATTAACTACCCCGTCTTCGAAAGGTGGCACCTAATGGGTTAAGGTTGTAGCAATTTATAAAAAATAACACATATGAAAGGATGTGCTTTAAATTCTAACGCATCAGTAGATACATTTTTTACTTTATCTCTACACAGAAGACCCTGAAAGAAAAGTCCCTCAGGGCCTACGTTATCTTTGGGGATACTGTGTGGAGGGTCTTTTTAGGGAAATAAAGGAGATGAAATTCTGGGAAGGGCAAAGACACTAGGTATTGGTAAGGGCAAAGACACTAGGTCTGGGAATCAATTTGTTCAGGAGTGACGAACGTTTGAATCCATTTCGCCCACTGCGACGCTGGAGTGGTCAATAGGTCTTCCTCAACAAGTTTCTTCCGATCCGGCTCGCTATGTAGGTACTGGATGCGTATAAGAATATTCCCGAGTTACAAATAACCTGAAATATTTTGAAATATCCTACTACCATCACAATAAGCGGAAAATGTAGCTTGCTACTGATCTGCTATTTATTGTTTTGAAAAATGAAAAATCTCTCTGTAAAATTATTCCAATGAGAAAATTATGGCAATAATCTCTTGCAATAATAAAAAAAAAAAAAAAAACCGAATTCTAAAGATGTATTAATTATGGATACGTCATGTATTAGTCATTAGTCATGGATTATGGATACGGGAAGGAAGAATATAGACACACTGCTACAACCTAACAATGGTTATGTTATGTTTTCTTCTAGCTATTGCTTTATAATTTTACTCTTATAATACTTGCAAAAACATATTTAAAAAGATAACCATTCTTAAAAAAACAACTTGACCTAATTTATAATTCATACATAAAACCACGTGTAATATGACCTTAGAACGGGGTACCTAAGCGGGGTAAAGTCACATTCTTTTTGACTTTTGTAAAAAAAGGCCATTTAAGATTTGTTGGAAAATATGTTTATCAATTTCATTAATCATTTTAGGACTTTTATTGGATCGAATATAAGAAGGTCCAGCCTTTAACAGAACGTGTTTGTAACTAAAATGGGAAGTTTAAAAATGAGCAGTATTTTAATATGGCTCAATATATCACAAGAAAAATAAGATCTAAGATCTTTTTTGTATCTTCGTAGTTGTTTTTAAATTTCTGTTATAATTATCTTATTTACTTTATAACATTATTTCACTGGCAAGGACACTATTCCTCTTTTCCGGGGATGCGTATTCATTGGTCTCAACCCCTTGACGCTTGACGCCTGACCTCGATGTTTTAAGTCTGCTGAATTATTGAAGAGCCGTGACTGCAGTGGGCTCTTGGATGTCATAAAAATTGGATAACACGAGTCATTCATCATATTTTAAAACTGCTGGTGTCCCACAGGGATCAGTAATGCAGTCAAAATTGTTTTTTTCTGCATGCGAATGACCCGTCAATACATGATTATGCGGATATAATATTACTTGACAAGTCTCTAAATAGCAAAGAAGTTTGATTGATTCTCAAGTTATCTTGAGAGTTTAATCAATTGAACACAATTTTAGCGAAACTCAATTAAAATCTGAAAACAGAAAATTCAGACAAAGATGCGGTAACATCTGGGACTCGAACACAGGACAGTTGCCTTGCTGGGGCGCAACTCTACCAACTGAGATAATGTGTCCCTATCCGATTCGGTCATATCTCGACAGAACTTTATATTATTTATCTTCATTTTTTAAGGCACATTTTTATTGGCTGCTACCTTTATGTATAATTGCAAGATTCAAAACCGACTAAATACTATCTAGATCATAGATTCTCAACTTCTTTCTGCCCACCGCCCACTTTGAGAATATTTTTGTTTCTAGCGCTCCCTAACTCGTGAATCCGAAACAGCAATTGATCACGACGAAGGGGACATAATAGGATACGTAATACGAGAGGGCGTAATGGGGAAAATATTATATACTAGCTGGGTTACCCGGCTTCGCTCAGGACAATAAGATAGTGTTCTGGAATGTTGAACAATGATGTTCCCGATTCCCTATTCTTGATCATTCCACGACATACTCCGCCACTCCTTCCACAACTTTCTACAGCTCTATTGAACTTTCCGGAAGACTGTTCTAGAAATTTCAAGAGGGCGAAACTTTCAGCCCTTATATCTTTAAAAGCACGCCCTTTAAGTAAAAACGGATACCCTTATTCCCGAGGGGGGATAGAGATCTACCACACCATATAACTCCCTTGATCGAACCGGGACTCGTTTCTGAGTTTTTGCGAGCTGCACGTTTTTTTGGACTTTCTTTTATAATATATGCCATATTCAAATAAATAAAATGTTACTCCTCACATGTCCTTTCCCGTGCGTTCCCCTCCAGCGTTCCACTTCCACCTTCCCCACCACCGCTCTCCCGCTCTCCCGTCCCGCCAACCCCCCTGGCACTGCATTTCTTGACTCCTCTCCCGCCCGGCCCGTAGCCGAAACTTTTTTCTAATACTAACAATTTTAAACTCGTGATATCTTTCTAATTAAATATCCGAATTGAAAAATTCAAAAAGTTAAATAAAGGTATTGAAGCTGTCTTGAATATGAAGTAATTTATTTTGATAAGGATTAAAACCAAGATACAAATAAAGAGCCTTTTCAAGCAGCGACATTTAAATTAAATTTTTAGAATAAAAGAATACTTATTGTGGCTTAACCATAATAGTAAGACATATGCTGTAGCGACCTTTTTTGTAAATAATGATGTGTTCTATAAAGTCGTAGTACATTATTTTATTCTATCATCAATAGTTTTCGCAGCGCACGGGATTTAAAGAATATTTTAGGTAATTTTTTTACACCCTGGGTTACATTATTGAAGTTTTATTAAGGATCCCTAATTTTTTTGAAAATATAATATAGCCTATGTCACCCGGGGATAGTGTAGCTTCCCAACAGTGAAAGAATTTTTCAAATCGGTTTAGTAGTTTCGGAGCCTATTCGATGCAAACAAACACACAAACACACAAACAAACAAACAAACAAATCTTTCCTCTTTATATGTATTATTATTATTATTATAATAATATTTTTGTGGATGATGAGGAAATTGGAATGGGGTGGGATAGGTTTCTCTGGGTCTCCTACCGCCCCCCTGAAAGTATGAAGCGCCTCCCAAATTTTTCTTGGTCTTCTACCGCCCCCTGAAGGACAGAAACGCCCCCAAGAGGGCGTTTTCGCCCACGTTGAGAACCTATGATCTAGATAGTAGTTGTCTTGGATTATTTTTATTCGTCTTTACGGGACAAGCGCCTCAATTGACGGCCGGCGTAGTCCAGCGGTAATGCTCTTGACTCGAATCCCGGCGTGGCAAATAAATTTTATTTGATTAATTTGTGTTAAAACACAATTTAAAATAATTTATAGTATATTTGCGGCACGTTCCAGAGTGGAAGATACTCTCAGTATCGCCCCGGTGTAAGACCACCATTCAGAATTGAAACGTTGCTTGAAATGGCATTAGCCGTGTTTGGTGACCAGATCTGAATAGCCAGCTACTTTCCCACCTTCCTCCTCCTTACCTCCTTCCCCTCCCCACTATCTTCAGCCTCACAACATACACCAATTGGGGATGCCATAGTCTCACTGGCTTCAGACGGGAGCATTTAGGACTCTAAAAAAAAAACCAACTCCACCATTGAGACCTTTTATTTTGTCATTTTTTTCTCTTTTTGAAATTCAGAATTAAAAACATTACTTCGACAATTTTTTTTCCCATAATATACATACCTACGAGTATTTTCGCGCAGATTTATTAGTATTAACTACTTTCCCAATGATATTTTACATTGATCAGAATAACATTCAAAATTTATTATAATAAAAATAGAATTAAAACACTTTATTTCTATGAGTGGTATTCGCTAGTTCGAAATAATTTAAAAAAAAACACAAAAAACAGGTAAAGAAATTGTTATTTCATTTTAGATTTAAAACCACCACCGTGGAACAATATCTCCGTTAGCGAATGTTACAAGATTCATCGGTAAGGTGTGCACCACTGGTGATTTATAATACAAGTGAAACTGGAAGATGGAAACAGTATGCGCATGATAACTTAATTATTAATGGAAGAACTGGTGCAAACTTATAGCGTACTTATCACTATTTTTTATTTAATAATGAATGTTACAAGTTTTTATTTTTTTTGGAAAATCGGTTTTGCATCTCGATAAGCCACAGCGTAAATAAAAACACATCACTACTCTTGTTTATCCTCGTAATATTGTGAATACTTAAGCAGTGGGAACGATGGATTTATATATCCGTCACTCCTGGACACACTGACCCCCAGATCCCTACCCACCCCTCATACCCTTTTCCTTCCCAGAATTTCCTCTCCTTCCTTTCCTAAAAAGACTCTCCACACAGCATCCCCAAAGATAGGCCTACTATATGGAGCTAACCTAAAAAAAATTGCATTTATAATAAATTATCACTCGTTATTTACATTAACTAAAAAGTTCTGAACCAATTTGGCTTCGAACGTGCCAAAATAGATTTATATTATAAAGAACAATAGATTATAAAGAACATCGATCCATATAATATTAATAGATTATAAAGAACATCGATCAATTTACGTCAATGTTAAGAATACATGAATTCATATGTTAAGAATTAATTACACGAGTTATTAATTATGTTATGACTTTGGATGTTTACTATAGGCCATGATATGATTTTCGAAGGAAAATGTAACAAATATACTTACGAACTGATCCTTTACATCAAAATTTCCGAAATATTTTACATGGCAACCTTTTGAGGACCCCAAATTATTATAAGAAAGATAGTCCTTCAGTGGTTTGTCCATGAGATTTTATAAACAAAACCCAAACAAGAGACACAGCAAGATCAAATGAAGTTGTATGTATTATAATACAATAGAGTAAAGACTTGGCAGAAGAAAATATAGGAGAAACAGCCTTGCGTAGAAAATCCACGTCCGCTTGCCTACAAATTACCGTCTTAGTGAATTTCTTAGATCCGGGGTTTCATATTTTTGGTCAGGCCGCCTACAGGGGCACAAAAATAAACAACGATCTTTAAACATCGGTCAATAAATCATCATTTTCCATTAGGCATACGTTTCTTTCTCAAAAATATAATATTTCAATCACCAACGTTTCAATACACATATATATATATATATAATATCTACAGTAAACGGTAAAATGTTAGTCCCATTAAAACTCTAGTATGGCTCATGAAAAGTGCCTACTCAGCTTTTATTTCAGGAGGAGCACGGACGACCGATAAAACCCTATATCAATACGATTTTGACTAAATTATTCATCTATGGTCACTTATCAATATTTACGAGCACGGTCAACAATAAATCGATAAGAGATATTCCGACCGACACACGGTGGAAAAAGTTTAGCGCGGTCTCGAGTCAGGCTGTCAATATACATTTTTTTTTTAATAATGTCGTTCGTTATGCAAAATAACTGGCTTATTGATGAAAGGAGTTTATGTCAATTAATTTGAGAATTATATTTAAATGCCAATCTACACATCCCTCAAATGAAATCTTTGCTAAAATCGGGATCGTAGTTATTAGACAGTTATTTACTAAGATAAGCATTTGTTAATTACGGAAAAATAATCTACTGGTGGCTCGACAACATCAAGCACACACTTTTCATAAAACCTGGCATGCGTGTTCCCTAAAACTAAAACGACGACAATTCTGGTTCATCGCTCCTAAAATAATGCATTGTGTACTGACATAAAGTTAAATAATTGAAAATTCCTTTTTACTGTCAGTGTAAACGTAAAGCATTGGATATTTGAAAGGGGACGAGCTTACACTATAAAAAAAGTTACCTACTCTATCAGACATTTTTTCCGAATTGTTTCGCAATAGCACGAATTTCTAATTTTTTATTTTTCATCTAACTTTTAATTTTGTATTTAGTTTTATTTATCCTTAAATATGTTTTATTTATTCGCATATTTTATTATCTACGAGTATTTCTATCAAATATTTTTTTTTAGTTCGTACGTATATGAATTATGTCATGTATGACTACCACAACACGGGCATTAGCGTAGTATGGTAGTTTAAAAAAATGTCAAAATTCTTTAACTTATAAAAAAATATTAAATATAATTATTAAAAATAAAAATAAACTAAAGCAGCTCTTAGTATTGAAAAAATCGTGTACGCGATCCAAAGACTTAATTAATTCATCTAAGACGTGATCGATTTATTCCGTTCGACCTTGGAGAATCAAAGTGGTTCAAATATGACTAAATACCTTATAAGCTAATTATCTCTCGTTTAGTCTCAAAAAGTACACGCGAAATTCCAATGTACAAGCGAAATGCCATTGTTGCCAGACCGGTTTCACCCTGGTCACCGTAATAGAGTGAAACAAGTTGATCTGGTCCAAATAAATAAGTAAAATATCGTTATCCAATCATAAAAGTACAATTGAAAACCAACATAAAGGAGTATTTTCAAAATTGTGTGAATAGGTATAGTGGTTCAACTAATTTGCAGAGTTCTTTGAGATTTATTTAAGAAAGATTTATTTTATCTTTTCCTCAAATTATTTGGTAAAGTGACTTCAAATGACCCTCTACAAAACATCCCCGAAGCTGGCGTAGACTCGAGGGATTTACCCCAGAGCCTGTATGAAGTTAATATATTATTATAGTGTTTGAGATACAACCTCGATGTTTTGGGCCAGCCCTCGCAAGAACAATGCCTCCGCCAGGAATGTAAATAATTTGTGTACAGCTCCCGAAACCCGATAGCTGAATAAGAAGCCTGATAAAACCTTAAATCTACAACCCAAACACGATTGCAATAGAATTCACTAGATAGACCTTCCGTCATTAAAATTATAAAGTTTTTGGTTTTTTTTTGACGGTTCCGTGACAAATCAAAACGCTTTTGAAAAGTGATATGGGGTGGGCTATCGCAAATAAATGCCGTGTAATGTAAACTAGCTCGATATAATGTGCGCTTTTCGTGACGGCACAAAAAAGGCAATAAACATACATTCCTTACAGCCATAACTCTGCAGCTCTTTCTTATACATAAAATAATGATGAGACTAAAGTTGAGACTCACAAAATACGTGTGAATGTGTTCTCCAAAGTGCTACTTAGTTCCTTTAGTTGTAAGCCACGCCCATTTTTCGGTCGTATAGACATTTTCCACTTTTCCACTTTGCTGATCCCATATATCTAACAAGTTCTGACCGACGACGATCTCTACTTTTATCTCCTTTTTACCTGTACGTTACATAAAGATTAATTTATACTAAAAGAGGATAGATTACCTCACAATTTTGGCTTTTTTTACATTAGCTCCACATAGGAGGCCCTGAGGAAAATAATTCCCCTCAGGCATGCACAAAATAGGTTAATAGGTTCTTAACTTGGGCAAACGAAGTTATTCACTGTACTTAGATTGAAACAAAACTTCGCAAATGTCAAATCCATGCTATATAACATTAAATGAAAAACTAGTTAAAAAAGGATTTGCAAGCCATGGAAAATCACACAAATTTGACAGGCGATTACATCATATGGAATCTAATAGAAAAAAAACATTCTCAACTGAGTTATTATTCAAAGAGACAAAAATATTCAATATCCGTAAATTATTTATATTGCAGACTATGAAATATATATTTAAAAATAAAAATTGCTTCGTAAAAAATGAAAATAGAATTAGCAAAAGAACTAATAATATGTTTTACTCCCACCAAACCAATACTAAATAAATGCAAACACATAGCAGCTTTATTGGTCCTCGTACATTTAATCTTCTACCAAAACACATTCAAATGGCAGATAAAATATCACTTTACGTAAAAGAATTAAAATTATGGTTGAATGATGCAGATATTGGAACATTTTTTCTATAAATTATTTGTAAACTTTCTTGTTTCACTTTTCAATACAATTCTAACTTTATTTACTTTCTTTACTATAACAAAAAATCAACAAAATTTATGTTTCACTATTTTATTTTATTTTACTATAATGTTTTCACAGATTACTATATTTCTAAACCTTTAGTTGAAAATTTACATTTTTTACATATACTTATTGATGTATATATAGCAATCTTGTTTATATTACCCACACACAGGCAGTGCCTTAGTGGGTTCCCATTGCCTACTCTTTTCTATTATATATTTTACTTATTGGTAACTTTTACATTACTTGTACCTTATATTTACTCTTAATGTATTTAGAAATTATGCAAAATTACTTTTGAATGTATGTAGATACAATGGGAAAAAATAAAGAAAAAAAAAAAAAAAAAATCGATTCCGTATCCACAAAAGATACATAAACGCTCTTCAGAACGCGCCAAACAGCAGAGCGACTCAAGTGAACATTGGGTATAGACATTTTCAACGTCACTTATGGACAGTTAGTTCAGCAACTATCTTTCGACGCTTGTCACAAAATATTAAATTGCCCCCATGATCTTTTTATACCACATACACCTCAAAATAAACTTCTCCGTAATATATTGTTGCATAACCGTTTTATGGAAACACGAAAAAAAGAAAAAGGGAAGTTTGTAAGGTAATTGTAATTTTATTGAATTTTTTTGGTATTCAAAAAATTCAGATTTAAATTTTATGTATCTAGGAGGGTCCCGGGTATTTAAGTTTCAATCCAAAATGTATTTGGTGAGATTTTACTATAAACAGAAGACATAGAAATACTAATCTGGATTGTATTATGCACACAACGATTTTAGTATGTACAGGGATTCAAATAAAAACGTAGCAGCATAAGCATATGGTTCCCTCCATAATCTGGAAAGTATCTCCAAGATGATCTCACTCACCTCAGAGCATCGGTAGGAAGTTCAACCCAGGGGCGGATCCTTCGTTTAGACTTCGACTTACATTCATTAACGCCCTTTTTAGATTACTTTTTGGACTTTTGGAAAATTTTGCGTCCAGCACCAAGTCAATTACATCCCGGGCATTTATTAAAAAAAATTCCGTTACGTAATGGAATTCCACAATTTTTTATTTTTTATTTATTGGTGCCCTTTTTTACTCATTTAAAGTACGCTCTAGCGTGTTTAAATCGCACTTTATGGAACGCGCGTTTTTTAAAGTTACCATGGCAACATCAACAAATCAACAAAATGTGAAGTCTAAATGTCAACTTTTAACTATAAATCTGACAGGAATACTTAAAACGTCAAATAAAACATTACAAATGTTTCAAAAATTTTATTCAAACTTTACATTCTTTTTTACATCGTTTACATTCTAATTATTAATATATAGTCGATGCTTTGTACTGTTCCGACATTTTCTGAAGGTAAGCAAGCACAACTCGTTCATCTACATCTACTACGTTTTGCTCCTCCATCCATGTTATGAACCTTTCATATTCTTTTTTATAAACGTCTTTGGATTTTTCAGGTATTAACCGCGATTTTGCTTTGGTATTTAAATTATCAATGTTAGAACTCATTTTACAACACACAATAACTAGTAAAAACTGTGATGTCAACTATTAATCTTATGTGACAGATTGCAAATTATTGTTTGTGTTTTTCATTTCCATGACAACAAAATATTGTGATGTCACATCACGAATTCATTAATAGTTCTTATTTCCAAATTTTTAATAATAATATCAATATTTATGTTTTCAAAGTGTACCAATAAAAAAAATAGCGTAAAATATTCGTGGATAACAGGTCTTTAAAACACTTACTTTATTTCGAGCACTCGGCTACGCCGTCGTGCTCGAAAAATCGCGCGTGTTTTAAAGACCTGTTTATCCACTTATATTTTAATATACTATTTTTGTAACAAACGATTTTTTATTGAGTTTATAATACATGTAAAGAAAACCGCTTATGAGTGCTTTCCTTTAATTTGTATTACCGACAAGTTAGTTGGTGGCTCACTAGATGTCACTGCTGACAGATGTGATGTTAGCTACAGTAACCTTAGTAACGATCAAACAAGTTATAAAGACAAACAATAAACAGAAGTATTTCATTAAAATACTATCTTATATTATACTTAAAGAAACCTGAAATAAGGACTTTAAATGTTGTTTCTTTTGTTCATTACAGAGAAACACAATTGTGTCTTTATTTTTATGCAAGACTAAAAATATCATTGTATACATATATCTATACAATCATATATCTTCGTAAAAATAGCAAATATAAAAACAAGAAAATTTTACTATTTTGTAGGAAATCAATGTTTTAATGAAGTACAGGTGATGATAAGTTCCATTACGTCACAAACTTTAGGTAAGATTTAAGTAAAATTATGTGGCAATTTTAATTAACTATTTATTATATTTAATATTTATCAATTAATTAACTATCATTTAAATTAAACAGTCCTCAAAAACACATAACTTAAAAAAGGTAATTAATAAAATATTTTCTTAATAAAACTATTCCACAATGCTACTATATGGTAAATTCAATGGCACAATTTAGTCTTAACTTTGGTATTTTTGTTTTAAATCTTTTATCACAACACAATAGGACAAGTGACGTTAATGGAAAAGATGTCACGGTTAGGAACTATAAAGACAGGTGAGTAAACCATGCTTATTAGTTCCATTACGTCACATTTTGCGTTCCGCTAGTACATCACGTCGCGTTTTGGATGTGACGTCTAATGCCGGTATAGATACAAACTTAAAAAGCACTTATTTTCAAGACAGATTTCACTTATTGGCATATTTAATCATATTCTACATGACCTAAGTAATTAACCTTCAAAAGCTGTAAGTAAAATCTTTATAACTTACTATCAAAAACCAAATTCGTGGTGGAAAATAAAAACAGCACAATGTGACGCCCAACCACTCAGTGTGTCACAGGAGACGCTTACACTGCGGCTCAAAACTAAGATGGTGATTGTTTATGGTTGCTAATGTTGCTATTTATCAAAATAAACCGATTCCCACAACGATTTTAAAAGTATTTTTTCGTTCAAAATCGTAGCGTTGTGAAATTTTCCACCTACATCATTTTTAGGCACAGAATAAATATATATATATATATATATATATTTTATTTTGAACTGTACTCTGCTAAACGTAAGGTATATTAATGTATTTGGAACCTATGACCATTTAAATTAACACAAATTGTAAAACAGGGACTGGGCAAACATTAATATTCTGTGTTCGGAATTTTGCAAAAGTAGGGTAGGACACTCAAAAAATCGCCTCTCTTCTAACTTATTTGACTAATATTTATTTTAATTTTATGTATTTTATGGGTTTTTGCTATGTAAATAATAAGTTTTATAAATTATTTTATAGGACTTAGTTTTAAGAAAGATGTTAACGTAAAGATATTAACCTATAGAATATCTTGTTGAAAATCGTAGGACTCGTCATTTTCGAGTAACCAAAATTTTTGATTACCGCCCTCCGACGCTTTAAATATTGAGATATTGTAGGTTTTTAAATTTATTATAGAAGTTGTGGAAAACATAAAACCCTATGCGAGAATCTTTAAAATCCCTAATTAAATAATTAGAGAATCCATAATTCGATTTGGCCTTTTTGTTTAGCAAGTAAAAATAGCAATGCTCTTGTATTTAAGGTACTGGAATGTAATGGAATCTTTTAGTTCAATTTTCAACCACCTCCTAAATAAAAATGTGAATTTTTGCACACGCGAAAAAAATTATTAGAATGCATACAATAACAAAAACTAACCAATATTTAATAATTTTTTTACCTGCCAATGCCCTCACTGTGCCATTTCAACGCCCCCTAATTTTCTCTGGGTCTTCTAATACCCCCCTGAAAGTCTCAAAAGCCCCAAGGGGGCGTTATCGTCCACGTTGAGAACCTGTGATGTATACTATGCACGCGTTAAAAATTGACTTAGGCTACGTTCACAAATGAACTTATGATGAGTCCAAACACCAACTGGGCGTTTTAAAATCATATGAATAACCGTTAAAAAAAACGCGCGCTGGATGTCAGGCGCTTTGCATCATTTAAAAAAAAATCAAACAAATAAATTACGCTTTTGGTACCCCATAATACTGCCACCCAGGGCAGGTGCCCTGGTGGCCCCCCTAGATCCGGCCTTGAAACAGGGAAAGATAATTTATGCTTTAAAAAATCATGATTCCCGTCGCATCTTAAATTTTTCCACCCAGTTACACTTACACTAGATCCTGCTCTGACTGAATTGCGGTCTTTGTGGGACGATCGAGATTAGCTCTTGAATCCTTGAAACCTAGTAGCCCTGTACGTTGTACCACACAATGGTCGATGGAAGATGCTTCGAGTGATTCTACAAATTAGTCGTGATATGGTGTTGTGAAGAGTTAGAATTGGGATATTTGCACGTGAATTATTTTGAAAGAGGTATCAGACGACTTTGAAGAAAATTAATTAAATTAATGATTGAATCAGCTAAACCCAATTCTTTTCCTCACCTTTTCAATATTCAATACACTTCAATAAAATAATAATTACTGGGACATTTCCTCGAGTGCTGCACGTCTTTCAGAATGTTTCGGGAATTTCATTATGGGACATTTTCAGGTATTTGAATTACCTCTCTATACGGCTGCGAGTGGGAGGGATACCGATAGGTTCTTCATTGAATAAAACATGATTGTATTACTTCCCAGTAAAATACGTAGAGGTTAAAACAGAGCCGTTTTTTTTCAGATGCCGCCTCGTTAAATATGTTTGATCATTCTACAGATTGGAACTAGTGCTCTTCATTTTTGTTGTTTTTCAAGTTAAACTTCTTTACGCACGCTCGACACTTGGGGTTAAAATGGTGAATGCGTTACGAAAAGTTGTGATTGTTAAGAAAAGTGTGATGCGTTACGAAAAGTGTGATGCGTTACAAAAAGTGTCATGCGAACGGTAATCAATGCGAGCAGTGATCAATGTCATTAAAAAAGGAGACGAAGCATGCAAAAGGAAACGGAGCAACTTTTGCCCACCGAAAAAAGACACATGAGTGTGTACCTACTACTGTGCGAAATGCAACAAACCATATTGTCTGGAATGTCAATGTCAATGTCACCACGTTTCTGCACAGTCGAGATTTTTTTCTTCAGGTATTGTGGGGCCAGACTAGAGATGGCTGCCAAATTCAACCGTAGGACTTATAGGGTGAGCAGTTGTGCACTGTTAAAATGTCCGCGGGCCCTGTAAAATACGCCTCTGGCTTCGATGGAGCCGCCGTACCCGAGCTGGTCACTTAGAGTTACACCAAGCATATCAATGGATGGCTAGTTTGGAAGAATGCTTTCGTTGAAGGAGACTAGATTTTCATTTCGATTTCTTTTAGATGTAATCAGATATGCTTGGTTCTTTGAAACATTAAATTCGACGAGGTTATTCTTACCCCGAGAGAAAGCACCCTCGAGTTAACCGTTTTATTATTTTATTTTGATGTTATTCTCATTTTTAATTACTTTGGGTATATGTAATATGCAAGCATGGTGCGTGTAAATGATTCCAGAACTCTCTGAGCGTAATACCCAAAAATCTGATTATGAATTTACCTTGCGCGGCCACTATATCACAAAAAATAGCAATCTGACAAAATCTCAAGGGAAAAAACAGATTCACTAACATTGTATGTCGATCTCTGCAACGGGGGAGGCCTCCCAAATTTAAATCCACTTAAAATTAAGATCAGTCCAATTGATACGCACATTGAAACGTTTTAGTAAAATTATGAATGACTTAAATGTTAATTTAAGATTTGGAAGATTCCTGCATGATTTCAGCTTTGTGGGGGGACCCACGCGCAGAACCTGTAGGTAGGTTATGCCCGAATCATGAAGAAATCTTCCTTCTGAGCATGAAACTCCCACAAGGTGTGGGCATGAATCATGTACGACTTCTTTAGGAGATTCAGGGATGAGGTAATTAATGACATAAATTTACAATCATAATAATAAACTCTATTATACTTTTGGCATGGAATAACATTACGTGTATAAAAAACGTGATAAGACTCACCCCCACCGAATCAATCGGTGTGATTATTACTAAACCCTGACTATCTAACTTCTATTCGCCGTGACCGGTTTAGCAGCTCCGCCCAAGGATCCAGTATGTCGTCTAGTTAGGTCCGCATCTCGGGCGGCCAACTCAACAGGATGATGCCGTCAATCGTTTCGTCCCGAGTCTGGAAGGATGCTGCTCCAGGCAAAAGGGAATCCGGCAGGCGCCAGTCAAGGAGAAAGCCGATCTCCACTCGTGGTCCCAGTGTAGGCATGGTGCAATCTCGATTGTGGAAATAAAGGTCACGGTCGATGTTATGTTACCAGAATACCGTTCCAGGCCATCTATGACCGTGGGGAGAGCGCGGATTGTCAGAAATGATTACGATTTAGAATCTCTGTATATTTAATTCCGCCATCACCGGAATGTGAGTAGAGAAACTCGCGGCACAACATTCGCCTTTTTTGTATCATTTTCCTTCACGAGGAAATTTAAAGGAACCTCAGTTCATAAATAAACCGGTATATGTATACAATTATGATTATTAAAGTAACGATCCACATTGCTCGTAATATATTTGAGTTTTTAAAACACGGTCCAATGCGGCGTCCTGCACAAGTCCCGTTCCCCAACAAGGCTTGACAAGGCTCCTGCACCTCCTGCAGGAAGTGTGGTTCAAAGAACGAAAAAATGTCTACCTACTTTTCGCCCGATATATGGCTGTTGTGCAACTCATAGACAATATTGAATTAGTATTCATTCATTAAACCGACAAGTGAGCGCCATCTATGATTCATTGCGGCCGATCATGACGATTTAACAGTTTTTTTTTCAAATAACACATTTCAGTGTTTATGATAATCCAAAGAGACCGTCAATCACCATTCTTGCGATATAAATTATTTTTCGAACAAACAAAAAACATACTACGATGCCTAACCACACCTTGTCACTTATGATTTCTACAGCTAAATTAACTAAGGCCTAGTTGTTTCGCAAAAATTAAATCTCCAATTTGTTTTTTGGACATTTGAAAGGTCCCCTTTTAACGACGATTGTAGGTGTGTTTCACTGTCTATCAAAAATGTAATAAACTGACAAGCTTGTCAACATGATAGTCGTCCTCTTCTGCTTATCACAATTTTATCAAAAGTTGAAAAGGACTTAGAATCTAAAGAAAGAAAGAAAGTACGTTTCAACTACAAAAAAAGATACTTATTGGCCATTTGATGACAACATTTTGATGTTATCGTATCTTTAACATTAGGATGTGATAAAGTTTTTGTGGGACAAACAGAAAGGAATCTCTTGAAAAATGTCTTTGAACCTTTTCGGGTATGCAAACTCGGCCATATGGACAAATCCGCGATAGCAGAACATTTCTTGGATACTGGCCATCTATTTGGATTTAGGCTAAGCTGAGAGAGCCTATACGCATCGAGCTCGCCTAATAAGCGAGGCTTTAGAAATATACGAAATCCCAAATAAAATTAGTAGGCATGACGGAGTTTCATTTAAATCTGCATGACATCGGGTTTTGCATGGTTGCAGAGGACGTTCTGGGAAGAAAAAATGTAAGAGGGCTTCGAAGGAATCTGGGGGTTTATGTTTCTAGGAGCGACGAACATATGAATATCTCCCACTGCGGTGCAAGGCGATGGGTTCATATATCCGTCGCTCCTGGAAACATTAACCCCCAGATTCCTACGAAGCCCTCTTACATTTTTCTTCCCAGAACATCCTCTGCTTCCTTTTCCTGAAAAGACGTAAAATAATGTTTCCAGGAGCGACGGACATTTGAATCCATCTCTCCCACTGTGGGCGAACGCACCTGTCGTCAAGACCTAGACAAACCTTACCCGGGCACCCCTGCTAAGTCACCAAACGTAGCTAACCATTAGGAGTGACCTATGGCTATGGTGTGGATTACCCATTACAGCCTCCCAAATTGAAAATTGAAGAAAGTTCTTTTTGCCCAGTGATTTTATTAAGTCGTTACGCCTCCGTCGTGCAATATAATGTTATAATTTTTATAAATTTCTTCTGAATTCCTCTAAATAATCCTCAGGCATTGATTTTATTGAATGAAAATCTAACCGGGATTTCATTTTTGAACTGAGTCTTTATTATACCTGGGATTGCGAACACTAATTAAGTGGGTGATCTGATTAGTCCCTCTGAATATTGTAAAACATCTGTCAAGTATAGAACGATGATAATTTTATTGAAAAATGTGAATGGGGCAACCCTCGACTCGGTCTGAAAGCTTTTCACGATATACCTCAGCAATATCTGCGTTTAATATAGAGAGAAGGCCTACGACTGGACGAAGATGGAAGACTGTGGCTGGTTGGAATGAGAAAGTTGCCTTACATTATGAAAGATCAAGAAATGCGCACATAAAATGGCTGCAGAACGGACGACCCACTGATGGTCCCATTATGGAAGCTCGAAAGCAAAGTAGATCGTTATTTAAGAAAGAATATAAAAAATGCCAAAGAAACTTCGAGCAGAACAAAATGGATAAAATAGCAAATAGCCTACAATGCAAAAACTTTTCATCTTTTTGGAACAAAACTAATGCTATATTGAAAGCAAAACATACCGCACCGACCAATATTGATGGAAAATCTGAAAATAAAGCTATAGCTGAAGTTTTCAGGAATACTTTTTGCTCCGCACCAGTTCAACCACAAACAATGGATGAAGAGTTTTATACACCATTGCATCAATCAAAACAACAGCCGTCCATTGTCATCTCTCCTGAGATGATTCAGCGAGCAATACGCAACATGGCAGGAGGTAAATCTGCTGGTCACGATGGACTTGTCATAGAACATGTGAAGCATGCGGGGGGATATTTGACAACACTGCTCGCCTCTCTCTTCACTGCCATGGTTGGGCTTGGACACATTCCGAAAGAACTGACCAAAACCATTATAGTACCGATCCCAAAAAGTCGCCAACTAAACCTGACATCCTCCGTTAATTACAGGCCCATATCTCTTGCCACCATAATAGCAAGAATATTTGAAAAGGTGATTTTAAATTTAACGGAAGACAAGCTCATTACAGAGGATTCCCAAATGGGCTTCAAAGCTGGGTGCTCTACTGATACAGCCATATATAGCATGAAACTATCAATAGAATATTACAAAGCCAGAAAAACATCGGTATATGCATGCTTCCTAGACCTAAGCAAAGCTTTTGACATGGTTTGTCATGATAAATTATGGAAAAAACTGACGGACCGACAATTACCACCACAAATTGTAAATATATTGAGTATATGGTACAAGCAACAGGAAAACTTCGTCAGATGGAATGACAGCCTGTCAGAAGCAGCAAAATTAAAGTGCGGCGTTAGGCAAGGAGGCTCAATGTCCCCAGTGCTGTTCAATGTATATATGGACGAACTTAGTAAAATACTGAACAAAACAAGAATCGGATGCCACGTTGCCGGAGTATGTATGAATAACATAAGTTATGCAGATGACATGGTCATACTAGCCCCATCAGTAAGGGCAATGAGAAAACTTCTTGCCATATGCCAAGCATACGTCGATAGTCATGGTTTGATGTACAATGCCAAAAAATCATCATTGCTGGTGTTTAAAGCAAATACTGGTCCTACTGTCATTCCACCTATTCTCCTCGGCGGAGACACTGTCAAAATCTGCAGGGAAATAAAATATTTGGGGCATGTCATCACTGATGACCTAAATGATAAAAATGACATAGAACGCCAAAGAAGAGTACTCAGCGTTCGAGCCAACATGCTCGCCAGGAGATTCAACAGGTGCAGTTCTCCTGTGAAGAAGCAAATATTCCAGAGCTACTGCATGAGCTTTTACACCAGCGAACTTTGGACAAGATACTCACAAGGCGTCATGAACTCACTTCGAGTACAATACAACAACGCATATAGGGCGCTATTCGGCCTACCTTGGCGATGCAGTGCCTCGCAGATGTTCGCAGAAGGAAGGGTACATGGGTTCGCCGCCTTGATGCGCCACAGAATAGCCGGGGTGAGTCAGCGCTACCAAAGATCGGAGAACACTCTCGTCCAGGCCGTGGCCCAGTGGCAGGGCGCGCCTCTTCACCAAACATGGAGAATACATCTGAAGCCCCCGTAGTAGATATACGATTACGTACTAAATATGTAGATGTATATATATAATTTTTTTTTATCTTTTTTATGTTATTTGATTTTTTATCTGGTAAATCCGTTTTATTTAATGTATACTTTTTTATGGCTGACAGAGTATTGCACCCACCGCTCTGTTCGGCTGAAATAAACGTTATTATTATTATTATTATTATTATTATTAACTTTGACATTTGAATTGAAATAAGGGTTGCCAAAAACGGTTTCTGACCAGGATTGTTATTCTCAAAAAAATAGATTTCCGGGTTTATATTTGTTGATATAAAATATTTTTTTTACATTACAACACCAACGAAAATAAATGAAATAAGACTCCGCAAATCCGAAATGAAAAGTAGTATTATATGTATTTACGGAGCGATTAAGATATTTGGTGAGTTATCAAAGAAAGCAAAATTAGAAGAAAGTATAAACTAATTTATTTGATTTTATAATTAACCGTATTATTTATTTAAAAATTTACGTATAGTGCAGTACATGTTTTTGACAAAATAACATAAAACATAAGAAACAAAATATAGGTTACATAAAATATAAGAGTTAACCCAAAGTATATAACACAAGGTAACATAGAATGTAAGTTAAATACAAATAGAAATAAAAATAGTTTATGAAGCAGGTAGAAATATTGGCACATATGTTCGTTTGAAGTTTGCCAAATTCAAATTGTTGTCAAGTACATCCATAATGTTTAAATATTTGTTACCAAATGTAAACGCTGTATTGGAGAATCCAAACTATAGACAGAATGAGATGTAAGTATATAAAATGTTAATATTTTTTTAGTTGTTCGTGTAGGTACATGAAGATTTATTAATTGCAGGAGTTCACAAAAATCGAATTTAGAGAATAATAATTTTAATAAAAAGGTTAGGTCGTTTATTTTTCGTCTGTTTTTTAAAGTTGGAATACTTACATAAAATCTTAATATATAAAACAAAGTCGGGTTAGTTACACTATTTATAACTCGAGAACGGCTGGGCCGATTTTGATGATCTTTGGTTTGTTGGATTTGTCTCCGCCCCGGAAAGGATAATAACAATTAAAACATCACAAAAATTAACGAAAAATATAGTTATTAAGAAAATTCTTTTCCCCGTACATTTTATATGGAAAGAATTCTCATATTTGAAAGAGCTGCGGGCATTTTGTGATAAGTACCTATAATATTGAGTAGTGACCGAGTTCCAAAAATTCAAATACGTCAAACGTCAATGCGCTGATTGATTTTTTTTTATTTTCAAATATAAAATGCTGCCTCTCTTTCTTACGTACTAAATGTCGATAGTCGAAAATGAGACAAACAGTGAACGTATATCTCCACCCATCCAAAGGAAATATACAATAATTCTAAAAAAATCCCTCACACGTATAAAGAAAATGAAAAGTATTTTTTTTTACATCAGCTCACACATGAGTTCCCGAAGCAAATTATTTTCCTCAGGACCTATGTCATCTTAGGGAATGCTGTGTGGAGGGTCTTTTTAAGGAAGGGAAGGATAGGAAGTTCTGGGAAGGTAAAAGGTATGACGGGTGGGTAGCAATCTGGGGTCAGTGTGTCCGAGAGTGACGGACGTATGAATCCATTCCTCCAATTGCGGTGCAAGGCAATGGGTCAAGAGAGTCCAGCTGGAAAGGTCAAAAGACCTCCCTCGACCAGTCTCTCTCGACCCGGCCCGCCACGCAGCGGGTGGGACCCGGACCAGAGTCACTCCATGAACCCGGGCACCCCTGCTAAATCACCAAACACTTGGGGTGACGTATGACAGAGGTGTTGGATAACCAACACCTCTGTCATACGTCCTGGGGCGGCGGCACCCATACCCGCCTCCCGAATTCCCGCAAGTAAGTGGAAAATAAGAAAATCCCAAAAAATATAAATCCGTACACAATGCCATCTCTGATACTGACAAAAACAAAACACGGACAGTTGCGCATTGATGATTGCTTCAGTGTGTAATTTTTAACTTAATAAAAAAACTGAATTTAATTCAACAGTTATTGATTCTGAGGCGGTACAAAGTTCGTCGCGTCAGCTAGTATTCATTAAAAACGGGTAATTTACATGCTTTAACTCTAAATGGATATTACACGAAACGTTGAAATTTTATTTGAATTCATTCAATTGAATAAATTTAAATTACGTAAATGTGTGATTGCTTCATACCAAAAAATATTTTTTAGTAATATCCCCCTTACTAATAAAGGTTATTTATTTTTAAATATAAATTAAAATTTACCTTACATTACCTAATAGTCGTTTATCAGTTATATAAAATTTATAACGCGTTAGTATGCCCAAATACGTAAGTTATATTTGAACCAAGTAATATAAAAAATCACTAATAAATAAATATAAAGTTTCAATATTTTATTATGCATACTCTTCTCTTTTCCACCCACTGAACTCTCTCTCCCTGGTTTCAATCCTGGGATTGGTTTGCAGCAATTTCCTCTAATCTCCTCTTCCATTTTTCCCTGTCTTGTGCGGCTCTTTTGAATTCTGCATATGATTAATATTATTTATTTTTATTTTTTCCTTTGTTTTACTTTTTTTTTCAGAGAAAAATGTGTCCTTACTGGGGTACCCCGTTCTAAGGACACATTGTATAAGTTTTTTTGTTTGAATATAAGTAAATACCTTAGTTAAAATATTACATACGAAAATTATAAAGTTGAATCTGAAAGAAAGTACAATATATTAATATTTGTTCGGTTGCAAAATTGTGTTTATCTTCTTCCTTCCCATGTCCATAATCCATATTTTTATGTTTCTTTTGAAGTCGGTTATTTTTTAATTGTTTCTATTGTAAGATGGAGTAAATTAACTAATTTTATGGAGAAGTACTGCATATTTCTTTGTCCAAATGTCGTTTTAGTTGTAGGTTGGTGGAATGTATGTTGTAATGTAGATCTTGTGAATCGGCTCGAGTTTGTCTGTGTAAAGTTATCCTGGTTTTGAATGCGTAGATTAGAATATTTTTTATGTATAATTGTTTCAGTGACATTAAGTTCAGAGCTTTAAAAACATAGTCTGTAGGGGTTCTAATGGGGACTCTAACTATAATTTTCAAAATTGCCTTTTGTGCAATTAGGACTGGTTTTATTGTGGAATCGCACGAGCTTCCCCATCCGATACGACCATATTGTAGATGAGATTGGGCTAATGCGTAATAGATTTTAATTAGCTGTTCTCTATCAAAAACGTTTCTTATTGTATTGAAAAAATAGGTTAGTTTTTTTAATTTGTTGCTCTCATTTTCCACTTGGGAGTTTCAATTTAAGTATTGATCTATAATTATTCCAATGTATTTATTTGTTTGTATTTCATTAAATTTTGAGCAGTTGCAATGAATTTCTCGGTTCACGTTTATACATACATTTAGTTTATTACATTTTACATTTACATTTTCATATATTTAGTTTTTGTATCATTTAATGTTAGTGAATTTGAATCAAGCCATTGTTTTACCTGATTCATCCCTTTTTCAGCTTTTTCTAATACAGTCTCCCACGACTTTCCATGGAAGAGAAGGACTGTGTCATCTGCAAAACTAATGACTGAGCCGTGACAGTATAGATCACATAAATCATTTATATATATATCAGGAATAAAATCGGGCCTAAGACACTGCCTTGCAGGATCCATATTGGATTTGTATTGGTTGACTTGATTCATTTTGAATCCTGACTAACTGTGACCTTTCTGACATGTAGCTTTTAATGAGGTTAAGTTCACGACCTGAGATTTCAACCTTTTTGAGTTTTTATAGAAGATATGTGTGATCAATTGTATCGAAGGCTTTACTTAGATCTAAAAATATTCCGATACACTTATTTCCGTTATCGAGACTACGTTTTATACTTTTTACAACAGAGGCGATGTCATCGGAGGGATGGAGAGGCATGATGAGCAGCGCACGCCCACCAGCAGGTCCTCGAGATACTCTCGGCGTGAGCGTCCCCTGGAGTTTGTCTCCTCGATCATACCCTCCATTTTGGCATGCAAGAGGCCTTCTTGTCGTATAACATGGCCGATCCATCTTGCACGCCTTTCGGACAAGGTCCTAAGTAGGTGCCTTCCTCCTTCGATACGTTGGAGAACCTCCTCATTTGTGATGTGGTCTCTTCAGGAAATTCCTAATAGTATTCTATAGGACCACATCTCAAAAGCCTCCAGTCTCCGTTTATCTCTTTCGGATAGGCATCATGTATCGCAGCCGTACATCAAAATACTCCATAAATAGGTCTTGATGAGGATTACTCTCAGTTATAGGTCTACATTATTAGATTCTATTAATTTAGACCTTTTATGAATGCAAGCCCAGCCTGGTGTATACGGCTGTCGACCTCGCTCTTATACCGACCGTCCCATGTTATTTTGCTCCCAAGGTAGACAAACTCCTTGGTGTTCTTTAGCGGAACTCCTGCCATCTCTACTCTCATCTGATGTTGCTTTGTTTTGTCTTTATTTATCTTCATGTTGTAGTTGTTTTGAAGAATGCTTTGCATGGTTGTTAAGGCCTCTTGCAGTTCTTCTTCGCTTTCAGCAACCAAAGCAATATCGTCAGCAAACCTTATCATATCCACCTTTTGCCCGTGTATCTTTACACCTTTTCTTTGACTCATTCTCTCTCTTAAGAGAAGAACTGAAGAGACTGAACATAACCCCCCCAAAAGTGTGAACTGTTCGTATTTGTAAGAAATCTGTTGTCGCCAGTAGACATGCGACATTTCGACCCAAGGTTCCAGGCAAACCCTTTAAATTAATTAACGGTTCGAGAAAAAAATTTGAACCTTAAAAATGTTCCCTCAATTTCACCTGAAGTAACGAAGAATTGATCTTTTTTCGGGCACCCGGAGAAGCCCTTATCAGTTTTCCTGCTGGAGGACAACGAAATAATATTTTATTCAAAATCTCTAAATATCCGTTAAATTTTTTTTTCTAATAAATGTTAAGTTTGAGTTTCCGGGTAATATGTAAAAAATGTTCACGTGAGACAACCCTGAAGGCGACAGTTCAGGTAAGTACCTATTAGATTTTAATTTCCTTTAACGCTATTTCCGAATCAAACTTTTAAATTACAGAAAAAATGTTGGAAGTTTTGTTCATTTCACAAAGTACAAAGTTCATTCAAATTTTATTGCAAGGTCAAGATAATTAAGCTCGTAAGACGTTAAACATTTTTAAAGTGGGTACACCATCTCATTTCAACTTATAATTAAATATATATTTTTTTTAATAATATTTTATGTTTTTAATTTTATGTCCTTATCTAAATTATAAAACAATGTATACTCTACGCCTACACACTACGTAATTGAATTCATATCAGTGAGACAGTGTATCAAATATAGTCCTAAAATTCGTCCATAAAAATCTTTCTTCTCACACGAAAACGAGAAAAGCAGAAGATATTAAAATTTGAATGTCTTTAATCATACTCCTGTAGACGCATGTGTTATTAAACGATTTTAGAGGGAAACAATTATTTCATGGTTTTAAATAAAAGTTTATATATTTTTTATGAAACACATCTCATTTAGCATTATTTAAAGTATATGGGTCATGGATATTAAAAGATGGATTTATGAAACAGATGACAATACTACAAAATAGAATTATAATATACTCGTATACGAAACAATTATAATATAACTATCCATATTTTAATGTGCATGTCCTATTTTATATGACAATTTAAATGAGTAGTAATGAGTGTTAATGATTCATTTCCCTTACTTAGAAGCTTTCAGGAAAGCTAATACCTTTATATTAAGTGATGCTAAACGCTGTTCAACCTCAGATTGAATTTTACAATTGCGTGGCTGTTAACTAAACTAAAGCCTGAAGTTTTAAATCTGCTGGAGGCCTAGTCTCTATCTTTTATTAACGTCTGTTAGCGCGTTAATTACGTCACAAACACTTATTTTGACAGTTTCGCTAATTTTGGTAGTCTCTATCAAGTCGTAATCCGGAATTTATGTTAACCTTAACAGATTTTAAATTTGATGTTAAGCAATGTTAAGCTAATAGGCGACGCCCTTGTATTTCGACAGTTCTCGTTGATTTTGGTAGTCCGTAAGTCGGAAAGTCAGATTACTAACGTTGAATTTCACGTTTAGCTATCTGAGTCGACCGGCCTACAGATTAGATAACAGGGAACATTTAGATGTGTCACATGGCCGAAAGACATACTTTTCAAAGTTGATTAATTCGAATTTTGTTCTTTAAAAGGTAGGTACCTAAGTGATATAATGTACGGTGATTTAAAAGATACGTCAACTGAAATATTTACCTACCCTCCGAACTTTTAGGCACTTTCAACAATTACTACAAGAAACAACTATTTATATTCAAAAATAGGTTATTAGGTTCTTAGTTTGAGTTATTTAAGTAATTTGTGCGAAACTTTCGGAAACTTCAAATGCAGCGAAGAGATCGTTTTATTGAGGAAATTTTCAGTAATAAAAATAGATTTTTGATGCAAATTTTACCTCTCCCGAGGTAAATAGTTTCTTATTGTATGTTTACTATAATGATATGCACCAAATAGGTACGTGTCTATTGCAATCTTATTGATAATTTGTGTATTTATGTAGGTACGTTAGCCACAGCCAAAATGCTCTAAATATACAAGTGTCATGTGATTACAACTCTAATCGATCTCGACTATATGTTTCTTCAAGAAAAAAAAATTTACGAACACTCTATCGCCTTGCAGTGCTCTAAATTGAAAAGTGTCGTGTTATTATTGAACCTCTATCCATAATCTTTAAGAAATATCCATTTATAAACCTCTTTCGTGTAGAATTTGACTTTATACATAATAAAAAACCCGCCGCATCCATTTCTGCATTATTACTCAATAACAAATCGTTGGTAATCTCATTTATTCAAGCATTGACACAGTCATAGTCCTGCAGGTAACACACCTCTGCAGTTAATATGACAATTTAAACCACCTTCTCAGGTAGGTAATTAATGACACGTGTAATATTTTATTTATTCAACAGCACACATCAAACACTTGACATTATGTCTCTCACTAATCATACAACATAATACAAGACAAATAATCACTTCACGTTATACATAACAGACACTTTTATAAAATTCAATACACCAAAAGTCATCGCTGTTGTTTTTATATACATTTCCTGTCACTGTGTCTCAAATTAATCCATTCCTGCCTGCTTTCCTTCAATTGCATTGTCTACTCATATCTGCAACAGTACAATACACAAGCGATTAGTATATTTACGCTTTACATGACTTTTATGTCATTATCAATGACACAAAAATTATTTAAAAACACCTAGCAATCTTGTAGCGAAACTCTATCAAAGTTCACCACATTTGAAAAACAGTATCATTTTAATCTATCAAAGTTCACAACCTTTGGGAAGCAGTTAATAAAATAATTACATATTTTGTCTAATTAATTCAGTAATTCCAATAATTATTCACACACTATAATATACCTACATATCTTTAAAATAGGTACACACCGTCACCGTTGAATTATTTTCCTCCGGGGGGCATCATAGTATAGATTGCGTCACTTCTGTGTTGTCTTCCCCGGTCCCGTATCTGCAATTAAACTTGATATTATATTATTTGTCTACATATCGGTATATCAACCACTTATTTCATTTACACACGTTTATTTTGCAAAACTTTATATTTACTCGGGTAATTGACTCTAGGTTGAGAGCCGTTACCGAGGACACAAGAGTTTTCAGAGGGGCGGAGGTTGAAACTGACCATTTTCTGGTGGTGTCGAGAGTAAACCTCTTTCGCGGCTGGCGCTCTAAAGTGAAAACGATATCGACTCCAACAAGAGTCAAAGTAGAAAAATTGCAAAACGCAAATGTCAGAAGTGAGTACGAGAATTGTGCAGAGATGAGATTGAATGAGAAGGAAATGGACGGTCTAAGCATTGATGAAACATGGAACCACATAAAGGTGAGTCTTTGTGAATCTGCTAGAGATGTATGTGGAATAAGTACGCAAGGTAGGAAGAAAGGTGACGCATGGTGGGATGACGAGATCAAAGCGTTGGTTTCAGAGAAGAAGAAAGCATGGTTATGTCTGATAGCGGCTGAGAGATAGAGCGAAAGAAGTATATAAGGGATGCAAGAAAAGAGTAAGTGTCGGAGTGAAAGAACGAAAGAAACGTCTGGAAGAGGAAGAGGGAATAAAAATGACAAAACACTTCCAAGAAAACATTAAACTGTTTTGGAAGGAGGTCAAAAGGTCCCGAAGTGGTTCAGAGAACGGAAGTGTGAAAGTGATAAAATCGAAAGATGGAAGAATGTTGACGAATGAGGAAGAAATAAAAGAGAGATGGATGAAATATTTTGAGGAAGTCTTCGAAAGCAACCCGGGTGACAGTGAGGCCAGCAGTGAATCGGGTATGAATGATGACAGAGTGAATGTTACTAAAATCAGCGTGGATGAAATTAAAAAATCGATAAAATGCATGAAGAATGGTAAGGCTGTTGGTTTCGACAATATTGCTGCCGAATAATTTAAAGGAGATAGCCATATTATTCTCACATGGTTGTGCAAACTTTTTAACCAGTGTCTAGAGGAGGGTTACACGCCATTAGATTGGAGAAGGGCTGTAATCATGCCGTTATACAAAGGTAAAGGGTCGCGTATGGAATGTGGGAATCATAGGGCTATTAGCCTGCTAAGTTCAGTCGGTAAGCTGTACGGAAGAATATTGATTGAAAGGGTAAGAATGGAAACAAAGGATAGATTATGGGATGTGCAAGGTGCCTTTATGAGTGGAAGGGGATGCATGGACCAGATTTTCTCCTTGCGTATGCTCACTGAGAAGTTTCTGGGGAAAAACCAGAAACTTTTCTGCGCCTTTGTAGATCTACAAAAAGCATACGACCGAGTCGATAGGAAAAAGCTTTGGAAGGTGTTGTCCAAGTATGGAGTGAATACAAATCTCATACAGGCAATTGCGTCTCTGTACGAGGGAAGCGTTGCATGTGTTAGGGTGAACGGTGGTTTTACGGGGTAGTTTGACATCACAAAAGGTGTTAAGCAAGGCTGTGTAATGTCACCATGGTTATTCAATCTGTACATGGATAATTGTATGCAAGAATTGAAAGAAGTGGGATTGGGCGCGAAATTGAGTAATCTGAAAGTATGTTGCCTGTTGTATGCTGATGGTGCGGTGCTGATTTCTAACACTATGGAAGATCTACAGTCTCTCGTATCTAGGATGAACGAAGTATGTATGAAGAATGAGTTAATGATGAATGTAAGTAAGTCTAAAGTCATGGTGTTTGAAATAGAGAGTACGAAAACCGTATGCAACATAGTTGTGAATGATGAATACTTGGAGCAGGTGGATGAGTTTGTGTATCTGGGTAGTATGTTTACGAGAGATGGGAAGGCTGATAGGGATATTGAAAGAAAGGTGAATGCTGGTAACTCCATTAATGGAGGACTGAATGCCGTTGGCGCTAATAAAAAACTGTCAAAAGAAGCGAAGCTAGCAGTCCACAATGGAGTCCTGGTACCTACCCTGATGTATGGCAGTGAGGCATGGAACTGGCAGAGGAAGGATGAAAGTAAACTGAATGCTGTTGAAATGAGATCCTTGAGGCGTATGTGTGGTAAAACAATGTATGATCGTGTGAGAAATGTGGATATCCGCAAAGAATGTAAGGCTGATGTATGCATAATGAGTAAGATTAAGAAAGGGACCCTCAGATGGTTTGGGCATGTAGAGCGAATGAACGAAGAAAGCAGTGTAAGAAGAATATACGACGCAAATGTGAATGGTAGAAGAAGTCGTGGACGTCCGAGGAAGACATGGCACGATCAAGTAAATCAGATACTTGAGTCGGGTCATGTCAAAAGTCAGAATAATAGAAGAGAATGTATGAGACGATGTATGAATGTGAGTGAGGCAAAGAGTGTGTGCCAAGACCGAGTTGTTTGGCGGTCCGTCCTCTCTGCCTACCCCTGCGGGGAAACGGCGTGATGGTTAGTTAGTTAGTTACTCGGGAAACAATTCTGTCGTCTTGTCTTCCCACGTTGTTTCATTCCCGTCTTGTGAATGCATTTCCATTTTGCAACAACAGGCAATACGTGTCCATTATTCACTTCATATTTATAAAATAGTATTATTTCATTTCATTTCTCCTATTCTACTATTCGCTGGCTTTTGTTCTACTATTTTTTTGAACGAGAAGGTATAAATTACAAAATTCTTCTTCGGATCATTATGGATTGGTATGGTCTGTCAAATAAGGGTAGAAAATATAAAAAACGGAACTACATAATATGTAGGCTGGCAACACCAAAAAATCACAGGAATCCCTAGTGAGGAGGACCAAGAAATACAATATCTTTACCTCACTTAACCATTATATTTTGTATACTTATGGAATTATTTTATATAGTCGCTTAAATAAAAAAAAAATAAAAAAAAGTCAAATATTCCTTTTAAGTGCAATAAGTTTTAATTAAAAAAATAATAGTATAATGGTTAAAATTGATGCTTATTGAGTAAGTACTTGTTCTATGGGCAATTATTTCTAGGAAAGTACCTACCTAATTTTATTATTTTCTTTTTTGTTCCATTATTCAAGTAGTTCTGTAGAAAAAAAGAAGGTAGCTTCTATGTATTACGTAAAAAATGTGTTCCAACAAGCAGATCACAATATAAATCTTATAAAAAATCAGGATTATGTAAATAAGAGAATAATAAATTACGACCAGATAAACAAACAAAACAAGCGTTTGATTTGCAAAAGTGAGTACCACAGAAAACCTCCACTGAAATCAAACAAGGGCGTAAAAAACGCCATATGGTCCTTCCTGAAGCCAGATGAAAACCAGCTCATCCAGCCAGAAGTCCGGTCTACATCATTCTTATTCATCATTACATATTCCTAAGGTATTAAGGCATTATAAAATAACTTGTAAAATCACGCGAAGAATTTTCCACCAAGAGCCATTCTTTTTGCGTGATATTATAATCAAACAAGATAAATATTGTCAACATAATATAATTAAACCAGTAGGTAGATTCCAAATAATTTACTCTACGATTACCAGTGATTATTATTACGGTGCTCCAGATTTTATAATAATAATAATAATATTTGGCTAATTTATATAGCGCCGTTTTCGTGAAAAATCACCTCAAGGGCGCTGTACAAATAAATACATAAAAAATAATATTACTGGCTTACAACTAAGATTTACAATTATAACTAGTGATTTACATCTAAGTCTTATTGCTAGTGACTTATGACTAAGACATATAAAAGCTGACCTAAAACTGAGCTCAATGACATATATATTTACAATATGACTTAAAGTTAGAGATTTATAACTAACATATTTATTTACATTTAAAAATACTTGAAAACATCTTATAAATATCATACATTCGCCAGAATCATTCCACAGCGCCAGAAGAAGAAGGAAGTTTTTACATAATACATATTACTATTTAAGGACATGGATGCAAAATTTATCGGATTTACGAAAATGTATGGATATCTTAAATAAATTAATGAAATTAATCGCCGATCTTTACCGCATTATGATGACTCATCGCTCAACATTAACCGGATTGAGGTGTAAGGTTACCACTGACAGACCATTGGTAGGTAGATCAATAGCATTTTGAGTTTTTCGTTAGTAGTTGTAGGGAATAGCAAATAAAATAGTATATATTCGTGGACATCAACAATTATTAGAGTATAATTAAATTATAAAGTTTAAATTTAATGACGAATTTATGGAAATGAGTATTTGAAAAAATGAGTTTTAAGTTTGGATCTGAATTCCGCTGGGTTGGTTATGCATCTCAATTCCATGGGAAGTTTATTCCAAGCCTCAGGACCGGATACTCCAAACGCGCGATCACCAAAATTAGTGTTCGGATTTCGCTTGGGTTCTTTCAATCTTCCAATTGCAGACGATGTCGCTGATCTAAAAGATGACTGCCTTAGACCTATATTTTCCGGAATGCATAGTTCAGAGATATAGGGTGGAGCCATTTCATTGATAGCTTTAAACACCATCCAGCATAACTTATACTGGATCCTTTCAGGACACTTCAACCAGTGAAGATTTCGGAGGTGTTCCGAAATGTGCGAAAACTTGGGTACCCCTGTGATTAGTCGTGCTGCGGCGTTGAATACTGATTGTAGTTTATCAGTTTGACATTTAGGAAGACTTGCATAGATACCATTGCAGTAATCAAGGTTCAATTATGTCCGGGTTGAATCTTTCCCAAAAGAAAGACTAAACCCTTCCACACACTTTTCCACAAATGAATATCTAGTAAATTCACGCACTATATAAGAATAAAACAATACAAGAACAATACGTCAATCCACCAGAAACATAATGGGAAAATATTTCACCGACTCCAGATATTTTCATATCAGAGGGTTCGGCTCTGATGAAATCCTAACTGGTCCGATAAATCCTACTGATCCCTCAATATAAATATTTAAAAAATCTTTCGTAATCCTACATGTATTTAAAATGACCGACTTTTGCATTTTTATGTACAAATTTTTTGACAAATCTAATACGCCAAAATTTTGAATGAGAGAGCTAGGTATAATGCCAGTAGCCGAAATAACAAATGGTAATATTTTTATAGTCTGAGAATGCCAAATTCTTTTAATTTCATTTCCTAAATCTGTATATTTTCTTATTTTTTCAGAAACAGTTTTCTGAATATTACAAGAATTTGGAATAGCGACATCAATGATATAAGTTATTTTCTTAATTTTGTCATGTAAAACTATATCGGGTCTATTATGACTAATTCTTCTGTCTGTCAGAATAGTTTTATCATAATAAATTTTATAAAATTCATTTTCTAAAAATGAATTTGGTTCATATTCATAATATGGTACATTACGGCAGTCAATCAAGTTATGTTTAATTACCAAACTTTGGTGAATTATTTTTAAAACTTGATTGTGCCTAAATGTATATTCGGACGGCGCTAATACAGAACATCCTGATATAATATGTTCTATAGTTTCCGGAAAAGCCAAAAATTTTCTACATAAATCATCAATTTGATTTGCATCTTTGATGATATGCTTCCTATAATTTTTAGTATTAATGACTCTATCTTGTATGGCAAGCATAAAGCCTTCTACTTCTGCGCTCAACTCTCCAATACTCAACCATTTGTTTGACTAAAATTTGTCAACATATGTTTGGTTGAGATAATTGAAGTGTTTTGCGTGAAGAATTTTATTTGACCAGGAATCTAATAATTCCTGGTTGGTATTTATAAGAATGCTGGCATTCTCGTCGTATAAATTTAATGGTGAAATATTTCTATCTGCCTTGCAAATTATTTTGTGCATTTCTGAACTATCAGCTTTCCTATGGAAAAAATTTGTTAGCATTTCAACCTGATTATGTTTTAAAGATGTTATTTTGACTATACCTCTACCTCCTAAAGATAATTTATTATTGTAATCTATTTATTATTCGCTCCCGCCAAGGTGGTTAAAACAAAAGGTTATTTTAAATAATAATGTGTATGTTTGTGTAAAAAATTCTGCATTATGCCACAAACATTAAAATCACTGGTGAAGAAGCGCGGTGAATTGAAAGCACAATTAACACGGTTTAAGAATTACCTACTGAGTGATTCAGTTGATGTAATAGAAACGGAAACAAGATTGGAGGAGGTAAACACACTGTTAAATCGCTTTAAGAATATACAATATCAGATCAAAGAGTTTGATAGTAACTCAGATGAAGCGGATAGCCAACTTGAGTGTTTTGAATTGCAAGTAGTGACGTAAGCAAAAAAATCCATAAAAAGCATTGAAAAAATTGATGATACTAACAATATCAAGATCCAATTACCTACGTTTTCGCTCCCAGAATTTAGTGGTGATTATTCGAAATGGTTATCTTTTAAGGATGCTTTCGTCACGATAGTGGGTAATAATAAATCATAAAATAATATTCAGAAACATTACTATTTGCGTGATTGTTTAAAAGGAAACGCATCACAATTTCATCTGAATGCAAACATACTGGGCACGATGGTATCACCGTATTTGTGAAAAATTGTCTTAAGAAAACTACCTTCAAAATTTTAGATTTTAAAACAGCTAATGCAATTGAAGTAACATTCAAGCACAATAACTGTAATTATCTGATATTAGCTATATATAGATCTCCTTCCTTAAATGAATCGCTTTTCACTAACGAGCTAAATTCATTTTTTAAAACGGCTAACAGAAAAAATTTCAATTTTTCAATATTATCTGGAGATATCAATATAAACATTAATGAAAATAACAAAAGAACAAACTGTATAAATGAATACTTAGATTGTTTATCATATGCAGGATATCAGTCATACATAAACTCTCCAACAAGAGAAAATTTGAATAACTCCACGACTCTAGATCATATATTTGTAAAAACACACAAACACGTCAAAACTACATCTTCAACTCTACATACAAACATTACTGACCACTACCCAACATTTTATGGACACAACCTCTTAACCACTAATTTAAAAGAAAACTCTGGTAATCTAGAAAAAAATAATATTAACTACGACACATTAAACAATCTACTCCATTCAGAAAAATGGGACAATGTACGATCGACAGCTAACCCACATTCAGCATTAGAATTGTTTTATAAAACTCTACAAGATTATATATCGAAAAGCACATACAAAATTGTTATTAATAAGCGAAAATATAAAAAAATCAAACCTTGGATTACTGTAGGACTAATAGTCTCCATTAAACACAGAGATAAACTTTACAGAGAAATGTTAAATTATGAAAAAACCTGTCAAAAAAATAACGTAAGAATAATGCCTTTTATGAAAACAAAGTATTTGATGTATAGAAACTTACTAAATAGGTTAATAAGAAGTTGTAAAAAGAAATACTATTGTGAACAAATTGATAACGCAAAAAATGATACCAAAAAAACGTGGAATATTATTAATGAAATAATGAACAAAAAAAAAATGGCATCAACTGATGTGAAAGAGATTAAAATAAATAACAATAGTATAACTGACAAATCGGCCATTGCAGAAAACTTTAACAACTTCTTCACAAATATAGTAGATCAAGTACTTGAATCTTCTAGTAAAATTGATAGTACAACACCCGTAGACTCATCTTTGCATTTACTCTCAACTTACGATTCAATAAATTCCTTAGAATATTTTTCACCTATCACGATAAACGAAATTGTAAAACACATTGATAGTCTAAAGTCAACAAATTCTACAGGAATTGATGGTTTATCGGGTAACACACTAAAAAAAATAAAACATAATATTTTAATTCCATTGCTACATATATTTAATATATCACTAAAAGAGGGACATTTCCCTGAACAATTTAAAATCTCCACCATCATTCCAATTCACAAATCAGGAGAAACGCACATATTAGACAATTACCGACCTATTTCCTTAGTTTCAAACCTCTCAAAAATATTTGAAAAATGTATCAAAAATAGAGTAATGAATCACCTAGAACAAAACAAAATTCTGTCCCAAAATCAATATGGTTTCAGAAGTAACCTAAGCACTGAAGATGCAATATTCGATTTGACAAAAAAATTGTACACATCTGTTGATAAAAATAAAAAATGCCTAGCTTTATTTTTAGATTTAAGAAAAGCTTTTGATACGGTTAACCACAATATACTTATAAAAAAAATTAATCGAATAGGTTTCAAAAAAGATACACTAAAAATTCTCACAAACTATCTCAAAGACAGAAAACAAAAAACAAAAATAGGGAATTTTTATAGTACTGAAACGAGGATAAAAAATGGAGTACCACAGGGTACTGTGCTTGGCCCAATCCTGTTTTTAATATATATAAATGATTTATTTAATCTTGTAATCCCTGGTGATATTGTATCTTATGCTGATGATACAGTAATAATTGTAAACGGAAAATCCTGGCTTGAAACTTATTTAAATGCATCAAAATGTATTGCACATGTCTCATCATGGCTAAATAGTAATAGACTCTTCCTAAACAACAATAAAACATTTTACCTACCTTTTTATAAAAACAGTAAAAACAAACCCCCCAATAACCTTAAAATTAGAATTCATAATACTAACTGTAATCAAGTAATATGCTCATCTTGCTCTGAAATTGTAAAAGTTGAAAAGATAAAATATTTGGGTATATGTATTGATACAAATTTAAATTGGCATTCACAAATAAATAATACCGTTTCTAAATTGAGATATCTTACATACATATTTTACAGACTCAAAGAAGTATTGAATATTGACAAATTGAAAATGATTTATTATTCTATGGTGCAATCTTCACTCATGTATGGAATAATAGGATGGGGTGGTGCCCTTGATACTTTTATAAAACCTTTACAAACAACTCAAAATTATATTATCAAAGTTATGTATAATAGAATTAAAACATTTTCGACAGATGCTTTATACAAAGAATCTAAACTATTCAGTCTCCGTAAACTATTTATACTGCAAACTATGAAATATATCTTTAAAAACGTAAACAAATTCGAAAAAAATGTAAATAGAATCAACATTAGAAATAATAATGTATTCTATACCCCCCAAACACACACAAAACAAATGCAAACTCACAGTAGTTTTATTGGACCTCGTACCTTCAATAGTTTACCAAAACATATTCAAGTTGCAACAAAACTTCCGCATTTCGTAAAAGAGTTAAAATTATGGCTAAACCATACAGATGTAAAAACTCTATTTATTTAGTTTTATTTCACTTTATGTTTCTAAAAAAACTCTATTTATTTAGTTTTATATCACTTTTCTCACAAACTTTACACCTATTATTACAATGTATATCATTAATTACACTTACACTTATTTAACCGTACACTATTGTATACACTTTTTGTACAAAATGTTTTAAACAATTTTTGTTTTTGCTTTATATACCCCTGTTTGTTTTTTTCTAGGTACTAAAAAAAAAAAAAAACTTTTTTTAAATATATTACCCACGCACAGGCTGCGCCTTAGTGGGTTCCCACATTATTGTTATGATTTTCAAATATGTAAATATAAATTGTAAAATATGGGAAAAATAAAGGAATTAAAAAAAAAAAAAAAAAAAAAATATTAAACGCACTTGAAATTACCCAAGACAATTTCGAAATAGCTTGGTAGGTTTTATCAAATAGATTTAAAAATAAGTGTGTAATAGCTAATCAACATTTAAATTCATTGTTTAAGCTGAAGGAATTAAAACAAGAACGTCACGTCGCCTTGAGAAGTTTATTAGATCAAACACAATTACATTTGAATTCACTGAAAAACATAGGTCTACCCACGGAGTATTGGGATGCAATAATAATTTATATTTTGGCCAACAAATTAGATTCCAAAACCCGGATCTATTGGGAACAATATCCAACTAAAGAAAAAATACCGGCATTGAAAGAATTTTAAAAATATTTAACAGATCGAGCGATAGTCTTGGAACCATCGGAAGCAACATGTTTTACAGCCAAACCTATATTCGCGCATCATAAACCGTCAAGTTACAAAAAGGAATCTTCAGTTTCATTATTGTCGCAAAGGTTGAAATGCATTGTTTCTAAGGAAAATCATAAGATTTATTTCTGTAAACATTTTTTGAAACTAAACCAATATGAACGGTTTGAGAAAATCAAGCAATTACAAGCTTGCATCAAGTGTTTAAATGTAGGTCATTTAACTAAATAATGCAGGAGTAAGAATAATTGTAGAACTTGCAATAAAGCAGGACACAACACATGACTCCATATTTTCCCTAAAGAGGATCAAAACACTGAGAATAGCATGGATCAAGTACCAGTCTCAAACCATTCCACCTTTGGAGGACCAGAAAAAACAATTTTGTTATCAACGGCAATGGTGAACGTAAAGGACAGTAATGGAATTATTCATTCAGCGAGAGTATTGTTGGATAATGGTTCTCAGGTGAATTTCATAACTGAACGATTTGCTAAAAAATTAAACATAAGGTACAAGTCATTAAATATGCCGGTCTCTGGGTTACATAATAATATAACAAATATAAAGAAGAGCCTCTCGTTTGAATTGTCATCAATAAACTCAAATTACAAAAAAATTGTTACTTGCTTGGTATTACAAGATCTCACCAGCAAGTTACCGCAGACCTCTTTTCCAAAAAGGGAGGCAAACATACCACCAGGATTGAAAATCCTGAATTTTCCACTTCCGGTCATGTGAATATATAACTCGGCTCCGAACTATTTTGGGAAATGCTGACCACTGATCAATTGAGACTGGGAACAACTGGACCTACGCTGCAACGCACTGAACTTGGATGGATATTATCCGGGCCAATTAGAACGTCCACTACATAAAAAGAGCAAGAATCATCCTCATGTCACTTATCTTAAAATATTTATTTATTTATTTATTTCAACGCCATAAAATGGCTTTTACAATCCGGTGATACATGATACATGATACACAGTGGTACACAGGAGGGTAATTATAATGATAACAAAATAATAATGTACATTAAACCAAGTACATATATACGTGTGATAACAACTAGTGTTTAGTTATAGGATACAATTATGTATTACAACCAAAAAAAATAGATAAAAAAAAATAAGCTCGTATAGAGAATACACATTTGATTCACAATCAAATTGAAAGATTTTGGAAACAGGAGGAATTGGTGTCCATCAAGCACCAAAATTATGAAGAAAAGGCTTCTGAAGAGAGCTTTAAGTCAACCCAAAAAAGGGATGAAAATGGGCGTTTCGAAGTAAGCTTACCATTCCGACCTTGTATAGAACAAATAGGTACTTCCTTGTCTATGGCAGGAAAAAGAATTTTAAACTTGGAAAAGAAATTATCTTCTAATATGGATTTGAAACTTCAATACATTAAATTCATGGAAGAATATGAAAACTTAGGTCATATGACAAAATTTGAACCAGTTTCAAATGAAGTAAAATCTTACTATTTACCTCATCATGCAATCAAAAAGGAAACCAGCAGCACTACCAAACTAAGAGTGGTGTTCGACGGCTCCGCAAAAACCTCCAGCGAGATATCAATAAACGACGCGTTAATGGTTGGTCCAAAAATACAAAATGATTTATACACCCATTTGTTGAATTTTAGAAAATATCAAGTGGCATTGATGGCTGACATAGAGAAAATGTACAGTGCTACATAATTACGGTTTTGAACCGCTTGATTACAGACTTATTGGTAAATTAATAAAGTATAAGACCACAATGTTATATTTAAATACTTACGAATCTTCACCGCTAGCTCATTCGGTAGATTATCGTGTTTGCAGTCCGCTCGGGTACTTGATTCAGAACAATCATCGCTTCATTGGTAAAATTAATACAGGTAAGGTGTAATAAATTAAAAGATTGATTGTCGCTTTAAATATTGAAGAATTTATTTATGCTTCGACGCTTCTAGGAAAAATCTTTTGTTATCTCTTTGTGAATGGAAAGTTAATGATTTTAAACCAAAATAAAAGGAATGAATTGATAACATAATGAAATAAGGCTTACGTACGTTATCTCGCACGGGTTACATCTGCAGAGCTGGCTCCTCGTCAGAAATAAATCACTGAATTTATTTTAATCTCTAAACACAAAAAACTGTTGTGATATTAAGGATTTCAGAAAACTATGAAGATTTCGTGACCAACCCTTAGGGAGGCTAAAATAAGAAGAAGGCCTGGAGAGCGCCCGAAGCCTCTCGGCTCCGTTACTTACCCCCTCCCACCGAAATCTCGGCCAATCAAGGCAACGTCGGTGTGGCAAACATTACAAAAAATAATACTGAATTTAGTACCTAGCGCAAATCATCGTACAGGGGTTGGAAGTAAAGATTCAAGAAAGTACTTCATAACACATCCCCGAAAACACCAGCAAAAAACCGCCGTTGTAACGAAGGTTTTTTGACTTTAAACCCTTCAAAGAATTCCCACAATAAACTTTACAAAAAAACATCATTCACATAGAGATTCAGCATTAAAAAACCTAGGCAAAAAGTTGTACAGTTTACATACACAATAAGTTATAAAGTTTAAAGTCTACATAAAAATATTAAAAAACAGCAAAATCAACACGTCCAAGCGGCCTAGCAGGAACATCGTTAAACGCAGCTTTCAGGCAGTAGATAATGTCCATCAGGGCATCCAGAGCAACAGTAACGATCGTCGGCAGCGGAGAACGACTCAAAGAGAAGCGTCAACATGAAAGCAAAAAATAACATAATTAGAAAAGTACAAACATTTAGGCATCGAGGCACATAGAGTAAACAAAATTATCTGAATGGTAAATGTATTTGCAACAAGAGATCAGAGCATAGGGGAACTCCACATTATATGTTTATCGTGATGTATGTATACGAAAAACATCAACCCCCGTTTAAAGGACAGGCAATGTATAAGTGTAGTCAGTATTCCACCTTTTAATGGTACAGATTACTGGTTTAAGACATATTAAAAACAAAACAGACAACAAAAAAAATAAAAGTATTTCAGTGATCCACATTGTTTCCTATAATTCAGGACAACAATCAGCGCTTCCTATAATTCAGGACAACGCTCATACCTTCCTATAATTCAGGACAGCACTCATACCTTCCTATAATTCAGGACAACACTCATACCTTCCTATAATTCAGGACAACACTCGTACCTTCCTATAATTCAGGAAAACACTGGAAATGAATGAGTCCTTCTTACTTAAGGCCACCCAAAAATTTCCAGCCACACATTAATAATACCACAAGTTTTATCACAGTTCACTGCAAAATAATTGTCGTCGATGTATTGCGTTTTAAGGCAATATTTATAATTATTATACTCAGAGCATTAGGGGTATCTTTTTAATGCTGACAACAATAATAGTAATTCAGATTTTATTTAATGTTGGCTAGAAAATAGTGTTAGAATATATTACATAAGAATAATGAACTACGTCATGGGCGCCAGCTTATTTTTGTACCGAGAATAAGACAAACTCGAATCAAAATAACGAGGGTATCAATGACCCGCGTTACTCCCACCAGAGAACTGCAATATTCAGATTAAGTAATTGTTACTATAAATTACAATAAAAATATTGTATGCTATAGCCGTATTATAAAATGTGAAGTGTGGTCATCGCATTCGGTTAATTACTCCGATGCGATTGTAGGGTGAATTGTATGTACACACTGTCTCAAAAGCGTCCTTTCAAAACAGTGCTATGTGAAAAGGGTGTGTGGATATGTGTAGTGTAAATTTCATATTTCATTTCATATCAAAACAAAAAATTTCAAAATTATTTGGAGAATTTTCCACTTGGTATGGGCCAACATTTCTAATTGGATTCCATCTCGATCTTCTTATCAACTTATCAAATTCCTGTAAATAAGTTCGCTCCTTATCACCACCGGCGGGTGATTCCGAATAATAACATTAAAGTTCATTAATGCCTATTGATGTCGTATGCAATCAGTCTTCCCCGTTAGTTGAATGAATCCAGACACATGGTCTATGCTGAGCTTTATGTATTAATCTAATCATTATAAATCGAATAAAAATCTGAACAATTAATCGAACCCACCTCCTTTGCTACAACATGATTAATTAATAAATACCGATTATATCAGTTTATTTAAAAAAAATTAGCCATTGTACTTCCGTTTTCATTGATTTCGTTTTCCTATCAATTTGGGTTGCGGATATGGGTACTGCCGCCCCGGGAACTATTTATTCTATAACCAGCACCTCTGTTAATTCCTACGTTTGTCACTCCTGGACACTGACCATGATATTCCTATCCGCCCCTCATATCTCTTTCCTCCTTCTCCTCCTTCCTTTCCTTAAAAGGAACCTCCACTCAGCATCCCCTAAGATGACATAGGCATTAAGGGAAATTATTTTCCTCAGGCCCTCCTGTGTGAAGCTAAATTTAATCGTAAATAAGTCTATACTCTTCGTTAGAGAGATCGGTGTGTTTGGAGATGTATAACTTCGCAAGGGATCGAACCCGCGACTGAATCTTAAAGTAAGTTGATTACATCGGTGTGCTTTTCATTATATTGTTCTAGATTCGAACTGGGAAATATCTAAATCCTATAAAGAATGCAGTATCATTGAACACTAAAAATGATATTTCACGGTTATATCACGAGGATTGAACTCGAATTTAGGACAGTTCTTTATTTCTGTCGTCATTTTAACTGATAGGTATAACTCTCAAAAAATAAATACTGTTTTGTCAATCATACTTGGATCCACAAGGCTAATTCGAGCTACCTATAACTTTTCTAAGTATCAAACTTATCTTTCAATATCGTATGTAATATAATATCATTAAACACTAGTCAATATCTTCACTCTGAAAGGATATCGGACCAAGTACCTGCTTTCCCATATTTGAAATAAATGCTAATCCCATAAAATAATAAAAGGTGCATTTCTCCAATCCTAGCAGACAATAGAACTTTCTATTTACAAATGGACCCAAAATATCCATTAGCCATCTGCCGACGGGTCATAAACTGGTCTGTTGCTTTATCTAACTTTTATGAGGGTGTCTACATTTAATTTTTAAAGAATTTCGAATTCCATTATTTGGGTACTAGCTAGGTACCGACCCGGTCATAAAATAACTCTAAGCTTTATGGAGCTCTCCGAAAAAAAGTCTAAGGAATATTTTATAAATATAAGACCTTTCTGGGGTGCCATAAAATTAACATTGGCAGTGGGTTTTTCTGAAATGCCGAAAGCCGAATAATTACAAATAAACATAATATTCGTCTTATCTTAAATATTATCTCATTTAGTTTGTCTTAAACCATATAAATAAATCCATAATATTCAGATTCTTTTCTCGTTTAGACTAAGTTCAAATCACGTCGATTCTAGCAGAAGTTCACATTATGTGGTCTCCACATATGTCTAAAACCATTTCGAGGAAGGTTTCGATTCAGAATGCTGGTCTTACACGACTTTCATAGTGATGGGAGACACTCAACCTACAAAATGCTTTTATAGTTTTATCTTACAAAAGATATAAATGCGCTGTGGTAACGTATTTAATCTACAACCGGCTTCCCGTATTTCTACCGATTTATCGCCTTTTTTTAAGCTCTTTAAAACATAGATTTTAGTCTACATTTTTTCACGCCGAAACGGCAATTATACCAAATTCTTTCGATAGAAAAAAAACGCAAGTAATGCTCGCGCATTTTCTAGTTATGGTGATTCTATAAATGCTATTAGACAATCCCCACGAGGTTTTCGCTCTAATTTAAACAATTCATGTTTTATGAAACACCTTCACAATTTTCGCCTAAATATTATCGTTTTCTATATTGGCGCGCTGTCTCTAATATTCGAATTTAAAAATGGTCTCTTCTTCTTTTTGAGAGGACACACCGCGTCTTAAGTTTCAAATTTGGCGGTAAAACCAAAACGCGTGGGTGGACCAACGGTTTAAAATGGCGTTCTTTCGAAAGACGGCGTGCTTCCAAAACAGAGCCTGTCGATTTTGATTATTCAACGGTCAAAACACATGCTGGTTTAAGATAACGGCATTTGAAAAGACGCGCGAACTTTTTTTAAAATACGAACACTTGTGAGATGCGTGATTTGATAAAACCGGTGGTTGAAAAAAACACGTGGGTCAAAATGGATGCTAGCGGTTTAAAATATCTCTTTAAAAAACGGCGTGTTTCTAAAACAAAACACGTGGATTCACAGTTCAATTAACAAATCACAATCACTTATTTACCTATATATTTAAAGGGAAAAAATAGTTATTATTTACATATGTATACATACATCACGAAAAAAATATGGAGTTATGAAAAAAATCAAAGAAGCGATAAATATCCCGAATCAAGTTGGCCTCATGTTGGAAGGCGCTAGTGCTACATAATTACGGTTTTGAACCGCTTGATTACAGACTTATTGGTAAATTAATAAAGAATAAGACCACAATGTTATATTTAACGAATCTTCACCGCTAGCTCATTCGGTAGATTATCGTGTTTGCAGTCCGCTCGGGTACTTGATTCAGAACAATCATCGCTTCATTGGTAAAATTAATACAGGTAAGGTGTAATAAATTAAAAGATTGATTGTCGCTTTAAATATTGAAGAATTTATTTATGCTTCGACGCTTCTAGGAAAAATCTTTTGTTATCTCTTTGTGAATGGAAAGTTAATGATTTTAAACCAAAATAAAAGGAATGAATTGATAACATAATGAAATAAGGCTTACGTACGTTATCTCGCACGGGTTACATCTGCAGAGCTGGCTCCTCGTCAGAAATAAATCACTGAATTTATTTTAATCTCTAAACACAAAAAACTGTTGTGATATTAAGGATTTCAGAAAACTATGAAGATTTCGTGACCAACCCTTAGGGAGGCTAAAATAAGAAGAAGGCCTGGAGAGCGCCCGAAGCCTCTCGGCTCCGTTACTTACCCCCTCCCACCGAAATCTCGGCCAATCAAGGCAACGTCGGTGTGGCAAACATTACAAAAAATAATACTGAATTTAGTACCTAGCGCAAATCATCGTACAGGGGTTGGAAGTAAAGATTCAAGAAAGTACTTCATAACAACAGGCAGGTCAACATTAGAGAGGAGGACCGCGTCTTCCAAAAAATACTTTGGTGAGCATCTCCAGAAGAGGAAATGGGCCATTCCAAGTTAAATACGATAACTTATGGTATGGGACCGTCATCTTTCTTAGCCACGCGTTGCTTGAAGCAGCTGAGTATGGAAAACGCTCACTTATGTCCTGAAGCTAGTCTCATTTTAGAGCAAGATTTTTACATAGATGATCTAATTACAGGTGCAGACAATGTGGAATCCTGTAATTTGTTAAAAGAACAGTTAATCTCCATAATGAATTCGGCCGGTATGAACTTAAGAAAATGGCGGTCTAATTCTTCTGATTTGTCATCGGAGGCCGGTCAGGCCACTGATATGGTTATTTTGGACAAACCAGAAGGAGAGAAAATTTTAGGCTTAGCTTGGAATTGCGAAAAAGATAGTTTTTTATATCACGTGGAACTACCGTCACATCCTATTTATAATAAACGGAATATTTTGTCACTGATTGCTAGTATTTTCGATCCATTAGGTTTGATAGGACCAGTAACCGTGAATGCTAAACTTATTATGCAGAAATTATGATGAAGAAATATCTATAGAAATTCTGAAGCTTTGGAAAAAATATTTAGAAGATTTAAAAGGTGTAAATTCTTTTCAAATATATAGGTACCTAGAAAAATTATATGAAATCAAACCGTAAATATACAATTGCACGGATTTTGTGACGCATCTCAAAAAGAATTCGCTGCTTGCGTATATATGCTATCCACAGACCAATCAGGAAAACGGCATTCTCAATTAATCACAGCTAAATCAAGAGAAGCTCCATTAAAAACGATTTCTTTTCCTAAATTGGAATTATGTTGTGCTGTTCTGTTAACAAAAGTTGTTGAAAAAGTAAAGGAATCCCTAGTTATACCTTTGGATAAAACATTTTATTGGTGTGATTCCACTATAACTCTTTGCTGGATAGAAAACAACCAGCGCGATGGAATACATTCGTTGCAAACAGAGTTGCAGAAATACAGGAAAGAAGCGAAACCAGTCAATGGAAGCATGTCAACTCCGAAGATAATGCTGCGGATATTTTATCAAGAGGAACCAGTGCTGAAAGTCTATTTTCTTCAGAAATCTGGTGGAGAGGTCCTAATTGGTTTACTCAAGATGAAGTAACTTGGCCGAACTATAAGGAAATTTGCATCGATCCACCGGAATTAAAAACCAAAATAAATTTAACCATCAGTATGAATAAAGATTGGGAATTGTTTTATCGTTTTTCTTCTCTCACGCGTTTACAAAGAGTAACTGCTTATATCCTACGTTTCATTAATAATACAAGAAAAACACATACATTTAGCGGACAACTTTCAATAATAGAATTAAACAAGTCGTTACAATCATTAATAACAGTCACTCAATCTTATTCATTTTCAAAAGAAATTACAACATTAAAGGCGGCAAAAAACTTAGATAAAACCAGTCATCTCAAGTCATTAAGCCCATTTATATATATGGATTTATTGCATGTAGGTGGGAGATTGTCCAGAGGAAAACTAATACATGAAGCACAAAAACATCCGATATTACTACCTCACGATCACCCTCTAACAAAGTTAATCATTAAACATTTTCATTATACAAATTTGCATGTAGGTACTCAAACGTTATTAGCACTTATTAGACTAAAATATTGGCCTATAATGGCAAAAAATGCTATTAAAAAAATACTTAAAAATTGCATTGTGTGCTTCAAATGCAGTCCAAAAACAAGTCATCAAATAATGTCTGACCTTCCAGAGGATAGAGTGTCACCATGTAGACCGTTCTCTGTTACAGGACTGGATTACGCAGGGCCAATCTTAATAAAGTCTGGAATCAGTAGGAGATCCAATTCAGTCAAGTCTTATATCTGTTTATTTATATGCTTCTCTACTAAGGCAGTTCATTTAGAACTGGTCACCGCTCTGACTACAGATGCATTTCTTAATTGTTTAAAGCGTTTCATTTCCAGACGTGGAAAACCTAGTAAATTGTTTTCTGATAATGCTACTACATTTGTTGGGGCGAATAATGAATTGAAAAATATGTATAATTTATATGTCTCTCAAAAGGAAATAGCTAATTACTTAACTAATATGTCTATTCAGTGGGTTTTTATCCCACCTAAAGGTCCTCATCATGGAGGTCTTTGGGAATCTAACATAAAAAGTGTGAAATATCACGTAAAAAGAGTGGCAAACGTTTCTTCATTAACATATGAAGAGATGTGTACGTTATTATACCAAATATAGTCCTGCATAAATTCTAGGCTATTAATTCCACTATCCAACGATCCCCTCGACCTCTTCGCACTTACTCCAGGTCACTTTCTTATTGGTGATAACCTGTCAGCTGTAGCTGAACCTGACCTACAACAGATTCCCATAAACAGGCTTAATAATTTCCAAAAACTAAGCCAGCTAAGACAGAGCTTCTGGTCAAGATGGAGAATTGAATATCTGGGAGAGCTGCAGCAAAGGACTAAATGGACGGATGGGAACCGGCGACAACTAAAGACTGGGGACTTAGTTATCATCAAAGACGACAACGCACCACCAAATTTATGGAGGATGGGACGTGTCATCGCCACTCACCCTGGACAAGATGGGATAACCTAAATAATAAAATCTAAAAGTGGGAAGCCAAACACAAGACGATTATAGCTGTCACTATTTCTAGTACTTTAGTACTAAACTGCTACGCGTCGAGTGAGGTCGTGTCTTACCAGTAAGTAAATTGTATTGCAAAGCGCTCCTGTGTGATGAGAAAATGCTTCAATTACACGGCAAATAGTCGAAAAGGAGACAGCGAACATTGCATCACAAAGTGCCATAAGCATAACAAGGACAACCTACTAACAGTAAGTCGGTTCACACAGCGTCCCGCATTCGTTTTATTCCATTGGGAAAGATGGGGTAAAACGTACAAAGGGTAACGCGTTCATTAATTTAATAATGTCGTTGATGAAAATTGTAAATAGTAACGGTCCTAGGTGTTATTAATCTGTATAGATTTGTATAATCATTTGAACCTATAACCTTTACTGTATAATAAAATATGTACTTAACAATAGTACTATAATAGTACCAATACTGTATTACTAATGAAAACTCATATAATAAATATAAAAATATTCGCCCGTGTGTCACGTTTTACCCGCCTTCACCCTTCCCTGTCATATTGTGTAACCGAGTGAGAGTATCTTGTTATCTCAGTCACATCCATAGGTCACACCCGTGATGTGACAGCAGTATTCAGCGAAGAAATTAATACGCTGCCCGACCATTTATCTATGACATTCACACCCATACATTCTTTGATTGTGTGTCTTTATCACACAGGAATAAACTTTTGAATTTAGAAATTATACTGAAAACCGCTGAAAACAAAAGAGTGTTGCTTGCTTTCCACATTAGATTGTGGGTATGTGAGACTATGGCGAGTCTATTTAAATATAACGTCAATGGGGATAACCCGTATAGTCACCTTGAAGACGCAGCAAGGGTCTATGAAAAGGCCCATTACCAAATTGTGTCTTCTACCAATGGACGATGCTATCACATCTTAGAAGAACTGGATCAAAATAAACTACTAACATCTAAGAAGAGCAGTATAAAAAATAAGTCATCTTTACTAAGGCCAAGGATAAAAAAGAAGCCATCTTTCTTGAAGACAAGAACTGCAGAGGCTATCGATCGAGGATCAAGAAGATGAAAATTTTATAATTTAGTGTTATTTTTTTTTCTTATGCATATCTTCTAATGATTTACTTCAATTTATTATTTTATTGTTTCTGAACTAACTACAACAATCAATGGATTACGATATGTGTATTAGCTAGTTTCAGCTCTCTTTTTATTTTTAAGAAATAATTTAATCTTTCTAATTAAAAAAAAAATATCCTCACAAATAATAATAATCAATTTTAACTATTATAGGGTTCTAAAAAGAGCTTTCATTTAATTTCAGCCCTTTTTGTCGGGGAGCTATGGTTAAAATTGATGCTTATTGAGTAGGTACTTGTTCTATGGACAATTACTTCTAAGCAAGTACCTACCTAATTTTATTATTTTCTTTTTTGTTCCATTATTCAAGTAGTTCTGTAGCAGAAAAAAAGAAGGTAGCTTCTATGTATTACGTAAAAAATGTGTTCCAACAAGCAGATCACAATATAAATCTTATAAAAAATCAGGATTATGTAAATAAAAGAATAATAAATTACGACCAGATAAACAAACACAAAACAAGCGTTTGATTTACAAAAGTGAGTACCACAGTAACAGAAAACCTCCACTGAAATCAAACAAGAGCGTAAAAAACGCCATATAATTAACAACCTTTTATTAATAAATCATTTGTAAATGCATTCAGTTTTTTTTTTTTTTTTTAATTTCTTTTGGTCATGTTAAAGAAAACCCCTCAAGGTACTTTGAGGATATTTAGCAGTTAAAAATATTTTGCAAAACGCACGAACAACGGTCAGAATAAGGTCGTATTTCTGATTTGGTTTTGATAAATGCTAATCAAAAATATTTTTCATATTAAAAACATTATGTTTATCGATTTGCGTAATAATATTAACATTATTTCAAATTAATAAATGATTACACTTGGATTTACTATTGCTGTAAATTCAAATATACTGGTAGAGAATGGACTTCAAACAACGTCACAACTTTCTAGCCAATCACCGCTCTACACCCCTCTATGAGCTAACCTTGTTAAATAAATTTTCTACTGCATACATACCTCTTCGTAAATATACAATTTTATGTTTTTGTTTGTTATATACATATATTCGTAAATATTTTCTCAGACATTATGTACATTTTCGAATAATATTAAGTACTAAATAAATAAAACTATTGCAGTAACTCGCGATTTTATATCGTTTTCACAAATTTATTAATCGAAATTTGAAATCGTCTGAAAATTGCCAATCTGGAAAAAAACATAAATTGTTTTTTATCTTCATCTTATGTATCTAGAATATCTAGATGTTATACCTGTACCTTCATAGGAAAACAATCTGCTGAGCGATTCTAAATCTTTTGTGGGATCATTATAAGATAACAGACGTTATCTCCTGTCAGATTTATGAGATTTTTACATATTTACTCTCACATATTAATTTAGATTGTTTTAAACACGAATGCCTTCAAGTGAGCATGATTATTTATTTAATGTGCATTGTACTTACATAGAAAAAGCAAATAACAGCCATAAAAATCACCCAAATCTGACAGGAGATAACGTCCGTTATCTAATAAAGATCCCATAAAAGATATAGAATCGCTCGGCTGATATACCTACCTGGGTTGAGTTTATAAACAAACAAGTCGTCCTTTTTCTCAATTACTTTTGAATTTGTATTTCTTAATCCATTATTTAATAACTTCTTGAAACTCCAACCACCATAAATATTGAACAACCATTTTTTAAAATGTTTTTATTTTATTTTTTATTTTTATTAGTGACTATTTAATTACAGGTTTGATGAGAATTACAATATATGATAAGGTATATAAATATTTCATCTGTTTGTTCTTAGTCCTCCTCACTAGGTGGTCCTGTGCTGAGGCGTACTGGTAGATTTCTTTAATTTTCCGTTATTTAGTTTCTATGAATTATTTATTTATTGATCTATATACGGGATGTTTACATTATATTATTCAATGCCGGTCTCGCTAGGGTATACCTGTGTTGAGACAGTGATGTTTTTAATACATTTTCTAGTATGTCTGCATTATTTTATAATAGCTCCATAGCAAAGAGATTCCGTAAGTTATGCTATATTTTTTACTCTCTACGATCAATTCTTGATGCAAAAACTGTGAGAATTGTTTATTTTGCTCTATTCCAATCTATATTAACATACGGCATTATAGGATGGGGAGGGTGTGCAGCATCCATTCTCTACCCTCTGGTAACCGTTCAAAAACTTTTGCTAAGTTTCAAATGTTCTCCCTCTCATCCATCAGAGCCACTTTTCAAGAAACTCGCAGTACTAGACATTCGTCAACTGTATATTAAAATAGCTCTCATACATATATGGAAAAATGGTCTGATAAATTCCACACAAAAAGATATACACACACGTTACTCAACACATGGAAAATGCAAAATACCTAAAACAAAAAACACATTTTCATAGATACAATACTCATACATCGCACCTAAAATATTCAACGCAATATAACGACATTAAAAGATCTGATACAAACTCATTTTGGATCAGTGTCCAACAATGGATATCCGGAAAGGGGCGAAATTTCTTTAAAGATTTTTTCAAAGAACATAGATTAGTAACTTTTAAATAGCCGTAAAATAAAACATTATTTTTATTTAATTTTTTTACCTTGAATACTTTTTTCAATTTTCTTTTCCATTCATGACTTTAAATTGTTGGGACCACTGGTATGTCCGATGTACTCTACTGCTTTATTTGTATTCTGCTGAGACAAAAATTGTTTCAATGCAGTATTAATAGGATCAACATGAATCTATTCGTACAAACATTACTAAAAATTAAAACTCTTTTTAGTTATTATTTTTTTTAGGTAAATCAACAGTTAACAATTGGATTAATTTATAGATTTCCTCATCATACTATTATATTGTGTCTAGAAATTAAACAGTAATCTTGCAATTAAAAATATTAAATTATTTTAAAAGTAGGTAGGTAAGTAGTACAAAATATATATCATTACATAATATATCATTACATTTACGCAGTTTTGAACTCATTTAATACACTTTTACTGCACTCATGACAGAGTTTTTATAGTTATTTTCGTCACAATTGAAAATATCTATACTTACCATATAGAATGTTATTATATTTATTAGGAAGGCCAGACAAGCATTTTGGTTTAAATTTGTTTTACAGTGACATTTGATTGTTATTGCACTAATGTAAAATCGACCACCACAACACAGGCATCAGCCTAGCATGGTGGTCGAAAAATCCACTAATAATGTAAATAATTTTTGCAATGAATAAAGAAAAAATAAAAAAAAACCTACAACATTATCTTTTCAACCGTACCACATAATATGCTGCCTGTTATAAATAAACCAATCATCTGTCTGTCATAATAATATTATATACTGCAAGTGATATCCAAACTACACTAGCGCCATCTGTTTCGATCTTTTCAAATCACCGGCCATTTAATAGGTGTGGAGTGAGCCAGCTAACACATCAATAGATAGCGCTACATCCGCTTGAAGCTCGCATATAGTAAATTCCAACAGTTTGGTATATACCTCGAATCCCAGGGGCTGAGCATACTTAACAGGCGTCGGGGACACTATAGCACATAAGGTGTTATGGGTACCCCCGGGGCAAGGCCGTTCCACCTCACTCCCGGTTCGGCCGACCCTTGCGGGATTATCCTTTAAACGGATAACTCGGGCGTGTAATTTTTGGAGAAAAAACTCTCATCAAGTGAAGAAAAGATTAGAACATTTAGAACGGAGTAAAGTTTTAGGCTTAGAACCGGTTATCATTGTTGGCAATGTTTGCATTGTAATTCTTAACCTAGACCTCTTGATAGTCTCGATTCTCGATCCACCCACCGCCGAGGCCATCGCTAATCGCTATGCAGCTCAGGAAGAGGAATTAATTTAAATCATAATTATACCGTGAGATTCCTACCGACATCGCATTTCAATACCGCCGCCCCGAGAAGAGAACCATTTATTGAACAACCATTTTCCATCTTTTGGAGTATGGGTTTCGGTTTGTGCTTAATAATTTCCAATTTCCGATCTTTTTTAGAAGCTGATGCTTTGGATAGATGGAAACACGCCTAGACGTGGCAACATAATATAATGTTTGAAAAACATAACTTAATAATAAAATTTTGAATAAAAGATTTTACAAAAAAATTATAATCTCTAGGAAAACCGAGGAAGAGTCTCTTCCGAAGATATATATAGTTTACCTACGTATATGTAGAAGAGGATGGGAGAAGTATTGAGGAAGGGAAGGATTGAGGACGTCAATCCGGTTTTACCGAAAATTTTAATGCATCACGTCCTTCGACCAACGTCAATGATCACGTCAAACATCATTAATTGCAATTTGGGAGGCGGGTTTGGGTAACGCTGCTCCGGGAACCTTTTATTGGATAACCAACACCCCTTGCCCTGCCATAGGTCAAGTTTATTATTTGAGTTTTATGAAGCAACTGACCTGTAATGATATAATAAGAGAACTTGAATAGAACTTGCACAGAGCTTGAGTATTGGATTAAAAAAATTGATAAATTGTTCGAAATTTTCGAAACAACCAATCTTTAGCATATTTTTTACTCTTTACTGGTCATATTTTTTTTATATTTATAACTTTTGTAACTTCTCTATTATCTATAAAGGTAACTTATAGTCAATATATTTTACTTTTTACCATTTTATTTTAACTTTTACATTATACTTTATATTTTATTGTTTATGCTTTTACTTTATACTTTCTTTTTATTCATCTTATTTCTATATACCACTTATTACCTTAACTCCTTTTTTTTACCTTTTGTTTTTAGATTTAACTTTACATTTATCTATATGTCACTTTCTTCATATTAATGTATTATAATAAAGGTATATAAATATAATTATGTCAATGTCACATGTTGTGCCGTATGTTTTGAAATAAATAAATAAATATATTTTAATAAAAAAATATTTGAATTCTGAATAAAATACTTAAAAATAAAATAATTTCCGACGGTAATCTTGACAAATAAAGTAATATTTCGTAATTTTCCATTTTTTTTTCAAAATTGATACATTGAGAGTACGTAGACAATTCTCAGATGTTTATATATAAAATCGTAAACAAAATTACTGACTGTTCTGAATTATTGAACAGAATTGATTTCAAAGTACCTACACGGTACACACATTCGTGTAATATTTTTAAAGAAAAACAGTGTAAAACCAAATCAAATCAAAATGCTTGCATTATAAGACTGTATTCAACATTATAATATGTTATAAAATTCTCTCTAAAATAGATATAATGACGAAAATAAATATAAAAACTGTAATAAATTAGTACAAACTAACTAACTAACTAACCATCACGCCGTTTCCCCGCAGGGGTAGGCAGAGAGGACGGACCGCCAAACAACTCGGTCTTGGCACAAACTCTTTGCCTCACTCACATCCATACATCGTCTCATACATTCTCTTCTATTATTCTGACTTTTGAAATGGCCCGACTCAACTATCTGATTCACTTGATCGTGCCATGTCTTCCTCGGACGTCCCCGACTTCTTCTATCATTCACATTTGCGTCGTATATTCTTCTTACACTACTTTCTTCGTTCATTCGCTCTACATGCCCAAACCATCTGAGGGTCCCTTTCTTAATCTTACTCATTATGCTTACATCAGCCTTGCATTCTTTGCAGATCTCCACATTTCTCACACGATCATACATGGTTGTACTACACATACGCCTTAGGGATCTCATTTATACAGCATTCAGTCTACTTTCATCCTTCATTCTTTGCGGATATCCACATTTCTCATTCTTATTACAACAGGATATCTCACTAAATGAGTACAAAACTGCATAATTGTAATGATTTATTAAGGAATGACATATATTATGTACTACCTGCTGTTATAATAAGGTAACATCTTTTATTTAATTAAATGAAGACTGTATTAGAGAAACTCAATCAAAATCTGAAGACAGAAAAATCAGAAAAAGATATTGGTTTCACTGGGACTCGAACCCAGATACCTTAGCATTCATGGCCAACTGCTCTACCGATTGAGCCATGGAACCCATTTCCAATTCGATCACTTATAACTGTATCATACTTTCATATATAAAGATAGCAGCCAATAATATGTGCGTTAAGAAAAATGAAGATAGTGTTGGTAGTTCTTAGTCGAAGTATGATACAGTTAAAAGTGATCGAATTGGAAATGGGTTCCATAGCTCAATCGGTAGAGCAGTTGGCCATGAATACTAAGGTATCTGGGTTCGAGTCCCAGTGGAACCAATATCTTTTTCTGATTTTTCCGTCTTCAGATTTTGATTGAGTTTCTCTAATACTGTCTTCATTTAATTAAATATTATAATTTGAGTTTTTACTCATAAATTGAAAAATAAAAAAAATATAAATTAACATCTTTTAGTTGTTGTTAGATAAATGTTTAAGTTATAGATACATAATATTATAATGGCAAAATGAGAAAATCTATAACTGGTTTCTCAGATTGGTAAATTATATATGTATGAATTAATCAATATTTATTTATTTATTTATTTATTTGGAATTTCACGCCCGGCTGGGATTTTACATACATTATTTTTAAAACAAAGAACATCTAAATCTAAATGTGCATAACAAAATAAAAAACAAAATCATAAACAAAACAAAAACAAAATCAAAATCAACATCGAAATCGAAATCGAAATCCAAATCAAAATCAAAATTAAAATCAAGATCGAAATCAAAATCAAAATCAATATCAAAATCAAAATCAAAATCAAAATCAAAATCAGAATCAAAATCAAAATCAAAATAAAAATCAGAATCAATATCAAAATCAAGATCATAACCAAATCTAAAACAAAAATAGAGTAAAAAAAACAAATTGAAATAAAAACAAAATACTCCACCATGCAAGATGGAAAAACTGTAGACTGGGAAAAGTGCGATACATGTGAAATAATTCAAAGCAGAGCTATGCAGTTGGAATTATTAAATTTGTGGTTCTTCTTTCTGATATAAATTTTACTATGACTTGTTTATATTTAGTGAATGCTGTGTTAAATATATCAACAACATCTTTATAGTCATTAGCCAAATTTTGTATACGGCGAACAGGGGTATACAATTGTGATTCTGTGTTGGAGTTGTCACAATAGAATGGTAGATAGTGCCTCGATGTTGAATTGCGAGGTATATGGAAAGAAATCAAGTATAATAGTTCTGGGCTGTCAATTATTATTGAATTTATGATTTTATGTAAACATGTTAGGTCATATACTATTCTACGTTCGGATAATTTTAATAAATTAAGTTGACATAGTAGATAATCGTAGTTGATACATTCCCTTGTAATACCCATTCTGAAATTAATATATCTTAAGAATTTATTTTGAATTCTTTCTATCGTGAGTGAATGACTAGCATAACTAGGTGCCCATACTGTCGAGTTGTAAACTTTTGATTTCCCCAAAATAAAATAAATAAATAAAGCGATATTATTTAACAATTAGATTTACATAAATTAGTGTACATAAATTAAGTCATATTTTCCAGGGTCCAGGAAGTACGCCCACAATGTTGTAAGGCGGAAGTTATAGAACATGGAGCATGGAGCGTCCAGTCATTTGGGAAGAGGCTTACTGATCAGCGCCGGATGTCCGTGACACAAACACGCCGCGTTTCCCGGAGCTGACTCAACGAGTCCAGCCCAACTTCCCCTAGATTGAAGCCATACCGTATTGATGCGAAAGTACTAGGATAGGCTGAAAAGTAATGCCCACATGTTTGTAAAACACGAACAAATACAAATAGCAAGATCGGGCAAAAGTAGGTAAATTAAAGTACGTTTCTAATCATATATTTATTTCTCACCGTTAAGGCTAACGCATTTCTCCCAACGTGTTTTTTTCATTTAGTAACTGAAAAATTATTCCGACATTTCTCGAATCCAAAACTCGACAGCTGCCTTCACCCAGTCATCTGAGGTGTAATGATTACCTTTGAGGTGTCTCTTGAGTAGAGGAAAAAAATAAAAATGGCAAGGCTAAAGATCGGGTGAGTGAGAAGGGCTTGGAATCGGTTCAAACTTCAGGTTTTGCAGAGGCTCTAATCGATGCTGTTTGTTTTCGTCTGTGAAAAGGCATGTTACCCATCGTCCACGGATTTTACAGTATCCTAATTGTTCAACAATGAAGATAACACGTGCCTTGGATATTCCAAAATGGTTAGTTATGCGCCTTTGAGTGATTCGCCGGTCATTTTGAATCAAATCGTGGTCGAGTTTGGATTGTTTATCATCTGTATCAATGATCGGACGTCCACTCCGTCTTTCATCAACAATTGCTTTTCCAGGCTCACAATCATGAAATTTTACTACCCATCAATTTACAGTAGACCTATCAACATTCGAGGTTATTATCCATCACTTACCCGCCCTGGTATAAGTAACAGATGGTTACTCCTTCAAGGCTCTCGCAAGGGTTCAGTTTAGTTAAAGGATTTAGTTTAGAACGAATTTAGACCTCCAATGTCCCCGAATACGTTGTTAGTAAGCTGTACGCAAGTGCTTAGCGGGAAATACAAGATACAATGTGTGTGGACAAAACTATTTTCGTTATTTATTTTTGGGGTGTTATGCCGCGTTGCGCTACTTCTTTCTTTAGCCAACGTTTCAGTGTCGTTCGTAATTTAACTTTTAACGTTGGTTAAAGAAGGAGATAAAAAATAAATAACGAAAATACTTTTGGCCGTGAAAACGTTTAATCATAAGTGATAATTTATCATATTAGAATAAGTTAACAATAATCTAAACCAAAATATGAAAGAGAACAAGACACAGAAAAACAGAAAAAGACAATGGTCGCCACTGGGACTCGAACCCAGACCTCTCCGTCTAACCGGGACGAGCGCATTAACACGAATAATTGACTTTTATGAAAGTCTAAATGAATATTCAATGATAATTTATGTGATTTCCGTACAAAAGTCCCAAGCGCTCCAAACTGTCTGGAGCCATGGCATTCCCCAATTGGGATATGTTGTGAGGCTAAAGGTAGAAAGGAGGGAAATGGGGAAGGAGATGATGGGAAGTACCTGGTTATTCAGATCTGGTCACAATACAAAGTTAAAGCCATTTCAAGCCACTTTTCAATTTTAAATGGTGTCCTCTTACACCAGGGCGATACTGAGTCTATCTACTACTCTGGACCGTGCCTCAAATATATCTTATATTAGTTTAAATGATTTAATTGTAAAACAATATAAATCAATAAAATAAAATTTACTTGCGAACGCGGGGATTTGAACCCGCGACCTTCAGATTGCTAGTCGAGAGCCTTGCTCCCCGAGGCCGTCAAAAGGTCGTTGCTGTAAAATAGAAAATAAATTGAAAAAGGAAACTACACCTATATAAAAAAGACAGAGAGAGAGGGAGACGGGAGAAAGAAAATGTTTTCAAACGCCTGTTTGGCGAAGAGTCAGTTTAATAATTGTCTGTGTTGAGTGGGTTTTGTAGTAATTTTCTGGATTTATTTGTATTAAATTTAATTAATTTACAATAGAGATGATTGATAACTGAAATGGTTTATCACTGTGATTACAGTTACTGATGTGGAACCGCTATTTTTTAAATCTACTTACTTTTGGAAACGGTTCCTCAAACAGGAAAAGTCGAATTTCCTCAAAAATTCAGAATATTTTGTTGCTTTGTACAATTTTTCTAAAATGTTTTCATTTTTGATAACAATTTCAAAAGGAACCACTTACAAGAATAACCGGTTCCGTAGAGAAGTAATATCGACGGTTCCAGTGACAGCAAACGATTCTTTGCAACCGCTACAACCATATCGACCATCTATTACCATTTAAATCAATGCAATAAAAAAAGTGTGTAAAATTCACAAGCGGAATAAGTGAAACTAGAAAGTCGCTAGATGTCGCTTTCTTTTATTTTGCCTGTTTATTTTAAAGTGGTTTGAAGGTTGGATATAGATATACAAAATAATGTTTATTTAATTTTTTATGTATAAGTAACATATTATTATTATGAATATTTATTTTTTTTTCCAAAAAAAAATAGTTTAAAAACTTATACAGGAATGTTCATGTTCAATGGGAGAGTACACCTAATGATGTTATTTGATTATTTTATAATTTAATTATTAAAGGCCTTTTTTTAAATTATACATAACTGAAATGCCTCGGTAACAATCTTTGGTTTGATTTTCTTAGTAATAAAGAAAATTTGTCCACAGATTCGGCGTAACTATTTCCCTCCATTAGTATTCTGGGCAAATGTGTAATCTATAATAAATTACACATTTGGCCAGATGATGGACACTCTAATGCTTTGGATAAAGAAGGAGGAAGAGCATCACGACATAATACCCTAAAAATTAAATCACGATAATACTTTTTTTTTTTTTTTTACCTACTTAGGTACAAATATCACTATTTCAGAGAAGTAGGGTTAGGGTTCAGGAAGGTAGGGAGTACATGGCTATTCAGATCTGGTCACCAAACACGGCTAAAGCCATTTCAAGCAACGTTTCAATTGTGAATGGTGTTCTTACACCAGAGTGATACTGAGAGTATCTTCCGCTCTGGAACGTACCGCAAATATACTATATAATTTTTTTAATGAATTAATTGTGAAATAACACAAATTAATCAAATAAAATAAAATTCGGATTGCAATTCAATAGTCTTACCCCTCGACCATGCAGGCCGTCATATATATATACGCCTGTCTCGACACATGTATACCCTAGTGAGACAGGCATACATATAAAACCTATGTAAATATATTTTATTACAGATAAATAAATAAAAAATAAAATATATATATATATATATATATATATATTTATCTCCTCTCGTAAAACGTTGATCTTGCGCGACGGTACACCAGTTTTAAGTTGATCCGTTCGGACGTGTTGATCCATCCGGATATGCTGATCCATTACACAAGCTGGCATACACATCCTGATCCATGTGGATCAATTTATACCATCAAGATTTAGCTGTAAGCCACGCCCATTGTTCGGTGTCTTATACATTTTACACGTTTTTTTTTGTTGATCCATATAAATGCCAAGTTTTGACCGCCAACAAAGGTGCCCGTCTGTCGTACTTTTCAGCTTCTTTTAGTAGGTACCTGTACGTTCTTATTTCAAGTCGTTCTATTTCATTTCTTTTTTAATGTATTTTGGTTTAAGATTTAATTTTTATTTTGATTTTGTTTTTGATTTTGATTTCGATTTTTTTTTATTTTGATTTTGTTTTGAGATTTTAATTTTGATTTTGGTTTGAGATATTGATTTTGATTTTGGTTTTGATTTGAGATTTTGGTTTTGGTTTTAGATTTTAATTTTGATTTTGATTTTGGTTTGGATTTCGATTTTGATTTTGATTTTGGTTTTGGTTTGAGATTTTAATTATGATTTTGACTTTGATTTTGATTTTGGTTTTGGTTTGAGATTTAGATTTTGATTTTGATTTTTGATTTTGTTTTTGATTTTGATTTTGATTTTGATTTCGATTTCGATTTCGATTTTGATTTCGATTTCGATTTCAATTTCGATTTTGATTTTGATTTTGATTTTGTTTTCGTTTCCGCTTCTAAGACCCGCACAAACCTCACCCCATGAACCTGGGCACCCCGGTTAAGTCACCAAACATAGCGAACCACTTAAGGTATACCTTAATTTTGGGAGGCGGGTATGATTACCACCGCCCCGGGAACCATTTTTGGGTAATCAACACCTCTGTCATATGTCACTTTGCAGTGACATTCGTGACTTAGCAGGAGTGCCCGGTTCAAGGAGTGAGATTTGTCTAGGTCCGTGCGGCGAACGCGTTCGCTGACCTACTGCGTGGCAAGCCGGATTGGGAGAGACTGATTTTTTGTGACTTAGCAGGGCTGCTCGGGTTCAAGGGATGAGATTTGTCTAGGTCTTTGCGGTGAACGGGTTTGCCCACCTACTGCATTACGGACCGGATTGGGAGAGACTGGTTGAGGGAGACCTTATTTTTCTTACATTAGCTCCACACAGGAAGCCCTGAAGAAAATAAATCCCGTCAAGGCCTATGTCTTCTTTGGGGATGCAATGCATTATCGGGGAATACATATGATTCCTCGATAATGCATTGCATTACGATCTCTACGAATTCGGAAGTCGCAAGAACAAATTGCATTACGATCAATACGAATTCGGAAGTCGCAAGAACAAATTGTGGCGTGCGCAAGTAAATATTATTTTGATTTAAATGTATAATTCAACGATATCTAAGGGGCATTGCGACCTTGACTACGAATTCGGGAGTCGCAAGTTCGAATTGTGGCGTGCAGAGGTAATTTTTATTTAAAACGTTTGTATAATACAACAATAATGCAGTGCAGTGCGATCTTGACTACGAATTCGGATGTCGCAAGTTTAAATGGCATGCGCCAGTAAATTTTATTTTGATAAATACGTATAATTCCTCGATAATGCGTTGCCTTACTATCTTGGCTACGAATTTGGAAGTCGCAAGTTCGAATTGTGGCGTGCGCAAGTAATTTTTATTTTGATATAATTCCTCGACAATGCGTTGCATTACGATCTTGACTACGAATTCGGAAGTCGCAAGTTCGAATTGTGGCGTGGCCAAGTAAATTTTCTTTTGACAAATACGTATGATTCCCCGATAATGCATTGCATAACCATCTCTACGAATTCGGAAGTCGCAAGAACAAATTGCATTACGATCAATACGAATTCGGAAGTCGCAAGAACAAATTGTTGCGTGCGCAAGTAAATATTATTTTGATTAAAATGTATAATTCAACGATATTGAGGGGCATTACGATCTTGACTACGAATTCGGAAGTCGCCAGTTCGAATTGTGGCGTGCGGAGGTAATTTTTATTTGATAGTTGAGATATTGATTTTGATTTTGGTTTTGATTTGAGATTTTGGTTTTGGTTTTAGATTTTAATTTTGATTTTGATTTTGGTTTGGATTTCGATTTTGATTTTGATTTTGATTTTGGTTTTGGTTTGAGATTTTAATTATGATTTTGACTTTGATTTTGATTTTGATTTTGGTTTTGGTTTGAGATTTAGATATTGATTTTGATTTTTGATTTTGTTTTTGATTTTGATTTTGATTTTTGATTTCGATTTCGATTTCGATTTTGATTTCGATTTCGATTTCAATTTCGATTTTGATTTTGATTTTGATTTTGATTTTGTTTTCGTTTCCGCTTCTAAGACCCGCACAAACCTCACCCCATGAACCTGGGCACCCCGGTTAAGTCACCAAACATAGCGAACCACTTAAGGTATACCTTAATTTTGGGAGGCGGGTATGATTACCACCGCCCCGGGAACCATTTTTGGGTAATCAACACCTCTGTCATATGTCACTGCAAGTGGTTCGCTACTTTTCGTGACTTAGCAGGAGTGCCCGGATCAAGGAGTGTGATTTGTCTAGGTCCGTGCGGCGAACGCGCCCACTTACTGCGTGGCAAGCCGGATTGGGAGAGACTGTTTGAGGGAGACCTTTTTTTTAGCTCCACACAGGAAGCCCTGAAGAAAATAATTCCCCTCAGGGCCTATGTCATCTTTGGGGATACTGTGTGGAGCGTATTTTTGGGTAAGGAAGAAGATGATGTTCAGGGAAGGAAAGGGGTGGTAGGCAGACGCGGCCGGTGCCTTAAATTTTTGATGGTTCACCGAGTAATTTATCAAAAACGTAAAATAAAAGTAGGTAAAATAAAAATAAAATTAGACAGCCTAGTAACTCATAACTCGTACAGTGCCCTTGAGGTGATTATTCACAAAAAACGACGCTATACAAAGTATTCATTTCAAAGTTTTCTTTGCAGATTTAGGTACTATCTTGGTTGATAATTAAATGTAGTTTTGGCGGGCCATTGGCCATAATTCTGCTTTTATTTTCATGGTTCATATATATTTTATTATAGTCTATATTTATTATTACATCACTAATTTTAAAAAGGCAAGGAAATTTATTTATATATATAAACAGCGATATCAGAATATTTCTATAATATAATGATTTAAGTAGGCGGCTGACGTAGGCAAAATGTATAGCGAGCGATATGCTGAAATAGGCCAAAACTAAATGATCTTTTATCTATTATAGCTAAGACTGTTAGCCCCATAAAACAAATTTAACCGGTTAAATAATTATAATTTAATTGTTTCGACTCAATCATTGTTTTGCCACCGCCAACCGCCTACAAAATGAATAATAACACAATAACAACATAGCGTAAACGTTTCTATTTGTAGCGCATTCACACAAACAAAAGGTCACAAAAACTAATAATGACAATGTCAAATCGGTTCCCTCTCGATCAAGATAATATCGCACACAATGACCCGTTGACTCAATGTTTCATTTTACAAGACCAAAACACAATTACTGTCTTATTTAAACCCGACTTAAGAATAGTCATTTCGCTGGAACCATTTCTTCGGACATTTCCGTCATCCGCATGCCGCACGGACAGCCGGCACTCGGTTCCTACTGTTCCGAGCCGATATAAAGTGCGCGCGGGAAGCAATGCTTTAGGCCCCTATAACTATTCTCTACCAATTTCATTTGCACAATTTTATAATTAAAAATATTATGTAGGAATACGATGAGCTGCAAAATGTTGTTCAATTTTGTTGGCGGTTCGGCGCACGAGTGCACTGTAGGACGGGCCGCGCCTGGTGGTAGGTGTGAGTAGGAATCTGGCGGTCAGTGTGTCTAGGAGTGAGGGACATGTGAATCCATCCCTCCCATTTCGGTGCAAGGCGATATTCCTAGAGGGTACGTCTGTAGAAGTCGAAGGGACTCCCTCAACCATTCTCTCCCGATCCGGTCTAACTATCTAATCTGACATCTAACATATAATCTAACGGTGACCAGGCAACTCAGAAAGAAACCAACTCAGAAGCAAATCAGAAAGGTCATTAAGAGTGGTAATAAAAATATATAAAAACCTTTGTTAAATAGGTTAAGCTAGGTTAGGGTTACCGGCTATATTAAAATTATGTTTTCATAGCTTTTAATGACCTGAATTATGAGTTGGTTTCTTTCTGAGTTTGCATGGAACCAATCTAAAACTATTTAAAGAGGAAAGATTTGATTGTTTGTTTGTTTGCATTGAATAGGCTCCGAAACTAATGAACCGATGTGAAAAATTCTTTCATTGTTAGGAAGCTACACTATCCCCGGTTGACATAGGCTATATTATATTTAAAAAAAAATAGGAATCGTTACTAAAACTCCAATAATGTAGCCCAAGGTGTAAAAAAAATACCTAAAATATTCTTTACATCGCGTGCGCTGCGAAAACTATTAACAATAGAATAAAATAATGTAGTACGGCTTTGCAGAAAACATCTTTATTTACAAAAAGTGTCGTGACAGCATATGTCTAACTATTATAGTTATACCACAAAAAGTGTTTAATAGTAGAAGTGTGTTAGATTAGAATGATCGCCTTTCGAAACGGTGACCAGAAAACTCATAATGAAACATACTGAGAAAACATAGGTTGAATAGGAAGTTAGGTTAGGGTTACCGGCTTTTTTAAAATTATGTTTTCATAGCTTTTAATGACCTTTCTGAGGAGGTTCTGAGTTATTATGAGTTGGTTTATTTCTGAGTTGACATGGAACCTTTCGGAACATCGCCTTGCACCGAAACGGGAGGGATGGATTCATAGGTCCGTCACTCCTGGACACACTGATCCCCAGATTCCTACCCACACATACTACCCTTGTCCTCCCCAGAACTTCCTCTACTTCCTTTCCAAAAAATACCTTCCACACAGCGTCCCCAAAGATTACATAGGCCCTGTGAGGGGAATTATTTTCCTTCGGGCCTCCTTCCTGTGTGGAGCTAATGAAAAAAAAATACCTCTACCAGTCTCTCCTGATCCGGCTTGCCTCGCAGTAGGTGAGCAAAAGCGTTCGCCGCACGGACCTAGACAAATCTCACTCCTTAACGAACCACTTGGAGTAACGTATGGCAGAGGTGTTGATTAGCCAAAAAATGGTTCCCGGGGCGGTGGTAACCATACCTGCCTCCCAAAATTTAGGTATACCTTCCTCATCAAAGAAAAAAAAATAAAGAAGAATAAAAAATATAGCTATTATTTTAGCTAATTGACATAAGCTCCACACAGGAAGCCCCGAGGAAAATAATTCCCATCAGGGCTTGTGTTATCTTTGGGGATATCTTTTTGAAGAGACTCCCTTAACCATTCTCTCCCGATCCGGCCTGCCAGATGGTGGGCACACGCGTCCGCCGCCATAACCTGCACAAACCTCAACCCATAAACCCGGGTACCCCAGCTAAGTCACTAAGCTTAGCGAACTACTTAACCTAGACCTACAGTTTGGCAGGCGGGTACGGGTACCGCCGCACCGGGAACCATTTATTGGATAACGAACTCCTCTGCCATAGGTCTCCCTAAGTGGTTCACAACGTTTGGTGAATTAACAGGGGTGCTCAGGTTCTTGGAGTGAGGTTTGTCTAGGTCTTTGTGGCGAATGCTTTTCCTCACCTACTGCGTGGCGGTCCGGATCGGGAGAGGCTGCTTGAGGCAGACATAATCTAGACCTCTCCAGCCGGACTCTCTCGACCCCACGTAAATAATAATAATTAAATAACTTACATTGCTTAAAAAGTGAATCTAAAAGGTTTCATTATCGCCATGACGGCCGGCGTAGTACAGCAAAAACTCAACCACCGAAGGTCACGGGATCGAAACCCGGCGTGGCAAATAAATTTTTCTTGGTTAATTTGTGTTATTTCTCAATTTATTCATATAAAATAATATATAATATATTTTACTTATCAGATTGATTACCATAGGTAGGTAGGTACCTATGGTCTGGAATTTTAACATGAAAAATTATTACAATTTGGAAGGTGAGAGTGGTACCGCTGCCCCGGGAACCATTTATAGGAATTTTAGGAACAAATGCAGCATAAAAATAAGAATATGCATAATATGAATAGCTGCATTTACAAATGCAGTTATTCTTATTATGTTGTTTACAGATTTTCTTCATTTTTATTGTTTCATTGGAAATAAGGTTGCTTCCTGTAGTGACGACCGGCGTAGTCTAGATGTAATCAGTGGCGGCCGCTGCCCTGAGAATGTGGTGGTTCACTGACAATCCGTACGTACTTATGACAAAAAAATTAAATTAGTAATTTTTTATTATTAATTTATTTTCAAACAAACTGTTAATCCCTCTTATATGTATATTCAACACTGGTTGCACTCATTTTGGTAATAAAATTATATATTAACAAATTATGTTATTAGTATTTAACATAATCAATACAAAAAAAAACAAAACAATGACAATTATCACGTGACGGGTCAATATAACGCGCGCCGCAAGACGCAAACGATCTACGATCTTCGCCGAAAATCGATTGTATTCGTGTCACCTCGGGTCCATAGTTCATGGTCAATCGGTAAACTTCGGCAAGGATCGGATTATGTTGGGCCGGTGGCACGCGAATCCAAGCCAAATTCTGGTGCAAATAGCGAAATCGACGGGCTTTCGATGTTTTAAATATCCCGATACGAGGCCGCTCGGCGGCCGCGCTATGGGAGATTAAAACCGTTCTCTCTGATAATATTCGTAGCATTATATTACTAATATTTTGAAATGATTAAATTAGAGATTTGATAGATTTAAATTAGATAAATTAAATTAGAGATTTTTTAGTCTTTAGTAAGTAAATAAAGTAAATTTAGGCATTATATTTTGCCAGTGCTGCACACGAGCGCACTGTGCGACCAGCCGCCCTTGGAGGTAATGCTCTTCACTCGTACACCGAAGTTCGCGTGGTTTATCACAATTTATTAATTTAAAATAATAAATGCATAGTATATATACTGGGCGTACTGTACAGGGCCCGCAGATACTTTAATAGTATACACAACTGCTAACCCTGTATAAATCGCAAGTGCGCCCCACGGTTGAATTTGGCAGCCACCTCTGGTCTGGAGCTCCAAAATACCTTAAAAAAAAACCCTTGACTCTGTGCAGAAACGGGCGGTCCGTTTGATAGATTCTCCCATCTTAACAGACGGATTGCAATCCTTAGAGCACAGGCGTCAGGTGGGAATGCTGTCCTTGTTCTACAGGTATTACAATGGAAAATGCTCCGAGGAACTAGCGTCGTTGATCCCCTCGGCACCGGTGCATAGTCGGGAAACACGCCAAACACGCGCCCAACATTTGTACACGGTTGACATTAGTCACGTGAGAACGGGTCGTTTTTACGACTCGTTCTTGAGTTCAACAGCTCGGATGTGGAACGATTTACCAGCCTCTGTGTTTCCTCCCTCCTCACTCCTTCCTTTTCTCAAAAAGACCCTCCACACAGCGTCCTCAAAGATGACATAGGCCCTGAGGGAAATTATTTTCCTTAGGGCCTCCTGTGTGGAGTTAATGTAATAAAAAAATATATATATTTGCGGCACGTTCCAGAGTGAAAAATACTCTCAGTATCGCCATAGTGTAATTAAGACCACCATTCAGAATTGAAACATTGCTTGAAATGGCGTAAGCTGTGTTTGTTGACTACATCTGAATAGCCAGGTACTTTCCCACCTTCCTCTTTCCTATCTCCTTCCCCTCCCCACTATCTTCAGCCTCGTAACATACCCCAATTGGGGATGCCATAGTCTCACTGGCTCCAGACGGGAGCAGCTGAGACTCTTTACTATAAAAAACAAATAAAATTACTTAACATGAAATATATTTTACTTTTTATTTACCTACTATTAAACATTTTCGGTAGCATATCTCTTTTGTGTTTGAATATCTTGTACAAACTGACTGCGATTGAACGTGCAAAAACAACACGAAAGTTTCAACATTATAGTGCGTGATAATTTTTCTCACAACAAGGCAGCACGAACACTTTTACTTACATTTTAAACTCATCGTATCTTTCTAATGAATTGTCCGATTTTAATAATTCAAAAAGTTGAATACAGATATTGAAACAATATTGAATATGAAGTAATTTATTTTGATAAGGATTAATACCAAGATACAAATAAAGAGCTTTTTCTAGCGGCGACATTAAAATTAAATTTTTAAAATAAAATAACACTTATTGTGGCATAACTATAATAGTTAGACATACGCTGTCGCGACCTTTTTTGTAAATAATGATGTGTTCTGCAAAGTCGTAGTACATTGTTTTATTCTATCTATAATAGTTTTCGCAGCGCACGCGATGTAAAGAATATTTTAGGCATTTTTTTTACACCTTGGGTTACATTATTGAAGTTTTAGTAAGTATCCCCATTTTTTTTGAAAATATTATTTAGCCTATGTCACCCGAAGATAGTGTAGCTTCCTAACAATGAAAGAATTTTTCAAATCGGTTCAGTAGTTTCGGAGCCTATTCAATGCAAACAAACACACAAAGAATCAAATCTTTCCTCTTTATATTTTAGTGTGCTGAATTATGAGTTGGTTTATTTCTGAGTTGACATGGAATCTTTCGGAACATCGCCTTGCACCGAAATGGGAGGGATGGATTCACACGTCCGTCACTCCTAGACACACTGACGCCCAGATTCCTACCCACACTTACTACCCCATTCCTTCCCTGAACATCCTCTTCTTCCTTTCCTAAAATACGCTCCACACTGCATCCCTAAAGATGACATAGGCCTTGAGGGGATTTATTTTCTTCAGGGCTTCCTGTGTGTAAGAAAAAAAGGTCTCCCTCAACCAGTCTCTCCCGATCCGGTCCGTAACGCAGTAGGTGGGCAAACCCGTTCGCCGCAAAAACCTAGACAAATCTCATCCCTTGAACCCGAGCAACCCTGCTAAGTCACAAAAAGTAATTGGGATGACGTATGACGAGTTGGTTATCCAATAAATGGTTCCCGGGGCGGCGGTACACATACCTGGCTCCCAAACTATAAGTCTAGGTTAAATGGTTCGCTACCTTTAGTGACTTAGCCGGGGTGCCCGGGTTCATGGGCTGAGGTTTGTACGGGTTTTGGCGGCGGACGCGTCGGCCCACTCTCTGCATGCCAATCCGGATAGGGAGAGAATGGTTGAGGGGGTCCCTTCGACTTCTTGAGCCGTACTATATCGGAACTTGCCATGCACCGCAATGGGAGGGATGGATTCATACGTCCGTCACTCCTGGACACACTGATCCCCAGATTCCTACCCACACATACTACCCTTTTCCTCCCCAGAACTTCCTCTCCTTCTTTTCCTAAAAATACCTTCCACACAGCGTCCCCAAAGATTACATAGGCCCTGAAGGGAATTATTTTCCTCAGGGCCTCCTTCCTGTGTGAAGCTAATGAAAAAAAAAAATGTCCCTCTACCAGTCTCTCCTGATCCGGCTTGCCTCGCAGTAGGTGAGCAAACGCGTTCGCCGCACGGACCTAGACAAATCTCACTCCTTAACGAACCACTTGGAGTGACATATGACAGAGGTGTTGATTAGCCAAAAAATGGTTTCCGGGGCGGTGGTAACCATACCCGCCTCCCAAAATTTAGGTATACCTTAAATGGTTCGCTATGTTTGGTGACTTAGCCGGGGTGCTCAGGTTCATGGGGTAAGGTTTGTGCGGGTCTTAGAAACGGAAACGAAAACATAAACAAAATCGAAATCCTAATCGTAATCGTAATCGAAATCAAAATCAAAATCAAATAGGTAGGTAGGTACCTATGGTCTGGAATTTTAACATGAAAAATTATTACAATTTGGAAGGTGGGTGTGGTACCGCCGCCCCGGGAACCATTTATAGGAATTATAGGAACAAATGCAGCATAATAATAATAAGAATATGCATAATATGAATAGCTGCATTTACAATTATTATGTTGTTTACAGATTCTCTTCATTTTTATTGTTTCATTGGAAATAAGGTTGCTTCCTGTAGTGACGACCGGCGTAGTCTAGAGGTAATGTTCTTGACTACACTGAAGATCGCGTGATCTATCACAATTTATTCATTTAAAATAATATACGTTCCAGAGTGAAAAATACTCTCAGTATCGCCCTCGTGTAAGACCACCATTCAGAATTGAAACATTGTTTGAAATGGCGTTAGCCGTGTTTATTTTGTTTGTTTGTTTTTGAATATTTATTTAGATGCATGCAAAATTTTTTTCATACATCTAGTAAGAAAATATAAACAAATACAATTGATACAGTTACATTTTTAAAATACATTTTAAGAGGAAAAAAAGAAAAGATTACATAAATAAAAATACGTTTTGAGGAAACAGATATGACAATAATATTGGTACGATTTTTATGAATCAAAAAACATTCTTCACATATAATGCACACATCCTACGAAAAGTGCTAAGACTTGAGGCTTCCTTAACGGCATTCGGCAGGCTGTTAAAAAGTTTTTGTCCTTTATAAAACGCGACCTTTATTGACTAGATCTGAATAGCCAGGTACTTTCCTACCTTCCTCTTTCCTTTCTCCTTCCCCTCCCCACTATATTCAGCCTCATAACATACAATTGGGGATGCCATAGTTTCACTGGCTCCTGACGGGAGCAGCTGAGTCTCTTTACTATAAAAAATTAATAAAATTACTTAACATGAAATATATTTAACTTTTAATTTACCTACCATTAAACATTTTCGGTAGCACATCTCTTTTGTATTTGAATATCTTGTACAAACTGACTGCGATTGAACGTGCAAAAACAACACGAAAGTTTCAACATTATAGTGCGTGATAATTTTTCTCACAACAAGGCAGCACGAACACTTTTACTTACATTTTAAACTCATCATATCTTTCTAATGAATTGTCCGATTTTAATAATTCAAAAAGTTGAATACAGATATTGAAACAATATTGAATATGAAGTAATTTATTTTGATAAGGATTAATACCAAGATACAAATAAAGAGCTTTTTCTAGCGGCGACATTAAAATTAAATTTTTAAAATAAAATAACACTTATTGTGGCATAACTATAATAGTTAGACATACGCTGTCGCGACCTTTTTTGTAAATAATGATGTGTTCTGCAAAGTCGTAGTACATTATTTTATTCTATCTATAATAGTTTTCGCAGCGCACGCGATGTAAAGAATATTTTAGGCATTTTTTTTACACCTTGGGTTACATTATTGAAGTTTTAGTAAGTATCCTTATTTTTTTTAAAAATATTATTTAGCCTATGTCACCCGAAGATAGTGTAGCTTCCTAACAATGAAAGAATTTTTCAAATCGGTTGAGTAGTTTCGGAGCCTATTCAATGCAAACAAACACACAAAGAATCAAATCTTTCCTCTTTATATTTTAGTGTGCTAGATTAGATGTTCTTCAGCCGTACTTTCTCGCCTTTCGGAACGTTAATTATGAATTATGAGTTGGTTTATTTCTAAGTTGACATGGAATCTTTCGGAACATCGCCTTGCACCGAAATGGGAGGGATGGATTCACACGTCCGTCACTCCTAGACACACTGACGCCCAGATTCCTACCCACTTACTACCCCATTACTTCCCTTAACATCCTCTTCTTCCTTTCCTAAAATACGCTCCACACTGCATCCCTAAAGATGACATAGGCCTTGAGGGGATTTATTTTCTTCAGGGCTTCCTGTGTGTAAGAAAAAAATGTCTCCCTCAACCAGTCTCTCCCGATCCGGTCCGTAACGCAGTAGGTGGGCAAACCCGTTCGCCGCAAAGACCTAGACAAATCTCATCCCTTGAACCCGAGCAGCCCTGCTAAGTCACAAAAAGTAATTGGGATGACGTATGACTAGTTGGTTATCCAATAAATGGTTCCCGGGGCGGCGGTACACATACCTGGCTCCCAAACTATAAGTCTAGGTTAAATGGTTCGCTACCTTTAGTGACTTAGCCGGGGTGCCCGAGTTCATGGGCTGAGGTTTGTACGGGTTTTGGCGGCGGACGCGTCGGCCCACTATCTGCATGCCAATCCGGATAGGGAGAGAATGGTTGAGGGGGTCCCTTCGACTTCTTGAGCCGTACTATATCGGAACTTGCCATGCACCGCAATGGGAGGGATGGATTCATACGTCCGTCACTCCTGGACACACTGATCCCCAGATTCCTACCCACACATACTACCCTTTTCCTCCCCAGAACTTCCTCTCCTTCTTTTCCTAAAAATACCTTCCACACAGCGTCCCCAAAGATTACATAGGCCCTGAAGGGAATTATTTTCCTCAGGGCCTCCTTCCTGTGTGAAGCTAATGAAAAAAAAATGTCCCTCTACCAGTCTCTCCTGATCCGGCTTGCCTCGCAGTAGGTGAGCAAACGCGTTCGCCGCACGGACCTAGACAAATCTCACTCCTTAACGAACCACTTGGAGTGACATATGACAGAGGTGTTGATTAGCCAAAAAATGGTTTCCGGGGCGGTGGTAACCATACCCGCCTCCCAAAATTTAGGTATACCTTAAATGGTTCGCTATGTTTGGTGACTTAGCCGGGGTGCTCAGGTTCATGGGGTGAGGTTTGTGCGGGTCTTAGAAACGGAAACGAAAACAAAAACAAAATCGAAATCGAAATCGAAATCGAAATCGAAATCGAAATCGTAATCGTAATCGAAATCGAAATCAAAATCAAAATCAAAATCGAAATCAAAATCAAAATCAAAATCAAAATTCAAAAGTCAAAGATAAAATCAAAATCAAAATCAAAATCAAAAACCAAAATCAAAATGAAAATCAAAAGTCAAAATCGAAATCGAAGTCAAAATCAAAATCAAAAGTCAAAATCAAAAGTAAAAATCAAAATCTAAATCAAAATCAAAGTCAAAATTAAAACCAAAATTAAAAATCAAAATCAAAACCAAAATCAAAATCAAAAAAAAAAATCAAAATCAAAATTAAATCTAATATAAAAAAACATTAGAATTGAAATAAGAACGTAAAGGTATAATATTATAATTTTATAAAACACATACAGCAAAATGCATTACTCAAAACAAAAGATACAATATAAGTTAGGTTATGCAGAATGTATAAAAATATGTATTCTTCATAACCGTTTTAAAAATTTATCTGAAGTATTAGATATATTTTTCCACCAAGTGCCGTTGTATTACGTTTTACAACTTCCATATCGGCTCAACCAATGAACAGTAAAACCAGATATAGGTAAATGTTTTTTATGACCAATCAGAAGGTTTCGTTCATAACGCCATCTTGAACGCCATTCTGATTGGTCATGGTCAGATCAACAATTTTATAGTAAAAGCACATATAGGTACATAAGATATACGATTATGTGGATCAACAACGCATGGCAATTTGGGCGGATCATCAACGCATGGTGATTTGGGCGGATCAACAGTTACGAAGCGTATGATTTCCATACAAATATCGAAAATTATATGTGTAGTATTTCGTTTACTTTTACTGGGAAACTGGCAACCTTGCTATTTAATGTAACGTTGTTGCAAATTCATACAGAAGTAATCCATTAAAGCCAAGTTATTCGGTGTTAAAGGTGGATCAACACTGTCAAATAACTTCTTACTGGATCAGCATATTACGAGAAGAGGTCAATATATATATATATATATATATATATATATATATATATATATATATTTATCTCCTCTCGTAAAACGTTGATCTTGCGCGACGGTACACCAGTTTTAAGTTGATCCGTTCGGACGTGTTGATCCATCCGGATATGCTGATCCATTACACAAGCTGGCATACACATCCTGATCCATGTGGATCAATTTATACCATCAAGATTTCGCTGTAAGCCACGCCCATTGTTCGGTGTCTTATACATTTTACACGTTTTTTTTTGTTGATCCATATAAATGCCAAGTTTTGACCGCCAACAAAGGTGCCCGTCTGTCGTACTTTTCAGCTTCTTTTAGTAGGTACCTGTACGTTCTTATTTCAATTCGTTCTATTTCATTTCTTTTTTAATGTATTTTGGTTTAAGATTTAATTTTTATTTTGATTTTGTTTTTGATTTTGATTTGGATTTCGATTTTGATTTTGATTTTGGATCGAGATTTTAATTTTGATTTTGGTTTGAGATTTTAATTTTGATTTTGATTTTAATTTTTATTTGCATTCTTATTTTGATTTTTATTTTGATTTTTACTTTCATTTTGATTTTGATATTGATTTTGGTTTGAGATTTTGATTTTGGTTTTGATTTGAGATTTTAATTATGATTTTGACATTGATTTTGATTTTGGTTTTGGTTTGAGATTTTGATTTGATTTTTGATTTTGTTTTTGATTTTGATTTTTGATTTCGATTTCGATTTCGATTTTGATTTCGATTTCGATTTCGATTTCAATTTCGATTTTGATTTTGATTTTGATTTTGATTTTGTTTTTGTTTCCGCTTCTAAGACCCGCACAAACCTCACCCCATGAACCTGGGCACCCCGGTTAAGTCACCAAACATAGCGAACCACTTAAGGTATACCTTAATTTTGGGAGGCGGGTATGATTACCACCGCCCCGGGAACCATTTTTGGGTAATCAACACCTCTGTCATATGTCACTTTGCAGTGACATTCGTGACTTAGCAGGAGTGCCCGGTTCAAGGAGTGAGATTTGTCTAGGTCCGTGCGGCGAACGCGTTCGCTCACCTACTGCGTGGCAAGCTGGATTGGGAGAGACTGATTTTTTGTGACTTAGCAGGGCTGCTCGGGTTCAAGGGATGAGATTTGTCTAGGTCTTTGCGGTGAACGGGTTTGCCCACCTACTGCATTACGGACCGGATTGGGAGAGACTGGTTGAGGGAGACCTTATTTTTTTTACATTAGCTCCACACAGGAAGCTCTGAAGAAAATAAATCCCGTCAAGGCCTATGTCTTCTTTGGGGATGCAATGCATTATCGGGGAATACGTATGATTCCTCGATAATGCATTGCATTACGATCTCTACGAATTCGGAAGTCGCAAGAACAAATTGCATTACGATCAATACGAATTCGGAAGTCGCAAGAACAAATTGTTGCGTGCGAAAGTAAATATTATTTTGATTTAAATGTATAATTCAACGATATCTAAGGGGCATTGCGACCTTGACTACGAATTCGGGAGTCGCAAGTTCGAATTGTGGCGTGCAGAGGTAATTTTTATTTGATACGTTTGTATAATACAACAATAATGCAGTGCAGTGCGATCTTGACTACGAATTCGGATGTCGCAAGTTTAAATGGCATGCGCCAGTAATTTTATTTTGATAAATACATATAATTCCTCGATAATGCACTGCCTCACTATCTTGGCTACGAATTCGGAAGTCGCCAGTTCGAATTGTGGCGTGCGGAGGTAATTTTTATTTGAAACGTTTGTATAATACAACAATAATGCAGTGCAGTGCGATCTTGACTACGAATTCGGATGTCGCAAGTTCGGATATTGATTTTGATTTTGGTTTTGGTTTGAGATTTTAATTTTGATTTGGACTTTGACTTTGATTTTGGTGTTGGTTTGAGATTTTGATTTTGATTTTGAATTTGATTTTGACTTTTGATTTCGATTTCGATTTCGATTTCGATTTAGATTTAGATTTTGACTTTTGATTTTGATTTTGATTATGATTTTTATTTTGATTTTGACTTTTGATTTCGATTATGATTTTTATTTTGATTTTGTTTTTATTTTCGTTTTCGTTTCCGCTTTTAAGACCCGCACACCCTATGAACCTTAGCACCCCGGCTAAGTCACCAAATATAGCGAACCACTAAACGTATACCTAAAATTTGGGAGGCAGGTATGGTTAATACCCAAAAAATATGGAACATATTTTTTGGGTATTCAACACCTCTGTCATATGTAACTCCAAGTGGTTCGCTACTTACGATCACATTCACAAAGCCAAGATGCTTTCGAATATTTAATACCTACTTTGTTTTTAAAACTCTATTCACCGTTTTTTTCCTTAACCTTACAAACTTGTATTATATTCAGCAATGGTTTTGGAGGGTTATTATTTTTCAAAAACAATTTATTCTCAAATTAAATTCGGTTACTTTTGAAAAAATCGACGTTAATCGCAATGTTTTCATTACCACTTATTTTTAAATATCTTAAGTTTTTTAAAAAGCAAAACTAGCGAAAACCATTAAAATTATGTCAATACTGATCTGATCTGCCAAAATCTTTATTTCACATGCTCGGCGCTCTGGTTGCGTTTATACATAACATTGTTAATTAGTTGTAAATTCGTTAATCCTAAAATCCTATATCTTTCCAAACGTTCGGCACCATATCACGCATGTTTAAGGTTTTGTCATAAATCTGAATGCCTCTCCGCTAGTGCACGCGTGCGTCATATATCTTCACTACTCTAACAAGTCAATTTCCGATATGGTTCTCTACCTGTCTTGCTCTTTCACCGTTCCAGCCTCTGTAGACTGTCCCGGTAGAAATATCATATAATATAACGTCTCGGCGTAACTAAAGATGCACCGGATTATTCGGATCCGCCGGAGTCTATTACGCACGGAGAGCCTTGATTTGTAAAAGAGTTTTTTAATAACCGTAGAATTATATAAAATTTTACGAATGGTTTATATGTATTATGCGAAGTGCAATATAAAATAACTCAATGTCTATTTTTAAATTATTGTGGCATTGTAAATGAGGTTTTTTTGTAACTCAAATTCTCAATAGAAATCAACACAAACAGGCAATTCCGAAAGCGTTGTTAAAATCAATGAAATAGACGTAAGCTTCTATATTCATTTTAATTTTAAAATACTTACTTAATACAATGTTATTTTAACTAATTAATTATTTTGACAAATGCCTATTTATTTGACCGAAAATTAGTTACTGTTGTTAAATAATAATATTAATTATAAGACATTATAATATCTATGTATTTACAAATGACAGCAATTGGGATCAGTTTTTATTTTTATCGTTTTATTGTTGAATCAAAATATATTATAATATGAAAAAAGTTTAACATTTTACTAACATTACTTTGCGAAACTAATATCAAAGATCATTTACTAACTGACCATAAACATATAACAAAAATACAATATAATAAGGTATAAAGGTTGGTTTTATTTTTTATTTTTTATTGTAACTGCAAAATTTCATCGACGGAGGAATTAATGTTTGGGTTAGTCTCATTTTGAGCCTTTATTGACTGGCCTACAAGGCAGGGGCCGCCTCTGGTTACCGGCTATTTTAAAATTATGTTTTCATAGCTTTTAAGGCGATCCACTAGTACAGGAAAAAATCGAAATTTGAATTCACGCCCTTTTATGGGAGGAGTTTAAAAATACTTGAGAAAAAGCTTTTGGAAAGGTTGGAAAAGATATTTGAGAATTTTTTTTACATGTTGATTTCGTAAAGGCCTGTAAAAAACATTAATTCCTTTTTTATGCATTGTTTATTGTAATAAAACGGAATTTTTAAATTGATTTCACGAAAACAAGCAGCGCGGACCCTAACACATAAGAAACTGAATTTGCCACATTATGCAATAAAACCATATCCGAAAAAGTGTTTATAAGTAGGAGAGTTTGCACTAAAAAATGTTTTTTATAGACCTAATACTTTATTTTTTCTAAGCTTATTAAAAGACATTAAAAAAATGACCGATATTTTTAAGGGCCAAGGTATGTTCTACACGAAGTATTTAATTGAAACATTTATAATACGTCTAAGCGGTCAAATTTTCAAAACAAAAACATACGATTTTGTATGATTTTGCATTATTTAGTATGGCTTCATCTTAATGACCTGAATTATGAGTTGGTTTCTTTCTGAGTTTGCATGGAACCAATCTAACACTATTTAAAGAGGAAAGATTTGATTGTTTGTTTGTTTGCATTGAATAGGCTCCGAAACTACTGAACCGATTTGAAAAATTCTTTCATTGGTAGGAAGCTACACTATTCCCGGTTGACATAGGCTATATGATATATTCAAAAAAAATTAGGGATCGTTACTAAAACTCCAATAATGTAGCCCAAGGTGTAAAAAAAATACCTAAAATATTCTTTACATCGCGTGCGCTGCGAAAACTATTAACAATAGAATAAAATAATGTAGTACGACTTTGTAGAAAACATCATTATTTACAAAAAGTTTCGCGACAGCATATGTCTAACTATTATAGTTATGCCACAAAAAGTGTTTATTTATTTTAAAAATTTAATTAAAATGACGCCGCGTCAAATGGCTCTTTATTTGTATCTTGGTTTTAATCCTTATCAAAATAAATTACTTCATATTCAAGACTGCTTCAATACCTTTATTTGACTTTTTGAATTATTCAATTCGGACATTTTATTCTAAAGTTACCACGAGTTTAAAAATAGCCCCGTTTGGGGAAAGGGTTGAGAAAGTCTGATTGGAGAATTCATAATCCATCCGGTCCGCCACGCAGTTGGTGGGTAAACGCATTCTCCGCCAAGACTTAGACAAATCTCAACTTCTAAACCCAGGCACCCCTGCTAAGTCACCAAACGTTGTGAACCACTTGGAGTAACCTACGGCAAGGATGTTGGTTATCCGATAAATAGTTCCCGGGGCGGAGTTACACATATCCGCCTCCAAATTGATATTCCTTTGTTGGGAGACGGGTCGAGGGACTAATATAGGTATTTTATGAATGTACCGCACAATAGTCCCAGATGCTCTCTTCTATCTGGAGCTAATGAAACTAAAGACGGGTTGTTTCAAAAAATTTTACGGATTCATCAAATATTTGAAATTATTTTTTTACGACCTGTGTAAGTTCTATTCAAATTCTGTATTATTTCAGATTGATAGAGCAACTGGCCTATAATGATATAATGACGGAACTTGAATAGAACGTGAAAATTATCTTAAAATATTTGATTATATTACAAAATTACAATTTGAGGTTTTACTCATAGTTAAAAATAAATATTCCTCCTAGACTTGCAGAAAAGTCAATAGACGTCGCATATTAAATAAAAATTGATAACTTTATCCAAGACACTATCTAGATTATATTTAGTTCTGGTTGAATTTTGCAATCTTTCATACAGATAGCAGCCAATAAAATTTGCGTTACGAAAATGAAGATAATGTTGGTAGTTTCTAGTCGAAGTATGAAACGGTTAAAAATGACAGAATCGGATGGGGACTAATTAGTAGCGCAATGGTTAGAGCTGCTGCCCGGAAAGCCGAAGGTCCTGGCTTGGAGTCCCTGATGTGACCGTACCTCTTTCTGATTTTTCTGTTTCAGATTTTGGATTGAGTTTCGCTAATATTGTCTTCATTTATTTAAATTTTACAATTTGAAGTTTAACTCATTGTTCTAAATAAAAATAAATATTCATCCTAGACTTGCAGAAAATTTAATGGCCGTCCTTAACCAGTCTCTCGATCTCGATCCGGCCCGCCACGCAGCAGGTGGGCAGAGGCATCCATCGCCAAGACCTGGACAAATCTTGCCCGAGGAATCGGGCACGCCCACTAAGTCACCGAACAGAGAGAACCACTTGAGGTGACCTATGGCAGAGGTGTTGGTTATCCAATAAATGGTTCTCGGGGCGACGATACACTTATCCACCTCCCATGTTATTCCCAGTTGAGAGGCGAGTTGAGGGAGTTCTAGGTTAGGACTCTTTCAATTAGTCTCTCCCAACCTGGCCCGCCACGCAGTAGGTGGGCAATCGCATTCGTCGCAAAGACCTGGACAAACCTCTCCCCTTAAAACCGGGAATCCCTGTTAAGTCACTAAACGTAGTGAGTTTCTTGCGGTGACCTATGGCGGAGGTGTTGGTTATCCAATAAATGGTTCCCGGGGCGATGGAACAAATCGGACTCTCTCAACCTCCCAAATTGGGTTGAGAGAGTCCAATAGAAGAGTTCTAGGTTAGGTCTCCTTCAATCAGTCTCTCCCGTTCTGGCCTGCCATGAAGTAAGTGGGCAAACACATTCTCCTCAAAGACCTAGACAAACCTCACCCCTTGAACCTTGGCACCCCTGCTAAGTCACTGAAAGTAGTGAACCGCTTGGTATGACCTATGGCAAAGGTTTGGTTAATCAATAAATGGTTCCCGGGGCGGTGGTGTGCGTAATCCTCTTCCCAATATACCTATAATATTAATGATAAGTTTTTTGATTTTCACGGCCAAAAGCATTTTCGTTGTTTGTTTTTTAGGTGTTATGCCGTGTTGCGCTACCTCCTTTTTTATCCGACGTTTTGGACAGCGTTGCAGTTTCCATCATCAGGGCAGATCCGGCAGATTGTCGCAGACATCGTCGGATCTGCTGGATCCGCCCTGACGATGAACACTGCAACGCTGTCCGAAACGTCTGCTAAAGAAGGAGGGTAGCCAACACAAAACAAAAAACGAAAATATAATATTAATGTATGTAGGTTTGCTGAATTGCCGCCAAAAATATTTTAAAACATACATCATGTAACATGCATATCTTCAATGGATTACAAATGTCAAATATTTCAAAACGGTTCACAGCAATGTATTTTCTTTACTTTTACGTAAAAATTAAACCAACTCGTTCGGTATCATTTTTTACGGAGTGCCTTGAAAATAGTTTCCATAGTGTGGATTATCATTGTGGGTGGTAGAGCCCGTTCACACTTCTGGCTAGGCATGAGTGCAGGTGTTCAAAACAAACTGGGTGTTTAAAAATGTTTGGAAGAAAATAATTATCGATTTTTTCTTTTTTAATTATTTTATTTATATAGATGTTTTTATTATTTGGAATGGCTAAAAGCTTATCAACTTTGAACTTCAATGAAGAATGCCCGAAGTAAAAACCATTGAAATCCCGCTTTTTTAAATATTTAAAAACATCTAATCGCATATCCCATTACTAAAAATTGCGTTTTAACTGAGAAAAATGAAATTATGTGTGGTATATTTTTGTTTATCAGTTGTTTAAAAATTAAAGCACGTTTTTATAAGTAAGGACATTTTTTTCGAAAAGTAGTTCTTTAGAGTAGGTATTTATTATGTTATTTTTTTGGGCAAAAAATTGTGTTACCTTTACATAGTATAAAATGAAGTCGCTTCCGCTGTCTGTGCGCTTAGATCTTTTAAACTAAGCAACAAATTTTCATGCGGTTTTCACCAATAGATAGAGTGATTCATGAGGAAGGTTTTAGAGTATATAATTTGTCAAGGTTTTGTGTTAATTGGCTGAAATAGGGCTGGCAAGCAGGCAGCGGGCATCGGGCAGTCGGCAGCAAGCGGGCGGTGTCGATTTGATTTAACAGATGGCGTTGGTTATAAAGGTTGGGTAGTGGCGTGGCGTTGTGATGGCGTTATGTTTCGTTAGTCACAGCAACATGTGGCCTGGTCTGCTAGTTTTTAACTAAAAGTATACTATCTCGGGAATGACTAGCTTAATTAAAAAAAAAAAAAATTATATCATTGTTTTTACCTTACTTAAGAAAATATTTTAGAAATCATAATTAATACTTTCTTACGACGGCGACGGCCAAGGAGCCGCCTTTTTATATTAAAGTGATATTAAAAAGATTTCACAATCTACTCTTTCATAGATGGCGCAAGTTTAATTATTTTAGGGAACACGCTTTTTACAAGTAGTGCCTTATTAAGATGAATGAATTGTTAGCGCCCATTCATGCGTAATATGAATATGAATAAATAATTTTTTTGGTTTAAATAAATCTTTCAAAAATGGCAAACAAATACCATATTGTATCGGTAATTCAATCCAATATTGTATTTGTACGCCTTTCTTGAAAGATTTATTCAAACCAAAAAAACTATTTATTCATATTCATATTGCAACTGTACGGGCGCAAACAATTAATTCATCTTAATATTTTAAAGCACAACTTAAAAAAAAAGTTTTACGCTAAAATAATTAAACTCGCGCCATCTACATATAATATAGAGGCGTTCTTTTAAGGTGAAGTTATACGTGAAATCCTATTTAGATTAATCTTTATGACGAATTGGCTTACAGTATCAACATCAAAAAATATGCTACGGATAAATTGAAGCTTTTACTAGGTTTTTTATGTAATGGAATTAGAATAAAATTATTATTTACATAACAAAAAAAAATAAGCGTAAACCACTAAAAAAATGTTTTTTCATGACTTAACTATGAAGTAATACAAGAAACATTTTTATAAAAATACTCCTTTATGGGTAAGACAATTTTTGAGGTTTTCTATGTTCTAACTTTTTTTCACTCTTATAAAATTATGGACAAAATAAATAAAAACCACTTTTTCGCTTACTTGCCGCGCGCAAATAAGACGCTCGATTGCAAATTTTGCAGGCACGAGAATCGAAATACTTCTAGCGTTTATATTCCTCTTAAGAATCACATTTACTTGGAATTCTGAGTTTGTTTGAGTCTCAAAAGTCTAAAAAATCCACTTTCCGTCACATAATCGAGATGAAACTTGGTACACAGTCGATTCTTTCTGTCTCTGAAATTTTATGTTTATGTAATAAATAAAATTTGCCAATGCAGTTCGGCCCACATTTTCATTAATTAATACTAATGAGGCTACTGTGAAATAAGTTTTAACATAAAACATAATCGTAAAAATTGATTAATTTTTATTGAATTTGTTACCACAGTGTAGATTTGCTAAAAATTTTAAATTATATTCAGATATATTTTTAAATAGCGGCAACATGAATATATCAAGTTACCGACATCCGGTCTTTAATACAATGGTTTTTAGAATATTTCAACCACTCGGATACGTAAGCGTGTTAATATATAACAATAGCCGTAAAATAAGCGCGTTTTTTCGTGTGTTCCCACAGAAGTCGTTATAACTCTGTTATTGTTCTAGTGATAACCCTAAAACAAAAAGTAGAAGATCCATATTGAATGCTTCACATTTCTATTCAAAGTTGTCCATAGAAGTACATAAAAAATACTAATTTTGTAGAAACAGTTTTCACCCCCAAATCCCCTACGCGCTGTTAGACATTATTAATTTTTTAAATATTCTTGTATGAAATGGTAAAAGGTAGGTGACAAAATTGTTTATTTATTCAATAGAATAAGTGTTATTTTTACATAATCAGTGATTTTAGTACCGTTTCCACATAAAAACATCGCGTGAGTCATTTTTACAATATTTTTATGTTTGCTTTCTAAATTTTAATATTTATAAATGTTAATATTTTTTTGTAATATAACAATTTGAAACCTTATTTCAAACAAACGTTTCAAGTTTTTAGTTTTTTTCTGTTATTTGTTTATGGGGTGTTATACCGTGTTGCGCTACCTCCTTCTTTGGCCGACGTTTCGGACAGCGTTGCAGTGTCCTTCATCAGGGCAGATCCGGCAGATGTGTGACAGTTTTTAGTATTCGGCTACGTTCAGATATGTTCCATTTATTGACCCTTAATTGTGAAGCGGAAATAACACAAAGTTTTATAAATCTGGCAGTTCGTTTAAGACAAAAAACTTGCATAATCGCAAAATACCTGAGTGGTTAAAATATTGTGATACATATTAATTTTAAAAGTAAACAAACGATTTCCGACCAGAGGTGACCATAATTTCTGTTGAACATTTACAGGAAATACAGTTTTCTACTCCAAAACTTATGGGAAAACTATAATATTAATCAATGTGAATAGTGTTATAATCACCGCCAGACTTGGCAATGTCTGTAATCATGACGTCTGTTTATCGTGTATATTAATTAGTGCATGATGCACATTCGAAATCAAATATGAAGTGTAGGTAATTTTTTTTTCTTCAAACTTCGCAAATAAACTTTGTGGCTTCATTATTGCTTCAATGAGAATAAGTAATTTTGTAAACACCACTATTTTATTAATATTATCGACATGTTTCAAAAACAATGTTATCTTCGTCAGCATAAAAGATTAATAATTTTAACAATTAATCATTATCCGGTTATTATCAATTGAACTACGGTGTCCCCATACAACATATTGCGTGGCTGAAAAACTTTATAAGTAAATGAATAATACTATGAAGTACACTCCCAAACCAGATCGTGTTTTAGATTTTTTGTGAATACTAACTGCTCGTAGCCAGTAGGACTATTGCATCCCTAATTGGGATATGTTGTGAGGCTGAAGGGTGTGAAAGCTCAACTGTTTGACTACCGGTGTGACTCCAAAGTTCATCAAATTATTGTAGATTACCGGTTTCACTTTAAACCAAAGTTCACCGGATAGTAGTTTACCGGTTTGACTTAAACCAAACCAATTTTTTAATGTAGTTCAAGTACCGTACCGATCAAAGTTCATAAGAATTGAGCTGTAGCTCAAATGTGTTGCTGTAGGCAAATCGCCGGTCAGCAGCTCTGACCACTGAGCTATGGCGGCTTATGGCTTTGGCGGGTATTAGATAAGCCGCCATAGCTCAGTGGTCAGAGCTGCTGACCGGCAATCAGATGGTCACGGGTTCAATTCCCGTTGGCGGCCAGTATCTTTTCTCGGAAGATTTTTTCAATGTAGATGAGTGTTTCAGGCTGATAATTATTGATTATAATATTTGGAATCTTATTTTATATAATTACATTTTTACAGTACCCGTATTTGATTGTGTAACATTTAAAAAAAAAAAAATTATACTTTATACTTGATCGACGCTTTTATTGCACATTATTAATTATTTTATTGAGACTAAATTTGGTAAACTTCTTTTCAAGGGATAATTTCATAAAAAAATATTTTGCATTATGATAAACTAATAATTATTATCTACTCTAAAAACAAACTAAAACTACGAAACTAAAAACTACGTATCCGCTGGTTGAATTCCTTTGTACAATTCACTTATCGAATACTCATACCTCTCATACACAATGAGTATTCGATAAGTGAATTGTACAAAGGAATTCAACCAACCTTTGTACAATTCACTTATCGAATACTCATTGCGTATGAGAGGTATGAGTATTCGATAAGTGAATTGTACAAAGGAATTCAACCACCGGATTCGTAGCTTTTAGTTTAGATTTAGTTTGTTTTTAGAGTAGATAATAATTATTAGTTTATCATAATGCAAAATATTTTTTTAAGAAATAAACACTTGTGTTGTGCCTACTTATGTCTCTCATGCTCTGTTTATTATTTTATGTATTATGTACTTCTTATTATGCTATATACTTGTTATAATGCTTCTGTACAATTTAATCACATGTAAAATCCATCAAGTCGTAAACAAATAAATAAATAAAATAATATTATTATTTGTAATTAACTGTATTTCATTTACCCCGTCCCATATACATCGATTTAAAATTTCTCCCCATATTTAAAATTATTCCCCGTCCACATCGATTTTAAAAAAATGTCCTCCATATCCCAATTCATTTTGCCTCAGAATTACTAGCCTAAAGGTTGTTTAGTAAAATGTAGAGAGGGAGTAAACTGGCATTCTACCAACGGTTTATCCATGGAACATGTTTTTTTATTCAAAAGTTGTGTGTTTTCGTACGCTTGAATACTATTTTATTTAAGTACATTGTCTTTAAATTAAAAAAGATAGGTCTTCATAGATGACGATTTTTATCGGTGCTTTATTAGAAAAACCTTGGCAAATATTTGGTTTGAAGTATTATTGCATACCTATATCACACAAAAGCAATAAAAAAGAAAGATTTTATTAAATAATTCAAAAAGTTGTATACAGATATTGAAACAGTCTTGAATATGAAGTAATTTATTTTGATAAGGATTAAAACCAAGATACAAATAAATAGCCTTTTCAAGCGCGACATTTTAATAAATTTTTTAAAATAAAAGAATAATTATTGTGGCATAACCATAATAGTTAGACATATGCTGTCACGACCTTTTTTGTAAATAATGATGTGTTCTACAAAGTCGTTTTACATTATTTTATTCTATCATTAATAGTTTTCGCAGCGCACGCGATGTAAAGAATATTTTAGGTAATTTTTATACACCTTGGGTTACATTATTGGAGTTTTAGTAACGATCCCTAATTTTTTTGAAAATATCATATAGCCTATGTCAACCGGGGATAGTGTAGCTTCCCAACAGCGAAAGAATTTTTCAAATCGGTTCAGTAGTTTCGGAGCCTATTCAATGCAAACAAACAAACAAACAAACAAATCTTACCTCTTTATAGTGTAGTAGATAGTAGAAGTGTGTTAGATTAGAATGATCGCCTTTCGGAACGGTGAACGGTGGAACAACTCATAATGAAACATACTGAGAAGCACTTCAGAAAACATAGGTTGAATAGGTTAAGTTAGGTTAGGGTTACCGGCTTTTTTAAAATTATATTTTCATAGCATTTAATGACCTTTCTAAGGAGGTTATGAGTTATTATGAGTTGGTTTATTTCTGAGTTGACATGGAACCTTTCGGAACATCGCCTTGCAACGAAATGGGAGGGATGGATTCACACGTCCGTCACTCCTAGACATACTGACCCCCAGATTCCTACTCACACCTACTACCCCATTCCTTCCCTGAACATCCTCTTCTTCCTTTCCTAAAAATACGCTCCACACTGCATCCCTAAAGATGACATTGGCCTTGAGGGGATTTATTTTCTTCAGGGCTTCCTGTGTGGAGCTAATGTAAGAAAAAAGGTCTCCCTCAACCAGTCTCTCCCGATCCAGTCCGTAACGCAGTAGGTGGGCAAACCCGTTCGCCGCAAAGACCTAGACAAATCTCATCCCTTGAACCCGAGCATATACATATATTATCAAAATAAAGTACCTACAATATGAACTTACGACTGTATTGTAATGCGTTACCGAGGAATAAAACAAATTTATTAAATAAAATTTACTGGTGCACGCCAATTTTGAACTTGCGACATCCGAATTCGTAGTCAAAGATCATAATGCAACGCATTATTGAGGAATCATACATAGATATTTATCAAAATAAAATTTACTTGTGCACGCCAATTTTGTACTTGCGACCTCCGAATTCGTAGTCAAGGATCACAATGCAACGCATTATTGAGGAATCATGCATAGATATTTATCAACATAAAATTTACTTACGCACGCCAATTTTGAACTTGCGACTTCCGAATTTGTAGTCAAGATCGTACCGCAACGCATTATCGAGGAATTATATCTAAATATTTACCAACATAAAATTTATTATTTTTGAACTTGTAACTTCCGAAATCATAACCAAGATCGTAATGCAACGCGTTATCGAGGAATTATAAAAATTTAACAAAATAAAATTTACTTGCGCACGCCAATTTTAAACTTGCGACATCCGAATTCATAGTCAAGGATCATAATGCAACGCATTATCGAGGAATCATATATATTTATCAAAGTAAAATTTATTGCGCACGCCAAAATTTGAACTTGCGACTTCCGAATTCGTAGCCAAGATCGTAATGCAACGCATTATCACCCCTCGAACCCGGGCACCCTTGCTAAGTCATCAAAAGTATCGAACCACTTGGGATGACGTATGACAGATGTGTTTATCCAATAAATGTTTCCCGGGCGGCGGAGCCTAGCAACAAAAACCCGCGGAAGTATATTATTAGAATTTTATAAAATACAGAAAGATATATTTTTCAAGTCGGTGCCGCGGCCGTTATAATATTACGTTTTGCAACTTCCATATCGGCTCAACCAATGAGCAGTAAAACCAGATATAGGTATATGTTTTTTTATGACCAATCAGAAGGCTTCGTTCGTAACGCCATCTTGAACGCCATTCTGATTGGTCATTGTCAGATCAACAATTTTATAGTAAAAGCACATATAGGTACATAAGATATACGATTATGTGGATCAACAACGCATGGCAATTTGGGCGGATCATCAACGCATGGTAAATTGGGCGGATCAACAGTTACGAAGCGTATGATTTCCATACAAATATCGAAAATTTTATGTGAAGTATTTCGTTTACTTTTACTGGGAAACTGGCAACCTTGCTATTTAATGTAACGTTGTTGCAAATTCATACAGAAGTAATCCATTAAAGCCAAGTTATTCGGTGTTAAAGGTGGATCAACACTGTCAAATAACTTCTTACTGGATCAGCATATTACGAGAAGAGGTCAATATATATATATATATATATATATATCTGTCTATTGTACGCAGAATTACTAGTTAAGAAAGAGACTGAATAATAAAACTTTACCATAATTAATACTAAAGAAGTGATATGTTTTGAGATATTTATGGTTTTAATTTGACAAGTATTAACACTCTTCCAGAAATAGTAACTACTCGTATATCATAAATCGAATGATGGATTCAAGATAAACTACCAAACTTGAATTTGTACGATTTTATGACAAGCTGTAAACTGTGTACAAACCTAGTGAGTAAATTATGATAATTCTGGTTTATTTCCCCCAAAGTTACCCTCCGTATCGGCAAACTTAAGTCGGTAGTAGCACCTCGCCGGTATGCGGGAAGTGGCAAGTTTCCTCCATTTCCGGCGGAAATAGTGTAACGACTTACGACTCCCGTTTCCCGCTGATTGGTGTTCTTGAGACACGTGCGACATCCTGCGAAAGTTCAGACACTTGGAATTAACAACCTTCGTTTGCGGGGAATGCTTTAGAAGCAAAGGTACTACCCTATAAACCAGTATTTCTCAAAGTAGGCGATAACGCCCCCTTGTAGGCGCTGAAGGCTTTCAGGGCAGGCTCAAAGAAAATTTGTTAAGGAGTTCTATAGAGAGGCGACGGCAGACAAATTCTATCTATAAAAATCCGACGAAATTTAGACACGACACCATTTGATTTACTATTCAAATGCTTGGAGTCCCGTATAGACGGTTAAATTAGAATCACTTTCGAAGGTCAAGATAGCAGGACCATCCCAGTTAGAAAAACAGTTTGTTATAAAACAGACAAAAAACAAAGAATTCAAAATTTAATTCAAGAATGACAACTAAGAATTTTGGCTGCAGAAGCTGTAAGCTCTCAACTGTACCCCGGATTATGGTCGGTTGTTCAATGATTTTTCACGGCATTCCCGTCGTTGTATTTGTGTGAACGTAGATTTAGTGCTGTAGCAAAGTTACTAACTAAAAAGAAAAATCGGTTGCAACTTACTGAACGCGGCGACTTTTTTAAGTGCATTCGAGCCTGATATTAGAGGGTATAACCAAAGAACACCCGAAATATGTCATTTTTAAATCAAATTTTAGGCGTATTGACTCTTTTCCATAAAAAATATAAATTGATTTCGTAAGATTGTTCTTTTGTCTAGTAAACGCATGTTTTAAATTTAGAGATTTTATTTTTATTTTTAGTATAATAAGGTTATACCATAGGTCGTTGGCAGGTTTGTTAAATTTTCAAACAAAAAATCTTATTTTACAAGACATATTTCGTATCATGTAATCATACATTATTGTAAATCAATACGTTATCTAGCAATCGCACGTTTCAAATTTTTAATTTTAATTCAAGTAAAGACATTAAAAAATATATCACTTTAACACTTATTAATGACGAAAATTCTCTATTTTGCCAATCTATTTACGGTCTTACAAATTAATATATTTCAGATTTTATTGCACATTTATTTTGTTTAGACATTATTGAAAAATTATAAATAATTATGATAAAAAAATAGTTACAAAAATTACATAATTTTAATAGTTTTATCATCACGACTTACAGCATTTTTGAATGAAGGTATAAATTAAAGCAAATTTGGAATGAAATAAAATCGATATTGAGTTATAATTTTAAAAAGCTGTTACGGAGAATAATTAATCTTTCTCATTGGAAACGCCCTGTATCGTAAGAAAATCTTTCGCCGAAATGTGGATTTTCGAAGGCTGGCTGGATAACGGCCCCCGTAGAAATGCACCAGATTCATCCTTCACATTAGATAATTTTGAATTAAAAGCTTTCTTTTAATGTTAATAAAAATTCTTCTAAATATGATTAAGTATGAGTTGTATTACTTCTACTTAAAAAAGGTAAGTTACAAAATATGGGGGATACCAGATTTTTTTAAATCTCACAGTGGGTGGTGGTCGAAATAAGTTTGAGAACCCGTGCTGTAAACCAATGGAGCTACGGTACTCGGAAGTGTTAATTTCCACTCGAGCGACAGGGCGATTTAAAACTTTTTCCTCCGATTGCTCGTGATTTTTTGGAGATCATTTTGAATATTTTCCGTCCACAAAAGAAATCATACCTCCGAATTTTAACATGGAGCCATGCAAAACTGATTAAAGTTCTATATAGCCAATGAATTCACCTATCTTTTGTCGATTGTCACATCAAGACTTATTTTTCATTATTATATTCATCTTGTTAATGCTATGTGCTATGTGGAGAGCGTTTTTAAGGAAAAGAAGGGGTAAGACGTTCAGGGAAAGAAAAAGGTACGAGTGGTAGGTAGGAATCTAGAGGGCTGTGGGTCCAGGAGTGATATAATGTAACTATCACTCCAGCTACGGTGCAAGGCGATGGGTCTAGAGCCGTGGTCGTCAAACTGCGGCCCGCACAAATCTGCTGCTTTTTCAGTATATTTTTTTTTCACGTGCAATTATATTAATCTGCTTTTTCCAAATATTTATGATTTTAGAACGATGATTTTAATGGTTTGACATTTGGTTTTAAAACGCCGAGCTGGTTTTTTAACACATCCTAAGTTGATTTTGAACGCGCGCGTAGTATATGTCATAGGTTCCCAACGTGGGCGATAACGGCCCCTCGAGGGCGTTTGAGACTTTCAGGGTGCAGTAGAAGACTCAGAGAAAATTATTGGTATGAGATAGCACAGTGAGGGCGGGGCAGGTAAAAAAAAATGGTCTAAAAATGAAGAGAAAAAAAACACCAAGTCAGTGACGTACTAATAAAGCACAGTAAACTTTAATATTGGTTCATTTTATTTAATTTATTTATATATTACATGTTTCATATATTTGACATTTCCATAGATAAGATTTATTAAATCACCATACTAGGTGAATGCCTGTTTCATGGTGATTAATTAAGGATAGTAACTTTGAGTGTAGTCTAGTGTAAACACATGGTTAAATTGGTAAAGTTATAATAAAAAATAGAAAAGAGAAAAAGAAGTGCGTAAAACAAACATATAATTAAAATAAACCTGTAAACATATGGAACTAGTATGTAATGATGTTGAAAATTTATATCTTTATCTGAGTATATGAAACAAGTTGTAAACACTGTCATAGTCACTCATCAGAAGGTCAGTAAGCGCCTTTCTGAAAGTGAGATATTTGGCTTTAGACTTTATTTTAATTGATAAGTTATTAAAAATTTTAGGTGCAAGAAAGTTAAACTGGGATTGTGCGAATGAAGTTTTTGTTGTTGGAATAATATAATTCGATTGGTTTGAATATCTTGTGTTGTATTTTGAATTTATAATATATTGTTTTGTAAATTTGAATTTAAAATAAGAGATAATATTTTTTACATACATGGATTTTATATTAAGAACTTTGAAGTCTTTAAAAAGGTCTTTCGTGGGGTGTGTATAATGTACTTTATAAATAGTGCGTATTATCAATTTTTGGGCTTTTATTAATGGATCTATTACAGTTTTAGAGCATCCTTCTCAGACAATTATTTATTTATTTATTTATTTCAACGCCATAAAATGGCTTTTACAATCCGGTGGTACATGATACATGATACACAGTGGTACACAGGAGGGTAATTATAATGATAACAAAATAAGAATGTACATTAAACCAAGTACATATATACGTGTGATAACAACTAGTATTTAGTTATAGGATACAATTACGTATTACAACCAAAAAAAAAGAATATGAGCTCGTATAGAGAATACACATTTTATGCAGAATAAAAATAAGTTAATAAAGGTGACTTCTTAGAAAAATTGTTAACATCAAGTATAATGTAGGTACTTTAATTCTATTTGAACATATCGTTGGATTCCAAGAATTGGCTAAAATGGAGTACATGATATTATTGTTACCTTCAGTTTGAAATGACTGCAGTTTCAAATGACTACAGGTACTGCTAATTAGTTCTGCTTTTCATGGCTGTCAGTTACAGATTCAATAATAACTTTGTTTAAAAACAATAGTTTTGAAAAAAAAACATTTATTAGCTATCACTTAACTAGTCTGCTTGATAGTTAATATAAATGAAGTAAGTGCGTAGTTTGGAATCTATAGTAGAGTATGATATAGACGCCGTGCAGATGAACACTATTATACCTAACATTGATTATTGTGATTGAGGTATGATATTATAGCCTTCTTATAACTATATTAGGTGCAGTTGAACACATCTACTACTTCTAAGAAAGCATTGCCAACTGCATGCAATCTAGGTATAAGCGAGTATCTAAATGATTCAGTCCTGATATTTTTGTTGCAATTAAAAAGAATTTTGGATCGAGTAGTTTTAGTAGGTATGTGGAAGGTAATTAGGTTTAATAAATCAGGACTGTCTATTATACCATTAACAATTTTAAAAATAAAAGTCAAGTCAGAAACAAGTCTTCTATCTGAAAGTTTGAGTAAGTTTAATTCTTTCATCAAGTGATTGTAACTTATTGATTCTATTAGTAGAATAGTTTATAGTTAATGAATCGTAAGAATTTATGCTGAATTTTTTCAATGGAATCCGAGTGGATTTTGAAGTGAGGTGACCATATAGAAGAATTATATTCGACTTGACTTCGAACTAGAGAGGAATATAGGATTTTTAATGTTGAAATATTTTTAAAGTCTCTGCCATTTCGGAGAATGAAGCCTAGCATTTTTAATCCTTTATTGGTTACTGTATTTATATGTGAAATAAAGTTAAATTTGGAATCGAAAATAATGCCAAGATCATTAATCTCACTGACAGAGGTAAGGGAAACATTATTAATATTATATTGATAGTTAAGGGGTTGATTTGTTTTGAAAAATCTTATTATCTGGCATTTACTTATATTCAGATAAAGTTTATTAGTTTTGAACCATTCTTGTAGTTTATTTAAATTTAATTGAATGTGAATACAGTCATTTTTAGTTTTTATAAGTTTAAATAGATTTAAGTCATCGGCGAAAAGTAACACTTATACCGTACGATAAAATTGATTGACACAGGGAAAAATATACTGTTCTCAGTGTATTTTTTTTTAGTATAATAGCGCAATAATCTAAAGATATATGCCAGTTTCCGTATACGGCTTGTGACATTAATTTCATGATCTTCCCATCGAAGTTTTTATCAATTATTAAGCCTAAGTATCTAATATATATTGTAATCATTTTTATCAGGTTCAAAATTCACATATTTCGGTAGCTCGGGAAGTAGATGAAAATTGAACCGAAAGATTACACTATATTCAGATCCACCCCCCCCCTCCCGGTGTGCGGCCCCGGTGATACCTTACATCGTCCTATGTGGCCCTTGACCAAAAAAGTGTGACGATTACTGGTCTAGAGAGTCCAGCTGGAGAGGTGAAAGGGTCTCCCCAAACCAGCCTCTCCCTATCCGGCCCACCACCCAGCAGATGAGCCGGTGCATCCTCCGCCAAGACCTGAACACACATTAACCAATGAATCCTAGCACCCCTGCTAAATCACAGAATGTAGCGAACCACTTGGAGTGACCTATGACATAGGTGTTGGTTATCCAATAAAAAGTCTCAGGGCGGCGGTACCCCAACCCGCCTCCCAACTTGGCGTGTATAAATTATATATGGAATATCTATTTTGAATCAACCGCCTGAAATAGCAAACATTTTTTTATGTGTTCCAATATTTCAGAACGATTAAATGTACAGAATTTATTGGATTTGCTTTGGAGATCAACATTTATCGCTCGCAGCGCTTTATTTTTCGGACTACTGTTGACTTTTTTAAATATAACTAGGTTTGCAACATTGCCGATTGCAAAGTTAACTACGTATGTCGAGCTGTATGCACCTTGGAGTGATTAGGTTCCGCCCTGGTGAAAGACCACCATTCAGAATAGAAACGTTGCTTGTAATAGCTTAAGTCAGAATATAATACAATCACAACGAAATACCACACGGCAGAACACATGTTCTAGAATAGCATAACAAGAGGAATTGTGCTGTTGAATGAAATTTCGGAAACACTACATATATTTATTTCCTATTTAAATGGAATTATCTTGCCAGGTATTTAGTGTGTCAGAATGAGAAAATGGTTCTGTAATTGGATGATTAATCTATTGTACAACAATTTTAAAAAAAGGCACTTCGCCTTATCTTACCCCCACTTCCTGTAACCTCACAACATACCGCAATTGGTGAAGACATAGTCCCACTGGTTCCGGGCGGTTGGAATTCTTGTCTGGTATCACATAAACTCGAAATAAATAATGATTTTCTGCTTTATACGAAGATTGTGTGAATTATTTCCAAGGAGACTAGGAGTTATGTAGAGCAATCACTGCTTTCGCCGATCAATAACACGGTACCCTCGCTCATTGTCAAACTATGAAACTCTGGAGATTATTTGAAGTATGGAAACTATTTGTTCCTGTCAGAATGTTATGAGAAATCGGGTTTCAACTTTCGGAAATCACTATTTATCAGAACCATCCATCACTTCTGTCGTTAACTCCGCAAAACGTATTTCCAGTAAACGAATCCGTTCGTGAAAACATATTAGTAATAGACAAACAGAGAAGTACCTACCTATAATAGTGGTAACCTTCTGAGACAACAACGTTTTGAAAGACTTCTGAGAGTTCTAGGACCTCTTCTGAACCCCGCTTTCAAACCCCTGAGACTCCGTTTTGAAAACCCTGAGACATCTGAGACTCCGCTTCGAAAACCCTGAGACATCTGAGAATATTTTGAATACCCTGAGACATCTGAGCCTCTGTTTTGAAAACCCTGAGATATCTGAGACTCCGTTTTGAAAACCCTGAGACATCTGAGACTCCGCTTCGAAAACCCTGAGACATCTGAGAATATTTTGAATACCCTGAGACATCTGAGCCTCTGTTTTGAAAACCCTGAGATATCTGAGACTCCGTTTTGAATACCATGAGACATCTGAAACTTCGCTTTGAAAACACCGAGACATCTGAAACTCTATTTTGAAACCACTGAGACTTCTGAGAACTTGTTTTGATATTTTTTTAATTCGATATCTGTGGTGATTATTTACTTAAAAATATCATAAGAAAACAATTAAACAAAATGAAATAAAAAAAAAAAAAAAATAGAATATATATATTAACATTGTAATTATATAATATAAACTTTTAAAAATAAACAAAAAATAATCAAGACGTCTAAATAACAAAAAAATAAATAAATTGTAAATGCAAGTATTAATACGAATATAAATTTAAGCTATTGCTATATAAAAATTAATATATATAATATCTATTTGACCATTAACACTTTTTATAATGTCTTAAGTTTCTTTGTTATCTAATTGTAAGCCCGTTGTGTTTGAGTGTAATTTTTTAACCCTTTCTTTATGTTAGAATAATGATTTGTTTCCAAGATGTGGTTAGCGAATTCAGAAACTAATAATTATTTAAACACCTTAGATGCTCCGTAAATCTAGTACTAAAATTTCTAGAAGTCTTTAGTATATAAGCCGATGTAAAAAATATTGAAGAAGCAAACTTTTATTGCGCTTATAAGACTGTCAAAATAAAACTTTCGTCTTTAGTTTTTAGAAATTGTCTATTAAAAATGAATTAATCTCACTAAGAAACCTCATTAAAAAAGCTATTAAAAATTTGCTTTAAATTTTCATATCATTTTTTATTTGAAACCTTATGAAGGCTGCTGGTTTAAAATCAAACTTTAATTACGAAAATATCGCTAAAATAGAGCGATTTGGTGAAATTTCTCCCGAAATGCGATTAGCTTTTGTAGCTTAACTAAAATAATATAATAGGTTAATTTAATTTAACGATCCTTGCAGGATTGCGTCTCGAAATTATAAGCAAACTTTCTTACAACTATGCAAATATTTTAGTTTTTCAAACTATGCAACATTTTTTTATTAAAATGTAGAAAATCTTAAACAAATTGACCATAAATATATAACAAGAAGACCATAAATATATCACACCAGAAAGGATCTCGTGGTCCCAGGGAGCAATACGGCAAAGTTTCAAAAGACATATACATATCTAGGACCGAAATTGTATAATAAAATCCCCCCAGAATTAAATATTAAAACATGTAAAATGGCATGCATCGGTACAATAATAACTAAATGGTTGATTGACTTAGGTAGGATTGAGTCTGAAAAATTATTAAATAATGTCACTTAAAACTTAAAATTATACATGGTTAACTATTAATGGCACAATCAGTAAAAACTTAGTATAGTATATTTTAACTTAGTATATGTATATTTAATCTACAAAAAAAAACAATATTTCGTTTTTTTTTTACTTTTTACAGAATACATTTTTGGCATTTTTCACCAGCATTTGGTTCCTTAGAACAGGCAATCTGCCTAGCTAGGAACTGATAACGTACAAAACATAATAACACTTGTACACATTTTAAAATCTACAGTTATTTGAAATATGATTATTATGTAATTTTGCTGTATAAATGTAATTAATGTAATAAAATAAATAAATCAATAAAATAAAATATTAAAGTTTTTAAAGTATGTAGTACCTACCTAGTGTTGGTACCTACATAAATGTAGCATCTTCAATACGTATCAACATTATTGATGGAAAATCGTCACTTGGTGTTTTGACATACCTATCAATGAATTAGTGAAATAAAACATTGATTTTGTTTATAACCTATTGTATATATTTCAATTTTGGAGGCGGGTATGGGTAACGGTTCAGCAAATTTTCAACCCGCGACAAAATATCCCCGACAAAATATCCTTAGGACAAAACATAACCCAACAAATATCTACTAAAACCTAACCTAACATGAGCAAACCTAACAAAAAAATAAGACAAAAAAAATATAGACATCCTAAAAATACAATAAACTATTGTTCAAAAATAGTAAAACGTAAAATATTTATTGAATAACGAAAACCTCTGCCATAGGTCACCCCAAGGGGTTCGCTAGCTAGCTTGGTGGCTTAGCAAGAGTTCCGGGTTCACGAGGAGAGGTTACCTGAAAGAAACGATAACTATCAATTCGCCTATTGACTTCCTAAAATATTGTTTAAAACAATAAGCAAACAAAATTAAGTACCTACCTACCATTTTAGCACTTTTGTGGGTTATGGTCAATGTTAATAAATATAGACCAAGGTTTATAAACTTTATAGAAGGAAGTACTGAACTATAGTTAAATATGTTGATGGTTTTAAAAATTATTTAACACTTGTTGCTAATTTTGAATACTTATTTCATGATGGAATTCCATTTTAATACATATACGAGCATTCATGTTTAAACATAACTTTTTTTAGTAAAAATTTTTGTACCTTTTTTTTTACAAAACAAAACCAAAAAATGAGTCATAACACCTCAAGTGGTTTGCTACGTTTGGTGACTCGGCAGGGGTGCTCTTATTCTTATCTGGATGAAGTTTGTCCAGATTTTGGCGATGGATGCGTCTGCTAACATACTGGATCGGGGGATTGGTGATCTTTTGACATCTACAGCCGGATCAGCATAACACATCGCCCTGCACCGCATTGAGGGGGGGGGGGAGGGTGGCTTCATACGGCAATCACTCCTGGATGCACCTGTTCAGTCAAAAATTGGAAAAAATACACAGGATTTTATTAAAAAAGGTACATTACTTAACACTCCTAAAGTATTATAGACGGTTTGGTACGTATTTATTTTCTTCAAACAGAAAACATCATGCAGGATTGAGAGATATTATAAATTATAACTCTACTCGTTTAAGTTAATCTAACATTTAAAAATAAATGAATGTTTATCAGATGTTGGGAGCGTAGTGAACTTTGACGGGAACTTGGAATGCACTTGAAGCTTGCCGTAAAGGCTGTGAAGGCGTTTGAAGCTTTCGCACTCAAGGCTTTTGGTTAGCAGAAACGGCGCGCGTGTGGAAGCGTAAGAAACCTTTACAGCGCTGTCTAACCTCAAATGTTCAAAGCGGCTTTAAAAAGGAACGAAATAAAAATGAAATCAACCGCCAATTTACTTTTTAAAAGTGTTTTTTTTTAAAATGGAACGAAACGATGGCGAAATCAATCTCCACACTGATGTCACTGATAAAAAAACTAACAGACTCGGCTACACGTTGCTGTGACTAACGAAACACAACGCCATTACCCAACATTTTTAAAATCCACACCGCCCGCTGCCCGCTGCCTGAATTGAATATTTTAATTTTTCGGCTTTTCTCTACTATAATAAGCATGTATTATACATATAAACCTTCCTCTTGAATCACTCTATGTATTGGTGAAAACCGCATGAAAATCCGTTGCGTATTTTAAAAGATCTAAGCGCACATCCATTTTGAGTGACTTCATTTTATACTATGTAATGATGAAATGAATTGAAAGACAATTTATTTGTTGAAGCGGTTTGAAAAATGGAACTAAATGAATTCATATAATAAATTGAAAAAAGAAATAAATGGAGGTACAAGTAAAAAATCTATTTATTTACCGAAGTAGTAGTCAAAAAAGGATTGAACTGAAGATGATAACAGTAATATTTACAGTAATTTTAATGAAAGCGTAAGTAATCAATGATCAATTTATTTTTACAAGCGGTTATAAAATTTAACAAAATAATATTTTAATGAAATCTTCTTTTTGAGTGGGTATACCGCGCATTAAATACGGGTTGCTGTTGCGCCTTAAATACTGGTTTTGGTTTTAAAATATTTCCTTCAAATATCGACAGGCATGTAGTCAATAAATTGGCAGAAGCGATTCCTCACGAAATGGCCGAAACACTATAAATAAAGCTTATCTATGTGTATAGATTTAAATTATGATTTTAAAAGTAATGCATGTCATCTACCCTAATAAAAAAAACATCGTGTGAGACAAATATGTTGGAAAGTGATGTAATTATTTTTTGTCATTTTCGTTTGAAGATGTAAAGCATCCCGTTCCAAAAACATAACCAATATTTTTCCTATTTATATTGAAATTTTTCCTACTTTCACGGTTTCATAATCACTGTTTTTCGTCCAAAAAGCATGTCTGTATACCGGGTGCACAGCGCGTACCCAAATCATTTTAACCAGCGATTTCTAAGCATATTTGGAGTAAAAAATGTAGGCGTCATTTTACTCTCCGATGGTATTTTCTTTCAATTAAAAATAATAAAATATACGTCGTTATTCGGCAGTAAGGTATAGCCAAGCGGGTTACGTGATAAGTACTTCGTCTCGTTCCAGCAGCACGGTAATACACGAAACAGCGCGCATATCAGGATATTCCGTCGCGACGTGCAGAAGTGTGATCAGTGGCCTCCTTTGACTTGCAATCAGGTTGTGGGATTGAATCCCAGTATGCGCCAAATTTTTATTTTATTTTTGTTATTTCACAATCAATTAATTAAAAATAATATACAGTATATTTATGGCACGTTCCAGAGTAGAACATACTCTCAGTATCATCCTGGTGCAAGACCACAATTCAGAATTGAGACATTGCTTGAAATGGCTTTAGCCGTATTTGGTGACCAGATCTGAATGCCAGGTATCCCCACCTTCCTTTTTCCCATTTCCTTCCTCTCTCCACTACCTTCAGCCTCACAAAATACCCCAATTGGGGATGCCATGGTCTCACTGGCACTAGACGAAGGCAGCTGGTAATATTATATTTAAAAAAAATTGCGACGTGGGACTGAATATTTTTTTTTGTTTCTAATGGAAAAAAAAATCATCAGACAGCAAAATGACATCTACATTTCGTACTCTCTCCGTACATGACGCTTTTTACAAGCTACTCGATTCTCGTGCGTGTATCATACGGGGGAGAAATATACGAATTGGTCCAAATTTATCTCACCGAGGGGGAGGGGGGGAGTCTAGATTGGATGAAAAACTGCTCACGTAATTAATGGATGCCCCATAAGCACCCCCCATACGATCTTGCTGGCGCCCGTACACGGCGCTACGCGGTGGCTGTCGGTTTCCAATCAATATCACGATACCGACGGTGCTGATCGCACGCGACGCGTCGCATCATTTGTGTCTGATACTTTTTCGTTTGACGTTTGCCAGAAATGGCGTCGGAACATGAAAGTAATGTTAGATTTGTTTTGAAAGTGGAAAAATATCGCATTCATATAACTATACTTTACCAGAATACGTAAGAAAGGATTTAGTGGAGAAGGCATGGATTGATGTTGGAAAAAAAGTCATATGACATCGCTTGTCATCGTGTTAACTCCACGGCTGCACGTGAAAAATGATCAAGTTCAGTATATTTTGGGTAGCGCTGTGTACGGAAATCAGCATTAAAGAGTGGTATATCAGCAGGGTACTTGTGGTTGCGTCACAATTACGTAGATTGTAAGTATCTCCATGAACGGAGGGCCTAAATATGATCAGGAAAACTGGTTAAAATCCTTCGGATACGCTCTGTTACACCCTGTATATTGAAATTCAGCCGCCTGATTGAAGGCACGTTTGGAAAAACATTTCCTTATCCAAAGGTGTTTTTCATTGCTCCCAGCATCCATAATGTATGAGAAAGTGGAAAGCAACTCAATTGTATAAATTTCCCAAGTCTCGGTTTGCAAAATACACGAAGAAATTACCTTAAGCGAAAAACAGTTGTTTTTCTGGCATCATATTTCTGTGGACCTCCGGGCGAAATGTTTACATGATGTGAAATCATCGCTGTCTTTTGAATTTTTTCTGTACCGAGAAAACAGGAAATCTATTGTCAGTCTTCAGTAAAAGACCGAACGATTTATTTCGTGTTTTAGATCTTAACTAATAAAGAAAATATAGGGAGTGGGGGAAAATTGACACCATTCGTACACTTTTTAGACTTTGATTTTTCAAAAATTTATAATTAAAGATGGATTGCTCAATCAGTTATAATAAAATAAGAGCATTCGTTCCGCTCCTTATTCGAAAAGGATGAAGTCAATAACTTTAATAAAAATAAATTAATGGATTGAATTTTAGCAAAAGCCGACAAATGTCCGAATCTACCCCACTCAAGGGGTTCATTCGTATATGGGTAGGGGAGCATTCATTGTGACTCTTCTTCAGTAGAAAATACTTGGAAACTAGTGTATTTAGACTGATATGTACTGCAGCTCGTGCCATCATCATCAGGTTTATCTTTTATTTTCTTTACCCGACTCTCCAAGAGACTCTCTTTTACAAATGTACCTACCCCCGGAGAAGGCGTACAAATGTGCCCCGAAGGTCAAAAATAACAGATTTTTACCGACACATAAAAATCCACAAAATAGATACATTATTATTTTCTTGATTGTAGTCACTTAACATTGAGCAATAATCCTATTTAGAATTTGATGGTTCACTAAAGCACGAAACATCCAACCAGATCGACAAAATATTTACTTTGAGCATGCGAAAACACATTACACCCTCTCGTAACGCTCGAAGCCGCTGCAATGGCGGCTAACTTCGTGGACAACTGACGGTCGCCCGCGCCTACCCACACACGAAAAGCTAAATAAATACTCTGTTCTAACAAGATGTAGGAGTGACTGTATGAAGCTTCCCCGTGTATGAATGGTGCCAATCTTCCCCTGCTCATAAATACTTTCGTTCTGCTAATGTAATTGATTGTGAAATTAAACATATTTATTAAGCCAGGGTTGAAATGTTTCCACATGACACGCAATTTAACCAATTCTACGATTTTATACCTATGTGATTCTTTGCATTCTTAAATATAATTAACTTTTATTTGAATAACTATTCAATAATTTTTGAAGGTTGTACTCATCGGTGAAACATGAATCACTGAAGAAGAAGATAATACTTATAAATCTAAATGAAACATCAAACAGAAAAAAAACTCAGAAGCCACCGCCTTAATCCGCATATTCCCAGTTGCAACCGTTGCCTTTTATTTTCTGTGTCTTGTTCTGTTTCAGGTTTCGTTTAGATATTTTAATATATATTCTTTTTCGGTGATTTATTATTACTTATTATAATATCTATTCCTATCTTTTGAAGCAGTAAAAATTCTCAAACGATGAGGTGGAATGCGCGAGGGGAGGAGAATGTGGCGTATTGTTTATTTATTGGAGCCATTAACGCCTTTCGACTTTACACAATACATTATAGTACAGGGGTGAATGAAATTAATTGATTTCAATAATAAGAAAAATGCAAAAGTATTTAGGTTTTTGTGACACAAAGAGGTTTTTTTCAGAAATCAAATTCTAGCAATGGCTGATACAATTTTATGTTCAAAGAACAAAAAATATGTTTTATCGATCAAATTTTGAAAAACAGGTTCTGAATTATGATCAGAAGGAACTTCGGTGACACATTCCGCAGTATTTTTAACAGAGTGTTTATTATCTACTTGACAGCTATATCAAAGGTTGTGTTTTGACAGGCTCAACACGTTTTTATGATCCCTTGTCTTATTATTGAGAGCCTCAACATTCCGCCCAATGAGATAAATATTTATGATGCCCCTTTATCTAGACCCCTGATGATGACAGGTGACTTTTTATCGAAACGGAAGATCGGATCTCTTCAGAATCAAGTAAAATTCTCTTTGTGTTTTCTTGATGGTGATGTTTACTAAGTTAACTTAATTTATTTCACTCATTACACGATTCGTCCAATTCCAACAACTTTTAAAAACACTTTTTTCAATCTAAACTCTTTAAGAGTCAAGTTCTTGACTCCCAGTTTTTAACCATACTGCCTATCATATTCACTTTAAGAAGAGCTTGCGAAAAATAAAATCTCTCTGAATTTGTTGCTTCATTTATTATTGAAAAAAATTGAAAGTAAGTTTGAACATGTTTGAAACGCGTAGGGAATTTTTAAGTCTGTAGACAATTACAAAAGCAAGAAAATTCTTCAGGCTTTGGACTCTCATTTTAATTTTACTTCCTACTCATATAATGTTTTGTATAAATTAAAATCGCAGTTATCAAATTTTAATAATTTAATTTACCTAAATAATAACCTGTTATATAACAGGTTATTATTTATTATTATTATTTTATATATTTATTTATACCTTAATAATAAAGACCATACGATGACATTGTTTAAGGATCTCCAATGAACTTTTTCCTGTTTACCATCATAATAATACATAAATGCCTTCCCTTTTCTGAAAAATATCCAAGAATCTTGAAGGGTAAAAGTCAAATACAAACAGATAAAGAAAACTTCTTCCAAAACAGCAAACTTATTTTGTGGCACCATTTGAATTCAAATTAATAAATTACTTTGTTTTTACCACTATTATTGATTAAAAAAAAAACCGACATATTTCGTAAGCCAAGCTTATTTCATCAGGGTTTTAATAATACTAATTTTTAAATTATAGACACAGAACATGGTGTCAATGGAAAAATAACAGGCATAAACAAATAATAAACTAAGTACTTAACTTAAATTTCAAGTTTATCAAACTGAATACCATTTACATTACAATGTATTAATTCTATTCTACTGTTGAACTCTATCTTAATTATTTACTATGTAATAAATAATAAAGATAGAGAACCAAAAATGAAAAAATCTGGAATCTATAAATTGATGTGTAATGATTGTGGTTTCTTTTATATAGGTAAAACTTCGAAATGAGGATTAAAGAGCATATGAAATCTTTTAACAGTAACAGTTTCTCTGATTTTGCCAACCAATTGTTGGAAACTAGTCACACCGTTAACTTCAACAGTGGAATAGAATTAATACATTGTCAATGGTATTCAGTTGGATAAACTTGAAATTTTAGAGGTCAGAAAGAGTGTGAATACGAATTTGAATATAATTAATAATAATAAAAAAATTTAAGTGATCCAATATTAAAATTATTTCCTTTGTAAATTGTTCCATATAGTCCCTACCTATTCTCATAGTCACCATTGTCTATGTTTATTATTTGTTTATGTCTGTTATTTTTCCATTGACACCATGTTCTGTGTCTATTATTTAAAAAATAGTATTATTAAAACCCTGATGAAGTAAGCTTGGCTTATTGTTTGGCAATTAAGTCTAGAAATTTATTATTTTGGAACTAAAAATTTTCATAACTATGGTAACATCGAAATATTCGTTTTGTCAGTGACATTTCGTATGGCCAGGCGGGTATAACTCCGAGCCAAAACGTGGTCAGAATCTTTGGGTGACTTCACAAGTCCACTTCAATTTGTTTATGGTCACCGGCTACTAAATCAACCAATAGGAATCTTTTATTTTTGTTGCATTTTTCTGCTTTATTTACGTTTGATTGACAATTGACATTTACATTTTCGACGCAATAAGTAACCATTATGAATTTTGGGAATTCACGATCGAATGAAAAATGGGAGAACAGGACCCGCAATTGGAACAAAATTACAGGTGGGAGTCTTCCTTTGGTTGTTATTTCAGTGTTCCTAAAGTATTTTTTGAAATGTATCGCTTTAATTGTATTTTAAACTGATGTACATGTTTCCGTTTTCAGAACATATTTATGTTTCACCTGGGATCTATCTAATAATTGACGCTATCCAACATCACAATTACATCTTAAAAAGGTAAATATGTGTTCTATATTGCATTTTCTGTTCTTATTTTCAACATTTTTTTATATTTTTATCAGTATATTAATAAATTTATTAATATTTTTCAGTGGAATCTGAACCGACAAAACTTTACTTGTTTTACAATATAACATTCTTTATCCACACTTCAATACATTCGCTTCTGTTTCTGGAGATGGTTACTAATAAATACAGTCATGGTGCATGATGCAGAGGTAATTATTATTTTTATAACTCTCATTTTACAAAAACGTCAGTCAAATTTAATGTATTTGAGTAGGCTTCTTTATATAAGTAAGTAGGTATCCTAGAACTTGGTTTAATATGAGAGTTATCATAAATTAAAAAATAAAAGACATGGGAAGAAATGTAACTACATACATACATTGTATGTTCTATAATACACATACACAAATACAATAAAAATTGCATTATTTTACAAATTTCCATAACTGAACCAATGTAGTTTTTAGAAAATATAACTTATTCTATTTTTTATGATTTCAGGGAAAATATGGTGAGCTGAGCTACTTTAAATGCCAAATAAACAAATATAATGTTTTTTTGAGCCCCTTATGAAGAATCAAACATCTTATGCAAACTTGTGTCTCCGTGGATCTTGGAAATATGATAAATTTATTTTTACCTGCTGAAAGATATAATAGGTACGTTCAAAAGATAAATTTATCTTTAAAACAACGCCCTCATGTGGCAATTTGCTACAGAAATATAACCTGCTTATATTGTATTCTTGTTTAAAATATGTACATGTAATTCTGAGTTTTAAATTTTTCTGTTAAAAGATGAAAATATTTTAATTCAGTAGTTTTGTAAGAACGCATAATCATATTTCAATTATATATTCTTGTATTTCCTTTTTCTATATGTTTATAATAAAATTCTTATCATGTAATTACGAGTTTTATTTTTAAAATAATATTTTAGGCTAATGATTTTGGTGGTATTGGGTAGGCCCCGAAAGAAAATTATATTGTCTATGGTCGCGCATTGTTCTGTTGTTGCTTTCTCTATCTTCGTCTGTGGTGCGTGACGTCACAGGTGATAATTTGATGGTGAAATAGTGACCAAATTTTTCACGTACTAAAACCCGAAGTTATCGATCTAGTGGGTGGTTTGGTATATTTATGCGTATGGCTCTTGGCTTTACTGACTTAAAAAGTGTAGAAAACGCTGAAAATCACTCGTTTAATGTTTGTTTTATCATTGTTTGCCTGTGCATTGTTTGAGTTGAATAAAAATGAACAAACCAATACGTAGTGGTGCAAGAGAAGTTATATACTGGGTTTTCAACGCTGCCTAGCCGATTATCGCGCGAAGAAGCTCCTATACCTAATCTGAAAGATGTTTACAAACGAACTACAGAAATGACTGGTACGTAGTATCGTTTTTTAATGAATTTCATTAGTATTACAAGATTTATGCCAATTTTCGAGCGATTATAACCATTACAATCTGATTTGAGGTTATGTTTAAAAATCCGAATTTGACATTTACATTTGACAGTTAATATTAGGCCACAAGAAAAAGGGAATAACTCAATTAACAAAAAAATAATAATAATATGCAACTTCTTTAAACTCATAGAAAAGTTACTTTTTTCTTAGTTTTCTCAGTCTTTCTTTCTAAATGAATATTATCTAGTGTGTTTTTTTAAACTCCCTTCTATAGAATAATAATTTTAATGATATTTTCCACACAGGTAAATCTGAATCAACGGTAAGATGAATCGTCAAGGAAAAAAGCATGAGGGACAAAACCCATTTGGCTTTCAGCGTGAACCATGATCCAGCGCTTACCTTTTGAAATATCGTGCTGAACTCCAGTCACATATATAGATTGCCAGCATTTCTTTAGCTTGTAGGATGAATGGATATAACTTTCATCTAAGTGAATTATATTTTTTTGCAGTTCTTCTGGTAAATTTCGGATATCCATGTTAATTTTTAAGTAATGCTCTCTTTTAGCCGCTATATTTGTTTTTTTCAATAAGTGCAGTTCTGTTTGTTTTGCACTTTTTTATAAACAAAGCCAATGGAATGCAGATTTTTTCGTAAATTTTCCCGGCTACCATCAAATCCAATGTCTTCTTTGAGTACGGTTAGTAAAGTTCTTAAAGTTGGGACTTCTTTACGTACTACGTAAAAAAATGATTTTTTGACGAATGGCACGGACGCGACGGATGATTTACCCCCATAAATAAGTAGGACTCGTGTATATGGGGAGGGGGGGGGGAGTGGGTTATTATATTGGTTTAATTTTTTTTTTGTTTTGTTTGAGTTTTAAATCTTTTTATATTACTGTTCCTGTTTCTGATTTTTTCAGGTATTTAATTAAAAAAAATTAACTCCGAGATATTTATGATTTAACTGTCCTTTTGTTTGTTTTACATTTCGGAGTAGGAAGTATTGATGTTTGCCTAAGATTTCTGTTATTTTTAAAGGGTTCAACTATATTTTGAATATTATCTTTATAAATTTTTTAATGTTGCATGATAAAAGTATAATGCACTTAAATTTCTGACCTTAAATTGTTTGAATAAAAGTTCTGACGAATATGAGTAAGGTTGTTGTTTTTATAATTAATTTTAGTGATCCCTATGAAAATTGTTTGTTTTTGATTTGTATATATACCGCCCCATCCTATAGTGCCCCATCCTTATTTTTTTACCCACCTTATAACGAAATACAAGCCCACTTATAATTTGTTTTGTGTTATTTTATTTATAGTAAATTGTAATTTTACTTCGATTAAATTATATTTTTTTTGCAAAATTTTTGAGAATACAAATACATTATGAAATATGCATTTTGAACGAAGTGTTTTTTAAAACTTATATTCATTGTCTTATGAGCCATCTTGGTGTTGCCATTTAAAACCTAAAAAACGATCGTGGCGCCATCATTTATTTTCTACACTTTCTTGCCAAACTGTACGAAACATGTCGGTTTTTTTATAATCAATAATAGTGGTAAAAACAAAGTAATTTATTAATTTGAGATAAAGAATAGTTTTTTTTACCCCTTTGTTGAAATTTCCCGTTTGTTCTGCTATGTTTCAACTTATGGCGGATACGGGTACCTATTGGTAACAACCAATTCAATGAATTATCTTCTGAAATCGGTGAATGGGAAACAAAATAATTGACATAACACCTAACATCCACAAAAAAATTATGTATTGAAACAAAACTAAACTTTAAGAAAACGATACGAAAGTAAAAAGTGTTTCCTTTTATATAAAATAATAATAAACTCATACATATGTACAAACACAGAATTAATTAAAACGTCCCAAATACACACACCCACACTTTACACGACAAAACGATAAAATACATTTAGATACCATACATTCTTACTACGGTAAGCAAGTGTTTACGAGTATGGCAATTTATATAAATGCCTTCCAGACCATTAAAAATGGACAAGATGCATTAAAAAAATATAAAACGACAAAATGACGAAAGTAAATAGTATTGTGATGAAATGTATTCATGTGTACGTCGCAGTTAAAAACCCGCTTCGCAGGTTTTTGCTGCTAGGCCCTGCGGGCTGCTTTTTGGTGGGTTTGAGTGTTGGTGACCATTTTATAAATCCGACAGAAACTGGTTCCAAAAATAGCCGATTCCTCGGATCCACTGTGATCCAGTGACAGCTAGTCACCGGGACAAAGTAACCGCCACAGGCAATGACGTCATATATAGCCGCGTGATATTATTATTCACAAAAACATTATCTTTTCATTGAACTTTAATTACTATTCGTTTGCATGTAATTGTAGTTCTAAAAACACATATCTTTTCATTAAACTTTAATTAGGTAATATTCGTGAGCATGTAATTGTAGTTCTAAAAACACTTACCTTTTCATTAAACTTTAATTAGATACTATTCGTGAGCATGTTATTGTAGTTCTAAAAACACTTATCTTTTCATTAAACTTTAATTTCTATTCGTTTGCATGTAATTATAGTTCTAAAAACACTTATCTTTTCATTAAACTTTAATTAGGTACTATTCGTGAGCATGTAATTGTAGTTCTAAAAACATTTACCTTTTCATTAAACTTTAATTAGATACTATTCGTGAGCATGTAATTGTAGTTCTAAAAACACTTACCTTTTCATTAAACTTTAATTAGGTAGATACTATTCGTGAGCATGTAATTGTAGTTCTAAAAACACTTACCTTTTCATTAAACTTTAATTAGGTACTATTCGTGAGCATGTAATTATAGTTCTAAAAACACTTATCTTTTCATTAAACTTTAATTAGGTACTATTCGTGAGCATGTAATTGTAGTTCTAAAAACACTTATCTTTTCATTAAACTTTAATTAGGTACTATTCGTGAGCATGTAATTGTAGTTCTAAAAACACTTATCTTTTCATTAAACTTTAATTAGGTACTATTCGTGAGCATGTAATTGTAGTTCTAAAAACACTTATCTTTTCATTGAACTTTAATTACTATTCGTTTGCATGTAATTGTAGTTCTAAAAACACATATCTTTTCATTGAACTTTAATTACTATTCGTTTGCATGTAATTGTAGTTCTAAAAACACATATCTTTTCATAAAACTTTAATTAGGTACTATTCGTGAGCATGTAATTGTAGTTCTAAAAACACTTACCTTTTCATTAAACTTTAATTAGATACTATTCGTGAGCATGTTATTGTAGTTCTAAAAACACTTATCTTTTCATTAAACTTTAATTACTATTCGTTTGCATGTAATTATAGTTCTAAAAACACTTATCTTTTCATTAAACTTTAATTAGGTACTATTCGTGAGCATGTAATTGTAGTTCTAAAAACACTTATCTTTTCATTAAACTTTAATTAGGTACTATTCGTGAGCATGTAATTCTTGTTCTAAAAATATGTCTCTTTATCTTCAGACACAATCTTCCTTTAGGTATGTTACTCTACTCATTAATTCATTAGTTAAGTTTTAACAACTGTTCAAATCCCAGGCGAAATAACCTAATGATATTCTACACACTTACATAATAGGTACTATACCGTGTAATAATTTCATTTAATATTCCTTATAATTTGTAGACGTAATCTTATGTACTGTGTATGTCTTTTAATAAACAAATAAAATAATTTAAAAAAAATCCCAACGGCCAGTTACAATAATAATCATACTATCGTCAATCTTTCCATATCCGGAGAGATACACAAAATTACAAATACGTAGTACTTACGCCTGCCAGGCGATACTAATCACGCAAACTCTTGACGTAAGTGGCGCCATATTTTGGCATTGCTTTAATTCGGTTCATTACAAAAGTAGATTTGTGTACAAACTCCACTTATTCTCAGCCGGATTCTTAAATTTCAACCGTACAGTCGTTAGGCTATTAATATTGTTTGATGCTGAAAAACGATATTACAGTAATGGAAAATGTATTAGTTTTAGTTATTTCTACCTAGATAAGTTTAGTTATTTAACTAAATAAGTAAAAACGTAATTTTCTTTTTTCTAGCATAAAACTTCTAACATCTTTAATATCGATCAAGAGCCCACAAAAAAAAATCAAGGGATAATAAAGTGCTATGAGTGCTTGGAGACTTTTTATGTTGCTTTAAAACCGAAAGTTACCACCTTTGGTTTAAATGTACTACGACCTGAAAAACTTCTTAAACATAGCCAATCCAAACCAGATAGGTACCAATGGAAGAAATGGACTCCTTACGCTGAATAAAGAAGAACAGAAGAAATGCCTCGTGGGCCTGTTTCGTCCAAATATTTGCCTAATCGAGACTTAAATTTCCAATACAAAAATATATTTACGAAATTCAAATGGGATAGAAATCTACGATGTCAGGCGAGTGGAAAGGAAGACGGGCGCTGTGCTATTGGGATAAATAGAACATTATTGGTTTCCTTTCAAATTTGTATGGAAGACACTTCTAGTGTTCTTCTTAACTTAATGAATCTACAGGAATAAGTTTTTTTTACTGTTATGAAAGACAATTTGAAACATGTGCTTACATAGATTGTAGCGAGTATACAACATGTTTTCATTATTCTTACTAGAGATGGTCGATGTTCTCGTTTGAGTTACAAGGAACCGGTTCTTTTGCTGTCACTGGAACCTTCGGTATTGTAATAGACCTAACTAACAGGCAGGCAGAGAGGAAAGACCGCCAAAAAACTCGGTCTTGGTACACACTTATTAAAATATACCTAATACTTAAAAAATGTAAAACAGCGACAAAATATTTTTAATTTTTGAGGAACCGATTTTTGAGGAAATAGAGTGTATCTTTTACATATGTATTTATAAAAATAGCTCGCTATTGCTGGCCGCAAATAGCTCAATACATGGAATTCTTTAGAGGAGGCCTTCACCTTCGCCTGAGAGAGGGGTTCTTGTTTATGAATAGTTTAAGATATCTATATTACATTTTTTTAACAAGATTTTAAATAACATTATTTATTATAATTTTCTTTAATTTTACAACTCTGTAACAATCCTATTTGCAAGAAATAAAAGGCTTTTTGTTTAATTTTATGTTTATTATATTATTTATCTATAAATGTGTGAAAGAAATAGTGTCTGTTGGTTGATTTTTCATACAAATTTACAGTTTTATAGCAAGATTAATTAATCTTTCCGTACTATGACCTTCAAAGGAAGAGCAATGTCACTGTTTACAAGAGTTTTCGGAAAAACATCTTCCATCCTCTCTCACAAAAGCAGAGTAAAGCCTGTGCAAACCGTTAGATGCTTAAATAAATTATAAAGCTTAGTTTTTTAAAATCGGTATTTATTGATTCATCTGATTAAATCTACAATGTAACAAAAACATTTTTTCAAGTTGTTCATTTTGCCGGTCATAGTACTACCTAACGCATACTTTTTGAACGCCCCGAGCAATTCACACTTCACACCGGCACCACCAAATCAACACTCTTTTATGAATAATGTATCAACGGGCGCCGGGGAACACTTTACCAAACAACTTTTGTTCAACAGGTCCCTTCAATCAAGTGTTACGCGTTTCAATACATAAATTATTGGGTCGTTAAAGTTACTCCGAACTTCGCGTGTGCTCGGAGTAACCCCTGTTTACATTTACATACTATTTGTGTAATAATACACGAACCATAAGTTTTTCATGGAAAATTACGTAGTTTGTATTTGGAACAATAATAATTGTTAGGTGATTTTGGCATGAAATGTTCTGACAGTTTTTATTTGTAAGAAAACTAACTTTTGTATCCGAATTTTCTAGAGTTTAATTTTTGAAGTAAAACTTTTGTACGCACGCTCGCCATTTGGGGGTAAACTGGTGAATGCGTTACGAAAAGTGGTGATTGTTACGAAAAGTGTGATTGTTACGAAAAGTGTGATTGTTACGAAAATGCGAACGGTGATCAATGTCATTAAAAAAGGAAACGGAGCATGTGTAATAAGTTAGTGAAGTTTTACTTCAAGCACACTCTTTTTTTTGTAATCGTGCTTTTCAATGCTTACTAGGAATAGTCATCTTTGGGGACGCTGTGTATAGTGTCTTTTTAGGAAAAAGAAGGAGAGGAAGTCTAGGAAGGAAAAAGATGTGAGTGGTGGGTAGCAATCTGGGGTCAGTGTTTTCGGGAGTGACGGACATATCTCTCTATTCCTTCCACTGCGGTGCAAGGCAATGTTCCGAGAGAGTCCTGCTGGAGAGGTCAAAAAACCTTCCTCAACCAGTCTCTATCGTAGCGAACCACTTGAGGTGACCTATGGCAGAGGTGTTGGTTATCCAAAAAATGGTTTCCGGGCGGCGGTACCCATACCCGCCTCCCAATTTGTAAAGATCTAAAGCAACTTTATTATTTTACTGCACCCGATATTAGAGCAATAAAACTGTGTTTTATTACAAAATCATAAAAAGTGGTTTTATTTTCATTGAAGTTGATTAAAATCATAATTTACACGAGAAACTGTTCTTTTTATAGAAAAATAATATTTTCTGTATTATATTTTTTAAATGTTTCTGGTTTTGACTCGTCAAGGGTGTTCTAGGCCGCCATTTCAAATTATTGAGAGGGGGAGGTGATTTTACTTTTTATTACTTTTATAAATGCATTTACATGTAACCTTCTTCTAATAGAAATTATGCAATGAACAATAATTAAAATTATATTAGAAACATCTATAGACTATCACCCAACGGAACGCCTGTTCGAAGAGTTTCAAGTACCATTTTTTTTACATGAGCTCTACACAGGTAGCCCCGAGGAAAATGATTTCCCTCAGGGTCTATGTAATCTTTGCGGATGCTGTGTGTAGGGTTTTTTTTAAGGGAAGGAGAGGAGAGTTCTGGGAAGGAAAAGGGTTTAAGGGGTGGGTAGGAATCTGGGGTTCAGTGTGTGCGTGGTCATCTGCCCCCAAAACCTAGACAAACCTCACCACATGAACCCGGGCACCCCTGTTAAATCACCAAACGTAGCGAACCACTTAGGGTGACCTATGGCAGAGGTGTTGGTTATCCAACAAAGGTTCTCGGGACGGCGGTACCCATTCCCGCCTCCCAAATTGAAAGACCTACATTTAGAGATTTATATATTAAAATTCTTTGGTTCAAATCATAAAAGAAAAAGACAAATATCAATTGTTAATTAAATACTTACTACTTTTGCACAACTCCATTATATTTAACAGGGAAGAACTTTTTTCAGTCGTCTGCCCGAAGAAATCAGAAGCATTGATGATAAAACCCAAATATTGCTCTCTGTCAAAAAACATTTTAAAGACAAAAAATAAGAAAAAAACTACTGCCACCTAAATTAATCTTACAAATATTCTTCTTTCTTTTTTTTTTCAAAATACTGCTATGCTTGGCAGGCGAGCATTCTACCACTAAACCACCGTTGGCGCCAGTGCTATGCTCGGCAATAAACCTGTCCCGAAGGCTAGCTCAGTCAGTCGGAAGGTTTTCTCTCATCATCAGGGGGTGCGGCTGCGGCTAAAAAAGGTTGGAACTAGGGTGTCTCCCACCAGGCCCACACAGGTGGACTGGTTCAAATGAAAGAGTGGTTCAGGGTGAAACAAAGCAATGTATTGTAAAGGTAGGTACAGATTACATGGATCACGAGAAATGGTACATAGCCCTATCTATGAAATGGCCTAAATAATCTCTCTGAGCCTGGGGTCTATCATCGCGTAATTTAAATGGGCGAAAATAGTTCGAGGGGTTAACTCACAACGTCGTGGTGATGGGCGGCAGCTCCCTTTTCAGGCGGTCCAGGGTTCCAGGTGGTATCCTCGCGTCCTCCGGGAGAATACCGGAATGCACGCCGAAAGTTAAGTTAACGTTAGCAAGGGTTCCCGAGGCAAATCACTCTTTCCATAGTTGCAAAATGCGTGAAATCGGGCGAAAGCCCAGCAGCGTCGAACGCGGTGCCGAGGTATGTATTGTCGCCACAAGGGCCGTGACGCGACTGCTCGGCGGGCGGTCGCGGGTTCGGACGGGGGTGACGGGCAGGCAGCGGGGGGTGACGGGGGGTCACGGGCTCGGCTGTCCACCGCTGGGTTTGTATTCGGGCGCGCGAAAACAATTGTTATTTAAAAAAAAGCTTCTTCGGTGACCTACTTTGCTTGCTAATTGTGTTACATAACAATACATATATAACATGTATATTCATTCTTATTTATATTTTCTTAGATAAAGCACTTATAATAATAATTTATTTATATATTTTCTTAGTTAAAACACTTACACCAAAAATGAATGTCTATTTATGTTTGGTGGAAGTCTTATTTATATTTTCTAAGTTATAACACTTAACACCAAATATCAATTTCTATTTATTGCTATATTAAATTTATTGTATATTTTCATTATTTTCCTTCATACCTAACGTGACCATTTATTATTAACCGGGACACCGAAAAAAGGGCAGGTACATTAAATTTGAACAACTTATTTAGAGCAGTTTTCGCAAAAAATTGTCTCAAAATCATTGAACAAAAGAGAATAGATTACAATTCAAATTGCAGTTATCACCAATCGCATGGACGATTGGAATTCTAGACCCTTCAATTTAAATAGATTTTTTTTTTAATTAAGAGAAAATTTAAACGAAATAAATCAAAATGTTACAGTACAGTTGATGTATGTATCGAACGCACATACATCCATACAAACTTTCGTGTTTATAATATTAGCAAGATATTATATTTTCCAAAACGAAATTAAAAGAATAATCCTAAACATTTTTTTTGTTATAAATAAAGTGCTTAAAATAATTAAAATGTTTTTCGATGAAGTGATTTCTTTTCATACAGACTTTTATGGGAACAACATTTTTTATCAAAAAAAAATCTTTTACCCTACAATTTTCACGTTGAAAAAAAAACTCGTTTTTAATTAGAATTAAAATACCTAAAGATGTCATTCCTATGTTTTTTCTTTGAACTATGATAATGTTTTTATAATTGTCGATTCTTTAACGACCCACATTAAAAAAACGAGCAGCTTCCATACAATCCCACAAACTTTAGGTTAGGCGAGAATAATAAATAAATTATAAATCTGTAATTTACAGCATCATTCACGAAAATGCTAGATATAATTTTTCTGAACGCATATTTTAACTAAGAAAATATTCATAAAGTATTAATATTATTCGTTCAGATGAGAAATTCTTACGTGTATGGTCACGTAGGCCGCTAACCTTTGCCATTACATCACACATTTGTCTAAAACCATCCCAAAGCCCCGGCATAACAAGATTGAACATACACTTAATTAAGCATTATTCCATTAATGTCTTAAATTAAATAAATCAATGCCTCTCTACCCAAGGAGGGCATGCACGGAGGGAAGGGGTCCGACCCTTTTCCCCTGTTTCCAAAACCACCTCAACCCAGGCCAGGATAAAATAAATCAAATCAAGTCAATCAAGATGGCCTACTTATTAAACAAATAGGCGTGAAAATGAATCCTTTTCCTTGTACATTTTCATTTATTTCGCTAACGTTGAATCACTATTTTAGATTAATATTTATTATGAATCGGCTTACATTATCACAAAAAAACAATATGATTTGTATAAATGGAAGCTTTTCCCACCGTTTCCACTGAGTAGAATTAAAATAAAATCGTTAATTATTTTATAAAACAAAAACGCATAAACCAGTAAAAAAAATTTTTCATTACAAATATATATCTATTACTGCATATTTAAAAAAAATAAGAAGTTTTAAAAAATAGATGGTTAAAATTATTAAAATAAAATACAACGATATTTTTTTTTCTTTTATAAATTTGTTCACAAAATAAATAAAAACCACTTTTGGGCTTGAAATCGTGACCTCCGGACTACTTTTCCAAGCGATTTTTATGCCTATACCTACCTACCTATGTTTGTGGCGATATAAGGCACACATACATGTTTGGATATTGCCTTCACCTTATGATTTATATCATTATATCCCAATAATTTGTATCGATAGTGTAATAATATACATATTATAATCTATATCTTACTTTTCGTGTTGATTTTTTATAATTTTCTCTACTTTTTCTTTTATTGTTGTTTATTGTTATTTACTGCAGCCTTTTTTCTCTTTCCTTTGTATTTATTATACGAATAATAGGTTAATTCAATTTGTTGGTACCTTATATTATTATATTATTTTGTTAGCTATATTACCAATACGGATACATTGAATTGCAGCTGGAAAAAAAGTTATAATTTGTAATTAATATTTTGTAAATTAAAACACTCCAGTGTAATTTTTATTTCATGTTATAGCCTCAAGGGCGAAAATAAATAATTAAATATTCTTAATTTTTAAATAAACACCCTTCTAAAAAGAATAATGTCTTTCTTTCTATGAATATATTGTATAAAATATATAAATGTCTATGTTTAAGATTGAAATGGCTTTGTGACTTCTCCGTATATCCCAAGGTCCTGTTCGAAATATTGTCATCTTCTTTGTTCCTTACCTTCCTCACAAACCCTTACTTGGGAAGCAAAAGAAAAATAAGATGACTAATCCCTCTACTGGCTTTCCACTGCTGGCGGAAATGGCGTGATGGTTAGTTAGCAGTTAATCAACTCATATAAATAATAGGCCACTTGGTACTGGCCTTTCTTGTGGTGGTTTTGCCAGCACCCTGTAATATAAATAAATTATTTAGATTCAGGAGCTGACCTCAAATCCGAACACTGACCCGGTTCGGTGAGATTAATCCATCAGTCAAGTTCTCTCATATTTTATGTGACCGCTGTTCGTGACGTAATCTCATGTGAAGTCTTAAACACTTTTCCGGGAACTTGTCGACAAGGCTTTCTTGACTGGGGAAAGAAAGTTTTGCTCTATCGGGAAAAAGTTTGGGGTTTCTCAAATGTCAATATATTTTTTTAAATAAATACAATAAAGCAAGGGTTAGTTAATATTTTGAACTACGAATTAATATTTTTAAAAATTAAATGAAGACAAAATTAGCGAACCTCAATCGAAAAAGTGAAAACAGAAAAATAATATATTACGGTGCAAATAATCAAAAGAGTCTAATATAACTGCGTAGACTTCGCAAAGTGAAGACGTAAAAGATATGCAAAATTCATGACACGTACGCCGTTGAGTTTTTGCTGATTCAACACACAGATATTCCGTTTTATAGCAGTTTATGCTAATAAATTTGAAGGTGGTTGATAGCCCAACCCGTATTCTGAGAAAGTTTTGAATAGCAAAGGAGTACCTATATCATAAATCTTGAGGGTTATATTATCTTCTTAAAAAGCATCCTTTTCGTTCTTTTCTAATATGCAACTTTGGTATTGTTGATGTTAGACTATTATTAAGGATTATGTACGATACGGATAAGGATAAAATGTTAGTGTTTATAAATTTAAAAAAAAAAAAAAAACTTAAAAAAAAAAATCAAAACTCATAGTTCACACCGAAAAGTCACCTTTATTCTGGAACCCTGTTCTGTTTATAAGGTGTTTACCCAATGAGACTAAAGACTAATTTGCAGAAATAGACAGCATTTGATTATCTTTGATTACTCTACTTTTTTAAGTTTTTGATTAATTAATACGCGTACATTATTGAAATACGTGTAAAAATTACAATAAGAATTCCATTTTCAGTTGACAATTAGGGAGGCGGGTACGGGGACCGCCGCGCTGCACAGCCTTGGGAACCATTTATTTGATAACCTATACCCCTGCCATGTCACCCCAAGTGATTCGCTACGTTTGGTGACTTTGCAAGGGTACCTGGGTTTATGGGTTGAGGTATGTCCAGGTCGTGGCATGCCGACTGGTTGAGGGGGACTTTTTTTACCACTCCGAGCGACCTATCGCCTTGCAAACCACCCCCCATTGTCCTTCCCAGAACTTCCTCTCCCTTATTTACCTAAAAGTACTCTCTATACAGCATCCCAAAAGATGACACAGCTGAGGGATTTTTTTTAGGTCATCCTATGTGGATAAAATTTAATATGTTTTGATACATTTTATTTGGATGACAGTAGACAATGCTACCGTATAAGTCGTATTATAATATAGTCAATGTGATAAATGGGGCTATAAAAATATGCTTTCCATAAATATAAACTTTTCCAATAATTTATTAAAGCAATTTAAAATTATTTTCCACTTAATTTATTTCTGATCGTAACCGGTTTCAGTCTATTAAGGCCATCTTCAGACTGGTACAATTTATTATTAAATGATGGTTTATTTGGGGGAGTTGGACGTGGAAACAACACGACGTCAATTCTAACAACAAAACCGCGTATAAATTTATTATCATGTGTTTCCATCTTCCCACTTAAATAGTTGTTACCTGTAGTAAATAATTTGAAAACAAGTTTATTTCAATAATAAATGAAACGGAATAGTATAATTTTATCTGATTGGTGGAAGTTTTTAGAAAGCAAGCGTCAGTTGGGATTTCAGTGCCTATTTCACCGGTATTTTTAAGATTGTATTTCATTTGGCTACATTCTACACCGGATGAAGAATTTTGGCGGTTGCCAGATCACAAATCTGCAGCCTCGTGGTTCAGAAACCAGATCCAATGATTTAACCATTGCCTCTAGACATCCAAATTGATAGACTTCCCCTAACATGAAATCTGGGTATGGTTTTCACGAGCTGGAGACACACCACGTGATAATATTTTCCGCACCAGGAGGGTTCGAGAATGCTTTTAATAAACTATGACATCAGTCGTATGTTGACCGTACCGCCTTCAAATCGGGTTGCGTAGTGATGCTAAAATTTAGTGAGTTGGAGAAATTGTCTAATTAAAAAAATTTCTAATTAAATAGTGAAACCAAATATTAAATTTTTCGAAACAAGTCCGAACTTTTGTTCACCCAATTTGGAAATTGTAGTTAAGTTTTTTACGCAGCCATCAATTTACGCGTGATCTTACAATGCGAGTTGCCTTTAAAGAGTCAGAGTAATTTAATGACACATGTGTCATTAAATTGTGATGTGACCGTCTGTGATGTATCACAGACGGTCACACCCCTTTCCCGCTCCGCGCATCTTTGTTTGTTTACCTATCATTATGGGCTCGTCTATCAATTTGAATGTCTATGGTGGTAGTTTACTTGTATTTAAGATTAATAAAATGAAACAATTAGAGTGAAGTAATTTCGAACAAAGAACGTGAAAATATTTAATAACATGAATATATCGTTATTTAAATACACATGAAGTCATTCAAATCTAATCTAAAAAAACGGGTGCAAATTCTACAAGTAACAAAGAAAAACGTATTAAAATTCCCTAAATACCTTATATCAGATATGTCTACTGAAAATTTCATTAAAAATGCTTCCAGAATAATTCGTTTCCTGTTTTATTTCGGAAAGGTTTATTTTCTTCCCTTACGTGACAAATGAAAGAGTGGTAGGTGCTTGTGAAGTTTTACAATTAAAGTCAGAATTTTATCATAATTTTTAATTTATGTTGACGCTTTTTCTAGATAACGGTTATATTTGTTATCTTTTACAAATTTGTATTTAAAAGTTCGGCTTTTGTACACTGAGATATTATAACCATAAAGATTGTTCGTAAATTAAAAAAAAAATTATCACTCGTAAACAGTGTTTTTCGTTCCCACCGCGAAAGTTCAGAGAAAAATAAATTATTTTTATTTAAACGGTATAGAGATTAAACGGGCGAGTTAAGAAATATACGTTTTGTTACAAACATTCCGAATTATGTTGGAAGGTACTTGCTTTAAAATATACATTTAAAATGACATTCATTAGTTAAATATTATATTAACTCTGAATTGTGTGAATTATTACATTTTTAAAGTTTTGTATTCTAGTATATACCTACTCGAATAGATTAATTTTAATTACTATTTTATTGTTATCGATCTTCACTGCCAAAAGTATTATAGTGATTTATTTTTGGGGTATTATGCCGAGTTGCGCTACCTCCTCCTTTAGCCAACGTTTCGGACAGCACTACAGGTCCATCATCAGGGCAGATGTGTAAACAAAGATCGTGGTGAAGTGTGTGCTTGTAAAAGCGATACAATGGTGACAACTACAGTCATTTAAGAGCTAATAATACAGTATAATTTTAAATGGTTTTCTGCGTTTAGTTTTGGTGTAACCGTCAATTACCGGATATCGAGAACTATTGAGCTTCGTCTTTATTAATATTATTTTGAATTTAAATTGCCTCCATAAATAGGCGCGCTCCCTGCGTTTTGGGTCTATACAGAACTTCAAAAACAAGTTTCCTAAATAATTATTTTACAGAAACCCATTACTTCGCTACCACAATCCAGGATTACACATCTGCCCTGATGATAGACACTGTAATGCTGTCCGAAACGTTGGTTAAAGAAGGAGGTGGCGTGTAGTGTATCTAAAAGCTTCCTGCTTACTCACATAGATGACAGTACTAAGAACTGTCCTAAGACTCCGCTAGATGGCAGCTAGCTTAGTTAGCAGGTTGTGGGCAACAGAGGGTCGATCAGCTCAGAGGCAGTCTTCAGCAGATCTCTCACTTCAGATTCCAATTAGCCAGTTCCCAGATAGGTCGACTATCGTGGTCAACACTGTATACGTGAAGTATCAATAAACCAGATTTATACAAAAAGAACATTCTTCTTCCCATTGAACTAATTTCCTTCCTAAGTGAGTTGGAGGACTGTTGGTGAAATACCATATAGCGTAACACAGCGCAATAACCTAAAAATTAATCACTATAACACTGTCGGCTGTATTCACATATTTGCACTCGTGCATGGTCAATTTAAATGGTTTCGTGAAATCTTCAGCAAAGAATTGCGTGTGTTTTACTCTCGAGATGATTCTGCGAACTCTGACTGAGAATTATTATTTATTCAATTACGTTAAAAACGCAACACAGTGGAGTGAGTGAATCGCAGTACCCCCAATTATTAATTTGCTACACCTGTATTATATAGGTGACAATAATATGTCAATGACAGCTGTTGTGTTTTTGTTTTTCTCTTGTTAAATTAATGGTTTATAACAAATTTTAGTGCCAAAATTTACAAACTCAAACAAAAAATCAAACAAGGAGTGTTTCTAACCAGTTTTAGTGCTAAAACTATTCTCCAAGTGTCTTGGTTAGTCAAATACTAAAGTAAACAATTATTTCGTTAACTTTAATCTACAATGAAGCGAACACCACCTGGCTCGCCATATCAAACTCCTGATTCTGATGTCGAAGAAGATGAAGTGCTTCCCAAAAATGACCCTGCCCAAGTGTCCGCTATTAACCCAGATTATGAGACACCCCTAATACCTGAATGTGACACTACTGGATATGTCAAACAGCTGGCTGAGAAGGTCCAGGCCGCAATGGCAATTATAACTGATCCATCATGCCGAGCCACTAAAGATCAGCAGATCAGGATTCAAAAGGAGCTCATCAGTGTTCTCTCCATTTCCAATATGATGGCTCTGGAAATGGGTAAACTGGAAGGTGCCCTTTCTGTGTTTACATCCAAGTGCATGCCTAATAAAGCACCGACTGCGCCCACCCGCGCCTGGAATACTGTCGCTGCTTCCTCTTCTGACACCAGTGGAACTCAATATCCTTGCTTGCCACTTATTACAAGAAATAATGCTCTTCCTGGCCCTGCTAGACCTTCAGTTCTCGTGTTTCCGGCCAATAACACCACCCAGTCCACTTCCAAGGCCACCTTGAAAACCCTGAAAACTGCAGTAAATCCTGCCACCTTGGGCATACGAGTAACTGGAATGCGAGAACTGAAAAGTGGTGGGGTGATAATCCACCCTAGCACTTCTGCTGAAGCGACGAAATTGGCAAATGCTCCAGCTTTATCTGAAGCTGGTCTTAAAGCAACGATCGCCCCAAATCGCCTCCCTCGTATTGCCATACATGACCTCCCTCAAGATATTTCGTCTGAGGATATTATCTTGGCGATTCATCATCAATCTTCCAGCGACACCGGTCTCTCACTAGAAAATTTAAAAGAGAACATATCTTTCTCTCATAAATCGGGCCCTCGCACTGGTAAGTGCATCCACATTTTTAGAGTCCCTTCAACTGTTCGTCACTCTCTAATATCCCGTACAAAACTTGCCATTGACTGGCAACTACACCGCGTAAGAGATTGGGTAGATAGCCTGAAGTGTGGCCACTGTCAACTATATGGCCACATAGCTTCCAAGTGCCAAGCAGACTTACCCACCTGTGCCCACTGTGCCAAAGTTGGCCACAACCGTGATGTCTGCCCCAAAAAGGAGAAATCTCCATTATGTGCCACCTGCACCTTCTTCAGAAAACCGGCTTCCCACAAAACTGGAGCTCAAGACTGCCCTGCTCGCCAAGCTGCTGAGAGACGTGAACTTTCTAGGATAAATTTTTTAGGTTGAATCTGAAGAATCGTTCTGTGAATAATTCCTTTTCAACATACTACCAAAACGTTCGTGGCCTAAATACAAAACTGAACACTATTCGCTCTAATGTCAGTGTATGTCTTTACGACTTTTTATTTCTTACCGAAACATGGCTCTCTGATAATGTCTCATCTGCTGAACTTGGACTGTTTGACTACAACATTTTTCGCTGTGACCGTTCTACTTCTTCTGTGAAGTGTAAAGGTGGTGGGGTGATGATATGTGTTAATAAAAAATACCCTTGCCATGTTCTAGAAACATCTAACAATGTTTCTGATCAATTGTTCCTATGTGTTATATTTGGTACCAAAAAGTTTGTACTTGGTTGTGTTTACATTCCTCCTTCCTCTTCGGTAGAAGTCTACAAGTCGCATACTGCTTCAATTGAGCGTGTCTCTAGAAACGCTGATTCCTTACTTATTTGTGGCGATTATAATTTACCTAAAATATTGTGGCTGAATGACAACCAAGGGGTAAAAACTCCTACTAGTAATCTTTCCCAACAAGCTATTGAAATTGTAAATTTTTTTGCTTTTATGAATATGTTTCAAGTAAATCCAGTTATTAACTGTCTAGGTTCTTGCCTTGACTTAATTTTCACTAGCATACCTAATGTCATAGTAAGTGAAGCTGATGTTTCTTTGTTACCTATTGATAAATATCATCCACCTCTCGCTATTAACATCACTAACTTTTTCAATTTTGAATCTTTGAAACCAAGTGTCTCGTATCACTACAGATATCTTAATGGTGACTATTCTAACATGAACAAATATCTTTCCCTGATTAATTGGACAAAACTTTTTTTAAATTCTGATATTAATGACGCCGTATTTAAATTTAATGAATGTGTAACACGTGCTATAGATTTGTTTGTCCCTAAGGGATGTTACTCTCAACCCAAGTTTCCAAATTGGTTTAGCTCGAAACTTAAACAGTTAATAATTGAAAAAAAGAAAACCCATAAGATATTTAAAGCACTGGCAACTTAAAATTTTATCAAAAATTTTCTCAATTAAGGGAACTGTCTAAAATCGAATCAGCCAAATGCTCTAAATCTTTTGTAGAAGTTACAGAGACAAAATTACTGCAAAATCCTAAACAATTTTGGCAATTTGTTGCGCAAAAGCGTACAGATAATGATCTCCCTTCAAGTATGTATTATTATGAAACTCACGCTACAAATGGTCACGACATCGCTAACCTTTTTGCTAAACACTTTTCCTCTGTATATTCTGATGCTTCATCCACCATCCCTCCACTTAACTATGATTATAATATTGACTTGAATGATTGCCAAATTTCACTTGCAGAGGTTTACCAATCCTTAAATAATCTTTCTAACAAAAAAAGTACCGGACCTGATGGCATTCCAGAAATCTTGCTAAAAGAATGTAAATGTTCATTTTCTAACCCAATTTGTATGTTGTACAATTTATCACTCTCATCCGGAACATTTGCTGACTTATGGAAAATTTCATTTATTCGACCCATTTTTAAGTCCGGAAACAAGTCAAATATTGGAAATTACAGACCAATATCAATTATATCTAATATTCCAAAGATATTTGAGTCAATAATTACAAAGAAAATCACTCCAATTTTCAAAAATGTTCTGATTGAGGAACAGCATGGATTTAGATCGGCCAAATCTACAACAACTAATTTACTGTCCTTTACAAATACCATTCTTAAAGCCTTAGAAGACAACACTCAGGTCGATGTCCTCTACACTGACTTCTCCAAAGCCTTCGACCAAGTTAACCACCGTATCCTCATGGCCAAACTTTATGCTATAGGCATTAGAGACCCATTTTTATCATTCATTCACTCTTACTTGATAAATAGAAAACAAAGGGTTAAAATAAATAACTTTGAATCCTTTAACATTGATGTAACCTCTGGCGTTCCGCAAGGAGCCCATTTAGCCCCGCTTCTTTTTAATCTTTTTATTAACGATATCATTAAAGTTTTTTCTCACACACGTTTTTGGCTTTTTGCCGATGACAATAAGATTCTTAAGATAATTAAATCCCATCTTGATTGTTTACTTTTTCAACTCGATATTGATTCATTTAATGATTGGTGCAAAATTAACTGCATGCAACTTAATGTTGATAAATGCAAAATTTTGTCCTTTTATAGAACCAAAAAACCTATTCAGTTTGATTATAAACTAAATAATGTTTGTCTCTCTACTGTCACATCTATCAAGGACCTTGGGGTCACTCTAGACTGCAAACTTTCTTTCCGTGATCACATCAATAACATTGTAAACAAATCACTTAAACTACTCGGCTTCATTCATAGAATTACCTCTGACTTCAAACATATAAGCACACTTAAAACTCTTTACTGTTCACTGGTTCGCCCTCACCTTGAATATGCTAGTGTTATTTGGTCACCTTTCTATGCTGTCCACATATATCACATTGAATCTGTACAACATCGCTTCCTGCGAGGGATTGCTTGGAGGTTAGGACTTGAAAGAGGCGAGTACTCGTATGATGAAATTGAACAAACTATAAATATTTCTTCTTTAGAAAAACGTAGAAAGGACTCTGATCTAATATGCATTTTCAAAATTATCCACAGTATTACTGACGCACCTGCTTTGTTACAACTCATCCAGTTCAACATCCCTTCCCGTAGACTCCGAAATAATGAATTGCTGTTCCTCAATCAACATTCTACTAATTATGGATATCATTCTCCTTTATCCAGAATGTCGAGACTTGTCAACGCAAATCAAAGCACTGAATTTTTTGGTGTAAGCCTAAATGACTTTCGGCAGTCGATACGCAATGTGATTTTTTAAAGTCTTTTAAATCCGTCTTCAAGCTACTTATGTACTTTTATATTATATGTATTTATATTATACTATCTTCTATATTTACTTTTATATTATATGTATTTTGTCAATGCTCTTCATATATATGTATTCTCCTTCCATTGTCATCTCTCTTTTTTATTCGTGTTTGTTATATTGTTATGTAATGGACTATTCGTCCGTAAATAAATAAATAAATAAATAAATAAATAAATAATAAATATAGTAAGTACCTACATTCAAAAGTGAAATACACTGCTTGCAATTTCAGTCATGAGCCGCCTCTAGAATTTAAATCTCGCACCCCCAATGAAAAGTAAATTTTCAATGATACTCCTACTCCTAAGTTTCTTGGGACTATCGCACCGTATCAGAATATAATAAAATAATAATAATAATAATCTTTATTTGGAAAACAAACAGCTTTACAAAGATACATAAAAATAAAGAGTGCTAAAATAAAACAGTAAGCCTAAAAACATGTTTTCGCTGATAAAATTTGTTTTTTTTTCGCTGACAAGAAAAACTAAGAAAAAAATAGTTAAGAGAAGCTAAATTAAACATAAAGAAAAACTAAGAAAAAAAATAGTTAGGAGAAGCTAAATACTTAAATAATGCATGATAAAATATAGAAAAACACAATAAAGGGTAAGCTTATGATCTTATAGGAGTATATGGATGATTTGTATGTAATTAGGGAATATGAAAATATATTGCAAATTAGGAAAAGGAATCTGATTAATAATATAATAAATAATATAATAAATAAATATAAATATGGATGTTAAGTGGTGTGTTGTGATGCATTACATTTATCTGATAGTGTTGCTTTGAATTTGTTGAAAGTTATATTGAAGATGTCTGTATATGTGAGGTGAGTGTTATGATAGTGGCAGGCTCGATGTATGAATTCATTTTGTAAGTAGTTGGTGTTGGAGCGGCTGTTATAAAAAAGGGATACGTTTCTGCCATTGCGACCAGTAACTCTAATATCTATTTTTTGTAAAAGATACGGGGAAGATATCGTATTATTTAGGATTCTGTACAATAACAATTGATCAGAAATAATTCTCCTACAATTTAATTTCGGGATTTTAAAGAATTGACGATATCTTCATTTGATTGGAATGCATAAAACGACCGAAAATTTATGTAGGAGAGACATTTTTCCTGAACACGTTCTGTTCTATGAACATATGTTATATATCTTGGATTCCAAATTTGTGAGGCGTGTTCTAGGTGCGGACGAACATAGGAATAATAAAGCAAAATAAATGTATCGAGAAAATAAAATAGTTTTGATGTTCGTAGTATAAATCCTAACATTTGGGTGGCTTTAGTGACAATGTTATTAATATGTAATTGAAATGTAAGTTTGGAATCTAAGGTAACACCCAGGTCCTGAACTGATTCTTTTCTTTTAATATCGACATTGTTTATTGAATATTTAAATATTATTTTGGTCCTATTTCTCTAACAACATTTATCTATGTTTAGGAACAAGCAGTTAATTTTGCAATATTCGCTGAGATTATTAAGGTCCTCCTGTATTTTTAAGCAGCACGCGATATCATCGATTGGAAGGTATAGTTTCATATCGTCTGCATATAAAATTGCCTTGCAGTGTTTAAAACAACTTGTAATGTCATTAATATAGATATTAAACAGGAGAGGACCCAAAAATGATCCTTGTGGAACTCCTGATGTAATATTGAACCAATTTGATTTGAAACTACTTAGCACAACAGCTTGCGAACGGTTTCTGATATATGAGTCTAGCCATCTTAGTAGATCTCCATGGATACCCGCGAGTTTTAGTTTTCTAAACAAAATGGAATGGTTAATTTTATCGAACGCATTGCTGTAATCTGTATAAATGGCATCAGTTTGAATACGCTTATCCATATTATGAAGTATAAAGTTCGTAAAACAAGCTAAGTTAGTAGTGACGGATTTACCGCTTCTGAAGCCATGTTGGTGTTCACTAAGAATGTTCTTTAATGCGTTGGAGATTTGGTCTGCTGCAAGTTTTTCGAATAATTTTGTGAAAATTGATAGTTTGGATAAATAATGATTCCTATTAAGCTCTCTCGGATTACTATAACAATGAAAATTATACAATGCCAGATCAATGAGAGATGCGGATGGAACGTGTAACCAGGGCCATAGTGTTATCCGAAATATATCAAATATAATCTGTTTGATCTGTAATATACACACGTTTGCAAATCCAATATTGGTAAATAACAGTTTGAATTCGTTAGCGACTTTTTACCATTCAAAATAAGCCTTTTGTCCAACTAGGACGATTTATTTGCATTTCATAAAAAAATATTTCAAATGTAAATAGTATGTACGGGTGTGCTTTAGACCACACTACTGAAGTAAAACTTCACTAACTTATAAATTAACATATATGACATTGGGGTGACATATGAAATTGGGGTGATATGACCGTGGGGTGACCTATGTCCCTGGGATGACCTACGACTGTGGGGTGACCTACGACCGTGGGGTGACCTACGATTTTGGGGTGACCTGTGAAATTGGGGAGACCTACGACCTAGGGGTTACCTACAACCTCGGGGTGACCTACGACCTTGGCTAAGTATGTACGCCTTACCTTAGTTGTGCAGTATGTACGTCTCGCCCGATCACCGTTCGCATCGATTACCGTTCGCATCACACTGTTCATAACGCATCACACTTTTCGTAACGCATTCATTAGCTTAACCCCCAAATCGAGCGTGCGTAAATTAGTTTTACTTTAATAAAGCACATATTCTTAAAGACAATTTGTGAAAATCACAGTAGCGTTTAATTGTTCCTACCCGTTCCATGACAATTGATCCGGCGACAATTGACCCCCTGGCAGTTGATCCCTCTGACAGTTGATTCTCTAAAAGATTAAGTCTTCAAGTAAGTATGCAAAGAGGATATATGGCCGTACAATCAAAATCGATATACTTAAATCTGCAGGCACTTTTACTGATAATCCGCTGTAAAAATATTTTTACCAACAATAATTTCAATTTCCCGAAGGAGCATGCAGTAATAGCAAAATACGACATACTTATACTTGCAGTCAATATGACACACAAGAGTCCCAACTTCTTCCAACCGTCTGGAGAGAGGAACGGGATGTGAAAGAGGAAAGTGGGGAAGTACCAGGCTATTCAGATCTGGTCACCAAACATGGCTAAAGCCATTGTAAATAAGATTTCAATTCTAACCTGAAAAATTTGGCAGCCACCTCTGTTCTGAAGCCCCAAATACCTGAAAAAATCCCTCGACTCTGTGCAGAATCAGTTTGATAGATTCTCCTATCTTGACAAACGGATTTCAATCTTTAGAGCACAAGCGTCAGGTGGGAATGCTGTGCTTGTTCTATCGGTATTACAAAGGAAGATGCTTCGAGTAAATAGCGTCATTGATCCCTTCGGCACCGGTGCATAGTCGGGAAATACGCCAAACACGCGCCCAACATATGTACACAGTTGTAATTTGTCACGTGAGAACGGGTTTCACGTTCTACAACTGGTTCTTGAGTTCAACAGCTCGGCTGTGGAACGGTTTGTCGGCCTCCGTTTTTCCTTCCTCCTACCATATCCATACAGCATCTTCAAAGATAACACAGGCCCTGAGGGAAATTTAGGTGGAGTTAATGTAAAGAAAATGGGTGATACTGAAAGAATCTTTCACTTTGGAATGTGTCGCAAATAATATGCTATGTATTATTTTTAAATGAATAAAATGGTGAGACAACACAAATTAATCAAATAAAACTTATTTGCGCAATCGATTTCAACCTTGAGAGCCTTGCCCTTCGACCACGGAGGCCATTGTCAATGAACACCGTACTATATATAAATTAAAAATAAATTAGTGTTTCCAAATAATGTTTACTTTCTGAACTTGGCGTGGAAACATCCCACGCAGTTCCAATTAACTATGCAGGCTTCAGTGTGTATGACGCGAGTACAGAAACAACATCCGACAGAACATGACTTCACTGCCACCCGATACAGAGGCCAAATTGCTACAGGAATTAACCTCATATTCTGATAACCAACACTCATGTTGTCTAGAACAGTGATTCCCAGTCTGAACAGTAACCCCTTCCAAAGGAGGTAGCAAGGGGTCTAGTGTAAGTAAGAGGAGCGGAAAATCATCCGACCTTTCTATTAAATTTTACTACTTGTCAGTTAATTTTCTGGAAAAAATCATTTAAATTGCTAATAATTGACAAATTATGATTCAAATAACATAGTTTCAAATATCATAAATATTTTATTTATTTATTTTATTTATGTTTATTTAGGAAGCATACAGTTGTGTATAAAGTAATTGTACATTTATTTATTATTGTAAGAATAGTTATTATAAATCACAAACAAGTCCTGCTAAGCCAATTGAATTGGCTTGTCAGTAGGTGCTTATAATTAAGTTACGTATAAATTTTCAATGTTATAATTTTACATCTTATATCTACAAATTCAACATTATTCATACAAATCAATCTAAATATAAATATTTTTTTTCAGATAGCCAATTTTTCAGCATATATTTAACCTTATTTATAGAATTACATTACTTTAGAGTATCAGGTAATAAATGAAATATTTTCGGTATGTTGTATTCAAACGTTCTCTGTCCGTACTTATTATTAAATTTCGGAACTATTAACCCGTCATTGCGCGTGAATCTATTGCTGTATTTATGTTCTAATTTCTCTTTATGCTGCTGGGTAAATATATGCTGAATTATAATTTTGTGCCATAGTATTGCCTTAACAGGTAAAATTTTAGCACTCTGAAACAGTAATGGTGTATTATGTCTCTGTTTAAAAATATTAGGAACGACTAATAATTTTACAATTGCGTTTTGTACAACTTGGACTTGTTTCAGATTTGTTATAGAAGTATTTCCCCATATTGTTAATCCATATCTTATTATGGATTCTGCCAGTGACATAAAAATTCTTTAGTGTTCCAATTGATAAGAAAAAAATTAATGTGAACATTCTGCCAGCAATTGATCTAAGTCTTTTACAAGTTTTTTTTAATATGTTTCTCCCATTTAAAAGAACAATCTACGGTAACACCAAGATACATATATTCCGTAACTAATTCTAAACGTTCACATTTACAATTAGTTGGAATATTTTTATGGATGCAATTAAAATAATGAGAAAAAATATTAGGAATAAATTGGAATTTGGCATTAGGTGATCTTATATGCATTACTTTGGTTTTTTGGCATTTTTAATAGTCCTGCATCATGAGACCATTTACAAAGTTGATTAAAGTCAATTTGCATGAGCTCAATTGCAGTTTTTAGATCTTTATGTGATATGACCAATGCTGTATCATCTGCGAATACAAAATGTTTAACAAAAGAGAAAAGTTTTTTCACTATAGTTACATAAATTATATATAGTGTAGGTCCCAATATGGAACCTTGTGGAACTCCTGTAGATACATTTTTGGTTTTACCAAAAGTATTATTTATTTTTGGTATTTTGGTAAGATAATCTTTAAATAAATTTAACACATTTCCTCTTATTTCAATTTTTTCTGGAGTTTTTAGCAGTTTTTTTGAGTTAATTGTGTCAAAAGCCTTAGAGTTATCGATAAATAAAACAATAACATGCAATTTCTTATTTAATTGATTATTCATGTAATTGGGAAACTCTTGCAGTAGTTTTTCAGAATTTTTTTTTTCTTTCGAAGCCATATTGATTTGGATCTATGATAGCCAATTTTACAATGTAATTATTTAATTTATTTGATAAAATTTTTTCGAGTTTTTTTCTAATGCTGGTAGTATACTAATAGGCCTATAATTTCCCCATCCAATGTGTTTTCCACCTTTAAATATTGTTCTAGTAATGCTATATTTAAATTCTTGTGGAATTTTTGCTTGCTTTATTTTCATATCGAATATAATTAAATAGTAACATTAAATAGTGAAGTAAAGTAAAGTAAAGTATAATTAAATAGTGAATATAATTTAAACCAGTTAAGTTCCATTATTTATTATATTTAGTTGTGGTTAATGAATATGTGGTAATGAATCATGTGGTTATTAAACAATTAAAGTAGGTATATGGTGTAAGCACGCTGTAAAAAAATATGAAAAAGGTGATAATTATCAATACAGAAATAATAGTTTCAAGTATTTTAAAATAATAGTACATAGTGTTAAGTAAAAAGTTATTAAAAATAAAATAATAAACAAGAAATAAAAGTTGTCATTTAAATACATTGTACGGTTAGTTGATTAAAAAACATAGACTAACCGATACAAACCAAATATTTAAAAGTTGTGACATACTAGATATACGCCAATTATATGTTAAAACACTACTAAACTATATTTTTGACCAAAAAACAAACTCCAACAAACACAAAATATTACTAACAGACCGGTTAGACAAGCGTACAAAGAAAACATAAAAACTCCGACGGTAAACACTACCTTTGGACAAAGACACCATAAATACCTTGATATAAAAGCATTCTTTAGGTTGAAACAAAAATTGATGAAAACAAAAAGAAATTCAGACAAAATAAAAAAAAAATGGATTAACGAACAAAAAAGACAATATCATCAAAATTTTAAAACATAAAAGAATAAGATATATACACGCAACACACAAAACCAATGTAAAACACGCAACACACACAAACACATAAATCATAATAAATGCCGATTTTAATTTAATATATTTTTATTTTTGTTAATTTTATATTGATTTTTAATCCAAATATATATTTTTTTCAAGCTGTATAAAACTAGCTGACCCGACGAACTTCGTACCGCCTCAGAATCAATAACTGTTAAATAAATTCGTTTTTTTATTAAGTTAATTACACATTGAATCAAACATCAATGGGCAACTGTCTGTGTTTTGTTTTTGTTAATATCAGAGATGGCATTGTGTACGATTTATATTGTTTGTGATTTTCTTATTTTTCCACTTACTTACGGGAATTTTGGAGGCGGTTATGGGTGCCGCCGCTCCGGGAACCATTTAATGGATAACCAACACCTCTGTCATACATCATCCATAGGTCACCCCAAGTGGTTCGCTACGTTTGGTGATTTAGCAGGGGTGCCCGGGTTCTTGGGGTGACGTTTCTCCGGGTCTTGGCGGCAGGTGCGTCTGCCCACCCTCTTCGTGGTGGGCCGGATCGAGAGAGACTGGTTGAGCGAGGCCTTTTGACCTTTCCAGCTAGACTCTCATCGCCTTGCACCGCAGTTGGAGGGATGGATTCATTTCTCCTTCCTTTTCTTTTTCCTTCCCAGAACTTCCTATCCTTCCCTTCCTTAAAAAAACCCTCCACATAGCATCCCCTAAGATGACATAGGTCCTGAGGAAAATAATTTTCTTTGAAAAAATGCTTTTAATTTTCCTTATACGTGTGAGGGATTTTTATTATAATTATTGAATCTTTCCTTTGGATGGGTGGAGACATGCGTTCACCGTTTGATCATTTTCGACTATTGACATTTAGTGTGTAAAAAAGAGAGGCAGCATTATATTTGTTTAAAAATAAATGCAAAACAATTAGCGCATTGACATCTGAAGTTTTCGTTTTTTTGGAATTCATGCACAGTTCAATATTATAGGTACATACCTATCACAAAATGCCCGCAGCTCTTTCAAATATGAGAATTCGTTCCATACAAAATGTATGGGGAAAAGAATTGTCTTAATAACTATATTTTTCGTTAATTTTTGTGATGTTTTAATAGTTATTATCTTATCCGGGGTGGAGAGAAATCCAAAAAATTAAAGATCATCAAAATCGGTCCGGCCGTTCTCGAGTTATAAATAGTGTAACTAACCCGACTTTGTTTTATATATTAAGATGGGGGCATCAGCACGGGTAAACAACCCAGTGAGGCCAACATTACTGGATTGTACTATGAAATATTGTATAAACAATAAAAATAAAAATTAACACCTTGATAAAATGCACATTTATGTTATTTGTATTAAACGTATTTAATTGTATAAATTTGATTTTAATGTATTATACTGTTATTTGTTATTGTTTTTATTCGTTATTTGTTTTTGGGGTGTTTTTTAGTCATGGTTTCGGATAGCGTTAGTTAAATTGTCCATCATAATGGCAGATGAGTAATTTATAGTGGTGCACTTGTAATTGATATCTAGTGATAATACCACTATTAATTATTACACGTCTGCCCTGATGATGGACACTGTAACGCTAAAACTTTGCCTAAAAAAGGAGGGCATAACACCCCAATAATAAATAACGGTATAACATAAAATTATTGCCTCAATAAAAATTATTTTTAAAATGAATATTTTTTTAAATTTCACAATTCCTCACAGAAGTCCCAGATGCTCCCAACCGCCTGGAGTCAGTGAGCCATTGGCATCCCCTATGATTGGGGTATGTTGTGAGGCTGAATGTACTGGGTAAGTAGAAGGGTAGAAGTGGGAAAGGAGATGAGAAATTGTATACTTTATAAATAATGCACACATATATAAAATAAAATAAATTATGTTTATTTGTATAATCTTATCTTACGCCCATCTTTGCTACATTCTATTTTCTAATTTATGATATAATTTTTCCAATTATTATCACAATCATTATATGCTAAATCCATAAGTTTTCACTAAACTTCATACAAAATAACTATACTCCATTGGTCACTATGAAACAGTTAACAGATTTAATGTATCTACTCAATGTAGATGTCTTAATTATATAACACGTTCCTATTCATAAGTAAATAATATAAATTAACTGAACGTAGCGAAGTCCTGTTTTAAATGGACCGTTTTGTTTTTCCTCTGTATGTAAATTTGTTTCAAAACCTTTCCGTTTCAGAGTTTGCATGAGCGTGGAATATTCTAAAAACTGTCAAATCACACATGCTTAAAGAAAAAATTGAAAAAAGAATTTTCATCAAGATAGTGATCAGTGATCGTGATCTTCGAACAAATTGTCATCCCGTTCAGAACTTTTTAATAATTTGTGACCTTTTACGGTAGATTTCCGAATTCATTAGACACGCTTAATACGTATATTTTTAAGAAAAAAACACTTTAGATTCACCTTAATTACAATAAAATACACCTATTTGCATTTGGGGCGATGGAAAATACCTACTGAATTCAAAATTTCAATTATTCGAGAACGAGTCAATTCGCGGCCATTTACAATAATTTCTTTGAATTTGATATGTTGGTATTCCTGATACTATATACGCAGGCGTAGATGCTAGTTCGTAGTCATGCGGATACATGGAGTAACGCGTAATTATAAAATCACAAAGCTTTTTTTTCATTTTAATTTAATGTACATCTCAGGATTTTAAAAGTTTGTACAGCAAGCAGGGTTTGACTAATGGATGTCTGTAATTATTCTAATACCTTTTTTTGTACCTAAAAGGCTTTTTAATTTTATTTTATTTCCAGAATTTCGCTAAACTAATGCTTACCCAATACGCATTGATTGCGTGGTAGTAACGTAACTTCTATCTCGTTGTTATGTTTCGGTAATATATCGGTAATACCAACATAACAAAATGATAGAAATTTTTGCAAATGACCGTGAATTGACGCTGTCTCGTGTGCGAAAGTGAATTTTCATTTTTCGCAATTGACAAAATGCGGTGTTTTCTATCGTCCCAAATGCAAAAAGTTACCCCTTTTTTAAATCGTAGGTACACAGTAAAAATTCAACATAAAAAAAAACAAATAAAACATACAGCATTTTTGAGACACCTAAAGGGACTTTTTTTTTTTTTTTTCAATTATTTCTGGCTTTCACCCTTCAAGGGTGTTCTAGGCCATCATTTAAAATTACAGAGAAAGGGATAGATGAATTTATATATTAATTTTATTTAAATGTACAAATTTCAGAATTATATGGAAGATTGGATATATATAGGGACTTATAAATGATTAAAAGAGCTCGAAATTTAGTTCCTCAAATAAATGTCAACTAAATGCATGTTATAAGTTAGTTAAGAGAAGTTTAAAATATTGCCTGCAACGCGACGCAACATAACGTTTGGTAAAATTGTAATTGCAAGTTTTGCAAGTTCGTAGAACAAATTTAATGAGACAGCGGCAGTATACGAAAGTTTAGGAATAACTTTTCTTAAGTCCACACTGAGTCGGAATAAGTTTGGAATAGCAAACGAAATAGAACGGAGAAATTAATTGAAATAGACTAACATCACATCACCTTTAACGGCTCAAGATGTAATCTACAAAATAAGTAACCCTTCAATGCAAATACACAAACACACGAAACCACAACCGAAAAATCTGAGCTCATATGAACAAAAACAGCGTTATATGGCTGTTTTGCGCACGTCCATTTAAATTACACGCCGTAATTCCAAGTAATGAACAGCAAAAATCGTTCTAAAATACGAGCCCTATGATGGTGACGGCCGGTAGCGAACTTTCAATACAAGTCAGCGCGGCATTTGATAAATTTCTCAATAATTTGGTGATATCATTTTATTTCTGCATTACGTTATTTTTTAAATATAAAAGTAAGGTATCTATAGGTAATCCAATATAATTATGCTAGAGTCAGTAAAATCATGTTTGGGAAGTCTGTATGCAAATCAATTAAAAGTTACACATAACCTGTCGGGAATTTTTAATTTTAATGGAAATTCTTATTAGTAAAACTAAAAATATTGTTTTCTTGAAAAATAAGGTTATTTTCTCTTTCTTTTACGTTTTTTGTAATCAAAACTTCTGAAGAAATTCATTTAAATAAATAAAACATATTGATTATTTGTTTAAATATTGTATTTTTATCTATTAAAATGTATACCTATACTCACAACAATCAAATGAAATGTTTAACAGCCAATGTCTTAAAACGCAATTTTTCATATATCGCTGCTTTTAAAACTCAAAGCGCTTTTAGAGCTACCGCATAAGGGCTCAATTACAACAGCTTCTTTCATATCTTACTTTGTACATGCTGCTTATAACATGATAATACCCTTTTGCATGAGACAAGTATTGTATAAATCTTTATTCATGAATTCACCTTCTTGCTAAGTTACAGTTAAATAAGTATTTAAAAATAGCAACTGACAGAATTAACAATTCGATGCGATCTTTAGATATTTTGGGAATTGGAGTTCATTAATGGATTATTGGTATTCTGTTAGCAAGGCTAACCATCAATTGATTTGAACTTCAGAAAATTTCACTTAAGTCAGAAGCTACTTCGCCCCTGGTATATTTTTTCAGCCTTGAGAGGCACTCAGTGCTTCGGGCGCGAGTTGGTAATACCTGTAGGCGTTAGACTGAGAGGCTGTTAGTCTGTTAGACTGTTAGTATGTTAGGATGTTGTCTCTTGGTGTGTGCCTGCCTTTGTTTAGATTGGCTTTGCGAACTAACACCCAGGATTAACCACTTTAAATAATTATACCAACCTTTCTTGTTTTGGCCTCCATTCTTGAGTTGCCGGTGTTTGATATCAATATTCATCATCTCGGGTAAACAGTAAACAGAATCTGTTGTTATGTAAATAAATAATATCAAATAAGAAACATCATCTAATATTTAGGATTATTCAGAGCATAAATCTGTTCCAAAGCATTAGAGCCATTTTAGTATAAATATGATTACTCAAGAGATTATATATTTTCTCCCTATTTTATGTGAAACACGTGCCAATACCCTGCAATTTGAAAATAATTTATGTTAGTAATTTATCAAAACGAGTCAATTCTTTACGATAATTTGTCAAATGACTTTTGAATGATCGCGGCCGAATCCAAATCCGACTGCCGGAAAATCTTCAACCATCTAGGCATTTATTTTGTTAATACCCCATCGCTCGAGTAGTTCAGTGGATGGCTTAAGATATTAAAAAAATATGTGTAAGGAAAATGATGATAATTCTTGGTCCAACTATGATACAGTTAAATATAACCGAAAGGGATAAGGTCTCATTAGCTTATGGTAGAGCAGCATGCCACCTCATTGGCTTAATTCCTAGAAGAGACCGTATCTTTTTCTCATTTTTCTGTTTTGAATTTTCGATGGAGAGTTAAGATGAGAGAGTTGCTAATTTTTTCTTCACTTATATTATACATTCTAACAACCTTACTGGTTACGCCAATACACATACCTACACATACACATACCTACATAGCACGCATACAAACTGTTACTGCTTGGGATTGGTATTAATATTGTTGCAAATCCTACCCTACCTTGCTCCAAATCCGCACCTTTTAACTACCTTCACCACGTGCACCAGTCTGCAATTAACCGCCCGCGCCGCAACATACATACCCTATAGCCACTGTGCTCCCGCTACCTGTAAATCGACATTAACATAATTCCGCCGTGTTATCTATAAATAAACGAAACGCACGCCTATTGCTGTTTCTGTGCCTATTGGATGGGGAGAAAGCAGACAAAATTGCCAGCATACCAGTTTTTTCTCATTTCAATCAGTAACAGTAACACAAAATTCAAGGTCCTTCGTCAGTCAATCTTCACACATATCAAATCCACTCTACACACACTATCTCATTCACTTACTAAAAAACTCAGTGAATATTTATTTAATTGAAGAACGACAGTGTATGTAAAACCTTACTACTACTTAAGAACTGACAAAATAGTTGGTGGAAAGATATAAACATTGTTTATCCAGCCAAAGAGGGTTGTTTATCTGTTGAAAATAGTGACAATGTCCTTGAGAAGATTTTTCCTAAAAAAATCGCTCGACAAATTATCCAATTATTATTAGATACTATACAAAATAATTCGTTATGAAATTTTTCCAACGTCTTTTAAATAAAAAAGATGTCGTAAAAACAAATATTAAATTAGAAACTAGATAAATAAACTTTTTTTTTTTTTTTAAATATACTTAAGAGGCCGCTATCCGAATTTCTACCAATTTCTTGCAAACCTCCCTTAAACATTTGAAATTTTCAAGCTCTTAAAAAAATATATATTATTTTTGAAGATAATATCTATACATTCCAATACAAATTATATGAAATTCCTTTGATAGAAAAAAATCGCAAAGTATGCTCCATTTTTTTTATTTTCAAGGATGTTTCCATTATTTTACTAGTTATATGTATGAAAAATTTACAGTGTTTCATTAAATACTGTTTTATACAGCCCCTTAGAGATTTTTGCTCTATTTTAAACGAGTCGTGTTTTATTAAAGATTTTCGCAAATTTTGCATCGATTTTGGCGCTGTAAATGTTAGCGCTCTCCTCTAACATTCGTAATTTCGTATCTCTCCATCTTCTTCTTTTTGGGGCCGGTAACGGAGCCTTAAGGATTTAAAAATTGCTTAAAAAAATAAGTTTCAAACACCAAAAAAGTTGGAAAAAAGGTAACCACAAACATTTTAACGAAAGTGTCGAAAAACGTTTAAAATTTCAATATTTTAAAAATCCATAATTTTTATTTATAGAATTCGTAATAAGACGAAAGAAAGGGGACCATCCAATAAACGTTTTTTGGGGCAGCGGTACCCGTACCCGCCTCTTGAATTGAGAATGCGAACATTTGTACCGATTTAACTACATTTATTCTTATTTTTAACTTTTATGAGTAAAAACTCAAATTATGATATTTAATTAAATGAAGACAATATTAGCGAAACTCAATCAAAATCTGAAGACAGAAAAATCAGAAAAAGATATTGGTTCCACTGAGACTCGAACCCAGATACCTTAGCATTCATGGCCAACTGCTCTACCGATTTCGCTATGGAACCCATTTCCAATTCGATCACTTTTAACTGTATCATACTTCGACTAAGAACTACCCACACTATCTTCATTTTTCTTAACGCGCATATTATTGGCTGCTATCTTTATATATGATTGCAAGATTAACCCGAACTAAATGCTATCTAGATAGTGTCTGGATAAATATTTATCCATTTTATTTTTAATACGCGAAATCTATTGACTTTTCTGCAAGTCTAGGATGAAGATTTTTATTTTTATTTTTAACTTTTATGAGTACAAACTCAAATTATAATATTTAATTAAATGAAGACAATATTAGCGAAACTCAATCAAAATCTGAAGACAGAAAAATCAGTTGGCCATGAATGCTAAGGTATCTGCGTTCGAGTCCCAGTGGAACCAATATCTTTTTCTGATTTTTCTGTCTTCAGATTTTGATTGAGTTTCGCTAATATTGTCTTCATTTAATTAAATATTACATTTATTCTTTTACTAAATTATTTATTTACGAGAGTTTTCAAGAATCGGCTCTCTCACAATCAGGTAAACAAAATACACTCGGTATGAAGAGGAACCTTGTGAAACAGGATTTGGTTATACGTTATACATATTCAGTTCTCCGTGTGATGTTAATTTTCCTTTATGGAAAAGGGGTTCAAACCCATTATGAGATTGGCTCCCTACGGGTGGTAGCTCTATATCTAATAGTGGCAAGATGTTGTTTGTTTTACTAATAACATCGGAATGTTGCGTAATATATTGTTTTTTGAAGTAAATCTTCTTTACGCACGCTTGACTTGGGGAGTAAGCAGGTGAATGCGTGACAAAAGCGTTACGAAAAGTGTGATTGGGCGAGGCGAACGAAAGTTGAGAGGGATATATTAGTTAGTGAAGGTAGAAAGAGAGAGAGTTACGTTTCGTATATTACTGTAGGGGCAAGAGAGAGAGGTGCGAGCACAAGGAATTATTTATTGAATAACCATGCCACAGGTCACCCCAAGTTCATAGGTCACCCCAAGGTCACAGGTCACCCCACGCTCGTAGTACACCCCATAGTCATAGGTGAACCCAGGGTCATAGGTCATCCCATGGTCATATGTCACCCAAATGTCATGTGTCACCCCAATGTCATATGTCACCCTGTCTGTATCACAGTGTGGGAGCAAGAGAGAGAGCAGTGCGCGCGCACATTTTCTTTCTCTCTTCTTTTATAAGTTAGTGAAGTATTACTTCAGTCGTGTGGTCTAAAGCACTCTCGTTTTTTTTGGGTGCGTACATGGGGTTATTAAGTCCATTCTTCAAACTGTACAAATTAAACAAATCTTTATAGTATGTAAAAATAAATCTTTCTTTGTTTGACCCGTATGTTTTTCCACTCATCCGATTGCGATAAAACGTTGATGCTTTTTTCGTTGTTAGTTTTTGGGGTGTTATGCCGTGTTGCGCTACCTCCTACTATAGCCGACGTTTCGGACAGCGTTGCAGTGTCCATCATCAGGGCAGATCCGGTAGATCCGACGATGTGTAATTGTTAGTGTAAAGTGTGTGATTATTTACTTGGAAGCGATACCGTGTCGCCAGCTTCAATTCACTACGAGCTGGTAGGTATTTCAGGAGAAAGGGAACTGCGATTTTAGTGAAAGCGCAGTATTTACGTTAGCCTGGGGTCCGTCCATGTGAGAATTGCCGACGAAAGTGGCGCCATCCTTATTCTAGAATTAGACAACAGAGTTCAAGTGGTTAAAGCGAAAGTAGCCAATATAAGCAAAAAAGGTTTTATACCTTTATATTGTATTATTATATGATATTACAGTATACTTAGACATGGTATTTTTTTGCGTTTAGCTTTGGTGTAGCCGTCAATTACCGGATACCAAGAGCTGTTGAGCTTAGCTCCGTCGTCTCTATTAATATTAATTGGATTTTTGTAGATTTCGATAGCCTCCGTAATCAGGCGTGATCTGTAAGTTTTGGGTCTTCCCAGGACCTCAGGAACGAATCCAAAGTAATGGCCGGTCTCAATTAAGTGCTCGGCGATTGCCGATTTATCAGGGTGGCCGAGTTTACAAGCACGAAAATGTTCAGCTATCCTTTTGGAAATCGTCCGCTCTGTTTGGCCTACATAAACTTTGTCACATCCGGAACAGCTGAGTTTATACACTCCATCTGCTTCCAGAGGAAACTTGGTCTTTGCAGACCTCAGTAGGTCGTGGATTTTAGTAGTGGTTCCGAAGACAGTCTTGATGCTTTCTTTTCTCAACAGCCTGGCAATTCTGTCTGTCACATTGTGAACGAAAGGCAGGAAAGCACAGGCTTTTGACTCTTGTTCAACTCTGTCTTCGTTCGGTGTAGATTTGGCTCTTATAATTTGCCTTGTTTGACTTGCCGGGTAACCGTTGCGCTCCAGTGCATCGGTCAGCTTTATAAGTTCTGCTCCAAGTTTTGTTTCTTCACATATTCTGGTCGCTCGGGTCACCAAAGTATGGATAAGTCCTCTCTTCTGCGCTGGGTGGTGGTGCGAATCGGCATGTAGATACCGATTTGTATGCGTTGGTTTTCTATATACTGTATGTCCTAGATTACCATCTTCTTTTCGCATCACCTCCACATCTAGAAAAGGCAGGATTTTATCGTCGTTTTCCAGCTCCATTGTGAACTTAATTTTACTGTGGAGTGAATTAAGATGATCCAGAAATTTGTTTAATTTTTCTGTTCCATGAGGCCAAATGGTGAAGACATCATCGACATAACGCCACCATACCTTGGGAACAGCCGAGGCTGTGTCGAGTGCCACTTCTTCAAACTTCTACATAAAAAAGTTAGCTAGTACTGGCGACAACGGACTGCCCATCGCAACTCCTTCCACTTGCTCAAAAAGTTCATCCTGGAATGCAAAATATCCCGTTTTGAGGCAGTGTTCAAAAAGTTTGCAAATGTCTTCCTCATAGATCTCCTTGAGCATTGTCATGGAGTCTTCTAGTGGTAAGTTTGTGAAAAGGGACACTACGTCAAAACTGACTAAGATATCTCCTTCCTCAGTCTTAACCCTTTTGAGCTTACTGATCAGATCTGCAGAATCCTTAATCCAGGATTCAGTTTTTCCAGTTTGCATCTGTAGTAATCTCGAAAGGTATTGGGAAAGTTTGTACGTCGGTGCACCAATAGCACTGACAATCGGTCTCATTGGGATATCCTTTTTATGTATTTTTGGAAGACCGTACAGGGCAGGAGTTCTGGAGGCTTTAACGAAAAGCCCAGATCGATCCTCTTTCCTAATACTGGAAGCTTTTATTAACTCCCTTGTCTTCAGGTCAATTTTGTTGGTGGGATTGTTTTTAATCTTCTTATAGGTGCCGGCGTCGCACAATAAGTCTTCCATCTTTTTAATGTAGTCTACCGTATTAATCACGACAGTGGCATTTCCTTTGTCGGCTGGCAGAACCAAGATATCCTCATTGGCGCGCAATTCTTTTAGGGCCGCAAACTCTCCTTTTGTGATGTTTGGGCGGGGTATTTGAGCCCTTTTCAAAATATGGCAAGTCTCTTGTCGTATGTTCTCTGCTTGCGACTCTGACATTTTGTGGACTTTCATCATTGTATGTAGTGCTGTCTCCACACCACATACGATAGATTCCACAGGTATCTTTTTGGGGGCAACTGCGTAGTTCATCCCCTTAGCAAGCACTGAAGTTGCATCTGGGCTCAGCGCAAGGGTCGAGATGTTAATAACAACTTTATTTTGATCAAGTTGTTTTCGATCTCCTTTTTTGGCTTGGTTGAGCCTCTCGAACTTATGTTTCTGTCTCGCATCTGTTGACTGCTTACATCTTAGTGCTTGTTGGTAAGTCATATTGTCAATTTTCTTCCAATCTTCTTCGATAAGGATTGCACTCAGATGCAGGTGTAAATTGAAAAGGTCCCGAGATGTTCCATCTAGTTCGCTGCGCACATTATGGATTCTTTCCCTTAGTAGCGCTGCTTCTGCTCTTTGAAACACCCTCTCGGCTTTCCGGGACGCGATATGTCTTTTAATTCGGATGTGTACTGGTACGACCGATTCCTCCTTGCATCTCTTGAGGAAAGCCAGGCTGCCCAATAAATGGTTCCTTCGCTTTCTCAGATTCTCCAATCGGCGTACCATTGTGTGAACTTCCTCCCCATAGAGGTTAGTCAGATAAGTTTTTAGATTTTCACGGCCAAAAGCATTTTCGTTGTTAGTTTTTGGGGTGTTATGCCGTGTTGCGCTACCTCCTACTATAGCCGACGTTTCGGATTAAGATTAAAAACAATCCCACCAACAAAATTGACCTGAAGACAAGGGAGTTAATAAAAGCTTCCAGTATTAGGAAAGAGGATCGATCTGGGCTTTTCGTTAAAGCCTCCAGAACTCCTGCCCTGTACGGTCTTCCAAAAATACATAAAAAGGATATCCCAATGAGACCGATTGTCAGTGCTATTGGTGCACCGACGTACAAACTTTCCCAATACCTTTCGAGATTACTACAGATGCAAACTGGAAAAACTGAATCCTGGATTAAGGATTCTGCAGATCTGATCAGTAAGCTCAAAAGGGTTAAGACTGAGGAAGGAGATATCTTAGTCAGTTTTGACGTAGTGTCCCTTTTCACAAACGTACCACTAGAAGACTCCATGACAATGCTCAAGGAGATCTATGAGGAAGACATTTGCAAACTTTTTGAACACTGCCTCAAAACGGGATATTTTGCATTCCAGGATGAACTTTTTGAGCAAGTGGAAGGAGTTGCGATGGGCAGTCCGTTGTCGCCAGTACTAGCTAACTTTTTTATGGAGAAGTTTGAAGAAGTGGCACTCGACACAGCCTCGGCTGTTCCCAAGGTATGGTGGCGTTATGTCGATGATGTCTTCACCATTTGGCCTCATGGAACAGAAAAATTAAACAAATTTCTGGATCATCTTAATTCACTCCACAGTAAAATTAAGTTCACAATGGAGCTGGAAAACGACGATAAAATCCTGCCTTTTCTAGATGTGGAGGTGATGCGAAAAGAAGATGGTAATCTAGGACATACAGTATATAGAAAACCAACGCATACAAATCGGTATCTACATGCCGATTCGCACCACCACCCAGCGCAGAAGAGAGGACTTATCCATACTTTGGTGACCCGAGCGACCAGAATATGTGAAGAAACAAAACTTGGAGCAGAACTTATAAAGCTGACCGATGCACTGGAGCGCAACGGTTACCCGGCAAGTCAAACAAGGCAAATTATAAGAGCCAAATCTACACCGAACGAAGACAGAGTTGAACAAGAGTCAAAAGCCTGTGCTTTCCTGCCTTTCGTTCACAATGTGACAGACAGAATTGCCAGGCTGTTGAGAAAAGAAAGCATCAAGACTGTCTTCGGAACCACTACTAAAATCCACGACCTACTGAGGTCTGCAAAGACCAAGTTTCCTCTGGAAGCAGATGGAGTGTATAAACTCAGCTGTTCCGGATGTGACAAAGTTTATGTAGGCCAAACAGAGCGGACGATTTCCAAAAGGATAGCTGAACATTTTCGTGCTTGTAAACTCGGCCACCCTGATAAATCGGCAATCGCCGAGCACTTAATTGAGACCGGCCATTACTTTGGATTCGTTCCTGAGGTCCTGGGAAGACCCAAAACTTACAGATCACGCCTGATTACGGAGGCTATCGAAATCTACAAAAATCCAATTAATATTAATAGAGACGACGGAGCTAAGCTCAACAGCTCTTGGTATCCGGTAATTGACGGCTACACCAAAGCTAAACGCAAAAAAATACCATGTCTAAGTATACTGTAATATCATATAATAATACAATATAAAGGTATAAAACCTTTTTTGCTTATATTGGCTACTTTCGCTTTAACCACTTGAACTCTGTTGTCTAATTCTAGAATAAGGATGGCGCCACTTTCGTCGGCAATTCTCACATGGACGGACCCCAGGCTAACGTAAATACTGCGCTTTCACTAAAATCGCAGTTCCCTTTCTCCTGAAATACCTACCAGCTCGTAGTGAATTGAAGCTGGCGACACGGTATCGCTTCCAAGTAAATAATCACACACTTTACACTAACAATTACACATCGTCGGATCTACCGGATCTGCCCTGATGATGGACACTGCAACGCTGTCCGAAACGTCGGCTATAGTAGGAGGTAGCGCAACACGGCATAACACCCCAAAAACTAACAACGAAAATGCTTTTGGCCGTGAAAATCTAAAAACTTATCCGTTGATGCTTTGTTGTGCGCACGGCCGCGAAGGTTTTTATACAGGCTGTTGACTTACTTTAACCAGTGATTCCTGACATTATTTGGAGTAAAAAATGTAAACGAAATTTTGGTCTACGGTGACTTTTTTGGTGTAATTTTTTTTTCTACAAAAACATAAAAAAATGGTAGGTGTTGGACAGTTGGAGGCGAGGTAAGGGGTAGGTTGGTTACTCGGCTGAGTGACCAGTGACGTCTTGCATTTTTACTCCAAATAATGTCAGGAATCACTGTTAGTATTTAAAGTAAGTCAAGTACGTCCCTTAACACCCTGTATGTAATGTTGAGATCTGGCGTTATTAAATTATTATTATTAATTTTTTTTTTAATTTTTCGAAGAAAACTTCTTCGGAAAGGTTTTCACTTTGTGATGGCATTATTTATTTTAATAAAAAGACAAATAACTTTGTTTATATCACTTTTATAAAAGTGATGAAAACAAAGTTAAATTGTCCTTTTATTAAAATAAATTATTTCTTATAGCATTCATCCGTTTACGTTGAAATTTTGGTGTTTTGTTATTCGTACGTCTGCGATGTATATGGAAAGAAATAAAATCGATGTTGAGTTATAATTTTAAAAATCTGGTACGGAGAGTAATTATTCTTTCACATTGGAACCGCCCTGTACGAAATTTGTTATTATTTATTGTCTCAGTAGTCCAAAAAATATACTAATTTTACCTCTAAAAGCGCTCATTTGTTTTAGTAGAATAAATCTCTAGCTGGTTTCACGTGTAATGTTCCTTCGGAGCTTCCGGTAAAGCCTTTAAAATGGCTACCGGAAGTGTCGCAAACGTCGGCCGCTGAGAGCAAATTGTATATGACGTTTCCAGGGATTCCAACCGTAATCATTAGCTGTGTGGACACGAGAACCTGTGGCACAGTAACAACGTACAATAGGAAGATTATCCGGTAGAATGAAATTAATATTTCATTCTACAATAAGAAGTAAATGATACTAATACAAACGCGAAACAGAACTAGACACAGAAAAATAAAAAAGGTAATGATCGCAACTGGGAATCGAACCCAGGATCTCTCGTTTTATCGGAACAGCACCTTAACCAACTCAGTCAGTGGGACCTTTTTATTGTACTTTTTTTTTCGATTCAAATTCAATTTGGGAGGCGAGTATGGGAACCATTTATTGGATAACCAACGCCCCTGCCACATAACACCAAGCGGTTCGCTACATTTAGTGACTTGCAGTGGTGCCCTGGTTGGTGGCCACCTTCTGCGCGGCAGACCGGAACGTGAGAGAATAGATGAGATAGACCCTTGACCTATCCAGTCGGACTCTCTTAACTCATCGCCTTGCATGGATGAATGGATTCATACCTCTTGGACACGCTGTTAGATTCCTAACAACCCCTCATACCTTTTCCTTCCTAGAACTTCTTATCCTTCTTTTCCCTTAAAAGATTCTCAACACAGCTTCCCCAAAGATGACACCTGCCCGAGGGAAATTGTTTTTAGGGTCTCCTATGTGGAGATAATGTAAAAAAATCTGAAAAATTATTCTTTTCCATTCTTCCCTGTCTTGTGCGGCTCTTTTGAAGTCTGCATATGATGAGCAGCGCACGCCCACCAGTAGGTCCTCCAGGTACTCTCGGCGTGGGCGTCCCCTATAGTTTGTCCCCTCGGTCATACCCTCCATTATGACATGCAAGAAGCCTTCTTGTCGTATTACATGGCCGATTCATCTTGCACGCCTTTCGGACAAGGTCCTGAGCAGGTGCCTTCCTCCTTCGATTCTTTGGAGAACCTCCTCATTTGTAATGTGGTCTCTCCAGGAAATTCCTAATAGTATTCTATAGGACCACATCTCAAAAGCCTCTAGTCTCCACTTATCTCTTTCGTATAGGCACCATGTTTCGCAGCCGTACATCCAGATACTCCACACATAGGTCTTGATGAGGAGTATTCTCAGTTTTAGGTCTATATTATTCGATTCTATTATTTTCTTGCATTCAATAAAAGGTCGAAATATTATTATCGTCAACTAATTTTATCCATATTTTTGGCTGCAATCTTTTTAAGTGTTTACAAAGTTCTAACGGATGTATATGTAACCTTGAAAGTCTCGGATAAACATATCCGATTTTATTTATATGGGACACATATGGACCTATCTAACTAATAATGTTCGAGTAGATAGTTAAATGCAATAAGTTCTTAACTGATTTTTGCGTTATATCAAATACGTCATTTATAACTTAGAAATCTTAACAGTTCTTTTCAGAAGTAAAGAGGGATGTTTCAAATGCAAAAATATATAATTTTACTTAATTATTACCAAATGCAATTGTTTAATTAAATAACTATTGCTTTTTTATACTATTTGGGTTTTAATTATAAAGTAAAAAAAACTGTTTATTCCTCTTTCGAACTCAATCTCTGTCGTCGTAAAATTTTTACAGTTTTTTGAATTTTTACCATTATTGAGGCTAACCCACGGACGTACAAAATATATGGACATGCCCTTACGTGTTAAAAAACGTGTTATTTCCCCCTCCCATTGGAACCATTTTTTGGAACCGGCTGGGCGTGTCCGGACCAGTGTCGTGCTCTCATCGTACATTTTACGCACGGACGCTGTATGTCTATGAAACACATACTTAGACATCGAGATACATAGCGAAAACAAAGCCGCTGTTTACTGGGTTAAGTAAATCATGAAACATTTGTAAAAGTGTCTACGGCAACAAAATATTCCACTATGAAAATACTCTGACCCTTACTTTGCGAATTTGGATTTTACACATCTGTTCATACCGTGGCATGCAATTCGCGCTCCCATATAAAAAGGTCTATTCATTCAAAAGCAGATTTTACTATCAAGAACTAAATAGTGATATTATAGTGCGAGGTGCCTATATACTGTTAGATTGATTTATTGGCGAATCACAAGTCTCTTTCCTCTCTTCGCCCCGCCATAGTTGGTTTTTACCCCTCATCTGTAAGTTCTCGTCTAGTTATTTGTATGTCTATGGGCTAACCTGTATAACCGAAAAAAATATGTAAGGCCCAAATTAAGCAAGTATTTGGATCATGAAACACACCCAAAACGCATTTCTAGTGTTATTATTTTTTTCTATGAGTAGGACTAATATCACTCTGAAAGGCTTATCGTGTGTTCTGTTTTCATTGGTCATGTACCATTTCATTTTAGCGGTTACGCATCATTTATTCTTTCACACAATTCTTTACGATAATCTTTTAGATTCCCACAAAAGATAATACTCCATTGTGTTCATAAAATGGCCCAAAAACGATAGTTCGAATAGAAGAAAAGCGAAAATGACAAATGGAATCGTGTTTCATTTTCTCCTTTAGAAGACATTATTAAAACTTCGACATCAATCATATCCAAGTGTTATTAATATAATGGTTAACTATAAAACCAATCGAGAATGGTTTTACGAGAAATTGTGATTTACTAGTTATTAACGACGGCCGGCGTAGTCTAGCGGTAAGGCTTTAAACTGCAAACTTTATGACTCGCAATCCGAAGGTCGTCAGGTCGAATCTCGGCATGGGCAAATAAATTTTATTTGAATAATTTGTGTTATATCACAATTAATTCATTTAAAATAATGTATAGTATATTTGCGGCACGTTCCCGATTGGAAGATACTATCAGTATCGCCCTGGTGTAAGATCACCAATAAGAATTGAAACGTTGCTAGAAATGGTATTAGCCGTGTTTGGCGTACTTCCCCACCTTCGTCTTCCCCATCTCATTCCCCTCCCCAGTACGTTCAGCCTCACAACATACCCCAGTTGGGGATGCCATAGTCTCACTGGCTTCAGACGGGACCAGCTGAGACTCTTGGTGATAGTAATATATAACAAAACAAAAAATAGTAGTAATAGGCCACTTGCATCACATTTTTTTTTTTTTTAAATCCGGTTAAGGCAAATATTCTAAGACATTCTGTATTTTTTTTTTTAATCTCATTTTTGAAACCCTGGCGATTTTTGAAAATTTCAATCCGAAAAATCAGACCATTTTTTATAAACCGGAAAGACGGGACATAATTTTATGGGTGCGAAAAAACGATAATTACATTGCCGAAAATCATTTAAAAAAAAGAACGTTTTCCATACGAATAGCAATAAATTGTACGGGGTTCTCTTCGTAACATCTGTTAAAGTTCCGCCATCTTTATCAAAAAATCAAACCAAATGATAAGTTCGCATAGAACAAACAATAAATCCAGTAAAATGAACGTTAAACACAAATTCAAAAATTCGCCGGAAATCAAAGTGTTGCCATATAAAAAAAATTAATCAGTGTGGAATTTTACAAAATTAAGGGAACATAATCGGAGACGGTACATTTTCATGTAGTGACGTCACGAGCTCAAATAATGGATTTATTTATTTAAAAATAAAAAAACTATACATTTATAAATTTTTTTTAACATTTTCGTAATGTTAGAAAAAAAATCTATCCACACGATTTTTTCCAAATCCTTATGAAATCCATGCAAGTGGCCTATTTTCGTTTTAATGAAGAGTAAATTCAAAGTTACTCTTAAATTATCTTATGTTTACTAATTATACTGCCGGGTACCGTGGGTTTTCATCCCGTGACAAAATATCCCCGACAAAATATCCTCCGATTAGGAAGGAAGGAGACAGCAAGGAATTTACAGTTTCGATAAAAATTTTAAATTTGGCGCTGAAAGGTTTTGTTGGGTTAGGTTAGGTAAGGTTTAAATTTTGTTTGTTGGTTAGGTTGGGTTAAGATATTTCGGGGATATTTTGTCGGGAATATTTTATCGGTAATATTTTGTGGCGTGATGAAAAATCGCGGTACCATACTACCGTAAGTAAAAACACAGGGAGTCTTAAGGAAGGCACTGTGTTTTTGTTTAACCTACAATATACTCGTAATAAAGCTATTTAAATATTTTATTTATTCACGGAACATAAATTCAATCCACTTTTATTTTAATATAATGTTTGTTTAATTATTTTTAAAAGAACTTTTATTATGTCATTTTTCACAAAGTGAAAAATAAAAATATTTCTATGCAACTGTATTAATTATAGACACATTCTGAAATATTCTTCAAATACCGGATCGACTGCAAACTCTAATTAGTAAATTGGTTTATCGCGTTATTCTGTCTGAAAGACTGTCAAAATATTATTTGTCATTTGAAATTCATAAGCAGGTTGTTTACCATAAGTTTAAAAAATTGTTACCACAAGTATAAAAACCAACTCTTAAAAATAATAAATTTATTAACTTTTAAATTTTTTATAATAATCAAAGATATTTAAATATGCTATGATGGACGCCCGACTGTCGGAGGAACTACGGTCTAATAATCCTAGCTTGAATACGGAATTAAGTTGATTTTTGAAGGTATTGTTTGAAAATATCGGCGCCACCAGGAAGCACAGTCCCACTCAGTAAAACCTGCCGATAGCCCTACTCCTTATTTTTCAATACCTTTGACATTAATTCATATATTTTCAAATGATTTTTTTTCCTTCTCAGTGACCTTGCTAAATTCCGATTTACAAAACCGACATTTATTTCGTATATTGCATTTTTTTTTTTTAGACAAACGCCTATCGTGACTATCGTCCAGTTGTCTTTTTAGAAAAGGAAGGAGACGGAGTGCTGGGAAGGAAAAGGGTTTAGGGATGGGTAGGAATCTGAGGGTCAATGTACCTAGTAGTGACGGACGTATGAATCCGCCCACTACATTCAGTCTCACAACATACCAAAATTGGGGATGCCATGGTTTCACTGTCCCCAGACGGTGCGGTGGGGGTTCTTGGGTTGTATTCAAATAAAACAGTTATATCATATGCAAGTAGGAACTTTTAGCGTTTTTTCCTAAGCCGAGTGCACATATAAATATGTCGTATTTTATTATTCGGCCGTATAACGTCACCGCATGCTCCTACGAAAATCGAAATTATTGTTGGTATAAATATTTTTAAGGCAGATTTTCAATCAAGATGCCTGCAGACAAAAGTATATCGACTTTGGTTGTACGACCATACATCCTCTTTGCATGCTTATTGAAAAAATAATCTTTTAGGGGATCAACTGTAAGATTGACCTATTTTCCGCCGGATAAACTGTCTTGGGGGCCAACTGTCGGGGGATCAACTGTCCGGTGAACTATTGTCCGCTGGATCAGATGTCTTGGGGGCCAACTGTCGGGGATCAACTGTCGGGGGATCAACTGTCGGGGGATCTATTGTCCACCGGATCAACTGTCTTGGGGGGTCAACTGTCGGTGGATCAACTGTCGGGGAATCAAATGTCGGGGGATCAACTGTCCGGTGATCCATTGTCCGCCGGATTAACTGTCTTGGGGGCCTACTGTCAAGGGGTTCCATTGTCCGCCGGATCAACTGTCTTGGAAGCCAACTGTCGGGGGATCAACCGTCGGGGGTCAACTTTTGGGGGATGAATATTGGGGGATCAACTATTGGGAGGTCAACTGTCGGGGGATCAAGTTTCAGGCCACCAATTGCCGCCAAATCAATTGTCATGGAACCATTATTTCATAACATCGGTAAAGATCATATTTCTTGAGACGATTGTTTCTGGTAGTGTTATAAATAAACTTACATCAACAATCACTCACATTAAAAAAAAAAATCTTCACATAATGAATACGTAAATTGTAAAAAGAAAGAAGTAAATGTGTTTACGGGACCCACTTTATCCAATCCATTTCCATTGTTTCGTATCTTTGTTCTTGTTTTATGTCACCAGACATAACATAACTCAGGGGGAGTAAGTAACACCTATATCTATTACCTATCTATGCGGTATATTGGTGAAAGCTAGACAAGGAGAGTTAATGTCTTGAGCTAAACCGAACCCCAAATTATATTTATTACGATCCGCACCACCTTTGACCGGACATCCGAGAAAATGGGATTTTCTTCAGGGAAAAATAAAGATTTTTCTTACGCCAAAAACAAGGCTTTGTCTTTTCAGAAACTCAGAGCTATGTATCATTATTTATATGATATTTTTCAAGGGTTTTTGCCCAGCGACTATTAATTTTTCGAAGAAATATAAAAAAAAAACATAAAAGAACTTAAAAAAATGTTTGTTGCATAAATCCTTAACACTGTTTTTGACACCTGTTTGCAATAAATCGAGAAGATTTTTTTTTATTTTTTTTTTTATTTTATTTATTTATTTCAAGAATTTTGTTTTTGTTTTTACATTACAAATGATTATTTATGCAAGGTTATACAATAATTTTTTTTTTTATTCGACTACTCCATAAGTTGAGCTCTATGAGCTCGTGTTTATGGGAGGAGTATTTACATGCAAAAAAAGAGAATAGTGTTTTAATGAAATGTTTAAATAGTGATCAAAGAACTTATGAAATAAACACAAACATTATTTGACATACATACCTACATAATTTGGAAAAAAAATAGTTATAGGACAATAATAATATATATTTTTTTAATATTAAATATTACAAATTAAGTAAGGGTAAATTAAATTAAGGGTACAATATCATTATCCAATTTCAGGGACCTAATTTGCTTTTTAAATTGTTCATATTTCAATGTTTCGGTTATACTAATTTTGTTTTTGGACAATAATATATTCAAACATACTCGCATACTGACGGGTAGAAAATGAAGTAAAATATTTAAAAATGGGACCGTTTCCATTTGAATCGTAGAAATATCAAGCAATCTCCATTCCAAAAAGCCTCGTGAATATTAATTTGACGCACAATATCAACGCGTTTGTTTTCCGTCCGATTGGATTACCCTTAATGAATCCACGTTAACAATATTCCCCGGTGTCATATAAATTTATAGCATTTTTAATCGGTGCATTTTGTATTGCGCAACGGAAATGCATACGGATGCAGTTCTGTGACCAGACCGGCTTGTGTGACATGGTCACTTTTAAAATGCAAATTGGCGAATATTTTTTGTTTTTATTTGATTGCGTTTTTTGTGAATTCCATAGACAAAACTGTGTGGAAAGTTTGGTCTTCGCAATCTGGAGAGAAACATTAATAGGCAAGGAAGAAGTATTAAGGTGATCCACTAGTACAGGAAAAAATCTAAATCGGAATTCACGTCTTTTTATGGGAGGAGTTTAAAAATACTTGAGAAAAAGCTTTTGAAAAGGTTGGAAAAGATATTTGGGATTTTTTTTACATGTTTAATTCGAAAAGAACATTTATTCCTTTTTATGCATTTTTATTGTAATTAAACGGAATATTTAAATTGATTTCACGAAAACAAGCGGCGCGGAGCCTAACACGTCATTTCTCCGACAGAAAATAGGGGCCGCTGCCAGTCGTTCTTAGGTGGACGGTATATGTAAGGTTCACTTTGATAGTACTATGGCAAGGTACTGATACAATATGTTATTTTATTATACTGGCAATTGTGAAGGCTGGTCGCACCGGACAAGCTGACTAGTTCCAATTTCTACCACTAGATTCATTCCGTTCTGAAGTGTCCTGGACTGAACAGCTGTCAAAATTAGCCAACGTAACCTTCTGAGAATATTGTGTCGCGAATGTATATCTGACCTGTACAATAAAAGTGAACCCGTCATTAAAACTTCTTATCATTACTCAAATCCCGTGACAAATATGGAAGTGTTAATCTGCCAAGATTAACATCCATCCATAGTACAAATTCGTCGACTGCCGTATTGTTACCGTGATGTCAAAAATAACAACGCGAAAATGAATATTATATTTCATTTTGTGAGGTTCGGGCGTAAATTATAATTTTTTTTGCGATTATCATAAAAGAAACCAAATTTGCCAAATTAAACAATAAAACCATATCCGAAATGAGGTTAATAAATAGGAGAGTTTGGACTTCAAAGTGTTTTTTATAGACCTTATATTTTTTTTCTAGGCTTATAAAAAAATGACCGATATTTTTAAGGGCCATATGTTCTACACGCAGTATTTAATTGAAGCATCTATAATACTTCTAAGCGATCAAATTTTCAAAACAAAAACGTATGATTTTGTATGATTTTGCATTATTTAGTATGGCTTCATTTTAAGAAGAATTATTAATTTGTTAGTCGTTCAGCTGACTTCGGGTGAGATCGTGGCTTGTGTGACAGCCGCTATCATCAGCTGAGTTCGCCGGCCGGTCCGGCGTGATTGTGTTGTGAGCTTATGTGTTATTTCTCGCGCATAGTGATTAGGTACCTAAGTGTTTATTTTTGTTATTACTTCTATCTCAAATATTTTATTGGCATTTATTAGGCTTTGAAGTTCTTTCCGTTGAGTTATTCACTCGGCTTTATGAATGATGAGAATGTTGTTATTGTAAACGCAATTAAAATAAAATTAGTCAATTAATGAGGTCCTTCCTTTATAATTTAAGTGTTGTTTATTGATTTTTTTTTCCAAGAAGTAGTTAATATGTTTTGTTAATTATTAAATTTTTTGTTTGTTTTGAAGCAGTAATAAAAAATATTTTTTTTTTTTTTACAAACCTCATTTTTAAAAATTTCATTAAGCACGTGTTATCTGTTTATAAGTGTAAAAAATAAGCCAAATTTCAGTAAAAAATAGAATTGATTCGGTTTCGGTAAAAAGTCCTGTTTTGGTCGGAAACTACTGAAAGTATTCTGAAAGAAGTATTAATGCTTGAATGTTAGTTTAGGTGATAACCAAAAGAATTCATAATTTTCTCTTTCATAAATGACACTAGTTTAATTATTTTAGCCCAAAAACACTTTTTGCAAGTTATGCCTTTAAATATTAAGATGATTTAATTGCAATACCATATTTGCGAGAATACAAATAAATAGTTTTGTCCATAAAAAATCTTTAAGAAAGGCATCATAGCCTAGATTTAGATACTGTACGGTTGAAAATTAAGAATCCTGCTAAGATTGCACCTCTGACGCCGCGTCTTACGCAAAACCGTTTAACGTACGTGTAGTTTGATTACAAATCTACTTTTGTAAAAGAATTAAGGCAATGCCAAAAGACGGCGCCACTCGTTTTAACAACTAACGTGAGGAGCATCACCTGGCTGGCATAAGTATACTGTATTTGTAATTTCGTGAATCTCTCTGGATATTGAGAGATTGACGATAGTATGATTATTATTGTAACTGGCAGTTGTGAATAATAATACCAAGCGTATATACATAAATGACGTCATTGCATGTCGCGGTTACTTTGTCACGGTGACTAGCTTGATCAAAAAAACATAAATTTTCCATTTAACATAACTGCGCATTTCATCGCCTGAGAGTGTTTCCAGCTGTGAGTTTTTAATATTCATAGAATTTGTCCAAAAAACACTAACATGCGTTTTCTGTTTTCATTTATTACGAAAAACAAAGCTCGTGTTTTATTTTGCATTTAATCGTGACAAAGGCCTACAATTTAGGTTGACAGTTGAATATTTGTACATAAGTTAAAATGGTAATGGATGCCATTATTCAGTTTTATTATTTTATTTTTTAATTCAATTATTTATTTACATATTTTTATGTGTACCACCGATATAATATTATATTTGCCTTTCTTGAAATAATTGAGTTTTAATAAGGAGAAAACTATTTCAATGAAGAAGAAGATAACACTAATAATCTAAACGAAAATATAAAAATTATAAAATAAGACACGGAAATATCAAAACATATGATGGTGCAACGGGGACTCGAACCCAAAACCTTTCGTCTAACCGGGACGTGCACTTTTACCAATTCAACCATTGCTAACAAGACACAGAAAAATAGAAAAAGTTAATGGTCGCAACGGGGACTCGAAACCAGAATCTCTCGTCTGACCGGGACGTGCACTTTTACCAATTCTGCCATTACCACCTTCTATTTATCCCAGACTCTATCTATGTTACAAACCAGTTCTTAGAACGATTGTTTCCATGTTTTCGAAAAGGGTAGTTGCCTATGATATGGAAAAATTAATCGAAGTTAATAATGTTAATTCTAAAATATGAGATTGACAATTATGACGATTCGATGAAAGGCGGTAATGGCTGAATTAGTAAAAGTGCAGGTTCCGGTTAGACGAGAGGTTCTGGGTTCGAGTCCCAGTTGCGACCATTATGTTTTTTCTGTTTTTTGTGTCTTGTTCTCTTTCATATGTTCGTTTAGATTAATAGTGTGATCTTCTTCTTCAATTATATATTAAATTGATAGGAAAAACCTTCAAAAGTTATAAAAATAGAAAATATTCTTATAAAAAAAACTAGTGTGCTTCAGACCACACGACTGAAGTAAAACTTCATTAACTTATGACATCGGGGTGACATATGACATTGGGATGGCATATGACATTGGGGTGTCATTTGACATTGGGGTGACATATGACCATGGGGTGACCTATGACCTTGGGGTGTCCTACAACCTTGGGTTGACCTATGTCCTTAGGGTGACATTCGACCTTGGGGTGACCTACGACCTTGGGGTGACCTACGACCTTGGGTTAGTATGTATGCCCTACATATATGTTGTGCAGTATGTACGCCTCGCCCGATCACCGTTCGTATTGATCACCGTTCGCATCGATTACCGTTCGCATAATACTTTTCGTAACGCATCACACTTTTCGTAACCCATTCACCAGCTTAACCCCCGTGCGTAAAGGAGTTGTACTTAAAAAAAAAATAGAAAACTTTTTATTCGTAAATGTTGCGTATATACGGGAAATACAAATAATTCTTTCGAACATAACCTGAAAAAAAAAGATTTTTCAAATAATTAAAATAGCACCATCTATGAGAGAGCAGATTATGGAATTTTTTAAGTACTATAGTCATAAGGCTGCTTTTATAAGTTAAGGTGGTAAAGTTCGCTCGCGTTATTATTATACAAACGCGGTGTTTTAATTTATTTATCGCTCTTTCTTCCCTTTAATCTTCTCCCTATATAACTTCTCTTCTTCTAAGCAGACAAAGCACTGCCAAATAATTCATCACCAAAGCTGCTAACTACCGCCATTTCACGCCCTTTCCCAGATACCTACGGTTCCGCTACTTTTCATCCCGCGACAAAATATCCTCCGGCAAAATATTCTCCGACAAAATATCCTACGGACGAAACATCCCCCAAATATAAATATATTTTTTAAATATTTATTTATTTTACATTTAAACAATATAACATAACATAGCTTACATATTTTACACACTCTCTTATAAAGCTAAATATATACTAAAACCTAACCTAACAAAAAAATGAGATAAAAATAATACAGACATCCTGTAAAGGCAATAAATTATTGTTTTCTGTATTATTTTTGTCCCAATTTATGTGTTATTTTTAAACAATTTTTTATTATCTTTAGAGGATGTCTGAATCATTAAGGGTCGCATTTTTTGTGAGAATAGGTTAGGTTAGGTTTGGTTGAATTTTAGTAGATATTTTGTTGGAAAATGTTTTATCCGTAGGATATTTAGTCGGACGAAATTTGGCGGGGATTTTGTCGCGGGTTAAAAACGATAAGAAAAAATATGATTTATTTTTGTCCCATTTTTTTGTTAGGTAAGGTTAGGTTAGGTTAAGTTTTAGTAGATATTTTGTTGGGGGATGTTTTGTACGTAGAATATTTTGTTGAAAGATACTCTGTCGGAGGATATTATGTAGGGGATATTTTGCCACGGGATGAAAAAGCGCATTACCGATACTTACAAACACGGTGTAAATATTAGTTGGCTAGTGAGGTCGGAACAAAGAAACACTTATTACCACGGCAAGAGTGCACTTTTAAAAGAAAGAGAAAAACGTAGGCATTTTATTTATTTTTTTAAATAGGAAATTTACCCTAAAATGAAGGCTTCGTGCCAATCTACTCACTGTGCCAATTTCACATCGAATACGGAATTTTAGCTTGGAGTAGTGCTTATTCCAGTGCCCTTGACCCCATCATTTAAGCACAAAAACTAACCTTAAAAATAATTCTCAAACTGCCGTTTACTACCAGAACTGATACGATCTTCAATACCTTCAACGTTATGGACATAAAACAGCTCTATTCAAGATCCATAATATTTAATTTACAAAAAAAACAACAAAACGCTATACGAAGCTACACAAACAATACACAATACCCGAGCCAAAAACAAAGAACTTCTCCAAACTCCTTTTTTCAAAACCACCTTTAGACAAAGATACTCTAAATACATAGCTCGAAAATTATACTACACTCTACCAGCTACGATCAGACGAACTGACTCCTTGACAAAATTCAAACTAGATATAAAAAAATGGATTATACGTATTGGACGCCACACTATAGCAAACATCCGTAAAAAAATCACGCATAGATAGAAAAAACTATTCATATATGACCTAACCCATATAAAATAAATGAAAATAATAGAATCCTGTCAAATTTAACTCCATAAATAGATTAGGCAGAATTTATTACTTTACATCATCTCCAAAATTTATTAGATAACTCTCTTTAAAAGATGTACCCACCCTTCCAATCCCCTGTCTGTTTTAATTCTATTCAAAGTGATATATATATTTTACCTTAAATATTCCTGTAACTACAATATTCATTACCTATATACCTGTAAGCCTGTCCCGACACAGGTATGCCCCAGTGAGACAGGTATAAAAAAAAGCAAATATAAATAAACTTTTAAATAGATAACTAAATAAAAAAAAAAAATTAAGTTAAGAAAGACAGTTATAATTATGAGGATATTCTATGGGGACAGGACAAAACAAATATTGAAGTCATTCAAGTCTAGGAACTTACACAGAACAGAAAAAAACACGAGAATTGTTGAGATACAGCAAATACGGAATACTGAGGGGAGAATGGTGGTGATTTTAAGTAGCAAACGATTTAAGCTTTTGAAAGAAAAATGATTTTTACAATTCAAGAAGACATGGTCAAGAGTCTACTCCTCCACAACGCACTGACAGAGAGGACTATCGAGGACTCGAATTTTAAACAAATGAGTTGCAATAGAGTCATATGGAGTCTAGAGGTCACGTTATTACTTATCCAAATAAATTTATAAGAAAGAAAAAAGTTAATGAATGGAAACAGTCTCAGATAGTTTAAGCCATGAAATTATATTTTTTTAATATTATTAAAAAAATATATATTAAGTTGTTTATTATACGCGTTGATGCATTTCTAATGAAGAATTTACGCTTATATTAATTTTATGTAAAGTATTTTATTTTAGTTTTTTCTTATCCTTCAAAGCTTTCTTTTTGTATTTAAAGATTAATCGGTAAAAGTGGTTTAACATTAATCTTCGCCTTAAAACAGAATAAAACCGGGCTTAAAACCCCGATATAATGTAGCGTAGGTACTTCCCCTGAACACTTAGTAAATAAGCTCATAAAAAAATATTGTTTTTTAAGATAATCTCATTAAAAGTAATGAAATTCTTCGAAAAAAAAAAACACTCATGAAACCTGTCATTTAACACGCCAAAAGCATGATATAAATCGCAACGTTTCTTTAGAAGCTATTTAACTTAGATTTCACGAGATTATTGATCTATTTTAAATAAGTAATGTTTTATTAAACATTTTCACAACAGTCGTTTTCGACTATATTAATAATTATAATCGTTTTTTCATAATATTTACATAATATCTCCCTTTCAAACCGTCTGCTTCTTTTTGAACGCTTATAACGAAGCCATAAGGCCGGCTTAACTACACCAAAGCTGAACCTGCGCCTAAGAATTTAATAAGTTAGATGGTTTGACTTTCAGGCCTTACGGTACAAAGACAAGCCTGTTATTATTTTCTCGTTCCTTTTAGTGCAGAAGTATTCTGAACTTATGGCTGCGAGCTTGCTGGGAAACTTCACCTTTAGCACAAAACCGATTCTTAACAATAAGGCTTACGGAAAAACTTTTAATTGTAATGCTCTGAAATGGCGAAAGGCTTTCACATTCTTCCTCACAGCTACAGCCATCGCATTAAAAGCCAAGAGGTTGACCTTTGAAGTTCAAAAGCTGACTCCATTTCAAGAATCGAATGGCTTCAGTGACTTCTTGCCTTATAAGTACAATTGTTATTGATACTGCTTTCTATTACTGTACCTACCTATAGTAACTTTAAACGACCGGCTTAGGATCAAAGCCTGATTTATGAATTGTTTTTGTGTTTAATTCGAAAATTTTGTTTAATTTTTTTTCAGGTTTTGACAAATATTCTAAGACATTCCATTTTATTAATCGTATTTTTAAAGCACTGGTGATTTTTTGAAATTTTTTAAAAATAAACAAAAATTTTAACAAAACAAAAAACGACTTCAAAAATGCACTAAAAAGTAAAAAAAATAATTTCCTACGATTGTTATTTTTGGAGTCGGTGTCAGCGTGTTTTTTAAATTTTTAGTGCATTTTTTAAGTCGTTTTTTGTTTTGTTATAATTTTTGTTTATTTTTTGATTTTTAGTGATGAGCGTGCGTAAAGAAGTTTTACTTCAAAAAAAGAATCATCGAAATCTGTTGGCGTAATATTGAGTCCATTTGTCAATTTGCAAATTATTGCAAATTTAAGTCAGATATGGTTTTCTCATAGATACCATTATCAGAACTGGACCAAATTAAAATAAGACCACACGGGAAGCACCAGCTTTCTAATAAAAAGAATCATCAATATCGGTTCACCCAATAAAAAGTTCTGAGGTAACAAACATAAAAAATAAAAAAAAATACCGTCGAATTGATAACCTCCTCCTTTTCGAAGTCGTTTAATAATAATTACATAGCCGAAAATCATTTAAAAAAAAACCGACATATTCCACACGAATGACAGAGGAGAATAATGATGCATACCAAGAATATTACATCTCAAAATATCATCAAAAATATTTTTTTCCTTAATCCATCTCACTGATTATTATTCATTACAATGTCGCTCTTGTTTGATTTTATCCAAACGTAATTTAAATTATACTTCTAATAAAACTGTAGGTACTTGTAAATTATAATTATAATAATGTATTATAAAAAATAATTTTGTTAAAATCAGCACCATCACCATTACGCTTTTGAGATAGCCGCTGTATGTACGATGTTCACTTCATATCATCTGTCAAAACAAAAAAAAGTTCGCGGCAGAAAATAGAGACAGTGAATATTAAGCATCAAATTAAAAACTCGCCGGAATTCAATATGTTGCCATAAAAAAAATGTGTGGAATTTTATAAAATTAATTGAATATTATCGGAAACGGAAAATTTTCATATAGCCCAAAAAACGGATTTATTTATTTAAAAAAAAAACTACAAATTTGTAAAAAATTTTGTAACATTTTCGTTATCTTAGTAGAATAATCTATCCGTACCATCGATTAATATACGTCAATGATCCATACGATATTTTTCAAGTTATTATGCAAGTGGCCTATTATCAACGTTAGCTAGGACTTTCCATTTTTTTTTTACATTAGCTCCACACAGGAAAATAATTCCCCTCAGGGCCTATGTCATCTTTCAGGATGCTGTGTTGAGGGTATATTTAGGAAAGGAAGGTGAGGACGTTCTGAGACGGAAAAGGGTATAAGGAATGGGTAGGAATATGGGTGTCAGTGTGTCCAGGAGCGACGAACGTATGTATCCATCCCACCCACTGCCGTGCATGGCGATGTTCCGAGAGACTACATCTGGAGAAGTCAAAGGGTCTTCCTCGATTATTCTCTCCCGATCCGGCCTGCCATGCAGCTGGTGGGTTGACGCATCCGCCGCCAAGACCCATGAACCTGGGCACCCCTACTAAGTCAACAAACGTAGCGAACCACTTGGGGTGACCTATGGCAGAGGTGTTTGTTATCCAATAAATGGTTACCCGCCTCCCAATACATTGATGCACTGTTACAACAAACACAGATGCAGACAGGATATCGGAAAATATGAAAATAGCATTTTTGTAACATAAGACCTAAAACTTAATAACAAAACTTCACAAAAATCGAATTTTTTCCTCAAAATTCACCCTATTTCATTAAATTATTTACATATTCTAGCATATTATATTCTATGGCATGCTCACCTAAGAAATATCGCTTACTCCAGTCTAGAGGTATTGTTTGCTGGGCATTATTAACCGCCCAACACCCCATAAAGGGTTAGACCTCGAATACAATTTTCATCATAGAAGCAATTTCGGCGTCACACGGCTCACAATACCCGTATTATATCCCTGGGGTAATTAATGACCCGCTGCCGAAGGGTTGGAAAACGGTGTGTGCTATACTCGTATGTGAACACCGATATCTCAAGATCTGTTTAAAGAATCAGTTTGAGGACAGCTTTGACAAGTGGATCCATGAAAATCTCACGAATGATGAGCTCTGGCGTCGTGAATTTTTTCCTTTTTTAAACGACTTCGAAAATGAGGAGGTTTGCCAATTCGACGGTTTTTTTTATTTATTTTTATGTTTGTTACCTCAGAACTTTCGATTGGGGGAACCGATATTGATGATTCATTTTTTATTAGAAAGCTGGTGCTTTCCGTATGGTCCCATTTTAATTTGGTTAAGTTCTGACAATGGAATCTATAAGAAAACATAATATGTCTTAAATTTGCAACAAGTATGTGCGCGACAAATGGACGAATAACTCAATATTACGCCAACAGATTTCGATGATTCTTTTTTTGAAGTTAAACTTCTTTACGCACGCTCGTTACTAAAAATCAAAAAATAAACACAAATTTTAACAAAACAAAAAACTACTTAAAAAAATGCACTAAAAAGTAAAAAAATAATTTTGTACGATTGTTATTTTTGGAGTTGGTGTCAGCCAAGATCTCCACATCTCACCTATGTATGTAGTTACCTTGGCTGACACCGACTCCAAAAATAACAATCGTACGAAATTATTTTTTTACTTTTTAGTGCATTTTTTGAAGTCGTTTTTTGTTTTGTTAAAATTTTTGTTTATTTGTCAGAAATATCCGGGACAATTTTTTACGTTGTATTTTACGAAAGAGGTTTTGGAAAAAATTAGTTGAATTTTGGGTAAAGCCGAGATATACTTGACATGGTGGACAAAATATACATAAATTTATTCCATTCGTTATATTCATTCAAATAGTCACTGTAATGTTCTTCGATCGTCCGTTCCATTGGATGTTCTAAATAATTTTGAAACCGGTGAACTGAACACCGAGGGAGCCCACCTGTCGATCGCATATCATCGACTATTTCCGTAAACGTTCGTGCATTAGATACGAACGACGACAGTCGCCACTCTTCTAAGGTACTTATTCTATCTATACGACTTTTATCATAAACTTTTATCTTTTATACTAAAGACTTGTTGAAGGATATTAAAGCTATCAACTATATAATCCTAGACACCGCAGTAATTAAATATATATTTAATTGAAAAAAATGATAGTAAAAAGAAAATCTATGGGTTGAAGCTTTAGAAGAATGTCTGTGAAATGAAATCAGCCAATTTTATTACCATCTAGAAGTCATGGGTTAATCCAAATTTTTATAACGAAAGCACAACGAAATTTCAATAATAAGTAGTGGAATATATATGTAGAACCCCAAATATCAATTTAATTGTGAAATTTATCTGGCTTTGGTGGTTTGGCAGGTTTTATAATTATAAGGAGTAATTATAAAAAAGCAAAAAATTGGACAATGAGTTATAATGTTTACCCCGTACTTTTTAAATGTTAAATACGAAACATAATATTCGCTCAAAAATGGTTCCTGAAAATTAATAAATAAATAATAAATAAAACATGACAATGTACGCAATAGAGAGGCTAGCTAGTTCACATAATAAAAAAATCATTCAAGTAATGTGGCCTCTGAAATATAATAATAGTATTGACAGTGTTCTGCCCACAGGTAAATTCGGTTAATTTAAATTGTACAACAGGGAAACTAATAGCATTATTGTTTCGTAACACTTACTCAACACACGCGATAACAAACAGCAACAGATTTGGTTATGACAATTTAATACTTCATAAAGTCAACAATCATGTACGGTGTAAATAGAAATGTACGCTGTCTTTATTAAAAGAGCAATAGGGTTGAATTTATTATACCGACGTTAAGAGGACAAAACTGGAAATATGACCATTTTTAAATAAATTTTTAGCCGTATTGACTCTTTTCCACAAAAAAGTATAAATTGATTTCGAAAGGTTGTTCTTTTATCTGGTAAAGCTATGTTTTGAATTATGAGAAAATATGTTTATTCTTAGCATAATTACGTTAAACCGAAGGTCGTTGGCAGATTTGTTAAATTTTTAAACGAAATTTTGTATTATACAACACACATTTCAAATCATATCATCATGCAGTAAAATAAATCAATAAATTATCTGGGAAACCTATGTTTCAGTATTTTAATTTTTGTATATATTAGATCTATTTTTAGTATAATAAATAAATAAAATAAAAACGGGGTTCTGGTATGCTTTTAGGAAATATTTAAGTGAGTATGTCATTTGCAAAAGGTTATTATTTTAAATAAAAATACGTATGAAACTCGCTAAAACAAACTCGATTAGCTTTTTCAAAACCATACGCATGAAAATACACCTGCCACATAAACACAGTTTACATTACATCCCCAGCATAACAGGTGTACTGCCGCACTAGATAATCTCAGGAATTACCTTTATAAATGATGGCTCTCCCATGGGAATTATCGTGAATTTCATAAAAATAATTTCACTTTCATTTTTTAGACTCAGGCAGGCTTTTTGCAAGGAAAATAATATTATGGTAAACTCTCTCGACGTTTATCAGGCTATGTTATGAGTTTTGGTGAAATTCTTTCTAAAAAACGAGTGGAAAAGGTTGAAAGAATGCTGATAGGTGAATTTTAATAAGCTTGGGAAATAATTCAATTGGATTACTTCAAATAATTTTGTTGTTCAAAACTTTTTACTGTGATCCTGTAAATTTCTCCTTGTTTTTTCACATACTATAGTTAAAATACGTAGTAGTGTACCTTTTATCAATAATAATATAAATTATAACTAACTAAATAACTAACTAACTAACAAAGAGGACGGCCCGCCAAACAACTCGGTCTTGGCACACATTCCTTGCCTCGTTTACATTCATACATCGTCTCATACATGTTCTTCTATTATGCTGACTCTTGAAATGACCCGACTCAAGTATCTGGTTCACTTGGTCGTGCTGTGACTTTCTTGAGTGTCTTCGACTTCTTCTACTATTCATATTTGGGTCATATACGTGCTCCTTACACTTCTTTCCTTGTTCATTCGCTCTACATGTCCAAACCATCGGAGCTTCCCTTTCTTAATCTTACTCATTACACCTACATCAGCCTTGCATTCTTTGTGGGTCTCCACGTTTCTCACACTATCGTACATGATTTTACAACACATTCGCCAATGCTGTTGAAATGAGATCCCTGAGGCGTATGTGTGGTAAAACCATGTATGATCGTGTGAGAAATGTGGATATCCGCAAATAATGTAAGGCTGATGTAAATATAATGAGTAAGATTAAGAAAGGGACAGACAGATGGTTTGGACAAGTTAGTAGTGTAAGACAAAGAAAGTAGTGTAAGAAAAATATATGACGCAAATGTGAATGGAAGAAGAAGTCGGGGACGCCCGAGGAAGACATGGCACGATTAAGCGAATCAGATACTTGAGTCGGGCCATGTCAAAAGTCAGAATAATAGAAGAGTATATATGAGACGATGTATGAATGTGAGTGAGGCAAAGAGTGTGTGCCAAGACCGAGTTCTTTGGCGGTCCGTCCTCTCTGCCTACCCCTGCAGAGAAACAGCGTCATGGTTAGTTAGTTAGTTAGCTTCGCTTCTTTGGACAGTTTGGATCTTCTTTGGATCAATAAATTATTGCATTAGTAAATGAAATTTAAAAGTGAAGTTTTTGAATAATTTTATCGTCCTGCTTTAAAATAATTCGGCTAGAGTTAAGGTTTCCGCGTAACTTTGTATAAAGTCACATAGAACGTAATAAAACGTTCCTTGTCAAAAGAAAATGGTAGTACTTATATGGTAAACTCCAAAGTTTCTCAAAGGCTTGAGGTCTGTTGTAACCATTTACGATTATAGCACCTATTAAATTTTGCTAGTTTGCATACGTATGTCATTGTCTTGTGTGACTGAAGAATTCGCATGAAAAAATACGAGCAAAATGTAAATGATATGTATCGAAAAAGACATAAAGAAGATCACCAAATTGATACTCGTCTGGGCGTTGAATTTTTCCATATTTCTATATCACATACCTATTCAGAAAGTCAACAAATCATAAAATTAATCCCCGGACGAGTCTCATCTTGGTGGTCTTCGTTATTCCTCTGGCACTCCATATCTTTTGCATTTTACTCATGGCGTCTTTTGTCATGCAAATCTTCTTTTTACTCCTTTGTCACATATAGACGAGCCTAGGTATATAAAGTCGGTTACCGTTTCTAAGTCTGTGAAAGCATTATTTGTTCTTACACAGGTGTTTGCCCTGTCGACCACCATTAGTTTTGTTTTGGTTGATCAGTAAACCTAGATTACGCCTGTCTTTTTCTATTTTAGCAAGGAGGTGGTTCATTTCTTCTTCAGACGAAGCGATAAGGGTAGTGTCATCCGCATAATGGAGATTTCATACATTTGGCCACTAGTGTTTATACCACCTTTCCATCCATCAACAACTTTACGCTTTATGTATTCACCATATATATAAATATTAAATGATATCTGTGAAAGGATGCACCCTTGACGTACCTTTTCATTTTTAATATAACTGTAGTTTACTATTTATAAAATAAAACACTAGAACAATAATTTAAATGCGCATATAATGGAATACAGGACGCGTTGGCTAAAGATCGAAGTTATTTCCAATGACGTTAATACTGGATGCGGGGTAGAAATCTCAAAGTGGGAAGCCAAATACAGGACAATTGTAACGGTCTCTATTTCTAGTACTTTAGTACTAAACTGCTACGCGTCGAGTAAGGTCGTGTCTTACCAGCACTTACCAGTAAGTAAATTGCATTGCATAGCGCCAAAATGCCCTCCTGTGTGATGAGAAAATGCTTCAATTACACGGCAAATAGTCGTAAAGGCGAAGGAATAACACTTCATTTGTAAGTACAAGCAAACTACTTATTATTATCAATTATTATAAATATTACAATTAATTTTCATGTTTCCCGCCCGCGGTTTTACGCGTCATCAGAGAAAATTCAAGGCCTACTAAAGTAAAGGGTCTGGACGCGCAACAGCCAAATTACTGTTGCTAAGTAAGCTTTACTATTTTAAAATAGACTAATCAGCCTAAACACTCTGTTTATTTGTTTGCTTGTGGTAAAACAACACATAAATCATCAGTTCCAACAAGTATTGACGACAACCGCCACCATTTGAAAACTGTCTTTATTGGGTAGCTCGACACATCAAAGTCCGACAGGCATCCGTACCTTTTATTCTAGTGGGCCGTAAGATGTGAAAGCAGTATTTGGCGAAGAAATTAATACTCTGCCCGACCATATATCTATGACATTCACACACATACATTATTTAATTGTCTGTCTTTATCACGCAGGAATAAACTTTTGAATTTAGAAATTATACTGAAAACTGCTGAAAACAAAAGAGTGTTGATTGCTTTCCACATTATATTGTGAGTATGTGAGACTATGGCGAGTCTATTTATAATATATAACGTCATTGGTTATTTCTGATCTTTTTTGAGAATCCAACTTTTTTAGCAATTTTCTTAGTTATTCTGAATACATAACTAAGAAAACGTGTTCGTTAAATGAAATAAAACAATAACTTCGTTTGAAGCCACGATTTATTTAAGTAATTATTTTTTTAATGCCGAACGGTTTCGCTTAACAAAAGCATATTTGGTATAAAATTAACCTGATCAAAAAATACATTGTTTGGGCTTATATATAGACAGAAAGAGACAAAACACAGTACAAAGCAACAAGTGAGAAAGTGAAATTAAAATTTTACATTGTAATAGAGAGAAAGAGAGACGGATGATATCTAATGAGCTACCGTATTATATGTACAGGGACAAAACGTCACACGAACAGGCGATTAAGCGTTTTACGAATTTATGTGAAATATTCCTAATACAGGGCTATTGGACACACTTAAATGATTATTAAGGATTTGGGTTAACTTTTAACAACTTTCTTTATTTCGAGTGCCTCTAAATTATTTATTCTGTTACCATGACCAATTTTGTGTAAAATCTTAGCACCGTTGCGTGCTTTGATTGAAGGTATGATCTTTATCAATAAGATGATTGGCAAATTCCGAACATCCATTATTTTTTAAGCATAATATAAGATGCTCATTGATTCTAATGTTGAAATTGCCGTTATAAATTTTTAGTATTGCCTGCTTTTATAATTGAGAAACACTGGCAAATGGCGTAAGAAGTTTGTATATCCGGATTTATCCAAAGAATTCGACATTGCTGGAAATGGCTCTATTAATGCCAACTTGCCAAAGCTGAATAGAGAAGTTCCATCAATCTTTATCTCCTTCTTTTTCGTTCTTTCTCCATTCTCAATGCGAAAAGTTATTCGCGAGAACCATTGATGCAAAGTAGCTAAAAAAGGGCGCTGTATATGGGTATCATGTATTTGTGAATTCGTGTAGAATTCCGAGATGCTCGACTAAACTTTACAATAGTATATTTCAGATTAAATGTGTTTTCTTATTTTTAATTTTTAAAAGTTACATATACTCGTAACTCGTATCTACATCAACTCAGTGGAATCTTCCTTAGTTTGTGATTATGCATTATTTGCTATCGATTACGACGAAGAAATTATTTATATCAGGATGCACTTGCATTCAATTATCTTCGAGGTCTCCTTTTTTAATATTTTTTATATGAATACCTGACAACAGTGAGACTATAGCATCTCTAATTGGGGTATGTTGTGAGGCTAAAGGTAGTGGGGATGAGAAGGAGATAGGGAAGAGGAAGGTGGGGAAGTACCTGGCTATTCAGAACTGGTCATCAAACATAGCTAATGCCATTTCAAGCAACGTTTCAATTCTGAATGGTGGTCTTACGCCAAGGTACTGAGAGTATCTTCCACTCTGGAACGTGCCGCAAATATTCCATATATTATTTTAAATGAATGAATTGTGAAATAACACAAATTAATCAAATATAATTTATTTGCCCGCGACCTTCGGTATGCGAGTCAAGAGCCTTACCGCTGGACTACGCCGCCCGTCGAAGCCCGCCGGCGAGTCGGCCCCCTAGCACAGTCGATCGGTAAGGATTGGTGGGATAACTTTCGGTAACTTCTCATTGTTCCCTAGTATGACTGCAGATCGCCAACGAATAAGTAACAGATCAAAATGACTAACTGTTCTTTGTTTGCACATTAGCGACCTTCAGTTGTTCTAGGGAACGATGTGAAGTTACCGAAAGTTATTCTTTCAATCCTTATCGATCGACCATGCTGGGACCCCAGAACATAATATAAAGTCATCTTTCTAAATTAATAGCATACTATATTGTACATATATATTTTATTTTCATCTTAATTAATGGCGTTATGTATTATATATGTACACAAGTTTTTTCTTTTCGTCCTTTTCCTTTGCCCCATTACTTTTAAAATTAAAAGTTTTTATTATAATTACAAAGCAAATTTCAATTCATGGTCACTGTAAATGTGTTTAGTAGTAAGGGCCCATTATTGGTAAGAAAATACATAGGTATTTTGTGTAATTTTATAACTTTAAAAATATGTTAATACAGGCTTTCCTATTGATTGTTTATTATTTATTGAGTTAGTTTATACTACATGAATATAAACTAATAAACACAATGTAATATTTCGTTTGATAAATTTTAAATATTTTTACAGTAAGCATAACATTTATTTTTAAATACATTCATTCTTTCTTCATACTTTCAGGCATTTCATCATAAATATTTAGTCCTCTATACATTAGGCAGTTCTGTGATTTTGATTTCTTCATTTGTGGCAATCGAACTCTGTTTATATTTCTTGTTTCGTAATTATGTACGTCTCTATTAAAAACAATTTCATCCTTAAAGTATTTTGGCATTTGGTTTTGAGATAAAAATTGATTTGCAAGCAATAATACTTTCAATGTAAAAAACAATAAATACATTAAAAAAATCTTATTATTTCCCAGAGTGGCTAAGTCCACGAAGGCTTTAAAGCTGTGAAGAATGACGAACTAAATCTAATCCGAATCCAATCGTTCTAAATTGATTATATGTTTCCATTTTTTGATAATTTCGAACACCCTATTAAGTAGGACTAAAAAACCAAATTTAAATATTTTTATTTTTTTTATTTATTGTTTTCAAGATACAATCCCGTTAAACCGCAATAAAGCAGTTTGTCAACAGGATGTTAATGTTCAATTACAATTTAAACATACATACATATTATTATTACTATAACTATACAAATAGACACAATTATCAAACATTAATTAATATAAACGATCTCTATTTAGTAACCATTGTTTCAGCATATATCTGAATCTATTTGTAGAGTCGCAATTTTTTATATTGATTGGTAACATGTTAAATATTTTTGGCACGTTAAATTCCAGGGTTCGCCGTCCGTAGTTATTATTATATTTTGGAACAAGCATTCCTTCATTCTTTGTGAACCTCGTATTATGCTCATGTTCCACTTTCTTCTTATAATCATACTCAGATACATGCTGAATCAATATTTTATACCATAATAAGGCCTGCACCGGTAATATTGTTAAATTCTGATACAACAATGAAATGTTTCGTCTCTGTGAAAAAATATTTTTTTGAACTAATAACTTAATCATAGAATTTTGTACTGATTGTAGGCGGTTTAAATTAGTTTTGCAAGAGTGTCCCCAAGTAGTTAATCCGTATCGTAAAGTTGATTCTGCGAGTGATAAGTAAATAATTTTTAAAAAATTCACGCAATAAATTAATAATAAATTAAAATTAATGAACATAAATTACCCACAGCATATTCACTATATAATCACAGAGCAATGCATGCCAGTGCCATCAGTATTTCTTGAATTGATATCACGTTGTAATAGCCGCATTTGGTGACTAGACTTTTTCTAATCCTCCCCACTCACCTCAGTCCCACAACATACCAAACAAATTAGGAATGCCACGATCCCACTGACTTAGGGTATTCATATAAAAAATAAGTTAACGAAAAATGTTGATTAAACAATAATTCTTTCGAATCTGAATGACTATGAGAATATTTTTATAAATCGTTTCGTTTTAAGAATAATTACTATACCATCCCGACTCTACGTTTTATAAAACCCCCTCACCTTGGCTCCGTGAGAAGTTACTGTGTGTACTTGATTTCTGACTTCCAATTTTCCTAATATTAGAAATTCTTGATAACAAGCTCTTACAGTTTATTACATTAAACGACAAAGATAAAAGGAACTTTTTGTATACGTGATAAAAGCAACGTTCATAAAACGTTTCTGATTATTTTTTCTTTGAATTTTCCGAATATAATAACATTTTTATGTATTACCCACATATCTCAGACAAATGAAATAAATGAAGCAATTGAAATGCGTAAAAACTTTGGAATTTGGAAATTCCGCTTTCAAACTTAGCTTTTGGTCGTTTGGGTTCAATTCAATTACAAATTTGAATTAATGTAAGTACTCGTACCTACGTATTTACGTTTTATAAAGCAGAATTATAAAAAGCACACGCATTAAGAAATACGTACCTACTATACTTGTTGCAACAAAGCTTACCGTGCAGCGTCATTGTTGCTATTAAAACGTCGATTTCCGAATTGATATTTGTGGTATGTTATTTCTTCTGATGAACAATAAATATATTAGGAGATTGGGAGTTTTAATGGTAATTTGGTTTGTCAGGTTACGAGTCGTGTTTATTATCGTCTTATTTACAATTTAACTTCAGAGTGGAAGATACTTTCAGTATCGCCCTGGTGTAAGGCCACTATTCAGAATTGAAACGTTGCTTGAAATGGCATTAGCAGTGTTTGGTGACCAGATCTGAATAGCCAGGTACTTCCCCACCTTCCTCTTCCCTATCTCCTTCCCCTCCTCACTACCTTCAGCCTCACAACATACTCCAATTGGGGAAGCCATAGTCTCACTGGCTTCAGACGGGAGCAGTTGGGACTCTTGTGTGGTATTCATTTCTACAGTGAGTCAATCTGCGGCTGGTGAAATGGTCCCTGAAGGTTGTCACGTCTCGTCTGTTCGTGGTTGAGTGGGTATCGCGTTTGGGTCCCACCCAGGCGTTACGTGTTCGATTCCTCGGCTGGCTAAGTCCTCATCATGACTCCAGCAATATTTTGAGCTTTCTGTGGTGGTAGTAGGAGATTTTAAAATATTGTTGGGTTATTCGTAACCCGGGAATATTTGTCTTTCTTTTTAATTTAATATTTAAAAAATATATATGTATAACTACCTACACCAACGGCATCTGTTGAGATACATTGAATCTACAAACAAATTTACATACACTACAATTTTTTTTCAACAACAAGATAACCCTCCCCACTTTTCTCTCTCAGTTTAGAAAATTTCTGCAATTAATAATTGAAGAAATAATTACCGGTCCACTCTGATTTGCAAGTCTCACCTTTATTACTTTACAGATATTTCGTAATACTGTTGACTTTAATTATTTCCTTTTACCCTATGAAGTTTTTTTCTCATTTCTTTCAGCGATCATCCGCGCTTTCTCATCTCTTATCTTAACTCGGCGGGAATTTAAAGATGAGTTTGTGGCCTGCTTTTATTGGGGATTAAAACGAAATTAGTTTATGAATACGCAATGGGGTGGTATGGCAATACTGCCTTCTTCAAGAGGGCGGACTTGGGGGATTAGACGAAATAAATACGCGGAAGCATCGTTTTATTTTATTTTATTTAGTAAAAGATCATACGTTTATATACATTATTTAAGAAATTTTTTGACTGCCCAACTAGGAGGATTCCCGTTTTAGGACAGTCAAATTAGGATGAGTATTAACATACGGAACATGGTCTGTAAATAATATAAAAAAATTGAAAAACAAAACAAAAATAAAAGATTAAAACAAAGTGACTGTTCTTTGGTTAGCAAAGTTTAAAAAAAATAATATTAATTACTTAGATAGGTACTTAATTACAGAGGATTAAACATATAGATACAGAACAAACGTGTAAGCATTGCATATCATAGTCCTATACAGATGGGTTGTATAAAATAAGAAAAAAAGAGAAGAGAAAGAATTAAAAAAAAAAAAAATAATAATAACCAATTAATACAGGAAAGATAACCGTGGTTTGCTGAGCATAGTTATTTAAATTACCATAAAAGTAATATATACATACTTAAGAGTAAATTATTAAAACATAATGGTATCTTGTGTTTGCATTTCAAATAATACCTAGTCCTACATACACATTTTATACAAATGATAACTAGAAAGAGAACAGAAACAATAAAATGAATCAAACAATTAATATATGGTTATTACTGTTTGATTAGTATAGTATTAAAATAATAATAAAATAATAGGTATAATGTGTACTTTTAACTGGTGTTGCATTGAATAAGCCTATTAACATATTTTGTATAAATATAAATAACAAAGAGAAGAAATAGAATAAAATAAAATATGAAATTAAACATAATATTAACGTAATATATAGGTTCATATATACACATAATGATAGCGCCCTTGAGGTGATTTTTCACAAAAACGGCGCTCTACAAATTGTCCAATTATTATTATTATTATGATAAAGATTAGAATAAAGGTATCTTATACATGTTTTTTTTTGAGTTTTTGTTGTTGATTTTGGTTTGTGTTTGATTTCATTTTTTGTGTAGTAAAAGTTCACTCTCCTTTCTACCTAATTGATGAAACCAGTTAGTGGCCAATTTACGAACAACACCTGTGCTTTTCTTTTTCCAAACATCAGGCATTTGTTATATATATATTTTTTTTACATTAACTCCACACAGGAGGCCCTGAGGAAAATATTTTCTCACAGGGCCTATGTCATCTTTGAGGATGCTGTGGGGAGGGTCTTTTTGAGGAAAGGAAGGAGTGAACATGGGTCTTAAAGAGAACCATGTTGTATGAGGGAGGAAACACAGAGGCCGGAGTTATATTTAGTACTTAGTATTCATAAAATTGTAATGAATGGATATGCGTTATATAATCGGATAATGACTCCATAAGTCGAGAAATATCAACATTTATTTTAGAATTAATAAATAATTCTCAAATACAAAATCCTTTGTTTAACGTACATTTTAGTCATGGAATAATAATAATCTAGCTTAAGTCTTTAATAATGTCTATACGTGAGGATGTTTATACCGAGTTAATAACACTGTGGGAGGTAATATTTAAAGTAAGAAAAGAGTCTCTAAATTTTTTTTACACAATGTAGAATTTATTGGTTTTAAGACATTATATTTATTAATATATCAATTTTTTTCATAACAGTTATTAGATTATATTTTGTTTTCTAAAACCCGAAAGAATAAAACAAGGTTTCTTTCACGTTCGCCAAATCAAATCTATAAGGAGAGATATTCAATCTCATTCGAATGCCACAAAGATGTTGTTAAACTCTTACGTTTTATCACGATTTGACTATTGTACGTATTGTACACGTATTTCAATGGCAATATTTTTGTCTAACCTGTTTCAGGAATCAATGAATTCATGAAACAGATTAAAAAAAATATTTTCTTACGAAATATTTCAATAGTCGAATCTTCCGCTGTGTTTTTTTATGAAAATGCATGATAGATTTGGGTATAGGTGTAATTTTTTGTGTAATAATTTTGTGATCTTATTAGAAAAAAAAAATAAAGTACATGGGACGATTATTTATTTATCACCTAAATTAGTTTTTTTACTATTAAATTATTACTGTTTAGTGGTACTACTTTAGCAGTACCATATTAGAGTAATAATTTTAACAAAGAATTATCCTCAATTAAACAAATAGCTACAAATAACGGGTATGAGACCATACTAGTAGATAACATTCTCAATAAAAAATTGAAACAAATAGCATCAAATAAATTTCTTTTTAATAAGTCTTATAATAATTTAAATATAAATCACCAATTCCAATGGCGTAGAGTACAGTTTACAAATAACTTTTCTATATTAAGCGTAAAAAAAATTCCCTCCGGAAACAAAGCCCGCCTTTTACACTAACAATAATTTAGGTAAATACTTAATTAACACTAAAAACATTGACGATAAACTTAGCCGCTCGGGCATATATAAACTTAATTGTAACGAGTGTTTTGCTTTTTACATCGGAAAAACGGCCCGGAATGTAAACATAAGAATTAAAGAACATCTAAGATGTTTAAATAGTAATGCTTTTTCAGAATTCGCGAACCATCTACTAGAAACTAACCAGTCATTCGATAAAACCTCCGGGACTAAAATATTACAGAAAAATGGATTTGGAATTAGATTAAACAAAGCCCTTGAAATCAAAAAGCTGTCAATAAAAAGTCAAACATTATTAATAATCAAATCAATTTAACTGACAGTCCCATATTTAATTTATTCCGTTAACCTCTTCTGAAAGAGTCCCCTTTCCCTCCCCCCCCCCCACCCTCAAACACCCAACCTGCAATAATTTGTCTCCATCTTATCTATTTTTATATCTTTCTGGCACCAATAGGGTGTTGCCTACTCTATTGTTATCTCTTTCATTCATTTTTTAAAAATTTCTTATATATGTGTCTGTATATAATTATCTTTAGTTAATATAATAGCCCTGATGAAGCTTGAGCTAAGCGAAAACTGGTTGGCTGTTAAATAATTATTAATTCAAATAAAGTGGTGTTTTACAAAGTGTGTTTTTTCATTTAATATATAATGTCACACCACAAAGTATTTGCTTCCCTTTATAATATTTAATTCTTATTCCGACTCTTACAATATATATTACATTGAAATCATAATCAAAACTAAATAATTTAAAAATGATTTTAAACACACAGCTAGCAGGAATCATAATAATTTAGCATTTGACATTAATAAATAGAAATATTTACGTAAACTAAACATTGCATTTTGGCGCCCAACGTTGGACTTGAAAACTGTTTCTGCCTGGAAGGGCTCCAAATTCATTTAATAATTAATAGCACATAAAGACTTGTATTTTTATTTTTATTTTTTTGATATTTAAATGATTTTTTTATTTCATTGCATACCTATCTTATTATTAAGAGCGTATAACCAGCCAGCGGCCGAAAATCCACATTTAGTCGAAAGAGGTTCTTACGATCGTTAAAGGCGGTTCCAATGAGAAAGATTAATTACTCTCCGTACGAGCTTTTTAAAATTATAATTCAATATCGATTTTATTTCATACCAAATAAGCTTTTATTTATACCTACATCCAAAAATGTGGAAAGGCGTATTGATAAACTATTAAAATTATGTACTTTTTGTTATTATTTTTTGATCGTAAGTGTTTATCATTTTTAAATAATGAATGTAAAAAAAAATTTGAAATATATTAGTCTGTAAGTGCGCAAATAAATAAACAAATGGACCAATTTTCGTCAAGAAACACATACTTTTTTTTATGATTTTATTTAAACTAAAATTAAAATTCTGTTACATACGTTTACCAGATAATGTATTGATTTTTTTTTTGTATCTATCTATAATATAATAATAAATAAATTTAACTGCACGATTATATGATTTGAAATGGGTGTTGCATAATAAATGTACTTTTTTGAAAATTTAACAAATCCGCCAACGACCTATGGTATAACTTTATTATACTAAAATTATCATTTTTTCTGAAAATTTAAAACATACGTTTACTAGATAAAAGAACAATCTTTCGAAACCAATTTATAATTTTTTGTGGAAAAGAGTCAATACCTTTAAATACTGATTTAAAAATGACATATTTCTGGTTTTCTCTGGTTATACGCTCTTAAATTACAACACATTTATTAATGGTACAAATCGTAATTTCAAACTAATGTAAATAACTACTTGAAAAATTCCTGAGGAGTATTTTCCTAAGACAAAGTAAACAAAGTAATTATGGTACATGATGAATGATAACATATTGGAGAAATTACGTAAAGATATATGTTAGATAGGTAATTTAATTTATTCACGATTTCTACGATGGGTAATAATTTATGTGTTAATTTACTTAAAGTTATTTTGACTGATTTGAGATGTGTTATAATACATTATTAGTTGAATTTTATGAAATGTGGTAGGAATTTTTGGTCTAGTGGCCAGTAATAATAAATAATTGTATAAGCGCATAGAACATTTTCTTTATCTGTTGTTATGCATATGTTGGCTTTTGATTCTCCTTAAGGCCAGTGCTAAACCATTTGGCCTATTCTCTAGTCTAGCGAACAAATACAATTTTGGTGCCAGTGAATCTACTGGGAATAGGTTTAACAAGGGTTTGCACTAGACTAAGTCCCTACATACTACATACATGTAATTATATTAGTAAAGCGTGTTCAAGTTAGGTCCGTTCGTTGTACAGCCTTCGCCGCATGTACGTAAATAGTGTAGCACCTACTTGGCAGTTTACGACACTTGAGTTTGATGAATTATTTATTTTTATGTGTTGGATGCGAAGAGCATCAACTGCCCGGAATAGTTGGATTATGGATATACAGGACTGTCCTAGAACGGGAGACTCCTAGTTGGACAGTCAAAGCTTCTTTGTACTGATGTATTCTTTGTAACAAAAACAAATAAATAAAAAATAAATATGATCGAGACCTTAGTTCTACAGAGTAATAATTCAGAATACTTAATTTTGAAAAAATCTAGATATTATTCGAAAAAATCTACCAAGAAATCTCGATTTGAAATTCTATCACACATAAATCACTTCCACGTAAGCTCATTTTGAAAATCTATTACATAATAGCAGACGCAAAAAGTTAGTAATTTATCATATTGATTGTCCTTAGATCAACCAGTGCACTCGTCCAGTCCAGAAACCCGGTCACAGTCGCTCTTACTCCCTCAAATACTGAGTGAAAGGGACAACCGCTCCTCAGGCTGATAATACCTAAAATAATCAAAATCGAGGTTTTGCATTCCCCGTTTTTCTCCTTCAAAACTGGAACGATATTTAAAGATTTTTTTGACGAACTTTATTAGGAGAAATTACTGTTTATATGTTATTTTAAAAAAAAATACAAAGTCTAGTTTGTATACTGAATATCTGTTGATGGCGTTCAATCCAGGCAATCTTAAAGATTTTTGGTTTAATGGTCCTAACCTCCTATAAGAAGTAACTTATCAAAACACCAAAGCGTGCCCTCACGGTGGAAATCTATAAAAAAATGCAGTGGTGTCAAAATCCAGAGATAAAATTGGGGAAAAACTTTGCATAGACAAAACACCTTCCATTTTCCTCTTAAGTAGGTTATTAATCCATTAAAAATATGACAAGCCATAGAAAATCATATATTTTTGACAACCGATAACGTACGATGGACCTCTTCCGATTTCCAACGGATTTTGCCTTTTTTCTTAATTGTCAAACAAAATATACAGAATCACCCTTTTGATTAAGTGACTGTCTTCCCCGTGAACGTTTTTGTCGAAGAAATTTTATTTAGTCGTATTTCAGTAACTCCAGTAACTCTAACTGTAAAAAAGTGTCGGTCCCCACCATCAAATAAGTTCGTACTGCCTCTGCCTTCTTCCGTCTAATTTCTCATCGATACTCTGTGAAGGTAAAATACTATTAATATCATTCCTCTACATTTACTAACATAAAAATATAGAACATGTTATTAGATACTGAATATGTTATTTTTTCAAGTGGAAATATTCTTTTTCAAATGTTTACAGATATAACGTTTTTATGTACCGAACAGGTCAGCTTGAAAATCAAAGTACATCAAATATTATTTTTACAGTTCGCCTCGCATATCAATTACAGTCGGCAGACGGCTGAGTGAACTCTAACTTGTAAATGACCCGAAATGATGGCGGAGTCCAAAAACTATATTTTGGAAATATTACACCCTCAACCTAACTCCCACTATCCAGTAGAGATTTCAGGCATCGCTGGAGCATGTGATGAAAATTTCAGCCAAGCCGAAAATTGATACTATTAAGCAAAATGTTCATGTTACCAACGTGCTCGTATATCCTGGCAACATATTTGACTAAATTTAGAAACATTATGATATATAGTGCGCAATTCACTCGCGGTAGAAGTGAAATCTTCAGAAAACTAAAGTAAACAAGAGTGGGGAGACTACGAAGCACTTTTTTTTATCAATGTGAAGGATGATTTTTTTCGCATTTATGTCGTCGAATGCACCTGTTCCTATACAAACCAATCCCAGGATTGAAACTACAGAGAGAGAATAGTATTTGAGTTTTCTCCTTCGGAGGCGCTAGATGTCGGTTTCTTTTGTGTTTTCTTTGCCTGGAGTGGTTTGAAGATTGGATATTGGTTTTACAAAAATATTTTTTTTGGATTTCGTAGAATTTGACGCTTGGACCGCTGATGTCTCTGGCCTCTAAGGTTCGTAAGGGGGTTCATACCACTAGATCAAATGAGGCTTGCGTAGGAGAGTGTATTGAGTGTATTTATCGTATTATATTGGAACCAAGTTCCCGTGAAATAAATAAATATTTTATTGCTATATTGTTTATTGTTCTCTCGCAGGCTTAAACCAGTAGGTGTGTTTGTTTGTCTCTAAGAGTGTATGTATGCCTGTGAGTATGTTGCTTGTTTTATATCTCTCTATGTATGTATTATTATGCGTTTGTAATGTGGTCACTTGAAATATTGCTCTTCTATATCTATTTTATAAATTTTAGTTTCTTGTTATAAGTATGCTTTTAGCGTTATAATTAATACTGTGAAATTGAACTGCCGACAGTCTGCCTTGACAGTTTAGCGCAGTGATGGGCAAAGTACGGCCCGCGGGCCAGCTCCGGTCCGCAAAAGTATTTAATCCAGCCCGCTGACGATCTTTCCAAATTATAAGTATACCCATTATATACTATTAATTTCGAAGGATCGTAGGCGTCAAGATATAATTATCGCGGGCTATTTACAGCCAGTTGTATAAAGTAAATTACTTGAATTTGAAAAACAAGCCATTTCTAGACTAGTCACGTATTATATGTATTTTTACATTGCATAATTCACCAAGATGTCCTTTGTAAATCTGTTTTAGATATTAGACATGTACTAAATGTGGTTATAAAACTAATTAATACGATTCGATCCCCGGGCTTGGTACACCGGCAATTTCAAAAATTTCTGGTTGAAGTTATTGCCGATTACCTACTCTGATCTTCTTTACGACACGAAAATAAGATGGCTAAGTTGTGGGTATGCATTCGAGCGGATCTGGATTTTAAAAGAAATTGATTTTAAATTCCGAAAAAGTAGATTTTTATAGAACTGAATATCCAAAGATCACGCCAGAAAATAATATCGATGTTTGGGCCATCGACCATAAAATTGCGTAAAAACTGCGCAGAAATCGATTAACTGATGAGTAGTGATAAGCGTCTTTTCTCGCTGCTAAAGGTTACTTCGTCGCAGCTCAAACCTGCATTGGAAGACATTATGGCCAATCAAAGGCAATTTCATGTCTCACACACCTACCATAGCAGGGCCTTCGAATAAAAGTAAAAAAATTGTAATCTGTAACTTATATTAGCGTTTGTGAGTAAAGTTTTATAATTAAAATATTGATTTTGAAACAAAATGCATTTTGGCTATACTCCTGGCCTTCCTCTGAAATTTCTTAAAACTTTCTGGCCCCCCATGAAGAAAGTTTACCCACCACTGGTTTAGCGGGTACCTACTTAAAATAAAGTACAAATAAATAATAATAAGTTAAACTGATGAGGTGAACATTGCTTACGAAACATATAGGTTTTATCCAGACATTAAAAGCTGTTAGAAATAAGAGATAATTATTTTGAATAATAATATGTCAAGTCTTCGCAAAAATCGTTTTCTCATCATTTTTTTCTTTCTTATTTCACATTCAGATTATGTTGATGGCGTTTTGAAAGCGAATTTAAGAAGAGATCATTATAATCGAAAAAAATGACCCCTTGAATAACTTTTGATTCAAAAAGTTTTAATGTAAACTTTTATAAGGTAAATTTTCCAAATTATGTAGTTATAGAATTGCTTTATGTGTTCGCTTGAAGGCTTTTGGAATGACAACGGAAAGCCTATTAGACCTAAAAATTATACGATTTTTCCATGAATTTTTCATAAATTTAAGGCATTATGTTTAATACGAGGTGTAAAGAAAAATGGTACAATGGAAAAGCCTTTAAAAGGATTCATATTTAAGAATGAAGGCAGTGTGAAACTTGCCTTTGTTAATCATCTAGGCTTCATTCATCAAATTTTCTGAAGTGTGAAGCCAATTTAATATTTTTAATTATTTCATCTTTACTAACTCCATTACACTGGGTGCCTGTCTCAATAGGAACTATTGTATTCAAAGCAAACGCAGTTTTAAACATTAGCATTTTTACTAAAAATAAATATAACAACACAATATTGTATCAATATATTTAAAAATTGAAACATGCTTGCTTGGGTACATAGGAAATGTATGAAACTTTCAAAATACTTTCTTTCTACCCTCGCAAAGGTTTCTGGATTATTAAACCACTTGTAAAATACACCTGAAAAGTTTTTTAATCATTACAAAAACTCTTCCGAAACTGTCAAAAATGGATTGTTCAATAAAAATTCAATTTTCGAATAAACTCTTTAAATTAACGAATTTACTTGGAGTACTCACGTATGATATTTACCAAAATCAAAAAAATTGAATCTATTCAAGAATTATAGGTATTTTAAATAGGATCCTACATTAGGTACAATATTTATTTGATTGTACATACAGTATTCAAAAATTATTATTTGTAATATATGAAAAATGAAAATTTGAATAAAAAAAAAGTTATAAAGCTGAAAGTACTGGGACTGAATATATGGAACACGGGAGGGGAATTGGTGGGACGGGGGAGCGGGAGAGGGGAGAGGGAAGGCAGAGAAAGTGGAAAGGGAACGCGGAAGGGGAAGAGAACGCGGAGGGGAACGGGAACAACGGGAAAGGACATGCAGGTAAAAAGAATTTATTTCTTTGAATATGGCATTGCAACGCATGCCGGGAACCAGTTAGTTTAAAATTAAAGTCAATTAGCATCGTACCTACCGTTGGATACATACACTTAAAAATATTAATCCTCTTCCACTTTGAATCTTCTTCAATTTAATTAAAGATATCGAGAATTTAATAAAATGGTTGATGTATAACATGTCTTGCTCGATGATCCGAGACTTGGTGTCTGATTTATTTTATGTACTAGCTACTACCCGGCATGTGTTGCAACGACACTTGAAGAAAGAAATTGTTTCTACTTGCGTGTCCTTTTTTCGTTCGTCCTTTCTCCCCCGTTCTCATTCCACCTCCACCCTCCCCGTATTCCCCCTTCCCCTAATTAAGTAGATCGACAAACACAATGAATTATATTGATATTAATAAAAGGCAGTTTGATTGAAGTTAGACGAGGTAAGAGGGGATGCCACACAGCTTCTCCAGGTACCAAACTTGAAGTCAGCCGCTGAGGACAGGAGGAGTTGGAGGCGAATGTTGTAGGAGGCCAAAGCTTGATATCGGCTGTAGTAGCGCCATCGAAGAAGAAGAAATTAGTTTGAATGGAAAGTGTAATGTAAAAGCCCGGTACTTACCAGATAACGGTAGTTTTAAAACTGAATCCGCAATGAAATGAAACCTGTCGATTCAACCAATTTTGTCGAGTTTTGGATTGCTGTAATATAGTTCTTGCTCGTTATTAATATGTTTTACTGCCATTCGAGAGTTAAGTGAACGAACAGAGCAAGCATTAAATAAATTCATTAAATGAAAGCTTGCAAAATATATCAAAGTGTAAAACTAACATAATATAACCAAATAAATGGAGCAATTAAACAATAAAAATTATAGATCGTTATAAACAAACAGTCGTAATAAATAATATAAAATGTACCTATACATATATTTACACCAGGGCGATCTTCCACTCTAATGGCCGTAAAATACAATTAAAAAACAAAAAACCAAAATATTTAATACATATAACAAATTTTCGTTGTTAGTTTTCGGGGTGTTATGCCGTGTTGCGCTACCTCCTTTTATAGCCGACGTTTCGGACAGCGTTGCAGTGTCCATCATCAGGGCAGATCCGGTAGATCCGACGATGTCGTCATCGTGATGGACACTGCAACGCTGTCCGAAACGTCGGCTATAGAAGGAGGTAGCGCAACACGGCATAACACCCCAAAAACTAACAACGAAAATGCTTTTGGCCGTGAAAATCTAAAAACTTATATGTATAACAAATTGTTTATTCATGTAGGTGTAGGTGTCTATCTAATACCTACTGTGTTTACGCATTTAACTTGTATCTATTTATGTTTATGCACTTCGATACAAAAATTACACCTACTACTAATGTAAATTCTGGAAGCGAGATTTCAATCTATTATTTCTTTTTATTAATCTTTCTCATTACGTTTACATCAATCAGCCTTGCATTCTTTGCGGATCTCCACATTTATCACAGGATCATACATGTTTTTACCACATATACTCCTTAAGGATCTCATTTCCACAGCATTCAGTCTACTTTTATCTTTCCTCTGTCAGATCCATGCCTCACTGTCATATATCAGGGTAGTACCAGCATTCCATTGTGGACTACTAGCTTCGCTTTATTTGAGAGTTTTTTTTATTAGCTCCAATGGCATTCAGTCCTCCATTAATAGAGTTACCTGTATTTACCCTTCTTTCAATATCTCTATCAGCCTTCCCATCTCTCATATTATAATAATAAAATAAATCACGATAATACTTTGGGCTTAAAAACCTTGAAACATAATCTCCATAATAAAAATAATTAAAACATAGTTTCCTTCTCAACCAACGAAATAAATTAATACCCAACTATATAGTAGACCAATTTTTACCTATGCTGTTTCGAGTTGAAACGGAAATATTATGTAAATGTAAAGGCAAACTTGCAAACCAATCAAAGCAATCTTCCTTACTAACAATGGTGTATGGATGGTCACTGTCGTATCTAAATATTCTCTTGTATTATCAATACTTTCTCGACCTGCCCACTGACACACTGTTTGGATATTGTCTTGGTTCTATGTTTGGATATTGTCCCAGCTGGATTCATGTACGATAGTACGAGTATATATTATCCGGTCACTCAATAAAACCCACTCCGTTTAAACAAGTTTATTATGCAATCATGATGGTGTATATCCCATACCCGCCTCCCAAATATTGTTAAGCTTGCGAATTAGAAAAAAGAAGTCAAAGAATCTATAGTTTTTTTTTCGAAGAAAATTTCTTCTGACGGGTTTTTACTTTGTGATGGCACTATTTATTTTATTAAAAGTCAAACAACTTTGTTTACATCACTTTATTTTATACACAATCTACATGTTTCGTGAACAATGTTCACATCATTAGGAGTAAATGTACTAATCTAATTGTATTTATAAACATTGGTTTTAAATAACTAATACTGACTAAAATCTATCTGTCAGCGTATTAGAAACAAATAAAAACATTGTACATTTCCGACAGAGAGAGAGAGAGATTTCAGTTCGATCACATAGTAATAATTAATTCATAACTGACAGTAGGTTTCAGCTAAATAGCGAACCTAATGCTTTTGTATTTTTACTCCACAGAGGGCAATGATATTTGTTTACAAGCATATTGCTATTTAAACAGATGGTATTTACAAAATCAATCAACTCTCTGGCTATCTATCTTATCCAAACTGTGGATTCCTAAGAATGCGACTTCATTATGCTCAAATCTTAAATCCACTACATCATCAGCTGAGGGATGTTTCAAAACAGATAACATAGTCCAAATACAAAGTTCGAAGATCGCGATCTCAGAGTATCAAGCTCTAAAGCTTGGAATAAACTTCTATCCGAACTAAGACGCATAAAAAACTCTCTAGTACTCGAAGCTTAACTTCGTACCCATAGATAAATAATAAAATAAAACCTGAATCTACTGAATACAAATTTAAGGTCTTAAAAAACTACCCACTTTTCGGTATATCTTTATCCGTTCTCACAAATCTAAACCTTTTTACCGAATGATAGACAAAGACTTTAGTTTATTTTATAAAGCTTTGTTTTATTGTTTAATGTTCTAGGTAAGTAAAGTATTTTTACAATAGTTTTTTGATATTTACCAGCTTTGTATAAAGTACTCCCAACTTTAGATACTTCACACGGAAGACCTATAGAAAAAAAGTACCTATTCACTTGACCATCTTCTTTTTCGTCTTATTGCCCCTCTCCAGTGATTTTTTTGTTGTTCAGGAAGCGTGGTTTTCCTTGATAAGTTTATCTTAATTGTTCAAGAACCTTTTAAAATATAAGTTTTGTACTGATTCCGTAAGTGCTTGGAAGTTATAAAAAAAATTTCGAAAGTGCACAAAAAATGTGACAAAATTTGTCCGGTCTACAATAAATTAGTGGAAAAATGTAATGTGATAATAATCTAAACTGCGCAAAATTCAAAGTTTTGTTCTGAACCTTATGTAGAAATAAACTAGAAAGTGTTGTGGATTTTTCAGTGTTTACGAAGTAAACCAAATTTTTCCTTACCTCGTAGTGAAATTGATCAAAAATGTTCTTGCAATAATTTATTGAAAAATAAATTATCAACATTGGCCTATATGGAGCCTAGAGATCGAAAAATCTTATATAAGGACCGGTTGCGTCGCAAAATTTGAACAATTCTTCAAATTTCAAAATTAATTCAGATTGCTTCCGCGCGTTTTCATTCCGCGACAAAATATCCCTGACAAAATATCCTACAGACAAAACAGCTTCCAACAAAATATCTACTAAAACCTAACCTAACCTAACCCAAAGATACTGAAATAAAAAAGAGATATTAACAAATATTAAAGTTTACTTTGCTTTATTAATAGGTACGTGATTGGCGTGTTTTTTTTTGGTCTTTTTTAGACCATATTTTTTTTACCTGCCAACGTCCTCACTGTGCCATTTCAACGCCCTCTAATTTTCTCTGGGTATTCTACTGCCCCCCTGAAATTCTCAAATGCTCATAAGGGGGCGTTATCGCCCACGTTGATATGACCCACATTGAGATCCTTGACGTACACTATGCGCGCTTTCAAAATCGAGTTAGGATGTATTCAAAAACCAGCTGGGCGTTTTGAAATCAGATGTAAATCAATTAAAATCAACGTTTTAAAATCATAAGGGTATACGTACACAAATAACTGCCGCGGGCCGCAGTTTGACGACCACGGGTATAAACTATAGACCATACATCAAGAAATTTTTTATTCAGTGAATTAAACGTATTCGTTTTTTGAGTCCGGGCAACATACAACACATGTTATGTAACATTTCGTTATATTAATGTACGCACATATTGTAAATCCCTTAGTTTCCCAGCGTATAATTCACTAGTTTAATTCCCAGAGCGTTCTTGGGCACTTGCGTCCGAAAATATTGTTCATCAACTTATACAATATTATCTCTGATCCTTTCTAAGGGTTGATCCCTTTATCATACTCTTTGGCGTTGAAAGTAAGTCCCTAATCCCTCACGTCGTCTTCGTGAAACTTTTTACACCTCCATAAGGACTAGACCACCTAAATTATGATAGATTTCAGGGTCCGACTAGCTCCCAGCTCGCCGTGTAATTGCTAAAGTTTCCTCATAAATACTTCGATACAATGTTGCCCGTGATTCAATCCTGTTATTTTTTTACAAAGATACTCATAGCTCGTCGGTGATACGTCTTTGTTCTTATGAAAAAATGCTAGGAGACTCGTTTTATTCGTATTAAATGTCATACCAGATTCGCACTTCGTAAGGTTAGATTAGGTTAGGTTTTCCTATCCTTCAGGTCATTCTCGAAAATATTTCATAATGGTACTACCTGGGTTACCCGGCTTCGCTCAGGACAACATTCGGGAGTGTTTGGAATGTTCCACAATAGTTTTCCCGATTCTCTATTCCCGAACATTCCACGACATACCTACTCCGCCACTCCTTTCAGAACTTTCTAGAGCTCTAACGAACCTTCTAGAACTTTCCGGGAGATTGTTCTGGAAATTTCAAGAGGGTGAAACTTCCAGCCATTATATCTTCAAATGCACGCCCTTTGGGTAAAAACGGGAACCGTTATCCTGGAGGGGGGATAGAGATCTACCGCACCATATAACTCCCTTGATCGTACCTAGACTCGTTTGGGGCATCCATTAATTACTTGAGCAGTTTTTCTTCCAATCTAGACCCCCCCTCCCCCTCGGTGAGATACATTTGGGCCAATTCGTATATTTTTTTCAAGTAACGTGAGATTTTGCTGGACCCCCCCCCCCCTCCGTTTGTGCTCACGTAATTAATGGATGCCCCCTTTCTGAGTTTTTGTATGTGACGCATGATTTTTTAACTTTCTTTTATAATATATATCGATTACAAAGATATTCAATCAATCGGGAAATATGATCGATTAATGCGCGGTTACCTATTTATTCTTTTACCAAACCGTACCAAAGGCGAAACCGTACCAAAACCGCCCGCAGGGCCTGGCAGCAAAAACCTGCGGAGCGAAACTGCTTGTTTTACGAGTAATAGATGAACAAAAATTATAACTACGAATAAACTTTTTGTGAGCAAAAAAACATTCCAAACAAACTTTATCTTCCTAAATGATCGGTCAGACTCTACTGGCCAGATTTAAAGTTCCACGATATGGGAGTCGACATCAAATCGACTGAAACTCATCAAACGTTAACAGATCTGTAATTGAGTGCCCTCACTCGCGATAAAAGACTGGGGTGGAAATGGGCCGGAAGGGGGAGTGTTGTGGAGGGATGAGTCCTCCCACATCCCAACCCCCCCGTAGTTAAACTAAATATCTATTTCTATAATTTAAATATTTTCTAAAATAGAATTTTATTTGCGAAATGTCATTCTCAAGAATTTTATTTGTCTTATCGTTATTTGCTGTTTGTATTACGTGATTTTTTTAAACAGAGATAGTTGGAGGAATGGGAAATGACATGGGCTACTTTTTATCACGGAAATTTTTTTTATTACCGTGGGGAAATTCTTTATGCAGTAAAGAAGCCGCGGGTAAAAGCTAGTAATTCAATATAAACAACTTTTTCATTAAAAAATTTACTGCTTATTACATTTTTCCACCTGCAAAAAACCGCTTTATTTATGTATAGGTACCTATTACAAATCAATTTTAAACAATTTGTAAATTTAAATTTACAAATTTGTACGACCTTTTGCTTAAAATAAAGTCAACATAATGTTATATTTATTATTTAATAAGGTTAGGTGCTCTAATTTGTGCAAGTACCAACAAATGGCACTAATTACTTCGATGTGATTTGTACCGAAAGGCGCGGCCTTTTTCGACAAAACCGAAACGAGTCGATCGTTGAATGAGCGTCGCGCACCATGTACGTTTTTGGTATCCAAACAAGATTTGAATATCCAAGTAATTTGAATACAACAACTGCGTCCACGGTGTATATTTAGTTAATGCTTTGATACTCGAGTACATTACAATAGTAGGACGGGTGCTGCACGCGCAGCGCTGCGGTTCTCAGTAAACTTTGTTACATCGCGCGTAATTCTAAAAGTGTAAATGAATTATTCTTGCAATAATTTTAAAAACTTTTATTTCATATTTAATTTTTCGCAAGAAAGGTGGAGTACACCTATACCTATAAAAGTAACCTATACAATTTAATGTTTACCCAAACAACCGTATCATGATGTGTGATAGATTACGAGCCTACAATAGATAACGGATAACCCATATTGCAAAGTTCCCAAGTGTTCTGAAGTTCACTTAAGTTCCGCCCTAGAAGGCACTAGAGACGGGTTAAGGGTAGGCCAGTGTAGGGCCCCTTATTTCTCCTAATATTTCTAGAGCATTTGAAAATAAATATACTGATAAGATGTTAGCATCTTCGTCCAATCATGCATTAATCGTGTTCAAAAGGAGTAAGTACTGGAGTTTTTGTACTTGTCACTGTATTTTCTTGAGTCAATTAGATTTTTCTTGAGTTTGTACACGGTGTTCGGAAATTCGTACAACAAGCGATATCAAGTGAATCTTCGTCACATTTGGGTTGATTTTCTATTATAACTTTTTGACAAAGGTAAAGAAGAGGAACCGGAAGAAGTGAAATAGAGAAAGTGGAAGAAGGGAGACAGGAACAGAAGGACTAATACGAAGTGGAACAGGAAGATGAGAAAAAGGAAGAAGAGCGACAAGTAGATGATGAACAGGAGAAGAAAAACAGAAAAAAGGAAACAGGAATAACAGGAAAGGAAGAAGATAAACATCTCATCACATATAATTTCATCTCACCTATCTCATCTCAACTCATCTCGCCTCATCTCGTCACATCTCGTCCCATCTCGTCCCATCTTGCCTCGTCACGTCTCGTCTCGTCTCGTCTCATCTCATCACGATGAAGAATGGGAAGATGACGATGGGGAAGATGAAGAAAAGTAATAGGGAGAGGGGAAAACGGAAGAAAGGGATGCGAAATAACGGGAAGAGGAAGAAGGGGAAAAGGTAGAAGAAGAATATGAAGAAGGGAAAGAGGAAGAATAGGAAGAAGAGAAAGAATAAAAGGGATGGATAAATAATGGTAAAATGAATAAGGAGAGAATACATTATTTGAGATTCTTAAAAAATGTCTCATCTAGTCTTATATACGGAAGGTATATTCGAATACTAGGATTGGAATATCTATATATCAAATGTATTTTCCTAACATATTTATTCATTTCGTTCTTGTTTAATTATTATGTTTTATTACGATGTTCCTTACAAATATAAATTGGTGTATTCAGTGGTATTTTCAGCTTTTCCTTCATTGATATAATATGAAGTGAATACATGAATGGGATAAAGATATTTTCATGGAAAAGTGATTGGTGTTATGGTATTTTTTGCGAGAAAAGAGAAAATAACTTACGGATTTGGATAACTTAAGTACCTACTATTTTGTATTCTTCTTTACTATCTGTAGGAAATCTGGACACTAAACCAAGCATTAACACCAAAAATAGAAGAAGGCCTTTGATATATTACGAACACACGAATATAATACATGCGCATCTTCAAGACACCCTGAGCAGATAAACTAATAAAATCATGTTATAAATCTGTTTATCTTTGAAATCAGCCATTACTTTGTACCCTACTAGAAATACTAAAAATGCATTTAGCATGCCTATTGAAATTCAAAAACTACCCATTAATATTGATAGGGACGACGCGACGCGACGACAATGGCTTTAATAGAAATTTGTATATTCCTTGATGTAACCGTTGCTTTTTTTCAAATTTTCGAATGAGAGTCGCTAAAATAGCTTTCGTGATTAAATAATATCAATAATAATAATGCTATAAGACCTTATTGAAATAATAAAACATTCAGATAGCGGATAGATTAAGGGTACTGTAACGTTCTCCGAAACGTCTAAAGAAGGTGGAAACGCAATATGCTATAATTACCTAAAAATTAGTCACGATAAATTAGAAGTTCTTCACGCAATGACCAAATTGTGGAAATTTGTATATTTACGATCTATTATAAAATAATAAAATTCTAATACTTTATAATTGAAGACAATTAAGTGCGATCGAGACACTGTTGCTCTCATTTTTTTAAATACACTGTTTCTTGGGACATAGTTGTCAGGGAAGATTCAAAGATTGAGAGGCATAATTATAGGTCCTACATGAAAGACAACACTAATAGACTGTAGCAAGTGTAATAGAGGTAGAAACAATATTCACAAAATTAAGGATGACAAAACAAGAGTTAGTGAGCTGTTTTTCAGGAACACCCTCAATTTTAAGATGGCATTCAAATTTGTGCTTACACTATAAAATTTATCAGTTATTTTAGGCCATGGACTGACATTTTCTTACTACTAACGAAGTTATAGCGTGTTATTACGAATAATGGTCGGCGTAAAATGTCGTAAACGTTAACATTATTTTTACAAATTGTAATTGACTATTAAAACGCTTCATGCTTTCAAAGAAAAATGATCAACAGGTTTGCAATTTCATCTATTATGGTAATTCACCAAAAGGTCTTACTTAACCTTAATTGTATATCTGTAACAGATATAGTCATTCGATTTCATTACAGATTTCAGTCACAATTTCATCCAATTAATAACAAATCACTTTGTTTAAACCACTTTTTAAATAATTGCAGCTTAAATTTTTTGGATTTAAATATTTCTATCATTAATAATAAATTGAATTCAACATTTTTCGTAAAGATACATATACAGATATCATTATATATGAAACATCTAATCATCCATATTCACAAAAATTAGCAGTTTTTCATACCTTGCTAAGTAGATTAATTAATGTTCCCTTATCTTTGAGTAATTTTACAAAAGAATTAAATACAATTAAACAAATTGCGATTAATAACGGTTATAATTCAAAATTAATAGACAATATGTTAAACAAAAAATATAAGAAAAAGTTTCTTAAATCTTTTGTTTATCCACACGTTATTGAAAATGATAATAATTGGAGAAATTTTTTATTTTTAAATAATAACATTTCAAATTTAATAATTAAAAACATGCCAAATAATGTACAGCCAGCTTTTTATACAAATAACAAATTAAAAAATTATATATTAAATAATAAGGATAAATGTGATTTTTTTAACAAATCTGGGGTTTTAATTTGTAATGATTGTAACTTTTTTTATATTGGAAAAACTTCAAGAAATTTTAACATTAGAGTTAAGGAACATATAAGATGTTTAAATAATAATAATTATTCTGAATTTGCCAACCAAATTTTGGAAACAAGTCATTCTTTTGATATTAATACAGGTCTTAAAATTTTACACACTAACACTACGGGCATACAATTGGATAATTTAGAAATTAGAAAAAGCATTGATTGTAATTTAAATATTATAAATAACCAAACATTTTTTAAAAATAGCCATCTTTTAAATTTATTTTCTTATTAATACTTACAATAATTATTTATTTTTTGATTTAGACTAATTATTTAAATTATCTGTTCTTAAAAGTTTTTTATTATCTAAATGCAATTTTATTTTTCTTTAAATAATTTTCATATTTAATTTTGTATAACTATTTTTTTATGATTTTTAAGCAATTAATCACCTCTACTTTTTGATATTTGGTCTATGTTGTATTTTATTCTAATTTGTCTATACTTGTTTGTCATTTATTTTTCTTTATATTAACATTTCCTGAAGAAGATAACATTGTTATTGAAACATGTCGATATTGTTAATTAAAAAAGTGGTTTAAACAAAGTGATTTGTTATTAATTAAATAATCAATAATGCCACAAAGTTATTTTGCAAAGTTTGAAGAAACAATTTTATCCTTTTAGAACTATTACAATTTCTCAATTTTTGGTCATTTGATGAAGGACTCCTAATTTGGTTATTTCTGTCGGAGATATTATGGATATGCACCTGTACATCATATATTCAAGGCTTCAAAGTATTCAGTTTTCTATCATCTAACATTAATTCTATATTACACACCATGTTCCACGCTCATACCGCGAAACTTTTAGTGTAAATCCTAAAGCAATTCTAATTAGGTCCCAAAAAATATTATTTTATTTCATTTTTTTATTTTATTTTATTTTATTTGGGAGACCAACAGTTTACATTAATAACAGAGCGTAGTAGTAATTGAGACATAATAATTGAACCATTTACAGGTTTCCACATGGGTATTACAAGGGTACAAGTGTAGTGATTCCAGAGATATTTACTAATGAAAAATTACATTTCAGAGACAAGTAGTAATACAAATATGCGTAACAAAAAATTAAAAGTGGAAAAAAGGAAGTTTATAGAGTGGTGGTTGTGTTAGAGGGTAACTATACCTAGTTATTGTAATGTAATTTAAGGAGTGTGGTGCAGAGTTAAAAATGTCAAACTGTGTGTGTGTGTGTTGAAAGTGTTGGATGCACGATAGATAAAAGAGTTGGGCTTAGAATTAGTGTTGCACCGAGGGCAGCTAAGAATCATATCTGATCTGGTTCGTCTGTTAGGAACCCGTATCTGTATTCGTTGTAAGAGTTCTGGGCAATCTACGACGGATCTGGCTATTTTTTAAAGAAAGAGTACATCGGCCGAGCTTCGGACTTCTAATGATAGTATTTTGAAGTACGTGGCTGAATCTTGGCGACTTAGGTGTAGGCGGTAGCTGCGGAAATCTAAGTATCGTAGAAAACGATTTTGAACATATTCTAGATTTTCCGCGTATGATTTGTATTTCGGGTTCCAAACTTGTGACGCGTATTCAAGTAAGCTGCGGAAAATATAGGATTTTCATTGTATCTAAAAATTGGAGTATAACAGTGACTTTAATTTTGTGGGTGACCCGACAGTTAATCCCCCGATAGTTGGCCCCTTAAAATGATATCTTAATATATAAAAAATAATATTTCTTTGTTTGTCCCTTGTATGTTCCTAAACCATTCATCCGTTCGGAATGAAAATTTTGTGATTTGTTGTGTGCATACCCGCAAAGGTTTCTGTATTTAATGCTGTTATCGTTAGTTGATCTCTCTACCAATTGATTTTTCGTACATTTACCCCGATCCCCTAAAAGATTATTTCTTCAAGTAGGTAAGTATGCAACGAGGATGTACGGCCGTATAACCAAAGTCGATATACTTATATCTACAGGCGTCTTGAATGGAAATAAAACAATGATTCCGAAGACAAATGTTTTTTTACTCTTTCTCGTTTACACTCTTACTTTTCACTTAGCACTCTTATTTATTTTGTGATGACGTAGCAGAGTGCAGTCGGTGACACTGCACTTAAACACAAGACCGTTTCAGACCTAGATGCATTAAAATGCTGTATAAACAATACAGGATGTTTCTCAAGCCAAAGCTAAGTGCCTGGCAATTTGTCACTGTCAGCCCAACATCCTTCTCCGCCAGCCTTCGAGGGCTGTAAACGAGGCTGTGTTTTACGTTATTTTGTTCTACAAAGTGACCGATGGAGGATTATGGGACGCTTGGTTGGCTTGGCCTCGGGACGCCGACGTCGAGATTTGAAAAGCATCAATCACTGTCGCTAGAATTGTCATTAGTCCTATTTTTGGATTTCCGGAAACAAAGTTTTTATTTTTATTTTGTATAGCGTCGCAAACAGTCCAATGGCTTTCTTGTTTAGGGCGGTGTTAGGAGGCAGAACAGAGGCAGAAAGAATGTTATTTTACTTTATTTATTTTTACAAAGAAACTAATAGTACAATGGTTACAGTGATGAGACAATTTACAGATATTAAGTAATATTTCATGGTGGGTATCTATGATATGTTTCTTATAGTGAAATACGTTGAGATAGTGAAGATTTTGATGTACCTGTCAAGCCATTTTATTGACCATTATTTTTTAAACTTAAGAAAACATGTTCTTCAGAAATGATTTTAGATTTCCACCGCCAAAAGTATTTTCGTTATTTATTTTTGGGTGTTATGCCATGTTGCGCCACCTATTTTTTTAGTCAACGTTTGCTGTAACGCTATCCGAGACGTTGGCTTAAGAATGTGCTAGCGCACCACGGCATAACACCCCAAAAATAAATTAAGAAAAAATGTGTTCTTCTTTAAGCCGCATACAGAAATGTAATACTATAAATACCTCATGGATTTTTTTTTGTAAATATACTTTCGGGCGTCGCTTGCGTAAATTTTGTGAATACTAAAAACAATGGATTTTAAAAAGGGCCGTTCGTTCGTTAGTTATTTCGTCTTTAATAAACAAAGTAATGCGTATTAAGGGGTAGGCGGGGATGGGGGCCAGTACGTTGGGTCGAGAGAGTTCGGCTGGAAGGGTCAAAGGGTCTCCCTCAACTCCTGCTACATCAGCTTGTGGGCAGATGCACCGCCACCATCTTCGAGAAAATCCACCCCATGAAACCGGGAACCCTTGCTAAGGGATCAACCGTAAAAAACAACTTGGGATAACGTTTTTTTTTTAAAAGAAAGACAAACATTCCCGGACTATGAATAACGTGACAATATTTTAAAATTTCACCTTACCACATTAGGTGGAAAATGTTGCTTTGTGTCGTGATCGATGTTTGTTTTTGTCACATCTGTCGGATCTGCCCTGATGATGGACACTGCAACACTACCCAAAACGTTGGCTAAAGAAGGAGGTAGCGCAACACGGCATAACACCCCAAAAACAAACAACGAAAAAGTTCTATCTTGATATAAATCAAGGCAATCCGCACAATAAGCCATTACAACAAATTTAATTCTCAAAGACTCATAAAAATATAGCGATTCTCTAAGCAGCTTAACATCTAAGGAAGAGATAGCGTCAAAGGAATGAGGTTTTATGTTATAAAGAAAAATACTGTGGTTGAATTTTCCAGTCGTAAACTGCAGAGTCTCCTCTCAGAGGGAAGAAACAGTGATATAAAAATAAACTTTAAACCTCCGTAGATACTCGAATAAATTGATTGTTTCTCAGTGAAGATTTCATAAATAATAGTCGACTGAGGATATGATCATATATAAATGTGAGCAATAGCCAAAAAATATTTATCTAAATTCTAATAAATTCGTCCATAAATATTATCATTCTCAAACGAACAAAAAATACCAGTTTTATCAAATGATTCCAATCAGCAGAATTTGAAAAACTTACCTTTTTTCCGAAATGTAGCTGCTGGATTATTGCATTACGGATAATCTGAATACTTAACAAATCATTATTTTTTTTTAATTGATAAACTAATGTTTAAGACAAGAGTTTTATGCATAGCACAAAGAGTAACAATTATTAAAAGTAATAATTATTAGCCTGAAACACTCATCTACATTGAAAAAAATCTTCCGAGAAAAGATGCCGCCGACAGGACTCGAACCCGCGTCCTTCTGATTTCCGGTCAACTGCTCTGACTCAATATACACTAGTGTTTCATTCAACAATTACTGCTTATTACATTTTTCCAACTAAAAACAACCAACTTTATTTTTATATGAGATAAGCAAGTGCTAAATCTCCCACTGGGTGGCGTCGAGACAAATTAAGTCTATATTTTTGGTGAAATACTTTTAACTCGTGAAATATTTTTATTATTTTTTTTTTTTTTAAATTGATAAACTAATGTTTAAGACAAGATTTTTATGCTTTAATAAGCAGTGATTGTTGAATGAAACAATAGTATATATTGAATTATTTAGCGGGCAGGAGATAAACCGACGTAGCTCGGTGGTCAGAGCAGTTGACTTGAAATCAGAAGGACGCGGGTTCGAGTCCCGTCGGCGGCATGTGTCTTTTCACGGGAGATTTCTCAATTTGGATGAGTGTTTCGGGCTAATAATTATTACCCTATTAACAAATCAGTTCAAATTTACAAATTCACAATATTATTATAATAATTTTTTGTTAAAAATATTTATATTTTACGTAATAATTCTTTACTAGAACAGTAACCATGAAGAACAATATAAAATTTGAGTTATTGAGTTACGTTGAGTTAAATATTAGAGATGGGTAAGTTCTGCATTTTGCTGGAGGCCTCCGAGACGTGCTTCCTTTTAAAAGTACTTGAGTTCTTGGAGCAGGTCCCGGGAGCCACTCCCTACTCGCGAATGGCTCAAACCGAAACGCACGGGTTCGCACCTTGTAGCCCTAGTCCGCAAAAGAAATCAAACGCGCAACCTGCTCCCGACTCACGATGGGCTCGAACCGAGACCATAGCCGGACCTCATAAAACCATGTACGATCGTGTGATCAAGACTTATATGTAAGCGTAATGAGTAAGATTAAGAACGGGATGCTTAGATGGTTTGAGCATGTAGAGCATATGTACAAGGTAGAAGAAGTCGGGGACGCCCGAGGAAGACATTGCACGTCCAAGTAAATTATATACTTGAGTCGGGCCATGTCAAAAGTCAGAATAATAGAAGAGCATGTATGAGACGATATCTGAATGTGAACGAGACAAGGAGTGTGTGCCAAGATCGAGTTGTTTGGCGGTCCGTCCTCTTAAATGTCGTGATGGTTAGTCAGTTGGTTTTCAATTCTTCGTTCTTCATTTCGCCTTTTACAACGATTTAATTTTCAACCATTATCTAATCATTACATAGTATAAAATGAAGTCGCTCAAAATGTTTGTGCGCTTAGATCTGTTAAACTACGCAACGAATTTTCATGCGGTTTTCACCAATAGATAGAGTGATTCAAGAGGAAGGTTTATATGTATAATACATGCTTATTTTAGTAGAGGAAAGCCGAGAAATTCAAATATTCAATTCAGGCAGCGGGCATTGGGCAGCTGGTAAGCGGGTGTTGTGGATTTTATAAAGGTTGGGTAATGGCGTTGTGTTTCGTTAGCCACAGCAACGTGTGGCCGGGTCTGCTAGTTATTTAATAAAAAGATTGGGTCTCTTGTGGAACCTTTGCTGAAATCTTAGAAACACCCTTAAAATATATAATTTTATAATTAAACTGCCATTCAAAATAAAGTTCTCTCAAATAAAGCCCGTTTAATTTGAAACCGGTCATTAAAACTTTTCCTTTGTTTTCAAATGGCCCTCTCCGTCGATTAAATAATATTACATTAAAATAATTATTCATCACACGTATAACGTATAAGGGACATTCGGCCCAAGGGAGACTTGTAATAAGGATCATGTTTGCATATTAATCCAGTAATTCTCTTCGCACCGCTATCTTGTTGAAGCAATGCTTGTAATAATTAGAACATTGTGTTTTAATCCCTCCACGGCCTAAGTAAACTGTAAACTGGGCCTAAGGGCACTTCGTTATTAAATCCACTTTCCCTTCCATTAATCTCAACGAGAAGTGCTAAATTTGATCTGGCGGTACTTGGAATCTTTGTTTCAGTTCGTATTACATACATTATTCAAAATATTTTGAACGAGTTTTAAAATCACGTAAAAATGTTAATTTTTTACGCTTCCTCGAGAACCGTTTATTGGATAACAACCACCTCTGCCATAGGTCACCCCAGTCCTGGATTAGTCAATAGGCTGTATAGGCCGCGGCCTAAGGGCGGCCTTAGAGTGCGTGATAGGTGGCAACTTCAAGGAAGGAGGAAGGGGCGGAGCAAATGAAATGGCTTACTGATACTTATGAAAAGTGTATCGTCACTGGATCATTCCACATGGTTCGCTAAGATTGGTGACTTAGCAAGGGTACCTGGGTTCATGGGGTGAGGTTTGTCTAATTATTGGCGGCAGATGCGCCTGTCCACCTATTGCGTGGCGGGCCGGATTGGGATAAACTGGTTGAGGGAGGTTTTAACCTTTCCTACCGGACTATAGCACCGCAGTGGGAGGGATGCTTTCATACGTCCGTAAATCTGATACATACTAACTAATGTACATACAAACCTCCAGAAACCAACCCACCCCTCATATCTTTTTTCGTTTCCAGAACTACTTCTCGTTTATTTCCTTAAAAAATTAACAAAACAAAAAACGACTTAAAAAAATGCACTAAAAAGTAAAAAAATAATTTCGTACGATTGTTATTTTTGGAGTCGGTGTCAGCCAAGGTAACTACATAAATAGGTAGTTATAGGTGAGATGTGGAGATCTTGGCTGACTCCGAAATTATATTTTTACTTTTTAGTGCATTTTTTGAAGTCGTTTTTTGTTTTGTTAAATTTTTGTTTATTTTTTTACTTTTAGTGACGAGCGTGCGTAAAGAAGTTTTACTTCAAAAAAAGAATCATCGAAATCTGTTGGCGTAATATTTCGTTATTCGTCCATTTGTCGCGCACATACTTATTGCAAATTTAAGACATATATGGTTTTCTCATGGATCCCATTGTCCAAAATGGGACCACACGGAAAGCGCCAGCTTTCTAATTAAATTAAATTAAGAATCATCAATATCGGTTCACTCAGTCGAAAGTTCTGAGGTAACAAACATAAAATAAATAAAAATACCGTCGAATTGATAACCTCCTCCTTTTCGAAGTCGTTTAAAAATGATCCTCAACATAACATCCTCTAAGATGACATGACCCTTTGTGGAGCTATTGTAAAAATGTAATTTGGAATAATAATTACCTGTGATTAAAATAGTACTTTTTTGAGTGAATACCACGCAAGAGTTCCAACTGTCCAGAGCCAGTGGGTTTATCGCATCACCATTCGGGGTACGTCGTGAGATTTAAAAGAGTGGGGAAGGAAAGAGGTGGAGAGTTTAAGGTAGAGAAGTACCTGGATAATCAGATCTGGTCACTGAAACAAGAGAGAAGATCATTGTGCATTAAAGCAATAGTGCTTGCTCGAACATAAAATAAATGCAGTTATGTTTTGAGATTTTCACGGCCAATCATGATTTATTTTTGGGGTGTTACGCCGTGTTGCGCTTCCACCTCCTGAGAATAAAGCCAACGTTTCGGACAGTATTAAAGTGTCCATCACCAGGGCAGGTATGACTGATTTGACTGATGTGACATGAAACGATATAGATGCGAAAAGAGGTTTTCATTGATATGTATCAGTATATCTCTATGCATCACATAGAAAAAACAATTAATTTTTGATCTGGGCACTTAGTTTATTTCTTTATTCCAAGTTTTTCTTTTAAGTCCAGTCTTGTCTACGCCTTTAATTACGCCTTTTAAAACTCATTAAACAATTAACACCAAAGCGACCCAATTTTTTCAAATTTGTCCCATGCTACGAGTTTCCGACCACCGTGCATAAATCGGAATTTGCGAACAATTAAAATAAATATACAGATAAAGGTAAATAAGTTGCGTACCTACCTATGCTTTTTGGGCTCCCCTTTACTGCAGCGCCAAGATGTGTATGAGAAGGACTCAATACTAGATTCAAAATCCAGTTCAGACAATTAAGGGATAGAGATATACACCAAAAAAAAAGTACGACAAGAAATATATGTGAGAAATATCTGCCTCTCTTTCATATACCCCTTTCAGGCGGCGTTCTACTGGTAATGACGTGAGGGGACATTTTTTGCCAATTAATCCCACAAAGCAAGTAGGTACTCTTTTTTTCGTACACGAAGAGAGCCATTGACACTGATATTCCGTACGCTTATGAAACGTGATCAGAAGGGTGATTCTGTATCTTTTGCGCGTGTTAGATCAACGTATACGACACATTTTGACGCTAATGAGCTAAATACTGCGCTTATGTTAAGACGCCAACTCTTAAAAGTAGTTTTCTCCTAACGCCAGAGATGACGGCGCATTTTGCAGCGTAATCCTCGTTAAGAGATGTCAGTCACGGGAAAATTTGCGAATCGAATGTCATTGCGTACAAACATCAAAATAATACGACAAACGGATATTAATTTTTTATCAACCCCTACTGGGCTTATTTAAGGTTATTTTAATCATTAATAAAAAAAGTATTTCGTGTTTTAAGCAGGTAATTAATCAATTTAACACACGACAGGCATAAACAAGCCATTGAAAATCAGAGAAATTTGACAGCAAATAATGCACAATGGACACCTTCCGATTTCCGACGAATTTTGCCTTATTGTCTTAATTGTCTCGTATCGCTGACTTGACACCAAATATACAGAAGTACCCTTCAGTCTAGTGCATTGATTATTTTTTTCTAAATACATCTTTTGGACAGAAAAACTCATTAATTCATGCAATAAAATAATTATACAATGACTTTCCAAATGGAATTACAAATACCGTGGAGATCATATATTAAAATACGACACAAGAAGTATCTTTTAAAGGATTGTAATCAGAGCTTAAATTTCCAATATAAAATTTGTTTAAAAAATTATACTGGGATGGAAATTTACGATGTCTGGCGAGTGTAAATGAGACAAAGCGCTGAACTATTAGGCTAAATGGAAACTTTTGTTGCCATTAATATTTCTACAGAAGGCAATTCTAGTTCTCTTCATTATTCTACGATGGATATTTACAATTTTAAAGTAAACCCAAATATGAGAAAAACATAAAAAAATATCTAGCAACACCAATGAAAAAAACCTACGGTCGACAAACATGAAGATGAGGATACCTACAAACATGATAATGAGGTTTACAAATATGAAGTTGAGGTCTGCAAACACGATAAAAAATATCAAGCAACACAAATACAACTTTATATATACAGCCAACAAACTTATAGATTAAAATAGGAAGATGAGGTCTACAAACACGACGATGAGGAAATCATAAAAGAACAAGACACAGAAAAAATAAAAACTAACGGTCGCAACTCTAGCCCAGGACCAAAAACTAAAAATTAGATAATCTAAAATTCGAAAAATTAGTCGAAGATAATTCAGAATTCGAAATATGAGTTTAACAAATTTTTTTTTAAAATAAGAGGTCTCAGTGGCCGGACTGGTTAAGATTCGAGTCAAGGTTGCGACCGTTAGTTATTTTATTTTTCTGTGTCATGTTCTTTTTCATATTTTCGTGTTTAGATTATGTATTAGTATTAGTTTCTTCTTGAAGGATTTTTTTTTCAATTTGTACCTCCTACCAGGGGAAGTGAGATACTCAAAGTATCGCCCTGATAAAAATAAACCACCATTAAGAAAATTAACACAAACAATTAATTGGACGACCAGAGCTCACATAAATGTCGCTGTAATGGTACTGCTCTACAATCCTTTTATTTATTTATTTATTTATTTATTTACGCCCTTTTTCGGGGCTTTTACATACACAATTTAAAAATTACACTTCAATAAATAAAATATAAATACTATATATTTCTTTTACCAATAAATATAAAAGGTATATATTTCTTTTACTAAGAAATATACAGTATTTATTTTACATAACTGAACTGCCTCAGTAACAGCATTTTGTATTTGTCTAAAGATAAATTGAAGATGTCCACAGACTTGGTAAAATTATTTCCCTCCATTAGTATTCTGGGCAAAGAGGAATACATATGGTAGTTAGTTCCAGAATTTCTGCACTGAAATAAATCCTGACTTCTAGTATTACGTAGAGGAATCCGGAAGCTTATTAATTCAAGTAATAATGGACTATCAACTAAATCATTTAGAATTTTATAAAGAAATACCAAGTCTGTGAAAATTCTTCTGTCTGATAATTTGAGCATATTCATATCATTTAAAATAGTGTTGTAGTTCAACATAATTGCTGGAATACCCACTTTAAAATTTAGAAAACGTAAGAATTTATTTTGTATTCTTTCAACAGCTTGTACATGTGTATTATAATATGGGTTCCAGACGGGAGAATTTTAACCATCTCTTTCCTATTCCTACTTCTTTTAGCCCCTTAACCATAATTTAGAATGTCATAGTCTCACTGGCTCCTGAGCCGATTATAACAATGAAACTGTACGTACCAGATGACGGCCGGCATAGTGCAGCAGTAAGGCGCTTGACCGCTTGACTCGCACACCGAAGGTAGCGGGATCGAATCCCGGCGAGGCAAATAAATTTTAGTTTGATTAATTTGTGGTATTTCACAATTTATTCATTTAAAATAATATATAGTATATTTGCGGCACGTTCCAGAGTGCAAGATACTCTCAGTATCGCCCTGGTGTAAGACCACCATTCAGAATTGAAACGTTGCTTGAAATGGCATTAGCCGTATTTGGTGACCAGATCTGAATAGCCAGGTACTTCCCAACCTTCCTCTCCCGTATCTCCTTCCACTCCCCACTACCCTCAGCCTCACAACATACCCCAATTGGGGATGCCATAGTCTTACTGGCTTCAGACGGGAGCAGTTGGGACTCTTGTGCGGTATTCATATTAAAAATAAAAAAAATGGCCAGATAGCGAAGTAATTCCCAACTCCACTTTCATCCAACTCCTTCTTTTCCCTACTTCCCTTAGCCTTACAACATAGCCTGAATGAAGGGTGTCGTAGTATCACATGGGATTTAGGACTCTAGCGCCGTAATTTTCAAGAATCTTGTAAAAATGATAAGTATTATGAAGTGCAGGTGCGATTTTGCGATTCGGTGAGAATAGTGGTCAACATAATTTTATCTCGTGTTTATGTATTGAAATCACTGGTGGTTTTCTAATAAAGTACAGCAAACTCCCATAAAATGATAAGAAAATGAGACACACTTGTGTTATAAAACTTGAACAGCGCGCTATTTAAATTCCGTGGTAAAAAATCCACCGGTCCATATTAATACTGCCCGGCAACGAGTCCGAAATAAATCCCAAACGTGTGTTATGAATTCAGCAAAGGACTTTCCATTCTAAGAAATTATAGTTAATACAAAATAGAGTAGCGACGCTATAACGGTGGGAGCGAAAAAATCTGTTAGCTTCCTGGTGCGCAGCGATAACGGAATGGAATTTTGAAAGAATGAATAGCTTCTGATGTTTTCAGTAATTATAGTGTTTCGAATTGTCATTTTCAAACAGTTTGAAAATTACCTTACAAGTCGAAATAGCTGTAACTAAAAAACATCCTAAAATACTTGCAGAACTCGATAATAACATTATCATATTTAATTTTAATTAAATTTCTAAAAACTAAAATGGAGTTCTACGAATTAAACACAAAAACAATTAATAATCTAAGGATGTTAATTTTTTTGTTAAACATTTAACTGTTTCCTAAGTGAATTGTAATTTTCGGGTTTAAAACAATTTTTCATTACCTAAGTACAACATTGTATTATTTATTAACCACAAACTCTTTAGTGACAAGTTTTAGTTTTTTTTACAATTTGGGAGGCGGATATGGGTACCGCCGCCCCGGGAACCGGATAACCAGCATCCCTGCCCTCGGTCACCCCAAGTGGTTCGCTACGTTTGGTCACTTAGTAGGGGTGCCCGGGTTCACGGGGTGAGATTTGTCTTGGTCTTGGCGGCCGATACGTTTGTCCACCTACTTAATGGCGGGTCGGATCGAGAGAGATTTGTTGAGGGAGATCTAACCTAGACCTCTCCACCCGGTCTCTCTCGACCCATCGGCTTGCACCACAATTGGAAGGATGGATTCATACACTGACCGCCAGATTCTTACCCACCCCTCATACCCCTTTCCTTCCCAGACCTTTCTCTTCTTTCTTTCCCAAAAGACTTTCCACACAGCATCCTCAAAGATGACATAGGCCTTTAGGGAAATTATTTTCTTCAGGGCCTCCTTTATGGAGTTAATGTAAAAAAAGTGAATCGCCAAATTATGTATTTTTGCTTAGTCGCTAATCATTAGTGCGGTGATGTGATGAAATGATTTTAGATTTATTTTTGGAAAAAAAGTCAATAGTCTGTTTTGGAAGCCTATCGTTATATTTTTCCGGGATCGATAGATATATAGGTATGCCTCTCTGTCCAATCTGTGAATGGTATCCTGAGCATATTTTCCCAACACATCCCAAGGGCCTCTTTCATTTTCCTTTCACAGCCTCTCCACGGCCCTTTCACACAGTGTCCATGTTTCCACACCGTACAGAAACACGGGAAAGATAAGATATAAAATAAAACGAGTTTCATCTTTGTATTTTTCGTAAATCTTCTGTTCTGTCACATTTATCCTTTGTAATTTATTCATGGGATGTTTTGTCAACAAGATCTTATTTTCACCTTTGTTTTGCGTCTTCTTTTGTCACTTATTTTATAGACGAGCCTAAGTTTATAAAGAGACTGACCCTTTGGGTGTCTAAAAGATTTTGTTCGCATAAACGCGATAGTTTGGGAAAATAGTTAAAAAAAGTTTATTCAGTAAATGGGTTGAAAAAATACATTTTGCTAGAAATATGGAGGAATTGACAACGTTATCTTTTTTCTAGTATGCAAAACTTTTAAAAATAAGCACGAAAATAAATCCATCACAAAAATATATCGAGAATTATGCTAACGTACAGCGATTTAACTGTCTTCCGCGTGTGTAAGCAATGTGTTACTTTCCATCAACTTCACATGGCTGCCAAACATCAGATTAGTCAATAATTAGTCGATAATTTTAATTATATTTAGGTGCTTCAGATTTTATGTCCGGGTTAAATCTTCCTCACAGGAAGGACTAAACCCTTCGACACACTTTTCCACAAATGTTTATCTATTCAATCCACGTTTTGTAAGTGCACTATATAAGTATAATAAATACAAAACAATACGTCAATCAACCAGAGACCAAATGGGAAAATTTCATATCAGAGGGTTCGGCTTGGTAGAACTCCTAACTAGACCGATAAATCCTACTGATCCCTCAATATAAATATTTTTCTTTCGTAGTGTAAATAATATAAATATTTTTTAAATCTTTTTTAGTGTACTATTAATTAGTGTAATATTAATGAGTGTAATGTTAATTCATTTTAATAAGGCTAATAAGGCAAATAAGTTTTCCAAGTTCAAAATGTTGTCAAATACATCCATATAGTTAAGTATTTGTTATCAAGACTATGCAAACATTGTATTGGGGAATGCATGATCTAGTTTTTCGTGCTGGCAGATGTAGATTTATTAATTGCAGGAGTTCACAACACTAGAATTTAGAGTTTAATAATTTGAATAAAAAGATTAGATCGTTTATTTTTCGTCTGCTTTTTAAAGTTGGTATATTTAAAATATTCATCAACACCGGGTAGTTTATGTGCTCTACTCAAAAGGGTTGTTAAGTTTAAAATTTACAAAACGTATACATTTTCTTTGAATTCTTTCAACATCATGAATATGGATTTTGTAGAAGGGTGACCAGACTATGGAGTTATGTTCTATTATACTTCTGACAAGGGATACGTTCAACAGTTTAACGATGTTTTCAGTTTAAGTTTAAATACAGTTAAACTGATGTTTTCATACCCTTATTTACAGTTTGTTGAATGTGGACCGTGAAGTCTAGTTTCTCATCCATTATTATGCCAATATCTCGCTTTTCCGTTACTCTATCTGTAAGACTTTTAGTAAATAATGAATCGATCAGCTAATTAAGAACAGAGGAGTGCGCCCACCTATCGTGTGGTGGGCAGGATCGAGAGAGACTAGTTGACGGAGGTATTTTATCATCGCCTTGCTCCGCGGTTGGAGAGATGGATTCCCCCAGATTCCTGCCCACCCCTCATACCTATTTCCTTCACATAATTTCGTCTCCTCCCTTTCCCTTAAAAAACCCTTCATACAGAATACCCTAAGATGACATGGGCTCTGAGGGAAATTGTTTTACTCAGGGCCTCTGTGTGTAAAAAGTGTATTAAAAAAAACAAGAAAGTTTTATGATGCTAATCGAACAACACCAAATATTCCAAAAAGGCATCGCTAATTTACTAAAAATAAATATATATTTTTTAAATTAACTCCACACAGGAGGCCCTGAGGAAAATAATTTCCCACAGGGCCTATGTCATATTTGAGGATGCTGTGTGGAGGGTATTTTTGAGGAAGGGAAGGAGTGAACATGGGTCTTGAAGACACCCATGTTGTAGGAGGGAGGAAACACAGAGGCCGGTAAATCGTTCCACAGCCGAGCTGTTGAACTCAAGAACGAGTCGTAAAAACGACCCGTTCTCATGTGACTAATGTCAACCGTGTACAAATGTTGGGCGCGTGTTTGGCGTGTTTCCCGACTATGCACCGGTGCCGAGGGGATCAATGACGCTAGTTCCTCGGAGCATCTTCCATTTAACGATTACTAACAAAATACTTACTTTAGATATCTAATTTGGGAATATTGACATTGCAAACGTGCGATATCCAATTATAGCCGATATTATCCTCACAGAGGACCCAGAAAGGGCTGAAAGGGAAATGGTTGCGAGTCGTCGCTCCTACCACAACCTACCCCCAGTTAAGGGTGGACGTGCCAAGACAGAATATTTTATTTACGTAGTTTAGAGGAGAGGATAAGGGATCCTTATTCGAAGGAGACATGCCCGCGATAAAAAGGAATTAGTGCCACTCGGAGATATACGAGTATTGGATTGTTATAAAATATTAGTATCTTTTACAGCAGCATGGAAATAAAAACAAAAAACACACATTAATATACAACGTGCAGTTGGGAGAATTCGAAAATTTTGATTTGTATAAATGAAAATGTGTGTATTTCAAATATTTTAGCGGCAGGGAGGAAATTGCATTGCAACGCATGCCGGAGACCACCTAGTATTCAATAAAACGATGAAATTTTTTTACACACATTCATTTCAAACTTTTTTTATCCTTTTTTTATAGTCGTACCTCACAACAGTCTCAGCTGCTCCCGTCTGGAGCCAGTGAGACTATAGCCGGCTTTTTAAATATGAATACCTTACAAGAGACCCAGCTGCTCCCGTCTGGAGCCAGTGAGACTATGGCATACCCAGTTGGGGTATGTTGTGAGGCTGAATGTAGTAAGTAGGGGAAGGAGAGAGGAAGGTGGGGAAGTACCTGGCTATTCAGATCTGGTCACCAAACACGGCTAACGTCATTTCAAGCAACGTTTCAATTCTGAATGGTGGTCCTGCACCAGGGCGATACTGAGAGTATCTTCCACTCTGAAACGTGCCGCTAATATACTACACATTATTTTTAATGAAACAGTTGTGAAATAACACAAATTATTCAATTGCCCACGCCAGGATTCGATCCCGCGACCTTGAGATTGCAAGACAAAAGCCTTACCGCTAGACAACGCTGGCGTCCTCAAGCTAATCCGAGATCAAGAGTTCATTGAACTCCCGAGTTACAGACACACACAACCGAAATGAATATTCTTTATTGCGGTATTTTAAATAGGTACATAGTTATCTATGTCCTAATACAATCCTTATATATACATACACAAATGATACATCTATACCAAATCAATCACATATCTTCACAATTTAATTTTAAATGCCTTTATGCTCTCTTCCAATTTTATTTCTTCTGGTAATTCTCCAAATATCTTCAATGCTCCGTGCATCAATGACTTTTGACTCTGTGTTTTTTTCCTGAAGGGGAGTCTTAGTTCATTTCTTTTTCTCGTCTCATGTGTATGTTTGATTTGTAGTTTATCAATTTTTCTTAGGAATTCAATAGACGTATGGCCATTGATTATTTTGTAGATTAACAATTTTATTGAAGTAAATAATTTGCTAAAATGACAAGATGTTTAACTCCTTCAACATTTTCTTGAATGAAGTTTACCTATTTTTCTTCAATATAATTCTCATAGCTACGTTGTTATAACTTACGAAACAAAGGTATTTATTTCCCTTTTTTAATAAGAGCTGGGCACAACGAATATTTATTTTTGTAGTGAAACCTCCATTAACACCGTTGTGATTTGAAACTCGATGAAAAGAGACAAACACATACCTACATCTATAGGATTTAGCCTGCGAGAGAATGAGATAGCAATAAAACATATATTTATTTTACGGGTATTCGGCTCTAATATAATCCGAAAAATTCACGGTCCCATGAAAGTCTTCTTTGATCTAGTGCAGGGGTCGGAATAAGCGGCTCGCGAGCCACATTCATCTCATTGCTTAGGTGTTGTTTATATCTAATAAAAATGTATATTACATATATGCGGCTCTCTGGTACTTTTGTTATCCTGTTTCCATGACAATTTGGCTCTTCTAACAACTCGCGTGTCACCTAATGTAATTTTTTTAATTCAAATTTCATAAAGCCAGATCTCATTATATATATATATATTTATAGAAACCATTGCGAAAGTTCGCACAACAATTCACCAAAGTTTCATCGCAATCGGATTAATGATATAGGAATACCTGTAGGACAGTCAAAGAAACTGTAGACAGTGCCTACGCATAACACGCAACAGCCAAAAAACATTATTCTTAGCATGACAACATTGGGACTCAAGTATAAAGTATATCCCCACGTTCAACTGGCTGCTGACAGAAACGCAGGGAATCAAACATTCTTGATTATTCGCTGGTCCAGGCTGATTGTGTTACTGTCCACAAGCTTGACCCTTCAGGTACATATATTGTCGTGTATTGCTTTAAGGAAATGTGAAATTTAAACACATAAATAAAATGAAATGAAATTTAAACACATTAAATTCAGTGAAACTCACCCATATAATAATAACCCAAATACCACCCATTTCTAAAAATAAAGTTCAAACACACATTATCAAAATGCTTTAATATTATCACATGTTAAAAACTGAATGGAATATAAGGTAACTGTATTTTTTACTTTATTGACAATGAAATAATATAATTCATTAGTTTTATCACTAGAATCACCAAATCATTTAAGAACTTCAGTAGCTTCAGAATCATGTACAACTCATATGTAAGAAGTATCTTAGAGTATGGCTCCATGATTTGGTCCCCACACTATGCAATTCATAGCAATAAAGTGGAGTCTGTTAAAAAAAATACTTAAGAATACTGGCTTACAAATTTGGAGTACATGGGAATCTAGATAACTATGCTGAAAGACTCACTCACTTTAGAGAAGTCTCACTCGCCAAAAAAAGATACATTTCAGATATCATCTTCCTGTTTAAAATCATAAACAACATGTATGATTCATTTTTAATTAATCAAATTAATCTTAATATAAGGCCGAAATTTACGAGAAACCTTGAAACCATTTGGATCGATACTTAACGTATTATACAAGTTTCTTCAAATCATCCTCAAGAATGACTCGGTTATACAATAAATATTGCGGACATGAAGATTTAGATGTATTTTCAAACTCAATTGCTAACTTTAGAAGAAAATCATACTTACATATCCCTGATGATCTCCTCACCTAGAACTATAAAATGTGTAAAAATTTATGTATATGATCATGTGTGTATATATTTTGTAATTTTTGATACTTCTTGTTTTATGCATGTACTTTAATTTATTTTTATGTATTACAACTAATTAAAAAGTTGTGATGAATGGTGTGCTCACCTTTCATTGGAATTATCACTGTAACCATATTAAAATTGTTAACTGATGTAATAATTGTATGTGATATATTATGTTGGCGAGCTAACAAATAAATAAAAAATTGTGTTCGAAAATGTATCATTATTGTTGTTCATTAAAAAGCAAAGCCATGTAAAGAGCACAGATTTATAGTGTAAAACGTAATAGAAACTGGAGGGTTCGGATAAGGTTTGAGTTTGGATAGAGGATAGATTAATGTGTTTTAGAAAAGTGTAATTTCTCTGATAATGGAAACAGAGAGAGAGAGGCATTCTAAATTTATTATTTTAATATAAGAAAACTTTATCTACCGTAAACATGCCATAATATTCGTACTTTATCTTGCTCATTTTTTTTTTTTTTTAATAAGGATAACATGTTTTTATAATACCTTTTGTAATATATCATTGAAGAAGAAGATAATACTTATAAATCTAAATGAAAATATTAAAAATAATAAGACGCTGACAAATAAAAAGGTAACGGTCGCAACTGGGACTCGAACCATGGATCTCTCGTCTTACCGAGACAAGCGCCTCAACCAACCCGCCACCAGCTCAAACAACTCAGACCTTTTATATTTTTTTTTTTTTAAGTTTTCTTTATTCATTAGATTTTTCATTACATACATTGGGGATTTTTCGACCACCATGCTAGGCACATGCCCGTGTTGGGGCGATCGATTTTATATACAGTAGGTACATTAACAAATGAAATATGAAGAATGTGAAAGAATTAAGAAATTATATACATAAAATTATATGATATTCAAGAATACAAAAAAATATAAAAGAATCTAAATTGCTATAGAGTAATATAAAAGAGTTGTAATAATAATAAATAAATAAATAAATAAATTAATAAATAAATAATAATAAATAAATAATAATAAATCAAACAAAGGTATGTAATTATAAATATATAAAATAAGAGTAGGTACTATATGGTATGCATATGAGAAAGGAATTTTATTTTGTTGAAAATCTAAATGTGCATGGTTATATTGGTAGGTACATTATTTTACACCAATTTTTGTACAAATAAATGTTAGGTTTAAAAATAAAATGATGTTTTCCTCCAAATAAATTAAGTAATATGACATACTATATTATACAAATAACAGTAACAGAAACGGTTTAGGCAGATGTTGACCTTTATAATAAAATTAGACATGTTTTTTTTTTTTTTTAGAAATGTATTCCTGTTTTTGCAGAAAGTGTTAAGTTAAGTTAAGTCAGGTTAAGTTAAGTAATTTAAGTTAAGTTAAGTCAAGTTAGGTTAATTAAGATCAAGTTGACTCAATTTAGTGGTGTCAGGCATTCTTTAAAATAGTTCCTTCCCTTTATAATTAACCAGTTCTGAACACTTGTGATATATTGTTTGTCAGTTTTCGATTTCCTGGTATCAATACTTAGCAAATTGAACATTTTGGGTGCAATGTAAGAGAACTGGTGCTGTGCGAAGGCTGTTTTTGTTGGAGGAATTATGCATTTTAGTTGGGATGAGTACCGGGTGTGAATTTTTTGTTGTGTTTTTTTCATCAAATCATTTTTCCATAAGTATATGAGAATCGTCTTTATGTATAATTGTCGAATGTCTAATACTGCGAATTTTTTAAAAAGTGGTTCTGATGGGTGTGATGGGTTACATTTGAATATTATCCTTAGCAATAGTTTTTGTATTAAGACCAAGGGATGAAGAATTGATGTTGCACAGCCTCCCCATCCTACAATACCATATGTAGCAATTGATTGAAAAAGTGCAAAGTAAATACATCTTAGTGTTTGTAGGCTAAGGATAGATCTAAGAGAGTAGAAAATGTAACATAATTTGCGAAGCCTTTTAGTTGTAGAATTTATGTGTGCCTCCCATCGTAGTTGATCATCTATGATAACTCCCAAGTACTTAATTTCATTTGATATTTTTAGGTTATCGCATGAGCAGTTTTTGTGAGGTGATGTAGGCGTGTTAAGGTTCTGTGAACATGTATGTATGGTAAGTTTTTGGCAGTTGTGGAGGATATTTGGTTTACGTATGGAAAAAAGTAGGTATTTTGTTTTATCTATATTTAGAGTTAGAAGGTTAGAATCCAACCAGTTTTTTACTATGTTCATGCCATAATTTGCTTTTTCAAAGGTTGAATTCAAATCTTCGTCATCAAATACGATAACCGTGTCATCAGCAAAAGATATAATAGTGCCACCAGTATTCAGATTGCATAACGTGTTAATGTATATTAGAAAGAGAAGTGGGCCTAGAACACTGCCTTGGGGTACGCCATATGTGATTGGTAAACTTGTACTTCTATACTCTTTAGCCGAGTTGATAATAGTTGACTGGGACCTGTTTGTTAGATAGCTCTCAAACCATTTAAGGGGAGTACCTTTTATTCCTATCTGCAGGAGTTTTTTCAGGAGTATGCGGTGAGATACAGTATCAAAGGCTTTAGCTAGATCCAAGAATACAGCGAGGGGTTTGCGACTTTTATCGAGTTTGTCAGAAATTAGTTTAGTGAAATTTGCAATTGCATCTGAGGCACTACGACCTTTGCGGAAGCCGTATTGATTATTTGACAGGATTTTATTATCTTCGAGAAACTTGTAGAGTCTTCGTTTAACTGTTTTTTCAATTATTTTTGAAATCGGACTTAGTAAGGATATTGGTCTATAGTTATTCACAGATGATCTGTCCCCTGATTTAAAGACAGGAATAATGGTTGAATGTTTTAGGGTGCTTGGGAAAAGGCCAGTTCGTGATATGTTGAAGGGGTTTAGTGATGATTGGTTTGAGGTGTTTAATTAGTTTAGTGGATATATTGTCAATTCCCGTGGAGTGTGTATTTTTGAGTGAAGATATGATTTCATTGATTTCTTGTTCTGATGTTGGAGTGAGATTAAAAAGGTTATAACTCAGATTATCGAGAGAGATTTTATTTGCAAGGTTATCTTCAGATGTTCTATTTCTATTAAGGATATTATTTGCTAGGTCTGATCCGATTGTGGAGAAAAATTGGTTGAAATGCTTTGTGATCGTTTCTGAGTTTTCAGTTGCACTTAATGTTTTATCTGCGATTGTGATTTTATTTATGGGTGTGGTAACTTTTTCTGTGTAGCATATTTCTTTGATAATATTCCAGATTTGTTTAGTATCATTAGCAGCTTCGTCTATCTGTTTCCTATAATACTCTTCTCTGGCCGTACAGGCTATTTTTTTACAAGTATTTCTGTATCGTTTATAGAATAAGAGAGATTCGTAGTCGGTGGGATTATTTTTACAATATTTATGGAGTTTATCCCGCTTACGTATACAGTGTAAAATGCCATTTGTTATCCAAGGTTTTAGTTTAATTTTAATTTTATGTCTACTTTGGTGGTTGTTTGTGTTTGATGTGGCATTTACTAGATGTTTATGAAGGATGTCGATGAGAGATTCACATGCAAGGTTCGGGTCACTAAGTTGATAGAAATTTGACCAGTTTTCCTCGGAAACCAGTTTAAAGAGAGTGTCATATGAAATTTTGTTTAGTTGTATAGTAGATGCTGGTGATTTTGGTATTTTATGTGAAATGGATGTGATAGTGGCGTAGTGATCTGTAACAGTACATTGATATATTAAAGATTTGATATTTAGTTTGCATTTGGCAAAAACGTGGTCTATGCAACTGGCGGACAACTCTGTAACACGAGTGGGGGCTGTAATAGCTGCGGAAAATCCTTGCAGAGTTAGAAGATTTATGTATTCGTTTGCTTGGGGATGCATTGTATTTATAATGTTGATATTAAGGTCACCAATAATAAGGACATTTTCATGATCTTTAATACGTACCAAAAATTGATTAAGTGCGTTTAAAAATGGTGTTATGTTGGATGTGCTCGGTGATCGGTATATAGATAGTATAGTAACGCTGTTTTCTATTTCGAGTTTGAGAAGATTTGAGTTAGTGATTGTGATTTCCTGTACAGAGTGTTGTATATGATTTTTTATGTAAATAATGACGCCATCGTTTTGTGATTGATTATTCTGGGTGCTGTATTGATTATAGTTTTTTATGTTTTTTGGAATATAATTATCTTTGATCCAGCATTCGGTCCAAATAATCAAGTCAAAGTCTTAATCAAGTTCTGTAAGTAGTATCATTAGTTCAGTAAAATTTTTATTAATACTTCTGATATTTATGGAAAATATTTTTAGGTTAGATTGATTTAAGGTTTTTCGAACTTCTATAGAGCTATTTGTTTCGATACATGGAATCTGCGACATGTTGTCCAAAATATTTGTTATGCTATCTTCCATTTTTTAAAGTTGGTGTGGTACATTTAATATAGGGTGCTATTTTAATATTTTGTTCAGGTATTTCTACCATCGATATTGTTTGTAATGAAAACAGAGTTACTTGTATAAAATGTATAAACGGATTAGTCACATTGGTTAGAATAAGACTGAGGGGTTCTGCATGTTTAAATAATAGGTTGAAATTACCATATAAAATTTTATAAAACATAAGCACATAAAGAAAATATAGAATAGCACATAAATAGTATATAAGATAAGCATATAAAGTACATAGTGTTAGCTTTGTGATATAAGGATTTTGTTGTTGTGAATTTATAATATAGGCATATATAGTATGTATAACATAAACATAGGTATATAAGGTACACATATAGTTGTTGCGGAAATATAACATAAGCGTATTTATAATATATAGCACAAGCATATATAGAATATAGAATATAGGCATGTAAAGAATATAAAGTAAATAAAACATAGGCTTATAAACAGTATGAAACATCAGCATAAGCATAAAAAGTATGTAAGTGATATAAGAATTTAGTTGTTGTGAGTATTTAACATAAGCATATAAAGTATTTATAATATAAGCATAGGTGTATAAAGTGTACTTATAGTTACTGCGAATGTATGACATAAGCATATAAATAATATACAACATAAGAATATGAAATACAAGCATACAAAGAAAATAAAACATGAACTTAAAAAGATTATAAAACACAAGCATATAAAGAAAATAAAACATAAGCATAAGCATATAAAGTATACCAATGGTATATGGATTTGGTTGTTGCGGATATTTAACATTTATAACATAGGCTTTAGTATACAAAGTATGCATATAGTTGTTGTGAGTATGTATCACGAGCATATAAAGCATAAGTATATAAGGAGTATAAAACATAAGAATATAGAGAATATAAAACATAAGCATGTAAAGTACACAAGTGCTATAAGGATTTAGTTGTTGCAAGTATTTTACATGATTATAACAGGCATAATATAGTGTAACTAAGAATTGATACATAGTACAAGATTTATATTTGCTAATACTAAAACTGAATGCAGTGTTTGGGTAAAGAATTAAAAGAAAACTAGAAAAATACCATTTAAATAATTTAAATAGCCCTGTCACCTGTGTACCTGTATACCTGTGCCCTTGTGGTTCATATAATAGGTTGATATTAATAGTTAAAATAGTGATATTAATGAGTTTTGGGTAAAATAAAAAATATGTAAACATAGGTACAATAGTTACAGTTTTTTTACAAGTTATTGAGTGCGGGAGATAAGAGGTGTTTGTTTTTGTCATTGATAATAATGACTGGTGTCCCAATTTCTTTACGGACGTACACTTGCCCTCCACGGGTCCAGGCGAATTTATATAAGTTTTCCCGTGTAGCCTTACGTGCAAGGAACCACAAGTGTTTCGCACGCATATGATGTACTAGAAAACCCGGACACACGTTACTGTGGCTAACCAAACACAACGCCATCTACTGATGACGCCATTACCTAACATTTATAACCAACGCCATCTGTTTATTTGCATACATATCAAATTCACACCGCTTGCTTGACAGCCGGCTCCCTTTATATGTTATATATTTCAACCAATTTACACAAAACCTTGACAAATTATTTACCTAAACCTTTTTAATGATTCACTCTTATCTGTTGGTGAAAACCGCATGAAAATCCGTTGTGTAGGTAGTTTGAAGATCTAAGCGCGCAAATAGCGGGAGCAACTTTGCTTTATTTATACTACGTAAATATTACATTGATTGGAATAACCTTTAAAAAAATATATTATTCTAATAAAAAAATGAATATTTATGTAGACTTTTTGAAAAAGGTTAATAGGTGTTCCAATAAATAAAATCGGATATATTTATCAGATACACTATCTGGGTTACAAAGCAGTTATGTTATGTGTTATATTTTTGATATTATTTGTAATCCTTTATGTTCTCTAGATTTTTATTTATATTCCAAAAATTTATTCCCCACCTTCCTCTCCCCCATCTCCTTCCTTTTCCCACTACCTTCAGCCTCACAATATCTCCTAATTAGGGATACCATAGTCTTACTGGCTCCAGACGGGAGCAGCTGGGACTCTTGTGAGGTATTCATATAAAAATAAAATTATTATTTGAATACCTCACATAATAATTATAAATTTCACTACAATTTTTTTTAAGAAAGATTATAAATAAAACACGGAAAAAGATCAAAATTTCGTGCACATTTTTTACACAAAAATTGTCAGGAATCAGTGGTTAAAGTTAGACAAGTACGTCCCTCAACATCGTGTATGTATAAAATTATAAAATAGAAAATTAAATTTGCCACATTACTGCATTAAATAGAGAAATAGCAGAAATACAGATTTCACATCACCAACACTCGATCTATAACTGAACATACCGTAGTTGATTAATTAATGCATTCGAAGCAGGCTTAAGCAAGACGGTTTCCAATTACGTTCATAAGTTAAGCGTATTTTGAATGACTGCTTTGAGTCCATTCATAGAAATACACTCCCTTCAAACGTTCCTTCGCAGGCTTTATTGAATACAAATACAGAAGTAGTTAATATATCGCAGGTACTAATGTTAAGCAAATGCGGTATATTAATAAATGAAGATGTTGATGTTAATGTCAGTATCTTGATGCAAGGATGAAAGTAAGAGAAATTCATCCAAAGGAATACTTTTAATATGCATTCTTCTCTCCACATAGAAAAATCCTTCAAAACTTTTGAGATATTGAGGAAAGAAATATTCGAATGCTTACAATAAATTAAACATAAAAAAATTAAACTTCATTTGCGTTTTAAATATTAAATATGCTATAAAATAACACCGGGAGGTATAACAGTCCAGTAAATTAGTATGACATTTGGAAATTTCCTACTACTAACCAAGGAAAAATAACTTTTTTGATTATTTCACTACAATAAAAAATTTATTTTCGGTAAAAAATGTGGTTGTAGTCAGTGAACCAACTCCTGTTTTAAATCGCCTTTGTAAACTATAAATTTCTTTGTACGTTTCGGATCCGTTTCAAGATGGTTGCCGTTTTAACGGTTCAGCAAAGGTTGATTTTTCAAATTGTTAGTCTTAAATCGTAGTGAACTAACTCAGTTTTTACAGTTTCTGAATTAGAACTTGAAATGAGGGTTTGAAAATACTCACTTGACCAGAGTCATAGACAGTTTTCTATGATTAGGCAGAGCTAGAGTATAAATTAGAGCTCTAATTCCAGAATTGCAAAAATATGTTAGTTCACTACGATTTAAAACTATTCAAATGTGAAATTATCGTGTTTATTTGATTTTTTTTTTGCATTTTTTCAATATTATGGTATCTACCTGTGTGAAGAATGTTATATAATTAATTGATGTTAATAATGAATTAGAATGTTATGATATTTTAACTGCATTTAGAAGTAAAATGAAATTTTTAATTTACCTTTCTGTGTAAAAAGGCTATATTCCCACATTTTACAGTTATATAGTACATAAAATGACATTTTGCAATAATAAATGACTTTTGAAAATGTCAGTTATATAGTACACAAAATGACTTACAGCAATTTATGGAGCTGTAAATAAAGTTTTGCTGTAAGCGCCAAAAACATTGTCCTTCTTCACTTATAAAAGAATTAAATATTATTTTTTGAGAGATCATATTTTTTCAGCTAAGCCTTTTAAAAATGAAATTTCTGTAACTACTGGTTTAAAAGTTACGATTTTTTTTCTAAAATCTGAAAAGTCTTTTGGGTCTAGTGAACAATTTGGTTTTGGGCTGTTACAGCAGTATAGCTTTTTTGCGACAATATGTGTACGCCCTCGTGGCCAATGCTTCTCTTACCTTTTTCAGTCTTGACGGTATTTGTGTACAGTTTATTATGTTGCCTAGTATAATGCTCGTGTACTTGCGACAATTTTATAAATGTCGAGTTTGTATGTATTAGTCCAAGCTATCAGGAGGATGGCGAAATACCCCCTAAATAATATAATAAATAGCGTAATATGTATATTGCAACGTCACACATCGTAATAAGTAAGATATTAACCACAAACAACACCAAAAATTTTAGATCGCTGAGCTCCGGCGATATAAAATTCACACAGATAATTTTGGGATGACACAGTTCCTTAAAATTTTTAGACTGTTTAATAATAATAATAATTGGATAATTTATAGAGCGCCGTTTTTGTGAAAAATCACCTCAAGGGCGCTGTACAATTTATTCATAATTCTTAGGTTCTATCTAATTTTAATATTTACAAATGGATACATAAACATACTTACCTGCAGGTCACTTCCGATAAACACTTTAATTAGAAAGTTTGTGCTTGGAGAAGATACGGCTTTGCTCGCGGAGGACATTACATTTAAAACACTGGACATTGCATGATTTTACATTTGCTACCCCCATCACTATAAGTATTAAATTTTAAAAGATTAGTGGCAAAAGTGGAGTTGATAATATCAAAATATGTATTTTAAAAGACTGGAGAATTTAGGACTCTTTAGGGCTGGAGAATGTTACTAAAATGACCTTTAAAAACGCTTACAAATAGTTATTTTTTACTTTATTTTTATTTTTATTTATTTTATTTTACGGTGCTCCAGATTTTATGTCCGGGTTGAATCTTTCCCAAATGAAAGACTAAACCCTTCCACACACTTTTCCACAAATGAATATCTAGTAAATTAACGCAATGTAAGTGCACTATATAAGATTAAAACAATACAAGAACAATACGTCAATCCACCAGAAACATAATGGGAAAATATTTCACCGACTCCAGATATTTTCATATCAGAGGGTTCGGCTCTGATGAAATCCTAACTGGTCCGATAAATCCTACTGATCCCTCAATATAAATATTTAAAAAATCTTTCGTAATCCTACATGTATTTAAAATGACCGACTTTTGCATTTTTATGTACAAATTTTTTGACAAATCTAATACGCCTAAATTTTGAATGAGAGAGCTAGGTATAATGCCAGTAGCCGAAATAACAAATGGTAATATTTTTATAGTCTGAGAATGCCAAATTCTTTTAATTTCATTTCCTAAATCTGTATATTTTCTTATTTTTTCAGAAACAGTTTTATGAATATTACAAGAATTTGGAATAGCGACATCAATGATATAAGTTATAAATATTATATATTTAGTAAAGATTTATTTATTTTTTATTATTATTATTATTATTATTATTTTTTTTTTCTTTTTCTCTACATTTTTAGGTTAGTTATTTACGTTTAAGTGCTACTTTTAATTCATTCGTTGCAAAGTTTTGTTAATAGAAGTTAGAAAGAGGTCTTCCAAGAAATAACTGGATGATAAATCACTAATAAGAATGATGGAACTTTAAAATATCTACATATACAGTTGTAAAAAAAAAATGGCCGTGGAGTGAGGATTTTTTGGGGAAATCACGGATTTGTACTAAAACCCCAAAATGAAAAAATTACATAGCCGTGAATTTCATGTAGCCATAACCGCCCGAATCGCACACGGACAGAATAATTTCCACTTAAATTGCACTAGCTGGATTTTTTTTACATTAGCTCTAAATAAGAGACCCTGAGAAAAATAATTCTCCTCACAGCCTTTGTCATCTTTTGGGATGCTGTGTGGAGGGTCTTTTTAGGAAGGGGAGGAGAGGAAATTCTGGGAAGGAAAAAGGCATGAGGTGTGGGTAGAAATCTAGGACTCACTGTGCTCACACCCCTCCCACTGCTGTGCAAGGCGAAGGGTCGAGAGAGTCCTGCTGGAGAGGTTAAAAGATCTCTCTCAACCAATCTCTCCCAATCCAGCCTGCCACGCAGTTGGTGAGCAGACGTATCCGCCACCAAAAACGGACAAACCTCACCTCAAGAACACGGGCACCCCTGCTATGCCACTAAACTTAATTTACGAATTACACTTACTGTTTGCTGGAATTTCATTGTTTAATTTATACTTTCAATTCGTAGGTTGAAAGGTTCCATGTTAAATGCGATTTATTTTAAACTTTTGCACTCACAAAAGTAATATAAGAATTAAGAGGTTGTATTTAAAGAAATAACTGGATGTTGCAGGGTAAAATAGGTGTAAAATAATGGTTGTCAGTCCGTTGGACGAGTACAGCATCTTCATTTTTCACCTCCACTGGACCATCCCTCCTCGTTCAGGCTTATCCGACCGTTTGATTTAAAAATTCAACTGTCCAGAAGAGAATCAATACAAGAGCAGCTGGTATACGAGGTAACGAAATGGTCAAATAGTTAGAGGGTATGTTTATTTACCAGTAACAAAAAATTAGTTATCGTGATTAAATTTTGGATTCCTTCTATAAAAAACTTTTAAGGCAGTTCACCACGTCGTGTAAAATGCGGGAACAGGCCACTACTAACAGTAACCCTCCTTATGTAAATGGAAATAACGTTAAAATTCCTGTTTTTTACACCAGTCGCATGTATTGATATCTGCAAGTAATTTTTTTTCCTAAAATTCATGTTTTTTTTATATGGTTTACATCATAATAATTTTCTGTAGATTTTCATTTTCTATACTATAGAATCAAACAATAATAGAAGAAAATGTTCGTAGTGATGTAACTTTATTTGAAAAAATATATTACACATATTGTAACTATTTTTAATAGTCGGATAACTGAGAATCATGCAATTTTGACACTTCCTTTGAAAAGTCATTAAAAATAATGAAAAAATATATATAAAAAAATGATTAAATGGGTTAAGTTAGGTTAAATTGTTAACTATTTATCATTTTTTTCATAACTTTCAACGACTTTTCAACGAGTCTTGAAATTGCATGATTCTGAGTTGTCATAGAACTGTATATTTTATTTACATTAATTTTACTTTTTTTTTCTTATGTTTTAAAAATTCACGTTAAAAATGGTACATGTAAAAACCATCCGGGCATTAAAAAAATAATAAGAATAATAGATGGTAGCACTCTTTTTTATTCTGACGTCGAATTGGCAATAATTTACAAATATAATGTTAAAAACGAAATAAAAATTACCTACCCTTTAAAAAAATTAGAAAACATAAATGAAAAAAACGGATTTGCGCTAACTCATTTGTAAGGCACTTACTATATAATATATAAAAAAAGTTTTGTTGTGTTGTACGAGTATATTCATGAATCCATTAATATTCTATAGATAAATATATCCCCAACAGTTGTACAACCTAGAAATTCAGCCCACCATCTGCAATAAGAAAAAGGATGTAGGTACATTTGAAATTCAAATGTCGAAATAATAAAAGTGTACCGATGCATGTTCTGATCGCGCTTCTGGTCCGAGTGTGCAAACATGCAATCCGATTTTATCAAGGCTTCACGTCTTTAGTCTTGCGAAGTAGTCTGTGCACTTTTATATAATGCTAGTACCCGGAATATGTTGAAGAAAAAGTTTTTTTTATTTTTTATTTTTATTCTGATTATCTATTGAAGTGCTTTTGGATACATAATATTTTTTATTTTTTAAATCAGAAAGTTTTCCGACACGTAAGCAGGCCACATACAGCTATCCGTGTGTGAAGCAGGGATTTTCCAAATTTACCGCTGCAATCCCCTACCGCTACTGTGTCTCCTTTGCAAATCCTTCCTCCTGCCCCTCGCTCCCCCTTCACCCCCTCTTTCTCAAACCTCCCCTGCGTGTCCTTCCCCATGCGCCCACGTTCCCCCCCTGCGTTCCCTTCCCTACCAGTGCTCTCATTCCGCCTTCCCCCACTTCCCCGCCTTCTTCACCTTTCCCCCTTCCGTGAATCACCCACTTCTTCGTTTCCCTCCCTCCTCTCGAATTCCCCTGCCGCTAAACTACATGAATTAAACCCATTTTTAAAACTACTCGAGCGTTAACTATTGTAATTTTTTATAATAAATTTCGACATGCCAGAGCTCACCTTTATAGATAAAAGATTACAGTAGCTGTAGACAGTTAGTGGAAGCTGTAGACCTCGCCTCCAAAGACGTAAATATATTTCGAACTGTCTTTTATTTAATTAAACAAAACCATAACATAAGATTTGCAAGCAAGTACTTAAATTCCTTTCTACTTAAATATATTTTACGTTGGTAAATTTTTTTAAATACTACCGAATTATAATATTTGGTCAAACAAACGTTTGGGAAACGCAGTGGGAGGGAAGAATTTAATCGTCCGTCACTCCTGGACACACTGACCCTCAGATTCCTACCCGACCCTCATACCTTTTTCCTTCCCAGACCTTCCACTCCTTCCTTATCTTAAAATAAACCCTCTACAAATTATTTTCCTCAGGACCTCCTGTGTCGAGCTAATGAAAAAAACTAACACGCATAGACAAATAAGCACCTATGTACAGGCAAAAAAATATTACAACGAATAATGATTATTTAGTGGTTAGGGTTCATAAAAAAATATATTAAAAGTTTTAAAATTGTGTAATTCAGTCCATTATTACATATATACTCTTACAAAAATACTCTGTATAGTTTACACGCGGTACAATTGAAACCTTCAGAAAACTAACGTAGACAAGAGAGGGGAGGCTACGATACTCCGCACAAAGAGAAGACCGATTATTCTATCTCAATCCCTCGTAGGCTAAAACCTATGGATGGATGTCTCTTTTTACTGTCAATTTTTCGTTTCATCGAGTTTCAAATCACAACGTTGCCGGTGTAAGAAGTTTTCAATTTGTAACCCTTTATTTACATCAAAAGAATGATTTGTTTTCAAAATGTGGTTGGAAAATTCAGAAAACTCAAAAATTCAAAACCTTTTTGCTTTAAAATAATTTAATTGCTCAATGACTGCTTAACAGAAAACGAACACAGAACTTTACAACATTCAAACGAAATAATATATTAAACAAACAACCTGAAAAGCTGAAACAGGTTGCATATTTCCTTTTTCGTGTTCAATATGAGGCAAACATGCCTCGAAATCAACACGGGTTTGTAACGCCATTCATCCACTAAACCCATGTCCAGTAGAAGGCAAGCGGTATCCTACTGTGCACGGGTTTGTAACGCCAATTCCCCTCCCTAACCCGTGTTCAGTACGCGGCATGTTAAGCGAATGCATTATAAGCAAGTTTGTATCAGTATTTATAACAGCAGAACATGGAAAGAAATGTGTAAGAATGATTACACATACGCGCTAGACAAACCCTGCTTTGCCAAACAAACCATTCAAAACCTGTGATGTTTTTTAAAATTTTGAAGACATGCGTGTTTATTTTAAAGCATTTATTTTATAAGATTGGTAGGTACTATAAAGTGTTTTTATTTATTTTATTAGTAAGGCTGTTTGCGTTTTATTGCCCATCCATTACATTGAGCGTGTATGCACACATTTCCTTTTTTATGATATAATCACGTTTGGAGGACGCGTGCCTCGTACTGAACACGGGTTCGGGAAGGGATTGGCGTTACAAACCCGTGCACAGTAGGATGCCGCTTGCCTTCTACTGGACACGGGTTTGGAGAAAAAATGGCATTACAAACCCGTGTTGATTTTGAAGCATGGTTGCCTCGTATTGAACACGGAAAAGGAAATACGCAAACCGGTTACAGTCACAAAAATAAATTGAGTTGAAAAAGTATTATATTTGTCTTAATTCATTTTTGTAATGGGTTTCTACCCATAGGATATACTATTTCTACCACGAATTGTCAGTTTCAAAAATCGCTTGAAAAACCTTTTGAAACTACAGCAGTTTTGAAACTAGCAACAGTTTGTCAGCAGTAAAACGAAAAGCAATATTAATTACTTTCTCATAAAAACATTTAAATAGATTTTGTATGCTGTTTGTTAAAATTCTTATTAAAAAATCGAAAACAATGTTTTTGCCTTTAAAATAACTGGTAAACAAGAAAATGTTTTTTTTATTATAATTTTTCATTTTTCTACCATGCATAAGTTTTGAACAAATATTTGCTTTGTTATTCGAAAGTCTCAAACGCACCCTTTTTTGTCGATAGTGTTTGATCACGAACGTTATGAGTGGAAAGTAAATACCGATATTTTTTGAAGAGAAACGTATATTTTTCCACTGCGATGAAAACCAAATGCAACAAATAATAACCAGCAATAAATGTTTTTTGTGTTCGTTCCGAATAAAGTTTTTATTTATGTAAAAAGAGTCAATATTTTAGATTAGGTGAAAATTAAATTACTGTTTTAATAGCTCGAATTGCTTCTGGACCAATGATCCCTTCCTCAAAGTGCAATGTATACCTTAAAGTATCGTAGGTAGGTATTATAATAATAAAATATTGTGCATTATCGTGACAAAATGACACAATAACGCGATGGTCGAATTTACACCGTTGATCATTTAATTATAATTATTTTTTTAACATTGACTCCAAAAAGGAAGCCCCGAGGAAAACAATTCCCGTCAGGGCCTAGAACGTCTATAGGGATGTATAGAAAGGTTTTTTTTAATAAAAGGAAGGAGAAGAAGTTCTGGGAAGGACAAATCTATAAGAGGTGTGTAGGAATCAGGAGGTTCGTGTATCGAGAAGTGACGGACGTACGAATCCATTCCTTCCACTACGGTCGAGAGATCACAAGAGAGGTCAAGAATTCAATAAAGATTTCCTTGAACCAGAACCTTTCATACCTGCCCGCTACGCAGTAGGTGCATAGATATATTTACTTGGTGAATCGATAGGCAGATGCGCCTGCCACCATGCCATAGACGAACTTCATCCTGTAAACCCGTAATAACCAGTAAATAATATTTTTAATGTACCTACTAAGTACGATATTAGACAAACTTCACCCCATGAACTGATTATAACCGTTTTACAATATTTTTAATGTACCACTAAGTACATTATTAGACAAACTTTACCTCTTGAACTCTGTACCTAATGTACCTACTAACCATATCATTAGACAAACTTCACCTCATGAATCCATAATAACCATTTTTGTAATATACCTACTAAGAACTAACTAACCACAGGGTAGGTAGAGAGGACAGATCGCTAAACAACTCGGTCTTGGCACACACTCCTTGCCTCGTTCACATTCATACATCGTCTCGTACATGCTCTTCTATTATTCTCACTCTTGACATGGCCCGACTCAAGTATCTAATTCATTTGGTCGTGCCATGTCTTTCTCGGGCGTCTCCGACTTCTTCTACTATTCACATTTGCGTTATATATTCTCCTTACACTCCTTTCCTCGTTCATTCGCTCTACATGTCATTAAGCATCTTACTCATTACCCTTACATCAGCCTTGCATTCTTTGCGGATCTCCGCATTTCTCACACGACCAATGACCACACATGGTTTTACCACACATGGTTTTACCACACATGGTTTTACCACACATTGTTTTACCACACATACGTCATAGGGATCTTATTTCTACAGCATTCAGTCTACTTTCATCCTTCCTCTGCCAGTTCCATGCCTCACTGCCATACATCAAGGTAGGTACCAGTAATCCATTATGGACGGCTATTTGTTGGTGCCAACGGCGTTCAGTCCCCCATTAATAGAATTACCTGCATTCACCCTTCATTCAATATCTCTATCAGCCTTCCCATCTCTCGTAAACATACTTGCCAAATAAACAAACTCATCCGCCTGCTCCAAGTATTCCTACTTAGAACCTCTTAAGAACGTTATGTACATCATGGACAATCATGTTATTTTAATCGGAACAGGTGTGCGAGTGCTTCAAAACATTTTTACATATTTTTATTCTAGCTTTCCCGTAGAAATTGCTTCTAGGAACGAAGTATTTGTCCTTGACACCTTGTGCATGTGCACGCTACGGATACGTGCCATGCATCCATGCACAGCCAGCTGCTCCGACATGCAACGGATGTCGTGAGAATCGCTCGTTTCTCCGGCGCTCTGTCGGCTCTCGGGAAAAGCTCGCTGGAACGACTTATCAGCTACGGCGTTTTATTATTCTTTTAATCTTGGAACTGCCATGAGAAATAATGTACATGACCGTAGTTAAAGTATGATTACGTGCAGTTGAATTTATAACTAGGTTTAATAATGTAATTTGTGGTACTCGAAATTTTTCTTATTTCGGTGTGTTTAATTTGGGAGAAAAACATCTCTCCCAGAGGGCACCCCAAGTGGTTCGCTACGTTTGGTGACTTAGCAAGGGTGCCCGGCTTTATGGGATATTTATCCGAGTCTTGGCGGCGGAGGCGTGTGTCCACCAGCTGCATGGCAGGCCGGATCGGCAGAGAGTGCTTAAGGGAGTCCCCCTCACTTCTCCAGGAATATTCTTTCGGAATATCACCTTGCATCGCAGCTGGCGGCGGCAGTACGAGGGATTGATTCATACGTCCGTCACTCCTGGATATACTGTCCCCAGATTCCTTCCCACCCCTTATACCTTTTTCCTTCCCAGAACTTCCTCTCCTTCCTTCCCTAAAAATACCCTCAACACACCATCCCCGAAGATGACATAGGTTCTGAGGGGAATTATTTTCCTCAGGGCCTCCTGTGTGTAGCTAATGTAAAAAAATAATGTTTTTTGAATTCTAATGTCATCAAATAGCGAGTCAGTGCCATTTAAAAAAAAGATTTCCGTTAAACGCCAATTCTATGCCCGTTTCGGCTTTTGAACTAATGGTGATTGGTATAAAAGTACAACTGTTGTGTTATGCTTGTCAGCTGACCAAAATTTGACAGTAATTATCAATAAAACTTGAAAACAAACTTTGCGTGAAATCGCTTTAGCCTGGTTTGGTGAGCAGATCTGATTAGCCAGGTACTTCCACATCTTCCTCTTTTCCCCATCTCCTTCGCCTCATTTTATCCCAATTGGGGATGTCACAGTCTAACTGTCTCCAGACTGGAGCAGTTGGGATGCTTTTACGGTGTTTACTTTAAAAATCCTATTACGTTATATTGGAAAAATGTTTGTTCAAGCACAATCCCGTGAAAAATCACGGGATAGTGTTAATTCTTGATGCTTGAGAAATCTGTTCAAAATTTTGAAATAATTAAATATTATATTACAAGTACGTATGTAGGTACTATTCTTGGCTGCGTAATTGTTTAATAGGTAGGTAATTTTGAAAGTTTGTATAAATTTCTCGGAAAATTTGGGAATCAGTTTTCTAGCAGTATTATTTTCAGTTTAGATACTGTTATGTGTTCACTTTGAGTTGTAGGTACATATTATTATTATTGCTGTTGTGTACTGAGGATAAATTACTGAATAAAACTTTATGTTTTTAAATTTATTAAACTGGTTATTAGTTTATATTTGTGTTCTAACACCTTCTATATTCTATATTTTAAAAAGCAGTATAGCTACTCGCAACAATAACATTTGGCTGTCAATAGTTTTTTTTTTGTTTTGCTCTTTCAAAAATCATCTTAAACCAATCTTTTAATTGTTTTTTGGCTGTAAAAAGTGTAGTGTGTTATGTCTTCTCCCCTTGATCTTCCAGGAGTCACTTCTTGCTGCTCATTTTCAGATATTTATTTACTTTTCTTTCTACTTTTACTTCTGTCACTTTTTGTACTTCCTGTAACTTGAACAATGGAGGAGTATTTCCCTTCTTTACCTCCTAAAAAGCCCCCAGATCCCCCTCCTGACCCTCCAGATGGAGACATTTCGGACATTTCAGAACCCTCAAACATTTCAGACCCTTCAAACATTTCAGACAGTGAATCTGTCATCCTAACCTCAATAAAAAAAAGAAAATTCAGTCCCTCTTTCCCAAAAAAACATGATTCGCCTTCGTCTTCACAGTCCCCACCAGCTCTTCCTCAACCTTCTCCAACAAACTTTTACTCTACTCATTCCCGTGGTCCCTTCATTGTATATGCACAAAAAACTGAACAAGGTAAAACCATACATCCTCTTGAATTTGGTAAATTCCTTTCAACCAACAAGAACCTTTCGATTAAGCCCGGAGGTGTAAAAGCCGAGGGTCGCTTCCGAATCTCTATTGAATTCCTCTTAAGTTCAGCCGCCAACAACTTCATCAAAAACATTTTTATTACATCTAATTCTAAATTCAAGGCGTACATCCCAACTTTCAATGTCACTCGAATGGGCCTGGTCAGGGGTATCTCGACCGATCTGTCCATTCCAGAAATTCTGTCTTCTCTTTCAACCCCGCAACATATCGGCAATCCCATAAAAGCCAGGAGGCTAAATTATAAGGACACCTCTGAGGGCATCGTTTCCTGGAAGCCCTCCCAATCTGTTGTGATCACATTCGAAGGACAATCTCTTCCCTCTCATATCTATTTATTTTTCAACTCCTTACCAGTTGAAATGTACACTTACCCCACCACCCAATATTACAATTACTGCCGTTTTGGTCATACCAAAGCTGCATGCAGATCCCCTCCCAGATGCTTCAAATGTGGAGAAAACCACACGGCTGACCAATGTTCTTCTCTCTCTTCACCTAAATGTTTTGACTGCTCAGGCGCTCATTCCGCCATTCACTCTTCTTGCCCTGAACAATCTCGCCAAAAAAATATAAAAATTTCCATGGCCTCTGAGAACTTGTCTTTTCTGCAGGCTTCTAAACTATTCCCGCCTGTCAAAAAATCTTTTGCCGAGGTTTTATCCAGTAACTCTCCATCCAACCCTCTACCCTTCTCCTCAACATCTTCTCGTTCAACTAAATTTATGTACAAAAACCCTGTCTCTAAACCGGCTCCTGGATACGATCGGCAACAACACAACTCACTTCTCTTAAATCCCAATGGTTCTCCTCTTTCAAATGCCACAAATGGGTGCGCAAACAACTATAATTCGTCCTCAACAACCATCAAAAGCTTTCTGAACAACTCTCACAAGACAATTCTTCATTTATACAAACTCTTATTATGCTTCTAATTGACCTAATTTCTTCTCAAACTAATCTACCGTCCAACGCTGCTTCTATTATTTCCACGTTAAAATCATTTGTTCAAAATGGCACTTCAAGATGTCAGAATACTTCAGTGGAATAGCCGCAGTGCTATTTCTAACAAATCGAACCTTCTTAACCTATTAAATTCAAACCTTGTTTCTGTGGCTGCTGTCTCGGAGACATGGTTTACTCCATCCACCCACTTCAATGTGGGAGGGTACTCCTGTCTCCGTGATGATCGCCCGGAAGGTACGGTCGGCGGTGCTGCCCTTTTTATTAAAAAATCCCTTCGGTTTTCCCCAATAAATAATATCAAACCCCCCAATGCTGACTTTCAAATGGTTGCAGCTAAAATAAAGGACACATCCTTTGTTTCTATCTATATTCCCCCATCATCGCACTTCAATAAGCAAGCTTGGTTACAAATTGTCCGTCAACTAAGCCCTCCATTCTTTTTATTGGGCGATTTTAATGCCCATTCCCCCGTCTGGGGTTCTGCTTTCTCTGATCGAGATGGTCGAAATGTTATGGATTTTTTAGATGAATCCAATCTTTTCCTTTTGAACGACGGATTTCCTACGAGAATCTCTCGCCCCAACACAAACCCCAGTGCAGTGGATCTCTCCATATGCTCTACAAATCTGGCACCTCTCTCCTCGTGGGTGGTGTCCCCCGATCCTTGCTCCAGTGATCATTTCCCGATCATCATCACTTATCAAACTTCTTTCAATTCAGACAAGTCCCATATTTCGACGAAGATTAAAACAAAACACACCAAATGGGACGAATTTAACTCGCATATGGATAAGTTTATATAAAATTTACCATCTTCCGATATATTATCTGTCAAAAATGACTACGATAACTTCAAATCGATGCTCATAACTGCAATAAATAAATCAAATCCTCCCCCTAAAACCAAATCTCTTAAAAAACTCCCTCCGACTCCCTGGTGGGATGAGGAATGTTCTAAGGTAGTGAGAATTCAGAAAGCTAAATCTCTTTCGTATCGTCACAATATGATTATGGAGAACTATCTTATATATAAAAATGCCAAAGCCAATGCCAAAAGGGTATTGAGGTCAAAAAAAAGATCCGGGTGGTACAACTTCTGCAGTTCAGTATCTCCGAATACTCCAATTTCGGAAGTTTGGTCTATGATTCGAAGATTTCAATCCTCCTTCAGTTCAACATCTCCTCGAGCGTCTCATTCTAAATGGATAGATGAGTTCTTGGACAAAATTGCCCCCCCTTCTGTACCTAACTTAGATGAAATAACTCCAATCCACAACACTCCTATGTCTGATCATTGGCTAGACTCTCCATTCATTTTAATTGAATTAAAAAATTGTTTATCAACAGTAAAAGACTCATCTCCAGGCAGAGATGGTATTCCTTATAGCATTATCAAAAACAGTAATGATAATGTTCTAAATCACTTCCTAAGCAGCTTAAATAAAATCTTCCAGTCTGGCATAATGCCTGATGACTGGAGTTCTCAAATAATCATCCCAATCCTAAAATCAAACAAATCACCCAATTCTGGATCCAACTACAGGCCAATTGCTCTTTCATCCACCCTTAGTAAAATTTATGAAAAATTTATTAAAAACCGGTTAGAATTTTTTGTCGAAAGTAATCAGCTTCTATCTCCATCTCAATTTGGATTTAGGAAAAAAAATCTACGCAAGATAACCTTGCCATCATCAGCACTGATATTTATTTACCCATTTCTAACCCTGAAGTATGTCTTGCAGTCTTTATAGACATAGAAGGTGCCTTTGACAACGTTTCCATCCCAATCCTTAAAACAAAAACTTTTAGGCCTTGGCCTTCCCCCCATGTTTGTCCAATCTATTATTAATCTATTTCTTGATAGAACAATTTTTATTATGTTACCAGATGTTACTCCTCAGAGTAGATCAATTTGGAAAGGTTTACCCCAAGGCGATGTATTATCCCCTATACTGTATAATATATACACGTACGATATGCATGTCTCTATTCCCCCTCAAGTAAAAGTTATTGAGTTCGCAGATGTTTTAACTTTCTTCTTATCATCCAAAATCATCCCACCTGCCGTCAAATATCTTAATGAAGCCATGGATGCCCTTTGCACATGGCTCACTTTAAATGGTCTGGAACTTTAAGTTCAAAAGAGTCAGTGTGTCACCTTCTCAAACCGTCATAAAAATCCTCCTGTTCAAATTTTATTTAAAAACTCTCCAATTCCCAACGCCTCTGAAGTAAAATTTTTGGGAGTAACATTTGATAGGAAACTTAAATGGTCTTCCCATATTCACAATATTGTTACTAAATGTGAAAAAAATTTAAATATCATCAGATCATTGACTTGCGTTTGGTGGGGTGCTCACCCTACCTGCATTAAGTTGCTTTACAATGCACTTATTCGAAGTCATCTCGACTATGCCTGCCCACTTTTTAGTACTGCCTCCAAAAATGCACTCAGTAAATTAGACAAAATTCAATCGAAGTCATTGCGAATAATAACTGGAGCGATGCAGTCGTCGCCCATCAATTCCCGTCAAGTGGAATGTTCTGATCCCCCACTTTATTTAACCTCTCGGAGAGTGAGCTTTTTTGAACAAAACTGTACCCCAGGAGTGAGCATTTTTGAAGTATACGAATAAAACAAAATTAAATGCAAAACCATAGTTTGCCCAAAATCTAGCAATGCAAAAATATTTAAAAAAATTATATTACTTATTAAGACAAGTTAGAGAAAAAACTAATTGAGCCTATCGAAGGGTTCGTAAACCATTGGAGATGAATCACCACAACATTAAAACGACAAAAAAAATGTATACTACAAAGTATTTCTCACTAGATAACATAGCAGGATGTCGTGAGAAAACTAATTCACTTTGTGCATTATTGTATGTTTTTTCGTCTCCTTTTTTAATTTTTTTTTTTTTTAAATTTTTTTTAATTTTTTTTTTTTAAATATTCGTTTTTCATATGGTTGTTTTCAAAACACGGATAAATAAACAGAGCCAAATTACATTTAATGCACATGAATCTCGTATCTTTTCTCTTTTTTGGCTAAAGTTTGTGTGGCAAATCGTTCAAATTAGGGTAAATTCTCCCTCTTCCCGCATTCGGCCATCAACTTTTAGGAGTTGATACTGATGCGATAACTTCCTCAATGAAAAAGAATAAGTGAAACTCAAAACCACACAATAATACGTAATAGTTTGATTCATAGCGAAAATAACTAAAAGATCCGCGAAAACAAACATCAAACGAAACATTGCAAAAATATTTCGCCAAACACTCAATAAATTGTTGAAGAAAAATTTATTATTATATAATATATAACAATAAACAAAACTCAAAAACTTATAATCATACGTAACAGTCCGAGTCGTGGCGAAAATAACGATAAAACCGCAAAAAACAAAGACCAAACTTAGCAAACACCAACGCTCTCAAATCAATTGTTGTCAACTCAAGAAACAGGTATAATGGCGGTTGATGACGTCACGCGTTTTTTAAAATTTCAAATAGCAACGTCGGTAAATGTGTCAACTGCTCCAAATGTTCGAAATGGCTTTAGAAACCGCCAATAGATGGCAGTACACATCAAATTTCATAAATAAATCACGTGGGGCACGATTTATACACACGGCCGTAATATTACGGCCATACTCCTTAGAGAGTTTTTTGTTCTGGCCGTAATATTACGGCCATACTCCCCAAGAGGTTAAGGCGACAACTGTTTGTTGACAAATTTGTTCTTAAATGTTTAAATTCTAAATGTCATCAGGTTATTCCCAGAGTTTCGTTGTTCAAAGACTCAACACATTAATCTACAATCAGAGCTCGAACTAAACCTCTTCCTGCCATCTGTAAAAATTTTCGCTCTCTATCAGAGCTTCAAATTATCCAAAATGATCTTCTTCCACTATACAAATTAAAATATAGTCACGTCACCCTATCCCCAACAATTTTGAAAGGTATCGGCATCCTTAAAAGTCATTCCAATCTCCTAGCCCGTACTCTTAATAATATGTTCAATGACATTATTTCTTCTAAATGGTCCAACTCTTCTCTTTTATTTACTGATGGCTCCAAATCTCCTGACTCTCCTAACTGTGGTATAGGTATTAACGTTTACCACAATAATTCTAATGATAGATTATTTTATTCAATTTCAAACCAATTTTCAATATTTTCTGCTGAGTGCATTGCAATAATTGAAGCACTCAAATATATAATCAAAAATAATTGTGAACATTCCCTTGTTCTCTCTGACTCTCTTAGTTCCCTCCAAAAACTTAAATCCTGTCCTCTTCTTCATCCTGATGATCACTTTGTATATCTCATTAGAGTGCTGATAGCCTCCATTCAAAGCTCTGGAAAAACCGTAATTCTTGTTTGGATCCCTGGACACATTGGCATAGTGGGTAACGATATTGCAGATTCTTTGGCAAAACAAGGAGCGTCCAACCCTATTGTTACCCTCGTAAACCATATTCCCCTATCTGATATTTTTTCCATCATCAAAGATAAATCCCGCAATGTTTGGACAGAGCATTGGAACATTGCCAGTCAATCCAAGGGAGCTCGCTACGCCTCAATAAAAAGGACTATCCCATCAAAACCGTTGTTTCAAAAATTTCCCCATTTTTCCAAAAAAGAAATTTCCTCACTTATTCGAATGAGAATCGGTCATTGTTCCGTTCCTTCTCACCTTTTTAAAATTCACATCCTTGACTCCCCAGACTGTACGTTCTGTGGTTTAGATGTGGGCACTTTAGATCACATATTTTTTGGTTGTCCCTCTCTAAATAAATATCCTCTCTTCTATCAAGCGTTATCTAAAATTGCCTCCACTCCATTCAACATTTCATCTCTTCTAAGTCTGAACTCGACTCCAATCTTCCATATAATTCTGAAATTTGTACATTTAAATAAAATTAATATATACATTCACCTTTCCCTTTCTCTGTAATTTTAAATGATGGCCTAGAACACCCTTGAAGGGTGAAAGCCAGAAATAATTGAAAAAAAAGGCAGTATAGCCGTTTATGTATTTAAATAAAATATTTAACATTTACAATCTTGTATTTTAGTAAACTTGTTAGCTCACAGGACCCTTAGTTTTGTATTATAATTTTAAGTTATGTGAAAATCTATAATTGGATATTATGTGTGTTATTAAATTTTTTTTTTTTTTTTTTTTTAAGTATATTTATTCAGTTTTAATTTTACAATATTTTATCTTACAAATCTTACGAAACTGATCAACCAGTTTGATTGTAAGAAATCTCTCATTTTTCCTAATTAATGAATACTATATAAATAGAGTATTAACGTGTTTGTGTTTGTTTTTTTTTTTTCATTTCAATTCTCGATGTTTTTCAACAGAATCTACGTTCTAAGGGAACGACCACGGAGCTATCAATGCAACAGCCTTCTCCTCTCTTAACATCTTTCACCTTTTAAAATTTTAAAATAACTTAGTAAGTAAATAATAATTTGATTTACCTTAAAACTATGTAGGCGGGTACAAGTAGGGACACACATTTTCCTTATTAGTCTCTCTCCTACGGGAACACTCAAAACATAGTTTGAAGGCTTCATGTAGTATGTACGTATTACATATATGTAAGTAAAACGTACACCCTTGTTGAACATTTATGCTAACAACGTTAAATGTCACGAGATACCTTTTCTGACTGTCTAGCCCAGTGATGCACAACCTTTTGAGCCGGAAGGACAATTTTTCAATAATTTAAAATTTGTTCGCGTACAGCTTCACATGGTGAACTCTGTAGTCGGTGTACAAAAACGGTGACTTACCTATTAATAAATCAATTCTAGCTGGACTAAAAATCATCACAGGTCATTTTTTTTTCCTCCAAAGTTAACTCAGTGAATGCTGTCGGTTTATATCGTAAAATTTGTCTTCTTTTACATACATATTGTGAAAATTGCACAAGAGTCCCAGCTGCTCCCAACCACCTGGAATCAGTAAAACTATACCACCCCCAATCGGGGTATGCTGTGAGGTAGAAAATTGTGAGGGGGGAAGGAGATGGGAGAAGGATGGTGCGGAAGTTCCTGGCTATTCATCAGCCACTAACCGGCTAAAGTCATTTCAAGCAACTGAAGAGTGGTCATACCAGAGCAATACTGTGCGTTTCTGTCACTATGGAGCATTCCGTAAATATTCCTTTTATTATTTTGAAATTATTAATTTGTGAAATAACACAAATCACTGAAATGAAATTTAATTGCGCTCGTCGGGATTTGAACCCGCGACCTCCGGATCCATGATAACCTGTGTGGAGTTAATGTAAAAAAAAACATGATTTCTTCTACGTTAGCTCCACACAAGAGGCCTTGAGAGAAATAATTCCATTCAGGGCCTATTTCATCTTTGGGGATGCTGTGTGGAGGGTACTTTTAGGAAAGGAAAGCGAGTAAATTCTGGGAAAGAAAAGGGTATGAGGGGTGGGTAGGGATTTGGGGTCAGTGTGTCCAGGATTGACGGACGTATGAATCCATCTCTCCCACTGCAGTGCAAGGCGATGTTCCGAGAGAGTGTGGCTAAAGAAGTCAAAGGGATTCCCTCAACCGCTCTCTCCTGGTCTGGTCTGCCATGCATCTGGCACTAAGTCACCAAACATAGCGAACGACTTGAAGTGACCTATGGCAGAGATGTTGGTTATCCAATAAATGGTTCCCGGGAGGGCGGTACCCATACCCGCCTGCCAAATTGTAAAAGTTGAATGTGAATGTTTCAAAATAAGCAAATAAAAAATTGTCGGCACACCCTCTCATATTTTGTAAAACAGAAAGGAAAACCGGAACGGAAACACTTCATCATAGTATCCGAAAATCCGAACGATTACATTTTTTTTAATGTGAATACTTCACAAGAGTCCTAGCTGCTCTCGTCTGGAGCCAGTGAGACTGTATCACCAAACACGGCTAAAGCCATTTCAATTAAACTTTCAATTCTGAATGGTGGTCTTACACCAGGGCGATACTGAGAGCATCTTCCACTCTGGAACGTGCCACAAATATACTATATATTATTTTTAATGAATTAATTGTGAATTAACACAAATTAATCAAATAAAATTTATTTGCGCACGCTGGGATTCGATCCCGCGACCTTCGGATTGCGAGTCAAGAACCTTACAGGCCGTCAGAAATGCTGCAGTCGAGTCGATGTGTTAGAACCATGAAATCCTACGGCCTTGAAAAAATCTCATTTGGTTAATGATATGGTATATTATACTATATTGTAAAAGCTTTCAAACTACTCTGCAAGATGTCATCAGGGAAGAACTTCCATACGTGACCGACAGAGGTGCTGGGATCGCTTCTGCAAACTTAGCGGTTGGCTCGGCAGCGACCAGGGTTGCCAACTTAGGTGTTCCCCCCCAGATTTAGGGGGAAAATTAGTGGGATGGGATTTTTTTAGGGGTTTAATATGTTTTGGGATATTTTTGGGGGTTTTGTGATTCCATATATTTAAAAAAAAAAATTATTACATCGGATACACGGAGCACTCATTCACTTTACAATTTTATTTGTTGACTTGGGCGACATCGACTGCAATTATTATATTCCAACTACTCGGTGGTGACTAGAGGTCAGGCTTCACAATAAATCGAAATTTTTTTGTTTTTTTAAATTTATTTATTTATTTATTTATTTATTTATTTATTTATTTATTTATTTATTTATTTATTTACGGACGAAAATTTATTTAAATGCCGGCAACCCGGGCGTTTATTGTAATAATAATATCTTAAATGGTGGATCTTTTACTACATTTAATCTATCTCCTCAAATGTTAATTAAATATTATTGAATTATTTGGCGGGTGGGAGATAAGCCGACGTAGCTCAGTTGGTAGAGTAGTTGACCGGATATCAGAAGGGCGCGGGTTCAAGTCCCGTCGGCGGCATTTATCTTTTCTCGGGAGATTTTTTCAATGTTGATGAGTGTTTCAGGCTAATAATTATTGATTATAATAATTGTTAATTAAATGTTAACATGTATGATTTTTTAAAATCTGATTCTTCTCAAGAAAATGACGCAATATTTAAATAATTTACAAATAAAGATTATAAAAAACATTTCAGCATGTATCATTTATTAATTATTTTTACAAAAAAAAAATTAGGGGTATTTTCAAGTAATTTGCCGGTTTCTAGGGGTTTTTGAGTTTAGTTTAGGGATAAATATTTTTGAGAATTGGCAACATTGGCAGCAACCCGCAGTTCCAATCTTGCTTCCTCCTAGTTAGTTACTTTGCTAGTTTGTAACCTTCTTATTGTTGATAAACCAGATTGTCAATATAATCTACTGATCATTATGTTATGCTCCACAAGCTAAGCGTCCAAGTATTTAAAAGTGCAGAACACATGAGTATATTTTTACATATTTTACAGAAGAAAATGTTACTTTAATGGGAAATGTTTACCCCATTAGAAGTGCTTCGGCATTTCCTGTGAATTTTATTTAACTCATTCTACCCTTTTATTTCCGCCCTTAAAACTTGCGACAAGCTTTCTCACCGCACTTAATGTCCATGTTTGTTGAAGGTGGAAATGTGTCGTAAGGATTTAACTGAACCACCTTAATAAATTGGATATTACCACTCGCTGCGGTCAAATAAAGGTAGAGGGTAAATAGGAACGAATTGATATCGGCGAATAAAGGAGTATAGTTATATGTAGGTGTTAGCGGCAGGTTGTGATTTCGAATAATAAAGCTGTGTGGAATGAATAAAAGATTCAATTCAACCCTTAATCTTCATGCAATATTAATTAACTTAACCAATGTCCAAAGTCGACCCTTGTAAATTACAAACGATATTTTGTAAAACCCAAAAACGTGCTCAATAATTCATAAAGATATTGTTTCGAATGAAAACGGTTGAATTTGTATTTAAGAGGGCGTTTAATCAGCCAGCGGCCGAGAATCCAAAATTTGTCGAAAGATGTTCTTACGATCATACAGGGCGGTTCCAATTAGAAAAATGAATTATTCTCCCTACCAACTCTTAATTATAACTCAATACCGATTTCATTTTATTCAAAATATGCTGAAAGGCGTGATGATAAAACTACTAAAATTAAGTATTTTTCGTAATTATTTTATGATCGTTAGAATTTCTAATTTTTCAAAAAAGTCAAAGCAAAAAAAGAATGTAAAAAAAACTCAAATATATTTGTTTGTAAGACCGTAAAACAATAGAAAAAGTATAATCAGTAGTATTTTCGTCACAAAACACGTGCGCGGATCTTTTTTTATGATTTTATTCAAACTAAAACTAAAATTCTGGAACATAACTTTCCCAGATAATTTATTGATTTATTTTACTGCATGATTACATGATTTGAAATGTGTGTTGTACAAGTAAAATACAAAATTTTGTTTGAAAATTTAACAAATATGCCAACGACCAACGGTATAACCTTATTACCTTTGCTAAAAATAAACACATTTTCTCATAATTTAAAACATAACTGTACCAGATAAAAGAACAATCATTCGAAATCGATTAATATTTTTATATGGAAAAGAGTTAAATTTTTATTTAAAAATTACATATTTGGTTTAGTCTTGTTATTCCCTCTTAATGCTCTTGTGGTAGAATTACTTAGCAAATATCGATCGTCCTGTTGATTAGTCAGACAACTCAAAAAAATCTTAATTTCATTATGCAGTTTTATTTAAAAGTATACTATCTTTTTGGTAACGACATAAACACCACCAAATCAATTATAACACGGAAAAACTTTTGTGAAATAAACAAATTATATTTTCAGGGTTACGGTAAGAAATTTCAAAATGTCAAACTAATGTATTGGACCTTTACGTTTTCCGGTAACCATTCGATTATTACTTTCCACATTACCTAAAAACTTAGTATTTTGAGATGTCTGACTAATCAACTTGGCGATCGATATGTTAGATATTTATAATACAAGGTGATACATTTTTCTACAAATAGTTTTGTGAGCAGTAGACATGGGTTCCAAAAAATGATCGTTTCTATTTTTCTCTTATTTAATAACTCGAAACTAAAATTTTCTCTAAAATTATTTGATGTGTAAGTTAAGTACTTAAATGTCTACCTTTTTTATAAACCAAAGATAATATATTTATTTACTAGCTTTTGCCCCCGGCTTTGCTCGCATACTCACCCCCCCCCCCCCGTAAGCGTGAAAGAGTAACACACATCCATACATCCATCCATTCAAACATTCGCATTTATAATAATTAGTAATAAGTAAGATTTCAAGTAGGAATTAAACTCAAATTGTTTGCGACATAGTCGTACATGCTCACCTGCGCTTATTCCTCAACTTGTAGCGTCTTGGGTCGCCTTGAAGCAGGACGTACGTGCGGTGATCCTCATGTGGAAAATTAAAAACTTTTATTTTTGATTTTTTATTTATTTGGCATCTGTTACCAATGAGTGCTTTTGATGAAAAGCTGGAATAGCTCCTCCACACTTCTAATCCCGGTCCACTCTCGTACATTTCGCAGCCAAGACATTTGTCTCCTACCAGGCCCTCGGCGACCCTCTATCTTGCCTTTCAATATCAATTGAAACAAGTGATACTTCTCCCCTCAAAGAATGTGACCCAGATATGAAATTTTCCTGACTTTTACCAGTGTAAGCAGCTCTCTATCTGCTGCAGCCCGCTGTGTTGGTGATCATGTCGATCCATGGAACCTCGAGCATTCTACGGTGAAGCCACATTTCAAAAGCCTCTAACCTGTTTATGGTATTTACCTTCAAGGTCCATGTCTCACATCCATACAGCAAGACCGACCACATTCTCTGCCTTAGTTTTAAATTGATGTTGTCATTGCAGAAGAGGGATTTCATTTTAGTGATTGCAGTTCTTGCTGCTTCAATTCTGCACCTAACCTCTACATCTGGGTCAAGAGTCTCCGTGAGAACTCATCCTACATCGCACAACATAAACCTATTTATTACCAAATGTTGTTATAGATCACACCGTTCTGACACAATTAATACACCAAATTCTTTGAATCAAATATACCTATAATTAATTTCCTGTTTAATTTTAACAGTAAAATATTACGCATGTGTACGCATATAAGAAAGTATCCGGAAAGAGCATATAATATATAGCAGATTATACACCATGGTATGCGCGTGCTTACCCCGAATACGACTCAAGTGTACGCAATTGACATGCATGTTAACTTTTTTTTATAGATTAATGCACCGTACGAAGTTTTGTATTTATGTAAGATACCTTATTTATTAAGGTTAATAAATAATAGAAATGATACATCAAGAGCGTTTTTACCACAAAATCCTAATGCTAAAATTGCGTTTGGTTACCCCACGTGACTAAATTCTCTTAGTTTTCCTTCAACTGGTTCCTTTATACGAACAATCTCTACGCTAAAGTGCAATCTTCCATTTCGGTTCAAGTCTTGCGCGAAAAACGGATATTTTTATTTCACTTTCTTTCGTTCTACATTTGCAATGAAAATAAAACAATGTTTTCCTGAATTCTCTAACTTTTTTTATGCATTACGAAAAGTTAGTGTGCATTAGAAAAGGATGGAAAAAATTATTACATACTTGATTTCCAAACTTCTCTTTATATCACCACACTTTCTTCTTTTTTATTACTATTACTGATACATTCATTAGTTCAGTTTTAATAACCGTTCACATCTCAGGCGAAATTTCCTACATATTACAATAGGTAATATAACCATCTGACGGCCGGCGTAGTCCAGCGGTAAGACTCTTGACTCGCACACCGAAGGTCGCGGGATCGGATCCCGGCGTGGCAAATAAATTTTATTTGATTAATTTGTGTTATTTCACAATTTATTCATTTAAAATAATATATATAGTATATTTGCGGCACGTTCCAGAGTGGAAGATACTCTCAGTATCGCCATGGTGTAAGACCACGATTCAGAATTGAAACGTTGCTTGAAATGGCATTAGCCGGGTTTGGTGACCAGATCTGAATAGCCAGGTACTTCCACACTTTCCTTTTCCCTATCTCCTCCCCCTTCCCACTACCTCCAGCCTCACAACATACCCCAATTGGGGATGCGATAGACTCACTGGCTCTAGACGGGAGCAGCTGGGACTCTTGTGAGGTATTCATATAAAAAAATATTTAAAAAAACACATAAAAATCGTAACACCTTTTCTATCTGAAGTTTAAAAATACCTTCAAAATCAATGAAGAAATTCACCAGGCTACGCAGACTTTACATGAATCAATTATTATTACATTTTCCATGTATTCGACGACATCATTGGAATATTCTCAGTGTTATATTAAAAAAAGATATACGAGTTTTTTAAAGAAAAGATACACATTTACATAAAAACCTAGGCACGTTTCTGATAATTCCAGACTAAAATATCCCAGCACGGTGCCATATTGGCAATATTCAATTTCTATATTTTGATAATGTAATTCCACTGCTTTTATTAGAGACTATTTTTCTCAGATTTTTTTTTCTGTGTTGTAATAACGTATTATAAAATGATAACCATTTAGTATTTTAGTCCCAGAGAGATTTTGTACTTAGTCATCAAGTGAGAGGACAGTTCTTGCAATAAAATACATGGATATTTTTTTAAATTGTGCTTAGGTATATTACTAATTACGCCTCAAGTGGTTCGCTACGTTTAGTGACTTAGTAGAGGTGCCCGGGTTCATCAGGTGTGGTGTGTTCAGGTCTTGGCGGGGTATGTACCTATCCAGCAGCTTCGTAGCTGGACGGTTTGGGAAAAGCCGGTTTGGCGATACCCTTTGACCTCTCTAGCTGATCTTTCTAGAGTCGTCTATGTGTCTTGCACCGCAGCGAGAGGGATGAATTCATACGTCCGTCATTCCTGGAGATATTTACCCTATATTCCTATAAACCCCTCATACTCTTTCCTTCACAGAACTTTTTACTTCTTTCCCACAGCATCCCCAAAAGAAGACATTACAGAATTGGGAGTAGCCCATTAAAAAAAGCTTCATGTAAGGCGTAGCAGCAAAAAAATCGCGGCAGTAGATTTTTACCTGCCAGTACATATATTTTATTCCTCCAAGTGGGTAGACTTTTGTGGGATCTGGAGTTGGCTACAATTTCATGTAAATCCTGGTCTCTAGAGGCCAATTCCTCGCGCAGGAGCCTTTGATATTCAAATAGAGCCTCCCCTGGTTGGCCAATGCACTACGTAATTCTCCGTTCTTCCCGCGAAACCATAAAATATTTTTAATGTTCAAGAGGAAGTGGCCTGGGACTTTAAAGTTTTGATATCATATTTAGTAACGTCGGGAGTTTGAAATTCGGAAACAATTTATTTATTAAATGAAACTTTGTGAATATTACTGCATACGTTTATTCGGTGTAGTTTATAATATATCTATAATCCCCGACGCGCGACAAATTCTGGATACGCCGGTGAAAGAACTCCAATCAGAAACGAAATTTTGCCTTTTTTTAGTCGGACATTTAGTAGATGTGTCGAGAAATGCTTTTTGGTTCCCACGTAGGCGTCGCAAATGCTCAGCAAGCGGAGTCCTCCATCATCGTTCAAACCTTTTCCCACTTATTATGATGGTATAAAGTGGCGAAAAGCTCACTCACTCGATTTCCTAATGCAGTAATTTTGTTTGTAAATAATAATAATATGTTTGAAAAAATATTCAGCAGTTTTTATAAGAAGAGCTATCCATGGTTTTGTCAAAATCGATTATTTATTCTTTTCTGTTTCCTCGAAAAATGTCAAAGTCGTGATGACATAAGCCATTTGCAAAAATGAGTATCTCCCTAAAGGGCGATTACTTTTGCACCGTTAGAAGGTATTTTTAAACGACTTCGAAAAGGAGGAGGTTATCAATTCGACGGTATTTTTTATGATTCAACTTTTTTTTTTTTATGTTTGTTACCTCAGAACTTTCAATTGGGTGAACCGATATTGATGATTTTTTTTATTAGAAAGCTGTTGCTTCCCGTGTGGTCCCATTTTAATTTGGTCCAGTTTTGACAATGGAATCCATGAGAAAACCATATATGTCTTAAATTTGCAAAAAGTATGTGCGCGACAAATGGACGAATAACTCAATATTACGCCAACAGATTTCGATGATTCTTTTTTTAAGTAAAACTTTTTAACGCACGCTCGTCACTAAAAATCAAAATATAAATGAAAATTTTAACAAAACAAAAAACGACTTCAAAAAATGCACTAAAAAGTAAAAAATAATTTCGTACGATTGTTATTTTTGGAGTCGGTGTCAGCCAATATCTCCACATCTCACTTATAACTACCTATGTATGTAGTTACCTTGGCTGACACCGACTCCAAAAATAACAATCGTACGAAATTATTTTTTTACTTTTAGTGCATTTTTTGAAGTCGTTTTTTGTTTTTTAAATTTTTGTTTATTAAAAATATTTTCAAGTTATTTAGAACAAGGGAATGTTTATCTTTCTAATATTTTGAAAAGAGACGGGAATTGTCGAAGAGACTGGTAGAAATATAGAGGTCAGCAAATCGTTCTACATCCGAGCTGTTGAATTAAAACTAAAGATCAAGTCGTAGTAACGACACGTTATCAAATGTGACAATTTTCAACCGTGTACAAATGTTGGGCGTGAGTTTTTTTTTTTTTAAATTCGCACTGGTAGCGACGAGATCAATGATGCTAGTTCCTCGGAGCATCTAAAATGTAAGTAATTTTATAATTATTATTTTTGTTTTTATTAGTTTTTATTTGTCTGTCACTTACTTAGCGACAGACATAAATTTAGACTTACAACAAAAATATCGAAGTATTGTCTTGAGTTGAGCGGTCTACACATTCTGGACAGTGGTGAATAATTTTCATAATTATAATTAATAGGGTTGATTTATGAAGAGCAGTTCATTATTTTTGAGTCTTCGGGAGAGGATATCTAAAGGGATGAATTGTAATTTATTTATAAACAGAAAAAAAACAGTATCTACAGTAGTTACAGCGGTGAAAACAATTTACAATGATTAAGTATATCTCGTGGTGGGTACCTATGATGTGTTTCTTATTTATGGTATGTATATTAAGTAATTACCGGGTGATGTACGATGTGCTTAGTGAGAAGGTGTGTGTTTGTGTGTGTGTGTGTGTGTGTGTGTGTGTGTCTGAGAGTATGTATGTATGTGCATTGAACCAATTATATTATTGACATGACGCTCTTTTTAAATTTAGGCAGTGAATCAGAGAAGATGTCGATGTTAGAATTTAGACCAATATTATTGAACATATGAAGAGCACGATTGAAGAGACGTCTTGTAATTAAACATGTGGAATAATTCTGTATGGCGTGTACGTCTTAATAGTATGTTAGAATTAACTAGGGAAAGAAGTTCAGTACAGTCAATGTTATTATTTAAAATTTTGTGTATAAATGTCAAATTTGCTATTGCTCGCCTTTGTTGCAAAGTTTGAAATGTGCATTCAAAGTTATTTGTTGAATTTGAAGGTAAGATATTTTATAAATTTGTTTTAAATAGGTTCTATGCTATCTATGTATGCTTTATGCTGCGGGTTCCAAATTGGCAAGGCGTATTCCGGTGTACTTCTGACTAATGCAAAATATAACATCGCCACTGTACGCGGGTTACTTACACTTTACTTATACGAAGAACAAAACCAAGCATTTTATATGACCTGTGAACGATCGAGTTGAATTTTAATGACGTATTGTGATTGTAATTATTGTAATAACTAACTAACTAACTAACTAACCATCACGCCGTTTCCCCGCAGGGGTAGGCAGAGAGGACGGACCGCCAAACAACTCGGTCTTGGCACACAGTCTTTGCTTCACTCACATTCATACATCGTCTCATACATACTCTTCTATTATTCCGACTTTTGACATGGCCCGACTCAAGTATCTGATTCACTTGATCGTGCCATGTCTTCCTCGGGCGTCCCCTACTTCTTCTTCCATTCACATTTGCGTCATATATTCTTCTCACATTATTGAAAGAAGAGTAAATGCAGGTAACTCCATTAATGGAGGACTGAATGCCGTTGGCGCTAATAAAACACTGTCAAAAGACGCGAAGCTAGCAGTCCACAATGGAGTCCTGGTACCTACCTTGATGTATGGCAGTGAGGCATGGAGTTGGCAGAGGAAGGATGAAAGTAAACTGAATGCTGTCGAAATGAGATCCCTGAGGCGAATGTGTGGCAAAACCATGTATGATCGTGTGAGAAATGTGGATATCCGCAAAGAATGCAAGGCTGATGTAAGCATAATGAGTAAGATTAAGAAAGGGACCCTCAGATGGTTTGGACATGTAGAGCGAATGAAAGAAGAAAATAATGTGAGAAGAATTATTGTAATGACGTAGATAAATCAATAACACAATTATTTGTGATTTTGAAGAAACCTAAAATCACTTCAAATTCAGTTATTTTCTCTACAACAGAAGTCTGCTCTGCACATAGAATTAATTTCCCCACACATCGTTAATAAACAACAACTGAAGGTTTGGATTGCAGAAATAATTACAGGGATCAATCTTTCTACTAAAAGTCAATTAATTACCAGAGTCTGCAGCACCCTAGCGATAAATAAACGCACAAAGCTCTAGTACATTGTTTGTTCGACGGTTCCCGTCGATTCTGGAGCGTGTTTATGATATACGCTTGTTACCGGTGAACATTATGGGCTCCGGAAATGTTTTGAAACAATGGTAAACGATAATTATCATGATATAGAATTATTTTCTTGTAGTTAGTTGAACATGGGGTATTAATTTATCATGCTTTTAATCTTTGAATACTTTCGTGTGGTTGTTTATGAACCTAATGGTGTCTTCTATATTTCGTAATAAATCATCCTCCCTATGTAGTAAAACCGTGAATGATCTGTTATGTAGAGGTCTGGTAAGAATTTAAGGCCCATGTAAGCCAAATTAATATGATGTTCTGCAATACGATCAAATTCAGTCACGAGCGCTAAGAAATTATTAGGCGTTCGGTTTGGAAAATTCCCACCCCCATTAAAAAATCAGACCTTCGAATTTTAATATGGATATATATTAACTGTTTAAGGTATTATTCGTTAAAAAAATATTAAAAAATCGGTAAATTTACAAACGCGTGAATTCGTAATTTACTTCAAAATTGCCTATTTAAAGAATATGAAATATTGTCTTGACTTCTATGACTTCTGTATGTTGTCTATGACCCAGTTGATAATCACATATATAAGTTTAAATTCGAATATGCATTTTTAATACGTAAGTTCATGATCAATGATTTGTAAGAAAAATTACCTACTCTAATAATTTCGGTTTCGGGAATGTGAATAACAAATAATTACGACGAGATGTGAGACATCTCTTGTTAAACTTTGAAACTACTAAGTTAGCATTATGATATCCGAAGATCGTAAGATGTGGGAAATTAAAAAAAATCCAATAAATGTTTTAAAATACCTGTTCGAATTGGCCACATTTTGGCCAGCGGGCGCTAGTGGGTACTTCTAAATTGGTCATGTGGCCAAATCCCTCCAATGACCAGGAAAGGGGGAGTTAGATGTATTGCACGTGTATTTTTTTGTAATTTTAACTTACCTTTTATTTTTTTTGTTATGTTTTGAATTCTTTAAATTTTTTATTAATGAATCTTATCTATGGTATATTATCAAATAATTTTATTTATATTATGTATTGCCAAGCTGGGTATTTATATGTTATTTAAAAAATATATAAATAGATCTAAATGTGCACAACAACATACAAAAATAATTCAAAATGAGTTGGTTAAGAGTACAAACATTAATTTAAACCTATTGTTAGGTTAGCCCGTTGATAAACTACCTTACGTGGGTTAAAATAACCTTGCGGCCACTCTTTGCTATAAACGCTTATGGACTTCGATAGTTATGCCCGACCACCAAATAAGATCGGTATACACAATTAAGTAATACTCACTGTTGTGTCTCGTGGCTTGATCTTCCATTCGGTGACAGTCACAGATATATCCATAAGCGTGCGATATGATTGTTCTAGTTTGAGTCAGATTAACGTAAGAATTTTACACAAAGCATACGATAGAAAACGATACGATTTATACTTTATGTCACGATAGATAAATAACACTTCAACGTTATGATACGATAAGAGCGAAATGTTACGTTACGATTCGAACGACGGTTGGTAACAGACTGACGACTGACGATAAGGCAGTAATTGACTTATATTGCCACCATGTTGTTGTTATGTAGGTACCCTTATTGTGCAGAATACCAAAATCTGGATTCCTTCAATCCAGATTTTGGAACACAAATACGAACCAAACCCATCAGCGTCATGAAACACCTATTATGTTAGATTTTGAACCACCACGAGAGATAAGACCATAGAAATGTTTTGCTGGTTTGCCCGTTAAATCCACGTTAATCACGCTTTTATCATTTTATCAGAGTTGTAGATACTATCAGTATCACCCTGGTGTAAGAATTGAAACGTTGCTTGAAATGGCTTAAGCCGTGTTTGCTGACCAGATCTGAATAGCCAGGCACTTCCTCACCTTCCTCTACCCCATCTCCTTCCCATCCTTACCATCTTCAGCCTCACAACGTATCCCAATTGAGGATGCCGTAGTCTCTCTAGACGAGGACAGCTGTGGCTCTTTTAAGGTATTCACATTAAAAAATATATATATCACTTCAATGAATGTATATATTATACTAAATTAATTTTATTTTATTTTTTATTTTATAGTTATTTTTTTTTTGTTGTTATTTATGTTCAAATTTATTTTCATTAGGCTCCTACCTAATAATATGATTTTTATTTACTCTGTATGTAATATGGCAGGCTGGGATTGCACTACCCTCCCAGCCCTGCTGGAATAAAAACTAAAATAAATAAATAAATAAAATACAGTCGTCAGTCACAAAATAAATAAATGAAGTAAGTCGAAGCTGAGTTACGTAGTTTGTTCAATTAGAGATTTTTTGTTCCGCTTACCACAATAAATTCTACTACGACCTGTTTGTATTTTTAATGATTGGTGCGTTTAATCTGTCAATCACATCCTTATAATCATTTCAAATTCTAGAAACGGTAAGCTCGAATGTACAATTATTGTGATTTCGTGTTGGAGATGTTGCAATATGGCGAATAGATATTGCCTCGATGATAATGGCGAATGAATAAGAAAAGAGAATTTATGACTCGAAAGTGCATGGCAGGAAATACATCAAATGAATCAAATTAAATAGTTCAAAGTCCCGATCATGTCTGATTACGATTTAAAGAGATCGAAATGACAATCTAGTCTCCGCAAACGGAAGCAATCTTCCTAACGTGCCTTCCATTGATATAATATGCTTGGCGTAATACTAAGTGACCGGCTCAGGAACGAAGGCTCCATTGAAGCCAGATGCAATTTTGCCTCTCAGAATCTGGGGCTACAGGGCCCATAGGTACTTAAATAGTACACAGCTACTGATCTTGTACAAATCGAAAGTGCCCCCCACTGCTGAATTTGGCAGCCACCTCTTGTCTGGAGCCCCAAAATACTTGACCGTTTGATAGATTCCCCTCTTTTTCCAAAATTTTCAAAGATGACATAGACCCTGAGAGAAAATATTTTCCGAGTTAAAATTAAAAAGAAAAAAAAAATAGTTGCATCCGGTCATGTCAAGAGCTAGAGTTATGAATGATTACATTTTATTTATAAGTTCCTAATTTTCCGCACGAGCGCAATTTGCCATTAATTTACAACATAAAACTAATCACTTTGTTCAAACCGTGTGCACGTTAATTTAAAAAAATTGTACACAAATAGTACTGTAGTAATAAGCATATTTATTATCTGCTATTTTATTAACACTGTGACTGATTCATCTCGGCTAACAGGTAGATACAGACGGACTAAAAATTATCAACGAATTCCACATGTTCACTATCTACAATTCATTATCTGGGCAGTAGTTATATTAGCAGAATGTTCCTGTTCCACTAGTTATGACCAGCGCCGAGCGTTTCTTCATGGAACTGTGGAATAGTCCGCACAGAATTGCAAAGTTCCTGTGGAACTAGCTAGCGCAGTAACCAACTGCTGCGGCCAGTGTCGCACCCAGAGGGACGGCTCCCCCCCTCCCCAAAATAATACAAAATATATATACAGGTTGTGAAGGAACGAACTTGATGTACTTTAACCAGTGATTGCTGACATTATTTGGAGTAAAAAAATGTGAACGACATTTAGGTCTCCGTTGACTTTTTCCGTGTTTTTTTAATTAAACCAAAAAAAATATTTTATTTTTAACTTAAAATTAAAACCTCAAATTGTAATATTTAATTAAATGAAGACAATATTATCGAAACTCTATCTAGATAGTTTAGGCCTTGCGATTAAGTTTTGCCAATATTGTCTTCATTTAAAAAAAAAATTCTACCAAGTGTCCTTATTGGTCTCTCAGTCGATTAACCGCCCAACACCTCATCCCGCCCAAAACTGTCCAAAACCTACTGATTTCTTTTGTGTTATTAGTTGAATGAAAAAAAAAATCAAAAATATCTCTGTAGACATAACATAACATTAACATTTTTTAGCCCATATAATAACAGGAATCACTGGTTAGAGAAAGACAAATACGTCCCTAAACCCTAAGTAAAGAAGTTTTTCCAATAAGAATTATTGTAACGCATGCAAAATGCTTGTAGAACTTTTTCATTGCTTTAAATTGTTGGCTAAAACACTGTACATTATGGGAGTTGTTGTGTAATTGTTAATTAGCAATATTTCCCCCCAATTATTATGAACTGCGCCTTACGAGGATAGGACTCTGATCTAATTTGCATATTTAAAATTATCAACAGTATTACTGATACACCTGATCTGTTACAACTCATCCAGTTCAATATCCCTTCCTGTAGACTCCGAAATAATGAATTGCTGTTCCTCAATCAACATTCTACTAATTATGGATACCATTCTCCTTTATCCCGAATGTCGAGACTTGTCAACGCAAGTCAAAGCATTTAATTTTTTGATGTAAAAATAAATGACTTCCGGCAGTCGATAAGCAATATTTAAATGTTTCTTCATGCTTTGACTTGTAGTGTCTTCTACATGTACTTATTTTATATTGTCATTGCTATTAATTTATATGTGCTCTACCTTCTGTCCCCTCTGCTTTTTTTTATTCGTGTTATTATTATGTTTTTAATGGACTATTGTCCGTAATTTAATAAATAAACAATAAATTTCTAATATGTTAATGTTTTTCACCATTGTATGCGAAAAACTCAAGTAAGTCATTCAAAATCTTTTTTTTTAATTGGTTTGTTCACACGTCATTAAAGACACCTGTAAAGGCTTGGCTTTTTGTTTATAACGTATATGGGGGCATCCATTTATTACGTGAGCAGTTTTTCTTCCAATCTAGACCCCCCCTCCCCCTCGGTGAGATAAATTTGGGCCAATTGGTATATTTTTTTTTAAGTAACGTGAGATTTGCTGGACCCCCCCCCTCCCCCGTTTGTGCTCACGTAATTAATGGATGCCCCCTATTGAAATAAACTTAATGGTTTTACTTTTAAATCAGCTTCACACAGGAGGCCTGTAAAAAATAATTCATCTCAGGGCCTGTATCATATTTAGAAATAGTGTGTGGAGGGTCTTTTTAAAGAAAGGAAAGAGATGAAGGTCTGTGAAGGAAAAAAGGTAGGGGTATGAATCTGAGGGTCAAAATGGGGGGGGGGGAAGGAATAAGAGAGCGTATGAAACTGGCCAAGCAAAAGTTAGGCAAACGCATTCGCCGCCAAGACCACGATTAACCTCACCCAACAAACCCGGGCACCCCTGCTAACCTAGCAAATCCTTTGCAATAGCATTTTAATTTTTTTTAACTCGGCCCACCCAAGACATAATCCTTGGTGCGCCACTGGCGGCGTCTGTATCGAAGTTCCAACAGATAATTGTGGAACTTTGTTCCTCAGTAGCACTTTAAGTTATTTCATCTAACGGACACCATGCTGCAGACTAACTTCCGTACGAATAAAGGGGAAAAGATAATTTCGAGAAATAATAATATAAATGTATGTACATTGTGAGTTTGGTAAAATGAAATTGACCCAATATGTCGACAGCTAGTTGGGTACTATTACGTTAAACTTATTATACCTCCCACTGCGGCACAAGCTGATGGGTCAAGAGAGTTGGACAGGAGAATTCAAAAGGTCTCCCTTAATCAATCAATTTGGGAGGCGGGTATGTGTACCGCTGTCTCGGGAACCATTTATTGGATAACCAACACCTCTGCCATAGGTCAGCCAAAGTGGTTCGCTACGTTTGGTGTAAGCAAGGGTGTAAGCAAGGGGTTAGGTTTGTGCGGGTTTTGGCGGCGGATGCGTCTGCCCACCAGCTGCATGGAAGGTCGGATTGGGAGAGAATGGTTCAGGGAGTCCCTTTGACTTCTCCAGCCGTTCTCTCGGAACATTGTCTTGCGGCGCAGTGGGAGGAATGGATTCATACGTCTATCACTCCTGGACATACTAACCTTCCTAGAACTTCCTCTCTTTCCTTTCCTAAAATGACTCTCCACACAATATTCTCAAAGATGACATAGGTCCTGAGGAGAATTACTTTTGTCAGGGCCTTACATATGTGGGAACTAATGTAAAAAAAAATCGATCAGGCCCGCCACGCAGTAGGTGGGCAAATGCATCCGCTGACAAGACCATGTCCCCATGAGCCCGCTAGCTAAGTCAACAAAAGGTCACCAAGTGGTTAAGAGAACCACATGATGACTCTGGGGTTTTGGTTATCCAATAAATCTTTCCCGGGGTGGCGGTATCCATACCCACCATCAAAATTGAAATAAATTTTACGTACGTTAGTGAGAAATGGTCAATATGGACAATCAATGTGAGAGTGGGCGATTACTAGTTGCGGGCAATCATTTTCCAGTTTACTCTATTTTGTTGTGAAAAAAAACATCTTAAAATAAATTCAATACCACAATTAAAATCTCCATAAAAACCAATTTAATAGTAATTTTTTGTCACCCTTTAAATTGATTAAATAAAATCAGATAGGAATTAGGTTAGTACCTACCCATAAAGACAAAAAAAAATCTGGAACCTTTTTCCACTTACGTACAAGAGATTCAATTTTATTTTCCATCAGCCTCTTCGTGGAAGTAATAGCATTATATTTTGTCACTTATTCTGGGTAAATCGAATAGTGAACTTATTTCGTGGTGGTCTGGCAATACTCGTCGGACCTTCCTTAATCTGAGTCATATTTATATTTTTATTCATCCAGATGGGACCAAATAAGACGGGAATTAAAGAGATGATCGTGCAAAAGGATCATTTCATTTTGGGTGGAGGGATTTTCGCTGAAAAATTTCGCATTTGGCTGAAAACATAAGAGTTATACCGTAAAGGAACCTTAAATTTATAGAACTTAAGAAACATGGCGTGTATCTCAACTAAAGATGTTAGAGAAAAACCCGGTCCTTGAGAAATTTTAACAATATTATTTTACTAAACTATTCTGTCACTCTTGTCGCCCTTGCTCCCCCGAATTCTGAGCGAAAAGGACAACTGCACCTTTTATATTATAAAATATTTGTACTAGTGTCAAAATCGAAAGAGGAAATTCGGGAATATACGTCTGGAAAAAACGCCGGCCGGTTTTCTCTAAATATATATTTTGTAATATCTACCAATATCGAGACTTTCTTATTGTTATTGGCAAAGTTTGGAAGTGATAATAAGGATCTCCAGCCCACTTTATTTTTTTTAATCCATACTTATTTTCTCAGTTAAATACCAGTATATTTTCTTATTGTTATAATTAGTTTTAATGGTGAAAATCATTTTTAAAGTTTTTGTTTTTCCGGTCTTCCAAAATTACACCAAATCTATGGATGTCAGTGTGACGTCACCAATCCTCCAGAACTCTTTTTTTGTCCTATGGAGGATAATTTAGAATTTTTTGTTAGGATTTTGGAATTTTTCAATTGCATTTTAAATATACCTAAAACATTTGAAATTTCACTAGAACTTGACCTTATTTAGTAGACATTGCAGAAATTTCTTAGATTTTTGTGTGTTTTTTCCTTTCCCTTAAAAAAGTTTTTTTCCCTAGATCTAGTCAAAATTCCATAGACATCACTGCATAACGGCATAAATACACCGGTTTATGGTGACATCAGAATTACAAAAATCTGTAGTATTAACGAAACTAGTTGTTTTGATGTGAAAGTGTTATATTCACTTTTACATTACGATTTATTCTAAATATAGATACGAATATATATTGAAACTAAATATATTCAGAATCAGCATATACAGCGGCGGGCAGAAGATAAGTCGACGTAGCTCATGGATAAGAGCAGTTGACCAGAAATCAGAAGGACGCGGGTTCGGGTCCCATCGGGGCATGTATCTTTTCTCGGGAGATTTTTTCAATGTAAACGAGTGTTTCAGGCTAATAATTATAACTTATAACAATTAAAAAACATTACATCTACTTTCCAGTAAGTCTACTTACTTGAAACCATTCATTGCTATCAAATCATCAATAAAACACGTGTTACTTTGATATGATATTATAATGGCTTACAGTGCATTGCACTTTCTTTTTTGTTTACTTTTTCCATAAATATAAATAATTTCATTCAGTAGTGTGAAAGAGCTCGAGCGATTCGGTTGATGGAGTATAAAAAATTATCGTAAGTTTCTTATTCAACATCATCATTTTATTTTATAAACATTATTACAATCTGGGTGCAAGTCCCAGCAAACTCAAATGTATGTCGTTTTTGACTTGTAAGGAAAATTCCACCATGAGTAAGTTAATGAGAACTATGTAACTAACATTCATGTTTATGATTTCGCCTTTTGTTATGACCTTCTTCAAGTATTTTATCCCTTTGATCGTGCCGTGTCTCTTTAAATATAGTATCAATACATAAAATAATTTACACATCGTTGTAGTGATTCAAGAAGCTGACAGTTTGGTCGAGGAGTAATACTTTCGACTAGCAATTCGAAGGTCTCGGGTTCAAATCCCGGCGTTCACACTCAAATTTTATTTCATTGATTCACTTTAATCATTTAAAATAATACAAGGTATATTTGCGGCACGTTCCAGGGTGGAAGGTACTCTCAGTATCTCATTAAATCTAGGTACTTCTAAGTCGATTTCGGAATTTGGTAAGGTAGGTATTGTTAAATCTAGAAACTTTTAGGTCGACTTCAGTTTTAGATTAAGATTTTCAACATTAAAAAGTTTCCCATAAGTAAATGAAAATAATTTATATCAGCGTAGAAGAATCGGAAACAAATTCAAAATGATATTTGATCTGAAAGTTACAAGTTTTTTTTTTAAAGAATTTTTCTACTGAGATTGATCGAACACAGGTGCGTTATATTATTAAACTTTAAACAGGTCTTTCCGCGGATATTTCGAATGAGTAGGTACCAGGAACCAAATCTCATCGAATTATTTCCACCCCTGTGATCAAAAGAAATTGGAAATTTCATCAAAGAGTTTTATAATTGAGTTTTTCTTTGTGCTCTCGTCCGAAAGGAAATTCATTTTCGATCCTTTCGACATGATTATTCCGAGTGGGATTGAAATCCTTTGTATTATGTTATCAAAATATGTAGTTGAACACCTTTTCTCTCCGATGCTCTCAATTGAGTTGACATTGTCCTTTATTTTTTAAATATCTGTGTAAATGCACTAAGCATGGAGATTTTATTTTGGTTATCACTCCGCAATACACGCCTTTGTTGGATGAAAAAAACAATGATGTAAATGTTTATTGATCGATGTATCAATATAAGTTTAATATCTATATATATACTAGGGATGTTCAGAAAGTAAGTGTACTGTGACCATAACGGGCTGTGGTTTTTTTGTTTTTGGGGGTTGGCGGTACTGAGTGGTAGAAGGAGGTCTCTTGACCAGAACGAGTATCGCAGGAACGTGGTAGTACGTAAACTCACGTTCAGTTGCGTGAAAGATGCCGGCAAAATATCCCGCCAAGTGCTGTTATCTGCTTTTTACTCACGGAAGGAATAACACCTACAAGAAAAAAAGGTGGGGATTTCTAAGCTCTATTGTGACTGGATAGTGAGTGACTCATTACATGCCTGGGAAAAAAAAACAGTCGTCAAAGTGGCGTCAGACCAATTTCCCATCTGTCAAAAAATTGAAAACCACAATTTCGGGCAAAAACAATCAGGCCCTCAGTGTTTTGGGACAGAAAAGGCATCATTTTGGTCGAATTTCGGCCTCAGGTTGAGACCATCAATGCAAAATAATATTTTGTACCCTGAAAAAACTCAAAAGCAGCAGTCAAAACAAAAAAAGGGGAATGCTGACCAGAGAAGTGTGTTTTTTTCATGAAAACGTCCGACCTCACACAGCGTTATCCACCAATACGATCATGGACGCATTTGATTGGGATGTTTTGAACCACTCCCCGTAATCCCCTGACTTGGCGTCTTCAGATTACCATCTTTTCAACCTCTTAAAGGCATGTATGGATAAAAATAAATTTTCAACCGACAATCAGGTGCAGAAAGTGGTCCTGAAGTAGGGGAAGAAGCTGGCGGGAGAATTCTTCGTGGAGAGCATAAAGAAACTTGTGCCACGGCTCACCAAATGCATTGAACGGGTTGATTTATTATTTTGAAAAATAGTGTAGCAACAATACCCTGTAATTGTTTGTCTTATATACTTTTTCAAAAAAAAAGATAAAAATTCAGTACACTTACTTTCTGAACATATAATATCTATGAATATATAAAAATTAGGTTCCGTATGTTTGTGTTCGCAAATCTCTGATCAGAAAGTAATCGATGGATTGACTCAAATTTTTTACAGAAAATTGCATTACAGCAGAAGAGTGTTTCTATATTTATATATAATGGTAGGCTCTAGCGTTATGAAATATGTATTGAAAAAAATAAAAATTAGGTTCCTTAGGTTTGGGTCCCCAAATCTTGGAAAGTTATCGATGGATTGACTCATTTTTTTACAGAACATTTAATTTTAGCAGAAGAGTGTTTCTATATACGAGTATAATGGTGAGCTAAAGCATTTACATTAAAAAAAATAGGTTCCGTACGTTTGAGTCCGTAAATCTCGGAATGTAATCAATAGATTGACTCAAATTTTTTACAGAACATTGCATTTTAGCAATATACAATGGCAAGATCTGTCGTTATGAAATTTGTAAAAAAATGACAACAAGTTGCGCGCGAGTGGTTTGTAAATCTGTGTATTTCATATATTTTAGTGGTAGGAAGGGAAGGCAGGAAGGAGAGGGAATTGAAGAACGTGAAGTTCGCGGGAAGGGTGACGAGGGAAGGGGAAGGTGGGGCAGGTGAAAGGGGAACGTAGGAGGGAAGAGGACGCGGGAGGGGAACGGGGACGCGTGAGAATGGATATGCAGGGAGAAACGTTTTATTTATTTGAATGGCGTAGCAATGCATGCCGGGAACCAGCTACTGGAGGGGACCATACCACTTTCCCAATGGCGTTATAAGGAACATCATAGTTTCCTCCTTCACCGCACACGTCAAGACTCTTCTTTTTTATTGAACGAAGCTACATTAATTTGAACGACTCTAGACCCTCCAATGTCCATGCATACGGATTTAGTAAGCGGTATGCAAGTACTTACATTTCAAAAAATAAATAGAAGTAGCAGCCCGTGGAATAATTCTTCTGAAATAGGTAACATAAAAATAGAGATAATAATGTTAGTTAAAGAAAAAGAAAAATAACGGCTATAACCAGTCGAAGAAACCTTCTTAAAATAAAAGAAGTAATGAGGAAAAAACAGTTATATGATTGTTATAATATAAGTAATTACTATGCAGGAAGAAAATAAAACATATAAAAGGAAAAGAAAAGCCAGAGAAGGTATTCCGTAGACCACCGCACCGGGCAGACCCAATGAGAAAAGAAATAATAAGAATAATAGAAATATATAGAATATAATAAGGGCATTTATATACGTGAAACATAAATTACCGGGAACCAGTTAGTATTAAATAAATAAAAAATCACTTTTTAACACACCACTTTTATTTAGTTATTATTATTTCACTTTTTATTATTAACAGCCGATTGGGTTCCGCTAAGATCAAGCTAGTCCCATGTCTGTATTTATGTCTGTATGTAATTTGCTTTAATTAATATTAAGCCATGATGAAGCTGGAGCTAACGAAACCCGGTCGGCTGTTAAATATTAATAAAGTGGTGTACTACAAGGTTAATTTTTTCATTTAACATAGTATGTCACACCCCAAAGTACCTTCCTCCAATAAAATAAATATAATTGTTTGAAAACGTGTGTAATGACCTTTTTTACGGTAACCAAAAATTATATAGTTAGACTGAAAATTGCTGGTCCAATGAGTACAACAAATTCCTACCATGTATTTTATGAAGATCTAATATATTAATTCCAAAAGATAACACTTAATAAATTCCAAAAGTTGTTTCCCGACTATATGATTTAATGAAAATTTAACACGATAACATGATAAAAAGAAAAGCAAATAAAAAGATGGCTTCGAAATAACATTTTTTTTATTTGTTTAAGATAATGCGTCATTGCTGCGGAATCTTGCTGTTAGCTGCAATTTCTGCACTTGTTTTGTGTGGGGTATCTGCATTAGAACCGCAACTCCGAATACTAGGAGGCAAGCTAGCTCCGCAAGAAGTCGGCCTTTTCCAGGTGTCCATATTTAACAAGAAGCACAGGCATTACTGCGGCGGGGCTATAATTCGACAAAACTGGATAGCGACTGCTGCTCATTGTTTTTCTGTGTGCGGCGAGGGACTAAAATGTGCCGTCAAATATGCCACTCAGAACAATCTGGACAAAGGACGTATCGCTCCTATTAGATTATTCATTCCTCATCCAAAACACGATAACGATCCGTACACCAAAGACTCTAACTACGATGTTGCATTGGTTGAAGCTCCACTGATCTTAGACCAATTGGCGCAGCCAATTCCAATTATCGATGTAGACGTTCCGTTTTATGGCGCCATGGAAACTAGCGGGTTTGGATGGACCAAAAACGCTAATCACACCTGCACAAGAGATTTGAAAATTACGGATCTTAAGCGAGTGCAATGCCCGAAGTCACTAGCCCCGACGTTTATTTGCACCTTGGGCGCAAATACGAATCCTTGCCATGGTGACTCAGGAGGTCCTTTGACATTCAAGGGGAAATTGGTTGGGGTCACAGGATTCGGAGCAAAAATTCCGTCATATGATGGACCACAAATGAAATCGCTTCAGAAAAAACCTGTCTTTTCTCAGCGCTGTCATCCTGGAGTTGTTGGTAACTTTGGATATTTACGTTATTTCAGAGATTGGATAAATGAGACAATTAATAATTATACATTGAAGTATGATTTAAACAATCGTTCGCATCAAGAATGGGATGATGCGTACATGGACAGAGAGTACGGTTTTAATAGATCGTCGCCAATATTTTGTTAATTTTGTTAAACCACGTTGCACTTCAGCCACATTCTTTGGTCAACGTTCTCAACGAACGTTGTCTGACCATGTCCAAGGGAAAATAAACACATTGGATGGATATTGCAAGGCTGTCCAAAACTTCGATCGTGTTAGATATTCTGATGCACCTTAAGACAATTTTCTCTATGTTCTAATCCATACAAGTTTGAATTTCATTATTGCTGTGTTTGATATTTTGTGGCACCCAAATCTTTTAAGTATTTTTTTTTCAATTGTATAATTCACAAATAATAAAGAATTACATTTACAATGTTTGAATTTAATTATTGCTTTAATAATAAATTAATAAAAAAAATAATATCTGGAAGTACGTGCTTGCGCACTAATCTCAACCTTTTTGCCTAAACTACAACCATTTTACGCCGTACCTCTCTTACGAATACTTGTTGCACGCTGATCATGCAGTGGTGATTTCCAATAGTATGGAAGATCTACTAACAATATATCACCAAAGAAGAATATGATACTAATACCTGTGTCGAAACAAAAATATGTAAAAGAACACGACACAGTAAAATAAAAAGGTAACGGTCGCAACTGGAACATGAACCCAGGATCTCTTTTCTTACGGGGATATCCGCCTCAACCAACTCTGCCATTGAGACGTCTAATTTTTGTAATTTTCGTCAATCTTCAGATCAACAACAATTCAAAATTAACAACATTTGGGTATGACTGTGTTAAAATGCCGACCATTTAATTGATTCTGATCATACGTTTAATATAAATAAAGGAGTCCAAGTAGTACCTACATATGAATAAATGGGAATACGCCTTAATAATTAAGAAGCATTAAAAATATCAAAATCAAAAGAAAATAATTGCCAAATTTAGAATTAACCAATAGTCCGATTTTGCAGTTATTCCCTTTCTCCCTATTTAATCCCCACCCCCCCCTCCCTTGACTACTCCTCCTACCCCTCCACCAACCAGTCTCTGATGTTCTCTCCCTATCTTGTATGCTCTCTTTTTCTATTGTTGAGGTCAACCGAAACCGGTCGATAAATATAAATCAATATAAAGTGGTTTTAAGCAAAGAAATTTTTTCGTTCTGTATAATTGTCATTAACCTTAAAATGAACCTTTTTTTCGTTGAGTCAGAGCAATTTCGGTTCTACGCAAGGATAAGGAATAGTCCTTAACTTAAAAATGAACGAATTTTTGGTTATCTACGATTCCAATAATATTCCAATAATTCCAATAATTATCCTTGGTAACAGCGGAAAAATCTTTAAATTTAGGATAAAGGACAATTCCTTAACCTTAAGTAGAACCGGAATCGCACCTCTGGAGGCAGACATCTATCTGGCGCATAGACGATCGATCCCTTATTAATACGACATTGACTAAATCCGTCATCTACGGTCAGTATGGTAAGCAGTATTTTCGAGCGCGGTCAACAATTGATAATAGTAGGGGAGGAAATAACGCTAAATGGGTAGTTACTCGAGCGTTGTGGAAACCTATTGGATTGCAAAGATTAGATGCTAAAAAGAAAAAAAGTTTATGTGATGTATGCCATTTCAGTGGTGGGGGGAGCGAGTATAAATTTTCAAAAATGTAAAAAAAAATCGTCACAATGACTTACTCGAGCGCGTCAGATATTAATAGCGTATACGCCCTAAGTGTTTCTGGTAATGGAGAGATATTAATCTGACGAGTTGAGTGGTGGGGGTGGCCGTATGAAGAGGTAGAAAATTGAAAAAAAATGGATTTATTCGAGCGTGTCAGATTAAGGTAATGTGAGTTAATTACATGCAGAAAAGTTTAGATTTCAATAATCTGACGATTTGGACGTAACCTAAACTCGTGGCAGATTTTTGAAAATGTAAAAAAAAATCGTGACCTTGACATACTCGAGCGCGTCAGATTTTTATACAGACTGTTCAGTTTGATGTCCTTGTTGTGCTGACCTATAATCTGACAATTATGTGGAGGGGTTTTCTTAATCTGACAGTTTTAAGTTTTTTATTTTATTTCTATTACTGAATAGAATTACAATGAACAAAAAATAATATATACCTATTATAATGATAAAAAGAAAATCGCTTAATTAAATTTCTTAAAAAATTCACTTATTAAATTTCTTTACACAATGAATAAACCAAAGCGTTGTACACGAACGCGCGGCCTAAGGGCCTCCGGCTCTGCCACAGAATATAAAACAAGCAAGCGCCTATCAACGTACGACTCAACCATAGACATTAATTTTACTAGACCTGCCCTAAGTGATAAAAGCGGTCTGCCTATATATATAAAGAGGAAAGATTTGATTGTTTGTTTGTTTGCATCGAATAGGCTCCGAAACTACTTAACCGATTTGAAAAATTCTTTCACTGTTAGGAAGCTACACTATCCCCTTGTGACATAAGCTAAATTATATTTTCAAAAAAATTAGGGATCCTTATTAAAACTCCAAAAATGTAACACAAGGTGTTAAAAAATTAAATAAAATAATATTTACATCGCGTGCGCTGCGAAAACTATTGATGATAGAATAAAATAATGTAGTACGACTTTGTAGAATTATTTACAAAAAAGGTCGCGAAAGTATATGTCTAACTATTATAGTTATGCCACGATAAGTGTTCTTTTATTTAAAAAATTTAATTAAAATGTCACCGCTTGAAAGGGCTCTTTATTTGTATCTTGGTTTTAATCCTTATCAAAATAAATTACTTTATATTCAAGACAGCTTCAATACCTTTATTTAACTTTTTGAATTATTCAATTCGGATATTTCATTCGAAAGATATCTCGAGTTTAAAAATTTTAGTATTAGAAAAAAGTTGCGTGGTCACGGTCACCCCGCTCGACTACGGGCCGGGCGGGAGAGGAGTCAAGAAATGAAGTGCCGCGCGGCCAGGCGGGTATAACACCGATCCAAAAAGTCAACCGAATCTTTGGTGATATCATAAGTCACCTTCGATTTGTTTATGGTCCCCGGATACGGTACGGTACGGTACAGTACGATACAGTGCGGCTATAGTACCCGGCTAGGACTGAATATTTGGAACGCGAAAGGGGGTTGGCGGGACGGGGGAGCGGGAGAGTGGTGGCGGGGAAGGTGGAAGTGGAATGCTGGAGGGGAACGCACGGGAAAGGACATGCAAGGAGAAACATTTCATTTCTTTGAATATGGCATTGCAACATTGACAAGGGCTATATTATATTTTCAAAAAATTAGGTCTCCTTACTAAAAGTCCAATAATGTTACCCAAGGTGTAAAAAAAATAACTAAAATATTCTTTACATCGCGTGCGCTGCGAAAACTATTGATGATAGAATTAAATATTGTACTACGACTTTGCAGAACACATCATTATTTACAATAAGTGTCGCGACAGCATATGTCTAACTATTATAGTTATGCCACAATAAGTCTTATTTTATTTTTAAAATTTAATTAAAATGTTGCTGCTTGAGTCGTAGTAATTTTTCAAATTGGTCCAGTAGTTTCGGAGCCTATTCAATGCAAACAAACAAACAATCAAATCTTTCCTCTTTAAATATAGGCAGACCACTTTTATCACTTAGGGCAGGTCTAGTAATATTCCTATGTCTATGGAGTCGAGAGTTAGTAGGCAGTTCTCAGCGCCGTCAGCCGCTGTACGCTCCACACTCAGTGATGATTTTAGCTTCTTCGGCATGTTGAAATCGTCAGATTATATTATTTCTGTGATCCTTACATTATTTCCTTCGAAATAAAAAAAAAATTAACCGCGCTCGAGTAAATCCACGTGACGTTTTTTTTTTGCAACTTTGTGACTCGCTAATTTTCTTACGTCACGTTCATATCGTCAGATTATTGAAATGTAAACTTTTCTGCATGTAATTAACTCACAATACCTTAATCTGACACGCTCGAGTAACTGCAGGTATCGATTTTTTTTTACTAATCTGATCGGTTGCCCTAGCCGCACCCACCAATATTATTGGTTCATAAATGGTGGTAGTCCATAGCAGGGTCGGGAGGTATCTCCCCTTAGTTAATCTGACGCGCTTGAGTAAATCCCAAAATCCCTGCTCCGCCTCCCCTACTATAAGGTATATTACGCCCGACTATTGACAAATTTTAGCACGCCTCATGAGTGTCAGATAAACTGTCAATATATTTGTTTATTTATTTATTTGGAATTTCACGCCCGGCTGGGCTTTTACATGCATTTTTTTTAAAACAAAGAACATCTAAATCTAAATGTGCATTACAAAATAAAAAAAAACTAAATCTTAAACAAAACAAAATCAAAATCAAAATCAAAATCAAAATCAAAATCAAAATCAGAATCAGAATCAGAATCAGAATCAGAATCAATATCAATATCAAAATCAAAATCATAATCAGAATCAATATCAATATCAAAATCAAATTCATAATCAAATCTAAAACAAAAATAGAGTAAAAAACAACTTGAAATAAAAACAAAACACACCACAATGCAAGATGGAAAAACTGTAAACTGAGAAAAGTGCAAAACATGTGAAATAAATCGAAGCAGAGCTATGGAGTTGGAATTATTAAATTTGTGGTTCTTTTTTCTGATATAAATTCTACTATAGCTTGTTTATATTTAGTGAATGATGTGTTAAATATGTCAACAACATCTTTATAGTCATTTCCCAAATTTTGTATACGGCAAACGGGGGTATACAATTGTGATTCAGTGTTGGAGTTGTCACAATAGAATGGTAGATAGTGCCTCGATGTTGAATTGCGAGGTATATGGAAAGAAATCAAGTATAAAAGTTCAGGGTTGTCAATTATTGAATTTATGATTTTATGTAAAAATGTTAGGTCATATACTATTCTACGTTCAGATAATTTTAATAAATTAAGTTGACATAGTAGATAATCATAGTTGATACATTCGCTTGTAATACCCATTCTGAAATTAATATATCTTAAGAATTTTTTTTGAATTCTTTCTATCGCGATTGAATGACTGGCATAACTAGGTGCCCATACTGTCGAGTTGTACTCGACTTGACTCCTAACCAATGACATGTACAATTTTTTATGGTTTGAATATTTTTAAATTGGCTGCAAATTCTTATTACAAAACCCAGCATTTTCAAAGCTTTATTTGATGTAATTTCAATATGATTTATAAATTTCAGTTTTTGATCAAAGTTTACACCTAAATCATTCACCTCGGTTACAGCTGTTAGAACTACATCATTAATGGAGTATTCATAAATTATTGGATTTTTTATTCTATGAAATCTCATAATAAGACATTTACTTATGTTTAGTTGTAGATAGTTCTCTTGGCACCAAACAAAAAGTTTTAACAAGTTATTAGACAATGTTTGACAGTCATTAATATTTCTTATAGCTTTATATATTTTCATATCTTCCGCAAACATTAAAACTTGAACATCGTTGAAAATAGAAAGAACATCATTCACAAATATCAAAAATAAAATTGGTCCCAAATGTGACCCTTGCGGAACGCCGCTAGTAGCGATAAATATATATGAAGTAAAGCCGTCGATTTTAACGGCTAATTGCCTGTTACTTAAACAACTTTTAAACCACTCGTATAAATACCCCACTATTCCTAATTTGTGAAGTTTTTTTAACAAGAGCTCATGATTAACTCTGTCGAATGCTTTGCTGAAATCGGTATAGACTGAATCAACTTGTAACTTATTAGACATGGATTCGGATATATAGTTTTGGTAAATTAAAAGATTAGACAAGGTAGATTTTCCTGAAGTGAAACCATGTTGGTTAGGTAAAATTGCTGGCTTGATACAGTGGATGATTTTATTTAAAATAAGTTTCTCAAACAATTTTGGAATGGTTGATAACAGGCAGATCGGTCTATAATTGCTCGCCTCGTTTTTGTCTCCTTTTTTAAATATCGGGGTGAGGAAACTGTATTTCCATTTTTCAGGAAAATGTCCCGTTTGTAACGACTGGTTGAAAAGAAAATGTAGTGGATATGCAAGAGTGGTGGCACAATTCTCTAAGAAAACAGGTGGGATATTATCAGGACCACCGCTCTTACTTTGATCCAGTTGTTTTAGCTGAGTCAGTACATCGTTATATTCAATTGTTACATTAGATAAATTTAAATAATGATCTGAGGAAAAACTGGGCGAGCAATCATTGACTGCTGTTGAGTCACGGACATAAACACTTTTAAAAAAGTCTGCAAATAGGTGAGCTATGTTTTGAGTGTCGTTGGCTCTTTTTCTTTCGTAGCACATGTTAGAGGGTATACTAACGTCATCATTTTTCAATGACTTTGTGAAATTCCAAAAATGTTTTATGTCACCATTAATTGAATTTTCTACTTTATTTATATAATTGTTGTAACAAATTTTTGACAAATTTTTGCATTATTTTCTTATTTTACTAAACTCTATATAATTTGGAAGGGATCTCTCTTCTTTATATGTTTTATGTAGTTTTTTTTTTTAGCTATTAGTTGGATTAATTCCTTACTAAACCATTTTGGATGCTTTAATTCTTTGTATTCAATTAATGGTATGCAGTCTACATAATGGCATTTAATTTGGAATAAAACGAATCTATGTTAGAGCTCATATCGCTTTTCTCGAGAAACGACCAATCCACTTTGCTGAGATGTTCATTAATTTCATTGTAATTGGCATTTTTAAAATTATAACTAGAACTTGTTAGTTTATTACTTCTTTTAACATTGTTTGGAATAATTACTGACAGTGGAGGATGATGATTATCTATGGGAAGGATAGCTTCTGATGCTTTACTAACTACTGTGTCTTCTTCATTTGAAAAAACAAGATCTAGAAGGCGATTACTCAAATTATGAACATTATTATATTGGGTGAGATTCAGAAATATTGACATGTCTAAGATTTCCCTTTCGCATAATGTTATTGATTGGGAATCAATACAGTTGAAATCACAATTTGGAAGATTGTAATCTCCGAAAATTATGAATTTATGTTTTTTATATTTTGATTTTAAAAGTTCAACATCTTCAGAATGCTATATTAGCTGAGGGAGGAATGTACACGCAACCAATGACGTAATTTTGATTTTTATCGTTTACCATAATGAAAATTTGTTCAACATCACGATTTTTAATTTTTAACACTTTTGAGGACATTTTTTTGTGGACTGCTATAAGAACCCCTCCACCTCTGGATCTGGAACTGGTGTTGATATTTCTGTCGAGCCGGTAGACCTGATGAAAGGGTAGACCGAGCTCCGCTGAGTGGATCGACGGTTTTAGCCAGGTTTCCGTAAGAGCGATGACATCGTGTGAAATAATTGGGGCATTTATCCTAAATTCATTCAGCTTTTTCCTTAGGCCTCTGACGTTCTGGTAGTAGAGTCTTCTCGATGACGGCTTGAATATATAAAACATTTTGAATAAAATCGTTCGGTGTGCAAAATAACTGGTTTATTAAAGGCTTTAGGTGAACTAACGAAGCTCTTAGATTTGAGAGAAATCGTGTTTGCAATCCGGCAGTGTTGATATCGCATATCGAATTCTTATTTATTCGATGCCAATATCGGTCTGGCTAATTGGGAAAAAGTATAAAAAATAAAATCAACGGCAGTTATATCATTCGATCCGATATTGTAACACTGTCGATTAAACTGTGACCATCGGTTCCGCGCGTTTTCATCCCGCGATAAAATATCCCCGACAAAATATCCCCGATAAAATATCCTACGGACAAAACATCCCCCAACAAAATATCAACTAAAATATAATCTAACCTAACCTAACAAAAAATAGTACAAAATAATACAGACATCATATAAAGACAATAAATTATTGTTAAAAATAATAAAATGGGACAAAAATAATTCAGACGTCCTGTAAAGATAATAAATTATTGTTCAAAAATGTGTCAAAAATAATACAGAAATCCTGTAAAGACAATAAATTATTGTTTGTTGTTTGTAGGGGATATTTTGTCACGGGATAAAAACGAGCATTAAGGGGTGTTCAGACACGGCTATAAAATATATAACGAACAAAATACAATAAATAACGAAACAAATAACGCTCTTCCGTTCGCACCTAAGCGGTTTAAGCGCAGGTCAACAATACTTTCGGCGTAACCATTCCTGAGGCGATATATACGATAAGTTATGCACCCCCCTCTCCGACGAAAACAGGAGAGGGGGTCATTATAATTACGGAGCTGCCTAGACCGGTGGATGACAGATGTCAAGTTGACAGATTTAGTACAAAAAATGTGCATTCCGTGGGCGCTCCCTAATTCATCTGACCCCTTCCTACCATAGCATAGGAAGAAATATTTGGTAGCGTCGTGTGAACGGTGCAAAATATAAGCGCTCGCGGTTCAACAGATCTGCTCGCGGTTTATAGCTGAGTCTGCACACAGTTTTACAGTTTACAGCGTCTAGAATAGTGTCATGAAATACTTTCTTGAATCTTTACTTCAAACCCCGATGCTTTGCGCTAGGTACTCGATATTTAATATTATTTGTTGTAAGATTGGCCACACCGACGTGCCTTCATTGTCCCAGATTTCGGTGGGAGGGGTAAGGGACGCAGCCAAAGGCTGTGAGAGCCCTACAGGCTTCTTCTGGTTTTAGCTTGCCTACGAAACGGTCATGGCGCCTTCGCGGTCGCCTAGCTTTTTGGGGATTTCAACAGTTGTTTGAAACGCGTGTTTTAGAGAGTAAAATCAACTCAGTGATGTTTTCTGACGAGGATCCAGCCGGCCAGCTCAGCCCAGATGTAACCCGTGTGAGATAACGTACGTTAGCCTTATTATGTTATTAATTCATTCCTTTTATTGCATCCTAGAATCGTTAACTTTCAGTTCACAAAGAGATAAAAGCTTTTCCTAGTAGCGTCGACTCATAAATAAATTCTTCAGTTGTAGAAGCAACAAAAGATCTTTTAATTTATAATAACCCTGACTACATCTACAATCAATGAAGTGATAAATGTCCTGAATCAAGTATCCAAGCGAACTTAAAACACGAGACCCTACCGATGAGCTAGTCGTAAAGGTTTGTGAGTATATAAAGTGGTTTTGTAAGTGTGTATTTCATTTTAACATTGTGTTTTTTTTCTTTATTAATTTGCTCATAAGTCGGTAATAATCGGTTCAAGAAGACTGCAACAACAGTCAAATCCATTGTAAACAAGGTTAACCATTGAGAAGGCAAATATGGTACTCCTTTAGGGGCATGTTTAACTAACTGCAATCTTGTCTTGGTTCTGCCGGGGCTTCGATGTACCACTGAGTGGTCAGTGGTAATCGTCCCGTCAAGGCTAAGATCCCGGTTTCAATTCGTAGATGAGACCGAATCTTTTTCTGAAATTTCTCTTTCACATTTTTTGGAGAGTCGACAATATTTTTTTTACATTATCTCCTTACAGGAACACCTGAGGAAAATAATTCCTCTCAGGGCTTGTGTCATCTTTAAGGATGCTGTGTGGAGGGTGTATTTGGGAAAAAAAGAAAGGGAAATAAAACGGTATTAGAGGTGGGTAAGAATCAGTTTTTAAATTTAATTTAATTCATCCCACCCACTCCGATGCAAGGCGATATTCCGAGAGAGTACGACTGAAAGGAGTCCGTCAATCGTGCCAGGACCCGGACAAACCTCACCCCATGAACCTGGGCTCCCCTGCAAAGTAAAAAAATGAGGCAGAGGTGTTGGTCATCCAATAAAAGGTTCCCATGGTGGCGGTACTCTTACCCGCCTCCCTAATTATTGTCTTCAATGATTAAATATTAGAATAATTTGAGGATATACTAGTTAACTTATTCGAAAAATTAAATAAATGGCATTTTATGTTGTAAACGTTGGTAAATTAATAATACTACACAATTTAGTTTATCTAAAATTTACGGCACAAAGTGCCATTTACAAACATGTTTTAATAAATAGTACAGTCGTAGTACATTGAAGAAAGAAAAGTTTATTTTTTTAAAATATTTTTATTTATACTATATATATTATTTTTAAATGAATAAATTTTGAAATAACACAAATTAATCAAATATAATTTATCTGCCACGCCGGTATTCGATCCCGCGACCTTCGGTTTGCAAGTCAAGATCCTTACCTCTGGACTACGCCCATATAAATTACACTTAACAATAGAAAAAGAAGGAAATTAATTACTAACCACTTAATTAAAGCATTAAAAGAAACACAATAAAATCAAAAGCGTTAAAGTTGTACGTATAGCACTTTAAAAAAATACCTCGAGTACAGCACAACACTCCGAATTGCTCCCTGGGAAGGAAAAGAGGAAGCAGATTTTCATATCGGGTCACCAAATACGTCTAAAGCCATTTCAAGCAACGTTTCGATCTGAATGAAGGTCTTTCACCAGGGCTATTTTGAGAGTACCTTCCACTCTGAAATTCAAACAATGAAGTATAAATAAATACAGAAAATAAATAAAAATAAGCAATTATTTCCAAAGTAATAAAAATACATTTTTATCAAGCTTCGACCACTTCCAATTTTGATTCAGGTCTGAAAGGATTTAATCGAAAACATTTATCTACTTTCTAGTAGTCGAAACCAATTGCCAACAAATTGCCGATAAATACAAGTTACTTTGTCTAATAAAGCCGAGCCTCCTGCGAAAAAATATTTTCAAAACACGATACAAAAATATGAAGCCTTGGAGGTATAAACAAATGTTTTTCTTTCCCGTAGGTATCGGAAATCAACTGTCTATGGACACGCCCCAATGTTTCTGGTATTCTCAAACACTTTTTGTTTAGATAAGTTTTTAGATTTTCACGGCCAAAAGCATTTTCGTTGTTAGTTTTTGGGGTGTTATGCCGTGTTGCGCTACCTCCTACTATAGCCTACGTTTCGGACAGCAATGCAGTGTCCATCATCAGGGCAGATCCGGTAGATCCAACGATAGTAGGAGGTAGCGCAACACGGCATAACACCCCAAAAACTAACAACCAAAAAAACTTTTTCTTCAATCTTTTGAAAACATTTTGTTTCAGGAGACCCGGCTTAATGAAAACTTTATGGTAATTTTTGATGTTGTTTACTTTACAACGCATACATATTTTCATTTAGTAGTGCTAACTAGTCCGAACGATTCGGTTGATTGAAGGTAAAATTTGTTCGTAAGTTTCCTAATCATCGTCATAATTTTTTTAATGCAGATCACAGAAATGACTTCGAGCTGTCATGTCGTCTGAAAGACATTTCATTAAAATCCATTGTAATATGTAATCAAAATGTTAAGTCGAACACCTTTTCTTTCCTGTGCTGTCAATTGAGTTGACATGGTCCTTTATTATGTAGCCCCTTACTAATAAACATGTTTTAAATTTTACATAACTGATTCCCTACATTAATGGTTGGTTTTCTCTCTCTCTGGTTTCAATCTTGGGATTGGTTTGCAGCAATTTCCTCTAATCTTCTCTTCAAATAATTTTTGATCTTTTAAATTCTGCATATGATGAGCAGCGCTAGTCCACCAGCAGGTCCTCCAGGAACTCTCGGCGTGGGCGTCTCCTAGATTTTGTCCCCTCGGTCATACCCTCTATTATGGCATACAAGAGGCCTTCTTGTCGTATAACATGGCCGATTCATCTTGCACGCCTTTCGGACAAGGTCCAGAGCAGGTGTCTTCCTCCTTCGATTCTTTGGATAACCTCCTCATTTGTAATGTGGTCTCTCCAGGAAATTCCTAATAGTCTTCTATAGGACCAGATCTCAAAAGCCTCTAGTCTCCGTTTATCTCTTTCGGATAGGCACCATTGTTGGTTATCAGTTGTTTAAAATTCTAAACACGAATATAAGTAACTTTATAACGCAGAGTTCATATATTAATGTTCTTCCGCAATACGTTGAAGCATTTGAATAAATAATAACAAATTTTTAAGAAGGTCGGGCTAATATTATTTTGTCAATTATACGGTGTCAAAATATTTTCATTTAGCATTTGAAAGGAACTTCATAGGTTTGAAAACCAAATTTAAATACATTTATACGATTTAACGATTTGAAAAATAACCTTGGTAACGTTATAAAGATTGTAAAATAAGGTTTTACGAATTCGCTCAGTACCTTACATGTATTTTCAGGTCATTATTTTGTTTCAGATAATGCGTCATTTTTGCAGGTTCTTGTTGTTAGCTGCAATGTCTGCATTGATTCTGCGTGAGGTGTCTGCCTTAGAACCACGACTCCGAATACTAGGAGGTAAGCTAGCTCCGCAAGAAGTCGGCCTTTTCCAGGTGTCCATATTTAACAAGAAGTACAGACACTTTTGCGGCGGGGCTATAATTCGACCAAACTGGATAGCGACCGCTGCTCATTGCTTTTCTGTATGTGGCGAGGAGCTAAAATGCGCAGTCAGATACGCAACTGGGAATAGTTTGAACCAAGGACGCATAGCTCCCGTTAGAATGTTCATCCCTCATCCAAAACACGATGATCCGTATACCAAAGACGCTAACTACGATGTTGCATTGGTTGAAGCTCCATTAATCTTAGACCAATTAGCGCAACCAATTCCAATCGGAGATGTAGACGTTCCGTTTTATGGCGTCATGGAAACTAGCGGATTTGGATGGACCAAAAACGCTAATCACACCTGCACAAGAGAATTGAAAATTACGGATCTTAAGCGAGTGCAATGCCCGATGTCATTAGCACCGACGTTTATTTGCACCTTGGGCGCAAATACGAATCCTTGCCATGGGGATTCAGGAGGTCCTTTGACATATAAAGGAAAATTGGTAGGGGTCACAGGATTCGGAGCAAAAATTCCCTCATACGAAGAACCACAAATGAGATCTCTTTTGAAAAAACCGAAATTTTCTCTACGATGTCATCCTGGAGCTGTTGGTAACTTTGGCTATGTGTATTATTCTTAGAATGACAACACGCTTATGCAGTTCGCAAAAGACTGGCTTTTATTAGTAATAAAAGGTTTTAACAATCTTGTTAATAGATGGCGTTAGTAGTTACATTTTTTTAATTTTGATATGGATATTAATACCCCCACTTATCAAAATAAATTAAACATACAGTTTATTCATTGCATACAACGCCAAGCAAACTCATGAAATTGTAATGTTTTTATAACATAAACCTTTGGTCTGTACATCTGCTGGTAAACATTTATTTGTTGACTTATCCAAATTCAATTTAGGCTCAATTGGAGTACTTTGTGTTTTACAATCAGACATCTGAAATTTAGAAATCAACTGTTCAATATATTGTTGTTGATCTACAGTAATAACATTTTTATTTTTATCTAAATTAATTCTCATGCCTAGATATTGTCGAACAGGCCCTAGGTCCTTTAACTTAAATTCTGAACCTAATACCTTTTTTAATTTAGTAGTTTCAACCTCACTGTTAGAAAAAAATAGAAAATCGTCTACATACAGTGCTACAACTATTTTAATTTTACCATTCATTTTTGTAAACAAACATGGTTCATATTTACTATTTTTAAAATCTAATTTAGTTAAAACCTCTTTAACTCTTTCATACCATGCTAGGGAAGATTGCTTTAATCCATAAATGGCCTTTTTTAACTTCAATACCTTTCCCCCACTTTTGTTTACAAAACCTTCAGGTAATGACATAAATAAATTTTCATTCAAGTTTCCATTTAGAAAAGCAGTACATACATCTAAATGAGTAATACTCATTCTCTTTTTTACACTAAGGGCAAACAATAATCATATGGTAGAATGTCACACTACCGGTGAAAAAGTATCTGTGTAGTCGACACCAGCTTTCTGTGAAAAACCTTTTGCCACAAGCCGAGCTCGAAAACGCACTTTATTTTCAATATCAATTTTTTTATTAAGCACCCATCTACACTTCACTATCGTCACATCACCCGGATTATCAACAAGCTCCCAAGCCTCACTCTCCTCAAATGACTGCAGCTCCTCAGCCATTGCCTGCTTCCACTGCTCCTTCTCTGGCCCCTCAAGAGCCTCTGCGAATACAATCTCTTCAGATGCTGGAAAAGTACTGGAAACACACATGTTACTAAAACCATATCTTTCTGGTTTCTTTCTCTGACGCGTGCTGCTTTCTGTCACTTGTTCGGGTGGTTCTGTTGATTGAACTACGTGTTCTGAGACATCTTGTGTTGGAAATTCAGTTAGTATTTCATTGCCATCATCATATATTAAAGAATCTGAAAAGCAATCAAAAGGATCCTCAGTTTTTGGAATATTCTGAGAAAATTCCCCCACTGAATCACTACTCTCTTCCACCAGATTGTCTTCTGTCGTCTCCTCATTAGGAATCCAGACGGCCGACTTTTCATTGGTTAACTTCCCATCTGTCTCATCCTCCATCACTATGACATCTCTGCTAATAATAACGGAGTTCTTAGTAGGATTATACACACGATAACCTTTTACATCCTCGCCATATCCAGTTAAAATATGTTTTGTGGCTTTCTTATCCCATTTTAAACGTTTTTGTTTAGGAACATGCACCATGACTTTGCTGCCAAACAAACGCAGGTGACTTAAGTCAGGTTTTGATCCATACCACAATTCATATGGTGTTTTATCCAATCCTGATGCAATAGACCTGTTTTTCAAATATACAGCAGTATTAGCTGCTTCTGCCCAAAAATTTTTGTCTAACTTTGCATCATATAATAAACATTTAGCTTTCTCAACCACTGTACGGTTAGCTCTCTCACAAAGTCCATTTTGCTCTGGTGTATAATAATTTGATTTTTGATGTATTATACCAGCCTGGTTTAGGTAACTCTTAAAATCCTTATTGCAAAATTCTAGACCATTATCTGTTCTTAATATTTTAATTTTCTTACTAAGTTGATTTTCAACAACTGATTTGAACTCTTTAAATCTGTTGAAAACTTCACTCTTCTGCTTCAGAAAATATATGAACGTCATTCGACTATAATCATCTATAAATAGCAGAAAATATCGAGCTCCATTTAAAGAATTTGTTTCCATCGGACCGCAGACATCACTGTGAATCCTATGAAGCGTTTCTGTACTCCGCTCACCCACATGAGAAAAGGGTAATCTCATTTGTTTTCCCTCACAACAAATAATACACTGAGACTTGGTTATGTCAATAGTACTCTCATAATTCAAACCATCCACAACACCGTTTCTCATTTTTTGCATATCTTGACTGTTAATGTGTGCTAGTCTTCTGTGCCATAATTTTCCACTGACAGGAACAGTCAACAAACAACTTTGTGATTGTAATCTCAATTTGTAAACACCTTCTGACAAATCCGCCGTTGCAACCAAATCATTGTTTTTGTTTCGAATATAACAATGCTTCTCTTCAAAAATGACATTATTTCCATTCTTGATAAGTTCACTTACGGATAATAAATTGGTTGTCAAACTAGGCACACATAGCACATTTTTAACTGTTATATGATAATTTAATTCCGAAACAATTTCGACATCTCCGGAACAAACAACTTGCACTTTAGATTCATTGGCGACAGTAATTTCTGGCAAATACGGCGTTTTATTCACATTTTTTACCCAATCTTTCTTCGCCGTCATGTGTGCACTTGCCCCCGAGTCGATGTACCATGAATTCTTGTTATATTTTCCATTCAGGAAAACAACATTAAAAACACATTTACTTGTATTTTTCTTTAACAATGGACACTGGTTTCGATAGTGACCCGTCTGTTTACATTTGTAACAAGTGACATTATTGTCAACCGTCACTTTTGAGTTTATCGATGATACCGCACCATTTTTAAATCTATGCTTTTTGCTATTATTTGCAACGAATGCAGCGCCGCTGGTATTCACGTCATTCTGTGAAATCTCCATATCAAGCAACTTAGATTTTATTAAATCGGTGGTAATCTGCATACCCGAATGCTCCACCGCCAAAATCATCGGCATGAATTTTTCTGGCAAACCAGCTAGAAGTAATGATCCGATCCATACTTCCGTAATTGCAAATCCTGTGCCTTTTAATCTCTGAGCTGTTTCGACCACTTGTGTGACGTATGAAGTCATGGAATCACAATTTTCTTGTCGTAACGAGATTAAATGTCTTAGTAAGGATATTTTACGAGAAAAACCTGAGTCATCAAACATAGACCTCAGTTTAATCCATAACTCTAAAGTTGTTTTTGTTTCCTTAATATGCACGTACAATCCAGGTTCAATAGTTAAAACTAGCTTCGCCTTGGCCCTTGCGTCATCTGATGCTTTTTTCTCGAAATTGGCATCTGGTTCCGACTTAATATAGTTCACCAGATTGTCAAGCACCAACAGATTTTCGACTGCAAAACTCCACTGATCATAATTCTGGCGTCCTGTCAACTTCTCAATGCTTTGAAAATAGTTCACTGCCATATTTCAACGAAAAATCAACAATTTTCGACTGTTTTATACTAAATTCACACAGTAAAAACCGAAAAATATAATGGATATTTGCCCATAACCTCTTAGAATGACAACACGCTTATGCAGTTCGCAAAAGACTGGCTTTTATTAGTAATAAAAGGTTTTAACAATCTTGTTAATAGATGGCGTTAGTAGTTACATTTTTTTTAATTTTGATATGGATATTAATAATTATTTTAGAGATTGGATAAATGAGACCATTAACAATTACACTTCGAAGTATGATTTAGGGAATCTTCCTCGACATAAAGAATGGGATGAGGCCTACATGGAAAGGGCATACGGTTTTAATAGATCATCGTCAGTATATTGTTAATAAGCTGGTATTAGGTCGTGTTACGCATCTTTGTCCAACTTTGACCATGGTTTCTGACAGTCTGGCTTAGACCATCTCCATGGCAAATACATATTCGATGAATACTGCATGGTTGTCCAAGACATCGATCGGATTTTGATTGTGTGTTGCACTCAAATCTTTCATTATTTATTTTACCCTTCTGTTTCTATACTTATCACAAACTTTGAATTTTACCTAGATACCTTCCTACACTGTTTGATTTAATTCATGTTGTTTCAATAATAAAATAAGAAGAAAAAAATCATGAAATAAAGAAGGCGCTTGTCTTTTGGCATTATTTTTGATGGAAAATTGTCATGTTATAAATATAATACGAGAAATGAAACCGAAATCAAAGTTTTCCTTAGTTCTTGTTCTGTTTGTGTTTCGTTTACATTTATTAGTATAATCTTCTTCTTCAATGAAATATTACATTGATCGGTATAACCTTCAAAAGGAGAAGAACTTTTAACCCCAACATCGAGGCAACCTCAACAGTGTTGCGTTCGCCATATAAAAAAAATTGGGTAATGACTATAAAGATGCTGTCGACATATTTAACAAATCATTCACTAACAAGTCGTAATAGAATTTATATCGGAAAAAAAAAGAAAACATTTAATTAAACAAACCATAGAGCTCTGCTTAGACTTTTTTCCCTACATTACTTTTCTCAGTCTACTTTTTTTACATCTTGCGTGGTGGAGTATTTTATTTTTATTGTATTTTGTTATTGATTTTGTTTTGACTTTATTTTTTTATCTTGTTACTCTCATTTAGACATGGAAAAGCCCAGCCGGGTGCGAAATTCAAAATAATTAAATAAAAGTTAGTAAATTTTATTGGATAAAAATTTCATAACTTTTGAAGGTTACCCAACAAAATAGAACTCATCAGTGTAATATCAATGAAACTTTTCATTAAAGAATAAGATTATACTGATAAATCTAAACGAAACAAGAACAGAACAAGATACAGAAAATAAAAAAGGGTAATATTCGCAACTAGGTGTCGAACCAAGAATCTCTTGTTTTACCGGGACACAATGCCCTAACCAACTCGGCCATTGGGACCATATTACAATAGTTTATATATATGGCCTTTTTTTGTGTCTTTTTTACATTAGTTCTACACAGGAGGCCCTGAGGAACATAATTTCACTCAGGGCCTATGTCAACTTTGGGAATGCTGTGTGGAGGGTCTTTTTATGAAAGGAAGTTCTGGGAAGGAAAGGGCGGGTTGGAATCTGAGGGTCAGTGTGTCTAGGAGTGACGAACGTATGAATCCATTCCTCCCACTGCGGTGGGATGTTCCTTGAGAGTACATCTGGGACTCCCTTAACCATTCCTTCCCGATCCGGTCTGCCAAGCAGCTCGTGGGCACGTGCATGTATTGTTCTATTTTATGCTTCGTTTAGATTTTTATTATTACTACCACTAGTGGCTATTTATTTTTAATTTTCAAAATAAATAGTAGCCCACGATGAAGTAAAATAGTAAAAAAGTAGTCTTCCCACCAGATGCATAATTATGTAAAATTTATGAAGCAAATTTCGTTGTTGTGAAAAGTTACCCAGGTGTACGGAATTTTCACAGTGATGTATGTTCACTTTACTGGCATTGTGAGCAGGTGCATTTATAACTTGCATGAAATTATTCAATTTGATAACTTAGTTACGGTGATAGTAACTTTGGCTATCGTAATTGATAACACGTGCATTACTGAGCGTATAAAAGCAAGCCGTTATAATTTTTTATGAAAAAATAACGCTTGTTAGACCATTGTGTCGTTATAATAATTTAAAAAAAAACATTAGCAACTTTATACAATTCAATGCAAAATTAATTAAAGAAATATATACGTATAACATTTTTATGATTTTTTACGGGCTCGGTGGTCGAAGAGTAAGGCTCTCAACCAGTAAGGTGGAGGTCACGGGTTCAAATCCCGGCAAGCGCAAATAAGTTTGATTTATTACATAATTGTGTATTTGCGGTACGTCTCAGAGAGGAAGATTGTCTTTGTATCGGCCTGGTGTAAGACCAACATTAAGGACTGAAACGTTGCTTGAAATGGCTTTGGCAGTATTTGGTGACCAGGTCTGAATAGCCAGATACTTTCCTAAATTTCTATTCCCCACCTTGTTCCCCTCCCCACCATCTTCAGATTCACAACATACCCCGATTGGGGATGCTGTAGTCTCACTGGTTCCAGACGGTAGAAATTAGGATTAAGAGATTAATCGTTGAAGAGAAATGATTTTTTCATGCTGAAATAGTATTGCGCGTTTTCATCCCGTGGCAAAATATCCCCGACAAAATATCCTACGGACAAAACATCATCCAAAAATATATCTTCTAAAACCTAACCTAACCTAACTTTACAAGATGTGTGTATTATTTTTGTCCCCTTTTACTATTTTTGGGCAATGATTTTTGTCCCATTTTTTTGTCAAGTTAGGTTGGGTAAGGTCAGGTTAGGTTGGGTTAGATTAGGTTAGGTTAGGTTTTAGTGGATATTTTGTTGAGGGATGTTTAGTCCGTAGGTTATTTTGTAGGGGATATTTTGTCGCGGGATGAAAAGTCGTGGAACCTGCTGGAGTATTTGCGCTTTTTGAACACGGAAGGTAAGTTTTTTGTTTTAAATGAGAAATGCAATCTGAAAGTTCATCTTTTCTTTGATCCTTCTACATACTTGTGGAGGTAAGCCATCATTCTGCAGGTTGCATCACGGAACAATTCTGCGGCACTAAACGTTAACAAGTTAACGAAGTACGTCATCTTCCCCTACCTTCTTTCTTTAAGTCTTCCATACTAATCTTACACTATCATTATCGTGATTAATTTTTGGGTTATTATGTCGTGTTGCGCTTCCTCCGTCTTAAGTCTCGATTACATTGAGCGAGTTTACAAGTTACTATCTACTAAATTTAAAAGCGGGTGAATCGGCGAGTGAGATTGTCATGATGACACACAAAACTGTCCACTCGCTCAGTAGCTCGCGACATTTTTGTAGGAAACTGGACTCGCACGTAGCTGCTAGCGCCAATAGCGGAAATAACGTGAACTAATCTTTCAGACAGTTGACAGTCAAAATCAGCTGGTTTTTGGCAGCCATATTGGAAACACAAATAAACCAATCACGAGTCGGCTTGTAGCGTGTAAAGTTGAGGACCTTTCAACTTTTTCCGTGGATTGTCAACAATCTGCTAGTTAGCAAGTAACACGATGACACTGGGCGAGTTTACTAACAGATAGTGAATTTCCGAGATAGTAGCTTGGAAACTCGCCCTTTGTCATCGACGCATAAAAGCGGGTGAATCGGCGAGTGAGATTGTCACGATGACACACAAAACTGACCACTCGCTCAGTACCTAATCTATATAATATGTGTTTTATTTATATATTTGTATAGAACACACGAGTTCTTAACACTTAATCTTTATTATTAGTTTATGTATCTATTTCAAAATTTGAATTTAATTTTTATTTCTATTTTTCTTTAAAATATGATTTTTTTTCTTTATTTTTCATCTGCTTTTATGTAATTCTTAATTTTTAATCTGTTTCAATAAAATAGTATTTGATTCCTACTTAAAACATTAAATGTATGACTACCACAACACGGGCATTAGCCTAATGTGGTAGAAAAAAAAACAAAAATCTGTTACCAATAATATTTCATGAAATAAAAATAAATAAATAAATAAAAGTAGCGTAGTAAACTAAGCTCGTAGGACGCTACTAGCACCACAGCTAGCCAATAGCGAGAATAACGACGTGAACTAATTCTGTCAGATGTTTGGCAGTAGAAATCAGAAATTTTTTGGCCGCCACTTTGAGCGCATAAATAAACCAATCACGAGTAAGCGAGCAGCAAGTAAAGTTGACGACTTTTTTTCGTAGATGTCAACAATCTGCTAGAAGTGAATTTCCCAGATAGTAGCTTGTAAACTCGCCCAATGTCATCGAGGGTTTAGGGAAAGCGTTACAGAATTCACCATCAGAGCAGATGCATGGATTGGGGCAATGTTTATGTATGCACCTAGAAGTGATACTGCTCTGCGCACGGCTGGTATTTCAGAAAAATAATAATGTTGTTTTCGGCGTTTAGTTCTGGTTGAGCTGTCAAATACAGTTTATTTTTTAAATTAACAAATTTTATTGGAACAACTCTCTTTTTATAACTTTTTAAGTTTATTCCCATTAATATTAATATTAATTAGAAGTAATATAATATAGCATTGAAGAAGAAGATAACAATAATAATCTAAACGAAAACATGAAAGAGAACAAGACTCAGAAAAATAAAACAATAACGGTCGTGTTGGTGCCTAGCATTGCTCATTTACCTTTATTTTTTCCAACTTTTAATTTCTACCTACCAATCCTACCCACCTACCCACAAATCATACCTACCCATGCCGACCAGACAGTTTAGTTACAAATTATCCACTGTTCTGTCAACACATATGTTGAATACGGAGCTCTTGTACCGAACATTTTAAAGTGAAACTCATAAGTGAATGTTTTGTGTGGAAATATTACAGCCGTGCTGTGTGCAAAATATTACTATTTATTTTATTTATTTATTTATTTATATTCTCACCATACATTTTGTTGTTGTTTTTTTTTTTACATAAATTAACCTCACTAGGACTAATGCCTGTATTGAGGTTAATAATTATAATTTGAGGATGCATTTTACATGTAAACACAATATAAATACACTACTTTTAAAACACTAATTACCCATCTATAATTATCATTTAAATAGTTTTATTGACGTACTGTAATATGATAATATAATATAATAATATGAAGACCAGATGGGTAATTTGAGAATGATTTGTAACAATATTTTATACCTGCCAAAAGCAAAGTAAGTTCAAAAGAACTAGGGTGACACTTCGATTTGTGCAAATGGAACTCAAATATCTTATTATTTAAAAAAAAAACTTATTATTTAAAAAAAACTTATTATTTAAAAAAAAAAAAAACTTATTATTTAAAAAAAAAAAATCTTATTATTTAAAAAAGGACAAGGATGAAAATATAGTATGCCAATCCTCAGTCAACATAAATTTCTTAACATTATTTTTAAATTTAGTTAATGAATTGGAAGACTTGATGTAATCTGGCAGAATATTAAACATAAGTGGAGCCTGATATAAATAGTTTCTTTGGCCAAAAGATGTTTTAGTATGTATTGCCACAAAGTTCATTGTTGAGCCAATTCTAGTGGTATGGGTTTGTTGGGTTCTTTCTGCAGATTTAGTTTTGATAAAAAATCTACAAATTATTTTAATGATGTACAGCTGTTTTATACACATAACATTAGATTCCTTGTAAAGTAGTTTCGATGGATAACGAAATTTTTTTTTGTACATGACCTTAAGAATTAATTTGTGAGCAATATTTTGTGGTTCTACATTGGACTTTAGACAGGATCCCCAGCATACTATATTGTAAGAAAGTCGAGATTGGACTAAGGCATAATAGACAGATTTTAATTTCTCTTTATCCAATATATGACGAAGTTCTTTAAAAATATAGGTAAGTCTCCTGATATTTTTTGTTATCTCAATATGGTCGTTCCATCTCAAATATTTATCAATAATTACACCTAGGTACCTAATACAGTCTACTCTTTCTAAAGGGTGGCAATTACAATTTTGCAGACAATTGTGTATAGTTATATTATGAATGTAGGATGGTTGACTTTTTGATGATATGCTAAAAGTTACATATTTTGTTTTTGATGTATTCAAAGTTAAGATGTTATTATTTAGCCAACTCTTTACTATTCTTAATCCTGAATCACATTTTTCAAAAGCATCTTTCCAGGTTTTACCCTCAAATATTAAAGCAGTGTCGTCTGCGAAACTGACAATATGACCTGGAATATCTAAATTACATAAATCATTAATGTAGATTAAAAACAATATTGGTCCAAGTACACTACCTTGTGGAACCCCAAAAGAGATTTGTTTGCTTATGCTTAAATTATTATTTATCTCTACTTGTTGTGTTCTATTGCTAAGATATGATTTGAACCAACTTAATGCTGTACATTGAATTCCAAGAGAAAATAATTTTTTGAGGAGTAATCCATGGGAAACCGTGTCAAATGCCTTTGATAGATCTAAGAACACAGCTAAGGCTTTGTTTCCATGATCCAGGGCACTAGTAACTTTCGACAATACCATCAATACTGCATCACTCGTTCCTTTATTTTCTCTGAAACCAAGCTGATTGCTAGAGAGTAATTTATTTATTTCTAAGAATGATACCAATCTCGACTTAGCCAATCTCTCTATTACTTTTGAAAGCGTGTTGAGTAAGGATATAGGTCTATAATTATTGACATCTAGTTGATCTCCACCTTTAAAAAGAGGAATCACTTTAGCTTTCTTACAGTGAGAAGGGAACATTCCACTCTTGAAGCTAATATTAATGATATGAGATATGGGACTAGCTAATTCGGATACATGGAGTTTATATATCATAACACTTAAAGAATCAATACCGCATGAGAAAGACATTTTTAAATCATTCATCACATTTGTCACTTCATGAATGTTAGTTGGCTTAAAAACAAAATTGTCCCCGGTAAAGTGAAGTTCAGATTTAAAATCATTTACAAGAAGCGTCTCACTTGTTTTATTATCACTGCACAAATTGTTAGCGAAACTTGGACCAATGTCTCTAAAGAAGTCATTCATATGATTAGTAATTTTATTTGGACTCTCTTCCATTGAAGTAATAATATTGTTAATTCTCATTTTTTTTATGGTAGTTTGCTCTTTTTTAAGGTTTATAGCCTCCTTTATAATGTTCCACTGTTGTTTAATGTTGCCATTAACGTTGTTAACGGCAAATAAGGATAATAACATTCGTTGTCCGTTATGTCAAGGTTCACATTTTCTTTATAAATGTGCAACTTTTACGTCATTAAGTCCCCTTCAGAGGAGGGACAAAATTAAAATTTTAAACCGTTGTTTCAATTGTTTGAAACAGCACCATATTAAAGATTGTGTTTCAAAGTTTACATGCCAGTTTTGTAATAAAAAACACCATTCAATGTTGCATATGGCCGCCGAACCATCGGGTAATAACGACTTAAATAATGTGGGAACAACCCTAGCAGCGACAGTTTTACAAAATGCACCGTGCGTATATACTATATTACTGGGTACAATTCAACTTGAAGTTCGTATATAATAAATGTTTTGTGAAAACTCAAAAAGAAGAACCAGCGGATCAAAATTAGATAAGCGAAGGGAGAAAATCTGCGGGTAAGTCGGCAATCCCCAAATTTTTTCTTCCCTTCCGCTTTGCGGGTACATGTTGAAACCCCAACATTTGGTCGATTCGAGCCAAGATAAATTGAAAATTTTCATTAATTTAATATACATCAGGATTAAATTGTTCATAAAGTTGATCTGTGAAATGCGCATCAGCCGTGCTGTGTGCAAAAGTTTTCTGTAGGTAGTGAAAAAATACCTTACTGCTTACAAAATATTATTATTTTGATTATATACTGTGGAATTGATTTGATAATATTCTTTAAAGTGAACATAATTCAATTCTTCACAAAAATATTTTTTTTTGTCGTAACAATGGCGGAGAAAAAAGCAGTTTTGTTAAAAAACCGATGTGACCGGATAGTTTCGAGAATTCGTGTAACACATGAGCTTATAGCTAACATTTACGATGATACAAAGAAAAAAGATACATTTCTGGCTAGATGTGAAAAGATAAAAGAGTGGTTACAGGAATTTGAATGGATTCAAAAGGAGATTGAAGAACAATTATTGGAGTTAGACAAAGTGAAAGAAATGTCTGATTTAGGAGTGATTGCTATTCAAGTAGATGAATGGTATTTTGATATATTGAAAACGAAAAACGCTATCAGTAGTAGTTTAGAAAATTCAATTGTTAAAACGCCAAATAATTCAACGGTTCGTGCTCCAATAATAAAGTTACCTACTTTTGACAGTGAAATTAAAAATTGGTGTTCATTTAATTCTTTATTTAAAAGTATTATACACAATAATAATGCGTACACAAATGTAGAAAAATTTCATTACCTCTTATCGGTAATTACAGGGCCAGCACTAGGACTGATAAAATCATTGCCTCTTATTGAAGAAAACTATGACATAGCCTGGAATATTCTGGTAAATCAATATCAAAATTCTAGAATGCTTTTTACGCATTACGTTGATGAAATTCTTAATTTCAAATGCCTACAAACCGAGTCAGCGGCAGGTGTAGCGCGTATACTAAGTAATTTTCAGGAGAATTACGCCGCGATAAATGCGATGAAAGTAGAAAATATCCTTGATAAATTCGTGGGTCACATTATAATAAGAGCAATGGATCCGACAACAAAACGACAGTTTGAATCCAAATTAGCTGACGAGGAGATTCCAGGGTCAGATTCAATTTTCGGGTTTCTTAGAAATCAATCACGCATGTTGGAGATGTCATCTCCACCTACGACAAAAGAGAAAAAAGGTTCATTGAAAACGTTGTTAACGGCAAATAAGGATAATAACATTCGTTGTCCGTTATGTCAAGGTTCACATTTTCTTTATAAATGTGCAACTTTTACGTCATTAAGTCCCCTTCAGAGGAGGGACAAAATTAAAATTTTAAACCGTTGTTTCAATTGTTTGAAACAGCACCATATTAAAGATTGTGTTTCAAAGTTTACATGCCAGTTTTGTAATAAAAAACACCATTCAATGTTGCATATGGCCGCCGAACCATCGGGTAATAACGACTTAAATAATGTGGGAACAACCCTAGCAGCGACAGTTTTACAAAATGCACCGTGCGTATATACTATATTACTGGGTACAATTCAACTTGAAGTTCGTAGCAAAAATAATGAGTATCTACCTGTCCGTGCGGTTATAGACAGTGGTAGTCAGGTATCTTTAATTACAGAAAGATGCGCCAAGCGTCTCGGTTTGTCAATAAAAGCAAATCGAATTCCACTTAACGGTTTACGTAATTGTAGTATAAATTCTTGTTATGGCACAACAAAATGTTTTATAAAACCTAAAAATAAAAAGGGGCCTATTTTTCAATGTCAAACTATTGTGATTACGGAAATCACTTCTAATCTTCCGTCATAAGATTTACCATTGAGTGTGACGTCACAATTTAGTAATTTAAAATTAGCTTATGAATCTTACGACAAATCAGGCCCAATAGACATTTTGTTAGGTGCTGACATATACTTGGATATATTTAATGGTAGACATGAAATAATTCGTGGATATCCTTGTGCAGTGAATAGCATTTTCGGTTACATTATAATGGGAAAATTAGATAATTCAGCATGTCAAACGCCTTTGTCATTGTTTGTTGGGACAAATTCCTTGAGCGATGATCTTAGGAAATTTTGGGAAATTGAAGAAACGCCTTCAATGTTGACTAATCCGGAAGACGAATTAGCCGAAACAATTTATGCTTCAAAACACTATCGAGAAAGTGACGGGAGGTATGTTGTCCCGTTGTTAATAAAATCTGAAACTATGCCAGCACAGAATTCGTTCAAACTTGCCGAATCACGATTGAACAACTTAGAAATTCGTTTTAAGAGGGATCCCATATTAGCAGTTGATTACGGAAAATTTATAAAAGAATATGAAAGCTTAGGACATATGAAACGGGTGCCTCGGAACTTAGGTGCATTCTATTTACCTCATCATTGTGTTTTGAATCCTAACAGTAAAACAACGAAATTGAGTGTGGTCTTCGATGGGTCGGCAAAAACCAAACCTCAAAATTTATCTCTAAATGACCTCTTATTGAACGGTCCTAAATTGCAGACTGAAATTCCACGTATGATTTTAAATTTTCGTTTTCATAAATATGTATTTACAGCCGATATTTGTAAGATGTATAGGCAAATATTGATTATTCCAGCTCAGCGTAAATTTCAAAATATTTTGTGGAGAGAGTCTCAGAATGAACCGGTTATTGATTTCGAATTACAAACGATAACTTATGGGCTCTCTAGCTCACCCTTCCTCGCTATAAGAACCCTTCGTCAGCTAGCACAAGATGAAGGATCAAAATATCCTGACGCCGCCAGGGTTCTATGCGATGATTTTTATGTAGCCGATTTGGTAACAGGGACTGACACGATTAGCACGGCCCTCAAACTCAAACAAGAAATCATTGCATTATTGCATCTTGGGAAACTAGAACTCAGTAAATGGCAATCTAATTCATCTTTACTTTTGGATCAGGTTTCGCAAGAATACCAGCAAGATGGTCATTCCTTCGATAACGCCGGAACTGATCAAACTGTGAAAATATTAGGCATTCAGTGGAATCCGATGACTGATAATTTTACCTACAAGGTAAACATACCTAGAAACGAGTTATGCACAAAAAGAACTATTTTGTCAACGGTAGCTCGTTTATTCGATCCACTTGGGATCATCACCCCAGTGACATTTTTTGCTAAATGTCTATTACAGGAATTATGGAAGTTAAGGGTTGATTGGGACGATTGTGAAGTTCCACCACATATTCGTAATATGTGGAGTAAATTTGTAACTCAGCTTTCATTACTTCGAACAGTAAATCTCCCAAGATATTATAACACAGTGGGCACAAGCCGTCTGGTCCTCATAGGATTCTGTGATGCCTCAGAGTTAGGTTATGCTGCAGTGGTGTATTTATTAGAGCGTAGTAATAATACCACTCACATTTTAATGGGGAAATCGAAGGTCGCTCCTTTGAAAACTTTGTCAATTCCACGATTAGAATTGTGCGGAGCTGTACTCCTCACAAAACTTATACAGTATATTATGTCATCTGTAAAATTTACCGAACAAATAGAAAACGTTTTTCTATTTACAGATTCGACTATTGTACTAGCTTGGCTAAAAACGCCGCCCTATTTGTTGAAAACATTTGTCGGAAATCGCGTTGTCCAAATACTGGAAAATACACCAAATGCTATTTGGAAACATGTTGTCTCAGAGGAAAATTATGCCGATTCAGGTTCAAGGGGTCTTTTTCCAGCAGATATTATCTCACACCCATTGTGGTTTACGGGACCAAAGTGGCTTAGTCAACCAGTGGCACACTGGCCGTGTTCAGGTGTGTCCAATCAATCTATCGAAGAGGTACCAGAAATCAAAACTGGCAACCTTAAAACCTTTGTATCATCTCAAATCGTACTTAATTCAATTATTAGTAAATATTCTTCATTCAATAAATTGCAACGCGTCGTCGCTTGGATAATGCGTTTCGTTAATAATTGTCGCAAACTTCCTGGTACAGGTAATACAAACTCTACTTATCTTAGCTCTCGCGAATTAAATGACTCGCTTTTGAAAATTATACTTCTCGAACAGGAAACGTATTTTGCTGTCGATATATGTAACATGCGAAATAAAGTTCCATGTTCAACGCAAATTCTAAATTTGAAACCGTTTCTTGATAGCCACGGTATTATCAGGGTGGGCGGTCGACTCAAGTACTCCGATCTGTCTTACGAAAATAAATTTCCGATCTTATTACCGAAAAACTGTCATTTAGCTTATTTAGTTATAGATTATTATCATAAACTATATTTTCATATTGGCCCGCGAAGCCTTCAATTCACAATTCAGCATAAGTTTTGGATAGTAGCGGCACGAAATAAAATTCGTTCGCAACTTTCAAAATGCATTGTTTGCCATAAGATGAAATCTTCAACGTTACCACCTCCATTGATGGCTGATTTACCCCTCTCGAGTGCAACAGAGCCGTGTCTTTTCTCGAGTCGGAATTGATTTCGGAGGTCCTTTCACTTTGAAAGATCATAAACGGAGGGGAGCTAAAACGTCAAAGGGTTATTTGTGTTTATTTGTATGTATGGCAACGAAGGCAGTTCATTTGGAAGCTGTGTCTGATTTATCTTCTGAAGCCTTTATTGCAGCCCTTAGCCGGTTTACGGATCGTCGAGGGTTATGCTCAGAAATTATAAGCGACAACGCTACCAACTTCATAGGTACAAATCGGTACCTACTCGACATAAATAAATTCTTGGCATCACATCGTGATGTTATATCTAATCACTTAACTCAAAGTGGCATTATTTGGTCGTTTAACCCTCCGTCTAGTCCGCATTTTGGAGGTCTATTTGAAGCTGGGATAAAGTCTGTGAAATACCATTTAAAGCGGGTAATAGGTGAGACCGTTCTAACTTACGAAGAATTTGCGACAGTTTTTACCAGAATTGAGGCCATCCTCAACTCCCGCCCTTTGTGTTCAATGAGCTCAGACCCTGAAGAATTAAATGGACTCACCCCAGGTCATTTTTAATCGGTGGATTCTTATTGGGGTTGCCTGAATATGACGTTCTTGACACCGCGTCTAATCGATTAAGTAGGTGGCAACATCTCCAAAAAATGTCGCAACATTTCTGGAAACTTTGGCATTTAGAATACTTAAATACGCTTCAACAACGATCAAAGTGGTGCAAAATTAATCCTAACATGAAGATAGGGCAATTAGTGTTAATAAAGGACGATCGTCTTCCACCTATGAAGTGGTTGTTAGGACGAATTATCCATGTTCATCCCGGTAAGGATGGGATAGTTAGAGTAGCTACGGTTAAGACTCAAACTGGTTCGTTGGTTCGACCAGTGATAAAACTGTGTCCGTTACCGGTAGAATAAAGCTAGTATTAGTAATTATTCAGTATGTATAAAAGGGAAATGCCTATTCCATTTCAATTTTCGTTAATTTTATTTTATTTATTATTATTATTTTTTTTTTTTTTGAATGCCTATACTCGAATTCTCGTTAGTATCCTACTCACACCATAGACCCGAGGTGTCTTTACAAATTTTCATTATTTTTCAAAATATATTTTTTTTTTTTTTCTGCGGGAACCGTACTCCCGACACATTCATTATTATTTTATTTGATTTTTTTTTTTTGAAAGTATCTTCGAAGCAGTACAGATACAGCTTGCATGAACAATTTATCTTGCTTTATATATATATTTTTTTTTGTTGTACCCTCCATGGGGATTCTTTGTAATTTAATTCGATTTGGTTAATTCGATCAAATTAGGTGGGCGGAAATGTTGGTGCCTAGCATTGCTCATTTACCTTTATTTTTTCCAACTTTTAATTTCTACCTACCAATCCTACCCACCTACCCACAAATCATACCTACCCATGCCGACCAGACAGTTTAGTTACAAATTATCCACTGTTCTGTCAACACATATGTTGAATACGGAGCTCTTGTACCGAACATTTTAAAGTGAAACTCATAAGTGAATGTTTTGTGTGGAAATATTACAGCCGTGCTGTGTGCAAAATATTACTATAATAAATGTTTTGTGAAAACTCAAAAAGAAGAACCAGCGGATCAAAATTAGATAAGCGAAGGGAGAAAATCTGCGGGTAAGTCGGCAATCCCCAAATTTTTCCTTCCCTTCCGCTTTGCGGGTACATGTTGAAACCCCAACAGGTCGCAACTAGGAAAAAAATAGTTAAGATAGAATTGTTAATTCTGAAATTGCAAAAAAGGAAAAAAAAGTTGAAGATAATATGGTATTTTCGAAATTTGAAATATGAAATTTTTAAATATGTCGTTTTAAATAAGAGGTGGCAATAGCTGAATTGGCAAGGCGTTTGTCCCGGTAAGACGAGAGGTTCTGGGTTCGTGTCCCAGTTGCGACCGTTATATTTTTATTTTTCTGTGTCTTGTTCTCTTTCATATTTTCTTTTAGATTAATAGTGATATCTTCTTCTTCAATGATTATTTTCAATAATATTGTATTGATTGCAATCACTTAAACATATTATGTTTTGCCATTCGGTAAAATCAGTACAGAGTCTAGTCTAGTCGAGTAACTTAATGAGGAATAAGTAATTTAACAATCGACAGTATTTTCGTAGAATCCATCTATTTCTGAATTTCTCGGGTAATTAATAAAATAAAACAAAATATTTGAAGAGAAATTGTGTTTTATTGAAACAGATGATTTTTCAAGTGTGTGAAGCATGGTTTATAAACAGCGCATATTTACATACTAAACATAAATAATATTGTACCTACACAATATAGGATGTATTTCAATATACATATATAATATTCAAACATAATGAACAAACATGATTTTTATACAAGAAATGCATACATATTAAAGAGGTAAAAATGTAACAAAATTTAACATATTTACTGACATGCTCTTAGAGTTAGAAATATAGTTGAGTTAAAACCAATAATTTCAGATAATATAATTATACAAGGTCTAATTGTCTATCTTCAATTTGTGTCACTTCTTAGATCGCCATTTCATTTTAATATCTTAATGACGTGAAACACAGTTTTGCGTAAGAAATTTGGTTTCCATGATAATTAATCCCCCGACAGTTGGCCCCCTGGCATTCTTGTAGAAAATATGCAGTCGGCTTAAAGAAACCGTATTCCTACTTACAAAAATTATAACTAAATGTCCCCAAAGTGATGTGCAGAGAGAAGTACCACCGAATAACCAAAGTATATAACATTTTTTCCATTTAAATGCATCAAGGATATAACTACTTGTCTGTATACTACATATACCAGCGTATAAGTACAAAAAATCGACACTGTAAATAAATTTGTTTGATATCTATAACAACCTATTATTAAAGGCATTTTTAAATTTTATTTTAGGTTTGAAATTGGTAAATAATGCATAAAAAAATTATAATTTTACAAAAATTATTATTTAGGGAGGCCAATTGTTGGGGAATCATAATTTGAAAGATATTGCAAATTTCAAAAGAATTCTACGTTGAATTCATGCTAAGATTTTTATTATTCAGATCGTAAGAAAACTAAATCCGTCATCTTTGGTATCTAAGTTAGCGATATTTGCGAGTACGGTCAACGTTTATGAATCCGAGAGTAATTTGACAAAAAAATCGCCAATTTTAAGATAAGCTGTTATAGTACAAAACTATATGAATAATGTGGTTCGCTAAGCAAAATAACTGTCTCATTAATGAATGAAGGTGAACAAAAGAAGCTTTTAGAATTTAAAGAAATCGTATACGTGATCCATTGACCGATTCACCTAAGACGCGGTCAACTTTTTGCGTTCGGTCTTAGAGAAACGAAAATAGTTCAAATATAACTATAGACTTCCTCAACTAATCAACTCCCGTTTAGTGTCAAAAAGTATGCCCCAATATTAATCGACTTTATGTCCTTCCGACTCATGTCCGGGTTAAATCTTCCCCACAGGAAAAACTAAACCCTTCCACACACTTTCCCACAAAAGACGATCCAGTCAATCCATGTTATGTAAGTGCACTAAATAAGTATAAAAAATACAAATCAATACAAGAACAACATGGGAAAATATTTCAACGACTCCAGATATTTTCATATCAGATGATTCGGCTCGCTAGAACTCCTAACTGGACCGATAAATCCTACTGATCCCTCAATATAAATATTTTTATTTTTGTTCGAAATTTGGTATTTATAAGTATTTTTAATTTGTCGTTTACGGTTCGACATTTAGGAATGTAAATCAGATCGGCCAGTCGATTCTAGTGTTCATCAATTTCTTAATTATTCCTCGTCAATATCGGTTCGGCTGTAACAGAGCTTCTCGGGGTATTGTTATGAAATAGTCGGAAGTTACGCGTATCGATCAGATATTGTAAAGTTATTGATTTCACTTTGCTTTACCCCCAGATCTCAGTTTCTCAGTTTTAGTGTCGATGAAACGGCGTTTACTGAAATAATACAATTTTATAAAGTAAATAAATAAAATTTGATACGTACCATAATTTGCTACATAATTTATTTGTATGCTTTAAACTAGCTACCGCGCTAGGTGTAACTTATTCTTAGGTGAGAATGAACTGTTTGTTATATAGGTATTTTAATGTAAGATGCTAAAAACAAGCCTCATTGATACTTTCGGCGACGAGCACAGCGAGGATATGTGACAATTTTGTTGACGTTTACAAAATAAGAAGATGTTTTTTATCCCTTCAGGCCTCTGGAATATTGACTATTATTTGAATCTAAAGTAATTTTATATTACGCAGTGATTATTTTACACAGAGATATACATTAGTCACAATAAAATATTTATAACGAAATACATTGATTTTTCTTAAGTTCAGTTTTTTCTACAATAGTTTAATTCAAGGGTGCAGTTTAAAGCATTTTTTTCTTTTTGCATAATACTACAGATAGTATTTTTTTAGAAACATTTATACAGAGTAGTTAATTATCGTTATTTAACAATAAATAGGCTTACCGTAACAATATAAGATATCTATGATTGGTCTATAACAATGCATTGTAATTATATTAATTTAATGTGTTTTGTTTTTATGGTTGAGTGTTTTGCAATATATTTATTTTATACGAAAAGTTAACTTACATACATTAATTACAACCCCTTAGCTAAATAAACCAATATTACACAAATTATGCTTATTTCAGGAAATGTCAAAAATTGCATTTAAAGGGTTCTAATATTTTTATTTTTTAACAAAATTTGGGGGTAGAACACCACATACATATCTATATAATATATATTTAATCCATTTATCATCAAGGTTATTTTTAAAGAAATAAAGGCTAAATTCCATTGAGGACATAAGCAGTGGTGGTCCGTGAGTTTTCAGTGAGCTAGAGCGCTAGGATTGAAAAATACGACGTTATTGATATTGTTGTAGCTGGAAATGAATATCAAAATTTCAACTTTTTGTATGAAGATCTTTCAGTAAGTGGATGCGGCGCATCCACAAACTGAAAGAATCCTGAAGATATAATGTATATTTGCTTATCGTGCTTGTGTATAGACATAAGCATGATATTTACAAATAAACAAGTTCAACGTTTGATAACATAAACATATTTCTTTCAGTATATACATAAATGAGGGTTTTCCTTTGAGGACAAAAACATAGTACTCATTTGGTAACATATACAAGGTATTCTTTGAGGACATTTGTTATAAACATATCATAACTGAATTTTTTTCACAACCTAAGAACTGTATTATTTGTGGGTATAATACATAATTTTTTTTATTAAATAGATTAAATAAAATTGTATTCCTCAATTAAAGATAGAAAATGACAAACTCCAATTAAATAGGAAAATTTTCACTTTGAATAATATCAAGAGTAGAATATCGATAGTGACGATTTTTCATTTAATTTTCACAAATTAGAAAAATGATTATTTCTGAGAAAAGGGAAATTGGATTTGACGTTTGAAGTTATAATATTATAAACTTATTTCTAATGTCTCTTAGACTAGTCACAATGTACAGCAGTGAGGTGAAATATGCATTTATACATAGGTACACTTAATTTACAGCTTCTAAAGGTGATTTTAGTTTAAAATTAATTACTTCGTGGATACATTTTACAATAACACAAAAAAGACAAAAATATATAATATCGTAAATCAAAAAATTTGCGATGGAAAAAGAAAAAAAAAACTTTGTGAAATTATTTTGTTCATAAATTATTTATTTGCAAAACCAATTTCATAAAACTACGGTCTTGAAAATTTAAACCCAAGTTTACATTGGTGACACGAATATTGATCCCTTGATAGTTGATCTCCCAGACAGTTGGTCCCTCTTCCATTTGATCTCGGATGATCCCCCGAAGTGTATTGAAGTATTTATATTCGCACCTATCAGCAACGTACGGTGGTAAAAATATAATTTAACATTTTAATGGGATGGGAACCATTTTATATTAAAAAAAAATGTTTTCATAAACAATAAATGGTTTTTATGTTAAATTATAGAAATTTCCTCTTTTATGAATTGTGATTCATGAAATATTATGATTGTATATTTTAACAGTTTTAGGTCTTAGTTAGTTTTAGTTCAGTTTTAGGTTACTTTTTGTTAGATTAAATTAGGTTCGATTGTAACAAGAAACTACAAGAAATGGGGATTAATTTTTAGAGGGATCAAACGGTAGAATTACACGTTCACGTTCATGATTATTTCACCAATCCTCTGCAATCAGACTTAGCACAGGTCCGTAAGAGAAACCTTGTGGTATTCCTTACAAACTTAGAATGTGTCAAAAAGGTATAATTTTCATAATTTTAACATCAAGATGTAAACTGTAAGGCATCTTGTAACCTTCTTTAGAACTACCTTTACAGTATCGTGCCGATGTTTATTTCAAGAAGCTCGTGTTGGTCCATTAACACGCGTTAATAAGGTATCAGCTAACTAAACCACGTAGAAAATACGTATTGTTTGGACACGTGGCAAGCTGTTACTTTCGGCGTTTAGTTAAGTAAGTTAGGCCTTAATTACCAAGTCACGTAGATGATCAAGGCGCGTAAATCTCTGCAATAAGATGCTAATGACCATTCCAAGGGTGAAAATCATATTAAAGAGGAGTAACAAAATGAAATTTTAAAATTGTCTGAGATGTTGTTATTATTTTCACTAAAGTACAGAAGTACGCATGGGATATAAATCGACGAAAATAGGTTAGTAGCTACGTGGAAAACTGCGTAGGGTCCCTATTCAGGTATCGTGAATTAAATACGTTCTCTAGCTCAGTCCGCCATCATAATTCAGCTACATTTCACGCTAAAAATGATTGTTGAATGATATTTTCAAATATTATCTTGTAATTCGTATCTCCGGATTTTTTAAAACCACTTAAAAAAATTCGAAAATCAAATAACCCTAACCAAATTTGCATTGTTGCTCGGCTTTCCTATATTGGATCTGAAAGTTTCAGGTGAAATTTTCATTATAATTTGGTGTCGATTCGTGAAGAATTTTGGATTTTTTTATGTTTCCTTTCACACTTCATTGAAATTGCCACTCCAATGAATAGTCGAAACTTTTTGAAATTTGTAAACAATTTCAATATCTATTTCAAATTGTAAATCGCTGAAATAAACAATTTCGAATTGCGCATTCAATATTTCAATTTAGTTGTAGAGCCTAGTAATCTTATCTAACCTATAATTTAAATTAGACTGAGTATAAGATATCGCAAATGAAATTAAAAGCTGCAAAAAGTTGCGTTTACCTAATAATTTCCAGAGGAATTTAGGGTGAAAATTTAAAATCAACGTACGCAATTTTTGGATATTGTATTCACAAATCCATGTTTCAAATGACCGGGGGATCAACAACTGGCGAGGGATCAAGCGCTGGGGATGGTATTCATTAATTTTAATCCTTAACAAAGGAATGTTATATGAAAAAAAGCGCCTAAGTGACAGTTGAAATATAACATTGGAAACTCTACCTTCAACCCCACAAAAACGTAAATCAAATTAGAATGATTTGAATTGTAACAGACAATCAAATTATTAAATAGATAATGTCACAGGCTTAAAAAGTTATGGGTCAAAAATTTAAAATATTTTAAATAATATCCAAAACTTAATACAGTATTTGATAGTGCAGTTTGCTTAAAAGTTAGTTTACAACAAGTTTAGAATCTTGTCTACATATTTACAAATACTCTTTGATACAATGATAACGTTTTATCAGTTTAGATAGAAAGGTAAAGAAAATATTCTATTTGATTCGAGTTAAGATACAAAAAGTGAGAAATTCGTATATTATATAGGATTATAGGAAATAGAAACAAAAGGAGATGTGCCGTGCACCAATATTAGTATGGGGCCACGTGCACAACCTTTATTTTTCCTTATACATTGATTGCACTTTCTTTTACTCCACCGTTTTGATAGCCCATACAGATAGTCCGTCGGCTTCAATGGCATATCTCTCTTTGTTTCTATTATCTATGAATTGGATGCACTAAAAATACCTGACAATTATAAGATTTAGTTACATTCAGGTGTTTCTGGTGTACCCTGTACATCATTGCATAAACAAACTTTTTAACAAAAGCGAGATAAAATTTAAAAAGGATCTTGTAAAATTGGATAATATCCTAGTCTCATAAATATTATCAAATCTTTCCTTAGGGACAAGGTTGCAAAATAAAAACCTTGAATAGTTTTACTAGAAAGAGACGCTTAGGTTAGGTTGTTTCATCCGTGATATAGCTATACATCTCCGGTCAAACATTTAAAACTTTTAATTTTGACTTGATTACAGTTGAGATGTTTGAACCCATATTTGTGTAATACAAATTCTAAGCATTTAAATGGTCTCTACTTACCTCTGGTTCTCGGCCCTTTTTTTACTTCTGAGCAAATTGTAATCAGCTGTCAAGTGATGGAGCTTGGCAGATACTTTTGAAAATCAGACGTATAAACGGGCTACATATCAGCGTTTATCGGAAACCATCCAGATTAAAATGGTCGATCAAATTTGTTGCTATTAAAACAACCCAACCTTAGGCTGACGTAAGCTTTTATCCTGAAAAAAAAGGATTTACTCATCGCTCTAGCTATAAAATTATATGACACACCCTGGTCTTAGAAATTCTAAGACAAATTTGAAATGTTCTAGGTTTCAGGCAAACAAAATTTGTTTTTTTTTGTAATTTTATTTATATTCAAGTGTCTTTTAATAACGCTTTTTAGGTGAAAAACACTAAATAGGTGCTGCATGTAGACAACGTCTTTAAAATAGTGTCAAAACAATTAAAGCTTTTTTTGTGAAACGATTAAGGTGTACATTTTAAAACTAAGAGGGTGATCAAAACACAGATGTAGGTAACCTAGTGATTTCTATTCTAGGACAGTGCCTACGCATTGTAACGGCTACAAATCTGTCTCGAGAAGGCCTGTGACTTTATTACGAGGAGCCCACCCAAATCCCTTTAATCTGTTTCGTAGCGGGTCCGAATGCGACGTCGTTAACATCGACGCCCTCAACGTAGGCTCTAACGGCGTCGGTCTTAACGGAAGCCGTGATAACTGCGCCGATCTCAGCGGAAAACGTGATAAATTAGAAGGGGATAAGATTGGAAAAGCTCGGCCTATCGCTTTTTGAGCCTGTATGTTTCCTCGATTAGATAGATCAAAAGGTGTGGAACCTTTTGACTTATCTAATTGATGTTGCAGAAATTGTGTGGTAGAGCTTAAAGCGTCGAAGTTTGTTGTTGGTTGCGTAGTTTCGTGTGGAGACGCCCTTAGCTGACCCGGCGGGCGTCGGTCTCACCGCTACTCTTTCGGTTGTCCTATCCCGTAGTCCTTTAAGGCTTGAATGATGTGATCTTCCTGTGATGCGTTGGGGTCTAAACCAGGATGGAGATAGCGCTTTAAGAAGTGGCAGGTTCCAGGGATGTCTTCAGGGAAAGAGTTAGGGAGACAAGAGCGATCTCGAGGTTCCATTTCAAAGCCTGGAGACTGGATTAACCACCTAAAGAAAACATATTCAAACTTGTATTGAATGTAATAATCTTTCAATGAACGGATAGTCTAGTTTTCTAATATCTGCTGAATGAATTGTTGAACGTTTTAGATACCTAATTAATAAATAGATTTTAGATACCTAATTAACTACAGTTTTAAGTCGTAAGAAAACACAATGTTTTATGGGCAATAATATCCAGTCTAGACAGAGTTAAATTTTGTCTCAGGCAATCAACATTTATTAATCTGTTGTCTTAAGTCATAAGTCATAACGTACCTATGCAATTATTAACTTAGTAGTTATTTATCAATAAATAATAACTGACCACATTGTCTCTATTGTATATGAATAATAATAGTTTTCTTGAAATTGGTATCGATTACACTAGTTATTATCTGTTAAGTGAACTACATCATAACATAATATTTAATGATAACTGAAAAAACTAAACTACGACAAAACAGAACACGATTAGAATAGATTAGGTGAGGTGAGATTGGGTTGTATTGACGTCAAATTTAATGTGTAGATCTCCATTTAAATTTAAAGTTCTTTAAAAAAATTTAATGACATTATTCATCAATTTATTAAGTTATGAACAAGTTCTTGTGATTTAAATGATTTATGCCACAGGGCCTCATTTGTAAAATTAACATTAAAAATAATAATAAAATAAAAGTATTAAATTTTCATCACCATCTAGGTAACCTAGAGATGTAAATACAATTCGCTCGCATGTATGTAAGTGGCATCACCATAGTTTGTTAATGTTTCAGAAGGTGAAACAGTTATCAACAGTAGAAGTTGTCAATAAATATACTGCTTTTCTTTTCTTTAAATTAAAATATAATTTAAAAAAAACTGTTAATTAAAAGCGATTGATTTGTTTCTGTGGTACTACACATACACATCTGTCCTGATGATAAACACTGTAACACTGTCCGAAACTTCAATTAAATAAGTAATTAGTTGAACATGGTGTAGTCACCCCAACAACCAAAAAACGGTAGTAATTTTGGCAGTGAAAAACTTAAATAATATCCGAGATTTGGTTAGATGTTTATTATTCGTTTTCTTCACTTTTCTTCAATAAAATATTGATTGTACTGTTTTGTCGTGGAACCATTTGACAAATATTCTGTTCTGGTTTGTCGTAGAACCATTTGTGTCAGCAAATATATAGGGCAAGTGACTGTCATTAGATTTGACGTCGCTCCGATTTGAAGTGAAATTAAATCAACTTCACATTGTGTCTGGTGGATCAACTTACTCGTATGTCGTGGGGCTGACGTTGATCTTTAGGGGTTCAGATCCGGACTCGAACTTGTTGGCCAGGGTGCAATTGTGCCCAAAAAGACAATATTTCAGCATAGTTTTTCCCACCACTCCAGCTAGAACTGTACCGGTGTGGAGGCCAATGCGCATCTGAGGACAATAGTTTAAAACAATTATAATAATTCAAAATACTATTAACAAGATTCAATGAAAATGTGTTATTGGAATACGACACCAAAAAAGATAAAGGCTGCAACTCTGCAGACTCGGACCTGGATCTTGAAGTCCGGATTTGAATAAAAACTTATTTTATGCAAGTTATGTTTTAAAATATTAAGATGAATTAATTTTAATTTGCGCCTGTATGTAAAGATATGATTTAATTTAATGAACTAAATTTTACAATTTCGGAAACCAATGGTAAACTAATAACTGTTTTAAAAAAAAGTTTAATATTTTTTTTAGGTACTTTCTTTGTTATTGAAAATATCCGCTTCTTTTGTGTATTGGTTACGTAAGTTGTGTACGCGTGATGTAAGGGAGTTCATGAAAGAATTGATATTGACATTCAATTTTTAGTTCGTGTAAATCATGGTATTATGACCATGAAATGAAATCAATTGCAGTAAAGCAGAGCTGTTAATAAGGGTACCGCGCCTTTTCACCGTGCGACAAAATATCCCCGACAAAATATCCTACGGACAAAACATCCCCCAACAAAATATCTACTAAAACTTAACCTAACTTTACAAGATGTCTGTATTATTTTTGTCCCATTTTACTAATTATGAACTATAAGTTATTGTCTTTACGGGATGACTGTATTATTTTTGTCCCGTTTTACTATTTTTGAACAATAATTCATTGTCTTTACAGGATGTCTGTAATATTTTTGTCCTATTTTTTATTGGGTTAGGTTGGGCTAGGTTAAGTTTTAGTATATATTTCGTGGGAGATGTTTTGTCAGTAGGATATTTGTCGGGAGATGAAAAGTCGCGGAACCGTCAATAAGGGACATCAGATACCAATCTTTTATCGGACAGCTTTATTTGAATAGTTTTTTTTTTCCTTTTAGATACTCAATTTGTTCAAGAAAGGCATTCAAATAAGAATCACCATCACAAAGTTGTAGGTATTTGTGTGACTTTCTTGAAAGATTGAGTTTTGTTCCTTATAAGAAGTAATTATTCATATTTCGTGCGAGTACACGCGCAAACAAAGAGTTTTTCTTAATATTTTAAAGCATCACTTGCAAGAAAGTTTTTTTCTCTACAATAATTAAATTAACGCCATCTATGAATGAGCAGCTTACGAATTTTAAGCTTAGGTACTCTTAACCCAATTTTTTGCAGATTTTACACACGATATTGTTCTTGTTTTAAATACACACAACATACCTTTATGGGATCTCCCAAGTGAGTAAGATGGTCTGCGCATACTTCCACCATGCGCAGAGCCATCCAAGCGATCCTCTGCGCATGCGTGTTGGTGGTACCTTGGAGACCGCTGGCCACGCAATACGCGTCGCCGATGGTCTCAACCTAAAACAATTCAAATAAAAATTATTCTGAATTGGAATTTTAAGTATCTTCATGCATTTCTTATGTCAAAACTATTCTTTATGTTCCTTTTAAAGTTTTAATTTTGTCAGTCTTAGAAATCGTCTAGCATAAGGAGGTGGAAAGTTTTTCATAAATTTGATGCTTAAAAGAAAGAAATTCTTTCAAAATGAAAATATATTGACGAATGGACTTCACGACCTTTAGATGTAGAGGAAACTCTCTGCTCGTAGCAAATGTTAACCGTTTTTCTCATACAGCCAAAGGTTCTTAGTTTGTATTTCAAGTTATTATTCTGTTGGATTTTTTTACTGAGCTAAGAAAAAAAAAATGAGAGAGGTCTAAAGGTCTTCCTAAGAACCTCAAAATGTTTTTTAGGTTCTTAATTTCATATTTTGGATTAATTGAGTAAAGAAAAAAAAACTAATCCTAAAACTTTCACATCGATAGCAATGGCCCCAAGTTAACAAGCGATTCTAACTTTAATAAGTCAGGTACATACATATATCTAGTAATGTTATATTATCATGAAAACTAGCTTATGGGTTCGAGTGGTTAACTATGTAACTGTTAATTTCCATCTCCGGAAAGTGAAATACTTATAAGTGGACATCGGATTATATGCACCAACAAAGTGCCAAAATATGCATGCAAATATGCACTAAAAAAGGCCGAAATATGCACTAAAAACTCTTAATATGCCTAAAATATGCACAATGCAAAATCAAAAACCATTTTTATTTATATATGTATATTTTAATTAAAGACGATACATAAACAGCGAAATATTCTTAAAATTATTCATAGTTTTTGTGACAATATACAATTAAGTATTTTTCCAAATTTTCGAGCAAAATTTTTTGATGTTTGTCACCCAAAACGCCGAAAACGACTTCTCTACGTCAACTGACGTCATCCGACAAAATTTTAAAAAATTGGCGCCATTTCTGGAGATACCTGTTTATGCAGGGTTTGTATGACCTGTGCCGTTGATGTAGGCATTAATGTTCTTATCTTCAAGACTCGGATTTTTAAATAAAATAGCGTCTAACTTTTCACGAATCTTTACTGATATTGAATTGGGAAGAGCGTTGGCGAGTTCAATAATTGTTTCCAGTATTTCTATCGATTTAAACAGAGGAAGGTTTTTTGTTTCCAATTTTTCTATGTTATCTGGTAACTTGTGGAAATGTGTTGAGATGAGGGCGATATTTTGTATAATGGATGCGTCTTCAAACGCTAAATATGCACGATTGGGAAAAAAAGGCTAAAATATGCATTAACGCTGTAATAAGAGAGTTAAATGCATATAATCCGATGTCTACTTATAAGTATATTCATTAGTGCTTTTAAATTAACCGTTTCCTCTTTGTTTATGTATATTTACCAAAGTTATTCATTTGAGAGGGTGGTATGGGAACCGCTGCCCCGGAAACCATTTATTGCATAACCAACACCCTTGCCATAGGTCACCCCGAATGAAATTTGTATAAATTGAATGATAATGTCAGAGTTGTGAAATTATTAATGAAAGCGCTTCTTTCTCAGAATAAAAATACGTAGGTTCTTAAAAAGACAAATCACCTGTCATAAAAAGCAACATTATTTAGTCTGGCTGTAAAAGTAGACAAATTATGAATAATTGGTTTGGTACGGTATGTGAAATAATTCAGCAGAATTTATACATTTTTTTTGGAAAGTCTCATTAGTAGAATGGCGTTCATTTCCTCAAGTGTTTGTGACAAGGTCATGGAAAGGTGAAGGTTTGTTTGACACGATGCTAACACAATTTTTATGAGTAGGATGTTTAGTAAATTGCTAGAAAACCAATTGGAATTGGAATAGTTAATAAACATAATCAGCAGTTAATTCTTTAGGAGCACGAATCCTTAGTTAGTACGCCGTCAAATTGTTCCATTTCTGGTTGTTGATGTTTGAATTGTTTACTTTCAAGACTCTTTATACTAGGTAACTATCCTATGATAATATTAGTTATTATTATTTTTAGGTAACTATAATACTACTATTCATAATTCGTCTCAAACACACCGTTCTGTTAATCTGACTTTTGAAACGGTCCGATTCAATTATTTGGTTCACTCGATCGTATCATGTCTTCTACCAGTTAGATATATATTACACATATATTTCACACTTTTCTTAGTTCTTATCTGTAAATGTAGGTAAAAAAAATCTAAGTGGCCATTTCGTAATCGTACTAACTATGCGTACATCGGCCTTGCATTTTTGTGAATCTCCACATTTCTCATACGAGAAAACGCTGGCAACGCCGGTGACTTCACGTAGCTTATAATAAATAGTTTGATACTGTAAAATTCGGTTTACCTTATAAACATCTAGTTGTCCGCAAAATACGTCAAACACGCTGTATAAGTCCTCCAACATGTTGATGACCATCATTGGCGTGGTTGTGGAACAGATTGAGGTGAATCCCACAATGTCGCTGAACAGCATGGTCACCCTGTCGTGCGTCTTGGCTTCGATCGTTTCACCTGTTAATTTAAACATTTGAAATTAGAGGATGGAGAGCGAATAGGTTTTGAAACGTTACAACAATCATCAAAAGTATTCTCGTTAACCCCTTAGGCTAATTTGTTCAGTTTTCAGAACAACTCATATATGTTGGTCTCATATAAATCGTCGTGTCTCCCTTTCAGGCACTGCTGAAAACCAGCTGCATTCAGGAGAAATCCTGAATTGTAGCTGAGTAGTGACCTTTTCATCAATAGACTCAATGATAAATGAACAAAATGTATAATGCTGTAAAGAATCTATTGAAGAATAAAGGTTTTTATTATTATTATTATTACAATCATGGTTAACAAATATGATCCAAACGGTGTTATAAAGAAAAATACTTTATATGCAAATATAAAAGTTAATCGCGCCATAATTAAAATTGACACCTTTATAAAACCGACCGCAATTTGATAAAAAATATGAAACTTTTGGAATTTTTGATTGATTATTGTTACATGAAATGACACAAAAATGAGTTGACGATAACGTGTATGATACACTTGCCTAATAAAATGTGTGTGTTTTTATTTTTTTAATTATCAGTAATTTTAATTAGAAAAAAACGTAACATAAGCCATTTTTAAATACTTAAACTTGCATTCAAAATATTTATATTTCTAAAATCATATGATTATTTTGAATTATAAAATTTAAAAGCGTACCAATATGTCATCATCTTTATTTGGAATCCATTTATTTGGATTTTATTGCAAAGCGGTAATATTTTGACCTTCCAACAAAATGGAACCGAGGTTTGAGGGGTTAAAAATACAAATTGTTTTTTCTACTAAATAAGATCTGATGAACATCGTAATTATGAGTATTAATTTCTCAAAAATTTTAGATCAGAATTTTTACTATTAACCTTCCTAATAACATAAAATTTTATTGGTACAGTTAAGATAACGTAACAAGCGATTTGTTCAATTACAGTTTGGTTAAAACACGATTTGATTTGATTTTTCAATTACGTTCTTATAAGTTAGTTACTTAAAACTTTATTTTTAAACTCTTAAATAATTTTCGCAATATTGCGATCTTGGAAAGAAAATTCTCAATATTATTACGTTGTATTTATTTACATAGAAGTTTGAACCAAAAATAGCCTGATTAAACAAGATAATTAATTAAAAGATGTCATCTTGTCTTAGGGACAAAACAAAAAAGACGGCATTTCAAAGAATTGAACTTTCACAAACAATATAGACTTAAATGAAAGAATGAAGAATTATCTTTTATAAGCTCCATTACCCAATATAAGTTTAAAATCTGCGGATAAATGTCTTTCGTATCATTTTACAAACTGTGTATGAGTTACAGAAAAAGATAGGAAAAAATTAAATGTTGTTGTCTCGCTGTCTAATATTATTACACATATTAATATTATCGCTAAAATTTTCTTGGGTTTGTTATAAAATCTGCGATAAAACCCAAAGATTAGAGTTTTTACTTACGGCATTGAAAAATTCTTAGTTTTGCGACACAGAATTGAAAGACATTTGTTGATAGACAATAATAACATCCACCAAAAATTTAATAAAGTAAATTGTTATTAAAACTGTAGAAGTATGTGCGTCCCTTTTCATAATTTGGGTTTCAGGTCAAAATACCCATCCCTACTCAATAGGTATTGAAAAAAGAATCAAAATATATTTTTTTGTTTACATTAGCTCCACACAGGAGGCCCTGAGAGAAATTGTTTTCCTCAGGGCCTGTGTCATCTTATGGGATGCTGTTTGGAGGGTTTTTTTTAAGGAAAAGAAGAAAAGGAAGTTCTAGGAAGGAAATAGGTATGAGAGATGGGTAGGAATTTGGGGGTTCAGTGTTCAGGAGTGACGGACATACTAATCCATCCCTTCAACTGCTGTGGAAGGCAATGGGTCGAGGGATTCTGGCTGGAGAGGTCAAAACGGTCATGGGCGGCGTGGTCTAGGGGTAAGTCTCTTGGCTCGCAAATAAATTTTATTTGAATAATTTGTGTTATTTCACAATTAATTCATTAAAAATAATGTATAGTATATTTGCGGCACGTTTCAGAGTGGAAGATACTCTCAGTATCGCCCTGGTGTAAGACCACCATTCAGATTTGAAACGTTGCTTAAAATGGCGTTAGCCGTATTATGTGACCAGATCTGAATAGCCACGTACTTCCCCACCTTCCTCTTCGCAATCTTCTTCCTCAAACATAGAGAACCACTTGGGGTGACCTATGGCAGAGGTGGTGGTTATCCAATAAATGGTTCCTGGGGTGGCAGTACCCATACTTGCCTCCCAAAACTTACAGCAAATATCTGGTAAGGATGTGAACTGGTAATAATGTATCTGGTAAGGATGCGGTTCCTTGGTATGCGTATGTGTGCTTTGCACTGCTTGTATTCAGCCTTCACATACAACGAAATCGTGTGTACCCAAGTTTGTGAAAGTACGAAAGTACGCTCTAGTAATAATTCCCGTCAGGTCATTATTTATGCTATTTTCTGGTACAGACTTCCGCAATACACAATCGAGTCGTGCATATTCCAATATGCACAAAACCTTGTTTTACCATGCTACGGGAACCGCAACGGGCTGTATCGAGAAAGCTCGGCCGGCCGAAATTGTGACATGAACGAGACAGATTACACTCACAACGGCAAGTCATATATAAGTGCAGGGCAGATATATAACTCATCCCGTGCATTGGCGACGTATGCGCGAAGCGCCTTGAAAGCAAAGAATTTCTGTCTGTTGTTAATGGTAAGTTAATTTGCTACACCTGAATTACAAAGTAGATACATTTTTAAAATTCTGGCATTTCATCTACAAGCCGCCTATGAGCTGTTTGCTTTATTTATGTTGTCATAAAATATAGGCCAAGAATTCGATTAATCATAATATAAGAGGCAAATTTGGCCATTCTGTGAGTTAATATTAAATGCATATCTTTTCTTGAGCAGATAAATAGTCTGTTGGACATGTCTAGGGCCTTGGAGATGAAAACAATTCACGACATCAGTTTTCTTTCAAATCTCTATATAGGTTAGCCACACTTATAATAATGCTCTGTACTGTGGTCACATCGTACTTTTCTAAGAGCTAAACCTGCTGTTATTTTGTTGATCTGAATCATGCGATATTGATCTCTAAAGTGGTACACTCTTGGCCCCAATCTCTAATGACTTTGCTGTGTCAGATAGAACCTTGTTGTTCCAGGTGTGTGCTATGCTAATTAAAAGGACAAGGGGTTGATGGAATTGTCATGGTTATAAATGTGTTATTTACATTTACCAAACAACAGCCCATTTTGATTAAAGGGCATTTTTATGATTGAAGAACTTCAAATAAAGGTAATTCAAAGTAATTTTAATTAGTAGGATTAATGCCTTACAGCACGCAGCGGATATTTCGGGGTAAGAATTTATGTAAATAGGTATACCACTGGATATCAAAATTTGGAACATGCAACATTTTTAATCAACAATTTAAGTACGTACACTTAATTCGTTAAATTTAGCTAATATGTTTTCTTAAAACACGTATACCTTACATTAAGAAAGGTAATTACCCACGTGAATCATTACGGCCCTTAGTCAATGGTTTTATTTTTATTTTGTAGCATTCTAATAAAGGTTTTTTTTAAATATATAAATAATCACATATATTTTGAGATAGTCACGGCCAAAAGCGTTATCGTGATTTATTTTGGGGTATTATGCCGTGCTGCACTACCTTTTTCTTTCTCCAACATTTCGGACAGGATTATTATTACAGTGTAGTGTAGGGCACATGTGTATTATGATGGCGTTACAAATCTGCTCTGACGATGGACTCTGTAATGCTGTCCGAAACGTCGGCTAAAGAAGGAGTGATATTGCCCCAAAAATAAATCACGGTAAGATAAACAACTTTCTGCTTTCATTCGAATGTTATTTGTGAAATGATGTAGGACTAAGGCCCTTCATCCATAGGGGTACATAAGAATCCGATACTCGACTCAAGTATCTTTAAGGCTGCCGCTATATGTCTGCGTGGATTTGTACACAGTGTAATGGTCCGCCACTCTTGGCTTTTGACTCCAATTGTGATGAACCCTACCTAGCTGATTTACTTTTCTAAGCTTCTACCTCGTAGTTTAAATCTCGTAGCTCCTGTCTCGTAGCCACGCTCATAATTCTACCCTTATGTCCTACTGATCACACCACTAGGTATGATGGCCTGACTCAACCCTCCTTACGGTTTATTTCTACCTCAGGCTCGTGATTTCTAAACCCCTATACCTTATAATCTAGCTAAACCTACCCTATCTTCTTAAATCCCTGCGATTTTCTCACAGTAATCAAGATTTAAGATTTTTGTTCACATTATTTCTATAATCTGCGTTGTGTAAATTTTTTGTTTTAGATTTTACATCTGTTTGCATACTTAATATGCACACATATGTAGAGAAGATAATGTATTACGTGTGGTAACCCATAGATTCTTTTAGAGAAAGGGTGAGAATTTTCCGATCAATTTATTTATTATTATTTTAGAATATTTAACCGAGTTTGATAAACTACCCCCGCCCTAAACCTTGTGTCTATTTGATTTCCATAGGAATTTAGTGTGTTTATTTAATTCTTCCTATCACCGCTGATACATCGATAACATAAACAACAGTTAATAAATTAAACATTTCAAGAAAGCAAACCTTACCTTAGGATGATCGAACTCGAAGGTCCAGTTTTCTCAATTGAAGTCCTTGTCTGCAACTTCTCCTAACATAATGTGTTTGTAGTCATAGTTAGTGCTATTGGTTAGTATTCGCAAAATTGTTGAAAGAGCAGGAATGGAGGGATATGGGGAGGGGATAATATGTTTGCTTAAAAAGTCGGCACCTCCGCTAACCAAGTGAAAACCGATGAACAACAATTTCAAACCGGATTCTCCCAAGTACGTTTGCTAAGCTTATCCTTAAGTCCGAGTTTTACTCTCTTCGACGAGCGTCTCTTGTTACGAAAGGGGCTCTTCACGCCAGATGGGGGAATACCAAGTCTTCATGCCGTTTTTCTGCCTCACTCCGACTTCCATCTCCGCCGGATTGAATTTAACTCTACTGAGTCTAGAAGGGGTATTTCATGTCTTCCCTTATCATGCCTCTATCCGTTAAATGTGGCGTAAGCTTGTGACGGGCAGATCCTTCCTCCCACGTAACCGACCCAGCGTTACATTCCACCTCTGACTAGCTGACATAAAACTCACCTCGTGAACCTTATGTTTGCTTTCAGGTTCGACAAGACTCTCGGTATGCAAATAACCTGTGGCTTTAATGCCGCGTCAGCGTACTGTCCGCATACGTCCTTCCTCTTCCCCGCATGCCCACCTCGACAATACCGCCACAAGATCAAAGCCGTCCGTTCGAGAAAGGTTGACACTTACATTTCCAGATGGCTCATACCTACATACAGAAGCCTTGAAGCTTACGTTCGAAGACAAGTTAGGATTCAGGACTGTATGAGTATTTGAACACCAGTGTTGTTTAAATGAGGTCACTAGCTCCTCGTGTGTTAGGTATTTAGGATAATGGTTATTTATGGGTTCTTGGATACCTACTTCCTATAAGAAAGATTTAAAAATGAGATAAATCAAGTCGACATTGAATCAATGACCTCCTGAATAATTGTGATGTGCTCTCTTAGAGTTTGAAGCTAGTCGCAGTACTTTACTTTGCGAAATTTTTGCATGCTGAATCAATGCTAACTATTGGCGGTCGCTCTAGTAAAATCAAGTCGTTTAGAATTGAGTGAATTTAAACGTCAATGTCGCCTTCACATATTGACCGCAGATTTCATCTCAAGCTATAATTGATAAACTTGTCCCTGACGTTAAGTTTTGTTTTGTTTATTCGTTAATGAATTTAGGTGACTGGGTCAATGGATGGCCTTGAACTCAAATCGAAATTTTGGTACACTATCGAAGGTCATATAACCATACCCTAATCGTGCTAGTGAAAGAAACGATAGGTATTTATCTTACAAATACGCTAAGATACCAAAATTGGTTTAGTGATGCGTTTCTATCTAATTATGTGTTAAGTATTTGTTTAGCAACATTTCATTCCGTATGGGAGGTGTGACATGCGAATGCTAATAAATTGGTTAGTTATTTATTTACCCTTACTTGGCGTTACGTCCATCAGTGTCAGGATATCCACAGGAACCTGTAAAAGCTTAAATATTGTAAGGACTCACCAAGCTCTAATGTCTTAATTTCAGCTCCACCGGGTTACTATCATCGGCGAGAAACTTATTAGAGCATCCAGACTACCTGTGTAACTTATCGCACTTTTATTTCGACTTCCCACTTTTAACGATTTAATCCTACAAGATCCGGAACTCATCTCCTTCCTTTCTCCTTTGAATAGATCTCTGATGTAAAAAATCCTCACGTTTTCCTTTAATATCTGCCGTTATTATTGGAGAAGAACGATCCTATCTAATTATGTGTTAAGTATTTTCCAGATTTCGGATCAATTATTATTATTGCGTTGTCACCTAACGATAATTAATATCTCGTAATAAAATTTCCAACTTTCGACCTAAACGTAAATTTTTTATTTAATGAAACTTATTAGACTGTAATTTTCTTTATATAACCTCGGACTAAATAACTCTATTTTAACCTTCATAGTACAAATTTAAAGCAATTCAAACACACTATATTAAACTCCTCCCGCATTGAATTTGTAATTAATTAATTAACTATTAGATTTTATTGAATCGGAAATTATTGCAAACACTGATTTTAGATTTATTATAAGATCATACACTCCGTTAAATTGCACGATTAACCCTATCCGGGCACTTCACTCCCTGTTTTATCAAAGTATAAAACTGATTGTATACTCTATTTTACCACTGAATTTTTTAAGTATAAAAACTGATTCTAGATTCTATTAATTAATTACCAGGGTAATTCTCACAACATGCGCGACGTTTTAATCAACCTTGCCAGTTGTCGAAGGACCCCTTTTTTATTTTAATGATAAGTTGAATTTATAAATAGATATATTATTATTCAATGCTGTTAAAAATTCTTTAAACACTGTTGATTTTCTTTAAATTCGCTACACTATATAAACTTTTTATTTTAATGACAAGTTGAATTTATAAATAAATATATTATTATTCACTGCTGTTATAAAACTCTCTAAACACTGTTGATTTTCTTTAAATTCGCTACACTATATAAACCTTTTATTTTAATGACAAGTTGAATTTATAATTAAATATATTATTATTCACTGCTGTTATAAAATTCTTTAAACACTGTTGTTTCTTTTTAAATTCGCTACACTATATAAACCTTTTATTTTAATGACAAGTTGAATTTATTGTAAAACTATATAAAACACTTTATTTAATTTTAAACACTCCACAGATTTAATCACGACCGTAATTTTTATAAGTCCCAGAATTCCCACTCCGAATTTTTCTAAGTCTCAAAATTTTACAACACTTAAGAAATTTTCAACTAATAACCGTTTTAGACGCTACGTCACGTAACTTCCACGTTTTAATCCGACGATTGGTCCCCGACGACTCCTTCCCGACAACTAACACCGAAAACTGATCCCGATTCTTTTAAGTCCTAAGTTTTATATGTACCTCCAGGATTAGAACATCTTAATTACGCGTTCATTGATTTTCTAATTCAAACTCTAACAACTCGAGATTTCATATATCAATTCTGTTATTTTCGTATCAACGTGTTAAGTCCGGCCCCCTTGATTTTAGAAATCTTCCGTCTCTTACGTAAATTGTTCCAGTGTCGAACCTACCATTATGTCAAATTTTGCCCCGTCGTTCCTTTGTCTTCAGGTCTTACAAATTTAACTAAAATATCATGATTTTCGTGTCCTTTTTTCTCTCAATATATAATAGGTACGTCTTCAATAAACTGTATGTAATTCTCAATTTGGTTTATCGCTACCAGAACACGAACAAACTCATGTCGAAATCTTCATTACGCATTTTCCAATTTTCATTTCCCTAAATTTCCCCACATTTTCATGTTTCCTATATGAATCAATTCAATTTTAAGCTGTATTGTCTCTACTTATGTCGTAGACTTGAATTTTCTTATTTTCTTCAATTATATTTTATATACGACGTTATTTTTATGATTTCTCTGCTTCATTCTTATGTCATTGTCCATAACTATATGATTAGTTATATTCCAAGCCAAATTTACTGTTTTCATCAATACTTCTGAATTTTCATGAGTTTTCCTTACGGAATCGTCTTTAAACTGTCTTTACTTCATTCTTTACCATCATTTGCATAATTTACAATGCTTATCTTCTCTTAGAAAACTTCACCTTCTAGTCATAAATATTCAATCTGCTATTTTTTCATAATTTTCATAGAAGAAAATTCCAATTTGACTCTGGGATATGTGTCAGGTTAATTGCTTCGTATAAAAACGTATAAAATTGTGTCTCGTTTCATCCCAAAACCCCATAAAGTATCATCGCTGACATATGTTGATGTTTTCGATTTCTACGTACTTGGTCGTAAATAATAAATTAATATTAACTCGTTAAATTTAATCTCTTTTATCTTATCCAAATATTGCATAAGTTCCATGTTAACTTTTATTGCCCCAAAAGCAATAAAGACTATCATAATCACCCAAAACCATGTCGGAAATCTTATTGTTTAAACAACAAAATCGTGTGTGAGCTCGACAACCTTTTTTTACATCAATTGCCTCAGCAATTTGTTCTATCGTCTATAGTATTTTCTCATAGCAAATGACGTAAAAACGATCCCTTCCTTTGAATTAATCTAACGTAATATAACTAGAATAACCATCCTATTTCAAATATATAACGATATCTATTTAAACTCGTCTGAAAACGCAAAATTAAGTCGAAATCTTATATTGTTCAATAAATACTTCCGTTTAAATGTCCGTTTTTTTTATTAGATTTTCTTTTCAAATCGTTTTCCCTGACCGTATTGCTTCATTTAAAAGTGACATTCCTAATTTCCATCGTTTTTCTTTCTTTTAAATATCAAACGTACGTTTTCCTCTGAATCTGGCCTCCTTTTGTTCTTCACGTTCTCGTTATGCAATTGAGTATCCCTACAGTAGCTTTTCCCACGTTTTCCAGGTCTTTTCTTTAATCTTCCGTTCATTATATTTCCTTGCTATTTTATTGCATCATTTTTTCAACATAATATGGATTTATTTGTTCGTTAACTGCGGTTGTCGATTCCTCTGTTGCACTCAATATTTACCTTTAAAATTAGGGTCATTGTACCAAATGCACCGAACGTGGGATTGTGTTTATCTTAAAGCGTATTGATCTCTCGGGTTGATGATGATTTTTACCCCATAAATCTCAGACTAATGGTCTAGTCCAAAGTCCATCTCTTTGTCTTGAAAAAAGGTAACCTCCCCCTTCTCTGATTGGTAGATCAATCTTAAGTGTTTATAATTGGATCCCTCTGTGTTCTATTTATCAAAACTTGACATTAATTTAATAATTATAGATCTCTGCAGTCTCCATGGCCCAATCAAACTTAATCAGCTAGGTGTCGCTAGTGTGTTGATTTCGTTATAATTCTGAATTATTATTTATTCATTCGTAAGGTGGAAGCTACTATATTTTTCGTATCCACTGCGATTCATCACAGCCCCCCTATAGTTATAATTCCAGCGGTAAACACGCCTCCTAGTGTTAGTTGATGGAATTAAAACTAAACATAGGCGATCTAATTTTCTACAATTTTCTTTAAGTCTTCTTTATTCTTATTTGCATTTTTTTTTTTTTCGAAATTCTAACTGGTTGCGCGCCCCTACCTTTCACTATTTCATATCGTAGAATCCTGTTCGGTGTTCCTCTGAGCTGAAACCAATTTTCAATTTACTCTTGTCTACCCAATGGCCTATTTAAGTCGGCTAACTTACGTCAGTTGCTGTCCCTACTCTTTGTCCTACCCCCCTAAGATTCTTACCCCTATACCTTCCCCCCTATGACCCTTACTCCCTCTTCTTCATCGAGACGGTTTCCAACCTTTGATTTTCCTTATTCATATATATATATTTTTTTTTATTTTTTTTTTTCGATTCTAGAATTCCACACGAATTTTTCTCGCAGGAACGTTTTAATGGCAACAGTGCGCATATGAACATACACGTATTACACATATATGCACACATACACACCCTTTTTTTTTTGAATGGGATCAACTTTTATGTAATCTCTTCATATGCTGTTCTTATTTATCTTTTATCTGAGGTTTATTTGATCTATGTTGTATGTTTACTCATCCGAATGCACTCCATAACGTTTACTATCTCATTTTTTTTTTTTTTTTTTTTTCCACACCGGCTTTATTTGTTTATTTATTTATTTGCACGTATACGCAATTGTATAATGTACCTAAACCCCGTTTTAAACAAGCCCCCCCCTCCTAAATTCGTATGCGTTTTAAACAACTCCGCTTATTTGCTCTTTATTGCAAATCGGAAATAAACCGGTCACCCGAGAAATATGCCAACCCCCAGTAAGGCTAAATTTCTAATTTATTCAGCTGACATCTATGTAATGGTGTATCTAAAGGTCCAATCCACCCCTGTTAAATGTTTGAATGCAACGATTTGAAAAGCTCACTTTTATGTTTTATGTGTAATATTTTATTTTATTTTTATCCGTCCTTTGCTTTTTATGTTATGTTTATTTTATTTATTTTTATGTCGCCGTGTCAAAAGAAGTATTTATTTATAAAATCCTTCAACTCGAAGGAACCAATAATACCCTCGACCACTATTAACATAAACAACGTCATTTGATTAACTATCTAAGTATCTCTTTATTATTTAAAGTAATATCTCGAGATGTTCCAATGCGAACATAACAAAGATTTATCTATTCTGTTACGAACATATTTATCAGTAAGACCACTTATGTTTGTGGCAACACAAACATACCCTCGCGACGGTGTCTATTCAATCGCTTGTTTACATTCGGGCTTCAGTCAATGAACCAATTTGAATGATAATATTATTGATCACCGAAGGAATGCGCTTTTATTTATATAACGGCTTTTTTTTTTTTTTTCAATACGCACCACCCTTCTAAATCTGGGTCAACATTCCTAGGCGTTATGTGATTTATGATTTTTATCTGGTATAAGGCACGTTTTTCACTTTTCGTTTTAAAATATTTGGTTTTTGAGTTATTATTTTTTTTTTTTCGACTGTTTTATTTAATGGTACGTTTTTTTTTCCACTTGTTTCACGTTTAATGAAGATGTTTTAATGGCACGTTTTTCACTTTTCGTTTAAATTATTTTTTTGATTTATTGTTATATTTCTACTGTATAATTTAATGATGCGAATTTTTTATTCCGCTTGTTTTATGTAATCTGAAGTTGTTTTAATGGCACGTTTTTCACTTTTCGTTTAAAATATTCACTTTTTTTTTTCCAATTAATTATAATTTCATTTATTTGTTCATTCTATTTTATTTTTATAATATCTCAGAATTCTCTCAACTTGTAACCTTTACTCTCCTGGTCACGCGGCAACAGTTGTAATGGTCCGCCACTCTTGGCTTTTGACTCCAATTGTGATGAACCCTACCTAGCTGATTTACTTTTCTAAGCTTCTACCTCGTAGTTTAAATCTCGTAGCTCCTGTCTCGTAGCCACGCTCATAATTCTACCCTTATGTCCTACTGATCACACCACTAGGTATGATGGCCTGACTCAACCCTCCTTACGGTTTATTTCTACCTCAGGCTCGTGATTTCTAAACCCCTATACCTTATAATCTAGCTAAACCTACCCTATCTTCTTAAATCCCTGCGATTTTCTCACAGTAATCAAGATTTAAGATTTTTGTTCACATTATTTCTATAATCTGCGTTGTGTAAATTTTTTGTTTTAGATTTTACATCTGTTTGCATACTTAATATGCACACATATGTAGAGAAGATAATGTATTACGTGTGGTAACCCATAGATTCTTTTAGAGAAAGGGTGAGAATTTTCCGATCAATTTATTTATTATTATTTTAGAATATTTAACCGAGTTTGATAAACTACCCCCGCCCTAAACCTTGTGTCTATTTGATTTCCATAGGAATTTAGTGTGTTTATTTAATTCTTCCTATCACCGCTGATACATCGATAACATAAACAACAGTTAATAAATTAAACATTTCAAGAAAGCAAACCTTACCTTAGGATGATCGAACTCGAAGGTCCAGTTTTCTCAATTGAAGTCCTTGTCTGCAACTTCTCCTAACATAATGTGTTTGTAGTCATAGTTAGTGCTATTGGTTAGTATTCGCAAAATTGTTGAAAGAGCAGGAATGGAGGGATATGGGGAGGGGATAATATGTTTGCTTAAAAAGTCGGCACCTCCGCTAACCAAGTGAAAACCGATGAACAACAATTTCAAACCGGATTCTCCCAAGTACGTTTGCTAAGCTTATCCTTAAGTCCGAGTTTTACTCTCTTCGACGAGCGTCTCTTGTTACGAAAGGGGCTCTTCACGCCAGATGGGGGAATACCAAGTCTTCATGCCGTTTTTCTGCCTCACTCCGACTTCCATCTCCGCCGGATTGAATTTAACTCTACTGAGTCTAGAAGGGGTATTTCATGTCTTCCCTTATCATGCCTCTATCCGTTAAATGTGGCGTAAGCTTGTGACGGGCAGATCCTTCCTCCCACGTAACCGACCCAGCGTTACATTCCACCTCTGACTAGCTGACATAAAACTCACCTCGTGAACCTTATGTTTGCTTTCAGGTTCGACAAGACTCTCGGTATGCAAATAACCTGTGGCTTTAATGCCGCGTCAGCGTACTGTCCGCATACGTCCTTCCTCTTCCCCGCATGCCCACCTCGACAATACCGCCACAAGATCAAAGCCGTCCGTTCGAGAAAGGTTGACACTTACATTTCCAGATGGCTCATACCTACATACAGAAGCCTTGAAGCTTACGTTCGAAGACAAGTTAGGATTCAGGACTGTATGAGTATTTGAACACCAGTGTTGTTTAAATGAGGTCACTAGCTCCTCGTGTGTTAGGTATTTAGGATAATGGTTATTTATGGGTTCTTGGATACCTACTTCCTATAAGAAAGATTTAAAAATGAGATAAATCAAGTCGACATTGAATCAATGACCTCCTGAATAATTGTGATGTGCTCTCTTAGAGTTTGAAGCTAGTCGCAGTACTTTACTTTGCGAAATTTTTGCATGCTGAATCAATGCTAACTATTGGCGGTCGCTCTAGTAAAATCAAGTCGTTTAGAATTGAGTGAATTTAAACGTCAATGTCGCCTTCACATATTGACCGCAGATTTCATCTCAAGCTATAATTGATAAACTTGTCCCTGACGTTAAGTTTTGTTTTGTTTATTCGTTAATGAATTTAGGTGACTGGGTCAATGGATGGCCTTGAACTCAAATCGAAATTTTGGTACACTATCGAAGGTCATATAACCATACCCTAATCGTGCTAGTGAAAGAAACGATAGGTATTTATCTTACAAATACGCTAAGATACCAAAATTGGTTTAGTGATGCGTTTCTATCTAATTATGTGTTAAGTATTTGTTTAGCAACATTTCATTCCGTATGGGAGGTGTGACATGCGAATGCTAATAAATTGGTTAGTTATTTATTTACCCTTACTTGGCGTTACGTCCATCAGTGTCAGGATATCCACAGGAACCTGTAAAAGCTTAAATATTGTAAGGACTCACCAAGCTCTAATGTCTTAATTTCAGCTCCACCGGGTTACTATCATCGGCGAGAAACTTATTAGAGCATCCAGACTACCTGTGTAACTTATCGCACTTTTATTTCGACTTCCCACTTTTAACGATTTAATCCTACAAGATCCGGAACTCATCTCCTTCCTTTCTCCTTTGAATAGATCTCTGATGTAAAAAATCCTCACGTTTTCCTTTAATATCTGCCGTTATTATTGGAGAAGAACGATCCTATCTAATTATGTGTTAAGTATTTTCCAGATTTCGGATCAATTATTATTATTGCGTTGTCACCTAACGATAATTAATATCTCGTAATAAAATTTCCAACTTTCGACCTAAACGTAAATTTTTTATTTAATGAAACTTATTAGACTGTAATTTTCTTTATATAACCTCGGACTAAATAACTCTATTTTAACCTTCATAGTACAAATTTAAAGCAATTCAAACACACTATATTAAACTCCTCCCGCATTGAATTTGTAATTAATTAATTAACTATTAGATTTTATTGAATCGGAAATTATTGCAAACACTGATTTTAGATTTATTATAAGATCATACACTCCGTTAAATTGCACGATTAACCCTATCCGGGCACTTCACTCCCTGTTTTATCAAAGTATAAAACTGATTGTAGACTCTATTTTACCACTGAATTTTTTAAGTATAAAAACTGATTCTAGATTCTATTAATTATTTACCAGGGTAATTCTCACAACATGCGCGACGTTTTAATCAACCTTGCCAGTTGTCGAAGGACCCCTTTTTTTATTTTAATGATAAGTTGAATTTATAAATAGATATATTATTATTCAATGCTGTTAAAAATTCTTTAAACACTGTTGATTTTCTTTAAATTCGCTACACTATATAAACTTTTTATTTTAATGACAAGTTGAATTTATAAATAAATATATTATTATTCACTGCTGTTATAAAACTCTCTAAACACTGTTGATTTTCTTTAAATTCGCTACACTATATAAACCTTTTATTTTAATGACAAGTTGAATTTATAATTAAATATATTATTATTCACTGCTGTTATAAAATTCTTTAAACACTGTTGTTTCTTTTTAAATTCGCTACACTATATAAACCTTTTATTTTAATGACAAGTTGAATTTATTGTAAAACTATATAAAACACTTTATTTAATTTTAAACACTCCACAGATTTAATCACGACCGTAATTTTTATAAGTCCCAGAATTCCCACTCCGAATTTTTCTAAGTCTCAAAATTTTACAACACTTAAGAAATTTTCAACTAATAACCGTTTTAGACGCTACGTCACGTAACTTCCACGTTTTAATCCGACGATTGGTCCCCGACGACTCCTTCCCGACAACTAACACCGAAAACTGATCCCGATTCTTTTAAGTCCTAAGTTTTATATGTACCTCCAGGATTAGAACATCTTAATTACGCGTTCATTGATTTTCTAATTCAAACTCTAACAACTCGAGATTTCATATATCAATTCTGTTATTTTCGTATCAACGTGTTAAGTCCGGCCCCCTTGATTTTAGAAATCTTCCGTCTCTTACGTAAATTGTTCCAGTGTCGAACCTACCATTATGTCAAATTTTGCCCCGTCGTTCCTTTGTCTTCAGGTCTTACAAATTTAACTAAAATATCATGATTTTCGTGTCCTTTTTTCTCTCAATATATAATAGGTACGTCTTCAATAAACTGTATGTAATTCTCAATTTGGTTTATCGCTACCAGAACACGAACAAACTCATGTCGAAATCTTCATTACGCATTTTCCAATTTTCATTTCCCTAAATTTCCCCACATTTTCATGTTTCCTATATGAATCAATTCAATTTTAAGCTGTATTGTCTCTACTTATGTCGTAGACTTGAATTTTCTTATTTTCTTCAATTATATTTTATATACGACGTTATTTTTATGATTTCTCTGCTTCATTCTTATGTCATTGTCCATAACTATATGATTAGTTATATTCCAAGCCAAATTTACTGTTTTCATCAATACTTCTGAATTTTCATGAGTTTTCCTTACGGAATCGTCTTTAAACTGTCTTTACTTCATTCTTTACCATCATTTGCATAATTTACAATGCTTATCTTCTCTTAGAAAACTTCACCTTCTAGTCATAAATATTCAATCTGCTATTTTTTCATAATTTTCATAGAAGAAAATTCCAATTTGACTCTGGGATATGTGTCAGGTTAATTGCTTCATATAAAAACGTATAAAATTGTGTCTCGTTTCATCCCAAAACCCCATAAAGTATCATCGCTGACATATGTTGATGTTTTCGATTTCTACGTACTTGGTCGTAAATAATAAATTAATATTAACTCGTTAAATTTAATCTCTTTTATCTTATCCAAATATTGCATAAGTTCCATGTTAACTTTTATTGCCCCAAAAGCAATAAAGACTATCATAATCACCCAAAACCATGTCGGAAATCTTATTGTTTAAACAACAAAATCGTGTGTGAGCTCGACAACCTTTTTTTACATCAATTGCCTCAGCAATTTGTTCTATCGTCTATAGTATTTTCTCATAGCAAATGACGTAAAAACGATCCCTTCCTTTGAATTAATCTAACGTAATATAACTAGAATAACCATCCTATTTCAAATATATAACGATATCTATTTAAACTCGTCTGAAAACGCAAAATTAAGTCGAAATCTTATATTGTTCAATAAATACTTCCGTTTAAATGTCCGTTTTTTTTATTAGATTTTCTTTTCAAATCGTTTTCCCTGACCGTATTGCTTCATTTAAAAGTGACATTCCTAATTTCCATCGTTTTTCTTTCTTTTAAATATCAAACGTACGTTTTCCTCTGAATCTGGCCTCCTTTTGTTCTTCACGTTCTCGTTATGCAATTGAGTATCCCTACAGTAGCTTTTCCCACGTTTTCCAGGTCTTTTCTTTAATCTTCCGTTCATTATATTTCCTTGCTATTTTATTGCATCATTTTTTCAACATAATATGGATTTATTTGTTCGTTAACTGCGGTTGTCGATTCCTCTGTTGCACTCAATATTTACCTTTAAAATTAGGGTCATTGTACCAAATGCACCGAACGTGGGATTGTGTTTATCTTAAAGCGTATTGATCTCTCGGGTTGATGATGATTTTTACCCCATAAATCTCAGACTAATGGTCTAGTCCAAAGTCCATCTCTTTGTCTTGAAAAAAGGTAACCTCCCCCTTCTCTGATTGGTAGATCAATCTTAAGTGTTTATAATTGGATCCCTCTGTGTTCTATTTATCAAAACTTGACATTAATTTAATAATTATAGATCTCTGCAGTCTCCATGGCCCAATCAAACTTAATCAGCTAGGTGTCGCTAGTGTGTTGATTTCGTTATAATTCTGAATTATTATTTATTCATTCGTAAGGTGGAAGCTACTATATTTTTCGTATCCACTGCGATTCATCACAGCCCCCCTATAGTTATAATTCCAGCGGTAAACACGCCTCCTAGTGTTAGTTGATGGAATTAAAACTAAACATAGGCGATCTAATTTTCTACAATTTTCTTTAAGTCTTCTTTATTCTTATTTGCATTTTTTTTTTTTTCGAAATTCTAACTGGTTGCGCGCCCCTACCTTTCACTATTTCATATCGTAGAATCCTGTTCGGTGTTCCTCTGAGCTGAAACCAATTTTCAATTTACTCTTGTCTACCCAATGGCCTATTTAAGTCGGCTAACTTACGTCAGTTGCTGTCCCTACTCTTTGTCCTACCCCCCTAAGATTCTTACCCCTATACCTTCCCCCCTATGACCCTTACTCCCTCTTCTTCATCGAGACGGTTTCCAACCTTTGATTTTCCTTATTCATATATATATTTTTTTTTTTTTTTTTTTCGATTCTAGAATTCCACACGAATTTTTCTCGCAGGAACGTTTTAATGGCAACAGTGCGCATATGAACATACACGTATTACACATATATGCACACATACAAACCCTTTTTTTTTTTGAATGGGATCAACTTTTATGTAATCTCTTCATATGCTGTTCTTATTTATCTTTTATCTGAGGTTTATTTGATCTATGTTGTATGTTTACTCATCCGAATGCACTCCATAACGTTTACTATCTCATTTTTTTTTTTTTTTTTTTCCACACCGGCTTTGTTTGTTTATTTATTTATTTGCACGTATACGCAATTGTATAATGTACCTAAACCCCGTTTTAAACAAGCCCCCCCCCTCCTAAATTCGTATGCGTTTTAAACAACTCCGCTTATTTGCTCTTTATTGCAAATCGGAAATAAACCGGTCACCCGAGAAATATGCCAACCCCCAGTAAGGCTAAATTTCTAATTTATTCAGCTGACATCTATGTAATGGTGTATCTAAAGGTCCAATCCACCCCTGTTAAATGTTTGAATGCAACGATTTGAAAAGCTCACTTTTATGTTTTATGTGTAATATTTTATTTTATTTTTATCCGTCCTTTGCTTTGTATGTTATGTTTATTTTATTTATTTTTATGTCGCCGTGTCAAAAGAAGTATTTATTTATAAAATCCTTCAACTCGAAGGAACCAATAATACCCTCGACCACTATTAACATAAACAACGTCATATTTTTCGTATCCACTGCGATTCATCACAACAGACACATGTTGCCGGCATTTTGTAAACTCGTCGGCGATGCCAGTATTCCACGACTAGCTGGGCGAGGTTGTCCTGTTATGTATCTGTTATGTTGGTACTGGTCAAAGCTGTCACGTGTGGACACTTGGTAGTCCGGTCGCGTCACTTGAAGTACAATCATGAACGTGTAAACAGTGTCAATAAACGTCTTATAATTACCTCGACTTTCTTTTATTATCAACAAAGCGCAGACATGTAAGTTCCCACTCACATCGTCGAGACTTTAAGCATCCCGTCGGACATTTTGTAACAACGCGTGTGCTTTAGATCACTTTGGGAATAAAATAGTTAAGAAAGACAGCTACACCAACTGTTTAGTTGTAAGTTTGGTTATGAAGGCATTCTAGTTTTTACTTTTGAGAATTCGACGATGATTGATGGCAATGCGAGTCTCGCGATTTTAGTAGCAGCATATGCGTACTGTGTGCGACGTGAGTAGACAACCTGACTATTCGATACTTGCGTATCCCTGTGTAACAAGGGCCTTAGCTAGCAGAGGATGAATCAAGTGTCGCCTGAGAGATTTTTTCTACTCGCAACTAATTATTATAAATAAATTGATAAAAGTTTACGAAAAAGGGCGGACGGTTCACCTGTGAAATACGCTGGCTCTCGTTAAGGTTCCAAATCTGTACTTAAATCCGTTTTTAACATAAAATAACGAAAATTTAAGATCTTCTTCCATCTTTTTTAGATTTTTACCACAGAAAAGTTTAAAAACTATTCTGTGCGATATTTTTCACATTATTCAAATAGGTCTCAGTGGTGACGTAACTGAAAAGGAATTATATTTTTTATTCGTAGGCCTTGGGAAAAAGGCTTTCTTTTCCATTTGAATCACCGCGCTGAGCATCCTCCGCCGTTATGTGCCGGCGAGGACGTCGTTATACGTTTCTCGTAGAGGCCGTCGTTATTGTATGTAGACTCCATGCCGCCACGGCGTTACGGCCGCTACGACGTTATATGAAGACCATACACGCTAAACTGGAACGTGGGTAGAAAGGCTTGAAGTAAGTAGGGTGAATGTAATATTATTTGAAAATTGGTTATCGTATTAAAAAAATCAAATGGACCGTTTCTTAAAAGTAACTGTTAATTTAAAAAAAAATATACCTATATTATTCTGTGAATGAGCTAAGATAAAGTCGGACTTTATAATTAAATATATCTTAAAACGTAAGTCAATAAACATAATTTCTCCCATGGATAAGCTATCAAGAGAATGGTGAAATTCTGCCTAATCAAAATGAATCAAACTACTAGAGTTGGTACTCGTAGCTTGTGTGCATTTTATCAATAATAAAGTATTTTAATGAGTCTAGTTTTTGGACTGTTAATTCGTGGTGAAATTCCATTGTATTAGAATTGAAATTAAAAAACTTTTTCACTTTGTTCCACTTATTTATTTTCACCAGGACCGGTTTCATCCTACTACGGACATTTTCAGACTGGTAGTTGAACCTCTTATGTTACGGAATTTATATTAATTTAGGAAGGGTTCCCAACATTTTCTATATATAATGAATGTTTCTATTTTGTTAATTTAAGGTATTATAAGTTATTTTGTTAATTTATGGTACATATAGGTAATTATAAAGTTTATTATTAAAATTATGAATGATGTTGCATAGTAAATAGATATTTTTAGTTCACATTAATATATATGAATTTATTTAATTGAAAGGGTTTGTGATTTCAGATATTTTATTTTTGTAATGTTGGGATATTCCCTCCTTGTTGCTTAGGGCTTAATTAGTAATTATTATTATTAGGGTTCTCCACATATTTGAGTTATTACATTTTAAAATTACATACTTAAATTATACCACTGCTCTCTGAAGTAAAATTATTCTAAGTGAATTATAATGGGTATATTAATGGTGATTGAGCATCATGTTAATGTTGTATACCCCTGCCTAAGTTTATATAAATTCCGTAACATAAGACTTTCAACTACCAGTCTAAAAATGTCCGTAGTAGGATGAAACCGGTCGTTGTGAAAATAAATAAGTGGAAAAAAGTGAAAAAGATTTATAATTTCAATTCTAATAAGTGTTTTGTTGTTTCTGTTCTTTTTCTTAAAGTTCGTCAATTGGTGATAAATTCAAATAACTTTTTGGGTGCAAGCGTTATGTTAATAAAGTTTACTTACATATAAATACAAATTTAACCTTAAAACTTTATTATTTTAACATATTGATCAACCCGTTACGTAAGTACCTACCTTTATATGATCATGGAAAAATTAAAATTAACTTCCGTAGGGTAAAATTCATAAAGTTTTAAAATTTATTAAGGTTATTTAGTGCTGGAAAAATGATTAAAAACAAACTTAATTGTTTTGAGTAATGCTGTAGCAAAAGGATGCGTACTTTTTAACGGACGTGCCTCTATTTCTGTCAGGAAAATTATTCCGGTCCACCGTTACAGCTTCCCGGAATGTGACTCCAAGGCCTCTAGAGAGGTAATACACGCGATTATGTTCTCATGCATTGAAGGCTTCGGTCTACCTTTAATAATGAGAATAAGATAATTAATTTGTGGGTATCTGTACTTAAACTTATTCATGAACTGTTCATAGACGGCGCCAATTTAATTATTTTAGGACGAAATACTTTTGGCAAATTCTTTGAAAAATTAAGACGAATTTTTATTTGTTTGCGCTGATAAATTCGGAATATGAATATTAATTGTTTTGTTCGTAAATGGGGTATTTCCACAAACGAGGGATTCTGTTGAAAATGTACGGAATATTTAAAGACCATTTTTCTGATTTTAATCATCCTACTAAAATTTTTTTGTTTTTTATGTTTTCATTCAATATTATTGATTTTAAAAACGCTCAAAAACTGACAAAATCAAAACGGCCCGTTTTTTCAAATGGGTTTGTGACGTGGCAAGCTACGCTCGGCTAAACCAGCACAAATAAACACTGCCAGGGAGCGTCCGCACTAACGACGTCATACGATAGCCACGCCCCAAAATATCGTCTTAGCGGTGTTTCAAAAATGGTAAACTTTAACTCGCTCTAGAAAATTTATTAGTCAACATAAAAATAAAATAAAAATGTTATAATCATCGTAATTTTTTTGCTTTATGTTTTAAAGCAATAAAAAAAGTACGTGGAAATGCCTCGAGAGAGGCATCCACAAAGAGATGCAAAGAATGGTAATTTGGCCAATTACCGAATATTCGGCCGTCGAATATATTTTTTGAAAAGTGCATATGGTGGTGAGCTAAGGTAAAATATCCAAATTTAACGAAGTTTTTTAACCACTGGAGCAACGGCGCGTTTTTTTATTTTTTTTCCTCGGATTGCTCGTGATATTTTAATGACCGTTTTGAATATTTTCTGCCAACCTTAGAAAAATCATACCTCCGAATTTTAATATGGAGGCATACAAACTGATCATAGTTCTATGTAGTCTATGAATTCATCTATCTTTGGTTTTTTTATCACAAATTCCTACGATTTATAAAAATAATATTATAAAATCATAAACATTCAAAACGGAACTATTCTCAGTATTGCTTCCCTTTAAACTCGCCTAGTAAGTTCAATTTTCCCTTCACATTGAATATTTTCTATTAGGTTCTTTTTAATGGTCTAATTTATAATCGAAATTTACAAATGTATATAAGAAAACTGAATTTTGATATGGTTTGAACTGTTGAATGTTCCCTTTGAATAATTTTTGACACAAATTTAGTCGAAAAATGGCGACACTTTTAATAAGACTAAAATGAAATTCATAAAGGACTCATCAAAAATAGCTGCAGTATATCAAACACATACATCAATTTTCTTAAATCCACAATACCAATTAATTCGATTATTGGTTTATTTATAGAAAATTTTGCATTTTCAAAAACTCACGACGATCGGTAAAAAATGTCAAAAACATAACCGCAAAATTTTGTTTTTCAAATAATCACTGAATTTTGAAGTTTGAAACAGTTGAATGGATTACTAATTCAATAATTTTAACACTGGTAAACAAATTTGTTAGAAACGTCCACTGAAATACGATAAAAAGCCGAATTTTAATCTGACAGCTTCAGACCGTTTAACATTTTACAGAGACCTACAAAATACAATTTTTCGATGCAATATTTACCCTACATTACTAGAGTACACTGCCATCTGTTGAATTTTAATAGAATTAGTTTCTTTGTACCTACCCAAAAACGTCAAAATGGAACCGCGGGCTTATTTAAAAAATATTTCAAAAGAATTTTTAATGCATCTGGGGAGAAATTGCTGTAATTCGGCAACTTAGCAAACTTATATTTTGTAAGTGGTACCGAAATTCAGCAAAAAGCCTTCCGGCGGTTATAAGTTATCTTTCGTCACCTTGGAGTAGTGTCTACAGTGAGAGATTATTTTCGGAAGCTGGTATCTATAGTCTACGAAGAAAATCGCAATCGTCTGTTACCAGCAAACGATGAAAAACTGATTTTGCTGGGTACACCCCACTGCAGCGCAAGGCGAGTCTTACTTGAGAGGTCAAAGGGTCACTTGCAACCGTACTCTATCAATCCGGCCTACCACGCAGTTGGTGGACAGATGCATCTTCCGCCAAGACCTGAACCAATCTTACCCCATGGACCCGGGCACCCTTCCTAAATCACCAAAAGTAGCTAATCACTTGGGGTGACCTATCGCTGATGCATCCGATAAATGGTTCCCAAGGAGGCGGTATGCTTACCCTCCTCCCAAATTGAATTCCCAATTCATATGTGTTTGAACCTTGCGAATTTGATATTTTTATTTATTTATTTCATTTCATTATATTTTTATAACATTTGTTTACTGATTATTATCCAACAATAACACAAAACAAATAAACACAATACGAACTGAAAAACAGTTTAATTAATTGACATTATTTAACGGTTTTTCAGACTTCTATCTACCTATGTAAAATAATAAACCATTTAGTTTTTGTTAGACCGCTGTACTTTTTGCATGTTTTAATATTCAATTCTGGGAGAATTATACTGTACAATACATCTTACTGTATAATTATCTATCTCTCTCAAATGTGTGTCGGTCTTTTGATATTTGGGGTATTGATGCTTCGGACCACAAGAACCAATTTGGGAGACAGGTATGGGTACCGCTGCTCCGGGAACCATTTATTGGATAACCAACACCTCTGCCATTGATCACATCAAGTGATTCGCTACGTTTGGTGACTTAGCAGGAATGCCTGGGTTCATGGGGTGAGGTTTTTAATTTTTTTCTTTATTCATTAAATACAAAAATAGGGTTACATTAGTGGATTTTTCGACCACCATGCTAGGCTTGTGATTGCTTGGGATGCTTGATGCCTGTGTTTGCCCGGTTTGTCCGGGCCTTGGAACCAAATGCGTCTGCCCACCTACTGCGTGGCCGGATCTTGAGAGACTGGTTGAGGGAAGCTTCTTCACTTCTTCATCACCGCATTTGGAGGTATGGATTCATACGTCTGTCACTCCTGGACACTTACCCTTATATTCATACCCACTTTCTACCATCTTTTTCCTTTCCAGAACTTCCTATCATTCATTTGCTTAAAAATACCTTACACACTGCATCCCCTAAGATGACATAGGCAAGGAGGGAAGTTATTTTCATCAGAGACTCCTGTGTGGATCTTACGTTTTTTTTTTTTTTTTCCGGTGTGACTTCTTGTAATATATTTATAGTCCATTTTATTGATATTTCTAGGTTTCATGTATGCGAACGATGTCATATGAGTTGAAATTGAAGAGCTCATCGCTACATAACTTATAGTTATATATCAAAGATTGATAATCTATAGTTATGTTTAGTAGGTATATATAATATCGAAAACGAATATATACGAATCATATTGCTTTCAATATTTACATCAGCCTCATCATCAAAAACTTTGCGCATCAACGACGTTTGAAGCATAGAGCGTAATACTACTGTAATAATAAGCTCACGACATCTCCAATACTACCTACCTCCGCCTTGCATCCAGTCTGTTGAAGATGTTATCCGTCTCTCTGGCAATCAAAGCTCGAAGCTGCGATTGCTCGAGTCTTCCGAGTCAGTGATTTTATTTCATTGAGTTTCCTCTCAAAAGCTACTCGCTGATCGAGACGTACTTTGGCTAATAAATCTTCAAGAATGCAGATGTAGGATGAAAGAAATTAGTTTTTGAAGTAAAACTTCTTTACGCAACCTAGACTTGGGGGGTAAGCTGGTGAATGCGCTACGAAAAGTGTGATGCGTTATGAAAAGTGTGAAGTGAACGGTACTCGATGCGAACGGTGATCGATGCGAACGGTGATCGGGCGAGGCGTACATACTACACAACTAAGGTAAGGCGTACATACTAACCCAAGGCACATCCTAACCCGTACGTCGCCCCAAGGTCGTAGGTCACCCCAAGGTCATAGGTCACCCCGTCACCCCAAATTTGTAGGTCACCCCAAGGTCTTAGGTCACCCCAAGGTCGTAGGTCACCCCAAGGTCCTAGGTCACCTCAATGTCATATGTCACCCCAATGTCATATCGTTTTTTACTTAGAACTACCAACACTAGCCAGCAGCCAATAATATGTGCGTTAAGAAAATGAAGATAATGTTAGTATGATACAGTTAAAAGTGACCGAATTGGAAATGGGTTCCGTAGCTCAATCGGTAGAGCATTGGCCATGTATATAGTATCTGGGTTCGAGTCCCAGTGGAACCAATATCTTTTTCTGATTTTTCTGTCTTCAGATTTGGATTGAGTTTCGCTAATATTGTCTTCATTTAATTAAGTGGTTAGATACGTAGCGGTAATGATGGTGGTGGTTAGAGCAGAGTCCTGGCAAGGTAAAGGTCCTAAATTCAATTCCTAGAAGCGACCGAATCTCTTTCTGATTTTTCTGTTTAAAATTTTCGTTTGAAGACGATAATATTGAGAAGATATCAATAAAAATGATCGAATATAATTACGTCTCAGTAGCTCAATTGGAAGAGTGCTGATCCCGGTAAGACTAAAGGATCTGTATTCATCACTCTGGTTGGCCATATTTTATGCCCATACATCCTAGCATTTCGTATGAAATCTCGGAAAGAATACTTTTGAAGTAATGTTTTGTGAATTTATTTTGAACTATCGTTCATTTTATTTACCGAAACACATTCTTTGAACAATAAACTATCGATTAAAACAACATTACCTACTTGTGTTTATTTGATGAATTGACAGGTTTTTTAAGGTTTTTGTGACCTACCATCGACTGACTTTTGACAGTTCAATCGCGGTAAAATATGACGTTCGTATTCCACAGATAATGCTTTTTAAAATATTCTAGTGCTGCCAGATGAATAAAACTTTTGGCGGTATCAACAGTACCTACTGTTGGCGCAAGCGATTCTGAGCTTGTCTTTCATACAGTTTCTTTATATATAAGGGTCAAAATCGCATATATTTTTTTTTGCCGATCTCACTGGTGATCACACGGCCAGCCAGAGGTCAAATTACAGTAACGTAATTTTTTTAATGTTTTTTTCTATATCATGATTAATTAAGATTGGTTTATACTTTCTTGGTATTCGTTTATTGATAAATAAAAGCAACCAATACATCTTGGAACTCTACATCTTGCCCTGAAAAATTACGAGAATTCACTGTCATTGTAAGCCATAGACAATTTATGTTTTGAAAATTTGAATTTTCAAAATCTTCGAATTTGTTCAAAAGTGTTTTAAAGTCATAGACAAACAAGTAAAGATAAAATCGTTTTTAATTTAGGGGGTATTTCTGAAACCTACCTACAAATTAACAAATAATAATGTCTAAATCGCGCAAGGTTTGCAGTACAAAGAAAGCGCCATCCACACCTCTAACAACCACATCTGGTCCCATGGATTCATCGTCAGCGCATCAGTCGATAATAAATATTGACACCGACTCACTCATCAATTTCTTCGAGTCCAAACTCGAAACCATGCGGACTGAAAACCAGCAAGCAATTGATGCTGTTCAGCAAAAATTAGATGCGCTGTCAAATGAGTGGAAGGACCAATATACGAAAATTCTTGGATGTGTGAGTGTTCTCCAAGAAGAAAATTCCAACCTCCGGAAAGAAGTCCAGTCACTCCGAGATGCACAAGATGAGATGGAGCAGCGCAGTAGGATGTGTAACATTGACATCCATGGTATTCCCGAAGCAAAGGGTGAAAATTTAATCAATTTAGTTGAGAAAATAGGATCCAATATTAACGTCCCGCTTACAAGTAGCTGTGTGGTGTCAGCCCACCGCGTCGCTCGCGGTCACTCGTCGCCCTCCAACCGTCCACGCAACATAGTCATCCAGCTCGCCACAAAGCGTCTCCGTGATGATGTCATCGCTGCGGCAAGGACTCGCCGCGGTCTCACCACGGAACAATTAGGACTTAGTGCTCCCGCCACCAATTTTTACATAAATGAGCACCTAACATTAAAAAATAAAATCCTCTTTGCGAAAACACGAGCGGCCGGAAAAGCCAATGGCTATAAATATATTTGGGTGCGAAATGGCAGTATTCTGGCAAAGAGGAACGATCTCTCGAGGGTAGTCACCATTCGTTGTGAGGAAGACCTTCATAAAATCATCACACATGATCAGCAAAACATGTGACTCCTACTACAAACATTTTATTTCTGTCTTCGATGCCCGCTTTCTACCAGTATTCCCTACTCTATAATTTGTTTCTTTGAAATCTACTTTATATTTTTGTTTACTGCGCAATGTCCCGATAATTTTATACAAATTTCATGTTTCATACATATTCATTCACATTCTAAAACGTTAACATGTTTTACACTTATTCATCTAATATCTATGTTTATATGTAATTTCGAAGCCTCGTATGTCATTCATAATGAATCACTCCCGCGATTATGGTATATGTCAAAAGACACTCTTACTCCAGTGAAATGATCTCATCATCTATATCCGTTTATTACCAGAACTGTGGTGGTATTAGGACCAAAACTCAGGGACTACTAATTAATATATTATCGAATAACTACGACGTTATAGTTCTAGTTGAAACGTGGCTTGTAGCAAGTGTAAATACGGCTGAATTCATAGATTCGCGATACACGGTGTTCCGACGAGATAGGGACCGTACACATACTGGTAAGATGGACGGAGGCGGTGTACTGGTAGCAGTACGCAAAGAGCTCGCAGCTTCCCGGCTCGATGACTTGGAAAACAGTCAAATCGAACAAATCTTCGTATCTATTCCGGTAAAGTCTTCCAATCTCATCATATGTGCAGTATACATACCTCCTGTCTCGCCACCAACGTTTTATGATATTTTCTCCAAAAACCTGGAATCTGTATTCTCATCTGAACCAAATAATATGTTTTGTGTACTGGGAGATATGAATCTACCTACTCTTACTTGGTCATTTTCCGAAGGCTGCAGTCAAGGTCTCACCTCCTCAAACACGGCTGCATCGCAAACTTTACTTCAAACAATGTCATTGATGAACTTGTTCCAATATAATTGTATACCTAACCATAATGATAAATACTTAGACCTCATATTCTACAGTCACGAAACAAATGTTACACGTAGCAATGACCCTCTGCTTTCAGAGGACAGACACCACCCAGCCCTTGAATTTGATATATCCTCCGTAATTCAACCAAAAATCAAAAACAAAAAAGAGCGTAGGCGCAATTTCAGGAAAGCCGATTATGCTCAGATTAATAATGAAATTAATTGTATTGATTGGTTATCCGAAACCGCAAGTTTATCAGCCGAAGAAGCAGTTGATCGATTCTATTTAAAAATAAATAATATAATTGATAAGTTTATTCCAGTATTGGCACGACGAAATGACAAATTTCCCATATGGTTTACTCCCGAACTTATTAGGCTATCACGGAAAAAAGATAAAGTCTGGCTCAAATGGAAGACATATAAAGGTCTTTCTGACTATCGTGAATTTTCCTTCTTACGTGCTAGATACAAAAATTGACCAGTGAATCCCGAAAGTTATTTTTTGACAACATCGAAAGTTCATTGCAAAATAATATCAAAAGTTTTTGGTCATACATATCTTCATTAAAATCATCTGATGGATACCCTGCTGCTATGTCCTTCGAAGGACGCAAATCTAACGATGCCCAGGAAATTTGTAATATGTTCTCTGAATTCTTCAAGTCAACATTCGAACCCTCCTCTATCAATGACACAATTAACATCGACCAACTTGAAGCAGTTCAGGACTCTGGACTTGCGCACATTCACACCGTTGAACTAACGGAAAAAGAAGTGCAATCGAGTTTAAAATCACTAGATATTAACAAGGGTGCGGGTCACGATGGAATACCGGCGTTTTTTCTTAGATCTACTGCATCGTCATTGTGTGTGCCGCTCACCATAATATTTAATAAATGCCTGAGTGACGGGGTTTTCCCTGATAGGTGGAAGTTGGCCTATATTATACCGGTCCACAAGGGTGACTCACGTCACAGAGTGGAAAACTATAGACCAATATCCATTCTCTCGGCGATCCCTAAACTTTTGGAAAGACTTGTCCATGATAATATATATCCCCAGCTTGCCGCCAAAATTACGGAGCAACAACACGGGTTTGTAAAAGGCAAATCTACCATGAGTAATTTACTCATTTATGCAAATTTTTTATTCAATAGCATGGATCGAGGCCACCAGGTAGATGCAATATATTGCGACTTCAAAAAAGCTTTTGACAAGGTTGACCATCTTATTCTTATTCAAAAAATTATATACAACGGAATTAGGGGTAACTTATTACGTTGGTTTGTCTCGTATTTAACAAAAAGACAGCAAGCTGTATCATTACGAGGACATACTTCTAAGTGGGAACCAGTTACTTCTGGCGTGCCACAGGGGTCAATCCTGGGTCCGCTATTATTTATACTTTTTATTAACACCGTTACTAAATGTTTCATGCATTGTTTATTTCTTTTGTACGCTGATGACATAAAAATATTTGCCATTGTGAGAAATTTAAACGATTGTCTGCTCATCCAAAGCGATTTAGTAAGGTTCGAAGCATTTTGCAATGAAAACAAAATTTACCTAAGTTACAACAAATGTAAACAAATAAGCTTTACTAAAAATCACAACGCTATCATACACAATTATTGTATTGGTAACTATTTACTCGAGCGCGTTTACTGTATAAGAGATCTAGGCGTACTTTTTGATTCCAAACTACATTTCGATGCGCACATTGAGAATATTGTGAATAAAGCTTACTGCATGCTAGGATTTGTCATCAGAAACAGCCGCGAATTTCGAAAACCTGAAACCTATCTTCTTCTTTACTACACGCTGGTCCGTTCTCAACTTGAATACTGCTCCTCCATATGGACTCCACTTTACGGTATCTATAAAGACAATATTGAAAGTATTCAAAAGAAATTTTTGCAATGCCTCAATTACAGAATGAGCGCACCTAAACGGGGGTACATAAATATGCTCTCAAATTATAACGTCTCTACTCTATCTAACCGGCGAACATACCTTGACCTCATGACTCTATATAAAATCTGCAACAACGTTATTGACTGTCCTGACCTACTGAAACTAATAAACTTCAAAATACCACCCAGAGTAACAAGGCTTAACGACTTATTCCACATTAGCCGGACGCGTACAAATGCTGGTGTCAGGGATCCAATCAGAAGAATGTGCGAATTGTTTAATCGAAATCAAAACCTCAAGGATTCCGACTTATTTTTCGACACACGCAGTACTTTTAGTAGAAAATTGAAGGCTGTTTTCCTACAAAGTATAATAACTTAGACATTACTTGGCTTATAATTTTAACTAATTCTCTTTTTTTTTTTTAATTTCTGTATAATATTATTTTTTATCAATATATATGTTTTTGAACTTACCATCAAAATTTTTCCAAAGATAATTTGTAAACTTTTATAGGGTTATTGCGCACTTTTTTCATCTCTCTATTTGTAAAATAATTTTCTCATATTTACATACTTCTTTTCCATATTTATAAGTAAAAATATTTGTATATTTCTTTATTTTATCTGCTGTTAATGTTAATTCGTGAGAAATAGTTTGGGTGCAGGTGAGTTCTCTAGTTATTGTTTTGTATATTATTGTTAATTGACATCTGTATCTGTATTTTCTCCTAAATAAATAAATAAATAAATAAATAAATAAATAAATAAATAAATACAGTAAATTTAATAATGCTTCAAAATGTCGATACGTAAATAATACATGTAAGAATGTGTAATAAAGTTTCCGACGTTCTGGGAAAATGGAAAATATTATAATATTTTCTTCTTGATAAATGTAATAAAAAGAACCCCTATTTTATGATAAACTATCGGCTGTTGGCTTATGCTTATATTTTTCGTATAAAAATCAGTCAAAGAAATCCCTAAAGCAGCTTACAGTCTGTTGGAATCTTTTGGAATTATGCGGGTATCCTTCGACTATATAATACAATATAATATTAAAATATATTTTTTAAAATGCCTTTGCCGTCAGTAAAATGGTTTATGAAATTCCATATTAACCTGTCTTGGGGCGCTCATAAAATAATAATACGTGTAATGCCTTCATAAGCTTATTTTTATCTACTACCCAACTATGTGGGGTAGTAAATGTAGAATGTTATCGTTATCAGTAATTTCGTTATTAGTAAATTTAGTTAGAAAAAAAGTAAGGTAGACCATTTTTAAAACTTTTTAATGTTTGCATGCAAAAATTTTATACTTATATTATATTATAAAATAAAATTTTATATTTATATTAAAAATGAAATTATATTTTATTAAAATAAAACCAAATATATTATAATGGAATTCCACCATCAATTATCAGAATCAAAAGTAGAAAAATTGTATGTTTATTTCGATTTATAAATTTTGATAGCGTATTTTATCATCTTTCAAAAACTGTTTTTAGTCGGATATGTTCAGAAATATTACATTTATTTGGATTTTATTGAAAATCGGAAATAATATTTTGACCGTCTGACGAATTACGGTCGAGGTCTGAGGAGTTAAGACCTTATTTGACAGCCCTGCCATCGTCACCGCTATTCAATTCCATGTACCAACTGGGAACATAAGGCAAACTGTAACATTTTTCTGCAACACATACACAACGAACTATCAGACACACTCACTTGCCAATAGGATGCATGATCTGGGAAAAAAATGGGATATTATTGAAATATTTACGGACTCCACATAGAGTACAAGTTGTTCGGAAATTCCTGGTAAGCAACGGGACGGTACAACCTGGAAATTGTTGGATCCACATCAAATAGAGAAACCAAATTTATCTATTATTTATTTATTTATTATACATAGATACAAAGAGAGTATAAATTACATATAAGGAAGTTTTGCCTGTCCAACTAGGAAAGTTTCCCAACTTTAACTTCAACTTTATTCCCAAGAATAACTTTCTGTTTTGGATTTGAGCAATTAGAATTTTATTCCGCTTAAACTATGTATACATATTTCATGATTATTTACCTCCACTAGTATTCTGGGCAAAGAGAAATATATAACATAGTTGTTAATCCCAGAATTTCTGCACTGAAATAAATCCCAACTTCTAGTACACATTACGTAGTGGAATACGAAAGCTTACCAATGCAAGTAATTCTGGACTAAAAAAAGCTTAATTTAGAATTTTATGTAGAATATGATAATCCTTCTGTCCAACAGTTTACGCATAATATTCATATCAATTAAAAAAATGTTTCAGTTGAACAAAATTTCAGTAATAAAAATTTTAAAACTTAAGCACAATAATTTACTGTACATATATTCTTTCAATTGCTTGTTCATGAATATTGAAAAATGAGTCCCAGACTGTTCTAAAGATGACTTCTAACAAAGGCAAAATATAACATGTTAATATTGAAGATATTTCTAAATAATCTAGTTGTAAATCCCTAAAATGATGTATTGAGGTAGATGATGACGCTGCACTGATGTTTTAATAAATTGTTTAATATTTTGTGATGGCTCTGACTACTTGACTGGTTTTGGAGACGCGATTGAATCACGTCTTCTAATTGTTTGCCGGTCCCGATATTAAACTCTGCCCAGCGAAGTGCAAGACAAGCTCGTTTTCTGGTAGCGAACCACCTACCACAGAGTCACTGAGCTGTGTAATATTCCGCTGTAATAGCTGAGAAGCCATCTTTTTTAGGGGAAATGTCGCAAAATGTTTTTATTTATTATTATTTAACAGCATCTTCTAGATTGTTCAGAAGCCAATTTTGTTTCGGGGTTTCAATATAAAAAAGCAAAGGCATTTTTTCGCATTTTATATTAAAAAAATTCGAACTACGTTTGAACTCTGCTACAATTAAAATTTTTATTTCAAGCTACCATTGTAATATTCATTTACCGAGTGTTAAAACATAATAAGTTATAACTATTGATAACATCAAATCATTATTTTTAAGTTCACGAAACTTTCCTGGTGTTTATTTCAGAAAACCCTCACATTCAGAAAAATTACAAATTATAAAAGTGACCCCAAGGAGAAACCTTGTGGTATTCTAAAACTATGTTCCCAAAATCTACTTTTCATCATCTTTGCAGCAATATGTAAAGCGTGAAGCACCTTATATCATTTCTCTAAACTACTTTAACATTGTCGTGTCGATGTTTTCAGTTGCCGAGGCTCAGGTTGGTCCATTAACAGGCATTGATAAGGCGACTGCTAACTAAATCACGTATTGTTTGACCACGTGGCAAGCTGGTACTTTGTGCGTTTAGTTAAGTAAGTTAGGCTTTAATTACCAAGTCACGTAAAAGGGATCAAGACAGGCAAATCTCTTTTATAGTAAGGTGCTGATGACCATTCAGTGCAATGCAATTTATTTTTCACCTAGAAAAGATTAAAATTGATTTGATTTGAATTGATCGATGTTTTTGAGGAAAAAATTCTTTGGCAATGAATTTTGTTAGGCATCCCACAAGGAACAACTATTTTCCTCCGTTAAATTAAGTTATTTTCAATTTTATTTGAATTTTGAAAGAATATGATCGGATCAAAATAACAATCTGACAACAATAAATGGGCCGTTGAAATGCAAATCATAATCAACACCACAATCCAAACCTTTATAAGACAGCCTATTTTTCGTGTTATAAATTTCCGTTGTCCGGGGTAATCTGTATTGCCAAGTATAAATAAAATGAGTAATTGGTCAATTTGTGTGGTTTTTTTAAATATCTGGGGCGCTCCTTTACTTAGAAAACGTTGTAAGGAGAAATAGTATGAGAATTAGAGGAAGAATATATGAGTGACGCTTAGGGAAATATAAGTGAAAAGTGTAAAGAAGATGGTGAACTTGGCATCATATGAATTGGTAGAGCTTTAAGATCCTTGGCGCTGGCCCAAAAGTCACGAGCAAATCGTTAGGTTGTTAGTCAATCCTGCTTTCTCACCAAGAACACTTTTATGCATATAGTTCTTGCGAAAACCTGGCAAAAATCTTGGCATAGTCTGAATTCTGGAGACATCGGTTCCAATTTTGAAATTTACAATTAAAACAAATTTCTGTTAATAATTGTTCCAGCACTTTAAAACCAAATATTTAAACTTTTTTATGTCGAAAGGTTTATTTTAAAAAAACCCAACTTTTCTGGGTTACAAAACATAAAAAAAGTCAAAAATGTAACTTATGAAATAATGGAGGACTTAGCTAGCCGAGTAACTGTACCCACAACGCACCACATAGGTGGGAACCCAATGTATTTGTTAACTCAATCACTAACCAGTCAAAAATTTACAATAATACTTTTTAAAAAACTATATAGGTAGATACTAGAATTCAAAGAAAACCTGTTTGAAATTGTTCAGGAAAGTGAAAATCAAAACACCAAACACATTACGCAGAATTAAAATATTACACATATTAAAATGAAATTCATTCTGATAACTGCTTCACTTTATAAGATTCACATTAAATTATCACATGGGGGGTACGTACCTACTGTATCATATTAAATTTTCACTTTTGAAGAACATACCTACCACATTAAATTGTCACTTTTGAAGTAAGTACCTACTGCAGCAAATTAAATTTTTATTTTTAAAGGAGGTACCTAAAGTATCATATTATTTTTTACTTTTGAAGTAGGTATCTACTATATCACATAAAATTCTCACTTTTGAAGTACGTATCAACTGAATCACATTAAATTTTCACTTTTGAAGTAGGTACCAATTGTATTACATTAAATTTTAACTTTTGAAGTACGTACCTACTGCATCGCATTCAATTTTTTACTTTTGAAGTACATACCTACTGTACCACATTAAATTTTCAATTTTAAGTAAATTCCTACTGAATCACATTACATTTTCAAGATTCTAAACTCTCTTCTTCAATCTATTGTACACCCTTCATTTTTCCACAGTCACGCTGCTAGCTTTATGACATAGGTTGATTAAAATGAAAGCAAGCCTGTTATTAAGTAAAATCGATAAATTACTATGTAGATAGTTAACAATGGTTATTATAAACTCAGCCTTGTTCGTTTTATATTCACCAACTTTGGTACCTACGTATCCTATTAAATACGAGACACTAATTAAGATATCAGTTGCGAATACGTGTGAATAATATGGATTTAAAAATTAATTATTAAAACGTCAACCTAACGCAAGGTAAAAGACATTGCATGATTTAGGCATTCATATTAGAGGTGAGGTATGTGAAATGTGGATTATGACTTATGAGAATCATTCTGTTCATGCAAATTTAATTAAACAGTCTGCTAGACTATTTGAATATTAGATTAAACCCTACGTATTTCAAAATTAATTATGAAAATGTAAAACTAACGTTGAATGTATCGCTTACCTATGCTTAAGTGTTTAGAATTACGTCACAATTAACATTAAATTAACAGAATAACATGTCTGACGGTCTCCGTAGCCGAGGGGTAAGGTAAGGGAAGGTCAGGGGTTCAAATCTCGGCGTGAGATAGTCAATTCTAGTAAGTTTATAGATATTCACGGCCAAAAGCATTTTCTTTATTTATTTTTATCCGATATCTGCTGAATCTGTTCTGATGATGGACACTGCAACGCTGTCCGAAACGTTGGCAAAGATTCGGACAGCGTTGAAGGAGGTAGCGCAACACGGCATAACACCCCAAAAACAAATAACGAAAAAAGTCAATTCTATTTGACTAATTTGTGTTATTTCACAATTTAATCATTTAAAAAACATATAAGGTATATTTGTTGTATGTTCCAGAGTGGAAGATACTCTCAGTATCGCTCTACTCTATTCAGAAGTGAAACATTGCTTGAACTTAAATAATCAATGTAAAAAAGAAAATGTTTTCTACTACAACATACTACTTGTCATACTTAATCATAACCACGTAACAGGTTCTCCTAGTGAGGTGTTCACGAAACATACAATATTACCATAGACATATGAATATTAATAGACCAGAACAGAAAGGTGAGGGGTAGAAACCAACTACAGCGGGATGAAGGGCAGGAAGAGGGCTTTGGTGATACGTGATTCGTCAAAACTCAATCTGACAGTATATAGGCATCTCACATTATAATATCACACTTTCGTCCTTAAAAGTAAACTCTGCTTTTGAATGAATATACCTTTTTACATAGGAGCGCAAATTGTTCGCCGCGTAATGAACACATTTGCCAAGTCCAAATATGCAAAGTAAGGTCGCCTATAAGGTCGTGTTCAATATTTTGTTGCTGTATTAAGTGAAGACACTTTTATAAATGTTTCATAATTTACTTACCCCAGTAAACAGGGACGGGCACACGCCATGTATCTCGAGTGACAGTGTATGTTACAAAAATGATCATATTATGTCATCTGAATTGGCTTAAAATAGTGTAAAATAATGATTGCCTATGGAATGTAATACGACAATTTTGTTTATTCTCTTTTTCACTTCTATTTTTACACGTTTTCAAAACACAAGCCACTATGTTTACCGTTTTATTTCGTAAAATGCACCGATGAGTGCTCGACGCTGGCTTGCAGAAGAATGATGACGTCACATTTTTTAGATTAACGCGAAGCCATACACGATCCCAGCCGGTTCCAATGGAATGTTTCCAATGGGAGGGGGAAATAATACGCTTTTATCGCTTAGGGCAGGTCTACTAATATTCATATGTCTATGAATATTACCCACCACAGTTTCACCTTCTCAAAACTACCTTACACTCAACATAATATGGCGTTAGCTTTGTTTTATGACCTTATCTGAATATCCAGGTACTTCCCACCTTCATCTTTCCCATCTGTTTCCCCTCCCCACTACCTTCGACCTTGCAACATACTTCAACTGAGGTTGCCATGGTTTTACTGGCTACAGATGCTTGGGAGCAGTTGTGATTCTTGTGCGTTATTCACATAAAAATGATAAAATGTTCGAATGGTAATGAAATTCTAGGAGTTTATGCCGAAGCAGAGTTGTGTGGTGGTCTACCCTCGATGTCTTCTCGTGTAAGGAAATTGTGTGATTGTTAGTTGGTTAGTTAATTAGTATCATCTTAATCACTACCAAAGAAACAAATCATCCAAATATTATTATTAACTACTGTGAAACAACCGGTTTATGATGCAATAATAACAAAACTTGAATAGACTTTTCACAGAACTTTAATTTTAACATTGAAATTTATGAATTGTTTAAATTCTGCGAAACACCCCGTTCAAATGTTCAATGCTATGGAAAATGTACGGTGCGTATCTTGTGGTACAAGTGGGCCGGTCAAAAGATATATTATATCAGTTTTTATTCAGGAATCGCTGGTTAATATATGTCAGTTGTCGTGTTTCACTTTGTATGTATTATGTATGTGACTGCAATATTATATGTATCTGTCTGGTACACATATCTTTGCTTAAATATATTTATATACACGAGAGTGTTAGTGGCGGCCGCGTACAGGACAGGATGCGATATGATTTTTATAAATCTTGAGTTTTATTTCGAGATTGATATATGTTTGCTTACTTAGCCTCCAAAATATGAGGAAGATTACTCTTGACATGAGATTTCTAAAAACCACCTCCATTCTCTATTCCCACCCCTTACAGAAGAATAAAGCCCGGGCAGCGCTGGGAACTTATGTTATGAATATATACATGACTTATAATATATTTTGTGTGTATACGTAAAGCTGTTTAGAGAAATGTTAAATATTCTCATATTACCCATTTCTTCGTTAGCATTTATTAACGAAAATTTGTCAGATTGCCAATTACCTGCAAACCACACAGCACAAATACCCAAAAAACCACAAACATAATAATCAAAGCCTTCTAGTGCTTGGTGAATAAACTAACATTAATTTCTATATTCCCCTTGATCAAGATATAAATTTATTTATTATGGGTAATTAATCCAGGTTGGTTTTGTTACTCTGGATACAAATTAATTGATGTTAGTTGATTTTATTACTGGTGGTTGAGATAAAATAATCTGTATTTTATGACTGAAATTACTAGTGGTTGAAGATTAATATAGGTTTAATTATTTCGTAGATTTTACCAAACGCTAATTGGTTCTTTATTTTGTTACCAGATTTTCAGAACGCTTTGACGATTAAACCCTCAGGCTAATTTGTTCGGTTTTGGGAACAGCTCACTAGGTCTCATAGAAATCGTTGTATCTCCCTTTCTCTCAATACCAGAAATATGATCTAAACGGTGTTAGAAACGTAAAATACCACGCTTTATATTCAAATTTACAAATTAATCCCTGAAAAATTAAAATATGAACCTCTAGGAAGTCAACTTTTCCAATAGCATTTTGAGAAAAAATATGAAACTTTGGAAATTTTTTTTTTAAGAATAAATAAAATAGTTTATTCTATGATTTTTATATGCATGAGCTTCAAAAGTTCCAATCTGAAATCCAAAATATCCTTTAGATTGGTTTCTAATTTATCAAAGGCATGTTTAAACGTTTAATGTTGATATAATAATGACCGGTCAGTGGTTGAGTGGGCATAGCGCTTGGGTCCCACCCGGGCGTCGCATGTTCGATTCCTCGGCTGGCTAAGTCCTCCATCACAACACAAGCAACATTTTCGGCTTTCCGTGGTGGTAGTAGGAGATTTTCAAACATTGTTGGGTTATTCGTAATCCGGGAATGTTTGTCTTCATTTAAAAAAAATAAAATAATAATAACAATATTGTTTATTGAACTTGTACAAGAAACCCCCTCTGGATGATTAAAATCATTTATTAATTGATTACCTGTTAATTACCTGACGTTTCGGCACGTCATCAAAAAACACATTTTAGTATACTTTTTTATTTAGTATTGGTACTTCAATCATTTCTGAAGTAATCAAAAACAAGGTACACATAACTACCCATAATTTTCATTATGTAAATTCTCTTTCCACATCTCCTGAATCATAATCAGGCTTCTTTTGCTACAAATAAGTGTATTTCTGTGAAGCTTCCAGTATTCACAACCCTAGTCTGTCTCACCAAATTAAATCTTTTTACGATTTTAGAGTATCCAGATTTTTAAAATTGATTTAATTTTTGATTTTGTTCGAATCTGCATTGAAATGTTCTCTTTGGTTTCAGTTGCAGCTCAATTTGAAAACGCTGTTTCTGTCAATCTTTCTATGCTAACGGACATGCTTATTATATTAGCTTCTAGAATATTTGATTGCCAATATAATATGCAAATTATCAAAAGTTTGTATATTCTTCTATTGTTCATTAAGCAGTATTCCTGACAGCGTCTTCCAATCACCATATTTTTATAATTCAACCTCCGTCCCTATCGCTTGGGTTGGGGAACTTAATGATGTAATTCTTAGAATACTTGAGTCAACTTTTTAGTAGGATTATAAGGTCGCTTCTCCCATTTGGGGCGCAGGAACCCGTCTGAATTGTAAACAGCCTTAAAAGCGGCGGCCGGAAGCTATTTGGGAATTTCCTGTCGGGTCAAGGACTTCCTTTGAAGAAGGGGAAGATAGATAAGGCTCTAAGGGGTGTTCGGATATAGATTCGTGACAACTATCTGGATTGTACTGGACCGTAGATTCTAGAACAGTGATGAGCAACCTCCGGCGTGCGATCCTTTTTCTTGCAGACACTTGGCTAAATAAAATATTTAAAAAAGCTTGTAATGTATGCTATATATCGGTAAAAATTCGAAATGCGTGGTTCCAGTTTGTAAAAACACAAATCACAAAAAAAAGTTCCTCGAGGGAAAAGTTCATTATTTTATAGGACGTCCTCCGCTTCCACATGTAAAAAAAATAAACAGTTTCTGTCCTGTTTTGCTTCTGCGTTTAGCGAAAAACTTAAATCTTCCTTCAAAATTCAAAACAGCTGCGTAAAATAATCCGCATTTTCTTGCATACTATGAGAGAACTTTCTTAAAAACAAAAAAATTTGTGGTCCGACCTTAATTTGTAGAAAAGTTTTCGCCTTCGGAGAGTAGAGCTTTTTTGAGATCTATGTTTACTGCATTTTAAAAGTTTCCTTTTTATTTTTTGTTTTATTTTATGTGTTTTTGACAAAATTTTGTTGAATTTTCCGAGCGACAAAAATCAACAGCATTTATTGATATGACCAAGTATTTTTCTTATGTTTAATTTAATTTAGGACCCACCCGGAACAGGCTCAGCCTATTGAGGTGGTATTTATCAAAAATAATAGAAGAATAACAGAATAATAGAAGGGCATGTATGAGACGTTGTACGAATCTAAACGAGGCAAGGAATGTGTGCCAAGACCGAGTTGTTTGGTGGTCCGTCCTCTCTGCCTACCCCTGCGGGGAAACTGCGTGATGGTTAGTAAGTTAGTTATACCAAAAAAATGTATATTGTACTTAAAACTGTAAAAAAATATTTATTTATTTTGGGTATATATTATCTTGGTTAATAAATAATAAAAAAAAACCTCTGGACTGGATCCCACAATACGTTATATCCTACTTGTTTCCGTGTAAAGGAGGGCGTTCCATCTGATTGACATCCCGTTGCAAACCGATTGCCATCTCTAATGCACAGACGTAAGAGACACAGCGATTAGTCTTTTCTACGGGAATTTTAATGGGGCCTGCTCTAAGGAACTAGCAGCATTGATTCTCGGTGCACCTGTACACGTTACAAACAAAACACCCGTTCAACGTTTATGTTGGCTTCACGAGAACGGGTCCTTTTTTCGATTGGTTTTTTGTAAGTCGGCTCGGATGTGGAACTAGCTACCGTCAGTTTTCTCCCCTTCATACAATTTGGGCTTTTCCAAGACCCGCAGCCTGAAGGCCTCTCCCTTAACCCGCCTCACAACGCTGCCCAACAAACAAGCTACCTGGCGACATATCTCTAGTATAGACAGAGGCGCTCTTGTGAGGTGTTATAATTTTTTTTTCTTTAATATCCATTTAAGTCCGATAAAAATCGAAAGTTTTTAAAATTTTTATATTAAAAAACACCTTTTTAGAAAATGTAAATAGGTTAACAACCGATTGCAAAGTTAACCATGTCAAGCTATATGCAGTGTATGTAACCTATCCCCTGAACATTAATAAATTGGTCCTCCTGCTAAAAAGGTTGATCATCACTGTTCTAGAAGTTTGGTAGCAGGGAGATCGGAAATTTCGATTGAATGATTTGCTATTTTCAGCATTGTGTCTACAAAGCCAGCTAAAATATCAATACCTACTAAGGAAATATATTTTTGAACAAATTTTAATGTATTAATAGTTTTTTTCATCTTTCTGTTTGGTTTTGAAGAGTTTAGCGTTATTTTGTGATTTTGAGTGCAGCATTGACAATTACCCAACGATGTAAAGAATCTTACATTCTTTTAACACTATTTAAAATAAAATAAAACTATTGAAGTGGTATTTTTAAGGTATGCCTACTCCTTTATAAGTGTTAAAACTTACCTAGCCACAGTCGCTTTGCAATATCTGGCGGGAAAATTAGATGAAGCAGACTGACGTTCTTTTCTCTCTCCTTGTCTACCGCATGGTTCGCCTCCTCTATTGAGTTTTTCAGTTTATCCATTCTTCTTCTCAATCCATCCTAAGGAAGAAAAACAATATTTTTAATACCTATAAAGCATACATAAAACAAAGGTAAGAATAATGTTCGACAAATTGTTTGTTTTTGGAACATTGACGTCATATGGGGGTGCTGTGAGTTGGCTATGAGATTTTGCGCTTTACTGCCACTATTTAAATTAAGGGGCCTCCGAAGAACGAGATTCAATATTGTTCCCATTCAGCATCATAGTAGAGCTAAAAGATAAACCAAATACGAGCCTAATATTTGTTCAACGATTTTTTGTATATTGCATTTTCAGTCTTTTTCAACATGGGTGTCTTCAAGACCATATTCAGCCCATCTCTCTTTAAAAGACCCTCCTAATGGCATCACTATAGAACTTTATAATTTAAGTCTGCTACGAGACCAACTTCAAAGAAGAAATTGGAAAGGCCCCGAGGGAAACCCCTGAGGGATACCTTATATGTTGATTTAACGTATTAAAAAGTAACTTTGATAGTTACCTAACAACCAAAATAAGCTAACTACTCCAATAATAAACCAGCACGAGAGTTTCATATTATAAACTCAGTGTGAGTGTACTACATTACTGGCCCAGTAATGTGTATTATATTCGTATCTAATTATGAAATTTGTATTCAAGTTTCGTTGTGCTTAACATGCAAAACGTTTTCGTTTTTCATTTGATAGACACTCATCTCCTGTAATTAGAATTTGGTAAACGCTACCCGAATAATTTCTAGTCAGAATGAAAATGATTGTGTTTCGAATTACCTTTTTTTAATATCCATGAGTGCTTATTCAGCGGGAAATAATTTGTCTCAACTTGCGCTAGCGTGAATTTAGTTAATAAATAAACTCATTTTAAGGGTTCTGACAGTTAATACAAAATGGTGTGTCATTCTAAGTGACAGTTGGTGTGGCACGTGACGAAAATATTGTCACGCCTTGATACAAATTATTTACGCTGGTCGAATTTATAATTTATTTTAAACGGAAAATTTGTTGAACGTGCAGACGGTCGAATCAAAACGCGTGCTCTCGAAAATTTGTGTCAGAAATTTTGAATAATTTTTCATTTATTTAAGACGAGTTTTTTCATCAGTCATTTTCGTATAGGGTACGCAACGTAGATTTAAAAATTTGCAATTTTTTTATTCAAATGCTCCGAGACGTGTTTCAATGTGAATGGAATAAGTGATCATGGAAAAACAAACTGGGCTATATTTTTTATGCCAAATGGATACTATACCATTAGACATTGTCATAAAAAGCTTATTTCATGACCTTTACGCAACTAACTATGAAAAAAACACTTTTTTTTTTAAATTTCCCCACGAATGTAATAATAAAATGTAGAATAAATATCATCTTGTCATATAATCACAGTAATTATGAAACGCTTAGACGAGAGATTAGAAAGAGAGATTTTCTATTGTTTATTCGATAATTTTTCGATACTGGTGTCCACACTTATTACTAATAATTTTTAGAAAAAAACTTTTGAATCACTTTAACTACTATAAAAGGAAACTTTTTGCATTTCGGGTTGCGGAAAATTATGCATTTAAATTTTCAATTGCGTAAATTAAAATTCACTTCGCGAACCGATTGGGCAACAATCCGCGGCCATTAGGTACGTCACTGTTATGTTGGTATCCCTGATGCATTAACAACAGCTAAATACGACCGTAGCCATCTTCGTGGGATAATTGAATTAATAATATAATGTAAACGAACCTTTGTTAAAACTGAATATTTTTTATTCAAACAGTTACATTTAGCTTTATTATCACGAAAAGTGAGTATTTATGTCGCGGGAGGCAAAAAAACATGCAAAAAATATGCATTTAACATTTTAATTTAATTTGCTTACGCGGTAACGCCATTTTATATTTACCGTTTTTATTTCACAGACAATCAATCATAATTACACAAACCCGCTAGACAAACCCTGCTTTGGCAAACAAACCATTCAAAAACTGGGATGTTTTTTAAAATTATGATGACATGCAGCTTTCGTAGTTTAACCTCAAAGTTCCGTATTATCCTTGAGGTGGACAAAATGCATATTTACCATGATTTTTAGCTATAAAAAAATAATTTTACATAACGCCGCGTTTTTTTTTTTACTTAAAAAATTAATTTTCAATGTAAAAAAAAAAAAAATCAATGTAAAAAAACTTGTCTAAAGGCCTTTATTCATTTTATTTTCAGAATTGAACAGAACAAGTAGTGCTTACCTAATACGCATGTTTTTTTATTTTTATAATTCTGTTGTGTTTTCATGTATCCCACGAAGTTGGCCACAGTCGTATTTAGTTCTTTGCAATGCATCAGGGATACCAACATAACAGTGACAGCGATTTGACATTGTGTAGGCTCGCGAAGTGAATTTTAATTTACGCAATTGAAAATTAAAATGCATAATTTTCCGCCGCCCGAAATGCAAAAAGTTTCCTTTTATAGTAATTAAGGCAAATCTAAAGTTTTTTTTCTAAAAAATATTAGTAATACGCGTGGACACCAGTATCGAAAATTTACCGTTTTTTCTAATGGTTCGCAAATATTGAGTTGGCATCGACGACTTCCAGGATCACTTCCTTGAGAAACCCCGAAAAGGCGCTTCCCTCTTATGTACCCTCATAGTGGGAAGATCAAGGTCCCAGCACCGATTAGGTTTCATCCGCGAAGATTCAGCAAGATAACAAAAGGAATGGCCTATCCGATAGGAATTCAGCATCCTTCGGCTTTCCCCAAGGGTTTCCGATGTGGTTAAGAAAATACATAATCTCGAAACATCATACTCATTCATCGGTCTTTATGCAGAATCTATGGGTCAGAGTATACAGATTTAGTGCGATCCGGTGGCTCTAGTGCATTTACTCATCCATGACTCCAAAATATATTCTATAGAAAATCAGTGTGGGTTTAGTGGCGACCATCAGCACGTTGACGGCGACGCAAAAAAACCTCGATAAGAACAGGCGTTGACATTGTGTCTTTAATTAGCTCGACTGGCTAATCCTCGATCACCACCTAATCCACCAAGGATCATTTTCGCTTAGCGTGATGGTAGTTCGAAATTTAAAAATATTGTCAGGTAACTTGAGAACGTGTCTTTCTTTAAAACAAATATTATGCTAAAGTTAGTCCATTGTGCCAAGTTAAACTTCCTGTGCAACCGCTACAGCAACTTTATGATGTTTTGTAGTCATTCCGCTGTTGTGTAATTAAGGAAGTGTCACACATACACTTGATATTGTTTTTTTTTTTAACAATTAGGTTGTTTTATATATATTAAGGTATGAGGGGTGGGTAGGAATCTGGGGGTCAATGTGTTCAGGAGTGACGAACTTATGAATCCATCCCTGCGGTGCAAGGCAATCGAGAGAGTCCTGCTGGAGAGGTCAAAAAGTTTCCCTCAACTACACCAAAATCCAAAAGCATCGGCAGCCAATACCTAGACAAACCTCACATCCCATGAAACCGGGCACCCCTGCAAAGTCGCCAAACGTAGCGAACCACTTGAAGTGACCACTGGCAGGAGTGGTGATTATCAAAAAATGGTTCCCGAGGCGGCGGTACCCATACCCGCCTCCCAAATTGAATACTACACAAACACACGAATAATTGCAGAATAACAAAACATCCTAAAAATTCCCGTAAAATCTGGATCAATAAACTCAAATATGCTTTGAATTAAAGTGGCATTTTAAACGTAATGATTGTAAAGGATTCAGACAAGCACTTAAGTAGTTACCTATCTTGAAAACATGGAAAAATAGCATCCAGTGATTTTTCGCAGGTGTCCAATCCCATCCTTATATTGTAGATTTGATAGAAGGTACACATTACGAAATGATCATGAATCCTTTGACGAAAAAAAAAGGAAAAAAAAAACTTTTACAAAATTGGTTTTGCAAAACTTAATTTACTTTAATTTAATTTATTTTCAAAGTATTTCATTGACTAGGCACATGTAAAAAAAATATTTTGCGCATCGCCTTTTAGCATAATTAAATAATTTTGTCATTTCCAACATGATTAAAAAACATTTAGGTCACAATAATAATATGAATTTCATAGATGCGAAACACCGCCTGTTAAATTCTCGGTTCACTGAATCCGTAAACCAATAATTCAATAGGTAGCAGTGGTGGTTCGTGGTCTATCTCATTGGAAGTTCAATCAGAGATTAAAAGAGGCAGAAAAAAATCCCTCAGGTATATGAAAAAATCCTATTTTGTTTTTTTTTTTCGATTTTATAAACATTTTTCCCTGATCTAAAAGAATCTCATCACATTAATGCATCAGAGATTTGCGACCAAGCAAAAAATACAATTGGGCGATTCAACAACGTCTGTGACTTAATAATATTATGTGGTAGGTAAAACAAATTTAAAGAAACTGTTAATTTTATCACAAAAAAATGTATAATCATTCCTTTCAAATTTGGTGAATGATGAACTCATAATCGCTGAGCATATGTTAAGCTAGTAAAAACATAACTTGCCATTACATAATATGTTTTGTATAAACTATTTCTTAGAACAAAAAGTTCCATATTCATGGAGCGTGTCCGAAATAAATCCTATTTGTGCGTTATTAATCGTCTTTCATTTTGGGAGGTCGGTATCAGTACTGCCGCCCCTAGAACCATTCACTGGATAACCAACACCTCTACTAATAGTCACTCCAAGTGGTTTGCTACTTTTGACTTAAGGAGGGGACGGACTTACCTAACCCAAAGCGCATGCAAAAAGCATACATAATCGCACAAAACTATCTATCCAACATGTTCGTGATTGAAATACTCCTTACTAATTAACTCTCTTTAAGTTTTACACGACTGATACACAACCATTTACGTCTGATAAATGGTTGTTTATCAGTTGTGTAAAACAAAAAAAAAGGTTTATTAGTAAGGTCTTATGAGCATAAATTATAAACCTACCATGGGATTAACATCAAGAATGTGATTCTGAATGAGTTCGGTTCTTTCTTGAAACGTGATGAAGGATATTTATAATATTATGGTCGGTTGAGAAAAGTACAGGCTATCTTAACGTTTTAAATTTAACTTTTTGTTCTTACCTGTGCTCTAGCCTGTTCACCCACCAGTATGACGTCCCTGGTAGCATCGTGCAGGGGTATGTCTGATATGAAGAGGCCTCTGCCCGTGAGACCCTCCAGACCATCCAGGAAAGGGGAGCCGATGAAGAGAAGGGAGTCTGACTCCGGACAGTAGACCATCTGGCCCTTGAGCTCGAGACCCTGAATAAATTAAAAATCATGTAAAATCAGCACAAAGTCAGATGAATTTAATCATTTTAAAAAGTAATTGCGTTTCGATGGTTAATAATTATATTGTAGAAATAATTGACAATTACTTGATGTTGTAGATATTATCAATTGAGTTGTTTTAGCAATTGGCGTTGTGCAAGTATTATGATTTTGTTTTGTATTAGCAAACAACGTAGGTACTTATTGTATTAGCAATTTATTGATGCTGTATTAGCAAAAGTTATTGATGTTAATTTGATGTTGTTATCGTAACTGTTGTTACTTTATGAATTGAAGTTGCCAAAGATGATCAACAAATTATTGATGCTGTTTTAGCGAAATATTTTGCTTTTGCAGTTGATGTTAATTTGATATTGAAATAAATGTTCATAAATCGAAGCTGCCTAAGATAATCAGTAAATTATTGATGCTGTATTAGCGAAAGCTGTTGCTGTCGCAATTGATGTTAATTTGATGTTGTTATCATAATAGTTGTTTCGTTATGAGTTGTAGTTGTCTAAGACGATCAGCAAAATATTGATGCTGTCGCAATTGATGTTGATTTGATGTTTTTATCGTAATTGTTGTTAGTTTACGAATTGTAGTTGCCAAAAATGATCAGCAAATTATTGATGCTGTATTAGTGAAAGCTGATGCTGTCGCAATTGATGTTAATTTGATGTTGTTATCGTAATTGTTGTTTCATCAAAATCTACATTCTTATCCGTCTTTGGTGTCGTTATTTATGGTGAGTTAGCAATTTATTAATGTCGTTTAAGCAAATTACGACTTATTGTCATTGAAGATTGATGTAAAAATTTAAGTTGTGGCTGTCACAGTTATTCATGCGGTCTCACAAGTGTGTCATATTAGACATTTCATGTTATAAAGAAAACTGATGTTTCTTTCGAAACTGAGCTCGTCTTAGAATTTTTTGGATGTTTATCAGTTACTGTCAAATTTGATATTGTGTTAGTTTGATACAGTTTAGCCATAGTAAATCTAATACCAAAATGTTTGTTGAGGTCAAAGGTCTCACGCGGCAATATTTTTGCCCAATAAGGTTTCAATACTCACATTAGCCGCACACTGCGCCTTTTCGCTGGGGATCTTGACCACGAACACAAAGGGTGTGTTGGCCCTCTGCAGGATGTCTAGAAAGGTCAGGGAAATCCCCCTGGGCCGCTGTAGGGTAAAGTAGGTGCGGAGGGTGGTTCCACAGAGGGGTAGGGCCGCCCCAAACAGCCGCATGAAGCCGGAACCTGAAAAAGTGACATTGTTACTATGTGGCCGTGTTTTTGGGTAATAGGAAAAAAATGGCCACAATATTGGAGCCACTGAAGAAATAATACGATCAGTATGGTGTAGGCGTGTTCGTGTGCATGAAACATTCGGAATATTGCCTTACTTCTAGTAAAATTGGTATATTTTACTGAATTTCACGAATTTATTGACCTTCGAGTAAAAATGTCTAACATAATTTGGCAATACCTATACCTAATTTTTGAAGTGAAACTTTTTTAGCACCGTTGTGATTTGAAACTCGATGAAACGGAATTGAGTTATACTAAAAAGAAAGGAACACATACATCCATAGGATTTAATCTGCGAGAGAATGATATAGAAAATCCAGTAAACATATTATGCCTACGGAGCGTCGCGCTCTGTCAAGCAATCTTTTATACAGCTAAAACAACGTTTTAATAAATCCGCTGGAAGATAAAACATAATCGTCTTAAAAAGCAACGAATTTTTACTTGTGGTAGTGTTCTCCGGTGATTTTGAAACATTTTGACATTGTTTTTTTAATATTAAAAGCTATTTATTAATTTCATTGTTTCCCTAGGCATTAGCCGCTTTGATCATGAGCTCACTCTCCTTTTGGTTGAGATTCTATTAGACTCCTATTTGTTTAGTTTTCAGGTTTGACTTCTACCGTGTGTGAATTGCACTCTCTGATTCTTTTATCTTTTCGTGTCTGTCCACATCACACGTCTAGCGAATATCTGTTCGGTGATTAGAGCACCGGAATAGGGTTGGGTCTGTTTGATGGATGGTGATAATGAGTTTCTGAGAAATAATTTTTGTTTCGTGGACATTATTCGTTACGGTCAAATTTGTAAAACAATTAGTTTATTAGAGATTACGTGCGTTTTACATATTTTTATGAAATAATTGTACTTACGACATGTGTCATAGATTTGTTTTGCTTGTGTTACTTAAATACGAATTATGATGGTAATTATAAATATTACAAATTTGGTTTATTGAAGTAAATACAGTAATCAAATATATTCATGGTGAATATTTAAATGAAGTTTGAAACTATTAAGTCCATTTAGACATTTGTCCATTTGAACTTTATCAATTGGACTTTGTTCATTTAGAATTTCAGATATTTATTTGTTTACTATTTATTAGTACTTATCCTGGTAACCCGACAGTTGATCCGTCGACAATAAGCCAACCGAAATGATATTTACTATAAAACTATACTTTTTCGCGCATTATTACCAAAAATAAAATCGACCGGTCAGTGGCCGAGTTCGATTTCTCGTCTGGCTAAGTCCTCCATCACGACTTAAGCAACATTTTCAAGTGGTGGTAGTAGGAGATTTTCAAATATTGACGGATTATTCATAACCCGGGAATGTTTCTTTTTCTTAATAAAAAATAATTAAAATAAAATACAATCTTCATAAAATCAAAATAAAATCGACTTAAAAAATACCTAATAATATGTTGGTACGAATATCAAACGAATTTATACAGAGTCAATTTTGTACAAATGGGCAGGTATTGATACACAGTATATAGAGAAGCAGATTTTTCTTTGATGCATTTGAATGAAAATATATTTTATACTTTTGTAATTCGGCGGTACATACTCTCTTTAATTCTCTGGAATTCCAGCCAATTAGAAAAAAAATGTGCACATCCCTTCAATCAATCAATTGATTATGTTTAATGGGGAAATTTTTTTATACGCGGATGATACTGCTATATTTTACTTTTGTAAAAACTTAGAAAACTTACTTGAAAAAGCCCAACTGGATCTTAATAAATTAAATAACTGGCTAATTAAAAATATATTAACTATTAACACAAAAAAATCAAATTAAATGATTTCAAGTTCACAAAAAAGAAAAACGCCGTCTCATAAACCTTTGCAAATAGAAGGAAAAAACCTACAAATTTCAGATAGTGAAAAATACCTGGGACTTCATATCGATAAACACTTATATTTTAAACACCACATACAAAAAGTAAAAGAAAAAATTATCCCACTAATTGGTGTATTTGGCAGAATAGCCCATCTTCTACCAATACAAGTAAAGAGGGGATTATACTTTAGTTTAATTCAATCCCATCTAAATTATCTCATAGAAATATGGGGAAACACAAACATCACATATCTAAACGAAATTCAAATAATACAAAATAAAGTTATAAAAAAACTTTTTAACTATAGACCAGATACCCCCACCAAAAGAGTATACCAAGAAACTAACTTACTTAAAATTAGAAAACTGTACGAATACAACATATGCCTATTAATTCAAAAAATCCAATATGGCTTCATACACACAAATACTTCATTTATGAAAACATCACAAGTACATGACCACCACACAAGACAACATAATGTAATAAGGTATACTGTATTTTACCTAAACCGACTGCACATTGTATATAAGTGCGCCGGGGGGTTAATTGTTGGCGGATCATCAATTGCCATAGAACCATTTTACCCAATTCTACTGATATCCATTATTGCATCGATTTTGGATTTAGTTTTTGTTTTTTTGGACAAAATTTTTCTCCAATTGGACAAACATCCAATGTGTCCAACATATTATCCAATTGATCACCGTAGACACTCGTTTTGACATTATCCAATAAGAAATTTAGACGTCTGTCCATGTTTATAGAAATATGGAGAAAATCAGGGTCCGGATTAGGTTCATCTTGATGCAGCTCTTATTTAGGCCTCTGTCACTAACATTTTTGCGTTTTGCTCATGTGCCGTCTTTTATCAGGTTATTTGTAACAGGTCAAATTTAAATAAATTATTAATTATCATTGTAAATTGAATACCCAATTATTGTTATTGTGCAATTAACGTGGTGTAATTATCTTCTCTCGCATTAACCAGAACAGTAATGCACATTGGACACTACTGCAAGTGCATATTGCAGTTCGCAGATTGCAGTTTCCCAGTGAATCCTGGTACAAAGCTTTTAATGCACGAATAACTCCCCCTCTCAAACGGAACGGTCACAGCGTTTGGAATACGAAATGAAACGAATTCAAGCCCACACGAGTTTGCCAGAAGTTTCCTCCTGGAGCTGTTGAATATTTATTTCCTGGTTGTGTGACTAATTGATTTTTGCAATTGGTATCACTTTACAATTCAAAGCATGTATTTTTTTTTGAAAAGTTGGTGTACATTTGGTGGATAGGTTGTAATGAGTTATTAAAACAGTTTAAAACGTTTACCCATATTTATATTTTTACTGTTATCGATTTTATCCTATTAATGCCATCTCCCGACTGTTAAATTTTTTACATAAACTATAATATAACTAAACTATATAATGATATACGGGGTGCAACAGGACATACCCGAGGGATTTTAACCAGTGATTTCTGAGCATATTTAAAGTAAAAAATTCAGATGTCATTTTGCTGTCCGATGACATTTTTTTCTAGTAAAAACATTCAAAATATTATTTCATTATTAAATAAATAATCAATTAAATAATAAATTACATGTTATTGTTTTATTTATCGATAACTCTAAAGCTTTTGACACAATTAACTAAAAGAAACTGCTAAAAATTCTAGAAAAAAATGGAATAAGAGGAAATGATAATGTGTTAAATTTATTTAAAGATTATCTTACAGATAGAAAAATTTGTACCAAAATAAATAATACTTTCAGTAAAACAAAAATGTATCTGCAGGAGTTCCACAAGGTTCCATATTGGGACCTACACTATATATAATTTATGTAAATATAATGAAAAAACTTTTCTATTGTATAAGTCACTGGCAGAATCCATTATAAGATATGGAATATGGGGAAATACTTCTATAACAAATCTGAAACAAGTCCAAGTTGTGCAAAAAGCAATTGTAAAATTATTAGTAGTCCCTGATGTTTTCAAACAGAGACATAATATACCATTACTGTTTCAGAGTGCCAAAATTTTTCCTGTTAAGGCAATACTATGGCACAAAATTATACTTCAGCATATTTTTACCCAGCAGCATAAAGAGAAATTAGAACATAAATACAGCACTAGATTCACGCGCAACGACGGGTTAATAGTTCCGAAATTTAATAATAAGTACGGATAGAGAACGTTTGAATACAAGATACCGAAAATATTTAATTTATTACCTGATATTATAAAGCAATGTAATTCTATGAATAAGGTTAAATATACATATGCTGAAAAATTGGCTAACGGAAATAAAATTGTATTTATATTGATTTGTATGAAAAAACATTGAATTTGTAGATATAAATGTAAAATTATAACATTTATACTATGTAACTTAACTATAAGCACCTGCTTACAAGCCAATTTATTTGGCTTAGCAGGACTTTTTTGTGATTAGTAATAACTATTCTTACAATAATAAAAAAAACCATCACCCAAATTCAGCTATAGAACGAATTAATTTACCTAGAAATTTAGGAGGTAGAGAGAGGTATAGTCAAAATAACATCTTTAAAACATAATCAGGTAGAAATGCTAAGAATTTTTTTCCATAGGAAAGCTGATAGTTCAGAAATGCACAAAATAATTTGCAAGGCAGATAGAAATATTTCGCCATTAAATTTATACGACGAGAATGCCAGCATTCTTATAAATACCAACCAGGAATTATTAGATTCCTGGTCAAATAAAATTCTTCACGCAAAACACTTCAACTATCTAAACCAAACATATGTTGACAAATTTTCGTCAAACAAATGGTTGAGTATTGGAGAGTTGAGCGCAGAAATAGAAGGCTTTATGCTTGCCATTCAAGATAGAGTCATTAATACTAAAAATTATAGGAAGCATATCATCAAAGATGCAAATATAATTGATGATTTATTTAGAAAATGTTTGGCTCTTCTGGAAACTATAGAGTATATTATATCGGGATGTTCTGTATTAGCGCCGTCCGAGTATACATTTAGGCACAATCAAGTTTTAAAAATAATTCACCAAAGTTTGGTAATTAAACATAACTTGATTGACTGCCATAATGTACCATATTATTATGAATATGAACTAAATTAATTTTTAGAAAATGAATGTTATAAAATTTATTATGATTAAACTATTCTAACAGACAGAACAATTAGTCATAATAGACCCGATATAGTTTAACATGACAAAATTAAAAAAATAACTTATATCATTGATTGTCGCTATTCCAAATTCTTGTAATATTCAGAAAACTGTTTCTGAAAAAATAAGAAAATATACAGATTTAGGAAATGAGATTAAAAGAATTTGGCATTCTCAGAATATAAAAATATTACCATTTGTTATTTCGGCTACTGGCATTATACCTAGCTCTCTCATTCAAAATTTAGGCGTATTAGATTTGTCAAAAAATTTGTATATAAAAATGCAAAAGTCGGTCATTTTAAATACATGTAGGATTACGAAAGATTTTTTTAATATTTATATTGAGGGATCAGTAGGATTTATCGGACCAGTTAGGATTTCATCAGAGCCGAACCTTCTGATATAAAAATATCTGGAGTCGGTGAAATATTTTCCCATTTTATTTCTGGTGGATTGACGTATTGTTTTGTATTTATTATACTTATATAGTGCACTTACATTGCGTGAATTTACTAGATAATCATTTGTGGAAAAGTGTGTGGAAGGGTTAAGTCTTTCATTTGGGAAAGATTTAACCCGGACATAAAATCTGGAGCACCGTAAAAAAATCACACGCTGCAACTGACTAGTTAGAATAGTAGCGCGTTTATAGCCTAGCGGAAACCTGATAAGCGTTGCGTGTTCTAATACTAACATTTTTAAACTCGTGATATTTTTCTAATTAAATATCCGAATTGAAAAATTCAAAAATTTACATTAAGGTATTGAAACTGTCTTGAATATGAAGTAATTAATGGTGATAAGGATTAAAACCAAGATACAAATAATGAGCCTTTTCCAGCCGGGACATTTTAATTAAATTTTTAAAATAAAAGAATACTTATTGTGGCATAACCATAATAGTTAGACATATGCTGCCACAACTTTTTTTGTAAATAATGATGTGTTCTACAAAGACGTAGTACATTATTTTATTCTATCATCAACAGTTTTGGCAGCGCACGCGATGTAAAGAATATTTTAGGTAATTTTTTTTAAACCTTGGGTTGCATTATTGAAGTTTTAGTAAAGATGCCTATTTAAAAAAAAATATATAATATAGCCTATGTTACCCAGGAATAGTGTAGCTTCCTAACAGCAAAAGAATTTTTCAAATCGGTTCGGTAGTTTTGGAGCCTATTCGATGCAAGCAAATAAACAAACAAACAAATCTAACCTCTTTATATGAGTGTAGTAGAAGTAGAAGATAGTAGATAACATAAAAGATATTAACAGTTTTAACCCGAGTTTTAGCCGAAGAATATTGTTTCTCTTTTCCTATTAAAAAATACAGGAAAGACCACCATTGAAATTGCTTGAAATAGATTTAGTCGTGATTGGTAACGGCATTTGAATACGCATTTGAGTAATTTACCACTTTCCTCTTCACCATCTTCTTCCCCTCCTCCTCAGCCTCATAACATACCACCATAGGGATTGATACAGGATACTGATTCCAGACAGTTGGGAGCAATTGAGACTCTTCTACGGTACTCATAACAGGAAAAAAATCATTCAGGGCCTTTGTCAACTGGCTGCTGTGTGTACGGTCTTTTTACGGTAATAGAGAAGAGGAAGTTCTGTTAAGGAAAAAAAGGTATGAGAGTTGGTAGGAATCTGGGAATTGACATATAAATCACTCCCTTCTACTGCGATGCAAAGTGATGAGCTGAGGGAGTCCGGCTGGGGAGGTCCCCCTTTACCAATCTCTCCCGATCCGGCCCACCACGCAGTATGTGTGCAAACACATTTGCCGCTAAGACCTATACAAACCTTACCCCATGATGCCGGGCACCCCTGTTAAATCACTCAACGCTGCGAACCACTCGGGGTGGCTTATGGCAGGGATGTTGATTTTCCGATTTTTTTTCCAGTTAGCGCACTATTGGGCCAAATGGTGCATATCAACTCAAAAATCTATAACTTTTAAATAATACGAATGTGCACACCATTTGGCTCCAAAGTGGGGCGGTCCCATACGTGCTTCCCAAATTGAAGTGTCTGTTTTTTTGTTGTTGAGCGTCGGTAGGGCTTTTACAAACATAATAATACAATACGTCAAAAAATTACACACATATACAGAAATACACGTCAGTTATTAATATCCTTATCAATACAATAAATACTTCTCATTTTACGAACATAATACAGAAACATTATCAGTTATATTCCGACAAATCACGTTTGCTTTGGTGTATGACGGAGAGGTTTTGAATATATCGAAAAGGTTTGTGAATGTATTTTATTATTATTATTATTTCGAGTATAAGTAATCTTAAAAACCACCTTGCTAAAACCCTTTTCCTTGCAATATTTCCCTTTCTTGTGAAACTAGATTCAATAAACTGTATTCAAAATAATCCTCTTTCGCACGTGGAAACTTTTAAACTCCGGTTTTGGGAATTCGTAAGGCGACTAAAAAGTTTCCTTCAAAGCATTTTTCTACGTCCTTTTGAGGTCTGGTTGATTTTATACCATAATATTTTTTGCCGAGTTGTGAAGGGGAGAAAGTTTCCACGATGGGCAAATATGCAAAATATTAGGTGAAATATTCAAGTAAATTTCAAAGTTAACCAATTTAATATTTTTATTTGGAAATTGGAGACAAAACTTTGGTTGGAATTAACAATTTTTGATCTTACTGAAAAAATGAAATTTAGCTTTTCTTTTTATTTTCATAATTACAAGTATTATTATATGTTAGGTATAAAATGGGTAAAACCCAGGATGTTTTTTGAATGCACTAAAGGATTTTTTTGTAAACGATTGCTTACGAATCGTTGTAGGAACGCTTTAATACGCTTTTGCTAAAACTCGTCTTTTTTATTGCGAATACCGCAGAAGAGTTCCAACTGCTCTCAAACGCCTGGAAGCAGTGAGACTATGGTACCCCCGATCGGAGTATGTTGGGAGGCTGAATGAAGAGGGGGTGGGAAGGAGATTTTGAAGAGGAAGGTGAAAGATCTGGTCATCTAACATCTGAAAGCCATTTCAAGTAATAAACGTTTCAATTCTGAATGGTGGTCTTATACCAGAGCGATACTGAGAGTATCTTCCACTCTGGAACATACTCCATCTGAAATATACTAAATATGTTTTTAATGAAATAATTGTGATATAACATATTTCGTTAAAAAAATATATATGCACGCCGAATTCGAACAGTGCGCCCAACTAATGCACACGATTGACGTTTGCCACATAAGAATGGGTTGCTTCGAGAACGAGTTGAGTTCAACAGCTCGGCTGTAAACGATTTGCCGGCCTCTTCCTCCCTCCTAAGACATTCTCTAAAGACCCATGTTCTTCTTCATCCTTCCCTCAAAAAGATCCTCCACGTTGCGTATTCAAAGATTACCTAAGGCCCTGAGGGAAATTATTTTCCTCAAGGTCTCGTATCTGGAGCTCATGTAAAAAAAAAAAAATAAAAAACAAAACAAAAAAAAACTTCTTTCACTCGTGTTGCTTTAAAAATATTTGACTTCCTTTAGGAATAGAAGTTCATTCCTTTAAATAAGCTTAGCAGTCTTAAGTCATTACTGACTTTATTTTTCATCATTAACAAGATTTTGTGGAGGTCGAACAAGGACACCTATCTGCAGTCTCACGGGAATCCGATTGGTCCCCCAAATATCAATAGGAATCAAGCCTTATCTCAAGTCTCTCTCAAGCGCTGCAACAAATATCACCGAGATCATTCTACCTTAAACTCCCGGACTTACAGTCTTGTAAATCGTACTTGTTCGCCCTCAACATCATAAACAATTTTCATATTTAAATATTTAATTATGGTGTTATCAGGGTGTCCGCTGGCAGATTTTACACTTTGAACTGAGCTCACGGCGCGTAGGAAGGCGGCAGCAGGGAGAGCGGGGTGTCATTCAACGCGGACGTGTTGCGGATTTTAGTTTTTAAAAATCACTTTACTCAAATGGCGTCCTTCTAGCCGCAAACATTCTTGCAATCTTTCCTTCATGTTGGCGAAAACTCGCTTGCAAAGTTCTGGACTGATGGCTGCAATCTCTCGTCGGATATTTTCTTGTAGGACCTCTATTGTTGATGGAGAATTGCTTTATACGCGAGATTTGAAATATCCTTACAAGAAAAAGTCGCAAGGGGTCAGATCGGGTGATCTAGGGGGCCAGGCTATGTCTCCGAAGCGACTAATCAATTTTCCAGGAAAAATCTCTTTCACTTTAGTCATCGAGTCCCTAGCGGTGTGTGCCGTGGCCCCATCCTGCTGAAAATGGCTCATCTTATTGTTACCAACATGAAGATGCAGCTCCGGTATGAAAAAATTGACCAGTATCGCGCGGTACCGTTGTACGTTAACGGTTTCACCCCTACCGAAAAAAAAGGATTTTGTAAAATTTCCCTTCTCACAAGTTCTGGGTTTTCAGGAATAGTTACAGTCCTTGAAGGTCCAGGACGAGGTTCATTTCCAACTGACCCAGTTTTTATAAATTTTTGTTCCCACGCCTATATCAATTGGTTCGACGGGCCATCCTTTAATCGTCGGATATCAAAGTGAGAACAAAGCCACATTGATCGAATTATTGTTCGTGAAATACAACTCAACCGCAAAAGCGCGGTGCGCTCCCGTCCACAGACTCATGGCTACTAAACTTAACTAAACAAAAAAAATAATCAGCAACACTCGCGCATTGAGTGATACGCCGCTTCCTCCGCTGCCGCCTTCGTACGCGCCGTGAGCTCAGTTCAAAGTGTAAAATCTGCCAGCGGACACCCTTGTAATTTGTTAAATAAACTTGTAAGTATTGAAACTGCGACCTACTTCTTTGATTTACCACACATCAATAACCACACGTAAATATAAACCCCTATAATTTATATTTAATTTTGCTTACCGTATTAAATTTGTTTTACTTTCGTACGAAGGAAGAGCTCTTCCAAAACTTATAAACAATCGTAATAAATTAAGTGGTTGAAATAGAGTACATATTAATTGAATTTAATTGAAAACAGCTTTGAAACTTCAATTTGAAATGACTCCCACTCTATTCCACCATCGCTTGGATTCTGAAAACTTTGGAGTGTTTTTTCCGATAACAATAATAAGACAAGAAGAGCAGTTATTTGTTCCAAGTTCCTCGGAGTTTCAGGGCAAAAGTCTCTAGAGAAAGCTCTCAAAGTTTTAACTTTGACTTTTAACCTATTTGATGACAACATAGCTCCAAACTTTTCACAAATTCAACTATTAGACTATTTTTCAGAACAAGGGAATGGAATATTTGCAGAATGTAAATTTGTCTTTTTGTGTTATTACTTTTGTATCAGCGTGGGATCTGCTGACTCACACCTGTTATACCTATTAAAGTCTGTGAAAGTTAAAAGTTTTATTAACATTCTCTTTTGGGTAAGAAACTTTTTTAAACAGTGAGATGTTAAATGGAGATAAGACGATTAGAACTAGTTGAAATATCACTATTAAAAGTACTGAAATAAATATTGAGGCAAACAAGACTGAAAATCCATTTAACCTGTGTTATCTAGACCTAACCAAACTTTTGACATTGGTTTTTCCTTATATGTAAGTAGGTAAACATATACCCACTCCTTAAATAATTTTCCTTCTCAGAGCTCTCCTCTCCTTCCTTTCCTTAAAAAAAACCTACACACAGCATCCCCAAAGATGATATAGGCCCTGAAAGAATTTTTTTTCCTCAGGGACTCCTGTGTGGAGGTCATGTAAAAAAATGCTGAAAGAACGACACGCAACGCTTATCAAGTTTCCGCTAGGCTATAAACGGGCTACTATTCTAACTAGTCAGTTGCAGCGTGTGATTTTTTTACGGTGCTCTAGATTTTATGTCCGGGTTAAATCTTTCCCAAATGAAAGACTAAACCCTCCCACACACTTTTCCACAAATGATTATCTAGTAAATTCACGCAATGTAAGTGCACTATATAAGTATAATAAATACAAAACAATACAAGAACAATACGTCAATCCACCAGAAACATAATGGGAAAATATTTCACCGACTCCAGATATTTTCATATCAGAGGGTTCGGCTCTGATGAAATCCTAACTGGTCCGATAAATCCTACTGATCCCTCAATATAAATATTTTAAAAAAAATTCGTAATACTACATGTATTTAAAATGACCGACTTTTGCATTTTTATATACAATTTTTTTGACAAATCTAATACGCCTAAATTTTGAATGAGAGAGCTAGGTATAATGCCAGTAGCCGAAATAACAAATGGTAATATTTTTATAGTCTGAGAATGCCAAATTCTTTTAATCTCATTTCCTAAATCTGTATATTTTCTTATTTTTTCAGAAACAGTTTTCTGAATATTACAAGAATTTGGAATAGCGACATCAATGATATAAGTTATTTTTTTAATTTTGTCATATAAAACTATATCGGGTCTATTATGACTAATTGTTCTGTCTGTTAGAATAGTTTTATCATAATAAATTTTATAACATTCATTTTCTAAAAATGAATTAAGTTAATTTGCATAATAATATGGTACATTATGGCATTCAATCAAGTTATGTTTAATTACCAAACTTTGGTGAATTATTTTTAAAACTTGATTGTGCCTAAATGTATACTCGGACGGCGCTAATACAGAACATCCCGATATAATATGCTCTATAGTTTCCAGAAAAGCCAAACATTTTCTACATAAATCATCAATTTGATTTGCATCTTTGATGATATGCTTCCTATAATTTTTAGTATTAATGACTCTATCTTGAATGGCAAGCATAAAGCCTTTTATTTCTGCGCTCAACTCTCCAATACTCAACCATTTGTTTGACGAAAATTTGTCAACATATGTTTGGTTGAGATAGTTGAAGTGTATTGCGTGAAGAATTTTATTTGACCAGGAATCTAATAATTCCTGGTTGGTATTTATAAGAATGCTGGCATTCTCGTCGTATAAATTTAATGGCGAAATATTTCTATCTGTCTTGCAAATTATTTTGTGCATTTCTGAACTATCAGCTTTCCTATGGAAAAAAATTCTTAGCATTTCTACCTGATTATGTTTTAAAGATGTTATTTTGACTATACCTCTACCTCCTAAATTTCTAGGTAAATTAATTCGTTCTATAGCTGAATTTGGGTGATGGTTTTTTTTTATTATTGTAAGAATAGTTATTACTAATCACAAAAAAGTCCTGATAAGCCAATTAAATTGGCTTGTCAGCAGGTGCTTATAGTTAAGTTACATAGTATAAATGTTATAATTTTACATTTATATCTACAAATTCAACATTTTTTCATACAAATCAATATAAATACAATTTTATTTCCGGTAACCAATTTTTAAGCATATGTATATTTAACCTTATTCATAGAATTACATTGCTTTATAATATCAGGTAATAAATTAAATATTTTCGGTATCTCGTATTCAAACGTTCTCTATCCGTACTTACTATTAAATTTCGGAACTATTAACCCGTCGTTGCGCGTGAATCTAGTGCTGTATTTATGTTTTAATTTCTCTTTATGCTGCTGGGTAAATATATGCTGAATTATAATTTTGTGCCATAGTATTGCCTTAACAGGAAAAATTTTGGCACTCTGAAACAGTAATGGTATATTATGTCTCTGTTTGAAAACATCAGGGACGACTAATAATTTTTCAATTGCGTTTTGCACAACTTGGACTTGTTTCAGATTTGTTATAGAAGTATTTCCCCATATTCCATATCTTATAATGGATTCTGCCAGTGACTTATAAAATAGAAAAGTTTTTTCATTATATTTACATAAATTATATATAGTGTAGGTCCCAATATGGAACCTTGTGGAACTCCTGCAGATAATTTTTTTGTTTTACTAAAAGTATTATTTATTTTGGTACAAATTTTTCTATCTGTAAGATAATCTTTAAATAAATTTAACACATTATCATTTCCTCTTATTCCAATTTTTTCTAGAATTTTTAGCAGTTTCTTTTAGTTAATTGTATCAAAAGCTTAACAGTTGTCTACTTTTACTACACTATATAAAGAGTTTAGATTTGTTTGTTTGTTTGTTTGTTTGTTTGTTTGCATCGAATAGGCTCTGAAACTACTGAACCGATTTGAAAAATTCTTTCGTTGTTAGGAAGCTACACTATCCCTGGGTAACATAGGCTATATAATATTTAAAAAAAAATAGGCATCCTTACTAAAACTTCAATAATGCAACCCAAGGTGTAAAAAAATTACCTAAAATATTCTTTACATCGCGTGCGCTGCCAAAACTATTGATGATAGAAAAAAATAATGTAACACGTCTTTGTAGAACACATCATTATTTCCAAAAAAATTGAGGCAGCATATGTCTAACTATTATGGTTATGCCACAATAAGTATTCTTTTATTCTAAAAATTTAACTAAAATGTCGCCGCATGAAAAGGCTCTTTATTTGTATCTTGGTTTTAATCCTTATCAAAATAAATTACTTCATATTCAAGACAGTTTCAATACCTTTATGCAACTTTTTGAATTTTTCAATTCGAATATTTAATTAGAAAGATATCACGAGTTTAAAAATGTTAGTATTAGAAAAAAGTTTCGGCTACAGGCCGGGCGGGAGAAGAGTCAAGAAATGAAGTGCCAGGGGGGTTGGCGGGACGGGGGAGCGGGAGAGCGGTGGCGGGGAAGGTGGAAGTGAAACGCTGGAGGTTAACGCACGGGAAAGGACATGCAAGGGGTAACATTTTATTTATTTGAATATGGCATTGCAACGCATGCCGGGAAACAGCTATATATTATAAAATAAAGTTAAAAAAAACGTGCGGGCCGTAAAAACTCAGAAACGTGTCCCGGTACGATGAAGGAAGTTATATGGTGTGGTAGATCTCTATCCCCCCTAGGGAATAAGGGTAACCGTTTTTATAGAAAGGGAGTGCTTTTAAAGATATAAGGGGTGGAAGTTTCGCCCTCTTGAAATTTCGAGAACAATCTTCCCGAAAGTTCTAGAAGGTTCCATAGTGGCAGAGTAAGTCATGGAATTTTCGGGAATAGGGAATCGGGAACATCAGTGTGGAACATTCCAGAACACTCTCGAATGTTGTCCTGAGCGAAGCCGGGTAACCCAGCTAGTTAATAATAATTGGATAATTTGTCGAGGGCGTGAAAAATCACCTCAAGGGCGCTATACAATTCACATTGGCTTGGAGATTATGCACGCGGGGGACATTATAATTTAAAACACTAGACATTGCATGATTTTACATTTGCTACCCCCATCACTTTAAATATTACATTTTTGAGAAGATTAGTGCCAAAAGAAGACTTGATATTTATTTTGAAAGACTGGAGAATTTAGGACTCTGTATGGCTGGAATTTTTTTATGAAATGTCCTTTCAAAAGCATAGAATTAAGAATGTTTTACAGTTACACAATTAGTTATTTACAATATCGCGGGCATTGAAGGTGAAGATGAAAGTTTTTTGTCTTTATGGATACGACTTTTTGGAAAAGGTAAGTTTTAAGTTTAGCTCTAAATTCTGCAGGGTGTGTGATCATTCTTAAATCGTGTGGCAGTCCATTCTGGTCTTTAGATCCCGACACCCCGAAAAGACGTTTTAAATTTAATACAACTGATAAATAACCAATAATGGAAGAAAAATGGTTGTTTATTAATTGAATAAAATTTAAAAGATGTTTATGTACGGGGTTGATCTTTAACAATAATTAAAAAATCTACAAATTATTACGTAATTTTGAAAATTTTCCCATTTTCCTTGTGCTATCTATTCTGGAGAATGAGCTCTTGAATAATGAACTACGTACTGTTCTTTGTTCTTTTGCTTGGTGCTATAAAAGTTTACGAATTCTCCCGGAACATTTCAGGCCGATAAAGAATGCTTTTTGAACAAACAATAAAGGATTATGTGAAGTAGTCATTATTGTCAAGTGGATATATTTAATGTTCGCGATACTTATACAATATATTAATTTAGATTCTGAAACGTATTTTTAATTCAGAAAAAAAAATTCAAAAAGGAAAACAAAATTTTCTTCGAGCACATTAAACTTACTTTGTGGCACCATTTTAATCTTATTATATAAAACAAAGTCGGGTTAGTTAAACTATACGGCTGGACCGATCGATGATTGATGATCTTGGATTTGTTGGATTTTTCTCTGCCCCGGATAACAGAATAATTATTAAAACATCGCAAAAATTCACGAAAAAGAAAGTTATGAAGAAAATTAATTTTGTATGGAACGAATTCTCATATTTTGAAAGAGCTCCAGGAACATTGTAATACCTAAGTATAATATTGAGTAGTGAGTGAATTCAAACAATTCAAAAACGTCAAATGTCAACGCGCTGATTGTTTAGCTTTTGTTATTAAACATTTTTTTAATTATTTATTTGGATTTCACCCATTAAGGGTGATCTTAGCCATTTCTTAAAGTTAGTTAAATATTTTAAAAATTATTTACATTTTCAGTTTTTTTTAAATTAGTTATAATATCAGTGTTTTCTAATTAGTTACATTTTCAATTTTTAAAAAATAGTTACATTTTCAGTTTTTTTACATGGAATTGATAAAATATTTAGCAAATATAGACAATGGGCCAAGACAAATATTCATATGATTATACAAGTTATACAAATATTCATATGATTATACCAGAGTTGATATTGACAGTAATTACAAAATTGTAGAGTGAAAAGATGTACAGGTTTCCAAAAATAGGAACCTGTACAATTGTACATAATAATCTTGCAAGAACAAATGCATACGTATGGAAGAGAAAGAAATGTGATTGATGCCTAAATGTAAAGGCAATTTTTACAAATAAATTTTGCTAACAAATAATGAATTTCAGGAGAGTTGAGACTAAGAAGGCAGGGTACACTGGTAGGAAATTCAATTTTAAGTTTTATCAATTGATCATTGATAGACACTGGCCCCACGATTGGAGTCCGAACTGAGTTTGGAACCATCTGTGAAATTTTTTTATATAATTTTGCCAGTTATTTTTACTAATTTTTTTGAATTCTGCATTATTGGATTGAGCTGAGTTTTTTTTATATATTTTATACATATTCCTAAAAATTGGTGCACTTTTCGATAAAAGGTAAGACTTTCATCGGGATATGAGTATAAGGGGAGAGATTTATTGCGATAGGAGTTTGTGGATACATTCAGGAAAGAGTTGAAAGAGGAAAGAGATGTTGTTATTAAACATATAATGTTGCCCCTCTTACACACTCAATGTCAACAGTTGAAAATGGGACAAACTGTGAACATGTCAACACGGAACGAATGTCTACCTCCAAAGAAAAAATACAATAATTATAATAAATTTCCGTCACACGTATAAAGAAAATGAAACCCAATTCCCGTAAGTAAGTCGAAAAGTAAGAAAATCACATAAAATATAAATCCGTATACAACGCCATCTCTGCATGATACTGCCAAAAACAAAACGACAGTTACGCATCGATAATTTGCTTCATTGTGTAATATTTAACTTAATAAAAAAATTGAATTTAATTCAGCTGATAAGTTAACACAACAGTTATTGATTCTGAGGCGGTACAAAGTTCGCCGGGTCAGCTAGTTATAATATGTATCAAGACTTCAAAAAGTTATGGATACAATCCTTATCGATCGACCATGCTGGAGGACAGGTGTCGCCTAGCGGACCTCATTAGTTCCAATGCAGAAAGAGTGAAGAGTCCATTCGTCGCCTGTGAGTTAGGTAATTTGCACCGAGCCGCAGTCATACAGCACTGGACTTTCAGTGACCACCTGTGCATCAAATAATCACACTGACTAAATCAACGATATAACGCCGTTGTTAGAGAATCAGTATCATGTAAAAAAAAATTACAATGCAACGGGATGTGATTTTGTCAACTAGAAAAAACACTGCTTTGCGTGGGTAGTGTATTATAAAAAGCAATCAGTGATTGTTTCATAATGATTTCACACGAATGTTCTATTGAATTCAGCACCTAAGCTTAAAATTTCTATATGTTCACAGGTTTCCTACAGAAGGTTACTTCAAGTGAATTATTAAAATTCTGGTATTGTCTCTGTTGCTATGTTGCTGATTGAAAACTGCTGCCATTGAACATATGAAAACATAAATTACTACCAATAAATTCTTCATTAGTTACTTTATAATATTTTACTTAAACTTAAGTACCTACGAAGTAAAATGGTAACGTGAAAAATTCGATGAACTATGTTACGTATGAATACCAAACAAGAGTTCCGACTGCTTCCGTCCGGAGCCAGTGACACTATTTCATCCCTAATTGGGGCATTTTGTGAGGCTGATGGTAGAGATAGACGAAGCAGTTGCAGAGGAGAAAGGTGGGGAAGTACCGGGCTTTTCAGATACGTCGCCAAACAGGGCTAAAGCCATTTTAAGGACAGTTTCAATTCGATAGAGTCTTCCACTCTGGAACATGCCACTTATATCCTATATTACTATTTATATTAATTAAATGTGAATTAACACAAATTAATCTAATAAAATTTCGTCAAACGTCGGATTGCTAGTCTAGAGCTTTACCCCTCGACCACGGAGGGCGTCAAACGATTTGTCTACTTGATAATTTCCTAATAATAAACGTGTTTTAATTTTTACATGGCGGACAAACTGTAATGTTGGTTAAATGGTTGTTTATCAGTTTTATAAAATTTAAAACAAGTTTCTTAGTAAGTAAGTAATTGTGTAAATACGCAAGATTTCGAAAATATGCAAATTTCTTTAGTTTCGTTTTCAGTAAAATATAAATATGATTTATGGCTCGTTACGATGACGAATTTTACGGGATGGAAATATTAAATCTCATGTTATTGTAGAAACTTTGCTTAGATATTTAAATAAAATTTATTTTCACAAGGATAATTTTAAACGAGATTTATTATTTTAGATGGGAAAAGAGACAAGAGTGCTCTTAAAAAATTTTCTTCCCGGTTCAAAAAAAACTTTCAATTGGTAAAATATGGATTTTATGTATGTTTAAATAATGACTGCAATAATTTCTGAATGTATCTTATCAGGGTTAGGATTCCTCTGCTAATAGTCAAGCTTCTATAAAAGAAGACACCAAAAGTAGTAGAAAAAAAAATTCATGGGTGAATGGAAAACGAAAAACATTTCCGTCTTTCTAACCCTTGAAACACAGTGTTATTATTTAATTTACCTACAAATTTGTAGCAAAACAGCTCGGTAATTATTTTACAGGCCTCGGTTGCTGTACTCTAAAGAAGCCTTCATTTTTAATGCGATTTTCACTGTACCAACGTCGTAAACAATTTTTACTCTCCGAGCTTAATTTGGTACGGAGCTTAGACTCTTCGTGAAAAAAGATTCGTTAAAACTTAAGAAACTCAGACCTGGAAAGGCTTTCAGGGTACTAATTAAAACTCATTGGTCTGGTCTCAAGCGGTCCCGAAAAGTACTCAGGTGGGAAATATTTCTAGTGCAGTAATTTGAAATTAGTGTCCTCCTTGCATGTTTTCGGTGAACTCAAAATAAGTTATTCTCGAATTTACTTGAGACACTAAACATTTTATTTATTTGTTAGAATTTTACAGCTTTCATTAATTCTACTCTACTATTTTCAACGCAGAAGCCAAAAAAGGAGAATCTGGAAAAAAGGTGTCGAGTTTCCTCATATTGAAACATTTTTTTTAAATCACAATAATCTTGCGAACATTTGAATTTGTGATGTATTGCAATTGTAATCTTCAACCGACTCAATTTTAATTAGCAGTTTGAGATCGTCAGCAAAACAACAGATATGAACGTGTGCCCTAAGCGATCCTGGATTCCTAGCAGGATAAGGAATAATAAGGAACTGAGATCAGAGCCTTGTGGAACACCTTATATGGCTGCGGATTTTTTAGAAATCGTATCCACCTGTCGATACGTACTGGCTTCTATCTTTTAGATATCAACCGTGAACCGTCAACATCTCTTGTTTCAGAAGGAAGAAAAACCTATTACGAGTATCTAATTTTTAACATTGGTTGCAACACGTTTTCCGAATAAAATCTATTTGCCAAACCGAATGTATTGCTAGTTTTTATTTTTTTATTTTATTAAATAGATTGATTATAACATTGATTATAACCTTGAATTAACCTAATCTTCTTCATCGAGATATCGTGATTCATGATATCCTGCCTGGTCAAATGTAAAATCCTCTTTTAATCGTCAGTACGTCTCATCTGCAGGTAATATTTTATCGTTTAACTGAAGGATAATGCAAAGGAAATGCCATGTTATTATGGATCAACTTACCAAGTTGTACTATCTCCATCTTCCTGTCGATAACAAAGTGCCAGGGGAATGCTTTACAAAAGCTGCCTACTCCCATCTTCAGATCAGCAGCCTCCGTTGACAGTTCTCCCGGTTCTCTGAACTCTCCACTTCCGGGAAATGTTTGGTTCTCTTCATCATTATCATCATCGTCAGATTGTTCAGATTCTGCGGGGATGACTGTGGGTGGGGGGCGGCCTTTGGATGTGGCGGGGGCGGCGTGGGGAATGGCGGTGATTTCATATCTGCGAAAAAAAAAATATTGATAATTTTTTAAAAATATTTTATTAAAAAAAAAATAATGAAATGATGTTTCCACATAAAAAATACCTGTAATGATTGTACAACTGATATCAAGTATGAAAGAGCGAGAATTAACTGCTTAAAAATATTGTGAAAGTAAGTCCAATATCTCTTCTTCATTACATGTCACTCAAGAATATTAATAATGGCAGTTTTAAAACAGGATTAGCGTCTTTTTGTGACAAATATTACCCTCGAACCACAAAATGAAAATAAGTTCATTTGTTTGAACGCCAGTATTTATTAACATTTTTGACGACAATTAGGTTTTGCTTGTCAGGTTGTACAAAACTCGTAAAAAAATAAGTCACCCTATTTTGATATAAATAGATCACATCGACTGTCTCAAGCCAAAAATGCTTACCAAGGTAATATTTTCAATTTCGATTTTTAGAAATATTATTTTCCCTTGTACTTTATTTGTTTATTTGCTTACGCCTTGGCGGCTTTTACATGTAAGGTAAATTGTACATGAGCATTATAACAAGTATATAGCATCATAAAAAGTATGTAGTAAATAAAATAATAAGCTGAGCATGAAAGACATAAGTAGGCACAACACAAGTAGGTATGAGTATACGATAAGTAAATTGTACCAGCAGATTCGTATTTGGGCTCAGGCTACAGTAGATTCCGCAATTATTATTGTCACAATATTACACAAAACAGCATACCGGCTGGCAGTGGTGTAAAATAATGCAATTATTGACTGGAGTATCGATAATAAACTCGATTTCAACTTCCAAAAATGTTCAGTTATGTGCTTTACGAGGTCACAAAAGACCATATATTTTAATTATAAAATGAAAGACACGTTATTGAAACACATGGTGACTTGCAAGGACTTAGGAATTGTGTATGACGCTCGCTTAACATTTCATGCTCACATTGAAAAGATCTGTAAATCAGCCACAAAGATGTTGGGTTTTGTCATACACAATTCAAAGGAATTGACCAACCTCACAGTTATAAGGCTGCTTTACTTTAGCTTGGTGCGTAGCATTCTCGAGAGTGGATCTCAGATATGGGGGCCAGAGGACATCGTGTATGTACTAATGGTCGAGAAAATACAAAAGAAATTTTTACGATACCTCTATATGAGAGAGTTTGGTTTTTACCCATGGCTGTTTCCTCGGGAATTTATCTCGGGAATGCTGGGTATCTGCAGCCTTAGTTCCAGAAGAGATGTCGCATTACTGCTGATGGCTTATAAGCTTCTAAATGGTTTTGTATCGGTACCAGATATTCTGGCTGAAATAGGATTCTATGTCCCGGATAATTTCACGCGAGGCCGCCAACACAGGCTTTTGATTCTTCCTAGGTGCAGAACTAACTTACCAATAGTGATGCCCCTGGGACGACTCACTAGGTTAATTAACTGCCTCGCAGGAAATGTGGATATATTCCACATTTCCTACAACGATTTTAAGCGTGAAATAACACTTACGTTTTAACGAAATGTATTACTTACTTTAACTGTAAATGTATTTATTATGTATCTTTTCTTACCGCTCTTGCAATGTATTGGTTTTTGTGCTGTTTTTGCAAATAAATAAATAAATAAAAACATATTTTAGTGATTAATATAAAAGTAGGTAATATTCTTGTAATTTAATTACTTATCAATATTCTAAAAATACTGAAGACTCTGAAGATTTTTTCACCATTTTTTAAATTGTTATTTTTTAGTAAAATAGACACAAAAAGTTTTTCAACTCCACATAGGAGGCCCAGCGGATAACAATATCTCCCCGCGCATGGGTCATCTTTGGAGATGCTATGCAGGGGTAGGTACGTTCAGATATTAAAAAAATGATTTTTACCTAAAAATGTTGCCCTTTAAAAACGAGACTTCCGATACGTTTATTTCCTATTTTCCCGATTCAATTTTCCTAATTTAATTACTTTATAAAATATTTACAACTTAATCTGAATAATTGTTTAATCTTATCATTATTATTATCTCTAGCTTATTACGAATAATTCCAATCTGTAAACTTTACCAGTCATTTACACATCTTTCGCAAGGCGGGTGAAATAATACTAAAAAACGTATCAATACCGTTTAAATGCGGAGAAGATTTATATTCTGTTTTTCTGATTCTAATCACTGTACTGAATATGTGCAATTTTAATATTTTCACAGTTCCAACTGGCTATAATGTCATTATGACTTAATAACCGCCACCGGCTGGTAAGACGGCTGTCACCAACCTTGCCCGACGTGACGTCAATACCGCCAAATTCACGAATAAAAACTAACGTGTCGTTTTGGCGGCAAATCTATCATAATATTTTTCGAGAATAAAAAAGAGTGAAAATACCCTATTGTTGTACACTCTAATCAGTTTCATTTTGCTTCCTCTCGTTTCAAGTTCTGAATGGTGGTCTTACACCAGGGCGATACTAGAGTATCTTCCACTGCGGAACGTGACAAAAATATACCTAATATTATATTAATTGATTAAGTTGTGACAACAAAAGTCAATCAAATAAAATTTATTTGCGCAAGCCGATATTTGAACCCGCGACCTCAAGATCGCCAGTAGAGAGACTTGCCCCTCGATTACGGAGACCGTCCAATTCCAAAGACAGTTTGCTTGCAGTTGGAAAAATAGTTAAAACCGTCAATGTTTTGCTTATATTCGAATTTAAAACCTTGTTCTAAGCCAAAACGTACCTTTTCTGAAATAAAATAATATCTTATAGTGGAATAATTTCTGAATGATTATTTTTTATGAAATATGCATAAAAAATTCAATTTCTCTATTGTTGTGCACAAGAATTCTAATGGTATAAAATCGGTTAGAAGTAAGTGAACCAGAATATCAGAATATTTTATAAAAACCACCAAGACTAAAATACCCGCTTTTATCACCGCTTACTTCAGATCGAAGGTCGAGTACCCCATTATCCGAGGAATTCTTTACCGGTGGCTTTCGGTAGAACTAAAAATAGATGCCTCGTACAAAAAGAAACTCCATTTTCCGGGACAGCGAATACGATTGAGGCTGCAATGCAATAAATAATATCGTTGGATGCAATAAACGGTTAATTTAATGTTCCTTAATTGAGTAAATGAGGCAAAAGCTATTTGCGGTAATATAGATATTAGATTCCGTTCATCGTTGAATAGGTAATTATTACAGCTAGTATTGAAAGTATCTACAATTTTTTCGTTGGTGGAGTATTTTTCTTCTCATTTGGAAGAAAAGCTATCCTTAAACTAGAACCATTGGAATAGCGTTTCAGAATTTGTCATTCTACGATCGAGAGATATTAATCTTTGACCCTAAGATGGTGCCAATTTTTTTATACTCTACGAACAAGACATCGAACGCATAAAAAAATTGTCGCTTCGTCGGCGGAGGGAACATCCGTTAACGCACATGGTGTAAGGGTAGATATACTATACAATTAAAACCGAATTGATAGACCTGTACGAAAACAGAAATACTCTTTGACTACGATGATGATCTAGCATATATAGAATAAAAATATATGGAACACCAGAAGTGCCTTCCATATAAATAACTGAAAAAGGATTTCCTCAGCGTTCTGTATCACTTACACTCAACTGAAATTGTAGATCTCCAACCCATTTGAACTTTGAAAGCACAGTTTTGTTTGGAATTATAGGATCAAATTTGGCAGGTAATTGGATCACAAAACACGCTTTCAAGACACTTATTGTGTTAATCTTTAATCTATGATGAAGCATAAATCTCTCACCTACACCTACTCTGCGGAACTCTGTTACTATGGCATTGGGTGACGTCTATCTCACCTAAAATGACTCGTGTCATGACTGAATCAGCAGACATCTATGATAACGAAAACCTTTCATATTTTTGTAATATCTATAAAAATCTATAATTGTGATGTTATTGTAGCAAAATTTTAAAGTCTACCACCTATCATGTCTCGGGGTCGTTTATCTGTGGAACTCTATGACTACGATGTTGATGTAGCAAGTATTCTTCCTAACTTGACTCAAAACATTCATATATCTAATAAATACAATAAAATAACTAAGTTTCAATTCCATTTTATTTTTTCTCAATCCAACCGGTTTCAGTTCATCCTGAACCTTCCTCAGGGGTGAATAAAAAGACATTCAATGAGGAAGGTTCAGTATGAACCGAAACCGGTTGGATTTAGATAAAATAAAGTGGAATTGAAACTAAGTTTTTTAATTTAATTTATTATAATAATTATGTTTTCCCACAAAGTGTTTGCTACATGTGAAGATTCCTACATCTGTTTAACTCCATTACTAAAACTGTGTTGGACGATGTCCCTCTCAACTAAAGTGACTTGCATCATAGCTTAATCCGCAGATTGCGATGATAACCTTTTATATTGATGAAGTATCGATGGAAATTTATGACTGTGGTGTTGATGTAGCAGATTATATCTCTCACCTAAAGTGTCTCGGGTCATTGCTGTATCTGTGGAACTCTATGACGGCGGTGGTATTGTAGTAGATCTGCGCGATGGCCTTGAGGCTGCCCACAAGCAAGAAGGCCACAGGCTCCCGTTCCGTGGTGAAGTGAAGCTCCAACTGACCGTGGCGCGTGGGACTGCACACGAAGGCTGCCTCGTGGTCCTGCCCGGGATTCTGTGATGGGTCGTCCTGGGAACAAAGTCCAAAGATTGATAAGTAAGTTGAACAATCTCGGAGAGTTTTGATGAAGAGAATGGATTAATTCAATTCAATTCAATTTATTAATTTTTAAAACATTACAAAATTAAAATATCAAGGCGTTTTAAAAGAGATAAAAAAATATGATTCAAACAGATTTAAGCAATTTATACATCAATGAAGCACAATCATACAAACAGCAATAAAGCTTGTCGTCTGAATTGTGCTTCATTGATGTTAAACATATCGTCATTCGAAGTGATTTTATTTAACAACAAGGAAGCTCTCCCGATTGGCATAACCATTGGCAAGTTAGTTCTGGCAGCCGGGAGATAAAACAGTCTACGCTGCCGGTGACGGAACATAATAACTAATGGTCTCCATGAAAGCCGAGTTTTCGAACCTTCCACGAATAAGTCTGAAGAAATGTGTTATATCAATGTGAGCATATCATAATATAAAAGTGAGCTTATTCATTCTTACCCGTAGATGGTTCATACCAAGCATGCCCAAAAGAAAGTTGGTAGGGTAGAGCCAAGGGTAGTAGCCGTACTTCCTCAGGTAAAGAAATCTCAGAAATTTCTTTTGAACCCTCTCCAACATGAGGGAATACTTCACTTGGTGTGGGCTCCAAACCACCGACCCACTCTCAAATCTACTCCTAACCAAAGCATTGTAAAAAAAGCAAAGCAAAGTACTGTGAGAACCCGGGTATCTCTGAAGTTTCTCGCAGTGCGTAGAACAAAACCCAACATTCTCAGTGAAGTACTACACGTCATTACGATATGAGCATGAAAAGTTAACCTAATATTAAACAAAATACCAAGATCTTTCATATTGGAGACAAGTTTTAAATTTAGAGTCCTCATAGTATACCGGTAAAACCAGGAATGATGCGCTCTGGTGAAAGAAAGAATGAAACATTTAGAGATGTATTAAATACATATATATTTTATATATATTTATATATTAAATTTATTAATTATTAAAGGTAATTTTGTTTTTATCTTTGAGGATTATATGTGGAGGTTCTTTTTGAGGAGAGAAAGGAGTGAACACAAGAAACACAGTTTTGGATGGAAAATTATTCCATAACAGAGCTGTATGAACGCAAAAACGAGGCGTGGAAATAACCGGTTCTCGTGCGATATAATATGACAAAAGTGTATAAATATTGCTCAATTTTGCTAGGTTATTGATCCCTTTGAAACTTTAAATGAAAAATGTAATAATTCATTATCTTCAAAATTATCATTAAAATATTGGAACACAGATAGCTGCCATAATTAAAAAAGTTAATCCTTCTTAAATATTTTGGATGTCTAACAAGTTTTTATCAATAAGGCAGATTTGTATAAAAGAAAAAAATAAACAAAATATGTAGAACACTCTGATAACGGACAAAACATTGGCAAATGAAAAGGTGGCGCAACAGAACACCCTAACAACAATCAGCATAACACTTTTGGTCGAGAGAATCTTAAATCATAACAATAGAATAAGTGGTTAGAACGAAAGTGTTTCCCAACGTGTTAATAATAACCTAGTCCAATTTAATGTATCGAGGATTAGAATCACGCTTCAGAGGATTAATTACGCAATGTTTGTAACCAAACATGGCGTAAAAGAGCTAAATAAACTTTAGTGGAGAAACTTCGAATGTTTCACACATTGAAACACATGCCTCGAATCCAGAAAAAGGTTTTTATGTTACCGGTACCTGAAAAAATCAACAGGATGATGAGTCGAGAAAATGCTCATTAAATTTTCTCTAGATAAATGAATAAGCCGCAAACTGATAAATTAAAAACACATTTGATACAAGCTGCAAATTCAATACCCTTTAATGTTAAACATGGATGCAAATATGGTTTAAACGATATTTTGATTTTTTTTAACCTTCCATTAATATGTATGGTGTAATATTCAGCAATCAGATCAGGAACTTGTGCGTAATCGAAACTAGAATTTTGTTTGTCTCTCGGAAGCTGGGAGAACTGCAGTACTGAGCTTGCATATAATGTAATAATACCCAACTGCAAACAGCATACATTATACAAACCAGACGTGCGAAGTTTCGTTGAGATTGTTAAACATCTCTGATCTGAAGGCTTATGTTACCTGAATAGCTCCTTGTATCTTCCCAAAATCTAGCAATTAGTTCTAAATAATCCCTTATAATTATACTCTGTACTCTAAATACCATGTTAATCCATGACGCTGCGTAATTAGAAAAAAAATATGCCGGAAGGTATGAAGAATGCTTATTTGGTTTTGTTTTTATATTAATACCTCACAAGAGTCTCTGCTGTTCCCGTCTAGAGCCAGTGAGTCTATGGCATCTCCAATTAAGGTAGGTTGTGAGGCTGAAGGTAGTGGGGAGGGAAAGGAGATTTTTTTTTTTAACAGTGAATATCGCACAAGAATCTCAACTGCTCCCATCTGGAGCCAGTGAGACTATGGCATCCCCAATTGGGGTATGTTGTGAGGCTGAAGGTAGTGGGGAGGGGAAGGAGGTGGGGGAGAGGAAGGTTGGGAAGTACCTGGCTATTTAGATATGGTCACCAAGCACGGCTAAAGCCATTTTCAAGCAACGTTTCAATTCTGAATGGTGGTCTTACACCAGGGCAATACTGATAGTATCTTCCACTCTGAAACGTGCCGCAAATATACTATATATTATTTTTAATGAATTAATTGTGAAATAACCCAAATTAATCAAATAAAATTTATTTGCGCACGACGGGTTCGAACCCGCGACCCCCGGATTGTGAGCCAAGAGTCTTACCCACTGGACTACGGAGGAGATGGGGAAGAGGAAGGTGGAGAAGTGCCTGGCTTTTCAGATCTAGTCACCAAATACGGTTAACACCATTTCAAGAAAGGTTTCACTGCTAAATGATGGTTTTACACCAGAATGATACGGAGAGTATCTTCTACTCTGGAACGTTCCGCGAATATACTAAATATTATTTTAAATGAAATAATTGTGAAATAACACAAATTAATCAAATAAAATTTATTTGCCCACACCGGGTTTCGATCCCGCGACCTTCGGATTGCGAGTAAAGAGTCTTACCGCTAGAATGATTTTGCCGATATTTTTTTAGTGAAATTTACTTATTTACTACTTGGCTTTTTTTTACCTAATTTACATACAGGAGGCCCTAATGAAAAAATAACGCCATCGATACTTTGGTCCCAACTCAACTTGTGAAATTTTTTTCATAAGAATGAATCGATTTTGCGACTCAATTATGTGCTCAACAGTTTGGCTGTGCAATGATGTACATATATTGTGTTTTCTTCTTCCTAAATAGTGAGTCTATTTTAGGTTCAATAATTACTTTCCATAAAAGCCTCTCCCTACAGAATGCCAAAAAATGACAACGTCTCCAACGTAAAGTCGAGTTCAAAAAAGTTATTCACAATTAAGACCAGATTTATGCAAAAGAAAAAATGTAGCCGGCGAAAATTTTAACTCGACTCCGATGAAGTTGGCAATAAATCTTCCACTGGAAAAGTAACATTAAATAATAGAACAACCACTCAAAAATCTAGCAAAGTTTTCATCTCTCAAAATAAATTCAGGTTCTTCAACAGGAAGCCATTATTTTTCAAGTATCACAATTATTTTTCATTTCAGGATATGAGAGTTGCCTAGTTGAGAGTCGTTCTGCGAGATGAAGTTTTAATTTTTTTTCAGGTTTTCAATAAAACAGTTATTACCTAAAATATTATGGAGAAGGTTAAATCATTTAAAAAAAAGTGCATAGGGGCAGTTTTACTATGTTGTGACCATTGACTTAGTTGTGCGTATGTCAAAAGATGATTAATGAACTCTCCGTAGTTGAAATTGAATATGTCAATGTTCAATGCAGAATCGTTAAGCATTTGAGTCGCTCTGTTTAATGGCGTATTCTGATAGGCAGAAGTTTTCGCTTTCGTAGATTAAAAAAAGGAGTGGGATCTCCCACGAATATACGCGTTTATTAACGGTAAAGCTTTGCATTAGAATAATTTAAAGGTTTTTATAATAGTTTACTTAATTAAATAATAAAACCTAAATTTGTGATATTGATTTGATTAAAGAATGGCATTTTAATCCAATGCACTATCTAGATTGCATTTAGTTGGGGTAATCATACTTAAAAATAGCAACCAAAAATATATATTTGAAGTAAATGAAGACAATGTTGATAGTTCTCAGTTGAGGTTGATGCAGTTAAAAATTAAGTATATAATGATATGGTAGAATTAGCTCAGTGGTCAGATCTCTTCTCCGGCAAGGTAGAGGTCCTGGGTTCAATTCCCAGATGCGACTTAATCTTTTTATTTCCTGTTTCAAATCTTTTTTCACATTGTTTTCGATGATTTTAATAAAAATTACTAATTATTGGCCATACATCATTGTATGCAGCAGAACGTGAGAAAATACTTTTTTTTTCAGAGTTAGTTCCTATAGAAACTCATAGTCCTGATTTGGATTTTTTTCAATGTAAAAAGCACATGAGTCCCATCTGCCTGAGCCAGTGGGATTATAATATCTTGATTTGGGGTTTGTTGTGAGGGCGAAGAAAAGGAAATGGGAAATAAAAAGGTCGGGAAGTAGGTACATACCTGGATATTCTGACAGGATCATTAAATACAGCAATCAAGAAATTTTATAATCTTTTCGGTGATCTTTTACCAGGGCGATACTGAGAGTATTTTCCGCTCTAAAAGTAATTTAATTTGGGATTTGTGAATTAATCGATGTGATCAACTTTAACAAGTAAATATTAAATCATTTACCATTGAAGACATAAAACTACAAAACAAGATCAGCAAAACCCTTTACTAGAATAAACTTTTGTAAAGTTTATGTTTCTGAAATCGATTAGTTTACGAAGCGAAGAACCCTCTTGTATTCAAATAATTGAATTAAATTTTAAATAATGAATTTAAACTTAATATAATCAACGTCCCTGAATTTTTATTGGATATTGTGGTAATAAGCCTAACACTTAAATGCCTTTATTACAAACTTCTATGATTTGATTATTGAAAGAGAAATTAGATTTAAACTAGGCTGTTAAAAAGCAATATGCTTAAAAGGTAACTATTACTGCCCTCTGTAGGATAAAACTTAGGTTATTGGGTTTGGAGCTTGGCTAAACCCTACTTTCATTCCTATAAACATTGGTAACGTGATAAATCAGTTCTCTTGATTGTATAGTTATATACAGGGCTACTACTGGGCTTAATTGGTTTTGTGATTCTTGTTTGTATAAATGCAATAAGCTCTATTAAACTTTCTTCTTTCTGATTCGTGCTCGGGATAAAGCAGTTCCTTCAAAACCAACAAGGGGACCGAGCCGGCTCTCATTTCGGTAGTTTAAAAAAGTGCAAATCATCATGTAACCACCGTTTAATTGTAAATAAACTAAAGAGCGCGTAATACACGAGACCGATTTTCAGCCCGATTCCAATTAGACACAAAAGTTAACATTTTTCGCTTTACGCGGTCGCTGTTTTCAACTCTATTTTCATACCTACAATTTCAGTAGGCATCACAACAAACAGTATGGTTCATGTGTTGTTTGCAGTGATGACAATGGAAATCCTAGATATGAAAATAGAGGTGAAAATAGCGATCGCGGAAAATCGAAAAATGTTGACTTTTGTCTCTAATTGGAAACGGGCTGAAAATCGGGCTCGTTTATTACGCTCATTAGACCATATCATCAGACGCCGGCGTAGTCCAGTGGTAAGGTTCTTGACTCACACACCGAAGGTCGCGGGATCGAATCCGGGCGTGGCAAATAAATTTTATTTGATTAATTTGTGTTATTTCACAATTTATTCATTTAAAATAATATATTATAGTATATTTGAGGCACGTTCCAGAGTGGAAGATGCTCTCAGTATCGCCCTGGTGTAAAACCACCATTAAAAATTGAAACGTTGCTTGAAATGGCATTAGCCGTGTTTGGTGACCAGATCTGAATAGCCAGGTACTTCCCCACCTTCCTCTCACCACATACTCCATTTGGGGAAGCCATAGTCTTACTGAATTCAGAGCAGTTGGGACTCTAGTGCGGTATTCATATAAAAAAATAAAAAAGTGTTTTTTACTGAAGTGATCTGATGTCTTAAAAAAGTATTTTTTAAAAAATTAAATAGATTGGACATTAAAAGACTATCATAAACTTCGGCTCCAAAAGAAGTTGGAAGTAGAACACAGATTTTTCCCATAAAAATGTATTAAGTTTACAAATGTGTATCTTACTAATATTATAAATGCGAAAGTTTGTATGGATGGTCCTTACTCTTTCACGCAATAAATATGGAATGGAATTTAAAAATTCTTTCACTAATCGAAAGCTTCATTATTTGCGAGTAACATAGGCTATATATATTGGTAAGCTCTGGCTTAATGAATAAACTGTGGCGTTATGAAATTATGTATCATACGTTTTCTGTCCCTAACAAAATCGAGTTATTGCAAACGTCAAACAAATTGTTATCTTGGAAACAATGTTTCTTTTTTAAATTTTAGGCTTAAAAAGAGTGCTCTTTTGGCGTCGTAGTTAATATCTACCTATCTCTAAAAATGTTTACTGTCCGATAGAAAAGCATAGCGTTGCTATAAAGCATAGCGTTTGACGTGGACTGCCATTTTGTTATTTTTTTACGTTACTCTGGATTCAAATATGAATAAAATACTAATAATAATTAAGGGAGTAGGTACTTACAATAAATTTCTATTTCTATAATTTAAATATTTTCTAAAATAGAATTTTTGTTTGCGAAATGTCATTCTCATTAATTTTATTTGTCTTATCGTTATTTGTTGTTTGTATTATGTGATTTTTTTAAACAGAGATAATTGGAGGAATGGGAAATGACATAGGCTACTTTTTATCTAATTTTTAAATTCTTTATACACTAATTTCCCACTAATACCATGCGAACGAAGCCGCGGGTAAAAGCTAGTTTAAAATAAAGTTTCATTGCAGCTATTCCAAAAGCAAAGTTTAAAAATTTTTGACGCTCCAGGGTTCAGTTGTTTTCTAATGACAATGACTAACGAAAATAATGATATTGGGTAGATTTCAATGAAAACACTTTTCACAAAAGCTTATATTATTATCTTTGAGCTTTTGTGGCATAACTTTATTCCATGGAAGAGGTTCCTTTTCAAAGCACTATTAGAGATTCAAGCACCGAGGCGAACCATTTTAATCATTCGTATAATGCCGCTGACATCGGCATTGTATGATTTTCTTCAACATACACTTCAAACACTTTTGCACCACTTTGTGATCCCATTACCGCTGAATCAAATCCGCTGGAATTCCATTCTCCAGTGTAGTCGATCCAATCTAAAATGGTTATGACTCATAACAATGGACCTTTCTTTGTACTTAGAACTCTGGCAGAAGGTTTACCATTTTACTCAAATTCCCTAAGGAAGCTAAGACAATAGATACACATGTCGTGTCTCTTAGGGATGAGAGAATGGTAAAACAATATCTATAGATCTACAAATTTAGATTATTGACAATGCTACCTACCTAAGTTGATTTATTTAGGCAGATTGTATTATTGCGCAGAATACGACAATCCAAGAATACCACCACCACTGCTGTTTAGTTTTGAAATGGGAATATGTATAGTTCCAACCGGAATGTCATTTATCCAGTAATTATCTCTCCCTAATACTTGCTGGAAAAATGTTAGAAATCGGGAACAATGATATTTGTTTTTGAAAAATAGGAGAAGAATTGGATTTACCTTGGAAGTAAGTTTATGGTGTGTTTCGTGTATATAATCTCTTTTTTGAACTAAAAGGAAGGTATTTGACCATTTCAAAAGTAAACAATATCGTTTTGCTGTAGAGATAATTGACTCGAGATATCGCAGTGTAACTATGAGTATGTATATAACTGTATTTTGATTGTGTTATGTGCTCTTTTACAGAGGTACCATGGAAAGTGATTGTTCATTTTCCTTGTATCCGTAGTTTTTCCTACGTACAATATCACCCACTTCCAGCAAACACCAATTCGTCTCGTTTAGATTTTAATATTACAGTTCATTTCCAAGTGCAACTCAAGCAACTCAATAACTGTCATGGTTGCCTGGATGGAGTCCCCCTTATGGCTCTCTTCAGACGGGAGACGATCAAATATACTTCATTAACGACTATTTGCGTCATATCCAATTAATAATTTTTCACTTCTTCTCTGATTTTATTTAATGTATCTATTCTGTTATTTTCTTTTAATCTGAATAGGATAATTATTTTTTATTGGTAAACTAATGTTTAAGACAAGATTTTTATGCATAGCACAAAGGGTAACAATTATTATAAGCAATAATTATTAGCCTGAAACACTCATCAACATTGAAAAAATCTCCCGAGAAAAGATAAATGCCGCCGACGGGACTATCTCTCCACTACCTCTGCAGACCTCCTGTAATAATTTATGATTATTATTACACCCAATGACGTTTTACAAGAGGTTAATAGTAAGTGGACGTTCCGACCCAGGTGTCTTGGATTCGTCCTCCGCCAGCTAAGTATCCCACAATTGCGCAAGCCAATTTTTTTTTAAACATTGTCAGGTTTGTCTATTTGTTTAAAAGCTAGAGTTTGGTGATATAAATTTCATTGCATATAAATCACAAAACAACTTTGAAACATGAAACATATCCTGGGTCACAAATAATCTGACAGTATTTGAATTCTACATCTCCTAATTTTATTGTGCATAATGGAGGACTAATCTCATAATTGAACGAACTCACAAGCATGGGTGTCAACCAGATGTTATGGATGACTCAGGTACAAATCATATATTCTTTTTAATAATCTGATTAAGCAACTAACCATCACTTAAAAGTATTTATACCAGTTTTATGCATTAACATTATCATCACATATCAATAAAACTGTTGTACATCGGAATTCAAACTGAAAAGATATAATATGTGGTAGATATTAGGGTAGGTATTGTTTCTTTAAAAACATGTTGTTTTTCGCAATTTTCTAACTGTTGATTTCCCCAATTTTCCGTGCTGCTTACACCATTGGACAAAAATTGCCTTTGAGAACAGAGAAACCAAAATACACAAAGAAAATATTCCATTGGCAAAGGAAGGAAACATTTTCACGAGACTTTTTGCATTACCATATTTATGTGAGCGTGTCGGATAATTCTGCGCCATGGGCTAAGAACCTATTTCCCTACATTGTTCCCTAGTAGTATTTTTTTATCCTAATATATTTTAGGCTTGTACGTTTTATATTGTTGCATATTTTAACAAATTATAACTCCCCATTTTTATAAACAGCAAAAAGTGAATTTGATTGATATGAGAAAACGAAATTACGTAAAAAAATGAGACAGTACTACGCGGGTTGTTCGTTATGTAAAATTATTTATTTATTGCAAAAAAATAAAGCGAAACGAAGGATTTTATACGGATAGTAAAGATAAAAGACAGAAATAAACATCAAAAACAGAGGTAACAAGTCGTCGTCTCAGTTCTTATTTGTCCAACAGACCATTAAAGTTTTTGTCCAATCTCCACTTTAAAATTTAAAAAAAGTATAAAACCAATAAAGTATACAACTAAGAATTATTTAAACTCATAAGACCTTTACATATACGGAAATAACTTTATCTTAAATACCTATCATAATGTTTCATTGAAATAATGAATGAAAACCTTCTCCTCGCGCAAAATTTTCTAAAGGTCTGTTGGACAAATACGAACTAAGACGACGAAGTCAGGTCAGGTCAAAACCTCACTAAAAGTCTAAGTATGGATTAATTAAAAAAATTTGAACAATTCATCAAATATTTGAGGTCAATTTTCACGTTCTTTGTAAGTTATATTCAAGTTCTTTGATTATATCATTATAGGCGTTATACATCATTATAGGTTTTTTCGGGTCTTGGCGGCGGATGCGTCTGCCCACCCATCGCGTCACAGGCCGGATCGGAAGAGAATGGTTGAAGGAGTCCCTTTGACTTCTCCAGCCGTACTCTTTCAGAACATCGCCTTACACCTCAGTGGGAGAGATGGATTCACTCCTGAACACACTGACCCCCAGATTCCTACCCACCCCTAATACCCTTTTCCTTCCCAGAACTTCCTCTCCTCCCTTTACTAAAAATACCCTCCATTCAGCATCCCAAAAGATGGCATAGGCCCTGAGGGGAATTATTTTCCTCAGGTCCTTATGTGTGAAGCTAATTTTAAAAAAAATCCAGTTGCTTCATAAAACTGTAATTTTCACAAATCTTGAATAGAACCTTCACAGAACGAATTGTTAAAATTTTTTGAAACAACCCATCCTTCACAAATGTATTTTTCATGCAATTGTCAGACAGAAATTATTTAGTAAAATGTATTCAATAAAAAAATGTAGCTTTCGTCTTCAGTTAAGTCTACACAATATTTTAATAACTAGTACCTACAAGTGAGGTAATCAAAATAAAATCTCCGTTATGTTTTATTTGTTTTTAAACTATTTATTATTTTTAATTGGTATACTAATGTTTTAAGACAAGATTTTTATGCATAGCACAAAGAGTAACAATTATTATAAGCAATCATTATTAGCCTGAAACACTCATCAACGTTGAAAAAATTTCTAGAAAAAGATAAATGCCGCCGACGGGACTTGAACCCGCGTCCTTCTGATATCCGGTCAACTGCTCTACCACTGAGCTAAGACGACCTAGCTCAGTGGTAGAGCAGTTGACCGGATATCAGAAGGACGCGGGTTCAAGTCCCGTCGGCGGCATTTATCTTTTCTCGGGAGATTTTTTCAATGTTGATGAGTGTTTCAGGCTAATAATTATTGCTTATAATAATTGTTTTTAAACATTTTATTAACTACCAGCTAAAAGGTCTCTTGTTACCTGATTGTACAGGACGTCATGAACGCTGTCTAGTGTTGCAAGGAAGTCTTGAAGATCTCCTCCAAGACACCTTAAGGCCCTCTCTAGTCTCCCGGAGCAGCAGCGTGCTACCAGCTCCGATCCTAGCATCTCCAGGAACTGGGGAGCGTCCAACGCTGTAGAAACAAATAAAGTTTGTTAGTTAAGCCACTGTAGGAAAGCATTTTTGCACACAAACAGTTTATATTTGTAATTTTTTTACATTAGCTCCACACAAGAGTTCCCAAGGAAATTTTTTCCCTTAAAAATTAATAAAATAACAAAATAACGGAAATTAATAAAATAACGTTCTGGAAGAGAAAACTTATGAGAGATGTGTAGGAATCTAGGGTCAGTATGTCCACGAGTGCCAGACGAATGAATCCATTCCTCCACTGCGGTACAAGAGGTCGAGAGAGTCCGGTTGGAGGGGTCGAAGAGTTTCCTTTCAATCGGGAGAGCCCGATCCGGCCAGTCGGTGGGCAGATGCAACGGCTACCAAGATCTGGGGACTAACCACACACCATGAACCACGGCTCCTCTGCTCAATTACCGATCGTAGCGAACCACTTGGTATGACCCAAAGTTATTGAAATATAAAAGATGTGTTATCCGCAGTTTTTACTGGGTGGGACTGTGTTTCCTGGCGTCATCGCCGAAATTGTTAAACAATACTACTGTGCACCTTAAAAACAACTAAATTAACGAATTCTTTCCGAATTCAAACTATGCCCATCAGATAGTAGTCTTTCGACGGTCGTGCAGTCATCATAGCATATCTCTAGTATTTCAATATCTTTAGTATGACCTATGGCACAGGGGTTTTGGTAGGACCTAAGGCACAGGGGTAATCAAAGCTCAATATAACGACCATTTCACATAATTAATTTTGTCGATGAACTGTTTTCGATTTATGAATTTTTGCCTTCATGGAGTAATAATTTACCTACTCCACACATATTATTAGATTGAAGGTTGCGGATTTATGTAACTGCATTGATTTTAACAATTATTTTATATGGGTATGGTTGTTATCTCTGAGCTTTGTGATACCCGAATGTACAGACCCTGTAGGACTACGGTATTACCACAAGGGGGGGCTAAAATAATCGGTAAAGGGGAAGAAGATCGTAGAAATGCATAAAAACTGAGAAGTAGATGCATAGTGTTCAATTTGGGTAGCGCCACTCTGGAAATCATTTATCAATAACCAACAACTCCGCCATAGGTCACCCAAGGGATTTGGCAAGTTTGATTAATTAGCAAGGATGCCCGGGTTCATGGGGTGAGGTTTGTCTAGGTCTAAGGCAGCGAATGCATTTGCCAACCTACTGCGTTGCGAATTGGATCAAAAGAGAATGTTTGTGGGAGACCTAACCTAGGCCTCTCTTGCAAAACTCTCTTGACCTATTGCCTTGCAGTTGGATGGATTAATACGTCCGTCACCCCTCATACCTGTTTCCGTCCTGAACTTCCTCTTCCTTCTTTCCCTGAAAAGACCTTCCACACAGCATCCCCAAAGGTGACATAAGCCTTGATGGATTTATTTTCCTCAGGGATTCCTGTGTGGAACTAATGTAAAAAAGAAAATAAGCTATTTAGGATTGATCACCAAACATGGCATCAATTCGAGCAACGATCAAACTTTTCGATTATGACTGGTGGTCTCTCAAAATCAAGACAATATTTAAATATGCTCAGATTTAAAAAAAATTGTAAAAAGAAATTAAAAAAAAAAAAAATCCTTGCCATACTACAGATTATCGATCTCTTTGTCAAGGATCGAGGAGCTTACTGCTCAGAAATAAAATAAGTTGTATGATATTTTCAGAGATAAGCTATTATAAAAGATTCCTTATATCTGCTTGAATGAACGGAAAATTAAAATTCTTCTCTTCAAATTATTCTTCGCAGAAATATCAGAAGGTCGCCTTTGAAAAAAGGTTTTGTTTGAAAAAGTTTAACGCGAGGAAAATACCGTTCAAAGAAGATTTATTGACCTCAAAATATTATTCGGGTCTGACGAATTCTAAGTATTTAGTTAGACTAGGTAAGAACTCAAGACATAAAAGGTCGGCAAATATTTTAAAGAGAGATGAAAGACAGATTGTGTTCGGAAAGACAAGACTTTTTAGGTGGTTATCGGAAAGTCTTGGCGTTGAAAACAAAAAATGCGAAAGCCATTGTTTTACCTTTTCTTAAACAATAGACTTTCACTGGCCAGCAAAGTGTGTTTGGAATTGGTAATTTGAATTATGTTACATTTTTGAAGAAAAAGATAATAATAATAAATTTAAACGAAGCGTAGAAAGAACAAGGCACAGAAAAAAATGTAACGGTTGCAAATAAGTTGAACCGGGAACAAAAGTTAATAAAATTAGGATTGAGTATTTATTTAGACTTTTATAAAAAGTCAACAGGTATCCCATATAATTAAAACCGGATATATTTATCCGAGAGACTAACTAGGATACAAATAAATTTTGTTTTTAAGAGTTTTAATTTTCAATGTACATTTGTTATTTTAATTTTAAATTTTCTGCAACAAGTAACAAATGTACATTGTACAATTTAAAGTAACAAATGTACATTGAAAATTAAAACTCTTCAAAACAAAATGTCTAGAAATTGTTTCATAGTTAATGCCCAAGAAATACAAAAAAATACATACAAATTCATATTTTGTAATCATTCAAAAAGAAAGCTGAAAAATATGGAGAATATTATAGTTGAGGATGATATTGTTAATTCTGAATCTGAAATATGAGATCGACAAAAATGAGAAAAAAATATAGGTCCCAATGACCGCGTTGTTTAAGGCACTGTGTCCCGGTAAGACTAGATATCTTGGTTTGGTTTCCCAGTTGCGACCGTTATTTTTACATTTAACGTTATTATTATCTTCTTCCTCAATGATATATTACATTGATGAGTATAACCTTAAAAATCATTAAAACGTTATTCCAATAAAAATTAAAATACTTCACATTAGACCTGTAGAGAAGTTTTAAGTTTAGATTCACGCCTTCGAGGGTTTTCCAAGAATATTAAAGACCTTTATTATTTAACAAATCTGAAAAATGTTATTTTTACAGAAAAAGAGTATGAAATTTTAGGTAGGTACATATTTCTACTAGTTTTTGACGAAGTCCCCGTTACGATCGATGTCCTTGGTTAACCTAGTTTAAGATTCGCTTGTCATACAACACAACGGCTGTTCATTTTTTCTCCTCTATGTTAAATAACTGCTGTATGTGAAAAGTTGACATTTTTAAGCAGCATCGGCTGCGATAATAATGTACTTTTTTAAGGGAGCTTCGGGATTTTTTTCATTTATCTTTATTCATTGCTTTGATGGTCACATACTTTATAAATCTTCGACCACCGTGCTAGGCACACGTCCGTGTTGTGGTGGTCGAGTCGGGTTATTTGTCGATAACATTTTGGGGTATCAACTTTGGGTTTCAATTGAAATTTGGGACTCGATACGTTTATTGTTATATAATGAGTATTCAGCCACATTTGATCGAGTGTGAAAAAGCACTCAGGAGTATTTTGTAAGCATATGAAAGTCGCTTAGAGGGTCTTTGTTGCCATGGCTGGTGGCTAGTGCTTAGCAACGACTCAGCTTGCTGGACTCTCACGAAGAAGAGTAAAAGGTGTTCGATATTTTGAGGAAGGTAAGAACCTTTCGATTCACTCGAGGAAATGTTTTGTGATGGAGAAGATACATCCACGAGTTAAGCCAATTGTGTGAAGAGACGTCAATAACAAGATTTATTAAACCTGGACTTCTCTACTGGCCAGGACACGTATCGAGGATGGAATATAGTCGACCACCGAAGAGGCTTCTTTACAAAATCCCGCCGGGCTAAGAAGTATTGGGAGACCTACTGTGTATACTTAGATCAGTGATCAATATGAGGGCAAATATCGCATTTTTAGCATAATAAATGGGAGGGATACAGAAAGAAACTTGTAAATTTGCAATAAAGGAGGTCAGAAAACTATTAGAAATCTTTACTTTTACGTACTTGACTTATATGCCTGTGTGTGTGACTTAACCGGTGATTGCTGACCTTATTGAATCTCCAGGTATTTTTTTTTAATAAAAAAATACCATTTGTTACTGGTCACTCAGCCGGGTAACTGGAGAACCTTTTCTTCTAATCTCCCTATCTCTCCTTAATGTTAAGGAAGCTGAAAGTCTTATAGTTTTGTTGTGGGTTGTGTCTCAAGTTAAAAAATTACATAATTGTACGTGAGTAGTAGAATATTATAACAGTTGTTTTAGAAGAGATATAAACTAGTTTAAAATATTAACTTTTATGCCAAATAAAATATGCTTAAAAAATCCCTAAACTCTCCAATAGGTTCCCAACTAAATTCTGAAGTTTTTGGTTGAATAAAAAGACAACGGAAACCAAAATGTCATCTAATTTTTTTTTACTCAAAATAAGTTCAGGAATCACTGATTAGTAAGTCGGGCAATTCTCTTCACAGTGCTTTTACATATTGAGTTACCTATCCATAACATTGCATCTGCGCATGCTTATGAAAGAACGACAGTTATTTTCCATATTTCTTTTGCATCCTTAATATTTACCACAGCAAGGCCCCGAACTGAACCGTTACGTGTGTGGTTTTATACATTGATATTAATATTAATATATGTTTAATATTTTTATAAAAGATACTATTTTTTAACTTTCATTTTCATAATATTTACCACAAAAACCTAGATAACTAACAAAAAATTATAAATTGCCATCTCAACACAGGCGTTTCACACTTAGTAAGATGGGCAATATGTCATTACTGTAATCAAATGTAACATTAAAATAATGAAATAAATATAAAGATGATGAAGTGATAATATTGGCTAACATTTTGAATGGCCGTCATTGGTTCGCAAAGACTCCAGAAGAGTGAATCTGTATCTTTTGTGTCGTTACGAGACAATTATGACGAAAAGGCAAAACCCGTCGGAAATCAGAAGGCGTCCGTGGTGCATTATTGGCTATCAAATTTGTGATTTTCTATGATTTGTGAATCCCTGTCGTATATTAAAAGGATAAATTACTTACTTAAAAACACAAATAACTATAGTTATTCAAACTACTTGAAAATAAGCTTAACAGCCATTTGTGAACTACTATCCATTTGTCGTACTATTTTAATTTTTGCACGTGATTACATTCGATTCGCAAATTTTCCCGCTGCTAACGTCTCTTAAGTGGCTTACGCGATAAAACTGACGTTATCATATGTGGTGTTAGGGCAATTACTTTTAACAGTTGTTGTCTTAAAACATGCGCAGAATTTTACTCGTTAGTGTGTTTAAAAAACTGGATTTAAGAAAATTGTTTGTCGTGTACGTCTGTCGCAAAAGATACAGGATCGCCCTTCTGATTGCTTTTATACCCACGTTTAAATGAATACTTACGCTTACTTCATTTGCAATAAATAACTCAATGGGAATATCTCAAATTATTAAAAGGCTATTCAAATCATACTCATTTCCCTTTAATTAGATTCAGGTTCTTTACCAAAAGACGAGTTCTTTGAATTTCTTTCAAAATATCTTAAATTCATGCTAAATTCTCATTTCGGTATTGATAGGCCCTCGATCATTTTGAATAAACTACCCTTTGAAGAATAAACCAACATTGTAGGAATAAACCTCCATCAGGGTATTTCTCATTTTTATCCGAGTCCCTCCAAAATACCGTGGTTGAAATAATAAATGTTTGAATGGACTGAACGATCGGCGGTCTATTTGTTATTTGAATAGATTCGGAAATGGTCTTAAACCTATTAAAATTTTGACGGAAACGAATTATATTTCAGACGATAAAAAATCTGACGTGGTCTAAAATAAAAATCATTTCAAATTATCTGAAAGCAGCGAGATGAATTTTCGTTTCTTCGAGAAAGGAAAAAGTTGAACACAATTTTGAGAACACAATATTCCAGAAAATATATTGTTAGGGTGCCCCGATGTCGGCTTCTAAACCAACACCAGGCCCAACACGTCCCTGGCTAGCTCTCAGCGGGACTATGGTACTCTCTATTCAGGGGGTGAGCCGCTCAAAGCTATGGAATTTCTCTCTATCTTCCGGCGTCCCACGGGATCCACACTGGCCAACAATCCTCCCGCCGTAGCAGAATAATAACAAGGTTAAATCATTAAGACATGTATTGTAAACTCGAACACAGTACATAGGTTTCTACAGTACAATTCAATTACAAGAAATGCAAATTACACAAACCTAGCTAAAGCGTTTAACTCTCACTGTCTCTCTCTCAAAACGAAACTCTCCGAGTGGTGATTTTCGCGGGGGGCCCTACATTTCACTGATTACGGACAACATTTAAAGGAGGAAATCAAGATACAGCTTACATGTAGGTTGGCAGGAACCTCGTCTCATGTGGCAGCTCCATCAGGCACTTTCGTAGTCTAAATAGACCGAACTATATGGTGCGGCAAAAGGCCGATTCTACTCAAAGGTATTTCAATAATACATCGCGGCCCCATTGAATTGGGTCCGCCGGCTACAGGCCGCGTGCGTGTGCTTCCCAAGGCTCTCGAATCTCTTCTGTCGAGTGAAGCGGACTGCCGAGTGGCAGGGCTGGCGGGGAGAAGCAAGGGGAAACAGGAAACGGGGGGGAGAGAGGGGGCGGCCGAGCTGTGGACTCGCTGCGTTATGTGCTCTAGGTATCTGAATCCGCTACAGCGCGTATCGTAACACTTCCCCCCGCGCTTGGAAAAAAGCGACGTGGCAATGGAGCTGTAGGAAAAAAAATCCTCTTAAACTTCCATTGGGGTTTTTGAGAGATTCGTTGCTTGAGAGATGCCTAGCTAGAACATGCAATTTATGTTATAGATTAGGTTACAATGTTTGTAGGGAATGGGTGAGGGGTACATACAATGTTTGGAAAAGAACAGTTTTGGTAAAAGTACATGGTGTGAAACAACATACAAGATTATGCAATTGAAAGATGACAATACATGGTTATGCAATTGAACAAAATAACAATACATGGTTATGCAATTGAACAAAATAACAATACATGGTTATGCAATTGAAAAATAACAATTCATATTTGTACAATAGAAGAACAAAAAACAAGAACAAAAATGCCTGTGTGATTCTAAGGTTTCATTGGTCTGGGAGCTAAGTTTGCGAAGCGTGGATTTGTTTGGTTTCGGAGAATTTCGAAGAGGAGGACGTGGTTTCACAGATTCTAAGGATTACATTATCACTGTAATCAGACCCCTTTGAGGTAACACTCAGAAGTACACTTGGGCCTTAGAAAACACTTGGTTTTGTCGAAAACGTCGAAGTTCATGAAGTGGAGACTGTGGTTGCTGTGCCGCGACTATGGTTACAGAGGTCATTGAAGAGGAGAATCCAGTGTCTGCAGACATGCCAGTACGAATCCTAAAGTGTTATTAAGGTAAACACGGATCGTATATAATGGTTATTGAAGCATAATGTAGCTCAACATAACTTGTATTGATACGCATTCAGCGAATACTGGAGGTCAAGGTAATGATGGTTTACACATGACGATATATGCGTCACTGCATGACAGCGCAAGAGATGACATGGTTGGCATTGATAGCAAGAGTAAGAACAAACCTAGGAGCTAGCGTGCCCAAAAGGTGGTTCAGAGTGTCATAATGTATAGTGGGACAACTCAACTTGCTGTGGCACGACAAAACAACATACATATGAGCGGTATGGTCTGTGCTTTCAGGAACAAATGCGTAGAAAAATGGCAGCAGGAGGGACCTAGTAACCACAGCGCGTGCTGTCAGGAAGTGGAGCTCAGCTTGGCTGTTGGTGATGACATCCGCCTGGGCTTCTTTTTAATCCGGGAGAAATTATTATTAGAGCAAAATTCTTGAAGTTTACCTGCCTAGGGACCAATGAAGAAAAGGTTTGGAGAGAAACAAAATGTGTCCAGATAATGAAATAAACGAAGTTTTAACCACCGACCCAGAGAGTGACGAAGAGAGAGTTTTCTAACTAAATTGTGGTTACATGAACATTTTCCTTTACCAGAATGACTTGGCGTTTGCCGAGTGACAATATGTCTTGGTTAAAAAACAACCGGCCTTCCATGGCCTATGTTAACATAAAGGTGGTAACATTTTTTGTAGAATTTTAAAAAACAAGACAAAGAAGTCGTGAATGAGTCACGGTAAAAGCAGGGAAACCAATTCATGAATAAAGGTTGTCAAAAAGGAGACAGACGGTACGCCAAGTGCATATCGTACATTTCCAACATTCATGAATGTGTTTCGTAAAATTGAGAAAAAGAACAAAAGGTGAGACATATGCAGAGAGTGAGGGAGAAAGCCTGCTGATAATTGGTCAATTTACCGATTCGTACTCCCAGTGAGGGCGAATTATGGTCAACAACAGATTTTCCTCTTCATAACATATACCTGAGAACATGATGGTGAGGAGAAAGGAAAGGAAAAGGAAAGGAGTTGAGTGACGAAACTTGCTAGAGACTGGACTAATTTCCACTTCAAACTCCATGTGAGAATGAAACATGATCAACCAGCAGATTTCCTGACTCTTTACAATTGTTAAAAGGATGAGGAGAAATTTGAATACACATTATTGAAGAGACTAATCTTTTGCGTGTATTGGGCAAAAGATTAGGGGTCATTTTAAAAAACTTCTGCCTGATTGTGAGAAAAGACAGACCCTTGCTCCAATTTCACAAACCTGGGGGTTTTCTTATCCGTTCCCCAGACAACGAGTTGGGTGGTTTTGTGCTCAATCGATTAACTCCCACAGCACTATGCCCCATAGTTAGCAGTGAAGCTACAAACTAGTCCTTTTGGGATAGTAAATATTCCTGGGCTTCTTTCCTTTTTGCAAAGAAGTAAAAAAAACAGGAGGTCCACGGGCATTGGCGTTGAATGACAACAAAGGGTTGTGAACTACATTTCGTAGATCGCACACAAAAGGTTTGATATTATTTCGTTCGCACGACTCATGGTAAGTGTTTTAACGTCTCCACGTATAGTGTACAAAAACATGTAAGTACATACAAGATAAAACTCAATTCTAGACAGAAGTCAAGAGTTTATACAATGCCTCTTAAAGAAGATGGCAAGGCCGATATTATGTCGTTCGCACGAATCACGGTAAGTATTGTTATTACGTCTCCACGTCTCGTGTACAAGGTTTGTACACAATTATACACACAAGCGATACTCATGACAAATTAATGACACACGACCAAAATACAAAAGCGGTACTCATGACAAATGAATGACACACGACCAAAATACAAAAGCGGTACTCATGACAAATGAATGACACACGACCAAAATAGATTGTACAGAAAGGGTGGTACTCATGACAAATGAATGACACACGACCAAAATACAAAAGCGGTACTCATGACAAATGAATGACACACGACCAAAATAGATTGTACAAAACGGGTGGTACTCATGACAAATGAATGACACACGACCAACACAGATTGTACAAAACGGTGCTCATGACAAATATGTCACACGACCAACTCAATAACATTTAGCTATGAGCAAAAGTGATTATGACGAACTTCTCGTATCGTGGCAGGTATTTTAAGGATCCCTCCTATAACGGTGGATGTTCTAAGGATCTCTCCTATGACGGTGGGTTACGTTTAAATACAACACAATAAACGTTAACAATGCTTGTTTTACCATATTTTATAAAGATTCGTTAGATTAACTAACTCCGTAGCCCAAGAGCGTACGACAGAGAAGATAGACAATTTGATGCTACTTCATGTGTTACAAAATACAAGGGTGATGGCAGAGTATAATTCTACTTACATCAAGTATTTAAAACAAAGACAGACCTATAATGGTTTTACATACTGTCTGTTGTGGCAACCTACAGTGAGGGAGACCAAAGAAAAGGGACCAATTACGGTTTTACATACCCTTTGTGTAGTTACAAACATACCAGGTTATGTGCAATTTGGGTTGCAAATACTTGGTTAAATGAACACCTAAAAGTTGTGAATTCCAAAATCAGGATGACCATAAGGTTTTATTAACCTGTCTCGTAGGGTTGAAACGTGTCATATAAGACATACGTAACGTACAAGCAAAAAAAATAACAAGAAAACAGTGGCTTTGTTATAACAACCAAAGACCGGATGATTCGGTTTTACGTACTTTAGTTGAAACGAGCCAAATTGATTTATATACAGGGTTATAAAGACCAATCATTGGTTTTATAAATACGAGTTCCAAAATGGATGTTTCGATATCCAATTTGGGTACATGAGCATGAATTTGGGTAGGACGCCATCAATTTTTTAATTTAAGAAGAAAAAATTGAAAAAAACTTATATACACGAGGGGCGACTATGTAAGTAACCACTGTTTGATTTTCATGCTAGAGATACCTCGGAAGGTTTTACAACTCATGGTGAACAAAATAAAAGGAAAAAAATTGTAAAAAATAGTTAACTGGTTCTGAGTCGGAATTTAACACTTTGGAATTTACAAAACCCGACTTCTAGAACGACACGCCGATGGGCAATTGTCAACTACTTTACATGACCAAAATAAACAGGTGAGAAAGTTCCTTTCCTCACGACAAAAATGCAACAAAAAAATAGGAGAAAAATTACAAAATTACATGACAAGGCAGGGTATGACATGGCATGAACATTGCGTAGTGTACGTGTTGAGACAATAAATGATCTCGCGACTTCCCAAACATTGAAATTCGAAAAGTGTCTCCGTTCCAAAGTGATCAGTTTTAGAACAGGTGAAAAAAAATAAAGAAAAAAAATTGCCGTGAGGGAAAGAAAAAAAAACAGTGCAAAAACAACATTTGAAAGTAACTTCAAGGAGAGTACGCATTAATTTACAAAATAATTTACAACTTGTTTCATTTACGAAACGATGAGCATGTGATTGACACAATACACGCCTGACGTAGTAAGACTCTGTAAGCTTACAAAAAAAGTGATACATACTGGATCATTTTAAATTTGCTGAGATAGTGGGGGCAGTTTTACTTGACTCCTCACTTCCAGACTTTACAATGTCCTTAATGTGGTAATTACCAATGTGCTTTCCAGATGAGTCAGACAAGGAATACACTAGGTCTGATATTTTCCTTAGGACTTTGGCCTTCACGAAACGTGGTGCCAGCTTAGCAGAGAAATACATGGCTCCTTGGGAAAGTGTGTTGTTCTTTCTCCAAACTATGTCTCCTGTATTGAAGGTGGCATGTTTTCTACGTAAGTTATATCTGTCCGCACTCTTTTGGTGAGCCAGGAGCAAAGCATCAGTGACTTCACTGTAAATGGCCGACAGTTCTTCCAAGCGATGGGCATAGTCTGCGGTAGGGTTGCTTGTGGTGGCAGATGACGTAGGAAAGTTTGTGTCCCTATGTAGAGAACCATGGACGACTTGTTCCATGCCGTGTTTTAAGAAGAAAGGTGTGTAACCAGTGGCCAGATTAACAGTGTTGTTCATAGCGGCCTGAATTTTATCTAGGTTTTTACACCAAGTGCGTTGATCTTTATCAACTAGAATAGCTAGAGCTGTGTTGATTGTTTGGTTGTAACGTTCGACAGTGTTATTTTGGGGAGTGTACAAGGTGTTATAATAAATGTCCTTGATTCCGTATTTGGCAAGAAATTCTTTGAATTCCTGGGCAATAAACTGTTTTCCGTTATCAACAATTACGGTTCTGGGTGTTCCGTAAGGTATAAAAATGTGTTTTTCCAGAAGTTTGATGATGGCGGACGCGTTGGCTCTTTTTAAAGGGAAGATCCAAAAGAATTTGGTGAAAACATCCACTACACTAAGTATGTGCATGTGTCCGGCATAACTTCGAGGAAAAGGTCCGACGAGGTCCATTGACAATGACTGTAGGGGTCTGTCGGCACGTTTGGGGTTACCCATTAGGCCGGCAGGTGCTGCCGTGCTATGTTTATAAGCTTTACAAGTTTCACATTTAGAGATGTAATTGCGAATTTGTTTGAAGAGACCAGGCCAGTAATACTTCAAGGAAATCTTTTTATACGTCTTGAAAGTTCCTGGGTGTATAGAGTCGGGAGCACTGTGATTGTCAATTATTATTTGTTCTCTTCCTTCGAGGGGAACGACAAGTTTCCAAGAGTAATCTTCGAGGATGGATAGTGGTACCTTGCAATTACGGTATAGTTGTCCTTCTTTTATGATAAAATTAGGAAACTTTTGTTGATTATTTTTACAACCTTCGAAGATTTTCAAGTACCATTCATCTTTTGTAGATGGAGGGGGGGCAATTGTGTCAACATTTAATGAAGCCAATTCAATTCTTGAAAGAGCGTCAGGAACAATATTGTCCGCGCCTTTACGGTGAACAACATCAAAATTGAATTGAGACAAACGGGAGGCCCAACGAGCGAGTCTACCGGAGGGATTACTTAAAGAGATCAACCATTTCAAACTACTATGGTCTGTGACTACAGTAAATTTGCTACCGTCTATGTAACCGCGGAAATGGTGAACAGAATCCAATACAGCCAATAACTCCTTTTCGGTAATTCCGTAGTTTTTCTCGTGTTTATTTAATGTACGGGAAAAATACGCTACAGGGTGTTCGCCATCTGGGAATTCTTGAGTTAGGACTCCACCGATTCCTACGTTGGAGGCATCCGTGTGGAGGGTAAAAGAGAGTGCAAAATCCGGGCAATTCAGAACGGGGGCTTTTTGAAGGGCATTTTTTAAAGTTGTAAACGCTTCTTCAGTTTCAGCAGACCATCGGAAGTTGCTGACACCTTTACGGGTGCCGGTAATTTTATTTAAGGGGGCTGCAATTGTGGAAAAGTCTTTGATGTATCTTCTGTAGTAACCTGCAAGTCCAAGGAAACCTTTGACTTCCTTCGCGTTTTTGGGTCGGGGAAAATTTGCCATGGCTTCCACCTTAGCGGGGTCTGTTCTTAGACCTTTTTCGTCGACAATGAATCCCAAATAACGTAAACGGGACTTACAGAATTCAGACTTCGTCAAGTTGATGGTTAAACCAGCGAACTTGAGTTGTTGAAAAACCTTTTCCAACATTAATAGGTGTTTTTCAAAGGTGTCGCTGACGATGATGAGGTCGTCAAGGTAACAAAACAGGCTGTTATCGACTTCAGGACCGAAGAGTTTGTCCATCAGTCTTTGTAATTCGGCGGGGCTGTTCTTTAGACCAAAGGGTAATCTTTTAAAATGGAACATTCCCCTACCAGGTACAACGAAAGCAGTTTTTTCACACGATTCTGCGTCCAAAGGTATTTGCCAAAAAGCTTTGCTTAGGTCAACAGAGGAGATGAACTTGGCGTTGCGCAGTTTGTCTAAGGTCGCGTGGACGTAAGGTAAGGGGTATGCGTCAGCTTCCGTACAAGAATTTAAACGTCTACTGTCGAGACAGAAACGTGCGGAGCCATCTTTTTTAGAAACCAAAAGAGTTGGGTTGGTCCATGCACTTCTGCTGGGAACCACCACACCCATTTTTAACATTTCATCAAGTTCTTTTTCCAAAAGTTTAAGCTTTTGGGGGGCTAAGTTGTAATAACGTTGCTTTATGGGTGGGCCATTGGTTTTAATGTGGTGTTCTACCAAATTTGTCAAACCCAATCCACATTTTTCGAAAGATATTGATTCGAATTTATTGACCATTTCCTTTAGTTGGAGAGCTTGGTCCGTGCTTAAATTTTCGTGAGGTATTATTGTGCGGATCTCACTAATTTGAGCAGCAGTGGAGGTTTCGCCAAGAGTATTAAATACTTGGGGAGCAACGTTAAAAGCCTTCCAGAAGTCAACGCCAAGGATGAAATTCTGGGATATAGAGGGCACTATTAGAAAATTGATTGTAATTACTTTATTGTTACAATTAATTGGTAGTGCGAGGGAACCGATGACCGGCTGGGAAACATTATCCGCAGTCGTCAGGTGTGTTGTTTGTGGCGAAATTTTAAAATCACTGTTAACAAAAGGCAGGTGAGCATTGTTGCCAAGACAGCTGACAGATGCACCGCTATCAAGTAATCCGGAAAAGGGCACATTGTTAACAGAGAAAAGAGCATAGGGTCTCCCATCTTTAGCTTGTTTGCAACAAACCGAGGAAACATTTAAGGCCTAGTTAAAATACTTAATGTGTGATAACCAATCAGTCCATTCTTTAGACCTTGGTTCAGAATGGGTGCCTGAGAGGTTATTATTTAGTTTTTTGGCCTCTTCATGTAGAAATTTGGTGGAGGCTTGGAGAAATCCACCTGAGGTCTGACATCGCTTGGGTTTTGTAACCTTTCTGCATTGTGCCTTGATTTCTTAAAAATGTTGCGCAGTTCGTCGCGTGGAGGAGAGCGGTCCCTAGAGTGGTGTCTCTTGGAGGTTCGGGGTTCCTTGGATTCCAGAAGTCTTGCTTGCTTGAAACAAGTAACGGCCAGGTGGCCTACTTTTTTGCAAAAGGAGCACACTTTTTTGTTGTCGAATTCTGGTTTTAAACCAGACGAGCGGCTTGGCACAGCCACATTATTTGACACATTCTTTATGTTCTTCCTGTCCTGGTACGATTCCAGGAGGAGACAGACTTCGTTTAGCTGGGCCAGGGATGCAATTTTCTGTGAGGTGATGATGTTCTCGTATTTGCTTAAAAGGCCATCAGTTATGACTGGTAATAGTTCAGCTTCCGGAACAGGATGTGAAAGCTTGATGTTGATGGATTCAGCCCTTTCTATGAATGTTGCCACAGGTTCATCTACTAGTTGTTTAATAGATAGTAGAGATAATTTGATCCGGTGCTGGGCCTCCTTTTTTCCAAAACTAGAGATTAGGGCAGCTCTGAGTTTATTCCAATCTTTGCATTTAGTCTTTTGGATGCGGTGCCACGGAATTAATTCTGGGGAGATGAGTTCTATAAAGTTTCTCCGTAGAATCTCGAATGGGATATTTTTGATTGTAGCCGTTTCTTCAATACGGTCAATGAAATCCAGCACATCGGAGACGCCATTATATTTGACTTTCCAAGAGGATAAATCGTAAGTTTTATCTTGTGTCAAGATGGGTGCGACGTCCTGTTTTATCATTACATGCGGCGTAGGTTCTTTGTTAAGATTATCCAAAACTTGCGTAGCCGAACGTGAATTATTTTCGTTGGAGGGGGCGAGATTTATTCTCCTAATGTACTTTTTGTTGAATAAAAGTGCATATGCCTTGTGATGAATCGCAGTGGATACGAAAATATAGTAGCTTCCACCTTACGAATGAATAAATAATAATTCAGAATTATAACAAAATCAACACACTAGCGACACCTAGCTGATTAAGTTTGATTGGGCCATGGAGACTGCAGAGATCTATAATTATTAAATTAATGTCAAGTTTTGATAAATAGAACACAGAGGGATCCAATTATAAACACTTAAGATTGATCTACCAATCAGAGAAGGGGGAGGTTACCTTTTATCAAGACAAAGAGATGGACTTTGGACTAGACCATTAGTCTGAGATTTATGGGGTAAAAATCATCATCAACCCGAGAGATCAATACGCTTTAAGATAAACACAATCCCACGTTCGGTGCATTTGGTACAATGACCCAAATTGTAAAGGTAAATATTGAGTGCAACAGAGGAATCGACAACCGCAGTTAACGAACAAATAAATCCATATTATGTTGAAAAAATGATGCAATAAAATAGCAAGGAAATATAATGAACGGAAGATTAAAGAAAAGACCTGGAAAACGTGGGAAAAGCTACTGTAGGGATACTCAATTGCATAACGAGAACGTGAAGAACAAAAGGAGGCCAGATTCAGAGGAAAACGTACGTTTGATATTTAAAAGAAAGAAAAACGATGGAAATTAGGAATGTCACTTTAAATGAAGCAATACGGTCAGGGAAAACGATTTGAAAAGAAAATCTAATAAAAAACGGACATTTAAACGGAAGTATTTATTGAACAATATAAGATTTTGACTTAATTTTGCGTTTTCAGACGAGTTTAAATAGATATCGTTATATATTTGAAATAGGATGGTTATTCTAGTTATATTACGTTAGATTAATTCAAAGGAAGGGATCGTTTTTACGTCATTTGCTATGAGAAAATACTATAGACGATAGAACAAATTGCTGAGGCAATTGATGTAAAAAAAGGTTGTCGACCCCACATGTATATTGTTGATATAAACAAGGAATATTCGAACATGCCTTTTGTTTATTTAAGGCCCATTATCCATTAAAAAGGGTCATAAAAATTAACATTGCTCTTACCTAGTATTTAGATTATAGAATTTCCGTAAAATTTAATTATAAACACATTAAAATGGATTTATCGCCAAGTATGTAGAAATCGTAATGTATACACACGTCAGGGCTTGCAGTTTATGGGATTTTGAACAAGAGAGAGATGGAAAATTGGGCGGAATTTGATCGAAGTAGTTAACTTGACAGATATCCCAGGATAGGTATAGTTAGTGGGCCGGAAAACACCATAAATAATATATCAAAAAAGGAAAAAAGGGTTTTAGCGGGAGATGGAATCACGGCAAAAAGGCAAACGTCAAATTTCAATAAGGGATCATTGGGTTAGGAGTGGGGGGAGAGAACGGAAAACCGACATAACCGGAAAACTCAGATAAGGAAATGGGAAAAACTCAAAACGTTATAAGTAGAGTAGATACGGAACCAGGATATGATTCCTTATTAACAACGAAGGGAAAATCATTTAAGAATAGTTGTTAAAACACCGTTACTTGAAGGAAAATTAGGTGGGAAAATGGAAAAGTTGAATATGCCACATAAATAATGGAAATACGGTTCTGAGACATAATTGCTTACGTAGACTAGGGGAAAAGAAATAATTTTCGTGGAAATTTATACAGGACAACTAGCGTTTAAAACTAGGAGACCGAAGAATCTACGTTTTCCCTAATATTTATGCCAATTAAAACACAGTTTTAGCAGATCACTTATGGGCATGTTCAAAATTGAAAAAAAAAACAAGATTAAAACCATGTTTATAAAACATATTATGAAGACAGAAGACATGTGGAAAATGGGCAAACTGGATGGCAGCTTACTAAGTCCGGGACTAAAAACCTTAGAAAAGCGAGACAAAGTTGTGGGACGAACCGAGATTTAGGAAGAGGCAAAATCGAAAGAGCTTATGTAGGAACATACAATAACGAGATGGGGTTTTCAAAAAATTTCGAGTGATTACAGATTATAATTCCTCGTCAAGGAATATACGATTATGCCCTTTTGGAGCTGTGATGGGTATAAATTAGCATGTTTGGGATGATTCAGGGTCCTTCGACAACTGGGAAGGTTGATTAAAACGTCGCGCGTGTCGTGAGAATTACCCTGGTAATTAATTAATAGAGTCTAGAATCAGTTTTTATACTTTAAAAATACAGTGGAAAAATAAAGTCAGTTTTATACCTTAAAAATTCAGTGGTAAAATAGAGTCTACAATCAGTTTTATACTTTGATAAAACAGGGAGTGAAGTGCCCGGATAGGGTTAATCGTGCAATTTAACGGAGTGTATGATCTTATAATAAATCTAAAATCAGTGTTTGCAATAATTTCCGATTCAATAAAATCTAATAATTAATTAATTAATTACAAATTCAATGCGGGTGGAGTTTAATATAGTGTGTTTGAATTGCTTTAAATTTGTTCTATGAAGGTTAAAATAGAGTTATTTAGTCCGAGGTTATATAAAGAAAATTGCAGTCTAATAAGTTTCATTAAATAAAAAATTTACGTTTAGGTCGAAAGTTGGAAATTTTTATTACGAGATATTAATTATCGTTAGGTGACAACGCAATAATAATAATTGATCCGAAATCTGGAAAATACTTAGCCGAAGTTTAAATGAATAACCCAAGTGATTAATTTGCTGCTAAACAAAAGTGTTATAAAATAAAGTGGAAGGGGTTCTTTCAGTTTTGTTGTAATCTGAGTGACGAATAATATTTAGTTATTCGTTACAAAGGGATTCTAGTTCAAATTGGAAACATAAATAAAACTTTAGCTTTGTCCTTAAGTGGAATAATTCAAATTTAAAGAAAATCTTTAGTTGTTATGAAAAAAAAATATATAATTTAAATTGAGAAAAAAAAATAAATAAAACTTAAATATTTTTATAAAGTGGAATAATACAAATTTAAAGGAAATTCAAATTAATAAATTAATTTATTAAAGAGTAAATAGGCATAGTTATATACCACATAATAAAATAATATTCGAGCGAACGATTATTAAGAATCGATTCCCCTCTTTAGATTGGAATCAAATATGGAAGGAAAGGGGAGGGAGGTGAGGGTTGTCGGGGTTAATTAGATAGGATCGTTCTTCTTCAATAATAACGGCAGATATTAAAGGAAAACGTGAGGATTTTTTACATCAGAGATCTATTCAAAGGAGAAAGGAAGGAGATGAGTTCCGGATCTTGTAGGATTAAATCGTTAAAAGTGGGAAGTCGAAATAAAAGTGCGATAAGTTACACAGGTAGTCTGGATGCTCTAATAAGTTTCTCGCCGATGATAGTAACCCGGGGGAGCTGAAATTAAGACATTAGAGCTTGGTGAGTCCTTACAATATTTAAGCTTTTACAGGTTCCTGTGGATATCCTGACACTGATGGACGTAACGCCAAGTAAGGGTAAATAAATAACTAACCAATTTATTAGCATTCGCATGTCACACCTCCCATACAGAATGAAATGTTGTTAAACAAATACTTAACACATAATTAGATAGAAACGCATCACTAAATCAATTTTGGTATCTTAGCGTATTTGTAAGATAAATACCTATCGTTTCTTTTCACTAGCACGATTAGGGTATGGTTATATGACCTTCGATAGTGTACCAAAATTTCGATTTGAGTTCAAGGCCATCCATTGACCCAGTCACCTAAATTAATTAACGAATAAACAAAACAAAACTTAACGTCAGGGACAAGTTTATCAATTATAGCTTGAGATGAAATCTGCGGTCAATATGTGAAGGCGACATTGACGTTTAAATTCACTCAATTCTAAACGACTTGATTTTACTAGAGCGACCGCCAATAGTTAGCATTGATTCAGCATGCAAAAATTTCGCAAAGTAAAGTACTGCGACTAGCTTCAAACTCTAAGAGAGCACATCACAATTATTCAGGAGGTCATTGATTCAATGTCGACTTGATTTATCTCATTTTTAAATCTTTCTTATAGGAAGTAGGTATCCAAGAACCCATAAATACCCATTATCCTAAATACCTAACACACGAGGAGCTAGTGACCTCATTTAAACAACACTGGTGTTCAAATACTCATACAGTCCTGAATCCTAACTTGTCTTCGAACGTAAACTTCAAGGCTTCTGTATGTAGGTATGAGCCATCTGGAAATGTAAGTGTCAACCTTTCTCGAACGGACGGCTTTGATCTTGTGGCGGTATTGTCGAGGTGGGCATGCGGGGAAGAGGAAGGACGTATGCGGACAGTACGCTGACGCGGCATTAAAGCCACAGGTTATTTGCATACCGTGAGTCTTGTCGAACCTGAAAGCAAACAGTAGGTTCACGAGGTGAGTTTTATGTCAGCTAGTCAGAGGTGGAATGTAACGCTGGGTCGGTTACGTGGGAGGAAGGATCTGCCCGTCACAAGCTTACGCCACATTTAACGGATAGAGGCATGATAAGGGAAGACATGAAATACCCCTTCTAGACTCAGTAGAGTTAAATTCAATCCGGCGGAGATGGAAGTCGGAGTGAGGCAGAAAAACGGCATGAAGACTTGGTATTCCCCCATCTGGCGTGAAGAGCCCCTTTCGTAACAAGAGACGCTCGTCGAAGAGAGTAAAACTCGGACTTAAGGATAAGCTTAGCAAACGTACTTGGGAGAATCCGGTTTGAAATTGTTGTTCATCGGTTTTCACTTGGTTAGCGGAGGTGCCGACTTTTTAAGCAAACATATTATCCCCTCCCCATATCCCTCCATTCCTGCTCTTTCAACAATTTTGCGAATACTAACCAATAGCACTAACTATGACTACAAACACATTATGTTAGGAGAAGTTGCAGACAAGGACTTCAATTGAGAAAACTGGACCTTCGAGTTCGATCATCCTAAGGTAAGGTTTGCTTTCTTGAAATGTTTAATTTATTAACTGTTGTTTATGTTATCGATGTATCAGCGGTGATAGGAAGAATTAAATAAACACACTAAATTCCTATGGAAATCAAATAGACACAAGGTTTAGGGCGGGGGTAGTTTATCAAACTCGGTTAAATATTCTAAAATAATAATAAATAAATTGATCGGAAAATTCTCACCCTTTCTCTAAAAGAATCTATGGGTTACCACACGTAATACATTATCTTCTCTACATATGTGTGCATATTAAGTATGCAAACAGATGTAAAATCTAAAACAAAAAATTTACACAACGCAGATTATAGAAATAATGTGAACAAAAATCTTAAATCTTGATTACTGTGAGAAAATCGCAGGGATTTAAGAAGATAGGGTAGGTTTAGCTAGATTATAAGGTATAGGGGTTTAGAAATCACGAGCCTGAGGTAGAAATAAACCGAAAGGAGGGTTGAGTCAGGCCATCATACCTAGTGGTGTGATCAGTAGGACATAAGGGTAGAATTATGAGCGTGGCTACGAGACAGGAGCTACGAGATTTAAACTACGAGGTAGAAGCTTAGAAAAGTAAATCAGCTAGGTAGGGTTCATCACAATTGGAGTCAAAAGCTAAGAGTGGCGGACCATTACAGCCTTCAATGTAGATTTAGATTTGCTTGATGGCGAGAGTCCTCTATCCCTTAAAGCGGCTTGTAAGTGGGCTTTGGATAAACTATGCACATTGGGAATGGTACCCAAGTTGGATGGTGTAATAGCTTGCTTGTCCTCCATTGTGAGTTTCCTGGGTGGTGAGGAGAAGAAAAAAAATTGGCCAGGGGTTTCCTTTAGAAAGCGCAAAATTAATTTTTGTGAGGCACTTTTCACTTGGTGATCACTGTTGGTACTTCCAAAATGTGTTTGGTATACGTGACACCAGAATTCTTGTCAAGGGGAGGCAGACGAGAAAAAATTTTGCGTGGAAAGACCTTAGTGGTAAAGGTTTTTGTATTTCACTGACCACTTTTGAAAAAAACTGTGAAATTCACAAGTATTTATTTATCTTTGAAAAATTTTGCCAGGACTGACCTTTAGAAAACAGGTTTTTTATTTTCACAAATCACTTTGCACTGAGAAAGGCACTAAAGTTCACAAAAGGCACTTTTCTGGCAAATAAAGGACAAACTTCCGGATGAAAATGACTGAATATGGGGTTTATTGCGTCCAACCATATTAAAATTATTTTATTTATTCATGGAATCAGTCATTGGCTTTATTATTATTCCACTTTTCACTTATGTAAGGGAAAAACACAATTCACTTTCACTTATGCTGAAAAAAAACAGTACCTATAATGTATAATGGGGAAAGAAAGTCATTATTTTGTCCATTTGGAGAAACATTAAGTTGTACTAATTTGACAGACACAAGTGGGCCAATTGGTATATTGTGCAGAAATAATAAAAATACGTAAGTCCGAAATTTTCATTAAGGAATTCGCAAAATAACTGGGGTTCCAGAATCAAATTTATAATAATGATTTCCGTTGGTATCTGGTACAATCATAAAAACGGTTTGGATTTAAAACGCTGCCTAGCAACAGTCAGTTGTTCATTCCGACGGCTCCGTTGGGATATCGGCGCGAACAAGGCATTTGCGCGCGCAATCCAGAGAATATCGCGTGAAACATCGGCCGTTAGATTTGGCGCGGATCGCTGTTGCTATGCGCTCGTTGTTTGGTGACGCGTGCGCAATCCAGATTCGCGGCGTTTCGGGTACTCAAAATGGCCGTTGTTTCAACTTGCGATGCAATTCATAATTACAATCAGATCTGTTATGGATCTAATTTACATATTGGTTTCTGTGGTTTTTTCACAGGATTCACTGTAGAATATCAAGGCATAATTAATGTTTACAAAACAGTTGTTATGCGGGAAGGATTTCGACAAAGAGAGGTCCCGCAAAGTGACCGGGATAGAAAAAAAATCCAGGCTCCACGTTGATGCCAGTTGTTAGGGTGCCCCGATGTCGGCTTCTAAACCAACACCAGGCCCAACACGTCCCTGGCTAGCTCTCAGCGGGACTATGGTACTCTCTATTCAGGGGGTGAGCCGCTCAAAGCTATGGAATTTCTCTCTATCTTCCGGCGTCCCACGGGATCCACACTGGCCAACAATCCTCCCGCCGTAGCAGAATAATAACAAGGTTAAATCATTAAGACATGTATTGTAAACTCGAACACAGTACATAGGTTTCTACAGTACAATTCAATTACAAGAAATGCAAATTACACAAACCTAGCTAAAGCGTTTAACTCTCACTGTCTCTCTCTCAAAACGAAACTCTCCGAGTGGTGATTTTCGCGGGGGGCCCTACATTTCACTGATTACGGACAACATTTAAAGGAGGAAATCAAGATACAGCTCACATGTAGGTTGGCAGGAACCTCGTCTCATGTGGCAGCTCCATCAGGCACTTTCGTAGTCTAAATAGACCGAACTATATGGTGCGGCAAAAGGCCGATTCTACTCAAAGGTATTTCAATAATACATCGCGGCCCCATTGAATTGGGTCCGCCGGCTACAGGCCGCGTGCGTGTGCTTCCCAAGGCTCTCGAATCTCTTCTGTCGAGTGAAGCGGACTGCCGAGTGGCAGGGCTGGCGGTGAGAAGCAAGGGGAAACAGGAAACGGGGGGGAGAGAGGGGGCGGCCGAGCTGTGGACTCGCTGCGTTCTGTGCTCTAGGTATCTGAATCCGCTACAGCGCGTATCGTAACAATATTTATTTATATAATATATACCTACTAAAGATCTTAGGTTCAATGTTTAGGTTCAGGATTTTTCATTAGTCAATAACATAAGGGAAAATTAATAATTCACAAAATTTAATTTTGGATTTGAGACAAGATTATCCAACCAAACTGAAAAATTATGATTTTAATCAAAGGGTATAGTAAATATCTAGTAAGGATATATAATACTTTATTGATCTGTGTTTAAACAATTTTTTAAATACGACGTTAAAGATTTTAATTTTTATGATTTTAGAGGCAACTTTGACAATTATTTATGAATTAATCATATTTATTAAAAAAATACTCTGTATTGTATTAACTATACAAACATGATGAAATACATCATAAAAAATAAAATGATTGAAGAAAGCGTTTTGGGCTAAGTTCGAGTCTTGGACGTGGATCGGGAGAGACTGGTTGAGGGAGATCTTTTGACTTCTCCAGCAGGACTCCCTTGAAACAACGACTTGGGAAGGATGGATCACTCCTGGACACATTGCTCCCAAATTCCTAATCACCCACGATAGAACTTCCTCTTCTCCTTAAAAAGACCCTTCGCCCAGCATCCCTAAATACGACATTCCTTGAGGTAATTATTTTCCTCAAGGTCTTCCATATGGAGGTAATTTAAAAAAAACAGACTGATGATAATTTTGAAATTTAAATTACAAACTATGGGTAATTTGATTATCTAGATAAAAATAATCCCCCTTTTCATAAAAGTGCTATTTTCTCTGAATGTGTTTGATGAAATTGCTTTCTGCAGAACTACGCTAAAATTTATATCCAATAGTAGTTACTTCACGGCTTCAGAATTCACGATCTTTTAAAAATAAAATTTATTATTGAAACATTTAAAAACGTATTGAAAATTATATTGTATATTGTCTTATTTTTTCAGAAAGGTATAAAAGCAACAAATTGTCTACAGTAGTTAATATTTCTATTTTTCACTTGAAATTTTATAGCTTCAAAGGGCAAAAAAAAACTTCCGGACAAATGAAATTGTAAAAGTGACAATTCCGGTCAAACAGTTCCTACGTTTATTGGATCGGAAATGGTGTTTGAACTTGTTCAAAGGCTTCGAGTTAAGCCTTGCCTAGAGCTTTGATGGAAAAGTGGAAAGTGGACGACCCGTCTTTCAATTCTTTTTAATTTATTTTAAAACTTAGAAAGAAACGGATATTGGACCTGCTAAGTCAAACATACAATTTGTTAGCAGATGTTCGTAAAGTATTATTTATTTATTTAGAACTAGCAAATTCTCGGCATGCGTTGACTTGCCACTTAAATAATATTTTTCCTTGTGTGACCTTTCCAATTCGTCCCCGTTCCCGTTCCGCCTTCTCTCTCCCTCCCGCGATCCCCCTCCACCTTCCTCGAATTTTTCCCTCCCCTTTTGCGTCCCCCTCGCATTCCACTTTCCCCGCCTTCCCCCTTCCCTCCAGCGAATCTCCCCACTTCATTCCCCTCTGCCCCTTCCGGACTCTAAAATATATCAGGGCCATCCAACTGATAATTCACAATATTACATAAAATTATAAGATCAAACATTTTTCTTCTGTCACATAGATTCAACAATTTCAATAAAAAAAATGTAATACAAAATCATAATCTATTGATTCTAAAGGAATTTGAAGTAAAAAATACATAGAACTCAAATTTATAAAACGTACACCATATACTTTATATATTCTATGTAGGTGCGAATAACACATATTCATGACTAAATTCATTGTACCTAATATTATTATATTACTTGCGTGGCAACTTTCCCTTATCCCTCTCCTCCCCTTACCCGTCCCAACCCAAATACCTATTTCGCAGTCTATTTAAGTATTGTTTTAATTATTTTATTATTGTTTATAACATGTTTATCACTTGATGACTTAACATCTGTATTATTATTTTTTTTAAATTGCTGCTTAGTTCTGTTTTTATTTTTTCTGTTTTTCTTAAATTTTCTAGTTTACATTCAGTTACTTTTATGTTTCTAAATACCTATCTGTGAACATTAATAATTGGTCTGTTTTTTGCCATCCTCTTATGTATATTTTATTACTATGACTGTTTATGTTCCTTAAATAAATAAATAAATATTATGTTTGTAAGCAATGGTTATTTACCCACTTAACATCTAAGAACATGAATCCATTTAACCACAACTCCTTCTTTACCTTAAAAGCTTTTTTCAATCTGATAAGTCCAAAAGTAAAATAATCCTTTTGGGATCACTGTCAAAATAGATACAAACTTGCCTAACTTAGAACCTGCCGAAATTATTGGGGTGGTTCTTCCGGATGTAAACAACTCGCACGTATTAGTTTTATTGTTCTCAGAAAACATCTTTCCAAGATCTCTGGAGAGCTATGCGGATGAGGGTGGGGCTCTTGTTTACGTACTAAGTTAACTAAGTAAAGATGTTTGGAAAGTATTCGAAAATCTATCACAACGAAATGTCTTTTGGTACTAATAATATAGAAAAACAGAAATATACACAAAGAAGTTCAGTTAATAAAGTTTCGTTTTTGGAATAAGTTATTATATTTTTAAGTACTCGAAGCCCTTATATTTAAAGTACAGACGCTTTCAACAGAATCAAACTTGATCTACCAAACACACTCATCTGTAATTATACTTTGCACTTATTTAGGATGACTCTCCTTCAATCGCAACACATTTATGTTCATATGGTTTTGATTTTGGAAGAGAAAGGGGCAAGGAGTGCAATCAGAATGTAATGTTGCATCTGGTTTTTCATATCCAGTTAGTTAACACAGCTACTTGTATTACCTACTAAATCCTGTCATTTCAAACGTGTTGCGATTGTACGTGTCCATCTCTACCGGGCGTAATTAGGTGAAGCTGAGGTTTAGTACACAACTGCTGACCTTGTACAAATCACAAGTTCACCTCACTGTTGAATTTGGCAGCTTTCTCTCGTATGGAGCCCCAAAATACTTGAAGAAACCCGTAACTCTACGCATAAATGGACGGTCCAAATGATGGATTCCCTGAGTTTAACGACCGGATTGCAATATTTAGAGCACTGGGGAATGCTGCCTCTGTTATCCATGTATTTTAGTAGAAGATGCTCCGAGGAACTAGTGTCATTGATCCCTTCAGCACCGTTGAATAGTCCGGAAACACTCCAAGCGCGCGCCTAACTTTTGTACCCACTTTGTAAACATTTGTCACTTGAGAACGGAGCGTTTCTACGACTCGCTCCTGAGTTCAACACCTCGGCTGTAAAACGTTTTGGGTTTCTTCCCTCCTACAACACGAGTCTCCTCTAGACCCATGTTCACTCCTTCTTCTGCTCAAAAAAACCCTCCGTACATGATTCCCAAAGGAAAGACATAGGCCCTGAGAAATTATTTTTGTCATTATGTTAGTAGATTGACATTTCATCGTTATGATGAGATGGCACGTAGCTTGTAGCATTTCACTGTGAATGCTGTGCTTTGTTCAATTATTCAATATCTTAGTAAGAAATAAACTTCAGAATGGGTTGTTAATTTGGAGCCCACACCAGCTAAGTATTCCCTTAAAATGAAGAGAGTTCAGAAGAAACTTCTGAGATTTCTTTACTTGGTGAAGCATGGCTTCTACCCGTGGCTCTATCCAATCGACTTTCGGTATGCCCGGAATGACCGATCTATAGGTCAGAAGGAAACGTACTTACTAGCTAAAAATTCTTCAGATTTATTAGTGGATACTGTGAAAACTCAGATATCATGAAGAGTATGAAGAGCATTAATTCCTTACTGTTCTACCAAGAAAATAATCACGTCAGAAAATTGATGAATCGATGCAAGCAATAATTGTGAAAACTAACTCATGTGATAATTTTCTGTCAATTATTATAAATAGGTAGCGGCTTCCTAAAATCACATTCGAGGATTTGGATTTAACTATCACAGAAACAAGTGATGTAGTAACGCTACTGAACTGTTGTTCCATTTTACTTATCTATAAATAATCCCAAAACATAAGCCCCCTCCATAAGCCATTTCTAGGAATTGAAGTCATTCCTGTGTGAAGATTTCGGAAATAGAAAGCGAAGAGGCTTTAAAGCTTAAAGCCTGAATTTGTTAGTTGTATGAAAGCCGGATCATATGATAGAGGAAGCATGTATTATGCGCTATTTAATAATATTATTAGGAGACACTTCCTGTTGAATATTTACATAATTGTAATAATATATAAATTATTAAAACTTTATAATGTACTATAATAATATTTTGGTATATTATATTACATGGTGATACAGATATATGTGTATGTTATATTTATTTTTTAAAAAGAAATACAAACAATCCATTCTCAAGGCCCTTATAGTACGAGAGCCCACGACCAAAACCATGTCTCATAGCAATACGGCAAAAACCCTATAAAATCGTTAGATTGTATGATTCTGAACCCGACTAGGTGTGTAGTAACGGTCAAAAGTGTAGCAACTGCGTGGGAGGCCATTTCTGCTGTGTCAAAAAAAAAAAGACAGTCGGTATTATAGCAATACGTCTGATAGTGAAAATGTACATAGATTTTATAATTGTATTACGAAAAAGTTTGTTTTCAGACATTTTGCGCGTAGCATATAGCCTGAGCGCATTTTTGAAAATGTCAACAAATTTAGCCGACCTGTATCATAGCAATACGGATAATTTTTTTTTCAACTTTTCGTATTGCTGCCATGATTACCAAAAACCTGTTTTCAGACACTTTAAGTGTAGCATATACTCCCAAAAACGAAAATAACGTTTCGGAGTCGCCTGGCCGACGCCTCTGTTAAATGTTTTTTTAAATTTACAGCCTTCATAGATATTCAAGAATCTCCCTTGTCTATTATATGTACTTTGACAGATGACAGATGTCATTACTTATTTCTTTTGTAAAAGTTACTCAAGTGTGCTTTAAATAAAACAAAAAATACCAAATCAATCAGTATTTAATTTCAACAGCCTCAGCGTTTGTTACGCTCCTGCCCCTTTCTTACTATTATACAGCTCACTCGCCAGCTGCTCCAAACGTTGGTAAATTCTTTGTTAATTATCATCTAATAAATTCAGGGTCGCAACGTATTCATTGGTTTGTAACAGAAAATTCAAGATGCCTCAATACGATTTTTAAATGATATCTGAGTATCGAAAAGTTGTCTGATAGAGAAGGTGCTACACTTAATTTGTCTGATATAAATTTTTTGCACATGTGGACAACTTATTTTATCATGTCCAACAATTTTCAGACATATTGCTATGATACCGATCGGTAAAATTTGTTAACATTTTCAAAACGGTTTCAAAATTTAATGCGTTCACATTTCCGTCTGAAAATTGTTTTGTTCGCATCAAATAACCAAAATTTACTAATAAAAAAGATTTTCAGACGTATTGCTACGAGACATTTTTTTGTCTCATTTTTATTTTTTTTAAGTGATTTTACGGGTTTGCGCTACACCACTAACGTCTGAAAAATATGTTTCCGGTATCTCAGAACTATCATTCAACTACAGTCTGCAAATCAGACATATTGCTATGATGCAGTTCGGTGAAATTCTTTGACAATTTTGAAAATTCGGTCAGATCAAACGCTACGCGGAAAATGTCTGATATTGGTATTTTCGAGTTCAGGATAATCGTATCTATCGATTTGATGTGGTTTTGGCCGTATTGCTATGAGACAAAAACTTTGGTCGTGGGCTCTCGTACTATTATTATAAAGCATGCGCCCTAAATTCATGTTTTTTTTCAGTTCATCAAATTGTTCCTAAGGACACCGTTTTTGTTTCAACAATTGCCCATTATGTTTGTAAACTGCCCATGCTAATCGATTAATAATATGTTGTATAATGTCTCTGATAATCTATTAGATTAGGTATATGCAGAAATATTGAATAACGTGTTGTGGGATACACCATATTCAATCAACATGGACGGACTAAACCAGCAGACATGTTAACCACGCAAAATCCAAAAGAAATTAATGCTTTTCACCCAGAAAACAGCTGCGCTGCTACTTTCATAAACACATGTCGCCATAAATTTAAATAATCCAAGAAATTTTCTTTTAAACGAAGCTTTAAACCTCGAGGTACATGAAGGGCTTTGAATGTATGTTACCGAAAAAAATTTGATACAAAACAAGGTTTTTTTTATTTCTTTTATTGAATAATTTAATCTTTATGTGGCAATCCTTTTTAGACTTTCAAGTGACGTTACGAAGTCAGCTTAGACACCAAAATAAATATTTTTTAACTAAAAACATGCTTTTACGTATTGCCACCGGCAATAACTTTAGGTCTGCACACTAATATGTCACCTCTCGGACCCTCCCTTCCCATTTCAAGCTGTGGGAATGGGACGGTGCCAGGTAGCCAGGTTCCTGACCATCTTCTTCTCCACTCCCCCATGTCTTATGAAGTTCCACGGGCTTTGGGCAGTTGGACATTGTATCGTGGTATATAAGTGTGAGGCGTGTAATTAATCCCATACTTGTGGGCAGTATACCCTTAAACATTATTTGATTGATGAATCTACACGCGGACAAAAATGTATCAACAGAAATTTCGCATTATTTAAAAAAAATTCAAATATTTTTCCAAAAGAACACCTTACTTCCGCGCCGCAAAATATTTTAATGTCGCTGAAAGTACATAAAGACTGCCAAACAACCATTTTGATGAATATTTTAAAATTATTATCGAGATCAAAACAATGCGTATTATGATGCCTTACCAGACATGTTATTTGAAAACATAAATGCCAGTTGCGACATATGAAAGAAATATATTTTTAAATTTTTATTAAAACAACTCTTTTTTAAAACTTGTATGGTTATTCCCCATCAATGTAATAATATATAATTTAACAAGAAGATATCACTAATAGTACTTCCCCACCTTCTTCTTTCCTATCTCCTTCCCTTCAGCCTTACAACATACCCCGATGCCATAGTCTCACTGGTTCCAGGCGGTTAGGAGCAGTTAGGTTTCTCACGCGGGATTCACATATAAAACAATTTTCAAAATCCAACCGCCCAACCCCTCACCTCAACCCTTCCTGTCAAAAACCTACTAATTTTGAAAAAAAAATAAATATAAAAATGTCACCGGAGACAAGTAAGTCAAATTCGTACCCTAACTCCTTATACTCGTATATCGCTAAACACGTGTTTAGATATTATTTCATCGATTAGTGTTCTGGTTGATAGCGTTCCTACGTAAAATAATATTGTGTAGGCGGAATATATAATAATTTTGTGAATATATATTCCAGCTAGCTACAGGGGTAGGTCGCACCCCCTTATTTAGAAAAATGGGGAGATATGGGCGGGTGAATTCGGGAGGCTAGTGGCATAGTAATGAAAGGAGCGTACTTACATTCATTAGCTAACACTGTTTCGTAGATATCTTCTAGGTAGGCGTAGTTGCTACACGTACTGACATCGTTTGGTAATTTGTCTCTGAAAGAAAAGTATAAATATTCAAATTAAATATTGTTAACCAATCAATTTAGTACAGTTTCATCAGAATATCATTTTATAAGAATTTAATTGGTAAATTTAATTAATGAAGACAATATAAGCGAAACTCAATCAAAAATTTGAAAACAGAAAAATCAGAAAAAGATATTGGCACCTCTGGGACTCGAACTCAAGACCTCTCGCTTTCCGGGCCAAGGTGTCGATATCCAATTCGGTCATATTTAACGATATCATTCTTCGACTAAGAACTACCCACTTATGTGGGTAGTTCTTAGTTCTTCATTTTCTTAACGTATATTTTATTGGCTGCTGTCTTTACGTATGATTGAAATATTCAAACCCGTCCCAGAGGTGTAATATCTTTTTTTGATTATTCTGTTTTCAGATTTTCGATTGAGTTTCGCTTATATTGTCTTTATTTAATTAAATATTAGAATTTGAGGTTTTACTCACAAAGTTAAAATAAAACAAAAATTAAAAATGAACTGGCAGAATTCTATGAACAGTATACCAAGCGTCCTTGCGATGTTTCCAAATTTAACACATCCAAATGGTCGAGTTAAAAAAGGACTTCGCTAGGCCCCAGTCACTAACTCATGGTCCTTAGGGATTTAACTGACTAGATTGTACACTTATTGATTATGGAAATTTGAAATGCTGGAAAGGACAATTAATCCAAAAATTAGTTAAATATGTAATTTTTCTCCATTTTAACTTTTTTTCGATCTTTTTTTACAAAATTTCTACAAAATTCATTTTAAGGGGATTTTTATTGTGAAAAATTAAAAATAAATTAAGTACTGTTATTAAAGACGTATACAAAAAAGCAAGGATCTATGTTATCTTTGGGGATGCTGTTTGGTGGTCTTTTTCAAGAAATGAAGGAGAGGAAGTTCTGGCAAGGAAAAGTGTACGAGGGGTGGGTATGAATCTAAGAGTCAATGTGTCCAAGAATGACGGATGTATGAATCCATCCCTCCCACTACGGTGCAGAGCGATGGGTAGAGAGAGTGCTGCTGGAGAGGTCTAGGTTAGGTTAGGTTAGGTTAACCTCAACTAGTCCCCCTCCGATCCAGCCTGCCACACAGTAGGCGAGACCTAGACAAACCTCACCTCAAGGGGTGGTTATTATAAAAAATAATTTCCGGGGTGACAGTACCCGTATTTGCCTACAAAATTGTGCATAATTAACCTCGGATAAGTTCCATGCATCGTCGTATAAACATACCTGAGGGTTTTTTCTGGATTTGTTCCAGCATGTTCATAGGAATATTATATTTATATTTAATTATGTTTCTTGCCATTTTTCCAAATTTCAAATACTTTTCCAGCAAGATGATGGTCAGGGGGAGGTAGAAACTGGAACTTAGCATATTCTCATTTCAAAAACAAACTTATGACTACACATTTAAAAAATATATATATCGAAGTTGGTAAGCATGCAACCTGGATAGGAAAATATATACTAGAACCTAGTTGTGTGTCAGTGACAGTGGTAAGTTATCGTACTCAACAGCGTCATTATTCTTATCGTGCTTTGCTGTGACGAGCAAGATACATGATGCATAAATGTACGGATCTTATATTTTTTATTATATTAAACATTTTATATCTCCAAGTCTGGTGTAGACGAGACGTCTTGGTACATTACATTAAGCGATGATAATAATATGTGCCGGAGAATTTAAGTTCAAATTCCACCTGAAGCCTAATGGACCAGCCGTTAAAAGCTCGCTCTGTAGGAACTGGTAATGGGTTCAACCCCGCGAGCATTCAAATTTATATTGCAGAACGCTCCTGGTTTTAAATTCTTAATTATCACTCCTTACGAGAGCTGTTAAGCTATTTTGTAAGTCAAATAATAAAATAAATAGGATTCGCAACATTTAAGCAGAGTCGGATCTACAAACTTTAAAATACAAATGGCGCCAACACCGAGTGGAAAATAATCAAGAACGCATACCCAAAAAAAATCATTTCTTATACGCCAGTATCTATGTAGCCCCCATATTATGATGTCAAAATAATTAAAACAAAAATAAATATAATTAAGTTAAGAAGGTATGCGCTGAAGAAAGTTGTATATAAGAAGAAAGTTATATGTAAAAAGTAATGTTTTTTTGTTTGTCCTGTACGTGATCCAATACCAGTCATCCGATTACGATGAAACTTGAGTGATTTGACTGAACCCAGCGATGGTTTCTGCACATAATGGTGAGCTCTGGCGTTATGAAATTATTTACTCAATCATTTATCCTGTTGCAATGCGACGAGGGGGAGGGGGACTGGGACGGAAACGAGGACACGTGGGAGAGAACACGCAGAGAAGGAGGGACGAAGGGGTGAGGGACGAGGGAGGGGCAGAGAGGGGGTTGCAAAGAAGATATAGTAGCGGTGGGAGCTAGCAGAGGATAAATTTGGAATATCTATGCTTCTCAAAGCTGTATATGGCCTGTTCATGCGTTAGAAAACCTTCTGATTTATTCGTGCACGCACCAGACAGAAAAGCAAAATAGTTACTTAAAAACATCATAGTATTAAGAGCTTTTCATCACTACGCGTGATGTAAAATAAGCATTTTGAAAATGAATTCACAATCGTAATTAATTGCAATGATTGGATATAAGCTCTAGTACGTATGTTTAAGGTAAATACGGATTTTAAAAAACGTGGTCAAGAGAAAATAAAATACAAATACATATATTGATGAAAGCAATAATTATTGTTCACTTCGATGTGAAGGTAATTGTATTATCGAATAATCCAGGTCTACTTGCGGAAAAAAAGCTAAATAACCATATCTCAAATACGTACATATATGTAGCTGAATTAAATTTGAAATGAAATTTCGCAAACTAGCCACATAAGAACATAATTTCTTATGCTTTATACGGTGCAAGACAATTACATGCTCAACATGATATACACATAATATATTACATCGTTTCTGTGTTCCAAGGTCTGATGCGTTTTTTGTATTCCTTTGGTAAATACATTCGAATTGTCGTCCAATTTTTTGTCCAAGTGATACCTACATTTGATCTGCACCTATAGTAGATCCGGCACTGCATTCAAGTTACACTCGGACCGAAATCGCCCATTAAATTCTTTCAGAGTAAAGCAAAATGTTTCGTGCGGAAAATGTGTTCAGGACATCGATTTTGTAATTGGCGTGAATGCTTTTCAAGTTAATCGTATAACGACGTGTTTCAAGCCATGAAAGCAAATTGGAGTGATAAAAGAAGAACGAAGACATTTTTTTCAATGTTGTAAGAAAATGCAAAGCAAGAATTTAAACAACAAGGTTAACATCCTTTTATTCCATTGATAGCATAATCTAAATATTTAAATCGTGAGATCACCGTTTAAATTCACTAAAATTCACTAAAAAAAAAAAATACATGTCTAATTTTATTATTAAGGTCGAAATTTGCCTAAACCGTTTCTGTTAATGTTATTTTTATAATACAGTATGTCATATTACTTAATTTATTTGGAGGAAAACATCATTTTGTTTTTAAACCTAACATTTATTTGTACAAAAATTGGTGTAAAATAATGTACCTACCAATATAACCACGCACATTTAGATTTTCAACATAATAAAAATCCTTTCTCATATGCATACCATATAGTACCTACTCTTTTATACGGTGCTCCAGATTTTATGTCCGGGTTGAATCTTTCCCAAATGAAAGATTAAACCCTTCCACACACTTTTTCACAAATGAATATCTAGTAAATTAACGCAATGTAAGTGCACTATATAAGAATAAAACAATACAAGAACAATACATCAATCCACCAGAAACATAATGGGAAAATATTTCACCGACTCCAGATATTTTCATATCAGAGGGTTCGGCTCTGATGAAATCCTAACTGGTCCGATAAATCCTACTGATCCCTCAATATAAATATTTAAAAAATCTTTCGTAATCCTACATGTATTTAAAATGACCGACTTTTGCATTTTTATGTACAAATTTTTTGACAAATCTAATACGCCTAAATTTTGAATGAGAGAGCTAGGTATAATGCCAGTAGCCGAAATAACAAATGGTAATATTTTTATAGTCTGAGAATGCCAAATTCTTTTAATTTCATTTCCTAAATCTGTATATTTTCTTATTTTTTCAGAAACAGTTTTCTGAATATTACAAGAATTTGGAATAGCGACATCAATGATATAAGTTATTTTCTTAATTTTGTCATGTATTACTATATCGGGTCTATTATGACTAATTGTTCTGTCTGTTAGAATAGTTTTATCATAATAAATTTTATAAAATTCATTTTCTAAAAATGAATTTGGTTCATATTCATAATATGGTACATTACGGCAGTCAATCAAGTTATGTTTAATTACCAAACTTTGGTGAATTATTTTTAAAACTTGATTGTGCCTAAATGTATACTCGGACGGCGCTAATACAGAACATCCCGATATAATATGTTCAATAGTTTCCGGAAAAGCCAAACATTTTCTACATAAATCATCAATTTGATTTGCATCTTTGATGATATGCTTCCTATAATTTTTAGTATTAATGACTCTATCTTGAATGGCAAGCATAAAGCCTTATATTTCTGCGCTCAACTCTCCAATACTCAACCATTTGTTTGACGAAAATTTGTCAACACATGTTTGGTTGAGATAATTGAAGTGTTTTGCGTGAAGAATTTTATTTGACCAGGAATCTAATAATTCCTGGTTGGTATTTATAAGAATGCTGGCATTCTCGTCGTATAAATTTAATGGTGAAATATTTCTATCTGCCTTGCAAATTATTTTGTGCATTTCTGAACTATCAGCTTTCCTATGGAAAAAATTTCTTAGCATTTCTACCTGATTATGTTTTAAAGATGTTATTTTGACTATACCTCTACCTCCTAAATTTCTGGGTAAATTAATTCGTTCTACAGCTGAATTTGGATGATGGCAATGAAATTTTGTTAATGTAGTTCTAATTAATCGTTCTAAGCTATCTAAATCTGTATTAGACCATTTAATTATGCCAAATGAGTAAGTTAATAGAGGTATTGCCCAAGTATTTATCACCTTTATTAAATTTTTAGCAGATAGATTGCATTTCAAAATTTTTCTGATCCAAGTTTTAAATTTAATCCTAATATCATTTTTAATACTAGTATGATCTAATCTATTTGATTGCGGATATCCTAAATATTTATAAACCTCACCCCCTTTCATACTTTCAATTTTGAAATTTCTAAATATACCCTCGTCTCCATCTACAATTTTACCTTTCTCTATATGGATCGTTCTACATTTATCTTAACCAAAAGTCATTTTAATATCATCTGAAAAAATTTTAACTACTTTAATCATTTTCTCTAAATTTGGTTCAGAATTCGAATATAATTTTAAATCATCCATAAATAATAAATGAGAAATTATATTTCTCTCTCTAGTATAACCTTTAATTTTTATTCCAAACTTGATTTTAATTAACATTTTAGATAGAGGATTTAATGCTAAACAAAACCAAAGAGGACTCAATGAGTCTCCTTGAAAAATCCCTCTTTTTATTGAAATGCCCGGTACTATAATTTTCTTATCTTTCAAATTCAAAAGCAAATCGGTATTCCAAAATGCCATAATTTTTTCCAAAAAGCTAATAATAATTGGGTTAATTTTGTATATATTTAAAACTTTTATCAGCCACGAGTGCGGGACACTATCATAAGCCTTTTGTTAATCTATATAACAAATATGTAAATTAAGTTTTTGGTTTTAGAATTACAGAATCAATAACTAATTGTTCTTTACATCCCATATGTTTTCTGCGACAACCTTTTTGTTGTTCAGATAAAACATTTTTTTCATCTAAATGAGTGTATATTAAATCTGTCAAGCAGGAGGTTAAAATTTTATATATTGTCGGTAAACATGTAATGGGTCTATACTGAGAGGGATTATTAATATGTTCGCTTTTAGGCAACATATAAGTAATGCCCTTAGTTAGAAAATTTGGAAAATTTTGAGGTTCTCTGACAAATTTTGAAAGATTTTTTGCCAAAAGGGGATGTAAAGTAGTCAGACGTTTATACCAAAAATTATGTATCCAATCGCAACCCGTGGCTTTCCAATTATGAGTACTTTTTATAATTTTGGCTAACAATTCAACCGATATATCAGAAAAACTCATTTGTTCAATGTCTGAACAATTGAGTTCTTCATTTTCTATACACGGACCTGACTCGTTATGTTTTATATCTTTACTCCAAATATTTGTCCAAAAATCGCGCATATCTGATTCAGATGGCAACGGATTATTATTATTCGAAATAATATTTTGTTTATCGTCAAGTTTGGAATAAAATATTTTCTCATTTTTCTGAAATAATCTATTATTATTTTTTTTATTATACGTATAATTATATCTTTTTAATCTACTAGCTTTTACACCTAATTTTTGTTTTAACGAATCTAATAAATCATTGATTATATTTTCATTATTATTACTACCAATGCTATGACCAAATTTTCTCCCAATTACATCTACATGTCTCAAAATATTCCTACTTCTATTTCCGTTTTTATACTCTATTACTCTAGCTACGCTACTTCTTAAAAATACTAAATCATTTTCTAATCTACTCTGCCATTCTGGTTTTCTATAATTATATGATCTATCATCGGAAGACATTAATTTAACTCCTAACTTATTACATATAGTGATAGCACTAGCATACACTATTGTATGAAGATCTAAAAAACTAATGTCATCAAATATAATTTTTGGTAAAATTATATTATTTAATTCAGAAATTAATTTAGATAATTTCTTTGACGTATGTAATTTTGGTCTAACTGTGGGCTCTATATCTATATATCTATTTATATTATTATGAAGTAAGTTAGCTAATTCTATAATATTTTCATCTAGTAAGTTTAAATTTGCAATGTTGATTTCCCTAAGATTATAAATAACGTCTAAGTTATTTGAGTCTACTGTAATATCATTGGATTCTTCGACTAGAATATTATCTGAACTATCTACGTTCAATGTATCTGATATAACATTACTACTCGTATTAACTTGTTCTAAATTATTTTCTAATTGCAATCTATCTGCTACTTCCTTTTTTATCTGATCTAATGTAACTACAGGAATTAAATTATTTTTGAAAATTGCCCTATTTTATATTATTTTATTTTTAAAATAAAATTTTATTTTTAAAAATATATTTTTAAAATATAATTTTTAAAATATATAAAAATTTTATTTTTAATAAATTTTTTTTATATATTTATAATTACATACCTTTGTATGATTTATTATTATTTATTTATTATTATCTATTTATTATTATCACATCATTATATGATTTCTATGTTTTATACTTTTCATATTATTTTAAATTCTACTATATTCTTCCTAACTCTTTTATATTACTCTATAGTAATTTAAATTCTTTTATATTTTTTTGTATTCTTGTATATCATATTATTTCTTAATTCTTTCACATTCTTCATATTTCATATGTTAATGTACCTACTGTATATAAAATCGACCACCACAACACGGGCATTTGCCTAGCATGGTGGTCGAAAAATCCCCAATGTATGTAATGAAAAATCTAATGAATAAAGAAAACTTCTGCAAAACTTCGAAAACCGTCTAATATTTATTAGCAGACAACTTCACTATTTTGAATTTGAAAGTTTATATAAATACGAGTATTAATTTTTTTATAAGAACAACTCTGTTTTTATAACTTTTGAAGGTTATTCCCATCAATGTTTTATATCGATATATATATAAAAAAAAACGAGAGAAGCTGCAACGATTTCAGGCTTCCTAAAACAAATTTATCGGAAACACAAAATAATATTTTTCATAAAGGTTTTAAAATGTTCAATGAACTCCCTGTAAATGTTAAGGAGGCTAAAAATCTTGCAGTTTTTCGTGGATTATGTCTTAATGTTGTAAAGTTCAAATTTTAGTCAGTAGGTAGTAAATAATATTGTAGTAGTCATAGAAAAGAAAACATTAGATATTAGATGTCAAATTAATAATAATTTAAACAAAAATATGAAAAAGAACATTGTATATGTTGTTTAACGTTTTCATGTAAATATTTTGTTGGTGATTTTTTCACCCTTGATTATTCATTTTTTTCCAAAAATCTGTGGCATATCTCCTATTTTACTGAATTTCAATACTGAAGTCGCGAGCCAATAATAAAATCAGGCAGACCATAATGGAGCCCGCCACATCGTAATCTGCCGCCATTTCATGATGTTCCAGATCATGATGTGGTGAGGTGCATCATGATCTGCCAGATTTTACGATCGTCTACGTCTACGACATACACATTGCGCTTTTCAATATATACTTTTCGTTTTTATAATGTTAACATTGCATTGTTTCGCATAATAAGTATTATTTTTTCGTTTCTATTCATTGCATAGAAACCGGAAAATTTAAAATTGATTGTTATTATGGAAAATCATCAACTTGCAAAACACCTCAAAATAGTAATTATAATTGTTTATATGGATCGCTGGGTCATAATAATGTGCAAGAAAAATTTAATTAAATGAAGACGCGAAACTCAATCGAAAATCAGGTTAAAAGTAATACAGGATATAGACACCTTAGCTCAGTTGGTAGAGCTGTTGCCATGTAAGTAGAAGGTCCTGGGTTCGAGTCGCAGAGGTGCCAATATCTTTTTATGATTTTTCAGTCTTCAGATTTTCGATTGAGTTTCGCTAATATTGTCTCCATTTAAATAAAGATTACAATTGGAGGTTTTACTCATAATGGTAAAAATAAAAATAAATATGCAAGAGAGATATTTATTTTATATATAACGAACAAGGAAGTCATGTTTTTAATTTTAATAGTATGTAGTCTATCAATTTGTTTCATAACGAAAGCACTCCTGTACTTGATGGTATCATACCCAAAGGAGATAGGCGGCTGACATGTTTTATTACTGATTTTCATCAACTTCACAAAACACAAAATATTGTTCCTCTCATACAAAATATAGCGATTTGTTTGTTTTAGGGCAAGTGTCCGTCAATGCGCTAACAGCACAGCTTTCGGTGGCAGGTCCATGATATACTGGAAATATTGTATATCATGGTTCTGTCAGCGTCATCTGTTATCGGAAGGCTGCAGGAACGAAAGCACATTGATACATTCGTAAGTTCGGTGAGCGTGCTTTCGGAGTGTTAGGACCTAAAACCTGCAATTTAAGAATGTTCAGAGATTCGATAGAATTTATAGCTAAACTTAAGCCTCACCTTTTCAGATAGTCATATCCATGAAGTCGAAACCTTTCAACTTCACCCTACAAGACATTGTAAATAACAAAATGTTTTAGAATGTAAAAAAATAAAAAAATATTTAAGCTTGTTAGGGTGAAGTTATACGTGAAATCATACTTAAAAAAATATGCCACGGATAAATTGAAGCTTTTACTAGCTTTTCTACGTACCGGAATTACAATAAAATTATTAATTACGTAACAAAAAATATAAGCGTAAACCACTAAAAAAAAGTTTTTTCAAGACTTTACAATGAAGTAATACAAGAAACAATTAAAAAAATACCCTTTTATGGCTAAGAATATTTTTGAGGTGTTCTATGTTCTAACTTTTTTCACTCTTATAAAATTATGCACAGAATAATTTAAAAAAAAGACTTTTTTGCTTACTTGCCTCGCGCAAATAAGACGCTCGATTTTTAATTTAGCAGGCATGAGAATCGAAATATTTTTTAGCGTTTATATTTTCACTAAAATCTCCAGTCCTAAAGAATCCTTCATTTTCCAGTCGTTTATAATTAACATAAACTATATTCGCCACTAATTTTTTAATAAATGTAATATCATAGTAATAAGGATAGAACAGCAAATTCATAAAAAAAACATGATATTTTTAGTTAAGTATAAAATTTGAAAGCGTTTATCACCTTTCAAAAACAGTTATCAGTTTTCGGATACTTTCAGAAATATTTCATATACATATACTCTGACAAAATATGCCCTCTATGGGGTTAAGCAGACTCCTTACAACGCAAAATTCCATGCTGGTAATATTAAGAAAACTTAGAATTTTCAGCTTCGAGTAAGCCTGGCTTATAAATGAGTTTTCTTGTTGTACTGATTTAGTAGGTAGCGAGTGACTGGCCGGCTGCACAAGCTCAAGCCCAAACTTTCCTACGAAAATGATGCAGTATTCTCCCCAGCTGCTGTTAACCCTTCGGATATTTTAAAACTTTGTCGACCAGTGAAATAATTTTGAGAATCGTGATTTTTTTTTAAATCACAGGTTGTCATTAATTTTCACATAAATTCGCTGATTTTGAAAGCAGGTAAAAGTGTTTCAGATTTTAATTACCCTCGTAAACCGTATTCCCCTATCTGATATTTTTCCATCATTAAATGTTTAGACAGAGTATTGGAACACTGCTAGTCAATTCAAGGATCCAAGGAAGCCTGCTACGCCTCAATGCAAAGCACAATCACTTCAAAACCGTGGTTTCGAAAATTCCCCAAAATTTTTTCCAAAAAAGAAATTTCCTCACTTATTCGAATGAGAATCGGACATTGTTCCGTTCCCTCTCCCCTTTTTAATATTCACGTCCTCGACTCCCCAGATTGTACATTCTGTGGTCTAGAAGTAGGAACTTTAGATCACATATTTTTTGGTTGTCCCTCTATAAATAAAGATCTTCTCTTCTATCAAGCGTTATCTAAAATTGTCTCCTCTCCGATCAACATCTCATTTCTTCTAAGTCTGAACTCGACGCCAATCTTCCATATAATTCTTAAATTTGCACATTTAAATTAAATTAATATATATATTCACCTTTCCTTTCTCTGCAATTTTAAATGTTGGCCTAGAAGACCCCTGAAGGGTGAAAGCCAGAAATATTTTGACTTTTGACTTTTGAAATATTAGCATACAGAGCTCCGGGCCAAAAAGGCCCCTTTCTCTTTCATAATGAATTTATATTTACCTTTGTTGAAAATTTTTGATTTTTTTTAGTTGTTTCTTTAAATTTTTTTTGCAAAGGTACATGGCTGCAATATGGGGAGGTTAGACTTTACGGAGGATTTGCTTAGGTTTTTTATGTGTGGTACGTACGTTTTCGTCGTACCGGGCGAGGCAGTTTATGGACGCGTTTTCATGGGTGGGAATTCCCGCATAAAAAGTTTCCGCGAGACTTAAAATGTGTTTTTTTAATAAGGGGATTTCAGAGTCTTTGTGAAGTTGGGCTACCCTCATCCATCTGGGGGCGCCTAGGGCTATTCGTATTATTCGTATAATATTCGTCGCCAGAAATATATATATTTTTTTTATTGGTGCCCTATTTTACTCATTTAAAGTACGCTATAGCGTGTTTAAATCGCACGTTATGGAACGCGCGTTTTTTAAAGTTACCATGGCAACATCAACAAATCAACAAAATGTGAAGTCTAAATGTCAATTTTTAACTATAAATCTGTTAGGAATATTTTAAACGTCAAATAAAATATTACAAATGTTTCAAAAATTTTATTCAAAGTTTACATTCTTTTTTACATCGTTTACATTCTAATTATTAATATATAGTCGATGCTTTGTACTGTTCCGACATTTTCTGAAGGTAAGCAAGCACAACTCGTTCATCTACATCTACTACGTTTTGCTCCTCCATCCATGTTATGAACCTTTCATATTCTTTTTTATAAACGTCTTTGGATTTTTCAGGTATTAACCGCGATTCTGCTTTGGTATTTAAATTATCAATGTTAGAACTCATTTTACAACACACAATAACTAGTAAAAACTGTGATGTCAACTATTAATCTTATGTGACAGATTGCAAATTAATGTTTGTGTTTTTCATTTCCATGACAACAAGATATTGTGATGTCACATCACGAATTCATTAATAGTTCTTATTTCCAAATTTTTAATAATAATATCAATATTTATGTTTTCAAAGTGTACCAATAAAAAAAAATAGCGTTAAGTGTTCGTGGATAACTGGTCTTTAAAATACTTGCTTTATTTCGAGCACTCGGCTACGCCGTCGTGCTCGAAAAATCGCGCGTATTTTAAAGACCTGTTTATCCACTTATATTTTAATATACTATTAAAACACAGGCGTATGCATTATATGCAATTTCAAAAGAAGAATTTTTTTTAACAATTGAAATCTTTCTTACCACCTTTTTTGTTGTTGTTGTAAACTGTAAAAATATCACTCAACATGATACTAAAACACATTTGATCACACATACGAATAAAAAGGTTTATGTCACTTCACTCTTTTTGCTAAATTTGACAAATCTTTCGTAAACGTGCAAATGGCGGTCGATAACTCTAAAAATATATTACTATTATTTGGAAATTTTCATGTTAAATTTTTAGCAAATGTGAAGCGTGGGTTTCATCATGTTTCTTTCCAATAGTTCCTAAATCATTTATCTCGCCGTAAACAAAAGGAGATATAACAACTTTTCTGACTCAGGTTTGGTCGTAAAAGGCACAAAAATGACTACCGCTATCGATGTATTGTGTACTAACGGCACAAATTTACCCAAGGGGTTAAGCTCTATCCTTGACGAGAATATGCTTTGCAACATTACACTGGTGGAACAATGGCACGCTTATGGTCTGATAATTTTAAATCAAAAAATTCTTTGCTTAACGAATAATCTTCCAACATAAAATAATTATATAAATTGACCCAAAGGAAAATATTTACAATCCCGTAATAAGTGACATTTATTATTTATCTTTAGGTAATGTAAAAAAGCTAATATAAGACAATATTTCTTTTTAATATAATGCAGTGGGTAGAAAAGGGCTTTTGGGTAATAATTTACTCATGTCTATAATAAAGTAATGGAATAATCTTTGATAGATGTATTATTGTTGGGAATATTGTGTTTGGATATGAATATCAAATATAGTTAGAGAGGGATTGGATTACGGTTTAAGAATAGAACTAAATGTGTTTTAGTAATGATAATTTATTAATTTGCTAAATTAAATTGAGCCCAACGAAGGGTATAGGTGGATAAATAATACATTGACTGATAAGCAATCATGTATTCCATCAAGAAAACATAACATGAAATATAATATGTTATAATACGAGGGTTGTCCAAGAATTAAATATCTTTCCTCGTTTCCGGTGAAGCAGACAGTTTATCTCAAAATATGGCAGCACCATAAACATAATACGAATATTAGTAGACCTGCCCTAAGTGATAAACGTATTATTTCCCCCTCCCATTGGAACCATTCCATTGGAACCGGCTGGGATCGAGTATAGCTTGGTGTTAATCTAAAAAATGTGACGTCATCATTCTTCTGCGAGCCGGCACGAGCACCCATCGGTGCATTTTATGAAATAACACGGTAAAAATAGTGGCCTGTGTTTTGAAAACTTGTAAAAATAGAAGTAAAAAAGATAATAAACCCAATTGTCGCATTACTTTCCATAAGCAAGCATTATTTTACTTTATTAAGCTAATTCAGATCACACAATATGATCTTTTTTGTAACATATAGGTACTATCACTCGAGATTCATGGCGTCTGCCCGTCGCTGTTTACTGGGGTAAGTAATTTATGAAAAATTTTTAAAAGTGTTAAAACTAAATACGACAAAAAAAAATTGGTCTCAATCGAAAATAGGCGACCTTACTATGCTGTATTTGGACTTCACAAATTTGTATATTACGCGGCGAGCAATTCGCGCTCCCGTGTAAAAAGGTCTATTCATTTAAAAGCAGGGTTTATTTTAAGAACTAAATGGTGATATTATAATGCGAGGTGCCTACATATTGTCAGATTGAGTTTAGACGAATCACATATCACTAAATTCCCGCATTCCCGCTCTTCGTCCCGCTGTAGTTGGTTTCTACCCCTCACCTTTCTGTTCTGGTCTAGTAATATTCATATGTCTATGTGCAGCACCAACGTGTACCTCAGACTTTCCCCTCGGTGTTTCGGATTGGTAGCTGCTTCAGTGCAATATTTGCATACGCACCCGAGAACACAATGGATTGAAAGGGCTACGCAAAACCTTTTTTTGTAAAGTTTTTAAAATTCCAAGGTTTTTAGGAAAAAAAAAACATAGTTTTGTATGGAAAACTAATATTCTTCTATGGAAAAATATTTTTGTAAAACAACAATGGAATTTCGAAGAAATGTCATCACCGCATTGAAATTAATTAAATATTTACTGAAATAAATCTTCTTATAATAACTTTTGAAGTTTATACCCTTCAATGTAATACATCTTTGAAGAAAAGAATACTACTAATAAATCTAAACGAAAATATGAAAAACAATAAGACAGAAAAATAAATAGGTAACTGTGCAACTGCCAATCGAAGAGTTATTCCAATAAATAAATATTATACATTCACTTTTAGAAAAGATGAAAATATATTCACATAAATAAAATCGGGTATATTTTTGTCCCAGACACAATCTGGGTTACAAACCAATTCTTCAGAACTTTGTTATAATTTAAAAGGGTGGCAGTCAAAATCATGGATAAAATATAGTCGGAGATAATATTGTTAATTCTGAATTTGAAATATGATATCAACAAAAATAACTTAAATATAAACAAAAATTTTAACAAAACAAAAAACGACTTAAAAAATGCACTAAAAAGTAAAAAAATAATTTAGAGTTAGTTAGAGTCGGTGTCAGCCAAAGTAACTACATAAATAGTTATAGGCGAGATGTGGAGATCTTGGCTGACACCGACTCCAAAAATAACAATCGTATGAAATTATTTTTTTGCTTTTTAGTGCATTTTTTGAAGTCGTTTTTTGTTTTGTTAAAATTTTTGTTTATTATCGTTAAGAAGTTTTACTTAAAAAAAAGAATCATCGAAATCTGTTGGCGCAATATTGAGTTATTCGTCCATTTGTCGCGCCCGTACTTATTGCAAATTTAAGACATATATGGTTTTCTCATAGATCCCATTGTCAGAACTGGACCAAATTAAAATGGGACCACACGGGAAGCACCAGCTTTCTAATCAAAAAGAATCATCATTATCCGTTCACCTAATCGAAAGTTCTGAGGTAACAAACATAAAAAAAAAAAAAAAAAATACCGTGGAATTGATAACCTCTTCCTTTTCGAAGTCGTTTAATAAGAAGTCCCAACGGCCGAGTTGGTTGAGGAATTTGTCTCGGTAAGACGATCCAAGAAGATAAGAAGATCATCGGTTCGATTCCCAGTTGTGACCGTCACCTTTTTATTTTTCTATGTCTTGATCTTTTCATATTTTCTTTAAGATTTATTAGCATCATCTTCTTCTCCAACGACATTTTATTATTATTCAAACTTTCTTTAGGCGGGTTAATACCGATAATAATGATTCATCTGATTTGACAGCTTGTAATAGGAATGATTCATGAACGATCATGCGATTGCGGAATAAAAGGGTACTCCATCATGGCTACCATCTTGAACCAGCAAACCGAATATAACAAATAAATGAGCAAACATAAGGTGAAATAAAAAAAAATGACGAGTTAAAACACGACTTCGCTAAGCTCAGTCAATTATTACACAAAATAATTGTGTAACTTCTATGACCAGAATTACGAATCAATGGTCGACATTTGACCTTCTCCTTGTTTTTATTTAGTTTCTTGCCAAAAAATGTGCCTTTTCGAAATCATTTCTAATAATTCCTTCCCAAGAAAATAGTATTAGCTGTCGATTCCCCAATCTTCAAAGCATTTTGCGCTTGGCATTCAGGGAGATGGTATCAGAATGCAGTTTCCTTTGGAGGCACGTGACGTCAGAATATTATTTTTTCAATTGACGGCCACACATATCTATATATATATAAATCAAAATATTCTTAGATCTATATGAGTAAGTATATGAGATGTCTATGCATCGCTAAACCATTCACACGATTTCGATGAAACTTTGGTGATTTGATGTGCGTAGCGCATGCCCGCGATGGCTTCAGTATATAATAGTGAGTTCTGAAATCATGAAATCATGCATCGCTAACCATTCATCCGATTTCGATGAAACTTTGGGGATTTTATGTATGCATGCCCGTGATGGTTTCTTTACATACTGGTTATGAAAGGAGCTCTGGCATTATGAAATTTGTAAAAAAACTGCAATAGAGCTGTTTGAAAACTGAGTGTACCGGGACTGAATGTATGAAATGCGGGAGGGGGGAGGGGAACTCGGAAGGGGGGTTCGCGGGACCGGGGAAGTGGGAGAGGGGAACGGGAGAAAACGAGGAAGGGGAACGGGACGAATGGGAAGGACATGCAGGAAGAAATTATTTATTTATTAGGTGGCATAGCAACGCATACCGGGAACTTGATACTAAATAAATATTTGTGAATTTCTACAGTAACTAATTGTTCAATTGATATTGAAAATTATTCTCAAAAGAAAAATATGGAACAGAAATCCTGAAAAATGTTCGGTCGCATCTAGGAAATGAATCCAACAACTCAGCCTTTCCGGGGCTTTGCTCTACCATAGAGTTATTCGACCATATGTTTATATTATAAACTTCGGACGTATTTAACTGGATAGTACTTTTGGTCGTGAAAATACTAAATCACATCCAATACATTTGTAGATTGGATAACACAAAAGCAGAACTTTAATATTAGATGTACCTAGTTAGGATTATTATTTTTGTTCCCTTTTGGTTTCGTTTTGTCGACAAGTCTAATGAATTAAATTAATGCCTCCTTTTGAATCCTTCTTTAATGTTTAATGTAATTCGCAAGTTAAACATATTTATCCCTTCTTTACGTTTGTTATAAACCTTACGTAAATTTGATGGCTTAATCAAATTAATATAACATGTTAACATTTGACATACAAGTATTTCAAACAACTCGACAGGTATTTTAGGAAATTAATTAATGATATACATATTATGTTTTGGTACAAATAGGATTATACTGGTACACGTAATTTCAACGTCATTTAAATAAAGGCATTAGTATAGATAGATAGCTATCTAGACGTAGCTTTCAGGTGCCTCAATAGATCGCAGTTAAGTAGTACCTTAGAAGAGTATCGACTAACGTCGTTCGTGTTTAATGCGTAGCCGGATATAGGATCATCGTACATAGCCGATGATACATAAAAGACAGGTAGTTTGGAGTATTTGGTTCCCTCAGCTACAGAATAATTTAAGCGCTTCATATAGCATGGACGTCTTGTCCAGTTAAATATTCATTGTAAAGCTTACGTTTATGTAAATTAAGCAACTTATAATCTCAACGAACCTCGATCTTTATTCGAGTTTTCCAGAACATGTTTGTTAGCTTCAGTTGAGAGAGCTCCATAAGATTAATGTACATTATTTTTAAGTATTTACCCTTATTAACTTGTTAAACGCATTGTATCATTAAAAATACCCCAAAATATCGTTTTCCTGAATATAAATAGCAATTCTGGGAAACTATTTATAATATAATATTTTTATAAAATGTGTATATACTAGTGTACTATATACACATTTTCTTGTAAGACGGTACAATTTACAAAAAAATAATTACGAAAATCAATTAAAATTCACGTGGCAAACATTTTGCGTTTGTCCTTCGCATAATTTCAGCAATCTTTTCGTATGGAGCATTTAACAACAACAAAAAACAATAATATACAGTATTTTTGGGACGGGTAAATTGTTATTAGCTTCATAGCTCATGATGGGAATAGCGTGAAGGGAGCTAAAAATACTTGCTTTGATATATTACACAGAAAATGGTATGCACATTTTATGATTCCCGAGCTTACCGCTTTCAGTTACTTATATCAGTTTTGAATAGGCTAATAATTTTCAGAAATATAATATTTTATTTCCAGTGTTAAGGTTTTGTTCATTTTGTTGCGTTTTAATACGTTATTTTGGCTAAAAATAATACCTAGATCTCATTTTGTTGATAACCCATTTATAAATCGTTGTTTTGCCTAAAAAGAATACCAAGATCACTTTCTAGGATCTCACTTTGTTAGTCACCCATTTACAAAACGATATTTGGGCTAAAAAAAAAGTATCGTACTTTGTTAGAAACCCATTTACAAAGCGTTATTTATGCTGAAAAGAATACCAGGATCCTACTTTGTTTTTTACCCATTTTTAAAATCTTCCATCTAATTTTCTCTTTTCAAAAATATATTATATCGCTAATATTTATTGCGCTCAGCAGCATTAGTGGCACCAATATTACGCAAAATAAGGTATATCTTAATTTAGTTAGCTAATAGCTGCAGAAAGTTTTTCTAACTTGTGAGTTCCTTCCTTCTAAAAATCATTTAAAAATTTAATATAAATCTTTCGACGAAAAACTTTCCCTGAGATTTGCAATGATACGAGCATATTTGAAATAATTAAGGTTTCTAATATGCCGAGCTGTATTGGAGATGGTGGGATGAAGAAAGTTTTATTAAAATTCTGCTGAATAAATTTCCACCTACTTAACGTGCACTAGAAAGGCGAACATTTCAGGATGTCACATTCAAAGTAAGCAATATAGGCCTTGTAATCGAAGGAAGCCGTTGATCGAGATATCAATGGGTAGGTTTTGCGTTAAGATAATTTTTTTATTTATTTTTTAGTTCATGTACTTATTGTGATTGATTTATCATGTGATTGTGCGATGGGTGCAATAAAAAAAATCAAAAAATTATTTTGAAAGATATTCAAAACACAAACAACACATTTTTTAATATTTTTATAGTGAAATAATTTATTGTTTAAAACCTCAAATTGTAATATTTTATCGTTGAAGACAATATTAATAACTCTCAAATGGAAAAAGTGAAGCAGAAAAAGATTCGGTCGCATCTAGGAATTGAACCCAAGATCCTTTCCCCTTCGGTCATCTTTAAACGCGTATAAAGAAAGCAGCCAAAAAAATGTGTTAAAAAAAGTGAGATAAGGTAAGTAGATCATAGTCCAAGTATAGTACAGTTAAACAACCAAATGGGATATGGTCGCGTTAGCTCAGTGGCCAGAGAAAATCTCTGCGAGTTTTTCAAGAGGTCCTGGGTTCATTTCCTAGATGCGACTGAATCTTTTTATGAATTTTCTGTTTCACTCTTTTCGTTTGAGAATTATTAATAGTAAAACATACTTTTCTTGAAGTGCAGCATCCAAATCTTCGATTTGAAATAAAATTAAAACAACAGCCGGTCAAAATTGTACAATATGAACGTTATAAGGGGTTAAAATATAATTGTAGTATCAGGTAGATACCTGTCGGAAAACTGTCTAGTCCTTTACTCATGTTTACTGTGGGATAGCCTTCATAATTAATAATTTCTGTGCAGCATGTTGAAATTGTAGTAACATTTGCAATGGAAGGGCTCACCTAGTGTACTTATTCATACGGAAAGGCTTAGCTAAGCCAGGCTTATTCGCCAAGCGATATTGCGGTAATCTGTCGACACTTTTTCAGGGTAATGTCCCATGAAATTTCTCTCCACTGTCGCCGACTGCGAAAATTGGATAAAAAATTAGACGGGGAGTCGATTTATTAAGGCTCCTATGGCGACAGAACGAAGGCTGTATGGACACGGCTAAACCGCTGGCAATTTGCGGTAATTAGATCATTCCCATCTGATTCAATTGCGACTAAAGGCTTTGATAATAAATACACAGATTATTCAGAATTAATGAAGAGGTTTAAATTTAATGAGGAAGTCAGATAACGGTTCGTTACTTTAGTTTAAACGAAATCACCCAATTATCGGTTTTAGGTTAGTTACGTTACTTAACGGTTTGCGCTGTTTGGAAGTTTATTTTGATTCTCACCGATTTCAAAGAAGGGAAAATTTTTCAAGAAAAGTTTTTCTAACCGTTTTTTTTTTTGTAATGGCATTTTTTTATTTCATTAAAAAACAATTTCTTTATTTTATATCTAAATACATGTTTCGTGAATTAGTAAAGTCAATCGATTTCCTATTCTTAATTATATTTATAAAGGTATAAATATTTTAATAGTCTTCCCGAAGAAGCAAAAAAAAAAAAGATTGGTCATCATTCAAGAAAAAGATCCAATTAGTCTTAAAACAATAACAACCATAACATCAACAATCAAATTGCTGTAACTGCATTCCATGCCAAATTATATTTTTTAACGTTACAACATCGTAGTGCTTAAGATTATATTTATTGTAGACCTATACCAAGCTCAAGAGCTGGCCCTTATTGAAAATGTGTGTTCAACTATTTTGTGTTTTCGATTGTATTATGTTTATTGCTGTAACAATGTTATAGTTAAAAATATATATACATATTTATTTAATATACAAATTATTTTTTCAATATATATATTTACTCCTGAAGAAGTGGACATTGTTCACAAAACTTATAGATTGCTTATACACAAAAAAGTTAAAGTGATGTTAAGTATATTTGTCTTTTTAGTAATAAACAAAAATATGTAATAATTATTAACCTGAAACACTCATCTAAATTAAAAAATCTCCCGAGAAAAGATACATGCCGCCAACGGGACTCGAACGCGCATCCTTCTGATTTCCGGTCAACTGCTCTTATCCACTAAGCTACGTCGGCTTATCTCCTACCCGCCAAATAATTCAATATATAAGTACTAGTGTTTCATTCAACAATTACTGCTTATTATTTTTTTCCACATGCAAACAACCAACTTTATTGTATATAAGAAAGGCATTGTAAGTGCTAAATCTCCCAATAGGCGTCGAGACAAATTATGACTGCATTTTTGGGTGAAATACTTGAATTCGTTAAATAATAATTATTATTTATAAATTAAAAATAATTAAACAAATATGTCACATATTACGCGATTGAACTTTCAAAAATTAAACAAATTGCTCTAAATAATGGTTATTCCACAGATTTAATTGATAAAATCCTAAATAAGAAACTTAAACTCATTTCTACTAAAACATTTTTATTTGGTACACCTGAAAATAATAATAATAAAATAATAATAAATCCCGTTCAATGGCGCAGAATCTTAAATAATATCCAACTTTTCCTCACTTAGTACAAAAAACTTGCCTGCCCATATTAAACCCGCGTTCTATACTGATAACAATTTAGGTAAATTATTAAAAAACACTAAAGATAGAGATCATAAATTTAGCCACTCAGGCATTTACCAACTATGTTGCATAATTGTCCTTCGTTCTACATAGGTAAGACATCTAGAAATATAAATATTAGAGTCACAGAACATTTAAGATGCTTAAATAATAATAATTTTTCAGAGTTTGCTAATCAACTTATTTCCACATATCACACTTTCAATAAGGACACAGGGGTTAAAATTCTTCACCGTAAAAATAAAAGCAAAAAATTGGATAACTTAGAAGCACTTGAAATCAGAATATCCCTAAATAATAATGCTAGTATTTTAAATAACCAAATTAATTTATCTTTTAGTCCCATTCTAAATATTTTTCCAATAAACCGCTCTGTTCTTCCAGGAAATCCCGCAATTACCCCCACCCCGTTGCTTACCCCTCAATCGAACACCTAAAATTTGTATTTCTGTCAATATTGTGTATAATAGTTTAGTTATAATATTCTCCTGACGAAGGAAGGGTGCTTCCGAAACCGGTAGAGTGTTCATAAATAAAAGTGGTCTACAACAAATTTATATGTGTATTTATTGTAAACAAATATGTATTTATCCGAAATTTATAGAATACTTTTATTTGGATTTTATCGCAAAACGGAAACATTTTGACCCTCTGACAAAATACGGTCAAAGCCAGAGTGTTTAAACATGGTTTCCACTTGCATCATTAGTTGTATCGTAGGTATACATGTGCCAAGAATATAAAAATCTTCGTCATGCACAAATAACTGATGAACTTACCAACAATAATCTATGCCAATATTGTATCTTTGAATAAACCACCTTTGTCAAAAAGCGGTTTTTGATTAAATAATTAACTGTGTTGTATTATATAGATTTTTAAACAATTTGAAGACTCTCAGTAGTAATAATTCATGGGCCAGACATAATATTCATAAATTCACTCTTCAAATTGGCTGAAACACCTGTCAACAATTATTATCTGAGAAATTTTTACCACTTTTATTGTTTATAAAAACCGACAAATTTCATGAGCAACGCTCACTTCTTCAGAGTTTACGTTTAACGTTTTGTTTTTTATCCCTGCCCAAAGACATTTTTAAACATGGCCTTATTTTTGCTTATGTACAATGTAGTACATAATACTATTTAAATTATTTTAAGGCGTACATTTTTTTGTGAGGTAAATTTAGTCGCCAATGATCTAAATGAAAAAAAACTCACAATCGAATGGTTAGTTTCGGTGACCTACTGAATTTAGTGTATAAAATATAAACCATTAATTTTAAATCGCTGAACTCTTTTGCAATGTCGATTGCAACGGTATTTTCACTAACTATGAATACCGTTAAAAATGCGGAGAAGATTTAAAGTTTATTTTTATGATTCTTAACATTGTACTTAAAAAGTGTACATTTTATATTTTAATTTATACGAGTAATAATTGATTGAAATCTGCATATTTTAAAATGGTTCCAATTGGCTACCATGTCATTATGACATAGAAAACTCCATTGTCCAATAAGACGGCTGTCCTGTCACCTACGCTCCCGGCGCGGGCGGCGTGACGTCAACGCTGCTAAATTCACGAATGCCGCGAATAAAAACAAACCTCTGATTCTGGAGGTAGATCATAAATGGCACATTTTAAATCGTTTTAGAAAATTTAAACGACAGCAAAAAAATACCTTCAATATCGTAATTTTTTTCTTCATTTTTCGAAAACACGAATGAAAAAATCTAATATTCCTTTTTTAACATTATCCCCATACAGGAGGCCCTGAGGAAAAAAAATCTCTCAGGACATATGACATCTTTGGGGATGCTGTTTAGGGCTTATTTATAGGAAAAGGAAGGAGAAGAAGTTTTGGGAAGGAAAAAGGTATAAGGGATGGGAAGGAATCTGGGGTCAATAAGTTCAGGAGTGACGAACGAATGAATCCATCCCTACCATGGCAATGAATGGATCGAAAGAATCCGTCTGGAGAGGTGAAAACGTCTCTCTCGACATGTCTCTCCTTATCCGGCCCGCCATGCAGTAGGTCGGTAAAATCATCCGCTACCAAAATCTAGACAAACCCCATGAACTCGGGCACCCTTGTTAAGTAACCAAAATCTAAGAAATTAAACCAATAAAATAAAATTTAAAAAAAACATTAATTTACGTTATTCTAATCTAAACACAAATTAAATTAGTTTACATTAAATCACGTTTTATTTAACATCTACAGCTAAGCTGCAGGCTAATAAGACCGGTAAAGTCGCTATATCGAGCGATGTTCGCTATATCGGGGCTGTCAGACGGCGGGCTACCTCGTTAGCACAAATCCCACTGCCAAACAGACATCCCCCGGCACAATCTGCAACCCGGATTACTCATGTTGTATACCGACTGTCACATGTCATACATAGTTCTATAATAATGTCTTCTGGGTCTGAGCGTTGAAGGTATACAACGGAGAGTATACTACTTGTATGTAGTGATAGAATTAATATTTAGTGCAAATAAGTCAATTATATCTAATTACCATCTAATTACTAAAGATTTTAAACCAGCACAGTAGTTCTTTGAACAGTTTATACACATTCATATTGTTACGACATGTTTCATGATTTCTTGCTAACAATTAGTAATTAAATGTCTTAGCGTGATTTAAATGGTTTTAAAAATAATTTTTTTTAAATAATAATTTTCTTTTTATAACTTTTGAAAGTTATTCCCATCAATATAATAAATCAGTGTTTGCTAACCTTTTTTAGCCACGGACCCCTAGGAAATCAAGCACAATTTTCAAGCACACCCTTAAGAGGCCGCTATCAGTATTTCTACCGATTTCTTGCAAACCTCCCTTAAACATTTGAAGTTTTTAAGCTCTTAAAATATATGTTATTTTTTAAGATAATATCTATACATTCCCCAAGCTGAAACGCATATTATATGAAATTCCCTCGATAGAAAAAAATCGCAAAGTATGGTCCAAATTTTTTAATTTTCAAATCTGTTTCCGTTATTTTTCAAGTTATATGTATGAAAAAATTCACAGTGTTTCATTAAATACTTTTTTAGACAGCCCCCAAGAGATTTTTGCTCTATTTTAAACGAGTCGTGTTTTATCAAAGATTTTCGTAATATTTGCATCGATTTTGGCGCTGAAAATGTTAGCGCTCTCCTCTAACATTTGTACTTTCGTATCTCTCCATCTTCTTCTTTTTGGGGCCGGTAACGGAGCCTTAATAAAAAAAACCAGCAACAAATTTCTAGCCATTTATTTTAATATTTTTATATAAAAAATACATTAATAATTGACGTACAACAGCTACACCAACATTCACATTAATTAATGGTTTAATAATGTTGGTGTGGTTTTTTTGCAATTAAATTTGTGATATTCGGGTTGATGTTACTACTAAGCTGTTACCTCAGATCGGATTCCACTTGTAATATGTTTCTGTATTTATAATTAGTATATAAATGGGCAGATAATGCATTTTCACAGAAAATGCATTTTTGAGAAAAGCAGTAAATGTTTCAGTGCTTCTTCTGATATTTCCTTATAATCTTTCTTAACATTCATCCAAAATTTGTTAAAGAGGATTCTTTGAAATTACGTTTCAAAGCTGAATTACAAGATACTTCTATTAATTGGTTTTCCTGTGTCGTTGTCAAGCCAGTTAAATCAGTAACATTTGTGTTGAAAGAGTGTAATTATCCATTTTTTTAATTGTACGATTTGTTCAAAGGTCAAGCTTTGCTAGCATCGTTTCAATTTCATCTTCAACCAAGTTCAGCTCGTTAAGGACTAAGGGTATTAAAGATATCAGCTAAATATGCCACCATTTTGAGTCATCCAAAATCATTGAGTGAGCAGCATGTTTATTGACACCGCCTACAGAATTCTTCAAAAATATCATTCTGATCATCCAGAGATGAGACTGTGGACCCCCATACATATATTCGTAGGACCCTTAGGGGTCCGCGGACTACAGGTTAAGAAACACTGTAATATATCATTGAAGATAACACCAATAATCTAAACGAAAATAAGAAAGAAAACAAGACACAGAAAAATAGAAAAAGATAATGGTTGCAACTGGGACTCTCGTCTAACCGGATCGTGCGCTTTTACCGATTCGGCCATTGCCACATTCTAAGAAACCGTTGTAGATAATTGTTAATGTCATATTTTCAAATTTTAGGATTAACAATAATATTATCGACAATTTTGTTATATCATAGAGAGGTTCTGGGTTCGAGACCCAGTTGTGACCATTATCTTTTTATATTTTTCTGTGTCTTGTTATTATTTTATATTATCTATTAGTGTTATCTTCTTTTTCAATCGATTTAAAACTACTTACACTTCATTTTTCTTAAACTTTTGTTAGCAGTCAGTAACAATTCGTGAGCAATTCTTGATATCAAATTTTTTTCTAATTTCTCCGAACAATTTCTTCCGTTTTATTATTATTACTCATAAATTCATTATTTGAGTTTTAAGAACCGTTCTCATCTCAGGCGAAATTACTTACGATATTCTACAGACTCACGTAATAATTTAATTTAATATAACTATAACTTGTTTCATAATGTACTGTGTATATATTTATAAACAAATAAACGAATAGTTAGTTAACCTGCATCCATAAAGTATGTTTCTTAATTTATCTTCTCTACATCTCTACATATTATAAATTAAAGTCCTCCGCCGCATCTGTCTGTCTGTCTGTTCACGATAAACTCAAAAACTTCTAAACGGATTTTCATAAGGTTTTCACCAATAGATAGAGTGATTCATGAGGAAAGGTTTAAGTAGAAATATATTTTCTCAAAGTTTTGTGTAAATTTGTTGAAATATATAATATATAAGGGACAATGTCTGTATGTGGTGGACGAGCGGGCTGGAAAGCGGGCAGTGTGGATTTAATTTGTACGTAAATCTACAGTTTTATGTCGAGGTTGATGAAATTTTACACATGTGACCTTCAAAGCAAGAGGAAGGTCACTGTCTACATTTGATTTTGAAAACTCTGTGTAAAGCCCGGGCATTGCCGGGGCCTTCAGCTAGTAGGTATTTAATAGATCAAAACCAAAATATCCCCTAAAATCATCAGTTTTGAAAAAGGTACTTAAATACCTACTCATTTCATTATAATTCATGATTTCAAGTAAATTTTTTAAGAATTCGAGGAATTATTCATTTTTCCAAAGATGCAACAATACATCAACGACAATTTTTTTTCAGACTTTCTTAGAATATCTAAAAAAGAAGCTAAATAATTCATTAATAAATCTACTTATTATAATATAGTGTGTTTGGGGTCCTACCTATAGACTATTAAAGAACCACTATAGATCATCAAGAATCTGATTTTTAAAGTTATTAATGAAAAAAAATCGGACATACAAATCTTTTGCTTTATAAGGAATATAATGTCATGAATGTAAAATAGCCATATTTCACACAAGCATTGTGTAGACTTTTTATAACATTAATATTGCAGAAAGAACACAGTAAATTCTTACTACTAGAATTGTCTCCGGTGTGAAATTTGTAGCAATTCCGACTAAATCTTTTTTTGCTCAAAGCTGTTATTTTTATCAGGCTCCACATACATACATTTGATGGCCTTCCAGAACACATAAAGTCATTTAATTCCTTGCGTACTTTTAAAAGATTGTTAAATTCAGTCAAATGTCAGTCGATGATTGCCATTTTTTTCGTATCTGTCCTTTCTAAAGTAATAGTATAAAATGTTGTACAATTTTTCTCTTTTCGTCTTTGTCCTTTAAATATAAATGGCATTTTATTGGAATCAAAAATAAAACATGGTCACCCTGCACGTTACCTGTAATATAATGCTTTGGCGTCCTTCAACTTAGTAGGTACCCATTATTTGTTTGAAACATTAATGAAACAATATTGTTCCTTAAACTTTAGTTTGTTGTTATGAGTTGCCCATAAATCCTACGAACGGACTATACAAGCGGCAGGCAGCTGTGTGTCACGTGCTCAGTACATGTTCAGCATCGTATGATTATTGCTGTCCCTCTCAGGCTGGCAGAAGACATTACCATATATGGCCACACGGCGCGAATTCCAGCCAATGGCAGAAGACATTACCTTATAGGGCACGCGTTCGAGTCTTCCGTCTCGCTCATCACGGGCAGAGAGTTCCAGCCACCGATCGCCGAAGCAACAGACATATTTCAGACAACGGCGCGAGCGGTCGTACGCACTACTACGTACTGTCGGGCAGTATGCCACCCTTCGACGCGGCTAATTAAGTCTTCACCTACGAACCAAGTATGGCGCTATCACCACAGCCGCCTGTATAATCCTACTGCCGCCTACCATAGCAGCCCTGGCCGCGCACGGTTTTTAATCCGCCTACGTGCCGACGAGCCGAGTAATTCACAACGGCCGCCTACTTAATACCATGGCCGCCCAGACGCGCACGGCTTTTAATCCGCCCACATTGCCGATAGCCGCTTAATTCACCGTTATCACCCACCGGTTCGGTAAGCTGACCGAATCCGCCCACCATGACGCCGAGAAGCCGCCCTCTCCCGCCGAGCCGCCCAGGTTCTGCACACAGTCTATGAGCTTTGCTCTAGACCTCTCCACTTCGTAGGGAAGCTGCCTGCATCCGTACGACGCCACGTGAGATTCTAACCCTCTTATAGTCTTTCCGAGCCTAAATTCCGTAGTATTTCTAGTGCCTCACTCTCTCTAATGCTAGGCCTTAAACAGCTTACCTGGTTGCCTGTACTGTTCACCCTTGCATTATTGAATACATTTGAATTGTGCCCAAACCTTGTTTCATTGGAGTCAACCATCGACAGCCTCGGAGGAGCCCTACGACCCTGAGCTGAGCCTTCCAAGCCGAGGCATATGGCCCCCGGGGGGCCTGCTTAACACTTGTCCCCCCCCGGGAGGGACATATTTCTGGAGACCAGAAGTATAACACTGGACCCTACGTGGCTTCAGTATCACCCTGGCCCCAGGAAGTATGACACTGGCGCGCCAACTGGGCCGAAGTCTTGTCGATTGTTGTCTCCCTAGAAACATAATTATGTAATCTTAGCTATAAATATTTTATATTTGTGCTCCCATCAACAACGTTGTAGCTCTGTGTGAATTATTCCAAACGTCGCGAGTCCGTCGGCTAGTGCTATTCGAGGTTAGGTATTTTAAACATCGCTTATTACCGTAACGTTGTAGCTCTGTGTGAATTATTCCAAACGTCGCGAGTCCGTCGGCTAGTGCTATTCGAGTGTTAGGTATTTTAAACATCGCTTACTACCGTAGCATTCATTCTCACGCTATTACGTTTCTATCGCGGCAGTCAGAGTTGTTCGTCATTCGCGCGGATTTTTTTTTAATTGAGTAGTGAATCTCGTTATTTTAAATTCTCCACCTGGGGCTGTGTTAGTTGTATTATTTCTTCCTTGAAGAGCAGTGGTTGTTTCCAATAAAAGGTAGTAACTACTGTCGGATTGTGCTCGTCCACATCCGTTTCCCTGTAATAGGAGGATATAATGTCGACTGCCAGCAACTGCTCTCGTCTTCTATAATCGTCCGAAATTTTTTTTTTGCTTTGTTCATTATAATAACGCAAAATCATGGAGGCCACCATACCAATAATGGATAGAATATTAAATTTCGAGAAAGCAAACGCGTCGGTAATAAGAAAAATGTTGATGGATAGAGGCATAGTCCCCAAAAGGGCTTTGTTGTCTTTACGGAAACAATGTGTTGAGTTTAACGAATCCCGGAAGTTGAATTATAAAATAAACGTAAAACGAAAAGTTCAATAAATAATGAGTACAAGTTATAAAGTTAGTTTTCGTTTCTCTCAATAGGTAGTTTTAAAACACAAAATGGAAAACGACGTTACATAATGTTGTAAAAGAGAAATTTTAAAGCAACGAAATTTAAAATCCAAAACAGAATAAGTTAATATGGAGAGCTTCCCTTGTAATATTAGTTAAAGCCACAATTGTTATTTTTCTTCATAGAAGTTTTAATTTATTGTTAATACATTAGAATAAATTAGAATTGTAATTTTGATTGTTGATTGATCTAGGAACAGAGTAGCTAACTGGAATTGGATTAATGAACAGTTCAGGACAAATGTAGATTAATAACATAAATTGTAGAAAAAAAAGGAATAAACAAAATTCAGTCAAAAGTTTTTTTTAGAAACAAAAGTTTAGGTACAGATCGGTTAAAAATAGTAAAGTTCTTAGAAGTTTAATGTTGTTTCGTTTGAAAATCATGAGTGTCATGAACCCACGGTTAGAGATCGTACATCATTGAATTAATATTCCATATTTCACAAATTAGAAAACACAATGTTGTTAAAGTAATAAACGTTCGGGAAAGGAAACAAACTTGTATATAAAATGTATATAAACAAGGCAACGTGTATATCAATGTATATAATTGGCTAAGTGTTTTTTTTGTTAGTTTAAGTTTCTTAAAATCTATCTAAATTGCTTTCGTACTAAGTGGTAGGAAATTAAATAAATTAGTGAAAAACAGTAGAACATCATTATAAGAATAAATTCCAAACTACAAGGTATATGTTACTAGGTACTTGATTTTTCGAATGATTATCTAAGGAAGGTTTAATAATAAAATTTTGTATATGCTATAGGTATTTACCATAGAGACAGTATTGGAACATGCATTGTTTTTTAATCGGGACTATCCCACTCTAAATAGTAGTATGCGGATAATAAAATAAACTATCGTTGGGAAAGACACTTCAAAAGAAGCAAGTGAATAGCATCATATGTTCAAATTATCGTTTTAAATAAAAAATAACGAAGAATTTTTAAAGTGAAAATCCTTGTCAAATTTAACAGAATAAACTCTCGAATAAAGAACATTTAAATGTTTAGCTTCAATTAAGTTTTTTTTTCATAAGAATGTAGGAATGATTTCGGCAACAAATTTACATGAATGAATAACAGTATAATGAAATTCAGGATAGAAAAGATAAAATAAGTTTTTTTTTGGAAACATCTGTGGAAAATTATTAAAACATAGAATTAAAAAGCAAACTACGACAGTTAAATCGATATTGTCATTGCAATTTAGTAACAAAAACAAATAGTGAATAGAATCCAATTATTAATGGCTTACTTGTAATGAAGGAAAGGGTTATAAAATTATAAGAAATTGTCTTCTTCATTTTTTCTCGTATTCATAAATATGTCAACGTGATCGTTGTAAGGAAATTATATCATATTAGATATTGAGTTAATAGACTCAAGAAATGTAGGTACTACGGATACATAGGTACCCGCGTATACAATTCTGGTTTCAAACCGTTATAGGAATGCCTTCCTCAGAATTAGGGTAAAGTGGGATTGTTAAGATGTGAAGTCTTGAACAAAAAAAAAAGGAATTTGTGATATAGGAAAGAATTGGAAATAGAGAATTAACCCCTCAAGTAAGCTTTAGGTAATTGTAAATTCGTATAGTTTTGACATAGCTAATTTAGAAAAATGTCATGGCGCCTTATAGTTAAATACAATGGAATTTTTTTTAAACATGATGATAGAAAAGTAAACAAAAGTTAAAAAAGTTATGAACAGAAAAGTTGAGATTAAACTGAGACGTATAGTGAAAAGTTATTAGTAAAAAAGTTATCACCGGATAATATTGTTAAATTAAGAGTAAATAAATAATAGACATGGAATTTTTTTTTAAAAAAGGAATTTTCAAATAATCAGTCAACAAGTAAAAGTTTTAAATTTTTAAAGTTGTAGTAAGAAGCAACGTCGTTAACAATTCAGTTATGATTCATTTTTTTTATGTATATAAATTGTTAGCTTATAACATGTAATGTTAAAGATAAACACACGAATTGAATACTTAGGTATTTGAGCGACTTAGTCAGTGTGTATAACGCATCGTATTGCGGTGTTATAAAATCTGTGTTATTAAAATTTGGAAACGATTCCTGTTAAATATAGAGTAACCTTTTAAAGAGAAATTTTATAGAAATTGTAGTATCATAAATTTTAAAATAATTAATGAAGTTCTGTTTTTTTGGATATTGTGTTATTTTTATGTGTTTATTTTGCCAAAGCACAGGCATTTGAGAAGGATACTGTATTTTTCTCATTTGTGTTGGTGAACTAAGGCAAGGTTACGGTTCTCTGAACGTAACGGTGTGGCCACACGGAGATAGACGTTTGCAAACGTATCTCTTGAAAACACGAGAGGATTATAGTATAGCCTGATAATTATACGACGCTATAGGAGAGATCCTTATAATATGCCAAACGCTATAGGAGGTATCCTTATAATATGACCGACGCTATAGGAGGCGTATCCTGAGAATTACACGGAGAGGAAAACAGAAAAACAGAACAGAGTATGGAAATTAGTCCATCAGTAGGAAAAGAAATTGGTTACGAATTATAATAACACAGTAAATTTAAACACGAGGTGCATGTATTGTATTGTCCTCTACATAAGGTTGTAAAATGCGAATATGTATCAGTTTCATTGATTACATGACTTAGTCAGCATTATTGTCCATCATTGGATGACCTTAATAAAAAATTGTAAATTTATTCACGAGGTACATGTATTGTATTGTCTTTTATATATAACCCAAGGACGTCATGAACCCTAGTGGTTAGTACGAGGTTATAACGCATATAACTTAACCTTTGTTATTAGAGTTGTATACAATTCCTTTCTTAATGGATCGTCATCACAAGTGTTGACAATCCGGGACGCCGGTATGTCTGCACGTGAAGACTTGTGTTATTATTGTTATTATTATAAAAAAAGAGGTAACTCACCTTACACTAGTGAAATTACTGATGCGATATTTAGTTCATTTATTGTAATGACTATTATTGGTAGTAATAATTTATTACTTTCCCCTGGTGCGTAGCCACTTAGGTTGTTTTTTTTTAAAAAAAAATTTTTTTTTAATTTATATATGAATATGGTTACATAAGTATATAAATTCGTCTAAGAAACACGACACGATACACTGATTGAGGGCGTAGTTCAAGGAACCCTAAATTAGGCTAGGTTTTTCATTAGAAAAAACTGCGTTAGGTATTCAGTATCCTGCCCGGGACCGAAGTAGAGACCTAATTTCTATTTTTGTGGAACAATTTGCATTCTAAAAAGTACTTAATTTTAGTTGCAATGAAAGAATATGCAAGCATATTCTTTTCTTTTCGTTGGCAAGAGACGGCATAAGAAAATTCTTGTACAAGTGGTAGGTATAAAGGCACCTAGCTCTCATCATACTGGGATAGGTCATTGGGTAGTAAGAAACTTAGGAACCTTATGGTTGTAAATAACCTTGTGTATATATTAATATAAGGTCATGTATAAATGAAAATATCATTTCAATTATAATTTTTTTTTATTTTTTGTCCTTTTTTTTTTCGGGTTTTTCAATCTCTTTCATTGTCGAATTATTCTCACATGTAGGTTAAATCGTTATGGTATTGGACATCTCACACGTTGCGATATAGGAGAAATTGGGGCGGTAAAACGTTCACAATCGGGTAGTTACCCACTCCTTAACGGGGTATGTCTCAATTCTAGCGTATGTTGGAGTGAATTCACGATGAAAAGGCAATGTAATAATTATATTACCACATTTTTGTTATCAGAATAGGCCCAATAGACAACACTATTCGGTTCACATAGGTTGTGGTGGTATCGAATTTTAACCTTCTTCCGCGATCATATAACAACGGTTACTCGTTGTGTGGTATTATAGAGCTGTTACAAGTCCGATAGGATGGAACTTGGGTATCGACCTAACGTGTCATTCGGCTGTTAGCTATAATCCAAAGCGTGATAGGATGGCTAAACTCCTTAGAATTAGAGCAGGAAGGATTGTTGGAAACGCGAATTTCCGAACAATTAAAGTATATATGATTCCGGTGTTAGGAAGAAATTCGTTACTCAATTAAAAATTTTTTCCTCTTCTAATAACATTGTCGGTAGTATTAAATTTTCGTATTTTTTTGGTAAAAATACGTGGCGTTGTTGTTATTTATTTTAATTTTTTTTTTCTTCTCTCCTTACGTAGTCAAACCCTGAGAGTTTAAGTTGAGTTGTAACAAACTCGAATTGAAAGTTATTTAACAAAATTGTACTCACACACATAGAGTTTTTGGTGGGTAAACAAATGTATATTCAAGTGTTTTAATTATGATAAATGTAATTAATTAAATTACTATATAAATATTTTGTAAACACGTAATTGATTACTTCGGTATCAATATGGTAAGCCAGCGTGTAAAGTCCTTGCCATATCAGGACGCAATTGTACGGTGTTTTGTAACTTGCTATATCACTGTATTCAAATAAGGAGTAGTACTTCTCGTAGTAAGAAGATTTAAAAGTATGCACCCAGTTGAGTAAATTAGCTCGGTAATGTCATAAAGTTATGTCATTCGGGTCGTATTGTTCTTATTAGAGAATAATGTAATTGCACTTATGGTCATTACGGTTCGTCTGGTTATTTTGGTGGGAACACCTAGAGCGTGTCCTATGTGGTTTCGTCGAACGCAAGTTCACCGTGAGGATTCCAAGGGATCTATCCGGTTGTCTATGTCGTTGCGGCAAGGGTATATTTCTAGTATACCAAGTACAGCGCTGTACGGGTCACCGAGGGTGAGTCGAGAAAACATGAGAGGATTCATATTATGCCTGAAAATTAATATTCATGATAGGTTTTGTAGCATTACCTTACAATTATATGCGAACATGAGAGGATTCATATTATGCCTGAAAATTAATATTCATGATAGGTTTTGTAGCATTACCTTACAATTATATGCGAACATGAGAGGATGGTCGTTTATGCCTGATAATTAAATGCAAACCAGACAAACCATGACAAGCTGAGAGTGCGGGAAACTAACATTTGGGTTAGAATTGAATTTTGAAAATAGCATAGTATATAAAAACAAAGTTGTATAATTTTAAAAAAAGAATTCCATTGTAAGACGCGAATATGAGTGATTTCGATCATTTCATGACATTGGTCAGCGTACAATATTCCATAACAGGAATAAAGTGTATAAAAACAAAGTTGTATAATTTTAAGAATTCTATTGTAAGACGCGAATATGAGTTGGTTTCGATCATTTCATGACATTGGTCAGCGTACAATATTCCATAACAGGAATAAAGTGTATAAAAACAAAGTTGTATAATTTTAAGAATTCTATTGTAAGACGCGAATATGAGTTGGTTTCGATCATTTCATGACATTGGTCAGCGTACAATATTCCATAACAGGAATAGTGTTGGAAATTTTTTGTCTAATTTTAAGATTTTTACATGGTAGTAATCCTTCTCGGAAGGGTCATGTTTTCCTTATTTCTTCATGCACCTTCGTTAGCGTGTCTTGTATCGCACTAGGTACGTCACATTTTTTTAATTTCTTGAGAGAGTTGGCAACCTTTGTTCAGTTATTGCTAGTTTTTTTTAGCTTGGCTCACAGGTAGTTAAAATTTTGTTGGCTCTTAGGTAGGGAGTGTTTAAATCCTGGTGAAGAGGTAGCTCTGTACCTCACATTGTGGCAACCATCGCATCACATGCTGTATGGAAGGTCGTGGTCCCCTGCATCAGCCTCGCTGCCTTTTCCCTTCATTTTTCAGGGGGAGGAGGGTAGTGTTATGAGTTGCCCATAAATCCTACGAACGGACTATACAAGCGGCAGGCAGCTGTGTGTCACGTGCTCAGTACATGTTCAGCATCGTATGATTATTGCTGTCCCTCTCAGGCTGGCAGAAGACATTACCATATATGGCCACACGGCGCGAATTCCAGCCAATGGCAGAAGACATTACCTTATAGGGCACGCGTTCGAGTCTTCCGTCTCGCTCATCACGGGCAGAGAGTTCCAGCCACCGATCGCCGAAGCAACAGACATATTTCAGACAACGGCGCGAGCGGTCGTACGCACTACTACGTACTGTCGGGCAGTATGCCACCCTTCGACGCGGCTAATTAAGTCTTCACCTACGAACCAAGTATGGCGCTATCACCACAGCCGCCTGTATAATCCTACTGCCGCCTACCATAGCAGCCCTGGCCGCGCACGGTTTTTAATCCGCCTACGTGCCGACGAGCCGAGTAATTCACAACGGCCGCCTACTTAATACCATGGCCGCCCAGACGCGCACGGCTTTTAATCCGCCCACATTGCCGATAGCCGCTTAATTCACCGTTATCACCCACCGGTTCGGTAAGCTGACCGAATCCGCCCACCATGACGCCGAGAAGCCGCCCTCTCCCGCCGAGCCGCCCAGGTTCTGCACACAGTCTATGAGCTTTGCTCTAGACCTCTCCACTTCGTAGGGAAGCTGCCTGCATCCGTACGACGCCACGTGAGATTCTAACCCTCTTATAGTCTTTCCGAGCCTAAATTCCGTAGTATTTCTAGTGCCTCACTCTCTCTAATGCTAGGCCTTAAACAGCTTACCTGGTTGCCTGTACTGTTCACCCTTGCATTATTGAATACATTTGAATTGTGCCCAAACCTTGTTTCATTGGAGTCAACCATCGACAGCCTCGGAGGAGCCCTACGACCCTGAGCTGAGCCTTCCAAGCCGAGGCATATGGCCCCCGGGGGGCCTGCTTAACACTTGTCCCCCCCCGGGAGGGACATATTTCTGGAGACCAGAAGTATAACACTGGACCCTACGTGGCTTCAGTATCACCCTGGCCCCAGGAAGTATGACATTGTGTAATTTTTATTAGTATTTTCAAATTATTGTAATATTTAATAATTAATTTGTAATATTTGTAATAATTCAAACATACGATGGTTCTAGTGAATTTAAATTGAAATGTATACAAGAATACCATGTAAATTAACAATAAAAATAATATACAAAAACCGACGAATATTTTAATTCTGTAAAACATTTTGTGTTCAAAACTAACAAACTAACTGGAGCAAACTTTATGTTATACAATTGAATACTTCCATCTCAGAAAGAACAATGTTATGCTCGTATCTACTAAGTATGTTTATTTGTAATCAATATTGCAAAGGGTCGTATAAAGTTTGTAATCTTCCAGTACCTATCTGTGATTGTAATAGGTCAACTCTGTACTATGGTAAGTTTTGCTAACTTCGAAGTGGAGGATCACAGTAACTATAATATCAATTTTCCGCAATGCAACAAAATGCAACACTCCAGTGGCGGTTCTTCACAGGGGGACAATGGGGATAGTCCCCACCAGTTACACTCAAAACCTACTAAAGGAAATAACGGTCGATGCTTTGTCTTCACCAAAATGAATGAATTCTTTAAACATAAAAGTAATTAACATTTGCAGAAATAAAATACAAACAATTATTCCGGATGATTTTAATAAGACCCTACGCGCCTACAGTGAACAATGTACGGCGCAAAAAACAGCAGGTCTATTTCTCAGTGCGCAGAATCTAATACGCACTTCGGGGACAATCCGAACTATCCCTATACTTTCCTTGCGTTGTTTCGCGATCGTATGCAACTGCGAATGCGCGTTAGTATGTGAATTCAAGTACCTGCGGGGACAATCCTTTGGATCCCCATAGAACCATTTGTTTGCGAAGTTACGGGCGGGAATCGCTCGCGTTCAAATTAGTTTGATAATAATATTGCAAGATAAAGCTTTATTTTTATTATACTATATTGTAAATTGGCATATATCTATAGACATTTTATATTATTTTGTGTTAAATATATCCGACTAGCATGATTAGACCAACAAAATATTTTTTTTGAGAAATTTTATATTATATTCTACGGGTGATGAGATTAGGGTACAGTACGCAAAAATGTCGATCCCCACCACCAAAGAAGTGCTCGAGTTTATGTTTGTTTACAAGCAACTTTTATTATTCAGGCTTTTAAATAATTGGAATAATATCTCCACTTGTTTTCTCAGTATTGTTCTTCATGTTGCATTTCTAGATTAATTACATTTTCTATGTAGGAAACGATAAATTCACCGTGAAAACGCACAAAATAATAAAATCAATTTAGCAACTTTTTAACGAAAATATTTTTGAATAATTGTGACAATATAAATACTACAAAATATATACTACAACAAACTTCTTCGATTTCTTCGAATTTCAGAAAAACGTATATTTTTCCGCGTATGTTTATGTGATTGTGACTAAAAGTTGATAGAATGCATTGTCATCAACAACGAATCTATCTGCTGAATTGTAAGTCGTTCGGATATCGGGAAGCAGGTTAATTTTCACTTCCAACATTCCGCGGCATTCATTCAACTAAGAAAACCAAAGAGAAATTCAAGTCGATGTATATATTACATAAAAAAAAATCTTTCACTTTTTCAATCTTGCTCTGAGTATATTTTTACAGATATAACTGAGAACTTTATTCTGTATTCTTTTGTGTATTTTATCAGTCTAAGATTATGTCACAGTTCCTTTAAAGCTTTACCTATTCTAACCTAACCTAGATTATATTTCCTCGCGTTAAAGCAAATTTTGAAGTAACGCACGAGATATTTTCGCGTTCTTGGCGCTTTTGACTGCCAAGAAAATTCTCGTAAACCAACACATTTCTTTCTTATCATATCGCAGAAACTGCGGATATTTTATCACCGTAGCGGGGAGTACCTACGTATAAGTTTATGCAAACAGTGGCGGGCAATCAAGAGAGGGGAAGAAAGGTAAAAAGGATGGCAAGAGTTGAAAATACTTACAAACATCTGTATTTCTCCGAGGAAAAGTTTTCTTGGCATTCTTTGGATTTCAAGGACATGAGCGCCGTGTGCAAGGATTCGTTCTGTAACAAAAATATATAACATGTAAAACATTGCATTGGATTGGAGGGACAGTATTTACATTTTTTACATTTTTTCAGTACATTTTTTGTACGTTTGTTATATTTTTTAGTATTATTTCACCCGCCATGCTGGGATTATTCCTGTGTGGAATTATACATAATATGATTGATAATAATGATAGTAATTAGTTCAAACATTCAGATGGAGTTATAAATATTTCATATCGTAATTAAATTATAAAAATTGGAGATATAAATAATAACAATAGATAAATAAATATTTTCCTAGCATTTTCCAGTGACCACCAATCATAACAAAAGTGCAAAGTATCTCGCTGAATTAAAAAATATTTTTTTAATTGACAGGGAAATTATATCCACCATGAAGAAAATAGGGTTTTTAATAGAAATAAAATTAAAAAAAAACAATTTGTGGAGACTTAATTTCGAAATAAGTAAACAAATTTGCATTCTAACGTAAAGTTTTGTTAATATTGGATGACCGGCGCGGAAAGGCGTGGCCTATTTTCATTGCCGTCGCGCCAGCCGTCCAATCCGGTCCGACAACGGCCGTGGCCCCGGTATTAAACTAATCCGGTTTTCGAATCGATTTTTGTCTGATTAGACCATCGTATGGAAAAACCTGATGTGTGCGGCCAGCCTTAAAATGGTTCAAATGACAGGTAATTCCCCGATATTTGCCCTCCCCCGGCATACTTGTACACAATATGCAGTCGGTTTAAGGGAATGTACAGTGTACCTACTACTTATATAAAATAAAACTAAGTGTCCCCGAAGGGATGTGCAAATAGAACGTCCTACCGAATAACAAAATAATAAAACATATTCCATTCAAATACACCAAGGAAAAGACTACTTGTCTATAAATTCTGTATAACCAGCATGTAAGTACAAAAAATCGACAATGTAAATAAATTCGTTTGATATTTTAAGTTTGAAATTGTTAAAAAATGCACACATACTTGTAATTTTAAAATAATTATATTTTCGAGGGGCCACTGTTGAGAGATCAACTGTCTGGTATCCATTGAAAATATGGTAATATCTAATTTGAATACATTAAAATGAAAACAATGAAGAGCCATTCTCTACGAGTAGATATTATACAGAATATCCGGTTTCCCTTATTTAGTAAGCATAAAAAAAAACAAACATTTTGTTCTTGTTTACAAAATAGGACAAAAAACTAGTTTGGTGGATCTTCTCACTTTAATGCTGTAAAGCTCGTGGTCTACAGACCGCAGCCTGTACGTTCTCTACATTATTGGCGCTTAACTACACGCGGTGCAACCGATCAGAAGTACCGCAGTTTAGCCACCAAATAAATATACTTACAGTGTAATCAGCACGGAACCGACTAAAATTTAACCATTTATTTCTGAGCTTAATTGGAGTAAAAAACGTAAATAAAGTTTTGATTTTAAAAAAAATCTATTTACCATAATACATCTATTTTTAAATGTATTTAAAAACTCATTTTTTTGGTTTTATTGCGGTTTGAATCCTCCTACCCGATGATTGTAATCAACCCCACTACGACCGAATTAGATCTTTATATCTTCAAAGAATCTTTATATCTTCAACCAACAACAGAATTAGAAATAAGCAAAATATTAAAATCATTGAAATCAAATGCGAGCGCCGGTTACGATAAATTCAAATACAAGACGGTGCTAAGTCTCTCAACGGAATTGGTTCCAATATTATTAAAATTGATTAACCAATGTTTTAAAGAGGGAACCTTTCCAGACAGCTGTAAAATTGCCAAAGTGATACCAATTCACAAAGGTGGGTCCAAAACAAATACCTCAAACTACAGACCCATCTTAATCTTACCAATCTTATCAAAAAATTTTGAACGTGTAATCTACGAAAGAATAAACAATTTTCTGTTAAAAAAAATCATTCTTTTATAAAAAACAATATGGCTTTAGGAAAAAATCGAACACACTTGCGGCAATAAACAACTTAATCAGTAAACTTAGGAGTGGTATTGATGGTGGAAATTATATTTTATCTATACTAGTTGACCTTCAAAAAGCTTTTGATACAGTAAGCCATGATATACTTCTCAAGAAACTCGAGAAACTTGGTGTAGTTGGTCCTGCTCTTAATCTATTCAAATCATATCTTAGCAATAGAAAGCCATTCGTAAGCATTAACAATCAAAATAGTAAGCACCTTCCAATAAACTATGGATTTCCGCAAGGATCCATACGAGGGCCACTACTGTTCCAAATTTATATCAATGATATTTCGCAATTAGAATTAAACGGTGAAATTTTTTTATACGCAGATGATACTGCAATATTCTACTGGGGTAAAGATCTAAACGTACTACTAGAAAATGCACAAAGTAACCTAGAAAGAATTTGCAGTTGGCTCCAATCAAATATCGTAACAATGAATATTAAAAAAAACAGGATACATGATTTTAAACTCAAAACGTAAAATAATTCCTCCTCGTGTACCTTTAAAAATTGAAAATAATGATTTGCAAATCCTGATACAGGAAAAATATCTTGGGCTGTGCATCGACAAGCATTTAACTTTTAAACAACACATACAAGATGTAAAAGATAAAATCACACCCTTAATTAGCGTTTTTAGCCGGTTATCATATCTATTACCAATTAAATTTAAAAAAAGTTTATATTGTAGTCTCGTACACTCACACCTAAATTACCTGATTGAAATCTGGGGTTATGCGTATGATACATACATCAATGAATTACAGGTAATTCAAAATAAGCTAATCAAAAAACTATTTCACTACGAATCCAAAACATCCACAAAAAATTATATTTGGAAAGAAAACTGCTAACATTAAGAAAACTATACGAGTACAATATATGTCTCCTTATATACAAAATAAATAATAAACTCATACATACAAACACAGAATTCATTAAAACGTCCCAAGTACACAAACATTTTACACGACAACACGATAACATACGTTTAAACACCATTCATACTTACTACGGTAAGCAATTAATTAGTCACGAGGGGGCCAATTTATATAATTGCCTTCCAGATAATATCATATCAAAAAAGAAAAAAGTATGTGCAAATTCAAAAAAAAATTATTCATGTTTATTCACAAAAAATAAAGTAGTGAAAGTGAATAATATCGAATGGTAATATAATGTTATGTAAATGTTAGCACTGCAATCTAATTTAATTTAAGGTTATGAATTGTAAAAACTATGTATAAATTCAATATTCTAGTTAAGTAAGTGAAAATGTTATTTTCTTTACATGCTCCGCATCGAAGGAGTACAGTCGCGATTTTTTTGTGACAAGTAAAACAATAAATATAGTTTACTATTACATACATTAATAACCCGCCCATCTGGGCGATCCATACCAACCAATATGGAAACAGAAGTAATATTTAGAAACATCGAAGAGTTAATAAATAAAATAACTTCTGTGAAGGACTCAAAAATAAAATCATCACTAGAACAAAATATTACAACACTGGAAGAAAAAATTCAACACGAACTAATTAGTCTACAAAAGAAGATTATAGATTTACAAGAAATTAATATTAAAAATAATCATCACTACACACAGAAACTTGAAGAATTTCATCCTAATAACAAAAAATCCTATGCAAATGTCACGCAAATGTCAGGTGACAATAAAAACTTTGTAAATACATCATACAACACAGAACAGAAATATGCCATATTAGTTACCTCAAAAAACACCTTGAAGGCCGAGGATATAAAAATAAAAATTCTAAAAAATATTAATTTATCAAAAATAAAAGTCGGAGTTAATGGAGTAAAAAAGATCGGAGAACAGAAATTACTGATTTCATGCCAAAAAAAAGAAGAAGCAGAAAAATTAACTGAAGAAATAAATAAGGTAATTGGAAAAGAAATATCAGCCGAAGAAATAAAAAAAAAGAAACCGTTCTTAATGTTGAAAAGGCTACAATGCCAATTGTCTGAAGAGGAAATTATAGATGGGATTGTTCAACAAAATGAAGGATTAACCATAGACGACAAAAATAACATTAAACTCATCAAGGAATTAAAAAACAAGTACAATGAAGGAAAAGAAAATGACACCACCAACTACATTATTGAAACAACCGGTAAATTAAGAAAAATACTTATTGATAAAAAAAAAATAAATATCAAATTCCAAAGAGTGTACGTAGAGGACTGCAATCCGATCACCCAATGTTACCATTGCCTCAAATTCGGTCACACAGCACAAAGATGTCTCGCCAGGACGCAGCCCCCCATTTGCCCACATTGCACTAAGGAGCACACACTTTCAAAATGTGAAAATAAAGAAAAAATGCCAATATGCAACAATTGCTGTATCCAAAATAAAAGGTTTGATACAAATTATTCCACTGAACATAGAGTCGATAGCATAAAATGTCTATACCGTCAAAAAATGCTTCGAATTGCTAGAGAGCGCATTGACTATGAATAAATTTTGGAATTTTTTATTTATTCTAAAAAAAAATAAAAATGAATGATTTTTTATGTAACGCACTAGATAAAAAAATGTGTATAGAAGAAAAATTATGTCACTCCTTAAGAGATTTCAATTTAATTTGTACTGAAAAAGGATTTACCCTATTTCATATAAATATTAGAAGCATAGAAAAAAACCTAGAAGAATTAATAATATCATTAAAAGATTTAAATTTTTTCCCGGGCCTGATAGTGTTGTCTGAAACACATTCTGCAGGCGAATTGAACTACTCTATTCCTGGGTACTCATATCATACAACAATAACAAAAATTAACAAAAACTCTGGTATTGGAATATTCATTTCAAACCAATATAATATTATCAATATAAGAGAGATAATTAATATTAGTAATGTTAACATTTTAAATATAGAAATTAAAGATGTAAATAAATATTATAATATTATTGCTATTTATCGTACACATAAATCGATACTACCACAATTTATAGATGGATTAAAAAACATTTTACTAAATTTTAGAAATAAAAATAATATTCTTGTGGGAGATGTGAATTTAAATATTGCAAACGATTCCTCTAGTAAGAATAAAGATGATTACCTTAATATGTTAGCTGAACTAAACTACATCTCATGCATAAATCATTATACAAGAAACGTCCGAGGTCAACGGCCTTCGTGTCTAGATCATATATTTACAAATATCCCTTGCATTAAAAATATAACCTCAGCTGTCATACATACGACTATCACTGATCATTATTCATGTATATTTAATTATAAATGCAGTAATCCATCTTCTCCATTACCTAACCAAATTAATGCCTCAAAAAAAATACTTAATATGGATACGTTACTACATAAATTTGAATCAGAAAACTGGAATAAATTACTACAATGTAATGATGTCAATATTTGCTGCAATTTGTTTGAAGAAAAAATATCTACATACATAAACGATTCGACAAAAAATATTAATATTTCCAAATCCAAACAATCTAAGTACAAGCCTATAAAACCGTGGATTACCCATGGTCTTATAATATCTGTACGACATAAACAAGCCCTTTACAAGTTAACTACCCAACAACCAAATAATAAAAATTTACTAAACAGTTTTAAGGCATATAAAAACAAACTTTCATATATCATAAAACACAGAAAAGAAAGTTATTATAAACAAAAGATTGATCAGGCGGAAAATGATAGTAAAAGAGTGTGGACGGTTATAAATGAAATAATTGATAAGAAAAAATGCAGGAATAATGAAATCAATGCTATTACTCACGATAACTCGAAAATATGCTGTAAAGAAAACCCGTCAAAAGCTGCAAAATATTTAACACATTCTTTGCAAACGTAGGAAAAAATCTTGCAAATCACATAAATACCAACCCAATTTCAGATTGCAATATTGATACAGAAAATAAAATAGCAACATTTCAAGTCACAACAGAGGATGAAATAGTATCTATCATAAACGATATGAAAGGAGGTTCTGCACCGGGATTTGATGGAGTTACGGTTAATATTTTAAAAAATATTAAAAATCAAATTTCTAAACCATTAATGCATATAGTAAATTTAAGTTTCCAAAGCGGTGTGTTCCCATCTATTTACAAGCAAACTATCATTACTCCAATATTTAAATCTGGTAATCCAGAAGAAGTAAGCAACTACCGACCAATATCAGTAATCTCAAATATAGCAAAAAATTTTGAAAAGATAGTAAAAAAAAGAATGAACCAGTTTATAAAATGTAATAAAATAATTGATGAAAATCAGTTTGGATTTATGGAAGGTAGAAGCACACAGGATGCAATTGCAAAATTAACTAGCCTTGTTCTCAATTCATTAGATAAATCATTCAAATGTATTGGAATTTTCATAGATCTCAAAAAAGCGTTTGACAGCATATCACATGACAAACTCGTAACTAAATTAAGAAACATTGGATTAAACGGTACAGCTCTAGAATGGATAAAAAGCTACCTTTTCAAACGCCCCCAAGTCGTAAAAATCAACAATGTGCTTAGCCAACAAGATACAAGTAATTTTGGTATACCTCAAGGTACAGTCCTGGGGCCGTTACTGTTTATCATATATGTAAATGATATATTCACACAAAAAATAAACGGAAAAATAATATCTTATGCTGATGACACTGTCATAATAATTGAAGGTGCTGATTGGAATACTGTGAACAACCTAGCGAATATTGACATCAATACACTGAAAAACTGGTTCGATAAAAATCTCCTCTCTTTAAATACCGAAAAAACAAACTTTATGCCATTCTCTATCAATAAACTTAAATCTAAACCAGAAATAAAAATTCTAATACATCAGAGTAAATGTAGTGGAACTAATTGCACTCCAGAATGTTCTACACTGAATTCATCTTCCAAAATTAAATATCTTGGTGTATATATAGATCAACATTTTAAATGGAAAACACATATTTGTGAACTTGTCAAAAGAATTAGGAAATGTATATATATATTTATAAGACTCAGAAATATTCTTAGACTGGAAAACCTAAAAAGAGTGTACTATGCAATTGTTCAATCTATATTACAATACGGTATTATAGGATGGGGAGGAACATATGATGTTATTTTAAATCCTCTCAAAATAGTTCAAAGATTAATTATTAAGATTATATTGAAAAAACCATCTACATTTTCTACCGAAAAAATCTTTTCAATATTCAAAGTAACTACAATAGACAATTTATATAAAAAATATTCAATTCTACAAACTTTCAAAGAAATACAGCTAAAAAAATTACATTTCAATATCTCAGCAAGATATCAAAACAATATTAAAATCCCAAAATTTAATACTAAGCACATCCAAAATTCCTATCTGTATCATGGTATAAATTATTTCAACAAACTCCCATTAGAAGTAAAAATTATTGAAAATAAAAGTAAATTCCAAACTAAATTAAAAAATTACCTGAAACAACTGTAAGAGTTACATTACTATTTCAGTTCATTTAAATCTGTTAATCGACACATCTCAAGTTTCTCTTACTATATCTATTGTTAATAGTTGCAATATTATTATTCACCTACTCAAATGATAACATTGATAACATAATTGAGTATGAATTCACTCACCAAACACAAGAGCCTTGTCTCTTTATGGTGAGGAAAGGCTTTTATTACATTAATATTACAAATCTGTTTAACATGTAAAAAAAATGTATAATTATTGTAAAAACAAACAAATATTAAATAAATAAATAAAAATAATTTTTTTTTTACTGGAATAAAAAAAAAAAAAAGATTAGCAGTTGATAAGATCGACATTTTTTCGTATTTTTAGCTTCCGCCACCCGAATTTCTACTGATTTCTTACATCTCTGCCTCTAAACATTTAAAGTTTTTAAGCTCTTAAAAAATAAATATGTTATTTTTGAAGAAAATATCTAGACGCGTTCCACGCCGAAAAGCAAATTATATAAAATTCCTTCAATAGAAAAAAATCGTAAAGTGTGCTCCGAAAATTATTTTAAACACGTTTGTTTCAGTTATTTTACAAGTTATAGTTGTGAAAAAATTCACAATGTTTCTTTAAATGATACTTAAGATAAGTTCCACGAGGTTTTTGCTCTATTCTAAGCGAATCGTGTTTTATTAAACGCTTTCGCAATTTTCGCATAGATTTTATTACTCCAAATATTAGCGCGCTCCTCTAACATTCGTAATTTCATATCTCTCCATCTTCTTCTTTTTGAGCTCGGATGCGGAGCCTTAAGTGCATTAATTTCTTTGAATTCCAGAAAATGCACAAATGTCCACGTGTGTATGCGTCATTGTAACCAAAAATTGATATAATGCATTGTCATCGACAAAGAGTATGTCCGTTGAGTTTCAGCTACATCCAAGATTCCGCTTCATTCATACAATTATTCTATCGATTAATAAAACGATAGTGAAATTTAAATAGATGTATAGGTACTTTTTTATATATTTTTTAAACAACTTAATGAATAAAACCATAAATTATAATACTGAAATATGCAAAACTGAAATATTGAAAATAGGAATTTATTCGTAGATGCGACAGAATCTTTTACTGATTTTTTTATTACAAATTATCATTTGAGAGTTGATATTATTGTTGTCAATGATCGAAAAGTTGCATTCAAAAAGTTATGTTCAGGGGATTAAAAAAAGTCACCGGAGATGCCATTCCAAATGTAAATTTGTTTCCCAAATAAGCTTCTTCTTTTCTAAATATGGCATTTGATTTCAACCGAAGGATCCCATCTTTCATTTAAATTGCAGCCCAAGTATACAATACTCTGTACCTTCTCTCGTTTCATTCCAGCAATATAAAGATTTTCATTCAAGTTAACTGCGTTATTTTTGCTTATGAGCATGAATTTGGTTTTAGCTGTATTCAGTTCTAACCCAAAATCTCGCAAGTCTTCACTATTTGATTCAATGTTACTTGTTAAAAGCACCGTTTCATCTGCATAAGTACGAAATCTTGCGTCTCATAATGCAGGGAAAAATTGCCGGAAGACGGGAAGCTGTTCCGGGCCGCATAGCCAACGTCCGTTGAATGGATAGGGCACGAGCAGAAGATGAGGAAATAAGCTTCGGAATCACTTGTTAAAAGATATCGGTACCTATCTGCTGATACGCTCTATATTTGCAAATTAATAGTTCCATAAAAATTCTGACTAAAATACCAAAGCCTCGCGTAATGGAACTTTTTTTAAAAGAATTTTTACTTTCTGCAATTTCCAAAGTCGATGGAAACGCGAGCGAAATTAGGTTTCTTCTATTAAATTGGCAACTGAGACAATTGAAGAAAGTGGGGACAAGATTGGATTTGTACGTGCAAATTAGGGAATTTAAAAATATATATTCTTCCCTTTCTTCATCTCACACCATTATATTATTTGCTTACGCTTTGTTCGCCCCAGACAAGAGAAACTGCAGATATCCCACACTTAGCCCACATACAAGGTTAAACGTTTATTAAATAGAGGGATATTTATTCGTTCCTTGAAAAGGTGGCATTCAGCTACGATTCAGCCTTAAGCAAAGGAAAAGTGCAAGCCATTATGTGCACAGTGCACCGTTAGCATAATAGCGAGAATCGCTTTCCGCTGGCAAACTATCACGGGCCAGTTAACCCACTAATGGTCTCACCCGCATTTTTCTCTTCCCGGAAAACGGAAGCGAAATGAAAAGGCCGGAAATGAGCGTCGAATAAATTAAAATAGTTTTTATTTAATTTTTGCTGAAATTCTTATATATATGTATGTAACGTGCATAAGTATTATAAAAATGAGTGTTAACGCACATGAACAATATAAAATAAGTAAACAGAACTGACCGATTTTTAGAGACTTTATTGATTTTTGTAACTTTATTAGTTCATTACTGTATTTAAGATACAAAAATCTCTATATATTAGATATAAATTAAAGTCCTCCGCCGCGTCTGTCTGTCTGTTCGTGATAAACTAAAAAAAATACTAAACGGATTTTCATGCGATTTTCACCAATAGATAGAGTGATTCATAAGGAAGGTTTTAGTATATAATCGGGTTCTTGGTCTTGGTGGTGAATTATTCTCCTCACCTACTGCGTGGTGGTCCAGATCGGGAGAGGCTGCTTGAGGCAGACATAATCTTGACTTCTCCAGCCAGATTCTATCTACATATCACCTTGCACTGGAGTGAGAGGGGTGGATTCATACGGCTCTCACTCCTGGATACATTAATCCAAAGATTCCTACCCATCCCTCATACCTTTTTCCTTCTAAGAACTACCTCTCCTTCATTTCATTAAAAATACCCTACACACAGCATCCCCAAAGATGACATAGGCCCTGAGTTTTTTTTTCCTCAGAGCCTCGTGTGTGGCGTTATGAAAATGCAGTTGGCTTGGAAAAAAACGCTTTACTTAACATAAAAATAAGAATCATGTACAACATTTGCCTTAAATATTTATCTTTCAACATGCATTGAATAAAACTATAAAAATTATTACAATATTAAACTAACTAACTCTAACTAACTAACTAACCATCACGCCGTTTCCCGCAGGGGTAGGCAGAGAGGACGGACCGCCACACAACTCGATCTTGCCACACACTCCTTGCCTCGTTCACATTCATATATCGTCTCATACATGCTCTTCTATTTTGTTCCGGGGGTCCCCCAAGCGCTTCCATGTTCCCTTGATCTAATCCTAAACAAGGCTTTAAGGCACCAGGCAGGGCACTGTAAAAAAAATCATTTTCTTAATTTAATTTTCCAAAAGATGCATTTTTTAATAATGTTCTCACCAAATTTTTTCAGGAAATTCATAAAATTGACGGAGATACAGCATTTCATATCAAACCGTTTTAAGCGGTTTTGTATGTTGAATTATCCTTCAGCAAAACTTTGAATGCGTTTTTATCGAAACTTTTTAACACGTTTTTCAACTTGGTTGACAACATATTAAAAAAATATACATCCGATTTGCGTGCACTAAATCTTAAACTATTAGAAAATCCAGTCAATATGGCACTACGTAGGGATTTTTTTATAAAGGACCCCCTTCTATTTTTTTTTTAAATGGTGACAATTTTCCATAAAAATCTAAAATAAAATTCGAAGGTCCGCACTTTTACTTTTTATTTTAAATTCCTCTACGCGGTGCCATAGATACTGAATTTTTGAACAGTTTAAGACTCTGTACATGCAAATCGGATGTATAGTTTTTTTAATACGAGACGTTGTCAACCAGGTTGAAAAACGCGTTAAAAAAGTTTCGACAAAAATACATTCAAAGTTTTATTGAAGGATGATTCAACATACAAACTGTTTCAAACGGTATCACATAAAATGCTGTAAAAAACATTTGGTGAGAGCATGGTGATAGCATTGTTAAAAAATGCATCCTTCAGAAAATGAAATTTAAAAAAATATATTTTACATTGTCTTTGTGCCTTAAAACCTTGTAAAGGATTTGATCAAGGAACATAGAGGCGCTTGGAGCCCCCGGGCCCATAGGCCGCCCCTTCCGCCCCCCGTTTCAACCACTGGATCTTTTTAATTACTTACCTATTCTTAACCCCTGACGCAAGGAGTGGTGTTATAAATTTGACTTTCTGTGTGCCTGTTTGTCTGTATGTGTATCTGTCTGTGGCATCGTAGCTCCTAAACAAATGGACCGATTATGTGGTTGCTTAAAGTTTTGAAAATTTTACTTATCTAAAGAACGACTGGAACCATTTCTCGTGGACCACATCCACGGTGACCATTTTCTAAAGAAAGACTGGAACCATTTCACGTGGACCATAACCGCAGTGACCAATTTCTAGAGAAAGACTGGAACAATTTCACGTGGACCGTATCTACATTTTCTAAAGAAAGACTGGAACCATTTCACGTGGACCATATCCGCAGTGACCAATTTCTAGAGAAAGACTTGAACAATTTCACGTGGACCGTATCCACGGTGACCATTTTTTAAACAAAGACTGTAACCATTTCAGAATGTCTGCGTGTAAAATGCGGCTTTTTAAGTGTTTTAGTGGATTTTTCCATCTTACAACATATTTGTATGCCAGTGTAATAATTAATAATGATTGAATTAGCATTGCATTCAAAAAAATTTAACGTGTTTTACGCTTTAAAATTTATCGTGTATTAGAAAAACAAAAAAATTGTGGTTATTTTATTTCATATTTGTAAAAAACTTAAACTTTGTGTTTTTTATTGTTATTTTATTTATTTATATTAATTACTATCTATATTATCTATAATGATTAGATAACCTTTAGTGAAGGGCCTAGGATATATAATACAGCCAGTGAAACTGGAACTAAAATTGTATAGACATTACAAAAGATTAGCAGTAGTAATTTTATTTTAAGAATTGTAAATTACCGGTTCAGGTTGTATTTATTTATTCCTATTTTATTTGTATGGGATGATATTTGAATGAGACCTTCCAACTCCAAGCCACCTCTTAGATACCTACCAAAATTGGGGATGCCATAGTCTCACTGGATCGAGACGGTTGGGAGCAGTTGGGACTCTTGTCTTTTATTCTGATATAAAAGTTATATTATATGCAAGTAGGAATCTTTCCCTTTTTTTTGCTAAGGCGACTGCTCGTATAAGTATGTAGTATTTTGTGATTGCCGAATGCTACTTTGGAGAGTCGAAGTTATTATTTATAATATTTTTACAGCGGATTTTCACTCAAGATGCCTTCAAATATAAGTATATCGACTTTGGTTGTATGGCCTTATATCATCTTTGCATACTTACTTGAAGAAAATATCTTCTAGACTGTCGCCGTACCAACTGTCGCCGGACCAATTGTCGGGTCGCCGTTTCACGGGCGTTAATCCTTTTAGAGCCGGTATTTCAGTATAATATTTGGTGAAATTGATGTGACTTTCGTCGTTTAGTTTTGGTGTAGCCATCAAGTACCGGATAACAAGAACTAATAAGCTTAACCCCGTCGGTCGTTCCTAATGAAATTCACATTTTGTGAATTTCATTTGCTTCCGTAATTTGGTATGGCCGATGCATTTTGGGACTTCCCAGGCCTTCAGGAACAAATCCAAAGTAATTCCCGGTTTCAATCAAGTGCTCGCAAATTTCTAACATGTCCGGGCAGCCAGCGGATATTTCGATCAGCCGGAATCAGTGGAACTACGGCAGCTCATTGAGTTTTGTGGGGGAGAAATTTATGTGTGGTAGGGTAGATAAAAAGAGGAGAAAAAGGGAAAGGATAGAAGTAACTGATAAATCAGATCTAAAACCAGCTCGCGGTTTGATTCCAAATAATTTAACACTGAGATATTATAAAAAATTCATTTATTAACAAATTAATCAAATGTGTTTTCTGACCAATATCAATATTTCATCAAGAAAACCAATCTACTGATTTTATTTGGTTTGAATATAATATAAAAATTAAACATAAAAATTGAGTTAAAATTAGTAATATATAATAGTATATAGAAACTGCTTCAAATTCCAAACTATTTAATAAAAAGAGCAGTTAAAAAATGTTACATTTCTACGGTGTAATTTGATTGGTATTCCATTTCAAGTAAGTTTTATTTTGATAGCTTAATCCAGAAATTATATGCCCTTAGGTTATTTAATTACTTCAATGATCTGTTTAAGGAAACTGTCATAAAACGACTTCCATGGTGGTGTTTAAATAAAATAAAAAATAAAGTTAACATCAAAAAAAGTAGAAGAATTTAAGAAAATATATTAAAAAAAATGTATCTCTCTGAAAAGGTGTACCACAGGGATCAATTTTAAGGTCAACTTTTTATATTATATATTTCAATTATGACTACATTATATTCCTACGTTAGTCATTTTTGTTATAAATAACACTTGAAGACTTTTACTCGAGTTGATAACACAAAAAATCGAAGTAGAAATAAAAAGAAATTAAGAAAATAAAATGTATCTATCTGAAAAGGTGTTCCACAGAGATCAATTTTAGGCCCAACCCTTTATATTATAAGTTTAAGTCATAACAATAATATTTTTCTACGTTAATAATTTTTAATATACAGACTATGCGGTACTGGTAATAATACACTAAGACTTGACTACTGCTATAAGCGGCTTAATTACTGAAATGATGATGCTGGTTCATGATGTTCAAATGCAAAAAAACACCTCTTCCACTAAACCTTAAACAGTTCCAATTCATGTGGTCTAATATAAACTTACATTTATGAATTTTAATATGTAGTTTGCTGATTTTTAAAACTTATACTAAATCATGAAATTGCGCAATAATTTTACGTGAATTTCATCGCTAATAAGAAACTGTTAAATGTAAAATAAGGGAAATTTTGTATGCACGCCTCCATCGTTAAACGAGAAAACTAGCTTAAAACATCATAAATTTAGTGCTAGCATTTAGAAACTGAATGAAAATGTTCAAACTTATCGAATCTTGAAATAACTTATAAACTCAGTGGCGTAACTTTCTACTGTTTAAATTAGTTACTCTTGAACCGTTCGTTACGTAAACGGGGCAAACTTTACCCTTCCGCTCAACTTTTAAATAACGGTGAAAATAATAGCGGAAAAGTAAGTAATGTTTATCAAAGTCACTTTTAATTGGGCAAACGACTGACGTTCAGCAGGTATTTATCGTTAAGTTGGCCAACTTGATAATTGTATGTATAATTTTACTCCGTCAATTGTCTTACATAAGATAAGTTTTTAATGATCTGTGATTGTTTTCGCATTTTTTTTTTTTTTTTTTTATTATTATTTATTGAGTTAGTTTATACTACATGAGTATAAACTAATAAGCACAATGTAACATTTCATTTGATAAATTTAAATATTTTTACAGAAAGCATAACATTTCTTTTTAAATACATTCATTCTTTCTTCATTCTTCATACTTTCAGGCATTTCATCATACATCTTTAGTCCTCTGTACATTAGGCAGTTCTGTGATTTTGATTTCTTCATTTGTGGCAATCGAACTCTGTTTTTATTTCTTGTTTCATAATTATGTACGTCTCTATTAAAAACAATTTCATCCTTAAAGTATTTTGGCATTTGGTTTTTCATAATTTTATGCACAAAAATTAATACATTAAATAGTAGTCTTTTTTTTATTGGAATCCAATTTAGCTCCTCTCTCATTTTATTAATCCTTGCGTATTTGCCTTTTCCCAGTATACATCTCATAGCTCTGTTCTGTATAACTTCTATTTTGTTTAAATTTCCTTCATTGGCCAAATATAACATTGTAGAGCAGTAATCCAAATGTGGAGCAACAATAGTTTTATAAATGAGCTCCGTAGTGTTTCTATTTAATTTATGTCTTAGTCTTCTAAGAAAATTTACCTTTTTTGACACCTTTTTAAGCACATATTCAAAGTTTGCTGTGAACGTCAGTTTTGAATCGAGTATTACACCCAGGTATTTGATTTCGTTTACTTTTCCAATTTTTTCACCATTAATTGTCAAATTTAACCCTGTGTTACGTTTTTTATTGCCTATTTCCATATATTTTGTTTTGTTTACGTTCAGTTTCAATTTGTTTAATATCAGCCATTTTGATATATTTTGTAGGTCTTCGTTTATTTTGTTAATTGCATCTATGTAATCTTCACACGAAATATAGATTAAGGTATCGTCTGCAAATAGTCTAATTTTGCAATGTTTAATAGTTTTAATAATATCATTTATGTAAATTATAAATAGAATCGGACCTAGTACCGACCCTTGCGGAACACCAAGGTTGTTTTCTATCGGTTCTGATTCTGAGCTTTCAACTTTCGTTACCTGTTTTCTTTCCTGGAGATATTCTTTGAATAGATTCAGAGCTACGTCAGAAAGACCTATGTCTTCTAGTTTTTCCAAAAGTATTTTCCTTTCTATCGTTTCAAATGCTCTTTTGAAATCTAAGAATGCTGCAATAGTGATTTTTTTTTTATCTGTTTCTTTCTTCCATGTATCAATCACTATATTTATCGCCGCTTCGCAAGAGTTGTTGTTCCGGAATCCTGATTGCTCGTCACATAATATATTATGTTTTTCCAAATACTCAACGAGTTGTTTTTTTATTACAATTTCTAGTAACTGTTCGTATTTTGGTAACATATTTATTGGTCTAAATTCTTCACATTTTCTGGTATTAACAACTTTCGGAATCGGGATCACAGTAGAAGTTTTCCATGTGTTTGGAAATTTTCCAGTTCTTAATGATTCATTTATTTTATCCAGTAAATGATGTCCTATCGCTGGCATTGCATCTCTCAAAACTTTAAAACTTATTCCATCTGGACTCTCTTTTGATTTGGTGCTGTTAAGAATCTGTAAAAGATATGTTTCATCAATCTCTTTAAACACAAGTTTTTCTCGGTTTAGCCGAACATTTCTCACGTAGTTGTCTTTCTTCAGTATTGGTATACTCTGATGCAATTCTATTATGCTGTTTACGAAATATTTGTTGAAACAGTTCTGTATGGTACCCTGTATCTGATGAGGAAATTCAATGTCGTACTTCATCCCTTTATCTTCGGTTTGCAGTAATCCGTTTATGGTTTTCCACATTTTTTTAGTGTCTCCTTTTTCAGAGATAATTTTGTTTTTGAAGTAATCGTTCTTACAAATTTTCAATTTTTTTGTGTATTTATTTCTCATATTTTTGAATGCTTTCCAGTCTTGAGAGTTTCTTGAGATTTTACGCAATTTTGTACAATCTATCTCTTTCATTTTGTATTGTTTGTAGTTCTATATTATACCATTTATTTGTTCCTGTTATTTTAGTAGTTTGGATTGGTGTTAACTTATCAATTACTTCTTGTAGGTTATTTATTAATGATTTAGACTTTTCGTTGTATTCCATTTGATGAAGTTCATCCATATCACCCAGAAGTTCAATTAATCTTTCACTGCTATATTTTTTATAGTTTCTGTATGTTATTATTTTGCTGGTTTTCGTCTTATTTCTTTTTATGTTATCTGTAATGTGGATAAGGTTATGATCGGTTATTTTCGGTTCATCAAGAACTATTACTTTCAAATCCAATCTGTTGGATATGACAAGGTCAATTAACGTACTGGATTTATCTGTTATTCGTGTCTCACTTTTAACAAGTTGTTTCATTCCCAAAGTTTGAATAATTTGTTTTAGTCTTTTAGTATATGTATCCTTAAAGTTATTGAAATTTATATTGAAGTCACCAGTTAAGATATTATCTTCTTCTTCTTGAAGATTTAGGGTGCACCAGGTCTCTATAAATGATAGAAAGTCTTTGGTACTTGCATTTGGAGAATGGTAAATTACTCCATAAACTCCTTTCTTATATCCAGAAGTTATCCTTATTGCTAGTATCCAGCAGTTCTTTTCGTACTGTGTGTTGGAAATTACTTCATAGAGTATGTCTTTTCTAATAATTATCACTGCTCCCCCTGTATGTCTACTGTAGGAGTCACAACGTACTGTATTATATCCCTGAAAAGTAATTTCGCTGTCTTCAATGTCGCATGTTACGTGAGTCTCGCTTAACATTACCATTGTGGGATTATTTCGTTCGATCAGTATCTGGACCTCCTCACTATTCGATATCAAACTTTGAATATTTAAACATAGAATTCCTTGTAGTTGGTTGCTTTTTATAAAAAATTAACCTTTTTCTTCTCCACTTCTAATTTTCTTTTATATACTGGACATTCGAAGCTCCATGCCGGATGATTTGAGTCTAAGTTTATTTTTAACTTGCTTTTAGCATTGATACAATTTATGCACTTTTCTGTTCCTCTAATAGTACATTCTTCACTTCTGTGACCACCTGTACATTTAGGGCATACAAAGGAGTCTCTTTTGCATTCGCTCCCTTTATGGTTAAACCCGTAGCATTTGTAGCACCTTTTGATGTCAAATGCATCAAATACTCTGACCCTTTCCCATCCAATATTTATTTTTTGCATTTGTAGCATTATTCTATGTGTTTGGGTGTCTACTTCCAAATAAATTATGTATTCGTCTCCTGTTTTTAATTTTTTGTTTTTTATTGCGGATACTTTCATTTTTTGTGGTTCTTCTGGAAAATCGTTCTGAATTTTTATGTTCTGAACGATTTCGCTTTCATCTATTTTGTGTGTTATTCCAACGACTTTTATTGATGGGAATCTTTTATCCGGGATCTTCGTTGTATATTTTTCGCAGAACTTTGTTTTTATGTCTTCCTGTAGTTTTTCAATGTGCTGACTGTTTCTGCAGGTAACAACAATTTTCCCATCTTTTGCATTTTTTATTCCCATCACTCCTGTTTCAATTGGGTTAATATTTTTTTTAATGTCCTCTTCGGTTTTCTCTGTTGTCTGTTCCTCTTTCGGAGAGATAATAATTTTTTTTCCCAAATTTTGACATTGCTTATTATTTCCCGTGATTTCTTTTAATATTCTATTTTCCCCAGAAATTTCGGCAATTTTTGCCGCCATTTCGCTTATGACCCCCAAAATTGTAATTGTTTTCGGGGTTAATTTACTAATTTGTTCTTTGCTTAATTTTGTTGCACTGTCATTGATGCAATTTTGTAGTTTTTGAACCGCTTCTGTAGCTTTATTAATAAAACTTTTTGGATCCATCTTGAGTTACTTTTTTTAAATTTTAATATTCACAGAAAACTAAATTTTATATTTTTGATCTCAGGTCATCAGTCTATTTTGGTGCGTGTCTATGGTTTCCTTATGTCAAAAACTTTTTAAAACGATAAAATGCACTTTGTTTATTTGAGATAAGGAAAACTAATTATTTAAGTAGATTTATCTACTATTTCTCCGTAGAATAAGGTATTGTTTGAATATATTTAAACACTATTAAAGCACTTTTTTGCTTAAATTTATAGATCACTTTTTTCGATATGTTCACTGTTCAAGATTATGGGGATCGCATTGAGCGAAACATAAGAGTTGTTCTATTTATTTATTATTTTTAAATTTTTTTAATGGGCTTTTACAATATAATATTACATGATTTACCGCATGATACAGAGAGAGCGAGAATTTAGAATGTCTAGATAACCAAAAATATTTTTTCAAAACTGTTAAAAACAATGAATATACATGATAGATATACAGTTTTATGTAAATGTACATAATATTGAAAATATATATAACAGTTTGATTTCGGTGATTTGTTGTGCTCATGCCCACAAAGTTCTATATATATATATATATATAGTGGTGAGCTCTGGCGTTATGAAATTTGTATAAAAAAATAACAATACGTGGCTAGTATAGATATTTACACAGTTTTTTGCTGTCTCAGCAGATGCTAATTAAGTAGTTACTCAGAAGAGTATCATCTAGATCTAGAAAAGTCTAATGCACGAACATGTACGGAAATAGCCGAAGGTATACGACAGACGGCTGGTCCATGACAGTGTTGCGCGCCCAGCCGCAGAATAACTTAGAGCCTCCAGTAGTAAGGACGTCCAGTTAAATATATTTTAAAATATATTTATTTCATCCAAAAAAAAAAAAAAATGATTATATAATATATTATCATATTATTACAGTTGTGTATTGGTTACAATTTAAGTATATTTTCTCTTTTTACTTTTTTATATTCTTCCTTTTCTTTTTTATTATTTTTTATTCATTGTAAATCTTACGATAACGTTAATAAAGCAACTTGTAATGTGGACAAATCTCGATCTTAATTTCTTATTCCCTCATACTTTTCAAGTAATCTTAACCACTCGGACCCATACACTTGTTTTCAAGCTATCTACAACATTTCCAGAAACATATTGAGGGAGCGGACGCGGATCGGCAGAGACGGGTAGGACGATGGAATGAAAGGGCGTCGATGTAATGAGTCAGTCTTTATTGCTGCTACGTAGCGATGGTAAGTTGGTATGAAGTAACAGTGTAGACAGGAGCGATGATGATGATGAGGCTCTATGGTGTTGCATGTGATGAAGGTCGGTGATGCAGTGGTGTAGCAGAACTCGTGTCTGCATGTCGCCAGCATGTTGTTCTGCACCGTGGTGGTGGAGAAGACCTTGACGTCCAGGATGGATGCTCGACGCGGTGTCGCGGAGATGGCTGCGGTGAACCTGAGGAGTTGCCGCTCACGTGACAAGAAGGCCCGCCGTGGGACTTGTCGTGGGCAATTGTGTCGCTTGTTGCGATCTCGAAGGTTGATGATATGATGATGCACCGCCACAGGTCCGGCACGTCGCCGTGGACCTGGCGGTTACCGCACTGGATGTTATCACTCGATGCACTGTCTATGTATTGGTGATGTTACTTGCACTAATGACTGGAACTGACTGACTGACTAGCGCGGTGTCGCTGCGCTTTATATAGCCGACCGTGTGAGTACCCGGAACGTCAAGTAATGTTGAGCCACCGCGCAAAGCGGAGAAGCCTCTGGAACATTCCGCGGCCGTAAGAATGTGACGGCTGTTGTGTCGAGGCCTTTCGCTGCGCTTCCCGAAATGTTTAGCTGTGAGCGGCGTGAAACACTACAACTGTAGGTAGTATGTAAATTTCGAGAATGTGTTTGCTATATCAGTGGCGGCGCAAGGATTGTGGTAAAAGAGGGCGACCATTCTGGTCGCCACACACCCCCTTTCCAGTGTACGGAGTACAGGGTTGTAAGATGCCAAATGTCGCAGATAAGCCGGGTTGATGCTGGTCGGTGCGTCCATGATGATGCGTCCATGTGGTGCTGATGCGTCTCTACCGATTCCCTCAGTTGCTGCTTTTGCTTGCTGCTTGATGCTTGTTGCATGTTGCATGTAGCTTGTTGCTCGCGTGTTGCGTGTTGCATGTTGCGTGTTGCAGCTTGTTCGTTGCTCGTTGCTCGCGTGTTGCGTGTTGCGTGATGCTTGTTGCATATGGCTTGTTGCCTGTAGCTTGTTGCTCGCGTGTTGCGTGTTGCATGTTGCATGATGCATGTTGCATGTTGCTTGTTGCATATGGCGTGTTGCCTGTAGCTTGTTGCTCGCGTGTTGCGTGTTGCAGCTTGTTGCTTGTAGCTTGTTGCTCGCGTGTTGCGTGTTGCAGCTTGTTGCTTGTCGCTCGTTGCAGGAGGTTGCGTGTTGCTCGTTGCAGAAGGTTGCGTGTTGCAAATCACGTCGGGGTCACTAGTTGAGGGAGCGGACGCGGATCGGCAGAGACGGGTAGGACGATGGAATGAAAGGGCGTCGATGTAATGAGTCAGTCTTTATTGCTGCTACGTAGCGATGGTAAGTTGGTATGAAGTAACAGTGTAGACAGGAGCGATGATGATGATGAGGCTCTATGGTGTTGCATGTGATGAAGGTCGGTGATGCAGTGGTGTAGCAGAACTCGTGTCTGCATGTCGCCAGCATGTTGTTCTGCACCGTGGTGGTGGAGAAGACCTTGACGTCCAGGATGGATGCTCGACGCGGTGTCGCGGAGATGGCTGCGGTGAACCTGAGGAGTTGCCGCTCACGTGACAAGAAGGCCCGCCGTGGGACTTGTCGTGGGCAATTGTGTCGCTTGTTGCGATCTCGAAGGTTGATGATATGATGATGCACCGCCACAGGTCCGGCACGTCGCCGTGGACCTGGCGGTTACCGCACTGGATGTTATCACTCGATGCACTGTCTATGTATTGGTGATGTTACTTGCACTAATGACTGGAACTGACTGACTGACTAGCGCGGTGTCGCTGCGCTTTATATAGCCGACCGTGTGAGTACCCGGAACGTCAAGTAATGTTGAGCCACCGCGCAAAGCGGAGAAGCCTCTGGAACATTCCGCGGCCGTAAGAATGTGACGGCTGTTGTGTCGAGGCCTTTCGCTGCGCTTCCCGAAATGTTTAGCCGTGAGCGGCGTGAAACACTACAACTGTAGGTAGTATGTACATTTCGAGAATGTGTTTGCTATATCAGTGGCGGCGCAAGGATTGTGGCAAAAGAGGGCGACCATTCTGGTCGCCACAATATAATGAGGTATATCTGACTTTTTAATAAACAGAATAAAGTAAATAAAATAAACTATTTTCAAAAAAGCTACAAAAATTTCGCAAAAGCGCTAATTCATGATCGACCAAAATAGCAAAATCAGCAAAAACCGAAATTTAAACGAGAATGTTTTAAAACTTTTGACGTCAATCAACATTTTTTCAATTTATTTGGCAACTGGTTGAATAATATTGTAATGGATATACCCGAGTTACGTTCAATGGTTCGAAAACCGAATTTATTTAACTTTGGCATTATCCCTTTAGTTTGTTGCGTTTCGTTTTGTATCATGATCCACCTTTGTGTGGAATAAGCTCTGGGTTCAGGGAGATGCTGTTTAACAATTATTATCTGCAAAAGCTTTGTTGGAATTTAATGATGAATTTAATTTGAAATTTCCACAATATAGCTGGAAATGCTGGAACTTTTTAAACCGATGTATTTATTCAGTAAAGTTTGTGTTCAGTATTTGATTCAAAACTGTTTGTTCAGTTCTGTTAAAACTTTATCATTGCCATTTGTGTGTAAGTAATCTATGTATTTTATTTTGATCATAATAATATTTATATCATACTAGCGAGTTCCCGGCACGCGTTGTTACTCCACTTAATAAAGAAATTGTTTCTCCATTCGTGTCCTTTCCCATGCATCCCGTTCCCCTTCCGCGTCCCCGTCCCTTCATGCATTCCCACTCCACCTTCCCTCTTCCCACGCCTCTCTACCGCTTCCCCAGTCCCGCGAACCCCCTCCCGAGTTCCCCTCCCCTGTCCTGTATCCCATACATTCAGTCCCAGTACATTCAGTTTTTAAACAGCTCGCGTGCCATCTATCGCAATTTTTTATAAAAATTTCATAATGGCCGAGCTCACCAGCATATTATATAGAAACCATCGCGGGCGTGCCTACAACAATTCACCAATGTTTCATCGCATTCGGATGAACAGTTAAGCAACGCATAATTTCGTGATACCAGAGTTCACTACCGTATACAGAAACCATCGCCGGCATGCGTACAATCAAATCCCTTATCGCAATCGAAAGAATGGTTTAGCAACACGTAGACGTCTCATACATTTTTTTTTTAAAGACAAACATTCCCTGGTTACGAATAACCCAACAATGTTTGAAAATCTCCTACTACCACCACAGAAAGCCGAAAATATTGCTTGTGTTGTGATGGTGGACTTAGCCAGACGAGGAATCGAACACGCGACGCCCGGGTGGGACCCTAGCGCTATGCCCACTCAACCACTGACCGGTCGAAATATACACCAAAGCAAACATATTTTGATTTTTATATAGGTATATAAATAGAATATTGATTTGAGTAAAGCTGGTATGCAAGTAGATTCTAGTTTATTATCTAATAATGGTTTCCATAAATAATGGTTTCTGAAATTTTCTAAGGGTAAAATAAAACCCTTTTCATGTGAATAAATTTGTATACAGATATTATTGTGCGGAGTTTGTTATGACTATGCAAATGAAGAAAAATTAAAATTCAGACCCTCTTCCTGGGAAATGAAAAAAAAACAGCTTGTGTTAAAATAAAATTAGTTGACAGATATAATTAAAAGCTAGAGATGCCACTCTAGGCCGAATACCGAATATTCGGCGACACTTAGTACATTTCGCGGGTGACAGGTTCCGACCGGAATCATTGAAGTGCGTGTGGTAACTATGTATTCTATGTATGTTTCATTTGCGAGTAGGTAGTGTCACAACGCGCATTATTTCTTGATTGTTACATCAAATTGTGTTACTTATAATGTGTATCACGTCTGCTTGTTCGCGAAAAGCTTTACGAAATGGCACCATTTAATAAAAAAATCACCTATTTGGGGATGTTATGAAATTTGTAGTGAGGACAATAAACGTTAAATATTAAATTTATAAGCAATTTTTTCATCATTTGGTATTCGGTATTCGGCCGAATGGTTCGCAGTATTCGGCCGAATACCGAATAGTAAAAAAAGTGGCCGAATAGGCCGAATACCGAATAGTAGCCGAATATCTACTGTTTTATTGAAACATTATTTTAAACTGACAAAAGCCGGACATGCCACTTTATTGTTAAATTTGCGTTTAATGCATTTAAAATTAAAAAAAAACAATTAAGCCTAAAAATAATGTGAGAAAATTGGATATTGTATTGAACAGTGTTGTTTCGTTATGATATCAGATTTTCACTACCAAAAATAGGTACGAGTATATCATGTTCAATTTGGGAGAAGGGTATGGGTACCGCCGCCCCGGAAACCATTTATTGAATAACCAACACTTCTGCCATAGGTCACCCCAAGTGGTTCACTACGTTTGGTGACTGTCCAGGTTCATTTATCGTGAGGTTTGTCCGGGTCTTGGCGGCGGATGCTTCTGCCCACCAGCTACGTGGCAGGCCGGATTGGGAGAAAATGGTTGAGGGAGACCCTTTGACTTTTCCAGCCGTACTCTCGTAACATCGCATTGCACCGCAGTGGGAGGGATGAATTCATACGTCCGTTACTCCTGGACACACTGACTCCCAGATTTTTACCCACCCCTAACCTTTTCCTTCCCAGAACTTCCTTCATTTCCTTAAAAGACTCAGTGGAATTATTTTCCTCAGAGCCTCCCGTGTGGACGTAATGTAAAAAAAAACTTTGCGTTTTTGTGACATGTTGCGCTTTTTATTTATTTTTTGCCATCTGCCCTGAAGATGGATACTAAAACGTTCAAAATATTCGCTAAAGAAGGGGAAATCGAATACGGTTTATTAACCCAAAAACTAAACACGATAATATTTTGGATAAAGTTGAAAATATTAACAACTAGCTGAAGTCTCCTGCATTGCCCGGGTTTTAATATTTTAAATCTTCACATGTAGCAAACACTTTGTGGGAATGCATAATTATATTAAATAACTTAGTTTCAATTCCACTTTATTTTATCTTAATCCAACCGGTTTCGGTTCATCCTGAACCTTCCTCAGGGGTGAATAAAAAGACACTGAACATAATACAGATATAAATTACATATTTAGAAGAACGAAAATTAGAAGAGGGAGACAGAACATCAACTTAGGTGGGGGCGAGGAGGGCGGTGCCTAAGAGGGAGGGGTTAACGTGGGTGGGGGTAATGGAAATATTTTAAAGATAGGGGTGTTAGATAAATCTATTTGTTTATTAAGTAAATTAGTTTTATTTATTTTTAATGACTTTTTTATTTCAAGGGCTTCAAGATTATTAAGTCGTAAACCTATCCCATTTCTATGCAATACATCTATCCCGGAAGATTTAATAAAAGAGTGATTTTTATCTATTAGGTGGGTGGCGAATTCTGAAAAACCTACACTGTTTAGACATCTTAGGTGTTCGACCACCCTTGTTTGAATGTTTCTAGCCATTTTACCAATGTAAAAGGCTGAACAGTCATTACATTTAAGTTTATAGATGCCAGAATGACTTAAGATTAGGCCCGTCGTATCGTGTTGTAATTCTCCGAATTGCAAATTAGCTTTTTTTGTGACCAACCTATTTAATACTTCCAATGTATTTTCCCCTGTATACACCATTAAAAATTCATATGAATTAGTCACCCATTTAAAAGATTTAACTTTACCAATTAACTGCCAATTAGTGTCCTTTGATGCTGTTAATTTATTCCCAAATGTCCCTGTAATCGAATGTAAAAATATTATTTCCAATTTATTAACCATTTCTAACTTACCAAAAGATCTCTCTGATGATCTAGCCCGTATGTTTAACATCTGTCTGAATCAAAATTATTTTAAATTTAATGATATTATGTACCAACAAAATGAGGGTCTGCCAATGGGTCTACAAACGAGTCTACTTTTAGCTGATGTGTTTATGGATAACTTGGAAAAAAATATTTTTAATTGTAACTCACCCCTTCTTAAAAATGTGTTTTTCTGGAAACGCTATGTTGACGATATAATATGTATTTGGAAAGGTACTGACCGTCAACTCAACTCCTTCCTGTCCCTTCTAAATTCATTCCATAAAAAAATTCAGTTCACTTTAGAAATAGGAAAAAATTGTTGTTTAAATTTCTTAGACCTATCCCTATCCATTGTTAATAATAAATTCGATCTCAATATTTATAGAAAACCCACCTTCACAGATACCGTAATTCACAGTACTTCTAACCACCCCATCTCACATAAACATTCCGCCTTTCACTCTATGATTCACAGACTTGTCAATATTCCCTTATATAACTTCACTGAAAAACTCTCTAAAATCAAATCTATCGCAATAAATAACGGATACCCCCATAGCTTAATCGTTAAAATCCTTACAAAAAAACTTAATCTCATATCTACTAATAAATTTCTTTATAATAATACAAAAAACATCAGAGATAATAAAAACCACGGTTGGCGTAGAATATTATTCATAAATAATTTTTCATCTTCATGTGTTTCTAAATTCCCTACAGAAATTAAAGCCGCGTTTTACACTAATAATAACCTTGGTAAACTTTTAATAAATTCTAAAGATAAATAAAATATCTTAAGCCATTCTGGCATCTATAAACTTAAATGTAATGACTGTTCAGCCTTTTACATTGGTAAAACGGCTAGAAACATTCAAACAAGGGTGGTCGAACACTTAAGATGTCTAAACAGTGTAGGTTTTTCAGAATTCGCCACCCACCTAATAGATAAAAATCACTCTTTTAATAAATCTTCCGGGATAGATGTATTGCATAGAAATGGGATAGGTTTACGACTTAATAATCTTGAAGCCCTTGAAATAAAAAAGTCATTAAAAATAAATAAAACTAATTTACTTAATAAACAAATAGATTTATCTAACAACCCTATCTTTAAAATATTTCCATTACCCCCACCCACGTTAACCCCTCCCTCTTAGGCACCGCCCTCCTCGCCCCCACCTAAGTTGATGTTCTGTCTCCCTCTTCTAATTTTCGTTCTTCTAAATATGTAATGTATATCTGTATTATGTTCAGTGTCTTTTTATTCACCCCTGAGGAAGGTTCAGGATGAACCGAAACCGGTTGGATTAAGATAAAATAAAGTGGAATTGAAACTAAGTTATTTAATTTTATTTAATATTTTTTTGAAGTCCTACACAAATGTGAAAAAAAATCATCAAGAAGGATCAAATTTCTGCTTTTCGGGTAGAAAAAGAAGACTGAGGTAGTTTTTAGAAAACTCACGTCAAGCGTGAAAAATATATTTAACTTCGGTATAAAGCTATAGATCTATACAAAAATCAAAACCCCGCCACCTCTCGGGAATCCGCTACGGACACAATTCTTTATATATGTTTCAAAATATTACGTAAAAAAAGGTAAGTCCATCTAGTGAAAAACATAACAATGTTTTGAATGGCAGAAAACGCCTAACAAACACTTCTCACATTACACTGAGTAAAAAGAAAACAGACAGCCGACACTTAATTCTTCGTGAGACGTTAAAAGAGAAAAGCTCGGTACACATTTTGAACTGAGCCTCACGTGGCGAGTTGTGATAAGGGTTGCTTCTCGCACCTATCCTAGACGAAGGTATTCTTTCACACCCCGCGTGTAGTTGCTATCCTTATAGTTCAACTTAATAAAACTGCCTGTAAACAATACTCACTTTATGGGAACGGGTAAAGTGAATATGAATTAAACTGTTCACTTTATATGTAGATTCCTTTGTGGGGATTGAAATTATATGGTAGGTGGAATAAAATTTGCTATAAGAGTCATTAGTTTTAATATTGTTAATGACTTAGTTTTGATTTATTAAAAACCAGACGAAACAATCAACTTTTTAATCTAGAATTGTTTACAATTGACTGCCAAAGTTCTGCCAGTTTTTGTGAGAAAAATATGAAATTCGGATCGGAAAAAATAATGCACTCCTTTCGCAGATGGCGAGAAGTTTAAATTCCTACTTAAGATGAAACCCGGTCTCTTCGAAATTTAAACAATAGGTATTTTATCAAACTTTTGCATTCACTATCGCTCTTACTCCACCGAATATTGTGCGAAAGGGACAAATTCACCCCAGGCTGATAATACCTCAATAAAATCATCAAAATCGAGATTTTGTATTCCCCATTTTTCTCGATTTTTAATAATTTTTTTTACTAACTGTATTAGAAGAAAATACTCTATGTTTTAACACTCTGCTGTTTAAAAAATATATATTGTTTCGTGTGTGTACCGAACGTCTATTGATGGAGTTTAAACCAGGCAATTTTTAACCCTGTCTGTTTTTAAACCTGTCTCGACACTGCATCAAACTTTAGGTAAAATGAATCAATAAGCCCACCTCATGGATAATACGGATGGTTCATGTTGTCAAAGTTCGATACACGGATAATACGAAATATTCCTTTTCTTAATTAATAGACAATCAAATATTCTGTCGGAAATACCAGCCTCATAAACAAAATTCTCGTCAAAATTTATTTATTACTTGAGGTTCAAGCTGCGTGGCATCATCATTTAAATATACATCCCAGGTTTTTAATGGTTTGTTTGGCAAGCAAGGTTTGTCTAACAGGTATGTGGAGTTATTCTAATAACTTTCTTTCCATGTTCTTCCGTTATAAATACAGATACTAACTTGTCAATAATGCATTCACTTCATAACATGAATAAATTATTGTTTTATACGGCAATAATATTTTTTTCTGTGATTGGCTGCATTGATTGATTTATCTATGAAATGTAAGATAAAAATGGCGTAGTGAAGTTCATATACCGCGCAAGTGAATTCATTTTAACATATTTTTAGTGAATTAATGTTTGCATATTTTTTCGTCTCCCCCGACTTAAATACTCACTTTTCGTGACAATAAAGAAAAATCTATGTATCATCAGCATTCGATTGGCAATATTATGTTGTAAAACATCTAGTTTTGCACAAACATAAAATGGAATAATTCATTACTTTTTCATAAAAAAAACAATACCAAAGGAATTATAACTTTGTATTGAAAACACCGCCTCAAAAATTAATATTTGTCCTATTCACTGTACTGGATAATAACTCACTAAAGATAATAAAGGTATTCTCTATTTCAATAAAATAATATATATAATATTCAGACGTAAAAGACCTTCGCAATTCTATTACATTGTATATTCGGAAGTCTTCTGAGAAAGAGACTTACGATTTCTAGAAAATACAGAAGTTTAATATACAGAGACGAAAGCTCTTTGCTCAGCAATATTTTCTTACGAACCTTTTATTTAGGCTCGGAGATCAGGAAATTGTCTGGAGGATCATATAAATTTATTTGACTTTATTAAAATAATACTTGTATCTCTGGTATAACATTATCGTAGACTGGGAATTTTATCCAACGTAATAATATAATATTTCGACAGCGGTGCTTTTTATAAATATGATGTTTATATAAGTGATTCTTGAATAATTTCATAGCTATTTTGATTAGAAGTATTCAAGAAAAATCTTCACAAGGGGTAGAAAAATGCTTTAAAATTCTACTTTAGGTAATTTAATATCACGATGATTGAAATATCACATTTATATCTAAATCTAACGTACACAGTGATCTTCCTCTTGTTTTAAAGATAAAACTGTAGATTTTAAAATAAATCAAATCCACGCCCAAGTGGTTCGCTTTGTTTGGTGACTTAGCAGGGGTGCCCGTGATGTCTCGGCAGAAGTTGCGCCTGCATGGCAGGTCGGATTGGGGGGACTGGTTGAGGCAGATATTTTTAACCTCTCCACCTTGGAACATCGCCTTGCACTGCAGTGGGAGGGTTAGATTCATTCGTCCATTGCTCCTTTACTCACTGAACCCCCGATTCTTACTCCTCATACCTTTTCTTTCTCAGAACTTTCTCTCCTATCTTTTCCAATAACACCCTCCACACAGCGTCCCCAATGGTGACAGAGGCACTGAGGGGAATCATTTTTCTCAGAGCCTCCTGTGTGGAACTAATGTAAAGGTAAAAAAAAGTTTTTACTTAAAGTAAGAGCATTGTGCGGAGCTATAAAACATTTTGATACTTTTTGGGCTCTTTGTGTTTCTGTCAGCAGATGGAGATTTTCTGGGCTACTCGTATATTGCAATTCAAAAAGGTTCTTGTAATTTCAGATCGCATTGTTTTTATTCTCTTTTAAATGTAACTTTACAATCCTGATAGCTGTTTTAGAATTACACCGACACAATCCGATTGTTGTTCTGAAGGAACGCCTTTCAAGAGATCTTTATCCTTTGGCGTTTTAAAATGGAAAATATTATTTTTCTGAAATTTTCTTACTTTGTTGATATTATTACTCTTTTTGTATTCGTGTCGATACTCGGTAATACACTAATTCACTCAGCACACCTATTGCAGGTATCTGTATTTTGGTGAAACTGCTGTTTTGGTTTGAGACCATACTAATTATTAGCCAAGACGCGGTACCTAAATGCTAAATATTATTATAAATTTTGAACACATTTCTTAAAATTAAAAAAACTTATGACTCAAAATAACACAAACCAAGAACTTAAGCAAAGATCAGAATTACTCAAGGTAATAAGTTGTAACAGTTGTGTATAAGGTGTAACAACAAGTACCCGAAGGATTTTAACCAGCGATGCCTGAATAAATTTATGTTATTTTTTTCCACACGTCACCACTGAACACACTCAAGTCGCGACGTCACGGATCATATGATACGCCGCTTTTTAGTGTGTTACCGTGCTGCTAGAACGAGATGGAGTGCTTAATGCCTGCTAGGCTATACCCGAATACTAAATTTCAACATGTGATGGAAAAAAAAAATTAATTGAAAAAACATTGTATATCTCAGTAAAATGACATCTACATATTTTTACTGAAAATATATTAAGGAATCGCTGGTTATAATCCTTCGGGTACGTGATGTTATACCTTGTATAACATCACGTTTTCCTTTTATCACTTATATATTTCATGTATATTTAATGTTTACCATTAAAAAAAACAGCAAACATGTAATTCTTTGTAAGAAAATAGGCAAAGTACATAAACCATAGAGCAGATTATTAGAACAAACATCAATATGTTTGCTAGGAACAATGTTCAGTAAGATCAACAGAAGAAACAAACTTGTTCAACCAACAAAGGGGACTCTGTTTTAATAGAGTTTGTCAGTAATCGAATTTAGTTTGCTCTCATCTATTAAGTGTTAAATTGATTTATCGCTTATTGAATTATTTAACCCGAAACCATGTTATACGGTCGTGTTTCTTATCATGAAATTCTCATACATGAACCACATTAACAGCATCAAAGTTTTCGAATATAATTTTTGGCCAAATTTTTTTTATTTGTGAATCCTGAAATAATTGTGTTTATTGTATCGTGAAATTCTTTCAACCAATTCAATTTTGTAGACCGATTGGCCACCAGAGTCAATCCAATTTTTATTCACACGAATAAATAATATAATTTGACTTGACGGAAGGTAAATTGATTGGAATGGTTGGTCAGAAAAAAATTCTACCAGTGAAAAGTAATTTCGTTAGGATACAAAATTCACACGACGCACAGCCACGTTTGATTTAAATCGATTTGGCTCGAACACTGTAAAAACACTTTCCACTTCAAATATTTATACAATCAACGATTTACAATAGAGAGGAATGACCATTGTCGTTGAAATTTTTGAAGTTACATATCTTTTATAGTGATTTTTTGTGGTTTTGTGCCGCTTGTGCTACCTCCTTCTTTCCAAAGTTTCGGACATCATTACAGTGTCGATCATCAGGACAGATATAAAAAAGAGGGAATTGAGATTAACAAAAATTCAATAAAGATGACGGGGCTAAGTTCAATACTTCTTGGTATGCGATATTTTTTGACGGTTACACGAAAACTAAAGGCAAAAAGCATTGAATAAATATTCTGGAGTACCATTTAAAATATTCGATTACATATCTGCATTGATGATGGATACTGTCATGCTGTTGATGTTAAAACGTTTGCTAAAGAAAGAGGTAGCGTAACACGGCATAATATCTCAAAAATAAATCACCATAATACTTTTAACGTAATTAAAATCTCAAATCATAATTGTAAACATGTTTGTCTTGCCGTTTAATTGTTTATTTTTATTATGAAATTAAAAAATAATTTGTTAAAAGTAATTTGGAACGAGTTCATCTGTTGTGGTTTTTCTCGCTGCACACAATTCATCACGCGTACATTTTTTACTTCCCGCAGTAATCCTCGCGGGAAAATACCATTGTAAATCATATTCGTATGTCGGATTTTTTATTTGTGCAGTTTTTCTGCCAGACTTGCGTTTTGCGAAATGAAAAATCACGCTCGCTGCAGCGGAAAAATGTCTGAAACTGTTTCGAGTCCGAACACTAAACACATTAAAATCTTCTCTGATTTGTTCTTTATTTGATAATAAATTATATTATATAGTATTTTTGATGAAGAAAAATTCGCATCCGATTTGGGAGGTGCTCGAAGGTATTTTCACACTTTATAAAATATATAATTTTTTTAAATGTGATTATATAGACATATCAGATACCGTACAGATGAAGTGACTGTCACTGGAAAGCAGTTCAAAACGTTGGCTTAAGAAGGACGAAACACCTTAGGCATAATAACCCAAAAATAATCACAATAACGTTAAGGTTCTTCATCGGTTTACCAAAAGTTGAGAAAATGTTTTACATAGTTACAAACATAGAAAACTGTAATATTTTGGTTATATTTTAGAAAGCGACAAACTAAAGATTGCGCAAGTGATTGCAATGTAGCAGTAGCAGGTTTGAAAAGTTGTCTTGGAAGAGCAAGTACTTCCCACCATCCTCTTGTCCATCTCCTTCACTTCCCCACTATCTTCAGCCCCAAAATATTGCCCAATTTGGCCATATTTCTGATGGAAGTTTAGATGTGCGAAGGGAAGAGAAATTAATTATTTACAAAATTCTACGCTACTGGGCAGATAAATTATTGTTATTAATTATATTATTTTTGCACATCTGCATAAATAACGCTGATCTTCTGTATTAATAGCAAATAAGACAAATTAAGCCACTCTGGCATATTGAAACTTAGTTTCAACTATTGCGTAGTTAAATTATTGTTTCACGTATTGCGTAGCAATTATTTTTCTCTCGGTTAAGTTTTTAAAGAGTTTTTACCCAATATTTGAAAGTGTTTATTTTATTTTTGCTAACGTGCTTGTGACTTTTGACAGATGAATTATTGGAGGAAGATAAGAGGTTGAGAGAAAGTTTTGAAGAGAAAGTGATAGAAGGTTTGATCAAAGTATTGGTCGTGAAGTGGTATGATACATGAGCACGTAATCAGAGCTTTTCGAATATAGCTAAGAGACACGAGAAGAACAAATTACCAGGCCAGGAAGAAATGGAACCTACCAATTGAGCGAATCAAAATTTGTGTCAATTTGTTATTCCAGGAACTGGATTTATTAAATATCATAAGGTGATGTATTGGTTTCGCGACTTTTCAACCCACGACAAAATATCCCATACAAAATATCCTTCGGTTAAACCATCCTCCAACAAAATATCTACTAAAACCTAAATAACCTAACAAAAAAAGCGGCAAAAATAATACAGGCATCCTGTAAAAACAATAAATTGTTGTTCAAAAATATTAAAATGGGACCAAAATAATACAGACGTCTTATAAAAACAATAAATTATTGATCAAAAGTAGTAAAATACAAAATAAGGTTAGGTTAGGTTTTAGTACATATTTTATTGGAAATGTTTTGTCCGTAGGATATTTTGTAGGGGATATTTTGTCGCGGGATGAAAACGCGCCGTACCGATGTATTCACGAGCAATACAAGAATTACATCGACACTATCTTCTTTATTGGTAGTTTTCTCTAATAAGCGTCTGTGCATTCCCAAAGAAAACTACGGCGAACGATACTGATACTATACACACAGTGCTCCGAGGATTCAAGAAAAAAACAAAACAAAAAAACAGAGCGCTCGGTTTCGTATGTGCAGAACCTGGAACTGCCACACGAAGCATAAAACAACTATGGGATATTTCATACAACATAAATACGGTTTTGAATGGTATTAGAACAGGCGTCAAAGCTATAATTAGCCATTTGAGTGCGCAGCGACGAGGCAAATAGATTTTTCTTCTTTACGTGTTTTTTATCCTGTTCATTTTGTGAATGCTATCTCTTTAAAGATTTCGATATTTTATTTTAGTACGACTTCTTAATGCCTTTACGGCGAATTTTATTTTGAAAAAGAAATATATATTTTTTTAAATGTTGTGCGCAATTTTGGTTATTGTTAATATTGTATATTGTTAAATCCCGTCACAAATAGGTTTCATGAACATATTTGCAGCTAATACTAATTATATTTAATGTCCATCGCTGCAGACCGGTTTCAGCCTGTTAAGCCGTCTTTAGACTGGTACAAATTATTCATAACTCGCGGTTTATATACACAAATATGGAGGAGGGTAGAGGGGTGGTCTACAAGTATTTTATTCAAATTTGTGGCTTTCCTTTTTTTATTTTAATAAAATCCTTCTAGACCACCCCTCTCCCCCTCCCCGATATTTGTGTAAATAAACCGTGAATTATGAATAATTTGTACCAGTCTGAATATGGCTTAACAGGCTGAAACCGGTTACGGTCAATAAATTGTAGTGGAAATAAGTTTTATATTTGTTTTAATATAATATATTACAATGGAATTCCACCACGAATTGTCAGCTTCAAAAATAGAAATAATATATATAAAAACATATATTTTTGGAAAAAAATTGTTAATAAATTTTTTTTAAATTTAAATACTAAAGAACAGAGAAAATAAAAGAAAGAGAAAAAAAAATAATGGAAAAACATTTTAACGAAAAGTGGAAAAACAGCGATTATTGAAAGAAAGTTCTTTCACTTAACCATTTTTTTCCATATATATTTCCTTCTGAAACTCAATTTCACACCCACAGATTTTTATTGTGTTGGGTAACATGTTGCAAATTATTAGAATAAGTTATTCAAGAGTTCTTTGACCTTATTTAAGTATCTGGAAATTCATAAATGTTTAAAGGAAAACTAAACAAACACATCGATCTATTATAATTATGAAAAATTATGACGAAGACATATTTTAAACACGATTTCATCAAGTCACACCTTTTTAATCGTTTTTATTATAGCCACACCCAACAGCCTATCCTATTTTCTAAAAATAATTAATTATTTACATAATATGCCTATCATTGCGATAGTTTCACTATATAATATATTCTTTGCAAACTTGTTTTTTTTTTAATTATCATTTATTTTTTAAATTATTAATCAGTAAAAGAGAGTTTATTTAATAGAAAAATGACAAAATAAAATATAGTCAACAAGATAAATACTATCTCATAAAAAAAATATAATAGGTAAATGATTCAATTTAATATAGTCAACAAGATAAATACATATACGTTTCGTCGATCCTTTAAAATACATTCAGATTTAATAAAAAAAATCAACATAAATTCCCAACAAACATTAATTAAACTCGGTACTTCTATTTAAAGCTTATACTTTAATTGACGAAAGAATAAAATTAATTTAAACTCTCAGATCGAAGAATTATATCCGATACTGGACTAGGACTGTCCGTAAAATAAGGTCTCCAAGGTGCTGTGGTCGCGAGGAACAATTTTACGCCAGATCCCGTAACATTTGCGTGGTTACCCTACGCCAAATCCTCACCACGTTGCAATCTCTGCAATACTTAGTCTTGGCGTGGCAGCCGTTCGCGACGGAGCTTCATAATATTATTTTTTTGTGCAAAGAACAAAACTCCGGTAGACATTCATTCTCAGCTTTTTGAAGTGTGCGGAAAACAGTGTACGAGTGCAAAAACGTGCGCAAATGGTGCAGAGAATTTAAAAGCGTGCCGGACGGCTATCGGTTTCAGACGAAAAAAATGCCAAAGTGGAAAAAAAATGATTGCAGATCGACGGATGACGGTTCGGGAGCTCTGTGATATGATCCCTGATGTCAATAAGACCACTATTGACAAGATTTTGACAACCCATTTGGGAGACCATGAAGTCTGCCTAAGGTGAGTCCCAAAATGCTCACCGAAGATCACAAACAATAACGGATTGAAGCAGCCCGCGAATTTCTTGAGTGCTACGACATCGATAACGAAGAATTCTTGGACTCAATTGTGACTGGGGACGAGACCTGGATATACTACACGACACCAGAGACAAAAGAACAATCCCAGTGGCGTCATTCAGATTCGCCAAAGCAAAGTTTAAAACGAATTACAGATCATAACTCACACCTAACGGGTGCGGCGAGTGGAAGCTCCATCGCGAACAGCTGCCACGCCGAGACTATGCGTCACAGATGTTGCAATGTAGTGGGAATCTGACAAGGAAAAACCTGGCTACATGCCAGTTTTGGAGGAATGCGCGTTAAATCGTTCCTCCCGACCGCAGGACCTTGGAGACCTTATTTTTAGGACAGCCTTAGTATGTTAAAAAATGTTATTGGTAGTACCTATATACAGCGCGATTAAATTAATGTCAGTGTATTTCGTATACCTATGAAATAATTAATCAAAACAAATTAAAGAAATAAAATTTGAACCCTCGGCCTCCTGAAAGCGTAACCCTTCGACCAATGAAGCTATCAAATATGTGTTTTATACCTACCTTTTTATCAAGACAATTATTTATCTAACACTAACTGCTAAAAATCTAACATCTAACACACTATATAAAGAGGTAATATTTGTTTGTTTGTTTGTTTGTGTGTTTGTTTGCATCGAATAGGCTCCGAAACTACTGAACCGATTTGAAAAATTCTTTCGCTGTTGGGAAGCTACACTATCCCTGGGTGACATAGGCTATATTATATTAAAAAAAATAGGCATCCTTACTAAAACTTCAATAATGTAACCCAGGGTGTAAAAAAATTACCTAAAATATTCTTTAAATCGCGTGCGCTGCGAAAACTATTGATGATAGAAAATAAAATAATATACTACGACTTTATAGAACACATCATTATTTACAAAAAAAGTTGCGACAGCATATGTCTAACTATTATGGTTATGCTACAATAAGTATTCTTTTATTTTAAAATTTTAATTAATATGTCGCCACTTGAAAAGGTTCTTTATTTGTTTCTTGGTTTTAATCCTTATCAAAATAAATTACTTCATATTCAAGACAGCTTCAATACCTTTATTTAACTTTTTGAATTTTTCAATTCGGATATTTAATTAGAAAGATATCACGAGTTTAAAAATGTTAGTATTAGAAAAAAGTTTCGGCTACGGGCCGCGCGGGAGAGGAGTCAAGAAATGCAGTGCCAGGGGTGTTGGTGGGACGGGGGAGCGGGAGAGCGGTGGCGGGGAAGGTGGAAGTGGAACGCTGGAGGGGAACGCACGGGAAAGGACATGTAAGGAGTAACATTTTATTTATTTGAATATGGCATGTATTTTAATTAGAAATATATTTTTTGTATGCCTCTACTAAAGTATAAAGCTGTACTAATTAAACAATTTAGCTGAACATATTTTAATAAGGTCACTGTATAACAGGTATTTTCTGTTTGTTTCTTCTTCAATGCTTTCACTAACTTTGTACTAATATGTATTATTCTTTTGGTTTATTTGTGTATTATATATGTACTATTTTTCTTTGGTTTATTTGGAAGTAATCTTAAAATTTTACATTTCTTTCTTCTTTCTATATTGAAAAAAAAAACATGTACGAAAAGGACACTGTGTCGTTAATTATAAATTATTAAATATTTTTTGCCTCAGTAAGAAAGATAAAGTTATTTGGCGATGATTTTTTGATTTGTGTCCCAATATAAAACAATCATCTGCAAATTAAATTTACGCCTATCAAAATGTTTCTTTCAATTTGACTGTTGATTCCTCTCTTGAAGCAAACAGCCTCGCAACATACTTCAGAAGTAAGGTTGAAAAAATTCGGGCCCTCAGTGTGGTAGGATCGTCTTCTGTCGCAGCATCAAGTCCGCTCTCGAGTGAATTCACTACTTTTGCAGCAGTAACGGAAGAAGATGTCACGCGTGCGATAAAATCTTGTCCTAACAAGCAATGCGCTCAAGACCCCATACCTACCTGGCTTTTAAAACAGTGTCTTCCTGATATAGCGCCTGTAATTACCGCAATTATCCAGAAATCACTAGTAAATTCACTTGTACCGGGAACACTTAAAAAATCAATCATAACTCCGATTCTAAAAAAACAAAATCTTGATTCTGACAATACGGATAATTACAGGCCAATATCCAATCTACCGTTCCTTTCTAAGCTGCTTGAGAAAATCGTTGCCAAACAATTGGTGGGGTATTTGAACTCTGCCGGTCTATTTGCCAAAAATCAATCAGCTTATCGACAGTTTCATTCAACGGAAACTGTTCTTCTGCGGTTGATTTCAGACTTGATCATCGGGATGGAAGCAGGTAAGTTGGGTTTGGTATCTGTTCTTGACATGAGTGCGGCATTTGACACGGTAGATCATAGTATTTTATTAAATGTGCTTGAAACCGAATTTGGCGTTCGAGGTGATGTACTCCAATGGATGACATCATACCTGTCTGGACGAGTAGCCTCAGTAATTTTCAATAATTGTACTTCACCTGAAACTCCCATAGAATGTGGAGTTCCTCAGGGTTCTGTCTTGGGTCCCATTCTCTTCATTCTCTATACGAATCGCCTCGAGAAACTTATTCAATCAGCTGGCTTTGAATCACAAGGCTATGCAGACGATCGTTTCATTTTCAAGTTTTGTTCCCCGGATGAAAAAGACGTCCTTAAAAACGAGGTGGTTAGTTTCATTAACACAGTCTCAAGTTGGATGTCTGTCAATAAACTCAAACTTAATCCGACCAAGACGGAATTTATTTGGATAGCTTCTCCTGGAAGGCAAGCCCTCATTGACTCTAATCCAATCCATATTCAGGGCACAGATATAATCCCTTCTACAGAAATAAAATTTCTGGGTTTCACAATAGACAATAGTCTTTCTCTTGAATCACAAATTTCAAAATCTGTAAGTTCAGGCTTTTTCCATCTAAGGCAGATAAAATCAATCAGGCGTTGCCTTCCCTCTGATGGAGCAAAGTCACTCATAAATTCGTTCGTTGTCTCACGTATGGACTATTGTAATAGTGCATATGCTGGCTTACCTAAAAAACAATTCAATAGAATCCAGTCCGTTTTCAATGCTGCGGCGAGAATGATTTTTGGTGAATCTAAGTATTGCCGTATAACCCCGCTTCTAAGGGATCGCCTTCATTGGCTTCGATGCCCTGAAAGAATAGAGTTCAAGATCTGCTTAATGACCTTCAAAGCATTACAAGGAATGGCGCCAGCCTATATATCAGAACTATGTGTCCGACAAAACTTAAGCGATAGACAGCTTACTCTAAGGTCAGCAGATCAAGATGTTACTAATCGTTTAATCGAAATTTCTAGGTCAAATCGAGCCGTTTACTATGATCGATCTTTTCGTGTAACTGGCCCGCTCATTTGGAACAAACTTCCCTCAGTTCTTACTAATATCCAGAACTTGGCTGAATTCAAAAGGGCTCTAAAAACAAACTTATTTAAAAAATCATACCTTTCATGAATTTGTAGCTCCTTTTCAAAAAACTATAATAAACCATGTTCCTCAATTTTCCAGTAATTGTTTGGTTTCGATTACCTCCTTACTATAGTTTTATGTGCACTCCGAATTTGTATTATTTGTAAACGTAAACTGTTTCCTGTTCTGTAGTATATTTTAGTTTTTAATGATTCTTGTTGAATCGCACCGTTATGGTTTCAATGGGATCAATATCTATTGTCATGTGCACCCACTATTGTTGTTAATATTGTTCTTTAGGAATTGATTTGTATATACTGTATATTCTTTGTTTCACATTATTTAATCAATTTTGTAAGGACTCGTAAATAACACTATATAATTAATTTTAAGCTTATTATAATTAAGCGCATTTGAAGTGAAATATCACAAAACTGCGCTATATAAATACCATGTTATTATTATTATTATTATTATTATTAGAACGGGAGAATCCTAGTTGGACAGTCAACGCTTCTTTGTACTGATGTATTCTTTGTAACAAAAACAAATAAAAAAATAAAAAAATTAAAATAAAAAAAAATTATATAAGAAAGTCCAAAAGACGTGCAGCTCGCAAAAACTCAGAAACGAGTCTCGGTTCGATCAAGGGAGTTATATGGTGTGGTAGATCTCTATCCCCCCTAGGGAATAAGGGTATCCGTTTTTACCTAAAGGCCGTGCTTTTAAAGATATAAGGGCTGAAAATTTCTAGAACAGTCTTCCCGAAAGTTCTAGAAGGTTCCATAGAGCTGTAGAAAGTTGTGGAAGGAGTGGAATGATCAGGAATAGGAAATCGGGAACATCATTGTGCAACATTCCAGAACACTATCTTATTGTCCTGAGCGAAGCCGGGTAACCCAGCTAGTCTTAAATAAATATATACATACTGCCGCAATGGGTCGACCCGCAGTGCACTTCTTAACAATATCCAGGGGAATACGGTGTTTTTAAGTATGTCGACAGAATAGCATTTAATCATAAATATAGGAACACTTCAGCACAGGTTCTCTTAGTGAGGTGCTCACTAAACACTACTACTAACCTATTTACGTACAGTTGCTGACATACTAACATTTTTTTATTACTGAAATTTACTATCTATGTAAACCATCGTAAAAAACAGCAAAACGTATGTTCGAGATTAGAAATAAAATAATAAAAAAACGAGTGTGCTATAGACCACACGACTGAAGTAAAACTTCACTAACTTATAAAATAACATACAACATTGTGGTGACATTGACATTGATATTCCAGACAATATGGTTTGTTGCATTTCGCACAGAAGTACACTCTCATGCGTCTTTTTTTCGCTTGGCAAAAAAGTTGCACATGCTCCGTTTTTTTTTAATGACATTGATCACCGTTTGCATCGATTACCGTTCGCATATCATTTTTCATAACAATCACCTCTTTTCGTAACGAATTCACCAGTTTACCCCCAAGTATCGAGCGTGGGTAAAGAAGTTTTACTTCAATAAATATGCCATTTTATTTATTTGACAGTTGAAAGTACTACTATCACGTTGTTGCTTGTCAGCTTATTACAATTTGATAGACATCTTGAATGTCCTAGAATTGGCGTTGAACGGGGACCTTTCAAATATCAATAAAACCAAATGGCGCTGAATGGACATTTGATGACAATATTACAATTGAATTTCTGTGAAACAGCTGGTCCTTACTCACTTTTATTCCCTCCCTTAAAAATACCATTGGAATAGCTTCCCGACAATAGATAACACCGGGAAAACCATCAAAGCGTGCAGAAATAAAGCAAATAAAAATAATAGATTCTCGCAGTGCACCTGTGCGCAGGGGATCAGCGCTTCTATTTCCTGAGAGCCTTTATTTACCCAACACGTTCCGCACGTGTTTGTACACAACAGTTCTATTTGCGACGTTTTTATTTTACACCTACGTAAGAATTCGTTTTACGTGGCTGAGGGCGCAGGCGGTCAAATGAGAACCGGAAGAGGGAGTTTTTTTTTGTCTCCATCATCCATCTTCGTAACCATTGTTTTCTCATCCGTTTTTTCAGCAAGTCCTAACAACTGTCGTTAACGGGCATTCCCATTAAACGTCTCGGAAGGTATCTTGTACCAAATTCCGCCACATAGGTTTTTGGAAACAACCAAACTAAATACAAAAAAAAATGTTATTTCTGTGAAAGAACTAAATCAAAAACTTACAAATTACATTGAATATGCATGCCCATCTTCTATTATTCCAAAAAATATCAGAATATCACCATTTCTCTTTACAATTTTATTCTCTTGGTTTTTACAACTTATTCGATATTAAATTTAGTAATAGCGAATAAGTTGTAAAAACAGTATACTGTTAGGATAAATGTTATTCTTTTCTCCGTGATAAATGCTCTCAGCATCGCCGATTAGAATCGACACGGTATAATCAATCATAAAAATTGCAATCAGCGCTCGTCCACATTCAACCCAACAACTTTTCTCATATTGCGGGTAGGTATCTTAGTTCCTTAGTGGATATCTTATGTGGCTTCTACACCACATTAAAAAGAAAATAGATTTGATGACAATAGTGCAGGAATACATCTTTTTATTTTTCAGATTTTTAATGACAATTCGATTTGCTACAAGGTCGACTAGATTACAAGCCTGGGCGTGCGACCGTCAAATTACGAAGTCACTGCGGTCGCTAAACAAAATTTAGTGTTTCAAAAGTCTGTTTATATTTTCTTGCGGTAAAACCACTACTCTTGATTCAGCTGTAACAACGAGCATTAATAATAATCGCCGCCATTTGCTAAAGGTCTATGCTCGATGGCACTGACTTGATCACTAGATTATGTCACCCGCAACGGCCCGCACTGTAGTTGGTGTTGTTTTGCAATAAGTTGCATTACTAGTATTGCGTAGTGTACATGACTATAATAATAATAATAATATTTGGACGATTTATATAGCGCCGTTTTTGTGAAAAATCACCTCAAGGGCGCTGTACAAACTTACCATACATGCCTAAAATCTAGAAAGACTACAAGCTAGACAAACAATTAAAAACAACTTATGGCTAAAAATTGCATACACCGGTTCATTGATCACCGATACGAAAATATATGCACAATATTTTGACCAATGAACGCGATGCTGCCTAAAAAACTATGTATGTATGTATGTAATTTCAATGACTTTCAGTCGATGTCGTTAATATAGATAGTTAAATGTAGCTTTGGTGCTAGTTTTATTATTATTTTTAATTTTATTTGGAAAACCAAATTTATATTAAGTAATTTATTTTGTATGATAAAATAAATGCTAATTATTTAACCAAAAATATTAATTATTTAGTGAATATAAATAAAAAGGGTTTCACTAGCCTATAGAGATGAGACGGTGGTAAGGAGGGGAAAGGGTTCTGAAATCTGTTCTGTGTAAATAATAGGATGTATGTTTAAATGTTATCTTTTGATTTTAGGTTTGAAAATGTTAGGTACTGTTAAATAAGTCGAATTCACTGTGTAAAATGTTGAAGATGTGTGAAGCGCGGTGAATGAATGCATTTTGTTTTTAGTTAATGTTGCATTGAGGGATGTTTAATGTATGGCTATGTCTGGTTTATCTGATGGGCACTCTTAATTGATTTCTTACGAGTAATTCCGGCAATCTATTTTTCCTGATTTTTTATAAATTAGAACGGTCCTCAATTCTTGGACAACCATCGTACAGGAAAAAGTCAACTGTCGCCCATTCGGGTATTAGACCGGAACCCATTACCTACGAAAATAGCCAATGCTATTCGATCGACAGATGGGCACCTGCAGTGACCTGTTACCCGATCAACACAGATTATCCATTAGAAAGGGAATTAAGTACAGTTAAATATTCATTGTAAATAAGACGTTAATACAAACCCTCGTTAATTGACGAACCAAAGTATCATTAAATCTCCCGATCATCAGAGTTGTATTGTTCATCAGAGTAGACAGCAAGTACATAAAATGTATTACAAAAAAACCTTATTCTAGAAAAACACAGAAGTAGGAACAAAATGAGGAGCCTTGGTAGAATTGCCTAGAGATCGAAATTGAGTCGTTTTTCATGCTAATCTTTTGAATAAATTTAACGTAAATCAGTTTACCTAACCTTTTTCTCATTTCATCACACAAATCTAAAGTGAGATTCTTTCTTTCCTCTCCTCCTACTTCTCTCAAATCCTCAGTAAATTCTCTTCCCTTGGTTCTTGGTACATTAAGTTAGTATATCGCTACTAGCCGAGCAATTCATCTTCAAGAATGGTATACCTATAATTGTATAAGTCCAATATATCAGGTTTCAGGAAAAAATACATTTTACTTCGCGGTAAATAATATAAACCATTCATCAAAGAAAAAGGAAGGGAAGAAATATGGGTGTCGTGTTCCGGGTTTTTATTCACATTCTGCAGGTATTTTTATACGTTTTTCTCTCTTGGAATGAGAAAAACGAAAATCGTAGCCATACATTTTTAAACTAGTAAGTTGTGTGCAGAGAAAGCACAAAAACATTTCGTCCAATTTAAGACATTCTAATAAAATGTAAAAAAATCAAATTTTAGGTGCATGTTATTGTACACAATAAAATTAATAAAGGAAAAGTACCTAGCTCGTCATCTGTTATTTAGCAGGTATGAAATTTCACACATTACAATTAACAAATTGAGCTCATTCATTGGAGAGATTAGTTTAGTCGAGCGGTTTATAAATAAAAAAAATCATCATTTACCTACAAAAAAAAATCACATTTAAAAGGCGGGTATGGGTACCACCGCGCCGGTACATGCCGTAGGTCACCCCGAGTGGTTGGCTATGTTTAATGACTTAGCATGGGTGCCCGGCTTCATGGGGTGATGTTTGTCAAAGTCTTGGTAGCCGATGTGTCTGCCCACTTGCTGCATGGCGGGCCGGATCGAGAGAGACTGGTTGAAGAGGTCTATTGACCTCTCCAACCAAAATCTATCGACCAATTGCATTGCAAAGCAGTTGAAAGGATGATGACCCCCAGATTTCTTCCCACCCATCAAACCTATTTCCTTCTCAGAACTTCCTCTTCTTCCTTTCCTTAAAAAAACACACACAGCATCCCCAAGATGATATAGGCCCGGGGGGTAATTTTTTTTTACTCAGAGCCTCCAACGTGGAGCTAATGTCGACTACCATAACACAGAAATCATCCTAGCATGGTGGTCGAAAAATCAAACAAATAATGTACATAATATGAAATGAATAAAGAAAAATTTTAAAAATGTTAAAATAAAATGAATAAAAGTTAGCGCTGTTTTTTGAAAAATCGCCTAAAGATCGCTGTAAAAATACGCTTGATTTGTTTTTTTTTTGTTGCTTTAGGCTTTTATGTTTTTTTTTTGTTCGTTTTTTAGGGTTTTCGGTTTTTTATAATATTTTCTAAAAATATTAAATATTTTTTGTGATTTCCGAAAATATTGGGTTGCCGTAGTATTATTTTGATTGAACACTCTATGTCTGTATATCGTCTGATGTCTTATACATTTCCTTTTTGGATAAAATACTACATTTTGCCATCTTTATTAATTGGGAAAATCTTGTTCGTCCGTATTTCGGCCGATTTTCTTAAAACAAGTTATTTTATTGCAACATTTTTTATTAAATTTGTCAATTTTCAATCATACCCAAATATTTTCGCTTCGATACACCTAATTATGTATTGGCGATGGCGCCCAACGTGTTAATTGCTAATTAATTAAACGGAGGTGTCTCATACCATTAATTGGTAATCAAAATAATAATGATTATTTCGGTATTACGTAGTAATCATTTGCACCAGTTCCCTTAACCACTCAGACTCATTTGTTCGGTTTTGGGAATAGCTCCTATAGGTCTTATAAAAATGGTTGTGTCTCCCTTACTACTATGCTGTGAATTATTGTCTAAATCAGGGGTCTCCAAACTACGGCCCACAGGCCAAATGCGGCTTGCCACTGTCATCAATCCGGCCCGCGACAACTAACAACTTATTGATGTTATTATTGTCGTGATAAAATGGATAAAAAAAACACAGAATGATAGTAACTCGGATTTGTTTAGTTTAGTTGCTAGGTAAATCTTAATGACGAGTGATCGAACCAACGAGATTATTCTCGAAAAAGTACTACTAGCGCTATCTGTTAACGATGGATGGAGGGTTTACCACTACATATTTCCGCGTGTAACCACCAGATTTCGTGAAGTGTCGCAGTCGTAACAATACGCTTAGCGAATAGTTAGTACAACACAATTAGCGAATTTAACAAGCGTGTGTTCGCTCAGGGCGCGACCTCGACAAATAGTCTAGAAATTATAGATAATCGCAGTAAAAATAAAACGGTTTTGGCCCTTGGAGCCTAGAGATATCAGTATGGCCCTAAGGCTGGAGAGTTTGGAGACCCCTGGTCTAAATGGTGTCTGAAAGAGAAAAAATCGTGCTTATATTCATATTAAAAGTTAACCACAAAATAATTAAAATGTACATCTTTATCAAGCCAAAGTTTTCGACCGCAATTAGAAAAAAAAGTGTTAAAAAAGTAATCACCGAAGAACTTTAATTAGTTTTCTTGATCATGGATTTCGTATATGTTGTAATTTATCATAAATAGTCTATGATTAGATCTCACATTGCTTTCTTTGTCTATGGGCTATTCGGATCACATGGTCTCGTTTACGAGATGTGCAGAAGGTAACTGAAGGCAGGTGTTCACAGTCATTATAATGCCAGGGCTCGCCAGACAAAATCTATCTTCCAGTTAGTAATGACGTCATTCTTCCTAAACTTTATTTGTAAATTACGATACGTCAATAAATAGTCACTGGCATCTCAAGAACCCAGGTCTTTTAATAAGCATATTACAACACTGGAGAATACTGGTCCCAGTACTGATAAATTGACATTTAGAGTTATTGGGTATATTGTATAGAGATGTCCTCAAAAATTAGAACGTAGCCCTAGTCTATCATGTTAAGAATTTCATAATGGAAATTCCTTCATTACATCAACTATGTCATTAGTCTTGAAAATACAACTACTTAGGAAAATTAAGCCAAAACCAATCAAACTCCGCAATAGCTATTTAGGCTTTCTTGCTAGCTTTAATAAATACGTCAGACGGTAGGAAATTAGTGAAATTGATTGTGGAAGTTAGTTCGACACGATAGGTTACATACTATTACATAGTTCGGAAAGTAATTACAGATATTACACTATTACACAGATACGTGGGTAATTTGACTCGTTGTTTAACGCGTGGTGTGGGATTAGGTTGAACTAGGTTGACCCTGCTTTCACAAAACATTATCCCGAAGTGAAAACCTCAGCTTAGTTTGAAGATATATATATAACTATCAATTAAGGATTAATTTTAGGTATGGGTACCGCCGTACTGCGAACCATTTATTGGATAACCAACACTTCTTTCACGATAACCAAAACTTCTGCCACGATAACCAACACCTGACCTATGGGTCACCAAAAATGGTTTGCCGCGTTTAGTGATTTAGCGGGGGCATCTGGGTTCTTGGGTGAGGTCTATCTGGTGGCGGATGCGTCTGCCGGTCAGGATCTGGAGAGACCGGTTGAGGGAGACTGTTTAGCCTCTCCGGTTGATCTTTCCCAACCCATCGCCTTGCACCGCAGTTGGAGGGATGAATTTATACTTCCGTAAATCCTAGACCCACGACCCCCACATTCCTATCCGCCTCTCATACTTTTTTTTCTTCCCAGAATTTTATCTCCTTCCTATCATTTAAAAGAACCTCCACACAATATCTCCAAAGATAAAATATGCCTCATAGGAAATTTTTTTCTTTGGGGTAACTTCACTGTAAAAAACGACTCAAACCCAGATCGTTTAGTCTCTCCTGCATAAATACCTCTATTGATTGAGCTATTGAGACGTAATTGTAACATATATTTAGCAATATTTTATTTGCGAACGTTACCATTTTTTATGTGTTTTGTGTATTCTATAAAAGTCCAGTTTTAAACAACGCTATTGTTATATTATCTACGTAGGTACTGGTAAATCCAATCTTTTATATTTTACATCACAGGTACCAAAGGTTTAATGCAATAACTTTCAGAATAGGTGCGTTTAGGCGCGTTTATGGGAATTTCAGAGGGCGTGTTTCGGGAATTTACAAAACACTTAATCTTCACGTTTAGGTGTAGCAATAAAGATGGATAAAGTCGATGAGTTGGATGGAATTCATGGAAGAGAAACTGTGTTTAAGTAATTACAAGGAATACGTAATTGTGAAGTTAAACAACTGAGGGACTTAACAAATTATTCTTATACAATATTACCTCTCAGGCAATGGTGATATTCAACGAAGGAAGAAATGTATCAGTATTCTCTCTAATACGATTGCCCAAAGATTCTTTCAATGCGGCAATAATGTAAAACAAAGATTTTTCAATGCATTTTGTACTAACCAGCATACGTGTGAAACTACCGAATTAGCTCGACGGAACGACTCCAGCTCGATTATAATTACGTCTGCGGAATTATATTTGGATACCGAAGGCACAGCATCGCATCGAGAATGTTTTCGGAACTAGAACTTAATGGATGCGCCGGCCTGATGAGACACCGGGTCACTGGAGCCAGGATGCGGCTAAAGGCCTTCGACAATACGGTGGTAAACGCAGCCTTCCAACACTACGCGCCACTTCTGAGTGAGCGCAGGGCGCAAATGGGCCTGTTCTCACTGATGCATAACCACGCCATCTCGATGCCCTTCCGCCCCCCTCCCATAACCCGATGCTCATTTTTTCCTTAACGTCTTCAAAAATTTCCCATTTTCTCCCAAGTACATTTCTTCGAGGCAAAATCGGGGAGCCGGCTAAAGGGCGCGGACTTCGAGCATCGTCTGTGGTTGGGCCGATAGCTAAACGCATTCTCATTGGGACTGCCCGGTGATCTATGGAATACCTCCTCTGGCTATTCTTTTCTTTTTAAACATTTTATTTTATTTCTGCTATTGTAATTATTTACATTATAACTTAAGCATACAACTGTTTTTTTCCTCATTACTTATTTTATTTTCAGAAGGTTTCTTCGACCGGTTATAGGTGCTATTTTTCTTTTTCTTTTACTAACACTATTATCTCTATTTTTATGATACCTATTTCAGAAGAATTATTCCACGGGCTGCTAATTCTATTTATCTTCTGTATAATGTTAATGTAAGTACTTGCATACTGCTTACTAACCCCGTATGCATGGACATTGGAGGGTCTAGAGTCGTTTTCGATTCGTTCAATAAACAAGTAGAGTCTTGACGTGTGCGGTGAATGAGGAAACCATATGTTTTCTTGTAACGCCGTAGGGAAAGTGGTGGAGTCCCCTCCAATAATCTTACTCAAGACCATGCCCTACATAATTGATTATACATTATTGTATTTATGTGTATTTAAAAAAAAATAAAACAATAACTTGATAAACACCACCTTTATTGTTATAATAGAGTATCATACTGCCCTGAAGAAGTTACCCGGTCGGTATAAACGGTATAAAACATACAGGTGGTATTTACAAAGTTATTGTTTTATTTTAAATTATTTTCATTTTCATTAATTTTTACATGAGATCCACACAGAAGGCTTCAATGAAAAAAATCCCTCAAGGCTTATGTCGTATTTGGGGATTTAGCGTGAAGTGTCTTTTTTAGGGTTTAATTGATGTTATTTTAAAATTTAATCATTTAAAATAATGTAAGGCATCCAAATTGGAAGATACTCTCAGTATTGCTCTGGTCTAAGACCACCATTAAGAATTGAAACGTTTCTTCAATTTTATTTAGCCGCGTTTGATGACTAAGATCTTAATAGCCAGGTACTTTCCCACCTTTCCCTTACCCACCTCCTTTCCCTCCCTGCTACTTTCAGCCTCACTACATACCCAAATTGGGGAGGCCTTAATCTTGTAATGGTGTGCCACTCTTGGCTTCTGACTCCAATTGTGATGAACCCTACCTAGCTGATTTACTTTTCTAAGCTTCTACCTCGTAGTTTAAATCTCGTAGCTCCTGTCTCGTAGCCACGCTCATAATTCTACCCTTATGTCCTACTGATCACACCACTAGGTATGATGGCCTGACTCAACCCTCCTTTCGGTTTATTTCTACCTCAGGCTCGTGATTTCTAAACCCCTATACCTTATAATCTAGCTAAACCTACCCTATCTTCTTAAATCCCTGCGATTTTCTCACAGTAATCAAGATTTAAGGTTTTTGTTCACATTATTTCTATAATCTGCGTTGTGTAAATTTTTTGTTTTAGATTTTACATCTGTTTGCATACTTAATATGCACACATATGTAGAGAAGATAATGTATTACGTGTGGTAACCCATAGATTCTTTTAGAGAAAGGGTGAGAATTTTCCGATCAATTTATTTATTATTATTTTAGAACATTTAACCGAGTTTGATAAACTACCCCCGCCCTAAACCTTGTGTCTATTTGATTTCCATAGGAATTTAGTGTGTTTATTTAATTCTTCCTATCACCGCTGATACATCGATAACATAAACAACAGTTAATAAATTAAAATTTTCAAGAAAGCAAACCTTACCTTAGGATGATCGAACTCGAAGGTCCAGTTTTCTCAATTGAAGTCCTTGTCTGCAACCTCTCCTAACATAATGTGTTTGTAGTCATAGTTAGTGCTATTTGTTAGTATTCGCAAAATTGTTGAAAGAGCAGGAATGGAGGGATATGGGGAGGGGATAATTTATTTGCTTAAAAAGTCGGCACCTCCGCTAACCAAGTGAAAACCGATGAACAACAATTTCAAACCGGATTCTCCCAAGTACGTTTGCTAAGCTTATCCTTAAGTCCGAGTTTTACTCTCTTCGACGAGCGTCTCTTGTTACGAAAGGGGCTCTTCACGCCAGATGGGGGAATACCAAGTCTTCATGCCGTTTTTCTGCCTCACTCCGACTTCCATCTCCGCCGGATTGAATTTAACTCTACTGAGTCTAGAAGGGGTATTTCATGTCTTCCCTTATCATGCCTCTATCCGTTAAATGTGGCGTAAGCTTGTGACGGGCAGATCCTTCCTCCCACGTAACCGACCCAGCGTTACATTCCACCTCTGACTAGCTGACATAAAACTCACCTCGTGAACCTTATGTTTGCTTTCAGGTTCGACAAGACTCACGGTATGCAAATAACCTGTGGCTTTAATGCCGCGTCAGCGTACTGTCCGCATACGTCCTTCCTCTTCCCCGCATGCCCACCTCGACAATACCGCCACAAGATCAAAGCCGTCCGTTCGAGAAAGGTTGACACTTACATTTCCAGATGGCTCATACCTACATACAGAAGCCTTGAAGTTTACGTTCGAAGACAAGTTAGGATTCAGGACTGTATGAGTATTTGAACACCAGTGTTGTTTAAATGAGGTCACTAGCTCCTCGTGTGTTAGGTATTTAGGATAATGGGTATTTATGGGTTCTTGGATACCTACTTCCTATAAGAAAGATTTAAAAATGAGATAAATCAAGTCGACATTGAATCAATGACCTCCTGAATAATTGTGATGTGCTCTCTTAGAGTTTGAAGCTAGTCGCAGTACTTTACTTTGCGAAATTTTTGCATGCTGAATCAATGCTACCTATTGGCGATCGCTCTAGTAAAATCAAGTCGTTTAGAATTGAGTGAATTTAACGTCAATGTCGCCTTCACATATTGACCGCAGATTTCATCTCAAGCTATAATTGATAAACTTGTCCCTGACGTTAAGTTTTGTTTTGTTTATTCGTTAATGAATTTAGGTGACTGGGTCAATGGATGGCCTTGAACTCAAATCGAAATTTTTGTACACTATCGAAGGTCATATAACCATACCCTAATCGTGCTAGTGAAAAGAAACAATAGGTATTTATCTTACAAATACGCTAAGATACCAAAATTGGTTTAGTGATGCGTTTCTATCTAATTATGTGTTAAGTATTTGTTTAGCAACATTTCATTCTGTATGGGAGGTGTGACATGCGAATGCTAATAAATTGGTTAGTTATTTATTTACCCTTACTTGGCGTTACGTCCATCAGTGTCAGGATATCCACAGGAACCTGTAAAAGCCTAAATATTGTAAGGACTCACCAAGCTCTAATGTCTTAATTTCAGCTCCACCGGGTTACTATCATCGGCGAGAAACTTATTAGAGCATCCATACTACCTGTGTAACTACTCATCTCCTTCCTTTCTCCTTTGAATAGATCTCTGATGTAAAAATCCTCACGTTTTCCTTTAATATCTGCCGTTATTATTGAAGAAGAACGATCCTATCTAATTATGTGTTAAGTATTTTCCAGATTTCGGATCAATTATTATTATTGCGTTGTCACCTAACGATAATTAATATCTCGTAATAAAATTTCCAACTTTCGACCTAAACGTAAATTTTTTTTATTTAATGAAACTTATTAGACTGTAATTTTCTTTATATAACCTCGGACTAAATAACTCTATTTTAACCTTCATAGTACAAATTTAAAGCAATTCAAACACACTATATTAAACTCCTCCCGCATTGAATTTGTAATTAATTAATTAATTATTAGATTTTATTGAATCGGAAATTATTGCAAACACTGATTTTAGATTTATTATAAGATCATACACTCCGCTAAATTGCACGATTAACCCTATCCGGGCACTTCACTCCCTGTTTTATCGAAGAATAAAACTGATTGTAGACTCTATTTTACCACTGAGTTTTTTTTTATAAGTATAAACTGACTTTATTTTTCCACTGTATTTTTAAAGTATAAAACTGACTACTTTTCCACTGTATTTTTAAAGTATAAAAACTGATTCTAGACTCTATTAATTAATTACCAGGGTAATTCTCACGACGTGCGCGACGTTTTAATCAACCTTGCCAGTTGTCGAAGGCCCTCGAATCATTCCAAACACGCTAATTTATACCCATCACAGCTCCAAAAGGGCATAATCGTATATTCCTTGACGAGGAATTATAATCTGTATTCACTCGAAATTTTTTGAAAACCCCATCTCGTTATCGCTTGTTCCTACATAAGATCTTTCGATTTTCCCTCTTCCTCAATCTCGGTTCGTCCCACAACTTTGTCTCGCTTCTCTAAGGTTTTTAGTCCCGGACTTAGTAAGCTGCCATCCAGTTTGCCCATTTTCCACATGTCTTCTGTCTTCATAATATGTTTTATAAACATGGTTTTAATCTTGTTTTTTTTTTTTCCAATTTGAACATGCCCATAAGTGATCTGCTAAAACTGTGTTTTAATTGGCATAAATATTAGGGAAAACGTAGATTCTTCAGTCTCCTAGTTTTAAACGCTAGTTGTCCTGTATAAATTTCCACGAAAATTATTTCTTTTCCCCTAGTCTACGTAAGCAATTATGTCTCAGAACCGTATTTCCATTATTTATGTGTCATATTCAACTTTTCCATTTTCCCACCTAATTTACCTTCAAGTAACGGCGTTTTAACAACTATTCTTAAATGATTTTCCCTTCGTTGTTAATAAGGAATCATATCCTGGTTCCGTATCTACTCTACTTATAACGTTTTGAGTTTTTCCCATTTCCTTATCTGAGTTTTCCAGTTATGTCGGTTTTCCGTTCTCTCCCCCCACCCCTAACCCAATGATCCCTTATTGAAATTTGACGTTTGCCTTTTTGCCGTGATTCCATCTCCCGCTAAAACCCTTTTTTCCCCTTTTGATATATTATTTATGGTGTTTTCCGGCCCACTAACTATTCCTATCCTGGGATATCTATCAAGTTAACTACTTCGATCAAATTCCGCCCAATTTTCCATCTCTCTCTTGTTAAAAATCCCATAAACTGCAAGCCCTGACGTGTGTATACATTACGATTTCTACATACTTGGCGATAAATCCATTTTAATGTGTTTATAATTAAATTTTACGGAAATTCTATAATCTAAATACTAGGTAAGAGCAATGTTAATTTTTATGACCCTTTTTAATGGATAATGGGCCTTAAATAAACAAAAGGCATGTTCGAATATTCCTTGTTTATATCAACAATATACATGTGGGGTCGACAACCTTTTTTTACATCAATTGCCTCAGCAATTTGTTCTATCGTCTATAGTATTTTCTCATAGCAAATGACGTAAAAACGATCCCTTCCTTTGAATTAATCTAACGTAATATAACTAGAATAACCATCCTATTTCAAATATATAACGATATCTATTTAAACTCGTCTGAAAACGCAAAATTAAGTCGAAATCTTATATTGTTCAATAAATACTTCCGTTTAAATGTCCGTTTTTTTTATTAGATTTTCTTTTCAAATCGTTTTCCCTGACCGTATTGCTTCATTTAAAAGTGACATTCCTAATTTCCATCGTTTTTCTTTCTTTTAAATATCAAACGTACGTTTTCCTCTGAATCTGGCCTCCTTTTGTTCTTCACGTTCTCGTTATGCAATTGAGTATCCCTACAGTAGCTTTTCCCACGTTTTCCAGGTCTTTTCTTTAATCTTCCGTTCATTATATTTCCTTGCTATTTTATTGCATCATTTTTTCAACATAATATGGATTTATTTGTTCGTTAACTGCGGTTGTCGATTCCTCTGTTGCACTCAATATTTACCTTTAAAATTAGGGTCATTGTACCAAATGCACCGAACGTGGGATTGTGTTTATCTTAAAGCGTATTGATCTCTCGGGTTGATGATGATTTTTACCCCATAAATCTCAGACTAATGGTCTAGTCCAAAGTCCATCTCTTTGTCTTGAAAAAAGGTAACCTCCCCCTTCTCTGATTGGTAGATCAATCTTAAGTGTTTATAATTGGATCCCTCTGTGTTCTATTTATCAAAACTTTACATTAATTTAATAATTATAGATCTCTGCAGTCTCCATGGCCCAATCAAACTTAATCAGCTAGATGTCGCTAGTGTGTTGATTTCGTTATAATTCTGAATTATTATTTATTCATTCGTAAGGTGGAAGCTACTATATTTTCGTATCCACTGCGATTCATCACAATCTCACTGGGTCCAGGCGGTTGGAAGCTGCTAGGACTGCTAGTACAAAATCTATCTAAAAAAATTTAATAATATGACTTAAATATTATTATATAAATTGTGAGTCAATAGGTAAAATTACTCTTTCAATATAATTGACTAGCTGAACTCCCCTGCGATGCTCGGGGTTTATACGGAGTTTTCGAAATCAAATGTAGACAGTGACCTACCTCTTGTTTTGAAAGTCTCGGCATAAAACTGTAGATTTGCATATTAATCAAATCGACAAAGCCCGCTTGCCAGCCCTCTAGTCTACCCTTTATATATTACATATTTCAAACAATTGACCGGTCAGTGGCTGAGTGGGCACCACGTTTGGGTCCCAAGGCTTCGGCTGGTTAAGTCCTCCATCACAACACAAGCAACATTTTCGGCTTTCTGTGGTGGTAGTAGGAGATTTTTTGGGTTATTCATAACCCAGGAATGTTTGTCTTTCTTTAAAAAAAAAATTTACCTAAAACCTTGACAAATTATACACCTAAGCCTTTGCCTTTTGACAAATTATACACCTAAGCCTTTGTCACGAATCACTCTATCTATTGGTGAAAACCGCATGAAAGTCCGTTCAGTAGTTTTTGAGTTTATCTTGAACAGTAGAATAATATGTAGAGGTGTAGAGATTCAGGTGCGAGCGATAGACGAGGGATGTGTGAGACAGAGATAGATGGTGTAAAGTGGGGAAACGTGGAGATTAGGAGGAGCATGCCAAGGATAATGGGATAACGTTAAGCTTAATTAGTTATTAATTACACGATCGTTATTACTGAGGGATTTCTTAATTTCATGTCTGGAAGATCATCTCGTCTGCTGCCTTTGTTATTAATTCGTAAAATGTTGATTGTCTTTTTCAAAATGTTGATGTGTAATATTCAAGTGGTTGACTTATTCATAAAACTAATAAATCCCCTGCCATAGAACATAATAATCTCCAAAAGAGTGATTTGTTCCGAAATGAAAGAAAACTGTGTTAAGGACTTTGTTTCTACTGTTGAGGATAACCAACACCTCCACCATAGGTCTTCCCAAGTGGTTCGCTACGTTTGGTGACTTATCAGGGGTGCACGGGTTCTTGGGATGAGGTTTGTCCAAGTCTTGGCGGCGGATGCATCTGCCCCCGATACTGCGTGGCGGGCCGGATCGTGAAAGACTGGGTGCAAGAGGCCTTTTGACCTTTCCAGCCGGACTCTCTCAACCCATTTCCAACCTAACCCCCATTCCTACTCACCCCTTATATATTTTTCCTTCCCAGAACTTCCTATACTTACCTTCCTTAAGATGACATAGGCTCTGAGGGAAATTATTTTCCTCAGGGCCTCCTGTGTGGTGCGAATGTATACAAAAAAGTGGTTAAGAATATATATTTTTTAAATAAAAGGTTTTAAAGAGAGGCTTACTGAAGATTTTAAATAAATTAGTTTTTTGTTAATCATAATCAATAACTTCTAAATAAATCGAATATTTATCAAAGTATATAAAAACTGAAAACTGTATTTGAAATTAATGTAATAAAATATGCTTATAAATGTTATAAGTAGAAATGAACAAATAGTTTTTGAAACATTAAAATTTCAGTTTTGTTGAAGGAATCAACAAAACTGTTTTCGGTTGCATGTTTGTCCTGCTGAACCCTTGTTCAATGAAATATCTATTGAATAATGTCATAGTAAAATTGAAACGGGCGATAAAGTAGCTGCCTACCTGTAATGTAATATTATTAACAGAAAATTAGACAAGAATTCAGACTAACCCTATGATGTCATAATTATCGTAAAGCTGGTTACCTTTAATGTATGCCAGAACAGCTTAGTTTACAATTTTTTCTGTATAACCTTTTATTTTTATTACCATGAAAAACCTTCATCAACATCGTAGTTTTGCTGTGGTTTGCGATTCATAGAATCCATTGTTTTTAAGGGTTCTCATTTGATTCCAGTAATAAAAATTCCGGTTGTTTTTCCGGATAAATTACTTTAGCAGGAAAGTTATTTTTATTGTTATGGAGACGGTCTGCATGGGAATAAAGTAGTAAGAGCTTGGGGGCTCGATTCTTCAATCAGGTCGTTCGCAGTCCCCGCTGAAAGTACATAAATCGATCGACATTCTTATTCTCGAATCTCGTCGAAGGTACATACTCAGATATCAAACGTTAAAGGTTCGAACAACGATTGGGTTGAACCAGTTGACACTGACAAAGCTCTCAAAAACCTTATGTGTGCATTGTATCCTAACCTAAGATCTTTTCCCGCGCGCTCTTTGAAGGATAGGCATAGTATATTTTTATTAAGTTATTTCGAGGTTCAATATATTGGCTGATTTATCGGCCATGCAAATGTAGAGCAAACTGAATCAGATGCTTTGAGACCAACAAGAATATTTCGCCGGAGGGTAGGTAGTTTTCATATGAAAATTAACTTCATAATTAAGCTTTTGTACAACCGTTTTGCATGAGTTAGAAACATACTTTTCCAGCAAGCTGATTTTTGTTTTAAGTAATATTTCCGCGAACCGTTTCGAAGAAAGTGCTGTTGTAATTTCAAATTCACACCATAGATACAACAAAAGTATTAAAAAGATAGATCATATTCAGAGGACTGCCAATGTAATCATCTCTCGCTCTCCACCCATTCAAGAATACACATTCGCTGAAGAAACATTCGACAAAGTTCGTCGAGACGATGGGTAATTTTTCGTTGGCAGATGACACATAAGAAATAACTCTTGATCACTATTGAAGAATCGAGCCCCTGGACATATCCAGGTCCAATAATAGTAGTCCAACATACTCGTAGTTCTCCAGGATTGGATTTGGACATTAAGCGATGTCTCCTTATATAATTTAGTATCCATAAAATCTCCAACATTCTTAAGTTTTTTTAGCTACGATCTCTAGGAGAAGGACCGAGATCTAACCACACTTCTAAAGAGTTCGTTCAATTCGTAATTTAGTATCTTATGTTACGCATTTTGAGAAGAAAAAAAAGTGGTGTAAATAACAATGTTTATAAACACATAATCTTGTTGTTTTCAAGTAAATAAATACAAACTAAGTCCTAATATAATCCTCATTTATTATATCACATACATTAAAAAACTTATTTTCAATAAACCAACCACTTATTTAAGTAATTTTAATTTGCTTGTAACATCTTATTGAATTTCCTTTAGTAATTCGCCAAATAACTTCATTGCTCCGTTGATCAATGAATTTATTGGAGGCCTGACTGAAGTATTTGGTCTTCTTGATTGTCCTATGTCTTTCTCGTGCGTTTACGACTTCTTTAACAATTCACAATCTCTTACATATTATATTCTTTTTACACTATTTTCTTTGTATATTCGCTCTACATGCCCAAACCATCCATCGCCCCTTTCTTCTTTAATTAATTGTAAAAGTAAACTTCATTTCACCATTTTGATTGAGTTATGAATGCCTTTGTTTAAACCACTATTTTACTAATAAAAATCAACATGTTTCAAAAGCTTTGTTTCCTTCGCCGGGATAAAGTATTCTTAGAATGCCCTAGTGAGATGTGCATTTTCATGTATTTCTTATTTTTTCAATAAATAAATGGATAAAATTATTTACTTTAACTTCATACAATGGTTAAAGTTATTCATTATGATTATTGACACTAAAGTGAGAGAATTCTTAAAATTAAACTTCTTGCATAGCTTTGTCTTCGTTTTATATAATACTGGCGAGTACCCGGCATACGTTGCAATGCAAAAAAAGAAAGCCCGTTTAGTTCCGTAATAATAAGTTTTCCGTCTCTTGTGTACACGAATAAATCAGAAGATTAGCCGAAGCATGAGTATGCCACATCCAACTGTCCATGTGAGAAGCATGGATTTTCCAAATTTACCCCTGCTACCCCTTCCGCTATTATGTCTCCACGTCGCCCTCTGCCCCTCACTTGTTCCTCACCCCTCTGCCGCGTGTCTTTTCCTGTGCGTCCCGTTCCCGCCCCCGTTACCCTCCCGCGTCCCCTTTCCCCTTCAGCGTTCCTCCTCCACCTACCCCGCCTTCTTCCCTCCCTCCTCCGCCTTGTTTCCCATTCCGTCCTCCCGAATTTCTTTCCCCGTCCCTGCCAATAAAGTATATAAAATACACATATTTTTCAAATTACTACGGGCCTCCTATTGTAATTTTTTTTATAAAGAGTAATAGTTTTTTATACAGAGTATAGTATTAACACCAGAGCTCACCTATAGAAACCTTCGCGGGCGTGCCAACAACAACTCCAAATCCAACACCAAATCGGATAAATGGTCTGGGAAATAACAAGGAACAAACAAAGAAACATTCATTTTAATATTGATAAATATTATGCTTTCGCGTATGTACATCGATTGTCCAGGTGATTAGCCAGACATCTCCAATACTAAGTGGAAATAAAGAAAAAAGCAATATTCGAATTCTCACCATAAATCAAATATTATTTACACTTGTTTTATTTTATATTTAATACGCAATAAAATAACACCGGGAGACAAAAAGGACCGGTATATTAAAGGGGCCGCAACTCGAATTTCTACCGATTTCTTACATATCTCCCTTAAAAATTTGAAGTTTTTAAGCTATTAAAAAATTATATGTTATTTTTTAAGATAATGTCTAGATGCTGCCTAAGCCAAAACGCAAATTATATGAAATTCCCTCGATAGAAAAAAATCGCAAAGTATGCTCCAAATTTTTTTTAAAACAAGTCTGTTTCTATTATATTATAAATTATAATTGTGAAAAAATTCACAATGTTTCTTTAAATGATACTTAAGATGCTCCCCAAGAGATTTTCGCTCTATTTTTACCGAGTTGTGTTTTATTAAACATTTTCGCAATTTTCTCATCGATTTTGGCGCTGTAAATGTTAACGCTCTCCTCCAACATTTGTATTTTCGTATCTCTCCATCTTCTTCTTTTCGAGCCCGGTTGCGGAGCCTTAATGAGGCATTTTGAAATATCTTGCTAGCGAGCCAGAAAACATCAACATTTGTTTAAATTATTACAAGTTTTTCTGCATTATAAATGTTTTGGTTGTGTTTAAGATTAATCTAAGTATTTTTTCAGATAGAAAGTACACTTTTACATATAAATTTACACTCAACTCAAATTTTAGATTTTTGGGGTTTGTCTAACTAATCAACTGGATGATCGACGAATGAATAAAAAGTTATATTACAAATTAATAAAATAAGATGAAACGAAAAAGGCCACCTTAAACGGTACTTACAAGTATTGATAAAATATTTTCCAGTAGGTAAATATTAAAAATATTCTAGCTGTTAATGAATCACACTTCAGTAAAAAAATCCAATCGACAGCTCTACTAAGTGTAAAGCACTAAAAGAAACTTTTTTTGTGAAAGTCCCCTTTCAGGTAACAGAGCTTTGTCCTCCGTCAACGAAGGCAAAACCAGTTACAAAGGGCACTCAATTATTGGTCTGACCGCGGAGGCTTTGCTGCGAGCTAATTAAGGTTTCAGCGGCGGCACTTCCGCCTCCCTTCTGCCCTCGGGTAGGACTAGCGCCCTCTCTGGTTTCTCATTAAAAACCGTTTAATGTACAGACTTAATTTTGAAATCTATTAAATGTTCTGCCAAGCGTTACGCTTTGTAAACAATTTAATTTCAGTTTAAATATACAGGAGTAATTTAGGTTCCGAACCTTTTAGAAAGGCGTCAACCTAACAACTTATAAGTCTAAATTATCTTGTAAATTTTTATAGTGCTTTAGTATTAAATATATCAAAGGTAAAAATATATACATTATGTACCTTTTTGTTTTGAAGAGTTTTATTATTCGTGTACATTTGTTACTTAGATTTTAATTTAATGCCACCGGTATCGACATATGCTTGTTATTCATTTGCAAATTTAAAACTAACTTTAAAATTATGCAAGTACAGTAATGATAAGATTATACATGTATTAGGTGAAGGAAATGGGGGTGGTAATTTTTTTGGGGGGAGAATTGTGGGAGGAGTCAACATAATAAAGAAACGTTGAAATTCATTAAAACATATTTTTTATTATTTTGTTTTGCCTAATATTATGTTCAACCCTTTAACAATGTTATAAATTAAACAACAAAAAAATAATAAATATAAAAATTGTGAATAATGGTGACTTACAGGGTGCTATAATTTTGGTAACTAAACTATTTTATTTTTTTGTTTATTTTTAGGTTTCTACCACTACCCTTCTCTGTCCTCCCTCTACCACTAACCTCACCCAATAAAATCTAATAATGTATGTACTTGTATGATTATATTTTTTAAAAAAAGTTAGTGTTAAGATTGCTAGCGAATGCCACGGATGTATCGACACCGGTAGAATATAAAATAAAATATTAAGTAAAAACATGTGCATGTGAAATTAAGCTTTTTAAGACAAAAGTTAATAGGAAATATCCAAACACAACCGGAAATATGTCATTTTTAAATAAAATTCTAGACGTATTGATTTTCTAACACAAAAATGTATAAATCGATTTCGAAAGATTGTTCTTTCATCTGTTAAAGGTACTTATGTTATAAATTTTGAGAAAAAATGTTTTTTTTTAGTATAATAAGTTTATATCGTAGGTCGTTGGCAGATTTGTTAAATTTTAAAACAAAATTTTGAATTACACAACGCACATTTCAAATCGTATAAATTATCATGTTGTAAAATAAAGCATTAAATTATATTATCTAAGAAAGCTACTTTTCAGAATCTTAATTTTAGTTCAAATAAAATCTTTTAAAAAAGATTCAAGCACGTGTTTTGAGACGAAAATACTTCAATTTGTCTATTTATTTATGGTCTTACTAACTAACATAATATATCAGTTTTTTAAACTTTTTTATTTTGCTTAGACGTTATTGAAAAATTATAAATACTTACAATCAAAAAATAATTACAAAAAGTGCAATAATTTCAATAGTTTTATCATCACACGTTTGAGCATTTTTGAATATACATAGATATAAACCAAAGCAAATTCTTATTGAAATAAAACCGATATTGACCGATGAGACCGCCCTGTACAGTTGCAAGGGTACAATCGCAAGACCCTTTCGACGAAATTTGAATTCTCGGCCGCTGGTTAATCGCCCTTGATGCAAATAGTTGATGCCCCTGAAATACAATAATTTTGCGACTATGTTACAATATTTTTGAACGACATACATACATAGCTCCGACAATATTTTTTTTTTTCTTTTAAATGCATCATATTAATTAGAGCATGCTGAGGACAGATTTTTTTTAATTGTTGGAAAATTCCGAATGGTACTGAAGATATATGCCGTCAAAATTTTGGTTTTCGCGGCCGGTTTAATGTCGTTAATAAATATCCTATGTACATTATATATTTTCGTAAAACAAAAAAAAATAACAGATGGCTTAGAAAATTAATGTTATTCAAATGCGATTCACGAAAATACCTTATTTTTATTCGGTGGCAACACTGTTAGAACGGAAGCTCTCCGTTTTCCGTTCCCAGTTCTTGCTTAGATATAAAATTTCAATATTTGAAGTACCTAAATAATAAACTTAAAGCATAAACTTAAATAAAATCGTTATTACTAAACTATACAAAGAAGAAAGATGAAAACAAACTTGAAATAATAAACTTAAAATAAAATAATACAAACATAAACACGAAACAGAAAGATAATTACAAACTTTACATAATAAACTTAGATAACATGATAGACTTGGAAAACAGAAGAAATATAAATAAAACTAAGAATGTATGTACTAATAGAAATAATAATAAAATAATAATAATATTTTTTTTTTAAATATTTATTTTGAGGGATCAGTAGGATTCATCGGACCAGTTAGGATTTCATCAGAGCCGAACCCTCTGATATGAAAATATCTGGAGTCGGTGAAATATTTTCCCATTATGTTTCTGGTGGATTGACGTATTGTTCTTGTATTGTTTTATTCTTATATAGTGCACTTACATTGCGTTAATTTACTAGATATTCATTTGTGGAAAAGTGTGTGGAAGGGTTTAGTCTTTCATTTGGGAAAGATTCAACCCGGACATAAAATCTAAAGCACCGTAAAAAAAAAAAACTAAATAAATAATAAAATAATAGTAGAAATATGTATGTAAACTTAACTAACAAACCATTAAGCCGTTTCTCCGAGGCGGTAGGCAGAGAGGACAGACCGCCAAACAACTCGGTCTTGGCACACACTCTTTGCCTCGATCACATTCAAAGCTGTGGACCAATCGACATCCTCCAAATGAAGCATTCATTATGACTACCAAAAAGTAAAACAGTTCCAGTGTTTATCTAACCAAAATCTTTATTTAAATTTACTTTATCGTGCTATACCTTGCAGCGATCTCAACTTTCTTGGAAGTTTCTAAAAAATGTGAAACAACTTCAGTCTATTGTGAAAACATTTTAATTATAACCTAAAACTGTCTCTTGCTGTCCGCTAACAGATAAAACATTGCGGGTTTGTCAATAAGTCTATGATTGAAGAAACTAGGCGTAGCCAAAACGGATGTTTTTCTTCAAAAGAAGACAAGAGAATGGCGGGAGGTTTTGGTAACTAGGTATTGAAATGGAAAGCCGATATGAATGGGTATTTTGGGCAAAAAAGGGCGGCCATGAAGACACGATAACATGTTTTATATTAGAAAAATAAAAATACATTTATCTATGGCAAACGGAATACAGTGTTTCTTAAATAAAACAATCACTTTGTTTGTAACCACGATTTTAATTATTTATTTTTTTCATTACCGACCGATTTCGCTTCTCATATGCATCTTCAGGGTATAAAATTAAACAGTTTATTTTATACCCTGAAGATGCTTATGTTAAGCGAAACCGGTCGTTATTGAAAAAATAAATAATTAAAATCGTGGTTACAAACAAAGTGATTGTTTTATTGCAATTAATATGTCAAACCACAAAGTTACTGCTTTCTACCAAAATATACAGTTTTTTGTTTTTGTTTACCAAAACCTATACACTGCTCAAAATTATGTCTGATAAATTTTCACTAATTAATGTATTCATTACGGGAAATTTAAACAATGTTATAAAATATGTATTTATTTATTATTTTTTCGCAATTCAAATGTTGTGTTTAGCATACAATTATTACCCCACTAGAGTTCGCCCATATTCGGTGTAATAAATTCACAATTGAAAAAAAGTAACATAAATAAATAACGATCATTATCAAATAGTTAATTAAATACTAAAATATATGATAAAAATATAACGATGATAAATTGGAGAAATTTGTAGAAAAAATAATGTGTGAACTAACAACAAGTGTTCGGAGATGAAGCAAAATGTTATTATTCATTACATAATTAGTTCAAATATTTTTCAATAATAGAGGATATAAAAAATAGCGCCATTTTTGTGAAAAATCACATGAAGGGTGGATAAAATCTGTTGGTATGTCCTATTAAGCTCTTTTAAACGGATAAAAATAGCTTTATTAGCTTTTTTGTTATTTTTCGTTATTAGCTTTGCTGGATTTTTCAGGTCATCGAAACTTTTTCATCTCGTAATATTACTTTGGTCATATCATTAAAACGAGCATTGATAAAACACAAAGGCGTTTTGTAAATCAATTTATAATTACTTCGCCTTGTTAAAAACGTTACACATAAAAGTATACAGAGCTATTTGCGTTAAAACTTTGTGAAAGATCAATGTTTAACATTGTTTTATCATAAAATTACTTAAACTAGCTTATAAAGTATTACTTACACAATTCATGAACGAGCACAAAGGCTATCACTATATTGTTTGTTCAATAAGAAAAATTAAAACTCAGACGATAATAAATTTAAAGTACAACATAAAATATCAGTAATAAACATTTGAGTCTCGAATAATTCCACTACAGCGCCGTCCTTTATAGATCGACGTTGTTAGCATTCTTGTGGGTGTCTGTAGGCTGGGGGGGTGAGGGGGGGTTGGCGATAAAAACGGATTCATTACGTAGTGAAATTTGGTCATTAAAACGTGAGGTCATAGCAATGGTACGAGCTTATAAGATTGTCCTCTACAATACACACCTAGCTGAAATTTTCATGGTGAACAATCTGGTGCCGATTGAGTATTAAAAATCAGACATAATGCATATTTTTTTCTTATTATGTGAAGTACCCACTTTATAATACACAACTTTTATTGAATTAATACTCGGACATCAGAGATTTCGCTTATCTTCGGCAGGGCATGTAATACATAAAATAATTATTTTAATCAAATCCAGACACAAATATATAAGTGTACGCGCGCCACTCTGGGAACAATTTATTGGATAACCAACACCCCTGCCAAAGGTCACCACAAGTGGTTCGTTAAGTTTTGTTTTAGCAGGGGTGTCCGGGTTCATGGTTCTAGGTTTTTGCGGCTAATGCATTTGTCAGCCTACTGCGAGGCGGGCCGGATCGGGAGATACTGGTTGAGGGAGACCTAAACTAGACCTCTTAATCAGGACTCTCTCCACCCACCGGCTTGCATCGCAGTGGAGGGGATGGATTCATACTCTTAGATACATTGACCCCCAGATGCCTACCCACCCCTCATACAAATAAAATTATTAACGACCGTCAATACGGATTCCGGCGGAACCGCTCGTGCGGTGATCTTCTTACGTATGTGACGCATGTTTGAGGGCGGTGCCTGGAACGTTTCGGTGAGACCCAAACGATTGGACTGGATATTTCCAAGGCCGACCAGATTTGGCATCGAGCGCTTGTCAACAAACTGATTCAGGCGGTTGCTGACGGTTTCACCTTTTCCTCGCATTCGATAAATGCTGGCGTCCCACAGGGATCGGTTCTGTCTCCGACTTTGTTTCTGTTGCACATCAACGACCTCTTGTCATGTGCACCGATTCATTGTTACGTGGATGACAGTACAGTCCATGATAGCTTTTTGTTTGAAAAGCCTCCAAAGAGCACACAAACCCCAATAACTCGGAGGGCTTTGAAGCAGAGAATGAACGGTTACCTCGAGAGTGTTTTCTCTTGGGGTAAGAATAACCTCGTCGAATTTAATGTTTTAAAGACCCAATCCTGTTTGATAACGTCTAAAAGGGATCGAAATGATAATTTAGTCTCCTTCAACGGAAGCATTCTTCCGAACAGGACCTCCATTGATATGCTTGGTGTAACTCTAAGTGACCAGCTCAGGTATGGGGGCTCCATCGAAACCAGAGTTAAGTTAGCCTCTCAGAAAGTGGGCGTACTGTACAGGGCCCGCAGATACTTTAATAGTACACATCTGCTAACCCTGTACAAATCGCAGGTGCGCCCCACAGTTGAATTTGGCAGCCACCTCTGGTCTGGAGCTCCAAAATACATTTAAAAAAAAAAAACCCTTGACTCTTTGCAGAAACGGGCAGTCCGTTTGATAGATTCTCCTATCTTAACAGACGGATTGCAACCTTTAGAGCACAGGCGTCAGGTGGGAATGCTGTCCTTATTCTACCGGTATTACAATGGAAGATGCTCCGAGGAACTAGCGTCATTGATCCCCTCGGCACCGGTGCATAGTCGGGAAACATGACAAACACGTGCCCAACATTTGTACACTGTTGACATTAGTCACACGAGAACGGGTCGTTTTTACGACTCGTTCTTGAGTTCAACAGCTCGGCTGTGGAATGATTTACCGGCCTCTGTGTTTCCTCCCTCCTACAACATTGGTATCTTCGAGACCCATGTTCACTTCTTCCTTTCCTCAAAAACACCCTCCACACAGCATTCACAAAGATGACATAGGCCCTGAGGGAAATTATTTTCCTCAGGGCCTCCTGTGTGGAGACAATGTAAAAAAAAAACCCATTTCCTTGAGAGAAATTTTTCCTTCCGTTCCCTAAAAATACCCTACACACAACATCGCCAAAGATGACACAGGCCCTGCGGTATTTTTTACCCTTAATGTGAAGTTTGCTTTTGATCACTCCAGCTGGACTCTCTCGGAACATTGCCTTGGACCGCAGTGGGAGGGATGGATTTCTACGTCCATCACTCTCGGCCATAATTACCCCATATTCCAACCCTCCCCTCATACCTATTTCCCACTTAGAACATCCTCTCCTCCCTTTTCTGAAAAGACTCTCCACACAGCATCCCCAAAGATTACATAGGCCTTGAGGGAAATAATTTCCCTCTGGGCCACCAGTGTGGAGCTAATGTACAAAAATACCAGTATATTACCACCTTGTATGCATTACAAAAATATTTATTTCGGTTGACTGTGCGTCATGTGTAACTCCGGTTCAATAAACTTTATGTGTCCTTTCAAAATTGAAACTGATTGATTTAGGAATTTAGACTGTGTGGGGGGCCGGATCGGTAGACTATTGAGGGAGACCTTTTGATCTCTCCAGCTGGACTCTCTCAACTCATCGCCTCGCACCGCAGTGGGAGGGATGGATTCATTCGTTAATCACTCATGAACACAATCCCCCTTCTCAGAAAACGCTCTCCTTCTTTTTCCCTAAAAAGACCCCCACTAAGCATCCTCAAAGATGATAATATAGGCCCTGAGAAAAAAGTCCTCAGAGTGAGAAGACACCGTTAAAAAAAATCACAAATCCTACAACAATTCTAATATACTGTGATTTCTAACGGATCTGCGCTCAAATAAAATACGATAATAAAGAGGTCTGTCCATAAAATAAGGTATCAAAGTGCTGCGGTTGCGAGTAACGATTTTATGGGCGATCTGTATTTATTAAAATCATTTTCTATTTATGAACACAAGCGCAGGTGCAAACCTCGTTATATTCACTTTACCTCAGACCTAATTATCTCTTTGTTTTCAAGCTTTCAAAGCTAACTATTATTACATTAAACCTTTTGAAAAATCCCGCGAGCCATTAAAATTCTATTTTACAAACTCTCCCACCTTACAATGTACATTTCCCATTAACTACACAAAATTCTGTGACCCACAAATGAAATTGCGCCCTATGAATTATTTATAGCGTCACTAATTAGTTTGTCCGGACGTAAACGATACCGAGTACCCGTAATAAAAAACTTTTCGTGTCATTTTAGTGTTTTGTTTAATTTTAATACCCTGCCGAATTAGCCCTGTAGTGACTCACTGTTTCCCGGCGAAACTTTCGTATTAATGACGAACTTACGAACTTCATTAAATGGTGATTAGGACATTTATTTGACTTTTGTTTTTATGGGCGGGATCAATCTCAGTCTAAATTATATACTTATAATATCATGTACCTATAACTTAAATTAAATTAAATCAATATATATATTATAAAAGAAAGTAAAACAAAACCACAAAAACTCAGAAACGAGTCCCGGTATGATCAAGGGAGTTATATGGTGAGGTAGATCTCTATCCCCCATAGGGAATAAGCTTAGCCGTTTTTACCTAAAGGACAAGCTTTTGAAGATATAAGGGCTGAAAGTTTCGCCCTCTTGAAACTTCTAGAACAGTCTTCCGGAAAGTTCAAGAAGGTTCCATAGAGCTCTAGAAAATTCTGGAAGGAGTGGCGGAGTATGTCGTGGAATTTTCGGGAATAGGGAACCGGGAACATCAGTGTGGAACATTCCAGAACACTCTCGAATGTTGTCCTGAGTGAAGTCGGGTAACCCAGCTAGTAAATAAATAAATACAATGGTGGCGTTTCCAGAGGGAAAACGTTCAGTTTTCCATCATCACCGGCAAGTTTAGGTTAGGTACACAGAAGCTGAGGTCGTAGTTGAACCCACCGTTGGTCACCAACACGGCTAAAGCCATTTCAAGCAAGGTTTCAATTCTGAATGGTTGTCTTACACTAGGACAATATTAAGAGTATCTTCCACTCTGTAAAGTGCTGCATATATACCTTATGGTACATATGCGGCATAGACGGCCTCCGTGGTCCCGAGGTAACACTCTTGACTCACAATCCGAAAGTCACGGATTCAAACCCGGCATGCGCAAATTAATTTTGTTTGATTAATTTGTGGTATTTCACAATTAATTCATAAAAACTAATATATAGTATATTTGCGGCACGTTCCAGAGTGGAAGATACTCTCAATATAGCCCTGGTGTGATACCACCATTCAGAATTGAAATATTGCTTGGAATGGCTTTGGCCGTGTTTGGTGACCAGATCTGAATAGCCAGGTTCTCCCCCACCTTCCTCTTCCCCCTTTTCTTCCCCCCCCCCACTATCTTCAGCCTCAAACATACCCCAATTGGGGATGCTACATTCTCACTGACTCCATACGGGAGCAGTTGGCGACTCTTGTGCGGTATTCATATAAAAAAAGTTTTTTTTAATTTCAAATGAATAATTCGTGAAATAACACAACCTAATCAAATAAAATTTATTTACGCATGCTGGGATTTCAACTCCCTACATTCGGATTGCTAGTCGAGAGCATTACTCGTCGATGTCGCAGGCAATCAATTGAAAAAAAAAACAAGTGTACACGACTCAAGAAAACTCAAACTTCACTAATTTATAAAAGAAGAGAGAAAGAAGACAATAGGCCTGCACTGTGTCTTAGATATATGAAACGTAACCGGCTATGAGAGAAAGAGAGAAAGAAAATGTGTGCTCGCACCTTTCTCTCTTGCCCCTACAGTAATATAAGAAATGTAACTCTCTTTCTTTCTATCTTCACTAACTTATATCTCCCTCTCAACTTCAGTTCGCCTTGCCCGATCATACTTTTCGTAACGCTCTCGTCACACACTCACCAGCTTACTCCCTAAGTCAAGCGTGCGTAAAGAAGTTTTTCTTCAAAAATTACATTAAATCGAGATCTTCCACAAATATTCCAAATAAACATTTGAATTCCAAATTACACGAACCCGAGCCAAGTTGATCGGCATCTGTTTGTTCGATATCAAACTCTGCTCATCAATCACTTGTTCCCCATTCTCCTCTCATCTCAAGTTTCTCATCTCCTACAACTTCTCCGCTCCTGGTAGGCAGGAGGCTCCCGGTTCCCAATCTACAGCCTTAATGAGGTTTGTCTTAAGAAGATAATTTAGCAGCGATGCCCTGATTTTGCTTATCTAATCTTGAATGATTTTATGGCAGTAGTACTAATTGTTACGAGTTATTTATTTATTATCATTTTGTTAGCGTTGAAAACATAATATGGTTTTCTGTTTCTTGTTCGTTTTCATATATTCGTTTTGATTAATTAAAATTTTCTTCATGTTAAAAATTGTTTTTGTTTTTTTCTATTATGTTTTCCTTTCTTATATCGGCCATATATAAGTTCCATAATATTTTTTTGATACCCATAAAAATGATTAAGTTCCTTGTTCTTTAGATGTAATATTATAAAATATAAACAAATAATTTGTTAACATATTATTGAAAAACCCAGATCTACGGGAAAACTCGTTTGTATGAAAAATGCAAATAATGATTTTTTCTTCTATGAAAAGGGTTTTTTAAGCAGATAAATTCAAAGGATATCATATCTGCAGACGCTTTAATTTTTTTCACCAAGAAAGGAACATATATTGAAAGGGTTTCGTGATTTGCATGCTGTCAATTTGATCCGAACATTCCATCATAACCGTAGATAAGTATTGAAAATATGATTGAAAAAAAACATGTTTTTCGTAAAATTGAAATTCTTTTACTTCTTTAGTTAAAAAAGAACGTACTTAACTTTATTTAACCAGTGATTCTTGACAATATTATTTATTTATTTTATTTTCTTTATATATTTTTTTTCAATTTTCATTATTTGGAGTAAATTATTTTTGATGTAACTTTTATTTAGTGTAAAAATTTTTTGATATAATTTTTTTTTTCAAAACCTAACAAAAAAAATCTTCCTCAGATAATTTAACCGCCGCCCAAACCCTCACCTCGACCCCACACCCTACATGTCTAACACCTACTATTTTTTTACGTTTTAAGTTGAAAAAAAAAACATCAAAATTGTCATCGAATACCAAAATTAAATTTTTTTCTCGTAATAACCAAAATCACTGGTTAAAGTATCTAAGTCAAGTTCATTCCTAGACATAATAGAAATAATGTAAGTAGACGTCTGTAAGTGTCTTCACCGGAGTTTGACAATGCCCTCGGAAGGCGAAACAGCTATGAGGCGCAATCATAATTAATAGTTACACAGCAGAACTCGTTTATAAAAAAACCTTCCAAAAAATGGAATAACGATAATATTTTAAACAAAAAAAATCAGAGTGTGCAATCCACATGCGTAGAAGTGAAACTAGAAAGTCGCTAGATGTCGCTTTCTTTTCTTTTGCCTGTTTATTTTAAAGTGGTTTGGATATTGATTTCACAAAAATAAAAATGTTTTGTTTTGGATTTCGTAGGATTCGAACTTCCGTTCGCTGGATGTCTCTCTGGCTACTGAGATTTGTCAGGCGATTTACGCCGCTATGCTATCGGAGGTTAGCGCGGAGCCGTGAATTTACCGCATTACATTAAAACCGAGGACACGCCAAATAATAAATTTTATTGACGTATCTACTTCTGTTTCATCCGAATTTTAAATCACGACGGCGCTAAAGAAGTTTCACTTCACAAACTTTGAAATGAAATGAAGTTCTTAAATTAAGCTTGATAACAATTAAAAATAAAATCACTCGTTCCTGACCTTTGTGCTGACGGGTAAAGTGCTAAACCGCACTTTAAAAGGCATGTTTTTCGTTCACCCTTCAAACTGTAAAAGTTGATGAGCAATCCTTCTTTTCCAAACCAACCGCAGGAAGGTTTTAAACCACACCGTCCCGAAAATACAGCCTTTGAAGCACGTCAAACATGTTCCACTAATTGTCTTACCGTTTTCAACTTGCTTCCATCAGAATTTTGTTCAAACTGGAACATTTAAGGATGGTAATGCGAGGTAATTAGTTCTGTCTTAGCAATTATTCCGATTAGTTTATTTAAGAGGAAAGGATTAGTGATAGAATCCTTTTGACACCGTAACCCTGTCGGATCTTAAGGTATAGATTGGGGTTAATCTTGGATTAAACAGCTCTAAATGGAATATTGTAAGATTTACCTAGACTGAATATAAAACAAGATTAGACTCTGGAATGGCTTGTATTTGATCAAAAGTAACGTCGAAAAGCTTAAGTTGGACTTTCAGTTGTTTAAAAGCTAAATCTTATTTCTATCAGGACTTCTACAATACATTTTAAAGTATTAATGACGTTAATTTCCATTATATTTGTTGAAAAAAAAAATCCTTCTGTTTTTTTTTAATTATGTTTTTAACTCACGTTCTTATTTTGAATTACACTGTCTCACCAGTCAACAAGGCAACACGAACTATAAAGGTAAAATAAAGAATAACTAGTAAACCAACCACAGACAACACAACTAACAGAAGCAACACACTAAGATAATTATTTTTAAATTAAAGATTTAAATCACCATAGAATAATGAAAACAATAATATTTTAATAAGCCGACCTCAGAACAGGTAAAGTACCTAACGAGTTCTGTATACAAAACTAAATAATGAGAACTCTGTTTCAAAGTAATAAATAGATAGATATAGATATAACAAAAACTAAGACTACAAAATATATATGTTGCCAAAAACAAATTTACCATAAACGACCTTAACAATTCAAAGAAGAAGGATTTGAGGAACAAAATCCTTCGGGGCCTATGTCATCTTTGGGGATGCAGTATGGAGGATCTTGGAAGAAATAAAGGAGAGGAAGTCCTGGGTAGGAAAAAGGTATGAGGGATGGGTAGACATTTGGGGTCAATGTGTCCAGGAGTGACGGATGTACGAATCGATCGCTCCCACTGCAATCCAAAGCGATGGGTCGAAAGAATCCAGCTGAATAGGTCAAGGTGACTCCAGATACTAATATCTACAGCCTGTATGTCGGACGAATATCTACAGCTCATATGTTGGACAAATATCTATGAACTTCAGAGTGAAGATTAATATTTACAGAGCCAAAGTCGGATAAAACATTTATGACGGTCCCAGTGGTGACGAATATCTATGGAGCGTAGGTGGGACTAATATCAACAGAGGGCAGCTGAGCAACAGGTTGTACGGAAAAACATAAATTACTTCAAATACGTAATGTAACCTAACCTAACATAACCTAACCTAACTTAACATAAATCAAGTTTTTTAAACTGCATACGCAATATTACGTTATGCCAATATGCTATAAATAATTGCAAATCCAACCTCTGCCAGTGCTGTAGATATTCGTCCTCACTTTGGTTCTCATAGATATTATTCAGCAGTTTGAACTGTAGATATTCGTCCTCACTTTGGTTCACATATATATTAGTCCGATTTGTTCAGTTTTTGGAATTCCTGTAAATATTAGTAGACGCCTCCGGTCTAGGTTAAGTCTCCCTCAATCTGTCTCTTCTGATCCAGTAGGTGGTCACACGCACTCGCCACTAAGACCGAGACAAACCTCACCTCATTAATCTGAGCATCCCTGCTAAGTCACCAGACGTAGCGAGCCACTTAGGGTAATCTAAATATGACAGGGGTGTTTGTAATCCAGTAAATGTTTCCTGGGGCGGCGGTACTTTCCCCTGCCTCCCAAATTGGTTAAATGTAATGGTACTCTGTAGAAAATGCAAAATTAAAACTCAGCAAAAGATACAAAATAAGCACAGTTGCACAAAAATTTTTGATTCTAAAACCTCAACGCTCACCAACGAGGTCCTGAAGAAGAAGCCCGTGCATACTCTTCCATAGTTCAACGTCCTGAACATTAGCATCATATGCCGTTCAATTATGTAAGTAAGATTGATTGATTAGTTGCGTTGATATTGATTGATTGCGTTCCTCAAGAAAGTGTACTGGGACCGATTCTATTCATTATCTATATCAACGATTTACATAACCTTATCATTAAAGGAAACATAATCAGTTTTGCTGATGATACTGTTTTATTATTTCAAGAAGAAAATTGGACGGATACATTTAATGAGGCTGAACAAGGGCTTAGTGTACTTCAAAATTAGCTTAAAATCAACTCGCTTACCCTTAATATAAGCAAAACAAAATATATAACATTTTCAATAAACGCACGGAGCCAACCAATAAAATCACTAGACCTAAAACTACACGAATGCCATGGAAATAATATACAATGTAACTGCCCCGTCATCGAAAAAATGCAAAACATAAAATATCTCGGAGTAATAATTGACGAAAATCTTAGATGGGACCTACATATTAAAAATATTAAGGAAAAACTCACAAGCCTTATATATTTCTTTAAAAATCTAAGAAACGTGGTAAATAAAAAGGATATGAAAAAGGTCTACTACGCGTTATGTCATTCTCGAATTGAATATGGAATCATAGGATGGGGATCTGCTACACATACGTACCTCCACAACCTGAATACGATTCAAAAAGGAATCATAAAGACCATATTAAAAGTACCAATTAGAAAGCCTTCAATTGAAATTTTCAATAGCTTCGACGTACCAAATGTACAGCAAATATATGCCAAAAATATATTATTGAAGCTTTTCAAAAATAATGAATCCTCTACTAGACCATGCATGCATAACACTAGATCGAATAAAAACGATATAAAAAATATTCCAAGTTATAAAACCACTTTCGGACAAAGAAACTATACATACTTTGCAACAAAACTACATAATATCCTTCCCCAAGACATAAAACTAATACAAAATCCTAATGAATACAAATCAAGAATAAAAATATGGCTAAAAGAGGTCAACGAAAAAACCCTAATGAAGACACTAACAACGACATAGAAAACAAATAAACCATATTTAAATAACTTTAGTCCGCCTCGGCACATGACCCCCTAGTGAGGAGGACTAAGAAATACAATAATTTATACTTAATTTCACCATTATATCTTGTATGTAACAATTATTTTATATAGTCGCTAAAAAAAAAAAAAGATTTATCCCAATTAGATTATTCACAACTGTCATTAGGATCATTGATAAAGAAATTAAGATGCTTAAACTGGATGATATTAATTGGGATTCAGAGAACCAACAATTAATTGATTTTGGGCAAGGCTTTACCTTTAAGTAACCTTTTTTGAAGGAATAAGGCGATCTTCAATTATAGTAAATTGGATTTGTCATGAGACTAACGAACTAAGAGATGATCATTTTCACAGTCTCGGCTCAATGTCATTGCCAATATAATTACTTAAAATACAATTTCTGTCTCGATGGAAATAAATTGAATAATAAAGTACCTACCTTTCTGAGAAATCCAGCGGACTTTAAATTTGTTACTTGTGGAGTATAAAGCACTTCCCTGGTATCCGGTAAATTATTTTAAGCAAATTATAAACTATCTGTGAATGTACTTAATTGCATTTAATGGTGTTTTATTTGCTCACTTCATTAACACTTGCGAATATTTTTTATGAGACCTGAGGAAAATAATTTCCTTCAGGATCCATGACTGTCATTTTTCGGAATGTTGAAGGGAGGGTCTTTTTAATGCAGGAATCTGGGGGTCCAGTGACTCGTATGAATTCATCCTTCCCCTTGCGGTGTATTTCGATGGGTCAATAAAGTATAGCAGGAAAGATCAAATAATGACCTCCCTCAAACCGGCCCGCCACGCAGCACTCATGGTCACTGTATGTTGCTAATCACTTGGGGTGACCTGTGTTGGTGATCCAATAAATGGTTCCCAGGGCGGCGTTACCCTCATTTCCGCCTCCCAATTTTAAGGTTTTAATGTCTGTCATTAGATGGGATTATTGTTAATGTGGACAATAATGTATAAGTTGAATGCTCAAGATCAACGTTTTTGCATCAAATCCATCATAAATTTAACCCCTCAGCCTTCGACCGTATTTCGGCCCAGTCTCCGGAGTTGCTTATCCCTAGGGCGCATTAGATAACTTGCCTCTGGAATATCAGGCCTCGCGCGTATTTCGTTTGATGGTCAGATTGTTTCCGCTTTGCAATAAAATTCAAATAAATGTAATGTTTCTGAACATACCCGAAAACTACAAACTGTTTTGGCAAGGAGATATAATACGCTTTCAAATTTTATACATCGAAATAAACACATAATTTACAAAGCAAAAAATTTTGCAGGCAAACGTAAATTATTTTTAAAATGACTCACCTTATGTTTTTTTCTAAATCAATTACATACTTTGTAGCGGAGAATTAAAAGTTTCTTAGCTACTTTTTTAATAGCATGCTTATGAAGTGATGCTATGTAAGATAATGTACCAAGGAAATATGTTGTAAATCAAAACCCAGAGCATGAGATATAAAATTTAATTATCACTATTAAATCAAAGTCCAACATAAAATATTTAATAAAATCTACAGGGCGTGTCATTCACTCGAAGAGTTACAAATGAGATACTTGCAGAAGTTACAAATCCGGTGGAGGTATCTTGTTATATGTAAGAAATAATCTCACCTTCTCGCAAATATTTATAGACACAATATATTTTGAAAACGTTTTTGGAAAATTGACATTTAAAAATAACAAAAATTTAAATCTTTTAGCTATATACCGACCTCCGAATCTCAATAAACAAGCATTTTTGTCTGAAATATCTTCTGTGTTTAAAAATAATATTGACCCAAATGAAAGTGTCATATATTTTGGTGACATCAATTTAAACTTATTAAATAGAAATGATTCAGTCATAATAACTTATGAAAATATCCTTGCAAATAATTATTTAATAAAATGTATAGATGATGTAACAAGAGAAGTGATAGTTCAACAGAAAATAAACAGCTCGTGTATCGATCATTTTTTTGTAAGGATTAGCGGAAGACAATCCGCTGGAGCTTTCACAGGTGTGAGTTCAATTTCCTCATGCGTATGTGATTATAATATTGCTGATCACCACACCACGGCTATTAATGTTCAGTTAGATTCTATAGAACAAGTAAACTTGAACAAAACTGAAAATATAACGATTCTTTCGCAGAGACATATCGACAATAATATCCAAAATTATGATTGGAATTCACTTTTAGAAGAAAATGACTGTTCTATTATTTACTCAAAATTTCAGAATTATTTTGATGACTTGTATAAAAATAGCACAATTGTGATAAGTAAAAAATCCAAAACCCGTCCTTATGCTAAAAACGATTGGATATCTTCCGATGTTTTATGTAAAATTAAAAAAAGAGATAATTTATATAAACGCTGGAAAAATTCTCCAACAAACAAATATTACGAGAAAGAATATAAATGTTTTAGAAATGTGTTAAATAAATTATTAGTTAAATTAAAAACTTCTTACTATAATGATAAATTCAAAAACTATTTTCAAGACTCAAAAAAAACATGGGAGGAGTGTAATAAAATTTTAGGAACTAAATGTAAAAATGACTGTGATGAAAATGCTTCTAAATATCTGATGAAAGGTCGAACAAAAGAAGGTTTAATTAATGATTTTGTTGATTATTTCTCTGAAAGTGTTTACAATATGTTACATAAGTGCAACCATAAGACAACTAAATTTGAACCAGAGGCGATGCCTCAAAGCATGTACCTACCGAGGGCAACAGCGGCGGATATAGAAAGCATTGTTAGACAAATGAAGAGTTCTTCTCCAGGAATTGATAGTATCAGAATGAGCGATATTAAAAAACATATTTTAATCCTAGGTCCAATTATAACCCATTTTATAAACAGAATCTTATTTCAAGCAAAAATCCCCGATGACTTAAAATGTAGTATCATAAGACCTGTATATAAGGGAGGTGACCACACTGTATTGGGTAACTACAGACCAATTAGTATCTTGCCATCTCTAGAAAAAATTCTTAAAAATATATTCAAATAAAATTAATAAAATATTTAGAAGATTTTTCTATAATAGATACTAATCAATACGGTTTCCAAAAAAAAAAGAGTACAGAATTGCTGCTTCAAAAATTTGCCAACATGATAAATAATGAATTAAACTGTAAAAAACATACATTAGTCTTATTTATAGATTATTCGAAAGCTTTTGATACTATTGATCATGGTAAATTACTTAAAATACTAGAAATTATAGGAATACGAGGAAAACTACTAAAACTTTTTGAAAATTACTTAAACAACCGATGCATGAAATTAAAACTCTTAAACTCTTTAAGTAAAAAAAAGAAGTTTTTTGCCGGCGTTCCTCAAGGTTCCATATTAGGTCCAATTCTGTATATTATATATGTATCTTTTATTAAATTAATTTTTAGACATGTAAAGTACTTTGTATACGCGGATGATACTGCTTTAGTGATTTCTAGCAGTGATTTGCAAACTTGTATAGATCTTTTACAAAAAGACTACATTGAACTCTTAAAGTGGTCTCATGACTCTGGCTTAATCATAAATGCCAAAAAAACTAAATTGTTACATATAAGATCCCCTAATGTTAAGGTATATATTACACCTGAAATAAAGACACATACATCAAATTGCTTACACAATGGTATTCCTGCAACGTGTACATGTGAAAATATGGAACTAGTTAAAGAATATGTTTATTTAGGTGTTATTATTGATTGCTTTTTCAAGTGGGATATACAAATAAACAAAGTTTGTGCACGACTAAGATCAATTGTAAGCAGATTGTATAAACTAAAATTTTTTGTTCCTATCTGCACACTTCGAATAATTTATTTATCTCTAGCTGAATCTGTTATAAGGTATGGAATAACAGCTTGGGGATTTTCCTGTAAAACAAATATAGACCATGTACAATCAGTGCAAAATTCATTGGTTAAATTATTAGCTGAAAAAAATTTATACAAAGAAAGGCATAATATTCCATACTTTTATCAGAGTCTCAAAGTTCTTTCAGTCAGAGCAATTCTGTGGTACAAAATTATATTTCAGCACATAAATAATCCTTTATATATTAACAGGCTGGAACACAACCATAATACTCGTTTTAACTTTAATGAAGGGCTAATTGTACCTAAGCATACAAATAAATATGGACAAAGAACGTTAAATTACATGATTCCCAGTTGTTTAAATATGTTACCTGCTGAAATTAAAAACTGTGCCCAAAACAAACAATTGATGAATTTACTGAAGACTTGGCTTACGGAAAGAATTAATTTGTATTAGCTCACAATGACATATTATTCTAAAAACTTTAAAAATGTTATTTATGTTTTCAAAATTTTATTTTTATCTATATTTCTGTAAAAAATTAAATTTTATTTTATATAATTGTAAAAATGTAACTATTAAATCACTATAATACGATCTTTAACGTAAAGAACCCGTTAGACAAACTGCTAAAAAGTAGTTTATCGGGACTTTTTGTCTTGTATTTGTAAAGTGTATAAAATAAATAAATAAAAAAAAAAAAGTCAATGATTATGTATTTCTGAATGTTTAAACAAAGTAGGTAGTTAATAGTTTAAGGAATTGAACGTGGTAAAGGTTGAGCGCCATCTTATTTTGTTGCGAATAAGAAAACAATCAGAATCAGTTAAGGATAAACCATGGTAAATGATAATAAAGCTAATTAACGTTACGTGTAGAATTGCGATGATAAGGTTACAGCATGACTCTTCCGCAGGAGAATTCCGTAGGTCCGGCAACCAGACGCGATCCTCCGCTCGCAAGGTGGATGTTTCTTCACTCGTTCCCAAATCCAAACTGGCCGGTGTAGTCGCCAACGCGCTCCAGGAAACGCTCGCTGGTCACATGGTTTGTTGTGACCTAGTGATGTGCATACAACAAACTATAGGGATGGGGAGCCGAATCGCTACAACTGTATTAGACCAAAAACAAGTACATAATTTATTAGACAAACGTAATGTAAATGTTATTGTCATCTCACTTTTTCGTCGTTCCATGGAAAAATAATCAATCAAAAAATTCCAAAACTTTCAGATTTTTTTTCAAATAGCGATCCGAAATTTTGGATTCATAAAAGAGTACATTTTGCATCTTTTGGGGTTAACTTTTAGATTTAAATATAAAGCTGGGTGTTTTCTATTTCTATCACCGTTTATGGCATATTTCTACACAACGTTTTCTGTAATTCCCATATGAGTTTTTTTGAAAAGCGAACAAAATAGCCTGAGGGGTTAACAAGACAAATTTAAGGTATGGATGTTTTGGTGAAACGGAATGTAAACTGCAACTTTATAATATTGTAAGAATACATATTGCAATGTCATAATTATTTGGTATCTAGCCAATTTCGAACCCCGCACTGCGCATTTCAGACTTTGTGGAATTGTGGAATGTGGATGCCTTGGATTATACCAAGTCGAGGTGTTCGATAGTATCTACGGTGTTGGGAAGCTAGATTAGCATTGGGAATAGAGGAATTTAATACTCACGATGCACAGTTAACAATTCAAGGTATCTAGTTCGACTTTATTATAAAATCCTAAGTTTCTTTCTGGATTTCATTTTAATTTAATTGGGTACCAAAATGTCTAATCCTGTTAGAATTTAAAAAAAAATATATTTTAGCTGCTTGCGACCTATGGCACCATTGCAAATGCACACTACCTCGAAACGCGAACGAGTAATTTTATATCAGTCAAGTTTAGATCTCTCCGCGGATGGACGTATGCCCGTCATTGTGATAATTCAACTATAACTGCTGTGTTTTTCTGAATCTTTATGATGAAATCTAGGAAATCAGGTGATTATCATAACTAATTAACTTGTGTTTTAGTGTGATAAAAATATTGAAGTAACGATTTTTTAAAACGTATTTTCTCTTAAAGTTTTGAATTCATCGAGACTTTTAAAAATGTATTCGAATTTACCCGGCAAAATCTTATGTTTTCTGTGTTTAATGTGTCTTATCAACTTTAGTTTTGTGATATATTATTCAGGGCTTACTTTAATAACTTATTTTTTCAGCACCAAGGTGATTTTTGTCTGTATTTTTTATTTATTCGAATTTAATAATGCCAGAACTTACCATTATATATAGAAACACTCTTCTGCTAAAATGCAATATTCTGTACAATTTTTGAGTCAATCCATCGATTACTTTCCGAGATCTGCGAACCCAAACATACGGAATCTAAATTTTTATATGTATAGATTGCTGTAGGTATTAAAACGACTGTATCAGGTTGAATCGCACAATATATTTTTTTAACAATTTATTTATGTAATGCTAAGTTGCTCCAGACGCAGACGGGAACAGATGGAACTCTTATGAGGTATTCAAATAAACAAAAAAAATGGGATAATACTTATTAAAATACGACATGGGTTTAACCGGAAATTACGCACATGTATTATTTTTAATAAAATTACAACATGAGTGCATGATTTTGCCTCTTTCACGACGTAATCTTTTCTTTTATTATTAAATTAAAAGTTGTTATTTTTATTTTTAACCTTATGAGTAAAATCTTAAATTATAATATTTAATTAAATTAAAACAATATTAGCGAAAGTCAATGATTGAGTTTCGCTAATATTGTCTTCAATTAATTAAAAGTTGTTATTTCAATAATTTTTAAGCCTAAAAGTACGAATTTATCAATTAATCTATTTGGTGACTCCTCTAAAACCTTATAAAACTAATTTACTAAGAGAAAAAAAAATCGATTGCAATTCATAGGCGATAGAAGTGAAACATTCGCCCACATAATCTCAAACTACAGAAGCCGTCAAAAGTGAGCTCATAATTCAAGCGGCTAAAGAGGTAAGGTTTCATTCTATCTTATCCTCTCGAAGGCTAAATCCTATAGATATTTGTCTCTTTTTAGTGTCATTTCCGTTTCATCCGAGTTTCAAATCACAATGGTGCTAAAGAAGTTTCATTTCAAAAATAAATTAGAAAACATCTCTAAAATTGATGAAAGTTTCAAGCTACTCCGACAATAATTTTCTTACTTCAACACGAGCAACTAACTGCCTTCAGGGAAATCAATTTGATAGATTTCCCGCCCAAACGTTCGAGTATTGTGAAAAATCACTTTTCACTCAGGAACAGTACCTCCATCAGACCATCCCCTACTCTGAAACCTTAACAGGTTTAAACCTTATTAAGTTACTGTGAAATCTTTCGTTTCAACCCCGCGAAAGCCTTCAGCACGGGTTGTTTAATATTGTTTGTTAGAGGCTTTCATGGTATTCGAGCGAGTTGTGCATATTTTGGGACACGTAAGCAAATTGAACAAGCTAATGATTTAAGTGGTTGACAATGTTTTGAGAAATAGGCCTGATGGAAACTTCGAGAAACTGCTTTCAGTAATAAATTAATTAAATTAAATTTATGTAACATTTAGGTATTTTGATGAAATAGCAATGGTTATTAATATTTTAGATTATTAATTTAATTAGAATATTTTTTTAAGGTTACACCTGTCAGTGTATGTTTAATGATTTATAAAAAAATAATGTTAGTAAATCCACATAAAATATGATACAGTACAAGATCCAGAAAATAGATCATAATGGCCGAGTGGTTAGAGACGTTCTTCCGGTAAGCGAGAGATCCTTCAATTCCCACCCCATGACCTCAATTAATTTATCAGTCTTGACGGCCAATGCGTTTGCCAACTTACTGCATGGTGGGCCGGATCAAGAGATATTGTTTGAGGGAGACCTAACCTACACCTCTCCAGCCTGTTTCTTTCGCCCTTCCTACCCACCTCTCACACCCTTTTCCTTCCCATAACTTTATCTCCTTTCTTTCCCTAAAAAGAACCTTCACACAGCATCCCCAAAGATGACATAGACCGGGTGGGAAATTATTTTCCTCGGAGCTTCCTGTGTAAGGCTTGTCGCATACATCTGATTTTTCTATCCGATTGTCTGATCAGACAACCGGAAAGCCTTCGCGCCATACATTTCTTATGAAAGGCCACACACATCCGATTCTAAAAACGGATCGGTAATAAAAATAAGCCACGCCCTTCTGCGTAATCCGGTCTAAAAAGGGCGTGGCTCCGGTTGTATTATCTATCCGGTTTTCATATTGGATGTGTGCAGTGTGCGCATCTAAATCTACCGTAAAAAACACTTTCTTCAACCCCAAACCGCCATATCTAATACTTTCTGACGTTGAATATTTCTGAAATTTTGAAATACAAAGTTTATTACGAGTTTTATGTTGTAGGTACATACAATAATATAATATAAATTTGGGTTTCAAAATGTCATGAATTCATTCATCTAACCAATAAATTAATTATGAATTGGTGGTGTTCCTGTGCACAAAGCTACCAATTTATTTATCGAAAGGCTAAAACATTCGGATTTAATAAACACATAAGTAGATAATATTATACAAATTTGCTTTCAATTAATAATCACGATCAAAATTAATATTCTTGTTTACACTACTATATATTTATTTTATAAAAAGGATGCCACAATGTGAATGTATAATAATTGATTAAGATGTACATATACATACGAATGCAGGTAACTCTATTAATGGAGGACTGAACGCCGTTAACACCAAAAAAAACTGTCCAAAGAAGAGAAGCTAGCCGTCCATAATGGAGTACTAGTACCTACCCTAATGTATGGCAGTGAGGCATGGAGCTGGCAGAGGAAGGATGAAAGTAGACTGAATGCTTTAGAAATGAGATCCCTAAGGCGTATGTATGGTAAAACCATCTATAGTCGTGTGGGAAACGCGGAGATCCGCAAAGAATGCAAGGCTGATGTAAGCGTATTGAGTAAGATCAAGAAAGGAACGCTACGATAGTTTGGGCATGTAGAGCGAATGAACGAGGAAAGGAGTGTAAGGAGAATATATGACGCAAATGTGAATGGTAGAAGAAGTCGGGGACGCCCGAGAAAGACATGACACGACCAAGTGAATCAGATACTTGAGTCGGGCCATGTCAAGAGTCAGAATAATGGAAGAGCATGTATGAGACGATATTTGATTGTGAAAGAGGCAAGGAGTGTGTGCCAAAACCGAGTTGTTTGGCGGTCCGTCCTCTCTGCCTACCCCTGCGGGGAAACGGCGGGATGGTTAGTTGATTGATGACGTCACACGATCCACCATAGATACGGTGGTTTTCGGGGGATCTTGAAAAATTAAATTTTTGACAATTATTTTAACTATTAAAACTAACTCTAAAAATAAATAAAAAAATTGCAGTTATTTAAGTTAGAAGGTCTATATTCATTTTAAAAAAATTAAAAGAATTGGACTGTAGTTCTTGAAATGTGAGGTCCTAATGCCAGAGTTGGTAGCATTTAACCCTGTAAGACGAGAGATTTGAGTCCCAGTTGCCACCTATAGGTAGGTACCTATTTATTTTTTTGTATCTCATTCTTTTTCATATTTTCGTTAAGATTTTTTAAGTTTTATCTTTTATTTCTTAATTATTTTTAAATTAAAGTCGCTATTGACTATTTTATAAAATAGAGTTTCCTTCTTTTTGTTCTGTTACTTGATGATTGGTAACCTTATTTTTTGCCATAAAATACAAGCCGACGAAGAAAGAAACAATTTTTATTAATACCTATTTTCCGAAAATATTACTTCATTTTGACTCCTTTGTGAATAAAGTGTTTTTTGAATAATCTCTCGCACAGAAAGGGCGGTTTGAAAATTTGTATTAAGATTTTTAACACCCTCTTGTTCGTGGTTAATCTTGCGTTAAGGGTTGTCAAGTAAATCCGAATGAGGGTGAGATTCGGTGGAACCTTTTCTCTGTTTTCATTTAAATATGGTCGCTTTTATCAATTCACTAATTTGCCACTGGAATTTTCCATAATCAAAAGATAACGAATTGATTTAAATAGTGAAATTATTTAACAATTAGTAAGGCATTATGCTAAACGAAAACTTTGAAATAAGTTCACTGAAACATATACGAAGTAGTACCATGATGATTGCCTTTGAAATGTTTGTCTGGCAGGTACTTGTGATAAAAGCTTAGGTACCCATATAATTTATTTGAAAATGTGGAATGAAACAATTAACAAAATAAAACTTTAGAGCACACGTCTTTTTGCTTTGTGACGATATACGTTCCCTTAGAAATATAAGTTCTATCTGCCATTCGTATGAAACTGAGATGAAAAGTTTCAAAGTTTGAATCCAGTAAAAAAATTACTCTCAATTGATTTCTATGAAAAAGTCAATAAACAATCTTGAATTTTATTTGTAAGAACATTCTAAGCAAAAAAATTAAGCAAAACAACAGACAGAACCTCTTTGGAGGTCTGCAAAACTTAGAGCAATAAAGTTCTATTTGATTTGTTTAATTAGTTTTTATTTTGGCTAAATGCTAAGTTTTTTCGATAGGTATTTTTATGAGTAAAATCTCAAATTGAAATATTAAACTAAATGACAACAATATTAGCGAAACTCAATCGAAAATAATATCGAGTCCCAGACAAACCCCAGAATCTTAAATACCCCAATTTTTTTCCCTGAACTTCCTCTCCTCCCTTCTCTCCTTCCTTTCCTTCCTTAAAAATCATAGTATCCCCAAAAATGACATAGGACACGAGGGAAATTATTTTATTGTGTGGAGCTAATGAATAGAATAAAAATACTTCGTGACCAAAATTCGCGTAAAGATTATTGGTTTAATGATTTTTAGTTTTAAATAGCTTCACACAGGAGGCCCTGAGGAAAAAAATATAAAAATAAAAATATGACTCTATGGCATCTTTGGGTTCGATGTGTGCGTGGTTTTTTTATGAGAAGGAAGGAGAGGAAATTCTGGGAAGGAAAATAATATGAAGGGTGGGTAGAAATTTGGGGGTCAATGAGCCCAAGAGAGGAGACGTATGAATCTATCCCTCCTACTGCGGGGCAAGGCAATGTTTTGAGAGAGGCTGGAAAGGTCTGGATTATGTTTGCTTCACGCACTCTCTCCCAATCCGGCCCACCACGCAGTAGATGAGTAAACGTATACGCTACCAAGACCTAGTCAAACCTCATGAAACCAGGCACACGTGCTAAATCAAAAATAAACCGAATCACGTGGGGTGATGGTTATCCAAAAAATGGTTCCCGGGGCGGCGGTCCCCATGACGCCTCCCGAATTGATCATGAGTACTGTTTTCCTTTTGTGATATTTTGGTGAAAACCAAACTCGTGAACCAAAAAATAATATTTTTCACAATTTTTATTATGCAAAATGGCTAGACCGCTTTCATATTTTATGGTGATGTGATGTTTCAATTAAATGCGGATGATTGGACATCCACGAGATATATTCGTGAAGCTTTAGTATGCGACATTAATATTTTTATGACGACCTATTTTTCCAGCTTCTAGAACGTGTTTCCAAGCACCATTATCTGGAAACTAATGTATCGAGAAACGTAAAGAGAATATAATTTTTTTTTTACATAAACAGGACGTTCTGAGGAACACAATAATTTCATTTTTGGAGTCAATGACGTGTTTTAAAGGAATGGTAATATTTTATCACCAATTTTTTTTATCTAAACCAAAGGAATTTTTTATTTTTACATTAGCTTAACTAGGAGGCCCTGAGGTTATATATTTCCGCTCAGGGCCTACATTATCTTTTGAGGTGCTGTGTGGAGGGTATTTTAATGAAAGGAACAAGATGAAGTTTTGGAAAGGAAAATGATCTGTAAGGTGGGTATAAGGTATAAGACAATGGTTCGAGAGAGTACGGCCGGAGATATCAAAAGGTCTCCCTCAAGCTGGTGGGTATGAGATGCATCCACCATCATATTCCGGACCAGCCTCACTTCATAAACCCGGGCACCCCTGCTAAATAATTAAACCTTGCAAACCACTTGCGATGACCAATGGCAGAGGTGTTGGTTATCCATTAAATGGTTTCTGGGATTGTTTCTTGGCTGTACCTTTACCTGCCTCCTAAATTACAGCACATTAATAGGAATTTCTAACTTTTTATCTCCTTCTAATCCTCACTCTCTACAAACTTAAAACGTAACTGATTTAAAATTAGAATAACATATTCTTACTGACTGCGCAGTTGGCACTCCGTGAGTTACTCACATGTAATAACAAAAGAAATATACAAAACCTAAATCTTACTGAATTTCAAACACATTGAGTTGCCGGTCCTTTGCAAATGCCATAAATTAGCTGGTGTTTTATGTAACAACTGAAAAAAAATTTACAGTCAAAGCTCTAACATAAACAGTAGGTATCGACTTTTATCTTTTTCAACAAAAGCTACGCTCAGAAAAAAGTTTAAAGCGCTTAAAGCTCAATGGGTTACACCATATGGTATAATGTATATTGTAAATGTACCTTTAAAAGATACCTGTTTGCTCTTTACTCTGTTAATTTAAATGCGCTGTTTTTTTTTTTTTTTTTTTTTACATTAACTCCACACAGGAGGCCCTGAGGAAAATAATTTCCCTCAGGGCCTATGTCATCTTTGAGGATGCTGTGTGGAGGGTCTTTTTGAGGAAAGGAAGGAGTTAACATGGGTCTTGAAGAGACTCATGTTGTAGGAGGGAGGAAACACAGAGGCCGGTAAATCGTTCCACAGCCGAGCTGTTGAACTCAAGAACGAATCGTAAAAACGACCCGTTCTCATGTGACTAATATCAACTGTGTACAAATGTTGGGAGCGTGTTTGGCGTGTTTCCCGACTATGCACCGGTGCCGGGGGGATCAATGACGCTAGTTCCTCGGAGCATCTTCCATTGTAATACCGGTAGAACAAGGACAGCATTCCCACCTGACGCCTATGCTCTAAAGATTGCAATCCGTCTGTTAAGATGGGAGAATCTATCAAACGGACCGCCCGTTTCTGCACAGAGTCAAGGGTTTTTTTTAGGTATTTTGGAGCTCCAGACCAGAGGTGGCTGCCAAATTCAACCGTGGGGCGCACTTGCGATTTGTACAGGGTTAACAGTTGAGTACTATTAAAGTATCTGTGGGCCCTGTACAGTACGCCCAGTTTCTGAGAGGCTAACTTAACTCTGGTTTCGATGGAGCCCCCATACCTGAGCTGGTCACTAAGAGTTACACCAAGCATATCAATGGAGGTCCTGTTCGGGAGAATGCTTCCGTTGAAGGAGACTAGATTATCATTTCGATCCCTTTTAGACGTTATCAGACATGATTGGGTCTTTGAAACATTAAATTCGACGAGGTTATTCTTACCCCAAGAGAAAACACTCTCGAGGTAACCGTCCATTCTCTGCTTCAAAGCCCTCCGAGCTATTGGGGTTTGTGTGCCCTTTGGAGGCTTGTCAAACAAAAAGTTATCATGGACTGTACTGTCATCCGCGTAACAATGAATCGGTGCACATGACAAGAGGTCGTTGATGTGCAACAGAAACAAAGTCGGAGACAGAACCGATCCCTGTGGGACGCCAGCATTTATCGAATGCGAGGAAGAGGTGAAACCGTCAGCAACCGCCTGAATCGACCTCCCCCTCAAAAAGTCGGCAATCCACGCACACAAGGATGCGGGAAGTCCGTAAGAACGCAGTTTGTTGACAAGCGCTCGATGCCAAACCCGGTCAAAGGCCTTGGAAATGTCCAGTGAAACCGTTTGGGTCTCACCAAAACATTCCAGGCACCGTCCCCAAACATGCGTCACATACGCGAGAAGATCACCGCACGAGCGGTTCCACCGGAATCCGTATTGACGGTCGTTAATAATTTTGTTCTTCTCGAGGTATGTGAGCAGTTTGTCATTGATCACACGTTCCATCACTTTTGACAGAACAGATGTGATCGCTATGGGGCGGTAGTTGGCTGGGTTGGAGCGGTCACCCTTCTTTGGAATAGGGTGAATGATCGCTTTTTTCCAACCAGAGGGCACAGAGCCAGTCTTCAGGGACATTTTGAAAAGCTTCGTCAAAATTGGAGCTATTTCTACAGCGCACCTCTGCAATACCAGGGCAGGTATTCCGTCAGGCCCGCTAGCTTTATTAACATCAAGCCCTCGTAAGACTTGGAGTACATCCCGATGCCGGATCCTCAGCTTTTTCATACGAAAACCGCAATGAGGAACCGACGGCGGGGTAGCACCTTGATCATCGAGGGTCGAGTTTTCCGCGAACATTTTGCCTAATAAGTTAGCCTTTTCGGCGGCGGTATTTGCTAGAGAGCCATCAGGTCTGGTAAGAGGTGGCAGACTGGATTTGCAGAAATTGCGACCTATTGAGCCCGCAAGCGACCAGAACGCTCTGCTGCCGTGCGGGCAGGCAGCCAGCTTACTGCTGATCTGCAGGTCGTGCTCGAATTTTGACCTGTTAATGATCCTCCTGCATTCCTTTGCCATTTTGTTATATACTGTTCTGCTTTCAGACGTTCGAGATGTGTTGTAGGCTCGGTAAGCCGCGTTTTTTCGTCGCACTGCTTCGGAGCATTGTCGACTGAACCACGGCTTTGAGCCCACACCAGTTTCTTTCACAGTGGATTGGATGAAGCCATCCATCGCGGATGTGATGACTTCACCAATTTCCTGGGCACATCTTGAGGGATCCGAAGTCTGAAAACAGACAGCTGACCACGGGAAGGCATTGAAATGAGCCCGCAGACCAAACCAATCTGCTGATCTATAGTGCCACACTTTTCTCTTCAGCCGCTCATTTGGCGGTCTGAAGGTTACGGGGATTGATGTTGTCACCAGGCAGTGGTCGGACGATCCTAGAGGCGCTGTGACTTCAATCTTGTAGCCGTGTGGCACAGTGGTTAGAAACAGATCTAGCAGATTGGAGCGGTGAGTCTGGACATCAGGAACCCTTGTAGGCTCCTGAACCATTTGCTCCAGTCCGTAGCAGAGGGCAAAGGATTCCGCCTCTCGTCCAGCCGAGTCCGTTGGTCCTGAGAACTTTAACCAAGGTTCGTTATGAACATTGAAGTCCCCCAGGACCACAAACTCTGCTGTAGGGAAGCGGGGCAAGAGGTCATCAACAGTATTACTTAGATGTTTGAAGAGTTCGGATGTATCTGAAACGCTAATGTTCGGTGAGCGGTATAAACACGCGTAAAACCTTACCGTACTGGCAAGATTGACGCGCACCCACATTACGTCGAATTTGGAGTTCTCCAGATTCAACAGTCGCACACAGTTGACGTCAGCTCGGCTGAAGAGACATACACCTCCTTTGGGTCTGAATTTGCCCATGAGGGTGAAACCCGGGCAATCCAGATAGGAGGCGTCTGTAGGCTCAGCTATCTGCGTTTCGGAAAGGAAGAGAAGGTTGGGACGTTGGGAAACAAGGTGGTGGTGGACTGAATTTAGATTTTTGTGCAGGCCGCGAATGTTGGTGAAGTTCACCAACAGTTTTGGCCTGCACCGGGGACTCCTGCTTCTCGCCGTTGTAAAGATGTTATTTATGTTTTTTTGTGAGTTCATGATTGAGTTAAGTTTTTTGTTTTGAAGAGGAGAAATGAAGATCTGGAAAGGAAAAGGTATAAGGGGTGGGTAGGAAGCTGGGGATCGGAGTGTCCAGGAGTGACGGACGTATGAATCCAACCCACCCACTGCGGTGCAAGGCGATGGGCTGGGAGAGTCCGGCTGGAGAGGTCGCCCAATGCGCCCCAAACGCAACTGCTGGGTCCCCTCCGGTCACGAACCGGCACAACAGCAGCGGTGGGGTTTTTGCACTCGTTGATGGGGCAGCCCACCCTCAGTCGTGAGCCTGAGGGTCGGGCCCCTGTACTACCGAGCGGCCCGGACAACGGTAACCGGTTGTAAAGGGTCTCCCTCAACCAGCATCTCCCAATCCGGCCTGCCACGCAGAAGGTGGGCCGACGCACCCGCCATCAAGACCCAGACAAACATTACCCCATGAACCTGGGCACCCCTGCTAAGTCACCAAACGTAGCGAACCACTTGGGGTAACTTGTGGCAGAGGTGTTGGTCATCCAATAAATGGTTCCCAGGGCGGCGGTACCCAAACCCGCCTACCAAATTGTGAAAGTACAAATATTTTGTACGTACTAAATATTCTTCTACGAATCTGACTACTTAAGATAACGTGGATTGTCCAAGGCAGCGGATTCCAAACGTTTAGCTGTCGAACCTTTATTATTTTTTTTTAGTTCTTTTTAAATAAACAGGTTAAGAACCCTAAGATTATTATTACTAAATTTCATATGATTTCACCACGCATACCTGTCCTATTTAAATTAAAAGAGACTAATGTCCTGTATAAGACTGTAGTAGATATAAAACAGTTTTTTTTTATTTACTTCACACAGGTGACTCCTAGAAGTATGGCTGTGTCATCGTTGGGGATGTTGTGTACAGGGTCTAGAGGGTTGAACGAACGACAAATGTCAACCTTTTACAAATCCTATGCACGTTTTGGCGTGTTTACCGATAACTGATACTCTTTAAATGGACCCAATACCGGTAGGACGCACTACCAAACAATACAAAAGCAAACAGAACGGTTCCTGTGTTGTTTGTAGTATTGACAATTGAAATCATAGATATGAAAATAGAGATGAAAATAGCGATCTTGTAAAGCGAAAAATGTGGACTTAGGTCTCTAATTGGAATCGGGCTGAAAAAAGATGTCGTGTATTGTAGGCATAACGCCAGTGCTCAAAAGATTGCAATCCGTTTGTTAAGACAGAGACATTTATCAGGTGGACCGTCCATTTCCACGCAAAAGTATTTTGGGGAAGTAGATCGGAGGTGAATGTCAAATGCAACAGTGTTGCGCACTTGCGATTTACAGTTGCGTACTATTTAGGTAATTAATCTCTTCACCAGCTTCTGTGATCCGAAATAAATTGTGTTAATCTAGTCAATATTCTTATAATATTAATCCGCCATTATGACCTTCAATATATTAAACGTGAAATCATTACAGTTCTGAAATGTTGAAATCTAAATTTTATCATCGTAAATAATGTTGTGAGTTTTAGGAATTACGATGAAGTTATTTTCAGCCATTGCGTTAGTTGGCTTTATGAACTTTTTTGCTGATTTCCTAGAATAAAATTGAATGGTACTTTTAGCAGATAAAATTTTGATAACAGCACGCTGTTTAACTTTCGTTTACATAGCACTTGAACACGTCTCCGTCCTTCCGATTCTCAAAATACACTGGATGAAAACAAACCTGCGCATGCATGTAGAAGGGGAATGTCACTTCCACATTCCACCTGGTGCACTTCAAAATGTCATTTAGTTCACAATGCACAAGCATGTTGTCATACTTCCTGGGGCCAGGGTGATACTGAAGCCACGTAGGGTCCAGTGTTATACTTCTGGTCTCCAGAAATATGTCCCTCCCGGGGGGGGAACAAGTGTTAAGCAGGCCCCCCGGGGGCAATATGCCTCGGCTTGGAAGGCTCAGCTCAGGGTAGTAGGGCTCCTCCGAGGCTGTCGATGGTTGACTCCAATGAAACAAGGTTTAGGCACAATTCAAATGTATTCAATAATGCAAGGGTGAACAGTACAGGCAACCAGGTAAGCTGTTTAAGGCCTAGCATAAGAGAGAGAGAGGCACTAGAAATACTACTGAATTTAGGCTCGGAAATACTATAAGAGGGTTTAAAATCTCACGTGGCGTCGTACGGATGCAGGCAGCTTCCTACGAAGTGGAGAGATCTAGAGCAAAGCTCATAGATCGGGTGCAGGAACGGGGCGGCTCGGGGTGCGTGGGCGGCTTCTCGGCGTCATGGTGGGCGGATTCGGTCAGCTTACCGAACCGGTGGGTGATAACGGTGAAATAAGCGGCTATCGGCAATGTAGGCGGATTAAAAGCCGGGCGGCCAGGGCTGCCATGGTATAAAGTAGGCGGCAGTAGGATTATACAGGCGTCTGTCGTGATAGCGCCATACTGGGATCGTAAGTGAAGACTAAATTAGCCGCGTCGAAGGGTGGCATACTGCCCGACAGTACGTAGTAGTACGTACGACCGCTCGCGCCGTTGTCTGAAATATGTCTGTTGCTTCGGTGAACGGTGGCCGGAGTTCTCTGTCCGTGATGAGCGAGACGGAAGACTCGAACGTGTGCCCTATAAGGTAATGTCTTCTGCCATTGGCTGGATTTCGCGCCGTGTAGCCATATATGGTAATGTCTTCTGCCAGCCTGAGAGGGACAGCAATAATCACGCGAGAATGTACATGTACTGAGCACGTGACACACAGCTGCCTGCCGCTTGTATAGTCCGTTCGTAGAATTTATGGGCAACTCATAACACTACCCTCCTCCCCCTGAAAAATGAAGGGAAAAGGCAGCGAGGCTGATGCAGGGGACCACGACCTTCCATACAGCATGTGATGCGATGATTGCCACAATGTGAGGTACAGAGCTACCTCTTCACCAGGATTTAAACACTCCCTACCTAAGAGCCAACAAAATTTTAACTACCTGTGAGCCAAGCTAAAAAAAACTAGCAATAAACTGAACAAAGGTTGCCAACTCTCTCAAGAAATTAAAAAAATGTGACGTACCTAGTGCGATACAAGACACGCTAACGAAGGTGCATGAAGAAATAAAGAAAACATGACCCTTCCGAGAAGGATTACTACCATGTAAAAATCTTAAAATTAAACAAAAAATTTCCAACACTATTCCTGTTATGGAATATTGTACGCTGACCAATGTCATGAAATGATCGAAACCAACTCATATTCGCGTCTTACAATAGAATTCTTAAAATTATACAACTTTGTTTTTATACACTTTATTCCTGTTATGGAATATTGTACGCTGACCAATGTCATGAAATGATCGAAACCAACTCATATTCGCGTCTTACAATGGAATTCTTAAAATTATACAACTTTGTTTTTATACACTTTATGCTATTTTCACAATTCAATTCTAACCCAAATGTTAGTTTCCCGCACTCTCAGCTTGTCATGGTTTGTCTGGTTTGCATTTAATTATCAGGCATAAACGACCATCCTCTCATGTTCGCATATAATTGTAAGGTAATGCTACAAAACCTATCATGAATATTAATTTTCAGGCATAATATGAATCCTCTCATGTTTTCTCGACTCACCCTCGGTGACCCGTACAGCGCTGTACTTGGTATACTAGAAATATACCCTTGCCGCAACGACATAGACAACCGGATAGATCCCTTGGAATCCTCACGGTGAACTTGCGTTCGACGAAACCACATAGGACACCCTCTAGGTGTTCCCACCAAAAAAACCAGACGAACCGTAATGACCATAAGTGCAATTACATTATTCTCTAATAAGAACAATACGACCCGAATGACATAACTTTATGACATTACCGAGCTAATTTACTCAACTGGGTGCATACTCTTAAATCTTCTTACTACGAGAAGTACTACTCCTTATTTGAATACAGTGATATAGCAAGTTACAAATTACCGTACAATTGCGTCCTGATATGGCAAGGACTTTACACGCTGGCTTACCATATTGATACCGAAGTAATCAATTACGTGTTTACAAAATATTTATATAGTAATTTAATTAATTACATTTATCATAATTAAAACACTTGAATATACATTTGTTTACCCACCAAAAACTCTATGTGTGTGTGTATAATTTGTTAAATAACTTTCAATTCGAGTTTGTTTCAACTCAACTTAAACTCTCAGGGTTTGACTACGTAAGGAGAGAAGAAAAAAAAAAATTAAAATAAATAACAACAACGCCACGTATTTTTACCAAAAAATACGAAAATTTAATACTACCGACAATGTTATTAGAAGAGGAAAAAAATTTTTTTTTAATTGAGTAACGAATTTCTTCCTAACACCGGAATCATATATACTTCCCTTGTTCGGAAATTCGCGTTTCCAACAATCCTTCTGCTCTAATTCTAAGGAGTTTAGCCATCCTATCACGCTTTGGATTATAGTTTACCTGCCGAATGACACGTTAGGTCGATACCCAAGTTCCATCCTATCGGACTTGTAACAGCTCTATAATACCACACAACGAGTAACCGTTGTTATATGATCGCGGAAGAAGGTTAAAATTCGATACCACCACAACCTATGTGAACCGAATAGTGTTGTCTATTGGGCCTATTCTGATAACAAAAATGTGGTAATATTATTATTACATTGCCTTTTCATCGTGAATTCACTCCAACATACGCTAGAATTGAGACATACCCCGTTAAGGAGTGAGTAACTACCCGATTGTGAACGTTTTACCGCCCCAATTTCTCCTATATCGCAACGTGTGAGATGTCCAATACTATAACGATTTAACCTACCTGTGAGAATAATTCGACAATGAAAGAGATTGAAAAACCCGAAAAAAAAAAGGACAAAAAATAAAAAAAAATTATAATTGAAATGATATTTCCATTTATACATGACCTTATATTAATATATACACAAGGTTATTTACAACCATAAGGTTCCTAAGTTTCTTACTACTCAATGACCTATCCCAGTATGATGAGAGCTAGGTGCCTTTATACCTACCACTTGTACAAGAATTTTCTTATGCCGTCTCTTGTCAACGAAAAGAAAAGAATATGCTTGCATATTCTTTCATTGCAACTAAAATTAAGTAATTTTTAGAATGCAAATTGTTCCACGAAAATAGAAATTAGGTCTCTACTTCGGTCCCGGGCAGGATACTGAATACCTAACGCAGTTTTTTCTAATGAAAAACCTAGCCTAATTTAGGGTTCCTTGAACTACGCCCTCAATCAGTGTATCGTGTCGTGTTTCTTAGACGAATTTATATACTTATGTAACCATATTCATATATAAATTTAAAAAAAAATTTTTTTTTTTTTAAAAAAAACAACCTAAGTGGCTACGCACTAGGAGAAAGTAATAAATTATTACTACCAATAATAGTCATTACAATAAATGAACTAAATATCGCATCAGTAATTTCACTAGTGTAAGGTGAGTTACCTCTTTTTTTATAATAATAACAATAATAACACAAGTCTTCACGTGCAGACATACCGGCGTCCCGGATTGTCAACACTTGTGATGACGATCCATTAAGAAAGGAATTGTATACTTCTCTAATAACAAAGGTTAAGTTATATGCGTTATAACCTCGTACTAACCACTAGGGTTCATGACGTCCTTGGGTTGTATATACAGGACAATACAATACATGTACCTCGTGAATAAATTTACAATTTTTTATTAAGGTCATCCAATGATGGACAATAATGCTGACTAAGTCATGTAATCAAATGAAAATGATACATATTCGCATTTTACAACCTTATGTAGAGGACAATACAATACATGCACCTCGTGTTTAAATTTACTGTGTTATTATAATTCGTAACCAATTTCTTTTCCTACTGATGGACTAATTTCCATACTCTGTTCTGTTTTTCTGTTTTCCTCTCCGTGTAATTCTCAGGATACGCCTCCTATAGCGTCGGTCATATTATAAGGATACCTCCTATAGCGTTTGGCATATTATAAGGATCTCTCCTATAGCGTCGTATAATTATCAGGCTATACTATAATCCTCTCGTGTTTTCAAGAGATACGTTTGCAAACGTCTATCTCCGTGTGGCCACACCGTTACGTTCAGAGAACCGTAACCTTGCCTTAGTTCACCAACACAAATGAGAAAAATACAGTATCCTTCTCAAATGCCTGTGCTTCGGCAAAAAACAACACATAAAAATAACACAATATCCAAAAAAACAGAACTTCATTAATTATTTTAAAAATTTATGTTACTACAATTTCTATAAAATTTCTCTTTAAAGGTTACTCTATATTTAACAAGAATCGTTCCCAAATTTTAATAACACAGATTTTATAACACCGCTATACGATGCGTAATACACACTGACTAAGTCGCTCAAATACCTAAGTATTCAATTCGTGTGTTTACCTTTAACATTACATGTTATAAGCTAACAATTTATATACATATTTAAAAAAAATAAAATAAATTCGAATCATAATTGAATTGCTAACGACGTTGCTTCTTACTACAACTTCCAAAATTTAAAACTTTTACTTGTTGACTGATTATTTGAAAATTCCTTTTTTAAAAAAATTCCATGTTTATTATTTATTTACTTCTTAATTTAACAATATTATCCAATGATAACTTTTTTTACTAATAACTTTTCACTATAAGTCTCAGTTTAATCTCAACTTTCCTGTTCATAACTTTTTTAACTTTTGTTCACTTTACTATTATTTTGTTTTTAAAAAAAAAATTCCATTGTATTTAACTTTATAAGGGCGCCATGACATTTTTCTAAATTAGCTATGTCAAAACTATACGAATTTACAATTACCTAAAGCTTACTTGAGGGGTTAATTCTCTAATTCCAATTCTTTCCTATATCACAAATTCCTTTTTTTTTTGTTCAAGATTTCACATCTTAACAATCCCACCTTGCCCTAATTCTGAGGAAGGCATTCCTATAACGGTTTGAAACCAGAATTGTATACGCGGGTACCTATGTATCCGTAGTACATTTCTTGAGTCTATTAACTCAATATCTATATGATATAATTTCCTAACAACGATCACGTTGACATATTTATGAATACGAGAAAAAATGAAGAAGACACTTTCTTATAATTTTGTAACCCTTTCCATCATTACAAGTAAGACATTATTAATTGGATTCTATTCATTATTTATTTTTGTTACTAAATGACAATGACAATATCGATTTAACTGTCGTAGTTTACTTTTTAATTTTATGTTTTAATAATTTTCCACAGATGTTTTCAAAAAAAAAACTTATTTTATCTTTTCTATCCTGAAGTCCATTATACTGTTATTCATCCATGTAAATTTGTTGCCGAAATCATTCCTACATTCTTGTGAAAAAAAACTTAATTGACGCTAAACATTTAAATGTTCTTTGTTCGAGAGATTATTCTGTTAAATTTGACAAGGTTTTTCCTTTAAAAATTCTTCGTTATTTTTTATTTAAAACGATAATTTGAACATATGGTGCTATTCACTTGTTTCTTTTGAAGTGTCTTTCCCAACGATAGTTTATTTTATTATCCGCATACTACTATTTAGAGTGGGATAGTCCCGATTAAAAACAAAACATGTTCCAATACTGTCTCTATGGTAAATACCTATAGCATATACAAAATTTTATTATTAAACCTTCCTTAGATAATCATTCGAAAAATCAAGTATCTAGTAACATATACCTTGTAGTTTGGAATTTATTCTTTAAATGATGCTCTACTGTTTTTCACTAATTTAATTAATTTTCTACCACTTTAGTACGAAAGCAATTCAGATGGATTTCAAGAAACTTAAACTAACAAAAAAACACTTAGCCAATTATATACATTGATATACACGTTGCCTTGTTTATATACATTTTATATATACGTTGCCTTGTTTATATACATTTTTATATACAAGTTTGTTCCCTTTCCCGATCGTTTATTACTTTAACAACATTGTGTTTTCTAATTTGTGTAACATGGAATATTAATTCAATGATGTACGATCCATAATCGTGGGTTCATGACACTCATGATTTACAACGAAACATCATTAAACTTCTAAGAACTTTACTATTTTTAACCGATCTGTACCTAAACTTTTGTTTCTTAAAAAAACTTTTGACTGAATTTGTTTATTCCTTTTTATTTCTACAATTTATGTTATTAATCTACTTCTGTCCTGAACTGTTCATTAATCCAATACGCAGTTAATTACTCTGCCCTAGACAATCAACAATCAAAATTACAATTCTAATTTATTATGATGCATCAACAATAAATCAAAACTTCTATGAAGAAAAATAACAATTGTGGCTTTAACTAATATTACAAGGGAAGCTCTCCATATTAACTTATTCTGTTTTGAAAATTAATAATACGTTGCTTTAAAATTTCTCTTTTATTTTTGTTACTTTAAAATTTCTCTTTTACAACGTTATGTAACGTCGTTTTCCATTTTGTGATTTAAAACTACCTATTGAGAGAAACGAAAACTAACTTTATAACTTGTACTCATTATTTATTGAACTTTTCGTTTAACGTTTATTTTATAATTCAACTTCCGGGATTCGTTAAACTCAACACATTGTTTCCGTAAAGACAACAAAGCCCTTTTGGGGACTATGCCTCTATCCATCAACATTTTTCTTATTACCGACGCGTTTGCTTTCTCGAAATTTAATATTCTATCCATTATTGGTATGGTGGCCTCCATGATTTTGCGTTATTATAATGAACAAAGCAAAAAAAAAATTTCGGACGAATAATATAAGACGAGAGCAGTTGCTGGCAGTCGTATTTACAACTTCCTATTACAGGGGAACGAGCGGACAAACCTACTCGCCAGCAGAAATTTCTTTTTTATTGGAAACAACCGCTGCTCTTCAAGGAAGAAATAACGCAACTTACACAGCAGCCACTCGGAGAATTTAAAATAACGAGATTCATTACTCAATTAAAAAATATTCCGCGCGAATGACGAACAACTCTGACTGCCGCGATAGAACGTAATAGCGTAAGACGTTACGGTAATAAGCGATGTTTAAAATACCTAACACTCGAATAGCACTAGCCGACGGACTCGCGACGTTTAGAATAATTCACACAGAACTACCGTTGTTGATGGGAGCACAAATATAAAATATTTATAGCTAAGATTACATAATTATGTTTCTAGGGAGACAACAATCGACAAGACTTCGGCCCAGTTGGCGCGCCAGTGTCATACTTCCTGGGGCCAGGGTGATACTGAAGCCACGTAGGGTCCAGTGTTATACTTCTGGTCTCCAGAAATATGTCCCTCCCGGGGGGGGAACAAGTGTTAAGCAGGCCCCCCGGGGGCAATATGCCTCGGCTTGGAAGGCTCAGCTCAGGGTAGTAGGGCTCCTCCGAGGCTGTCGATGGTTGACTCCAATGAAACAAGGTTTAGGCACAATTCAAATGTATTCAATAATGCAAGGGTGAACAGTACAGGCAACCAGGTAAGCTGTTTAAGGCCTAGCATAAGAGAGAGAGAGGCACTAGAAATACTACTGAATTTAGGCTCGGAAATACTATAAGAGGGTTTAAAATCTCACGTGGCGTCGTACGGATGCAGGCAGCTTCCTACGAAGTGGAGAGATCTAGAGCAAAGCTCATAGATCGGGTGCAGGAACGGGGCGGCTCGGGGTGCGTGGGCGGCTTCTCGGCGTCATGGTGGGCGGATTCGGTCAGCTTACCGAACCGGTGGGTGATAACGGTGAAATAAGCGGCTATCGGCAATGTAGGCGGATTAAAAGCCGGGCGGCCAGGGCTGCCATGGTATAAAGTAGGCGGCAGTAGGATTATACAGGCGTCTGTCGTGATAGCGCCATACTGGGATCGTAAGTGAAGACTAAATTAGCCGCGTCGAAGGGTGGCATACTGCCCGACAGTACGTAGTAGTACGTACGACCGCTCGCGCCGTTGTCTGAAATATGTCTGTTGCTTCGGTGAACGGTGGCCGGAGTTCTCTGTCCGTGATGAGCGAGACGGAAGACTCGAACGTGTGCCCTATAAGGTAATGTCTTCTGCCATTGGCTGGATTTCGCGCCGTGTAGCCATATATGGTAATGTCTTCTGCCAGCCTGAGAGGGACAGCAATAATCACGCGAGAATGTACATGTACTGAGCACGTGACACACAGCTGCCTGCCGCTTGTATAGTCCGTTCGTAGAATTTATGGGCAACTCATAACAATGTGTGCACTGTGCAATTACTTTTCAGCCTACCCTCGGTTTGAGAACCAATTTTTTAATGCATTAAAATACGTTATAGGACGTTAATTCAGTTTTCCTTAATTAAGTACTTTATTTTGCCGTTTGCAAGATTAGCGAGCATTTAGTCTTTACACTTCTGAGTTTTCATTTAATTTATTTATTGTCAGGTGTATTAGTTTAGTATTAGCTCCTCATAGGAGGCCCTGAAGAAAATAATTCCCCTCATGGCCTGTTTCATCTTTGGGGATGCTATGTGGAGGGTCTTTTCAGAAAGGGAAGAAGAGGAAGTTCTGGGAAGGAAAATGGTGGGTGGGTAGGAATCTGGAGGTCAGTGTGTCCAAGAGTTCACAAATGTGTCGGGTTTTCATTTAATTTATTTCTTTCAAGACTGTTTAGTAGTTTAGTTCACAAATGCGTCGGGTTTCTACTCAGGCATCATGAGTTCAATTCCTCTCAAACTCCTTACAATGATGGTAGTCAAAATATTAAAAATATTGTGATCTTTATCATAACCCGGAAACGTAATTATTTGTATTTTAACTCAACCGTTTTGCATTTGTCTATCTATTCATCTGTTTGTACGTTTTGTTTCCGGTTCAAGATAGTGGCAGTTAAATAGTTCAGTAAAGTTTCTTTTTTCAACTGTGAAGTCGTCGTGTTTATTCAAAATGTTGTTATATCAACCAACCTGCTTGAAAGAACTTTGAATAAATAATTAACATTGAGATAGTGACGTTTCTTCTGACAATTTGTCTATCTGATTCTTTATTAGGAAATTTTTAAAAATGTTGCATAAAATATATAGTTTTCATTATTATATTTAATTGATAAACTAACGTTTAAACAAGATTTTTATGCATAGCACAAAGGGTAGATAACAAATATTATAATCAATAATTATCAGCCTGAAACACTCATCTACATAAAAAAAATCTTCCGAGAAAAGATACTGGCCGCCAACGGGAATTGAACCCGTGACCTTCTGATTGCCGGTAGTATTAACAATACCTCTCTCACAAAAATAAAGTTGGTTGTTTTCAGTTGGAAAAATGTAATAATAGGTAATTGTCGAATGAAACACTAGTATATATTGAATCATTTGGCGGGTATTAGATAAGCCGCCATAGCTCAGTGGTCAGAGCTGCTGACCGGCAATCAGAAGGTCACGGGTTCAATTCCCGTTGGCGGCCAGTATCTTTTCTCGGAAGATTTTTTTAATGTAGATGAGTGTTTCAGGCTGATAATTATTGATTATAATATTTGTTATATAGTTTTCAATTAAGTAGGAAGGTATTTGATCACCTACTTACAAATCTCATGATTCGGAGGAAGTTTAAATTATTACAAAAGAAAAGATTAGAAACATTCCTTATTAGAAGCGAGGTCCACTCTACTGTTCACAGTTATTTATTTATTTATGTGTAGACGTATATATAAAACAAAAAAACATTAAAAACAAGTATAGTATCCTAATCACTCCAAAAAATAAAGATACATCAACTGAACTTCAAAAAAAAATTCAAAGGCACTTTAAAACCAGCCAATTAGGAATATGCATAGAAGGCATAAAAAAAATCTCCCAAAATAGAATTATAATCGATTGTGTTAAAAAAGAAGATGCTAAAAAACTACAAACTTTAATTTCTAATGATCTTAATGATATTGATTGCAAAGAATTAACAAAAAAAAAACCAACAATGATATTCAAGGGAATTTTCAACGACTATATCAAAGAAGAATTCACTGACGATATCTTAAACAAAAATGAGGACATCAAAATTGTAACGCAAAAAACAGAAAAAAATTCTATATTTAACATAAAAGCAATAATTAAAAACAAATACAATGACACCGCTAACTATATAGTAGAAGTAGATAGTACAACCAGGAAGATCCTATTAAATAAAGAAAAAATAAACATTGGCTACCAGCGAGTTACGGTTGACGACGCCATCCCAGTGGTACAATGCTACTTCTGTCTACGCTACGGACATACATCAAGAAATTGCAACCAGAAAGAGAAAAACAACTTGCCTGTCTGCTCGCACTGTGGAGCTGCACACATCTACAAAGAATGTCCAGCTACAACAAATCAACCGAAGTGTGCAAACTGCACTTTTCAAAATGACAGATTTCAACTGTCATTTCCTACTAATCATAATGCGACTGATAAAACCAACTGTATATATTATAAAAAAATGCTGGCATTCGCACAACAGAAAATTGAATACTAATTTGGATTCAAGGTATAGTTTTCATAGTGACTCATGTTTATTATTGTCAATGTATTATGTATGTACTTGCACAATCAAAAATTTAAAAGCTAACAAAATTAGTAATGCTATGACATATGCTTTAAAAAAACATGATGTTTCTTATCAATCTGCATTTTATAAAACAAGTATACTTACTATTAAAACTGAAAATTCTAAGATATATTCAAAAATTACACTAAAATTGTTTTTTGAAATGACAATAATCAAACTAACTGTCAAAATTACAAAAAAATACTTGATCTTACGCAGCAAAATTTGGAATATTGTTATAAATTTTAAAGATCTCTTTAAAAATATCTCATGTCTGTTCTCAACGTCTTACATTTACGTATATATTTCGAAATATCCACAAGATATAAAAAATAATATTTCTATAGTCTACACATTAAAAAAACTCATATTTTTCATCATTCTACATACTATAAAATCAGTATATATATATTTAAAACTAAAAAAATTAAATCATTTTATATATTGATAATAAAAAACCTGAATATTTTCTTCATGATAAAACATTTCTACAAACTACATTTTTATGTTTCTTTTTCCATTACATTACGCCTACATTCAACATTTCTATATTTCTACCAGAAAATAGATAATACAATACCAATACACAGTTGCGTTTACCGAAGGCTAGTAAATTATAGACTACTAAAGTCTAATTATAGATATATTACTTCAAAATTATTATTATATACATTACTAACCCATGTATCACGCTGCCAATATTCTATATGCAATAAATCTCTACAGTATATGTTCACTTGTACTATTGATATATGTATGTATGTACTATGTACTATTCTACTCAAGCAAGAATATTGCAGCACAAATTATGATGGTTTTACTGCTATTAATACCTATTGTACAAATTTCAAATTTTAACACATGCAATGAATAATATTAACTTAAACGAAATCGATAAAAACCTAAACATAGAAGAATATGTATGTGAAACAGCAATAGAATGCAGTAAAATATATAAAAATATAAAAAATCGATTAACAATCTTACACCTAAATATAAGAAGTGTAAATAAAAACATGGATGAATTTCTTGTATCACTAAATACACTCTGTTCACAACCAGATTTTATAATATTATCCGAAGCCCATATACATTCGAACATAAACATACCAATTATTCCCAACTACAAGCAATATGTTACAAATTATCAGATTAATAAAAATAGTGGAATTGTAGTATATACTATTGACAAATTTACCGATATCAACGTTATCGAAATACCCATATGTAACGTAAACTGTCTGTCAATCAATTTTAATGTAAACAATAGGCCCTTTAATATAATCGCTATGTATCGCACACACAGTTCAAATGTACAACTATTTATAGAAGAGTTAAAAAAAATTCTCTGTAATAAGAATACTTTAAATTGTATATTAATAGGTGACATGAATATTAATATTGGCCCAAATAATCACTGTAAAAATAAAATTGAATATATAAACACGATGAATGAAATGAATTTTATATCATGTATAAATAAGTTCACAAGAGAAATTGCAAAACAAGCACCATCGTGCCTAGATCATATTTGGACCAATATTAAAAACACAGAGAAAATTAAATCTATCATATGGAAAAACGATATAACAGATCATCATACGAATATATTTGTTTATGATCTATGTAAAAACTCAGAAATTTATGATCCTGGAAAAAATAATAAAATCATTTCTAAACTGAACTATCATAAATTAAATAATAAATTATGCAATGAATCATGGACATCAATATTAAATTGCCAAAACCCTGATATATGTGCAAATTTTTTTGAAGAAACATTAACTACTAATATCGCTGACTGTACCACCTATATTAATCTCCAAACTAATGCTAAATTAAGGAAAATTAAACCATGGATTACGCAAGGTCTAATCATATCCATCCGGAAAAAGGAAAAACTCTTCATTCAAACAAAAAAAAAAACAAACAATAATCACATTAAAACTGAATATAAAATATTTCGAAATAAACTCACAAAAATTATTAAAGATACGAAAGAAAAATATTACAAAGAAAAAATAAGCCTTTCAAAGGAAAACACTAAAAAAACATGGAACACCATAAACGAAATAATGAATAAAAATAATAAAAATAAATCAATTATAAATCTTATAAACAACAATGGAACCACATTAAATGCTATCCACGAATCAAAGAAGTGTGCAAATATTTTCAATAATTTTTTCGTAAACGTCGGACAAAAACTTGCTTACAAAATTGATCAAAATTATCAACCAGATGATATACATGAAGATAAACTAAGTGAAAACAATCTATCAGTTTTTAAATCGATTACGGAGGAAACTATTGAAAACATAATAAAATCACTAAAAAATGGTGCTGCACCTGGATATGATGGTGTAACTACAGAAATCCTAAAAAAATGTTCTAACTAACTAACTAAACCAATTACTCATATAATTAATGTAAGCATTGAAAATGGAATATTCCCATCAAATTAGAAAAAAGCCATTGTAACACCTGTGTATAAATCCGGAGATTCGAAAGAAATAAACAATTACCGCCCAATATCGTTAATATCCAATGTAGCTAAAATATACGAAAAAGTAATAAAGAAACAAATTGTAGATTATGTGGAAAATAAAAAATGTATTAATCCTAGTCAATACGGTTTTAGAGAAAAAATGAGCACACAAGACGCAATAGCGGAATTAACTAGAGTTATTTATAAAGCATTGGATAAAGGGAAAAAATGCTTGAGTATATTCATTGACCTCCGTAAAGCTTTTGACAGTGTTTCACACTCAAAATTAATCAACAAACTAAATAATATAGGAATAACCGACAAAGCTAAATCGTGGATAAATAGTTATTTATATCAAAGAACACAGCAAGTGAAAATAAATAACGAGTTAAGTGATATGGAAAAAATTAATTTTGGAATCCCACAAGGAACTGTACTGGGCCCAATACTATTTCTATTATATGTAAATGAACTTTTTGAACTCCCAATCGTCGGAAAGATTATATCTTATGCGGATGATACAGTATTAACAATTGAAGAAAACTCTTGGAAAGAAGCCGAAATATCGGCAAATAATGCAATAAATATCATTAAAAAATGGTTTGACAAAAACTTACTTTCTTTAAATGTTGAAAAAACTCATTTTCTACCTCTGAGCCTAACAGAACATATTTCAAATATAAATGTAAACATTAAAGTTCACGACAGAAACTGTCTACTTAAAATCACACCCTGTAACTCAAATTGTATACATATTAGTAGTAAAGAACAAATAAAATATCTTGGAATAATTATCGACAATAACATTAAATGGAAAAATCAAATAAACTCCACAATAGACAGAATGAGAAAACTAATATATATATTTTTCAGACTTAGAAATACTATCACATTAAAAATATTAAAAGAAATTTACTTTGCACTTGCGCACTCGGTATTACAATATGGAATCATAGCTTGGGGGGGTGCATATAAATCATCCCTTATCCCACTCGAAACAATTCAAAAAATTCTCATAAAAATTATCCTAAAAAAACCGTATTACTACCCAACAATAAACGTATTCCAAGAATTTCCTGTTCCCCCACTTACAAAAATTTACGAAAAAATAGCACTACTTCAGCTACACAAAGATATATTTAAAAAAAATATTACCCCACTGCTAAATATTAGCATAAGGAATACTTCTATTGGTGGACTAACTATACCACCCATACGAACCACAACAGCACAGAATCACTATGTATATAAAGGAATAAAATTATTTAATCAATTACCCGCCGATATGCGAACAGAAAAAAATTACGACAAATATAAAAAAAAAATTAAATCATATTTTGGTAGTCCCACCATATGATTTTAACTTTTATTGGATATGTTTTTGACTGTTTGTTATTCCAAAGGTTTTATGTACATCCTATATATATTTTTTGTTTAATTACCCTTATTAATCTTTAAAAAATATGTTATTAAGTCTAAATCTATTCATAAGTTAAGTTCTTAAGTTTGTCATATTATAAATCTATTCATAAGTTAAGTTTTTAAGTTTGTTATAAGGATTTGAAAAAAAAAAAAGGAAAAGTTATTATCAAGTTGTCCTCTCCTAAACACAAGCACTTGCTTTATTAGGAGAGTATATAAAATATGTAATATTAGAATGAAATAAACTTATTGTAAAAAAATTTACTCAATAAAAAAAAAAAAAAAAATATATATATATATTTTTATCACGACTTATGAGTACAGCAAAATTTATTAATTCGTTAGTTATATTACACACTTGTTCCAACCCCTTCCTATTTTAACAAGCAAAGCCTTAATATGATTCATGAAGGTCTTTCTTCTGGAAAAGATGACGTCTGCAGTACGAAAGATGTCAGGAGATCCTGATTTATTTATTTCAACTGCACAGTCAAAGCTATTTAATTAAACTCCTAGGGTTTTTACGTGACGCCGTACGAGGATTCCTCCAAACAGATGACATGTTATTCTTATTCTGAGTAATTTACGAGACAGAAGAAGGTTTTGTTAGAAAAGCAAGAATAAAGGCAGGGTTGGAAGCAACAGGATATTAAGATCTGTTAATTTACTCTTACGACGGGATGTTTCACAGAATTAGACAAATCATCAAATTTCAATGTTAATTGTCAAGTTCTTTGAAAGTCCTAGTCAAGTACTGTTAATATCCAAGTATTGTGAAACAACCGGCCCATGATGAAAGAACAGAACTTGAATTTAAAGTTTGAAATTTTATAAATTGTTGATATTCTGTATAAATAATAATTATTGGTCTTCGTGTAACAGAATTGAAAGCCTACCAACGAGTGAAGACTTTTAAAAAGGCATCCCGAAAAACATCAGAAAGTTGTAGTTTACTACATTTTTATCATTTATTGTTTTTAAAAGTAGAAATATAGTCCCAATGTTTTGTTAAAATTGTTTAAATTTATGTCATTATTTTTAATGTTGTTTATATTTTCTTTTAATTTAATTTCCTTTAGTAATTCGCCAAACATCTTCATAGATAAGTATATCGACAACTTTTGACTGGATATATCTTTTTTTAACCCCTTTAATCATAGGAGACCAAACTTTTCCCAGCTCATACAGGTCTCATATAAATCGTTGTACTTCCCTTACTGTCATGGTGAGAAATTAGTGATCTAAACTGTATTGGAAAGAGAAAACTCCGCGATCTATGTTTAAATCTAGAATTTAAGCATAAAAAAATGTTTATATACATCTCTTTGAAAATGATGTTTCCGACAGCAATTTGTGAAAAATGTATTAAATTTCGAGATTTTTTGTTCATTATTTTTATATGAAACGACAAAAATCTGGGGTAATCATAACGTTTATAACGTATTTACATAATAAAATATGTGGGTGTTCTTATTTTTTTTTCATTATCAGTAATCCTGGATAGAAAAAGCGTAAAGTGAGTTATTTAAAAAAAAAAAATTATAGTTTTTTTAAAGTTATAATTTTTTTATTTCTAATATTAACATTTGTTGACGTATTTGATCACCTTTCAAAAACAGATTTTAGTTGTCGGATATGTTCCATTTATTTTTATTTTATTCGGTATAGCGTCTGCGTAGCCATCCGATTTGGGAATGGGCTCTCACGTGTATAAGAAATGTCATTAAAAGCTATGAAAATATAATTTTAAAATAGCCGGTAACCCTAACCTAACTTAACCTATTCAACCAATGTTTTTATATATTTTTATTATCACTCTTAATGACCTTTCTGAGGTGCTTCTGAGTTGGTTTCATTCTGTGTCTTGTCTGGTCACCGTTAGAAATATAGTTGATGTATGATTATTAATTATTAAATAGATTAAAAATAAAGCATTGAAATAAATAATTTATTTGTGACACGACATTAAACTCAATCTTCATTTATTTGATTTTCGTATAAAAAATTTTATATGAATTATTTTCATCTCTCTATTTTGTAGTAAGTATTGTCATTTGTTTCACATATCCATCATTATTAACAATAGAATACTGCTATATGAATTTTATTAAAACTTAGTACAATGATTGCGTTGGATACCTTTTCAACAGGAACTTTTGTTACTATTGTTTCTTTACATATTAAGATTTGTTGACAATTTTCAATTGCGCATTATTCCTATCACCCGGAATAGCAGCAATATAGTGTGTACCTAATCATAACTAACTAACTAACTAACTAACCATCACGCCGTTTCCCCGCAGGGGTAGGCAGAGAGGACGGACCGCCAAACAACTCGGTCTTGGCACACAGTCTTTGCTTCACTCACATTCATACATCGTCTCATACATACTCTTCTATTATTCCGACTTTTGACATGGCCCGACTCAAGTATCTGATTCACTTGATCGTGCCATGTCTTCCTCGGGCGTCCCCTACTTCTTCTTCCATTCACATTTGCGTCATATATTCTTCTCACATTATTTTCTTCTTTCATTCGCTCTACATGTCCAAACCATCTGAGGGTCCCTTTCTTAATCTTACTCATTATGCTTACATCAGCCTTGCATTCTTTGCGGATATCCACATTTCTCACACGATCATACATGGTTTTGCCACACATTCGCCTCAGGGATCTCATTTCGACAGCATTCAGTTTACTTTCATCCTTCCTCTGCCAACTCCATGCCTCACTGCCATACATCAAGGTAGGTACCAGGACTCCATTGTGGACTGCTAGCTTCGCGTCTTTTGACAGTGTTTTATTAGCGCCAACGGCATTCAGTCCTCCATTAATGGAGTTACCTGCATTTACTCTTCTTTCAATATCTCTATCAGCCTTCCCATCTCTCGTAAACATACTACCCAGGTACACAAACTCATCCACCTGCTCCAAGTATTCATCATTCACAACTATATTGCACACTGTTTTCGTACTCTCCCTTTCAAATACCATGACTTTAGACTTACTTACATTCATCATTAACTCATTTTGCATACACACTTCGTTCATCCTAGACACGAGAGACTGTAGATCTTCCATAGTGTTAGAAATCAGCACCGCATCATCAGCATACAACAGGCAACATATTTTCAGATCACTCAAATTCGCGCCCAATCCCATCTCTTTCAATTCTTGCATACAATTATCCATGTATAAATTGAATAACCATGGTGACATTACGCAGCCTTGCTTAACACCTTTTGTGATGTCAAACCACCCCGTAAAACCACCGTTCACCCTAACACATGCAACGCTTCCCTCGTACAGAGACGCAATTGCCTGTATGAGATTTGTATTCACTCCATACTTGGACAACACCTTCCATAGCTTTTTCCTGTCGACTCGGTCGTATGCTTTTTGTAGATCTACAAAGGCACAAAAAAGTTTTTGGTTTTTTGCCAGAAACTTCTCAGTGAGCATACGCAAGGAGAAAATCTGGTCCATGCATCCCCTTCCACTCATAAAGGCACCTTGCACATCCCATATTTTATCCTTTGTTTCCATTCTTACCCTTTCAATCAATATTCTTCCGTACAACTTGCCGACTGAACTTAGCAGGCTAATAGCTCTATGATTCCCACATTCCATACGTGACCTTTTACCTTTGTATAATGGCATGATTACAGCCCTTCTCCAATCTAATGGCGTGTAACCCTCCTCTAAACACTGGTTAAAAAGTTTGCACAACCATGTGAGAATAATATGGCTATCTCCTTTAAAGTATTCGGCCGCAATATTGTCGAAACCTACAGCCTTACCATTCTTCATGCATTTTATCGAATTTTTAATTTCATCCATGCTGATTTTGATAACATTCACTCCGTCATCGTTCATACCCGATTCGCCGCTGGCCTCACTATCACTCGGGTTGCTTTCGAAGACTTCCTCAAAATATTTCATCCATCTCTCATTTATTTCTTCCTCATTCGTCAACATTCTTCCATCTTTCGATTTTATCACTTTTAGGCTCCCATTCTCTGGACCGCTCCGGGACTTTTTGACCTCCTTCCAAAACAGTTTAATGTTTTCTTGGAAGTTTTTTGTCATTTTTATTCCCTCTTCCTCTTCCAGACGTTTCTTTCGTACTTTCAATCCAACACTTACTCTTTTCTTGCATCCCTTATATACTTCTTTCGCTCTATCTCTCTCTTCGCTAGAAGCACTGCCAGCCGCTATCAGACATAACCATGCTTTCTTCTTCTCTGAGACCAGTGCTTTAATCTCGTCATCCCACCATGCGTCACCTTTCTTCCTACCTTGCGTACTTATTCCACACACATCTCTAGCAGATTCACAAAGACTAACCTTTATGTGGTTCCATGCTTCATCAATGCTTAGACCATCCATTTCCTTCTCATTCAATCTCGTCTCTGCACGCTTCTCATACTCACTTCTGACATTAGCGTTTTGCAGTTTTTCTACTTTGACTCTGGTAGGAGTTGATACCTTTTTCACTTTAGAGCGCCATCCGCGAAAGAGGTTTACTCTTGACACCACCAGAAAGTGGTCAGTTTCAACCTCAGCCCCTCTGAAAACTCTTGTGTCCTCAGTAACGGCTCTCAACCTAGAGTCAATTACCACAAAATCGATTAATGATCTTTCATTTCCTCTTTCCCACGTATATTGATGGATACCTTTATGATCGAAGAAGGTATTCGATACAAACAGGTTCCACTCTAAACATACTTCAAGTATTCTATTCCCATTGTCATTCGTTCTTTTATCCCCAAACTTACCTAAGGCTGAATCAAATCCATCACGTCTAATTCCCACCCACCCATTCAAATCGCCCGCCACTATAACCCTTTCATTCAAATTTTTTAATCTCATTACGTCATTCACACCAGTCCAAAAATCATCTTTCACTTCGTCGCTTTCAGAATTAACAGGAGCATAGCCGATAACAAGAAACACCCTTGTCAACCCAATTTTAAATCGGATCCACATTATTCTCGAACTTACACATTCATACTGCAACATACATTCAACCATTCTGGGAGACAGTAGCGCTGCAACACCCTGACAAGCCCTCTCCGTATCCGGTCTCCCAGACCAGATGACGAACTTATCATTATGCTGCATTGTACCGCTCTCCTTTTTCATACTCTCTGTCACACAAAGTATATCCAAAAATTTACTATCCATTGCATCGCATAATTCGTTCATCTTTCTTTCCATTCCTCCTCTGATATTCCATGTACCAATTCGACATTGTTCACGTTCCGTCCTCCTCTTTGCGCTACCAAAGGGTTGGCGATGTGATGGGTAGCGAGCCTCATCGACATCTGTTTCGGCCATTCCCTTCCAGGTACTACATATAACACCTTAACATCCCAAAAACAACGTTACACATATTCAAACCTACCTCTAATAATTATACAACTCAAAACAAACAATAGTTAAAATCAATACAATTACTTACTTAACAACTTAATTAACACTAAGAAAAAAATATATAGTGTCTTATCACCGTAAAATAATTATGTCATCGAAAAATGTTTATATCTTGTTAAGTTCTTATTTAATTGTAAAATTTTTGGTCATATAATGTCTTATCACTGTAAATCACTCTCACTTAGGGAACGCAGAAAAAATATGCAGGCTCCGTCCGATGTCATCCTTCTGTGTGCGCGGGGCGGAGGGACGGGAAAGGCGGCAGGGCGGGGGGTGAAGCTCAGAGTGCAGAAGCCACCAGATCACTCATCTCATTTCTCTTTCTTTCTGCGAAAGGCCGCTCCAGCGGCCGATGCAACGGATAGGTCATAACGGTCATGATGTATACTGCATGACGGTGCGGCAGCGGGGGTGCAGTGTAGTTTGTAGGTGCGGGGTAGGCGAAGTTTGTTTTGTTAGTAGGTGCGGGGTAGGCGGGTTTGTAGGCGCCTAATCATCGCGTAGCAAATCACTAAAATTCCATTTCGAAAAGACCTACACTAACACCAACAATTATTTTACACAGTAAATTCAAAATATTTACATATTATCTACCGCTTCGATATAACATCAACATCATTATTATTTCCTTCGATCAATAATAAGACATACCAACTAAAAGGTTGGTTGATGATAATTAATTCTAGCCCCATTCAACAAATTTTGTTTCCGCTCCCTGTCGGCATGTCTTGCGAAAAATTCCGCCAGTGCAAAAACGCCTCGCAATTCATTTTTCCACCCCTGCTACCATTAAAATACGTTTCCAATTAGATAATACCAACCCTGCGTAATGTATATGTGCCGTTGTCTTGGAAACCAGGGCTGTCACCACTTATCGCATCATGGCGTATGGTTCCGCAAGGTTTTATGCTTTGTCATCCCCATGAGCCTGAACCTAAACGTACACAAACAATAGGTTAACGTATAGCCCCTATATAATGCAGACCGGCAAACATTGAAACTATGCCTGTTGTAGTTAATTAATTTAGATTGCATCAATGGGATCACATTATGCCAATAAGGGTGGTTGGATTAAAACCATTGTAAGTGCTTTCCTTGTGCTGGACTCATATTTAGGTATGATATAAACGAATAAGCATTAGCATACGAATAAAAACACTATCGAGTCGCCAGGAAAAAGCTATGGAAGGTGTTATCCAAGTATGTAGTGAATACAAATCTCACACAGGAAATTGTCTATCTGTATGAGGGAAGCTTTGCATGTGTTAGGGTGAACAGTGGTTTTACGAGGTGGTTTGACATCACAAAAAGCGTTAAACAAGGCTGCGTAATGTCACCATGGTTATTTAATCTAGAAAGAGGTTAGATTGGGCGCGAAATTGTGTAATCTTAAAGTATGTTGTCTGTTGTATGCTGATGATGCGGTGATTATTTCTAACAGTATGGAAGATCTACAGTCTCTTGTGTCATGAGTTAGAGATGAATGTAAGTAAATCTAAAGTCATGGTGTTTGAAAGAGAGAGTACGAAAACAGCGTAAAAATGGTTGTGAGTGGTGGAAACTTGTTAACGAGAGATGGGAAGGCTGATAGAGATATTAAAAGAAGGGCAAATGCAGGTAACTCCATTAATAGAGGACTGAATGCCGTTGGTGCTAATAAAAAAAACAGTCAAATGAAGAAAAGCTAACAGTTAACAATAGAGTGCTGGTTCCTATTCTGATGGACGGCAGTGAAGCATGGAACTGGCAGAGAAAGTATGAAGGTAGACCGAATGCTGTTGAAATGAGATCTCTGAGGCGTATGTGTGGTAAAACCATATATGATCGTGTGAGAAATGTGGAGATCCGCAAAGAATGCAAGGCTGGTTTTTTTTTAGAAAGACTAATATTCCCGGGTTACGAATAACCCAACAATGTTTGAAAATCTCCTAATACCACAACAGAAAGCCTAAAATCTTGCTTGTGTTGTGATGGAGGACTTAGCCAGCCGAGGAATTGAACATGCAATGCCCTGGTAGGACCCAAGCGCTATGCCCACTCAACCACTGACCGGTCACTGTGCTGATGTAAGCATAATGAGTAAAATTAAGAAAGGGACCCTCAGATGGTTTAGACATGTGGAACGAATGAAAAAAGTAGTGTAGGAACAATATATGACGTAAATGTGAATGGTAGTAGGAGTTGGGAACGCCCGAGGAAGACATAGCTTGATCAAGTGAATCAGATACTTGAAATGGGCCATGTCAAGAGTCAGAATAATAGAAGAGTATCTATGAGACGATGTATGTATGCGAATAAGGCAAAGAGTGTGTGCCAAGACCGAATTGTTTCTCATTGCAGACCAAAAAAAACTTGCCCGCCACTTTTATGACTTTTTCCATAGCATTCGTACAAATAATGAATATCACATAGCACTCTCTTTAGGGTGAATTGCCTTAAACAACAACAAAAAATGTGTGAGAAAAGTGTGGTTTAGAATTTAAAAAGACTTATCTCTAATAATTCAAAAGATTGAGTTATTTGAGCTTATCATGCTTAAAATCCAACTAGTAAGCAAATAATTTTAACAAATATAAATATTGCTGAGAGATCATTTTCAATTCCAATGAACAACAATTTACTATATTGATAAATCTAAGTCCATTGATCCATTCAGATATTGCAAAAACACGACAAACGCGTTCCTAGCATCCGCACTCTGTTGACATTTGCCTCATGAAAATAAATAGATTATCTGATGGATTATGTACGCTCATAGACAATATGATGACTCACGCTTTTTGTATTCCAGATCTCCTTTAGTGAAGTTCTCAAAATAGCACAAGTTATCTTTTGTTTGCAGAAATATATCATTTTGGACACTGATCACCAGAAGCGTGATTTCTAACGATTTGAAATAAAACTGATGTTGTTGTATTTTTAGGTTAGATTTTTAGACATCTAGGCTCCAGTTAGGTTAGTGAAATTGATAATCTCTTCAAGGAAAAATTTCGATGCTACAAAATATAGATTTGAGTGTTTGCATTTATAAATCCTATAGAAACTGGTTCCAAAAATAGCTGGTTCCTCAGAATCATTGGGATCCAGTGACAGCTAGTCACCGGAATAAAGTAACACCGCGACTGGCAATAAAGTCATATATATTTTATAGACGCTTGGTATTATTATTCACAAATGGCAGTTAAAGATAATAATCATATTATCGTCAATCTCTCCATATCCGGGGAGATTCACGAATTTACAAATATACATAAGTACTTACGCCTGCCAGGCGATGCTCCTCGCGCTAGCTGTTAACGTAAGTGGCGCCATCTTTTGGCATTGCTTTAATTCGGTTCTATTACAATTGTATGCAGAAATGCATTCTTAGTCGGATTCTTAAATTTCAACCGTACAATCGGTAGGCTTTTAATAATGTTTGATGACGATTCACAGGAAGTGAGGGAAATTTAAATTAAAGTGAACACTGCGCTAGAGCCCCAATTGCTTTCTACTAAACAGAGCCAGTGATTCTATATCAATTTTAATAACGTTTGATTAAAGTCATTATCAAATTTTTGTAATGCCACTAAGGGGTAAATAATTCGTTTTAATGTGGCTTAACCACGGTTTTTATAATGGACTTGAACGCCGAAACAACTACATACTCCTAAATAACAACCGAAAACATACTTACAGAACTTGATAATAACTTTACCAAATTTGATTTAGTTTAAATTTAAAAAAACGTTACAAAATAGAGTCTACGAATTTAATAAAATAACAATAAACAGAATATTGCATCCCCTCATGCTGGTATATTGTGAGGCGAAAGGTTGTGGGAGGTGAGGGAGATGGGTAAGAGAATGGTGAACAAGAACCGGGATATTCAAATTTGGTCACCTAACACCTCCAAAACGAATTCGTGCTGGGTGACCCTGCTGTTCTGAATAATTGGGTCCATACATATTTATATAGTTATAAACACAATAAGTATTTAAACTACTAATAATAACAATAATATTTGGACGATCTATATAGCGCCGTTTTTGTGAAAAATCACCTCAAGGGCGCTGTACAAACTTATCATACATGCCTAAAATCTAGAAAAACTACAAGCTAGACAAAGAATTACAAACTTATGGCTAAAAATTGCATACACCAGTTCATTGATCACCGATACGAAAATAAATGTAGGTATAATGTTTTGACCAATGAACGCGATGCTGCCTAAAAATGAATGAATACAGCACCATTCTTACCTGGGAGGTCGCTTGAAATTAACACTGTTTGTTTATTGTCTATTTAAATAAATTTAGCAGAGGACATAATTGTGAACACATGTTATTTAATCCTGAAAAATATTTTAATATTTATATTTAATGATTATTGTATTTTGGAAATTAAAAGCAACATTTAATGATGGGCGGTGCATTAGTACAAGGATTTGATCTTCTTCAAGTCTACTATTAAAAAAAAACATGAAAAGCCCTCTTAAAAGATAGATAATTAAAAAAGATATATATTTATTCAAACGAAACACAAAACATTAAAACACCTTGGAATACGTGACGAAATAACACATTGTTTTCAACCGCAAATAAAATAAAATATATATACCTCGAGGGTTAATATATGCAAACTCCGTTTTCCCGTGTCATCTAGATACAGATTGCCTATCTGCTGTGGTAGGGGTGATAAGGAAAAACGGGTATAGGGAAAACCGTACTCGTGAATTTACGAATATTAAATTTTACACGACGATATCTAGCGCTTGAGAGGGTATATTTTTTTCAGGCAAACCTCTCCTGGTCAGGTTTTTGACTATGGGACTCATTTTATTTTATTAAAGGGTTGATGGAAGAGACGGAATGCTGTAGAAATGAGATCGCTGAGGAGTTTGAGTGTTAAAACCTTGTACGATCGTGTGTTCTATCGAAGCTAATCTCTTAGACGCTGGGCGTAATGTGTGTCGTTCATGTTTAGTCATCTCAAGCTACTAGAAATAATTTTGTCTTTGATTTGTATTAAACAATAAATTTCGAAAACATTGAATGAATGCTTGTATTTTTCTTTCTTCCTACGCAAAATCTACCTTTCTTTAATACGCAAAAAACTCGTTTTTAAAAATTGAGTGAAAAGGAGTTACTTCACTTTTACAATAAACTACTAGTATATCGGTAAAATAGGGATACGTACACAACTATGCTAACCCTGAATAAATCAAAAATGTATCCACTGGCAACCAGTTCTGGTAAAGTAGCCCTAAAATACTCGAAAAGAACCCATGACTCCGTGCAAAATGGGCGGCCTATTGATTCCCCTTCATTAACAAACGGATTACAATCTTTAGAGCTCAGAAGTCAGGTAGGAATGCTTTCCTTGTACTTGTCGGTATTTCAATGGAAGATGCTCTGAGGAACTAGCTTCATTGGTCCCTTTGGCGTCGGTAGGTATTATACATTCTAAAAACACGCCAAACGCCCGCCTAAAATTTAAGCATGGATGATATCAATTTGTCACATGAGAACGACTTATTTCTGAAATTCGTTTTTCAGTTTAATTAATAATTGAAGTTAGTCATTAATCACTTTGGCGGCGGTATTATACATTCGGAAAACACGCCAAACGTGCGCTACCATTTAAACATGGTTGAGAACGACTCATTTCTGCAATTCTTTCTTTAGTTCACCAGCTCAGCTGTAGAAGGATTTACCAGCATGTAACTATTGAGAATACTCTCTCTAAAAACACGGATCTCTTGAAGATCCACACTTAGTCATTCCTCTTCCCCAAAAATGCCGTCGAGACAGCTTCGTCAAAAATGAGGGAATCCAGTGTGGAATTAATGTAAAAAAACCTAAATGCCAAAAGCTCCACGAAGAAGAAGGAGAACAACATTATGGGTTACAAGAAAATATTCCTCTAGAAGGATGCACTACGCAAAGTTTGAGAATCTGTGAAATAAACACAATTTGAAAGACGGATATGGGTACTGCCGCCCCGGGAACCGATTATAATTAGTCACCTCTAGCAGTTCGCTACGTTTGGTGACTTAGCAGGGGTGCCCGGGTTCACGTGGCGAGGTTTGCCTAAGTTTTGGCGGTGGATGCGTCTGTCCACCTACTGCTTGGCAGGCCGGATCAGGAGAGACTGGTTGAGGGATATCTTTTAACCTCTCCAGCCGGATTCTCGATTCATCAATTTGTAGGGGGAGTGATGGATTCATGGGTCCGTCACTTCTAGACGTATATTCACCCCCAGATTCCTACCCATCTCTCATACCTTTTTACTTCCCAGAACTTCATCTCCTTCTTTTCCCTATAAAGACCCTTCACCCAGCATCCCTAACGATATCGATAAAGGTATGCCCTGACATACGCCCTGAGTGAATTTTTTGTGTAATTCACGCATGTATGTAACGCGGTAGAATTGAAACTAGAAAGTCGTTAGATGTCGCTATCTTTTCTTTTGCCTGTTTATTTAAAAATGGTTTGAAGATTGGATACTACAAAAAAAAATTTTTTTTTTGGATTTTGAAGGATTCGAACCTCCGTTCGCTTGATGTCTGTTTTTCTGGCCGCTGATACTTGTCAGGCGCCTTGCCCACTGCGCTATCGAAGGCCCGCGCTGATGCGCAAATTTACCACATTTTATTAGAACTGAGTTGTGACGCTATTTTGTTTCATCCGAATTTCAAATCACTAACGGCGCTAAAGAAGTTTCAATTCAAAAATGTTTCCAATACTCGTATTCTGAAATTTCATGACATTCGCGCTCTGAAGCATGGCCTATATTAACCAATAACCATTCGCTTTCTATATAGTTTTTCCAAAGCACATTCCGCAGAAAAACATTTACGTAATCCAAATTCGTAAAAAGGGTTTGCAGGTTTATTAAGGCTTGTTTCCGGGCAGAACGGCGATAAGCACCAGTGGGCACCATTAGCATTCCGGGTACAGTATGGCTTGAATTGGAAATATCACATTAGGCACCATTGGAAATGTATTGTAATTAATCAAACGCAAATAACAACGTATCTCATATGTTATAAATTAATTCATGTACGAAACTCACGTATCATAAACAATATTAATTATGCTCTAGAGTATGGAAAGCAGCTGGGAGATAATAATTCCTAGAATCTACATAACATGTGGAAAATTTACCATTTGAATGCATTATGGGTGTAGCCGAAAGATATAAATATTAAGCATGTACTGCAAATACATATACTGGAGATATATATAAAAATCAATATTTGTTTCTATGCATGTAAGTTGTCTATTAATTGTTATATTAAGCGTACGAAATGTTTGAAACTTTCAAAATGCCTTCTTTCCACCCTCACGAAGATTTCTGGATTATTATTACAACCACATGAAAATACATCTGAAAAGGTTTTTAATCATTACAAAAACTCTTAAGAAACTGTAAAAATGTCACAATTTGAGAATTACCTTTTGCAAACCTTCGAATGTTCACTCAAAATTCAATTTCCGAATAACTCTTTAAATTAATGAATTTAATCGAAGTACTCACAAAATCGAATACTTTGAATCTAATAAAAAATTATATTTATTTTGAATAGTTACCTATGTTAGGTATCATATTTGATGGTTGTTCTTATAATATACAAAAGTAAATGTTTGTAATATATAAAAAAAGAAAATTTGTAAAAAAATTGCAATAGGTGGCATGCGAGCTGTTTGAAAATCTGAATGTACCGGGACTGAACATATTGAATGCGAGAGAGGGGAGGAGATCGGGGGAGGCGGAAGGGGAATGGGACGAATAGGGAAAGAGACGCGGGGAGAAATAATTACTTTATAAATGGCATTGCAACGCATGCCGGTAACTCGCTAGTGGGGACATAAAATCGTTTTTCCTACATTTTCGGATCAAAAAATTGTTATTCCTTTCCTCTCTTACAAACTGAACTCCATTTTTATTTATTTTATAAATTCAATAATATTATTATTTAATGTATAAAAACAGTTTATTATAAACGAGTTCGGCTTCGTAATTATTATTACGTGTTACAGCTGTTTCGCCCTCTGAAGGCATTATCAAACTGTGTAATAATGCCTTCGGAAATAACTACAGCGGCATTAATTGTTGTCCTTGTACAACTAGTTCTCGAGTTCACCAGCTTTGCTGTGGAAAGATTTGCGGGCTTCTGTGTTTACTCCTTCGTTTCCTCAGAGAGAACCTCCACACAGCATCCATAAAGATGATATAGGCCCTGAGGAAAATTATTTTTCTCGGGGCCTCCTGTGTGTTAACATAAAAAAGGGAATATTAATATTTTTTTCTGATTTTTTTGTATAAAATTTTAGTTTGAGAGTCGCTAATATTGTCTTCAATATTTAAATATTACGACTTGAGGTTTTACTCATTAGCTATTCCAGAGATAAAAGAAAATAATTTTAGTTTGTTTTCAAACGTGAAATTTATTTAGTTTACGCTTTTAATAGTCGTATTTACAAACAAACTCACTTTTTTCCACGTGGCAGTTTCTTTCAATCAATCCAGGTTTTACAGACTACATCGCACGTCACATTTTTTAAATATAATTATTTATGAAATGCATAAAATGTCTCCTAATAGGGAAAGCATGACGCAGGGAGAGGAGAGGGTGGAATTAAGGTGAGTGGTGTTAAGCTAGTGGAAATGGGAAGAGGCACTTTAATATTTCCCAGGGGGTGTTTAAGAGGCCTCCTCGTATGTCAGAGGGTAACTCGTTCCAAGGCGCGATACTTGCACTGAGAACGAAAACATTAATCTTTTCACCTTGGTGTTTGGATTTTTTGGATCGTCTCATCATTTGTTATATGTCTGCGATTCATTGATAATAAAAGAAAGTTTATCAAATGTATCTCATCGAGGGGGAGGGGGGGGGTTCTAGATTAGAAGAAAAACTGCTCATGTAATCAATGGATGCCCCCTTAGGCGTCAAGTTATGCGACAGAACTGCCAACTGTCATCGTGTAATTAATGCTCACGTTATTAATGGATGCCCCCTTAGGCGTCAAGTTATGTGACAGAACTGCCAACGTCGCCTCAGTTCTTAATTGTCCAAACAACCATTTTAGTTTTTGTTCAATCTCGACTTTAAAACTAAAAATGATAGTTTATTACTTAACTAAGAACTATTTAAACTAATGAGACCTTTACCTTTACGGAAATAACTTTATCTTAAACACCTATCATAATGTTTCACTGAAATAACGAAAGAAAACCTTCTCCTCCTGCATAATTTTCAAATGGCCGTTTGGACAATTGAGGCGACAAACTGTCAGCGTGTAATTAATGCTCACGTAATTGATGGATGCCCCCTTAGGCGTCAAGTTATGCGACAGAACTGCCAACTGTCTGCGTGTTTTTAATGCTCACGTAATTAATGGATGCCCCTTAGGCGTCAAGTTATGCGACAGAACTGCCAACTGTCAGCGTGTAATTAATGCTCACGTAATTAATGGATGCCTCTTAGGCGTCAAGTTATGCGACAGAACTGCCAACTGTCAGCGTGTGACAGCTGGCATTTTTACCATTACCAACATAACAGATACATAACAGCTTGTACTAAGTAAGAATCTATATTCTGAATATGAAATATTTATTTAATTAAATGAAGACAATATAAGCGAAACTCAATCGAAAATCTGAAAACAGAAAAATCAGAAAAAGATATTGACACATCTGGGACTCGAACCCAGGACCTCTCGCTTACCGGGCGAACGCGCTAACCACTGCGCCACCGTGTCGATATCCAATTCGGTCACTTTTAACTGTATCATACTTCGACTAAGAACCACCCACACTATCTTCATTTTTCTTAACGCATATACTATTGGCTGCTATCTTTATGTATGATTGCAAAATTCAAACCCGAACTAAATGCTCTCTAGATAGTGTCTGGATAAATCTTTATCGATTTTATTTAATATGCGACATCTATTGACTTTTCTGCAAGTCTAGGATGAATATTTTTATTTTTATTTTAACTTTATGAGTAAAACCTCAAATTGTAATATTTAATTAAATTTATATTATATTATTAATATTTAATTAAATTTATATAATTATTAATTAAATTAATTTAGTTCGGGTTTGAATCTTGCAATCATACATAAAGATAGCAGCCAATAGAATATGCGTTAAGAAAAATGAAGATAGTGTGGGTGGTTCTTAGTCGAAGTATGATACAGTTAAAAGTGACCGAATTGGATATCGACACGGTGGCGCAGTGGTTAGCGCGTTCGCCCGGTAAGCGAGAGGTCCTGGGTTCGAGTCCCAGATGTGTCAATCTTTTTCTGATTTTTCTGTTTTCAGATTTTCGATTGAGTTTCGCTTATATTGTCTTCATTTAATTAAATATTACAATTTGAGGTTTTACTCATAAAGTTAAAATAAAAATAAAAATGAAATATTTATCTTCAAATTGAGCAGCGAGTTTTATTGTTAAAGGTTTATTTGAAGAGAGGAAGAAAATCAATCGTACAAAAAGCCAATCATTTATTCTTATACATTTCTGCAACAAAGCTTTTATGCACAAAGTTCACAGTTCAAACGTTTGTACTACTCTCTGTTTGTACTATCACTTTTTGAAATTTACCAAAGAAATTGAAATACGACTGTCAAAGTTCATTGTGAAATAATATTTCCTCGGTTGGGAAAACAGTCAATATATATTGTGTTATGTCTCATAAAATGCATCGTTATTTTAACGTAAAGCCTTCCCAGGTTTTCGCTAGAGAGCAATTTGATTCATTTTAGTATTATGCTCATGAATTTATTGGTTTCAAATTGGAGAACAGAATTTTTGCTTGAATAAAAAGAAAATATATAAGTAAATAGATTGGGTTGTTTTAAAATATTATCACATTTTATTAAAATCAAATCGACAAATAGACTCATTGATATTTTAAACATCTGAATGGTCTCCGTTTAACTCCAATTCTCGATCCGTTTAACATTTTGTTCAAATTGTGATAATCCGGCAAGCACAATAAAATGATCGTTATGCTTAACGAGAGCTTGAAAGACCCCAACCATATTATTTAGACTAATTACTTCAAGTATTTTATCGTGTTGTAACAAATTGGTATGTCGCGATTTAATTATGTACATTAAACTTTTGACAAGGTTAGACACGACAAGTTAAGGGAAAAACTGAGCGAACAATAAGTATGTACCACCGCAAATTGTCAATAAATTGAATACAACCAAGAGGAAAAACTATGAAGAGAAGGTTGGAAACATGGACATCTGGTGTGTACGGATATTCGAGACAAATACACGGTTGGTTTCAAAACCGCTCTGTCATTAAGAAGAGCAGTCAGAAGTCACATTGAGACAACTAATTGAAAATTGCCAGTACTTAAAATCAAATTACGAGTAGTTACTGCAGATGGAATGGGAGCGTATCAGAAGAAGCTAAATTAAAGGGCGCGTTTGACAAGGACGCTCAATTTCCCTAGTGCTCTTTTGGCAGACAGAGAATTGCACTCACCGCTCTGTTCAGTTGAATTAAGCAAACATTATTGTTATTATTATTTTAATGAAAACTTCCTACCAGATTCTGATAAAAAACTAAATTACTAATTATTGTGATTACTAAAGGTCGAGTACTTCGCTGTTACTTTATTCAGAATGTGTAAAAAATAAGTTCATTTTTTTTGGTACTGTGTTTTGGCATTTTGTCTCGACTTTCAAGAAATCTACAATCACTTGATCAAAAAACCATTAATTTCTTATCGCTCTAATTTTTAATTGACTGGGTTTTCAAGGGGGGGAATCTAGTCTAGTCAGATCTTTTTTTTCAAAAGGTTTTTAAAAAGATAAAATTTATTTTCGTTCATTAAACTTTTTTTACTAATAATGGTTCATTCGAAAGCGAAAAACAGTATTGAAAGTTTGATTTGAACATCTGTGCATATCTATATAGCGGCCGCACAACCGGAGGGTCCGAATAAATTGGCTGGAATCCTGGAGTCCTTGAAAATCATTTGAAACATGAAATTTAAAAAATATATTTATTGTAAGAATGTAGTATCCGCGTAAACCACAGTTTGCAAAAAAAGGTGTTATTGCAAAAATGGCGGATATAATTTTTTTTTAATTTGCAATTACTTTTTCTCAAAATAATAATTTTTCATACGTTGAGGTTCCTTCCATATAAATATAATTTTCTTTAATTTAGACTTTGAATGAAGTAAATCGGATGAAAATTCGATGAGCTACGTTTCCAGCCAACTTGAAAAAACGTGGTTATAAACGTGGTAACCGGACCGCTTCGTTTTCCGGTATATCTGCTTGGTACGCACCGCTCCTAAATATATTTAAAGGTCTAATTTGATGCTACACCTTAAGGAATGTATTTTCCATATAAACATGCAGATTTTTAGTCAAATAAAAAAATATTTTTTGGATTGGTTGGACCAGATTCCCTCCTAAAAGAGTGCTTTTAAAAGATGTTTCCAAATTATGTAAAAAAATCTTCTCTACTTCTGAAATATGGTAAATAACCAGAAAAATACACGTGCGATAAAATAATAATCAGAAAAATTCACGTCTGATAAAATCATCAAATCGTCAATTAATGCAATTTTCCAGAAATTGGGTTGTTTAATCGTCCGTCAAGAGAAAATTCAACTAAAATTTCACGAAAAACTGATCAACGGAAATTGGCCGATTATCGTGAATATTCCAATTATTGAGGGATGATGCATGCACAAGCGGAAAAATTGCGATTTTTCAGGTCTGTGTGTACCGATTGCCGAGTGTCGATTACTAGTAAATATGTCTGGAATATTTTTGCATATAACGCAAAGAAAAGTTAACGATTAGAATTTCAGAAACAGATTTATGGGAAGAAGTTTAGAAATCTTTTCAATGTATAATATTGTCGAAAATAATTGAAAATGACATAAAAACTGGTGAAAATATTGAAAAAAAAAACAAGTTTTTTTCTATGTCAACCGATGATATTACAAGCCGTAGCCAACTGCAATAATTTATTAATCTGCCATAAGCCTTTTTCTTGTGATTGTCTTTTTTCCATCAAATTACTTTACTGATCATATACATTGAGAACATAGAACTTTTATTGTAATTTTTTTATGTGAATACTCACAAGAGTCCCAGCTACTCACATCTGGAGCAGGTGATACTATGGAATTGCCAATTGGGTATGTTATGAGGCTTAATGAAGCATTGAGGGAGAGGAAATGGGGAAAAGGAAGGTGGGGATGTATCTGGCTGTTCAGATCTGATCAGAAAAGCAGCTAAAGCTATTTCAAGCAACGTTTTAATTCAGAATGTTTATCTTATAACAGGGCAATACTGAGAGTATCTTCCTCATTGTGACAGGCTGAATAATTAAAACTTATTCAAAATTGCCTTCGCTTTTTTAAATGTATATAAAAAATATGGTAGCAGAAAAGTTATAGCTTCAACTTTTTTTAACGATTAATCATTAAAAGTTTGTATCTACTTACTTTTTAATCCACTTAGTTAAACATTTGACTTCTAGTGATTAAAAGTTAACATAAATCCTTAAAATCTTAGAAAAAAAAAATCAAACGATAAAATAAATCCCAATAGCCATAATCAAACTCGTGTATCTGCCAATGAACCAATCACGATTTTTTTTTCTCAACTTCAAGTCTTTCATAATTTTCTTCATTAGATGCCTTATGTATTTTATGTTTTGTTTTTAAATGCAAATATGTATGCCCTTTCTCACAAAGGACGTTGTAAACTATGATCCCGCAGTTAATCCCCGACAGTGGCCCCTCGAAATTATCTTAATATATCTAAATTAAGGTTTCTTTGTTTGTCCCTTGTGCGTTCCTAAGCCCTTGATTTGATTGCGATGAAAATTTGGTGATATGTTATGCGCAGACCCGCGAATTTTTCTATACAAAATGGTGAGCTCTGGCGTTATGAAATTATTTCCTATATACCATTCGTCCTATTGCGATGAAGCTTTGCTGATTTGCTGTGCGACCGCCCGCGAAGGTTTCTATGTGTATATATATATACAATGGTGAGCTCAGGTGTTATAAAATTTGTATTAAAAATTACAATACCTACGCGATGATATATACCGTAGGTATATATGTTCCATAATATAAGTATTCCGGGGAGCCAACGGTTAAAGGATCAACTGCCATCGAATCGTTCGAAACATATTTGTTTAAGATAAATAAATTTCTGTAAAAAAGAATTACAAAGAATTTATTTATAATATATAAACTAATAAAAATATACAAGCAGTCAAAATCCCGCTAAAGGGCGTCTTTTGGTTCGGCTTCCCCCAGTTTGAGTGTTGGTGACCATTTTATAAATTCGATAGAAACTGGTTTAAAAAATAACCGGTTCCTCAGATCCAGTGACAACTAGTCACCGGGACAAAATAACCGCGATAGGCAATGACGTCATTTATAATATGTAGACGCGTGGTAGAAATCACAACGTGGTATTATTATTCACAACTTGCATTATCAATAATAATAATAGGGGAATTGTGCTTAAGATGACATACACAGGTAAGATGACACAGTGTTTACATCTATGAAACTATACGCCCCACAAGTCCCAAGATGTCGTTTACATGCCAGCTCATAGATGGCGTCACCGCTCAAAACTTTAGTGACCGCCCGATCGCGTTGTTTGGATGTGGTGTGCAACTTTGTGATTTCGTGACTCAAAAATATGTTTGTTGTGAAAGTGTTTCTGCCGATAAATTCGTATCAGGTATGTTTTTTATTGTATTGACTACTTTGTTATGAACTCTGATTTTCATGGGCCATGAATATCGAGGAATGATTTAAGTAACCTCAAAGTTTATAGTCAAAAAAGGCAGCAAATAAAAATATTACCTCGCAGGGTAAGATGACATAGCAACGGTCGGCGTCAGCGTAAGATGACATAGTATGAGTAAAAGTAAAAGCCCAAGTCCAAAATTAAAAAAGAGAAGGGAAATCGCAAGAGCATTAGAGCTCGAAAGAAAATATTGCGTGCTATCCTTCAGGATGACTTAGATGATCAATCTGTGGAAGATTTTTCTCAAGACGAAATGTGAATTATGCACCGATAAAAAGGTTTGTCAACTTAAACTGATGTGTGTCAACTTACCCACTTGGACACGATCGGTGTTTTTTTTTAAATTTAATTTTAATTATGTAATTTTCTTTAGCGTCAAGATAATTTTGTGTGCTTCGTCAATAAACGTTTTTAATGTGTACCCTTAGATTTATTTTTTATCACCTTTGAATAATTAAATATTTGCCTCCAAACAAAAAGTATGTCATCTTGAGCACAATTCCCCTACCATCTACCTCTCCACACCCAGAGAGATGGACGAAATGACGTATCCAATAGTACCTACTTAAAACTGCCAGCCGACGCTCCTCACGCTAGCTGGCCTCATCTTTTGGCATTGCTTTAATTCGGTTCTATTACAAAAGTAGATCTGTAATAAACTCCACCTTCGAAAAAGGTTTTGCATAAGGCGCTGCGTCAGAGTTGTATTCGTAGTCTAATTCTTAAATTTAAGCCGTAAAGACGTTGGCGAAACAATAACGTCTGATTCTATAACTACGTTCAAAAAATGTTCTATGGGCTTACTAATTATCCATTTACGTGTTGACGTAATGAGTTGAAAAGCTTACCTGGAACAAGAGAAAAGTGACATTTATTAGAATATATATTTGTATTGATTACCAACACGTATTAATTAGCACATAAATCAGTTATAATATCCATAAATTGTATAATCCAACCGGTTAAGCTAATGCAGTTTATAACGACCGTTCCATTATTTATGATCCAAATAATTCATTTGGTTCTGTTAATCCATAGTCAATTTATTTGAAATAATTGCATTATTTAACGAACATTATTATGCAACTTTCGTGCATACTAGCATAAATGCATTATTTAATAATTCGTGATATTTTTGTGAATAGATTAATAAACGAATTAGCTATTTAATTAAATTAGGACAATATTAACGAAACTTAATCGAAAATCTGAAAACAGAAAAATCTGAAAAAGATACGGTCACATCTAGGACTCGAACTCAGGACCTTCGCCTTGCTGTGGCTCAGCTCTACCAACTGAGCTAATGTGTCATCATACTTTTACTAAGAATTACCAACTATCTTCATTTACTTAACACATTTTTATTGGCTGCTGTCTTTATTTATGATTTAATCGGCTTTTACAATCAAGTGATATATGTATGAGGTTACACAGTGGTACAAATGACGGTAATTATAGTAATAACACAGTATGAATGTACATTAAACAAAGTATGGGTGATAAAAACTAGTATTTAGTGATAGGATATAATTATGAGTTACAACCAAAAAACAGAATATAAAATCTTAAGGTATATAGAGTATGTAGTGTTATACTTTGTTATATCGTACATAGCAAGGATTGACTGATATACCGGACCATATTCACTCTACTTTCTGTTAAATGGGGGGGGGGGGATTCGATCCTGGGGCCGGAGAATTCGTTAGTGAATTGAAAACTTCTTTAGTACCGCTGTGTTTTAAAACTCGATGAAATGGAAGCGAGCGACACCAAAAAGAGACACACAGGATTAAGCCTCCGAAAAAAAATATAGCAATAAAATATTTATTTATTTCACGGATACTCGGTTCTAATCTACGGTATCACGCAAGTCTCTTTTAATCTAGTGGTATGAAATACCTGACGAAACTTAGTGGCTAGACATTCAGAAGACCAAGGGTCGAATCCTACGAAATAAAAAAAAAATATTTTTGTACAATCAATATCTAATCTTCAAACCACTCCAAAATGGACAGGCAACGAAAACACAAAAGAAAGCGACAACTAGCAACTCCGATGAAGTAAACACAAATACTAATAAGATGACCAAATGTATAAAAAAGGTGCATTGGAATTTGACGACCAAAATATAGAAAAAAAATCATCCTTCACATTGATAAAAAAAGTGCTTCGTAGTCTCCTACGTCTCTTCTACTTTGGTTTCCTGAAGGTATCACTTCTACTATATGTGAATTGCATACTCTTATTTTTTTTGGCCTCTACTTGCCACAACTTTTTATTTACATCGCATTGATAAAAGGGATAGTGAAAACAATATTGTTGTATTTTCCAGGATTGTAATCTACGCGCACTATCCTTTGTCGCACCGCAATACTGAGGTCTATGAGGGGAGATACACTCCTAAGCCCCCCCCCATTACACACGCCTTTGCTCCCTGTTATATTTTTTAATCTTTCTCCATGATAAGAATTTATGTACGAGTTATAAAAGTTTAGCGCAAAGCGAAATCCTATGAATTTAACCTTTTGTATATAGTTATTTTATTGTTTTATTCTACATAAAACAATAAGATTCATATAATTTTATCATCATTTATGACGTAAACGAAACCATTTTGTAAGTAAAGTTTAGTAATTACGGCTGAAACCAGCTTATCATGAGAGATACCAGCGTCATGACCTAACTTTATTACCAACTTATTAAAGTGTATATAGAAGACAACTGCGAAGCTTTCTTGCGAGCTTTTCTCTTCAAGCAAACCTATTAACTTAAAGACTTGAAGAAACGAATATTTTTCTGGGTCTTAGTTATAAATACTTATAAATTATCATGATATTTTTTTTGTATTCAATCCTATTTAATCCGTTTTTTCTAAATCCTTCCCCGACTATTCCAACTTCTTTAATGCAGCCATGGGCTAAGTTAAAGGGCAAAGTTCAGCTTTGACGGCCTCCGTGTTTAAGGGGCGTGCGCAAGAAAAAATAATTTGTTATTTCACAATTATAATTTAAAATAATAATAATTTCGCCACGTTCCAAAGTGAAAGATACTCTCAGTATCGCCCTGGTGTAAGTCGACCATTCGGAATTGAAAATTTGCTTGAAATGGCTCTAGCTGTGTTTGGTGAACAGGAACAGATCTGTATAGACAGATGCTTCCCCACCTTCTTCTCCCCCATCTCCTTCCTCACAACATACCCTAATTAGTGATGCCATAGTCTCACTGGCTCCAGGTGGTTTGCAGCAGTTGGAAATCTTGTACGGTACTCCACAAAAAAATAATGCAAAACACTCAACATTGGGAATGAAATGGCAAAATAAATTATTTTGATGTAGATATTGTATAGGTACCGTTTAATATAATGTATAAAAGTTTACACAATTTGTCATTTCTTAATTAATATATTTTACACATTCATTTTTATTCTCTACTTAACTTTCTATTTCATATTATTTTTCTAAATTAATAGCATTAAAAATGAACATCGCTTAGGAAACAAAATATCTTTGATTTTAATAACAATTCAGAATCTAATTTTAATATTAAAGATATAATAGTCTGCAAAAGGCAAGAGTGGGGAGGCTACAAAGCACCGCACATACAGTAGGCCGATTATAGGCTAAATTCTATACATGTATCTGTCCGTCTCTTTTTAATATAGCTTTTTCGTTTCGTCGAGTTTCAAATCACAACGTTGTCAAAGAAGTTTTAACTTCAATAATAGTCCTACAAGATACGAGCGAAATATCTTCCTAGAATATGCACATCATCATCTAGAATACAACCTTAAACTCCTCGTAATACAGTATTCCTCTACATTATTATAATCCATGTAATGACTCTGATTTGAATTTAGCTCAGTTCACAAAATAATTTGTTGGTGCTTGCCGAAATGCCGAAGTTTCACGACCAACTGAGATCTTCCTAAGTCTCCTAACAAGATTTGCTCTCAGGAAAATAACAACTTGGTTGGCTCCTCTATTATGGTTGGAAGACTATCTTATTATCAAAGTCAACCCGTTCAAGTTATTACATTGTTGAAGTAGGGAACCCTTTGAAGTAATCATCTCAAGCGTGGGTATCCTACTAGGTCTATTTTCTTACAAGTATAGTAAGAAAATAGACTTAGTACTTTGCATGAGATTACTTGTATTTACTATTTGTGACGTTAGAAAATACTACGCTTTTGTCAAGACATATTTTTGCCACATAACACCCTAACCTAGCGAGTCTTGGCATTTTTAAATCAAATTCTAAACAAAACGTATCGACTCTTTTCTACAAAAGGAATTAATTGATGAATTATTGTTATTATTATCGATAAAAGTATTGTTTTAAATTTTGAAAAAATGTGTTTATTTTTATTATAATAAGGTTATTCCGTTGGTTGTTGACAGATTTGTTAAATTTTCAAACCAAATGTTGTATTATATAAAAGATATTTCAAATCATACTTTATACATTAAAATATATCAATAAATTATCTAGGAAAACTACTTTATACAGAATTTTAATTTAGTTAAAATAAAACCATTAATAAATTCGCGCATTCGTTTCGAGTCGAAAATACTTCAGTTTGTCTATTTATTTACGGTCTTGCAAACTAATATATTTCAGTTTTTTTTACACACTTATTTCGCTTAAACATTATTGAAAAATTATAAATATTTATGATTCAAAAATAATAACAAAAACTTGATGATTTTATCAACAACTTAAATGTAGGTATATACGACAGCAAAATTTTAATAAAAAAAATCGATATTGAGTTATTCTTGTTGGTACGGAGAATAATAAATATTTCTCATCGGAACCGCCCTGTAGAGTTGCAAGCGTTTTGCAATTTCAATTCTCAGCCGCTAGTTAATAAGTCTCAGAAGCATTTGAAATTAGAAAATCTCTAATAATAATTCTAGTACGTCTAAATTGAATAAACACATAAATTTATCATGTAGCCCTTTTCTAAATATATTTCCAGTAAGCCGCTCTGTTCCTTCCTTAAATCCTTTAATTAGCCCTTGCCCTTTATTGACTTCCCCACTCCAACACCTAAATATTTTAGAATGTCTTTCAGTATTTTGTATCTTATGTTAGTTTCAATATTCACCAGATTAAGGAAGGGCATTTCAGAAATCGGTAGAGATGTTGTGTTAAAGTTAAGTGGTTTAACAATTGTTTATATATATATATATATTCGTGAGCTTATAATTATTGATCTAAATCTCTTTATCTTCATACAGAATCTTCCTTCCTAAATCTTTACTCATTCATCTATTAGTTAAGTTTTAAGAACCGTTAAAATCCTATGCGAAATTACCTAATGATATTCTACGGATTTATGTAATAGGTACTACAACCATGTAATAATTTCATTTAATATACCTTATAACCTGTACAATAACGTACTGTGTATGTATTAATAAACGAATAAATTAATAAGTATCATTTACATAGTTGTTAATTGTTTCTTATTATTTTTATCAAATTCTTTTAATCTTTCTTTAATAGTCTGGTTATTAGGAAAACAATTTCCCGTAATTACTTACTGTCAAGTGCTTACATCTTATGAATATTACTTTTTGTCAAGTGTGTATGCAAAACAAAAATAAATTAAAAGCTTGAAAAAAATATATCTTCCTTTGGTATTTACTTTGACAGTCTGCGAAGATAAATTTCAGAACTGCAGCGTGCAGAGTAATGATTGACCCGATTACAGCCAACCTCCGATACGAGAGTGCACCCGAAGGAGAACCAGGAGTTCTCAATCTGGTGACAAGGTTCTTGATCCACCAAAAGTTGGTCTTCCGGACAGTTGTTCCCTCGGAACCTAGATCTATAACAGATCTGTTGTATCTACCTACTTCCTCCCTGGGAACGTAAACAGAGAAGATATTATAAAAAAAGTATAACAAAATCAACTTTCTTATATCTGCAGTCGTAAGCGGATACTAAGGTAGGTAGGTATATTACTTGAAGTTAGGTTAGGTATTACGCAAAGATATTGAAATATAAGGAGAAGTGTTATCCGCCGTTTTTACTAGGTGAGACTGTGCTTCCGGGTGTCGCCGGTGTGGTTTACAAATTAACGAATAAACTAAATGAACGAAAAATTAACGAATAAACTAAACGAACGCTAAACTAAATGAACGAATTTATTTATTTATTTATTTATTGTTTATTGTTCGTAAATATTACATAATACAATATAGTGAACTTAAAATGTCCAACTAGGCAATTGCCCGTTTTAGGACATTCCAGTATGATAATGTTTTTACATGTAAATTATAGTAAATTATTTCCGTATTCAAACTATATTGTTAACCAATAATAATGCACACTTTAAAAAAATCAAGAAAATGAACTAATTCTTTTTGTATGCAAACTACGCTGATTAAGTCGTAGTTCGGCGACAGTCACGCGGACATCATAGCATATCTGTTTTGTATTTGAATATCTTTGGTATTACGTATAAGGAAGTAGTCTTTTGTAATTCGGTGGAATATCCAATCTGCAAACGTCTTCGGTTACCTACATGGTTTTATTGTTAGCAAATATATTCGGACATGGTGGGACAATTCATCGATTGAGAATTAAATGGATAATTCTGAGCTATGAAAATCAATATGTTCAGATAAAAAATTGCAGACAAAGCAATATGTCCAGCATTTTGGCCGCTTCGACGAACCGCCTTCAAAATAATGGAAAAATCATATTCGTCTTCAAGAGTTAAGACACTCTCATAAATATTTTATATTCATTTTATGTACCAATAAAAACATAGAATAGGATTGGGAGATTTCTTTGGACTCATAAGATAATAAATTTTGCAAAAAACACCGCAATAATTCATTCGACCTATTACGAAGGGATATATTTATTCATAATATTATTTCCACGTAAGCCAACAATGGAAATATCCATTATTGTCAAACGACACTTCAATTTGAAATGGGAAAACTTGATTTGATTGTACAAATAAAATAAACAATATATCCATGCAAAAAGGTGGAAATTTTTGCATTTGTTTCACGTCCGTGCACACAAATGGTTAAACGTGAAATCGAAAAATAACACGCGGTTGAAACCTAACTAAAAGAACATGTTATACGTGTCCGAAATTCAAAATTCGTATCGGAAAACCATTGCGAATATTAAAACTGAAGAGGAAGTCCTTGTAATATTGATTGGATGTAGCGAAGTCCTGTTTTAACTTGACCATTTTATGTGTAGCTTTTCTGTAAATTTGTTAGTGTGTTCCATTTCCGTTTCAAGATGGTGGCGGTTTTAAAGGTTTAGTTAAGATGACTTTATCAAATATGAAATCATCATGGATTTATTTTGACTTCTTACCTACATTTATTCAAAAATGGTAACTACCAATTTAAAAAAGAAATTGTCAATGAGATAGTGATGGTATCTATGCACAAAAAAATACATTATATATATTATTATTTAGGTAGGTCTTTGCTTACAAAACAGAACATCATTGTATACTTTTTATCCAAATTCACTTTGAAAATTCATAACTCTATCATTTTTTGAGATTAATCTAATCTCAAACTAATCTTATTATCTGTAAGCTCTTTGTACTAATAAGTAAACACTTCTCAATCGTTAAACACTATTTTAGTTAGACATTGAATAAAGGCTGTACAATTTCTGTTTCGAACTCTTCATGATTCAAAAAAATGTTTTTAACTGGCTGTGAAAGAGCAGGTAACGTCGCATTTTGGCAGAGTAAAACACAAGGTTCCCATCGTGAAGAAGTTAGGTTATTTCTCACATATTATTTTTAAATAGACTGTTACTGCGTGAATTTAACAATTAAATGAAAGTAAGGTTTTTTAATAACATAAATGATTTATGCATGTAAATATTTATCCAAAAAATCAACGTTATGCTAACGATGAATTCAAATTTTCAATTTTTTTTTCTGTTTATTAATATAATTTTTTTTATTGTAAAGTAAAATAAAATGATTGTGTTTTAAAAGCAATTTTTCGACGTTTGTACCAAAAATACACATGTTTTTTTTAACGTTTTTTTTTTTTTAATTTGACATTAAAATATTCATATTTATAAATAATAACGGGTATTTCAAATATGAAAATCAAAAAGTAAGTTTTATTTAGTTTCTAAAAATGGTATTTGTTTTTAGGAAATCTTCTAAAAGAAGAAAATATGGCACATTTAAAACACCTTGAAAATATCCGAAAATTCAATTTGACGAGAATATGACTATTAAAAAAAATCAGTTAAAGGTTTTTTACATGAACGGTTATTTATTAATTATATAATTTTTACATCTCGTTTTTTTAGTAAAGCCGTTTATATAATTGATGCGTCAAAAAATAAATAAATTAGGAAGCAACCCCATTCAGAACTTCTCATGATTTTTACGGGTCTGCACTAATATTATTATACGAGTATTTTACGTTTCCTTCGTAGAATAATAATCTTTTTTTATCACATTATCTCAAATAGTAATTAAATTCTAGATGAAATTTTAATTATTTTAAACGGCAGGCGAGAAGTAATTTCCAAAGCAAAGATTCCGCTCGGGCGCTCCGGAAAGAGAACAATGCATTATGCATTTATTTAATAAATAAAGTCTTTATAACTTTGGTCATGAATATTCTACATTATGCAAATATGTAGCATTTGTTTGTATAATTGGGTCGTAGGTGTTCTATAGGAATGGTGCACGTTTTAATTGAAACTACTAATGCTGGCCTCAAACGAATGCTACTTTATGAGTGAGCTTTTATATGGTTTACAATTATTATTTTTTTTTATTTATATTATTTATCCTTTGACTGAGTGGGTTTTTGTAATTTTATATACATATTTCTATACCAACTGAGTTTTGTAAATGGAAATAAGTCAAATCATAATACAAATAAATCAATAAACCTACATTGTTAAGGCGCCGCATCCGCAATCAAAAAGAAGAAGATTGAGAGATTGTAATTACGAATGTTGGAGGAGCGCGATAATATTTAAATCGCGCAAATTGCAAAACATGAGACTCGTTTAAAATAGAGCAAAAATCTCGTGGAAGGTATCTTAAGTATCATTTAATGTAACATTGTGAATTTTTTCTAAAAATATAACTTGTAAAATTACTGAACCAAAGTGTTTATAATAATTTTTGGAGCGTACTTTGCGATTTTTTTCTATCGAGGTAATTTTATGTAATTTGCTTTTCGATATTATCTTCAGAAATAACATATATATTTTTTTAAGAGCTTAAAAACTTCAAATATTTAAGGGAGATATAAGAAATCGAAAAGATATAAAAAATAACGAAGTAAGTCTGAAGTCATAATTTTTGAAAAATTATTCTATGATTTGATTTGATTCCTCGATAGTTGCCCCCCCGGTATACTGATATACAATATGCAGTCGATTTAAGGAAAATAAGTTGTTCCTACTCACATAAAATATAACTAAGTGTCCCTAAACCGCCAAATAACAAGAGTATAAAACAATTTTCATTCATATTCGTCAAAGTTAAAACTACTTCTCTATATACTACGTATATACCAGCGAACAAAAATCAAAGTATAGTACAAAATATCAACATTGTAAATTAATTCGTTTGATTTCCATACCAACTTATTATTAAAAGCATCTTTGAAATCGATTTTAGGTTTAAAATTCGTAAATAATGTTAAAAACCTAATAATTTTATAATAAATTACAACTTCGGGGATAACTGTTGGGAGATCAACTGTCGGATCACCTTGAAAGAGTACGAGAATAGTGTGCAATATAGTTGTGTATGATGAATACTTGGAGAAGGTTTGAATAGTTGGTGTTCTTTGGGAAGTGTGTTTTCGAGCGATGGGAATACTGATAGAGATCTTGAAGGAAGGGTAAATGCAGGAAATTCCATTAATGGGGATCTAAACGCGGTTGACGCTAGCAAAAAAATGTTCAGAGAAAGAATACTATCAGTTCACAATAGAGTACTGGTATCTACCCTAATGTTTAGCAGTGAGACATAGATCTGACAGAGAACGCATAAAAGTAGACTGAACGCTGAAGAAATGAGATCACTGAGGCATAAATGTGGAAAAACCAAGTATTATCATGTGAAAAATGTGGAAATTCGCAAAAAATGCAAGGATGATGTAAGCGCTATGAGTAAAACTAAGAAAGGGGCGAATAGATGGATTGTGAACGTAGTGCGACGAAGAAACGAGTATAAGAAGATTATATATATATATATATACTGACGTGAATGTGGAAGGCAGAAGACGCCAGAGAAAGACACCAAGTCAACCAAATACTTGAGTCGGGCTAATTCAAGAATCGAGAAGAGAATAACAAAAGGGTATATATGAGACGATGTATTAATATTAACCAAGATAGAGTTCTACGCTTTCATGACAAACAATTTAAAGTAGGGCCCTAGAAGAAGAATAACCTCTCTAAAAGAATATTTAAAACAAAAAAACTGTTTTCTCAAAGTTTTGTCAAGCGGAACAAAACATTATTGTTTGATATTAAATATCTACGGTATAAAGCCCCTTAGAACCTTTATAAAGCAAATAACATTCTAAGTTGTGAAAGTTTCTGTTACGAAAACAAAATTAGATTCCGATTTGTACCGCATTCATTCGTAGTCCATTATTGAAAGCCTCCAAACCGCGAATCATCCCCCACCACCAAATAAATTACTACCACTATATTTAGCCTTTGATCCTCCTATCTATATTAGAGAGGGTCTTCCGATACGGCTAATGGAACCTATGGCCGCAGAGCTTTAGAGGGTAACCTCCCCTGAAGAAGAGGCATTCATTCAAATGATAAAATAACGCTCTATTTTAGAATCAAAGTAGTTTAGAAGGGGTGAAAATCAATACTATAGATAGATTAGGTTACATTTCATTTATGGAGGTGTGTTAGGCATCAAATCTTTATAAATAATTAAAAATAATATCATTGAGACAACATATTACTAATTTGTTTTGAAAATCAACAGGTCAAAAATATAACCAATTATAGATTACCTCCCTTTGATTAGAAATTTGCACAGAATTGACAACAAAATGTTTAACATAAACAAAAAACCATTATATATTAAAATATAATAAATGCAAAATAAACTATAATTTTTATCTAAAAATATAAAACAAAGTCTGGTATGTTACACCATTTATAACTCAAGGACGGCTTTACTGATTTTTATGATGTTTGATTTGTTGGATTTTTCTTCGCTCCGAATAGCAGAATAGCTATAAAACATCGCAAAAATTCAGGAAAAAAAATTATTAAGATAATTCTTTTCCTCATTCATTTTGTATGGAACGAATTCTCATCTTTTGAAAGAGCTGCAGCAATATTGTGATAAAAATAATATTGAATAGTGAGTGAATTCAAAAACGTCAAATTTCAATGCGCTGATTGTTTTATTTTTGTTCTTAAATATATTATAATGCTGCCCCTCTTTTTTACACACTTAATGTCAATAGTCGAAAATGAGACAAACGGTGAACGTACATCTGCACCCCTCCAAAGGAAATACACAATCATTATAATAAATCTCCCTCACAAGTATAGAGAAAATGAAACGCAATTCCCATAAGTGAGTGGAAAAGTAAGAAAATCACAAAAAAATATAAATCAGTATACAACGCTATCTCTGACTGATACTGACAAAAAACACGGATAGTTGCGTATCGAAAATTGCTTCATTGTGTAATTTTTAACTTAATAAAAAAAAACTGAATTTAATTCAGCTAATAAGTTAACAGTCTTAGGCGGTACGAAGTTCGTCTGGTCAGCGATTTCTTACATAAAGCAACAGCGTTAAATAAAACAATAATAATCTCTCGTGATAACAATCCAGAATAACATTCTTTTCCAGTGTACGAGTACCCTTTGACTTCTCCTGCCGTACTCTCTCGGAACATCGCCTTGCACCGCAGTGAGAGGGATGGATTCGTACGTCCGTCACTCCTGGACCCAAAGACCCCCAGCTTCCTACCCACCACTAATACCCTTTTCTTTCCCAGAACTTTCTCTCCTTCCTTTCCTAAAGAGACCCTCCACACAGCATTCCCAATGATGACCCAGGCCCCGAGGGGAATTATTTTCAATTCAAATTCAATTTTTAACAGAATTATAAATATAAACAAAAGAAAAGTTACATACTTATGAAATATCAGAGAAATGCTCTTTTACGAACTTTTTATATTTGTTATGTTCGCAATTGAAAATATTTACTTTTGGTAGTACATACATATGTTATTGTAATTATGTAATTAACTGTTTAAACACCAATTTTATTTACAGTTCGTTTTATATTGATCTACTTTGAACAGCACAGAGGATCGTGTGAAGTGCGCAGGTATATTAAATTGAATCGTATTTATTACATCACATTTATTATCAAAATCATTAATCTAATCGACCCGTCAAATGACTGAGAGGTTCAAAGAGTCGCGTCGGGTTGAGAAAATGAAAATAAAATTTCTTAAATAACTGAAAAACCTTTTAAAATTGCCTCTATTAAATTCCATCGCATTTACCTAGTCACATTTCTTCGTGCATATTATTTGATTCATTCATTGTTCGTCCACCCTAACGTCAATAAATTGTACTTGGAACCACTTTACATTTAGTCGAGGAATTTCGCAAAAGATTTTTATGTAAAATTATATCCAATATTGACAGTACCTCAAGGCCTGAGGAAATCAGGTAAGAGATTTCGTCCCTAAGCCTTATTTTACACGGGGACTCACGCTTCACTTTGCTTTCACACTCGACTGAGGGAAATATGAATTTGTAATAGCATTTTCGAGGCACATGAAATCCAATGAAACATTGAAATTATATTTTGAAGCATGTAAAATATAAGTTCCTGTGCCTTGTACGTACATATATCTTAAAAAGTGTCTTATTAAAAATCCATCATTTCAACATGGTTTTATCTCTGGACGATCTACCTTAACTAACCTCACACTGTACGAATATTTTATCTCAGGTGCCCTCGCTAATAGAGAACAAGTTGACTCAATTTATACAGATTTTAGTAAAGCATTTGATAAGGTTTGCATTAAAATTCTAATAAATAAATTGTCAAAACCAGGAATAAGTGGTAATTTATTACTCTGGATTAAGAATTATTTATCAAAACGTGTACTAACTTTCTTTATTAAAGAACATTTGTCTTACGAATTTGAAGCCACTAGTGGCGTGCCTCAGGGTTCGCACCTTCGTTCAATATTGTTTATTCTTTTTATAAATGATGTCACTTCCATATTCTCTGATGTTAATATATTATTATTTGCCGATGACATGAACATATATAAAATCATAAAAAATATGTACGACTGCTTGTCCCTACAATCAATTTTTTTTAAATTCGTAGAATGGTGTACCATAAACAAACTTACACTTAATATTAAGAAATGTCAAATCATGAGTTTTTACAGAATAAAAAACCCTATCAAATACAATTATTCACTGAACAGCCATAGTTTATTGTCAGTACCTGAAATAAGAGACCTCGGTATAACTTTTGATACAAAACTATTATTTACTAATCACATTAATATCATTACTAGTAAGGCAATGAAAATATTGGGCTTCATTACAAGAATATCGAAAGATTTCAAAAACATCTATACATTTAAAATGCTTTATTCAACTCTAGTTAAAAGTCATTTAGAATATAATTCTCCCATATGGAACCCCTTCTACAAAAGTCATGCAATTTCCATTGAAAGAATCCAACACAAATTTCTCCGATCAATAAATTTTAAATTAGGAATTCCTGTGGATTAAATTAACTATGATTCTCTTTTACAAAAAATGCGACTGATTTGACATTTCTTAATATTAAGTGTAAGTTTGTTTATGGTACACCATTCTACGAATTAAAAAAAAATAGAGATATTGAAAGAAGGGTGAATGCCGGTAACTCCATTAATGGAGGACTGAATGCCGTTGGCGCTAACAAAAAACTGTCAAAAGAAGCGAAGCTAGCAGTCCACAATGGAGTCCTCGTACCTACCCTGATGTATGGCAGTGAGGCATGGAACTGGCAGAGGAAGGTTGAAAGTAAACTGAATGCTGTTGAAATGAGATCCCTGAGGCGTATGTGTGGTAAAACAATGTATGATCGTGTGAGAAATGTGGATATCCGCAAAGAATGTAAGGCTGATGTAAGCATAATGAGTAAGATTAAGAAAGGGACCCTCAGATGGTTTGGGCATGTAGAGCGAATGAACGAAGAAAGTAGTGTAAGAAGAATATACGACGCAAATGTGAATGGTAGAAGAAGTCGGGGTCGTCCGAGGAAGACATGGCACGATCAAGTGAATCAGATACTTGAGTCTGGCCATGTCAAAAGTCAGAATAATAGAAGAGAATGTATGAGACGATATATGAATGTGAGTGAGGCAAAGAGTGTGTGCCAAGACCGAGTTGTTTGGCGGTCCGTCCTCTCTGCCTACCCCTGCGGGGAAACGGCGTGATGGTTAGTTAGTTAGTTAGTTAGCGACTGATATCGTTAAAAGATAGAAGAAGACTTAATGATCTAATTTTATTATTTAAAATAAACAATAACTGGTTTGACTCCCCTGAACTAGTTTCATTAATAAATTATCATTTCCTAGTAGAACAACTCGACTCAAAACACCTTATTATTGCAACAATACTCTCAGTAATTCAGAACAAAATTCAATAATACATCGTTTATACACTTTAGGTAATGAATTTGCTCATATCGATCATGCCGGAAGTCTGTCATCATATAAAAGACGCATTAAACAAAATTTTTCTACTAGTACTACCACGTAATCATAAAATAATCATGTAACCATAATGTGTCCTACCAGTACGCACTCTAATATTTATAGATTAGAAACATATCACAGGTACTTTGAAACTCTTTTATGTTTTTAAAACTATATATATCAATGTTTTTAAAACTATATATAACAATTGAAGTGTTTTGCGTGAAGAATTTTATTTGACCAGGAATCTAATAATTCCTGGTTGGTATTTATAAGAATGCTGGCATTCTCGTCGTATAAATTTAATGGTGAAATATTTCTATCTGCCTTGCAAATTATTTTGTGCATTTCTGAACTGTCAGCTTTCCTATGGAAAAAATTTCTTAGCATTTCAACCTGATTATGTTTTAAAGATGTTATTTTGACTATACCTCTACCTCCTAAATTTCTGGGTAAATTAATTCGTTCTACAGCTGAATTTGGATGATGGCAATGAAATTTTGTTAATGTAGTTCTAATTAATCTTTCTAAGCTATCTAAATCTGTATTAGACCATTTAATTATGCCAAATGAGTAAGTTAATAGAGGTATTGCCCAAGTATTTATCGCCTTTTTAAATTTTTAGCAGATAGATTGCATTTCAAAAATTTTCTGATCCTAGTTTTAAATTTAATCCAAATATCATTTTTAATACTAGTATGATCTAATCTATTTGATTGCGGATATCCTAAATATTTATAAACCTCACCCCATTTCATGCTTTCAATTTTGAAATTTCTAAATATACCCTCGTTTCCATCTACAATTTTACCTTTCTCTATATGGATGTTCTACATTTATCTATACCAAAAGTCATTTTAATATCATCTGAAAAAATTTGAACTACTTTAATCATTTTCTCTAAATTTGGTTCAGAATTCGAATATAATTTTAAATCATCCATAAATAATAAATGAGAAATTATATTTTATTACCTTTTATTATTATTAACTCATTTTTTTACCTTTTGTTTTTAGATTTAACTCTACATTAATATGTTACTTTCTTTGTTATTGTATTATAATATATATATATATATATATAAATATTATTATGTTAATGGTACATGTTGTGCTGTATGTTTTTGAAATAAATAAATAAAATAAATAATAAGCAATGATAAAATTTAAACGATTTGTTTAAAATTCAATGATTTCAAAAGAAATTTTATTTCTTTCAACGCTATCCGCTCTACGTATTGAAATCATCGGCACGTCCATCTCTTAATTTTTTTCGTTTCACTAATCCCAATAACGCACTATTTATCCATCTTACTTAATGTCATCTGATGCAAAATTATTTCACACAAATTTCTCAGTATCCTACAAATCATTTCGACGGTCCTGTAAAACAATGCCAAATAATGCGCTAAAAATTTAAAGTCGTTTTGTTGATATAAAAGTCTGTATTTTCGAATTATTTTATAAAACGCAAAATATTAAAAAAACAACAAAAAAAACAGTAAAAATGCAGAAACTAAAATTTAAAGAGCTCTACTGCAAAATTACAAATATTAAAAACTACAAAATCAGGCATTGTTCTTCGGGACCGTCCATTTCATGGCCTCTGTCTGAGTTTCATGGTCTCTGTTTGTCTAAAATATATTTGTCTAACAGCAAAAACGCTCGAATGGTGTGCTTTGGTACCGTAAAATTTGAGCATCTTTTTCAGTGTGTAATTTCTTGGCTAACCTTCGTGCTACTTGTGTACTCTACGATGAAATCATTATTTTAAGAATCCAAATCCGTACTGGTGTCACTTCTCAGGGTTTAAGCCATTCCTGATATTTACACTTCACAACTAGATAAGCAAACATCTACCTGCCGAAACTTTAACTTAAAGTTCTGTAAGTCCGGAAGTAACATTTTCTAAATTGTTGTGGGGAGCTTTTTAAAGTTTCAAATTGTATCTACGACCTACGTATAGTAAGTCTAAAATGTGACTTTTTTTACTGCATATTATGGACCGTTAATATGAGTATTTAATGTGTGTAGACACTTTTCCTTTTGATATAATTTAACTATAATAATTAATTTATGTAATATCCCTAATTAACACTTATTACTAAATACTTCAATATTTTTCGCTATTAGAAATTATTGCATACTTCTCTGGTATAAAATACTTTCTGATTTTTGGATATACGCAATATTATTTATAATCTTAATATAAAAAAAAAGTGGGGTTAGTTACATCATTAATTTGTACCTCGAGAACGGCAGGACCATTTTTTATGGTCTTTGATTGGTTGGATTTGTCTCCGCCCCGAATATCAGAATAGCTATGAAAATAGCTTAGAAAATTATTTTCCTCATACATTTTGTTTGGAATGAATTCTCATCTTTTGAAAGACCTGCAGGAATATTGTGATAAGTATAATATTGAGTGAATTCCAAAAATGCGCCGATTATTTTGCTTTTGTTCTTGTAATGTTCTTTAAATATACTTTGTAAATTACAACGCAAGTTCGTCTTGTATCTTATTTATTTAATTGGATTACAGCGGAATTAGTATTGTTGGTAGCGTGTAATTATTAGAGCTCTCAGTTTCAGAATGAATTAACGATAGCGCCCGAGCGCCCAGCGGCTGTAAGTTCGGCAGCATTCGGCTACGCCCGAATGTCTCCGAACGAACGATAGACATATACCACACCTTCCTCCCTCTAATTAAGCGCTATCAACACAAATACAATTATTCTTAATTATTAGATATTTCATTTACAAAATCATATGTCTCCTTATTTACATGCTAATACATATTATACACACATTTATATATTATTTTAACCACACATTTATATATTGTTTATTCACAATTTAACACTCAATAGTTTTTGTTTCTTTCCTGGAGAGGATTTATCTAGGTCGGAGCCTTCCCGCCCATGAAACTGGTTGACACGATGTACTAGGAATTGCCTCATCCACCGTACTTGGTCTCGTCGTGTCTGCACTTTCCAGTGCCGTCTCCTCTCCTCTCGAGGAGAACAAACCGTTAGCTCACTCCACAGATTGGACAACTCCTTCTCAGACTGTTCAGTCCTCAAATCATCAGACGCGGAATTTGGCAAATCTGAGACATTATCGCTCCAGCTAACCGACAAGCCCCTCATCTGGTCAACATGACGTTTCCATATAAAATGTGACTTACAAATTTTAATCAAATACAATTTTTTTTCAAGTTTCTGTGTAATTATTCCCTTTACCCATGTAAATTTATTATTTTGCCTGAAATCCTTAACAAAACATTTTTGTCCCACAATAAAATTTCTAGTCTTGACACCACCATAATTTTTTGCCTGTTTACGTTGATTGGTCTCAATATTTTTATTCGCCAATTCATGTTGTTTAGACACAAATTGCTCCTTATCTCTTGGAATGAGACTGTCAAATGTAGATCTCAGTTTTCTACCAAAAAGCAAAACTGCTGGCTCGACTCCAGTCGTACAATGTGGTGTATTTCTATAATCTGACAAAAATTGTAACAATTTATCCCTGTAATCAAACCGAAATTTATTTCCAACCATAAGTTTTTTAAGAAAACCTTTCGTATTTTTAACAGAGTTCTCAGCGGCTCCGTTGCTTTTTGGATGCATGACAGGAGATGTCATGAATTTGATATTGTTTTCCCGTAGGAATTGTCTGAAAATCTCGCTTGTAAAAGATGTACCGTTATCCGAAACAATGAGTTCAGGGTTGCCAAAATTTGCAAATAATTTTCTTAACTCAAAAATAGTATTAGCTGAATCTGCCCTTTGAACTTCAATACAGTCGACCCATTTAGTAAATGAATCGCAGACAACCAAAAACATTTTTCCTGCCAGAGGCCCACTGTAGTCTATATGTAACCTACTCCAGGCCTTTCCTGAATTTGGCCATACAGATAATTGACTCTTTGGGGGTGACTGTTTCGTCGAAACGCAGTCTGGACATTCCTGAACCATTTTCTCTAAATCCTTGCTCAGCGATATCCACCAAAAATTACCCCTTGCTAATCCTTTCATCTTTACGATGCCTAAGTGTGAACGGTGTATAAGCTCTAAAACTTTTTTATGCAACGAACTTGGAACAATAATCCTATGTTGCCAAAATAAACAATCCTTTACAATCGAAAGCTCATTACGCTTTATCCAATATTTCCACAAATTACCTTCGCGACTTATCCGTTTGGGCCAACCCTGCCTCAAACAAGTCATTACGCTCTGAATTTCCGTGTCAACTTTAGTGGCTTCCGTGATTGAATTTACGTCTAGATGTTCGCAATTACTAACAAAGTTAACGAAATCTGACCCGTAGTCCTCTTTGAATTCTACATTAGAATTCTCAACTCTGTTCTTCAACGGTAACCGAGACAGAAAATCTGCCTGGTTCCCCCTTGATACCATCGGTTCCCCAGAAAATAATCTTAGCAATTGAACTACCGTATTCTTTAAATAAGGTTTTACGTTCCTATTATTTGCACATGAACTACCATGCTCCGTAAACATGGTTTTATGTTCCCTAAGATTAGAACTTCCATACCCTGAAAAATATGGTTTTACATTCCCCATTTTCTGAAAATTGTTCTTATTCGCGAACGAAACCGAATTAATATTTTGTCCCAGAATAATATTGAGGTTGAAGGTTTCCATGAAATCTCTCCCAACTATTAGTTCTGATCCGTTGTTTACAATAATAAAGGTTACAAACCTAACTATATTATTGTACTCGACCTTGAAATTTATCTTACCTACAACAACCAATATACTACCATCATAACCTGAAATCTTTCGTGTTTCGGGTGACAATTCTAAATTACTGAAATGTTTACAAAACAAAATTTCTGGAATAACACAGACTGATGAGCCCGAATCAATCATAGCATTGAAATTTTTACCATTTAATTTCAACTGAGCTGTGATTGCTTTAATAAATGCTACAGTATCAATATTATTATCATTACAGTTCATTACTGATTTCACTGATCCGTACCTGCAATTTTTCCTTAAATGCTCTATTTTTCCACAATTATAGCACTTTGCTTCCTTCAATCTACAATTACGCGTGTCATGATATAATTTCCCGCAAATACTGCATTTCTTTTGAGATGAAACGGTATTAAACTGTTTAAACGATCCGCGCCCGTCGCTACTGTATGAACGTTTATTCGGCGTACGAGCTGGTGAAGGTGATCTTGCACACTTTCTCACAGTATTTACTTCCAATTTAAGTTTAGTTGACTCGATTTCAGGACCTTTCGCGGTAACTGCCAGTTCAACTAACTGATTAAAATTTAACTTAGGGCCTTCAATAAACAATTTTACACGCACTGGACCCGGAAGTAAACCAATCGCAAAAACATCTACCAGATTAGCTTCTAATCTAGCCCCAAATTGACAATAAGTACTTAACCCTCTAAGTCTTGCTGCAAACTCCTTAATCGACTCGTTTTGATCCTGTTTAGCAAGAAAAAACAATTCGCGCTCCCGAAAGATAGATCTGCATTTTACACAATGTTTTTCGAGCAACTCAATTAATTTATCAAATGTAACATCAGTGATTTTAGATGGAAAACATAAATTAGTCAGAAGGGTCAAGGATTCTGCTTCAAGCGAGTTTATCAGATAAGCCTTTTTCTTAATCTCCGTGATATCATCATGCAATAAGAGGAACTGTTCTAATCTGAGCCGAAATACATTCCAATCTCCGTTTATGTGAGAAAACGGTGGAATTCTCCCGGATTCCATTCTCACGAGAGGAAAAAAAAATTGACACTAGCCGTACAAGTACACGAACGACAACAATAACTTAACAAGCAAAAAAAAAAATACACAATTCGATAAATCCTCTACAAGAAAGAAACAAAAAACCTTAACTTCTGATATTGCGGCTGTTGACTTCCTTCTCGTATGTGAGAGAGCCCTTTCCTCGGCTTCTCTCGGACTTCAACTTCCGTGGATAGACTCGACTGGTCAATCTGCCAAGCCCCAAAAACGACCACTGCCTCCTTGTGTTTTTTCCGGGTGCCCTTTCCTCGACAACCCAACAACCCAGACTGTGGCTCCAGGGATAGTTTAACTAGGATTTCATTCCTCGGCTGTAGGTAGCCTTAAAAATCGGGATGACTTAGCCCTCCTTGCTTCGTGTAACAAATTTTTTTTTTTTTTTTTGTGTATGCTCCCACAATCCAATTAATTTTTATCCTTTGGCTGCGCCAGTTGTAATGTTCTTTAAATATACTTTGTAAATTACAACGCAAGTTCGTCTTGTATCTTATTTATTTAATTGGATTACAGCGGAATTAGTATTGTTGGTAGCGTGTAATTATTAGAGCTCTCAGTTTCAGAATGAATTAACGATAGCGCCCGAGCGCCCAGCGGCTGTAAGTTCGGCAGCATTCGGCTACGCCCGAATGTCTCCGAACGAACGATAGCCATATACCACAGTTCTAAAACATATAATGCGGCCCTTCTTTCTTGTCAACCGTCGAAAATATGACAAACGGTGAATGTATGTCTGCCCCACTCCACAGGAAAAATACAATAATTGTAATAAATCTCCCTCATACCTACATATAAATAAAATGAAAACAAAAAAAAAAGAAAATCACAAAAATTATAAATCCGTACACAACTCTGATATTGACAAAAACAAAACACCGACAGTTGACAATTTTTAACTTGAACTGAAATTTAAAACTGAATTTAATTCAGCAAATAAGTTAAAACAACGGTTATTGATTCTGATAGGCGGTTCGAAGTTCGCCGGGTCAGTTGAATAAAAAACAACATTTTGTACATTAAGTAAGAGTCGTTTTTTGGGTACATCAGCTCAGGCTTGCTCGGAAACAAACAGCCATATTACAGATACAGACGTTGAGTTCACCTATAAATATGTGTTCTGGACTTCCGAAGTTTTATATTTTCAATTCTTGTTCGAGTAAGAGCTAAATATAAATGCGGATATTCAGCTTTTGAGTATTATTGGACTACGGATATTTTAGACTAGGCTATTTTAAGTAAAAAAAATGTGACTTCTGGACCTAAGTTCTTTAGGATAGATTATTTCTTAATTAGTGTTCAGTCAATTTGGTATGTATGAATGTGAGTGAGGCAAAGAGTGTGTGCCAAGACCGAGTTGTTTGGCGGTCCGTCCTCTCTGCCTACCCCTACGGGGAAACGGCGTGATGGTTAGTTAGTTAGTTAGTTAGTCAATTTGGGAGGCGGGTGTGGGTACTGCCACTTCGGGAGTTATTTATTTGATAACCAACACCTCTGCCGTAGGTCACTCACTCCATGTGGTTCGATACGTTAGACGAATTAGCAGGGGTGCCTGGGTTCATGGGGTGAGGTTTGTCTCACGTGAATCCATTTTCCCACCTACAGCGAGGCGGGCCGGATCGGGAGAGACTCTTTGAGGGAGCCCCAACCTAGACCTCTCCAGCCGGACTCTCTCGATAATAATTAATTTTATGATGCTTCTAATTAAATGGGATGTCTTTAATTTTTTTTCTTTATCAGTGATTTTAGTTAAAAAAACGTAAGCTTAGCCATTTATATGTTTGCATTAAAAATATATGTGTGTATGAAAATTGGATGCAAGAGTTCACGGTTCCGGAAAGCTTTTGATACTTCAGGAATAAGATAAACATTGCCGAAGAAACACGAAATTTTTATAGCTTTTATAAATGAATTTTACCACTTTCGGAAAGCCTTTTCCAGAAATTTTTGAAATTTATTTTTAATTTATCAATATTTTTGTACTATTGCTTATCTTGGAAGCGGTGAAAAGGAAGCAGTGAAAGGTTGTTTAGAAACATAACATTATTGTAATGTAAGGGAAAAGCTTTATAGCTTCTCCACTAGATGAAGCAAGGAAGTATTTCTCCGGTTGGCCGATGGGGCACCTGTATCGCCATAGCTGACGAGATTGGCTCGCTCCCGATATCACATCTACCTCTCTTGCGGTCAGGTCGGCTTACTTGTAGTCTTATTATTATAAATGTAGTGTATATAAATGCTTCTGGCTTTTAGACATAGATGGCAGTGCTAAGAGCTGTCCTTATATTCCGCTAGATGGCAGATAGTTGAGTACCTGTGGGAACCAACAGAGGGCCAAGCAGCTCTGGGTGAGTGTTCACTGGAACCCTCTGATCAGAATCCATTTACCCAGCTTCTAGTTAGGTCGACTAACGAGGTCAATATTGTAATACGCGAAGTATACAAGAGCCTTGTCTCTTTATGGTAGGAAAGGCTTTTATTATGTTCATATTATAGATCTGTTTAACATGTAAAAAAAGTATTATTATTGTAAAAACATACATATATTAAATTTAAAAAAATACAATAATAAAAAATCCAGATAACAATCAATAAATTGCAGAACACCACAATAAATGTGTAATTTTCAATAAACCGGATTGCTAATATCGAAAACCAAATATTTATCGAGAAGACCTCCATAATTATTTAAGTGTTTTGGAGTATAAAGAATTACCCAACACAACAACTATTGATTTAGAAATATTCCATAAAAATTCTACATTATACAAAAATTGTAGAACGTACTACAGTTACTAACAACAGCTGCTTTCTGTTCTCAGCGGCCGGAACTGATTGCGATGGCTGCCTGTAGACATAGGAACGGGAGGTGAGAGATGGAATTTTGATGCGACATGGCGGAAAACTGTGTTATTAAAAATTCCAGCCTGAATGTGGCACAGCCGGGTGACAAAGAGAGGAAAATCAATAAAACATTTTACAGATATTTTCCCTTTATCGATGACCAATAAAATTATATTGCTTGGATGGAACAATATCATAAATTTTCACAGAAATTGTTTTGTGCTGAAAATTACAGAAATTTAATTACTTTTTTTTTACATTAATTCCTTACAGAAGGCTCTGAGGAAAAAATCTCGCCGGACCTAAGCCATATTTGTGGATGTTGTGTGGAGAGTCTTTTTATTAAAAGAAAGGAGAGAAGGTTCTGGGAAAGAAAAATAATGTGAATGATGGATGTATGAATCCCTCTCACTACGGTCGAGAGAGTCCGGCTGGAAAGGTCTAGGTTAGTCTAAGCCAGTCTCTAGTCTCAGTAGGTGAGTATACGCATTCGCCGTCAATACCTAGACACCCCGTGAACCCGGGGGCTAATGCTAAGTAATGAAACGTAGCGAACCACTTAGGATGACCTATGGTTATCCAATAAATGATTCCCGGGGCGGCGGTACCCATACCAAAATGGTATGCGATGGGTCGAGAGAGTCTGGCTGTAGAGGTCTAGGTTAGGTCTGCCTCAACCAGTCTCTCCCAATACCGCTATGCAGTAGGTAGGTGGGCTAACGCATTCACTGTCAAGACCTAGACAAACCTCACCCCATTAAAACGGCACCCCTGCTAAGTCATAAAGTTTAGCAAATCAATTGCGGTGACCTATGGCAGGGGTGTTGGTTATCCAATAAATGGTTCCCCGGGCGGCGGTACCCTTACCCGCCTGATAGCTGATTCAGTCAAAGTCTGTTTGTTAATCCTTTAACCTAATAACGATAATTTTTAACGATTAATCTTCTTAAAATCGTTAATGTTTTTGTTCTTCAGTAACTAAGATAAATCGTTAATTTTTACATCGTTTTCGTCGTTAATATTAATTCACGTTTTTAATTAATTTACTTTAACTGTCTTCTTACTAATTTTGGGAAAACCAGTGGCGTTTATATTACTTTCAATTAATCGATTCTTTTCAGGATGAAAACTAATGTTTAAGTCGTATACCTCAAAATAGAATATAAAGATAAAACCAACAACTCAAAACAAAAATATGAAGAATTATTATATTATATTCGAATAGTTTTCTTCCCACGTTTTTGGCTGCTATCTTTTTAAATGATCACAACGTTCGAAGATCTGCTTTATGACCTGGATAGAATCTCGGATAAACGTACCCTATTTTTGTGGTTTTATGGTGGTGGACACATCTACCTGATTATGGACACTGTAACACTATCCGAAACGTTGGGTAAAGAAGGAGTTAGAACAACACGGCAGAACACCCCAAAAATAAATATTGACCTTTTCTAAATATCTAAATTGAATGTCATTTTTTAATTGGAACAACTTTTTTTTATAATAACTTTTGAAGGTTATGCCCATCAATGTAACATATCAATGAAGAAGATAATACTAATAAATCTAAACGAGAATATGAAAAAAGTTGAAAAGAAACGAAGATAAGCAAGAGGAAGATTCGTATGTTCCTCGTTTTGCAGATCTGATTGGCAAACATAGCTATTATAATTTCATGAATATTTGTTCATTGAAACCTACTAAATATTAAAAAAAATATATATTTATGATTTTTCACGTGTATTTGCCTTCGCTGTGATATCAATCGATATAGGTGATTTCTGGTTTAAAAAGCCATCATGCAAATTCACCACTCTGCCATGAAGGTAATAAAATGTTTTATTCCGAACAATCCCCAAAGCTCTCCAAATCGCTACGCACTGATGCTTTTGTTAATTGCTTTGTTAAAAGTGGTTTTAAACCATTTGAAATGGCAACAGAATTGAGTTTACTATTTTACTGCAGTGTCAACCAAAACAAAAATGCAGCAGAATTCTGCAAACTTTAGTCCGTTGTGTCAGCAAAAGCTCTGGAGGCTTTGTTTTGTAATGAGGCCCAACTCTGGCAGCAATTAAAAAATAAAGCTATGGAAAGTGCATTATTACCTCTTCATGTCTGTGTAATAAAAAGGGGTGGTTGAGACGTAAGACGCAGAAAATATTTTAATAATCCTTTTTTTATTTTTTTGTATTTCTTTGGCATTAACTACTTGGACATTTTGTTTTGAAAAGTTTTACTTTCCATGAATATTTGTTAATTAAATTTAATTTTTCTGCTACCGTTTTAAAAAAAAAAATCGTAAGTAAAAATTAGTAAAATCCTTTTTTTATTTTTTACAGGGGAGACAAATAATTTTACAGGGCTTTTGTCATCTTTGGGAAGCCACGTTAAGGGTTTTTTTAAAGGAAAGGATTGAGAGGAAGATTTGTGAAGGAAAAGGGTAAGAGGGGTGAGTGGTCATCTGGGTGTTAGTGTATCCAGGAGTGACCGACGTATGACTCTACCCCTTCCACGGTGCAAAGCGATGGATCGAGAGTCCTGCTGGAGAGGTAAAATGGTCTTCCACATCCATTTTTTTTCCAAATCTGGTATGTGGGCATATGCATCTTCTGCAAAGACTTAGATAAACCTGACCCCATAAACCCGGACACCCCTGCAAACTCACCAAAGGTAACGAACCACTTGGGATGACCTATGGCGGAGGTGTTGGTTATCCGTAAAATGATTTGCGTCAACTTTATTGGAAAAATACTAAGTTACTTGATCGCATCACGTTTTTCAACCACTACCTCTAAATTTTTAGGCATTGCCGTGCCAACGAGATTTGTATATGTTTTTAAAGTTTTATAATTTTTTTTTCACATTAGCTCCACACAGGAGGTGGCGATTTTTACGCTCTTGTTTGATTTCAGGTGGAGGTTTTCTGTGGTACTCACTTTTGTAAATCAAACGCTTGTTTTGTGTTTGTTTGTCTGGTCATAATTTATTATTCTTTTATTTACATAATCCTGTTTTTTATAAGATTTATATTGTGATCTGCTTGTTGGAACACATTTTTTTTACGTAAGAATGGAAGCTACCTTCCTTTGTTCTTCTATAGAACTATTTGAATAATGGAACAAAAAAGAAAATAATAAAATTAGGTAGGTACTTGCCTAGAAGTAATTGCCCATAGAACAAGTACCTACTCAATAAGCATCAATTTTAACCATAGCTCCCCGACAAAAAGGGCTGAAATTAAATGAAAGTTCTTTTTAGAACCCTATAATAGTTAAAATTGATTATTATTATTTGTGAGATAAATTATTTTTAAAAAATAAAAAAGAGAGGTGAAACTAGCTATTACACATATCGTAATCATCCATTGATTGTTGTAGTTAGTTTAGAAACAATAATATAATAAATTGAAGTAAATCATTAGAAGATATGCATAATAAAAAAAAATAACACTAAATTATAAAATGTTCATCTTCTTGATCCTCGATCGATAGCCTCTGCAGTTCTTGTCTTCAAGAAAGATGGCTTCTTTTTGATCCTTGGCCTTAGTAAAGATGACTTATTTTTTATACTGCTCTTCTTAGATGTTAGTAGTTTATTTTGATCCAGTTCTTCTAAGATGTGATAGCATCGTCCATTGGTAGAAGACACAATTTGGTAATGGGCCTTTTCATAGACCCTTGCTGCGTCTTCAAGGTGACTATACGGGTTATCCCATCTTGTCCAGGGTGAGTGGCGATGACACGTCCCATCCTCCATAAATTTGGTGGTGCGTTGTCATCTTTGATGATAACTAAGTCCCCAATCTTTAGTTGTCGCCGGTTCCCATCCGTCCATTTAGTCCTTTGCTGCAGCTCTCCCAGATATTCAATTCTCCATCTTGACCAGAAGCTCTGTCTTAGTTGGCTTAGTTTTTGGAAATTATTAAGCCTGTTTATGGGAATCTGTTGTAGGTCAGGTTCAGCTACAGCTGACAGGTTATCACCAATAAGAAAGTGACCTGGAGTAAGTGCGAAGAGGTCGAGGGGATCGTTGGATAGTGGAATTAAAGGCCTAGAATTTATGCAGGACTCTATTTGGTATAATAACGTACACATCTCTTCATATGTTAATGAAGAGACGTTTGCCACTCTTTTTACGTGATATTTCACACTTTTTATGTTAGATTCCCAAAGACCTCCATGATGAGGACCTTTAGGTGGGATAAAAACCCACTGAATAGACATATTAGTTAAGTAATTAGCTATTTCCTTTTGAGAGACATATAAATTATACATATTTTTCAATTCATTATTCGCTCCAACAAATGTAGTAGCATTATCAGAATACAATTTACTAGGTTTTCCACGTCTGGAAATGAAACGCTTTAAACAATTAAGAAATGCATCTGTAGTCAGAGCGGTGACCAGTTCTAAATGAACTGCCTTAGTAGAGAAGCATATAAATAAACAAATATAAGACTTGACTGAATTGGATCTCCTACTGATTCCAGACTTTATTAAGATTGGCCCTGCGTAATCTAGTCCTGTAACAGAGAACGGTCTACATGGTGACACTCTATCCTCTGGAAGGTCAGACATTATTTGATGACTTGTTTTTGGACTGCATTTAAAGCACACAATGCAATTTTTAAGTATTTTTTTAATAGCATTTTTTGCCATTATAGGCCAATATTTTAGTCTAATAAGTGCTAGTAACGTTTGAGTACCTACATGCAAATTTGTATAATGAAAATGTTTTATGATTAACTTTGTTAGAGGGTGATCGTGAGGTAGTAATATCGGATGTTTTTGTGCTTCATGTATTAGTTTTCCTCTGGACAATCTCCCACCTACATGCAATAAATCCATATGTATAAATGGGTTTAATGATTTGAGATGACTGGTTTTATCTAAGTTTTTTCCCGCCTTTAATGTTTTAATTTCTTTTGAAAATGAATAAGATTGAGTGACCGTTATTAATGAATGTAACGACTTGTTTAATTCTATTATTGAAAGTTGTCCTCTAAATGTATGTTTTTTTCTTGTATTATTAATGAAACGTAGGATATAAGCAGTTACTCTTTGTAAACGCGTGAGAGAAGAAAAACGATAAAACAATTCCCAATCTTTATTCATACTGACGGTTAAATTTATTTTGCTTTTTAATTCCGGTGGATCGATGCAAATTTCCTTATAGTTCGGCCAAGTTACTTCATCTTGAGTTAACCAATTAGGACCTCTCCACCAGATTTCTGAAGAAAATAGACTTTTAGCACTGGTTCCTCTTGATAAAGTATCCGCTGCATTATCTTCGGAGTTGACATGCTTCCATTGACTGGTTTCGCTTCTTTCCTGTATTTCTGCAACTCTGTTTGCAACAAATGTATTCCATCGCGCTGGTTGATTTCCTATCCAGCATAGAGTTATAGTGGAATCACACCAATAAAATGTTTTATCCAAAGGTATAAGTAGGGATTCCTTTACTTTTTCAACAAGTTTTGTTAACAGAACAGCACCACATAATTCCAATTTAGGCAAAGAAATCGTTTTTAATGGAGCTACTCTTGATTTAGCTGTGATTAATTGAGAATGCCGTTTTCCTGATTGGTCTGTGGATAGCATATATATGCAAGCAGCATATGCTTTTTGAGATGCGTCACAAAATCCGTGCAATTGTATATTTACAGTTTGATTACATATAATTTTTCTAGGTATTTGAAAAGAATTTACACCTTTTAAATCTTCTAAATATTTTTTCCAGAGCTTCAGAATTTCTATAGGTATTTCTTCATCCCAAGATATCTTTTCTTGCCATAATTTCTGCATAATAAGTTTAGCATTCACGGTTACTGGTCCTAGCAAACCTAATGGATCGAAAATACTAGCAATCAGTGACAAAATATTCCGTTTATTATAAATAGGATGTGACGGTAGTTCCACGTGATATAAAAAACTATCTTTTTCGCAATTCCAAGCTAAGCCTAGAATTTTCTCTCCTTCTGGTTTGTCCAAAATTACCATATCAGTGGCCTGATCGGCCTCCGATGACAAATCAGAAGAATTAGACCGCCATTTTCTTAAGTTCATACCGGCCGAATTCATTATGGAGATTAACTGTTCTTTTAACAAATTACAGGATTCCACATTGTCTGCACCTGTAATTAGATCATCTATGTAAAAATCTCTCTCTAAAATGAGACTAGTTTCAGGATATAACTGAGCGTTTTCCATACTCAGCTGCTTCAAGCAACGCGTGGCTAAGAAAGATGACGGTCCCATACCATAAGTTATCGTATTTAACTTGAAATGGCCCATTTCCTCTTCTGGAGATGCTCGCCAAAGTATTTTTTGGAAGACGCGGTCCTCCTCTCTAATGTTGACCTGCCTGTACATTTTCTCTATGTCAGCCGTCAATGCCACTTGATATTTTCTAAAATTCAACAAATGGGTATATAAATCATTTTGTATTATTGGACCAACCATTAACGCGTCGTTTATTGATATCCCGCTGGAGGTTTTTGCGGAGCCGTCGAACACCACTCTTAGTTTGGTAGTGCTGCTGGTTTCCTTCTTGATTGCATGATGAGGTAAATAGTAAGATTTTTCTTCATTTGAAACTGGTTCAAATTTTGTCATATGACCTAAGTTTTCATATTCTTCCATGAATTTAATGTATTGAAGTTTCAAATCCATGTTAGAAGATAATTTCTTTTCCAAGTTTAAAAATCTTTTTTCTGCCATAGGCAAGGAAGTACCTATTTGATCTATACAAGGTCGGAATGGTAAGCTTACTTCGAAACGCCCATTTTCATCCCTTTTTTGGGTTGACTTGAAGCTCTCTTCACAAGCCTTTTCTTCATAATTTTGGTGCTTGATGGACACCAATTCCTCTTGTTTCCAAAATCTTTCAATTTGATTGTGAATCATATTTAAAGATAAGTGACATGAGGATGATTCTTGCTCTTTTTTTGTAGTGCACGTTCTAATTGGCCCGGATAATATCCATCCAAGTTCAGTGCGTTGCAGCGTAGGTCCAGTTGTTCCTAATCTCAATTGATCAGTGGTCAGCATTTCCCAAAATAGTTCGGAGCCGAGTAATATATCCACATGACCGGAAGTGGAAAATTCAGGATCGGCCAATTTCAATCCTGGTGGTATGTTTGCCTCCCTTTTTGGAAAAGAGGTCTGCGGTAACTTGCTGGTGATTTCTTGTAATACCAAGCAAGTAACAAGTTTTTTGTAATTAGAGTTTATTGATGACAATTCAAACGAGAGGCTCTTCTTTACATTTGTTATATTATTATGTAACCCAGAGACCGGCATATTTAATGACTTGTACTTTATGTTTAATTTTTTAGCAAATCGTTCAGTTATGAAATTCACCTGAGAACCATTATCCAACAATACTCTCGCTGAATGAATAATTCCATTACTGTCCTTAACGTTCACCATTGCCGTTGATAACAAAATTGTTTTTTCTGCTTCTCCAAAAGTGGAATGGTTTGAGACTGGTACTTGATCTATGCCATTCTCAGTGTTTTGATCCTCTTTAGGGAAAATATGGAGTAATGTGTTGTGTCCTGCTTTATCGCAAGTTCTACAATTATTCTTACTCCTGCATTCTTTAGTTGAATGACCTACATTTAAACACTTGATGCAAGCTTGTAATTGCTTGATTTTCTCAAACCGTTCATGTTGGTTTAGTTTCAAAAACTGTTTACAGAAATAAATCTTATGATTTTCCTTACAAACAATTGTTATGAAGTACTTTCTTGAATCTTTACTTCCAACCCCTGTACGATGATTTGCGCTAGGTACTAAATTCAGTATTATTTTTTGTAATGTTTGCCACACCGACGTTGCCTTGATTGGCCGAGACTTCGGTGGGAGGAGGTAAGTAACGGAGCCGAGAGGCTTCGGGCGCTCTCCAGGCCTTCTTCTTATTTTAGCCTCCCTAAGGGTTGGTCACGAAATCTTCATAGTTTTCTGAGATCCTTAATATCACAACAGTTTTTTGTGTTTAGAGATTAAAATAAATTCAGTGATTTATTTCTGACGAGGAGCCAGCTCTGCAGATGTAACCCGTGCGAGATAACGTACGTAAGCCTTATTTCATTATGTTATCAATTCATTCCTTTTATTTGGGTTTAAAATCATTAACTTTCCGTTCACAAAGAGATAACAAAAGCTTTTTCCTAGAAGCGTCGAAGCATAAATAAATTCTTCAGTATTTCAAGCGACAATCAATCTTTTAATTTATTACACCTTACCTGTATTAATTTTACCAATGAAGCGAGGAATGTTCTGAATCAAGTACCCGAGCGGACTGCAAACACGATAATCTACCGAATGAGCTAGCGGTGAGAATTCGTAAGTATTTAAATATAACATTGTGGTCTTATTCTTTATTAATTTACCAATAAGTCTGTAATCAAGCGGTTCAAAACCGTAATTACGTAACACTTGCGCCTTCCAACGTGAGGCCAACTTGATTCGGGATATTTATCGCTTCTTTGATTTTTTTCATAACTCCATATTTTTTTTCGTGATGTATGTATACGTATGTGAATAATTACCATTTTTTCCCTTTAAATATATAGGTAAATAAGTGATTGTGAATTGTTAATTGAACTGTGAATCCACGTGTTTTGTTTTAGAAACACGCCGTTTTTTAAAGAGATATTTTAAACCGCTAGCATCCATTTTGACCCACGTGTTTTTTTTCAAACGCCGGTATTTTAAATCACGCATCTCAAGTGTTCGCATTTTAAAAAAGTTCGCGCGTCTTTTCAAATGCCGTTATCTTAAACCAGCATGTGTTTTGACCGTTGAATAATCAAAATCGACAGGCTCTGTTTTGGAAGCACGCCGTCTTTCGAAAGAACGCCATTTTAAACCGTTGGTCCACCCACGCGTTTTGGTTTTACCGCCAAATTTGAAACTTAAGACGCGGTGTGTCCTCTCAAAAAGAAGAAGATACCATTTTTAAATTCGAATATTAGAGACAGCGCGCCAATATAGAAAACGATAATATTTAGGCGAAAATTGTGAAGGTGTTTCATAAAACATGAATTGTTTAAATTAGAGCGAAAACCTCGTGGGGATTGTCTAATAGCATTTATAGAATCACCATAACTAGAAAATGCGCGAGCATTACTTGCGTTTTTTTTCTATCGAAAGAATTTGGTATAATTGCCGTTTCGGCGTGAAAAAAATGTAGAATAGAATCTATGTTTTAAAGAGAAAAAAAAAAAAAAAATCGATAAATCGGTAGAAATACGGGAAGCCGGTTGTAAATTAAATACGTTACCACAGCGCATTTAAATCTTTTGAAAAATAAAACTATTAAAGTATTTTGTAGGTTCAGTGTCTCCCATCACGATGAAAGTGGTGTTAGACCAGCATTCTGAATCGAAACCTTACTCGAAATGGTTTTAGACATATGCGGAGACCACATAATGTGAACTTCTGCTAGAATCGACGTGATTTGAACTCAGTCTAAATGATAAAAGAATCTGAATATTATGGATTTATTTATATAGTTTAAGACAAACTAAATGTAAATCTTTTTAAACGAGATAATATTTCCAAATTAATAGTCAAAACAAATATTATGTTTATTTGTAATTATTCGGCTTTCGGCATTTCAGAAAAACCCATTGCCAATGTTAATTTTATGGCACCCCAGAAAAGTCTTATGTTTATAACATATTATTCTACTATTTTTCGGAGAACTCCATAAAGCTTAGAGTTATTTTATGACCGGTACCTAGCTAGTACCCAAATAATGGAATTCGAAATTCTTTAAAAATTAAATGTAGACACCCTCATAAAAGTTAGATAAAGCAACAGACCAGTTTATGACCCGTTGGCAGATGGCTAATGGATATTTTGGGTCCATTTGTAAATAGAAAGTTCTATTGTCTGCTAGGATTGGAGAAATGCACATTTTATTATTTTCTGGGATTAGCATTTATTTCAAATATGGGAAAGCAGGTACTTGGTCCGATATTATTGACTAGTGTTTAATGATATTGTATTACATACGATATTAAAAGATAAGTTTGATACTTAGAAAAGTTATAGGTAGCTCAAATTAGCCTTGTGGATCCAAGTTTGATTGACAAAACAGTATTTACTTTTTGAGAGTTATACCTACCAGTTAAAATGACGACAGAAATAAAGAACTGTCCTAAACTCGAGTTCAATCCTCGTGATATAACCGTGAGATATCATTTTTAGTGTTCAATGATATCATTTTTAGTGCCTTCTTTATAGGATATAAATATTTCCCAGTTCGAATCTGAAATAATATATAATGCAAAGCACACCGATGTAATCAACTTACTTTAAGATTCAGTCGCGGGTTCGATCCCTTGCGAATTTACATATCTCCAAACACACCGATCTTTCCAACGAAGAGTAGAGACTTATTTACGATGAAATTTAGCTTCACACAGGAGGCCCTGAGGAAAATAATTTCCCTTAGTGCCTATGTCATCTTAAGGGATGCTGAGTGGAGGGTCCTTTTAAGGAAAGGAAGGAGAAGAAGGAAAGAGGTATGAGGAGCGGATAGGAATATCGTGGTCAGTGTCCAGGAGTGACAGACGTAGGAATTAACAGAAGTGCTGATTAAAGAATAAATAGTTCCCGGGGCGGCGGTACCCATACCCGCAAACCAAATTGATAGGAAAACGAAATCAATGAAAACGGAAGTACAATGGCTGATTTTTTTTAAATAGACTGATATAATCGGTATTTATTAATTAATCATATTGTAGCAAAGGAGGTGGGTTCGATTAATAGTTCGGATTTTAATTCGATTTATAATGATTAGATTAACACATAAAGCTCAGCATAGGCCAAGTGTCTGGATTTATTCAACTAACGGGGAAGACTGATTGCATACGACATCAATAAGCATTAATTAACTTTAATGTGATTATTCGGAATCACCCGCCGGTGGTGATAAGGAGCGAACTTATTTACAGGAATTTGATAAGTTGATAAGAAGATCGAGATGGAATCCAATTAGAAATGTTGGCCCATACCAAGTGGAAAATTCTCCAAATAATTTTGAATTTTTTTTGTTTTGCGACGTGAATCGTGTTTCGATTGATTTATCATTCAAGTGGTTTTGTAAGAACATGACAAATCAACGCATTATGAAAATAAGATATGAAATTTACACTACACACATCCACACACCCTTATAACACAGCACTGTTTTGAAAGGACGCTTTTGAGACAGTGTGTACATACAATTCACCCTACAATCGCATCGGAGTAATTAACCGAATGCGATGACCACACTTCACATTTTATAATACGGCTATATCATACAATATTTTTATTGTATTTTATAGTAACAATTACTTAATCTGAATATTGCAGTTCTCTGGTGGGAGTAACGCGGGTCATTGATACCCTCGTTATTTTGATTCGAGTTTGTCTTATTCTCGGTACAAAAATAAGCTGGCGCCCATGACGTAGTTCATTATTCTTATGTAATATATTCTAACACTATTTTCTAGCCAACATTAAATAAAATCTGAATTACTATTATTGTTGTCAGCATTAAAAAGATACCCCTAATGCTCTGAGTATAATAATTATAAATATTGCCTTAAAACGCAATACATCGACGACAATTATTTTGCAGTGAACTGTGATAAAACTTGTGGTATTATTAATGTGTGGCTGGAAATTTTTGGGTGGCCTTAAGTAAGAAGGACTCATTCATTTCCAGTGTTTTCCTGAATTATAGGAAGGTACGAGTGTTGTCCTGAATTATAGGAAGGTATGAGTGTTGTCCTGAATTATAGGAAGGTATGAGTGCTGTCCTGAATTATAGGAAGGTATGAGCGTTGTCCTGAATTATAGGAAGCGCTGATTGTTGTCCTGAATTATAGGAAACAATGTGGATCACTGAAATACTTTTATTTTTTTGTTGTCTGTTTTATTGTCTGTTTTGTTTTTAATATGTCTTAAACCAGTAATCTGTACCATTAAAAGGTGGAATACTGACTACACTTATACATTGCCTGTCCTTTAAACGGGGGTTGATGTTCTTCGTATACATACATCACGATAAACATATGATGTGGAGTTCCCCTATGCTCTGATCTCTTGTTGCAAATACATTTACCATTCAGATAATTTTGTTTACTCTATGTGCCTCGATGCCTAAATGTTTGTACTTTTCTAATTATGTTATTTTTTGCTTTCATGTTGACGCTTCTCTTTGAGTCGTTCTCCGCTGCCGAAGATCGTTACTGTTGCTCTGGATGCCCTGATGGACATTACTACCTGAAAGCTGCGTTTAACGATGTTCCTGCTAGGCCGCTTGGACGTGTTGATTTTGCTGTTTTTTGATATTTTCATGTAGACTGTAAACTTTATAACTTAATATGTATGTAAACTGTACAACTTTTTGCCTAGGTTTTTTAATGCTGAATCTCTATGTGAATGATGTTTTTTTTGTAAAGTTTATTGTGGGAATTCTTTGAAGGGTTTAAAGTCAAAAAACCTTCGTTACAACGGCAGTTTTTTGCTGGTGTTTTCGGGGATGTGTTATGAAGTACTTTCTTGAATCTTTACTTCCAACCCCTGTACGATGATTTGCGCTAGGTACTAAATTCAGTATTATTTTTTGTAATGTTTGCCACACCGACGTTGCCTTGATTGGCCGAGACTTCGGTGGGAGGAGGTAAGTAACGGAGCCGAGAGGCTTCGGGCGCTCTCCAGGCCTTCTTCTTATTTTAGCCTCCCTAAGGGTTGGTCACGAAATCTTCATAGTTTTCTGAGATCCTTAATATCACAACAGTTTTTTGTGTTTAGAGATTAAAATAAATTCAGTGATTTATTTCTGACGAGGAGCCAGCTCTGCAGATGTAACCCGTGCGAGATAACGTACGTAAGCCTTATTTCATTATGTTATCAATTCATTCCTTTTATTTGGGTTTAAAATCATTAACTTTCCGTTCACAAAGAGATAACAAAAGCTTTTTCCTAGAAGCGTCGAAGCATAAATAAATTCTTCAGTATTTCAAGCGACAATCAATCTTTTAATTTATTACACCTTACCTGTATTAATTTTACCAATGAAGCGAGGAATGTTCTGAATCAAGTACCCGAGCGGACTGCAAACACGATAATCTACCGAATGAGCTAGCGGTGAGAATTCGTAAGTATTTAAATATAACATTGTGGTCTTATTCTTTATTAATTTACCAATAAGTCTGTAATCAAGCGGTTCAAAACCGTAATTACGTAACACAATGCATTTCAACCTTTGCGACAATAATGAAACTGAAGATTCCTTTTTGTAACTTGACGGTTTATGATGCGCGAATATTGATTTGGCTGTGGAACATGTTGCTTCCGATGCTTCCAAGACTATCGCTCGATCTGTTAAACATTTTAAAAATTCTTGCAATGTCGGTATTTTTTCTTTAGTTGGATATTGTTCCCAATAGATCCGGGTATTGGAATCTAAAATCTTTGGCCAAAATATAAATTATTATTACATCCCAATACTCCGTGGGTAGACCTATGTTTTTCAATGAATTCAAATGTAATTGTGTTTGATCTAATAAACTTCTCAAGGCGACGTGACTTTCTTGTTTTAATTCCTTGAGCTTAAACAATGAATTTAAATGTTGATTAGCTATTACACGCTTATTTTCAAATCTATTTGATAAAACCTGCCAAGCTATTTCGAAATTGTCTTGGGTAATTTCAAGTGCGTTTAATATTTGTGATGCCTTTCCTTTTAAACAATCACGCAAATAGTAATGTTTCTGAAAATTATTTAATGATTTATTATTACCCACTATCGTGACGAAAGCATCCTTAAAAGATAACCATTTCGAATAATCACCACTAAATTCTGGGAGCGAAAACGTAGGTAATTGGATCTTAATATTGTTAGTATCATCAATTTTTTCAATGCTTTTTATGGATTTTTTTGCTAACGTCACTACTTGATAATATTGCAATTCAAAACACTCAAGTGGGCTATTCTCTTCATCTGAGTTACTATCAAACTCTTCGATCTGAGATTGTATATTCTTAAAGCGATTTAACAGTGTGTTTACCTCCTCCAATCTTGTTTCCGTTTCTATTACATCAACTGAATCACTTAATAGGTAATTCTTAAATCGTGTTAATTGTGCCTTCAATTCACCGCGCTTCTTCACCAGTGATTTTAATGTTTGTGGCATAATGCAGAATTTTTTACACAAACATACACATTAAATTATTTAAAAATAAGCTTTTGTTTGTACTACCTTTGCGGGAGCGAATAATAAATAGATTACAGTAAAATAAATTATATTATTTATAATAATCAGTGGTAATCGTAGAGTAAATTATTTGGAATCTACCTACTGGTTAAATTATTAGGTTGACAATATTTTATCTTGTTGATTATAATATCACGCAAAAAGAGTGGCTCTTGGTGGCGAATTCTTCGCGTGATTTTACAAGTTATATTATAATGCCTTAATACCTTAGGAATATGTAATGATGAATAAGAATGATGTAGACCGGACTTCTGGCTGAATGAGCTGGTTTTCATCCGGCTTCTCGAAGGACCATATGGCGCTTTTTACGCTCTTGTTTGATTTCAGGTGGAGGTTTTCTGTGGTACTCACTTTTGTAAATCAAACGCTTGTTTTGTGTTTGTTTGTCTGGTCATAATTTATTATTCTTTTATTTACATAATCCTGTTTTTTTATAAGATTTATATTGTGATCTGCTTGTTGGAACACATTTTTTTTACGTAAGAATGGAAGCTACCTTCCTTTGTTCTTCTATAGAACTATTTGAATAATGGAACAAAAAAGAAAATAATAAAATTAGGTAGGTACTTGCCTAGAAGTAATTGCCCATAGAACAAGTACCTACTCAATAAGCATCAATTTTAACCAGGAGGCTCTGAGGAAAATAATTTCCCTCGGGGCCTATGTCATCTTAGGAGATGCTGTGTGGAGGGTTGTTTTAAGGAAAGGAAGGAGAGGAAGTTCTGGGAAGAAAATGAGTATGAGGGGTGGGTAGTAAACTGGGGATCAGTGTGTCCAGGAGTGACGGACGTATGAATCCATCCCTCCAACTGCAAGGCGATGGATCGAGAAATTCTGGCTGGAGAGGATAAAAGTTCTTCCTCCACCAGTCTCTCTCAATCCTGCCCACCACGCAGCAGGCTAGCAGACGCATCGACCGCCATGACCTGGGAAAATCTCACCCGCATGAACCCGGGCACCCCTGCTAAGTCACCAAACGTAGTGAACCACTTGGGGTGGCCTATGGCAGAGGTGTTGGTTATCCAATAAATGGTTCCCGGGTCGGCGATACCCATACCCGCCTCCCAAATGGAAATAAATATTTTCCCTCCTCTCAAAAGAAATATTTTCGCTTAATTAGTAGCGCTTCTTCAAAATATCATAAAATGGTGACGGTTGGGTGTAGGTTGGATCAATAGCTTTGGGATTAGAAAAGATGTCCTGACGGTGAAATATACCAAGTTTGATTTCAGGAGTACCAACAGGTTTGATATAATTTATCATTTATTTACGTTTCTGTGGCCTAAGAATTGAAATGATGTATTGCAAAATAGGTATTGTCTCGTGTCGGTATAGATCTCATCTATATAAATTTAGCTTTTAGACACAATTTACCTTCATAAAATAATAGTATCTCTCTCATCAAAAATGTATTAGATTTAGTAACTGAATTCAAATACCAACGTCATAAATTAATTAAAAAGTCATTGTAGGATTGTAGAACATATTTTCATTGATAAAACAACGTAAAAATCTCAGCACTAATTTTACATTTTCAACCATTTTTTTCCATATTTCCACTAATTATTTTTTTAGTAACTACGGTACCTGAATTTACTTCTTGTGAAAAGGAACACGGTAAAATTCCCAACGGAAATGAACGTGCATTAATACTAAAATAATTTACGGCGGTATAACACCTCTGGAGGGTTGAAATTCAATGAAGTGAAAAAAATCTCGATATTTTTAATCAATTTGGCTTTTAACTCTACTTTCCGCCCGATTAATGGTTAACGGATGGGATTGTAATTTTAATTGAATATATATCACTTTCCGTGGCAAGTATGGGTACCACCGCCCCGGGAATAATTTATTTAATAACCGACACCCCTGTCTTAGGTCAATTCAGAATGAAACCAACTAAGAAACACCTCAGAAACGTATGAAGCTATGAAAAAATATTTTTAAAATAGCCGGTAACCCTAACCTAACTTAACCTATTTAATCAATTTTTTTATCATCACTCTTAATGACTCTTCTGAGGTGCTTCTGAGTTAGTTTCATTCTGAGTTATTTGGTCATCATCTTAGGTCACCCCAAGTAGAGACTGGTTGAGGGAGACCTATCCTAGAGTTTTCCAGCCGGACTCTCTCTCAGATTGATTCTCCGTCACCTTGAACACACCGACCAGATTTCTATCCACGCCTCATACCTTTTTCTTTTCTAAAACTTCCTCTCCTTCCTTTTCCTAAAAATACTCTTTACACACATTCCTAAAGATGACATAGGCCAAATGTCGAAAGAGTGAAGCGGAATGTAAAAAAAATATCTGAAAGAAATTCGGAAGAAAATAATTGTTTGTAGCAAATACAGAATTAATAAAATAAAAATTCAATTATTTCTGGCTTTCACCCTTCAAGGGTGTTCTAGGCCATCATTAAAAATTACAGAGAAAGGAAAGGTGAATTCATATATTAATTATATTTTAATGTACAAATTTCAGAAATATATGGAAGATTGGAGTCGAGTTCAGACTTAGAAGAGACGAACTGTTGAATGGAGGGCAGGCAATTTTAGATAACGCTTGATAGAAGAGAGGATATTTATTTAGAGAGGGATAACCAAAAAATATGTAATCTAAAGTGTCCACATCAGAATTAATAATTAATAAAAATAAAATAATATTCTGAATATTGGTATTTATCTTTTTTATTGCATGTCCGTCCTATTCCTCACACTACCAGTTCCAATTTTGAAAACGATACTTAAATTCAAAGGAAATTTCAGTTCATTGGACATGAAAATTTTCACGCAGGATGTTTGATAAAACCTATGCGTACAAATGTAATTCTACTTTTACAAATATTCATTTCGGCTTTCAACAAACACCAAAGCTCGTTGAAATGTTTTTATTAACGCAGAGTAAATATGTGTTTTAAAATAATGGGAGAATTGAACCGTAAAAAGTTAAATTTCTAGAGTAATTATTTAACCTATTGGTTTTCGATATAAATTTACTTTTACGGGAGTTATTAAAATTTTAAAATTAATTTCGTGTTCAAATACTTTTAATGATGAAAAAAACTGGAAAATATTACAGGCAGCAAATATATTTTAGAGAGAAATTATTATATTATAACATAGTAAAATATACCTTCTGTGTTTTTTACTCATAGGTTTAAGAGTGCAAGCATAAAAAATAAAATCTATAAAACCCATTAAGGCGATACACTAGTACAGGAAAAAATCGAAATCGGAATTCACGCCCTTTTATGGGAGGAGTTTAAAAATACTTGAGAAAAAGCTTTTGGAAAGGTTGGAAAAGATATTTGAGATTTGTTTTTACATGTTGATTTCGTAAAGGCCTGTAAAAAACATCAATTCCTTTTTTATGTTTTGTTTATTGTAATAAAACGGCATTTTTAAATTGATTTCACGAAAACAAGCAGCGCGGACCCTAACACGTTGTTTCTCCGCTCAGTCCGGAGGAGTAATGACGGGAGAATGGGGCGGCTGCCAGTCGCTCTTCGGTGGACGGTATAAGGTTCACTTTGATATAACAAATTCGTCGACTGCCGTATTGTCGCCGTGATGTCAAAAATACCAACGCGAAAATGCATATTATATTTTATTTTGTGAGGTTCGGGCGTAAATTTCAATTTCTTTTGCGATAATTATATAAGAAACTGAATTTGACACATTATACAATAAAACCATGTCCGAAAAAGTGTTTATAAGTAGGAAAGTTTGCACTTAAAAATGTTTTTTATAGACCTTATACTTAATTTTTTTCTTAGCTTATTAAAAGACTTATTAAAAAAATGACCGATATTTTTAAGGGCCAAGGTATGTTCTACACGCAGTATTTAATTGAAGCATCTATAATACTTATAAGCGGTCAAATTTTCAAAACAAAAACATACGATTTTGTATGATTTTGCATTATTAAGTATGGCTTCTTCTTAATTATAAAAGTTATCTAGCAATTTTACCGAACCCAAATTTTGGATTCCTACTAAAAAGCATGGTCTGTATACGAATCAATCAAAAAAGGCTTGAATATTTCTGTCTTAAAAATCTTTTTGTTATAGTCTTCATTTAATTAAATATTAAGATTTGAGGTTTTACTCATAAAGTTAAAAACAGATATTCATTAAAGACTCGCAAAAAAGTCAATATATATCGCATATTAAAATAAAATGGATAACAATAATTTATCCAGAAACTATCTAGATAGCATTTAGTTCGGGTTTGAATGTTGCAATTATACATAAAGGTAGCAGCCAATAAAATATGCGTTAAGAAAATGAATATAATGTTGGTAGTTCTTGGTTGAAGTATGATACAGTTAAAAATGACCGAATTGGATAGAGACACCTTAATTCAGTGGTCACAGTAGTGGCTCTGAAAGCCGAAGGTCGTGGGTTCAAGTCCGAAAGGTGCCAATATCTTTTTCTGATTTTTCTGTCTCCAGATTTTCGATTGAGTTTCGCTAGTATTGTCTTCGTTTTATTATATATTAAATACTCGCTGACCCGACGAACTTTGTACCGCCTAAGAATCAACAACTGTCGAATTAAATCTCAGTTAAAAATTACACAATGAAGCAATCATCAATGCGCAACTGTCCGTGTTTTGTTTTTGTCAGTATCAGAGATGGCATTTTGTACGGATTTATACTTTTTATGATTTTATTAATTTTCCACTTAATTACGGGAATTTGGGAGGCGGGTATGGGTGCCGCTGCCCAGGGAATCATTTATTGGATAACCAACACCTCTGTCATACGTCACCCATAGGTCACCCCAAGTGGTTCGCTACATTTGGTGATTAAGCAGGGGTGTCTGGGTTCATGGAGTGACGTTTGTCCTTGTCTTGGCGGTGGATGCGTCTGCCCACCCGCTGCGTGGCGGGCCGGGTCGAGAGCGACTGGTTGAGGGAGGCCTTTTGACCTTTCCAGCTGGACTCTCTCGATTCATCGCCTTGTACCGCAGTTGGAGTGATGAATTCATACGTCCGTCAATCCCGGACACACTGACCCCAGATTCCTACCCACCCCTCATACCCTTTTCCTTCCCAGAACTTCTTATCCTTCCCTTCCTTAAAAAGACCCTCCACCCAGCATCCCCTAAGATGACATAGTTCCTGAGGAAAATAATTTTCTTCAGGGCCTTATGTGTGAACTGATGTAAAAAAAAATGCTTTTCATTTTCTTTATGCGTGTGAGGGATTTTTATTATAATTATTGTATCTTCTTTTGGATGGGTGGAGACATACGTTCACCGTTTATCTCATTTTCGACTATTGATATTAAGTGTATAAGAAAGAGAGGCAGCATTATATGTTTCAGAATAAAAACAAAACAATCAGCGCATTGACATTTGACGTTTTTGAATTTTCGGAACTCACTCACTACTCAATATTGTAGGTACTTTTATCAATGACATTAACTTTTATCACAAAATTCCCACAGCTCCCATGTATGTTGAAAAGAATTTTCTTAATAACTTTTTTTTTCGTTAATTTTTGTGATGTGTTAATAGTAATTATGTTATCTGGGGCGGAGACAAATCCAACCAATCATCAAAATCGGCCCAGCCGTTCTCGAGTTATAAATAGTGTAACTAACCCGACTTTGTTTTATATATTAGGATATGGATTATAATAAAGAAGGTAGGTATTTAAATACCTACGTACAATTCTTCAATTTGGGAGACAGGAATGGGAACCGCCGCTCCGCCCTGGGAACCATTTATTGGATAACCAATACCCCTGCATCATGGGGTAAGATTTGTCTAGCTTTTTCATGGATGCCTTTGCCCAGGTAATACGTGGGTGCATGGGTACACTGGTGATCCGGACAAATCTCACTAATGGGCGTAATACACGAGCCCGATTTTCAGCCCGATTCCAATTAGAGACAAAAGTCAACATTTTTCGATTTGCGCGATCGCTATTTTCACCTCTATTTTCATATCTAGGATTTCAATTGTCATCACTGCAAACAACACATGAACCATACTGTTTGTTGTGATGCCTACTGAAATCGTAGGAATGAAAATAGAGTTGAAAACAGCGATCGCGTAAAGCGAAAAATTTTGACTTTTGTCTCTAATAGGGGAATCGGGCTGAAAATCGGGCTCGTGTATTACGCTCATAAAGGTTGTATCATATTGTTACATCGACGAGGTACAGGGAAATCAATCCCTTTTTCTCGCGAACTGTGCTTTGTAGTCACCTGAAGGATGGTTTTTTTCTACCCGATGTGTGGGCTGCCTTTGGCAACATTAAGGGTTTTAAATACTAGATTTTTTGTTTTATTTTTATTTTTTATAGTTTGATAGAATTTTTTTATTTATTTTATTATTTTTTTTGTCTGTAAGTATTTTAGATTTTAGGTAATACTATATTTTTTGTATATCTGGTTGCGCTTACTTTTCTTTTATTAGAGCCCACACATCAGGGGGGATGTGTGATGGATACAGGTAAGGGGTAGATGGGGGGGTCGCCGGGTCTTATGTGCCCGAGACGAGATATGCTTGGGTTCGAATTTGAAGCGAGTTTGGAGTAAAATGCCTTGGCTAAATCTACTATGTGCGATTTTAGTGGGGCGATTTTCGTACCTGAGTTAATTATACTATTTCGGACAAACCAAGGGCTTTTGGTATATCGTCTGAGCGCAGCGTTCTGGAATTGTTCGAGTCTCTTGGTGTTGCCTGTCCCCCAAATTGGGGAGGAGTAAAAAGGGGTTCATGGAGTGAGATTTGTCCTGATCTTGGACGCGGATGCGTCTACCCATCAATTGCGTTGCAGGCCGAATATGGGGAGACTGTTGGAAGGAGAGCTTTTGAGCTCTCCACCACCCCTCAGAACATCGCCTTGCAAAGTGGGAGGGATAGATTTATGCGTCCTTCACTCCTGGACATACTGACTCCCAGATTTATACCTACCCATCATTTCCTTTTCCTACCCTGAACCTCTTCTCCATGGTTTCCTAAAAAACCCTCCACAAATTATCCCCTAATATATATATATATATATATATATATATGTAATGGCAATATATTCCATTTAAATTTGAATCCTGTAGTGTCAGTTGGAATACTTGGAATGTAATTATCAATTGTCACTTGTTTTATTTTCTATTATTTTATTATAAATAAACATAAATGTCGTTTCTTTGTTAAACTTTGCAACACAAGTGTTTTATTTATAAATCAATAGAAAAGAATTAAATCATATTATAAAACGACATTTTTCGTAACCACAAATGGAGAAACTTCAATTTGAATTTACGCTACTACTTGGAGGCGATGGCAAGTCAAATATTATTAGCATTACAAAAATAGTCACAAGTGATGAAAAAGTGTTTACAATACCAGAAATGTTACAATCCGCCAGCCATCACAAGGAGATTATGAAAAGTGGTGCTTTTGGCAAAGTAAAAAATAGTTTAAAAAAAAGATACCAGGTTAGAAGAGTCTGGGTAACAATGACAGAAGAACTAAAAAAAACATATTATGTAGACGAAGATGGAAACCTACAGTTCGGAGACCACATCTCGAAGTTAACTCCAGCACCTTTATTTATGAACCATGAAGAGGACATCGAAGATGAGTGAAAATTTTGCAGTAATTTTCTTTCCAGGGGGAGGGGAGATGTAATGGCAATATATTCCATTTAAATTTGAATCCTGTAGTGTCAGTTGGAATACTTGGAATGTAATTATCAATTGTCACTTGTTTTATTTTCTATTATTTTATTATAAATAAACATAAATGTCGTTTCTTTGTTAAACTTTGCAACACAAGTGTTTTATTTATAAATCAATAGAAAAGAATTAAATCATATTATATATATATATAATATAACGTAATATTTGTATAGCGCAGTTTTGTGGCATTTCACTTCAAGTGTGCTTAACTATAATAAATTTAAAAATAATCCTACAGTGCTCCTTACGAGATCATCACCAATTATTTATAAAATTATACCTATGAAATAAAGAATATACTTACAGTATTTACAAAACAATGACAAGAGAACAAAGATTAACAAAACAGTGCTGTTATAGAACAGAGGAAAATAATAATATACAATAACAGTGTTATTGTAACACAGGACAAAACAAGAACTTTTAAACTAAAATATAATACACTAACTTCTTACAAAAAAATTCAGATATTAAACATAAAAGTACAATTAGGAGGAAACCGAAACCAAACTATTACCGGATACTTGAGAATATGACTTATTACTTGTATTGAAAAGATGTTAGGATTTATGAATGGTACGATTTTTTAAATAATTTTGTTTTTAAAGCCCGTTTAAATTCTGCCAAATTCTGGATATTAGTAAGAGCTGAGGGAAGTTTATTCCAAATGAGAGGGCCAGTTACACGAAAAGAGCGATCATATTAAACGGCTCGATTTGACCGAGAAAGTTCGATTAAACGATTAGTAACATCCAGATCTGCTGACCTTAGAGTAAGCTGTCTCTCGCTTAAGTTTTGCCGGACACATAGTTCCGATATATAGGCTGGCGCCATTTCGTGCAATGCTTTGAAGGTCATTAAGCAGATCTTGAACTCTATTCTTTCAGGACATCGAAGCCAATGAAGACGATCCCATAATAAGATGACATAATCCCAAACGGGAATTATTTTCCTTAGGACGTCCTGTGTGGATCAAATGTAAAAATAAATAGTTTAAACTGAATATATATTGTTTTATGTGAATAAATTTTGAGGCCGACCAAATATTGCTTTATGTAAGTACCAGTTATGCAGTGTCCAATGCAGGAATAATCGAATGTGTTTTAGTGTTTTTTTATTCCCCATAGCGACAAGCGACATTGCCCGACCCCGTCACCAACAAATGCCAAATTAAACAGAATGCAATAAATCGCCATAAACTCAAACACGATCACAAATCACCGAAATCAATTAATGTCAGCCATAGCGGTTTAATTGCCAGTTGTTCGCAGTCGTTCGCATTGAATTTGGCAGTTTAATATTAATTAGAAGTGTGGCGTTAAATTAATTACCAATTTTTGTCGTTACTAGTTGAAATCCCCATCGTTGACTGGGCTTTACACAATGTTTTTGAAATCGGATTAATTCAGACAGTGATTTTTTTTATTTTAAAATTGACGGCTTCTAAGGTCAAGTAGCAAGGCTCTCAACTAGAGATGCGTAGGTGGCTAGTTCAAATCATAGAGTGCGTAAATAAATTTTGTTTGATTGATTTGTCTTTTCACAATTTAATCATTTAAAATAATATACAGTTGCAGCACGCACCAGAGTGGAACTCTCAGTATTGCTCTGGTGTAAAACCATATATTTCATCTTAAAACTAATCAGTATATATCACGGCGATATATTTCATCTTAAAGCTAATCAGTATAAATGTTGTATATTCTATCACTTTTATTATTTAAGACACAAATAGACCTATGTACCTACCAAATAACTTTTATGCTACTACTATTTTGTTTTGTAGAATTTATTAAATTCAATTATATGCGTGAGGATTCTTAGTTTCTGTTTAAATTTTTATCTTTGTATTTTGTTTTGTGTTTTGTTTCAACCTTTTTTGTCTTTATCTTTATATTTTTCTTTATTATTTAATTTTTTTAAGTATTTACTTTCATACAAATAGTTTGTGAAATTTTATAAGAAAATCCCACTAGGGCGTATAAATACATAATAAAAAAAACCACCATGCAGAATTTAAACTTTACTAGAAATGGCTTTCGCCGTGTTTGGTTATTAGATCTGAGTAGCCTTCCTCTTCCCCATCTCTAACACCTTTCACTACCTTAAGACTCACAACATATATATAACCAATTGGGAATGTCATACTATCACTGACTCTAGGCTGTTGGGAGCAGTTGGGACTCTTGTGCAACATTCTGCTTTAAGAAGTGGGATTTTTTTTAAATAATCCCAGTTGGGAACTCTTTATTATTTACATAGATTAAACAATATGATACACTGGAAATAATCATACTTTTTATATGAATATCACTCAAGAGTCCCAATTGTTCTCAACTGTCGGGAGCATTGGGTCTATGATAGCCCCAATTAGGACGTATTATGAATCTGACCGGAATGGGTAAGGGAAGGAGATGGAGAAAAAAGTTGAGAAGTACCTACCTGACTATTTAGAACTGGTCACCGCACACGGCTAAAGCGATTTTATGTTGTCGATTTGAATTATGATCTTTTACCAGGGCAATACTAAGGGTACCTACCAAGCTGTGATCAAAATACTTGCACTGAAAGTCAATAGTCTATTATAATTTGAATTTAAGCGAATTGTTAAATTATCCAAATCGTAAATATTTACATATTAACATTCCATTTAAATTAGAAAAGAACTGTAATAGGTACTTCCTACTCGTATTTTTCAGGTTTTTACTTTATCGGAGAATAGCTTAGCGTCTGCATTTGGTTGAATTTCAGAACCCGACTTCCATTGCATATTTGACGTCACGCCTTATACGCCCCGCCACAAATAACATCTGTGTACGTGGAGTTTCACACAAAGCTATTGTTGTAGTTCGGTTTTAAATTCAAGAATTCGTCACGAGATGGCACTACTTCCGTAAACAGCTCGCGGTGATTAATTCCCCCCTAGGTATAAGTGCTACGGATTTTTATTCTTCAAGTATCGAGTCCGGTTTTGATACTCAAGGAAGCAACAGTTCAAAAATCGAGCTCCGAATAGTGCATCGCGTTCCGAACACTTTATTTTCTAATCATTGTTCGCGTCATCTGGTTCTTTTGTTTCCTTCCATTCTCATAGTTATTTCGTTCTATAAGTTTCCAAACAAAAACAAATTTTCATGGTTACAAAATATTGAGCTGTCAGCTTTTAAAGCAGTGTTGTGTTTTTCATTTTTAACCAAATCCAAGCCTGCAGACCCCCGCTTACACATCGACCTTCCACAGTTTACCTTCCTCACTATTGACCTACGCACAAGATCCTGGATTCGATGTCTACACTCCACCAACAACTTGCCGCTGTGGGTGCGACAGAAGCACAACTAGAAGAATTTTTGGCAAAAAAATCAAAAGTAACGAGGTCCAGACGCTCAACTGCTCTATATTTAAAGCATTTCGGAAGTGAAGAAGATGTCTCCGACTACTCCTCAAAACCTACAACAACTCCCACCCTCACTACATCTCTGACCTCCGTCTCTACTTCCACCTCGACCTCTGCTACTTTTTCAACAGCTCCCACCACTTCGACAACCGCCTCCAGCTCAACATCAACCGCTCCATCCTCTTCCGTAAACTCATTCCCCCCGCTATGGGTGACTCCAGCTCACAAAAAACGAAGGGCGTGCGCTTCTCCTCCTCCCTCCACCGAAGTAATAAAAACTTCAAACCGTTTCTCCGCCCTCGCTACAGACGATGAAATCTCACCACTGCCAGTTACAAACACCGTGTCTGACTCCACTGCAAATGACATCACTGATATCACAAGAACTAGACCTGCTAAGATCCCTCCAATTTTTATAAAATCCGAAAAAAATTGGAGCCTCCTGGAAAAGCGCCTCTTGAATGCTGGGGTTACTATAATTAACGCAAAGGCCATTCCAAAAGGTGTGGTCCTCAATACCGGTGACTCCACCAGCTTCCGGCTGGCAACAAAAATTCTGCAAGAGGACACAACTCCCTTCCACACATTCCAACTCGCAGAAGACAAATCTACAAAGGCGGTTCTGCGAGGAATACCGACGACAATTAGCGAAGAAGAGGTCCGCCTGGAACTAATAGATCTCAACTTCCCTGTTAATTCAGTAACTCGAATGAGATCCGGGCCAGACAGGAAAAATATTCCACTGGTCCTCGTACAACTGGATCATGGTGAGGCGGGACAAAAAATCTTCTCCCTCACTTCCCTCTTTCACCTAATGATAAGAGTGGAGTATCTAAATAAGAAGACAGCCCCCTCTCAGTGTCACCGTTGCCAGAATTTTGGACACTCATCAATGATGTGCCACCTGCCCGCCCGCTGCGTGAAGTGCGCGGGTGACCATTTTACGCAGGAATGCAAGAAGCAGAGAGAAGATGGACCCGCCACCTGCGCAAACTGTTCTGGAGCCCATCCGGCAAATTACAAGGAATGTCCGAAACAACCATCTCCACAACCCATCTTACAAACAGTACGTAATGTCACTTTCACCTCACATACTACAAATCCCTCTTTATCATACGCGCGGGCCACTGCCCAAACCCCACTAACGTCCACACCCCCCTCCTCAACTCCCTCAACCTCAACCTCCCATACACCTCCTTCCACCCCCTTCAATATTTTTGAATTTTTCAAAAATTTCAATTTCTCCAAGGTTGGCGATCTCCTCTCCGACCTCATCCCCAAATTTCAGACTGCCACCTCACCGGCAGACTACATATCGATCATTTTCTCCGCTGCCCCTCAGATTTTTTCACTTTTTTCAGTGTAAATGGCTAGCTCTACTACCATGCCCTCCGCGCTACGCATGGCATTTTGGAATGCTAATGGTCTCTTAAAAAATTTACATGAATTACGTATTTTTGCAAATACACACGCTCTCGACGTTTTACTCATCAATGAAACTCACCTCAACCCATCACAAACGCCAAAACTTTCGAACTATACATTATATAGAAATGACATACAACACACTAGAGGCGGTGGCATTTTCGTTAAATCGAAAATCGCCCACAAATACAATATTACACCTGCATTGTCGTCAATCGAGTCAACCTCAATCACAATTTATACAAAACATTCAGGCCCATTGAGAATAAACTCTATCTACCACCGTCCGCAAGATAAGCTTGATCCAAATGACCTTGAAACTCTCCTCGATAGCCACACTCCTACTATCCTCGCTGGGGACTTTAACTCAAAGCACCCCAATTGGAATAGTAGGATTACTAACACAAATGGACGTATCTTACGCAGGTACGCTAGCACTCATCCTGAACTCTCCATCGCGGGCCCAATTGAACCCACACATTTCCCAAACAGCGGGGCTATACCCGATGTTCTGGACATTGCACTTCTCCACAAATTACCCTGGGTCTACGATATCGAAACCATAAATGACCTAAGTTCAGATCATAATCCTGTTTTGCTTACTCTTAATCAACTTTCCACTCCAATGGCACCCCGCAAATCTATAAAAACTGATTGGACGTATTTCACTCACAGAGTTGGGGAAAAAACAATCATCCCTCAAAATATTTCCGACGGCCCTGAATTAGACAAGGCAGTTGACAACTTTGCCGAGATAATTATATCTTCCATCACCGATGCCTCTAAAACTCTTCCTTAACATTCCCCCCTTAATCTCAAAAGAGACCTCCCAACCGAAATCTAGGATTTGATCTCTACAAAAAACAATCTTCGCCGACACTGGCATAGAAACCGAAATCCCTCGGTTAAAAAAACAATCAATAGAATTCAAGCACTTATTAGAAAAAAACTCTCCGAGCTTTCACATTCCACCTGGAACAAAAAAATTCAAGTTATAAATCCACAGGACGGCTCCCTATGGAAGTTATGCAAATCTCTCCAAACTATCCCATCCCCAAGCCATCCCATTCATACCGAAAATGGCCTCATATTTGACGATCAAGATAAATCGGAGGCGTTTGCCGATAATCTTGAATTTCAATTTAGCCCCAGCTCTAAGCACGCCGACCCAATCCATATAGCAAATGTTAACCACCAAATAGACATAATTTTCGACTCCCTTCCCGGAACAAATGTACATTTCACCACCCCATCAGAAGTCCGAAGGGCCATTAAACACCGCAGCAACAAAAAAGCTCCCGGTCCAGATGGCATTACAAACTTTGCCCTTAAAGCCCTCCCCCCTAAAAGCATTCTCACCATTGTGAGCCTCATAAATTCCGCTCTCAGACTGCGTTATTTCCCCAAAAGTTGGAAACACGCGCACGTCATTCTCATCCCAAAACCTGGGAAGGACCAATCAGCCTTCTCTCAAATGTTGGTAAAATATTCGAACAAATTCTCCTCACCCGGCTCTTAAAGCACATTCAGGAGATGAAAACCCTTCCTGATGAACAACATGGCTTCAGATCTCAACACTCAACCCTTCATCAACTGCTCAGAGTTTCCGAACTAATCCTCAGCGGCTTCAACTCCCAACGGTCCACTGGCGCCATTTTCCTGGACATAGCCAAAGCCTTCGACAAAGTATGGTCAAACGGCCTGCTCCTCAAATTGCACAACACGGACATCGATCCCCAACTCCTCGGTATCTTAAAATCATTTCTTCAGCACCGGACTTTTCAAGTAAAGATCCGAGGTGCACTCTCAACGCCCAGATTCATGACAGCAGGCGTCCCGCAAGGATCCCTGCTTTCCCCTACCCTCTTCAATATCTACTTACACGATATTCCACTCACGGAGAACCAACATTCGTATAAAGCCTTGTACGCTGACGACACCGCCATTATGGTTCGATACAGTTCTCCCAGGATGATCACACTTCGCTTACAACATAACATAAACATACTCCAAGACTTTTATAATAAATGGCGTATAGATGTGAACCCTTCCAAGAGCGCTGCTATTTTCTTCTCACGAAGAAAGGTTCGCAGCACTCCTAAGGGTCAATTTTATATGTACGGCCAAGCAATACCCTGGCAAAACAATGTTAAATATCTTGGAGTCACACTCGACAAAAAACTCACATGGCACACACACAACAAACATACAATTAAAAAAACCAAAAACGCTGCTTCATCCCTTTACCCGCTTTTACATTATAACAGTCAAACGTCGCTTCAGAACAAACTTCTCATTTACAAATCAAAATTACGACCCATCATGACTTACGCCGCTCCAATTTGGGCCACAAGCAATACTAAGAGTCTAGAAACCTTTCAAAATGTCTTGCTTAGAAGATTCACCAAAAGCCCTTGGTTCGTCCGAAATAGCATTATTAATTCAGGCACGAAAATCCCTCCACTTAAAAAACACATAATAGACCTGGCCAAAACATTTTTCTCAAAACTTGCTTCAAATCCGAACCCAAGCATCTCATGTCTCGGGCATTCAAGTCCCGATGACAATCCCCTCCACCGCCTGCCCATATCCATCCTTCATCCACCTTGATGCGCGGGCTATAACAAAATTTACCTTTATATTCTTATATAAAAAATTAAATACTTGTATATATTTATTATGGTGTACATATTTGTGGTATATGAATACATACATGCATGGGTGTATGTAAAAATGTCTGTATGTGTGCATATATCTATACAAAATGTATACCACTCGCAGATTTAAAACAAGCAATAAAAAATATGAATGCCCTTCATCTTGCCCAAGGCAGCTCGAACATCGGGTTAAAAAAAAATCCATCAGGTGACATTACTACAGTTTGCAAGACAAAGGGGTTAATTTCTCCCTGTAACTTGCTAAGAACCAATATATAATATCTTCAAGTATCCTTCTGGATTAAGAAAGATTGTCAGCAATACTTGACGAAGTTATTATAAATTACATATAACGTCATTTCGTTTCTCGATTAGTCTCGGTGAGTCACCGACGGTGTCTAGCTCTCACTCGATCACAGTAGATCTGTGGAAATGGCTATTTTAGGAACCAGTTCCTATCGGATTTGGTCACAAACGCTCAATCCAGGCGAAGCCGAACTAAAAACCGCCCGCAGGGCCTAGCGGCAAAAACCTTGCGGAACAGGTTTTTAACTACTAGTTTTATATTGTTATTATATCCATGATCCTGAGGTAAATATTTTAAAAACACTTTCAGCTTCGCAAAGCTTACAATAAATTATGAAATTCTATGAATTTTTACGGCTTTGCGCTAGCGACAAAAAATATTCATGATATCTTTATGCCTTAAATTAATAGATCTTATCTATTATGTCCTTCAGAAAAATACCAATTAACTCATAAATATTAATGTTTAATTTGAATAATGGAAAATAATAAAATCAACCACCTAATTAATAGTCATGAAACAGGGTAAAAAATACATCTCCAAAAACATCAAAACCAAATTCCCATAAATCTTGTGACAACGCAAAAGTCAGTTCCGAGGATTTGAGTCATATTATTTTTCCTCCCTTATAAATAACGTGATTTGCCTATTTCACTAGAGTTGCGATATTTCGTTGTAATATTTTGATGACTCTATGAATATATTCGTATCCGCTGAAGAGATAAACCGAAAGATGTATATAATGGGCGTGACTGCGTGAGAAAAATAAGTAAAATATTTCCTTTCTAGTGAAAAACATTTTCAAGAATTTTGTTTATTTTTCATTCAAGTAATACAAAATCTGCATGTATACGTAATCTTTATATATAAAAATGAATGTTTTTTTGTCTGTCCCTTCTGTGTTCCTATAACCTTCATCAACATTGGTGTTTTGTTATGCGCACGCCCGCTAATGTTTCTACATATTTAATGAGCTCTGACGTTACGAAATTTGCACCAAAATTTCAGCGACTTGTTTGAAGAAAATTGTGTTTATTTTTTATAGTTTAACGGTAGGGTGGGAAGGCGGGTTGGGGACTATTACTGTATTGTATGTTGTAAAATGGTAGATACTTTCAGTGTCGCCCTAGTGAAATACCACCATTCGGAACGATAATTTGCTTGAAATGGCTTTAGCCGTATTTGATGTGCAGATCTGAATAGCCAGGTACTTTGCAGCCTTATACTTGCCCAACACCTTCCCTTCTTCACTATTTTCAGCTTCACAACGCGTCTGAATTGAAGATTCCATGGTCCCACTGGAAGTTGGAACTCTTGTGATGTATTGTTATGTAAGTTTTTTTTTTAAATATTGTCAATTTGCCGGTTCGGGTCACGGGTGAGGAAAGGTCTAACGTACTTATTTTTCATAGTTTCTATACGGTTATTTATAGACCAACATGTTAACATTATTACAGAGAAGTTTACAAACAAAAAGTTTTCTTTTAAACCGGTATGTCTCAGATATGGGGGCTCCATCGAAGCCAGAGTAAAGATAGCCGCCCAAAAACTGGGCGTACAGGGCCCGCAGATACTTTAATAGTAAACAACTGCTAATCCTGTACAAATTACAAGAACGCCCCATGGTGGAATTTGGCAGCCACCTCTGGTCTTGAGCTCCAAAATACCTGAAAAATACACTCGACTCTGTGTAGAAACGGGCGGTCTGTTTCATGGATTCTTCCACCTTAACAGACGGATTGCAATCTTTAGAGCAGAGGCGTTGGATGGGAATGCTATCCCTGTTCTACTGGTATTACAATGGAAGATGCTCCGAGGAACTAGCGTCATTACATAGTCAGGAAACACGCCAAACGCGTGCCCAACTTCGTACATAGTTGAATTTTGTCACATGAGAACGGGTCGCTTCTTCGACTCGTTCTTGTGTTCAACAGCTCGGCTGTGGAAATATTTACCGGTTTCTGTGTTTCCTCCTTCCTACAACACGGGACTCTCTTCAAAACCAATGTTCATTCCTTTCTCTCCTCAAAAAGACCCTCCACACAGCATCCCAGATGACATAGGCCCTGAGGGAGATTATTTTCCTCATGGCCTCCTGTGTGGAGAAAACGTAAAAAAAAAAATAGACAACACTTCTAAAGGTTTCTAGTCAGTGGATATCATTGTTCGCAAACAATGGAAAAGTTGGCACTAAATTTGGTAGTAAATAACAAGAACGCTGGCCGGCCTATACAATATTTTAGATCTACGATATTGTACAGGGTGTTAAGTAGCGTACTTAATTTATTTTAACCAGTGATACCTGACATTATTTGGAGTTAAAGATGTGAACGAAATTTAGGCTTTTTTAAAATTCAAACCAAACTAAAAAGTTCTTCCACATGTCATCACTGGTTATTCGGTTGAGTAACCGCCGAACCCTGACTCTGACTGTTTAATTCCTACTGATTTTTTTTGAATTTTAAGATGAAAACATAACAAAAAAATACACGTCACCGGAGTCCAAAAATTATTTTATATTTTTTTGTGTTATGTCAGGAATCACTGTTTAAAGTTTAAAGCAAGTCAATTACGTCCCTTCACACCCTGTATATTATTTTTTTAGAAATGTTTCAGTTTTTACTTTCCCAGTAATAAGATTAATTGTCATTTTCGGCGTGAACATCTTTGTGTTGTCTAAAAATAACGAATTATTATTTTTGTAAGAGAAAGAAAACTTGTCATTCCTTTGAAACATTAATATGACTATTCTGAATTTATCCTCCAACCATGTTTGTACATTTGTGATTTATTGGATAACCAACACCTCTGCTGTAGGTTACCCCAAATGGTTCGCTACGTTTGGAAATTTACCAGGGGTGCCCGGGTTCATGGGTTGAGATTTTTCCAGGTCTTAGCAGCGAATGCTTCTGCCCGCCTGCTGCGTGGCGGACAGGATTAAGAGATACTGGTTGAGGGAGGCCTTTTGACCTTTCCAGCCGGATTTTTTGATCCATCGCCAATCGCCATGCACCGTAGTGGGATGGATCGATTGTCACACTCCTGGATACTTTGACCTCCAGATTCCTACCCACCCCTAATACCCTTTTCCTTCCCGGAACTTCCTCTTAATTCCTTTCATAAAAAGATCCTCTACACAGCATCCCCAAAGATGACGTAGGCCCTGAGTGGAATTTTTTTCTTCAGGAACTTCTGTGAGGAGCTAATTTAAAAAAAAGAGGATTAGTGAAGAAGGAAAATAACATTATTTTATTAAAAAAACTTTTATAATTTCAGAATACTTTCGTTTATATAATACATTTTATTAATTATTTACATTCACTGAACTACAATTTAACGAACATACATTTAACTACAATTTCATTTTATAGTTTTTAATGCTCCTCTAAAACCTCGCTTATTTACAACTTAACTGATTTGAAATTCTCACTCTGCATTCCGCTGTAAATTTTTAGGTCAATACAACAATTTCCGGCTTCATTTTCATTTGGGATAATGTTATATTTATACCGTAATTTAAACCTGGATTAGTATTTACTTACTAGTAATTATATATTACCAGGATATACTAGGTTCTACAAACAATTTGAAATTGTTTGTTTCAGCAATTTGCAATTTGAAAAGGATATTAAATATGCTTGCATTTTTGAAAAATATTTGACAAATTATTCATTGGAGTGGTAACTTCAACAAAGTGTGAAATGAAACATTTGAACTAAAAATTCTTTACAAAACGACACATAATTATATTAAAATTTATGCTGATAATTTCAGATCTAATATTGAAAAGCCGAGCCACAAATCAAATTAGGTCTGGATTATTTGATATTCGAAATAATTTTTAAATAGAAACCAAAATTCCTGGGTTACGAATTGTAAGAGGAAATTTGAAAATTTTCTTCTACAATCATTATTTGACAACCTTATTGATTGAGGGGTAAGATTGTTGACTAACAACGGTCAAGTGGTCACGGTTTCAAATCCCAGCGTGCGCAACAACATTTTATTTGATTAATGTGTGTTATTTTTACATATATGTATATGTATGTACTTACCATGCATGCACAGAAAGTAAGCGTACTGTGTCCATAACGGGAGGTGGTTTTAGTTTTTTGAGGGTTGCCAAAACACTGAATGATAGAGGGAGGTCTCTTGACCAGAACGAGCATCGCCGGAACATTGTAGTAAGTAAACTCACGTTGTAGTGTCCCGTTGGGTGAAAGATGTCGGCAAAAAATCTTGCCAAGTGCTGTGATCCGCTTTTTACTCACGGAAGGATTAACACCTACAAGAAAAAAGGTGAGGATTTCTGAGCTTCATTGTGACTGGATATGATAGTGGGTGACTCATCACATGCCTGGGAAAAAAAACAGTGGTCAAAGTGGCGTCACACCAATTCCCCATCTGTCAAAAAATTGAAAACCATAATTTCAGGCAAAAAAATCATGGCCTCAGTGTTTTGGGACCGAAAAGGTACCCTTAAAAATCTCAAAAGGAGCATTCAAAACAAAATGAGGGGAATGCTGTCTTAGCCAACAATACGCTCTTGGAATCATTTGGTTGGGATGTTTTGAACCACCCCCCGTAATCCATCTAAGAAAAGATGATTATCTAATAACTCTTCAGATTATCATCTTTTCACCTTCCTGAATGCATGTATGGAGGAAAATAAATTTTCAACTGACGAGCAGGCGTAAAAAGTGGTCTTGAAGTGGGGGAAGGAGCTGGCGGGAGAATTCTTCGAGGAGGGCATAAAAAAACTTGTGCCACGGCTCACCACATGCATTGAACGAGTTAGCGATTATTTGGAAAATTAGTCAACAAGTGAATCGGCAATATCCTGTAATTTTTTATCCAATACACTTAAAAAAAAATTCAGTACACTTTCTTTCTGAACATGCCTCGTATATGGCATTTTTGCGGCACGTTACGGAGGGGAAGGTACTCTCAGTATCGCCCTAGTGTTAGACCACCATTCAGAATTAAATCGTTGCTTGAAATAGTCTAAGCCGTGCTTGTTGACCAGAGCTGAATATCCACGTACTTACCGATCTTCCTCTTTCCCATATCCTTTCTCTCCTTTAGACAACATGCCCTAGGATATTGGGGATGCCATAGACTCACTGACTCCAAACGGTCGGGAATAATTGACGAGCGACTCTTGTGCGGTATACATATTTAAAAAATAGCTAGTAGCTGTTTAATGATTGTGGATTTAGCTAGCGAATGAATTTAACCCACGACTCATGTGTAGGAACCCTTTGCTTTTATCCACATAGCAATTAACCTATGTTCAAAGCCTTATATCTGCTTATATCCCATGCGCATTTCAGTACTTTAGTTAAAGTACCTACAAGATCTCAGAAAATTTTTAAATTTCATAAAAACTTTTACTCCTCCTTAATACAAATTCCACCCTCGAAATGGTCATTAGCATCTTATAGAGATTTACGCGCATTTATCCTCTACGTGACTTGGTAATTAAATCTTAACTTACTTAACTAAACGCCGAAAGTAACAGCTTCCCACGTATCCAAACAATACGTGTTTTCCAGGTGGTTTAGTCAACAGTCACCTTATTAATGCGTGTTAATGGACCAACACGAGCCTCTGGAACTGAACATCGGCACGATAATGTTAAGGTACTTTCAAGGAAGGATACAAGGTGCCTTACAGTTTACATTTTGATGTTAAAATTACGAAAATTTTACCTTTTCGACACATCTTTAGTTTGTACGGAATACCGCAAGGTTTCTCTTAAGGACCAGTGCTGAGAAAAGTTTGAAATCAAAGGATTAAAAAAAAAAATAGGAACATTAAAAAAGTAAATGCTATTACACATCTACCTCTTTGTATCACACTGAAAAGGAAAACAAAAAAAAAACGAATGAATCTGTAAATAACTGAAAAAAAATTCAAAACTATGGTTGCCACCAAGTATAAGTGGGTACTTATTTTTTTTTGTATTATTGTTACTACTGTTTGCTGTTTGAATACTTTGCCCATGAAATTGATTTACCTATTACAAATTGAAACCATTATATGTATCAGAGAACACATAATTTTAATTTTTTGATTTCAATTGGTTCTTAGCAATATTTGTAGTAAGTTGGAAACATTTTCCGGAACGCTGTTCCCGAAAAAGTCTCTGTTAAAGTTGATAACTGATCATAAAAATTTTACCATATTTTTGTCATCCACTTATAGGTACAGCTGAGAGGAGAGTTTTGTTAACATCATTTATAAAAATATTTAATGAGAGGGAGGCAAGGTGAGATCCCTGAGGAACTCCTGAGGTTACGGGGACGAAACTAGAGCAGAACCCTTGTACAGTTACATCTTGCTTAGACTTATTATAAATTTATTTTTCCATCACGATTATAAATTAATTTAAAAGTTCGCAATTTACAAAATAAGATAAAATCTCTATCAGGCTTTCCAGCCACTTTTAACAGTTTTATTTCAACCCCAAAAACAAAGCCTCCCTAAGGAAAGATAAAGTTTTCAAATGTGATTATCGAAAGCATAGCATAATATTATTAATACAAAACTTGTAACAAAGTTTTAGCACACACAATTCTTAGAAAACATCTCGATTCGAAGAATTCCTAAAACTTCTCGGCGAAAAACAATTATTGTGGAAAATTTATTAAAAGTTTTTTAAGCGAATTTATTCTAAGTAGGTACCTACCTACTAAGATTAGTATGGAAAGAACAAATTACAATGTTATTTTTGTCAACACGAATAACTTCAACCTTTCTTACCAAATGATGGTGGATCTAGCTAGGCTGTATTTAAACAATTTATTTATTTAAAAAAATGCATTGATCAAAAAATCACAACATGCTTATAATTTATTACATGAGTTTCAATGCCACTAAATAAAGAAATTGTTTTTCCCTTCGTGTCCTTTCCCATTCGTCCCGTTCATACTTTTTCAGATGTATTGTCAATTGTCATGTGGTTTTAATAATCCAGAAATCTTCCGGGGGTGAAAAGAAGGTATTTGAAAGTTTCAAACATTTTCTATGCTTTACGCAGCAATAAATATACAACATACATACATAAATACATGCATGCACGCAAACAATCAAAAATACATTGATTTTTATATGTGTAGATTGTCATAAAAGCACTTGAAAAAAAATCGTCGCGAGTTTATCTCAAAAAGATCAATAGAAAAAAATATTTAATATCAATAAATACCATTAGTCATTATTCAGCTAATTCAAATGTCCAAGTGACTCTGAACATGTACTGGACATTCAATTGATTAAGTGGTAGTTATCATCACCAGCAGTGACACTTGGGATATTATTCTATGTGCCATAAGGGGTTATGTGCCATTAAGAGCTGTGTGCCAGAATGTGGTAAGTGCCATTAAGTGCTAAGGGCTGACACGGTGTGCATAAAATTAGCTGTAATGGAGCTCAGTGCATTGTGGCACTTGATACCATAGTAAAATGTATTTTACATAAGCGAATTAGATGTAATAAATTGCATTAGATACGATGTATTATATTCTTATGATAATTTTTTTTTTAATTATTCATATTATACCAATATACATATTTTTATAAATATTTCAGACTCCTCCGCTACTTAAACTCAAAACAAGTATATAATACAATAATGTTTATATTTGCAGTCGGGCGTCTCTGTGTGCCGGCGCTTATTATTTGCAGTTTTTGTGCAGGCTTACAAGTCTTTTAAAAGTACCTAAATTAAATAGGATTCCCTTATTTGACTACCAGCAACATCATAATAATGTTACAACATGTGAGATATCTAAAAGCTTCCGAGCTCATCACATAGATGGCAGGGCTAAGAGCTTTACTAAAAATCCGCGAGATGGCGGCAGGATTGGTTCCCAGTTAGTTCGCCAGAGGCCCGAGGGCTGAGGTTGGCGGTTCCCACAAAAGACAGTGGGAACCAGAGCATTCATAGCCAGCTCTTGGTAAGTTCGACTTATCATAGTCAATACTTGTAATACGCGAAGTATGAATAAACCTCAGATTAACCAAATAACTATATTTCTTTCCTAAAAGAAATCTCTTTCCAAGACGTGTTGGTGATATACTAATTTTGTGAACACAACACAACATTTTAGCATTCTTGTGTTAGGATTATCTTTAAAAGATCGTAAGACGTTAAGGTTGTCGCTAAATGTACATATTTTTGCACTGAAAAAAATTTGCGTTTAAAGCAATATTTTCCTCAATTTTTTTCAAAAGTATTAACATTAACCACCTTTAAAAAGACCTAATCTTTAGAACAAATAATGAGACCCATTATTCTTTTTGTTTGCGAAATTTCTGTGAAGTTTGAAAATCTTTGTTGAAAAGTCTTTAAAGGGGAAATACTGCTTAAGGCCAGAAAAAAGGCTCGTGTCATTGATTCGTACTTTTTCTGTGATATATTTTTGTTTTCGTGAAAACGCACCAGTGTTTGAATTTCCCAATGAAACTATTTCAATTTCAATTTTAGGAAAGTTGTTGGCAAAATTGAAAATGAATGAAGAAAGGCAATGAAGAATGGTTGAGTGATTACAATAATTGGCTACGAATCTGGGGGTCGCGGGTTCAAACCCTGGTAAATTTTATGTGATTAATATGTGTTATTTCATAATAAATTTATTGATTAAAAATAATAATATAAAGTATATCGCCCACCATTCATTGTCGAAATGTTTCTTTGAGCGGCCTTAGCGGTGTTTGGTAGCAGATGTAAATAGTCCGGTACTTCCATTTGATACCCCACCTCCTTCCCCTTTCCGATACTTTCAGCTATACCACATACCCCAATTGGGGATGCCATGACATTAATCTTACGCATTAAATTTATTTTAAACTTTTTTATGTTTGCATGCAAAAATTTTATATTTCATAAATTATATGTTTATTTCGAATTCAACGTTCAAAAACAGTCCTTAGTTTTTGGATATGCTAAGAAGTATTCTATTTATTTGCATTTTATTGTAAAGCGGAAATGTTTTGACCATCTGAAAAATACGCCAAATTTCTGAAGAGCTTGGATGTGAAGTAAACACACTGAACTCGTTATTCCATTATAAAATTGCAATTGTCGTGGCAAAAAATTGGCAATATATAAAAACTGTTTTACTTCATAATGCAGATTTACCTCCCAATTTTCCATATCTATCTATGTTTTGTATCTCCAGTGGCTGCGCGAGTATTCGACCGCCCCACGGCTGTTTATTGGCGCCGGGCCAAGAGTGAGTTCCACTTCAACCTTCATGGCTGGTTATGGTGATGGAGGGAAAGGGGAAGGGGGAGGGGAAGCCATTAGAAATGGAATTTTTCTCTTCTGCTCTGTCCGGAGAATTCTACAGTCTGCGCGGCTGCAGGGCACGGAAACTTTTTTAATGGAGAGATTTATCTGCGGTCATATTATATTATATCTGCGTGTCTAAAAATTGGAATGCTGGAAATATAAGATATAATATCGAAGGTCATATAGGATATAGGTATTCTGATATTTTGTTACAAATTTATTTATGCATACTTTTGTATACGTGTTCAATTTGGGAGGCAGAAAGGGTATAAGACCGACTCGGGAATCATTTATTGCATGACCCAAATCATTGCCATAGGTCACCCCTAGTGGTTTGCTACGTTTGATGACTTGGCAGGGGTGCCCGGGTTCATGAGAGATCGGAAGAAGCTCAATGAGGGAGACCTAACCTAGGCCTCTCTCAAACCAACGCCTAGCACCGCAATTGGAGGGATGGATTCATACGTTCTTCCAGATTCCTACACACAATCATACCTTTTTCCTTCCCAGAACTTCCTCTCCTTCCTTACCACACAGTGTCCACAAAGATGACGTAGGCCCTTAGGGAATTTTATTCTTCATATTCTCCCGTGTGGAGCTAATGTAAAAAAGGTGTCTAATAATATTTTTTTCCAATTACACGACATATAAAAAACAGATAATTTAAAATGGCATAACTAAATATAAAATTGAAAAACGAGAAAAAATTGAGTTAAAATTTAAAAAAAACAACACTTAATAATATTTTTACAATTTTTTCCGATATCCAAATATATCGTTTTGATAGTCCTAGCAGTTTGGACAGGCGACCAACGCATTGTTTGTAAAACTCCCTGTATTTCTATGATAATAATAATAATAATAAAAACTTTAATTAAATGAAGACAATTTTAAGTGAAACTCGATCGAAAATCTGGAGAAAAAATGAGAAAATGAAGATAATGTTGATTATATTAGAATAAGTTAACAATAATAATCCAAACGAAAATATGAAAGAGAACAAGACACAGAAAAACAGAAAAAGACAATAGTCGCAACTGGAATAACCTTCAATAAAGTATCTATAAAAAAAAAAGTTTTTCTTAAAAAAATTGAATATTCGTTTACACTTTCATAAAAGTCAATTGTTCCATATAAATAAATTCGGATATATCTATCCGAGACGCTATCCAGGTCACAAACCAATTCTTAGAATGATTATTTCCATTAAAAAGGGTAGTTGCCCGTAATATGGAGAAAAATAATTCGTTGATAATAATGGAATTCTGAATCTGAAAATATGAGATTGACAATTATAACTTGACAGAAGGTGGCAATAGCGAAATTGGTTAACGCACTCGTCCCGGTTAGACTGAGAGGTCTGGGTTCGTGTCCCAGTTGCGACCATTGTCTTTTTCTGTTTTTCTGTGTCTTGTTCTCTTTCATATTTTCGTTTAGATTATTATTGTTAACTTATTCTAATATGATATATTTCACTGATGGGAATAACCTTCAATAAAGTATTAAAAAAAGTTTTTCTTATAAAATTAATTGTTAAAAACAATTAATTATTAATTAACTACAGATTAAAATGACCAATTATTAATTGCATGATACAGTTAAAAATGACCGAATCGGATAGGAACACATAAGCTCAGTTTGTAGAGCTGCACCCCTGTAAGACGATGGTCCTGGGTTCGAGTCCTAGATGTGACCCTATCTTTTTCTGGTTTTCAGATTTGTGATTGATTTTCGCTAATATTGTTTTCATTTTAATTTAAAACATTTTCCAGTCTCTAATGTTTATTAATTTTTTTATTTGCGAAATCCATGTAGTATGTAATATTTTTAACTGTCCATTCACATGAAAGTTATTTATCAATCCAAGCCATGTGCGCCACATTTTGTTTATCCATGATCTAGATTCTAGAAAACAAAAATCATTTCCTACCAAACTACTCCCATCTGCGGGGGTATATTTCTTATTCGACTGAATAAAAAATTTGCATAACCAATTCCATCGAGAAAAATCGTTCGTTAAACAACGAAACGTTTTATGATCGGAACTTTGATTTTGGCAACTGAAGAGTTTTTACTTTGGGAAAATACTTAAGTAGAAGAATACTTTCATCAACATATATAGATAAAATTATTTTTATTAAATAAAACAAGTATTTGTTGCATCTCTCGGAACTTTCTTAACGCAACTTTTTGAAGTGAAAACTTCCTTAGCACCGTTGTGATTTGAAACTCGACTAAACGAAAAATAGCGACACTAAAAAGAGACAAACACATACATCTACAGGATTTAGCCTGCGGAAGAATGAGATAGTATAATTGGTCTCCTGTTTATGCGGTTCTTCGTAGCATACCGGTCTCCTCTTTGTACGGTGCTGCATAGTCTCCCCAGTCTTGTGTACTTTAGTTTTCTGAAGGTTTCACTTCTACCGCACACTACCACCACAAAATTTTCAACAAAAAAGTATTTGCGCGGCTGTTTCTCATACTCACGATTATACAATGCATGCCCTTCTTAATTTAGCCTCACAGTCACAGCGTATGTGGGGATTCAATATTAATATACTTATATAAATGTAACACCAGAATCCCAACTGCTCCCGACTTACTGGACCCATTGCGTTTGTGGCATCTCCAACTGGGGTGGGTTGTGAGAATGAAGGAAATGGGAAATAGAATGAAAAGAGTACATCTCGAGCACGGTTGCGCTGAAGACAGACGAACCGATATTGACACGACATAAATAAGAAGTCGTTTTGCGGTGGAGACACTGGCGGATCTGTCTGGATTGACATTCATAAATATCCAATGGCTACCTAAAATATATGATTAAAATTTACAATGTTAAATTGACATACTAACTGATGAAACCGGACGACATTTTGTTCATACAAAGATATTTCAAAATGTGCTCTCCGGATTATGACAAAAGTGTACATATTTTTTTATTTAATTGTTTCATAACGCTGATGGGTTTCTTTCGTTTTTGTGTTCCGATCGGCCTGTAGGATCGGAAGGAATCCAGATTTTGGTATTCCGCACATTAGGGTACCTAACTACATGGTGGCAATGGGAATCAAGTACCGCAATAGAGCCAGTCTGTTAACAACCATCGTTCGTATCGTAACGTAACATTTCGCTCTTATCGTATCATAACGTTGAAGTGTTATTTATCAATCGTGACATAAAGTATAAATCATATCGTCTTCTATCGTATGCTTCGTGTAAAATTCTTATGTTAATCTGACTCAAAACTAACTAGAACAATCATATCGCACGTTTATGGATATAACTGTGACTGTCACCGAATAGAAGATCAAGCTAGAAGACACAAAAGCAGTGAGAACCATTTAATTGTGTATACCGATCTTATTTGGTGGTCGGGCATAACTCGTATCGAAGTCCATAAGCGTTTATAGCATAGAGTGGCCGCAAGGTTATTTTCACCCACGTAAGGTAGTTCATCAACGGGCTAACCTAACAATAATAGATATGGATATTTTGACTATTTTGCTTTTTTGGTTAGTTTTTTCTTGTAGGAGTTAGGACCACCAAAATGGTTTAAATTGCCTGATTTGAATGTCATCAATAAACATTTAATATACAAATTAGACAATGTACTTTTTACTGCTAAATCGTACTGACTTGGAAAAAAATTGGGATTACAAAACCTCGGTTTTGACGATTTTATTTAGGTAAGAATCCAAGAACCTAAAACGTGTGTTATTAGCAACGTATTTCTATATGATAAAAAATAGAAGAAAATAACATCCAAAGGATACATCTGCAGACCTTTTGTAAAACAAATAAAAAGGTTTATTGAAATTCATGAGTTTGCTTACGTAGGTTCATTATTTATTCATGTGCTTATTGAAATGGTGTGGGGTCTAAAACAAATAATAATAACAATTTCTCTAAATTTCAGAAAAAAGCCAAACGATATAGAAAAACAATAAAAAATATTAAGAATACGCAAATTTACTCACTTTGATTTACGTAATATTAAAAAAAAAAAAAAAAAATTTTAACGCTGGTTTTAAATTCTTATTTACATTATTTCTAATTTCTAAAATTTCTATTTTATCTAAATGAATATCAATAACAATATACATATTTGAAGTTGTATTTAAACAATAAAAGTGGTCAAAACTGAGTGTTGGTTTTTTTATTTTTTTTATTTGAATACCGCAACTGCTCCGGTCTGGAGCCAGTGAGACTGTGGCATCCCCAATTGGGGTATGTTATGACGCTGAAATGTAGTAAGGTGGGGAATAAGATGGAGAAGAAGAAGGTAGGAAAGTACCTGGCTATTCAGATCTGGTAAACAAACACGGCTAAAGCCATTTCAAACAACGTTTCAATTCTGAATGGTAGTCTTACACCAGGGCGATACTAAGAGTATCTTCCACTCTGGAACGTGCCGCAAATATATTATATATTATTTTTAATTAATTAATTGTGAACTATCACAAATTAATCAAACACAATTTCTATGCGCACGCCGGGTTCGAACCCGCGACCGTCAGATTGTGAGTCGAGTATCTTACCTCGGGACCAAGGAGGTTGATTATTTTTAAATGACAATATTATTTATTTCCCCATTGTAAATGTGCAGATTTGATTTACTTTATCATGCCATGTCTCTCGGGGAAATCTCCGAAGACTCCTTCTAAACATTAGCACGTCACACTTAAGCGACAGTTAAGCGACAGTTTTATTGTCTTGTTCACTTTTTCGATGCATTTTTTTTTTGATCCCATCAATTGTAAAAATTTGCTCATTTATTACAACACATTTTCCTAAATGAATCCCACTGCTAAACCATTCAATAACTCTTTTTAGTTCATATTTAGCCCGAGAATTTCTGTTTGCAAAGTTTTAAGCTAATAAAAGGTGCTACCAAGGCCGCTGGGCCCGCGTGATGCATATAAGGAACCTTAAAGAGTCGGCGATGTGTGAATGCGGTGCGGTGCAGACCACCGAACATGTGGTTAACGAGTGCCTGCTCCAATTCATTGCTTAGGGGATTTATGAGGTCCACAGAGCGACGATTGAGGCCTTAACCCTTAAAGTCTATTTCTTCGGTTTTCGGAACAACTCATACAGGTCTCATAGGAATCATTGTATCTTCCTTACTATCATAGTGAGAGATATGATATTAACGGTGTTAGAAAGAGAAAAGACCACGCTTGATAATCACACTGTCACAACTAATCACACGCTTGATAAACAAAAATTAACCACAAAATAAGTAAAATATACACCTTTATGAAACCAAAATTTTGAAACGCAATTTCAAAAGAAATTATGAAATAAGAATTTTTTTTTAAATTTTTTTGTTCTTGGAATGACAAAAAAAAATAGGTGACAAAAATGTTTTTAATAAATTTGTCTAATAAAACATGTATGTGTTTTTTTTCGTTATCAGTAATTTTAATTAGATAAAACGTTAATTTAGCCATTTTTGAACCTTCTTATGTTCGTGTGATAATTTATTTTATTTAAAAAATTATATATTTACTTTTAATTTATAAAATTTCAAAGCGCATTTTATCACCTATCAAAAACAGTTTTTAGGTTTCATATATGTTAAAATATTTAATTTATTTTGATTTTATTGTAAAGCGGAAATATTTTGACCCTCTGACATAATACATAGATGTCTTCCTCTAACCCCCCAGAAGAATAAAAGCTCATAAAAGTGATGGCATACAATACAACATGTATTTGAATGAATGTAGCACTAATATATCTAACGCGTTTAATACGAATTAGTGTTCATTATTTAATTCAGACATTTCAGGCGTAATGATTTCATCACTATTTCATTAACACCACCGTCTCTAGTTACTCGCAAAGCAGCAAAGGGGTAGTTTACGTCATATTATATTCCATGGTAGGTGGGGACACCTGTCTAAAACCGTATACCAAAGGTAGAAGCTCTATAGTTTCGTAAATTAAAATAAAATTCGGTTTAAAATAATTATTTTTATTAACGAATTTACTAAGGAACAACATACAAAAGAAAAATTTCAGAAAAATTTTGTCATAAATGTATGAAAAAAAATCATATTTCTAATATTTCCGATTTTGCCCCGTGGGGTGGATAAAACCGTATAGTGGGCTTGTATTGTGTAAAATAAAGGCTTAAAACCGCCTAGGCATGTTGTCGTGGATAAAGCCAAATCTTTATTATTTCTGTATTTAATGACATGGTCTTGTATGTGAATTTCGGCACTCGGTAGGTTTCTGCTACTTTTACATATCCCATTGCTCCTTCAACTAAAATTGCTCTCCTCATTTTTTCTGCATCCCAGTCTTGTCTGGTAGTTTATGTTTGATAATTACGCGGCTTATTTGTAACTCGTGTTAACAAATAAAAAAAATTGTGTAGTAAAAATATTCCGGGTCAACGTATACTGGCCGGTTTTACACCATACGGTTGTGCCCCGAAAAAAAATACCGAAATTCTTACACAAATGTAAAAAATGTTACGAAAATTACTTCAAAGCTATACGTAAAAAAAGGTAAAATATACACATTTAAATTATTTGACATTTAACTAAGTTGCAAATTATAATAACTTCACTATTAATCATTTCAATATCAGTAAAAATTACATCAGGACACCGAAAAACTTAAAACGTGTGATATCTCTTTTTCGTTATTAGTTTTTGGGGTATTATGCCGTGTTGGGCTACCTCCTTCTTTAGCCAACGTTTCAGACAGCGTTGTAGTGTCCATTATCAGGGCAGATCCGAAACGTTGGCTAAAGAAGGAGGTAGCGCAACACGGCATAACACCCCGAAAGCAAATAACGAAAATACCTTTGCCCGTGAAAATCTAAAAACATATGTGGTATCTCGCAAGTGAGAAGACGTGTCCTGACAAGTTTCTGCAGGCGTTAGTTTCGGAGTCGTACATGGGGCAGATTGAATGGCGGGAATATTTAAAGAAATAAAGCTTTTTTAGAGTAATACGGTTTTATCCCGGTATACGGTTTTGTAGAGGTCTCCCCTACCAGTTTGTAAAGACAAAGCCTGTGCAAATGACATCCATTTGGGTATGTTATATGTTTGAAATCCACCCTATTCCGGAACATTTCACTCCGTTTCAGAACGTTTCAAGACATTTCAAGACGTTTCGCACCTTTTGGGTCGTAAATTAAAGCGTTGTGGAGTAAACACACCTTTTAGTCACCCCTACTAATTAAATACAACTTTGGGAAAGTTCTCTTCCAGAGTCTTACTGAGCGTAAGCCTTCTGTAATTGTCTTTGTGACAGAGACTTATACTGAGAGCTTCTTTCAAAATAATCATAACATTTTGCAAGAATACGCTAACCAAAATATAAGATGTTTTTTGCTTACAACTTATTGAGATTGCTTTACCGTTTCTGCAGCAATTAAAAATTATAAAGGCATGATTTTCACTTACGTGTACATTGTGTATGCGAACGAAATTATGCACGGAAAGAATTACACCGACTGGACAAAAACATAACCTAACCGAGCTCGTTTTTTTTCTATACGAAATATATTTGGTACATCTGTTTTTTTTTTTACATTAGCTTCACAGAGGAGGCTCTGAGAAAAATAAATTTCCTCAGGTCCTTTGCCATATTTGGCTGTGTGGAGGGTCTTTTTAAATAAAGAATGGAGAGGAAGTTCTGAGACGGAAAAAGGTAAGAGGGATGGGTAAGAATCTAGGGTTTAGTGTGTCCATGTCATCCGCCGCCAGATCCAGATATATCTCACCCTGTGAACCCGGGCACCCCTGCTAAGTCACCAAACGTAGCGAACAACTTGGGGTGACCTATGGCAGAGGTATTTGTTATCCAATAAATGGATCCCCCGGGGTGGCGGTACCCATTTCCGCCTCCCAAAGTTTCTTCCCTGATAATGCACACTATAGTGCTATTCTAAAAATTGGCTAAATAAGAAAGTAGCGCAACACGGCATAGTAACCCAAAAAATAAATCACGACTACACTTTTGCCCATTGAAATCCCAAATAATGTCCGCCGTACATTATCCTTGTTTTGCTTTTTTCGTATTTTTTTCTACATACATATTTCGTAAATTATTATTATTTGCTAAAAAAATGCTTTCGTCATATTATTTCGTCCTTCCCGGAATGGTTTTATTATATCAAATGTTTTGGGAGTATAAAAAATAAGTTATGAATGTTTTCTTTATTAAATTGTCTAACGCAAATAAAATCGAATAAACCAATATTAGTCAGTCCCTTTACATATCAAATAGTTCATTGTTTGTAGGTTCCGATACTGTTATTATTTGTTTAGTGACTTGAAATTTTTATATTTTCTGATATTTGATCCCCTCGCTTTAAAGATCTACTTTGATTCCATTGAAAAAAAAATCCGCATAAATTCGTATAGTATTTGAACTGCGCTTATGAAATTGGTCTATATTTAAATTTCAACCACCTGATGAAAGAATTAAAATTATTCAACCCTCCGAGGACTTAATTTTTATTTTTTAAATTGTTAATGGTATTATAGACAGCTCTGTTTTATCAACGAGAGATATTTAATCAAAAAATATGTTTTAATTGCCACTCCAATATCAGGACGTTACCGCGCGTTTTCATAGTGTGACAAAATATCCCCGAAAAAATATCCTTCGACAAAATATCACTCGACATAATATCCCAAAGACAAAAATCTACGGACAAAACATCCCGCGACAAAGAAGGAAAGAGGCAGGGCAAGGAACTTAAAGTTTCGATTTAAATTTTAAATTTGGCACTAATAGGTTTTATTGGGCTAGGTTAGGTTTAAATTTTAAATTTGGCGCCGAGAGGTTTTGTTGGGTTAGGCTAGGTTAGGTTAGGTTTTGTTGGGTTAGGTTATGTTAGATTAGGCTGGGTTAGGTTATGATATTTTGTCAGATATATTGTGTCAGTGGGTGTTTTGTTCGTAGGATATTTTGTCGGGAAATATTTTGTCGCAGGATGAAAAGTCGCGGAACCATCAGGACTGAACAATTTAGATATTGGCTTGTACCTTGATTGCTTTCAGTTAGCAATTCTTTCTCGGAAGTAGTAGATGTTGTATTTTACTGCACGTAATATAGTTACAAGAAGGCTATAATCAATAACAGAACAGAAGGCTATAATTAATTCATCAATAACAATAATCAATGTTAACATAATACTATTCTTCTGCATGGGTTTTATATAATTTATTTGTTTTTAAAGAAAACCTGCCAATATTTGAAAATCCCCTACTACCACCACAGTGAGTCGTGATGGAGGACTTGTACGGAACGCCTGTATGGGTCCCAAACGCGATGCCCACTCAACCACTGACCGGTCAATACCATATTTTTATATCTTGATTACTGTTCAAAAAAATTAATATGTATATGTCACAAGTTTGTAAAAGTCCGTTTAGGCGTTTAATAACATAAATCAATAAATATACTTCTTTCTACCCAACAATCTATGGCTAATCACAATAGGTTAGTTATTTAAAAAACTACATCTCTGATAACGGCGGCTTTATAGTTGCTTACCACAATTTGATTGTATTAAACAAATGCCTAGTGTAAACCTTTATGGGTATTTCAACTATTGACTGTTTTCTGAATAACCCTTCTTCGATAAAGTTAAAACTTATTCTAACCACAGATGCGGTTGAACTCCTGCTTTTAGTTAACTCTTACGCACGTAGCAGTTCGTTAAACAGTTTAATATAATATTAATGTAAGTATTATGCTATGAATTGGAATAACATTGAATACTTACACTATTTTAAACTTTAACTGTTGACATGGGTTAGTAGGCGAACTACATTTAAGCTCAAATGTTCACTACGGTGAACAATCATCAATGGATCCGTCGCCCCGGGAATCATTTATTGGATTACTAACACCCCTGCCATAAGTCACCTTAAGTGGTTCACACGTTTAATGACTAAGCAGGTGTTCCCAGGTTCATAAAGTGAGACATGACCTGGGCTTGGCGGCGAATGTTTGTCCACCTCCTGCTTGTCGGGCCGGGTTGGAAGAAACTCCTTGAGGGAGACCTAATTAAGGCCTCTCCAGCCAGACTCTCTCGATCCAACGCCTTGTACCGTAGTGGGAGGGATGGATTCAAACGTCTGTCACTCCTGGACACACTGATCCTCAGATTCCTACCGATCCCTCATACCGTTTTTCCTTCCTAGAACCCCCTTTCCTTCCTTTTCCTCAAGAAAAAACAGCATCCCCAAATATTACACAGGCCCTAAGGGAATTTTTCCTCATGGCCTGTGCGAGCCAATGTAAAAAAGATGTAAAAATGAAAAATCGTGAAGAATAATTATTTATTTCCACGTCGTACAGAGCACAACATGTGCCATTGAAGTATAAACAGTAGAACAACTTAAAAAAATGTAACAATATAAATATAAAGTAAAAAGTAAGATGTATGTAGTATAAAGTATTGAGTGAGATTTATAAAGTATTAAGTAAAAAGTATAAGTAAAAAAGTAAAAAAAAAAGTTAGTTGAATAAATTGTAAATTACGTAAGATAAAATAATAGTAATAATAGTAATTTTAAATACGTCATGTAGGATTATGAAAGATTTTTAAATATGAGGGATAAGTAGGATTTATCGGTCCAGTTAAGAGTTCTACCGAGCCGAACCCTCTGATATGAAAATATCTGGAGTCGGTGAATTATTTTGCCATTTGGTCTCTGGTAGATTGACATGTTATTCTGGTATTGTTTGTATTTATTATACTTATATAGTGCACTTACATAGCGTGGAAAAGTGTGTAGAAGGGTTTAGTTTTTCCTGTTAGGAGATTTAACCCGGAAATAAAATCTGAAGCAGGAAAATCGAATAATTTTTAGCAATCGCGTTGTACTTTTGGAAAATTATTAATTTTCTTAACTTATTTTTCGTTTGTTCGCACATTTTCCTATAAAATAGCAGGAAAGGTTGTAGAACCTTTGAACCTTACTTTTGTTTTCTACCTCCTCGAATTATTGCGCATTTCACCACCTCTTCATAAAGTCCCTCCCTCACCCCTTTGCATCTAATATCGTTACGCAAGTTTGACTAGCTCCTGTCTCGATTAGAAATCGAGACATTAGAATACTCCGCCTAACGAGCCACTCTAAAAGTTTATCTCATTTTATTTTTCTGATGGTTTTGTAACCACCCTCTACTTAAAAAATAAAGCTTATCGTAAATTTTATTTTAAATGGTAAGTTTTCTTGGCAGCGTTATGTGCCTTGTCCACTAGAATATACAACATTTAGAAATCTTTGTCTTGTTGCAATTTTTCACCATTTTGAAGCATTTGGTCATCAAATTCGGGGAGTGAATGCAACGTTTTGGAGAATATTTCTTATAAAATCTTCATCACTGTCTCCACGCTTTAAGCCGCCCGAATTTCTACCGATTTCTTACATATCTTCCTTAAAAACTTTAAGTTTTAAAGCTCTTCAAAAAATATATGTTTTTCTTGAAGATAATATCTAGACATTTCCCCCGCCGAAACGTAAATTAAATAAAATGCCCTCGATTTAAAAAAATCCCTCTCCCCCAACCATATGTTGTGTTTATAAACTATAGATTAAGAATAATTTGTACCAGTTTGAAGATGACTTTAACAAGCTAAAACCGGTTACGATTAAATAAATTAAAGTGGAAATAAGTTTCAATTTTTTTTATTATCAGCAAAGTATTAGTTAAAATTGTGATTGCATATAACTTCACTCTCATTATCAATTGGAATACAACAATATACTGTAATCCCGATGCAGAACTATGCGAGTGCAAAGAACGCGAAGCCGCACTTATCTTTAATTAAAATTCTTCAGCCTACATTTTTCCAATAAAGCCTCCGAAGTTGAATGCATCTCATTCCTCGACAGGCAAATTCCCTTTGGTAGACTTAATAAATGAGAGCTTACGTAAATGACTCATGCTTTCATTGATGAAACTTTCTGAGGGAGGTTATGTTAGCAATGGCACAGCAATAATGTTTATTGCTTTTTTGAAATGCGACTACGATGCCGTAAAAATGGCTCAATGTCATAATAGCGTATACGCAAGTACACATGGAAGGGGCCTAAACACCAAAACTGTTGAACTATGTGCATGCGCGTGTTGAGTCAATAATTTTGTAGGGTTCTTCTGTTTTGATTTTCATGAAAATAATTAAAACAAAACTATTGTAAAATACAACAAAATGAATACACCTAGCTAAGAACAGATGGTCTGCGGAGCTCCAACATTTTGTTTTGGAATGAATGTTAAAAGTATTTCCAAATGACGAGATTTTTTTTTACTACCGACTATTTTAATGATAATATCTGTACCCAAGAAGCATACGGATGCAAGTCCAAAATTTGAAGAAATGAGTTTATGATGCAGACTTGAAGTAAATTATCATGTTTATCAGTGGCGGAAAGATACAAGTCCTATCATGAAAAAAAAATTGGATTTTCAAAATTGCATATAGATGCAAGTACGATGATGCAACATCTATCTTAGAAGCAGAACTATGTACCATGGACTTGCATCTTTATGATTTAGTTGCATTTTGAGTATTATGACTAAAGTCCTACGTATTATGACTCAAATTATACATTACTACGCTTTCTATGGAAGTAAACAATTTGCAAACATTGATCCTGTCATAAAACACCACATGTCATAACAAAATATTCCACTTCGTTTAGAAGCAGAAGGACTCAGGTCCATGTTTTTGTCAAACTCAAGTTAGAGTTTTTTTTAAACAATATTTTTAAAGGCTTTACATATAAAATATTTCGTTTTATTTGGTCGTTTTTAAAACAAAACTAATTGATTAAATAAATACTTTTTTGTTATATATCAGCTTGGATATCCGAAGAAGTTGTGAGACCATAGTAGATAATATACCATAAAAATAGTTTTTTGACTCTCCTGAACATTCACCTTTTTGGACTTGCATCCGTATGCTTCTCGGGTACAGATATAAAATGTAGATATTTTTTCAGACGGTATTAGGTATGTAGTGAAAAAAATCATATTAAGGTTTAAAAGAACTATTTTTAGCTTGCAACCACATGGAACCTATCAAAAATATCGACTATTAATCTGAAGATCACGGGTTCGAATCCCGGTGTTCGCAAATAAATTTTATTTGATTGTTTTGTGTTCTTCACAATTATTTTATAAAAAAATATTTATAGTATATTTTCGGCACGTTCGGGAGTGGAAGATACTATCAGTATCGCCATGGTGTAAGGCCACCATTCATAATTGAAACGTTACTTGAAAGAAAAAAAAACTGTTAAAATATATAATTTTTGAAAACTTCAAATTGTAATATTTAATCATTGCAGACAGAGCAAAACCAAGTATTTTTTAAATAAAATTAGATTTTTTCTTTAAGTGGAGCATTAAAAAATAACAATGAAGTTATTCATATTATTTTCAAAGATAAAAAAATAATTTGTGGTACGACTGAATAGACGCCTCATTTATTCAGCCAATCCATTAATTCAGTAATTAAAATAAAGAAATACCACTTCAATAATAATACCTCAATCATTTAAATAAGCTAAGCCTTTGGGAAGCGAGGAGGGTGAATGGGAGCTCGTAGCTCTCCAGGTAATAAAACTCGCTATAATTCGCAGCAGACGAAAGCTCGCTGGTTCCCCCAAAGGAAATAGAGATATATTTTCAGGCTGAGCTGTCCAAATCAATCTAATTTATTATTTTACCACTCGGTTGGAAAATTTTCAATTGAAAGGATTAAAGTCTTACTTCTTTATACATTTCGTTTTAAGTGCCAAATTTAAATTGGCGGTGATACTGGATTGTTAAGGTCAAACGTAACATAATTTATAATCTAAGCATTCACAGATGGTCCCAATTTTAGTATTTTAGAAAAATAGATGCTTTAATATACAAAGATGACTTATTTGTGTCCGCCCGTACTTACACAATGTGAATAAGGAGTTGAATGAATGTCCGTACACAAACTCATTTTTTCTAGAAAAGCATATAAATCACTGATAAAATACTGAATTTGAATGCCTTTCTTGGAAGAATTGAGTTTCTATGTGCGCAAAACTATTTATTCATTTTCATTTTGAAATTTATTGTTTTAAAGCATAACTAGCAAAAAGTGTTTTTAATCTATTTTTTTATGAATTCTATATCTATCGTGGGTAAATATTAAAGTGAATTATTTATTTCCGCCCTTACGTGCACAATATGAATATGAATAAACAGTTTTTTATATAACTGAAGAAGAAGATAACACTAATAAAATCTAAACGAAAATATGAAAGATAACAAGAAACAGAAATAATATAGAAAAAAGAAAAAGATGATGGTCGTAACTGGGACCATATTGTTATCTTCTTCTTCAATGATATATTACATTGGGAATCTGGGGTTAGTGTATCCAGGAGTGACGGACCTGCAACCGCGGTGCAAGGCGATGGGTCAGGAGATTCCGGCTGGAGATGATATAAGACCTCACTTAACCAGTCTATCTCGATCTGTCCCGCCACATTTCAAGTGGGCAGACGCACCGGCCGCCAAGACCTGCACAAAACTCACCCTAAGATCTCAGGCATTAATGTTTTAATGTACAAAATGCAGCCAATCGTAACCTTTTCGTATAGCCGTATACATACGAGTAGTTTATTTGATGTTTTATGAGCAAAAAGTTTTGAAAACATATTGCTTTCAATTCTTTTGAGAAGACTTCTGAGTGCTTTTTTCGCTATCATGAATCGAGTAGCGATCGACATTCCAAGAATAATGGGATGCTTTGTTTTTATTTGACTAAACGAAAGACAAAGAATGAAACAAAGACAGTTTGCAATGTCTGTATTCTTTCCATTGGACTAAAATAAAGTATTTCCAACTTGTGCACAGTGAATTGATTCAAACAACCTAGCTGGACAAAAGCCAATTGGAATATCTAGAAAATAGTCCATAAAATACAAAATGCTGTACGATTAATTCTTTTTGTGTTTACCTAAAATGGTATCATGAACTAAATTCAGACTATATACCTAATTAGAAAAACGACTACTCGTATTTTTTTTTTATTATTAGCAACAAACAGATACATAAATTACAAATAAATTTTATATATTAATTAATTACATGGTAGATATATTTGATACCCCCATAAGTAAGCAGGGCTTGTGTGTATGAGGGGTGTTATTGTTTTTTTTTTACATGATTCAGTTTAAGTTTTCAGTATAATTTTAAAGGTGAGTTTTACATTCTTTTATATTAGTATTCATGTTCCTGATTATTCTAATAGTCGCTTTTAGTTCCTTCTAGTGACAAGCCGTTATAATCTATTAAAATACTGTAGTATAGTTAACTGCAATGCATATTATAAAAAAGTGTGTTATATGCTTTAATCTTTTAAATTGATTAATTTTGTGTTTCTGGAATGAAATGTATAACATATGATATTAAATATGTTATTGCATTCGTTCTATATTTTATTATTAATAGTTGTTTTTCTATTTTTTTTTTTAAATATTCCCACTAAGGAAGAAAATAAAAAAAAATATATCGTAGTGCACGTATTTGCTCCTTTGAACAATGTTTATTTTTTTTGGTTTCATTCCGCGGAAAGAGTTTTTGTAGTATGCAGGAGTTGCCTCAGTATCTAATGCCTTCTAGTTCTTAAAAACATTTATGATCATAAATATAGGCAAACACTCTATAATAAGCGAAGTAAAAACTTTTTTGTCTATCAACGCGCGTGACTGGTATTTTTTTTTATTTTTAACTTAATGAGTAAAATCTTAAATTGTACTATTTAATTAATGAAGACAATATTAGCGAAACTCAATCGAAGATCTAAAACAGAAAAATTTGAAAAAGATGCAATCACATCTAGAACTCGAACTCAGGACCTTCGGCTTTTCGGGCCGCAACTCTACCAACTGAGCTAATGTTTCCCTATCCAATTCGGTCATTTTTAACTGTTCTACTAAGAACTATCAATAATCTTCATTTTATATTTTTATTGGCTGCTATCTTTGTGTAAACATTAAAGTATGTATACATACAAATAAAGAAAACAACCAATAAAAATATACCTACCGAAAATGAAGATAATATTGGTTGATAAGATAGTTTTCGTAAACATAGATGATATTATAATATAGGATATCAGATATTGCAGCGCTTCCCGGATGTTCACGGAGGGGCGAGTTCCTGGCTTTGCAGCCCTTATTAGATCCAGGGTGGCAGGAATGAGGGAAAGGATAACCAGCTCTGGAAACATCCTCGTCATGGAAGCCCGCCTCAGTCCATCATCCAGTATTGATGCACACTCGAGAAAAATACTGGCTCCTTACGTGCTCACAGAATCCTGAAAGCTTAATATTATTATTTCTTTTGTTTTCCTTTTACTACTATTAGCTTATTATCTTTTTTTTTTTTTGTTTCGTGTACATTCATATCCACCTTCTTTTTCTTTTTTTTTCCTTTCAAATACTTTATACTTTGTACATGTATGTTTATATTATACCCTTATGGAATGTGTGGGATTGCACTCTCCTCCCCACATACTGGAATAAACACTTATTTATTTATTTATTTATTTATTTATATGTAGGTATATATATTTTTTTAATTTTTTGGAGACAGTAATAACCCGACAATATTTTAAAATCTCCTACTACCACCACAGTAAGCCGAAAATGTTGCTTGAGTCGTGATGGATGACTTAGCCAGTCGAGGAATCGAACACGGAACGCCTTGGTGGGACCCAAACGCGATGCACACTCAATCACTGACTGGTCATTATGTATGACGAAAGAGAAAAAAAATATCTGGAGCACTTTTCTCTTTGTAAATGTGAATACCGCACAAGAGACCTAAAAGCAAAAAGCCAGCGGCACTTTGGAAAACTCAATTATTATTGTTGTACCCTAATTGGCTAGGGTATGTTGTGGGGTTGAAGGTGGTGAGAAGGGGAAGGAGATGGGGAAACCACAGGTTGAAAAGTAGGTACCTGGCTATTCGGATCTGGTCACTAAGCACGGATGAAGCCATTTTATGCAATGTTTCATGTATTAATGGTTGTCTCTCGCCGGGGCGATATTGAAAGCATTTATTATTCTAGTATATTATTATAATAATTATTGATTGTAATTATCTTAATTATTTTTGTGTCTTAACGTAGCTAGTAACATATTTGCTTTAAATCAGTAGGTAGCCATTTTTTTTTCAATATTTCTCTAAAATTACCATGAACTTTAGGCAAGCCTAAGAAAGCAAGCTTAAAAAATCCGGTGCGGTTTTTAGGAAATTAACCTCAATGTGACGTTTCAAAGCAATTATCTTTCTATGATATGTTGAAAGTATTATAAGAATAGTTTAAATCACATATTTCTAAATAAAATCCAAAAAATATCCAAAAGCCTGTACGTAAAATTCACGCCTGTGTAAATTCGTTTTATAACCAATATTATTGTTCAAATCAATAACTTTCTAATACTCTCCTCTTTGAAATAAAGTTAAAAAAATATAATATCATATAAAAATGGTTCGGCGCTTGGCTGAACCCCTGTTGTGAATGCTAGTAGCTAACCATCAGCTGGTAAAGTAGATACCTAACCCAGCATATCTCATTGACAGTAGAAGTACGTTGATTGTTTTTGAGTATGTAGATTTCATTCTAGCATTTTTTTAAAATACAATGTGTCCTATTAACCTGCCCTCTTTCTATTAATTATTATTTTTAATTGGTAAACTAATGTTTAAGACAAGATTTTTATGCATAGCACAAAGGGTAACAATTATTAAAAGCAATAATTATTAGCCTGAAACACTCATCAACATTGAAAAAATCTCACGAGAAAAGATAAATGCCGCCGACGGGACTTGAACCCGCGTTCTTCTGATATCCGGTCAACTGCTCTAGCAACTGAGCTATGTCGGTTTATCTCCCACCCGCCAAGTAATTCAATATATACTAGTGTTTTATTCAACAATAACTGCTTATTACGTTTTTCACCTGAAAACAACCAACTTTATTTTTTTTTGAGAAATGCATTATAAGTGCTAACTCTCCCACTAGATGTCGTCGAGACAAATAATGTCTACATTTTTTTGTATTACTACTTTAAAGTATTTCACCAAAAAAATGTAGACATAATAAGTGTTTCAGGCTAATAATTATTGCTTATAATAATTGCCCTCTTTTTACCCGAAGCAATCAACGAACTACGAGTGTCTTAGATCCATGGGACCGAGCCGTCGTGTGTTATATTTCATGTAGAGTCACAGAATGGTGCAAGTCATATGTAACGTAAAACTAAAAATAAATTGTGGAATACTTACTTCAAACGGAGTGCCTTTCATTTGAATTTGAGTCCTTCAGGAGCGCCGAGAAATTTTAACGATAGGTATTTGTAAAAATTATTTCTATTTCGTTCATCTCAGCGGGGACAGCAAAAGCGCTATCGGTGTATTGGTGAACCCCAATGCGTGTGTGTGCGTGGCTGCAGGTGTTGGAAGCACGAATCGCCGCGCCGCGCCCGCCAGCGACTTCGCGTTCTTATTATTTCATTTACTGTTATTCATTTATTCCAAAAATTAAGTAGGTGCCTAGGTACATATTCGTAATAAAATAGCGAGGTCTACATTATTTAATATTGTATTGTACTTAACTTTATTATTATTATTACTTACTACAAATACATGTGACTGCCTGCTCCGAGCTCATCTTCTGCACACGCACAAGTCAATGAGACTTGTGGGTGCGTGTATACAGGTTGCTGCCTGCTGCAACAGATAAGTCAATACGCGTCGCGACTTGAGCGTGCGTATTCCTATATAATAGATATCTTCTGCGCTCATAGTTCATTCATCTTGTTACTATTAGTAAAGTAAGATGCACGCTGTTTTGGTTTAGTAATATCGGGAGATTCATACCATCTTTTTTATAAAACGGCAGCATAGGCGCAGTAGGTACATCACGTACTTTGTGATTGTATAGTGTTTTTATTTTTCGCTGGCTGCATCACTCTACTGTTTTTGACTAGCCTTTTTACTGGAAACTATTCTACGTCAAATACAGACCTTCGAATTTTGACCCTGAAACCCCCTTGAATATTGAAATCTGTTTGGTCATTTCTCACGATTTACACATATAGGACATATGGTGAGTAGATACCTACTAAACTATTCATAAATTATTCATAAACTAGTTATATTCACATAAACTATTCATTCATAAAAACTCAATATTACAACACAATTTCCTTTTTTAATTAAACATATAAATATCGCTAAAAATGTTGTTGTTTTTTGGCTCTCCCTGAATAACGTAAATTCATCAGTTTTGACTGTATGCATAAAGTGCATTAGTGCAAGTCGGTACATTTGTTAACATATCTAGTAACCTATAATAAATATTATTCTACGTCTTAGGCTGCGTATACACACGCCAGCCGAACAACGGATTATGGGAAAGGAACGAAGCAAAAGCAAACTGCCCGAAACGCTGCGCCGCTTGCGGTTGCTTCGTACCTTTACCATAATTCGTGGTTCGGCTCGCGTCTCTGTCCGCAAAGAGTGGCGTGCACTGATTTTTCAGTGGGCTAGAATCCTAAGATTGAAAATACGACATTAATGATGTTGTCGAAGCTGAAAATTATTTTTTATCCGAAATTTCAATTTTCAAATTCTGTGCACGACACTATTCGCAAATATATACGTAGCATAAGATATGTGTATTTAGAAATTGAGTTACATAAAATCGACTACTATATTACCTACCTTCAACTCAAAAAAATTTTTCTTACAGATAAATAATGGGTAAAAGAAATGGAAACAAAGCGCGTTTGTTTTTATCTGCTAGACGAAAAAAACCGATTATTAGTATCAAACGACAGATTCATGTTGCACCACGTTCGACATCTAGGTAAGTCGAAATATCGCTTTCCTGTCACTCTTACTACTGAACCTTCCTAAGGTTACCTTTACGTACGTAAAGTTGCTCACATAAGAGAGTTATGGCAAAATTACCAATGGGTATCGTTTACATTGATAATTTTGCCATAACTCTCTTACGTGAGCGACTTACGACAAAAACCTAAAGATTTATGCTATGAGAGCCGTGTATTATGTAGCATGTATAACGGGAAAATGGGATGGACAAATTTAAATAAATAAATCATTTGCATTTACAGGGATATGGATGTCATCGATACTACTTTTGGAAACTTAACTACATCTTCACTAATGCATGAAACTTCCATGGATGAATCATTTGCTCCAAATATAGACGAAAACGCAAGTTCATCATCATCAACAACGCTTGATGATTTGGTGATAGAACCAGACCATATTGATGAAACCGATAATTTCGAAGGTCGCAAAATTGTGGATATAAAATATTTGTTTTCGGAGATATCAAATATAAAGCACGAACACACCAACTGCACATTTTCCGATTTAAAATTTATGAAGGAACGACGAAATGGTCTTCTAAGCCAGTATGTTTTGTGCAAAATGTGCAAGAAAATAGAATACATTCACTCCGAAGACCCGAAACGGAAAATGTCTATAAATACTGCTGTCGTCGAAGGAGTGATGTGTACAGGAAATGGGTATTCACAATGGAATGAAATTTGTGGGGTTTTAAATATGCCAAATATGGATTGTAAGACTTACACGAACATAGAACAATGTTTAGCGCCAACATTGAAGAATGTGCCTTAGAAGAAATGATCGCAGCTGGTGAAGAAGAAAAAAGGCTAGCCATTTTAAACGGTGACGTAGACGAGGATGGCTATCCTTTGGTAACGGTGGTTGCAGATGGCTCCTGGGCAAAGAGGTCGTACAAAAGTGTATTTAGCTCCTCATCTGGCGCAGGGTGCATAGTTGGACTACGAACTAAAAAGGTTTTATTTCTGGGAGTGCGAAACTCATACTGCTGCATATGTGCTAGAGCTACTAAACTACACATAGTTGCTTCTGAGCACAGGTGCTTCATAAACTGGCGTGACAGTGCTAATGCCATGGAAGCCCACATTATAGCAGAAGGGTTCTCGAGAAGCATGGAAATGCATGGATTGAAATTTAACAAACTAGTTGGTGATGGCGACTCCAGCATCATGAAAAAAATAATGCAACAAATGCCATATGGTCCTAACCTTATAGTACAAAAAATAGAGTGCAAAAATCACTTACTCCGCAATTTTTGCAACAAAATGAAAGCACTTGGAAAAAAAACCAACAACGCTAAAGGCTTTGTACCAGTTCATATAAGGAAAAAGGTTGAAGCAAACGTTTTACGCATGAGAAGAGCTGTAGTTGGAGCAATAAATTACAGGAAAGAGCAAGAAAACACAGTACAAAGTGATAAAATAAAAAATTTGAAAATGGACATAAAAAATACCGCTAATCATGTGTTTGGTGATCATAAAAATTGTGCATCGTACTATTGCAAGCCGGAGAAGTATACTGATGATCCAAATTTAGTAAGCGATCTTCGAGATTGTGGAATATGGACTGATATCCAACAATTCTTATTGTCTCTAATAGCAAATGCAGAAAGTCTTATTATTGACGTGACAAATAACACTGTGGAGCAATTCAACAACGTTATCGCCAAATTTATAGGTGGAAAAAGAGTAAATTTTACTACAAGAGGATCTTACCAAGCAAGATGTTTTGGAGCAGTAACTTCGTGGAATAGTGAATTGGCAACCCATTCAAGAATACAAAAGAAAATCAAAGGCCACAGTCCCGGCAAATACACGAAGCACTTTATAGAGAGAAAACGACGTTCGAAGGAGAATAAACAAATGTGTCGAAAAAAAAAACTAAAGTATAATGAAAATACGACAGAAAAAAGAAAAAAAGTTACAGGGCCCGATGAAAATTATGGTCAATTGGAATTAGAACCAGATATGCCACCTGAAATATTTGAAACGAAAAAAGAGGAATTTCTCAAAGAATTATCTTCAACCAATAAGGAAGAGCTCGAACGGAATACGGTAGGCCAAAGCAATAACAATCCGTGGGCAATTGAAAGACGTAAGCGGATAACGGCGTCTAACTTTGGAAAAATATATAAGCTTCGGCAAAAAACTTCAGTTACGGGAGTACTAAACTCCTTACTGTACTCACAATTCAAAGGAACTATGGCCACAAATTATGGAAAAGAAAATGAAAGCCTAGCAATAGAGCAATTTTCAAAAAAACAAGTTTTCAGGTATCCGCTTGTGGGCTATTTATCGATAAAACCAAAAACTTTTTAGCGGCAAGTCCGGATGGCCTTATCGGTGAGGATTCTATAATTGAAATTAAATGCCCTTATAGTATAGCAAATATGTCACCAGAAGAGGGAATTGCACAAAAGATAATTGATTACTGTAAATTGGAAGACCATTCTTTAACATTAAAACGGAATCATAATTACTTCTACCAAGTACAAGGCCAGTTACATATTACTCGTCGTAATTATTGTTATTTTGTTGTGTCGAGTCCAAAAGGTTTGCTGTATGAAAAAATTGAGAGGGAAAATCGTTCCACTGTTAGAAAATTTCTACCACCAATGCCTTTTACCAGAAATAATTGACGGTCGCATACCAAGAAATTTACCGGCGAGGGAAAGGTCTGGACCATAAATTGTTTTAATTTCATTGTGTAGATGTTAAACAGTAATTTTTTTTACAATAAAGCGTTTAAAAACAAAAAATATTAGATCATTGAAGAAGATTGAAAATGTCAAGTGATGTAGGAGGTATTCCCAAAAGTGCATTTTTCTGTAATAATATAACGTATTAAAAAAGTTAAATAAAAACTAAACTAGTTATGTGTATGTACCTAATATGTAGCACAATAAACAATATGGTGCCTCTTATACATAGATTTCAATATTCATTTGTATAATGTGATATTATAATAACATAATCGATTCAACAACATGTGGTAGATGCATGTACCACTGAACATACGCTGTACCAGCATTCCATCAAACGATCAGTGGTGTATGTACTTACCATCACACATTTTCTTGTAAAATATAATTTTTTTGAAAAAAAAATCTAGAACAATATATTTAGTCAAATATAAAAGTTTTTTTTTGGTTCGGTAGTTGTATCTTAAAAAAAGTGTCCTATAAAAGGATAATATTATGTTGAGTACAACCTTCAAAAGTTATCAAAAAATATTTTAATTAATTTTTGTGTTCCATATCCAACTCGGCAATACGGAACGGAATCATCTCGGGGTCTGTCTGTAACAGGTGTTTTTTTTTCAATTTTTTTCCATTAATTTATTTGACGTAAACAAATTAAATTTGTCACAATAACTTTAGTAAATAAGCTCGGTAAGTATTGGCACACTCAAAATAAGTCACCAAACAGAAAAATAATTTTAAAAAAACATCGATAACTCGGGACATGACAACACTAGTGGACTAGTGTATCGATATAATTATTGAGAATGTCACATCACTTCGTTGACCGTATACGTATTCAACAAAACCCTCTCCGCCCCCCCTCACCCCCGAATACTGAGAGAAAGGGACACATGCACCTCAGCCTGATAATACCCAAATAAAATTGTCAAAATCGAGGTTTTGTAGTCCTCATTTTTCTACTCCAAAACTGAACCAATTTCCAAGATTTTTTTTACCAAATGTATTGGAAGAAAACATTCTATGTCTGTACCTTTTGTTTTTTTAAAAAATACATCGTCTAATTTGTATACTGAACGTTTGTTGATGGCGTTAAAAAAAGGCAATTTTAACAATTTTTGAAGGGTTATAACTCCTATAAAAAGTAACTTATCAAAAAAATCAAAACGTACCGACACGCTTGCGGTCAATATTCATATTATGTAAAAAAAATATTTTCTCTAGTGTCAAAATTCAGAGAGGGAAATGAGGAATACGTTTGTATGGAAAAAACACCACCCGGTTTCCTCTTAAGAAAATTACACAATTATTACAGCACAGGTAGATTAAACAACCTTTACCTGTAATTACTTAAAATTCAATCTAAAGTTTGTTAGGGCAATCATCCAGCAAGTTTCATAATGAAGTAATTAAAAATGTAACGGCTGGCATCGAATTGAAAGCACAGTTTAATGAACAAAAAAACTATAAATCTTGCTGGGTTGTAGTTTACAAGTTGGGAAGTTATACGCAAAAGTTTTCAAATTACCTGCATTATAGGAAAGTAATTTTTGCTGATTAAGACATTTTTAATGCTAAAAACCAAAATCACTCATACAATTTTTTTTGGACTATTTAAATGAACCGTGGATGCCATTACCGTGATTATTTTTGGGGTATTATGCCGTGTTGCCCTATCATCTTCTGTAGACAATGGACATTTCGGACACACAGCTCCAAATGGCTATGATATCTGTCAGTCAGTTAATTAAAAATGGAAATAGAATTGATTTCAAAAGAAAATACTGCTATGTTTATAATAAACAGAACGAGTTAGTTGCTATAGCAGATATGAAAGATAACTAACTAACTAACTAACCATCACGCCGTTTCCCCGCAGGGGTAGGCAGAGAGGACGGACCGCCACACAACTCGATCTTGGCACACACTCTTTGCCTCGTTCACATTCATACATCGTCTCATACATGCTCTTCTATTATTCCGACTCTTCACATGGCCCGACTCAAGTATCTGATTCACTTGGTCGTGCCATGTCTTCCTCGGGCATCCCCGACTTCTTCTACCATTCACATTTGCATCATATATTCTCCTTACACTCCTTTCCTCGTTCATTCGCTCTACATGCCCAAACCATCGGAGAGTCCCTTTCTTAATCTTACACATCACGCTTACATCAGCCTTGCATTCTTTGCGGATATCCACGTTTCTCTCACGATCGTACATGGTTTTACCACACATTCGCCTCAGGGATCTCATGGATGGTGTTTATAAATTAAGGATGGAAAACAAGTTAAAAGTTCCTGAAAGTATAATGTCTAATTTAGCGGTTTCAGGCAATACTTGGCACCGCAGATTGGGTCATGTTAATAGTAATTATCTGAATAAAATGACTAGTGCTGTAGAAGGAATGAATCTTCGAGAAAAAGTTGATCTTTGCAAAAGAAGACAAAATTCAATTGTTTCTATGGAGAGTGCAAATGACATGGATGAAACCTTTGTACCAGATGAGGAGTCCATGACATCAGAAGAAGAGTCACAATCGGACATCATAATAAAAAAAATTCCAGAGAGGGAGAGAAAACAACCCGATAGATTTGGATATATTTGTACAGAAAAATATAATAAATCTTTCATTGATGAAATGACATTAGAAGAAGCGCTGCAAGGACCAGAAAAGGAGCATTGGGAACAAGCTATCAAAGAAGAGGTGAAAAGTTTTAAAGACAACCACGGTTGGAACGTTGTTGATATTCCTGTGAATGGAAATATAGTGAAGTGCAAGTGGGTCCTAAAAAAGAAGTGCGATTCTGAAAATAATGTCCGGTATCGAGCCAGGCTTGTGCCTAAGGGTGTTCTCAAAATTATGGTATATAAATACTGTTGGTAGTAGTGAAACTATCGTGACTTTGTACGTTGATGATTTTTTTGTTGTTGTATTTTAAGTGACAAAATTGAAACTAATCATCTTAAAAACATGTTAAGTAAGAATTTTGGTACCTATATTGATACATTACTTTCTAAGTTTAATATTACAGTTTGAAAAACAGTTAATATTGAAGGCTGTGCAGACTGGAGCAATTATATTAATGATAGAAAATAATATTCTGGATTTTGTTATACTTTGTCAGGATCTGTTGTATCTTGGAGCTGTAGTAAGCAAAAATGTATTACACTTTCTAGCACAGAAGCCGAATATGTATCAATTTCTGAAGCCTGCAAAGAAGCAGTATATTTAAGAAACTTGCAATACGAATTGACCAAAAAATTGTATAAGATTATCATATATAATGATAGTATGAGTGCGCAAAAACTATTGTTTATTATTTGTGTACATCAGATATGCCTGCCTACTTGCTTACTAAGAGTTTAGGTGCAGTAAAATATTATAAACATGTAAACGCTTTAGGAATTGTTAAAGTGTAATTTCATTTTGTTATAATATGTTGTTATGTTATCTGTATTTTGAGAGGAAGTGTTAAAATATAGAGCAAAATATAGATTACTACTAGCGCCATCTGTTGGCCTATATTTGTAGCAAACCTACCTGTTAATTGTGTATTGACGCAAATAAAGTTCCTTAGTTTTTCTCACGTAAAAACCTGCGTTTTATTACATTAACAACCATTTGTTGTTGTAACAATGGTCGAGTAAGTAACTACTTTAAACAATATAAAATGAAATATTTAAAATAAAAATGGAGAAATGCAAAAAAAATATCATATTCAATATGGAGTGGTAAACTCGTATATTTCAGCAAAGTATTCTCTCTCTCATCTCTTCCCCCCACCCTTTCTTTGTGACCTAGAAACTCACTCCAGAAAGATATGTAAAAAAAATAGCAAAAGTTTAAAACCTTATACCGTTTCAACTAACTCAACAAGTTAAAAGTACATTTTCTTCTGCAGCATTTCCTGATATCTGAAGAAATAGAACAGAATAGTAGAATGGGAAAAGTGGAAAAGTAAAAATTGGTCCATGTAAATGGGCTGCAATTCAACGATGCGGAGGAAAAGCGAACATAAAAAAACGGAAACCATTCTTAACACTTTCTAACTTTGTTCTGATATAAAAATCTACCCTATAATCTTTTGCGCACTCAGTACACAGGAAGTTCTTACTCTTCTTTATTCTTATATTTAGGAGTTAGGTTTACTGAAGGTTGAAAAGGAAATTGTTAAGTGTTTTCTGGTAACTTCAGTTGAAAAAACACTCTGGATAATAAGAATTTAATTATTTTTTCACAATAATCGTACAACGTCCAGTCATTCACCGCTTGAACCCGGGCACCCCTGTTAAGTCACCTAACATAGAGAATCACATGGGGTGACCTATGACAGGGGTGTTGGTTATCCAATAAATGATTTCTGGGGCGGCGGCACCCATACCCGCCTCCCAAATCTATGTATATAAAAATGAATGTATGTATTATTGCTTGCTTGCTTGCATGCATGTATGTTGTTTATGTATTGCTATATTAAACATAGGAAATGTTTGAAACTTTCAATATTCCTTTTTCCACCCTCGAGAAGGTTTCTGGATTATTACAACCATACGACATCACATCTAAAAAGTTTTAACATTACAAAAACCCTTACGAAACTGTTAAAAATTTCACAATTTGAGAATGACGTTTTGCAAACCATGGATTGGTCAATAAAAATTCAATTTTACTATGATACTAACCAAAACTGAGTTCATTGAATCGATTCAAGAATTATAGGTATTTTAAGTAGGTTCCTATGTAAGGTACCAAATTTTATTGTTGGTGCTTATAATATACAAAAATAATGTTTTTAATGTATATGAAAAAGGAAATTTTGTATAAAAAAATTGCAATAGGTGGCACGTGAGTTGTTTGAAAACTGAATGTACCGGGACTGAATATATGGAACACGGGAGAGGAGAGGGGAAGGTGGGAGGGGGGTTTGCGGGGCGGGGGAGCGGGAGAATGGGAAAGGACACGAATGGGAAACGACACGCAAGGAAAAACAATTTATTTATTAAGTGGCATTGCAACGCATGCCGGTAAATCCCTAGTTGTACATAAATCAAAATTAAATAAACGCCCTGGTCGCCGGAACTTAAACCTTCTAGAATTTAGAAAATCGTCGTCAAATAAATACAAGTCGTCTGAAAGCCATCAATATTACGGATTAAATAGAATGTCATAAATAATGGTAATCCTTATTCGTTAATTAACTTTGTCGGCCTACTGGAGATCTACTTAGTGCGTATTTTCACTGACAAATAAAATAAACAAGCCTCGATAAATACCCGAAGGCGGAAGTAAGGATTTGATAAATGACCCTGGGACTTATTCTGAGTTACTTTCCAATGAATATTTTTAGTAAATTAGGACTGTCACAAATATATCTCATTATTTTCTGAGATATTATTATTTGTTTCTCATTTAAAAATGGATACATTAATAAGATTGATGGTTTTACCACCTTGTACTGTATGGGGGAGAAATAATACAGATAATTATTAATTTCATATCAGGATACAAAATTAGTAATTGTCTGTAAATATCCACTCCCACGTAAACTATCGTATGCTTAGGGAGAGCTGTTTAATGTTTATTTTTATGGCTGAAATCCAAATTAAAACCACTCAAGTGAAATGTTCCACAAATATTTTCTTTTTTTATAACCTAATAAGTAAAACTTCAAATTGTAATATTCAAATAAATGAAGACAATATTAGCGAAACTCAATCAAAAAACTGAAATTAGAAAAATCAGAAAAATATACGGTCAATCTGGGACTCGAGCCGAGTGAATCGACAGTCGCATGCCCAGATTGCCCAGGCCTGCACCCCAGTCGGCCTTACTGCAAATTACATTTTTAATTACAAATTAGAGATTTTTGCTTCACTACGTACAAATTAAAGCTCCGTAGCCTGATCACAGTATGAGAAGAGATGCGTAAATCTCTACCTACATTCCAGACAGACAGACTGGGCTAATTACATAACTCAATAGTTCTCCGATAGAGAGTTTCTGTTGATTTGGCACCCAGAATGCCCCCTTTATGTTTAAAATGTATGTTCCTTCGGTGAAACCCGCAGTATTTGTAAGGAGTTTTTTTAGTTAAAGATTTTATTTGCAAATGGTTTTCCATAGTACAAAGCTTCTCTGCTTGCTTCGTAAATACAGGCTGTTAGAAAATGTTAAGGCTAATCGCTGCAGCAAATGTTCCGAGTCGAAGTCAACGACCAACCATACAATGGATTAACCAGGTAAAGGAAGCCAACCAAATGACCCGGTAAGGGGATGCATTGCACTTTGTAGAAGACTGAAAATCGTCGAGATCTCTATTCTGCTAAGTGGAAAATCCTGGTAATCCTAACAATCCTGAGAACACGATCACAAAAAGACAATTCCAGCAAATGAGAACTTGCAGAAGATTAAAACATATGGCTGCAATATGGCGTCCCTAGCAAGACTTCTGCTTTCACAAATCACAACTCGATGAAGGATAATTTCAGTGCGAAATTACCCCTGTGGGAGTACGAAACACAGTTGATTTTAGTATTAAATTTCAGCATATGCGTTATTTATATATTATTTCGGAACATTTACAGGGTACCAACATGAAAAATTTATAAGATTAACATTGTAAAGAGAGTAAAGATTAATAATCCATATAAAAATATTCATAGAATACACAGTTCAAGATTTGTATTTCTTTATTTGTTATATAAAGAACTTATCGTCGCCTCAGTTCTTAATTGTCCAAACGACCTTTTTAGTTTTTGTTCAATCCCGACTTTAAAACTAAAAATAAAGCATAAAAAATGATAGTTTATTACTTAACTAAGAATTATTTAAACTTATCAAACCTTTACGTTTACGGAAATGGCTTTATCTTAAACACCTATCATAATTTTTCGTTGAAATAATGAAAGAAAACTTTCTCCTCCTACATAATTTTCAAATGGTCGATTGGACAATTAAGAACTGAGGCGACGTTATCCTGACGAATAAAACATTGTTTTTGAAACTAGTAGATTTTGTTAATAAAATAGTGGTGCGTTCTAAGTTATTTGTTTTCATTAGAACCTTTTTTAATCTATTTCATTATTTTAATATTTCATTTAGTTACAGTAATGACGTATTACCTATCTCACTCGGTGTGAAACGCCTGTGTTGAGATGGCAATTTATTTAGTTGTTGTTAGCTAGGTTTTTGTTTGCATAATATTATAAAAATGACAGTCAAAAATAAAATCAGTATTTTTAAGATTATACAATTCAGGTATGAATGTAGAAAATTATGACAAAACAAGAATAATTATAATTTTGAAGCAATTGAATTTCAATTTGACAAAAAGGCATAGTGATAAGTGATAAGACAAAGAAAAACAGGCAAGTGAAACTTAGTTAAAACTGCTCAGTCAGGCATTGATAAAAATTGACAAAATTTACTTGCTTAACTCCCAAATTCGATGTGGCACTTTCGATCTGGTATTGTTGTCCCTCTCTAAACCGTTTTTTTCTTCTTTCTATCAAGCTCCAACTAAAGTTGCCTTACACCCTTTCAACCTTCCATTTCTTCTTTAGTACAATAAAACGTATTTTTAAATTTACCCAGTTTTATGAATTTGATCCTCGGTTGCCTTACAGGAAGCTCAGCTTTGAGGATGCTGTGTCGAGGGTATTTATAAGTAAAGGAAGAAGAGAAAGTTCTAGAAAAGAAAAATATATTAGAAGTGGGTGGGAATCTGGGGGGCACTGTATCCAAGAGTTCAACATGAATCCTTCCTTTCCACTGTCGTACAAGGTGATAGGGAGAGTGACCAGCCGGAGAGGACAAACGATCTTTTTTTACTGTGATGCTGTGTGGAGGGTCTTTTAAGGTAAAAAGAGAAAGAGAGAAAGTTCTGAATAAAAAAAAGGTTTGAGGTGTGGGTAGGAATCTGGGGGGTCAGTAAGTGACGTCAAGTAAGTGAGTGGCGTAAGTCCAGGAGTGACGAATCTTCCAACCTGACAATTGCGGTGCAAGGTGCTGTGTCGAGAAATTCCTGCAGGGGAGTTCAGTCTCAATCAGTCTCTCTCGATCTGACATGTTACGCAGTAAGTGGGCAAACGCATCCGCCTTCAATACATAGACAAACTTTACCTCATAAATCCGGAAACCCCAGCTAATTCACTAAACGTAGCAAACCACTTTGCGTGACTTATAGCAGAGGTATTGGCTATCCAACGAAAAATTCTTGTTCTCCGTTTTTTTTATGAAACACAAATTTAATTAAAATTAATAAGAAATTCATCATCAAAACACATTTTATATTAAATTCCTGAAAACGCTGGTTTCTATTTTGTTCTGAAAAAACCAAAGCACAAAAGATTCGGAATAAGCTCAAAACGGTCAGTCGCTCTAATACAAAAGCGAGAGATTTAATGAGATCCCTTGCTAATTCCACCTTTTACACTTATAATGGTTTGATCATTTGGATTACAAGTCCATTTAGTAATTCCCTCTCTCGGGGGAAGGCGCTTTATGTATTTCTCCCAACGGAACAAATTGGCCTTCACGTTTACTCGCTCTGAATGTTTTGCTCCGTATAATAAAATGCTTGAGACGTTTGATAATGGTGTACTAAGCGCTTGAATAAATAAAATACGAAATTTAAAAAAAAAATAATCACTATTAATCTGGCTTTCGTTGTAAAACTCAACGAATTTGTTATAAATACAGACCCAATTTCAGCAGGAAGTTAAAGAATAAATATATATATAAATAGATATTTGTAGATATATAGTTATACTTATTTATATTTATATACTTATACTTATTTATTTAATAGTAGTAGGTATTACTGAAAAACTCATAATCCTTATATATTTCTTCAAAAATCTAAGAAATGTAGTAAATAAAAAGGATTTCAAAAAGGTTTACTACGCATTATGTCATTCTCGAATTGAATATGGAATTATAGGATGGGGATCTACTACACATACATACATAAAAAAACCTGAATACAGTTCAAAAAGGAATCATAAAGACCATACTGAAAGTACCGATTGAAATATTCAAAAGCTTTGACGTACCAAATGTACAAAGAATATATGCCAAAAATATATTATTGAAGCTATTCAAAAATACTGAATCCTCTACAAGACAGCATATCCATCACACTAGATCAAATAAAAAACATTGCAAGTTATAAAACCACATTCGGACAAAGAAACTACACTTATTTTGCAACTAAACTTTATAACATTCTTCCCAAGACATAAAACTAATAAAAAAAATTAATGAGTACAAATCAAGAATAAAAATATGGCTGAAAGAGGTCAACGAAAACACCCTAATGAAGACACTAAAAACGACATAGAAGACAAATAAACTGTAATTAAACAATTTTAGTCCGCCTCGGCACAGGAACCCCTAGTGAGGAGGACTAAGAAATATAATATCTATTTATACTTGTGATGAATCGCAGTGGATACGAAAATATAGTAGCTTCCACCTTACGAATGAATAAATAATAATTCAGAATTATAACGAAATCAACACACTAGCGACACCTAGCTGATTAAGTTTGATTGGGCCATGGAGACTGCAGAGATCTATAATTATTAAATTAATGTCAAGTTTTGATAAATAGAACACAGAGGGATCCAATTATAAACACTTAAGATTGATTTACCAATCAGAGAAGGGGGAGGTTACCTTTTTTCAAGACAAAGAGATGGACTTTGGACTAGACCATTAGTCTGAGATTTATGGGGTAAAAATCATCATCAACCCGAGAGATCAATACGCTTTAAGATAAACACAATCCCACGTTCGGTGCATTTGGTACAATGACCCTAATTGTAAAGGTAAATATTGAGTGCAACAGAGGAATCGACAACCGCAGTTAACGAACAAATAAATCCATATTATGTTGAAAAAATGATGCAATAAAATAGCAAGGAAATATAATGAACGGATGATTAAAGAAAAGACCTGGAAAACGTGGGAAAAGCTACTGTAGGGATACTCAATTACATAACGAGAACGTGAAGAACAAAGGGAGGCCAGATTCAGAGGAAAACGTACGTTTGATATTTAAAAGAAAGAAAAACGATGGAAATTAGGAATGTCACTTTTAAATGAAGCAATACGGTCAGGGAAAACGATTTGAAAAGAAAATCTAATAAAAAAAACGGACATTTAAACGGAAGTATTTATTGAACAATATAAGATTTCGACTTAATTTTGCGTTTTCAGACGAGTTTAAATAGATATCGTTATATATTTGAAATAGGATGGTTATTCTAGTTATATTACGTTAGATTAATTCAAAGGAAGGGATCGTTTTTACGTCATTTGCTATGAGAAAATACTATAGACGATAGAACAAATTGCTGAGGCAATTGATGTAAAAAAAGGTTGTCGAGCTCACACACGATTTTGTTGTTTAAACAATAAGATTTCCGACATGGTTTTGGGTGATTATGATAGTCTTTATTGCTTTTGGGGCAATAAAAGTTAACATGGAACTTATGCAATATTTGGATAAGATAAAAGAGATTAAATTTAACGAGTTAATATTAATTTATTATTTACGACTAAGTACGTAGAAATCGAAAACATCAACATATGTCAGCGATGATACTTTATGGGGTTTTGGGATGAAACGAGACACAATTTTATACGTTTTTATACGAAGCAATTAACCTGACACATATCCCAGAGTCAAATTGGAATTTTCTTCTATGAAAATTTTGAAAAAATAGCAGATTGAATATTTATGACTAGAAGGTGAAGTTTTCTAAGAGAAGATAAGCATTGGAAATTATGCAAATGATGGTAAAGAATGAAGTAAAGACAGTTTAAAGACGATTCCGTAAGGAAAACTCATGAAAATTCAGAAGTATTGATGAAAACAGTAAATTTGGCTTGGAATATAACTAATCATATAGTTATGGACAATGACATAAGAATGAAGCAGAGAAATCATAAAAATAACGTCGTATATAAAATATAATTGAAGAAAATAAGAAAATTCAAGTCTACGACATAAGTAGAGACAATACAGCTTAAAATTGAATTGATTCATATAGGAAACATGAAAATGTGGGGAAATTTAGGAAAATGAATGTTGGGAAAAGCATAGTGAAGATTTCGACATGAGTTTGTTCGTGTTCTGGTAGCGATAAACCAAATTGAGAATTATATACAGTTTATTGAAGACGTACCTATTATATATTGAGAGAAAAAAGGACACAAAAATCATGATATTTTAGTTAAATTTGTAAGACCTGAAGACAAAGGAACGACGGGGCAAAATTTGACATAATGGTAGGTTCGACACTGGAACAATTTACGTAAGAGACAGAAGATTTCTAAAATCAAAGGGGCCGGACTTAACACGTTGATACGAAAATAACAGAATTGATATATGAAATCTCGAGTTGTTAGAGTTTGAATTAGAAAATCAATGAACGCGTAATTAAGATGTTCTAATCCTGGAGGTACATATAAAACTTAGGACTTGGCAATTGGCGCATCAACGTGGAGCCTGGAATTTTTTTCTCTATCCCGGTCACTTTGCGGGACCTTCCTTTGTCGAAATCCTTCCCGCATAACAACTATTTTGTAAACATTAATTATGCCTTGTTATTCTACAGTGAATCCTGTGAAAAAACCACAGAAACCAATATGTAAATTAGATCCATAACGGATCTGACTGGAATTATAAATTGCATCGCAAGTTGAAACAACGGCCATTTTGAGTACCCGAAACGCCGCGAATCTGATTGCGCACGCGTCACCAAACAGCGAGCGCGTAGCAACAGCAATCCGCGCCAAATCCAACGGCCTTTGTTTCACGCGATATTCCGGATTGTGCGCGCAAATGCCTTGTTCCCGCCGATATCCTAACCGACTGTTGCTAGGCTGCGTTTTAAATCCAAACCGTTTTTTATGACTGAACCGGGATACCAACGGAAATCATTGATTCTGGAACCCCAGTTATTTTGCGAATTCCTTAATGAAAATTTCTGACTTACGTATTTTTATTATTTCTGCACAATATACCAATTGGCCCACTTGTGTCTGTCAAATTAGTACAATTTAATGTTTCTCCAAATGGACAAAATAATGACTTTCTTTCCCCATTGTACATTATAGGTACTGTTTTTTTTCAGCATAAGTGAAAGTGAATTGTGTTTTTCCCTTACATAAGTGAAAAGTGGAATAATAATAAAGCCAATGACTGATTCCATGAATAAATAAAATAATTTTAATATGGTTGGACGCAATAAACCCCATATTCAGTCATTTTCATCCGGAAGTTTGTCCTTTATTTGCCAGAAATGTGCCTTTTGTGAACTTTAGTGCCTTTCTCAGTGCAAAGTGTTTTGTGAAAATAAAAAAACCTGTTTTCTAAAGGTCAGTCCTGGCAAAATTTTTCTAAAATAAATAAATACTTGTGAATTTCACAGTTTTCTCAAAAGTGGTCAGTGAAATACAAAAACCTTTACCACTAAGGTCTTTCCACGCAAAATTTTTTCTCGTCTGCCTCTCCTTGACAAGAATTCTGGTGTCATGTATACAAAACACATTTGGAAGTGCCAACAGTGATCACCAAGTGAAAAGTGCCTCACAAAAATTAATTTTTGCGCTTTCTAAAGGAAACCCCTGGCCAATTTTTTTTCTTCTCCTCACCACCCAGGAAACTCGCAATGGAGGACAAGCAAGCTATTACACCATCCAACTTGGGTACCATTCCCAATGTGCATAGTTTATCCAAAGCCCACTTACAAGCTGCTTTAAGGGATAGAGGACTCTCGCCATCAAGCAAATCTAAATCTACATTGAAGGCATATGCACTTTTATTCAACAAAAAGTACATTAGGAGAATAAACCTCGCCCCCTCCAACGAAAATAATTCATGTTCGGCTACGCAAGTTTTGGATAATCTTGACAAAGAACCTACGCCGCATGTAATGATAAAACAGGACGTCGCACCCATCTTGACACAAGATAAAACTTACGATTTATCCTCTTGGAAAGTCAAATATAATGGCGTCTCCGATGTGCTGGATTTCATTGACCGTATTGAAGAAACGGCTACAATCAAAAATATCCCATTCGAGATTCTACGGAGAAACTTTATAGAACTCATCTCCCCAGAATTAATTCAGTGGCACAGCATCCAAAAGACTAAATGCAAAGATTGGAATAAACTCAGAGCTGCCCTAATCTCTAGCTTTGGAAAAAAGGAGGCCCAGCACCGGATCAAACTATCTCTACTATCTATTAAACAACTAGTAGATGAACCTGTGGCTACATTCATAGAAAGGGCTGAGTCCATCAACATCAAGCTTTCACATCCTGTTCCGGAAGCTGAACTATTACCAGTCATAACTGATGGCCTTTTAAGCAAATACGAGAACATCATCACCTCACAGAAAATTGCATCCCTGGCCCAGCTAAACGAAGTCTGCCTCCTCCTGGAATCGTACCAGGATAGGAAAAACATAAAGAATGTGTCGAATAATGTGGTTGTGCCAAGCCGTTCGTCTGGTTTAAAGCCAGAATTCGACAACAAAAAAGTGTGCTCCTTTTGCAAAAAAGTAGGCCACCTGGCCGCTACTTGTTACAAGCAAGCAAGACTTCTGGAATCCAAGGAACCCCGAACCTCCAAGAGACACCACTCTAGGGACCGCTCTCCTCCACGCGACGAACTGCGCAACATTTTCAAGAAATCAAGGCACAATGCAGAAAGGTTACAAAACCCAAGCGATGTCAGACCTCAGGTGGATTTCTCCAAGCCCCCACCAAATTTCTACATGAAGAGGCCAAAAAACTAAATAATAACCTCTCAGGTACCCATTCTGAACCAAGGTCTAAAGAATGGACTGATTGGTTATCACACATTAAGTATTTTAACCAGACCTTAAATGTTTCCTCGGTTTGTTGCAAACAAGCTAAAGATGGGAGACCCTATGCTCTTTTCTCTGTTAACAATGTGCCCTTTTCCGGATTACTTGATAGCGGTGCATCTGTCAGCTGTTTTGGCAACAATGCTCACCTGCCTTTTGTTAACAGTGATTTTAAAATTTCGCCACAAACAACACACCTGACGACTGCGGATAATGTTTCCCAGCCGGTCATCGGTACCCTTGCACTGCCAATTAATTGTAACAATAAAATAATTACAATCAATTTTCTAATAGTGCCCTCTATATCCCAGAATTTCATCCTTGGCGTTGACTTCTGGAAGGCTTTTAACGTTGCTCCCCAAGTATTTAATACTCTTGGCGAAACCTCCACTGCTGCTCAAATTAGTGAGATCCGCACAATAATACCTCACGAAAATTTAAGCACGGACCAAGCTCTCCAACTAAAGGAAATGGTCAATAAATTCGAATCAATATCTTTCGAAAAATGTGGATTGGGTTTGACAAATTTGGTAGAACACCACATTAAAACCAATGGCCCACCCATAAAGCAACGTTATTACAACTTAGCCCCCCAAAAGCTTAAACTTTTGGAAAAAGAACTTGATGAAATGTTAAAAATGGGTGTGGTGGTTCCCAGCAGAAGTGCATGGACCAACCCAACTCTTTTGGTTTCTAAAAAAGATGGCTCCGCACGTTTCTGTCTCGACAGTAGACGTTTAAATTCTTGTACGGAAGCTGACGCATACCCCTTACCTTACGTCCACGCGACCTTAGACAAACTGCGCAACGCCAAGTTCATCTCCTCTGTTGACCTAAGCAAAGCTTTTTGGCAAATACCTTTTGACGCAGAATCGTGTGAAAAAACTGCTTTCGTTGTACCTGGTAGGGGAATGTTCCATTTTAAAAGATTACCCTTTGGTCTAAAGAACAGCCCCGCCGAATTACAAAGACTGATGGACAAACTCTTCGGTCCTGAAGTCGATAACAGCCTGTTTTGTTACCTTGACGACCTCATCATCGTCAGCGACACCTTTGAAAAACACCTATTAATGTTGGAAAAGGTTTTTCAACAACTCAAGTTCGCTGGTTTAACCATCAACTTGAAGAAGTCTGAATTCTGTAAGTCCCGTTTACGTTATTTGGGATTCATTGTCGACGAAAAAGGTCTAAGAACAGACCCCGCTAAGGTGGAAGCCATGGCAAATTTCCCCCGACCCAAAAACGCGAAAGAAGTCAAAGGTTTCCTTGGACTTGCAGGTTATTACAGAAGATTCATCAAAGACTTTTCCACAATTGCAGCCCCCTTAAATAAAATTACCGGCACCCGTAAAGGTGTCAGCAACTTCCGATGGTCTGCTGAAACTGAAGAAGCGTTTACAACTTTAAAAAATGCCCTTCAAAAAGCCCCCGTTCTGAATTGCCCGGATTTTGCACTCTCTTTTACCCTCCACACGGATGCCTCCAACGTAGGAATCGGTGGAGTCCTAACTCAAGAATTCCCAGATGGCGAACACCCTGTAGCGTATTTTTCCCGTACACTAAATAAACACGAGAAAAACTACGGAATTACCGAAAAGGAGTTATTGGCTGTATTGGATTCTGTTCACCATTTCCGCGGTTACATAGACGGTAGCAAATTTACTGTAGTCACAGACCATAGTAGTTTGAAATGGTTGATCTCTTTAAGTAATCCCTCCGGTAGACTCGCTCGTTGGGCCTCCCGTTTGTCTCAATTCAATTTTGATGTTGTACACCGTAAAGGCGCGGACAATATTGTTCCTGACGCTCTTTCAAGAATTGAATTGGCTTCATTAAATGTTGACACAATTGCCCCCCCTCCACCCACAAAAGATGAATGGTACTTGAAAATCTTCGAAGGTTGTAAAAATAATCAACAAAAGTTTCCTAATTTTATCATAAAAGAAGGACAACTATACCGTAATTGCAAGGCACCACTATCCATCCTCGAAGATTACTCTTGGAAACTTGTCGTTCCCCTCGAAGGAAGAGAACAAATAATAATTGACAATCATAGTGCTCCCGACTCCATACACCCAGGAACTTTCAAGACGTATAAAAAGATTTCCTTGAAGTATTACTGGCCTGGTCTTTTCAAACAAATTCGCAATTACATCTCTAAATGTGAAACTTGTAAAGCTTATAAACATAGCACGGCAGCACCTGCCGGCCTAATGGGTAACCCCAAACGCGCCGACAGACCCCTACAGTCATTGTCAATGGACCTCGTCGGACCTTTTCCTCGAAGTTATGCCGGACACATGCACATACTTAGTGTAGTGGATGTTTTCACCAAATTCTGTTGGATCTTCCCTTTAAAAAGAGCCAACGCGTCCGCCATCATCAAACTTCTGGAAAAACACATTTTTATACCTTACGGAACACCCAGAACCGTAATTGTTGATAACGGAAAACAGTTTATTGCCCAGGAATTCAAAGAATTTCTTGCCAAATACGGAATCAAAGACATTTATTATAACACCTTGTACACTCCCCAAAACAACACTGTCGAACGTTACAACCAAACAATCAACACAGCTCTAGCTATTCTAGTTGATAAAGACCAACGCACTTGGTGTAAAAACCTAGATAAAATTCAGGCCGCTATGAACAACACTGTTAACCTGGCCACTGGTTACACACCTTTCTTCTAAAAACACGGTATGGAACAAGTCGTCCATGGTTCTCTACATAGGGACACAAACTTTCCTACGTCATCCGCCACCACAAGCAACCCTACCGCAGACTATGCCCATCGCTTGGAAGAACTGTCGGCCATTTACAGTGAAGTCACTGATGCTTTGCTCCTGGCTCACCAAAAGAGTGCGGACAGATATAACTTACGTAGAAAACATGTCACCTTCAATACAGGAGACATAGTTTGGAGAAAGAACAACACACTTTCCCAAGGAGCCATGTATTTCTCTGCTAAGCTGGCACCACGTTTCGTGAAGGCCAAAGTCCTAAGGAAAATATCAGACCTAGTGTACTCCTTGTCTGACTCATCTGGAAAGCACATTGGTAATTACCACATTAAGGACATTGTAAAGTCTGGAAGTGAGGAGTCAAGTAAAACTGCCCCCACTATCTCAGCAAACGTAAAATGATCCAGTATGTATCACATTTTTTTTTGTAAGCTTACAGAGTCTTACTACGTCAGGCGTGTATTGTGTCAATCACATGCCCATCGTTTCGTAAATGAAACAAGTTGTAAATTATTTTGTAAATTAATGCGTACTCTCCTTGAAGTTACTTTCAAATGTTGTTTTTGCACTGTTTTTTCTTTCCCTCACGGCAATTTTTTCTTTTATTTTTTCTCACCTGTTCTAAAACTGATCACTTTGGAACGGAGACACTTTTCGAGTTTCAATGTTTGGGAAGTCGCGAGCCCATTTATTGTCTCAACACGTACACTACGCAATGTTCATGCCACGTCATACCCTGCCTTGTCATGTAATTTTGTAATTTTTCTCCTATTTTTTTGTTGCATTTTTGTCGTGTGGAAAGGAACTTTCTCACCTGTTTATTTTGTTCATGTAAAGTAGTTGACAATTGCCCATCGGCGTGTCGTTCTAGAAGTCGGGTTTTGTAAATTCCAAAGTGTTAAATTCCGACTCAGAACCAGTTAACTATTTTTACAATTTTTCCTTTTATCTTGTTCATCATGAGTTGTAAAACCTTCCGAGGTATCTCTAGCATGAAAATCAAACAGTGGTTACTTACATAGTCGCCCCTCGTGTATATAAGTTTTTTTCAATTTTTTCCTCTTAAATTAAAAATTGATGGCGTCCTACCCAAATTCATGCTCTTGTACCAAAATTGGATATCGACACGTCCATTTTGGAACTTGTATTTATAAAACCCATGATTGGTCTTTATAACCCTGTATATAAATCAATTTGGCTCGTTTCAACTAAAGTACGTAAAACCGAATCATCCGGTCTTTGGTTGTTATAACAAAGCCACTGCCTTTTGTTATTTTTTTTTTTTTTGCTTGTACGTTACGTATGTCTTATATGACACGTTTCAACCCTACGAGATAGGTTAAATAAAACCTTATGGTTATCCTGATTTTGGAATTCACAACTTTTAGGTGTTCATTTAACCAAGTATTTGCAACCCAAATTGCACATAACCTGGTATGTTTGTAACTGCACAAAGGGTATGTAAAACCGTAATTGGTCCCTTTTCTTTGGTCTTCCTCACTGCAGGTTGCCACAACAGACAGTATGTAAAACCATTATAGGTCTGTCTTTGTTTTAAATACTTGGTGTAAGTAGAATTATACTCTGCCATCACCCTTGTATTTTGTAACACATGAAGTAGCATCAAATTGTCTATCTTCTCTGTCGTACGCTCTTGGGCTACGGAGTTAGTTAATCTAACGAATCTTTATAAAATGTGTTAAAATCAAGCATCATTAACGTTTATTGTGTTGTATTTAAACGTAACCCTGTTACATTATAGGAGAGATCCTTAGAACATCCACCGTCATAGGAGAGATCCTTAGAACACCCACCGTTATAGGAGGGATCCTTAAAATACCTGCCACGACACGAGAAGTTCGTCATAATCACTTTTGCTCATAGCTAAATGTTATTGAGTTGGTCGTGTGACATATTTGTCATGAGTACCACCCTTTCTGTACAATCTATTTTGGTCGTGTGTCATTCATTTGTCATGAGTACCGTTTTTGTATTTTGGTCGTGTGTCATTCATTTGTCATGAGTACCGTTTTTGTATTTTGGTCGTGTGTCATTCATTTGTCATGAGTACCGCTTGTATGTATAATTGTGTACAACCCTTGTACACGAGACGTGGAGACGTTAAAACACTTACCGTGATTCGTGCGAACGACATAATATCGGCCTTGACATCTTCTTTAAGAGGCATTGTATAAACTCTTGACTTCTGTCTATAATTGAGTTTTATCTTGTATGTACTTACATGTTTTTGTACACTATACGTGGAGACGTTAAAACACTTACCATGAGTCGTGCGAACGAAATAATATCAAACCTTTTGTGTGCGATCTACGAAATGTAGTCCACAACCCTTTGTTGTCATTCAACGCCAATGCCCGTGGACCTCCTGTTTTTTTTACTTCTTTGCAAAAAGGAAAGAAGCCCAGGAGTATCTACTATCCCAAAAGGACTAGTTTGTAGCTTCACTGCTAACTATGGGGCATAGTGCTGTGGGAGTTAATCGATTGAGCACAAAACCACCCAACTCGTTGTCTGGGGAACGGATAAGAAAACCCCCAGGTTTGTGAAATTGGAGCAAGGGTCTGTCTTTTCTCACAATCACGCAGGAGTTTTTAAAATGACCCCTAATCTTTTGCCCAATACACGCAAAAGATTAGTCTCTTTGTTTATGTGTATTCAAATTTCTCCTCATCCTTTTAACAATTGTAAAGAGTCAGGAAATCTGCTGGTTGATCATGTTTCATTCTCACATGGAGTTTGAAGTGGAAATTAGTCCAGTCTCTAGCAAGTTTCGTCACTCAACTCCTTTCCTTTTCCTTTCCTTTCTCCTCACCATCATGTTCTCAGGTATATGTTATGAAGAGGAAAATCTGTTGTTAACCATAATTCGCCCTCACTGGGAGTGCGAATTGGTAAATTAACCAATTATCAGCAGGCTTTCTCCCTCACTCTCTGCATATGTCTCACCTTTTGTTCTTTTTCTCAATTTCACGAAACACATTCTTGAATGTTGGATATGTACGATATGCACTTGGCGTACCGTCTGTCTCCTTTTGACAACCTTTATTCATGAATTGGTTTCTCTGCTTTTACCGTGACTCATTCACGACTTCTTTGTCTTGTTCGTTGAAATTCTACAAAAATGTTACCACCTTTATGTTAACATAGGCCATGGAAGGCCGGTTGTTTTTTAACCAAGACATATTGTCACTCGGCAAACGCCAAGTCATCCTGGTAAAGGAAAATGTTCATGTAACCACAATTTAGTTAGAAAACTCTCTCTTCGTCACTCTCTGGGTCGGTGGTTAAAACTTCGTTTATTTCATTATCTGGACACATTTTGTTTCTCTCCAAACCTTTTCTTCATTGGTCCCTAGGCATGTAAACTTCAAGAATTTTGCTCTAATAATAATTTCTCCCGGATTAAAAAGAAGCCCAGGCGGATGTCATCACCAACAGCCAAGCTGAGCTCCACTTCCTGACAGCACGCGCTGTGGTTACTAGGTCCCTCCTGCTGCCATTTTTCTACGCATTTGTTCCTGAAAGCACAGACCATACCGCTCATATGTATGTTGTTTTGTCGTGCCACAGCAAGTTGAGTTGTCCCACTATACATTATGACACTCTGAACCACCTTTTGGGCACGCTAGCTCCTAGGTTTGTTCTTACTCTTGCTATCAATGCCAACCATGTCGTCTCTTGCGCTGTCATGCAGTGACGCATATATCGTCATGTGTAAACCATCATTACCTTGACTTCCAGTATTCGCTGAATGCGTACCAATACAAGTTATGTTGAGCTACATTATGCTTCAATAACCATTATATACGATCCGTGTTTACCTTAATAACACTTTAGGATTCGTACTGGCATGTCTGCAGACACTGGATTCTCCTCTTCAATGACCTCTGTAACCATAGTCACGGCACAGCAACCACAGTCTCCACTTCATGAACTTCGACGTCTTCGACAAAACCAAGTGTTTTCTAAGGCCCAAGTGTACTTCTGAGTGTTATCTCAAAGGGGTCTGATTACAGTGATAATGTAATCCTTAGAATCTGTGAAACCACGTCCTCCTCTTCGAAATTCTCCGAAACCAAACAAATCCACGCTTCGCAAACTTAGCTCCCAGACCAATGAAACTTTAGAATCACACAGGCATTTTTGTTCTTGTTTTTTTGTTCTTCGATTGTACAAATATGAATTGTTATTTTTCAATTGCATAACCATGTATTGTTATTTTTCAATTGCATAACCATGTATTGTTATTTTGTTCAATTGCATAACCATGTATTGTCATCTTTCAATTGCATAATCTTGTATGTTGTTTCACACCATGTACTTTCACCAAAACTGTTCTTTTCCAAACATTGTATGTACCCCTCACCCATTCCCTACAAACATTGTGACCTAAACTATAACATAAATTGCATGTTCTAGCTAGGCATCTCTCAAGCAACGAATCTCTCAAAAACCCCAATGAAAGTTTAAGAGGATTTTTTTTCCTACAGCTCCATTGCCACGTCGCTTTTTTTCCAAGCGCGGGGGGAAGTGTTACGATACGCCCCTGAAGCGAGTAAATACGAGAGCACAGAACACAGCACAAGTCCACACGGCTCGGCCGCCGCCTCTCCCCGCCCCGTATCCTGTTTCTCCTTGCCTCTCCCCCGTGCCCTGCCACTCGGCATTCCCGCTGCGCTCGACAGAAGAGATCTGAGCGCCTTTGAGAACGCACGCTCGCGGCTCACTTGTAGCCGGCGGACCCAATTCAATGGGGCCGCGATGTATTATTGAAATACTTTTGAGTAGAATCAGTCTTTTGCCACTATAGTTCGGTCTGTTTAGACTACGAAAGTGCCTGATGAAGCTGCCACATGAGACGAGGTTCCTGCCAACCTACATGTAAGCTGTATCTTGATTTCCCCCTTAAATGTTGTCCGTAATTCAGTGAAATGTAGGGCCCCCGCGGAAATCACGACTCGGAGAGTTTCGTTTTGAGAGAGAGTCAGAGAGAGTTAAACACTTTAGCTAGGTTTGTGTAATTTGCATTTCTTGTAATTGAATTGTACTGTAGAAACCTATGTATGTGTTTGAGTTTACAATACATGTCTAAATGATTTAACATTGTTATTATTCTGCTACGGCGGGAGGATTGTTGGCCAGTGAGGATCCCGTGGGTCACCGGAGGATGGAGAGAAGTTCCCTAGCCTTGAGCTGCCCACCCCCCTGAATAGAGAGTACCATAGTCCCGCTGAGAGCTAGTCAGGGACGTGTTTTGGGCCCTGGTGTTGGTTTAGAAGCCGACATCGAGGCACCCTAACAGCGGACAGTACGCTGACGCGGCATTAAAGCCACAGGTTATTTGCATACCGTGAGTCTTGTCGAACCTGAAAGCAAACATAAGGTTCACGAGGTGAGTTTTATGTCAGCTAGTCAGAGGTGGAATGTAACGCTGGGTCGGTTACGTGGGAGGAAGGATCTGCCCGTCACAAGCTTACGCCACATTTAACGGATAGAGGCATGATAAGGGAAGACATGAAATACCCCTTCTAGACTCAGTAGAGTTAAATTCAATCCGGCGGAGATGGAAGTCGGAGTGAGGCAGAAAAACGGCATGAAGACTTGGTATTCCCCCATCTGGCGTGAAGAGCCCCTTTCGTAACAAGAGACGCTCGTCGAAGAGAGTAAAACTCGGACTTAAGGATAAGCTTAGCAAACGTACTTGGGAGAATCCGGTTTGAAATTGTTGTTCATCGGTTTTCACTTGGTTAGCGGAGGTGCCGACTTTTTAAGCAAACATATTATCCCCTCCCCATATCCCTCCATTTCCTGCTCTTTCAACAATTTTGCGAATACTAACCAATAGCACTAACTATGACTACAAACACATTATGTTAGGAGAGGTTGCAGACAAGGACTTCAATTGAGAAAACTGGACCTTCGAGTTCGATCATCCTAAGGTAAGGTTTGCTTTCTTGAAATGTTTAATTTATTAACTGTTGTTTATGTTATCGATGTATCAGCGGTGATAGGAAGAATTAAATAAACACACTAAATTCCTATGGAAATCAAATAGACACAAGGTTTAGGGCGGCGGTAGTTTATCAAACTCGGTTAAATATTCTAAAATAATAATAAATAAATTGATCGGAAAATTCTCACCCTTTCTCTAAAAGAATCTATGGGTTACCACACGTAATACATTATCTTCTCTACATATGTGTGCATATTAAGTATGCAAACAGATGTAAAATCTAAAACAAAAAAATTACACAACGCAGATTATAGAAATAATGTGAACAAAAATCTTAAATCTTGATTACTGTGAGAAAATCGCAGGGATTTAAGAAGATAGGGTAGGTTTAGCTAGATTATAAGGTATAGGGGTTTAGAAATCACGAGCCTGAGGTAGAAATAAACCGAAAGGAGGGTTGAGTCAGGCCATCATACCTAGTGGTGTGATCAGTAGGACATAAGGGTAGAATTATGAGCGTGGCTACGAGACAGGAGCTACGAGATTTAAACTACGAGGTAGAAGCTTAGAAAAGTAAATCAGCTAGGTAGGGTTCATCACAATTGGAGTCAAAAGCCAAGAGTGGCGGACTATTACATACTTTACCATTATATTTTTTAACCATTATATTTTGTATACATATGGAATTATTTTATATTTATAGTCGCTTAAATAAAAAAATAAAACTTTACAATGTACATTGTACCAACATCAATTTGTTATTTACTTATATAATTCGGTACTGGTTTCGACACATTCGATATTTATTTATTTGTAAGAAAGAAACAAACCGCTTTTACATAATACATGTACAGTGATAAATATATAATTGAACTGGAGTCAAGCCACAGAGGTCTAAAATTCTTATGCTAAAGTACATCGGAAATGAAGTTTTATTGTATTATAATTAATTTTGGGTTATAGGAAGGGGAGAGGAAGAAAAATATAGGAAAAGGATAGGAGATGCTCACGATATATTCTCATATAAATAATCGATCGTACACGTTACTTCACATCGATATTTCTTTAGGTTTTTACTAAAAATGTCAATGCTGTGAAATTTTGTATTATATTGTGCACATATACGAGGAATTGGGGAGTTTTTTCTAACGTTTGTTCTACAAGAGGGTAAATAAAATAAATCGGATTGCCAGGTTGATCTTGACGGAATATGAAAATTTATTAAATTGATATGTTAACACTGGCGACTCTTTTGGCGAGCAAAAATAAGAAATCCGTCAAAAAAAAGGATTTTGATTTACACCAATAGGGCTTTGAAAATAATTTGTACAAATGACTGATTTTTTTTATATAGTAGTCATTACACCACAATAAAATTCGTCCATTAAAATTATCGCCAACTTTATAATTGGACTCCAATAGAAGCTTAAGTCAGTGTTGGATCATTTATTGGTTTTTTTATCCTCCCACGAAAGGCAATGTTCAGAGAAAGTCCTTCTGCAGAGGTCAAAAGGTCTCCCTCAACTAGTCTTTAGGCCTTCCACAAATTCTGTGGGCAAACGCATCCACCGCCAAGACCTGGACAAATTTCACCCTATCAACCTATCCTTGCAAATTCACCAAAAGTAGTGAACCACGAGGGGTGACCAACGCAGGGGTAATAAATGATTCTCGGGGTGGAGGAACCCATACCCGCCTTCCAAGTTGTCGATATGTACAAAAGTAATTTAACTGGTTTAAATGATATTAAAGAAAAAAACCCTTAAAATATATATACAATTTTTTTTTAAATTTTAGTATTTTTCAAATATGTAAAGTTCAAAAGCTTTCGAGACCTTTGTCCTTATACATTTCACGAAACTATCACCTTTATTTACTTCCCAGAAATGCCTTCGTATCCTAAATAGAGGTGAGTTCACCTCACTAACCTCCAAGCAATAACAAAAAGTGGCTGCCAAATTGTCCAATCCATTAAAAATAATATATTTTATTGGATATAATAAGTCACATGGAAAGAACCGATTCAGAGCACCTGGATCAAAGACATCTTCCATTTGTTTAAATCTTACCTCTTGAACCATGAACGACGTATAGATATTCATTTCAGCACTGTCCTTAAAATATCCCGAATAAAACATGACTTCAAGGGTGGACCAAAAAAACTATCCATCCGAATTTGGATACATTAGTTGGGATTCGGACACTGGATAAAAAAAAACAAATCCCGATGATTGTTTTGAAGTGAAAACGTCTTTAGCACACATCTATAGGATTTAGTGTGCGTGAGAATGATATGTCAATAAAATTTTAATTTATTTCACGGTTTCTCGGTTCCAATATAATACGATAAATCCACGGTCCTACTTAAAAGCTTCCTTTAGTCAAGTGGTATAAAACGCCAGACGAACCTTAGCGGCGCGATAAGCAACTCAGCGCAAGAATCGAATCTTACGAAATTAAAAATAATATATATATATTTATTTTTGTAAAATCAATACCCAATCTTCAAAGCACTCCAAAATGAAAAGGCAAAGAAAACACAAAAGAAAGTGACATCTAGCAACTCCGAAGAAGAAAACACAAATACTAATAAGATGACCAAATGTATAGGAAAAAGTGTCCTGGAATTTGACGTCAAAAACATGGAAAAAATAATCCTTCACATTGAAAAAAAAAACTGCGTAGTATCTCCACTCTTGTCTACTTTAGTTTTCTGAAGATTTCACTTCTATCGCATGTAAATAAACACTCCGATTTTTGTTTGGCATAAACCGTATTTTTTTTACTTTTACTCCAGAAAGCTCAATTTGGAAGGCGGGTCACCATTTGCCATAGGTCACCCCAAGGGGTTCTCTACGTTTTGTGACTCTGCAGGGGTGTACGGGTTCACGGGGTGAGATTTGTCTAGGTCTCGGCGGCGGATACATCTCACCACCTTCTGCATGGTGGGCCTGGAAACTGGTTGAGGAAGGTCATTTTACCTCTCCAACCGGACTCTTTCGACCCTTTACCTAGCATCGCAGTTGGAAGGATGGAATCACACGTCCGAACTCTTGAACACACTGATCCTAGGATTCCTTCCCATCTCTCATACCTTTTTTCCTTCTCAGAACTTTCTCTCTTTCCTTTGCTTAAAAAGATCACATACACACCATCCCCTAAGACGATATAGGTTCTGAGAGAAATTATTCCTCCTGTGTTGGAACTAACCTAAAACAAACACAGGAAGCCCTGAGAAAAATATCATCACTTCTTTGTGAAGTAGTTAAAAGTGTTAAGAAGGATATACGTCAAGTTAGTTTATTTAAAAAAAATTATTTAATATTTGTACGTTTTTACAATAAATATACATTTTTACACGTGTTATACAGTGTTACAAAGTAATATATAAACAGCCCTTCCTCACCATAACGAGACAAGGCTCTTATGTTTGGTGAGAGAATTCAAACTCAATTATATGAAATCATGTAAGTAAGTAAATAATTAAATATTGCAAATAATAACTAAAAGATAAGTAATAAAAACTCAAGATTTATCAATAATGGATGTCATTATGAGCTATTATTTTTTTACTGCTTTTAATGACTCTTCAAGGGGGTGTTAAAACGCCACTTAGTAGAGTTAAAAAGAACGTATAAGGTTACAATCTATAGGTAGTAATGCACAACTTTTACCCACCCTAATGACTAGCCTTAACAAGAGATTTCTCCCCTTACAAAAATGAGGCTCTTTTTACATTTTGAGTGATTCTTGACATTCTTCATTAATGGAACGGAATGGCAGAAAGGAATCGGAATTTCTCGAAATTCCTCTAAAAGTTATTTCTCTATGCATCCCTTGAGGCTCGAGGGTCGGTTCCTCGGAAAAGAAAACATATTGAGATCTATTTGGTGGAGAAATTTTGGCCGCTGAAGCGATTGAGTGGAAAAAAGGATTTATGTTTCCGGTTAAATTTGATCTTAGAAGTTTCTGGAAAAAAACAATTCAAGAACAGTACCTATGACTTAATTTTATACTTGGAACATTTTTACGTCGTAACGACCAATAAAATACATTATGCTTGCTTAAATTTACAAAACGTGTTTTATGAAATATTCATTTTCCGTTTTATTACCCACTAGCTTTTACCCACGGCTTCGCTCGCATAGTTTTAGTGGGAAATTACTGGCATAATTATTGGCCTAATTGTTATTATTCTTGCTAATAGAAAATAATTATTGTTTTAGAAAATTTCAAAATTTGAGAATGACATTTCGCAAATGAAAATTCTATTTTGGAAAATATTTGAATAAGGAACTCCAGTGAAAAATATTATGGCTTTAAAAAAATATGTTCATATAGACCAATGAACGTTGATTCTGAATATATAAGTTTTATTTAATAATATTAAACGTACAGTTTTAAAAAAAATATTAAAAAGTGCATTTTTAATATTCTCGTTAAAACAAAGCGTCAGGTTGGTATGCTGTGTAATGCTGTTATGGTGACGTCACGATGGTAATGACTGTAATGACAGGTTTATTTATGCTGTACGTCATTTATATGGGAATTTAGGTATGACTCAAACGACTGTTCTATATATTTCTTATTTTTGAAGATGTCGTAAAAGCATAAACCTTTATAGAAACTAAATAGAATTGCCTTTTAGATTTTTGTATCTCACATATACGATCGTGTTTGAAAATTGCAGTATTTTAAGTTTCAAAATGAAAAAAATTAAAAAAAAAAACAGCTGAATATAAACATAATCTATTAAATGGTCGAAAAATTTAGGAAAATTCAAAATTTTAAAAATACAGTCCTCTTATTTTATGAATTTGGAATAAAACTGTCATTTAACTTTTTATCTCGTTCATACAATTAAAAAGGATAAAAAAATATTTTGATGATTCTGAAAAAATAACTTAAAAAATATGACATCTTGGATTCGGTGTTAATGCGTTGATTTCTGTATTTTGTATTTATTTACACATGCATTAGTCTTTTACATTATTAAATAATATTACTTTTATGGAAGTTTCATTAAATTCACGCGGAAAAGTAATTAAAAAAACTTTTTTTCAGACGTAACCTTAAACCTATCGTACAACGAAAATAAATCACCAACAAAACACAATTTTAAGGACTAAAACTGAAAAAAAAGTTACGCAGCATTGATACTTATGATGAATTACACTAATATCACAGTGAATTGATCATTTAAACGTAAATTATCTTCAAAAACGTAAAACTGCAAGTAAAATTCATCATGTCATTTTTGTGAAGCTTCTGGTCGCCATAGACGCCATTGCCCATACACCATAAATAGACCAATCAACGCGTTAAGATGGCCGGCGGCGCCTGCGCAAATCTTCGTATTTAGTAGATGACATATCGATGACGTCATAAAATGCATAATGGATATGGTGTTTTTAGACCTTGAAAAATTAAAATTTTGAAAATTATTTTAACTATTAAAACTAACTCTAAAAAAAAAATGCAGTTATTTAAGTTATAAGGTCATTATTCATAAAAAAAAAATTAAAAAATTGGACTGGACTTCTCTATTATAGAAATAGAAATTTTTTTAAGTACCTACTCCCTATATTAGTATTTTAATTATATTTGAATCCAGAGTAACCTAAAAAAATAAGAAAATGACAGTCCACTTCAAACGCTATGCTTTATATCAACGTTATGCTTTTTGTCAGGAGAATAAACATTTTTATGGATACCTACGTAGATATTAACTACGACGCCAAAAAAGTACTCATTTTAATCACAACAAAGCACTCTTTTTAAGCCTAAAATTTAAAAAAAAAACATTGTTTCCAAGGTAACAATTTGTTTGACGTTTGCAATAACTCGATTTTGTTAGGGACTGAAAACGTATGATACATAATTTCACAACGCCACAGCTCATTCATAACGCCAGAGCTTACCAATATATATAGCCCCTGTTACTCGCAAATAATGTAGCTTTCGATTAGTGAAAGAATTTTTCAAATTCCATTCGATATTTATTGCGTGAAAGAGTAACAAACATCCAACCAACCAACCAACCAACCATCCATACAAACTTTCGCATTTATAATATTAGTAAGAAGTATAATAATTCTGCTTGCGTTTTTATATTAGATCTTGAGTCATTCTATCGAGCTGATTCGGTAGTGTCACCATGTTTCACGCGTATATAAAGGCTAGTGCAAAATCAATTATAAATGTTTTTTTGACATTACTGCTGCGTTGGGAAAATTTTTGGAGAATCATATTAGAGAGTGTATACTCATACTTCTCCTTTTTCGATCAATATCACCATCATCCGAGAGGTCTTCAGTAATGATGTGCCTAAGAATGTAACTTTCTTATATGTATTTAAGTTTACCTCAATAAGATGTACGAGGAGAATCTTCTCGGGATATTTTCCGTGGTGGAATGCTTTTAATTCTGTCTTTTTTATATATTTTTTTTATACGAATACCGCACAAGAGTCCCAACTGCTCCCGTCTGAAGCCAGTGAGACTATGGCATCCCCAATTGGGGTTGTAGTGAGGCTGAAGGTAGTGGGGAGGGGAAGGAGATAGGGAAGAGGAAGGTGGGGGAAGTACCTGGCTATTCAGATCTGGTCACCAAACACGGCTAATGCCATTTCAAGCAACGTTTCAATTCTGAATGGTGGTCTTACACCACGGCGATACTGAGAGTATCTTCCACTCTGGGACGTTGCACAAAATACTTTATATTATTTTGAATGAATAATTGTGAAATAAAACAAATTAATCAAATAAAATGTATTTGCCACGCCGGGATTCGATCACGCGACCTCCGGTGTGGGAGGCAAGCGCCTTACCGCTGAACTACGCCGGCCGTCTTCTTGGGGTTGAATATAATGTTGTGGTCATTTGTTACACCTGTGATTACAGTCACTTTTGGTCACTTCCAATTATCATACAATTATACGAAAATAATAAAAAACACTATTAAATATTTCCCACAAGCACTACACCAATTAAAATGGTAATTATTATACTCCTGGATGAAATGAACAGAAACACAGCAAAATTGCGGGAATAACTTAACTTCAATTAGAATATATAAAATTAAACCAATTTTCAGAATAAACGAGAACGTTGTGGAATTGAATAAGCAATTTAACAAAAACTACATTCGAGTCTAGCTACCGCTATTATATAGGATTTCATAAATGTGTGAATAAATTATTTCACTGAGTTTAAAGTTATTATTGCTAACCGACCTCGCTTAAACGCCAGTAGGTACCATAATATATCGTGAAAGTCAGTTTCTCTCAGAAAAGTTTAAGGTTCATTTGCTAAATAACTTGGAAAATTTATCATAAGAAAACACCAATTACTGCAGATATTTTAGACTAAAACATCCCAAGTAATATTATAAATTTGAAAGCGTGTTTGTTGGTTTTTCGTTCAATATTAATATCTTAATGATAATTATGTTTAGATGGAAATATTGTAAGTCATCCTATCCAATGAATGCCATCGCCACTTAAAACTAAAAAATAATCATAACCTTCTACGCAATACGTCCAAATCAATGTTTGTGGTTTTCAAATATAAAAATGAACTCATGCAAACATTATCAGTGATTCCATGATAGTTCATCTTGCGACAATTCATCCGGCGACAGTTCATCCGGCGACAGTTCATCCAGCCGACAGTTCATCCTGCCGACAGTTCATCCTGCCGACAGTTCATCCAGCCGACAATTCATCCGGCGACAATTCATCCGGCCTGATCATTTAGAAGATTTTTTCTTCAAGTAAGTATGCAAAGAGGATATACGGCCGAACAACCAAAATCGATATACTTATATCAATCGAAATCCGCTGTAACCTAACCTAACAAATTAGTCAATTCACCCTAAAAAGATGGTGTTAATTTCAGATAAAAAAGTTATATTATATGCAAGTAGGAATCTTTACGGTTTTTTGCTAAGCCGACTGCACGTATAAGTATGTCGTATTTTGTTGTTCACGCATGCTTCTTCGGAGAGTCGAAATTATTGTTAGTAAAAATATTTTTACAGCGGATTTCCACTCAAGATGCCTTCAGATATAAGTATATCGATTTTGGTTGTACGGCCGTGTATCCTCTTTGCATACTTATGGGAAAAAAAATCTTCTAAATGATCAGGCCGGATGAATTGTCGCCGGATGAATTGTCGCCGGATGAATTGTCGGCCGGATGAACTGTCGGCGGGATGAACTGTCGGCAGGATGAACTGTCGCTGGATGAACTGTCGCCGGATGAATTGTCGCCGGACGAATTGTCGGGTCACCATTCTCAGTACGGCTAGATGGAAGGAAAATGGATTTTAATCTTAGCGTAAAATATCCGGGACATATTATCACAGACGACCTGAGACACATCAAGGATATGAAAGACAAAGAAGAGCTGTATCCATTTGCAGCAGGTATGCTTTCAATGATTTTCAATTTTGCAGTACAGACGTCAAAAGAATACTTTTCGCATTCCCACATCACTGAATACGTCAGAACTGTTGGTAGATTACACTGCATCCCAATGGCATAAGCTAGAGGTCGCCTACAATAATCCTTATCGTCAACTGTTCCGCCTACCGAGATATTGCAGCGCTACGGAAATGTTCCTGGAGGGACAGTTTACTCTTTCAGAGCACTTATCCACCACTGCAAGGCAAACTTATTGCGCAGATCACGTCATTGGCCCTCTGAAGACAGGAGACGATCAAATACTCTCCATCGACGACTCCATCAATGATCTCATATTTTTTTATTTCTTTTTTATTCTTTGTACGTGTGCATTGTTATTTTGTCTATTTTTGATTATTTTCAAAATCTGGAATGTACACAATGTACCCCTACGTACATTTGGAATAAACGACAGATTTTAAAACATTTTGAAACAGATATAACTTTAAAGATATTACCAAAACGAACTTAGAAGTATGTATGTTTTCAACGATGATTGTCTTGTTACTTTAAATGTATATTTTGTTATTAATTGTATTTTTACTATGTGTATTATTGTTTTTATTATAAACTGTTCATGTTTTTAAAGCGCCTGCTCTCAACACAGGTTTTCCTAGTGACACAGGCACAAATTGTGATTTTAGAATAATTAAAAATGAATAAATAAATAACATAAAATATTTTTTATTATTATACAATCCAACAAAGCCTTCTTATTACAGTTGAAGCAAAGTACAGCCTTCCATCCGCAACAGCCGCATTAACACTGAAAACATAAATCTATGGAAGTGTGTTGTGGGCGTGTTTGTGTAAAGCAAGTTCAATAATTCCTTCTCTAACGAAATCCACCAAGCACCAAGATTTTCAAAGATCGTTATTTTTTTCTTGAATAGATTATCAATTTAATTGAGCTGTCTCGGACCTAGGGGGGGGAAAGCATTTAAAAACCTACAACAGCAGTTTTTTTAATCTTTGTTGGGGAAAATAATTTATATTTTTTTAAATTTTAATGGCTCACCTTACATTATTTTTGATTAAAATTATTGATGTCGAAAATAAAACACACTCATAATTTATTAGACACATGTATTATACACGTTATCATCACCACACTTTTTTGTTGTTTCGTATAAAAATAATTAATAAAAAAATCACAAAGTTTCACAACCTTTTCTCAAATTGTGGTCGGAAACTTTAGTTTGAAAGAGATGTTAATTTAAATTCTCCCATGGTCAACTTCTAGATTTGAACATAAAGCGTGGTGTTTTCTTTCTCTAATATCGTTTAACTAATATTTCTCACCAGGAGATCATAGGGTACACAATGATTTCTATGAGAAAGAGGAGTTAAAATCGCTTTTCTATAATTACGTAACTCACATTGTTACCATCCAATAGCCCACGGTAACAATGTAAACTGGCAATATCACTTTTCCATAGATTACATTACTAGGTGATCTGTTCAGTGCACATTAAGAATTCAATAGCTGGATGTATTTCTGTTATGAAACCAAAGTGATTTTATTCAGTATTAAAATATTTACAGAAAGCGAAAGAGCCTCGTCTAAATGTTTCAGAATTTTGTTTGCCGAGCAGTTTAAATAAGTCCAGTTAAAATAAATAATATTTTAGTTTACTAATGCTTTCTGTCAGAATACTCGCAAGAAAATTCGATTTATTTTCCTTATTATTTCGAGTTATTGAATAAAAGTAGTATTTTATTTTATTTATTTACTTAGGTATTTCAATTTGGTAGGCGGGTATGGGTACCGACGCCCAGGGAATTTGCAATTCTAAGTAGGTAAATAATAATTATAAACACAGGTTTGTATGTTTTTCAGTAAACCTTAAACTCGTATAATTTCATTAGAAAATAAATATTACGATGTAGCCACTAGAGCGGCAGCGCAATTTAAAAAAAAATCCTTCAAAAGCTCGTGATTTTTTGGAGATCATTTTGAATATTTTCCGCCCACATTAAAAAAATCGTGCCTCTGAATTTTAATAAGGAGACATACAAACTGATTGTAGTTTTATATAGCCAATGAACTCACCTATCTTTTGTCGATTATTACATATTCTTGGGATTTATAAAAAAATATTTTAAAATCGTAAACTTTGATACAAAAGCCTTGGTAAAAAAATGTGGTCCAATTTTGGACCGCTGTCAATTGCAGAAAAATAAAAGCGGTCCATAACATAAGGAAACATAAGCGTGAAACTAAAGTAATTTTTAATGAAGTTTTTAAATTATTTTTTCATTATGAAGTCTTTGGAAATATCTTTTTTAATGTAGCTTGCTTTTTTAGGTACTTATTTTAAGTTGTCATTGAGTAATCTACTATCCGATTGATTGACAAATTCCAAGAATAATTTGGCCAAAAAAGCTCAAAGTATCTTTCGTCGACAAGCGAGATAAGTCCATAAGTAACATTTCTCGTCAAAATATAGTAAAAATATATTAAGGCTATCATTCACGGAGCTACGAAAATGAGCCCAAAGTCTAATGATCGTTAAGCCGCTTATGGCCTGACAGTGCTTAGCTATGTAAATTCAAATAATATGAAGTGTTTCTACAACGTGCTCTGTATTTTTTTGGTAAAACTAACGAAAATGGGGCCATTTTCAGCAAAGTCTGAATTTTAACATTTTTGTGTGAGAATTTATAAATCATATTTCTTCACCTTGAACTCCCCCAGAGTAACTTTGCATTCTTTTTCTTGTTATTTTAAGCTTTGTTTTGTAAAATTCGTGAGAAGAAAATTGTTTTATTTACATAATACGAGTAGGTATTTCGCGAGATCACATACAATGGCCTCTGTTTTGTATCACCGCGATTATGAGAACGTTTTATAACAAAAGGAATAATAATACATACCTACATAGTATCATATTAATATTAATTTTCCCCTGTTTAGTAGATTAATTTTAATCATTGTAAACAGTATTAAAACCCTTCAGGTTAATTCGTTCACTTTTGGGAACAACTCACATAGTTCTCATGGAAAACGTTGTTTCTCTCTTATTATTGTGGTGAGAAAGAAGATCTAAATGGGGATGTAAAGAAAAAACACCACGTTTTATATTCAAATCTAAAATTTGACAGGAAAATTTTAAAACCTTTACGAAACCAAAGTTTCCGAACGAAATTTGAAAAAACATGCAACCAAATTTAAAAAAACATGCAACTAAAGAATTTTTTTTATTAATTTATTTTTACATGAACAAAAAAAAAGTGTGTTTGGGTGTTTTCATTTTTTTATCATCTGTAATTTTCGTTAGAAAAAACCTATGGTGGGCAATGTTTAAAACTTTATACGTTTTCAAAATTTAAAATTCAAAATTTTATTTTTCAAAAATTATATATTCCTTTTATCATCATCATCATCTTCTTTTTCTCGTTGTTCTATTTGGGTGGAGGACCCATTGCATCGACAAGGCTCGTCTTGTGCTGATTGTTCGGCCTCAGTCCATGGTAGACCCATCCTCTCCTCATACATTTTCTGGAGTTGCCTCACCCAACTGTGTCTGGACGTCTACCCTCTGGAATCGTATTCAGTGTCTTTATCGAAATTTGGTCATCAGACATTCTGAGTACATGCCCAAGCCACCTCAGTTGCGATTTTTCTATGAAGAGTAGCAGTGGTTCTAAGTTTAGATCATCTCGGATCGTTGAGTTTCTTATATGATCCCATTTCGTCTTAATTTTTTCTTTATTATTAAATTTTAAAGCGTATTTTATCACATTTCAAAAATAGTTTTTAGGTTTCGGATGCTTATAGGAATATTGGACTTATTTGGATTTTATTGCAAAGCCTAAATATTCTGTTCTACTGACAGAATACGCACGAGGCCTGAGGAATAAAAGACGAGAATTAAGATATGTGCTGGAGTCCCAAAATACTTGATAAACCTACATGATTCTGTGCAAGGGAGGGCGGTCCGTCTAATTGACAATCAGTTATTAACAGACTGATTGCCATCTCTAATGCACAGACGCAATATAGGCATGCTGAGTCTGCTCCACAGATACTTTAATGGAGCCTGCAAGAGTTGATGTTTGCTTCATGAGTACGGGTAATTTTTCTGTAAGTCGGCTCGTCTGTAGAAATAGGTACCGTACCGGCATAGGTATGTCTAATAAATAACAAATCCCTTCCTACAGACCCTACTGTAACCCGCCTCACAAAGCTGCCCAATCGGATTGCGTCATACTTCCCTTGACCTTACACTGTTCAGAAAAGGGCGCTCTTGTTAGATGCCACATAAAAAAACAACAGGTGTGCAATTCACACGCGGTAGAAGTAAAACCTTCGAAAAACTAAAGTAGACAAGAGTGGGGAGACTACGAAGCACCGCACAAACAGCAGACCGATTATACTATCTCATTTTGTCTCTTTTTAGTGTCGCAATTTGTCGTTTTATCGAGTTTAAAATTACAACGTGCTAAAATAGTTTTCAGTTCGAAATATCCGGGATTCCATCTTGGTTACAAATAAAGCCATTTTTACCTTTTGTTATTTTCTGTATTATTTTCTATTTTATTTTTAATTTAGATTTATTAAGGCGAGACATAACCACGTTTGTCAGGGGTTTGCCCGAGGCTCACATATTAATATATTTCGGCGAATTCGTAATTGAATTATCATTTTTATTTCTATGTCTACCAAGGCAGTTATTTATATCTTAGATTAATAAAAACCCTACGTTGCCACCATTTTTTTACATACATACAACGATTTTAAAACTTTATAACCCGTTATTCAACTATAAAGTTAGCGGTGAGCACCTGATTTAGTTTTTCTAGACGATGAATTAATAACTTTGGAGGTATTAATTTAGAAATATCTTAAATATTAGTAACACGTTCTACAGAATTAATTAAAATTAAACCGGCGGAAAGGTCGAATCTCCAGGCCTGCTAGGATGAATTCGACAGTACGTCCATCCAATACGCCTTGCCGTGGTAGCATATTTGTTTATACGCTTTTTTCACTTACGTCGCGTCGTTAAGATTCCCATATTATTTTTCTTCTTATTATTTTCTTTGATAGGGCAAATTCGACAGTAGGTCCGTCTAATACACGAGTCTTGAGTCGCAATTTGTATACATGGCTTCTTTACTTACGTTGTTAAGATTCTGAATATATTTTAGGGTATAATGTCGTCTTAACTTTTTTATTCTCATTCATATCCCTTAATATTAACCCATAAAATATTCATTCGTGCAGCATTCCTTTTAAAACGTTCCAATGAATTTCGTTACGACTTTCGTCCTTCCCTCTAACACGACTCTCTATGGAGACAATCGTAATTTTAATAAAATATTTTTTTGGCGTTGCGAGGTCGGTTTTACGCCTATTCTGAAAATTTAATCACAAGTTCTTAAAAGTTCACACGAAATTTTACGTTTTATGACTAGGAAAACATGATTAATGGTGCGTTAATGGTATCAAACACATTGATAAGCTGTCATGCTCTGAAGGAATGGGTAAAATATTGCCTATAATGTGGAAATAATTGAAAAACTTATTAAATTCAGAATTTTTTATAAAATGGATATGCCTCACGAATTAACACAAAATTCATAAAGGGCAAGGCAAGAGTATCGTATAGTTGTTATAATGTCATTGTATAAGCAAACGATATATCACTGTACGCCAATATTTGCGTAAACATACTTAGTTAAAAGGGATCAACAAACTACATCCGTTGCAGAAGACACTGAATTCAGGAGTATTTTTTTACAACATTTCAATAACATTTATTTTATTTATCTTAAATGTACATCAACAGCAATACAACCTAGAATAAACACAAATTATGCATGATGTGATTGAATGTTATCACGGCCAAATATATTATCATGATTTGTTTTTTGGGTATTAGTATGATGGGATACCTCCATATTTAGCCGACGTTTCGGACAGCCCCAGCGTTCCAAAAACTTGACTTAGATATTATTTATGTTCTGAGTTCCTAAAACAATTGGTTTAATGACTCTAACGTATTTGCGAAATGGAATTATCTAGTGATACTTTGCTTGATTAGAACTATTAGATAAAAGCCAAAAACTATCAAAAATCATACTGTAATACCAGCTCTTAGAGGCTGGTAACACGGTATCAATAGTCAATACCGTGATGATGGACACTCTGTTCAAAACCTCGGATAAAGAAGAAGTTAGCCAAACACGCTACAATAATCTTAAAACAAAACTCATTGTCTTGCATTAGGTATATCAGGAATATGACCATACAGAAGGTTGTGTGCTGTTATCGGGAAGGGAGTATGTAAGAGTTCTGTCGGTGAGGCTATTAATAAATATCTCATGAACGTGCTAACATACTTACCAAGTACACAAACTCATCCATCTGCTTCAAGTATTCATCATTAACAACTATGTTACACATTGTTTTCGTACTCTCTCTTTCAAATACCATGAATTTAGACTTACACTCATCGTTAACTTCATACATACTAGACACGAGAGACTGTAGATTGTTTAGAAATAGCACCGCAACATCAGCATACAACAGGCAATATACTTTCAGATTACTCAATTTCGCGCCCAATCCCATTTCTTTCAATTCTTGCATAAGACACGAGAGACTGTAGATCGTTTAGAAATAGCACCTCATCATCAGCATACAACAGGCAACATACTTTCAGATTACTCAATTTCACGCCCAATCCCATTTCTATCAATTCTGGCATTCGATTATCCATGTCAATTAATGCGTTCACTAATAAAATCATTTTAGGGATACTGTTTTAATGTGCTGATTCACCAATACTATAAAGAAGGATTCGTGTACGTTGTGAAAAACTGTACGAGATTCGTATACAAAGCGTGTACGTGCTTCAAATGCCTTTTATCACTCCGCAGTAACCTTCAATTTGAAATTTGACTTTGACATGTTGAAACGTGATAGGGATATTATAATATGGGTCGTGACAGCACAATATTATGTAAATAAAATTCGCAAACGACAAAGAACATTTCAAAATCACACCTCTGGATTATTATTTTCACCTACGTTTTTTTCAAATTCAATCTTGTCAGGTGTAAAATTTTTATCAACTTGCTCTTTGAGGATAAAATAACACTTTACATTTCTATTTACTATGAAACCACAAGTTAGTATCAAGGTAGATTCAAGTTTTGTACTGTTCATTATTACGGTGACTTATTTTGTAAGGAAAAAACCTGTAAAAATATTACCTTTGATAGCTGAAAGTTGTGTGGTGATTAATGATATGTTTTATACTTAAACACCAAAGCTGATTTCAAAATATATCTTTTGATTAATAGACGATTTTTAGTTATATTGTTAAACTTGAACGTGAGTGAATGAGTCACGAAAAGATCGTTAATTCATTTAGGTCTCATAGAAATCGTTTTGTCTTCCGTATTATCATGGTCATAAACATAATCTAAACGGTGTTAGAATGAAAAAATACGATGATTCGAATCTAAAAAAATTACCGAAAAATAATTAATTTATATTTAAAACTTATCTCTATGTAAACAAAGTTTCTGACCGCAATTAAAAAAAAAGTATGAAACTTTGAGATTTTTTTTATTAATTATATTTACATGAAACTACAAAAAAGAGTTGGTCATAACGTTATTAATGCATTTGCCTGGTAAAAATATGCAATTGTTTTTCGTCTATCAGTAATTTTAGTGAAAATATAAAAACGTATCCAATAGTTAACATGTTTTGTTAATTTTTATAATTTTTAAATTAAAGAAATTAAAGTAAATCAATGATCTATTTTTCAAACCAAAATCATAACATTTATTTGCATTGCTTAGTAGAACATCATCTTAAGACAGATATGATTAGCAATGTAGGTACGTGCTTCGAAACCTCTTCGCTTTCCTGTCTTGCACTTTGCACAGCCTCATAACCTTTCCCAATAGGATGCCATAAATCTGAAAGCTCCAGCGAAGTGTTTTACGTTAGTGGCATCACAAAAAACGCATTGAAATATTTTCAGTGGCTTTTCAAAAGGTGAACAACTTGTCTGCATTGTTATTTGATTCACCCAATTTTAAATTGTTATTCAATCAGCGCCCATCAAGTTACTTTCGGCAAAAACGGCGCTGTAGAAATTATCCAATTTATTATTATTATTAATAATATTATTGAGACATTTGGAAAGAAAGGATAAAATATGGGATGTGGACCAGATTTTCTCCTTGCGTATGCTCACTGAGAAGTTCCTGGCGAAAAACCAGAAACTTTTCTGCGCCTTTGTAGATCTACAAAAAGCATACGACCGAGTCGATAGGAAAAAGCTTTGGAAGGTGTTGTCCAAGTATGGAGTGAATACAAATCTCATACAGGCAATTGCGTCTCTGTACGAGGGAAGCTTTGCATGTGTTAGGGTGAACGGTGGTTTTACGGGGTGGTTTGACATCACAAAAGGTGTTAAGCAAGGCTGTGTAATGTCACCATGGTTATTCAATCTGTACATGGATAATTGTATGCAAGAATTGAAAGAAGTGGGATTGGGCGCGAAATTGAGTAATCTGAAAGTATGTTGCCTGTTCTATGCTGATGATGCGGTGCTGATTTCTAACACTATGGAAGATCTACATTCTCTCGTATCTAGGATGAACGAAGTATGTATGAAAAATGAGTTAATGATGAATGTAAGTAAGTCTAAAGTCATGGTGTTTGAAAGAGAGAGTACGAAAACAGTATGCAATATAGTTGTGAATGATGAATACTTGGAGCAGGTGGATGAGTTTGTGTATCTGGGTAGTATGTTTACGAAAGATGGGAAGGCTGATAGAGATATTGAAAGAAGGGTGAATGCTGGTAACTCCATTAATGGAGGACTGAATGCCGTTGGCGCTAATAAAAAACTGTCAAAAGAAGCGAAGCTAGCAGTCCACAATGGAGTCCTGGTACCTACCCTGATGTATGATAGTGAGGCATGGAACTGGCAGAGGAAGGATGAAAGTAAACTGAATGCTGTTGAAATGAGATCCCTGAGGCGTATGTGTGGTAAAACAATGTATGATCGTGTGAGAAATGTGGATATCCGCAAAGAATGTAAGGCTGATGTATGCATAATGAGTAAGATTAAGAAAGGGACCCTCAGATGATTTGGGCATGTAGAGCGAATGAACGAAGAAAGCAGTGTAAGAAGAATATACGATGCAAATTTGAATGGTAGTAGAAGTCGTGGACGTCCGAGGAAGACATGGCACGATCAAGTGAATCAGATACTTGAGTCGGGCCATGTCAAAAGTCAGAATAATAGAAGAGAATGTATGAGACGATGTATGAATGTGAGTGAGGCAAAGAGTGTGTGCCAAGACCGAGTTGTTTGGCGGTCCGTCCTCTCTGCCTACCCCTGCGGAGAAACGGCGTGATGGTTAGTTAGTTAGTTAGTTAGGAACATTTTTAAGTTGGTCAAATGTATTATTTTAATTTTTTCTTCACATACTTCAATTATTGTTTTTTATTTCATTTAAGACATGTTAACTGTCTGTATAAGTGTAAAAAATAAGCCAAATTTCAGTAAACAATAGATTTTTAACAAAGCTCAACAAATTTCAGTTTCGGTAGCAAGTCCTATTTCGGTTGCACACTACGTATTTTACTCAAAGATTCCAACATCCGGCATTAACATAGGTTCACGCTATTCATTCCTACTTTAAAACAGCTGACTGCAAAAATCACATGCTTTTAAAATAAACCAGGAAATGAAATACCCTTCAACCCTTATACGCAAACAACCCATGGTATTATTTAGTGGTTATATTCCATGAGCGGTGTGATTTTTGCATTAATTCAGCAGGTGCGGGCGTACGGGTTTCACTTTGCTTTTCCATTAATAACAGGCGTCGTTACAATGACATCCGAATATCACTGGGGAGGCTGTATCTCGTAAACCACCCTTCGTATTAATAATTCCACAAAGGCTTTTAGGGAAGTAGCAGGTATTCTCTAAATAATTATTTCCATTTAAAACGTGACCGGCAGATGTGCAAAGCTACATTTAATATTGTTTAGTGGTTGGAATTAGTATTTGCTATGTTAAATAAATAAGCAATTATTATGCAAATGGCTTCACTACGTTGATAATAATAAAAAAAAACTTAAGATATTTCAACAAGCAATAAATTGTTGTCTTTTTTGATTTTAGAAAAAAAATCGCAAATACATACCACCACAAGTAAGAAGAAAGAAACAACATTCTTCTTTTTACTCCGAAGTTTTTATTGCAGTAAGAGTTCTAGCTCTCCAATCCGTAGCTTAAGAAATTATACATGCATGCAATGGATTGTTTCAAACCAAAGATATTGAAATACAAAAGAGATATGCTATGATGTCCGTGCGACTGTCGACGGACAATTAAAGATATCAAAGAAACTTAATGACAAGATTATGTAATGTTTCTTAGCCAGAAACCAGTCTTAAATCAAACTACATAAGTTTAAAATAAACAAATGATATGATATTATACTTATTCGATCTGATATGTTAAGGTAAAAGGAGACCCTGTTATTATTGACCCGTGTGAGGCTTTGATACCATCTCGTGTTTACAGGGTGTAGAGAAAATAAGGCTTTAATTATCAGGTCTGCTATCTGGGGCACAAAACATCCATTGTTGTCAAATAACAGGATCCGCTAACAAAAGGGTGTGAACATACGAAACCCTCTCTTAAAATTCACTAGCTTTGCTACGGAGAGCAAAGCCAGAGGCAAAGCTTTGCTCCAAATTTCATCCTTTTGTAGAAATATTTTTACCACTGAAAACCATGGAGCAAACCAATTAGAATCGTGATTCGTTTTTCGACGGTTTAAATATATTCTCACTAGCTGACTCGGCGAACTTCGTACCACCTCAGAATTAATAACTGCTGTGTTAACTTATTAGTCTAACGTAATTCAGTTTTTTTTATTAAGTTAAGAATTACACAATGAAGCAATTATCGATGCGCAACTGTCCGTATTTAGTTTTTGTCAGTATCAGAGATGGTGTTGTGTACGGACTTACATTTTTGTGTTTTTCTTACTTTTCTTACGGGAATTGCGTTTTATTTTCTTTATATGTGTGAGGGAGATTTATTATAATTATTGTATTTTTCCTTTGAAGGGGTGCAGACATACGTTCACCGATAGTCTTATATTTGACTGTTAGCATTTAGTGTGTAAGAAAGAGGGGCAGTATCGAATAAAAGCAAAACAATCAGTGCAATCGACTTTTACGATTTTGAATTTACTCACTATTCAGTATTATAGGTACTTATCACAATACTATGAGGAAAAGAATTTACTTTTTTCGTGAATTTTTCCGATGTTAGCTATTTTGCTATTCGGGGCAATAAGCGAACATCATAAAAATCGGTCCAGCCGTTCTTGAGTTATAAATGGTGTAACTAACCCGACATTGTTATAAAATAATAAACTAATGTATGTTAAATTAAAATATTGTATGTCAAAGCATCCGTAACTCAAAATAAAATTAACGTTTAAAATTGGAAGCTGAATATTGTTGTTTTGACCAAATATTTTCAGTAAGAAAAGAGTTCCCCGAGGTAATTCAGTTAATTCGAAACAACAAAGCGAATGAGTACTAAACGATATTATATATTTCCGAGAAGGTCAAATTAAAAACGAGATTGAATGCATGACAAACATCTACAACTTGCAATTTCTAAGGTAGTTCCAAATGTTCTGTTTTGAAGACAAATGCAATCGAATTTTCACTATTTTTCATGCCATTGTTCCAAATTTTAAATAGTTTTAGTCTTTAGGGAGAGGTTGGAACTGAAAAAATGATATTCCGGTAAGAACTAATAATATTCTCATATCAAAACCAAACAGATACAGAGAGTATTTTTTGATCTTCTTTTGTTCGTTTTCTTCCACGTACAGTATTAAGATCAAAATACGAGTAAAAGTCTTAATATTTTCGAACCATTTTCACCTGCATGAACCTTTTAACGAATGCTTAAATATTTTTGCTCCTTTTATATCTGTCCTCTTTCTACTTTGATATTTTACGTTCAAAGAATAAATTTTATGAATGGAACTGCTTCCTGGAATTAATAAATTCATGAATGGGATGCGCTCTTCACTATGAATAGTGTTAAACTTTCTTTACGTTCAAAGAAATAAAAACCTTTACAAATGTAATCCGTCTAGATAAAGTTTACTGGAGTTTAAAAGTACTTTTCTTAACCAAATGCTTCTTAATTTTGAATTTTGGTAATATCTTCTAAAACTTGTTAAAAAGTTGGTTATAAAATACCTACGTGAAATTTTGAAAGTCATTGCATAGTAATGTAATTGATGCTGTAATAACATTACAAAAATTAGACAAATTAGGAAAAGTTTAATTTTTATGTGCAATTAAATTTGAGAGGCAGGTAGGCGCCGCCTCGGGAATTATTTATTGGATAACCAACACCCCTGCCATAGGTCACCCTAAGTGGTTAGCTACCTTTGGTGATTTAGCAGGGGTGCCCGGGTTCATGGGGTGAAGTTTGTCGAGGCCTTGGCGGCAGATGCGTCTGCTCACCAGCTGCATTGCAGGATGGATCGGGAGAGAATTGTTGAGGGAATCCCTGTGACTTCTCAAGCCGTACTCTCTCGAAACATCGCCTTGCACCGCAGTGTGAGGGATAGATTCATTCATCCGTCACTCCTGGACAAGCTGACCCTCGGAGTCCTACCCACCCCTAATACCATTTTCTTTCCCAGAACTTCCTCTACTGCTTTTCCTAAAAATACCTCCCATACAGCTTCCCCAAAGATGTCACAAGATGAATTATTTTCCCTGGGCCTCCTATGTGGTGCTAATGTAAAAAAAAAACTTTCTATATAGCAATTTTGTAGAGGCGTGATGTAAGTTAAGTATTATTATTTTAACAGAAGCATGTTCAGGTCTTGGCGCCGGATGCACCTGCGCACCAATTCTGTGGAATGCGAGATCAGGAGAAGCCGGTTTGAGTAGATTTTCTGATCGACCGTTACTTCTGGCCACACGGAACCTTAAATTCCTACCCAACCCCCTATACGTATTTCCTACCCAGAACTGCCAGCCCTTCATGTCCCTAAAAAGGCCCTCCTTCTAGCATCCCGAAGGATGACACAGGCCCTGAGGGAAATTATTTTAACCAGGGCCTGCTAAGTTTCGAGAAGTGGAGCGCCATTGCTACATTAAAAAGAAAATGTTAGATTACATCATTTTTTTTCCGAAAACAAGATAAGAATTTTGACAAAGGAAATATTTGAAAAAATAAAAAACACATAATATGTAATTATTTTCTCCGGAAACAAGGCTAAGCTAAGATCAAAAGTTTTTTCAATTCATGAGAGGTAAATGGTAAATAGGCATTTACGGCGCGGACGCCTTTCTATTAATGTCAAAAGGTACTTCGTATTGAAAAATTAAGGCTACAAATCCCAGGGGTATCTTTAAGGCCTCGCACGTGACGGGGAGACGGAAAACTTTTGAATTTTAAACAGGGGCTGAAAAGTCAAAACACAACAAAGAACCATCCTCTGAATTATTTCACCAATCCTTTGTAAAAATTAACGTAAATAATTTGCGGTGTAAGGAAGAAAAGCACAATATTTTAGGACCGATTAAACAAAGTAATATGAAAACAAAAGGTTTTCGTAAATGTTTACAATTTTTAACTATCATTATGTTGATTAAGGCGATCCACTAGTACAGGAAAAAATCGAAATCGGAATTCACGCCCTTTTATGGGAGGAGTTTAAAAATACTTGAGAAAAAGCTTTTGGAAAGGTTGGAAAAGATATTTGAGAATTTTATTTTACGTGTTGATTTCGTAAAGGCCTGTAAAAAACATTAATTCCTTTTTTATGCATTGTTTATTGTAATAAAACGGAATTTTTAAATTGATTTCACGAAAACAAGCAGCGCGGACCCTAACACGTTGTTTCTCCGCTCCGTTCGGAGGAGTAATGATGGATGAATGGGGCGGCTGCCAGTCGTTCTTCGGTGGACGGTATAAGGTTCACTTTGATATAACAAATTCGTCGACTGCCGTATTGTCGCCGTGATGTCAAAAATACCAACGCAAAAATGCATATTATATTTTATTTTGTGAGGTTCGGTATAAATATCATTTTTTTTCGCGATAATTATATAAGAAACTGAATTTTCCACATTATGCAATAAAACCATATCCGAAAAAGTGTTTATAAGTAGGAGAGTTTTCAGTTGAAAATGTTTTTTATAGACCTAATACTTTTTTTTTCTAAGCCTATTAAAAGACTTATTAAAAAAAATTACCGATATTTTTAAGGGCCAAGGTATATTGTACACGCAGTATTTCATTGAAACATCTATAATACTTCTAAGCAGTCAAATTAAAAAAAAAAAAACATACGATTTTTTATGATTTTGCATTATTTAGTATGGCTTCATCTTAAGGAGGGGGTAGGCAGAGCAGATAAACTTCCACACCTCGACTCGTTTATAAATTTACTTTTTTTTACATTAGCTCCACATTGACTGAGACAAAAAAAAACTTGTGTGCTTGACCACACGACTGAAGTAAAACTTCACAAACTTACAAAAGAAAAGCGCACTGCTCTCTCTTGCTTCTACAGTGTGATACAGACAATATGTCTAATAATACAGACAGTGTCTTAGATATACGAAACGTAACTGGCTATGAGAGAAAGAGAGAAAGAAAATGTGTGCTCGCACCTCTCTCTCTTGCCACTACAGTAATATTTGAAACGTTACTCTCTCCTATCTTCACTAACTTATATCTCTCTCTCAACTTCCGTTCTCTTCGCCCGATCTCACTTTTCTTAACGCTTTCGTCACGCTTTTGTCACGCATTCACCAAGTTATTCCCCAAGTCAAGCGTGCGTAAAGAAGTTTTACTTCAAAAATCCCTCCCAGCCAATGTCATCTTTGGATATCATCTGTGAGTTGGGTCTTTTTGGGAAAGAAAGAAGAGGAAGTTTTTTTTAAATAATTTCAGACTTTAACTCATCAAGGGTGTCCTAGGCCATCATTTAAATTACAGAGAAAAATCACGTTGGCAAGAATTAGAGGGTCAATGTGTCGAGGAGTGACAGAAGTATGAATGCGTTTTAATTTTCATTATTAGGTATTCGTCCGAATAGTAGAAAGTATTCGGTCGAACACCGGATATAAAAAAACGAGTGTGCTTTAGACCACACGACTGAAGTAAAACTTCACTAACTTATGCCGTCCATTAACAATATAACAATAGGAATAAAAATATTCCCATCCCCTCAACATCCCCATCAACTCAACTCAACTCAACTCTCAACTCTCAACTCTCAACTCTCAACTCTCAACTCTCAACTCTCAACTCTCAACTCTCAACTCTCAACTCTCAACTCTCAACTCTTAACTCTCAACTCTCAACTCTCAAAACTCAACTCAACTCATATCATTGATTAGCGTTTCACATTGATTAGCGATTCACATTTTTTCGTAACGTTTCATATTTTTTGGTAACGTATTCATCATTTTACCCCCAAGTGTCGAGCGTGCGTAAAGAAGTGAAATTGCTGAATATTCGCTGCATCTCTAATTTTCATTATCCGGTAGCGTTTTCCAACATTACAACGTAATATTTTTAGCCGATTCAGTATACAATATATATATACAGTATACAAATGTACGTGCGAAATAATATTGTCCGTATTTATAGTACCTATGTCTATATCATCGTACGAGAACGAGTTCCGTGTAGGCAGCGCCCTGAACTCTGAACAATAAAACATTAACGGCCCACGCTATGAAATGGTTAAACTTCACTAATAAAAGCTGCCCAGCTGTCCAATAAACAACCCTCAATAATATATATTGCATTGATTTGTATCTTCCACCCCACGATTCTTGACCCTTACAAATCAGAAGTTTTTTTAATTAAATAAATTTAATAGTAACGCTTATTTCTGTTTCCTTTTCCTTTGCTTAATTTCATTTTCTTTGTTCCTTACTGCATTTGTTTGTTGAAAGTAGGTACTCCTTCATTTTGTATGTTATTACGATATCACACAACTCATAAGAGCTGATTTTACTTTTTTTTTTCAAATTTGAATTTATAAATGTTATTTAAATTTATAATGTAATTCATCTTATTGAATTATGTATAATGGGAGCATCAGCTCGGGTAAGCCACCCAGTGAGACCAACATTATTACATTGTATTATAAAATGTAAATTATTTTACCAAATAAATTTTTCATTATTTTTCGGCTCACCCTAAATTGAAATAAATTTAAACTAAATTGAGTTACTTTGGTCAAATCCCACAAAAAGTTGACATATTTTATGTAAAATTTTGTAATAAATTGCCTCCATTTAGTCGGCTGTAATGACGGCAAGGCTGATTAGTTTATAATTTTTTTTCTATTTATGTTCTTGTTTCTTCACTGTGTAAATATATGAATATGTATAACTATATGATACGTATGGGATTACACTATCCTCCCCACATTCTGGAATAAAGAATTATTATTATTAAGTACCTGTCAGTGCTATCGCTAAGGAAACTTCAATGTTTATAATAGTGTAATTACCAGGTAAGATGCTTACCACTAACGGCTGCTCAACAGACTTTATTTGCCGGCAGACGATCAAAACAGAACAAAAATTACATTGAAGAAGAAGATAACATTAATAATGTAAACGAAAATATGAAAAAGAACAAGACCCAGAAAAATTAAAAAAGATAACGGCCGCAACTGGGACCCAGAACATCTCGCTTAACCGGGACGGGTGCCTTTACCAATTCGGCCATTGGCACATTCCGTCAAAACGTCATAATTGGCAATCTCATATTTCAAAATTTTTAGAATTAACAATATTGGCGTCGACTATTTTTTTCCAAAATATTGGCAATATGGTGATTTAGCAGAGGTTACCGGGTTCGTGGGGTGAGGTTTGTCTAGAACTAGACCTTGGAGGCGGATGACCAGGACACACTAAACTCCAGATTCCTACCCACCACTTAAACCCTTTTCCTTCTCAAAACTCTCCTCTACTTCCTTTCCTTAAAAAAAAACCACCTCACAGCATCCCAAAAGATGACATAGGTCCTGAGGGAAATTATTTTCTTCATGGGCTCCTGTGTGGAGCTCATTTAAAAAAAAGGAAGAAAAATACTTTTTTATTGGAAACAATCGTTTTAAAAACTGATTCGTAACCTAGATAGCGTCTCGGATAAATATATCCAATTTTTTAAAATAAAACAATAACTTTGTAAACACCACTTTTATTTTTTATACTTTATGCCGACCGGGTTTCGCTACAACCGTAGCTTCTTCAGGGCAGTACAATCTCTACTAAAAATATTTTAAATTATTTTATTTTAAATTATAATGTCACATCACAAAGTAACTGCTTCATATGAACAAATATCCAATTTTATTTTTATTTTGAACATAAATATAATGACCTTTTTAAAAAGGTAAACATGAATATTTAATTTTTTATAAGAACAACTCTCTTTTTATAACTTTTGAAGGTTATTCCCATCAATTTTATTTGTTATATCTTTGAATAAGAAGATAATACTAATAATCAACAAGAACAAGACAAAACAACCCAGAACCTCTCGTTTAACCGGGACAGGTGCCTTTAACGATTCGGCCATTGCCATCTTCCGTCAAATCGTCATAATTGTCAATCTCTTGATTATTAGTGTTGTCTTCTTCTTCGTTGATGTATTACATTGATGGGAATAACTTTCAAAAGTTATAAAAAGAGAGTTGTTCTTATAAAAAAAAACAAAAAATAACAGCATATTTCAAACAGACCTCGTGCATAATTCATGTGAGCACAAAAGAAAGATAAGAAGAGAACAGAAATAAATGATGCTATAAATGCGTAATTTCAAATCAGCGTTCGTATGTTTAATGTATGCAGAGTGGCCCATTGTAAATTCACGTTTTCTCCGGGAATAAAGCTCGTAAAATGAAGACAGTAAAACGCTTTGAAATCTTTTTCAGCGAGGGTTTGATGGGTTAAATCCTAACAACGCCCGATGGAATCATAAATTGCTTTACTTTTGCACTGCCCATCCTATTAAATTCCACAGAATCGAGCGTTTTCAGATGGACACTAAAGATGTACGGAGAATCGGAAACTGTGGAACAATAAATTTTTCCGGTAATAAGCAGTGGAATAGAATAAACTGGGAACCGATTTTCTTATTACTTAGTTCTAATATATTGGTATTCTGATCATATTGATCGTTCACCATTCTAGTCTATTTTCTTCAATCATTGTACGAGTCTGTTCTAGAGGTGTTTCAAAGGAGCTTGCTCTAAGGAGCAGCATTGATCCCCTGTGTACTGGTGCGAACAGAGAAAAGGAACGAACGAATGAAAGGAACAGAGAACCCGTTAATAGTAAAATTGATATTGGCTTCATGAGAATGGTTCACGTGAAAACCTCACAAGAGTCACAGCTTCTCCCGTCTGGAGCCAGTGAGACTATGGCATTATTTTTATTGAATTATTTATGAAATAACGCAAATTAATTTGCGCACGCCGGGATTCGATCCATGGTCTCTTTCTAAAAGCCTTAAATCATTTGATGGCAGAAAGGTAATATTTTTTAAGTTTTCTTGAAGGAAAAACCCAACAGAAAAGCAGCCATTTCTCTAGTCTATACCTATTCCCAACTTAATTTTTATTATAACCCATTCAAGCATGAAAAATAAATATAGTTTTAACAAAGCCTAATAAGAAAATTCGCACAATGTAATTAATAACCTGAGAGAATTCAAAGAACTACTTTGAGGTTTATATTTTAAATGAACATGAAAGCTCAAAGAAAATTATTCTACGCCGTTATATATGTTCGAATGGAAGTCTTAGATTTTTATGTTTTAAATTTTCGTCCGAGAGTCACTAATATTGTCTTCAATAATTTAATATTTAAATTTGAGGTTTTATTCGTTGTTCCAAAAATGTAAAACATATTCATCGTAGACTTGTATCAAAAGTCAATAGACGTCGCACATTAAAATAAAAATTCACATTCGCGTCGCATGTTGGCCTTACTCTCCTTTCTTCGTTTTATGTGCCCAAACCGTCTAAGCGCTCCTTTCTTAATCTTAGCCATTTGCGTTCTTATGAGTCAAGCATTCTATGTATGTAACCGATGAAAGATTTATATTAAACTAGCTGAAGTCCCCGGCGTTGCCCATGGTTTATATAAAGCTCTCGAAATCAGATAATTCTGCTTAAAGGGGTGAAAAAAGATAGTGAGTAGGATTTTTGAAATCAATGCTAAATGTGCAAAATGACCTTTCTCCTGCTTTGAAGGTACGGTGTGCAAAATTTCATTAAACTCACAAGCGGTAAAATAGAAACCTTCAGAAAATTAAAGTAGACAAGGGTGGGGAGACTACGAAGCACTTTTTATAGATTTAATAGACGTCGTACATTAAAATAAATATTCACATTCGCGTCGCATGTTGGCCTTACTCTCCTTTCTTCGTTTTATGTGCCCAAACCGTCTAAGCGCTCCTTTCTTAATCTTAGCCATTTGCGTTCTTATCAGTCAAGCATTCTATGTATGTAACCGATGAAAGATTTATATTAAACTAGCTGAAGTCCCCGGCGTTGCCCATGGTTTATATAAAGCTCTCGAAATCAGATAATTCTGCTTAAAGGGGTGAAAAAAGATAGTGAGTAGGATTTTTGAAATCAATGCTAAATGTGCAAAATGACCTTTCTCCTGCTTTGAAGGTACGGTGTGCAAAATTTCATTAAACTCACAAGCGGTAAAATAGAAACCTTCAGAAAATTAAAGTATACAAGGGTGGGGAGACTACGAAGCACTTTTTATAGATTTAATAGACGTCGTACATTAAAATAAATATTCACATTCGCGTCGCATGTTGGCCTTACTCTCCTTTTTTTCGTTAATTCGTTATATGTGCCCAAACCGTCTAAGCGCCCCTTTCTTAATCTTACCCATTTGCGTTCTTATCAGTCAAGCATTCTATGTATGTAAATCTCAACATTTCTTACACAATCGTATATGGTCTTACCGAACCAAGAAAATTTACATTAAACTAGCTGAAGTCTCCGGCGTTGCCCATGCTTTACATAGAGCGCTCGTAATTAGATGTAGGCAGTAATTTTCCTGTTATTTTTAGTATCAAAATACTGCGTAAAGGGGTTGGAAAAGATTGTGGGAAGGATTTTTTAAATCAATGAAAAATTTCATTAAACTCACACGCGGTAGAAGAGAAACCTTCAGAAAACTAAAGTAGACAAGAGTGGGGAGACTACGAAGCACATTTTTTTTACAATTTAAAGGGTGTCTTATCGTCGAATTCCAATGCACCTTTTCCTTTGCATTTGGTCATCTTATTAGTATTTGAGTTATCTTCTTCGGAGTCACTAGATGTCGCTTTCTTTGTATATTCTTTGCCTATTCATAGTGGAGTGATTTGAAGATTGAATATTGATTTCACAATTTTTTTTTATTTGGATTTTGTAAGATTCGACCCTTTGTCCGCTGAATGTCTGACCAATGGAGGCTTGCGTGGGTCCGTGGATTTATCGTGTTATATTGGAACCGAGTACCCTTGAAATAAATTAATTTTTTATTGCTACCTCATTCGCTCGCAGGCTAAATCCTATAGATGTATGTGTTTGTCTATTTTTAGTGTCGCTCGCTTCCCTTACATCGAGTTTCAAATCACAACGGTGCTAAGGAGGTTTTCACTTCAACAATGCCGCCCTGGATACTCTTCCTCACAAATTATATGAATAGATTACACGGTAATTTACACTAATACCAGCAAATTTCTATAAACTGACATTTTCTAGATTAACGGCATCATTATCGATGATTTAACGTGAAACTTTCCAGAATAACTGTCCTATAATGTGACGCCTTGTTTACTGAATGATGTAGTGATAGCAACGTTTCTATTCACTTCGTGTGAATCGTAACTCGTATTTTACGACAATCGCTAACTGGGACATCAGATAATGATATTAATAGCAGTTAAGTTTTTGAGGGAACGGTAACAAATTCACACATAGGCACAGGCAAATCATTAAAGAGGATTCATTTGAACACATTTGAGCATAACGAAAGTATCGAAGGCTTCAAAGAAGTTTTGAGAACTAGTTTGGAAAACCCGCTCGCAGTCCCCTCTTACCTCGCAAGTTCCCAAAGATACTGGACGCGTACCGACGGCGACGTTTAATTTATTTATTGAAAGTATAATATTTTCATTAAAATTATAATTTTTTGGGAATAACTTTTTTAAGGTTATGCCCATCAATGTAATATATCGTTGAAGAAGAAGATAGTTTTTTTTAAATTTGGATACCACACAAGAGTCCCAACTGCTCCACTCTGGAGCCAGTGAGACTATGGCATCCGCAATTGGGGTTTGTTGTGAGGCTGAAGGTAGTGGGGTGGGGAAGAAGGTTGGGAAGAGGAAGATGGCGAAGTACCTGGCTATTTCAAGGAAAGTCTCAATTCTGAATGGTGGTCTTTCACCCGGGCGATACTGAGAGTATCTTCCACTCTGGAACGCGCCACAAGTATACTATATATTTATTATTTTTAATTACTTAATTGTGAAAATAACACAAATCAATCAAATAAAATTTATTAGTGAACGCCGGGATTCGATCCCGCGATCTTCGGATTGCGAGTCAAGAGCCTTACCCCTTGATCACGGAGGCCGTCAATGTAATAATAAATTTAAACAAAATATAAGGCAGAACAATACAAAGAAAAATAATAAAAAGTAATAGTCGTAACTGAGAGTCGGACCCATGATCTCCATCTTACCGGGATAGCGTCTTAACCAACTAAGCCATTGGGAACTATTTATTCTACGTCATTTTGGTCGTTTCAATAACCACGTTTCAGATTTGAACCATTAATATCACTATCCATCAGGTTTTGCAAGTGTAAACAAACTTAATCGTCCTTTTTAAACCTAGCAGTTGGGGTAGTTTGAGGACTGGTCCTTCGAGTGTGTGCAGCACTTAAACACCATTAATACAGTAGAGCCGCAGTTTCGCCCAACAAGTTAGGTTAAAATAAAAGAGTTGATGTTCCAATATAACAGAAAAGTACTCATACCTATTTGAAATAACTGTTTTTCCTACCTTTGGACATGTGAGAATCTGCAACGCCGCGCTCAAGTGCTTGAGGTTAAGGGTGTTCAAATCCTCCCCATGTTCTTCACCCACGAAGTGAAAGGAGCTCTGCCGGGACTGCAAGCCTTCAATCCTGCCGGAAATAGAGGTCCTGGAGCCTCCAGGGGTGCCGTTGGTCATCTGCTGCTGAGAGGAGGCTCGACGGAAGGGACAAGCCATTTTGATTTTGGTTTTTAATTCACTTCGCTCTTGTAAGAAAACAATTTTTTTCGGAGTAAAACTTAATGCATTTCATTTGTCGGTGTACAACTATGCACTTAATTTATATATCATCATTGACACAGTCATTGATCTGTACAAATATTTAAGATAATTTACTTAAAGAAATACTTTTTTGACAGAACCTCTTCTAATGTTTTGGCATTGTTTTTTTTTTCATTATCAAGTACCTATATATATTATTATGTATGATTATATAGATTCAAGTGGTTTAGTTATGTTTAAAAATGATTCTTTTTCTACATCTTGAAGTTATATCTCGAGAAACTTAAGCTAATCACGAGTTTATTACACTTCACTAAAACACTGCACCTGAAAATAAAGAAAAATACAAATTATTTTATTGCAGAACTTTGATCCTAAGGTTTTGCAATTATGTGAAAGTGTGTATATTTTGCAATGAGTAAATAAAATACCCTAAGCTTGAACTTGGCATGCCAATGAAACATTCCGTCCAAACGGTTATACAATAAAGGCAGCCAAATAGATCCAATATTTATTGCTTATAATAATAACAACCACGGAAACAGTCCGGCGATACAGCCATTATCGTATAACCGCTTGGACAGAATGTTCGGGATGTATTTAGATCGGTATGCCAAGTCCTTCTCTTAGGTATTTGGTTTAGTCATTGGTATAGTATGAATGATATTACCTTGTGAAGGGAGGTATTGAATAAAGACTCGGAAAATCACAGTGTGATTCACTAAATACAAATACACTAATAATAATTATAAAATATTGGATGATTTTTATAGCGCCATTTTCGTGAGAAAATCACCTCAAGGGCGCTATCGGACACTTTCATCATTCTGTGTATATGTATCAGTTAAACGCTGATTTTTCTTTCTTCAATGAATCTTCTGTCGGAGAGCTTTATTGATTTTAGATTTTTAATTAGAGTGTTACATTTATGCTTCGCGCTGGAAAATATTAACCGCGAAAATATTTGTCCCGTGGGATGTGTGTTGTGATTTTACTATATAAGGTTGTTATAGTTTATATTAGCATAAGAGCATAGCAGTTTAAAATTTATTATTGTTATAATTTATTGCTAATCGATGATTTTAATATCATAGTTTCCTGAGGGACGTACCTATTATCATTTAGAAACCTTCGAAATAAAAGTTCCAAGGTGCAAGCTTTATAAAAGACTTACTTTTGCATTCCGAGAATTTTTATGACTGAATTTAAAAAAACAACTTTGCTTAATGTTCATCAAATCGGGTCCCCCAAACTTTGGACAGAATCTGAACAAATTTGAAAACAAAAGCAGGAAGGAATATGTTTTCGAAAATGAGGTGGAGAATAAATTTATTTATAACTTGGCAACTTGTTTTGCCAACAAGTTTTCTCAAGTTGGTTATCTCGAGAACCACGTAAGATAAAACGCAAACCAAAATAAGCTTTTAAGACCGCCGCCGAAGTAAAGGCAGGGAAAAAGGAATAGAGAAATATTGGGAGAACCTGGCTTCATAGATAAATAAATCTATCCTCTGCCAGATTTGTTCAAGACGGTCTCCGTGGTCTGTTGGTAATGCACATGCTATTTGGCAAGCTCTCCCGATGATCTCGATAAAAACTATATAACTCATCATCACGTTCTGTTTCCGTAATTATCTCAGTTTGCTACGGTTTCTATTGTTGTAGTCTAATTAGCCATCGTAATTTACAACCAAAGTTGTCTAATTATCTTCACTTCGTTAAGACAACATTAAGACAGTTAGACAACTTTACGCTAAATCCGTATTTCTTCACCTCTTCAAATACATATTTCCTTACAGTCTCAATCAACAACAATTAACAGATCTTCAAACTACACTCTTAATACCCAATTAAACTCTTTAATCACAACATGCCAACGTCATTGAAACAATCCTTACTAGTTAAATAGTTACTTTGTGTTGTATGCGGATGACATGCAATTTTTTTAAACCTATACAGTCTTTAACTGATTGTGTGGAATTACAAAGCGATCTTGTTAATTTGTGCGCATAATGTGAATTAAACTTATCGTCATTAAATATTTCTAAGTGTCACTCAATCACATTTACTAGAAATAAAAATAAAATCATCTATCCTTACAACTTGAATAAAAAGCTCTTACAATCTACGCCTTCATGTAAAGATCTAGGTGTTTACTAAGACAGTAAATTAAATTTTGATAAGCATATCGAACAAATTATATCTAAATCTTACAAGATGCTAGATTTCCTATTAAGAATATGTAAAGTTTTCAAAAGTGCTTAAACCCTAGAAATTTTGTTTTGTTCACTGGTCAGAAGTCCACTGGAGTATGCATCAACCATATGGAATCCTCGATATAAGGTATACAGTATACATAGACTTAGTAGAAAGCATACAGAATAAATTTAGGAAACATTTACTCAAGAAATTCAACAAAACTACTAATAATATGTTAACTTAACAAAAAAGACGCACATTGTCAGATTTGTTGTTTCTATATAACCACCAGGCACACTTGCCTTTTTCATATTGAAGCTAACAACACTAATGCAGCTAGTTACTCACCAATTACTCACGCAATCACCACCTATACCCACTACGAAAAATAACTACATTTAAACATTTTCCATGATTCCTTGCAAACATTCAAAATCAATTTATTAAATTTCTTGGTGTGATGTAAATAGATATTATAAACTTTAAAACTACTTACACTTAACCTTTCACCAAACAGTCATTTACATTTTAGTGAGCATATAATTCTTGCTTTTAAAAATGTTTATTTATCTCCCCCCCCCCCCCCTCCATTTTTACTATTTTTTTTATCATTATTTGTTCTCTCTCTAATTTAGATTTAAAACTCGTTATTACACATGTCAGGCTTAACTACCAAATGACATTCTATGACTTACGTAATAGGTACATAAACAGGTAAAAATTTAACATCTGATAACTTGTATTATAATGTACTGTGTATGTCTTATGAACAAATAAATAAATCCACAAAGAAATAATGAAAAACATATAATCATTCATATTATATCGGTCTGGATAAAAACAAATGGTAAAGACTTTTTAATTTTTTCAATTTGATTATTACACAAGAATCGCAACTGCTTCCAACAGTCTGGAGCCAGTGAGACCATGGCATCACCAATTGGGGTATATTGTGAAGTTGCAAGTAATACGGAGGGAAAGGAGATAGGGAATAAGAAGGTGGGGAAGTACTTAGCTATTCAGGTGTGGTCACCAAACACAACTAATTCCATTTCAAGCAATGTTTCAATTCTAAAATTTAGTCGAACTCCAGGGCTTTACTGATGGTACCTTCCACTCTGGAACGTGACGAAAATATACCGTGTTTTATTTTTGATTAATAATAATAATAGTGTAATAACCCAAAAAAATATAATTTAATTTAAATGCGCCGCCGGGTTTTGAACTCGTGACCCCTTGACCACAGAAGTCACGTCAACTTTAATGAACAATTATACTAATAACTCGATTAAAGCTTGTTGGATTATATTCAATTATACCTCAAATTCTTAGTAAATATTTGACGAAAGATTAGATAAAAGAAAATTAGCCTCCTCGAAATCTCTATTTCATAATCAATATTTTTGCAAATACTCGGCCACCTTTCTGTCGCACCACCTATACATCATATTTGTTCTTGGCATATTCATTAGATCTGTATATTTTCTGTAATACGGTCAAACATGGCTTCATCACACATACTTCTGTCTCTGGATCTTATTTCTATATTGTGAATTGCTTAGCCAGCCTCCCTTCTTCGACTAAACAACTTTTTATACAAGGCTCTGCATTTAGTCCACTGTTAATTACCGAGATAAATTTTTCAAGTAAATACTAATTCATAAACGAAGAATATAGAATATCAACTGTTTGTGAAATAAACAAATTGAATTATTGATGTTTGAAAGAAATAACAAAATATTCGTATGCTGATATTATTAACATACAAACATAATAATTAATATTCAAATATCAGTTTGTTCAGAATGCACTGTCTGTTGCACACGTTGTAGCCAACTGTTAAAATACATGACATTGCGGTCTGCGGGAAATAATTTTCGTTCAGTTCATTTAAGCGGAATCAATCTACAACGAATATACTAAATATCTTTCGAAACGTTATAATACCCATACGATTATTTTGATAAAATCAGTTATCTGCAAGGTTATACATTAGCAAAATCATATTTCTGACAACAGCGTCATTTTATGATTGCACCTCTGAAAGTATTCGGTGAGAGGCCAAAATTCATTATCTTATCATTGCTCTATTGAAGTGTTCTTTAGCACCGTTGTGTTTGAAACTCGGCAAAAAGGAAGTGAGAAAGGAAACTAAAAAGAGACAAACACGTATTATGTACATGGATAGGAATTAGCCTGCGAGAGAATGAGATAGAAAAAATACATAAAAATAGCCATTAATCAATTCTTATTCGCTAGTCCTTGTCCTCAAATCAATGATAATAATATTAATTATTATCAATGGCGGCGAATTTTATTCATTAATAATTTTTCTACTTTAAGTGTAAAAAACCTTCCTTCTGAAGTCAGACCTGCCTTTTATACGAATAACAATCTAGGTAAATTTCTAATTAATTCTAAAGATAAGGACGACAAATTAAGTCATTCGGGAATGTATAAATTAATTTGTAATAATTGTTCAGCGTTCTATATCGGTAAGACAACACGTAATGTTAATATTAGGATAAAGGAGCACCTTCGTTGCCTCAACAATAACGGTTTTTCAGAATTCGCCAAACATTTGATCGATAAAGATCATACGTTTTGTCACAGCACCGGTGCTAACATCTTTCATAAAAACGGTCATGGTAACAGACTAAACAATTTAGAGGCACTAGAAATTTAAAAAGCTGTAAAAAACAAAAGTAATATACTTAATAATCAATTAGACATATCAAGTAGTCCAATATTAGGTCTGTTTCCAATAAACCCTTAATAAAAAAATTCCCAATGCTCCTTACCACCATGCCAGTTGATGCTTTGTTTCTCCAAATTTATTATTGTAACCCATTAGTCACATAATTATCTTTCGGTTTTTTCCATTACTTGCGCACTTAGGTTAATGTATTTTATGGCCGTCGATGTGTTTGTTATATTTGTATCATGTTGTCTCCCTCTAAATTTTGTCTCCCTCTATATTTTGTTTTATATAAGCACACATTATGACTTATTGTTTAGTTTAATTTGTACCCTGATGATGCGATTGTCGGTTCAAAAAATAAAACTCGTGGTTTTAAACAAAACAGTATTTTATTTTATTAAAAAATATCTATTTATTTCATAGGTTCCAATATAGTACCATAAATTCACGGTCCCACATAAGTCTCCTTTGGTCCAGTGGTGTAAATTGCCGACGCATGACGAATCTTAGCGGCCAAACATTTACCGGAATAAATCCAAAAAAAATATATATACATTTTTGTAAAATCAATATCCAATCTTTAAACTAGTCCAAAATAAACAGGAAAAGAAAGCGACGAAGAAGAAAATACAAATACTAATAAGATGACTAAATGTATAGGAAGATTCGACGAGAAAAAAAGGAAAAAAATCGTCCTTCACATTGATTAAAAAAAAGTGCTTCGTAGTCTCTCCACTTTAGTTTTCCGAAGGATTCACTTCTACCGCGTGTAAATTGCACACTATGATTTTTTTATTAATTTATTTAGGTTTACGGATAGTTCCAGTTCGTCAAGCCATGAGCCCATTGTGTTAACTCCCATTTCTACTCATTCGTTGATTTTTTCCAGGTCCCGTGAGTGTCCCTGTTTTCCTAGGTATGGTTCCTCTGGAGATCCTATATTCTAAAAAAGTCCCTCTTTGTTTGGATCCTTGAGGACTTCATGAGGGAAGAGTCTACCGATACAGCTCTCCTCTTCTCTCCCTCTTGGCTCCTAGAAGGCCCGTACAGGAAAAAGTCTACCGAGGGAGCCTCAACTAACCTCTTCTCTCCTCCGTAGCTCTCCGAAGGCCCGTTGAGGAAAAATTCAACCGTTGTGACCCCAGCTCTCCTCTCCACTCCCAATAGGTTGCCCGAAGGCCCCTAATTTTTGGTTAAAATAGTCCTTATTTTGGTATCTAAGAAAATAGAAGTTTCAATCCAGCAGGACCGCAGATACTGGGGTAACGCATACGTACTCCGAAATGCGACCCTGTTCCTCGAAGACATTTTACACGTTGCCCGGTGTCATTCATTGAGCACAATCTGACATCTTGACTTGGGATGATTATTGCGGATCGTGTTTTAGCGATGGGTTCGCCACAGTCCTTATGCTACCAACTTTGCATAAAATCCTAATATTTAGTTTACAGATCTAATTGGAAGAAAGATAAGTCCACATACATTTTAAAACCTCCTGCTCCCATAATTGCAAGCAGAAAATTTGTGCATTGCACAATGATTGATAATTAAGTTAGGGTTGAAACTGGAAACCCACGACTTTTAGGTATGAAGTCAAGTATTTTGTCCGCTCTAGTAACCATCCCATCTCCTTTACATTCCCTCTTTAGTAAGTCTCATTTCACTACTTCCTTTTACCTCATATCAAATGAGTTTTCCTATGGTATAGTTTATCTCAATGCACTAAACTAATAAACTTAATTACAACTCTAAGACCAACTCCAGGGATTTCAAAGCGAAACTTAAGCCTCGTATCTGCAGAAAGTGATATACATCATATGAATAACGTTGTTCAGAACCTGTATTACAGAGCTAGCACGTACGTGATTTTAATTAGATTTTTTTTTTTTTCACAATAAGGTAATCCTTTTAACTTTTCCGTTTGTTATTTCAAAAGTCACTGTTTAATTTACCAGTATTGTTTTACCAGAGAGAGCTAGAGTCTGATCTTCCACTCTAGGATGTGCTGCAAGAATAATATTAGTTTTAATTAATTACTCGTGAAATAATACAAACTAATCAAATAAAATTTATTTGCCCACGCCGGAATTTAATCTCGCAACCTACCAATTGATAATCGAGAGACTTGAACTCTAAATCCATCACCATTATTTATTTATTTTTCTTTTTTACTTTGGCTCCATACAGAAGGCCCTGAGGAAAAATAATTTCCCTCGGGGCCTATGTCATCTTTGGGGATACTGGATGTGGAGGGTTTTTCGTAGGAAAGGAAGGAGAGGAAATTCTTGGAAGGAAAAGGGTGTGTAGAAATGGTATGGTAGGAATGGGTAGGTAGGAATCTGAGGGTCAATGTTTCCAGGAGTGGCGGACATATGAATCCATCCCTCCCACTGCGATGCAAGGCAATGCTCCGAGAGGGTACGGCTAGAGAAGTCAAATGGACTCTCTCAACCATTCTCTCCCGATCCGGCCTGCCAAGCAGCTGATGGGCAGACGCATCTGCCGCCAAAACGTGAACACACCTCACACGATGAACCCGGCCACCGGGATCTAAGTTATCAAACGCAGTGAACCACTTGGAATGACATATCGCAGAGATGTTCGTTATCCAATACATAGTTCCCGGGGCGGCGGTACCCGTACCCGCCTCCCAAGTTTTGTATTAATTAATCCTTTAAAACCCATTGTTTTATTTTTCTCTCACTGTTTCGCTTGATTCAATAAAAACAAATCACTTCATATTGTACACATAACAATAACAATCAGGCTCTGAAGGTAAACAATGAAGGTAGATACTTAACAATATTTTATTGAAAATGCGAGGATACTGAATGTGATTAAAGCTTATTGGAAGCCTTCCGCCCGAACTTCCGGTATAACCGACCAATCCGAGCCTAGGTCCTTCGCTCCGGGAACAGTTCCGGGAATTGGGTTGCCTTTTTTATTGTTACTACTACAGATTTAGGAACGAGAGTGGATGTCTTTACTAACTAATAAAAGTGGAAGAATTGTGATTTCAATTAAATCCTAGAGCAGTTTTGGGAATTATTTCTCCCAGATACGGACGTTCGATGGAGTCTATTTGTGAGATATTTCTCACAGCCTGATACGGATTCACAAAAATCATACTTTTTCGTTTTGTAATATAATTTAAAATGTACAGATACAATTCTAATAATGCAGTTAGTAAAAATTATCTTAAAAATTAGTCCTGTTTTGGAGGAGAAAAATGAGGATTACAAAACTTAGATATTGATGACTTTATTTAGGTATTATCAGCCCGACTTGCAGTTGTTTCTTTCGCTCAGTATCCGTGGGAGTAAGGGCAACAGTGACAGAAACTTTTTGGTAAAATACGGTTTTCCACTTAATAGCCAGTTACTTCCCCACCTTTCTTCTTCCACCTCCTTTCCTCCTCTTCTACCTCCAGCCTCACGTTATAGCCTAATTTATTACTTCTTCTAAAACAGCAAATTTAATAAACAATAATAGTGGTTAAAACAAAGTAATTTATTAATTTGACCTAATTGATTAATTTATTTATTTACGCCCTTAGGGATTTTATATCAATCGTGCGTCGAGTGCGTCAATTGAAGTACGAGATCACTCTTGATTCTACAAGATAAGTCAGTTAAATTAAGTACTTTCATTGAGTTATCATAATTGATTTGTTATTTGTTGTCAATGGGGGGTTTAAAATTAATGAATTTAATGTTAAACTTTCTCACTTTTTATTTGATGTGCTTTATAGTATGGGGACCAAATGTGGAATTTTATTCTAGATTACTTCTTACTAAGTTAAATTAAGTACTTTTATTAGGTTATCATAATTGATTTCTTTAATTGGAAGCTTAAAATTAATGATATTATGTATGTTAAACTCTCTAAAATATTATTTGATTGTTTTATAGCATGGAGAACATATAATGTAATTGTATTCTAAATTACTTCTTACTAAGGCAGAGAAGAGGGTTTTCAATGAATAAAGTGACGTAAAATTTTTACTGTTCTTAAAATAAATCCCGTATGGGATTTATTTCGGGATTTGTGATGGACTTTTTTATATTTCGGTACACTTTTAAATTGCAAAGTTATTTATTTTACAAACACTTCTTCAACTACAACTCGTATTTTAATCAACACTTTTATAAATATTTAAGTACAGCTCGACCCCCACAAATGCCTCTAAATAAAACCTTTTACAAGGGCAGTTAATTAATAAGAAAGAGAAATTATTTAATGTAAAGACACTTTTTATATCAAACCATAACAACAGCGGATATTACACTATGCCTACTGAACTGAACTAAGTCGGTGAGTAGAGAGTGGAGCACCTAACTGCAGAGTCTAACATTAAATGCTAATAGGTAATTAAAAACAATTAAATACAACAAAGACATAGATGTCGCTAGTTACATCATTGTTTAAATTCTTAACAATAGCCTTATTAGTAATTGGTAATGCCGTAGTCTCAATGGCTCAAGACTGTTGGGAGCAGTTGGGACTCTTATGCGGTACTCACGTAAAAAAATTATCTGCTTTATGGTACAGATAAAAGCGATATCCACCGTCGGAAAGCTTCATAATACTATCCGGGTTTAACGATCACGGAGCAAACAACAACGTTATTTATGAGGTTTTCTATGGCGCTCCAGACAAACCTATGTGGTCATTCCGGGGTTGGAGAAGTGGGGAATTGGATACAAAATTTAATAAAAAGAGCGGAGCACTATAAGCGATTTCATTGGATTGTGGAGCAAGTCGGACTTGGGGATGTTTTTTTAACTTTCTTTTATATAATCTCATTTCAAAGCATTGATACGAGGATAATTGAATAACTGAATGATTGGGTGAAGGAGACCTTTTGATCTCTCCAGCAAGACTCTCAGAACATTGCGTTGCAACGCAGTGGAAGGGATGGATTCGTTCGTCCGTTACTCTTGGACACACTGATCCCCAGATTCCTACCTTCCTACCAGAACTTCCCTTCCAAAAGACCCACACAGCATCTCCAAAGCTGGTAAAGTCCTTAAAAGGAAATAATTTCTTCAGGCCAGGGAAATAAAACTTTTTTAAAGTATTGTAATTAAATTTGATAATATTTTTATCAAGTTTACAAGACCATTTTCAAACTGTGGTTAATCCACTTTAAGACGACTATTTTATACGATAATACATGTCTCAAAGTGGATTAACCACAGTTTGAAAATGGTCGTAAACCGAAACAGCTGTAACAAAAATACTTGCAGAACTTTATAATAATATTATCAAATTATAATTAATTAAACTTTAAAAAATTAAATGGAGTTCTACTAATTAAACACAAAAACAATTAATAAATAAACTGGTAATTGAGGTAAATGTTTTTAAAAAATTGTAGTACTTATTTTAACTATGAGAGAATTAGAGAGATCAAATTGAAAAACTTTACACTCTTTCAATTTAATTACCCTTCAGATAAAAAATAATAAATCTCTATTTTCAAAATTAGCGGCATTGTATGTACAAATTAATTAGTGTGAACTTCTCAAATTTTTCATTTTCTAATAATTCTCCAACTTCTTCATCTTCTTCTTGTAACCCAATCTAACTATATATCATTTTCTTATTATAGAAGATCTGTGCGCATAGTATTAAGAGCAGGCAAAACATGATATATTTTTTAGAATAAGTTAACAATAATGGCGAAATTGGTTAACGCGCTCGTTCCGGTTAGACGGAAAGGTCTGGGTTCGAGTCCCAGTTGCAACCATTGTCTTTTTTCAGTTTTTCTGTGTCTTGTTCTCTTTCATATTTTCGTTTAGATTATTATTGTTAACTTATTCTAATATTATATATTTCACTGATGGGAATAACCTTCAAAAAAGTAATAAAAAGAAAGTTTTTCTTATAAAAATTTGATATATTTTTGTTTACTATCTAAGCAGCATTGTATGTATATATAAGACTGATTTCCGTGATTTATAAACCTACCAAAAATTCCTTAATACATTAATAATAACCTCTCTTTTCCTATAATTCTTTAACTTCTTCGCCTTATTCTTGTAATCCAATATAACTACATAAACTCTCTTATTGTAGAAGAATCTATGTGCATAGTTTTAATTAGTGTAAATTTTCAACCTATACTAATGAATGCATATCCTCAAACTGTAAACTTCACCCGCCATAACACAAGGGTCATCCCTAGAAAGGAGGGTGAAATATCATAAAAAAAACTATATGTACTTTCGATAATTCATGTATTAAAAAAATAAAATTAAAAAAAATAATGCTGTGTTTCGTTATTCAGCAAATAAAGTATTTTATTTTTTAAATTTTGGTTTACATCCCTTGAACGAAAATTCTGTCCATGGTAATAATGTTGAGGCTGTTATACAAACAAATTTTTATTTCTTCAAAAAAATCCTTTGATATGCCATGTTATAAATTTATTTATTTATTTCTATATATTACAGTTTTTACCTTATTTTTAATATTTTTACTTTTTTTTTTTTTTACGGTGCTCCAGATTTCATGTCCGGGTTGAATCTTTCCCAAATGAAAGACTAAACCCTTCCACACACTTTTCCACAAATGAATATCTAGTAAATTAACGCAATGTAATTGCACTATATAAGAATAAAACAATACAAGAACAATACGTCAATCCACCAGAAACATAATGGGAAAATATTTCACCGACTCCAGATATTTTCATATCAGAGGGTTCGGCTCTGATGAAATCCTAACTGGTCCGATAAATCCTACTGATCCCTCAATATAAATATTTAAAAAATCTTTCGTAATCCTACATGTATTTAAAATGACCGACTTTTGCATTTTTATGTACAAATTTTTTGACAAATCTAATACGCCTAAATTTTGAATGAGAGAGCTAGGTATAATGCCAGTAGCCGAAATAACAAATGGTAATATTTTTATAGTCTGAGAATGCCAAATTCTTTTAATTTCATTTCCTAAATCTGTATATTTTCTTATTTTTTCAGAAACAGTTTTCTGAATATTACAAGAATTTGGTATAGCGACATCAATGATATAAGTTATTTTCTTAATTTTGTCATGTAAAACTATATCGGGTCTATTATGACTAATTGTTCTGTCTGTTTTATCATAATAAATTTTATAAAATTCATTTTCTAAAAATGAATTTGGTTCATATTCATAATATGGTACATTACGGCAGTCAATCAAGTTATGTTTAATTACCAAACTTTGGTGAATTATTTTTAAAACTTGATTGTGCCTAAATGTATACTCGGACGGCGCTAATACAGAACATCCCGATATAATATGTTCTATAGTTTCCGGAAAAGCCAAACATTTTCTACATAAATCATCAATTTGATTTGCATCTTTGATGATATGCTTCCTATAATTTTTAGTATTAATGACTCTATCTTGTATGGCAAGCATAAAGCCTTCTATTTCTGCGCTCAACTCTCCAATACTCAACCATTTGTTTGACGAAAATTTGTCAACATATGTTTGGTTGAGATAATTGAAGTGTTTTGCGTGAAGAACTTTATTTGACCAGGAATCTAATAATTCCTGGTTGGTATTTATAAGAATGCTGGCATTCTCGTCGTATAAATTTAATGGTGAAATATTTCTATCTGCCTTGCATATTATTTTGTGCATTTCTGAACTATCAGCTTTCCGATGGAAAAAATTTCTTAGCATTTCTACCTGATTATGTTTTAAAGATGTTATTTTGACTATACCTCTACCTCCTAAATTTCTGGGTAAATTAATACGTTCTATAGCTGAATTTGGATGATGGCAATGAAATTTAGTTAATGTAGTTCTAATTAATCGTTCTAAGCTATTTTTTACATAATATATTTTGAAAATATTTTTACATATTAATATTACTTTATATTATGTTGGGTGTAAGGTGGGTTTGCAAAGGTGAAACTGTTGGTTGATAATGTTATATATTTCGTGAACACCTTTTACTAGGAGAACCTGTGCTGAGGTGTTTACGAGTTTATGATTCAGTGTGACAAGTACAGGTATTTATGTGTTGTAGTAGAAAGATAACTTTTTTTATAGTTTTGTTATGTTTGGTTAGGGATTAAGAAATTTTGTATAAAGTGTAATATAAGTTTTATTTTGTTTAATTAATGATTTATTTATTTTCTAGATCGGTTCACCACCTGCAATAGATCAGTAATTATTTTTATTGAATGAAATAGCAAAATAAATGAATAAAACTCTTAGAATTAGTTGAAATATTACAAATAATTTATATCAATTTTATTTACAGTATTTTTAAATGATACGCTAATTCTTAAGGACTGAAGAACGTTGAACCAGATAAACATCTTTCAAGAAATTTATAACAAAAATTAACTGTCAAACTTATTTCGCATGTCATCATTTTTTAGCAATTCTTTTAAATAAATCAAGGTGCTAAAACGTGTTTCTCCACATATTTTTTTTCAAATTAGCTGCACACCGGAGGTCCTGAGAAAAATAATTGCCCTCGAGGCATATATCATCTTTGGGGATTCTGTGTGGAGGGTCTCTTTAGGAAAGGAAGGAGAGGAAGATTTGGGAAGGAAAGGGGTATGAGGGGTGTGTATGAATCTGGGGGTCAGTGTGTCTAAGAGCGACGGACGTATGAATCCATCCCTTCCACTGCGGTGCAAGGGGATATTCCAAGAGAGTATGACTGGAGAAGTGGACTCCCGCAACCATTCTCTCAATTAAATATCTCCCAAGAAATAATAAAAATGAACTCTTACGTTCGCTAGTCATCATTTTTCAGCAAATCTTTCGAATAAATCAAGGTGCTGAGACGTATTTTCCATGTGTAGGTTTCAAATCCAACGTCTATTTCGCAAAATTACCGTTATCACGTCAGCCCAAGAGCGAACGACGTGCTTGCCACGCATTTCACAGGCTGAAGTGTCCCATTACAGACCCTGTCCGGGTTACCACAGGTATTCTTTAAAGTGCCTATGAGAGCCGTGGTCTCGACCCTCTTAGGAATAATGGTACCGGAAGCGATGTGACAATCGTGTTGTGTCGTTTGATGGTTATCGACCTTGCGCGCTAAAATAAGCACGGTCCACTGAAATTTTATTTAATGTGATGCTTGTAACTAATCGTCTAATTTAAGAGGAACGATTATTATAAGCAATAATTATTAGCCTGAAACATTCATCTAAATTGAAAAAATCTACCGAGAAAATAAACATGCCGCCGGCCGATGGGAATTAAACCCGATGATTCTGATTTCCGATCAAATGCTCTACCCGCCAAATAATTCAATATATACTAGTGTTTCATTCAACAATTACTGCTTATAACATTAAGAGGAACGTTTTCAAGACGACACTAAAAGGAGACAAACACACAGAAGCTAAGAAAGATCTAAGCTAAGCTAACAAAGATCGCTATCCTCTTTGGGCAGTGCTTCGTAGCCTATCGGCTTCCTCTTTGTGCCGTGCTTCGTAGAATAAAATGTTAAATAATTTTTAAACTTGGTAAAAATATTATAATAAATAAACCCTACAATTTGAATTTGGGAGGCGGGATTGGGTACCGCCACCCCGGGAACTTTTATTAGATTACCAACACCTCTGCCATAGGTCACCCCAAGTGGTGCGCTACGTTTAGTGATTTAGCAGGGGTGCCCGGGTTCATGGGGTGAGGTTTGTCTAGGTATTGATTGGAGGCGGATCACCAGGACACACTGAACCCCAGTTTCCTACCCACCCCTTAAACCCTTTTCCTTCCCAGAACTCTCCTCTCCTTCGTTTCCTCAAATAAAGTTGGTTGTTTTCAGGTGAAAAATGTAATAAGCAGTAATTGTTGAATGAAAAACTAGTATATATTGAATTATTTGGCGGGTGGGAGATAAGCCGACGTAGCTCAGCGGTAGAGCAGTTGACCGGATATCAGAAGGACGCGGGTTCAAGTCCCGTCGGCGGCATTTATCTTTTCTCGGGAGATTTTTTCAATGTTGATGAGTGTTTCAGGCTAATACCTATTACTTATAATAATTGTTACCCTTTGTTCTATGCATAAAAATCTTGTCTTAAACATTAGTTTACCAAATAAAAATAATAATTTATATTATTTTTAATTGTTTTCATACTCTCTCTTTCAAGTACCATTAACTTAGACTTACTTATATTCATCATTAACTCTTCATACATACTTCGTTCATCCTAGATACGAGGGACTGTACATCTTCCATACTGTTATAAATCAGTATTCAACAGGCAACATACTTTCAGATTACTGTTCCGTTAATTTATGAACTTACGTTATAGGTACTACAACCATATAATAATTTAATGTAATATACCTGTAAATTGTATCATAATGTTCTGTGTATGTCTTAATAAACAAACAAATGTTACCCATTGTCGTATTATAAACATAGATTTGTGTCACCCCATTCTACTTATACCGTACTCTTGTAATTCGAAACCTGATTATTGCGGACGTCATATCACAGCTGTAAGTCAATATTGACGGTGTGACTAACACAAATAGTCCAGACCTACATGATATCGATTGTAAGTAGGTCTCTAAATTGTACGACAAGTATTTTGTTGGGCGACTTGATTGTTGTTAATAGATCAAAGTAGGATTTCTAATCAATTGTAGTCCGAAATCTAGTACGCAAAGGCATTGTTTCAAATATAAACGTAACTTAATTAAATATGTTTGTAGTTACAAGCGGTAAGAAATAGAGGGTATAGCTAACAGGTCTTTGAAATCAAGGCTGTGGCATGACATAAGAGGGGTTGGAATTAATACGTTAATAATTTTTAATATAAATAAAACACTGTTTAATACATTGATTTTCAAAGTGGGGGGCGCGCCCCCCCCCCCCCCTAGGGGGGTGCGAAGATATGTGGAGGGGGGCGCCCGCGTCCGCTCTTCATTACAAATCTTGTCAAAAACATGCAAGCTCATCCGTCGCATTGAATTTTCTTATAACAAGTGTGTTAAAGAAATATTTTTATAATAAAACATCTAAAAATGTATTTTTGGACTTTATTACCTTCCCTTATTTTATTTTACAATTGCTTGGCGTGCCCACTTGCTGTTACTTGCTGGGCCCTGGGCCCTGGGCCGAGGGGAGGCGTGGGCAAATTCGTTTTAAGCAGTAGGGAGGCGTGATACTTATAAGTTTGGGAACCCCTGGTTTAATATAACTAAAACTGATTTATTTTGTGTAATCTGTTTTCATACTCCAGGCGGGTCAGTACCTATCATTTTATTGTAGCCATTCCACATCAACATCCCAACATTACACTCCTATGCGGCGGATTCAACAGCTAGGAAAAAAATACTCCGATGTTGTTGATATATTTAGTACATCAATTTTAATATATAAGCATACCTTATTGAAGTTTTTTTCATCAAGTAGGGGAATATTTTAATAAAGCTATTTAAATCGACTAACACATTGACAGTATTTTGTAGGCTGAAGGACAAAACTATTATGGATTTTTTATATTTTATACCTACACAATGTGTGGATTAAATTCAATAATATTTTTATTTTTGTGCAAGTGTTTTTAAAACGATCGTTTTCTGTCTTATTTATGAGTATAATTTTGTAAATATTGTTATTTATATGTAAAAGCCTAAATAGACGAAATTTAGCGTACTGGACGATTAAAACAATAGAAAAAGGTAATTGTATACATGAGATTGAAAAAAAAACAACCCTCATTCTCTTTCTCCCACAAAATCAAAGATAAAAATTGGTAATAATAATATTTGGCTGATTTAAAAAGCGCCGTTTTCGTGAAAAATTACCTCAAGGGCGCTGTAGTAATATGTTTTATAATGAATAATATATCACTTTGTTTAAACCACTATATTATAAAACCATATCTACATGTTTCGATAACAATGTTATCTTCATCAGGATATGTTAATTTAAAGAAAAATAAATGATAAAAAAGTATAGACAAATTAGAATAAATTAGAACAAAGACAAAATATTAAAAGTAGAGGTAATTAATTGCTTAAAAATCTCATAAAAATAGTTACACAAAATAAATATTAAAAATTATTTAAGAAAAAATAAAATTGCATTTAGATATTAAAAAACTTTTAAGAAACAAATAATTAAAATAATTAGTTTGAATAAAAAAAATAATAATTATAATTATTGTAAGTATTAATAAGAAAATAAATTTAAAAGATAAATTAAGAAGTAAGATAAGTAAATAATTTATAAAGATAACATTGTTATCGAAACATGTAGATATTGTTTGTAATATAGTGGTTTAAACAAAGTGATATATTATTCATTATATAATTAAAGATGCCACAAAGTAATTTTGCGAAGTTTGAAGAAGAAGTATTTATTATTCATTATATTAATAATGATGCCGCAAAGTAATTTTGCTAAGTTTAAAGAAGTAAAAGAATTTTAGTTATTTTTTTATCAAATTTCGCACACTTATTCGCATAAATAAGGGATAAATAATTTCTGTCCACAACTGATTTCGAAAGATAGCGTAAATTCCAGCCAACTTCGATCTTCGGCTATTGTAAGAAATTGACATTTTTAAAACTTTTTACAAGAATTTTGAAATTCCATTGACCAGATCTAAAGAGCCAAATACCTATTCCCAAACCTCCACGTTCCATTTTCCCTCCTTCACCTTGTTATTGCTGCAAAACCTTGTTCAAACCTTACTATTTGTTGACAAAATAATAACAGTAGTAAATTTTTTCAACATTTTTCAACATTGTGTTAATATGTAATTCTGCGAACCATCACAAAATTCAAAATGCTTCAAAAATATTCATAATTTTAGAATAGTTAAATATTTTCATTTGCAAAATACAGGCAATGCGCGAAAAACATATTGATTTTGAATAAATTTAAAGCTACTTTAACACTGTTTTTAAAAGCGCTTTTAACATTGATATTTTATGGATGAAAAATTAAGTTTTAATCTCTATGGCACTTTGATGAAAATATTTTAATATCAAATTCCGTTTTTTTTTTTTCACAGTGAATACCGCACACGAATCTCAACTGCTCCCGTCTGGAGCCAGTGAGACTATGGCATCCCCAATTGGGGTATGTTGTGAAGCTGAAGGTAGTGGGGAGGGGAAGGAGGTGGGGAAGAGGAAGGTTGGGAAGTACCTGGCTATTCAGATCTGGTCACCAAACACGGCCAAAGCCATTTTCAAGCAACGTTTCAATTCTGAATGGTGGTCTTACACCAGGCCGCCTAGTCTCTATCTTTTATTAACCTCAGTTAGCGCGTTAATTACGTCACAAACACGTATTTTGGCAGTTACGCTAATTAGCGCAACTGTCAAAATACGTGTTTGTGACGTAATTAACGCGCTAACTGAGGTTAATAAAAGATAGAGACTAGGCCCCCAGGGCGATACTGATAGTATCTTCCACTCTGGAACGTGCCGCAAATATACTGTATATTATTTTTTAATTAATTAATTGTGAAATTACACAAATTAATCAAATAAAATTTATTTGCGCACGCCGGGTTTGAACCCGCGACCTCCGGATTGTGAGTCAAGAGTCTTAGCCAGTACACTACGGAGGTCGTCATGTATTGATGGATTGGAATGGAATTTACCCAATAAACCGTTCCATTTTAATTTATACAGAAATTTGTGAACTCTTTCACAAAAAAATTGTAATACTGTGGAAGAGCTGAGTTTAAAATATGAATAACACATTTTTTTAAAATTAATAAGCCTTTTTATTGCCATTGTTTTCAGGTCTCCCACTTCAGTACAAAAAACACTACGGTTAATAAGTATTTTGATTTTTATTCGCAACTAGCTGGTACCCGGCATGCGTTGCTATGCCATTTAATAAATAAATTGTTTCTACCTGCGCGTCCTTTTCCATTCGTCCCGTTCACCTTCCTTCTCCCCTTTTCCTCAGCGTCCCCTTACCCTCCCTCGTTCCTACTCCTCCTCCTCCACCTTCCCGCTCCTCACTCTAATGTAATATGCGTGTGACGTGATATTTCACGATGTCAACACAAAAACACGTAAATCATTTTCCAACTAATTTAAAGTATGTGTGTATGGGTAACGTGTTATTTCACAATGTTAACACAAAAACACGTAGGGAATCATTTTCACAATGTCAACACAAAAACACTTGAAAATTATTTACAACTAATTTAACCCATGTGTGTATCAGTGGCGGTCCGTGAGTTTTCAGTGAGCTGGAGTGCTTAGGTTGAAAAATACGATATTACTGATGTTGTAGCTCAAAACGAATTTTATGTTTTTTTTCCGAATTTTGCTTTTTATATGAAGGTTTTTCAGTAAGTACGTGTATGCGCGCATCCCTTGACTAAAAGAATCCTCAATATCATCATACAAAAATTTGAAAATTAAAAAAAAAAAAAAAAATTCACTTTCAGCTCCAACGTCAATAACGTCATATTTTTCAATCTTAGCGCTCTAGCTTACTGAAAACTCACGGACCGTCAGAAATGTGTATGTGTATCGTTTTTCATTCGTTATTTCACAGTGTCAACACAAAAACACGTAGAATATCATTTTCCAACTAATTTAACGTACGTGCATATGTGTCTACTTGTAAAGTGTTATTTCACAATGTCAACACAAAAACACGTAGAATATCATTTTCCAACTAATTTAACGTACGTGCATATGTGTCTACGTGTAAAGTGTTATTTCACAATGTCAACACAAAAACACGTAGAATATCACTTTCCAACTAAATTAACGTAGTACATATGTGTCTACGTGTAAAGTGTTATTTCACAATGTCAACACAAAAACACGTAGAATATCACTTTCCAACTAATTTAACGTAGTACATATGTGTCTACGTGTAAAGTGTTATTTCACAATGTCAACACAAAAACACGTAGAATATCATTTTCCAACTAATTTAATGTACGTACATATGTGTCTACGTGTAAAGTGTTATTTCATAATGTCAACACAAAAACACGTAGAAAATAATTTTCCAAATAATTTAACGTATGTGCGATAAGTGAATGTTGATTGATTACATTCTCAGAACATGAAGGCTTGAACAAAGTCATTTCCGTCTAACAAGTTTCTAGAAATACGGTGAATATTGAAGGTAGCTGTTGGTTAACCTTAATTCGCGTCGAAGCCTTACAAACTACGAGTGACTAATGATTTTGTACTGATGTGGAGTTTGCTTTGAACATACAACACTTTTCTTTCAAGGAATTCTACAACGACGATCTAATATAATTTTATATTATTTTAGCGAGTACCTACCTGGCATGTGTTGCAATGGCACTCAAATAAAGAAAGTATTAATGGAATTGAAATTAAAAAAACTTTTTCACTTTGTTCCACTTATTTATTATTACAAGGACCGGTTTCATCCTACTACTACTAAATGTCCGTAGTAGGATGAAACCGGTCCTGGTAATAATAAATAAGTGGAACAAAGTGAAAAAGTTTATTTAATTTCAATTCTATTACAATTGAATTCCACCACGAATTAACAGTGCAAAAACTAGACTCATTAAAAGTATTAATGTTTTAATTTGTTTATTGAAGTACTTTTGTATATACAATACACACTTTTTTGATTTCTGTCTGGTGCGTGCATGAATAAATCAGAAGGTTTTTCGACACGTGAGCATGCCACATACAGCTGTCTATGTGTGAACCATGGATTTTCCAAATTTACCGCCTGCTAACCCCTTCCCGCTACTATGTCACCTTGCAATCCTTCCCTGGTTCCCGACTCCTTCATTATCCCTCCACCGTGTGTCCTTTCTCTTGCTTCACCGTTACCGCCACGTTCTCTCCCCGCGTCCCCTTCCTCTCTACGCTACGCAGCAGGTGGGCAAACGCATCCGCCGCCAAGATCTAAACAAACTTACCACATGAAACCGGGCACCTCTGCTAAATCACCGACAATATTTACCATAAAGATTTTAAAATGTTCAATGAACTCCCTGTAAATGTTAAGGAAGCTTAAAGTCTTATAGTTTTTTGTGGATTATGTCTCATTATTGTGAATTCCAAATTTTTTAAAGTATGTTTTATATAATAATATAGTAGTTTTAGAAAATAACGTATTAGATATAAGATGTAAAATTTTATAACTAAATAAAATATATATAATTTTTTTTTTATGTAGCAAACCACTTGGTGTGACCTTTGGCAGGGGTATTGGTTATCAAATAAATGGTTCCCGGGGCGGCGGTACTCATACCACCTCCCAAATTGTAAACTCTAGCTCTAGCTACAATATTCCTCCTAGTCCTCCGCCACGTCTCTCTGTCTGTCTGTTCGCGATAAACTCAAAAACTACTGAACGGATTTTCATGCGGTTTTCACCAATAGGTAGAATGATTCATGAGGAAGGTTGAGGTATATAATTTGAAGATGTTTTGTGTAAATTGGTTGAAATATAAAGAAGAATGTCTGTATATGGTGGACGAGCGGACCGGCAAGCCGGCGGTGTGGATTTGATTTGTATGCAAATCTACATTTTTATGTAAAAATTGATAAAATTTTGCACATGTGACCTTCAAAACACGAGGAAGGTCACTGTCTACATTTGATTTCCAAAACTTCGTGTAAAGCCCGGGCATCGCCGGGGACTTCAGCTAGTTACGAATATTTCAATTATCGATGTTCATCGTTTAGACACATCACTAATCAAGATTCTCGTTTATTATTTTGTTAGCATTGATTTATTCATCAAAGAACATTAAAAACCCATCAATCTTTTTGCTGACAGCCCCTTGCGAATTTTTAAAGTACAGGTACTTAATAATTTACAAAGGATGAACGAAAAAGCCTGATTGAGACTTCATTTTGAGAAATAATACCATTGAGAACCTTAGGGATTAATTTCGTGGTTTTCTTGGAAGTATAATTACAGGAATGAAGTAATTAGAGGTAGATTCGATTAATAAATAATAATAAAATAATCAAAATTAAACAAATAATAAAATTCTTCAATTTATTAGAATAAAAAGTAAAGGTTATAGGTAATTTATTTGTAAGCACGTATCATTGTTATATTGAATCATTGCAATTTGGGAGGCGGGTATGGGTACCACCCTTCCGATTGGATAACCAACACTTCAATAGATCCCCTCAAGTGTTTCGCTAAGTTTGCTGACTTAACAGGGGTGCCCGGCTTCATGGGGTGAGGTTTGTCCGCATCTTGACGGTGGATACATCTGCCTAACTGGTGCGTGGTGGGCCGTATTGAGAGATACTGGTTTTGGGAGGCCTTTTAAACTCTCTCGACATCACCTTGCACCGCATTTGAAGGATGGATTCGAACGTCCGTCACTCTTGGAGACACTGACCACCAGATTCCTACCCATTCCTCCTAATTTTTTCCTTCCCAAAACTTCCTCTCTTTCCTTTCCTTAAAAAAGGAACGTCCACGCAGCATCACCTCAGATGACATAGTCTGTGTTGGAAATTATATTCCTCAGGGCTAATTATTGAGGTTAATAGATGTAGAGCATTCAGTCTACTTTTATGCTTTCTCTGTCACATCCATGCCTCACATCAGGTAATATCATCCGTTTTTATTATTTAAACATTTATTTATTTATTTATTGATTTATTTATTTATTTATTGATCTATGTACGTGATGTTTACAATATATTATTCGATGCCTGTCTCGCTAGGGTATACCTGTGTTGAGACAGGCATAGAGGTTCATAATTACATATCATATATAAGAGTAATATAATTTACAATTAAACATAAAGATGATTGAAAGTGTAGGTAAATCACATAAAGAGAGTTTTCTTATAGATGAGGGAAGAGATACAGTACAGTAGTAAATCCTGTCAAATCTATTTATGGATTTAGATTATTTAGGATTTTATAATTTTAATTTGTTTTATATGGATAAGGACGTATGTAGATGGATATTTCTGTCTATTTGAAGTTTATTTTACAGATGTTTGCAATAGTGTGACGACCAGTACTTATAATCCATTTCTTTATAACTTGTTTGAATTTGGTCATTGATTCGGTTTGTCTAATCGTGGCTGGTAGTGTATTGTGTAGTTTGCAAGCTATGTATTTAAAGTGTCTTTGTCCAAAGGTGGTTTTAGAAAAGGGAGTTTGGAGGAGTTCTTTGTTTTTGGCATTATATTTATATAATCTCTTCACTTACAACAACACACTCGGTGACAGTCAGGCGATTCAAAACAGAGATAAAAAATTAAATAAATCTAATTAGAACCCATAGCGAAATAGTAAAAAGTGCAGAAAACATTTAAAGTATTACCGCGCGTGTATACGCGTAGTTTTGTAATAAAAATAAGTGATTCAGTTGCCAAAATCCATAAATCATAGTTGGTAATCTCAAGTGAATTTAGTGATCAATAAAAAATAACTAACAACAAATCACTATTATACTTGTGCCTGTGTAAATCTCAAATAATATACAATAATCCAATTAAATAATACTAAACATAGTGATTCTAAATGAATTGTAAATATAAAACAATTTAAATAAGTGAAAAAACGTTCATTCCAGTGACACAAAGTTCGATACAGCATAATTCAAAATAACAACTACAGAGCTTTACAGTTTATATTGTGATTAAAAGGCACTGCCAATATACCGAGAGTAGTCCAGTGGGCATCGCATTTGGCTCCGGTTCTACTCACCCTCAGTTCGAAACCGAGTGATTCCAAAAATTTTTGTTATTTCTTCTTTTATTATTAATAATCCTTTTATTAATATAATTTGGAATAACGATTAGCACCATCTACCCACATATCTAATCATATTGCAAAACTAAAATAATTCAAAATGAGCAGACAGAGAAAACCAGCGACATCTTGCGACGCAGAGGTAAATGACACAGCTTCAATCAAGACTATTTCCAAACCAAAGACTTCTCTCGAACCTTTGGAGAACGAAGTGCTATGTAAACTTCTGGAACAGAACACACAAATTCTTGCAACACTCGCGATCATGCAGAAACAATATGAGGATATTATATTACGTTTTAACGGTCTCGAGGATAAAAACAAGATGTTGGAAAAAAAGAACTCTGACCTCGAAGCAAGAGTTGAAGCTTTGGAAACTCAAATAGAACATTTCGACAGACAAAATAAATCAAAAAATGTGGAAATAAGGGGGATCCCGGAAATCAATGGGGAAAACTTAAAAAATATTATATTTAATATAAAAAAAACCACCAACACAAACGAGGATAACAATATCGATGCAGCGTACCGCATCACTCAAAAATTGACCAAAAATCAACCCAGACCTATCGTTATCAAATTCAAAACCCACACGGACCGCGATGATTTCCTGAGTGATATTAAAAAGTTCAATAAACAAGCGACAACTCGAGAAGACACTCTAAACACCACCCTCATCGGAATGTCAGGACCCAGCTCTCCGATATACATATCAGAACACCTGACTTTTCACGCTAAACACTTGTGGTTTCTTGCACGAAAGGCTACGCGCGAGAACTTTTACAAATTTGCTTGGACCAGGGGAGGCCAAGTGTACGTACGTAAAGACGTTGGAACACCTGTCATTATTATTAATGACAAAAATAAACATCTTCTGTCTCCCTCACCCAGTAATCTGTAAAAAAAAATCGCTTAGCTACAAAACCTACTTTTTTATATTATTATATTACTTTTATACGTTTTTATATTTTCTTAATGTCTTCAGTACAAACAATAGTAGAATATTATTTAAAATTTCTACCTCAAATGCATTATCTTCAAACCCAAATTTTTCCACTATCACTGCATTAAATGTTAACTTCAACCTCTTATATGAATATGTTGAACCCGTCTACTACTTCAACCTTTACTTTTATGTATTATTATATTATTTGAAATTCTTTATTGAGATGTCAAATCCATTGTTATATTTAATGCGACTTATGACTGTGTTTTGTTACAAATATTACTAATGGTAGAAATAGCTGATCACTTGGATAATTTGTGTCAAATTCCATGTATAGAAACCAATAGTGCTCTTGCAGTTCAACAAATATTAACGAAATCGGCCCTAAAAATTTTCTCTATGAATATCAGAAGTATAAACCGAAATTTTAATGACTTAATGATAGTTCTCACAGACCTAAACTCTGACTTTGACATACTCATTTTAAGTGAATGCTGGATCAATGACAATTACGTCCCCAAAAATATAATAAACTATACCCACTACAACACACAGAGTAACACAACTCAAAACGATGGAGTTATAATATACATAAAAAATCACATATCTCACACAGTAAATGAAATAATAATCAATCACTCTAACTGTCTCAAAATAGTCATAGATAAGCGCATAACCATTTTTTCTATATATCGATCACCAGGCACATCTAACATTACCCCTTTTCTAAATTCACTAAGCCTATCTTTATCTTCTGTGAGTGATTGCGACAATATCCTTATTATTGGTGACCTCAATGTAAATATAATTAATTCCATGCATCCACAAGCCAGTGACTATTTAAACCTATTAACTCTTCAAGGTTTCGTCCCAGCCATCACAGCACCCACCAGAGTATCTGGCTCGTCTGTAAGTTGTATTGATCATGTATTTTCAAAATGTAAACTAAAAACTTCATCTCTCGTATACCAATGCACTGTCACAGACCACTACGCTACCATAACTTCTCTTTCTCATAAAATACACAAACCACCACCGCATGTAATCCCACAAAAGAAAATATGCTACACCACACTTTTTGAGCTGGTCTCTCAGGAAGATTGGTCAAATCTTTTTAAACTGAATGATCCCAATTTGGCCTGCGAATCTCTTGTCGAAACACTACACAACCATCTAACCAACGCTACATCCAACACAACTCCCAAATCAAAACACTATGATACCAAACTCAAACCTTGGATTACTGTTGGTATCCTTCATTCTATCCGCAAGCGCGATAAGCTACATGCGCTCTGTAAAAAAAATCCCAACGACCATGAATCTAACTTATTTTACAAAAAATACAGAAATGTTTGTAAAAAAATTACTTCAAAGGCCAGAGAAGATTACTATAAAAAACAAATCAAAAACGCCGAAAATGACACGAAAAAAATATGGAGTATAATTAAGGACATATCCTACACCAAACAAACGACTTCACCCATCAATAATATTAACATTGAAGGCCGATCACTAGTAAACACAAATAAAAACTCTGAAAAAATAGCAGATCATTTCAACGAATTTTTCACCACAATCGGATCTAACCTTTCCAATAATATTTTAACCAGAAATAATGTTTCAGAACATGACCTCGCGAATGAAATATCCATGGGCCACCTGAGTTATACTCCATTCACTTTCACTCCCACCACAGAATTGGAAATTACAGAAATCATCTCTACATTAAAAAATAGCCACTCAACAGGAATAGACAAAATCTCTACTAAACTTATGAAGCATTTAAAAAACCTTATTGCCACCCCTCTCCAACATATTATTAATTTAAGCTTCCAATCAGGTATATTTCCAAATTCTCTTAAACATGCCTCAATCATCCCCATTTTCAAATCAGGTGACAGATCATCCCTAAATAATTACAGGCCTATATCGCTATTAAGCACAATTTCCAAAATCTTTGAAAAGGTAGTAAAACTAAGACTCCTTAAGTTCCTCGAGATAAATAAAATCCTCTCAAAAAACCAATACGGTTTTCGCAAAAATCTTAGTACTTCTGATGCAATCGCAACCTTTACCAAACTGATATCTGATAACCTCGATAAAGGCAATAAACCACTTGCTGTCTTTCTAGATCTGTCTAAAGCCTTCGATACTATTTCACACCATATTCTTCTTAAAAAAATGCAACAGATTGGGATAGAAGGTACTTCCCTGAAATGGTTTGAAAACTACCTAACACAAAGAACACAAACAACTGTCATTCAGTCAAATCAAGAATATAGGAGTAAATGTTTACCAATCTCCTACGGCGTGCCCCAAGGAAGTGTTTTAGGTCCGCTCTTATTTCTCATATATATGAACTCCTTATTAAACTTGAATATTGACGGTAATATAATATCTTTCGCCGATGATACTGTTATCATATTTACAAGTAAAACGTGGAAAACATCAATTGAGAAAGCAAATTGTGGACTTAACATAATTAAAAAATGGTTAGACTCTAACCTCCTTACCTTAAATGTTCCAAAAACACAATACATACTTTTTTCTATCCGAAAATTATCTCTCCCAGAAAACCTTCCTAAACTAATCATCCACACTTGCCCACAAAATCTAGACACTTCCCCACTACTTCTTATAAATAGCTGTTCGTGCCCAATACTTAAACCGTCTAATGAAATAAAGTACCTAGGTGTCATTATAGATTACCAATTACGGTGGGAGGCCCAAATTAGCTCCATAACACAAAGACTCCGTAAGTTATGTCATATTTTTTACTCTCTACGATCAATTCTTGATGCAAAAACTCTGAGAAGTGTGTATTTTGCTCTATTCCAATCTATATTAACATACGGCATTATAGGATGGGGAGGTTGTGCAGCATCCATTCTCTACCCTCTAGTAACCGTTCAAAAACTTTTACTAAGGATCATCTTCAAATGTCCCCCCTCTCATCCATCAGAGCCACTTTTCAAGAAGCTCGCAGTACTAGACATTCGTCAACTGTATATGAAAATAGCTCTCATATATATATGGAAAAATGGTCTCATAAACTCCACACAAAAAGATATACACACACGCTACTCAACACATGGAAAATGCAAAATACCTAAAACAAAAACCACATTTTCACAGAGACAATACTCATACATCGCACCTAAAATATTCAACGCATTAAATAACAACATCAAAAGATCTGATACAATTACTCATTTTGCATGCGGTGTCCAACAATGGATATCCGGAAAGGGGCGAAGTTTCTTTAAAGATTTTCTTCAAAGAATATAGATTAAAACATTTAAATAGCCGTAAAATAAAACTTTAATTTTTTTTCTATTGAATTCTTTTTACAATTTTCTTTTTCACTCATGACTTTAAATTGTTTGGCACAACTGATATGTTCAATGTACTCTACTCACTCTACTGCCTTACTTGTATTCTGCTGAGATAAAAATTGTTAAAATAAGAATTCACTGCAGTATAAATAGGATGAATACATACATATATTTATTTGTACAAAAATTACTAAAAATTAAAACTCCTTTAGTTATTATTTATTTTAGGGAAATCAATACTTTACAATTGGATTAATTTATACATGTATGATTTACCAAAACGAGAAACCAATTATAGATTTTCGCATCATACCATTATATTGTGTCTAGAAATTAAATACTAATCTTGCAATTACATTATTATAACAAGAGGGAAGTAGTACAAAATATATGTCAATATATTTATGCAGTTTTGTACTCATTTAATACATTTCTAATGCACTTTTGACGGAGTTTTTATATTTATATTTATTTTTTTATAATTATGTTACATTATATTACACGAACGTCTGATTGTTATTGCACTTAATTATGTTAAATCGACCACCATAACACGGGCACCAGCCTAGCATGGTGGTCGAAAAATCCACTAATGTTACCGCAATTTTTGATTTAATGAATAAAGAAAAAATTAAAAAAAAAAATCTAATATTCTGTATGCTATAATTAAAAAGAGTGCTGAGGCATCCATAACGCTTCCGCAAATTACCTAATATGTAGGGTTTCCTTGTACGGTTACAAAGCACAAGCATATTTTTTATAACTTGACAAGAGCATTATTTTTGCTCGTGCTAATGTTAGATGGGTAGTCTTCTTCTTTGTTTTATTATTTGTACTAAATGCGGTACTGCACTGGAGTACGTTTTTACATTACCATAAAGAAGGCCCTGAGGAAAATAATTTCCCTCAGGACCTATATCGTCTTTTGGGATGCTGTGTGGAGGGTCTTTTTAGGAAAGGAAGGGGAGGAAGTTCTGGGAAGGATAAGGGTATGAAGGGTGGATAGCAATCTTGCGATCAATCAAAGAGTCTGGAACTTCCCCAGCTTCCTTTTCTCCATCTCCTTCCCCTCCCTGCAACCTTCAGCCTCACGCCATATCCTGATGGGAATGCCATAGTCTCACTGGCTCCAGGCGGTTGTGAATAGTTGGGACCCTTGTGCGGTATTCACACAAAAAAAAGTTTTTTAATTAGTGTAACTGATGGAATATGAAAATTTGGATATTTTATCAATTAAAACGTTTTATTGTGAATACAATATTGTGAAAACTCTAACTGCCTGTGTGTGAGAAGAATTCCTTAACATTTCAAAATTAAAAAGAAATTGCATGATTTCCTGAAAACAGATCCAGGATTTCAAAAGATTTTTCAGTTCACTGAAGCAGTAACTATCTCAGAATGGAACATGATTGGAATCCAATAATATTACATTTTCATTTTGCAATTTTTTTAAAACAATATCGAAAACTATATTTTATATGAACAAATATATTTTATCCTTATGCCACAAATAATGTGGCTCCGATAAAGGTTTTTTTGTGAACTTCAATACATTCAATCGAATGTTTTGAACGCCAGGCAATCCCACTTCACACAAAACAAGGCTTTTTTTCTAAAATCAAGTAGCGGGCTAAAGTATTTTGGTTGAAAAAAAATTAATAATTTGAACGAAATTCTTTGTTTCAAAGAATACTTAAATTATGTTTGAGGGGAAACTACGGTTAACTAATGGAAAAAATAGTAACATAATGTAGTTGTGTACCCTCGATCGTTTAAGCTCGATGGTTTTACGCTCACTCGAACATGTCTCAACGTGTGTACCTTCAGGCTTGATGATTTTTCGTTGAAGCAAACGGCTCGATGCAAAATAACCATAATTCTTGGTTGATGTTCGACAGAAATTTACGACTTGACTGAAAGTAGTGGTTGTAAATCTACGGCATCTCATGTCGAGCTGCGCGAGCGTGTGAACGTAATAACGAGCATGCTTCCAAGCCGAGCATGAATGTACGTACTTACAAAGCCTAATAGATGAACGGTGATTAGTAGCTGAGTTGACATATTCCATAAGTATGTAATTTTTATGATTTGAAGTCAAATTTTCAAAAATTTTAAAATTTTATTAAAATATCGGCATGAAGAAATCAAATGTCATTTGTCTAAACGACAGTCGAAAATTCAAGTCACCTGTTTGTCAAGCATTCTGTGAAATAATATTTTGAGCAAATTTTAGAATTCCTACTTCACAATTGTTAGGTCAGCAATTCAAGACGAGATAAAAGTAAAGAAAGGAAACTCAGAGTTCAAGTACATGGTCATATTTTAAAAATCAAGAAGCTGCACGAAAGAATAGAAACAAGAATAACGAAAGAAAAATGGAAACTGGAAAACCGGAAAACTTTATCTTGTAATTCAAGAAAAGATATACAGTTAAAAAAACTGACCAAAAGCAAAGAGCATCGCAGAGAGACTTTTAGAGAAGTTTGGTGAAACTATGTTATCGAGGTTCGAAAGTAAATGTTAAAAAAAAGAACGATGAGTTGTAGACACTATCAGTATCACCCTGGTTAAAGACCACCATTCACAATCAAAGGGTTGCTTGAAATGGTTTAGATCTGAAAGGTTAGGTACTTTTCAATCTTTTTTTCCCAGTCTCTCTCACTCCCTGCATTCTCACAACACATCCCAACTGGGAATGCCATAATCCCACTGTCTTTGCAGTAATATCTTTTTTTTACATTAGCTCTACACAGGAGGCCCTGAGGAAAATAATTACCCTCAGGACCTATGTCATCTTTGGGTATGCTGTGGGGAGGTTTTTTTTAAAGGAAATGAAGTAGAGGAAGTTCTGGTAAGGAGAAAAGGTATGAGGGATGGGTAGGAATCTGGGGCCGCCAAAATCTGGATAAATCTCACTCCAAGAACCCGGGCACCGCTGCTGAGTCAATAAACGTAGCGAACCTCTTGGGGTGACCTATGGCAAGGGTGTTGGTTATCCAATAAAACAATAATTTTGAGTTTTCATGAGGTAAAAATTTCTGGTGAACTGAACTGATAGCAATAATTTGGATGAAGGTATTTTAAGACGTAAAATGTAATTTATGTGAAAAAAATCATATTTTTTCGCTTTTCATATTTCTTCATATCCCGCGATCGATAAGTTTATTTAATTCTCTCAACTGTGAAACCCAGTGAATCCACCTTACATCTGGGGAGGAGGCTTTTACACGTATTTCCGTCATAACTCTCAATGCGCACTTAGGATTCACGGTCTTCCCCCTCTCAACACCCTCGACCCCGAAGAGCCTTAAACACTTTGATTTAAAATACGCCAGATGAGCCGTTTATTAAAGCGTGTTAGTGACATTGCTTGTTTCCCAATAAAAACATTATGTACAGAACAATGAAAATGAAAACATTTTTGTTTTGATTTTCAAGACAATGAGTTAGTCATGATGAATACTTGGAGCAGGTGGATTAGTTTGTGTATCTGGGTAGGATGTTTACGAGAGATGGGAAGGCTGATTGAGATATTGAAAGAAGGGTGAATGCCGGTAACTCCATTAATGGAGGACTGAATGCCGTTGACGCTAATAAAAAACTGTCAAAAGAAGCGAAGCTAGCAGTCCACAATAGAGTCCTGGTACCTACCCTGATGTATGGCAGTGAGGCATGGAACTGGCAGAGGAAGGATGAAAGTAAACTGAATGCTATTGAAATGAGATTCCTGAGGCGTATGGTCGTCTGTGAAATGTGGATATCCGCAAAGAATGTATTGTTTTTTTTTTTTTATTTCCAAATAAAGTTCCATTAAACTGATTGATATCAGTTTGTCAACGGGTTCTTTTGACATTTCATATTATTAAATTATATATACACATATATATATATATACACATACATATTGCATACATATATATATATATATATATATATATATACATACACGCATACACATATATACAAATACATACACACATACATACATACATAATATATTATGGAGAACAAATTGTTAATAAAATTTATAAGAAAATCAGAAAAGAGAAAATGAACAGAAACAAAGAAAAATAAAACAGAGATTAGTACAAAAAAATTCTTTCACTTAACCATTTCTTCAGCATACATTTCCTTCTGAAACTCAATTCACAACTTTTTATTTCGTTGGGTAACAAGTTGTAAATTTTTGGAACAAGGTATTCTAAAGTTCTTTGACCGTATTTATTTAGGTATCTGGGAATTACAAGTCCATCGTTTGCAGTTAGTCTTGTATTATGAACATGAACCACTAGTTTATTATATTCGGATTGAGATGTATGCTGACTCACAATTTTAAGCCACAATATAGCACGAACAGATAATAAATTTAAAGAGTTGTATAGTAACGATTTTGGTACATCATGTCTTTGTTCTTATTCAGTTTTTTTCAATAATAATTTTACCAAAGAATATTGTACGTTTTGCACTGAAAGAAGGTTTGTTTTTGTTGAATGTCCCCATGTGGTTATTCCATATCTTATTTGGGATTCCGCCAATGACAGATACACTAATCTAAGGGTATTGGTAAGGCTGATAGATGTAAGCATAATGAGTAAAATTAAGAAAGGGATCCTCAGATGGTTTGGGCATTTAGAGCGAATGAACAAAGAAAGTAGTGTAAGAAGAATATACGACGCAAATGTGAATGGTGGAAGAAGTCGGCGACGCCCGAGGAAGGCATGACACGATCAAGTGAATCAGATACTTGAGTCGGGTCATGTCAAAAGTCAGAATAATAGAAGAGAATGTATGAGAAGATGTATGAATGTGAGTGGGGCAAAGAGTGTGTGCCTAGACCGAGTTGTTTGGCGGTCCGTGCTCTCTGCCTACCCCTGCGGGGAAACGGCGTGATAGTTAGTTAGTTAGTTAGAGTTAGTCGAAACGAGGGTAAAAATGATAACATAACAATCAGCTAAAAAAAGAAAAGAAGGAAAAATCGGTTCTGAAAATTTGTGTGATTTTTTACATTTAAAAAAAAAAATTATGATGTCATCTAAACACATGGGTTTAATTTCCAGTTTTCCCCAGATGAGAGCAGCGGGTGCCTATCTTGTTTAATCTGAATCTATCCTTACAGGCTTCTGTACCCGCGCAGCCTTAAAAAAGAACGGTTGATTAATGATAGCGACTGCTAAAAAGCGAAAGAATACCTTCAGCCTGCCATTAACTTGCGATGAATGAGGATAACTGAACTTTTACGTGGGAATTATTGGAGTATCATCTGCAGGATGAATCCATGATACGTAATATAAAATTAGATACCTAATAATTTACTTATCGTGTTAATCTACGAGGAGATTTTAGATGCTTTGCGCGTATAGAGAGATGAAAGTGGATTAAAGTATACGTCAAGGACGCGCTATGAAGACATTGTATCATTTAAAATTGCAGGATCAATTCAAGATGCAAAAAACATATTTTCCTAATAATTTAGTCATCTATTTTCTCATTCTGTCTACTGTGGAGTTTATTTGACATTTCTATTTGATGTTATTGTGGACAATTATTCCAAGATATTTTAATTTTCTTTACTACTAAAGAATATACAATTAGAATTACAGGGTGTGATTCTAAGAAGGCAATGTTTACATTAATATTTGAGGTATTCCCTTTTAGGCTATAATATAAGAAATACGTTTTTCAGCATTTACTGACATTAGGTTTTCATCAAACCATAGTTTTACGGTCTTTATTGCATTATCAACTGGTACTTCGACCAATTTCCAAGAATTTCCTTCAATAGTTATTATTGTACCATCCGCATAAGATACAACTTTTCCAATGATTGGGAGTGTAAAAATATGCTAACCAAATTATCTTCCTTATCAGGTACAATAGGGCAACAGAAGATGAACAACATTACTTTTACTACAATTTAATTCAAATGCGATTTCCTTTATATACTCAACGCAGTCAGAATAATTGAAACGTCGAAGCCACACAAGTACCTTCGTTTTACCAAAGCTTCAATTCAGAAACAAATTTATTCTATCCACAAAGTTTATGTTTTCCTGACATTTGAATAACATCTTCCTTTGCGTTGAAATAAAATTTCCATTCTGAAGAAACGTATGTGCTAAAGCGCTCCGGCCGATGCAATATTTGAAATGCAAGTTTCAATTTATCTAAAATGTGTTTATTTTGGACGGCTTGAATCCCTGCCAAATTCATTCGTTATTCAATGTAATTTTATGTCTGTGCTGCATCGAACGTCTCGAAACAAACATTTTTCACAGGCTGCAGATAACGCTTTTACAAGTTTTTATCCGTTGATAAAAAATATTACAAAATCGTTTTAGTATGTACGTCTCAATGGTTCAAGATTTCCAGGTCGAGACAGGCAAATTGCATAGAAAATTTTGTATGGTTTAACAAAGATTTAGAAAAAAGATCATGTTTGTTTAATGTTACATGCAGATGAGAAAGATAAAAACAATGAGAGATTTGAAAACAATAAATTCTTAGAATTTAGAAGTTTACTAATACAGGCTGTCTTCGGTGATTTTTTTTTTAGTTTTTTTAAACTAACTAACTAACCATCACGCCGTTTCTCCGCAGGAGTAGGCAGAGAGGACGGACCGCCAAACAACTCGATCTTGGCACACACTCCTTGCCTCGTTCACATTCATACATGCTCTTCTATTATTTCGACTCTTCACATGGCCCGACTCAAGTATCTGATTCACTTGGTCCTGCCATGTCTTCGTCGGGCGTCCCCGACTTCTTCTACCATTCACATTTGCGTCATATATTCTCCTTACACTCCTTTCCTCGTTCATTCGCTCTACATGCCCAAACCATACGAGCGTCCCTTTCTTAACTTTACTCATTACGCTTACATCAGCCTTGCATTCTTCGCGGATCTCCACATTTCTCACACGATGTACATGATTTTTCCACACATACGCATCAGGGATCTCATTTCTACAGCATTCGGTCTACTTTCATCCTTCCTCTGCCAGTTCCATTCCTCACTGCCATACATCAGGGTAGGTACCAGCACTCCATTATGGACCGCTAACTTCGCTCCTATGAACAGTTTTTTGTTGGTGCCAACGGCGTTCAGTCCTCCATTAATAGAGTTGCCTGCATTTTCCCTTCTTTCGAAATCTCTATCAGTCTTCCCATATCTCGTAAACATACTTCCCAAGTACACAAATTCATCCACCTGCTCCAAATATTCATCATTCACATTGTAAGTCTAGTTTTTACAACTTTCAAATAAAATCTTTCACGTGTCGTCGCTGATCACTTAACCCAGTAACCACCCAAATTCTTGCCCCATTCCTAACTGTTCAGTGTTCATTTATATTGTACAATACCTTCATTCTGTTTTTCTTTTTGTTTTTAGATAAAAATATAAAACAACAACAATAAAGTCACCAGAGTCCAAAATTTTTTCTCCTTTTTTTACATTTTTCTACATTTTTTACCATTTTTTTTAATGAACTAGTTTAAATGAATCACGGCTTTAATGTTATCAGGTACATCCTGTTATACCCTATATTTCCTTGTGTTTATAATAATGAAAATAAAATAAGAGATTAAGTATAGAGAAGGATAACCAGAGATAAAAATACATTAAATGTTGAGTAGCAAGATCTATGTAAATATTTTGCAGAAGTTTGGATATAAAGTATTATAAAGTTCATTGGCAGTTTGTCTAATTATTATTGTGGAGTCAATGAGGTGAACGGGGAACTTGTACTTTACTCGAAAATTTAATACCTTCGTATGAGCGTCGGGAGAACTACTGCTAAATGCATCAAAAACCCTAACTAGCATCCAATAACCAGTCAGCACCCACGATGGGTTGAATTGACCCGACGTCATTTTTATATCTCGATAAAATAATATTTATTTACTCATTTTATTCCTATTCTTGGAACATACACATTACAGATTATTACAATGGTTTGCATAGATAATAAGTTTAGCAAAAAGAAAAAAAATGTTCATTATCCGTAACTGTATGTAAATAGGTAAGTACTTAGTAGTATTTTGAGAACACCTCACTAGGCGAACCTGTGCTGAGGTGTTCCCATGTTTGGGAATAAATGCTATTCTGTCGACACCGTATCCACCTTGATATTGTCACGAAGGGCACTGTGGGTCGACCCATGGCGGCAGTATCGAATACATAAATTAAAGATTTTTTGCAGTTACTTATGTATACCAAAAAATAATAAAACATACAAGTAACACACAAAACTAATATAAAACCCATCATATAACCACCCACAAACACACAACACTTATTAAAAATATCATTTTTAACCTTATATAATATTATTCATTTTTAATTTTACGTTAATTTTAAATCTCTTATTTTTATGTTTAATTTATCTTAATCGTATGTTTGTTATTTACTTTTTTCTTTTCTTCACCAATATTATATATACATTATATTTCATATATTTACATGTATTGTGTATAATTTTGTATATGAAATGGAGGCCTCAGCATGGGTAAACCACCCAGTTAGGCCAACATTATTGAATTGTGTATAAAATGTAAATATATTGCATCGAATAAATAAATAAATACAGTTATTCATGGCATCTAGATTATGTTTAAGATTAATAATAGTTTTGATAAATAGGTACGTATATTTTTTTTGTACCACACGCCACTGGTATGAATAATATTGTGGTATAATTTTTTGTCTCAAAACAAAGTTTTTTTTATGTTTGTGTTCGGTTAGGTGTTACAATGTTTTAAGTAAATTGAATACCTTGTTATTTGATCCAGTCTTTGATGTGTTTTTTGTGAAGAATTGTACATGTATTTGCAGTTAGTAGTTGCTTCAGTGTGGTGGGTATGTAGTTATATAGTTTGGTTGTGTAGTACTTAAAGTTACTTTGCCCGTGTGAGGTATGAGTTATCGGTATGTTTAGTGTTTGTTTTTGTAGAGGCCCTGGTTTTAATTTATAATTAAGGTTGCATTGGAATGTGAATTTTATGTTGGAAGAAGTATAGAAGTTCAAAAATTTGGCATAGAGTTGTCTTATTGTCATGATGCCTAGTGTTTCGTTAATTACGTTGGGGCTTGTGTAGCGAGGAACTTGTGTTGGGGCTTGTGTAGCGAGGATTAATTTAATTGTTTCTTTTTGATTTTTTCTAATGGATCTATTGCTATATTCGCTGCACTTCCCCAAGGTAGTATGCCATATGTGATAATGGATTGGCAAAGTGCAAAAAATATTATAACTGAGATTCTTTCAAAGTTGATTGTTTTAGAACCTACAAATATCAACGGGTTTTTTTCAGGATGAATAGTAGACAATATACTCCGTGACAATAAGCGTCATGTTCCAAATTTGAAGTACGTCTTTAATTAAGAATATCGCAAATATTTAATCTTAAACGAGCAAGTTGTTTGTTTTGTCTTTTAATAAAAGACCATCTTCAAACTCTTCAATAAAAGACCATCTTCAAACTCTTCAAGAAAAGACCATCCTCAATATCTTCAACCTTTTGCCCAATTTGCAAATTTATGGTTTGCAGAAAACACTCGAAGCCAACGTGCATTAATTGTAATAAACATTTTAGATAGTTCTAAATCAATTTGTCATCACTTACAGGACTTAAAAAATGATTACATTCTGCATATCTGACATATGGGTTAGTTTTGTTAACACGATTAGGTTTTTACATTATCTCTCCATAATTATTGGGCCGAAGAATTCCAGTAGGTAGCTTAGAGCAGTATGAAACTTTCATTTAACATTTGAATATTTGTGGTTACGTTTTGTGTGCATTATGGTTTTTAATATTATAACAAGAAATAGTGGTTTTTATGGATATTTTTGACCGTATTATATTATTTCAAGAAGAATAACTTACATTTATGTATTTTAAATGCTCATCTTATTTTGTGGAACGTTGGTCGAAGGTAGGACGTATTTTGACTATCTAAACTTGACGAAATATTACTTTAACGAAAAAACGCCTTTCTCAAAATAAATGGAAAATACGAAAAAAAAAAATTATGATTTCCCTAAATTTAATATATAAGTACACTGCATTTTTTTTTCTAAAACAGAAAATTCATGCAGATCATGAAAAAAAAACATTGAAAAGCTCGTGTTTCAAAGTTAGACGCGAGTGCTGTCGGGTTAAAATAAGACGACTTTGGTAGCTACTAAGCTCTAGCCGCATCGACATTTGCAACGCCACAAACAGACAGTTTAGCGACTATCTTTGAAACATGTCAGAAAATAACAGCTAAACTCGCCGTAACTCCTTCCTTATGACAAGAAGAGAGTTATGAGATGCGCTAATTATTATCCTACAAGTTAGTTTAGTTTATTTTATTATTAGATACAAAATGAACAGAAAATATGTAAAATTGTAGTTTTAGAAACTCATACCTATCTAAATATCATAAGTTGGAGTCTTCGACAAAATATTTGGTGGAAGGTTTGAGGGTTTATTGAGCTTTCATATTTATTCTGTCGTCATCTTACACTGCAGATATTGAATTTAATATGTCCTTAAGTTAACGACACGTACATGGTCCACGAATATCAAATATGCATATGGTCTTAACCCGGTGTCACGGGGGACGAGTCAAAATGACCCGCCGTGTTTTAAATTGCTCGTGATTTTATAACTACGCGTGCGACGTTTCCGCTCTTCTCAGTTACTGGAGGCGTTGACTTTCATGTTTTAATGAGAAATCGGTCGGACGGCGAAAAGGGTAAATATGACCCTTTCCCGTAATACCTTTTTTGCGAATTTGACTGCATTTATTATTTTTATTGCTTGTTATTTTGTTCCAAAGATTAGTTTGTAAAGTTCCTAAATTAAAAAAATATATATAAAATGAGTGTTTATTATGATTAGGTAAGAAAGGAAGCTAATTAGCTTTAATTAAGTGTTATGTTTATTATTATAAATATTGAATACATTCTTGTAGATGGCCACTCAACCACTAACCGGCCAGTGTTTGAATGGCTACCCGGCTGAATCACCCGGCTGGCTATGTCCTCCATCACAACACAAGCAATATTTTCGGCTTTCTGTGGTGGTAGTAGGAGATTTTTTTTAAATATTGTTGGGCTATTCGTAACCCTGGATTGTTTGTCTTTCCTGGTTCCAATGACATGGTGTTGAGTAAGTGGATAACGATGACCCAACCCCAACTTCCTTGTAACCAATTTTCACCCCCATGATGCAGGGTTAATTACGCATGCCCAAACTGCGACTTTTGAAGATTGTTTTCGGTCCAAATTAAGTTTTCAGCTTTCTAGGTTTTGGATTCTAGTATACAAACAAATTTCTCGGAAGATTGAATGCAACTTACCTGACTTTAATAAGTGGAGGGTTAGAGCGAATGACACACATAGGCACGTGTGACTGTTCCCCCCCCCCCCTCCCCTCCCCACCCCTCTGACTACCCACATAAACTCAGTAATTTTGTTTGGCCTACCAAACGCTTTGGGATAGATACCCCTGGTCTAAATAAATCAAAATGTTACAATTTATTTTGTTTATGTTTTGTTTATGCAGCTGTTAAATATTACAATTTCTTCACATAATAATTATGAAGACATCATTTCATTTCCATTCAATATGTCTACTTAGGGGTGACGGTGGATTGTAATATGAAATGGGATATCCATATTGTTAAGCTATGTAAACGCCTTCGAACGATTATAGGCAAACTGTATAAACTTAAATATTATGTGCCCATCAAAACCATGAAACTAATCTATTTGTCCCTGGCTGAATCTAATGTGAGATATGGTATAACTTCTTGGGGGCACTCATGTAAGACAAACATCCGACATGTACAGTCAATTCAAAACGCCATGGTCAAATTACTCGTCAGCAAAGCAGTTTATGACCAGCGTCAAAATATCACTAGAATGTATAAATCCATAAATGTTTTACCTATTAGAGCTCTTTTTTGGCATAAAATCTGAATGCAACATATCCTAGATAGCCCATACAAAACAATGGTGGATCACGTGCACAATACTAGACTTACACAAAATGAAGGTATGATAGTACCTAGATTTTCTAATAAACATGGCCAGCGAACTTTTGAATACAATGTACCACTTATATTTAATATGCTGCCATATGATTTGAAAAAATGTTGCTCGACACCTAAATTTGCACTATTGTTAAAAACATGGCTGTTGGAATCAGATTTTCTATATTAACTGACTCCTCGTGCATTTTTAATTTTTTTTTTAGACGTTGTCTTCATACTTTTATTTTTTTATACTTATTTATACCATCTATTATTATCTATTATTATTTATCTATTATGTACTCGTATTTTATTAAATTGCAATATTTTTTTCTTCTATTGTAAGACTTTATACTGTACTATATTTTTGTCCACACTATTTTCCTGCCGACAAGCTACTTTCAGTAGCTTTGCAGGTTGTAATGTAAACAAGAAAAAAATCTATTTTCTGTAATAAAAAAAAAAATAAATAAATAAAACTTTTATTTTTAATCAAAATAAGGAAAATCTGTACAACCGTATACAAGTATATTATGAAAGCTACAAAATAAATACTCTTCTTTGTTTGCATCGTTGATCGGAGTTCAAACAAACTAATGTCATTTTTTTCTTTTGCTTAAAAACTGTTAGTTCTTCTAAGGATTTTCTTGGTCAAAGCTTATTACAATAAAAGGTTCTTTTAGCAGAAGATTGGCTCTTAAAGTTCTTGAAAAGTGGTTACTTTGTGTTTATGTAAAAGAAATTTGATAATAATAATAACGTAATATTTGTATAGCGCAGTTTTGTGTCATTTCACTTCAAGTGCACTTGATGCTGGCAGAATACGAGAATACTATCTATTCTTGTACACAAATGAAAACAAATTACGGCAGAACTCATGATAGATTCCTCGTGAGCTATCAAAATCGACTCTTATAATTTGAATAATATTTTTTTGTCTATTTGTTACTAATCATAAATCGAGTTTTTTCTTTTTTTTCTTCTTAAGAGTTTCCAGATGCTTCCGTCTGAAGCCAGTGAGACTGTAGCCATCCCAATTGGGGTAGGTGAGGCTGAAGGTAGTGTGAAGAGGATGGAGGTGGGGAAGAGGAAGTTCCTGGCTATTCAAATCTGGTCACCAAACATGGCTAAATCCATTTCAAGCAAGGTTTCAATTCTGAAAGGTGGTCTTCCACCAGAACAATACTGATAGTAGTATCTTCAACTTTGGAAAGTGCCGCAAATACTACATACAATTTTTAAATTATTGAATTGGGAAATAACAGAAATTAATCAATTCAACATTATTTGCGCACGCCGGGATTCGATCTCGCGACCTTCGGATTGTAAGTCAAGAGCCTTACTCCTCGACTACCGCAGACTGGTAAACAATTGAATAATCTAAAACTGAGAATTAAATAATTCCAAAATTTCCTAACTAAAATAGCATCAAGATTATTTACGCGAAAGCATATCGTTCGTGCAAAAATTTCATTTAACCAATACTTTAAATCGAATTTTACGAGTCACAAAAGAAATGAATGTGGAAACGACAGTTCATATGTCAGAGACATCAGAATGTACCTTCAGTTTGTAGGTGAGATCCAGTACTTATTATTCAGGACAGCAGACCCATCTGCGAGACATCCAGGAATGTCAGTCGGGAATTTGGAATTTCTTCTGAAGCGAATAAAGAAAGTCCTTCAACACGGGTCGTGGGACATGTCCCGCCTCTTGACCATACTGACGGCAATTTGTGGGAATTTCATTAAAATTATAATAAATGGTGGAGGAATGTGATGAAATTGCTAAAATCTTTTTTTAATATTAAGTGTTTTGTAAAAGTTTTATTTGATGTTGATGGGTGAAGCCAGCCATTAGCTGTAATATTGTTGGATTGTTTTTTTTTGTGTAGATGAAATTCGTTTATTTTATTTAGTGACTGCTTTCAAATCTTTCACGTGGGTGTAATTAATTGTGAGAAAAAATAAGATGGACCCATTTAATCTACGTTTTATTATGTAAATTTCAAGTATTTCCGGTGCAAAAATCATTACTCTCTGATTACTTTGTTATTTGAAATGAAGGAGAGGAAATTGCTATGAAGGAAAAATATATGATCTAGACCAGGGATGAGAACCTTTTTGACGTCGGATGCCATTTCAGAGGGCGAAAAATCTCATTTGTTTTATTAGGACCTCGATTTACCAAATTGGTACCGATTTTTTTTAAGTAAAACTTCTTTACGCACGCTCGACTTGGGGGGTAAAAAAGGGTTATGAAAAGTGTGATGTGAACCGTAATTGATGCGAACGATGATCGATGCGAACGGTGATCGATGCGAACGGTGATCAAGTGAGGCGTACATACTGCACAACTAAGGTAAGGCGTACATACTAACCCAAGGTTGTAGGTCACCCCAAGGTCGTAGGTCACCCCAAGGTCGTAGGTCACCCAAAAGTCGTAGGCCACCCCACAGTCGTAGGTCACCTCACAATCGTAGGTCACCCCAGGGTCATAGGTCACCTTATGGTCATATGTCACCCCAACGTCATATGTCATCCCAATGTCATATGTTCTTTCATAAGTTAGTGAAGTTTTACTTCAGTCGTGTGGTCTAAAGCACACTCGTTTTTTATATCAGTGTGACGATCATTCTTCCAAAAAATGTCATTTCCACAAATTCTGCATCTAGAAATTTATAACTGTTCTCGGAAAGCGAGAATGGTATCGAATGGTATTCCATGACAACTCAGAATAATGCAATTTTAACTTCAAAAAGTCTTTGAAAGTTATGAAAAAAATTAAAAATAGCACACGACCTAACCTTACGTAACCTACCTATTTAACCATTTTTTTCACCACATTTAATCATTATTTTTCAAAGGTGTTGGTTGTTGCGTGATTCTGAGTTTTGCGGTCACCCCCTTGAATCGCGCCAGCAGAGTATTTCGCATCTTGATTTTTTTTTATTTGTTTAAAACACAATATGATTGATTCTGCGTATGAGTCCGCTAGTTTAAATTATAGTTACTCACGGGGCAGTGAATTTCTCAGAATTATGGTGTGACACTCATATGTAAAGCTTCACTCGGTACACGAGAATGGCTTCCTTCGGTGAATCTGCAACTTGTTATTTAATTTATTGTTATATTCTGAACACAAGACTGGTTTTAATTCAATCTGTATGCGGAGAATGTAAACTACACTCAAAACATTTAAAGTAAGAAAACTAAACACATTATACTTCTATCATTCAACACTACAAATTTACTCAGGCAATAGTCTAAAAAATACTGCATCATTTAAAAATAATAGAAAACTCAGACACACTTCAATTATTCCAACTCCTAATGTAAAAAAGGGTAAATTCAGTTATAAATATGTAACTTGGAGTGAGTGTAGTTTTTTTATACATCAATTTCAGAAAGTATCAGAAATATAAATAACAATTTTTAATTTCACTTTAAAAAACACATCGAATATATATTCAATACGTTTTCTACTTTTTATCCCTTTTTTAGATATTTTATAGTTAATACATTTCACCTTCTTTTACATTTTACCTTCATTTCACCTTTTGACGGCCGGCGTGAGGAGCGGTAAGACGCTTGACTCGCACACCGAAGGTTGCGGGATCGAATCCCGGCGTGGCAAATAAATTTTATTGTTTTTTTATTTTTATTTTTAACTTTATGAGAAAAAATATTCATCCCAGACTTGCAGAAAAGTCAATAGATATCGCGTATTAAAAATAAAGTGGATAAATATTTATCCAGACACTATCTAGAAAGTATTTAATTCGGGTTGAATCTTGCAATCACACATAAAGACTAGCTGGGTTACCCGGCTTCGCTCAGGACAATAAGATAGTCTTCTGGAATGTTGCACAATGATGTTCCCGATTCCCTATTCCTGATCATTCCACGACATACTCCGCCACTCCTTCCAAAACTTTCTACAGCTCTATGGAACCTTCTAGAACTTTCCGGAAGACTGTTCTAGAAATTTCAAGAGGGCGAAACTTTCAGCCCTTATATCTTTAAAAGCACGCCCTTTAGGAAAAAACGGATACCCTTATTCCCTAGGGGTGATAGAGATCTACCACACCATATAACTCCCTGGGTTACCCGGCCTCGCTCAGGACAATAAGATAGTGTTCTGGAATTTTGCACAATGATGTTCCCGATTCCCTATTCCTGATCATTCCACGACATACTTCGCCACTCCTTCCACAACTTTCTACAGCTCTATGGAACTTTCTAGAACTTTCCGGAATACTGTTCTAGAAATTTCAAGAGGGCGAAACTTTCAGCCCTTATATCTTTAAAAGAACGCCCTTGAGGTAAAAACGGATACCCTTTTTCCCTAGGGGGGATAGAGATCTACCACACCATATAACTCCCTTGATCGAACCGGGACTCGTTTCTGAGTTTTTGCGAGCTGCACGTTTTTTTGGACTTTCTTTTATAATATATGCCATATTCAAATAAATAAAATGTTACTCCTTACATGTCCTTTCCCGTACATTTCCCTCCAGCGTTCCACTTCCACCTTCCCCACCACCGCTCTCCCGCTCCCCAGTCCCGCCAAACCCCCTGGCACTGCATTTCTTGACTCCTCTCCCGCCCGGCCCGTAGCCGAAACTTTTTTCTAATACTAACAATTTTAAACTCGTGATATCTTTCTAATTAAATATCCGAATTGAAAAATTCAAATAGTTAAATAAAGGTATTGAAGCTGTCTTGAATATGAAGTAATTTATTTTGATAAGGATTAAAACCAAGATACAAATAAAGTGCCTTTTCAAGCGGCGACATTTAAATTAAATTTTTGAAATAAAAGAATACTTATTGTGGCATAACCATAATAGTTAGACATATGCTGTAGCGACCATTTTTGTAAATAATGATGCGTTCTATAAAGTCGGGGTACATTATTTTATTCTATCATCAATAGTTTTCGCAGCGCACGCGATTTAAAGAATATTTTAGGTAATTTTTTTACACCCTGGGTTACATTTTTGAAGTTTTAGTAAGGATGCCTATTTTTTTTTTAAATATAATATAGCCTATGTCACCCAGAGATAGTGTAGCTTCCCAACAGCGAAAGAATTTTTCAAATCGGTCAGTAGTTTCGGAGCCTATTCGATGCAAACAAACACACAAACAAACAAACAAATATTACCTCTTTATATAGTGTAGTAGATAGCAGCCAATAATATGTGCGTTAAGAAAAATGAAGATAGTGTTGGTAGTTCTTAGTCGAAGTTACAGTTAAAAGTGACCGATTTGGAAATGGGTTCCATAGCTCAATCGGTAGAGCAGTTGGCCATGAATGCTAAGGTATCTGGGTTCGAGTCTCAGTGGAACCAATATCTTTTTCTGATTTTTCTGTCTTCAGATTTTGATTGAGTTTCGCTAATATTGTCTTCATTTAATTAAATTTTATTTGATTAATTTGTGTTATTTCACAATTTATTCATTTTAAATAATATATAATATATTTGCGGCACGTTCCAGAGTGGAAGATACTCTCCGTATCGCCCTGGTGTAAGACCACCATTCAGAATTGAAACGGCATTAGCCGTGTTTGGTGACCAGATCTAAATAGCCAGGTACTTCCCCACCTTCCTCTTCCCTATCTCCTTCCCCTCCCCACTACCCTCAGCCTCACAACTACCTCAATTGGGGATGCCATAGATGCCATAGGACGGGAGCAGTTGGGACTCTTGTGCGCTATTTTGAAAAAAATAACCTTCAACTAATTTATTTTTCACCTTTTTACTTTATATTTTTACTTCATACTTTTGACTTTTTACCTTTTACTTTTTTACTTAATACTTACACTATTACATTATTTATGTTGTTATACTATTCATATGTTAATGACACATGTTGTGCAGTGTACATGGAAATAAATAAATAAGCAGAATACTTTAACCTTTTCCACTCCGTCGGCCACACATTGTGGCCCAAACGATTTTGGTAGGCAGCTCCGTCGGCCAGAGGTACTGGCCCGGCGCAGGTATAAGTTTAATCACCAATATCTATCTTCCTAAGTACATTCTACGAACTATTATTTCCGATTATTACAAAGAATCGTCGCAACATATTGGATAAACCAACATTTTTTCATTTAAATTTACCGTTAATTAGATACATTCATGTAAAAACAGATGCATCATTTTAACACACGAAATATTTTTTTTCTTCAAATACTTTCGGAACAGTCAGTCGTTATCCTGCGTTTACGACGTTTCTCCGCAGTTACTCCCACTTTTTGTGACCATATTTTTTCGTTTTGTGGAACTATTGATGTTGATATTAGTAATTGAAAGTAAAAGAATTTACGAATTCTTTAAATTAATATTCTTTGAATTAACCGTCACAGAAAATAATGATAGTTTTACTTCTAAGTGATGGTGAAGAAGTCGGTAATAATCCAAGTGATATAGATGGTGGAAGTGACATTATCCCGCCCAAAAGAAGGAGATGCGCTTATTTCAGTAAATATAGTGATGTAGAAAATATTGTGATTCCGCAAAAACCTTCAACATCCATCAATCCCACACAGTCAAGCTTTTCTGATTCAGAAAAGAAAGGAATTGAATGTATACACTAATACACCGAATACACCACAACAACAAATATTTTTTTCTATTGGAAATACCAATGAGTCATCTTCAATTTATGGATAGGCTAATTATTCAGCTGGTTGGAAATTATAGAGAAGGTGTAAAAACTAGAAAAGGAAGCCATTCGGTAGATCTAGAACAGCGGTTAAATCACGTCAATCTACATGTAACAATGCCTAATATGCAGAAAAATATTAGTGATTGCATCGTTTTCAATTTGGGAGGCAGGAATGGGTACCGCTGCCCCGGGAACCATTTACTTGGATTCTGCCACAGGTCACCCCAAGTGGTTCGCTACGTTTGGTGACTTTGCATGGGTGCCCGGGTTCATGGGGATGCGTCTGCCCATTTACTGCGTGGCGGACCGAATCGGGAAAGACTGGTTGAGGGAGATCTTTTGATCTCTCCAGCCGGACTATATCGAACCATTGCCTTACAACGCAGTGAGAGGGATGAATTCACGCATCGCCTCTCTTGGACACCCTAACCCCCAGATTCCTACCCACTCATACCATTTTCCTTCCAATCCTTTTTTTCCTTTCCTTCAAAAGACCCTCCACAAAGCAACCTCAAAGATGACATAGACCCTGAGAATTTATTTTTCTCAGGGCCTCCTGTGTGGAGCTAATGTAAAAAAATCGTTTGTGGATCTAATTTATGATAGAAAAGGAGGGCAAATAAAATGAACAATATATCACTGTAAAAGTTGTGAAAACAAACTTGCACTTCATGTGGGATAACATTGGACCGAATCGTAAGTTTTTTTTAATAGTAAATGTGAGATAAATGTACTCAAAATGTGACAGTATTATATTATGTATAATATGTAAAATACTCTAACTTGTAAACACCGTGTAGAATGTTTGCCAAACTTGTTATCTATTTTATGCGTTGTGGGCTGGTCTATCTTTTGTTTCCTGAAAGAGGGTCGAAACCTAAAATAACGTAACCAATGCAAAATAAGAAATCATACACTACCCATAAAACCTAAGCCAATCAGGGCCAGGTAGCCACTAGTCAGCCGTTGTGCGGTACAGGACAGTTAGAAAGTAATTTCTCCAAGAATTTACATTGGATTGTCTGCATATTTTACCCGTATTATACAAACTATTGCTATGCAATAAAAGATATAATGCAAATAAAAAACTTTGAAATCAAATGTATTATCTTTTAGTTACAAAATGTGTGATTAAACAAGTATTTTATACAAAATATACCAAACAACTAATGGTCACACGAATTATCCGATAGGGTGCCGCAAAAATAACTGTCCAAAAATTTCATTTCAAATATAAAATATAACACACATTTTTGGTCGGAGTAGCTAAACAGTTTTGAGAAAAAATGGTCGGAGTGGAAAAGGTTAACGAAAAATAATGGGATAATATTTTTTATAAACGATAACGATTTTTTTTTACATTAGCTCCACACAGAGGAAAATAATTTATCTGGGGTCTATTTCATCAGAGATGCTGTGTGAAGGGTTTTTTTGGAAGGAAGGAGATGAAGTTCTTGAAGTAAAAGAGTATGATGGGTGTCTAGGAATCTGGGGGTCAGTGTGTTCAGGAATGAGTGTAATATGTGAAATTATTTCTACGCTTTAATTTTTTAAACAAACACATTAAAAAAACATTAATTTTAAAAAAGTGAAAAGAAAATTAATCAAGAAAGGGGTGTATGCGGAATGTATGACATGGAAGTGAATGGTATAGAAGTCACCCGAGGTAGACGTTGCACGATCAAGTGTAACAATTAGGTACTTATTTATGAGGCGAATGCATATGGCTAATGTAAGCCAAATGTATAAGATTAAAAAATGGACGCTTGGATACTTTGGAAAAGAGTACATGACGTGGAAGTGAATGGCAGAAGAAGTCGGAGACGCCGAGGTAGGCAAGACACAATCAAGTGAATCGAATACCTTCTAAAAATATTTATCGTAATCATTCTTAACAATATTATTATTTTCACCATACCCCTAGTAACGCCGCTCATGTAATGTCGGTTGCATTGTGTTGTCAGTCGATGGATAGCATCCGGCGTTGTGTCGTGCAGCGCAAACGTTCTCGGGGGAGAAATGGTAGAGTGGACATTCTTCAACATTGTGTTTTTGATACAATACAGAAAATATATTCCCATTGGTGCATCGTGTACTGAAAGCACTCCAGTAGTTTCGTATACCTACCAGTGATTATAGGCACATATATAAAGTCCACACTTTCCGACAGAGTAAGAATTTTTGAACCATCCGTACCCAAGATGATAGCTCAATTTACCAAAGATGCTTTATTCTCTCCCTTAGCTTATATAGAACCAATTATTTTTTATAGATGTCGCATAATAAAAAAAATCATTAATTTATCCAAGACACTATCTAGATAGCATTTAGTTCGAGAAGAATCTTACAATCATCGAACAGTATTAATAGGTTACCGTCTGCGTGGTTGAATTTAAAAACCCGTCTTCGAGTGCGGGTCTGACGTCACGCCATACGCGCCGCGCCACAAATAACGTCTGTGTACGTAAAATTTTATGCAAAACAACCGTTGTAATTCGGTTTCGAATTCAAGAATTCATCAAAAGATGTCGCCACTTCCGTTAGCAGGGCGCATGGGAGTGCCCCCTTAGGTACAAGTACTACGAATTTGTGAATTTGTAGTATCTCGGATATGGAAAATTTGACAGTAATACTCAGTTTTATCAAGTGGTTACATATTAAGTATAACGTCATTGCCTGTCCCGGTGACTAGCTATCACTGGATGACAGTGGATCTGAGGAACGGGCTATTATTGGAATCAGTTCCTATTGGATTTCTAAAATGGTCACGAACACTAACTGGGCGAAGCTGAACCAAACGCCACCCGCAGGGCCTAGCAGTGAAAAGCGGAGAGGGTTTTTAACTTCTAGTTCATAAAGAGTGCGTCCAATAAAAAAAATTTAAGAAATTGAAGAAATATGTAGTTCTTAGTAGAAGTATGAAGTTAAATATGACTTTTTACCTGTCCACTACCTTCAGCCTCACAATATAACCCAATAGGGTATTTTCACAGTTTTTTTTTATTGCCGAAAAAAATAAAGTAAAAAATTACGAGAACAACGAAATTTTTATTTTATTTATATGATGATTTATAAATTTTCTACAACGATTTAAAGTATGCCATTTTTAAAATGCCGCCAAAACGATTTTTTCGCGCCGAATGTACCGTCGCTGAGCTGTGACGTCAGCCCCGTCAATCACCGCCATAAGTGAGATCTGTCAGTACCAGTTAGTACGTACGTTGCAGTTGGCTTGATTGTGAACCTCCAGATTGCTCGGTTAATATCATTATATTTGTTTCGATGTCTTCCCACTTGCGATATAAGTATTGTTTAGTACCTATGTGTACAAATACCACTGTGAATACCCCAAGTAAGGTATTTTTAGGTTTTCCAAAGGACGAGAAAATGAGGAAAAAATGGTGTAATGCCATGAAACGAGATCCGAAAAGAAATCGAACCATTTCTTTGAAGAGCCATCTTCATTGTTGCGAAGACCATTTTAACGTAAGTTCCTATATATTAATAATATTCTAAGCATTGTAATTCTCATAATTTAAGATTAATTCAGTATAAAACGATGTGTTAATATTCCGAGCATGACAGTCAGATGACAGTTGTTTTATTTTCAAATTTTACGATTGTTATGCAAATAATGAACATATCTGCCGTAGTCATTGAGGTTTATGTAGGTATATCAATGGCTTTAGTGTACATACGTCTTTAATATTCATTTATTTATATTTCAGCTTGAAGAAGACGTCGACAACTACATGAGGGTCAGGTTTATGGGTGGTGTCATGCACTTTAAAAAGAGTGTTATTCCTCACAAATTCGAATGCCAGAAAAAAAGAATAGCCACTCCTCGACAGACGGGATTGAAGCGTTCGCACGTTGAAGTCATCAAAAACACTCTACTACAGTATAATCAAACAGAGCCACAATCACAACCTTCCACCTCGGCACTGCCAGAAGAGCTAGCTGTGACTGAACCTCTTCATGTTGCTACACAAACTTGCTCACTTAGAATACAGGACAAGGCTGTTCAAGTTAGCCTTAAATGTCAAGTTCGCAGTAAAGCAACAGTCACATCAAGGCGAGAAACTAATACAGCTTGCTCACCAGTGAAGTGGGATATCAGTTTGACGGTGGCAAGTACTCAACGTACACAAGCTGATGCGACACGTGTGAAACCTTAGGATACACAAGCTGGCACGACAAGTTTGGAACCTCAGGAATTTTCATCGGATTCAGAATTCATACCAGAGGATCTTATGTATCGTTCAAACTCACCGGATTTTGCAGGTGACAACTTTGAGAGTGAAAGTTTTAAAGCTCAAATGCGCAAGTCAAGCCTAATGGCCCTTGAAAGAAGTCCTAGGCTATGCCTAGGAATTCCAAAAGAAATGTACCATATAATTTCCATTTTGGCAAACAAAATACCCACTCCGGTAACTAATTTCTTAATAACTCTAAAGAAAATCCGCTTGGATGATTCATTTGCCATCCTATCGCTGCATTTTGGAATTTCTGTTCCATCTGTAAGCCGGATTTTTATGAGAACTGTCTTGTTAATGGACAGATTTTTAAAAAGCCTTATTGTATGGCCATCTGCAGACAAAATAAGACTTAACTTACCTATAAGTTTTAGATCAAGATATGCTAAGGTACAATCTATTATTGACTGTTTGGAAATTCAAATAAACAAACCCAATAATCCAATACACCAATCACTGACCTGGTCCGAATACAAGAGCTGTAACACACTTAAATACCTCGTTTCGTGTACTCCAGACGGATTGGTGAATTACATTTCTTGTGGCTATGGTGGACGCGCTTCAGACGCTACCATTGTGGAGGACTGTGGATACCTGGATGCTCTTCGGCCAGGCACGTTTGTAATGGCCGACAGGGGATTCAAGAATATAAGCAATCTTCTTCAAATTCGACAGTGTGAGCTTATACGTCCCCCTAGTATATTTACAAATGTGCTGTGTACAGCGGAAGAAGTAAAACAAGCAAAGAGGATTGCAGCGTTAAGAATCCACGTTGAACGTGTTATTAGCAGAATACGGGAATTTAACATGTGCAAAATGCATGCATCTACACACCACAATCATATCCCCTTCATGGATCAAATCATAAGGATCGTTTGCGCTCTGATTAATCTACAAAATGTTCTAATTAAAGTGTAGAGCATAGGTTCTCAACGTGGGCGATAACGCCCCCTTGGGGGCGTTTGAGACCTTCAGGGGGGCGGTAGAAGATCCAGAGACAATTGGGGGGCGTTGAGATGGCACAGGGGGGCGTTGGCAAGTAAAAAAATATGATCTAAAAAAGACAAACAAAACACTCTAATCACATACTAATAAAGCAAAGTAAACTTTAATATTGGTTAATTTTTGTTATTAAAAACCCATGTCGGAAGTTAAAAAGAAGATACGGCAATATGGTATGGATCCCACAAATCGATGCGATGAAGCCTTCTAGGTTTCAAGATCATTTTAATAAAATCCACCTGGATAAGAAAGACAAAGATGTGACCTATTTTCAAGACATAAAAAAGAAGTACAAAATTCAGTCAACTATATGAGTATAATTTTCAACAGCTTCTAAGCATAACGATGATGGACTTCGAGCTTCGTACAATATCTCATTGTTGATTGCTAAAACAGGCAAACCATATACTATTGGGGAAGATTTAATTTTACCAGCAGTAAAAGAAGTAATTACCACTGCGCTCCATAAACCAGCTGCAGATATCCGAAAAATTCCTTTGAGCAATAGTTCTGTGCAAAGACGAATTGATGAAATGGCTGAAAACATTGAAGAATCATTGAGCAATCATCTGCAGTCTTGTCGATTTTCAATTCAGCTGGATGAGTCCACTCTACCAACCAATGAAGCATTGCTATTGTCATACGTGAGCTTCATCAAAGATGAGAAAATATGTCAAGAACTATTGTTTGTTACAAATTTGGAAACAGATGCAAAAGGAGAAACCATATTTAATATACTGGAAAAGTTTTGTGACTAAAAGAAAATTTCTTTTAATAATATTTTGTCAGCTGCTACGGATGGCGCTCCAGCTATGAAAGGGCGTCACAAAGGCTTCATAGCGTGCTTAAAAAATAAAATTCCTGACTTGCTTGCTGTGCATTGCGTTAATTGGGTTAACAGATGGGAGGAACGCTGAGACTGTGGACGTGGCCTCCACTCTCAAGACACTATTGGGCGAGTTAGTTCCTTTAGAGTCAGTAGTTGGGGAAAGTGACCACCATAAACAGATTAGAAATCTAGCACGGCTACCACCTAGAGACCTCGCCCAAGAGGCTAACTTCACTAGAGTAACTAAAGCTGAAATTGATGTGATAATTAAGGGTTTGGGTCCTAAGAAGGCACCAGGGCATGATAGGCTCAATGGCGTGATTGCGAAGCAAGTCTGGGTCCACGCCAAGGAAGAGCTCTTCCAGGTGATGGACACGTGCCTGAGGAGAGGAGTTTTCCCCTCTGAGTGGAAGCGGGGCGTGCTCCGGATCATACCAAAGGGGAACGGAAAACCACTGACTGACATCAAGGCGTACCGGCCAATTACCCTCCTCCCGGTACTCGGCAAAATTCTGGAGAAACTGATACGAGAGCGACTTCGGCAAACCCTGTCTCCGGCAAGTGACCTGCAGTTCGGCTTCGTACCCGGTAGATCCACGGTGCACGCCCTGTCGTATGTGCTTGACTGGGTGAAGGCTTGTCCAAAGAGGTATGTAGTTGCAATCTTCCTTGATATCACTGGTGCCTTCGATCACGCGTGGTGGGACATGATACGGACAAAGGTGAAAAACAGGCAGTGTTCCAAACTTTTGTTCCAAGCAATCGACGATTACCTTTCCAATCGTACTATCACGATTTGCTTTGGAGACTTTTTGATCCAGAGGGAAGCTGACATGGGATGCCCGCAGGGCTCTATTCTTGGACCTGACCTGTGGAACATCAACTTTGACGACTCCTCCAGGTTACCTTTGCCTGGAGGATGTATCGCTGTCGACTACGCTGATGACAAAACGTATCTGGTCGCTGGGGACAGCAGAAAGGAAGTTGAGAGCAAAGGCAGTGAAGGTTTGAATATGTTCCTCGATTGGGGGAAAAGAAACAAGATGACCTTCGCTCCCCACAAGACCCAGGGCCTCCTGATGAAGGGCTTTCTCAGCAGAAATAGAAATCCTGTCATCAAAATGGGGGACTCTACTGTCCGATTTTGCGAAACTGTTAAATATTTAGGCGTTACACTAGATCGATCGTCCTCTTTCCTGGCTCACGTTAAAGAAGTATCCAGCAAGGCCCAGGCTCTCTTCTTGAAGCTGAGGAGACTCTCCACAGCTGAGTGGGGATTGCGAAATCCGGCTCTGCGAACGCTATATAGGTGTGTGTACGTGGCGCAAGTCTCGTATGCCGCCTCTGTGTGGGAGCACCGCCTGGACAACTCTCTGATTCTCTTAGCTCTCAAGCGTGGCCAACGAACCCCCTTGCTGGCACTCTCTGGTGCGTATAGAACCGTTGCTTCGGACGCTTTACCCGTTTTGGCTGGCATATTGCCAATCGATCTGGAAATTAGGGAAGTGCTCACTAAGCAGAAATTAACCAGAGGAACCCCGGCCACTCACCTAGGTGTTGTTCTGACACCGGGTGGGCCGGGGACTCTCCCTGGACTGCTCCGTCAAATGAGGAATCTGTCGCTCCAAGAGTGGCAGGTCCGTTGGGATAGGTCGAATATGGGAAGATGGACCTTCTCCTTCTTCCCATCAGTTAAAATCAGAATGGAAGGGGCATATCTACAACTGGACCACCACATCACCCAGCTTCTGTCCGGGCATGGGGAATTCAGGGGGAGACTTCACACCCTCGCCCTGTCTCCCCATCCCAACTGCGCATGCGGATCGACGAACCAGTCAGCCGAGCACATTCTGTGGCACTGTGAGATCTTGACGGATGCGAGAGAGGAAATGCTCGATGGTTTGGATGTACCTATCAGACCAGTATGGAATACTGATCTGGTTTCGAATAAGACGAACTTCGAGTGTCTGAAGAAATTTGCAAGGATCTGGGTTGAGAGATGGCCTGAGCTTAGAGTCGCTGACTAGTTGACTTTGACACCAGGTGTACTTGTTCCTGTTTTACCACGGACTATCCCATATTACTCTATCATCATAATTTGCCAAGGATGACAGTTTTTTTTTTTGTTTTTTTTTTCTTTGTTTTTTTATTTTACACTTTTATGCTTATTGTTTATACCCTCGACTTTTATAATTTAATACTGTACAGTATGTATATTTTTAATGTTTTTTCTTACAGTTTGCTTTTTTTTACATATGTAACTTTATGCTGTTTTTTTTTATTTTTTACATCTTGATTTTCCTATTAGCACTATTATGTTCACACATGTCCGCGTGATTTTACGCTCTTGTCTTCTTTTTTTTTTTTACACTTATTTTTTTGCCATTTTTATTTATAATTTAGGTTTTTTTGGTTCCGGATACATATAGCGTAATTAAACGCACATGCCTATCTCATATTATTTTGGTTTTCTTGGTTGTTTTACTGTTTTTTTTTTTTTTTTTTTTTTTTTTTTTTTTTTTTTTTTTTTCATTTCTTTTAGTTTTGTTTAACGTGAGAGAACTGAACTCCGTTGCCCGTTTTGTATCGTCCTTATCCCCATTTAAGGGGTCGGACCCTAGAACGTGTCCCCGTGTACGTGCCATGGCCGATCTCTTGGAACTGGTGGGGCTGCACCCGGCCACCGCGCTACCCCCCGTGACATGAAGAGGTTGGGGAGAGGGCTAAACGTCATCCGAAAGCTGTCCGTCCCGCCTCCAGCGACCCGACGCTTCTCTCCCTAGGGTCTTCTTTTTGATTTCCACACACTCTTCGTCTAGGCACCACCGGGTAGCTGGCTTACGGACGACGCTGCCGGTTATCGGGAGGCCTGACAACCAGCCTTTTTCACTGTCTCTGGGACTGCCGGTGGCTGGATTTCGGTATCACCAGTTCTACATTGTATATATGTTTATTTTTTCTTCCTTTTTTTTTGTACAGTGCACGGTGCTGCCTGCTGGATCATTGTGTGGTCCTTCGCCGCCATGAGCTTCCCACTCATGACGGTTGTCGTTCATTTTGTTTTTTTCCTTATATTTTCTCTATTACCTAGTTTTGTTACTAACACCTTGTTTGACTGTCCATGGGGCTCACTGCTTTAGCAGTGATTACCTTCATGGGCTTTAGAATTGTAGAATTGACCATCACAGTACATTCCTGTAGGTGCGCCTGCATACCGCCCTCTAACAACGTATGCGGGGACATTGAAGTTCTAGAATCGTTACATATTTTAAATGTAGAGTCGTTCATTCAAAAAAATTAGATTCTTGCGAGAACTCCGAAGGGGCGACCATAAGTCGCCTATACCGGGGTGGGAATAGGTGGGTGAAAGCTTCAATGTGCATTGCGTAATTCATCGCCAGCATTTGGTTGCGAAAAATCTGAGTGTACGCCTACATACATCACTGCAATATGTTATCAGAGCAGTTAATAAAATCAGAAATAACTCATTGAATGACAGATTATTTAGTTAGCTTTGCATTGCCAATGATGAAGATTTCAACCGATTGCTGCTTCACACAGAGGTGCGCTGGCTGTCAAAAGGTTCTTGTTTGACTCGATTTTACAATCTGTTTGAGTCTGTGATAGAGTTCCTAGGACACAAAGACACAGAATTGCGCGACAACCTAACCTCATCGAAAAACGATATTGCGTACTTGACAGACCTGTTTAAATTGTTTGTCAATTTCCAACTTCAAGGCGACGACTTAAATTTGATTAAAACAAAAAATTACGTTGCAGCTTTTGTATCCAAACTACTATTATTCAAAAGAAATATCGGCAGACGGGAATTTAATAACTTCCCAAATTTATCAGCAGTATTATTCCAGAACGACGACTTGCTTGTTTACAGTCAACACTTGGAAAACCTCCACAGTGATTTCAAGGAACGATTCCGGGATATTCACATTCTCATTTTCTTTGCACAAATAAGTGCATTTTCTTTGCACAAATAAGTACCAATGAGTGCAATTTTACCGCCGCCCCCGAACAATTTATTGAATAACCAACACATCTGCCATAGGTCACCCCAAGTGGTTCGCTACGTTTGGTGACTAAGCAGGGGTGCCCGGGTTCATGGAGGAGGTTTGTCCGGATCTCGGCGGCAGATGCGTCCGCCTACCAACTGTGTGGCAAGCTGGATCGGGAGACACTGGTTGAGGGAGATCTTTTGACCTCTCCAGCAGGACTCTCTCGGAATATTGCCATGCACCTTAGTGGTAAGGATAGATTCATACGTCCGTCACTCTTGGATACACCGACCCCAGATTCTTACCCACCCCTCATACATTATTTCTTCCCATAACTTCATCTCATTCCTTTTTCTAAAAAACCCTCATATACGGGAATTTAATAACTTCCCAAATTTATCAGCAGAATGATTCCAGAACGACGAATTGCTTGTTTACTGTCAACACTTGGAAAACCTCCACAGTGATTTCAAGGAACGATTCCAGGATATTTAACGTGGACATACCAGACGGGGTTTTGGATCCTTTTTCAAATATCAACAGAGCAGGATCATCCCAGTTAGAAGAAGAACTAATAGAACTGACGACAAATGAGGAATTAAAAATTAAATTTAAGAATGGCTACCAAGAATTTTGGCTGCAGAAGCTGATTTCGCAACTTATGGTCCAACCCAGGATTATGGTCGATAGTTTAACGATTTTTACTAGCATTCCCATCGTCCTATTTAGCTTTAGCAACGTTGGTAACCAAAAAGAAAAATAGGCCCCATATTACTGATGCGGCGACTTACGTTTGTTTTTAAGTAAAATCGAGCCTAATATAAACAAACTTCTTAAAAGCATCAAATTCAACCATCAGATAAGATAAGTTATAAATTCAATATCTTTTCAATGTTAATAAAAATACTTCTCTATATAATAAAGTATGCGTTTTAATTGTTATCATTAAAACAATCTTCATCTCAGAAATATGATAGAAGTCATAGCCTTTCTTACGATTACGTAATATTACAGTGTAATTAATCGTGGCAATAGCTGTTTCAGAATCGCGACTATTTTTTACATATTAGGTACCTAGTATGTAAAAAATAAAAACGGACTTTCAGGAAACCCATCGCCCCCCCCCCCCCCCCGTAAATGCAGTTGGGGGGCGCTAGAAAAAAATATACTGTCAAAGTGGGCGGTGGGCAAAAAAAGGTTGAGAATCTATGGTGTAGAGAGTACATACAGTATAAAAATATTTGTGTCCTTTTATGAATTTGAAGAAGCGCCTTACAACTCTTGTATTTGGACCAGGTCAATGATTAGCGTATTGGGTTTGTTGATTTGAATTTCCAAAAAGTCGAACTTATGGGGAAGTTAAGGTTAAACGTCACGTACGTTATAATCTACGCATTCACAGATGGCGCCAATCAAATTATTTTAGGTTTTTAATGCTTTTTGCACGTTACGCTTTAAAATATTAAGGTAAATTAATTGTTCGCGACCGTACGTATACAATTAGAATATAAATAAATAGTTTTGTCCATAAACAAACCCAAATCTTTCAAGAAAGGCTGAAAAAATCAATTTTGTATCGGTGACTCAATCCAATATTGTATTTTTCAGCCATTCTTGAAAGATTTGGGTTTGTTTATGGACAAAACTATTTATTTATATTCTAATTGTATTAACAAGACAGTTTTCATAAAAATAAATGGTAGATATGTTTGAACGCATATGTACATACATTCTATTTTATAGTAAATAACTACTTTGAAATTATTGTGTAATTAATTGTAATATTTGTAAATTATAATATAACCGATATCACTGTATTATTAAAAACAATGTTCTATACTGTAATATTTTCTGTTGTTTTTCTTTTACTCACCTATATAAAAAGAAGATTATATCTGCATTCTATAAATTAAAGAATGTTACTCTAAATTCAATTGAAAAGTTATATCAGTTATGAGAACTCATAAGGAATGGAGGAGTCAAGGAAGATAATTAAGGTTAAACGTCACGTAATCTATGCATTCACAGGTGGCGCCAATCAAATTATTTTAGGTTTTAAATGCTTTTTGCATGTTACGCTTAAAAATATTAAGGTAAATTAATTGTTCGCGATCGTACATATTTAATTAGAATATAATAGTTTTGTCCATAAACAAACTCAAGTCTTTCAAGAAAGGCTAAAAAATTTAATATTGGATTGAGCCACCGATACAAAATTGAATTTTCAGCCTTTCTTGAAATATTTGGGTTTGTTTATGGACAAAACTATTTATTTATATTCTAATTAAATATGTACGATCGCGAACAATTAATTTACCCTAATATTTTAAAGCGTAACCTGCAAAAAGCATAAAAAACCTAAAATAATTTTATTGGCGCCATCTGTGAATGCATAGATTATAAAGTACGTGACGTTTAACCTTAAATCATTTTATTCATGTCATACCCATTTGTATTTAAGTTTTTAAATATGGCATTAGACCAAAACTTAGTACATTATATCAGTTATGAGAACTCATAAGGAATGGAGGAGTCAAGGAAGATAATTAAATCATTTTGTACATGTCATACCCATTTGTATTTAAGTTTTTTTAAATATGGCATTAGACCAAAACTTAGTACATTATATCAGTTATGAGAACTCATAAGGAATGGAGGAGTCAAGGAAGATAATTAAATCATTTTATACATGTCATACCCATTTGTATTTAAGTTTTTTTTTAAAATGGCATTAGACCAAAACTTTAGTACATTATATCAGTTATGAGAACTCATAAGGAATGGAGGAGTCAAGGAAGATAATTAAATCATTTTATACATGTCATACCCATTTGTATTTAAGTTTTTTTTTTAAATGGCAGTAGACCAAAACTTTAGTACATTATATCAGTTATGAGAATTCATAACGAATGGAGGAGTCAAGGAAGATAATTAAACATTTTATACATGTCATACCCATTTGTATTTAAGTTTTTTAAATATGGCATTAGACCAAAACTTTGTACATTTTATAATGAGATCTTTACATAACTCTTCATCGTACTTCACATGCAACTGCATTACTTTTTTAGATGTTTCAAAATCATGGTTGGCAACACAATAAAGTGCACTTGGCTTCTGAGCAAAATGCATTTGTAGTTGCATCTGTGCCATGACTTTAGGTGTAGGTTCCTTTGAATCTATCAAATAATTTTTCATCGTAGACTCCTTCGCTGGGCATTTCACTTCAACGATGAAATCTTCTCCCAAAGCATCTGGAGAGGCACCAAAAATTGGGTACTCATTACTTAAAATGAGACCACACTTTTTAAGTTTAATTTTGTTAGTAGCCTCAACCACTTTCAAAACTTGCGCTTCCAGAATTCTTCCACGCTGAATGGCTTTAGTTTCAAATACTTTAGCACCGAGGATGCTTTCCACCAGTGACCCGTCCAGTGTGCAGCAGTGAGCCGCTTCATGAAACTTTGAGGCTGTCACTCTACCATAACGTAGGTTATGCCACAGTGGACTGTCAGACTGGCCGACTGTATCATAGGCTGCCTTCTGACATGCCTCAATAGTCATTGCCTTCTTACAGAATTCAATAAATTCACTGGGCGTCGAGCCCATATTATTTTCAAAAAAATCACATTCCATGTTGTGGATTGACAAATTTTCAAGAGTTGTGGGGGGTGCATAATACTTCGTCAACTGTGTATTTATAGATGTACTAGCATATAGCAGCTCTCTTATGAAACTCCCATCATCCTCTGGCAAATTCACACGTCCCAGGGTCCCCATGTCTTTGGCCTTAATAAACTTCAGACTTGTACCGATTCCTGCCATCTTGGAGCGTTTCCAATAACATTGGGTTGAAGTTTTTGGAGGTTCTTCACTGCGTCTGTGGAGCCATGATAAGAAAGCAAGTGCATGCTTACAGCCACCTGGAACAATGAAAAGATTCACAATCTTAGATACTTTTGTTTCAGTATGTATTATATTGTGGATCAGACTACATGAAGCTGTTGGCCGGGGGCTACCCGCTACTTTTTTTAACATTAACTACACATTTGTCGGAGGGAGAAAACATAGAAGCCGGCAAATCATTCCACAGCCGAGCAGTTGAATTTAAAGGTCGCCTGTAGAAGCAACCCTTTCTCATGTGACAAAATTTAATGTCAATAGTGTAAAATTGTTGAACGCATGTTTGGCGTGTTTCCCGACTGTGCACTGGTGCCGAAGGGATCAATGATGCTAGGTCCATCGGGGCATCTTCCAGGTAGAACAAGCAGGTCTACCTAACACATGTGCTCTAAAGATTGCGATACAAGGTCGGCAGTTGTGTGCTATCTGCAGTATCTACTGGTCCTGCACAGTACACCCAGCTGCCCAGCTTCTGAGAGGCTATTTTGACTCTGGCTTCAATGGAGCCCCCTGCCAGAGCTAATCACAGAGGTACACCAAGCATATCACTGAAGGGCATGTTGGAAAGATTGCTTCCAATTGAAGGTGAGAAGAATACACAAATTGGGAACTAACCTTGGGATGCAGGGCAATCTTCACACTTGCACGAATCTATAACCTCTAGTGCTTCATTGCAAATCAGTGTGACTGCGTAAGCCTTTGTTCTGATTTTGTGCTCCGGAGTGACTCGAGCTTTCACAGTACAAACATCGTCAATTCGTTTTACTTGGACGTATCCCACAGCACTATCTCCATAATTCTCCCGTGCTGATCTGAAATATACATAATATTATTCATCAACACATTAATCTACCAAAACATGGCATTATTAGCAGGCGGGGGGTAATGTTTTTTTGCAGATTTGACATAACATAACAATAACAGCATAAAGATATTAACTAATTATATTCATAATTTAAAGGTAGAAACGATATTACACCCTTTGTGTATAGTTGTAAGGAGGACATCTATACAATAATAAGGAAATTTACTTTGAGAATGGCCAAAGTTTTACAAAGCATCTTAGGTACGAAATGGAGGTTAGGTGACCGAACTGTCACTTGTTTCAATTTCAATAAAGGGCCAAAATAAACACTATTTTGTGCGCATGTTTACAAAATGTTCAAGTATATGTATAGGATTAGAGTTACACAATATGTTTTTCTTACCTGGTTGCCTTAAAACCTCTGAATTCAGCACTTAGAAAATTACTGTTACCAGCAATAAAAGATGCCATCATTATAGCATCTATTTTGGGCAAATTGTCGGACTGCGCCCGTAAAAAACCGCTGTCAGTCATTATAACAACACTATATTATATTAAACTATTATAAAATAACACAAAAGTCTAAAAAAATTAAACAAAACAGTTGAAAACAGGCGATAACAACAAACAATGTTTTAACTCCTAACAAAAAGATGACAATGAGCGAATCAGCCGGTAATGGATGACGGGTGTGACGTCATGATTCTATGAACCAATAATGGGCCGTTTCTGGATGAACAATATTTGGCTGCTTTTGAAATCAATAATTATGAATGAAAATATTAAAATTGTTCATTTTGAGTATGATAATCGTAATCAGAAAAATAAACTTTAAATCTTCCACATATTTTTAACAGTATCCCCAGTTTGTGAAAATACCCTATTGGGGGTTGCCATAGTCTTACTGGCTCCAGGCGAGAACATTTGTAACTCTTGTGCGGTATTCACACAAAAAATAAAAAAATGTAGGTACTTATATGTATGACCATTATTCCACAATTTATTTGAATTTCTTGGGCATTAATTATGTAACAATTTCCTCACGTTTTTTTAAAGAATTTTATTTTTCGTTTAAAATTTGTTACTTAAAGTATCTGTCGAAACTGGTATCAGAAATTTTTTAATTCGAGTAACAAATTGTACATGAAAAATAAAACTCTTGAAAACAAAAACTATTCCATGGTTCCATAAATTACGGGAAGATTCCAAGCGAAATGGCGGACTGTTTCGAAATGCACAATAATTCCATTTGTCGCGTCGTGGATGCTCCAATTATTAAAGAACCCACAATTTTCAGGTCAAAATCTTGCGGAATAATTCTGAATCAACTGCTGTAGACCCCCCAGCCCCCGCCCACTCCCGGCAGTAAACCGGATGAAGTAATTAATTCAGGAGCGAAACGCTATTCAAGAATTCTACTTCATTAAAAATAATGAACCCAGGAATAAGTCCGATATTCCGTTGTTGGATTGTATTCCTTATTTACCCACTGCATTTCTGTGCTCCCGGCAACTATTTTGAAATATTTTAAACTTAAACAAATACATTAATTTTATTCACGTCCGTGGGTGGGTATGTTCTACAGAATTTTTACAATTCATCGAATTTCGAAGTTAAATTTAGAGTTCTGTAAAAACTCGATTTAAGTACTGTTATTATTTCTTGAATCGAACTTTCATAGAACTTGAAACCGACCTGAAGTAACCCGCGTAACTGGCCAAGTGCTTGGCAGGGGAAGCAGAGGAAGGTCATCAATACGCTGGAGTGACTAAGTATCTCCGGTACGTTGGTGTCCTTGGCTCTCCACGCAGCGCAGAACCACGAGAAGTCACTTTCCTCAGCAATGAGGAATCATAACATATAACATACACATTTACCTCACAAAATATAATAAGAAACAAGCATATAATTAACTTCCGCTATTCACTCTGCGATGAACCCGTGATCTCAAAAAATGAATGTAAGGACCTAGGAGTATATTTAGACAGTAAACTTATATTTAATACGCACATTGATTCAATCACTGATAAATCCTACAAAATGTTGGGTTTCATACTACGTCTGAGTAAATTATTTAAAAATCCAAATACGCTAGTAATGCTTTACTCCTCACTAGTCAGAAGTACACTGGAATTTGCATCGCCTGTCTGGAATCCCAAATACACCCAATACGTCAATAATATAGAGCGCATACAAAATAAATTTATTAAGTATCTCGGTTATAAATACAACAATAATTATATCTGCACTCTCCAATCCCTGAAATCCAGGCGAACGGTAGCCGACATGACATTTCTCCATAAAATAATACATAACGAAATAGACTGCCCAGAACTCCTATCCCAAATAAATTTTAACATCCCATCTAAAAGAACTCGCCACACCAACCTTTTTTACACAACCAGTAATAATACGAACGCTGCAGCCAACTCCCCCATATCCCGCATCCTTCAAAGATTCAACTCAATTCAAACAAGTACAAATATCGACATATTTTTTGATTCCCTTCCTTTATTTAAGAAAAACATTTCTAGCACACTGAACTTGCACACATAACACACACATCCACACACACACACACACACACACACACCCTTACCCCTCTCCCTCAATAATTTATTAATTAAATATAGGTAAAATGCATCATTTGTCACATAAAAACATATACTATATAACAGCGACATGTCATTGGTACCAATTATTGTATTAACTCTATAACTTGTAACTACTTTCTAATATGTAATAATGTACTGTTTGTTTCTGCAAAATAAAAATAAAATAAAAATAAATAAAAATAAATATGCTCCAAAAAGGGCGTGTTCTATAAAATGAACATCTTCTTTATGGTAGTCCTAGAGAGCTTGTACGTAACGTAATAGTTCTATAATCTACTATCTTTTTAATTTTCATAAAAGACCTGTGTGTACGTGTACTTTACTGTAGAGTAGGTAATATGGTACGCTTTTGACTGAGTCGGTAGATTCAGGGTTCATTTTTCACGTATTTCAAACATAATTTGGTCATTACGATAAGAAGCAGAGTAGTCCAAACGTCTTCCCCTCTAGACTTTGCGAGTTCAAACCTCTGCTAGTTGATCCTTCAGGATTGTGCGAGATACATTATTTTCCCTTAAAAATTGACTGTAGGATTTTTTTTTATATTATCAGGTAATTATTAATTTGTAACCTGAGAGGTACATATTTCTTTTAAAACATTTTTTTTTAAATGTTGTAATATTGATTTTCCTTGCTCCTGGGCTGCTATTCTAAAGTTACGACCAATCGTTGCTCGTTATGCGCCATCTACGAACGAAAAATTATTCGTCGTCGCGACGAACTTTGTTGAATGTATCATTTTTACGTATTCTTCAATGTCAAACGGTTGAAGAGATGATTATATTGACAGCCCTGTGAATATTGTCTATGTTCCTGATGTTTTTGAGATTTCTATGGTGTGAATTTGAAATGTCAAACAGTTGATAATATTCGAAATTGCTGGGAGTTCAGGATATATTACTGATCTCAAAGCAGCTGCTTCAGCTTGCTCGACATGATGTACGAGTATTACAGACAACATCGCTGGTATCAGCCATCGTAGCATGGAACCTTTAAACGACTTTATAAAAATAGACGATGTCTTTGTGGGTGCGAAAGTGCACGCGGGAAAACAATAATACTAGACTAGCAGTTGAAACCCGCTCAGCATGTTTTTGCTGCGAAGCCCGGCGGGTGGCTTTTAGTTCGGCTTCGCCCAGTTTGAGTGTAGGTAACCATTTTATAAATCCGATTCCGATAATAACTGGTTACAAAAATAGCCAGTTCCTTGGATCCAGTGTGATCTAGTGAAAGCTAGTCACCGAGTTGTAATGATGCCATATGTAATTTCTCTATATCCGGAAAGATACTTAAATTCTATTAATCGGTGGTACTTGTACCTAGGGAAGAAACGTTCACATGTGAGCTGCTGACGTAAGTGGCAACATATTTTTACGAACTCTTGAATTTAAGACCGAATTACAACGGTAGTTTTGTTTGAAATTCCACATACACAGATGTTATTTTGAATTTACCTACCGAAACTGGGTTCTGAAATTCCACCACGCAGACGCTGGGGTAATAATAACAAAAATAATATACGAAAACAACTCACCACTCGCTATTCGGTATCGACTGGTTCGACCCACTCGTTGTTCGTGTGAAATGACTTTTTACGTTTGGCGTCTAAGTATGTACCTTCGACGAGACTCGAGAATAACCAAGTCGACCAATGAACATACTTTCGACGGCGATTGCAAGCGACCTGGCTTGGAGAATAGCGGCCCTGAGCTGTTGCCAGGAACTCACGCAATAATATAATTTAATAAATGAATTTAGACGTATAAAATATATTTGACAAGTTTCGGTATTTTGCTTATTAAAAAATATTATCAATTTAATACGAAATAATCCAGCCTCTCACAATGTACATCTGTTATACGTGAGTTTTATTAAAAAATTTTCCAGTTGGTGGAAGTCGAAATTTTTCACAAATTTAATTACGTTCAAATCAAAGCGAGATTTCGAGAAGTTTATTTTAATCAAATACTGTTCTGAAAACGGTACCAAGTGTTCCACTAAAGGCCGTTCGTGCCTGAAATTTGAGTGATAAAGGTTTATCTAATTAATATTTTCGGCGTTATAATTTTGAGTTGTCTAAGTTTCTTCATTAAAATTTCTAAAGCAGATCATTAGTCAAAATAACTTTCTGCTTCCTTCCAATCAAATTGATGGAACAATTAAAAGTTCCCAAAGGAAAATAATTATATTATTGTGTGTTTGTGTTATTAAGCTTTCAGAATTTGTTTGAAACACATGCCGCTGTAGAATCAATTAGCCTTATAGTTGTTCGAATCTGGCAGGAATTATTCCCTAATTTCGGAATACGAATCAAAGTTTGCATTGTTTGACGCCTGTGGTATCAGCGGATATAATCTGAATTCATTCTAGAAAACTGTAATAACGTAATAACCGTAGGTAGCTTTGCTTTAAAGTTATTCTTAGAACGTTTCCTCCTCCCAAAAAATGATTATACGACAATTTCAAATGTAAAAAAGATGAATCAATTAAAAATGTCAAATTGTATATTGGAAAAGTGATGTAAAAACCGTAATGAAAAAAATAGATATTGGCACCTCTGGTACCAGAGTACTCCTGATTTTCAATTGAGTTTCGCTTATACTGCCTTCATTTAATTAAGTATAACAATTTGAGGTTTTACTAATAAAGTTATGTATATAAAAAATAAAATTAAAAAATCCTAACCTAACTTAACTTATTTAACTTAGTTTTGTCATCAGTTTTCAAAAGTGTGTTGAAGTATCACTCTCCCGACTTATCCGGGTAATCTCAAAAAATATTTCCGAAAAGCTTGTTGAAAGTAATTCTTAGAACATAGTTCTATCCTCCCAAATTTTTTAACTAAAGACAATGAAGTCGAAACATATTTGCGTGGATGGAATTTCTGGCAAGGCGATGTTTGTAAACTATACAATATATATTTATTTTTTTACATTAACTCCACACAGGAGGCCCTGAGGAAAATAATTTCCCTCAGGGCCTATGTCATCTTTGAGGATGCATTATGGAGGGTCTTTTTGAGGAGAGGAAGGAGTGAACATGGGTCTTGAAGAGACCCATGTTGTAGGAGGGAGGAAACACAGAGGCTGGTAAATCGTTCCACATCCGAGCTGTTGAACTCAAGAACGAGTCGTAAAAACGACCCGTTCTCATGTGACTAATGTCAACCGTGTACAAATGTTGGGCGCGTGTTTGGCGTGTTTCCCGACTATGCACCGGTGCCGAGAGGATAAACGACGCTAGTTCCTCGGAGCATTTTCCATTGTAATACCGGTAGAACAAGGACAGCATTCCCACCTGACGCCGGTGCTCTAAAGATTGCAATCCGTCTGTTAAGATGGGAGAATCTATCAAACGGACTGCCCGTTTCTTCGCAGAGTCAAGGGTTTTTTTAAGGTATTTTGGAGCTCCAGACCATAGGTGGCTGCCAAATTCAACCGTGGGGCGCACTTGCGATTTGTACAGGGTTAGCAGTTGTGTACTATTAAAGTATCTGCGGGCCCTGTACAGTACGCCCAGTCTCTAAGAAGCTAATTTAACTCTGGTTTCGATGGAGCCCCCATACCTGAGCTGGTCACTTAGAGTAACACCAAGCATATCAATGGAGGTCCTGTTCGGAAGAATGCTTCCGTTGAAGGAGACTAGATTATCATTTCGATCCCTTTTAGACGTTATCAAACATGATTGGGTCTTTGAAACATTAAATTCGACGAGGTTAATATGATGAGCCAACTAGATTGGCAAAAACTTTACAATTTTAACATTATAAATGAGGCGGTACATCATTTTTATGCTTGTTTTTACAATATGTTTGATGCCTGTTTCCCTAGAAAACCTCCCAGTACATCTGCCGTCGATATCCGAAGTGGTTCTGTCAAGATACTATCGTGAGCATTAGGATAAAACATGCTCTCTATAAAAAATGGAAGGCTACTAGCTATCCAGCGCCCCTGAGGGGAATTATTTTCATCAGGGCCTCCTGTGTGGAGCTAATGTAAAAAAAAGACACGACAACTTCTATAAGACCTAAGTGAGCTGGGACAAATATCCTCAAATATCACTCTTGTGATTAAACTGTTAAAACATTAATGTTTCTGTATTAGTCCCCTATGCTGTCCCTAAACCATTCATTACTTGTTTAGGCATTTCTTGACCATAATTTTTGATTATAATCATAATTGTTACATTATTTCTTAGGGTATAAAGCCCGCATTTTTGGTGCTATTTATACGCTTCACCAACATCCTTTCTTGGAAGAAATTCAGCTTTATTATTATTATTTATGTAATCCATTCTAAGTGGGATTCAAACAATTTTGGCCTATATTATTATCATATTCCTTCTTGGAAATGTTTGATCGGAGTCGGTATATTATTACAATACGTTTATTATCATTTCCATTCTTGAAAATAACAGAACAATGAGCATTTTGATTTTATCATACAGTCTTTGAAGTGCCTACTTGATCTAAGAGAACTTTTTAAAACATAAGTAGGTCAATGTTTGTTTTGCGGGTTATTTTTCCTTGTTCTAGTTTGTTAAAACTGCACTTTTCAAACGTCAGATAGTACCTACTGATATTTTGTGAGTAAATAAATGTTCACTTCAAAAGTACAGTATGTTATGAAGGTGCTATATATGGAAAAGCACAAAAGATATTGAAAAAAGGAGTGTTGTGAAAAATTCTAGCTTATAAAAAGTTGACGAGCAAAGCTAGCAGTCCAAATTAAAGTGCTGATACCAACCCTAATGTATGAGAGTAAGATATAGAAATACCAGAGAATGGATGCTGGTAAGGGTTTTTTTACAAAACTTACATATTCTACCTGAACTTTTGGTTGGGAAATCGCAAAAAACGGATTCAGGTGTCAAATATATAATTTCATGTTAGTGTTTCTTTAAGAAATAGTTTATTGTATAACAATAATCACAAAAATAAACAAATATTGAAAGTAATAAGATGTTTAGAATTTATGTTTGAAAATTGAAATAGTCTTGTTTTGCAACCAACTGCTGAAGGATAAGCTGATTTTGAAACGACATAAAACATAACATTTTGGCACGTATCCAAATGCGGCGTTTCTTTTGGCTGAAATGGAATAAGCCTGTTTTGACAGTAAACATCGGATGGAGTTTTCAAGAAACAGTCATTTTTCAATGGAAAAAATTAGTTTTTGCAACATCACATTGCAAAAATATTGTGTAGAAATATATTTAGAAAACTATTGCCTTAACGGGTTAAATTGGATAAAAACTGGAACAAGTCGGTTATGCAAATACACCCCTTAAGTGTAATGAATGCCATTCACTTTGAGATTTCTGAGGTATGTGGGGGTAAAACCAAGTTTGACCGTGTTGCAAATATGGAGATTAGGAAAGATTTTAATACTAACCGCAATGAGAAAAATAAAGGAAGCACGTGATTATATAATTGGAACACGTAGAGCCAATAAAAGTAGAAAGATGTGTAATGAGAATACATAAAGCGAAAGTGAAGAGCAGAAGAATTCTAGAACGCTCAAAGAAGACGTGTCACCGCCAAATGAATCAAATGCTTCAGTAGGGTTATGTTGAGTGTCACGAGAATTATATCCGAGTATGTTTAATTGAGAATGAAGCAAGAAGTGTGTACCAAGAGGGCGTAATGTGACAGTAAGCACTTAGGGCACAGTATAACCGCTACGAATGTTAGAGAGAGCGCGCTTATATTACAAAGGATAATATTTAAGCGAAAATTTTGAAATTGTTTAATAAAATACGACTCGTTTAAAATAGAGCGAAAATCTCGCAGGGAATGTCTAAAATAGCATGTAAAGAAACACTGTGAAATTTTTCATACATAGAACTTGTAAAATAACTGAAAAAACGTGTTTATATTAAGTTTTGGAGCATACTTTGCGATTTTTTTCTATCCAGGGAATTTCATATAATTGCCGTTTTTTCATGGGGAATGTATAGATATTATCCTAAAGAATAACATATATATTTAGAAGAACTTTAAAACAAGTTGGTTTAACATACAGTTTCCACGTCATAGTGAACTAGCTAGGCATTACCCGGGCTTTGCGCAAAGTTTTTCGAAATATCATCCAAAAAGTGACCTTACTCTTGTTTTAAAGGTTAAGTGTGAAAAATTTCATCAATCTCGGAATAAAACGATTTTGTAAATCTACGCCGCATTCCTGCCCGCCACAGTCACTTTTCCTTATAAAAGTAGATAGATATTATGTTAATTTATCTTTCAGCAAAAATCATCATCGCTTTAGACCCATCTTCGTTTATTAATTTTGATTAGATCTCAGCGGTCAGCCCTTGAATAAATTATACGTGAATACTTCAATAATTCTTCTCTCCATTTTCCGTAATATCTCAAGGCATTTTCTTTGAAGTCTTTCTTTGGATCTTTCCTCTAAAAGGAGAACAATAAAAAAAGCTCAATCATGGTATCTGTAAGTAGGTATAATAACCTTTTGTATAATACGCTATTTCTCGTTGAATAGCTAATTCCCATTATTTAAAAAAAAAATGTTATTTTAAAGTTCTGCGAGTATTTCAATTTTTTGTTTTAACTATTTATCAGTTGTTTCGGCGTTCATCGCCATTTTCAAACTGTGGTTAGGCCACGTTGAGATGGCTTTTTTTGTTATTTTATTTTCATCGCCAAATTTCCATTTTATTGTGCCTTAAATTTGGAGGCGTATCTTTTTCGTTCTAGAAAATGGATTTTTGCGCAGACGTTACAACAATGATCTATATACCTACTCTGTTTAAGGAGCTTAACGTCATAAAATATATGAAACTGTGAAGACTTCGGTGGTAAGGTCATGTGGAGAGAATGACCGAGCATCAAGCATCAAAGTCCCTGCTGAACTCAAGACTGATAGGGCGAAGGAGCCTGGGAAGACTAAGATTAACATGCAGCGACAACGTCCTCAAAGATTTATCCACCTTTGAGCTTCTAAACTGTAGAGAGCTGGCACAAAACCAAGATGAGTGGAGGAAGACTCTTGAGGAGGCCAAGACCCGCCAGGGATTGTAGAGCCAAGTGTGATTATGATGATGATGATGATAAGTCTAAATGATTTTTGTCGGTCACTAAACAATTGAAAATATAGTTAAAAACTATTTTGACTTCTAGCTAAATTTTGAATTTACTTGTCACTTCTATTTTCTTCTGTTTATCTCTGATTTTGTCTTTGCTTTCATATACCATCCTTAACTCTTATAATTAACATTTTTTTTATATTTCGGGCTATTTTATTATAAACTAGCTAGTACCCGGCACGCATTGCTATGCCATTTAATTAATAAATTGTTTCTCCGTGCGTGCCCTTTCCCATTCATCCCGTTCCCCTTCCTCCTCCCCTTCCTCTCCCGTATTCCCCCTCCGCTTCCTCCACCTTCCCTCTCCCGAGTTTCCCTCCCCCCTCCCAGGTTACCCTTCCCGATCCTTAGTTCCCCTTCCTCCCTCAAACCCCCTACTCCCCTACTCCCCCCTTCCACATTCCATTCATTCAGTCTTCAAACAGCTCGCGTGCCACCTATTGCAACTTTTTGTACAAATTTCGTAATGCCAGAGCTCACCAGTAATTTTATACAAACCTTATCCTGACAATAACGAAAACAAAAAAAAGAATTATCCAATTTGGTGTAGTCGTTGCAGAAGTTTTGCGCGTACATACATTTCTGCGATAATTTTTATTTAATTAATTATTTTTTCGTAATTTCTAGATGCCACAGCTTACTATTGTATACAGAAACCATTGCGGGCATGTACACATCAAATCCCCAAAGTTTCATCGCAATCGGATGAATGGTTTAGCAACGCATAGCGAACATACAAACATTTTTTAATTTTTATATATAGATTAGACGTAGGTTCCATTATAAAATAATTCAACAATATCCGTTTATTGTGGTTATAAGAGGAGATTTTCTAACATTGTTGTGTTATTCGTAACCCGGGAAAGTTTGTCTTTCTTTTTAAGAAAAAAAACAATAGAAAAAATTCGATGTTTGAAAATGTTTAACAAATTTCATCAAGTAAAAAACATGCATATTTCGGGCACACGGAACACACTTCTATAATCGTCAGTAAGGTATGTAGGTATTTAGGTACAAAACGTTTCTGTTTAATATGCATTTCGTAGAGCGGTGTTTTGTAGCTCCGTACAACAGATTAAATTTATACCGCAGCGAGCAGGGGTGCAATTTTCTAGCCCGGCTTGCTCCCCCTCTTGTCGGCCTTTCCCCATCTTCTTTACCTTCCCCATCTGACCCATGAAATGGAGCAGCCAGCAACTAGCATCTAGCAGCTAGTGCAGCTTTAAAGTGGCACCCGGGCCTTACCGTGAAAATATATTTCTCTGAGAGCCTCACCCGTAACACGATTGTTACTAAATTAATATTTCGCTACGCGATTTGGGTAGAATTTAGAACATGTTAATTTGATTTTTTCATTTTAGTTTATTGAGGCTATGAGGAAAATAATTTCCATGAGGGCCCATGTCATCTTTGAAGATGCTGTGTGGAGGGTCTTTTTAGGGAAAGGAATGAGAGGAAGTTCTAGAAGGAAAAAGGCATAGGGGGTGTGTAGGAATCTGGACAAATTTGTGGAAAGAAAAATAACATTATCAAAAAATTAAATAAAATTATCTAAATTTAAATAAAAGTCCCATACTAAGATTGTTCCCTATTGACATAGAACACGCCCGTTCCCTTCCCAATTCTCCATCTACACCCTCCGTTACTTGAGGAGTCCAGCCCATTTAGTTAAATCATGTATTTATTAGCTATAACACACATGTAAATTAATTTTAGTAGAGATTGTACTGCCCTGAAGAAGCTACGGTTGTAGCGAAACCCGGTCGGCATAAAGTATAAAAAATAAAAGTGGTGTTTACAAAGTTATTATTTTATTTTAAATTATAATGTCACATCACAAAGTAACTGCTACATATGAACAAAAAAAAAACATTTTTGCAGGAAAAAACAAATGATTACAGAAAAACATGAATGGTAGCTTTAGATAGCATTAGGACATCGATTGGAAACTCTTAGAAAATTTCGGTTTCTACAAAAGATCTATGATATCTACAAAAGCCTTCCGGAAATTACACAATAAAAAAACATCTCATTTGAGTTAAATTATATGGGTCTAATAAAAAATATGATGCCTTTTAAGTTTTTAAAAACAATACCCTGTTACCGTAAATACATAAACATACTGACTAATAAATATTTCTTATCTTAATTTATTTTTATTAAACTTTTTTTTTTAAATACAAATTAAAAAAAATTGTATATTTTCTAACAAGTAGTGTAAGTTAATTTTTGTTATATAATGTTTTTATGTAATTTCATCCTTTTTAATCCCTTGCACTGGCCAAAAAACATTGAAATGCAAAAAAAATGTGTTCCAAAACCCTCCACTTTTCACTGGATGAGGTCCAAAACCCTCCCCTATTGAAAGTGAGTTCCAAAATCCTCCCTAATGAAAATTATAACACGTTTTTAAATATAAATTAAACGTGTAAATAGAAAATAACAATTACATCAGGTTAATTCAAGACCGTGCTAACGTGTAAAAAAATAACTGTAATCATGAAAACTCATCAGCCTACACGCTTTTCTTGATTTACTTAAAAGTAAGAAAGTCCATTAGGGAGGGTATTGGAACTCAACGATTCAATTGTAATACAATATCATTTTGCTTTTATAATATCATCAGAATTTCACGCCTAAAAATATCTAAGTACTTCAGAGATTTTCTTTTTCCTTATCCGATCATTTGGCGGGAGAATTAATCTTTATTACGACATTATAACGACTGAGCCTAATTGTATTTTTAAGCAGGGATCGACAACCCTTAGAATAATAATTCCGGGTAACTTTGCAAATTCAAATAACGCTGCCCTTAACAAAGGCGAAGGGTATAATTTATTTTAATTAATATTTCTCTTCCCTGATTAATCCAAGGAAATCATCCAAAAATAGGAAATGGATTAGTTCCTTATTATTATTCTCATTTCTCCACATTTTTGCGTCAAAATAAAATTATTATTTCGGTTTCAATTTGCGTATTTTTGGTAAACAGTTAATAACAATTTTCTCTGCATTAATAAGCATCACTTTTAGATGAAGTGCTTTAGAATAGAGATCTCTGAGGCGTATTTGTAGTAAACCATGTATGATGGTGTGAAAAATGTAGAGATTTGCAAAGATTGCTAGGCAAGCGTAATGAGTAAAATTAAGAAAGGGACGGTCATGTGGTATGAACATGTAGACTGAATGAACGAAGAAAGGAGTTTAATAATGTATGACGATATAATGTGAATGGTACAAGAATTCGAGGACGCCCGAGCAAGACATGGCACGATCAAGTGAACCAGATACTTGTGTTGGGCCATGTTAAGAATCAGAATAACATAAGACATGATGTATGTAATTGTGTATGAGACGATGTGTGAAATTGAATGAGGCAAGGAGCGTTTGCCAAGACCGAGTTATTTGGCGGTCCTTTTACTCTGCCTCTGCCCTGCGAGGAAACGCTGTGACAGTTATTTAGTTATAGTATGATAGAATGTCTTTTTGTTCAATATTCAGTCTTCCTCACTGGGGATTCTTGTTCCGATGCGGACTGTGGGTTATTGTGTTTGTATTATACTTATGTGCTGTCTTCATAATTTTTATAATTACCTCATCTTCATGTTTACTTAGCCATAGTTTGATGTTATTTTCAAACTCCATGGTATTTTTCATTTCATTATTTATTTATTGAATAACCCAACACCCCTGCCTTGGGTCAACCCAAGTGATTCGCTACGGTTGGTGACTTAGCACGGGAGCCTGGGTTCATGCAGTAAGGTTTGTCTAGGTCTTGGCGGAGAATGCGTTTTACCATGCACGCGGACCTGATCAGGAGAGACTGGTTGAGGGAGACATATCCTAGACCTCTCCAGCCGTACTCTCTCGGAACATCGCCTTGCAGTGCAGTGGGAGAGATGGATTCATACGTCCGTCACTCCTGGACTCATTGACCTCCATCTTCCAATCCACCCCTCATACCTTTTTCCTTCCCAGAACTTCATTTTCCTAAATTGACTTTCCACACAGTATCCCCAAAGATGTCGAAGCCCTTGAGGGATTTATTTTCCTCTGGGCCTATTGTTATGGAATTTATAATTTTTAGATCAAAAGATGTATTTAATTTTGCAATGTTATATAAATTTGAAATTTTTGTCCTTGCGGTGTGGTTGAACGTAAATATTGTTTTTAGAGTTTTCTCTGTTGTAGGGATTTCCTGATTTGTAAATAATGCTACATTTAAATGAATTTTCAATTATTTTATTTTATTGAATTTTTAATTATTTTTTCCATCTTCGTAGTGCTTAATAAAATACACAATATTCACATGTAATTTTTCAATGATATAATATCTTCTATGTGTTGTTACCTCATTAAATAATTCGCGCAATATGCTAGTAACGAGGTAAATGCTTTTTTTACGCTGCAAGCGCAAAGGTAAATAAACACGTTGTACATCCAAGTTTCAATCTAGAAAGCGTGGAGCCTCTGTGAACCAAGTAAACAATAATTCCAGTCAACTTGCGATTCCAATTAAGAAACAGATCGAAAAAACTGCAAAGGCATTTAAAAAGGTTGAAAAATTCACCGAGAAACTCTGAAATTTTTCTGTGTGTTTTCTCTTTGAGATAAAGAAGCAACAAAAAAACTATGTAATGACGAATTCTGGTGTCGCGAAATTTTCACTTTTGCGTTACAATGTCATTTATTTGATTCATAAACTGTGGTGCTTTGAAAGACCCATTTATTTAGCTGACAATGAGAAATTATCACAAAAATTATTTGCTATCCAACTTTAGCTAAAAATATCATAGTGTGCAATTAACACTCGGTAGAAGTTAAACATTCAGAAAACTAAAATAGACTTGAATGGGGAGACTACGAAGCACCGCACAAAGAGGAGACTTATTATACTATCTCATTCTCTCGCAGGCTAAATCCTATAGACATAGATGTATGTTTTTGTGTCTTTGAATTGTTTTTATTTTTCTTTTCATCGAGTTTCAAATGTATTTATTTATTTATAAACAGAAACAAACAGTACATTACATTATTCATTGGTGAGAAAAAATTTTTTTTTAAAATTATTTCTGGCTTTCACCCTTCAAGGGTGTTCTAGGCCATCATTTAAAATTACAGAGAAAGGAAAGGTGAAAATAAATATAATTCAAAGTGGGTACCTATTATGTGTTTCATTGAAATGTCTTATTTATGGTGTGTATATTATATTAAGAAATTACCGGGTAATGTGTGTAGTGGGAAGGTGTGTGTGCGTGAGGGTGAGTATGTGTGTGTATGTATGTAAGTATGCATAAGTAGTATGACATGATGCTCTTTTTTAAATTTGGGCAGTGAATCGGAGAAAATGTTGATGTTAGAATTTAGATTAATATTATTGAATATATGAAGAGCACGATTGATTGGCGAATTAGTTGTTGCATTATCACAACAGTGTCAAAGAAGTTTTTACTTTAAAAAAATATTTGATATTTGGCGGTCGCGTAGGGAACCGCTAACCCGGAACGATTTATTGGATAACCAACACCTCTGTCGTAGGTAACCCCAAATGGTTGACTACTTTCGTTGCGCAAATCATTTTTTCCCTCCCAGAACTTCTACTCCTTCCTTTACAAAAATATCCTCTCGAGGAAAATTATTTTCCCCTGGTCCTCCAGTGTCGAGTTGTAAAAAATTGTATATTTTTAATATTATTTCTACGAAGTTTATTTATAAAATACAGGGTTTTCCAATAAGAGGTGTTATTTTGATATTCAAAGAAAAATGCCATTTTTTAATATAAATGATCGGATGTTTATTTCATTATAAAGAGGAAGGTATGCCGTTAATAGTGGAAAATAACATCAGGCAAATTACCACCACAACCACGCTTACAGGACCATATCCTTTTCATGAAATTTTCCATAACCAAATCGCAAAGTGGCTGCCCTATGTCCTTGATAGCCTCACGAATTCCATATTTGAGGTCTTGAATCGACGCTGGGCTGTTGGCGTAGACCTTCTCTTTCACGTGGCCCCAAAGGAAGAAGTCGCAAGGTGTTAAATCACAAGATCTCGGTGGCCAATTGTGATCACCTCTTCGAGAGATAACACGGTCCGGAAACTTTTCCCGTAAAAGATCAATGGTTTCGTTGCTTGTGTGGCACATAGCGCCATCTTGTTGAAATTAAAAGTTGTCCAGATCAATACCATCCAATTCTGGCCATAAAAAATCATTAATTATCTCTCGATAGCGCAATCCATTCACCGATAACACCTCTTATTGGAAAACCCTGTATTATTTCTAAGAATTTTTTCTTGGCTCGCTAATAAATTTAATATTATTTCATATTGTTCTTGTTTCTCTCTTATCAAAAGGTTGGCTATTATCAGAGTTATTTTCACCCTGCAGAATATTGTCTAGTGACTTTTAATATCCAGGTTCTCCCCACCTTACTCTTTCACATCTCCTTTTTTTCTCATTGCCTTCAGCCTTAAAACTTGCTCCAATTGGAGATTCCAAAGTCGCAATGAAGGCTTTAGCCCGACGCTTTAGACCACTCGGTGTAAAAGTATTTAAAATTTGTACACTAAGGAGAAGAGTACATTTCAAAACTAAACTCATTTTAGATTATTTTTAATGTCAACACTTCAAAACTTTTACGAGACTTTTCGTATTGCGATTCGGGATCACATTTAAAGTTTGGTATTTTCTTTGCGAAGATATAAGTTCTCAAGATTTCTTATTTCGGGATTTTTAGTGGCATTTATAAAAGTTTCCTCTTTACATGGAGTAGAAGGTCAAATGTTAATTTTAATAACGGAAAAAATTCCGTCACTCTTGGGGATATTTGCCAAGAAGTAAATTATGAAAATTATTTGATTTTTATATTTTGAAAGAAGTAAAAATGTAGACATCAAGTGATTTGCGACGATGATGAAAGAAATAAATGCCTTTAAAATGGCTAATACAATGAAAAAATATTTTTTTCACCCTTGGGATAAATTTTCCACGAAAATTCAGAGCTTTTCAAATTATCATATTATTTTTTTTTTTCATTTCTCAACATTTCACCCACGTAAAATAGAGGCAAGAAATACAGGAAAGTTTTTGTTGTTATATTTTTGTGTTTTTATAAGGGATGTTCGGAAAAATCAAACAGTCTCTAAACGCAACTAAATCATGTGTTAAAACACAATTTTTCTATATTTGTTAAAAAGCAATTAACTTTGTGTCTCGTCATAATTTACAATAAAAACACATAAATTTGTTTCAGACCATTATAATTTCATTTTATTCACTCTCTACCAAATAACGTCAGGAGAATATTTGAAGTAACCTACGATACAGAATAATGACAGACATATACACAAATTTTAGGTGTTTGGGTGGGACAAAGGATAAGTGGTAATTACGGGATTTCCGAGAAGAAAAGAGCGGTTTATTGGAAATATGTCAAGAATAGGACTAAAAGATAAATTAATTTACTTATTGAAAATACTAGTGTTATTACTTGAGTTTTATAATTTCAGGGGCTTCTAAGTTTTGAAGTGAAGAATTTCAACCTCTGTGTCCTTATTAAAAGTGTGATCTGTGAAAATGAGATGATTGGCAAAAATTATTGTTATGGCATCTTAATGTTCTGTGATTCTAATATTTATATTTCTAGTTGTCTTATCTGTGTTGAACGATGGACAGTCATTGCAAAATAGTTGGTAAATAATGTCTGAGTGGATTAATTTATAATCTATATCTTTAGTGTTCCTTACAGTAATTTATGTAAATCCAATAAATAAAATGTAAATCAATAATTTATTGTCTTTACATGATGTACGTATTATTTTTGTCCCATGTTTTTGTTAGGCAGGGTAATGTTAGGTTAGGTTTTAGTAGATATTTTGTGGGGGGATGTTTTTTGTCCATAGGATATTTTGTCGGAAGATATTTTGTCGCAGGATGAAAGTCGCAAAATTGCCTTGGTAAATAACCGTTTTCAGCTCTCTGTGTAAACGAATTAACAGAGATGATTTATTCCCGTGCGTATTTTTTAATATCCAGAGAACATTTTCTTCAGCGGAATGTCGATATGTTGGGGGGTAATAAAGTATTTTTAGAAAGGCTTGGAATGTCATTACAGCGAGGTGTTGAACGGAATATCTCTTAACTGTCTACTCGAGTGGGTGTAGTACCAATCTATCGATTCCGGTAGAACAGCGCCGGATCTTCCGCAGCTTTACAAGGTGGAAAATATAAAAAGCTTTGTGAAAATATTTTCTTTATCATTGACACTAACCAGTGCCCTAACTCAGAGTCTATGTCATCTTTCGGAGTATCTGGGCCTAAGGCTTGGAATAGACTCCCTCCGGAATTAAGATGCATAAAAAGCCCAACAGAGTTTAGGTCCAAACTAAAAATCTACCTTTTCGGGATCTCATACCCTTTACTTAATTTAAATATACCTTTCTGAGATTATCATACTTGTATTGCCTATGATATGTCTTAATCACACTTTTCTTCCTGAATTAAAATTACTCTAATCCTTACACATCAATCTGTCTCTCGGAAGATCAAATCCTTGTAATACTGCACCGCCGACCATTAAATGTTGCTTTACTTTCCAAAATACACTCATTAAAGAATATATTACATATTAATATTAAAATATTTTCAGGATTAAACAACATGTGTTCACAATTATGTCATCTGCGTGCGAACTCTATCTAAATTTCTTAAAATAGACAATAAACAGTGTTAATTTCAAGCGACCTCCCAAGTAAGTATGGTCCTGTATTAATTCATTTTTAGGCAGCATCGCGTTCATTGGTCAAAATATTCTACATATATTTTCGTATCGGTGATCAATGAACCGGTGTATGCAATTTTTAGCCATAAGTTGTTTTTTATTGTTTGTCTAGCTTGTAGTCTTTCTAGATTTTAGGCATGTATGGTAAGTTTTTACAGCGCCCTTGAGGTGATTTTTCACAAAAACGGCGCTATATAAATTGTCCAAATATTATAATTATTATTATTATCTTTGGGCATGGTGTGTGGTGGGGTTCCGCGACTTTTCAACCCGCAACATAATATCCCAAACAAAATATCCCCGAAAAAATATCCTGCGGATAAAACATCCCCCACAAAATATCTACTAAAACCTAACATAATATAACCTCACCTAACCTAACTTAACCCAACTTAAACTAACCTAACAAAAAAAAATGAGCGTAGTGGAGATACATTTTTTTCTCGAGATTTTATGTCGACGGATATTTTGTTTTTATACAGTAACGTTATTTGCCATAAAAAACAGTTTGGATATGGGAAGGTATATTACCATGAAACCGTTTACCATAAAAACTATTTTTATACGGTAAGGTATATTACCATAAAACCGTATTTTGTTTACGGTAAGGTTATTTACCATTAGTAAATAATATTTACTTTTTATACAGTAAGGTACCATGAATCCGTATTTTTTATACGGTAAGTTTCTTTACCATAAAAGCTGTTTTTATACGGTAAGGTATGTTACCATGAAACCGTCTTTTTTATACGGTAAGGTTATTTATCATTAAAAAAAAATTATACGGTGAGGTATGTTGCCATGAAACCATTTTTTATATAGTTAGGCTATTTACCATAAAAACTGTTTTTATACGGTTAGGCCGTTTACCGTAGGAAGCCGTTTTTTTACGGTGAAGTCATTTACCTTAAGAGACTGCCCTGTAGTCCTTAGAACCTCTTCCTGTCTTCCAACAGTAGGTCCGTCCAATACACGGGTCGCGAGTCGCAATTTGTATACACGGCTTCTTTACTTACGTCGTTAAGATTCTGAATATATTTTAGGGCATAGTATCGTCTTAACATATAAAAAAGTGAGTTTGCATTTAATTAATGTACAATTGAAATGTAAATAATGTTAATTAAGGTTTATAGCTATACAAAACTGAAAATAACAAAGTTATGTTAGTCAGTATTGTGGTCAAACGTTTGACAACAGTGAACGGTGAGATATTATGTAGCCTTTGCTAGCCAAACCGAAAACTAGAACTACGAGGAACTTTGGACACTGGCGAAGAAGAAAATAGGACAAGCAAAGGAAGAAGATCGAAGACTTGGACTTATCAAGTCTCTTCAAGCGGAAGGAACGTCTATTTGTCCAGCTTTCCATGCAGACCGGAACGAAGAAAATTGCCTCGTTTTATGTACATAGAGGTCACATCGCTGAGAGAGAGACCAAAGTAAAATCCGACTCTTGCAATTTTTATTATACCATTTTTTAACCACTGTGGCTGATACAAAAAAAAACAAAATATTATAATATTCCGGCTGGACATTCAATTTCAAATATGTAGGTGTGCCGTTTTTGAACGTAGAAATGCAACACATGCAATTAAAAAATATTAAAATTTCAAACGCAAACGTAACAAAAGTTTTTAAAATCGTTTATAATGAAAAACAAATAAAAATCTTATTACGAATTCCTGTAACGAATGCAACTTTAATTCGACGAAACTTTTGATACTTTGCGGTAGATAATAAATACTTGTTAGGCATCATAATATTTTTTTTTTATAAGAATCTTTTTATAATTTTTGAAGGTAATTCCCATTAATGCAACATATTATTGAACAAGAAGATAGCACTCATAATCTAAACGAAAATATGAAAGAGAAAAAAAAGAGAAAAAATGAAATAGATGATGGTCGCAACTGGGACACGAACCGAGAACATCTCGCTCGAATGTGCGCTTTTCCCAATTCAGCCATTGCTACCTTATAAGAAACCTTAATAATTTTCAATCTCATATTTTAAAATTTTAGAATTAACAATATTATTTTCGACAAATTCTTCCAAATCATAGGCCATTACCCCTTTTCATTGGAAACAATTGTTCTAAGAACTGGTTTATAACCTAGATAACGTCTCGGATAAATATATCCGAATTTATAAGATAATGGTCCCACTTGCGACCATTGTGTTTTTATATTTTTCTGTGTCTTGTTCTCTTTCATATTTACGTTTTGATCATTAGTGTTATCTTCTTCTTCAATGATATCAAAATATGTATTGGTTTTGATCTCGATAATAATTTTTAATTATTTATATCATCAAAAATGGTTGTTTCGGTGTCTCTATGTATTTTCAAGGATATTCAAATATATTGTAAATATTTTTAAAGGTGTGGTAATGCTTCATTATTATTATAACGAAGAATAAAATAACCTTTTTAGGTTGTGTGTAATACTTTATCATATAATATATCCCTATTGAGAAAGACGTTTAACTTCTTGTATAATTTGTCACTCTCAGCTGCAACTGACAGTACTAGTTGACACTTAACAGATGACACTGATTGACGAATTTATTTAATGATGTCATTATTAAACCCGGTATCATTACGCTATAATAGCACACCCGACATTTTGAACGAATCCGATTCAAACGCAAAGCAAACACTTCATTTCAATATTATTTTTTCGATGAGTGTTTTTGACAGGCTAATTTCCATTTTAAAATATTATTTAAATAACGTTGGAAGGGTTTAACCATTTTTTTCAATTAATTTGCGGGGCAGATGTTAATATTAAGATTTTTATTTATGTATTTGAATCATTAACCATGTCATGTCCAATCATGTCCCTCTTCTAATCACAAGCGTCTGCTTCTATAGAAGAGAAATATCATACAAAATAAAAAATAAAAAAATCAGTGAAAATTTATTATATAGTTTATTTGTATCAAAAAAAGATTATTTTGAAATATAAATATTATATTTTATATGTTATTTTTGCTGTATAAATAATGTATCTTCTGTAATAAATAAATGAAAAAAAAAAAAAAAAAAAAAAAAAAAAAAAAAAAAAATTAACGCCTTTCGACTCTTAAATAATATGAATAAGAAGTAATAAAGAGCTCATGAGCGTGTAAAACAGCAAAGGATAGTAAGCTAAGAACATGCGTAAATAACAAAGCTAACAATGAGATCCTGTAAATAATATACTAGGGTAGGCTGAAAAGTAATGCACACATGCTTGTAAAACACGAACAAAAATAAATAGGAAGATCTGGAAAAAAGTACATTAAAGTACAATTCTTAAGCTTCAAAATTATATTTATTTTTCAACATAGTCACCGTTAAGGCTAACGCATTTCTCCCAACGTGTAACAAGTTTTTTCATTATGTAACTTAAAAATTCTTCAAACATTTCTCGAATCCAGGACTCGATAGCTGCCTTCACCTCATCATCCGAGGTGTAATGATCAACCTTGAGGTGTCTCTTGAGTTGGGGAAAAAAGTAAAAATCGCAAGACGAAAGTGGAGTTAGAACGGGGAACGGGAGAACGGGGGAGTGAGAAGGGTGTGGAACTTGTGTGTGAACTTCAGGTTTTGCAGAGGCTCTAATACAGTGTTCCGCAAAGTGTGCTCCGCGGCACACTGGTGTGCCGTGGCCATTTGTAAGTGTGCCGCGAGTCCCGCGTCACTTCTCACAAAGTGCTCTATAAATCATCAAGCAAAGCGCAAAAAGCAAGCTACGTGATCGCTAATATGCTTGTTAAATCGAAGAAACCTCATTCTCTCGCTGAAACTTTAATTTTACCTGTCTGCAAAGAAATTGTCAAAATTATGATTAGCCAAGAAGCCGCTAAGGAAATCGAAAAAATACCTGCGTCAGAAGATACGATCTCACGTCGCATTAATGAAATATCCACCGACATTCAATCAACGTTAATTGGAAAATTAAGGCTAAGTGGAGTTTTCGCGCTACAAGTCGACGAGTCTACTGATATCAGTGGTCACGCGCATCTCATCACAAATGTGAGGTACACGGATGGATATGAAATAAAAGAGGAGTTTTTATTTTGTCTGCCACTACCTGGTTATACCACCGGAGAAGAAATATTCAGAGTAACAAACCAGTACTTCAGTGAACATAATTTGGAATGGCGCAACCGCTTAAGCATTTGCACAGACGGAGCAGCAGCTATGACAGGAAAAATTAGGGGATTTATAACCAGGGCTTCTGAAAAAAATCCTAATATTAAAAATTTACATTGTTTTTTACACAGAGAGGCACTGATGACGAAGTCTCTGCCTGATGAATTGTTGTCTGTCTTACAAGAAGTCGTCAAAATTGTCAATTACATCAAGTCGCGACCGCTAAACTCTCGTCTGTTTAATGCAGTGTGTCAGGAAATGGGAGCAGATCATCAGTCACTTCTGTTTCATACAGAAGTACGATGGCTTTCTCGCGGAAAAGTGCTTTCTCGGATTTACGAGCTGAAAAATGAGACACAGACATTTCTAGAAACCCAGGGTTCAGACTTTGCTTCTCTATTTAAAAAAGAAGAATGGGTAGCAAAACTTGCATATCTGGCGGACATATTCGCTCAATTAAATGAGCTGAACAAAAAAATGCAAGGAAGAAATTGTAACATTTTAACGTCTTCGGACAAGATTGAAAGCTTTCGCGCTAAGTTGGTGCTATGGATCAGCCACGCTACCAATGGTAGTAACGAAATGTTTCCAAATGTCATGGCTGCCGATTCAGAAAAAAAAGTGCAGGCTTTGATAGTGAAACACTTGGAGCTGTTAGCAGAAAAAATGAACTCATATTTTCCTAAGTGTGACCTGCAACCTATGGACTGGGTAAGAAATCCATTTTCTGAAAGCATTTCCCTTGGACATTTACCAATAAACGAGCAGGAAGAATTCATGGAGTTTAAAACTGATCGGACACTAAAATTAAAATTTTCTGAAACAGAGTTAGCACATTTTTGGCTCCACGTAAAAAATGAGTATCGACTGCTGTCAAAGCGAGCTATTGCAATTCTATTACCATTTTCTACGAGCTATTTATGCGAATTGGGGTTTTCAACTCTCACTACGATAAAGTAAAAAAAAAAAGAACGCCTGAGGACGATCGACGAAGAGATGCGAGCAGCGTTATCAACGATTGTTCCAAATTTTGATCGTCTGTGTTCAGTTAAACAGGCTCACATTTCGCATTAAACATCTTTTCATGTTATATTGATTTTAATAATAAATATTAATAAAATATTATTTTTGGTAAATTTTGGTTCGGAGTGGCCACGCTTATTACGAATAATTTTTAGAAAAAAACTTTAGATATGCCGTAATTACTATAAAAGGAAACTTTTTGGCTTGGTGGCGGCGGGAAAAGATGCATTTTAATTATCAATTGCGTAAAATTAAAATTCACTTCTCGAACCGATTCGGTGACAGTTCGCGGTCATTCTGTCACTGTTATGTGATAAATATCAATCATAATTACACAAACCCGGCTAGACAAACCCTGCTTTGCCAAACAAACCATTCAAAACCTGGGATGTTTTTTTAAATTATGATGACATGCAGCTTTCGTAGTTTAACCTCAAAGTTCGCCGTTATTCGTAATAAGCCTAGCCAATCCTATCCAAAATTCACCTTGTTTTTTTCTTTGGTGTACCGTTAAAATTTCTTGATTAGTTAGGTGTACCGTGAACATAAAAAGTTTGCGGAACACTGCTCTAATAGACGCTGTTTGTTGTTGTCTGTGTACTGGCGAGGTACCCATCGTCCACAGATTTTACAGTATCCTAATTATTCAACAATGAAGCCAACACGTTCCTTGTATTTACCAAAATGGTTTGTGATACGCTTTTGAGTGATTTGCTGGTAATTTTGAGTCAATCGTGGACAAGTTTGGATTGTTTATCGTCCGTTTCAATGATCTGACGTCTGCTGCGTGTTTCATCAACAATTATTGCTTTTCCAGGCTCAAAATCATGACATTTTATTACGCATCGATTAACAGTAGACCTATCAACAGCATCATCACCATAAACATCCTTTAAACGACGATAAATCTCAGTAGAAGTCACTTTTTCAGCAGTTAAAAATTTGATTACAGCACGCTGTTTACCTTACGTTGACATTACACTAAAACACGTCTCCATACTTCCGCTTCTCAAAATACATTAGATGAATTCAACGACCTCAAACTTGCGCTTACATAAAGAGGAAGAATGTCAGTTCCATATTCCACCTGGCGTGCTTCTGATGGTTAATTTTTTCGCGCTGTATAAGCATATGTGTATTACTTTTCAGCCCACCCACGTAATACCGCTGTGATTAAAAAAATATATAAATATATTTATACAATACTTGTAACTAACGCAACAAAAATATGAGTTGCCTACGTTGAAATTTTTTTTTGCTAGGTATGAAATAAGTAAGATATATTTCACGTCGAGCAGATACGTACATAATAATAAAATGAAGAAAATCTATATATAACTAGAAAAAATAGCCCTTTTCTTAGGTTGATTGATACCTTTAAAAAAATTGAATCGTTGAAAGGGTTGTAAGGTTTATTCACAATTTGGGAGGCGGGTATGGGTACCGCCGCCCCAGGAACCATTTTTTGAATAACCAACACCTCTGCCATAGGTAACCCCAAGTGGTTCGCTACGTTTGGTGACTTAGCAGGGGTGCCCGGGTCCATGGGGTTAGGTTTGTCCGGATTTTGGCAGCGGAAGCGTCTGCCCACCAACTCGGATCCCGATCCGTCAATTAATTGATTTTTTCGGTCCGATATGACACCATTGTCATATCGGATAGATGTCACCATTACGCTGTTTACGTGTACAAACAAATGGGTGCCTCTAGTAGCCTACAGACATTGCCATAATATCATTTTTGCGAAATAAACTAATCTATATTCTTCTTACACTACTTTATTCGTTCATTCGCTCTACATGCCCAAACCATCTGAGGGTCCCTTTCTTAATCTTACTCATTATGCTTAAATCAGCCTTACATTCTTTGCGGATATCCATATTTATCACGCGATCATACATTGTTTTACTACACACACGCCTCAGGGATCTCATTTCAACAGCATTCAGTTTACTTTCATCCTTCCTCTGCCAGTTCCATGCCTCACTGCCAAACGTCAGGGTAGGTACCAGGACTCCATTGTGGACTGCTAGCTTTGCATCTTTTGACAGTTGTTTATTAGCTCCAACGGCATTCAGTCCTCGATTAATTAAGTTACCGGCATTCAACGACGCAAATGTGAATGGTAGAAGAAGTCGGGGACGTCCGAGGGAGACATGGCACGATCAAGTGAATCAGATACTTGAGTTGGGGCATGTCAAAAGTCAGAATGATAGAAGAGAATATTTGAGACGATGTATGAATGTGAGTGAGGCAAAGAGTGAGTACCAAGACCGAATTGTTTGGCGTTCCGTCCTCTCTGCCTACCCCTGCGGGGAAACGGCGTGATGGTTATTTAGTTAACTAATCTATATTTTATAATCGAGGTCATAGAAAAACACAATGATGCCAACAGTAATCCTATTTAAATATATTGGTGGTTCTGGAAATAAGGAAAGATGCATCTTTTTTCCTATACAACAAGTTTACGGTATTTCTCCCTAACGCTATATTATATTCATTATGGTAGTCGCATTGCACTGCCAATCTACCTATTGAGGGGATAGCTTGGCATAATCCAATGTAGGTCATGTTGTGCATTTTACAAAAAGATTCGAGTTCAGCCCCACTTTACCTTCCCTCCCGTCGGAATCGAAATCGGCACGGATCCCTGGAATTTAAGGAATGTATTGCATTTATCTTACATTAGCTCCTACACAGGAGGCCCTGAGGAAAATAATTTCCCTCAGGGCCTGTGTCATATTAGGGGATGCTTTGTGAAGAAATATGAGGAGTTCTGGGAAGGAAATAGGTATGAGGGGTGGGTAGAAATATGGGGGTCAATGTGTCCAGGAGCCACGAACGTATAAATCTTGATAACCAACACCTCTGCCATAGGTCACCCCAAGTGGCTCGCTACGTTTGGTGACTTATCAGGGGTGCCCGGGTTCATGGGGTCAGGTTTTTCCGGATCTTGACGGGAGATGCGTCTGCCCACCAACTGTGTGGCAGGCCGAATCGGGAAAGACTGGTTCAGGGAGATCTTTTTACCTCGCCAAGAGGACCCTCTCGGAACAGTGTCTTACTCCGCAGCGGGAGGAACAGATTCATACGACCGTCACTTCTGTACAAGCTGACACCAGATTCCTACCCACCCCCAATATCTTTTTTCCTTCTCATAACTTTCTCTCCTTCCTTTCCCTGAAAAGACCATAGGATCAAAATGAACTATCTAAACCCTAGCAAGCCCCTGCCAGACAGCCTTAGTTTAAGGTTGTCATCTTTGTTTAATATATGTTTTTGTATTTCTAATACCTTCTGGTTAAAATTGATGCTTATTGAGTAGGTACTTGTTCTATGGGCAATTACTTCTAGGCAAGTACCTACCTAATTTTATTATTTTCTTTTTTGTTCCATTATTCAAATAGTTCTATAGAAGAACAAAGGAAGGTAGCTTCCATTGTTACGTAAAAAAATGTGTTCCAACAAGCAGATCACAATATAAATCTTATAAAAAATCAGGATTATGTAAATAAAAGAATAATAAATTATGACCAGACAAACAAACACAAAACAAGCGTTTGATTTACAAAAGTGAGTACCACAGAAAACCTCCACCTGAAATCAAACAAGAGCGTAAAAAGCGCCATATGGTCCTTCGAGAAGCCAGATGAAAACCAGCTCATCCAGCCAGCCGTCCGGTCTACATCATTCTTATTCATCATTACATATTCCTAAGGTATTAAGGCATTAAAATATAACTTGTAAAATCACGCGAAGAATTCGCCACCAAGAGCCACTCTTTTTGCGTGATATTATAATCAACAAGATAAAATATTGTCAACGTAATATAATTTAACCAGTAGGTAGATTCCAAATAATTTACTCTACGATTACCACTGATTATTATAAATAATATAATTTATTTTATTGTAATCTATTTATTATTCGCTCCCGCAAAGGTGGTACAAACAAAAGCTTATTTTTAAATAATTTAATGTGTATGTTTGTGTAAAAAATTCTGCATTATGCCACAAACATTAAAATCACTGGTGAAGAAGCGCGGTGAATTGAAGGCACAATTAACAAGATTTAAGAATTACCTATTAAGTGATTCAGTTGATGTAATAGAAACGGAAACAAGATTGGAGGAGGTAAACACACTGTTAAATCGCTTTAAGAATATACAATCTCAGATCGAAGAGTTTGATAGTAACTCAGATGAAGAGGATAGCCCACTTGAGTGTTTTGAATTGCAATATTATCAGGTAGTGACGTTAGCAAAAAAATCCATAAAAAGCATTGAAAAAATTGATGATACTAACAATATTAAGATCCAATTACCTACGTTTTCGCTCCCAGAATTTAGTGGTGATTATTCGAAATGGTTATCTTTTAAGGATGCTTTCGTCACGATAGTGGGTAATAATATATCATTAAATAATTTTCAGAAACATTACTATTTGCGTGATTGTTTAAAAGGAAAGGCATCACAAATATTAAACGCACTTTAAATTACCCAAGACAATTTCGAAATAGCTTGGCAGGTTTTATCAAATAGATTTGAAAATAAGCGTGTAATAGCTAATCAACATTTAAATTCATTGTTTAAGCTCAAGGAATTAAAACAAGAAAGTCACGTCGCCTTGAGAAGTTTATTAGATCAAACACAATTACATTTGAATTCATTGAAAAACATAGGTCTACCCACGGAGTATTGGGATGTAATAATAATTTATATTTTGGCCAACAAATTAGATTCCAATACCCGGATCTATTGGGAACAATATCCAACTAAAGAAAAAATACCGACATTGCAAGAATTTTTAAAATGTTTAACAGATCGAGCGATAGTCTTGGAAGCATCGGAAGCAACATGTTCCACAGCCAAACCAATATTCGCGCATCATAAACCGTCAAGTTACAAAAAGGAATCTTCAGTTTCATTATTGTCGCAAAGGTTGAAATGCATTGTTTGTAAGGAAAATCATAAGATTTATTTCTGTAAACAGTTTTTGAAACTAAACCAACATGAACGGTTTGAGAAAATCAAGCAATTACAAGCTTGCATCAAGTGTTTAAATGTAGGTCATTCAACTAAAGAATGCAGGAGTAAGAATAATTGTAGAACTTGCGATAAAGCAGGACACAACACATTACTCCATATTTTCCCTAAAGAGGATCAAAACACTGAGAATGGCATAGATCAAGTACCAGTCTCAAACCATTCCACTTTTGGAGAAGCAGAAAAAACAATTTTGTTATCAACGGCAATGGTGAACGTTAAGGACAGTAATGGAATTATTCATTCAGCGAGAGTATTGTTGGATAATGGTTCTCAGGTGAATTTCATAACTGAACGATTTGCTAAAAAATTAAACATAAAGTACAAGTCATTAAATATGCCGGTCTCTGGGTTACATAATAATATAACAAATGTAAAGAAGAGCCTCTCGTTTGTGATATACTCGTTTTCTCGTCTCTTCTTTTGAATTCTTTTTTTTTTTTAATATTTTTCCATTTTAATTTTACTATTTTTGAATTCTTTCATCCTTTCAAGTTTTCTTAAACTTTTCTTTTGGCTCTGATCGATATTTAATTTTCTCAAAGGCTTTATATGTATGACACACAAGCCTTCATGAAAATGTGACCCTTATTTTCTTTGATTACTACAGGAAGCTATTTAAAACTCCCTTGTACTACATATAGATAGAACACTTGACCTAGTGCTCTGTAACACCACAGTCTGCGTCTCTCCTGCCGACTCCCCTCTGGTTCAGGAGGATACACATCACACATCCTTAATAGTCGAACTCAATATTCACTCCCCCACAACCACTTCCTCACCCCAGACGATTAAATTATTCAATAAAGTCAACTATGACCTAGTCAACGACGCTCTGTCAGAAACTGACTGGTCTTCTGTCATAAACGCACAGGACGTCAACACGGCGGTTAACAGCTTTTATTTAATCATTGACGCCTTAATAGATAACTTTGTTCCAAAAAAAATTCTGAAACCAAACAAATTCCCAACGTGGTATTCTTCGGCTCTTATCAACATTACAAAAGAAAAGCTCAAATTCTTTCGAGCCTGGAAACGCCACAAGAATCCACTAGATTACCAAACCTTTTCACTGCTCCGAAAACGACAAAAGAAAATCGCTACTCTCACATACCACAAATATATTTCACATTTAGAATACGCCGTACAAAATAATGTTAAAAAAATATGGAGCTTTGTCAAAACGCAAAGAAAATCTCCTTCCATACCTGAACACCTAACATACGGCCCGAGAATCGCACACAATAGTAAGGAGATTACAGATCTGTTTGCTGACTATTTCTCTACCGTCTTCACTGATCATACCCAAAATTTTGTATCCGATGTTCACGAACCTGATCCACTGAATAATATATCTATAACCTCAATTACAATCAATGACGACATCACCTACAAGTATCTTTCATCCATTGACATTAACAAAGGACCCGGTTTAGATAGTTTGCCTGGTATCTTCATACGTAACTGTAGTAAATATATCACTCCTCCGGTCAGTGCAATTTTCAAAAAATCATTAAGTGAAGGAACTTTTCCTCATAAGTGGAAGTCTGCCGTAATAACTCCGATTTTTAAAAAGGGCGACAAACATGACGTTACAAACTATAGACCTATCTCTCAACTTCCCATCTTAAGTAAAATTCTCGAAAAAATCGTTTACGACCAACTTTACCCGACTATCACAACAATAATTACACAGAACCAACACGGATTCATGAAAAATCGGTCTACAACATCTAACCTGGCCCTTTTCGTCAACTATTTGCACAGCAATATGGACGAAAGGGTGCAGGTCGATGCTATGTATACCGACTTTTCAAAGGCCTTCGACCGCGTTATCCACTCAATTCTGTTAAATAAACTCACTCGTCTTGGAATACACGGTGACTTGTTTAGATGGATCAAATCATACATCAGCAATCGTAGTCAAGTTATCTCAATAAATGGAGTTTTATCCAAAATTATCAAAGCAACCTCGGGTGTCCCTCAGGGTTCCCATCTTGGTCCGCTCCTCTTTAATATATACATAAATGACATAGGCTCATGCTTCCAACACTCTAAATTTTTAATGTATGCAGATGATATGAAAATTTATAAAACGGTTCGCTCTCTATCGGACTGTAAAGAGCTACAAAGTGACTTAGATAGGCTCTGCAACTACTGCACAGCTAACTACTTGGATCTCAATGTTTCTAAATGCCACACTATGTCCTTTACTAGAAACAAGCATATAATTAACTACCGCTATTCACTCTGCGACGAACCCGTGATCTCAAAAAATGAATGTAAGGACCTAGGAGTATATTTAGACAGTAAACTTATATTTAATACGCACATTGATTCAATCACTGATAGATCATACAAAATGTTGGGTTTCATACTACGTCTGAGTAAATTATTTAAAAATCCAAATACGCTAGTAATGCTTTACTCCTCACTAGTCAGAAGTACACTGGAATTTGCATCGCCTGTCTGGAATCCCAAATACACCCAATACGTCAATAATATAGAGCGCATACAAAATAAATTTATTAAGTATCTCGGTTATAAATACAACAATAATTATATCTGCACTCTCCAATCCCTGAAATCCAGGCGAACGGTAGCCGACATGACATTTCTTCATAAAATAATACATAACGAAATAGACTGCCCAGAACTCCTATCCCAAATAAATTTTAACATCCCATCTAAACGAACTCGCCACACCAACCTTTTTTACACAACCAGTAATAATACGAACGCTGCAGCCAACTCCCCCATATCCCGCATCCTTCAAAGATTCAACTCAATTCAAACAAGTACAAATATCGATATATTTTTTGATTCCCTTCCTTTATTTAAGAAAAACATTTTTAGCACACTGAACTTGCACACATAACACACACATCCACACACACACACACACACACACACCCTCACACACCCTTACCCCTCTCCCTCAATAATTAATTAATTAAATATAGGTAAAATGCATCATTTGTCACATAAAAACATATATATACTATATAACAGCGACATGTCATTGGTACCAATTACTGTATTAATTCTATAACTTGTAACTACTTTCTAATATGTAATTATGTACTGTTTGTTTCTGCAAAATAAAAATAAAATAAAAATAAAAAAATAAAATATCTTTATAGATATAAGTACTTAATTAATTAATACGTTATCTACGACCTTGAACGTAAATTTTCGTATTTATGCTGTAAATAAATTCCACCAAACGTTGTGTTATTTTTTTGATTTATGGTGTGGGAACTTAATTACTTTTGTTTTGTGGTACCCTTTGATTCTGAAAGGAGCGTTGAGCATCGAATTTGATTGGTCCATTTCCTGCAATTCTAAATTTTATTTTATTTTCTTTATGAACTTAACTTTCCCTAACACTATTTCGACTTCCTACCTCTAATGAATTCGTAATATACCTGTAATTAATGACATTTACCTGTTCAATTGTTTGTGTAATTAAGAATGACTCAAACGGTTAATTGTTAGTGAAGTCTTTTGTTACTCAAGATTTATTTACTGCTTGGCTCTCCCCTATTTTGGTCCTGATGCTATAACGTACATATGACATTGTTTTAGTAGATTATTGTTATTTATTGATTGTCTTTTAGAACGAACTCAGAAATGCTCTTTTGCTTGCATAATTTGGCTCCTATCCTCCTGCAGATAAACAGGGTGGTCAAAGATCAACTAGAACTTCGCACAGTCAGCCGACGCGATTTTCCAGAGGGCCGTTATACCTTGTTCTGTCAATCTTCCATGTCGTCGTGTACGTTACTCAGGTCTTTCTCTAAGCCCCGAAATCTCCAAATTCCAACTCCTCCGAAGTCTACTATTTACTTAGAGCGAACCGGTTTCGTTCTATACACAATCATATACTCACGGTCTTTGCAAGAGTTCGAGTCGTGAATTCTAATTTCTCGCATGCAAGAGACGATGTGAGGATGCCCCTGTCGAGACTAAAGCGCTAGCTGTAAGCGAGTCCACATCATCCAATGCACAGTACATAAGAAGATATATATGTATACATACGTTTGGGAAGGATTATAACTCGCAATGTGAAGCTAGCTAGCCTCGCATTCCAAGCTCGGATTTCGTGAAAAGGAATTCTGCACAAAACCTTAGCCGATGACCGAATATATACATAATAAGAGTAGGAAATATCAATATATAAGAATAAACTAAGAATATTTATTAGTTTTATTAATGGAGAGCTAATAACTCCAGGCTTTTGTTTGTTTGGTTGACAATTTTATTTAAGAGATTGCCATCTCTATTGATTTCTTGATTTGATTGGTTGACAATTTTATTTAAGAGATTGCCATCTCTATTGATTTCATGATTTGTTTTGTTGAACTGTTATTCTAGATTTTCCCCCTCCCCAGACTCAACTCTTTGATATAAATTTTTACTATCCCGTGATTTTTCAAAAGTCTCATGTAAATGTTTGACACTTGTGAGGTTTTTATTCCCATAACTTCAAATGTTTTCATGTAATTCCTCAATTCATTTTTATACTACTATCCCGTGATTTTTCAAATGTCAAATGTAATTATAAACTGCAAATTAATCTTCTTGTTAATTCCTCAAATCATATTTCGCTGCTATCCCGTGAATTTTCCAAATGTTTCAAATAGATGATTTATATTTTTTTTTTTTGTAAAATAAATACTAATTTCATTTTATATAAATTGGTTTTTAATCCTTTTGTATTTTAATATCGTAGTAATGTTAGCCCGAAGCAATTAAAGAATGTCAATTGTTTATTTTACCTTTAAATTCATAAACAAAACCGGCACTGACTTCGTGACCCACTAACCCAATAACATACTCTCGAATAAGTACATGAAATGACACGTGTTTTTGTTTACACTATGCATTCCAAAACAATTTGCCCTAATTAATTTCCTTTATTTCATTGTATTGGTTTCACTTTATATCTGATCGAAGCCCCGTCTGCTAATTTATTATTCAGTATATATATAACTATATTTATATAGGCTTTATACGTAAATAAATGTGGTTTATATTCTAAATACACATATACATATATTAATTTTATAGAGATAATTTAGTAAAGAATAAATTTACATAAACTACATATTTTTAATAAATTTTATATATAAGACTTATAACTCTGTAGGAACTCGGAAATTAATAAGTGTAGATATATTTATAGGTAGGTATCTGATAGATATCACTCAAATTCAATATAAAAGATGTTTTGTTTAATTAACCTCTTTTCTGGGAATGTAAATATATATATATAATTACCCATATATGGATAACATATCAATATAAAAGATATATATGTAATAAACATTTAATCATAATTGTGCAATATCTCTCTGAGATATTTTATTTACGGAATATATATAGAAATACATATACATACATACAAGTATAATTCGAAATACATATTACATACATTATTTTTAATATACATATATAGCACAGATTTGAATCAAGTAATATTTTGTCGTAATAATATAAATTTTTATACCGATGATCAGCTGTTCTCTCCTCGTCCATGATTCTGAAAATATTTATACTTATGAAAACTTACCCCAACATGTCGATTCCTGTCGGGAGCTACACGACCATCTCTTTTGTTTATATATTCTTTTTCTCTAACTAATTCGGCTATTGTCTAACTAAATCTAAATTAATCCTTTCGATTTATTATTCCGCTATTTTGTTGAATCTAAACTGAATTAATTGACGACTAATCTTTATCAATCAAAATGTACTTTATTTTCAAAACTCGTTGATTAACCTAACACTTTGTTAAATTAAGTTTAACAAATTAATTCATAATTATTATCCGGAGTAATATTATCATTATTTATTTCGTGTTCTTTTTTCACCGAACTTTTATCTAGCAACAAAGTATTATACAATTAAATACCGAATAGATTTTTATCATTGATTATTTATTCCAGATTTATTATTATAGTTATTCCATTATTAGAATAACATTCTGCTTAAATTATAATTTTTAAGCAGTAACCACTTCACGATTATTTACGAAATAATAGATTTATTATTATTTAATCTAACAATAGATTAATACTTCGCGATAGAAATGTTCCGTTCAATCGTACGTTATCTAGCTGAATTAACTCGATGTTAATTTTTTTTAGATTAATGTGGTTCGACAATTATTCTCTAAACACTATTAATTTTTTTTTTTTTTTTTTTTAAATCGTTAAACTATATTATAAACTTTTTATTTTAATGATAAGTTGAATTTATAAATAGATATATTATTATTCACTGCTGTTATAAAATTCTTTAAACACTGTTGTTACTTTTTTTTTATTAATTCGCTACACTATATAAACTTTTTATTTTAATGACAAGTTGAATTTATAAATAAATATATTATTATTCACTGCTGTTATAAAATTCTTTAAACACTGTTGTTACTTTTTTTTATTAATTCGCTACACTATATAAACTTTTTATTTTAATGACAAGTTGAATTTATAAATAAATATATTATTATTCACTGCTGTTATAAAATTCTTTAAACACTGTTGTTACTTTTTTTTATTAATTCGCTACACTATATAAACTTTTTATTTTAATGACAAGTTGAACTTATAAATAAATATATTATTATTCACTGCTGTTATAAAATTCTTTAAACACTGTTGTTACTTTTTTTTATTAATTCGCTACACTATATAAACTTTTTATTTTAATGACAAGTTGAATTTATAAATAAATATATTATTATTCACTGCTGTTATAAAATTCTTTAAACACTGTTGTTACTTTTTTTTATTAATTCGCTACACTATATAAACTTTTTATTTTAATGACAAGTTAAATTTATTGTAAAACTATATAAAACACTTTATTTAATTTTCAACACTTCACAGATTTAATCACTAACACTGACTATAATTTTCTAAGTCTCAGGTTTTCCCACTCCGAATTTTTCTAAGTCCCAAAATTTTACAACACTTAAGAAATTTTTCAACTAATAACCGTATTAGACACTACGTCACGTAACTTCCACGTTTTTAATCCGACGATTGGTCCCCGACGACTGCTGATCAAATGTCCATGTCGTAGGTTAAATACCCATTCCAGGATTAGAATGGCTTAATTACGCGTTCATTGATTTTCTAATTTAAACTCTAACAACTCGAGATTTCATGTATCAATTCTGTCATTTTCGTATCAACGTGTTAAGTCCGGCCCCTTGATTTTAGAAATCTTCTGTCTCTTACGTAAATTGTTCCAGTGTCGAACCTACCATTATGTCAAATTTTGCCCCGTCGTTCCTTTGTCTTCTGGTCTTACGAATTTAACTAAAATATCATGATTTTCGTGTCCTTTTTTCTCTCAATATATAATAGGTACGTCTTCAATAAACTGTATATAATTCTCAATTTGGTTTATCGCTACCAGAACACGAACAAACTCATGTCGAAATCTTCACTATGCTTTTCCCAACATTCATTTTCCTAAATTTCCCCACATTTTCATGTTTCTTATATGAATCAATTCAATTTTTAACTGTATTGTCTCTACTTACGTCGTAGACTTGAATTTTCTTATTTTTCTTCAATTATATTTTATATACGACGTTATTTTTATGATTTCTCTGCTTCATTCTTATGTCATTGTCCATAACTATATGATTAGTTATATTCCAAGCCAAATTTACTGTTTTCATCAATACTTCTGAATTTTCATGAGTTTTCCTTACGGAATCGTCTTTAAACTGTCTTTACTTCATTCTTTACGATCATTTGTATAATTTCCAATGTTTATCTTCTCTTAGAAAACTTCACCTTTTAGTCATAAATATTCAATCTGCTATTTTTTCATAATTTTCATAGAAGAAAATTCCAATTTGACTCTGGGATATGTGTCAGGTTAATTGCTTCGTATAAAAAACGTATAAAATTGTGTCTCGTTTCATCTCAAAACCCCATAAAGTATCATCGCTGACATATGTTGATGTTTTCGATTTCTACGTACTTGGTCGTAAATAATAAATTAATATTAACTCGTTAAATTTAATCTCTTTTATCTTATCCAAATATTGCATAAGTTCCATGTTAACTTTTATTGCCCCAAAAGCAATAAAGACTATCATAATCACCCAAAACCATGTCGGAAATCTCATTGTTTAAACAACAAAATAGTGTGTGAGCTCGACAACCTTTTTTTACATCAATTGCCTCAGCAATTTGTTCTATCGCCTATAGTATTTTCTCATAGCAAATGACGTAAAACGATCCTTTCCTTTGAATTAATCTAACGTAATATAACTAGAATAACCATCCTATTTCAAATATATAACGATATCTATTTAAACTCGTATGAAAACGCAAAATTAAGCCGAAATCTTATATTGTTCAATTAACACTTCCGTTTAAATGTCCGTTTTTTCCATTAGATTTTCTTTCCAAATCGTTTTTCCTGACTTTATTGCTTCATCTAAAAGTGACATTCCTAATTTCCATCGTTTTTCTTTCTTTTAAATATCAAACGTACGTTTTCCTCTGAATCTGGCCTCCTTTTGTTCTTCACGTTCTCGTTATGCAATTGAGTATCCCTACAGTAGCTTTTCCCACGTTTTCCAGGACTTTTCTTTAATCTTCCGTTCATTATATTTCCTTGCTATTTTATTGCATCATTTTTTCAAAATAATATGGATTTATTTGTTCGTTAACTGCGGTTGTCGATTCCTCTGTTGCACTCAATATTTACCTTTACAATTAGGGTCATTGTACCAAATGCACCGAACGTGGGATTGTGTTTATCTTAAAGCGTATTGATCTCTCGGGTTGATGATGATTTTTACTCCATAAATCTCAGACTAATGGTCTAGTCCAAAGTCCATCTCTTTGTCTTGAAAAAAGGTAACCTCCCCCTCCTCTGATTGGTTGATCAATCTTAAGTGTTTATAATTGGATCCCTCTGTGTTCTATTTATCAAAACTTGACATGAATTTAATAATTATAGATCTCTGCAGTCTCCATGGCCCAATCAAACTTAATCCGCTAGGTGTCGCTAGTGTGTTGATTTCGTTATAATTCTGAATTATTATTTATTCATTCGTAAGGTGGAAGCTACTATATTTTCGTATCCACTGCGATTCATCACAGTTCCCTCCTCTGAACTCAATTTGCTGTGGTTAACGTTGTATCTAATTTTACCTTTTCTTTCTCTATTTTTCTTTGTTTATTTAATTTTTTTTTTTTTTTTCGTTAGACACCGAAATTGTGTTCAACTATAGGCTGGTTATAGTTATCCTTCCTTCCTCATTCTATTATTTTCTACCTCCCTCCTCATTCTATTTCTGCCTACCTCCCTCCTCATTATTTTATTTCCTATCTCCCTCCTCTTCTATTCGGATTGTTAACAACCTTGAATTCGAATCACATTGTATTTTCAATTTTCTTTTCGCGTAGATTATATTTTACTTAATTTTCTTCTAATTTTGATGAACTCAAATTTTTTTTATTATAAAATATGGAACACGCCCCTCGACTCGCGTGTTTAGGTGGTCTTCAACCTGGTTGGACCCAGACCTCCCTTACAATGATTCAAGCAAAGATTGTTTACAACCTCGCGATCTTTTCACCAACTGAAAAGCGGGTGGTCTCTTGGTGTGCAAATAATTGTTTTTATTTTGTTATTATAGTTTTTTTTTTTTTTTTTTTTTGTGAAATATGTTTGTTCGCACGACCTCACCCAATCCGACAATCAGTGGTATACATGTTTCATAATTTTCTCTTTTATTTAAACTTTAACTTTATTCTCTTATCTCTAATTGTTATTCTATGGTTCATTCAAACAAATTGTTCTAACCTAATTTTTTTTTTCTCTTATACTTAATTTTTCATGAATGTTCTTAACTAACATCCTATTGCTTCATCGTTTTTGTTTTTCTACTCTTTTTCTTCGAAACTTAAGCTAACTATTTCATAATTCAAATGTTGCCTTACTATATTTATCTAATGTCTACCATAATCTATAAGTAAAACTTCCTTAATTCGTGGTTTCAAAAAATTTTTTTTTTCTAACTCTATGCATGGTTTATTTTAACTCCTGTTTTATAAAACGTATCCTATCCTATTTGTAGTATAATTTTTTTTTTTTCAATTTTCTTTTCGTTTGTCATATAATATCTCCAATTCGTCCCTTTAAATGTACTTATGTACTATGACAAACTTTTCCTATTCACTAGTACATAACATGAAATGTCAAAATTTTTCTTTTTAAATCAAAATAAATGAAAATTTTATAATACCTATTTCTTACTCTATTTTAAAAGGATTGTCGCTTATTAAGTAATCTGTTCACTCAGCACAAAGGAATTAAAGACGACCCGCCCCTCGCAAAATAAAGCTTGTATTTTGTAGAATTTCTTTTTAAATTTTTACGTAACCTAACATGTTTATATTTATTTTCCTCAAACGTGTTTTTTTTTCAAATATTTGTGAAATTCACGATCTATTCGATGATTTCCATTAGCTCTAAGCTTGGTTGTTGATCTCTGTTGCTTGTATAATATCTCGCTAAATGAATGGCACTATAATCTCCCTTAATTTCCCGCGTCTTCGGATCAATAAGCGTATAGGTGTTACTGTACGGAATTGAACCAATTACAAATGGTCCCTCGTAGAGAAGATGAAATTTTTTGATTTCCTTCTTCAATAAACTCGATTGTGTAATCTTTCTCAGTTTGACCATAGTTCCTATTTCATAAATTACTAATCTTTTATTGAGATTATAATATTTCTGTCGGTTTGCAGCGCTTTTTTCTAAATTTTTCTGTGCCGTTAATCTTATTTCATCTAATGTTTTCGTAGGTTTTCCACATCCCTGTGTATACTTGTCTAAACTATAGGTTGGTGATTTTCCGAAAGCAATTTCATTTGGTGAAAATCCCGTTGAACAGTGAATTGAATTGTTGTATGTTTGCTCTATTTCTTTAAGGAAAGCCACCCACTTCGTATGTTTTTCGTGACAATAAATACGAAAAATTCTTCCTAACTCTTTATTTACGCGCTCCGTTATATTTGGTCCAGGATTTCGTACTGAAGTATGTAAGATTCGTATGCCCATTCTATCTAAATTGCTTTCCCATTTCTTTGATGTAAATTGTGACCCGTTGTCAGTTAAAAGAGCTTCTATGCGTATTGTTTTATTAAAGTCCTCCACACAATTTAACACGGTCCTAGTACTTGCTATTCTTAATTTATATAGTTTCACGAACCTACTGAAAGAGTCTTGTATCACGAATATGAATTTCACCCCTCCCATTCCTCTCGGTAGTGGTCCGTAAAGATCCGCCATGGCTATTTGTCCTATTTCTTTAGTTAATATGGATTTACTTGGTCCTACAGTTGGTCGAATTTCGCGTTTCGCCAGCTGACAAAGGTGACACCCCTTTACTATCCGTTTTACATCTCGATTCATTCCTGGCCAATAATATCGATCTCCCATTGCTGAACCTGTTTTAAACATTCCCCCGTGTCCAATTTCTAAATGTATCATCTTTATTAACTCTTCAGTCAACTCTTGTGGTACTGCCAACACCGTCTTGTTTAACCCTGTAGTGTAATATAAGGTTTTACCTATTTTTTTGTAATTTTTCAAATACCTACTTACATCTTTTGTTGGTGGTCCGAATTTTCCCTTGCGCAAATATCCCAAAATTTCTCCTAAAAATGTGTCTTGTTTCTGTAGCTCAATTATATTTTCTAAGTGTTTTCGAATCTGAATTCTACTTTTTACTGCAAAAGCTGCTATTTCCGGGCACGTGTTTTTCTCTTCTTGTACGTTTTCCGCATCACATGAATAACGAGATAAAATATCAGGTCCTATATTCTCTTTTCCTTTAACATATTCTACCGTGAAGTTAAATTGATTCAAATACAAAATCCATCTAGTTAAACGACCGCTATACATTTTCCAACTTTTCAAAAACGTCAGTGCTTGATGATCCGTTCTAATTATCAAATGTACTCCTCTTAAATATGTCTCAAACTTATGTAACGCATAAATTATCGCCCATAACTCTTGTTCTGACGTAGTCCATTTCAACTCTGGTCCCCTTAAAGCTTTGCTAATGAATCCAATCACGTGATGGTTCCCATCCTTGTCTAATTGATATAACTCACCTCCGATTGCAAATCCCGAACTGTCTGTCTGTAAGTAGTAGGTACTATTTGGGTCGTGATGGTGTAATATAACTGACTCTAAAAATAATGATTTTATCTTCTCAAATGCATGGTGTTCTAACTCTCCCCACCGCCACGCTTGATTCTTTTGTAATAAATCACATAACGTCCGCGTAGTTTCTCCATATTTATTCGCGAATCTACGATAATAATTACAAAGTCCTAGGAAAGCTCTAACCTGTTTTATTTTCTTGGGTACTGGAAAATTTTTTATTGCTTCTATCTTATCGGGGTCCATTTGAACTCCGAAGGGCGAAATAATATGTCCTAACATACGCACTTCTGTGAATAAAAACTGACATTTTTCGAGTTTACAAGTCATGTTTGCTGACTCTAATCTTTCTAGCACCGCGTTTACATGTTCAAAATGATTTTCTTGACTCCCACACGTGTATATTATTAGGTCATCTAAATAGTTCGCACAAAACTCTCGCAACCCTGGCCCTAATATACGATCCATTGCTCTAGAAAAACTCCCAACTGATGTTTTTAACCCTTGCGGTAGTACCTTGTAAACATATGATTTACCATTGTAAACAAAACCAGTATATTTTCGGCTTTCCCGACTAATAGGTATTTGAAAATAAGCGGATTGTAAGTCTATTGTTGTAATATACCTAACACCATGGAAACGTTGAATAATCTCAGAAGTTAGTGGTGGTTTTTCTACCTCTGCCTCCATTCTAGTATTTAAAAATCTGGCGTCCAATAGTATCCTAACCGTTCCATCCTTTTTTAATGTAAACGTCAGAGGACTGGAAAATTGAGTTGCCTCCCTACTAATTATACCTAGATTTTCCAATTCCCTAATTTTATCATCAACTTTATCCCTATAGGCGAAAGGTACTGGATAAGAGCGTTTTACGAAAGGCGTTTCGTCCGTCATCCTTATTTCGTGAGTATACAAATTCGTTAAACCTGGCCTATCTCTAAACACATTTTTATGTTTCATTAAAATTCTTTCCAAACCTTCTTTTCCTTTTAAATCCAATTTTAACCCGGACAAAAATGTCGTTATTCTTCGTTCTAGACACGTCGTATCATTTGTTTTGGAATTTATTTCAATATTATTTAAATTTTTTCTTGTGCAATTTTGATCGCTAATCTCTCCTTTAAGCTTGCTATGCGTTATCGATGAATTTACCAACTCTATATCTTTCTTTCCGTTTCCTGTCTTTATTTTTAACTTTCTGTTTTCCCCACATTTAAATTCAGCTGTATATTCGTCTAACCAATTGATACCTAAAATAATTGGTCTAATTAACTTGGGTATTATTAAACACGGCGTATTTATTGTTACATCACCAAACCGTAATGGTACTAAAACCAATCTAGATATCTTTTGACTTTTGTGACCAACTGCCACCCTAATTTGAATCGCTGTCACAGGCATAATGGGATAAAGTACTTGATCATTTAAATAATTTTCGTAAAATTCCTGAGCTACACATGTGATTTGACTTCCTGTATCTATTAGGCAATGAACTTCCGTGTTGTCTATATGTGCTTTAGCCTCCGGTAATAATGGTAAACTGCTACCCTTTTCTACCTCTTCGTAATCTCTGTCCTCAAAATTGTTGTTAAAGCCCCTAATTTCCCTACATTTTCTTTTCTCATTCATTTCCAATTTATTCCATTCATCCGTTATTTGTTGTAGTGAATTGACGCAGGCCTCCACACACATTTCTTCTTCAGTTCTTGTTTCTTCTGCGCCATTATTTCGCCTCATTACATTTTTTTCTGCTTTTATTGGGACAATCACCCCTTCTTCATTTTTTCCCAATCCTGTCGTCAGTTTCCATCCCCATCTCATCATCATCTTCAATGCAGTATGGTGTTTTGGCGCCGGTGTCCCCTCCTTTATATGAGTCGAATCCAACAGGACTATTGGACCAACCCACGGTCGTTTCCCGAGTTGCCTGCGACCACTAGTTCTTTCCCGCTTGATATCACCGTAGAATTTTTCTTTGATGTACTGTTAATCTTCGTGCACTTACTGCATTCAGCGCTCATGTCTACGCTTTCTATCGCGTGTATCCTCCTTTTTATAGCGCGGTAACGATCACGGTATTTATCTTTCTTGACAGAATCCTCTCCGCTTTTCCTTTTAATGTTCCGTTCTTCCGGTGTACATACCAATGTGTCTAGCTTCCGTAAAAACTCCGCGGCGATAATCTCATCTCCTGTTTGTCCTGAAAACCATAGCGATTGTATCTCTTTAGGGTAGTGCCTCATAATTTCATCAACTACACCTAACGATGTCTCCGTAATTTTTAATGCTTTCGCAAGCTCCCAATAATTGGCGAAGTGAGTGAGCATAGATATGTTCTTCTTGTTATCATATATACCTTCGGCGAGACGACGGCGAACCTCATTTTTTTTTATGTCTCCCCAATATGTAGCTAAGAAATCTCGTTCAAAATCCAACATTGTTTCCCAGCGTTTGTTATAAAGCTTCGCCCAGGATTTGGCCTCACCTTTCAAATTCTCCCGTACGACAATCAACGGATCGGTACGTTTCACTTTTCTGATGTACTCCTTTAAGTCTTCTAGGAAACTAATAGGGTTTTGATTTCCGCCGGAAAATGAAGGTCTTTCCTGCTGTGGTAACATTTCCACAACCTGCAGAACGTTTTTCGGCGCACTATTTTCTTCCTCTCTTATAGCCACTGTCGCCGGTTTTTCCAATTGTCTTTCTAATTCTTGAACTTTGCTAACAAGCGGTTCTAAAGCTGCCTGTATTATCGTCGTTATGTCGCCTATATTTATCGCTGGAGTTCCTGCTAAAACATTTCCTCCGAACGCCGCCACCGTAGCCTCGTCTGTCCTCTTTCCAATACCACGTTTTCCCACCATTTTATTTAATTTTTCAAGTGTTTTCGGTTTAAATATGTTTAACCTTATTAAGTGACAATCTTATTCTACTTATATTAGTTTTCTTAATTATTTTAATATAAGTTGCTTTTTTTTTCTTAAATTCTTTTTCAGTATTTTATTTTATCGCACTAGTTTCTTTTCCTTGCTTTTTATTTCTTTCTTTTCGCAATCTTCAGCTGGTTTTTCCTGTGAAATTAATTGTTTATCATTTTCATGTGGAAAATCTGTTTTTCCACTCTTTCTCTCAACCTTGCCTTGTTCCCCTTCTGGCTGATCTCCCTTGTTCTCCCCCATATCCTCCATACGCAATGTAGAATATTTGGAACGTTTGAATATGTTTCTAAGCTCATCTTCCGTTGGTATTTCTTCAACATCTCTTTCGGTCGCATCCGCCTTCCTCTTTTCGGCCATTTTCGTTATGAATTTAAATTAATATCGACTATATGTAGTTGAAGAAAAAATTTTTTTTTTTCTTATTTTTCAATTTTTTTTGTTTTTTGTGTTTTTTTTTTTTTTTTTTTTTTTTTTTTTTTGATATAAATATACTTATATATTTACATATATATTATATATTATTATACACACACATATATATTTTTCTTTTGATGAACCTATCCACCGATGAAACACATTAAATTTAAATTCAATGTTAACCTACTCCATTTGTATTACGATCGTAATCCCAAATTCACCTTTACAATTAGTATCTTCATTTCAAATGAATGTATCTAATTGTTTATGATACAACACGTAATGAATTTGTTACTGTATATTTTTTTTTCGAATATCCCGTGATTTTTATTTTGTTTAAACAATAAATGGTTATTGTCTAAAATGCCTACCACCCTTCATATTTCGCAAAATATATTATAATTTTTTTTTTTTCTTTTTGCAATATTTACATTAAATTTTTCAAAATCCATTTCGTTGTTGATAAAATCTGACATAGATCCCTTTGTATTCGTCAATTTCTACCCTCCTCGAAATAAACATATTTACTGCAATTTTAATAATCGAATATTTTCAAATCAATAAATACCTATTCATAACTGTTTAACACCGTCATATCTGATTTTATCTTCCCATTTGATTTTATCCCAAAACAAATATCGATCCGATTGAATGAATGTATTTTATTTTTATGTGTTCATATTTTATGTTATGATTAAACGATAGTCACATAAAATCATTACCATAACAAAGTCATTCAATATTAGCTCTTTATTCAATCATATGTGTTTGTTCTATAACTGAAGTGTGTTTATTTTTCACCGCAATCGTGTACCAATATAGCTCGAGTGTTTGTTTACGTTAGCTCTTATTCCCCCAAAGTAATTTCTCATCGATGTTTTGAATAATTTCGATGTCATTTACTTTAAACTCCGATGTTTATCTTATCAGTATTTCGATGTTTATATCCGGCGCGCTTGTCCCGTAATCTTTGTTGACATTAGAGCAATAAAAATTCCTGACCCACATATGTCAAAGTACCTCGTTACAATTGAAGATTTACGATCTGTTTCTTCAACAATTCGTTTAGAACAAAGCTGACCTACATTTATATTATTTACAAAACGATCATAAAAATTCTTGCCCTAGAACTGTCAATCCTAACCCATTAAATTGATAATTTATGGATAGACTCGGGTCTTTTGTTTATGTAACGCTGACCTACATTTATATTATCACTTTTAAAGAATCATATTAATATTCAAGGTCATTTTTTTATCATGTATTATCGACACCTTTTTAATGTATTTAATTAGAAATGTATTATAATTTTTGTTCTGTTTATTATATATTTTATTTTTATGTTTCATTATTTATTTATTTTAAATTTTCCGTATGTTTATTTAACGTGTCACTTTTCTGATTTTTAATTAGTTATCACTTTTTTTTTTCAAAACTGTTATTATTTTTATTTTTTTTTTTTTTGTTCCTAAGTTTTTTTTTTTTTTTTTTTTATTTATTTTTTTTTTGCAGTAATTGGCCAATCAAATTTAACACTCAATCTTGTATAACTCCCATCTCCTGGTCACGGCACCAGTTGTGATATACTCGTTTTCTCGTCTCTTCTTTTGAATTCTTTTTTTTTTTTAATATTTTTCCATTTTAATTTTACTATTTTTGAATTCTTTCATCCTTTCAAGTTTTCTTAAACTTTTCTTTTGGCTCTGATCGATATTTAATTTTCTCAAAGGCTTTATATGTATGACACACAAGCCTTCATGAAAATGTGACCCTTATTTTCTTTGATTACTACAGGAAGCTATTTAAAACTCCCTTGTACTACATATCTTTATAGATATAAGTACTTAATTAATTAATACGTTATCTACGACCTTGAACGTAAATTTTCGTATTTATGCTGTAAATAAATTCCACCAAACGTTGTGTTATTTTTTTGATTTATGGTGTGGGAACTTAATTACTTTTGTTTTGTGGTACCCTTTGATTCTGAAAGGAGCGTTGAGCATCGAATTTGATTGGTCCATTTCCTGCAATTCTAAATTTTATTTTATTTTCTTTATGAACTTAACTTTCCCTAACACTATTTCGACTTCCTACCTCTAATGAATTCGTAATATACCTGTAATTAATGACATTTACCTGTTCAATTGTTTGTGTAATTAAGAATGACTCAAACGGTTAATTGTTAGTGAAGTCTTTTGTTACTCAAGATTTATTTACTGCTTGGCTCTCCCCTATTTTGGTCCTGATGCTATAACGTACATATGACATTGTTTTAGTAGATTATTGTTATTTATTGATTGTCTTTTAGAACGAACTCAGAAATGCTCTTTTGCTTGCATAATTTGGCTCCTATCCTCCTGCAGATAAACAGGGTGGTCAAAGATCAACTAGAACTTCGCACAGTCAGCCGACGCGATTTTCCAGAGGGCCGTTATACCTTGTTCTGTCAATCTTCCATGTCGTCGTGTACGTTACTCAGGTCTTTCTCTAAGCCCCGAAATCTCCAAATTCCAACTCCTCCGAAGTCTACTATTTACTTAGAGCGAACCGGTTTCGTTCTATACACAATCATATACTCACGGTCTTTGCAAGAGTTCGAGTCGTGAATTCTAATTTCTCGCATGCAAGAGACGATGTGAGGATGCCCCTGTCGAGACTAAAGCGCTAGCTGTAAGCGAGTCCACATCATCCAATGCACAGTACATAAGAAGATATATATGTATACATACGTTTGGGAAGGATTATAACTCGCAATGTGAAGCTAGCTAGCCTCGCATTCCAAGCTCGGATTTCGTGAAAAGGAATTCTGCACAAAACCTTAGCCGATGACCGAATATATACATAATAAGAGTAGGAAATATCAATATATAAGAATAAACTAAGAATATTTATTAGTTTTATTAATGGAGAGCTAATAACTCCAGGCTTTTGTTTGTTTGGTTGACAATTTTATTTAAGAGATTGCCATCTCTATTGATTTCTTGATTTGATTGGTTGACAATTTTATTTAAGAGATTGCCATCTCTATTGATTTCATGATTTGTTTTGTTGAACTGTTATTCTAGATTTTCCCCCTCCCCAGACTCAACTCTTTGATATAAATTTTTACTATCCCGTGATTTTTCAAAAGTCTCATGTAAATGTTTGACACTTGTGAGGTTTTTATTCCCATAACTTCAAATGTTTTCATGTAATTCCTCAATTCATTTTTATACTACTATCCCGTGATTTTTCAAATGTCAAATGTAATTATAAACTGCAAATTAATCTTCTTGTTAATTCCTCAAATCATATTTCGCTGCTATCCCGTGAATTTTCCAAATGTTTCAAATAGATGATTTATATTTTTTTTTTTTGTAAAATAAATACTAATTTCATTTTATATAAATTGGTTTTTAATCCTTTTGTATTTTAATATCGTAGTAATGTTAGCCCGAAGCAATTAAAGAATGTCAATTGTTTATTTTACCTTTAAATTCATAAACAAAACCGGCACTGACTTCGTGACCCACTAACCCAATAACATACTCTCGAATAAGTACATGAAATGACACGTGTTTTTGTTTACACTATGCATTCCAAAACAATTTGCCCTAATTAATTTCCTTTATTTCATTGTATTGGTTTCACTTTATATCTGATCGAAGCCCCGTCTGCTAATTTATTATTCAGTATATATATAACTATATTTATATAGGCTTTATACGTAAATAAATGTGGTTTATATTCTAAATACACATATACATATATTAATTTTATAGAGATAATTTAGTAAAGAATAAATTTACATAAACTACATATTTTTAATAAATTTTATATATAAGACTTATAACTCTGTAGGAACTCGGAAATTAATAAGTGTAGATATATTTATAGGTAGGTATCTGATAGATATCACTCAAATTCAATATAAAAGATGTTTTGTTTAATTAACCTCTTTTCTGGGAATGTAAATATATATATATAATTACCCATATATGGATAACATATCAATATAAAAGATATATATGTAATAAACATTTAATCATAATTGTGCAATATCTCTCTGAGATATTTTATTTACGGAATATATATAGAAATACATATACATACATACAAGTATAATTCGAAATACATATTACATACATTATTTTTAATATACATATATAGCACAGATTTGAATCAAGTAATATTTTGTCGTAATAATATAAATTTTTATACCGATGATCAGCTGTTCTCTCCTCGTCCATGATTCTGAAAATATTTATACTTATGAAAACTTACCCCAACATGTCGATTCCTGTCGGGAGCTACACGACCATCTCTTTTGTTTATATATTCTTTTTCTCTAACTAATTCGGCTATTGTCTAACTAAATCTAAATTAATCCTTTCGATTTATTATTCCGCTATTTTGTTGAATCTAAACTGAATTAATTGACGACTAATCTTTATCAATCAAAATGTACTTTATTTTCAAAACTCGTTGATTAACCTAACACTTTGTTAAATTAAGTTTAACAAATTAATTCATAATTATTATCCGGAGTAATATTATCATTATTTATTTCGTGTTCTTTTTTCACCGAACTTTTATCTAGCAACAAAGTATTATACAATTAAATACCGAATAGATTTTTATCATTGATTATTTATTCCAGATTTATTATTATAGTTATTCCATTATTAGAATAACATTCTGCTTAAATTATAATTTTTAAGCAGTAACCACTTCACGATTATTTACGAAATAATAGATTTATTATTATTTAATCTAACAATAGATTAATACTTCGCGATAGAAATGTTCCGTTCAATCGTACGTTATCTAGCTGAATTAACTCGATGTTAATTTTTTTTAGATTAATGTGGTTCGACAATTATTCTCTAAACACTATTAATTTTTTTTTTTTTTTTTTTAAATCGTTAAACTATATTATAAACTTTTTATTTTAATGATAAGTTGAATTTATAAATAGATATATTATTATTCACTGCTGTTATAAAATTCTTTAAACACTGTTGTTACTTTTTTTTTATTAATTCGCTACACTATATAAACTTTTTATTTTAATGACAAGTTGAATTTATAAATAAATATATTATTATTCACTGCTGTTATAAAATTCTTTAAACACTGTTGTTACTTTTTTTTATTAATTCGCTACACTATATAAACTTTTTATTTTAATGACAAGTTGAATTTATAAATAAATATATTATTATTCACTGCTGTTATAAAATTCTTTAAACACTGTTGTTACTTTTTTTTATTAATTCGCTACACTATATAAACTTTTTATTTTAATGACAAGTTGAACTTATAAATAAATATATTATTATTCACTGCTGTTATAAAATTCTTTAAACACTGTTGTTACTTTTTTTTATTAATTCGCTACACTATGTAAACTTTTTATTTTAATGACAAGTTGAATTTATAAATAAATATATTATTATTCACTGCTGTTATAAAATTCTTTAAACACTGTTGTTACTTTTTTTTATTAATTCGCTACACTATATAAACTTTTTATTTTAATGACAAGTTAAATTTATTGTAAAACTATATAAAACACTTTATTTAATTTTCAACACTTCACAGATTTAATCACTAACACTGACTATAATTTTCTAAGTCTCAGGTTTTCCCACTCCGAATTTTTCTAAGTCCCAAAATTTTACAACACTTAAGAAATTTTTCAACTAATAACCGTATTAGACACTACGTCACGTAACTTCCACGTTTTTAATCCGACGATTGGTCCCCGACGACTGCTGATCAAATGTCCATGTCGTAGGTTAAATACCCATTCCAGGATTAGAATGGCTTAATTACGCGTTCATTGATTTTCTAATTTAAACTCTAACAACTCGAGATTTCATGTATCAATTCTGTCATTTTCGTATCAACGTGTTAAGTCCGGCCCCTTGATTTTAGAAATCTTCTGTCTCTTACGTAAATTGTTCCAGTGTCGAACCTACCATTATGTCAAATTTTGCCCCGTCGTTCCTTTGTCTTCTGGTCTTACGAATTTAACTAAAATATCATGATTTTCGTGTCCTTTTTTCTCTCAATATATAATAGGTACGTCTTCAATAAACTGTATATAATTCTCAATTTGGTTTATCGCTACCAGAACACGAACAAACTCATGTCGAAATCTTCACTATGCTTTTCCCAACATTCATTTTCCTAAATTTCCCCACATTTTCATGTTTCTTATATGAATCAATTCAATTTTTAACTGTATTGTCTCTACTTACGTCGTAGACTTGAATTTTCTTATTTTTCTTCAATTATATTTTATATACGACGTTATTTTTATGATTTCTCTGCTTCATTCTTATGTCATTGTCCATAACTATATGATTAGTTATATTCCAAGCCAAATTTACTGTTTTCATCAATACTTCTGAATTTTCATGAGTTTTCCTTACGGAATCGTCTTTAAACTGTCTTTACTTCATTCTTTACGATCATTTGTATAATTTCCAATGTTTATCTTCTCTTAGAAAACTTCACCTTTTAGTCATAAATATTCAATCTGCTATTTTTTCATAATTTTCATAGAAGAAAATTCCAATTTGACTCTGGGATATGTGTCAGGTTAATTGCTTCGTATAAAAAACGTATAAAATTGTGTCTCGTTTCATCTCAAAACCCCATAAAGTATCATCGCTGACATATGTTGATGTTTTCGATTTCTACGTACTTGGTCGTAAATAATAAATTAATATTAACTCGTTAAATTTAATCTCTTTTATCTTATCCAAATATTGCATAAGTTCCATGTTAACTTTTATTGCCCCAAAAGCAATAAAGACTATCATAATCACCCAAAACCATGTCGGAAATCTCATTGTTTAAACAAAAAAATAGTGTGTGAGCTCGACAACCTTTTTTTACATCAATTGCCTCAGCAATTTGTTCTATCGCCTATAGTATTTTCTCATAGCAAATGACGTAAAACGATCCTTTCCTTTGAATTAATCTAACGTAATATAACTAGAATAACCATCATATTTCAAATATATAACGATATCTATTTAAACTCGTATGAAAACGCAAAATTAAGCCGAAATCTTATATTGTTCAATTAACACTTCCGTTTAAATGTCCGTTTTTTCCATTAGATTTTCTTTCCAAATCGTTTTTCCTGACTTTATTGCTTCATCTAAAAGTGACATTCCTAATTTCCATCGTTTTTCTTTCTTTTAAATATCAAACGTACGTTTTCCTCTGAATCTGGCCTCCTTTTGTTCTTCACGTTCTCGTTATGCAATTGAGTATCCCTACAGTAGCTTTTCCCACGTTTTCCAGGACTTTTCTTTAATCTTCCGTTCATTATATTTCCTTGCTATTTTATTGCATCATTTTTTCAAAATAATATGGATTTATTTGTTCGTTAACTGCGGTTGTCGATTCCTCTGTTGCACTCAATATTTACCTTTACAATTAGGGTCATTGTACCAAATGCACCGAACGTGGGATTGTGTTTATCTTAAAGCGTATTGATCTCTCGGGTTGATGATGATTTTTACTCCATAAATCTCAGACTAATGGTCTAGTCCAAAGTCCATCTCTTTGTCTTGAAAAAAGGTAACCTCCCCCTCCTCTGATTGGTTGATCAATCTTAAGTGTTTATAATTGGATCCCTCTGTGTTCTATTTATCAAAACTTGACATGAATTTAATAATTATAGATCTCTGCAGTCTCCATGGCCCAATCAAACTTAATCCGCTAGGTGTCGCTAGTGTGTTGATTTCGTTATAATTCTGAATTATTATTTATTCATTCGTAAGGTGGAAGCTACTATATTTTCGTATCCACTGCGATTCATCACACGTTTGAATTGTCATCAATAAACTCTAATTACAAAAAACTTGTTACTTGCTTGGTATTACAAGAAATCACCAGCAAGTTACCGCAGACCTCTTTTCCAAAAAGGGAGGCAAACATACCACCAGGATTGAAATTGGCCGATCCTGAATTTTCCACTTCCGGTCATGTGGATATATTACTCGGCTCCGAACTATTTTGGGAAATGCTGACCACTGATCAATTGAGATTAGGAACAACTGGACCTACGCTGCAACGCACTGAACTTGGATGGATATTATCCGGGCCAATTAGAATGTGCACTACAAAAAAAGAGCAAGAATCATCCTCGTGTCACTTATCTTTAAATATGATTCACAATCAAATTGAAAGATTTTGGAAACAAGAGGAATTGGTGTCCATCAAGCACCAAAATTATGAAGAAAAGGCTTGTGAAGAGAGCTTCAAGTCAACCCAAAAAAGGGATGAAAATGGGCGTTTCGAAGTAAGATTACCATTCCGACCTTGTATAGATCAAATAGGTACTTCCTTGCCTATGGCAGAAAAAAGATTTTTAAACTTGGAAAAGAAATTATCTTCTAACATGGATTTGAAACTTCAATACATTAAATTCATGGAAGAATATGAAAACTTAGGTCATATGACAAAATTTGAACCAGTTTCAAATGAAGAAAAATCTTACTATTTACCTCATCATGCAATCAAGAAGGAAACCAGCAGCCTACCAAACTAAGAGTGGTGTTCGACGGCTCCGCAAAAACCTCCAGCGGGATATCAATAAACGACGCGTTAATGGTTGGTCCAATAATACAAAATGATTTATATACCCATTTGTTAAATTTTAGAAAATATCAAGTGGCATTGACGGCTGACATAGAGAAAATGTACAGGCAGGTCAACATTAGAGAGGAGGACCGCGTCTTCCAAAAAATACTTTGGCGAGCATCTCCAGAAGAGGAAATGGGCCATTTCAAGTTAAATACGATAACTTATGGTATGGGACCGTCATCTTTCTTAGCCACGCGTTGCTTGAAGCAGCTGAGTATGGAAAACGCTCAGTTATATCCTGAAACTAGTCTCATTTTAGAGAGAGATTTTTACATAGATGATCTAATTACAGGTGCAGACAATGTGGAATCCTGTAATTTGTTAAAAGAACAGTTAATCTCCATAATGAATTCGGCCGGTATGAACTTAAGAAAATGGCGGTCTAATTCTTCTGATTTGTCATCGGAGGCCGATCAGGCCACTGATATGGTAATTTTGGACAAACCAGAAGGAGAGAAAATTCTAGGCTTAGCTTGGAATTGCGAAAAAGATAGTTTTTTATATCACGTGGAACTACCGTCACATCCTATTTATAATAAACGGAATATTTTGTCACTGATTGCTAGTATTTTCGATCCATTAGGTTTGCTTGGACCAGTAACCGTGAATGCTAAACTTATTATGCAGAAATTATGGCAAGAAAAGATATCTTGGGATGAAGAAATACCTATAGAAATTCTGAAGCTTTGGAAAAAATATTTAGAAGATTTAAAAGGTGTAAATTCTTTTCAAATACCTAGAAAAATTATATGTAATCAAACCGTAAATATACAATTGCACGGATTTTGTGACGCATCTCAAAAAGCATACGCTGCTTGCGTATATATGCTATCCACAGACCAATCAGGAAAACGGCATTCTCAATTAATCACAGCTAAATCAAGAGTAGCTCCATTAAAAACGATTTCTTTGCCTAAATTGGAATTATGTGGTGCTGTTCTGTTAACAAAAGTTGTTGAAAAAGTAAAGGAATCCCTAGGTATACCTTTGGATAAAGCATTTTATTGGTGTGATTCCACTATAACTCTATGCTGGATAGGAAATCAACCAGCGCGATGGATTACATTTGTTGCAAACAGAGTTGCAGAAATACAGGAAAGAAGCGAAACCAGTCAATGGAAGCATGTCAACTCCGAAGATAATGCTGCGGATATTTTATCAAGAGGAACCAGTGCTAAAAGTCTATTTTCTTCAGAAATCTGGTGGAGAGGTCCTAATTGGTTAACTCAAGATGAAGTAACTTGGCCGAACTATAAGGAAATTTGCATCGATCCACCGGAATTAAAAAGCAAAATAAATTTAACCGTCAGTATGAATAAAGATTGGGAATTGTTTTATCGTTTTTCTTCTCTCACGCGTTTACAAAGAGTAACTGCTTATATCCTACGTTTCATTAATAATACAAGAAAAAAACATACATTTAGCGGACAACTTTCAATAATAGAATTAAACAAGTCGTTACATTCATTAATAACGGTCACTCAATCTTATTCATTTTCAAAAGAAATTAAAACATTAAAGGCGGGAAAAAACTTAGATAAAACCAGTCATCTCAAATCATTAAACCCATTTATACATATGGATTTATTGCATGTAGGTGGGAGATTGTCCAGAGGAAAACTAATACATGAAGCACAAAAACATCCGATATTACTACCTCACGATCATCCTCTAACAAAGTTAATCATTAAACATTTTCATTATACAAATTTGCATGTAGGTACTCAAACGTTACTAGCACTTATTAGACTAAAATATTGGCCTATAATGGCAAAAAATGCTATTAAAAAAATACTTAAAAATTGCATTGTGTGCTTTAAATGCAGTCCAAAAACAAGTCATCAAATAATGTCTGACCTTCCAGAGGATAGAGTGTCACCATGTAGACCGTTCTCTGTTACAGGACTAGATTACGCAGGGCCAATCTTAATAAAGTCTGTAATCAGTAGGAGATCCAATTCAGTCAAGTCTTATATTTGTTTATTTATATGCTTCTCTACTAAGGCAGTTCATTTAGAACTGGTCACCGCTCTGACTACAGATGCATTTCTTAATTGTTTAAAGCGTTTCATTTCCAGACGTGGAAAACCTAGTAAATTGTATTCTGATAATGCTACTACATTTGTTGGAGCGAATAATGAATTGAAAAATATGTATAATTTATATGTCTCTCAAAAGGAAATAGCTAATTACTTAACTAATATGTCTATTCAGTGGGTTTTTATCCCACCTAAAGGTCCTCATCATGGAGGTCTTTGGGAATCTAACATAAAAAGTGTGAAATATCACGTAAAAAGAGTGGCAAACGTCTCTTCATTAACATATGAAGAGATGTGTACGTTATTATACCAAATAGAGTCCTGCATAAATTCTAGGCCTTTAATTCCACTATCCAACGATCCCCTCGACCTCTTCGCACTTACTCCAGGTCACTTTCTTATTGGTGATAACCTGTCAGCTGTAGCTGAACCTGACCTACAACAGATTCCCATAAACAGGCTTAATAATTTCCAAAAACTAAGCCAACTAAGACAGAGCTTCTGGTCAAGATGGAGAATTGAATATCTGGGAGAGCTGCAGCAAAGGACTAAATGGACGGATGGGAACCGGCGACAACTAAAGATTGGGGACTTAGTTATCATCAAAGACGACAACGCACCACCAAATTTATGGAGGATGGGACGTGTCATCGCCACTCACCCTGGACAAGATGGGATAACCCGTATAGTCACCTTGAAGACGCAGCAAGGGTCTATGAAAAGGCCCATTACCAAATTGTGTCTTCTACCAATGGACGATGCTATAACATCTTAGAAGAACTGGATCAAAATAAACTACTAACATCTAAGAAGAGCAGTATAAAAAATAAGTCATCTTTACTAAGGCCAAGGATCAAAAAGAAGCCATCTTTCTTGAAGACAAGAACTGCAGAGGCTATCGATCGAGGATCAAGAAGATGAACATTTTATAATTTAGTGTTATTTTTTTTCTTATGCATATCTTCTAATGATTTACTTCAATTTATTATTTTATTGTTTCTAAACTAACTACAACAATCAATGGATTACGATATGTGTATTAGCTAGTTTCAACTCTCTTTTTATTTTATAAAAATAAGTTATTCTTTCTAATTTAAAAAAAAAATATCCTCACAAATAATAATAATCAATTTTAACTATTATAGGGTTCTAAAAAGAACTTTCATTTAATTTCAGCCCTTTTTGTCGGGGAGCTATGGTTAAAATTGATGCTTATTGAGTAGGTACTTGTTCTATGGGCAATTACTTCTAGGCAAGTACCTACCTAATTTTATTATTTTCTTTTTTGTTCCATTATTCAAATAGTTCTATAGAAGAACAAAGGAAGGTAGCTTCCATTGTTACGTAAAAAAATGTGTTCCAACAAGCAGATCACAATATAAATCTTATAAAAAATCAGGATTATGTAAATAAAAGAATAATAAATTATGACCAGACAAACAAACACAAAACAAGCGTTTGATTTACAAAAGTGAGTACCACAGAAAACCTCCACCTGAAATCAAACAAGAGCGTAAAAAGCGCCACCTTCTTTTCTTTTAAAATCATTAACCTATTCCTTACATCTGCCATGCGAGTCGTTTTGGCTCAGAATAATCGACCTTGTACATTGTTGTCACCTCATCACCGGTAACAGACCCTCCACACAGCATCCCCTAAGATTACATCCCCTTAGGTAAATAATTTCTCTCAGGGCCTGATGGTGGAGCTAATTTAAAATGAAAAAATAAAAATAGTTTTAAATTGAAATGATGGCTGATTGTTTTGTGATAATTTTTTTCAGTCTATATTTGAGTCCACGAGTTACAACGCCGAAACAAACGCGGTTTCTTTGTTTTTTATTATTACATAAACAGCGATTTGTATGTTGATGGCTGGACATAAAGTGTTAAGGGTTTACAAGATTGGAAATCTCCTCGCACGATGGAAAAGAACAATTTACGGAGAGAATTGTAACGAAAACTAAAATTTATATCCTAAATTGGTGCCTATTTCCCCAGAAATTGGAAAATAGGTCTTGCTTATCCGAAATCTCGTACTTTGATCTACGAAATACGAATTGACGATTTCTGTTAGTAAAAGGGTATTTTTTTGTTATTATTCTTTAAAAATTTTTGACGGAAACATTTTGATATGAGAGCTGCTTTGTTCGTCGTTTCAATTTCTTCTGAAATAGAATTGGTCGGTTTTTTTATGTTGACTCTGTGCGAAAGTATTTGATTGAATGTTTTGGCTCTATGAAAAGGAATATACAAGAAAATGATTAAGAATTGCGATTCCTTTGAATCGATCCACTTCTTGGTTTATGTTGTTTATTTGGTTCTACTTACACAAATGAAAAGCTTGTTTATCAGTATTTTTTGCAGTAGCTCCGCACAGGAGACTCTCAGGGTTCCCATGTCATCTGGGGATGCTGTGTGGAGGTTCGTATTAAGAAAAGGGAGAAGAGATAGTTCTGGGAAGAAAAGGATGTGTAAGCTGGTAGCGCGCGTTTTCATCCCACGACAAAATATCATCAACAAAATATCCCCGACAAAATATCCTACGAATAAATCATCCTCCAACAAAATATCTACTAACACCTATCCTAACCTAACCTAACTTATTTTACTGTTTACTATTTTTGAACAATAATTTATTTTCTTTACAGGATCTCTGTTATTTTTGTCCCATTTTTTGCTAGGTTAGTTTATATTAGGTTAGGTTTTAGTAGATATTTTGTTGGGAGATGTTTCGTCCGTAGGATATGTTGTCAGTGATATTTTGTCCGGGATATTTTGTTGCTAGTTGAAACGTCGTGGAACCATGTAAACGGTTTCCAAGGGTGAAAGAGGTATGAATCCATCCCTCCAACTGCGGTGCAAGGGCACGGGTCGAGATAGCCCAGCTGGAGAGGTCAAAAGGCCTCCCTCAATCTCTCTCGATCTGACCCCTCACACAGAAAGTGGGCAGACATCCGCTGCCAAGACTTAGATAAACCTCACCCCATCCTCATCCACTTTGTTTTGTAAAAATAGTGTATAAATATGTATGCAGGCAATTTTTGAATTTTAAAAAATTAAACCTAACGTTTTTTAAACATGATGAGAAAAACACTAGCCTTAATGATTTCAAATCAATAACAATGACCGCCCATGGAACAATCAATTTTAATTTTAACGTAACAGCTTCTTAATAAAATGCAGTATTTTTCGAATTCTCTTTATTTAAATAGTTGTTTCTTCTTGCTATTAAATTAATTACATTCCATCACAAATTACAAAGGTAACATTAAAAAGAAATCCGGAAATGTACAGATTCGCAAAGTGGAATGCGGAACCTTGAGAAGGGAAAATATTTGTTATGGTGTCTAAAAAACCAACCGGATTTTTTACATATATGGGGAAAAAATTCTTCGAAACCTAAAATTTGTTCGCATTATTTACGCATCGGCGAATTTTACGAGGAGGGTTAACCTCGGGAAGTTGGTTAGGCATGTTATTTTAGAATATTTTCCTCTTTTCCTTTACTTTCATCTCAGGAACCAACCAAACATATTTTGAGTGTTTTGTTTGAGCCTCTGTATTTTGAGACAGTCTAACAAAAAAATATGTATCTATGTTGTATTAAATTAAATTTTTACATGTACCAAACACTTTGTGGGTATACATAATTATAGCAATTTTAATAAAAATAACTTTGTTTGAATATTTTATCATATATCTTTAACCAACCCGTTCTGGACCTTCATCAGGGGTGTAAAAAAAATATTTAATCCACAAATTAAAAAACTACAATTTTTTACATCCCTGATAAAGATAGATTGAACCGGAATGGGTTGGTTAAAAATATATACTAAACTGGTTTTCAAACAAAGTTATTTTATTGTAATTATTAAAGTATAGGTTGTCCAAGTAAAAAACCGTTCTTATTCTTAAAATCACGATAAATTAAATTATTTAATATGAAATCGAATAATTGAATATCGCACTGAAGCAGCTACCGAGCCGGATCATGACTCGATTTTTAGGGGGAAATCTGAGCTAGTGCTACCATATTCTGAGTAATGTCCACGTTGCCGAAAATATGGAACGGTTTTTAATTCATGGACAACCCTCGTAAGCGCCCTTGAGGTGATTTTTCACAAAAACGGCGCTCTACAAATTGTCCAATTATTATTATTATTATGGTAAAAAACAAATACTTTATCGAGTGATAACAGAAAGTACAAAAAAAAACAGAATTAATATATTTTTTTTGTATTAACCCCACAACTAGAGGTAATTAATTTCGTTTTGGGCCTATTTTATATTTGGGGATGCTGTGAGGAAGGTCTTTATAAGAAAAAATAAATAATATCTTAACCAATTAATGATTCCAAAAAAAGAAAGCAAAACCATAATAATGTTTGTAAATAATATTTTTATCTAGCCCTGACACGACTGATGAATATGTTTTTAACAACTCTTTTAGCAAGCCACGAAAATAATAAATATTCCAATAATTATTTATTTACCAGCGCTAAAAAAATATTTCAATATTGAAATAGGAAATTGCATCGGGTTCTGCAAAATACACAGGAAATCGCTGACCGAAAAATAATTGATTGGCAAAAATAGTGCCCGAAGCGATCAGTTCTGTTTTATGTCTACCTATGTTTTATACCTTTCGTAGCGTGATATTACGTTGACAAAATCTATTCATTATTTATATATATATATATATATATATATATATATATATATATTAAGTATTAAGTATTTTTATAAAACAATTACTTTGATTTTGGTTCACAAGAACACAAAATGGTAATTTGAATGCCTGTTCACTGAAATTTATATATCTGAATTAATTACGTAAAGTAGAACATTTATTATTGTGTAATTAGGTAATGAGTAAATGAAAACATTGTTGATATTAGAGCAATTGAAATATACCCCATGACATTTGTCGCTTTTATATTTACAATTGCGAGTTCCCGGCATGTGTTGGAATGCCAGAATTTCTTCATACGTGTCCTTTGCCATAAATCCCCAAAGTTTCCTCGCAATCGGATGAATGATTAAGCAATGCATAATTTCAAGACGCCAGAGCTCACTCTTACATAAAGAAAACATCGCGGGCATGCGCACATCAAATCCCCAAAGTTTCATTTCAATCTGATGAATGCTCACTCTTACATATAGAAACCATCGCGGGCATGCGCAAAAAAATCAAACCCCCAAAGTTTCATCTCTATCTGATAAATGGTTTAGCAAAAGGATGCGAAGTGAAAGGTTGCCAAATCTGTTGCGGGATGTATATATATATCTTTTCAATTATATTTCTTTGTAAAAGAAATATAAAGTATTTATATTTTATTCAATTTGTAACTTTGTTAATTTCTTCTGTAAAAGCCCCGAAAAGGGCGTAAATAAATAATTAATAAATAATTAAATAAATAAATAAACTTTAACGAAATGAATGTTTCATCTTAATTGAGATAAATACCTACAAGAAGCACCACTAGATGAAATTAATAGTAGGTACTTCTTCAAACATCGAAATTATTTTGTGGCACCATTTTTGACTTTAGCCTTGTTTTGTAACTAGATTGGAATAGCCAGCTACTTCCCCACCTTCGTTCCTCCACTCACCACTTACCTTCAGCCTCATAACATACCCCAATTAGGGTTTCCATAATATCACTTTGTTTTAACCACTTTATCGTTAAAAAACCAACATGTTTCGTAAGCACTGCTAAGCAAGTTAAGTAATCCTGTACAAATAAACCTTAATGACATAAGCATTGCTTTTTATATTATCTCCATACAAGAGGCCCTGAGAAAAATAATTTCCCTCAGGACGTATGTCATCTTTGGGGATGCTGTGTGGAGGGTATTTTTTAAGGAAATTAAGGGGAAAAAATCTGGGAAGGAAAAAGGTATGAGAGGTGGGTAGAAATTTATTTTATTTTTATTTTAGTTTATTATTGAAACAAAAAGTAAGACATATTATAAGGTAATTACATATTACATGGGTGCATTAACCAGTGAAGTTTCCGTAAAAAAATTATAATATACAAACATTTGGTAGGCGGGTTTGGGTACCGCCGCCCTGGGAACCATTTATTGGATGACCAACACCTCTGCCACAGGTTACCCCAAGTGGTTCACTACGTTTGGTGACTTAGCAGGGGTGCCCAGGTTCATGGGGTAATGTTTGTCTGGGTCTTGATGGCGGGTGCGTCGGCCCACCTTCTGCGTGGCAGGCCGGATTGGGAGATGCTGGTTGAGGGAGACCCTTTACAACCGGTTACCGTTGTCCGGGCCGCTCGGTAGTACAGGGGCCCGACCCTCAGGCTCACGACTGAGGGTGGGCTGCCCCATCAACGAGTGCAAAAACCCCACCGCTGCTGTTGTGCCGGTTCGTGACCGGAGGGGACCCAGCAGTTGCGTTTGGGGCGCATTGGGCGACCTCTCCAGCCGGACTCTCCCAGCCCATCGCCTTGCACCGCAGTGGGTGGGTTGGATTCATACGTCCGTCACTCCTGGACACTCCGATCCCCAGCTTCCTACCCACCCCTTATACCTTTTCCTTTCCAGATCTTCATTTCTCCTCTTCAAAACAAAAAACTTTACTCAATCATGAACTCACAAAAAAACATAAATAACATCTTTACAACGGCGAGAAGCAGGAGTCCCCGGTGCAGGCCAAAACTGTTGGTGAACTTCACCAACATTCGCGGCCTGCACAAAAATCTAAATTCAGTCCACCACCACCTTGTTTCCCAACGTCCCAACCTTCTCTTCCTTTCCGAAACGCAGATAGCTGAGCCTACAGACGCCTCCTATCTGGATTGCCCGGGTTTCACCCTCATGGGCAAATTCAGACCCAAAGGAGGTGTATGTCTCTTCAGCCGAGCTGACGTCAACTGTGTGCGACTGTTGAATCTGGAGAACTCCAAATTCGACGTAATGTGGGTGCGCGTCGATCTTGCCAGTACGGTAAGGTTTTACGCGTGTTTATACCGCTCACCGAACGTTAGCGTTTCAGATACATCCGAACTCTTCAAACATCTAAGTAATACTGTTGATGACCTCTTGCCCCGCTTCCCTACAGCAGAGTTTGTGGTCCTGGGGGACTTCAATGTTCATAACGAACCTTGGTTAAAGTTCTCAGGACCAACGGACTCGGCTGGACGAGAGGCGGAATCCTTTGCCCTCTGCTACGGACTGGAGCAAATGGTTCAGGAGCCTACAAGGGTTCCTGATGTCCAGACTCACCGCTCTAATCTGCTAGATCTGTTTCTAACCACTGTGCCACACGGCTACAAGATTGAAGTCACAGCGCCTCTAGGATCGTCCGACCACTGCCTGGTGACAACATCAATCCCCGTAACCTTCAGACCGCCAAATGAGCGGCTGAAGAGAAAAGTGTGGCACTATAGATCAGCAGATTGGTTTGGTCTGCGGGCTCATTTCAATGCCTTCCCGTGGTCAGCTGTCTGTTTTCAGACTTCGGATCCCTCAAGATGTGCCCAGGAAATTGGTGAAGTCATCACATCCGCGATGGATGGCTTCATCCAATCCACTGTGAAAGAAACTGGTGTGGGCTCAAAGCCGTGGTTCAGTCGACAATGCTCCGAAGCAGTGCGACGAAAAAACGCGGCTTACCGAGCCTACAACACATCTCGAACGTCTGAAAGCAGAACAGTATATAACAAAATGGCAAAGGAATGCAGGAGGATCATTAACAGGTCAAAATTCGAGCACGACCTGCAGATCAGCAGTAAGCTGGCTGCCTGCCCGCACGGCAGCAGAGCGTTCTGGTCGCTTGCGGGCTCAATAGGTCGCAATTTCTGCAAATCCAGTCTGCCACCTCTTACCAGACCTGATGGCTCTCTAGCAAATACCGCCGCCGAAAAGGCTAACTTATTAGGCAAAATGTTCGCGGAAAACTCGACCCTCGATGATCAAGGTGCTACCCCGCCGTCGGTTCCTCATTGCAGTTTTCGTATGAAAAAGCTGAGGATCCGGCATCGGGATGTACTCCAAGTCTTACGAGGGCTTGATGTTAATAAAGCTAGCGGGCCTGACGGAATACCTGCCCTGGTATTGCAGAGGTGCGCTGTAGAAATAGCTCCAATTTTGACGAAGCTTTTCAAAATGTCCCTGAAGACTGGCTCTGTGCCCTCTGGTTGGAAAAAAGCGATCATTCACCCTATTCCAAAGAAGGGTGACCGCTCCAACCCAGCCAACTACCGCCCCATAGCGATCACATCTGTTCTGTCAAAAGTGATGGAACGTGTGATCAATGACAAACTGCTCACATACCTCGAGAAGAACAAAATTATTAACGACCGTCAAAACGGATTCCGGCGGAACCGCTCGTGCGGTGATCTTCTCGCGTATGTGACGCATGTTTGGGGACGGTGCCTGGAATGTTTTGGTGAGACCCAAACGGTTTCACTGGACATTTCCAAGGCCTTTGACCGGGTTTGGCATCGAGCGCTTGTCAACAAACTGCGTTCTTACGGACTTCCCGCATCCTTGTGTGCGTGGATTGCCGACTTTTTGAGGGGGAGGTCGATTCAGGCGGTTGCTGACGGTTTCACCTCTTCCTCGCATTCGATAAATGCTGGCGTCCCACAGGGATCGGTTCTGTCTCCGACTTTAGTTCTGTTGCACATCAACGACCTCTTGTCATGTGCACCGATTCATTGTTACGCGGATGACAGTACAGTCCATGATAGCTTTTTGTTTGACAAGCCTCCAAAGGGCACACAAACCCCAATAGCTCGGAGGGCTTTGAAGCAGAGAATGGACGGTTACCTCGAGAGTGTTTTCTCTTGGGGTAAGAATAACCTCGTCGAATTTAATGTTTCAAAGACCCAACCATGTCTGATAACGTCTAAAAGGGATCGAAATGATAATCTAGTCTCCTTCAACGGAAGCATTCTCCCGAACAGGACCTCCATTGATATGCTTGGTGTAACTCTTAGTGACCAGCTCAGGTATGGGGGCTCCATCGAAACCAGAGTTAAGTTAGCCTCTCAGAAACTGGGCGTACTGTACAGGGCCCGCAGATACTTTAATAGTACTCAACTGTTAACCCTGTACAAATCGCAAGTGCGCCCCACGGTTGAATTTGGCAGCCACCTCTGGTCTGGAGCTCCAAAATACCTAAAAAAAACCCTTGACTCTGTGCAGAAACGGGCGGTCCGTTTGATAGATTCTCCCATCTTAACAGACGGATTGCAATCTTTAGAGCATAGGCGTCAGGTGGGAATGCTGTCCTTGTTCTACCGGTATTACAATGGAAGATGCTCCGAGGAACTAGCGTCATTGATCCCCTCGGCACCGGTGCATAGTCGGGAAACACGCCAAACACGCGCCCAACATTTGTACACAGTTGATATTAGTCACATGAGAACGGGTCGTTTTTACGATTCGTTCTTGAGTTCAACAGCTCGGCTGTGGAACGATTTACCGGCCTCTGTGTTTCCTCCCTCCTACAACATGAGTCTCTTCAAGACCCATGTTAACTCCTTCCTTTCCTCAAAAAGACCCTCCACACAGCATCCTCAAAGATGACATAGGCCCTGAGGGAAATTATTTTCCTCAGGGCCTCCTGTGTGGAGTTAATGTAAAAAAAAAAAAAATATGTTAAAACATTAAAGAAAACATAAAATTTAAAAAAAAAACAGGAAATATATTTATGTATACAACAGAAATGAAAAAGTACAAATTAAAGCATGTGGGAAAGAAAAGATGAAGTTTAACAGTGAACCTATATAAAATTAAAACATTTTCACATCATTAGAAAAAGTTCAAGGATAATTGATTAGCCATTTGCCAGCGCCCTTGAGGGGATTTTTCACAACAAAACGGCGCTATGTAAGTCATCCAAATATTATTATTTTTTATAATAAGAAGGATAAACAACATAATGAGAATGAAAAAATAACATACAGCAGGGGTGGAGGGTTCGCAATTAACAATTGGTTTTAATTTTTTCAGTTATGAATTTAATAAATTGGCCTGAGGACAAACGGAAATATCAGCTTCGTAAAACATATCATTGAATTTTTTAGGAATATATGGTTCAGTGTTTCCAGGTCATTGCGCCGCCAGATCCAGACAACCCTCACCCCATAAATAAAAGTGGTTAAAAGTAAGTATATTCAAAATGTTACATTAATAGGAGCCTTAATATTTTGTTTTACTCAACGAAAGTATCATTATCGTCACAATCGTCACAAAATCTTTCGACTACCATAATACAGGCATGTGCCTAGCGTGGTAGTCGAATCACCTGTAAAAACTGAATTAAAAGAAATATATGAATAAAGAAAAAAAATCGTTGATTTATTTTATAAAAAACTCTAGAACTCTAAAAAAACTCGCGACACACAAGAAAGGGTCAATTTAATGTAGTTCTAGAATGTTAAAACAGATCCTATAAATTGTTAATTTCAAAGAATTTTCATAATTGGTTCTTGCTTAGGCCGTGTGTAAGTTGGCCGTGTGTAAGTTAGCTACGTGGTATGTATCCATTAGTATCCATAAATCATTTATTAAATGGTTTCTAGTGTAACGAATCATTAAAATAAATGTACCTATAAGTGACGGTTTTTCAAGAAACTCCTCCGATTACCTCTCGCTCCAGAAGATAGATGGAAACTTGAACGGCAATCGGCCAACGTGGGAAATGTCCATCTCGTGCTCCAAAAAAAAGAGACAGTCACAGAGAGTTGGTATTGCCTTGTAAATTCTGGTCCACCATCAATAGGACAAGGTGTTCCCATAGATATGAGCCCACATTATGCATAGATGGACCCTTAAAGAGTCGGTGATGTGTGAATGCGGTGCGGTACAGACCACCGAACATGTGGTCAACGAATGCCCGCTCCATTCATTTCCGACAGGGATTGATGCAGTCCACAAGGCGACGCTTCAGACCCTAGACTCGCATACCTAGATGCCCCCTTTTGACCGCCCCACCATACGAAAGAAGAAAAGGAAGACTGAAATAATTTTTAATTAAATGATGACAATATTAGCGAAACTCAATCAAAATCTGAATACAGAAAAATCAGAAAAAGATATCGGTTGCACTGGGACTCGAACCCAGGTTAGGTTAAAGCATTTAGTTCGGGTTGAATCTTGCAATCATATATAAAGATAGCAGCCAATAATATGTGCGTTAAGAAAATTAACATAGTGTTGGTAGTTCTTAGTCGAAGTATGATACAGTTAAAAGTGATCGAATTGGAAATGGGAATTAAAAATAAAATGGATAAATATTTATCCAGACACTATCTAGATAGCATTTAGTTCGGGTTGAATATTGCAATCATATATAAAGATAGCAATTAATAACATGTGCGTTAAGAAAATTAAGATAGTGTTGGTAGTTCTTAGTCGAAGTATAAAAGTGACCGAATTGGAAATGGGTTACACAGCTCAATCGGTAGAGCACTTGCCATGTAAGCTAAGTGACCTGGGTTCCAGTCCCAGTGGAACCAATATCTTTTTCTGATTTTTCTGTATTCAGATTTTGATTGAGTTTCGCTAATATTGTCTTCAATTAATTAAATATTATAATTAGAGATTTTACTCATAAAGTAAAAAAAAAAACGAAATAATTAGCTTATGGAAATCTGTGAATCGATACAATAGTGTTAAAACAATAGTTTTAATGATTCATCTACACACCACCTACATTATTTTTGGCTAAAATAATATTTTTTAATTTTTTCGCTAAATTTTTTTTCGATTTTGTTGCTTTCTCATAATATGACATTCTTAACTAATATGCAGATACATGTTATATTGTCAAATCTTGCGTTGGTAAAGATTAAATACTTCACAAAATGACATAATGAATAAACTGTTGTTCATATATACTATACATAGTGCATATGTAAAAAAATACTGCCGTTGTAAGTAAATGTGCAGTAATTCCCATGGGAGTCATTCTCCAGAATCAAGGATCAAATTTTTGAAGTTTTGTTTAACCTTTTAGCGTGTTTATAATTGACCTATGTACTGATATTTTCTCAAAACACTTTAAGAAACTTGTTCTACATTATCTAGTCAGAACAAAATTTTACTTACCAATTACGAATATTTTGAACTGCCTGTGTAATTTGAATACGGCACAAGAGTGGCAAATACTGCCTACCCCTAAGTTCGGCCCAATTTGGATATGTTGTGAGGCGGAGTGGATAAAAAATGTTCACCTATCAAAACTCGACAACCGTCATTCAGGACAGATTTTTTACAGACAACCCTATATCATCGTATTCGCAATTAAATAGCGCTCATTTTAATTAAAACATTATTTATTTAAAAAAATATGTGCATATTTAATAAAAAGTAATTTTCCAATTTTTTATTAATCATAGTCTTGCCAGGAATTTTTTAGACAACCCACTCGAGATATATTTTCTAATATAATAAATTAGATATAAAATATTTTTGGTCCATTAAACAGATGGGTGCAGGTCGTTTCTAGTGCGGATCTTCTACTACAATGGTAATTTCATGAATATAACATTTTTAACCACTCTGTAAATATTTCAATCAATAATCCAATAAAAATAAATGAAAAAATTAAAATATTTATGTTTATTATTTTTCTCAACCTACCCGAGAAGCCTAATATTTGACGTCGTTCCAAAATGCACATCATAATAATGATTTCCCGAGTGCATTATGACTCGTTTCGCCAACATTATAAGTGCACTGAACGTGAACTGCATTCCAAATAAGTGCACCCAATTGCATCTCGTGCAAGCCATACAACATACTCATACTAACATGTTCATACTACACTCCCGCCTGAACATTTCCTACTTTAAACTGACTAGGCTTCGGAACTACGTGCCTTATGAAACCACGATCTATTTATGTCTCACGTAGTAAGCCGTGGAAAATGTACATGTTTAGGCTTTCCAAATTCATCCACCTCTCTCATTTTCACCGATTTTGCTTATCTGCGAAAAATATTTAACAAAAAAAACTATAAGCTGTGTATTATGAAAAAGCAGAAGAATTTTTTTTTTTATTATATATATATATATTTTTTTTTTTATTCTGTGTCTATCATCGGGGAAGATGTGAGATGATGGAAACGTTGGCTAAAGAAGGGGGTAGCGCAACACAGCATAACACCCTTAAAAATAAATAACGAGAATGCTTTTGGCCGTGAAAATCTTAAATCCTATCCGAATATTTACCCAGGTTCTGCAAGTATTTAAGTTCTTTTTACTGTGACGTCTGTTTCGGCGTTTAATGCCATCAAACTGAGGTTGTGTCATATTTAATTGATTTTTTTAACCCCTAATCTATTTTTTTATCATTTATATTTATAGTGATTTATTATCATTTTCGTTAAACCTGATTTACTTAGAAAATCACTGGTGTGAGTCACTTACCTTTAAATTTTGATTCATAAAGAGATTAAAATTTGATTCATTCAAACCGATTCCCATCAATTAAATTCATCTTCCAAAATTCATCTTACACAACAAGCAGAGTACAGTAAATACGTTTTCAAAATTCAATTAGATACTTAGGCGTAATAATAAACTTCGATGGGAAGATCATGTAATTAATGTCACAAGCCGTATACGGAAACTGGCATATATCTTTAGATCATTGCGCAATATACTAAAAAAAATACACTGAGAATAGTATATTTTTCTCTGTGTCAATCAATTTTATCGTACGGGATAATTGTCTGGGGAGGATGCTCTAAAACTATATTAGATCCTTTAATAAAAGCCCAAAAATTGATAATACGCACCATTTATAAAGTACATTATATACACCCCACGAAAGACCTTTTTAAAGACTACAAAGTTCTTAATATAAAATCCATATATGTAAAAAATATTACCTCTTATTTTAAATTCATATTTACAAAAAAATATATTATAAGTTCAAAATACAACACAAGATATTCAAACCAATTGAATTATATTATTCCAACAACAAAAACTTCATTGGCACAGTCCCAGTTTAACTTTCTTGCACCTAAATTTTTTAATAACTTATCAATTGAAATAAAGTCTAAAGCCAAATATCTCACTTTCAGTAAATCGCTTACTGACCTTCTGATGAGTGACTATGACAGTGTTTACAACTTGTTTCATATACTCAGATAAATATATAAATTTTCAACATCATTACATACTAGTATCATATGTTTACAGGTTTATTTTATTTATATGTTTGTTTTACGTACTTCTTTTTCTCTTTTCTATTCTTTATTATAACTTTACCAATTTAACCATGTGTTTTCACTAGACTACACTCAAAGTTACTATCCTTATTTAATCACCATGAAACAGGCATTCGCCTAGTATGGTGATTTAATAAATCTTATTTATGGAAATGTCAAATATGTAACATGTATTATATAAATAAATAAAATAAATTCATTATAAAATATTGGTAGACTGTGCAAACCGAAGTGTTTCGTTCCTGTGAATATTTAACAAAAGCATTATCATTATCACTATATGGAATAACCACTTGGGGAACTTATCATTATCACTTTATGGAATGACTTCTAATCATTATTACTAACCATTTATTATAAGAACAGTACAATTCTGCGGTTAAATTACAAAAAAATATTTTTTCATATAGACGAAAAATTTCATTTTTGAATCGGAACTTAACTCTCTTGCCGGTGTAGGTCTTATTATGGCACAGAATATTGATTCCGCACAACTATATCTGACTCTAAATTTAAGAGGAAAGTGGAACATGACCAAAATACTTGGTTCTCAAAAAATGAAGGCTTGATCCCTGGAGTATACACTGTGCCTAAAATATTCAGCATGTTACGAAGTGGTATAAACAATTGTGAATCGACGTTTACTATATAGACTCAAATATTATATACCTTTTCCCTACTAGGCGATTACATCATTCTGTAATTTTTATTTATTGTTATACTTTCACGTTCACACGTAATACGTCATCCTCATTTACAAACGGAGGATATCATAGATCTCCAATTGGACACGCAGCTCACAGTTCACCAATTAGCGCCTCGCCCATCCGCTGCGTACTGAGGACAACCTATCAGATATCGCGGGCCGGTCGTAGGCTCAAAACCCTAAGCTGATAGCGAGATAGATGTGTCGTCCCTTTTAGCGAGGTCTTAGAGAAATTCTAGACTCAATACCTGGTACAGATATAAAGATAAATCGTCCCTTTCGTAACTACAGAGTTCCGTGGCGCCCTTTCCGCTGTGTTTCTTATATTCGTTATAGATGTTATATTGTTTAATTATTTTTAATTTTTTTCTCATTGGGCATGCTCGGTACTAACCGTCTGCGGGTCAGAAAGGATATGCTCATGGTAACACATTTCTTCAGACTGATTCGTGGATGGTTCGCAAACTCGGCAATCATTGAGAGCATTAGTTTCTATGTTCCCGATAGTTATCTCCGTCACCGACAGCATAGACTTTTATCTCCCGGTTTGCAGAACTAACTTGCCAATAATTATGCTAGTCGGGAGAACTATCTTATTGTTAAATAGAATCACTTCGGATATCGATAAGTTTAACATCAATGGAGCAGAACTCAAATGGCAACCTTGGTTTTTTGTGTTTTTTTTACATTGTGCCGAAAAAGTTAAGAATGATAAATATAATTTTGAGGATAATCTATAAGAGAATCGGAGAAATCAAATGTTGAAGTCATTCAAGTCTATGAACTTACATAAAACTGAAAAAACGGGAGACTTGCTGTTTATGTAAATCTGTTTATGTCATCAAAAATATTTTTCTCTTTTAAAAACGCAATGGAAATTATAATTTTACAATGTTCTTAAAATGAACAAATTAAATTGATTATTATTTTTAATTGATAAACTAACGTTTAAGACAAGAATTTTATGCATAGCACAAAGGGTAACAATTATTATAAGAAATAATTATCAGCCTGAAACACTCGTCTACATTGAAAAAATCTTCCGAGAAAAGATACTTGCCGCCAACGTACGCCAAAAATAAAGTTGGTTGTTTTCAGGTGGAAAATGTAATAAGAAGTAATTATCGAATGAAACACTTGTATATATTGAATTAATTGGCGGGTATTAGAAAAGCTGCCATAGCTCAGTGGTCAAGAGCACCTGGCCGGCAATCAGAAGGACAAGGTTCAAGTCCCGTTGGCGGCAAGAATCTTTGCTCGGAAGATTTTTTCAACGTAGATGAGTATTTCAGGCTGATAATTATTGCTTGTAATAATTGTTAAATTAAAATGAATTGAATTAAATTGAATGTTTTATAGTTACAATAAATTTGTACAATTAATTATACGTGAGTTATTATCGAATATTCTGTTGATAAATTGCTTAATTGCAGTTTAACAAGATAGTAATTTTGAGGAACGTTAATAAATAAATTATCCAGATGATTCTGCTGTAATACCTTTACAAAATAATTCACTAACCAAAAAGATTCTTTCTCCGTACGAAGCGTGTCAGTACATAAATACAGAACCCAAGTAATTGCTAACATACTAACGCGTGTGGGGATCCATAGCACTCTCACTTTTTTCTTTTCTCTCGGACTTTTTATGTCAGTCTTTATTACACCAAATTAACGCTTCTTGTGAAACATTTTTCACGTTTTTCATTTCGGGCTTAATTACAAAAACTGCTTTAAGCATCTTAGTAAAAGAATTAACGGGGAACACTGTAGCGTTTTTCATTAATTTGCCTAATGTTCTCATCTATTTTTGGTTTTTAATCTACCTTTCACATTTTTTAATGAATGAAAATGATTACAAGGGAACAGTAAATGAACTTTAAGACTGAATAAGAACCTAACGTTAATCATGAATTAGTATAAAGGATCATTTCTGTATAGGTACCTGCATAATACGATACGTATTTATAGGTGAATAAACAAAGACGAATCGATCGAGTATGGTTTTCAACAAATCCTAAGTGAAACATTCAAGAGATTAAATGTTTTTATTCAGGATTAAGGTAAATACAAAATTGTTGCCTATGTTTCAAGGCCAAATCGTCTACATAGAATAGATAGAATCAGAATAATTCCAATGATAACTTAAAGCGATTGTAAGGCTTTCCAGCCAAATTTATTTTTTTATGTAACAGATCCACATGAAAGTGTTGTGTTATTTTTGAAGTGAAACTTCCTTAACACAGTTGTGATTTGAAAATTAATGAAACGTAAATTACATTAAAAAGATACAAAAACATACATCTATAGGATTTAGCCTGAACAAGAATGAGACAGGATGAAACTACGCACGGTGACCGCTTTGATTTTGATCTCAATTTTCAAAGCTCCTATTGGTTGAGATTGTGTGGTGAGGCTTTGACTTCTACCGCGTGTTTCATTTCAGTACTCGATTTTTTTTAATTTTTCATAACTCAAAACAAACGTTTGCCGTACATGAATTTAAAACACGTTTGTTTTTTAGGGAGATAGTGTATATTTCTGAATACTTCATTGGTTATATCGAAATAGTCTACTGACTGAAATTTTCTTTGTGAAGGGCAATTTCCTTCGAACAAAACTGGATTCAGCTCGAAGACAATAATAATAATTCATGACTTTGTCTCTTTGACCAGAAATAAGTATAATCAACTGATAAGTTGATAACCCAAGTAATCATTTGCGTCGATAGTCTTTTCTTTGCAAGTACATATATATTCGCGATAGGAATGAGAAGATAAGTTAGAACAATTACTAGCTTTAAGAAAATGACAATGAACACGCTATATTTTTTCCACGCTGTTCACTGAAAATATAACACGTACTCAAGTTCGGGAAAGTAAAGTCGTAAAATGTAATATAACCTAAGCAAACTAAATCTAAAAGTCGATTAATGACACTGGAGAAATTTAAGCTAAGTGGGGTAGCAACTAATTATTTCCAATTCGTCATCTTGTCAGAATTTGATTTGCATACAAACTTCAAACACCTACGGAAGCAATCTTCCAAACAGGCCCTCCATTGAAATGCTTGGTGTAACTCTAAGTTACCAGCTCAGATATGGGGGCTCCATAGAAGCCAGAGTTAAATTAGCCTCTCAAAAACTGGACGTACTATATAGGGCCCGTAGATACTTAGTACAAAATTGCTAACCCTGTACAAATTTGGCAGCCATCTCTGATCTGGAGCCCCAAAATATCTGAAAAAATCCTCGACTCTGTGCAGAAACAGACGGTCCGTTTGATAGATTATCCTAACTTAACTAACGGATTGCAATCTTTAGAAGATAGGTGTCGGGTGGGAATGCTATCATTGTTCTACCGGTATTTCATTAGAAGATGCTCCGAGGAACTAGCGTCATCAATCCCTTTGGCAACGGTCCATAGTCGGGAAACACGCCAAACTCTTATACATTAGTCACACGAGAACGGGTCGCTTCTTTGACTCGTTCTTGTGTTTCGATTTTCCGGCCTCTCTGTTTCCTCCTTCCTACAACATGGGTCTCTTCAATACCAATGTTCATTCCTTCCTTTCCTCAAAAAGACCCTCCATACACCATCTCAGACGACACAGGCCCTGTGGGATTGATGATTTTCATCAGGGCCTCCTGTGTGGAGTTAGTGTAAAAAAAAAATTTAAAAAGTTAAATGCCGCAAGGATACCACCTGCCTTAAAGCCGTCTACGGTGCAGGTCTTGTCATGCGACGATTTTTGAAGTGTCACGTGATCAAGTCAGTGCCGTCTAGCAACCACAGTTTGCAAAAGGAGGCGATTGTTGTGTATGTTGGTTGTTACTGCTGAATACTTTGTTATTTTACCGCAAGCATATTAAATAAACAAAGTGACTAGACTATTTTAAATACTGAAGTATTATACTTGGCGACGGCACTGACTTCGTGACTTGGCGATGCTTGGTATGTACTCTGGTCGGTCTTGTCAGCAGTCTTGATAGTTTTATTTTTGTAAATGTTTCGAGGTATTATTTTTGAATTTTCGTTTTAAATCAAACGCAAGTAGGAAAGTACGTATACCAGTTTTTTGAACAATTTAATAAATTGCTAAAAAAAAAAAAAATCAGCTCTTTTTACGGGCGAAAACTTATTCAAGATTTATATCCGACTGATTTTATGTTTACATATATATACATGATATCTTTTATATATTTTCACTAACATCTCAGCCCATATGAGACTCCTCAGGTTGAGATGGCCTGGGCGTGTGCAGAGAATGCCGGACACACGCTTCCTAAAAAGAATTATGACTGGACAGTGGACACCCAGGTGGAAGGAGAAAAGTGGAAAGACCCAGACTGAGGTGGGAAGACGAGGTAAGAGGGGATGCAGCACAACTTCAAACTGGAAATCAGCCGCTGAGTACAGGAGGAGTTGGAGGCGAATGTTGCAGGAGGCCAAAGCTCGATATGGCTGTAGCGCCATTGAAGAAGAAAAAGTTATATATCTATATATATAAATAAAAATGAATTTATGTTTACTTGCATGTATGTTCATTATGCGTTTCTAAACCGTTCATCCAATTGCAAAAAAACTTTGTGATTCGATGTGCGCCTGCCCGCAATGGTTTCTATGTATAATAGTGAGCTCTGGCGTTATGAAATTATTTCCTAAATTATTTATCCGATTGCGATGGATCTTCGATGAGTTGTTGTGATCATTCCCGCGAAGGTTGCCAGATATACTGGTGAGCTCTGGCATAATTAAATTTGTAAAAATAAATGCGAGAGGGTGCACGTTAGCTGTTTGATAACTGGAGGTACTGGGACTGAATGTATATAACGCGGGAAGGGGAATGGGAATGCGGGAGGGGGGGGGGGGGGGTTGCGGGACTGGGGAAGCGGGAGAGGGGATGGGGAGAGGGAAGGCGGAGAAAGCGGAGAAGGCGGAGTGGGAACGCGTTAGGGGAAGGGTATGCGGGAGAGGAAGTGGAGGCGGAAAGGGAACAGGATGAATGAGAAAAGACGCGCAGAGGAAACAATTTCTTTATTAAGTGGCATTGCAACGCATGATGGGAACTCGCTATATATAACAAAGTATACTTCGTCAATATTTATGTGAAGCGTTTTTTTTTTATTTTATTAATACGATCAGATATAAAGACAATTCCTATCAAAACGGTGTTAAATAAACGAGATTGGGTCTTGAAAATATGTGTATTTCGTTCTTACACGACCGTAAACGACAAATTGCTTACGATATAATTTATCACACTACTTGCTTGTGGGTGGCCCATAAAACAGGGCACAAGATCTAAAAAAAACATAAACGATAATACTAAAGATTTAACATAACATCACAGCCCGACTGCGAGAATTTTTTATTGTTTTAGGGATGTGAAATAGCACTCTGTTTTGACATGAGATTTGCCCACGCAATGCTTCAAAATCTCGTACCTATGCCTACAGTATGAAGTGTTTATGTTATTATAAGTTCTAATTTCCGGCTTCAGTATATGATTCTCAGATTATTTAGGACTGATGATAAACTACGGTTTTAATTTTAATTATTGAAAAATATCTGTTGTTTATTTGAAATTTTATTTTTCTCCATCAAAAATGATAATTAAAAAAGTATATTTAGTTTATTCACTAATATTATTATTCAAATTATCAACAAGTTCTGCCTGTATTTATTATTACGCGTGACAGCTGTTCCGCATTCTGAAGACATTATCAAGCTCTCTTTTAGATTCTGACAATTCGTGATGGAATTTCATTTTATGTAATTGTTATTTTATTACTTGTTCTAAAGTAAAATACGGGTTTTGTTAATATCGGGTCTATTTTAATATTATTCCTACTCCAATGTAACATAAATGTGTTCCTTTAAAATGTAACGAAATATATTAATAGACACCTACATGACGACAATAAAAAGGGTTGCTAATAATTCATGAAAGCTATTCTTAAACAAATATCAAAGTTATCAATAAAATTAGAGGTAATTATGCCTTCTAATAAAAACCAAATCAGCATTTATTCAATCATCAAAAACGACATAGCAACCAATATGGTAAAATCCACATAATTTCAATAAAATCCTTGTATACCACCCCAGTTATATAGAATTATATAAAATAAAATAATTTCCCTCAGGTCCTATGTCATCTTACGGGGATGTGTGGAGGGACTTTTTAAGGAAGAGAAAGGTTGGAAGTTCTGGTACGGAAAAGGTATGAGGGGTGGGTAGGAATCTGGGGGCAGTGTATCCAGGAGTAACGGGTGTATGAATCCATTCCTTCAACCCCGGTGCAAGGAGATGGGTCGAGAGATTCCGGCTGGAAAGATCAAAGGGTCTCCCTCAACCTCTCTCTCGATCGATCCGGCCCGCCATACAGCAGGTGGACAGACGCATCCGCCGCCAAGACCTGGATAAACCTCACCCCATATACTTGGGCACCCCTGCTAAGTCACCAAACGGAGCGAACCACTTTTTATTTATTTATTTATTAAGGAGAAAATACAGATTATACAAATGTCAACTCAAAAGAATATACAAAACAATAACTAGAGAACTCACCTGCATCCAAACTATTTATCATGAATTAACATTAACAGCAAATAAAAAAATATACAAATATTTTTACTTATAAATATGGATAACATAAGAATATAATTTTACAAATAGAGAGATGAAAAATATGCGCAATATCCTTATAAAAGTTTACAAATTATTTTTGGAAAAATTTTGATGGTAAGACTTAAAATATATAGATAAAAATAATGTTACACAGAACTTTAAAAAGAAAAGTAATTAACATTATAAACCAAGTAATGTCTAAGTTATTGTAGGTACTTTGTAGGAAAACAGCCTTCAATTTTCTACTAAAAGTACTGCGTGTATCAAAAAATAAGTCGAAATCCTTGAGGTTTTGATTTTGATTAAACGATTCGCACATTTTTCTGATTGGGGTAACCTATGGCAGATGTTATACAATAAATGGTTCCCGTAGCGGCGGTACCCATAATCGTCTAAATGTTAAGAAACCGGTCACGATTACAAATAAAAAAAGTGGAAGAAAGTTAATTTTTTTTTTAATGTTACGGATGTGTTAATCTTACCAAATCAACACTTCCATATGTGCCACGGGGATTTGATAAATGATAAGAAAGTTTATAACAGATTCACTTTTTTATTTTAAATGTCAAATACAATCGCTACACGATATTAATTCTCAGAAGATTACGATGGCTAATTTTGACAGCTGTACAGCCCAGGACACTTCGATACGAAATGATTCTGGTGATTGGAACTAGTATTCTTTGTCATAAAATAAAACATATAATAAAATTGTTGTTAAACTTTGTCATATAATAAAATAAAACATATTGTACATTAACCTGTTGGGTAAAACTGACCCATATATAGGCCCAACTACTATTTGACACAAAAGTAAATCTGACCCATATATGGGTCAGCTCATATGGTCTGATAAAAATTGTTTTATCTCCCTTACTATAATGACGAGATATATGATCTAAACATGATAGACAACCCTACACTACGATTTGAGTTCCATAGATGTTCGCAAAAAATATAAAATTATTCGGATCTATGATGTCAAACGTCCGCCAAAATATTAGGTAAAACTTTATAATGTTTGCATTCAAAATTTCAAATATATCATGATTACTTCAAATAATATAATTTGAAAGCGTATATTGACCATTAAAAAATTAGTTTCTTTTTTCGTTATCAGTTATTTTAGTTCAGTTTTTAAAGGAAACAATGTAAGGTGAGTCACTTTTAAAACTTTTAAATGTTTGCATTCAAAATATCTATATTTCAAAAATAAAATGCTTACTTCTAATTGTACAATTTGAAAGCTTATTTAATGACCTTTCAAAAACAGTTTTTAGTTTTTAGATACGTTCAGAAATATTCAAATTATTTTGATTTTATTGAAATGCGGAAATTCTCAAGAAATCGCCGGCATTTGAGAGCATTTTTATGAGCAGTATCAATAATATAACTCCAACCCTGAGGGGTTAATAGTACCTTGCCATACATATGCATAGCCTTCAGAAGGCACATACATACCCGCAAGAAATTTAAGCAAAATTTTGGATCACGAAATACGCCCTAAATGTCCGTACGTGAATACTAGTCCATGTGAATGAATAGTCCGGCAAACATGGCAGAAATGCTCGTAGCTTACCCTGTTACGTCATGCTCGCCTGTGAATACTAGGTTTATGTTGCAGTGTATTAAAACTGGCTCCATTGCAACCGTTATACAATGCAAACACAGGTGGTTGAGTAATCGAAGCCCGTCCGATGTATTACCGTTGAAGCCTTAGGTTCATTAATTTTGACGTATTGAAGCATAATCCATTGTTTGCTTGGAACATTGGTGCATTTCTACTAATTTAATCTCAGTTGTGCAGCAGCAAAATTCTGCGAACGCTAAACTTTGGTTTTTTCAAAAATGGTACATATATTATTTTGATTTTGCTTACCTTCCATTAAAGACATTTGCTTGTGAATGGATAAAGACTTTACATTTCATATAATATGTACAATTTATACTGTTACGTATTTCATATTTATAGATACAGTTAATAGACGGCAAATATACGGCCTTACTAAAAAACCCTGTGAAAAATTTATTCAATTGACAAACGGCCGCGGATGTGAAAACATTACTAATTAAAAAATTGTTCTTGGAAAAAAATACACGCCATTTACACAGCCTGAGGGGCTAGTTTATCTCTGTTTTAGGGATGATGTCTGAACGAAATTTGGAATTTTCCTAAGTATTTTGAATGTTCTATATATTTCTTATTTTTGAAGGTGCCGTATAAACAAATACCATTTTTAAAAACTAGATAAAATTACCGTTTAGATTTGTGTATTTGAAATACACTTAAGTTTTAAAAAACTGCCATATTTTTTAGATTTAAACACGGAAAAAAATGTAAAATAATTTCTTACCAAAACATTTTTTATGAAAGTGTACAGAAATATTTAAAAAATTAAAATTTAAAAAAAAACAGACCTTTTATATAATGAATTTGAAATGAAACTGTCGCCTCACTTTTTCCTCGTGCATACAATAAAAAAATTATAAAAAATTTCAAAGTTTTTTTTAATGCCAAAAAAATAACCTTAAAAATATCTCTGATATTTCAACACATTTCTTGCACCACTAAAGATGTTAATTTCTTTGATAAGTTTACCAACACGTGAATTTGATATTGATATTTAAAAAAACACCACTTTTAAGAAATTCTCATAAAATAAAGTTTTAAAAACGTAAATTTGAACTTTTATGTAACCCAAAACAATATTTTGACAGTTCAACTTTTAAATACTGTTTATTGTGCAATAACTTGATTAAACTGATGTAATACCACACAAATAACACGGCAAATGTATTAATTACATGAATAGAAGAGTGAATTGGTCACTATAATAGAAATCATTCAGTAAAATCTCAACATTTAGTAAAAATATTCCCGTCATGCATGAAAACCAACTGCTGTTTTTGCGCGGGCAAGTTGTGCAGGCGCGACGTCATCACCATCTAGCGGCTATGAATGAAAACCAAATTTTGTATGGAAAATTTTAAAAATTGCAGTGTTGCCAAATTTAAAACGTGTTTTAGAGTGAAATTATTTTTTAGTGATATTTCGTGTTTTAGTGTAAATGTGTTGTATCCATACAAAAACACAGGTAATCGGTCGTGCTGTGGTTTTTTTTTAGTAAGGCCGACAGTCTTTAATCACATCGCAATCAAGATCCTTTAACTAAAAGACAGAAACATCCATGAAATCAGTAAGAAAAAAAACCGGTATAATTTTTTGTAGGACATTAATGTGGAAATATGGGAAGCAGTTTTCCCGTTGATGATTTCTATTTCTATTTCTATTTCACTTATCACCTTCTCTAATTGCATTTTTTGTTTAATTTGTACAATTCCACAATCTAAAAAATACCATCGGCTGGGGTGGAGAGGACACTTTTTGAGTTTTTTTAATGCCTCCAGCTTATGTATGACTCTTCATTAAATGATATTCAAAAAACATTTTTTTTCTGAAGTAAAAAAATTATGTTAAAGATCTTATCTTCACCCTTTTTATAACTCAAATGATCTCATGTGATTGAGAACATCTGTAAAAATCCAGTATAAATAAACAAAGAAATAAATTAATAAACTTTCAATGATTAATTTATTAGCATGAACTGAAACATTCTTCAAAATTCTGTATCAAAAATTACTCTTTCTACCGTCACTTCGTTTTCCTTCAAATTTACCTTGTGTCTAAGTGAGTTTTTGTTTACTTTGTGAACGGTGTATAAATCAGGCAGCGCTTTCAAAGTGCACGATAAAAGAAACGTAAAAACGAAAGCAGTTTTCCTTACGTCAACAACTTAAGTGACACGTTTTAGAGCTTAAGCCTGGAGAATAAATAAGGAAGTTATTTGAACACAGAAAATAAAAATCATTGAAGGAAAAGCCTTCTATTGCATTTCTTTTAATGTATTTAAACAAACGCCTTTTACGGTTATTATCGGTAAATAATGAAATTTTTAATTTGTGTCGATTTTTTACGCGACCATTTTTATAAATAAACAAGGTAAACGAAATGCTTCGTGTCATTGTGGAAAATATTTTCAGGAACGATTTTTTTTTTAAATCCAATCCACCATTCTAAATCGCAACGTTGCTTGTATTGGCTTTCATCATATTTTATGATCAGATATATATATGTGTATATATATATGTTAGATACTTCCCTAACTTCCGCCGCCCCGAGAATCATTAATAGGATAACCAACACCTCTACCATAGGTCACCCAAGAGGTTGGCTACGTTTGGTAACTTAGCAGGAATGCCCGGGTTCATAGAGGTAAGTCTTGGAGGCGGAAGCGTCTGCCCACTGATTGTGTGGGCTTCCTCTCCTTCCTTTCCTAAGAAGCCACACAGCATCCTCAAAGATGATTTAAGCCTACTGTGTGGAGCTACTGTAAAAAAGCGTCTCCTTCCCCTCCCTTCCATATTTTGTCTCTCAACATACCACAATTGGGGATGCCAAAGTTTCACTGGCTTCTGACGATTGGTAATTGTTGGGACAAATAAAATAAAAGTTATCTGCGGTTTCAATTTTTGATTGTTAAAAAAGTAAAGATTTTTAGTAAGTTTTTTTAACAAATTCGAGAATAGCTTAGTCTCTCTCATTCAGAGGAGTAAGACTGTGTGGTGTTGAAATGAAAAAGTTTTCTTTGAAGTTGACGCAGAACCTTTAAAGGAATAAATTAAGGAAGTGAACAAAGGAGAACATCTCCAACACGATTTGGTCATTGAATATTAGATGAATGAACTTTGGCGATATTTCAAAATCAGGTCATATTATTTGGATGGAGTCTCAAAATTCCGATTAAAAAAGTTTTTAAGGGCCTCAACGGAAAATTCAATTTATTTTATCTTTTGGCATGGACCTATGTTTTTGTTATGATATCGTCGGCTCATCAGAATTTTTTTGGATTATAATGTATTCACGCTAGTAATATTGGCATTTTATTTCGTGTTTTTTTAACAGTCCAGTTTACAATTTGAAAATGGCCTTGTAAGCGTAAGAGAAACAACTGTAACAAAAATAAGAACGAAAATACTTGGAGAACTTGATTATAATATTATTAATTTTAATTAATCTTTAAAAATTAAATGGGGTACTATGAATTAAACACAAAAACAATTAATCATTAATTTTAAATATTTTTAATTATTTCATTGTGGCTAAACGTTAACAGTGGTAACATAATGCATCTTTTAAATTATTTACCCACTAGCCTGATTTTTACAGGTCTATTATCCTATTTTATTATCCATTGTGTACATAATTGCAAAACGTTAAAAAAGAAAGCTTATTTATAACAAGTGTCTTATTTTTGATAATCAATGAGAGATCTCTAATCGAAAGTCTTTGTTGCCTTAGAACAGGAGTTCTTATCGAGAAGGACCGCGAGTATACTACTATAGGTAATCTAGAATCACGCTACAATAATAATACGAGCTGGGGACCAGGTAAATCCGAGATCTTCTCCGCCAGTTGACCACACATCATTATCAATTTTCCGTCCACCCGTCGAGCATGTGCTGACACATTCCGCCATGATGTGACCTACGTGTTATGCATCCGACCGTGATACATTCATACAACTGTCTACATCAGCGGTTTTCAAACTTTTTGAGCCTGCGTACCCCTCAACTCGTACTAAAAATTTGTTGTACCCCCTCTATCTATCTTGTGTACACGTGTAATGAAAAACTGTTCATTTGTAATTTTTTTAATATTCTCATTATTACATGAATTTCAAAATTAACTCACAAAAAAAAAAATTAATGCAACAGGACTTCCGGCATTTTTAACCGTATATTCTACATGCATTCCATTGATAACAAATTTTGTTCCACTTTTTTTTATTTCGACGAGAAAAAAATCGTGTTCTCCATACACAACTCCAAACTAACCATGCGTATTGAAAGGATGAATTTTTTTAACCTCAAAACATTTTCTAGAAAAAGAATTTCTCATGTATCAGTAGTTAAAATAAAAGCCCGACATCCCTCTATAATGTATAATGTAAGCGGTTCCATGCCAACTCAGAATGAAACCAACTCAGAACCACCTCAGAAAGGTTATTAAAACTATGAAAAAATTATTTTAAAATAACCGGTAACCCTAACCTAACTTAACATATTTAACCAATTTTTTTATCATCACTCTTTCTGAGGTGGTTCTGAGTTGGTTTTATTCTGAATTGGCCGGTCACCAATGTGAACATACAGACAATGTGACTTTTGAGCATGCTTTACAGAGCAACGTTTTACAAAGTTTGACTCAATTCCACATAGGTAGAGCTGAGTTTTAAAAGCTAAATTCGAGCCACGATATTGCGTACCACAGGTTGAAAACCACTGGTCTACATAATAAAAACAGTATAATAATCCATTTTATCTTTCATTGTATCTACCTACCATTACCTACTACCATTACATACAACGTGTCTTCAACACTCATCAATAAAAATAAAATAAATGATAAAAAACAAATTAATATTACTTTTACAATGATGTTAATATATGTTCCACATAAACAAAATCGGATATATTTATCCGAGACGCTATCTAGGTTACAAACCAGTTCTTATAACGATTGTTTCCAATGAAAGGGGTATTGGCCTATGATATGGAAAAAAATGTCGAAAATAAACAAACTCAAATCTTATTTTTAATTGATAAACTAACGTTTAAACAAGATTTTTATGCATAGCACAAAGGGTAGATAACAAATATTATAATCAATAATTATCAGCCTGAAACACTCATCTACATTGAAAAAATCTTCCGAGAAAAGATACTGGCCGCCAACGGGAATTGAACCCGTGACCTTCTGATTGCACAAAAATAAAGTTGGTTGTTTTCAGTTGGAAAAATGTAATAATAAGTTATTGTAGAATGAAACACTAGTATATATTGAATTATTTGGCGGGTATTTGATAAGCCGCCATAGGTCAGTGGTCAGAGCTGCTGACCGGCAATCAGAAGGTCACGGGTTCAATTCCCGTTGGCGGCCAGTATCTTTTCTCGGAAGATTTTTTCAATGTAGATGAGTGTTTCAGGCTGATAATTATTGATTATAATATTTGTTATAAACTCAAATCTTTCAAGAAACGATAAAAAAATACACTATTGCATCAATGATTCAATCCAATATTGTATATGTTAGCCTTCTTGGAAGATTTGAGTTTTTTTATTGACAAAACTATTTATTCATATTCATATTGCGTACGTACGGGCGCCAACCATTAGGTAATTTATCTTCATATTTTAATATAAAAAGCATTTTTCCGTAAAATAATGATACGCCCGCCATCTATGAAAGAGTAGAATATGAATTCTTTTGACAATCACCTTAATTTTAAAATTTAAAAACGTGAGATTGACAATTATGCCGGTTTCTTAGAAGGTGGCAATGGCTGAACTAATTAAAAGCGCACGTCCCGGTTAGACGTGAGATTCTGGGTTCGAGTCCCAGTTGCGACCATTTTCAATTTTTCTGTGTCTTGTTATCTTTCATATTTTCGATTTATCTATTTTTTATCTTTTTCTTCAACAATAAACAAAAGATAGAATAATAAATAATAGCTAAGCATTCATGCATTAGCACAATGGCTTAGAATTCCACCACTCAAAACGAAACCTCAATGAAACGATTAATTTCCTCCTTAAACGCAAATGAAACCTGTAATATTTTATGCAGAAGAAAAAGGAATCATTTATTTATTCACAAAGGGTAGTCGTGCCCAGTGTGAAAATCACGTTCATAAGTTATAGATTTTTTCTTCCACGTTTTTTTCCCGTATTTTGGACTTGTTTTTGTTTCGGTGCGATTTTATTGTTTTTCACATCACGTACTTCCATTCGTAAGAATTTTTTGTCTTTTTGTTTACTTATTTAAGGAAATGCAAGGAAAGAAGGCATTTTTTAGAATACCTTGCATGCTATGTAAGAGTACATTAAACATATCTCTGAAAGAATGGATGTTTTACAAGTAAGACGGTTTTTCAAGCGTATGAATCGTAAAAAATAAATATTATCTTTCGCCTACGTGTGCATAACGTTGAAAAAAAAAATAGTATTTTTTGCACGTGTTGTCGCAACTTTTGTATTTCTTCTTCTTTACGCTTTCCATGTGCCAGTTCTGATTAACAATTTGTGGCCAAATTACCTACATTTGGCATTTGAAACAATAAACAAACAAACATTTTAATAAAACAAAAAACGACTTAAAAAATGCACTAAAAAGTAAAAAAATAATTTCGTACGATTGTTATTTTTGGAGTCGGTGTCAGCCAAGGTAACTACATACATAGGTAATTATAGGTGAGATGTGGAGATCTTGGCTGACACCGACTCCAAAAATAACAATCGTACGAAATTATTTTTTTTTCTTTTTAATGCATTTTTTTAAGTCGTTTTTTGTTTTGTTAAAATTTTTGTTTATTTTTTGATTTTTATTGACGAGCGTGCGTAAAGAAGTTTTACTTAAAAAAAAAAAGAATCATCGAAATCTGTTGGCGTAGGTAATATTGAGTTATTCGTCCATTTGTCGCGCACATACTTATTGCAAATTTAAGACATATATGGTTTTCTCATGGATTGCATTTTCAGAACTAGACCAAATTAAAATGGGACCACGCGGGAAGCACCAGCTTTCTAATAAAAAAAGCATCATCAATATCGGTTCCCCCAATCGACAGTTCTGAGGTAACAAACATTAAAAAAAAAATACCGTCGAATTGATAACCGCCTCCTTTTCGAAGTCGGAATAAGGAACAATCAGCCAAAATAAGAATCCGGTAGAGAGAACACCGAGTTGATGCCTTAGTGAGCTTTATTTGAATTTGTTATATGCTTGTACCGTGATTACCGCCAGCTGTGTCCCTAAAGATCATAATATCGGTTCCCCTTAATACTTGGAAGGTATAAATACAATAACATAAAGGGATAAGTCAGTCCTTTAAATGATTTCTAACTCTCACGAGGTTATCTCAACACAAAAATTTAATTATCAATCATTGATTCGTTGTCACTATATGTGCGACTACAATGTGAGTGTGGAATTTTGAATCAAATACTTGAGTCAGGCCATGTTAAGGGTCAGAATAAGAGAACACTATGTATGAGACAAAGTATGAATGTGAATGAGGCAAGGAGGGTGTACCAAGACCGAGTTGTTAATATAATTTTTTTACCAGAGTAATATAATTTTTGTACCTCCTTTACCAAATTGTCTGACGTAATAAGTACGAGCGAGTGATGAGTTAGTGGCTGAATTATTTAAAGCAGCAGGTGGAGAGAGAGTTTACTCGATACCTGCATACCCTAATTCAAAAAGTATGGACAGAAGAAGAGATGCCCGAAGAGTGGAGATTAGGAATTCTGTGTCTACTTTACAAGAAGGGCTACCAACTCGAGTGCTGTAAATACAGGGGAATAACGTTATTGAATACCGGCTATAAAATTATGTCCAACATCTTGTACAAAAGATTGCTCCCAATGTCCGAGGAGATCATTGGCAACTACCAATGTGGCTTCAGGCCAGGCAAATCATGCACTGATCAAATTTTTTCCTTAAGACAGATCTTGGAAAAAACGCTAGAATACAATATCGAAACACATCACCTCTTTGTAGACTTCAAGGACGGGTACGACAGCATTAATAGGAATGCACTATACAATGCAATGAGTGAGTTTGGAATACCGCGTAAGCTTATCAATCTGGTGAAATTAACAATGTCCCCAGTAATGTGTAGAGTCAGGGTTGGCAGTGATCTGTCCGAGTCCTTTGAAGCGCTCCATGGGGTGAGACAAGGAGATGGATTGGCCTGCCTCTTATTCAACATAGCCTAAAAAAAAGTTATTCGTGACTCAGGCATTGAGATAAGAGCAAACGATATTTGACAACTCTGTGCAACTATTGGGTTACGCTGATGATATCGACATAATCGCGTAAACTCCCGATGCTTTACATGGCGCCTTCATAAATCTTGAAAGTTCTGCTAAAAATATCGGTCTCATAGTAAACCAGCAGAAGACCAAATACATGGCCGTAGGATGCGCCCAACAAACCCCAACTCTCTCATGTGGAAGCCATAATTATGAAACGGTACAAAGTTTTACATACCTAGGCTCCCTGATAACAAACAAGAATAATACCACAGGGGAGATCCAGAAGCGCATAGTGAACGCAAATCGCTGTTATTACCGCCTACAAAACCAAATAAAATCCAGACTGCTGTCCAGAAACACCAAGATATTAGTGTAAAAAAACACTTATCAGACCAGTACTCACATACGCAGCTGAGACATGGGTACTAACTAAGAGGAATGAGCGAGTACTGGATGTTTTTTGAAGGAAAATTTTGAGGCGTATCTTCGTACCGGTTTCATATGGATTTTGGCGCAGACGTTATAACAATGAGCTCTATACTCTATTTAAGATAAAGCCATACTAAATAATGCAAAATCATACAAAATCATACGTTTTTGTTTTGAAAATTTGATCGCTTAAAAGTATTATAGATGCTTTAATTAAATACTGCGTGTAGAACATATCTTGGCCCTTGAAAATATCAGTCATTTTTCAAGTCTTTTAATAAGCCTAGAAAAAAAAATTATAATGTCTATAAAAACACTTTGAAGTCCAAACTCTCCTATTTATAAACCTCATTTCGGATATGGTTTTATTGTTTAACGTGGCACCTCACAAAATAAAATATAATATGCATTTTCGCGTTGTTATTTTTGACATCACGGCGACAATACGGCAGTCGACGAATTTGTAATATCAAAGTGAACCTCATACCGTCCACCGAAGAACGAATGGCAGCCGCCCCTATTTTCTGTCACTACTCCTCCGGACGGAGCGGAGAAAAGACGCGATAGCCTCCGCGTCAATTGTTTTCGTGAAATCAATTTAACAATTCCGTTTTATTACAGTAAACAATGCATAAAAAAGGAATTAATGTTTTTTACATGCCTTTACGAAATCAACATGTAAGAAAAAAATTCTCAAATATCTTTCCAACCTTTCCAAAAGTTTTTTCTCAAGTATTTTTAAACTCCTCCCATAAAGGGGCGTGAATTCCGATTTCGATTTTTTCCTGTACTAGTGGATCGCCTTAAGGATCCAAACATCACAAAAATTATTAAACTGGGAAGACTTCGGTGGCTGGGTCATGTAGAGAGAATGACCGACCATCAAGCATCAAAGTCCCTGCTGAACTCAAGACCGATAGGGCGAAGGAGCCTGGGAAGACCAAGATTAAGATGGAGCGACAACGTCCTCAAAGATATATCTACCTTGGAGATTTTAAACTGGAGAGAGTTGGCACAAAACCGAGATGAGTAAAGGAAAACTTTTGAGGAGGCCAAGACCCACCAGGGGTTGTAGAGCCAAGAGTGATGATGATGATGACATAATAAGTAATTTCAATTTTAAATGAAAAGTTGAACAAGAACTTGAATAATGGTACGCGAAATATACCACATTACTTACTTACCCATGCACAAACAACCAATATTTGAAAAGCTCCAAATGCCCACAGGTTCGAAATTATAATCGTGCTTTATCATATCCCGAAGTAACGTAGAATCTACAGTTTCACAGAAGTTAAAGAAAATTCCTAGTTAAAATACCAAGCAATTAAGAATTGGCATCACCCTCGCGCGATGCTAACACATAACCGAGTATCTTCCAATTAATATGCATCCTCGTTATTTTCATTCCAAGGTAGATAAAATAATGTTTGTGAAGAAAACTCATGGAATCACAATGAAAACAAGTTTTCCGGAAAACAAATAAGGTTTTGATGGTTTTGCGTATGTAGATATAAAGTAAACTTATTTTCATATATTATTTGAAACCTAAAAAGTTACACAATATACATGCGCCCTTGAGGTGATTTTTCACAAAAACGGCGCTTTATAAATCAGCCAAGTATTATCATTAAGTATTATGGTGTATTTAACCCATAGTACAAGCGGAAAGCTGTTAAAACTGCATCACATAACATAGAACCCAAAAAACCTTTTTTATTTAGATTCAAGAATATTGATTTGTTTTTCTTTTTTTTCAAATTTTCAACTACGGACTGTATTCAATCGACAACGAAAGTTCGTATAAAAAATGTTATACATCCAAATCGACTACAAATATGATGTACATTCACAAGTTTTCTTACGTTTATGAGCAAATCCATTGTTGCATTGTGACAATCTTATAAGTTCATAATATTATATTTTATGATACTACATTATATTATATCGAACAACAGGCATCGAAAAACCCAATGTAAATATACTTTATATAGATAAATAAACAAAAATTTTAACAAAACAAAAAACGACTTCAAAAAATGCAGTGAAAAGTAAAAAAAAAAAATTCGTATTCTTCTACAACTTAATAATCAATTTACTTTTTCTACTCATCAACATGTAGGTACGATTGTTATTTTTGGAGTCGGTGTCAGCTAAGGTAGGTTTGTAACTGCATACATAGTTATAGGTGAGATGTGCTTGTGTCGCACGCGCTACAAACCTACCATGGCTGACACCGACTCCAAAAATAACAATCGTACCTACATATTGATGAGTAGAAAAAGTAAGTTGATTATTAAGTTGTAGAAGAATACGAAATTATTTTTTTACCCTTTAGTGCATTTTTTGAAGTAGTTTTTTGTTTTGTTAAAATTTTTGTTTATTTTTTGATTTTTAGTGAATCTGAAGTACACACTAATTTGTCCTACTTCAAAAAAAGAATCTTCGTAATCGGTTGGCGTAATATTGAGTTATTCGTCCATTTGCAATACTTATTGCAAATTTAAGACATATATGGTTTTCTCATGGATCCCACTGTCAGATCTGGACCAAATTAAAATGGGACCACACGGGAAGCACCAGTTTTCAAATAAAAAAGAATCATAAATATCGGTTCACACAATCGAAAGTTATGAGGTAACAAACATAATAATTTAAGAAAAACGTCGAATTGAGAACCTCATCCTTTTCGAAGTCGTTTAGTAAATAAAAATAAATAAATAAAAATGTTATGTAATGGTTACAATTTGGAAGACGGGTATGGGTACCGCTGCCCCAGGACCATTTTTTAGATAACCAACAACTCTGCCACAGGTCACCCCACGTGGTTCGGTATAACTGATGATACAGCATAGGTGTCTGGGTTCATGGGGTGAGGTTTATCCAGGATTTGGTGATAGGTACGTCTATTTACTAGCTGTGTGTCGGGCCGGATCAGGAGAAGCGGGTTGAGGGAGACCCTTCGACCACTCCTGTCGGACTCTCTTGACACAATACCTTGCGCCGTAGCGAGAAGGGTGGATTCATACTTCATCCCTGGACACTCTCACCTCCAGTTTCTTTCCGACCCCTCATACATTGTTCCATCCCAGAACATCCACTCGTTCCTTTACTTCAAAAAACCCCTCACATCTAACCGATAACATAGGTCCTGAGGGAAAACGAAAAATACAGAAGAATAGATACTAGAACGAAGAAGCCATGTACGCTTTTTCGCTGAGATTAATATAATTACATATATATTATACAAAAACATTCATAATCATAGATAAATAATAGATAAAAACTATTAATCACAGAATTCTTTAAATATTTTAAAACTGTGTTCCAACGGACGCTTCTATATTTACCGTGACGGCAAAAAAAAGTCAACAAATATACGTTCCTTATCGCTATAATACTGCAGCTCTTTCTTACACATTAAATAATGGTGAGACAAACAAATTACGTGTTTCCTCTACCGCACTACTTTTTGAGACGGGAATTGCGTTTCATTTTCTTTGTTCGTGTGAGGAAGATGTATGAAAATGTTTGTATGTTTCCTTTGGGGGTGTACAAACATACGTTCACCATTTATCTCATTTGTCCATTTTGTGTGTAAGAAAGAAAACAGCATTGTATGTTTAAGAACAAAATCAAAACCATCAGCGCATTGACATTTGACGTTTTCTTAATTTTTGGATTACGCTCACACTTGATTGCGGTGGCTAATTGGTAGGGGTCTACGGAGACGTTACGGTGCGGTGAGTGAGAGAGATGCAAGAAAATTATCCCTCTTGAGGGACAGACCGAAGTGCATTGTGAACCTATCTCATCTTTTGAAAGAGCTGCAGCAATGATAGTGATAAGGAACGTATGTTTATTGCCTTTTTATGCGTATTTTAGAACGTATGTTTATTGATAAATATGCATAATAATGTAAAGGCGTCGGTTTTGACAAATTAATAGAATAGATACCTAGAAATTAATAAAGTACTAAAATATCTATTGAAGGAAAACAGAACAGCGGTGTTTGAAAAGTTTACAAATTTGTCGGAAGTTTTGGTCAATGTTTGTTGAAACGATGTAATTAATATAATTTCACGGGTTAATAAATTGTAACGGAAAATAAAACCTGTAGAATGTTTTAATCGGACGAGTTGTTTGCTGGGAACACGCAACCAAATTTGCCTGAATTTATACTACCACAATGGCTAAAAATGTTTAAATAAACAATGTTTTTAAATACCCACAAATTTATTTATTAAAATAACGGAGTGTGCAATTCACACGCAGTGGAAGTGAAAACTTCAGAAAACTGAAGTAGATAAGAGTGGAGAGGCTGCAAGCACCGCACAAAGAGTAAACTGATTTTTTTATTTTTTTTTTATTTAAGCGATTCTATAAAATAATTCCATAAGTATACAAAATATAATGGTTAAGAATTATACTGTCTAATTCTTTCTCAGGCTAGATCTTTTAGATTAAGTGTTTATCTCTTTTTGGTTTGGCTATTTTTAGTTTTTACTTCAAAACACTTCGTTTCAATGTAATTTACACAAGAAACACCCATTTACGTCGGGGGTCGGGGGAGACGGTAAAATATGCATCAATGTTACAATTTTTCTAATACCTACCTAAGTTTATAATTTTTCGTGTTTTGGCATCGCGTTTTATGGTCAGTGCCTGAATTGGCATCATGTTTGGGTCCTACACAGGCATAGTGTGTTCCATTCCTCGGCTGGTTAATTCCGACATCACGACATAGGCAACATTTTCCGCTTAGTATGAGATTTTCAAATGTCGCCAAGTTAATCGTAACCCGGGGTGTTTAGTATTGAAACAGCTTTTGGGACTAATCCGTATATCCCAAGATCCTGTTCAACGTATTGTCATCTCCCATTGTTTCTCTCCTTCTTTACAAAGCCCAACTGGGTAATCTGAAGAAATAACAAAATGACTTAAACCTACCTATTGATGCCAGTTTGAAGTACCCACAAGTTGAAATATCGTTTCGATCGTGACCACACCATTTATTTAAAATTCTTGCAAAATCGCTATCCTATAAATTTTATATGTTACTTTTTTATGTTCACCATCTAGTTTAACTGAGCCAAGTGACCAGTGTATGAAGGAGCAAATCGTCACACTTGAAGTTCTCTTTTCACAGAGATAAAAAAGGCAATCGAATGTACACTGTATTTGTTAAGTATTTTACAGTCTGCTTGAGTTGCCAATCGGGCATAAAAGGAATGTTAATCTTTCTTTAAAAAAAATTGTATGGCATGGCATTCGTCAGAAGGTTTCGCTTCAATCTAAACATGAAAAAATATATAAATGCTAATAACTGATAACATATTTTGCGCAATTGACGAATAACATATTCTGAGCAAGTTTTATCCATCTCCCTAGCATAAGGTAAATTTTGTGCTGATTAAGTTGAAACAGAGTGTTTGTTTACATAATTTAAGCGTACTTGGAAGTAAGCGGAGTACGGTAATTTGACGTAAACCAGTACCTAACTAATTTATTTATTTTATTTATTCAACGCCCAGAGGGCTTTTACAGTAGTACAATTTGTTTATGACAGATGATTTTTAAACAGATAGAGAAATGATAAGAATAAAATTAGATAAAAATGCAAACAAGTCACAAAAATACAGCGATTTGATAAGTTTACAAAAATACATATATGTTTAGGAATAGTTTTGGAATAAGTTTTTTACAAGATCCACAAAATTCGCCAAGTTGATATTGAATATGTCAACATCACTTAAGTACTGATTTCCCATAGTGTGAAATCTTTGTATCGGAGAGTGGGCAATGTAGTTCCGCTTATGAATGCTGCAGTAGAATAGTGTATTTTGTCGTGTGGTTACTGTCGGTATTCGTAAGTTTATGAGTTGTAGGAGTTCGCAACAGTCGAATTTAGAGTTAAGTATTTTGAATAAAAATGTCAAGTCGTTTATTTTACGTCTGTCTTCTAGTGTGTGTATTTTTAGAATATTTAGTAATAGATTATATTTTAAGTCTTCTAGTGGGATATTTAATTTAAAATTTATAAAACGCAGAATTTTTTTTGTATTCGCTCAATATTATTAACGTAAATTTTGTAAGATGGAGACCAAACTACCGAGTTATCCTCAATTTGGCTTCTAACTAGAGATAAGTTGGCTAACATGAGATAGTAGACGCCATCCAACACGTATTTATCTGTTTTAATAAAAAAAATAAACACATTTAAATATCAATAGCGTTGAATAATTATCGGTTGCATTAATATTCTGACTACGTTCAAATAAAATCATCAGAGGGCCTTCTGTGAGGAGCAAGTGTAAAAAAAGCGTATGAAGAATTCAGATAGACCAATAAAATACTAACACAATAACATATCATTTTAATATTTTATTAAATGAAGAGAATATAAGCGACTCGAGCCCAGGATCTTCTGTTTTCATGGCAACAGCTCTGAAGGTCCTGGGTTCGAGTCCCAGAGATGCCAATATCTTTTTCTGATTTTGAGAATTTTCGATAGAGTTTCATTAATTAAATATTGCATTTTGAGGTTTTACTCATAAAGTTAAAAATGCAAATAAATATTATTTTAAGATTAAACAAGAAAGAAAAAAATTCTTCATTTATTTTTGGGTATTATGCCGTGTTGCACTACCTCCTTATTTAGCCAATGTTTCAGACAGCGTTACAGTGTCGTTGTCCTCGTTATCAGGGCAGATGTGTGATGATGGACGAAACGTTGACTAAAGAAGGAGTTAGCGCAACAAGAAATAAAACCACAAAATAAATAACGAAAATCCTTTTGGTCGAGAAAATCTTAAATCATAAAAAAAATCATTAGCCAGGAATCAAGAATTTAGATTATTCAGGATATTCACGGGTATGCGTTCGAAACCTTATAAGCGTACAACCTATTAAAAATAGCACAGTTTATTGGTATTATTTACATGCTTAAATTAACATAAAACTGAGTTGTAATACGTTATCATTTGATTGTGAAAAATTACCGACACTCAATAAATTAATTTCGCGGAATCTTCAAAAATACAAGCCATAAAAAACGAGCACAGTTTATTTATATCTTATCAATTACTTACATGAATGATTTTCCGCCTCAGTTTCCGCCTAGTCAAGTAGTCAACCTCTCACAAACTTCACTGAGAAAATCAGATCATAATTTCAGATGTGTCACCTTCTTAATTCAAAAAACCAATCGGCGAACACTCTACTGTCTGGCCCATTGATTCGAAAACACGAGCCAAGATTCCAAGTTGGCCGGAGAGTTTTTCCAAGTCCAAATTTAGAGTAAAATACGACACGTAAATTTGTAAGGGTGGGAGAATAACGCGACGTAGAACCGCTCTGGTAGAAACGCGCGGAGCGACTAAGGGTAGTTTGGAAATGGGTGGAAGTGTGTCAATGTGTTGGTGTGTTGGTAGTATCTAGCGTCGCGTTTTGAAGGGTGTTCGCAAAGTATATTCACTATTTTTAATACTGATCTATTTACTTTTCAGAATCATTTAAGAAATAAAAGAGAAATAAGAAGAGCTTTTTAAGCACGTTCGTTGTCCATGTGCAAGAAAAAACTTAGGTTTTTCTAATTTCTGTTGAAATTGAAATACATTCAAACGTTGAAATTCTTTTGTGGACAAATTTTAATATTGTTGGTAGTCTTTCCTCTTTCGTCTTTAATACTGTTTCTACCACTCTGGAAAATATCGCAAAGGTACTGAATTATATTTCGAATGTATTGAATGTTTGAGAAATAACTTAATTAAATGAATTATTAGCAACTTTCGAAATATTTTTTGTAATACGTATTTTTAATTGTGTAGGAATGTATTGGTTTTCCTATGGATGTTCGGTATATAAAAACTGGCAGCAACGCGAAGTAAGTTATTTAAACAATTATTAGAACAGTCTTGGCTGTGAGGCTGGAACACTGACAGCAAAGTCTGCGGAACAGCTGGACACCTTCAAAAGAAAGGTACTTCGTAGAATCTTAGGAGCGATGCGAGAGGCAGAGGCATGCAGGCAAGCTCCCAAATACTCTTCCCATTAGCGCTCCAAAGACTAAAATGGGTTGGATGTGTGCTCCAAATGCCAAGCACACGAGTACCGAAGACGGTTATAACAGGAACCCGGGAGGAAAACGAAAGGCGGGCAGACCTAGGCTGAGATGGGAGGAAGATGTCAGGATGGATGCAATAGGACTACTCCATGTTGCAAATTGGAAGACGACGGCCGAGGACAGAGGTCGGTGGAGGCTTATTTTGAATGAGGCCAAGGCTCGAAATGGGCCGTAGCGCCATTGAAGAAGAATAAGATGTATTTTTGAAGTGAAACTTCCTTAGTCTCGTTGTAATTTGGAATTCGGATGAAACGGAAATGACGCATTGAATGACGCATGAAATGCGAAGCATCAATCTGCGCTCATTGGCCGCTTGATTATGACCACATTTTTAAAGGTTTTTCGCTTATATCGCGTCTGAACCGCACTCGATATATTTTTATTATTTTTTTTAAACCTTACTTCATGACCTAGTGAACATAATTATTATACCTACATTCATTTAATGTTGTGGGCCCTGTTCATCTATCGAGTTACATTCAATGTGCTGTTGACGAAACATTCTTCAAAATATTTTGAACACAGACGAGTTCTTGACTGGCTTCCAACCTTCAGGTCGCGTAGCTTTGAAGCACATTTTTTTGCGCTGCTACGGTAATCTGAAAAGTGCACTTATATCTCAAATATGTACCTACGAAAATGTAAGGAGGTACTAAATAAAACAAATACCATTCTGATTTTACAAAATGTTTTATTAGGATAAAGACATCTTTCATTTAGGGGTATTGAATTGGAAGCCTGCTTTGATATTAAATATAATAAAATTAGCCCTTACAGTTTTCTTTTATTTAATAAATAAATGTGTCTACTTACTACTTTTTTACATAATTATTAACCGTACATATTTTACTTAACTTTTTTTTCTAACAATGAATTATATAATTTTTCCAGAATGTAAAATGACAATTCTTTCAGCTTGGCAAACTTTCTTTACCATAATTTGATTATTCCGATTTGGAAGCTCTCAGCAGGTACCTCGATCAAGCGAGCTCTGGCGGAAAAAAATCATAGTAATCAGCATGTCCACCATTTTTAACCGGAACCGGAACATAACTAATGAATTTACAGACAGATGAAATGCCAAAGAGTCACACTTAGACAACTAAGTTACATTAACTTCCATAACAGGTTTGCGATTTAATTACAATATCAACACATAAATTTGTTTTAGACAATTTTCTGTAAATTAAGTTGTCTAAAACTCTAAAACAAGTTTCAGTATTTCTTTTAAATTATAATGACTACTTTACATGAAAATTTAACTTTGTTAAGTAAAATGCGCATTGCGCAAAATCTTCTTTCTGGAATTTCAAGGTTATGAAAAATAATTTCCATAACGAAACATTATTACCACGATGAGCTTAGGAGCTTTGAACTACCAAATTGGCATGTAAGGGATAGTAAAGGCTGAGATAAATAAAATGTGATTTGAATTTGGGTTCCGTTAATCTTACACTCAGGCTTTTTATAAGGTATTTTCCACTAAAAATCGCGGGATAGTAATAATGACGCCACTGCGTACCAATAGCAGTGCGCGGGGCCCGGATTCGGTAGTTTCTGGTCATTCGGCGCCAAAGCTTCGGGATCGTCGAGAGCGTTGGAGGTAATAATGGACAAATTTTAGGAAAAAAAACACTGCGACAATTTTTTTCGCTTCGGGTCTCATCTAAATGGAGAAGTTTGAATTTTTAACAAATCTGTTTAATTTTGAAAATGACAATAAAAATAATTTTCTGTTGAAAATATAATTTAATTGGAAGGTATTTTATTGAATTCTTCAAACGAACACATCCAATTTCCGAATTGAAAATTAAGTTCAAAGTCAAAGTTCTAGATTTAATTACACCGGAGTTACAGCCAGAAGCACAACAGAAATTAGCACATTTAATATAAAATGAAATGAACAAAAATATATATAAATATCTCTTTTCAACAAGTTGCAAAATAGAAAAGTTGGTTAATTATTTTTTCATTGAAGAGAATAAGACCCAGAAATAAAAAAGATAACCGTCGCAACTGGGAAAAAAAACCTGTCTTGTTCTCTAATGTTTTTCCGTTCAGATTATTAGTGTCATCTTCTTCTTCAATATTATATTACACTGATGGGATTAACCTCCAAAGGTTATAAGAAAAGCTGTTCTAATAAAAAATGAATTATTTAATAATTTATTATGTTTTTTTTACATTAGATCCACACAGGAGGTCTGGAAGAAAATAATTCCCCTTAGGGGCTATGTCATCCTTGGGAATTCTGTGCGGGGGGGGGAGTCTTTTGAGGTAAAGAGATGAAGTTCAGGGAAAGAAATGAGGAGTGACGGACATATGAATCCATCCCTCCCACTGCGGTGCAGTGCGAAGTTCCGATAGAGTCCTGCTAGAGAGATCAAAAGGTCCCCCTCAAACAGTGTCTCCCGATCCGTCCTGCCGACAAGCCTCACCCCATGAACCCGGCAACCCCTGCTACATCAACAAACGTAGCGATTCTTGCGATGACTTGTGGCAGAGGTGCTCGTTATCCAATCAATGTTCCCGGGGTGGCAAGGTTCTGAGAATACAAGCACATTTTTCAGGTTTAAAACTTCAAACGAAATCATGTTTTTTTTGGACAAGTTATAAATATTACAAAAACGGTAAGATACGTTCACCAAAGTAACCTACAGATTTTTCTAAATAAATTCGATCTGATAACAGCGGATTTTCAGCGTCCTGAAAGTTTTAGAGATCTGCCAAAAACCGATCCGATTGTATTAAATTCCCTGAAAAATTCTTAATTTTATTTGGTAAATTGGTTAGAGATTCCACAGTATTTTAATGACGAACATTTGGTTAAAATCTCCGTTGAAGTTTAACCAAGCAAAATGATTATTTTTTAATCGTCGCCTTCTTGCGAAAATTTATCGGGTTTCAAGGGTCGTGAAGGGTGAAATTGGAAGAGTTATTTTTTTAATTTAATTTTCAAATTCAATCAAAGAAACCGCTCTACATTACCAATCCCAATCTAGATTTTTTTATTCCCTTCTCATGGCGAAGGCTCGCACGCCTTCGTAGTAAAGACGTAAAGATTTATCTCAGCATTTCCCCTCCCCAGAATCTACAGCCACCCATCTTATACGTATTACGAAGTCTCGTTTGAATATACCTACCTTCTTTTCACCCTTTGCATCCCTATCTTTAAAAAATAATTAATTTTCGTGTATTTTCTACTATTATTGACTGAACGCTTTTTATTGGTTTTCAAGGTACAATAAAACGCAATAAAGCAGTTTGTCAACAGGATGTTAATGTTCACTTACAATTACAATGAAAAAAACACAATCGTCTCTTCCAAGGACGATGCACCTAGATGAAAAAAAGCAGATAATGGCCAAGACATATGCAACATTTTCATGGAATATTTCTAATCTTCTTCTTCTTCAATGGCGCTACAGCCTTGGCCTCCTTCAAAATAAGCCTCCACCGCCCTCTGTCCTCAGCCGTCGTCTTCCAATCTGCAACATGGAGTAATCCTCTTGCATCCTTCCTGACATCATCCTCCCATCTCAGTCTAGGTCTGCCCGCCTTTCGTTTACCTCCCGGGTGTCCTGTCAGAACCTTCTTCGGTACTCGTGTGCTTGGCATTCGGTGCACATGTCCGGCCCATCTTAATCTTTGGAGCCTTAAATGGGTGGAGAGTCTGGGAGCTTGATAAATTTCATAGAGCTCATTGTTGTGGCGGATTCTCCATGCCTCTCCCTCTCGCACCGCTCCTAAGATTCTTCGCAGTACCTTTCTTTCGAAGATGTCCAGCTGTTCTGCTGACTTTGCTGTCAGTGTTCCCGCCTCACATCCATAGGCCAAGACCGTTCTGATAATTGTTTTATATAAGGTTATTTTGGTTTTCCTATGGACGTTTCGTGATTTGAACACTGGCAGCAACGCGAAGTAAGTGTTGTTAGCGGCTGTGATGCGCTTTCTTACTTCTACTGGGTCTTCATTGTCCTGCGTTATGATGGAGCCCAGGTAGGTAAACTCTTCGACCACTTTGAAATTATAATTGTCTTTAAATTTCACTTTATCTTTTATTCTGCGGTGAGGGGTTCTGGTTTGCATCATGATTTTTGTTTTATTTTCATTGATTTGCAACCCCACCTCTTTTGCCGCAGTCTCCAAAGGGTCAAACACATCTCTTACAGCCTGTAGGGATCTTCCGACAATGTTAAGGTCATCTGCGTAGCCAACTATTTGATTGCTTCTGTAGCAGATGTTTGAATCGGTACTGATCATTGTCTTCCTAACGACGTGCTCCAGTACAATATTGAAAAGGGTAGGTGCTAAGCCATCACCTTGTTTCAGCCCCTGGGAGACGTTAAAATCCTCCGTTGTTTCACCTCCTATCCTTACTCGACACCGTGAGCCGACCATTGTTGCTTTTACAAGCTTGACTATTTTGGGCGGTATTCCAAAATTTAGGAGTATTTCATAAATCTTCTCCCTATCTATGCTGTCATACGCCTGTTTGAAGTCAACAAATAGTTGATATATATCTATATCGAATTCCCAGCATTTTGTCAGGATTTGTCGAGTAATGAAGAGTTGATCAGTGGTGGATCTCCCCCTCCTGAAACTTGCCTGATATTCTCCTAGTAAGTTCTCTGAGTAATATTCTAGTCTTTCTTTCAAAATCATTGTGAAAATTTTATACGCTGTGCAAAGTAACGATATTCCTCTGTGATTTTCACACTTCAATTTGTCTCCCTTTTTATGTATGGGGCATATTATGCTAGTTTTCCATTCTTCTGGTACTCTTTCGGCGGTCCATATTTTCACAATGAGATTGTGTAGCAGGTTCTTCAGTTGTTCATTTCCATATTTATAGAGCTCTGCAGGGATATTATCTCCTCCCGGAGTTTTATTGTTTTTCAGTTTCTTTAGTGCAGCCCTTAATTCTGCCATTGTTGGTGCTCTCGTTGTTTCATCACTATTTAGCTCGTCCGGAATGTGAGTTGGTTCGACTGTCAGGTTGTTATTGGGATTTAAGAGCTGTTGGAAATATTCTTTCCACCTAGTCTTGATCTTTTCCTTATCTCCTATTATGTCTCCATTACTATCTCTGCAGAGAGATGTGTTGGGTTTGAAACCCTTTTTAAATACATTGACGCCTTTATATGCCTCACGTGGATTGTTATTTGCAAAGTCATTTTCCATTTTCAACAATATGTTGTTAAAATACAATCTCTTCTTTCTTTTAATTAAATGGTTAGCATCTCTTCGTGCTTGTTCGTAGGCTTGTCTTTTTGCTCTAGTTCCTCTTTCTATACATAATTTTTTTAGAACATTTTTCTTGTGGACCCTCTGTATGCACTCCTCATCGAACCAGGGATTTCTAGCCTGCCTTGATCTATTTCCCATGCTTGATTCCGCTGTCAGCAGTGCATCTCTCAGATTGGTCCAATCCTCTTCTAAATCATTTGGGGAGAGCTGATCACTCAGTTGGTTTGGTAGGTTTGTTGACAATGAGTCATGATATCTTTCCAATCCTTCTGATGTTTTAAGAACATCGATGTTAAGCTTTGGGATACTTGGCTGATTAGACCTTTTATCTCTTGCTGTTCTGCATCTATAGGATGCTACTACCAAATAGTGATCCGAATCACAGTTAGCTCCTCTGTAGCTTCTTACATTTGTGATACTGGTCGCCCCTCTTCTTTCAATTAGGATATGGTCTATTTGGTTATGGTATCTGCCGCCAGGTGATGTCCATGTCCATTTATATATATTCTTCCGTGGGAACTGTGTTGATGCTATTATCATATTCCTTGATTCTGCAAAGTCAATCACTCTAGATCCATTGTTATTGCTTTCCGCATGAAGACTGTTTTTTCCTGTAACCTGCTGGTGTGCCGGGCCCTGACCAATTTTCGCATTAAGATCTCCAATTACCATTTTATATCATTGGATGGTATGGTGTCATATATCTGTCCCAGTTTATGATAGAAAGTATCCTTAGTTACTTCATCTTTGTCTTCTGTCTCAGCATGAATGTTTACGATGGAAATGTTAAAGAATTTAGTCTTTATACGAAGTTTGCATATTCTTTCATTTACAGCCTTAAAACCAATTACTTGATTTTTTAATCTTTGGTTAACGATGAAGGCTACTCCGAACTCATGGTATTTTTCGTTGCCACTGTGCATTATTGTATGCGTTCTAGTATCAAAGGTATCAGTACCTATCCATCTTGTTTCCTGCACTGCTAATATATCTATTTTGTACTTTTCCATTTCACCAAGTACTTCTCTGAGGGCCCCGCCTCTGTACATTGTTCTTACGTTCCATGTTGCCATTCTCAAGTCCATATTTCGATTGCCATGTTGTCTGCCGGGTATTTTCGCTGTCCGAGGCTTAGTTTCCGGTTTCGTAATAATGCTATTTTTACAGGGAGTGGTTATTAGCCACTCGCCCAACCCCTTACTGGAGGCGAGGGTTTTTCTGTAGGGGTTTTCCTTCCCTTAGCTGGGAGGTTCTGGTTTTATGGCGCCAGAGTTTCGCTATTCGCCCCCTCTCTGTCGGCTATGAACCCGATGGGATTGACGTCCCACACCGGTGATCACATTGCCCAGGGGTCGCGGGGCCATGACGACCGCTCGTGGACGCCAGAGAGTTGGACTTATTGGTAGTGCTGCTGATGCAGCTATGTCCTTTGTAGCATTTTTTGAGGCGCACACCATCCAGCTTGATGTGTCCCACTACGACCACGTGGAATATTTCCAATCAGTTTACATAAATGATAATAACCTACCAACTTTAGATATACCAGAAAACACAAATAATATAAATATCACCACGGTTAAATTCACACGAGAAATAGTCTTAAAAGAAATAAAAGCTCTTGACATAAACATAAGCGCGGGGTGTGATGACATTCCCTCATACTTTATAGTTAATTGTGCGGAAACACTTGCAAAACCTCTCTGCTTTATATATAATAAATCAATGAACAAAGGCACGGTACCAGAAATATGAAAAAGAGCATATGTAATACCAATCCACAAAAATGGTGAAAAAAACGATTTCAAAACTAACAATATTCAGTAAGTTAATGGAAAAAATTATTTACAAATATCGAAGTCCACAACTGAATCACATCATTACAACAAAGCAACATGGTTTTACAAAAGGCAGAAATGTGGAAAGTAACCTCGTTCTTCTCACTGAATTCATTGTCGATCACATGGACAACCGCACTCAAGTATATATCATATATACAGACTTTGCCAAAGCATTTGATAAAATTAATCAAAAACTATTACTCAGAAAACTTTGGTCATTAGGTATACGTGGTAATTTATTTCGTTGGGTTACATCTTATATACTCAAGAGATCACAGGCAGCAGCAATAAACGGCTTCGAATCAGATTTTAGTGAAATTTCATCTTGGATCCAACGGGGTTCTCATCTCAGACCATTTTTTTTTTAAATTTTGTATATCAATGATTTGGTCAATGTTGTTAAGTCAAAATTATTGTGTCAATTTACAACATGATTTAAACAATATATTTACCTATTGCCAATGAAATCAATTATTTTCTTCGGGCGTCCTGTGTGGAGCTAATGTAAAAAAATGTCATTCAACTGTTTGTAAAAATGGTGGCTATAATAGCTTTCAAATGGGAATAATCAGTATTACGGTACAAAAGGGCCAGAAGAAAGTTTGAAAAAATGTCAAGTCATGGTCCTGGGTTCGAGAACCAGAAGTGACTATATATTTTTTCAGATTTTTCCGTTTCAGATTTTCTATTGAGTTTTGCTATTGTCTTTATTAATTAAATATTACAATTTGAGTCATTCATACTCATTGAGTTAAAAAAGAAATTAAATTTTTATTTATATTTTAAATTTTACATATTAATTTATATTTTACGGTGCTCCAGATTTTATGTCCGGGTTAAATCTTTCCCATATGAATGACTAAACCCTTTCACACACTTTTCCACAAATGAATATCTAGTAAATTCACGCAATGTAAGTGCACTATATAAGTATATTAAATACAAAACAATACAAGAACAATACGCCAATCCACCAGAAACATAATGGGAAAATATTTCACCGACTCCAGATATTTTCATATCAGAGGGTTCGGCTCTGATGAAATCCTAACTGGTCCGATAAATCCTTCTGATCCCTCAATATAAATATTTAAAAAATCTTTAATTTTTAATTATGTTTATTTTGAAATCATTTTTATTTTGTGGATGCAAATTACCGATTTACGTTAGAAAACAATTTTTTCTTTTGTAAATAAAAATTTATATCCAGAATAAGCTTTTTTAACGATTGTCTATTTTTTTTTTTTTTTTTTTCACAGTAGATAGGGCTTGACTATTTTTTTGTAATTATAATTAACTCACAAATATCAAAGTTGCCACTAATACGCGAAATTGAATGTTTTAATCCAAGAATGTAAAATACTTGGGACACATTATTACGGAAGACCTCTCGGATGACAGTGATATTGAACGACAGCGGAAAAGTATCGGTATACTGTCTAATTTGATTGCCCGAAGATTCTTTAAATGCAGTAACAATGTAAAAAAAACGTTCTTCAATGCATTTTGCACTAACCTAACCTATATACGTGTGAAACATGGTGTCACTACCGAACCAGCTCAATAGAACGACTCCGGATCCAATATAATGATGCTTGCAGAATTATATTTGGATTCAGAAGATACAGCAGCGCATCTGCAATGTTTACGGAGCTAGGACTACACGGATTTGCCGGTCTGATGAGACACCGGGTCACTGGAGCCAGGATGCGACTAATGGCCTCCGATAACACAGTGGTAATCGCAGCCTTCCACTACCAAGCGCCACTCCTACACGTCCTACATTATAATTGATTATTTATTTTATTTCTATTATCGCATATGTTTTTTTTCTAATTCTATTTTTATCTCTTGTGTAAATATGTATGTATAACTCTATGGGACGTGTGGGATTGCACTATCCTCCCCACATCCTGGAATAAAACATTAAAAAAATGGCCTATGTTTTATAATTTAAAACATAAATTAATTAAATAGCATAAATTCGTATCTACTAGACATTTGCTATATCATTTGATAAAAAATAATTATGCAATTAGGTTGGGTATTTTAGCCTCAAATCCTCTTTATTGTCTAAGTATTTTCATTGTCGTCCATTTTTGTGCAAAAAACACACTAAATTACCTCATTCGGGTGGTAACAAGCCCTTTAACGTAGATTGAAAAAAAGGAGGCATGGAAACTCTTCATTAATTCAACTGACAGGGAAGGGTTGGCTATATCAGGCAGTATGTCACACTCCCCCGATAACAACTGCAAGCTATAAATATCGCTGACAAATGAAGGCAGTAATGAAAGTAAGGGAGGTTAACCAAAAGAGGCGGGCCATGTGGGGATAAAACACTAAAATGTCAAATTGTCAAGATATTATACTGTTAGAATGGGGATTTATTTTATGTGATATCCCTCACAGCGTTACTGTCTGTATGGTGTAAAGGTAGGGGAACTAAGTCGCCACACGGTTGGCAAGCCTTAAGGGTAGGGCCGTTGGAAGGGATTTATTAATGCAGGTTTTGAAGAAGCCCAGATAATATAAAGGAGGAAAAACTGATGCTGGTAACTCGTTCCATATATATTTGCAAAAAAACCTGTTGAAAAAACGAACCGTTAATGATAATAATAATAAATGGATTGATGACTTGGATGACTTGTTTTTGTGAAAAATCACCTCAAGAGTGCTGTACAAACTTATAATATATTTCTATAAACTTACTCCTAACTACAAACCAGACAAACCATTTTGGTTAAAAATTGTATCCACCGGATCATCGATCACCGATACGAAACTATATGTACAATGATTTGACCGATAAACGTGATGCTGCGTAAAAATGTACTATACAGACAGAAAATATACAGGACCATACTTTTACCTACCTGGGAGGTCACTTGAGATTAACACTGTTATTGTTCTCATGAAACCATCGTCAACTGTGAACGGGTGTTCCGCTCGTGTCTGTCGTATTTCACGCACGTGCGCCGATACACTAAGAATCAATGCTGCTAACTCCTTAGAGCAGGCTCCATTAAAATACCTGTAGAACAGACTCATTATTTCAGCCTTGCATCTGTGCATTATGAAGGCAAAAGACGTCTTAAAACCGAGTTGTTAATCGGACAGATTAGCCCTCCTTTACTCAAAATCAAGCAGGTTTTTTTTATTTTATTTTTTTTTATTATTAAAAACATACAACGAAGTTGCACTCCCATGCATGAGTTATCAAAACTCATTAAGGGATCGCCAATTGGTACTTTTGAGAATTTAAACTCAACTCAACCCAACATGTAGACACAATTTATGAATAAAAAATTTACAAAACATTTCACAGAAGCAACATACAGACACAAACATATGAAGAATCACTTTACAAATATTTCACAGAAACATGTCTTATAACATTTTATGAATTTGTAAAACTCATTGACTCATTTGATTTATGTACTTTGGGTTTCAAAAAGTTATAATAAAGTTTCCTCCATGATGGACTAATGAGATGGACTAAGAAATGCATAGATAAAACAAAATCAGGAAAATACAATATAAGGTACGGGCTCAAAAATATACAGACCTAATACAAGATGTTTACATACAAATACATGACGAGATTTAAGTAAGGTATAAACCGCGCCCATCATACTATAAGTTTAGTATTTGAAGATAATTAGGGCTATCAGAACAGAGTTTGTACCTACTTATGACTCGCTTTCCAAATAACATTTGAAAAAATATGTTTTCAATATATCATTTCGAGATTTATTGGAGGCATATACCTGTCTCAAATTTTCAGGCAGTTTGTTATAGTTAGTGTAGGCAATGTATTCTAATGATTTCAGTCCGAATTTTGTTGAGTGTATTTTTGATATGTGTAGTTTGTTGTGTTGTCGTGTATTATATTGGTGAACGTCGTTGTTATAGTTCAGTTTTATATTTGTGTGTGTGTTGCACTGAATAATATTTAAAATGGTGTTTGTTATCTCAAAGCTAGGAACAATCATAAATGGCAACACAAGTGCGTGACGGTAAATATCTTTAACAGGTGTATCCCAAGGCAAGCCAAAAATGTTACGTAGGGCTCTATTTTGGATTTTTTGCACCTCTGATATCATTTTTTTGGTAGCAAAACCCCAGATACTCGAAAGGTATACCAAGTGGGAGTGAATCATAGCATAGTACAAAGATCGCAGTATGGCTGTGGGAAGCAATCTACGTAGTCTGTACATTACACCGGTCACTGTCACTTTATCAAGTATTGTAGGGCTGCAGACCAGAGGTGGCTGCCACGTTCAAATTTTGTGCATACTTATCTATAGGGTCACCAGCTGGTCACTATTCTCTGATCTACTATAACTATCTGATAGATCTACGCAAGACAAGATGTATGGTGTAACTTTGAGTCAGCCCAGTAAATATTTATCAGTAAAATAAAAATATTTAAGTAAAGTAAAGTATATTTAGTTACGTAAAACGTTTATTTATGCATTATATTGTTTAGGTTTGGTAAACATACTAAGTAGTGGGGAATAAATAAATTTCCTTAATTTATTAATTAGCGTTATGTTGGGGTCATTCGTTTATTGATTTCTAATTGTTCAAGCAAATTTTATCTAAGACCCTTTCGTTCTATATTATGTAATGGTTTTGGCTGATTGTTTTTAAGTGGAACGTGATTATTCACCAAGAGATGTTCTGCGAAGTGTTTTATATTTTTATAACATCGCATATATTTTTTGAATCTTGTTGAGAATGCCCTACCTGTTTGTCCGATGTAAATAGCGGACTTAAATGAGTCAAAACAATAACGTCATTCTAAATCAATTAAGAAAATCCTTACACTTAGTGCAAGGGAAACCAAAGGGAACGATTCCGAATACCACGTTATATAATTACAGCGATCTAAAATTGGACCACATTTTTTTTTACGAAAGTTTACAATTTTATAATTTTTTTTTTATAAATCCTACGAATCTGTGATAATCGACAAAAACAGGTGAATTCATTGGCTGTACAGAATTATAATCTGTTTGTATGTCTCCATATAAAAAATATTTGAAAAAATCACAAGCAATCGGAGAAAAAGGTTTTAAATCGCGCTGTCGCTCGAGTGGTTAGAGCGCCGCGTAACAAACAACATGGCTGATCGGTGCTTTGTTATTCGTAAACAGTATTTAAAAATAATCATCGCATAGTATAAAATGAAGTCGCTCAAAATGTATGTGAGCTTAGGTCTTTTAAACTACGCAACGGATTTTCTTGCGATTTTCACCAATAGATAGGGTCATTTAAGAGGAAGGTTTATTTGTATAAAACATGCATATTATAGTAGAGAAAAGCCAAGAAGTTCAAAGAAAATATATTTGTGTGCGATTTAAAACGGAATACTAATCGCTCAAAATGTATGTGCGTTTAGATCTTTTAAACTACTCAAACGGATTTTCATGCGGTTTTAACCAATAGATAGGGTCATTTAAGAAGAAGGTTTATATATATAAAACATGCATATTAAAGTAGAGAAAAGCCGTGAAATGCCAAGTAAATATATTTGTTTGCGATTTAAAACGGCACAGAAATCGCTCAAAATGTATGTGCGCTTAGGTCTTTTAAACTACGCAACGAATTTTCATGCGGTTTTCACCAATAGATAGGGTCATTTAAGAAGAAGGTTTATATGTATAAAACATGCATATTAAAGTAGAGAAAAGCCGAGAAATTCCAAGGAAATATATTTGTTTGTGATTTAAAACGGCATAGTAATCGCTCAAAATGTATGTGCGCTTAGGTCTTTTAAACTACTCAACGGATTTTCTTGCGTGGCTGGGTCTGCTAGTTTATAATAAATGGCGGTTGATGGCAAACAGTTTGGTTACCCCCCCAGAATACGTGACACGCGACACTAAATGCATAAACGCATCAAATAATATATTATTATTTTCAACCGATTTCCTAAATTTTAAACTATGTCTATTGTCGGTTGAACAGCACAGCCGTTTAAAATGCTAATTACGCTGTTATAAACACATAAATAATAAATTTAACTAAGTCACCCTCTACTCCTATTAAAATAATCTCTGGATTTTCATGTATTCACTATATTATTCCCACAAACATGTGGTTTAGGAAAGCATTAGAAGCCTTACACATGTACTCCCTTACAAGTAAACGTATATTTAAATTTTACACAATTTTCAAACATCAAAACAACCATTTACGCTACATTAATAGTTATTTACGAGTTGTGTACAATTTAAACCGCGTTTATTATTAGGGCCCTTCATGTTTAGAATTTTGTAACTTAAGGAGTAATATAATATAGATTAGAATATTATGATAATATATTTTAAAGTACAAACTGGTATGACTGTTTAGTTCTTGTGATGAGATTACTTTCAGGTTTGCTATTGGCCGATAAAATTAACAAACTACAACATGAGATCGAGCGATAACTTTGTGCTATATTTTACATTGTAGGGAATTTGCATTTGTATCTAGGCTTTCCATGGGAGGCGTTGGAGTTCGATGGCCAGTTGCATTATGAAATTGATCTTAGGTGGTGCAATTTTTAGATTGGGATTAAGTATGAGAGGGTTAATCTATTATCGATGGTTATTAGACTAACTGTCTGCTAATAGTCCAATTACAACCTCAGTGTTAATGGCATTACTCTACACCAACAATACTCAACCTTTTTTCTCTTCGGGCCACATACATGTATTTGTAAAGTATCGCGGGCCGCAACATTATACTGGTATGACGAAAAAAACTCATCACCCCCCCCCCCCCCCCCCCCCCCACCATTATGCGTATTTAAATTACAACAAAACAATACTTTATGCAAGAAATTCTGTTAAAATTTACTAGTAGGTACCTGACTAACCAGTGACATTAACCAGTTTTTTTATGTATTACTAGCTTTTTGTTTCTCCCTGTGTGTCGTTTCCCGTCCTAGGAAACCCCCTCCCGTTTTCCCCTCCCGCCTCCCGCTTTCCACACATTCAGTCCCTGTACATTTAATTAAAGTTTAATACAAATTTCATAATACCCGAGCTCACCAGTATCTATATATATATAGAAACCTTCGTTGATGTGTTCACAACAACTCACCAAAGTTACATCGTAATCGGATGAACTGTTTAAGAATGCATAATGCCAGAGCTCACAATTGTATACATAAACCATTGCAAGCATGCACACAACAAGTCTACAAAGTTTCATAGCAATCGGATGAACGGTTTAGCAATGCACAATTTCATGATGCCAGAGCTCACTTTTGTATACAGAAACCATCGCGGGCATGCACACATCAAATCCCCCAAGTTTCATCGCAATCGGATGAATGGTTTAGCAACGCATATGCCCCATACAAACATACTCAAACAAACCCAGAAACAAACATTTATTAAAATGACATTAAGCATACACGTTAAATACATTTTTATTTATACAAATTTCATAACGCCAGAGCTTAACATCATATTTAGCCTGTAACCTTCGCCGGTATGCGCACAACAAATCACCCAAGTTTCAACGCAATCGGATGAACAGTATGGCAGCGCATAATATATGAACAAACAAACAAACAAACAAAAATTGATTTTTTCTATATAAGAAGATAATTGATGCGGTGGTTTCTAGAAGTGGTTTTTTGGGAATAAATCTAGCTTGTGTAAATAGCAACACTCTTACACATCTGCCCTGATGATAGCCACTGTAACGCTGTCCGAAACGTTGGCTAAAGAAGGAGGTAGCGCAACACGGCTTAACACCCCAAAAACAAATAACGTAAATACTTTTGGCCGTAAAAAATCTAAAAAACATATCTCACTCTTATACCACATCCATAATGACAATCCTTTTCAGGTGTCATCTGTGCGTCAAAGTCGAAACGAATCTCAAGATATACGAAATTTAGAATTTTTACAAAATTAAAAAAAAATTAAGTTCCTGATAATAAAGTGCTAGGGCTGCACAAAAAATCTCGGCGGGCCGCAGGTTGAGTATGGTTGCTCTACACCGTCTGCAAATAGTCTAACTGCTGACGTCTGCATTAATAGTCGTCTGCAAATAGTCTGCTTATGGTCTAACTACTAACTCTTTGCTAATAGTTTAACTAGTAACTGTCTGCAAATAGTCTAACTTCCAACTTTCTGCTAATAGTCTAACTACTAACTCCGTGCTAATAGTTTAATAGTCTAACTACTAACTGTCTGCTAATGGTATAACCACTAACTCTGTACTAAAAGTCTAACTTCTAACTGTCTGCTAATGGTTTAACTACTAACTCTGTGCTAATAGTCTAACTTCTAACTGTCTGCTAATGGTCTAAGCTAACTCTGTGCTAAAATAGTCTAACTTGTAACTGTTTGCTAATAGTCTAACTACTAACTCTGTCCTAATAGTCAAACTACTAACTTTATGCTAATAATCTAACTACTAACTGTCTGCTGATGGCCTAACTGCTGCAAACGTGTGTTTGCTTTTAAAGGATAGGGTATTATTTGTGTTCAACCTTTTTTTTCAATGCGATTAATTGGTACAATAATTACTGAACCAATCTTATTAATGAATAGATTAGCCAGATAAATCAACGATTAAATATCAATTACGGAGAGAGCTGTGTAGGAAAAATATGATTAACGGCCAACAAATAATTAATTAGGTCAGACATATTATTTCCAATAATCAACGAGTTTCGGGGAATAAACGATAGGCTGTTGGAAAGAATGATATGTCCTTCGTAAACATGTATTAATTAAAAACTCATTTTCCTTTAATTGCAGACATAAATCAACTTGGACTTTTGTTTTTATCGTACATATTTTTATTGAACGAAAGAAAGATCATATCGCACCCGGGGAATAACTATGACACAAGTCCACAAATGGCATTTTTGATTTAAGTTTGCGAAATATTCCTGGATATCTTTTTTATCCTCGGAAAAACGGCATAATTCTTAAAAATATTATAGTGGCTTTAAAATAGAAAATTTTATTGTTAAATTATAATGTTTTACTTACATTCAAGCGAAAATAGTGGCACAATGATCATTGTAGCACTATTATCATATTTAACCTAATAAATATTGATATACTGCTTTTCAACTTTTGTAAAATAATGTTTTTTTTATTGGTTAATAAACTGATTTATTACACTCAAACCAAATATTCCAACTGCTCTCCTGAAAAAAGAGTTTTTTTTTTGGGTTGTGTCGTTATTATTCCTTGGGTGCTTTATCATGGTTATGAAAATCTAGTTTTATTTATTTTTTATGAATCAACGCCGATTAACGGCTTTTCATAGGATTTCCATCAATTTGAAATACGGATACAGAGTATATATACATGATAAGAAAATAAATTCATTTGACAAAAAAACTAAAAAGTATATATTGAGGTAAGAGCATTAAGTATAAATAGTAGGCTATTATAAATACAAATATGAAGAAAAGAGAAAAACTACATGTACACGTGTCATACAAGATATTTTGAAAGTACTTTGAAACCAAAAAAATAACGTACGTAATAAAAATAAAGTACGTAATAAAAATAAATTAAAAAACTGCTTTAATTAAATAATGTTTGTACGTCGAAATTTTGTCAATATTTATCACATTATCAACGATATATTATGGGTGAAAGTAACCAATGATAACTTTACTGTGTTTATTTGTGTGGCATGTTTCTATTGCACATATGACAGTGAAAATAGACATATCTTCTATGAACATTTAGATAATAAAGCCAATATATTGTTAAATAAGAATATAATAATTTTGGGTGATTTTAATTTAAATAATAAACCCGAAGACGTCTTAATTGATTTTTCATATTTTACAAGCTCAAATGGACTGACCCAGTACAATAAAGTGAAGAACAGTAGCGACAACATCCTTGATCTTATCCTCAGCAACATTAATATGTGTGATGTGACGAGAAGTGTGGAACCATTGGTTAATGAAGACCAGCATCACCCGACGCTGGACATCTCCGCGCGGCTATCAAGAGCGGTTCGGTGCAGACGGCGACCCCGCCAAAACGTTCGCCGCGTCCCCCCCGAGCCCCCGCCTTCGCTCCTCAATTATAATTTCTACAAATTTAATTATAAGCGAGCAAACACAGAACTGTGCAATAATATTCTATCGCACTTTGATTGGACATTTTTGTACACCATAAAATCAGTAGACGAAGCAGTGAAATATTTATATAATGTTTTGTTCAGTCTTTTTGATTTATGTATACCCATTAAGAAACCCAACATCACAAACGATGTATATTATCCGATACGGTTCAATAAGAGTATTATAGATAAATTGAAAAGAAAGGAAACGCTCCGGAAAAGATATCTATTGCACAAAAAGCAATCCGATTATCAAATACTTTCAGCGAGTAGATCCGAGCTAAAATATGAAATTAATTTTGCTAAAAAACAATATATGGAAAATGTTCAGAATCGGATCAAAGATGACGTCAAGTCTTTCTGGGACTATATTAGGTCACAAAAAGTTAATCCAACCTCACCAACATGCTTGACTGAGGAAGGCGTAACTTATACTAACCCTGACACAATTGCTAATAAATTTGCTGACTATTTTCATTCCGTTTATAGTCAAGTAACCCCGAAACTTGAAACCGATTTCCCAACAACATCACCCTGGAATGTTGGAGTTATCTCACTCGGATTGACCAACATCCAGGAAATAGAAGCCTGTATCCGGAATATCCGACTTGACAAGGCTACTGGTCCGGACAGTATTCCTCCTTCAATAATTAAAAAAATTTCTCCAAATATCTGTGTATCCCTTGCTTACATATTTAATCACTGCATCATGTCATCCACGTTTCCACAGTGTTGGAAACTAACGAGGGTCAGCCCTATTCATAAAGCTGATGAAAAGACTGATGTCAGAAATTATTGATGAGTTGCAGTACTGTCAACAATTCCAAAAATTTTTGAAATGATTATTTGTAATAAACTCAGTCCGCAAATCGCGCTTTTCTTAGAAGAAAATCAACGTGGCTTCTTACCGAGGAAATCAACGGTAACCAATTTACTCTCTTTCTATCGACGGGAAGTAAAAGGCCTTTTAATTAACGAATTAATTTACCCAGAAATTTAGGAGGTAGAGGTATAGTCAAAATAACATCTTTAAAACATAATCAGGTTGAAATGCTAAGAAATTTTTTCCATAGGAAAGCTGATAGTTCAAAAATGCACAAAATAATTTGCAAGGCAGATAGAAATATTTCACCATTAAATTTATACGACGAGAATGCCAGCATTCTTATAAATACCAACCAGGAATTATTAGACTCCTGGTCAAATAAAATTCTTCACGCAAAACACTTCAATTATCTCAACCAAATATATGTTGACAAATTTTCGTCAAACAAATTGTTGAGTATTGGAGAGTTGAGCGCAGAAATAGAAGGCTTTATGCTTGCCATTCAAGAAAGAGTCATTAATACTAAAAATTATTGGAAGCATATCATCAAAGATGCAAATCAAATTGTTGATTTATGTAGAAAATGTTTGGCTTTTCCGGAAACTATAGAACATATTATATCGGGATGTTCTGTATTAGCGCCGTCCGAGTATACATTTAGGCACAATCAAGTTTTAAAAATAATTCACCAAAGTTTGGTAATTAAACATAACTTGATTGACTGCCGTAATGTACCATATTATGAATATGAACCAAATTCATTTTTAGAAAATGAATTTTATAAAATTTATTATGATAAAACTATTCTGACAGACAGAGCAATTAGTCATAATAGACCCGATATAGTTTTACATGACAAAATTAAGAAAATAACTTATATCGTTGATGTCGCTATTCCAAATTCTTGTAATATTCAGAAAACTGTTTCTGAAAAAATAAGAAAATATACAGATTTAGGAAATGAAATTAAAAGAATTTGGCATTCTCAGACTGTAAAAATATTACCATTTGTTATTTCGGCTACTGGCATTATACCTAGCTCTCTCATTCAAAATTTAGGCGTATTAGATTTGTCAAAAAATATGTACATAAAAATGCAAAAGTCGGTCATTTTAAATACATGTAGGATTACGAAAGATTTTTTAAATATTTATATTGAGGGATCAGTAGGATTTATCAGACCAGTTAGGATTTCATCAGAGCCGAACCCTCTGATATGAAAATATCTGGAGTCGGTGAAATATTTTCCCATTATGTTTCTGGTAGATTGACGTATTGTTCTTGTTTTCTTTTATTCTTATATAGTGCACTTACATTACGTTAATTTACTAGATATTCATTTGTGGAAAAGTGTGTGGAAGGGTTTAGTCTTTCATTTGGGAAAGATTCAACCCGGACATAAAATCTGGAGCACCGTAAATTTATAGAGCGCCGTTTTTGTGAAAAATCACCTCAAGTTCATATGTGTTCAATATCACTATAACATGTAAAAAAAAAAATATGTATATTTATTGTTAGTTGTAAGAAAATTGTACCGTAATTGGACTTACCTGTCTGTCGTACAAAATTAATAAAAAAAATATATACATGTATATTTATTACAAAATATATGCAGGCGATTTATTATGGAATACAATTCAGCATTTGATCCTGTAATGGTAAGGTAATAATTTAATTAATTGTGTCCAACCATGTTGATAATATTAATTATATAGTGGTGTTTACAAAATTATTTGTTTTCGTTAAGACAAAAAAAGATGTCTTTAAACTTTTTTCGTTGAACAAATATTTAGCCTAAGAACACTTTAATTTACACAGATTTAAAGTTTTGTCGTTAAATTACATAAGATGTTTGATTCTTGGGCCCCATATAAGCCAACGGAATTGATTATTTGTTGAGGAAAAAAATTGGATATTATGGATAATGATTTTTAGAAGTATAAGCTTACTTTAGGCACAGGGACAGGCCAATAATACACTTCAATCGATTTATTTTTCAGTGGAAATTATGATGTAATAAAATTGGGATAACTCTCCATTTTGAATGATTACTCCCATGGGATTTAACTACTATTAAATAGCACTTCAATATCATTTGCGTTCTTTTGTAGAAACGCAAGGAAAACTATACTTGTAGTACATTGTAGATTAGTCAATTTACAGTATTTTCAATCTTAATTAATTCATACAAACGAAAAAAATGTCCTGGGAATATCACTTTAACTCACTAACTACGCTACCACAGTTATAATCCCTAAGATTAATGTGCTGTTAACTTTGCACTATAATAAAAACTTTCAGAATATAAGAATTGTACATATTTTTAATGTCTCTAGTCAAAACAGCATTTAAATTATTCAATTTACTGATATTAACCTATTAAAGCTTATTGAACTCATTGAACTCACCACACCGAACTCACCACTCACCACCACATTGAACCTCATTGAACTCACCACAATCTTCGATTACACATCTGCTCTGATTTTTTTGTGTTTCAGACTTGGTATCCATTTACAATACACATGTAACAGAAAGTGGTTATAGATATATTCTTTAAAAAAGAAAATAGATACATAACGTTCATATTACAAAGGGGAAATATGTGGCATTTACATGCCTTGAATCCTTCAAGGTTATTGTTTAAAAAATAAACAGTTTGGAAGTGATATTTAAAGGCGCTATACCATCATGTTGTAAAGAGCCATTTTTTTCGATCGGCTCTGTGGGATACATAGCAAATCATGGTGCAGTCCCAGGCTATAGTTGTTTGGTACGAACACTTATCAAGATAGACAACATTTTTTGTGTAATAATTAAGCAATTTCAAACCAAAACTCGACTTCAAAAATAACTTTTCATTATTAGTTGGTATGATATCACACTAATTTATTTACAGTCTCGATTTTTTGTACATATATGCTGGAACATACCTAAAGTATGCAAGATTTTAAAGGACAATATATTCTTCCACATGACTTCACTGATTAATTATATTACATTTTAAATAATCAAATAATTTTTTTTTACTCAAAATATTGTCAGAAATCACAGGTTAAAATAAGTCAAGTACATCCCTTAACACCCTGTAAAGACAAGTAGTTTTATCCCTGATACTTTTGAATGACAATATGTTTTATACTTTTGTTATTCGGCGGTACATCCTTTCTGTACACTTAGTTATATTTTGTATAAGTAGGTGTACCGTATCTTCCCTAAACCAACTGCGTATTCTATATAGGGGGGTATGCCGGGGCGGCAACTGTCTGAGGATCAACTTTCATGGAATCAAAAAATATATGTAGAAATCAAGATAATTGTATTTTCCTCAAACGAACGTTCAAAAATACTCGTTATTTTACTTTAGTAAAGAAAAAACATAAATAAAAAGAGGAAATTGATACTTTTATCTAATTTAAGATTGCTTTCCAGGATTCCTTTTTAAATTGCTTTCCAGAATTTCTTTTGCAGAGCTTTTCATTTGGTTTTTTGTTTTGGAATTCCTCAGAAAAAATCTTTATTGTTCAAATAATTTTTGAAAATGTCTCCTGTTCTTTCTAAAACTAAACTGAATTACGTGGACTTAAAGTACCGATTTATTAAATGTTGTAGAAATGTTGTTTTCCAATTTCTATCTCTATGGGGTCATATTATTCACTTTAAGTAAGCTCATTTTAAAAAGCAAACATTTTAATGAACCTTCTTTAAATTCTATTATACTTTTATTTATAGTATAATTTGATAATATAAATGCGCGTCACGACACATTGGACTTGTAAATGCATTTTAAAATAAGAATAGGCAAGTGGTTTCTAGCATTCAAATAATATGTTTTCTTCTAAGGTACCTACTGTGGAAGAGACGAAGACGGGTGAGAAAAAGGTCGGACAGTACCTGGCTCTTCAGATCTTATCACTAAACACGGCTAAAGCCATTTTAAGCAAAATTTCAATCGTGAATAGTGGACATACACCAGAGTGATAATGATAGTGTCTTGTAACTCTGAAGGATGTTTTAAATATTCTATTTAATATTTTAAATGAATCAATGATAAAATATTATTATTATAAATAAACATATTAATATTTTAAAAAAATGCGTACGCCGAGTATTGCACCCGCGACCTTCGGATTGCTGATTAAGAGCCTCACCCCTCGCCAACAAAGGCCGTCTTGTAATAATATTGAAAATAAAATTGTAATAATACTGAAAATGAAAAAAAAAAATTCAATAATATTGAAAATAAAATTGTAATAATACTGAAAATGAAAAAAAAAAATTTCAATAATATTAAAAATTACTTCTTATAATATTGAAAATTATTTCTCCGCAAAAATCTTATAATTACTTCCACTTTGCCGGCGGTAGTCCAGCGGTAAGGCTCTTGAGTCGCACTTTAAAGGTCGCGAGATCGAATCCCGGTGTGGCAAATAATTTTTTTGTGATTAATTTGTGTTATTTCACAATTTATTCATTTAAAATAATATTTAGTATATTTGCGGCACGTTCCAGAGTGAAAGATACTCTCAGTGTCGCCCTGGTGTAAGACCACCATTCAGAATCGAAACGTTGCTTGAAATAGCCAGGTACTTCCCCACCTTTCTCTCCCCTATCTCCTTCTCCTCCTCACTACCTTCAGCCTCACAACATACCCCTATTAGGGATGCCATAAACCAACTGGCTCCAGACAGGATCAGTTGGGACTCTTGTGCAGTATTCATGTAAAAAAAAACTGCAAATAAATTAGACATTGTCTAGAGCTCTAAGCGATCAATTTTTCAAATCCAAAACATGTGATTTTGCATTTCTTCGCGTTGCATCGCTTTAAAGTTATTCATAAAATAATACAAAAAACATTTTTTTTTTAAACTTTAAAAAAGTACAATACTAAGCATCACGTAACGAATCTCCCAGCACCCCACTAAAAACCCTTTTATATTTGTTTCCTACAACACGTCTTAAAAATGTTTAGCCATAAAACATCTCGCAGAAATATCGTCTTCAATATTCCACTCATCTCGGCAGTAGTATCACAATCATCCCCCATAAATCACATATCTGTCTGAATAATGTATGTTTTATTCATGACGCGGCCCCGCGAGGCAAAACGTGTTCCATCCACCTACTCGAACTGCGCCCTTGTCGCCAATTTCTTTCAGCACTTCGTATCGTCTCTTCAATCAGCACAAGTTGTTACTGTAGGAATTTATAAATGAATTACATCGGTTGAAAATATTCCTATACATATATTTCCTGTTATTATTGCCTATTGTCTATTGTGTTGCTTGTTATTTCCTATTGCCTATTGTCTATATTGCCTTGCCTGTCAATTAATAGTCTTGCCGGGCAAGGTTTTGGCCGTCAATATCGCTGTGTCCTGTCAAAATTGCCGTACTTAATGTACAAGATAAATTCACAACTTAAAAATCGATCTTCAGCAATAACTCCACCAATATCATAAATTTAGAAAAAATCTCTTTGCTAGGACGTATTCGCAAATTTTACAATCCCAAAAGAGGTATTCAACTCCACAATTTTCCCCTGAAACTATTTAAAAAGATTAACCTTACAAAGTACTTAAATCAGAATTTTTATTTTTTTATTGTAAGTATATTTTTTATTAAATTTTGGGAATACATAACTATAATAAACATAATAATATAATAACTTAGTTAATAAAGTGGAATTAAAACTAAATTATATTATTGTGTTTTATTTATTAATTTTTCGAAGAAACCTTCTTCGGAAAGGTTTTCACTTTGTGATGGCATTATTTATTTTAATTTGTTTTTATTATTTTATTTATTCTTTTTGTGCATTTTGTCTTACACTTTGTAACATAATAACTTTTAATATCAACTTGCATTCTAATCTGTAACCATTTTTTTTATATATGTAACTTTATGTTTTATTCACTATTAAATGTAAAATAAATATATGGTATTCTATTGTATATTTCCTAAAAAAAATAATTTAAAAAAAATCCAAAATATATTTGTTTAGAAAGATGAATACTCCGGGTAGGTTTGTTTTCTTAAGAAATTCAGTTTTTTCCGAAATTGATAAAGTTTGGCGTACTTGACTTTGACATGAAAAGGTCTAAGTCAAGTATGCAAAATATGACTTGACTTGAAAAAGTCCAGAAAGCATTACATAGTGCCGAAGAAAAACCAAAATAATATCATTTATAACATCACATCCAAAATGATTGTTTCGGAGGTATATCAATGAGAAGTGACGTTTCCATTTCCGTATTGCTGTCACATAATATAAATGCTACCAAAACAATCCGACCAAATGCCAGCCACTGATTTGATCTAATGACGTCAATAATGGGTGCCCAAAAATAATAGACCCAAAAAATAAATGTTTATTTATATTGATAACACAAAGAGGAGCTCAGAATAAAAATAAATAAATAAATGATATTAGCGATTTTGCGGTAAAAACTAATAACAAAACTATTAACACAATCCGGTTATATTATATTCAGCTCGATTGCATTAATAAAGTTGTCTTCCTTAATAACCAATAATCTTAAACAGTTTTATATTGTTTATAGTGTTTTCTACGTTAATTTCGCCATTGAAACCACCGAAGGAAGAAAACAGAAGAAAATAATTATGTCGGAAGCTGTCATTGTTTGTTTGGGCAACTGATTGTGTGATCAAAATTTATCTGGAGTTATCTCTGAACTGAGAAATACGGTAATGATTTGTCAATAAAGTGTTGAGATTTTTTTAATTAATTTTAAATAACATTTACGGATTATCGATGATTGCTTATTACATTACTTATTACACCCGAAAGATGATAAAGAAATTTGCCTACGAATACAATAGGGATTAGTTAAAATAATGTGAAAATACGCATCTATTATTAGATGCGTCACGTTATTTGATAATTAGAAGGTGGGTTATCTATTTTTAAACACCAATTAAATTAAATGTTGTTAAAACAACGCGTGTCGCGGCTATATTATTTTTCGAATAGATGATCGTCGACCAGAATACGCAATACACGACAAATTGCTCTAAATACTTGCTGCTTTACTAGGGCCTTAAGGTACTCGTAATGTGAACGAATTAACTGATCATTGCCGTAATTGTGCTTGGCTGACCTGTGCGTAGTCTCTAGGAATAGTTTCATTTAAATAATGACTTTGCATACGGCATAATACACGCGATTTTTTTATATTAACACCACACCGAAGGCCCAGAAGAAAATAAAATTTCCCCCCGGGAATTGTCATCTTTGCAAATGCTGTGTAGGGTCTTTCTGTGAAAAAGAAGGAGTAAACTTGGGTCTTGCAGAGACCCATGTTGTTTTATTCTAATATCGGTTCCTCATTTCTGTGAATCGTGACCGTTACCAACTCCAATTTCAAGGGCAGGGGACACTGAGGTAGTGAGGTACCGGACGCAAGTTGGTCACTCAAGCGCATTTGTGACCTTCCTCTGCTTCTTCTGCCTTTCACGTCTGACTATGAGTTTCTCAAAGTTGGAGTCCTCAGTTAGGCGGGCAACGTGTCCAAAGTATCGTCAAAATACGTTGTAGGTAGATAGTTTAAAGCTTATTGCGAATTTCTTGTTTCTCCAGAATGGACGCTTATTGGGCTGTTCATGGAATCCTGAGCATTTTTCTCCAGCACCACATTTCGAGGGGGTCTATCCGGTTTCTTTGGCTGACTCTAAGTATCCCATGTTGTAGGAATGGAGAAAAAATAGAAGCCCAGCAAATCATCTACAGATCGGGCATATGGAAACATCAGTTCTCATATTATGGCAAATGTTAACTGTGTACAGATAAATCAATATTCTATGTGTGTGACAACGTTTCTTCTAATAATGTATCATTTATTTGTAGGTTTAAAAAAATCGAGTACAGTTCACACGCGGTAGAAGCGAAACCTTCACCCACACAATCTCAACCAATAGGAGCCTTGAAAAGTGAGCTCATAATTATATCCACTGACCATTAGACAGCACACTAATTATGTAAAATACAAATCAGATACAAAGTCTTAGATCACCTGCAAAGACAGATCATACATATATTGATAATATTTTAAGAACCTCCTAAAGCATGCTTTCCAATTGGTACGATGCTGATTGTACTTGTACTTTTACTTTAAATGTAAATAACATTGTTGTTATCTTTATTTTAGTGTTAAATTACTTGTGTTAAAATGCGCCTGCACTCAACACAGGAATTCCTAGTGAAACAGACACAGCGCAATCACCTATGTAACTTGATAAATAAAGATTATAATAAAAAATAAAAAAATAAAATCATAATCAAAGCGGTCAATGAGCGCAGCTTGACAGCGCAACGCTTCGTAGGTATTGTACGTTAGATGTACGTCATTTTTGAGGTACATCTAACGTACTGTTTGTCTCCTTTTAGTGTCACTCGTTTCCGTTTCATCGAGTTTCAAATCACAACGGTGCTAAAGAAGTTTCACTTCAATAAAATGACATACATAGTTCTCCTAACAAGAAAATGGTTTCTTTCAATTTCCATGAAATTCTTTATTGCTTATTACTAATAAAAGTAATACCTATTTAACGATAGTCTTGGTATATTTTCGAGAGATCAATATTTTTTGGGTTATTACTCCGTGTTATGTTTCTTTCTTTTTTAGCCAACGTTTCAGACTGCGTTAGAGTGTCCATCTTCAGGGTATATGTGTTAATATATTCGCCAACTCATTTTTTTTTCATTTGGGAGGCGGATGTAGGTACCGTAGCCCTAGGAACATTTTTTTGAATAACCAATACCTCTGCCGAAGGTCACCCTAGGTGGTTCACTACGTTTGGTGACTAAGAAGGGGTGCCCAGGTTCACACACCGGATGAGGTGTGTTCAGGTCTCCCACAACTATGTAGAGGGCTGGATCAGGAGATGCCGGTTTAGCAAGACCGTTAACTCTCGATTTAACGTCTTGCACCGCAGAGGTAGGGATAAATTCATACGTCCGTCACTTCGGACACACTGACCCATAGATTCCTACCCACTTCTTATAACTTTGTCCTTTCCAGACTTTCTCTCTTCCTTTCCTTAAAAAGACCCTCCCCAAAGAAGTCCATGAAGAAAAATATTTTATATTAGAATAAGTTAACAATAATAATCTAAACGAAAATATGAAAGAGAAGAAGACACAGAAAAACAGAAAAAGACAATGGTCGCAACTGGGACTCGAACCCAGACCTCTCCGTCTAACCGGGACGAGCGCGTTAACCAATTTCGCTATTGCCACCTTCTGTCAAACCGTCATATTTGTCAATCTCATATTTTCAAATTTTAGAATTCATTAATATCAACTAATTATTTTTCTCCATATTACGGGCAACTCCCCTTTTTTTTGAAACAATCATTCTAACAATTGGTTTGTAACCTGGATAGCGTCTCGGATATATATATCCGAATTTATTTATATGGAACAATTGACTTTTACGAAAGTCTAAATGAATATTCAATTTTTGTAAGAAAAACTTTCTTTTTATACTTTTTTGAAGGTTATTCCCATCAGTGAAATATATCATATTAGAATAAGTTAACAATAATTATCTAAACGAAAATATGAAAGAGAACCAGACACAGAAAAACAGAAAAAGACAATGGTCGCAACTGGGACTCGAACCCAGACCTCTCCGTCTAAATATGAGAGAAAGTTAAATAAAATAAATAAATAGTAAAACTATTAGTAGTATTTATAAATAGTATAAATTTAAAGAAAATATTTTCTTCAGGGCCTCTCGTTTGGAGTTAAATGCAAAAAAAATCACGAGATTTCTAAGCTTCCAAACGATTTTGCAATGATACAGAAACCTACCTATTAAAGATTCGTGTTCAGGCACACACATAAAACATAATTTATCTTTCTTTTTGAAATGCATTTAGCCTAGAAACCGATTACATTTTGCAAATAGACGACGTTAAATCTGGCATTAAGAAATCAATTCTCCCGTCAAATGTCGTAAAAAATGTCATTCGAACCCATGGAGAGCTATAAAATCTATAAAACTGAGTTTGTGAGGTGTCACAACCGCCACTTGACGGTTTTACGATCGCAATGCACCATGAAAATATTTCTATTTTGAAATATTCAGTGTAAAAATTATTGTGCACTGTTATTTGTTTAAGAAAAACTGACATGTTTTTTACGTGGGCACATTTGAATAAGAATACCGAAATCTGGACAATTTGTTTTTATATATTTTAGATTTGAGATCGTTAGAGATCATGTCATGTTCATTGGCGAGCTGAATATTCAGGAACTTTCCAACCTTTTTTTCCCATCTTCAATCTATTCAGCCGCGCCATTTATCAGTGAACAGACAACTCAAAAGTCTGCAACTTCATCATTCTTTTTTTTCGTCACTTTTAATGACTTTTTAAAGGGGTGTAGAAATGTCTTTGTTAAGTTGTCATCACCTACGAGGACGTCATATGGAGATGTCAAAATCAGACTGGCTTCGGACAGTGTTCCAATAAATGGTCGATTCAGCATTGCGACACATTGAACATAAGAGGCCGGTATTCGAATTTCTACCGATTTCTTGCAAATCTCCCTTAAACATTTGAAGTTTTTAAGCTCTTAAAAAAATATATGTTATTTTTGAAGATAATATCTTGACATTAGTCGCGCCCAATTATATAAAATTCCCTCGATAGAAAAAAATCGCAAAGTATGCTCCAAAAATTATTATGAACACGTTTTTTTCAGTTATTTTACAAGTTTTGTGTATGAAAAAATTCACAGCGTTTCTTTAAATGCTGTTTAAGACAATTATCGCAAGATTTTTGCTCTATTTTAAACGAGTCGTGTTTTATTAAAGATTTTCATGATGTTTGCATCGATGTTATCGTTGTAAATGTTAACGCGCTCTTCTAACATTTGTAATTTCATATCTCTCCGTCTTCTTCTTTTTGGGGCCGGGAACGGAGCCTTAAGTCAAAAGTAAATTTTTAAAATCATTATTAGGTATATTATTACTTAATAAGTTTTTTAATAATATATGTACACTTATTGCATCTATAGCGGAAATGTGAAAGTTTGTAAAGGACAATAAATACAAAAGTGAGTTAAATGTAATTTTTATCATTCAAAAATGAGTTAATATCATTTTTACCTTGCAGAAAAGTCAATAGATGTCACATATTAAAAATAAAAATAGAAAAATATATCCAAGATATTTATTTATATTACACATAGCATTTAGTTCGGCTTTGAATTTTGCGATCATATATAAAGATGGGAGCCAATAAAAATATGCGTTAAGAAAATAAAGATATGTATGTTGGTAGTTCTTAGTTGAATAAAGTAAAATATGACCGAATCGGTTAGAGACACATTAGCTCAGTTGGTAGATCTGCACCCCGCCAAGTCGAAGGTCCTAGGTTCGAATCTTAGATGTGATCGTATCTTTTAATGATTTTTTTTTATTTTTAGATTTTCGATTGGGTTTCGCTAATATTGTCTTAATTTAATAAAATAGAATTGGTTTGTTTCTTTTTTTCTTGGGTTTTTTTTTTGAAAATTTTTTTAAATTTTTTTTATTTATTTTTTATTATTAGGTTTGTCAACAGTGATTTACATCAAAGCTTTCACAGATACAATTACACTAAACATGGTTGATGCTATCACTAATTAAAGACAAACACAACATTGATAATATAATACTTACATATGTATACAATCATTACATTATATTAATAAGTTTTTGCAACAAGTTTTTAGAACAATAATATTATAATATAAGTTTAAAGGTTTAGTTTATAGGTTTATAAGTTTATATAACAATATAAAAAGGAGCTTTAAATCTTGTTAAGAGAAGATTTGAAGTTGGCCAATGTTGACATTGTCAAATTAATGGAATGTTTTTTATAAGCCTCATTAAAATTACGGCACATTCTTGATAAAGCTGAGTCATACCCCAGCTTAGTTCGATATTTTTTAATATGTAACGGAACATAATTTATAAGCCGTGAACCATTTCTAGGAACATAATAACAAAAAACTTATAATAGTTTACAATAACCGAAGTAAATTGATATTATTTTGTTTATATTCCTTGGGTTTTGGCCCAAATAACCGACTATTGCAATTACCGGCGTAACAATTAAGCGAAATTGACTGCGTACATATTTTATTACATCAACACCTCATACAGGAGTACTTAAGTTGTAGGACATGATATGACTGCACTTTGCAAGATTTCAATTAATTTTTTCTGTGATTTTCAATAACATTTTAGGATTCATCATGAAACTGAACGTGAACTAAAGAAAGGTTCTGTCAAAAATGCCATTCAACAACAGTCGTTATTTTATATTTTACTGATTTCAAACCCTTTGAACTTACGAATACCTCCAAAATAAAGTTATCAAAAGTCAATTCACCTTCTCAAACTAAACTGAACTTCTAACCACTTCTACGATTAAGTCAATCTGATGGTAGTTTTATCGCGTCGACTTCAACCATCATTGACAATTTCAAGTCTCTTTACTTCGACTTAGGTGGTACTTAAAAAATTTCTGTTTTATTCAATTGTGTAACAAACGGCGTAAGTGCTCCTTCGAGACTTCCACCCAAAATGGCGCCTCACTGGAAGGTTCTATGTTTAGAAAAAAACCGTTAATAAGTCATTGACTTTGAAATTCCAGCGTTCTTGAAAATTGAGGCCTAATCTCGATACAGGATGTATTTTCAACTCCGTTTTTACTGAAAAAAAATCAGACTTTCAAATAACGAAAGTATCCAATGAATTATTTCTTTTAGATTAAATTAAATGATGACATTGTAGAGATACTTTTAAATTAAATAAATCGTGGTTAGTATTTCTGCGAACGTAGTTGATAAATATGCCTTGCTTATTATGGCCTTGTATAAATGCAAATGTAGTTACTATCCGGTTTTACCCAAGTTTCAGTTTCGTAATTTTGAAAAAAAAACACCATTAAATTATTTCGTTACATATATTGAGAACCAAATACAAATACCAATTCTCCAAAATAGAGCAACGAGCATAACATAACAACGGGCGAAATATGTGTTTTTATTTATTTATTTTTATTTATTTATTTATTCAACGCCCAGAGGGCTTTTACAGTAATACAGATATAACAGATGATTTTTCAACAGATAGAGAAATGATAAGAATAAAATTAGATAAAAATGCACACAAGTCACAAAAATACAGCGATTTGATAAGTTTACAAAAATACATTTATGTTTAGGAATAGTTTTGGAACAAGTTTTTTACAAGATCCACAAAATTCGCCAAGTTGATGTTGAATATGTCAACATCACTTAAGTACTGATTTCCCATAGTGTGAAATCTTTGTATCGGAGAGTGGGCAATGTAGTTCCGCTTATGAATGCTGCAGTAGAATAGTGTGTTTTGTCGTTCAAAAGTAAGTAAAATGTTAAAAGAACTAAACCGGTTAACAGTGAAACAGATGCTGACATTCAACTCGGTGAAGCTTATGCATAAAATAATAAACAATCTATTAACAAAATAATTCAAACAAAATTTTATATAACAAGGACGTTTACAAATATAATTCAAAGAAGTGCAATGAAAATAAACTGCCAGAAATGGACTATAAAATAAAAATAAAAATAGTTTCAAAAAACTGCCCCTTAAAAAATCAAATCTCCGTAGCACGACACCTTAATATGCTTTCCAAGCTGTAAAAATGGTTACACGCTCGAGATCATACTCCCACTCACAAAGTTATATAACAAAATCTCATATGCCATTACTGGGAAACTTTTGAATTGGGGTTAGTTCACATAAAACAGGCTGCTGTCATATTAAGGTTTTTTTTTGTATCACGTAGAAATAAACGAATTTTGCCAGCAAGGCTCTTTATGGTAAATTCCACCTCTAGAAATACAAATGACTAATAGCAACATTAAGCTACCCTCTATAAAACAAAAACGGTGTCAACAGCGTTATGTGGAACGTTTTGTGGAACTAATTCGTTGGAACATTTAGGATCGTGGAAATAAAAATAAAACCGCGTGATATTACAGCAATGGAGGTTTGATGTGACTTCCTTGTTGTTTTTATTAAACTAGTAAGAATGTGTAAATCGGCAGTTGTGGAAGATTGTGGGAAGTGGGAAGAAGTAAGTAATTTATATATTTATTTTACTTAGCCTCTATAAAACATTTGCATACTAATATATTATAGAGTTTAAATATATAAAATAAACTAGAAAATTCCCGGCGTGGGTTGCAATGCCACTAATAAAGAAATTGTTTCTCCCTGCGTGTCTTTTCCCATTCATCCTGTTCCCCTTCCGCCTTTCCTTCCCCTCTCGCGTTCCCTTCCACCTTACCTCTCCCCCCTCCCGAGAACCCCCTCTCCCGATACTCTCCCCTCTCCCGCGTTCAATATATTCAGATTTTTAATGGCTCGCGCGCCACCTATTGCATTTCTTTTTAAATGTCCATTGTTCGTACATTACTCGTACTAACATTAATTTTTGTATGTTATAAAAACAAGCAGTCAAATTTGGTACCTACTTATTTAAAATGAATATAATTTTTAATAAGTTTCAAAGTGTTCGATTTTCTCCCGTCTGGACAAGGGCGGATTTAGGGGGATGGTATTTTTGTGTACTGTAGAGATTCCATCACAGTACATACTTAGAAGAAAATCAAATTATCAGAGTTGTTAAAATAGTGGGTTTTCATTTCTTGTTCATACTAATTGTTATTATATATTATGTTATTATATAATACTAGCTGGGTTACCCGGCTTCGCTCAGGACAACATTCGAGAGTGTTCTGGAATGTTCCACACAGATGTTCCCGATTCCCTATTCCCGACAATTCCCCGACATACTCTGCCACTCCTACCAGAATTTTCTAGAGCTCTATGGAACCTTCTAGAACTTTCCGGAAGAATGTTCTCGAAATTTCAAGATGGCGAAACTTCCACCCCTCATATCTATAAAAGCACGCCCTCTAGGTAAAAACGCTTACCTTTATTCCCAAGGGGGGGATAGAGATCTACAACACCATATAACTCCCTTGATCGTACCGGGACTCGTTTCTGAGTTTTTACGGTCCGCAAGTTTTTTTAACTTTCTTTTATAATATATAGCTGTTTCCCGGCATGCGTTGCAATGCCATATTCAAATAAATAAAATGTTACTCCTTGCATGTCCTTTCCCGTGCGTTCCCCTCCAGCGTTCCACTTCCACCTTCCCCGCCACCGCTCTCCCGCTCCCCCGTCCCGCCAACCCCCCTGGCACTTCATTTCTTGACTCTTCTCCCGCCCGGCCCGTAGCCGAAACTTTTTCTAATACTAACATTTTTATACTCGTGATATCTTTCTAATTAAATATGCGAATTAAAAAATTCAAAAAGTTGAATAAACGTATTGAAGCTGTCTTGAATATGAAGTAATTTATTTTGATAAGGATTAAAACCAAGATACAAATAAAGAGCCCTTTCAAGCGGCGACATTTTAATTAAATTTTTAAAATAAAAGAATACTTATTGTGGCATAACCATAATAGTTAGACATATGCTGTTGAGACCTTTTTTGTAAATAATGATGTGTTCTACAAAGACGTAGTACATTATTTTATTCTATTATCAACAGTTTTCGCAGCGCACGCGATGTAAAGAATATTTTAGGTAATTTTTTTACACCTTGGGTTGCATTATTGAAGTTTTAGTAAGGATGTCTATTTTTTTAGAAAATATAATATAGCTTATGTTACCCAGGGATAGTGTAGCTTCCTAACAATGAAATAATTTTTCAAATCGGTTCAGTAGTTTCGGAGCCTATTCAATGCAAACAAAAAAACAAACAAACAAACAAACGAACGAACAAACAAACAAACCTAGTAGATTTGCTATTATCCATTATATGTACAAAGAAATGTGAATAAATAAAGTTTAAAAAAAAAAAAAAACAGAAAGAACATGAGTCAAACTTTTGTCTATGTCTGGCTGGAATTGCGAATTTTGTTCGTTGCATCCACGGACGTACATGTCTATGGTTGCATCCCATTCATGCACTTGTAAATGAAAGATGATAATCAGCGTTTGCGAGAGCGGTACGGTCGGGGAAAGCGCGGTCGGAAATGCCCCCCCCCCCCCATTAACGTTCAAATTTCGACTTCATAAAAAATTGGTCCGTCCTGGGGGGGGGGGGATTGTGCTCTTGAGGGGTACCCCCCTATCGGGGTGGCACCCGGGGTGGGCCGTCCCCCCTCCGCTCCTTGTGCCCCCCCCAGAAAAAAATCCTGGATCCGCCCTTGCGTCTGGAGCCAGTGAGACTATGGCATCCCCAATTGGGGTATGTTGTGAGGCTGAAGGTAGTGGTGAGGGGAAGGAGGTGGGGAAGAGGAAGGTTGGGAAGTACCTGGCTATTCAGATCTGGTCACCAAACACGGCTAAAGCCATTTTCAAGCAACATTTCAATTCTGAATGGTGGTCTTACACCAGGGCGATACTGATAGTATCTTCCACTCTGGAACGTGCCGCAAATATACTATATATTATTTTAAATTAATTAATTGTGAAATAACACAAATTAATCAAATAAAATTTATTTGCGCACGCCGGGTTCGAACCCGCGACCTCCGGATTTTGAGTCAAGAGTCTTAGCCACTGGACTACGGAGGTCGTCAATAGGTGAGTACTTCGATTAAATTCATTAATTTAAAGAGTTTATTCGAAAATTGAATTTTTATTCAACAATCGATGGTTTGCAAAATGTTATTCTCAAATTGTGACATTTTTTACAGTTTTGCAAGAGATTCGTTTATTTCAGGTTTATTATTTTAAAAAACTTTAATATGACAGCAGCCTGTTTTATGTGAACTAACCCTAATTAAAAACTTTTTAGATGCATTGTCATGTGGTTGTAATAATCCGTAAATCTCGCGAGGATGGAAAGAAGGTATTTTGAAAGTTTCTAACATTTCCTACGCTTAATAAAGCAATGTATAGACAACTCATTTATGTTTTTCAATTTGGGAGGCGGGTTTGGGTACCGCCGCCCCGGGAACTATTTATTGGATAACCAACACCTCTGCCATAGGTCACCCCAACTGGTTCACTACGTTCGGTGATTTAGTAGGGGTGCCCGGGTTCATGAGGTCAGGGTTTTCTGAATCTTGGCGATGGTGCGTCAGCTCACCAACTGCGTGGCGGGCCGGATCAGGGGAGTCTGGCTGAAGGAGATATTTTGCCCTCGCCAGCAGAACTCTCTCGGAACACTGTCTTGCATCGCAGTGGGACGGATAGATTCATACGTCCGTCACTTCTGGACACGCTGACCCCAGATTCCTACCTACCCCTATACCTTTTTCCTTCCCAAAAGTTCCTCTTCTCCCTTTCCCTGAAAAGACCCTTCACACAGCATCCCCAAAGATGACATAGGCTCTGAGGGAAATTATTTTCCTCGGGCCTCCTGTGTGTAGCTCGTGTAAAAAAAAGCTGTTTCGACTAACAAGGCCGCTAACAACTATTTATATGATTCTAAATTTCTTACGGTTAAACAAATTTGCTGAGAAAATAATTGAGACGGTAGATACTCTATTATGTGTACTTTGAAATCTGTTTTTCCCCGCCTTAAATGGTAATGTGTTCTTAATTGTTTAATAATGACGTTACTGGTATGACTTATGTGTGTTTCATTGTTTAGGATTTGTAAATATAGGTACTAAGAGGTCGGGAATAAATCATTTCACTTATTTTATTAATTAGCTTTGCAGTACGGTCATTTGTTCGTTTATTGATTCTTAATTGTTCAAGCAAAAATTTAATCTAAGACCCTTTCTTTCTATATGTAATGGTTTTATGGTTTAGTCTTGTTACTAACCCGTGTACTTGTTTAGGAATAAATACATCCCAAAACATGTAATCGGGTTATACTTTCATAAGACCAAAAACGTCCCGAGCGAGCTTACATTTTAAAAGCAATTTATCTCTCTTCCTTTCATGCAAACATATGTATTTGTCTTTTAACCAGAAAGAGAACAAAATAATGCTTCTTACTGTCTTCAAAATATGAAAGCTATCTTGCGTAGATATTTTACAATCTCGATCCAAAGTGACGGATTGACCGGTTTGGCGCAAAACCGAGGCTTCCAGATTGTGAGGTGCGAATATATTGAACCAAGCATACGGGTTGGAACGTGATTTTTCACTGAGAGATATTCTGAAAATTTTGAAAAAGTGTTTTTATTATTATAACATCTTGTATTATGTTATTTGTCTCTAGTTTAGATTTCTCTACCTTGTAAAGTAAGCACATCTTTTGAATCCAACACATAATTTAATATAATAAAGGCAGTACGTAGTTTTCTACCTGTTTGCTTGAACTATAATTACTTCTAAACTAAGGACCAGCACCATTGTAAAGCTCTCAAAGAGCAATTTAATGGACATTTAATTTTACCACACAGGGTTACCCATGTTTGTAATATAATAATTTGTTGCTGGATTAAATCGTAAGCTATATATTTAATGACAATATGATGTATCTCCAAAAAGTTACTTTTGAGATAAACTTTTTGAACATGTTGTCCGTTTCCTCGCAAACTAACATTATCGAGTACAAGAGTTTTCATAAGAACTACTCTCTTTTTTTATAACTTTTGAAGGTTATTCGCATCAATGTAATATATAACTGAAGAAGAAGATAACACTAATAATCTAAACGAAAATATGAAGAAAAAAAAAACAAGACAGATAAATAGAAAAAGATAACCGGGACGTGCGCTTTTATCCATTCAGCCAATGCCACCTTCTGTCAAACCGTCATAATTGTCAATCTCATATTTTCATCTTCGACTAATTTTCTCGAGAGGTTATGGGTTCGAGTCCCAGTTGCAACCATTATATTTTACTATTTTTCTGTGTCTTAGTTGTTTTAGTTTTAGTTTTTATTGTTTATTATTATTATTTTATTTAGTTATTGTTTTAGTTGTTCTCTTTCATATTTTCGTTAAGATTATTATTAGTGTTATCTTCTTCTTCAATAATATCTAGTAACAATTTCAAATTTGAAGAATTATTTTCCTTAGGGCCTATGTCATCTTTTGGGATGCTGTGTGAAGGATCTTTTTAGAAAGGGAATGAGGGGATGTTCTGGAAGAAAAAAAGTTTAAGGGGTTGGTAAGAATCTGGGGTTTAGTGTGTCCAGGTCATCCGCCGCCAAGACCTAGACAAACCTTACCCTATAAACCCGGGCATCCCTGCTCGGTCCTATGGCAGAGGTTTTGGTTGTCCAATAACCCAGTACCCATTCCGCCTCCCAAATTATTTTGATGTTGGCTAAAGAAAGAGGAAGCACAACACGGCATAATACTCCAAAAAGAAATCACGATAATATCTTTTTTTTAAAAGACCCTTGAAAAAGACCCTTTAGAAAACCCTTAAGACCTTTAAGAAAACCCTTATACTTAGAGCAAGGGAAAACAAAGGGAAAGATTCCGAATCCAACATAATCACCCTCTCAATTAGTGTCTCTGCAAAATTGGATTAACAGGTAATAAATCAATCTAGACCTTAAAAATTGACTTTTAAAATATTATAAATAAGTCGTCCGTATGTAGCGTATGTCCGTATTTACCACAGTTTGAAAATGACCTTACAAGTCGAAACAGCTGTAACTAAAATACATCCTAAAATACTTGCAGAACTCGGTAATACCATTATCAAATTTAATTTTAATTAAATTTCTAAAAATTAAAATGGAGTTCTACGAATTCAACAGAAAAACAATTAATATATTTTTTTTAATTAACGATAATCTCTCATCCATAATAAATTTCCTACTTGCAGGTACTTGACCTATTGATCTTTGAGAAAAAAGACAGATTGATGAATGCAAATAGCAGAAACGGATTCACTCGAGACAGTACCGGTCAAACCGATTATTCTAAATCACCCACAGGTCAGACCGGAATGTTAGTGGAAGCATATAGTTGGGTTAGCCAGTTGACCAAGCGCATTCTGTTCTATGTATTCCAAACTCGTACCTCCACTAGTGGAAGATTAATGGATTTAAATCGGATTTTCCCAGAGGAACCTACGTTTTGTTCCTGAAAGAAGTACCAGCACATACATGTTTTTTTTATTAATATATTAATGTAATATCTTAGTTCCTATTATCGAGGGGTAAGGCTCTTGAATCGCAATCCGAAGGTCACGGCATCGATGCCTGGCGTGGGCAAATAAGTTTTATTTGATGATAATAACCTAATGCAATCAAGTATCTGCCCCACCATAACACACTCTAGAAACATAAAATATCTCGGTATTAACATCGAAGAAAATCTTCGATGGGACTCTTTCATAAATGGCATTACAAAAAAAATCACAAAGCTCATGTACTACTTCAGAAACATACGCAATAAACATAATAAGAATGTATAATATTAGAATAAGTTAACAATAATAATCTAAACGAAAATATGAAAGAGAACAAGACACAGAAAAAAGATTTCTGTTATTATTATCTCTTTCATATTTTCGTTTAGATTATTATTGTTAACTTATTCTAATATGACATATTTCACTGATGGTAATAACCTTCACAAAATTAATTAAAAGAAAGTTTTTCTGATAAAAATTAAAATAAGAATGATTTAAATAAAGTCTGTTATGATCTTTGCTAATCACGCATAGAATATAGGATTATCGGATGGGGATCTGCCTCAAACATCCACACGAAGCAGTAAATTATAAAAAGTAATAATAAAAAGATTTTTTTTTTAATTTCTATGTGTTCAGCATTATAAAACTGTACTCAAATAATGCACTACCTAATAAAAATTTAAAGTAAAATACGAATACCTTGCTGACAAACACACTTATACTATAAGGACTAAATCAAGAAATCTACTAAACATTTAAAAATTAAAAATACTTCGTTTGGCCAGATAAACCATAATTTCTATGCAACAAAATTATTGAATGCCCTTCCAATTGAAATTAAAAACACCATGGAGATTAAAAAAGTTTAAAAAAGACATTAAATTATGGCTAACTAAATATGAAGTTGAAGTAATCATTAAAATTATGTAAATTAAAGTTGTGAAGTAACCTCAACGCAACCTACAGACAACGAACACAAATACTTTATATTTTGTGGAAACCAACAAACTAAAAGATAAGGAAATCATGATCAACACCCTTACAACAACCTAAGTCCGCCTCAGAACAGGAAAAGTACCTACCTAGTGAGAAGGACTGAGAGTAAACTACTTCACTATGCATTTTTACTTTACCTTATATTGTACTTTACTTTATATTGACGTTAAATAAAAAAATAAAATTAGTAAAAAAAAATAAAAGATTAATTCGTGTTATTTCACAATAATGTTCACTTAAAATAATATATAGAATATTTGCGGCACGTTCCAGAGTGGAATATAGTCTCAGTTTCGCCCTGGTGTAAGTCCACCATTCAGAATTGAAACCTTGAATGGAAATGGCTTTAGTCGTATTTGGTGACCAGATATTAATAGCCAGAAACTTCCCCACCTTCCTCTGCCACATCTTCTTTCCCCACTGCCTTCAACCTCGCGACATACCTCAATTGGGGATACCTTAGTCCCACTGGCTCTAGACGTGAGCAGCTGGGACTTTTATGTGGTATTCACATAAAATAATAATAATGTAATCATCCAAATTCAGCTATAGAACGTATTAATTTACCCAGAAATTTAGGAGGTAGAGGTATAGTCAAAATAACATCTTTAAAACATAATCAGGTAGAAATGCTAAGAAAATTTTTCCATAGGAAAGCTGATAGTTCAGAAATGCACAAAATAATATGCAAGGCAGATAGAAATATTTCACCATTAAATTTATACGACGAGAATGCCAGCATTCTTATAAATACCAACCAGGAATTATTAGATTCCTGATCAAATAAAATTCTTCACGCAAAACACTTCAATTATCTCAACCAAACATATGTTGACAAATTTTCGTCAAACAAATGGTTGAGTATTGGAGAGTTGAGCGCAGAAATAGAAGGCTTTATGCTTGCCATACAAGATAGAGTCATTAATACTAAAAATTATAGGAAGCATATCATCAAAGATGCAAATCAAATTGATGATTTATGTAGAAAATGTTTGGCTTTTCCGGAAACTATAGAACATATTATATCGGGATGTTCTGTATTAGCGCCGTCCGAGTATACATTTAGGCACAATCAAGTTTTAAAAATAATTCACCAAAGTTTGGTAATTAAACATAACTTGATTGACTGCCGTAATGTACCATATTATGAATATGAACCAAATTCATTTTTAGAAAATGAATTTTATAAAATTTATTATGATAAAACTATTCTGACAGACAGAACAATTAGTCATAATAGACCCGATATAGTTTTACATGACAAAATTAAGAAAATAACTTATATCATTGATGTCGCTATTCCAAATTCTTGTAATATTCAGAAAACTGTTTCTGAAAAAATAAGAAAATATACAGATTTAGGAAATGAAATTAAAAGAATTTGGCATTCTCAGACTATAAAAATATTATCATTTGTTATTTCGGCTACTGGCATTATACCTAGCTCTCTCATTCAAAATTTAGGCGTATTAGATTTGTCAAAAAATTTGTACATAAAAATGCAAAAGTCGGTCATTTTAAATACATGTAGGATTACGAAAGATTTTTTAAATATTTATATTGAGGGATCAGTAGGATTTATCGGACCAGTTAGGATTTCATCAGAGCCGAACCCTCTGATATGAAAATATCTGGAGTCGGTGAAATATTTTCCCATTATGTTTCTGGTGGATTGACGTATTGTTCTTGTATTGTTTTATTCTTATATAGTGCACTTACATTGCGTTAATTTACTAGATATTCATTTGTGGAAAAGTGTGTGGAAGGGTTTATTCTTTCATTTGGGAAAGATTCAACCCGGACATAAAATCTGGAGCACCGTAAAAAAAAATAATAATAAATTATATATAGCATTGGTAGTAATAATAATGAAAATATAATCAATGATTTATTAGATTTGTTAAAACAAAAATTAGGTGTAAAAGCTAGTAGATTAAAAAGATATAATTATACGTATAATAAAAAAAATAATAATAGATTATTTCAGAAAAATGAGAAAATATTTTATTCCAAACTTGACGATAAACAAAATATTATTTCGAATAATAATAATCCGTTGCCATCTGAATCAGATATGCGCGATTTTTGGACAAATATTTGGAGTAAAGATATAAAACATAATGAGTCAGGTCCGTGGATAGAAAATGAAGAACTCAATTGTTCAGACATTGAACAAATGAGTTTTTCTGATATATCGGTTGAATTGTTAGCCAAAATTATAAAAAATACTCATAATTGGAAAGCCACGGGTTGCGATTGGATACATAATTTTTGGTATAAACGTCTGACTACTTTACATCCCCTTTTGGCAAAAAATCTTTCAAAATTTGTCAGAGAACCTCATAATTTTCCAAATTTTCTAACTAAGGGCATTACTTATATGTTGCCTAAAAGCGAACATATTAATAATCCCTCTCAGTATAGACCCATTACATGTTTACCGACAATATATAAAATTTTAACCTCTTGCTTGACAGATTTAATATACACTCATTTAGATGAAAAAAATGTTTTATCTGAACAACAAAAAGGTTGTCGCAGAAAACATATGGGATGTAAAGAACAATTAGTTATTGATTCTGTAATTCTAAAACAGATTCAAACCCAAAAACGTAATTTACATATTTGTTATATAGATTACCAAAAAGCTTATGATAGTGTCCCGCACTCGTGGCTGATAAAAGTTTTAAATATATACAAAATTAACCCAATTATTATTAGCTTTTTGGAAAAAATTATGGCATTTTGGAATACCGATTTGCTTTTGAATTTGAAAGATAAGAAAATTATAGTACCGGGCATTTCAATAAAAAGAGGGATTTTTCAAGGAGACTCATTGAGTCCTCTTTGGTTTTGCTTAGCATTAAATCCTCTATCTAAAATGTTAATTAAAAGCAAGTTTGGAATAAAAATTAAAGGTTATACTAGAGAGAGAAATATAATTTCTCATTTATTATTTATGGATGATTTAAAATTATATTCGAATTCTGAACCAAATTTAGAGAAAATGATTAAAGTAGTTAAAAAATTTTCAGATGATATTAAAATGACTTTTGGTTTAGATAAATGTAGAACGATCCATATAGAGAAAGGTAAAATTGTAGATGGAGACGAGGGTATATTTAGAAATTTCAAAATTGAAAGTATGAAAGGGGGTGACGTTTATAAATATTTAGGATATCCGCAATCAAATAGATTAGATCATACTAGTATTAAAAATGATATTAGGATTAAATTTAAAACTAGGATCAGAAAAATTTTGAAATGCAATCTATCTGCTAAAAATTTAGTAAAGGCGATAAATACTTGGGCAATACCTCTATTAACTTACTCATTTGGCATAATTAAATGGTCTAATACAGATTTAGATAGCTTAGAACGATTAGTTAGAACTACATTAACAAAATTTCATTCCCATCATCCAAATTCAGCAAAAGAACGTATTAATTTACCCAGAAATTTAGGAGGTAGAGGTATAGTCAAAATAACATCTTTAAAACATAATCAGGTAGAAATGCTAAGAATTTTTTTCCATAGGAAAGCTGATAGTTCAGAAATGCATAAAATAATTTGCAAGGCAGATAGAAATATTTCACCATTAAATTTATACGACGAGAATGCCAGCATTCTTATAAATACCAACCAGGAATTATTAGATTCCTGGTCAAATAAAATTCTTCACGCAAAACACTTCAATTATCTCAACCAAACATATGTTGACAAATTTTCGTCAAACAAATGGTTGAGTATTGGAGAGTTGAGCGCAGAAATAGAAGGCTTTATGCTTGCCATACAAGATAGAGTCATTAATACTAAAAATTATAGGAAGCATATCATCAAAGATGCAAATCAAATTAATGATTTATGTAGAAAATGTTTGGCTTTTCCGGAAACTATAGAACATATTATATCGGGATGTTCTGTATTAGCGCCGTCCGAGTATACATTTAGGCACAATCAAGTTTTAAAAATAATTCACCAAAGTTTGGTAATTAAACATAACTTGATTGACTGCCGTAATGTACCATATTATGAATATGAACCAAATTCATTTTTAGAAAATGAATTTTATAAAATTTATTATGATAAAACTATTCTGACAGACAGAACAATTAGTCATAATAGACCCGATATAGTTTTACATGACAAAATTAAGAAAATAACTTATATCATTGATGTCGCTATTCCAAATTCTTGTAATATTCAGAAAACTGTTTCTGAAAAAATAAGAAAATATACAGATTTAGGAAATGAAATTAAAAGAATTTGGCATTCTCAGACTATAAAAATATTACCATTTGTTATTTCGGCTACTGGCATTATACCTAGCTCTCTCATTCAAAATTTAGGCGTATTAGATTTGTCAAAAAATTTGTTCATAAAAATGCAAAAGTCGGTCATTTTAAATACATGTAGGATTACGAAAGATTTTTTAAATATTTATATTGAGGGATCAGTAGGATTTATCGGACCAGTTAGGATTTCATCAGAGCCGAACCCTCTGATATGAAAATATCTGGAGTCGGTGAAATATTTTCCCATTATGTTTCTGGTGGATTGACGTATTGTTCTTGTATTGTTTTATTCTTATATAGTGCACTTACATTGCGTTAATTTACTAAATATTCATTTGTGGAAAAGTGTGTGGAAGGGTTTAGTCTTTCATTTGGGAAAGATTCAACCCGGACATAAAATCTGGAGCACCGTAAAAAATTTCAGATAAAAATTATACAATTAAACATATGTGGAAACTTTGACTAGCCAACTAGGAATGGATCCTGTTTTAGGCCAGTCAAATTGACAAATTTAGTTCATATCATATTTTTTTTTTACATTGTTTAAGTATATAACATATTATTTAAAGAAAGAAGAAATGTGTTACAATTGAATTCCTCATATAATCTTTAGATAAATACACAATTTTGTAATTATCAGAAATATCATATAAGCTTTAGATAAATACACAATTTTGTACTTATGAAAAAAAGAATACCTAAGTGAAGAGAAAAAATGAAGAATGCTTATGTTAAATGTGAATATTTTGGAAAATGGAAAATGGAAAAAGGAAAATGGGAAGCGTAGTGATATAAGTTTATAATCTAGATGGGGGATTAGAAAATAGTCGATCGCATAAATTAAAAAAGAATAGACAGTTATGTTCTGGAGTGATAAGTATGTGTTTTTGTAATATATGGACTCTAACAATTTATGTAGGAGTGTGTGTTTTTATTTTATTTTTTCTATTTTTCTTTTTAATCCTCGACTATCTATTTGTCAACATATCTTCGCTTTTGACTCTCCCTAAATCAAGAAGCCAGTCGTTGATCAATTTGCGCAAAACAGTTGTACTTTTCGATTTCCAAGCATTAGGAATGATATTAAATACTTTAGGTCCTAAGTACGAAAATTGCCGTTGCCCAAGGGACGTCGTGGTTTTTATTGGGACTATTGGATTGTTCCTTGAATGTCGGGTGTCGTGAAGGTGGTCAATGGAAGGGAAGTGCTGACGTTGTTTTTGAGCATGTAATACAATCTTTCTAATATACAATTGTCTAACATCAAGAACGTTAAATTCCGTGAATAATGCGTCACTGGGGTACCTGAATGGTTTTTTAAGGATGACTCTTAGTAGAGATTTCTGTGCTTTAGCCAGGGAGTCTAATATTGTTTTAGCACATCCACCCCATCCTAGGGATGCATATTCGAGTAAAGAATTACACATGGCATAGTATATTGATTTCATGTCTTTTACAGAGAGAATATTTCTGATGGTAATAAAAAGGTGAGTAAGTTTTCTGACTTTTGAGGCAGTTGAGTTGATGTGCTCTTCCCATCTCAGATATTTATCAATGGTGATCCCTAGATATTTTAAACTATCCACGCATTCTAGGTTATTGCAAGTACAAGTGTTCGTTTCATTGCAGACGTGAATAGTAATATTTAGTATTACCTTGGGTTGTCCCGCTTGTGTTGCACTAAAACGTATAAATTTTGTCTTATCTGTGTTAAGAGTAAGGAGATTATAGTCTAGCCAATGTTTGACATTGTTTATTCCAATTTCTGCTTTTCTATGCGCTTTGTACCAGTTTATGCCCTCAGATATTAAGACCGTATCGTCAGCAAAAGTGATGATATGATCGGCAAGGTTACTGTTGCAAAGGTCATTGATATAGATATTAAACAATATCGGTCCTAAAGTACTTCCTTGTGGTACACCAAAATTGATATTGGCTGGATCGCTTAGAGTACCACTAATATTAACTCTTTGGCTCCGATTTTCTAGATAGCTTCCCAACCATTTGAGTAACTGCCCCTGTAACAGACGTGTGCTACAAGACTGTAGAAAAGGGCACCGGTGGCTGTGCACGTGGATGTCGACTATTGTAATATTGTGTGAAATGCAGTACTGGCTGGCCTTCCTTGAAGGTGACAGCCCTGCTGTACTAGAGGGTGGTAGCCCTTGATCTGCCTCCCTGCACCCAGAGCTGGTGAGTGGTAGCCCTGGATGTCCTTGGTCTCTGCCTGAGCCTGGCGCCTTGCGGTGTCCAGTAGTTGGGCCGGCTAGTCTTGAGGAGGTAGGCACCAGACTTGTGTTCAGGCAGAGCTTCAGCAGGAGGCAGGTCGGAGAGAGGTTTCTTCCAGAGGAAGGAGTAAAACACGAAGATTTAAAGAAAACGTTGAACTGATTTATTTTCAAAAAGTGCGCCGTATTTATACCAAATCGGTATGTCGATTTGGTGGCTCACGGAAAGTGGAGGGGGAAACGGAACCCAGGCACTTTTCCTTTATAAAGGGCAAGAAACTGCTTAGTATCTATTTTGCCGGCTTAATCCGTAAAAGTGCTCGTCTAAATTTGGCAACTTTTACGGATTTTGTAGCCTTTATTAACAATCAAAATACATATTAAATAGAAAAAATATATAAATAAAGCCAAGATTTATAACAAGAATTTTAGTTTGGTGAATTTACTGTGATTTTAAGAATTTTTGATTTTTAAGGAAATTTTTTATGATTTATCAAGTTATAATTATTTTTCCTAGGTTCCCTGTGAGATAAGTTAACGAAATCTGTTTATTTCACTATCTCACAGGGACCCTAGAATTTTGTAGAGGTAAAAATGTAAAAATGTCATGACCGAAATTTTCTAAGTCTTTTTGACATGGCAAATTGAGCTCTAATTTCAGCTCTAAGTATTTTGAGAGCAAAGTCTCAGTTTGACTGGAGGCCTTGTAGGATCAAGAATGAAAACTGATTATTTCATTGTCCTACAAGGCCCGCAGGTTTTGTTATTTGGAAAAACATAAAATTTACACCTTCGAAGTGTTTTTTGGTAGGCAAAAATGACTTTATCTTTGCTACCAAATATGTTGTGAGATAAATCTTGGCTTTACTCGAGACCTTGTAGGATTTCAAATGAAAACTGATTATTTCATTTGTCCTACAAGGCCCGTGTGTATAAAAATTAAGACATAAACATTTAAAAATAAGTACAAGAATCAAACATATTTAAAACGAGTTTACAATCTCCCCAGTAGCGATTTCTCAAAGTATTATTTATTGATCGCACCGGGGAGATGTACATGAAAAATAAAAACTTAAATATTTCAAAACCAATAAGAAAATAATAAGTAATTAATAAAAATGACATTTTCTAATTAGAACAAATATTCTCCATCAAAGCGTCGCCGGCGGCACGGTACTCCAGTATTGTGAGGGCAGGCCATTTTTTCCTGATTCCCAAAAATGATCACAAAACTGTAGAGGACCGGCCAAGCGATGAGCTTTGATGAAAAATATTTCGAGGGTGTGAACACGTCGGTTACAGCCCCTGTATACCAATTATCTGTAGTTTTTTCATAAGGATTTTGTGCGAGATGGTATCAAAAGCTTTAGCCAGATCCAGAAAGAGCGCGATGCTTTTAATTCCACGATCGATGTTATTAGAAATTACTTTAGTAAGATTGCCAATGGCATTTTCGGTACCTAAACCCGGTCGGAAGCCATATTGTCTCTCAGAAAGAATGTTATTACCTTCAAGGTAGAGGTTAAGACGGTTTTTGACAATTTTCTCTATAATTTTTGAGACAGAATTGACCAAAGATATCGGCCGGTAATTTTGAATCGCAGATTTATCTCCATTTTTGTGAAGTAATACAACAATTGAATGTTTTAGATGGTTGGGGAATATTCCTGATTTAAGACTTAGATTGGAGATGAACGCTATCGGAGTAGCTATGGATGACTTTATTACTTTGAGCAGATTTGTCGAGACTTTGTCTGGTCCACAAGCGTTAGATGGCTTTAGGTCGTCAATTATTTCCAAGACTTCGTTCGTCGATGTTTGTATATTGTCAATTTTATGGACGAGGTTAGAGGTAACCAACTTGGCAAGTTCGGTTTCAGTTTTATTGCATTTATCGAGAATTTTTTTGGCAAGTGAGGTTCCCACCGCTGTGAAGTAGTTATTAGCAAAATTCGCCATATTTTTAGGATTAGAGGACTTAATGTTACCGATATCCAACGATTTAATTTCGGAAGACCTGTTGATTTTTGTTTTACTGATATTGCGAAATGCTTCCCACATACGTTTTGGAGAATAAGAATTTTCGTAAATGAACGTTTTATAATAATTTTCCTTCGTATATTTAATGATCTTTTTGCATAAGTTCCTATATTTCTTGTAGTGGGTTTGTACTAGGATATTATCTGGAAACTTTTGCGCCCTTTTGTGGAGTTGGTTTCTTTTGTGAATCGATTTGACAAGGCCGGGTGAGATCCAGGACGTAAGTTTGAACTTGCTATTCGATATAAGTTTGTTACTTGTATGTTTAGATATATTTGTGTGTAGAATAAAAATGAATTCCTTCATCGCAATGTCAGTGTCAGGTTGATCAAATAATTTTTGCCAGTTTTCTAAAAGTAAGTCCTCAATTAAATTATTATAGTTTAATCGAGGGACGTACTTGATTTTAGCAGGTGAGGGTGGTTTATCTTTAAAGCACAGAGCTGTCGTATAGTGGTCGGAAATTGACGTGTGGATAACGAATGAGTCAGTGAAGTTAATATTTTTTACGTAGATGTGATCCAAACAGGATTTGTTCATGCCCTGTTCTCGAGTAGGTGTATTGATTGTCTCTATGAAACCGTTTTCTGTGAGCAGGCATATGTAGTCATTGAATTGGTGGTGAAATGGAGATATAGTGTTGATATTAATGTCGCCAATAAGGATTTGACGTTCAAATTTATTGGAACTGCTGACGACAGTTTGAAGTGAATTCAAAAAAGAATCTATGTTCGGGAAAGAAGGTGATCTATATATAGCAAAAATACATAAATTATTATTCAGAACAATTTTAAGGCAGTTACCTTGCGATAATATAATTTCTTCGACTTGCGCTTGAATACCATCTTTAATGTAAAATATAAAATATAATATAACAAATAAATGTAAAATATAACAAATCTTTCCACATTCTAGCAGTAATTGTTGAACTCAAGAACTAGTCGTAGAAGCGACTCCTTATTTAGTTATAATTGTTTATTTTCCACCCCATGATTTAGGGTAAGATAATTAAAAATCAATCATCTAAATTACATACAATACGATTCAAGGAAGCCTTAATTATTATTTCATGACTAAGGTAGTTAGCATGTGGGAGGCTTCCTTCCAGAAACCATCTTCACCCATTGTTATACCATAATGAATTTCCTGAAAGTTTCCAGGAATTCAGTGCTGAAAATTTCCAACAGAACCTTCGCCTTTAAACTGGTAATATTAATTCCTCTCAGAACGTAATTACTCATCTCAAAACTTTATAAACGTTTCCAGCGGCCCTGAAAACGAAAATCATGTCTCGTTAAATATTTGGAATCTGAAATTTCTGACAAAATAATCTTGAGATTGAATATGTCTGTGTAATGCGGCGGTGCCAATCGACTTGTCTCCAACCAATTTAATTTTATAGAGGTCGAATGCTCTTCTATATCGATTAAGTAAGTAATTCGGGAGGCAGGTTTGGGTATGCTTATCCATTTATTGGATAACCAACATCTCTGCCATAGGTCACCCCAAGTGGTTCGCTACATTTGGTAATTTGGCAGGGTGCAAGGATTCATGGAGTGAGGTTTGCCTGGGTCTCGACGGTGAATGCATTTACCCACCTACTGCGTGGATCGGGAGAGATTGGTTAAGGGAGACATAATCTAGATCTCTACAGCCGGACTCTCTCGACCCATCGCCTTGCACCGTAGTGGGAGGGATGGATTCATACGTCTGTCGCTCCTGGACACACTCACCCTCTGATTCCTACCATCTTTCATACCTTTTCTTTCCCAGAAATTCCACTCCCTTATTTCCCTAAAAAGACCTTCCATACATCATCCCCAATGATGAAATTGGCAAATTAATTTTAATATTTCCTGTAATACAGTCTATTAATAATGCCTTAAAATATAAAGTTTCTAGTGAGTTCCCGTCATGCGTTGCAATGCCACTCGACTAAAGAAAATTGTTACCCCCGCGTGTCTTTTACTATTCTTCCCGTTTCTCTCCCGCGGCCCCTCCCACTTTACCCCCCCCCCCCCTCCTCCCCCTGCTTTCCCCAATACGCGTTCTCCTCCTCCCCTTCTGCGTTTTCCTTCCACCTACCCTCTTTAACCCCTCCCTTCAAAAAATAACTACATAACGCCAGAGCTCACTATTATATATAGAAATCACCTCGGGCATAAGCACATCAAATCACCAAAGTTTCGTCGCAACCGGATGAATGCTTTAGGAACGCATAAGTGACAAACAAAGAAACATTAATTTTTATATATTTTTATAAGAACAGTCAATCAAATTTGGTACCTAACATAGGTACCTATTTAAACACCTATAATTCTTGATTAGATTCAAAGAAATCGATTTAAGTAAATATCACAGGTGAGTAATTCAAGTAAATTCATTAATTTAAAGAGTTTATTCTAAAATGAAATTTTGTTTAGGAACAATCGATTGTTTTGCGAATTCTCATTGACAGTTTCGTAAGAGTTTTTGTAATGATTAAAAAACTTTTCAGGTTTATCGTCATGTGGTTTTAATGACTCAGAAACCTTCGCGAGGGTGGAAAGAAGTTAATTTGAAAGTTTAGATATATATAGTAATACATAAATAACAAAAAGCAAGCAAGCAAACATACATTTATTTTTTATATAAATATAGATTGCACCAAATAAAAGGAGAACAAAGAATCTCCTTTTGGAAGAAAAGTCGCATCTTTTCCAGATCCACCGCTTTAGAATTTCCGTTGAAGAATAGAGAAGCTATGGTAGAAAAATCGCGGAAACTTCAGAAGTTTCAGGTTTCAGTAATATTTTACGCGAGAAAGTTTTGCAGAAGGTTTTCAGCTCAACTTGAAGAATAATTATTCCACATGTCTTTGTTCCTCTTTGAAGTTAGATTTATTCCGGTTAACGTCTCTCTTTCGATTTGTTATTTTTCTTCGATTCTTTGTTCGCCCTTTCCCATAATTCTGCAAGTATAAGAAAATGCTTAAAAATTTATTATAAAATAATGTATTTTATGCTCTTTTAAAGTTGTCCAATCGAAAAATAGCTGAATAGTATTTTTAAAATATCACCATAAAAGATGCTGAAGAGACTCTACTCAAACCGTGAATTTAAACCACATAGGAAGATAAAAAAATTCTTTCTAAAACTTAGATCTCCTCAGCACAGGATCTTCTAGTGAGAAGAACCAAGAAAATATTCTACATCTTAATATATAAAACAAAGTCGGGTTAGTTACACCATTTATAACACAAGAACGGCTATACCGACTTTTATAATCATTGATTTGCTGGATTTGTCTTCGCCCCGAATAGCAGAATAGCTATTAAAACATCGGAAAGTTAATGAAAAAAAATTACGAAGAAAATTCTTTTCCTCATTTTGTATGAAACGAATTCTCATTTTTTGAAAGAGCTGCAGCAATATTGTGATAAGTATAATATTGAATTGTGGGTGAATTCCAAAAATTAAAAAACGTCAAACGTCTGCCTAGGTCTTGGCGGCGAATGCCTTTGCTCACCTACTGCGTGGCGGACCAAATCGAGAGAGATGGTTAAGGAAGACCTTTTAACCTCTCTCAACCGATGCCTTGCTCCGCAGTAAGAGGGATAGACAGAAATTCTTGTAAATGGCTGTCATCCCATACAACGAAAGCAAACGTTCATTTTACATGATTTAAATTTTGATTGCAGTATTTTCCATGGCCCCGAGTGCAAATGGTATAATAATAATAATCTTTATTTGGAAAACAAACAGCTTTACAAAGATACATAAAAATAAAGAGTGCTAAAATAAAACAGTAAGCCTAAAAACATGTTTTCACTGATAAAATATTTTGTTTTACAGTACCCAATTAAGCTGAATGCAAAGGTTTTACATGTCAGCGACACCCATAGTTTACAAAAATATCCTTTATAAAAATTAAAAATTGATTACGCATTTCAAGATAATATGTTATTTTAAACACATTTAACATTATTTTTCAAATAACAGTTAAAGGAAATAGTTAAAGTATATGCAATACTAGAAAGGCTCATCCGAGTCAAGCGGGTAAGCTTGTTCGGGGTTAAAGTTGTGGCAACAGCGGAGTTCCCCTCGGGGCCACGAATGACGTGAATACAGCCATCAGGTAATATGCTCTGCATATGCCATCTTATTTTTACCATAACTTAAAAAAATATATTTTAAATATTGTTTTGTTATTATTTTATGGTGCTGTTTTTATGAAGTACTCTCTCAAAGGCATTCTCAAAAGCGAGAAATTCTTTTAAAATTACCTAAAGATTAATTTAGGTAGGTAGCTTGTATTTTTATATGTATTTAGATAAACATGGATTCCACTGGATTAGGTATCGTATTCGATGGCGCGTCCGTTCAGCAAAAGTTCTACTCTCGGTCGTACCAGAATCCATTTTTCTTTTCAAAATGTTTTTGTAAATTTAATATTGTTTGAATATTATTCCTACTTCGCTTGAAACAAAACGAATTTTGAATGGTATGTAACTGTTCAAAACCGCAACAAAAACTACCTTTGTCCAGTAACTTGATTTAAAAAATTCACTAGTTTTTTGTTCCACCAAATATCCTTTCATTGGTGGAATCCCTAAAAAGATATGGAATAACTACATGGGGACATCCAACAAAAAAATCTTCTTTCAGTGCAAAATGCTCAATATTCCTTGATGAAATTTTTACTAATCAAGGCTGAATACAAACACAGACATGATGTACCAAAATCATTACTATACAACTCTGTAAGTTTATTATCTGTTTGTTCTTTATTGTGGCTTAAATTGCGAGTCAGCATACATCTCAATCCGAATATAATCAAATAGTGGTATATCAAGACAAACTGCAAAAGATGAAGTCGGAATTCCCAGATTCTTAAAAAAATACGGTAAAAGAACTCTAGAATTGTTCCACTACCTTACAACATGTTTCCCAATTCAATAAAAAGCTGTGAATTGATTTTTTCGAAAGGAAATGACTTTTTTTGTACTGATCTCTGTTTTTCTGCTTTTCGCTTTAATGATTTTTTTATTATTATTTTCTCTGTTCTTTATTTTTCATAACTGTTATTAACAATATTTTTTTCCAAAAATGTATGTTAACACATCTGAAGGTATGCAGGTATATATAATTTAATAAGGTGTATATTTTATATACCTATCTCAATTTTGAAAAAGTAAATGTTAAAAGAACCCGTTGATAAACTGCTATCAATAAGTTTAACGGGACCTAGTATAAAATACGTATATAAAAAATAAAGGATATTTGAAAAAAAAGTTATTCCAATGCTTCTGGGCTAACAATATAAATAAAGTAAAAAGAAAAACGCTGCTTACGGATTTCAAAAATTGTTGAGTTTTGTTTGATATCCACCTACGTACATGCATTGCCAAAGGCTTAAAAGAATTCAATAAACAAAAATGTAGTATTTATTATTTCGAGTGATTAAGATTACTCGAATTGTGTTGGTAAGCCTCCAAATAAGATCGAGGTTTATTGAGATTACAAGTTAATTTAATTGCGTCTATCGTAATGTTTACAATTAATATGAACTGGACCAGACATCCTTTCCATAGGAGACTATTATTATTTCTTCTGCGGCTGCGGAATGCGACACTGGTGGAGTCTAGACATCTACCAAATGTCTTCGGCTACTATCATAATCGTTCGTACATCAGAAACGAACGACGATAGATGATACTCGTCTGAAATACTACTTAACTGACAATTATTGAGATACCACAAAACTACATACAACTAACTGCACTATCAATATATGGTGAAGTATGTTGGAACTAAATGACTAACCTGTACACCACAACAAAGAAGATACATAAAAGAGTCCATTGCAAAAATGTCGCGAAAACTTCGTTGTAAAAATGTCGTTAAAAAAACGTTAAGATAAAAATGTTATTTTTATGCATTATATTACGCTGAGAAAATAGAATGGTTTAGTAGTTCTGGAAAAACAGAAAACGCTGTTGCAATTTGCGAAGCAGGTAAGCAAGAAAGTTGAACGAGTGCACAAGTTAAATTAATTTAAAAGTCTTTGGATCTCGTAATCAATCAACGACGGAGTTTATTTTATAATTAGTCTTACTTGAACATTAATCTATAAATTTACTACTTTGCGAAGGCTAAGGTAATGGAAAGTGGAAGAATATGGTTGGGAATTACTTTGCGAGCAGAAAATAATCACGTTGACCTAGAAATTGTGGACTGGGAAAAAGTTTATCGAACCATCACGCCGTTTCTTCGGAGGGCTAGGCAGAAAGGATAACCACCTCATAACTCTGTCTTGGCCCACATTTCTTACTTCATTCACGTGATATATCATCTCATACAAACTCTTATATTATTTACGTCTCACAGTTAACAATTCAAGGTATGCAGCTCGACTTTATTATAAAATCCTAGGTTTCTTTTTGGATTCCAATTTAATTTAATTGGGTTCCTAAATATCTAATCTTGTGAGAATTTAAAAAAAAAACATTTTAGCTGCTTGCGACGTATGACACCATTGCAAATACGCGCTACCTCGAAACGCGAACGAGTAATTTTATATCCGTCAAGTTTAGATCTCTCCGCGGATGGAAGTGTGCACGTCATCGTGATAATTCAACTATAACTACTGTGTTTTTCTGAATCTTTATGATGGAATCTAGGAAATCAGGTGATTATCATAACTATTAAACTTGTGTTTTAGGTGTGCTAAAATATATTGAAGTAAGGATTTTTCAAAACGTATTTTTTCTTAAAGTTTTGAATTCATCGAGACTTTTAAAAATATATCCGGCAAAATTTTACGTTTTTTGTGTTTAATGGATATTAATGTATCACATTAACTTTAGTTTTGTGATATATTCTGGGTTTACTTTAACAGCTTTTAATTTTTTCAGCACCAAGGCGATTTTTGTTTGTAGTATTATTTTTATTCAAATTTTATAACGCCAGAACTTACCATTGTATATAGAAATACTATTCTGTTAAAATGAAATGTTCTGTAAAATTTTTGAGTTAATCCAGCGAATTTTCTCCGAGATTTGCGAAGTCAAACATACGGAACCTAAATTTTTATATGTATAGATTGATTTAGGTATTAAAAACGACTGTATCAAGTTGTATCTCACAATAAATATTTTTTTAAATTTTTTATTATAATAATAATTTATATTGTCCCAAAAACCAACTAAAATAATAAAGTCAAACTAGATACTCAAAATTACCATCTGTGCGCATCATGGCTTATGACAGTCCTGTCTCATGACCAAGTCATGTCATGTTGCTAGAGCACCAAAATGCAACAATCGGTACTTTTTGCTGTATCTATTTTTCGAGTTGGAGGACACTACACTAAACATGCTGGTCCATATTCTTATAATGATCTACCATTTTGATCTACCTTACAATATCCAAAGAAAAGCGCCCTTGGGGTGATTGAGATCTCATTATAATTTTTTACAATAAGTTTTGTCCGAGTGCATCGGAGGCCCGTCTTCTCTCGAACATTTGTTATTTCATGTGCTTTTAAAGTTGTTTGTTATGTTCCGATTCCGGTTCAAGATGGTGTCCTTGCTTTATTTTGCTATAGTTCACTTGTTTGTGGTTCCTACTACGAACTGTCAAACGTGAATAATCAATATTATGTAACTACCGGCCTGAAGAAAGTTTAAAAAAAAAATTGTCGTGGAGATGGTGACATATCTCTGGACAAATTCTATAACCGAATAAAGAACAAACTAAGAAACATTAATTACTATATATTAAGATTATCTCTAATTTTCGCATTTTTTTAAGTAGATATTTTCAAGTCATGTTTCCCATCTTCGAGGAGGCAGAATATAATATCTCTCTGTCAGCGATGTGAACAACAAATATTTACAGGTAGAGCCGAGCGCGAGTGTTGTATTCGTATGTGACTATTGACTAGACCAGTAGTTCCCAAACTCTTTTGGCCCACGGACCCCTTTCCCAAACTAGTACAACGAAGGGGGCAGAATTGGATTGGAGGGTGGGACGGCAAATTTTCGATATAGAGTTTGAATGGGGTAGGATTGACCCCGTTCCACCCCATATCCCATTTCGCCCCCTCCGTTGTGGTAAATTTTCCGTCTCACCCTATCCCATTATGCCCCTCCCCCAGCTAAATTTTCATTTGAATAAAGTTGTTTCAAAACTTAATTGTGGACCCCCTAACGTCATTCAGGGACCCCCAAATCAATTTTCATTTTTTTTCCACGGACCTCCTGTATGATCCCCGGACTTCTTTGGAAACCACTGGCTTACGTTTATAGGTAAAGCCAAGCCAACATTTTTGTTCTTTACTATCGAAACCAGATAAATTTTCATGGACCCCCACTTACCACTTGTGGACCCCCATTTTTTTATCACGCCAACGTAGACTCCGGTCGGGTTTCCCATAGACCACTGGGCGTCCACCTGGACAACTATGGGAAACACTGGACTAGAGTATTGCATTATGTTGAAGTGGAGTCGTCTTGCATCCGATAGGACTCGTTCAAGGAACTGACATCGAATTATTTACACGGGACATCTGTCCCTGTACAATAATATACCATTTCTACATATACTTTTTTTTTATTTATTACATTAGTTACATTTATACAGCAAAATTTCATAATAATAATAATATTTCAAATAACTGTAGATATTAAAATGTGTACAAGTGTTATTATGTCTTTTACGTTATTAGTTCCTAGCTAGGCAGATTGCCTGTTCTAAGGAACCAAATGCTGGTGAAAAATGCCAAAAATGTCTTCTGTAAAAAGAAAGAAAAAAACAAAATATTGTTTTTTTTTTTGTAGATTAAATATACATATACTAAGTTTAAATATACTATACTAAGTTTTTACTGATTGTGCCATTAATAGTTAGCCATGTGTAATTTTAAGTTTTAAATTACATTATTTAATAATTTTTCAGACTTAGTCCTACCTAAGTCTATCAACCATTTAGTTATTATTGTACCGATGCATGCCATTTTACATGTTTTAATATTTAATTCTTGGGGGATTTTATTAAACAATTTCGGTCCCAGATATGTATATGTCTTTTGAAACTTTGCCGTATTGCTCCCTGGGACCACGAGATCCTTTCTGGTGTGACTTCTTGTTATATATTTATGGTCAATTTGCTTAAGGTTTTCTACATTTATGTGTACGTGGATAATAGCCTTTTTTATATAGTTTTGACGAACATCAAGTACATAAAATTTTTTGTAGAGCTGATCGCTAGAAAACCTATAGGGTTTACGCATAATGACTCTAATTATGGATTTCTGGGCCTTCACTAATGGATCTAAAATTGTTCTACCTGACGCTCCCCAACCAATACAACCATACGTTAAGATGGGGTTGCATAATCCGAAATATATTTTTCTTAAGTCTTGTTGTTTGATTATGTTTCGTAATATAAAAAATACATGAATCAATTTTCTTACCCTTATTGAAAGTTTGTCGATGTGAAATTTCCACTTAAGATGATTGTCTATAATAACGCCTAGATATTTGATGTTTTTCACACTCTCCAAAGCTTCACAGTTGCAGTTAGAATCAATATTATCGGAATTATAGTTAGTCTTATGTGTTTTTATTGTGTATGATGTATTAGGTTGTCCTATTATAGTTGAACTGAATCTTATGTATTTAGTTTTAGCTATATTTAATGTATGTAGATTTTTGTCAAGCCATTGTTTTATCGCATTGATTCCACTTTCAGCATGTTTATGTGTTTGAGTCCAGTCGTCTCCTTCAAATATAGCTACCGTATCGTCAGCGAATGTAATAATATTTCCGCCTACTTTTAGGTCGCATAACTCATTTATGTAGATTATAAATAGAAGAGGTCCCAATGTGCTTCCTTGCGGTACCCCAAAGTTAGTGTCTAGTGAATTACTTACTATTTTTTCCAATTTGAGTTGCTAGCTTCTACCTGTTAAGTAACTCTTTAACCATTCGTAGGGCATTCCTATAATGCCAATATTTTTTAATCTTTTGAGGAGTAATTTATGTGAAATCGTATCAAAAGCCTTGGCTAAGTCTAAGAACAGTGCAATGTTTTTCTTTCCGCGATCTATATTTCTAAAAATATGTTCTGTAAGTTGCGCTATAGCATCGTCCGTTCCCCTCCCCGGCCGAAAGCCAAACTGATTTTTGCTTAAAAGTTTTCGGCTCTCTACATAATTACTTAATCTATTTTTAAATATTTTTTCTATAATTTTTGAGATAGCACTTATCAGGGATATTGGCCTATAATTGCCCACTTGGTTTTTAGGTCCACTTTTGTAGATCGGTACCACTAAAGACTTTTTTAGATGGTCGGGGAAAACCCCTGAAGAAAAGCTTTTATTGAAGATGTTCGATAAAGGTGATGCAATATTGTGTTTAATGATTTTAAGTATATGAGTGTTAAGACCGTCAGGACCTTTCGAATGTGTATTATTGAGATTGTCTATAATTTTTAAAACCTCTTCATTTGTCGTAGGTGAAAATTGAAAGGAAAAAGAATTATGTTTTGTTTCTATTGCCGATGCCAGTGAATCTTCAGTTTCCTTGGTGACACTTAGGATGTTTTCCGCAAGGTTAGACCCCACCGCCGTAAAGTATTGGTTAGTGTGGGAAGCAATTATGCCCGAATCAGTGGTGGCTGTGTTTCCAATCAGGAGTTCATTAATATTAGGGTCGATTGTGTGTTTAGTATTGGTAATTTGTTTAACGATGTTCCACATTTTTTTACAAGATGGATCTCGGTCGAGTTGATGCTTATAGTACCGTTCTTTTGCATTACGTATAACATCTTTACAAATGTTACGATACCTACGGTAATTCTGTTGTTTGAGAGTGTTTTGTGGATCTTTGGTCGCCACTTTATGTAAATGATTTCTTTTGTGTATAGCTTTTACAATACCTCTGCTAATCCAAGGAGTAAGTTGTATTTTTTTATGTGCAATAAATTTATCTTTTGAATTTTGTGTTATATGCATGTTGATTTTGTTAATAAATAAGTTGAGTGCGTTGTTAACATCAGTCACTCCACATACATCTTGCCATGTTTCCTCATTTAGATCTTTAATTAATCCCTCATAGCATATGGATGATGTGAACTGTTTAGTTTTTACTTGTTTTTTAAGAGATGTATTTGAAATGCTTATTGCTGTTGTATAGTGATCAGTTATTGTATTGTGTATAACAAATGCATTGGAAGCCATAATATTTCTGGTATTTATGTGATCTAAACATGACATGCTATTATTTTGAACCCTGGTAGGAACTTTAATATTTATTGCAAAGTTGTTTTCTGCCATGGCGCACATGTAATCGTGACATTGTCTGTGTATATTTCCAAATGTGTTAATATTTATATCCCCCATCAATATTTGTTGTTTGAAATCACTACATTTTTTGAGTTCAGATATGATATTATCCAGAAATGGATGTATGTCATGGAATGATGGTGATCTGTAAATGGCTAAAATACATAGATATCCATTAATTACAAACTTCAGACAATTTGATTGACTGATGCAAATTTCTTGAACTTGACAGTGAATATCATCGCGAATGTAGGTTACGACTCCACTATTTTGATTTAATTTTTGTGTTGTGTGATATTCATGATATCCTGTAATTTGTTTTGCGAAATATGATTCATTCAGTCTGCATTCTGTAAGGATTATTATATGAAATCTAGCAGTTGACTTAATACTGTCTAAAAATAAAAGAAAGTCATCAAAGTTATCCATCGTACGGAGATTTTGATGTATAATATTGATTTTGTTTAAGCTCCAATTAAATTCGTTGAGTTCATCAATTTCTTCTATGATAAATTCATTGTTTGGCTCTCCAAAATTATCTATTTCCATATAAGCGTTTAAACCTTTTTTTTATTTTAGATATATTATGAAATGTTATCTTATGATCGCTGAGTTTTAGGTCTATATTTACAATTGCAAAGAGGGAGATTAGACAATAAAAATATTTTATATTAAGTTTGGTGTTTGTTGATGGAGATAATGTTTGTGTTAGGTTCAAATTGCACGGTATTAATAATAATTTGAAATACTTAGTGTATACTATGGTGATAAATGGGATGATCTGATAGTGATCTAAATGTTTAGTGCTTTCTGTTGAAAATAATAATAATAGTATAAGAGAAAAAACAGTACCTTCTAGTCATTTAATGTCCGTTAGCTTTTGGTCCGAATCAATCAGTATTGGCCTCGAATTATCGTCCCTTTTTACAAAAATTCTCCCAGCCTTTGTCCAGACATATCTATAACTATGTTCCTGTGCTAACTGCCTGGCTAGGAACCATAAACGTTTGGCTTGAAAAGTTAGGTGTTCAGAAACATATATTGGGTTTCTGGGACCTGACATACCTATAACACTTGTATTCATTTTTCCTTCTTTATTTTCACTTTGGTTAAATTTTTTTATTGCAGAGTATAAATGTTCTTTATGCGTTACTGAGGTTAGTTTAACAATTACAGTCCGTGGTTTAATATCCCTGGCTTGAGTAGGTTTTTCCCTTCGCGTAACTCGGTAGATTTCTTCAATGTCCTTTGATCCTAGACTGCAGTTTGTTGTTTTGCTTATGTTGAATATAATGTCTTTTAAGTTATCTGGCGTTTCTTCTTGAATTTCAGGAATTCCGCGAAATTCTAGGGACTTTAAGTTTGCTTCCCTGTTTTTCTGTTCCGCGTCAGTTTCCAATGCCTGAATGCGGCTTTGTAAATCCGTGTAGACTTTTTTCTGGGATATTTCAACGTCATTTATGCGCTTTCTGAATTCGTCGTGTTGATCCGACAAGAATTGTATTGATTTTATGATTTCTTTGTTTTGCGACATGATCGATTCATATTTTTGTGCGTACGACTCAAATTTTTCCTCCACAAAATTCATTATCGCTGTTTTAAAGTTGTTTAATTCCAATTTGAATAGATCGGGTGTAAGAAGGCTTTGATTTCCTCCATCTGTGGATGAAGTTTGTAAGTTTTCTGTGCCGATATACGACTTTTATATTATAATAATTTCTACATATACGATTTTTTGTCACCTATGTAACTTGATAAATAAAGATTATAAAAAAAAAATTATTAGGTTCGTGGAAAATATATTTACATAATATTGAACGATATGTGCATATTTTATAAGCATCAGCCATTATTTAATTCACACTAAAAAAAAAACATTTTTATATATACGTAATATTTAAATTATTTTATGTAGATAATCTTTTGTATTTCTACTTAAGTTTTATTATTTCTTTTTATTGTATGCTTTATCTTTATGTATTATCTTTTGTAGTTTTAGTTACTTTTATTGTTATTTAAATTCTATGTAATGATACATACTGCTACCGGCTCAGAACAGATATTGTCTAGTGAGTCGGGTAGCGCACATGATTTGTATATACTATTGATGTTAATAAACGCCCGCGTTACCGGCATTAAAAAAATAAAAATTTTCCATTTCCTAATATTTGTTAGCAGTAAATGTATTCCAATGAATAAATGAGACGAAAAGTAAAATATGTATTCAAATTGTAACAGAACAACTGAAAAATTAATCAAGTAATAATGAAGGGACCTTAAAATAATTAAAGCAGAGATTATTTTACTCCTGATATCACTTTCTGTCCCTCTTCCGCTTGTCGCAATAATATGATATGCTGATCATAACATATCGCCATTTGCTACGCTACCTTCGGTAGCAGGGTTTGATGAGCAGGGCTATTGATGGGTTTAATGTTAAAAACACCGCTTGTTAAGTGGGTGTATGATTATATGTAGGTACTTATGTTAAATATTATAATGGCCATCACTGTGGTCAGCTTTGTTCCCGACGGGAACTCGGACGCCAAACCTTGCCGGGGACAAGGTATGCTGACTCAGCGGGTAGGCATTTGATTCTCATCATCAGGGATGGGCATGAGGTACTTATTCACAAGTAATCTCAATCAATGAAAGACAAGATCTTCTGTTAACACAATTAGAATCTATTTCATTAGAAGTAAGGGTTTACAAATACAGGTGAAAACTTACCCCCATCATTGACCGTATAACTAAACCCTATCTACTACTATGTCTCTACCGATGGATGGGGACGCCTTCCTCCAGGGTTCCGCGACTGCTTCAGAGCGGCATCCAGCCTGCCAGCTCGTCTCTCGTACCGTATACAGGCCAGAACTATACTGGGACCTCGTGGATGACCTCCGGTATCCTTCCATCCATATGATTGCGTGACTACCACGGCGAGCGCGGCAAAGTGGGTAACATGCGATCTCGCCCCCAAATACGGATCTCATCCGATATAAATGTCATTAATAGTCGATCCCGACAGTCAACAGGTTCAGAGCGAGCGAGGATTACCATCCGACACATCGATTCTACAAATGGAATCTCGAATCTCCGGAATACGCCGACACGCGATTTACGTTCGCGGATCCGGTCTTGTTTCACGCACCATGCGTATTTACTCGCGATTCGCACACGAACTTATTATTCATACTCATCCAGGATTGGATGCCTTGATTAATTTAAAAGAGCATTTGCTCCGCTCGACTTTTAAAAATCACTTATATTTAAACTTGGCACTGTGACGTTCCCACAGGGTCCGTGCCCAATCGGGCCCCGCGGGGAAGTCGAGAGCCAGGCAAGAATCAAACACTTCCTGCCTATTTGCATCAATATATGGCTGTCAAAAAAACCATAGACAATATTAATATTGGTAATCAGTACCTGATTACAATTGTTATGACTTACTTTGTTAAATATGTTAAATATTTTCATAACAAATATAGCTATTATTTGTGCGTTCCCCGTTAAGAAGTAAAAAAAAATGTGTACTTTAAACCACACGACTGAAGTAAAACTTCACTAACTTATGAAAGAACATATGACATTGGGGTGACATATGACATTGGGGTGACATTTATTTATTTATTTTACGCCCAGAGGGCTTTTACATATATATATAAAGACAGTACAATTTTAACATATAAAATATAAATAAACTTACAATAAAAAAAATACATACATGAAATAAAAATAAAAGCAAACAAAACTTAAAAGTACAGTGAGAAATAAAAACAATAAAGTTGTGATAATTTTTTTTTTTTAAGTGTGACGTTGGGGTGACATATGACCATGGGGTGACCTACGACCGTGGAGTTACTTACGATCGTGGGTGACCTACGATCGTGGGGTGACCTATGACCTTGGGGTGACCTGCGACCTTGGGGTTACCCACGACCTTGGGTTAGTATGTACGCCTTACCTTAGTTCTGCAGTACGTAGGCCTCGCCCGATCGATGTTCGCATCGATCACCGTTCGCATCGATTACCGTTCGCATTACACTTTTTCGTAACGCATTCACCAGCTTACCCCCCAAGTCGAGCGTGCGTAAAGAAGTTTTACATCAAAAATATATTTTTGTAAAAGGGTTTAACATTACGTATTCGGATAATTTCCGATGTTCCTTCTACTTGTCGAGGGTGCTTGCATGAAAAGCTAACAGCCTAATTGGATCATACGTTTCCGACAAACAAGTTGGAACGCTAAACAGTTCTGTTTAACACTCCTAGCGTTATTATATCAAATTATATAACTCATGTGTTATTATATCAACCTTCACGTGTCATGCGTCACTTGTCATGTGTCGTGTGTCATGTGAGATGTGTCACGTGTCATGTGTCACGTATCAAGTGTAATGTCTCGTATGCCGTGTATCCTGTGCCGTGTGTCATATGTCATATTTCATGTGTCATAAGTCATGTTCCATTCTAAGTGGTTTACTACAGTTGGTGACTTAGCAGGGGTGTCCGGGGTGAGGTTTGTATAAAGCCTCGGCGTCAGACTCATCTGCTCCTGCCCACCAACTGCGTGGAGGGCCGGATCGAAAAGCTCCGGTTGAGGGGTGCCTTTTTGCCCCTTTAGTATCCAAGGACTCCAGCAACGCGGTGGGAGGAATGAATTCATTCTTCCGTCACTCCTGGAAACACTGACCGAAGATTCCTACCCACCCCTCATATTTTTTTCTTCCCAGAACTTCCTCTCTTTTATTTCCTTAACCACTGGAGCGTTTTTTGCCACAATATGGCACTATTTAAAATACCTTGTATTGTTTTGTTGCCAATTTTCCCTTATTTTTTAGTAATTAAGTAGAAGTTAACTTAATTAAGTTAAGTTAATTTTAAATATTTAAAATAAGCACCAAAAAATCTCGAGCAATCGGAGAAAAAAAGGTTTTAAATTGCGCTGTCGCTCCAGTGGTTAAAAAAAACTCTCCACACCTGATCCCCAATGATGAAACAGTCCAAGAAGAGGGAAATGATTTTCTTCGGGACCTCCTGTATGAAGCTAATTAAAAAAAATCATAACTGCAATAACTTATAATTTCCAATTCAAATACCTTCAACGAGTAATAAGATTATATGAAATACAACCTGCAATCATTGAGTGTAATCAAAAATGAGATTGAATTTCGTAAACCTCAGTTAATATTATTTCTAGATAAATTCTCTCCGAGAGATTGAATTCTATCCTTGTCGTAAAATTCAGAGAGGGAAGTCTTTCTTACGTAAATAATAATAATAGTAGAATAAGTTGAGGCCGTATATATTTGCTCTTACTTTCTCGGAGGCCGATTCTGTAATAATCCTACAAGCGACTGGTAATAAATCCAATTAACTTGCAAATCCTGAGATGTTGTTATTATTTATAAATTGAGGATGGACGAAAGGAGAGTGGATATTATTTATCAGGTGAAAATTACTTTCTACATAGATAAATGCAAATAAATGTGTGTGGACCTCCACGACAAGAGCTGCGCGTTCCATCAAAGATTTATTTTTATTTACTTTATGGGTTATGGGTAAAATCTCAAATTATAATATTTAATTAAATAAAGACAATATTAGCGAAACTTAATAAAAAAGCGTGCGGACCAGACGATATTCCAGTTGAGGTGTTGAAGCTCTTTGATAATGAAAATGTTGACTACCTGTTGAGGTTATTTAACTCTATATATGACACAGGGAATATACCCCAAGATTGGCTAAAATCCACCTTCGTGACATTACCTAAAAAACAATACCCTAAGAAGTGCAGTGACTATCGATTAATAAGCTTGATGAGTCATGTCCTTAAATTATTCCTTAAAATAATACATGCCAGGATACGCGATAAGTGCGAGCAGGACTTAGATGACACTCAGTTTGGCTTCAGAAATGCGTTTGGTACGCGTGAAGCATTATTTTCTGTCGACGTACTATTGCAAAAGTGTCGTGACCAAAGAAAGGAAGTCTTTGCCTGTTTTATTGACTACGAAAAGGCATTTGACAGGGTAAAACATGCTGACCTAATGAAAATGCTTGCGGATTGTAACGTTGACACCAAAGACCAGAATTTCATTAAAAACCTGTATTGGTTCCAAACAGCAGAAATAAGACATGGGAATGAGAGATCTAATGCAATCGCCATTCAGCGTGGAGTACGACAAGGATGTATCCTGTCGCCACTATTATTTAATCTTTATTCTAACTATGTCTTCAAAAGAGCCCTAAGTAATACCCAGAAGGGTCTCAAGATCAACGGAGTTGTCATTAATAACATAAGATATGCAGATGATACTGTATTACTAGCTGACAGTATCAGTGACCTCCAAGACCTATTAGATCTTGTTAATAATGCTGGTGAGCAACTGGGCCTAACAATCAACGTAAATGAAACTAAATGGATGACTTTTGGACGACTAGATCACTCTGGATCAATGATTCAGTTAAATGGTTGTAATGTCGAAATGGTGGAGAGATTTAGATACCTCGGCAGTATCCTCACGGAGAATCTTGTCCCAGATATAGAGATTAGGTGCAGAATTGAAGCAGCAAGAACTGCATTCATAAAAATGAAATCCCTCTTCTGCAATGACAATATAAGCTTAAAATTAAGGCAGAGAATGCTAAAATGTTATGTGTGGTCGGTCTTGCTGTATGGTTGTGAAACATGGACCTTGAAAATAAATACCATGAACAGGTTAGAGGCTTTCGAAATGTGGCTTCACCGGAGAATGCTCAAGGTCCCATGGACCGACATGATCACCAACATAGAAATTCTCAGGCGGGCTGGAGCAGATAGGGAACTGCTTACATTAATTAAAATCAAGAAAATTTCATATCTGGGTCATATACTTCGAGGGGAGAAGTATCACTTGCTCCATTTAATATTGAAAGGCAAGATAGAGGGTCGCCGAGGGCCTGGTAGGAGACAAATGTCTTGGCTGCGAAACATACGAGAGTGGACCGGCATTAGAAGTGTGGTGGAGCTATTCCGGGCAGCGCAAGACAGAGAGACCTTTTCAAGAGTGATCGCCAACGTCGGGGGGACCTGATAAGGCACATAAAGAAGAAGAATAAAAATTTGGAGATATAATAATCTGAAAAAGATATCGGTTCCACTGGGACTCGAACCCAGATCTCTATGCTTATATGGCCAACTGCTCTACCGATTTAGCTGTGGAACCCATTTCCAATTCGGTCACTTTTAACTGTATCATACTTCGACTAAGAACTAATCTTTGTATATGATTGCAAGATTCAAGCCGAACTAAATGCAATCAAGATAGGGTCTGGATAAATATTTACCCATTTTATTTTTAATATGCGACATCTATTGACTTTTTCTGCAAGTCTATTATGAATATTGTCTCCAGATTTTGATTGAGTTTCGCTAATATTATCTTCATTTAAGTAAATATTATAATTGAAGATTTTTTTGTTTAACTTTACCGAAAATCTCAAACAGAAAAAATAGAAACGGTCACTGTATCTTTGAATTTGGGAGGCGGGTACGGTTACCGCCGCCCCAGGAACCATTTATTGGACAACCAACACCCCTGCCATAGGTCACCTCAAGTAGTTCGCTACGTTTGGTGACTTAGCAGTTGCGCCCGGGTCCATAGGGGTGAGTAATATCCGTGTCTTTGCGGCGGATCTGCCCATCAACTGCGTGGCAGTCCTGATCGGGAGAAACTGTTTGAGGGAGACCTTTTGCGGGACTCTCTCGGAATATTGCCTTGCACCGGAGTGGGATAGATTCAAACGTCCGTCATTCCTGGACTCATAGACCACAAAATTTCTACCCACCCCTCATACCTTTCTCCTTCCCAGAACTTCCTCTCTTTCCTTTCCTAAAAACAGCTTCCATGCATCATCTCTAAAGATGACATAGGCCATGAGGGGAATTGTGAAAAAATAAAATTATTTGTGAAAACTGGCTTCGTCCAGATATCTTTTGCTTCTCGATATCACGAATTTAAATTTGCCAGTTTCTTCGATGAATCTGTTTATTTTGAATTGTTTTGTTGACTTATAATTGTAAATTCGAAAATTCTTTAATAAACTAATCAATTCTTATCAGCTTATTTGATACCAATTCTCATATAATCAGCAATATTTATGTTATCAGAAATGATCGCTGTAAGAACACAACTATATTTCCAATGATTCGCATAAAACTTCAAATTGTTTAGTTTTAGATAACATATCTTACTAGCTGACCCGGTGAACTTCGTACCGCCTCAGAACCAATAACTGTTGTGTTAACTTATTAGATGAATTAAATTCAGTTTTTTTATTAAGTTTAAAATTACACAATAAAGTGAATAAAGCAATTATTATCAGAGATGGAGTTGTGTACGGATTTATATGTTTGTGATTTTCTTACTTTTCAACTTACTTACAAGAATTGCGTTTCATTGTCTTTATACGTGTGAGGGAGATTTATTATAATTATTGTATTTTTCCTTTGGAGGGGTGCAGATATACGTTCACCGTTTGTCTCATTTTCGACTGTTGACATTTAGTGTGTAAGAAAGAGAGGCAGCATTATATGTTTAAGCAAGCAAAACAATCAGCGCATTGACATTTGACGTTTTTGAATTTTTGGAATTCACTCAATACTATTATTATACTTTTCACAATATTCGTGCAGCTCTTTCAAATGATGAGAATTCGTTCCATACAAAATGTATGAAAGAAGATTTTTTTTCAAAACTTTTTTTTTCGTGAAAATTTCCCGTATTTAATAATTTACATTTACCACACACATGAGATCATTAGGAAAAAAATCCTTTAGTACTAATATCGTCTTTTGAAATGCTGTATGGAGGGTCTTTTCAGAGAAAGGAAGAAGAGAAACATCTAGGAAGGAATAAGGTAAGAGAGGTAGGTAGAAATCTGGGGGTCAATGTGTCCAGGAGTGACGAATTTATGAATCCATACATCGTCCACTGCGGTGCAACGCGTGATGGGTAGTCCTGTTTGATAGTTCAAAAGGTCTCCTTCAACCAGTTTGATCCGGTCCACCACGAAGTAGGAGGGCAAACGCATCCGCCACGAAGACCTTGGCTAACCTCAACCCATGAACCCGGGCACTCCTGCTAAGTCACCGAAAAGCAAACGTAAATAAGTAGCAAACTTATAATTTGGGAGGCGGGATTGGATACCGCTGCCCCGGGAACCTTAATTGGATAACCAACACCTCTGCCATAAGTCACCCCAAGTGGTTCGCTACGTTTGGTGATTTAGCAAGAGTGCCCGGGTTTATGGGGTGAGGTTTGTCTAGGTAGGTATTGGAGGCGGATGACCAGGACAAACTGAACCCCAGATTCCTACCCACCCCTTAAACCCTTTTCCTTTCCAGAACTCTCCTTTCCTTCCTATCCCCAAAAAACCCCACACACAGCATCCCCAAAGATGACATAGGCCCTGAGGGAATTTTTTTTCCTCAGGCCCTCCTGTGTGGAGCTCATGTAAAAAAAAAAAAAACGAAAACCAGTGAAAAAATTCTTAATATTGAATGCAAATTCAGAGCTCGTTTTATTTAATGTTGTTCTACATTTAAATGAATGGGTAGTACGATTTGACTTATTTTTTTATACTACACTAAAACTACACTGACCGGTCAGTAGCTGAGTAGGCATCGCGTTTGGGTCCCACCCGGGCGTCGCGTGTTCGATTTCTCGGATGGCTAAGTCCTCCATCACGACACAAGCAACATTTTTCGCTTAGTGTGGTGGTAGTAGAAGATTTTCAAACGTTGTGGAATTCGTAATCCTGGAATGTTTGTCTTTCTTTTTAAGAAAAACAAGAAAAACAATACATTAACATTTTTCATGTGCTATTTCTTAGAAAATAATTATCTTTTGGGTACATAAAATATCATTATAACTGATTCATTCAAAGAGAATAGGATTATAAATGATAAAAAACAAACCATTTCAAGTGGAAAATATAGAATGGCACTGCCCTACCACAACCAAGAAATAAATATGTTACGCCAGTAATTCACTATCCTTTTGTATTTTTACAATAAACTTATTCATAGAATAACAAGTTCTGTAACAAAAGTGTCTCGTTAACCATGGCCAGTGTCGCCTGACGAAAATAAATCGAAAAACAAATTAACACAATTGGAAAAGAAACTGCGTTTCCAGAAGAGGTATAGTATTCCCAATTGGCGCTGTTCGACTCAAAAACTCGTAAATCCTCTTCGCTACTTAAAACTTTATTTCCCAGTACAGTCCCGGCCGTAAAATTGACCCGTGTTAAGTCGGCCGCGACCGTAAAAGGTGAACTCCCACCGTGATACGGATAATAAACGGTAGTCACGCCGATGGAGAGTCATTGATGCTGGTGAAGTTAAATAAGGGTTGAAGCCTTAGACCGTGACTGTACACTTGTATTTATCAAGTATATCGTCGTAAAAACAACTTGCTTAAATTCGAGAATGCACTTACATTTAATACGGGCTAATTAAGAATCAGGTAAAGTGGTTTTCAAGGATGCTCACATTTACGAAATTCGAAAACATGAGACGCTTTATTTTGGCTTCACTATCCGACTCCACCGAATATGCTTTTTAGGATTTCATTAAAAGAAGAAATTGTACAACAGTTTTTTATTATGTTTATTTTATTGACAAAGTTTTTTTGATTCATCCACATGCAGGTACCTACATAATAACATAAAATATAAGAGGGTAACAAAATAAAACTCCCATAGGCGAAGCCTGTATATACCTGTCTCAACACAGGTATACCCTAGCGAGACAGGCATCGAATAATATATTGTAAACATCACGTATATAAAATCAATAAAAAATAAAAAATAAAAATATGCTTGTTTTTGGATATTAAAACAGTGGTAGTTAATATAAAATTTTAAAAATAAAATATCCATAGAGATCAATGGGATTGATTTTACAGAAGTTACTAAAAAAATTTTTTTATTAAAAATATTTGTATGAATACCCATACACATACATACACATACCTATACATATTCTTACACGTATATACACATCAACCACAAGGTGCGTTTTCAACAAAAAGGCACTATGAAAATTACCCAATTAGTTTAAACAGTTTAAATTTTTAATTAGGATTTTCTTTGTGATCCTTGACTCCCCTATGGAATGTTATATAAATAATTTATTGAATGTTTAATTTCCAACCCCTGTAAGATGATTTCAGTCAGGTAATGGGTATTTAATATTGTTAAAACATGGCAACACTGACGGCAATTCATTGACCGTAAGTTTTGGGGAGGGGGTGGTGAAAGTGGTGGGCTAAAGAGCGCGGGGTGGTTTCCTAGCGAGAGCTCTTCTTGGTTTAACTTTCTACAGGGGTGGTCACAACCCTATTCTTAACACATGTTTAAAAAATAGAATCAAAGCAAATTGATCAGAAATCATCTCAGTGATGTTGATGTTGATGTCTCTCATCCCAGGTAAGATCCAACAAGGAAACAAAGTAATGTAGATTTAGTTCTTATTTTTGATGTGAAACTTCTTTAGCGCCGTTAGTGACTTGATATTCAGGAGAAACGGAAATGCGTCACAGCTCAGTTCTACACAAATACTCGGTTCTAATATAATGCGGTAAATTCGCACCTCGGCGCATGCCTTCCATAGCGTAGTTAGCAAGGTGCCTGACAAGTCTCAGCGGAAGACATCAAGCGAACGGGGGTTCGAATCCTACGAAATCCAAAAAAATATATATATTTTGTGACATCAATATCAAATCTTCAAACCACTTTAAAAAAACAAGCAAAAGGAAATAAAGCCACTCTGATTTTTTTTATACTACCTGAAGTAAACTTATCAGTAACTTAACGTCATCAACGAGGAATTAAAAGCTTTTCTTAGAACATGGGTGGCCAACCTTTTTAGCAGTCGGGTCAAATTTTAAAAATGAGAATTCCTATTGGGCCGCACAACAAAATTTCTTTTATTATTCAAGGCAAACAAGAAATATGTTGTTTTTTAAGAAGATATAGCAAAAATGTGAATCAAACATATTTCTTAAATTAGAGTTAGGCAATCCAAAAAATAATAATAAAAAATAAACAAAATACAATAAATTTTATTGAGACGTCTGATTTTGTTTTTCAGAACTAAGTGCATCAATGTTGATAGCGATTGATGTTGTTGCTAAACGCAAACAGTTTTCCAAATGCTCTTCAGTGATTCGTGTTCTCTTTTGAGATTTAATATGCTTCATTCTCCTAAAAAGCTGTTTACACGTATAAGTGTTTCCAAATAGTGAAATCATCGATAGACCATGTTTGTAAAATGTAGGATATCCTTATCCAAATATGTTTTGTAAAACTCTTCCAAATCAACCTGAATTTCTCCTTTAACTGTGCATCGCAACACATTTCACAATGTTCCACTTGTAAAATTCCTGGCAATATATTTTCGTTCACGGAGAATGGCGTTGCAAATGCAGCAAAAAGCACACGATGCTTTTTAAAATCTTGTAATCGGTTTTGAAATTTCAGGTTCAAGTCGGATATAAACGAAGCGTATTTATCCGCCGCCATTTGTGTGACATCTGACTGCAATAACATTGTAGAAAAGTTAGTGAAGATTTTGGCCCTTCACTATTGTTCCCAAAGTCCAAGTTTCATTTGGAATGCGGATATAAGATCATACATGTTATTAATTGGTTAATCTTTCCCTTGCAGACGATTATTAACAACATTTAGGTGGCTAACTACATCGACCAGAAATTCAAAGTCGCTAACTCACTCCTTGTCTTCAAATTCTGCGATACTTTTTGACTAGCTTGCGTAGGATGATTGTATTTCTTGCATCAAATCAAACACTCTTTTCAACATTTTGGGACGGGTCAGCCATCTTACTTCTGCATAAAATGTAACGTCATTATACTGTGAATCCAAAGACTTGAGAAACTCTTGGAACTGACCGTGATTAAACCTCTTTGGTTTAATAAAGTTCACTGTTTTGATGACCACTTTCATGACATGATCCATTTTAAGGGACTTAAATTCATACAACAAAATTTTAGCAGCGGAGTATTACCAACTTTGCAGGCCTCATTTTCAGTCAATTTTACTAAACCTTCGTGTTTCCCAACATTGCTGGAGTACCATCGATAGTTGTAACGAAAAGCGATGTGGATACAGTGCCGCTAATTCTTCTATTTTGTTAAAATGGACATCAACACCCCTGCTAAAAATCGCCACTTAGGCGGTATCAGTTAGGTCTGTGCTTTCATCCAATTCTAGAGCATAAAATTCCAGACTCTAGAATCATTTTCTAAAATAATTCACTGGACACTTTAGCAAAAGAGATATTTTTTTATTTAAATATCTTCCTCTATTTTAGTAACAAATAATTTCCCAACCCTTTAGAGTGGTAATCTTCTCGAGTCGACCATAAATGGACTGCGAACACGAGATCTCCCGATTGAGCAAGAGAAATATGTGAGTTAATAGTTATAAAATATGTGAGTACGTTGATCAATATGTGTCTATTTATTATCGTTCCTATAAATTTGTACCCACGTGGTTTGGAACCATTTCATTATGTAGCAGGGAATCTATACTAAGCAGGGAAAATTAAAAAAAAAACGTGTAGGTAGTCTAGGGAATAATTATAAAGAAGCATTTAAATTATTACGGTTGAATTGTGAGTCAAATATAGAGATTATAATTTTATTCAAGTTTACAACATAGTTTAATAGACGTAATTTGTACTTAAACAATTCATAACTCTATTGATAGTCCATTCCTCTTAGAATTCTACGGCTTTTGCGTACCGAAAACAACAGCTATAGTCGTCACCACAACTTATTCAAGACACCACAAGGCAGAACAGATATTCTTTCTTAGCATAGCATTTCAGTGAATGTTAAGAAATTTGAATTAAAAATACCTTATTCAATTAATGGATAATTAATCAGTGGGAGAATTTTTTTTTATTTTTTATTATTGTTATTTCAATCAAAGCATCGGCCAGCGTTTCTACCAACAAGCGGAAAAATTTGCTGGCGCAATTTTTTTTTAATTTCGAGTTTTTAATTCAGCAGAACTAGGAGGATAATGCAATCTAGTCTGCAATATTATTCGATATGAGGTAGGTATTACTAGCGCATGAAAATTATCCGGTATTATGGGTATTTTTAAATATTCAGGGAATATTTGAAGTAAATTTTTATGCTCCGATGCGTCTGCCCACCAACTGTCTGGCATGCTGGATCGGTAACGGCTGGTTGAGGAAGACAGTTAGACCTCTCCAGGAGGACTCTCTCGGAATATTGCCTTGCTCCGTGAGAGGGATGGATTCATACGTCCGTAACTCCTCGACGCCTTCAGATTCCTACCCACCTACCTTTGTCCTTCCCAGTACTTCCATTAAAATACCTTCCCAGTAAAATAATCTCAACACAGCATCCCCAAAGATGACATAGGCCCTGAAGGAATTGTATTCCATGTGTCATCCAGTGTACAGCTAATGTAAAAAATGCGATCTTCACTTTCTCATGGCGCCCTTTTGGAGTTGGCATCAGGTTTTTTGCACATTTATTCACTTATGGCTGATTATGCACTGAGTCCTTATTCGATTCATTTACGAATGAAAACATAGCAAACGATAACTTTCACGACCTAGTTTTGTAAACTGGTATTTTTCAAAAATTCCTCCCCCCCCCCCCCTCCACCTCCCCCTCCCAGAGGGGTGTTCCAACACCTTTTTTCATCTGTCAAGATGAATGTATGCCCAAAGTTTCAGGAATCTCAAGGTTTTTTTTTTTTCATTTATCGAACCCTAGTTTAACTGAATTATTAAATTTAAAATAAAACAATAACTTTTTATACTTTATGCCGACCGGGTTTCGCTACAGCCGTAGCTTCTTCAGGGCATATTTTATCTGATTAATTTGTGTCATTTCACAATTAATATATTTAAAATAATATGTATTATATTTGCGGCAAGTTCCAGAGTGGAAGACACTCTAAGTATCGCTTTGGTGTAAGACCACCATTCAGAACTGAGACTTTACTTGAAATGGCTTTAGCTGCGTTTGGTGTCCAGATGTGAATAGCCAGGTACTTCCCTACCTTTCTCTTTCCCATCTCCTTCCCCTCTCCACTACCTTCAGCTTCACAACATACCCCGATTGTGAGTGCCATAGTCCATGGAGACTAATGGCTGGCTCCAGACGAGAGCAGCTGAGACTCGTCTGTATTACGTATTGAGGATGTTTGGGAGTAGTTGGGAATTTTGTGCTGTACTCACATGAAAAATAAGATGGCGCTCCTAACCGTGTCAGTTGGATTATTTACTTCCAAGGATTTAAAAAGGAAGGAAAAAATACTGCCAGGAAATAAAAAAGGTTTTACATACGTAACAGTTCTCCTTTCGACTTCCGTGATTCGAAGAAAAACTCATTTGATATAAAGTCTAAAAGAATGTTTTTCAACGTATCAAGAAATTCAATTGATATACATTTATTTTTCGAGGCAAAAAGCTGTTTACAAAGAGCAATCTTTTCAAAAATGTTTTATTAGACTTTCAATGTAAATAATTTTTTGCCTACTGAAGCCAAGGAATAAATAATTTTCGTAAACGCAAGTTCCGCCGAAGTAGATTGAATTCCGTGTCAGCATTATACAAGAAAGAACTGCGTTCATTTCATTTCCTTACGTTTGACTGCTTCCGTGGTTAAATGGTTATGATCCTTGGTTATGATCGGTGGTCGCGGGTTCAAATCTTAGATTGGGCAAATACATTTTATATGTTTATATTTTTAAATTTGTTTAACTTTTCTCAATAAAAACAATAATTTTAAAGTAAATTTATGGCACATTCCAGAATGGAAAATACTATCAGTATCGCCAGGGAGAATGGTCACCATTCAGAATCGGAATCACGAGATACTTCCCAATCTTTCTTTTCCCCATCTTCTTCCTTTCCTTTATACCTTCAGTCTCACAATATACCCCAATTGGGGATGCTATAGTCTCGCTGGCTCCAATGGTTGGGAGCAGTTGGTCAATAAAAAATTAAAAAATCTTCTTCAATAATCGCAAATTCACAAATTGTGGTGTATATAAATTGATTTGTTTTAATTGAATTTAAAAAATCATATATTTTAGGTAAAGTTACACTGTAACAAAAGCATCTTATTATTTCGAGCATACATTGATAGTTACTCAATCTCGAATATCTTCACATTGCTTCGTCCCTTACTAATTTTGCCTGTCTCAACACAGGTATACCCTAGCGAGACAGGCATCGAATAATAAAATGTAAATATCCCTTATATAGATCAATAAATCATTTTTAAAAAAACGAGTGTGCTTTAGACCACACGACTGAAGTTAAACTTCACAACTTATGCCGTCCATTAACAATATAACAATAACGTGAATAAAAATATTTCCATCCCCCTCAAATCAACTCAATTCAACTCAACTCAAATCAACTCAACTCAACTCAACTCAATTCAACTCAACTCAACTCAACTCAACTCAACTCAACTCAACTCAACTCAACTCAACTCAAATCAACTCAACTCAACTCAACTCAATTCAACTCAACTCAACTCAACTCAACTCAACTCAACTCAACTCAACTCAACTCAACTCAACTCAACTCAATTCATAACAACTCATAACAACTCATAACAACTCATAACAACACATAACAACTCATAACAACTCATTACAACTCATTACAACTCATAACAACTCATAACAACTCATAAAAACTCATAACAACTCATAACAACCCATAACAACTCGTAACAACTCATAAAATCTACATTATGCCGTCTATTAACAATATAACAATAACAGGAATAAAAATATCCCCATCAACTCAACTCAACTCTCAACTCTCATCTCTCAGCTCTCAGCTCTCAGCTCTCAGCTCTCAGCTCTCAGCTTTCAGCTCTCAGCTCTCAGATCTCAGCTCTCAACTCTCAGCTCTCAGCTCTCAGCTCTCAACTCTTAATTCTCACCTCTCAACTCAACTCAACTCAACTCAACTCAACTCAATTCAACTCAACTCAACTCAAATCAACTCAATTCAACTCAACTCAACTCAATTCAACTCAACTCACCTCAACTCATATCATTGATTAGCGTTTCACATTGATAAGCGTTTCGTATTCATTAGCGTTTCACATTTTTTCTTAACTTTTCATAACGTATTCATCATTTTACCCCCAAGTGTCGAGCGTGCGTAAAGAAGTTTTATTTCAAAATTTGGGTAAAGGTATGCAATTGGTTAGCATTTTCACCCCGCCGCGCCGCGCGCCGCTCCGATATCACAGCTGGGATGATACGATCATGTGGTAAATCGAGAAAGTTAAGTTGCTTCCCGATCCTACCCGCGCATCTTCAAGGAAAAATCTCTGGCAGGACTGAAATACTTTCAGCTAACCCAGAGTAAATAGACTCGTAACCCTTTCGTTAGAAGGTTTAACGTGCGGTTGAGGGAACAAATAAGTTTTCTTTGGGTTATATAATGCTAGTGTAACCATAAAGTTATTGTTATAGTTTTGCACTGTTTTACTGTGTTTTAAATGAACTGTGTCAAACTTGCAAATTGATTGTACCTACTTTAAATAAAGACTAAATTTATTTACGTATAAAAATGTGGATTTTATTTAATTATCCCGTTACAACAATATTTTAGTTTTACAAAATGTATATTTTAGTTTCATAAAATGTATATTTTCATCATTAATGTTGTTTATGGATTTATCTTCTCGAACGTTCGCGTCAATAATTGAAATGATTTTCCAGCGTCCGGGATTTCTGAGCGTCCGATTTGGAAACTTCCCGTCTGCATTAAAAAAATAACCTCCTTATTTACATATATAGTCGTTAAATGCACCTATGTTTAAACGTTAATCCCATATTTTGAGAATTCATAAAAAAAATATATAAAATCTCAGATTATGTTTCTTGAAAAACAATGGCATTTGCTTCTTGACATCAAATGTCTGACATTTACATTTCTACATAACGAGTATAATACTCCCTAAGCGTGTAGTGTTGTTATTTAAAAGCAATCAATATAACAAACTTTAACACAATAGTTTTTGGTATACCACAGGCCGTATCGAATTTAATAAAAATAGCTTAAATACCACGAACTGAAAATTCAAAAGGCACTCGATGTTTAAGGTGATGTTCAATATTGTTCAATAGGTTGAAACCCATCAGGGACGTATAACCTTTTTCTTGGAGCTTGTTCTTTTATTCCACGTTTACTCATTTGTTCTTGTCATATTCCTCGGGGACGTTTCCATTCCCCCTATTTGTTCAACCCTTATTTCCCGACCACTCAATGTGTGCCAAGACTCAGAGTATGGGAAACAGGAAAGCATTGTGACAATGACAAATTTGTTGTTTTATTTGGAATTTTCGCGTTTGGATAGGTTTAACTTTCACCTTAGGTATACAAGTACATTAAGAAAACATGAGATGTTAAACTAAGCAATGAACACAAAGAGTTTTTAAAAAACAAACATATCGAACTTGTCAAAATGATAAATACATGTTAAATAATAAATAACGAAAGTATCTACGTTGGGAATTTCTTACAGGAAACTTATTTTGGTTTTGACTCAGTTTTCGACAAACTGAGATATTATGCTAAGAAGAGGAAGTTAAGGAAATACTTTGAAGATGGTCGGAGTCACAAACTAATAAAATCACTGTACGACAGCTCGGGGCTTTTGTCATAGTTTATATTTTGTTTCATGACAACAAACTGCTAAGAAATGCAAGAGAAGTTTATCATCATTCTGGTTAAGTTCTTCAAGCAAATCAGGAAAATAAATTTTAAATCAAGCTGGAGGAGATTTTTCTGCAATTATTGAGTACAACACAGTTAATATTATGACAGGTTTGCTAGAATTGTTTACATTATAAATCTGGGAATGGCAGTTTTGGACGATTTTTTCAGTTTGATTCCATTTTAAGAAAAATTACATTTGCTCTACAGGGAGAAGCCCCTGAGGAAAACAATCCGAAGGGGGGATACTGTGTGTTTTTTTATGAAAAGGAAGACTGTTCTAAAAACAGTTTTAAGCTCGCTGCTTTTCAATATTAGTCAGTTTAAAACAGTTTGAGTTAGAATATAACACAAATTGGAGCAGTTCGATTAATAACAGCGTTCAAATATTTAACAATTTAAATTAGTTAGATTTTTTTAATACTAAACAATTGGATTTTTTCGAGTAATACACAATTTTAAGCAGCGCAGCGTTCCAATATTAAAAAAAAAAAAAAAAAAAAAAAAAAAAAAAAAAAAAAAAAAAAAAAAACTGTTCGAGTCGGTAAGAATATTAAACAATTTACATAATAATAGAAGCAACGGTGATGAGCCATGACCTTAGATGGTCGGCAGGAGTATCACTAAAAGTCTGGGTATCACGAATATAAACAGAAAACTGGAGGAATGACAATTGAGATGGTATGTGTACATAAGACTAAGACCGCTAGACCACGCAGTGAAGCAGGCAATGTCTATGGAGCTTCATTGGCTCGCTTCGACACCATATCTCCCTGGGGTCCATTATCTATGTTCGGTGCTTTAATTTATCAAAAAAATCTGTACCACTCTTTATTACCATAAGTAAACCAAATGTGTTTTTTTTTCATTAGTCGTGCCAAATGTTTTAATAATTTGTAAAATGTAAAGTTTGAAAAAAGGTTTTAACATAATAAGCTACTAATCAAAGTCCAGTTGATAGAACGATGGATTTAAATATTCACAATTCAATGAGTTAGCTGGTATCAAGCGACAGTTGGCTAAACCTTTTAACGAATAAAGTGTTAAGCCTTTAAGCCGAATAAAAGTTTATTCCAAAATCCGGCCTGATGTTCAAAATTCCGCAATGTCATCGAATAGTCAGACAACGCTCACGAACGGATTTACAGGTTTAGAAATAATATTGACGCAAATCGTGAATTGGTAAAACAACTTTAAATTGTTGAGGTTTTCTAATAAACGTTAACTTATATTGTTGTAGAGTGGTGCTGGGATTGTCCGATTGCTGATTAAATCATAAATAAAATGATTTAATCAACAATCAGCAATCAGCAAATAAAAAAGGACCCAGAAATCTCTGATGTACCAGGCCGTCCAACTGCATAACAACATCCCGAATGAAATTACTGAGATAGAAAATATAAATACCTAAGTTTAAAAAAGAATTACGAAAGTATGTCTACCTCAATTATTAATGTCTTTATTTATGTGTAATATTTAAAGAATGATTATGTTTGCCAACCAATGTAAATGTTTATATCTTTATAAAATATTAGCACACACAAAGATGTGAGCTAACTTAAGATCAATAAATAAAATAAAACAAATAAACAGATGTCGCGGATTCGAATCGCGGCGTATGCATAAAAAGCGTTTTTTAATGTTATTGCACTATCATTATTTATTTATTACTAGATGTCCATCTCCATGCGTCCCCGTTCCCCTCCCGCGTCCCCTTCCCTTCCTGCGTTTCCCTTTCACCTTCCCCGCCTTCCTTCTCCCTCGTCACCCTTCCCGCGAACTCCTCCTCTTTTGTTATCATCCGCCTCCTGTCTTCCCTCCCTGCCGCTAAAATATATGATACTAGCGGTTTCCCGGCATGCGTTGCAATGCCATATTCAAATTAATAAAATGTTACTCCTTGCATGTCCTTTCCCGTGCGTTCCCCTCCAGCATTCCACTTCCACCTTCCCCGCCACCGCTCTCTCGCTCCCCCGTCCCGCACACCCCCCTGGTACTTCATTTCGTGACTCCTCTCCCACCCGGCCCGTAGCCGAAACTTTTTTCTAATACTAACATTTTTAAACTCGTGATATCTTTCTAATTAAATATCCGAATTGAAAAATTCAAATAGATAAATAAAGGTATCGAAGCTGTCTTGAATATGAAGTAATTTATTTTGATAAGGATTAAAACTAAGATACAAATAAAGAGCCATTTTAATTAAATTTTTAAAATAAAAGATAGCTTATTGTGGCATAACCATAATAGTTAGACATATGCTGCCTTCTTTTTTTGTAATTAATGATGTGTTCTACAAAGTTGTAAAACATTACTTTATTCTATCATCAATAGTTTTCGCAGCGCACGCGATCTAAAGAATATTTTAGGTAATTTTTTTACACCTTGGGTTACATTATTAAAGTTTTAGTAAGGATGCCTATTTTTTTCGAAAATATAATATAGCCTATGTTACCCAGGGATAGTGTAGCTTCCCAACAGAGAAAGAATTTTTCAAATCGGTTCATTAGTTTCGGAGCCTATTCAATGCAAACAAACAAACAAACAAACAAACAAATCTTACCTCTTTATATAGTGTATATATAGTGTATATATATAGTAGATATATAGTGTAGTAGATACACACATTTTCAAACCACTCGCGCACAACCTGTAGTAACATTTTTATACAAAATTCATAATGTAAGAGCTAACCATTGTATATACAAACACTATTCTGCTAAAATACAATGTTCTATACAAAAGTTGAGTCAATCCATCGATTACTTTCCGAGATTTGCGGACACAAACAAACGGAACCTAATTTTTATTTTTCATCCACCATTTTAGGGGTGCGTTATGGCAGACCATGTGTTATTTATTACCAGAAACTGAAAATTTCGTGCTATTTTTCGGCGAAATTCGAGTTATTTTTACTGAAAATGCAGGGATATTTTTTAGCAACATTGGTGGTAATTTGCAACAACGTAAACTTTTTGGTATTTGGGTGAAATAATTTTACTAAAGTGAAGTTAGCAGCGTTATATATATATATTTTTTTTTTATTTTAAATACATAAATGGATATACTGCCGTTTATAAATAAACATATAATAGAGTACAAAAGTAAGAAAAATAATATCATTACATAATAGTAGTTTTAGTGCTATGAAAATTGCTTTTTTTGGCTATTAAAACTAGTTAAAACAATAGACAAAGAAATATTTAGAATTTTTTCCATTTACTTTCTTTTTTAAAATACCAGAATAGATACTAAATACGAAAATTCGCGATTTCAGGATATTCCCGAAATTTGTGAATATCGCGAAAACAGCAAAATTCGCATTCTTATCGTAAAAATTCGCTTTATCGCAAACACGAAATTTTTCAGGTCTATAGTTATTACAGTTAAAAATATTTGTTGATTGTTCCGGAGTGGTAGATTCTCTTGGAGACATTTGTCGCCCTGATGAAAGGACGCACCCTCAGAATTGAATTTTACCCGTGTTTAGTGGTTAGGTTTGAATAGTCAGTTACCTACTTCCCAACCTTTCTCTTCCCTGTATCATTCATATTACTACTCCTTCAGCTTCACTCCCTAACTCCGGACTCTTGTACGGCATTTCACTTAAATTTTGTCCTTCAAATGACTTGTTTTACAGCTTCACACAGGAAGCCTTGAGGAAAATAATTTCTCTTTCCCTGGTGTGTGGAGGGTCCTTTTATGGAAAGGAAAGAGAGGAAGTTCTGGGAAGGAAAAGGGTACAAAGGGTGGGCAGGAATCTGGAGCTCAGTGTGTCCATCTGATCAATCTTTATCGGTTCGATTCCGATGAATGAAGAAAAATAAGTTATTAAAACAATATAAATCCGCAAATTTCAATATCTAGGATATGTGATGAGACATCCGGAGAAGTACGAGATCTTGCATCCCATAATGCAGGGAAAGATTGTCAGAAGTCAGGCCCCTGGAAGAAGGAGAACATCATGGCTGAAAAACCTGAGACAGTGGTTTGACCAGTCTACTGTAGATCTGTTCCGGGCCGCAGAAAACATAGCCAACATGATAGCCAATGTCCGTTGAACGGAGAGGGCACGAGAAGAAGAAGAAGTGTGTCCAGAAGAGATAAACACATTAATCCTTCAACTACGAAGCAAAGCGATGGGTCAAAAGGTCTCCCTCAACCAGTATCTCTCAATCCGGTACGCCACGCAGTAGGTGGACATCCGTATAAACCTCACCCCATGAACCCGGGCACCCCTGATAGTCACCAAACATATCAAAACAATTCACGTGACCTACAGCAGAGCTATATTAATAAAGCAGCAGTATATTAATAAGGAGCTATATTAATAATTAGACATCGGATTATATGCATTTGCATATTTGCATATGCAAATGCATATAACTCTCTAATTACGGCGTTAATGCATATTTTAGCATTTTTTTCCCAATCGTGCATATTTAGCATTTGAAGACGCATCCATTAAACAGAATATCGCCCTCATCTCAACACATTTCCACAAGTTACCAGATGCCATAGAAAAATTGGAAACAAAAAATCTTCCTCTGTTTAAATCAATAGAAATACTGGAAACAATCATTGAACTCGCCAACGCCCTTCCCAATTCAATATCAGAAAAGGTTCGTGAAAAGTTAGACGCTATTTTGTTTAAAAATCCGAGTTTTGAAGACATGAAGAACTTTAATGCCTACATCAACGTCACAGGTCATACATACCCTGCCTCAACAGGTATCTCCAGAAATGGCGCCAAATTTTTTATATTTTGTCTGATGACGTCAGTTGACGTAGAGAAGTCGTTTTCGGCATTTTGGGTGACAAACATCAAAAATTTTTGCCCGAAAATTTGGAAAAATACTTAATTATGTATTGTCACAAAAACAATGCATAATTTTATGAATATTTCGCTGTTTTTGTATCGTCTTTAATTAAAATATACAAAAATAAAAATGGTATTTTGATTTTGCATTGTGCATATTTTAGGCAGATCAAGAGTTTTTAGTGCATATTTCGGTCTTTTTTAGTGCATATTTGCATGCATATTTTGGCACTTTGTTAGTGCATATAATCCGATGTCTATTAATAATACAGCAGAAAATATTAATAAAATTTAATTTAGTTGTCTATATAGAAAGTTTACGATGTACATCGGATACAACATTGTAAAACTTTATCCTAGTTGCAGCATTCAAGTAAAGTCGAAAGCAGGTAAACCATAACACGTTTACTCGGCACATAATATGTTGTATTGCAGTTAGTTACTTTGCTTCCTTAACTTGTAATTTAGAAAACATTTCAAAGTTAAGAAAACTTGAACGTTCATTTTCAAACACTCTACTTTCGAATATCACGCCCGACAACTTTTTACTTTTAATTTTTTCCTAGAAACCTTGAAAAATGATATGAAATCCAAATAATAATTTGGGTTTCGCTCTCGTATTCATATTTCTGAAGACCTTCGAATAAAACTTTATACTTCAAGTTTTAGGAGAGGGCATTCCAATAATAATAATAATTTCGTCTTCAATAATTTTAAATTCACTTTGTGGCGTCATTGCAATTTAATGAAAACAAACCACTTTACACATTTTTACACTTTCTAAAATAATTTTTATATTTCATTTTATATAATTGTTTTTTTTTTGTTATTTGTAATTAATCAATCACATCTCCCTTTAATATTTTGTCTATGATCTATACTGGTCCTTTGTAATTTTTAATATTAACCTTATCCTGACGAAGAAAACTTTGTTATCTAAACATATTGATTATATAGTAGTGTTTTTACAAAATAATTAAAAATGACGTCACAAAGTGAATTTTCAAAGTTTGAAGAAGAAAACAAATCAGTTTATGTACACAACTTATTTAATCAAATTTATCAATATCGATGCCTAACCAATGGTTAGGCATCGATAGTAACCATGTTTGTTACTACATAAGTGATTTGTTTTATTTAATTGTGATAAAAATATTTGGGTGGTTTGGGTGTGATAAAAATATTTGGTTGCCTATACACTATATAATTCGCTTCCAGATATGTACAAGGAATCCAGCAAAATAGAAAAGTTCAGAATAATGCTTTAAAAGAATATTTTTTAAATACGTTTAAGGATGAAACTATGTAATTTTTCTTGTCATGTCTCAATTTTCTGGTTTCCTTTTCTCTTATTCTCTTTTCCATTTATTTATAATCATAATTTATTATTGTTATTATTTTGTAACATTAATTTATCATAATCATTTGTATTACCTTGTTCCTTGTTTCTTTAATTATTTTCTATTGTTGTTTGCTCACTCAACCTGGTTTTTATTTATTTTTAGTCTATGTTGTATGTGAAACTTATATTTTTAATATCCATTTTCCAAGTCAAACTATTTCCTCACACCCATGAATTTTCCTCCTGTCCTAAAATGAGTTCTGTAACTCATCGGGATTACTCTAGCAAGTAATAAAACAATAAAAAAAATAATAAAAAAAATAATAATTTGAAATTATCACGTCCAAAACCATAGGAGTGATTTATTTTTGGGATCATTACGCCGTTTAGCACTACCTTCTTATTTAGCTAATGTTTCGGACAGCATTACCGTCTCCATCCTCAGATCAAATGTGATCTTCTAAAACAATAGTGCGTCAGTTTTAGCAGCTATCAGTGAATCGTACAGGATTACCTATCAATGTCAATAATTCTTTGAAAACTCCTTTCAATTGTTTTTTTCGTGTGGGGTGTGTATTGATGTAGTGTGTAGAAATATTTATTTAATTTAATCATATTAACAAATTAAATGTTATCCACATGTACCTGACAAACTACATAAGAAATTTTGCAGATTTGCACTTTTTTTCATATATTCGAGTATTTAATATATGTATATCACTGTTGTTGTATTAGTTGCTTTAAACTAGTAAATAATATTTAACCTGTATTTAGCGAATATAATTTTTACAGATATTTTTGAGTTCATATTATTCATATAAAAACGTATTTTAATACCATGAAGCATAATTAAAAGCAATTTAACATTTAAGGAAAACCTGATTTAAATGGTCCTGATTGAAAAATCAACCCTCTGATGAAAATCATCAAACAATGGATATTTTGAATGCACTGCATTTTACAATCCCAAATGAAAAACTCTCCCCAGCATCGCAGTCCAGATGACAATGAAACTTTACAACCATTCATTCTCTTTATTCTGTTTGGGAACTGCAAGTGTCAGATGAAAATGCCGGAAATCCACTCTGCGACGTGTTGGGTAGGTTAACGCTGCCACATTGTGTTAACTTACAATGAATATAATTATTACAGTTCCACGACAATTGAACAAAGTGGCATTTTGACACCCCTTTGGAAAGTCATTAAAAGTTATGAAAAAATAGGCCATAACATAACTTAACGTAACCTTTTTAACTTTTTTTTTTGGCATCACTTTTAATATTTCAATTTTTGAAACGGACAATTCTTTGTGGAATAATAAAATAAAGATTTTACAAAAAAATTAATTCATTAATAATTCATATTATTTTTAAGGTGTTTCCCTGAACAATATTGAAGTGAGCTACAAACTCAAGGTAATTAGCCTACTGGATTGCCAAAATATTTTGAAATTCTAACTAACTAACTGACTAACCATCACACACAAGGGATGACGGACCGCCACACAACTCGATCTTGGCACACACTCTTTGCCTCGTTCACATTCATACATCGTCTCATACATGCTCTTCTATTATTCCGTCTCTTCACATGGCCCGACTCAAGTATCTGATTCACTTGGTCGTGCCATGTCTTCCTCTGGCGTCCCCGACTTCTTCTACCATTCTCATTTTTTTATTTTTTTTTTATTATTTATTAACAAAGATATTGCAATACATATATACAAAATACAATGTACATTTAATTTTTTTTATTTTTTGGTATAAACCACCTCACTAGGCTGAGCCTGTTCCGAGGTGGCAGGAATTTAAACTAATTTTGATATCTTAATCTTGGAAGAAAAATAAGATATTTGCATCATATATTTTGAAATTCGATAGTCTAAAACGACCTAGTAACAAATGTAATTAATATAATTGATTAAAATCCTTGTAGACCGCCCCTCTTTCCTTCCCCCATATGTTATGTATGTAAACCGTAGACTAAGAATGTTTTTTACCAGTCTGAAGATGGCTCTAGCGAGCTGAAACCGATTTCAGTCAATAAAATTAAAGTGGAAAAAAGTTTTATATTTGTTTTTTTTTTTTATTTATTTAAAAAGAAAGACAAACATTTCCGGGTTACGGATAACCCGACAATATTTTAAAATCTCCTACTACCACCACAGAAAGCCGAAAATGTTGTTTGAGTCGTGACGGAGGACTTGCCGAGGAAACGAACACGGAACGCCTGGAAGAGTTTGTGTATCAGGGAAGTATGTTTACGGGAGATTGGAAAGGCTGATGGAGATATTGAAAGAAGGGTAATTAATAGAGAACTGAGCGCCGTTACAAAGAAGCGAAACTAACAGTCCACAATGAAGAGCTGGTACCTACTCTGATGTGTGACCGAGAGGCTTGGAACTGGCAGAGGAACTATGAAAGTTGACTGAATGCTGTAGAAATGAAATCCTTGAGGCATATGTATGGTTAAACCAAGCTAAAACCATTTATGATTGGGTGAGAAATGTGGAAATCTGCAAATAATGCAAGGCCGATGTAAGCGTGATACTTAAGATTAAGAAAGGGACCAATAAATTGTTTGGACATGTAGGGCAGATGAACCCAGAAAGGACTGTAAAGAGAATATAAGAGGCAAATGTGAATCTTAGAAGAAGTCGGGGACGTTCGAGTGAGATAAATATTGTAGGATTAAGTGAATCAGATACTTGAGTCGGGCCATATAGAGTTTGTTTGAGACCACACGAGGCAAAGAGTGTGTGCCAAGATCGAGTTATTTGGCGTTCCGCCTACACCTGCGGGGAAACGGAGTGATGGTTAGTTAGTTAGATGTAATTAATTTTGTACATACGAGCTTAAATTATTTAAATTAGGTTTTCGTACTACCGTGGTAGATTTTTAAAAATGTTAATTGCTAGTAATAAACGAATGCATTTTATATCCGTGCAGATCCTGGAGCAATCCGCTCCAGGCGCCGACTTGTAAAGGCGCCAAGGAGGAAAGGCGCTGATATTATTATATCTAAAACCTTATATAACACCGTTGAGGTTTATACTAGCGCCAGGCCCCGTTGGCTTATAGCCGGCCCTGTACCCGTGTCTTAAAAGCCAAAGTATTGTACCTCCATATACCATTAATTCGAGCCAAACTACGTTAACTGTTTGAAACCCTTGGAAATGATATTAAATTAACGCTTCGAAATTTGTAAATTTACTTTATTTGTTAATTAATTTAGATATACACAGAAAACTAAAGTAGACAAGAATCGTAGTCTACGAAGCACCGGACAAAGAGGAGACCGATTATTCTATCTTATTCTCTCGCAGGCTAAATTCTATAGATGCATATGTGTGTCTCTTTTAGTGTCGTTTTTTCATCGAGTTTCCAATCATAAAAAAAAAAAAAAATTTACTGTATGTTAGCGAGGGTGACCCGACAATTCGTCCGGCGACAATTCATCCGGCGACAGTTCATCCGGCGGCAGTTCATCCTGCCGACAGTTCATCCTGCCGACAGTTCATCCTGCCGACAGTTCATCCGGCCGACAATTCATCCGACGAAAATTCATCCGGCCTGATCATTTAGAAGATTTTTTCTTCAAGTAAATATGCAAAGAGGATATACGGCCGTACAACCAAAATCGATAATTTGATACAGAAAAATCAGAAAAAAGGTTACGCCGCATCTAAGAATTGAAACCAGGGCCCAAACCTTGCCGGAGTTCTACTCTAACCAATTAGCTAATTCGACACTATCTCATTCAGTCATACGAGTATTTGATCGTATGGTACTTTGACAGGTGTGATGCGAGATTGGCTATCTCGCAATCATCTCTCTCTGATCTCTTGGCTTAGTCCATTTCGTGTAGATATGTTATATATAATTTTAAACCTTAATCACAATACTGAGAAAAACGAAAAACATCGGTGTCGTACAATGTTTCTCAAAGACTGCCATACAACTCTGGTCCTGGTAGATATCTCAACGTGTGCTTCCACGTTGCGCCGAGGGATTTGTACGGTGCACCCGCTGACCGCCGGCCGTAACGTAGCCAAAACGTGTGTGTATACAAGCTCCCATAGTGGCCTATACAACACTGGCCAACAACATGTAAATACGCGGTTAGGCCAACGGAAGTATTGACGTTAGCAAAACGTGTCGTGTACAAGGGTTCTACGCCGTCCAAACGTTGGATAAAGAAAAAGGAAGCGCAACACGGCATAATCAATAAAAAATTAATTACGAAAATTGTCCCGTGTTCGTGAACATTACCTACGCGTAGAAAATAAATAACATGCAAAATAATTTGCTCAAGTAAAATCTCCTTATATAAACACATATTGTCAAGTAAGCTGGATAAACTTCAGTCTAGATAAGCCTCGTCAGATATTGAAATTTCAAAGCCAAAACCAGGGATTAACTTTTGTCAAACGATAAGTTTGGTTCGGTCAAAGTTTGGCTTGTCTTTATTGGCCATAATGTACGAAGTAATTTCGCTACATACTATAATATATTCTGAGGGGAGATTAATACTATACTATAGTAATTATATTAACTGAAATATATATTGATTGTTGGTGTTAAAATACATGAAACACAAATATTATTCTAAATACAATCAAAGCAAAAATTTCTAGGAATCAAAATAATCACACTGTACGACCCAATCTGTTCTATTAAATAGCTTTTACTTGTCAATATATATTGCACAAAAGTGAATCAAATACTTGCGTCGGGTTGCGTCAAAAGCTTGATTTTTTAAGAGAAACTTCTTAGTGATTTGAAATGTTGATGAAACGGGGGAGGAATTTATTATATGATCGGTCCTCAAGACCAAGATTTGTCGTATTGTCGATCAAATTTTCTAACCAAAAAACTATTATTTTGCATTGCATCGTCTTAAAAATGGATGTACCAACCTCTGCTTCAACAGTAATAAAAAAAATTTCGATGCCACATCAATTTACATCTACTTTTCAGTTTACTTTGTATCCTGATGAAGAAACCTTTGGTATTGAAACATATTGATAATTTTTATTACAAACTTGCTGGTTCCCCACATATTTAAAGAAATAAATTGTTTCTCCCTGCATGTCCTTTCCCATGTGTCCCCGTTCCCCTCCCGCTTTCCCCTTTTACCTTCCCCGCCTTCCCCCTTACATCTCCTACTCCCCCGTCCCGCCAACCTCCCTCCCACGTTCCATATATTCAGTCCCAGTACATTCAGTTTTCAAAAAGCTCGTGTGCCACCTATTACATTTTTTTTATCATATTTTATTTTTCATATACATATTACAAATATTCATCCATACCTATTTAAAATATCCGTAATTATTGATACGATTCAAAGTATTAGGCGAGTAATTCAAATAAATTGATTAATCTAAGGAGTTTCGAAAATTGAATTTTAATTAAACAATCATTGTTTTGCAAAATTTCATTCTCAAATTTTAGCATTTGTGACAGTTTCGTAAGAGTAGTTATACTTTTTTTTAAATTCCCCATTGTGGGGTATGTTGTGATGATGAAGGGAGAAGGGAGAGAAAGGACATCTAGGAAAATGGGAAGACAAATATACGGAAGTACCAGGCGATTAACTGGTAACTGAGGCACATATAGGATTTTCTAGTTCAAAATCGGTCAGGTTACTTTAATAACATTTTAACATGTAGAAGATAGGTGATATAAAACGAAAAACTTTACCACGAAACATGTCAAAATCACTTTTTCCTCCTTCGGGAAATAAACTGTGGTTGTAAAAAAGTACTTTTCGTCTGACAGACAAACTTGCCAGATCGGCAAAGTTATAATAACTAAGTCGCGCCTCTAGAGAAAATACTCCTAAGAAATATTTGAATAATTCATGCTGTTTTCGTGTACGAAGCACGTTTTCTACGAAAAAAAAATTACGACTGGGCAATTTCTGATGCATGCATTAAAAACTTCAGACCCCGAAGACTCTTAACTGAATTTAACAGAAATGAGAATTCATTTTAACCCCTCAGGATATTCGTTCGCTTTTGGGAAGAGCATGGAAACTTTTTCTCTCTCTCTGACTATTATGGTGATAAATATTATGATCTAAACTCTAAACGATACTAGAAAGAGAAAACACTGCGATTTATATTCAAATAAAAACGTTCACAACAGAAGGATTAAAATCTAGTCTATATATATAAGTTTCCGACCGCAATTTAAGAAAAACTTTTTGAATATATTAATTACTTTTACATGAAGCGACAAAAAAAAGCGGTGACGACAGTGTTTAGGATACAATTGTGTAATAAAATATGAAAAACCATAAGTTTTTTTTACATTAACTCCACACAGGAGACCCTGAGGAAAATAATTTCCCTCGCTGCCTGTGTCATCTGATATGCTGTGTGGAGGGTCTTTTTGAGGAGAGGAAGGAATGAACATTGTTCTTGAATAGACCGATGTTGTAGGAATGAGGAAATGCAAAGGCCGGCAAATCGGCGAGTCATTCTTAAAACTTTTTATGTTTGCATTAAAGTTTATAATATTTTTATTTCTAATAATAACATTTGAACGTGTATTTTATCACTTTCGAAAAACAGTTTTTAGTTTTCGGATACATTTGTAAATACTCGTACCTATTCCGTACATGTCTGTACTAGACGATCCGAATATGTGGACGCACAAGCGTTAAGATGCTTTGGCAGTAGAATTTTTTCAACCACAGTTGCAGCAGTTCGTTGGATACAACAATAGGATTTGGATGCAGCACGATGGTGCAACCTGCCATACTTCCAAAGAATTTGGAACCGTGGTTAAAGAATTTTCCCTAAAAAGCTGATCTCGCGCAGCTGATCACTTCAGCTAATTTTTATGGGGTTATCTTACAAGTCGAGTCAACATTAATAAACCAGTAAAAGATACGCCAATTAAAGGAGAACATCCATTAAGAAATGGTCAACATACCCCGAGCTTTGTGTCGAAAAGCTTTCGAAAATCTAAAGGCCAGATTTGAAGAATTCCAGCGGCAAGATAGCGGCCATTTGGACGAAATTATTTTTACGAAATGATTTTCAAACATATTTTTATTCTTACCAACAATTAATTAATTTAATTACAATCTTTCTATATTTTTTTATGATTATTTCAAAAGTGCAAAAATTTATGGCATACCAGTATGGCAATACGGCGGTATGAATTCAGAATGCGGGGTCCGTGCTCAAATATCAATGAGTCTAAAACGTTCTTCTTTTTCTCAAGTTTACACGTGTACAGGCTATTTTATTTTTCTTATTTCCCTATTGATTCACATTCGCCATCCACGCAGAGCTTTTCATATAACGTATTACGATTCATATGCATAATGCTGAAGAGGCTTTTACCTGACGCGATATCAAAGTGATTCGTATTCATAAAATGTCTTTTAAAGTCGAGAGAATTTGAACGACTTGTATGGCATGCAAGCATAAGCAGACGAGACGCTTTTTTCAACACATTCGCTCTAAGCATAGTATTCTATATTTATCAAAGTAACAAGATAACCTATTTCGCAGCAAATTTCTATAAATTTCCTGAAAAGCATTATCCCAGTAAGGTAACCCCTTCATTCACCATTAAAATTTTTAAAAAAATGAGAATAAACACTTTTTTTTAAATAATGAAGTTTTATTTACTGCACATATTTATCCTTCGTAAAAGCCAATAGATAACAAGTAACTACTGTCGTGTAAATTTGAGCTTTCAGGCAATTTTTTTCGCTTTGAGGAACAACCTATGTACACTGAAAAAAATGAGTTAGCTAAAGTGTTAAGCTAATTGAAGTTGTGTAACCATCGCCTAAACTTCAGCTACTAGTTCCTAAACTACTTTATGTGCAGATACCGTCGTTGTTTAGTAAAAGGTGCTTGAGCTACTGCAACTAAACTTTATTAATAGTATACTAAAAGCTTACTTACCTAAACAAAATAACCTGTTTGGTCAATTAACCTAAAGTAATTTACTAAACCTATTTCACTTTAGTAGCTTAAGTTTATTTGTTACTTCCCAAAGTATTTAGCTAAATTTAACTAAACATCGAGTTTGGTTAAATGTTTTGTTCAAATAGCCAAACTGAGGTTGGAATATCTAAATTGGGTATTTTTACATAACAATTAGTTGCATTGCACAAACTTAAGCAAACTGCTACAAAATTTTAGTTAAATCCACCAAACTTTAGTAGACGAGCTCGAGCATATAACGGCATTTTCGTTTCGGCCAGCTGCGCGGCCGAGATGAACAGATTGACCAGATGTCTCAGATGACGCCGTTCTCAGTTCTAAGTGTGCACTACAGAGGAATTGACGTTCGTTGTGAATTTATTTTATGCCGGCCGCTACTTCTAAATAGTTGTAATGGCAGACAAAACCATGGAGGACTATCTAATTTCTTGGAATCTGGAAGCTTACGTAGAAAAAAATAAAGGTGAGTTTTGCTGGTAGCAGGAAACAATATTTTGAGAGACGATTCTTAACAAAATAACTTTTATTTGAATGAGGTTTTTAATAAGTAGATTCTAGTCTTACTAAACATAATATTTATGTATTTGGGTTTCATCTCTCAAAATGGTTGTAATAAACTACCAGCAACTCAAAGTATTTAACCCATGATTCTGAATCATGGGTATAATCCTTCGAGTTGATGGTGGTTACATTTACACCCTGTATTGTTTTCAGCTAAACTGCAAAGCTGCACTTCCTATTTAAAATAGATAATCTAACCAAAAAGCTAAGCTACAGTACCTAAAGCTAGCTAGCAATAGAGAGCTAAAACATCTATATCAGTAGGGCTATTCCAACCAAAGTTTAGTTAATCAACCTAACCATTTTGGAATATTAAATAAATAATAAGGTTACTACATCTAAACAGTTATGCTTTTTTAACCAAACACTACAAAATGGTTTAGATATAAAATACACAACAGTTTAGGTAACACAACTAAACACAGAAAGCTGTGTCAACCGATTAGTTTAGCTAGAATATCTGAATCGTTTAGCTGTCATAAATAAACTGCTGTTTAGCAAACAGTAGCTAAAAGTTCGGCAGTCACCACAGCAACTAAACTGTTTGGTAGATAATTACTGAAAATTTAGTAAATAGTACCAAAACATTTCTTTCAGTGTAGGTCTCACAGAAATCATTGTGTCTCCCTTACTATCGTAGTGAGACGTATGATATAAACTATAAAGTGAGACGTATGATATAAAGAAAACACATCACGCTTCATATTCAAATCTAAAAATTAAGTGCAAAAAAATTAAATGAACACCTTTTTGAAACTAAATCTAGGACCGCAATTTGAAAAAAAACAGTGTGCTTTAGACCACACGACTGAATTAAAACTTCACTAACTTATGCCGTACATTAACAATATAACAATAACAGGAAAGATTCATATTTTTTGGTAACGTATTCATCATTTTACCCCCAAGTGTCGAGCGTACGTAAAGAAGTTTTACTTCAAAAAAATTATGAATCTTTGGGAAGTTTTCATTAATTACGAGTACTTTTACATGGAACGGCAAAAATTTAAAGTGAGAATTTCGTCCATAATACATATGTCGGTCAAAATATGTATGTGTTTTTATATTTTATTATCTATAATTTTAGTTAGAAAAAACGTAAGGTGAACCGCTTTTTAAATTTGTTAATGTTTACATGTAAAATTTATATTATAAAAAGTACTTGAGTATATATATATGTATTTGAGGGAGCGGACGCGCGGATCGGCAGAGACGGGGACGATGTGAATGAAAGGCGTCAGTCGATGTATTGAGTCGGTCTTTATTGCTGCTACATAGCGATGGTAAATTTAGTGTAAAGTAACAGTAAGCAGACAGGAGCGAGGATGATGAGGCTCGTAGGTGATGCAGTGATGAAGGTCGGTGATGCAGTGGTGTAGCAGACCTCGGGTCTGCATGTCGTCAGCATGTAGTTCTGCACCGTGGTGGTGGAGAAGACTTTGACGTCCAGGATGGATGCTCAACGCAGTGAGTCGCGGAGATGAGCTGCGGTGAACTTCGTGAGGAGAATGAAGTCTCAGTGGCTGAGAAGTTGCTGCCTGCGTGACAAGAAGGCCCGCCGTGGGACTTGTCGTGGGCAATTGTGTCTCTTGAGCTAATGGTGCTAATATGGTCATATTAGCTGCGAGATGTTGCGTCCTCGAAGGTTGATGATGCACCGGCACAGGATCCGGCACGTCGCAGTGGACCTGGCGGGTTACCGCACTGGAACGTTATCACTTGATGCACTGCCTATGTGTGTTAGTGAACTGTTACTGATACTTGGGACTGGAACTGACTGACTGACTAGCGCTGTGTCGCTGCGCTTTATATAGCCGACCATGTGAGTAGCTACCCGGAACGCCAAGTAATATCGAGCGCCCGCGCAACGTAGAGAAGGCTCTGGAACATTCCGCAGCCGTAACAATCTGACTGCTGTTGAGTCGAGGCCTTTCGATGCGCTTCCCGAAATGTGTAGCCGTGTACGTAATAATATTTCTAAAACACTACAACTGCAGGTAGGTTGTACACTTTCGAGAATGTGCTTGCTATATCAGTGGCGGCGCAAGGATTGTGGCTAAAGAGGGCGACCGTTCTGGTTGCCACATATTTATATGAGTATATTAGATGTCTGTATATTGCTATATTAAGCATAACTAATGTTTTAAATTTCAAAATACCTTCTTTAAGCCCCCGCGAAGGTTTCTGGATTATTAAAACCACAAGACAATACATCTGAAAAGTTTTTTAATCATTACAAAAACTCTTGCGAAACTGTCAAAAATGTCAAAATTTGAGAACGATATTTTTCAAAATTCGTTGTTGAATCAAAATTCAATTTTCGACACTCTTTAAAAGTAATGATTTTTTTTGAAGTAATCGCCTAATACTTATAAAAATTGTAGATATTTAAAAAAAAAACCCGATGTTACCAAATTTGATTGATTGTTCTTATGATATAAAAATGAATGAATGAAATTTATAAAAATGAGTATTTGAAAAATAGCATTGCATGCCGGGAACCAGCTAGTGTAAAATAAATTCCATTAATATTAATACATTTTGCTTATCAGTATATTATGCATTTTGCCTGTGTTAAGAAATTTCAATTAATTTTCAATACATACTCTTCTAAAACCTCAAGCCCTAACTTCACCTTTTACCTCGAAGAGAAACACGGATATTACAAAACTGTCGCACGGGGTACAATGTGTTCGGTGCAAAAACCACACGAAACGCTGTTAACTCCTTCACAAAAACAGAGTGTAAAATGTGATGAACAATTCAATTATGGAGTTCGTTAAAGTTAACGTTATAGGGAATCTTTTAAGAAATTTAACCCTCACCATATTATAAGTATTTCACTTACAATATCGCAATATGGCGTAGAAAATAAATTAATATTCTTTCTGAAGGTAATACAGAGTTAGAACATATTTACTTAAGCGGCTTCTTCGCTTATCCTACTCGAGGTATGCAAATTGAAAAGCTTTACCTTATCCGAGATGAACTAAAATTAACTCAATTTCTTATAAATTTTACCATAGGAGGCCAAGAAAATTTTGTTGGAAAATTAAGGTACAATATTGAAAAGTGTTCCAAGTGGAGTCACATTTCAAAATGTAAGGAAACTGTAGGAACTATTCGTAATTTTATTTTAAGTACTGATAATTTTCATTTCGTTTTTGGACTATGGACGCAATGCGAGTTGGACTGCACTTCTGAATGACAGATCGGTTTTGAAACCCACCGTTACTCTGTCTCGAGTGAGCTCGTCATAATATTATAGTTCATACATACACCTAATCTCCGTGTTTTCTAACCTCTTCAGATAACTTACAGACGCGTGAATAGGCCACATACAGCTGTCTGTGAGAGAAGCATGGATTTTCCAAATTTACCTTCTGCTAACCCCTACCACTACTGTATCCTTTCCAATCCCTCCCATCCCTCCATCACCCCTCCCTTGCCTAACCTTTCACATGCGTCCCCGTTCCCTTCCTGCTTCCACTTCCCCGCTTTCCCTCCTCTCACCCCCGCTTTTGTAAATTTGAGTGTAAAATAATATTAAATATGTTTATTTAAATGCATCCTAATTAGCCTCCGCATCCTTTAGCAATCAGCAGACTTACCACTTACCACATACAATGAAACGTTTCGTTTCATTTCGCTGTCCGTTGTATTAACTATTTACAAGTATTAGATTCTTTGACATGAATCATAATTGTATACTGGGTGTACAGGGGTATAGTGCACAAACTTCGGGAGGCGATTATACATATTGGTAGAATTAAAAAAGAAAAATAACTTTTTTTGAAATTCAAAAGTTTTTCCAGATAAAAATATTTCTCGACAGAAGAAAATTGTTTTTTTCCATACAAACAATTCAACTTTTTTTACCCCAAAACTACCATAAAATGTTGTAATTCCTATAAAAGACATTTTTTTTACTTGTTTGTACGTACTATCATGTAGAATCACCTTCCGAAGTTTATACACGTTATCCCCGGACACCTGATATACGTAAGAAATCCCAGGCATTGTCGGGCTTTACACAGAATTTTTCGAAATTACATTTAGACAGTAATTATTCTCTTATTTTGAACGTCAAGTGCGAAAAATTTCATTAAGAATTTTCCAAATTCTGCTTTAAGGGAGAGAAAAAACATCCAGGGGGTGGCTAAAGGGGGTGGGCAAAGGTGAACAAAGGGAAAGGGTGAACAAAAAATGGGCAAAGGGGGTGGGCAAAGGTGAACAAATGGAAAGGGTGAACAAAAAATGGGCAAAGTGGGTGGGGAAAGGTGAACAAAGGGAAAAGGTGAACAAAGAATGGGCAAATGGGGTGGGCAAAAGTAAAAATGGAAAGGGTGAACAAAGAATAGGCAAAGGGGGTGGGCAAAGGTAAACAAAGGGAAAGGGTGAACAAAGAATGGGCAAAGGTGGTGGGCAAAGGTGAACAAATGGAAAGGGTGAACAAAGAATGGGCAAAGGGGGTGGGCAAAGGTGAACAAAGGGAAAGGGTGAACAAAAAATGGGCAAAGGGGGTGGGCAAAGGTGAACAAAGGGAAAGGGTGAACAAAAAATGGGCAAAGGGGGTGGGCAAAGCGGTGGGATAGATTTTTCGAAATCTCATTTAAACAGTATTATTCCTTTTGTTTTTAAGGTCAAAAACTTCAACAATCTCAGAAAAACAACGGTAGATTTGATTAAAAAACAAACTATCCCAAAAAAGCAAGGGGACACTCTGACCACTGACCTTGTCCTTGGTTCCATCCCTATTTGCAACCTTAACATTTTTTTTATATCTGTGTTTTTTATCTTTCGTTTCGTTTGGATTTATTAGTATTATCATCTTCTTCAATGATCAAATCTTATTTGATAGAAGATGAAGTCAATAAAATAATTTTAATAATATTTCTAATCTCCTAATAATGTTTGAGGTTGCGGGTCAAAAATACTGAACCTGTAAATTACAACCAAACATAATTTCGTGAATTTTTCCAAATTATTTGCTTAATGGTAAAGAATAATTTCACATTTCGCTAAAGGAATTTCGCACTGAGTTTTTTCCATCCCCTTTTTAATCACGCCTATCCACGAGGTTACCATGTAAAGCCTTTAGCCATATATAATATATTATTGTTTGGGGTTGCCAGTGTTGCCACTTTCTATTGATTTACGGCTCTATTATCCGTTAATGGCGGCGAATCTGTCAAAACTTGTATATCGGATGATAGATGGTCGGTCAATTAAATCCCCATGGAAGGGGTCATCTTTCAGTGGAGAGATTATGATAAAAAAATTCAAAATAGAATAAATACTGTCGATTTATTTTTGCGTCATTGTGCGCTACCTCCTTTAGCAAACGTTTCAGATAACACTTCAGTGTCCATTATTAGGGCATATTTGTAATCGAAAATTGTGTTGCCTGGCCCGACCCTCGGTATTACAAAGTACAAGACCGCATGAGGCTTGCAAATAAAAACTTCCTCTTGAAACAGATGGAGTTTATAAACTCAGCTCTTCTGGCATTCAGCAGGGGTGGCTGTACGAGGTGAAGTGTGTCCAAATACATCTGAACACCGACTGCGTGGCAGGCCGGATCGGGAGAGACTGGTGGTTTTTTAAGATCTTTTGATCTCTCCCGCAGGACTTGGATCATCGCCGTGCATCATATGGGAGGTATGGATTGATACGTCCGTCGCTCCTCGATACACTGACCACCAGATTCCTACCCACCGCTCATATTTTTTCCTTCCCAGAACTTCCTGGCCTTCCTTTCCTAAAAAGAAAAAAAAAAGAAGAGTATGCATCAGACTATAAATGTGAATGTTTTTAAACGATTCTAATTATGATTTTTCAAGATTTTCGTAGCCTAAAGTAATTTATTTTTGGGGTATTGTGCCGTATTTCTACCTCCTTCTTTAGCCAACGTTTCGGACAGTATTAAATTCCTGACGATGAAAACTTTGATGCTGTCTGAAACTTTGGCTAAAGAAAGTGTTAGCACAACACAGCAATACCAAAAAAAATAAAACAATCTAAAATTTATAAACGGGCCTCGAGAAAATCAATAAAACTTCTCACATCGTTCTTAATAAAATTTCGGTAAAGTTTAATAAATTTCTATTAGCTTACCGTTTTCATTTCCGAAGTAAACAAGAAATCTCAATTTTCCGCCCCCAAGAGAGAAAAGTAGATGTCACCCAATACGGCCACTCAAACTTTCCGATGGAACAGAATTTATAAATTAATTTCTTAGCGAAACAAACTAAGTTGGTCAAATAATTATTCTACGGGTCACGAAAGCATTTCAAATAACTGCTTTTTTCAAATGTGGATAACGCCGCGGGGGTTTTTTAAATCTGATTATTACCGCATCACTATCCACTGTTAGGGATTATTCCTGTAATTTCTCTGATTCCTACCAACACCTGGTTCGTACACATAACATGATGAATCCACGAATTGACCGGTCAGTGGTTGAGTGGGCATCACGTTTGGGTCCCAACCAGGCGTTTCGTGTTCGATTCCTCGGCTGGCTAAGTCCTCCATCACGACTCAAACAACAGTTTCGGCTTACTGTGGTGATAGTAGGAGATTTTAAAATATTGTCGGGTTATTCGTAACCCGGGAATGTTTGTCTTTCTTTTTAAAAAAAAAAAAAACATATACCCATTTTGTAAGTTTTTTTATTAAATATATAAGACAATGCAAATATCTATTTGTTGTATTTTTTTATTGGTAATGTAACAAAACATATCATGAGTTGCGTTGCTAACAAAGAAACTACATTTAAAGTTATTTGCCTTTTTTCAAAACATTATATCACTTTATCAATTATAAACTTATGTTCCAATATTTTGATTACTTCAATCTCTACTACACAGCAGGACAAAAAAAAACAATCATGTTTTTTCTATCCCCATGACAACACCTCAATGAATGTCATTTGAAAATACGAACATAAAGGAATCCTACGCATTTCTAGGTAGGACCAGGTAGGTATTCCTTTACAAATATATAACAGTAATCATATATATACTTTTTTAAATTAAAGCGCGTTTTAAAAAACCAGAAAAACCTAGGTAAATATCATTTTAAAAAGAAATTAACAGAAAAAGTAAGAAATCAAAATGTATATAACAAGATTTTATATGAAAGCGAACAGAAAAAATAAGAAAGTGGAAGAGAAAAAGCAGAAAGAAGAAGAGAAAAAGATATATCTAATATTATTTTTGAGAAATGTTATATTATTTTACAAAGTTTAATAATTGAGATACACTGTTGAAATTTTTTTTTATATTTTTGAATTTAGTGTATTTTTTTTTTTTCAATCTTATGTTAGCAGTTAATTAGTATCATTTCACTCCACTATATTTGTAAAACTGTTGGGCTGAGGTGGTGTGATATTAAGCCCTTTTCTACCTGGGGTAGTTAATGGCTTAACTCACCCCTGGGCAAAAATGGTCACCCCTTAAGGTACGGAAGTTTTGTTTCACATCTTGGGTTGCCGTAGGTTAAATAGGGCTTCGGAATACAAAATTTTTCAGGAAAATTTCGTAGCTATTGTGAATACGTGAAGGATTGGGGGTTGATTTCTGACCAATCGATTTTATGACACCCGTCCATAAATATGGAAAGTCTTATTTGGACATCACAATGAACCCTTTTCAAAGCTGCTTTTTACAAATACCAAATCATTTTCGAGCCATGTTCAGACTGTCGAGAGTATTCTTACAGAGAGAAGCAGAGCGAGGCCAACCTTTACAATTTAGTTCGGCTTAATGAATCATCGAATTTTATAATTTATTTTTTTAAGTTAGGTAATTTACAAAACACAAAATGGTTATAGACTAAAAATTAGTTATTAACGAATTGTAAATTAATTAAAAGTAAGACCCATAACTTTGCCACCTTATGGAGACTGAAAAAAATAACACAAGATTATCTGAAAATTTATTTGTTTAGTTAAGTATGATTGTAATATAATTCTGTTGATAAACAATCTACTAATATTAGGCCACTGAAAGATAAAGTGTGATAATTTGTTGGTTTGTGGTGATCATTTAAAATTAAGATTTGTTTTTGTAAATATTGTTGTTATATTATTTTAGTTCGCGAGTATTGGATCCTAAATCATTAAACCTTATTTGTATTTTTTATAAGTTAATTATATGTGCACATGTATACTGTGTTATATATATATGCGAGAAAAATATGTTTTGATTTAAAAAAAAAAAATTAAAAAGAGTTAACTAAGTTTTTCAGGAGTTGAGAATGTTCTGACAATAGCCAACACCAGTTTAAAAAAGGATTAAAAAAACCACCAGTCGAAACGTTGCCAGAAAAATGTATTTTGATGGTTGTACAATGTAAAAATCAATATTCTTAACTCCAAGACTCTTAATTCTCGAATAATTGATTCCTCGAATACTTGTCAAAGGATTATTTCTGTTACCCTTCCTCCAATATGTCGTATTTTGTTATCGGCAGTATTTCTTCTGCAAAAACCTTAAAAATAAATGGTAATATTGTTAGAAAAAGGGATTTGAACAGCAGATTTTTACTCATGACACCTGCAGATCTTATAAATAGGTATATATATATATGTAAAGGAATAGGTACCTACCTAGAAATGCATAGGATTCCTTTATGTTCGAATTTTAAATAGGTGTTGTCATGGAGACAGAAAATGATAGATGATGATTTGTTTTGTTGTCTAGCTGGGTAGCACAGATTGAAGTAATAAGAAGATTGAAAAATAAGTTTAATTACAAAGTGATATAATATTTTGAAGACGGACAAATAACTTTAATTGTAGTTTCTTTGTCAGCAAAGCAACTCATGATATTTGTATGTCACATTATTAATAAAAAATTACAACAAATTGACAAATTGTCTTATATATATATATATATGTAGAACAATTTTCTCGGTTTACCCGCGTAACGTAGTCCTTAAAAGGACTTTTTAACTCCTGACGTTTCGGACAGATCACACTGTCCATCTTCAGAGGCCTTATGTCTTGAGTTTTTGTCTCAAACTGATAGCTTTCGCATACCTGTTCGGTCCAGAAGCTAAGACTTAAGTGAGTGCAAGTCACTTCTTATGTCTAGAACGAAGTACCCGGGTTGAAGGTGATTGATAGTGGAGGGGGTTGGGGGCGGGGCCGGCAGTAGATACCTGATTGGTTAAGCTAATTGGAGATACTACTGGTAATTTTGGAAATGCCATTTTTGGGGGATTTTCATCGATTATGACTTTCCAGGTGTTGGGAATTCTGATTGAGTCATTTCTCGCATTCATATTATTTTTATGTTTATAGATTTCTATCGCTTCGCGGTAAATTCTTTTTGGTTCATTGTATATGCTAGCTATTGTTGTTGAATTATTAAAGTCTATTTTATGACCTTCATTAAGGACGTGTTGAACTATGGATGAAGTTAATCGTTTATTAGTGACATCTACTTTATGTTCTGCAATTCTACAAGATATTTTTCTATTGCATCGTCCAATATACACCTTTTCACATGCCCCACAAGGTATTTTATAAATACCATGTGACTCAAGTGGAATGTGGTCCTTCGGACTTCTTAATAGAGACGAGATTTTATAAATCTTTATAAATCAGAAAATAGGGATTAAGTGTTCGAGGGATCAAGTGTTTGAGGGATCGAGTGTCAGCAGTATCAAGTATCCCCGGAATCAAGCGTCTGAGGAATCATGTTTCCGATGGACCAAAATCACCATTCTTCACATTTTGACATATTCTGTTTCTTAATTTTTTTCTCTGTAACCAATTAAATATAATATTTGAAACCCGTTGTTACGTACATTACAGTGGCCGATTCACTATGAGAATACCCTAACGATGGACATTCTACAGACAAATTTAATTTGCTCGCTCTCACAGTGGACCCGATAGAGAACGTTAAATTGCATGAGGAGGGGGTACATTTGCAGTGATATCGGGCTGAAATTCAGCCGCAGTCGGATACACGCTCGACTTAAGAAAGACTATTATAAACAGGATTTTTCTTTAACACGGGAGGCTCTATGGATATTAATAAGGATAATTTTCATTTTCCGATGTGGGTTCTTTTAGAGAAGAGAAAGAAGTGAATATGGGGATCAATAGCACTAGTTCCTTCGAAAATCTTTTATTGAAATACCAGTAAAAAAGGACAGCAACATGGCTTCGACCTACTAATACTGAAGTTTTTCTCGCCTTTAAATTCTAGAAGCCAATTTATTTCGGTAAATGAACATAAATCTCAAAAATTCTCAGCGCAATCTGGAATACCCCAATGGTCAAACTTCGGATCTCTTTTGTTTCTAATAATACTAATAGGTGATGATGGTTTGCATTTTGGGAGGCGGGAATGGGTACGGGAACTATTTATTGGATAACCAACACCTCTGCCATCGGTCACCCCAAGTGGTTCGCTACGTTTCGTGACTTAGCAAGGGTGACCGGGTTCACGGGGTGAGGTTCTTGGCGGACGATGTACCCACCTGCTGCGTGGCGAGCTGAAATCCCTCGACCCATCGCTTTACCCCGCAGTTGAAGGGATGAATTCACTCCTGGATATACCGACCCCCAGATTCTTATCCACCCCTTATTATCCATGCCTATTTTCTTCCCAGAACTTCCTCCTCTTTCTTTCCTTAAAAAAAAACCTCCATACAGCATCCCCTAAAATGAAATAGCCCCTAAAGGAAAATTATTTACCAAATGTCTACCAATTGCGGATGACCTTAAAATTCTGATCAAAATATGCTCCGAATAAGAATGTTTGGAATGCTATTTGATCTGGATGCAATATCTGAATGGTTGTTGGCAAATATATTAGATTTTAAAGCAAACAAATGTGTCACTATGTTCTTAAGGCTGAAACATTAATACTTGTAATATCCGTTAACAAGGGCGGATCCAGGATTTTTTTCTGGGGGGGGCACAAGGGGCGTAGGGGGGGGCTCGCCCCGGTGCCACTTGATGGGGGGGGGGGGGGGGTGCCACTCAAGAGCACATTCCCCCCCCCCCCCCCCCTGGGACGGAACAATTTTTTATGAAGTCGATATTTGTGTTCGGGGGCGTTCAAATATTGCGTAATCCAATTTTCGAAGATTTTTGACCCCCCCCCTCCCGCCATGTAACGCGCAGTAACGTTTTCTTATATACCCCCCCCCCCCCCTAAACGTTACGTAACGCCCAAGTGACAATTTTTACCTGAAAGTCACAATTAAGTTGCGCAAAGTACTGTAAAGTCACTTAAATACCTTTTTTCTTGTTCTAATCGCGTTTGCGGTAATAAATAAAAGAAGAGATTTTTAACTCGCGATACATGCGTATATTGTTTATTTTAATTATGCAAGTTGCTATTTATAAAAAAATTGGGAATTATTATTATTTTTATCCGCCTTGTATTCCTTCCGGATCTCCACAATTTAACAGTCTTTCCTCATGTCCCAAATGCAGTTTTACAAGTTCTCAAAAGGAAGTTTTAAAAATCTACATTATGATTCACAGAAGAGAAAAACCTTTTTCATGTCCTGACTGCAACTACTCGTGTTCTCAAAAGAGATACCTAAGAAGTCACTTGCTGACTCGTAGTGGAGAAAATTCTCTGACTGCAACAAATTATGTACTATGAATTAATTACAACTATTCATGTACTCCGAAGAAAACGAAAATCTAAAATTCACATGTTTAACCACAGTGGAGAAAAACCTATTTCATGTCCTGACTGCAACTATTCTTTTTCTCGAAAAAAAACTAAAACGGCATTTGCTGACTCACAGCGATGAAAAACCTTTTTCATGTCTCGACTGCGACTATTCATGCGCTACAAAACTGTATCTAAAAATTCACATATCCACACTGGACAAAAACCTTTTTCATCTCCCAACTGCAAGTATTCATGTTGTACAAAGGAACTTCTTACAATTCATTTTCTGACTCACATTGACATAAAACCTTTTACACGTTTCTACTGCGAGTATTCACGTTCTTCAAAGAGGTACCAAGAAAATCACATGTTTATACATAGTGGACAAAACCATTTTCATGTCCCGAATGCAGTTATTCAAGTTCTCGACAGGGAGATTTAAAAATCCACAGCGCGATTCATAGTGAAAAAAAACCTTTTTCATGTTGTGAGTGTAACTATGCTTATACGAAGAGAAATTTAAAAAATCGCATGTTTTCCCATAGTGGATAAAAACCTTTTTCGCTGCAAATATACATGTTCTACAAAATAACAAATGAAACGTCACATATTTACCCACAGAGGAGAAAAATCTTTTTCATGTCCCGATTGCCACTATTCATTTTATCGCAAGGGACATCTAATCACGTGTTAACCCACAGTGGACAAAAACCTTTTTCGTGTCCCGACTGCAACTAATCATGTTCTCAAAAGGGACGTACAAGAACGCACTCGCTGATTCACGGTGGACAGTAACCTTTTTTAAACAGTTTACAGTAAAATTTGAACACTGAAGAAGTTAAAAATAGTGCGACTAAGTGTGTTAGTAACGACATAAATTTGGAGGTTAAGAAAAGTGCTTTTTTGAAAAATGTATCCATCTACAATATTATTTAACAGCGATAGCTTGAGATGGAAAACTGCCCCGAAAAACCAAAGCGATTTTACATTTTAGGTTCTAAGACATAAATAACTTAAAACAATATACCCAAACATTGACGTAGCCTTAAGAATGTGCATTAAGTTTCTAATTCCTATTTTTTATTTAAATAGAAAAAACATGTTACGTAACGCGTTGTTCGACCCCCCCCCCCACCCTCCCCCTCAAGTGCGTTACATAATACTTGAACGGCCCCTTTGTCAATTTTAATCGGGGGGGGAGGGGACTTTTCCGACCGCGCTTTCCCCCGACCGTACCGCTCTCGCAAACGCTGATTATCATATTTCATTTGCAAGTGCATGAAAGGGATGCAACGAACGAAATTCGCAATTCCGGCCAGAAATAGACAAGAGTTTGACTCATGTTTTTTCTGTTATTTTATTCATATATTTTAACAACTCTGATAATTTGATTTGCTTCCAAGTATGTACTGTGATGGAATCTCCACAGTACACAAAAATACCGTCCTGGGGGGGGCACGTGCCCCCGTGCCCCTTCCTAAATCCGCCCTTGTCCGTTAAGGGTCTCGGTATCGTCTCTGATCCCAAACTGACATTCTCTGACTTCGTATCGCAGCTCACTCAGTCACAATTTTTTTTCAGCCTTAAGACATACCCCAATTGGGAATGCCATAATCTCACTGGCTCCAGACAGTTGTGAGCAGCTGAGACACACAACAATTAAAAAACTGGTAAATATCAAATCCTGCACGGTAACTCTAAGACAATTCTATTTTATTAAAAATTAACTTAATATCTTTCCACCTGGATTGATTTTAGTACGACAGTTAGTTGTTAGTTAGGTACTCAGTTATCACTTCATTCCGCAGAACTGGGCTCAATTTTAAACTTTAGGAACTTCCTAGAACTTGTCCTTTCAAAAGTCTACTGTGAGAGTCCCTTCAATTACCTACTTGTTTGTACAGGCTAGACAAGATAGTTTGCCGGGATTAGTTACATTACTCATTCAAGTGATTAACAAATCAAATAACGGAAAACTTGAAAATTCTTTCACGTGAAAAACTCAGCTTTATCGGTGGATCTTGTGGATAAAGGGAGTTTTTTTCAACAACTTTTTCTTTAACTAGTCGGCATCTCTCTGCAAGTTGACAATGCAACTGTCTAGGAAAAATAACTTTTGGAGTGCTTTCAGAAATCCCGTGGACTATTTGCATTTGTTCCTTGGCAGTGTAGCACTCTCTTACGACGAAACTTCGTGTGGTTTTCCATTATTAATAATAATCTAAAAACAAAAAAGATTTATTTTTCGTTTTAACTTATTTATTTTTAACTATTGGAAGTCTCCGGTGTTGCCCGGGCTCCACGCAGAGTTTTTCAAAATCAGATCAGACAGTGACCTTCCTTTTGTTTTGAAGGTTGAGTGTGCAAATTTTCATCAGCCTCTGGATAAAACTATTCATTTGTATACAATCAAACAGAAATCACCCGCTGGTCGCCCTGGCAATCAATCCTTTTGTTAAGATATAATAAACATTGCATTAAACAAAATTTGTCTGCTAGTACTACCACATAATCATAAAATAATCATGTAATCATAATATGTCCTACCAGTTACGCACTCTAATATCTATGGATTAGAAATATATCAAGGTACTTCAAAACTCTTTAATGTTTTTAAAATTATATATTATCTAAAAAAAAAATTCTCCTGAGAGCATTTCTTACTCTTTACTTTTTTATATTTATAACTTTTGAGCTTTCTATTATTCTTAAAGATATCTTGTAGTCTATACATTTTACTTTTTATTGTATTATTTCCTGCATTTAAACTTTTTATTTAACTTTTTACTTTTACATTATACTTCATATTTTATGCTTTACGTTATTTCTTTTTAAACATCTTATTTTTTTAACTATTTATTACCTTAACTCCTTTTTTTACCTTTTGTTTTTAGATTTAACTTTACTTTTATGTGTTACTTTCTCTATGTTATTGTATAATAATATATATATATATATATATATATATATATATATATATATATATATATATATATATATATCTATAAATATAATTATGTTAATGGTACTGTACTAGACGTTTGTACATAAATTGCAAAATAGGGAGCTGGACACAACTTGGCACGCCAATGTCTTTTACTTCTGGATTAATGACTCTAAGTTAAATTAGCAAAACTGAATCTATTACTGTTGTAAAACATTGAAAATTGATTCTAGTTATAATGGCCAAAACTGAATTTAGTTACTTAATTTAATATTGATTTGCACTTTGGAGACTTTTGGAGACTGTTGGGGTCAGGATAATGGGATACTGGGAGAAAGGTAGAACAGAATTTAATACTGATTAAAAACACTTTTTAAGTAGGTTAGAACTTGGAGACTTCAGTTTCTTGGAGACTTGTTACTTCTTGGCTGGTAGTTTTTGAACTGATTTCCTACCGGTTTGCCGTTTGTTTTATAGGGCAAATCCGGGTTGGACTTTTGGAACACAGAACCTCCCTGTTTCTGAAGGGTGCTTGCGTTTACGTATTTTTCCCAATCGCTATGATTTTCGAGCAGATGTGTTAAAAATCCGTGTGATAACCTTTGCCAAGACAGTCCTGTTCCAATAAACCGAAGTCTCACATAATTTTTATTGTTTCAACAAGAAAAGGTACAAGTTTACAAATGTGATACAAGATACAATATCTAGAAGTAAATATTTTCTTAAAGTGCAATAATCACTGGTAGACGACAGTTTTTTGAGGTTTTATTGTAGTATATACCTATTTTTAGGTGATGATATATATTTCTTGATTCAAATTATTCCCGATTTCCCGAAATTTAGCTCCGAGTTTTTCGGAATGTAAATTGGCTGTCGTAAATATTTACGATTCAAACATTTCCTTTGTTCAGCATTGACCAATGGCGCCGCGTCTGGTAGCAGGGTGGGGATAACGTAAATACTCAATCATTTCCTTGATTTTGATCATTGCTGTCTGGGGTCCCTGGTGGAAGTATTACGTGGTTATTCAGATGTGTTTTCGAGTCCAATGATGCTGCAGCATGTATTTATTATCAATTGCGTTTATGTTTTCAATTGATAAGTTAATTGTAGAATGTAATAGCATTGTAGACATCATTCCAAATGCACAGTGTTTCGTTGGCCAATGAGAGCACTCCCTTTGTTTCGTAGGTTATTGGAAGGGGTAACGCGCAGCGGCACGGTATTATGTGGAAGCGTAAATTCCATTCTTGAATTCTCAGGGTTGTCATACGCTTTCGTCGACACGTTCGATACACTCCCCCCAGTGCAGTCTCGACTGTGCTCAGCTACTTCGTTGGGCGTGTCCTTTTCCGATGTCTGAGTTCTGAATCGGGTGTCTTCGCAACTGGTACAGTTTCGTTAGTTGTTGGTGTGGCAGGCAGGATGACGGCGATTTTGACTGCCGGCCTTACGTATATCCCAGTACTGGTTTGGATCCGAGCAGTTCTGACCTGTCCATCAGCTGCAGGTGTTGCTTCGAGGATACGGCCACGTGGCCAACTGTTTCGAGGCAGTGCTGGGTCCATGATGATCACTAGGTCATCCTTCTTAATTGGTGTAGTTGGATGGTGCCATTTTTGTCGGGCAGCCATGGTAGGTAGGTATTCGTGCAGCCATCGCCTCCAGAAGGTGTCTGCAAGTTGTTGTCCGATGCGCCACTGGCGGCGTAGGCATACTTCCTCTTCTTTTTTGTCGTAGAAGGATAATTGGGGGCGCTTCCCAGCCGATCCCAGCAAAAAGTGGTTGGGTGTTAGAGGTTCTTCATCACGCGGGTCGACTGAAATATGGGTGAGTGGTCGGTTATTTACCACAAACTCGGCTTCTGCAAGTGCTGTGCGTAGAGTTTCTTCTTTTGGTGCTCTTTCTTTGAGTGTTGCGCTTAGGGCTTTCTTTACTGATCGTACTAGTCTCTCCCAAGCTCCCCCCATGTGGGGACTCAGCGGTGGTATAAAGTGCCACTCGATGCCCTGGGTAGCTATTGCGTCAATCATTCTGGCGTCTTGACTTATTGACAGCAGGGCGTCCCTCATCTCGGTGTCAGCTCCGTGAAAATTTGTTCCGTTATCCGAGTACATGGCTGTGGGTTGTCCTCTGCGGGCGGTCATTCTTTGAAGGGCCATGATGGCCGAGTCGGCAGTCAGTGAAGCGGCTAGTTCTAGGTGAATGGCGCGCGTTGAGAGGCAGGTGAAGATGGCTCCGTATCGTTTTTCTCGATGCCTACCGACCGTGATAGCCATAGGGCCGAAATAGTCAAGCCCGCAGTGTGTGAATGGACGGACGTGATGCATCAGGCGGGGTGGTGGTAATGCGCCCATCAGAGGTGGAGTCGGTTTGCTGCGTCGTATGAAGCAAGTGGGGCAGACGTGCGTTAGTTTCCTGATTGTTGTGCGTATTCGTATTATGAAGAAATGATTGCGTATTTCTGCAATTGTTTTCTCAGTACTAGGATGATCCGCCTTTTTGTGGTAGTGGCTGATTAGGAGCCGAGTGTAGGGTTCGTCGCCGTCCAGTATTATGGGGGTTCGGGCCACACTCTTTGTTCTTTCCAAGGCTCGTAGTCGGGTCCCCATTCGTAGAAGGTCGTCTGGTCCAAAGAAGGGGTTCAGCGAGTTGAGGCGACTGCCAGTAGGTAGTTTTTGACCTTGTCGGATGGTGTGTAGATCAGTTGTGAAAGCGTTTTCCTGGGACCTTTTGATCCATTTTTGTTCTGCTGCTTTTATCTCCTCGGCTAGTAGTGGGCCTTCTAATGGTTTGTTGGGCCCCATCTTGCATCGTCTGATAAAACGGAGGATCCAAGCTGTGGAGCGGATTAGCCGGTGCCATGAGGAGAACCGCTCTACTGATGGGAGTGCTTCGCCCTTGGTGGACACAAGGCCAACGTAGTGAGGTTTGACTTCTAGTGTTAGGTCGTCAGGCCTGTGGGCGGGTGCCCGTTCTTTCGGCCATGCACCCTCCGGGGAAGTGAGAAAGGCTGGGCCGGTAAACCACCTTCCTTCTGGTCTTAGGTCTGGCACCTCTAAGTCTCGTGTTCCTATATCAGCTGGATTGAGTTTTGTGGGTACCCATTTCCAGTCGGGTATGTTGGTTAGTTCGTCTATTTCGCCCAATCGGTTTGCCACAAAGGTTGAGTAGGCGCGTGGGTCGGTGCGTAACCAGCATAGTACAGTTGTGGAGTCTGTCCAGAAGCAGGTGCGGGATATCAGGGCTTTGCTTTCCTTTTGGATCGTCTGGGCTAGTCTCGCTGCTATGAGGGCGGCTTGAAGCTCGAGGCGTGGAATGGAGAGAGGCTTCAGTGGTGCTACCTTGCATTTACTTGCAAGGAATGTTACTCGTAAGGATCCATTTATTTCTTCGGTGAAGTAGGCCACGGCACAGCAAGCTTGCTCCGATGCGTCGCAGAAGAGGTGTAGAGTTACGTTGTTCTGTTTGTTTGATAGGCAACGTTTCGGGATTGAGATGCTGTTTGTGTGCAGCAGGCTCAGCCAGTCTGTCCATCTCTGGGCGTGTTCGGGGGTAATGGGTTCGTCCCAGCCGACGCTTGAGCGCCACACTGCTTGCAGTAGCATCTTAGATCTGATGGTAAGGCAGGCAACGAAGCCGACTGGGTCAAAGATCTTCATTACTATGGATAATAGTTGCCGCTTGGTAGGTTGTGTGGCCGTGTCGGGGGAGATCGCCTCGCGAAATGAGTACAGGAAGCGGTCTGTGGTGGGGTCCCAGATCAAACCAAGCACTCGTTCTGTCTCTGGACCTCCACTGCTGATCTGTATCGCGGAGCTGGCACGGTCTTCTATGGGTACGCCAGCTAGGGCCACCGGGCTATTAGACGCCCAATTTGTCAAGTGGAACCCTCCTTTCGCGAGGAGGGCACTTACACTTTGGGCTAGTGTAGCAGCTTCATTGGGTGTGTCTGTTGCATCTAGGTAGTCGTCCATGTAGAACTTGGTGCGTACGGCTTTTGCGGCGGCCGGGTACTCGTGCTCGAATGTTTCGGCCACTTTATTTCGGACGAATTGGGCACTGCTTGGGGAGCAGGTGGCTCCGAACATCATTGATGACATTTGATAGGTGTCTGGTTCATGATGGGGTGATGTCCTCCACAGGAAAAGCTGGGACGGCTGGTCTTCTCGCCTTATTTTTATTTGCAGGAACATTTCTTTGATGTCTGCAGCAATGGCGATGTTTCCTTCCCGGAAGCGTATTATATTCCCCAGGAGGGAGGACAGCAGGTCAGGACCAGTAAGCAGCTGATCATTGAGGGAGGTTCCTCGGCATCGGCTTGCAGCATCGAATACCACTCTGATTTTTCCTGGCTTATTTGGGTTGATTACTGCGAAGTGAGGCAGGTACCATTTGCGAGGTGTGGTGGTGGAAGCTTCATGGCCTGATAGCTTCTTGGCATAGCCTTTGTTGAGAAGTTGACTTATTTTGTCATTGTAGGCCACTGCTAGATTTTTGTCTTTTGCTAGCTTTTTCTCCAGAGACAGAAGTCGCTTCAGCACACACTGCCGATTGTCAGGTAGCGAGACTTCTGGATTGCGCCATAGTAGACCAGTTTCCCACTTCCCTGTAGGAAGAGGACGGGTAGTTGCATTCATAAGTGCAATGGCCTGTTGTTCGCTTGCATTGACTCTGGTGGCTGATGTTACTCCGAGCGAGTCGATGGCGAAGTTGGTTTTTACTAGCTCCCTCAATTGTATGTCTGCGGCCGTTTCTGATTGTAGTGCCAAAGTGGTAGTCGTGTTATTATCTCTGGGGTTGACTCCCCCATGAGCGATCCATCCTAGTGCGGTGCGTGATGCTATTCGCGTAGTATCATTGCATTCACGAACTTCCCTTGACACAATTAGGTGAGCGTTGTCTTGGCCTATTAGCAGCTTCGGGACGACAGACCTTCCTTGGATCTGTTGCTCCGGCAGGTTGAGGTTGCTTATTGTGCTGGCAGAGATGTGGTATGTATTACTGTTGCCCGCACCTCGTATTCTTAGTCTCACTCGTTGGGAGAGATTGTCAGAGGTGCACATTCCTTTGGCACCGTGGATTCGCAGTCCGTGAACTGGGCCGTTTGCTCCGACTTGTATTGCGGTGTCAGTGTCAACAAGTGTTACTGTGGATCCTTCGTCCAGGAGAGCAAACACTGACACTTCTTCTTTGTTGGGAGCGCTTAATATTACTGGCGCAATTTTTAACAGTACTCTCTGTCCGGAGTCCTGGCGTCACAAGTTGACATTTTCCACGGTGCTTTTTCGTACGAACTCGGGATTATGTAGCAGGGGGTGGTGTGGGGATCGGCAATCCCCTACTTTGCACCATTGGTTTATTTTGCAGCTTCGTGAGTGGTGTTTTTCTAAGCACTTGCGGCATAACCTTCCCATGCGTACAGTTTCCCATCGAAGTTCAACATCTTTGGCTGCGAATTCTTTGCATTCGCGGGTTTTATGATCGCCGCCACATTGGGCGCAGCTTTCGTCGGCTGTTTTTCTTTTTCGGCTTGGTCCAGGGTAAGTATGTGCCTCATTCATTTTGCGTTTCATCGGGGCGATCTTTTCTTTTGGGCCGTCCCCGATTTCTTCTTGATGTCCGGCATGTATTTGCTCATGGCTCGGTAGAAGTCGCATGCGATCACTATCTTCTTCCTCCTGGTACCCGGCATGTATTTGTTCACGGCGTGGTCGGGATCGTATGTGGTCCACCATCCCGCTGTTTGGAATTGCGTTTGATACCTCTTTCAGAAAGGCAGCGAGCTGGGTTATGGTGGCCGGGGCATGTTGTTTGCGGATCTCGATTAGCCATGCCAGCCGCAGGGAACTCGGCATTTTGTCAGTGACGTCGTTCAGTAATGCAGGATTGGTGAGATAACCTTCGGTTTTTAAGATCCGGAGGGATGCCACCAGGTTTTGCACCGTCCCGGAGAAATCTGCCAGGTCCTCGAGTGATACCTCGGTCGTGAGGTAAGGTAGCTTTTTAACCTTGTCTAGCATAAATTTTGCTATGGAGTTAGCGCTGCCGTATCGCTGCTCGAGGACGCTGATGATCTCTGGGACTTGCGCAGGATCCATTAGTAGGGGACCCACGGTATCTCGCGCCTTGCCTTTGAGGGCACGCTGCAGCCGGATGAGATTTTCGCTCGGAGTCAATTGGCAGGTGGCGGTGGATTGAGCGTACTGTGCCTTCCAGGTAGGCCACTCGAGGGGGTCTCCGGAGAAGGTAGGCAAATCTTTTGCTGTGGATTGCCTGGCGATTAGGGCTGCCATTCTTGAGTCATCTTCTAATGTGCGAGGGCTATCTTGCGTTCTGGAGGAGCGGAGCGCCTCTGCCATCACAGAGGCGATCTGGGCCAGTGGGTCGTTGCCGTGCTGCAACCATTCTCGGGTGTGCCGTGCTGTCTCGTTGGCTGTATGCGGTGGTGTAAACAATGGGGAATCCTGGCCGGAGGAGGCTGGCTGTTGCTGGTACCCCGTTGTATTGTAAAGTGGGCGCTCGGGTCCGAGATGGCTGTATTCGGCCGTAGGGATGTTCTTTGCAGGGCCCGTCAGTAGTGTGTAGCCTTGGGTGGCGGCATATCCAGTTGGATCGGTTACTGTAAATTCATTGGTAGGCTGACCGACTGGTGTGTGCATTTGAGTAGTTGCATATCTCGTTGCAAACTCTCCGGCTGGCCTTTTTACTTGAGTGGCATATCTCGTTGCGAACTCATTAGTAGAAGGGCCGGTCGGTGCGTGCACTTGAGTTGTTGCATATCTCGTTGCAAACTCTCCGGCTGGCTTGTTTACTTGAGTGGCATATCTCGTTGCGAACTCATTAGCAGAAGGGCCGGTTGGTGCGGGCACTTGAGTTGTTGCATATCTAGTTGCAAACTCTCCGGTTGACGGGCCGTCTGACGTGTGTACTTGAGTGGCATATCTCGTTGCGAACTCATTAGCAGAAGGGCCGGTTGGTGCGGGCACTTGAGTTGTTGCATATCTAGTTGCAAACTCTCCGGTTGACGGACCGTCTGACGTGTGTACTTGAGTGGCATATCTCGTTGCGAACTCGTTAGTAAACGGGCCGGTTGGTGCCTGGACTTGAATTACTGCCTGACTGAGGTTGGCTCGCAGGGTCGGGCTGGTTGGTGCTGGCTCCTGGGCAGGTTGGCTGACTGCTTGGCGTGTCGCAGCGTTCAGGGCTGCGAGCAGATTGGCTGTCTGCTTGGCGTGACGTCTGTCCCGAATGCGCATCTCTCGGCGCAGTAATCGCAGGGAGTCTTCAGTTGATTCAGAAGTTGTTTCGCTGCTTTTACTGTTGGATTCGTGGAGGCTCTCGGAGACAGATTCTGGAGCAGGTCGGTCAAGCGTGATGAGATCAGAGTTCCTGGCTGGGCTCGCACTAGATAGATCGTGGACCTGGCGGGGTCCTCTAGATGGCGTCTCATCGGTGTCTACGGTGTGTGGGCCCGGGGTCCGTCGGGGCGCCACTGGCATATTTCGGCTTGTCCCCGGGGCGTCAGGTTTAGATTTAGACAGCGATGTATCAGAAGATGTCGGGGTCTTACGGCCACTGCGAAGAGACGGCATTTCCACTGGGTAAGACTGAAGGCGTGTTATGTGTAGATCCGGCACGAAGGACCAAATGTACTAGACGTTTGTACATAAATTGCAAAATAGGGAGCTGGACACAACTTGGCACGCCAATGTCTTTTACTTCTGGATTAATGACTCTAAGTTAAATTAGCAAAACTGAATCTATTACTGTTGTAAAACATTGAAAATTGATTCTAGTTATAATGGCCAAAACTGAATTTAGTTACTTAATTTAATATTGATTTGCACTTTGGAGACTTTTGGAGACTGTTGGGGTCAGGATAATGGGATACTGGGAGAAAGGTAGAACAGAATTTAATACTGATTAAAAACACTTTTTAAGTAGGTTAGAACTTGGAGACTTCAGTTTCTTGGAGACTTGTTACTTCTTGGCTGGTAGTTTTTGAACTGATTTCCTACCGGTTTGCCGTTTGTTTTATAGGGCAAATCCGGGTTGGACTTTTGGAACACAGAACCTCCCTGTTTCTGAAGGGTGCTTGCGTTTACGTATTTTTCCCAATCGCTATGATTTTCGAGCAGATGTGTTAAAAATCCGTGTGATAACCTTTGCCAAGACAGTCCTGTTCCAATAAACCGAAGTCTCACATAATTTTTATTGTTTCAACAAGAAAAGGTACAAGTTTACAAATGTGATACAAGATACAATATCTAGAAGTAAATATTTTCTTAAAGTGCAATAATCACTGGTAGACGACAGTTTTTTGAGGTTTTATTGTAGTATATACCTATTTTTAGGTGATGATATATATTTCTTGATTCAAATTATTCCCGATTTCCCGAAATTTAGCTCCGAGTTTTTCGGAATGTAAATTGGCTGTCGTAAATATTTACGATTCAAACATTTCCTTTGTTCAGCATTGACCAATGGCGCCGCGTCTGGTAGCAGGGTGGGGATAACGTAAATACTCAATCATTTCCTTGATTTTGATCATTGCTGTCTGGGGTCCCTGGTGGAAGTATTACGTGGTTATTCAGATGTGTTTTCGAGTCCAATGATGCTGCAGCATGTATTTATTATCAATTGCGTTTATGTTTTCAATTGATAAGTTAATTGTAGAATGTAATAGCATTGTAGACATCATTCCAAATGCACAGTGTTTCGTTGGCCAATGAGAGCACTCCCTTTGTTTCGTAGGTTATTGGAAGGGGTAACGCGCAGCGGCACGGTATTATGTGGAAGCGTAAATTCCATTCTTGAATTCTCAGGGTTGTCATACGCTTTCGTCGACACGTTCGATACAGGTACATATTGTGCCGTATTGAAATAAATAAATAAATAAACATACATCATAAAATAAACTTCATACATTTGATCCGAAAACTATGCTTTTTTGTAGTGAAATATTTTTAACACCGTTGTGATTTGAAACTCGATTACTAAAAAGAGACAATACATACAACTATAGGATTTAGTCTGCGAGGGAATGAGATAGGAATAAAATATTTATTTATTTCACTAGTACTCGTTTCCAATATAATATGATAAATCCAAGGTCCAACGCAGGTCTCCTTTGGTCTAGCTCTAGCGGTATAAAGCGCCTGACGAACCTTATCGGCCAGACATTCAGCGGACCAAGCATCAAATCCTAAGAAATCCAAAAAAAATTTAACCACTCCAAAATGAATAGGCAAGGAAAACACAAAATAAAGCGACAATTCCGAAGAAGAAATCACAAATACTAATAAGATGATCCTTCACATTGATAAAAAAAGTTATTCGTAGTCTTCCCACTCTTGTCTATTTTAGTTTTCAGAATGTTTCACTTCTACCGCACACTGAATTGCACACTATAATTTTTCTTAGATTATAAACAACAACTCAGTTGAAATTTACAGATCATAATCGATTATTTTGATCGACGATGAAAATAACAAGTTGCGCGTACATATATTCTCGATATTTCATGATATTTTAAAAGCCATGAAAAGTGACTGTACAGGATTAATAGCGTGGGAAGAGACGCTGATAGCAGATTTGCTAAAGTATTATCGAATATTCATTAGGAAAAGCTAATAATTTACAATCTGTAATCAAGCCAGCTCATTAATATTTTCAACGGGGGAATTTTCCTTGTAAGTTATCATCGTAGGCGGCAGTTTTCCAGAGATATTTATATTTTGGAATATTTTTGTGCAATTTTATTTGATCAATTCGCGTTGTTATACAATTAAATTAAAATTTTGTTCATTTGCGACAAGTTCCAGAATTTATTTATTTATTTATTTACGGACGAATAGTCCATTAACAATATAACAATAACACGAATAAAAAAAGAGAGATGACAATGGAAGGACAGTACATATATATGAAGAGCATTGACAAAATACATATAATATAAAAGCAAATATAGAAGATAGTATAATATAAATACATATAATATAGAAGTACATAAGTAGCTTGAAGGTGGATTTAAAAGACTTTAAAAAATCACATTGCGTATCGACTGCCGAAAGTCATTTAGGCTTACACCAAAAAATTCAGTGCTTTGATTTGCGTTGACAAGTCTCGACATTCTGGATAAAGGAGAATGATATCCATAATTAGTAGAATGTTGATTGAGGAACAGCACTTCATTATTTCGAAGTCTACGGGAAGGAATGTTGAACTGGATGAGTTGTAACAAAGCAGGTGTGTCAGTAATACTGTTGATAATTTTGAAAATGCATATTAGATCAGAGTCCTTTCTACGTTTTTCTAAAGAAGAATGTTTAAAGTTTGTTCAATTTCATCATACAGAATGGTAGATACTTTGGGTATTGCCCTGGTGAATTACCACTATTCAGAATTGATTTAGCCATATTTGGTGAGTTGTGAATGATGAATACTTGGAGTAAGTGGATGAGTTTGTGTATGTCGGTTGTATGTTTACGAGAGATGGTAAGGCTGATAGAGATATTGAAAGAACGGTAAATGCAGGTAACTCCATTAATGGAGGACTGAATGCAGTTGGCGCTATTAAAAACTGTCAAATGAAGCGAAGCTAGCAGTCCGCAATGAAGTCCTGGTACCTACCCTGATGTATGGCAGTGAGGCATGGAAGTGGCAGAGGAAGGAAGAAAGCAGACTGAATGCTTTTGAAATGAGATCCTTGAGGCGTATAAAGGCGTAATACCATGTATGATCGTATGTGAAATGTGGAGATCTGCAAAGTATGTAAGACTGATTTAAGCATAATGACTAAGATTGATAAAGGGACACTCAGATGGTTTGGGCATGTAGAGCGTAAGAATAGTGTAAGAAGAATATATGATGCAAATCTGAATGGTAGAAGTCAGGGCCGCCCGAGGAAGACATGATACGATCAAGTGAATCAGACACTTGAGTCGGGCTACGTCAAAAGTCAAAATAATAGAAGAGTATGTATGAGACGATGTATAACGTGAGTGAGGCAAAGAGGGTGTGCCAAGACCGGTTGTTCATCGTTCCATCCTCTCTGCCTATCCGGTGAAACGGCGTTAATTAGTTAGTTAGTGATCTGAATACTTCCCCATCTTTATTTTTTATGTCTCCTTCACGTCCCCACTACTAACATCGTCACAAAATAACCCCATTGGAGATATCATGACTAAAAATGAAGTAATCGACTACTCACTATTAACTACCGCTTTTCACGCTCAGGGGCAGTTGCTTCACAGAATTTGAACAATTCATCGAATTCCAAAATGAATTACCAAGTTCTGTGAATTTTCTATTCAAGTTCTGTGAATATTTCAGTTCGTAAAATTAAAAAAAATATTTAGAGGACTTTCTATGGGACCCTTTTGTGGTACTCAAATAAAAAAATGGAATTTAAAAAAACCGTGATTAAAATGTGAACGAATTTTCAATAAATCATTTTATGATCCCAGTAAAAAATGTTTGCAATATTTATCAAAACAATATCATCATCTTTTTGCTTGACAGCTAGCTGATCACAACTTGGACAAAGGCTGAAATGGGCCGAGAGTCGACATCATTGGAAACCGTTAAAATGTATCGTTTAAAACCTTTCCCATACCATGCTAAAAACACCCTCGACAAACCATCATGTTACACAGCGTTACTGTATGGGATTTGGAAATTATTTCGGGTTTTTTGTAAAAATATTGATGTGAATATTTTTTATATGGCTTATATTAATTTATTGTATGAAAAAAACATTGATTTTGTGCTTAATAACTGAAATATTTAAAAAAAATCATCATTCATAATAAATAATCTAATATTATTTGCAACGCCCAGTGAGGCGTGCGCTTGTGACAGCCGACCGCCTAGGGTCACGTTAGCATTCAGAGTAACACTATTGTTTCAAAAAGCCACATGTGGAATGCGCTAGGTAGTGGTAAGGGCTGACACCGACCTTTTATCATTTTTTAAATATATTTACAAAAATACTTTATCGTAAAGAGTTTTTTTAATGTTTGATTATCTAATTTAATACCAGATTGAATGGTTTTAACACCACTTGCGTAGAGAAATAGATTACAAGAAATATACAATACTTACAGAATACTCGAATTTAAAAAAAAGTACAGTTTTATGCATAAGCAAACCACGAAAAAAATAATTTTACAATTATTTCGAAGTGAAAATTCTTCAGCACCGTTGTGATTTGAACCTGGTTGAAACGAAAAAGCGACACTAAAAAGAGACAAACACATGCATATGGCATTTATAGAGAATGAGTTAGAATAATCGGTCTCCTCTTTATGCGGTGCTTCGTAGCCTCCCCACTCTTACCTACTTTAATTTTCTGAAGGTTTCGCTTCTTCCGGTGTGAACTGCACACTTGTATTTTTTATAATACTTGTATGTTTTAATATTTTTGAGAAATTTATTTATTATAGGAATTGTTAGAAGAAAAAATTTCATTTTATGAGTGGAAATAGTTTACATTGCAAATTAAAAACATTTATTTGACAGAAACATAACGACAAAAACCAATTAGTAAATTCTTATTTAAACATTAATCTGACATGTTTATCATACCAAAATGTAATTAAAAATGTTAATGTAAAAGATATATATATATTTTTTTACATTAAATCCACACAGGAGGCCCTGAGGAAAAAATTTCCCTCAGGGCCTATGTCATCTGAGATGCTGTGTAGAGGGTCGTTTTTAAGAGAGGAAGGAATAAACATTGGTCTTGAAGAGACCCATGTTGTAGGAAGGAGGAAACACAGAAGACAGGAACGAGTCGAAGAAACGACCCGTTCTCATGTGACAAATGTCGACCGTGTTCATATGTTGGGCACGTGTTTGCCGAGTTTCCCGACTATGCACCGGTGCCGAAGGGATCAATGACGCTAGTTCCTCGGAGCATCTTCCATTGTAATACCGGTAGAATAAGGATAGCATTCCCACCCGACGCCTGTGCTCTAAAGATTGCAATCCGTCTGTTAAGATGGGAGAATCTATCAAACGGACCGCCCGTTTTTACACAGAGTCGAAGGTATTTTTTGATATATGAAACACTTCTTTTTTTCTACAAAAAAGCAAAACAGAGGCTTTGTTATTATATTTACCTACATATGTAATGCATTTGTCTATAGCCTATAGCAAATCTACAATAAATCGTAAAATTAGTAGTGCAGACGAACAGTATTTTTTTTTTAAATATCTCCACACATGAGGCCCTGAGGTTAATAATTTGCCTCAGGACCTATGTCATCTTTGGGGACGCAATGTGGAGGGTCTTTTTAGGAAATGAGGGGATATGAATCCGGGGTTCAGTATGTCCAGGGGTGACGGACATATAAATCCAACCCTCCATCAGTGGCACAAGGTGCTGTTCCGAGAGAGTCCTGCTGGAGAGGTCAAAGGGTCTCCCTCAACCAGTCTCTCCCAACCCGGCCAGCCACGCAGAGCCAGTTGGTAGACAGACGTATCCGCTGCCAAGATCCGCAAGCAAACCTACCCCATGAACCTGGGCACCCCTGCTTAGTCACGTAGCAAACTACTTGAGGTCACGTATGGCAGAAGTGTTTGTTATCCAATAAATGGTTTCCGGGGCGGCGGCATGCCGTTATTATGAACAAAATGCATTTTAGAAAATGATCGAAATAGAAAGTTAAACAAAGACACTTTGAGCGTTCTAAAATAGTAAAAAAATTATATTTAAAAACATTCTAAGAATCCTAACATTCGTTGCAAATTGTACCTTCAATTCGTTGAAAACTAACCATCTATATTTATTGCTACTTCCTTCCATGTAATAATCATTTGTAAAGATGTCACTTAACTACTGTTTCAATGGAAAGAAATAAATAATTATTTTATGGGGGTAGTTTTAGTAAAAAAAATAAGTAGGTAAGATTCTAAATATTGCACCCGACCCTCACAAAAGAGTTTTATGGTGGTGCAGTAATAAATGTTTACAATCGTATTTTGGTTGAAGTATAGTCTTCGATACCGAAATTACATCATGCCGTGCTGAGTAGATAGGACATACCACTAAAACTCTCTGTCTCGACACACACTCCTTGCTTCATTCGCATTCATAAATCGTATAATACAGATAAATCTGAATAAATAGATGCTTGGATGCGTTACGGTGCACTCTATCGCAGGACTACAGCGAGGTAAAAGATACATTCAAACCTACTCTCTTTAAAATGATTTATCTGTATATTTCTATTATTCTATCTCTTGGCGTGGCCCGACTGAAAGTATTTGATTCACTTGATCATGCCATGACTTTCTTGGCTTTCTCTGACTTCTTCCACAATTCACTTCGCGTCATATATTCCTTTTTTAATGCCCTAACTAACTAAGCGTACCTTTCAATCCTACCCATCAAGTGCACTAGAGGTGATTTATCACATATATTTTTATATTTATCACATTTATCATATTTATTTTATTTATAGAAGTGGTGCTATAAAAAGGTGAAAATTATTATAATTTTTATCGGCCTCGTATTCCTTCCAGATCTTCACAATTTAACATGGCTACACCCATAATTTTACTATATGGTTTTACAACACATAGGTACATATCAGGAATTCCATTTATACAGCATATCTACATTCATTCTTCCTCTGCCAGTTCAATGAGGCGGGTATGGGTATCGCCGCCCCGGGAACTATTATTAGATAACCAAAACCTCTGCCATTGGTTATCCCAAGTAGTTCACTACGTTTGGTGACTTAGTAGGGGTACCCGGGTTCGTGGGTTGAGGTTTGTCCGGGTCTTGGCGGCAAATGCATCTGCCTACCAGCTGCATGGCAGGCCGGATCGAGAGAGAATGGTTGAGGGAGTATCTTTGACTTCTCCAGCTGTTATCTCTCGGAACATCGCCTTGCACCGCAGTGGAAGTGATGGATTAATACGTCCGTCACTCCTGGACACACTGACACCCAGATTCCTACCGTCCCTTATAACCTTTTCCTTCCCTGAACTTCCTTACCTTCCTTTCCTAAACAGACCCACCACAGGTCATCCCCAAAGATGACATAGGCCCTGAGGGGAATTATTTACCTCAGGGCCTCCTGTATGGAGCCAATGTAAAAAAAACACTGCATTGTCATTGTCTTACATCCTTGAAAATCAAGTCTTCCACGAAAATATTATTTGATTAAAATAAGATTTGATAATACCTATAAACATTTATTATGAACTAATGTGACATGACCCTGCAAATAACCCAAAACCCATAAAACTAAGCAAAAAACATCCCCCTTGTCCAATTGCCTACACTCGTCCCATGTTGTCGTCAATTTTAAGGAAATATGCAGAAAGGGATTAAAAAATTAATCTGGTTTGAGGCTAAGATGGTCGGTCGGCCGAACCTTCCGATGTAGTTCCTTATTTTTTTGTGGCTCTTTTTTAATGTAAACGGAAAGTCTAGCAACTTAATTTTTTTGCAGTAAGATAATTGATATTGTCATCTCTGTTTTTAGACATTTCAAATTAATGCACTAGAAAGAGAAGACACACGTAATATCATGTCAACTTTGAGAAGTAAAATAGTCTCTACAGATAGGCAAAATATTTAAACGTTTTATTTTACATCTCTTTTTGTTATACATAACTAAAAAGAGATCGTAATATTGCACGTAGGTTTATGAGGTTGGAATGAATTAATGTTTTGTTTTCTCTGTTATTCCCATATAAATTTGAAATTTGTTGTCTCTATCTGACACAGAAATGTGTCGATATTTAAGAAAACATTTTTATCATTTTATACAGAATCATTACAATTTTTTAAGTATTTTTCACGAATGCAAAAATATATTTTTTAGGAATACCTAAAATGTAGGTTTAATGATCAACATATTTAAGGAGTTATTGATGTTTAAAGAGCGTTGTAGACTAAAATCGCACCGTGGAAACGGGAGTGTTAAATGGCACGTTATCATCTAAATGGCACTGTTTTTATGTTCGCTAAACGAGTTGGACTTTCAAATACCTTAGCATATTTTTTTCTAAAAGGTCATCAATATTAGGACTTCGGGTATAAAAATTTAATATCAAATAAGGCTTGATTCTAATAAAAAATTTCGATTTTTTAAATTTAATCCGTTGCTGCCATTGTAGGGAGTATTAATAAAAACGTTTTTTAAAATCTTCATTTACATTTAATTTCAAAAAAATATTCAACAAAAATCATTGCGAAATATCTGAGAGTATCCGTTCCTGACATTGCAAGAACCCCAATCTTTCACCGTCGGCCTAATCCGTTTCCGGTTAAATTATACGGAGAAGGGAGGAAATTTGAAATCAGAATTCGGAGATCGTTAAGGCTTTGCTTTTTATTTGATTTTGAAGGCCCTTTTTATTAAACCTTAAATAAATGCCGATGTTGAAAGGCTGCCGGGGTATTTTCGACTGAATATTTTATAAATTGGTTAATCGGACCAGCGGCTGTTGTATTGAATGAGAGCTTATGGTCAGATTTATTATTTAAGGGTTGATTGAAAACAAATTCATTGGATCAAACGACTCGAGATCGTTCGTCTCTGAAGCCTTTAGAAACAGTACAAACCCATCGAATTGCTTGATGTTTGAATTTGGTAAAATTCGTATTTGACTTTTATTTTTGACATTGATTGACGTTTTTGGCAACTTCAACGTTGTGATAGCAAAATTTATAAAAATCGCTTTTTTTTAGTTAAGGGATTAAATTGGAGGTCATCATAAATCGACGATTGGCGTCATTTTTGTGTTTATTTCAGATGTCATTCATATTGCCTATGATTTCAAATTAATTTTAATCTTTTTTAATATCCCTTTCCATAAACTCAGAAAAACTGGTCTTCCTAATTATGGTTCACCATATTGTCAGCCATCATTATGTGCGAACACGGACAAGAATCGATAAGAGATATACCGACCGACGCGGATGATTTGTAAATTTTAGCGAGGCCTCCATATTATCAGATAAGCTTGTTTGACTGTTAATATTCACATATTTTGTAATAAGGTCTTCGTTCTTTGTGTTAAATTACTGGCTTATTAATGAACGAAGTTGAACCATCTAAGCCTCTAAGAATTGAAAGAAGTCGTATACGAAACCCATAAACTTAATTAATTCAGAATGAAACAAGTTCTTGGTTTAAAACCACTTTATTTTAATTCGTCAACCGTTTTCGGTTGAATTCAACCTTCTTCAGGAAAATAAACATATAAACATTATTTTTATTTTATTTATTTGTTTTTGTTACAAAGAATGCATCAGTGCAAAGAAGCTTTGACTGTCCAACTAGGAGTCTCCCGTTCTAGGACAGTCAAATTGACAGAAACATTTTGATAGGCGTAAATTTAATTTACAGATGACCGATTTATATTGGGACACAAATCAAAAAATCATCGCCAAATAAATAAATAAATATAAACTAACTGAACAGTTTATATGTTTATTGTCCTGAAGAAGGTTGAGTTCAACCAAAACCGGTCGACGAATATAAATTAAAATAAAGTTGTTTTATACAAATAACCCTTTTCATTATGTATAATGTCAAGCCACAAAGTGTTTGCTTTCTTTGTTAATTTTTTTTTCTTTTATATATTCAATAATTTTATTAATAAATTAATAAAAACAGTTTATTTATAAACAAGTTCTGCTGGTAATTATTATTACGCGTGACAGCTGTTTCGCCTTCTGGGGGCATTATCAGGTAGAACTTTATGGTGGAAGGACTTTGTACCGTACATTCCATTTATAATAGAATAAAACCATTATACCCTAATCGGGGATGCCATTGTCCCACTGGATCCGGGTAGTTTGGACTCTTGTGCGGTATTTATACACATATAAATTTAAATATAATTGTTAGAACAATTTGAACCTTTTTCATGGAATTTTAAGCATATTACATAGATATATTATTATAATAACAATATATTATCCCTCCCATATCTAATGTCATTCTTAAAATAACACCACCAAGATTAATTTCATAATAAAAATCCCCTACTTGGTGTAAGCTTCTAAAAACGTACGCGAAACCGAATGTTAGTTTTGTGACAAAGGTGTTGTCGTAATTTGTCGCGTGACATAGTTGTTTTGCTAGAAATAAAAGATCTGTATCAATTGTTACTTTAATTGATGATTATTTTGTTAATTATAAACTCCGCAAGAGTCTCTTTCTAAAGTATTTCTTACTTCCTCCAATTCGTGTTTGCAAATTTGTTTTCAAATTTTGACAGCTAGTCTATTGAGCATTAGGACGAACTTGCTGGAATACAAATTTGCTCCATGCGGACCAACGAAAGGTAAAAAGCGACGTTCCTTCCGATATTTCGACTTCGAGATAACGCACTTCTTTACTAGACGTTTTCTAAAAATAAATGCTTGGTTTCGGTGTAACTTTCAAGGTACACGCCCTATCTATATTTGGTGATGGCATATTATATATACACAACATATTATTATTTAACAAATCAAATTGCTTAAAATGTCAGCTTCCAATCCAACTTGTGTGTTACATAACTACATTATGTACTATCGGGGTAATAATATTGATTTATGTAAACAGTTTCTCCCTCAAGTAATAGATGTTGTAAATTTTGGCACTACTCCAATCTATGTGTAGGCTCTGGGGAAGTTGTTATTAGTTCTGAAAGCGAGGCAAACTATGGACATCAAAATTATTATTAATGATTCAACCATGACTGAAGAGCATTTTCTGTGACAACAACAAAACAATATTCTCCTTCGTTGTGTGATAAAATTCTAATATACTAGTGTCAGTCGAAAAGTAATACTTCCTATTTTTTTCTCCTTTAATTGTCAAGAAATAAAAATGCAATTAAATGTGTTGAAAACCTCATTATTGGCGATAAATCTATTATTTTTTAATATAATCTCCGTCCATTTCCACAGCTTTGGTCCATCTTTTAACAAGGGCATGTATCACAGTGTTGTAAAAAGCACGGTCACATCCAGAACACCATCCCCATAACTTTCCCCGCCGATTACACAGTTTTTCATTTTATTGTCCTTGGTGAGTTTGTGTGATGCCATTCCATTGACTGCCTTTTTGATTCAGGATAAAAAAAATTAACCCATATATATATTTTTTATTTTTATTTATTTAATTATAATGTATTACTATTTTATTATTTATTATTTATTAGTTATTGTAGGTAACACATTATTCCCAACGAGTTGAGAAGAAAACTCATTACGGGAAGGACAGATAGATATAAATACATTTTACACAGATATTACACGTTTAAAAAATACAATATATTGAAAAGGAAAAAAATAAAAATAATAAATGCATTGTCAAGAATAGAGATTTAAGAAATACTTAGAGACATCCACACAATATACACATAAAATATATTTAAAAAAAACAAACGTATGAAGGCGAGCCAATATTCACTGGTTTAAAAACATTTTCAGGAAATATTCTTTAAGCTTTTTAACTCATATTTTTTTGTTAGCTACTGATTGCTTTATTTCATTAGGTAATGCATTGTATTGTCTGTATGCGATATATTGTAATGAGTTAATACCAAATTTAATTGTGTGGGTAGATGATGCTAAGTGTATTTGATTTTGGGATCGTGTTTTGTGCTGGTGTAAGTCTGAATTAAAGGCTGGTCTGATGTAAGTGTGTGCGGATCTATTTATGATTTGTAATATTGCACTAGTGATATTGTATTTAGGTAGAACCGTAAAAAGAAGTATGTTTGTCTTTGAATATATATATTTGATATGTGTATCCCACGGTAGATAATAGATATTCCTTATAGCTCGATTTTGAATCACCTGTATTTCTGATATTTGTTTTTTAGTAATAGTGCCCCAGATACTAACTAAATAACTCAGATGGGAGTGAATCATCGCATAGTAAGTAGCCCGTAGTAGAGATATGGAGAGAAGACCTTGGAGTCGGTACAGTACACCGGTAATTAGGGAAATTTTTGATTTCACGTGCTCAACATGGGAATTCCACGTAAGTTTGGAGTCTATTAATAGCCCTAAATATTTCGTAACTTCCATAATTTGGAGTTTATCAGTTCCAAGTGAAATATTCATGGACACATAATCCTTATTACCGAAAGTTAGATAGATAGATTTCGTCTCCGGTTACAATTTTTTCCAGAAAAAAAGGGCGCGCTTTCAGTGTTGTGAGGCAATTATTTTTCTTGTTTCTTAATTCTGGCCGGTTAACTTTCTTGGTACCCGCCGTGCACAAACTTTTTTTGAATAATCAGTTGTCGAATAATCGTCATCGCACTGCTTTTACTGAGGGAGAAAATGCGACATCTGTAGTTATCTGGGGTCACCACGAATGGTGTCATCAACTCGCTCAATGTTGCGGGCAATTTGCCTGCGCCGCTCCGTTTTCGTCAGCCAGCAGTGTTTGTCTTTCAGCTTCGTTACAGCTATGAATCTATTGTTGCATCATGGTAAACATTTTCAGTATTTCATGTATGAGAATGGGAGTTTCGTCTTCTACAGTCAAGCATCAATCACAAAATGCTGTCTAATATGAACATCGTTGTCGGCCATTTTGCAAGCGACTGCAGTGCTGCCACCTCTTGACGCAAAATGTTACTACTGCAGTAGATTGTAGAAGAACATTTGAGGAATAGCACCAAATTCAAAATTCTCACTTAACTAACTTTATTAAGTAGAAAAAAATAGAAGGCATTTATTTTTGACTGACCTTATTCTTCTTATAAAGGAGACCGAATAAAATAAGTGAATGTTTTAAATCCTAGTAAAGTGACAATTCCGCGTCGAATGTGATTACTCTCAACTGGTGAAATTCTCTTTTTAGTGAACATTTGTCCATTTTTTTTCTTATAAACAATAATTATCACAAAACAAACAAACCATATCTCTGATTATCTCGTTAATAAAAAAGAAACTTTTCGGTTAAGAGAGTAGTGGATTTCATAAATACAATCTCAGTGAAAAGTTGTATAAAACTGTCTGTGCTTAATTTGTGCTAATTAACCAAAAATTGTTGCATAAAAACTCGACACGGTAGCTCTGTTTTGTTTCCAAATCGAGTCAAGTAAGACCGATTGCCCACTTTCAGGCGTAAAGCCGAATACAGCAATTTTTTAACACTTTTATAAAAACACAAACAAAATGGACAAAAACATGGAATTATTTCTATTCAAACTTGACGAGAAATTAGAGAAACAAGCCGAAATAATAACTCGTTCGGTAACCAAAAATGTGATGGAAGCGCTGGATGAGAAGATGAAAACAATTATTGAGGAAAACAATATCCTTAAAAATAAAGTATCAGAACTAGAACAAAAACTTAAAGCAGTAGACAGAGAAAAACGTAAAAATAACCTGGTGTTCTTTGGAATAGAAGAGAAGGGAAAATCTGAAGGAGACCTAATAGACTGCATTAAAGGCCTCATAGTAGACGTGGGAGTACACTTGGACATCCAAGAAATTAGCAACGTGTATAGAATAGGGAAACAAAGCGAAAACAAGAATCGTCCGGTTGTAGCCTCTATCACGACCCAATGGAAAAAACATCTTATACTCAAGAACAAGACAAACCTCCCGTCAGGTATTAATGTGAAAGAAGATTACTCGAAGGAAATCCTGGAAAAACGGAAACAGCTACAACCTCAACTAGAAGATGAGAAAAAGAAGGGAAACATTGCTTACATAAGATATGACAAACTGATAGTGTTAAAATCGAAGGACAACATTACCGAAAAGAGAAAAAGAGGAACTTCAGATTCTCCCAAGTCATCACCACAAAATAAAGTAAATAAAAACAAAATATTGAGCATTCCCTCCCAATCTCTACTCAAAACTAGCACGAAAGAGATCTCCAGACCTAACACACTGAACTATCTCAACCGAACAAGTTCTGACTCACAAATAAATACTCCATAAAAACTAATAATTGCCTCGGAAAATCGGTAACAAACAATAATAATACCAACAAGAAGTAACAATCAAAACATATTAACAAAAAGTCTCCCAATTCGGCTGGTCCCCGCGGGAGATATAGACCACCACCCTCTAACAAAAGAAGAAACAAAACACTCAATATTGCAACCTTAATTACGAGAGCCCTTAGAACCGAAGAAAGAAAGAAAAAAGAATAAAGAAAAACTACATGAAGCTTGAAAAAGCTCTCGAAGAAATAATGTTAGAGGAGGCCTATGCCAAGAGGCAAACTGAGCTTCAAAATATTATAATAAACAAAAACATGTCTAGTATTTATACCTATCAAAAGTTCAGAATAAAGGGCTTATTATATTATATTATATTATTATTCTTCTTTATGTGCCCTGACCAGGTCCCCCCGACGTTGGCGATCACTCTTGAAAAGGTCTCTTTGTCTTGCGCTGCCCGGAATAGCTCCTCCACACTTCTAATGCCGGTCCACTCTCGTATATTTCGCAGCCAAGACATTTGTCTCCTACCAGGCCCTCGGCGACTCTCTATCTTGCCTTTCAATATTAAATGGAGCTATTTGACTGACCCTCGTATATAATTCTAATAGATGCAATGTCTCAAATACTCCCAGTCTTTTTAACTTAAGTACTGCGGCATAATTTAAAAATTTCTCCAGAATTTGTTTATTTATTACGTATTACGTATTTTTTGAAACGAACCTGACTTGATATAAACATATTTTATTGTTCGAAACCCGACTTGATATAAACATATTTTACATAAAACAATAGCTTTGTTAACATCACTTATATTTTTTTTTATGTTCTTACATATTACCGCTCAGGTTTCGCTACTAACTTGACTTCTTCAGGGTATTACAGGGGTCTTATCCCTTTCCCAACTATCACTATAGCTTTACACGGGAGGTTCTGAGTAAAATAATTCCCCTTAGGGCCTATGTCATATTTGGTATGCCCGAAGAGAAGGAGAGGAAGTTCAGGAAAGGAAAGGTATAAAGGTGACAATCTCGCTTCCTCAGGTACTTGCGCTTTGAAAGACTGTAAATAAATTCAAAGTTAGAATCGAACTCGGACATTTTCGCAAACGACCAGTGCCAGTACTAAGCTGTATTGCCTGCGTCGGTGAATATGTTGGTCATCGATTTCTGCGTCGTCCTGTGGCGACATTTCTGTCCTACACTGCTCCTCGCAGCCTGCGTCTCAGCTTATGCCCAGCCTGATGGTTAGTTTTTTTTTCTTCAGGAGAGTGTAATAATCGGCCGTGCTATATGTTACAGATGCTTTCGAGTTTTGCATAAGGTTATAAAAAATCAGACTCAGCGCCAGGGGGAGAATTATTAAATTTAAAATTATAGTGTCACGTCGCAAAGTATCTGTAAAATAATTAAATTTAATTAATAAATAGGACTCGACTTCGTGAAGAGAGATTGAAAAACGAACTCAGCATGGTTCTGGTTACAGACAGCCGAATGGAATCTAAAAGTTTGTTAAAATTACTTTAGCTAACCTTGATCAGAGGGCTAATTTAAATAGCCAGGTGCTTAATATTAAGCTTTCCATTCTTCTCTTCGTTCGTTTACTGTGGTAATTTAATTAAAAGCAACAAAGATTTAACAATAAGTCTGATGTACAAGTACCTTCATATACATGCATAATAATAATATGTAGGTACATTATGAAAGTGCCACAAATCATAGTTTTTTTTTTTTTTTTTCATTTACTAGATTCTTATGTTTCTTGAAGAGATGAATCATTTAAATTTACTGAATTTAAAGTTAATGTTCTTTATAAATAGAACGGCGTCATATGCGCCTTGCAATTTTTACCTCATGTGGGTAATTTAAAATGTTACCTGGCTATTATAGACTTAAAGGCCTTGTATTTCATCGGTAGGGAAAAATTGTTATCTAAAAACCCTACTAAAATTGCATGTTTTGCTAAGCTCCATCATCATCAAGCAGCTACTGCACTAGCAGGTGCCCATGTATACATACGTGTCTGTTTGTGTTATGTTGGGAGTGGGAAGGAGTCGGTCATGTCCTTGTTATTTGGATCTCTTCCGCATTTGCCTTCGGGAATGAGGAAACCATGAAAAACCTCATCCGGGAAGAGTCGGCCGAAAGTCAACATGAAACTTGTCGGCCTTCAGTGATTTCAATATATGAAATCCTGCATTGTGTGGTGAGGGGTGTGTGTGTCTGTTTTTATGTGAGATATATATACATACTTTATGGGAAATTTATAATAAACTTACATAAACATACATATTATACAATATTAAATAGATATATACATAGATATGTAAACATAAGTTTTGGGGGGGGGGTCTGGTGTTTAGGAATACCTACTGCTCGCTCAGTCGTCCGCGTCTGAATCTGGTTCATACCAGATGTGGTCCAGGTCCATCAGGATATGTTTGGGCTGTGTGTATATCTGAAAGTAAAGTCACTGGGTGCATTGTATTGACCGATTTCCTTGATAAGTCTATTTTTACTATGCCTCAGAGATTTGTAAAATCGGTCTGTCAGTCTGTGCGTGTATTCAAATAAAGTCGGTATGTATTCTCTGGCATGTAGTCTTTTTAGATTAGTTCTGATTCTAGTGTTGTATGCGATTTTAATGCAGAGATTTTGTAGCGTCTGTAGTTTCAAATGGTCAGAATGAGAAATACTACTCCACACGGGAATAGCATATGTCAGTACCGGTCGGATGAGCGAGTAGTAGATCAGGAGCTTGGTTCTGGGACGCAGCGGACTTCGTCTGTTGAAGATGGGCTTCATCGCGCCGACTGCCTTTCTGGCTCTTGCGTGTATCTTGGCTATGTGAGATTTCCAATTGAGACGTGAGTCCATTGTCAGGCCCAGGTAAACAACTTCATCTTTCCATTCTAGGACGTGTCCTCCCATTTCGATGTTGACGTCTGGTGTTCTTCTTTTTCGTTTCCTCGTGTACATTATCACTTCGGTCTTTGCCTCATTTAATTTGAGTCGCCATTTCTTATAGAACTCTACTAGAGCGTCGAGCGCCCTCTGTAGGTATATGGCCGCCATGTCTGCTTTCAGCGAGGAAACGTAAAGTTTGACGTCGTCTGCGTATATGGATAAGTTGCATCTCTCGTCTCGGGGGATATCATGTGTGAAGATGTTGAAAAGATGAGGTCCCAGTAGACTCCCTTGTGGCACGCCTTTTGGAATCTCACGTAGTGTTGAGAGCGCGTTTCTGATAAAAACTCTGAAGGATCTGTTCTTTGGGTATTCTTGTATCACTCTCGTTAGGTATATGGGCGTGTTGAGTATGTGCAACTTGTGCAGTAGCCCTCTGATCCAAACGGTGTCAAATGCCTTCTCCAAGTCTATCAGCGCAGCGGCGGTGAAGCGATGTTCGTTGAATCTTCTGGCGATGAATTCCGCTACTCGGGAGAGCTGGTGGGTAGTGGAATGCCTTTTCCTGAATCCGAACTGCTCGTCTGGCAATGTGTCTTCGTGATGTGGTAAAAGTCTGTTGAGAATCACCTGTTCAAATACCTTGCTCAGTGTGGATAATAAACTTATCGGCCGGTAGTTCGTCGGCTGCCTCTTGTCTTTGTTAGGCTTCGAGAAGGGCAGCACGGTTGCCGTTTTCCAGATTTGAGGGAAGTGTCCGGTGATGAGGCAGGCATTGAACAGCTTTGTGATGAAAATTATTGCTTTCTGCGGTAGATGTTTCAGTTAGATGTTATGTATTTGATCGCTTCCCGGCGCCTTATTTGTTTTCAATCGCCTGATAATGACGGCTACTTCGCTCGGCGTGCAGAAATTTATGTCGGCGGTGTCCGTCTGCTCTGCTTGATCAAGATGTTGTAGAGACTCATCTACTAGTCGATCCGTTTCCGGGTCGCATAAGCCGTCCGTGGCTGCGTAGGCTCTCTCAAATCCGTCGGCGAGCGCGTTTGCCTTTTCTTCTAGTGAAAGTGCCAGCCCTGAGCCGTCTAACTTCTCAAGCGGGGGGATCGTGTTATCTTCGTGTCTCAGTGCTTTCGCCATTTTCCACAGGCTGTTATCTTTGGGCGTGAGTGACGTAACTTTCTTCGTCCATAGTTCGCGTCTGAGATCGGTGATTTCTTGTTTGATCTCCCGCTGCAGAGTGTTGTAGGCGGTTTTGAAGTAGCCGTCGCGCGTTTGATGGTAGATGCGCCGCAGGCGATTTTTCTCCTTGATGAGCGATAGGACATACTCGGGAAGCTTGATCGTAAAAGTCTGTTCGTCTTTGTATGGTATGTAGTTGTCTTGTGCAAGTTGGATGATTTCGGTCAGAGTGCTTGCGGCTTCGTCGATTTCTTCCTTCGAGCGCAGGGTTGCCGACGATAGGTATATTCGTTCGTTTATCTCTTTCTTGAATCCTTCCCAGTCGGCCTCCTTGTAATTTCGCCGTTTTCTGGGGCTCCTTGAAGTCGTCCCTCCAATACTGAAGCTCACGGGCAGGTGATCTGATGATAACTCATCCAGCGTACGCAGTGGCGAGATGGTCTTGGCGTTTTTCTCAAGTACGATATCTAGAGTACTTGGGTACTTTGCGTATGTTGGATAGTGAGTCGGTTTGTCCGGAGCCATAATCGTGTAGTTGTGCGTCTGCATATGTGAAAAGAGTGTTTTCCCATTCGCGTTGCCTCGGTAGTTGTTCCAATAATTGTGCTTGGCATTGAGGTCTCCTCCTAAAACAACAATGGGGCGCAAATTAAGTAATTTATCCAAATCTTCTCTTACCAGAAGTTTGGGGCAGTAGGCGGCGATGATGGTATGCGCTCTATCCTCTATGGTGACTTCGATAATTGTGGCTTCAGTATGCTTCAGCTTCGGAGTAGGGATTCTTGTAGATGTGATGGTTTGACGAACGAATATGGCGGTGCCTCCACCTGCGCCCTCCAGTCGGTCATCTCGATGTACTTCGAAGCCGGGCACTCTCAGGGGTATGTCAGGTTTTAAAAAGGTCTCTGTAATGAGAAAAATGTCAATGTCAGTATTGTTTGTCAGAGCGAGCAGTTCGTCGGTCTTGAAGCGGATGCTGTGGGCATTCCACAGGAGAACGTTCACCATCTCGGGATCAGACATTGATGGTGGACGTGATGAGACCCATAAGGATCCAGGCTCTTGCAGCTTCGCTGGAAGCTGCGGCCAGCTCCGGTCGCAGGTGATCTAGTCCCTCGAGCAGGGCCATCATCAGTTGGGCATCGCTTCTAGCCTCTCCTGCGGGCTGTTGCGTGCGGGGCTGCGTGCGGGGCTGTGAGCGGGGCTGCTCCTCGTGTCGCTCCTCGCTCCTTCCGCCGGCTACGTTGGCCCAGCTGCGTCCATCTGTCCTCGGCGCCTGCTGCGTCTGAGGATGTGGCCTGCTGGCTCCTGGGGCCTGACGTTGGGGCTGTCACTGGTGCTGCTGGAGCGAGGCGACGTAGGCGACCCTCTTCGGGCAGCCTCTGAAGTTGGCGGGATGGGGGCCTCCGCAGTTGCAGCACGCGGCGGGCTCGTCCCTGGTGGTCTTGGGGCACTCGGCCGAGGCGTGCTCCACCAAGCACTTCACACACCTCGCGGTGTGGGCGCAGTTTCGGGATCCGTGCCCGAAGTTAGAGCTTGGTGGTCCGCCATGCTCCGCACGAAGATATTTGCAGTTCCGCCTCGGTTGTAGCGGAACGTGAAGTTCGGATGCCCGATGTGGCCCTGCACCGCCGAGGTGATTTGGGCGTGGGTGAGAGTCCCCAGGGTCATCACAACCGGGGGGACACGATCTTTCCGGGCAGGCTGGCCGCTGGTACCTGCGGGAGAGAAAGAAGAATTAGTATTAATGCGCTTTAGTTGCGGTGCGCCGCCGCCTTCGCTTACCTCGCGGAGATTTCCGAAGCGGTTGCCGACAACAACCGCCCGGGGTTCCTGAGGTGACAGGGGCCTCTTAACGGGGTTGGACGGCCTCGTCCAACCTTCCTCCTGCCTGGTCGTCTCCATGTCCTGGGGGGGTAGCGTGGGTCTGGGGGGTGGGACGTAGCCCGAAGCTGGGCCTACTGCGTGGCGGCTGGGTCCGGGTGCGGGTGCTGGGCCGGTCGCGGGCATCTCGGGGGGCGGCAGGGCGATAGCCGGCTGCGTCCTCGGGTCAGGGTGGCTCAGCTGGGGCTGGGAGGCAGGGATCGTAAATAGGATTGATCCCGTCTTGGTTTGCCGTCTATACTGGCGGGCTCCCGGGGGGATCTCGATCGGCGAATCCTCCGGGTTGGCAGGTTCCATCCGCCCGGGGAACATCCGGACGGCGGGGATTCTGTTCTTTCTTTTCTGGATTGGGATGGTCTTGGAGTGATATCTCGGAGGGGCCAGGTCGTCCTTCTATGTTGCCTTGATAAAGGCAGTTGGTGGCGCGGGCGCCTGTGCGGAAAGCAGGTGTCTGGCCGTGCGAGCACAAGCCAGACAGAGCGAATCGGGGGCGAAAAGCGGAGCGTCTCCAAAAGCGACTGTCGCGGACGGCAGTCACTCAGTGAATCTTCCTCTGATGATGGAGCCTGATCCTGCTCCTGATCTGATCCTGATCTCCCACAAATCATAGAAATTATTGCGAAACTTAGCGAAAATTTGGAAACAGAAAAATCAGAAAAAAATATGGGTACATCTGGGACTCGAACCCAGGACCTTCGACTTTCCGACCCGTGAATCTACCTACTGAGCTAATGTGTCCCTATACGATTCGGTCATTTTTAACTTTATCATGCTTCGACTAAGAACTACCAACATTATCTTCATTTTCTTAACGCATATTTTTTTGGCTGCTGCAAGATTCAAACGTTGCAAAATCCTTATGAATGGTTGAAAGATCAAACCCGAACTAACTGCTATCTATTTGGTAGATAGATCGTAGATAGGCTTTGGATATTTTTTTCCCTTTTATTTTGATAAACTAACGTTTAAACAAGATTATTATGCATAACACAAAGGGTAGATAACAAATATTATAATCAATAATTATCAGCCTGAAACACCCATCTACATTGAAAAAATCTTCCGAGAAAAGATACTGGCCGCCAACGGGAATTGAACCCGTGTCCCTCTGATTGCCGGTCAGCTGCTCTGACCACTGAGCTATGGCGGCTTATCTAATACCCGCCAAATAATTCAATATATACTAGTGTTTCATTCGACAATTACTATTATTTCATTTTTCCAACTGAAAACAACCAACTTTATTTTTGTGAGAGAGGTATTGTTAAGTACTAAATCTCCCGCTAGGTGGCGTCGAGACTAATTATGTCTGCATTTATTGCTGAAATACTTTAACTTGTCAAATATTAATTATTATTTTTAATTGATAAACTAACGTTTAAACAAGATTTTTATGCATAGCACAAAGGGTAGATAACAAATATTATAATCAATAATTATCAGCCTGAAACACCCATCTACATTGAAAAAATCTTCCGAGAAAAGATACTGGCCGCCAACGGGAATTGAACCCGTGTCCCTCTGATTGCCGGTCAGCTGCTCTGACCACTGAGCTATGGCGGCTTATCTAATACCCGCCAAATAATTCAATATATATCTCGGAAGATTTTTTCAATGTAGATGAGTGTTTCAGGCTGATAATTATTGATTATAATATCGAAATATCGAAGTGGAAGGTTCACGAGTGCGCGTTAGTTTCTGACCATAGACTAATAACTTTTTCTGTGGGTATTCCAAAGTCAGAAGCTCCACGGTCTACGTGGAATTTCAGAACCACAAGGGCGGATTGGGATAAATTCGGGGAAGCGCTACGTCAATCATTAAGGGGCTTTCACGACGTAGCAGCTAGGGAACCGGACAATTTGGGGAATTTTTTCAACGCGGCGGTGGTATCGGCTGCTGAAGCTTCTTTGGGAAGAACCAACCCTAAAAAGGCCATTCGGACGCCGTGGTGGACACAAGAGCTGACTTTGCTGAAGGGAGCCTTTAAAAGCGCTTATAGGAATCTCAGTGTTGTCAAGCAGAGTTTGTGCTCGCCTGAAGAGGCTATTGTCCTCCAAGCCCGCTTTTGGGCCGCACGAGGTGCCTATCGCTCGGGTGTCCTTTTGGCAAAACGAGCTGCCTGGCACAATTGGGTTAATGAAGTGGGTAACGCCAACCCGTGGGAAATCCACAGCGTCATTGGAAAAACGGGAAAAGGATCTGACAGTTATTTGTCGAGCGTGGTGCTCGGGAACGTTGAGAGTGTCGATGTTACCTCCACTCTTGAGACACTTCTGGGCAAGTTAGTTCCGTTAGACTCAGTAATAGGGGAAAGTGTCCACCATAAACAGATTAGAAATCTGTCACGGCTGCCACCTAGTGTACCCGCCCAGGGGGAGGTCGTGCCACCGTTAAGTCGAGTCGAGGTTGAAGCAATAATTAAGGGTTTGGGTCCAAAAAAGGCACCGGGATTTGACCGATTGAATGGTATAATTGCGAAGAATGTCTGGATGTACGCCAAAGAGGAATTCTACCAAGTTTTGGAGACTTGTTTGCGTAGGGGAAAATTCCCAACAGAATGGAAAAAGGGCGTGCTCCGGATTATACCAAAGGGCAACGATAAGCCGAGAACGGACATAGGAGCCTATAGGCCTATAACCTTATTGCCAATTTTAGGCAAAGTATTGGAAATCATCATTAAGCACCGTTTAAGCCTCACCATCACGCCGTCCAGCGAACTTCAATTCGGCTTTGTCCCGGGAAAATCCACGGAGCACGCTATTAAGCATGCGCTTGAATGGGTGAGGGTATGCCCAAAGAGGTACGTCATAGGCATCTTCTTGGATATCTCGGGTGCCTTTGATCACGCGTGGTGGCCGATGATACTTACCAAGCTGAAAAGCAGGAATTGCCCGCGTAAACTGTTTGAGATAATCTGTGACTATCTAAATGGCAGGACAGTTATCATAGGGCACGGGGACGTTTTAATCACCCGAACAGTCGACATGGGATGTCCACAGGGGTCGGTCCTTGGACCCGACCTGTGGAAAATCTTGTTCGACGACTCCTCCAGGTTACCCTTGCCTGAAGGTTGTATATCGGTCGACTACGTAGATGACAAATTGTATTTGGTCTCTGGGAACAGTAGAAGGGAAGTGGAATCTAAGGCTGAAGAAGGTTTACAAGTGATCCTTGAATGGGGAAAGAGAAATAGACTGAACTTCGTTCCCCACAAGACCGTGGGTCTCCTCATGAAGGGCATGCTCAGCCGAGGCAGGAACCCCTTCATCAGAATGGGAGACTCATCTATTCGATTTGCAGAAAATACCAGGTATTTAGGCGTCATTATGGATAGATCTTCTTCGTTCCTAGCCCACGTCAAGAACGTCTCTGACAGGGCCCAGGCCTTGTTTCAGAAACTGAGAAGAATCTCAACAGCCGAGTGGGGATTGCGTTCTCCGGCGATTCGCCTGCTGTACGAGGGGGTATATGTGACGCAAGTCTCGTATGCTGCCTCCGTGTGGGAGCACCGCCTGGATAATGTCTTGATAAACTCAGCTCTTAAACGAGGCCAGCGGACTCCCCTGTTGGCGCTCTCGGGCGCTTATAGGACTGTAGCCTCAGATGCATTACCGGTTCTGGCCGGCGTTCTGCCTATTGACCTTGCAATTAGGGAAATATTGACAAAAAAGGAACTTATTAGAGGCAGGGCTGCTGTCCACCTTGGAGTCGAACTGACACCGGGAGGAGTCGTGGCCCTCCCCGGCTTGCTCAAAGCGATGCGCGAAAGGACTCTGAGTGTATGGCAAGAGCGATGGGATAGATCGACGAAGGGCAGATGGACTTTCTCCTTCTTCCCTTCAGTTAAAGTCAGAATGGAAGGGGCACACATTAAACTGGATCACTACATGACACAGATGCTCTCCGGACATGGGGAATTCAGGGGTCGGCTACATAGCTTGACCCTTTCTCCCCATCCAAACTGTGCGTGTGGTGATACTAACCAGGACGTCAGGCACATTCTGTGGCACTGCGAGTTGATGAAGGAAGCACGAGAGGAAATGTTGGATGGCTTGCGCGTAACAACAAGACCAGCGTGGAACGCTGACCTTGTGTCAAACAAAGAGAATTTCGAGTGCCTGAAAAAGTTTGTCAAGTCCTGGGTGGAGAGATGGTCTGTACTTAGAGTCGCCGATCTAGACTAAATTCATCTTTGTTTCAGGTGCTACACGTATTGCTCCTGTCTCCCTCGGTATATCCTCCATTACTCTTCACTAGTGTATACGCTTTGAACTGTTTATAATATTACTCTAGAGACCCGTAAATTACTGGTTACATTTGACTTATGTACTGACACATTCTTCTTTTCATGTTTTACTTATTTTCTTTTAGCTTTAGTTTCACGCCGCTTACAAGTCTACAACCTATCGGTTGTCTTCTAATGTTTCAGCCAAAAATGATTTATGCTTTTACCTCTACAGGCCATGTTTCATCTTAGAGACTATATATCATGACTTCTGTACTCATACTGTAATTATGTTTCCAATATATAATTGCTCTTATTATTTTCTTACTTTATATTAGCATTGGTTTCCATATTTTGGTGGCGCAACTGAACTGTACATATTATGTATCGTCGTCACCCCATAAAAGGGGGTGGGATAGACCCTGTCCGTGCATACAGCCAGGCGAACACACACCGGAGCGGTTTTCCCGCAATCCTCCCGCGCCTCCCCCAACGATATGCGTAAGCCTGAGGAATAGCCGCGTGATCTCGACGTCCTTCCGCCCCCCCTCCGACAACCCGACGCTCATCTTTTCCCCAGAGTCTTCTAAAACTTTCTCTTCTTTCCCACATATATTTCTTCGAGGCAAAATCGGGGAGCCGGCTAAAGGGCGCGGACTCCGGGTTTCGTCTGCGGTTAGGCCGATAGCCATGCACATTGTCATTGGGACTGCCTGGTGGTTTGTGGAATTCCCTCTCTGAATATATTCTTTTTATGCATTTTATTATCTCTCTGTTATTATTGTAAATACTTGCATTATATTATTACTGTTATTTTATTTTATTTTTTTATTTCTCTTATTCCAGGCTTCCTCAACCGGGCGCAGCTCTTATTTTTTTACTTATTAACACTTTTATCTGTATATATTATTTATCCTATACATTTCAGAAGAATCATTCCACGGGCTGCAACATTTATTATTTTTTTGTATTATGTTAATGTAAGTACTTGCATACTGCTTTCTAACCCCGTATGCATGGACATTGGAGGGTCTAGAGTCGTTCAAATAAATGTAGCTTCGTTCAATAAAATAGAGTCCTGAGGTGTACGGTGAAGGAGGAAACCATATGTTTCCTTAGAACGCCGTGGGAAAGTGGTTGGACACCCTCCAATGATTATAATATTTGTTAAAGTTAAAAATAAATATTCATCTTAGACTTGCAGAAAAGTCAATAGATGTCGCATATTAAAATAAAAAATTTTCGCTTTGGTTCCTATCCAAATTTAATTTTGTTTGAAAAGGGCTGCGCAGCCATTCCTATTAAAATAAATGCTCCATAAACCAGCTGGTTCGAAACTCACGAAACTTTTCATATAAAGTTTTATCTCATGTCCTTCCAATGGCCATGGTTAGTTAGTTACGTAAATGTAACAAATGTGACGTCACTTTAGGGGATTATCCCGTTCGCCCCATGTTACAATATGTGCGGATGTATTATGTACAATCTCGGAAACCGACACATTCTTTTATCCCGGACCAAGCCCTCCAACATTCAGCTAAGCCTCCGAGGCTAAGGGATCAGCCCTTTCCGGGTTTACTCTTACGAAGTAATTCGCAATTGTACTAGAAAAGCAAAAACCGAACATGTTTGATGGATTCGCAATCTGGAAATTTTCTGTTACTCTGGAGTTTCCGACAGTAAATGGCAACATGTGGTTAAGTGCTTTAAAAGACGGGTTGATGAATGGGATATCCTCTGCGAAAATAAATTTGGCTATATATAGCCAAATTACATAAACATCTATACTTATAATTGTTATGGTTTATACGGTATTAGTATAAAGAGAAAATCTACTCTTTTTTTTTCATTGCTTTGAATGGTTAGATAATTTGTGGATTTTTTTACCAATATGCTAGGCTAATGCCTGTGTTATGGTGTTTCACAGACAAATAAATTATATATGTAGGTATATATTTCGCAGGTAAAATCAGGCCGCTCATGATGCGCCTGTGGCACTTCACGATCTGCCGCCAAGCACTTCACGAAGTAGCTAGGCGCACCATAATCTGCCTGATTTTACACATGCCAACTTTATTTTAAACTGTTGATTTCTCTATCATAAAATAAACACCTACGCTTCAGAATCAATCATTTCAGATAATGAAGTATGTTGTTTTGTTAGGCAGGTCAGTATGGACACCCCGGGAACCATTTATGGATAGAAAACACCCCTGCCACACGTGCCCGGATTAATGTTGGGAGATTTGTCGAAATTGGTCTAGCGGTGGTTGTGTTTGCCCACTGATCGGGAGAGATTGGTTGAGGGAGACCTTTTGACCTCTCCACCCGGTCTCTCTCGACCTATCGCCTTGCACCGCAACGGGAGGGAAGGATTCATACCCCCGTCACTCCTGGACACATTAACCCTAGATACCTACCCAGCCCTCATATCCTTTTCCTTCCAAGAACTTTCTCGCCTTCATTTTCTAACTAAATTTGAAGAAATTGAAAAAAAATTTCTTCAAGACATGGATAATTATATTACCTCATTTCGTTCATCTCAAATTCAAAGCCAAGGTAAATGAGGAAAATTTCCAATAGAGGTCATAAACAGTTTTCTTACCTATCGTCTCACTAAATGATTAAAAAGCAAGTCTTAGCAAATAGATGATTTAATATTTATAATGTAAAATATACTATTGTTGATGCAGATATAATTCAATAATAAAATACATTTCTTACGAATTTCACAAAAGATATATATTAATTATGTCGATGCAACTGTATTTTTCATAATTGCTTGATTCATTAAGTATATGTAAACAAGTACAGACGTGATGTCATTATATATAATCATAGAACATTATTGACTTTTCTGAATTGTCTTTAAAGTGAATTGAATTAAAAGTACCTACGCGGCACAAGCGATCATGCAATCTTTATAAAATACCATTAATTTCCCGGCATGCGTTGCATTGCAACTTAATAAAAACATTGTTTCTCCCCGCGTGTCCTTTCCCATTCGTCCCATTTCCCCTTCCGCCGCCCCTTAATCACCGATGGCCCCTTCCCTAAAACGTCAAAAATGGCTTTTATCGGCCATCTAGCGCTAAAATCGTCAAAAATGAAAAAAATTATGAAAAAATGCCATTTAGAGCCCAAAACGTCTACAATGGCTTTCATCGGCTATCTATCCCTAAAATCGTCGAAAAACCTTAAAATGATGAAAAAATGCCATTTAGAGCCCAAAACGTTAAATATGGCTTTAATCGGCCATCTAGCGCTAAAATCGTCAAAAATGAATAAAATGTTGAAAAGATGCCATTTAGAGCCCAAAACGTCAAAAATAGCTTTAATCAGCCATCCAGGGCTAAAATCGTAAAAAATGAATAAAATGATGAAAAAATGCCATTTAGAGCCCAAAACGTCTACAATGGCTTTCATCGGCCATCTAGTGCTAAAATCTTCAAAAATGAATAAAATGTTGAAAAGATGCCATTTAGAGCCCAAAACGTCAAAAATGACTTTAATCGGCCATCCAGCGCTAAAATCGTCAAAAATGAATAAAATGAAGAAAAAATGCCATTTAGAGCCCAAAACGTCTACAATGGTTTTCATCGGCCATCTATCCCTAAAATTGTCGAAAAACCTTAAAATTTTGAAAAAATGCCATTTAGAGCCCAAAACGTCAAATATGGCTTTAATCAGCCTTCTAAGCGCTAATGAAAAATTTCCATTTACAGCCCAAAACGTCCAAAATGGCTTAAATCGGCCATCTAGCGCCAAAATCGTCAAAAATGAATACCCCTCACGCGTTCCCCCTTCGCCATACCCCGTCCCACCAACACCACTTCCGTGTTTCATACATTCAGTCTCAGTACATTCAGTTTTCAAACAGCTCGCGTGCCACCTATTATAATTGTTTTATTACAATTTTAATTTTTCATATATATCAATAATAACAATCAATCGAATTTGGTTGGTACCTAACAAAGGTACCTATTATTAAAATTATTTTCAAAGTACTCGATTTTGTTTAGTATCATAGGTGAATACTTCGAGTAAATTCATTAATTTAAAGAGTTTATTCGAATATTGAATTTTGTTTGAACAATCGATCGTTTGCAAAATTATTGATTATATATTATAGATCCATTTCACTTGTTTCAAACCTATCAAAAGTTTAGAAAAATGTATCAAAAATAGAAACGTACACTTTGAAAAATATAAAATTCTATCACAAAACCAGTGTGGTTTTCGTAAAGATCTAAGCACTGAAGATGCAATATAGGTATGATTTAACAAAAAATATATAAAAATCTATCTAAAAAATAAGAAATGTCTAGGTACCAATATTCTTGGATTTTAGAAAAGCTTTTGATGCTGTAAGTCATGACTTACTCGTTAAAAAAATAACTGAACTCGATTTAAAAAAAAACCCTAAAAATACTCACAAACTATCTAAAAAACAGAACATAAAAAAAACAAAAAATGGGAATATGTATACTTCAGAAGCACAAGAGTAACGAGTAAATTCATCGAATGTATTTAAATAATTCATAATATTAAATAGTAAATAGATAATGGCACATAGATTGGATCTGAAATAAACTCCGTTCATCGCACCATAGCATTAATTCGGCTGTAACCATCAGAACGCGGATCATTCGATTGAATTTGGTCCATGCGGATTAACTTTGATGATACGGTTTGATCATTGAATCCAACCACCGAACAAATAAACTGATAAAAGTATGTTGTGGGCGTGTCTACGTACCCAAAGTAATAATATTTAACTGGTTTTTGCTGCTAATCACTGGAGCGCTTTTTGCCACAATAACTAACTAACTAACTAACCATCACGCCGTTTCTCCGCAGGGGTAGGCAGAGAGGACGGACCGCCAAACAACTCGGTCTTGGCACACACTCTTTGCCTCACTCACATTCATACAATGTCTCATACATTCTCTTCTATTATTCTGACTTTTGACATTGCCCGACTCAAGTATCTGATTTACTTGATCGTGCCATGTCTTCCTCGGACGTCCACGAATTCTTCTACCATTCACATTTGCGTCGTATATTCTTCTTACACTGCTTTCTTCGTTCATTCGCTCTACATGCCCAAACCATCTGAGGGTCCCTTTCTTAATCTTACTCATTATTAATACATCAGCCTTACATTCTTTGCGGATATCCACATTTCTCACACGATCATACATTGTTTTATCACACATACGCCTCAAGGATCTCATTTCAACAGCATTCAGTTTACTTTCATCCTTCCTCTGCCAGTTCCATGCCTCACTGCCATACATCAGGGTAGGTACCAGGACTCCATTGTGGACAGCTAGCTTCGCTTCTTTTGACAGTTTTTTATTAGTGCCAACGGCATTCAGTCCTCCATTAATGGAGTTACCTGCATTCACCCTTCTTTCAATATCCCTATCAGCCTTCCCATCTCTCGTAATATGGCACTATTTAAAATTTCTCGGATTGCTTTTGCTACCGTTTTGGCAAATTTTCCCTCTTATTTGTAAGTAATTAAGTACAAGTTTACGATGACATATATATTTTTTTTATAAATCCTACAAATATGTGATAACAAAAGATAGATGAATTCATTGGCTATATAGAACTATAATCAGTTTGTATGTCTCCATAATAAAATTTGGAGTTATGATTTTTTTAATGTGGCCGGAAAACATTCAACCAAAAAATCTCGAGTAATCGAAGAAAAAAAAATTAAAATGCGCTGTCGCTCCAGAGGTTAAAGCCTCGATTACATTGAGCGAGTGTACATGCTCCTAGTCAGCGAATTCACTATCTGCTAGTAAACTCGCTCAGAATATTCATATTTACTGGCTAACTAGCAGATTGTGAACAATCTACGACAAACTTTGAAAGGGGGGCTACTTTACTCGCTACTCGCTAGCGTGTGGGCTTGTTAGCTAGTAAACTAGCATTGTGTCATCATATGGTTGCTAGTGAGCTAGCTACGGGAATCTAAGTTTTCTAGAAAATATGGACAGAAATCGTTTCATCTCACTAGCTAGTTCGCTACTGAGCGAGTAAAAAGTTTTATGTGTCATCGTCACAATCGCACTCACCGATACACCTGCTTTTAAACTTGCCGGTTAAAAGCTTGTAAACTCGCTCAATGTAATCGAGACTTAAGCGATTCGTGCGGCGGGTCACATGACAAAACGTTGTAACAAACTTCACGTACGAAATAGGTGTCGCAATAGGCGCGGCGTCACTCGAAGTCCGGTTCTTAAATTACAACCGTACAGACACTAGCGTATTAATACTATCATATTAGAAAATGAAATTCATCACATATTTTCAAATTGGTACCAAAATTCTTAATCGAACAGATAAACAAATCCTTTGGTCTGTCTCAAGTAAATCTCAAATATGTCTCAAATAAACTGTCTCGCCTGGAAGGACAAAATCGTACGTACAACACATAAAAAACCCAAATAAATCCCCCGTAAAGACTAGCCTTCCCATATTGCAGCCATGTCCCCATACAAGTAATTTTTAACAATCAACCAAATAAACAACATTTTCAACAACTATTATTATTAATTCATGATGAAAGAGAAAGGGACCTTTTTGGCACAGAGCTCTATATGTCATTATTTCAAAAAATCAAAAAAAGTCTCATGTAAATTGACTTTTTATAAGAAAAACTTTCTTTTTATACTTTTTTGGAGGTTATTCCCATCAGTGAAATATATCATATTAGAATAAGTTAACAATAATAATCTAAACGAAAATACGAAAGAGAACAAGACACAATAATTAGTTGATAGTAATGTAAATCTAAAATTTGAAAATATGAGATTGACAAATATGACGGTTTTTCAGAAGATGGCAATAGCGAAATTGGTTATCGCGCTCGTCCCGGTTAGACGAAGAGGTCTGGGTTCGAGTCCCAATTGCGACCATTGTCTTTTTTCTGTTTTTCTGTGTCTTGTTCTCTTTCATATTTTCGTTTAGATTATTATTGTTAACTTATTATAATATCATGTAAATTGTTTTAATGACCGAATTCTCCTCCACGTCCTTCCATCCCTCCTTGCCGCTGTATTATATGAACTACACACACATGCTTCAATCATCTAAGATTAGGTATTATAGTAATAAAAAATTTAAAAATCTCTCCCTAAAATCACATCTGATTTTTAAAAAATCAGCCTTTTATGTCTTTAATTCTGAAGAATGTCAATAAGGCATGGAACTGGCAAAGGCAGGATAAAATTAGACTTAATGCTGTAGAAATGAGATCCCTGAGGCGGATGTGTGTTAAAACCATGTATGATTGTGTAAAAAATATATAGGTTCGCAAAGCAATTTACCCCGTGCTATCCCCTACCGCTACTATATCTCTCTTTGCCCTTTCCTCGTTTTGTTTCCCACAACAAGGTATCTCGTCTATATACTTAAGCACACACTTCATTACAATCTTCGATTACACATCTGCCCGGATGATGGATACTGTAATGCTGTCCGAAACGTCGGCAAAAGAAGAAGGTTGCGCAACATGGCATAATAATCCAAAAATAAATCAATATAATTTTGAATTAGTTGAATTTAATAGGTAAAAAATCATAATGATATGAACGCAGACAAATTAAAATAAAGAAAAATATTGTTCATAATATAGCTAACTCTATTGCATTATAGGTATTGTATGTAACACTTCTAGGATAATCTCTGTTCAGTGTATCTAACCGAGGCTGCAGTAGGGAGATAACGTTATTTTAGTCCATTGATATCACTTACGCGATCCTACTAGATTTTATCTGCAATATCATCCCATGCGAAATAAACAATTAGGAAATAGGTCAACCAGAGTCTAGCAAAGACATACTTAGGTAGTAATATTGATTAATTTTATCAACTTCTGAAGCCACGTGAATGCAAATTATAATTGTTAAGTCGTTAAACTTTTAATGATGCTGAACTGATTGCCAATCATGCTATGTAATTTTTTTATATTAAATTATTTAGCCAATCATGTTATGTAATTTTTTTATTAAATTCTATAGCCAATCATGTTAGGTAATTATTTTTTTTTTAAATTCTATAGCCAATTATATTACTTTTTTTGTTAAATTCTATAGCCTATGTTAAGTATTTTTTTGTTGTTGTTAAAATTCTATAGCCTTTATAATTCTGTAGCTAATTATGTAACATAATGTTTTTTGTTAAACTCTATAGTCAATCATGTTATGTAATGTTTTTATTAAATTGAATATGTCAAAAGCGTACTTAGGCAGTTAAGTCGAATGATTTTATCGACTTGTCATGCAACATGATTGTAAATTCACTTTGCTAAAGTTAACTTTTTAATGGTTCTGAACTGATTTCCAAGCATTTTAGATATTTTTTATTCAATTCAGTGAGTTCTATTTTATCAAATAATGTCTGAAACTAAATTTATTTGATGAATATCAATTTTGGAGGCTGGTATGGATACCGCCGCCCAGTGATTTATTGGATAACCAACACCTCTGCCATGGGTCACCTCAAGTTTTTTAGCTATGTTTGGCCACTTAGCAGGGGTGCCCAGGCTCATTGGGTGAAATATGATCAGGTCTTTACAGGGGATTCACCTGCTCACCAACTTCGTGGCGGACCAGAACAGCGAGACGGAGACACTGGTTGAGGAAGATCTAACCTAGACCTCTCTAGCCGGACTCTCTTGATCCATCGAGGGATGGATTCATACGTCCGTCACTCCTGGAAACATTGACTGACAGATTCCTACCCACCCCTCATAGGTACCATTTTCCTTCGTGGAACTTACTCTCCTTAATTTCCCTAAACAGAGCCTCCACACAGTATCTCAAAAGTTGAAAGTGGAGCTAATGTAAAAAATGGTTAAATAAATTATACAAGAAAGTAGCACTGCTGATAACTTATAATAATATCTGTCTCAATTGTGTTAACAGAGAGAGCTTTACCTAAACTTTCACCATAACCATTGGTAAAACCGCCCTAAGCAATAAGCGCAAATTTAAGAGGTTTTGTTTAACATTTAAAATTAAATAAACTTTACTTGAAGTTAGTCAAATAAACCGTTTGTTAAAAAAGTAAAGCAGTTTTCTCGTGACCTTTGGTCCATCGCGGAGAATTGCTGACACGAATTTGCTTTTAAACACGCTTCCTCGACGAATTTTGCAACATGGTTAGCTTTCACGAGTTTCAGTTGAAAAAGCTCAAAGTCTCTTTTAGTTTTGTTGTGCTCAATGCAAAGTAAGAAGTTCTGGGTTCTGTGGTCATTAGAAAAAGTTGTGCAAACCGCCCTGACCGGTAAGTGCCATTTTAATGTGGAATGAATTCACCTTGTCCCGTAACTTTCTCTTTCATTTTATTTTATTTGTGGGTCGGGTCGAGCAACGAATTGCTTTTACGCAAATATGGTTACGTTCTAGAACAAATTTTGTTAACTTAAACAAAAACACTATTTGAATTTAGGCGCTTATCTATTTTTTTATTTTACTTTTTTATTTTTTTTTTTATTTATAAACATATTTATTAAATACATTACAAGTGATACTTTGTCTGTCCAACTGGGAAGGATACCCGTTTTAGGACAGCCAAATTGTATATTTAGTTCATAATATTTTTAACAAATATTAATCGAAATAACTATTAAGAACATTAAATTTTGTTTTCTGAACGAAGCGATGGTTTCTATATGCCTTTGGAAGAATCGCAGAGATGTGTTTTTTTCAAGGTCATTTTGAGGAACATTAATACTTGCATTCAGAGTGGATGAGTGGTTTCTTTAGTGATATCACAAGTAGGAGATTCTTTCCAAGTCATTATAGAGAACATTTACAATTGTATAATTAGGATTTAAATATATGATATAAATTCCCAGTGTATTTATGACTTTAATAAAGTACTACAAATTTTATAATTTCTTAAGTAGTAGTATTTACACATTTATAAACCCAATATATGACAAGTGAAATTTTCAGGCTCGTTTTGGAGAACATTAATTTATTTGGTTGTTTATTAATTTGTTTTATGTTTTATTTTACGCCCAGAGGGCTTTTATATAAATAATAATAAAGGCAGTTCATCTTAACCATGAGAAAAAAATATAACAAATAAAGTTACGATGGAATAAAAGCATTTAAATGAAGTAAAAATATGAGTAATAAAATTTTTATGTTTAGTGAGATATATACTATCAATAAGTTACGATAAGAAAGAATACATACATAATATAAAAATACATACAACAAAAATTTAAAGTAAGGTGATCATAGGTTTGTAAAATTGCGATAATAACCTTGTCTAATAACACCGTAGTATGTTTCGCTGAGTACTAAATCGCCGCAGCGCGCTGTTTCGATGGTAGGTACTGTAATGGCCCGCCACTCTTGGCTTTTGACTCCAATTGTGATGAACCCTACCTAGCTGATTTACTTTTCTAAGCTTCTACCTCGTAGTTTAAATCTCGTAGCTCCTGTCTCGTAGCCACGCTCATAATTCTACCCTTATGTCCTACTGATCACACCACTAGGTATGATGGCCTGACTCAACCCTCCTTTCGGTTTATTTCTACCTCAGGCTCGTGATTTCTAAACCCCTATACCTTATAATCTAGCTAAACCTACCCTATCTTCTTAAATCCCTGCGATTTTCTCACAGTAATCAAGATTTAAGATTTTAGTTCACATTATTTCTATAATCTGCGTTGTGTAATTTTTTTGTTTTAGATTTTACATCTGTTTGCATACTTAATATGCACTCATATGTAGAGAAGATAATGTATTACGTGTGGTAACCCATAGATTCTTTTAGAGAAAGGGTGAGAATTTTCCGATCAATTTATTTATTATTATTTTAGAATATTTAACCGAGTTTGATAAACTACCCCCGCCCTAAACCTTGTGTCTATTTGATTTCCGTAGGAATTTAGTGTGTTTATTTAATTCTTCCTATCACCGCTGATACATCGATAACATAAACAACAGTTAACAAATTAAACATTTCAAGAAAGCAAACCTTACCTTAGGATGATCGAACTCGAAGGTCCAGTTTTCTCAATTGAAGTCCTTGTCTGCAACTTCTCCTAACATAATGTGTTTGTAGTCATAGTTAGTGCTATCGGTTAGTATTCGCAAAATTGTTGAAAGAGCAGGAATGGAGGGATATGGGGAGGGGATAATATGTTTGCTGAAAAGTCGGCACCTCCGCTAACCAAGTGAAAACCGATGAACAACAATTTCAAACCGGATTCTCCCAAGTACGTTTGCTAAGCTTATCCTTAAGTCCGAGTTTTACTCTCTTCGACGAGCGTCTCTTGTTACGAAAGGGGCTCTTCACGCCAGATGGGGGAATACCAAGTCTTCATGCCGTTTTTCTGCCTCACTCCGACTTCCATCTCCGCCGGATTGAATTTAACTCTACTGAGTCTAGAAGGGGTATTTCATGTCTTCCCTTATCATGCCTCTATCCGTTAAATGTGACGTAAGCTTGTGACGGGCAGATCCTTCCTCCCACGTAACCGACCCAGCGTTACATTCCACCTCTGACTAGCTGACATAAAACTCACCTCGTGAACCTTATGTTTGCTTTCAGGTTCGACAAGACTCACGGTATGCAAATAACCTGTGGCTTTAATGCCGCGTCAGCGTACTGTCCGCATACGTCCTTCCTCTTCCCCGCATGCCCACCTCGACAATACCGCCACAAGATCAAAGCCGTCCGTTCGAGAAAGGTTGACACTTACATTTCCAGATGGCTCATACCTACATACAGAAGCCTTGAAGTTTACGTTCGAAGACAAGTTAGGATTCAGGACTGTATGAGTATTTGAACACCAGTGTTGTTTAAATGAGGTCACTAGCTCCTCGTGTGTTAGGTATTTAGGATAATGGGTATTTATGGGTTCTTGGATACCTACTTCCTATAAGAAAGATTTAAAAATGAGATAAATCAAGTCGACATTGAATCAATGACCTCCTGAATAGTTGTGATGTGCTCTCTTAGAGTTTGAAGCTAGTCGCAGTACTTTACTTTGCGAAATTTTTGCATGCTGAATCAATGCTACCTATTGGCGATCGCTCTAGTAAAATCAAGTCGTTTAGAATTGAGTGAATTTAAACGTCAATGTCGCCTTCACATATTGACCGCAGATTTCATCTCAAGCTATAATTGATAAACTTGTCCCTGACGTTAAGTTTTGTTTTGTTTATTCGTTAATGAATTTAGGTGACTGGGTCAATGGATGGCCTTGAACTCAAATCGAAATTTTGGTACACTATCGAAGGTCATATAACCATACCCTAATCGTGCTAGTGAAAAGAAACGATAGGTATTTATCTTACAAATACGCTAAGATACCAAAATTGATTTAGTGATGCGTTTCTATCTAATTATGTGTTAAGTATTTGTTTAGCAACATTTCATTCTGTATGGGAGGTGTGACATGCGAATGCTAATAAATTGGTTAGTTATTTATTTACCCTTACTTGGCGTTACGTCCATCGGTGTCAGGATATCCACAGGAACCTGTAAAAGCTTAAATATTGTAAGGACTCACCAAGCTCTAATGTCTTAATTTCAGCTCCCCCGGGTTACTATCATCGGCGAGAAACTTATAAGAGCATCCAGACTACCTGTGTAACTTATCGCACTTTTATTTCGACTTCCCACTTTTAACGATTTAATCCTACAAGATCCGGAACTCATCTCCTTCCTTTCTCCTTTGAATAGATCTCTGATGTAAAAAATCCTCACGTTTTCCTTTAATATCTTGTTATGAAGTACTTTCTTGAATCTTTACTTCCAACCCCTGTACGATGATTTGCGCTAGGTACTAAATTCAGTATTATTTTTTGTAATGTTTGCCACACCGATGTTGCCTTGATTGGCCGAGACTTCGGTGGGAGGGGGTAAGTAACGGAGCCGAGAGGCTTCGGGCGCTCTCCACTCTCTCCAGGCCGGCTTCTTATTTTAGCCTCCCTAAGGGTTGGTCACGCCACCTTCATAGTTGGCTGAGATCCTTAATATCACAACTCACAACAGTTTTTTGTGTTTAGAGATTAAAATAAATTCAGTGATTTATTTCGGACGAGGAGCCAGCTCTGCAGATGTAACCCGTGCGAGATAACGTACGTAAGCCTTATTTAATTATGTTATCAATTCATTCCTTTTATTTTGGTTTAAAATCATTAACTTTCCATTCACAAAGAGATAACAAAAGCTTTTTCCTAGAAGCGTCGAAGCCTAAATAAATTCTTCAGTATTTAAAGCGACAATCAATCTTTTAATTTATTACACCTTACCTGTATTAATTTTACCAATGAAGCGATGATTGTCCTGAATCAAGTACCCGAGCGGACTGCAAACACGATAATCTACCGAATGAGCTAGCGGTGAAGATTTGTAAGTATTTAAATATAACATTGTGGTATTATTCTTTATTAATTTACCAATAAGTCTGTAATCAAGCGGTTCAAAACCGTAATTACGTAGCACTTGCGCCTTCCAACGTGAGGCCAACTTGATTCGGGATATTTATCGCTCCCTTGATTTTTTTCATAACTCCATATTTTTTTCGTGATGTATGTATACATATGTAAATAATAACTATTTTTTCCCTTTAAATATATAGGTAAATAAGTGATTGTGAATTGTTAATTGAACTGTGAATCCACGTGTTTTGTTTTAGAAACACGCCGTTTTTTAAAGAGATATTTTTAACCACTAGCATCCATTTTGACCCACGTGTTTTTTTCAAACGCCGGTATTTTAAATCACGCATCTCAAGTGTTCGCATTTTAAAAAGTTCGCGCGTCTTTTCAAATGCCGTTATCTTAAACCAGCATGTGTTTTGACCGTTGAATAATCAAAATCGACAGGCTCTGTTTTGGAAACACGCCGTCTTTCGAAAGAACGCCATTTTAAACCGTTGGTCCACCCACGCGTTTTGGTTTTACCGCCAAATTTGAAACTCAAGGCGCGGCGTGTCCACTCAAAAAGAAGAAGATACCGTTTTTAAATTCGAATGTTAGAGACAGCGCGACAATATTGAAAACGATTATATTTGGGCGAAAATGGTGATGATGCTTCATAAAACACGAATTGTTTAAATTAGAGCGAAAACCTCGTGGGAATTGTCTAATAGCATTTATAGAATCACCATAACTAGAAAATGCGCGAGCATTACTTGCGTTTTTTTTTTCTATCGAAAGAATTTGGTATAATTGCCGTTTCGGCGTGAAAAAAAAATGTAGAATAAAATCTATGTTTTAAAGAGCGAAAAAAAAAAAAATTCGATAAATCGGTAGAAATACGGGAAGCCGGTTGTAGATTAAATACGTTACCACAGCGCATTTAAATCTTTTGAAAAATAAAACTATTAAAGTATTTTGTAGGTTCAGTGTCTCCCATCACGATGAAAGTGGTGTTAGACCAGCATTCTGAATCGAAACCTTCCTCGAAATGGTTTTAGACATATGCGGAGACCACATAATGTGAACTTCTGCTAGAATCGACGTGATTTGAACTCAGTCTAAACGAGAAAAGAATCTGAATATTATGGATTTATTTATATGGTTTAAGACAAACTAAATGTGAACTTTTTAAATGAGATAATATTTCCAGATGAAGATAAGACCAATATTATGTTTATTTGTAATTATTCGGCTTTCGGCATTTCAGAAAAACCCATTGCCAATGTTAATTTTATGGCACCCCAGAAAGGTCTTATATTTATAACATATTCTTTAGACTTTCGGAGAGCTCCATAAAGCTTAGAGTTATTTTATGACCGGGTACCTAGGCAAATAATGGAATTCAAAATTCTTTAAAAATTAAATGTAGACACCCTCATAAAGGTTAGATAAAGCAACAGACCGGTTTATGACCCGTCGGCAGATGGGTACCTAATGGATATTTTGGGTCCATTTGTAAATAGAAAGTTCTATTGTCTGCTAGGATTGGAGAAATGCACTTTTTATTATTTTCTGGGATTAGCATTTATTTCAAATATGGGAAAGCAGGTACTTGGTACGATATCCTTTCAAAGTGAATATATTGACTAGTGTTAATAATATTGTATTACATACAATATTAAAAGATAAGTTTGATACTTAATTTGAAGTAGAAAATACATACCTTCTGGCAATGTATGACATGGACTGAGGTAATTCTGGGAGCATCCCATGTTTAGAAAAGCTACGCGATCAAATAATATCTAATCGGTCAGGTACATCGATACATCATTACTTATGTGTGGTAATGTTATAGGTATTTACATATTGAGAGTTATACCTACCAGTTAAAATGACGACAGAAATAAAGAACTGTCCTAAATTCGAGTTCAATCCTCGTGATATAACCGTGAGATATCATTTTTAGTGTTCAATGATATCATTTTTAGTGCCTTCTTTATAGGATATAAATATTTCCCAGTTCGAATCTGAATTAATATATAATGCAAAGCACACCGATGTAATCAATTTACTTTAAGATTCAGTCGCGGGTTCGATCCCTTGCGAATTTACATATCTCCAAACACACCGATCTTTCCAACGAAGAGTAGAGACTTATTTACGATGAAATTTAGCTTCACACAGGAGGGCCTCAGGAAAATAATTTCCCTTAATGCCTGTGTCATCTTAGGGGATGCTGAGTGGGAGGTCCTTTTAAGGAAAGGAAGGAGAAGAAGGAAAGAGGTATGAGGAGCGGATAGGGATATCGTAGTCAGTGTCCAGGAGTGACAAATGTAGGAATTAACAGAAGTGCTGATTAAAGAATAAATAGTTCCGGGGCGGCGGTACCCATACCCGCAACCCAAATTGATAGGAAAACGAAATCAATGAAAACGGAAGTACAATGGCTGATTTTTTTTAAATAGACTGATATAATCGGTATTTATTAATTAATCATATTGTAGCAAAGGAGGTGGGTTCGATTAATAGTTCGGATTTTAATTCGATTTATAATGATTAGATTAATACATAAAGCTCAGCATAGGCCAAGTGTCTGGATTTATTCAACTAACGGGGAAGACTGATTGCATACGACATCAATAGGCATTAATTAACTTTAATGTGATTATTCGGAATCACCCGCCGGTGGTGATAAGGAGCGAACTTATTTACAGGAATTTGATAAGTTGATAAGAAGATCGAGATGGAATCCAATTAGAAATGTTGGCCCATACCAAGTGGAAAATTCTCCAAATAATTTTGAAATTTTTTTGTTTTGCGACGTGAATCGTGTTTCGATTGATTTATCATTCAAGTGGTTTTGTAAGAACATGACAAATCAACGCATTATGAAAATAAGATATGAAATTTACACTACACACATCCACACACCCTTATAACACAGCACTGTTTTGAAAGGACGCTTTTGAGACAGTGTGTACATACAATTCACCCTACAATCGCATCGGAGTAATTAACCGCGATGACCACACTTCACATTTTATAATACGGCTATATCATACAATATTTTTATTGTATTTTATAGTAACAATTACTTAATCTGAATATTGCAGTTCTCTGGTGGGAGTAACGCGGGTCATTGATACCCTCGTTATTTTGATTCGAGTTTGTCTTATTCTCGGTACAAAAATAAGCTGGCGCCCATGACGTAGTTCATTATTCTTATGTAATATATTCTAACACTATTTTCTAGCCAACATTAAATAAAATCTGAATTACTATTATTGTTGTCAGCATTAAAAAGATACCCCTAATGCTCTGAGTATAATAATTATAAATATTGCCTTAAAACGCAATACATCGACGACAATTATTTTGCAGTGAACTGTGATAAAACTTGTGGTATTATTAATGTGTGGCTGGAAATTTTTGGGTGGCCTTAAGTAAGAAGGACTCATTCATTTCCAGTGTTTTCCTGAATTATAGGAAGGTACGAGTGTTGTCCTGAATTATAGGAAGGTATGAGTGTTGTCCTGAATTATAGGAAGGTATGAGTGCTGTCCTGAATTATAGGAAGGTATGAGCGTTGTCCTGAATTATAGGAAGCGCTGATTGTTGTCCTGAATTATAGGAAACAATGTGGATCACTGAAATACTTTTATTTTTTTTGTTGTCTGTTTTATTGTCTGTTTTGTTTTTAATATGTCTTAAACCAGTAATCTGTACCATTAAAAGGTGGAATACTGACTACACTTATACATTGCCTGTCCTTTAAACGGGGGTTGATGTTCTTCGTATACATACATCACGAAAAAACATATAATGTGGAGTTCCCCTATGCTCTGATCTTGTTGCAAATACATTTACCATTCAGATAGTTTTGTTTACTCTATGTACCTCGATGCCTAAATGTTTGTACTTTTCTAATTATGTTATGTTTTGCTTTCATGTTGACGCCACTCCTTGAGTCGTTCTCCGCTGCTGAAGATCGTTACTGTTGCTCTGGATGCCCTGATGGACATTACTACCTGAAAGCTGCGTTTAACGATGTTCCTGCTAGGCCGCTTGGACGTGTTGATTTTGCTGTTTTTTAATATTTTTATGTAGACTGTAAACTTTATAACTTATTGTGTATGTAAACTGTACAACTTTTTGCCTAGGTTTTTTAATGCTGAATCTCTATGTGAATGATGTTTTTTTGTAAAGTTTATTGTGGGAATTCTTTGAAGGGTTTAAAGCCAAAAAACCTTCGTTACAACGGCAGTTTTTTGCTGGTGTTTTCGGGGATGTGTTATGAAGTACTTTCTTGAATCTTTACTTCCAACCCCTGTACGATGATTTGCGCTAGGTACTAAATTCAGTATTATTTTTTGTAATGTTTGCCACACCGATGTTGCCTTGATTGGCCGAGACTTCGGTGGGAGGGGGTAAGTAACGGAGCCGAGAGGCTTCGGGCGCTCTCCACTCTCTCCAGGCCGGCTTCTTATTTTAGCCTCCCTAAGGGTTGGTCACGCCACCTTCATAGTTGGCTGAGATCCTTAATATCACAACTCACAACAGTTTTTTGTGTTTAGAGATTAAAATAAATTCAGTGATTTATTTCGGACGAGGAGCCAGCTCTGCAGATGTAACCCGTGCGAGATAACGTACGTAAGCCTTATTTAATTATGTTATCAATTCATTCCTTTTATTTTGGTTTAAAATCATTAACTTTCCATTCACAAAGAGATAACAAAAGCTTTTTCCTAGAAGCGTCGAAGCCTAAATAAATTCTTCAGTATTTAAAGCGACAATCAATCTTTTAATTTATTACACCTTACCTGTATTAATTTTACCAATGAAGCGATGATTGTCCTGAATCAAGTACCCGAGCGGACTGCAAACACGATAATCTACCGAATGAGCTAGCGGTGAAGATTTGTAAGTATTTAAATATAACATTGTGGTATTATTCTTTATTAATTTACCAATAAGTCTGTAATCAAGCGGTTCAAAACCGTAATTACGTAGCAATCTGCCGTTATTATTGAAGAAGAACGATCCTATCTAATTAACCCCGACAACCCTCGCCTCCCTCCCCTTTCCTTCCATATTTGATTCCAATCTAAAGAGGGGAATCGATTCTTAAAAATCGTTCGCTCGAATATTATTTTATTATGTGTTATATAACTATACCTATTTACTCTTTAATAAATTAATTTATTAATTTGAATTTCCTTTAAATTTGTATTATTCCACTTTATAAAAATATTTAAGTTTTATTTATTTTTTTCTCAATTTATATTATATATTTTTTTTTTCATAACAACTAAAGATTTTCTTTAAATTTGAATTATTCCACTTAAGGACAAAGCTAAAGTTTTATTTATGTCTCCAATTTGAACTAGAATCCCTTTGTAACGAATAACTAAATATTATTCGTCACTCAGATTACAACAAAACTGAAAGAACCCCTTTCACTTTATTTTATAACACTTTTGTTTAGCAGCAAATTAATCACTTGGATTATTCATTTAAACTTCGGCTAAGTATTTTCCAGATTTCGGATCAATTATTATTATTGCGTTGTCACCTAACGATAATTAATATCTCGTAATAAAATTTCCAACTTTCGACCTAAACGTAAATTTTTTATTTAATGAAACTTATTAGACTGTAATTTTCTTTATATAACCTCGGACTAAATAACTCTATTTTAACCTTCATAGAACAAATTTAAAGCAATTCAAACACACTATATTAAACTCCTCCCGCATTGAATTTGTAATTAATTAATTAATTATTAGATTTTATTGAATCGGAAATTATTGCAAACACTGATTTTAGATTTATTATAAGATCATACACTCCGTTAAATTGCACGATTAACCCTATCCGGGCACTTCACTCCCTGTTTTATCAAAGTATAAAACTGATTGTAGACTCTATTTTACCACTGAATTTTTAAAGTATAAAACTGACTTTATTTTTCCACTGTATTTTTAAAGTATAAAACTGACTACTTTTCCACTGTATTTTTAAAGTATAAAACTGACTACTTTTCCACTGTATTTTTAAAGTATAAAAACTGATTCTAGACTCTATTAATTAATTACCAGGGTAATTCTCACAACATGCGCGACGTTTTAATCAACCTTGCCAGTTGTCGAAGGACCCCCTGTTTTATCCCAAACATGCTAATTTATACCCATCACAGCTCCAAAAAGGCATAATCGTATATTCCTTGACGAGGAATTATAATCTGTAATCACTCGAAATTTTTTGAAAACCCCATCTCGTTATCGTTTGTTCCTACATAAGCTCTTTCGATTTTTCTTCTTCCTAAATCTCGGTTCGTCCCACAACTTTGTCTCGCTTCTCTAAGGTTTTTAGTCCCGGACTTAGTAAGCTGTCACCCAGTTTGCCCATTTTCCACATGTCTTCTGTCTTCATAATATGTTTTATAAACAGGGTTTTATTCTTGTTTTTTTTTTCCCAATTTGAACATGCCCATAAGTGATCTGCTAAAACTGTGTTTTAATTGGCATAAATATTAGGGAAAACGTAGATTCTTCAGTCTCCTAGTTTTAAACGCTAGTTGCCCTGTATAAATTTCCACGAAAATTATTTCTTTTCCCCTAGTCTACGTAAGCAATTATGTCTCAGAACCGTATTTCCATTATTTATGTGGCATATTCAACTTTTCCATTTTCCCACCTAATTTTCCTTCAAGTAACGGTGTTTTAACAACTATTCTTAAATGATTTTCCCTTCATTGTTAATAAGGAATCATATCCTGGTTCCGTATCTACTCTACTTATAACGTTTTGAGTTTTTCCCATTTCCTTATCTGAGTTTTCCGGTTATGTCGGTTTTCCGTTCTCTCCCCCCACTCCTAACCCAATGATCCCTTATTGAAGTTTGACGTTTGCCTTTTTGCCGTGATTCCATCTCCCGCTAAAACCCTTTTTTCCCTTTTTGATATATTATTTATGGTGTTTTCCGGCCCACTAACTATTCCTATCCTGGGATATCTGTCAAGTTAACTACTTCGATCAAATTCCGCCCAATTTTCCATCTCTCTCTTGTTCAAAATCCCATAAACTGCAAGCCCTGACGTGTGTATACATTACGATTTCTACATACTTGGCGATAAATCCATTTTAATGTGTTTATAATTAAATTTTACGGAAATTCTATGATCTAAATACTAGGTAAGAGCAATGTTAATTTTTATGACCCTTTTTAATGGATAATGGGCCTTAAATAAACAAAAGGCATGTTCGAATATTCCTTGTTTATATCAACAATATACATGTGGGGTCGACAACCGTTGTAATGTTTCATTTTCCCTCGCAGTCTCGTGTAACTTTATGTTATGATCCCTATTTTAATTACGTAAAATGACTCCTTTTTATGAATTAAATCTATCGCAATGTTTGCAGTATTTCCACCCCCCCCCTAGGTATACTATTCCAATTCCTTTCCAAGCACCCGCTACTGCACCAATCTAATCTTGTTCAATCCTTAAACTCTAAATCTTTTTGAAATTTTCCTTCCCAATTCGCTTTCCTAATCTCTCCGTTCCGTCTAGAATTGATAACAATAATTTTCCATTGTGTTATGTATATTCATTTTCTTTTCGTACGTTTTTCCTCGAATTTAGCCTCTCGGCCGTCATATGTAGTTATTCTATAATTGAGAATCCTCCCGCAAGCATGCCCCGTTGTCCCCGCGTTTTCCACTCAATATATTACTGATAAAATTTTTTTATCGTTATCCAAGTGTGTTTTTCCGCAACTAAAACGCTCTAATGCACTCGAAACTAAGGTCTCCCGACCCCTTGAAGTTACCCTTTATTAATAACATTACTTGGGTTCGTTGTACTAAAAACCTTGAATAATTCGATATTTATCTCTTAGTTCATTCAACCCTGATCTCTGTGGGAACGTCTAGACCATAAATTTCTTCACTAATCACTCGGGTCAAAGTACAATCCTTTGTCTTCAAAATGGGCACGACCCCCTTCTTGCTGATAGGCTGAGTTGATTTTTAATTGCTTTTCCTACTTTTTAATTGGTTGTCTCAACTCTCGCGTTTAAAATCGTCCCTAAACCTGGGGTTCCCATTAAATATCGATCTCATCACCATCTGTGTATATTTAAGGCAACTATAACACATCATTTTAACAATACCTCTTTTTTTTTCGAGCAAGTTTTGAATTTGACCATACAGATGTCGTAGCACTGCGCTTTTCTCCTTAGAATAAAAAAATTCTCGTAGGCCTTCTCGTAAATTAGAGGTTACCATTCATCACAGTACCTACCTTCTGTACTCATACCTCTCTCTGCTAGTTGCAGGAGTTCGGAACTGTGGATTTTAATATTATTTTTTAGATAAGAAGTTAAGTCCTTTTTTTCAAAGAATTTACTGAGACATTACATTTAATTACATCAATAATTGCATTCAGAATAGGTGAATGGCTTCTTTCGGGCGATCACAATTTGGAAATACTTTCCAGGTCTTTTTGGAGAACATTAACAATTGCATACTATAATTTACACATTTATAAACCAATATATGACATATTAATTCCCAATGTATTTATGACTATTTAATTTTGATAAATTAATATAAGTAAGTAATAGAAATTTCACATTTATAAACCAGAGTATATGACATATAAATTTCCAATGTATTTATATAGAGAGTTTCAAAACTTATTTTTGAAATGGCTAGTCGTTATTTTACAAGAAACAAAGAACAGAGAACAAGGATCAAAAACAGAGCAAAAGATTAAAAAAAAAAAAAATTTTTTTTTTAAGCATAACATAAACATTTTAGTACATATTAGGTATGTGAGATTGTGTTAGCATATGTTCGCTCTTGACTCTCCCCATGCCTAGAAGCCAATTGCTAACCCATTTCCGTAAAGTGCTTGCACTTTTCAGTTTCCATGCATCAGGTATGATATTGAACAATTTAGGCCCTAAGTAGGATTATTGTCTTTGGGCATGTGATGTGTTTGTAGTAGGTGGAACTACTGGATTCCTCCCTGCATGGCGGGTGTTGTGGAGATGATCAATGGATGCATATTGGTGTCGGTGTTTTTGTGTATGTAAGATAATTTTTCTTATGTATAGTTGCCGTACATCGAGAACTCGTATCTCTTCAAATAATAGATCACTGGGATACCTGAAGGGTTTCTTAAGGATGACCCTTAGAAGTGATTTTTGTGCTTTTGCTAAGTGATCCATTATTACTTTGGAACAGCCGCCCCACCCCAAGGATGCATACTCTAGCAGTGAGTTACACAAGGCATGGTACATTTGTTTAAGATCTTTTACGCGAAGAATATTTCTAACAGACATAAACAGATGAGTAAGTTTCCTGATCTTTGTGGAAGTTGAAATTACGTGTTCGTCCCATCTCAGAGATTTATCAATGATGATTCCTAGATATTTTATACTATTGACACATTCTAAGTTTAAGCATTTACAAGTGGTTTGGTCATTACAGTGGTGTATAAGGATGTTGTGTATTTCTTTTGGTTTTCCTGATTGTGTTGCACTGAAACGGATGAATTTGGTTTTGTCTAAGTTAAGAGTGAGGAGATTGTTGTCTAACCATTGTTATATACTTATGTTATAAAAATAAAACAAACACTTTGTATTTAACCACGAATAATTATTATTTTATACATCGACCAATTTCGCTTCGACCAAGCTTCTTCAGGATATAATAATAACTAAATGCTAAGACAGAATTTTCGGTTATATATAAGTTGAGTGATAGAGGGAGAAAGAATATGACAAAAGAACTTAATTAGACAGAGACAAAGTATTTGTAAGAGGTACAAAAGATACTCAATTAGTGGGAGGGAGACAACAATACACATCTAATCACAAGTAAATGTACAACCAACAGTTAACGGTATTCAATTAGATATTTTAAAAAATGGATGTGTTTTACATTATAATATAAAGGACAATATTTAGATATATGATAATATTAATAATTATGGACCTCAGAATAACATTATAACACATATTCAATATCATGGGCTGGGATAGATTGTAGGACTATATGGTGTATTTTTTTGATTGGATAAATTAAGGGGCCGCAACTCGAATTTTTACCGATTTCTTACATATCTCCCTTAAACATAAGTATATGTTATTTTTGAAGATAATGTCTAGATATTGCCTACGCCGAAACGCATTTAATATGAAATTCCCTCGATAGAAAAAAATCGCGAAGTATGCTCCAAAAATTATTAAAAACAAGTCTGTTTCTATTATCTTACAAATTATATTTGTGAAAAAATTCTAAATGTTTCTTTAAATGATACTTAAGATGCTCCTCAAGAGATTTTTGCTCTATTTTAAACAAGCCGTGTTTTATTAAACATTTTCGCATCGATTTTGGCGCTGTAAATGTTAGCGCTCTCTTCTAACATTCGTAATTTCGTATCTCTCCATCTTCTTCTTTTCGAGCCCGGTTGCGGTACCTTAAGTAGGAATTCTGACATATTTGTATTTAATGATTTTATAATTTCTAAAGCTTCTAAATTACCTAGTTTAATATCAATACTGTTGTTAAGATTTCCCGAAATTTTGTCAAAAGTTTGATCTGTTGAGATTATATGGTAGCTCAGATAAACTCTTTCCATTTAAACAGCGTAAATGTTCTTTTACCCTAATATTCACATTTCGTGCTGTTTTTCCTACAGAAAAGGCAGGGCAATCACTGCAGCGAAATTTAAAAAATCGGAGAGGTTTAAATTATCATTTTTTTCGTTAGTATTAATTAAAATTTTGGCGAGTTTATTATTTGTGTAGAAGGCCGGTTTGATATCTAAAGGAAGGTTCTTAACACTTAGGTTAGAAAAATTATTTATTGATAGAATCCTAAGCCAATGGTATTTTTGAGGATCGTTATTGTTTGTCGGGGTGCTTTTATAAAGGAATTTATTTGAACCCGGGGAGGGGGAGAGGAACTCGGGAAGAGGAATGGGAACCCTGGAGGTGGGGTTCACGGGAGGGGGGTTCTCTGATGGGGGGTAGGGGAACCCGAGAGGGAGAGAGAAACTCGGAAGGGGGGTGGGAACTCGAGAAAGAGGCTCGCGAGACGGGGAAGCTGGCGAGGGGAGTGGAGAGAGGAAAGGCGATGAGGAAACGCGGCAGAGAAAGGGAAGGCGGAAGGGGAACAGGAAACATGGGAAAGGACACGCAGGGAGAAACAATTTCTATGTTAGATGTCTATGTGTTGCTAAACCATTCATCAGATTGCGAAGAAACTTTGGGGATTTTAGGGAGATGGGGAAGAGGAAGGAAAACGGGAAGAATGGGAAAGGACATGTAAAGGGAAACAATTTCTTATTAAGTTGCCAAGCAACGCATTCCGGAACGCCAGTTTAAAAAAAGACCTTGATTCCAAATCAGAATTCCGATTGAGAATCCAATATTTCAGTCGGTTCGGGGTCATAGGGCCAAGTTATGACCGACTCCAAGTTTTACAAAGTGTTATAACCACCGAACCCAAGTGTTAAAATGATGATTTTTTTTTAAATTGTCTTTTGGACGTTTAAATAAAAACGCATCAAATTTTAACACCTCTGCAAAATAAATTTTAACACCTCTAAAGTAATGCTGCAATTTTGTGGAGCGGATTATTTTAAGATTTTGCAGCTATCGACTTCCGCGTTTGATGTCAGTATCGCCGGTTTTGACGGATTCTCGATTTCCGGTTTCAAACGCTTCCGGTTCGACACATTTGCTCCTCCGTTATCGTCAGTAAACCGCGGGTGCACCAAATCAAAAAAGTATGATTATTTTGTTTAAGCGATTGAAAAATGATTAAACAAAATGAATATTACATGGTATATTTTTTCACGTCGCTGTTTATTCCATAAATATATGAAAATGATCTATGACAGTAGTAACTGCGTTTCAATAATTTTGTTTCATCACAAATTTACCCAAATTTTTTATTATTTAAATTTTATTTATATATTTATTTTTGGGTAATTGTCAGTTTACATGTTATCAGTTTGTACAAAATAGGCACACATTCATAGCGAAAAGCAAAAATATTTTGATTTAAATAAAAAATGTCGGTTCTTCATAATATATAATGGTGTGATTATGTGGTCTTGGAAAATGTTATTCATTGTTTAATTTTTTTATTAGTTCTCGACTAGCAATTTTCCCTTTTTTTTCTTTATTTGTTTTTGGGTGGTATGCCGTGTTGCGCTACCTCCTTCTTTAGCCAACGTTTCGGACAGCGTTTCAGTGTCCGAAACATCTGTCAACGCTGTCTGAAACATCCGACACATCTGTCGGATCTGCCGGATCTGCCCTTATGATGGACACTGCAACGCTGTCCAAAACGTTGGCTAAAGAAGGAGGTAGCGCAACACGGCATAACACCCCAAAAACAAATAACTAAAATACTTTTACGTGAAAATCTAAAAACTTTGCAATTTTCTCGATTAGCAATAGTTCTCGACTAGAAATGTGAAGGTTTCGGGTTCAAATCCTTTGGAGTGGAAGATGTGGCTGAACGGAAGATACTTTCGTATCAGACTACCTTGTGCGATATGTCAGATCAGAACAATATCGATTTTGTTCAGGATGTTGATTGCGATTACGTCGGCAACTGTTTTTTTTTCCAGTTTCTCCATAAGCTAAGGCCCTTACTCTTTTAAATGGCTACAACCTACTTTACCTCTGGGTGTACCTTTTTTGAAATCCTTAACAAGGTCTAGAGGGATTCATTAGCAATAAGACAATCTGTTTTGAAAAATCAATTTATTGTTGAAATACATTCCCGTTTAGTCAATCAATACGCAATAAACAATATTTATTTATTTATTTATAAGTAAGAGATAAACAGCATACATAAATATAAAAATACATATACAAACAAAGTAAATTCAAGTCAAGCCAAAAGGCCTCTAATGCTAAAGTTACTTGGAGATGGAGTTTTATTATCTAAATAATATTGAGAACAGGTTTTGTTTTTTAACCCTCCGCCCATCGCGCGTTTTTTGTAACGCGAGGTGTCGCGCGGGGTCGCTTAGGACCCCAAAAATAAATATGATTAAATTGTTGTTATAGCATACATTTTATATGTTATTTTAAGTGATTACAGTCAGGTGGTAATGACTGCTTTGAAATAAAAAGAAATATTCAAAATTATATATTTATTTTCAATGCAGCTTAAAACATTTTTTGTAATTTCGAATAATATTTTTTCATAGAAAACTTTTTTGAAAAATCTGATCTATCAAACCTTTTTGATTTCTATCAAACTTTTCGAGTTCTATCAAAATCGATTTCTATCAAACTTATAACTATTTGAGGTTGATACAGACTTATTAATTTAACAACAACAAAAAAATCAACAAAATACAATGAAACAAGATATATCCCTGATTTTTCATGGTATTTTGTTGATTTTTTGAGCCTCACGCCGAAACACAAGTCTGTATCTCACATCACACATGCGCAGACTGAAATTTTTCGGCGCTAGCGTCAAGTAGTCCCTTTTAAGAAGCTACATAAAGAAAGGAATCAGTGGGAACATTTAAAATATACCTACATAATTAGCATTTCTGTAAAACCTGGGTTTTTAAAGACCCCACGCGACGGGTCGGGGGTTAAGGTAGAGAGAGATACATATTTTATTTGTGCAATTCATTATTAAAATTTTAATTACAGAAAGCAGAAATAATATGTACCTAATGTATTTTAAGGAGGGTTGTCTTAACAAACAATTTTCTCTCTTACTCTGTCTCTAACCTTCTGAAACATAACAACACATTGAATAAGTAACAGCAGAGAAGTGTATTGAAGAAGTGTATTTGTCCCATTCATTCTAGGAATTCCTTTTCTTTATTGTATGTTCGTTGGCAAATTAAATAGAATAGTTCCTCTCATGCGGGAAATAACAATTGGGAGTTTTATTTATTTATTGTCTTGTAATATTTACAAGGTATTAACATGAAAAAGTTATAAGGTTAACATTGCAAAATCTGTAAATTATAACAATCCACTTAAAAATATTCACAGAATGCAAAATTTATGATTTGTTCTTTCTTTATGCGAGATGTTAACAATAATATTAAAAATAACAAGATATAAACAAAAATGTAAAGGGGAGAAATTAAACATAATTTTTAAAATGTGTAACAAAAAGAGAATAATAATTAGTTGTTTATTGTTTTGTGTTTAATTCGCAGAGCTCCATTATTATCAAGTTTTGCAAGTATTTTTATTACAACTGTTTCGGTTTACAAGAGCATTTTCAAACTGTTTGTTTCCAAGCTGTAACAAAAATACTTACTATAACATTATCAAATTTAAATACCTATTAAAAAATAACAATAAGAACACTTACAAAAATTTATGACAAAATTGCACCATTACAAATACATAAAGATTTCTTTAGTTACCACAATTAAATATAAGCAAAAGAATAATATCTGTTGGAGGATTTACCGTGCCTCTAGTGCGAACCACAACAGCTCAGCATCACTATGTATTCAAGGGTATAAAATTATTTAATAAATTACCCCTTGATATACGATCGGAAGAAAGCTACGAAAAATATAAAAAAAAAAATAAATTAAAATACTCTAGTACCACCTCATAACTTAACTTATTGTATATTATATCTAAAAATATGTATTGCATATTTAGAAATATGTTTTTGCCTTATCAATACTTTAAATCATTTATTTTAACTAACCTTTATTTTTATTACTTTTATCTGTATTTTCTCATGAAATCATTAATATTTTTTGTTAAATTACTAACATTTTTTGTTTTAATTTAAACAAATGTATTTTTTTTTAGTTGTTCTATCCTAAACACAAGCAGCTGCTTTATTAAGAGAGTGATTGAAATATTGAAGTATTATTATGTTGTAAAACTGTAACCTTTTATATATTTAAATAAAAAAATAAAAAAAATAAAAAATTAACAACAATTCTCATTGGAGTTAAAATATAAGTTTGAAAAATGTTAATTTTCCCTTTAAAATATGCGTTACTGTTTGCGTAGATATCTACAATTATATCTATAATTAGTAGTCACATTCAATAATTCTATACAGACAAAACATTCGAGACAATGGATTGAAGTATGCAATATTGTTTATTATAAAAAAATGAAAGATGTAATATATTATAACTCCTTGAATTACGTATATTAGGAACTCTAATATGAATATTGCTCAGACAATGAGATAATTTTTTGTAAACATTATTAAGTCAGGAAATTGTCTTCTTTTTTCCAGGGTTGTAAAATTTAAGTATTGGAGTATTTCCTCAAAAGATTGGAGTAGGTCATTTAGTCCATGTTTAAAAAAATAATAGTAGTTTATTTTTTTTGTACAGATTCAATAGCTTTTGAATATCTTTAATAGTGTGGGTTCCACATAACACTCCCATATTCCAATTTGCAGCTGACCAATGAGTTGTATAGGGTTAGAATGGATTGGGGTTTTTGAATGGTTTTGATATTCTCTCTCTATATGTACTTATAACCCCACAACACGAGTTTCATATTCAGTAGTTATTATTTTAATTAAAACTTCTAGTCCTGACGCAACACGAGCACTTGTTTATAGTGTCGTAAATGTAAAAAAAAGAACATATTTAATTAAAATTATTACACTAAGAAGATAAATTAATAAATGTATTAAGGCCACGTCCGTTTGCCCTAAGTAAGCTCAACTTATAAAATAAATTTTATTTTTGCCTAAATTGAGCTATAAACATTGGAAATTTTTATTTTTATAAAGTCCAGTATGCATACACGTTTAACTTAAATAAAAACATAATAGAAAAATTAAATATTAAAGAACAAATTGAGCTTTAAAAATTTGACAGTTTTATATAGTCCAATATGAATACACGTAAGACAAAATTTAACCCAAATAAAAACATAATAGAAAAAAATATATATATATTTATGAACAAATTGAGATAAACATTTGACATTTGTCCGGTATGCATACACGAAAATAATATTTACGACCAAATTAGTCCAGTATACATACATGTAATACGGAATTTAACCCAAATAAACATGTAAAAGAAAAATATTAAACAATATATTCAACCAATCCGAGATTTAAAGATTAAACGTTTTTATATAGTCCAGTACGCATACATATAATACAAAATTTAACCAAATAAAAACATAATAGGAAAACAAGAAATAATATTTACGACCAAATTAGTCCTTTATGCATACAAGTAATACAAAATTTAACCCTTTTTTATATGTATACCGCACAAGAGTCCCAACTGCTCCCGTCTGAAGCCAGTGAGACTATGGCATCCCCAATTGGGGTATGTTGTGAAGCTGAGGGTAGTGTGGAGGGGAAGGAGATAGGGAAGAGGAAGGTGGGGAAGTACCTGGCTATTCAGATCTGGTCACCAAACACGGCTAATGCCATTTCAAGCAACGTTTCAATTCTGAATGGTGGTCTTACACCAGGGCGATACGGATAATAAAAACATTAAAGAAAAACAAGAAACAATATTTACGACCAAATAAGTCCATTATGCATACATGCAATACAAAATTTAACCCAAATAAAAACATAATAGAAAAACAAGTAATAATATTTACGACCAAATTAGTCCAGTATGCATATATCATATATGTAATACAAAATTTAACCCAAATAAAACGTAAAAGAAAAATATTAAATAATATATTCAACCAAACTGAGCTTTAAAGATTAAGCTTTTTTATATAGTCCAGTATGCATACATGTTATACAGAATTTAACCCAAATAAAAACATAATAGAAAACCAAGAAATAATATTTACGACCAATAATTTGTCCAGTATGCATACATGTAACACAAAATTTAACCTTAATAAAAACATAGTAAACGAAATAAACAAACACCAACAGAAAAACAAGAAATAATATTTACTACCAAATCAGTCCCGTATGCATACATGTAATACGGAATTTAACCCAATTAAAAACGTAAAAGAAAAATATTCAATATTCACTCCATCTTTGCAAGATCTTTTCGATGTAAAATTAACTTTGACTTATGAAACTTTTCTACGGGATGTGCGATAGAAAAGAGTATGTACTTCCACCTTTATTGAATTACTTTGTTATAATTGCTAGATTTCTGGGGCGCTACTAATGGGTTTAAATTCATAATTTGGATGCCTTTCTTTAAACTCGGATAAATTCTCTATCTCTAAAATATCACTTTCATGGATGGATGCACCTTTATCTACGAGACGCTCCACTACACACCATTCCTCTGCCAGTATAGCGTACATAAGAGCTGCACCATCATCCGCGTTAACATCAGCTATCCCATCGAGCAAAACCCGCACCACATCCCATTTCCAAAGCAGCGATCCCCACGTTAGTGCGGTATATCCCCTCACGTCTGGCCAGTTAGGGTCCACACCCTCTTGCAGGAGGTATTCCACTACTGGAAAATGGCCTCGAAACGCCCCTACATAAAGTGCATTTCCGCCGTCTTTACCAACAGAATGGATATCGGCACCTTTTTCGACAAGATACTTTAAAATCGATAAATTGCCGTTTGCTGACGCTATATGAAGTGCAGACCATCCATCATTATCTCGAGAATTTATCTCAGCACCACTTTCAATGAGAAATCTCACGTCCGATAAATCGTCTGTAGCCTGTCTAGGTCTGGCCGCTGCTGAATAAAGTGCTGTCCTGCCGAAATTATCTTTAGAATTTATATCAGTACCACTTTCAAAGAGATATTTTACAATCTGTGAATTTCCCTTGAGGGTCGCATACATCAAAGCAGTCTTGCCTATCGTACACCGTGCATTCATGTCTGCACCGCACTCCACTAAAAACTGGACAATGTTCATATGATGACTCATAGCAGCAGTATGTAAAGGAGACATCTTATTATCTCGCCGTGCCATTAATGCAGTGAAGAGAACAGAGGTTTGCGCCTTGATTAGTTTAAGGACAGCTAGGTGGCCATGTTGTGCGGCGAGGTGAAGGGCATTCTTCATTTCGTGATCTTTATGTCTCATCAATACTAAGCAGTACCGTTCGATATTATTTAACAGTAATCGTTCCGATAAAATTTCTGACACTAGATTAATATTTTCTCGTAAAGCCTCTCTAAAGAGAATAATTTCCGTTTCAACTTCTCTAACCCTGGTAACCACTTTGTTAAATACTATTAAGATATCACCACTTATATTATCCGATCTTAGTAAATAATTTGAAATGTAAGATTCGGAAACATCTCGATTAAATAAATATGCAAATAAAATCTTTTCCTTCGCTTCGTAAGAACACGTCATGATACAATTAAAAATATTTCGGATTATTCTGTTACAAATTGAATCAATTTTACCAGATGGTGTTGGCTTAACCATCACATGCAATGCTGTGTCGTAATTCATGTCATATTGCGTAATAAAAGAGATGAAGGCTTCCTGTGTATTTTCTATATTCAATCCGCTGAGTAGAAGTTTAATTATGTGTTCATTTTTTTCTTGGACAGCGATGTGCAAAGCAGTTTGGTGCTCCTGATTCCTAAATGCAGAATTATTTTTAAACCACAATTGACCAATATGTTGAGCGATAGATTTACGTTTAGTCTCCGAAATTTCTATGTCATCTAATAGAAAATTCATGAACATTCTGATTACTTTGCTGCCAGGGTGCAGCAGTATCTGAGACAAAAGTATTTCTTCAACCAGCTGATATTTGAAATCACTGTCTTGTTGGGAGCGTTCTAATTGATTGACCCAGTGGACGATCATCTGTGCACAGAAATATTCAGCGTACGTTTGATGGACAAATTGAAAATGCCCGTTTCCAGTGGACTGTACCAAACCATGTCTGTTAATTACATTTAGCCACTCGTCTGAAATGTTGACAAAGTATTTTCGATAAAAATTAGAAAAAAATGCTCGGAAACCCAGTTCTCCGTGTTTAACGGCTATGTCTTTAAAAATGTCTTCTTCCAAAAGTTTGTCCCCCAACATTCCTAATAATGTTTTGTCGTGTATATAAATGTCGTATTTTAGTGAAATAAACTTTTTGTACAGTTTTGGTGCACTGAAAATATCAAATTGCTCACTTAAAAGTTCCGGAGACTGGGCCAGGACAATTCGTGGCCTGAAGACTTCGGCCAGCATTCTCAACTGCAAGGGAACCTCCATAAAGCAGTCTATGTCTGATCCCAATACTTGCTTTGCTTGTCGGAGCAACTCTTCGGAATACAGTCTGAGTCGTACTTTCCATTCCTCCCCGAATCCTCCTAACTCGAGTGAGAGACAGGATTTCCAAATCTTTACCAAAAACTCCAGCTGTTTTTCGCTGTTGAGCTCACCAAAACAAGTAGAGAATATACTTAATTTCCTTTCTAATGATTCTTTTAAATATTTGCGTACTGTCAAGAATATTTGTACTGATGGTTTATTTTTCAAGAAAATTAGGAGTCTGACAATTTTTTCTTTAGCATTCTCTTTTTCTGTAACATAATCATCTAATTCATCAAAACCGTCGATCATTAACACGACCCGCTTGGTACACGTCTTATTTTGTAACAAATACTCCAACATCCAATGAGAAAAACTGCGTTCGGCATCAGTGCTTCTACACTCACTCAGTAAAAAATTTGCCACGTTTTTATCAGTGAACCCATCTGGTAATCTGTCTATATGCGCTTGGAAATTTTTCATTTCAATATAGATGACCCAAGCTGATTTAATGAGCTTTGACAAACATGCCAAAGATGTTGTTTTCCCCATCCCTGGCTCATCTGTTATGAGCACAAAATTGTGTTCCGTTTTGCTCAAGGTTTGTTCGTCGCAGGAATTCATGGTCACACAATAACGAAGGCTCTCCATAGAGCCATTAGAATATCGCCACTCAAAAAGATGTTGATTTTTTTCCGTGCTCTTGATGAAATGAATATTTTTAGATGAATGTTTCTGAATTATTTCCACCTCCGCTTCTTTTGTGGTGGCAATATGTGTGTTTTCAACGAAGGTTTTCCTTTCTCTACAATTCTTGATCAATTCTAAAAGAGAAGTTTTATCTTTCTCACTACAAATGACAAATAGGTCAGTAGCATGTTTAATTTTTGCGAACTTTTGCACATCAATGTGTGCTCGATGGAGAAACGTCCTGGGAAAATTAAAGTCTTTATCAAAAATTTGTTTGCAGTAGACTTCTCCCTCGGACACTTCAAGCATATAAATAGAGTTATGTTGGTTCTTGTTGCACATGTCCTTGAAGAAAAGTTCTGGATCTCCCTCCACAAGGATGACCTTCCCATTTAGCTGCTGCCAGTCAGCCTCAGTCTCAAGCTCTTCGCGGCTCAATCCATTTATCACCACCAGGATGTTACTGTTGGGTGAGTTTACACAACTCAGGATCAAATTCTTACTAATTTTAAAATTTAATTTAAAGAATGGAACCTCCAAATCACTGAGGGCGGGACGCGTATCCTTTAAAATGATGGCATAGTTTTCGATAGTGATAAAATTTTTCAAACATCTTGAACTTAATATCTGTTCGAGATCATCAAGAGAAAAGTCTTCCCCGAAGAACTGCCGGAAGCTAAACCCCCTATCCCCTGTTATAATAACATTATCTCTCTCCAATAGATTTTTTTGTGAGTCTAGATTTAGGTCCGTGAGATGAACGACAGAGTTTACGCGTTTAATTAATTCAGATGTGTTGGGTGTGTCTACTGATTGTGAAGTAATTAAAATAAGTTTCAGCGATTTAAAATATACATGATTAATCAATTTTGTGCGGTCCGCAAAACTAATGGAGGAAGAAGTATTGTCTACCACCATCATGTATTCTTTTCCAATGGGCCAACCGTATATCAGATGAAGTTTTCGTATCTGGGGCCATCCCAAGAACGTGTAACGGTTTCCACTAAAATATTTGTTGACGCCGTCAGAGGATTCCACACTTCTTTGGATCTGATGGAGGATGTTCCGAAGTCGGATCATCTGGAATGCACCGTCTCCACTATGTGTGACTATGCAGAGAACTCTCTCGGTATTGGAATCCAAGAAACCCCGAAGATCCACAGGATCCTCAAAGTCCAGACAACACTTGGGCAACAAGTTGAGGTAGCTTTGTCCCTCCGCGAAGTAGATGAAGTCTGCAGCATAAGGGAAGACTTTGATTTGTTTGTCCATCGCCTGAGTAAATTCTGGCTTCAGCCATCGCATCAACTGCTTCAAACGGTTACAGAGTACGGCCAATGATTTTTGTTTTTTTATTCGATTATAATGTTCTATATCGAAATCGGGTAAATTTTTAGCAATCTCCACGTTAAGATTTTTCTGGACTGATTCATCAAAGTTTTTTTCGATTTTCTTTACTTGTTGTTCGTGCAACTTGTAAAGGATTTGTAATTTGTCTTCAGAAAAAACTTCGAAAGAACTTTTTAAAAGTTCAGCATTTTTCGGGGACTTGAGTTCCGCCAAAGTTTCTGCAGGTTTGCACTCGATCGTTCGGTTATTATGATCTATATTGAAATTGGGGAACAGTTCAGTAATCTCCATTTTATATCCATCTAGTTTTATTCTAATAAATTCGTTAAGAACGTTCAGTTCCCTTTTCTGTTCCAGTAATTCATGCAACTTGAAAAGCATTTCCAACTCGTCTTCCGCAAAAACTCGAAAATGACATTTACAAAAAATTTCAACGTTATTTACTTCATACCGATGTAACTTTTCCGTAAGGAATTCGGGATCATATTTTGCATTTTCGTTGTAATTATTTTTCTTATTTAAGATCTTAAAAAGTTCATTGAATTCTTCTTTGTTTTTGGGCCAATCAAGCACTTCACTTATGTTCGTTGTACCTTTTTTATCAGCAATCAAGGCTTCGACAAAATTGCTCATAGAATGGGTCTTTAAAGTATATTTAAAGGTATGTGCATCAATCACGTTGAAGTTGGATAAGTCAATAAATATGCGATAAATCCTTCCAAGATGTTCACCACAGGTGTTGATTTGATTCGGTGCCGACAGGTAAAGAGTAACGTTCAGCCCATCCAAATATACATTCATTCCATACCTGTCGTAATAATCATCCAGTACTCGGTCCAACATGTCCCGTGCACCCGGACTATCAAAACCAACGGTCTTCGCGTGTAAACCCACCTCGGGTTTTTTTTCTAAGCGATTTTGGTTAGTGGCTAAATACTTGACAGAGAAGGTGGTTATCTGCGCGAGCCACGCTCCTAGAGAGTGGCCCGTTATTGCTAGGGTGTAATGCCTCTGTTGATTGTTCGCTGAATTAATGGCTTGACGTATGTGATCCACGAATGTTACAGCAGATGTCATGCACGATGTGTATTGTGTGCGAAAGATGCCTTGCACATCTGTATACAATGGTCCAAAGTGTTTGGGATCGGTCCCGCGATGCGCCACAACTACTTGCTGCGAGTCGGTGTGCACAAATGCTGCACCAAAGTAGCCATTGGAAACATTCGTGTTAGTGGCGGTGATTAAAAGTCTCCAGCCTTGTAGCTTACCCAACAGTATCCTGGTTCCGTAATCTGCGTCTGATTCCACAGAACTGCCCCAAACACTGAATGTAGAAGATTTCTTTGGAATGTAGATGAGGTCTGCAAAAATGACCAAGGTTTGGTCAGTCGGGTGTGACTCCTCATCTAGCAAGTCCTTTGGACACTGCTCTTTTCCTTCGAGAAGGGTGCCCTGCATTTGTTCTAATTGCACCCTTTCCATCAGCAAACTGCTGTCGACTTCCATGGCTGCTGGTTCTGAAACAAAAAAATTATCGTGCATTAGAATTGTATAATAAAAATTGGCACGTAAAATGTACAGTACAGGTGCCGCAGGGTTTACGGGAAAATAATACGAGAAACTGGTCTATGTGAAACCTCATAAGAGCGCCCAGTCGATACAGTGTAAAGACGGAAAACTATATCGTTGCCCGACATGTATTGTTGTGATAGGTTAGGGTTATACGAAGGGATTTATTGCGTGTATTGAAGGGGCCGAGATTAGAAAGTAGAAAAAAATAGATACTGGTGGTATTCAATTTTCACGTACGTACACCGGCGTACAAGGAATCAATACTGCTTACTCATTAGAACAGGCTCCAAATTACCTGTAGAACAGACTGCCTATATTGTTTCCATACAATGGAGATGACAAGCGGTCAATCAGACGGACCTCTCTCCTTTGCACAGAATCAAGTAAGTTTATCAAGTATTTTGGGGCTCCAACCCTGGGGTAGCTCCCAAATTCAACTGTTGGACATACTTGAGATTCGTACAGGGTTAGCAACATTCGTACTGTCACTAACAAAGAATTTAACCCTATGGAACTTATCTGGGGGGCCATTATTTTATTAATTTTATTTTCTATTTACTTATTTTGTTTTATTATAAACTATCCAATCAGGAAGGCCCATTTCAAGACAGTCAAATTTACAATATTATTTCATAATATGCATATAAAATCAAGAAATTATTAAATATATAGATCAAAGACTAAAACTGTAAACAAACCACATTACTTGGTATTTTTACTTATTGTGTAATTTTACTTTATCTTATATTGTTATTCAATAAAAAATAAAATAAAAAAAACTGATTGTTTGTTACGTGTATTTAACGTTTTTTAGAATTTTAAATCGTAAGGGTGCAGAAGTCCTTTAAAATTTTATATTATGTAGAATACTATCTGACCCGGCCAACGTTGTTCTGCCATATAAATTATTTCTATGTATGGATGAAAGTTCGATGAGGTGGACGTAGCGCTATCTGTTATTCTTCATTTTCTTAACGCACATATTATTGGCTGCTATCTTTATTTATTTATTTATTAACACCGATTAAAGCGGCTTTTACAAAAGAATTACAATTATTTTACATATGAATACAGAATATACATAGATAAAAAAAATATATAAATATTAAAAATATATAAATATAAAATACATAAAAAAGAACAATAGAAATTGTAGTATCAACATAAAAAGTACAACGAGTAGCTTATTATAAATACAATACAACATATTATAAATCCCGAATAATATGTATTAAGAAATTAATACTTTAAAACTGTATTTGATTATAATCAAGATGAGAAGCGCTGACAGACAGTTTTAATTAAGTAGTGTTTGTATGAGGTTAAACTAGCAATGTTTATAGATTCATCCAAAACATATTTGTTTCCAAGTACATGCAGGCGATTCATTATTATAATTGAGTTCAGCGTTAGATCCTTTATTGTTGCAATGATAAGGTAATTTGAAACGAACTGATCGACTAGGTACATGGAAACATATTAACGAAAGAAGTTCAGGGGAGTTCAACAGGTTGGTAACGATTTTAAATATATAAAATAGGTCTGAACAAATTCTTCTTTCTTTTAATGTATCGAGTCCCAATAATTGTAACAGAGAGTTAAAATTAATATAACGTAAAAATTTATGTTGGACTCGCTCAAAGGAATTCTCATGTACACTGTAGTAAGGATTCCAAATGGTGGAGTTAAATTCTAGTTGGCTTCTAACAAGTGAAGTGTAAAGTAATTTGACAGTTTTTAAATTTTTAAAATCCTTTGAAATCCGTAAGACAAATCCTAACATTTGCATTGCTTTACTGGTTATATTATTAATATGTTTAATGAATGTTAATTTAGTGTCAAAGGCAAACCAAGGTCTCTTATTTCATCAACAGATAATAAGATGTGATTATTGAGAAAGTAGGTGAACAACAATGGTGTTTTTTTCTGTGGAATCTCATAAGTTGACATTTTTTTACATTGAGAGTTAATTTGTTTATAAGACACCAATAATAAAAGCTATTAATATTAGATTGAAGTGTCAGACAGTCCTCGATATTATCAATAATTCTATATATCTTCATATATATGATTGCAAGATTCAACCCGAACCAAATGCTATCTAAGTAGTGTCTGGATAAATATTTATCCATTTTATTTTTAATACACGACATCTATTGACTTTTTTCTTTAAGAAAATGGAGATAGTGTTGGTAGTTCTTAGTCTAAGTATGATACAGTTAAAAAGTGACCGAATTGGAAATGGGTTCCATAGCTCAATCGGTAGAGCATTGGCCATGAATGCTAAGGTATCTGGGTTCGAGTCCCAGTGGAACCAATATCTTTTTCTGATTTTTCTGTCTTCAGATTTTGATTGAGTTTCGCCAATGTTGTCTACATTTAATTAAATAAATAATTTCGTTTGATATTAGAATAAGTTAACAATAATAATCTAAACGAAAATATGAAAGAGAAAAAGACACAGAAAAACAGAAAAAAGACAATGGTCGCAACTGGGACTCGAACCCAGACCTCTCCGTCTAACCGGGACGAGCGCGTTAACCAATTTCGCTATTGCCACCTTCTGTCAAAACGTCATATTTGTCAATCCCATATTTTCAAATTTTTAGAATTATATTATTATCAACTAATTATTTTTCTCCATATTACGGGCAACTACCCTTTTCATTGGAAACAATCATTCTAAGAATTGGTTTGTAACTTGGATAGCGTCTCGGATAGATATATCCGAATTTATTTATATGAAACAATTGACTTTTATAAAAGTCTAAATTAATATTCAATTTTTATAGGAAAAACTTTATTTTTATAACTTTTTTTGAAGGTTATTCCCATCAGTGAAATATATCATATTAGAATAAGTTAACAATAATAATCTAAACGAAAATATTAAATATATATTCGTTCTGTTTGAAATATGAAAGACGACGATTAAATTTGTTCATACAAAAATACTAAAAACGCGATTGATAAATGGGAGGGTGAGGGTAGGAGGGTGAAAATTTGAGGTTTTAGGTATTGTTTGATGCCAAAAAAAACTGGATAGGGACACCCTAATTACCTAGTGGTATGAAATATACTTTACAACCTCTTCTCATACCTGTCAAATATATATACAAAATTTCATAAAAATTGGTGTATCCGTTTCGGAGGAGTGCGACCACAAACACAATTAAATATAAATAAATAACTTTTTATTTATAATTCTAAGGAGATTTATATATATTTATTGAGAGATTTTACTTTGGTTAACTAATTTTTCGCCCTTTTTCTAAATTTTAAGCTAATCCTTTACCAATTTACTAAGAATGTGGGGCCTTTTTTGTTTTTTCTTTGTAAATTTGCCGTGGAATTTTGAGGTCTACTGGAATTTTCTTGAAATATCGATAATACATTTGCCTACGTCAACGCCTGAGATTGCAGCCGCCTGTACATTATTTCTGCAGGCTGAACTCCATCTTGTTCTAGAATCCCTGCAAATTCATTATTAACTCCCCGGGCCTTGGGCATATTCTGACAAGTCAGAAAGTATCCACTTTGTAATAAAATCAAAATAAATTAAATATTTCCGAATATCCGAAAACCAAAAACCGTTTTTGGAAGTTGTTCAAATAGGCTTTAAAATTTTATTATTAGATTTATAGATATATATTTATACATATATTCCGTTTGAAAATGTAATATGTTATTGCATGAAATGTTGTCATTGTGAAGGATCCTGCTGACGAACTACATAAGTAGTTTAGCAGGTTTGAAAAAAATAAATTAAAAAATATGTATCAAATATTATAATCAATAATTATCAGCCTGAAACACTCATCTACATTGAAAAAATCTTCCGAGAAAAGATTGATTATAATATTTATTATCTACCCTTTGTGCTATGCATAAAAATCTTGTTTAAACGTTAGTTTATCAATTAAAAATAATAATTAAAAATATGTATATTTTTGAATTATTAAAAATTTGAATGCAATCGTAAAAAAATTTAAAAATTGGCTCACCCTACGTTTTTTCTAACAAAAATATTAAATAAAACACACGCATTTTATTAGGAAAATGTTATTGTTTCTTCATTTTCTTGTCGTTTGTCATTTGATAAACTAACGTTTAAACAAGATTTTTATGCATAGCACAAAGGGTAGATAACAAATATTATAATCAATAATTATCAGCCTGAAACACTCATCTACATTGAAAAAATCTTCCGAGAAAAGATATACATAAAAATCTTGTTTAAACGTTAGTTTATCAATTAAAAATAATAATTAATATTTGACAAGTTAAAGTATTTCAGCAAAAAATGCAGACATAATTAGTCTCGACGCCACCTAGCGGGAGATTTAGTATTAAAAATACCTCTCTCACAAAAATAAAGTTGGTTGTTTTCAGTTGGAAAAATGTAATAATGAGTAATTGTCAAATGAAACACTAGTATATATTGAATTATTTGGCGGGTATTAGATAAGCCGCCATAGCTCAGTGGTCAGAGCTGCTGACCGGCAATCAGATGATCACGGGTTCAATTCCCGTTGGCGGCCAGTATCTTTTCTCGGAAGATTTTTTCAATGTAGATGAGTGTTTCAGGCTGATAATTATTGATTATAATATTTGTTATAAAGCATTGTGTTTTCTCTTTCCAACACTGTTTAAATCATATTTTTCACCATGAGAGTAAAGGAGATACAACGATCTCCATGAGTCCCATGCGAACTGTTCCTAAAAGTGAACAAATCTGAGGGGTTAATAAACAATTAACTAACTTACCAAAATTAACTTTACGGATACGTCACACGAGGTCACTGAACTATCACAGGATTGTCTTCCAAATAATGAATATTTATTTTAATCGATCGAAGGAAATCACAATTATTAAAAAGCACTTTGGATTGATAAAAAAGTAGTTTGTTACTTAAATCACGGACTAAGTGTTTTGAATTGGTAAAATACAAATATTAATATTAGCTCTCGCCTAGAGTCAAGGATCTGTGCCGCTCAGCAGCGGAGGTCCAAGCATTTATTTTAATTTGCTGAACACTTTTTAAAAACGAACAATTAGGTTAAAATTAGTTCATATGGATAACAAGACACACGTGAGGACTGGCAATGGACTTGATATGGTCTGAAGATAAGACTGGCCTACTAAGAGCTATTTTAAAATACATATTCATTTTTTATCTCCATTCCGGTATGGATTAGGCTTCGTGGAACGTGTTATCTGTAGCTGTGCAGGAAATATTATCAGTTTTGACAGTCAATAAGATAGGCCCACCTACAGAGATTAGAATGTGATCCACGAACGAAGAAAAAATTTGAAAAAATAAACGTTTTAGTTCCAAACCTTGTGAAAGGTATTTCACCATAGCATAACTATATCAATCGTGTAATAAACTATAGTGTATGCACGAAACGTAACTTTTTTTTAGAAATATCTATTATTTAATCTAATATCTGCATATTGTGCCGACTTGGAAATTTGTTTTTTTTTTTACGTTAGCTCCACACAGGAGGCCATGAGGAAAATAATTTCTCTAAGGGACTTATAAGGGACTATGTCATCTTAGGGGACGCTGTGCCGAGAGTTTATTAAAGCGTCATCCATTAATCACGTGAGGCTCGAAAGGGGGGGGGGGGCTCGGAAAAAATCATGAAATATCACAAGAAGAGGGGGGGGATATAATGAGATATCACGTGTATTTATTTTTCGTTGAATGCACGATTTCTAAACCAAATGCCAGTCAAAAAACCTGCAATCTTAATTTCTCTCTGGAAATGTTTATTTATCACGATGCTTTATTTTCCAAAATTTTATCAGATTATACCTGTATTTTTAAGGTAATATTGTAAAAATTTTCAATATATTTTGTATTCAAAAAGTACACGTGATTTTGGGAAGGGGTAGTCTAAAACCTCACCTCATATCACCAGGGGGGGGGGGTAAAAAATTGCTGAAAAACAAACATCACGTGACCCCTAAGGAAAGGAAGAGGAGGAATTTGAACAACCCCTAAGGAAAGAGTGATGGACGATGGCGTCTTGAGTAGAAATTAGCTTTGCATATACTTTTGGAAAGCGTGTCCATAAAATAAAAACACATTACAACTCTGAACCATATTTTTATTGGAAGATCCAACACTAGTCGAAACTCATAAATGTAAGTGTCTAAATTTAATAATTAATTAATTTGAATTTTAATTTAAATAAATTTTAATTAATTTTAATTTTAATTATTTTTAATTTTAATTAATTTTATTTTTAAACAATTTTAATTTTAATTAATTTTAATTTTAATTATTTTTAATTTTATTTTTAAATAATTTTAATTTTAATTAATTTAAATAAAAGTGTTAAGGTGTATAAACTCAAGTGTCAAAATTTTGCGCGGCCTTTTTCAAATAAAACTTAATTTTTGATTTAAAACCGATAAATCTGTAAGAAAACAGTACCTCATAATGTGTTTCTTTAATTTAATCGAAGAAATTCATGCAATACAGTGCTACGACACGTAATAATGATTTGGGGATATATGAGCCTTTAAAAGTTGAAAATAATTTCCTCCACTTTCTCCAACAATACGGCATAGCCGACGCCACGCCGTAATGTGGATTTAGCGAGCCTGGGACGCCGGGACGCCCGCGCCGCGACGATGAATTCCGCTTCTCCTGAATTTCAGCCAACATACAATAAGGCGTCGCTCTCAACTGAAGTAACGACGTTCTTATTCCGCCACGATGTGAACGATTGCTACAGGAATACTTATTTAAAACGTTGTGCTGTATGATACCTACATGATGGATGAGGGGAATTTAGTTGTTGGAATGTTTAATTCACAATATTTATAGACTACTAACCGAGCTGGTAATAATAATAATAATTGGATAATTGTAGAGCGCCATTTTTGTGGAAAATCACCTCAAGGGCGCTGTACAATTTATGTTGGATTATTAGGCTCTATTTAGTTTTATTATTTACAACTAGCTACAGAAAACATGCTTACCTGGCAAGTAACTTCCGATAAACACACTTAATTACAATTTTTATGCTTGGAGAAGATACGGCTTTGCACGCGGAAGACATTATATTTAAAACACTGAACATGCAAGATTTCACATTTGCTCCCCCCATCATTGTTAGTATTATTTTTATGAGCAAATTAGTGGCAAAAGTATAGTTGATATTTATTTTTAAGACTGGAGAATTTAGGACTCTTTAGGGCTGGAGAATTTAGATGAAATGACCTTTGCAAAAGCATACAAATAAGAATTTTAACATTTTTATAAAATTAGGGCAGTGAAGATGATGATGAGAGGTTTTTGACTTTATTACTACTTGTTACTTCCTAGGAGTGTTTGACTTTATTACCTGCTATTGTTACCTATTGGGAGTAAGACTAGTTAGAGACCAAGTGGACAAATGCGTAGGTTTCCTATCCGCGGGTTCAATCTTCTAATATCTAGGCCCTCCATGATTTCACAATCAAAGTTTATCTTTTACTTTAATGGATGTACGAATTGTTAATATTTATATTGTCAGCTTACTATGGAAAAAACCTTATTTCCGATTTTACAGTTCAACTGAGATTTGCAAGTCATTGTTTACATTTTTTCTTTAGAATAGGTATTCTAGTCCCGTCCCTTTACTATGACGATCGTGTAATTCTCGTAAGAAATATCGCTTGTTCTGAGGTTTCCTATTAAAATATCGTTAACATACTAAAAGTAATCGACCTAAAACAGTACCTTGTGGTATTCCAATTCGGAATTGAAATTTTATTATCAAAATTGGAAGTGTTCGTTTTGAGAATTCAGTCAAGCGACAAAGTACCTACCAATAATATAATACCTTTTATAGAAAATTATTTAATTTTCTAAATTAGAGTAGATTGTCGAGAATACAAGCTAACCGTGATTTTTCATTAAAATTAATTTTAAACAATAAACATCGAAACGTGAACCTGTCGACAGGAATAAAATACCTAGTATTCTAAGATAATTTGATTTAATTTCCGCCTTATATATTGGAAATAAAATTTAAATTCAAAGCAAATCCTAATTCTGGAGTTCATTGAACCAGAATTACAGACATACTGACTTAGTAACAACCAAATATACCAAATAATAATAACAGTGATCTCGCCGACTATAACCAAATATAAGGAGCACAAAAATATGACTGGATATATCCAATTCGACAATTTATTATGAACTTTTATTGCTTAGTGACAGTAGTTGTTAAAAGTCATATAACCAGTAAACCATTTACACATATTTTATTTTTTAAATTTCTCTTGATTTTTTACGGGTATTTACTAATATAAAATAAAATAAAAGAAATGGTGACGTAGGTACCTACACGAAAAAATTGGGTATTGAAAATAATTGAATTCATTTTACCATATAAAATTCGTAACTCTGTTGAAGTGCTGCTCTATAAAAATGATAATTCTCGAATAAAAGCGTATGAAAGAACTGTATCTGAAACCCTCTACAAGGAACTTTCTACGCCTTGTGTATTTATATCGTATAAGGAGATTTTCGGATATTTTCTGAAGTGGTATACTCTTTCGATTGTCACGTGTTGTGCTTTCTGGAAATACATTAAACACGCCGCCCTCTTTGAGTGCTCCTTAAACACCTCGAAACGATGTGGAAAGAAGATAGAATAGATATAATCCAAGTTTAAGTACAAGAATAAATGAACCCATCATGCAGAGACTAGAAGAATTCTCGATTTTTTTATGTTTTGAAACACAACAATTCGTAAAATCTTTTTTTAAAATTTAATATAAATCAAATTTAATAATGCCTTTATCAAGTTCTGCAATTTTTGTCATATTTTTTTATGAAAAAACATTTTTAGCACCGTTGTATTAAAACTAGATGTAACGAAAAATAGCGATACTAAAAAGTGACAAACACATACATCCATTGGATTTATCCTGCATAAGGTTCTAACTACGTTTCAATAATGCTTTTCCAGCCAGTGCCGCTTTTATTTTAATGTGATAAACTAAAATACCTTAGACAAGATTTTACCTCAAAATCAAAAATTGTTAAATAGATAAATACGAAAACCCTACCCAAACCCTATTTCGAACCCTATCCAACCAAAGTAATAAACATGTACGTATCAACTATCAGTTACAAATAAAATGGAGATTGCAATGGTTCAAAGTAATTTTAAAAACATAATGGACCTTGATGTTAGAACTTCGTTTTACAAGTATCTACTGAAATAAAATACATTATGATTCTGCAAAATACTTCGGTTGTAGAAATGGACAAAGGAAATGGTTTGGAATTCAGAGGTCATTTTTGAAAAAAAAAATGTCTGTTAGAACGCTGTCCAAATAAGGTCCTTTAAATGTTCTCCGACTCGAGAAAATGTCCTTTAAATTGTTGAATGGATTTGTTAGCTCGTGTTTTGAAGGCAATTTCGCCCTGAATAAAGATCGGCTGGGACGTGATTTTTTATGGACTCGAGCAGTTAACTGAATGGTATAGCAAATATGCAAATAAACCCAGCACTCAATATAAAACTATCTCTTGATAGCACGTTTACTTTTCACAAAATCTATTATGTACTAGAAATATCCAAGGAGACTATATATTTAATTTATTACTACATAACATTATTATTAAGACATAACATTTTTAAAATTATAAGTAAAAATATTCGGTCAAAGAATGATAAAACTTGAGCGAATTAGGAAAGTAAAGCAAATATTCACAATAAGTACATAGAAACTATTCTGTCTAATAAAATGATAATTTACTTTATATATAAGAAAGGAGGCCAAATAACGCAGGCATATTAAAGATGAGAGCAAACCAATGAAAAGTAAAGAGTAAAGTTTTAGGTTAATTATATTAATTAGGTCACAGGTAAATATATTGATGAATAGACTTCATGTGTTTCAATGTGTTTGAAAAGCAGTAAGATAGCTTGCAATCTAAACTTACACCAGGATTATTAATAGACTGCACAGTAGATAAGTCAAGAGTATTTAGTTTATAAAAAACCAAACTGGTTCCCTCGCTCAACAAAATGACATATTTTTGCATTTATCAACATTTAGTTCCAAGCAAATAATTTTATTTCAATCATTAAACGAGTTCTTGTCTAATTGAAAAATTATACAATCTTGGTAGGACTTAATTGTTTTGAGGATCTTATTTTCAACTTCAAAAAGCAAGTGACGCGTGTGAGAACGTACACTAATAATGTGGTTTTTAAATATTTTAAAAAGAAGCAGACCTAGTTGAGTTCCTTGAGGTACGCCAGACGTTGCATCAATATTGACAGATTCAAAGTTATTTCTTCTAACCCTTTGTATCCCCTTTCTTAAGTAAGAATTTAAGATAGATGATAAGGGATTTCTTACACCGATGGTATTAAGAATAGTGAAGTTAACTTTATCATAGGCTTTAGAAAAGTCTTTGTAAAGAAAATCTACCTGAAAGTTGTTGTCTCCATGATCTTTGGCAAGTAAATTAGTTGTGGTAGATTTAGCAGATCAAAATCCTCCGCAATATTTTTTTAGGAGTGGATTTCTTTGTAACGATAAAATTTTAAAACGTTGTGAATGTGAGATGTAATCGATATCGGTCTGTAGTTTTTGACCTGTTTCCAGATTTTAAAATGGGTCTGATGCATTAAATTATCCATGATATGCCATTTGCATATCAATTTGCAAATTGATTTAGATAAACTATATTTATCTTCTTTCAGTAAAATCTCTCGAATACCGTCAGGTCCAATAAATTTCTTACTAGATAAAATCTACAGGGACTGGAAAACATCTGCAAGTAAGATTTGGCAATCATTCAAATTAATAGCATCGGCATGGATAAATGGAGAAATGGTAGACGAGGTATTATCAGAATAAACGAAAGAGAAGTGTTTTACAAAAATTTTAGCAATTCTAAAAATACGTATACTTTATTTGTTTTTCTACGGCACTTTATTTCAGTTTATAAACAAAATTCAAAATATCTATGTATCTTCACTCCAAAAAAATATTTTTTTTCTTACTTTATGTAGAAAACACATTGTGTCCAAAAACTTTACGACGGCTCTCCTAAAGCACGATAAATTTTCCACTAGTTGCAACCTTCCTATACCCCAAGTGTCTTCGATTCTATCATCTTCTCCTATAAAAGCAATAACTTATTCAAAATTCTACAGATAAATCTAACAAAGACGCAGTACTTTCCATAGTGCGAAGCGCTCTTCTTTTTACAAAGACATTTAACACAATGTATATTTTCCTTGTGCCAACAATGTCCATAGTTTACGCTCCGATCCGACGACACTAGAAAAATACGTGCCGAAGTTTCAAAGAGATATTTAAAGAATGGCGACGGTTGAAGTAACTACGTTTTGTTTTTAGTTTAGACTCTTAGAGTGCAATTTAATTACTATATTGTAGTTTGTTTTTGTTTCTTGCATATCGAGGATATACATCAGCTTTACCTGCAGTGGCGGATTTTGCAGCAGGCTGAGTAGGCTTGAGCCTAGGTCGGCGGATTTTAGAGGGCGGCAAATTTGCCCCAAAAATTTTTATTGTCTTATATAAAAAATAAAGAAATATATAAATTTTATTAGATTTCACCACTTAACCTGTTAAAGTGGGGAATTCGACGTTTGTCAATCTGCTTATACTTTTTTTATACTACGTATGTGCGTAGGTAGTCTTATTTAGAGCGCGGTGCGGGAACGAACGCGGTAATAAATAAAGTGAATGTTAAAATTCAGGCTTCCACCATAGATTTGATCACCGTCGCTGATCTTTACGAATCACTCTGTAAGTTTTTCTTAGCTGAACGAGAGAACTTTAAGTGTTTCGAAGAAAATGCGATGGAATTAAGCGTATCGAAGCAATACACAACAGATATCGGAAAAAGAGAACCGAAAAGAAAAAAAAGATTTGACGAAACACCCGATGAAGAAATTAGAATGACTGCAAGTGAAACTTTCAGGATTAACACGTTTCTCGTCCTTGTGGATAGATTCGTGTCCGAGTTAGAAAAACGACAGGAGGCCTACAACAGATTTCACGAGAAATTTTCATTTCTAACTAAAAGAGGTGAGTTATCAACATCGACCCTAACGGAAAAAGCAAATTTGTTGGAAAAAATGTATCCTAATGATTTAGAAACTGGCCTAGTTCAGGAATGCGTGCACTTTCAAGGCCACCTTTCTTCTGAAAAATTTTGATAAAACCAGATTCTGGATCATTAAAGTCTATCGTTTCTGCGAAATCAGAATTTGGAGAACCTTTATCCAAACTTGGATATAGCAGTTCGCATGGCTCTGTGTACACCAGCGACAAATTTTTCGGGTAAGAGAAGCTTTTCTTGCTTAAAGCTTGCGAAAAACTATCTACGATCTACGAACTATCAAGAAAAGCTAAATGCCTTAGCTCTTTTGTGCATAGAGTCAGGACTAATGAACAACATTTCATACGACGATAAAGTTGACAATTTTGCGGATATAAAATCGCGCAAAAAGGTCATGTAAAACTTTAATAACTTAATTGATTTTATTGTGATCATCAAGCAGATTGTTTAATAGGAATATTGTAAGTATTGTTTTTAAACTATAAGTCCAATAAAAAAATATTTAACAACATTTACCGAATGTACATTATTTTGTAATCTGTGTTCATCCATATTGTGTAAGTGGTTTTAAGGCAAAATTTAGTCCATCTTATAAGCAATACATGATTGAGCTTTTCTTAGCTCAGAAATACAACTACTTCTTGTGTGATCTACACTACACTAACACCCGTATTCAGAGTCGATCCTTTAGTTCAAGGAGCCTTCCTTTCCTTTATGAAACACCGTTTTGTATTCAGAGACACACCTAAGGTCGGTGTGACGTCACATAGTAAGGAAGCTACCTTCCGAGTGCCGATTGTCATCCGGGTGACCATATTTCAAACATATGCGGCCACATTCGGCCACATTCGGCACATTTTTTGTATTCAGAAACTGACGTCTGGAAGTCTCTACGATACTGCGCACGCGCATTCTTGCTTACTTTGACTTATAGCTGTCAAAACTCGAGGTTGGTGGGATAGGTACCTTTAACTTGCCAAGTGACCGCCAATTTAAGGAGCGATATCGGTTGGAGAAAACCACTGTAATGCATTTATTAATTCCTCTATTATTTCCAAATAACACTTTAGTAACTAATAGAGGCTTGCCCATACCTCCTGTTATTCAGGTAGCTATCGCGCTGAGATTCTACGCTACTGTAAAATTAGATATCTATTGTAAAATTCTGTTCTACTTTTGTGAAACGGAAATATTGCATTTTGTGATGCAGCTATGATGAAACTTGTTATTTACATTATGTCTATTCTGATTTGAAATCGACAAAGAATGAAAGAATGCATACTTATTTTGAAAACATGATGTTAACCTAAAATAAACCTTATGACGGGATGACTTTAGATGTATAAAAGCCGGTCGGGGACGTTACTTGCCTTTGCTAAGGTAAGGACGACACTTGACTTTCAAGGATCGACTCTGAATACGGGTGTAAGTCCTGGGTTGTAAAAATATCCCCTAGATATTATACTATGATCCCTAGTTTACATTTATTCTAATAACGGAAAAAATCTGATTTAATGAAGAAAATAATAGTATACAAGCCGTGTTATTCCATGCAAGTTGCAATTTCATTGACAAAAAATTAATATGATTATGAACTACACGGAGAAAAATATTATACTGAAAATGATTATCTTTTTTAAAAATAGTTATATTTAGTTTTTAATGTTGAATCAGGAATAAAATGTAGCAATAATTATCAAGCTTCAGCAAAAATTATATTTCTCAAGTTACAAAACTTTACTTACTGGAAACTCAAAAAATTACAAATCGGCTTAGTAAATTTTTCAAACTATTTATCTTTTTTTGGCAACCATATATCAAAAATTAGTATAAGTATTCTTATATAGTTTAATAATTGTTTAGAAACTGTGCAGTTATTTTTTTTTAATCCGACGATGTTAAATATCAGTATCTTGGTATCTTCACTTGCTTACTAGAAATTGATTTCATGGATTACATTTTTTAGAAGCTCAGAAAATTTACTAAACTGGTTTAGAATAAATGTTATTAGTTTAGAAATTTTACTGGACAGGTTTAGAATGAATGTAATCAGTTTTTAATGTTTCATAATGTACGAGACCTCTAGGCCTGCACAAAACTGTAGACAATAAAGGCTGGCACACAGAGACGCCCGACAATCGAAATGTCTTGATAGAGATGTGCTTTCGCCTTGACAGCTATTGAAGTTCCGTAGTATGGTCACAAGCGTCTATGCTGGACGGGCATCTTCTGCGCATTGGGGTGGAGTGGTATTGCATCTTCCACCGTGCATTGTGAAATGGAATACTATAGCATCGGAGCATGTAGGCTGCGGTGGACGCTGGTTGCAAGTAATCAAGATGGGCTGCACCCCAAATGGTGTATGTTCTCGTGGGTTGCCGCACATCTGGCATCAGCATCCAGGGGGGTGGTCGCAGCAACTCACATGTTGATTGGCTTCAGGATAATCGTTCTGCTTTTATCAGGCGTGGCGGAAGTCCTTATCATGTATCTTGCTCAAGCGTTATAATCAGGGCAGAGAGATGCAAGGGGGCCCCAGGCTAGCAGCCCGAAGCAAATGGCCAGGGGTAGCGCAGCGTCTTCAAGGGCTTGGTAAGAATCAGCAAGTTCAAAGAAGCCCGAGGATGGCCATGGGGCTCAGGCGTCAGCGTCCTCAAGGGCTTGGTAAGAATCATCAAGTTCAAAGGAGCCCGAGGATGGCCATGGGGCTGAGGCGTCAGCGTCTTCAAGGGCTTGGTAAGAATCAGCAAGTTCAAAGGAGCCCGAGGATGGCCATGGGGCTCAGGCGTCAGCGTCCTCAAGAGCTTGGTAAGAATCATCAAGTTCAAAGGAGCCCGAGGATGGCCATGGGGCTCAGGCGTCAGCGTCTTCAAGGGCTTGGTAAGAATCAGCAAGTTCAAAGGAGCCCGAGGATGGCCATGGGGCTCAGGCATCAGCGTTTTGTAGGTGTTATTCAGACACATCGGCAGGCGATGTCGCTCCGACGAATTCTTGAGGTGAGAGAGACTGCAGTCTTGAAGTTTCAACTGGTGACGACGATACTGACGTCTTAAATCGAGTAGGCGGTCTAAAGAGACTGCAATCTTGAAGTTCCAACTTGTAACGGCGATACTGACGTCTTGAATCGAGTAAGTTCTGTAGAGGTATTGCCGCAATAACTGATGACTGGTGACTGAATGCAGCTCCCGCTTTTGTACTGGCTTTTATAGTAAAGGTCCGGTGTCGGGCGATTCACGTTTTAATAAATGTTATGAAATCAGTATTTTCGTACTGCCGCGTAATAATGGTGCAACAATGGTGTTGGCGGTGAGTCATCTAAATGCATCACACGTTCGATACACATAATATAAAATTTAAAAAAAAACATAGAATTATTTTTTAGTCTTTTAATTCTAAAATATTTTCTTCCACGTTCTTTTGTCCGTGTAGGGTATCAAAAGTCAGAAGGGGCGGCATAATTTGAATAGCCTACTGTCGGCAAATGTGTTAATCCGCCACTGTTTACCTGACATTCGGTTTGCAATCCCTACATTCAAATGAACGTTGAGCACGTAAAACTGCTAGAAGATGTCATTTGAGTTAAAAAAAAAGAAACAAAAAATATTTAACCTTAACTAAATTCCTGAGTGTGATTAATTTCAGTCTCACTGCTGAGTTTGGCAGTCATCTTGGATCTAAAGCCCCAAGAATCCGTTAAAGAACTCTATTCTTGCCAGATGATGTTAAGGATTTCAATATTGTGATGGACGTTACCCGAGATATTTCAATGGAATGTTTTCCGAAGAACTAGAATTATTGATTTCTTCCGCTCCGTACAGAGCTGGGAGATACGGCGAACACGATCCTAACATTTTTACACGGTTGATAAATCGTTCACGTGCTCAATAGCTTAGCTATAGAATGATTTATCGATTCCTATGTTTCCTCCTTCCTACAACATTAATCTGTATTAAAAAATCAGGCTCGCTTCTTCTTCAACAAAATATCTTCAACACAGCATTCCCAAAGATGACATAGACACTTGGGAAAGCTCTGGATATCTTGGAACTGTAAAAAATTCACACGAAATGTCAAAGATTTTCATAATTAGAGTAGAGGCAGGTAAATTGAACTTGCTTGATATAACCGACCACCCCCATTATTTGCGAAATTGATGATTTTACTTTATTATGATGCAATTTGTATATATTAATACACTGCCAACCTGAACCCCTTTTGCTGAAACAACCACGTAGAGAGAATTTGTGTGCTGTTAACGAACTTTGGTAACTCCTAGAACCGATAATTAATAACAGTTGTTGCAATAAGAGAGGTTACGAAAACAGCGTAATATCGTTTTGAACGGTGATCGTTTGAAACAGGTTTATTAGATTGTGTATTTGAAAATTCTGCTGATAAAAATTTTAACAAATTAATCAGACTGAAAATTATATTTAAAAAATGCTCAGAAGTCTCCCTCAACCAATATATCTCGATCCGCCCGCCGCGCAGTAGTTGGGCAAAAGCTTACGCTGTCAAGACCTAGTCAAAGCTCATCTTGTGAACCCAGGCACCCTTGCTAAGTCGCCAAATATAGAAAACCACTAATAATAATAATAATAATAAATAATAATACTTGCTATTCAAGATAGAGTCATTAATACTAAAAATTATAGGAAGCATATCATCAAAGATGCAAATCAAATTGATGATGTATGTAGAAAATGTTTGGCTTTTCTGGAAACTATAGAACATATTATATCGGGATATTCTGTATTAGCGCCGTCCGAGTATACATTTGGGCACAATCAAGTTTTAAAAATAATTCACCAAAGTTTGGTAATTAAACATAACTTGATTGACTGCCGTAATGTACCATATTATGAATATGAACCAAATTCATTTTTAGAAAATGAATTTTATAAAATTTATTATGATAAAACTATTCTAACAGACAGAACAATTAGTCATATAGTTTTACATGACAAAACCCGATATAGTTTTACATGACAAAATTAAGAAAATAACTTATATCATTGATGTCGCTATTCCAAATTCTTGTAATATTCAGAAAACTGTTTCTGAAAAAATAAGAAAATATACAGAATTAGGAAATGAAATTAAAAGAATTTGGCATTCTCAGACTATAAAAATATTACCATTTGTTATTTCGGCTACTGGCATTATACCTAGCTCTCTCATTCAAAATTTAGGCGTATTAGATTTGTCAAAAAATTTGTACATAAAAATGCAAAAGTCGGTCATTTTAAATACATGTAGGATTACGAAAGATTTTTTAAATATTTATATTGAGGGATCAGTAGGATTTATCGGACCAGTTAGGATTTTATCAGAGCCGAACCCTTTGATATGAAAATATCTGGAGTCGGTGAAATATTTTCCCATTATGTTTCTGGTGGATTGACGTATTGTTCTTGTATTGTTTTGTATTTATTATACTTATATAGTGCACTTACATTGCGTTAATTTACTAGATATTCATTTGTGGAAAAGTGTGTGGAAGGGTTTAGTCTTTCATTTGGGAAAGATTCAACCCGGACATAAAATCTGGAGCACCGTAAATTATTGGACAATTTGTAGAGCGCCGTTTTTGTGAAAAATCACCTCAGGGGTGCTTGAGTGACCACTAGTGGTGACCTATGGAAGGGGTGTTGGTTATTTTATAAATAGTTCCCGTTGTGGCGGGCAGTACACATACCCGCCTCCCAAATTGAAAATAATAACAAAATATTATCAAAATAAGCAACAGTAGTAGTCCGCAGTAGCGTCTTGTTTTGGACCCTAATGTTTGCAATTAGGAATTAAAGTGGCAACATAATATCGAGAATAGACTGATTGCCTCAGAAATTAGAATCCAAACCATATGCAGGGAAAAACCGTGTGTTAGCGTTTGTGACCGTATCAACTAATTAACGAAAAATATTAAAGATTACCTACTAAATTTATGAGATAATTGAACTCTAACTATTTAAGAATTCATTGGACTCAAAATATTACCAGATTCCATATTGTTGTAGAAAAAAACTTATTGATAAGCCTTGCATGAGGTATAGGTTCACAAAACGAATACGACTCCGTTTCCTATAATTAATATAAGACTAAAAAGATCCGATTATACGAATGCGATTATTAAAAAAATATATTATTGATAACTCGCTCCCATCCAAAACAGAATATTTTCGTTATTTGTTTTTGGGGTGTTATGCCACAGATACACACATGCACATATCTACCCTGACGACTGAAAAGTTGGCTAAAGGAGGAGGGAGCGCAACACGGGATATCACCCCAAAAACAAATAACGAAAATACTTTTGGCCGTGAAAATCTAAAAACGTATCATAACAGAATATTATTTCCAATAGAGAAGTCTAGTCCATTTTTTTTTTTTTTTTATGAAAAATGACCTTCTAACTTAAATTACTGCATATTTTTTTTTTTTAGAGTTAGTTTTAATAGTTAAAATAATTTTCAAAGTTTTAATTTTTGGAGATCCCTCGAAAACACCCACATCTATGGTGAATTTTGTGACGTCATCTACTAAAATAACGATTCACTATTTAATAATTTTTATGTTGGTTTTCTTGAATCTCACATAGATTTGCGCAGGCGCGCGGCCATCTTGTTTATTATAACGCGTTGATTGGCTAATGGCTTATTTATTGCAAATGGCGAAATCAAATTCTTTGCAAAACAATGAATGACGTTGATGAATTTTACTTGCAGTTTTATGTTTTTGGTGATAATTTTCGTTTAAATGATTAATTCACTGTGATATTAGTGTAATTCAGCATAAGTACCAATGCTGCCTTTACTTTTTTTCAGTTTTAGTCCTTAAATAATGTTTTATTGGTGATTTAGTTTCGTTCGGTTTTTAGGTTACTGACATTACATAATCAAAGGTTACTTCTCTATAATTTTTATGACTTTTCCGCGTGAATTTAATAAAACTTCCATAAAAGTAATATTATTTAATAATGTAAAAGCCTTATGCATGTGTAAATAAATACAAATTCGAGAAATCAACGCATTAATTGCGTAAAACCGAGTCCAAGATGTCGGATTTTTTCAGTTATTTTTTCGGAATTATTATAATATTTTTTTATCGTTTTTAATTGTATGAACGAGATAAAAAGTGAAGTGACAGTTTTATTCCAAATTTATAAAGTAAGAGGACTGTATTTTTTAAATTTTGAATTTTCCTAATTTTTTCGACCATTTAATAGAATATGTTTACAGTCGGCTGTTTTTTTTTTTAAATTTTTTCATTTTGAAACTTAAAATACTGCATTTTTCAAACACAATCGTATATGTCAGATACAAAAATCTAAAAGGCAATTCTATCAACTTTCTATAAAGGTATATGCTTTTACGACATCTTCAAAAATAAGAAATATATAGAATATTCGTTTGTGTCATACCTAAATTCCCATACAAATGACGTACAGCATAAATAAACCTGTCATTACAGTGATTACCATCGTGACGTCACCACAGAGCATTACACAGCATACCAACCTGACGCTGTGTTTTAACGAGAATATTAAAAATGCACTTTTTAATATATTTTTAAAAACTGTGCGTTTAATATTATTAAATAAAAGTTATATATTCAGAATCAGCGTTTATTGGTCTATATGAACATATTTTTTTAAAGCCATAATATTTTTCACTGGAGTTCCTTATTGCCGCTGGATAAATTCTAAATAACAGAATTAAAAAAAAAAACTGTTAAACACAACTACCCCAATAAGCTTAGATAAGCACAAACGTCTATCAAAATTCCTGAAATGTTTTACGTATTACCTGTAGACATTAAAAAGAAGAAATATATTTGAAATAAAAACAAAAGTCAGGTCAATATATTAAAAAAGTCGTCCGTCATTTCTGGACATGCTGACCCCCAGATTTCTACCCTCTCTTCGTAGCTTTTTACTTCCCAAAACTTCTCCCCTTCCTTTCCTTATAAAAAAACCTTCCACACCGCATCTCCAAAGATATAATCGGCACTGTGAGAAATTCTTTTTTCAGGCCCACCCGTGTGTTCAGGCCCACCAGATAAATTTGTAAAAAAGAAACTGAAACTAATTTTCGGCTTAAGAGAGAATTTTAATTTATTTTTAAGATTAAATAATTCACAAGTTGTAAGGAAAATTTGATATTTTTTCGGACACACTCGCACGCTAAAACACTAAAAGATGAATGAACAATGAATCTTGACTTTTACCCTAAAAGTTAGATTAGTGATCCGCTTAACTTTACAAAATCTGTATATTTTCCTAAGCTAATCCCTTGGCTTTTTTATGCGTAGTTCTTTCCGGGTGTCATGAGTCAAGGGGTCCGTTTCCGCCATTTCCGGATCTGACGCCATTTCCGCTTCCGGTGCCTTCCTCGTCTAATGCTGAGGTTAATAATAAATTACTTATGTTTGCCACGGAATAATGCGGTCAGGCGGGAGAAACTATTAAAACTTTAAGGATAATTATTTAGAGCATGTACAGGTAAATCATTTTATAGAGATCTTGGCTTGCGTAGTGTACTCGCAACATTATTATTATTTATTTTTTTAATAAAAGACAAACATTCCCGGATTACGAATAACCCGACAATATTTGAAAATCTCCTACTACCATCACAGTCAACCGAAAATGTTGCTTGAGTCGAGATGGAGGACTTAGCCAGCCGAGGAATCGAACACGGAAGGCCTGGGTGGGACCCAAACGCGAAGCCCACTCAACCACTGACCAGTCGTAAAATTATTCGTATTAATCGTATTATTATTTGTGTTAATACGTCTTTTTTATTCTTTATTTAATATTTACAATGTTGTATTGTAAATAAAAAATAAAATTTTAAATAAATATATACTACAATGATAGGGGATGCCATAGGCCCACTGGTGCGGATCCGTTGGGACTGTTGCGCCGTATTCACGTCAAAATAATGTTTTATTTCAATTTGGAGCTTATTTATTTTAGCTTATGGCAATTTGGGTGTCGGGTGGGTACGGCCACCCCGGGAACCATTAATTGAATAACAAACACCTCTCCTATAGGTAACCCCAAGTGGTTTACTATGTGTGGTGATTTTGCAGGGTTGCCCGAGTTCATGGGGTGAGGTTTGTCCAGGTCTTGACGACGGATGAGTCTGCCCGCCTGTTGCGTATCAGGCTGGATCGAAAGAGACTGGTTAAGGAAGGCCTTTCGGCCTTTCCAGCCGGACTCTCTGGAACCATCGCCTTGCACCACAGTTGGAGGGCTGGATTCATACGTCCGTCACTTCTGGACACACTAACCTCCAGATTCCTACCCACCCATCATACTTTTTTCCTTCCCTCACTTAAAAAGACCCTCCACACAGCAGCCCCTAAAATGACACAGGCCCTGAGGGAAATTATTTTCCTCAGGGCCTCCTGTGTGGAGCTAATAAAAAAATACACTTTTTTACATGAAAACCTCATAAGAGTATCAGCTGCTCCCGTCTGGACTCAGTGAGACTATAGCATCTCATATTGGGGAATGTTGTGAGGCTGAGTAGTGAGGAGGGGAAGGACATGGGGAAAAGAGAGATTGGGTAAGTATATGGCTATTCAGATCTGGTCACCAAACATGGCTAAAGCTATTTCAAGCAACGTTTCAATTCTGAATGGTGGTCTTACAATAGGGCGATACTCAGAGTATCTTCCACTTTAGAACGTGCCGCAAATATACTATGGATATTATATTATTTTTAATGAATTAATTGTGAAATAACACAAATTAATCAAATAAAATTTATTTGCCCACGCCGGGATTCGATCCCGCGACCTCCGGATTGCGAGTCAAGAGCCTTGCCGCTAGATCACGCCGGTCGTCAAAACTTTTTTTTTTTTCAAACCATCAAGCAAACGAACTTATTCGGTAATTTTCTTCATAATTAGTTGCTTACATAACCCATCTAAATACATTAATTAAAATCAAGCATACATGGCTCTGCTTAATGTAACGTGACGAGGAAACCCAACTGAGCTATAAATAAATATTATGTTCAAATAATTGTTCACGTATGCATTATCCCGAGATGTAATTACTGCCATCTATGTGTTCACGACCAAAATATAAACCCACCCCAATAAAATAAATTCCCCCACATCAAAAAGCAGTTTTCTTTATATCATCATAAAATGACGTTCCAAACAAATTGAGTTTCCTCTTTTTACTCAGAATGTATTTAATTGCTTGTAGTGTTGAGACCAGACAAAATTGTGAGAGAAGTAATCCAATCGCAATGATATGAAATATACACCTCTCCCTCGCTTTCAAAGGTATCTAATTGATAATGCCGTTCGGTGGTGGTCTCGCTCTAACTCATTTGGAAATGTATTCAGAAAGTAGGTCAAATATAAGGCTTCTTTTTGAGGCTGATTTTAAACAGATGAAGAGAAGTTATTTAAAAATGTGATGAGCGTTCCATTTTCAATCGACGCAGGAATTCAATATAAATTAGCTGCAAATTATAATTTTGGAAAATACTTTGTTTTTATTCAATGTTGCTAACTTCGTTATTTTTTAAAGGTACCTACTATAATTTTATCTCGAGGCTCTTTCTTGGCGTGCACAAACAAATTTTGTTTTTTTTGTGTTATTTCACAATTAATTAATTTAAAACCATATAGTGTATTTGTGGCACACCAGATCTGAATCGCCAAGTACTTCCTCACCTTCCTCTTACCCATCTTCTTTCCCTCTGTACTACCTTCAGCCTCACAACATACCCCAATTGGGAATGCCATAGTTTCACTGGCTTTGGCTTTAGCTGTGTTTTGTGACCAGATCTGAAAGCCAGGTACTTCCCCACCTTCCTCTTCCCCATCTCCTTCCCCTCTCTACTACCTTAAGCCTCACAACATACCCCAATCATGGATGCTATACTCTCACTGGTTCCAGACGGGACTCTTGTGAGGTAGTGTCTTCATCGCATCTTAATCGAATCTTCATCCCATCTTGATTGCATCTTCGCAGAGTATCTTCATAGCATCTTAATCGCATCTTCATCCCATCGTGATTGCATCTTCGCATGGTATCTTCATCGCATCTTCATTCCATCTTCATTGCATCTTTGCATCGCATCTACATCGCACCTTTATCGCATCTTATCATTGCATCTTCGCATCATATGTTCATTACATGTTAATGGCACCTTCATCCTATCCTTATTTCAGCTTCGCTTTGCATCTTCATCGAATCTTCAACGTATCTTAATCGCATCTTCATCCCATCTTCATTGCATCTTTGCAACGCATCTTTATCGCATCTTCGCATCACATGTTCACCGCATCTTATTTGCATCTTCATCCAATCCTTATTTATTTATTTATTTTTAAAATGTGTTTATTCGGTTTTAATTTTACAATATTTTATCTTACGAAGCTGATCAATCAGTATGATTGTAAGAAATCTCGCATTTTTTCTAATTAATTAATATTATTTTTTTCAGTTTTACATAGTAAATAGGTGCTAAATATAATGCTTAATATTAAAATACTAATTATTACAAAATACTAATTGCAACCTCGCATCGCATCTTCATCGTATTTTAATTCCATCTTACGACATTTTATTTTTAAAACAGAATGAAGTTGAATTTTTCAGGTGATAGTTATTTCCTAACCACCCTACTCGCCGCGTTTCCTACCCAACTGCGCACCCCCACCGTCAGTCTGCGCCTAGCCGCCTTAGGGGAGGTAACCGTACTACGTTCACGTCCAAAATTCACTGTGTACGTGCCAAACGTTTGTTTTTCTTTCTCGTATACAAACAATAATAATTACACCATAAAACATATTATTTTTCAAACAAACAAGTGATTAAAGAAATAAAATTATTCGTATTTTGTGAATATTTGTTATCAAAAATATTTGTTAAATTTGAGCTATTCTTGATTTTAAAGAATTGTTTAATTTGTTTGCAGTTATTTTTATTCGTTTCAGATCAAGTTATAAAAGCGTGAGTTCCTGAAAGTCGAGAAATATGGTACGTTAATGCATTATGTTCGTTGAATTAAAATATTTATAATACCTACAGGTATACAAAATTATAGGAACGCAAAATTATTTGCAATGCGTTTGTTTAAAATGTGAATTCGTTTTTCCTGAGTTGCCATATTTAATTTTGATTAATATTCCTGGCAGGAAAGTTACAAGACATTACCTACAATATTATTTTAATAATTCTTCTTCAACGTCGCAATATTATACGCCTATGAGATGAATCCAAAATTTGGGAAATAAACATATACTTCGCATGTTGTGGATAAATTTAGTTCAACAAATATTGATATATTAGTTGGCTTTAATAAGTTTGTTGTCATCGAATAGAGCTGATTCATTTTTTAAAAGTCTCTTAACTCTGCTTAAAAATTCTGATTTTATTTCTTTTTTATTTGTATGCATATATTAATAAAAATATACAAATATCTACGTAGAAATCTATTTAACGGGAGCAATGTGAATCATATTATTACAACATATTATACTTGTTTAACTCCTTTGTGCAAATTTCGACAATATTGCGTACAAAGTTGTATGAAAAGTGTTAAGTGCTCTTATTGATGTTTATTATAATTGTATTATATTTCTATGTTCCGTAAATTTTCTACTTTTAGTAGGTTTATAAAAGCCTTACAGGGGTTAAAAACCAAAACAAAAGCTGTAGATATTTACTTAAGAAATGTTTTTCATTTAAAGAAAAGTAAATAAATATTGATTTTTTTTAATGCAGATTTATTATGTTAAGACAATATTTTACCATCCTTCTGATAGCTTATCCATACTATAATGAATATTAATAAAAATAAAATACTGGCAATAGTTAGAAAACTCGGCCAAATTATCCAATATATAGCCACTGTTTATAGGTTCGAGTATCGAATAGTAAATAAACGTAAATCTAAAATATACATTATCCTATGGATAGGCTATGAAAAGGATGGTGAAATACATTATATATTATACCAAATTTGTGTAGTATGGGGATGAAATTGTTTGTATTTATTTACTTACGGAAAACAAATGCTGTTTACGTTGTTATATCAACCTAAATATGCAAAAAGGATGTTAGAAAATCAAATATTATGCAAAAGGAATATACAATTCAAAGAATAGAAATACTTATACTTACATAAAAGAAACTCCTATTTAACGAATTGAACCAGTTTTTAATTGTTTTTGTGTTTAATTCGTAGAACTCCATTTAATTTTTAGAAATTTAATTAAATTTAAATTTGATATGTTATTATCGATATCGATAAGTATTTAAGAATGTATTTTAGTTACAGCTGTTTCGACTTGTAAGGTCATTTTCAAACTGTCAATTTAATTAAATTTCTAAAAAAAAATTAACCAGTTATGGTTAAGATATAAACCATTATTTTAATTTTCTATATATACTTCTTTTATGAATATTTATTCCATTATAGTTTTGGGAAGTGATCATAAGAATTATAAAACTTATGCCGATTTCTTCAATTTAATATTCATATCCTTTTGAAACATTGAGTGTTGTATTTAGGATTTATCATTTTTTTCCTTCATATCATATATAGTAAATTCATTTATAATTACGTTCTGCTGTGTAATTTTTTACGCGTGACATCTGTTTCGCCTTCCGAAGGCATTGCCAATATTTTCCTTCGCGTTCCTTCAGAAAAAAACAGTGCCTTCGGAAGGTGAAACAGCTGTCATGCATAATAATAATTACACAGCTCAACTTGTCTATAAATAAATCCATTTTTTATAAATTAAATATTGAAGAATAAATTAATTTTTTTTTAAATTTAAATTAAAATCTACAAATAAAATTGATAATAACAAAAATAATTATTTAATTATTCCTTTTTTCAGTACGGATTTGTGAACTACGCTCTTGAGCTTCTGGTGGTGAAAACATTTGGAGAAGAGACCTGGGAGGCTGTCAAGTAAATAAACCATTCAAATATTAATTTTTTTTTTTAATATTTTTTTTTGCATTAACCTTATAAAGGAGCCCTGAGGAAAATAATTTCCCTTGGGGCCGATGTGATATCTGGGGATTCTATGTGGATGGTCTTTTTAAGAAAAGGATGGAGACAACCAACCCTCCCACTGCGGTGTAGGCTCACTACCCGATCAGCCGCGTAGCAGGTGATAACATTCGCCGCCAATACCTGATCTTAACCAACCTAAGGACACCCCTGCTAAGCCACCAAACGTAGCCAATTACTTGGGTTGACATTACAAAAGTGTTGTAACTCAATAAAAGAATCCCGGAGCAGCTCTTAAATTGATTCTTCAATAATTTACCTACCTAATAAGCATCAAAAAGAATCAATCAATTCTTTTTTGTCCATAAAAGATTGACTTCATTATTACGAAACAGCTAGTTCCGTCTATCGTGTACCTAAGTAATAAAAATGCTTGTGTATTTTATAATCTGTCACTCAACAGGAAGAAAGCTGATGTCCAAATAGGGGGACAATTTCTGGTGAGGCAGATTTACGAAGATGAGATTACATACAATCTCATACATGCAGCTGTGGAATTACTCAGTAAGTTCAAACAATATCACGTTTCCCATAAATTTTATATATTTGTGGATTAATATATATAAAAATATATTAAATAATATTTATTTTTGTATTCCATGACTTTCGATACCCGACAGTTGGCCCCCGGCATACTTATACATTTATTTATTTATTATAGATAGAGACAAAGAAAAAAAAAATTACATTTTAGGAGTTTTGCCTGTCCAACTAGGAAAGTTTCCCGTTCCAGGACAGACAAATTGACAGGTTTAGTTCATATTATTCCTTAAGAAATGTACATAATTACATAACAAAAACCAAAAATTTCATTTTTCTCCGAAACTAAGTTGTGTAATGAAGAAATATATATGTACGTAATCATTTTTTTTGTGACAATGTAAAAAAAGTAATCTGGTAGCATATATTATATTCGGATTTACCGAATTAACCTGGGGGCCTAGTCCCTATCTGTTACGTTTTACTAACAGCCTGGGAGCTTAACTTGGTGGTTTGAGCAAAGTTGTCGCAACTGGCTAAAAATGGTAGTCAGTAACTTTTCTGTTTCTTTTCTGTCGGTCGCGACGATAAAATAAACTAAACCTTAACAGAAAAGTTACTAACTACCATTTTAGACAGTTGCGACAACTCTGCTCAAACCATCAAGTTAAGCTATCAGGCTGTTAGTAAAACGTAAAAGATAGGGACTAGGCCCCCTGGTGACATATAATATATTCGGATTTACAGAGTATGAGATAAGTAGGTAAGTTAGTAGTATTGAAAAGTGTAAATCAGGTACCTGATAACAAGATGGAGGAATTACAATAAGAGTTACAACGTAAAGATATGAAGTTATGTTAGGTTTTGTGTTTAGAAGTGTGAACTCATAATACATAGTATACTTACAAGAAAAACTACATTAAAATTTACAATTTTAGATATAATTTATGTATGTAATTGTAATGACATACCTATATGATTTTTTTAAGCGTTGTAACTACTTGCACAATGTGTAATAAATTATGGGCAAACATGATCAAGAGCGGATCCAGGAATTTTTTTCTGGGGGAGGCACAAGGGCTGGAGGGGGGGCAGACCGCCCCGGGTGCCCGGGGGTACCCCAAGAGCACAATTCCCCCCCCCCCCCCCCCCTAGTATATATGTAGTATTCCAATTGCTGCCCCTTTAATCCCCCCCCCCCCCAAGACGGACCAATTTTTTTTTTTATGGAGTCGAAATTTGAGTTTGTAAACTTTAATGGGGAGGGGGGGGCATTTCCGACCGCGCTTTTCCCCGACCGTACCGCTCTCGCAAACGCTGGTTATCATCTTTCATTTGCAAGAGCATGAATGGGATGCAACCACAGATAATATAAACAAAGGGAGATATGCTATGGGCAGTTTAAACCTAGTGGAACTGTATTTCCTCGTGTCGCCGATATTATTAACCAATACTATTACACACCTTCGCTTACGCTAAAGTATACGCCCCTATTCGAACTCACACTTAAAACTTGTCATTTTCGTTGGCACTAATACTTAGAACAGATTTCTATGCGTACACGTTCCGAACGCATTCGCAATTAGCAATACATAGAAATGATGACGAATAAGGCTTACAAGAATACAAATCGACAGAGATCGACATTTTAGTTAAAAAATGGTTCCAGTTAAAATTTTGATGAAAAATTCTTATTCTCAGAACCGATAAATCGAAACAAGTGTGATCTGGACTCTGGGCACGTTTAACGTGTCCCATTTGTAACAAATCCAAATCAATTGTTTCTAATCTATAATTAGATAACTGAATTTTAACAGTTTTTGGTTTTGTTCAATAACTTTAATCACAATAACACTCACAGTGTGTTTTTGTTGTTGTAAAAATCCATAAAAAGAAACTCTCATTTTTTACTCATGTTAATTTATTTTGTATTTGAGTACTTCACAAGAGTCCCATCTGCTCCCAACCACCTGGAACCAGTGAGACTAGGGCATCCGCAATTGGGGTATTTTATGAGGTTTCAGATGGTGAGGAGTGGAAGAAGTCGAGGAAAATGAAAGTGGGGAAGTACCCGGTTATTCAGATCTGGTCGCTAAACACGGCTAATAAATTTAAAGCAACCTTTCTGTTCTGAATGGTGGTCTTTAACCAGGGTTATACTGAAAGTATTTACAATTCTGTTTCACAATTAATAATTTTACAATAATAATGACAAGTATTTTGGGCAACGTTGGGTGCTCTACCCGTGTTAGGGCCTTTATTTTGCGATTTCATATTTTGTTTCATAATCTATTTATTACCCGTGTTTTACAGGCAGTTTTTTTAAATAATATGTAAACAGTTATTTTCCTCCTCCTTTAAATGTCAAATGTGCTAGTTTTCATCAATCTCGAACATATGTAAATAAAAAAAATTTAAATAAAAAACCCACCTTGGTATAATTAACAAAAATATATAGAAATATTTATGTACAAGAGATTTCATTTAGCAAACAAACATCTAAAAAAAATATACATATTATTGACCGGTAAAGTGGAGATATTTGTATTTGGAGATACTTGTCGCTTCGATAATTTTGGTGTTACGTTTTTAACTAACTAATGTAAACGGATATCAATGTATTTTTCCAAAACGGCTTTAGTGAGTTGAAATGAATGATTATTCATTGGTGATTGGTCATATTGATGAAAATAAATATTTTCAAATACTTTGATTCCAACGAAATATCGTAAGGCTTTGGTTACAAGTTCCTGTTTAATATTATTTTTTGATTTAATTTTCACTTTATTTTTATCTACAATAGCGTTCTTTATTATCACTTCCATTGTTTTGCAAATGTTTATAACATCAATTGAAGGGGAAAAAAGGCCAGGTTGCTGGTTTAAAATCGTTTTGGCCAAAGTGAGACGAGCAAATGATGCTATGGCGAGTCGGAAACCAGTTTCCCTTTCTCCCCGTTGCGTCAATCCATTTTTGTTTAATTGTTCCGTCCTTCGGAAATCTGAAATAATTAAAATACTATTAGTTACTGCATTTAAAAACGGATATAAATTATACGTTACCTAAGATAAATAAATTATCACGCTTTTTTGTTATGCTTCTCCCCATCCCGCGAACCCCCCCCCTCTCATCACTCCCTCACCCCCGCCAACCCCCTCCTTCGTTTCCATTTTCCACCCACATAATCCTACCCCTATCAGATCCCTCGTCCCGGATTCTCTTCCCCTTCTCCTTCCCTTCCTGAGGCTAAACTATATGAAACACGCACATTTCTCAAATTGATCATGCGCCAAAAAATTTACGGATTTTATAACGCCAAAGCTTACCGTTATATATATTGAAACCTTCACGGGCGTGCCCACACGAAAACACCAAAGTTTCATCCCAGTCGGATGAATGGTATAGGAAATAATTTTATAATGCTAGAGCCCACCATTATGCTCGTATATAGAAACCTCCATGGGCTCCGGCACTAAAAATCACCAAAGTTCCATTGAAAATCGAATAAATGGTACACGAACGCATGCGGAACAAAGAAAGATTAATTTTTATAAATAATGATTTTAAAAGAAAAGCATTGTATTTGTTTCTACCACCAATCAGCATCTACAACAATAATTATCTACAAAAATAATATGTTTATACATATTTATATTTTTTTTATAAAGCTCTACTAATATTACGAAATATCGATGGTCGGTATTTAAAAGAATTCGCGTCCCCATCACTAGCATCGTAATGGCGGCGATGTTTGTTTTAACGGGGCCTTATGTCAATAAAAACTTCGAATAATCATTAAAAATTGATAACGTACTCTAATTTTGTACTTACCGGCGAAATGAAACTCCATTTATCTTGAAGTTCACATTTCTTGTATTATTTTTGCATAGTTGCACTGAACAAGACGGCATTTTGAATAAAACGGGCACAAACTGTACGCGGTTACGACACAAAACCAATTGAATGAACGAATTCTTTTCGTATTCACACTCCGCTCCGTAGGCCGTAGTCCGTCCACGGTCTGGCGGCCAACATAGCATATCTCGGGTTTCTAATATCTTTGGATGCAACGAACAAAATTCGCAATTCCAGCCAGAAATAGACAAAAGTTTGACTCATGTTCTTTCTGTTATTTTAACAACTCTGATAATTTGATTTGCTTCTCAGTATGTACTATGATGGAATCTCCACAGTACACAAAAATACCATCCTGTGCCCCCGTGCCCCCCCCCCCCCCCCCCCTTCCCTAAATCCGCCCTTGAACGTGATTATTTTCACTGATTTAAAACATGTTTTCAGTACATATTGTATAATACGACAATACGAATATACACCGCGCTGTCTTGAACTACTCCTGCTAAAATATAGAAACAACAACTATAAATATAGATAGAAATATAAATAGAAATTATTAATATAAATAAATAGTACCTGATTTAGTGCTACTTTCGTAACGGTATAGTGAAATTGGTGCATTGCTTCGTACGTCATAGATACATAATTTGTAGTCGGTTTAGGGTAAGTACGGTATATCTACTTACACAACATGTAACTAAACATCCCCGATGGGGTGTATAGAGAGGATGTACCGGCAAATAACAAAAGTGTAAAATATTATTTCAGTAAAATGCATCAATAATTTAACTACTTTCCTATAAATATCGACCGGGCTGAGTTGGAATCGCATTTGAGTCCCACCCAGACGTCGTGTGTTCAATTCCTCGGCTGGCTAAGTCCTCCATCACGACACTACCAACATTTTCCGTTTAGTGTGGTGGTAGGAGATTTTCAAATGTTGTCAGGTTATTCGTAACCCGATGATGTTTTTTCTTTTTTTAATTTTTTTTGTTTGTTTAATAATATTACATAATAAAATGTATAAGTACAAAAAAACGACACAATAAATAAACACGTTTGATATCCATACCAACTTATTATTAAAATTATATTTCAAGTCAATATGAAGTTTGAAGTTGGTAAATAATGTACAAAAATATAGTTTTATAACAATTATAATTTCAGGGGACCAACTGCCGAGTCATTGACACAGATTCAAATCGTTTAATAGAATGTGACTATTTATTTGATATTAAATTTTTAATTATAATTAATATTATAAATATTTTAGAAATATTACAGATTAATTTTAAGTCAAATATTATTAATTAATAATCAGAAAATATTGTAAAATTATCCATTTTTCCCCCACTCCTTCCCCTTTCATTCCTTCATAAATTCTTCTACTGATGTAGGTTTGAAAATCACAAATATCTTATTCAATGATTCCGTGCAATATTAATTTAAAAATAAGGACAATCAGAACTAAGCTTTATTGGTTTAAATGACAAAAATAAACGCTATTATTTTTTTCAGATATTCCTGCTGACACCATTCTAGAACTTTTCGGGAAAATGTTCTTCGAGTTCTGTCAGGATTCAGGATACGACAAAATCCTTCAAGTCTTAGGAGCTACCCCGAGAGATTTCCTACAGGTATAACATTTTATTATTTTTAATTATATTCATGTTACCTCATTTTTCTTACAATTCTGTTTGCTATTCCGATTGCTCTACAAACAAATTGAGCTACAACAATTTTGACAAAATATAATTTTTTTACTTGTTTTGAAATTAAATTAATCGCTTTATTATATTGTTTGAATATTTCAATTTTAATATTTGTATGAGGAGGCCAAAATACCCTACCAAACTGAATAGTTATTTTTTATTTAATTTTGTATTTAATTGATGATGTATATATAGGGAATTAAATAATTCAATTTTGCTTCATTTTAGAAAAAATTTTTGATTTTATTGTGAGTTAATTATAATTAGTAAAATATAAGTTTTGCCTAATATACTGTGAATAATGAAAAGTAACACGCAGTAAAATGCATTTATTTGGGCAGCAATTTTAATTTACTTCCGACAAATTTGTGTTCTGACGTAAATAGGTCATTTATTATTTAAATTTATGGTTATAATTTTTTTTTTAATGTCAAATTTATACAAAAAAAAACGTTTTTTAAATATATGTTTTTATTTACCTACTCACAAATAAATATTCACCCAAGTTGCCTCTAAAATCATTTAATAGCCTATATTTTATAATTTAAAACACCAATAAAAAAAGTAGTACATACATCCGTACTGGATATTTTTTCAGTTTGGTTGGGAATTTTGGACTCAAATCCAAAAGTAGATTTATATGAAACGAGCCGCGCAGCTGTTCCCTTTTTAAGGACCGTAACGTGACTTACCTAAAGTGATTTTTATCATGTGACCATATGTAAACAATCGGGTTTCTTCCTCTTTCCGATATTCTTCATTTATTTATTTAAAATACCTCGTTATTGTGATGAATGCCGTAGACCCGTTTTTTCCAATCGATTGGGGCAGTTGTATCACATAAAAAATAATAGTAAAGATGAAATGTAGAGAGATTTAACTTGTTTACATTAGCAATGTACTCGTTTTATAATGTGTATTAAAAATCGTATCTATGTAGATGTAGGTAATCTTTAATCTGTATCCTTTCCCAAAAAAAAACCGTCACTTCCAAATTCCACCTCACCCCTCAAACCTTTTTTTGTAGGCTCGACTACAATGATATTATGCAGGTCCATTGTTTTCATTAACAGACGCTTGACAAAATTATCTCTTTGTGTTACATTTGACTCCTGACGAGTGGGCTCTGATATAATGAACAGACCCTTCTCACCACCCCCCATCTCTTAGCGTTCAGCCCGCAACCCTCAGCGCTTTTAACCGTCATCAAAATATCATTATCTTAGTGGAATTTTGTACGAACCTTTTCTCGCAGAAATACAGGAATTAAACAGGACTCCGCAAAAGGGGCGAAAAAATGTATAACGGAAGATCTGCGTAATATATTAAGTTTTTATTATTTAACACCCAACTCAACACGTATCTCTTGGATCTTCTTTCTTTCGTTTGGTGGAATGTATTATCTAGTAGAATAATCTTTAAAAAAGAGGATATTTTCCAGGGCTGCAGTAACTGCGAAGTTAAATTTTCTTTGGACGGTGGTAAATAATAATTCTTGAAAACTATTTTTTTTCTAAGACATTTAATTTATTGTTACACTAATAAGTTTTGGGAAAGAACGAATCAGGTGAGTAGGCACCTGGAGTCAATGTGTTCAAGAATGACGGACGTATAAATCCATCCCTCCCACTGTTGTGCAAGGCGATGGGTCGATTCGCGCTCGAGAGGTCGTAAGGTCGGTAATGCTCAATTCCCTCGACAAAATATCGTACGAATAAAACATCCTCCAACAAAATATCTTCTAAAACCTAACCTAACCTTACTTTACAGGATGTCTGTATTATTTTGGTCCCATTTTACTATTTTTGAACTATAAAGACAATAATTTCTTGTTTTTTTTTAGGATGTCTGTATTATTTTTGTCCAATTTTTTTGTTAGGTTTGTTAAGTTTGGGTATGTTAGTTTAGGTTTGGTTAGGTTTTAGTAGATATTCTGTTGGGGAATGTTTTGTCCGTAAGATATTTTATCGCGGGATGAAAACGCGCGGAACCCAGAAGGTCTCCCTCAACCAGTCTCTCCCGATCTGGTCCGCAGACCGATCAAAAGCATAGACAAACCTCACCACATGAACCTAAATACCTCTGCAATTGATGATATTTCAGATAAGCTTTGGTTTATTGAGGAGATCGATATGTATAGATAACCTGTACAAAGGTGTCTCTTATTTCTCGGCAGAAACTGATAAGGCCCATCATGGGGACGGGCAGCACTGCTTTTTAGTATAGTCCTACCCCTCCCCTGTCACGAGGAACAGTCAGAATATGGGAGACTTATATGTTCAAAAACCTCGAAATTTTTTTTTTTTTAATTTTTTTTTTAGGCTTTTACCGGTCCCAGACATGGCAGCACGGCCATTTTGTGTTCCCCTATGAATGACCTTACGATTTATATTATGTATGAACTTTGGGAGACCTATCAGTACAGGTTTAATGTCGTCGGCTCTCCTACTATATGGCAAAGGTGTTGGATATCCAAAAAATACCCGTACCCGTCTCCCAAATTGTAAATATGATCTAGAATCAGAAACTCTTCAAAAAAAGTTTTCCTGGTAATTGCTTACAACACCTATAAGAGGAATGCGACAGTATTCTTCTAAATTTAATCTAGAACTTAATACCACTTGTCACACGAAGTTTGTGGGAATTTTCTCTCAGTCACTATATAAATGGGTAGGAGTTTAATAAGTGAGTATTGTTCTAGAACCTGGACGCTCTCCACGACCACCTGGGAACACTTTACCCTGGAATGAGGGCGCCTTCGTTCCGCTGCACAGAGATTCCCGGAGGTGACCTGATACTGCACTACTATTCGGATAGACCTGGACTGGAGCATATCGTCATTGGAATAGTCAAGGTAAACTCTAAAATTATTACTTATGATATTTTTAATAAAGCTAATATAATTAAAGTTAATTAAAATTGGCATTATAAATGGCATGGAACTCGCTAGTAGGTACTTACTTTTATACAAAAATCTGTGCTTACGATTATTCCGTGCTATTGCAAAACAAATCCAATAAAATTTATACAGGTGCCTACCTACTAACCCCAAAACCCTTAATATTTTTTTCCCAATTTAAGTTCTTGGAAAGTAAATTCATGTAAAAGCCAACCACTGCTCCATTCTTTTGATCAAAATTTTCCGGAATATTAAGGATTTTTTTGGCAAGTCATTAAAAGCGTACCTACACTTAAATGGCTGGTATTGAAATTCTCCTGAACAATTGAGCCGCTCTTTTATTAGCTCTCTTTTGATATCCTTTTAGCAGATCGAAACGTAATTATAAATTTATTTATTTATTTATTTTATTTACTTATTTATTCAACGCCCAGAGGGCTTTTACAGTAGTACAATTTGTTTATGACAGATTATTTTTAAACAGATAGAGAAATGATAAGAATAAAATTAGATAAAAATGCACACAAGTCACAAAAATACAAAAATACAGCGATTTGATAAGTTTACAAAAATACATATATGTTTAGGAATAGTTTTGGAATAACTTTTTTACAAGATCCACAAAATTTTGTGAAATCTTTGTATCGGAGAGTGGGCAATGTAGTTCCGCTTATGAATGCTGCAGTAGAATAGTGTGTTTTGTCGTGTGGTTACTGTCGGTATTCGTACGTTTATGAGTTGTAGGAGTTCGCAACAGTCGAATTTAGAGTTAAGTATTTTGAATAAAAATGTCAAGTCGTTTATTTTACGTCGGTCTTCTAGTATGTGTATTTTTAGAATATTTAGTAATAGATTATATTTTAAGTCTTCTAGTGGGATACTTAATTTAAAATTTATAAAACGCAGAAATTTGTTTGTATTCGCTCAATATTATTAACGTGAATTTTGTAAGATGGAGACCAAACTACCGAGTTATATTCAATTTGGCTTCTAACTAGAGATACATATAATAGTTTAATGGCTTCTATGGAATTAAAGTTAATTAAATTTAATTTCTGTGAAGTCGGCACGCTTTTGGAACGAGCTACCGGCATCTGTTTTTCGTGCTTCGTATAATCCAGGTATCTTCAAGCCCCGCATTTATTCATTCCTTTGTATTCCCTAATTACAATGAAACTTCATATGAAATTGTTGTTTTCGATTAACTTTACTACAAATCGGTTTAGATATTGAATATTAAAAAGTATGCTTTAAATATATGGAAGCTTTTCATTTCATTTCGCTTGAGTATAATTAAAATAAAATTATCAATTGCTTTTTTTTAAATACAAGCGTGAGCTACCATTTTTTTTCCTTAAAAATGAATGAACACATGTAAGAAAACAAATTAAAAGCTAAAATATTATGGCTAAGGTAATCTATGACAGTTTCTTTTGATTATTTTTTTCTTTCCGATAAAATTAAAAGAAAATAAATTAAATTTTAAAAAAACTTTGCGTTGTTATCGAACGTTTGTAGACAACGTTTGTGAAGCGATTGTAAGTATTTATTATAATAAGGTATTTATTTGGCACTACATTACATATAGACAAGTTAACTTTATACACGTTAGTAAAAACTCCAGCCCGTGAGGCCCTGAGGAAAATAAATTCCTTCCGGGCCTATCTTCTGTGTGGAATTGAGGAGAGGAAGGAGTAAAGTTAGGGGCCGGAAAACGAGTCAGGAAAGACCCGTTATCATGTGATAAATCGTCGTATCAGTTCTTATTTTTCCAACAGTCCATTTTAGTTTTTGTTCAATGTCCATTTTAAAATTAAAAATAAAGTATAAAAAATTATAGTTTATCGCTTAACTCTTAACTAATATTTTTTAACCTAATGAGACCTTTACCTTTACGGAAATAGCTTTATCTTAAACACCTATCATAATGTTTCATTGAAATAGTATAAGAAAACCTTCTCCGGTAAAATTTTCAAATGGTCTGTTGCACAAATACAAAATAAGGCGACGAAATGTCAACCGCGTATAAATTTTTTGCGGTTTCCGGACTATGCACCGGTGTCGAATGGATCAATGACACTAGTTCTTCGGAGCATCTTCCATTGAATACCAAAAAGTAAAACAAAGACAGACGATCTGACGCCCGTGCTCTAAAAATGCAGTCCACTTATTATGATAAGGAATCTATCTACCGAACCGCCCGTTTCTACATAAAGTCAAATAACGTTCAGCATCTAGCAACGTCATAAATATGTATTATAATATATATAAACATTTAAAATGGAACAATCATATTACTGTATTAACAAACAAAACAAGAAAGCAAGCCTATATCTTCAAGACTCTAAGAAATATATTGGACAAAGTTACACTAAAAACTGTAGGTACTACTCTTGTTTAATCAATGCTTTCATATAACGTTATTTGTTGGGGTTCTTGTCGCAAGACTACTCTCGAACCATTAAATATTGCACAAAAATTAATTTTTAAATAATGTTCAAAAAAAGCTTTATGTATTCATCACAGTTATTATATAGCGAAAGCAAAATTATGACAATAAGGCAGTTGTACTTAATACTTGCTGTCGGTAAATTTTTCAACAACATTATCACTGCAAAAAGATCTTAGCAAGTGCGCAACACTAGATTGGGCTCTTCTTTAATGTATCAGCCGGTATAATATACCAAAACATCCTTTGGACAAAGAAGTTTTTCATATAAAGCTCCGTTGCTTTATAATATGCTCAACGAAAAAATAAAAACTATTGGTACATTACATTTATTCAAGAAAATGGTCAAAATATGTATACTAACTGAGAGGGATGGTTTTGGATTACCCATGTTGTCGCTTATATCATAAAACACTATGGAATTAAGCTGGTATATTTGATACAATCCATATTAAATTACTGTGTATGTACTTTACTTATTTATTATTATATGCTTTTTAATTTGCTTATTGTTATACATAAGTATTTACTTATTATTATCTACTTCTTTCGTATCATAAATTACTTAATATACTTTATTATAATTGTTTATTAGTATTTACTCATAATTATTATGTACTTTATTTACTTATGTTTATTTACTTATTATCAATAAATTGTTTATTATTGTTTACTCATAATTATATTATATATTATCTGTTTAATTTTTTATATTTAGATATTTACTTAATATATTATATTTATTACATTAACTATATAAACTTATTACTTAACTGTTTATTATTATTTACTTGATATTATTTAGCTGTTATTATTTACCAATCTTTATTTTAATTTATTTTTTATTTTTTGTTAATAATTTAATGTTACTATGGTATGGTCACCCTACTAATGCATCTGGTAAGCCACAACAGGTACCTTGTATTTACATATTTAGTTTACAGTATAATATGAGTATAGTGTTATTGTTGCCAACAATGAGCATACTGCCCAGCTGTAATAATTATTAACTAATAATTTTTTAATTACTCAAACTAACTAACTGTACTCAGTGCTTCTTCTTTAGGTTTATTATTATGTTTTTTTTTACATTATTGTAAAACTGCATATTTCGAAACAGGAAACTTAGTGAGATGTGCAGCTTATGTTTTTATGTATTTCTAATTTTTTTCAAAAAATAAATAAATATGCGAACCTGGGGCGTGTAAATAACCCCTGAACTCTCTGAGCTTAATACTCAAAAACATGATTATGAATTAACCTTGCGCGGACAATATATCACAAAAAATAGCAATTCGACATAACTCCAGGTAAAAAACAGATTCACTAACCTATTTTGTTGATCTCTGCAAACTTGGGATGTTCATCCACTTAAAATTCAGATCAGTACGATTTTTTGTAATTTTGAAATATGCACAAGTCAGTTGTCAACCTTACATAACTTAATTAGAATTCACAATGAACTGCAAAATATTCAAACCACAAGCAGATGTGGCAGTTATTCACATGTTATAATAATATTTTTAAATAAATATATTTTAACTGCACTCTTTTTCCAAACATACAAGACCATCTATGATCCATTTTTGCCGATCATGATAATTTAGAAATTTTTCGAACAATTCATTTTAGTGTCTCTGAAAATCCAAAGAGACCGCCGAATCACTATTCTCGCAATACAAATATATTAATCAATTTTTCTTCGAACAAATAAAAATATATTATAATGCCTTACTAGTTATCTTTTAAATCGGTATAAAATATAGCTCAATGCTAGATGTTTAATGTTCAGTGGTTTACATGTGAACAATAATAATATGAGTGTATTTTTGTAGACGGTGGCCAGCAAACTACACGATACGGAAGTGGAAATCAAGATCCTGAAGACCAAACAGGAGTGCGACCATGTCCAGTTCCTCATAACCGAGACTTCCGGCCCGGAAAGGGTGGCCGCACCGGAAATAGAGGAGATTGGCACTCTCTCCTTGGGTAACTACTAACTACATTTATTTATTTTAGATACAGATTGTGTCACTTCACAGGACAAATTCATATCGCCTGAGAAACATTTGGGGAATATATACCAACGTAAATTCTAAGGTGGTTTCACAAATATCATTTATCTAGTTTCATTCAAATTTAGGAGGCGGGAATGGGTACCGCCGCCCCAGAAACCTTTATTTAATTACCAACACCTCTCCATAGGTCACCCCAAGTGGTTTGCTACGGGGTGAGGTTTGTCTAGGTCTTGGAGGTGGATGACCGGGACACACTGAACCCCAGATTCCTATCCACCTCTTAAACCCTTTTCCTTCCCAGAACTCTCCTCTCCTTCCTTTCCTTAAAATACCCTCCACACAGCATCCCCAAATATGACAAAGGCCCTGAGGGAAATTATTTTCCTCAGGGTCTCCTATGTGGTGTGATAAACCCCCCCCCCTACGACGTAGTAAAACCTTCCTCTTGATTTCTAATGCTGCTACAGTGCTACAGCTACAGGCGCAACCCCGGTCGGCCTTTAAAAGCTCGTAGCTCGCCCGTTCTCGCGTCTCTCCCCTGCATTTCTTTTGCAGCGCCTTTTCAACCCCATCACGTAATACTTTTATGCAAACGTGACGAGATGCTCTCAATTAATCAATTGTAATTAACCCCACAACGTTGTGTACTTTTTTGTTTTAGTGGTTTGGTATAGTTAATCCAATCTAATTAATAATTTATTTGTGGTAAACCCTTGTTCTTTTAGGTATGGCGTGTTACAATTTGCAAGGCTTCGAATAACAATGACTGAGTCTGACTAGCTTGAAAAATAACTAATTATCTATCTATATTCATCCAGCTTCCTCCCCTAGCACCTGTTATACACCTACGCTCATCGACGACTATTTTTATTGAAGTAATCTGCATTTTCCCTCCTAGCATCTTATATATAAATTTACATTCAAACGGCGAATTGAGAAGATCCTACCTTTCGATGCGATGTCACGTACTCTCTGCAGCTCTATAAAATGCTATCATGAAAATAATTTGACATTTATGTACATTCTAACAAAAGATTTACACTCAAGCAATACGGCGTGCAATAATTCTACACTCACAGTTCTAGATGCAGTTTGTTAGTTAGCTAGCTTGTTTTATTTTGTTAATTTGATTCTACGGGTAGGTATTTTGGATTAACATGAGACAGAACATGTGCTGTTTAAATAATTGGACTCCTCCATAGCCCAACTGATAAGGTGATGGTCATAGACCGCCAAATCAGCTTCCAATTCCAACTCCTCCAGAGAATGTTAAGGTCGCAAGCGACGAATGAAAATCGACATGTTTTGCCTCCTGTCAGGAGAGGGTTTGATGTGTGTTTCGGGATCATAGGGTGGTAATGGGAATAATATCAACCAATACGCAGCCAAATTATAACTATGTTGATGATGATGATGAAAGGTCATCTCATACCGTTTGATATGAGGGTCTGCTCCGATTAATGGCGTGATAGCCGATGTCAGGAACTGTTCAGGAAATGTGGGGGTGGCACGAGGTTTTGGATCGTGACATCCTACTCTGGATTGATGATGATGATGATGATTTTGAAGTTCTTCAGCATGCCGATGACTTGAGTTCCATTAACTCCTAAAGCACCGGCATAAACATTAAACCGAAGTTGATTAGACAATCGGCAATGTCAGGAGATCGGTGGGGCCGCTCTCTCCTCTGATCTGGCGATGTATGAATTTAATTAAGGAAGATTTTGATGTCACCGATCCTCGCCTTGGCAGTCACTCATGTCCTCAATAGTCCCGTTCTCCGTCCAGCACGCCGCCTCGAGCCAGTAGAAATAATGATTACGTTTTTCCTAGGCACGTTACAGAAACATGCGCCAGCCTGCAATCGCGATGGTCATCGATGTTTGATTTGAATGAAAAATACATCCTCTCGCATAACATACACAGGCGTAACTTGGGACCTTCCCCTATATGTGTCACGGGCATATGCTCTACGATAGGCGTACCCCAAGCTCAAACTCAAAAATCAGCTCAAAGAAGGAATGTCAAGCTCGGTTTCCAGGGTGCCGGGTCCGAGAATGAAAGGCACCAGGTCGTGAATCTGGCTTCCCTCCCTTCTATTTCCCCCGCTGCTCTTTCGTCCAGAGTACATTCCCACCCTGATGCTGGATGATCCCTATTCCTAGTGTGAGGGAGTTAAGAAAACTTATCTGGATTCCAACAAAGAAACGTCGAACCAGTAGAAATATTGATTACGTTTTTTTCTAGGCACGTTACAGAAACATGCGCCAGCCTGCAATCGCGATGGTCATCGGTATTTGATTTGAATGAAAAATACGTCCTCTCGCATAACATACACAAGCGTAACTTGGGTCCTTCCCCTATATGTGTCACGGGCATATGCTCTACGATAGGCGTACCCCAAGCTCAAACTCAAATATCAGCTCAAAGAAGGAAGGTCAAGCTCGGCGTCCAGGGTGCTGGGTCCAAGAATGAAAGGCACCAGGTCGTGAATCTGGTTTCCCTCCCTTCTATTTCCCCGGCTGCTCTTTCGTCCAGAGTACATTCCCACCCTGATGCTGGATGATCCCTATTCCTAGTGTGAGGGAGTTAAGAGAACTTTTGCTACTTATGTAGGTGGATATAACGCATTACGCTTAAAATATGAATACCTACTGACGGCTTCATTCAACCGACAATGTGAAAGTTTTTGCTAAATCGAATATCGAATGAAATATACCTACCTAAGCGTAAACCAAAAGGTGAGGATTATACGATAATTTTATGTATAGTCCTATGTAATAGACTTGTCGTGATACCTAAATTTTGGAATAAGATATGGGAAATTTTTAGGAGTGGGAATTTAATTATGTCAGATTTTGTTAGTAAGCAAAGATGCCCATGCTACGCTCCTTCCATAAACTGTTATATTACCTAATGCCTTTTCAAAAAAACCTTCCTGAATATGGTCCCCTAGCTACGTTTAAAATTATTATTACGAAACTCGTAAATAATAATTAACACCTCAAAGGCGCTTTACACATTAATTTATACCTACATTCTATACCTATGTATTTTGTTACCCGTTATGTATTGGAGAATACCCAGTAACCTAGTTTTCTAAATCACCAACAAAGCACTTTTAAAGGATTTTATTATTGTTTTGTGGTTTCAAAATCCCGTCTTTTAAATGAAGTCTCTCGTCTAAGATTTATTGCCCGAAAGTGTCTTTTGTGCATCAAATAGTATTTTAGTTCATTGAACCCCAAATTATTATTTTACAACGGTATTGTCTCAAGAATCGTCGCCGGTCAACATCAGGCAGCTCCGGATCGACTTACGGAGGGAACGCTCCTTTTTTACGATTACCGATAATTACCCGATAGCTTTTTAAATGTTACCGTTATAATTTTCCGATTAAATCATCCGACTTAGATGACATGGTTCCTTATTAAAGGCCCCATTAAGGTAGCCATAATAATAATACTAATATTTGAACGATCCACATAGCACCGCTTTTATGGAAAATCACCTCAAGGGCGCTATATAACCTATAATACATGTTTAAATCTAGAAAACTACAAGCTAGACGAACAATTATAAACAATTAAAATACTCGGGGAGTAATGATGATTCTATTGTTTTAACCCTGCTTTGTACGAAATCCAAACATCAATGTTGTTAATAATTAATTCAATTTTTCAAACTTACCAAAATCGCCATGTTGCACAAAATAATTTCACAAATCAATTCACTACTCTAATATTTAACTCAAACAAGCATTTCTAAACCACAACCCGTCATGCAGTTATTTATTCCAAGATGCAGCCGTCAAACACAATTCTCGCGTCGATTCGTTGTAAAATTTTTCCTGACCCTGATAAACGCCCCAGAAAGCACGTCCCGTATTGATAATTGACCGCTTCAATTTACAAATTATATAATTTAACGTCACAGATATGAACTCTCAAGCCGCAATCTCTGACTTCCTTATTCGCGTGGACTCCTTCCAAATCTTGACTCCCCTCAATCGCGTGAACTATTATCCTTTAATTTTATGAATTATTCCCGGTTTACGCGCACAGAGTTATTATTCTATCGTGTATTCAACCTCGATGACTTTTCGCTAGCCCGTGCGTCTCCAGAATCTCTCCCCGACTGTCTTGTTCCAACTCTCTGCCCCCTGACTCCCACCCATCTACTTGTGTGGTTTCAATAATTTCTTAGTCACTTTTTAAAACCTCAAGTGGGCACATCTCCCAATATGCATATATCAACTTTAATAGTCAAAAATGTCACACTTTAACTATTATTTCAGAGAATTTTGTGTAGGAACCATGTTCGCTTTTTTTTTTTTTTTTTCGGTGTAAACTAATTTTGTCTGCGCCGGAGTCATAAATTATCCCAATAACGCTTAAAAGAAGAGCTCAGTGGCGCACTTCAATTCACTACTCATCCTAATTACTTGCGTCGACTTTATTGGTTATATAATAACATTATATAAGCATTGTCTGTACACGTTTTCGTTCTTTCTGCGTGCGTCACTATTTAACGAATTCTGCAATCTTATTTTGACAAATATGTTAAATATTTTAACCCCCAATCGGCGCGTCGCTCTAGTATATTTAAATGCACCAAGATTAATCTTTATTGCCTAGTTTTCAATTTCCTACAGCCATAGAAAATTCACAAGACAATTGTTTCGCAAATCAATTTGCTCGCGTTAAAGTCAGTCACCACTCGGGCAAATATCCATCGGCCGCCCCTGACTTGATAATGAACCTGAAAAAATCCCTCTAAATGTTATTCTGGGTCCCTTCTTAGTTTTGTGAAGAATGGCCTTTGCCGGGGCTCGCATGCACTTGAGCTACGCAAACACATGTGGTTATTTAATGGTAAGGACCCATAAATCACCCCCATGAATTGAAACAGAGAATCGTATGCTGAAACCATTCCATGTTACAAAAATTAAATATAATTCTAAATTGATCTCTCAATTTTAAAAGAATTATTTCGTAGGCCCAAAGGCGAGATCATCACAGTGGAGTTCATGTAAAAAAAAATTGATTCAAGCGTAGGAAGCCCAGGGGAAAATAATTTCCCTCAGGGCCTGTGTCATCTTTGAGAATGCTGCGTGGAGGTTCTTTTTGAGGAGAAGAAGGAGTGAAAATGCGTCCTGAAGTCACTTAAGAATGAGTCGTAGAAACAATCCGTTCTATGCGACAAAAAATGTCAATCATGTACAAATGTTGAGCATTTGGAATTGGCATTACATTTTGGGAGGCGTCTATAGGTACCACCGCCCGGGGAAACATTTATTGGATACTCAACACCTCTGCCCTAGGTCACCCCAAGTGGTTCGCTACGTTTGGTGACTTAGTAGGGGTGTCCGGGTTCATCGGGTGAGGTGTGTTCAGATCTTGGCGGCGGTTGTGCTTGCCCACCAGCTGTGTGGCGGGTTGAAACGGAAGAGGTGGGTTTGTGGAGACCTTACGACCTCTGTAGCTGGTCTTGCACCGCAACGGGTTAAATGAATTCGTACATCCGTCACCCCTGAACACACTCATCCCTAGATTCCTATCCACCCCTAATACCTTTTTCCTTCACAGAACTTCCTCTCCTAATAAAGACCCTCCACGCAGAATTCCCAAAGATGACGTGGGCCGGAGGTGTGGAGCTAATGTAAAAAAAAAAACAGTCTTGCAATTGCATAATTAATGAACTTATATAAATTTTTGGGAATAATCAGTAATGAATTACCTAAATAACTCATTGGCAGTATGTAACAAATACTGAATTTATTTAAATTTACGATTAATATAATAAGACCGATTTCATTTTAATTTTGTAATAATAAAGGTCTAATGAAAATCGCAATAAGCTCTCAAAATAATGGCTTGTATTTTCCCATATTACATTCCGTAATAATATGTAAATTCCATTTGATTATTTCATCCCACATCCGGGTAATTTACCGAGCAGACATTTCACTTGTGTTGTGTTTTGCTACCGCCGGAATATAGCTTAATGTGACCTTTTTCTAATGACGGTATTTCTCTTTCTTGGTGGTGTTCTTTGATAAATACCACTGCTGCGTGTTTACAGAAAGCTGTACGTTTCGCTTAAATAATAATTCCTCGGTTCTTCCTTCGTTCTTTTTTGGTATCACTGAATTACATGTATTACGTAATTTCCGCTGTACATTTGTCTAACCCTCAAGCAATCTCAAACGTTTTTCTTGCAAATAAATAAACAATAAAACTATCTGTTTATTGATGAAAAAAATTCAAAGCTTCTTCTGTCTGGAATTCGGAGATGTTATAATAATATTAGGATAGTTTTTAGAGCGCCGTTTCCATGAAAAATCACCACAAGGAGGCTGATCAATTTATTACGAGTTCTTAGGCTCTATCTAATTTTATTACTTACAAACAGATAATGGACAACATACTTCCCTGTAAGTAATTTTACATTTGCTACCCTACATTACTATTGTAGAGTTGGTATTTATTTTAGGACTATTTAAGACTGGAAAACCTTTACGAAATGACCTTAAAAATCTAGCAAGTTCTTATTTGTTTACATTTTTACGTAATTAGTTATTTAAAATGTTGTGGGCTGTTAAGGTAAAGGTGAAAAGTTTTTGATTGTCAAAGATCAACCCAAGTGGTTCGCTACGTTTGGTGATTTATCAAGGGTGTCTGGGTTCACTGGAGGTGAGGTTTGTCTAGGTCCTGGTTACGGATGCTTTTGCCCACCTATTGCGTGGTGGGCCGGATCGGGAGCGACTGGTTGAGGGACACCTTTTGATCTCTCCAGCAGGACTCTATCGACCCATGGTCTCGCATCGCAGTGGGAGGGATGGATTCATACTTACCCCTCATTAATTATTCTTTCCCAGAACTTCCTCTCAATCCTTTCCATAAAAAGACCCTCCACACCGCTTCCCCAAAGAAGACATAGGCCCTGTGTGTTTTTCCCTTAGAGCCTCCTGTGTGGAGATAATTTAAAAAACATTAACAATCATATTGTAGTGAAAAATCAGTAATACAAAATTGGTTAAATGTTTATAATAAAATGTAAATAAATATCAAACATCTTTAAAATTTACTTAGGTATGTGTTTCATATAATTTACAAGTGAATAATTAAGAACCTACTAACTGACGTACGGGGAACCTGCTAGTACCAATAAATACAAAGTACTGAATGTATCATTTTCCACAATTTTTGCAATCACTTATAACAGCAATCCGACTTTGTGGCCCATTCTGCATGTTTGTTTCCGCATCACACTTTGCGCTTGTCGAGTGTTGTTCCGTACGGAAAGCCATGCCCCGTGACGTGATATCACAAGCACTTTTCATTAGCCCACTTTGACTTGAAATGTTTGCCGACAATTACCTCCCAGTTTCCCGCCTACATTTACAGAAGTAAATACGGCTTACATTGTGAGATGGCGGATTTTCAATTTGAATGTCTGCTCTCTCTAAGGCAGACATGAGAACACGTTCTTTGAAAGTATACGTTAAAAAATGCAGCAAAATATAGAAAATTGACGATGTGATCTGGTAAACAGTAAGCCTTGCTGTTATGAAGTTTAGTAGGTATTTTTAGTAGCTTTTAAAGTTTATTTTTTCCTTTTAATTTTACATTATTTTGCGATATTTAAAACCCCGTGAAATCTGCTTTTAGTATTTTGTTTTTGAAAAATAATTAGTAAATCAAATAAAAACATTGACAATTGACAGATGTGGTATAGAATTATAGAATAAGGTTGTGAAGAACATGACTGTGATATGGTCACCAAACACGGCGGAATCCACTTCAAGCAACAATGATTTCTTCTCTTAATGATATCTTTCACCAGGGCGATACTGAAAGTGTCTACCTATACACCATATACAAATACTTATGTGACATTTTGGGTGGCGGGTATGGGTTCCACAACCCGGGAGCCATTTATTGGATGACCAACACCTCTGCCAAAGGTCTCTCCAAGTGATTCGCTACATTTGATGACTTAACAGGGTTCGTGGGTGAGGTTTGTCCAGGTCTTGGCGGCCGATAAGTCTACCCACCTGCTGTGTTGAGGAGGTCTTTTGACCTCTCCAGCCAGATTCCCTCGACCCATCACCTTGCACCGCAGTTAGAGGGATGTACTCATAGAATCACTTCTGGACACACTGACCCCCAGATTCCCACCCACCCCTCATACCTATTTTTAAAAAGCCCTCCACACAGCATCCTCTAAGATGACACTGGCCCTAAGGGAAATTAGGGCACGTTTCAGAGTGGAAAATACATTCAATATCGCCAGGGTTTAAGGGCACTATTTAGAAATTAAACTTAGCTTGAAATGGCTTTAGAGGGATTTGATGACCAGATCTGGATAGCCTGGTAATTCCCCACCTTCCTGTTCCACATCTTTCCCATCCGCACTACCTTCAGCCTCACAATCCACCCTAATTGGGGATGCCATTATCTCACTGGCTCCAGAAGGGATCAGGTGGGGGTCTTGTGCAGCATTCACGTTTAAATTCAATTAAAAAAAATATCAAAAAAGCTTAGCAAATTTCATGACACCGTCGCTTAACAAAATTCTGCCTCTAGTCCTATTAGTCAAATAAGAAATAATTAATACAATCTCATTAGCCAACTCCTGGGTGATACTTTTCTATTTACCTCAATAAACTACCCTATTTGTAGGTATAACGCTACCTCCCTGAATTTCAAGGCACCGAGGGGTGCGGGGGCAAAGGATGAGGGTGGCAACAACAAATAGATTTGTATCTGCGTGGGGTTGAACGTGTTTATTGTTTGTTGATTGTTGATTGTAGTAAGAACACTGTCAAACCATGCCTTGTTTATTTTACATTTGAGGAAACTGATGAATTCATATTTGCAAGGGTTTTTTATTGCACACGAAGCCCTGAGGCTAATAATAATTTTCCTCAAGGCCTCCTGTATGGAGTTCTTTTTTTTTTTAAAGAGGCCCTGATGAAAATGGTTGTTCTCTTTAGCTAGAACGCTAGGATTTTTAATAAAATTGTTTGAACTTGAATTATAAATTATAGACATTTTGGTTTGTTTGTCTTAAGTCCAATTTGAGAGGCGGGTATGGGTACCGCCGCGCCACCCCGGGAACCATTTATTGGATAACCAATACCCCTGCCGTAGGTCATCCTAAGTGGTTCGCTACGTTTGGTGACTTAGCAGGGGTTCCCGGTTTCATGGGGTGAGGCCCGGGTTCATGGCGACCAATGCGTTTGCCCACCTTCTGCATGGCGGTTCGTGAAGAGATGAATGCATACGTCCAGTACACCTAGACACATTAACCCCCAGATTCCTACCCACCTCTCAGACCATTTTCATTCCCATAACATCCTCTCCTCCCTTTCCTTAAAAAACTCCATACAGCATACCCTATGGATCTTATAAAAAATAAAATAAAATAAAGTCCAAATTACCACTTTCTTGTAAAAAATATTGTTTGAAGGGGTAGGTTTTTATTTTATTGTATTGTGGTACGTTTTGGAACATATGTAAAAAAAATTTAGGCGTTTATGTAAATAAGGTTGCTGTTTCGATTTTACTCTTACGAACAACGTTTTGAAACCATTGCAGTTAAATAGCTAGGAGTTGCCGTGTAGACTAAAACTTGAAACTTTAAATGAACACAACTCTACTATCTACATATTGCAAAACTTAAGACCATTACCGGGCTTTCGTTTTGAACCACAAAATTAAGTGCATTTCCGTTTATAATAATAAGTTTCTCGGAGTTTTAAATGTGAAACCAAAAATTATATTTTTAATATCTAATTAAATGAAGAAAATATTAGCAAAACTCAATTGAAAATCAGAAAAAGATACGGGCATATCTGGAACTCGAACCCAGGACCTCCGGCTTTCCGGACCGCGACTCAACCAACTCAGCTAATGTTTCCCTATTCGAATTGGTCATTTTAAACAGTATCGAAAATATTCATCCTACACTTGCAGAAAAGTCAATAGATGTCGCATATTAAAAATTTTTTTTAAATATATTTAAAATGTATCCAAGACACTATCTAGATAGCATTTAGCTCTGGTTTGAATCTTGCAATCATACATAAAGATAGCAGCCAATAAAATATGCGTTAAGAAAATGAGGATAATGTTGGTAGATGTATGGCAGATGTATGGTAGATGTTGGTCTAAGTATGATACAGTTAAAAATGACTGAATCGGATAGAGACACATTGGCCCGGAAAGCCGAAGGTCCTGGGTTCGAGTCCCAGATGCGCCTAAATCTATTTCTGGATTCCCTGTTTCTAGATTTTCGATTGAGTTTCTCTTATATTGTCTTCATAGTTAAAAAAACATAAATTTAATTTATATTTTTGTTTGTTAAAAAATAATATAATATAGCGCAAACGAAAATACTTCGTAAAATCTTCCCATCGAGTCCGAGAGAGTTTACTTAAAATGAATCCGAACAATTGGTTACTACACATACAACCTTCTCCTTAACCAGATGCTGTGCACATCTTATAATACATAATATAATAGTTTTAAAATAGTGCTTGTGTATTGTCCGATCCGATCTTATATAAATTTAAGTTTTAAGTTTCTTGAAGACAGTGAAATCCTGTCATGAAATCAATAAGGCTTCCGCTAAGGTCCGTAGTGCCTCAGATGCAATTGCAGCTTTACTAAATTAATTTCCGATAACCTAGCCGTATTCTTGGATCTAACTAAAGCCTTTGAGGCTGTTTCTCACCGCATACTTCTGAAAAACTCTTGCAGATAAGAATAAAAGGTATTCCCCTTAAATGGTTTGAGAGATATCTAACAAACAGGTCCCAGTCAACTTTTATCAACTCCACCAAAGAGTATAGAAGTACAAGTTTACCAATAATTACATACGGTGTTCCCCAAGGCAGTATATTAGGCTCACTTCTCTTTTTGATATACATTAACATGTTATGCAATTTTGATGCATACTAAGTTATTTGTTTTTATTATTAAATAATGACGCCACAAAGTTATGTTAAGAATGATTAATTTTGTCATACAATAATGTTAATTTACTTCCAAAAAAGCCGATAAAATGGATCACGATAATTTGATTGTCCTCGCTTAGCAAGGGCTCTTGCGCTGCTGTATCAAATAAATATTATGTAGGTACATTTTTTTATAAGTCCGGTTTTATTTGTATCCTGTAATTTATTTTCCGTAGAACCAAAGGTCAGCCCTGCAACTTTCTGCCACGTGTTTCCGTTCCACCTGATGTTCGACCGGCGACTGCGCGTCGTGCAATCTGGACGCGCCGTGTCGCGCGTGCTGCCTAGGGTCACCACCAAGAAGTGCAAGATCACGCACGTGCTGGATCCGGTAATTCCTTTTTTTTGCACTTTAGAATATTTCTTAATGCCTTTCAAGTAATGTATACGTAATCAATAGATTAGCCTTCAATACTACAACACCTAATGCAGTGACTTGAAGGACACCGCCTACAAAGAGAAAATCTTCCTAACTTGACTTTCAAAGCAAAATATGATATCTGTTGATATCAAAGACTCTCGAGAGGTTTAAATCTGACTTTCCTTTCAGACAATAAATTAGGATTTCAAGTTACCGGGACGATATAAAAGTTCAGTGTATTTTTCTTACAGGTTCGTCCACATTTAGATTTGACATTTGCCAATATTTTGGCTCACATCAACACCGTTTACGTCCTGAAGACCAAACCTGGGGAGATGAAAGTTCAGGATGTTCAAGACGAATTTGCTTCTCTTCGTTTGAAAGTAAATATACCAACCTAATTATAACAATAATTCGTACTGGAATCATTTTGAAGAACGCTTACAATAAATGTATCTCTGAATAAACCATCTTGAAACCACTCGGGCCACATAGCGTTATGTATGTCACCAAATATAACCCCAAACTATTATGACTAGACATATAATATAAACGGATTTAGAAAGAGAGAACACAGAAGCTTTTTCCGCATGGTTACAATAAATTCTCTCGTACAATTATATTTTAAACTAGCTGGGTTACCCGGCTTAGCTCGGGACAACATTAGAGAGTATTCTGGGATGTTCCACAATGATTTTCCCTATTCCCGAACATTCCGCGACATACTCCGCCACTTCTTCCAGAACTTTCTAGAGCTCTATCGAACTTTTCGGAAGACTTTTTTAGAAATTTCAAGAGGGCGAAAATTTCAGCCCTTATATCTTCCAAAGCATGCCCTTTAGGTAAAAAAGGGAACCGTCATCCTGGAGGGGGATAGCGATCTACCACACCATATAACTACCTTATTCGTACCGGGACTCGTTTCCGAGTTTTTGTTGACGCACGTTATTTTAAACTTTCTTTTATAATATATATTGATTATTCTGCAACTGAAAACCGCCCGATCAAGGCATGTCAAATTTTATAAAAATAATTTCTATTTAATACAGAAAGGAGTGAACTGACATTAGTCTTTAAAATAGATATTTTTTAAGGTGAAATGATCATGTCAAAAAGTTGGAAATTTTATAATTTTTCTATGTTTCAAAATATACGTCGATTTTTTGATCCAAAAGAGTCATATCTACTTTCAAAAGCCATATTTCATTTTTTCATTCCTTTAAAAACAGCTAATCAATATTAAATTGAATGTCAAGCGGGTATATTTGATGACATCATATTATTTTGTTTTATTAGAACCGAGCGGTTAAAAAAACATTTTTCACAGAGTTCCTCAGGGATCTGACAATGTTCCTGTCTAATTTCAGTAAATTACTTTTTAAGTATTTGATAAATTTAGACTTAATTACAAAATTATTTCAGGGTCAGATGCTATACATTCCTGAAACAGACCTGATGGTGTTTCTGTGCTATCCGAGTGTGATGAACTTGGACGACTTAACCCGGTAAGTTTTCGATGTATTATCAATAATTGTGATGCGTAAAAAATGTTTCTGAAGCGCCAAAAACACTCTAGGAGAACTCTGCGTCGTCGTAAAATGCGTGTTGTTGTTCTTTTACTGTTCTAATTACTAGAGTAGTTTGAAATAATTGTTAAATTGCAATATCCATCTACTGAATAAAAAAAATAGATTTAGATATACTAATAAAATATCACTGGATTATGTGGAACATTTTTTCAACTATTCTCAGCTCGCAATTGAATGCCATATAAGTCATCTACTGTAGTGCTTTGAAAGATCCACAGAATTTAATTCATTCAAGGTACGGTTTGTGAAGACATAATATGTACTAGTATATCGTTTTTGCATTGGTTTTTGATATTACGGATCCTCGACCCGTTTCAACTTTTGGTTATTGTTGTTTTGTTCATATTTACTCCACACAGGAAACCCCGAAAAAAAATTCATTAAGGGCTGAAGTCATCTTTGGGGATACTGTATGGAGGATATTTCTGTAGAAAGTAAGAAGTGAACCTGGGTCTTGAAGAGACCCATGTTAAAAGAGAGAGGAAACACAGAGGCAAATCGATCTACAGCCCAGCTGTTGAACTGTAGAAACCACATCGAGCAGAAGATACGTAGAATTGTAGAACGAAACCAGTCGTAGAGAAATGTCAACTATGCACAAATGTTGGGCGCGCATTTGTCGAGTTTCCCGACTGTGCACTAGTGCCGAAGGAATCAATGACGCTAGTTCCTCATTGTTGTTCTTCATTAACATCTTCCGTTGATAATTTAACAAGGGTAATATTCCCAAAGATTTCAAACCGTTACGCTTGTTATCTGACAATTTGATCAAACACTGAAACGGACCGAGAACCGGTGTTTAGCGGAAATAATTCAAATGTTAAAAATATCTAAATGACGCAACAAAGCAAATCTAACCCAACCTTTGACTTGCTTTATGATCAATTTAATTTATCAAGAAACTTTAACATCTTTTGAAATTAAGAACTTTAACTTATTTTGAAATAATGACCATAAAAGTTTTACGCTTTCATTTTTCATTTCCAGTTTTAATGGATTAGATAATGAACTTGCGCATTTAGCACACGATAAACTACTTGACAAAAGGTGTAATTATTTATTGCATGTATCACGAAAGACTAAAATTACTGTTTTTAAAACAGAATATTTTTTTATAACTGCGCAGTTCGTTACATTAACTAATTGATTACAGCAATTAGCCAAGCTTTGTAATTTTCACTTGATTTCCCCAAGCAATTAAGATGCGCACCTTTATTATATTTAGCGGAATTTTCAACAATTAACTCCACATTCCCTCTACCTGAAATTTCTCACACTAAAAAACATTGAATTATTGCGTTTTTTAGTTTATTAATTTTTTCGAAGATCTTAATCACAAACTAAATATATCTAGTACGTTTTTAGATTTTCACGGCCAAAAGTATTTTCGTTATTTGTTTTTGGGGTGTTATGTCGTATTGCGCTACCTCGTTCTTTAGCCAACGTTTCGGACAGTGTTACAGTGTCCATCATCAGGGCAGATGTCTGCCTACACATTTGCCCTGATGATGGACACTCTAACGCTGTCCGCAACGCCGGAGACTTCAGCTATTCATATATAAAAAAGGGGGTTGATGAATTGTTTATTTCCTTTAAATTTTTCATGTAATTTGCATTTCCTTTCAATCAGAGGCTGTTAGATACCGAAATTGCCAGCCGTGCATTTAACTTTTTAATTGTACCTGGTATGTAGCGAATTAATTAAAGGGAGCACTGCAATTCGTTCACTCCACTAAGTTTCATTTGTAAAATAATTGAATAAATAATACTTCTCCGTCAGCGTTATAAACAATAATTCATCGCTGAAAATTTCGCGAAACGCTTTAAATTCACCGCGCACGAATGCCAATTTGTTAATGTTATTAACATTATAATTTAGTATTCACAAACGAATACATTCCAAAAGCATTGGATTACGCTTGATCAAAGTGGGTCAGAATTTCCTTACCTTCAAGGCACTTCGTACATTTGTCGCTAGTGCACGGGATGAGTTATATATCTGCACTGATCCAAAACATGATTTGACGTTATGAGTGTATTCTGTCTCGCTCGTGTCACCGTTTTTGCCTACCGAGCTGCTATTTCGATCCCGTAGCGGTCCCCGTAGTTAGGTAAAACAAAATTTTGTACACTTTGGAATACGCACGACTCGGTGCGCTTGAATAATGTTCTGGCGGGAATTATGACTGGAACGTACTTTTATATATCGATGACTGGAGCACAAACGAAGTCTTGTGAGAAGACCAAATATAAGCAATGCAATGCACAAATGACCACCTCGGCCTCCAGCAGTGCTTTATGTCTAGTTTTTATCCTTTCGACGCTTGATGCAATCAAAAAAAAATATTCTTAATCTTCAACAGCCGCGGCCTTTATATTTCCGACATCCCCCTGCACGACGCAACCCGTGACCTGGTGCTCATGTCCGAGCAGTTCGAGGCTGATTACAAGCTGACGAGGAACCTCGAGGTGTTGACCGATAAGCTTCAGCACACTTACAGGGAACTGGAGTCCGAGAAGCAGAAGACTGACAGGTTTGTAAAGCTTTTTTAAACTGTTACCTTCACTAATCAATCTGAATCGGCAACTAATAATACTGGTAAACAGTATCAAAATCCACAAATAAATGACAAAATTCATGAATTCATGAAAATTTACTGATAGATTCTTCTCGGCAGTAGAAATAATGATCTGCAGAGTGAGCCCAAAATGATGGAACACATCTCTAGAGGTTTAACCATTGTTATTTTTAAGTTTGTTTTTTAATAAAAACCTGTTATAACTCACAAAATATTGATTCCATTGACCTGGAAGTGATTTAATTCTATTCAGCATCACACCTCACACCTAACGCCTCACTCTACCTAATAATAATTATATTTTAATACCAATACAAAGGACAAAAAAATGTATTTAAATTATAGTCTTCCATTTACAATATTTTTTTTATTTTGTATTCGCATTATTTTAATGGGTGTTAGGAACCGTAGCTAAAATTATTTTGTTAAAGTCAAACAATAGACTTATACTCGTAGACGTATCGCGGTGTAGAAATTCCATTATTTCTGCAATAATTACCGGTGATTCCACATTTTTCGAAGAGATAAAGCTTCATTGATGATTGAACAGTGTTCATATATCCCACACACAATCCTATTCCAGTAGCCTATTCAAATTAAGACCCCGCATTCCGAATTTCTACCGAAATATAATATGCGCTCCCTAAAACACTTTACGTTTTTGAACTCTTAAAAAATACTTCTTCGTTGTGACATCATTTCAAATGTATGAAAAAAAGCATTGTGCAAAAAACTAAGTAAAGTTTTCATTTTAATTTTCTCTGATATATTTATTTTATATTAAAATTTTATTTTTTCCTGGCGAAGTTGGAAACATTGAAACAGGTTGAAAATTTTGATTAAATAAGTGCTAATTGTGATAAATTAAGTAATTTATTCTTATTTTTAAACGACTTCGAAACGGAGGAGGTTATTAATTCGACGGTATATATGTATATATTTATTTTTTTGTTACCTCAGAACTTTCGATTGGGTAAACCGATATTGATGACTCTTTTTTTATTAGAAAGCTAGTGCTTTTCATGTAGTCCCATTGTAATTTGGTTCATTTCTAACAATGGGAACCATGAGAAAACCATATATGTCTTGAATTTGCAATAAATGTGTGCGCAACAAATGAACAAATAACTCAATATTACGCCAACAGATTACGATGATTCTTTTTTTGAAGTAACACTTCTTTACGCACGTTCGTCACTAAAAATCAAAAAATAAACAAAAATTTTAACAAAACAAAAAATAACTTCAAAAAATGAACTAAAAAGTAAAAAAATAATTTCGTACGATTGTTATTTTTGGAGTGGGTGTCAGCCAAGATCTCCACATCTCGCCTTTAACTACCTATATATGTAGTTACCTTGGCTGACACCGACTCTAAAAATAATAATCGTACGAAATTATTTTTATAGTTTTTAGTGCATTTTTTGAAGTCGTTTTTTGTTTTGTTAAAATTTTGGTTTATTTTAGAAAATATTTTATTTTTTACGATAATATGCATTTGCCGAGTAGAAAAATAATTACATGAAATTCCCTCCTTAGAAAAAAACCACAAATTATGCTTAGAAAATTATAAAAAAGCACACATCTTGTACCATTATTAACTTAATTAATAATTATAATCAATAGTAGCGTGCTCCCTTAACATTCGTATTGACATATTTCTCTTTCAACCCTTCTTCTTGATTTTGAAAGTTTACTACGGATGCTTATTTTCAGGCTCCTCTACTCCGTCTTACCGATAAGCGTAGCATCGGAGCTACGACACGGGCGGCCCGTAGCCGCGCGCCGCTACGACGTAGTCACACTCCTCTTCAGCGGTGTCGTAGAGTTCGCTCGGTTCTGCTCTCAGAATACAGACTCCCGCGGCGCCATGAAGATAGTCAGGATGTTGAACGATCTGTACACCACGTTCGATGTTTTGACGGATCCGAAGAAGAACCCTGACGTTTATAAGGTATGTTACCTAGTCAACCGATCTGGGGATTTTATTTGTCAATGCCTACATCTTTTCCCCAATGTATGTTTTTGTAAATTCCTTAGTAAGTATTAATTTTGGAAACAACAGACGCTTTTATTAGAGGTAACGGTACCATGACGGCAAAATAAATCAAAAGAAACATAAGTTCCTTATCGTCATAATGCTGCAGCTCTTTCTTACACATTAAATAATGGTGAAACGAAAGATGAGATACACAAAATACGTATATTGGTTTCTTCCGAAGTACTTACTTTTTTCCTTTGGATGAATCAGATATATCTTATTACGGCTCGGCCACGGCGCGAGCAACGGGAATTGCATATCATTTTCTTTAAAAGTATGAGAGGGGTGTATGATAATGATTTTAGGTTTTATTTGGGGGGTGCAGACACACGTTCACCGTTTATCCCATTTTTGACTGTTGTTATTTAGTGTGTATGAAAGAGTTGCAGCTTCATATGCAAGAACAAAAGCAGAACCATCAGCGCTTTGACACTTGACTTTTTTGAATTTTTGGAATTGGTGTGTGAGAGAGATGCAAGAAAATTATGACTTTTATTTTAGAGGAAACAGACCTACGAACACAGTGTATATCATCCTTTGAAAGAGCTGCAGCATACCGTTAGAGCAGCATACCATTACCGTGAATTGTCACGGTAATTATAAAAGCGTCTATAAGAATGAATCACCGTATTACTGATGCCAACCATAGAATAAATAATAACACAAGAAGGGCCTTGTGGGCGTGTTTCGTAATCTAATTATAGGCCAAATTTTTGTCTATATTTCGATACAAATCTCATATATATCTAGGTTCACAAATAATGAAGGATTGCTTGTTCCATAATATAACAATAAATACGGACATTTCGTGCCCAAAGTAACACATAACACGTTACCAAGTAGATTCAGTCTATTCACCAAATAGATTCAGATCAATGCTGAAAACATGGCTACTTTATGCCAAGTCTTGTGTTTTAATAGTGACAGTCTGAATGTTTACATTATAATTAGTAATAATATTACATATATTTGTTTACTTTGTAAATGAAAAAACATTGTAAATGAACGTTAACATCCTGTTGATAAATTCCCCTCCCCACTACCTTCAGCCCAGAGCCGTAGCTAAGGGGGCATTATGGGGCAACGCCCTACCTTAAAATACCTGTGCCTACCTTAAGAAATAGCATTGACTATGATAATATACTAGTAACTGTTTGTTCATAGTTTAATATGATTGAAAAAAAATACTTCCTTTTAGTGACATCTAACTAAACAGCTTCGAATTAACCAAGGAATCATATCATACTAATTCCTTATTTTGCCCATAGATGGCATTGAAATTGGGGTGGTAGGCTGTTCGCGTATTGAAATCACTTCTTACGGGGAATTCCTAAACATTTGGGGATGCTATTAAACGTCAAGTTTGTACCTTGTATCAACGACGTCGCGTGCAACGCGGTACAAACTACGAATCGTTTTTTGACGGATAACAATTAGAAAAATTAGGTTTACGTTAAAAAATTTACTGTCATATATTGGCACGCATAATCAAGGTTTAGTCAATAGGAAAATTGAAGTAGATTTCGAGATTTGGATTTGTCCGTGGTGTTGATTGGTTAGTGTAGTATAGAAAGGATAGTATTTCGTGAATTGTAATACGTGCCCTTGATTTTGCGATGGATATACGAGCTTTTTTTGGTAAAAAACGGAAAATTGAAGAGCAAATTGACAACGAAAAACCTCATTCGTCAAAACAGATGGAAGGACAATACAACTTCTTCTAATTATATGTAAAAAGGTTTGGTGAAATATGATAGCTAGAGTATGTATAAACACATGTACGAAGAAAATCGATTCACCAGATCAGATCAAGTAACATTTTATACTTTCGCCCTACCTGCAATTACCGCTGCCCTATCTTAAATTTTACTCTGGCTACGGCCCTGCTTCAGCCTCAATTGGAGTCGTACACTCACTGGCTCTAGACGGGATCAGTTGGGGGTCTTATGCGTGGTTAGTTTTTTCTTATGAAGAAAATAAACAATTATTTTTATATCACTATAGAACAGACCAACCATGAATCAAATATATTATCTTTATTTTCTATTAATTATAACTATTATTTTCAGGTGGAGACTGTTGGTGATAAATACATGGCGGTCTCAGGGCTGCCCGAAGCCTGCCCCGCCCATGCCAGATGGATAGCCCGCCTGGCTTTGGACATGATGGACCTTGCCAAGGAAGTGACCATCGATGGCCTACCTGTGGTAAGTCCATATGAACCACTTTTTCGTCATACGTTGATATATGTATTGAAAACTCCCAACATGAGACTCAAGGATAATGATATCGCTCAGAGCCCAGATCTCAGGAGATTGTGTGTCTTGTTAAGGAAAGGGAGGAGAAGAAGTTCTGTGAAGGGAAATGATATGAGGGGTGGGTAGGAATCTGGGAGTTAGTGTGTCCAGGAGTAACGGTAGCAAGACTCGATCGCTTCCACACGGTGCAAGAGGTCGAGAGAGTCCAGCTAAATAGGGTCTCCCTCATCCAGTATCTTCCGATCCAGCCCGCCACGAAGCTGGTGGACTGACAACTGCCGCCAAGACCTGGACAAACCTCACTCCATGAATCCGGGCACCTCTTAAAAGTCACTAAACGTATCGATCCACTTGGAGTCAACTATGAGTGTTGGTAATCCAATAAATGGTTCTCGTAGCGGCAGTACCCATAACCGCCTCTCCGATTGTAGATGTGGACACACAATAACGTTTATTTATTTATTTATTTAATACATGAAAAATCGAAAGTACATATAGTTTTATTATGATATTTCACCCTCCATGCTAGGGATGACCCTGTGTTATGGCGGGTGAAGTTTACAGTTTTCGGATTACATTCATTCGTATTGGTTGAAAATATTCACTAATTAATACTATGCACACAGATTCTTCTACAATAAGAGAGTTTATGTTGGTATTTTGGATTATAAGAATAAGGTAAAGAAGTTAAATAGTTATTGGAAAAGAGACGTTATTATTAATATATTAAGGAATTATTGGTATATAAGTCACAGTAATCAGTCTTATACATATATACAAAGCTGCTTAGATAGTAAATAAAAATATGTAAAACGTAACGTATAACGTGAAAGATGTTCCTAAAGTATCTTATTCCATTTAAAAATATTTTTTACTGTGAAAATCACAAGGCTGTTGATTGATGACAAGACCACAAATATATATTTTTTAATGTTTTTAGGGAATCACAATCGGGATTCACTCTGGTGAGGTGGTGACGGGTGTGATAGGCCACCGCATGCCTCGCTACTGTCTGTTCGGCAACACTGTTAACCTCACTAGCCGCTGTGAGACCACGGGCCTGCCGGGGACCATCAACGTATCGGAAGATACCTACAAGTGAGTTGTCTTATTTTGTGAATACCTCACAAGAGTCCCAGCTGCTCCCGTCTGGAGCCAGTGAGACCATGGCATCCATAGTATCACTGGCGTAGTCTCACAGCGTTACAGTATCCATCTTCAGGACAGCTGTCCTGACAATGGGCACTGTAACGCTGTCCGAATTGTTGGCTAAAGAAACACGTTATCAGAATAATACTTTTGGCCGTGAAAATACCATATCACAATCGTATCATTAATTTAGATTTCCAAAAAGGTAAATGTTCAGGAGAGCAAAAAAACTATTTTTTCTATTACTTTGGTCTCATAACTTCTTCGGATATCCATGCTGATAGATAACAAAAAAGTAACTATTAAAACAATTATTTGAGTCGCAACAATAACATTTGGCTCTCAACAGTTTTTTTGTTTTGCTCTTTCAAAAATCATCTTAAACCAATATTTTTATTGTTTTTTGGCTGTAAAAAGTGTAGAGTGTTGTGTCTTGAGGACTCTTCTCCTCCTGATCTTGAGGATCTCCTCCCTGAAAGGAGTCACTTCTGCTGCTCATTTTCAGATATTTACATACTTTTTTTTTACTTTTACTTCTGTCACTTTTTGTACTTCCTGTAACTTGAACAATGGAGGAGTATTTCCCTCCTTTACCTCCTACAAAGCCCCCAGATCCCCCTCCTGAATCTGTCATCCTAACCTCAATAAAAAAAAGAAAATTCAGTCCCTCTTCCTTAAAAAAACATGATTCGCCTTCGTCTTCACAGCCCCCACCAGCTCTTCCTCAACCTTCTCCAACAAACGTTTACTCTACTCATTCCCGTGGCCCCTTCATTGTATATGCGCAAAAAACTGAAAAAGGTAAAACCATACATCCTCTTGAATTTGGTATATTCCTTTCAACCAACAAGAACCTTTCGATTAATCCCGGAGGTGTAAAAGCCGAGGGTTGCTTCCGAATCTCTATTGAATTCCTCTCAGGTTCAGCCGCCAACAACTTCATCAAAAACATTTTTATAACATCTAATTCTAAATTCAAGGCGTACATCCCAACTTTCAATGTCACTCGAATGGGCCTGGTCAGGGGTATCTCGACCGATCTGTCCATTCCAGAAATTCTGTCTCTTTCAACCCCCCAACATATCGGCAATCCCATAAAAGCCAGGAGGCTAAATTATAAGGACACCTCTGAGGGCATCGTTTCCTGGAAGCCCTCCCAATCTGTTGTGATCACATTCGAAGGACAATCTCTTCTCTCCCATATCTATTTATTTTTCAACTCCTCACCAGTTGAAATGGTGAAATACACTTACCCCACCACCCAATGTTACAATTGCTTCCGTTTTGGTCATACCAAAGCTGCATGCAAATCCCTTCCCAGATGCTTCAAATGTGGAGAAAACCACACGGCTGACCAATGTTCTTCTCTTTCTTCACCTAAATGTTTCAACTGCTCAGGCGCTCATTCCGCCATTCACTCTTCTTGCCCTGAACAATCTCGCCAAAAAAATATAAAAATTTCCATGGCCTCTGAGAACTTGTCTTTTCTGCAGGCTTCTAAACTATTCCCGCCTGTCAAAAAATCTTTTGCCGAGGTTTTATCCAGTAACTCTCCATCCAACCCTCTCCCCTTCTCCTCAACATCTTCTCGTTCAACTAAATTTATGTACAAAAACCCTGTCTCTAAACCGGCTCCTGGATACGATCGGCAACAACACAACTCACTTCTCTTAAATCCCAATGGTTCTCCTCTTTCAAATGCCACAAATGGGTGCGCAAACAACTATAATTCGTCCTCAACAAACCATCAAAAGCTTTCTGAACAACTCTCTCGAGATAATTCTTCATTTATACAAATTCTTATTATGCTTCTAATTGACCTAATTTCTTCTCAAACTAATCTACCGTCCAACGCTGCTTCTATTATTTCCACATTAAAATCATTTGTTAAAAATGGCACTCCAAGATGTCAGAATACTTCAGTGGAATAGCCGCAGTGCTATTTCTAACAAATCGAACCTTCTTAACCTATTAAATTCAAACCGTGTTTCTGTGGCTGCTGTCTCGGAGACATGGTTTACTCCATCCACCCACTTTAATGTGGGAGGGTACCTACTCCTGTCTCCGTGATGATCGCCTGGAAGGTACGGGCGGCGGTGCTGCCCTTTTTATTAAAAAATCCCTTCCGTTTTCCCCAATAAATAATATCAAACCCCCCAATGCTGACTTTCAAATGGTTGCAGCTAAAATAAAGGACACATCCTTTGTTTCTATTTATATTCCCCCATCATCGCACTTCAATAAGTAAGCTTGGTTACAAATTGTCCGTCAACTAAACGCTCCATTCTTTTTTATTGTGCGATTTTAATGCCCATTCCCCCGTCTGGGGTTCTGCTTTCTCTGGTCGTGATGGTCGCAATGTTATGGATTTTTTAGATGAATCCAACCTTTTCCTTTTGAACGACGGATCTCCTACGAGAATCTCTCGCCACAACACAAACCCTAGTGCAGTGGTTCTCTCCATATGCTTTAAAAATATGGCACCTCTCTCCTCGTGGGTGGTGTCCCCCGATCCTTGCTCCAGTGATCATTTCCCGATCACCATCACTTATCGAACTTCTTTCCATTCAGACAATACTCATATTTCGACGAAGATTAAAACAAAACACACCAAATGGGACGAATTTAACTCGCGTATGGATAAGTTTATACAAAATTCACCCTCTTCGATATAATTCCTGTCAAAGATGACTACGATAACTTCAAATCAATGCTCATAACTGCAATAAATAAATCAAATCCTCCCCCTAAAACCAAATCTCTCAAAAAACTCCCTCCGACTCCCTGGTGGGATGAGGAATGTTCTAAGGTAGTGAGAATTCGGAAAGCTAAATCTCTTTCGTATCGTCACAATATGACTATCGAGAACTATCTTATATAAAAAAATGCCGAAGCCAATGCCAAAAGGGTATTGAGGTAAAAAAAAAGATCCGGGTGGTACAACTTCTGCAGTTCAGTATCTCCGAATACTCCAGTTTCGGAAGTTTGGTCTATGATTCGAAGATTTCGATCCTCCTTCAGTTCAACATCTCCTCGAGCATCTCATTCTAAATGGATAGATGAGTTCTTTGACAAAATTGCCCCCCCCCCTTCTGTACCTAACTTAGATGAAATAACTCCCATCCACAACACTCCTATGTCTGATCATTGGCTCGACTCTCCATTCACTTTAATTGAATTAAAAAAATTGTTTATCAACAGTCAAAGACTCATCACCAGTATTCCTTATAGCATTATCAAAAATAGTAATGATAATGTTCTAAATTACTTCCTAAGCATCTTAAATAAAAATCTTCCAGTCTGGCATAATGCCTGATGACTGGAGTTCTCAAATAACCATCCCAATCCTAAAATCAAACAAATCACCCAATTCTGGATCCAACTACGGGCCAATTGCTCTTTCGTCCACCCTCAGTAAAATTTATGAAAAATTAATTAAAAACCGGTTAGAATTTTTTGTCGAAAGTAATCAGCTACTCTCTCCATCTGAATTTGGATTTAGGAAAAAAAAATCTACGCAAGATAACCTTGCCATCATCAGCACTGATATTAATTTATCCATTTCTAACCATGAAGTATGTCTTGCAGTCTTTATAGACATAGAAGGTGCCTTTGACAATGTTTCCATCCCAATCCTTAAAAAAAACTTTTGGGCCTTGGCCTTCCCCCCATGTTTGTCCAATCTACTATTAATCTATTTCTTGATAGAAAAATTTTCATTGAGCTACCAGATGTTACTCTTCAGAGTAGATCAATTTGGAAAGGTTTACCCCAAGGCGATGTACTATCCCCTATACTGTATAATATAAACACGTACTATATGCATGTCTCTATTCCCCCTCAAGTAAAAGTTATTGAGTTCGCAGATGATTTAGCTTTCTTCTTATCATCCAAAATCATCCCACTTGCCGTCAAATATCTTAATAAAGCCATGGATGCCCTTTGCACATGTCTCACTTTAAATGGTCTGGAACTTTCAGTCCAAAAGAGTCAGTGTGTCACCTTCTCAAACCGTCATAAAAATCCTCCTGTTCAAATTTTATTTAAAAACTCTCCAATCCCCAACGCCTCTGAAGTTAAATTTTTGGTAGTAACATTTGATAGGAAACTTAAATGGTCTTCCCATATTCACAATATAGTTACTAAATGTGAAAAAAATATATATATCATCAGATCATTGACTGGCGTTTGGTGGGGTGCTCACCCTACATGCATTAAGTTGCTTTACAATTCACTCTTTCGAAGTCATCTCGACTATGCCTGCCCACTTTTTAGTACTGCCTCCAAAAATGCACTCAGTAAATTAGACAAAATTCAATCGAAATCATTGCTAATAATAACTGGAGCGATGCAGTCGTCGCCCATCAATTCCCTGCAAGTGGAATGTTCTGATCCCCCACTTTATTTAAGGCGACAACTTTTTGCTGACAAATTTGTTCTTAAATGTTTAAATTCTAAATGTCATCAGGTTATTCCCAGAGTTTCGTTGTTCAAAGACTCAACACAGTCATCTACAATCAGAGCTCGAACTTAACCTCTTTCTGCCATCTGTAAAAATTTTCGCTCTCTCTCAGAGCTTCAAATTATCCAAAATGATCTTCTTCCACTATACAAATAAAAATATATAGTCACGTCAACCTATCCCCAACAATTTTGGAAGGGATCGGCATCCTTAAAAGTCATTCCAATCTCCCAGCCCGTACTGTTAATAATATGTTCAATGACATTATTTCTTCTAAATGGCCCAACTCTTCTCTTTTATTTACTGATGGCTCCAAATCTCCTGACTCTCCTAACTGTGGTATAGGTATTAACGTTTACCACAATAATTCTAATGATAGAATATTTTATTCAATTTCAAACCAATTTTCAATATTTTCTGCTGAGTGCATAGCAATAATTGAAGCACTCAAATATATAATCAAAAATAATTATGAACATTCCCTTGTTCTCTCTGACTCTCTCAGTTCCCTCCAAAAACTTAAATCCTGTCCTCTTCTTCATCCTGATGATCACTTTGTATGCCTCATTAGAGTGCTGATAGCCTCCATTCAAAGCTCTGGAAAAACCGTAATTCTTGTTTGGATCCCTGGATACATTGGCATAGTGGGTAACGATATTGCAGATTATTTGGCAAAACAAGGAGCATCCAACCCTATTGTTACCCTCGTAAACCATATTCCCCTATCTGATATTTTTTCCATCATCAAAAATAGATCCCGCAATGTTTGGACAAAATATTGGAACATTGCCAGTCAATCCAAGGGAGCCCGCCACGCCTCAATACAAAGGACTATCCCATCAAAACCGTGGTTTTAAAATTCCGCCATTTTTCCAAAAAAGAAATTTCCTCACTTATTCGAATGAGAATCGGACATTGTTCCGTTCCTTTTCACCTTTTTAAAATTCACATCCTTGATTCCCCCGATTGTACATTCTGTGGTCTAGATGTGGGCACTTTAGATCACATGTTTTTTGGTTGTCCCTCTCTAAATAAATATCCTCTCTTCTTTCAAGCGTTATCTAAAATTGCCTCCCCTCCATTCAACATTTCATCTCTTCTAAGTCTGAACTCGACTCCAATCTTCCATGTAATTCTGAAATTTGTACATTTAAATAAAATTAATATATAAATTCACCTTTCCTTTTCTCTGTAATTTTAAATGATGGCCTAGAACACCCTTGAAGGGTGAAAGCCAGAAATAATTGAAAAAAAAAACAATTATTTTATTTAAAACGAGCAAATAAAACGAAACATTTTATATCTAAAGCCTTTAAAAAAACGCTACAAAAAAACACTGGACTTGAGTCTTTCTGCTTCAAAATGAAATGGAATATTTTGTTATGACGTGTGGTGTATTGTGAAAGGATCAATGTTTGAAAATTATTTACTTCCATAGAAAGTGTAGTAATGTTAGAGGCAGAAGGATGCAAATAGATTTGAGTCATAATACTCAAAATGCAACTTTATCATGAAGATGCAACTCCGTGTACATCTTTCTGCTCCTAAGATAGTTGTTGCATCAAAGGTGTTGCATCCGTACGCATACTTTTTTTAAATCCTATTTTTCTTCAAGATAGGACTTTTATCTTTCTGCCACTGATAAACATGATAATTTACTTCAAGACTGCATCAAAAACTCATTTCTTCAAATTTTGGACTTGCATCCGTGTTCTTCTCGGGTACCTACAGATATTTATTCGTAGAATTGAAACATTTTGTGGTAAAGTTAATAACAACCATTTAAATAAGATAAATTTATATATATTATGATAAAAAACTTATTTCATTATTTTGGACCCATGGTTTTATGATTATTTGTATAATTTATAAATATGACTGCAGGAGATGTTCAATTCCTAGATGCGAATGATTCATTTTCTGATTTTTTTGTTTCACAGTTTTCGTTTGAGAACATATATTACAATTTTAGTTTCTACTCAATAATTTATTCCACTATAAAATATAGAATATTCATCCTACAATCTTTCTCTTCACTTTTCAATCTTTAACTAAGAAAGTCAATAGATTTCGTATATTACACATAAATATATCCCTATCTAGATTACAATTAAATTCACATAGAATCTTGCAAGCACTTATATAGGTAGCAGCCCAAAAATATGCGTTGAGAAAATCCAGATAACATTGGTAGTTGTTAATCGAAGTATGATACAGTTAAATATGACTAATTGGGATATGGTCGAATTAGCTCAGGGATAGAGCAAAGCCCGGGCAAGGCCGAGGTTCAATTCCTAGATGCGTCCGAATCATTGTTTGTTTCATAATATTCGTTTTAGAGTTGTTAACCCTAGAAAGATTTTTTTATTTTTTATTCAGAGAAAGATACATAAATTATAATAAATTCAATATAATAATTAATTACATAATATGTGTACATATTTGATTTATCCCCATAAAAAAGCAGGGCTTGTGTGTATGGGGGTGTTATTATATTGGTTTAATTGTTTTATTTTTTATATTCAGTTCAAATTTTCGGTATAATTTTTAAGGTTAGTTTTAAATTTTTTGATATTACTGTTCATGTTTCTGATTTTTTCAGGAAGTGAATAAAAAAATTTAACTCCGAGATATTTATGACTTTACTGTCCTAGTGTTTTTTTACATTTTGGAGTAGGAAGTATTGATGTTTGTCTACGTCTTTGCGACGTAAGCGAAAAGCAAGAATTGCTGTTTTTTTTATTTATTTCTCTATGTAGCGCGCTGTTTATTTCATTTAGCTCAGTTGCCGAGCAGACGGAGCAGAGCTTGCGCGGGTCGGCTCGGTAACCAACATATACATATACGTCGGGTGAGCTGTCTTGTTGTTATAGAATCACTTCGAATATCGATATGTTTAACCTCAACGAAGCACAACTTAAACGGCAAGCTTTTTTAGTGTAGTCTGATTGTGCTTCATTGATATTTAAATTGAATCTTACTGTTGAAATGAAATTGAAAAAAAAAATTGAAATATAAAATAACCCATTTATCAGATTGTTTACCATCTTGTTTTTCTATTTTCCAATAAAGCTGATTTCAGCGTTGCCTAGTAGTGGTAATAACCCCACTACATCATCATCAATATTTAATTATTTATAGAAGTAAAAATAAATTTTATATCGGAATTTAAAATATATGTTTGTTTCAAACGTATCACTACCTATGCCTATTATAATATAACTAAAAATTCTGTGAGAATCAAATCAATTTATTAAAAACTACCTATACTAAATCAGTCATCGCAAAGATCCAAATATCGATGAAGAACATTCGGTATTGGCAATTTTCTTATACCGAACGGAAGTTGAAAAGATTTCCACAACTGCTCTCTTACAGCACATCTGCATAGATGTTTTAGTTCCGTTGGTCTGAGACCACACCTCGAAGATGGCACGAGATGATCTTCCATTATAAACGGATACCTTTCCAACATGGTTCTTCTCTGATAGTTGTAGTCTTCTGGATAAACAAAATCTCTGTATTCTTTCATATCAACTGTAAGTTTAACCGTTGGTATAGCTCTTAAAATAACCCTCAAACAAGTAACCAATTCGTACGGATATTTTCTGTTAGATTCCTTCAATCTCTCCAAGATTGTCTCAACTGGATTTGTAGCATTATTTTCTAATTGATTGTCGCAATTTAGCCGAGCTCCAAATCTAAGAAGAATCATTAGCATCTCACTAGCGCCAATTTGTACCACAACGCGGACTGGCGGCGCTTTTCCGCAACTCTCCAGCGGAACGTCAATAAACCGACTGACTTTACTGCCATCTGTGTATTCTAGGCTGGCATTAGTGGCGTGATCCAAGAAATAAACCAATGCGTGGATATTTTCTTCTTTGTCTTTGAAATCAGACTTCCAGCCTGCGATGAAGTGTGGCGCCGTTGTTCCAAATATTGCACCTGTGAAAGAAAAATGTATTATTAACAATCAAAATTTAGTAAAATGATGTTTTAATATTTGTCATCACAATAGTGACATATTGTAGAAATATTATTTTTTCAGAGATGAAAGTATGTGTAGGTGCTCCGAAGGTCAAAATTGAACAATTTTATTAAATAATTACACGCATATAAGTAGAAAACTAGGCTAAATTATCCGATATGATTATGCCCACTATTCACATGAACCTAAAACTACCATCCCAATGCTCACCTATACAAAGAATTATACCTGATATAATTCAAAAACTTTGCAGAATGTTGGTAGCCCTGAAACTTGGTTATAAAAACGTACTTAACTTGGGATAAATCCTACAAATAAAAAATATATATATAGAGCCACACATTGACCCTAGTAATTTGGCAAATGGAAAAAAAATTATAAATGTTAAAGATGCTCCAACAAAGGGGTTAAAATTACAACAGAGGCCCCTCATCCAATGGAGTATTACGTTTAGATGACCCATGAAGCTAAAAGATTGGTCCAACTTTACCTCCAACGCTCCAAAAGCTCTAACGCCAACGACAGGAATCTACCAAATCTGATCTGCACACACCACTTATCAGATTTAGGTACATAGTAAAAAACGTTTCGACGAAAGCAATAACACTTCTCATTATATAGCTCTACGCCTCAGCCATTTTTGAACTTGGAGGTCTCGTATTAAAAAAAATAGCCATGCAAAGCTTTTAACATACAATTTCACAGCAGACTTCGCCGTAGTTATCCTCGGAGGTTTAATGATTGCAACATATAGTTTAAAATACAAATGTTACCTAAAAAAAGCCTTTCGAACGTGTTCTCGCAGTAGTAGATCTCGTCCAGCAGTCTGGCGACGGTGAAGTTGTCCTGCAGGCTCCAGTCGAAGGCCAGCTTAGCGGCGATGTAGAGCACGTTGTGGTACTTGCCCATCAGGCAGACCTGGCCGTTGTCGTTCTTGGAAGTCTCATGGTAGCGCAGGGCGGCCAGCACGAAGTGGCGGCACGAGGTTTCGTAATCTACGCCCTCTGTTTCAGCTGAAAGCAGTATTAAATTTGCTGGTAAAATTGTTAAGGGTATATTTTATCATCCCCTTCGTGCTTATCCATGGGGTGACGTATATTAATAAATTAAATGCTCGCAACAGGTAGGAAACTCGACTAACTTATCCGACATATGGCCACTGTTCATAGGTTCAAGTACCGAATAGTAAACTCATGCTTTATAAATGATTATAGTGAGGTGGATTACGAAAAACCATAATTTATAACTATTTTCTATTCTTCAAGTAGGTACCTTCTGTTCATATTTATATTATTTATCTTCTGTTGCTAATCTTTTGTACTTACATAAACCATTGTAAATATTAACGCTGAATATGTACGTTTCTTTTTTTTGTTATAAATCTTGCAAATTTTGTTGAATAAAGATATATATTATATTATTATTATATTATTTAAATCTAAAATATATTTAGAGACATATATTACATATTAAAAGGGGTATTATATTTCACTATCCTCTTGATAAGATAGGATAACGCATATTTCCATATTAAGATTTATTATTGATAAAGTCCGAGTTTTTTATTCGGTATTTGAATCTTTGAATGGTGGCTAGGTGACCGGACAATTCAGAATGAGTACAACTCAACACCTTCTTTGAAAAGTCATTAAAAGTGATGAAAAATGTATAAATATTTTTTCATATCTTTGAATGCCTTCTTAAATAGGTGTTGAGTTGAGTTGATTTTGATTTTTCATGGAACCGGTGGCTATCCATCTGTATAGTTAGCCTAGTTTTCTACCTATTACGATTATTTATTTTATTAGATATTATTCTATTATCTAATGGATGAGCTACCAAGAGGATAGTAAAAACCCCACGTATTATGCGTGTTTAAAGGTATTTGTATCATAAATAAATAAGTATATTAAATATTTGGTTAGCGCGTTTGGATGCATGTTTTTAGATAACATTTACAGCAGTAAAACACACTTTAAAAAAAATTGCTGTTAAGAGGAAGCTACAAACTAAAAATGTTGACATTGAGATTATTTAAAGCTAACTATTGAGAATGAAATATTTATCTCCGGTGACTTTTTTGAAGTTTTTATTTAATTTTATTTTTTTATTATTCAAAACAATTCATTTTTTTTCTTTCACCTGTCATCATCGGTCACTCAGCCGAGTAACCACCCAACCGTCACCCCGGCCATAACTAACCAACACAAATTAATTTTGAATGATTTAATTGAAACATTTTCAACTCCAAATAATGGCAGGAATCGGTAAATAATCCATAAGCCGCCACATGCCACTACATTTTTATTAAACATACATTTTGAAAAATAAACTACTTCTGCACTGAATTACCAAAATAAATATCGGTTTTTAAAGTCGGGATAGACGGAAAAGCATGCATTTAAATTCGATTTTCATTAAAAGATAGATTTCGAAGTTGGATTTGACGTTTGCAAAGTTTCATTTCAATCAAAATACGCACGAATTACTTATTTTACCTAAACTACGTGTACGTAAATAGTTGTTTCTTGTAGTAATTGTTGAAATGAAGTGGGATTTCTATAAAATATGTTCTTTAAAATGTGGTGGCTATTTAATCTGAATTTTACTTTATTATTTAGCGTCTCCATCCAAGAACAACTAAACCTTGACGTGTAAGTAATGATTTTTTTTTTGTAATTAACACTTTGTAAGTAAATCCTAAAAAAATAAAATTATTTATGCTTTAAACCACTTACTCGTTAATACGAAATATTTTTTATTTAAACAGTTAGATTTAGCTTTATTATCACGAAAGTTGAGTATTTATGTCGCGGGAGACAAAAAAACAAGCAAAAAATATGCATTTAAAATTTTTATTTTATTTAAAATAATTCGTTTACGCGGTATCGCCATTTTATTTTTACCGTTTTTTATTTCATAGACAATCAATCATAGTTACACAAACCCACTAGACAAGCCCTTCTTTGCCAAACGAACCATTCAAAACCTGGAATATTTTTAAAAATTATGATGATATGCAGTTTTCGTAGTTTAACCTTAACCTAAAAAGGAATATTCCGTATTATCCGTACATCAAACTTCGACAACACTAACGTTCCGTATTATCCGTGAGGTGGACTAAATGCATATTTACCAAAATTAAAATAAATACCTTTAGCACACCCGGCTATGAGCGTGCTGAAATATTGCACCAATTCCTGCCTTTTACTTCGAGAGAAAAGACTGTCTCTTTCAAACTTTTTGAAAACGTCCTCAAAATAACAATCCATAAAGACCTCCATAGTTTCAGAAAATATTTATTTTTCTGTCTATGTCTTTTTCACAACTTCTGGCTGTTCACAATTTTCACTTTTACAAAGGAGCCATTTTCTATTTTGGGCAATATTTTTTAATCTAGGTCAATGATTTTTTTAACTATTTCATTTCATTGTTCACACAAGAAACATTATAATTGTTGACATTTTAGAGATTGTTCACATAATTTGAATTTAATGTTTTTTGACAGATGCAATTTATTGATTATCAGCTGTTTTTAAATTATTTTTTCAATGACGCCTATTTTCAAAATATGCTTTCGATTGAATGCTGAATACATACTGAAATGTAAAATCAAACCGTAAAGAAAGTATGTGATGTTTTAAAATAAATTCAATCCCCTGTGTCAGTGAAGGTAATATGTAATACGTGCACGTTAAATAAGGGTTGTCTCAGAGAAATATTGTATTATAAAATAATTTTTCAGTTTTTTCGATTGTGGATTATTTTTTAAATTAACAGTAACAGTTTTGCTTTAATCCTTGCTTGGATATATTGAAATAATCTGTTTATAAAAATCCTTAGAAACGTCATGGATACTTACATCGATCGTCCAGTTGATTATTCAGAAATCTCCAAATACTAAGTTTTGTAAAAATGGGGGAAACAGGACGGCTCACCACAAATCAAATATTCTTTACACGTCTCTGTGTTGTACTTACTTAATAAATACGCTATAAAATAATTCCAGGAAGCATAACGGTCCGGTACATCAGCATGACATTTTTAAATTTCTTACCAATAACCCACGACATTTTTTTGATTGTTTATTTCGCCACAAGTTTTTTCTGCATTAAATTAATTAGCTGAAGTCCCCGGCGATGCCCGGGCTTCACACAGCGTTTTTGAAAACAAATATAGACAGGGATCTTTGTTTGCATGCAAATCAAATCCACATCGCCCGCTTGCCATCCCGCTCGTTCACCACGTACAGGCATTCTCTTTTATATATTGTATATTCCAACCAATTTACACAAAACCTTGATAAATTATATACTTGAACCTTCCTCATGAATCACTATTTCTATTGGTGAAAACCATATGAAAATCCATCCATTACTTTTTGAGTTTATTGTGATCAGACAGACATACTGACAGATGCAGCGGAGGGCTTTAATATATAATATGTAGGGATTTGGTGGTTTACATCTTACTGCTTCCTCAACTCAAAATTCGATTTTTTGGAGATGTCTGACTAGACGATCAATATGTGAATACCGCACAAGAGTCCCAACTGCTCGCATCCGTCTGGAATAAATGGGACTATGGCATCCTCAATTGGACTATGTTGTGAGGTTGAATATAATGGGAAGAGGAAGGAAATGGGCAGAAGAATGAAGACAGATAAACAGACCCAAAGGTAGCACTGAAGCAGCTACCGAGCCGCTCATTTTGAAAGGAAAAGTTTTAGCTATGCGCTAGTGCTGCCATCTTTAATTTTTGGACAACCTATGTAGACGTAAAAGATTCTCTTTTGAGGCTCTACATACATCACATTTGGAGTGGATTTTGTAATACAACTTTTTCTGATTTGAGCTTTCGTTTTCGAGTAAATCCAGTTAAAAATACGATTTTTTTATTTAATTAAATGAAGACAATATTAGCGAAACTCAATCAAAATCTGAAGACAGAAAAATCAGAAAAAGATATTGGTTCCACTGGGACTCGAACCCAGATACCTTAGCATTCATGGCCAACTGCTCTACCGATTGAGCTATGGAACCCATTTCCAATTCGATCACTTTTAACTGTATCATACTTCGACTAAGAACTACCAATACTATCGTCATTTTTCTTAACGCACATATTATTGGCTGCTATCTTTATATATGATTGCAAGATTCAACCCGAACTAAATGCTATCTAGATAGTGTCTGGATAAATATTTATCCATTTTATTTTAATACGCGACATCTATTAACTTTTTCTGCGAGTCTAGGATGAATATTTTCATTTTTATTTTTAACTTTATGAGTAAAAACTCCCAGTGGAACCAATATCTTTCTCTGATTTTTCTGTCTTCAGATTTTGATTGAGTTTCGCTAATATTGTCTTCATTTAATTAAATATTATAATTTGAGTTTTTACTCATAAAGTTAAAAATAAAAATGAAAACGATTTTTTTAAATCAAATTTGAAAAACATCGATCGTTACGGAGTTAAAAAGCTTTTCATCGCGAATACCTAGCAGCAATTTTTTAAGCGTTTTAATTTAATTTAACTTCAATAAATTATTTCTATAAATTTAATTATTTATTGTTTAACCACTCGGACCCATAAACTTGTTTTGAAGCTACCTACAATATTACCAGATATATGCAATGACGTATGAGGCGTACCTGATTTATTAAGAATATTTGTAACATTAATTATACAGTTAATAAATTGAATAAAGAGGCCCTGCAATAAATCCGGATTAGAAAGGTACCTACATTTTACACTCTAGAAAAAGAGCGAAACCTTTTTATGCAACGAAGATATACAGGCTGTTTTAACGCCAACTCAATGTTTTCAATTTAAAACTTTTTTGCCTTGCTCTCCTCAAAATCTTATGGTTGTTTATTGTTTATTTAAAAAATATATATTTCTTAGAAAAGTATACTTCCCCGTGACACAGTTACTATATAGGACGTGCTGAATCAGATATGCTAAGTGTCATTAAGATATAAAAGATCACAATTTTTTAAGACGTCGCACAGTGATTCGTTTCATACAAGCTAGACGCTAAAAACTCTTACACATGATTAAATTATTTTTAACCCTCTATTGAAGTGTAGTCAACACTAATTTTATGAAAATTGGTGTTAAAAATGATTAATAGATATTTTTTCCTATCGTTTTTTTTTTTAATTTATAAAAATATTTTAACAGAGTATTTGTGGTTTATAATAAAACAATTAGATGTAAAAAGTTAAAAAAGTGTATTTGGAGTGTAATAAATTGCTAAAATTACGGCCAAAATGTAATACATGGAACAAATAAGGTTCCTGTAAAATGAAAAAATAATAATAATGTTAATTCGTGCGGGTTAATATCGAAACTGATATGAATAGAATATTAGTTGCACTGTTTAAAAAAAAAATTATCGTGCTATTTTGATATTCTCTCTGAGATAAACTCTCGAGAAGTCAGAAATTTAATATTTTTTAGGCCAAAAAAAAGAACACTAAACTTATTTATTATTTAAAAAACACCTAAAATTATTTACACTAAAGTATTAAGGAAAAACTTTAAAAAATACCTTCCAAAGTAGCCTCCATTTTACAGAACCGAAAAAAAAACACTTTTCAAACTTATTACACAATTTTAAATGTCGAGCTGCGATGAGCGAATAAATGCAAACGATAATTTTCAAAACACATTATTCGACTTTAGGCCTCTGGTATGAGTCAATGCGTGCACTACAATTAAGCATGCATTTATTATCCTGTCTATCTGGTAATGTCGCCATGACGTCATTGTTTTGGGAATTCAAAAGTGACTTATTAGCGTCTAGCTTGTATGAAACGAATCACTGTGCGTCGCGTCGTTAATATTTTTTGTTGAAGTCATTAGCATATCTGTATACTGTACCTAAATATGCTACTATAATCTCATACCACGCTCAATCCTTATGCCGCATCCTTGTGAGACGGATGTAATTGACGGCCGGCGTGGTCGAGGAGTAAGACTCTTGACTCGCAATCTGAAGGTTGCGGGATCGAATCCCGGCGTGGAAAAATAAATCAATTTGTGTTATTTCACAATTTATAATTAATTATTTTTAAATAATTACTCCTTTTAAAATTGAACACATGTGAGAGATTTAATGTACAATCTTTGTCCAATAAATTTGTCCAAAGTTTGTTCTAGAATTTTGGTTTGAAAAGATTTATTTTCTATGTACATTTGTTACTCAATTTTTTTTTAATTTTTTGCTATCGGTTTCGACACATCCGTGTCATTCACTAGCAAACTTATTAGTAAAAACTTAAAAGTACCTAGTAGTTTTAAGACAACGTTTTGCTACCGATTTTGACACGTGTCGATACCGGTAGCAAAAAATTAAATGAGTAACAAATGTACATAGAAAATAAATCTTTTCAAAACAAAAATTCTAGAACAGTGGTTCTTAACCTGGGTTCGATCGAACCCCAGGGGTTCAGCGAGTCAGTCTCGCGGGTTCGGCGGAGGTCAAGAGTAACAGCAGAAGTCACACTGATATGCAGAAAATATTCATTATTATGTTTTTTTTTGGTGAGAAAATCATGTTTTAATGGTTTGTTTGATTCTTTGCTCTTGATGGTTTTGTTCAGTTCATTTTGTTAACCTATATATAAATATGTACCTACGTACTGAATTTGAAAAAATCATATTTTATTTTACCAATTAAGAAGGGTTCGGTGAATGCGCATATGAAACTGGTGGAGGTCAGTACATCCAACAAGGCTAAGAACCTTCGGTCTAGAAATTGTTACATAGTTAATGCCCAAGAAATACAAAAAATACCATATTCCCACTCTTCTTGCAAAGCTCTCGCTGCTTTTACAAGCTGGACTCTACCTGAACCACTCAGTGATCAAGGTGTCCATGTGTGCCGGTGTCCTATTGAATTTAAAGTATTTATACGGGATCCACTACACATACAGTTACACTATCATTAGTATGCATTGATTACAAATGTGATGTATTTTTTGCGACAAGCGATATACTCTTTTATAACGTTTATTAACATAATATTTAGAATGCATCTGCTTATGAATTTCACTGTGGAGAATAAAATAATAGAAGCCTAGCGAATCCCCCTCTACTTCACAATTTTATTTCTACGGCTTCTCTCAAGCACCTACCTGGGAGGGTTATTTAAAAACCCACAACTGACGCAACTGTCTCGATGTCCATCATTAAGTCCTTAGCCTCATTCTTTTAACTTATTATTGATTGGAATAATTATATTGTGCGCAATGCAATAATACGCCGACCAAATTAAAGATCCAACTTTTATGCATTTGACTATTCGTTGACTAGGGTGGGTCACGACTATGTTGTGGAATAAATATATTGTTTTGATTTGTCTAATAGTTATAAAAGGATGTTAAATGGAGATATAAAATAATGCCATTTTTTATATAATATTTGTATATCATCTTCTTCCTCCGGATTGACTTTGAAATTTCACATAATAGAGAAAAACGCACCCTTGTTAAATCTTTAAAAAAATGTTAGATAAACCATTAAAAATTATTTATTTTTGTTAAAATACGAAATAAAGTAAATAGTATATGAATATAATTCAAATTATTTCAAGACAGTGTATTCAAATACCAAGAAAACCTTCTTACTCTCAAATACCAGCAAAATTCTTCTTACTCTTAAATATTGACATCATTTTACGAGACTCAATTTTGAGACTTTTTGTAAATGATTGCGTAAAAATATACTACATTTGCTACGGAAGATTACAAAAAATATGGTTTAAATATTTTAAACCATATTTAAATTATTTTATTATAAAATTAAATTTAACTTGGCGGTAGATAACTTCTAACATATTTTTTTTACATTACGAGTAGCTTCACCAGGAATTTAATAATTGCAGTAATAATCTATAATTAACAATTTAATTTTACACATAAGCGCTGCGTTTATTTTTTGATTTTGAACGATAATGTCATCAGTGAATCACATAAATTTATCTAATAATAATAATTTGTATACTAAAAAAAATTATAATTTGGTAGGCGGGTATGGTAACGCCGCCCCGGGAACCATTTATTGGATAACCAACACCTCTGCCATAGGTCACCCCAAGTGGTTCTCTACGCTGGATCGGCAGAGTCTGATTGAGGGAGATCTTCTGGCAGGACTCTCTTTTAATATTGCCTTGCACCGCAGATTCCTACCCACCCTTCATTTCTTTTTCGTTCCCAGAACTTCCTTTCCTAAAAATATCTTCCACACAGAATTACCAAAGATGACAAAGGACCTGAAGGGAATTATTTTCATCCGGGCCTCCTGTGTGCTAATGTACAAAATAAATCTTTCAAAGGTGTTCGCTCTGTCTATCATCATTAGTTTAGTTTTGGCTCATCATTTGCATTTCACTCTCTCGTAAAGTAAACGAATCACCGTTTCCGTTGCCGTTTCCGTGCCGTTGAGGTGGGAATTATAAAAGCGCCCATTATATTTCTTTAGTGGTACAATCGATCATTTACATTGAACTCATATTCGCCAAATTTGAACGCTACTCTAAGGAGTTTAATGTATTTATGAACTAGCTGATTCCCGGCATGCGTTGCAAAGCCATATTCAAAGAAATAAATTGTTTCTCCCGGGAAAGGACATCCTTTCCCGTGCATCCCCGTTTCCATCCCGCGTCAATTTCCCTTCCCGCGTTCTCCTTCCACCTTCCTCCCGCTCCACCATCCTGCCAACCCCCCTCCCGCGTCCATATATTCAGTCACAGGTACATTCAGTTTTCAAAACGCTCACTTGCCACCTATTGAAATTTTTTATTCAATTTTCATTTTACATATATTTAAAATATTATTTTTTATATATTATAAAAACAATCCATCAAATTTGCTACCTAACATATGTACCTACCTATTTAAAATATCTATAATTCTTCGATTCAAAGTATTAGGCGAGTACTTCAATTAAATTCATTAATTTAAAGAGTTTCCAAAATTGAATTTTCATTTAACAATCATTGTTTTACAAAATTTTATTCTCAATTTTTGACATTTTTGACAAGTTCGCAAGAGTTTTTGTAATGATTAAAAAACTTTTCAGATTTATTGTCATGTGGTTGTGATAATCCAGAAACCTTCGCGGGCGTATAAAGAATGTATTTGAAATGTTTCTTATGCTATAGCAAGACATCTCTGTACTTAAATAAATACATATACATATACCCAAGCACGGAAATTTTGATTTTCATATAAATGGATGCATATATAGATGATGAATTAATTGTTTTTTGCTTTACTTTTCAGTTACCTCTGCAGAGATGATAATTACGACCCACAGTTTGAGCTGACCTACCGCGGCCCAGTGGTGATGAAAGGCAAGTCGGAGCCGATGAACACCTGGTTCTTAAAAAGGGCTACACAACCTTAAATATAATAACTCATTTATGGCCATTTCCATATAATATTTTATGGTTCCATGACAAAACAAAACATTTAAGAAAAGTTTAAAAAAAAATTATTATTATAACGACAAACCTACCCTAACCTCAACTAACCTTACCTTATTTCAGAATTAGGTAGAATTCAATTTAATATGACCTGTGTTTTAATCCATAAAAATATCGTATTGACCTTGGTGATGCGCGTTTTTATCCCGCGACATAATATCCCCGACAAAATGTCTACTAAAACTTTACCTTACCTACCCTAACAAAAAAATGTCACAAAAATATTACAGACATCCTGTAAAGACAATAAATTATTGTTATATGTATTATTTGGTTCTGTGCCAACTCAACAACTCTTTAAAAAGTCATTAAAAGCTATGAAAAATAATGTTTTAAAATAGCCCATAACCCTAACCTAACGTAACCTCTTTAAACAATTTCTTATATTTTTTTAACATCACTCTTTAATGACCTTTCTGAGGTGGTTCTGAGTTGGTTTCACAACTTGTTGCATGATATTATCATTATTTTTTCTTCTTCAATTAGTATTAACTTGTTTCATGACATTATCTATTTTGCCTTTTCAATTAGTATTAACTTGTTTCAATACATTATCTATTTTGACTCTTCAATCAGTATCAAATTGTTTCATGTTATCATCTATTTTGCCTCTACAATTAGTATGAATTTTTTTCATGATATTATTTATTCTGCCTCTTTAATTAGTATTATCTTATATCATGACATTATCAATGTTGCCTTTTCAAATAGTAACAACTTGTTTCATTGCATTATCTATTTTTCCACTTTAGTTAGCATCAACTTGCTTCATGATATTATTATCTCTTTTGCCTCTTCAATTAGTATCAAGTTGTAATTGAAACTAAGTTATTATAATAATTATTATAATATATTATTATAATAAAGATGAATTGTAATTTGTTATTATAAAGTGGAATTGAAACTAAGTTATTTAATTTTATTTAATATAATTATGTATTCCCACGAAGTGTTTGCTACATGTGAAAAATTGTTAATTTCTTGTCTTTAAAGGATGCCTGTATTATGTTTGTGTCCCATTTCTTTGTAAAGTTAGGTTAGGTTAGGTTTTAGTAGATATTTTGTTGGGGGATGTTTTGTCCGTAGGATATTTTATCGGAGGATATTTTGTCGGGAATATTAAATCGGGTAAAAAGTCGCGGAACCACGGAAATCAGTTTAAATTAATACCTCAGCCGGGACGGACGGATGAATCAAATACAGGAGACCGCGGATAGGACTTATTATGAAGTTACCATAGACATAATAGACGTGCCCTAATATAAAATTTGGGTATCATTTTGACCAGCTGGAGGCAAACCACGTGATATCTGGCATCTGGAGTATTCGACAATACTTTAATACGTCAACATAATATATGTTGAATTAACCAGACTCTGCTCAAAATTAAAGGTCGCTAAAGTAAGGCAACGGTTTGCAGCGCAGTCCATCTCGGGACTTTTCCGCGCAGGATCCGAATGGTGGTGTTTAACCGAACCAACTAGCGTAGCGACGCCAAAATTAGGGGGGTAAATTTTAACACATTTGTAAAAGTGCTTAACTAAATAGTGTAACAAAATATTCAATTTTGGAAATAAGCCCGAACTTCAGATAATTTTTTTACGCAGCCAGCAATTTGCGCAATTGTTAATGACAGACTTTATTTTCGCGGACTAAATAGTGATATTACTATGCGAGTTGCTTGCATATAAAAATAGTCAGTTGCATTTAGCCACAAATCACAGAAAGGGAGACGATCACGCCGCCACTTGGTTTGTTCTCCTTTCCTTAATGGGCTAGTCTATCAATTTGGATGTCTATACACACCGTCGTCATTCGTTATCAACCTTCTTTACATTAGCGCCACACAGGAGGCCCTGAGGGAAATTATTTTTCTCAGGGCCTATGTTATCTTAGGGGATGCTGTTTGAATCATCTCGAAACTGAAATCTTTTCAATGGTCACAGCTACAAGGGGTGAGTCTCTTTCCTCTTTAGTTTATTTCCAATATGTTCTTATATGTGTCTTTACCTTTATTAGAACATATCATTCAGGTATCTCTTACAATCTTAAACGGGTAAACTAACATTAATTAAACTAACATATACTTGACGTGAGCGTATCCAGCAATTCTGAAATTTTACCAATCATAATCAGTTTGTGCAATAACTTAACCTGGAAAAAGAATACATAACTGCCGTAGACCAATTTATAAGTACGCATGCAATACATTCCTCACTAGAGGAGATACCTGACCCTAGATTTGTTTTCAAATCTCAAGAGGAAGTTTTTAAAATATTTTTTTAAACCCCTTTAATTTAATTACATAAAAACAGATGTAGAATATTTTCGTAATCCTCCTCAACATGAGATCCTGGCCTCATCTTCATGCGAACTTGGCTTTAGATGCGGCGACTTCTACGGTTAAACAGGTTTGGGTAGGGTATTTTCAGTATCTTCTATGATTTTAAAATAGTATGCAGTTAATTTTCTCATAATACTTTAAACTAATATTTGATTGACTAAATATAGTAAATAAATGATTTAATAGGTTTGATTATATGTAGACGGGAGTTTGTTGTATAACTTATCCGCTAAAAATTCAGAGCTTTGTGCAAAGGTAGATTACATTTAGGTAGGTATATTTAGCTTGTCTATTTGCTTTTTCTCAATTAAAAATGTCCCTGATAATCTCAGCAATTGCCACAATTTTCAATTGTAAAAACGTATGTGTGGGTTTTATGATTTTGATGAAAAAGTTAAAACCAAATTGTGTACTAGTTAAGGTTCACCAACTATATTTATTAAATTTGTTATTATAATAACTGTATATATATTTTTAACGTTTCGCACGTTAATGCTGTTTTTTCGTTTTACTTAATTATGCAAAACTTTATTTTGTATTGGAGGCCAAAATACCCAACAAAAATGACTAATATAACAAAAGATATAGTAAATTTTGGTACGGATATATACTACTATATATATTTATGATATATTTTTAGAAATATGCCATTAAAAATTCAATTTTGCATTTGCGTTGCTCGGCAACCTTAACATTTTTTATTCAGTTAAATTATAACTAAAAAAAAAATCTTACCATATCTACCGTGTTATTATAATGAAATATAAATTTTTAAAATCGTTAAAAAGCCTTTTTGTTTTATTATTTCGAAAATTTTGTTATTTACGGCAAATTTTGATTCAATACGGACAACGTAAATCTGTCATTTTTAATTTAAATTTACGTCTAGCATATTGTTTTTTTAGTCATTTTAATTTTGTATTATATATTTAATGATATCTTTATAATAAATGGAGCAAAATTATTATTTTTAATAACTCACAATCAATTGCCAAAGTTGCTTATACAATCATTAAAAAAACGATATTATTAGTGGATTATATTTTACAATTTAAAACACAACTATATAATGCATAAAATGAGATATGCATACTTGATATTTACTAGATATACCTTTTTATTGAAAAATAATAATTCAATTTGGTCCGTATTTTGACCGCAAACCCAAAATTAAATTTTTTATGAAAAAGGCCGCACAACCGTTTTCCCCTTAATATTGTTTAAATAAAAAGTTATTAATATTGTTATGATGAAGTTTGTCTTTATTCTTTATACCTATGAAATGAAACAAACCATTTTTATAAGAACAACTCTCTTTTTATAACTTTTGAAGGTTATCCCCATCAATGTAAAATAACATCGAAGAAGAAGATAACACTAATAATCTTAACGAAAATATGAAAAAGAACAAGACACAGAAAATTAAAAATATAACGGTCGCAACTGTACTCCAGTTGCGTTATCTTTATTTTGTCCTATTCTCTTTCATGTTTTCGTATAGATTATTCTTGTTATCTTCTTCTTCAATAATAAGAAACAAACAAACTCAAAATTCTCAAGTGTCGTTGGTACATAGTTTGTTAGTTACCTGACTGTTAGGATTTGGGCAATGGCTTACCACTCAGGCCTCTATTAGTTAAGTCGTCCATCATTTCAATAGTCATATTTTCTACTTATAATAATGATAGTAGGAGAAAATAATCAAATATTGTCGGGTTTTTCATTAATTGGAAAATCTGGAGTTTCTTTTAAAAATAAAAATAAACAAATACATTAGTGGCTCCTACATACATGTTCTTTTATAATGTATTCACAAGTATAACCATATGAATCTTTATTATTATAATGTCCAACTTTTTGAAAGTAAGTCACATTTGTTTGTTGTGTTTGCTATTATTATAAAATTCAATATTATTTTAAAATTGTATTATATTTATGTTAAGATATGTATTAAATTAGATTTAAGTAGCTAATTTCAATGGGTACGACAAAATTAAATGTTTTGCATTATATACTCGTAAACACTTTAAATCAATTTAGTCATATATTGTAATATAATATTGTTGGCAATTTTGTTAAAAAAACATTAGTTTTCAGAATTATTATTGTAAATTTAAAAAAAAGAATAAAGATGAAATCTGATTTAATGTGCTTAATTTGTGGTTTTAGATAAAGTAGTAATGAAATTATTAAGTAACCCCAAAGGGATGTGCGGAGAGGATGGTGCCGCCAAATAATAAAAGTATAAAACATATTTTCATTCAAATGAATCAAGGAAAAATCTGCTTCTCTATATACAGTGTATACCAGCGCATAATAAGGTGATTTTTCAAAAAACGGCGCTCTAGAAATTATCGAATTATTATTTACGCTGCTCCAGATTTTATGTCCGGGTTAAATCTTTCCCAAATGAAAGACTATACCCTTCGACACACTTTTCCACAAATGATTATCTAATAAATTCACGCAATGTGAGTGCTCTATATAAGTATAATAAATAAATAAAACAATACAAGAACAATACGTCAATCCACCAGAAATATCATGGGAAAATATTTCACCAACTCCAGATAATTTCATATCAGAGGGTTCGGCTCTGATGAAATCCTAACTGGTGCGATAAATCCTACTGATCCCTCAATATAAATATTCAAAAAATCTTTCGTAATCCTACATGTATTTAAAGGTTCCATTACAGTTCATCCTGCGACAATTCATCCGGCGATAGTTCATCCACCGACAGTTCATCCGGCCGACAGTTCATCCTGCCGACAGTTCATCCTGCCGACAGTTCATCTGGCCGACAATTCATCCGGCGACAATTCATCCGGCCTGATTGTTTAGAAGATTTTTTCTTCAAGTAAGTACCTATGCAAAGAGGATATACGGCCGTACAACAAAAATCGATATACTTATATCTGAAGGCATCTTGAGTGGAAATCCGTTGTAACCTAACCTAACCTAACAAATTAGTCAATTCACCCTAAAAAGATGGTGTTAATTTCAGATAAAAAAGTTATATTATATGCAAGTAGGAATCTTTACGGTTTTTTGCTAAGCCGACTGCACGTATAAGTATGTCGTATTTTGTTATTCACGCATGCTTCTTCGGAGAGTCGAAATTATTGTTAGTAAAAATATTTTTACAGTGGATTTCCACTCAAGATGCCTTCAGATATAAGTATATCGATATTGGTTGTAAGGCCGTATATCCTCTTTGCATACTTACTTGAAGAAAAAATCTTCTAAATGATCAGGCCGGATGAATTGTCGCCGGATGAATTGTCGGCCGGATGAACTATCGGCAGGATGAACTGTCGGCAGGATGAACTGTCGGCAGGATGAACTGGCGCCGGATGAACTGTCGCCGGATGAATTGTCGCCGGACGAATTGTCGGGTCACCGTATTTAAAATGACTGACTTTTGCATTTTTGTATATAAATTCTTTGACAAATCTAATACGCCTAAATTTTGGATGAGAGAACTAGGTATAATGCCAGTAGCCGAAATAACAAATAGTAATATTTTTATAGTCTGAGAATGCCAAATTCTTTTAATCTCATTTTCTAAATCTGTATATTTTCTTATTTTTAGAGAAGCAGTTTTCTAAATATTACAAGAATTTGGAATAGCGACATCAATGATATAAGTTTTTTTTTTTTTTTTTTTCATGTAAAACTATATCGGGTCTATTATGACTAATTGTTCTGTATGTTAGCCTAGGGTTACACTCGTAATTAAAATTTACGGTAATTCTTCGGAACAAACGGTAACGGTTAATACGCACTTTTTTTAAATAAAACTTTTAGATTCTTCTTAATTACCATAAAAGACAACTATTTGCATTGGGGGCGGTTGAATATGTTACATTTTTAATTTTAGTTACGTAAATTGAAAATTTGCTTTCACTGTCAAATCACTCTGTTTGCCATATTATTGTTATTTTAATATGTTGGTATTACTGATATTTTACATTGCACTGGCTGTATAAGATAACGAGTGGCTAGAAAATTAGTTATACCACCAATTTGTGTGAATTAGGTAAGCACTAATTTGGTTAGAAACATTGTTTGGAATTCAAACTAGATAAATCCTGGGGTGTTTTTTTTAAAGAATTGATGTTTAACGATTTTTTCTTTTGAATCACAAACCATGTTACACAAACCTAGCGTAGCCGCTAAACTACTTGAAAACTGGGATGTTTTTTTTGCCTTGACGCGAGTAGGCGTTATAAAGGAGCACTTTCTTTTGAATCACAAACCATGTTACACAAACCTAACTACTTGAAAACTGGGATGTTTTTCTCACCCCCCGCCTCCTTTAGGTACTATTTAATATTAAAAAAAAGTGAAAATCAATGGTTTCTAGCCGTAGGTTTTTTCGGTTACGCGCCTTTGAATATATTGCCATGAAGTCGGTGATGGTATGATGTAGCCTTCCATATAGTATCAGTAATACCAACATAATAAAATGACAATAATCATTACAAATTGCATATGGTGAAGCATTGTGTCTAAATACGAAAGCAAATTTTCAATTTACGTAACTAAAATTAAAAATGTAACATTTTCAACCGCCCCCAATGCAAATAGTTGTCTTTTATGGTAATTAAGAAGAATCTAAAAGTTTTATAAAAAAAAGTGCGTATTAACCGTTACCGTTTGTTCCGAATATTTACCAAATTTACGGATAAGGTACATAAGATTTTGACAGATCACTCACAGGAGCGTTTACATATGCATCCGACTTGTGGTAGTTAATGATCACGGAAGTTGTTCGGAAGTTCGACCTGTATAAATGCTCATGCGACCGTTTACATCTGTAAATTTATTTGCGGTAAGATGGCTTCCTGTCAACAACGACTTGCTACTGTCAAATTTACGCGATTTTGTCAATAAAGACGAAAAGGTCCAGGTATCTTTGTGGTTAGGTTTTAAAAGTAGGTATTATCGGAATCCTACCAACAAGACTAACAATGAATGGTCGAGTGATACCACAGGAAATGAAATTAAAATATTGGTTTTTAAAATAACCTTGGTCCAAGATGGTAAATGTTCCGCTATTGAGTCCACGCTCAAAACACACTTTAAAAAATTAAAATAAGTTGTACTAGGTAGATAATAGTTAGTAATAAGTAATTCAGTAACCGAAATTTAAAAATATTGCGTTTTAATGATTATTTTGTTAACTTTAAAAATGCGAAATGTCATTTTTCAAGGACCGTCATCCATTATTGAATCCACGCTCAAAACACACTTTAAAAAATTAAAATAAGTTGTACTAGGTAGATAATAGTTAGTAATAAGTAATTCAGTAACCGGAATTTAAAAATATTGCGTTTTAATTATTATTTTGTTAACTTAAAAATGCGAAATGTCATTTTTTAAGGACCGCCATCTTTTTAAATAAGAAGGACATTCTTGTGCCGTGTGAAACTGCAATACGCAAATTGTAAATACACACTACCAATCTAAAAATTCAAAAACATTTACGTAACCAGTTGTTTCAAATAATATAATAACAATTAATTGTTGTAAAATAACCTACCAAGAAAAATATCCCAGTTTTCAAGTAGTTTAGCGGCTTTGTGTAACATGGTTTGTGATACAAAAGAAAGTGCCCCTTTATACCGCCTGCTCGCGTCAAGGCAAGAAAAACATCCCAGTTTTCAAGTAGTTTAGCGGCTACGCTAGGTTTGTGTAACATGGTTTGTGATATAAAAGAAAGTGCCCCTTTATACCGCCTGCTCGCGTCAAGGCAAGAAAAACATCCCAGTTTTCAAGTAGTTTAGCGGCTACGCTAGGTTTGTGTAACATGGTTTGTGATACAAAAGAAATTGACATTTATTTCCATGTTCTTCTGTTATAAATACAGGTACAAACTTGTCTATAATACTAATCCTTCTTGCAGTACAAACCTTTCAAAACTTGGGTGTTATTGAAAAGAAAAACGCGTGCGTGTTCTTTTATTTATTTTCGTTTTAGGTATTAAAATAATTACATACGTAATTTGGCAAATCAGGTACTTTCGTAATAATATCGTCTATGTATCGCTTTTAGCTACTCGTTTCGTGAATGCTTTTTTTTATTTTTAGGTTGGCTCATTTGCAAATTGCATGTAAAACATGTTTTACATGGAACAGTTGTGGATGGTTTGGTATATTTAAGGAACACTAGGAACAGTTTCACATTTCATATAGGCTTGCGCATTGCGTCTCGCGTCATGCACGCGTAATAAGTGATGATTTTTTGAATTTACGAAACCTAACAAAATAATGATTAATACGCATTATTTATCATTTTCGAAGATTGAAATTCGTACTTACTATTGTGTAACTGACAGAGAGTGATTTTTCGTTTTAAAAGTGCATATTTCATCGTCATAATTAATAACATGGCGGTCCTTGAAAAATGACATTTCGTATTTTTAAAGTTAACAAAATAATCATTAAAACGCAATATTTTTAAATTTCGGTTACTGAATTACTTATTACTAAGTATTATCTACCTAGTACAACTTATTTTAATTTTTTAAAGTGTGTTTTGAGCGTGGAATCAATAGCGGAACAATTACCGGATTTTATGCGGTGCTTCGTAGCTTTCCCACTCTTGTGTAGGTACTTAAGTTTTATGAAGGACTCTACGGCGTGTCAACTGCACACTTGTAATTTTTTATTACATTAAACAGCACTTATATTCAACAGCAACATTTACAAATTGCATACTTAACGCAAGGCTGAGATATTATTTTCCTGCAACATCTGCAACAAAATTACACGGCGGACAATTACGTATCAAAAAGACACGTTGTTTTATTTCCAGTTAATTTCGGGCAATTTCCACTAGCGAACCGCCCCCCACACCACAGGTAAAGTAACCGCCTGTTTTACCGACATGCATTATTCAATAGATAATGGCGGTGGTTCTACAATGTTTATCCACTTACAAAAGGTAATGTCGCATGATATTGTGTCCAAGAAAAATATTATTTTAACTTCTCCTGGAAATCATGTTTGGATTACATAATATATCTTAATACCAAATTCGATATTGACATAATATTATCTTGTTGATGTACTCTCATCTTAATGACTACAGTTTAGGATTGTTGTCAACGAAAGTGGCGCCCTCTGTTATTTTGAAAAAGAACCATTGAACTTTTCAAACAACATCCCCGATGAGATAATATCAAAAACGAAATCCATAATAGAAATTCTCAGTTTCAAAAACTTTTATTTACTGTTGATTTGAGATTTCCATTGCAAAAAGTATTATCGACATTTGTTTTTGGGTTATTGTGCTGTGTTGCGCTATCTTCTTCTTTAGCCAACGTTTCGGACTACTTTTAGTGTCCATCATTAGGTGTGTCAGCATGTGTATTAGTTGTATTACTCATGTGTAATCCACATCTGCCCTGATGATGAACACTGTAACGCTGTCCGAAATGTTGGCTAAAGAAGGAGGTAATGCAACACGGTGTAATAACCCAAAAATAAACTTCGATAACCTTATTACAATTTTCTGACCAATTTTTCAAGCAATTCGACTTTAACATTTCGACACTATGACACATATATACAAATTGTTTTGGTTTGGACAGAAAAATGAAGAGATCCCCATGGAGTAAGTATTTTTTTGCTCACATTATTTGCTGTTGTACATACAAAAGGGCGAACCTCCACTACCAGGAAACTTGACTAAATCAGGCGAAATCCATCAAAAAGCCCCCTGGGGTGCCAAGCAGCTTAGCATCCGCGGATGCGAATTTTTATCTGCTTAATTCAAATCCCTTACAAATTAAAAATCCTACGTATGAAAAAAAATACTCGTAGTACTAAGAATAAGCTGTACCTGCTTCACGCAGGAGGCCCTGATAAATATAATGTCCCTCAGTGCCTTTGTCATCTTTGGGGTTGCTGTGTGGAGGGTCTTTTTAAGTAGAGGAAGGAGGGGACATTCTGGGAAAGAAAAATGTATAAAGGGTGGGTAGGAATCTCGGGAGTCAGTGTATTCAGCAGTGATAATAATAATAATTGGATAATTTGTAGAGCGCCGTTTTTGTGAAAAATCGCCTCAAGGACGCTGTACAATTTATTAAGAATTCTTAGGTTCTATCAAATTCTACTAATTACAAATGGACACAGAAACATACTTACCTGGCAGGTCACTTCTGATAAACACACTTTAATTAGAAAGTTTATGCTTGAAGAAGATACGGCTTTGCACGTGGAGGCGTGGAGGACATTATATTTAAAACACTGGACATTGCACGATTTTACATTTGCTTCCCCCATCACTATTAGTATTACATTTATGAAAAGATTAGTGGCAAAAGTAGAGTTGATATTTATTTTGAAAGACTGGAGAATTTAGGACTCTTTATGGCTGGAGAATGTTGCTGAAATGACCTTTATGAATTAGTTATTTACAGTGTCACTGGCATTGAATGTGAAGGTGAAAGATTTTTGATTTTATGGATACGACTGTCTGAAGAGGTGAGTTTTAAGTTTAGCTCTAAATTCCACCGAGTCTGTTATCATTCTTAAGTAGTGTGGCAGTCCATTCCAGGCTTTAGGTCCTGACACTCCGAAAGCGCGCTCACCGAACTTAGTATCTGGTGTGTGCTTTGGTTCCTTTAACCTTCCGATAGCTGATGAAGCTGCTGACCTCAGGGTTGAATGTCGAGAATTGGAATTTTTTGGAATACACATTTCCGATAAGTAATAATAATAATAATAATTGTATGACTTCTATAGGGCCATTTTCGTGAAAAAATCACCTCAAGGGCGCTTTACAAATTCATTTATACATTTAATATATACCTATATACTTACTACAAGTGGCTTATAACTAGGATTGATAAGTAATGACTTACAACTAAGACTTATATCACTAGTGACTTACTTATTTTTATAACCGAGTTTGTACTTGTAATTCATAATACTAACAGAGCACTATTGTTACTGCTCTATTCATATCATGACTTGCAACAATCTTTCAATTAGTTATTTACGACTAACATACTTATTTACATTTATACCCACATATTGTAATGGCCACTTCCATAATACGAATAGAGCAGAATTGTTACTGCTCCATTCATATCATGACTTGCAACTGTCTTAAAATTAGTTATTTATGACTAACATCCTTATTTGCGCACTTGAAGTGAAATGACACAAAACTGCGTTTTACAAATATTACGTTATTATTATATTATTTATATTTATAAACACATATTGTTATGATTACTGTCAGTATAAATCATGAAAAATATTACAAAAAAAAAAGTTTACACATAAAATATTGTAAAAAAAGATGCTTCAAACTAGGTAAATCCCATGGACTGAGTAATGAAATACTAGAAGTAAGCCGAAGCCATTCCGTTAATGGACTTAAATACCATCCAGCAGAGCTTGAGCTGGTTTTTTTTCAGGACATTTGAGCCAGTGAAGATTTTTAAAATGCTCTGAAATATGGGAATATTTTGATACGCCTGTGATAAGTCTTGCCGCAGCGTTGAAAATGGATTCGAATTTGTTGATTTGATATTTTGGACGTATGGACTATGGACGTATTAATCCATTAAAAGAGTACCGCTGGAGATGTCACTCAGTAGCAGACGCAACCGCCGTCAACACTTTAGCAAACATCACCCCATGAACCTAATTAATTAAACATGAATCTAATACGTGTTTTTTTTATATGATTACCGCACTGCTGAGTGAATGCCCAACCGCCTGGAGCCAGTGAGACTATGGCATCGCTAATGGTGATATTTTGCGAGGCTGAAGGTAATTGGGAAGGGGAAGATAATAAGAAATAGGTATTTTCATTGTTAGTTTTTGGGATGCTAAGAAATAGGTAGATGGGAAAATACCCGGTGGATCTAGTCATCAAACACTGATAAAGCCATTTCAAGCAACGCTTCAATAGTGAATGGTGGTCTTACACCAGTTCGATACTGGGAGTATCTTCCAATCTGGGAACCATTATTTATTCTTAATACTTAGACTTAACTTAATCGAAAATCTGGAAACAGAAAAATCAGAAAAAGATATTTGCACCTCTGGGACTCGAACCCAGGACCTTTCGCTTTCCGGGCAAATGCGCCACCACTGACACCAGTGGAGTAGCTAGCATGGGTGGCACCCATGCTACTGGTGATACACATGCTACTGGGTATAATGTGCTCATTAGTAGCAAGAGAGCATGCGACTAATAAGCATGTGTGTTAGTAGCCTAAGACTTTTGTGTGGTGTCGCTTTTTAATAATGCTTGTTTTCCACCAGTTAATAAATGAAAAAAGTAAAATATGTTATAGTTGAAATACATTTTTTTTGCAATGTGCATCCCCGTTAAGTGGATATTTAAAAATAAATATTTTACCTTGGCTTATGGAACTTCGCAGTAAGGAGAAACGAGGGCCATTATATTCCTGGTCTATAATTTTGTCCCACACTTAGTGGAGGAATTGTAATATCAATAAATGGCTTGCAAATATGCAATCTAAATGTCTAAACAGTCTGTCCGAATGGCGGCTTTTCCTTTGCTAAACAATGCAACAGATAATATGGAATACAGAAATAGGTACCTTATTATTTCACTTAGTTCCTTCCAAGTGGTGCGGTTTATAAACCGCGAATAGTAAGAATTTTAAAATTTTAATGTTTTTTTAGCAATGGGATGGTCCGATGCTCCGTAGGCTATTCGCTTGCACAGCACGGATGTAAACTGTGCCCCCTAAATTCTAAATTTAAATTTGCGGAATTCAATAAAATTGGTGGTAAATTATTAAATTGTTTTTTAATCCTTTTTTAGAAAACCGCCATTGAATAAAAGTGTTTTGACTATTCTAGATTTTAAAAAAAATTGTTGACGTCATTTAGTTGGAGTAATGAAAAAGGTGTTTTTATAAAGAAATCTGAAGATTTGCGAAGTTCTTTTTCATTCGTATGTAGATGAAAGTGTGGTCAACAAAAAACCGCTGACATACTTCGATAAGAACAAAATTGTCAACAACTGTCAACACTATGGTGGTAGAACCGCTCGTTTGGGGCTGTGCGTGCCTGGAACGTTTCAGTGAGACCCGAACGGTTGCTTAGAACATTCCAAGGCCTTTGACCGGGTTTGGCTCCAAGACCTTATCAACAAACTGCCTTCTGTTCTATTTTGAACGTGTATTGCCGATTTTTTTAACGCGCGCTCCACCTTCTTCCACTCCATCATACTAACTAAACTTACTAAACCTTAATGGAGCTACAACTTTACAAATCGCCCTCACGAATTTGTGTATCCGCACCCTCCTCGCAGCAACCATCGCTTCAGGGCGCCAATTTCAAATAAGCAAGTTGCTCTGCTCCACCCAATGCAATGTTCAAATGAAATAATATTCTCTTATCATCAGACTAATCCATTTCAACAGAGTTTCAATTCTTGATAACTGAGCTTCACAGGGAGATAAAGAGATTATCTTTCACTCCACCACGGCGCACAGTTGGTAATTTTGAGTATCTAGTTTGACTTTATTATTTTAGTTTGTTTATAGGACAATATAAATTATCATTATATGAAAAAATTGTTAAAAAATATATATTGTGCGATTCAACCTGATAGTCGTTTTTAATACCTGCAGGAATCTACACATATATAAGTTTAGGTTTAATATTTATTTATTTATTTCAACGCCATAAAATGGCTTTTACAATCCGGTGATACATGATACATGATACACAGTGGTACACAGGAGGGTAATTATAATTATAACAAAATAAGAATGTACATTAAACCAAGTGCATATATACGTGTGATAACAACTAGTATTTAGTTATAGGATACAATTATGTATTACAAGAAAAAAAGGAATATGAGCTCGTATAGAGAATACACATTTTATGCAGAATAAAAATAAGTAAATAAAGGTGACTTCTTAGAAAAATTGTTAACATCAAGTATAATATACTTTAATTCTATTTGAACATATCGTTGGATTCCAGGAATTGGCTAAAATGTAGTACACGATATTATTGTTACCTTCAGTTTGAAATGACTGCAGTTTGAAATGAATACAGGTACTGCTAATTAGTTCTGCTTTTCAGGGCTGTAAGTTACAGATTCAATAATAAATTTGTTTAAAAAATAATAATTTTGAAAAAAAATTATACATTTATTAGCTAACACTTAACTAGTCTGCTTGATAGTTAATATAAATGAAGTAAGTGCGTAGTTTGGAATCTATAGTAGAGTATGATATAGACGCCGTGCAGATGAACACTATTTTACCTAACATTGATTATTGTGATTGAGGTATGATATTATAGCCTTCTTATAACTATATTCGGTGCAGTTGAACACATCTACTACTTCTGAGAAAGCATTGCCAACTGCATGCAATCTAGGTATAAGCGAGTATCTAAATGACTCAGTCCTGATATTTTTGTTGCAATTAAAAAGAATTTTGGATCGAGTAGTTCTCGTCGGCCTACTGGCAAAGTCCACTAAGTCACGTTTTTTCATGAAATAACTTAAGTATGAGGTCTTATGTAAAAAATGGTCCTCTTTCGACTGGCATACTCCATTAAGTCGTATATTTAATCGTTTTCGATTTAGAAGTGTTTTTAAATTTACCATAAGTCATATATCCGATATTATTGACAAGCAAAACACATTAAGTCAAACATTATACTCTAAATGTCAATAATACATCAATTTAGATCGTTAAAACGCAAGCAAAATCCACTAAGTCAGCTTTAAAATATTTAAAACACAAGCAAAGTACACTAAGTCATTATTGACTGGTAAAACCCACTAAGTCCGGCTCATTTTTTTGTAAATCTATGATTAAAGGTTGCTGTTATTGCTTTTAACTAATATTTTGTATTGATAAGGTACTTAAGGGTTCATTCTAAATTATAAAATATTTAAAAATACATATTTTGGAGATATTCATCCACTTATAGCCTTTCCAAAATTGTCAAATATTGAAATGCGATTATCTCAGGATTGTGTTTTAGTGACTTAGTGGACTTTGCCAGTAGGCCGACGTTCTAGTAGGTATGTATTAAAAAGAATTTTGGATCGAGTAGTTCTAGTAGATATGTGTGGAAGGTAATTAGGTTTAATAAATCAGGACTGTCTATTATACCATTAACAATTTTAAAAATAAAAGTCAAGTCAAAAACAAGTCTTCTATCTGAAAATTTGAGTAAGTTTAATTCTTTCATCAAGTGATTGTAGTTTATTGATTCTATTGGTAGACCAAGTTTATAGTTAATGAATCTTAAGAATTTATGCTGAATTTTTTCAATGGAATCGGAGTGGATTTTGAAGTGAGGTGACCATATAGAAGAATTATATTCAACTTGACTTCGAACTAGAGAGGAATATAGGATTTTTAATGTTGAAATATTTTGAAAGTCTCTGCCATATATTTGGGTTCGCAAATTTCAGAAAGAATTCGATGGATTGACTCAAAAATTTTGTGTTTATATATATATATAAACACAAAATTTTGTGTTTATATATTCAGGGTTTACTTTAACAACTTAAAATTTTTTCAGCACCAAGGCGATTTTTGTCTGTAGTAATTTTTTTATTCAAATTTCATAACGCAAGCACTTACCATTATATATATATATATATATATATATATATAATGGTAAGTGCTTGCGTTATGAAATTTGAATAAAAAAATTACTACAGACAAAAATCGCCTTGGTGCTGAAAAAATTTTAAGTTGTTAAAGTAAACCCTGAATACATCACAAAACTAAAGTTAATGTGACACATAGAGTGATATTAAGCTTTGTCCATTGCGCGGGCAAACGCCAGACTTTTGCTTGACAGTCCCATACAACAATCAAGGTCATAAATGTTTGACAATTTTTGTCGACTTTCAAGGCCATAAATGTTTGTTTTCTGTCTCCTCCGTTTGGGGTGAAGTTCGCGCCGATTCGCGCGGTCCACACAATTTGACAGGTGGTCTGGAATACGGACGTCCATATGAATCAATGAATACTTGACGTTTATTGCATGTCCTAAAGTTACTATTTACTATTGAATTTGGATTGCGTACCTACATAACTGCAAGTGTCAAAAAATGAGCTCTGACGAGGAAGATGTTGAAGACATTCTTGCGATTTTAGCGGTCGTAGAGACAATTTCACCAGGGCGGACACGCCGATTTCAAGTACGACCGTACCTTCGACCGCGAAATTTTAATTTATACCAAGAATTAAAAATTGATGACAGATTTGGGTTGGGAAATTTCTTCCGCGTCTCGGAAACTGATTTCGAAGAATTAATTACATTTATTCGGCCAGATATTGAGAAAAAAACAACGTGGCGAAGCGACGTGATTTCACCAGAAATGCGACTTGGTGTAACGCTAAGATTCCTGGCGACTGGGGATTCATACACAAGCCTCATGTATCATTTAAGAATTTCCAAACAGCAGATATCAAAAATCATTCCTGAGGTTTGTTGGGCTCTCCACAATAGACTCAAAGGACTTTATTTAAAGGTTAGTTCGTGATCGTATATAATCATTCATTGAAATTATTTATTATATTAAGTCTATCTAAAACCCTATAGATATTAAGTCTATCTAAAACCCAATTGCGCTATTTGTTTCATCATTTTCGCTGATTAAAAAGCAGCATCCATTGAAGCCAGAGTCACGTTAGCCTCTCAGAAGCTGGGCACACTGTACAGGGCCCACAGATAGCACACAACTGCTAACCCTGCACAAATCGCAAGTTGTTAAATTTGGCAGTCACCTCTAGTCTTTGATTCTCTCTTCAAGATCCCCGTTCGCTCCTTTTCCTCAAATAACCCTCCATACAGCATCCCCAAAGATGACATAGGCACTGAGGGAAATTATTTTCCTCCGGTTCTCCTGTTTGGAGTTCATGTATACTATGTATCAATCAACAATTGAAAACCTCCCCGGAAGAAAGATCTATATGGAATTTTTTTTTCCAGGAGGCAGTGTTTAAAATTAATGAAGAAAATAATAACACAGACAATTTAGAAATATATTCTTTTTTATGTACATTATGCAGGAACAATTTATTACTAAATATAAATACATATTTAATACTAAATTACAGTTTGTGGAAAACGGATTTGTAGTTATAATGTTACATGGTGGAGTAGGGCTATAATTATGTAACATTTATTTTATTTACTAATCTTTGTGAAATAAAGTTGAATTTTATCATTATATACATTATACCACAAATTGAATGAATTGTAGATTACTTTCTTGTGATAAGAAATGAACAGAATAATATAAAACAGAAACATTATATTATAACTAGCTGGTACCCGGCATGCGTTGCAATGCCATTCAAAGAAATAAATGGTTTCTCTCTGCATGTCCATTTCCATGCGTCCACCTTCCCCTCTCCCGTCACACTTCCCACCTCTTTCGTTAACCTCCACCTCCTGCCTTCCCTCCCTGCCGCTGAAATATATGAAATACCCACATTTTAAAACCACCACGCGCAACACCTCTAGTAATTTTTTTATACAAATTGCATAATGCCAGAGCTTACCATTATACATATATCGAAACATGCAAGTTCTTTAAAAATGTTGAGTCAATCCATCAATTACTTTCCGAGATTTGCGGACACAAACATACGGAACCTAAATTTTTGTATATATATATATATATAGATATAATAAGACAGATTGATGTAAAACAAATTATTTTCATGTCAGAATTATATTAACGACAAGAAAATTTACTCAAGTCAGAAAAAACACTATTTTCAGGGACTTTCAGCCGGATTGCGCCGGAGAACTGTCGGAATACAGATTGTGCGGGAAATATTTTCGCATTACATTTGATTCCAGATAAATTTGCTGCTTTTTAACTTTTCAAAATAAAACTCTGTTCTTGAAATCAAAAGACTCAGATTTTAGTATTACAAATCGACATAATATCACCATTGTCATCCAATACAATGCTAGATATGGAAAGCCCATGTTAGATTTGAAATATGAATTTAGCAATAGCGCCTCCCACACGCACACTTCGGAGCGACCAGGTCCCGCGCCACTTTAGGCCGTCGCGCAGAAAAGTAAAGACCCAATGTTAAGGTAACGGCTTACAGCACAGTTCATTGTGAGACTTTTCTGCGCGGCGGCCTGAAGTGGCGCGGGACTCGATCGCTCCGAAGTGTGCATGTGGAAGGTGCTAATGTACAATTACAACAATAACCTTAACCAATAATATAATGCTATATGAAATTTGATTTATGTACAACAACGCATTGTCAAAAATGTACAGATTAAAAGTAACGAAGAATGTAAAACAATTACACAGGGACATCCCTTTGACTGTACAGAAATGTACTTTTTTCCATGAAATAAATAATAAAAAATGAAGAATACAGTGGATTGGGTCAGGGGACAGATACCCCAAACAACCAACTACCTCTTATTAAACTTCAATAAAAATGGAATAGGATTTTTTGTTTTCTTATTTTCCGTGGTAGTTGGTTGTTCTTCCATCGGATCGTCGATTTTAAGTTCATCCTCGGACCCATCTGACCAACATTCTTCATTATTTAAATTATAATGACATCTTTCGTCACTTAAAATTTGCACATTTTCGACACTGCGCTGTTGAAAAACATTTGGCATTGATTGATTATTTTGTTGTAATTGTAAATCGTGCAATACAGGCTCATCGAACATTTCTCGATTGTCAAGAGTACTGCACCGTAATAAATTGGCATGATAACTTTTCATATCTAAATCGTACATAACTTCACTAATCCTAAGTCTCGCCTCGTTTTGCAAGGGCACGCTATATTGGTCTAGAAGTGAAGCTATGTACGATCCGTATAGCATATTGGGAGACAATGGTAATAGCGATGGTGATGGGGATGGTTGACGAACCTTATCAGTTTTTCTTTGCCTGATTTGGTTAAGGGTTTTCATGGCATTTTCATGTAATATATTTTTTGATATTCTCTGGCGTTTACCTGTAGTACCAGAGGGTAATCGCAGTAGTGGTGGCGTTGGCATAGAGAGTGGCCGTGGTGGTGGCGTTGGAATAGAAAGTGGTCGAAGTGATGACATAGAGAGTGGTCGCTGTGATGGCATCTTTATGCCATCACTGCGACGTTGAGTGGACGCGAAGAGTGGTCGTTGTGGTAGCGGTGTTGTTGGTGTAGAGGGTGGTCGCAGTGGTGGCGTTGTTGGTGTAGACAGTGGTCGAGGTGGTGGTGGTGTGGATCCTTCACTCTGAAATAAAGATTTTTAAATTTAAAAATTACTATTCCCTTTTTATAGGTACCTACAGCTGAAAATGAATGGAAAGGAATATCTAGAGGTTTTGACGCCAGGTGGAATTTCCCTCATGCCATTGGTGCACTTGATGGTAAACACGTGACCATGCAAGCTCCAGCAAATACAGGGAGCTTGTATTATAATTATAAAAAAACATTTAGTGTAGTTCTGCTTGCAATGGTGGACTATAAGTACGATTTTGTTTATGTGGATGTCGGCTGTCAAGGCAGAATATCTGATGGTGGCGTTTTTAGGAATTGCTCCTTAAGCAGAGGGCTAAATAATAGAAGCTTATGCATTCCCGCAAACGAACCGTTACCAGGAAGACTCCTGCCTATACCTTATGTTATCATAGGCGATGATGCGTTTCCACTATCTGAATTTTTAATGAAGCCATACAGTGGTCAATTTCGACAGGGCTCAAGAGAGCGTATTTTTAATTACAGATTATGTCGAGCCAGAAGGATTGTTGAGAATGCGTTTGGCATAATGGCATCGGTATTTAGAGTATTTAAGAAACCCTTGACTGTGCAAGTGGACACTGTCATTCCAGTGGTGTTGGCTTGCGTCGTCTTACATAATTATTTACGGCGAAATAACACGAGTGCTGATTTATATTCACCAGGTGGAAGTTTTGATAATGAAAATGTAGATGGTGACATAATACCGGGGCATTGGAGAACGGAACTGCCAGCAGAAGCTCTCCAACCATTACCAAGATTGCCACGACGACCGCCTACTAACGCTCAAGACATTCGCGAAGAATTGAGTTATTATTTTGTTAGTGATCGAGGAATGGTACCGTGGCAAAACAATGTTATCTAATTGTACTGCGAGTATTAAAATTGCCTTTGTTATTGTCAATTATAATTATTTTTCTGCCTCTATTTTGTAATTTGTAATTTTACATATTTATGTTTTTTTAGTTTATAATTTGTTTAATTAACCTGCTGAAAAATTGTTATGGCAGTTTAGTAGATTTTAAACTGAAGAATAAGAAATATATTCTCAAGCTTCAAAAATTATACTATGAGTATGTTAACCTTTGTTATATGATTATTCTTTTACCTCTATTTGTACATTGCAATTTTTAATTTTAAAAATTTATTCCTTGAGCGTTAGTTATATAATTTTGTTAAATTAACTTGCCGACTGATTGCTTTGGCAGTTTAGCAGGTTTTAAACTGAAGAATATAAAATATATTCTCATGCTTCAAAATTCAAACTTCCAAATATTCATTATATATACTTCTGTTACATATTACTTAAATAATTTATACGTCAACACATTATTTCTATAAATTCATTGTAAATATTTATATTCACTTCTAACTATCACTGTAACTTTAAAATTTCATAAAACGTTAACATTGTAGCTAGTGTAATTTCTTAAATAATTTATGTTGCGCACTCAATACTTCAGAATAGTTATAATATCTCCAACTTGTGATATTTCCCAAACATTCTGATGGCAGTGCAGTATGGGTACACTAGCGCCTCCTAGCGGTGCGTGTTGGCATTCATTCTGGCGGATTGTGTTCTTTCATACATTTTGATTTATACTTAAAAAGAATTCAGAATCTACTCTATTTATTTGTTTGCACCCGTACATACGCAATATGAATTAATAGTTTTGTTCGTACACAAAACTCAATTCTTTCTCGAAAGGCATAAATAGAATATTGGATTAAATCACCAACACATTAAATAAATGAATATATATAACTGGAGTTGGGCGTATTGTTAATACTCTAGGCTATTTGCCCACACACAAGCAGTGCATATTTATGTGGGTTCCTATTCAATAACAATTTCTCTGTAAACTATTAATTTATATCATGTTGCATTTATTTTGTAAAAATTATGGGAAAAAATAGATAAATAAACAACATGAATAAAAATTGTACTCTCGTACTTTAATTAATTTAATAAACTTACCTCTAAATGTCCCAGGTTCGAATACGTCCTTCGTGGTATGTTCATCTCCATCAAACTCGCCATTTCGTTGAAGGCATACCACAAGGTAGGTATTTTATCTGCACCACTACCTGTGCGCACATCTATAAGTTAAAAAAAAAAAACTTTTTAAAAAATCACTACATTGCTGAATACAATAATACAACAACCTCCCACGTAACGCAGAACAATAAAGATACTCCAATTTTTTAATTTAATTTTCCAAACGAATACTTCACATTGGTGCCTCTCTTCTCAGTCATGTAATTATTGCATAATTACAAAAAAAACATGGAGCGAGACATCAATCTCCAATTAATAAAGGTACTGACACACATGCTCACAGAATCCGGCTTATGAGCATGCTCATTAATGAGTACGCTCCTGTCAAAAATAGTCAACTGTACACATTTGCTCAGTAATGAGCAGGCTTGGTTTGAGCTTTCTCGTGAATGAGCGTGCTCAAAGCCAACATTTGAACACACATGCTACTTAATGAGCATGCTCATGTCAAAAAATAAACGTCATCGTCAAGTGTCAGTTCAGTTCTCTCAGAACTAAACAAAGTAATCTTATTGCTTGCAACGCAATTATTAATTATTTAAGAATCTTTTGACGAAAGAAAACAAAACGGTTGATTTGAGTCCAAAATGTCAACGGTTATACAGTTACAAGGACATAATAGAGTCAGTGCCATCCGCACAGAAGTCAATTTGATTTCGTAATTGGATCACGAGAAGAGCAAACCTTGGAGCAAGTAATCCATTTGTTGTAGAAATACGAGAAGAAGATGTCAACGGATATAAAAATCATTTACGAATGCTTCCGCAGAAATTTTTATTTTATTCCGGCTAAAGTAAAATTGGAAATTACATTGAGATACCTAGCTGTCGGAGATTCTTTGTACATATTATCAGCGTTTAACAGGGTTAGAAAGTCTACTATGGCTAAATTTATATCTGAAGTTTGTGCTGCAATATGATTATGACGTTTGATTTGGGTCCAAGATTTCAACAAATCCGAAAATGACTAAATATTAAGAAATAAATGCTATTTCAATAGAATGTGGTTTCATTTTGGAGGTAAAGGAGCTTTTGGGGAATTCGGAAATCTATTGTGTGTATTTTAGTGACCTTCTGTTCCAAGTATATTCGTGATACCCATAATAAACCACGAAACACAAGGTTTTTTGTCTCCCCTGCGGGCTATTTTGACATTTTTGCTAAGAATGCGCAGGCGCGAACTGAGATCGGATTGACATGAGCATGCTCATAAACTAGTCTGTTCACACATGCTACAAAGCTTCCCCTTCCACCCGATAATCCAATGAGCATGCTCATTAATCAAACGTCTGTTGATTTGTGAGCAAGCCCATTCGGCTTGAAATGAGCATGCTCATTACTAGCAATGTCACTGACACACATGCTACTAGGTAGCAATTGCTACTAGGTAGCATGCTCTTTGGCTTCAAATGAGCAAGTGTGCCCGTAGCATTATGAAGATTTTGATCTGAGAATAATAAATCCGATGTGAATTCGAGATCTGACATGTTGACGTTTATTGTATAATAGCGTAAAGTCGGTAACAGAAATCTGCAATACCCACAGAAATTTACAAAAAAAAAAAACATTTGATTTGAACGAAACGTCTTTATACTGCACTTAATTTCGCCTCCGATAACTGAAATAAATTGTAATTAAGTTTAATCAAAGCATGCCTTCCGTAAAGAGTAATAAAAAATAAATTCTCACCTGCCATATTTTTTTTAGCCCTAGAGTACTGGGTTTTCAAAACGGCCCACTTGCTATTGACAGTTTTCGTTGAGATTCCGAGAATATTCGCCACCTCTAATACGGCATCGTATCTCTTTAATTTATTTTTGAAATTTGGGCACTGGCCGTCCCAAATTATCGGCCTCTCCCTGATCAGGGAAATAAATTCCAATGTGTTTTGGTTTTCCATAATGCGCACAATCTCAGGACCGACTGCAACCAAAGCAACTCCGACTGAACACTGAACTGACGATTGTTCCAGAACGTCAGTCGCGGGATAACAAAAGTCGTAAAATAATAATAACAATGCTGTTTATGATATTGCATCCCGTTCCATATGTTCCCGCGCGGAGAATATTCCAGGCGTTTCTCGATTTCCATTTCGTTTCCGAAAAATTATATTAATATTTGTTATTATATTATAATTTTAATATCAAATATTGTATTTTAAACTCGTGATTATTCAAGCCCGCTCATTGCACATAACTTAAAAAGTCATTCGATTTATTCTTGCATATTACGACCTCACCGCGCGGCTCCTGTCAAAAAAATGACTCCCCACTCCTCCCCCCCGCCTGCCTTCACCCGGGATGGGAGTTTTGTTTTGGAATGTTTTCCGCCGAACACGGAAAGCACAAACACTACACACATTATGGCCTTGATAGTTGGCAAAAATTTATGACCTTGATTGTTGTATGGGACTGTCAAGCAAAATTCTGGCGTTTGCCCTCGCAATGGACCCCGCCTAATACATTTTTAAAAGTCTCGATGAATTCAAAACTTTAAGAAAAAATACGTTTTGAAAAATTGTTACTTCAATATTTTTTATCACACTAAAACACAAGTTAAATAGTTAAATAATCATTTGATTTCCTAGATTTCATCATAAAGATTCAGAAAAACACAGTAGTTATAGTTGAATTATCACGATGACGTGCACACGGCCATCTGCGGAGAGATCTAAACTTGACTGATATAAAATTACTCGTTCGCGTTTCGAGGTAGTGCGTATTTGCGATGGTGCCATACGTCGCAAGCAGCTAAAATGATATTTTTTTTTAAAATTCCAACAAGATTAGACATTTAGGAACCCAATTAAATTTAAATGAGCTCCAGAAAGAAACCTAGGATTTTATAAAAAAGTCGAGCTAGATACCTTGAATTTTTAACAGTGCGCCGCGGAATCCGGTAATCAAAAATATCCGCGAATAAGTTAAATCGCGAATGAAAATCCGTAAATAATAAGGGATTGTATGAGTGTATTGCTGGGAAACAGCCACCCGGTGGCTTTAACAGTGCCGTACTCTAGGGAAAAAAATAACTTGATTTTTAAACACCCACAAGAAAGGAATACCTATTAAATGCTTATTTTTAGATCGCTTCCCTGTTCCATCGTGCGGCAAGTTGAGTATGTTGTCAACAATAAAATTTTATTGACTTATTATAAATGAAGTAGTGCTAGGTTTTCTCGGAGTAGTCTTTATTCTATACTAGCAGACCCGGCCACACGTTGCTGTGGCTAACGAAACACAACGCCATTACCCAACCTCTATAAAATCCACACTACCCGCTTGCCAGCTACCCGCTGCCCGTTGCCTGAATTGAATATTTGACATATAAACCTTCCTCTTGAATTACTCTATCTATTGGTGAAATCCGCATGAAAATCCGTTGCTTAGTTTAAAAGATCTAAGCGCACATACATTTTGAGCGACTTCATTTTTTACTGTGTAATGATCCCTGAATTGAATATTTAAATTTCTCGGATTTTCTCTACTATAATAAGCATGTATTATAAATATAAACCTTTCTCTTGAATGACTTTATCTATTGGTGAAAACCGCATGAAAATCGGTTGCGTAGTTTAAAAGATCTAAGCGCACAAACATTTTGAGCGACTTCATTTTATACTATGTAATGATGATGATTGTGGACATCCTTCAACTACTGACTCTGTACAAATGGCAAGTGCGCCCTACTGTTGAATTTGGCAGCCACCTCCGCTCTGAAGTCCCGAAAGACTTTAGAAAATCCTTCACGCAGATACTGGCTTGATTCTCTGATAAGCTTTCCCGATTTTAACAATTCGACCCTTTGGAATAACAAGGTTCTATCTGTTGCGCTAATCTTGCGATAATGAACTCTAAACTAGCTGACTATAGATTCCAGTCAGTCAATACATTTTTTTTGTTTTGAAAGACATTTGAAAATAGGTGAATTACCATTTTTTACAATGGAGCTTACGCAGGAGACTCTGAGAAAAATAATTCCCTTCAGGTCTTATGTCATCTTTGGAGATACTGAGTTTTTTTTTTACATTGGTGGTTTTAGCGTGCACGGAGGGTAGGTACATCCCCCCAAAAATGTATTTTTTATTTAAAATGTTCATCGAATATTACAATAATAAATTGTTATTATTACCAATCCGAATTCGCAACTAATTAAAGCCTTCAACTTCCACTTTCAGTTTTTAAAAGTTCGTGCTAGCAAGTCGATTGAAGTGTGTTTAGCACAGAAAGGATAAAAAATAATAAATGAAATAAGCCTCTTTTTAGTGGGATTGATTTTAGCTCTTTCATTAAAACCCAACTTTTATATGTCATAGTTGTATCACTGCATTATAACATTGCCGCGGAAAGAACTGTTTCGTCGTTTAAAATATTTTTCAAATTTAATTTGGGACATTTCCTTTATACCCGATATTATATTTCATAAAAGAATACCAAAATAATAATACTGATATCACGCAACCCCAGACTGAAAAGCCATTATATTTTTATGCAAAAAAAAACATTTAAAATAAAACAATAACCTTTTTTTTTACAACCACTTTTATTTTTTATGCTTTATGCCAACCGGACAGGACAATATAATACTTTACTATTAGTAGAGTATTACGCTGCCCTGAAGAAGCTATGGTTGTAGCGAAACCCGGCGTTAGGTGATACGTATGCTACACATACTTACCTACAAAACCTGAATACGATTCAAAAAGGAATCATAAAAAACATATTGAGTGTACCAATTAGAACGCCGAACGGAAGAAATGTACAGCAAATGCCAAATGCCAAAAATATATTATTGAAGCTTTTAAAAAATAATGAATCTTCCACTAGACCATGTATGCATAACACTAGATCGAATAAAAATGATATACAAAATATTCCAAGTTCTAAAACCACATTCGGACAAAGAAACTATACATACTTTGCTACAAAACTCCATAACATCCTTCCCCAACATATAAAACTAATAAAAAATCCTAATGAATACAAATCAAGAATAAAAATATGGCTGAAAGAGGTCAATGAAAAAACCTTAAAGAAGACACTAAAAACGACATATAAGACAAATAAACTATATTAAAATAACTTTAGTCCGCCTCGGCACAAGACCCCCTAGTGAGGAGGACTAAGAAATAAAATATTTTATACTTAATTTCACCATTATATTTTGTATGGAAAATAATGTTATATAGTCACTAAAACAAAAAAATAAAAATAAAAAAAATATTTTAAATTATTATGTCAAATCACAGAGTATCTGCTTCATATGAACAAAAAAGCATTATTTGAGTATTCTCTGTATGAAAATTAATTTAGTTAAAAAGAATACAAAATTTAGATTTTTTTTTCAGACCAAGCCTCTCTTGGTTTACATTATGCAAGTGCGATCACCACTGTGGTTGAAACCATTTTAACCCACCCGGCCTTCGTGGTCCAAAGGTAAGACTCTTGATTCGCAATTGAAGGTCGCAGGATCGAATTGCAGCGCACAGTTAGTAATTTTGAGTATCTAGTTTGACTTTATTATTTTAGTTTGTTTTTGGGACAATATAAATTACCATTATATGAGAAAATTGTTAAAAATACACATTGCGCGATTCAACCTTATACAGTCGTTTTTAGTACTTTCAGCAATCTATCTTTACATATAAAAATTTAGGTTCCGTATGTTTGGGTTCGAAAATCTCGAAAAGCAATCAATGGATTGACTCAAAAATTTTACAGAACATTGCATTTTAGCAGAAAAGTGTTTCTATGTATAATGGTAAGCTCTGGCGTTAAGAAATTTGAATAAAAAAAATTACTACAGTAAAAAAATCACCTTGGTGCTGAAAAAATTAAAACCTGTTAAAATAAACCCTGAATACATCACAAAACTAAAGTTAATTTGACACACTAATATCCATTTAACACAGAAAAGGTAAAAAAATTTCGGATACATTTTTAAAAGTCTCGATGAATTCAAAACTCAAGAAATAATACGTTTTGAAAAATCGTTACTTAAATATTTTTTATTACACTAAAAGAAAAATTAAATAGTCATGATAATCACCTGATTTCCTAGATTCCATCATAAAAATTCAGAAAAACGCAGCAGTTATAGTTGAATTATCACGATGATGTGTACATGTCTATCCGCGGGGAGATCTAAACTTGACTGACATAAAATTACTTGTTCGCGTTTCGAGATAGTGAGTATGTGCGATGGTGTCATACGTCGCAAACATTTTTTTTTTAATTATAAAAAGATCAGACATTTAGGTACACAATTAAATTAAAATGAAATCTAGGATTTTATAATAAAAAAGTTAAGCTAGATACCTCAAATTGTTAACTGTGCGGCGCGTGCGCAAATAAATTTTATTTGATTCATTTGTGTTATTTGGCAATTAATTCATTTAAAAAATATGTTCCAGAATGGTAGATACTCTCAATATCGCTCTGCTGTAAGACCACCATTCAAAATCGAAACCATGCTTGAAATGGTTTTAGCCGTGTTTGGTGATCAGATCTGAATAGTCAGATACTTCTCCACCTCTCTATTCTCCATCTCCTTCCCCTCCCCACTACCTTCAGCCTTACAATATACCGTAATTTAAGACGAGAGCAGCTGGGACTCTTGTAAGGTATTCAAATAAATAACTATTTATCAGCGAAAACATGTTTTTAGGCTTACTGTTTTATTTTAGCACTCTTTATTTTTTATGTATCTTTGTAAAGCTGTTTGTTTTCCAAATTAAAAAAATAAATAAAAATAAAAATTATGATTATTTAATCATTTTTGCTTTAATAATAGCGGCTCTGGAATTCTACATTTTGCTACGCCTAGCCATATATATACTAGTTATTACGGAATGCTTCTTACTGGGGTATAAAAGCTGAAAACTTCTCTACCAGTTGCCATTTTCTACCACAACTCCTGAAGAACTTTGGAAAGATGGCTGTCAGCTATTTCGACTGTTACAAGTTCCTAGTTATACCTTTGTGGCTATATTGTTGGAACCCTTACAAAATAAAAGTTCGCTGGCAGAAAGTCATCAGCATCACCTGCTTCGTCGTTCAACTAACATTTTACATTGCCTGTGTGATCGTTTCGTTTTCCCAGCGCTATAATTCAGCTGGGGACGCGATTCTCGTCATGTTTTTTATGATAAATTTGACCATCTGCTTCGGAAAACACTGCGGTCTATTTTTCTGTAGAAAATCTTTCAAATCCGTGGTAGATTACTTCAATAACCACTTCACACCGGAAGAAGATGAACTTCAAACGATTATTAAAAATAAAACGAAACCCGTCTTAAAATGCATTTACCCATTTTTGGGATTGACCTATTTCCTTAACTTTTTGTCTGTTTTGGTACCAACTGTCCAAAAATACTGTTTTGGGATACAAGAAAACATTGTCCCAATCTTTCAACCCAATTTAGTTACTCGAAGTTTCACTTTCAGTATTATGTGTTTGTCATCGACTATGTATAATTCTGTTTTCATTACTTTTTGCGATTTCATCATTGCGCAGATCTATGTGCTGATTTACCAAATATCTCATATTGAATATGATCGGGGGTTTGATAAAAATGAACTGAGAAAGTCATTGAAGAAGGTTATGAAACGACATGCATCGATTTTGATGTAAGTATTATCAATCACCATACACAAATTATTTATTCATCATCACTGTGTTTTTCTTTTCGTGTATTTGAACCTTGGCGTCTTTTTACAAATTTCTATTGGCAAAAACGGATATTTTTATTTTAAACCGGATATACCGGGAACAATTTATGGAGGCCCAAAAAAGATACAATAACCAAAAAAAAAATTCACATGATTCCGCTCGAATCGCAGAAGGAAATAACGAGACAAACTAAAAATATTGCGTTTTAATTTTATTAGCTTGATTCATCTTATTGTACAGCTTATTACTTTATTTAAAAAACGCTAGAACACAATGCCGAAACACGTCCGCGTATGATATCATAAATAGGAATGCATTATACTCGTACAATGCAATTAGTGAGTTTGGAATACCGCGTAAGCTGATCAATCTGGTGATTCAGGGTTAACAGTGGTCCGAGTCCTTCGAACAGCTCCACGGGGTGAGACAAGGAGATGGCTGGCCTCTTATTCAACATAGCCCTAGAATAATTTATTCGTGACTCAGGCATTGAGATAAGAGCAATGATATTTAACAACTCCGTGCAACTATTGTTCATCTATAACGTGATGATATCGACATAATCGCGAAAACTCCCGATGCCTTACGTGACGCCTTCATAAATCTTGAAAGTTCTTCCGAAAGTATGGGTCTCGTAGTAAACCAACAGAAAATTACATTTTTTTTTTTACATTTTAATTTTTATTTATTTTGATTAGATTTTTGATTATATTTAATACTTGATTTGATTTTATTTTGAATTTGATTTCATTTGATTATATTTTTAGTTGTTGTTTTAATATTAAGATTATTGGCTTTAATTTGAATTCCGATTTATATTAGTAATTTATTTTTACTTTTAATTAAAAATTTTAGTTTTTATATATTAATTTCCATTATTTTAATATTGTAATATATTGCGTGCGTTGAATTAGAGATGAAATAATTTTTTTTATTTCTTTTTATTTTTTTTCTGTTTAATATTGGAGGCACTACTGAAAACTAACTGATTTCCAGGAGAAATCCTGAATTGTAGCTGAGCAGTGACCTTTTCATCAATAGAATCAATGATAAAAGAAAAAAGTGTAAATTGTAAAAAAAATCTTTTGATGAATAAACGTTTTTTATTATTATTATTATTAGAAGACCAAATACATAGCCGTAGGATGCGCCCAACAAACCCCAACTTTCTCAAGTGGAAGCCGAAATTTTGAAATGGTACCAAGATTTACATACCTTGGCTCCCTGATAACAAATGACAATAATACCACAGGGGAGATCCAGAAGCGTACAGTGAACGCAAATCGCTGTTATTTCCGCCTACAAAATCAAATAAAATCCAGACTGCTGTCCAGAAACACCAAGATATTAGTGTCAAAACACTTATCAGACCTGTACTCACATACGCAGCTGAGACTTGGATACTAACCAAGAGGAATGAGCGAGCACTGGACGTTTTTGAAAGGAAAATTTTGAGGCGTATTTTTGGACCGGTTTCAGAAAATGGATTTCGGCGCAGACGTTACAACAATGAGCTTTATACTATGTTTAAGGATCTAAACGTCACAAAATTTATAAAACTGGGAAGACTTCGGTGGCTGGGTCATGTAGAGAGAATGACCGAGAATCAAGCACTAAAGTCCCTGCTGAACTCAAGACCGACAGGGCGAAGGAGCCTGGGAAGACCAAGATTAAGATGAAGCTACAACGATCTCAAAGATATATCTACCTTGGAGCTTCTAAACTGGAGAGAGCTGGTACAAAACCGAGATGAGTGAAGGAAGACTCTTGAGGAAACGAAGACCCACCAGGGGTTGTAGAGCCAAGAGTGATGATTAGTTTATTTAAATTAATAAAAAGTGAAGGATCATTAACAATATGTAACATGTAACCAAGTAGGAAGGTTCACATAAAATTTATAGAATGCCAAATTAATTTTTTTTTCGTACCTATATTAAACGGTTTATGTGGAATTTTAACCTCCCAAATATTTTTTTAAACACATTTTTATTTTGTTTCTCTTGTGTGATAATATCCATTTTTTTTCCTCACTAAATCTTTTTTATTTAATTATTTTAAAAAATCTGTAAATTTATATTTTTTTAATAGAAACAATGCACGCGAATTATGATTATACTGCACGCAATTAGCTTATTGTTCCATGAAGTCATCCCACTTTATTCTTGATCTGCTTCTGGTTATCTACCTAGGTTTAGGTATAATGTACCATTTCAGGAGGTGATTATCACGGTTGGTAATCTAAGAAAAGTCCTATTGTCAGGGTAATAAATTCCGTCTTACATTTTTTTAGAATTTTAGTAAATAAATTTGTTTGAAACCACCTTTTTATGTATTTTCTTTGAGAGTTTTTGTAATCTGTTGTTATGGTCGTAACTTTACAAAAAATCAGCCCTTTATCACGTCATCGAATATTTATGTTTTGAAAGAGGAACTGATCAGGAATTTAAAATGGTTTTGGAAATTGGATCCTGCTATTGACTAGCCTTTGGATCACTTCCATTGGGTAACCGAAATGGCAATAATTTTTGTCAGCCTATTGTCATTGAGAACCCTTTCTGTAGGTATGTCCAAAATAAAGCAGTGTTCGGGACCAACAGAAATTTGCAAGGTTTTCCATGTCTTTGATTGCATGTATTTGTATTTGAGTGCACGTTCAAGCTCATTTTCAAAATATTTGTCCCATAGATATGCTGTTGTGGATACGGCAAACATGTAAATTTATATTTTATAACTTTCTTTCACTTCCAGGGTCAATGAACTTCGATGTAACTCATTCCACTGGCTGGTGTTTTTCCAGCTGTCAGTAAGCACAGCTTGTATTTGTTTTGCATTGATTCATCCAGAGGTAAGGATCAATAACACTTATCAAAACAATATCTATTTTATTTATTTTTTATTCGTTTTATTTAAGTTAGATTGACATTTTGGTTTAAAAAATTAGACAACTGAAATTCTAGAATACGACAATCCAATAAACATAATTAATAAATAATTATAATATTTGTAGAAATACCAATAAATATTCCATTTTTATTACTTTTAGGATACCAGCACACTGATTTTTTTGCCGTACCAGTTAATTGAAATATGCATTTTTTGTTACTTTGGACAAAAGGTGGAAAGCAAGGTAAGGATTTTTTTACATATATGTATATTCAAAAAAGTAATGTTTTATCATTTCCAATCGGTTTAAATTTTCGGTAGGTTTTATGAGGATAAGTGTAAAATCTTCAAAATTTTGAATTATATTTCTGGTAATGAATTGAAAAAATTACTCCAAGATATTTATAATTTATCAAAAAGCTGATATTCATTATTATTAAGTCAATATGGCGGTCAAAAGTAATTTCGGGTCTAACACTACTCCCATATCTATGTCCACCGTCATTTTTATCAGAATTGTGTCGTTAAGGGCTTTTTATTTCGGACGAAGCCGATTAAAATCACATTTTTCAAAATTTATTTGAAGTTTTCTATTTTTGATACTGAAAATTCAAAACATTATAATAATGTAATAAAATAATTATAAAACTTTTTTCACTTAATTTATTTGGGACCGTAACCAGTTTCAGCCTGTTTCAGACTGTTATAATTGTTCTTAATCTAGAGTTTATGCAATAAAGGTGAATTGTCGAATGCACATAGCGTCATACCTATTAGAAAACTAACACTCGTTTGACAAAGACAGATATGTTAAAGTTCTTCATACTTGCAGTAAAGGACATAATTAAGATAGGCTAGAATTATTAGAAATAACCCGACTAACTAAAATAGTATACCCTAATTTGTAATAAATAAAGAAATAGAATCAGTTGCTAAATATTCGCTCCTATATCCATTATAATTTTATCACATGTTCGAAAGTGACATATGTATCTTGTCTATATGGAGTATATTATATGGTATATTATTACTCCCATACCTTCCTATCTAATCAAGTTAAAAAAAGTTTTATTATATTATTTATTTGAAGGTTGTATTGTGTACAGTAAAGGTTTAGACACTTTAGATCTTTCTGTTTGCGGGTACAGTCATTAGTGAACGTGACAGGAGAAAATATGTTCATAATCTAAAGTTCAAGAGTGCTGAAAACATTCTTCGATATCATTGATATTTGCTTTTGTTGAAAAGTAACGGTCCCAATGAGGATCCTTGGGGTACTCCCGGCGGTATTACTCAATTCGATTTATAACCACTGACAACTATTGCTTGTCTGCGGTTTGCTATATAAAACGAGAGCTATCTGAGCAGGTTTCCGTGTACGCCGATTAGTGAAATTTTGATCAAGCCGCCATTTAATATAAAAGAAGAAAATTTCGATGTACGCGCGTATTAGTATAAGTATTTATTTCAATTATTTGTCAACATTTAATTCGTATCCTTCGTATTTTCAGAGTGAAGAAATTGCTTTTGCGTATTATTCCACTCCATGGCCCGAAATGGATCCCACTGACAGAAAACTCATTTTGGTGGCATTGCATAATTCTCAAAGGCCGCTTCAAACTTCTGGGGGCCCGTTTAGCACCCTCAGTCACGAAACATTGAAAAATGTAAAGCTTTTTTATGTAACCTTTTTAAAATCTTTTTATAGTATTACTAGTACCAAGATGATTGATCTCAAATGGTTTTATAAAAATGTATTGAGAAATTTTTGTGCCCTATTAGTATTACTTCAATTTAATACCCCTTAATAAAAAAATCCTAAGCATGCACTTAAGATCGTACCTATGTCGATAAAATCACGCAAAAACTTTATTAAGATTAAACCTCGTGTCCAATCGCATTTGGCTTCTTTTTGAAAATCAGGTAGAGGTACTTACACTTTTTCATTGTTATGGAAATCAATTTTCAGGGTCATTTTTTTTTCAGGTATTGCAGTCGGCGTATTCTTACTACGCAGTGCTGAAAGAAATACAATAGCGACTTACACCACATTTTTATAAAAAAAAATACTTTTTTATGAATACTTAATGCAAAAAGTTCATAAAGGAAAGCCGATTTTTACAGATATATAAGCGTTTCCACAATGATGTACTCGTAATATGTTTTGAATTTATTGATTTCAGAATTAATTGATTGGTTTCTGCTATTCAATAGATACATAGCGGTTACTCAATTAATTGATTGGTTTCTGCTATTCAATAGATACATAGCGGTTACTCAATTAATTGATTGGTTTCTGCTATTCAATAGATACATAGCGGTTACTCAATTAATTGATTGGTTTCTGCTATTCAATAGATACATAGCGGTTACTCAATTAATTGATTGGTTTCTGCTATTCAATAGATACATAGCGGTTACTCAATTAATTGATTGGTCTCTGCTATTCAATAGATACATAGCGGTTACTCAATTAATTGATTGGTTTCTGCTATTCAATAGATACATAGCGGTTACTCAATTAATTGATTGGTTTGTGCTATTCAATAGATACATAGTGGTTGCTCAATTAAATATAGCAATTAAGTGTGTAAGCATCAATAAGTTGGTCCTAATTTGTAAATCATTGACGTTTTTTTGCGCTATTGACTTTTATTAACAATACAAAAATGCACTATTTTAATTTTTTTTTTTTTATATCCGCATATAAGAAACTCACAATAAATGACAAAAAATAAATTAAAATCTTATGACAGATTTTTGCATGAACAAAATTATAACTAAAAACTAAAGTTCCAGTGCCTGTGGGCTAAAATATTTACAAAAAATACAAAAATTGTCAATCTATTTATATATAAATCAAAATATATTTGTAAGTGTATTCCTTATACGTTGCTAAACCATTCATCCGATTGCCTGCGATGATTTTTATAAACAATAGTAAGCTCTGGCGTCATTAAATTATTAATAATAATAAAATTATTTAAAAGAAAGTACATGTTCAATGTAGTTTACAAATAGATTACAACAGTACAAAAAAAGTAATGTAAGAACGGTTATATACAAGTAACATTGTTTAGTTTTGCATAGCCTGCCTCACTAGGTGAACCTGTATTCAATAAATTATGCGTCGCTAACATTGCGTTGCTAAACCGTTCATCTTTGGTGAGTTGTTGTGAGCACGCCCGCAAATGTTTCTATATATACAGGTGATCTCTGGCATTATGAAACTTGTGTAAAATAGTTGCAATAGGTGGCACGTGAGCTATTTAAAAACATAATGAATCTGGAGTGAACGTATGGAAAGTGCGAGGGGGGAGGGGAACATGGAAGGGGAACATGGAAGGGGGAACACGTCCGAAAACACCCGTAAAGATAAAAAAAAAAAAAAAACTGTAGGTAATTCCTTCTCGTATTTTTTCACATGTATTTAAAACAACAACAAAAATTAATTAAAAAAATACTGGTTTCACTGAGGATTGAAGCTTCTTGTGTCTGGAGTCGGGAGTCGACAAGTCTACCAACCGAGACAAATCCCGATTGGATACGACTAATAATTTTTGTTTGCTCAAAACTCACATTTTAATCATTTCCGGCAAATTCGTAACTATAAAAACTTTTTAATTCCAACAGAACACTGGGGATATAAGTTCTTTGTATTTAACCCTTCTAATCACAGGAGACCCAAGTTGTCCCAAAACATCATATGCCGTTATAATAACAAGAGACCCAGATTGTCCCAGAGCGACCGTGCATTATTAAAAGTTATATATCTCTCTTCCTGTCATGCGAATATTTGTGATTTCTTTTATGTTAGAGAGCCAAAGAAATAATGCTTCTCATTGTATTAGGATTATATGAGCTATGTTGTTGAGATATTTTACAAACCCGATCATAAGTGACGGTTTTATTTCGAGCCAATTTTTGACGTAACAAACATTTAATTTTAAAATAAAATTGTATGAAAGCGATAAAAAGTGAGGTGACAGTTTTATTAAAAATTTTGTTAAAAAAAGGAATCTGTATTTTAAATTTTAAGTTTATTCTATTTTAAGTACTTTAATTCCAATATTCGCAGGTACAACCTTTTTTAGCTAATTTACATTTCCAATATCAAAATTTTAATATTTAGAAAAAAAAAAGTTGATTTCTAATAAACACATCGGAAAGATTATTTTATCTAGATTTTAGAACAATTTTTGTTTTTGCAAAAGGGTTAAAAATAACCCATAAATAGGAAAATTTAAGATGCATGGCAAGAACCAGGAATTTTGCGTGCGAACCTTGACAGGCAAAAGGTTACAGATATTATTATCTTATTATTCGAAGGGTTAAGATCAATAAAAACAAAACCTTACCATTAATAATATTTTACGGACAACGATTTTAAAACTTTATAAGCCGTTTTCCAACGATAAAGTTAGCGGTAAGCAACAGATTTTATTTTTCTAGACGATGAATTAATAACTTCGGGAGTGCGACATGGAGACACATTTTAAATATTTGTAACGCGTTCTTCAGAATTAATTAAAATTAAGAAGCGGAAAGGTCGAATCTCCAGGCCTGCTAGGGTGCATTCGACCGTACGTCCGTCCAATACGCCGTGCCGCGGGCACATATTTGTTTACACGCTTTCTTCACTTGCGTCGTTAAGATTCCCACATTATTTGTCATCTTCTTCTTTTCTTTGATGGGGCAAATTCAACAGTAGGTCCGTCCAATGCACGGATCGCGAGTCGCAATTTGTATACACGGCTTCTTTACTTACGTCGTTAAGATTCTGAATATATTTTAGGGTATTTTGTCGTCTTAATTGCCGCAATGTAATCGATTTTCCGAAACAAGATTGGCTTTTGTCATTGTCTCAACAAAAAGTCTATTAGCCGAGTTTCAGCTTGATCGGATGTCGGAAAGTGTGTTAATTTCCACTTCCAGATTCCACTTCATTCATTCAACTGAGAAAACAAAAGTAAAAATCAAACAGTTGTATTTAAAAATGTTTTACCATATTCCCACGAACATATTGAGCACAACCCTTTAAACTTTACCTGCTATTCAATAGAATCTTCGAAAAATATAATCAGAAGAAAACTGCGGTTTTTTGAGTGGCAATATCGACATGCTCACGATCATGTTGTGCATGCCTTCATAAAGAAACTCGACAGAGAGAGAGAGTATATTCAGATTAACTAAATGTAGCAGAAAAAGGAACGGTAAAGTTAGGTTCAGAGGGGCGTGTGTTCGAAAGAATATCGATAACAGGCATTTTTAAATATATATCTTTGATTTTCACTTTTGTTTTCTTGATTGAAAAAGTGAAGAAAGTGGAAATCACTCTCCGACATCCGATCAATCTGAATCTCTGCAAATATACTCTTTATTGAAGACAATGCATTCTGTAAGCTTTTAGTGGCAATCACGCACACACACGTGGACGTACACGTTTTTTTCTGAAATTTCCGTCAGTTAATATACGCAATAAATGTCGGTTTTAAAATTTTCAATCAATTTGGGAGGCGGGTATGGGTACCGCCGTCCCGGGAACCATTTATTGGATAACCAACACCTCTGCCATAGGTCACCCAAGTGGTTCGCTACGTTTGGTGACTTAGCAGGGGTGCCCGGGTTCATGGAGTGAGTTGTCCAGGCCTTGGCTGCCGAGGCATGTAAATGCCTGCCGCGTGGTGGACAGGATTGAGAGAGACTGGTTGAGGGAGGTATTTTATCCTCTCCAGCCGATATCTCTCCACCCATCGCCTTGCTCCGCGGTTTGCGGGTTGGATTCATACGTCCGTTACCCCTGGACACACTGACCCCCAGATTCCTACCCACCCTTCATACCTATTTCCTTCCCAGAACTTCCTCTGCTTCCTTATCTAAAAAAAAACCTCCACACAGCATCCCCTTAGATGGCGTAGGCCCTGAGGGAAATTATTTTCCTCAACAAGTACTAATTAAGGAACAGTAATTTGGGAGGCGGGTATGGGTACCGCCGCCCCGGAAACCATTTATTGGATTACCAACACCTCTGCCATAGGTCACCCAAGTGGTTCGCTACGTTTGGTAACTTGGTAGAGGTGCCCGGGTTCATAGGGGGAGGTGTGTTCAGGTCTTGGCGGCGGACGTGCTTGCCACCAGCTGCAGGGTGGGCAGAAACGGATAAAGCCGATTTGTGAAGACATTGTGACCTATGTAGCAGAAGGAATGGATTCATATACCCGTCACTTCTGAACACACTGATCCCTAGATTCCTACCCACCCCTCTTACCTTTTTCCTTCCCAGAACTTCCTCTCCTTCCTTTCCTTATAAAGACCATCCACACAGCACCCAAAGGTGATGTTGGCTCAAAGGAAAATTGTTTTCTCATTGCCTCCTGTGTGGGATTAATGTTTAAAAAAAAAGTTAATAATTTAAATTTACTGAATTTAAAATGACTATGTTTTACAGAAGTAGAAAATTGTGAATCGCGTACTTTACGATTCACAATATTTACTTGTGCAGTTTTATTTTCAATTTTAATTTGCTTTTTGTTTAGCTCTTGTCAGGTATGCCTGAAGAATGTTGCAATTGCACCGGAAGAGCTGGAAAATTTGGCATCTTTATAAATCTATTTGTATTTTAAATTTCTTTTCTTGAATGAATGAATTCAAATCATGGAAGGGGAACTTAACCCGCTTCCCGACATCCGATCTAGCTAAAATCCCTCAGATAGACTCGTTGTTGATGACAATCCATTATTTCACCTTTCGATGGCATAGACGCATACACACGCGTGCACACATGCATTTCTCTGAAATTTGCTACTAGCCGGCCTGTAGATGGTCCGAAAATTTAAAATTAATATATTATAGTAAAAAAACTTTGTTTTTATTACGGGTTATTAAATTAAATAACGAAATTAGTAAATCGATTTTAGATGGCACTTCTAATCATTTTCTGTTCGAAGCCGAAAAAGTACTAGAAAGTAAATTTAATTACATTTTTTAAAGTTTCATGGCTGAGGGTATTGAATGGGCCTCCAGAAGTTTTAAGTGTCTTTTGAGAATTGTGTAAAGCCACCAGAATTAGCTTTCTGTCCGAAAGATCCATTTCTGGCCAAGGGGTAGAATAGAATGCAAAAGCTATTTCTTCGCTCTTTAAAATACAAAGCCTAAGAATAAATTATATTAGTAGTTCTGTAAACAGTTAGGTAGACCTTGAGTCTAAAAAAGTGTGTTACCATATTTAACTTATTTAATAAATCTAATTCAAAATTTCCTCTGAAGTCATAAGATGTGTAAGTGTAATATTGAATAATGTGAATAAGAAAGTATAAATTAAATGACGATTTCACAATTGAAAAAATAATATTCACTGAAGCATTAAACCTGCAACCATCTTGAACTGGAACCGGAACTTAAAAATGAATATACTCGTACATGCAGATGAAATTCAAAACTGTCGAAAAAACAGGAATGTAGGGCCAATAGTAACACCATAATATGGTGTTACTATTGGCCCTACATTCCTGTTTTTTCATATTATGATTATTAATCAATGACGTCACTATAGTCGCCAATATTTAGGTCAAAACGTCCCGATTAGGCCCTTTTAATATGTTCACGTTAACAGAACGGCGACGGTACAAAAAAGGCAATAAACATACGTTCCTTATCACAATAATGCTGCAGCTCTTTTTTTGCACATTAAATAATGATGAGACACACAATGTAGGTACGTGTGTCTATTTCCTCCAAAGTACTACTTTTTCCTTTGAAGGAAACAGACATGCATTAATTATGTGCCTCATCTTTTAACTCACCATTATTTAATGTGTAAGAAAGAGCTGCAGCATTATTGTGATAAGAAACGTATGTTTATTCCTTTCTAATTCCTTGTTAACGTGGGAATATCAAAAGCGCCTATTGCTGTTCCTAGTTTTGCCTTTCATCTGCATTTACTAGTATATTAATTTGTACGTTACATTTCCAATTCAAAGTGGTCGCACTTTTAAGGGCTCAGAAAATATTATTTTTTCAAATGCTAAAACGTTGTGTTTATTTTTACTTTCTAATTCGCAATTTTTTCTATATTATGTTTACCTGAATAAAGTTTAAAAAGAAAGAAAGTATTTTCTTCGGACAAATGGAATAATAATTCCTTTTTTAATAAGAAATGCTACATGAAACGTATTTACAATAGAGAAGGCAGATGTTTAATTATGCACAAATCTTACGATTTCAGAGGAAATTTTAAATGTTTCTGTATTAAATAAGATTAAATTGAAAATATCATTTTTTTAACTCGATGTCCCCTTAACAGTTTACAAAACTAATAGTATAATTTATTCTTAGGCTTTGTATTTTTAAGAGCGAAGAAGTAGCTTTTGCATTCTATTCCACCTCTTGGCCTAAAATGGATCATTCGGACGGAAAGCTAATTCTGGTGGCGTTGCACAATTCTCAAAAGACACTTAAAACTTCTGGAGGCCCATTTAACACCCTCAGCCACGAAATCTTAAAAATGTAATTCAATTTACTTTCTAGTACTTTTTCGGCTCCGAACAGAAAATGCTTAGAAATGCCATCAAAAATCTGTTTACCAGTTTCGTTATTTAAACAACCCGTAATAAAAACGAAGTTTTTTTACTATAATACATCAATTTTCAATTTTCCAACTATTTGCAGGCCGGCTGGTATCAAATTTCAGAGAAATATGAGTGTGTGCCACCATGGGGTGAAATAATGCATTGTTATCAACGACAAGCCTATCTGAGGAGTTTCAGCTCGATCGAATGTCGGGAAGTGGGTTAATTTCCCCTTCCATGATTTGAATTCATACATTTAAAAAAAAAAATTGAAATACAAAAATATTTATTTAAAAAAAAGATGACCATTGCACCCGAAGAGCTGGAAAATTGGTCATTCTTCAGTTATACCTGAAATGAACTAGACAAGACGCAAACTAAAATCCAATATAAAACTGAACAAGTAAATATTGTAATTCGAAATGTATGTCGTTCTACTTTTATAAACAATAGTTACTTTAAATTCGGTTAATTTTAATGATTCGCCTTTTCATCAAAATAAAAATAAAAACACCCGTAAATACAAAGTATTTTTTTGCTATAATACCGACACGTATTTTCACATGTATTTAAAAAAAACAACAAAAATTATTATTTATAATAAGTGGTTTCACTGAGGATTGAATGTGTCTGGAGTAGACAACTATACCAACCGAAACAAATCCCGATTGGATAAGACTGACATTTATTGTCGTGCATTTATACACGTGCATTAACTTCCGCAATTTAATCTAATTTTCAAAATAAGCGTGTAAGTCCGCATGATTGCCATTAAAAGTTGACAAAATACATTGTCTTTTGGCATTGTCTCAACAACGAGTCTATTTGCCGAGTTTCAGCTTGATCGGATGTGGGAAAGGGGGTTAATTTCAGATTCTTCAACAACACTACAACATTCTACAACGCTTCCAGATTCCACTTCATTCATTCAACTTAGAAAACAAAAGTAAAAATCAAACAGTTGTATTTAAAAATGTTTTACTGTATTCTCACGAACACATTGAGCATGACCCTTTTAACTTTACCTTCCTCCACAGCGATCCTCTTCATTAAACTGTGACATTAAGCTAATCCTCACATATTAAGCTCTCTGTTGCGTTTCTTTAAGAAGGCATGCACAACACGATCGTTTGCATGTCGATGCAACCACTCAAAATGTTGGAATATTCTTAGGATTTTTTTGGTCCCCTATCGCTACGATAGGTCCTTTGAAATACCTTTCTCTGCCCTTACTTCGTCCCCTACCCCTCTATTACCCCATCCCAGTGTACCCTTTTCCATGCGTCCCCATTCCCACCCACGTTCCCTTCCCGCATTCCCATTCCTCCTTCCCCCCTCCCAGCGTTCCCCTCCCCATCCCGCGTTCCGCTTCCTCCTTCCCCGTCTTTCTCCCCTCCCTCGTTCCTTCTCCACGTAAGCCCCCCTTTTTCAATCCTCTTCCCACTCCCAGATTTCCCTCCCCCACCCTCCTTCCCTTTCTGCCGCTAAACTGCACGAAATACAGTTTAGCCTCGCAACTGTCCGTGTCAGAAGTATGGATTTTTCAAATTTACCCCCTGCAAACTTCTACCGCTACTAAATCTCCCTTGAAATGCCTCCCTCTGCCCCTCCCATGTCCCCTACCACTTCCACCCCCCCCCCCCTGCAAACCCCTCCCTCTAGCTCCAGCGTTCCATTTCACCTTCCCCCTCTCTTCATTCATAAACTATATGAAGTACGCACATTTTTCAAACAACTCCCGCGCTATTTAAATTTTGTACACAAATTTCATATAGAAAACTCCATTATACAAAGGTAAGTCAAAAACTAATGGCTCCTATTATTAATTTGTCACTATTCAATATAATCTCTGTCCATTTCCACAGTTTTGGTCCATCTTTTAACAAGGGCATATATCCCAGAGTGGTAAAAACCACGGTCCTGCTTCCTAACCATCGATCAATATGTTCCTAACCCATTGAAACGCGAAAATTTTTACAGCCTATGTAAATTCAATGATGAGCTTTTTTAACTCGAACAGATGAAAATGGTGCCAGGACAGGCTGTATGGAGGATGGGGAAAGACTATCCATCCAATTCATCCAATCTTTAGGGGTGTGACGACTGGTGTAGTCTTGCATTGTCATGCAAAAGAAAAACATCCGCCGTAGCTTATGTTGGTCGAACGACGTGCTTGGACTTAATTTATTGTGTATCCCTGCTACAAAAAATCAACGTCTGCCGATGGCACAGTTTGGAATTTTTTCGTCCTCGGTGAGTTTGGGTGATACCATTCCATGGACTGCCTCTTTGATGCAGGTTCAAAAAAATGAACCGGTATCATTTTTTGTACAGTTGCAACACCGTACACAGTTTTCAGTCTTTCGTGTATGCGAATGGCGTTTCACCCTCTGCATACAAGAACTTAATCGTAGAACTTCGTCTAAAATTAACATCGATGTCGGCCATTTGGCTGCCAACTGTTAACACACAAAGTTACTACTGCATTATATAGAAGAAGGTTTAAGGAATAGTGCAAAATTCATTTTTTTCATCTAACTTTATTTAAGGATACAAAAATAGGAGGCATTAGTTTTTGACTTACCCTCGTATATAGAAACCTTCGCGGGCGTGCGCACAACAAATCACCAAGGTTTCATTGCAATCGGATGAATGATATAGGGTATAGGAAATAGTTTCATAACGCCAGAGCTCATCATTATACATAGAAACCATCTCAGGCGTGCGCACGAAAAATCTACTAAAGTTTCGTCGCAATCGGATTAATGGTTTAGGGACCACGTAAGGGACAAACAAAAAAACATTCAATTTTTTATAAGAAAAACTCTCTTTTTATAACTTTTGAAGGTTATTCCCATCAATATAATCATTCAAGAAGAGGATAACAAAAAATTATCTAAATGAAAATATGAAAGAAAGCAAGACACAGAAAATAGAAAAAGATAATGGTCGCAACTGGAAAACATACATCCGCAGAAACATTCATTTTTTACGTATGAAGTTTAAAAACAAACCTTAAAAATAGAATCCACAATACTTGCAACTTTTTCCTAGCATGCTTACTGTGCTATGAACTCGCTTAAGTTGAAAATATTTAAGTGTATCCATTGACATAAATCTAAATTGGAAATAGCTTATTAATAAAACCATCTCTAAAGTAAGATATATTCTTACATAAATATTTTATAATCTTTTGGAAGTACTAGTGACAAAATAAAAATTATCTATTTTTTTCTGGTGCAATCTTCAATCATTTACGGTATTATAGGATGGGTTATTGCGTTTGATGTATTTATCAAGCCTTTACAAATAACTCATAAACTCATTATTAAAGTTATGAATAATAAAAACATTCTAGACTGAGAATTATATAAAGAAACTAAAATATTATACATCCGCAAATTATTCGTACTGAAAATTATGAAATATGTATTTATAAACAAAAATTATTTCGAAAATAATGAAAATAGAATTAGCAAAAGGACTTATAATATACCTATTTATCATCCCAAACTAATACCAAATAAATGCAAACACATAGCAGTTTTACTATAAGAATTAAAATTACGGCTGAATGACTTTTAAAAACTATTCGTAATTGTTTTCACTTTTCACTTAACAAATCTAACATAATATACTTACTTTTAAATATAAACTTTCATTAAAACTTGCTTGATGTTGTATTCTAGCAATTTATCATATTACTCGTATTAGTAATGAGTTATATTACCCACACACAGGCAGTGCCTTTAATGGATTCCCATGATTTATATTTATAATGTATGCCTACGTAATTGTTTTTTAAATGTATGTAATTACGTTAGTAAATGTATGTAGTGATGTAAAATTATGAGAAAAATAAAAAACCAAAAGAATATATATTTTAATATTATTATTGAAGGGTGATGTTATGTAATAAATAGTAGGAAGTATACTGAACCTAAATGACTACCTTGCGGTAGGCCACTAGGGGCTAGATTATATCCTTTTAATTGTATCAAATAATTTTCTTGACTTGGATAGTTAGCGAACCAAATGAGCAATTTTCCCTGTATTCCTAAGGCGTTAGTTTATGAAGAACTGATTTATGTGATATACATGTCGCAGGAAAATTGTAAAATCAGGCCGATCATGATGCACCTGAGGCACTTCACGATCTGCCGCCAGGCACTTCATGAAGTAGCTAGGCGCATCATGATCTGCCTGATTTTACGATCGGCTGCCGACATTTACATATAAAAATGAATCCCTGTTTCCCTTGGTCACGCCATAACTTAGGCTGTTGACTTTACCTATTTCATTTTTTTTAACTAACTAACTAACCATCACGCCGTTTCCCCGCAGGGGTAGGCAGAGAGGACGGACCGCCAAACCACTCGGTCTTGGCAAACAATCTTTGCCTCACTCACATTCATACATCGTCGCATACATACTTTTCTATTACTCTGACTTTTGACAAGGCCCGACTCAAGTATCTGATTCACTTGATCGTGAATTAAAACTTTAAGAAAAATCTCTGATTTTTTAAAAAAATTTTAATACTTTGTAGAATGTGAATTTAGCAGGCAGCTGGTTTTTTTTTTGTAACAAAAGAATTGTCTATGGATTTTTTAAATTATATATATTTTTAATAGGTACATGTTAGGTACCACATTAGATTGATTGTTCTTATAATAAACGAAAATGAATATTTGTAATATACGAAAATTTAAAATTTGAATAAAAAAATTGTAATAGGTGGCACGCGAGCTGTTTGAAAACTGAATGTAGTGGGACTGAATATATGGAATGCGGGAGGAGGGTTGGCAGGGTTCCATGCCAACTCAGAATAAAACCAACTCGCAATAACTCAAAACCACCCCAGAAAGGTCATTAAAACCTATGAAAATATAATTTTAAAATAGCCGGTAACCCTAACCTAACTTAACCTATTCAACCAATGTTTTTTATATATTTTTTATTATGACCTTTCTGAAATGCTTCTGAGTTGGTTTCATTCTGAGTTGTCCGGTCACCGGTTGGCGGGACGGGAGAGCAGGAGAGGGGCGAGGGTAAGCTTGGAAGGTAGAAGGGGAACTCAGGAGGGGAAGGGGAAGTGGGAGGGGAGCGCACGGAAAAGGACATGCAGGGAGAAACAATTTATTTCTTTGAATATGGCATTGCAACGCATCCCAGGAACCAGCTAATATTTATTATTTATGTGTAAATTATGAATTAAAACCGTAGGTACCTAGCCAAAACAATAACAAATTTGCGTGACATTTGACTAGCCTGAAGTTGGCAATGTTCGCGGGCTAGCAGGTTGATTGTTAAATTGAGTTTTTTTTAAACATTATTACAATTACATATTAATAAACGACTAAAAAAAAAAAAAAATTGCTCCGTTCTTCGTTATCGTGGAAACTTTGAAAACATTTCAACATTAAAAATCCTATATTCTTTTGTTCCAGGTCAAGTCGAATAGAATTCTTCCATTTGGACCCCTCACTTTAAAATCCACTACGATTTCATTGAAAAATATTTGTATGCATTTTTAAGATGTATTATAACTATTTAACAATAAGTATAAACTCGGTCTACCTTTAGAAACAAAAAATTACAACTACTTAATGAAAATATTAAAATTCTTACATAAAACACTTGTTTCCGACTTAACTTTTATTTTTGAAATGACTAATTTTAGGTCAGATTTAAAAAAAAAAATTAATCTTTTATTTTATCGTATGTATTCGGATTTGTAGATATACTATGACACTTCTATGATCCACTGTATTTTTAGTTTCTAATATTAGTTCTGCACTTCAAATTTTATTTTGTTGCTTTTTGTTCAATTTCTTTTTTCGTTTTCTTTTGTTTTTTTAACCCTTGTATCTAGGCTCGTGATAGGTATTCACCCAACTGTGTCTGACGGCCGTGATGAAGCCGTCACTGAATGTTCCACATTTGTGACCACAAATACTGAATCATCTCTTATGATTTATCTTTAATTAATTTTTATTTTTTTTTATTGTTCTTTTTTGGGAACCACTGCTATAAAGTGAATGCATTTCAACGCACTTTAGGTCAGCGAAACATTAGTTCATTTTACTACAAAACCAAATCGAAAGGTATCCGAAAGCTGATTCCGAACTATCCAAATCACCCCTCATACCTTTTTCATACCCAGAGCTTCCTCTCTTTCCTTTACTTGAAAAGACCCTCCACAAAGCATTCCCAAATATATGGCATAGGCAATATGAAATATGAAAATTATTTTCCTCAGGGCGTCCTGTGTGGGGTTAATGTAAAAAAAACTTATGCTACTACGTGCATGCTTGTAATGGCTTGCGAGATGAGAGAAATGGGTCAAATGTGAAATAGCAAGTTGGTATCAAAATTATTTTTTATTTTTTTTTGTTCATTTATTTATTTGTTTGCAACATTATCGATAACCTTGGGTAGTATTTTTCTCACATACAAATAAATCATTGGCTTCAGTACATCCACCACTATACAGCTGGAAGATTCCGCGATTGGCGCCCGATTTCTGGTTGAGGTACCCGCAGGGAAAACCCGTGGCGGAGGGTTCGTTGGGGAGCCAGTCACTGTAGCCCGCCTCTGAGAGGGTTTTACCTGCATAAAAGTATCGTAAAATTCATAAAGAAAATACTTGTAAGAGAGAGATTCGAAAAACGCATTTCCTTTAATTAAAATGCTTTCATGGCAATCTAACTTTAGAAGTAATCAACAATTAATAACTAGCAAGAACACAAAGCGTGAAGTAAAAAAACCGCGTCACTAATATATATGTAAATGTGTTTAGATATGACTTAAGGTTTTCACTGTAAATGTATTATTTTGATTTATTTTTGGGGTATTATGCCATGTTGCGAGATAGATAGGTTCGAGGCTAAATAATGACTGATTTATTTATGGGATATTTTGTCGTGTTGTGTATTTTTAGCATAGAACTACCTTATTTCAATTTGGGAGGCAGGTATGGGTACCGCCACCCCGGGAACCATTTATTGGATAATCGACACCTCTGCCATAGGTCACCCCAAATGGTTCGCTACGTTTGGTGACTTAGCAGGGTTGGCTGAGTTCATGGGGTCAGGTTTGTCCGGATCTTGGCGGCGAATGTGTCTGCCACCACCACCTTGGCAGGCCAAGTCGGGAGAGACTGGTTGCGGGAGAACTTTTGACCTCTCCAGCAGGACTCTCTCGGAACATTGTCTTGCATCACAATTATAGTTCATCACAGTAGAAAGGACGGATTCATTCGTCCGTCACTCCTGGACACGCTAACCCCCAAATTCCTACCCACCCCTCATACCTTTTTCCTTTCCAGAATTTCCTCTCCTTCCTTCCCCTAAAAGAACCCTCCACACAGCATCACCATAGATGAAATAGGCTCTGAGTGAAATTATTTTCCTTAGGCCCTCCTGTGTGGAGCTAACGTTAAAAAAAAATCTCGCAACATGGCACAATACCCCAAAAATAAATCACAATTATGTTTATGTAGTAATTAGTACTGAAACCAGTATTGCCAACTGGATTTTTAAACTAGATATCACCCGAGCTACTACGGTTCATCAAAAAGAAATTCTGAGCAATGGAACCGGTAGTTATACAGTCAAAGTGTTCTGTATAAAAAATCAAAATATCTGAAAGAGGAGCTAAGAAGCTAAACCATTTATTTTAAAACTGATATCCTAGATTTATAGGTGTGTTGGTAACACTGGTGGTAAAATACCATTTACTAATCCATTTCATAATGGATCAATCAACTAGCGCGTGGATATAATTTTTGCTTAATCTACAGCATTTTTTATTCATACTTTATTTTTAACTATTGTAGTGAAACCTATTGTTAATTGGCTCATTTTGCACTTTCCCTGGTTACTGAGACAAGGGCCATTCCTTCAACTATATTAATAGTTAAACGTTGAGTTCAAATTTTTCAGCACTATTGACAATAATGGTGATAGTTTGTTCGACATAACATATCTTGGGATATTTATTTATTCTGAAAACTATCTGTTGAAAATAAGGAATCTACCTACAATAATGCTTAATAAAGTGAATACTTTCACAGTGAGTTAAAATAAAAATTTGAAAGTGTTGTTTTTACCATCAATTGTTCTAAATTCTGCTTTAGTCACTGAGTTAGTAACGCCCACCACGACGCGGTTCTTATTAAAGCTGCTTGACGTTGCATCAGCGTACTCTATAAATATATCTGTACAGAGTTTGGCTTCCGCAGCACTGTTCAGGATGATGAGGTGAGCTTGTTCGGCTTCGCACACTTTGAACGCTTCATTCCAGCTGGTGGGGGTGGTGTGTAGTTTGTAACAGCTGCCTGGCATTGATGGATAATGCTTATATCCTGCAACAGATAATCGACATCTAATATTTAAATATCAAACTTGTAAATGAACAATTGAGATAGGAAATTAATTTTCCATTTAGCCTCAGCAACCCGAATTTCTACCGATTTCTTACATATCTCCCTTAAACACTTCAAGTTTTAAAGCTCTTAAAAAAATATGTGTTATTCTTGAAGATAATATCTATACATTCCCCACGCCGAAATGCAAATTATATGAAATTCCCTCGACAGAAAAAAATCGCAAAGTATGCTCCAAAAATGATTATAAACACGTTTGTTTCAGTTATTTTACAAGTTATATGTATGAAAAAAGTGTTTCTTTAAATGCTGTTTAAGACAACCCTTGTGAGATTTTTGCTCTATTTTAAACGAGTCGTGTTTTATTAAAGATTTTTACAATTTTTGCATCGATTTTATCGCTGTAAATGTTAGCGCGCTCCTCTAACATTTGTAATTTCATATCTCTCCATAGTCTCCATCTTCTTCTTTTTGAGGCCGGTTACGGCGCCTTAAGATCTTAACTTAATAAAGGAAGTTAGTTGGACTCAACAAGGCAACTGCCTCCGTGGGCACTGCCGGATTAATGTAATCTGTACCGTTTGCGGTAATTACCAACGGTTGTACATCATTTTTATGTATGCATTATCATTTATGTATTTATTATGGTTCCATGCCAAAATCAAGTCGACTCAACACCTCTTTGAAAAGTCATTAAAAGCTACGAAAAAAAAAATTATAATAGCCCATAATCCTAACCCAGTGTTTCTGAAAGAATTGCCCCCTTTACCACAGTAAAATTATCCAGCGCCTGTAAATCAACTACATTCCCTGGCAACACTTACAAGGCCAGACTTCCGCTAGAGAACCAAAAGATCCGGGCCTATGGACCTAGACTTATTAGGCTGAAAAGGCTCCGTTGAATAGCTGTTTGGATGAATATTCCCTTTCCTTTTTTTTACGTTGGCTTCACACAGGGAGCCATGAGGAAAAATATCCTTCAAGGCCTGTGTCATCTTTGGGGATGCTGTGTTGAGGATATTTTTAGGGAAAGGAAGAGGAGGAAGTTCTGGGAAGGAAAAATGTATGAAGGGTGGGTAGGAATCTGGGGGTCAATATGTGCAGAAGTGACTTCCCACTGCGGTGCAAGGCGATGTGTCGAGGGAGTCCTGGGCAAACAGATTCACTGCCAGGACCTAGATTAACCTCACCGACACCAATTTCATCATAGTTCTTTTTTTTATATTTACTCCACACAGGAGGCTCTGAGGAAAATGATTTCCCTCGGGGACTATGTCATCTTAGGGGATGCTATGTGGAGGATCTTTTTAAGGAAAGGAGGGAGAGGAAATTCTGGGAAGGAAATAGGTATGAGGGGTGGGTAGGAATCTGGGGATTAGTGTATCCAGGAGTGACGAGCGTATGAATCCATCCCTCCAACTGCGATGCAAGGCGGAGGGTTGAGAGGTTCCGGCTGGAGAGAATTAAAGACCTCCCTCAACCAGTCTCTCTCGGTCCTGCCCACCATGCTGCAGATAGGCGAACGCATCGGCCGTCAAAACCTGTATAAACCTCTCCCCAAGAACTCGGGCACCTCTGCTAAGTCACCAAACCTAGCGAACCACATGGGGTGACCTACGGCAAAGGTATTGGTTATCCAATAATTGGTTCCCGGGGTGGTCGTACCCATGTCCGCCTCCCAAATTATATCCCAAGTTTAACATGGATAAAGCGACCGTGCTAGATTCAAAGGAACAGAGTGAAACATTGGAGGCAGCACAATGGGCCATGATAAATAATATGCTTTCAACGATAATATTAAAGATACATTTATTCTTACCACATCCTACGCACGCTTTAGGAGCGCTGAGGTCCTTCTTCAGATTTAAAGTGTTCTGCTCGCACATGAACAAGAGTTTAGATGCCTCACATGGTACACCGTGCAGCTGGAAGGACCCGCGCAGGGTGTCCTTGTGCTGCGAGAGAACCCCGCATTGATTTGTTCCACCGGAGGGGCTCCCGGGGCCCCAGTTGCTGTAGCCTGCCTGCGAGAGGGTCCTACCTGAAAAGTAAAAATATTAGCACTCATTCTAAAGACCAAATATATTGTTCATACTGGTTTCAGCAGAATTATGGAATCCCCGTTTGAGCAACCTTGTGATGCTGAGAAATTGGGTAGAGGAAGTACTTAGACATTATTTAGTTTTGACTACAGAACTCAGAGCTATGTTTTAATTTTAGCGAAAACTAATTTAAAGTTGTTTTTTTTGCGGAGAGTTAAGAAAACTGTTCCCATAGTTTTTTTTTAGGTACAATGGCTCCACACAGGGGGCTCTGAGGAAAAAAAAAATGTCTCAGTGCCTAAACCTAGACAAACCTCACCCAAGTACCGGGCACCTCTGTTAAATCAACAATAGTATTGAAACACTTGGGATGACCTATAGCAGAGGTGTTGGTTATCCAATAAATGGTTCCCGGGGCGGTGGTACTCATACCCGCCTCCCAAATTGTGGTCTGCAAGTTACATTGGTCCCCCCAAGAAATTGGGATAGCGACGTAAAACAAGCGACTTAGGTATAAGTAATTGTAAATAACAGGCAAATCATTTTAAAAGGACACTTTATATGTATTTGTGCACATGCAGAAAAAAACTTGCTTGCTTTCCCATTTTACTCCACAAATGCCCAAATATACAGGATGCATGACATTTATCAATTCACTTACTAAAGAGTTAGAGAGTAAATTTACTTACTAAAAACTAAAAAAACTTTACTAACCATCAATTGTCCTGTATTCTTTTGCTATCAAATTATTAATGCCCACCATAAAGCTCTCTTTATAAGTGTCACATAGCTGTGAATTAGCACGGGTATATCCTATGAATATGTCCATGCTGAGTTTGGCTTCCTCAGCGCTGTTTAATATAATAAGATGGGCTTGCTCGGTTTCACACATTTTGAATGCGTCAATCCAGGATTTAGCGGAAGTATGAAGTTTGTAACAGCTGCCTGGCATTGACGGATACTTAGTAAATCCTGCAACATAAAACTTATTAAAAAAATTATGATAGTTTGACAGCCCTGGCAGGACTGTTGCAATATCAATTCAAACAATTTATAATTATTATTATTCCATTAGATTTTTCCTCTGGAAGTTTTATTTTATTTTATTTTTATTTTATTTTATTTGGGAGACCAACAGTTTACATTAATAACAGAGCATAATAGTAATTGAGTCACAAAAATTGAACCATTTACAGGTTTCCACATGGGTATTGTATACAAGTGTAGTGGTTCCAGAGATATTTGTTAAAGAAAAAAAATTACATTTCAAGAGACAAGTTAATTAGGGGGAATAGGGAGGGGGTAGGATGGGGGGGGGGGTCGGTTAGGTTGAGGTATATTTATAAAAATATGCGTAAACAAAAAATTAAAAGAGAAAAAAAGGAAGTTAATAGAATGGTGACTGGTGGTATTAGAAGTTATTGTTGTTGTAAAGTATCGAGAGAGCGTCTGTGTGATTTTAAGGAGTGTGGTGCAGAATTAAATATGTCAAATTTTGTGTAGTGTGTGTTAAAAGTATTGTTGAAGGTTGTCACTCCTCACAACCTGTCAGTTAACAAGGCGGGCAGAAAGAAATGCTATCAGTTACAAAATCAACAATATAATTATCTACTTAAAATAAAATCCCGGAATATCTTTGGAAAAAATTCAGGTATTATTCTTTCAAATGATCAGTTTGTTTGTTTCGGATACAAGCTTGCTCTATGAAAAATGTTGTATTTTAAAAGTAACTTATATATATATCAGCAATTGAAAATTTCTACTTCCAATATAAATTATTCATCCCTGAAAGAGTTATTGTTAAAAGATATTATGTGATATGGCATGACGTATGTATAATGTATACCTGAAAGACAACGCATAGAAACTGCTTGAGATATATTCCTCTCGCACATGAACAGAAGCTGTGACTCGCAGGACTTGTCATCTAGCTTTCTCCCCAGGCCTACCATCAGAGTTCCGCAGTGTTCTTTGTTTCTGATGTTGTCGGGCTGTCCGTCCTGCCATTCACTGTAGCCGGCTGATTCTAGCTTCTGTCCTACAATATTAACAAGATATTTGAAACACAAACACAGAAAATAACTGTTATTTAAATTCATAGCTGCTCCCTTGTGGGTAGACCTCAATTACCTCTATCAATTGAATGGTCTCCAAGAATACGGGATGTGGAAAAAATCAAATAAGTATATCTGTAAAGCAGTTTGATTGTGAAACTGGATAGGTTTTCTTGTGCAATCTGAGATACACAACACAAGGTTGTGTTGTGTATCTCGTGGGCCAGCTAGTAGCCAATTTCAGAGAAATACAGACTTGTCTGCGTGATTACCACCATTTATAGAATTCAAAGTCATTGACAACAAGTCTACCTGCCGAGTTTCAGCTCGATCGAATGTTGGGAAGTTGGTAAATTTACACTTCCAAGATTCCGCTTCATTCAAACAAACAAAAGTGAAATTCAAATAAATGCCCTTTTAATCACAGGAGACCATATTTGTCCCAGCTCATAAAGATCCCATATAAATCGATGTATCTCCCTTACTGTCATGGTGAGAAATATGATGTTAATGTAGAAAGAGAAAACTCCATGCTTTGTATTCAAATCTAGAAATTAACCCGCAGAATTTTTTTAATGTGCACCTCCAGGATCGCCATTTGAAAAAAAATTATAAAACTTATAATATAAATATCTTATACTTAAATATCCACCTCCGGAAGGCTCAAGAAATAATGAGGATTAATCATGGCTGATAATATCTAGGTACTAAGACACGGGTTTTAAAAAAATAATATAAATTCAATTAGGTTTAAGAAGAAACTTTGAAGCATACCGTCGATTGTCTCGTATTGCCCTGGAAGAATCAAGTCGTGAAACCCGAGCCAAATATTACTCCTGTCAAAGCTAGTATCCGGTGAGCTGCCAGCATATTCATTAAACATGTCCAAGCAGAGCTGAGCCTCCTCGGCACTTCGGAGGACCACGAGACGAGCTTGTTCGGCCGAACAGACTTCAAAAGCATCGTACCAGGTCCTTGGCTTTCGATGTAATTTGAAACAGCGATCATCGATTGCGGTAGACTTTTTGTATTCTGGAAAGTGATAAAGAAGTAAATTTGATGAATTTGTACGTCAAGATTGTTTATTTATTTTAATAATTATTATAGATACTAGAGAGGCTATTCATAATTGTAAATGATGAGAAAATTTTAAGCGTCATTTTAAATATGTTATTTGTGCAAAGTTCTAACAAAACATTAAATTCCTGTGGCTACAGGGAAAACAAATGTGCAATAATTGTTCTAGTCGAGGTAGAGAGCTTCTGATTATGGCAAGTTTTATACATTGCCACCTTATGCTTGGGAGTCACTGAAGAGATAAACCAAAGTTAGTTTTGATCGCGTCCGTGAATCCCGATTACACCTCAAAATTGGTTTTCTCATACCTAAAATTGGGATTAATCATTAAAGTGATCACTCTATCTAACTATATTATTGAATTTTCCTTACCCGTATCGTAGGTTCCACAATCCACATTAACCGTCAGAGTGCTGAGGGCTTTCTTACAGATAAACAAGCTGGCCGCCTCACAGGGCCCGTCGGAGTAATAACCGTTTCGCAGCAACCGCACGCAATCGCGTCCATCGCCAGGGTTGGGCTTGGGGTGGTTCAAGTATATCTCTGAAGTTGGAATGCCTGCAAAGAAATAAGAACGAAAATAATAAGTAATACCACCACAACACGGGCATGTGCCTAGCATGGTGGTCGAAAAATCCCCAATTTATGTAATAAAAAATTCAATGAATAAAGAAAACTTAAAAAATTATAGAGTCTACTACAATTTCGTCTGAATTGGAAAATTCAATTAATATTACATAAATAAATGTTTTTAAATTTTTCGGAAATTTTCAAACTTGGTTATAACGAGCACGAAGGGACCGACTAAATTTGCTCCTTATAGCCATTACTCGTTATATCCAAAATAGGTTTTTTGAAAGTAGTATGTACCTATCTACCTGTCTTTACTCTAAAATAATCGCAAATGTATAAGTATATTTTAAAATGCGAGTAGGTATCATAATATTTCAAAAATATATTATAAAAAAACACTAATTAATAAATTATTGTTTTAATCAATGATCAATATATAAAAAAGATTTCGTTTTTATGCGTCTCAATTTCCTACACAAAAAAAGCAACGCATCTTACATCACCTGGTTTGAGGTTTCCAAGAAAAACATCCCTAAAAATTGTCTAACTTATTATCGATATCTTGTGCGTTATTGTAGCACATGTAAAATCTCACTTATTATAAATCATTAGCTGGTGGGATTTTTATTGATTTTCAACTAAAATTATACTTGTCACACAATTTTGTACATGTTCCCCTGGTTATAGAGAAAAAACCCTGAAATCCCTGGTTGGGAACATTTTTTATTGGGGTTTGTAAAATTTACGCTGCTTGCCCTAAATGGAACTAAATTAGCTAAATTGGAAGACCCCCAGAAAAAATCCCCAGAAAGCGAAATCTTGAATTTCGCTGTCAATCTCCTTCCCTCCATGTATCCTTCCCTCCATGTATCCTTCCCTCCATGTAATCCACATGTAGGTCGCGGGCCATCTGATAAAGAGGCAGAGCACTCCTAAGCCAAAAAGGTTGTGCATCACTATCACAAATTTACCCTATGTAGGTACTCGTAGCTCGTTACCTTCATAGACACTTTTATTAATTTTTAAAACAAAATTGACGATTAGGCACAATACAAAAGAAGATTAAGAAAGGGAACAAAATTGCAAACTGAAAATTCGTTGACTTTAGCAGATTTTATGACAATTTCACTAGTGCCCGATGGGTAACAATGTTTCACATAGCCGACAATCTTACACAGGTAGTGCCATAAAAATATGAATCTGTCCCTAACGGGATAGGAAATTCCCGCCAGCCGCCGCTGTTGCACGCCGGGCATATGTCCCTCCATGGTCGCCACCTTTGATAGTTATACCTTACTACGATAATAATTCACAATTATTGTTTTTTTTAAACCCATTTAACCATTTAGAAATTGTGTTGACATCCTTTTATGTATTTAGAAATTGTGTTGACAAAATTATTTGCACGTTAAATCAGTGAATCGTCCTCGTTATAACAGTCAACTATTATATGAAAAAAGGTCTGAACTAACATATCATTTGGAAATTGCTCATTATAGCCATGAACTCACTATAGCCATGATCGTTATAACCAAGTTCGACTGTACATAGGTTTTGTTTTATTTGAATTTATAAGCTGTGGAAGATATTGTTTTCAGAAATTCAATATTTTTCATACATTGTTTTCGTTTTAAATGCCTACATACTTTATAATTATGTTTACTTTTATGGAATCTAAGTAGTTAAGAAAAAGAAAGAGAAAGATAATTATTTGCGTTTTTATCACGTATTCAAGTTATTTATTTGATAAAAACCTCTTATTTTTAACGTAATAAGACAACTACTTTCGACACTACCTGTGTACGTCATCGTCAAGGCAGACAATGTACAGAAAGAATTATTTAAAAAAATATGTTTATAAAAATAAATATTCACTTTGTATATATTTATGGATACTATAGATGTTTCAGATATTTGGAGCATGATACTTCGGAAACACGATATCCAAGCATAAAATCAGGATTGGCTTTTGTTTCCTTCAGCAATTCAATAACTGATGATGTTGCTGATCTAAGATCTCCAACTTGAGAGGAAGATGTTTCATAGGAACTCACTAAAAAATGGCAACATAAATAAATATGCAAAATTCCTACATATTTAAAAAATGATTACGTACCATTGATTGCCACGTATTTCTTTTGTTGGAATAAGTCATGTATCCCAATCCACACATTGCTGGTGGAGCTGGCCATGTAGATTAGCAGTGCCCCAATCTCCTCCTCAGAAGTTGGCACCACAAGCTCAGCACCTTCCAAGGAACACATGGACACCGCCTCTCTCCAGCCCAGCGCCGCAGCGTGTTCTTTGTAAAACGCACCAAAAGTGGCGGAGTAAAAGTAGTCATCCCTGAAAAATGGTTCAGCCGTCTCCGCTCTTGCGACTATAATAAAACACAGGGTTGAAAATTTTTTTCTGGGAACAGTTACATTGTCTGAGGTTTGTTTAAAACGTATCAAATATCGCCAAAACTGTGCTATATTTTATTTGGCGAAGCTCAGGCACAAATATTGAAAGTTTTATTATTGATCATTTTCTAAAGAATTTAATTTCCTACATTATACAATAAAACCATCACCGAAACAGGGTTCGTTAGTAGAAGATTTTAAACTTTAAAAGCAGTTTGTACGGCCCGTTACTTAATTTTTTTTCGGGCTTATAAAAATACTCAATTATTTCAAAGGCAAATTTGTGTTCCACTCGCAGAATTTAATTAAAGCATCTAAAATATTTCCAAATCAAAATCACATGATTTTATATTGCTTAGTAGTTACTTGATAAAGGAGGTAAACCTCCATCCTGAAGTGAAGCTCGGGGATGAAGCGAAAAACATGATTTAATTAGGCGTCTCGTATGACAAGAACGTAAAAATGTTTAATGGTTACTTACCTTCTATAGAAGATATGCAAAGCAACCCCAGTATGAACAGCGCGCTTCGAAACATTCTACAATAAACTATTGTGTAAACGGTTGTTTCGCCAACAAGAACAAATCAGCAACAAGTCCAGATAATGATGCAAAAGAGAATGATTTATTTTTGGAAAGAACTCTTTATTTATACCTTCAGCACATTTTACATTTTGTGATAAACTTTAACCCTTTGCGTGGTGAACAAATGTGTAATAATTTTGCGTGTGTTTTATGTACTTAATAAAATGGTTTTCCATCCCATTTGTATTTCGTAAACACAATTTTGTATTTGAAATTTAAGCCCCGACTAGGCAAATATTTGATTCCATGACAACTCAGAATCAACTCAACTCAACACTTTTTCGAAAAGTCATTAAAAGCTATGAAAAAAAATGAATAATAGCCCACAACCTAACATAACATAACCATTTTCTTTTCATTACTTTTTAATGACTTTTCAAATAAGATGTTGAGTTAAATTCATTCTTAATTGTCCGGTCACCAAATATTTGGACCACGAAACTCGCCCACAAGGCATTTATAGGTTTGGGTGTCTTATTTTTCCACTGTTATTTAACACTTACCAGATTTAAGGCTCCGTTACCGGTCCCAAAAAGAAGAAGATGGAGAGATACGAAATTACAAATGTTAGAGGAGAGCGCTAACATTTACAGCGCCAAAATCGATTCAAAAACTGCGAAAATCTTTAATAAAACACGACTCGTTTAAAATAGAGCGAAAATCTCTTGGGGGCTGTCTAAAACAGTATTTAATGAAACACAGTGAATTTTTTCATACATATAACTTGTAAAATAACGGAAAAAGACTTGAAAATAAAAAAATTTGGAGCATACTTTGCGATTTTTTTCTATCGCGGGAATTTCATATATGTAATTAGCTTTTCGGCGTGGGGAATGTATAGATATTATCTTCAAAAATAACATATATTCCTCTTAAGGACTCCGTTAATTTGACGGATTCAACTTTTAAGATTTAAAATAAAGAAAAAATACATAATTTTTATTTATTCACATTATTTATTTGAATCCACTTTCTTAGTCTGCCTTTTAATTTCTCGGATATGAATGGTGTATTTGTGTGTAAGTATTTCAATCGACACCCGTCAGTTTGATGTTTTGACTCTGTTCTAATTAATTCTATAAAATTAATTAACTAATTCTACAATTAATTCTACAAAATAACTAATAAAAATAAATGTACGTAGTTTGCAGCACAGAGTGGAAGATACTCTCAGTATCGCCCTGGTGAAAGACCACCATTCGGAATTAAAAAGTTACTTGAAATTACTTTAGCCTGCACACTTGAGGTTAAAAATAAGAGGAAAATAATTTCTCTCTACATCCTATTTTGAAAAATCCGTGTAAAAACCGGACAATGCCAGTGCTTCAGCTCGTTCAATATAAAGCCAACGGTCACAAAAAGGTTAACATTTCATAGTCTAATATAAATTATAAAATAGAAAACAACACTGTAATCACAGTGATAATAATAATGTCCATTTGACCAGATCAGCGAATTCCCAGAATACGGAAAGTCTAAGGAAAAATAACATTTTTTATTAAATGATATCTTTCATTGACATCCGCCACCCGCCGACACATTGATAGGCCCAACCCGCAACTGCATCCGTCAAAACATGATTGCAGAAATAAAACATATAATATTTATTTACGTAGTTAGTTTCAACATGATTAATAATAAGTAGGTACCTATTTAGTGTATTCGAAGACGAAAATAATTATAATATTTAATTAAATGAAGACAATATTAGCAAAACTCAATCGAAAATCTAGAAACAGAAAAATCATTTGCCCGGAAATCAAAAGGTCCTGGGTTCTCGAGACCCAGAGGTGCAAATATCTTTTTCTGATTTTTCTGTTTCCAGATTTTCAATTGAGTTTCGGTAATATTGTCTGTATTCATTTCCAAACTTCATTATACAAAGGTAAGTCAAAAACTAATGGCTCCTATTATTTTCTCCTTTGAGTTGTCAAAAAATTAAAATGCAATTACAAAGATTGAAAACCACATTATTTAGGATTAATTTGTCACTATTCAATATAATCTCTGTCCATTTCCGCAGTTTTGGTCCATCTTTTAACAAGGGCATATATCCCAGAGTGGTAAAAACCACGGTCCTGCTTCCTAACCCATTGACGCGCGGAAATTTTCACAGCCTATGTGAATCCCATGATGAGCTTTTTTAGCAACTCGAACAGATGGAAATGGTGCCGGGTCAGGCTGTATGGAGGATGGGGCAAGACTATCCATCCAATTCATCCAATCTTTAGGGGTGTGACGACTGGTGTAGTCTTGCATTGTCATGCAAAAGAAAAACATCCGCCGTAGCTTATGTTGGTCGAACGACGTGCTTGGACATAATTTATTGTGTATCCCTGATCCAAAAAATCAACGTCTGCCGATGGCACAGTTTGGAATTTTTTCGTCCTCGGTGAGTTTGGGTGATACCATTCCATGGACTGCCTCTTTGATTCAGGTTCAAAAAAATGAACCGGTATCATTTTTTGTACAGTTGCAACACCGTACACATTTTTCAGTCTTTCGTGTATGCGAATGGCGTTTCACCCTCTGCATTCAAGAACTTAATCATAGAACGTCGTCTAAAATTAACATCGATGGCTGCCAACTGTTAACACACAAAGTTACTACTGCATTATGTAGAAGAAGGTTTAAGGAATAGCGCAAAATTATTTTTTTTCATCTAACTTTCTTTAAGGATACAAAAATAGGAGGCATTAGTTTTTGACTTACCCTCGTACATAGAAACCTTCGCGGGCGTGCGAACAACAAATCACCATGGTTTCATCGCAATCGGAGGAATGATATAGGGTATAGGAATTAGTTTCATAACGCCAGAGCTCACCATTATACATAGAAAACATCTCGGGCGTGTGCACTAAAACTTTACTAAAGTTTCGTCGCAATTGGATTAATGGTTTAGGGACCACGTAAGGGACAAACAAAGAAACGTTCAATTTTTTATAAGAAAAACTCAAAAATTATCTAAATGAAAATATGAAAGAGAGCAAGACACAGAAAAATAGAAAAAGATAATGGTCGCAACTGGAAAACATTCATTCGCAGAAACATTCATTTTTTACGTATTAATTTTCTAAAAAAAACCTCGTGAAAACCTTAAATATAAAATCCACAATACTTGCAGCTTTTTTCTAGCATGTAACATGCTCACTGTTCTATGAACTCCTAAAGTTGAAAATATTAAATACTTAAGTGATATAAATCTAAATTATGATATGAATCTAAATTCCAATGATATAAATCTAAATTAAATTGGAAATCGCATATTAATAAAACCATCTCTAACGTAAAATATCTTCTTACATACATATTTTATAATCTTTTGGAAGTACTAGTGACAAAATAAAAATTATGTATTTTTTTCTGGTGTAATCTTCAATCATTTTCGGTATTTTGGATGGGGTATTGCGTTTGATGCATTTATCAAGCCTTTACAAATAACTCATAAACTCATTTTTAAAGTTATGAATAATAGAAACATTCTAGACTGAGCAGTTATATAAAGAAACTAAAATATTATATATCCACAAATTATTCGTACTGAAAATTATGAAATATGTATTTATAAACAAAAATAATTTCGAAAATAATGGAAATAGAATTAGCAAAAGGACTTATAATATACCTATTTTACACCCCAAACTATGTAATACCAAATAAATGCAAACACATAGCAGTTTTACTATAAGAATTAAAATTACGGCTGAATGACTTTTAAAAACTATTCGTAATTGTTTTCACTTTTCACTTAACAAATCTAACATAATATACTTACTTTTAAATATAAACTTGTATTCTAGCAATTTATCATATTACTCGTATTAGTAATGAGTTATATTACCCACACACAGGCAGTGCCTTTAATGGATTCCCATGATTTATATTTATAATGTATGCCTACGTAATTGTTTTTTAAATGTATGTAATTACGTTAGTAAATGTATGTAGTGATGTAAAATTATGAGAAAAATAAAAAACCAAAAGAATATATATTTTAATATTATTATTGAAGGGTGATGTTATGTAATAAATAGTAGGAAGTATACAGTATACTGAACCTAAATGACTACCTTGCGGTAGGCCACTAGAGGCTAGATTATATCCTTTTAATTGTATCAAATAATTTTCTTGACTTGGATAGTTAGCGAACCAAATGAGCAATTTTCCCTGTATTCCTAAGGCGTTAGTTTATGAAGAACTGATTTATGTGATATATGTCGCAGGCAAATCGTAAAATCAGGCCGATCATGACGCGCCTGAGGCACTTCACGATCTGCCGCCAGGCACTTCATGAAGTAGCTAGGCGCATCATGATCTGCCTGATTTTACGATCGGCTGCCGACATTTACATATAAAAATGAATCCCTGTTTCCCTTGGTCACGCCATAACTTAGGCTGTTGACTTTACCTATTTCATTTTTTTTAACTAACTAACTAACCATCACGCCGTTTCCCCGCAGGGGTAGGCAGAGAGGACGGACCGCCAAACCACTCGGTCTTGGCAAACAATCTTTGCCTCACTCACATTCATACATCGTCGCATACATACTTTTCTATTACTCTGACTTTTGACAAGGCCCGACTCAAGTATCTGATTCACTTGATCGTGAATTAAAACTTTAAGAAAAATCTCTGATTTTTTAAAAAAATTTTAATACTTTGTAGAATGTGAATTTAGCAGGCAGCTGGTTTTTTTTTTGTAACAAAAGAATTGTCTATGGATTTTTTAAATTATATATATTTTTAATAGGTACATGTTAGGTACCACATTAGATTGATTGTTCTTATAATAAACGAAAATGAATATTTGTAATATACGAAAATTTAAAATTTGAATAAAAAAATTGTAATAGGTGGCACGCGAGCTGTTTGAAAACTGAATGTAGTGGGACTGAATATATGGAATGCGGGAGGAGGGTTGGCAGGGTTCCATGCCAACTCAGAATAAAACCAACTCATAATAACTCAGAACCACCCCAGAAAGGTCATTAAAAGCTATGAAAATATAATTTTAAAATAGCCGGTAACCCTAACCTAACTTAACCTATTCAACCAATGTTTTTTATATATTTTTTATTATGACCTTTCTGAAATGCTTCTGAGTTGGTTTCATTCTGAGTTGTCCGGTCACCGGTTGGCGGGACGGGAGAGCAGGAGAGGGGCGAGGGTAAGCTTGGAAGGTAGAAGGGGAACTCAGGAGGGGAAGGGGAAGTGGGAGGGGAGCGCACGGAAAAGGACATGCAGGGAGAAACAATTTATTTCTTTGAATATGGCATTGCAACGCATGCCAGGAACCAACTAATATTTATTATTTATGTGTAAATTATGAATTAAAACCGTAGGTACCTAGCCAAAACAATAACAAATTTGCGTGACATTTGACTAGCCTGAAGTTGGCAATGTTCGCGGGCTAGCAGGTTGATTGCTAAATTGAGTTTTTTTTAAACATTATTACAATTATTAATAAACGACTAAAAAAAAAAAAATTGCTCCGTTCTTCGTTATCGTGGAAACTTTGAAAACATTTCAACATTAAAAATCCTATATTCTTTTGTTCCAGGTCAAGTCGAATAGAATTCTTCCATTTGGACCCCTCACTTTAAAATCCACTACGATTTCATTGAAAAATATTTGTATGCATTTCTAAGATGTATTATAACAATAAGTATAAACTTGGTCTACCTTTAGAAACAAAAAAATTACAACTACTTAATGAAAATATTAAAATTCTTATATAAAACACTTATTTCCGAATTAACTTTTATTTTTGAAATGATTAATTTTAGGTCAGATTAAAAAAAAAATTAAATCTTTTATTTTATCGTATGTATTCGGATTTGTAGATACTATGACACTTCTATGATCCACTGTATTTTTAATTTCTAATATTAGTTCTGCACTTAAAATTTTATTTTTTTGCATTTTGTTAATTTTTTTTTTCTTTTTCTTTTGTTTTTTTAACCCGATGATAGGTATTCACCCAACTGTGTCTGACGGCCGTGATGAAGCCGTCACTGGTTGTTCCACATTTGTGATCACTAATACTGAATCATTTCTTATGATTTATCTTGAACTTAAAAAAAAAAAATTGTGTTCTTTTTTGGGAACCACTGCTATAAAGTGAATGCACTTCAACGCACTTTAGGTGGTCCGCAAGATCTAAAATGTGGTCAGCGAAACATTAGTTCATTTTACTACAAAACCAAACCGAAAGGTATCCAAAAGCTGATTCCAAACCATCCAAATCACCCCTCATACCTTTTTCATACCCAGAGCTTCCTCTCTTTCCTTTACTTGAAAAGACCCTCCACACAGCGTACCCAAATATATGGCATAGGCAATATGAAATATGGAAATTATTTTCCTCAGGGCGTCCTGTGTGGGGTTAATGTAAAAAAAACTTATGCTACTACGTGCATGCTTGTAATGGCTTGCGAGATGAGGAAAATGGGTCAAATGGGTGAAATAGCAAGCTGGTATCAAAATATTTTTTTTGTTCTTTTATTTGTTTGCAACATTATCGATAACCTTGGGTAGTATTTTTCTCACATACAAATAAAAAATCGTTGTCAGTACATCCACCACTATACAGCTGGAAGATTCCGCGCTTGGCGCCCGATTTCTGCAGGAGGTACCCGCAGGGATAACCCGTGGCGGAGGGTTCCCCGGGGCGCCAGTCACTGTAGCCCGCCTCTGAGAGGGTTTTACCTGCAAAAAAGTATTGTAAAATTCATAAAGAAAATACTTGTAAGAGAGAGATTCGAAAAACGCATTTCCTTTAATTAAAATGCTTTCATGGCAATCTGACTTTAGAAGTAATCAACAATTAATAACTAGCAAGAACACAAAGCGTGAAGTAAAAAAACCGCGTCACTAATATGTATGTAAATGTGTTTAGATATGACTTAAGGTTTTCACTATAAATGTATTATTGTGATTTATTTTTGGGGAATTATGTCATGTTGCGAGATAGGTAGGTTCAAGGCTAGATAATGACCGATTTATTTATGGGATATTTTGTTATGTTGTGTATTTTTAGCATAGAACTACCTTATTTCAATTTGGGAGGCGGGTATGGGTACCGCCGCCCCGGGAACCATTTATTGTATAATCAACACCTCTGCCATAGGTCACCCCAAGTGGTTCGCTACATTTGGTGACTTAGCAGGGCTGCCCGAGTTCATGGGGTCAGGTTTGTCCGGATCTTGGCGGCAAATGTGTCTGCCACCAACACCTTGGCAGGCCAAGTCGGGAGAGACTGGTTGCGGGAGATCTTTTGACACTCTCTCGGAACATTGCCTTGCATCACAGTAGAAAGGACGGATTCATTTGTCCGTCACTCCTGGACACACTAACCCCCAAATTCCTACCCACCCCTCATACCTTTTTCCTTTCCAGAATTTCCTCTTCTTCCTTCCCCTAAAAGGACCCTCCACACAGCATCACCATCGATGAAATAGGCTCTGAGTGGAATTATTTTCCTTAGGCCCTCCTGTGTGGAGCTAACGTTAAAAAAAAATCTCGCAACATGGCACAATACCCCAAAAATAAATCACAATTATGTTTATGTAGTAATTAGTATTATAACCAGTATTGCCAACTGGATTTTTAAACTAGATATCACCCGAGCTACTACAGTTCATCAAAAAGAAATTCTGAGCAATGGAACCGGTAGTTATACAGTCAAAGTGTTCTGTATAAAAAATCAAAATATCTGAAAGAGGAGCTAAGAAGCTAAACCATTTATTTTAAAACTGATGTCCTAGATTTATAGGTGTGTTGGTAACACTGGTGGTAAAATACCATTTACTAATCCATTTCATAATGGATCAATCAACTAGCGCGTGGATATAATTTTTGCTTAATCTACAGCATTTTTTATTCATACTTTATTTTTAACTATTGTAGTGAAACCTATTGTTAATTGGCTCATTTTGCACTTTCCCTGGTTACTGAGAGCAGGTCCATTCCTTCATCTATATTAATAGTTAAACGTTGAGTTCAAGTTTTTCAGCACTATTGACAATAATGATGATAGTTTTTTCGACATAACATATGTTGGGATATTTATTTATTCTGAGAAATATCATTTGAAAATAAGGAATCTACCTACAATAATGCTTATGAAAGTGAATACTTTCACAGTGAGTTAAAATAAAAATTTGAAAGTGTTGTTTTTACCATCAATTGTTCTAAATTCTGCTTTAGTCACTGAGTTAGTAACGCCCACCACGACGCGGTCCTTATTAAAGCTGCCTGACTTTGCATCAGCGTACTCTATAAATATATCTGTGCAGAGTTTGGCTTCCTCAGCGCTGTTCAATATGATGAGGTGCGCATGTTCGGCTGCGCAAACTTTGAACGCTTCATTCCAGCTGGTGGTGGTGGTGTGTAGTTTGTAACAGCTGCCTGGCATTGATGGATAATGCTTATAACCTGCAACAGATAATACACATCTGATATTTAAATATCTATTTTGCAAATGAAAAATTATGATGGGAAATTAATTTTTCATTAACATCTTAACTCATTAAGGGAGTTAGTTGAACTTAGAGGAAACTGCCTCCTTGGGCACTGCCGGATCCATGTTATCTGGAATCCTGTGCAGTAAGTACCGATGGTTGTATATCATTGTTATATGTGTACTATCATTTATGTATTTATTATATATGTATTATCATTTTTAATTGTGTATTACACCATTTATGTGTGATATTGCATGTATTATGCATTTGGTAAGGTGAAATAAAAATTACGCAATTAAATTTATTAAAAAAGAAATATTTAGCTAATTCCCCACTTTTTTTTTTTACATTAACTCCACACAGTAGGCCCTGAGGAAAATAATTTCCCACAGGGCCTATGTCATCTTTGAGGATGCTGTGTGGAGGGTCTTTTTGAGGAAATGAAGAAGTGAACATGGGTCTTGAAGAGACCCATGTTGTAGGAGGGAGGAAACACAGAGGCCGGTAAATCGTTCCACAGCCGAGCTGTTGAACTCAAGAACGAGTCGTAAAAACGACCCGTTCTCATGTGACTAATGTCAATCGTGTACAAATGTTGGGCGCGTGTTTGGCGTGTTTCCTGACTATGCACCGGTGCCGAGGGGATCAATGACGCTAGTTCCTCGGAGCATCTTTCATTGTAATACCGGTAGAACAAGGACAGCATTCCCACCTGACGCCTGTGCTCTAAAGATTGCAATCCGTCTATTAAGATGGGAGAATCTACCAAACGAACCGCCCGTTTCTGCACAGAGTCAAGGGTTTTTTTAAGGTATTTTGGAGCTCCAGACCAGAGGTGGCTGCCAAATTCAACCGTGGGACGCACTTGCGATTTGTACAGGGTTAGCAGTTGTGTACTATTAAAGTATCTGCGGCCCAATTTCTGAGAGGCTAACTTAACTCTGGTTTCGATGGAGCCCCCATACCTGAGCTGGTCACTTAGAGTTACACCAAGCATATCAATGGAGGTCCTGTTCGGAAGAATGCTTCCGTTAAAGGAGACTAGATTATCATTTCGATCCCTTTTAGACGTTATCAAACATGATTGGGTCTTAGAAACATTAAATTCGACGAGGTTATTCTTACCCCAAGAGAAAACACTCTCGAGGTAACAGTCCATTCTCTGCTTCAAAGCCCTCCGAGCTATTGAGGGAACATAGATATAAAAAAGAGTTATAAAATTGTGAATACCGCACCACGTTAGTCCAAATTACTCTTAGTGCCTGTGGAACTATGGCAACCCCAACTGAAATAAGTGACGAGAATGAAGGGAGTTAAAAATTAGTTATAACACTCACAAAGAGAAGGAGAAGCGCCGCAGGCGAAATTATTCACATAATAATAATAATAAAACACTTATTATTAGATTTTTACAATTATACAATTTTTATTATTAATTATTTTTTTTACAATTTTTATTATTAATCATTGATTCTATTGACAAAATGTAGTTGGTTTTCAACGGTGCCTGTCAAGGTATCCCCAAGTTGGGTACCCGTGTGATGAGGATAAAGGGAGTGGAGTATGAATTATCACAACCACAAAGGCGTGGAAAAAGTGACTTGATGAAAATATTTCTAGGTCTGAGGGCAAACCAATAAATGTTTTTGATTTTTATTTTTGGAAAGTATAACAACAATATTTAGAAAGAAAACTTAGAGTCCCCCCTGATGGCCCTCTGGAGACGGGAGACGACGATGAAATACCCTCCGTAAACAGTTGCATGAATTCATTATAGTGTTTATTATTATTTTAGTTTCATATCTCATGTTTTTCATGCTTATTCGTTTTTGATTTTATTTATGTGCTGTTATTTACTTTTACTTTTAACCACTTATTATTTGTCTAATTTCTTTTGTTTTTTTTTTCAAAATATGGAATGTATTGCATTGCACTACCCCTGCATACATTCTGGATTAACCATTATTGTTATTATTTTCTTAAAAGGAAATGTTTTTTAGTATCATTTAATATGGAAACCTTTAATTAGTGGGTTATTTTTTTATCATTTACTTGTATTTTGTTATAATATGTAAAAATGTTTAACAAATATATTTGTATTATCTATAAATCATAATTTAATCGAAATTACAAACATGGCAATAGAAAAATTTGAATAAAGTCATACGGCCGGGGCCGCACACACGCGGCGATACTCTAAATCAAGGGTGGCCAACCCACGACCCGCCGGGTGTCTAGTGGTGGCCCGCGGGGCATATGCACAAATTTTTTTCTTTTAGTGTACATGAAAACGGATTTCTCAAAAATAAGCCTGTCTCGACAAACTATTACTAGGCGTGTCGACGACATTGGAAAACATATTGAAGATAATTTAAAAAATCGGGCAGCTAAGTTCATATTTTATGCTCTGAAAGCACAGACCTAACTAATACCGCCTAAGTGGCGATTTTTAGCAGGGGTGTTGATGTCCATTTAAACAAAATAGACGCATTAGCGGCACTGTATCCACTTAAGGACACTACTTGGTCACGATATTTGTCAGGAGCTGTTATATCAACGTTGAATCGCTTTTCGTTACAACTCAAGAACATAACGGTCTTAACAATACATGGTGCTCCAGCAATGGTTGGGAAACACGAAGGTTTAATAAAATTGTTTGAAAATGAGGCCTGCAAAGTTGGTAATATTTAGCTGCTAAATTTTCATTGTATTATTCATCAGGAGAATTTAAGTCCCTTAAAATAGATATGTCACGAAGGTGGTCATCAAAACAGTGTACTTCATTAAATCTAAGGGGTTAAATCACCGTCAGTTCCAAGAGTTTCTCAAGTCTTTGGATTCACAGTAGAATTCCTGGACCTACAAACAAACAGTGTGTAATAGTGAAGTACGCTCCACCTTAAATTTACAGTAACAAGATAAATTTGCAAGTAAACATAAAAGAAAGTGTTACAGAATTTAAATCAGTTGGTGTTTGACATTTTAAATCAGTTAGATTTCTGAATCGTAGTAAGTGCTGAACTGTATTGTGAATCTAAAACCAAAATAATCTAGCATCGGAAATCAATAACAATCCATGAACAATCTTTAACGCGCAAGCGCAAACATCTTAATCGCCATTGGATTAAAGTGTCGTCATCCTGTTATCATTGGTGGAAAGTGTCATCATTTTCGTTTCGTGCTCAACGGCTTGTCAACAAATCTGTGGCCAGTCAATTAATATACAAATATTTCACACTACGTCACAGGGCCACGGTAGCCTAGCGGTCAGCACGTTTGCAAACGGACACTGAGCAACCGAGTTCGAAGCTCACCTAATCCAAAAACTTTACTGCTTTTTTTTTTTCTCAGTACTGCTAAGGCGATTTATTTCTACTTACTCAAAAATAAATTGTAGTCAGGATAATAAATAATAATAATAATTAAACGGAATTCAGTTCAGTTGAGTGCAGAGATCTTCACTAACACTCGTGCTATCAATTTTGCCTGCCTGCAGGCGCTACAGACTGTGCCATTAATTTTGCCTACAAACAGGCGTAACTGACAAATTAATAATACATAATCGTCACCTCATTTGGACAAGTCATTATAAATCATTCACAATGCACTGCCGTGTCTGCCCTGAAGTTATTCTATCAGACGAGTCGATGTTTGTGTGTTCGGTGTGTAAATGCACCTACCACCTAGCCTGTGGTGGAATAACGGAAAGCACATTCCGTCGACTTACTCAAGAACGTCGTGAGCAACAGAAGTGTAAGCAGTGTAAAAGGGACACTCGGTCGGCAGCCGCCAGCGATAACACTTCTTTGGAACCGCCCGAAAAATCAACGGTTACTAAGGATCAAGGAGTTCCATCATCATCATTATCCCCGGCTAATCTCGAAGATATTCAGGATTTAGTAATGACCAAAACGAACAACCTGGAAAAAAAACAGAACGACATCATGGACCAAAACAACAAGATACTGGAAAGCATACAGTTCATGAATGCACAATATGAAGACTTTATGGCCAAAATCCGTGTCGTCGAGCAACGTAACGATGAGCTTACAGCGAAGAATTCTGCACTGGAAGCTAGAATCGCAGTACTGGAAAATAGCCTCGATTTCCAAGAGCGGGCCTTAAAGTCTAGTAATGTAGAAATTAGAGGCATCCCCGATATGAAGGACGAAACCCTAAAAGACGTGGTCTTCAACATCTTCAAAACAACAGGATCTCCCATAGAAACTAACGACATCGATGCCGTATATCGTCTACAAAAAAAAAAATAATAACCAAAAGCAACCCAGGACAATTGTTCTTAAACTAAAATCGAACATGGCTAGAAATCAATTGCTATCTGATGTGAAATCTTTCAACAAGAACAAACCCAATACCGAAGATAAACTTAACACGTTAAATATCGGTCTCGCCGGCCCCCGGTTGCCAATCTATATATCTGAGCAGTTAACATTTCGGGCGAATCAGATCTGGTATAAAACTCGCCAAGTCGCTAAAGAGAAACGATATCAATTTGCTTGGATCAAAGAGGGTCAGATTTACGTGCGGAAGGAGACAGGATCAGGTGCAATTCTCATATCCGATGAAAACAAGCTGGCCTCGCTGTGATTATCTCAAACACAATATACCTATTGCCGACAACGATAATAATATGATGGTTCTATCATTACTATTGCCATTATTATATCCTGTGATTATACGTACACAGTCTTTAGAACTAAAGTACTCACTAGGTTTGCTCTTTTCTACTATTTATTATACTGTTATTATGTTACCGATTCTGCTATGTACCTCATTACCAATACTTTTGTGTTACCCCACTTGGGATTTCTTCAATCATTATCACATGTTTGTTTTCTTAAATATTATTATTTTATGTATGTTATACTGTTTTCTAGAAATGGATCAAAATCGTATAGTAGTGAAATTTTCATTGCATCGCATTTCAACTGAATAATAATGATTCAATTACCTCATGATATTTATAATGACTCAGATATAACTTGCAACACGTATTTGATTGACGATCTCAACAAATTAAATAATCACAGTTGGAAGTCTTATAGTTTAAAGATTATTCACCAAAACATCAGAAGCATGTCCAACATTGATGATTTTTTGTTATTTCTAGATCATTTCAATCATACTTTTGATGTGTTAATTTTATCAGAGTGTTGGATCAACGAAAACTACACCTCTAAAATAATACAAACTTACACAGAATATCACTCAATTAAAAATTTAAATAAATCTAGTGGTATTGTTGTATACAAGCACAAGTCGAAGAAATTTTATTATCGCAAGCTAACTGCCTTAGAATTATTCTGAACAATAATTTATGTATCTTTGCTATATATAGATCACCTTCTTTCCAGATCATAGATTCTTTTTTGAATTCACTCCAAACTGTTATCAGCAGTTCCGATAAATTTGAACGTCAAATCATTATAGGCGACCTTAATATCAACACTTTATCTCCATTTCACCACCAACTCAACGACTACTTATGCCTGCTCACAGAAAACGGATTCATAGCGACAATCAACACACCTACTCGTGAACAGGGCACGAAAAAATCCTGTTTGGATCACATCAACGTAAAAAATATTAACTTCACTGACTCATTCGTTATCCACTCATCAATTTCCGACCACTATACGACAGCACTGTGCTTTAAAGATAAACCGCCCCCACCTGCCAAAATAAAGTATGTCCCTCGATTAAACTTTAATAATTTAATTGAGGACTTGCATTTAGAAAACTGGCAAAAAGTAATTAATCAAACTGATATGTACTGACATTGCGATGAAGGAATTCATTTGTATTCTACATATGTATATTTCTAAACATAGTAGTAACAAACGCATATCGAACAGCCAGTTTAAACTTACGCCCTGGATCTCTCCCGGCCTTGTCAAATCGATTCACAAAAGAAACCAACTCCACAAAAGGGCGCAAAAGTTTCCAGATGATATTTTAGTACAAATTCACTACAAGAAATATAGAAACTTATGCAAAAAGATTATTAAATATACGAAGGAAAATTATTATAAATCGTTCATTTACGAAAATTCTTATTCTCCAAAACGTATGTGGGAAGCGTTTCGTAATATTAGTAGAACAAAAATCAACAGGTCTTCCGAAATCAAATCATTAGATATCGGTAACATAAACTCTTCTATTTCTAAAAATATGGCGAATTTCGCTAATAACTATTTCACATCGGTGGGATCCACACTTGCCAAAAAAATTCTCGACAAATGTAATAAAACTGAAAACGATCTTGCCAAACTGGTCACCTCTAACCTCGTCCATAAAATAGACAATATACAAACATCGATGAATGAAGTCCTGAAAATAATTGACGACCTAAAGCCATCTAACGCTTGTGGACCAGACAAAATCTCGACAAATCTGCTTAAAGTAATCAAATCATTCATAGCATCTCCGATAGCGTTCATTTCCAATCTAAGTCTCAAATCAGGAATATTCCCTAACCATCTAAAACATTCAATTGTTGTATTACTGCACAAAAATGGAGATAAATCTGCGATTCAAAATTACAGGCCGATATCTTTGGTCAATTCGGTGTCAAAAATTATCGAGAAAATTGTTAAAAACCATCTCAGCTTTTACCTTGAAGATAATAACATTCTTTCTGAGAGACAATATGGCTTCCGACCGGGTTTAGGTACAGAAAATGCCATTGGCAATCTGACTAAAGTTGTTTCTAATAACATCGATCGAGGAATCAAAAGCATCGCGCTCTTTCTGGATCTGGCTAAAGCTTTCGATACCATCTCGCACAAAATCCTTTTGAAAAAATTACAGCTAATCGGTATACAGGGGCAGTTACTTAAATGGTTACGAAGCTATTTAGAAAATCGGAGCCAAAGAGTTAATATTAATGATACTCTAAGCGATCCAGCAAATATCGAATTTGGTGTACCACAAGGAAGTACTTTAGGACCGATATTGTTTAATATCTATATCAATGAACTTTGCAACAGTAACCTTGCCGATCATATCATCACTTTTGCTGACGATACGGTCTTAATATTTGAGGGCAAAAACTGGTACGAAGCGCATAGAAAAGCCGAAATTGGAATAAACAATGTCAAACAATGGCTAGACAATAATCTCCTTACTCTTAACACGGATAAGACCAAATTTATACGTTTTAGTGCATAGGTTCTCAACGTGGGCGATAACGCCCCCTTGGGGGCGTTTGAGACCTTCAGGGGGGCGGTAGAAGATTCAGAGACAATTGGGGGGCGTTGAGATGGCACAGGGGGGCGTTGGCAAGTAAAAAAATATGATCTAAAAAAGACAAACAAAACACTCTTATCACATACTAATAAAGCAAAGTAAACTTTAATATTGGTTAATTTTTGTTATTAAAAACCCATGTCGGAAGTTAAAAAGAAGATACGGCAATATGGTATGGATCCCACAAATCCATGCGATGAAGCCTTCTAGGTTTCAAGATCATTTTAATAAAATCAACCTGGATAAGAAAGACAAAGATGTGACCTATTTTCAAGACATAAAAAAGAAGTACAAAATTCAGTCAATTATATGAGTATAATTTTCAACAGCTTCTAAGCATAACGATGATGGACTTCGAGCTTCGTACAATATCTCATTGTTGATTGCTAAAACAGGCAAACCATATACTATTGGGGAAGATTTAATTTTACCAGCAGTAAAAGAAGTAATTACCACTGCGCTCCATAAACCAGCTGCAGATATCCGAAAAATTCCTTTGAGCAATAGTTCTGTGCAAAGACGAATTGATGAAATGGCTGAAAACATTGAAGAATCATTGAGCAATCATCTGCAGTCTTGTCGATTTTCAATTCAGCTGGATGAGTCCACTCTACCAACCAATGAAGCATTTCTATTGTCATACGTGAGCTTCATCAAAGATGAGAAAATATGTCAAGAACTAGCGTGCTTAAAAAATAAAATTCGCCTACATACATCACTGCAATATGTTATCAGAGCAGTTAATAAAATCAGAAGTAACTCATTGAATGACAGATTATTTAGTCAGCTTTGCATTGCCAATGATGAAGATTTCAACCGATTGCTGCTTCACACAGAGGTGCGCTGGCTGTCAAAAGGTTCTTGTTTGACTCGATTTTACAATCTGTTTGAGTCTGTGATAGAGTTCCTAGGACACAAAGACACAGAATTGCGCGACAACCTAACCTCATCGAAAAACGATATTGCGTACTTGACAGACCTGTTTAAATTGTTTGTCAATCTCCAACTTCAAGGCGACGACTTAAATTTGATTAAAACAAAAAATTACGTTGCACCTTTTGTATCCAAACTACTATTATTCAAAAGAAATATCGGCAGACGGGAATTTAATAACTTCCCAAATTTATCAACTGTATTCCAGAACGACGACTTGCTTGTTTACTGTCAACACTTGGAAAACCTCCACAGTGATTTCAAGGAACGATTCCGGGATATTCACATTCTCATTTTCTTTGCACAAATAAGTGCATTTTCTTTGCACAAATGAGTGCAATTTTACCGCCGCCCCGAACAATTTATTGAATAACCAACACATCTGCCATAGGTCACCCCAAGTGGTTCGCTACGTTTGGTGACTAAGCAGGGGTGCCCGGGTTCATGGAGGAGGTTTGTCCGGATCTCGGTGGCAGATGCGTCCGCCTACCAACTGTGTGGCAAGCTGGATCGGGAGACACTGGTTGAGGGAGATCTTTTGACCTCTCCAGCAGGACTCTCTCGGAATATTGCCATGCACCTTAGTGGTAAGGATAGATTCATACGTCCGTCACTCTTGGATACACCGACCCCAGATTCTTACCCACCCCTCATACATTATTTCTTCCCATAACTTCATCTCATTCCTTTTTCTAAAAAACCCTCATATACGGGAATTTAATAACTTCCCAAATTTATCAGCAGTATGATTCCAGAACGACGAATTGCTTGTTTACTGTAACACTTGGAAAACCTCCACAGTGATTTTAAGGAACGATTCCAGGATATTTAACGTGGACATACCAGACGGGGTTTTGGATCCTTTTTCAAATGTCAACACAGCAGGATCATCCCAGTTAGAAGAAGAACTAATAGAACTGACGACAAATGAGGAATTAAAAATTAAATTTAAGAATGGCTACCAAGAATTTTGGCTGCAGAAGCTGATTTCGCAACTTTTGGTCCAACCCAGGATTATGGTCGATAGTTTAACGATTTTTACTAGCATTCCCATCGTCCTATTTAGCTTTAGCAACGTTGGTAACCAAAAAGAAAAATAGGCTCCATATTACTGATGCGGCGACTTACGTTTGTTTTTAAGTAAAATCGAGCCTAATATAAACAAACTTCTTAAAACGCATCAAATTCAACCATCAGATAAGATAAGTTATAAATTCAATATCTTTTCAATGTTAATAAAAATACTTCTCTATATAATAAAGTATGCGTTTTAATTGTTATCATTAAAACAATCTTCTTCTCAGAAATATGATAGAAGTCATAGCCTTTCTTACGATTACGTAATATTACAGTGTAATTAATCGTGGCAATAGCTGTTTCAGAATCGCGACTATTTTTTACATATTAGGTACCTAGTATGTAAAAAATAAAAACGGACTTTCTGGAAACCCATCGCCCCTCCCCCCCCCCCCCCCCCCCCCCCCCGTAAATGCAGTTGGGGGGCGCTAGAAAAAAATATACTGTCAAAGTGGGCGGTGGGCAAAAAAAGGTTGAGAATCTACGTTTTAGTGCAACACAAGCGGGACAACCCAAGGTAATTATTAATATTACTATTCACATTTGCAATGAACCGAACACTTGTACTTGCAATAAACTAGAATGCGTTGATAGTTTAAAATATTTAGGAATCATCATAGATAAATATCTGAGATGGGAAGAACACATTAACTCAACTGCCTCAAAAGTCAGAAAACTTACTCACCTTTTTATTACCATCAGAAATATTCTCTCTGTAAAAGACATGAAATCAATATACTATGCCATGTGTAATTCTTTACTTGAATATGCATCCCTAGGATGGGGTGGATGTGCCAAAACAATATTGGACTCCCTGGCTAAAGCACAGAAATCTTTACTAAGAGTCATCCTTAAAAAACCATTCAGGTACCCCAGTGATGCATTATTCACGGAATTTAAAGTTCTCGATGTTAGACAATTATATATTAGAAAGATTGTATTACATGCTCAAAAACGACGCCAGCACTACCCTTCCATTGACCACCTTCACGACACCCGACATTCAAGGAACAATCCAATAGTCCCAATAAAAACCACGACGTCCCTTGGACAACGTCAATTTTCGTACTTAGGACCTAAATTATTTAATATCATTCCTAATGCTTGGAAAACGAAAAGTACCAATGTTTTGCGCAAATTAATCAACGACTGGCTCCTTGATTTAGGGAGGGTCAAAAGCGAAGATATGTTGACCAAGAGATAGGCTTCTTATTATTACCATCTGGCTTGTATTTGCTTTATTTACTTTACCGGTTTTATTTACTTTACCGATTTTGTTTACTTTACCGGTTTTATCTTTTATCTTTTATCTTTTATCTTTTATCTTTTATCTTTTATCTTTTATCTTTTATCTTTTATCTTTTATCTTTTATTTGTTTTTGTTTTTGTTTTTAAGCGCTCTAGGGGAAAATATCTGAATTTGATTTTAAGATATCATTATTTGTCTTCTTTTTCTTATGAGTACAAAATTATATACTGTTAGGAATACATAATTAACACCTTTTCCTGCTATAAATAACATGTTATGTTAGTAAACAATGTAATATGAATTTAAATTTGTCAATTTGACTGGCCTAAAACAGGATCCATTCCTAGTTGGCTAGTCAAAGTTTCCACATATGTTTTATTGTTCAATTTTATGTGAAATTAAAGTTATTATTATTATTATTATTATTATTTAATGACGTTACATTTTATGCAGAAGTAAAATGGCTAACCCGTGCCAAAATGTTAAAAAGAGTGATTGATTTGAAGCAAGAAATACAATCATTCTTCGCAAGAAGTCAAAAAGTATCCCAGAATTTGAAAACAAGGAGTGAGTTAGCGACTTTACATTTCTGGTCGATATAGTTAGCTACCTAAATGTTGTTAATGAAAATGTCAAAAATGTCTACTAATTAATAACATGTATGATCTTATTTCCGCATTCCAAATGAAATTTGGGCTATAGGAACAACAGTTAAGGACAAAAATCTTCACTCACTTTCCTCTACATTGTTATTGCAGCCAGATGTCACACAAATTTCATAACCGATTACAAGATTTTAAAAAGCATAGTGTGCTTTGTGCTGCATTTAGTAGACGTGAATTTATTGCCTGGAATTTTACCGATGGAACATTGTGAAAAGTTTTGTGATGCACAGATAAAGGAGAAATTCAATCAGGTTGATTTGGAAGAGTTTTACAAAACATATTTGGACAAGGATATCCTGCATTTTAAGAACATGCTCTTTAGTAGAATGAAGCATATTAAATCTCAAATGAAAACACGAATCACTGATGAGCATTTGGAAAACTGTTTGCGTTTAGCAACAACATCAATCGTTATCAACATTGATACACTTAGTTCTGACAAACAAAATCAGACGTCTTACCAAAATTTATTGTATTTTGTTTATTTTTTATTATTATTTTTTGTATTGCCTAGCTATTATCTAATAAATATGTTTGATTCTCATTTTTGCTATATCTTCTTAAAAAATCAATATATTTCTTGTTTGCTTTGAATAATAAAAGAAATTTTGTTGTGCGGCCCGATAGGAAATCTCTTTTCTAAAATCTGGCCTGGCTGCTGAAAACATTGGCCACCCATGCTCTAAATCGTAGATTCTCAACCTTTTTTTGTCCACCGCCCACTTTCAGAATATTTTTATTTCTGGTGCCCCAGGGCGTAATGGGATAGGGAAAATATTTTAAGGAGTGATGTAATTTACGGATGGCCCCCAATGGGAATGGGGATGGGCCAGGATGAGGTGGGATGGGTTTCTCTTGGGTCTCCTACCGCCCCCCTGAAAGTCTGAAACGCCCCCAAATTTTCTATTTGTCTTCTACCACCCCCTGAAGGTCCGGAATGCCCCCAAGGGAGCGTTATCGCCCACGTTGAGAAGCTATTCTCTAAAAGGATCTTTCGAGTGCCGCCGCATTCGTGAAGCCATACTGCTTAAAGGGTCAAAATATATCAGCTTAACCAAATGACAAATGTGTTGGATTCCTACCCAGGCCTCACGGGTTCAATCATCTAGCCACTCCTCCATTATTGCACAAGCAATGTTTTCCGATTTTATAAAAATGTGAAATATTTTTTACAAGAAACATTTTTAGATGTCCTCAATGTTTATATTTTGGCACTTAGAAGGGACCCCCTCCGAGGTTGGGTCTGGGGCCCTGTGGAAAATTTGATATATTATTTTCCAGTGTTCTGTGTCCTCAATGTGAACCATTTTCACAGCATCCCCAAAGATGATGTATTTTTCCCTAAGGAACTTATTTCCTATCGATGCCTCCTGTGTGGTGTTAATGTAAAAAATAATAATAATCTGTTCCTGGCTAGAACTCCTCCACCCAAGGCGAGTGCGAGTTTCGTGTTTTCAATGTATTCCATTTTGGCACCTGACCAGGGCCCCGTCTAAATTGGGGGCCCTAGGAAAAATGTATGTTGAAATATTGGAAAAAAAAGTACCTTGGACGAGGGTCCCCTTCAACGTTGGGGCCCTAGGATAGTCTGGCGTGTTTCCTGGGAATGTAGTTAATTTGCGGATTTTGTCTAGCGTAAAATTTTAACACGCGCAACAATATCAAATATTCAAATAGTATAGTGAAACTGAAATAATAAATAAGCTCATAATTTAGCAACGTCTGTTTCTGAATCTGAGATTAGCTGAACGTTTCTTTCTAAGCTATTTATTTGAATGCTATACGCACATTTAATTGTGCATGTAGGTTAGTAACGCAGTCCGATGCTGCATGGGATGTGGAGAGGGCGGATCAACGCTGAATTGTCTTTAGTGGAAATAATCCCTTGGAACAGGGCGTAGGTATTCGGGGTACCAGGTAGTGGAACCAAAAGACATCGTCAAATACTCAATTACAAAATATTTTAACATCAGTAAAACAACCGGACTAATGTGAAAAAGGTGAATAGATGGGGCTATTGCATGAGTTTGTTATGAAAATATTGAATATTTTATAACAATTGCGGTCAGGTACTGTGTTTACCTAATTTATGCTTGTCTATGGTTTTTTCTGACAGCCATATATCGGTGCAAATAGGAGGAAACGGTTTTTCTTGCCGGCCCCCGCGACTTCCCTACAGAGCCTGACTGGGCACGGACTCTGTAGGAACGTCACGAGTGCCATTTTTAATAGTTATGTGAATATTGTCGAGCGTAACAAATGTTACTTTAATCTAATAACGAATCCAATACTGGATCATATCGAGTATTAAGCGCGAGTTCCGATCGTAGTTTACCCGGAATGTGCGTGATGCAGAATTCTTGCCGTTATTAATGAAAATCGTGGATCGATGCTTTCCGTGCAAAGGGGGGTCGATTTGATAATCGGGAGTTGAAAGAAACATCCTAGCTCGCATCGAACGTGTTGGCCGACGAGGAGTCGTAATATTAAATGCCCTGCTGGTCGTTTACTGTATTTGGGTAGCAGCCTGACCTTTCGCCGGTTTTGCCCGACACGCGACGGATCAACCGCGCCTGAGATCCATAGGAGGGCGATCTGATGACATCAGCGGAGCCTACAGGACCGATCGTGGAACGAGAAGGGCAGGACGCCCTGCCTGATGCAGCGATGGAACCAACGGAGAAGGCCTCTTCGTTCCTCAACAACGCGATCTCGGTATAGATAGTTTAGTATATTTATCAATCGGTCCGGGGGGTAAGTCTAAATTAACTAACCATCTGTAAAACATGCATATACTGAAATAGAATTCTAAATGTTTTGTAATACAATCTTTAATTTCACAAATCATCCCATCCTCCTGTAATTGCGAGAATAACACCTTGAGACAGCATGCCCATCTGCCCATCCTTGAGAAAGGTTTCTCATGCTTTCCGCAGAGACAGCATACCTTGTCTTCGACAGGGTTTGGCGTCCGAGTTTCCATTGGGAACAAAGCTGCTCACTGTGATGTATGAATATTAATTGCACCCACTTCATAAGTGGTGCATACACAAAGTAGGAAACACACTTATCAGCCTTTAACATCCTAGCAAATAACCTACTTAGCAAGTTCTTACAGCATTATAATGATAATATTTTAAAGTGACAGTGTATTCTTACCAGGATCCTGAGTTCTACAAACTCTACAAGCTGCAGCGCTGGGCTCCTCCTTCGGATTTAAAACGTTCTTCTCGCACACAAAAAGAAGGGGCAAAGAAGCACAAGGTACATTCAGCAGTTGCAAGAATCCGCGTGGGGTGTCCTTGTGCTGCAAGAGTGCCCCGCATTGATCCGTTCCGCCGGAGGGGCTCCCTGGGCCCCAGTTGCTGTAGCCTGCTTCAGAGAGAGTCCTTCCTGAAAAATGCCCTCATATTAAAGACAAAGTAAATTATTCAGCACAAATATGGTATCCCCATTTGTGAAATATTGTATTGTCAAAAGAACTTAGTAAGAAGAAGTACTTGGACATTATTTAGTTTGTGTCAAAGCACTCAGAGCCATATATATTTGAACGGCTTTTCTTAAACTTGTATTTTTTTGCAGAGAGTTAAGAAAACTTAGACTCGTAAAGAAATTGGGAGAGCGATGTAAAAAAATAAGTGGGTGCCAGCAAATCATATTAAAGTCGACATATTTGTATGTATTTGTGCACTTGCACACCAATACAGTCGAAAGATTCCAAAAGGCTGACTCACAGTCCCCTCTTACCACATAAGTGCCGAAATATACTGGGAGGTTAGCGACTTTTAAATTCTTACACTTGCGAAATATATATATAAAGTTAGATGTCCGGAAACTCGTGGACAAGCAGAAAACTGGTGAATCTACATCACAGAGTCCATTTTGTAGTATAATGTTTTTTGATTTGTGCGAGAGTCTGGTCGGAGAGATCAAGAGGTCTTCCTCAACCAGTCTCTTCCGATCTAGCCTGCCATGCAGTTATTGGGCAGACACGTCTTCCACCAAGACCCTGACAAATCTCACCCTATGAACCCGGGCACCCCTGCTAAGTCACCTAACATGGCGCTCCACTTGGCGTGACCTGTGGTAGAGGGGTTGGTTTTCCAATAAATGGTTTCGGTACCCATACCCGCCTCCTAAATTAATAATCTGATAGTATTTATATGTTAGCGTCTGCGTGGTTGAAACTGAAAGACCTGACTTCGAGTGCATGTCTGACGCCGCGCCGTACGCGCTGCGCCATATAAACATCTGTGTACGTGAAATTTCAAACAAAGCTACCGTTGTAATTCGGTCTCGAATTCAAGAATTTAGTCAAAGGATGGGGGTCACTTCCGTCAGCAGGTCTCAGGTGAATGTGCCCCCCCTGGATATAAGTACTACGATTTTGTAAATTTGAGTATCTCTTCCGATATGGAAAGATTGACGGTAATACTTAGTTGTATCACGTGGCTATATATTACATATGACGTCATTGCCTGTCTCGGTGAATAGCTGTCACTGGATCACAGTGGATCCAAGGAACGGGCTATTTTAGGAACCAGTTCCTATTGGATTTATAAAATGGTCACCAACAGTCTAACTGGGCGAAGTCAAACCAAAAGCCGCCCGCAGAGCCTAGCAGCAAAAACCTGCGGAGCTGGTTTTTAACTGCTAGTAATTTATTTATACTCAATCAATATTCCTGCACTTCACAACTCTTTACTTCCTTCAATATAAAATACAACAGATTTGCAGTTATAAACTTCTTTTGGTAAAGGAAGAAGAGAAAGTTCTAGTAAGGAAAAGGGTATGAGGGGTAAGTAAGAATCTGGAGGTCGGTGAGTGGCGGACGAAAGAATCCATTCCTCCCACTGCGGCACAAGACAATGGATCGAGAGTCCGACTGGAGAGGTCAAAGGGTCTGCCCCAACCAGCCTCTAACGATCCGGCCCGCCACGCAAGTGGGGTGCCGAGCCCACGCAGGGCAAACGCATCCGCTGCCAATATTTAGACAAACCTAATGCCATGAACCCGGGCACCCCTTCTAAGTCACCAAATATAGCGAACTACTTGGGGTAACTTATGGCAGAGGTCTTGGTTGTCCAATAAATGGTTCCCGGGGCGGCGGTACCCATACCCGCCTTCCAAATTGATGCATTAAATACCAAAAAATAGTGTTGTACTCACCATCGATTGTTCTGTATTCCTTTGCTATCAAATTGTTAATGCCCACCAAAAAACCATCCTTATAAAAGTCACATAACTTTGAATTAGCTCGGGTATATTCCAAGAATATGTCCGCGCTGAGTTTGGCTTCCTCAGCGCTGTTTAGTATAATGATGTGTGCTTGTTCGGCTTCACATACTTTAAAAGCGTCGATCCAAGATTTAGCAGTGGTGTGAAGTTTGTAACAGCTGCCTGGCATTGATAGGTACTTTTTATATCCTGCAACGAAAAGTTTATAAGTAAAACGGTGTTGTGTCGTAATGGAGAGCTTAGAGCAAGCCGATGCTTGTGTCGTAATGGAGAGCTTAGCCAGCCAAGGAATTGAACTCTCAACATCCAGGTGGTGAAACAAGGCAAAATGCCAACTCAGTCTATGACCGATCAAATTTTTATTCTATGTTCTGTTATTATTCTATTATGGGTGAGTTATTTCACAGTAGGTACTTGAATAATACTTTTAAAATACTTCAAACAGCCTCGCTGTTATAATATAAAGTATTATTTTGAAATAATTGTTGCTTTTTTGGGGAAAAATCGTTATAAATTCGGAAGTACTACAAAACGAAAATGCCAGCGACGGAATTTAAAACACTAATGAGAAAAAATGCCATGAGCCAAAGTTAGGTGTATTATGTCTATACTTTTGTATTGCATCTGGTGAGCACTTGACAGCCACAAGGTAATAAAAAAGATTAGGAAAGGTAACACAAAAGGAGATTTGAGAATGCTTCTCTCAACAAAGGTTTTAAATTACCGTTCAGACTACATAATAACTGAATTTGAATAGAACTTTCATAGCACTTGAATATTATTTTTAAAATTTGATGAACTGTTCAAGTTCTGTGAAAAAACTGGTGCTTAGAATTATTCCATTACGTTTTCCTTTAGCAGATAATGAACCTAGTACCCCTTACAAAAGCAGGCAGGAATGGTAAATTCACGAAATTTTCTCAATTTATATGTTTTTTTTTGATATTATGAATATTTTGTATAAGATTACATGATGAAACTCCAACATTTATGAGGATAAATGCAAACAGTTTTAAAATCAATCATATATTATTGTCTACTTCAAGTAAGATCCTGGAATATCTTTGAAAAATAAACAACTTCATGGTTATATTTTTTCGTATGGAAAATCTCCTAAAATGTTGGAGTTTTTTGTTTTGAATAAAAGCATGTTCGGTGATAAACAGATTTTAAAAGTAACTGCTATTTTTTTCAAATAAATCAAAATTTCAATTCCGGGATATTATCCTGAAATGAGTTGAGCATACCTGAAGGACAAAGAACAGAAACCGCTTGAGGTTTGGGCGGTATCTTCCTCTCGCACATGAACAGGAGACGGGACTCACAGGACTTGTCGTTCAGTTTCCTTCCCAAGGCTACCATTAGAGCGCCGCAGCGTTCTTCATTATTAAGGTTGTCGGGCTGGCCGTCCTGCCATTCACTGTAGCCGGCATTCTCGAGCTTCTGTCCTACAATATCAACAAGATACTTGAAACTTTTAATGTAGCTGCTCCTCTGTGGGTGGAGTTCAATAACCTCTGTCAATTGCATGGCATTCTTGAATGGTCTCCAAGAATACAAAACGCAGAAAAAATCAAATAAGTATATCTGTAAATCAGTTCGGTTGTGAAACAAACTCCAGCTGTGTCTTTACAAAACTTTACAAACCTCGCTGCCGCTACATAACGGGATAGATTTTCTTGTGCATTCTGAGATAGACAACACAACAACCGACCGGTCGGTGGTTGAGTGGGCATAATGCTTGGGTCCCACCCGAGTGTCGCACAATACAAGCAACATTATCGGCTTTCTGTGGTGGTAGTAGGAGATTTTCAAACATCGTTGGGTTATTCGTAAACCGGAAATGTTTGTCTTTCTTTTTAAAAAAAGTTAATTAAAATTATTTTTTTTTAAAACACTGGGTTGGGTTCGCACAAAGTTGCTAAATTTCCACTTCCAAAATTCCGTTTCATTTAAACAAACAAAAGTGAAATTCAAATAGATTTGAACGTATTTAAAAAGGTGATTTAATGTGAATGCTGAATCGGCAACACTAATAAAATGGAGGTAAACCTACATATGTCCACATCTGGAAGGCTCAAAAAATAATAAGGATTGATCATTGCCGATAATAACTAGGTTATAAGAACTTTTAAAAAATAATGTAAATTTAATTAGGTTTAATAAGTAAGCTTTGAAGCATACCTTCTATTGTCTCGTATTGCCCTGGAAGAATCAAGTCGTGAAACCCGAGCCAAATATTACTCCTGTCAAAGCTAGTATCCGGTGAGCTGCCAGCATATTCATTAAAGGTGTCCAAACAGAGCTGAGCCTCCTCGGCACTTCGGAGGACCACGAGACGAGCTTGTTCGGCCGAACAGACTTCAAAAGCATCGTACCAGGTCCTTGGCTTTCGATGTAATTTGAAACAGCGATCATCGATTGCGGTAGACTTTTTGTATTCTGGAAAAAATGAAGAGTGATAAGGAAGTAAATTTGATGAATTTGTACGTCAAGGTTGTTTATTTATTTTAATAATTATTATAGATACTAGAGAGGCTACTCATAATTGTAAATGATGAGAAAATTTTAAGCGTCATTTTAAATATGTTATTTGTGCAAAGTTCTAACAAAACATTAAATTCCTGTGGCTACAGGGAAAACAAATGTGCAATAAATGTTCTAGTCGAGGTAGAGAGCTTCTGATTATGGCAAGTTTTATACATTGCCACCTTATGCTTACGAGTCACTGAAGAGATAAACCAAAGTTAGTTTTGATCGCGTCCGTGAATTCTGATTACACCTCAAAATTGGCTTTCTCGTACCTAAAATTGGGATTAATCATTAAAGAGATCACTCCATCAAACTATATTAATGAATTTTCCTTACCCATATCGTAGGTTCCACAATCCACATTAACCGTCAGAGTGCTAAGGGCTTTCTTACAGATAAACAAGCTGGCCGCCTCACAGGGCCCGTCGGAGTAATAACCGTTTCGCAGCAACCGAACGCAATTGCGTCCATCGCCGGGGTTGGGCTTGGGGTGGTTCAAGTATAACTCTGAAGTTGGAATGCCTACAAAGAAATGAGAACGAAAATAATAAATAATATAGAGTCTACTACAATTTCGTCTGAATTGGAAAATTCCATTAATATTACAAAAATAAATGTTTTTAAATTTTTCAGAAATTTTAAATGCATATTTGAATTTATACGCTATGAAAGATATTTTTTTCAGAAATTCAATATTTTTCAAACATCCTTTTAGTTTTAAATGCCTACATACTTTATAATTGTGTTTACTTGTTTGGAATCTAAATAGTTAAGAAAAAGAAATAGAAAGATAACATTTTTTTTTTAAATTATTTGCGTATTCAAGTTATTTATTTGATAAAAACTTAAAAACCTCTTATTTTTAACGTAATAAGACAATTACTTTTGACACTGCCTGTGTATGTCATCGTCAAGGCAGGCAATGTACAGAAAGAATTATTTAAAAAAATATGTTTATAAAAATAAATTATTTTCTTTATATATTTATGGATACTATAGACTATAGATGATTCAGATATTTGGAGCTTGATACTTCGAAAACGCGATATCCGAACATAAAATCAGGATTGGCTTTTGTTACCTTCAGCAATTCAATAACTGATGATGTTGCTGATCTAAGATCTCCAACTTGAGAGGAAGATGTTACATAGGAACTCACTAAAAAATGGCAACATAAATAAATATAATAAGATTTAATTCTTTTCTATTGATTTATAAATAAAACACTTGTGTTGCACAGTTTAACAAAGAAACGATATTTATGTTTATTTATAATAAAATAACTAAAATAATAGAAAATAAAACAAGTGACAATTGATAATTACATTCCAAGTATTCCAACTGACACTACAGGATTCAAATTTAAATGGAATATATTGCCATTACATCTCCCCCCCCCCCTGGAAAGAAAATTACTGCAAAATTTTCACTCATCTTCAATGTCCTCTTCATGGTTCATAAATAAAGGTGCTGGAGTTAACTTCGAGATGTGGAAAAAATTTGATTCTAATTTTTTTCGACCAGTGTTTATCTTGTAAATTGAGTTTGATAATTTTTCTATGATTTTGTATGGTCCGATTCTCAATTCGTCGAGCTTCTTCCTGTTAAGTTTGTTTCCATTCTCCACAAAAACAGTATCACCAACTTTGAAGTCAAAGTGTCTCCTGGTTTTATCGTAAATTATCTTGTTGTAATTATGTGACTTCATAGTATTTTCTAGAGCTTTTTTTCTCTCTTGAATCAAATGTAAAGGCAATATATTCCATTTAAATTTGAATCCTGTAGTGTCAGTTGGAATACTTGGAATGTAATTATCAATTGTCACTTGTTTTATTTTCTATTATTTTATTATAAATAAACATAAATGTCGTTTCTTTGTTAAACTTTGCAACACAAGTGTTTTATTTATAAATCAATAGAAAAGAATTAAATCTTATTATAAAACGACATTTATGTTTATTTATAATAAAATAATAGAAAATAAAACAAGTGACAATTGATAATTACATTCCAAGTATTCCAACTGACACTACAGGATTCAAATTTAAATAGAATATATTGCCTTTACATAAATATCCAAAATTCCTACATATTTAAAAAATGATTACATACCATTGATTGCCACGTATTTCTTTTGTTGGAATAAGTCATGTATCCCAATCCACACATTGCTGGTGGAGCTGGCCATGTAGATTAGCAGTGCCCCAATCTCCTCCTCAGAGGTTGGCACCACGAGCTCAGCACCTTCCAAGGAACACATGGACATCGCCTCTCTCCAGCCCAGCGCCGCAGCGTGTTCTTTGTAAAACGCACCAAAAGTGGCGGAGTAAAAGTAGTCATCCCTGAAAAATGGTTCAGCCATCTCCGCTCTTGCGACTATAATAAAACACAGGGTTGAAATTTTTTTTCTGGGAACGGTTACATTGTCTTAGGTTTGTTTAAAACGTATCAACGTTTTAAACAAGCTTAATATCACGTGGCGGCCGCCTGTTGAATATCTATCTGTATTTGAAATATCGCCAAAACTGTGCTATAATTTATTTGGCGAAGCTCAGGCACAAATATTGAAAGGTTTATCATTGATCATTTTCTAAAGAATTTAATTTCCCACATTATACAATAAAACCATCACCGAAAAGGGGTTCGTTAGTATAAGATTTTAAACTTTAAAGCAGTTTGTACGGCCCATCACTTAATTTTTTTTCGGGCTTGTAAAAATACTCAATTATTTCAAAGGCAAATTTGTGTTCCACTCGCAGAATTTAATTAAAGCATCTAAAATATTTCCAAATCAAAATCACATGAATTTACATTGCTTAGTAGTTACTTGATAAAGGAGGTAAACCTCCATCCTGAATTGAAGCTCGGTGATAAAGCGAAAAACATGATATAATTAGGCGTCTCGTATGACAAGAACGTAAAAATGTTTAATGGTTACTTACCTTCTATAGAAGATATGCACAGCAACCCCAGTATGAACAGCGCGCTTCGAAACATTCTACAATAAACTATTGTGTAAACGGTTGTTTCGCCAACAAGAACAAATCAGCAACACGTCCAGATAATGACGCAAATGAGAATGATTTATTTTTGGAAAGAACTCTTTATTTATACCTTCAGCACATTTAACATTTTGTGATAAACTTTAACCCTTTGCGTGGTGAACAAATGTGTAATAATTTTGCGTGTGTTTTATGTACTTAATAAAATGGTTTTCCATCCCATTTGTATTTCGTAAACACAATTTTGTATTTGAAATTTAAGCCCCGACTAGGCAAATATTTGATTCCATGACAACTCAGAATCAACTCAACTCAACACTTTTTCGAAAAGTCATTAAAAGCTATGAAAAAAAAATGAAAAATAGCCCATAACCTAACATAACATAACCATTTTTTTTCATTACTTTTTAATGACTTTTCAAATAAGATGTTGAGTTAAATTCATTCTTAATTGTCCGGTCACCAAATATTTGGACCACGAAACTCGCCCACAAGGCATTTTTTAGGTTTGGGTGTCTTATTTTTCCACTGTTATTTAACATTTACCAGATTTAAGGCTCCGTTACCGGCCCCAAAAAGAAGAAGATGGAGAGATACGAAATTACAAATGTTAGAGGAGAGCGCTAACATTTACAGCGCCAAAATCGATTCAAAAACTGCGAAAATCTTTAATAAAACACGACTCGTTTAAAATAGAGCGAAAATCTCTTAGGGGCTGTCTAAAACAGTATTTAATGAAACACCGTGAATTTTTTCATACATATAACTTGTAAAATAACGGAAACAGACTTGAAAATAAAAAAATTTGGAGCATACTTTGCGATTTTTTTCTATTGAGGGAATTTCATATAATTAGCTTTTCGGCATGGGGAATGTATAGATATTATCTTCAAAAATAACATATATTTTTTTAAGAGCTTAAAAACATCAAAAGTTTAAGGGAGATTTGCAAGAAATCAGTAGAAATTCGGAGAGCGGCTTCTTAAGGACTCCGTTAATATGACAGATTCAACTTTTAAGATTTAAAATAAAGAAAAAATACATAACTTTTATTTATTCACATTATTTATCTGAATCCATTTTCTTAGTCTGCCTTTTAATTTCTCGGATATGAATGGTGTATTTGTGTGTATAAGTATTTCAATCGACACCCGTCAGTTTTAACTCTGTTCTAATTAATTCTATAAACTTAATTAACTAATTCTACAATTAATTCTATAAAATAACTAATAATAATAAATTAACGTAGTTTGCAGCACAGAGTGGAAGATACTCTCAGTATCGCCCTGGTGAAAGACCACCATTCGGAATTAAAAAGTTACTTGAAATTACTTTAGCCTGCACACTTGAGGTTAAAAATAAGAGGAAAATAACTTCTCTCTACATCCTATTTTGAAAAATCTGTGTAAAAACCGGACAATGCCAGTGCTTCAGCTCGTTCAATATAAAGCCAACGGTCACAAAAAGGTTAACATTTCATAGTCTAATATAAATTATAAAATAGAAAACAACACTGTAATCACAGTGATAATAATAATGTCCATTTGACCAGATCAGCGAATTCCCAGAATACGGAAAGTCTAAGGAAAAATAACATTTTTTATTAAATGATATCTTTCATTGACATCCGCCACCCGCCGACACATTGATAGGCCCAACCCGCAACTGCATCCGTCAAAACATGATTGCAGAAATAAAAACATATAATATTTATTTACGTAGTTAGTTTCAACATGATTAATAATAAGTAGGTACCTATTCAGTGTATTCGAAGACGAAAATAATTATAATATTTAATTAAATGAAGACAATATTAGCGAAACTCAATCGAAAATCTAGAAACAGAAAAATCATTTGCCCGGAAATCAAAAGATCCTGGGTTCTCGAGACCCAGAGGTGCAAATATCTTTTTCTGATTTTTCTGTTTCCAGATTTTCAATTGAGTTTCGGTAATATTGTCTGTATTCATTTCCAAATACAAAGGTAAGTCAAAAACTAATGGCTCCTATTATTTTCTCCTTTGAGTTGTCAAAAAATTAAAATGCAATTACAAAGATTGAAAACCCGTGTGAGTAAGATTAAGTTAGGTTAAGTTAGATTAAGTTAGATTAAGTTAGATTAAGTTAGATTAAGTTAGATTAAGTTGGATTAAGTTTGACTAAGGATGTTAGTGCATAAGTAGTCCGTGGAAGGGAATGGCCGACATAGGTGTCGATGAGACTCGCTATCCATCACATCGCCATCCCTTCGGTGGCGCAAAGAGGAGGACGGAACGTGAGCAATGCCGAATTGGTACATGGAATATAAGAGGAGGAATGGAAAGAAAGATGAATGAATTATGTGATACAATGAAAGGTAAATGTTTGGACGTACTTTGTATAACTGAGAGTATGAAAAAAGAGAGCGGTACATTGCAGCATAATGATAAGTTCCTCATCTGGTCTGGGAGACCAGATACAGAGAGGGCTTGTCAGGGTGTTGCAGCGCTACTGTCTCCCAGAATTGTTGAATGTATGTTGCAATATGAATGTGTAAGTCCGAGAATAATGTGGATCCGATTCAAAATTGGTTTGACAAGGGTGTTTCTTATTATTTGCTACGCCCCTGTTAATTCTGAAAGTGATGAAGTGAAAAATGATTTTTGGACTGGTGTGAATGATGTAATGAGACTAAAAGAGTTGAATGAAAAGATTATAATGGCGGGCGATTTGAACGGGTGGGTCGGTATTAGACGTGACGGATTTGATTCGGCCTTAGGTATGTTTGGGGATAAAAGAACGAATGACAATGGGAATAGAATACTTGAAGTATGTTTGGAGTGGAACCTTTTTGTTTCGAATACTTTCTTCGATTATAGGGGTATCCATCAGTATACGTGGGAAAGAGGAATTGAAAGATCGATAATCGATTTTGTAGTAATTGACTCTAGGTTGAGAGCCGTTACCGAGGACACAAGAGTTTACAGAGGAGCTGAGGTTGAAACCGACCACTTTCTGGTGGTGTCAAAAGTAAACCTCTTTCGCGGCTGGCGCTCTAAGGTGAAAACGGTATCAGCTCCAACAAGAGTCAAAATAGAAAAACTACAAAACGATTATGTCAGAAGTGAATATGAGAATTGTGCAGAAATGAGATTGAATGAGAAGGAAATGGACGTTCTAAGCATAGAGGAAACATGGAACCACATTAAGGTGAGTCTATGCGAATCTGCTAGAGATGTGTGTGGAATAAGTAAGCAAGGTAGGAAAAAAGGTGATGCATGGTGGGATGATGAGATCAAAGCACTGGTCTCAGAGAAGAAGAAAGCATGGTTACGTCTGATAGCGATTGGCAGTGGTTCAAGCGAAGAGAGAGATCGAGCGAAAGAAGTGTATAAGATATGCAAGAAAAGAGTAAGTGTTGGGGTGAAAGAACGAAAGAAACGCCTGGAAGAAGAAGAGGGAATCAAAATGACAAACCACTTCCAAGAAAACATAAAACTGTTTTGGAAGGAGGTCAAAAGGTCCCGGAGTGGTCCAGAGAACGGAAGCATGAAAGTGATAAAATCGAAAGATGGACAAATGTTGACGAATGAGAATGAAATCAAAGAGAGATGGATGAAATATTTCGAGGAAGTCTTCGAAAGTAACCCGAGTGGTTGTGATCCCAGCGGTGAATCGGTTATGAACGATGATGGAGTGAATGTTACCGAAATCAGTATGGATGAAATAAAAAGATCAATTAAATGCATGAAGAGTGGCAAGGCTGTGGGTTTCGACAATATTGCTGCCGAATACTTTAAAGGAGATAGTCGTATTATTCTAACATGGCTGTGCAGACTTTTTAACCAATGTTTAAAGGAGGGTTATACGCCATTAGATTGGAGAAGGGCTGTAATCATGCCATTATACAAAGGTAAAGGGTCACGTATGGAATGTGGGAATCATAGGGCTATTAGCCTTCTAAGTTCAGTGGGCAAGCTGTATGGTAGAATATTGATTGAAAGGGTAAGAATGGAAACAAAAGATAAAATATGGGATGTGCAAGGTGCTTTTATGAGTGGAAGGGGGTGCATGGACCAGATTTTCTCATTGCGTATGCTCACTGAGAAGTTTCTTGCAAAAAACCAGAAACTCTTCTGTGCCTTTGTAGATCTACAAAAAGCGTACGACCGAGTTGACAGGAAAAAGCTATGGAAGGTGTTGTCCAAGTACGGAGTGAATACGAAGCTCATTCAGGCAATTGCGTCGCTATATAAGGGAAGCGTTGCATGTGTTAGGGTGAACGGCGATTTTACGGAGTGGTTTGACATCACAAAAGGTGTTAAACAAGGCTGCGTAATGTCACCGTGGTTATTCAATCTATACATGGATAATTGTATGCAAGAATTGAAAGAGATGGGATTGGGCGCAAAATTGAGTAATCTGGAAGTATGTTGCCTTTTGTATGCTGATGATGCGGTGCTAATTTCTAGCAGTATGGAAGATCTACAGTCTCTCGTGTCTAGGATGAACGAAGTATGTATGAAGAATGAGTTAATGATGAATGTAAGTAAGTCTAAAGTCATGGTGTTTGAAAGAGAGAGTACGAAAACAGTATGCAATATAGTTGTGAATGATGAATACTTGGAGCAGGTGGATGAGTTTGTGTATCTGGGTAGTGTGTTTACGAAAGATGGGAAGGCTGATAGAGATATGCAACCCAACCTACCAACAATCAGAAGATAATAATTCACTCCTGTCTAAGAACTTGCCCTTCCTGTAATTGCCCAAACTTGGAACAAGCCACCCACATAAAATACCTGGGGGTCATCATTGATCAACACCTTCGTTGGGATCAGCACTTGGCCAGTCTAACCCCACGCATCCGCAAACTCTCTTATGTCTTTCGATCCCTAAGAACTATCCTTACTACCTCAACTCTTAAAACTGTTTACTACGCTCTCTGCCAATCCCTACTAGCATATGGCATTATAACTTGGGGTGGCTGTGCTCAATCAATTGTCGAACCTCTACTAAAAGCCCAAAAAATGGTAATACGTGTCATTAACAAGCTACCGACTAGATACCCCTCCAAACGACTCCTCATCGAGTATAACGTCTTAAACGTACGGCAACTCCATCTAAAATTTATGCTAATACATTTCCTGTTCAAATACAAAAACAAAACTCTCTTACAACACAACTACACCACCAGAACAATAACCAGCGGACACTACAATGTACCTAAACTACACACCACGACAGCTCAAAGACAATTTTTCTTCCTAGCTCCTAAAACCTTTAACCTTATCCCTGAAAACTTAAAAACGTTGAGCCAACCCCATTCCTTTAAAAAACAAATAACGAAATGGATCCTTACACATGGAATACATTACAATTTTAATACCCATTCACTTTACACTCTATCAATTTAATCACCTTTCAGACATAACATAATATATCTCCATTTTCTAAATTAGCGGCATTGCATGTACAAGATTATTTAATAACTTAACGTAATTAATAAATAAATAAGTGTGATATATATCTAACAACTCCTCAAATTTTTCATTTTCTAAGAATTCTCTAACTTCCTCATCTTCTTGTAACTGTAAACTTCACCCGCCATAACACAGGGTCTTCCCTAGCATGGAGGGTGAAATATCATAAAAAAAAACTATATGTACTTTATATTTTTCATGTATTAAATAAATAAAAATAAATAAATAAATATTGAAAGAAGGGTGAATGCCGGTAACTCCATTAATGGAGGACTGAATGCCGTTGGCGGTAATAAAAAACTGTCCAATGACGCGAAACTAGCCGTCCATAATGGAGTGCTGGTACCTACCCTGATGTATGGCAGTGAGGCATGGAACTGGCAGAGGAAGGATGAAAGCAGACTGAATGCTGTAGAAATGAGATCCCTGAGGCGAATGTGTGGTAAAACCACGTACGATCGTGAGAGAAACGTGGATATCCGCAAAGAATGCAAGGCTGATGTAAGCGTGATGTGTAAGATTAAGAAAGGGACTCTCCGATGGTTTGGGCATGTAGAGCGAATGAACGAGGAAAGGAGTGTAAGGAGAATATATGATGCAAATGTGAATGGTAGAAGAAGTCGGGGACGCCCGAGGAAGACATGGCACGACCAAGTGAATCAGATACTTCAGTCGGGCCATGTGAAGAGTCGGAATAATAGAAGAGCATGTATGAGACGATGTATGAATGTGAACGAGGCAAAGAGTGTGTGCCAAGATCGAGTTGTGTGGCGGTCCGTCCTCTCTGCCTACCCCTGCGGGGAAACGGCGTGATGGTTAGTTAGTTAGTTAGTTAGAAAACCACATTATTTAGGATTTCACTATTCAATATAATCTCTGTCCATTTCCGCAGTTTTGGTCCATCTTTTAACAAGGGCATATATCCCAGAGTGGTAAAAACCACGGTCCTGCTTCCTAACCCATTGACGCGCGGAAATTTTCACAGCCTATGTGAATCCCATGATGAGCTTTTTTAGCAACTCGAACAGATGGAAATGGTGCCAGGTCAGGCTGTATGGAGGATGGGGCAAGACTATCCATCCAATTCATCCAATCTTTAGGGGTGTGACGACTGGTGTAGTCTTGCATTGTCATGCAAAAGAAAAACATCCGCCGTAGCTTATGTTGGTCGAACGACGTGCTTGGACATAATTTATTGTGTATCCCTGATCCAAAAAATCAACGTCTGCCGATGGCACAGTTTGGAATTTTTTCGTCCTCGGTGAGTTTGGGTGATACCATTCCATGGACTGCCTCTTTGATTCAGGTTCAAAAAAATGAACCGGTATCATTTTTTGTACAGTTGCAACACCGTACACATTTTTCAGTCTTTCGTGTATGCGAATGGCGTTTCACCCTCTGCATTCAAGAACTTAATCATAGAACGTCGTCTAAAATTAACATCGATGGCTGCCAACTGTTAACACACAAAGTTACTACTGCATTATGTAGAAGAAGGTTTAAGGAATAGCGCAAAATTATTTTTTTTCATCTAACTTTCTTTAAGGATACAAAAATAGGAGGCATTAGTTTTTGACTTACCCTCGTACATAGAAACCTTCGCGGGCGTGCGAACAACAAATCACCATGGTTTCATCGCAATCGGAGGAATGATATAGGGTATAGGAATTAGTTTCATAACGCCAGAGCTCACCATTATACATAGAAAACATCTCGGGCGTGCGCACTAAAAATTTACTAAAGTTTCGTCGCAATCGGATTAATGGTTTAGGGACCACGTAAGGGACAAACAAAGAAACATTCAATTTTTTATAAGAAAAACTCAAAAATTATCTAAATGAAAATATGAAAGAGAGCAAGACACAGAAAAATAGAAAAAGATAATGGTTCCAACTGGAAAACATTCATTCGCAGAAACATTCATTTTTTACGTATTAATTTTCTAAAAAAAACCTCATGAAAACCTTAAATATAAAATCCACAATACTTGCAGCTTTTTTCTAGCATGTAACATGCTCACTGTTCTATGAACGCCTAAAGTTGAAAATATTAAATACTTAAGTGTATCCATTGATATAAATCTAAATTAAATTGGAAATCGCATATTAATAAAACCATCTCTAACGTAAAATATCTTCTTACATACATATTTTATAATCTTTTGGAAGTACTAGTGACAAAATAAAAATTATGTATTTTTTTCTGGTGTAATCTTCAATCATTTTCGGTATTATAGGATGGGGTATTGCGTTTGATGCATTTATCAAGCCTTTACAAATAACTCATAAACTCATTTTTAAAGTTATGAATAATAGAAACATTCTAGACTGAGCAGTTATATAAAGAAACTAAAATATTATACATCCACAAATTATTCGTACTGAAAATTATGAAATATGTATTTATAAACAAAAATAATTTCGAAAATAATGGAAATAGAATTAGCAAAAGGACTTATAATATACCTATTTTACACCCCAAACTATGTAATACCAAATAAATGCAAACACATAGCAGTTTTACTATATGAATTAAAATTACGGCTGAATGACTTTTAAAAACTATTCGTAATTGTTTTCACTTTTCACTTAACAAATCTAACATAATATACTTACTTTTAAATATAAACTTTCATTAAAACTTGCTTGATGTTGTATTCTAGCAATTTATCATATTACTCGTATTAGTAATGAGTTATATTACCCACACACAGGCAGTGCCTTTAATGGATTCCCATGATTTATATTTATAATGTATGCCTACGTAATTGTTTTTTAAATGTATGTAATTACGTTAGTAAATGTATGTAGTGATGTAAAATTATGAGAAAAATAAAAAACCAAAAGAATATATATTTTAATATTATTATTGAAGGGTGATGTTATGTAATAAATAGTAGGAAGTATACAGTATACTGAACCTAAATGACTACCTTGCGGTAGGCCACTAGAGGCTAGATTATATCCTTTTAATTGTATCAAATAATTTTCTTGACTTGGATAGTTAGCGAACCAAATGAGCAATTTTCCCTGTATTCCTAAGGCGTTAGTTTATGAAGAACTGATTTATGTGATATATGTCGCAGGCAAATCGTAAAATCAGGCCGATCATGACGCGCCTGAGGCACTTCACGATCTGCCGCCAGGCACTTCATGAAGTAGCTAGGCGCATCATGATCTGCCTGATTTTACGATCGGCTGCCGACATTTACATATAAAAATGAATCCCTGTTTCCCTTGGTCACGCCATAACTTAGGCTGTTGACTTTACCTATTTCATTTTTTTAACTAACTAACTAACCATCACGCCGTTTCCCCGCAGGGGTAGGCAGAGAGGACGGACCGCCAAACCACTCGGTCTTGGCAAACAATCTTTGCCTCACTCACATGCATACATCGTCTCGTACATACTCTTCTATTATTCTGACTTTTGACATGGCCCGACTCAAGTATCTGATCCACTTGATCGTGAATTAAAACTTTAAGAAAAAATCTCTGATTTTTTAAAAGTTTTTTAATACTTTGTACAATGTGAATTTAGCAGGCAGCTGGTTTTTTTTGTAACAAAAGAATTGTCTATGGATTTTTTAAATTATATGTATTTTTAATGGGTACATGTTAGGTACCAAATTAGATTGATTGTTCTTATAATATACGAAAATGAATATTTGTAATATAAGAAAATTTAAAATTTTAATAAAAAAATTGTAATAGGTGGCACGCAAGCTGTTTGAAAACTGAATGTAGTGGGACTGAATATATGGAACGCGGGACGGGAGAGCGGGAGAGGGGCGAGGGTAAGCTTGGAAGGTGGAGGGGTATCTCGGGAGGGGAAGGGGATGCGGGAGGGGAACGGGAACGTACGGAAAAGGACATGCAGGGAGAAACAATTTATTTCTTTGAATATGGCATTGCAACGTATGTCAGGAACCAGCTAGTATTTATTTTTTATAGCCAAAACAATAACAAATATTTGCGTGACTTTTAACTAGCCTGAAGTTGGCAATGTTCCCGAGCAAGCAGATGGATTGATGAATTATAAATAAGGATTACCGAATTCGCCACATCTGGGCTTTACAGAATACGGCTATTGATTTTTTTTAAACATTATTACAATTATTAATAAACTACAAAAAAAAATTGCTTCGTTCTTTGTTATCGTGGAAACTTTGAAAACATTTCAACATTAAAAATCCTATATTCTTTTGTTCGAAGTCAAGTCGAATAGAATTCTTCCATTTGGACCCCTCACTTTAAAATCCACTCCGATTTCATTGAAAAATGTTTTTATATACATATATACAATAAGTATAAACTTGGTCTACCTTCAGAAACAAAAAATTACAACTATTTGATGAAATTATTAAAAAAACACTTGTTTCGGACTTATCTTTTATTTTTGAAATGATAAATTTTAGGTCAGATTTGAGGGAGCGGACAGCGATCGGCAGAGACGGGGACGGTTGAATGAAAGGCGTCTTTCAATGTGATGAGTCAGTCTTTATTGCTGCTACGTAGCGATGGTATATTGGTATAGAGTAACAGTGTAGACAGGAGCGATGATGATGTGGCTCGTAAGTGTTGCCGTGATGAAGGTCGGTGATGCAGTGGTGTAGCAGAACTCGTGTCTGCATGTCGCCAGCATGTTGTTCTGCACCGTGGTGGTGGAGAAGACCTTGACGTCCAGGATGGATGCTCGACGCGGTGTCGCGGAGATGGCTGCGGTGAACCTGAGGAGGATGAAGTCTCAGTGGCTGAGAAGTTTCTGCCTGCGTGACAAGAAGGTGCGGCGGGCCTTATGTCGCGGGCAATTGAGTCGCTTGTTGCGTCCTCAAATGTTGATGATGCACCGGCACAGTCGGCAGTGGGTCGCCGAGAGTCTGGCCGGTACCGCACTGGACGTTATCACTCAATGCACTGTCTATGTGTTGGTGATGTTACTTGTACTAATGACTGGAACTGACTGACTGACTAGCGCGGTGTCGCTGCGCTTTATATAGCCGACCGTGTGAGTACCCGGAACGTCAAGTAATGTTGAGCCACCGCGCAAAGCGGAGAAGCCTCTGGAACATTCCGCGGCCGTAAGAATGTGACGGCTGTTAGTCGAGGCCTTTCGCTGCGCTTCCCGAAATGTTTAGCCGTGAGCGGCGTGAAACACTACAACTGTAGGTAGTATGTACATTTCGAGAATGTGTTTGCTATATCAGTGGCGGCGCAAGGATTGTGGCAAAAGGGGGCGACCGTTCTGGTCGCCACAGATTAAAAAAAATTAAATCTTTTATTTTATCGTATGTATTCGAATTTGTAGATATACTATGACACTTCTATGATCCACTGTATTTTTAGTTTCTAATATTAGTTCTGCACTTCAAATTTTATTTTGTTGCTTTTTGATCTATTTCTTTTTTCGTTTTCTTTTGTTTTTTTAACCCTTGTATCTAGACTCGTGATAGGTATTCACCCAACTGTGTCTGACGGCCGTGATGAAGCCGTCACTGGTTGTTCCACATTTGTGATCACTAATACTGAATCATATCTTATGATTTATCTTGAACTTAAAAAAAAAAAAAATTGTGTTCTTCTTTGGGAACCACTGCTATAAAGTGAATGCACTTCAACGCACTTTAGGTGGTCCGCAAGATCTAAAATGTGGTCAGCGAAACATTAGTTCATTTTACTACAAAACCAAACCGAAAGGTATCCAAAAGCTGATTCCAAACCACCCCTCATACCTTTTTCATACCCAGAGCTTCCTCTCTTTCCTTTACTTGAAAAGACCCTCCACACAGCATACCCAAATATATGGCATAGGCAATATGAAATATGGAAATTATTTTCCTCAGGGCGTCCTGTGTGGGGTTAATGTAAAAAAAACTTATGCTACTACATGCATGCTTGTAATGGCTTGCAAGATGAGGAAAATGGGTCAAATGTGAAATAGCAAGCTGGTATCAAAAAACTTTTTTTTTCATTTAAAAATATAATAAGGTTACAGTTTTACAACATAATATATACATTAATATTTCAATCACTCTCCTAATAAAGCAGCTGCTTGTGTTTAGGAGAGGAAAACTAAAAAAAAAATTACATTTGTTTAAATTAAAACAAAATTTTAATTAAAACAAAACATATTAGTAATTTAACAAAAAATATTAGTAATTTCATGAGAAAATACAGATAAAAGTAATAAAAAAATATATATTTTGTTCATTTATTTATTTGTTTGCAAAATTATCGATAACCTTGGGTAGTATTTTTCTCACATACAAATAAATAATTGGCTGAAGTACAACCCTGACTATTCAGCTGGAAGAGTCCGCGCTTGGCGCCCGATTTCTGCTCGAGGTACCCGCAGGGACAACATGTGGGGTAGGGTTCCCCGGGGAGCCAGTCACTGTAGCCCGCCTCTGATAGGGTTTTACCTGCAAAAAAGTATTGTAAAATTCATAAAGAAAATACTTATAAGAGAGAGATTCGAAAAACGCATTTCCTTTAATTAAAATGCTTTCATGGCAATCTGACTTTAGAAGTAATCAACAATTAATAACTAGCAAGAACACAAAGCGTGAGGTAAAAAAACCGCGTCACTAATATATATATAAATGTGTTTAGATATGACTTAAGGTTTTCACTGTAATTGTATTACATATTGTGATTTATTTTTGGGGTATTATGCCATGTTGCGAGATAGATAGGTTCGAGGCTAAATAATGACTGATTTATTTATGGGATATTTTGTCATGTTGTGTATTTTTAGCATAGAACTACCTTATTTCAATTTGGGAGGCAGGTATGGGTACCGCCGCTCTGGGAACAATTTATTGGTTAATCAACACCTCTGCCATAGGTCACCCCAAGTGGTTCGCTACGTTTGGTGACTTAGCAGGGCTGCCCGAGTTCATGGGGTCAGGTTTGTCCGGATCTTGTCGGCGAATGTGTCTGCCACCAACACCTTGGCAGGCCATGTCGGGAGAGACTGGTTGCGGGAAATCTTTTGACACTCTCTCGGAACATTGCCTTGCATCACAGTAGAAAGGACGGATTCATTCGTCCGTCACTCCTGGACACGCTAACCCCCAAATTCCTACCCACCCTCATACCTTTTTCCTTTCCAGAATTTCCTCTCCTTCCTTCCCCTAAAAGGACCCTCCACACAGCATCACCATCGATGCAATAGGCTCTGAGTGGAATTATTTTCCTTAAGTCCTCCTGTGTGGAGCTAACGTAAAAAAAAAATCTCGCAACATGGCACAATACCCCAAAAATAAATCACAATTATGTTTATGTAGTAATTAGTATTGTAACCATTATCGCCAACTCGATTTTCAAATTAGATATCACCCGAGCTACTAAGGTTCATCAAAAAGAAATTCTGAGCAATGGAACCGGTAGTTATACAGTCAAAGTGTTCTGTATAAAAAATCAAAATATCTGAAAGAGGAGCTAAGAAGCTAAACCATTTATTTTAAAACTGATATCCTAGATTTATAGGTGTGTTGGTAACACTGGTGGTAAAAGACCATTTACTGATCCATTTCATAATGGATCAATCAACTAGCACGTGGATATAATTTATGCTTAATCTACAGCATTTTTTATTCATACTTTATTTTTAACTATTGTAGTGAAACCTATTGTTAATTGGCTCATTTTGCACTTTCCCTGGTTACTGAGAGCAGGTCCATTCCTTCATCTAAATTAATAGTTAAATGTTGAGTTCAAGTTTTTCAGCACTATTGACAATAATGGTGATAGTTTGTTCGACGTAACATATCTTGGGATATTTATTTATTCTGAAAACTATCAGTTGAAAATAAGGAATCAACCTACAATAATGCTAAAGAAAGTGAATACTTTCACAGTGAGTTAAAATTAAAATTTGAAAGTGTTGTTTTTACCATCAATTGTTCTAAATTCTGATTTAGTCATTGAGTTAGTAACGCCCACCACGAAGCTGTTCTTACTAAAGCTGCCTGACGTTGCATCAGCGTACTCTATAAATATATCTGTACAGAGTTTGGCTTCAGCAGCACTATTCAGGATGATGAGGTGAGCTTGTTCGGCTGTGCACACTTTGAACGCTTCATTCCAGCTGGTGGGGGTGGTGTGTAGTTTGTAACAGCTGCCTGGCATTGATGGATAATGCTTATAACCTGTAACAGATAATACAAATCGGCTGTTTAAATATAAAAATTTTAAATGAACAATTGAAATGGGAAATTATTATGTCATAACATCTTAACTCATTGAGAGAGTTAAGTTAGGTTAGGTTAGGTATTAGTTTAGGCCCATCTTAACTCATTGAGAGAGTTATTTGGACTCAACTAGGAAACTGCCTCCATGAGCACTGCAGGATTCACTTAATCTGACGCCCTGTGCAGTAAGAGTACCGATGCCCCCCCCTAATTTAGCTAATTTAGAATAAGGTGAATAAATGGGCTATTGCATGAATTCTTTTTATTATGTGAATACCTCACAAGAGTCCCAGCTGCTCCCGTCTGAAACCAATGAGACCATGGCATCTCTAATCGGGGTATATTGTGAGGCTGAAGGTAGTGGGTAGGGTAAGGAGATGTAAAAGGAAGGTGGGGAATTACCTGGCTATTCAGATCTGTCACCAAACACGGCTAAAGCCATTTCAAGCAATGTTTCAATTCTGAATGGTGGTCTCAGGACCATATTGAAAATGCCTTCCACTCTGGAACGTGTCGCAAATATGTATACTACACATTATTTTATTTGAATTAATTGCGAAATAACACAAATTAATCAAATAGAATTTATTTACGCACGCCGGGATTCTATTCCGCGACCTTCGGATTGCAAGTCAAGAACGTTACCCCTCGACCATGGAGGCCGTCAGAGTTGAGCATTACAATGATAATATTTAAAAGGAACAGTGTATACATACCAGTATCGTGAGTTCCACAAACTCTACACGCTACAGAGCTGGGGTCCTCCTTCGGATTTAAAATGTTCTGCTCGCACACAAACAGAAGGGGCAATGAGGCACACGGTACATTGTTCAGCTGGAAGAGCCCGTGTGGGGTGCCCGTTGGGTGCGAGAGTGCCCCACATTGATTTGTTCCACCAGAGGGGCTCCCGGAGCCCCAGTTGCTGTAGCCTGCCTCAGAAAGAGTCTTGTCTGAAACATCGAGATGTTACATCGCTCGAATTAAAAACGAAATAAATTGTAGTGGTGTCGGCAGTATAATATGAAATCCTCACTAGAGGAATATTGTGATGCTGAGGGAAGGGGGTTAAAGGAAGAATATGGACCTTTGATTTTGGTCACGTATACCTATGTACTGTTTCTAAATGATAGACCAGTGCGAACATTAATTTGATGGCGGAAAACTAATTTAATATATTTTTTTTGCAGACAGTTAATAAAACTTTTAACTTATTGGTCACCTTTAAGAAATTTGGAAAGAGGTGTAAGATAGATATTGTTCCAAGTTTTCATTACCAGCCACCTGCCGAGCCATTCTGTATCTTTTGTGGGATCGTTATTGGAAAACGGATGTTGGTGATTTTTACATATTTACTGTCATATATTTTAGTTTAGATCGATTTAAACACGAATTCCTGCAAGTACGCTTGATTATTTATTCATTTAATATACGTTACGTACGTACAAATAAGAGCCAAAAAAATCACATAAATCTGACAGGAGATTAGATCCGCTATATAATAACGATCCCCCAAAAAATACCGAATCGCTCGGCTGGGTGTTTAATGATATTTCAAATATGAACATAATTATGTAAACATCCATGTTACCCGTTTCACTAGATGATGTCGGTTCTATGTTTTCTGTAAATTTTTACATTAAATGAGTACCAAAAAATATTGTAATCCTCACCATCGATTGTCCTATATTCATTTCTCGCAACCGAATTTTTAAAGCCCACCATAAAGCTGTCCTTGTTATAGTCACATCGATATGGCAAATTGGTACGGATATATTCCATGAATATGTCCGCGCTGAGTTTGGCTTCCTCAGCGCTGTTTAGTAAAATGAGGTGCGCTTGTTCATCTGCACACACTTTGAACGCGTCGACCCAGGATTTAGGGGTAGTATGAAGTTTGTAACAGCTGCCTGGCATCGATAGATACTTTTTGTAACCTGTAATGAAAAATCATATAAAGTTTTACAACGCTGGCCGGACTATTGCGACCAAGAAATGTTCTCAATTTTTGTTTAAAAAACCATTCACAAAACATTTAGTGAATATTACTGAGACATAATATTAGAGAAAAGCAATCAGTAAAAAACTCAACCATTTTGTCTTCTTCAGGGAAGAATAAAAATCCTGGGATATCATTGGAAAACACACAGGATTATTTATTCAAATGAACCGATCAACCCATTAAGTTAGACATAAAATTTGAAACCTACCAATCAAAAAGATATCAAGACAACATCAAAATACCAAAATTTAATACCAAACTAATGCAAAACAATTATATCTACTTAGGAATAAAGTATTTCAACAACCTTCCAATTGAAATAAAAAAAACCAAAGACATCAATAAACTGAAACTCAAACTGAAGCTACACTTCATCAGGAATAATTAAAACTAAATAATTACCTTTTTTTCTCTTTCTTTCCATTTATTATAAATTATATTTATCTCTATTTTATTTAGATTTTTCAATTTCGTACCATATCCTATGTATGTACACCTACACATATTGATGATCCAGAAGTCTCAATTGTTCGTATTATATACTTACCTTTTGCATAATGTTATTCTATTTCTGTTATAATTAGTGTAACTCGCTCATCAAGCACAAGAACTAGCTTTTTCTTTGATGAGATTGCAATTTTAAATAATTTCTGTACCGATATGTAATTTATGTAACACCTTTGTACACTTATATATCTATATTAAATAAATTAAAAAAAAAAAAAAAAAAAAAAATTAAATGATTATAGTTTTGGATTTTTTCACATTAGCTCCACACAGAAGGCCCTGAGGAAATTAAATCCCCTCATAGTCTCTGTCATCTTTCGGGATGCTGTATGGAGGGTATTTTTAGGAAAGGAAGGAGAGAAAGTTCTGGAATGGAAAAAGGTGTGAGGAGTGGGTAGGAATCCTGGGGGTCAGTGTGTCCAGGAGTGACGGACGAATCCTTCCCTCCCACTGCAGTGAAAAGCGGTGTTCCGAGAGAGTCCTGCTAGAGAGGTCAAAAGGTCTCCCTTAACCAGTCTCTCCCGATCCGGCCTGCCACGCATTTGGTGGACAGACGCCATCAAGATCCGAACAAACCACCAAAACAAACTAAACACTCCATGAACCCGGGCACCCCTGCTTGCTAAGTCACCAAACGTAGCGAACCACTTGAGGTGACCTTTGGCAGAGGTTTTGGTTATCTAATAAATGGTTCCCGGGGCGATGGTACATGTTGTCAAATCCAAGTCCAATTACTCCCAAATCCAAGTTAGTTTCACGAAAAAAGTTATATTTTCTCTGTCTCTGCATTTTTTTTTTAAATTTATTGCTGAATGAGTTGGTTGTAACTAGGTATGCATACCTGAAGAACAAATACTATAAACCGGTTCCAAGAGACCTCTCTTATCGTGTGTTATCTTCTTCTCGCACATGAACAGGAGATGGGACTCACAGGACTGGTCGTTCAGTTTCCTTCCCAAGCCTACCATCAGAGTCCCGCATTGTTCTTCATTATTAATGTTGTCGGGCTGTCCGTCGTGCCATTCACTGTAGCCGGTTTTCTCCAGCTCCTGTCCTACAATACCAATAAGATATGTACTTAAAACACAAACACACTTAAAATATCATTGAAGAACAAGATAACACTAATAATCTAAACGAAAATATGAAAGAGAACAAGACACAGAAAAATATAATGAACGCGACTGGGACTTGAACCCAGAACCTCTCGCCTAACCGGGATGTGCACTTTTACCAAATTATTCGAAGATAATATTGATAATTCTAAAATTTGAAATTTGAGATTGACAATTATGAAGGTTTGACGGAAAAGTGGTAATTTCTGAATTGGTAAAAGCACAATCCGAGAACCGCGCATGCGCACTCGCACGTGCATTTAAAAAAAACCGTGGAGATAATCCCATGAATCCCCTCATGACAAAATACTGAATACCGATAGCGGAGTTTCGGGAGGGAATCGCTCGCGTTCAAATTAAGTTCGATAATAATCTTGCAAAATAGAGTGTTATTTTTATTATACTATATTTTTGGTATTAATTAATTTTAATCTACAGACGTTTCATATTAGTTTGTATTGCCGTTCCTTATCCAGAATATTCCTTAGTGAGATGACACCTCTGTTTCTATCCGATTTCGGTCTTTCTTCTCCTTTTACCTTCTTGAAATATTCAAATTTCACGCGATTCTTTGATCATCGGTCATCGCAATCACTGCTACCAACAGTTAAGCGCTCACTAGCGTCTACGCGACGCCATCTTCTTCAATTGGCGTCTAGCAATTTTTCTTCTCCAAAATTCTTACGAAAATCATTACGCAATGTCAAAAAATAATGTGTCTCCCGAGGCGGTTGAGTGAAATTTTTTGAAATTTTTCAAATGCCGAGTGCCACCATTTCTCTTAAAGAACCCTTATAATGACTGCCCCTCCTCGAGACAGACTCGAAATGTTAGAGCGTCTTCAACGATTTAATCAGAAAAATTGGACCAATGTGAGATATAACAAGATCATTAAGGAACACCTTGCCGATCCGGGCTTTAAGGAGCTAGAGGTGAACTTTAAGTTGCAACCATACAATTCTGGGTCTTTTCAACAGGTCACTATTGAAAGATCTTTCGCGGCGATAACACATGCAGCTCTCAAGCACAGGGAGCAACTGCAGCAGTCTCTGCAGCAATTGGTCGAATGGGGATTTGAAGTACAGAATGTCTCTCCAGAAACCCTGTACGAGAAAGTTAATGAGTTGTTTGGAGGTCAGAACGACTTACAAAAATGCTCTGACGATCTGCTGCAAATAACACGCGGAAAACGGGCAGAGATAATTGAATTTAGAAGGGACAGGATTCTCAATTCCTGTAAACAGAATGTTATGTTTGCACATAATTAATACGAGCGCTTAGATGCCCACAGTGAAGATGCCTGAATTCGATACCCATCGCGCAGTTCACCTTCTGACCACGGTGAGCGCGACGGTCAACACACAAGGAACGAAGCATTATATACTAACGGTACGCCGTTCAGTCCAATACAGTAATCCTACGTGTTGTATTTGCCGGGATGCATACCGCCGTCCGCTCCATTTAAAACAGTCATTACGCTGTGTTCCCCGGAGTACTTGTAACTAAAAATGACACCGAAAAAGCCGAATTGAATTGTAAAAAAGAATGAAGCCGTCCCAGCCGAATTCGCAAGTCAGGGCAGCTTACCGTCTACCACGCCCGTCGCGCTCCAACCCATGGTAGTGTCGAGGTCTAGTGTTGCCGCCGCTGAGCCCAGTTCCTGGCAGCTAGTGCTTCACCACGTCAGCCGCCCATCCGCCCAACTCTACGCCCTGGGGGCGTTGAGAGGAGCCACCACGTCCGCCCATCGTATGCACACTCCAAGGTAGCTAATTTATTGATTCTCGAGCCACATAAATTCAAGCTTAGCGTCGTAACAAGCCTTTCGTTATACCTAGTTAATTGCAGGCCTTATGGAGCTTTCCATTGAAATACCTATTATGTTTCTAACCTTTGAATATAATAAATGTTTGTTGTGAACCGACTTGTTTAATTTACATTGTTAACTTGAAGAGAGCGAGCCTTACCCTACCCTGAGATTCACAGCTTCCTCTGTACCTAACAAAGGGGCTAGCAAACATAAAGATGCTTTAAATGGGTTTTAAAGGTTTATTACATTACAAGAAATCAGACAAAAAAGTACTTCTGCAGATCCCTCAGACTTCCTCTCATCTCTTCAATGAGGAAGCCCTCTCTACCCAATTGCAGAAATTGGGAGGAGTAAAGAATTGTTTTAGGCCCTTCCCACAAACCATCACTTCAACCGGTCCACAAAAGGAGGGGTCTGGTACAAAAAAGGCTTCAAAACCAGTTAAATACTTTCCGGCCCGAGATTCCTTTCTGACCCGAGATTTCTTTCAGGCCCGAGATTTTATTCCGTTTCAAGAATTTTTTGCATCCCGAGAATCCTTTCGCCCGAGGGGGGCAGACCCCCAAAGGTATCCCCAGCCCTCCACCTCTGGTGTTAAAAAGGGGGGAAAGGATAGTAGCAAGCGATCAGTGCGAGGGCAGACCTCTAACCGACGTTATTACGGGGGTGCATGACTGGAGGCCATCAAAGTTTTGAGCGGGCAATTGCTGAATTTCAAAAACAAATGGGCAGCTCTAAATGCTCCCAAAGTTGTTCAAAAAATCATAGGGGGATACAGAATCCCCTTCTTTACAAAGCCCCTATTATTACGCTCAACTGCCTTAACTTTGTAAAGATTTGTGACAAAGACTACCCCAGCAATGACAAGAGAAATAGATATTTTCAAAAAACTGAATATATTGGAACCGGCAGTCAACAACTCCGTTTTTCTCTCCCAAATGTTCCTGATCCGAAAAGGGGACGGAAGCAACAGACCTATTCTCAACCTGAAAGGTCTCAATCACTTCATTTCGGTAAGAAAATTTTCTTTAATGTCGCATCAGAAAGTTCCCGAATTTCTCCAACCACAAGGCGGGTTGACAAAAATAGCAAATATTTAGTATTTATTTATATATTTACATTATATTTATTATTTTTTTTTTTTAAATAGCATATTTTCACATCCCAGTCGCAGAGTCTCATCGTCGTTTTCTAAGGATTGTGTACAAAGGAGAGCTTTTGCAATTGACATGCCTTCCCCAAGGCTTGAGCAGTGCTCCACAAGCCTTTGCCAAGGTGACCAATTGGGTTGCGGAGACCCTACATCGTCAAAATGTGAGGACCATTGTATACTTGGACGATTTCCTTCTGGCCCACCAGGACAGGACAATTCTGAAGTTCCAAACAAATCTATTTCTGAATCTACTAAGAGACCTCGGTTGGACTGTCAATTTGAAAAAATGCATCAGCGAGCCGGTACAAACAGTGGAGTATCTGGGCGTAATGTGGGACACGCAATGCGATCGGAAGTCGCTGAACAGGAGAAAGTGCGAAGACCTTCAACAATCCCTTTAAAGGCTTCAGAAAAAGAAGAAGTGGAATGTGAAGGAGGCCCAGAGAGTTCTGGGAAAACTAAATTTTGCATCATTCGCCACTACAAAGGTCGTCTTTATTGCCGAAGGATGCAACTACAAATGCACTCCATGATGAAACTTCCCATACGAACGAGAATTCTCATAAAGGAACCCGTAATGAAAGACATATCATGGTGGGCACAGAATGTAAAGGTCTTTATGCCACTGCACGTCCCCGCTGCTTCTCATTTCCTCTCGACCGATGCAGCAGATGGCTGGGGTGCTCAAGTGGACGGTACTCCGACTGCGGGAAATTGGACCAGGGAACAGCAGAATTGGCACAGCAACTTGAAAGAGAGGTTTGCCATACTAAATAAAAAAAATGGGGTATGTTAGAAACTTTCTTGGAAGAAGGAAATTAGGAAGCGTAATTACTCACTGTAAAATGTAGCAGGCTGGATCGATGGTGTCCACAAAAGAATTCACAATTCACTAAATGTTCCCATCTGTGCACAGATTCTCTGGTCACCATCAGTAGTTAGACTTTTAATACTTATATAAGGTAATTTTGCATTTGATAAGATTAATACACATAGACACTGTTTTTTGCTGCTTGCTTGTTCGGAAGTTATCACTGCACTGATTTGCAATGTCGTTCGTAGGTAGGAGGAAGTATGTAGGTAGGTAGGTGTGTATGTAGGAAATTGTAGGAAAGGCAACATGATAGAAATATTCCCAAACATACCGCCCACCAATTTTATATAGAAAAATTTAACTAATTAAATAGAAAGTAATTAAAAACGAAAAAAGTAGTTTGCTTAAAAGTAAAAAGAATAACACAAAAAAATTGGAAAATTTCTCTTAAAGTAGAACAAATGCTTATCTGTAGGTAACCTTTTGTAACTTAACCTTTTGTCGGTAAGTTGCTATGAGAGAAAATAAAATAAAATAAAATTATAAACTAAAACCTTTTATGGAACAACCGGAAGGGGACATACTTTTACAACGGTTCTTAAGTAAGTCCCATCTTTAGTTTTCACTGATACTACCCTAACCACTCCGTCTGTTCCAGGCCTTGGTGTTATTTGATCCTCGACGTTTATGATCTTTTAATAAGAAAGGACCTCCCAAATCTATCCCTACACATGAAAATGGACGTCTTGGAGTAACACGAATAGAAGGAAGATTTCCCATGAGTGGAGGGATGAATGAAGCCTTCAGCTTCGTACATACAATACACTTCGATAAACGTGATTTAATTTTGCTACGAGCAGATAGGATCCAGAATTTCTGTTGTATAAGAAATTGTAGTACTCTGGGTCCCGCATGAAGAAAACTTTAATGGTAATAATCGATCAGAAGATCGCTTATGTGACTGGTCTTTGAGAGAATAATAGGATGTTTGCTCTTGTTTTGGAGATCGGAGTGTTCCAACCTTCCCCCGACTCGTAATATTCCGTATTGATAAATGAAATACCAGAACAAATGTTTGAGGAGTTCTACCGTTCTAATACAATCAGACAACAGAACAGTTCTCACTTATTTGAGGAACGAAGGAGGGACGAGATCCTTGAGTCTACTTCATCTGACCTTTCAGATTTTGTCTCTAGTAGACGAATACAATATAACCCTGCAAGTTCACTACCTACCAGGGCGGTACAACGGTCTTGCGGACCATTTGTACCGAGGAACCCGTCTACCGGAGTGGCACCTTCTACCTCCCGCAACAAAACAGATATTTCACAAATGGGGCAGACCCACTGTGGACCTGTTTGCCTCTCACACGGCTCATGTAGTGGACAAATATGTATCCATAGACAGGAAAGACAAAGCGGCGATATTTCACAATGCTTTCAGCAGACCTTGGAACTTTCCTCTGGCATGGGTGTTTCCGCCTCCTTGTCTAATTCCCCGAGTGCTTGCTCATCTGAACAACTCCACAGGAATTTATCTACTTGTAGCTCCCAAATGAACGAAAGTATTTTGGCTAACAGACTTGAAACAGGGAGCCTTGTGCCTACCTCAGGAGATTAAGAATCTACAAGAGATACTGATAGATACCACCACAGGCTCCCATCACCAGCAAATACTTCACCTAGAACTGCAAGTGTGGAAAATTGGAGCTGGGATGATGCATTGCAAGGATGGTCTGATAGAGAAAGAGAGATTTTAAAATCCAGCTGGCGAACTTCAACACAAGCTTCTTATAAAGCAGCGTGGATTAGATGGCGTGAATAGTGTTCATCCAACCATGTTAATTTCAAAGATCCAATGGGAGCCCAGTTGGCAAAGTTTCTAGCACTATAGCTTTGCATAAATCGGCTATTTCAACTTTATGCAATCCAAATAATGAAAATAGACTAAGTAACCATCTTGTGGTGAAGCAAGTAATGAAGGGAATATTAAACAGCTCGATTAAAGTGCAACGGGATACAATATGGGACCCGAGACAGATATGTTCTTGGCTTCAGACTAACAATCCAGAAACTATAACCTTATTTGAAGCATCCAGAAGGTGTGCAGTCATACTCCTGTTATCCTCAGGACGAAGGGTACATGATCTGACACTTTTGAGATTAACATCGGAACATTTTATTGATATGGATGATCATATTATTTTATGGCCTGCATTTGGTTCAAAGACAGATTCTGCAAAGTATCAACAATCGGGATGGAGATTAAACTCCTCATCAAATCATTCCACCGATCCTGTATTTTGGCTTAAGAAGCTGTGTGTTCTCTCAAAGGACAGGAGACAAGAGGCACCCAATATTGATAACTTGTTTTTATCCACATCAGGTCCAACCAAAGCAGCTTCTAGAACAATTATCCGTGGATGGGTCAAGACAATACTTAGAGATGCTGGTATTGAGGCTTCTGCGGGGAGCACTAGGTCAGCAGTGGCTTCACTTTGGAAGGTTTGAAAACTTTTCAATAGAGGACATTTTCGAAAAAGGAAATTGGCAGAAAGAAAATACCTTCCAAAAATATTATAAAAAGAAATAAGGCAGTCCAATATTCAGGAGCCGGGGACTTCGTCATCCATGACAAACCTGTTTAAACCAATCATTCGGCAGAGGGAGACACACCCCCAAAGGTCCTCCATTTCTGGAGACAGAAGGAGAGGCGATCATTGTGAGGGCAGACATTTAGGAACCGGGGACTTCGTCATCCTTGACAAACCTGTTTAAACCAATCATTCGCCAGAGGGGGACAGACCCCCAAAGGTCCTCCATTTCTGGAGACAGAAGGAGAAGCGATCATTGTGAGGGCAGACCTCCAACCGGCGCTTCTTTATGAAGATGATCACAATTGGCATCAACACTGCCACCAGACGATAGCAGACAATTCTCACTAAGGAATATTCTGGGTAAGGAACGGCACTATATAATATTGGAGTTTTACCTAACATTAAAACTCTTATTATGTTGCCTTCCTTATCCAGAATATTCTTCATCCCCTGTCTGGTCAGACTACAATTGAAGAAGATGGCGTCGCGTAGATGCTACCGAGCGCTTAACTGTTGGTAGCAGTGATTGCGATCACCAATGAACAAAGAATCGCGCGAAATTTGAATATTTCAAGAAGGTAAAAGGAGAAGAAAGACCGAAATCAGATAGAAACAGAGGTGTCATTTCACTAAGGAATATTCTGGATAAGGAACGGCAACAAAATAAGAGTTTTAATAGTAGGTAAAACTCCAATATTTTGTGTTTAGATTTTCGATTAGCATAATTTGATCATCAAAATTTTTGTTTGAGAAATTTTATATTATATTCTCCGTGTGGTGAGATTACGGTACAGTAGGTATACGTAAAAAATATCGATCCCCACCATCAAAGAAGTGCTCGAGCCGCCGCTGCGTTTGATTCAAACAAACAAAAGTGAAATTCAAATCGATGTTAATGTATTTAAAAAGATTTAATGGGAATACTGAATCCGCAACACTGTAATAAAATGGAGGTAGGCCTACATATATGTCCACATCTGGAAGGCTCAAGAAATAATAAGGTTTAAGCATGGCAGATAATAACTAGCTACAAAGACACGGGTTTTAAAAAAATAATATAAATTCATTTACGAGTAATAAGAAAACTTTGAAGCATACCTTCGATTATCTCGTATTGCCCTGGAAGAATCAAGTCGTGAAACCCGAGCCAAATATTACTCCTGTCAAAGCTAGTATCCGGTGAGCTGCCAGCATATTCATTAAACATGTCCAAGCAGTGTTGAGCCTCCTCGGCACTGCGGAGGATTACGAGACGAGCTTGTTCGGCCGAACAGACTTCAAACGCATCGTACCAGGTCCTTGGTTTTCGATGTAATTTGAAACAGCGATCATCGATTGCGGTAAACTTTTTGTAATCTGGAAAAAATGAAGAGTGATAAAGAAGTAAATTTGATGAATTCGTACGTCAAGGCGACGTTAAATTAAAGGGGAAACTATCAGGTAGTTTATTTATTTTAATAATTATTATAGACACTAGAGAGGCTATTCATCAAAAATTTTAAGCGTCATTTTAATTATGTTATTTGTGCAAAGTTCTATCAAAATATTAAATTCCTGTGGCTACACGGAAAACAAATGTGCAATTGTTCTAGTCGAGGTAGAGAGCTTGTAAATATAGTAATATAGTAGTTTTATACATCGCCATCTTATGCTTAGGAGTCACTGAAGAGATAAACCAAAGTTAATTTTGATCGCGTCCGTGAATAATAACAAAGTAATAATAACCTAGTATTTATATAGCGCAGTTTTCTGATATTTCACTTCAAATGCGCATAATTATAATAAGCTTAAAATTAATTATATAGTAATCCTTACGAGTCCTTACAAAATTGATTAAATAATGTGAAACAAAGAATATACAGTATATATACAAAGCAATTCCTAAAGAACAATATTAACAACAATAGTGAGTGCACATTACAATAGATATTGATCCCATTGAAACCATAACGGTGCCATTCAACAGGAATCATTAAAAACTAAAATATACTACAGAACACGAAACAGTTTAAGTTTAGAAATAATACAAATTCGGAGTGCACATAAAACTATAGTAAGGAGGTAATCGAAACCAAACAATTACTGGAAAATTACTGGTTTATTATAGTTTTTTGAAAAGGAGTTAAAAATTCATGAAAGGTTTGATTTTTTAAAGTTTGTTTTTAAAGCCCTTTTGAATTCAGCCAAGTTCTGGATATTAGTTAGAACTGAGGGAAGTTTGTTCCAAATGAGCGGGCCAGTTACACGAAAAGATCGATCATAGTAAACGGCTCGATTTGACCTAGAAAGTTCGATTAAACGATTAGTAACATCTTGATCTGCTGATCTTAGAGTAAGCTGTCTATCGCTTAAGTTTTGTCGGACACATAGTTCTGATATATAGGCTGGCGCCATTCCTTGTAATGCTTTGAAGGTCATTAAGCAGATCTTGAACTCTATTCTTTCAGGGCATCGAAGCCAATGAAGGCGATCCCTTAGAAGTGGGGTTATACGGCAATACTTAGATTCACCAAAAATCATTCTCACCGCAGCATTGAAAACGGACTGGATTCTATTGAATTGTTTTTTAGGTAAGCCAGCATATGCACTATTACAATAGTCCATACGTGAGACAACGAACGAATTTATGAGTGACTTTGCTCCATCAGAGGGAAGGCAACGCCTGATTGATTTTATCTGCCTTAGATGGAAAAAGCCTGAACTTACATATTTTGAAATTTGTGATTCAAGAGAAAGACTATTGTCTATTGTGAAACCCAGAAATTTTATTTCTGTAGAAGGGATTATATCTGTACCCTGAATATGGATTGGATTAGAGTCGACGAGGGCTTGCCTTCCAGGAGAAGCTATACAAATAAATTCCGTCTTGGTCGGATTAAGTTTGAGTTTATTGACAGACATCCAACTTGAGACTGTGTTAATGAAACTAACCACCTCGTTTTTAAGGACGTCTTTTTCATCCGGGGAACAAAACTTGAAAATGAAACGATCGTCTGCATAGCCTTGTGATTCAAAGCCAGCTGATTGAATGAGTTTCTCGAGGCGATTTGTATAGAGAATGAAGAGAATGGGACCCAAGACAGAACCCTGGGGAACTCCACATTCTATGGGAGTTTCAGGTGAAGTACAATTATTGAAAATTACTGAGGCTACTCGTCCAGACAGGTATGATGTCATCCATTGGAGTACATCACCTCGAACGCCAAATTCGGTTTCAAGCACATCCTGATTACACCTCAAAATTGGCTTTCTCATACCTAAAATTGGGATTAATCATTAAAGTGATCACTCTAAATATATTAATGGATTTTCCTTACCCGTATCGTAGGTTCCACAATCCGCATTAACCGTCAGAGTGCTGAGGGATTTCTTACAGATAAACAAGCTAGCCGCCTCACAGGGCCCGTCGGAGTAATAACCGTTTCGCAACAACCGAACGCAATTGCGTCCATCGCCGGGGTTGGGCTTGGGGTGGTTCAAGTATAACTCTGAAGTTGGAATGCCTGCAAAGAAATAAGAACGAAAATAATAAGTAATACCACCACAACACGGGCATGTGCCTAGCATGGTGGTCGAAAAATCCCCAATTTATGTAATAAAAAATTCAATGAATAAAGAAAACTTAAAAAAATATAGAGTCTACTACAATTTCGTCTGAATTGGAAAATTCAATTAATATTACATAAATAAATGTTTTTAAATTTTTCGGAAATTTTAAATACATAGGTTTTGTTTTATTTGAGTTTATAAGCTGTGGAAGATATTGTTTTCAGAAATTCAATATTTTTCATACATTGTTTTCGTTTTAAATGCCTACATACTTTATAATTATGTTTACTTTTATGGAATCTAAGTAGTTAAGAAAAAGAAAGAGAAAGATAATTATTTGCGTTTTTATCACGTATTCAAGTTATTTATTTGATAAAAACCTCTTATTTTTAACGTAATAAGACAACTACTTTCGACACTACCGGTGTACGTCATCGTCAAGGCAGACAATGTACAGAAAGAATTATTTAAAAAAATATGTTTATAAAAATAAATATTCACTTTGTATATATTTATGGATACTATAGATGTTTCAGATATTTGGAGCATGATACTTCGGAAACACGATATCCAAGCATAAAATCAGGATTGGCTTTTGTTTCCTTCAGCAATTCAATAACTGATGATGTTGCTGATCTAAGATCTCCAACTTGAGAGGAAGATGTTTCATAGGAACTCACTAAAAAATGGCAACATAAATAAATATGCAAAATTCCTACATATTTAAAAAATGATTACGTACCATTGATTGCCACGTATTTCTTTTGTTGGAATAAGTCATGTATCCCAATCCACGCATTGCTGGTGGAGCTGGCCATGTAGATTAGCAGTGCCCCAATCTCCTCCTCAGAGGTTGGCACCACGAGCTCAGCACCTTCCAAGGAACACATGGACACCGCCTCTCTCCAGCCCAGCGCCGCAGCGTTTTCTTTGTAAAACGCACCAAAAGTGGCGGAGTAAAAGTAGTCATCCCTGAAAAATGGTTCAGCCGTCTCCGCTCTTGCGACTATAATAAAACACAGGGTTGAAAATTTTTTTCTGGGAACAGTTACATTGTCTGAGGTTTGTTTAAAACGTATCAAATATCGCCAAAACTGTGCTATATTTTATTTGGCGAAGCTCAGGCACAAATATTGAAAGTTTTATTATTGATCATTTTCTAAAGAATTTAATTTCCCACATTATACAATAAAACCATCACCGAAACAGGGTTCGTTAGTAGAAGATTTTAAACTTCAAAAGCAGTTTGTACGGCCCGTTACTTATTTTTTTTCGGGCTTATAAAAATACTCAATTATTTCAAAGGCAAATTTGTGTTCCACTCGCAGAATTTAATTAAAGCATCTAAAATATTTCCAAATCAAAATCACATGATTTTATATTGCTTAGTAGTTACTTGATAAAGGAGGTAAACCTCCATCCTGAAGTGAAGCTCGGGGATGAAGCGAAAAACATGATTTAATTAGGCGTCTCGTATGACAAGAACGTAAAAATGTTTAATGGTTACTTACCTTCTTTAGAAGATATGCACAGCAACCCCAGTATGAACAGTGCGCTTCGAAACATTCTACAATAAACTATTGTGTAAACGGTTGTTTCGCCAACAAGAACAAATCAGCAACAAGTCCAGATAATGATGCAAATGAGAATGATTTATTTTTGGAAAGAACTCTTTATTTATACCTTCAGCACATTTTACATTTTGTGATAAACTTTAACCCTTTGCGTGGTGAACAAATGTGTAATAATTTTTTTTATTTCAAAAATCTTTTTTGGGTATGTAAGTGAATAGAAATATACAAAACATCTACCAGTTAGGTAGGTATCTAAGGGCTGCGTGTGTTTTATGTACTTAATAAAATGGTTTTCCATCCCATTTGTATTTCGCAAACACAGTTTTGTATTTGAAATTTAAGCCCCGACTAGGCAGATATTAGATTCCATGACAACTCAGAATCAACTCAACTCAACACTTTTTCGAAAAGTCATTAAAAGCTATGAAAAAAAAATGAAAAATAGCCCATAACCTAACATAACATAGCCATATTTTTTTTCATCACTTTTTATTGACTTTTCAAATGAGATGTTGAGTTAAATTCATTCTTAATTGTCCGGTCACCAAATATTTGGACCACGAAACTCGCCCACAAGGCATATTTTAGGTTTGGGTGTCTTATTTTTCCACTGTTATTTAACACTTACCAGATTTAAGGCTCCGTTACCGGCCCCAAAAAGAAGAAGATGGAGAGATACGAAATTACAAATGTTAGAGGAGAGCGCTAACATTTACAGCGCCAAAATCGATTCAAAAACTGCGAAAATCTTTAATAAAACACGACTCGTTTAAAATAGAGCGAAAATCTCTTGGGGGCTGTCTAAAACAGTATTTAATGAAACACTGTGAATTTTTCATACATATAACTTGTAAAATAACGGAAACAGACTTGAAAATAAAAAAATTTGGAGCATACTTTGCGATTTTTTTCTATCGAGGGAATTTCATATAATTAGCTTTTCGGCGTGGGGAATGTATAGATATTATCTTCAAAAATAACATATATTTTTTTAAGAGCTTAAAAAACATCAAAAGTTTAAGGGAGATTTGCAAGAAATCAGTAGAAATTCGGAGAGCGGCTTCTTAAGGACTCCGTTAATATGACAGATTCAACTTTTAAGATTTAAAATAAAGAAAAAATACATAACTTTTATTTATTCACATCATTTATCTGAATCCATTTTCTTAGTCTGCCTTTTAATTTCTCGGATATGAATGGTGTATTTGTGTGTATAAGTATTTCAATCGACACCCGTCAGTTTTAATTCTACAATTAATTCTATAAAATAACTAATAATAATAAATGTACGTAGTTTGCAGCACAGAGTGGAAGATACTCTCAGTATCGCCCTGGTGAAAGACCACCATTCGGAATTAAAAAGTTACTTGAAATTACTTTAGCCTGCACACTTGAGATTAAAAATAAGAGGAAAATAATTTCTCTCTACATCCTATTTTAAAAAATCTGTGTAAAAACCGGACAATGCCAGTGCTTCAGCTCGTTCAATATAAAGCCAACGGTCACAAAAAGGTTAACATTTCATAGTCTAATATAAATTATAAAATAGAAAACAACACTGTAATCACAGTGATAATAATAATGTCCATTTGACCAGATCAGCGAATTCCCAGAATACGGAAAGTCTAAGGAAAAATAACATTTTTTATTAAATGATATCTTTCATTGACATCCGCCACCCGCCGACACATTGATAGGCCCAACCCGCAACTGCATCCGTCAAAACATGATTGCAGAAATAAAAACATATAATATTTATTTACGTAGTTAGTTTCAACATGATTAATAATAAGCAGGTACCTATCCAGTGTATTCGATGACGAAAATAATTATAATATTTAATTAAATGAAGACAATATTAGCGAAACTCAATCGAAAATCTAGAAACAGAAAATCATTTGCCCGGAAATCAAAAGGTCCTGGGTTCTCGAGTCCCAGAGGTGCAAATATCTTTTTCTGATTTTTCTGTTTCCAGATTTTCAATTGAGTTTCGGTAATATTGTCTGTATTCAATTAAATATTACAATTTGAGGTTTTACTTACAAAGTTAATAAAAAATAAAAATAAATGTATCCATCCTAGACTTGCAGAAAAGTCAATAGATGTCGCATATTAAATAAAATGGATAAAGATTTATCCAGACACTATTTAGATGGCAATTAGTTCAGGTTTGAATCTTGCAATCACGCATAAACATAGCAGCCAATAAAATATGCTTTAAGAAAATGAAGATAATGTGGGTATGTAGTTCTTAGTCGAAGTATGATACAGTTAAAAATGACCGAATCGGATATCGACACCTTCGCGCAGTGCTCAGCGCATTTGCCCGGAGAGCGAAAGGTCCTGGGTTCGAATCCCAGAGGCGCAAATATCTTTTTCTTATTTTTCTGTTTCCAGATTTTCGATTGAGTTTCGCTAATATTGTCTTTATTTAATTAAATATTACAATTTGAGGTTTTACTCATAAAGATAATAAAAAATATATTATTATACAGAATAGCCGGGGTGAGTCAGCGCTACCAAAGATCGGAGAACACTCTCGTCCAGGCCGTGGCCCAGTGGCAGGGCGCGCCTCTTCACCAAACATGGAGAATACATCTGAAGCCCCCGTAGTAGATATACGATTACGTACTAAATATGTAGATGTATATATTTTTTTTTTAATCTTTTTTATGTTATTTGATTTTTTATCTGGTAAATCCGTTTTATTTAATGTATACTTTTTTATGGCTGACAGAGTATTGCACCCACCGCTCTGTTCGGCTGAAATAAACATTATTATTATTATTATTATTATTATTATTATTTTCCATTTTAAAATAAGTATTACATAATAGCGCGAACCAGCGAAAAATCAGGGATAGTCTGAATTATTGACATATCAGCTCCAATTTTGAAAATGGCAGTGCTAGTAAAGTTCTGTTACATAAAAAGGATGACATTAGTATAATTTACATTTAAAAAATAATAATATTAAAGGTGTAAGATAGAAGAGTTTTATTCGTTTTATTTCCCATTTCAATAGAACTTTTACAATAAAATATTGCTTTTATTATTTATAAAATACATGATATTTAATTAACGCAATTACACAGAGCAGATACATTAAATCACCATACTGCTGGTGGGGAAGTACCTGGCTATTCAGATCTGATCACCAAACACGACTAAAAGCCATTTCAAGCAACGTTTCAATTCTAAATGGTGGTCTTAAGCCAGGACGATACTGAGTGTATCTTCCACTCTGGAACGTGCCGCAAATATACTACATATTATTTTAAATGAATTAATTGTGAAATTAAATAACACAAATTAATTAAACAAAATTCATTTGCCCATGCCGGGATTCAAACCCGCGACCTTCGGATTGCTAGTCAAGAGCCTTACCCCTCAACCACGCCGGCCTTCAGAGATGGATTCATTCATCCGTCACTCCTGGACACACTGACCCTCATATTCCTACCCACCCCTCTTTCTATACTTTTTTCCTTCCCTGAACTTCCTCTCCTTCCTTTCCTAAAACGACCCTCCACACAGCACCCACAAATATGACATAGACCCTGAGGGAAATATTTTCATCAGGGCCTCCTGTGTGGAACTAATGTAAAAAAAAATGGCTAATAAATTTCTAAAAAACATGAATTTGACATATTATGGTGGAAATTGGTATTGGACGCCACATAATATCCAAGACCTTTACACAAGGCCATTAATAATAATAATTGGATAATTTATAGAGCGCCGTTTCTGTGAAAAATCACCTCAAGGGCGCTGTACAATTTATTAAGAATTCTTAGGTTCTATCTAATTTTACTATTTACAAATGGATACAGAAACATACTTACCTGGCAGGTCACTTCCGTTAAACACACTTTAATTAGAAAGTTTATGCTTGGAGAAGATACCACTTTGCACGTGGAAGACATTTTATTTAAAACACTGGACATTGCACGATTTTACATTTGCTACCCCCATCACTATTAGTATTACATTTATGAAAAGATTAGTGGCAAAAGTAGAGTTGATATTTATTTTAATAGACTGGAGAATTTAGGACTCTTTAGGGCTGGAGAAAGTTCATGAAATGACCTTTACAAATGCTTACAAATATGTATGTAGGTTTTTTTTTTCTACATTTTTACAGGTTAGTTATTTACAGTATCGCAGGCATTGAATGTGAAGGTGAATGATTTTGAGTTTATGGATACGACTGTCTGACAAGGTGAGTTTTAAGTTTAGCTCTAAATTCCACAGAGTCTGTGATCATTCTTAAGTAATATGGCAGTCCATTCCAGGCTTTAGGTCCTAACACTCCAAAAGCGAACTCACCAAACTTAGTATCTGGTGTGCGCTTTGGTTCCGTTAACCTTCCGATAGGTGATGACACTGCTAACCTCAGGGTTGACTGTCGAGAATGGGAATTTTTTGGAATACACAATTGGCCATTATTATATAAGACCATATTATAGGTTCCTAAAATTTACGTATCCTGCTTTTGCAGGGGTTAAGATTAATTCCAAAACATAATCAAGAAATAAAAGAATTATGTAAATCATTTTTCAAATTTATTGATAATTTGTTAAACTATACCACAAACACGTGACAATAAATAATTGCATGTTACATTTATTATATTTACAAAATTGAAGAACCAAATGAACCACATAAACAAAATGTTTTGTTTTTAAATGTGGTTACTGTTATTCCTTCCAGAAGAAATAAAACATACAAAATGCTCCCTTATAAACAATACGTTTCTATTTTATCTACTAATTACACTGATCTATGTATGTGCTTGTTATTTATAACAAATTACATAATAAATGGAAATACATATTACAAAAATTGAGCTGTACAGAAGTTTTTTTAGCAATAAAAAAAGATAAATGCAATATAAAATTTTATAACAATATAAATATTCTGTTTTTCCATTTTTTTGTAAATTCATGTTTATAATTTGAAATGTACACAAAATACCAACACCGCAGTCTTCTCTTTAAATAAATATAATGCAAATGAAAGCAAAAATGTTTGAATTGTTCATATTATGTACTTTATTGAATTGAAAAATATATACGCACATCCCATAGAAAAGGATTATAAGTCAAAATTTTCCTCTGAATAGTCGAGTGATTGTGATTGAGTACCACATGAAAACCGTATTTAAGTTAGATCACTCCATCTCTGCAAGATGTCGCTATTGTCTCTTTTTGATGGGACCCCTTGTTCATCATTCGTGATTTGTTTTCGCTCTTCTAAAATTAACATTTTTTGATTTAAAACACTTTTCTATGGGAGTTTATAACATACATCTTTGTATTTCCTGATAAATAATCTTGGTGGAGATATTTTATTTATGAAACTTAATATCTTACAATGCCAATTTTTCAACAATCAAAGTAGATAAATAAAAATGCATTGATTAAATAATCAAATATCACAATATGTATTTATTTTATTTGATTCAAATAAAAAATTATATGTTTTCTTTCTGTGAATAGTAATCTAGAATCCATTTAGAATCAACATCATTATTGCTGAAAATAAAAATACACATATGTCTCCTTGTTTGAACAAGTGTAGGACTGTGTGCACTTGTGGTTTGGGGGTATTCCACCACTACTAAGGAAACTATTGATTAGGATTACTTGTTGATATTAGCATATAGTATTTGTTTCACTGAGTAATGCTATGTCAAGTCAAGTAGATGTCTGTTTTTACAGCCATATTAATCCCGAAAGTAAAGTTACTTGACAAGTATGCAGTTAAATGTAAATGTGCAGTTAAATGTAGACACTTCCCGTCTTACTCATAATTAGACATCTGATTATATGCATTTGCATATTTGCATATGCAAATGCATATAACTCTCTAATTACGGCGTTAATGCATATTTTAGCCTTTTTTTCCCAATCGTGCATATTTAGCATTTGAAGACGCATCCATTAAGCAAAATATCGCCCTCATCTCAACACATTCCCACAAGTTACCAGATGCCATAGAAAAATTGGAAACAAAAAACCTTCCTCTATTTAAATCAATAGAAATACTGGAAACAATGATTGAACTCGCCAATGCCCTTCCCAATTCAATATCAGAAAAGATTCGTGAAAAGTTAGACGCTATTTTGTTTAAAAATCTGAGTTTTGAAGACATGAAGAACTTTAATGCCTACATCAACGGCACAGGTCATATATACCCTGCCTCAACAGGTATCTCCAGAAATGCCGCCAAATTTTTTAAATTTTGTCGGATGACGTAGAGAAGTCGTTTTCGGCATTTTGGGTGACAAACATCAAAAAATTTTGCCCGAAAATTTGGAAAAATACTTAATTATATATTGTTACAAAAACAATGCATAATTTTAAGAATATTTCGCTGTTTTTGTATCGTCTTTAATTAAAATATACAAAAACAAAAATGGTATCTATTTTGATTTTGCATTGTGCATATTTTAGGCATATCAAGAGTTTTTAGTGCATATTTTGGCCTTTTTTAGTGCACATTTGCATGCATATTTTGGCACTTTGTTAGTGCATATAATCCGATGTCTACTCATAATGAAACCCTAATACGACGCTGTAGAGTCGTATTAGCTATACAGGGGAGGGGGCCTATTCGGCTCAGGTTAAAAATCTTTACTCATAATCATAAATTTTCCCAATATTTCTCGACAGCTGGGTTATGAGTTATGATTTTTTTACATTAGCAACACTCTGCTTTAAAGCTGAAAAAACGCGGTCAATTTGGCACTTCGCGGCTGGTTTATTTATGCTTCGCGGCATGTTGCCAAATTCACGTTTATTCATATGTCAAAATATTATTCGATGAGTTGTTTTGTGTTTCAAGTTTTAACAATAACTAAGAATGGACAACGTCGTAAACATTAATTCGGATGTGGAAATGAAAAGGCGTAGGCATTTCGAAAGTTATACGGCCATAATACTGAGTTATCCCTGGTGATCGGGTGGTTTAAATTCTGCCACCTGCTAATACTCTCGTATTGCGACGAGATAAGAAAATGTGTCCCACCATTTTGAGTAACAATTTCACCTAACCCGTTCGTATTCTCTTGGTATTATCTTGTTTGCAATTATGAGTAAGACCGTTCTCCTATAATGACCTAATTTTATCTGCATATATAATATAACCACATTTTTTAAGGAAGTAATTTAGTAGTGTCATCTGTTGTAGTATACTCGTTTTGCAATCTGTGGCTATTTTTATAATTTTCTGCAGTGTTTTACCATGAAACATTATTTTATATAACGATTTTTGAGCTGTTTTTTAGTTTAAGGGTTATTAGTAAGTACAATGACATGTTTGTGGATAGCAAATTCATACGCAAAACTTTTCAAAATAACTTCTACCACACAGTCATTGATTGTGCCCTCCACAATTCCAGTAACAAGTAAACCTAGCATCACTAAATAACAGGCACGCCAACAATAAACAAATATTATGTGTCTACTTTTATAAAATCAGTTTACAAAACTATCATCTCAAAAGATTTATTCTAAAACTATATTAATGTACAACTTGAAAACAATTTATGAAAATAACCAATGTAAAAATATGGTAGATCACTATACTACTAATCTGACAGTCATCACACGCGTAACAGAAATATTTAACCCTTCAGGATAATTTGTTCGCTTTTCAGAACAACTCATATAGGTCTCATAGAAATCGTTGTGTCTCCCTTATTATCGTAGTGAGAAATATGATATAAACGGTGTTAGAAAGAGAAAACACAACGCTTTGCACTCAAATCTAAAAATTAACCACAAAAGAAGTCAAATGTACACCTTTACCTTTATCTTTATGTTTAAGTTTCCAATCATAATTTGAAAAAAAATTATGAAACTTTGGGAAATTTTTTGTTTATTTTTACATGAGGTGACAATAGTGTTTATAGCACATTTAATAAAATATGTACGTATTTATATTTTATTTCATTATTATCAATTTTAGTTTGAAAAAACATAAGTTGAGCCATTTTCAAAACCTTTTTTATGTTTGGATGCAAAATTTTAATATTTTAAAAATTATGTGTTTATTTCGAATTATAAATTTTGAAAGAGTTATTATCACCTTTAAAAAATAGTTTTTAGTTTTCGGATATGTTCTGAAACATTCTATTTATTTGGATTTTATTGCAATGTGGAAATATTTTGACCCTCTGACAAAATATGGCCGAGTCCTGAGGGGTTAACAATGTTATAATGATCACATGCAGTGTTCATATACTCATCTGATAAATAATCTGTCAGTGATAATCACATTGACAGTTCCGAAGAACAAAGTCAGATGTGCAATTTTGTAGTTATGCAGTAGAGCTGTTTAAAGTCTCGTTTCTGCATTTTTACTGTCTTCGAGATCAAGAAATATAGTGTTGTATTGATATTTTGCATTTCATTTCTTTTCATTCAAAATTCTGAAAATAGAGACTTTTAAATCAACAAAGTAAGCCAATAAAAGATTTTCAATTTTTAGCAGATCCGACATTGTTCTTCGGGACTGTCGACATACTCATAACAAATTTAATCTGACTGTAATCAATAACTCATATTTATGTATATTGACAGTGATCATTTTCATTAAAAATATAATCTGACATTAATCACATACTCATCAGAAAAAATGAATGATAAAGTTCACATGCATCTGGTAAATAAACTGATTGATATTCACATGCTCGTAGCAAATATAATCTGACTGTAATCAACTACTCTTAGATATATCATCCCGTAGAAAAGGGTTGTAAGTCAAAAAAGTTAATTTTACAACAGTGCAAAAAAAATTAATGAATGATGAACAAGCGGTCTCGTCGAAAAGAGATACTAGCGACATCTTGCGGAAATGGAGTGATCTAACTTAAATACGGTTTTCATTTTCAGAGATAAAACGTAAAATAGAAAATTTTGACTTATGACACTTTTCCGTGAGATGTGCAATATGTGTTCTGAAAGTGATCACATAATCATTAAAAATGTAAACGGACAAATAATGTAACTGTGATGGAATACTAATTCATTATAAATGCAATCTGAAAATAATCAGAAAAATACTGTTACAGATTTACAAACAATATAAAACATAAATGTAATTACAATAACTCAATTTTAGTTAATTATGTGAATGGCTAGGATAGATAGCTGACTGCTATAAATTCTTCTGTACATTGTAGTATAATGTACCTACTGTACTATTTGCAAAAAAGCAACATGTTGATGGCGGTCTATTTCCTACTCTATTTACAATAAAATTACAATTTATTCAGCAAGATGGAGTGCCAAAAAATTCTACAAATTATGTTGTCGAGAAATGCGTAATGTATTCTTATGTATAACTGAATGTCTCTTTAAACAAGTCCAGCAAAACTAAACAGCCTTAAACATCACTTTTGTTTCTTTTTTTATTCTTCATGAAGGCCGAAAAGTTTTGCAACTTCATTTAAGTCTTCGTACTTTCGCCTCTCAGCCAGAATCTGAAAACAAAACATATATTTATTTACTTTAAAAGTGTAATATGTATTATGTGCGCATTGCAAAAATCGCAAAATGACTGCAGTTTGATAGTTAAAATTACAAGATGGCCACCATTCATCATTCAAATTGCAATATTGGTCTGTCATACATGCTTTCAGATTGCAAAAATGAATGTCCAGCATTACACTATCATGTTACTTTATTAACGCAACGGCTAAATTACTTTTAGATTTTATAGCATTAATAAATAAAGTTTCATTGACATGACGTGCTTCCTCCTCCTTTAGTCAATGTTTCGGACAGCATTACAGTGTCCATCATCAGGGCAGATATTGGTCTCAGAAAGACATGGTACGATCAAGAGAATCAAATATTTAAGATGGGTCAATATCATGCTGTATGGATTTCAGAGAACGAAGACAAGCCATTCGTACATGGAGATATTTACAAGCGACTCGATTTTCGTGCACAGAGCATACGCACCGCTCTTGAGTACCCGCCATACTATTTTAATAGTGTTCATACATGTCGACTACGGGTTTGACGTCAGTTGCGCACTGCTGACAGTGCTAGTAGCACGCTACGCAGGTTGCATTCACATCTACATCTCGTTTGATAGAAATGTTATCCGAACATGATTTGAATGTTAAATTTGTTCTGGTGAGAAAACATCCATGATTACATAACTATAATTGACTGAAATATGTAAGAAAGGATTTAGCAAAGAAGGCGCGAATTGAGGTTACAAAAAAAAAGTCAATTTAGCATCATTCTCATGTATGAAACCCTCTTAAGAAGTTTTCCAAGGGACCGGAAAAAACAAACTTCTTAAGCAGAAAAACCTTATATGTGAGAAAAATTGGGCCAATTTTCGGCCGAGGGACTGAAAAAACCAAACTTCTTGCCACGAAACTTCTTAAGAGGGAACTTTTTAAGAGGGTTTCACTGTAGTTCCTTGGCCTTACAATTATTATTTATTTTCTTGTATGGGTGAACCCAAAAACATATTTTTGATAAATTTTTATGCTTGTAAAGATAAAGAAAAACAATATTTTTTTCTTCGTTGCTAGACTCACTTCACATCATATTAATTCCACGGCTGCACGTGAAAAAATGATTGGAGTTCAGTATATTTCGAGTAACATCGTGAACGAAACAAGCTTCAAAGAGTAGCATTGATGGGGCTACTTGCGTTTGCTTCACAGTCATATAGCTTGTAAGTATCTCCATGTACGATGGGCCTTAATGTCCGGACGGAGATTTAAAGCATTCTATCTTCTCTGCATACCTCTACAGAAAGAATAATGTGAATGAGATACATCTCAAATGAAATTACCTGTCTGGCTATATGCATTCTATTGAAAACGTTCCACAGAACAATTCCAACGATCATGTCATTCTTCAGGTAGAACACAACTCCCTTATTATAGTCTTTATCTTCAGATTTCTTGGCCGATTCTGCAGTCACCACTTTGTTGGAGCTTTCTTTTTCTTCCGTTGTGGCCAGAGAGGGATCTGCACATTCGTCATCGTCCACATTCTCCGGTTTGACATAGTCTACATTCTGGATGGTTGGATTCGCACTTTTCACAGCTCTGGAAAATATACAAATGACATTAACATATTAGACGTTAAATGAGAAGAATATGTATTTTTCGGTTGGGATTGGGCATAACTGTAAAATAAAATAAAATAATATAAAATTATTTTGCAGTTCAGTAATAGTCAAACAAGATTCTGAATTTTCCATCTTCAATATAGAGGTCAAGTGGAAGAACACCAAAAATTATAACTGTGATAGTTTGAGCTATGAGACATAGATGGCTCTACTGTAGATAGTTCATCAAGGTTATAGAGTTATCCAACAGATGTCAGTAGTATATAGAGTCACCCCTCCATGGTGGGTGCCAAGGTACAGGGAGTCGCAAAGTTCTAGTCCTATTCACTCGTTTCAGATTACATATAAGAGTTTTATTTATTGTTATCAAGTTTAATTTGTATATTTATTTCTTTTATATATTCAATAATATTATTATTCAATTAATAAAAACGGTTTAAGGGCCTTCCTTACTAGCGATCTCAATCGTTGTATGGAGTATCATGAATTCTCAGATTAAAACGACAATCTAAGTTATTAATTGTCAAAATATCGATGATGTAGCGACGATAAGCTATCATAAATACATTTTTCTATCGAGATATATGCTTTTATTAACCATTTATTTTCGTTAAATACTATAAAATGAACATGGCCGTGAACGCACGTTTCCTACGGTCCGTCGTGTCAATCTTTTTTCAAAGTTCGAAATTCCGCGTAATTATTATGCTTCCATGCGACGTTTCAACAATATTACACTCTATGCGTTGAGCGTAGGGACTATAATGGTGTGTCGCCTTTTTATGCTTCGTCTGTGAGTTTCCGTCGAAGCTGTGTAGTGTCAAATAGTAGATAGTATTAAGAATTAATTTATTATTAACATTTTTTCGGGTTTCTAGGAAATAAACAATTTGATATTTTTTAAATATAAAAGTATGGAAATGGCCACTAAAAAAAAGTAAATATCCATGCTATAGAAGAGGAAAGTTCTTCGCTTCAACCGGTAGTGCGCCAGGGGAGATCTTTTGAATCGCATGACTAAGAATGGATTTAAGGGAGTTCACTTGCATCAAATGGCTATGATTTTAAGATATCTTACTATATAAATGTATACTGTATGTATATATATATATATATCACACCGTCTATTTGGCGACCATCATGGGCAAATATGCAGTTAAAGTGGCGACCACCGACATTTGGCGACCGATATACGGTCGCCACTTTATTTTTCGAAATTTTTACACAGTTCATTAATATATGTCGTCACAAGCATCTTGGCGAAATTTGTCCTGGTCGCCAAATTGGGCTTGAAGTGGATGATTTCGAATATTAAAGTTCCGGAGTCTATCGCTACGCAGCTAGGCGCTAGGTGATATACATGGTCATGTATTCTTCATTTCATTACAACCCTTTAGTGGCGACCGACTATGACGTATTCCACATTTCATTCCTAGCATTTAGTGGCGACCAGAAACGACGTATCCTGCATTTCATAAAGTCCAAAATGGCGACCGCGAAGAACAAGATGTACCTACCTATTTTTCACGTCATTCCTAGCTTTAAGTGGCGATCGGGTATGACGTATACCACATTTCATTCCGAGCATTTAGTGGCGACCGGGTATGACGTATCCCGCATTTCATTCCTAGCCTTTAGTGGCGACCGGTGACGTTGGCAAATTTTGGTGGTGTATTCGGCATTTCGTACTAGCCCAAATTGGCGACGTTGCCGGTTCAAGTCAAATCCCGTACGAGTGTTGAGGTGCACACCCCGGCGGCGTGATTTTGCGACGTTGCCGCACATATTTGGCCAGTTGCTGCGAATGTTTTGCCTTTTCAAAATTTGTCGCGATCAACCGTATTATCGTATACCGAGCATTGACGTCCATGCGGCTTAGGGTGTATTTGGCGACCGATCATTTTAGTGTCTTATTTACAATACAGTATTGATTACTGTTGATGTATTGAAATGGAACAAAATAATTGAAAGAATAACAGAATAGCCATACCAAGATTACTCTTCGGAGTCACACCAGCCCTCTGACGTAGAATTCAGATATTGTGAGATGTGTGCCTTCAAATAATATTTCATGTTTTCAATCGTTTTACGGTCAAATTTACTTCTATAAAATTCCCTTTTTATTATTTATTGAGTTAGTTATACTACATGAATATAAACTAATAAGCACAATGTATCATTTCATTTGATAAATTTAAATATTTTTAAAGTAAGCATAACATTTATTTTTAAATATATTCATTCTTTCTTCATCCTTAATACTTTCAGGCATTTCATCGTACATCTTTAGTCCTCTATATTAGGCAGTTCTGTGATTTTTATTTCTTCATTTGTGGCAATCGAACTCTGTTTATATTTCTTGTTTCGTAATTATGTACGTCTCTACTAAAACAATTTCATCCTTAAAGTATTTTGGCATTTGGTTTTTCACGATTTTATGCACAAAAATTAACACATTAAATTGTAGTCTCTTTTTTATTGAAATCCAATTTAGCTCATCACATTTACAGCTCATAGCTCTGTTCTGTATAACTTCTAGTTTGTTCAAATTTCCTTCATTGACCAAATATAACATCTTAGAGCAGTAATCCAAATGTGGAGTAACGATAGTTTTATAAATGAGCTCCGTAGTGTTTCTATTTAATTTATGTCTTAGTCTTCTAAAAAAAAATGACCTTTTTTGATACCTTTTTTATCACATATTCAAAGTTTGCTATGAAAGTCAGTATTGAATCGAATATTGCACCCAGGTATTTGATTTCATTTAATTTTCCAATCTTTTCACCATTAATTGTCAAATTTAATCCTGTGTTACGCGTTTTATTGCCTATTTCCATATATTTTGTTTTTTTACGTTCAGTTTCAACTTTTTTAATTTCAGCCATTTGTAATGTAATCTTCACACGAAATATAGATTAAGGTATCGTCTGCAAATAGTCTAATTTTGCAATGATAATTTATAATTTACAGGAGTTCACTTACTCTGACGGTGATGGTGGGATACGACCCAAATCCCAAATTAACACTGATTTCAGGTTTTAGACAGCGGATGTGTGAAACAAAGACGAGCTCACCAGTTAATTTTACTCGAAAAAATATTAAAAAATTCTGATAACGACCATCGTACATCGTTTCCACCAAACTTCAATGTATTGACCAAATCCAAGAAGAAAATATAAATAAATGATATGTAAATAACAAACACATACACTGCGCAGTTCACACGCCATAGAAATGAAACTTCAGAAAACTAAAGTAGACAAAAGTGTGTAGGCTACGAAGCACCGCACAAAGAGGAGACCGATTATTCTCGCAGTGTAAATCCTATAGATTTATGTTTTTGTCCCTTTTTAGGGTCACTATTTTTCGTTTCATCGAGTTTAAAATCACAAAGAAAGATAGACTAACATTGATGGGTTACGAATAACCCAATAATGTTTGAAAATCTCTTACTACCACCACAGAAAGCCGAAAATGTTGTTTGTGTTGAGGTGGGACTTTTTTATATTAGCTCCACACAGGGACCCTGAGGAAAATAAATTCCCTCAGGGCCTATGTCGTCTTAGGGGATGCTGTGTGGAGGGTCTTTTAGGGAAGGGAAGGATAGGAGGTTCTGAAAAGGAAAAATGGCATGCGGGGTGGGTAGGAATCTGGAGGTCAGTGAGTCCAGGAGGGGACATATATTATAAACCCATTTCTTCAACTACGGTGTACGGTGATGGGTAAAGAGAGAGCACTACTGGAAAGGTCAAAAGGCCTCCCAAAACCAGTATCTCTCGATCCGGCCCACCACGCAGCAGGTGGGTAGATCGCCGTCAAGACCTGGACAAACTTCCCCCCCCCCCCCTGAAACCCGGATATCTCTGTTAACACACAGCTATAATATGCGTGGGATGGCGTTTTTCGGCATATCGCTTGCCGTACATTCCAAATTGGAATATAAGGCCAGCGTTATGCTGAAATATGCCGTCCCACGCATATTATAGCTGTGTGTGAACAGTGAACACGCTCAACCTCCAAAATACACGCGGCACGCGTCGTGATAAACCCGCCGCGCGCCGCCCCCTGACCCTTGACCCCAACCCTCGTACGGGAGAGTTCAAACGAACTGACAACGAGTTTTGAAATGCAGAATGCATCTTCCCTTCTTGTCGTCACTAAAAACTAGGAATGAACTGCAGGCTGGGCGCGCGTTTGGCGTATTTCCCGACTATGCACCGGCGCCGAAGGGATCAAAGACGCTAGTTCCTCGGAGCATCTTCCATTGAAATACCGGTAGAACAAGGGTAGCATTCCCACCCGACCCCCAAAGATTGCTCTAAAGATTGCAATCCTTTTGTATTGATGCAATCTGTTTGTATTGTTTGAAAGATTTTAATCCGTTATATTTTTTTACATTAACGCATGAGTAAAAGCGTACATCAATCAAATACAAAAATGCTATCTTTATTTCTAAAAATCGTAGCTCCGGGCACCCCCGAGGTTCCATTCGAATATTTTTAAAACCAGTAGCTATTATTATTTACGAATCACTTTTGCATCTTTTGTTGATTTTCACAAAATAAACAATAAATAAAATTAAAAGTATTTAAGTTTGTTGTCTGTAGGTTACGTTAGGATTACTCTATAATTTTAATTATTTCCTCATCTTCATGTTTACGTAGCCATAATTTGATGTCATTTTTAAACTTTTTTTTCTGCATAGTGTTCTTAATTTCAATTGGAAGAGCATTATATAGTTTTGTAGCATGGAAATTATGGTTTCTCTGCCCAAAAGATCTATTTAATTTCGGGATGTCTAGTAGTTTTGAGGATTTCATCCTTGTAGTGTAGGTGTGTTGGTCAGCAAGGTACTCATATTTTTCTTTAAATTTGATAAAATTGCATTTTTTAGTATAGTGAAGTAATGCTGAACACATTTGGAAAAATTGTTTTTCATAGATGTGTACATTTTGATTCGTTTTTTTTTTTTAATTTACTAATTAAAAAAATTTTCAATTAAAATCTACCACCTTTTTGAACTTTTACATTAATTTACCCCTCCAGTCCTCGGGCATGTTTTGTCGGAATGTCACATAATTTTCTGCTTCGCGATGAAATCCAAATAAATGGAACATTTTCGAATGTATCCAAAAACGAAAAACTGGTTTTGAAAGATTTTTATTATTAGAAAGACATATAATTTTGAAAACATTAAATTTTTCAATGCAAACATTAAAAAGTTTTAATAACGGCTCACCTTACGTTTTTTCTAACTAAAACTACTTATAGATACCGAGAAAAGAATCAATAAACACATATTTTGTTAGACAGATGTATTTTAAACGTTATTGCCACCTCAGATTTTTGTAGTTTCATATTTAAAAATAACTGAGTATGCGATTCACACGCCGCCCGTAGAAGTGAAACCTTCAGAAAACTAAAGTAGACAAGAGTGGGAAGGCTACGAAGCACCACACAAAGAGGACACCGATTACACTATCCCATTTTCTCGCAGGCTAAATCCTGTACATGAATTTGGTTTTTTAAGGTTAACACATAAAAAAGAAGTTTATTTGTAACCTTCCATCCCACATTCAAATTTTCACCGTAAAACGTCCCCCTGAATAAAGGGCGTTTTCAAGCACTCTGCGGGCAGCTTTTTGCTGAACTTCAGGTCATGCATATGCATTGTCATTTTAAAGACGCATTCATATAAACAAACATTTTTATGTTTGTTTTTTTTTTTAAAAGAAAGACAAACATTCCCTGTGGTTACGAATAAACCAACAGTATTTGAAAATCTCCTATTACCACCACAAAAGGCCGAAAATGTTGCTTGTGTTGTGATGGAGGACATAGCCATAGCCAGCCGAGGAATAGGGCACGCGACGCCCGCGGGTGGGACCCAAACGCGATGCCCACTCAACCACTAACTGGTATTTTTAATGTGCTTGTCTGTCTTGGTGATGCTTGGGATAATGCTCGCTTCCTGAACAGAAGACCTCTGGTTAGAATCCTACCCACGTCCGCAGATTTTGTCCTATTTTCCACTACCCAAGCGCTTAAGAGCCGTTCAAACACGCTATGTATTTTATTCGAGTGGGGAGTAAAGTAATATCTAAACGCGTCCGAACACCATCATTTTAGTAAAGTGGGTTAGTCAGCTTTTTAGTGGATTCAATCAATTTCGTTCTATTTTTAGAGCGTATAGGGACCCCCCCCCCCCCCCCCTCGCGTCCCTGTGCACTGAAATGCCGTTTTAGCAGAGTTCATTTGTAGACCCGCGGAAATGTCGAGGCATTGGAGCGAAGTTGCTACTCTAAAATTATTTATTTGTGCTGCTATTAATCTCTTTTTGTGGACATTTTATTTATTATTATCTCACTAATTTATTCTTCCACGTCTTCTATAATAAGCATTAAAATCAGCTTAATTAGCGTATTTACTTTGCTTTGTAGCAGCCCGTCATCCGCCGTCATCCTACAACGGGCGGCGGGCATAAATGTATCTACTCTATTTGAAATTAAGGCGAACGGTTTTCGGCGAGTCATGTATCAAGCGTACCTACTCTCTACTTGACTTACCACTTGACCAATGTGAACAAGCCCTTTAGCTATGCGTGGAAATAATTGAATTGAAATAGTGTATTATTGTACAATTTTATAAGATTTCTCTTTTTTTAAACATAATTTGCTTTCAGAGCCGTTAATACTCCACTATATTATTATTTAAAAAAACTCAGAATAGAATTCTGAAAATTTAAAACGGCAGACGATTTCATGATATCATTTTATGTTGTATAATTGAACAGAAAAATAACACAAATCTATAAATATCTTTCTTCTCGGGTGTCAAAATTATCAATCGATTTTGACTTTTATTTTAAAGCTCCGCTTTTTTTTTGGTACCTAAATTGGTATAAATTTAAAATACATATAATTGTTTTTATATAAACAGTTGAAAAGTAAAGAATAATACAATTAGCAGATTAACCAAAAGAATCCCACACAGGCATCGCCAGTTCGTGGGTGTACTTGTGTGTTTTTAAAACAGTTAAAATTTTACTCATAAACATGCACTATCTTCGTAGAGATTAAAAAATAAAATTAAATAAATAAAAAATAAAATCATTGTGATCGTGATTACTGAATTACAATTCACACGACATGTTAATACAGATTAATAAAATTTGTGAAGTTACATCGGCTCAGATGTTACAGCAAGTAAATGTCGGTTTCAATGGTATTTATCCAAGACTTTATACATTTTGTGTATTTTAAACATCGTACAGAGTAAATTTTTCTCATCTCTTACAATTCAGCTTCTTGGAATAATTGCAGGAAGGGGTAGTTCATATCATTATGCGACATTATTATTATTATTATACACCCCCTCCCCTACCATCCAATTATTCCATAAGATTCTTATGATTGCACCAATGCATGTTACACAAATTTCATTATTTTAATGTCGATTCTTTAATTTAAACGTTTAAAAATATAAGTTAAATACATAAATTTATTTGCAAGCTTTTCTATGTGATCTGTCCATTTGAGTTGGCTGTCAAATGTAATTCCTAAGTATTAAACTGTATTCGATGGCCGGTGTGGCCGGTGTTTAGCGGTAAGGCTCTTAGCTCGCAACCCGAAGGTTGCGGGATCGAATCCCTGTCTAGCAAATAAACTTTATTTTGTTAATTTTGTTATATATCACAATTTATTATTTTAGAATAATATATGGTATATAATCAATAACAGATCGCTTTGTATAAACCACTATATGTATTATAAACAATATCTACATGTTTTTTTAATTTAATATTTTTCGTAAAGATACATATACAGATATCATTATACATGAAACATCTAATCATCCATTTTCACAAAAATTAGCAGCTTTTCATACCTTGCTAAGTAGATTAATTAATGTTCCCTTATCTTTGCGTAATTTTAAAACAGAATTAAATACTATTAAACAAATTGCAATTAATAACGGTTATACTTCAAAATTAATAGACAATATGTTAAACAAAAAATATAAGAAAAAGTTTTTTAGATCTTTTGTTTATCCACACGTTGTTGAAAATGATAATAATTGGAGAATTTTTTTTTTTTTAAATAATAGCATTTCAAATTTAAAAATTAAAAACATGCCAAATAATGTACAACCAGCTTTTTATACAAATAACAAATTAAAAAATTATATATTAAATAATAAGGATAAATGTGATTTTTTGAACAAATCTGGGGTTTATAAATTAATTTGTAATGATTGTAACTTTTTTATTTTGGAAAAACTTCTAGAAATTTTAACATTAGAGTTAAGGAACATATAAGATGTTTAAATAATAATAATTATTCTGAATTTGCCAACCATATTTTGGAAACAAGTCATTCCTTTGATATTGATACAGGTCTTAAAATTAACACTACGGGCATACAATTGGATAATTTAGAAATTTTAGAAATTAGAAAAAGCATTAATAGTAAATTAAATTTTATAAATAACCAAACATTTTTTTAAAATAGCCATCTTTTAAATTTATTTTCTTATTAATACTTACAATAATTATAATTATTTATTTTTTGATTTAGACTAATTATTTGAATTATTTGTTCTTAAAAGTTTTTTTATTATCTAAATGCAATTTTATTTTTCATTAATAATTTTTATATTTAATTTTGTATAACAATTTTTATGATTTTTAAGCAATTAATCACCTCTATTTTTTTAATATTTTCTCTATGTTCTAGTTTATTCTAATTTGTCTATACTTGTTTGTCATTTATTTTTCTTTATATTAACATATCCTGATGAAGATAACATTGTTATGGAAACATGTAGATATTGTTTATAATATAGTGGTTTCTACAAAGTGATCTGTTATTCATTATATAATTAATGATGCCACAAAGTAATTTTGCGAAGTTTGAAGAAGTAAATATATGGTATATTTGCGGCACGTTCCAGATTGGAAAGTACTCTCAGTATCGCCCTGGTGTAAGACTTTAGCCGTGTTTGGTGACCAGATCTGAATAGCCAGGTACTTCCCCACCTTCCTCTCCCTCATCTCCTTCCCCTCCCCACCACCTTCATCCTCACAACATACCCCAATGGAAGATGCCATAGTTTTACTGGCTCCAGACGGAGCACCTGGGACTCTTGTGAGGTATTCATATAAAAAAAATCCCCGTATTCATTTCCGTACAGTTATAGCATTAGACAGGATTGTAAGTATTTTTGTGAAACCTTATATTTAAGGGAGTTAAGGGTGTCTGTCGCCTTTTTGGTATTGTTAAATGGAATATAAAGAGTTTTTCCGCAGTTCAGAGTTATAGGTAAGGTTTTGATTGAGCCATACTTTGACAATGGATGTGCATTTATTTGCATTTTCAGAGACCAGATGTTAGGATTATACATATATAGGAATTAGCCTGCGAAAGAATGACACTAATCTGTGCCCTCTTTGTGCGGTGTTTCGTAGAATAAAATAATTTTTACACTTGGTAAAAATATTACAATAAATAAACTCTACAATTATCCTACTCCTGATTCGTTTCATTCTTTCTAGGTTTAGTTTTATGAAGGCTTCACTTCTCCCTCGTGTGAACTTTATTTATTTATTTCTATATAAGTATTACAGTATTTACCTAATTATTAACATTTTTACATAATATATTTTTACATTATAAATTTTATTATGTTGGGTGTAAGGTAGGTTTGTGAAGGTGAACTGCACACAAGTTTTATATATTTATTTTAAAGATAGAATCATTGACCGGTCAGTGGTTTAATGGGCATCGCGTTTAGGTTCGGGATGCGGGTATGGGTACCACCGCCCTAGGAACCATTTATTGGTTAACCAACACCTCTGCCGTACGTTACCCCAAGTGGTTCATTGCGTTTGGTGACTTAACAGAGATACCCGGGTTCATGGGATGAAGTTTGTGCAGGTCTTGACGGTGGATGCGTCTGCCCACCTGCTGCGTGGTGGGCCGGATCGAGAGAGACTGGTTGTGGGAGGCCTTTTGACCTTTCCAGTAGTGCTCTCTCTCTACCCATCGCCTTGCACCGTAGTTGGAGGGATGGGTTCATACGTCCCCTCCTGGACTCACTGACCCCCAGATTCCTACTCACCCCGCATACCTTTTTCCTTTTCAGAACCTCCTATCCTTCCCTTCCCTAAAAGACCCTCCACACGGCATCCCCTAAGACGACATAGGCCCTTTTAAAATTTATTTTCCTCAGGGTCCCTGTGTGGAGCTAATGTAAAAAAAGTCCCACCCCAACACAAACAACATTTTCGGCTTTCTCTGGTGGTAGTAGGAGATTTTCAAACATTTTTGGATTATTCGTAACCCAATAATGATGGAGATTTTCAAACATTATTGGGTCATTCGTAACCCAGCAATGTTAGTCTATCTTTCTTTGTGATTTTAAGCTCGATGAAACGAAAAATAGCGACACTAAAAAGGGACAAAAACTTTAATCACAAAGCACAAAGAGGAGAATAATCGGTCTCCTCTTTGTGCGGTGCTTCGTAGCCTACACACTTTTGCCTACTTTAGTTTTCTGATGTTTCATTTCTATGGCGTGTGAACTGCGCAGTGTATTTATTTTGTTATTTCTATATCATTTATTCATATTTTCTTCTTGGATTTGGTCAATACATTGAAATTTTGTGGAAACGATGTACGAAGGTCGTTATCAGAATTTTTTAATATTTTTTCGAGTAAAATTAACTGGTGAGCTCGTCTTTGTTTCACACATCCGCTGTCTAAAACCTGAAATCAGTGTTAATTTGGGATTTGGGTCGTATCCCACCATCACCGTCAGAGTAAGTGAACTCCTGTAAATTATAAATTATCATTGCAAAATTAGACTATTTGCAGACGATACCTTAATCTATTTTTCGTGTGAAGATTACATAGATTCAATTAACAAAATAAACGAAGACCTACAAAATATAGCAAATGGCTGAAATTAAACAAGCTGAAACTGAACGTAAACAAAACAAAATATATGGAAATAGGCGATAAAACGCGTAACACAGGGTTAAATATGACAATTAATGGTGAAAAAATTGGAAAAGTAAATGAAATCAAATACCTGGGTGTAATATTCGATTCAAAACTGACTTTCACGGCAAACTTTGAATATGTGCTAAAAAAGGTATCAAAAAAGGTCAATTTTTTTTAGAAAACTACGACATAAATTAAATAGAAACACTACGGAGCTCATTTATAAAACTATCGTTACTCCACATTTGGATTACGTCTCTACGATGTTATATTTGGCCAATGAAGGAAATTTAAACAAACTAGAAATTATTCAGAACAGAGCTATGAAATGTATACTGGGGAAAGGCAAGAAAGGCAGAACTGCCTAATGTATAGAGGACTAAAGATGTACGATGAAATGCCTGAAAGTATGAAGAATGAAGAAAGAATGAATGTATTTAAAAATAAATGTTATGCTAACTGTAAAAATATTTAAATTTATCAAATGAAATGTAACATTGTGCTTATTAGTTTATATTCATGTAGTACAACTAACTCAATAAATAATAATTAAAAAAATTTAAAAAATAGGAAAACGGAATTTTATAGAAGTAAATTTGACCGTAAAAACGATCGAAAAGAAGAAATATGTGCGGCAACGTCGCAAATCACGCCGCCGCGGCGTGCACCTCAACACTCGTACGGGATTTGGCTTAAACCGGCAACGTTGTTTCGCCACCGGTCGCCACTAAAGGCTAGGAATGAAATGTGGAATACGTCATACCCGATCGCCACTAAAAGTTAGGAATGAAGTGAAACATAGGTAGGTACATCTTTTTCTTCGAGGACGCAGTTGAGGAAGGGGAGGCGGGGAGGGAAACGGGACGAATGGGAAAAGACACTCACGGAGAAACAATTATTTATTCAATGGCATAGCAACGCATGCCGCGTAACAGCTAGTTTAATATAAGTGACAGGTTATTCGTAACCCGAGAATGATTGTCTTTCTTTATAAAAATATTACCTTGCTACCTATCGCAAAACGGTAGCCACTTTTATTCTGATTAATCGGTAACTAAAATAACGATTGGATCAATGCAGAGATTTAAAAAAGAAGCCAAAAGCGAAAGTTAATTTTGACACTTTATATTTTTTTACATTAGCTCCACAAAGGAGGGCCTGAGGAAAACAATTTCCCTCAGGACCTATGTCATCTTTGGAGATGTTGTGTTGAGGGTATTTTTAGGGAAAGGAAGGAGAGGAAGTTCTGGGAAGGAATAAAGTATGAGGTGTGGTTAGGAATCTGGGGTCAATGTGTCCAGGAGTGACCATCCCTCCCACTGTGGTACAAGTCGATGGATCGAGGGTCTGGCTGGAGAGATGAAAAGATCTCCCTCAACCAGTCTCTCCCGATCCGACCCGCCATGTGGTAGGTGGGCAAATGCATAGGCCGCCAAGAGCTAGACAAACCTCACCCCTTGAACCCGGGCACCCCTGCTAAGTCACCAAACATATCTAACCACTTGGTGTTACCTATGGGAGGGTTGTTAGTTATCCAATAAATAGTTCCTGGGGCGGCGGTACCCACACCCGCCTCCCAAATTTATAATTTGTTTAATATTGCCTCCCAAATGTAAAACGTTATCATAATAATCGTTTACCGTTTTGAATTATTGGGATTCTGTTTTGGTTTCCTTCAAAATAATATTTGTAATACTAGCGGCTCTGAACGCTATTTTTTTTTAAATCATAAAAGACTAGCTGACCCGACGAACTTCGTACCGCCTCAGAATCAATAAGTGTTGAATTAAATTAAGTTTTTTTATTAAGTTAAAAATTACACAATGAAGCAATCATCAATGCGCAACTGTCCGTGTTTTGTTTTTGTCAGTATCAGACTCAAGAGATGACATTGTGTACGTATTTATATTTTTTGTGATTTTCTTATTTTTCCACTTACTTACGAGACTTTGGGAGGCGGGTATGGGTGCCGCCGCCCCGGGAACCATTTATTGGATAACCAATCCCCCTGTCATAAGTCACCCATAGGTCACCCCAAGTGGTTCGCTACGTTTGGTGATTTAGCAGGGGTGCCCGGGTTCATGGGGTAACGTTTGTCCGGGTCTTGGTGGCGGATGCGTCTGCCCACCTGCTGCGTAGCGGGCCGGATCGAGATAGAATGGTTGAGGGAGGCCTTTTGACCTTTCCAGCTGGACTCTCTCGACCCATCGCCTTGCACCGCAGTTGGAGGTATGGATTCTTACGTCCGTCACTCCCGAACACACTGACCCCAGATTCCTATCCACCCCTTATACCTTTTTCCTTCCCAGAACTTCCTATCCTTCCCTTCCTTAAAAATACCCTCCACACAGCATCCCCTAAGATGACATAGGTCCTGAGTCCTAAGAAAAATAATTTTCTTCGGGGCCTCATTTGTGAACTGATGTAAAAAAAATGCTTTTAATTTCTTTAGACGTGTGAGGGATTTTTATTATAATTATTGTATCTTTCCTTTGGATGGGTGGAGACATACGTTCACCGTTTGTCTAATTTTCGACTATTGACATTTTGTGTGTAAGAAAGAGAAGCAACATTATATGTCTAAGAATAAAACAAAACCATCAGCGCATTGACATTTGACGTTTTTGAATTTTTGAAATTCACGCACAGTTCAATATTATAGGTACTTATCACAAAATGCCCGCAGCTCTTTCAAATATGAGAATTCGTTCCATACAAAATGTATGGGGAAAAGAATTTTCTTAATAACTATATTTTTCGTTAATTTTTGTGATTTTTTAATAGTTATTATCCTATCCGGAGAAGAGACAAATCCAATAAATCAAAGATGATCAAAATCGGCCCGGCCGTTCTCGAGTTATAAATAGTGTAACTAACCCGACTTTGTTTTATATATTAAGATTGTACATGAATGCATTAATTTAATTTCCTCGCTAAACTAAGCGCGTAGTGGTAGAAGAATGTTGAAGGTAGAATTATATTCAGGAAGCGAGCATTATCCCCACTCCCAAACACCACCAAACCAAACAAGTAAATTTAAAAAAAATGCCAAATTTTATTATGTCGTCAAGTTAGCCTTTGTATGATAACCAATCATTATGTACCTATGATACACCGTTGGCAAATCGCGACCGAATTAAAAGGATTCTGAAAGCGTCATAATATAAACGTAATGCATACAGGTATATACGGAGGTCGTCAAATGTTCGTAATGAACGGACGCCCTAAATATGGAATGAAGTGTGATATACGTAGGATATACGCGGTTACCAATACGACGGCAATATGAAAGGAAGTCCAAAAGACTCTAAAGTATACGTAACTACCAAAAATTTGAATACCCTTAAAACACAATTTCTGGATAATTCTTATACTATCACTCTTTTCTTAAGCTAAAAACATGTGAACATTCACAGCAATTTTATTTAAAAACCTACCGTAAGCAGTGGTTGCCAAAAGGATGCGAAGTGAAAGGTTGCCAAATCTGTTGCGGGATGTATATATATATATATATATATATATATATAAAATCCAATACTATATATATATAGTATTGGATTTTATTATATACATTTATATTTTATATACATATATTTTTTATATTATTTTTTTAATTACATATATATCTCGTGTCTGAGATATAGGTGTTAGAAAAAAATGATTTTAAGGCTGATTGTATTTATCTCGTATATATTTTTTTTTATTTATTTTATTTAGGAAACAAACAGTCATACAAAATGATAATATAATAAAGAACATTCATGTGTTGTAGACCAATTAAGTTCCATTAAGTTAAAATTTTAATATAGTATTTTTACCTATTCAACTTATGTGACAAAAAATAAACATAATAAGGAAAAACATATAAAAGAAAAACATAAAACGTAATAAAGAAAAAATAAATAAAGTTATTAACAAACATAGTTATACCTACTATTACTACTGATAATACAGTAAAACCCCTATTTTACGTTTTTTAAGGGACCGAAAAAAAAAACCTAAACGGAGGGAAAATGTAAATGGGGGGTATTGAAGAAAAGAACATTTTAAATTTTGTTTTTTATTTATTCAATCATGTATATTGGTGAATTGAAGAAAAGAACCCTTTAAATTTAATTTTTTATTAATATAATCATGTATATGGAGAGAAAAATGTTATTCCAACAAAAGAAGAAGCAATAAAGTACATTGAGGGTCTTAAAATCTATTTTTCCAGCATTGTTTGATTTCAAGACGAAACTTTTAAATGTGTATACATGATTGAAAAAGAATTAGAACAGAAAAAAATGTAACAAACTAATCTATGTGATTTTTTTAATAAAAAATAAAATGTTCTTTTCTTCAATACATGAAAAAATAGGGGGTATAGATATTCTAAGTAAATTCGTCGAAATACGATATATTTCCGCATAAATCGAAATTTCGCGGCCGACTCTCTAAATTTAGATACCTCTTTGAAATAAATTTGTAAAAATTCCGCATAATGTCCGCGTAAATTAAATTTTCGCGGCTGATTTGTAAAAATATGATAAATTTTCTCGTAAATCGAATTTTTGCAGCCGATTTCCGCCGCAGCCGGCCATTTAAATTCATACGTACGAAGTAAATTTTTAAAAATACGACATTCTAGTGTAAACCGATTCAATTTAAAACTAACCAACTTGTTTTATCAACTTTTTCGAGAATGTTCTTTTTCTCGCACTGAACTGACAGTTTTTCTTTGTTGAGAAATTACGAACATAATTAACTTAACAAAAACAAAACAAGAAACGTAAAAACTGTGTATAATGTCGGAAAAAAGCGTCTCAAATCACAAATCGAGTCAAAATCAAATGACAGATGCGTAAATAAACAAACTGACAGATGCTGTAGCATTTTAAATATGGCTAAAGTTGAAAGATGTCGGCCAATCGCCGCGTTGGGAGCAGTAAGCCGACCAATAACGGCCGGCTAAAAATGGAAAGATGTCGGCCAATCACCACGTTTCGCGCAGTTTGCCGACCAATCACTGCTCGGCCGTGTCAAGCGCGCGTAACTCACATATTTTGAATATTTTCGACGTAAATTGCGGGAAAAAAAACGTAAAAAGGGGGTATAAATGTACTAAAATATATCGGGACCGAAATAATTACACGTAATTGGCGGGAAAACGTTAAATCTGGGGACGTAAAATTCGGGTTTCACTGTAATATTATAAATTTTCACAAAAAATAAAAAATAAGTATTTTAAGTTATTAATATATTAAGCTGCATTTTATATGATTTCAAATCATGGTTGAAAATGTCTACATCTCGTAAGGCATTGTAAGTTTCACAGATACGTATTATTACAGAGTTTTGCGCGTATTTTGATTTACTGTGTGGTATTCTAAATAAGTCGTTCGATCTGGTATTTTGTTTGGGGCAACGAAATGCAATATTTTCTAACAGATATGATGAATCAACAAGGCAGTTCATGATTTTGTATAAGAATAATGCATCAAAGATTTTTCTGCGTTTAAATAAGGTGATAGGGTCAAAATGATGATCACTAAAGCGATACGATAGGTGTTTTATAAATTGTTTCTGGATATTTTCAATGCGATGAATATATGTTTGATATTGAGGATTCCAAATTACTGAGGAGAACTCGAGTTGTGACCGTACATATGACATATATAACAGAATTAGGGTGTGTGCTATAGTAAAAGGTTTTGTAATGCGAATAATGAAACCCAATTGCTTATAAGCTTTTTCTAGAATATTTTCAATATGATCCCTAAATAACATTTTAGAGTCTAGTATTACTCCAAGATCTCTTATTCTTTCTACTCGTTGTAGAGGGACATGGTTTAGTTTGTAAATATGTATATATATACATATATACAATCGGCCTTAAAATTATTTTTTTGTAACACCTATATCTCGGACACTATAGGGTCTACTGTGACTAATAATATATCAAATTGTAGTAAATTTAGTCTACTATAAAAACATACAGAATGATATTTGGAGAAAATTTTGTTGTTTGGGGTCAAAGTGACAAACACGATTTTTGGCAAGATCCGGAGATCTGACGAGATTGAAAATTTAGATTTTTCATTAGTCCTTCATCATATAGAATATGTAAAGAAAATCAGAACCATCCCATTTGATGCAAGTGGAAATGTTTAATTTTACTGGACTATGTAGTATAGAAAACTCATAAAGCAATTAGAATTAAAAAGATTGCAGAAATATAATCAAAAATTTATAAGTAAAAAAAAAAGAAAAGGAAAAATCCTGCAGCTCGCTTCAGCAAAAGATCGGCATTATGGTCCCAATGCAGAAAAACCTGATATGGACCAAGCATCGTATGAGGCAGCTAAAGGTGATTTTTAGAAAGGTTTTTCACCATAGTCAAAGATAGGCAAGCAATTGAAAGGGCGACAGTAGGTACTTCATGCATCTAGTGGAAAGTGGATCGAGATGCGCTGCAACATGATTACGACATCGTGGTTTGGAAAAGTGTGCAAACGGCGGCAAAATATCAGTTGCGCTCCATTAGTCAAAAATATACTGTACCAGCAATCCTTATCAAATATTCTTTCAATTCGACACGGACAAAAACATGAATACAATGTCCTGAAAGAGCTTGCAGAACAAGAAAGCATTACCATAGAAAAGTGTGGTCTTTTCTTAGATGAAGAATATCCATATATGAGTGCGACCCTAGATGGAATTTTTTCTGAAGACACCGTGATTGAATTTAAATGTATTTTCACAGCACGCAGCATTCTCATATATGAAGCAGTAAAAACCCAAAAAATTTCTTTTTGGAAACTTAAAAAAAATGGAGAAATACTGGTATTATTACTCACGATTGGTTTTACCAGGTCAAGGGCTAATTACATGTAAAAAAAAAAAAGATTTTTGTATGTTTGTTGTATGGACTGAACTCGGAATAAAAATCGAAAAAAATTTACGGGATGACGAATTTTGGCAGACTAATATGGTTGAACAGCTGAAACGCTTTTACAATTTTTGCATGCTACCCAAATTAATTGATCCTCGAAATAATCGCTGCATGCCTATGAGAAACTCTGAGTCTTTAGAAAAGTGCATAATAGCGAAAAGAAGTAAAGTAAAATTGGTTTCAGCTAAAACCAAAACATGTAAGAAGAAATTGTTTCGAAGAAATCAATAACATTTTATTTCATTGAAGTGTCTTCAGAAGAAATTTCATTTATATTCCTAATTTACATAGTCCACATTTTTAGAGATAGGGAAGAGGCGGGTTGGAAACCATTTTATAACATTTTATTTCATTGAAGTGTCTTCAGAAGAAATTTCATTTATATTTCTAATATATATAGTCCACATTTTTAGAGATAGGGAAGAGGAGGGTTGGAAAGTTCCTGGCCATTCAGATCTAGTCACTAAACATATCTACGCCGTTCTCGAGCAACTTTCAATTCTGAATTATGGTCTCTCACCAGGGTGATACTGAATGTATATTCCACTTTGGAACGAGGTACAGATTCATTAAATGTACCTATATACATTTAATTTTAATTCTACAATATGATTTACTCATATAAATGAAATTTGAATTGTTTTTTCCTCGCCGGCTTTTGAACCCGTGACCTCAAATCAAACTAGACAATTTAATATTAACAGTGCACTGCGAAACCAGGCTGGAACAAAGGGCAAGCCTTTTGTCAATGTTTATAATTGTATTACTATGTGTACATTTTTCATCTAAGTATGTATGTATCAAAAAAAATCCAAATAAAAAGTAACATTAAAGGATTTAAGTTACTGAGAACCTCCTCCATGAATCAAGCTACCGTTATATTGCATTACATTCTAAAACACATTTTAACATTATTTTTATAATCACAATATTTTTATTTAATAATATTTGGTTTTGTTCTGTGCGTGTCTTGATTTTGAATGGAACGCACCGGCCAGCTGCACGTGCAGCTAGTTCGATATTCGAAATCGAGCTGGAAACATTTAATACCGAGGGCCCTTAATTATAAACAAGTTGTGCTATGTATGTAATTATTATTATGCGGGACAGCTGTTTCGCCTTCTGAAGGCAATGTTGGACAGTTTAATAATGCCTTCAGAAAAAAAAAATATAAGAGTTTTAGTAAAAACAAAAAAAAAAACATTAATCCCACACAGGAGATACACGAGGAAAATAATTTTTTCAGGGCCTATGACAAATTTGGGGATGCTGTGTGGAGGGTCTTTTTAAAAAAAAATATAAGAGTTTTAGTAAAAACAAAAAAAAATACATTAATCCCACACAGGAGATACACGAGGAAAATAATTTTTTCAGGGCCTATGACAAATTTGGGGATGCTGTGTGGAGGGTCTTTTTAAAAAAAAATATAAGAGTTTTAGTAAAAACAAAAAAAAATACATTAATCCCACACAGGAGATACACGAGGAAAATAATTTTTTCAGGGCCTATGACAAATTTGGGGATGCTGTGTGGAGGGTCTTTTTAAGTAAATGAAGAAGATGAAGTTCTGGGAAGGAAAAAAGTATGAGGAGGTACAGGAGTGATGGACGTATGAATCCATCCCTCCTGCTGCAGTGCAATATGATGGGTGGAGAAAGACCAGCTGGAGATGTCAGGATCTCCCTAAACCGGCCTCCCCCGATCATACCCGCCACGCAGCTGGCGGGCAGACGCATCCGCCGCCTAGACTTGAACACACCTGTTGGACATCCTATAAATGGTTCCTGGGGCGGCAGTACCCAGACCCCCCTCCCAAACTGCAATAAAGGCACAAGTGTTTTGTTGTGAAGGATTTATTATTTCAAGAATCCATTCATAACAATAACCAAGTGAGTTCCAAAGTGGAAGCAACTTAGAGGGAGACCGAAAAAGAGATGAACTTTCGGTGTGGAAAAAGAATGGAACAGAATGGAAAGACCAGAAGATCGGAGGGGAATATTTGTGGAGGAGTCCAAATGCTCCTGAGGTGTAGCTTTGTGATAAAGATGTTGTAAACAGCAGCAACTAGGTGAACCAGCTGGAGGAATTTGATCAAACCAGAATGCGACAGGTTTTGGATGACGATAAGTATTATTGAGATGACTATAAATACCTTTGGCTTTCCTCCGACCCATCGTTCATCCTTGGTGTCTTGTTTCCTTCAGTCGGTCCTGCGGCAAATACTGCCACCGTGGGTAAACAGGAGTTCACCACACCAATTGCCTGAAAATGTAAAACAATTATTCAAAGTTATACGGTAGAACCAAGGAAATCCAAATTTCAAATTTTCAAATAATTCGTGGGGTGGGTGGAAAATACAAGACGTTAACCATTGAATAAAAAAGTTTGTTTTCAGCGGTTAGACTCTAGGAAAACAATACTATTTACAAATTACAAGTTAGAAAGAGAAAACACCACGCTTTATATTGTTACGATACGCCCCTGAAGCGAGTAAATACGAGAGCACAGAACACAGCACAAGTCCACACGGCTCGGCCGCCGCCTCTCCCCGCCCCGTATCCTGTTTCTCCTTGCCTCTCCCCCGTGCCCTGCCACTCGGCATTCCCGCTGCGCTCGCCACAGAAGAGATCTGAGCGCCTTTGAGAACGCACGCTCGCGGCTCACTTGTAGCCGGCGGACCCAATTCAATGGGGCCGCGATGTATTATTGAAATACTTTTGAGTAGAATCAGTCTTTTGCCACTATAGTTCGGTCTATTTAGACTACGAAAGTGCCTGATGAAGCTGCCACATGAGACGAGGTTCCTGCCAACCTACATGTAAGCTGTATCTTGATTTCCTCCTTAAATGTTGTCCGTAATTCAGTGAAATGTAGGGCCCCCGCGGAAATCACGACTCGGAGAGTTTCGTTTTGAGAGAGAGTCAGAGAGAGTTAAACACTTTAGCTAGGTTTGTGTAATTTGCATTTCTTGTAATTGAATTGTACTGTAGAAACCTATGTATGTGTTTGAGTTTACAATACATGTCTAAATGATTTAACATTGTTATTATTCTGCTACGGCGGGAGGATTGTTGGCCAGTGAGGATCCCGTGGGTCACCGGAGGATGGAGAGAAGTTCCCTAGCCTTGAGCTGCCCACCCCCCTGAATAGAGAGTACCATAGTCCCGCTGAGAGCTAGTCAGGGACGTGTTTTGGGCCCTGGTGTTGGTTTAGAAGCCGACATCGAGGCACCCTAACAATTGGCGCATCAACGTGGAGCCTGGAATTTTTTTTCTCTATCCCGGTCGCTTTGCGGGACCTTCCTTTGTCGAAATCCTTCCCGCATAACAACTATTTTGTAAACATTAATTATGCCTTGTTATTCTACAGTGAATCCTGTGAAAAAACCACAGAAACCAATATGTAAATTAGATCCATAACGGATCTGACTGGAATTATAAATTGCATCGCAAGTTGAAACAACGGCCATTTTGAGTACCCGAAACGCCGCGAATCTGATTGCGCACGCGTCACCAAACAGCGAGCGCGTAGCAACAGCAATCCGCGCCAAATCCAACGGCCTTTATTTCACGCGATATTCCGGATTGTGCGCGCAAATGCCTTGTTCCCGCCGATATCCTAACCGACTGTTGCTAGGCTGCGTTTTAAATCCAAACCGTTTTTTATGACTGAACCGGGATACCAACGGAAATCATTGATTCTGGAACCCCAGTTATTTTGCGAATTCCTTAATGAAAATTTCGGACTTACGTATTTTTATTATTTCTGCACAATATACCAATTGGCCCACTTGTGTCTGTCAAATTAGTACAATTTAATGTTTCTCCAAATGGACAAAATAATGACTTTCTTTCCCCATTGTACATTATAGGTACTGTTTTTTTTCAGCATAAGTGAAAGTGAATTGTGTTTTTTCCCTTACATAAGTGAAAAGTGGAATAATAATAAAGCCAATGACTGATTCCATGAATAAATAAAATAATTTTAATATGGTTGGATGCAATAAACCCCATATTCAGTCATTTTCATCCGGAAGTTTGTCCTTTATTTGCCAGAAATGTGCCTTTTGTGAACTTTAGTGCCTTTCTCAGTGCAAAGTGTTTTGTGAAAATAAAAAACCTGTTTTCTAAAGGTCAGTCCTGGCAAAATTTTTCTAAAATAAATAAATACTTGTGAATTTCACAGTTTTCTCAAAAGTGGTCAGTGAAATACAAAAACCTTTACCACTAAGGTCTTTCCACGCAAAATTTTTTCTCGTCTGCCTCTCCTTGACAAGAATTCTGGTGTCATGTATACAAAACACATTTGGAAGTGCCAACAGTGATCACCAAGTGAAAAGTGCCTCACAAAAATTAATTTTTGCGCTTTCTAAAGGAAACCCCTGGCCAATTTTTTTTCTTCTCCTCACCACCCAGGAAACTCGCAATGGAGGACAAGCAAGCTATTACACCATCCAACTTGGGTACCATTCCCAATGTGCATAGTTTATCCAAAGCCCACTTACAAGCTGCTTTAAGGGATAGAGGACTCTCGCCATCAAGCAAATCTAAATTTACATTGAAGGCATATGCACTTTTATTCAACAAAAAGTACATTAGGAGAATAAATCTCGCCCCCTCCAACGAAAATAATTCATGTTCGGCTACGCTAGTTTTGGATAATCTTGACAAAGAACCTACGCCGCATGTAATGATAAAACAGGACGTCGCACCCATCTTGACACAAGATAAAACTTACGATTTATCCTCTTGGAAAGTCAAATATAATGGCGTCTCCGATGTGCTGGATTTCATTGACCGTATTGAAGAAACGGCTACAATCAAAAATATCCCATTCGAGATTCTACGGAGAAACTTTATAGAACTCATCTCCCCAGAATTAATTCCGTGGCACCGCATCCAAAAGACTAAATGCAAAGATTGGAATAAACTCAGAGCTGCCCTAATCTCTAGCTTTGGAAAAAAGGAGGCCCAGCACCGGATCAAACTATCTCTACTATCTATTAAACAACTAGTAGATGAACCTGTGGCTACATTCATAGAAAGGGCTGAATCCATCAACATCAAGCTTTCACATCCTGTTCCGGAAGCTGAACTATTACCAGTCATAACTGATGGCCTTTTAAGCAAATACGAGAACATCATCACCTCACAGAAAATTGCATCCCTGGCCCAGCTAAACGAAGTCTGCCTCCTCCTGGAATCGTACCAGGATAGGAAAAACATAAAGAATGTGTCGAATAATGTGGTTGTGCCAAGCCGTTCGTCTGGTTTAAAGCCAGAATTCGACAACAAAAAAGTGTGCTCCTTTTGCAAAAAAGTAGGCCACCTGGCCGCTACTTGTTTCAAGCAAGCAAGACTTCTGGAATCCAAGGAACCCCGAACCTCCAAGAGACACCACTCTAGGGACCGCTCTCCTCCACGCGACGAACTGCGCAACATTTTTAAGAAATCAAGGCACAATGCAGAAAGGTTACAAAACCCAAGCGATGTCAGACCTCAGGTGGATTTCTCCAAGCCCCCACCAAATTTCTACATGAAGAGGCCAAAAAACTAAATAATAACCTCTCAGGTACCCATTCTGAACCAAGGTCTAAAGAATGGACTGATTGGTTATCACACATTAAGTATTTTAACCAGACCTTAAATGTTTCCTCGGTTTGTTGCAAACAAGCTAAAGATGGGAGACCCTATGCTCTTTTCTCTGTTAACAATGTGCCCTTTTCCGGATTACTTGATAGCGGTGCATCTGTCAGCTGTCTTGGCAACAATGCTCACCTGCCTTTTGTTAACAGTGATTTTAAAATTTCGCCACAAACAACACACCTGACGACTGCGGATAATGTTTCCCAGCCGGTCATCGGTACCCTTGCACTGCCAATTAATTGTAACAATAAAATAATTACAATCAATTTTCTAATAGTGCCCTCTATATCCCAGAATTTCATCCTTGGCGTTGACTTCTGGAAGGCTTTTAACGTTGCTCCCCAAGTATTTAATACTCTTGGCGAAACCTCCACTGCTGCTCAAATTAGTGAGATCCGCACAATAATACCTCACGAAAATTTAAGCACGGACCAAGCTCTCCAACTAAAGGAAATGGTCAATAAATTCGAATCAATATCTTTCGAAAAATGTGGATTGGGTTTGACAAATTTGGTAGAACACCACATTAAAACCAATGGCCCACCCATAAAGCAACGTTATTACAACTTAGCCCCCCAAAAGCTTAAACTTTTGGAAAAAGAACTTGATGAAATGTTAAAAATGGGTGTGGTGGTTCCCAGCAGAAGTGCATGGACCAACCCAACTCTTTTGGTTTCTAAAAAAGATGGCTCCGCACGTTTCTGTCTCGACAGTAGACGTTTAAATTCTTGTACGGAAGCTGACGCATACCCCTTACCTTACGTCCACGCGACCTTAGACAAACTGCGCAACGCCAAGTTCATCTCCTCTGTTGACCTAAGCAAAGCTTTTTGGCAAATACCTTTGGACGCAGAATCGTGTGAAAAAACTGCTTTCGTTGTACCTGGTAGGGGAATGTTCCATTTTAAAAGATTACCCTTTGGTCTAAAGAACAGCCCCGCCGAATTACAAAGACTGATGGACAAGCTCTTCGGTCCTGAAGTCGATAACAGCCTGTTTTGTTACCTTGACGACCTCATCATCGTCAGCGACACCTTTGAAAAACACCTATTAATGTTGGAAAAGGTTTTTCAACAACTCAAGTTCGCTGGTTTAACCATCAACTTGAAGAAGTCTGAATTCTGTAAGTCCCGTTTACGTTATTTGGGATTCATTGTCGACGAAAAAGGTCTAAGAACAGACCCCGCTAAGGTGGAAGCCATGGCAAATTTCCCCCGACCCAAAAACGCGAAAGAAGTCAAAGGTTTCCTTGGACTTGCAGGTTACTACAGAAGATTCATCAAAGACTTTTCCACAATTGCAGCCCCCTTAAATAAAATTACCGGCACCCGTAAAGGTGTCAGCAACTTCCGATGGTCTGCTGAAACTGAAGAAGCGTTTACAACTTTAAAAAATGCCCTTCAAAAAGCCCCCGTTCTGAATTGCCCGGATTTTGCACTCTCTTTTACCCTCCACACGGATGCCTCCAACGTAGGAATCGGTGGAGTCCTAACTCAAGAATTCCCAGATGGCGAACACCCTGTAGCGTATTTTTCCAGTACACTAAATAAACACGAGAAAAACTACGGAATTACCGAAAAGGAGTTATTGGCTGTATTGGATTCTGTTCACCATTTCCGCGGTTACATAGACGGTAGCAAATTTACTGTAGTCACAGACCATAGTAGTTTGAAATGGTTGATCTCTTTAAGTAATCCCTCCGGTAGACTCGCTCGTTGGGCCTCCCGTTTGTCTCAATTCAATTTTGATGTTGTACACCGTAAAGGCGCGGACAATATTGTTCCTGACGCTCTTTCAAGAATTGAATTGGCTTCATTAAATGTTGACACAATTGCCCCCCCTCCACCCACAAAAGATGAATGGTACTTGAAAATCTTCGAAGGTTGTAAAAATAATCAACAAAAGTTTCCTAATTTTATCATAAAAGAAGGACAACTATACCGTAATTGCAAGGCACCACTATCCATCCTCGAAGATTACTCTTGGAAACTTGTCGTTCCCCTCGAAGGAAGAGAACAAATAATAATTGACAATCATAGTGCTCCCGACTCTATACACCCAGGAACTTTCAAGACGTATAAAAAGATTTCCTTGAAGTATTACTGGCCTGGTCTCTTCAAACAAATTCGCAATTACATCTCTAAATGTGAAACTTGTAAAGCTTATAAACATAGCACGGCAGCACCTGCCGGCCTAATGGGTAACCCCAAACGCGCCGACAGACCCCTACAGTCATTGTCAATGGACCTCGTCGGACCTTTTCCTCGAAGTTATGCCGGACACATGCACATACTTAGTGTAGTGGATGTTTTCACCAAATTCTGTTGGATCTTCCCTTTAAAAAGAGCCAACGCGTCCGCCATCATCAAACTTCTGGAAAAACACATTTTTATACCTTACGGAACACCCAGAACCGTAATTGTTGATAACGGAAAACAGTTTATTGCCCAGGAATTCAAAGAATTTCTTGCCAAATACGGAATCAAGGACATTTATTATAACACCTTGTACACTCCCCAAAACAACACTGTCGAACGTTACAACCAAACAATCAACACAGCTCTAGCTATTCTAGTTGATAAAGACCAACGCACTTGGTGTAAAAACCTAGATAAAATTCAGGCCGCTATGAACAACACTGTTAACCTGGCCACTGGTTACACACCTTTCTTCTTAAAACACGGTATGGAACAAGTCGTCCATGGTTCTCTACATAGGGACACAAACTTTCCTACGTCATCCGCCACCACAAGCAACCCTACCGCAGACTATGCCCATCGCTTGGAAGAACTGTCGGCCATTTACAGTGAAGTCACTGATGCTTTGCTCCTGGCTCACCAAAAGAGTGCGGACAGATATAACTTACGTAGAAAACATGTCACCTTCAATACAGGAGACATAGTTTGGAGAAAGAACAACACACTTTCCCAAGGAGCCATGTATTTCTCTGCTAAGCTGGCACCACGTTTCGTGAAGGCCAAAGTCCTAAGGAAAATATCAGACCTAGTGTACTCCTTGTCTGACTCATCTGGAAAGCACATTGGTAATTACCACATTAAGGACATTGTAAAGTCTGGAAGTGAGGAGTCAAGTAAAACTGCCCCCACTATCTCAGCAAACGTAAAATGATCCAGTATGTATCACATTTTTTTTTGTAAGCTTACAGAGTCTTACTACGTCAGGCGTGTATTGTGTCAATCACATGCCCATCGTTTCGTAAATGAAACAAGTTGTAAATTATTTTGTAAATTAATGCGTACTCTCCTTGAAGTTACTTTCAAATGTTGTTTTTGCACTGTTTTTTCTTTCCCTCACGGCAATTTTTTTCTTTTATTTTTTTTTTCACCTGTTCTAAAACTGATCACTTTGGAACGGAGACACTTTTCGAGTTTCAATGTTTGGGAAGTCGCGAGCCCATTTATTGTCTCAACACGTACACTACGCAATGTTCATGCCACGTCATACCCTGCCTTGTCATGTAATTTTGTAATTTTTCTCCTATTCTTTTGTTGCATTTTTGTCGTGTGGAAAGGAATTTTCTCACCTGTTTATTTTGTTCATGTAAAATAGTTGACAATTGCCCATCGGCGTGTCGTTCTAGAAGTCGGGTTTTGTAAATTCCAAAGTGTTAAATTCCGACTCAGAACCAGTTAACTATTTTTACAATTTTTCCTTTTATCTTGTTCATCATGAGTTGTAAAACCTTCCGAGGTATCTCTAGCATGAAAATCAAACAGTGGTTACTTACATAATCGCCCCTCGTGTATATAAGTTTTTTTCAATTTTTTCCTCTTAAATTAAAAATTGATGGCGTCCTACCCAAATTCATGCTCTTGTACCAAAATTGGATATCGACACGTCCATTTTGGAACTTGTATTTATAAAACCAATGATTGGTCTTTATAACCCTGTATATAAATCAATTTGGCTCGTTTCAACTAAAGTACGTAAAACCGAATCATCCGGTCTTTGGTTGTTATAACAAAGCCACTGCCTTTTTGTTATTTTGTTTTTTTTGCTTGTACGTTACTTATGTCTTATATGACACGTTTCAACCCTACGAGACAGGTTAAATAAAACCTTATGGTCATCCTGATTTTGGAATTCACAACTTTTAGGTGTCCATTTAACCAAGTATTTGCAACCCAAATTGCACATAACCTGGTATGTTTGTAACTGCACAAAGGGTATGTAAAACCGTAATTGGTCCCTTTTCTTTGGTCTTCCTCACTGCAGGTTGCCACAACAGACAGTATGTAAAACCATTATAGGTCTGTCTTTGTTTTAAATACTTGGTGTAAGTAGAATTATACTCTGCCATCACCCTTGTATTTTGTAACACATGAAGTAGCATCAAATTGTCTATCTTCTCTGTCGTACGCTCTTGGGCTACGGAGTTAGTTAATCTAACGAATCTTTATAAAATGTGTTAAAATCAAGCATCATTAACGTTTATTGTGTTATATTTAAACGTAACCCTGTTACATTATAGGAGAGATCCTTAGAACATCCACCGTCATAGGAGAGATCCTTAGAACATCCACCGTCATAGGAGGGATCCTTAAAATACCTGCCACGATACGAGAAGTTCGTCATAATCACTTTTACTCATAGCTAAATGTTATTGAGTTGGTCGTGTGACATATTTGTCATGAGCACCGTTTTGTACAATCTGTGTTGGTCGTGTGTCATTCATTTGTCATGAGTACCACCCTTTCTGTACAATCTATTTTGGTCGTGTGTCATTCATTTGTCATGAGTACCGCTTTTGTATTTTGGTCGTGTGTCATTCATTTGTCATGAGTACCGCTTTTGTATTTTGGTCGTGTGTCATTCATTTGTCATGAGTACCGCTTTTGTATTTTGGTCGTGTGTCATTCATTTGTCATGAGTACCGCTTGTATGTATAATTGTGTACAACCCTTGTACACGAGACGTGGAGACGTTAAAACACTTACCATGAGTCGTGCGAACGAAATAATATCAAACCTTTTGTGTGCGATCTACGAAATGTAGTCCACAACCCTTTGTTGTCATTCAACGCCAATGCCCGTGGACCTCCTGTTTTTTTACTTCTTTGCAAAAAGGAAAGAAGCCCAGGAATATCTACTATCCCAAAAGGACTAGTTTGTAGCTTCACTGCTAACTATGGGGCATAGTGCTGTGGGAGTTAATCGATTGAGCACAAAACCACCCAACTCGTTGTCTGGGGAACGGATAAGAAAACCCCCAGGTTTGTGAAATTGGAGCAAGGGTCTGTCTTTTCTCACAATCACGCAGGAGTTTTTAAAATGACCCCTAATCTTTTGCCCAATACACGCAAAAGATTAGTCTCTTTGTTAATGTGTATTCAAATTTCTCCTCATCCTTTTAACAATTGTAAAGAGTCAGGAAATCTGCTGGTTGATCATGTTTCATTATCACATGGAGTTTGAAGTGGAAATTAGTCCAGTCTCTAGCAAGTTTCGTCACTCAACTCCTTTCCTTTTCCTTTCCTTTCTCCTCACCATCATGTTCTCAGGTATATGTTATGAAGAGGAAAATCTGTTGTTAACCATAATTCGCCCTCACTGGGAGTGCGAATTGGTAAATTAACCAATTATCAGCAGGCTTTCTCCCTCACTCTCTGCATATGTCTCACCTTTTGTTCTTTTTCTCAATTTTACGAAACACATTCATGAATGTTGGATATGTACGATATGCACTTGGCGTACCGTCTGTCTCCTTTTGACAACCTTTATTCATGAATTGGTTTCTCTGCTTTTACCGTGACTCATTCACGACTTCTTTGTCTTGTTCGTTGAAATTCTACAAAAATGTTACCACCTTTATGTTAACATAGGCCATGGAAGGCCGGTTGTTTTTTTAACCAAGACATATTGTCACTCGGCAAACGCCAAGTCATCCTGGTAAAGGAAAATGTTCATGTAATCACAATTTAGTTAGAAAACTCTCTCTTCGTCACTCTCTGGGTCGGTGGTTAAAACTTCGTTTATTTCATTATCTGGACACATTTTGTTTCTCTCCAAACCTTTTCTTCATTGGTCCCTAGGCAGGTAAACTTCAAGAATTTTGCTCTAATAATAATTTCTCCCGGATTAAAAAGAAGCCCAGGCGGATGTCATCACCAACAGCCAAGCTGAGCTCCACTTCCTGACAGCACGCGCTGTGGTTACTAGGTCCCTCCTGCTGCCATTTTTCTACGCATTTGTTCCTGAAAGCACAGACCATACCGCTCATATGTATGTTGTTTTGTCGTGCCACAGCAAGTTGAGTTGTCCCACTATACATTATGACACTCTGAACCACCTTTTGGGCACGCTAGCTCCTAGGTTTGTTCTTACTCTTGCTATCAATGCCAACCATGTCGTCTCTTGCGCTGTCATGCAGTGACGCATATATCGTCATGTGTAAACCATCATTACCTTGACTTCCAGTATTCGCTGAATGCGTACCAATACAAGTTATGTTGAGCTACATTATGCTTCAATAACCATTATATACGATCCGTGTTTACCTTAATAACACTTTAGGATTCGTACTGGCATGTCTGCAGACACTGGATTCTCCTCCTCAATGACCTCTGTAACCATAGTCGCGGCACAGCAACCACAGTCTCCACTTCATGAACTTCGACGTCTTCGACAAAACCAAGTGTTTTCTAAGGCCCAAGTGTACTTTTGAGTGTTATCTCAAAGGGGTCTGATTACAGTGATAATGTAATCCTTAGAATCTGTGAAACCACGTCCTCCTCTTCGAAATTCTCCGAAACCAAACAAATCCACGCTTCGCAAACTTAGCTCCCAGACCAATGAAACTTTAGAATCACACAGGCATTTTTGTTCTTGTTTTTTTGTTCTTCATTTGTACAAATATGAATTGTTATTTTTCAATTGCATAACCATGTATTGTTATTTTTCAATTGCATAACCATGTATTGTTATTTTGTTCAATTGCATAACCATGTATTGTCATCTTTCAATTGCATAATCTTTTATGTTGTTTCACACCATGTACTTTCACCAAAACTGTTCTTTTCCAAACATTGTATGTACCCCTCACCCATTCCCTACAAACATTGTGACCTAAACTATAACATAAATTGCATGTTCTAGCTAGGCATCTCTCAAGCAACGAATCTCTCAAAAACCCCAATGAAAGTTTAAGAGGATTTTTTTTTCCTACAGCTCCATTGCCACGTCGCTTTTTTTCCAAGCGCGGGGGGAAGTGTTACGATACGCCCCTGAAGCGAGTAAATACGAGAGCACAGAACACAGCACAAGTCCACACGGCTCGGCCGCCGCCTCTCCCCGCCCCGTATCCTGTTTCTCCTTGCCTCTCCCCCGTGCCCTGCCACTCGGCATTCCCGCTGCGCTCGCCACAGAAGAGATCTGAGCGCCTTTGAGAACGCACGCTCGCGGCTCACTTGTAGCCGGCGGACCCAATTCAATGGGGCCGCGATGTATTATTGAAATACTTTTGAGTAGAATCAGTCTTTTGCCACTATAGTTCGGTCTATTTAGACTACGAAAGTGCCTGATGAAGCTGCCACATGAGACGAGGTTCCTGCCAACCTACATGTAAGCTGTATCTTGATTTCCTCCTTAAATGTTGTCCGTAATTCAGTGAAATGTAGGGCCCCCGCGGAAATCACGACTCGGAGAGTTTCGTTTTGAGAGAGAGTCAGAGAGAGTTAAACACTTTAGCTAGGTTTGTGTAATTTGCATTTCTTGTAATTGAATTGTACTGTAGAAACCTATGTATGTGTTTGAGTTTACAATACATGTCTAAATGATTTAACATTGTTATTATTCTGCTACGGCGGGAGGATTGTTGGCCAGTGAGGATCCCGTGGGTCACCGGAGGATGGAGAGAAGTTCCCTAGCCTTGAGCTGCCCACCCCCCTGAATAGAGAGTACCATAGTCCCGCTGAGAGCTAGTCAGGGACGTGTTTTGGGCCCTGGTGTTGGTTTAGAAGCCGACATCGAGGCACCCTAACAATATTCATAAAATAAGAAAAATGTACATTTTTGTGAAACCAAAGTTTCAGATAGCAATTTTAAAAAAAATTATGTATTAATACCCGTGTTTTAATTTGGGAAGTGGGTATGAGTACCTCGGTCCCAGGAACCATTTATTGGATAACTAACATCTCTGCAATAGGTCACCCCAATATATTTGGTGACTTCGTAGGGGTGTCCCTGTTCAAGGGGGTGAGGTTTGTCAAAGTTTTGGCAGCGCATGTGTTTGTCCACCATTGCGTAGCGGGCTGGATCGGAAGAGACTGGTTGAAGGAGACCTTTTGACCTCTCCAGCAGGACTATGATGTCATCTTGCACCGCAGTGGGAAGGATGGATTTAAACATCTGGATACACCGACCCGTGGGTTCCCAACCCTTATACCTTTTTCCTTCCCAGAACTTACTACTTCCTTTCCTTCAAAATACCTTCCACAAACTCACAGCAATAACAAGGGCCTCCTGTATGGAGCTATTTTGTCATTCAGTTCAAATATTGAATTAAAAAAATAAAAATAAAGTTCTGCTAAGGGATAATCTATTTGTTTTCATCTCCTAATAGTTTTTCAAAGAAGTGATAAAGTGCCACTTTGTTGAGTTGTCTGGTCACCAAATAAACTACTCTGGTTTCCCTCCAATAACATTCGTCAACTTTTAAATTGCAATTTTTTTTGCAGTATAGTAAGTAGGTTGATTTCGCAAACAAAATAGGAAGTATTTACCTCTATTCAAATCACAGACAAAACATATAATATTGGTGATAAAATAAAAACAATAAAATTTTTGACCATCTTCATTAAAGGGTAAATGTCAAAATCTCGAAAGTCCTGAAAATCCAACTTAAAGATTATTAATTCTTAAAGATTTCAAAAAATCATTAGGCTCAGTTTTAAATTGTTCGAATTATAGAGACTGTACTGGACTTATTTCCTTTTTGAAGTAAATACCTCATATCCGACTTCCACTCCGAGGTCGCTCCAGAACATGCTCTGGTGCTTGTAGGGCTTGGCAGCGCCCACCATGTTCTCGCCGGCCAGGCGTCCGGAAACCACTGCATGGTCGTGATGTTCCACACGCCGGCGTCCCAGGATCGGGTCGTAGAAGCACGCAGCGTCACCAGCCTAGACAAATCATCACATTACATATCATAACATACAACCTAAGTAAGAATCGTGGCTCCCTTATCAGGCACAAGAACTCCTCTTTTCTGATAAGGTATACATGACCAATGATGACCTTAAATATAATATTTGGTAAAATATATATGTATAAATGTAACTCGTGTTACATATTTATATTACAATAAAAAAATAAAAAATTATTACTGTCTCATAAAATTGAAACAAAGTGTGGCAGGTAACAAACACACTTATGTTTCCAATAAATTCTTAGTAACTTCGTTCATGTATGACAAAGATAGACATTCCAAGAATATGTTTGCATGAATTAAATAGATATCGCACATCCCACTGAAAAGTGTCGTAAGTCAAAAAAGTTAATTTTACGGGAGAGCGAAAACAAATGATGATTGAAGAAACAATCGGTCCCATCGAAAAGAGCCACTAGCGACATCTCGCGTAGATGGAACAATCACTTTACTATTCAGAGATAAAACAGAAAATTTTGACTTGTGACCCTTTTCTATGAGATGTGCGATATAGAACTTTATGATGTTTTCGTATTTAAAAGCTGGGCCGAATAGTACATCCTACATCACAGGTGTGAATGAGATGACTTTGCGCTTAATCGCTTACACTAAGTCCGTCACCCCACAGGGTCAGTATTGGTAAGCAATCGACACAAATAGAAGACACTGCGCAGAAAAGTAAAGTTCGCAATGTTTTGTCTCCCTTACTGTCGTAGTGAGAAATATGATATAAACAGTGTTAGAAAGGCAAAACACCACACTTTACATTAAAATCTAAAAAATAACCACCAAAAAAGTAAAATTTACACCTTTATGAAACCAAAGTATCACAATTAAAAAAAAAAATTACTTTGAAATTTTTTATAAATTATTTTCACATGAAACGACCAAAAAGTTAGGTTTATAATACATTTGTCTAATAAAATAGGTATGAGTTTTTCTTTTTTATTATCGATAATTTTACTTAGAAAAAACGTAAGGTGAGCCATTTTTAAAAAAATTTTATGTTTGCATGCAAAAATTTTACATTTAAAAAATTATTTGTTTATTTCGAATTATAAAATGAGAAAGCTTATTTTATCACCTTTCAAATACAGTTTTTAGTTTACAGATATGTTCAGAAATATTCCATTTATTTGCATTTTATTGTAAAGCGTAAATATTTTGACTAGAGATGCCACGAATATTCGGCTACTATTCGGTATTCGGCTACTTTTTTCACTATTCGGTGTTCGGCCGAATATTGCTTACTATTCGGCCGAATACCATATGAAAAAATACATCATGAAAAAAATGCATAATAATTTTTTTCAATTTTAATTTTTTTTTTTTTTTAACAAAAAGTCAACATATTTAATACTTAAAATCTATCAGTGGTAAGCTAGATGAATCAAAAAAAAAATTAAGCATTTGTTGGTAGCAAAAAATTGCACTTTTCCTTATAAATTATACCTGCTTCCGAAAATAGCTGCTCACTATATACGCTGCTTCCGGGAGGTGATAAATAAATGTTAGCAAATTCTGCTAGACTTAAATACTGTTTTGCGTTTGCTGACCACTACTTGTAAGGGTCTAGGTACTATCCGATCTAGGCGAACAGTTTTCATGTGAAAATCAATTTCATTTGCGAAATGTAATTGATTTTTACACGAAAACTGTTTGCGAAATGTACTAAGTGTAGCCGAATATTCGGCCGCCAAATATTCGTTATTCGGCCGAGAGCCAAGCCGAATATTCGGTATTCGGTATACGGCAAAATCACTATTCGTGGCATCTCTAATTTTGACCATCTGAAAAATACGTCAAATTTCCGAAGGGTTAATGACAATCTCTTATTTTCTTATTTATGTCATGGGATTACTTACAACATAAAGATTTGTGCGGGCTTCCAGCTCAGCATTCACAAGGAATCCTCCCATAGTCGGGTCTACTTCCAGTCCAGACGTCTCGGCCAGTTGAGTATTGGCTTCCGATCCCACTGCTACAACAACCTTAAACATAAAACAAATCATATTTATCATTGAAGAAGAAGATAGTACTAATAAATCTAAATTAAACATGAAAAAAACAAGACACAGAAAATAAAAAAGTTACAGTCACAACTGGGAATCAAACCCAGGATCTCTGTCTTACCGGGACAGTGCCTTTATCCACTCGGCCATTGTTAGATAAACGTATTCGATATTCATTTATGTGGGACACCTATTGACTTTTTCTAAAAGTATAGAATAAATATTCAATTGTTTGGAATAACTTTTGAAGGTTATACCGATCAATGCAATATTAATCATTGAATAATATAATACTAATAAATAAGACACAGATCCTGGGTTCCAATGGGAATGAAGGAGGGGGGTTTGCGGGAGTAGGGACGAGGGAGGGGGAAAGGTGGAAGGGGAATGCAGAAGGTGGGGTCGCGGAAAAGAGGACGCGGGAGGGGGGGAAGGTGGTGAAAGTGGAAGAGGAGAAGTGGACGCGGGAAGTGAACGGGGGCGCATGGGAAAGGAACGGTAGGGGATAGCAAGCAGTAAATTAAGAAATTAGCAGTAGGGGACAGCAGAGGGTATATTTGGGATTCCATGCGTCTCACATGGACAGCTGTTTGTGGCCTGCTCATGGGTCGGAACATCTTCTGATTTATTTGTGTACGCACCAGATTTCAATGCTCAGTACAGTCAAATGAAATGTTCAACAGCCAACACCTTTTCACATAACGCTATTTTAAATATTGTAACTGGCTCCAGGCAGTTGAAACCCTTGCGGGTTTCACATTAAAAAAAAATAAGTGGCTTTCATATGAAATTAATAGTTTGTCATAATCAAATTATTTAATTTGTATAATTCACTTTTGAAACTCACCACATCAGCGGAGACAGAATTTCCGTTGGATAAAGATAATACAACTTGGTCTGCATTTAAACTGGCATCTTTAACTTCAACTGAAATAAACAATAAAAAGTCACAATTTTGAATTCAAAAATAAAAATAATCAACTACACTTCTGGATCTTTTATACGTAGTTACAGTGAAACCCTCTGAAGAAGTTTTTTCTAAGAGACCAGAAAAAAGAATTCTTAGGCGAGTGGGATAAATTGGACCATTTAGTCTTCAGGGGATTGAAAAAACCAAAGTTCTTAAGCAGGAAAACTTATTAAGAGGGAACTTCTTAAGAGAGTTTCACTGTATTGGTTTCTGTCATATTGTTGTGTCAATGTTCTCGTTTCTATTTAAAAACTTTATTATGAATAATATTACATACTGGTGCAGACTCTTGAAAAATCATGGGTAGTCTGAATTCTTGGCAAATCAGTCCCATAATGCCACAAAAATGGCATATTATAGGCAGGTACCTACTTTATTGCTTTTTTAAACTCTTCAAACAAACAAACATTCCAATTTTTAATCCAACTTCCAATTAATATTTAAATCTATTTTGATGACACGTAAATTCTATTTAATTTTCAAAGCAAATCTACAGTTCATTTAACTGGAGTTACGGACAGACAGACGAAGTCACAATGGAAATCGGTATTTTTAATAATAAGCTGTCAGTCCATTTTTTAATACATCTACATATATGAAAAAGGATTTTATTTTCTTGAATTAATTGATGAAAATCTTAGAAGTGTAAATTAAGCCACTTCAGGACATCTTTGCATTTAAGCATTTCTCTGAAATTGAAAGCTAGCCAGCCCAATGGATGGCGCTATTAAGTCATGTCATTCGATGCGTAGGACCGGAGCAGAAAGTTGAATCTGATTAAATTACATAATAAAAATATATAGCCATACTAAATAATGCAAAATCATACTTTTTTTTTTTGAAAATTTGATTGCTTAGAAGTATTATAGATGCTTCAATTAAATACTGCGTGTAGAACATATCTTGGCCCTTAAAAATATTGGTCATTCTTTTTATAAGTATTTTAATAAGCCTAGAAAAAAATTATTTATAAGGTCTATAAAAAACACTTTGCAGTCCAAACTCTCCTATTTATAAACCTCATTTCGGATATGGTTTTATTGTTAAATGTGGCAAATTCAGTTTATTTTATGATAATCGCAAAAAAAAAAAAATTTACGCCCGAACCTCACAAAATAAAATATAATATGCATTTTCGCATTGTTATTTTTGACATCACGGCGATAATACGGCAGTCGACGAATTTGTAATATCAAAGTGAACCTTATACACTGTACACCGAAGAATGACTGGCAGCGGCCCCTATTTTCTGTCACTGTGTCACTCTACTCCTCCGGACGGAGCGGAGAAAAGTCGTGTTGGAATCCGCGCCGCTTGTTTTCGTGATATCAATTTTAAAATTCCGTTTATTACAATAAACAATGCATAAAAAGGGAATTAATGTTTTTTACAGGCCTTTACGAAATCAACATGTAAAAAAAATTCTCAAATATCTTTTCCAACCTTTCCAAAAGCTTTTTCTCAAGTATTTTAAACTCCTCCCATAAAAGGGTGTGAATTCCGATTTTGATTTTTCCCTGTACTAGTGGATCGCCTTAAGGTAAAATAAAAATAGATAGTTTTTAAAGCTTGATTTTTTTATTTTTGGAATGTGACAAACTTACCCCCAGTGACAACATTCACTCCCTCTTCGAGAATTTTCTCCGTGGTCCACTCGGAAAGATATTCTGGCAGTACATGTCCCATATTACCAGATTCCTTGAACACTTGATGCACTTTCCTTCCAGTATTTTTATCTAAAAAAAGAAGAAAAAGATGGTAAAAACAAGTGATCAAACGAAATCAAGTTTGGAGTGCATATCATATTCAAGTTCAAACACATTCGAGTTTGAACGGTGCATATTGTTATGTAACACAAGTAGGTACATGATAATTTTTCGGGAAGAAGTGTTTCGTGAAGTCGGCAACACCGGAAGTTTCGCTGATTGGGCCGCGCAGTGGCCTGACCCAACAGCGGGCACCCGTTCCGCCGGCTCCCCGTTTTTGCTCCCCCCTCGGTCCGCAGGGACCACGCGCCGACAGAAACAAGCCAGCCGTTGAGGTAAACAGCCGCGCTCTCACGCACGCCGTAGGCCGTTAAACCTAACATGTGATTTTACGTAGTCCTAATTTGTGAACGGGGAGAAAGTATAGTTGGTCCCCCGTTCCGGAGTGGTATTCTACGCTGGAAGATGTCCAAATAACGTATGGAGTACGTGACGACATTGCCGCCCGACAACGCCGTGAGTTGCTTCCATTTTCCCTTTTCATTGTGTCCATGTTAAATTTCCTAGCACCTGCGCGTTAAACCCAGACTTGGAGAGAGAAATAGCTAGTATTCAGGTAGCCAATTTACCCTGATGTAATCCATGTAAAATGTAACCAATTTTAGAATACAATACACTGATTTTGTTACCCCGAAACATTCTTTGTTTTGAGACGAGTCATGTGTGGAGTTTCCCAATTAACCATTTCTTGCTGCCCACTCGCCCCCTGGGTGAAGAGAACCTGCTCTACCACCGAACGACTGAGCTAGACACCGGAACCAGGTTTGCTGTAACTTGGGGGGCCCTTTTTAGTTAACACTGGCTTCCCCGTGGGGCTCCTCTGTTTTTAGTTAATAATATCTATGGGAAAAGGACTTAATTTTAACCGTAAACAGCTTAACAAAAATTCGGCGTGAAATTTTTTATTTTTAACATTGTTCTAAAATAGTCTACGAAGTTCGGAATTGCAACATCTATGGACATAATAGTTAAGAAGTTCAATAGCTTCATTTTAAGTCCAAAATAACAAAAGTGGGAGCCACAATTTTTTTTTTTTTTAATTGTGGAAGCAAGATATACGTAATGGGCTTTTTTTACCGAAAAGCAATCGGGGACATTTAAAATGGCGCTAATATATGGCAAAAATCCCACCAGTGGATAAACAGAAGTCAGTGTTGGGCCATTTAATGATGTTTTATATGTAAAAATGTACATATCTTATGACATTACAAAAAAATTGAACAACTTGCACATCTCCAGTTCCAAAGTGTAAGTATCCTTTGGATAAAATATTCTTCCGCACAAAAGACAAAGAGATAAGAAGATGAATGCTAAAACAGAGCAATCAGGGGTACTCCTTACATTTCCTGGCCAGTGAACAGGCCAGCTCTGAGCCCAGGAAGCCTCCACCGACTATGGCCACCGTCCTCGCCCCTTCTAGTCTCTGCCACAACTCCTCGAGATCCCGAATGTTCCGGTACAGCACCAGCTTGGCCTTCAGGGCGGCCGGACAATTTTCAAAAACAGGGAGGTTCTTCGGCCTTGATCCTGAAAAATATTATTAGAATGTTATTACATATTAATTTATTTTTATGTTCTTTTTATTTCTGGATGTTCTTTAGCCCTCAGGTCAATTTGTTCACTTTTGGGAACAACTCATAGGTCTCGTAGAAATCGTTGAGCTTACCTTACTATCATGGTGAGAAATATGATCGAAACGGTATTAGAAAGAGAAAATACTGCACTATATATTCAATTCTAAAAGTTAACCACAAAATAAGTAAAATTTTAAGACAAATGTAATACATAATACATTTGTCTAATAAAATATGTGTTTTAATTTTTATTACGTTATCAGTGATTTCATTTAGAAAAAACCGTCTCCCAGCGATGTGGCTTTGCACACTGACTGAGAAAGAGTTTCCGTACAACAGCCGACCACACAAAACGCATTCCCCCTCCACTTCTCCCCTCAACCGCCTGAGTCTCGTTACTTGGGTTCCCCCTCGTATGTCCGAGTGGTTAAAAGAACAGATTGTTCAGTTTTACTTTTGTTATTTATTTACAGATAGAATTGACAGTGAGTTGTAATGTACCTGTTGCAATAAGGCACTTGTCGTACTCCATGCAGAAGGTGGAGTTGGTCTGCGGGTCTTCGATCTCCACCGTATTGGCCGATGGGTTGACCTTGGACACCATCCAGCCGGTGGCCACCACCACCCCTCCGTTGGGAGCCGTCAGCAGGTCTTGCATGTTCAGGTAGAACTCTGGGGGCTCGTAGTATAAACTGGAAACATTTTTTTTTTTCTTTAAATACAGCAAACTTATTTTGTGGCACCATTTTAATTAAAATTAATAATCACTTAGTTTATTTATTTATTTATTTATTTAAGGAACATAAACAGTCATAGTAATAAAATATACATAAGAGGATGGCAAAAAAAACAGACCAATTATTAATGTTCACAGATAGGTATTTAGAAACATAAAAGTAACTGAATGTAAACTAGAAAATTTAAGAAAAACAGAAAAAATAAAAACAGAACTAAGCAGCAATTTAAAAAAAAATAATAATACAGATGTTAAGTCAACAAGTGATAAACATGTTATAAACAATAATAAAATAATTAAAACAATACTTAAATAGACTGCGAAATAGGTATTTGGGTTGGGACGGGTAAGGGGAGGAGAGGGATAAGGGAAAGTTGCCACGCAAGTAATATAATAATATTAGGTACAATGAATTTAGTCATGAATATGTGTTATTCGCACCTACATAGAATGTAATAAAGAAATTCTGTAACGACAGTAACTAGCAGTGAATATGTCAGCAAGTGTGTCTATATGTGCAAGTTTATTATTATAGTATTTACATGCCCTTTGTATAAATTCATTTTGGTTGGAATTAGTGTTGCATCTATCAATGTAGAAAAGGGTATTTTGTCTGCTGTATCGAGTCGGCGTGTGGAAATTTATTTTATTTAGCAGCTCCGGGCAGTCAACTTTTGAGTTAATAATTTTGTACAGGAGCATCTGATCAGCGACAAGCCTCCTATTGAGCAGTTTCGAGATTCGAAAATGTTTCTCGATTTCGTCGTAAGAATTGTATATGTTGAATGATTTAAAATTGAGAAATTTGAGAAATCGCTCCTGAACTCTTTCTAACCTGTTAACATAAACAATATAGCGCGGGTTCCAAACCTGTGAACAGTATTCCAGGTGAGGACGAACATGTGAATTGTACAGAATCAGATAAGTCTTAGTATTTTTGAAAAATTTGCATGTTCTCAGTACAAAGCCTAGACTCTTTGTTGCTTTGGTGACAATATTATCAATGTGTTTATCAAAAGTAAGTTTAGAGTCCAAAATAACCCCGAGGTCACGTATATAATCTTTATTTGTTAACAGAGATCCAGAAATGGTGTATTCATGCAGTATTTTTTTATGGTTACGTGTGAATGTGACTTTGCAACATTTGGAAATATTGATAAAAAGCTTATTTCTGAGACAGTAATCCGTCAGTCGGTCAAGATCTTCTTGTAAACGCACAGAACAGTCATGGGAGCTTATAGGAAGGTATATTTTCATATCGTCGGCAAATAGTAAAATTTGAGCGTTGTGAAAACATGTAGTAATATCATTTATATAGATAGAGAAAAGCAAAGGACCCAAAATGGACCCCTGAGGCACACCAGAAGTAATGATTTTCCAGATGGAAGAAAATCCACCTACTGTCACAGCCTGGGACCTGTTTGTTATGTATGAAGATAACCAACGAAGGAGATCTCCATGAATACCATGATTAGCAAGTTTTCTAAGCAGGATCCTGTGGTTGATCTTGTCAAAGGCTTTGCTATAATCAGTATAAATTGTATCAACTTGCACACGTTTATCCATAGAGGCAGACAAGAAATTTAAAAATGTTATAAGATTTGTAGCAACAGAGCGACCTGCAAAGAATCCATGCTGAAATTCGTTGATCGAATTCTTTACCACAGGGAATAACTGGTCATAGACTATGTTTTCGAACACCTTTGAAAAAATGCAGAGCTTGGAAATGGGTCTATAATTATCTGCTTCGCACTTAGTTCCCGATTTATGAATTGGTGTGATGTAGGCTCTTTTCCATATATCTGGAAATGTACCAGTCTTAAGCGATATATTATACAGTATTGATAGCGGAATTGACAAATGATTTGCACACTCCGTAATGAACAGTGGTGGGATACCATCTGGCCCAGCACCCTTGCTGGAATCGAGCCGTTTTAAATATTTAGATACAAGATCAGCATCGATAAAAACTGATCCTATCTCACAAACCTGATTAACAACGGAGTCGTGGCAGGAAGTCCCCAGAGGGTCAGCCGGTTCATAGACGGAATGAAAATATTCAGCAAATAAATCACAGACTGCCTGGCCACCCTCGGCTGTTAAATTCTTAAGATTTAATACGCTAGGAATAGATGCTGATAGTTTTTTTGATTTAACATATGACCAGAATGCCTTGGGATCTTTGGCGATATTCTCTTCAGCATTATTAATAAAGTCTTCATGACACTTCTTAGCCATTTTTTTCTGTCTGGTGCGTAGCCTAGAAAAAGTAATGTAATCGGAAGGGTTCTTATAAGTAGTATATAATCTGTGAAATTTCTGCTTTTCGCGAATAAGTTTTATTAATGATGAGCTATACCACGGGGGATAGGAATGTTTACCAGAACGCCTCAATGGAACCTTATCAGAGATCAAATTATTAATAATATTATAAAAATGTGATAGTGCAGGATTGACGGAATCGGTTAAGTTAAGTGTGTTCCAATCTACTTGCGCCAGGCTGTCTCTTATGTCATCGTAGTTAGCTTTGTGGAATGAAGGCCTTTTAATTGAGTTTTCCTTTATGACCGGGGGTTCAACAAACTCAGCAGTGATAATGATAGATTTATGGTGAGTATCCTCAGGAACCAACGGGTCGTTCGCGGGAGCAACGCGTACCGAGAAATTACAGAGAACGAGATCAAGAATTCTTCCTAACGTATTTTGAACACCATTATATTGGTGGAGGTTACAGTAATTAATATTATCGATAAATGTTGAACTTATTGTAGAAGTATAGTTGCAAGGAATCATGTTTACCTCATCCACAGGAAGAGACCAGGTAATATCAGAAAGGTTAAAATCTCCCATAATAAGAAACTTGTCGTTAGGTTGATTCAAAAGCTTAAAACCTAGATCATTCGAAAAGGCGGAGATTCGAGCATTGAAATTGAAGCTTTTGGACAGGTAGATACAACAAAGATGAAGGCTAGTAAATACATTGGCACGTGGGATGCGAAGAGTCACCCAAATGTCTTCATCCGTAGAACACCACGAGTAATTACAAATAGCATTGAGTTCCTTTTTGACAGCCAAGAGCACCCCACCACCCATTGTTACACCTTCGATACTTCTGTCGCGTCGGAAAACATTGTATCTTGAGTCAAAAAGCTCCCCATCTAAAATAGAATCAGTAAGCCAAGTCTCTGTTATACCAATCACGTCATAATCACCGCTCGTAACACTGCGAAGAAACGTGTCATTTTTTGTTCTCAGTCCACGTACGTTCTGATAAAAAATACTTAGAGGCAGGGACTCTTTTTCAGTTTAGTGTCAATAACAAAAATATGCAGAGAATGTGTGAACATAATATGAGGTGTAATATGTATAGACACTTGAAATATGGCGAAGTATGTTAAAAATAAAAAATTGAGTATAGAAAGTGAGAATATCTTGCAGTTGACAGGAGTTGAGAACAGGAAAATATAATAAGGTAATGTAGTGCGAATGTAATAAATAAATATAATAGTTATGCGATGGCAATGTGAGATGCGGGATAGGCGGGCGTGTGGAGGAAGAGGAAGGAGTATGCAATAATAATCGGATGAGCAGTAGGTATTTTCTTATGTTATTTTCTGGAGGTCGTCTTCCCTCGTGACTAAAAAAGCTGGTGAATTTAAAGCACATTCAATATTTATATACTACAACTGACATATTTTGTGAGCAATGCATCGAAGTTTATTTAAGTATAGATATTATATTATTACTGGCTGTGGCTAACGAAACACAATGCCATCTACTGGATGGTTACCCAACATTTATAAGCACCGCCATCTGTTAATTTGCATACAAATAAAAACCACACTGCCCGCTTGCCAAGACATTCTCCTTTGTATATGTATTATATATTTCAACCTAAACCTTCCTCATGAATCACTCTATTTATTGGTAAAAACTGCATAAAAATCCCTTCAGTAGTTTTCGAGTTTATCACGAACAGACAGACAGACACGGCGGAGGACGTTAATTTATAATATGTTAGAGATGTTATTTTTTAACAATATTCACTCATCATTAAACTCTTTGCAAATTGATGAATGATTTCCAACATATTGTGTGTGACAATGCTTTATGTTTTAGAAAGAATATGAAAACAATCATAACAATTATCTATATTTAGGTATTTGACAAAATTATTTGTAATTATTTATTTCTCATCTTCTTCCCGTTGTCCTATTCAAGCCCGATGCCTCGGGTGGGAGTGACTCCAGGCTTCCCTGATCGGGGCTATTACGAAGGCCTAGCACCTCCTCGAACGGCCTCTGGAGATGCTTTCCCCAACTATGTCTAGGGAGGCCCACTGAACATCTTCCCTCTGGAACTGTCGGCAGTATTTTATGCGAAAGTGTACCTCCCTTCATTTTGAATACATGTGCATGCCAATCTATAACCTTTCTTTGAAGAGCAGAGGTTTGAAGTTAAGCATATCTCGGATTATAGAGCCCAATTGCCATTCCTCTCAAAAATCTTATTTTGGCAGCTTGGACCCAATGGAGACAAGTATAAACTAAAATACCCATCAGGATTACTCTTTCATAACCAATTTGGTTGCAATTTGTTTCTAAGAAATAATATGACTTATTCACCTTCTTTCCTGTCCATTCCACTGTTTGAATATAAGCTTCTCTGCCTCGGGAAGTTCAGTCTGGTTCCAGATTTCCTTGGACAGCGGGGGGCGCATGTAGGGCAGGGAATCCTCCGATGCAATAACCAAAACCTGTAAACAAATTTCACCACTCGTGAAAACAAGTCATAAATCTCACTCACATTGCACAATTCTTTTTAAAAATAGGTATGATATAATTATAACCGATCCCAAAATATTAGTTGACCGTTTTTGTTCAAAGTGGTGCTACTTTTATTTAACAAACTAAACAGTTTTTTGTTCGGATACGTTTTTAGATTTTCACAGCCAAAAGCATTTTCATTGTTTGTTTTTGGGATGTTATGCCGTGTTGTGCTATCTCCTTCTTTAGCCGACGTTTCGGACAGCGTTGCAGTGTCCATCATCAGGGCAGATCCGGTAGATCCCACACATCGTCGGATCTGCCGGATCTGCCCTGATGATGGACACTGCAACGCTGTCCAAAACGTCGGCTAAAGAAGGAGATAGCACAACACGGCATAACACCCCAAAAACAAACAATGAAAAAAAAGTTTTTTGTTCGTCCTGAAAAACCTGTGTAAAATATTTTTATTTAATAAAACTAGTTTTTTGCTCCTCCGGAAAATCTGCGTAAAATGAGATATGCGGTGCTATAATACGAGCATCGATATATACGATATATTATGTATTTTACTGTTACTTTTTTAATTCAACAACTAAGGTTACCGTCGAAGGCAAACAAACCATCACCCAAAATAGTAAAATAAATTCAGTTGAGATAACGCCGATGAAAAAAATATTATTAAATGACTAGCTGACCCGGGGACGCGTTGCTGTGACTAAAGAAACACAACACCATCTACAGGATGGTTACCCAAACTTTTAACTGTATTAATTACATCTGTTAATTTGCACACAAATCAAATCCACACCGCCCGCTTGCTAGCCCGCTCGTCCAACACGTACCGATATTCTCCTTTAATTCATTATTCAACCAATTTACACAAAACCTTCACAAATTATATACCTAAACGTTTCTCATGAATCAACTCTAACTGTTGGTGGTTCGGTAGTAGTTTTTGAGTTTATCGCGAATTGACAGACAGACACGGCGGAGGACTTTAATTTATTATATGTAGAGAAGGAAACAAGCATTTTATATGTGTATTTAAGGTACCTTAGCTTTGGGATCTCTGGACTTGATGGCACGGAAAGCGGTGAATGATGCAGTACCTCCTCCGATGAGAACATAGGGAACCTTTGCGGGGAAATCTTCTTTACACGGGGGTTTGCGGGTCACTTTTCTTTGTTTCCCTAGAAAAAGAAATTTTAAATTCAATAAAAACAAAAATCACAATAATAATTAAACAACGTTTCAAATTATTGATGATTTATTATGATAGGATGCCAAAAATTGTGATCAAGTGGGTGTCAATGGGAGCGACCCAGAGGTGGAGAGAGAAAGGGTTGGATAGATTGTGTGGAAGATGATTGGAATAGGAAGGGAACGACAGAGGACTGCAAATGGCGAGGAACCGCAGCCAGTGTAGAACATTTACGGAAGAAACCAAAGGAAGATGAAGATGAAGCGACGAAATGATAAACAAGGTTTATTAACCCCTTAGGCTAATTTGTTTGCTTTTCGGAACAGTTTGTATAGGTCTCATAGAATTCGTTGTGTCTCCCTTCCTGTCATGGTGAGAAATATGACGGCCGCCGTGGTTGAGGGGTAAGACTCTTGACTCACAATCTGAAGGTCGCATGATCGAATCATGGCGTGCGTCAATAAATTATATTTAATTAATTTGTGTTATTTCAATTAATTCATTTAATGCGTGCAACACAGAGCTATATAATATCATTTGCCTTGACCTATTTCAGCAGATCGATCGCCATATATTCCGATTGGAAATGTGTGGCGAGCGATATGCCAAAATATGCCAAGCCAAATGATCTTTTATAGCTGTGTGTGACACGGTTACATGCCAACTCAGAATCAACTCTTTGAAAAGTCATTACAAGCTATGAAAAAAATAATTTTACAATAGCCGTTAACCCTAACCCAACTTAACCTATTTAACCAATTTTTTTATCATCACCCTTTAAGACCTTTCTGAGGTGATTCTGAGTTGGCCGGTCACCGTGTGACACATACATAAAAATAATATATAGTATATTTGCAGCACGTTCCAGAGTGGAAAATACTCTCATTATCACCCTGGTGTCAGACCACCATTCAGTATTGAAACGTTGCTTAAAATGACTTTAGCCGTCTTTGGTGACCAGATCTGAATAGCCAAGTATTTCCCCACCTTCCTCTTCCCTATCTCTTTCCCCTCCACACTACCTTCAGCCTCACAATATACCCCAATTGGGGATGCTATAGTCTCACTGGCTCCAGGCGGGAGCAGCTGGAACTCTTGCAAAGGTATTCACATAAAAAAATAAAATAAAAAAATTATATTAGAAAAAGAAAACACCACTCTTTACTTTCAAAAGTAGACGTTAACCACAGAATAATTAAAATGTACTCCTCTATGGAACCAAAGGTTCCGACCGCAATTTGAGAAAAATTTATGAAACTTTGTGAAGTTTTAAATGTTAAAGAGTTATTTGATAAGAAAACTTACATTTCCTCTTCTGTTCTTGTTCTATGGCTAGTGGTCTCGCCTTCTTTTTAGCGTCACCATCCAATACTCCCGAGTAAAACAACTGAAAACAGACGACAGTTACTTGTTAATTTTACAGTGAAACTCACAGGGCCTACATCAATCGCAGGAGATTTTTAAAATATTTTCAGGGTGTTCAATTTGAATTAAAACAGTAATAATATAACTCACCCCTCCGAGAGAAACCGCTCCAACCAGCAGAGCTATCAGCAGATTCTTGTTGCCATTATTGGGAGGGTTCTTGGGTCCCTGAGGCAGCGGGGGCGGGCAGGGATTCACAGGGCCGGAACTTTGAGGGGCGGGGGTTCCTACCGTAGCATTCTCTCGATATTGAACAATCTAGATTTAAAAAATAGATTGTAAAATTTAATTTGATTTCGAGAAGGTAATTATATTTTTTGTAAAAGAAGCTATGTATCAACTAAGATTTATAGTGTAAGCATGGACATTCAAACTGATAGACCAGCCAATTAAGAAAAGAGAAACAAACCGGGAAAGTGGCATTACCGCCCCCTTTCAGTGACTTGTCAATAAATGAATTTGACAGAACATCAATATTCAGTCCTAGAAAATAAAATCTGCTTACGAATTTCTAGTCCTAAGGTGCACAAATTGATAACTACGTAACAAAACTTAACTATAATTCACAAATCAGATTTTAAAAAAAGTTCGGGCTATTTGTATTCTCGAAGATACATTTTACATATGATTACAGTAGTTTACATAAATAATAATAAATTTCAGTAATACAAAAAATGTTAATAATCAATAGCTGTGTGTAAATACGTTAGTAGTAGTGTTTTGTGAACACCTCACCAGGAGAACCTGTGCTGAGGTGTTTGCATGTTTTAGATTAAATGTTATTATGTCATCGTAAGTAAAAACACAGTATCCTCCTTGATATTGTCAAGGAGGGTACTGCGGTTTGACCCATGGCAGCAGTATTGTATACAAAAATTAACTAATGTGTACATAGTACAATATTATGATGAATAATATAACATTACTTAGTTAAATAAAATAAATTAGTAAAAACTAAAAGAAAAAGATATTATATGAGCTGAACATAATGAATGTACGGGACAGGCACTGTAGTCGCCAGCCGCACAGACGATGAAGTGGGAAGTTGCCGGCTGGCCGCTTCGACACCTAGGGAGAAAGTGGGGAAAAAATGTAGGGAGAGGGAAAAGTGGGGGGATTTCAGGAAAATTGGGTAAATGTAGGGAGAAAGGTAGAAGGCAAGGGGGGCGGAAGGGGGGTAGAGGTAGAGGGGAAACCTTCGCCTTGAAAAAGGCGATCGACCAATTGTAATTTTCGATGTCTTCAGGGAGGGCGGTTCGGCCAGGGCCAAGAAGAAAAGTCCAAGTTGTCCAGGGGTCGATCGGAGAAGGCAGAAGAGAAGGCGAGATGTTGTTGTGGTGATGAGATCTGGAGCTCTGACTAATTTGGCGAAAGATCGGCCTATTTAACGGGCTTAGTGACGGGAGGCTGCCCGTACTATCCCTTTGTTCACATCTCGTGAGATGAAATTCTCGGAATTTAGATGAAATTCTTGGAATTGTCATTCTCTAGAGTTGAATGCGCCACTGCGTTCGTTCCGACGTTGCGGAACGAAGCAAAGAACGCATCAGCGTTCAATCTCGACTTACTCTCTACGCTTCTCCGATTATTCGTTTATTTTGTATGTGGTACAAATTTATAAACATAGACAGGGTTTGATTTTTACAGGATAAATCAGTTGCACAAATTGGGTGCATGCATAGGCTTTGCACAAATTTGAATCTATGCAAAGGTTGTAGGTAGGTACAACAGCTAGAAGGCTTTGCACAAATTGCAAATTTATGCAAAGTAAACAGGGTAAGATTTAATAGTGGCAAAGCTTTGCGCAAATTGGATCTGCGCGAAGGTTTGTATAGGAACGGATTCGCACAGATCGAACTTGCGCAAAGGAAAAGGTAAAATTAATATTAAAAGGTGTGTAGGTTTGTACACAGAGAGGGTGGGGTCAAGCGTTGTTCTTTTGTCTCAGGTCGACTGCTATGACCCCTGATTAATTTTATTATTTAAAAAACATGATAATATTATAAACTTTAGATGAAATTATAATCTTAACATAATCTTAAATTTACGTCCGGTACAATGAACAGTTAAGCTGAAAAGAGAATGAAACAAAAGTAAATGATAATAATGCCAGTATTTTAAAACATTATCAAATAATTATGCAATAATCTATTTTTTATGTAGGTCTAATTATATAATTTAAATACAAAATTAAATGGTTATGTTTGGTTTGAAGGGAGAGTAGGTTTTGAAAAAATAGTCTACCTTTAATTTTTATTCAGTCTGTTATATTTTTTTTTGTTTGTGTTGGTAAATTATCGGCAGGTTGTTTCAAAAAAGATGGCAAGCAGTTTTATAGTTTAACGGAATAGTACTTAAAGGATCTTTGTCTGTGGGTCTTAGTGGGATGTTAAGGGTTATGTTTGTTGAAGACCTAGTTGTCATTGAGGACTGTGATAGTAAAGGGATGTGTAGCTTGTATAGAGGTGAAGAATAGAAGATTTTGCATAAAGTTGTCTATTTGACAAAACATCGAGCATCTTATAAATTTTTTCAGAATCTGTATCGTATGGTACTTGAAGAATTAGTTTAATAGTTGCCTTTCATGCTTTTTCTAGTGGATCTAGAGAAATATTAAAGACAGTAGACCATACCATGAAAGGGAAAGCCTCTGTGCAGGATCTAGTTATTTCAATGTGCGCTCTTCGGCGGTCAACGAACAACTGATATCTTAGTTTATTCAAAGCATCCTCGAACCTTCCTGGTGTCAAAAATATGGTCACCTGGTTCGCTCAAGCTCTTCGAAATAATACCCAGATTTCTTATTAGGCTAAAGTCTATCAATTTGAATGTCTACGAGTACAGGCCTTTTCATTAGGCATTATTTGTATTGTAAAGGTAGTACATCACTGAGAAGTATCAAATTTAATTTTTCCAACTGCTAACCGAGCGTCTTTTACTCCCTGGGACATTTATGATAAATATCTTAATGTTTGCTTTAACCACTCGGAACATTAGAGCGTCAAAAGACGCAAATATAATAAAAGCGGTCAAGACATTAGAGCATCTTTTGACGTAAACGTGTGAGATTTTACAAAAATTGATTAATTTCCATCACTAGTATACGGATTACCATGAAATAAAACACGGAATATCGATAATGAACAACGATACGCGTCTGTATTCAAAAATATCTATGGAACATAGAGATTAATTATCTGAGCCGAATGGAACCTCCATCTTGTTTGATTGTCATTTGTTCAAGACATTGTTAGTTTTTTATTAAAATATTTTTGTATGAAATGGTAAAAAAGTGAGGTGACAAAATTGTTTAGTATACATTTATACAATAGAATAAGTGTTTTTTTTTTTTTACATAATCTGTGATTTTAGTACCGTTTTCACATAAAACATCACGCGGGTCATTTTTACAATTTTTTTATGTTTGCATTCTAAATTTCAATATTTACAAATGTTATTATTTATTTGTAATAATACAATTTGAAAGTTTATTTTAACAAAAGTATATTTCTGAGAGGTTAATAAATAAATATAACAGACCTTATCTACCTGAAATTGTAATATTTCATCATTGAAGACAATATTAGCGACTCTCAAATGAAAATATGAAACAGAAAAATCAGAAAGAATATTCGGTCGCATCTAGGAATCGAACCCAGAACCTTGCTGGGGCTCTGCTCTTACCAATGAGCTAATTCGAAGCTATCCCCTTCGGTCATATAAAACTGTATCGTAGTTCAAATAAAAACTACCAAAATTATCTTCATTTTCATTTGCTGCTATCTGTATGTATGATTCCAAGATTCTTCCCAAACTAAATGTAATCTAGATATTGGATAAATATATCTTTTTTTTTAGGATCGCTGACATTGTCTTCATCCATTTATTTATTTATTTATTGAAAAAAATAAGAAATACATGAAAACATAAGCTGCACATCTCACTAGGGGATTCCTGTATCGAGATATGCAGTATTACAATAAAGTAATTTAAAAAAAAAAAAAAAAAAAAACATACATATACCTAAACTTAAAAGAAATATAATAATAAACCTACAAAAGAAGCACTGAGTACAGTTATTTAAACATTACTAATTAACTAGCTTATGCCCCTTGCAAAGGCAACTAAGGGGTTAAAACACTATGCAAATTTATGTGTGAACGTGGATGAAACGAAGAGCGGGAGTTTAATTAAATATATGAAGAAAAAAAACGACGTTTGAATGCGGATGAAGCGAGTGTGCGCCTACAATAGGGCAAAGGTAGACGACTGCTCAATTTTATATACCCGCTCTCGAGCCGCTTTGGTCGCTCGGTTCTAAGCGTTCAGTGCGGGCCTTTTCTCGCAAAAGGGTGCCAAGGAGCTTCCTGCTCAATTTTTCATTGCGCCATTTGGGTTGTGCAGATCGATACGCGTAATTTGATACCCGTCCTGTTGCAAAGGAGACTCTTACCACTGAGCTACTTTAATCGACGACATTTTTAAAACGGCCCAATGAGCTTACCGCTCAATTCAGTACATCTGTTACTAAAGCAATTCAGCCTCCCGACTCGGAGCGTTCAGTATTTCATTTAATTAAATTAAGAAAAACCAATAGAGCCTTATCTCGAAAAAGGGGGCCTAGGAGTTTACCGCTCAATTTTTTCACTCAGCTCTTTGGATTGTTCAGGTCGAGACGCGTAATTGGATATCCATCTCGGGTACTGTAGGGTTCCATGAATAAAATATTTTTAGAAAAACAGTTCCTACTTTCAGTACCTACTCACTGAGTACATCAATTTATTTTGAGACAGCAGATTGCCCGTTGCAAGCAACTAACGGGTTAAAACACTATGCGATTTGACGTGTGAACGTGGATGAAGCGAGGAGCGGGTGTTCAATTAAATATATGAAGAAAAAAAAACGATGTTTGAATGTGGATAAAACGAAAAAATAGTTCCTACTTTCAGTACCTACTCACTGAGTTCATCAATTTATTTTGAAACAGCTTTTGCCCATTGCAAAGCATCTAACGGGTTGAAACTATCCACATTCAAACATATGTTTGGCACAGGCAGTCGACCGCTCAATTTCGTACACCCGCTCTCGTAAAAGGGGGTCAAGGAGCTTCCAGCTCAATTTTCACCATTAGGAATTGAAACTTTGCTTGAAATGGCTTTAACCGTGTTTGGTGACCAGATCTGAATAGCCAAGTACTTCCCTACCTTCCTCTTTCCCATGTCCTTCCGCTTCCTACTATCTTCAGCCTCACAACGTACCCCAACTGGGGATGCCATAGTCTCATTGGCTCCAGTAGTTGGGACTCTTGTGCGGTATTCACTTTAAAATTGAATTAAAAATGTACAGAACAATTACAGAACAAATAATGTAGTTCCAGTGTATTATTCAGGTAGGTATCTACACCATTTGGCAAAAAAAATTGGATCATTCTTAGTAATTAACAATATATTATTACCTCAGCAAAATTCTGTGCTCCTGGTACATTTTCAAAGAGAGTACAGCGTCCTTTAGGTGATTTTTCACAAAAATGGCGCTATAATTTTTTTTTATTTATGGAAAAAATACTTGATACTTTATTTCATTTTACCATGTTAACAATATGTTTACAATATTTTACAATTTTACAATATTTTACATATCGTATTTTCACAAAAAAAATGATTTATCAAAAAATATTTAATTTAATTCAGAACATTATGATACTGTAACTGCTCCTATTTCTATGCTCCTGGTATCGAGCACTGGGCTCTTGGTGTGATTTTTTGCAGAAATGGCGCTATAGAAATTATTGCAACGTAGGAAAAAAATAATTTTATCGAGTTTATTTAATTTCTTAACAAATTACCACAAAAAATGGCAATAATCTTGGCTATTCCTGAGGAAAAAAATAATTATATCGATGTACAATTTTCCAGTAGGTACCTATGTACATCATTTTTGGCAAAAAATTGACCATCTCTAGTAAGTTATTTAAATCAACTCATTTTATTATTATCTCAATATTTCAACGATAATGTTCCCGTATGAGTAGGTACTGCTGGCCCGTTTCTAATTGAATTTATAGAAATTCACCAACCTAAAGCTTTTGACTACAAATGTGGATGCAGCATTAAAAAAACTTAGCAATTAGTTTGATTTTCAATGGTATTAAGTAGGTACCTACGTAAGTACTCATCTTATTTGGTTTCATAACTCTTATGAATGCTTCATTACCTAGGTACTATTTATTTACTTTGTGCATGTAAATCGTTCGCCTTTCAACGCCGGTAGGTACCTACCTTGAATTCATTTTAACTGGCCGCAAAGATTTTTCATTGTCGAGGACAGATCAATTTCAACAGATGTCAGAATTATTCAAATGTTTGATCCAAAATTGTGAAACATTTTGAATGAATTGCGGGACATGTCGTGGCTTTAAAAGTTCCTAAAACTTGTATCGTTTATGATTATTAAAAAACATCTCCGCCGGAAGGTGTACTTTTAACGTAATCTTTAATTCCGTAATGCCCCCGTAAAATGACAATTTTTCTCAAGAAATTTCTCGAAGCCGTTTAATTAATGAGTATAAATTCCTAGCAAAATCAGTTTTTTACGGGAAACTAACTTTTTTTTACTTCCATTTTCGATCCGACGTTTTTAAAGGGGCGAACCTGTCGGCGGGAATTATAACCTAGCCGAATCGAGTGATTTAATCAGAGGTTCCAGTTTTCGCCGTTGATTCGTATGAGAGAATAAATCCCAAGCGACATTAATTTTGTCGGAAAAAAAACCGAGGCTGAATTTTTCGATGCTTAATTTTTCGCACTGAATTTTTATTTGCATGCCGAAGTGAACCTTGAGGTTGGTGAAACTCGAGGGGCGGTGCGGTCGATTTTCGCGTAAAAAGTGAGCTTTCGAGGCTTAATTTTTCGCACTGAAATTTTATTTGCATGCCAAAGTGAACCTTGAGGTTGGTGAAACTCGAGGGGCGGTGCGGTCAATTTTCGCGTAAAAAGTGAGCTTTCGAGGCTTAATTTTCGGGCTGAATTTTTTCCTCAAGCGAGAGTGAACCTTGAGGTGTGCGAAACGCGAGGGCGGTGCGGTCCCTTTTCGCGTGCGGGGAAAAACGATCTTCACGCGAAAGTGAACCTTGAGGCGGGTGAAACTCGAGGGGGGTGCGGTCGATTTTCGCATCCGGAAAAAAAGTGAGTTTTTTCCAAACCAAACAATACTATATAGTATAATTATTACAGCTGGGCAGTATGCTCATTGTTGACAAAAATAACATTATACTGTAAACTAAATATTAAAATATGTAAATACAAGGTACCTGTTGTGGCTTACCAGATGCAATAATAGGGTGATCATACCACAGTAGCATTAAATTATTAACAAAAAATAATTAATAATAAACAATTATGTAAAAAATTGATATAGTTTATGAAATAAATATAATATATTAAGTAAATATGTAGATATAAATAAATTAAACAAATAATATATTTTTATAAAATAATTTTGAGCTCTGCAAATTAATCTATCTCAATTATTAATATCTATCTCTACTAAATTATATGAATATTAAGCTATAACCTACATTTAAAAAAATATTTCCAGAATTTGCATGCAATTTATAAATTATCTCCAGTGTTAAATATTCTTTTTGAGTTTAGCTTGTTGCAAATATTGTTTATTGTTAGTTTCAATATTATGTATTGTGTGACAAAGTATTGGAGACATTATTTGTATGAAGTTACAACCCTACTAAATTATAAGTACAACATAAATAATATCTAAAAATAAGTCATTCTAGGACGAAGGAAAGCTAGAATTACCGTTTTGTAGTGATTAGACGAAACTCCATTTTTCTTCGGCCGCTTGTTAATTATAAATATCAGACAGATTAAATTACAATGAATAAACAATGCAATCAATTATTTGTTAGGTTCAATGGATAACAGTTGAAAAGCCATATTTGTAAAGTTCAAAGGTACAACCTACAGGCAGACTGATAGAGGTCAATTATTTATTAGAAATGCGCATTTATATTTCTTCAAAACACATATCCCAGGTACTTTTATGGATATTTAAGTAATTTTTTGAAATTACTAGAAACGCTTAAATATGAATATTTCTTAGAAAAAACTTTTGATTCACCTTAATTACTGTATGTAGAAGACAACTTTTTGCATTCGGGGCAATGGAAAATATTGCATTCAAAATTTCAATCGTCGTATAAAATTGCCCCGAATGCAAATACATAGTTGTCTTTTGTCTCAACACAATGTTGGTGGTTATGCTTGATGAAATTACAAATATAAATTCCACAAATAAGGAACTAAATCACCTTTGAGGATGCTGTATACAGAATCTTTTCAATGAAAGGAATGAATTGAAGAGGACCCGTGTTGTAGGAGGGTGGAAACACGAAAACCACTGCAACACTGAATCGTCCAAATGATTATTGACAATTCAGGATGTGATGTGGTTTATTTATGAATGATATACCTTTTGGGATGGAGGGCCAAGAAGAGGACCAGACGCAGAAGGTGCTTTTCCACTGTTGTTGGTAGGCTTTCTTAATGCTCCATCGCCGAAAGGGGGTCCTTTTTTCTTACCGTATGATGCATAATTCGCTGATGAGCATGTCAAACCTGAAAACCGTAAAATATAATTTAGGGAGTGAGACTCCACCCCGAAAGGACAGCGATAAACCACGTCAAACTGGTCCTTACTAGCCCTGGAAACATTGGACGCAGGAATAAAGCCTCCCCACTACATAACAATTTGATGGTCATTTGAATTTTATGTAACATCGCTCACAGCCGGTTAAAATCAATAAACAATTTTACTTCTAGGGAATATCAAATTGTACAAGATATTATTCATGAAAAAACAAACAAACCTTTCTGTAATTGAGAGTAAATTAAGATATGAGGAGAAGACTTGATAGTTCGCAAACTATTTCCAGCCAAACCCGCGAACCGGAACATTTCGAAAGACTTGATGGAAAAAGGAATGGTTTCACAAAAATATTATTCAAATAAACATTTTCTTGCAAAATGATCGGAAATAAAACTATTTTTCATTGATCTGTAACATTCGAAATCCGCAGATCCGAAGTTCACATACACATTTTCAGGTTATGTGTCTGTTGTCTATGGAGATATGAAATATGCATAGACAAACGTCAAATTTCCATAAATTTGAATCAGATGTTTTTTGCAAGAAATATTGTCAATTGGTACTTATTTTCTTACGTAATGGCAATACTTTTTTTAAATGTCAAATTCTACTATTGGTTTATTTATGAATTTGAGGTTAAGATTGACAAAATAATAACCTCAACGTCTGTCAATTGGATAAACTATAAAAACTAAAAGCCCTTTAAAAATGGCTCTGAATTATTGCTTACGTGCAGCTCCCACAATTTGTAAAATAACTAAAAGATGTTACCCTGTAATAATTACGAAAATGAAGTATTCTTTCAAGACTATGAAGCGACCGGATCCAGAGAAACTAAAATATCCTGTTCAAAAAGATAAAGGTGTGTCGACAGCCGTTCAGATTGCCCAAAGAATTAAACTGTCTGGCGCCATTTCAGTGGCCGATTATATGAAAGAGGTCTTGACAAACCCCATGGCTGGTTATTACATGAATAGGGATGTTTTTGGGGCTGCCGGAGACTTCATCACATCCCCTGAAATTAGCCAGATATTTGGTGACATCTTGGGAGTTTGGCTGATCAGTGAATGGGAGAAACTCTCAATGCCAAGACCACTACAGATCGTTGAGTTTGGACCAGGGCGAGGTACTCTTCTATCAGACATCATGAAAGTAAGTATTAATTTTACACATTTAGGAAACTTTACCAACATCTTGTATCAAGGAGAGAGTATATCAGAAACTACTATTGGACTCCAATATACCTGCATTACAACATGTTTGTAGCAATCTAATGAAAGTGTAAGATGCTTTATAACCCTGGTGGGAGTGTGGGTAGGGTTACCATATCTCAGGATTTGTCCTGAGATTTTAGGATTTTTCGACTTTTCTCAGGATTGCGGCGGGATTTTGCAAATCTCATGATATCTCAGGATTTTCAATAAAACACAGCTTACATTTTAAAGATCTCTTTAATTAAAAGTTAAACAAACTAAAAATAATCTTCCTTTGGTAATAATCCAAGTAGGTACTTAATCAATTTTATCGTACTTAATATGTGAAGATACCTTTTTAAGTAAAGTTTTTTCTTTAATTATTGATTTATAAAATGCCTCTTTAAATTATATTGAAATACACTCTTCAAATTATATTGAAATAAAAGTATAGCTCGAACTGAAGACACCTTTAGTCGGTTTCTTTCTTTCGACCATTGAGCCCCCATGATAGAAAAAACTCTTTCTACGTTTGCATTCTGGGCTGTAATTGCAAATATATATTGACAAATACGCAGTATCACTGGTAATCATGAAATACCTATTGTCTTGAAAATGTTTGCCCACAACGCATGAAGCATTACTTCAAAAAATGTTTCTTCCTGTTTTGTTAAAAAACTATTCAGAGATGCAATTTCATCGAATAATTTCACATCATCGATGTGTACTCCTTTTCCATTCAGATAATGAATTGATAAAGCAATCTGATCAAAGTCAATCATTTCGCCCGAGAGAAAACTCTCAAAATGTAAAAAATCTCAGGACTTTCCGTGGACTTTTGATTTTTTCATCTGGTAACCTTAAGTGTGGGAGACCACCATTTAGATTTGTTATATAGGTATGTACAATCGATTCCGCTTAATTGGGACCCAAACACTTGGTCCTAAAAAAGCAGCTGTCCCAAATATGTGATGTTTAAGAAAAATAAAAAAATAAATACAAAATGATTATTTATTGAGTTTTTTTTAATATTTGTTGTACCTACATATTAAATGTATTCATGTAATTAGGATCAAACACTTGGTCCTAAAAAAGCAGCTGTCCCAAATATGCGATTTTTAAGAAAAATAAAAAATAAATACAAAATGATTATTTATTGAGTTTTTTATATTTGTTGTACCTACATATTAAATGTATTCATGTTGTCTCAAAAGTATTTTTAAACTTTATTAAATTTTTAATTACAGAAAAATTATTATGTTCTCACTATACTTAGGTATAATAATTCTAACTAATGAATATGAATAAATAAAATAATCATATCGTGAACAAACAGTTACATTTTATAATAACAGTAATCCAATTCGCAGTACACGGCAGTGTACTGCAAATTGAACAACTTTATGTTGACGAATGTCGGTGGACGGCGAACAGCCGGCGTGAGTGAAGTCTACCAAATTACTGCCGACTAAACTCAGAACTCCCGTGGTGCGGCGCATCCCGTCCCCTCAACTGAGCCGCTTACCGCACGCCTGCCTTTTTTAACTAAAATTCGTTTACCAAGATATGTTTTTATAATGGTGTCCTAGATAAACAAACTAAATTGGTATCAGTTTCTTTATTTGGTTTCCGTTCCTTGGGTTTTGACCCAAATAACCGTCTGTCCCGTTAAACCGGCGTACCAATTAGGCGGAATCAACTGTATACTTTCTTTCTTCAATTACATTATGTAAATTATAAATTTCATGGAATATTATATAACTTTTTCAGATAACAAATCAAGTAGAATTAAACAAAGACAACTTGAGCATCCACCTTATAGAAGTATCTCCCACAATGCAGCGGTTGCAAGGAGACAGGTTATGCTTGTCTTACTCTACAAAGGATGACCTACCTCACTACGCGGAGGTGAGCAACTCCTCTATTCATCATTTTGTTAAAATAATTCCTTATAATAGCGGTGTAGTGATAAATCACAAACCCCTAGGCAACTAGGCTAGTCTATTTGCTGGCCCTTATTCCTTTACAACTTATATCTACAATTATAATACGATTTTAATGACAATGTTGTTTAATTAAGTTTAATACAGTTTTCAATATTTTATAAGAACAACTCTCTTTTTATAACTTTGGAAGGTTATTCCCATCAATGTAATATATCGTTCGTAATAATAATGTCTTAGTTTTACAATGTTTACTTTTTGTTTTGCAGGGTGAGACAGTCAGTGGAGTGAAAGTTTTTTGGTACAAAGATTTGAAAAACGTGCCAAAGAATTTCAGCCTGTACATTGCCCACGAATTTTTTGATGCTCTACCTATTCATAGATTTAAGGTAGGTACAACAATTGATTAATTCAAACCAGCAGCATGGTTTCATCCCAAAATGAAGGCCTCTTCAAGCCAAACTTGGAGATTGAATTTAACATTATTTCTGGTGGTTGGTTATTTTCCATCCTTGCTACGTGTCCTGCCCACCGGTAAGAATCTTTTTATTGAACTTATTATTGTTGGGAAAATATCAATCAGTACATAGCTACTGGTTCTGTAAACAGTTGATATCGCGTTCAAAATATTATATTTTTGGTAGGGTCAGTCAAAAACTAATGCCTCCTATTTTTTTCTCCTTTTAATTGTCAAGAAATAAAAATGTAATTACATAGGTTGAAAACTATTGACGACTAATTTGCCACTTTACAATGTATGGAGGATGGGGCAAGACTTTTATTTATTTGTTTTTGTTACAAAGAATACATCAGTATAAAGAAGCTTTGACTGTCCAACTAGGAGTCTCCCGTTCTAGGACAGTCAATCTTCTTCTAGGACAGATTATCCATCCAATTTTCACAATCTTTCCAGTGGTGTGACGACTAGTGTGTGGTAATGCGAAAGAAGAACATCCGCCATAGCTTTTGTTGGGCGATAGACGTGCTTTAAGCTTTTTAAGGGTTGTGACATATTGGACAGAATTTATTGTGCATCCCTACTCCAAAAAATTAACAATGATCAAACCCTCTGCATCTCAAAACATTGTCACCATAACTTTCCCTGCCGATGTCGAGTGAGTTTGTGTGATTCCATTCCATTGACTACCTCTTAGATTCAGGTTAAAAAAATGAACCCTTGTTTCATCTCCGGTCACAATTTTTGTACAAGTGCATCGTGAATGTGAATGGGCGTTCCACCTTCTGAACTCAAGTATTCAGTCACAGAACGCCGTCTAATACGAACATCGATGTCGGTCATTTTGCAAGCGACTGCAGGGCTGCTACCTTTTACTACTACAGTAGATTGTAGAAGAAGGTTGGAGGAATAAGCGCCAAATTCATTTTATCATTTAACTAACTTTATTTAAGTAGAAAAAAATAGGAGGCATTAGTTTTTGACTGACCCTCGTAATGATTTTTTATTAGGTACCTACTTAAACTAAATATTTTACGTAATTTTTTTTTCTTTCAAATGTGGAATTGTACAATTATTTGACCAAAGAAATGTCATCATCTCAATGACATTTCTTTTTCAAAACTTTTTCGGCCGGTAGGTACCATAATATTGTTTCTGTTTTGATGGCATGTAGTAGTGTAGTAGACCCCCCCCATTTGAGCTCACGTAATTAATTATACCCCCTTTGCGCACATTTTTTAATTTTGTTATGTATGAGATTTGTTTCTTGCAATAATTATATATTTTAATATTATTTATATTTTTATACGAGTAAGATGGGATAGACAGTATTTACATGCCTATAATGACTTCACACCCCTGCGCACCGCTGTGTTTAGCTAAAATAAAAAATATATTTACTAGCTGACCCGGATACGCGTTGTTGTAGCTCAGTAGTTATAGTAGACTGACATGAAATCGAATCACAACGCCATCTACTGGATGGTTATTGAGGTCAAAAATCGAGATAAAAACTATCCTATCTTTTAAGTTTTACCAAATTACACACAGTAAGCCAAATTTCATCAAAATCGGTTAAGTAGTTTCGGAGTTTATCTCGAACAAACATCGTGATGCGAGATTTTTATAGATTTATCATTTTATTTTACTTTTAGAAAACAGACGATGGCTGGAGAGAGATCCTCATCGACCTGGACCCCGCCTCAACTGACCCTGAGAACCCTAAACTCCGCTACGTTCTATCCCGTGAAGAGACGCAGGCCTGCAAGCTCTATGTCCAGGCGGTCCTCGGAGACTCTTCACCGGAGCAGCTGGAGGTCAGTCCGCAGGGGCTGAGCAACGCCAAGGAGCTGGCCGCCCGTGTGGAGGAACATGGGGGCATTGCTCTGATTGTGGATTATGGGCATGATGGGACAAAGACTGACACATTTAGGGTAAGAAGTCTTGCGTGACCCACTGGCATATTGAGCTTGTGTGACACTTTTTTGAATATATTTCATTTTAAACTGATGCCCGGGCTTTACACAGAGTTTGCTAAATTAAATGTAGACAGTGACCTTAATAAAATCTCTAATACTCATCATAAAACTGTAGATTTGCATATGAATCAAATCCACACCGCCCGCTTGCCAGCCTGCTCGTCCACCACATACAGACATTCTCCTTTTTATATGCTAATATATAAGGAGGAAAGATTTGATTGTTTGTTTGTTTGCATTGAATAGGCTCCGAAACTACTGAACCAATTTGAAAAATTCTTTCACTGTTGGGAAGCTACACTATCCCCGGGTGACATAGACTATAATTTATAAAGCTAGCTAGAAAGGGTATGCAGGAGGGGAACGGGGATGCATGGGAAAGGTGATTGAGGGAGAAACAATGTATTTGGCATTGCAACGCATGCCGTGGACCAGCTAGTGTATTACATATATATTTCAACCAATTTACACAAAACCTTGACAAATTATATACCTAAACCTTCTTCAAGAATCACTCTATCTATTGGTGAAAACTGCATGAAAACCGTTCAGTAGTTTTTGAGTTTATCACGAACAGACACGGCGGAGGACTTTAATCAATATTTATTATAAAATAAAGTCCAAAAAAATGTGCGGCTCGCAAAAACTCGGAAACGAGTCCCGGTACGAATAAGGTAGTTATATGATGTGGTAGATCTCTATCCCCCCTCCAGGGTGACGGTTCCCTTTTTTACCTAAAGAGCGAACTTTTTAAGATATAAGGGCTGGAAGTTTCGCCCTCTTGAAATTTCTAGAACAGTCTTCCGGAAAGTTCCATAAAGCTCCATAGGTTCCATAGAGCTCTAGAAAGTTCTGAAAGGAGTGGTGGCGTATGTCGTGGAATGTTTGGGAATAGGGAATCGGGAACATCATTGTGGAACATTCCAGGACACTCTCGAATGTTGTCCTGAGCGAAGCCAGGTAACCCAGCTAGTTTATAATATGCAGAGATTAATTTCCTTAGTTTGTGGGCTGTAGTGCTGGGAGCACACTGTAGGCGAAGTAGGCCCGAGGCCTGAGGAGTTATGGTCCAATCCCTTTTTTTTTTTTTTTTTTAATTTTTCTTTATTCATTAAATACAAAAATAGGGGTAACATTAGTGGATTTTTCGACCACCATGCTAGGCTGATGCCTGTGTTATGGTGGTCTTCTATTCCAATACTTACCTTCCACCATTAATTTTTCACTTTGAACTCGAATTAAAAAAAATAACCTTTTTATTTATTTTTCAGGCGTTTAGAAAACACAAGCAAACTGACCCCCTGAAGGATGTGGGGACGTCAGACCTGACAGCGGATGTAGACTTCAGTCAGCTGCGGAGGGCGGCGGCTCAAGCCAGGGTCCTCGGGCCCGTCACACAGCAGCAGTTCTTAGAAGCCGCCTTTGCTAACGTCAGACAAGAGGCACGTACACTGAAGTTATCCATGATTAAATTTATTCATTTTTAATATGTGATACATGATCAATGGTTTGTAAGAAAAAATATTTCAATAATTTCAGTTCGTGAAATGTCAATAACAATTCATATACAAAAGTGTGCGTCCGGCTAAAACTCAGAAACGAGTCCCGGTACGATCCATGAAGAAGGTTCCCGTTTTTACTTTGAAGATACAAGGACTGGAAGTTTCACCCTTTCTAAAACAGTCCAGAACATTCGAGAGCATTCCACAACATTACAGAGCATCCCGGAATATTCTGGAATGTTGTGGAATAGTCTAAAATGTTCAGAACATCCCGGAACAACCCAGATCATTGTGGAACATTCCAGAACACTCTCGAATGTTGTAGAATTTTCTGGAACATTGTGGACCATTCGAAGCCTTTTTTGTATGGGTGGGGCTACCCATTGATAGGGGCAGTGGCGGATTTGCAGTCTTGGCCGCCCTAGGCTCCAGGCCATGTAGTATAAGTACTAGCCGCCCTTTTTCAGTACCCATCATCGAACCGGTCAACGTGAGATAATTAGTTTAACCGTGGTCCGGGGGGGGGGGGGGTGTTCGCTCATCAAGACTCCACAAGCTTAAAGAATAGTTACACACAGATCTAGCAGATGCTAAATCTAGCTTAAGCTCGAAACTGGTCTTAATTTAAGAATGAATCTGTACGCGGAAGTCGTTTTAATCTACACCCAGAACATAAGAAAATGCAACTACATATTCATAATCTCGAAAGCAACATTTAAAAGTCCACAAGCCGCCTCACAGTTGAGAAAAACCTTTTGTATGTTCCTATTGCAATTATTTATGTGCTAGAAAGGAGACTTTCAAAACCCACGTGTTTACTAAAGTGGAAAAACACCATTTTCATGTTCTGGCTGCAACTATTTATGTTCTCAAAAGGAACATTTTAAAGTCCACAAGCCGTCTCACAGTGAAGAAAAAACTTTATCATGTTCCGACTGCGACTATTCGTGTTCTCGAAAGTGAAAATTTAAAATCCACATGCTGACTCACTGTGGAGAAAAACATACAGCGTGATGACGTCCACGAAACTCCCGAGCACCCTTGCGGCGAGCAATGACGTTCTCGTACATAGAATATTTAGGTACTTCTTGTTATCATCAGTGAATTTTTTGTCACGATTGGCCGCCCCTAATATCTGGCCGCCCTAGGCCCGGGCCTACAATGGCCTTAGGGCAAATCCGCCACTGGGTAGGGGTATACAAAGCAAGATTCGTCGTGGGTTCGAAAGTCAGTTCAATCTCATATCAACTCCCTGAGCGAAGCCGGGTACCCCAGCTAGTTAATAATAATTCAGGCGAAACATCTCTTGTTGAAAAGTGAAAATACTAAGTTATCTTTGTGATTATTCAAGTACATATACAACTCGCGGTAACTTTTGAAATTCCAGTAAATGTTTTAAAATACCTCTTCAAACTGGCCACATTTTGGCCGACGAACGCTTCAGGGTCTTCGCAAATTGCCACATTATAGTCAAAAACACTCCAGTATTTAGATGCTTATTTTGTTATTATTTTCAGATGATTTTGAAGAATGCCAAACCAGAGGAGCAAGAAATCTTGAAATCTGGCTATGACATGTTGACAAATCCTGCCAAGATGGGGGAGGTGTTCAAGTTCATGGCAATATTTCCCACCATATCCGAGGAGCACTATGAGAGATATCCCGTATTAGGTTTTCCCGGATTTCCTAAAGCTAAGAAATGAATTTAAAATGTGACGAAGAATTATACATAATATTACTATCGAATTATATTTATCGTTTCGATTATTATTTATTAAAAAAAAAAAAAAAATTTATTATTATTAAATAAAACATACAACGAAGTTGCACTCCCATGAGTTATCAAAACTCATTAAGGGATCGCCAATTGGTACTTTTGAGAAGTTAAACCCAACTCAACCCAATATGTACATATACACAATGTATGAATAAAAAATTTACAAAACATTTCACGGGAGCAACATACAGACACAAACGTATGAAGAATCACTTTACAAATATTTCACAGAAACATGCCGATTTTATGAATTTGTATAACCGACTCATTTGATTTTATGTACTTTTGGTTTCAAAAAGTTAAAATAAAGTTTCCTCCATGATGGACTAAGAAATGCATTAAAAAAAAAACAAAATCAGGAAAATACAATATAAATATTTTTGTCCATAAACAAACCCAAATCTTTCAAGAAAAGGGTGAAAAATACAATATTGGATTGAGTCACATACATAATTGAATTTTTCAGCCTTTCTTGAAAGATTTGGATTTGTTTATGGACAAAACTGTTTATTTATATTCTAATTAAATATGTACGGGCGCGAACAATTAATTTACCTTAATATTTTAAAGCGTAATGTGCAAAAAACATTAAAAACCTAAAATAATTTGATTGGCGCCATCTGTGAATGCATAGATTATAACGTACGTGATGTTTAACCTTAAATGCACTACACGTAATATTATTAATTATTCTGAAATCAATGTTGCCATAGTAATAAAAAAAAATTGTTCCATTTTATTCAATAGGGTACATGCAGTATATGTAATATAGTGTTTTCAATGCATTTAATACAAGTAAAAAAAATAACTAAACTCGAATATCACACCTAAAACCCCCGAAAAAATTTATTAAATTAATTAATTCACTTTTAAAGTTGTATGAAAATTCATATATCAAAAACGAGTCATCATTGACTTGCGAGATTGTGACTTCACAACGCACCCACCTAGTCCCACGTCAAATTGTTTTTGACAGTTTTTGTTCCAGTTGCTATGCTGATTTGAATAAGTTTGATAGTCATAATCGTTTAGTTATGCATCCTAAGCCCATTCGTTTGTGTAAAACATATATTGTAAATACATACTATCATGACAGACAGTGGTTTTCTACAAAGACAGTCTGATAATTTGCCAAAAATCGACGCGATTATAATGGCAGTTACATGTACCTTTTCATCGCATGACACCGCTTTTTACACATAATAACATTATTTGTGACGTTTATAAATAGTTTGTTTGGTGTTGAAGATGTTGTATTTGTACACTTTGGTACAATACAGTATTTATAAACGGTATCTACGGACATTTTCTTCAATAAACAAATGATCAACTGCAGACTGATTACTGGATTACGACTTGCGACTTATGACATCTGTCAAGAAGTGCGCAGTGACGTCACAAGCCAAAACCGCGCGAAAAGGGCGTTTTAGCGCTAATTTGAAAATTGAATATTCAAAACATTATTGAAGGATTATTTCCTATCGTAAAAAAAAAATGTTTGAATATTCCAGTTTGTAATTTTTTTCTTTAATTTTTGGTAAAACAAAAAAAAATGTGATTGTACCCTATTCATCTTTCTGTTCTGGTCTAGTAATATTCATATGTCTATGCTCACAACATACTTTAATAGTCCCACTGGTCTGAATGGCTGGGGTAGCAGTTTGAACTCTTGTGTACGTGATTACTTTATTTTAAATGTACAAAATAATTGCCCCCGACTGTAAAAATTCTTTTATACATTTGTGGGTGTGAAGAAAGAAACACAAATCATAGACCCTTACAAAGGTAATGCATTTATTATTATAATAAAAATACATAATATTATAAAATTTTGCCATACATATTTACAAAAATTACATAGCCCGTGACATATTATTATCATTCAATTTTTTTGGTTACATTCAACACAGACAAATAAGTTTCCATTATGCATTATGAATTAAAAAAAATTTCATACAATCGTTCTTTTAAACATCTCTAGCTAACTGTGAAAAAAATCATGCAAACTTGTATGCACTGAAAACAAAATTTCAAAGATAAAGTCAAAACAATCTGAAAAACTGTTTAATTTTGAAATGTTACTTTACAAATAAACTCTCAAAATCAAAATTATAGTGTTTTTTAATAAACCTTTCAACAAATTTGGGATAGGTACTTGCTTAGTAAGATTTTCCTAATATATATTTGAATGTCTAAAGAATCCATTTGCAGGTCTAAAGAAAAATAACATTCTGTACCCGAGAAGCATACGGATGCAAGTCCAAAACTTGAAGAAATGTGTTTTTGATGCAGACTTGAAGTAAATTATCATGTTTATAAGTGGCAGAAAGATACAAGTCCTATCATGAAGAAAAATAGGATTTTCAAAAATGTATATGTATGTAACTACCTTTGATGCAACAACTATCTTAGAAGCAGAAAGATGTACTTGTACATTGACTTGCATCTTTATGATTTAGTAGCATTTTTTAGTATTATGACTCAAATACATTTGCATCCTTCTGCCTCTAATATTACTACGCTTTCTATGGAAGTAAACAATTTTCAAACATTGATCCTTTAATAATAAACCACAATGTCATAACAAAATATTCCATTTCATTTAGAAGCAGGACTCAAGTCCGTGTTTTTGTTTGACTCAAGTCAGTGTTTTTTTTTAAAACAATATTTTTAAAGGCTTTATATATAAAATATTTCGTTTTATTTGCTCATTTTTAAAACAAAACTAATTGATTTAATAAAATTTAATTTTTTTCTTATCTATCAGCATGGATTTTATTTATTTATTTTTATTTTTCATCTGTATGCTTCTCGGGTATTGCATTATTTATCATTATTTGTTTCGATATATAAGTTTTTGGAGGTAAAATAAAGTCAAATAATGTTTGCATGAGATATCATTACAAAATAATCAGTGAACAAAAGTAAAATATTACATTTAAATTATTTTATCAAAATAACCACATAATTTAAGCATGCACAAGTTAATTTATACAAAGAAAATAAAAATATTGTCACTGTTTGCATAAAGATGAATTTTTAAAATTTAAGGCGAATGTTTATGCTGCAACAGTAAATTTTTGGCATGCGGCTTATTGCTTGCGGGTCATAATAAAAATATATTTTTTGAGGAAAAAAAAGCAATATCCGTGACTAGTAAAATAATAATTTGGGTGACTTGGGGCTATCATTTTTGCCATTGATTAATTAATAATTATTTAACTATTTAATGAGATAAAGAAACGTACATTATCGTTTCAATCAAAGATAATAATGGCATCTTGATCTATAAATGTTGCCATAAGAATAATAGAGATTAAAAAACTGCAGAGGGAATTGAAATCTGACGAGCTATTCTATATCTTTTGTGGGAATGAGATAGTTCTCGGCCGAGTGATTTTATTTGGCTGTAATTTGCTTTTCTATGGGCCGATGTCAGAATTTCAACTGTAAGCTGTCATATATTTTAGTTAAGGGTATTTTAAACATGAATTTCTTCAAGTATGCATGATTATTTGTTCATTTAACAGCATTAGAAAATCACACAATAATAAAATCTCGATCGAGACGGATATCGGGTGAGATCTCTCGTCAGATTTCTGTGATTTTCTAATGCTGTTAAATGAACAAATAATCATGCATACTTGCAGGAATTCATGTTTAAAACTTAACTAAAATACGTGACAGCTCACAGTTGAAATTCAGACATCGTCCCATAGAAAAGGCAAATAACAGCCATATAAAATCACACAAATCTGACAGCAGATTTTGGCCGAGAACTATCCGTTTCCACAAAAGATATAGAATAGCTCGTCAGTTATTATGAATATAATTGTTTTTTTTTCTGTGATTGTTTTCTATTATGCTATTATGAAATGTGTTTAAAGTTAATTCAGTGTTGCTATCTCAAATAATTAAGAGTAGCAAAGAAAGATTGTACATTGCGAACTTTCATATTGAGAAAAACAAAACACAAGTTGAATTAAAACAGCTATATTTCTTAAAAATACATATTAATTAACATTTATGATCTGGGAACATTAGTCAAAGTATTCCTAAATCAACATTATATTTATGAAGTTTGAAACAAAGCAAACTTTAAATATCATTTGTGTTAGAAGTTAAAAGGTGATTGGGAAATAACATTTTTTTTTTTAATTAGGACACAAAACAAAAAAATCACTATTGTACAAAACTAACTTAGTAACAATCATAATAATTCATATTTAAATGACGGTTGTTTATTGTATTTTTGATTTTTATTATACATATTATTATATTTTAAAAAACTAGAATGCACCATTTATAATTTTTGTCCATTACAAATCAAATGAAGCCATGTTTCAGGCGGCATTATACTTATTCCATAACTAGCCCTGTGTTGCTCTACATCTTGTCAATGGACAGAAGGACGTTAGGTTGTCTATGGAATTCTGAACGGAACCACAAGATCTTCGCGATGTTCCACACGAAGGTCTGACATTGCCGACGCTGCCTTTTTGACAACATTTGAAATCTAAAACAAAAAAATTTATAATAATTAGTGTCACAGGTAAAGAAAAACAGAATATCTCGTCGGTTACTGGCAAAGTCCACTAAGTCACTAAAACACAATCCTGAGATAATCGCATTTCAATATTTATTTCAGCTGACTTAGTGGATTTTGCTCGTGTTTTTTGCTTGTGTTTTTGGTCTAAATCGATGTATTATTGACATTAATTTATTTTTTTATTTATTTATTTATTTCTATATATTACAGTTTTTACCTTATATTTAATATTTTTACATAATACATTTTTAAAACACTTTTACATAATAATATTACATTTTATTATGTTGGGTGTAAGGTAGGTTTGAGAAGGTGAAACTGTTAGTTGAAAATGTTGTATGTTTCGTTAACACCTCACTAGGAAAACCTTTGCTGAGGTGTTTACGTGGTTATGATTCAGTGTGACAAGTACAGATTATTATGTTTTTAAATTAGAGTATAATGTTTGACTTAATGTGTTTTGCTTGACAATAATATCATAAACACGTTTAAATCGAAAATAATTAAATATTCGACTTAATGGAGTATGTCAGTTGAAAGGGGACGATTTTTTTACATAAGACCTCATACTTGTCGATGACGATTTTTTACATAAGTCATTTCATTAAAAAATGTGACTTAATGGACTTTGCCTCTAGACCGACGATCTGTCGATAATGCACAAAAAATTATATTAACAGGCTTTGGACGGGAATGGTAGTTCTACCTTTTAAGTCGGTCCTACTTGAATGCCTGGAAAGGCATTGCTGTCAAATATTTTTTATATGAATATTGTACACCAATCTCTTCATAAGGGTCCTAACTAAATGTATGTATTAAACATATAAATATATATGTATATGTGACACAAATCTTTCTCATCTTCTTATCACTTTGTCTTTTGTGTGGAAGAATATTTTATCAAAAGGAAACTTACAATTTGGCACTGAGATGCGCAAATTGTTCTGTTTTTTGTATTGATTTGTACCAAAATGAAAACCATTTTTTTGTAATGTAATAAAATACATACATTTCCTACACATAAAATGTCACTAAATGGACGCTTTTATATTTACCGTGACTATTCACGGAAACGGCACTGTGACGGTAAAAAAAGGCAATAAACATACGTTCCTTATTGCTATAATACATATTGCAAATTAAATAATGGTGAAACACACAAAATACGTTTGACCATTTCCTCCAGAGTACCACTTTTTTGCGACAGGAATTGCATTTCATTTTCTTTATACGTATGAGGGAGATGTGTGAAAATGATTGTATGTTTCCTTTGGGGGGGTGCAGACATACGTTCACCGTTTGTTTTATTTTTTACTGTTTTCATTTAGTGTGGAAGAAAGAGCGGCAGCATTACATGTTTAAGAATAAAAGCTAAACCATCAGCACATTGACATTTGACATTTTTAAATTTTTGTAATTCACTTACACTTCAATATTAGATATAATCCTTTCAAAATAATCGTCATGGCTAGTAATAATGGTAGGGGTCTACGGAGACATCCCGGTGCGGTGTATGAGAGGATGCAAGAAAATTGTGACTTTTTTCCTTTGGAGGGAGCAGATTTACATACACATACATTGAAAGAGCTGCAGCAATATTGTGATAAGGAACGTATGTGTATTGCCTTTTTAATGCCGTCACTATAAAAGTATTCAAAGGCCCAACACTGACTTCTGTGTATGGAGTCCTATTACAAAGTAGGCTATATTTTTGGGCTATACTTTTATAGTGGGGAGTACTATATTTAAAAAAACGAGTGTGCTTTAGACCACACGACTGAAGTAAAACTTCACTAACTTATAAAAGACCATATGACATTGGGGTGACATATGACATTGGGGTGACATATGACATTGGGGTGACATACGACATTGGGGTGACGTATGACCATGGAGTGACGTATGACCATGGGGTGAACTATGACCCTGGGTTGTCCTAAGCCCGTGGGGTGACCTACGACCGTGGGGTGACCTATGCTCGCGTCTCTCTCTTGCCCCTACAGTAATATACGAAACGTAACTCTCTCTCTTTCTTTTTTCACTAACTTATATCTCCCTCTCAACTTCCGTTTGCCTCGCCCTTCACTTCACTTTTCGTAACGCTCTTGTCACGCATTCACCAGCTTACTCCCCAAGTCAATGCGTAAATAAGTTTTACTTCAAAAATTCATTCAAATGTACATATTATTTTCCAAAATATATTGGTTTAACCACTCTAAACTTGCCATTGTGCAAGTTTTTTGTCTTATAGACCGCGCACACAGAGAGCGGTCAGAGTTCTGCATTCTAGTGACCGTTGACCGCTCAAGAGTTCCAACGCACACAAGCGGCAGTCAAATTCTCGCGTTCTAGTTTCGTTTGGGTCTTTGCACATGCAACATGTCACTAGAAAGTTCATCATCCGATGAAGAATTATTGCTTTGTGGAGCTAAGCAGCTTCTAAAAAGAAAAGGAAGTATTGGATGCACCCAATCAACACAACGCGAGAAAAACAAGGCGAATTTAGTAGTATTTTTCAGGATTTACTTAAAGATGAACAACGATTCTATATTTATTTAATAGTTTTAATGAATTGTATAACATCATAAAACCTGATATCATAAAACAAAATACTAACTGGAGGAACTGTGTTTCATCAAAAGAAAGGCTGGCTGTATTTTGAAGGTATGAATTTATTTATTAAGGATAAGAAAAGACATTAGAGTATTTAGAAATAACAACAAAATATACGAAAGGTTCATTTGTTAATCGAATTATGTAACGAATACGATATGTTTTCGTAATATTCTGTTGGCGTTCAGGCGTTCCCTGTCTCGGCGGGAAAAGAACTCTTAGAACGCGATGTTCCGCTTTGACCGCCGCGTTCTGACAGCCCGCATTGTGCGTTGTTGTTATAGACTCGGTACATTCTAATGAACCCCGAACGCGGAACTCGGAACTCCTGACCGCTCTCTGTATGCGCAGGCTATTAAACGAACTGTCAGATTATAAAAACTTTGTGTTATTTGCTTTACAATTAAAGCTCTATAAATGAAACATTTCTGAACGTAGCTGAATACTAAAAACTGTTTTTGAAAGGTTATGAAATAAACTTTCAAATTGTATTATTGCAAATAAATAATAACATTTGTAAATATTAAAATTTAGAATGCAAACATAAAAAAATTGTAAAAATGACCCACGTGATGTTTTATGTGAAAACGGTACTAAAATCACAGATTATGTAAAAAAAAAAAAAAAAAAAAAAACACTTATTCTATCGTATAAATGTATAATAAACAATTTTTTCACCTCACTTTTTTACCATTTCATACAAAAATATTTTAATAAAAAACTAACAATGTCTTAAACAAATAACAATCAAACAAGATGGAGGTTTCAGATAATTAATCTCTACGTTCCATAGATATTTTTGAATACAGACGCGTAGCGTTGTTCATTGTCGATATTCCGTTTTTTATTTCATGGTAATCCGTATACTAGTGATGGAAATAAATCAATTTTTGTAAAATCTCGCGCGTTTACGTCAAAAGACGCTCTAATGTCTTGACCGCTATTATTATATACTCTAATGTTCCGAGCGGTTAAAACAAATTCTATATTCTCAAAGGGGTTCCTTGTTTTTGCCCGCTTGAAGTGTGTTTAAATAGATTTGCATTCACTTGAGATTTGAAGGAAGAAGAAATGAATTTAATAAATTAATGTACAAAGGAGATTTGTTTGTGATACATAGTTGGATTAAAGGTGATTCCAGTGACCCTCAGAAGATATTGTATTCTTCTATCAATGTACATATACGCAATGACCAAACACAACATTTTAATTTAAATGCAATATTACACTAACATAAATATGAAATTATAATCAATAATAATAATATAGCTAATTGTACTCTGTCATATGTACTACATGACAATCATTATTAGCGATAGTCATTATCAACTCTGTCGTAATATGTATGTATGTTAGCGACAGGCAATCAAGTTTATATTTTTATAACCATTTGTTGATTGCATTTTTTAGTTCAATGGGTTAAAAGAAATAAATGGAACATTTGGCAGAGAATAAGAATACAACATTGTAGTGATAATTAGTTTGATAGATTACCACCATATCCTAAATGCCGTGTTTTTTCAATTAATGTTTTTAAGTGGAACGTTCGCGCGACCGGTTTCAGCCAGTTTCATTAAAATCTTAACTTTGGATTTGAGATCACAATACCCAACCAAACTGAAAAATTATTTTAGAAATCAAAAGGTATACCAAATATCTAGTACGGATGTGAGCTACTTTATTTATTTTTGCTAAGTTGCTCTTAAATTGCAAATGGAACTGTATTGTATATATTAATGAAAATCTTGATTTAAAAAAATGCTATTTTAACCCTTATGTATAAATAAAATGTATGAAGGAGGAGGTCAGAATCGCTTGTCCAATCTAGAACCTAAGTATTATTTGATAATTATAGCTACTCTGAATTATTTTTAATTTGTTTTTATATGAAATTTGCGAATGGCTTTTCGAAATACCATCCAACATTCGACAGGTTAAAGGTCAAAAAATGTCAAAATCATAGAATCTTTTTTTCGCAAGGGCACGGGCGTGTGTTAGCTAAATAAAATAAAATTAATGTACACAAAGCTGACCTTTTAATGCAATCTATCCATATCATGCAGCACTTTTTGACACAATTTATGTGTTTTAATGAAACTTCATGGATCACATAATGCGACATCCAGTTTGCCAAAAATGTGGCAGGTTAAAATAATGCTCACCAGTTCTTTATCCATAGTTGAAATAGGTTCCTGCTGCAGAATGGTAGACTTATCCGAGTTGTTGATGTCCCTCAGGAGTTTGGGTCGGGGCACAGGAGCCCCTCCAGCGGCCGCTGGGGCCCCCGTGGTACCCCCGAGGCGCGCCTGGTAGAGCTTCACGCGCTCGTTGTACTCGTGGGCCTCCAGAGTGTGGGAGCCCAATGCGCCTACATCGATTACATTGCTGGAAATACAGATAGAAAAATTAATATTAAAATTATTTATCGTAAAGAAGTCCTGATTTAACTCGACCATTTTACATTTCGTTTGTCTGTAAATGGCGGCCGTTTTAATATAAAGGTATCATTTCAAATGTGAAATCGCCGTGTTTATTTGACCTTTCTTATTCGCATTTTATTCAATTCTAACTCTTTATACAGAGTTTTCGAAATCAAATGTAGACAGTGACCTTCCTCTTGTTTTGAAGGTCACACACGCAAAATTTCATCAACCTCGGCATAAAACTGTAGATTTGCATACAAATCAAATTGACATCGCCCGCTCGTCTACCTATTTACACCAAACCTTGACAAATTATATGTATACCTAAACCTTCCTCATGAATCACTCTATCTATTGGTGAAAACCGCATGAAAATCTGCTCAATAGTTTTTGAGTTTATCACGAACAGACAGATGCGGCGGAGGACTTTATAATGTTATAGATTATGGTACCTACTTGCCTGAAGAAATTTTGATAAAAGAATTGTCGTTGACAAAGTTACGTTATGTGGTGTACCCCTGAATAGCTACATATATTCAGAGCAATTTTTTTTCTCATAAAATATTCATATAAAAAAATATTATATCCATACTTCTTACTAATATTATAAATGCGAAAGTTTGTATGGATGACCCTTGCTCTTTCACGCAATAAATATCGAATGGAATTTAAAAATTCTTTCACTAATCGAAAGCTACATTATTTGCGAGTAACATAGGCTATATATATTGGTAAGTTCTGGCGTTATGAATAAGCTGTGGCGTTATGAAATTATATATCATACGTTTTCTGTCCCTAACAAAATCGAGTTATTGTAAACGTCAAACAAATTGTTACCTTGGAAACAATGTTTTTTTTTTAATTTTAGGCTTAAAAAGAGTGCTTTGTTGTGATTAAAAGGAGTACTTTTTTGGCGTCGTAGTTAATATCTAAATATCTCTAAAAATGTTTATTCTCCGAACAAAAAGCATAACATTGCTATAAAGCATAGCGTTTGAATTGGACTGTCGTTTTCTTATTTTTTTAGGTTACTCTGGATTCAAATATAAATAAAATACTAATAAAGGGAGTAAGTACTTAAAATACATTTCTATTTCTATATTTTAAATATTTTCTAAAATAGAATTTTTATTTGCGAAATATCATTATCAAATTTTGAAATTTTCTATTAAACAATAATTATTTTCTATTAGACAAAATAGCAAGAATAATAACAATTATGCCAGTAATTTCCCACTAATACTATGCGAGCGAAGCTGTGGGTAAAAGCTAGTCCTACTAATATTATGAAGGAGAAAGTTTGTACGAATGTTTGTTACTCTTTTACTCAAAAAATACTGAATGGATTTTAAAAATTCTTTCACTAATAGAAAGCTACATTATTTGCGAGAAAAATAGGCTATATATATTGGCAAGCTCTGGCGTTATGAATAAGCCGTGGCGTAATGAAATTATTTATTATACGTTTCTTGTCGGTAAGTAATTGTTTGACGTGGGCTGTAATTTTGTTATTTGTTTAGGTTACTATGGAGATTTTTTTGATAGCAAAAATTCAAATATGAATATTCTAATATGAATATTTACGGCCTTACTAAAAAAAAAACCTTCCGCGGCCGATTACCTGTGTTATTGCAATAACATAAATAAACCTCGTATACACTAGAACCCGATTTGTTACTAAAAAAGAATTTCACTCTAAAACACGTTTAAATTTGGCAACACTGCAATTTTTCAAATTTTACATATAATTTTTTTTTGTTTTCATTCATAGCCGCTAGATGGTGATAGCGTAGCGCCTGCACATTTCTACTGTCTTGCCCGAGCAAAGAATAGCAGTTTAGTTTTTATGTGGCGGGAATATTTCTAGTAAATATTGAGATTTTACTGAATGATTTCTATTATAGCGACCGATTCACTCTTCTATTCATTTAATTAATATATTTGCCGTGTTATTGATGTGGTTTTACATTAGTTTTATCAAGTTATTGCACAACAAACAGTACTTTAAAAGTTGAACTGTCAAAATAATGTTTTGGGTTACATAAAAGTTCAAATTTACGTTTTTAAATCTTTATTTTATGAGAATTTCTTAAAAGTGGTGTTTTTTTTAAATATTAATATCAAATTCACGTGTTGGTATACTTATCAAAGAAATTAACATCTTTAGTGGTGCAAAAAATTTGTTGAAATGTCAGAGATAATTTTAAGGTTATTTTTTTGGCATTAAAAAAAACTTTGAAATTTTTTATAATTTTTTTATTGTATGCACGAGGAAAAAGTGAGGTGACAGTTTCATTTCAAATTCATTATTTAAAAGGTCTGTATTTTTTAAATTTTAATTTTTTAAATATTTCTGTACACTTTCATCAAAAATGTTTTGGTAAGAAATTATTTTACATTTTTTTCCGTGTTTAAATCTTAAAATATGGCAGTTTCTTAAAACTAAAGTGTATTTCAAATATACAAATCTAAAAGGTAATTTTATCTAGTTTTTAAAAATGGTATTTGTTTTTACGGCACCTTCAAAAATAAGAAATATATAGAACATTCAAAATACTTTGGAAAATTCCAAATTTCGTTCAGACATCATCCCTAAAACAGAGATAAACTATCCCCCCAGGCTGTGTAAACGGCGTGTATTTTTTTCTAAGAACAATTTTTTAATTAGTAATGTTTTCACATCCGCGGCCGTTTGTCAATTGAATAAATTTTTCACGGGGTTTTTTAGTAAGACCGTTAGTGTATAAATATAAAATAGGTACTAATCTACATTTTGACCTAAGCCAACAGCTATACTAATATTATGAATGTGAAATGGCGCGTATTTGATTTTTGATTGATTGGTGGAAGGGGAGGGGGGGGGGGGGGCGAATATACGAGCGAAGCCGGGGGTAAAAGCTAGTAATATTATAAATGCGAAAGTGCGTATGTTTGTTTGTAACGCTTTCACACCTAAACCACTAAACCGATTTATAAAATTCTTTCACCAATAGGAAGTACATTATACATTATCAGCGAGTAACATAGACTGTATATAATGGTAATCTCAGGCATTATGAAATTTGTATAAATGAAAATGTGTGTATTTCATATATTTTAGCGGCAGAGAAGAAAGGCAAAGGGGAAAATGGGGTTCGCGGAGAGGGAGGGGGAAGGCGGGGAAAGTGGAAGGGATCGGGGACGCATGGGAAAGGACATGCAGGGAGAATCAATTTATTTCTTTGAATGGCATTGCAATGCATGCCGGGTACCAGCTAGTAATGAATAAATATTAAATATTTTTTTGTTAGCATAAACGTTCTTCACAATATAAGTTATATGAGGCTTTCTTCTAAATAAATACAGTACATAAGACTTATGAAAATTGGAATTATGTCATTTGACATGGAATTTTGCAATTCCATTTTTCACAGATAAAATAAATATGTTTGCAAGTGACTAAATGACAAGCTAGAATAATATTAAGGCCATTTACTTCCTTGCCAATCCAATTAAATATATTGTAGAATGCTAGGAGCACTTTTTTAGTTTAACCCGTCTGCTTGTTTAGGAATAAATACATCCCAAAACAAATAATCGCGTTATACATACTTTCAAAAGACCAAAAACGTCCCAGAGCGACCTTACATTTTAAAAGCTATATATCTCTCTTCCTCTCATGCAAACATACGTATTTTCTTTTAACCAGAAAGAGGACGAAATAATGCTTCTTATTGTCTTTGAAATATGAAAGCTATCTTATAAAAGCTATATGAAAGCTTTCATAGATATTTTACAATCTAGATCCAAAGTGACGGTTTGACCGGTTTGGCGCGAAACCGAGGCTTCCGGATTGTGAGGTGCGAATATATTGAACCAAGCAGACAAGTTAAAAATTCAATAAAATCAACGCAAGTACGGTGAGCTACTAGCATACATATACGCTGGGCATTCTAGGAATTGATTTACCTTCATTTGAGATTTCATTACATTTTGATTGAATTAACTATTTCTACTATCAAAATATATTATATAAATTATTAAATCATAATAATACATAAATATTTAAATCATTCACTCGAGATGTTTTCAAACATTATTCCATGAGATTATTCTAATCTGGATTTGTTTTTATTGCTCTCATTATTATGCACATAAATACCATTCCACTGACAATAGAATCATTGGTTATCGGAACACTGACAATTTACTGTGCCACCACCTTCTGGGCACAAAAACTTATACAGTTGATTCCACTTAACACTAGAAAGACCGTAGCCGTCAATTTGACGGTTATTTAACGTATGTTCCTCTATATAAATGTTGTCTATCCGCTAGCTCCAAGAACAGGAACAAACTGCTTTGGACGAGAACACTTAAAAGTTTTTGGTATGTAAAAATGTATGTTGTGCAGTCGTGGGCTTTTAGAATCATTTCACATTATTATAAAAATAAAAGTAGAGTCTTGATGTGAGAACCGATAAAGGGACCCATCTGATACTTAAAACGGTTTGGGAAAGTGGTGGGTTCCCTCAACTGTGCATTAAAGACGGATAGAATAAGACTTACGTGGCGGTTTCTTGCAATATTCTACTGAGGGCGGACTGTTCGTCGGGTTTCCGTGGTGGTATAGCTGAGCGTGCGGGCCGCAGCGGGGCTGGCTCGCTTCTCACGGGGTCCTCCAGCAGATGTGTCCGCTCGTTCACACTGCCCTCCTGCAAACACACACACACCAACGGTATTATTTTCATTCAACTATCCACTCGAGCAAAGACACCCAAATTTGTGTATGTGCAGGAAAGTGATTTTTATTAATTAAAATTAATTTATTTCCAACTTTCCGCAATCAGCTTTTATGTTTAGTAGCTAGCTTCATTAAGCTTCTATCGAACACCCAAAGATACCAGTACAGTTCGTCTCATTGAATATTCTAGGTAACGTTTTGTATCGTGTAGTCTGCATGTAGACATCATTTTAAATTGTTTTCTAAAAATTTAACTTATACATGTTAATTTTTTTTTAATATCTGTGGCTATAGACATTTCCAATAAACATTAGACAACATTAAAAAATAATATTCAATATTGCCCCAAATAAATACAAGTTAGGGCAATTAACATAAGAATTCACGCATTCATAAATTTTAGGATTTTAAAATTTTTTTATAAAATCTAAAAATTTGGGATAGATTAATTTTCACAATCTATGAAATTTTTATTCAAGTTCTGTGATTATTTCAGTTTTATGAAGCAACTAGCCTATAATGATATAATAACAGAACTTAAATAGAACTTACAGAGAATGTGAACATTCACTTCAAATATTTGATGAATTGTTCAAATATTTTTAAACAACCCGTCCTTAGTGTGTTGATGCAAAATCTTCGCAATGCGCCATCTGATTCCATTTTCATCATAACTTGCTTTTTTTAACAAAATTATGTTTCTGTCAATGCGATGTAATATAATAACATTGTACCGTCTTATCAGATAATATGTTTGTTTTATAAAATTATAAGATTCGTCAGAATAGCTAGTTATATTCAGAGAAATTATTTTTTGAAAGAAGGTATCCATACACACTGGTATTCGAGTTTGAAACACAATTAAATGAATAATAATATACTATCAATTAAAAACCAGCAGGTTTTTGCTGCTAGGCTGCGTATTCCACGTACGAAAATGGTTTTGCATAAGGCGCGGTGTCAGAGGTGTACTCAAAGCCGGGTTCTTAAATTAAAATTGCGGGCGGCAGGCGACATGACAATAGCTTTATGACAAACTCCATGTACGGAAATGGTTTTGAATCAGGCGCGGCGTCAGAGATGTACTCGAAGTTGGATCCTTAAATTTCAATCATACAGTCGCTAGGGTATTAATACTATCAGATGTACATTTTAAAGTAGCATCAGCAAACGCATTGTGCATTATTTTTTTAAATTAACTCCAGAGGAAAATAATTTCGTTCAGGGCCTGTGTCATCTTCGTGAATGCTGTGCGGAAGGTCTTTTTAAGAGAAGGAAGGAGAGGAAGAGCTGGGAAGGAAAAAGGTATGAGGAGTGGATGAGAACATAGGGGTCAGTGTGTCCAGGAGTGACGGACATATGAATCCAAAAAAATTGAAATTATCATAAGACAACAAAATGACATGTACGTTTTTAACTCCAAATATGCTTATGAATCTCTGTGTAAGTGGGTATGTGCTGACACCCTGTATATTTGTTAAATCATGTTGCGTAGTGAAAGTATCGCTTGTGACTATGACATTACTAATAAAAAAATAAAAAATTGATCTGTAAATTAATGTCCTCCAGACTTGTGTTGTGGAGCACTAAATGATTCAAATATCATAATTTTAATCTGTGAATTATGTTCCCACCTTTCCATATCTTCTAAATCCCATCCAAAGATTGTCTTCCAACATATTCAATAAGTTTTTACAGACAAGGTTTTAGCCACAGAGTTCGATAAAATTTTCAACTTCGAACATTTTTTGCACGCAATACTTTTCTTCAAATTCTTAATATTTTTGCACAGATCTATTGCAGACTATCACTAAAATAGGACAAATGATTTAACATTCATGTATAACATAATAATATGAAAAATTATGTTTGCTTCAGACAAAGAAAATTATATACTTCAGGATTATTTTCACCAAGTTGCTTACAATAATAATTATTGTAGGTAGCTCAAGAATTCAATGATTCATAAGTAAAAGCAATAAAAAAACTGGTTTTCAAATAAATTATGACTATCAGCCGTCAAAACAATTAATTATTTGTTTTGTAGTTTGAAAATCAAATAAATGGGCACATTATCATTTCGGTAATTATTCCACAGATTATGGAAATTACACTTCATTTTAACAATTACTACAAGAAACAACTTTTTACATGCACAAAATAGCTTGTTAGGTTCTTAGTTAGGGTTAACTAGGTAATTCATTAGTATTTAGGTTGACACGAAACTCACGCAAATGTCAATTAATTTTAAAAATTATAAGTGTGCAGTTAACACGCGGAAGAAATTAAACCTTCAGAAAACTAAAGTAGAGAAGAGTGGGGAGGCTACGAAGCACTACACAAAGAGGATACCTATTATTCTATCTCATTCTCTCGCAGGCTAAATCCTATAGATGTATGTGTTTGCCGCTTTTTCGTTTCATCGGGTATCAAATCTCAACGGTGCTAAAGAATTTTTCAATTCAAAAAAATTTAAATGGCGACAAAGGAATCATTTTATTGGGGAAATTTTGATGGACTAAAAATGGAATTTTAATGCATCTTTTACCATCTATCCAAGCGTAAATAGTTGTTTTTTGTAGTAATTAAGTAAGTTGAAATGTATTGTAATTTCCAAAATCTGTACTTAGCGGGAGTTAGTGGAATATTTACTATCGTTTCAAATTCCTACATTTAGCATATTATACATATACATGGCCCAAAATATACCAGCCCCTTTAAAAAAAATTATCTCATTACTTTTGAGGGCAGCCAATTGGGAGAATTTTGGACCTAGTCCTATTTTTGAGGCAGCTTCTATCATTCATGAATACTGATATAACTAGTTCATGTTATTATTATATCTTCACTTAGTTCCCAAAAAATAAAACAACATTACTGTCAGTCGGCATTGCACAAAACACACATTATCAGTATACTTTACTGCACAAAATATAAACGATTAATAGTAGCTCTGAGGTCTATAATAATAATCAAATAAAACCACTGATTTATTGCACAGAAAGGGGCTTATTGTTAGTGTTAAATTTGATGACCAAAATAACAATACGCCACCGGATGAAGTTGTACACACAATAAATGCAGCGCAAATATGCAACCGCATAAATAACAACTTGTTAAATGCGTAGAATTTGATCAAGTATAAAAAAATATGTAATTGATATGTAAAAACAAGTGACAAGGTGAAAGCTCTAATTACAAAACCCTGATAAGTAAACAAAAATGTTGCCTTAGTATTCACAATAGAAAATAATATACATACCTGTGCGTTCGCCTCTTCTTTACAGAGACTGTAGCAACATCCCATTTTGATCAAATATATTTTTAATATATGTCATGGGATTGATAAACGGTCACTAATAGTATTTTAAGCACTATTTAATTCCTTGGTGATCATAACCAAATGGACAAATCGGCAAGCGAATGACATTAGTCACCAGCTGACGGCCATTACAATAACAAAGTCGTCGAAAAAATATTTTTATGGCAACATTTTCTTCAACAGGAACTATTCCTAAAAAATGTTTTTGTATGGGAAAATCAACATTTTGGATTCAAACAAATCTATTCTATACAGAAAAATCAGTTTTTCGAAAACATTTTTTTTTTCTAAAATTATAACAGTAAACAGTTTGGTAGGTCCCATTACACGAATACTTCCTCCCGCGCTCCTTGACCCGACAAACTCGTCATGAGGTTCATAAATATACTAATCCCATGAGCACCCATGAGGTTTAATGAGGATGAAAGCAGCGGAAGCAACCGACGAAGATTAAACCCGCCATCTTTACGGGACAACCGATCTACCGCCCAAACCCCCGAAAAACACCGTATTAATACCATTTCGGCGTCGGCAAATTTTGCCTGGCGCCTAAATTTCTCGCATTCTATCTAAGAAATTTTTGCCAGGCGCCCAAATTCCTTCCATTTCATCTGAGGAATTTGTGCTCAGTGGCGAGGGATGAATTTTTTCTGATTTTGTCGTGTGCGTTGTGTGTAAAAACCAACACGGATCGGACTCAGGATTAATCACGTTTTTTTCCCAATTTTACCCACTAGGTACACTGTACAGGAATCACAGGACCGTTCCAAGAAAAAGGTTACTGTCCATGAATGAAATATTTACATTGATTCATCACGTAAAAAGTAAAAATTTGAGTTAAAAGTTCAGAATGTATTATTTCCTTTTCATTGCAACTAGCTTGAGGTTTGTTTTATTCAGTTACGAATTCTTCCTCGTGATAAAATTAATTTAACATAAAGTCAGTCAATTAAATACAACCATAGTGCTAGTAAAAAAGCTAAATGAGCCGCTGTACTAGTTAGTTAGAAACATGAAAGGGTAATGTTATTAAAGCCCTAGCTACTTTGTCAACCTTTTTGAGCCTGCGTATCCCTTGACTCTTACTACAAAATTGTTGTACCCCGTACTCTCTACCTATCTTTTGTACACGTGTAAAGAGAGACATGTCTCATTTATAATATTTTAATATTCTCATTACTACATGAATTTATCAAGTCATAAAAATACAAGCAATTTTAAACAGGGTGTAACACGACTTCGGGCATTTTTAACCGGTGATTTTCTTTTCCACATCTTTTTATTTCGACGAAAAAAATCATGTTCTTCACAATTCCAAACTCACAGTGTTTTGAGAGAATGAATTTTCCTCTAAAAATTCGTTCCACGATATTGACCCCCCCATTTTTGCTTCGCTCACGCGTACGCGTACGCGTACCACAGGTTGAAAACCGCTGACTTTGAGGATTACAATAGAATCCATGAAATAAAAATTATTATCTTTTTTTTTATTTTAATCCTCCATCTTAATCATATCTAGCCCTTTGGGAAAATTAGATCCATATATGGGCCAAACAATTATTTGACACGAATTAAATTTGACACATTTAGGGGTCAGCCAAAGACGGTCAGCTCATATGGTTTCATAAAAATCGTTTTATCTCCCTTAAGCCTCGATGACAGACGGCGAGTTTACAAGCTACTATCTGGGAAATTCACTATCTGTTAGTAAACTCGCTCAGGGTCATCGTGTTACTTGCTAACTAGCAGATTGTTGACAATCTACGGAAAAAGTTGAAAGGTCCTCAACTTTACTCGCTAAGAGCCGACTCGTGATTGGTTTATGTATGTTTCCAATATGGCTGCAAAAAACAGCTGATTTCGACTGTCAACTGTCTGAAGAATTAGTTCGCGTTATTTCCGCTACTGGCGCTAGCAGGCTAGCAGCTACGTGCGAGTCCGGTTTCCTACAAAAATGTCCCGAGCTACTTAGCGAGTGGACAGTTTTGTGTGTCATCATGACAATCTCACTCGCCGATTCACCCGCTTTTAACCCGGCGTTCGCACAGTTGGGTCAATTTGACCCACGCTATTTTAAAATTAGCTTATTTCTTAGAATTTTTGTGTGACGTTGCCATACTTCTCAGTAACTGGAGCTAACAATCTCCCCTCCCCGCGGGCTATCGTTGTTCATTGGTGTAGTGGCCGAAACGGTGGATGGATGTGGCTAAACACTAAAAAGATAAATATGACCCAACCTTACATTTCGTGTCGTAATTTCGCGCCATTACTTAAAAAGTATGTCATTTATTTGTTTTGTTATTTGCAGAACCTGTGCAATTATGGATCGTGAAGAACGAATTTTAAAAATTTTGGAAAAATCTGACTCTGATTGTGAAATTTTTTCGTCAGAAGCTCTGCAGTCAGCATTCAATTTTGTACTGTGGAGATTGAGCACATGCAAATGATAATATGTATGATTAACTCTTGGAACTGATGTATTATTCGTAGTCCTACTATAGATCTCATTCATATGTATGATATTAGCTCACATTTTAAGAAAAAAGTTTATGTTTTATTTAAATTTTATAACTTAAAGACAGAGGTTGTCTATTTTGTTAAAATTTTATTATACTATGAGAAGTTGTTTTATTTTACCCCAAATCTCGCAAACAATATAGTTGTTTGATAAGTTTTTAGATTTTCACGGCCAAAAGCATTTTTGTTGTTAGTTTTTGGGGTGTTATGCCGTGTTGCGCTACCTCCTTCTATAGCCGACGTTTCAGACCTACCATCGTCGGATCTACCGGATCTGCCCTGATGATGGACACTGCAACGCTGTCCGAGACGTCGGCTATAGAAGGAGGTAGCGCAACACGGCATAACACCCCAAAAACTAACAACAAAAATATAGTTGTTTTATCAAATTATTGCAATATGTTACTAAATTTCTTTTAACTATTGAAATCATAGCGAGTTTTTTATTCGGGTCTTCTATTCTAGACCCAACCCTACTTATCGTTGTTACATATTTTGACTGTACTGACGCCGGGTTAAACTTAGTAGATAGTAGCTTGTAAACTCGACTTGTGTCATCGAGGCTTTACTCTAATGACGAGAAATATTTTCTAAACAGTGTTAGAAAGAGAAAACACTACACTACGATTTGAGTTCCATAGATATCCGCAAAAAAAATAAATTTATTCGGATTTGTGACGTCAAACTTCCACCACAATGTAAGGTGAAAGTTTATGATGTTTGCGTTCAAAATTTTAATATTTCAAATATAACATTGTTACTTCTAATAATACAATTTGAAAGCGTATTTAATCGCCTTTCAATAACAGTTTTTAGTTTTTGGATACGTTCAGAAATATTCAAATTATTTTGATTTTGGAATGCGGAAATACTCTAGAATTCGCCGGCCATAGACAACTATTTTTTTATGAGTACTAATACCGACTAATACCCGTTCATGTTTCTACAACTCGATTGGTTTATTTATGTCAACTGGCCGCAACGGCATTGTTGGCAACACTTTGGTGACAGTTTATTTTGTGACATGACAGCGGTCCAAAATGTCAACGCAATCGTTTTGTGATAAATAAACGGTCCTGTGAAAGAAAGCTGAGAAAGTGTAATATTTATAATAATCAAGGATGTTGCGGTACCGGGGACCTAAGAAAAAAGCTCTGGAGCGAGTCAAAGAACTCGATGTCTTCGATAAAGTGGAAGAAACATACGTGGAAACTTCGCCAATTGGCGGCACTTTATCAATCATAACTTTCCTCTTAGTAGTATGGCTTATTTATTCGGAAGTTACTTACTACATAGACAGCAATTTAGTGTTTAAATTCTCTCCCGACACTGATTTGGACGCTAAACTGAAGATAAACATCGACATGACGGTTGCGATGCCGTGTTCTATGATAGGGGCGGATATCCTGGATTCCACATCGCAGAATGTCTACGCTTTCGGTGAACTTCACGAAGAAGATACCTGGTTCGAACTCGGAGAAGAACAGAGGATGTACTTCGATTCGATGAGATACATCAACACATATTTGAGAGAGGAGTACCATGCCATATCAAAATTTCTATGGAGATCTAGGGAAACTGCGATACAAGGAGCCATGCCGGCCCGAGGAAATAAACTAGATCGTCCCCACGACGCTTGCAGAGTTCACGGATCTCTTACACTAAACAAAGTGTCTGGAAACTTCCACATCACCGCCGGAAAGAGTTTGCATCTCGCTGGTAGTCACATCCATTTAAGTATGTTATACGGTAAAGAATCTAGCAATTTCAGTCATAGAATAAACAGATTCAGCTTTGGAGATCCGGCTTCTGGAATCATTCACCCGTTGGAAGGGTACGAAATGATCACTGACGACCCTACTCTTTTGTACCAGTATTTCGTGGAGGTCGTTGCAACTGAAGTGGACACGACACTATCTCAGATCAAAACTTATCAGTACTCCGTTAAAGAGCATGCGAGACCGATCAACCACGCTAAAGGATCACACGGAATGCCGGGAGTTTTCTTCAAATACGACGTTTCTGCGTTAAAACTGAAAGTTTCCCAAGAGAGAGATAACATTATTCAATTCACCATTCGCCTGTTTTCTATAATAGGCGGGATCTATATTATAGCGGGTGCTGTCAACTCCATACTTCAAATATTAAAGTTAAACTTTATGAAGAGGTTTGCTCCGCAATTGTACGAACTTCCTAGTAAACAGAAGAATGGCTTTCCTCCAGAGGCAAAGGAAAAACTCATCAACACTTTGCTGGCCAACAGCACTTCTCCCTACGTTCCTGTTGACTTGTTAAGAATGAAATCTTGAGTGTTATTTCAGATTTGCATAAGTATACAGTACTCTCTCACTAATCCGCCATCCTAAAAAAGCGGAAAGTGTGTAATTAGTGAAAGCGGGGGATCATAGTGCATACATACAAAAAAGGAAATATTTTAAAAAGGTATTTTCTAAAAACTAACACCGCTATCGATCAGTTGTAAAATTTCCAAATAGAAACACATGAAAGTTACTGAAATACACGGAGGATGAACCTAAATGTCCTAAAACAACAATAATGAACCCTTGTGATTGGTAAAATGGTCAAGGAGAGCAAGCAGGACAATGATATAGTTACGGAGTGTGTAAGAGTAAGATAACTTAACCCGTCAGTGGACAAAGCTTGACACTCTAGTCTCGGAGAACACAAAAGCTTGATTTTGTGATTATGGTAATTGTCTGATAATTGAATGTCGGATTACTGATAGAGCACTATATCTGCAAATGTTTTATTCTTTGTACCAGGTGTTTGGAAAAATGTAGAAATCTGCAGCATGTCAATGCAAACTACGATTCATTGAATTGCGATAGAAATCAAGCGCTTGAGCAAAGTCTACCGAATTACTGCTGAAACGAATTGCATCCCCTCCCATCAGCCGCGCCACGTTACGGGGATTCCGAGTTGATTCGACAGTAGTTCGCCGTCTCTTTATTTGGTTCCTTTTTCTTGAGTTTTGTCCCAAAAAACCAACTGTCCTGATAAACTGGTGTACCATTTTAGCAGAATTGACTGTATATCATTTTTTCATTTTTCTATTAGTGCTCAACATGTAAAAAAATTTTTATTCGGTTCACAGCAACTCAATGAGACAATGGCTTTTCTAATATTTATTTATTGTTTGACCATGTTCACCTTGTTATATTCACAGAATGATAAATATCAGGTTATTTATTACATTTTATCCTTAAATATTTCCGTTAAATTCCAATCTCTTCGTCAACATCATTAGAATTGAAATAATATTAACTTTGCAGTTTTAATGAAACATGAAAGCCACACATACTTAATAATTTTTTAAATGCTAAATAATCTTTTTTTAATTACTTTCCTAACTAAACAAGCATGCATTACTTTACACTCTATTTGCTAAGTTTTTATTTTTAAAATTTCATACTCTGCTTTAAAAATATTGACTTGATTTGTTAATCTTATCGCAACCAATCTATTGCGAGGTTTTATCCACTGTAAAACTTTTATGGCATTACAAAAAAACAACCGTTAGTATAGTACATGCCACACTTTAATACCGACCTGCCGAGCGATTCCGTATCTTTTGTGGGATCGTTATTATATAGCGGACGTAATCTCCTATCAGATTTGTGTGATTTTGATGGCTGTTATTTGCTTTTTCTATGTACAGTGTACATTATATGAATAAATAATCATGCATATACTTACAGGGATTTGTATTTAAATCGATCTAAACTAAAATATGTGACAGTAAATATGTAAAAATCACACAAATCTGACAGGATATAACGTCCGTTATCCAATAACGATCCCACAAAAGATACAGAATCGCTTGGCTGATGTTGATACAGAAATCGTCACAATAGATGAGTTTAAGGTCAGAAAAGCGGCATGCCTCCCTGCCGACGCCTTTCTCTGTCGTTCGTTTGTTGTACGCATTTTTATATTTCGCTTACAGTTATTGTGTGTAAATCAAGTTCAGGTCGGCATTAAAGTTTGGCGTGTACTTTATCAATCTAAAATTTCATTGCGTATTGATTGACCTGTAATAAATTATTAACTCAAATTAAGTTTTTGCAGTTAGAACACTGATATGGTGGCTTTATGTAATATGAGCATTTATGAAAAATAACAGTGATAAGAAATTTCAATCAACAGATTAAAAGTAAGCAATCTGGCATCGGGACAAACTCCTGAGCTACTACTGGGCAGTTATTATTTCAGCAAAATACAAAACTAAATGATTTGCATTAAAGAAACACCTTTTTACACTCATTAAATTTTTTAGATATTGCACAATATTGACTGTTTTACTTGGAGGTTATTGCAAATAATGTTTGCTATAAAATTGGCAATAATTTTAGGTTAAGTCAAGGAACTGAGAGAGTAATTTAAAACGTACCCAGGATTTAATTCAGTTCAATTAGAAAATGATTCATAATTGGAGGTATTTCAACATTTTGCTTGCCTAGTAAACAATACATAAGAATAATACAATCACTGAGAAAAATAATAAAAGAGTTGCTGCCAAACATGAAAAAATATTGTATCTTTCACGTTATGTATATTTTTTAGGTAGGTTCATTATCTATATATTATTATCTTTTATTTATATATTTTTATGTGCTATCAAATGCTTTGCTTTTATAAAATGACATCACCTCTATTTTAACAAAAAAATTATTTTAAATCATCACAGGATTTTTAGGTTACTTACCTCTTGTACTCAGGTTATCTAGATCCAGTAAGAGGAAACCTTTTAAGCTCATCCTCCATGAATGCTTGGAGAAATTGAGGAAATGGAATCTCAATAAATATTGGCTATAAAAATATTTTATTTTAATCATGTACGTACAATCGATTCAAAACGTTATAAGGTCATTCGTCGTTCGCATGCCTTAATGTTTTTTTTTTTTTTTTTAGTTGAATTGGTGCAATTCTAGTAAATTAGTATCTTGAACGAAATGGCTACTGATTTGACGTAAGAATAAGATTGTTTTGTACTATATTTCATACACAATTTTATAAATGTACTGAAACATTCCCTTTTTTTCAAATTAATATTTATTTTAGTACATTTTCTAATATTTATGTTTTAGATTATGTTCATCTTCTTATCCCTTTTGGCCTTGAATATTTCAGCTTTAAATATAGATGTTTTAACCCCTCAGACCTCAGGCCTACTTTGTCAGAATGTCAAAATATTTCCGCTTTGCAATAAAATCCAAATTAATGAAATATTTCTGAACGCATCTGAAAACTAAAAACTGTTTTTTAAAAATGATGAAATACGCTTTAAATTTTTGTTTTTCGAAATAAACATATAATTTTTTTTTAATATTAATTTTTTTTAATGCAGACAAAAAAGGTTTGTAAATGGTTCTCCTTACGTTTTTTCTAACTAAAATTACTGATAGAAAAAAAACACACACCCATACTTCATTAGCCAAAGGTATTATAAACATTATCGTCCTCTCACTTTTTTGACATTTTATATAAAAATAATTCATAAAAAATTCCCAAACATTCAAAAATATTTTTTAAATTGCTGTCGGAAACTTTGGTTTCATGAAGCTGTACATGTTAATTATTTTGTGATTTACTTTTAGATTTAAATTTTTTATTTTTTTTTTTATACAGTGAATACCGCACAAGAATCTCAACTGCTCCCGTCTGGAGCCAGTGAGACTATGGCATCCCCAATTAGGGTATGTTGTGAGGCTGAAGGTAGTGTGGAGGGGAAGGAGGTGGGGAAGAGGAAGGTTGGGAAGTACCTGGCTATTCAGATCTGGTCACCAAACACGGCTAAAGCCATTTTCAAGCAACGTTTGAATTCTGAATGGTGGTCTTACACCAGGGCGATACTAATAATATCTTCCACTCTGGAACGTGCCGCAAATATACTATATATTATTTTAAATGAATTAATTGTGAAATAACACAAATTAATCAAATAAAATTTATTTGCGCACGCCGGGTTCGAACCTGCGATCTTAGCCACTGGACTAGGTCATATACCTAATAGTTTTCCCTTTCTAACATCGTTAACATTATAATATTTCAAACCATGATAATATGAGTTCTTCTGAAAAGCAAACAAATTATAGCCTGAGGGGTTAAAAAATCTTTGTTTTTTTTTTTAAATGTGATTTTAACCCTTGTGTATAATGAAAATGTATGAAGGATAAGGTTAGAATCGCTTGTGCCCAATATCAAATCTCTAGTAGCTACTCTAAATTATTTTTAAATAATTTTCTATGAAATTTGCGGGTGGCTTTTCGAAATTCCACCCAACATTCGACAGGTTAAAGTTACTTGAAGAGTATTTACTCACCAGAGGTGGTGAAATACTCCCAAGTGCGGTTGTAATTGTAGAATCACCGGAAATAAGAGGGGAGAACCATCTTTAATTCTTCGAAATGTAAAAGACAAAAATGATGTTATTTAGTTTTTTTGTATAAATTGTTTTTTCCTTATGTATTTTATTAAAATATTCTTTGTGTTACCATTATTTTATTGTTTATCAACAAAGTGAGTTTCGTGTTATGAAAATTGAATACATATAACACAATAATTTAATCATCACTACAAATCAAATGGAGAAGTATTATGCAATGTGCATGTTTTGTAAAATATTTAGCTATTTAATTTTGTAAACTACAAAAATTTGTAAAAACTTATGTTATTAAAGTAAAAAGTAAAAGTGTTGAATTTTAGTTAAATTTTAAACAAATACTTTTCAATTTTTTATAGGTTTTGAAGGTTATTTCCATTATTGAAGAAGAAGATAACACTAATAATCAAACGAAAATATGAAAGAGAACAAGACAAAGAAAAATAGAAAACGATAATGGTCGATAACTGGGACCCGAACCCAAAACCTCTCGTCTAATCGGGACATGCGCTTTTACCAATTCAGCCATTGCCACCTTCTAAGAAACCGTCATTATTGTCAATCTCATATTTTAGAATTGACAATATTATTTTAGTCTAATTTAATTTCGACTATTATCTTTTTCTATTTTTCTGTCTCTTTCATATTTTAGTTTAGATTGTAAGTGTTATCTTCTTCTTCAATGAAATACTTTTCATTTGATTTAGTAAAAGTAACCAGCGAAGTAATAGTTTTTTAAATATCAAAGCATTTAACAAAGTCTGTGTAATACAGATGATCTAATTTTTCCTCATTTGATTGGTAAATATGTGCCTTTGTAAATTGTTATTTTTTAATAAACATTAAAACAGCAGAAGTATTTTGTATTATTTATTTCATTATGTTGGACATCAATCTAGAGCAGTAGTTATCGAAGTAGGTTCTACGAAACCTCAGGATTCCACTACAGTTTCCAAGAACCACAAATTGTTGAATTATGTGATAAACTATAAGGTATGTTTGATGTAAATTTGGTTGATATTCAAACCAGAGGGTTCTACGGAGGATGCCAGGGTTCCTCAATTATTTCAAAACTTCCATCCCGGTGAGATAACTAAATAAAATCTTGTTTGTTTATTTATCAACTGAGCGTAGCATAGGCCTGTTTTAACTCAACCATTTGGCATTTCATTTCACTGTAAATTTGTTTGTTACGTTCCGGTTCAAGATGGTGGCCGTTTTAACCTGTCACTCTTATTTTAAAGTACGCAAATAACACATCTAAGAATCAACTACTTTGGAGACAACTGTATCATATAGATTTACTAGCTGAAGTCCCTGGCTATGCACAGAGTTTTCAAAATAAAATGTCAAACAACAGTGACCTTCCTCTTGTTTTGAAGGTCACATGTGCAAAATTTCATCAACCTCGACATAAAACTGTAGATTTGCAAACAAATCAAATCCACATCTTCTGCTCGTTCACCACATACAGACATTCTCCTTTATATTTCAACCAATTTACACAAAACCTTGACAAATTGTATACCTAAACCTTCCTCATGAATCACTATCTTTTGGTGAAAACCGCATGAAAATCCATTTATTTTAGGACTGCTTGGCAGACCGGATCGGGAGAGACCGATTGAGGGAGATCTCGAAGCACCACCTTGCACGGCAGTGGGAGGGATGTATTCATGGATCCATCACTCCTAGACATACTGACTCCCAGATTCCTATCCACTCCTCATACCTTTTTCCTTCCCAGAACTTCACCTCCTTCCTTTCCCTAAAAAAGACCCTCCACACAGCATCCCCAAAGATGACATAGGCCCCAAGGGAAATTTTTTTCCCCAGGGCCTCCTGTGTGGAGCTAAATTACGAAAAAAAAATAATAGATGTTTTTCGGTTGAATTTCAGTGACTTCAAGATTGAAATAAATATATTTTTTCAAACAAGGCTGCGTCTTAACTGATGTAATGAATGTGGGTGTGTACTGTAGTTTAAGACACACTAACAGATTCTCCTATGGATGCAGATTACTTATTTGGAATAATAGATTCTTGTGTTTATCTGCATTTATTATATACTTCGCGTATTACAATGTTGACCACGTTAGTCGACCTAACAAGAAGCTGGCTGAAAGGATTCTCAACAGAGGGTTCTAGTGAACACTCACCCAAAGCTGCTTGACCTTCTGTCGGTTCCCACAGGAACTAAACTACCTGCCATCTAGCGGAATCTAAGGACAGCTCTTAGCACTGCTATCTGTGTCTAAAAGCTTCCAGCTTGTAAATAAAAAATTGTTTGCCTCCAAACGGGCCGCCCAACGCACTTGTGCCGCTCCCACCTATCATGTATCGTAATTAAAAAAAATTTAACATGAAGCCGGGAATTCACATGACAGTAGCTGGCACACTTGCATGCAAGCCCCGTGTCCATGCCACCTACTATCATGTGTATACGCTAACTTGCATGCCTGTAACTGCCATGCAAGTAGATAGCACAAAATTTGATTTTTAGGCAGCTACTGGCAAGCAACATGAGGGAGGGGACGTGGGGGCCACGAAACTGGCATGGTACGTGCATGCCAGTAGCTGATTTGTTGTCACCGTGGGTGCACATTTTGGTTTGTTTTTGTGTTAGTTTTTTTTGTATTCACCATATCACGATGGGAGATGAGAAAACAATACAATTTATTAATTTGTATAGAGGATTCGAATGTCTTCGGAACCCCAATAATTCTCTTTATAAAAATAAAATAGCCCGTGACAATGCCTACACAAAAATTCAAGAGGAATTTATTTTTTTCTCTCATTAAATTAGACACACTTTGTACTGCCAATTGCAATACGATGATATTTAATTCACTTTGAATGTTTTCCATTGCTAAAAAGCTTGAGAACTGAGTTACTTGACACGTACTGTCTTGTGACTAGCTTGTGTATACGTCTTGCAAGTTACAGGCATGCAAGGACGCAAATTGCATGCAAGTTTAACTTGCATATGTATCCACGTTGTGCCAGTAACTTGTACATGCCATTAACAGGCATGCAAGCTACTGTCCCATTTTACAGGCATGTGTATTCCCGCCTTTAATGGCAGGGCCTGAATTTATTTTTTTACACTAGCTCCACACTAAAGGTCCTGATGAAAAAAAATCCCTCGGGACCTATACTCTTTATATCTTTAGGAATGCTGTGTGAAGGGAGTTTTTAGGTAAGGAAAGAAGGAGAGGAAGTTCTGGTAAGGAAAAAGGTATGAGGGTTAGGCAGGAATCTAAGCGTCAATGTGTCCACTAGTGACGGAAGTATGAATTCATCCCTCCCTCGATGGGTCGAGAGAGTCCGGCTGGAGAGGTCAAAAGATCCCCCTCAACCAGTCTTTCCGAACTTGTCATGCGAACCAGTCTTGCCACGCAGTAGGTGGGCAAGCGCGTGTGGCGCTAAGACATAGCGAACTTCTTGGGGTGACCTATGTCTGGAGAGTTTGGTTATCCAATAAATGGTTCCCGGGGCGGTGGTACACATATCCTTAGTCACAATAATTGATTTGATACAATTTATTTTGCTCTTTCGAAAGCTTCATTATTTATACGCTAGTTGGGAGCGGCTCATGTGTGTTCTGATGGAGTGTGCTGGAGTATATGGATTTAGGCTTGGAACGCATTCATGCACCAAAACAAAATTAATCACGCACCAATGATAAAATAATAGTAATGATATGAAAAACCAAATAAATAATTACTGTCTGTGGACAGAAGTTATTGGTTTCTCAATGGCCATCTGTTCATGTTCCTATGCTTTCACCTGTTTTATTGCGCAGCGCTTTCTTCTCATGACATATCGGAAACTTCTCCTGCTGCGGGGGAATATAAAGAGATGCACATTTGAATGACCCCGTACCAAACCCGAAGAGTTGTCCAAGAAGACATCCAAGAACAGCTTGATTGGGAAGATGACTAAAAATAACTATAATTATAATGATTTAGTAGCTATCAAATTAAATCTAAACTGATTGGTACCTATTGGAAACGAAATTACTTTAGGAAAGACGCTTTTTTACTTGCATCCTCAATACATTAAACTGTGTATAATAAATACTTTCCATTTGAAAATGTAGGTTTGTAATTAAATAGACTCAATTGCAAGGTACAGATGTATTTTATTGTCAGGTAAACACAATAACGTTATATAAAAACAATACTCAAGTTACACAATTTCAAACAGAAGAAAAAAAACAAAAGAAAACGGAACTGTGAGTGTTGCCAGCATAGGGTATCAAATATTCCAACAGAGTATGATTTTCCAATTTGGGAGGCAGGTACGGGTAGCGCTGCCCCGGGAACCATTTATTGGATTACCAACACCTCTGCCATGGGACAACTCAAGTGGTTCTCTACGTTTGATGACTTAGCAGATGTGCCCGGATTTATGGGGTGAGGTTTGTCTCGATTTTGGCGTTGGAAGCGTCTGCCCACCAACTGCGTGGCAGGCCGGATCGAGAGATTGGTCGAGGGAGACCTCTTGTTATCTCTCAGAACATCGTCTTGCACCACAGTGGGAGAGATAAGAACACAGTAAGAAAGACTATCTTTCTTGAATCTCAAAAACAGTAAAATGCAGAAAAAGAACCTTTAAACAGCTCTACTGCAAAACTACAGAAACGCACATTGTTCTTCGGGAGCGTGAATTTTATATAGGTATTGATATTTTTTTACTGCAGTGATAAATAGATAGGTGTCAGTACTCATTTGCAAACTAACGAGTCAGAAGAAAAAGTTAGATTTTTTATTTTATTTATTTATTTGTTTTTGTTACAAAGAAGCTTTGACTGTCCAACTAGGAGTCTCCCAGTCAGATGTGTGTGTATTTTACTTATACACAAAAGTAATGTACACCGCACCTATAAATCGTATGCCGCGCGCAATCGGACAGACGATCGAATCGGTAATAAAATTGGCGACCGACCGATCCTATAGTGCACACATGGGCAACCGCCGGCCGGCCGAGCTATTTTGTCCGGCTCTGATTCATCTCGGCGAAGTAATAGAGAAAGAAATTAATAGTTCCAGGGGAGAGATTTTTCACATTAAATTTTATAATCTGTATGTAATATTAATATTTTGTCATTCATTACATAAATAGATAAAAATATATGAGAAGTAGCATCGTGTTTTATTTAATTTAATATTAATTTACTATGTTTCATAATTTGATCCGGCCCTTTACTCAAAGACAGAGTGATAATTTGGCCCCAGACCTAGGAAAGGTTGGCCATGCTATAGGGTATGGACTGTCCTTCCAAAAGTCTGATCAGACTTGCAATACCTATCTGATTGAACAATTGGTTTGATACTGTCCAAAGAAGCAAAGCTAGAAGTCCACAATGGAGTACAGGTACCTACCCTGATGTATGGTAGTGAGGGATGAAACGGTAAGAGGAAGGATGAAAGCAGACTGAATACTGTAGAAATGAAATCCCTGAGGCATACATGTAGTAAAACCATGTTTGATCGAGTGAGAAATGACGAGATTCGCAAAGAATGCAAGGCTAATGTAAGCCTAATGTGTAATATTAAGAAAGGGACGGTTGGATAGTTTGGACATGCAGGGCCAGATCTAGGGGGGGGGGCAACCGGGGCGCAACATTCCCAATTTAATGATGCCATAGTACCACTTGCTCCGGACAGTAGGGATGGGTTTTTTTATGTTTATATTATTTATTATATTATTATAATATACTCGTACATTAAAACCCACAGGTTTTTAGAAAGTTTTTTATACCAAAAAAATATATAAATATATATATACATAAATAAACAGCATAAAAAATAGTTTTTTCATATTTTTTTAATATAAAAAAAAACTGGCCTAAAAACCTATGGGTTCATTTTACGAGCATAATATATTAATGTAATATGTAATTTAAAAAAATCCATAGATTTGATATTTAAGAATCAATTATTATTTTATATCTAGCCACTGAATGCTTCGTTTATTTTAGATTGGCCATAGACACCTTTACAGTATTCACTTAAGAACGGCTATGGATTGGAAGTTAGTACTTACAACTTTGAAATCACAGTAATCATTAAAATACATTATTTTCCATTTCCGGAATCTGTAATACTCATTTTTTATTATATCTAACTTTTTTTTTAAGTTCATAATTACCGTCGTAATTCTCGCAATATGGCGGATCTTAAAGTAACAAATAATCATTAAAATGCATGATTAAATAACTGAGTTACTAAAACTATTATTTAACTAAAAACTACAAATAAAAAATTAAATTAAACTGCATGTTAAGCGTGTCCTTATTTTTAAAATTTTACCATGAGTTGTTATAATAGATGGTCTCTAGTTAGTTGCAGGTTAAAGTCGTGGAAATAAATTTAATAAAAAAAAAGGTAAGCACCCTTTAGGTTACTATTCACAAACACGGTGCTGTGTAAATCATCGAAATATTATTATTTCTTGTTCAAAACTACCCCACACAATATCGAGAAACGTAATATAATCTATTATTGTCTATGGTAATATCATAGACAGTATCCACCTTGAAAGAGAAAGAAGAAGAAGACTTTTGGTATTATTATTTTCTCAGTGTTCAGAAAACTTTTGTCGTGTCGGTATTGCAGTTCGTTGGTAAACTAAACAACAAAAAAGAAAAACACCATCAATCTATTGCCGTGTTTCAGTGAATATCGGTGTCAGTTCAGTGCTTAAAACAACCCAGAAGTCGTTGTTAAGTATTCCTCTGTGATATAGCAATAGTTTTGTATATTCGTTGCAAAATAAAAGTTGTTATTTTTTTAATAATAAGTTTGTCCGTGCGGTCGGTTTACCGGTTTAAACTTGTTGCCCTGCGAGGGATTTGTTTCATAGAATCAGGTGTATACGTTAATTATTTATTAGTTATGCCCAAGTTTTCGAGTGATTGAATAACGAATTTGTTTGTCGTGTCGGTTAGTTTGAGTCGTCCCAATTTAACCTTTCAAATAAAATAGTGCTTCGTATATTTGGATTAACGTAAAAAACGACTGATTTTAAAATCGGACACATCACTTCAAACTCCTTCAAGGTATGTAGATCATTGACGTAATTTCTTTAGAGTTTGTTCATCAGCAAGTTTACAATGTTTTCAAATAATGACGTACCGTGAGAAATAATGTTGTGTATTATTATTTCGTAGGTTATTACTTATTTATTTTGAACCTCCTACACAGCTTTAAAAAGCAAGTTTTGCAAGGTTCATCAAACTTAACATTCTACTTCACAACCAGAATGAAAGATACGCTCATTATCACCCTAGTGATGTTGTACTAACATTTAGAATAATGCAATTCTAACGTCAAATCGTATGCTATCATTACATGTTTCCTGACTAGTATCTGTCAGCCAGGTACTGTACTCTTTCCCCTCCCTAATTTCTTCAGCTACACAATATTTCCTTGACATTGGAGATAGCATAAAACCATGGAACTATGTTTGAACTATAATATCCATACTCTTATCATGAAACCCTTATTTTTGATTTTATTTAATGGGCTTTACATGAACTTTAGGGTACTAAATAAACTTGGGGTACTGTGTGAACTTGGGGTACTGTGTTAACTTGGGGTACTGTGTGAACTTGGGAGTACTGTGTGAACTTGGGATACTGTATAAACTTGGGGTAAACTTGGGAGTACTGTGTGAACTTGGGTTTACTGTGTAAACTTGGGGTACTGTGTGAACTTGGGTTACTGTGTGAATGATCTTTTTGAGGAAAGGACAGAGTGAACCTGCTTCCTGAATAGACTAATGTTATAGGAGGGAAGAATCCAGTGCCGGTTCGTCTTCAGTGACCTAGACTGCTAAGCTAAGATTGAAAATACGACATTGATGTTGTAGCTGAAAAAATAAATTTTCGGCTAAAACATCAAAAATGTCGTATTTTTCGGTCTTAGGTCACAAAAAGTTTACAGTCGCACAAGCGACCCAGTTCTCATGTAGGATTTAGTGTCAATCATGTACAAATTTTGTTATTCGTGCCTTGGCATGTCTCCAGGATATGCACCGGTGCGGAGGGATCAATTACACAAGATCCTCTCAACACCTTCCATTGAAATATCAGTAGAACAAAGACACCATTCCCACCTGATCTGACTTCTGCACTTCAAAGATTGCAATCGACCCCATGTTTCGGCACTTTTTACCTAGGCAATTAAATACATAATAAAAATTTGGTAGATTTTAACCAAATGTATATTTCTTCCAACCGGCTTCTTACACAGAATAATTGTTTTAAATTTTACTAATCTAAATCCTATTATAATTTTAGCTGTCAAAAGAACGTGTTTTTTTAATTATTTATATAATTTTTTTAAACACCCTTAAGGGGGCATCCATTAATTACGTGAATACTTTTTCTTCCAATCTAACCCCCCCCTCGGTGAAATAAATTTGGGACAATTCGTATATTTTTTCAAGTAACGTGTCATTTTTCTGGACCCCTCCCCCCCCCTTGTTTGTGCTCACGTAATTAATGGATGCCCCCTAAACTGCCAAAGATGTTTGTCAGCAGGTCAATTTAACAATATTAATATAAGTACAAATCAGTACAAAGACAAATAACTACTACAGTACAAATCGTAAAAATACAAATATCTAAGTACTACAGTACAAATCGGTACAAATACAACAAAAACCACATTAATACAGATTATACAGAAGAATAACTTTAAAGTAGGTAGGTAGGTTATACCTAAGTACAAAGGCATAAAAAACACGGACAGACAGAATAGATATAACATAGGCAATGTATCGAACGTGTCGACGAAAGCGTATGACAACCCTGAGAATTCAAGAATGGAATTTACGCTTCCACATAATACCGTGCCGCTGCGCGTTACCCCTTCCAATAACCTACGAAACAAAGGGAGTGCTCTCATTGGCCAACGAAACACTGTGCATTTGGAATGATGTCTACAATGCTATTACATTCTACAATTAACTTATCAATTGAAAACATAAACGCAATTGATAATAAATACATGCTGCAGCATCATTGGACTCGAAAACACATCTGAATAACCACGTAATACTTCCACCAGGGACCCCAGACAGCAATGATCAAAATCAAGGAAATGATTGAGTATTTACGTTATCCCCACCCTGCTACCAGACGCGGCGCCATTGGTCAATGCTGAACAAAGGAAATGTTTGAATCGTAAATATTTACGACAGCCAATTTACATTCCGAAAAACTCGGAGCTAAATTTCGGGAAATCGGGAATAATTTGAATCAAGAAATATATATCATCACCTAAAAATAGGTATATACTACAATAAAACCTCAAAAAACTGTCGTCTACCAGTGATTATTGCACTTTAAGAAAATATTTACTTCTAGATATTGTATCTTGTATCACATTTGTAAACTTGTACCTTTTCTTGTTGAAACAATAAAAATTATGTGAGACTTCGGTTTATTGGAACAGGACTGTCTTGGCAAAGGTTATCACACGGATTTTTAACACATCTGCTCGAAAATCATAGCGATTGGGAAAAATACGTAAACGCAAGCACCCTTCAGAAACAGGGAGGTTCTGTGTTCCAAAAGTCCAACCCGGATTTGCCCTATAAAACAAACGGCAAACCGGTAGGAAATCAGTTCAAAAACTACCAGCCAAGAAGTAACAAGTCTCCAAGAAACTGAAGTCTCCAAGTTCTAACCTACTTAAAAAGTGTTTTTAATCAGTATTAAATTCTGTTCTACCTTTCTCCCAGTATCCCATTATCCTGACCCCAACAGTCTCCAAAAGTCTCCAAAGTGCAAATCAATATTAAATTAAGTAACTAAATTCAGTTTTGGCCATTATAACTAGAATCAATTTTCAATGTTTTACAACAGTAATAGATTCAGTTTTGCTAATTTAACTTAGAGTCATTAATCCAGAAGTAAAAGACATTGGCGTGCCAAGTTGTGTCCAGCTCCCTATTTTGCAATTTATGTACAAACGTCTAGTACATTTGGTCCTTCGTGCCGGATCTACACATAACACGCCTTCAGTCTTACCCAGTGGAAATGCCGTCTCTTCGCAGTGGCCGTAAGACCCCGACATCTTCTGATACATCGCTGTCTAAATCTAAACCTGACGCCCCGGGGACAAGCCGAAATATGCCAGTGGCGCCCCGACGGACCCCGGGCCCACACACCGTAGACACCGATGAGACGCCATCTAGAGGACCCCGCCAGGTCCACGATCTATCTAGTGCGAGCCCAGCCAGGAACTCTGATCTCATCACGCTTGACCGACCTGCTCCAGAATCTGTCTCCGAGAGCCTCCACGAATCCAACAGTAAAAGCAGCGAAACAACTTCTGAATCAACTGAAGACTCCCTGCGATTACTGCGCCGAGAGATGCGCATTCGGGACAGACGTCACGCCAAGCAGACAGCCAATCTGCTCGCAGCCCTGAACGCTGCGACACGCCAAGCAGTCAGCCAACCTGCCCAGGAGCCAGCACCAACCAGCCCGACCCTGCGAGCCAACCTCAGTCAGGCAGTAATTCAAGTCCAGGCACCAACCGGCCCGTTTACTAACGAGTTCGCAACGAGATATGCCACTCAAGTACACACGTCAGACGGTCCGTCAACCGGAGAGTTTGCAACTAGATATGCAACAACTCAAGTGCCCGCACCAACCGGCCCTTCTGCTAATGAGTTCGCAACGAGATATGCCACTCAAGTACACACGTCAGACGGCCCGTCAACCGGAGAGTTTGCAACTAGATATGCAACAACTCAAGTGCCCGCACCAACCGGCCCTTCTGCTAATGAGTTCGCAACGAGATATGCCACTCAAGTAAACAAGCCAGCCGGAGAGTTTGCAACGAGATATGCAACAACTCAAGTGCACGCACCGACCGGCCCTTCTACTAATGAGTTCGCAACGAGATATGCCACTCAAGTAAAAAGGCCAGCCGGAGAGTTTGCAACGAGATATGCAACTACTCAAATGCACACACCAGTCGGTCAGCCTACCAATGAATTTACAGTAACCGATCCAACTGGATATGCCGCCACCCAAGGCTACACACTACTGACGGGCCCTGCAAAGAACATCCCTACGGCCGAATACAGCCATCTCGGACCCGAGCGCCCACTTTACAATACAACGGGGTACCAGCAACAGCCAGCCTCCTCCGGCCAGGATTCCCCATTGTTTACACCACCGCATACAGCCAACGAGACAGCACGGCACACCCGAGAATGGTTGCAGCACGGCAACGACCCACTGGCCCAGATCGCCTCTGTGATGGCAGAGGCGCTCCGCTCCTCCAGAACGCAAGATAGCCCTCGCACATTAGAAGATGACTCAAGAATGGCAGCCCTAATCGCCAGGCAATCCACAGCAAAAGATTTGCCTACCTTCTCCGGAGACCCCCTCGAGTGGCCTACCTGGAAGGCACAGTACGCTCAATCCACCGCCACCTGCCAATTGACTCCGAGCGAAAATCTCATCCGGCTGCAGCGTGCCCTCAAAGGCAAGGCGCGAGATACCGTGGGTCCCCTACTAATGGATCCTGCGCAAGTCCCAGAGATCATCAGCGTCCTCGAGCAGCGATACGGCAGCGCTAACTCCATAGCAAAATTTATGCTAGACAAGGTTAAAAAGCTACCTTACCTCACGACCGAGGTATCACTCGAGGACCTGGCAGATTTCTCCGGGACGGTACAAAACCTGGTGGCATCCCTCCGGATCTTAAAAACCGAAGGTTATCTCACCAATCCTGCATTACTGAACGACGTCACTGACAAAATGCCGAGTTCCCTGCGGCTGGCATGGCTAATCGAGATCCGCAAACAACATGCCCCGGCCACCATAACCCAGCTCGCTGCCTTTCTGAAAGAGGTATCAAACGCAATTCCAAACAGCGGGATGGTGGACCACATACGATCCCGACCACGCCGTGAACAAATACATGCCGGGTACCAGGAGGAAGAAGATAGTGATCGCATGCGACTTCTACCGAGCCATGAGCAAATACATGCCGGACATCAAGAAGAAATCGAGGACGGCCCAAAAGAAAAGATCGCCCCGATGAAACGCAAAATGAATGAGGCACATACTTACCCTGGACCAAGCCGAAAAAGAAAAACAGCCGACGAAAGCTGCGCCCAATGTGGCGGCGATCATAAAACCCGCGAATGCAAAGAATTCGCAGCCAAAGATGTTGAACTTCGATGGGAAACTGTACGCATGGGAAGGTTATGCCGCAAGTGCTTAGAAAAACACCACTCACGAAGCTGCAAAATAAACCAATGGTGCAAAGTAGGGGATTGCCGATCCCCACACCACCCCCTGCTACATAATCCCGAGTTCGTACGAAAAAGCACCGTGGAAAATGTCAACTTGTGACGCCAGGACTCCGGACAGAGAGTACTGTTAAAAATTGCGCCAGTAATATTAAGCGCTCCCAACAAAGAAGAAGTGTCAGTGTTTGCTCTCCTGGACGAAGGATCCACAGTAACACTTGTTGACACTGACACCGCAATACAAGTCGGAGCAAACGGCCCAGTTCACGGACTGCGAATCCACGGTGCCAAAGGAATGTGCACCTCTGACAATCTCTCCCAACGAGTGAGACTAAGAATACGAGGTGCGGGCAACAGTAATACATACCACATCTCTGCCAGCACAATAAGCAACCTCAACCTGCCGGAGCAACAGATCCAAGGAAGGTCTGTCGTCCCGAAGCTGCTAATAGGCCAAGACAACGCTCACCTAATTGTGTCAAGGGAAGTTCGTGAATGCAATGATACTACGCGAATAGCATCACGCACCGCACTAGGATGGATCGCTCATGGGGGAGTCAACCCCAGAGATAATAACACGACTACCACTTTGGCACTACAATCAGAAACGGCCGCAGACATACAATTGAGGGAGCTAGTAAAAACCAACTTCGCCATCGACTCGCTCGGAGTAACATCAGCCACCAGAGTCAATGCAAGCGAACAACAGGCCATTGCACTTATGAATGCAACTACCCGTCCTCTTCCTACAGGGAAGTGGGAAACTGGTCTACTATGGCGCAATCCAGAAGTCTCGCTACCTGACAATCGGCAGTGTGTGCTGAAGCGACTTCTGTCTCTGGAGAAAAAGCTAGCAAAAGACAAAAATCTAGCAGTGGCCTACAATGACAAAATAAGTCAACTTCTCAACAAAGGCTATGCCAAGAAGCTATCAGGCCATGAAGCTTCCACCACCACACCTCGCAAATGGTACCTGCCTCACTTCGCAGTAATCAACCCAAATAAGCCAGGAAAAATCAGAGTGGTATTCGATGCTGCAAGCCGATGCCGAGGAACCTCCCTCAATGATCAGCTGCTTACTGGTCCTGACCTGCTGTCCTCCCTCCTGGGGAATATAATACGCTTCCGGGAAGGAAACATCGCCATTGCTGCAGACATCAAAGAAATGTTCCTGCAAATAAAAATAAGGCGAGAAGACCAGCCGTCCCAGCTTTTCCTGTGGAGGACATCACCCCATCATGAACCAGACACCTATCAAATGTCATCAATGATGTTCGGAGCCACCTGCTCCCCAAGCAGTGCCCAATTCGTCCGAAATAAAGTGGCCGAAACATTCGAGCACGAGTACCCGGCCGCCGCAAAAGCCGTACGCACCAAGTTCTACATGGACGACTACCTAGATGCAACAGACACACCCAATGAAGCTGCTACACTAGCCCAAAGTGTAAGTGCCCTCCTCGCGAAAGGAGGGTTCCACTTGACAAATTGGGCGTCTAATAGCCCGGTGGCCCTAGCTGGCGTACCCATAGAAGACCGTGCCAGCTCCGCGATACAGATCAGCAGTGGAGGTCCAGAGACAGAACGAGTGCTTGGTTTGATCTGGGACCCCACCACAGACCGCTTCCTGTACTCATTTCGCGAGGCGATCTCCCCCGACACGGCCACACAACCTACCAAGCGGCAACTATTATCCATAGTAATGAAGATCTTTGACCCAGTCGGCTTCGTTGCCTGCCTTACCATCAGATCTAAGATGCTACTGCAAGCAGTGTGGCGCTCAAGCGTCGGCTGGGACGAACCCATTACCCCCGAACACGCCCAGAGATGGACAGACTGGCTGAGCCTGCTGCACACAAACAGCATCTCAATCCCGAGACGTTGCCTCTCAAACAAACAGAACAACGTAACTCTACACCTCTTCTGCGACGCATCGGAGCAAGCTTGCTGTGCCGTGGCCTACTTCACCGAAGAAATAAATGGATCCTTACGAGTAACATTCCTTGCAAGTAAATGCAAGGTAGCACCACTGAAGCCTCTCTCCATTCCACGCCTCGAGCTTCAAGCCGCCCTCATAGCAGCGAGACTAGCCCAGACGATCCAAAAGGAAAGCAAAGCCCTGATATCCCGCACCTGCTTCTGGACAGACTCCACAACTGTACTATGCTGGTTACGCACCGACCCACGCGCCTACTCAACCTTTGTGGCAAACCGATTGGGCGAAATAGACGAACTAACCAACATACCCGACTGGAAATGGGTACCCACAAAACTCAATCCAGCTGATATAGGAACACGAGACTTAGAGGTGCCAGACCTAACACCAGAAGGAAGGTGGTTTACCGGCCCAGCCTTTCTCACTTCCCCGGAGGGTGCATGGCCGAAAGAACGGGCACCCGCCCACAGGCCTGACGACCTAACACTAGAAGTCAAACCTCACTACGTTGGCCTTGTGTCCACCAAGGGCGAAGCACTCCCATCAGTAGAGCGGTTCTCCTCATGGCACCGGCTAATCCGCTCCACAGCTTGGATCCTCCGTTTTATCAGACGATGCAAGATGGGGCCCAACAAACCAGTAGAAGGCCCACTACTAGCCGAGGAGATAAAAGCAGCAGAACAAAAATGGATCAAAAGGTCCCAGGAAAACGCTTTCACAACTGATCTACACACCATCCGACAAGGTCAAAAACTACCTACTGGCAGTCGCCTCAACTCGCTGAACCCCTTCTTTGGACCAGACGACCTTCTACGAATGGGGACCCGACTACGAGCCTTGGAAAGAACAAAGAGTGTGGCCCGAACCCCCATAATACTGGACGGCGACGAACCCTACACTCGGCTCCTAATCAGCCACTACCACAAAAAGGCGGATCATCCTAGTACTGAGAAAACAATTGCAGAAATACGCAATCATTTCTTCATAATACGAATACGCACAACAATCAGGAAACTAACGCACGTCTGCCCCACTTGCTTCATACGACGCAGCAAACCGACTCCACCTCTGATGGGCGCATTACCACCACCCCGCCTGATGCATCACGTCCGTCCATTCACACACTGCGGGCTTGACTATTTCGGCCCTATGGCTATCACGGTCGGTAGGCATCGAGAAAAACGATACGGAGCCATCTTCACCTGCCTCTCAACGCGCGCCATTCACCTAGAACTAGCCGCTTCACTGACTGCCGACTCGGCCATCATGGCCCTTCAAAGAATGACCGCCCGCAGAGGACAACCCACAGCCATGTACTCGGATAACGGAACAAATTTTCACGGAGCTGACACCGAGATGAGGGACGCCCTGCTGTCAATAAGTCAAGACGCCAGAATGATTGACGCAATAGCTACCCAGGGCATCGAGTGGCACTTTATACCACCGCTGAGTCCCCACATGGGGGGAGCTTGGGAGAGACTAGTACGATCAGTAAAGAAAGCCCTAAGCGCAACACTCAAAGAAAGAGCACCAAAAGAAGAAACTCTACGCACAGCACTTGCAGAAGCCGAGTTTGTGGTAAATAACCGACCACTCACCCATATTTCAGTCGACCCGCGTGATGAAGAACCTCTAACACCCAACCACTTTTTGCTGGGATCGGCTGGGAAGCGCCCCCAATTATCCTTCTACGACAAAAAAGAAGAGGAAGTATGCCTACGCCGCCAGTGGCGCATCGGACAACAACTTGCAGACACCTTCTGGAGGCGATGGCTGCACGAATACCTACCTACCATGGCTGCCCGACAAAAATGGCACCATCCAACTACACCAATTAAGAAGGATGACCTAGTGATCATCATGGACCCAGCACTGCCTCGAAACAGTTGGCCACGTGGCCGTATCCTCGAAGCAACACCTGCAGCTGATGGACAGGTCAGAACTGCTCGGATCCAAACCAGTACTGGGATATACGTAAGGCCGGCAGTCAAAATCGCCGTCATCCTGCCTGCCACACCAACAACTAACGAAACTGTACCAGTTGCGAAGACACCCGATTCAGAACTCAGACATCGGAAAAGGACACGCCCGACGAAGTAGCTGAGCACAGTCGAGACTGCACTGGGGGGAGTGTATCGAACGTGTCGACGAAAGCGTATGACAACCCTGAGAATTCAAGAATGGAATTTACGCTTCCACATAATACCGTGCCGCTGCGCGTTACCCCTTCCAATAACCTACGAAACAAAGGGAGTGCTCTCATTGGCCAACGAAACACTGTGCATTTGGAATGATGTCAACAATGCTATTACATTCTACAATTAACTTATCAATTGAAAACATAAACGCAATTGATAATAAATACATGCTGCAGCATCATTGGACTCGAAAACACATCTGAATAACCACGTAATACTTCCACCAGGGACCCCAGACAGCAATGATCAAAATCAAGGAAATGATTGAGTATTTACGTTATCCCCACCCTGCTACCAGACGCGGCGCCATTGGTCAATGCTGAACAAAGGAAATGTTTGAATCGTAAATATTTACGACAGCCAATTTACATTCCGAAAAACTCGGAGCTAAATTTCGGGAAATCGGGAATAATTTGAATCAAGAAATATATATCATCACCTAAAAATAGGTATATACTACAATAAAACCTCAAAAAACTGTCGTCTACCAGTGATTATTGCACTTTAAGAAAATATTTACTTCTAGATATTGTATCTTGTATCACATTTGTAAACTTGTACCTTTTCTTGTTGAAACAATAAAAATTATGTGAGACTTCGGTTTATTGGAACAGGACTGTCTTGGCAAAGGTTATCACACGGATTTTTAACACATCTGCTCGAAAATCATAGCGATTGGGAAAAATACGTAAACGCAAGCACCCTTCAGAAACAGGGAGGTTCTGTGTTCCAAAAGTCCAACCCGGATTTGCCCTATAAAACAAACGGCAAACCGGTAGGAAATCAGTTCAAAAACTACCAGCCAAGAAGTAACAAGTCTCCAAGAAACTGAAGTCTCCAAGTTCTAACCTACTTAAAAAGTGTTTTTAATCAGTATTAAATTCTGTTCTACCTTTCTCCCAGTATCCCATTATCCTGACCCCAACAGTCTCCAAAAGTCTCCAAAGTGCAAATCAATATTAAATTAAGTAACTAAATTCAGTTTTGGCCATTATAACTAGAATCAATTTTCAATGTTTTACAACAGTAATAGATTCAGTTTTGCTAATTTAACTTAGAGTCATTAATCCAGAAGTAAAAGACATTGGCGTGCCAAGTTGTGTCCAGCTCCCTATTTTGCAATTTATGTACAAACGTCTAGTACAGGCAAATTACTCATAGTCATATTTATACAAAATATTACTTGAACAATATCAATATAAAAGTCTTATCTATTCGTCATTTTAATTCTTTTTTGAGATCGGTGACAGGTGTATTAGGTACCTAGTATCAATCAATTTAGGAGGCGGTAATGGATACCGCCGCCCCGGAAACCATTTATTGGATAACCAATACCTCTGCCATTGGTCACCCCAAGTGGTTCGCAACGTTTGGTGACTTAGCAGGAGGGCCCGGATTCATGGAGTGAGGTTTTCCTATTTAGAGATTGGTTGAGGGAAATCTTTTTAAAAAAGGAAGGAATTTAAAAAAAATCCCTAATACCTACTTTTAGTTTATATAAACAGATGCCTTTTCTTATTTTTGACAGTTACAAACCTAAATATTTGAAAACCCCCTTAACCGATAATTATGAGACCGCAGGAAGTTAAAAGTACCTACTTAGTTGTGTTGACCTGTAAATTTAAAAAAAAAACTGCAAATTTCATGGCGCCAGAGCTCACAGTTTGAAAGTTTTTTCCACTTCAGTCGAGTAAACAGATTTCAGTTTTATAGTAAAACTAGCTCAAGTCCCCGGCGTTGCCCGGGTTTACACAGAGTTTTTCGAAATCAGATACAAACAGTGACCTTCCTCTTGTTATGAAAGTCAACTGTGCAAAATGTCATCAATCTCGGAATAAGACCGCCCGCCTGCTATTAGACACTCTTCTAAATATATTTTGTTTCTATTTCTCTGGCATTATACCTATACAAAACAATATCTAGGCATTTTGTTTTGATGAGTTTTATTTCACGTGTAAGTACATTTGTTACTTAATTTTATAAAAATATAATTAGATTTTTTTTTATTTCATACAATCTTGCGATTTCCTGATCTGAATTAATTAATTCATCTTTATTCTACACTTACGATTTCATATGTCCTATGCCCGTCTCACTATGAAAACATGTGTTAAGAGCTGGAGCTTTAGAAACCTGAACAGTTTATAATAAAAAACAATAACACATAATATAGCAAAAACAAATAATAACACAATATTAAATGTGAAACAACAAGACAATTGAAAAAATACATACTTATAAGCTCGTTTTGGTAATATCTTTGAAGTTGGATCTGTTTTGGCTGGAAATCCAGGACTTGGCGTCAGATTAAATTTAAGATACATCGTGTTTTGTTTAATGGCCAGTGGAAGTGCTTTGTATAATTTTGTTGCAAAATATGTAAAAATTAATAATAAGACAGATGTTGAAAAACACCACACATTTATATTTTTGACACTATTGCGGCGGAAAATTAAATCTTGCAACGTCGCTTGTGAATAATATGAACCGACATGTATGCAATGTTTTTGTTGAGTTTCATGCACAGCTGTCCTTGTTGCCAGCTCTCACCTACCATCATATCATCATCAGGTGTTATGAAGCATAAGCAATTCAGAAGCAAGTAAGGTATTAATATTTATTAATATAAATTGATAAAATTTATCATCATAACTTATATAACTTGTAAATTTGTTTTTTTTTTAAGTACCTATCTACCACAATTACTTAAATTAAAAGATACAAAATATATTTTAAATATTTTCTCATCCCGATACTCGTCCCTCTTCTAAACACAAGCATCTGCTTCTATAGAAGAGAAATATTATACAAAAAAAAAAATCAATGAAAATTTATTATGTAGTTTATTTGTATCAAAAAGTTTATTTTGAAATATAAATATTATATTCTAAAAAAAAAAAAAATGTTACATTAACGTTTTTAAACTTTTACATAATATAACTTGTGGTATAACAGGGTGGCCACAGGACCTGGAAAACCTGGAAAACCTGGAATTATCAGGGAATTTTACCGAACCTGGAATTATCAGGGAAATGTCAGGGAATTTCAGAATTTTTTTATAATATCAGGGAATTCCAAAAATAAAACTAAATTTCTTATTCTGCGATTTGTGAAACCCCAAAGTTGTGTCTTATTACTTTTAATTGCGACGCACAGTGGACGGAATGAAGAAAAAACACAAATTAATTCCTTGCTGACTAAATATTAATGCAATTTTTATTTTTTTTGATCTTATTAATGAATTACATATAACTATTTTAACTATTTTGAAGTAAAAATTATTAATTTACTCTTCCGTAGAAATTTACAACAACAAAATAATACATTGCGAAAATATACAAATATCTAGGCAAATAAAACATATTAATTTTAAATTTTACATATTATATTTCACATATATAAACTAAAAAAGACAGGCAATAATTAGGTACACACATATTTTAATCGAAAAATGGTAGAAAATCTAAGTGCTAAAGGTGTTTGCGTTGTCGTTGGAGTCAAAATCATCACACAAATTTCCAGAACCATTGAACGAATTTTTAGTAGACTTAAAACTTCAGTAGGTAAATAGAACCTTTTTTGTAGGTCGCAAAATGCAAATTCATTTCTTATTATCTCGGGAGTTTCTTTTTTAAATTGTAATCTTATTGGTCTGAAGTTCCTTGTAGATGAAGATCGTGGGTTTAGCTATATAAGTCTTGCTTCTTGAGTTTCCTTCGCTGTAGAGCTGAAGTGGCACCTACGACGTTGTAGGGAGATTCGAGTCATCATGATATTCTCCATCACTATACAGGGTGTCCGGGGGTAAAGTGCATTAACTTCGGGAGGTGATTCTACATGATGGTAGGAGTAAAAAAGATAAATAACTTTTTCGAAATTACAACATTTTTTTCCCATACAAAAAGACGTACCTACTAAAAATCCTTAGTGTGAGGTACGATCTTAGTTGCTGAGCGCCCGCCGGGCACTATTGTGGCAACATAGCATGTTTGTGACTGGCCCGTATCGTAACAGCGGAAAATCATAAAGCCAGCGGCACACACCGGTCTATTTTTATCTTTTTACCACAAAACAAGCCCTAAAAGTTGGAATTTCGAAAAAAGTTACTTATCTTTTTTACTTATAATATCATGTAGAATCACCTCCCGAAGTTAATGCACTTTACCCCCGGACACCCTGTACCTTTGCTTGAAGTGACTGTGACTACCATAACCATCGCAGCCCCATTTATACATTTGTGCAATCTTATTTCTGCTGCTAACTGGAGTTCATCAAGAGTGCGAGACTCTTACATATCATGCACTTTTTTTCTTCCTTGATCTAGAACCACTTTCTTGAAATTATTCTATTGGTCTACCCAAAGATTTGGAGACAACTGTCATTTCTGACAACCACTCTAAATTATGTTTTTCAAACCTCACAATAATAACTGCTGCTTTTTCTCCATTTCTTCACCGATTGCAGTGAAAAATATTGTTTCATGTGATGTTTTTTTAGTATCTCTTCTAATGTTAATAGTTTGTTTTATTTGTCTGGTCTCTTTATTTATTCACAAATTGTCTTCAGGCGAAATATCATAAATTTGTAACAAGTGTATTTTGTTTTTAATGGATTATTGGGAAGCAAAGAAATAATAAATGCCATAGGTGACGGAATTCCCTTTATTATTTATCTAACGAACGATATCCCCTTACTTTATATAAAATTAAACATATCAGGGAAAAATGTAGAAACTGCCCTGGAAAACCTGGAATTATCAGGGAATTTTGAAATCCGTTTTTTGTGGCCACTCTGTATAAGTCATAAATGAGAAATTGGAATTGTGTAAGTAACAAAGAGCCCATGAGCGTTAAAAAAACAAAGGATGGTAAGTAAATAGAAGTTAAGAACATGTGTAAAATAACAAAGGAAGATGAGATCCTTTTTAACTGATGAAATATTGGATTATACAAAAAATATACACACTTCATAGGTAGGTACTTAGCGTATATATAAATGTACGCAAGTAATTTTAAATGAGTATGAGGTACTCAGTAAATGCACGAGGGTGGGCATATAATGTGTAAAGTATACTTCAAGTTGAAATGATGTATAAATAAGAATTGTGTGTAAGTAATAGACAGCAGAGAATAGAAATTAGAAGTTGAAGAACATGTGCAAATAACGTAGCAATCAAAATAAGATGCTGTAAATAATACAATATTGCAATGATAAAGAAAATATATCTATATAGTAAATATAACTAACTTAACATAAATATGAGTTACATTGAAAATTATCAATGGTAGTATACTATAATAAGTAAGTATTTTACAAGAAATAAACTTCAATGAAACAATAAAATTAAGATTATTTGTAAATAACATAACAAAAATAGTACTTTTTGTATGTTGGTATTTTAAAAAAAATTTTGACAAATAAAGTTAATAATATTACAGGTTACAAGGGTAACGGTCCGTAATATTACTTTAAATCTTTTTTTTAACTTCAATGTACTTAATTAATAATTTTACGTAAAAGCCAAAGATATTCAAATACAAAGACATATGCTATGATGTCCGCGCGACTGTTGCCGAACTACGACCTAATGCACGTAGTTTGCATACAAAAAGAATTTGTTCATTTTCTTGATTTTTTGAAGGTGTGCATTATTATTGGTTAACAATATAGTTTGAATACGGAAAGAATTTGTTCATTTAGTATAGCGTTCGTTTAGTTTATTCGTTAATTGGTAAACAACACCGGCGACACCCAGAAGCGCAGTCTCACCTAGTAAAAACGGCGGATAGCACATCTCCTTATATTTCAATATCTTTGGTAAAAGCCATATATTTCAAACATCTGTGTGTGAATATTACCCAAAAACTTAAATTCTGTTTAGTGGTGTATTGAAATGTGCGACTGTCGCAGTATTGTTAAAATAGAACGGTAATTATGCTCTTGCATGTCTGGCCGGTACATGAAAGTTTGTGAGCTGCAGTCATTCTTCGAAAATATCACGTATTAAAAATTTCGTTAATAAAAAAAAATAATAATACAGGTCCGATGTTGGAACCTTGCGGAACACCACTGGATGCAAGAAATCGTATGATGATACCCCACTTAGTTTAACTCTAGGTACTTGTCGTTTCAAAGAACATAAGTACCCCGAACAAAGCATTACATTCCGAAGTTCATTTTCAGGTTCCGTGAAAATTCTGTTCTAGCACTGTTATTATTTTTGTTCTGTGAAGCAACTGGCCCATAATAGTATAATAGATCTTTTAAAGAACTTGAAAATTAGCTTAGATATTTGATGAATGCTTCAAATTCTTTGAAACAACCCGTCCTTCACTCAACATATTTTCACTAACCCCAACTTGAAACAGTTTTTCTACAAATATAGCGTGACAAACTTTGTAGAACGCTTTGCTAAATTGAGTCAACTTTAAGCTTTTTCGCCATTGCATCGGAAATAAAATTGTGTTTAGGTCGCGCAATTAGAGTTGGGGTTAATAACACAATCATAGGATTTTCGCCAAACGTAACTAAGAAACAGAATTATTGCCTTATCGTGAATTATTTTTGGGGTGTAATGCCGTGTTGCGCTATCTCCTTTTTTAGCCAACATATCAGACAGGATTACAGTGTCCACCGTCAGGTACGTTAATACTTTTGAATTATCGTGCCTGATGTTTTTTGGCCATGAAAATACAGCGTTTATCTCGCTTACGCCTAGGTCGATAAGTCGTAGGTAGATATTTTCAGAGTCGCCCTGGTGCCACTATGCAGAATCGAAATATTGCTTGAAATGGCTTTAGTCGTGTTTTGAGATCTAAATAGCCAGGTAACTCCACAACCTTCCTCTACTCCATCTCCTTTCCTTCCCCACTCCTGTCAGGATCACAACAACTCCAGATACTAATATCGTCAGCCTGTATGTCGGACGAATATCTACTGCTCATATGTTCGACAAATATCTATGAACTTCAGAGTGAAGACTAATATCTACAGAGCTAAGGTCGGATAAATATCTATGACGGTCTCAGTGGTGACGAATATCTATGGAGCGTAGGTGGGACTAATATCTACAGAGGGCAGCTGAGCATCTAACCTAACCCAACCTCTGCCAGTGCTGTAGATATTCGTCGGCATCACCTGTTCCATAGATATTAGTCAGCAGTTTGAGCTGTAGATATTCGTCCTCATTTTGGTTCTCATAGATATTGTTCCAACATACCTTGTATAGATATTAGTCAGAACATGGATTCTCATAGATATTAGTCCGATTTGTTCAGTTTTTGGAATTCCTGTAGATATTACTAGACGCCTCCCTCACAACACACCCACATTGAGGATGCCGTAGTCCCACATGCTCCGAACAGTGGGGAACAGTTGACATTCTTTTGCGGTATTCCCATTAAAACATTTTCTTTATTCTCATTCATACAGCTTGTCATTCACAGGAAATCTTCTTGAGATGACCAGACGGTATTTGATTTACTTGATCATGCCATGTCTCATTTGCTTCTATAATTCTTATTTTTCTACTTTGAGATAAAAATCAATTATGTTCACTTCAGTACATTCTCTTAATTGCACAACGAAATAATTGTTTTTTTAAATATGCTGCGTTTCTTGATTTGATTTTTTGCATATTATTTTCTTAAATCAGGTTAATTAATTATGGAAATTAAGCTTTAATTAATAATACGGAATTTAAATCAAAAATAAGTAGTACATAATTACTACTTTTGATTACATAAAATTAATGAATTAAAGAAGAAGCAATATAAAACTAAAAAAATCTGAATAATGATTGAGATAAATGTAGGCATTACTTACATTATATATTTAATTACTTAACTGAAAAAAGTTCTGTTTTTTTTTAAAATATAAGTATTTCCTTGGCCATTTAAAAATATCATCCAACGTAAAAACGGGCAATCCGTTTGAATGCATAGAATATAGACGTCTGGTAGGAATTCTGTGTTTGTTCTACCGGTATTTTAATGGATTTTGTTCCGCAGCCGAGTTAAAACCAAACGCGTGCATACATTCGTACAGTTTTTACTAGCTAAACTAGTAGTTTTTACAACATGGTTCTCGTCAAGACCTTCTTCCTCTTTTTAAACTCTCGTAGAAGAGTTATTCTCTACATTTTGTGTGATCGTTATCGAGATTGTTAAATATTTGCTGTCACATATTTTAGTTTAGATCGTTTTAAACACAAATTCCTGCAAGTATGCATGATTATTTAATTTATTTGCGTTTTACATAGAACAAGCAAATATATCACACAAATTCGACAGTAGAACACGCCCGTTATCTCGATAACGATCCCACAAAATATAGATAATAAGGCTAAAGAATTCCCAAATATGACACCGATACGACTAGTCTAAAGCGACTGGTTCCTACTAAAGCGTCGCGGGTTCAATCTCTTCCTAGCAAATCCTACGTCGTACGTTAAGCAACACATTTCCGCTTATAATGATGGTAGTAGGTGGAATTCATGTATTGTCAGGTGATTCTGGGATTGTTTAATCAACATACTTAATACATATAATTTATGCACATAACATATAGGTACATAAAAATGTTGTATTTATTTAAGTCCTCCCAATTGGTATCCCTTCAAATTCGTAACAAGCTATGCCCAGCTGGGCCAGCATAAATAAACACTGACAGGGAGCGTCCACACTCATGACGTCACACGATAGCCACGTCCCAAAATGTCGTTTTAGCGGTAATTCAAAAATGGGAAACTTTAACTCGCTGTAGAAAATTTATTCGTCAACACAAAAAAAAAGTTATAATCATCGTCTTTTTTTAAGCAATTAAAAAATCGTGGAAATACCCCATTGTCTTTTTGTTGTTATTAAGTTTAAACTTAATAACAACCTTTATGTAAATTAAACCTTTATGTAAACATTTTTAATTTTTCATGACGTATTTAATTATGTATTTAAGTTAATGATATTTTGTACGAGTTATGTTTACATTTCGACCTTAACTTAACAAGCAGTCAACTTTCATAAGGAAGTAAGAATTTCCATTTTCATTATTTAATTGAAGTAAAAATCAAGGATAACGATTTCTCGAACATATTATTAGAAATTCTTTATAAATTAAGATTAACCTTCGCATATTTCTTTAATAACATTATAATACGTGCCTACTCTAAATTACATATAAATCATATGTACAAATGAACACATTATCCCCCGCGCCACGAGTGTGTTCTGTCAAAATATTTCTGAACGTATCCGACAACTAAAAACGTTTTGAAATGTGGTAAAATTCGCTTTCAATTTTTGGGGTTAAGCACATTCTATGCAAAACATAGCATTTAGCACATAAAATAATCACATAGAACCCAGTTGTTCTGAGTTTAGCTGATTTTCTATTTTTATTTTATTTATTAATTTTATTGTAGTAATTTTTACATTTAAGAAAACATTGCTAATTAATTATATCGTTCATATTGCAAACCATATTTTTTCTACTTTGATGTAGCTTCTACAATACATCTTGAACCTTCATATTGGTGCGGACTTTAAAGTTTCTGGTAGCGTGTTATATGCATAACTTCATCCCTTTGCACAGTAAACTGTTCTGCATATTCGATTTATCCTTTTTTGTAGCCTGATTTCCTTGCACGTCCTTGTGTTACGTCTGTGAATGTCCTCGTTGTATATAATTTTATTTGAGAAGTATTTTGCTAACAGGTTGTGTACTATTTTGTGGATAGATATCAATGTGATCAAAGTCAGCATCACTTTCACGGTTAGCCAATTTAGTTCCTTTAACATTTTATTTCCTTTTTGAAAATCTATTTCGCCGAAGTTTTGGAGAATTTGAAACTTATTTTGTTCTAGTTTGTTACGCAGGAAAATAGTTCAGCAGTATTTTCAAAGCAACAAGGTCTACCAAGATGCTGAAAGTTTTTTTAAACTGTATCAAAGATTTGACTATATTTATCAAGAATTTGAAACTTATTTTGTTCTAGTTTGTTACGCAGGAAAATAGTTCAGCAGTATTTTCAAAGCAACAAGGTCTAACCAAGATGCTGAAAGTTTTTTAAAACTATATCAAAGATATATACATCGGAGGGTTCGTGAAATGCACAATTTATCAAGGCAGTAATTGCGCATTGTAACAAATGTAGAGTTCATCGTCTCGTTCAGGATGTGGTGCCAGTGTAGTTGAGATAACGAATCCATGCATCCAACATCTGGATGAGATAAGGCATAACATTCAATTTTAGTAGACACGCTGCGAAATGTCTGAGCTTTCTTTGACTCAGACATTTCGCAATTTACTTATTTATTATGTTTTATGCAGAGTGGATGCACATTTATAGTGTCCTCGGATATGGGTGGTTCAAATTTTTCTTGCTTAATAAATATACCTATTAAGGGGTTACACGGGTTTCGAAGGTTAGAAAAAGGTATATTTTCTCTTTTTTGTGTATAATAAATAAATTGTATTTTTTAATATTTTGAACATATAAAAGTGCAACATTTAAACAATCTTAATATACAAAAATTAATGTTTCTTTGTTGGTCTCTTATGCGGTCCTAAACCATTCATCTTTGGTGATTTGATCTGTGCATGCACGCGGTGGTTTGTAAATACGCTGTGAAGGTCTGGCGTTATGAAATTTGTATTAAAATTTTGCAATAGGTGGCGAGCGAGTTGTTTGAAAAATGAATGTATTTCATGTAGTTTAGCGGCAGGTAGGGTAAGCGGGAGTGGGAGGGGAATCCGGGAGGGGGGATTTGACGGAGGGGGGAAGCGAGTGGAAAGTTAATGTGGAAGTGGAAGGGTTCGCGAGGCATCTGGAAGCGGGGAAGATAGCGGGTGAACGCAGGAGAAGGGGAGGGGAACGGGGACGGGGACGAATGGGAAAGACACACAGGAAGAAAAAAAATCTTTATTTAAGTGGAATTGCAACGCCCGGCCGGGAAATCGCCAGTATTTTATTAAATTTTTGGAAAATTAAGTCAGTGGGACCTGGTTTTCGAAGACCCTTTAAAAAGTGGATAGGATAACTCATGGCAGTTTCGTCTGAAATTTAAAAATCTTTTTCTTTTCTGTCAGTAGATTAGTTGTAGCTCATGCTAGAACGAAGGATTAAAAAAAATAAATTACAAGGCTTCGTTCAATCACGTGCTATACCTACTTACAGAAAAATTTTTTTTTTCAATTTCAGATAAAGCTATCATGGGTTATACTGTCCCACCAGCTGGATTTTTCAAAATTTTTGGATGAAAATTTAATAAAATATTGTTTAAATGCTGCACTTTTATGTGCTTAAAATTTTAAATTATATAATTTATTATACAAAAAAAAAATAGAAAAAATATGATTTTTTCTAACCTTTGAAACTCGTGTAACCCCTTAATACACTTATTAACTTATCAAATTAATTTTCGGGTGCCAATTTAAAAAATTAAATTGTTAACATTCATCGTATTGTGTGATGAGTAATGTAATGACTATCAGAACAGTCATCATTCGCTTTCACGTTGTTGCTTTTGCAACATTTATTTATGATTTAGGCAAACGCTCGTCTGATATACATTGATCGTTCGGTAAGATATTCAGAGCCGTTGCATAAACACATAAACACCAACGGGAAGCAACAATTTCGTATGAAATCTTGCCGCGAAATCTCGGTAATGTCCGGTGTGAAATCGCTATGAATTTCTGACAGAATAGAATAAGGCCACATTCTTGGGTAACCGCTTTGAAAATCGTTTCAATTTTGTGATAATCGCTACTGGTTTATTGTATTAAAAATAAATTAATTGTGAAAAGGCTGGAGTATATTTTTTTACGGGATCTGGTTCGCATCTTTATAAATAAAATTCGATCATTAAAATGCACAGTCTGACCCTTAAACCTTCAGAAATCTGCCGTTTAAGATGGTCAAAAGTTTCCGCTCTGCAATAAAATCCAAATATTTTGAATATTTCCGAAAATATCCGAAATCTAAAAACTGTTGTGATTCGCTTAAAATTTTATAGCTTTTTAGATTTGAATATAAAGGGTGGTGTTTTCTCTTTCTAACACCGTTTAAATCATGTTTCTCATTATGCTAGTAAGGGAGATAAAGCGATTTATATGAGATTATACGTGTTCTGGGACAAATTTAGTCTCTTGTATGGGTTAAGTAAATGTAGAAAAAAAAGAGGGAGACGGATCCCGGGAATTATTCGTTTTGGATTATCAACACCTCTATGGTTCGCTATCTTTAATGACTAAACAGGATTGCCAGGGTTCATGTGGTTAGGTTTGTTCAGGTCTTGGTGGCGGATGCGTCTGAGGGAGACCCCTTTGACCTCTCAGTGAAAAGGGTGGATTCATACGTCACTTCTGTATATACCGACCCCCAGATTTGTTTCCACCCCTGATACCTCTTCCTTCCCAGAATTTCCTCTCGTTCCTTCACTTAAAAAAGATCCTCCACACACTATCCTCAAAGATTTATTTTCCTCGGGGCCTCCTGTTTGGAGTTAAATATATCCACTTTATTATTTCGACATTTTACTGTAAAACTGTGCCTATTATATTATCAAATAATGCATTGCTTGCTTTATGCAAATCTTATGTTACCAAACCCATAATTGTTTGAAATTTCAAACATTTTCGTGTATCATCTCCATTAGTTTGTATCAGGAAGAGATGGTTTTTATTGTTTTGGTAGATTACTTCCTTATTGTACGACTTTCAGAATTCTTCAGATTTTTCGTTAATTATGATATTATTACGTAGATACCTATTTTACGATGATGCCATAGATTTTTTATGGGCATCAGTAGTTTTGCAGTCGTAATGCAATTTGATTTTAAATTTCTTCATTATTGCAGAATACTCATCTAAACCAAGCTAATTAACCAATCTGTTTATGTAGTTAATGAGTTTCCTGCACGGACGTACAAAATACATGGACTTGCCCTTACGTACTAAAAGGCGCGTTATTTCCCCCTCCCATTGGAACCATTTTTCGGAACCGGCTGGGCTTGCGAGAGCCCCGCGTTAATCTAAAAAATGTGACGTCATCATTTTTGTCCGGACCAGTGTCGAGCTCTTATCGTACATTTTACGCACGGACGTTGTATGTCTATGGAACACATACTATGACATCGAGATACATGGCGACGCGAAACACAAAGCCGCTGTTTACTGGGGTAAGTTAATCATGAAACATTTGTAAAAGTGTCTACGGAAACAAAATATTCGACTATGAAAATACTCAGAACCTTACTTTGCGAATTTGGACTTGACACATCTGTTCATAACGTGGCAAGCAATTCGCGCTCCCATATAAAAAGGTCTATTCATTCAAAAGCAGATTTTACTTTCAAGGACTAAATGGTGATATTATAGTGCGAGGTGCCTATATACTGTCAGATTGATTTATTGGCGAATCACAAGTCTCTTTCCTCTCTTCGTCCCGCCATAGTTGGTTTTTACCCCTCATCTGTAAGTTCTCGTCTAGCTATTTGTATGTTTATGGTTTCCTAACTGATTTACCTACCTTTTGTAGGTAAAAAAACTTTTTTATTTTGTGAATATATTGCGGAAGCGAGCGTAGATGAGTCTTCTTCAGTCTTAAAAAAAACTGCTTAATTGCCTAATCCTTAATTTGTTTATAATTTGAAATCATTATAATGTCATCATCATCATCTTCTTCCCCTTATCCTATCCGGGCCGGGGACCCACTGCATCGACAAGGCTCCTTCCTCCATACGCCCCTGTCTCGTGCTGATTGTTCGGCCTCCGTCAATTCTCTCTCCTCGTACTTAAAACTGTGTCTGGGGTGACCCACTGGACGTCTACCCTCTGGAATCGCACTCAGTGTTTTACTAGGAAATCGGTCATCAGACATTCTTAGTACGTGTCCAAGCCACCAGTGGCGATTTTTCTATGAAGAGTAGCAGTGGTTCGATGTTTAGATCGTCTCGGATCGCCGAGTTTCTTATTCGATCCCATTTCGTATCTCCTGCCACTCCTCTCCAGTACCTCATTTCGGCAGCTTGGACCAAGATCAAGCAAAAATCAATATTCGCGTACTTACTGCTCGGTGTTTTCAAAAAAGCATTTGTCTTCAGCATGTTCTAATTGATATGATACGTTTGTAAAAAAAACACACAAAATTTCGTTGTAGGGGGACGACCTTCTTATCTGGAGTACCTTCTACTTTGGAAAAATAATAAATTACATGTTATGTTAGAGGTATTTCCAAAAACCATTTTTTTTATTTTGGAGTATAATGGTGGTCGTTATTACACTAATAATTTTTTTTTAAATCATGTGTGCAGTTCACATGCCGTAGAAGTGAAACCTTCAGAAAACTAAACTTCGAGACATGAGCCGAATACAGAGTATCAGGAGTTGGATAATTGTATGGTTTATTTACCAAATTTAAAAATTATTTTACGAAGCACCGCACAAGTAGGAGGCCGATAGGCTATGAAGCATCGCAAAAAGAGGACACCGATTAGTCTATCTCATTCTCTCGCAAATCCTATGGATGTTTGTGTTTGTCATTTTTTAGTGTCGCTATTTTTCGTTTCATCAAGTTTCAAATCACAATGGTGTTAAAGAGGTTTTCACTTTAAAAAGTTTATTTTAAACTAGCAAGTTCCCGGCATGCGTTGCTATTCCACTTAATAAAGAAATTGTTTCTCACTGCGTGTCATTTTCCATTCGTCCCGTTCCCCTTTCGTCTCCCCTCTCCCCACTCCCCCCCGCCTTCCCCGTCCTGCGAACTCCCCTCCCACTTTCCATACATTCAGTTTTCAAACAGCTCGCGTGACACCTATTGCAATTTTTATATACAAATTTCATAATGCCAGAGCTCACTATTATATATAGAAATCATCGCGGGCATGCACACATCAAATCCCCAAAATTTTATCGCAATCGGATGAATGGTTTAGCAACGCATAGACAACTCATGTACTCACATACACCTAACAAGCATTTTTAGATTGTAACAATTTTATACGTGTGGTTTTACGTTTAGGGTAGGGTGATCTCACCACGATGATTAAGTTGGATCGTGAAACCCGCCATCTCGTGTGCTTTCTTCGGAATTTTCACCATTTCCAAACGAATTTCATTTCTGGGAACGGGAATTTATTTAATTATCTCAGAACCCACTCTCTGGGTGGGTACCTACTTGAAAATAAACCTGAAGTACAGTTTGGCAAGAAAGTGTAGAAAGTAAATTATGGCGCTGCGATCGTTTTTTAGGTTTTAAATGGCAACTCCAAGATGGCTCATAAGACAATGAATGTATGTTTTTAAAAACACTTCGGCCAAAATGCATATTTCATATCGTATTTGTAATTTCAAAAATTTTGCACAAAAAACTGGAATTTAATAGAAGTGAAATAAAACAAAGCAAGTTTTAAGTGGGCGTTTATTTCGATATAAAAATGTAGGTACTTAAAATTTTGAGTCTATTAATTCAACACCCGACATTTATGTCTTCGTCCTCATGTGATTCTTCTTCTTCCGTATCTTCGTCTTCATCCAAACTTATTATCAGTTCATCGATATCAACATATATAGTACTGCCTTGTGCATAATATTCTGCCTCAATTTTCATCACGTGTTTGCAACAATTTTTCCAATCGTCAGCACTTTTATGCTATTACATATTATTATTATTATGATATTTTCCGTTTTCCCGGTGTTTCAAATTTTCCATCTGCCTTTTCCCCTTCCTTGACGATTCATCTTACCTTTGATTCAGATTTACCTGTGTGTGGAAAACATTACCAAAATTATTATTCTATAGAAGGGAGTTTAAAAAAACACACTAGATAATATTCATTTAGAAAGAAAGAAAGATAAAATTAAGAAAAAATAACTTTTCCATGAGTTTAAAGAATTTGCATATTATTATTTTTTTTGTTAATTGAGTCATTCCTTTTTCCTGTGGCCTTGAATGAACTGTCAAATAGAAGTGTCAAATTCGGATTTTTAAGTATAACCTCAAATCAGGTTAGTGGTTATAATCGCTCGAAAATTGGCATAAATTTTGTAATACTAATGAAATTCATTAAAAAACTATACTACGTATTAGTAATTTATGTAGTTCGTTTGTAAACATCCTCCAAATCACATAGGAGCTTCTTCGCGCGATAATCGGCTAGGCAGCGTTGAAAAACGCTGTATTTAACTTCTCTTGCACCACTACGTATTGGTTTGTTAATTTTTATTCAATTCAAACAACGAGCGATCTTCAGTGTGTTTTACACGATTTAAGTCAGTAAAGCCAATAGCCATACTAAACGTCATTGACAAAGAGAGTATTTCGGTGTTACCATAGTAATGAAAAAATTTAATTCCAAATTAATAAATTTCTACACTTTCTTGTCAAACTACTTATATGTTGGATTATCCTTTACAATTTAAAAATTTATATTATTGATATACGAATAACTCAACCTAATAACCTATTTTGTACACGTAAATATAGAGTTTGTCAAATAAGAGTAGAAAATATAAAAAATTGAACTAAGAAATTTTTAGGCTGGCAACACCAATTTATCTGTCAAATATTCTTTAAAAGCGCAATGACACTGAAAATTCAAAACACTGTACACACATAAAAAAAAAAACATTTTTTTGTTCTTAAAAAAAAAATTAAATCGAGGAGGCACTATTGTGAAAATAGCTACAAAATGACATAAATTTGATTAAATTGTGTTTTACAAAGTGATTGGCTTCATTTAATTTAACATAGATTTGAATTTAACAGTAGGCGGAAAGGAAGAATCATTAATGGTGAGTTTAGTTACACTACTTTTAGATCTGAATGAGTTAAATATATTCAGATCTAGAATTAGAGGCATGATCTAAAGCCCGGGCAACGCTAGGTACTTAAGCTAATATTAAATAAATGTGAGCATTTTCTAAAGTGTACTTTATATTTTATTTCGATATCGTTATTCTTCATTATGTTAACACAAAATTGCGAACCTATAATAATAGTATACCTATATACAATTCTAATTTTGAGTCAGTTTTTTTTTCACTTTTATGTTTTTTAAATTTTTAATAAAAATGTAGGTTACACAGGTTTAGATTAACACCATGATTATACTTTTAGTATTGCCATTTGGGCAACGGTGGCGCCCTCATTTATTTTCTACTCTTATTTGACAGACTAGTTGTTTCTTATAGTAATTGTTGAAATAAAGTGTAATTCCCATTATCCGTGCCTAAAAGTGCGGCGGTTAGTGCATTAATTAATGTATTTCGTCCCCAAATGTTCAATTATTCTGTAATATTGCTGCCTCAACAGCTTTGCCGTAAATAGGTTCTTAATTTCGGCAAAATAAGTAATTCATGCGTAGAACTGTATTCTCATATCGATGCGAGGATTTGACACTGACGGTAAGGATGGCCGAAATGCTGGATACTTTTGAAAGAAAAGTGCTGAGGAGAATATGTGGACCCAATACCGAATTGTGTGATATAATTATATTAGGCCCCTAGCATCTCAGCACATAATATATGAGACTCCTCAGGCTGAGATGGGCTGGGCATGTACAGTGAATGCCGAAGAATTTTGACTGGATACCCAGGTGGAAAGAGAAAAGTGGGAAAACCCAGACTGAGGTAGGAAGACGAGGCAAGAGGGGATTCAGCAAAGCTTCTCCAGGTAACAAACTGGAAGTCAGCCGCTGAGGACAGGGGGAGTTGGAGGCGACTGTTGCAGGAGGCCAAAGCTCGATATGGGCTGTAGCGCCATCCAAGAAGAAGTAATTCATGCGTTTTTAGACTGAAACGAAACTTCGCAAATGTCAAATCCATGCTATACAACTTTAAACGTACATTTAATCATTTATACCGCATTTCGTGTTTTAAACTAAGTAGTTGAAAAAGCAATTGCAAGCCATAGACTATGACAATCACACAAATTTACACGCGATTACGTATGGAATCAATTCCGTATCCACAAAATATACAGAATCGCTCTTCTGATAAAAAAACTGCACACAGTGCTGTGGGTGGACCATCATTATAAGCGTAAAATATTGATTGTGCAATAAGGGAGGAATTTGCTAGCAGATTTTGAACACACGACTACGCCTGGATGGGAACCCGAACCGTTTGTCCACCCACCTACTAACTCTAACCGGTTGTGGTGTTATTATTTATATAATAATAATAAACAAATATACAGTACCAAAAGCCGAGCAGTTTTAAACATGACCGCTGTCCATCTCTATGGTGATAACGGTAAACAGCGTGAACCCAACACCCACTCTGTTTCTTTTCCGCCCACGGCTGTTTACCACTGTTTACCAATCACAGTAGTGGTGGTCGTAATAATAATTACTTTCGGGCAGGATGAATACGAAATCTGACGAAAGATTTAATGCATACAGATTCACGCCGGACTGGCCAAGCGTGAAGGCCGTAGACCGCTGATCTTCCCAGTCTTCAAAATTATGGAAAAGTTTCCGTCAAATATGGCCACACTGCCAAAAGACGAAGACTAGTTATGTTTTTATTTTATGTATCGTTTAATTCAGCGGAATAGAGCGATGCGTGCAGTGCTCTGGTTGCCATATAAGGAAAATAACACAATACGAGTTTAATATAAAAATAAATACACGACATAATAATTGTACAATGTTACAGGATGTCATAAAATAGTTATACAAAAAAATGAAACCGCAAATGTACGTGTGTGTTTAGCATATGTTTTACTGTGGTTTGAGTGTAACCCTCCATCTATGATGTAGAGGCGCGTTGTGCCACTGGACATCAGCGTTGACTGCGATTCCCGAGCAACGATCAATCGTTACTCGTTATGCGCCATCTACGAGCGACAACTTTGTCGAATGTTTCATTTTTACGTATTCTTGAACTTCGAACGGTCGAAGAGATGATTATATTGGCAGCCCTGTGGATATTGTCTATGTTCCTAATGTTTTTGAGATTTCTATGGTGTAAATTTGAAATGTCAAACAATTGATAACATTCGGAATGGTTGGGAGTTCAGGATATATTACAGGTATCAAAGCAGCTGCTTCAGCTTGCTCGACATGATGTATTGCAGCCAACATCGCTGGTAAATTAGCCATTGTAATATGGAACCTTAAAAAATATAAGAGTCTTTGCGGGTGCGAAAGTGTGCGCGGGAAAACAATAACATAAGGTTTTTTCAGTCAATGCATAGATACTCAAACAACTCACCACTCGCTACTCGGTATCGACTGGTTCGACCCATTCGTTGTTCGTGTGGAATGACTTTTGACGTCTAAGTATGTACCTTCGAAGAGACTCAAGAATAACCAAGTCGACGAAGGCACATACTTTCGACGGCGATTGCTAGCGTCCTGGCTTGGAGATTAGCAGCCCTTCCCTCTGCAAACATTTGCGATGCGCTGCCTGCTTTGCTAGGGGAAGCTGAATAGTGACCTGCTCTTAGAGTGTGTTCATTACACTTTGTGAGATACGGTATGTTTTTTTACCAGATGACGACCCCTGTGAAATCTCTTGGCAAGCATATTTATCAGGAATGTGTTGCTAAATTCAGCAGTAAAATAAAAAGTTAATATTTCTTGCATAGGTATTGTGTTTAAAAAACAAACGTCTAATCCCCTTTTATGACGTTTCATTCTACCATACGTTGTACGCCCTCGAGCTTCCAGGTAGTATTGAAAAATGTACCGCAGTTTTTTTGATGAATATTGTGAAAGTACCCCTTTTTGTTTTTGCACTTTTAGTATTGCGATTTTTATTAGTTTTTCTTACCAAGTGCTCATTGCCAGATAAGATCTTTTTTGATGTGAAAACTTCTTTAGCACCGCTGTGATTTGAAAATCGATGAAAAAAACGAGTGTGCTTTAGACCACACGACTGAAGTAAAACTTCACAAACTTATGCCGTCCATTAACAATATAACAATAACAGGAATAAAAATATCCCCATCCCCTCAACATCCCCATCAACTTAACTTAACTTAACTTATCTCAACTCAACTCAACTTAACTTAACTCATATCGATTGGCGTTTCACTTTCATTATAGCGTTACACATTCACTATAGCGTTTCATATAAATTAGCGTTACATATCGATAAGCGTTTCACATTGATTAGCGTTACATATTTTTTCGTAACGTATTCATCATTTTACCCCCCCAAGTGTCGAGCGTGCGTAAAGAAGTTTTACTTAAAAAACAAACACATATATCTATAGGATTTAGTCTGCGAGAGAATGAGATAGCAATAAAATATTTATTTAATTCACGGGTACTGTTGTTATTACATTATAGGCCAGTTGCTTCATAAAACTGAAATAATCACAGAACGTGAAAATTAGCTTCAAATATTTTATAAATCCGTCAAATTTTTTAAAATTAGACATTTAGATGTTGAGGAAAGGATTTCGCAAGAAGGACGTTGTGAACGGAACCTTTTTGTGGATATTAATTATTCTATTGATTTTTTAATAAATTTTCTTACTGAGTACCAATTGCTAGATAACTCCGGATGCAGTAATTTATGTTGGTTTTATTTGAAAATTTTCAACCATTCTCATTATTAATGTTGGGTTTAGTATGAAGTGGCTTTGTCTATTTTTCTTAGGTGTCTCTCGGTTCCGCTTGAAAAAAATCAGTTACTGTTAAAGCGTTTGGATGATGGTTTCGTGGACTCATTCATCTCTGGTTTTGCCACAATTAAATTAGGAAACCGGGATACGTTGTTACCGCGTAATTAACATTTTTTTAATTCTAATTTTGCAGTTCGTTCTTTGTTTATTACTTCCGAAGGGGACAGCGGGGAATGCGAGCACTGTGATAAACTGAACTGCGTTATTCTGAACAGTAATTAAATTACTAGGTCCAACGTGTAATTTGTTTGCTAGCAGTAAAACTTGAAGCACTGTAAGTTTTAACAATTATGTACAGATTGTACAGTATTTAAAACCAAAGATTTTTGGCGAGTGTGTGAAGGGCATAGTTTTCATTGAATATATAAAATTAAAAATTTATTTTTATGATATGAGTAACATGATCTTTTGTTTATTATAAGGATGGAAAATACCAACGAAAAAAGTTTTGGCGTGGCGGTATCGATATGCTCACGATCGCATTGTGCATGGAGCGTATACACTTGCGAACGAACGGTTGAGCCGAACCTTTGAACCGAGTTAAAAGTATTTTTACCTTTTTTAACCATGTTCAAGCCTCAATTGAATTTTATGCCATATAAGGAGTCATGAAATTTGTTAGATCATGTAAATTGGAAATTATTTGAAATTGAATTCTTACATAAACAACTATTCATACCGAACGCTTTTTGGTTGTACTGGTACTGCAGTGCCACCGAGATGTTTGAAGAAGGGCGCGTTCCCGGATTCCGAGCACTAATCAAAACACGGATCACCAACTACTCAACGCGACTTACCTCGAGCGAAAACACTCTTGTGATGGCAGCACTCCACTTCTGACAGGGTTCCATTTACAGGGGATAGAGCCAATTCCTGATGTCACAGATTAAAATTAAAATAAAACTTTTTTCAAATTTTCTTCTTTGGTTTCTGTATTATTTTTATTATTTTTTTTACCATTTTATTATCTTGCAATATTTTTATTTTTACTTGGTATATTATAATGTGAATAATATGGAACTCGTGGCACCACCCTCCCCGAGATCTGGAATAAACGATACAAAAAAATAAAGGACTAAATACCCTTTAAAGAGCATTAGACGTTATAATGACGGTACATAAATATTGTAATTTAAAAATAGATGACGTTAAAATGACAACATTATGTTAGTCAGAAGCAAAACAGTTGAATGTTCGCGTCGTTTGGCGCCGTTTGTAATTGGTTCGTTCCTCTTTCGTGAATCGTGGTTCTTTGAAAATTAATTTCATCGAACAGTTTATAGATTCGGCTCGCAAGTGTATACGCACTGTTAACGGTGCTCAATTTACTTTTTTATTATCTGATTTAGAAGATCCCCACATACGCTCTGTTTAGTTAGGTCAGGTTAAAAGGAGTTTGTACAATGCGAGCTTATATCGAGCATGTTGAAATGTTGATACATCCATGCAAAAACTTGCCTTTTGATTGTATTTGGTGTCTGTATAGTATATACCAATCACCCATCAAATAATCTTATAAAGAGCGACTCTGTATCTTTTGAGGATATGGAATCGATTCCATGCGTAATCTACCTTCAAATTTTTGATTGTCTATGGCTTGCAATTGCTTTTATATGTACTGATATGTCAGCTGCCTTATTTCAAATAGTTTAAAACACGAAATGCTGCAAGTATGCATGATTATTTATTCATTTAATATACGGTTAAAGTTGTATACCATGGATTTGACGTTTGCGAAGTTTCGTTTCAATCTAAATACGCATGAATTGCTTACTTTCTCAAAATTAAGAACCTATGTTAAGGCAAATCTGTTGAGGCAGTATACACGTACAGAATAATTGAATATTTGGTGACGATTTACATTAATTATTCCACTAACCGCCGCACTTTCCTGATTATGGGAATTACACTTCATTTCAACAATTACTACAAGAAACAACTATTGACGTGCTCAAAATGGGTTACTAGATTCTTAATTTGGGCAAACTAAGTAATTATTGCGTATTAAGATTGAAACTTCGCAAATGTCAAATCCACGGTACACAACTTTAAACGTATATTAAATGAATAAATAATTATGTATATTTGCAGCATTTCGTGTTTTGAACTAGTTGAAATATGACAGCTGACGTATCAGTCCACAGAAAAAGCAATTGCAAGCCACAGACAATCACAGTAGATTACGTATGGAATTTATTCCGTATCCAAAAAAGAAACTGAATCGCATGGATGGTCAAAAACATACGATTTTTATTTACTTGATATTAAATAAATTTTCTATTAATTTTCGCAATTTATCGGTGCCGATATGTTGCTGAATATTTTTACTTGAAGCATTGATTGGAAGGCACGATGAAAATAATGTCATGTTGTCAGAAAAAACTAAATAAACATATTTTCAAATAATATTTTGATTAAAAATATGTGAAATTTGTATCCCTCCGCCCAATCAAGTGAATATGAATAAAAACTCCGATCCGATCAACATGCTCTTCCGAGTCGACGTAATATATTATATTTTTGTACGTAAAAAAACATATCCGATTACACAATGGCAAATCAATGAATACCAATGTCGAATCCAATGTCGAATCAATGAATACCAAAGCCCAATCAGTCTTTATTATACCAAAAAGGGCCTTTTCTGGTTAATATGTTGTCCTATTCATAAATAAGAACCTTTTCTAAATTATTAAGGTTTAAAAAAAATAGGATATTGAAAAGTTTCATTCAAAAAGGATCATTTAATTCAAAAACGACTGTAAAAATATTGATGAGATTAAGTTCCATTTTAAAAATTGGGCATTATTCATACATACTTAAGTTATTAATTTAATTTGATTTGATGCTGCTCTCATTTGGGGTCATCTCATATGGGATAACAGGATGGGGCAGCATCAAATCATGTAAAACAACTACAGATAACTCAGAATTGCGTAATAAAGACCATATTAAAAGTTTCCACAAGGCCTTCAAAAACAGAAATTTTTAAACAGTTTAAGGATTCAAGTATACAATAAAATCTATGTCAAAAATATTGAGATTGATTACCTCCAAAAAGACGCAGCTAAACACCTCACACAATCATATTACTAGAGCCAAACGAAAACACTTGCTAAATACTACCTTTGGACGAAGAAATTTGAAGTTTTAGTTGTTAAGTTGTATAACAAACTCCCACACAGTATCAAACATATTAAAATAAAAAATAACTACATTAAGGGCATTAAATCTTGGCTTAAGCCCCCGCATTCTGAATTTTTACCGTTTTATAACATATTTCTCTTAAATCCTTCAAGTTTCTAAGTTTCTGAAAAATATATGTTATTTTTTAACATAATATCTATACATTTGCCACGTCGAAACGGTAATTAAGTGGAAATTCCCTCGATTGAAAAAAATCGCAAAGTATGCTCTGAAAATTATTAAATCCCCTTTTTGTGTTATTTTACAAGAAAAAATTCATAGTGTCTCTTTAAATGCTATTTAAGACTTTTCCCACAAGTTTTTTGCTCTGTTTTAAACGAGTCGTGTTTTGTTAAATATTTTCACAATTTTCGCTACGTTATTATAGTTTTTAATATTAGCGCGCTCCCTCTAACATACGTATTTATACATCTCCCCCTATTCTTCTTTTTGAGCGCTTACCACCCGGCCTTGAGGAACTATCGGAAAAAGAACTTACTAGTGTATTAAAAATATTGTCATAGAAGTTACTTAAAAAACTTTACCCAAACCATGAAGTTCAATAGAAGTCGCTGCAGATTTATCCAAAACATAGTCCCATCAGCACAGGATTTTTTAAGTGAGGAGTACTGCGAAAAAAATATACCTGTATTTTATATTTAACATGTAAAATATAAATGTAATTAATTAATTAATTACATTTATTTATTTAATTAATTCTATAAATGTAATTAATTAAATAAATAATTGCTTCTAGCTGAAGTTAGATACGATTGAGGTATTCTTTACCATCGAAACTACCTTTCGGAATAAGATCAAATTTTTTCTTTTGCAAAAGAGTTTTTTAAAATACCTATTTCTATTTTTGAAACTGACAATTCGTGGTGGAATTCCATTATAATAAAACAAATATAAAACTTTGACCAGTCTGAAGATGGCTCTAACGAGCTGAAACCGGTTACGGTCAATAAAATTAAGTGGAAAAAAGTTTTTTATTTGTTTTATTATAATATATTAGAGTTTTTTTCTTAAGGTTTGTGAACCCTATACTCTTTCATAGATGGCGCGAGTTTAATTGTTTTAGGGAAAATACTTTTTACAAGTTATGCTTTATAATATGAACATGAATTAATTAATTATTTTCTTCAAATACCGCAAATTTATTTTGTGGCACCATTTTAATTCAAAATTTAAAGAATGAAGTACATTGTTTTTACCACTTTTAATGTCTGTAAAACCGATATGTTTCGAGAGCGATGCTCTCATCCTCAGGGTTTACTAAAAACTACCTTTCCCGTTGACATCATTAAGTTTATTTATAATATTATTTTTTATTAAACCCTGAAGATGAGAGCATCGCTTTTTACGGACATTAAAAGTGGCCAAAACAAAGTAATTCCTTTAATTTTTAATTAAATAATTGTATACGTCCGAACACACGCAATATTATGTAGGTGCTAATAAATATTTTTACCCATAAACAAAATCAAATCTAAAATTGTATCGGTGTTCAGTCCACATTTGTTTGCCTTTCTTGAAAGTTTTGGGTTTTTTTAAGGACAAAACTATATAATATATTCATTTTCTGTATGTACGGGCGAAAACAATAACTTAATACACATTAATATTTGAAGCATAACTTGTAAAAAGTGGTTTTCCTTAAAATAAATTAAACACGCGCGCGTCTACAAATAAAATGAGTAGATTATGAATTCTTTTAAATATCACCTTAATATAACTTTCCCTGTTTCGTTTAAAATAACGTTTCTCACTTATAAAACTGAGAATTAAGTATTTTTACTTAAAATAAGTTTTTGCGAATTCCCAAAATAAATATTTCGCTCAAAATTTACTGCAAAAGCATTAAATTCCTAAGAAAGATCTTCAAGGTAGATAGAAACTTGATTTATGTTTATTGTTCATTCTCAGGAGCATAAAAACACGGTAAGTCATAATAATTAACATCCGTAAAAGGTAAAATAATCTTGCTGCCTCAGTTTTTCTTCTTCGTGTATAAAGTCCTCTGGTAAAGAAGTCGTCCCTTTTGACAATTGTGCGCGATTTGTTTGATTTTATTTTTCGTTTCTTTCCCTCTGGTGATAATTCCAAGGTAAGAACCTCGTTATAACGTTTTTGGTTGGGTTTTAGTACGTCTTCTTGGAATTTCTGACTTAATTCTTCAGGGCAAATTCTATAGATGTATGTGTTTGTCCCTTTTTAGTGTCACTCGTTTCCGTTTCATCGAGTTTCAAGTCACAACGATGATAAAGGAGTTACACTTCAAAAATACAAGTGTGCAGTTCACACGTGGTAGAAGTGAAACCCTCTGAAACTAAAGTAGACAAGAGTGGGAAGGCTAAGAACCACCGTGCAAAGAGGAGACCGATTATTCTATCTCATTCTCTCGCAAGCTAAATCCTATAGGTGTATGTATTTGTCTCTTTTTAGTGTCGCTATTTTTCGTTTCATCGAGTTTCAAATAATAACGGTGCTAAAGAAGTTTTCAGTTCAGTAAATCCGTTGCTAATGTTTAGTTTGCAAGCCGACCAATTAATTAAAGTGTGATTGTGTTGCAAATTTGGGAATTAACAGACAGGCCATCTTTTTCAATCCTTCACGGCCACTGGTTTTGTAGGTTAGGTTGGTGGAAGCATATTAAACAACACTATTCAGTCGCTCGTCTCAAACGCCATGTTCGGTCCAATCTACTCATAGTACGTTAGTAACAGTGGTGAATAAACAAAACAAAAACTTTTAATTTCGATAATATAACATTTAAGATTTTTCTTAAGCTAATACTGCAACTTTGTTTTGTGTTATTGTTGAGCTTCCTTCTGCTTTCTGAGCCAACGTTTCGTTCATTCTTACAGTTTCCATCATTAGCCCGTCACCTGACGATAGAAACTACTAGGCCGTCCGAAACATCGGCTCAAGAAGGAGGTTTAGGGAGGTGGGAGATGAATTTCGGTTATAACCGTTATTCATTTTGGGAGGCGGGTATTCATTTTGGGGGGCGGGTATGAGTACCGCCGCCCAGGGAACCATTTATTGAATAACCAGCACATCTGCCACCCCAAGTTGTACGCTACATTTGGTGACATATCAGGAGTGTCCGGGTTCACGGGGTGAGGTTTGTTCAGGTCTTTGCGGCGGACGCGTCTGCCCACCAGCTGCGTGGCAGGCCGGATCGAGAGAGAATGGTTGAGGGAGTCCCTTTGACTTCTCCAGCTGTACTCTCTCGGAATATCGCTTTGCACCGCAATGGGAGGGTTGGATTCATACGTCCGTCACTCCTGGACACCTGACCCTCAGATTCCCCCCCACCCCTCATACCCCTTTCCTTCCCAAAACTTCATCTCCTTCCTTTCCTAAAAAGACCCTCCACACAGCATTCCCAAAGATGACATAGGCCCTGAGGGGAATTATTTTCCTCTGAGTCTCCTGTGTGGGGCTTATGTAAAAAAATATATTAAACCCTAAATTCTTCTTTTATTTTTAAAGAAAGGCAAACATTTCAGTTTTACAAATAAATTAACAATATTTTTAAATCTCCTACCATTACACTAAGCGGAAAAGGTTGCTTATGTCGTGAGGGAGGACTTAGCCAGTTGAGGAATTGAACACACGGCGGGCGCCTTGGTGGGACCAATGCTAACTCGACCACTGACCGGTCTATCAATTCTTCTTTGATTTAATTTAATTTAATGAGACAACGTTCTGGGAATCATTATTTTTTTTGGTAACATTAATGATTACATTTTACTAAAATTGCGTTATTTTAAATCAATGGATAGGTACCTAAGCATTTACAATGTTGGGTGTACCTACTTGAGAAATTCACGTAAATTATAATTGATGTAGGTGTACCTACTACGCTGTCTAATTAGTAACTAACTAACTAACTAACTAACCATCACGCCGTTTCCCCGCAGGGGTAGGCAGAGAGGACGGACCGCCAAACAACTCGGTCTTGGCACACACTCCTTGCCTCGTTCACATTCATACACCGTCTCATACATGCTCTTCTATTATTCCGACTCTTCACATGGCCCGACTCAAGTATCTGATTCACTTGGTCGTGCCATGTCTTTCTCGGACGTCCCCGACTTCTTCTACCATTCACATTTGCATCATATATTCTCCTTACACTCCTTTCCTCGTTCATTCTCTCTACATGACCAAACCATCGGAGCGTTCCTTTCTTGATCTTACTCATTACGCTTACATCAGCCTTGCATTCTTTGCGGATCTCCGCGTTTCTCACACGATCATACATGGTTTTACCACACATACGCCTCAGGGATCTCATTTCTACAGCATTCAGTCTACTTTCATCCTTCCTCTGCCAGTTCCATGCCTCACTGCCATACATCAGGGTAGGTACCAGTACTCCATTATGGACGGCTAGTTTCGCGTCTTTGGACAGTTTTTTGTTGGTGCCAACGGCGTTCAGTCCTCCATTAATAGAGTTACCTGCATTCACCCTTCTTTCAATATCTCTTTCAGCCTTCCCATCTCTCGTAAACATACTTCCCAAATAAACAAACTCATCCACCTGCTCCAAGCATTCATCGTTCACAACTATATTGCATACTGTTTTCGTACTCTCTCTTTCAAACACCATGACTTTAGACTTACTTACATTCATCATTAACTCATTCTTCATACATACTTCGTTCATCCTTGACACGAGAGACTGTAGATCTTCCATACTGTTAGATATCAGCACCGCATCATCAGCATACAAAAGGCAACATACTTTCAGATTACTCAATTTCGCGCCCAATCCCATCTCTTTCAATTCTTGCATACAATTATCCATGTATAGATTGAATAACCACGGCGACATTACGCAGCCTTGTTTAACACCTTTCGTGATGTCAAACCACCCCGTAAAATCGCCGTTCACCCTGATACATGCAACGCTTCCCTCATATAGAGACGCAATTGCCTGTATGAGATTCGTATTCACTCCATACTTGGACAATACCTTCCATAGCTTTTTCCTGTCAACTCGGTCGTATGCTTTTTGTAGATCTACAAAGGCACAGAAGAGTTTCTGGTTTTTTGCAAGAAACTTCTCAGTGAGCATACGCAATGAGAAAATCTGGTCCATGCACCCTCTTCCACTCATAAAAGCACCTTGCACATCCCATATTTTATCTTTCGTTTCCATTCTTACCCTTTCAATCAATATTCTACCATATAGCTTGCCGACTGAACTAAGAAGGCTAATAGCCCTATGATTCCCACATTCCATACGTGACCCTTTACCTTTGTACAATGGCATGATTACAGCCCTTCTCCAATCTAGTGGCGTGTAACCCTCCACTAAACATTGATTAAAAAGTTTGCACAGCCATGTGAGAATAATACGGCTATCCCCCTTAAAGTATTCGGCAGCAATATTGTCGAAACCCACAGCCTTACCATTTTTCATACATTTAATAGATCTTTTTATTTCATCCATGCTGATTTTGGTAACATTCACTACATCATCGTTCACACCCGATTCACCGCTGGGATCACAGTCACCCGGGTTACTTTCGAAGACTAATTTAATAATAATAGACTTTCTAATTAGTAAAATAGAGGAAATTAAGAAATGCGGCCTTTTCACCACATTAAATAAAAACACATGATGCATTCGAACACCAAAAGTCTGTTTTGTTGAGGAGCTTTGTGCCTGAAATTATTCGTAGAGGTTTAATTATTTCAAACTTACAGTGATCCTTTTAATAATGATCTATGCGGGTTGTTTCTTTGTCACTGACTACCAAAACACGGGCATGTTACTAGTGTGGTAGTCGAAAATCCTGTAAAAACTGTACACACCTAAGATATTTTTATGAATAAAGAATAATAAATAAAAATAAAAACTTGATTTCATTTTGTCACAGAAACATAATTATTAATTAAAATTGCTCTTTTATTAGGTCCTTACATATGAAATTGGCGTTTTGTATGGGAGGAACTTTGTATGGGAGCTTATAAGAGTTTTGTATGGTAGCTTTTTCACCTTCCCAATTTGCTTCAAGTGGATTAAAACAGTTTTATCACTAATACCGCAGCCTGCAGCTAACTCGGACGTGGTTTGCGATGGATCCGCTTCCACAATAGCCTTCAATTCTTCATTATCAACTTTGGTCTCCGGCCGTCCACGGGACTTGTTCTGCAGGTCGAAATTTCCAGAACGAAAACGTTGGAACCAAAAACGCACTGTGTTTTCTTTTGCGGCACCGCGTCGCCATACACATCGTTTCTGCAGCACTGGTGCCACGGTGGAACTCGTGGAAAAAAAAACAATTAAGGAAAAAACAAATGAATTATAATTTTCAAAACACAAATACATGAGTAAATAGCTGTATAAATTTGTATTTGGAATTCCTAACCAAATAGAAGATATTTGAGATCAAAGTTGCCAGTACGGCAAAACGCCAATTTCATATGTAAGGACCCAATATAATTCTGTAATGATTTTTACGATATACAAAAGTGTTCGCGTGCCGTAGTTATTTACCCATGCAGTCAATAAATCTTGGACTTATCTCGTTTCCGCTAATTTCACCGAAAATTCTTCTAGCAACAACAACAGCAGAATATGTGTAATGCCAGCTAAAATAAATAATGCAATACAATGCTTACTTATCGCTCGTTGATTCCGTTTTTATCTTTATCTGAATCAAATAATGGGGAAATTATGTCCAATTAAAAGCAAGGCAAATAAATGTTGTATCCTCTTTTCTATTTTTTTGTTTGTTTCAGCTGATGATTCTGGTGGCATAATCGAGATGTTCATTTCGTAATTATTGATGATTTCAGTGTCTCGGAATCGGATGTTTCGAATTTGTTCATGGCTATCTGAAGCTGGTACTTTGATGATTTTTTAACACAATTAACGCAAACTTAACAATGAGAAGTCGCAATTTGGGAGGCGGGTATGGTTACCGCCGCCTTGGGAACCTGGATAACCTCCCATAGGTTACCTCAGGTGGTTCGCTACGTTGGTGACTTAGAAGGGATACCAGAGTTCGTGGGGTGAGGTTTTGGCGGTGGATATTGGGGTTTGGGCCGGATCTGGAAAGGCTTGTTGAGGGAGACCCTTTGACCTCTCTAGCCGAACTCCAGATTCTTACCCACCCGGCATACCCCTTTCCTTCCCAGAACTTCCACTCCATCTTTTACTTTTATTTTAACCCTTCAGAAATTTGAAGTATTTTTCAGATGGTCAAAATATTTCCGCTTTACAATAAAATGCAATATATGTAAATGGAATATTTCTAAACATATCCGAAAACTAAAAACTGTTTTTGAAAGGTGAAAAAACGCTTTCAAATTTAATAATTCAAAATATCATATAATTTTTGAAATATATTTTTTTTTATGAAAATATAAAAAAATTTAAAAACCTTAGTTTTTTTTTTAAAACGTATACTTATTTTATTAGAAAAATATATTACAAACGTTATTGACATTCTCTTTTTTTGTCGTTCCATATGAATATAATTAATAAAAAAATCCCAAAGCTTCAACTTTTTTTTTTCAAATTGCGATTCAAAACTTTTTTTTTCACTTTTGATTTGGTGGTTATTTTTTATTCAAATTAATAAAATACTTAGTTTTTTACCACTTTTATTGTTTAAAAAAACCGATGAATTAAAATGGTGCCACAAAATAAGTTTGCTGTGTAAGAAGAAAAGATTATTTTTTAGATTTGTTTATAAAACATGGTGTTTTGCCTTTCTAATACTTGGAACATATTTCTATAGATAGTAAGGGAGTTACAGCAATTTATATGAGACCTTTGTGAGCTGAGATAGATAGTCTCCTGTGATCAGACGGGTTAAAACTATCTCTACACAACATCCCCAAAGATGACATAGGCCCAGAGGAAAATAATTTTATTCGTGGCCTCCTGTGTGGAATTAATGTAAAAAAGTGGAATTTTATTTCCTTTGCAATCTAACATGGATTTCTAGTTTAGAAAACACGACTCCATCATGTTTTTGTATAATTTATATTAAACAGACTCCTACCGTTTCTAATTAAGTTCTAAATCCAGAATCCCACGAACGGAGCAAACACGATTCAGAATCTCCGTGAATCGAACACTATTATAATAGTAAAGTAATAAAGACAACTTCACGGTGAACGGGACCGAACACTGGACGGTGTACGGCCTGGCAGGCTTGGCCGATGGATTAGCCAGATTTACGGAATTCACGGATCACTTTCCGAAATTAATATCCGTAACGTCTCCGCAACGTTAGGCCGGGCTCGCGGCTCAGTGATACTTGAAATTATTATTAATGGTCGTGTTCGGATTCCTACTATTATTGACGAAGCTGTAATCTATTGTTTTTATTTATTTATTCATTTATTTATTTATTCACGCCTTAAAGGCTTTTACAATATCACGTTATTATAGATACATAACTTATTCAGGAGTACAATTATAAGCATGTAATATATAACATAATAAACTGAACATTAAGGATATAAGCAGAATTAAAAAGAAATAACAACAAAAACAATATTAGAAGAATAATAATAAAATTTACATCAGAATTTTAGAAATTTCTGATATAAATTTAGTTAAGGAATAAATAAAAATATCGACCGAACTGAATTTATTTCCAAGCCTATGCAGTCATTGGATTTAGACGGATAAACAAAGAACAGCTCCCAGAGCTCGTATCACGATTTGGTACTCGGAATGTTATTAGTTTTGTTAAGGCTGGTGCGTCAAGTGATCCATTAACTATTTTGAATAATAGAACCAAATCGCTCTTGGTTCTTATACACAATAGGTCAGTTAAATTAAGTATTTTCATTAAGTTAACATAATTAATTTGTTCAATGGGTATGGAGAGTTTGAAATTAATTCATAATTGTGTCCGAAAGATTTTGTCAACAAACAGGAACAATTTTTTTGGTGGAATAGCTTATTCTACGAGGGGTGTTCAGAAAGAAGTGTACTGTGACTAATGAACTAAATATATAAAATAGAGTTTTCTTTGAATGCTTGAGCGTATTTTTAAATTCCCGTCTACCTCCTTTTTGTAAATGGCACTTACACCCTTTTAAGTTTTAGGTATTCATTTATTCAACTTTTTTTCTTAGATTACATGGATTCTATTGTCAAAACAGTCACTGCTCAGCTGTACATTCCTACAACTATCCTACGAGAAGACGCGGAGACTTTAGGCTTCCCAAAACTAAAATTTCGTGCACACAAAATAGCGCGTTTTATAAAGGGCAAAAACTTTATAACAGCCTGCCGAATGCCGTAAAGGAAGCCTCAAGTCTTAGCACTTTTCGTAGGATATGTGCATAATATGTAAAGAATGTTTTTTTGATTTGTAACAATCTTACCAATATAATAGTCACATAGTTATCTGTTTTCCTTAAAATGTATTTTTGTCTAGTAATCTTTTTTTTCCTCTTAAAATGTGTTTGTAAAAATTTAACTGTATCTGTAAATTGTATCTGTATATTTTTTCTTACTAGATGTATAAAAAAATTGCATGCATCTAAATAAATATTCAAAAACCAAAATTCCTTTTTTTTTATAAACACGAATATTTTATTTCGCTTGAAACTTCTTAAATTTTTTTTATCGTTAGTATTAATGAGATGTTGTATATATTGAATATCCCACAATTTCCAAGTTTCCTCAGTTTTTAACAAATAATAATAAATGATCACGCAAGTGTCTAGGATGAACGAAGTGTGTATGAAGAATGAGTTAATGATGAATATAACTAAGACTAAAGTCATGGTGTTTGAAACAGAGAGTACGAAAACAGTGTGCAATATAGTTGTGAATGATGAGTACTTGGAGCAGGTGGATGAGTTTGTGTATCTGGATAGTATTTTTACGAGAGATGGGAAGACTGATATAGATATTGAAAGAAGGGTTAATGCAGGTAACTCCGTTAAACAGAGGACTGAATGCCGTTGGCACTGATAAAAATAACTATCAAAAGATGCGAAGCCAGCAGTCCACAATGGACTACCTGATGGTACCTACCCTGATGTATGGCAGTGAACTGTATGGAACTGGCAGATGAAGTATGAAAACAGACTGAATGCTGTTGAAATGAGATCCCTGAGGCATATATGTGGTAAAACCATGTATGATCGTGCGAGAAATGTGGAGATCCGCAAAGAATGCAAGACTGATGTAAGCGTAGTAGTAAGATTAAGAAAGGGACCCTCAGATGCTTTGGGCATGTAGAGCGAATGAACGAAGAAAATAATGTAAGAAGAATACATGACGCAAATGTGAATGGTAGAAGTCGGGGAAGCCTGAGGAAGACATGGCACGATCAAGTGAATCAGATACAAGACGGGCAATGTCAAGAGTCAGAATAATAGAAGAGTATGTATGAGATGATATATGAACAAAGAGTGTATTCCTAGACCGAGTTGTTTGGCGGTCCGTCCTCTCTGCTTTTCCCTGCGGGAAACGGTGTGATGGTTAGTTAGTTAGTAATTCGATATTTAAATGTTTATGTAAAGCCTATCTTAAATGTAACTTTAAAAAATAAGAAAAATTGGTAACCTAGGTTTTTTTAAATTTGAATGCCAAACAAGAATCGTATTATTGCTCACAGTTGTCATGATTCTATGGGACTATTGCATCTCCTTTTGTGTTGTGAGGCTGAAGGGAATGAAGGTAAGGATATGAGGAAGAGGAAGATGGGGATTTCAGATTGGGGCGTTTCAAATTTTCGTCATATTTTTCGATCAACTCGTTCCACGAATGTAAGCATTAAAAATGTTAACCCTACTATCAGAAATTTTTAACAAAATTTCTTTCGCATGTTCTATAAATACCAACATCGTTTCGATATCATTGATTGGATATTTTTCAAAAAATCATATACTTGTGATTTACTTAACTATCTGTTCTTAGGATATCTTAATTCTACCTAATCGGAGCGATTACATTTTGAAAACGCAATCGATATTTTAATTATTTTTTTAACGATTGTGCTCAATCGATCAAAATAAAATCCCTAACATACCTATCGCTAAAATATAATCTACATTTATTAAATACAACATAAATAAATAAATTGTTTCTCCCTGCGTGCCCTTTCTCAGGCCCTCCTTTCATCTTCCTCTTCCACCATCCCACGCCCCCCGTCTCGCGAACCCCCCCCCCCCCCCTTCTCGCGTTTCCCTCCTGCATTCCTCTTCCACCTTCCCTATCTTCCCCCCTTTCTCGTCCCCCTTCCCACTATCTCACCTCTTTCGTTCCCCTCCCTGCCGCTAAAAAATATGAAATACAAACATTTTTTAAAACCTCGCGCGACACCTATTGCAAATATTTCACGCAAATTTCATAGCGCCGGAGCTCACTAGTATATGCATGCAATAACACACCAAAGTTTCATCGTAATTGGAAGAATGGAATAAGAAAGAATTTCATAACGATATGTAGATAAAGTTTATGTATGTCATATAAATCCTTCGCCGCGGGCGTACCTACGATAACACACCAAAGTTTAAATGCAATTGGAAGAATGGTATAGGGAATAATTTCATAACGCCAGAGCTCACCATTGTGTATAGAAACCTTCGCGGGCATGCGTTCAGCAAATCACCAAAGTTTCATCGCAATCGGTTGAATGGTTTAGGAATACATAGGGGACAAATAAAGAAACATTCATTTTTATATAAGTACTAGCAGACCCGGACACACATTGCTGTGGCTAACGAAACACAACGCCACGCCATTACCCAACTTTTATAGCCAACGCCGTCTGTTAAATCAAATCCACACCGCTGCCCGCTGACGCTTGGCCAGATATATTGTATATTTTAACCAATTTACAATAAATCTTGACCAATTATATACCTAAAAACTTTCCTCGTGAATCACTTATCTATTGGTGAAAATCGCATGAAAATCCGTTGCGTAGTTTAAAGTTTAAAAGATCGAAGCGCTCAGACAGCGGAAGCGACTTCATTTTAAACTATGTAAAGATTAAGATTATTTGTTTGGTTTGTATTTGAACGCACGTTTCTTTCGACAACAAAAAAAAAATTGCCAAATCGATTATCCCAGACAAACCTGCAAGTACTGCAGAAAAGGGATCCCATCAAAAAAACGTTTGAAAGAGATATCTGGAAGCGCCTTATCGGGGCGATGATTGACTCCAACAGAGAGATTCAAGATCCTGTTTGTCGTTTACTGCAGAATCTTCTGGGAATTCCTGGACATTTTGAGGGGTTTACTCGAATTCCAAACAATGTTTTCCACTTTAATCTTGTAATCCATCCCTATCATGTTCTAAGAGAAGTTTATCTTTTAATCATAATAAGTTTATCTCTTAAGATAACGCTAACAAGGCCTTTATCGAGACGAATAAAGCTGTGGATCAATTTTAGGGGAAATCGTGATGGTCGTGAAAATTCGTGATAAGTATTTTTTTATCTGTAAAACTTCGGAGCTTTGTCTTTTATTTGTAAGAATATTATTGTTTATTCGTTGTCGTACTGAGTAGGTACAAAAATATTAAACTAAAACTGTAAATTTAACTAACCTAAAACAGTAACATCTTCCTGGTTGGACAGAAGACTGCAGGTACTAAAAAAACATTACCAGTTAACACACACAGTATAACAATAATTAAAAAAATATATTTATTTCATAATTGACTGGTACATATTTATACATCTTTTTTCGTTGATTACATGGATTCTATTGACAATTCAATTCACTGCTTAGTTGTATATTTCGGAATTCTCTAATATACATATTACGAATATTTTATTTCGCTTGAAATTTCTTTAAAGTTTTTTATCGGCTTACCGATTTATTACCTATTTTCCTTAAATTCTGTAAGTTTTAAAGCTCTAAAAAATATATGTATTAATCTTGAAGATAATATCTATTTTTTTGTCTCGATAAAAAAAATCACAAAGTATGCTCCGAAAATTGTTATAAATATGATTTTTTCAGTTATTTTAAAAGTTATATGTATGAAAAATAACAGTGTCCTTTTAAACGCTGATTTAGACAATCCTTACGAGATTTTTGCTCTTTTTTAAACAAGTCCTGTTTTATTAAACATTTTCACAAGCGCTCTCTCTAACATTCGAATTTACATATCTCTCCATCTTATTTTTAATCGTGCACCTCACAAATTCCAAGTTTCCTCAGTTTTTCAAATAATAATAACAGCGTGGACCTGTCGCTGAATGTTCCGTTGCAACATCTCTTTCGGTTACACGCGTCTTTTATTAGAAAGAATGAGAGGTGAGGACGAAGCTATGAGCGGTATATGATCGGTAATGACTGGCTGTCATTTTCGCACGATGTGAGGACAATTAGAACATAATGTCAGATCAGATCGTGCGAAAATCCGATTACGTTTGTGTTTCTCCGCATTTTCCGGCTGTTTGCGTGTGACGAATTTTATAACAGGAATGATTTGTTTTCACGAACATTATTTCAACTATCTTTGTAATGTTTTTTTAATCTTTGTATTCTTTTGTGTTAAGTATATTGGAAATTAGGTCACTTATCGACAAATTACAAACATTATTATTTTTTTAATATTTTTTTAAGTGAAACTTCTTTAGCCCCGTTATGATTTGAAACTCGAATGAAACGGAAATGACGCATTACAGTACACAACTGCGCTCATCCGCTTTTCAAGGCTCCTATTAGTTGAGATTGTTTTGGAGAAGTTTCGCTTCTACCACGTGTGAACTGAACTCGTTTTTTTTAGCATTAACTCCACACAGGAGGCCATCATGAAAATAATTTCCCTCAGGGCTTCCTGTGAGTCTGAGATGAATCATCTGAGATGCTGTGTGGAAGGAGAGGAAGGAATGAAATTGGTATTGAAGAGACACATTACGTAACGCGTTGTTCCAACCCTCCCCCCCGCCCCCCCGTAACGCACAGTAACGTTTTGCAAGACCCCCCCCCCCCCCAAGTGCGTTACGTAATACTTGAACGGCCCCTTATTCATTCTGACTTAGGTCAATAGAAGATGACAGAGTGAGAATTAGCAATGCTTTAAGTTAGCAGACTATTATGAATAAGGGGGCCTATTTTTAGTTTTTTCCTATTGATACAAAATACCTAGGTAGGTACTAAGGTACCAATTGGAAAACTTTACACTTGGTTAAGTGAGTAAAGTTGACTTAATTTTCTCATCAAAATTTAACAAAATAAACTGTACTGTCTGCATTTTTTTTTCGTGTCCGCCATCATAAAACTCTCAGTAAGTAATCTTGCAAATAAAAAAATAAGAAACTACCTAAATAATAAACAATAATTAACTGTTAACCGGTCAAATGCCGTCCAAAATCACGAAAATTTACGAAAGCTCCCGCGAAATCACGACTTTGAAATTTGAATTCAATATTTTGTCGATTAATTTTGAACTATCGTACATTTTATTGACCGAAACACATTCCTAAAACGATAAACTATGTACCAAAACAACACTACTTTCGTTAATTACGTAAATTAATAGGTTTTACGATGTTTTTGTCGAGGAACACGCATCAACCTTGACAGATAGATAACAATTGCGGCAAAATTTGACAGTTCGATGTCATAGAGAAAATTATTTAAAAATATCCTGGGGTTGCAAGGTGAATAAAATTTCTACCCGCCGCACAGTGGACGGAATGAAGAAAAAACACGAATTAATTCTTTGCTGACTAAATATTAATGCAATGTTTTTTTTTTGATCTTATTAATGAATTTTAACTACTAGTAGTTAAAAATCCGCTTTGCAGGTTTTTTCTGCTAGGCCCTGCGGGCGGCTTTTACTTCGGCTTCGCCTGGGCGAAGGGTTTGGGTGTAGGTAACCATTTAATAAATCCGATAAAAACTGCTACACAGACGCAAGCCTATTAATACTGTTATTTTGAAGAAAAAAAATATTAATTTATTCTTGCGTAGAAATTTACAACAACGAAATAATAAATGTTGAAGATATTCAAATATCTAGGCAAATAAAACATATTCATTTTAAATTTTACATATTATATTTCACATCTATGAACACAAAAAGACGGGCAACAATTAGGTTCATTCATATTTTAATCGAAAATAGTAGAAAATCTAAGTGCTAAAGGTGTATCCGTTGTCATTGGAGTCTAAATCATCGCTCAAAATTCCAAAACCATTGGACGAATTCTTAGCGGACTTAAAACTTAAGTAGGTAAACAGAAAAAAAAATTTAGGAAGTGATCGCAAATTGCAAATTCATTTCTTATTATCTTTGGAGTTTCTTTTTTAAATTGTAATCTGATCTGTAGTGTACTGGTCTGCAGTACCTTGTAGATGAAGGCCGTGGGTTTTGCCATTTAATAAATAGTAATGCTTTTTGAGTTTCCTTCGCTGTAGAGTTGAAGTGGCACCAACGACGTTGTAGGGAGATAAGAGAGATCTTGATATTTTCCATTATTATACCTTTGCTTGTAGTGACTGTGACTACCATAACCATCACAGCCCCATTTGTACATTTGTACAGACTCATTTCTGCTGCTAACTGGAGTTCATCAAGAGTGCGAGACTCTAACAGATCGTTCATTTTTTTCTTCCTTGATCTAGAACCGATTTCTTGAAATACTTTTATTGGTCTACCCCAACACATGGACACAAATATCATTTCTTGCAACCACTCTAAATTATGTTGTTCAAACCTCACAGTAACAACTGCGGTTTTTTCTCCATTTATTCATTGATTGTAGTGAAAAATACTTAACATTTTTGTAAAATGTAGGGCTTGAAATGTTCGAACCTGCCACTATGTGGTATTTTTATGTTAGATAATTAATTAAAAACTTCTTTCATTTCACCGAAGTGGCAATTAATGTACCCCGTACATTAAATACCTCGAATAATTTTCTCCGGGGAATGCATACAGGCCTTCCTGAAAATAACAAAATTGTTCAAGAGAGGAGAAAAAAGGAGAACAATTTATATATCACATGAAAGGTGAAACTTCAGTCTACAATACGTATATATTCATAACTGGGAGCAAACGATGTTTTGTTTCTAAATGCTAATTGAAATGAGCATTTTAACAGCAAAAAAATACAAAAATAGTGGAACATTAGATGTTTGTTCAAATGTCACACACATGTGATATTGATATAAAGTTTAGTAAATTAAATAAAGAATACCTTGAGGAATAGCACCCATAACCAACTTTTGTAAATATATTGAAACGTGACATAATACACAACCGTCTCTGCCCATGCATAGGAGCGAACTGAAAAAAGCGATGCCGAATATCCAATTTATGACACACTTCACGGCCTTGCCAAACTTCCGTCAAGCGCTATTAAAAAAATTAAATAAACACATAAAATGCAGAAACTATTTTGCTATACTAAAAAAAATATAAATATTTAAAATATTAACTTTTGCAAAAACCACTTAATTCGGGTTTTTTCTCCATTTCGTCCACCGTGCGCCGTATGGTTTTATAATGACGCAAATGATTCTGACACTGTTCTTCATACAACGTCTGTACATAGATGAGTCAAAATCGTAGACAAACATGTTTTCATGGGAATATTTTTTTCGGGGATGCGCAAGGGTCGATTTTTAGACCTTGTCGACCCCCGAAATCAGTTTTCGTTTATGTCGACCCCTAGGAAACCGATATCGACCCCAAGGAGTCGATATCGACCACTTTGGGAATCCCTGCTCTAAAGATTGCAATCCGTTTGTTAAGTTAAGATAATCTATCAAACAGACCGCTCTGCACAGAGTCGAGGGGTTTTAGGTATTTTGGGGCTTCAGACCAGAGAGGTGGCTGCCAAATTCAACCGTGGGGCACACTTGCGATTTGTGTAGGGTATCTTAAAATATTCTAATTATATTCTTAACCATCTAATCATATGCTTTCCGTGGTTTTGGCTATGTTTTTGTTAACAGATCTGAAAAGCGAGGTATTTTATTTCTTCTTCCCACGCATCCGAAGCGCAATACGAAAAGTTATAAAAATAACTAAGATTATAAGGGATACACTCCGAAGTGCAATTGGCTTGCTGTTTGGCAGTAATGAGAAACATCTTATACTTGAGTAGATAATATTTATTATTTTATCTTATATTATGACAAGACATGTCGGTACATTAACTGTTTTATTTAATTTCATATAATAATGACGAAATCAGCTTAGCGATAACTCGTCGTTCGTATTCATCGCGTATATTATTATAATAGAGTTGCATGCATCTTTATCTTCACATTGGTAACCAGGCGCACATTTCCACACATCCGTCTCTAAGGCCTACATACTGCATAATTCTTGAGTCATTGCACACTTCGTATGACGTGTAACACCCACAGGGGCAATAATATTGCATTATTTTTGTGTTTCTCAAGGATGCTTGAGAATAGCCGCAAAATAATATGAACTATTTTTTCTAAGCTGAATAATACAGACACTTACGGCCGTTGTTCCCAACTTTTCGATCGATCAATCTGAGTCTTCGACCAGCAAGTGATTGGTTCAGTAGCGCTTGATTCGCATTCTGTTTGGAGATTTGCGTTGGGATGAGAATTTTAGTGCATTTGAGGAGTGTTGATCCAAATGTAATGTACTGGGATATGGAGGTAAGAATAACACACATCTGGTCGCAAGGATATTTATTCCGGAACTGGCCGGTTGTAGGTAATGTTTGATGTTACCTACGCAGTAGGTAGTATACCATATTACACCTTCACCCTTAAATACTACTATAAGTAACATACAAGCAAAGAAATCAAATAAAACATAATAATAAATTAACATTTTTAAACCTTGCTTTGTAAAGGAAAAAAAAGTATACATAAGTTTATTACATATAGATAATTAAAGTACATTATTCGTTATGTACATATGTTCAACCTATCCACGGGACGCCGAACCCGCTCTGGATAGCGGCGACTCACCGTAGTTTCAGTTGAGGCTTGGGGCGGCACCTCGGGGCTGACGGGTTGAGGCGAGGGCAGTGTTACTACAGTGGTCTCGGTCTCCGAACTCGCCTCCCCCTGGTCTCCGTTTCCGGAAACAGACGGGAACACCAATGAACTCCTCGGTCTTATTTGGTCGATGTGCCTGTTGTATGTTGCCCCATCTAGCCCTGATACTCTTAAATTCCTAGTTCCTACGTTATCCAGCACTTGACCCCCTGACCATGTTCGGCCTGGACCGAAATCACGGAACCAAACTTTATCCCCCGCGCCTAACGCTCGGTTGGCCCCACCGGCCGCCTGGGCTTGAAGCTAAACCGTACACCAATCTATTATACTTAAACAAACCGAGATGAGTGTTAATTATCGTAAATTTTTTTGACTCTTCATCTAATTCAATCTGGTTATAGGCGGTAGATAAATCAATTTTCGAGAAACAAACTCCTCCATTTAAACCTGCTAATAACTCGTCAATCTTAGGTAAGGGATGCCTATCGACCAATAAGACCGGGTTCAAAGTAATCTTGAAATCAGCACAAACCCGTAAAGAGCCGTCCTTCTTACAAACGGGTACCAGGGGGGTAGCCCATTCTGCTGTCTCCACCGGTTCGATTACGCCCGCTGCCAGCATCGCCTTAAGTTCCGAGGTAACGCGCTCGCGTAGTGCGAACGGCAGTGGTCGTGCGCGACAGAAGACTGGCTTCGCGCCCGGCCGTACGTGTAATTTCGCACGCCCGCCGGTGAAACGCCCCAAGCCTCCACTGAACACGTCATTATACCTAGAAAAATCGAAAATATTTTTTTGATTATTCTTAATTAAATAATTGTCATATTCTAAAAGCGGAATTTTTATTTTTAATTCGGCAAGCCACTGTCTCCCCAATAAATTCGTAATGCCGCCGTCAATTACATAGAGATCCAATATTTTTTTTATACCGTTACATGTAACATGTGGTTGAAAAACACCTATTGGTTGTATTTTAGAACCATTATAAAATCTAAGTAAGAGATTACATTTCTTTAAATGCAAACTCCCGAAAAAACGTTCATATGTTACTTTATTTATACACGAAATGGCACTTCCCGTGTCAATCTCCATCATCAGCGGTTTATCCTCTATAATGATTTCTTTACGTACCGAGTGACACTCCTGGAGGGACAACTGGAGGATTTCTTCTTCATCAAGTTCGTTTTCTTTTACGAAGTACTGGTTCTTGGCTCGAGCATTCCTTCCTTGTTCACTCTTCACAGCTCCCCTTGAATCTCGCACTGTTGAACGCCTCTCGGTACGGCCTTCCTCTGCTGGCCGCCGCCCATCCTGATCTCGCTTAGGGCAAACACGCCTCAAGTGGCCCTCCTGTTTGCACCAGCTGCAGATGTAGGTCATGAACCTGCACCTGACCTCTTCATGGTTCTGTCCTCCGCATATCCGGCAGCTGCTCCTGCCTACGGTACCCTGTCTCTTCTCCACTGAGTTCCTGATCCGCGTCTCCGCTAGGGCATGTACCGCCCCTAGCCCCGCTGATTCTTCCTTGCTTCCTGCTGCGCCCTCCACGTCCGCTGCATTTTTCTCGGCCGCTTCCAGAGCGCTTGCTAACGCAACGGCTTTAGCATATGTCAGCGTCTCCTCAGAAAACAGGCGTTGTCGAATCACATCGCTGCGAAGTCCGCACACCAACTGATCTCGCAAATTCTCATCTAGTTTCCCCTCGAATTCACAAAATCTTGCGTATTTTCTCAGAGTCGCCACATACTGTGAAATGGACTCCTCCCGCTGCTGCCGGGTTTGTCGAAACTTGTATCTCTCCGCCATCACCGACGGTTTCGGTTGAAGATGATCTTGCATAACTTTTTTCAGGTCTTCGTATTTCATTTCAGTTGGTCTCACCGGGCTACATAAGTTGACCATGAGTTCATATGCAATATCGCCCACCACTGAAATTAATGTGGGTACTTTTAATTCTTGGACCGTTTTATTCACCAAAAAACTACTTTCTAGTCTTTCACAGTAAGTGGTCCAATTTCCATTGATCACATCATATTCATTGAACTTAGACATTGTTGTGCACTATTATCACAATCCAACCGCAATTTAATAAAATTTATCCTCGTCGCCAATGTAATGTACTGGGATATGGAGGTAAGAATAACACACATCTGGTCGCAAGGATATTTATTCCGGAACTGGCCGGTTGTAGGTAATGTTTGATGTTACCTACGCAGTAGGTAGTATACCATATTACAGTATTCATCGCGTATATTATTATAATAGAGTTGCATGCATCTTTATCTTCACATTGGTAACCAGGCGCACATTTCCACACATCCGTCTCTAAGGCCTACATACTGCATAATTCTTGAGTCATTGCACACTTCGTATGACGTGTAACACCCACAGGGGCAATAATATTGCATTATTTTTGTGTTTCTCAAGGATGCTTGAGAATAGCCGCAAAATAATATGAACTATTTTTTCTAAGCTGAATAATACAGACACTTACGGCCGTTGTTCCCAACTTTTCGATCGATCAATCTGAGTCTTCGACCAGCAAGTGATTGGTTCAGTAGCGCTTGATTCGCATTCTGTTTGGAGATTTGCGTTGGGATGAGAATTTTAGTGCATTTGAGGAGTGTTGATCCAAAATTTCGGCTCAACAGTTGATCAGTAGGATTGGGAACAACGGTTGGGAACAATCGAATGTTGGCTGACTCAAATGCAAATACGCTCTTCTCAACGCAACTCTCCGACTAACAGGCGAATCGAGCATTACTAAACAAATCACTTGCTGATCAGAGACTCAAATTGATCGATAGAATAGTTGGGAACAACGGCTGTTAGAGCCAGCAAAAGAAATCGGATGGACGCCATCGAAATGTGGTGCTGGAAAAAAATGCTCATATTCCAAGGACAGCCAGATGCACAAATGCGACCATTCTGGAAGAGCTAGGCATCCACAATAGATTTTAAACCAAAGATTTTGAAATATAGGAGATGTGCTATCCAGCCAGACGCACTAATGTGACCATTCTGGAAGAGCTTAGCATCCACAATAGGCTTTCAACCAAAAATATTGAAATATAAGAGATGTGCTATCCGCAGTTTTTACTGGGTGGGACTGCGCTTCCTGGTGTCGTCGGTATTATTAACCAATTATTGAATATATTAAATGAACGAATAATTAACGTATATACTAAATAACTAAATGAACAAATTCTTTCCGTATACAAACTATTTCCATTATGTAGTAGTCCGCTGACAGTCGGGCGGACATCATAGCATATCTCTTTTTTTATTTCAATATCTTTGCTTTGAACTATCTGCCTTTGGACTCCAACCTGAAGAGACTCATAGTCACTGAAACCAACTGGTAACCATGCATCAATGGCGTCCGATAAATCGGTGTCCTTGGCTCTCCACGAAGCGCAGAACCGTTTGAAATCTTTATATAGTTTAAAATGAAGGCGCTCAAGCTGTCTGTGCGCTTAGATCTTTTAAACTACGCAACGGATTTTCATGCGGTTTTCAACAAAAGATAAGAGTGATTCATGAGAAAGGTTTTTGTTATTATTATAATTTGTCAAGGTTTTGTATAAATTGGTTGAAATATATCATATATCTGGCCAAGCGGCAGCGGGCAGCGGACAGCGGGCTGGCAAACGGGCGGTGTGGATTTGATTTAACAGATGGCGTTGGTTATAAAGGTTGGGGAATGGCGTGGCGTTGTGTTTTGTTAGCCACAGCAACGTGTGTCCGGGTCCGCTAGTATTATTACATCATAGGTCTGTCACGATCTGTGATCATTAATAATTGGTATTTTTTTGTCATCCTCGTATGTATATTATATTACTAAAACTGTTTATGTTCCTTAAATAAATAAAATTATAAAAGTTACCTATATTTTCGCTTAACTGAATTAATCACCACACAAGCAGTTCCAATTTTGAAAATAACACTTAAACTGAAAGCAAATTTGAGTTAATTCAGCGTAAATAATTTCACCAGGGAATAACGCACATCGCCAACAGTCGAAATATTACGTTTGATTATATAAAAAATATATAATCATAACGTTCATTTCTAGATTCAAATCAATCTTGAAACGTTCCTTTGAACATTTCAGTTGTATATTCCCATCGATTTTCGTAATAGCATGTTCCACCCAATTCCTCAAGGCACCGGCAGCTTAAAATACTTAAGTGAGGTAAATTGCCCGGTGTTGCACGATTTTCACATGCATTATTCATACTATTCGCTACTCGTGGTACATGCACATCGATATTTGTGCTTTCGGTTGTTTTATACTTTACAAAAATCTATTTCACTTGATTGAAAGCTGTAGAAATGAGATCCCTGAGGCGTGTTGGGGTAAAACAATGTACGATCGTGTGAGAAATTCGCAAATATTGCAAGGAAGCGTAATGAGTAAGATTAAGAAAGGGACGCTCAGATGGTTTGGGCATGTAGAGCGAACGAAAGAGGAAAGGACTAAAAAGGAGAAGGTTCCACGCCAACTCATAACCAACTCAACTCAAGAACTCTTAGAAAAGTCATTAAAAACTATGAAAAAAATCATTTGAAAATAGCCGTTAGCCCTAACCTAGGGATGACCTTTCTGAGGTGGTTCTTTCTGAGTTGGCTGGTCACCAAAAGAGAATATATAACGCAAATGTGAATGGTAGAAGAAGTTGGGGACGTCCAAGGAAGTCATGGCACCACCAATTGAATCAAATATTTGAGTCTGGCCATGTCAAGAGTCAAACATGTATGAATGAGAACGAGGCAAGGAGTGTGTGCCAAGACCGAGTTGTTTGGCGGTCCGTCCTCTATGCCTAACACTGGGAAGAAACGGCGTGATGGTTAGTTAGTTCTATTTCACTTCTTTTTTTCTTACCCGACTTCACCTAAGTTTTGTTATCTAACATATAGGGTATGTTTTTTGTTTATTATTTTCATCTGCTCGCACATATTGCAAAATGCATTCTGTCCTCTTAACCCCTCAGACCTCTGGCATATTGACCATTATATAAGCTGCAGAGAATGTGTGTGAATTTCCGCGCTGCAATTAAAAAACGTCGTTTGAAAGGTGATGAAATACTTTTTCAAATTATTAAAATATTAAATTTTTTATTGTATACATTAAAAGTTTTGAAAGTAAATCTGATTTATAAAATATCAAAAAGTTTCATATTTTATTCTCAAATTGTGGTCAGAATCTTTGTTTTCATAAAGGCATAAATTTTAGTTCTTCTATGGTTAACTTTAAACACCGTTTATATCTTGTTTCTAACCATGAAAGTAAAAGTAAAGGACAACTATGATTTACGAAAAACTGAGATAATGTCAATTAAAATTATACATCGATGACGGCCTCCGTAGTCGCAATCCGAAAGTCGTGGGATCAAATCCCGGCGTGTGCAAATACATTTTATTTCAATTTCCAAATTGAAATTCCCATTCTTTTCAGTCTCACAAAATACCTCAATAATTAGGGATACCATGCCTAATTATCCTACTGACTGTACACCGTCGGGACTCTTGTGCATTAAAATTGCCAGTAAAACAAATAAAGAGTTGACAGGTCAAGGTCTTTCTTAACATTTTACACAGACTTATATTTTCTAAATTATCAGTGTCAATACCAATCATAATAATTGAAATACCATTGTTTATTGAGTTCAAGTTTCTAACCTGTAATCGAGTTTATAAGTGATTAATGAGGATTGTATTTTAGCATTGTTCTGGTTTACATAGCTTGAATCTTGTTTAAAACCACCTTGCATTGTAAATTCGCTTCGGTGTTAAATCGGCGGATTAATTCAAGTATTTCTGCCAATGACATCTCAATTAACTCGTGTAAACGATTGTTATTGGAATTTTTGACAATCCAACTTATCCCTGACTTGTTTACTCAACTGAGTCTCATCTAATATAGAAGAATGATTATCGCAATCATATTATATTTTACCATCAGGCCGAAGGCTTTATCAAAGCCAGAAATAATTAGCCTCTCAGAAGCCGGGCAGTTGTACAGGGCCTCAGGCCTCGACCATATTCTGTCAGTAGATAGATTTCAATAAAATCCAAATAAATTAAATATTAATGTATCAGAAAACTAAAAACTGTTTTTTGAAAAAGGCGATGAAATACGCTTTCAAATTTTATTATTAGAAATAACCGTGTATTTTTTAAATGTAAACATTTTTAATGCAAACTTTAAAAGAATTTTAAATGTTCACCTTATTTTTTTGTAATTAAAATTACCGGTAACGAAAAAAATGATTAGATAAACGCTTTGTAAACGTCTTCACCTCACTTTTTTGTCGTTTCATATAAAATAATTGATAAAAAATTCACCAAGTTTCGTAATTTTTTTTTTCAAATTGCGGTCGAAAACTTTGGTTTCAAAAAGTGTACATTTCAATTCTTTTGTGGTTAATTTTTTTATTTAAATATATGGCGTGGTGTTTTCTCTTTCCAATGCCGTTTAGGTCATCTTTTTCACTGTGATAGTAGGTGAGACACAACTATTTATATGAGATACATATGAGTCGTACCCTGCACAAATTGCAAGTGCCCCCCACGGTTGAATTTGGTAACCATCTCTGATCGGGAGCCCCAAAATAACTGAAAAAAACCATTGACTGCAGACTGCAGATACAGATTATCCATCTTCATAAATGGATTGAACTCTTTAGAACACAGGCGTTGGTTACGAATGCTCTCCTAGTTCTACCGATATTTCAATGGAAGATGCACCGAGGAACTAGTGTCATTGATCCATTTGGCACCGGGAAACACGTCAAACTTGCGCCCAACATTTTTTCACAGTTGACATTATTTGTCACACGAGGATAGGTCTTTTCTCGTTCCTGAGTTCAATAGCTCGACCGTGGAATGATTTGCCAGCACGGACGTACAAAATACACGGACATGCCCTAAGCGATAAAAGGCGTATTATTTCCCCCTCCCATTGGAACCATTTTTCGGAACCGGCTGGGCTTGCGAGAGCCACGCGTCAATCTAAAAAATGTGACGTCATCATTCTTGTCCGGACCAGTGTCGAGCTCCCATCGTAAATAACACGGAAAAATGGTGGCTTGTGCTATAAGAACGTGTAAAAATAGAAGAGAAAAAGAGAATAAACCCAATTGTGGTATTACATTCCATAAGCAAGCATTATTTTACACTATTTTAAGCTCATTCAGATCACATAATATGATCGTTTTTGAACATACACCATAAATATACCAAACCACCCATACATACACTATCACTCCGAGAGAGATGGCGTGTGCCCATCACTGTTTACTGGGGTAAGTAAATTATGAAACATTTGTAAAAGTGTATTAACTAACTACAGGAGCAAAATATTGAACTCGACCTTATAGGCGACCTTACTTTGACGTATTTGAACTTCAAATTTGTTCAGTGCGCGGCGAGCAATTTGCGCTCCCATGTAAAAAGTTCTATTCATTCAAAAAGCAGAGTTTACTTTTAAGAACTAAATGATGATTTTATAGTGCGAGATGCCTATATACTGTCAGATTGAGTTTTGACGAATCACGTATCACCAAAGCCGTCTTCTTGCTCTTCGTCCCGCTGTAGTTGGTTTCTACCCCTCTCATTTATGTTCTGGTCTATTAATATTCATATGTCTATGTTTGCCAGCCTCTGTGTTTCCTCACTCTTAGATGAATCTCTTCAAGTCCCAGTTTTACTATTTCCTTTCCCCAAGAAGCCATCCAGCATCTCCAAAGATGACGTAGACGCTGAGAGAAATTAATTTCCACTGTGTGGAGTTAATGTAAAAAAAGGCTATGGCATCCCCAATTGGGTGTATTGTGAGGCTGAAAGTAGTGGAGAGGAGAATGAGATCCTAGCTATTCAGCTCTGATCACCAAACACGGCTAAAGCTATTTCATGCAACGTTTCGATTCTGAATGGTGGTCTTTATTAACTGGGCGATTTACGTTGCTGCAATACGGTGATAGGATAACTAATAACGGAAATGCCGAAGAGAAATCTGTACTATTCGTGACTCATTTAATGGCCTATTTTTACAACCCATGAAGGTAATTAATCATCCATACTACCAACCTTAACCCTGTTTCACATCAATGAATGTTTACTGTAACAGATAGTTTAATCTTTAAATAACTTTTATTGTATACTGTTAGTTCTATTTATCGTGAAAGGATGTTGTTTTCTGGAAATATTTTTTTCCACGTGTATTTTTTTACTGAACCAGTTGGAAGTACTTTTAGTGAACTAGGTACATGATTGTAGAAGTAAAAAAATAATAATAACATTTTCGAAATTCCAAACGATTTTCCCATACGAAAATATTTTGAAGTGAAACTTCTTTAGCTTCGTTGTGATTTGAAACTCGATGCAACGGAAACGAGTGAGACAAACACGTGCATCTATAGGATTTAGGCTGGGAGAGAATGAGATAGAATGAAACCTTACCTAAGTACAGTACGTACGAAGCGTCGCGCTCTGTCAAACTGCGCGCATTGGCCGCTTTGATCAAGGTGAAGTTATACGTGAAATCCTATTTAGATACTATTTAGATTAATCTTTATGACGAATTGGCTTGCAGTATGAACATAAAAAAATATGCCACGGATAAAATGAAGCTTTTACTAGTTTTTTTATGTATCGGAATTACAATAAAATTATTGTTTTTTTAACAAAAAATATAAGCGTAAACCACTAAAAAAATGTTTTTTCAAGACTTTACTATGAAGTAATATAACAAACAATTTAAAAAAAATATCCCTTTATGGCTAAGACTATTTTTGAGGTTTTCTATGTTCTAATTTTTTTTCATTCTTAGAAAATTATGCACAGAATAAATAAAAACCACTTTTTCACTTACTTGCCTCGCGCAAATAAGACGCTCGATTTCATAATTTTGCAGGCATGAGAATCGAAATATTTCTAGCGTTTATATTCCTCTTAAGAGCTCACTTTTCAAGGCTCATATTGGTTGAGAATGTCTGGGTGAAGGTTTTACTTCTAACGCCTTATTAAATTATTTTTCAACTTTTGTAGGTACTGAAACCCACCTTAAAACGTTTTAATTTCAGAAAAAGTTGTGCATCTTTTTTACTTGTCCTATCGTGTAGAATCACCTCCTGGAGTTCAACACTTTACCCCCGGACACCCTGTATATGTTGAGGAAGAGGTGGAATATAACAAGTAGTGCTTATTTAGTATTGTCTTGAGGGAGGTCTTTGAGATGGGCGGTAAAGGTATTCCATATTACAACAGTAGGCAACAGGCAGCTCACTTCAAAGGTGTGATGATTGTGCTGTAAAGTATAGTGTGTTTGGAATGGACTGGTGGGTGTGGATTTCAAAAATTCTCTCATCCCTTGATTGAAAAAAGTGATTATGTTTGGATGGAACAAAGATATTCAAATACAAAGAGATATGCTATGATGTCCGCTCGACTGTCGCCGAACTACGGCCTAATGCGCGTAGTTTGCATACAAAAAGAATTTGTTCATTTTCTTTATTTTTTTAAGGTGTGCATTATTATTGGTTAACAATATAGTTTGAATACGGAAAGAATTTGTTCATTTAGTTTAGCGTTCGTTTAGTTTATTTGTTAATTGGTAAACAACTCCGGCGACACCCGGAAGCGCAATTGACAGTATGCAGGCAACTCCCATTGTAAGATCACCATTTACTCCCCGAAAATAAAATCTGTTTACGAATTACCAGTCCTTTTTACAATGGTACACAATTTAGTACAGATCTTTTTACAAATGCGTTGTAAATTACCCACATAAGTGACATTTCAAAATTAAAATCGTTGTAGGACATGTGGAAAACATCCACATTTCCTTCGAGGCAGTTAATTAACCTAGTGAATAGTGAGTCTTCCAAGGGACATCACCATTGGTATGTTAGTTCTGCACCTGGGAAGAATCACAAGCCTGTGTTGGCGGCCTCGCGTGAAATTATCTGGGACATAGAATCCTTAGCAAGAATATCTGGTACCGATTTAAAACCATTTAGAAGCCATCAGCACTAATGAAACATCTCTTCTAGAGCTAAGGCTGCAGATATCCAGCATTCCCGAGATTAATGCTCTTGGAAACAGCCATGGGTAAATCTTAACACTCTCATATAGGGGTATCGTAAAAAAATATTTTGTATTTTCCTTGTCATTTAGTACCTACATCTCGAACATTAGAAGTCCTCGTGTGAACTCGACATAACGGTTAGAATATCTGCTACTCTTGCTTACAAACAAATACCACTAAATATTTCGCCAGTAAAACACGTGCATTTATCACTCCACATCCGCTTTTCTCCGCGCTCTAATGACAGAATGAAATTTCAAAACACTTTGTCGCTTTTTCTGCATCACTTAACGGTGCGGTCTGTTCCTCTCTCTCCTGACTCACCCTAATGACGGCTTCCTAAACACGGCTTGTGTTTCCGTTGTTTTTGTACTGCAAGGGTCAAAAGGCACGGCACTAACACGTTGGGACCGAGATTCCCGGAAGCGCACGGGACACCATTAATAACTTTTGTGTTAGTTTTTTTCCGTAGTGTCATTGCATTCTTTTTTCATTCTCATTCAAAGTTTTTTTTTTAGTGAAAGTCGCGTGGTATTTTGTGACGTACAATTATTTTACGTTGTGGTGCAACGATGACAATATGGTATTTTCATAAACTATGAATACCTAACTATTGGAAGATTGGAATATGATATTGGAAGATTTAAAGTTTATTTTTGTCATCACTAAAAGTGTGTAATTTTTATACTTTTATTCGTAACTAGCTGGGGTACCCGGCTTCGCTCAGGCTGCTCAGGGAGTTGATATGAGATTGAACTGACGTTCGAACTTCGAACCCACGGCGGATCTTGCTTTATATATCCCTACCAATTCAAAAAAAGGGCTTCGAATTGTCCACAATGCTCCAGAACATTCCACAACATTCGAGAGTGTTCTGGAATATTCCACAATAATCTGGGATGTTCCCGAACTTTCCAGACTATTCCCGAACATTCCACAACATTCAAGAATGTTCTGGAATATTCTCGAATGCTCTCGAGTGTTCTGACTGTTCTAGACATTTCTAGAGGGCGAAACTTCCAGCTCTTATATCTTCGATAGCCAGCCCATCAGGTAAAAACGGAAACCTTCTTCATGGATGTGGGATAGAGGGCTACCACACCATATAACTCATTTTATCCTACCGGATTTTAAAATAATCTTAAACTACACATTCCTAACGGTTCGGCTACAATGTCGTTACGACGTGAATGATGAAGCACGTAACCGAGGATTTTATCCAGCGATTCCTGGGCATATTTGAAGTAAAAAATTTAGATTTCTATTTGCCGTCCTATAATATTTTTTTCCATTTAAATACAATGGAAATATTTTTTACTATATACACGTCGTGTATACCCTAGCCTACCGAGTGTGTCCTAGCGGTTCGCGTAATAAGCACTCCGTATCGTTCCAGCAGCACGGTAACACACAAAACAGCGTGCGTATAACGTGATACCGTGTGATCAGTGGCTACGTGTAATTGAAAAATATATTTTTTGTTTTTAGTAGAAAGTATAATTTTTTTTAATCTAAAAAACAAATATATCACTCTCGTTCGTACTAAATGTTTACTTTATGCGTCAATGTCAAGATTTTCAGGAAAATTCCTAAATTTTTCCTTTTATACATGCCGAGGCCAACATCTACTAGGTACTAATCTATATGGTCCAATTGGTTTTTACTGTTTCATGTCACGTGTCTATTTATATTGATATCATAGTTCTACAACTGATGTATGTTTTTCTTATTGTTTCAGGTAAGGCCAATAAATATTTTTCTCTTCAGTTCTACGCATTCGGATGAAAACAGGTAAGCTGTGGTGACCCGTTAGTTGGTCCCCCAAATTGTTTTTTTTCCCCAATCCCAAATCCCAAGAATACAATTGCTCCTAACCATCTCGAGACTATGGCATCCCCAGTGGGAGTATGTTGTGAAGCTGAAGGTGGTTGAGTTGGGAAGAAGACTGGGAAGTACCTGGCTATTCAGATCTGGTTACAAAACACGGCTAAAGCCATTTCAAGCGACGTTTCATTTCTGAATGGTGGTCTTACACCAGAGCGATATTTCCCACTCTTGAATGTGCCAAAAATATACCTTATGTTATTTTAAATATATTGTTTTGATTTTGTCTTTTGATTTTGTTGTGCTTATTATGTTCTTTGTAATAAAAGAAAAATAACAAAGCTCAGCCGGGAGTAAAATTCAAAGATAAATAATCAAATAAATTAATTTCATTGAAGAAGAAGATAACAATAATAATCTAAACGAAAATATAAAAGGGAACAAGACACAGAAAAATAGAAAAACTACACATTACATTGATGGGAATAACCTTCAAAAGTTATAAAAAGAGAGTTTTTCTTAAAAAAAAATATAAATAAATAATTGATTAAATTGTGAAATAACACAAATTAATCAAATAAAATTAAATTGCGCGTGCCGGGATTTGAACCCGCGACTTCCGGACCGCTAGTCGAGAGCCTAACCCCTCGATTACGGAGGCCGTCATTGTATCTTTATTTGAATATGATATATAATAAAAGACACTCAACTGGTTTTGTTTTCTCCTTGTTTCTCAAAACAAAAAAAAACATTGTTTGATACAACGTTATTCCCGGCAATGGCTCAACTAATAACCGTTGCATCACTACCTTACTTATGCTTCAATGCGGCTTAAATATTTGGCCATCTAAATGTATGTACTTGCAGTTTTTACTTACAATGTATATACATAGGTACGTATAATCGCGATCCAAGCAGGTTCCCGAAATATAATCGTTCCACATACCGCTTCTTCTTGTATCGATGATTCATAAAATTGCTATTTGAGGAGTCATGACCGAACTTATTTCTCGTCTGGCTTGAAGATTACGGTACATCATAGATAAATAAATTATGCTTCAGGAATTTGTGGACACGATCATCGTTTTCTTAAAATCCTTTTAAATTTATTAATAATTAAGTGTACGAAAACATCATGCGGATACATTATTATGTTTATATTAGTAAGTTTCAGTTTAATGTACCTGCGCGCTCCACACGCTCTTCTGTCCTATTCAAAGTGGTGACCCGACAATTCGTCCGGCGACAATTCATCCGGCGACAGTTCATCCTGCCGACAGTTCATCCTGCCGACAGTTCATCCGGGAGGATATACGGCCGTACAACCAAAATCAAAATATACTTATATCTGAAGGCATCTTGAGTGGAAATCCGCTGTAAAAATATTTTTACTAACAATAATTTCGACTCTCCGAAGAAGCATGCGTGAATAACAATAACAATACGACATACTTATACGTGCAGTCGGCTTAGCAAAAAACCGTAAAGATTCCTACTTGCATATAATATAACTTTTTTTATCTGAAATTAACACCATATTTTTAGGGTGAATTGACTAATTTGTTAGGTTAGGTTAAGTTAGGTTTAGGTTCGGTTCGGTTCGGTTCGGTTCGGTTCGGTTCGGTTCGGTTCGGTTCGGTTCGGTTCGGTTCGGTTCGGTTCGGTTCGGTTAGGTTAGGTTAGGTTAGGTTAGGTTAGGTTAGGTTAGGCTACAGCGGATTTCCACTCAAGATGCCTTAGATATAAGTATATCGATTTTGGTTGTACGGCCGTATATCCTCTTTGCATACTTGAAGAAAAAATCTTCTAAATGATCAGGCCGGATGAATTGTCGCCGGATGAATTGTCGGCCGGATGAACTGTCGGCAGGATGAACTGTCGACCGGTTGAACTGTCGCCGGATGAATTGTCGCAGGATAAACTGTCATGGAACCATTCAAAGTAGAATAACGTAAAACAAAATTCTTGCTTGAACAGAATACCTACGTAATAATTACGACTAGCAATTAAAAAACTGGTCCGCGAGTTTTTGCTGATGGGCCCTGCGATCGGTAGGCGACGCGACAGTAGCTTTATAACAAACTTTACGTAGGTACGAAGATGGTTTTGCATGAGGCGCGGCGTCAGAGATGTGCTCGAAGTCGGGTTCTAAAATTTTAAAAGTACAGGCGCTAGCGTATTAATTGGTTAATCGGATAGCCGGACTCTCTAGAATCTAGAAGACCCATCGCCTTACACCGCAGTAAATTAAATTCCTCTCTTTTTTTCCATTATTTCTGGCTTTCACCCTTCAGGGGGTTCTAGGCCATCATTTAAAATTATGGAGAATGGAAAGGTGAATTTATATATTAATTTTATTGAAATGAGCAAATTTCAAAATTATATGGAAAATTAGAGTCGAGTTCAGACTGAGAAAAAGAGATGCCTTTCCCTAAAAAGACCCTCTCCTAATGTGTGGAGTAATGTAAAGAAATATATTATACTTGACATAGCGCCTCAAGTGATCTTTAAAAAGTTCGTAAATTTTAAGTTTAGTTAAATTACTTTTAAAAAACTTGGTTAGGTTGTTAGGTGCTCGTTTTTAGATTAGAATAAGCCATTCAAACTAAATAGAAACGGCTATTTGCATATTTATTAAGCGGTCTGCCACGTGAAAACTACCACATTTTTGGGGTAGGTATCTGGTACCTACGTACACACTTGAGCTTATCCCTTGGGTAAGGGTTGAATTAATTTCGTTTTCACTCAGGATGATTTTGTTTACTTCTTCTATAAAATCCTTACAACCGTTTTTTTTCTTCTTTCTTTTATATATTCAATAATATCTAAAAGAAAGACTATTTTAATTCTTTAAGAATAATTTTCCAAGAAGAAAATAAATTATTTAATTTTTAAAAACAGTTTTATTTATGAACAGGTTCTGCTATGTAATTATTAATATGCGTGACAGCGGTTACGTCTTCTCAAGGCATTATCAAACTGTGGTTAGGCCACTTACAGACGATATATTTATATAATCTCTAGATAGACACCTATGATGAAAAATTCATTGATTTTCTTTTTGTTGCCTACAATCCTTATTGATTTGGAAATATTAATGGTTATTACCCTTTTAAAGTATCCCCAATTACTGCAAATGTGGTTAATTATTATTAATTGTCGTTATTTATTCCCAAATGATAATTAGGGCGTTTCTTTTTCTAGCACAACTAAGTATTTTTTATGAGCCTTATCGTCAACTCAATCATTTTTCGCTTCATGTAAAAATAAAAAAAAATCCCAAAGTAAATTTTTTTAGAATAAGTTAACAATAATAATCTAAACGAAAATATGAAAGAGAACAAGACACAGAAAAACAGAAAAAGACAATGGTCGCAACTGGGACTCGAACCCAGACCTCTCCGTCTAACCGGGACGAGCGCGTTAACCAATTTCGCTATTGCCACCTTCTGTCAAAGCCGTCATATTTGTCAATCTCATATTTTCCAATTTTTTTTAGAATTACATTATTATCAACTAATTATTTTTCTCCATATTACGGGCAACTTACCCTTTTAATTGGAAACAATCATTCTAAGGATTGGTTTGTAACCTGAATAGCGTCTCGGATAGATATATCCGAATTTATTTATATGAAACAATTGACTTTTACGAAAGTCTAAATGAATATTCAATTTTTATAAGAAACACTTTCTTATAAAAATTGAAAGATTAATAAAGTTAAGTAAAAGTTACTTTTTTTAAGTGAAAACTTCTTTAGAACTGTTGTGATTTTTAACTCGATGAAACGAAAGCGATCGACACTAAAAAGAGAATATGATATATTTCACTGATGGGAAAATAACATTCAAAAAAGTATAAAAAGAAAGTTTTTCTTATAAATTTTTTTTTTTACAAATTGCGACCGAAAACTTTGGTTTAATAAAGGCGTACGTTTTATTTATTTTGTGGTTAACTTTTTTGGTGTTTTCTCTTTCTAACACCGTTTAAATCATATTTCTAAAATAGAGACAGAACTATTTCGCCTCCGTTCCGGCTGGTGTGCCAAAGATTTAACTTCACCCGACTTCAATAAGTGCTCTCCTTTCATTTTTACGCCTTGTGTAAACCAGTATTATTAGATTGGTTAATTGTTTTGTAATCTGAAGAATGCAGTAGCATCGAAACTAGTGTTATATTGCAACAAGCAGTAGTAAAGCGATTTATTTAAATGTTTTTTTATTCATTAACACACGATTTAGATCAGCAATGTTAGGAACTTACTACTACCAGACTAGGAACACGACTGTTATAGCAGTCGAATGAAAATTATCTTCGGTAAAAAACCACAAAGTTACTTAAAAATAGTTTTAGCCGTGTTTGGTAACCAGATCTCAACAACCAGATACTTCCCAACTTTCCTTTAACCATCTCTTTTCCACTCTATGCACCCTCACAACAGTTCCATGCCAACTCAGAATGAAACCAACTCAGGACCGCCTCACAAAGATAATTAAAAGCTATGAAAAAATTATTTTAAAAAATCCGGTAACCCTAATCTAACTTAACCTGTTTAACCAATTTTTAAATCTTTTTTATCTTCACTCTAATGACCTTTCTGAGGTTGTTCTGAGTTGGCTGGTCATCCCTCACAACATTATCCCAATTGGGACGCCATAGTCCCACTGATTTTGGATAGTTGGGAACAGTCGGAACTCTTGTTTTGTTTTCTCATAAATTTAAAAAAAATCCCACCGATGGAGTGGATGAAGTTTTTTCGCTTTCGATAGGATGAACAAATACTACATTTTTTTTAAATTTACTGTCTTACTATTCGTTTGAATATTTCATCTATTCATCTATTTATTTCCTTAAATGATTTATTTTGTAATTCTCCAGACAAAATTCCTGGACTTCATGTTAAGAATGTCTGAAAATTTTCCAATATAAATATGTATTCATTTACTTTAAAACTACTTGCTACATTACTTCTTCGATGTCAAGTAGAATATTATTCCCTCATTTGGAATACTTAACAAACTTCACGTAAATTCTCTCGGGAGAAACTAACGTAAAGTTCTCGGAACTTATTTCAAATTAGGGATTCTCGTTGAAAACTTAAACTATGATACTCTTAACTAATCTATTAACAGTAATGGAACTTAAATATTAAAGAAACAAGAAGACGTAATTAAGGTTATGACGTGTTCTTCTTAAAATTAGTTCAAGGGTGGAATATGCTTTCAGTATCGTCCTGGTGTTGTTTGAAATGGGGTTAGCCTTATATCTGAATAATCAGGTACTTCCCCGTCTTCCTCTCCTCCATTTCGTTCAATCTCACAAAATACCCCAGTTGGGGATGGCATAGACCCACTGGTTCCAGACGGTTGGGAGCTTTTGGGGCTCTTGTGCGGTAATTACATAAAACAAAAAAATATATTCGTAAAATTCGTATTTTTGGCTATTTCTTCATAAATTGATTTGTCTTTGAAAATCCTTTCAATTTTTATTTATTCAACTTTATCATTAATAGCATTACGTTAGTGATATGTTGTGCCTATATCACTAGTAAATTCTATATTTAGACCAGGCACAATAGAGTTAACTTGTCTAAAAAAATTCCCATATTGCCTTACCCTTTTTTATATATAATGGATACGTTACTGTAAAAGCCCGTTAATTGGTAAATCTTAGGATTTACTGCAAAATCTTTACCGCCATACATTCTGCATGTACCTACAGAGTATAAATTAAACAATGTATCTATGTATACAATTTAACGTAGCATCGCGTTCATTGGTCAAATTCATAGTACTTATAATTTTGTGTCATCGATCAATGATCGATGAACCGGTGGGAGAATTTTTAGCCATACGTTGTATTAATGGTTTGTCTAGTCCAGGGGTCAGCAAACTTTCAAATGAGAAGAGCCAATTTGTCAAAGAAACAGAATAATAATAATAATAATTGGTTAATTTGTAAAGCGCCGTTTTTGTGAAAAATCACCCCAAGGGCAAAGATAACAAATAAGTATATCAGAGAGCCACATTATAACGGGGCGGGGGTTGTCCGCGTGCACAATAATTTAATCTTGTGGACTCTTACGCAGAATCACCGTTAAGTTTAAACCACCAGCTTTGTGTTCCGAAGGTTCCGAAACCACAATTACTTAATTACCAAAACTACATACTTTAGAAGACTCGTTTAATAAATCAAGCGTTCCATGAGCTGAGTTGGTAACACTGATGCTGATCGAGTCAAAGTTCGTTCGGCGGCTCCATAATAATAATTGGATAATTTGTAGAGCGCCGTTTTTTGTGAAAATCACCGCAAGGGCTCTATCTCATAAGGCTGGTTCAGTAGAGGTGAAATTGCAATTGATGTCTGAAGAGCCTCAGACGCCTGTGCAAAGAGCCACATGTCCGGGAATCCCTTGTCTAGTCTGTAGAAAGTAAGATTCTAGAAATATATTATGAATTTGTACAGCGTCCTTGAGGTGATTTTTCACAAAAAAGCTCTGTACAAATCATACAAATATTATTATTTATCTCGATCTTGGCACACACCACCCCTTGCTTCATTCACATTCATAACATCGTCTCATAAATTCTCTACTATTAAACTAGCTCTTGACCTGGCCTGACTGGCCTTTAAGTACTCGTATTTTTTTAATTTTTTTTTATTAACTTTATTTATTCACATTTCTTTGTACATATAATGTATGATAGCAAATATTATATAATAACATAATATATAATAACAATTAGTATGAACAAGAAATGAAAACCCACTAAGGCACTGCCTGAGTGTGGGTAATATTAAAACAAAATACTATATTTCCAAGTACCCAAAGTATAAAATAGACTTTAAAAAAAACATATAAAATATAAAGCTGGTATAAAAAGTTAAGAAGTTAGTATTACATAGGTAGAATAAGTAAAACAGGTTTTTTCAGCTATTATAAAAATAAAATTAAAAATATGGAGAAAAACATACCGATTTTTAATTTGTTTCACTTCGCAGGCGTCCCCGACTTCTTCTACCATTCACTTTTGCGTCATACATTTTCCGTACATTCCTTATTTGTGCATTCGTTTCACATGCCCAAACCATCTACGCGAACCTCTCTTAGCCTTATTCACTGCCCTTTCGTCAGCCTGTCTTTCTTTATTACAAAATAATTCACCAGATTTTATAAAAATTATAAGCTTTTGTGTTTGATGTGTAGGTTTAATATAATTTTATTATTAATTATTAATTATTTCGTGGTCATATTTTTAACTTTATTCCGTTGTTGACAGAGCCGTTCTCTTAAATTTATGATCCCAAGTGGAACACCCAACGGCGTTGAGCCAAAAAAACGTGTGAAGAATTTCCCTGTTCAGACAGACTATAAATAGGTCCACCTAATATGCCTGACAGAATGCATATGGAATTCTTTCATGGGCAACTCATTGAGCGGAGCACGAGCTCATGATCTATTTCGAAACTTGACACATTTTAGATATCCATACATTCCACTTCTCGCAAGTTCATTTATTTATTCATTTATTCACACTTCTAAACACATAATCCAACATAAATTCATCTCTTTATGTTGTAAATCTTATTATAATTCCTCCATCTTGTTATCAGGTACCTGGTTTACACTTTTCAATACTAATAACATACCTACTTATCTCATACTCTGTAAATTCGAATATATGTATTATGTGTTACCAGGTAATTCGGTAAATCCGAATATAATATTTACAGCTTACACAATTACAACCTCTCTCAAATCAATCATAAAATGAAAAATAATGTTTTGGTTTATATCTAAATCGTATTTTTTTATAAGCTATGAAAGTTATACTTAAAAATAATACATATTTTTAATTTTTTGTTCGCTAAATCACATTTATAGGAACGCGTCCTAAAGTTACACAAAATATAATCATATGTCTTTCGAACGTACGGTGTGTATATTTCTTCGTAATTGGGAACTGAGATAAACAGCGCTCTACGTTGCGAAATAAAAAAAAGACAGCAATACTTATGTCTCGCTTACGTCGCAAAGGCGTAGATTATCTTTCTAGCGTTAAGTAGAAGAAGAATTGCCCGCAGTTAACGAAAAAGACCTTAATTTTTAGGTTAAGGTCAATTACTTATCCTTAAACTCCCGCATTCTGAATTTCTACCGATTTATAACGTATTTCTCTTTTTATATAATAATATTAATTTAATCTACAGAGATGACAAAAAATATCATTTCGACAATAATATGGACCGTTTTATCTAGGCGTAAACCAAAATATAATTGAAAATAAACGACGGCTTACTTTGGGGTTCGCAGATCCTGATGTTGCTAATAGATTGGTCGACCCATCTCGGTCAAATAGAGCTGACTTCTGTAATCGTGGTTTCGTGTGGCTCAATCGTTCATAGGGAATAAACTTCCCTCTACACTCTCCGGAATTTTGCTGTATTAAAATGGATTTTTTTTATATCATCGTCTTATGAGTTATTATTTTATAGACGATTTTCTTATCAAAACTTCGTGATTTGTTTGTTGTCTGTCCTATTATTATCACCGAAATTACAATTTTTCAGACACTTGTAAAAATGTTTTAAACTACCAAAAATAACTAGTTTTAAATACGACCTTCAACATCTCTTGCTTCTTGGATATCATTAAAAAAAAAAAATTTCACTGTGTCTGATAATCTTTAACATGTGTTAAGTCGGGTCTCCTCCGATCCACAGATAGTTGATAACACGCCAATTTCATCTTTTTTTTATTGATATCCTTTGTTCATGCGCTTCGTTTTTCGCTTGATACTAAAATGAAGAGCGCTAATCTTGTATTGTCCCTTCATCCGCACACACATTCTCTGAATTGCCATCATTTTCTTATTTGTTTCATTGGCCATGAGCTATGATAGATAAAACAAGAACGTGCTATATTTTTTGTTATTTTTTTTAAGCTAGCTTCACTCAAGAGGTCCTGAGGAAAATAATCTCCCCCTAGGGGCCATGACATCTTAGGGATGCTGTGTGGAGGGTTTTTTAAGGAAAGGAAGAGGAGGAAGTTCTGGGAAGGAAAATGGTGTGAGGGGTGGGTAGGAATATGGGGCTCAGTGTCCAGGAGTGACAGACGAATGAATTCATCCCTCCAATTGCAGTGCAAGGCAATGGAATGAGAGAGTCCGGCTGGAGAAGTCAAAAGGCATCCCTCAACCAGTCTCCCTCGATCCGACCCGCCACGCAGCAGGTGGGCAGCTGCCGCCAAGACCCGGACAAACCTCACCCCATGATTAGTATGATGTTACCCCATGATACATGTTCGATGAGTATGACTATAATCCGTCTATGTATTGATATGGTCTGTGCTTATCGTCATGAAAATGACAATGTGCTAATTAAAGCATCGTGTTTTCGCAATCCCTTTGATGCCTTTGATGCAAGTATCTGTTTAGTGTATCTACACACCCTCATCACAATATAATTTATCAGTAAATTATGTGCACTTGCAAATAAATGAAATACTGATAAGCCAACAAGCTCGATCTAGATTAGAGAATTTAAGTAAACCTCCCGTGTCAAGTCATAAAGTAATGTATTAGGTTTGTTAATATGAGTTCGAAGCATTTTTATTAAATTTCTATATAAAAATAATCAATTTACATATCTTATAAAATAAAGTGTGCGTCCCGCTAAAACTTTGAAACGAGTCCTGGTACGGTCAAGGGAGTTATATGGTATGGTAGCCCTCTATCCGACATCCTTGAAGAAGGTTCCCGTTTTTGCCTGAAGGGCGTGCTTTTGAAGGTTTAAAAGCTGGAAGTTTCGCCCTCTTGAAATTTCTAGAAGAGTCCGGAACGTTCGAGAGTATTCGAGAACAATCTAGAACATCCGGGAACATTCTGGAATGTTCGGGAATTGGGAATCGGGAACATTCCAGAACACTCGAATGTTGTGGAATGTTCTGGAATGGAGAATCGGGAACATCATTGTGGAACATTCCAGAACACTCGATGAACATTCCACAGCAATGTTATCAACAATATTATCCCAAACTAATTTTCACCGCATATTTGACAGCTATCTTTTTGAATGATTACCAAGTTCTTTTGACGAATTTATTTGTTACCTAGATAGTGTGTCGGATAAAGGTAGGTATAGTCTGTCAATTAAGAGTAGAAAATATTAAAAAATGGAACTACAAAATTTTGTAGACTGGCAACACAAATGTTACCGTCAAATAATATTTTAAAGCGCAATGGCACTGAAGATACAGAACACTGTAAATCACATTTAATTTTTTTTTGTTCTTAAAGAAAAAAAATTAAAATCGAAGAAGCACTGTTGTTGAGGTACCTACCTTATGACATAAATTTAAATAAATGGTGTTTCACAAAGTGATTTGTTTTAATTTAACAACCTACCTTATGACATAAATTTAAATAAATGGTGTTTCACAAAGTGATTTGTTTTAATTTAACAGTAGGTAGATAGGAAGAATCACTAATGGTGAGTTTAAGACCTGAATGAGTTAAATATATTTAAATCTAAAATTAGAGACATTATCTAAAGCCCGGGCAACGTTATGTACGCTAGTATTAAATAAATGTGAGCAATTTCTAAACTGTTCTTTATATTTTATTATATTATCGTTATTCTTCATTATGCTATCACAAAATTGCAAACGTATAATAATAATATTCCATTAATATTCAATTCTGCCAAGACGATTTGTTTGGCGGTCCCTCCTCTCTGCCTACCCCTGCGGGGAAATGGTGTGATGGTTAGTTAGTTAGTTAGTTTAATTCTAATTTTGAGATCAGTGGGTATCTGAAAAAATCTACAATAAAAATATTTTTTTCACTTTTATGCCGTCTTAATTTTTTATAAAAATATAGGTTACACAGCTTTACATTACCACCATGAGTTTATTTTTAGTATTTCCATTTGAACAACAGTGGCGCCCTCCTATGATTTTTACTCTTATTTGACAAACTGTATCCGATTTTATTTATACGGGACGCCTTTAACTTATTCTAAAAGTCTTATTGAATTTAATTTTTTTATTGATTTTTTTTAAAAATATATACACATCATGTAATATATCTTTGAAGAAGATGATAATACGGACTCGAACCCAGGATCTCTTATCATTATCTTATCGGAACACAACGCCTTAAACAACTCGGCCATTGTTCTGACCACTTGTCATTTTTTAGTATTATCTTCAATGATATACTACTTTCATTGATGGGTTGACTTCAAAAGTCATTAAAAAGATATTTCAATAAAATTTTATGATTAAATGCTATGATCAAAACCACGCGTAAACCCTTACTTTATTATTTTCCTAAATAATATTTTTTCTACATGGTTAAAATAATAATTCTAAAAATATATCTCCGCAGATGTGGTACTCTTCACGACCTTCGTGATGTTTTATAATAATATCCCCAGAGATGTGAAGCAAAATATAAATCTTTTGCCGGAAAAAATACGAAAAACCCAACACGGCAATTTTCTGAAGGCAATCTTCACGCAATCAGTCAAGCATGTTTCTTAAACATACGGTTCGGGATTTCTTATGCCTCTTCTTCACCCCATTAATCTTCCCCTGGACTATTATTATGAAATAATTATTAGTTTTTTGTAACCTACTGTGAAAGCATAATATATTTATGATATGTTTTACTAAACTTATAGATTTTGTTTTTTTTGGAATATTATACTGCCTGAAGAGCGATTCTGTATCTTTTGTGGATACGGAATCGATTCCATACGCAATCGCCTGTCACATTTTTGTGATAGTCTATGGCTTGCAATTGCTTTTTCTACGGGCTGATGTGCAAATTACCCGCAATAAATGTTGAAATTTTCCGAATTGGAGAGAACCAATTCCCCGCAATTTCGTTGAAGTCGGCGACAGCGCTGACACATCAGCCCGTAGAAAAGGCAATTACAAGTCATAGACAATTACAAACATGTGACAAGCTATTACGTATGGAATCGATTCCTTATCCACAAAAGATACAAAATCGCATGGCAGAACTCAAGAGATTAAAGAACGCCGCCGAAAAACTCAAATTGAAAAATTGAAAATGGGAAAAAAATTGCTCGGATAAATGGTCGGAAAGTGGGTCCGGAAATTCTATAAAAGGTTTTTGAACTGAGAAATTATGTGTTCGGTAATTTTTTTTACATTTTCTTATCGGGGATGCTGCTTAAAAACTTTTAACAGTTCTTTTTAACGGTTTTGGATTAACAATCGAAAATGTACAGTTCTTCAGATTATAATACTATGCATTTATATCTATAGAATCCCATTTGACAAGCTTAATAAATCTTTCATATTAATACTTGTTTAATGCCCAGGTTTCCATATAATACGTATCAAAATTTTGAACAATAACGACAAATAACTTTAAGTACCATTACTTGACAATAAATTCCATTCTCTGCATGGTTCACGATCAATCTCTAAGTATTTAGATCGTGCAAGTATGGAGCACACTATAAAATAGGTCGTCGGGTTCAAATTCCTCACTTGTCGGATTGAGATAAATGTGTAATTGATTACATCAAGGGGTAAATGTAATTTAATTGACATCTTGAAGCGTGAAGGTCAAATGGACTATAATATCGCAATATAGGGTCTTGATAGATAAATAAATCTTAACTTTAAAACAGAAAATATTAAAAATTCTGGAACACTGATATCTGGAGTTAGATCAACGAAATTGTCTTTAGTTCGCAATCATACTTTTCCGATGTAAAAATCACTACTAAAATAGAAGCCATTAAACTATTATATGTATCTCTAGTTAGAAGCCAAATTGAATATAACTCGGTAGTTTGGTCTCCATCTTACAAAATTCACATTAATAACTTAAATTTCTGCGTTTTATAAATTAAATATCCCACTAGAAGACTTAAAATATAATCTATTATTAAATATTCTAAAAATACACACACTAGAAGACAGACGTAAAATAAACGACTTGACATTTTTATTCAAAATACTTAACTCTAAATTCGACTGTTGTGAATTCCTACAACTCATAAACTTACGAATAGCGACAGTAACCACACGACAAAATACACTATTCTACAGCAGCATTCATAAGCGGAACTACATTGCCCACTCTCCGATACAACGATTTCACACTATGGGAAATCAGTACTTAGGTGATTTTGACATATTTAACATCAACTTGGCGAATTTTGTGGATCTTGTAAAAAACTTATTCCAAAACTATTCCTAAACATATCTGAATTTTTGTAAACCTATCAATGTATTTTTTGTATTTACGTCGATCGATTTTGAACAAAACATTTTGTGACAGCCTCCGTGGTTGAAGGGTAAGGATCTTGTCTAGCAATCCTCAGGTCGCAGGTTCAAATCCCGGTGTGCGTAAGTAAATTTTATTTTTGTTATTTCACAATTTAAACATTTTACATAATATGAGGTATATTTGCGGCACCTTTCAGAGTAAAAGATACCTACTGTTAGTATCGCCCTGGTGTAAGTCCACAATTCAGAATTTAAACTTTGCTTGAAATTACTTTAGGCGTGTTTGGTGACCAGATCTGAAAAGCCTGGAACTTCTCCAATTTTCTTCCCATCTCCTTCCGCTCCCCGTGCCTTCAGTCTCACAAAATACCCCAATCGGTGATGCCATGCTCTCTGTAACTCCAGTCGGTTGGGAGTAATTGGAACTCTTGTGCAGTATTCATATTTAAAAATAAAAAAAATTTCTGTGTAATGAATCTTCTTCTATTTCATCTAAGGTTCAAACTCGGGCGATGCCGGGTGAAAATAACGGCCGTTGTTCCCAACTTTTCGATCGATCAATCTGAGTCTTCGATCAGCTAAGTGATTTGTTTAGTAACGCTCCATTCGGCTTTCAGACGGAGAGTTGCGTTGGGAAGAGCGTATTTGTGCATTTGAAGAGTTTGAGCCAAAGTTTCGGCTCAACAGTTGATCAGTAGGATTGGGAACAACGGCCGTAAGAAATCAGAATAAAGTTAATTTGTTTATAATACCCACTATCTTATTCGTTATCAGAATCCTTGCGCTAATATGTTACTAATTTTATAAGGAACTCCGCGAGAAATATGTTTTTATTATGATACCTTACAACATTCCAACTCACAACTACTGTCAATGGATTTTTACCCATTAAATTTAATTTGAAGTCATTGCCTCTAGTTTTCATTAACATCATTAAACATGATATAAACGAATTCTAACGACCACAAATAAATGTACTGTTTTATTATGACAGTCGTTAATCTGATTAGTTAAAATGGGTTTAGAGATTTAGATCGACAATTATTTTTAAGTGTCTTCATTAAAATTAAAGTGTGCCCCTATTACATATAAAGTTCCAACGTAAACGGCTAAATAAATCAACATTTCATTTTGTACTCGCCGTTATTATTGCCGGCGCGCGTTGCACGGGTACATTTAAATTGTTGGGGACCTCTTTGCACCTGTGAAACTATTTAGCTAGAGTCATTCAGAATTGAAAGTTGGTTCACTCACACAATTTACATTTTCAATGGCATAATTAAAATATTTAGAAATAAAATTATTCATTTCTAATACACACATTGGAATTGGATTATTTTATCTAGATTTTAGAACCATTTTTGTTTTTGAAAAGTGGTAAAAATAACCAATGTAGAGGTGTATTTACAATAATCGGGAATTTTGCGCCCCAATCCGGACGCCTGTAAAAACATAAATTGTTTCTAACTGTCAAAAATGTCACAATTAGAGAATTAGATTTTGCAAACCATCGATTGTTCAATAAAAATTCAATTATCGAATAAAATCTTTAAATTAATGAATTTACTTGAAGTACCTACCAATATATGAAAAATATTTTTTTAATAAAAAATAGGTGGCACGCGAGCTGTTTGAAAACTGAATGTACTGAGACTGAATATATGGAATGCGGGAGGGAGGGATGGAAAAGGACACGCAGGGAGAAACAATTTTTTTATTAAGTGGCATTCGTTGCAATGCCACTTGTAGACTTGTACATCGTACACTTGGAAATCGCTAGTACGATATTTAAATAAATATACGATGATAATTATTGCTGATCCATTTGTTGTACTTTCTGACCTCAATCCTCCAGGTTCACCGGTATTCATCAAGCCACCATATTGGGAATTTAGATTGTCGGTTTTTCTATTGTTACACACATCAATCAAATTGTATGGACGATGATGACAATAGTCTGGATTTTTAATGACTGATGACCATACTAGCTGCCTAGAGCCAGTGGGGCTATGCGCCGAGCATCAGAATGTGACTCATTCAATTTCTAGCTGCCTTTTTGCTTATGACGGCCAAATAATCTTCTTATAAATATTACAAAGGCGAAAGTTTGTATGGATGAGTGTTATTCTTTCACGCAATAAACACCGAATAGAATTTAAAAATTCTTTCACTAATCGAAAGCTACATTATTTGCGAGTAACATAGGCTATATATATATATATATATATTGGTAAGATCTGGCGTTATGAATAAGCTGTAGCGTTATGCAATTATTTTTCATACGTTTTCCGTCCCTAACAAAATCGAGTTATTGCAAACGTCAAACAAATTGTTACCTTGGAAACAATGTTTTTTTTTTTAATTAGGCAATTCACCCTAAAAATAGTGCTTTGTTGGCGTCATAGTTAATATCTACCTATCCCTAAAAATGTTTATTGTCCGGACGAAAAGCATAGCGTTGCTATGTAATTATTTGACGTGGGCTGTCATTTTGTTATTTCTTTAGGTTACTCTGGATTCAAATATGAATAAAATACTAATTCCTACTTGAGGCGAAATCATCAGAATAAATTAGGGGAGTAGGTACTTAAAATAAATTTCTATAATTTAAATATTTTCTAAAATAGAATTTTTATTTGCGAAATGTCATTCTCAAATTTTGAAATTTTCTATTAAACAATAATTATTTTTAGACAAAAAAGCAAGAATAATAACAATTATGCCAGTAATTTCCCACTAATACCATGCGAGCGAAGCCGCGGGTAAAAGCTAGTATAATATAAAAGAAAATTATTTTAGTTGTCATTTTCAAAATTAGAGCCGATGATTCAATAATCCAGATAAACGATAAAGTACCTACCTACCTAGTTAAGTTAGTATATTTCGTGAATATTTTTTTGATTATTCTGCAGTAATTATTTCCCTTGTTCTGAAAAAAATAATATAAATGTTGCTATGCATAAATTTGTGATTCACAAATCCTACAATTATAATATCCCGTGATTTTTCACGGTTGTCTGTTATAGCTTCGTCAAAACAGAGGGTGGGCGGCATAACACGGACGTCCTCTTTACGGAGAACAAACAATAAATTGGGTTGAAGTCGGTGTGCCTGTCCACTTTAATATTTTTGTACACGGTGTTTGGAAACTCGTAGTGTAAGCTGGAAATTGGCGAATCTACATCTAATAGAGAACCTAAAAAATTCTTTTTTTTTCTCTTTTTTGAAAAATGTTTTTTTTAATTTTTTTCGGCAACTAAGGTGTTAAAAAAACTTTTTGAACCGAGTCTACGCTTTTACGCATTTTAAAATAGGTGACATTTCCCTAGATCCGATTTTTATAAATTTGACTAAAAAAATCAGATATTATGTTATATCACCGTAAAATCGACTCCAAATGTAATGTAGATTAACTGGTTTCTCGCTTGTACTACGAACCACGAGATACCGTGTATAAAAAAATCACAACATTCATAACCAGTTTCTATAATAATGTATGTCCTTGGGCTATGTGCCCGTAAATTTTTTTTTTTCCATCAACCTGTCAAAGGTTCAGCTTTTTTGAAAGTGAATACAATACCTCCGGATGCGTAGGCGACTGCGCTACCCACTCGTCATCCGACCACAATATTTTTTGTTTGTTTGAGTTATGAACATGTGTTTTATATTATTAAATTATGTGACCTTATTAGCGATAGAATATTAGCCTATTGAATATTAACACATTTTATTTCCTATCTATCGAAAGTCACCGTGAAATTATTATAATTTATGGCCGTGTGAGGTTTTTAATAATTTATTGAAATGAAAAGACAAGTAGTACTGTTATTTGAGAATTTTGCATTGTAGAGGATGTAAAAAAGCTATGAAAAAATTCTAGTTTTCAATATATTCCTCTCTTCTCTATCTAAAATATCTTCAGAGTATGACACTTGTCAAAACGTCACTAGTCATCTCAATCGGGTTTGTAATTTCCGTTTTCACATGGGTAAGTGAAAATGCTGCCAACTTTGCGAACATATTTTTATTTTTAGGTATACATAATATTATATTGGTATCTGAAAATGATTTCGTAAGATCTTTTATTTTACTCGAATTTGTCAATTTTATTTATCACGATTTTAATTGTTTGTTTTTGGGGATGTGTTATACCGTGTTTTGCTATCTCCTTCTTTAGCCGACGTTTCGGACAGCGTTGCAGTTTCCATCATCAGGGCAGATCCGACGATATATCGTCGGATCTGCCGGATGTGCCGATATATCGTCGGATCTGCCGGATCTGCCCTGATGATGGACACTGCAACGCTGGCCGAAACGTCGGCTAAAGAAGGAAATAGCACAACACGGCATAACACCCCAAAACAAACAATGAAAATGCTTTTGACCGTGAAAATCTAAAAACGTTTCTATTAATCACGAGTTTTTCTGGTATTTTAATTTTTTTATTAGCTCCACACAGGAGGCCCCGAAAAAAATTATTTTCCTTAGGTCCTGTGTCATCTTTGGGGATGCTGTGTGAACGGTTTTTTTTTAAAGAAAGGTAGGATAGGAAGTTCTGGGAAGTCAGTTTGTCCAGAAGTGACGGATGTATGAATGCATACCTCCAACCGCGGTGCAAGGCGATGGGTCGATAGATTCTGGTTGGAGGTGTCAAAAGAGGTCAACAATCTCTCCCGATCCTGCCCATCACACAGCAGGTGGGCATACGCACCTGCCGCCAAGACCTGGACAAACCTCACCCCTGCTAAGTGTATGTTTTTTGAACCGTATTATGTTCAATACCACATAACTCTTTCACTTTTCACGTTTTTTTAATCATATTACGTTTAATACCAACATAACTCTTCACTTTTTCCTCACATCATTAATTTGTCCACCATAAAAAATTCACTGCACGTACTGAAATGACAATGGGTGTTTTATTGACCTATTGATTGAGAGAATGATCCCTACGTTTATTAAGTAAAAGCGCCTTGACTTGAGTCATCGTGCGTTTTATCGGTGTTTGGCTTCCGGAGATCTTGTCTGGGTCAATCATTAAATGAAGAAATTTAAATAAAAGTTTTTGCAGAGTCATTACCCCATTAGTCATTAGTGAAATGTTCTCTCTGTGTCTTAAAATTAGAGCCTAGAGACTTTACGGTTGAAATTTAAGAATCCGGCTAAGAATACATCTCTGATGCAGCGCCTTACGTAATTTTATGCAAATGTACTTTTGTAATAGAACCGAATTAAAGCAATGCCAAAAGATGGCGCCACTTACGTTAACAGTTTTTGTGATTAGCATCGCCTGGCAGTCGTAAGTACTACGGATTTGTAATTTTGTGCGTCTCTCCGGATATAGAGAGATTGACGATAATATGATTATTATTGTAACTGGCAGTTGTGAATAATAATACCACGCGTCTATATCTACTACACTATATAAAGAGGTAATATTTGTTTGTTTGTTTGTGTGTTTGTTTGCATCGAATAGGCTCCGAAACTACTGAACCGATTTGAAAAATTCTTTCGCTGTTGGAAAGCTACACTATCCCTGGGTGAAATAGGCTATATTATATTTAAAAAAATATATATGCATCCTTACTAAAACTTCAATAATGTAACCCAGGGTGTTAAAAAATTACCTAAAATATTCTTTAAATCGCGTGCGCTGCGAAAACTATTGATGATAGAATAAAATAATGTACTACGACTTTATAGAACACATCATTATTTACAAAAAAGGTCGCCATAGCATATGTCTAACTATTATGGTTATGCCACAATAAGTATTCTTTTATTTTAAAAATTTAATTTAAATGTCGCCTCTTGAAAAGGCTCTTTATTTGTATCTTGGTTTTAATCATTATCAAAATAAATTGCTTCATATTCAAGACAGCTTCATTACCTTTATTTAACTTTTTGAATTTTTCAATTCGGATATTTAATTAGAAAGATATCACGAGTTTAAAATTGTTAGTATTAGAAAAAAGTTTCGGCTACGGGCCGGGCGGGAGAGGAGTCAAGAAATGCAGTGCCAGGGGGGTTTGGCGGGACGGGGGAGCGGGAAAGCGGTGGTGGGGAAGGTGGAAGTGGAACGCTGGAGGGGAACGCACGGGAAAAGACATGTAAGGAGTAACATTTTTTTTATTTGAATATGGCATAAATTATAAAAGAAAGTCCAAAAAAACGTGCAGCTCGCAAAAAATCAGAAACGAGTCCCGGTTCGATCAAGGGAGTTATATGGTGTGGTAGATCTCTATCCCCCCTAGGGAATTAGGGTATCCGTTTTTACCTAAAGGGCCTGATTTTAAAGATATAAGGGCTAAACGTTCCGGCCTCTTGAAATTTCTAGAACAGTCTTCCGGAAAGTTCTAGAAGGTTCAATAGAGCTGTAGAAAGTTGTGGAAGGAGTGGCGGAGTATGTCGTGGAATGATCAGGAATAGGGAATCGAGAACATCATTGTGCAACATTCCAGAACACTATCTTATTGTCCTGAGCGAAGCCGGGTAACCCAGCTAGTATTATATATGACGTCATTGCCTGGCGCGGTTACTTTGTCCCGGTAACTAGTCGTCACTGGATCGCAGTAAATCCAAGGAACTGGCTTTTTTTGGAACAAAAAGCAGAAAAAACCCGCTGGGCGAGTTTTTAACTGCTAGTTATTTATTAATGTTCCTTGCAAAAGTTTCTGTGTAACCAAATTTGTTACGTCGATCAACATTTACAATTATTACTTCCTAATTAATTTTAAAGAATTCCGTTTAGCTAGGTATGTTATTTTAATACCGTGGTGAGAATCAAACCTGCAATCTTAAGACTCGAACATCATAGATACAAGGATTCGTACTGTGGTTATTTTAAGATTTCCATATTTCCTGTGGAAGAATTCGCTTGAACGTTTTGAAAAAAAAAAGTTGGTTCCTAACCTCTGTAATTTCTTTAAATTGTTAGGGTACCCCGATGTCGGCTACTAAACCAACATCAGCACACCAACACGTCCCTGGCTAGCTCTCAGCGGGACAATGGTACTCTCTATTCAGGGGGTGAGCCGCTCAAAGCTATGGAATTTCTCTCTATCTTCCGGCGTCCCACGGGATCCACACTGGTCAACAATCCTCCCGCCGTAGCAGAATAATAACAAAGTTAAATCATTAAGACATGTATTGTAAACTCAAACACGGTACATAGGTTTCTACAGTACAATTCAATACAAGAAATGCAAATTACACAAACCTAGCTAAAGTGTTTAACTCTCACTGTCTCTCTCTCAAAACGAAACTCTCCGAGTGGTGATTTACGCGGGGCCCTACATTTCACTGATTACGGACACATTTAAAAGAGGAAATCAAGATACAGCTTACATGTGGATTGGCAGGAACCTCGTCTCATGTGGTAGTTCCATCAGGCACTTTCGTATTCTAAATAGACCGAACTATTAGTGCGGCCGATTCTACTTGTAGGTATTTCAATAATACATCGCGGCCACATTGAATTCGGTCCGCCGCTCGAAAGCGGGCCGCGTACGTCCGTTCGCAAGGGCGCACAAATCTCTTCTGTCGATGCAGCGGACTGCCGAGTGGCAGGGCAAACGGGGAGAAGCAGGGGGAAACAGGAAACGGGGGGGAGAGAGGGGAGAGGCCGAGTTGTGTTTGAGCTTGTTTTGTGCTCTAGTCGCTTCAGGGGCGTATCGTAACACTTCCCCCCGCGCTTGGAAAAAAAGCGACGTGGCAATGGAGCTGTAGGAAAAAAAAATCCTCTTAAGCTTCCATTGGGGTTTTTGAGAGATTCGTTGCTTGAGAGATGCCTAGCTAGAACATGCAATTTATGTTATAGTTTAGGTTACAATGTTTGTAGGGAATGGGTGAGGGGTACATACAATGTTTGGAAAAGAACAGTTTTGGTAAAAGTACATGGTGTGAAACAATATACAAGATTATGCAATTGAAAGATGACAATACATGGTTATGCAATTGAACAAAATAACAATACATGGTTATGCAATTGAACAAAATAACAATACATGGTTATGCAATTGAAAAATAACAATTCATATTTGTACAATAGAAGAACAAAAAGCAAGAACAAAAATGCCTGTGTGATTCTAAGGTTTCATTGGTCTGGGAGCTAAGTTTGCGAAGCGTGGATTTGTTTGGTTTCGGAGAATTTCGAAGAGGAGGACGTGGTTTCACAGATTCTAAGGATTACATTATCACTGTAATCAGACCCCTTTGAGATAACACTCAGAAGTACACTTGGGCCTTAGAAAACACTTGGTTTTGTCGAAAACGTCGAAGTTCACGAAGTGGAGACTGTGGTTGCTGTGCCGCGACTATGGTTACAGAGTTCATTGAAGAGGAGAATCCAGTGTCTGCCGACATGCCAGTACGAATCCTAAGTGTTATTAAGGTAAACACGGATCGTATATAATGGTTATTGAAGCATAATGTAGCTCAACATAACTTGTATTGGTACGCATTCAGCGAATACTGGAGGTCAAGGTAATGATGGTTTACACATGACGATATATGCGTCACTGCATGACAGCGCAAGAGACGACATGGTTGGCATTGATAGCAAGAGTAAGAACAAACCTAGGAGCTAGCGTGCCCAAAAGGTGGTTCAGAGTGTCATAATGTATAGTGGGACAACTCAACTTGCTGTGGCATGACAAGACAACATACATATGGGCGGTATGGTCTGTGCTTTCAGGAACAAATGCGTAGAAAAATGGCAGCAGGAGGGACCTAGTAACCACAGCGCGTGCTGTCAGGAAGTGGAGCTCAGCTTGGCTGTTGGTGATGACATCCGCCTGGGCTTCTTTTTAATCCGGGAGAAATTATTATTAGAGCAAAATTCTTGAAGTTTACCTGCCTAGGGACCAATGAAGAAAAGGTTTGGAGAGAAACAAAATGTGTCCAGATAATGAAATAAACGAAGTTTTAACCACCGACCCAGAGAGTGACGAAGAGAGAGTTTTCTAACTAAATTGTGATTACATGAACATTTTCCTTTACCAGGATGACTTGGCGTTTGCCGAGTGACAATATGTCTTGGTTAAAAAAACAACCGGCCTTCCATGGCCTATGTTAACATAAAGGTGGTAACATTTTTTGTAGAATTTCAAAGAACAAGACAAAGAAGTCGTGAATGAGTCACGGTAAAAGCAGAGAAACCAATTCATGAATAAAGGTTGTCAAAAGGAGACAGACGGTACGCCAAGTGCATATCGTACATTTCCAACATTCATGAATGTGTTTCGTAAAATTGAGAAAGAGAACAAAAGGTGAGACATGTGCAGAGAGTGAGGGAGAAAGCCTGCTGATAATTGGTCAATTTACCGATTCGTACTCCCAGTGAGGGCGAATTATGGTCAACAACAGATTTTCCTCTTCATAACATATACCTGAGAACATGATTGTGAGGAGAAAGGAAAGGAAAAGGAAAGGAGTTGAGTGACGAAATTTGCTAGAGACTGGACTAATTTCCACTTCAAACTCCATGTGAGAATGAAACATGATCAACCAGCAGATTTCCTGACTCTTTACAATTGTTACAAGGATGGGGAGAAATTGAATACACATTATCAAAGAGACTAATCTTTTGCGTGTATTGGGCAAAAGATTAGGGGTCATTTTAAAAACTCCTGCGTGATTGTGAGAAAAGACAGACCCTTGCTCCAATTTCACAAACCTGGGGGTTTTCTTATCCGTTCCCCAGACAACGAGTTGGATGGTTTTGTGCTCAATCGATTAACTCCCACAGCACTATGCCCCATAGTTAGCAGTGAAGCTACAAACTAGTCCTTTTGGGATAGTAGATATTCCTGGGCTTCTTTCCTTTTTGCAAAGAAGTAAAAAAAACAGGAGGTCCACGGGCATTGGCGTTGAATGACAACAAAGGGTTGTGGACTACGTTTCGTAGATCGCACACAAAAGGTTTGATATTATTTCGTTCGCACGACTCATGGTAAGTGTTTTAACGTCTCCACGTATAGTGTACAAAACATGTAAGTACATACAAGATAAAACTCAATTATAGACAGAAGTCAAGAGTTTATACAATGCCTCTTAAAGAAGATGGTAAGGCCGATATTATGTCGTTCGCACGAATCACGGTGAGTATTGTTATTACGTCTCCACGTCTCGTGTACAAGGGTTGTACACAATTATACATACAAGCGGTACTCATGACAAATTAATGACACACGACCAAAATACAAAAGCGGTACTCATGACAAATTAATGACACACGACCAAAATACAAAAGCGGTACTCATGACAAATTAATGACACACGACCAAAATACAAAAGCGGTACTCATGACAAATAAATGACACACGACCAAAACAGATTGTAAAAAAAACGGTGCTCATGACAAATATGTCACACGACCAACTCAATAACATTTAGCTATGAGCAAAAGTGATTATGACGAACTTCTCGTATCGTGGCAGGTATTTTAAGGATCCCTCCTATGACGGTGGATGTTCTAAGGATCTCTCCTATGACGGTGGATGTTCTAAGGATCTCTCCTATGATGGTGGGTTACGTTTAAATACAACACAATAAACGTTAACGATGCTTGATTTACCACATTTTATAAAGATTCGTTAGATTAACTAACTCCGTAGCCCAAGAGCGTACGACAGAGAAGATAGACAATTTGATGCTACTTCATGTGTTACAAAATACAAGGGTGATGGCAGAGTATAATTCTACTTACACCAAGTATTTAAAACAAAGACAGACCTATAATGGTTTTACATACTGTCTGTTGTGGCAACCTACAGTGAGGAAGACCAAAGAAAAGGGACCAATTACGGTTTTACATACCCTTTGTGCAGTTACAAACATACCAGGTTATGTGCAATTTGGGTTGCAAATACTTGGTTAAATGAACACCTAAAAGTTGTGAATTCCAAAATCAGGATGACCATAAGGTTTTATTAACCTGTCTCGTAGGGTTGAAACGTGTCATATAAGACATACGTAACGTACAAGCAAAAAACAAAATAACAAAAAAAACAGTGGCTTTGTTATAACAACCAAAGACCGGATGATTCGGTTTTACGTACTTTAGTTGAAACGAGCCAAATTGATTTATATACAGGGTTATAAAGACCAATCATTGGTTTTATAGATACGAGTTCCAAAATGGACGTGTCGATATCCAATTTGGGTACATGAGCATGAATTTGGGTAGGACGCCATCAATTTTTAATTTAAGAGGAAAAATTGAAAAAACTTATATACACGAGAGGCGACTATGTAAGTAACCACTGTTTGATTTTCATGCTAGAGATACCTCGGAAGGTTTTACAACTCATGATGAACAAAATAAAAGGGAGAAAATTGTTAAAATAGTTAACTGGTTCTGAGTCGGAATTTAACACCTTGGAATTTACAAAACCCGACTTCTAGAACGACACGCCGATGGGCAATTGTGTCAACTACTTTACATGAACAAAATAAACAGGTGAGAAAGTTCCTTTCCACACGACAAAAATGCAACAAAAAATAGGAGAAAAATTACACAATTACATGACACGGCAGGGTATGACATGGCATGAACATTGCATAGTGTATGTGTTGAGACAATAAATGGGCTCGCGACTTCCCAAACATTGAAACTCGAAAAGTGTCTCCGTTCCAAAGTGATCAGTTTTAGAACAGGTGAAAAAAAATAAAGAAAAAAAATTGCCGTGAGGGAAAGAAAAAAACAGTGCAAAAACAACATTTGAAAGTAACTTCAAGGAGAGTACGCATTAATTTACAAAATAATTTACAACTTGTTTCATTTACGAAACGATGGGCATGTGATTGACACAATACACGCCTGACGTAGTAAGACTTTGTAAGCTTACAAAAAAGTGATACATACTGGATCATTTTAAGTTTGCTGAGATAGTGGGGGCAGTTTTACTTGACTCCTCACTTCCAGACTTTACAATGTCCTTAATGTGGTAATTACCAATGTGCTTTCCAGATGAGTCAGACAAGGAGTACACTAGGTCTGATATTTTCCTTAGGACTTTGGCCTTCACGAAACGTGGTGCCAGCTTAGCAGAGAAATACATGGCTCCTTGGGAAAGTGTGTTGTTCTTTCTCCAAACTATGTCTCCTGTATTGAAGGTGACATGTTTCCTACGTAAGTTATATCTGTCCGCACTCTTTTGGTGAGCCAGGAGCAAAGCATCAGTGACTTCACTGTAAATGGCCGACAGTTCTTCCAAGCGATGAGCATAGTCTGCGGTAGGGTTGCTTGTGGTGGCAGATGACGTAGGAAAGTTTGTGTCCCTATGTAGAGAACCATGGACGACTTGTTCCATGCCGTGTTTTAAGAAGAAAGGTGTGTAACCAGTGGCCAGATTAACAGTGTTGTTCATAGCGGCCTGAATTTTATCTAGGTTTTTACACCAAGTGCGTTGGTCTTTATCAACTAGAATAGCTAGAGCTGTGTTGATTGTTTGGTTGTAACGTTCGACAGTGTTATTTTGGGGAGTGTACAAGGTGTTATAATAAATGTCCTTGATTCCGTATTTGGCAAGAAATTCTTTGAATTCTTGGGCAATAAACTGTTTTCCGTTATCAACAATTACGGTTCTGGGTGTTCCGTAAGGTATAAAAATGTGTTTTTCCAGAAGTTTGATGATGGCGGACGCATTGGCTCTTTTTAAAGGGAAGATCCAACAGAATTTGGTGAAAACATCCACTACACTAAGTATGTGCATGTGTCCGGCATAACTTCGAGGAAAAGGTCCGACGAGGTCCATTGACAATGACTGTAGAGGTCTGTCGGCACGTTTGGGGTTACCCATTAGGCCGGCAGGTGCTGCCGTGCTATGTTTATAAGCTTTACAAGTTTCACATTTAGAGATGTAATTGCGAATTTGTTTGAAGAGACCAGGCCAGTAATACTTCAAGGAAATCTTTTTATACGTCTTGAAAGTTCCTGGGTGTATAGAGTCGGGAGCACTATGATTGTCAATTATTATTTGTTCTCTTCCTTCGAGGGGAACGACAAGTTTCCAAGAGTAATCTTCGAGGATGGATAGTGGTACCTTGCAATTACGGTATAGTTGTCCTTCTTTTATGATAAAATTAGGAAACTTTTGTTGATTATTTTTACAACCTTCGAAGATTTTCAAGTACCATTCATCTTTTGTAGATGGAGGGGGGGCAATTGTGTCAACATTTAATGAAGCCAATTCAATTCTTGAAAGAGCGTCGGGAACAATATTGTCCGCGCCTTTACGGTGTACAACATCAAAATTGAATTGAGACAAACGGGAGGCCCAACGAGCGAGTCTACCGGAGGGATTACTTAAAGAGATCAACCATTTCAAACTACTATGGTCTGTGACTACAGTAAATTTGCTACCGTCTATGTAACCGCGGAAATGGTGAACAGAATCCAATACAGCCAATAACTCCTTTTCGGTAATTCCGTAGTTTTTCTCGTGTTTATTTAATGTACGGGAAAAATACGCTACAGGGTGTTCGCCATCTGGGAATTCTTGAGTTAGGACTCCACCGATTCCTACGTTGGAGGCATCCGTGTGGAGGGTAAAAGAGAGTGCAAAATCCGGGCAATTCAGAACGGGGGCTTTTTGAAGGGCATTTTTTAAAGTTGTAAACGCTTCTTCAGTTTCAGCAGACCATCGGAAGTTGCTGACACCTTTACGGGTGCCGGTAATTTTATTTAAGGGGGCTGCAATTGTGGAAATGTCTTTGATGAATCTTCTGTAGTAACCTGCAAGTCCAAGGAAACCTTTGACTTCCTTCGCGTTTTTGGGTCGGGGGAAATTTGCCATGGCTTCCACCTTAGCGGGGTCTGTTCTTAGACCTTTTTCGTCGACAATGAATCCCAAATAACGTAGACGGGACTTACAGAATTCAGACTTCTTCAAGTTGATGGTTAAACCAGCGAACTTGAGTTGTTGAAAAACCTTTTCCAGCATTAATAGGTGTTTTTCAAAGGTGTCGCTGACGATGATGAGGTAGTCAAGGTAACAAAACAGGCTGTTATCGACTTCAGGACCGAAGAGTTTGTCCATCAGTCTTTGTAATTCGGCGGGGCTGTTCTTTAGACCAAAGGGTAATCTTTTAAAATGGAACATTCCTCTACCAGGTACAACGAAAGCAGTTTTTTCACACGATTCTGCGTCCAAAGGTATTTGCCAAAAAGCTTTGCTTAGGTCAACAGAGGAGATGAACTTGGCGTTGCGCAGTTTGTCTAAGGTCGCGTGGACGTAAGGTAAGGGGTACGCGTCAGCTTCCGTGCAAGAATTTAAACGTCTACTGTCGAGACAGAAACGTGCGGAGCCATCTTTTTTAGAAACCAAAAGGGTTGGGTTGGTCCATGCACTTCTGCTGGGAACCACCACACCCATTTTTAACATTTCATCAAGTTCTTTTTCTAAAAGTTTAAGCTTTTGGGGGGCTAAGTTGTAATAACGTTGCTTTATGGGTGGGCCATTGGTTTTAATGTGGTGTTCTACCAAATTTGTCAAACCCAATCCACATTTTTCGAAAGATATTGATTCGAATTTATTGACCATTTCCTTTAGTTGGAGAGCTTGGTCCGTGCTTAAATTTTCGTGAGGTATTATTGTGCGGATCTCACTAATTTGAGCAGCAGTGGAGGTTTCGCCAAGAGTATTAAATACTTGGGGAGCAACGTTGAATGCCTTCCAGAAGTCAACGCCAAGGATGAAATTCTGGGATATAGAGGGCACTATTAGAAAATTGATTGTAATTATTTTATTGTTACAATTAATTGGCAGGGCAAGGGTACCGATGACTGGCTGGGAAACATTATCCGCAGTCGTCAGGTGTGTTGTTTGTGGCGAAATTTTAAAATCTCTGTTAACAAAAGGCAGGTGAGCATTGTTGCCAAGACAGCTGACAGATGCACCGCTATCAAGTAATCCGGAAAAGGGCACATTGTTAACAGAGAAAAGGGCATAGGGTCTCCCATCTTTAGCTTGTTTGCAACAAACCGAGGAAACATTTAAGGTCTGGTTAAAATACTTAATGTGTGATAACCAATCAGTCCATTCTTTAGACCTTGGTTCAGAATGGGTGCCTGAGAGGTTATTATTTAGTTTTTTGGCCTCTTCATGTAGAAATTTGGTGGGGGCTTGGAGAAATCCACCTGAGGTCTGACATCGCTTGGGTTTTGTAACCTTTCTGCATTGTGCCTTGATTTCTTGAAAATGTTGCGCAGTTCGTCGCGTGGAGGAGAGCGGTCCCTAGAGTGGTGTCTCTTGGAGGTTCGGGGTTCCTTGGATTCCAGAAGTCTTGCTTGCTTGAAACAAGTAGCGGCCAGGTGGCCTACTTTTTTGCAAAAGGAGCACACTTTTTTGTTGTCGAATTCTGGCTTTAAACCAGACGAACGGCTTGGCACAACCACATTATTCGACACATTCTTTATGTTCTTCCTATCCTGGTATGATTCCAGGAGGCGACAGACTTCGTTTAGCTGGGCCAGGGATGCAATTTTCTGTGAGGTGATGATGTTCTCGTATTTGCTTAAAAGGCCATCAGTTATGACTGGTAATAGTTCAGCTTCCGGAACAGGATGTGAAAGCTTGATGTTGATGGACTCAGCCCTTTCTATGAATGTTGCCACAGGTTCATTTACTAGCTGTTTAATAGATAGTAAAGATAATTTGATCCGGTGCTGGGCCTCCTTTTTTCCAAAGCTAGAGATTAGGGCAGATCTGAGTTTATTCCAATCTTTGCATTTAGTCTTTTGGATGCGGTGCCACGGAATTAATTCTGGGGAGATGAGTTCTATAAAGTTTCTCCGTAGAATCTCGAATGGGATATTTTTGATTGTAGCCGTTTCTTCAATACGGTCAATGAAATTCAGCACATCGGAGACGCCATTATATTTGACTTTCCAAGAGGATAAATCGTAAGTTTTATCTTGTGTCAAGATGGGTGCGACGTCCTGTTTTATCATTACATGCGGCGTAGGTCCTTTGTCAAGATTATCCAAAACTTGCGTAGCCGAACGTGAATTATTTTCGTTGGAGGGGGCGAGGTTTATTCTCCTAATGTACTTTTTGTTGAATAAAAGTGCATATGCCTTCAATGTAGATTTAGATTTGCTTGATGGCGAGAGTCCTCTATCCCTTAAAGCAGCTTGTAAGTGGGCTTTGGATAAACTATGCACATTGGGAATGGTACCCAAGTTGGATGGTGTAATAGCTTGCTTGTCCTCCATTGTGAGTTTCCTGGGTGGTGAGAAAAAGAAAAATTTGGCCAGGGGTTTCCTTTAGAAAGCGCAAAATTAATTTTTGTGAGGCACTTTTCACTTGGTGATCACTGTTGGCACTTCCAAAATATGTTTGGTATACATGACACCAGAATTCTTGTCAAAGGGAGGCAGACGAGAAAAAATTTTGCGTGGAAAGACCTTAGTGGTAAAGGTTTTTGTGTTTCACTGACCACTTTTGAGAAAACTGTGAAATTCACAAGTATTTATTTATTTTTGAAAAATTTTGCCAGGACTGACCTTTAGAAAACAGGTTTTTTTTTTTCACAAATCACTTTGCACTGAGAAAGGCACTAAAGTTCACAAAAGGCACTTTTCTGGCAAATAAAGGACAAACTTCCGGATGAAAATGACTGAATATGGGATTTATTGCGTCAACCATATTAAAATTATTTTATTTATTCATGGAATCAGTCATTGGCTTTATTATTATTCCACTTTTCACTTATGTAAGGGAAAAAAACACAATTCACTTTCACTTATGCTGAAAAAAAAGCAGTACCTATAGTGTATAATGGGGAAAGAAAGTCATTATTTTGTCCATTTGGAGAAATATTAAGTTGTACTAATTTGACAGACACAAGTGGGCCAATTGGTATATTGTGCAGAAACAATAAAAATACGTAAGTCCGAAATTTTTCATTAAGGAATTCGCAAAATAACTGGGGTTCCAGAATCAAATTTATAATAATAATTTCTGTTGGTATCCGGTTCAGTCATAAAAGCGGTTTGGATTTAAACGCTGCCTAGCAACAGTCCGTTGTTCATTCCGACGGCTTTTTTCCGTTGGGATATTGGCGCGATCAAAGCATTTGCGCGCGCAATCCAGAGAATATCGCGTGAAGCATCGGGCCGTTAGATTTGGCGCGGATCACTGTTGCTATGCGCCCGTTGTTTGGTGACGCGTGCGCAATCCAGATTCGCGGTCAAAGGCTGGCGTTTCGGGTACTCAAAATGGCCGTCGTTTCAAATGCGATTTAATTCATAATTTCAATCAGATCTGTTATGGATCTAATTTACATATTGGTTTCTGTGGTTTTTTCACAGGATTCACAGTACACTGGGTGTAGAATATCAAGGCATAATTAATGTTTACAAAACAGTTGCTATGCGGGGAGGATTTCGACAAAGAAAAGGTCCCGCAAAGTGACCGGGATAGAAAAAAAAATTCCTGCCCCACGTTCTGGCGTCAGTTGTTAGGGTACCCCGATGTCGGCTACTAAACCAACATCAGCACACCAACACGTCCCTGGCTAGCTCTCAGCGGGACAATGGTACTCTCTATTCAGGGGGTGAGCCGCTCAAAGCTATGGAATTTCTCTCTATCTTCCGGCGTCCCACGGGATCCACACTGGTCAACAATCCTCCCGCCGTAGCAGAATAATAACAAAGTTAAATCATTAAGACATGTATTGTAAACTCAAACACGGTACATAGGTTTCTACAGTACAATTCAATACAAGAAATGCAAATTACACAAACCTAGCTAAAGTGTTTAACTCTCACTGTCTCTCTCTCAAAACGAAACTCTCCGAGTGGTGATTTACGCGGGGCCCTACATTTCACTGATTACGGACACATTTAAAAGAGGAAATCAAGATACAGCTTACATGTGGATTGGCAGGAACCTCGTCTCATGTGGTAGTTCCATCAGGCACTTTCGTATTCTAAATAGACCGAACTATTAGTGCGGCCGATTCTACTTGTAGGTATTTCAATAATACATCGCGGCCACATTGAATTCGGTCCGCCGCTCGAAAGCGGGCCGCGTACGTCCGTTCGCAAGGGCGCACAAATCTCTTCTGTCGATGCAGCGGACTGCCGAGTGGCAGGGCAAACGGGGAGAAGCAGGGGGAAACAGGAAACGGGGGGGAGAGAGGGGAGAGGCCGAGTTGTGTTTGAGCTTGTTTTGGGCTCTAGTCGCTTCAAGGGGCGTATCGTAACAAAATACATACAAAATTTGTAGCGTCTATCAAAATTTACATTTATTACTTACTGCTTGCCTAATTATTTTTAAAGAATTTCATTTCACTTGATATATTGTTTAAATGTCGCGGTGAGAATTTAACCTGCAATCTTCATCTTTTCTGTGGAAGAATTTGCTTGAAAACGTTTTGAAGAAGAAAGTTGGCACCCAATCTTTGTAATTTCATTAAATATGTGTTGTTAGTTGTTAGTTGCGCCGAACCATGATATTCAAGGCGGAAAAGCTGTGCAAATTTCACAATTTCAGAGCTAACCCTTAGATAGCTTTCGCTGCTGCAGCACACAAATTGTCTGTTTTGTGGCCCCTACTCACCATCCGATTTAAAGCTCTACTTGCAGGACTGCACGCTGTGCTGTAAATTGGAGGTTGCCTCCACACATTCGATTTTCAGTCTTTGCGCCGTGAAAACTTATTCGTAGCGCTGCGCTCAAACGTGTCATGTGCTCCGTCAAAAAATTCGCCAAATTTACTTGCGCATGCCGGGATATGAACCCGCGGCCTGCGAGTTACCCTTTAACCACGAAGACGGCATAAACGTACCTACATACATATTTTGGTAGGTGTACCTATATATTTTGGTAGGTGTACCTATAAATTTTGGTAGGTGTACCTAAAAATTTTGGTAGGTGTACCTATAAATTTTGGTAGGTGTACCTATAAATTTTGGTAGGTGTACCTATAAATTTTGGTAGGTGTACGTATATATTTTGTTAGTAGTACAATAGTAAAGTACAATACAATAAATTATTACATAATGTAGGCCTCGATATTTTTTTACGAATACCTATTTTTTAATATATAAAAATAGCAAAAAATTACATACTTTCCGCAAACGGCCTGATAAAAATGTAAAAGCATATTTATAGGTCGATTACAATCGAACAGAACCAAAGATATTGAAATATGAGGATATGTGCTATCCGCCGTTTTTACTAGGTGAGACTGCGCTTCCGGGTGTCGCCGGTGTTGTTTACCAATTAACGAATAAACTAAACGAACGCTAAACTAAATGAACAAATTCTTTCCGTATTCAAACTATATTGTTAACCAATAATAATACATACCTTAAAAAAAATCAAGAAAATGAACAAATTCTTTTTGTATGCAAACTACGCGCATTAGGCCGTAGTTCGGCGACAGTCGCGGGACATCATAGCATATCTCTTTGTATTTGAATATCTTTGCACAGAACGTTCCCGATGAGAAATGACATGAAATTGAGGATTTGGTCGGAGTTGGAGAGGATAATACAGATCGCAGGTCTTGCTGCAGATTGGGGGAAATTGGAAGTAATCCTCTCCGGCAGAGGAATAATAATAATTTGGCCTGCGGTTATGCCTACTAACGATACGATTTGCAGTGACCCTTCATACCGTTCCGCAAGCAGTGTTTTAAATCGGATGGTGAGTAGAGCTTTAAAATACTACTTTGGGATGATGACTAGGGACTTTAAAATACAACTTTTTTATACTCGAGACGTTGCCGCTGAGAGGTTCGTTGGAACCTCTCTTTCTGATGAATAATAAAGATGTTAAAACGGAACTATTATATTCACTAGTTGACACAGGTTAAGCAGCTGAACACTGTAGAAGCGTACATAAACATTTAGAAGTCAGATCTCTGTTCATAAACCATTAAAACGCGTTGTATTTATATATTGACATCTAAATAATTTGAAAATAGTCGGGTATCCTATAGAAAAACGGGTGCGGCAAACACACGTTAACCTTGCTGCGCATCATTGATTGGTCGATTTTAACTGCACTACTAATCTATTGAATTAGATTCTATACGATTCTCAGATCCAGCCAATCAATAGTTAACCCGTAATACGTACTAAATGTAGACAGTTAATTGAATTGTAATGATAGTGATTAATCGATTGTCTGACCTTGGAACGATTGATTTAATTTAGTTAATTTGTTCAAATTGATAGAAAGCAATTGAGTTTAAGGTGTCGATTAGTCTCACTTTTGATCTTGCTTTTTATGTAGTGATGCTCACACGTAGATGAATAGAATTTTAGTGGAAGTTACTCTCAGTTTTCAGAATCATATTGATCACCATTCAGAACCATTCGACCTACATAAATATAAAAACTTTTAGTACCTATCTTTTTTTTTACATTAGCTCCACACAGGAGGCCCTGGGAAAAATAATTCCATAACTCCCCTTAGGGCCTATGTCATCTTTGGGGATGCTGTGTGGAGGGTATTTTTAGGAAAGAGAGACAGTTCTGGGGATAGTAAGGAAAGGGGTATTAGGTGGATAGGAATCAGGAGGTCAGTGTGTCGCGAGTGACGGATGTATGAAACCATCCCTCTTACTGCGGTGCAAAGCGATGTTCCGGGAGAGTACGGCTGTATAAGTCAAAGGGAGTCCCTTAACCACACTCTTCTGATCCGGCCTGCCGTGCAACTTGTGACAAATCTTACCCCATGAACCCCGTGCACCCCTGCTAAGTCACCAAACGTAGCGAACCACTTGGGGTGACCTATGGCAGAGGTGTTGGTTATCCAATAAATGGTTCCCGTGGCGGCGGTACCCATACCTGCCTCCCAAATTGTAATCTAGTTCTTATTAGCCAGAACTTCTTAACGTCATTTTTCTCCCTTTCTATAGTCACTAAACATCCAGTAAGTACCTACTTAGAACTTTTCCCGGTTACGAATAACCTGACAATATTTGACAATCTCCTATTATACCACCACCACAGTAACCGGAAAATGTTGCTTTTGTCGTGATGGAGGACTTGGCCAGCCGAGGAATCGAACACGCGACGTATGCGTGGGACCCAAACGCGATGTGAACTCAACCACTGACCGATTAAACTGAATTAAAATATGAAGTAGTAATAATAATAATAATTCGATAACTTATATAGTGCCATTTTTCTGTAAATCACATCAAGCACACAGAAGTAGAATAAGAGTCCATAAATAAAAATAACATTAATTTATTAATATTTCTGCAGAATTTCTGATTTTCTTAGCATATAGTAATTTTGAATCCTCAACAAAAGTAATGTACATCTTCCTCTCACACCGGAATCGGTTTTTTACATTCCCTTCAAATGTTAAAAGTATGTAACAGCTCTAAAAGCTGAAATTATCATACTACGTTTCTACGTTCTCTCTTCTGTCGCCATGCTGATGTACCACGTATCATTTAAGTTTTAACCCCTAAAAGCTCGGAGGGACATTACTAGCCACAAACATCATATATTATATTCCATTAGTGCCTTTGAAGGACATATCTGACTTCGTCCCAAACATTATAAAAGTAGTTTTATCTTTTTTATGTAATGTGGAGAATGTGATTTTTTCTTTCAAGAATCATTTTTCTCAATTTATTATCTCGTGTATTTATTTTTTATTTCATGGATAAAAGCCAAAAAAATTGTATGATAACATTTTGGTTGCATTTATTCGTTGATAGTTTAAAATTTAAAAAGTATAATATTTTGTTATTGTATCAACGGCACAAAAGTGAATATGTTTTCTAAATATCGAATTCTTTAAAAATGTTTCGATAAGTTTTTTGTTTACATTTTCATGTTTGATATTGAAATTTTATAACTTAGAAATGTAAATGTTTATTTCAAATATAAACTTCTTAAAGATAATATTATTATGTATTTTCTAAAATGGTATTTCTTTTTACGACAACTTTAAAAATAAGAAATACATAGTAAATTTAAAATACGCCACTCAGAAGCATCCTGAAATTCAATGAAATTTCACCGTGTCGTTGGGACTTATAAACATGTAATAAACAAAAATTTTAACAAAACAAAAAACGACTTCAAAAAATGCCCTAAAAAGTAAAAAAATAATTTCGTACGATTGTTGTTTTTGAAGTCGGTGTCAGCCAAGGTAACTACATACATAAGTAGTTATAGGTGAGATGTGGAGATCTTGGCCGACACCGACTCCAAAAATAACAATCGTACGAAATTATTTTTTTTACTTTTTAGTGCATTTTTTGAAGTCGTTTTTTGTTTTGTTAAAATTGTTGTTTATTTTTTGATTTTTAGTGACGAGCGTGCGTAAAGAAGTTTTACCTCAAAAAAAGAATCATCGAAATCTGTTGGCGTAATATTGAGTTATTCGTCCATTTGTCGCGCACATACTTATTGAAAATTTAAGACATGTATGGTTTTCTCATGGATCCCATTGTCAGAACTGAACCAAAATAAATTGGGACCACGCGGAAAGCACCAGCTTTCTAATAAAAAAAGAATCATCAATATCGGTTCACCCAATCAAAAGTTCTGAGGTAACAAACATAATTTTTTTTTTAAATACCGTCGAATTGATAACCTCCTCCTTTTCGAAGTCGTTTAAAAACAATGGTTAAATATGCATTTATAAAATCATTAATACTTTACCTTTGTTTCGTATTTTCCCCAACTTAAACTAACCAGGGGTAGGCAGAGAAGGTGTACCTTCATACGACTCATCTGTATTTTTCCTTGGTGTAATGCATTTATTGTTTTCTTTAGTATCATTGTCAAGTCTAAGAAAGACACAAATAATGTAAATTTATTATTTGTTAAGATCCCCGAAAACATAAGTAATTTTTCTTTTCTATTTCCGCAAAGTACCTACCCCGCAGTAAGTCCGTCGCTATGGCAACCAGGGTGTACGTTCAACGCTATTCAATAGGTAAAGCTACCAGAAAGGAGTTTTCACTTTGTAAAATGTTCACTGCCTGTTCGTTGACATGGAAACTTTTAGCATAATGAAAGGTACCTACATTTTTTTTAATATTGCTTCTCTTCGGATCGTCGTTTAAGAATATTGTATCGGGTTTTCGGCATCCCCTATTTTGAGAATTGTTGCGATAACGATGTATATTTAACGATTTGATGTGTTATGGTAATGTTTTATATTGTATTTTGTTCTATGTTTTTGTCAAATATTATAATATTGTTTAAAATTTTTCACGGTTTTACACTATATTCTTTAAAATCTACTTGTACACTCTAAAAATGTTTCACTTTTATAACTTTTGGTGTAAATTCTACGTATGTGTAATCCTCGATAAATTACATATTATTTTATATCTATGTAAAAGCCCCTATGGGCGTACAACAACAATAAATAAATAAATAACATCAGAGCTGAAGATATGTCAGAGTTGACAAGAAAACTCTACTCATCATGCAGATGGATTGCTTACATTTTGCAAGTTTCAAGCTTGTTTTTCGATCAATCTACTCAGTTAATACCATATATATGTTTTTCTATTTTATTTTTACTTTTAACTTATTGCTTAGTCTTATATCTTTTTAACTTTTACTTTTCTTATAACAGTTTGGGATGGGTACCGCTGCCCTTGGAACTATTTATTGGATAACCCAAGTAGACGCTCTGTATACTGATTTTTCCAAAGCTTTTGATAAAATCAATCAAAAATTATTAATAAAGAAACTTTGGTCTTTTGGCATACGTGGTAACTTGTTTCGCTGGGTAACTTCCTACATACTCAAAAGATTACAAACGGTAGCATTAAAGGGTTTTAAATCTGATTTCAAAGAAATTTCTTCAGGCATCCAGCAAGGGTCTCATCTCGGTCCATTATTTTTTATTTTATATATTAATGACATAGTGAATGTCGTAAAATACTCCAAATTAGAATTATTTGCCGATGACGCCAAACTGTACAAACCCATAAATGACCTAAATGATTGTATCAAATTACAAGATGATTTGAACAGCGTAGCTATGTATTGTGAGAATAACCAGTTATTTTTAAACAGTTTAAAGTGTCATCACATCATATTCACAAGAAATGACAAAAAAATTGTACATCAATATCTGTTAAATGAAAACAAAATTGAAACCTGCTCCAATATTCGTGATTTAGGTGTGATTCTCGATAGTAAGTTACAATATCAATGCCATATCAATCAAATAACAAATAAAGCTACTAAAATGCTTGGTTTCATAGTAAGAAATACAAAAGAATTCACAAACACTGTAATTATCAAACAACTATACTTTGCGTATGTACGAAGCCATTTAGAGTTTGCGTCAACTGTGTGGTCTCCATTTTATGCAGTACATATAAATAAAATTGAATCGATTCAGAAAAAATTCATAAAATACCTTTCTTACAAATCGTACAATCGATTTAATAATTATCTTGATGCAATAAATTTCTTCAAAATTGATGCATTGAGTGTACGCAGACAATTCTCAGATGCGATGTTGCTATATAAAATCGTAAATAATATAACCGACTGTCCTGAATTATTGAACAGAATAGATTTTAAAGTACCTACACGGCACACACGTTCGTGTAATATTTTTAAGAAAAAACACTGTAAAACCAATTCAAACCAAAATGCTTGCCTTATTAGAGTGTGTTCAACATATAATAACATTTTCTCTGATATATATATCTTCAATTGTAACGAAAATAAATATAAAAATTCTATCAAAAGTGTATTAAAATGTATTAAATGACTACAAAATTCATAAATTTAATGATATATTATGTACTACCTTCCACCTGTTATACCTATGTTATATCTTTTAATGTACTATCTTTTAATTTTCTAAAATTACTTTTTAATTTCTAGACATACAATGTAATAGTATAATGAGGAAATCTATAATTGGTTTCTCAGTTAGGTTAATTACACAAGTATAAATTAATCATTATTGTAAACTGTTGATTTCCCTAAAATAAAATAAATAAATAAATAACCATCACCCCTTCCATAGGTCACCCAAGTGGTTCGCTACGTTTGGTGATTTAGCAGGGGTACCCGGCTTCATGAGGTGTGGTTTGTTCTTGGCGGCGAATGCGTTTGCCCACCTACTGTGTGGTGGACCGGATTTGGATCTAACCTTGACCTCTCCAGTTGGACTATATCTACCCATCAGCTTGCATCGCAGTGGGAGTGATGGATTCATACGTCTGTCACTCCTGAACACTTTGACCCCTAGATTCGTACCAACATTTTTCCTTCCCAGAACTTCATCTCCTTCCTTTTATTAAAATACCCTTAACACAGCATCCCCAAAGATGACATAAGCCCTGATGCGAATCGTTTTCCTAAGGGCCTTCTATGTAATGAAAAAAAATATCTGTCGTAATTTTAAAAAATTTATTTCTCATGTTAAAGTTGTACTACCTATATAATATGTAAAAGCCTTCTGGGCTGGGCGCATAAACACAATAACCGATTTAGGCAACTGTGCTGTCTGTAGACAATTCAATAATTATTGGTAAAGAGCATATTGTCGTGGGTTTTTGTATCGTGTTTTATACTTGGCGTTTTCTTGCTGCAACTCGATTTGATAATAATTATAATTGGATCATTTTCTTACAGCATAGTTTGTGTGAAAATCGACTCAAGGGCGTTTTAATATACACCCAAGAAATCTTGTTTAAACCTTGTTTACGCAAATTTGATTCCGCCATACTTATAATAATGATATAGTTGTAAGTATATTAAATCACGTCTAATTTTGTCGATGTTTCTGATTTATCCAGTTTAATCATTGGAGACCATATTTATCCCAGCTCACATAGATCTCCTAGAAATCTTTGTTCTCCTTTACTATCATGGTGAGAAGTGTAATCTAAAATCTAAACGGTATTGGAAAGAGAAAAGAACACATAAGCGGAAATATTTTTACCTACTGACAAAATACTCCCGAATTTAATATATTTTCATATTAATTTTCTTACGACCGAGGTATACACTTCTTTTTTATGAGTTCACAATATTTTTTTGGATTATTTTCTCTCTGATTATTCTTATATTATACTAGCGAATACCCGGCATGCGTTGCAGTGCCACTCAAAAAATAAATTGTTTCTCGCTGAGTATTCTTTGCCATGCGTCACCGTTCCCGTCCCGTTCCCCTCCCGTGACCCCTTTCCTTCCCGCGTTCACCTTCTACCTTCCCCGCCTTACCTACTATAATTTTTTGTACAAATTTCTTAACGCCAGTGCTCTCTTTTATATATAGAAACCTTCGCGGGTGTGTGCAAATCAAATCACCAAAGTTTCATCGCAATCGGATGAATGGTATATGAAATATTATCATTACGCTAGAGCTCACCATTAGGTATATATACAGAAACCTTCGCGAGCGTGCGCATAACAAATCATCAAAGTCACATCGCAATCGGATGAATGGTATACGAAACAATAAGGGCCAAACAAAGAAACATTAATTTTTATCTATATTTAGATTATTATAAATTCCAAATTGACTTTTTTTCTCTTTAATAATTTTCGACATTTTTATTTCCACAGATAAGTTAAATTATGTAACGTTAAATAATGTATTTTATAAATTTTATGTATAATGTAGATTAAAAAAATCTTATTCATTCTATCATCTCTGTAGGTAAACACAAAAGACCTTGAAGGATGACACGCACTGGTGAAATAAATATAAAATCCTAGAATAATACAGTTTTCCCTTTTCTCCGGAATTTCCGATGCGCAAAAAGAGATCGCTATACGGAGAATTACGTCTTATTCACCCTCTGAGTAATCCCTTACTCAGCATCCCTTACCAACACTTTCATATTATTCTATGTTTAAACGAATTGCGTTAAAATACGTCGTCGCAAAAATTTTATGAGTCGTGTCTGTAGCTTTGTACACATATATTGAACCTCTCAGAAACCTCATTTTTTAGAAAGTCAAAATATTTCCGTTTTGCAATAAAATCCACATAATGGAATCCAAATTCTGAATATATCCGAAAACTAAAAACTGTTTTTGAAAGGTGATGAAGTACGTTTACAAATGTCATTATTAGAAATGAAAAATAATTTTAAAAATATTGCAACTTTTAATACACACATTAAATAAATTGCACATCTTACTTTTTTTATATCTAAAATTACCGATAAAGAAAAAAAATACACGCATACTGTATTAGGCAAATGTATTATAAACACTATTATCACGTCACGTTTTTGTCGTTTCGTAAAAAGGTGATGAATAAAAAATTCTCCAAACTTCATCTTCAGCTATCAGAAACTTTGGTTTCGAAGAGGTAAACTCTAACAATTATTATAAGCAATAATTATTGGCATGAAACACTCATCTACATTGAAAAAATCTCCCGAGAAAAGATAAATGCCGCCGACGGGACTTGAACCCGCGTTTTTCTGATATCCGGTCAACTGCTCTTATATCCTCTGAGCTACGTCGGCTTATCTCCAACCCGCCAAATAATTCAATATATAGTTATATTCTAGTGTTTCATTCAACAATTACTGCTTATTACATTTTTCCACCTGCAAACAACCAACTTTATGTATATGAGAAAGGCATTGTAAGTGCTAAATCTCTCACTTGGTGGCGTCGAGACAAATTATGTCTACACTTTTTGGTGAAATTTTAACTTGTCAAATATTAATTATTATTTTTAATTGATAAACCGATTTTTAAGACAAGATTTTTATGCGTAACACAAAGGGTAGGTATAAAAAATAATAAGGTAAACTTTACACTTATTTAAAGCGTGGAGTTTTCTCTTTCTAATCCCGTTTAGATCATATTTATTTATCTTTTATCTTTTATCTTTTATCTTTTATCTTTTATCTTTTATCTTTTATTTGTTTTTGTTTTTGTTTTTAAGCGCTCTAGGGGAAAATATCTGAATTTGATTTTAAGATATTATTTGTCTTCTTTTTCTTATGAGTACAAAATTATATACTGTTAGGAATACATAATCAACACCTTTTCCTGCTATAAATAACATGTTATGTTAGTAAACAATGTAATATGAAATTAAATTTGTCAATTTGACTGGCCTAAAACAGGATCCATTCCTAGTTGGCTAGTCAAAGTTTCCACATATGTTTTTATTGTTCAATTTTATGTGAAATAAAGTTATTATTATTATTATTTCTCACCATGAAAGTAAGGGAGATACAACGATTTATATGAGACCTACGTGAGCTGGGACAATTTGTTTTATCCTGTGATTAAACGGGTTAGCTGTATTTAAGATATTAACTCTCGTCCGTCGAATCCAGAATCGAAGTGTTGCTTTTAAATTGCTTTAACTATATTTAGTGACTAGATCCGAATATCTATGAACTTCCCAATCTTCCTTTTCTCACTCCTTAATCACAACCCGCTCCAATAATTCGAGTGTCCCCAATTATTGGGGCTAACGTAGTTCTACTGTTAGTTTTGATAAAAAGAGTTTTATTTCACATGTACACATTTGTTACTTTATTTTTATTTATCTGCGATGTGTCAAAACTGGTAGCAGATAAATAAAAATTAAGTAACACATGTTCAGGTTAAATAAAAGTCTTCAAAACAAAACGAAAAAGCGAGTTTTGCTTGTTTTTAACAGAAATTTCAGGAGATTTTTTTTATCCATATTCTTATGTTTTATACGATTTTTTTTGGTATTTCGTTTACCGTACATTTCACGATTAGCAAGCTAATCATTCTATATTTAAAATATTAAAAGGAAGCCACAACCCAAAAATGGTTACACGCCAGTGTTGCCGGATTTCGCGTAAAATTTTTCCTCGCGACCGCAGCACTTTGGAGACCTTATTTTACGGACAGTCCTCGTATTTACCAAGTTTTTTTTCATCACTTATAATGTCTTTTCAAAGGAGTCATGAAGTTGCATATTTTTGAATTGTCCGGTCACCTGTTTTCCGTGAGAATAGAAACGTTATTGAGACTTGTACTTAATACACCGTTTTAGCAGTAAATTCATTAAATTATTAAATTCCATTCTATATTTTAATTCTGCGGCAAAAATAATCTTTCAAGAACCACATTTTAAAAAATAAGAGTGTTTTCTTTTTCAACACTTCTAGAGCATTTCGGGCAAAATATCTACCACACATAACAATATGTAAACCGTCGTTGTAAAAAACAATCCTCCTACGTCAACTCTGTGTTCAAAGTGAGCAAACAGTACCCACTGTTAAACCGAATTAACGTTTTATTATTTAGAGTTGGTTAAGCCAGAAGTGGTGCTGTATTTCTACCCCTCAGTACTGTGTCGCTGAAAGTGTCGTGAGGACATCCTTTGGTCTTGAGTTCCGGAGAACTATCTCTATGAATTCTTTATCAGAACTTCTAAACGACTAATACATTTCTGCTTGGGAAACGTTCGTACTATGCCAACCTGTCTAGAAAATATGGACACCTGCCTGGTTCCCAGTTATCACTTATTTCTGCGGGTTCCTCTTTGAAGACTAGTAGGGGTAACGAGTAACTATCATGCCCGTTTATTCATTTATAAGCGGAATATTCCGCTGCTTCACGTTCTCAAATGTTATCCCCAAGATTCTTCTGTAGCAGTTTTAGCAACGGAAAGACCTCGTATAATAATTTCTGCATGATAATGTGTTTCGTAATTTAAATGGTTTCGAGTTAGTAATTTATTTATTACACGCCCTAATGGGCTTTTACATTCTAGTTTATAAGTTAAGTAACACTGTTTTTAAGTTTAGTTTTAAATAAAACTAAAACAATAAAGTAAATTTAATACAATGAAAAAATGTTAAATAAAATACATTGGTAAAGATGATAATAAGTCTCACATAAATTGAAATTCAATGAAAACAAAAATTGCAGAAATTATACACGCCTATTTTTGTCTAGATGTATAAAAGAATTGGAATAAACAATGTTTATTTTTAAGATGAAATATATCTCCCAGATCAGAATATTTATTTCCGAGACTGTGAACTCTCTAAATCGGGGAATTTTAGTGACAGTGTCCTGTTAATTTTTTGAGTAAAAGGGTAGTTAAATGTTGGCAAGATCTTTAGAGAATATGGATGTTGATTAATTGAAGCAATTCAGGACATGTAGTGATGATTAGGGAACGGTAGGTACTGGATAAATGATGTTCCGGTAGGAACCTTTTATAATCTCTTTTCAAGAACTAACAGTATATATACACATTATTATGATGTGGAGTACACTACGTTTGCCCCTAGCTAAAAATAATAAGAACGGTGAAATATTTTTTTATTTATCTATATGTTCGTTGTTTATGCATCGGCTGCTTTTAAAATTTCCGCGGTGACGGAACGGCGATGGCAAGTCAGAAAGACGAAAAAAAGAAATTTTTCAAGATTTTTTCCTGGAGAGACAGTTAAATTTATTAACATAACAATTTATATACAAACACATGTTGTCGTAACTTTTAACTTTATTATTTATATTTTTTTTGTTTCAAATTAATTATATTTGAAGCTGCTAAAGAAGATCTTCGGGAGGTCGTCTAAAAAAAGCATTTTACGGTGAACACTATATCCCTGGATTGGACTGGAAATTTCCTGTATATGTACTAAATATTAATGTAAGTACATTAAGAAAATAATATTTTTTTAAATAGTTCGGCCTTCTAACTGCCTTGCGAGGGCGTTTTGTCCATAAAAAACGTATTCCCCAATTTCCCCTCTGGAATTTGACCCTAATGCGAATATTTTGTTAATATAGACCACTAGCGTATCTGCAATGCTTTTTTTTATAAGTCACTTTTTATATGATATAGGACTCTCCAAACCTTGTTAAATTTGCGGAGTTTGAACGCCATCAACTGACATTCAGTATAGAAACTAGACAATTTTATTTTTAAAAAAAAAGTAAAACGTACAGACATTGATTTTCTTCAAATACAGTAAAAAAATCTTAAAAAAGAGGAGAAAAATGAGAAACCAAACAATACAAAATCTCGATTTTGATATTTTTAGTTACGTATTATCAGCCTGTGGTGCAGTTGTCCCTTTCGCTCAGTTTTCAGGGGTAACAGTAACACTAAAACAACAGTTTAGTAAAGTATCTATTATTCTAATTTCTCAGCGACCATGTTTCCTCTTAAGGCGATCCACTAGTACAGGAAAAAATCGGAATTCACGCCCTTTTATGGGAGGAGTTTAAAAATACTTGAGAAAAAGCTTTTGGAAAGGTTGGAAAAGATATTTGAGTTTTTTTTTACATGTTGAAAGCAGACATATGTACATCGTTTGTCTCACTCTTATTTAGTGTATAAGAAAGAGCTTCACTATTATTGCGATAAAGAACTTACGTTTTTTTTTTGCTTTATTTGTGCGGTTGCCACGCCGCGGCGTCGCCGTGGAAATATTAAAAGCGCCTATTCTATCGTACCCGTTCTGCACCTCACGTAACTTCTTTGACAGCTGAAGATAATTCGCGTTTTTTTGTCAATAATATATTATGCAAAATAGTAGTTGGTCGCTTGGTACACCTGAAGACAATACACGATATGTGCATAATAATGATGGTGTTGGATTTGCATCTCGAATTATAGAACCGTGGCGAATGTTCATCAACGATGAAACTTGCATACTTGGAATGTTTATAGCTTACTAACAGTTACAATCCAACATCAGTTTACGAACAGGCAATAAATACACATTTTCCAATTATTTATTGATAGTTATTTTTTTTTTTTGAATAGTTGTTATTTTTTTCAATATTAATTTTCAAATTCTAAAGTTTCTAATCAAGTATTTTTATTATATCATTGGTGGGTTGAACTTGAATTTTTGGTGAGTGTTGAAATTTCGAAGCAATGAAAAAATACTTCTTCAAATAACTGATCCCTAAAGTGGACCCTTTATTATCAAAGATGTGTTATTTTATTGTATTTTTACATTAGCTTTATTCATACAGGACGTCGTGAGAAAATAATTTCCCTCACGGCCTATGTCATCTTTGAGGATGTTGTGTAGAGGGTCTTTTTAGGAAAAGGAAGGAGAGGAAGTTCTGGGAAGGAAAAGAGTATGAACGGTGGGTAAGAATCTTTGGGTCAATGTGTTTAGGAGTGATGGACATATGAATCCATCCCTCCAACTGCAGTGCAAGGCGATGGGTCGAGAGAGACCGGCTGGAGAGGTCTAGGTTAGGTCTCCCTCAACCAATCTCGATCTGGCCCGCCATGCAGTATGTGGGCAAACGCATTGGCCGCCAAGACCTAGACAGCACAGGCACTAGGGCACACCTGCCAAGTCACCAAACGTAACGAACCACTTGGGGTGAACCATTGTAGGGGTGTTGGTTATCCAATGGTTCCCGGGGCGACGGTATCCATATCTGCCTTCCAAATTGTATTTAATAAATTAAACGGTTTTTTGTTCCTCCTAAAATCCTGTGTAAAATGAGATACGCGGTGCTATAATCTGACCGATATATCACATTATACATGTTTGGATTAAAATTTGTGCTTTGAAATTGATTACCAAATTTGTTTAATTTAAGTAAGTAGTTTTAAACTTTTTGTTTAACTTTTCAGTGACTTGAGAAATGTGGCTGCTTAACACTGTACCCGCTGTCAAATAAAAAGCACACATTCTGTAAAGTTCTTTCGCCATAATCTCGTTTTGCATGCAAATCTGTAAGTCGGGCATTGAACCCGGGACCGATTTTGACATGATTTATCTCCCGTCGCGGTTCACATCTCGTCCCGACACTTTTTAGGCATGGCAATTTTTTTGCGACTAACAGAAAAATTAATTTATTAACTATTCCGCAAAATCTCACTCAGGCCCGGCTGCTCAATGTGGTGTTAACCGATGAGTTACTTCAAAGCAGTTTAGACATGTTTATCTTGTGCTTATGTAAGGAACGTAGATTTTATTTTAATGATTAAAATGTTTGCTTTATTTACTAAACAACTAAACATCGTGCAATTTCTCCCTTAGAGAAGACAGAACGTAAAGATGAAACGCCACACAACTCTGTCTTGAACTTGCATATCTGTTTGTATAAAGGTGAGTTCCTGTGGGGGGCGGGCGGTATTGATTTGATTTCTATACAAATCTATAGTTTTATTCTAAGTTTTTTTTGCATTTTACACACTTGACCTTAAAAACAGAAAGAACGCTGCTGTCTACAACGCCGGGAACTTTTTTAAAATGTGAATACCTCACAAAAGTTCCAACTGCTCCCGGCTGGAGCCAGTGAGACTATGGCATCTCCAATAAGAGTATGTTGTGAGGCTGAATGTAGTGGAAAGAGGAAGGAGATGGGGAGGGGAAGGCCCTGAGGAAAATGATTTCCCTCGGATGCTGTGTGGAGGGTCTTTTGAAGGAAAAGAAGTAGAGGAAGTTCTGGGAATGATAAGGTATGAGGGGTGGATAAGAATCTGGTGGTCAGTGGGTCCAGGAGTGACGGACGTATGAATCCATCCCCCCACTGCGGTGCAAGGCGATGTTCCAAAATTTCTGCTTGAGAGGTCACATGGTCTCCCTCAACCAGTCTCTCTCGATCCGGCCTGCCACGCATCTGGTTGGTAGACACATCCGCCGCTAAGTCCTCACCCCATGAACCCGGGCACCCCTGCTAAGCCACTACTTGGGTTGACCTATGGCAGAGGTATTGGTTATCCAATAAATGGTTCCCGAGGCAGCGGTACCCATACCCGCCTCCCAAAGTGAAATAAAAAATTCCCAAAATTTCATAATTTTTTTTCAAATTGCGATCCGAAACTTTGGTCTCATGAAGATGTACATTTCACTTATTTTGTGGTTAACTTTTTTAAATATAAAGCATCGTATTTTTTCTTTCTAACACCATTTATATCGTATTTCTCAATATGATAGTAAGGGAGACACAACTATTTATAGGCGACCTGTATGAGTTGTTCCTAAAAGCAAACAAATAGCCTGAGGGGTTAAATATCTGCACAAATTTTCTAACATTGTCTGTTGCATAAGAGCTGTAAGTTTCAATAAAATTTGTTGTACATAGTTTTAAATTCTCCCACTGTGTTTGATAAACCCGACCTTCGTAAAATAAAGAGACGAGATTTAAAATGTTAAATCCATATTCATCTTCACAACACTGTATAGATATTGGTGAATGGTTTAAATGGATCTATTCACCATTATGTATTATTATTCCCCGCATTACACAGCTTTGCGAACACGTTACCTGTATTATGATTTACGTTTCTTTTTTCATTTACCTGGATTTATTTTAACAATTTATTTAAATTTTGTGACCTAGATTCTCTTCTTGAGAGATGTAAAGGTTTTTGTCTGAAGATTAGGCAAATCTCAGTTTTCTGTGAAGATAGTTAAAAGCTTTTCACGAAATGCTGTAAAAAATAAAGGCATTTTAGATTTAAACACTCGCCTTTTGGTTCTATTCAATACAGTTTGAAAGGTTTTCATACATTTAGGTATAGATCGAATAGAAAATTCATAAACATGATATACCTATCTAGGTACTTGCAAAAAGAACTAAATTGTTTTTAATTAATCAAAATACTTAGTCAAAAGGAATTGAGAAAAGCTCACATTAAGCACAGTTGGACAGTGGAAAGGATGCTCAATTTTTCGACCAATTTACACAAAACCTTGAAAAATTATATACCTAAACCTTCCTCATGAATCACTCTATCTATTGGTGAAAACCGCATGAAAATCCGTTATTTGTTTTTGAGTTTATCGCGAACAGACAGACAGATGTGGCGGAGGACTTTAATTTATTATATTACTAGCAGACCCGGACACAGATTGCTGTGGCCAACGAAAACTAACCTTATAAACGCCATCTGTTAAATCAAATCCACACCGCCCGTTTGTCAGCCCGCTGCGCCAGATACATTATGTATTTCAACCAATTTACACAAAACCTTGACAAACTATATACCTAAAAACCTTTCCCATGAATCACTCTATCTATTGATGAAAACCGCATGAAAATCCGTTACGTAGTTGAAAAGATCTAAACGCACATACAGCGTGATCGACTTCACTTTATACTTGGCAAAGATAAAGATGTAGAGATTACAATACAAATAAAACTTGGATTGTAAACTACGTAGGTACTTAGTAACAGATTATCATGTGATTCACTTAGCTTTTTTTTATTCACCTTGTTATATTATTTTCAGCGAAATAACAAAATGTTTTCAAACCCGACCTCATTAAAAAACGTTTGTTTTTTGTTTTGCATTAGCATTCAACCGACTAAATCAGTTCTCGGCACTCCACACTCCACACCTGTGTAAACACAACATTATGCGGCCATCACTGTGTTTTATTTTGTTTCCAACACGCATAACTTGAATCTACGCCATAATTTTTGAAGGGAAACTTCTTTAGCGCCGTTAGTGATTTGAAGTTCGGATGAAACGGAAATGCGTCACAACTCAGTTCTACACAAATATTCGGTTCTAATATAATGCGGTAAATTCCGCGTGCCTTCCAAAGCGCAGTGAGCAAGGCGCATGACAGACAGACATCAAGCGAACGGAGGTTCGAATCCTACGAAATCCAAATTTTTTTTTTTAATTTTTGTGAAATCAATATAATATCCAATCTTCAAAACACTTTAAAATAAACAGGCAAAAGAAATCGACATCTAGCGGCTTTCTAGTTTCACTTCTACCGCGTGTGAATTGCACACTCTGATTTTTTTTTCAATAGGTTTGCTAGTATTTGAAGTGAAACTTCTTTATCACCGTTATGATTTGAAACTTGATGAAACGAAAAAGCGACACTAAAGGGAGGCAAACACATACATTTATAGGATTTACTTTGCGAGAGAATGGCGTAGTATAATCGGTCTCCTCTTTGTGCGGTGCTTCGTAGCTTCCCCACTCTCGTGTACTTAAGTTTTCTGAAGGTTTTACTTCTACCGCGTTTGAATTACACACTCTAATTTTTTAAGTGAAAACTTTTTTAGCACCGTTGTGATTTGAAACTCGGATGAAACGGAAACGACACTAAAAAGAGACAAACACAAATCTATAGGATTTAGCCTGCGAGAGAATGAGATAGAATGAAACCTTACCGCATTGGTCGCTTTGATGCAAATTCATTGTAGTTTGGTTTGTAATCTTATACTACCTGTCCCCGGATTTGCCTGAACTTTACGTAAATTATTTCGAAATCAGATGTGGCGGTAAATTTCCTCTTATTTTGAAAGTCAAGTGTGAAAAATTTCGTCGAAAAATTAGAAAAGAACTATCAAAATTCTACTGGAGTGGGAAATGAGAATGGGGTTAATATTTCTACCTCTTGTTTCGAACGTCATGTGTGCAAAATTTTATCAAACTCGAAATTAAACTATAGATTTATGTTAAAAAAAAACAAAGTCACCCACAGACACTCTTCTTTTTATAAAACTTCAAAATAGAGAATTATGGACAAGATCGCCCTTAAGAGCGAAAGCAAAATAAATGTAAAAAGATAGATAATTTCAAAATTTTAGGGAAGAACATCTACATTAGTAATCTATGCATTCTAAGTATTTTGAAGATGTGCCTTACCAACAACTAAACAGATTCTGTCTACTGTGTACAGATTTCGTGTACAATTTCATGATTTGGTGTTGAGTTTTCCGTGCCATACAAAATAATGAAGAAAAATAAACACATTTTGTTAAGGTTTTACATATTTATCTACAATGCGAAAGCCAATACCTTTTTCCTTTGTTAAAATTTTTGGTCCACATGCTCTATTTGATTTCTATGAAAATATTTGATTTGTAGCATACTTTATACACCATTTCAATCGCAAATTATTAAGAATTGGTTACTTTTTCAAACACACTAATGTAAAAATTATCAGTTTTGCGTTTTTAGCTTTTACCGCAGTTTGTTAAACTCTGTTCTGAATCATTTGCTGCGGTTGTGATCCAAGATGGGAAACAATGAACTCGTTGAAGGAATTACGCAAAGAACAGGCCATGTTGAAGCAGCTGGCCATATGGTCAAGTGTTCAATGTTCATACACCTTTACTGAGTAAGGGACCTATTCAAATGCATTTCAATAGAAAAAAATACGTTACTGATGCAGGTACTTAGTATCTACCTACTTAATACATTATAATTTACATCATGTAAAGGTCGTAGCCGATGTATTATGTTGTAAACTGCGCCTGCCCTCAAAACAAGATTTTCAAATGAGACAGGCGATACATCACACGTGTAGGCCAAGTAGCAAATAAAGATTAATAAAGTTAAGTAAAAGTTACTTTTTTTAAGTGAAAACTTCTTTGGAACTGTTGTCATTTTAAAATCGATGAAACGAAAGCGAGCGACACTAAAAAGAGACAAACACATACATCTGTAAATCCACGGTCCCACGCAGGTCCCCTTTAGTGTAGTGATAATATATAAAGCGCTTGACGAATCTTTGCAGACATTCGGCCGACCAGGGGTCGTATCCTATGAAATAAAAATGTATTTCGTTTTTTGTAAAATCAATATACAATCTTCAAACCACTCAAAAATGAATAGGCAAAAGAAAACGATATCTAGCGACTCCGAAGAAGAAACCTCAAATATAAATTAGATAACCAAATGTATAAGAAAAGGTGCACTGGAATTCGACGACAAAAATATAGAAAAAATCATCTTTTACATAGATAAAAAAAAGTTCTTAGTAGTCTCCCTACTATTGTCTACTTTAATTTTTTGAAAGTTTTACAAAATTGCACACTCTTTATTTTTTTTTATTAACTTCAAACGGAAGACCCTAAGGAAAATAATTACTCTCAGGGCCTATGCCAACTTTCAAGATGCTATGTTGGTGGTCTTTTTGAGGACAGGAAGGAACACGGGTCTTGAAGATACTCATGTTGTGGGAGGGGGGAAACACAGAGGACGGCAAATCGACATCTACCGGATCTGCCCTGACGATGGACACTGCAACGCGGTCCGAAACGTTGGCTAAAGAAGGAGGTAGCGTAACACGGCATAACACCCCAAAAACAAATAATAATAAATTTAAGTTTTTTTTTTCTTTGACATTATTGAAAAATTATAAATAGGTACTTATTATTCAAAAATAATTACAAAAAGTACATACTTTTAATAGTTTTATCATCACTCCTTTCAGCATTTTTGAATTTAGGTATAAACTAGCTTTTGCCCCTGGCTTAGCTGGCATATTCGCCCCCCACTCCACACCCCCCTCCCCCCTCCCCTTTCCCCAATCAATCAACAATCAAATACGCGCCGTTTCGCATTAATAATATTAGTATAGCTGTTGGCTTTGGTCAAAATGTAGATTAGTACCTATTTGAATTTTTGCTATCAAAGAAATTTCCTATAGTAACCTAAACAAATAACAAAATGACAGCCCACGTCAAACATTTACTTAGCAACACGCTTTGCCAGTAAACGTATAATAAATAATTTCATAACGCCACAGCTTATGCATAACGCCAGAGCTTACCAATATATATAGCATATATTACTCGCAAATAATGTAGCTTTTGAATAGTGAAAGAATTTTTAAATTCCATTCGGTATTTATTGCGTGAAAGAGTAACTCATATCCATCCATGCAAACATTCGCATTTATAATATTATAGTAAGATTAAAGCAAATTTTGAATGAAATAAAATCGATATTGAGTTATAATTTTAAAAAGCTGGTACGGTGAATAATTCATCTTTCTCATTGGAACCGCCCTGTACGATCGTAAGAACATCTTTCGACGAAATTTGGATTCTAGGCCGCTGGCTGGTTAAAGGACCTTGATATATTTATTATGTTGGTGTTAATTCCTCGTCCTAAGGTTCGTTTGATTCTTGTTATTGTAGCATATAATGATTTAGCTGCCTAACGGTAAAAGCCTCTAAAAGTTACGAGAAATCGTCTCTGGAATCTCAGAATTTTAATAACACGATTTTCATTATGAGTTCCAAACCAAAAAATTAAAAATTCCGGTAATGTAAATTTACATTTGAATTTAGGATAAAATTTCGAAATAAGATTTTTGACCTTTGTTACGTGAGTAAAATCCTTGTTTCTCTGTCATTATTTATGGGTTTACCTTCTTTTTACAAATTTAATAAAAGCTCTGGAAAAAACATAACCACTAATTTTATTAGCTCTGCGAGTTGGCAGCCAGGAAAATTTGGACCTGATTTTTTTATGGTTGAGGGAATCTCTCTTTGTCTCTGTGCCACTGTAGAGAAAATACTTAGAAGTGTGATTTAAACCGATTTTAAATAAGACTATATCACAGGAAGTAAGGTAAGATTGAACTTATTTCGGTCAGATTGACACACTATCGGCGTATCTCTTCAGTGATAAAGACCTTTCAACTCCTAGGCACCACACAGGCAAACGAAATTGGGTTCCGCAACTTTTCATCCCGCCACGAAATATCCCCGACAAAATATCCTACGGGCAAAACATCCCATAATAAAAAATCTACTAAAACCTAACCTAACCTAACGATAAAATGGGACAAAATAATACAGACATCTTGTAAAGACAATAAATTATTGTTATCTGTATTATTTTTGTCCCATTAACTATTTTTAAACAATAATTTATTGGGTAAGTTTTTAGATTTTCACGGCCAAAAGCATTTTCGTTGTTAGTTTTTGGGGTGTTATGCCGTGTTGCGCTACCTCCTTCTATAGCCGACGTTTTGGACATCATCAAGCGATATTTTTACGGTATCGCTTCCAAGTAAATAATCACACACTCTACACTAACAATTACACATCGTCGGATCTACCGGATCTGCCCTGATGATGGACACTGCAACGCTGTCCAAAACGTCGGCTATAGAAGGAGGTAGCGCAACACGGCATAACACCCCAAAAACTAACAACGAAAATAATTTATTGTCTTTTATTTATTTATTTATTTGTAAGAAACAAGCAGCTTTTACATAATACATATACAGTGATAAATATATAATTGAACTGGAGTCAAGCCACAGAGGTTTCTTATGCTAAAGTACATCGGAAATGAAGTTTTATTATATGAAGTCTTAAAGCATCGATGACATTGAGCGAGTTTACAAGCATCTACTATCTGGGAAATTCACTATCTGTTAGTAAACTCGCTCAGTGTAATCGTATTACTATCTTACTAGCAGATTGTGGACAATCTACAAAAAAGTCAAAAGGTGGTCAACTTTACTCGCTTATTGCTCAAGATGGCGGCCTACCAACAGCTTTGTCAGAATTAGTTCGCGCGGGAGCCGTTATTCTCGCTACTGGCTAGCGTGTAGTGCTAGCTGCGACATCAAATTTTTCACAAAATGTCGACCGAATTGGTTCGCGCGGGAGTCGTTGTTTTAGCTGCTACCGTCGCTACTGAGCGAGGAGACAGTTGTGTGTAATCATGACAATCTCACTCGCCGATTCACCCGCTTTTAAACTTACCGGCTAGTAGCTTGTAAACTCGCTCAATATAATCGAGTTTTGTATTATTTTTGTCTTATTTTTGTCCCATTTTTTTGTTAAGTTAGGATAGGTTAAGTTTAAATAGATATTTTATTGAGAGATGTTTTGTCCGTAGGATATTTTGTCGGAGGATATTTTGTCGGGGATATTTTGTCGCGGGATGAAAACGCGCATTACTATGAAATTGATCACCTTTTCAAGAGAGCATTTCCGTATTTGAGAAGGTTTGATCAATTTCACCCGAAGTAAGATACAATCGACCCTACTTCGGGAACACATAAACGCTCACTTCTATTGGTTTATCTGTCCTTTGGGCACACAAAATGGCATCCATATATTATTTCGGCATAATTTTCATTTCAGAATATTTTATCAAGTCAACGTTGAAAATCTTGATAATCCACATTGTCATCTTGAAGACTAATTACATGTTTAATATTTAATTCCAGGTTTGAGATGGCGTCCTCGGTAGCACAATGGCGGTAGTACCTCGAGGAGCTAATTCCGGCCTTAGGCATTTGCTAGGTAAGTAAATTTACTACTGTGAACTAATATTAAACAGTTAGATTATTCAGGTAGCAATTTGGGTTGCAATTTAATATTTAAAATGTACCTACATACTTATTACGATTATATTTTACATTTACACTATTTTTCGCTCTTGAGGCTCTCCCTTATGGTTATTTTTTTCAAATAATCAATATATATTATAAAAGAAAGTCCAAAAAACGTGCGGCTCGCAAAAAATTAGAAACGAGTCCCGGTACGATCAAGGGAGTTATATAGTGTGGTAGATCTCTATCCCCCCTAGGAATAAGGGTATCCGTTTTTCCCTGAAGGGCGTGCTTTTGAAGATATAAGGACTGGAAGTTTCGCCATCTTGAAATTTCTAGAACAGTCTTCCGGAAAGTAGTAGAAGGTTCCATAGAGCTCTAGAAAGTTCTGAAAGGAGTGACGGAGTATGTCGTGGAATGTTCGGGAAAAGGGAATCGGGAACATCATTGTGGAACATTCCAGAGCACTCTCGAATAGTCCTGAGCGAAACCGGGTAACCCAGATAGTTAAAAATAATCAAATTTGATAACTGTTATTTCTAGCTCTGCGAACAGTACAAAAAAGGTTGTTTCTAATTTTCTCTTGCGTAATAAATTGGACAATTTTTTTCACGTTGATAAATATTCAATATATATATTATAATAGAAATTGTACATTGTGCGTCCCGCTAAAACTCAGAAACGAGTCCCGGTACGATCAAAGGAGTTGTATGGTTTGGTAGCCCTCCATCCCCCATCCATGAAGGAGGTTCCCGTTTTTTCTGATGGGCGTGCTTTTGAAAATATAAGGGCTGGAAGTTTCGCCCTCTAGAAATTTTTGGAACAGTCCAGAACATTCGAGAGTATTCGAGAGCATTCCACAACTTACGAGAATATCCCGGAACATACTGGAATGTTCGAGAATAGTCTGAAATGTTCGAGAACACCCCAGATCATTGTGGAATACTCCAGAACACTTGAATGTTGGATGTGGAATGTTCTGGAACATTGCGGACCATTCGAAGCCATTTTTGTACGCGTGGGGCTACCCATTGGTAGAATGTACATATATAAAGCAAGATTCGTCGTGGGTTCGAAGTCAGTTCAATCTCATATCAATTCCCTGAGTGAAGCCGGGTCGGGTACCCCAGTTATCTTTACCAAACGATTAAATTGGCCACAATCTTGAAACGGAGACACTAATTTACCGACATACGAAATGCAAAACAGTCGATTTAAAACAGGACTTCGCTACGATGAATTATTGTATGAGGTTGAATAATAAATTGTTTACAAATGTACATTGTAAATAAAACTCTTACAAAAAAAAATCTAAAAATTATTACATATTTAACTCCCCTGAAATAGAAAAAATTACAAAGAATTTTTTTAATATTATTTTTGTGACGTTAAAGACTTGGTTTTACATTTAACACAGAAAGTTAACAAAACATTCACCAGCTTTAGGGGCAATGTGTTTAAATTTATTTATACCAGGGAACTAACGTGGGAGCACCCATAAAGCGTGCATTCGCTTCAGCGCCTGAAAAATTAATTAAAATTGAATTAATATCTCAGTGGGGATTCGAATGAAAGTCAAGACAGTGCGAATTAAATGAATTTACTTTTTATGCAAGGCGATTCAATTAAAATATGGAAATGAGAAATTTGACGAGAGCAACTGAGACGCTTAAATTCGTCTCGCAAATAAAACAAAGCTGTAATAATAGTATTACTAGCAGGTTTTTGCTGCTAGGCCCTGCGGGTGGCTTTTTTTCGGCTTCAGTTTGAGTGTCGGTGTTGGTTAAAAAATAACCGGTTCCTCGGATCCACTGTGATCCAGTGACAGCTAGTCACCGGGACAAAGTAACCTTGACAGGCAATTAATTACGTTACAATTAGAACCCACAACTGCCAGTTACAATGATAACCACATCATCGTCAATCTTTCCATATCTGGAGAGATCACAAAGTTCCAAATGAAGTAGTACTTACGCCTGCCAGAACATGTTAATTACGCGATCTGTTTATTAACGGAAGTGGCGCCATCTATTGTATACTTATAACATTGACTAATAAATTATAGCATTATAAAAATAAACTTTAAATGGTTATTTAATTAAATGAAGACCAAATTAGCAAGACTTAACCGAAAATCTGAAATCAGAAAAAGAAACAGTCGTTCGCCTTGTAGGGGCCCATCTTTACCAACTGAGCTAATATGTCCCTATCCGATTCGGTCATATTTAACTGTTTTCGACTAAGAACTACCAACATTATCTTTATTTTCTTAACACATGTTTCATTGGCTGCTATATTTATGTATGATTGCAAGATTTAAACTCTAACTAAATGCTATCTAGATAAGTGTCTTGGATAATTTTTTATCCATTTTTATTTTTAATATGCGATATCTATTGACTTTTCTGCAAGTCTAGGATAAATATTTATTAAAAGGTTAAACTAATTTAATGTTGAATACACATACTTTGATTAAAAAAAATCCTTCTTCAAACTTCGCAAATACACTTCATTCATCGTCATTATTGCTTTAATGAAAAAAAAAACACTGTAAACACCACCATATTACATTATTAATATGTTTAAAAAATGATGTTTTCTCTGTCACGATAGAGATTAATTAATTAATAAGAGATTAATTCATTAATTAATCTCTTATCCTGACAAAGAAAACATTGATTTGCTTAAAAAAATTAATAACGTTAATTAATATTAAATTTATTTTAAATTCAATTTTTTTAAAATTAAATGGAGTTCTACGAATTAAACACAAAAACAATTAATACTCCTTTAATGAATAATGAGCACATGTATCAGAATAATTCGCTCACAAAGTCATCGTTAATTATCGCTTTTATTATTGTTTGGTAGAAAGTTTAAGTGAATTCCATGTTATTAAATTACAAATAGTTGTTTAATTATTTCTGGCCAATTTAATATGACATTATGTTTTAACTTTCTGTACCTGCTTAATAATATTACATTGCGACGACGTATGGTCACATTTAGAAAGAAAGCGTTTCGACATATATATTGTTATTCGAATGTCAGTTTATGACAGATTGGCTGAAAAGGTTACTTGCTTGAAAGTCAAACCAATAAAAAAATTACTTATGTAGGCCATTGAAAAGTGTGTTTAACATTTTCAGTATTTCAACAATATTTATAGTGATTGGATTAGATTGTAAAATATACTTTTAAAAAAAGTATATTTACGAGTATGTGGAATTAAAATTAAGTAGTTCTTTCATTTGCTTATGGGTCGATATCTCTGTTGCTCTTTGTGCTCGCTATGTAAATGAATCCTTGCTAAAATTTAAACGTGCTAATAGATACACTCGTTTGATCCTTGCTAGCCCTAAACGAGTGGTTCCAGTTTTGCTCTTTGTGCTTGCTATGTAAGTGAATCCTTGCTAAAATTTAAACGTGCTAATAGATACACTCGCTTGATCCTTGCTAGCCCTAAACGAGTGGTTCCAGTTTTGCTCCCTCTTACTCGTATATATGTATTTTATGTTGTGACTTTTATTTTAATAATATTTTGTGTTCAATATTTTATTAATCTTTAAAATCAACATCTCAACACCCAGTTTAGAATTCCCGAAAACCACGTTTATTTTTTTCATTGATAAGATAACAATTTTAATCTATACAGGATGTAACAGCACTTACCCGAAGGATTTAAACCAACGATTCATGCGAATATTTGGAGTAAATCATATAGATGTCATTTGGCTTTCCTACGATATTGTTTTAATTAAAATCAATAAATAATACTTTTCCATCACACGTCTTAATTGAGCAGTCGGGTACAGCCCGGGTCCCGTGATAAACACTCCGTCTCATTCCAGCAACACGGTAACACTCGAAACAGCACGCGTATCACGTGATCCCGTCGCGACGTGTAGGAGTGTAGTCACTGGCCAAGTGTGATTGATTTTTTGTTTTCAACAGAAAACCGATATCATCAGTCAGCAAAATGACTGCTTTTTGTACTTCAAGTATATTCAGAAATCGCTGGTTAAAATCCTTCGGGTGCGTGCTGTTAAACCTTGGGTAAACCGGCAGTCAACCTGGCTTATTTTATTATAACCTCGTACAGTAAACGCCAAACTTTAAGACCGGACTGACGTTGATCAGAAATCGTAGCAATATGCGTATTTAAGGACAGAAAAGTAACACGCCTCCCGCCCACGTCTTTCTCTGTCGCACTTATGTTTTTACGCATCTTTGTATTTCGCTTACGTTCATTGTAAAATTAGTAACTACGCGAGAAAGTACCATGTTTAGGCCGGTCTTAAAGTTTGGCGTGTACCATACCTACCACCATAGATTCATGTTTAAAAACTCTTTCCAGGTCAGTCAGTTCAAGGTTGGACTAGTGTAAAGTCTTGTATAGTGTATAGTCCGTTCCATATGTCCCGCCCCATTACCGCGCGATTCATCCCCGCGTGACCTTGCTCTCCGGTCAATCGATACTCTACTCTCTCCTCCGTACAATGCCACTGCGTACGTACTATACGGCTCGCTCGGGATGGAAAATGATAAGAAAATATGGTACGTCAATACCGAGCGACTGCTTTGACTATTTTGGATTTTTGCACTATGTTTGGTGTCTGACTAACCAATTAACTCTCTCATTCGTTTACCAGAGTGGTAGGCAGATAGGATATACCGATCCAGTTTTGGCATACGCCACTTGTTTCATTAGTTTCGTTGCACAGAAAAATAAATATTTTTGAATAAATATTTTTAGCAAATAAATAGTTTCGCTAATATTGTCTTCATTTAATTAAATATTATAATTTGAGAATTAATAATAAATATTTATCCTAGCCTTGCAGAAAAGTCAATAGATATCGCGTATTAAAAATATAACGGATAAAAATGTATCCAGACACTATCTAGATAGCATTTAGTTCGAGTTGAATCTTGCAATCATATATAGAGATAGCAGCCAATAATATGTCCGTTAAGAAAATGAAGATAATGTTGGTAGTTCTTAGTCGAAGTATGAAACAGTTAAAAGTGACCGAATTGAATATAGACACCTTAGATCAGTTGATAGAGCATTTGCCATGTAAGCAGAAGGTCCTGGGTTCGATTCCCAGAGGTGCCAATATCTTTTTCTGATTTTTCTGTCTCCAGATCTTCGATTGAGTTTCGCCAATATTGTCTTCATTTAATTAAATATTTTTGAAGTCACAATGGCAAAATAAAATACATATCTACCTGTGACTATAATAATAGCATATGAATTATTTATAAACTTAATTGCTAGTTGGGGAGTGGACGGAGATGAGAATGAGGAAGGTTTGGAAGTACCTACCTCGCTAATAAGGTGGCTAAACATAGCTAAAACCACTTAATAAGCCATTTCGATTTTCAATTACGGTTTTTCCTGTGTTTTTTACAGATCTAGTTAGATTTAATGTTATTCATTCCAGAGTGAAGATATGCCTAGTTAGTCCTGGTGAAAGTCTACAGTTTTGTTGATTTTCAGTTTAGTAAATGTGTTTGAAATAGCTTTGTATTTACTGTTTTTTTCTTTCTCTTCACCTTACATCTCCGCAAGAAGATGCAAGACGGGGGAGAAGTGATAAACAAGAGACACATAATAAGAGAAAAATAAAGAAGAGACAAGAACAGCCAAAAAGGGTCGAGAAGAAACAAATGAACGTGATTTAATATGCAATAAGAACAAAAAGTCAAGAAGAAACAAGAAAAGTCAAAAAGAGACGAGAAGAGCCAAAAAGGGTCGCGAAGAAACAAATGAACGGGAATGAATATGCAATAAGAACAAAAAGTCAAGAAGAAACAAGAAAAGTCAAGAAGAGACGAGAAGAGCCAAAAAGGGTCGAGAAGAAACAAATGAACCTGAATTAATATGTAATAAGAACAAAAAGTCGAGAAGGAACAAGAAAAGTCAAGAAGAGACGAGAAGAGCCAAAAAGAGTCGAGAAGAAACAAATGAACGTGAATTAATATGCAATAAGAACAAAAAGTCAAGAAGAAACAAGAAAATTCACGAAGAGACGAGAAGAGCCAAAAAGTAACAAGAAATTCCAAATAAAGATAAAGAAGGGACAAGAAGCACCGAGAAGGCAAAACGCGCCAATAAGAGCCAAAAATAGACAAGAAGAGTTGAGAAGAAGCGAGTAAAATGAATACATAAAGAAAAAAGAAGAAAAAAAAAACAACGTTCAATCAATTGGCTTATTAGGTTGCCATGTATAGTAACCTAACCTCTTTCACACCTCAGAGCATGTTCCAAGTCCTAACTGATTACTATCCCTTAGCATACCAGTCGCGCCGGGACAGGAGTACTTATAGCTGGGGTGGTAGAATCGTATTGTTTTCTCTTCACCTTATATCCACTCTTTCTCCCCCTCCCAACTTCAGGGTGTAACCCCTTAGTTTTTTTTACATTAACTCCACACAGGAGGCCCTGAGGAAAATAATTTCCCTCAGGGCCTATGTCATCTTTGAGGATGCTGTGTGGAGGGTCTTTTTGAGGAAAGGAAGGAGTGAACATGGGTCTTGAAGAGACCCATTTTGTAGGAGGGAGGAAACACAGAGGCCGGTAAATCATTCCACATCCGAGCTGTTGAACTCAAGAACGAGTCGTAAAAATGACCCGTTCTCATGTGACTAATGTCAACCGTGTACATATGTTGGGCGCGTGTTTGGCGTGTTTCCCGACTATGCACCGGTGCCGAGGGGATCAACGACGCTAGTTCCTCGGAGCATTTTCCATTGTAATACCGGTAGAACAAGGACAGCATTCCCACCTGACGCCTGTGCTCTAAAGATTGCAATCCGTCTGTTAAGATGGGAGAATCTATCAAACGGACCGCCCGTTTCTGCACAGAGTCAAGGGTTTTTTTAAGGTATTTTGGAGCTCCTGACCAGAGGTGGCTGCCAAATTCAACCGTGGGGCGCACTTGCGATTTGTACAGGGTTAGCAGTTGTGTACTATTAAAGTATCTGCGGGCCCTGTACAGTACGCCATGTACAGTACGCCCTGTACGGTTCTAGGCAGTGAAACACTACTGGGTCGGGAATGCATTAAAACAAATTATACAAAATTGTAGCCATCACCGCCAACAAAAGACAGTTTTTTTTATTATTTCATAATTTTCTAAACTCTTCATTTATATCACCAAAGTCGCCTCGTTGCCTCTGTAATGATGCTCGGATTAAACGCCGCATCCCGTTCGTATTCCAGTACTGCGCGCGAGTGCGAGGGAGACCCAAAAGGGAATCGGCACTTGCCGAAATGTCCCGAAACAAACTATGTATTTACGTTTTAGACTTGGGATATCTCATTTAGAGTACCCGACAAGATCATGCTGAGGACGTTATGTATTATGGGTGCGAAACCCTATTGAGCATCCACTCGACATGTTTTATATTTCAAGTATTACTATGGTTATGTACATCCAACCTTCATCTATCCCATTTCAGCCTTACAGCATACTGGATCATGCAGTTGGGAGTTGAAACAGTTTTCTCGATGTGGTGCGAAAAAGCTGGAGGGCATTGAAAGATTCTGCCAAAAACTGTAACTCCAATAAGTTTCCCTAAACGGATTTTCTTTCAATCTTCGTCCAATTTAGTTGTGACATTTTATTACACCCCTCTTAGCGGGTACAAATCTGTATGGTTGTTCTGATTTTTTAAATTTTACATTAGCTTCACAGAGGAGACCCTGGGGAAAATACTTTACGATGATTAGTCTTTCTTCTCCCTTGCACTGTCCCAACTCATTGCCTAGGTAGGCTGTTGGGGTCGGCTCTTCTCGTTCTCAGGCTATAACTTCTTCGGTTCTGGGTATCGCTTTTAACAAGCGATTTTAAAATTTTGGAGCATTGAGTCATCCAGGAGTTCTTTGGTCTTCCTCTGGATGACTGTCGATGAAGCTCCATAAACATCTCCTGCTTCACTATGTGGTCTAATGTGCCAACGATGAGTGTAGGGTCGATTAAATTAATAGAAGGTAAAATGAAGAGTATCGATATTGATACGAAAAGTCGAGATCTTCGCTATTGAATCTAAAAAACCAAACTTAGTCTTTTAACACTCGCCGTAATTTTATCACCAACTTAACGAACTTCATACACACTTCGCCACCGCAAAATATCTTCCACGACAAAATATCCTATGGCAAAACATCCCCCCAACAAAATATCTACTAAAACTTAACCTAACCTAACCCAACAAAAACAATGGTACAAAAATAATACAAACATCCTGTAAAAGACACAAAAAAATTATTGTTAAAAAATACTAAAATGGGACAAAAATAATACAGGTAACAATAATTTATTGTCATTACATGTCTGTATTATTTTTGTACCATTTTTGTTAGGTTAGGTTAGATTTTAGCAGATATTTTGTCGTGGGATGAAAAGTCGCGGAACCTCCGCAAACCTGCAGTGGTTAAGGTTTATCCAATGAGCCACTTAAGTCGGGTCTCCCGCGACCAAAAGATTTCAAAACATTGTGGCCCTGCCCCAATGTTTCATGTCTGCACTGGACATTTGGTTCGCTGGATACCCGACTTTAAACCAACATCATTCTGGCAAGTTTGATGTAAACTATTATATTCTACATTCCAGCACGTGGCACGTGTCAAACAGACACGTGTTTCCCATCACATCGGTAGGAGGAACAATAATGATTCAATTGGGGTATTCCCGTTGCTGACACGTGTTTTGTGTTTTAGTGCAGTGGTACTAAACCTTTCACCATTTGTCTTTTTGAAATTGTATTAAGAAGAAAAGCGGGCACCGAGAAATTTTAATATAAGGTTTATTTATTTATTTGTTCAACGCCCAGAGAGCTTTTACATGTTTAGTAGTACAATTAATTCATGACAGATGATTTTTAAACAGATAAAGAAATAAAAATAAAAATTATAATAAAAAATGCACACAAGTCACCAAAATACAAAAATACAGCGATTTGATAGGTTTACAAAAATTTAGATATGTTTAGGAATAGTTTTGGAATAAGTTTTTTTACAAGATCCACAAAATTCGCCAAGTTGATTTTTTTTTTTTTTAAATGCTGGCAACCCGGGCGTTTATTGAAATAATAATATTTTATACAAAACAAGTAAGTAACCCGCCTCACTAGACTAAGTCTGTTCCGAGACGGGTACATGATGTTAAATATGTCAACATCACCTAAGTACTGTTTTCCCATAAGGTGAAATTGTTGTATCGGAGAGTAGGTAATGTAGTTCCACTTATGAATGCTGCAGTAGAATAGTGTATTTTGTCGTGTGATTACTGTCGGTATTCGTAAGTTTATGAGGTGTAGGAGTTCGCAACAGTCGAATTTAGAGTTAAGTATTTTGAATAAAAAATTTAAGTCGTTTATTTAACGTCTGTCTTCTAGTGTGTCTATTTTTAGAATATTTAGTAATAGATTGTATTTTAAGTCTTCTAGTGGGTTATTTAATTTAAAATTTATAAAACGCAGAATTTTTTTTGAATTCCCTCAATGTTATTAACGTGAATTTTGTAAGATGGAAACCAAACTACCGAGTTATATTCAATTTGGCTTCTAACTAGAGATACATACATATAATAGTTTAATGGCTTCTATGGAATTGAAGTTTTTAGTTGTTCTTAATACGAAGTCTGGTGTTTTCATACCTTTGTTCATAATTTGGTGGATGTGATTGGCGGAACATAGTTTTTCATCCAAAATAATTGTAAGATCTCTCATTTCCACGATTTATTATAAAACTGTTTCTGTCACTGTCGCTGCAAAGCGCCTCCCCCCCACCCCTAATTTATTTATTAATGGACTTAAGTCCAATTTACAATAAAATAACACGAATTTGGGAAAATGTATCTACATTATAATAATAAAGGATGGCATATGAAAGCAAAGACAAAACAGAGATAAACATAAGAAAATAGAAGTGATAATAGAAATGACAAGTCAAGTCAAGACTTTGCTAAAATTAAAAATAGATATAAAATATCTTCACTTGTGTAGTGACCGACAAAAATCATTTAGGCTTTTACCAAAAAATAAACATTTCTTGACTTGAGTTTCCACATTCTGGACAGTGGTGAACAATATCCTTAATTGGTCGAGTGTTGATTGAGGAAGAGCAATTCATTATTTCTAAGTCTACGGGAAGGTATATTGAATGAAATGAGTTGTAGTACTTAATGTAGGTGAATCAATAATAATTTTGAAGTAACAAATGAGATCAGATTTTTTCCGACGGTCTTCTAAAGGAGATAGGTTTAGAGTTAGTTCAATTTCATCATTCGAGTAAAATGCCTCGTTGTAATCCTAGCCTTCTAACAATATTTATCTATTTTCAAATATACACACGATCTGAAAGGGTTAACTTTTGTCCTTCTTTTAAATGCACCGCCATCCTGCCATACATCATACATCTATGAATCTATGTACATTACAATGTAATTACTTTGTTGTGTTTTGATTAGTATTGGATATAGGAGGCACATAGTCTAAACGAGGTTTTATGAGCGTTACGTGTTAGGATTGGTCGACACGTTGACACGCACGGTAAGAGCCACCTGCGTGTTAATTGCCAGTTAATTTATCTGTTCGGAAACCTGCCTGGATTAATGGACGATAATTGACAGAGGTCTTTGGTGAATGTAGGTCATGTTTGAAACAATGATTAAATGTGATTCGTCTTTCTTGCTAAATTTGTTATGAATATGGGTTTTTTTAAACTATTTTAGATATGATTTGTCTTGCTTGCTAAATTCGTTGTGGATGTGGGTCATATTTGAAACAATTGTTAAATGTGATGGTCTTCCTTACTAAATTTCTTGTGAACGAGTCATACTTGATACAATTGTTCAATGTGATTTGTCTTTCTTGCTAAATTTGCTGTGAATACGGGTCGTATTTGAAACAATTATTAAATGTGATTTGTCTTCCTTACCAAATTTGATGTGAATGTGAGTCATACTTGAAACTATTTTTCAATGTGATTTGTCTTCATTGATAAATTTGTTGTTAATGTGGGTCATATATTTGAAACAATGATTAAATGAAATTCGTCTTCCATGCTTAATTGGTTGTAAATGCGGGTAAACATTTTTTCAATGCATTTCGTCTACCTGGCTAAATCTGTTGTGAATATAAGTCATGGTTCCATGACAGTTCATCCTGCGACAATTCATCCGGCGACAATTCATCCGGCGACAGTTCATCCGGCCGACAGTTCATCCGGCCGACAATTCATCCGGCGACAATTCATCTGGCCTGATCATTTAGAAGATTTTTTCTTCAAGTAAGTATGCAAAGAGGATATACGGCCGTACAACCAAAATCGATATACTTAAATCTGAAGGCATCTTGAGTGGAAATCCGCTAAATCTTCTAAATGATCAGACCGGATGAATTGTCGCCGGATGAATTGTCGGCCGATGAACTGTCGGCAGCATGAACTGTCGGCAGGATGAACTGTCGGCAGGATGAACTGTCGGCAGGATGAACTGTCGGCAGGATGAACTGTCGGCAGGATGAACTGTCGGCAGGATGAACTGTCGGCAGGATGAACTGTCGCCGAATGAACTGTCGCCGGATGAATTGTCGCCGGACGAATTGTCGGTTCACCATAAGTCATATTTGAAACAATAATTAATTTTTAAATGTGATTTGTTTTCCCGGCTAAAACTGTTTTTCTTATTATTTCTGTGGTATTTTCTGTTTAGTAAATAAGTAAATAAACTCGGCGTAAATTAAAAAAAAATCAGATTGTACAATTCACACGCGGTAGAAGCGAAACTTTCAGAAAACTAAAGGATACAAGAGTGGGTAGGCTACGAAACACCGCACAAAGGGGATACCGATTATACTCTCCCATTCTCTCACAGGCTAAATCCTATGGATGTATGTGTTTGTCTCTTTTTAGTGTCTTATTTTTCGTTTCATCGAGTGTCAAATCACAACGGTGCTAAAGAAGTCTTCACTTCTAAAACAGAGTGTGCATTTCACACGCGGTAGAAGCGAAACCTTCAGAAAAACTAAAGTAGGCTTCCAAGCACCACAAAAAGAGGAGACCGATAGGCCACGAAACACATTACATAGAGGAGACTGATTATACTATCTCATTCTCTCGCAGTATAAATAAATCAGTGTTTAACAGTGCTAAAGAAGTTTCACTCCAATAAAGTTGCCTACACCTTTTTGTTTTTATTGCCTTTACACTAGCAAATATGTTGCCGGTAAAGTTGCCGATTATATTCATTCTTTTTAACGATGTAACGTTCCGAGCTTTTTGATTAAACTTCCAAACAAAGCCATTCACCTCAGAAGCAGAGCTTTCCGTACCATTTCCCTGATGTGTTTATTACTAAAGGCTAACGCTTACAACATCAGGTTCATGAAAGTATTCATTTTTGAGGTTTTACCATATTTTTTTCGACTTACCGGGAACCTCAAACACCGAATTATACTTCATAATGTATTTCTTTCTTCATAATCTCCTTAATGTGATTTTTTCCCGTTTAATTTAACTCTCTCGCACTTGGATTGTAATTGTAAATGGCGTGTTTTTTATTATAAATTCCACACAAGAAAACCAGAGAGGTTTCCGTCGTAGATAAACTATGTGGATGTTATTTTTAAGGGGAGAAATAAGGCAACCAGGGTGTTAAGATATATTATAATATAAGAAGAAGTAAACCCATAAGCCGACATTTAGTTATTTTGTAGAGATTTTGAACACAGAACAGATATGTTTGAATATTTATTAATGACTAGCTGGGTTACCCGGCTTCGCTCAGGACAATAAGATAGTGTTCTGGAATGTTGCACAATAATGTTCCCGATTTCCTATTCCTGATCATTCCACTCCTTCCACAACTTTCTAGAGCTCTATGAAACCTTGTAGAACTTTCCGGAAGACTGTTCTAGAAATTTCAAGAGGGCGAAATTTTCAGCCCTTATATCTTTAAAATCACGGCCTTTAGGTAAAAACGGATACCCTTATTCCCTAGGGGGGATAGAGATCTACCACACCATATAACTCCCTTGATCGAACCGAGACTCGTTTCTGAGTTTTTGCGAGCTGCACGTTTTTTTGGACTTTCTTTTATAAAACATGCCATATTCAATTAAATAAAATGTTACTCCTCACATGTCCTTTCCCGTGCGTTTCCCTCCAGCGTTCCACTTCCACCTTCCCCGCCACCGCTCTCCCGCTCCCCCGTCCCGTAAACCCCCCTGGCACTGCATTCACTGCATTTCTTGACTCCTCTCCCGCGCGGCCCGTAGCTGAAACTTTTTTCTAATACTAACATTTTTAAACTCGTGATATCTTTCTAATTAAATATCCGAATTGAAAAATTCAAAAAGTTAAATAAAGGTATTGAAGCTATCTTGAATATGAAGTAATTTATTTTGATAAGGATTAAAACCAAGATACAAATAAAGAGCCTTTCCAAGCGGCGACATATTAATTAAAATTTTAAAATAAAAGAATACTTATTGTGGCATAACCATAATAGTTAGACATATGCTGCCGCCGTAATTTTTTTACACCCTGGGTTACATTATTGAAGTTTTAGTAAAGATGCCTATTTTTTTTAAAAATATAATATAGCCTATGTCACCCAGGGATAGTGTAGCTTCCCAACAGCGAAAGAATTTTTCAAATCGGTTCAGTAGTTTCGGAGCCTATTCGATGCAAACAAACACACAAACAAACAAACAAACAAATATTACCTCTTTATATAGTGTGTTAGATAATATTAACAGTGGCGCATCCGGCACAACATAGAACTGTATGATATACGAGGGGAGGATTTTAAGTTCGCGGAATGGGTGATTAGTGGGGGTATCGCTGAATTAGATACTAATTGAACAACTCATTATTAGTATAAACACCTTGTTTTATCGTAATTAGGTCATTAGTCTTTGAGCTATCGTCGACCAAACAAGTCAATCGGGAAGACATTGTGAAGAAAAAGACTAAAGAAGAAAAGCTCCCAGAAATAATTAGAGTATCAGATACAACCATTTTCAAAATTCTTCACAACCATCTTGGCATGACTAAAGTCAGCGCAAAATGGGTGCCGGGAATTCTCACGCACCGCCTCAAAAACAACAGCGCATGGAGTGTTCTCGTGCATTTTCGGACCTCTGTTATGTAGGAAAGACAAAGATGGAGTGTTGGCTCAAATTGTTACTGATGAAATTTGGGTTCATAATTATGAACCTGAGTCTAAACAGGACTCAATGCTGTGGCAAAGATAGGCACACCACCACCCAAGAAGTTTAAGGTGTCACAATCGGGTGGGAAAATCATGGCGACAGTCTTTTGGGACTTAGAAGGAATCATTTTGATCGATTTAAAGGTGTTTCCATAACCAGAGATTACTACATTTCAATCCTAAAGCAATTAAAGGAAGCCATCAAGGAGAAAAGAAGGGGAAAATTGACCAAAGGTGTCCTCCTTCTGCACGACAACGCGCCTGTTCACAAGAGGCGTGTTGCGATGGTTGCCCTACAGAAGGTGGGATTCGAGATTTTGTCATACCCACTTTACAGTCCTGACCTGGCTCCCAGTGTTTATTACACATTTCCAAACTTGAAAAAAGAACTTCGTGGGAAAAAAGTTTTCAAGTGGTGAAGATGCAATTTCGGTGTATTTTTTAGACAAAGACAAATAATTGTTTTTTAGGGTATACATAGGTTAACTGAAAAATCCTAAAAATGTAGGTAGGGTAGCAGGTGAATATATTGAAAAAGAAAAATAGTTTTAAATTTTTATTTCCACTCCTTACCTCCCATTCCGCGAACTTAAAAATCCACCCTCGTATATCAGGCCCCTAGCATCTCAGCCCATATGAGACTCCTCCGGTTGAGATGGGCTGGACATGTACAGAGAATGCCGGATACGCGCTTCCCAAAAAGAATTTTGACTGGACACCCAGGTGGAAAGAGAAAAGTGAGAAGACCCAGACTGAGGTGGGAAGACGAGATATGAGGGGATGCAGCACGGCTTCTCCAGGTACCAAACTGGAAGTCAGCCGCTGAGGATAGGAGGAGTTGGAGGCGTATGTTACAAGAGGCCAAAGCTCGAAATGGGCTGTAGCGCCATCGAAGAAGAAGATTAATTGTAGCTCTTGTCACCACAATAAAAGTTTTAAAATGTGTGAAATCTGTTCTGGAAAACCAGAAATTATTATTTTCTGTGGCGATACATTTATACTTTTATATTATCCAAAGTAGGTAATGAAGTTTGCGCATTTTGATTACGTTAAAAAGGCTCATTGCCTTTTCAAATTAACTTTGTTTTAAAAGGATGGAGAAGATTTTCTTCAAAGAATATAGATTAAAACATTTAAATAGCCGTAAAATAAAACTTAAATTTTTTTTCTATTGAATTCTTTTTACAATTTTCTTTTTCACTCATGACTTTAAATTGTTTGGCACAACTGATATGTTCAATGTACTCTACTCACTCTACTGCCTTACTTGTATTCTGCTGAGATAAAAATTGTTAAAATAAGAATTCACTGCAGTATAAATAGGATGAATACAGGAATTTATTTGTACAAAAATTACTAAAAATTAAAACTCCTTTAGTTATTATTTATTTTAGGGAAATCAACACTTTACAATTGGATTAATTTATACATGTATGATTTACCAAAACGAGAAACCAATTATAGATTTTCGCATCATACCATTATATTGTGTCTAGAAATTAAATACTAATCTTGCAATTACATTATTATAACAAGAGGGAAGTAGTACAAAATATATGTCAATATATTTATACAGTTTTGTACTCATTTAATACATTTCTAATGCACTTTTGACGGAGTTTTTATATTTATATTTATTTTTTTATAATTATGTTACATTATATTACACGAACGTCTGATTGTTATTGCACTTAATTATGTTAAATCGACCACCATAACACGGGCACCAGCCTAGCATGGTGGTCGAAAAATCCACTAATGTTACCTCAATTTTGTATTTAATGAATAAAGAAAAAAAAAAAAAAAAAAAAATGTTCTCCTATTGTTTCCTTTCGATTTCAAGTTAATCTACCATTTAATTTTATTCTTCTGAAGTCTTTCCAGAAAAACTTTCTTTCAAACAAATCCCCCTTTACCTCACGCTTCATTGAACATGTATCCAGATTTTTATTTACATTTTTTCTCATTTTTCTTTTTTTCTATCTTACTCGATCCTTTGTTCGACTTTTAATTTGTAGCAAAGAATTTCCATCCTGATGAAGAACCACCGGTTCGGAAACATGTTGATTTTTATTATTAAAAATAGTACATGTCAAGCCATTTTCTTCCAACTTTCAGATTTTCCGCAGATCTTCATAAATTTCGTGAAGTTTTTCAAGCTGTAAGCCATTTATTTGAGAGATTCTCACCCAAACATTTTCCAAGTACTTACATAATATAAGAAATACGAACATTTGTGACATATGCTGACAGGCAAAAGCTTTTCCTTTCTGGGAAACTTAAAAAGTAATATAATACGAGAAAGAAATATTTTGTATAAAATTGCTCGCATTTTTTCACCGGGTTTTTCGTGTAGTTTTTTGCCGGTACAAGCGTCTCTGTTACTTCACTTGAAGTGTCATTATTTCGTGCTCTCAAAACAAAACTTCAAAGAAATGATAATACGGAGTACTTAGAACTTTAACCACTCGGCCCCATAAGCTTGTTTTCACGGTAATATAACATTACCAGACATGTATGGATGTATGACGTATGAGGCGTACCTGAGTTATTAAATAAGTGTTCAGGATACTTTTATTATTTTCCTTTTTTTATGTGAATATCTCACAAGTGTTCTAACTATTCCCAACCGTCTGGAGCCAGTGGAAATATGGTATCCCCAATTGGGCTATGTTGTGAGGTTCAAGGTTGTGGGGAGTGGGAGAGAGGAAGGTGGGGTAGTTACCTGGCTATTCCATAATTATCACTAAACTCATTCCGTCGAAATATTAAATGAGTTGAAGTCGAGAGTTAAAATAATACTGCTTTATTATACTTTTAACATTTCGGCCAGTTCCCTATTTATTTATAATAATTCATTCTATTTAAAAAGCTTGGTATTTAACCAAGCTTTTCAAATACCATCTCATTGTCTTTTTACAAACTCAAAATAACTGTAGGTAAAGGGGCGGTTAAGTTAGCTTGAGTGCTAAGATTTAAAAATACGACATTATTGTTGTCGTTGCTGCTGAAATTTATTTAATTTTTAAAAATTTCAATTGAAAAATTGCAATAATGTCAAATTTTGTCAATCTTAGCACTCTGAAGTAGTGGACCCCAAATAAAAGATCTTTCTTAGATTTAACGAGACTTTATACAAAAAAATAACGAAATTGGTACGTATTGACACACGTTCAAACCAATGAAAAAATTAATTAGAATGAAAGACTTCGTCTATCACTTCGTAACCACTAAATATTCCCCAATATTTTCCCTCCACACTCCAAATAATTTTAGTTGTGAATTGGGCTTGTGGCGTATGAAACTCCTCTGCATTTTCTAATAAAATCCAAACCAACACCTTTGTGATGCGGATTCGTATTGGACGATCTTGATCAATACATTTTCCGTATTAAAGCGGCTTGAAATGAGGACTGTGAATAATTGAAGAACAGCCAGTACGTCTTATTGATCTAATTCCTGCCTAATGTGCGCTTAAATAATTTGGGCTGCGTGTCTAGCGAGTCTGGGACAGGAGTCTACAAACTTTTCAGACTTGTGGACACTAATTATTCACTAGCAGTTAAAATCCCGCTCCGCAGGTATTATTTTTGGTTGGGCTTCGCCCAGTTTGTGTGTTGGTGACAATTTTATAAATCCATTAGAAACTGGTTCCAAAAATAACCGGTTCCTCGGATCTATTGTGATCCAGTGACAACTAGTCACCGGGACAAAATAACCGCGGCAGGCAATGACTGGTGTAGAATATAGCCGCGTAGTACTATTATTCACAACTGCCAGTTACAATAATAATCGTATTACCGTCAATCTCTCCATATCCGGAGAGATACTAAAAAATACAAATCCATAGTACTTATACCTGCCAGCGGCAGGTTCTCATGGATCTGTCAACGTAAGTGGCGCCATCCGTTGGCATTATTGGCTACTTGCTTGAATTCGGTTCTAATACGAAAGTAGCTTTCAACAAACTTCAAGTACGAAGATGGTTTTGCGTACGGCGCGGCGTCAGAGTTGCATTCTTAGCCGGATCTTAAATTTCAACCATACATTCTCTGACCTGTTAATACTGTTCGATTGGAAGTGAAAACTTCTTTAGCACCGTTGTGATTTGAAACTCCATGAAACGAAAAATTGCGACACTAAAAAGAGAAAAACACATACATATATAGGATTTAGCCTGCGAGAGAAAAATGGTAGTATAATCGGTCTGCTCTTTGTGCGGTGCTTTGTAGCCTATCGGTGTCCTCTTTGTGCGGTGCTTCGTATCCTCCCCACTCTTGTCTACTTAAATTTTCACATCTACTTCGTGTGAACTATTGCACTGATTTTTTTTTCTTCGTTAATTATTTTGGGTTACGCATCCGCATCGTACTTGACAACGATTTTTTGGACAGCATTTTGGACAGCAAACCTTCTCCAGGGTACCTAGCATGGTCGATCGATACAGGTTTTATAGAAAATGTCGGTAACTTGTCATTGCTCCCGAGCATGACTGCAGGCCGCTAACTAAGAAATTACAGTTCACGTCAAATAAAGTAGGAACCATGCTAGGGGGCCAGGATGAGAAAAGACAACGGCTTAACAACCAACATTAAGATGAAGCCATACTAAATAATACAAAATCATACGTTTTTGTTTTGAAAATTTGATGGCTTATAGATGCTTCAATTAAATACTGCGTGTAGAACATATCTTGGCCCTTAAAAATATCGGTCATTTTTTTTATAAGTCTTTTAATAAGTCTAGAAAAAAATAAATTATAAGGTCTACAAAAAACACTTTGAAGTCCAAACTCTCCTACTGGCAAATTTAGCTTCTTTTATGATAATCGCAACAAAAATTAAATTTACGCCCGAACCTCACAAAACAAAATACAATATGCATTTTCGCGTTGGTATTTTTGACATCACGGCGACAATACGGCAGTCGACGAATTGGTAATATCAAAGTGAACCTTATACCGTCCACCGTAGAACGACTGGCAGCGGCCCCTATTTTCGGTCACTACACGGAGCGGAGAAACGACGTGTTACACTCCGCGCCGCTTGTTTTCGTGAAATCAATTTAAAAATTCTGTTTTTTTACAATAAACAATGAATAAAAAAGGAATTAATGTTTTTTACAGGCCTTTACGAAATCAACATGTAAAAAAAAAATTCTCAAATATCTTTTCCAACCTTTCCAAAAGCTTTTTTTCAAGTATTTTTAAACTCCTCCCATAAAAGGGCGTGAATTCCGATATCGATTTTTTCCTGTAGGGGAGGGTGGGGCGTGTTGAGACAAAATTACAAAACTGAGTGTCGTAGAAAAATCTTTAATGAAATCAAAGGTTTGACATTTTAATGGAAACAAATAACTCTTTGGCTACATTATTTTGGTATTATTAACCTTGATAACATACGAATAAAGTGACAAAATATTATTTTACAAAATATGGGAATTGGCACAACACGCCCCACCCGTGGGGCTAGTTGAGACGGGGGTGGGGCGTGTTGAGACGAACAAATAATTAAGTAAAAGCATTAGGTAGGTACGAAATAAAATTGGTAAAATCGAAAGTCCTGATAATATATTATCATCAGTTAAATAAAAGTGGTTGTAGTGTACCTCCAATGTAATAAAAAAATAAAAACATTTAAAATAAATCTCAGCCAGTCAAGCAAAAGTCGCAGATGAAGTCAGGAATGTATTCATCCACTCCGGCACATAACTCATGACACCATTTATGACATTTTATGCACCTCACCCATCTTTCACCAGAAATATCATTAGAATAGAGGTTACGACAAAATATACATTGCTCTTCTTTGTTTGCATCGCTGTCGTCAGTTTCCATAAGTGGTGGCTCCTCTTCAGTTTCACTGGATGATGTGGACACCAAAATTCGTTTTTTTACGTCTAAAATTTTTTTTTTATGTGGTTCTGTTTTTGACACCGCCTTTGTTTTATTGGGTGCTTGTTTTTTTTAGTTAGTTTTGTATGTACGCTTTTTCCTATTTTTTTTTCTTTCTTTTCCTTTCTTAGTTTGTCTTCTAATTCTATTTTTTTCTTTGTAGGGGTGTATTAAGCCCATAGTAAACTTTGCTGCATTTTGCGATGTAATCTGCAAGTTCTTTTTCCTGTGAATGAGTAAAAACTTGACCAGGATTGGAATATCCCACCTTACAATTTGTAAGAGGACTAGCTTTTTTCCTTTCGATGAACCGCTTTAGTGTCATATGATTAATTCCAAAAGAGACTGCAGCTTTTGGAAGTGACCCGTTTGTAGTAATGATTTCAGCTGCAGCTTGTTCATAAACGTTTTCTGGAATTTCCCCTCTATTCGTCTTTATTTTATATTTTCGGACCATTTTGCCAGACTGAAAAAAAAATAAAATTAAAAATAGGCACAAAAAGGAAATGTATCTAGGTAATACATATATACATTCATAATTTGTTAAAAAAATACGCCTGTTTACATAACGCATATTGTATTAATGCATATTTTATATAAACGTCAAAAAAAACTAAATTCTAGCGGCGAGTTATGTCTGCCACAACTCGCCCCCGCCTTGATGTAACAACTCGCCCCACCCGACGATTTTACATTAAAATGGCCATGCAAGTGTTTACTTGACGTACGAATTTCATTTATAACTAATAACACAGTCAAAAGATACAGTTTGTGAAGAAAAAAACATATAACGACTTACCGAGTGTTAGCAGGTTGGCAGACGACTTCGAAAATTTCCTGGAAAAGTTCGTTTAGCCCTTAAAAATCACACTTTGTCGTATAACTTTAATTATACCGACCGCACGGCACCACCGTTTTGACAGAAACTGGCGGTACGGGGTTCACACGAAACGGCGCGATGCGCGCGCAGCTAAGTCAACTAGCGGGAATTTTAAACGCGATGTATCAACACGCCCCCGTCTCAACACGCCCCACCCTCCCCTACTAGTGGATCGCCTTAATACGAAATTATTGTTTTAAACCAGTGTTCCGCAAAGTGTATCCGCAGAGCCAACACATTTTGGCTACATATAAAAAATAAGTATCCACTGCTTTTAAAGCGTGCTTTTGCAATTCTCTTACCATTTTCCACAACCTACTTATTCGAATTGGGGTTTTAATCAATACGAAAATTGTTTGAAATTTCAAAATACCTTAAAAACATTCCACCTGAAGTTAATGTATATTGCTACTCAAAACGGATTGATCCTATCCTGATAGAATCCGTTCGTAAAAACCCCAAGTTACAGCGATCATTCCCGAACACAAATTAAAAAGTGTCGTATTATATCATAGCCGTTTTCGTCGATCTCTAGATTTCGATTTTTCCCTCTATCAGGGGAAATTTCCCCTGATATTTCCTATTTGTTAATATTTAGATTTAACTGGTGGGACACAACAGACATGCATCTAAAAAAATTGTGACAAATATTTTTTTTGTTCTGTTATGCGCACAGGTGACTTTGAAAACATGCAAAACCATAAAATATTGAAAAATCCCTCTTCGGCTCTTAAACATAATATTTTCATATGATATTGATTTTAATAATATATATTAAATAAATATTGTTTTTTTTTTACTTTGGTGTACCTCTAAAAGTTCTTGATTTGGTAGGTGTCCCTTGATCACAAAAAGTTTGCGGAACACTGTTTTAAACTATAAATTTAACTGAAATTTATCAAACAACTCGGTCTTGGCACACACTCCTTGCCTCATTCACATTTATACATCTTTTCATGCAAACTCTTCTGTTATTCTGACTCTTGACATGGCCCGACTCAAGTGTTTGGTTCGCTTGATTGTGCCATGTCTTTCTCGGGCGTTCCTGACTTCTTCTAACATTGATTGACATTTCTTAACTGTTGACTGGTTTATAAAAAAAACATTACTTTCGTTAGGATGCGAAATACCCCAAGGTAAAAAGAGTAGGAGTATGTGGGACAAATGAAACTATTCATAAATTTAATTCGAATTATTGTGATTATGTTGAAATTATTATTTTGGGATTTCCTGTTAGGCTGTTTTTTTATTGGTCGTACCTTTATTTCAACGAAGTTAAAACTCTTTGGAAACCTTTTGAGATTTTAATTTCATTATTTAACTAAACAAAACATCCAGGAATATAATAAAGTGTTTATTTTAATCCTATATGCCACGCAACAATGTTACCTTTTTTAAAAACTAATATAAAGAATTTATTGAGGCTGGTTCGTCATTCGTCGGTTTCCGATCCCTATTCCGAGGCTAAGGAATTGTAGTTAGATAAAAGTGGTAAAAGCAAAAGCACACGTGAGCATGTTTCCTTTCCTTTGTGATGTAAATTTTTCTTTGTTTTCTACGGAGCTTTAAACGCGGAATCAAAGGCACTCAAAGGAAACTGGCGTCGTTTGAGAAGTATAATGTATGACGAAAATTTTGGATTCTTTTAGGTTACACGAAACACGACATACTCCTATTATCTAAGTTCTAAGTAAATAGGTACCTACCTAAATATCGACTTAAAATGTTGTAGTAAAACCCTTTTGGCAATGTTCCTTTTAGGTGGTTTCATGCAAAATAGTCTCGAATTACAACACGGTAAAATAATATTAGCTGATAAGGCTTTTTTAATATTAAAAACTTCATTTATGTGTTAATTTTTGTTTTAGTTATTTCGATAATACCATAGAATTAATCACACAATTCTTATATCGTAATTATAAATAGAATATTTTACATCAAAATTTTAATTGGTTTTACGAATTTGGAAATATTCGTTTTTATCGTCTCCTATTTTGTGGTGGAGGGTTTTACCAAACCACGGTCGATTCCAAATTGTGATTATTTATAAATTCCTTTATAACGGAACATTCTTTTCCGAATTAGAGCAGTTATTGAAATCTAGGTATAAATCATTTTATGGTATTAGTTCTGAGTTTTCTGTTAAAATTTTGGTTTGTTACTCCCTGGGATGACATTGTTTCCATTTGCGCATTGGAATATTTATTTGGATTTTTGCAGTTGTGCGTTTCTTGTTTTTCACGGACTAGTTATATTAAAATTATTTCATATATCATAGATTAATAATACAGGTAAGGCAAACTTAAACTTAAAAATTATTTTTCTCAGGGCCTCCTGTGTGGAGTTAATGTAAAAAAGAAACTAAAATAGAAAAATGTATGTGACAGCAATATATAAACTTTCAGCACACTTCATGAAACGCTCCACTCACTTCAACGGGTGATGCGAGAGTGACAGAAAATTTTCGAGAAATGTGTAATTAACTTGGGAATGATCTCATCGAACAGTGGAAAATAATGCCCAATAAATATTTTCCTCCAAAGTAATTCTCAATTTTTGGATAAAATACAGAACCATCTTTATTAAAATCATAACGATAATGTGAACACTACGCAAACATTATCCTAAAATTTCTTCGTATGTCTACAACGGCACTGCACTGGCTATTTCTAGTCATGCAAATAAGTTCCCACGCTCAAATTCCTTTGTCATAATGAATATGTTGCACATCTGACATTTTACTCAAGCCTTACCACCCACCGTAAAGGTGGATTTAGACCAAACGAGTAAATGCTCATTCTAGTCTTCTCTTGCAAATTATTTTGGTATTGATAGTTATAGAGCGTTCTTTCGGTGCTCCGAGTGTGTTCGCCGTAATTTAAAGAATGCTTATTCGTTTGAAGTAAACGCCGCAAAAGTATTCGATCAGATGCATAGAGCATTCCTTCGTGTTCGGAGGCGATCGCTCCTAGAGGAAGCCACACAGGAAGCCCTGAGGAAATTTTTTTTTTCTCAGGGCCTGTGTCATGTTTGAAGATGCTAATTGAAATGAGCATTTTAACAGCAAAAAAATACAAAAAATAGTGGAACATTAGATGTTAGTTCAAATGTCACACACATGTGATATTGATGTAAAGTTTAGTAAATTAAATAAAGAATACCTTGAGGAATAGCACCCATAACAAACTTTTTTTTTTTTTTTTTTTTTTTTTTTTTTTTATTATTTTTTATTTTCATTAATATGTTTTACATGTTGTTAAATGATAATTTTACATCTTAGGTTTTTTACTACTTTTCCATTTAAAGCATATGCTTGTGTATGGAAAAGGAGTGTACATAAATGTGGTTATTACTTAGTACTTAAATAATTCATTTACATAAATATATGTGTGTTGTAATCGTATATAATAGTATATATTTAAAGAGAAGAAAGAATATTATGGAAAACCAAGGATATTTGTATACATTTAAATAAAAGAAATAATATTATGGAAAACTAAGGATATTTGTAAGGATAATTAAGTGGCATTAGTTTTTTTCTTCAGAATATTTTTAAAATGTCTCTTGACAGAGAGCAGTATTTGGGTTTTATCATTAATGCTTCTGATTTCTTCTGGTAGACGATTGAAAAAAATTCTTCCCTGGTAAGTGTAATGGTGTTGTGCAAAAGACGTATTTAGTTTTGGGCATATAAAAACATGTTTAAGTCGCGTTCTGTTTTCGTTTAAAAATTGATATTTATCTTTTTCTTTTATAATTTGAATTAATGAATTTTTAATATATAAATCTTTAAATGTAGGTACTTGGAATTCATCAAATAGGCGTTCTGTTGGGTAGTCCAAGGATTTTTTTAATATAATTTTTATAATTGTTCTTTGTACAATTTCTATTGGAATAAGATTACATTTATATGCGGATCCCCAACTAATAATAGCGTATTGTAAAGTGGATTGAACTAAGGCATAGTAGATTAAATATAGATTTTTTATTGACAAAAAATTTCTAATTCTTAAAAATATGTAAATTAATTTTCTAATTTTGTTTACTACTTGACATATTTGTTCCTTCCATTTTAGATTTTTATCAATAATTACTCCTAGATATTTTATTTTATTTGTTGTTTTTAATATTGTACAGTTTGATTTGCAGTAGTTTTGGCTGTGAATTTTAGTATTTTCATGTATGACAATGTTAAAATTTTTGGGAGCATCGTTTAAATGTATTGCAAATGGAATTACAAATGTCTTTTCACTATTTAGTGATAGTAAATTAGTGTCGAAAAAATTCTTAAGCGTGTTAATGTCTTCTATGGCCTTTAATTCTACATTTTCCCAAGTCTTTCCACTTATTATTAATACTGTATCGTCGGCGTATGATGTAATTTGACCATGTAAAGGTTCTAAAAAAATATCGTTTACATATATAGTAAATAGGATTGGTCCAAGCACTGTACCTTGGGGGATTCCAAAGCTTGAAAGCTCTTGATCGCTATTAACATGATTGATTTTTACCACTTGAGGGCGGTTTTTTAAGTAGTTGGTGATCCATTTAATCGCGTTGCCTTTTATGCCAATATTATTTAATTTTTTTAATAGCATCTCATGAGATATGCTATCGAATGCCTTTCTGAGGTCAATAAATATACCCGCACATTTTTTACCTTTATCTACTGTTTCGTAAATGTATGAAGTTACGTTAGCAATAGCATCTTGTGTGCTGAGTGATTTTATAAAACCAAACTGGTTTTTGTGTATTATTTTATTACAATCTAGGAAATTTACCAACTGTTTTTTTACTATTTTTTCAAAGATCTTTCCTATATTAGAAATTAGACAGATTGGGCGATAATTTGTTACTTGGTGTGGATCTCCAGATTTATAAATAGGTGAGATTATTGTGTTTTTGTAGTTCATTGGAAATATCCCTTTTGTTAAACTTAAGTTTATTAAATGAGTGATGGGTTTTATTAAGTAAGATTTCATAGATTTTAACATATGTGCCGTAATAGAGTCAAAACCGGGAGACGAACCTCCTTTCATATTTTCTATTATTTTTAAGATTTCACATTCTGTTGTTGTTTCGAATGTTGAAAGTATATTACGTTTCTGTAAATTTTTATTTTTATGTTTTTCCGGGTTAGAAGGCTTATGAATATTTTTCGCAAGATTTTTTCCAACATTTGCAAAGAAGGAATTAAAAATGTTTGCACATTGTTTAGGTTGCATATTGGCATCTATAATTTTTTTATCGTGTTCAATGTATTTAATGTTTTGTGTTTTTTTTGTATTGTCTATGGCCAAATTTACTGTTTTCCACATTTGTTTATGGTTATTTTCTGAAGATAATATTTTATTTTTAAAAAACTCTTCTTTACTTTTTTTAATATAAGATGTTAATTTATTTTTATATTTTTTATAGAAAATATATGCTTTTTCATCGTTGGGATTTTTTAAAGTTGTTTTGTAAAGTTTTTCTTTGTTCCTGATAGATATTATAAGTCCTTTGGTAATCCAAGGCTTTAAACATCTTAATTTTGATTTTATGTGTGTTATTTCAGTTGTCGAATTTTTAATGTGCTGTGACAAGATATTTTCAAAGTTAGTCGAACATATTTCGGTATCATCACTGCTCAAAACATTGTTCCAATCCTCCTTTTTTAGTTTTTCAGAGAGAATAGTCATATCTATTGTTGATTTTTTGGTTATTAAATTATGTTTTTTATGTTTAATATTATTATTATACAGAAGTAAGCATGCATGATGATCAGTTATGTTAGTTTTCCAAACAATAGATTTTAATTTGTGAAGATCTTTAATGTTTATGTTTGTCCAAATGTGATCTAAACAAGATGGAGTATGTTCTTTTATTTCTCTAGTATTTTTATTTATGCAAGATATGAAATTTTGTTCAGTCATACAATTGATGTATTCATTTTTGATATTATTTTCTATTTTTTCATTGATGTTTACGTTAAAATCACCTACCACGAAGCAAAGTTTATTTTTTAATTTTAATAATATGTATTTGAGGTCATTAATAAACGTAATAATACTAGAGCTATGCGTTCTATAGATAGCTATTAGATGATATGTTGATTTGCCGAGTTTGAAATGTACTTCAATGCAGTTAACCAAATGTATCGGGTGCTCTATTATGTTAACAATACTAAATTTATTGCTTGCAAATATTATTATTCCCGAATTTTTGTTAATGTCTAATTTGGTAGAAATATAATTGTACTCGGGCAAGTGATAAGGCGGTGACTCGGCGTTTGTAAATGTTTCGGTTAACACTATAAAGTCCGGTTTTTTAATTAAATTATTTATTTTTAGAATTAATTCATCAAAGTTTTTTTGAATGCTACGGATGTTTATGTGCATAATAATTATGTCATTGATGTTTTTAGAAATAATTTTGTTACACGAATCAGTACATATACATTCATATTCCTGAATTTTAATATTTAATTCAAGTTCGTTATTTAAGAAATTATCCATTTAATGCATTTCTAGTTGTATTTTGCAAAATTATTTATAAAATTTTTATTCAATGTCGTAGTTTATTCTTTCTTTGGCTAATTTAAGCATGTAAGATCGGAACTTACATGTTTCGCTGTTTGTTCGGTGGTCTACTTCATTCATTCTATTGTTGAAGGAGTTTGTTTCTTTCTTCTTGTTAGCCGAGTTGCAGTTAGCGCATTTGGGTGGCAGATCCAGGGATTTACATTCGGAGATGGGATGATCTTCTGAACAGTGCTTGCATGTTGGTTTATTCATTCTATTGTAGCATTTTTGTGCTGTGTGTCCAAATCTTTGACAGTGGAAACATTGGGTAAGAGGACTGCAGTCATCTACATAGATTCTCATGAATCCTAGATGAATTTTTTTTTTATTAATCAGATGTAGTCTCATTTCGGGATTTGTTTGTAGAATTAAGTTTTTGCTGTTAGTTTTTTTGTTGGTAATGATGGCCTTAACTTGTAATATTTCTTTGTCTTGGTATTTTTCACATATCATTTTGATGTCGTTGTTTTGTTCAATGATGTCTTCTAAGAATTCTTTTTCGGTATAGTCTTTGTCAAGACCTTTGAATATTACGCATGGATCCGTTTTCAGAAGTACCTCTGCTATTATGGTTTTGTCGACTTCATTTATCTTATCTTTTAATTTTTTTGCGTCTTCTTTTTCTGGGCATGTTATTATAAGGTTTTTTTTTGTTTTTTTTATTTCGCATACTCGAATTCCCAACTGCGATATTTTAATCTTTTGTATTTTCTCTTTTATTTTTTCAGTGTCTTCTTCTTTTAGGCTTTTAATTATTATAGGAAATCGTTTTTCTTGCATTTGTGGTATTAAGTTTTTTACTGCAGAAGAGTATGAAAATGGGTATTTTTGTACTTGGTTTTTTTCTTGAATATCACACTTTTCTTGTAATTTAGCTAATTCTATTGCCATGTGAGATATCATTTCCATGATGTTATTTATTTCTTTCATCATTTTTGATTTGGTTTCTTTGGTAAGTTTATTTTCTTCTATGATTGTATGTAAATCACTTATGTTTTGTTTCGCCTTTGTTATGAAGGCATGCGGATCAACCGCTTCCCCCATTTTCACAGGTTAAAAAATTATTTTCGGTAAATTTATGTATTTATAAAATTTGTCTGGGTTTGAAGGGGTTATTTTATTTAGTCACCGCTTACGGCGCTCACTCGCGTCCAACACCGTTAGAGGCTTGGGCGACACTGTAAATATATTGAAACGTGACATAATACACAACCGTCTCTGCCCATGCATAGGAGCGAACTGAAAAAAGCGATGCCGAGTATCCAATTTATGACACACTTCGCGGCCTTGCCAAACTTCCGTCAAGCGCTATTAAAAAAATTAAATAAACACATAAAATGCAGAAACTATTTTGCTACACTAAAAAAAATATAAATATTTAAAACGTTAACTTTTAAAACTTTTAACCACTTAATTCGGGTTTTTTCTCCATTTCGTCCACCGTGGGCCGGGCTGCTTAACTAAAGAACGAACAGTTTTAGAAACAGATAACATGCATTTTTTATTCAAATCTTAAAGTTAACCACATAAAAGTTTAAATGTGCCTACAACAATATAAAGCCAAAGTTTCCGACCGCAATTTGATGATTTTTTTATTTATTATTTTTGTATGAAACAACAAAAAAGTGAGGTTACTAAAACCTTTACGTTACGTTTATCTAATAAAATATATGAGTTTTTTTTTCATTGTCAGCAGTAGGAAAAACTTAAGGTTAGTAATTTTTAAAACTTATTGTTTTCAGTGTGTTTAGTGTTTTAATATTTTAAAAATTATGTGTTTATTTCTAATAATAAAATTTCATCACATTCCAAAAATAAGAAATATATAATTCAGAAATATTCCATTTATTTGAATTTTACTGCAAAGCGGAAATTTTCCGACCGAATATGTCTGAGGGGTTGAAGTTTATCCTAAAGTTCTGCACTAGAACAAAGGGGTCCTTATTTAAGTTAGTTACCGATATTATCTACTTATTTAGCATAGTGCAAGGAATATTTAAATTCATCATACTGAATTCGTGCAAGAACTTCTATGCAACTTTAATCCTATAGCTCTTCAGGTAAATACGTTTTGGTACGCGAAGCCCCGCTCGCGTACTAAATTAGGGTTTGCAATAACAGTATACCGGTTTACCTACATATCGAAAAAAAGAGGTAAAGCTTTTAGGAATAACTTCTCCAAGTTTATTTATTAAGTCAATTTGTTCATTAAAGTTTACAAATTGCTAATTAATTATAAATTACATATTGAATACTGTATTTTTTCCAGTTTGATGTAGCTCCTACAATACATCTTTAACCTTCCAATTGGTGCGGACTTAAAAGTTTCTGGTAGCTTATTATAAAGCTTCATCCCTTTGTACTATTGTGCGTATTCGCTTTGTCCTTTTTTTGTAGCCTGATTTCCTTGCGTGTCCGTGTGTCATGCTGTGAATGTCTTTGTTGTATATAATTTTATTTGACAGTTATTTTGGTAACACGTTGTTTACTATTTTATGGATAAATATCATAGTGTTCAAGGTCAGCATCTGTTTCAGGGTTAGCCAATTTAGTTTCTTTAACATTTAAAAACCTTGTTGTAATACCTATTTACAATAATGTTGGCAATTCATAAATTCAAATATAGTATGGATAAAAGTAGTAGCTCAATTGGTAGTTGCTGGTCTCGGTAAGACTACACGTTCTTAGTTCGAGTCCTCAGTTTCTACTGTTATCTTTTTTTTTCTGTGTCTAATTTTATTTCCATTGAGAGTCATTGATATTATTTTCAATATGATCAAAAAAGGTAAAGTCTCTAAAATTTATTACAATTTGTATTTTTGAAAGAAAATTTAAACCCTTGTACCTGTGTGTTATGTTCTGGAACACAAAGAAGAATTGACAATATTGTATTATGAATTCTCCCTGTGAAAACAATTATGTAGATATAAAATTTTGTATCCTTCAATATTGCATACAAAACAAATTGTTATTGCGTGACATTGACGTTTATGTCTGTGGTAATTATTTATTACCTTTTATTGTAATAATAGTAATAAAAGGGATAAAATAGATACAGGGAGGAAGTAAGAGTAATATTCCAATGAAGTTGTGTCTAATATCAAGGAGTTTTTGTGACTTTTTTTATATTTATGGCGTTTCGTTACGAAATATTATTACCTTTACTTAATAAAGAACTGAAAAAATTGCTGATCTACATAATATTTAGTTTGCATCCCATAATTTCTAGATAATTGGTATTGATTGACAATTTTACCGAATACCGGAACATTCGGGGCATTATTAATTATAATAATAAGTAAAGTTGAGAGGACCTTTCAATGCTGCGTAGTTATGGCAAGAAAAAAAGTATGAGGTATGGGTAGGAACCTGGGGGTCAGTGTGTCTGGTGCAAGAAGGTCGAGAAAGTCCGGCTGGAGAGGTCAAAAAAACTCCCTCAACTAGTCTGAACCGGCCGGATCTGGATCCGGCCCGCCACGCAACAGGTGGGCAGACGCATTCACTGTCAAGACCAAAGATATTCAAATACAAAAGAGATATGCTATGATGTCCGCGTGACTGTCGCCGAACTATGACCTAATCAGCGTAGTTTGCATACAAAATTAATTTGTTCATTTTCTTGATTTTTTGAAGGTGTGCATTATTATTGGTTAACAATATATTTTGAATACGGAAAGATTTCTTTCATTTCAGTTCAGTGTTCGTTTAGTATATTCGTTAATTATTGGTTCATTTAGTTTATTCGTTAATTGGTAAACAACACCGGCGACACCCGGAAGCGCAGTCTCACCTAGTAAAAACGGCGGATAGCACATATCCTTATTTTTCAATATCTTTGGTCAAGACCCAGACAAAACTCAACTCATGAACCCGGGCACTCCTGCTAAGTCACCAAACGTAGCGAACCACTTGCGGTGACCTATAACACAGGTGTTGGTTCCATATCCGCCTCCCAAATTGGCCAATTTATATTGGTGTCGGTAAATTTGCCATCCCTAGTGCCAAAATTCTAAATTCATATTTGAATCTAATAACAACAAAGTTACGACTAGGTTACGCGAACATTACCTGCTCCCCGTTGAGAGGCATCTCTCTCCATGTGCAAACTATAAATTAACCAACTTCGTTTTAGTTTCTGCTTTTACGTTGCTACGTCTTTCCATATTAACACCTTTTTTGTTTTGCAATAATTTTATAACATATAAAAGACGCCGTAGACGTAGGCCCAACCCATTCATTGTAGTATGTATTATTTTATGGTTTTCTTCATGTCGAATTCGTCAACTGACCCATCGATTAAGAGGGTGTAAACAGACACCACCGGAAACATAACATTTTTAATTTAAATTCTATACGTCTCTTTTCTACAAAAGAATGTTAGATGTGTACAGTTAACACGCGGCAGAAGTGAAACCTTCAGAAAACTAAAGTAGACAAGAATGGGAGACTACGAAGCACTTTTTTATCAATGTGAAGGATGATTTTTTCCATATTTTTGTCACCATCGAATTCCAGTGCACCTTTTCCTATACATTATGTATGTCATCTTATTAGTATTTGTGTTTTCTTCTTCTTCGGAGTCGCTAGATGTCGCTTTCTTTTGTGTTTTCTTTTGCCTGTTCTGTATTGGTCCGCTTAATGTCTTCAGAAGTTCGTTAGGCGCTTTATACCACTACACCAAAGGAGACTTGCGCTGGACAATGGATTTATCTTATTATATTGGAACCTAGGATGCGTGAATTAAATAAATATTTTATTTCTATCTCATTCTCTCGCAGACTAAATACCTATAGATGTACGTGTTTGTCTCTTTTTAGTGTTTCATCGAGTTTCAAATCATAACTAGAATCATAATTTCAAATCATAACTAGGTTTCATCACTAGAATCACTTCCGACTTCAAAAACATAAATACCTTAAGAACTCTTTACTGCTCCTTGGTTCGCCCCCATCTTGAATATGCTTGTGTTATATGGTCTCCTTTTTATGCTGTCCACATTCGTCATATTGAATCCGTTCAACATAGGTTCCTAAAAGGGATTGCTAGGAGGCTAGGATTAGAGCGAGGCAATTATTCGTATGCTGAAATTGAAAAAACTCTAAACCTTTCTCCTTTAGAAGACCGTCGGAAAAAATCCGATCTCATCTGTTTCTTCAAAATTATTAACTACATAATCGATTCACCTACATTACTACAACTCATCCCATTCAATATACCTTCTCGTAGACTCAGAAATAAAGACCTACTCTTCCTCAATCAGCACTCCACTAATTATGGTTACAACTCACCACTGTCCAGAATGTGTAGAATGGTAAACTCACGACAAGACCTTGATTTTTTTGGTATAAGCTTGAATGAATTCTGTCGCTCTTTAAATAAATGATGATATTTTATATTTACTGTAATTTTTGCAAAGTCTTGACTTGACTTGACACTTCTATTTTCTGTTTGTCTTTGCTCTCATGTACCATTTTCACCCTTACAATGTACATTCCCAAATTTTCGTTATACCATGTTGTAAATTGGACGTAAGTCCGTAAATAAATAAATAAATAAATAACGGTGCTGATTTTTTTTTGATTGGTGAGATTTACGATAGTTTTATTTGCACTCAATTCGGGGCATTATTATTCTGCCATCACTACGCAGCATTGAAAGGTCCTCTCAACCTTACTGATCATTTATTATTTCTCCTTATAATACCCTCACTCGTGCCGAATTAAAACTGATTAAAAGCTGACAAAATTCCCAACTTTTGGGTGAGCCGTTGTCCCAATGAATACAGGAACTTAGTACTTTTGCAGCCATAAGACAAAAATAAAATATCAAATTAAAGGAAATTTCTAAGAAACTCCGTTAATCTATTTATTTATTGATAAGAGACAAATAGCTTGGATACATAAAATATAGAAATACGTATATACATTAAGGCTCAGTTCCCGGTCCCAAAAAGAAGAAGACGGAGAGATATGAAATTACGAATGTTAGAAGCGCGCTAACATTTACAACGATAAAATCGATGCAAAAATCATGAAAATCTTTAATAAAACACGACTCGTTTAAAATAGACCAAAAATCTCGCGATAATTGTCTTAAACAGCATTTAATGAAACGCTGTGAATTTTTTCATACATATAACTTGTAAAATAACTGAAAAAAACGTGTTTATAATAATTTTTGGAGCATACTTTGCGATTTTTTTCTATCGAGGGAATTTTATATAATTTGCGTTTGGGCGCGACCAATGTCTAGATATTATCTTCAAGAATAACATTTATTTTTTTAAGAGCTTAAAAACTTCAAATGTTTAAGGGAGGTTTGCAAGAAATCGGGAGAAATTCGAATACCGGCCTCTTAAGTTAAATTAAATTAACTCAAGCCAAAAAGGTCTCCTATGTTAAAGTTACTTGGAGATGGAGATTTATTATATGTTAAAATTAATTTTAGGTGAGGACGAGAGGAAGGGGAATATAGGATAAGGACAGGAGATGCTCCCGATACATTCCACACTCTTGTATTAATTTTCGATCGTGCGTATCTTTCTATATACATAAACAGGGTGTTAAGGGACTTACTTGCATTACTTTAACCAGTGATTCCTGACATTGTTTTTTCGTAAAAAAAGTTAATAGGATTGTTTTGTCTCCGTTGACTTTTTTGATGTTTTAAAAAAAAATTCTTAAAAGCAAAAAAAATATTATAAAAACAACTCTCTTTTTATAACTTTTGAAGGTTATTCCCATCAATGTAATATTCATCATTGAAGAATAAAATGAGATTGACAATTATGACGGTTTGATGGAAGGTGGCAATGGCTGCATTGGTAAAAGCGCACTTCCCGGTTAGACGAGAGGTTCTGGGTTCGAGTCTGTGTCTTGTTTTCCTTCTTTCGTTTAGAGTATTATCCATATTTTCGTTTAGAGTATAAGTGTTATCTTTTTCTTCAATGAAAAAAACAAATTCTTCATCCTCTTTTCCCATCCTTTAAAACAGAATTTTTGATACTTGATGAAATTTCGCAGACTTGACTTTCAAAATAGTGTGAACATTAGTATCTACATCTGATTCCCAAAAACTCTGCGTAAAGGCCCGGGACTACCTACAACTATTATGAATATAAGTTTTTGCTACAATTCTATGCCATAATCGTGTAACACCTTAATTTCAAACCCTGAAGCATACATTAAATTCCCACTCATTGGATGTACGGATATAAGCAGGGTTCAGCCCGCGTGTGTACAGTGAGTACTGTTTGTATTAGTACCGTGTGTGACAAGTTCATCAAGTTAGTTGGAAAGCCTACTTTAGAGCCGGGGAATCATCCCTTTGCCGAGAATGGGGGATTGTTATTTGAATCTGTATTGTGGGGTGTTGGAGGATTGCTTGGGTAAGCATCCATGGTGAAAGAACCTTAAGATCTGTTACCATTTATGATATTAGCAATTTTTTCTTTAAATTACTTGTTATTCCTTATGCATTGCTATTTGTACCTACTGTCCTCCATTTTCAATTTATTTTTCCTTACATCTAAACTCTCTCTTCTCTTCTCTTGTGGTAAGAATAACCTCGTCGAATTTAATGTTTCAAAGACCCAATCATGGCTGATAACGTCTAAAAGGGATCGAAATGATAATCTAGTCTCCTTCAACGGAAGCAATTTTCCGAACAGGACCTCCATTGATATGCTTGGTGTAACTCGCTCAAGTATGGGGGCTCCATCGAAACCAGCTAGCCTCTCAGAAACTGGGCGTACTGTACAGGGCCCGCAGATACTTTAATAGTACACAACTGCTAACCCTGTACAAATCGCAAGTGCGCCCCACGGTTGAATTTGGCAGACACCTCTGGTCTGGAGCACCAAAATACCTAAAAAAAATCCTGACTCTGTGCAGAAACGGGCGGTCCGTTTGATAGATTCTCCCGTCTTAACAGACGGATTGCAATCTTTAGAGCACAGGCGTCAGGTGGGAATACTGTCCTTGTTATACCGGTATTACAATGGAAGATGCTCCGAGGAACTAGCGTCATTGATCCCCTCGGCACCGGTGCAAAGTCGGGAAACACGCCAAACACGCGCCCAACATTTGTACACGGTTGACATTCGTCACATGAGAACGGCTAACTACGACTCGTTCTTGAGTTCAACAGCTCGGCTGTGGAACGATTTGCCGGCCTCTGTGTTTCCTCCCTCCTACAACATGGGTCTCTTCAAGACCCATGTTCACTACTTCCTTTCCTCAAAAAGACCCTCCACACAGCATCTTCAAAGATGACATAGATCCTCAGGGAAAAATATTTTTTCAGTTCCTCCTGTGTGGAGTTATTGTAAAAAAAAACGTATTTTTGCCATACATTTGTTTGCTATTTATTTTTGTGCAAGATGATTCGTATTGTGGACCGATCTCTTATTGTTGTATAATCATATTCTACTTGGTTTGTTGATTTTACACACACATAATACACAAAGTAAAGTTTAAACCCACTCCACGTCTTCGCCAATATTTGAAATGCCGTCTTCACTCCTCCCCTGGGGTGCACAGCACACATCAAGATGACTAATTGACTAACAAATCATTGAGGTCATTGGCCTGTCGTACAAAATAATTGTGCCTCTGCAATAATTCAATGTGTAGTTTATTACTTTTTTTTGTATAAGATTATTCCCAATTCGTACACGTTCTTCGCGAAATGACAAACGATTGGTGTATGTATACTGTCAGCATCAATTTGGGTGGAGGGTGTGGGCATCGCTACCCCGGGTAACCATTTATTAGATAACCAACATCTCTGCTGTTGGTGGTAACCATAAGTGGTTCTCTACAGTTGGTAACTCAGCAGGGGTGCTCGAGCTCATTTTTCTAGGTCTTGGCGGCGGATTCACTTGCCCACCTACTGCGTGGCGGGCCGGATCGGGAGAGACTGGTTCAGGGAGACCTTTTGATATCTCCAGCCGGTCGATCCATTGTTTGCACCGCAGTGTGAGGAACGATTCATACGTCCGTCACTCCTGGACACACTGATCCCCAGATTCTTACCCACCCCTCATACCTTTTCCTTCCCAGAACTTCATTTCTTTAAAAAGATCCTCCACACAACATCCTCAAATACGTCACAGGCCTTGATGGAAAATAATTTCCTTATGGTCTTCTGTGTGGGCTAATATAAAGAAAATGTTTTTTTTCATACATTTTAATGGGTGTCATGTGAAATATGTTCTTTATTTTACGCCTCTGGGGTACTCTGAAATTTTATTATTTATGTAGAAATATTCATGATCGACATTAATTTTCCAATAGATTCGCAGTTTTTTTTAATGCAAATGAAAGACTTTCAGATTTTATTGTGCAATTAAAAATAATGGAGTCTGTAGGGCACACACGCACAAACATTACCTTTTATTTATATAGAAGATAGAGTTGATTTAACTGTAGTCCATATCCGATATGAATAAAGTTATCAAACGTTCGATCACTTAAGAAGACTTGCTACGTGCTTATGTTTTCATAATCTCTAGCGTCAGTGATTTATAATATGTCATTACTTGACGGAGGTTTTATATTGCATAGCTAATTCTTTCTATAAAATACCACTGTGTTCGTGATATTAATTTGTAATCAATATACAGGGTGTCCGGGGGTAAAGTGCATTCACTTTGGGAGGCGATTCATGACGGTAGGAGTAAAAAAGATTGACAACTTTTTCCGAAATTCCAACATTTTTTTACGTAGGTAGGTACCTACTAAAAATCCTTAGTGTGGGGTACGATCTAACTTGCTGAGAGCCTGCCGGGCAAGATTTTGGCAACATTGCAAGGTTGTGATTGGCCCGCAACGTAACAGCGTAAAATAATCTGGCCGTACACGCCGGTCTAATTTTATATTTTTACCACAAAACTACCCCTAAAAGATGGAATTTCGAAAAAGTTATTTATCTTTATTACTTATACTATCATGTAGAATCAACTTCAGAAGTTAATGCACTTTCCCTCGGGACACCCTGTATATTATAAAAGAAAGTGTTCTACAATGTGCGTGCCGCTAAAACTCGGAAACGAATTCCGGAACGATCAAGGGAGTTATATGGTGTGGTAGACGTCTATCCCCAATCCATGAAGAAGGTTCCCGTTTTTACCTGAAGGGCGTGCTTTTGAAGAGATTAAGGGCTGGAAGTTTCCCAAGAACTGTCCAGACCATTCTAGAGCATTCCACAACATTCCTGGAACATTCTGGAATGTTGCAGAATAGTTTGGAATGTTCGGGAACCTCCCGGAACATCTCAGATCGTTGTGGTACATTCCAGAACATTCTCGAATGTTGTGGAATGTTCTGAAACTTTGTGGACCATTCGAAGCTTTTTTTGAGTGGGGGTATATAAAGCAAGATCTGTCGTGGGTTCGAACGTCATTTCAATATCATATAAACTCCCTGAGCGAAGCCCGGTACCCCAGTTAGTTTTTTTTATATTTTTGTTGAAAATATATTAGTAATATTAAATCAAATAAATTAAACACATATCCAAACCATCCCTTTCTTAGGGTCAGTTATTTAAAGAAATTCAAATGTAACATTGTCATCAAAGCATTGTTATTAGGTGCCATTTTGTTTTTATGACATTTCAAAGGTCCCTGATAAACGCCGATTCTAGGTGCGTTTCAGTTTTATATCAAATTGTAATAAGCCGACAATCTTAACGCCGTGATAGTTGTCCTCTTCTTCTGATCTCAATTTGTTTAAAAGCTGCAACGGACTTAGAATCGGTATTGAATGGGGATCTTTCAACTGTCAAAAAACAAATTGGCGCATTTGATGTCAATGTTACATTTGAAATTATATGAAATATCGGTTTTCTATTTCGCAATGTTTTGATCTTCTTAATACTTATTTGTTTTTTTACAGAACGCGTACTATATTTTTTTAACTGTTGACAAACCGAAGGAAATTTGGAGGGCCCCACAGCTTTCCCGCCCTGGTATAAGCAACTTAAGGTTACTCCTTCAAGGCTCTCGCAAGGATTCTAATTTTTTTGGAAGAACGATATGAACGAAGCTAGACCTCCAAATGTCCCCGCATACCAAAGAACAAACATTTCAGTTCTCTTGTGGGTTCACCGTGTTACTCCATTTAATTTACATATTTTCAATTTGGGAGGCGGGTATGGATACCGCCGCCCCGCAAACCATTTATTGGATAACCTAAACCTCTGCCATGGTGGTTCGCTACGTTTGGTGACTAAGCATGGGTGCCCGTTCATGGGATGAGGTTTGTCCGGGTCTAGGCTGTGGATGTGTCTGCCCACCAGCTGCGTGGCAGGCCGGATCGGTAGAGACTTGTTGAGGGAAGCCTGTGACCTTTCAGGCAGAACTCTTTTGGAACATCGCCTTGCAACGCAGTGGGGAGGGATCGATTCATACGTCCGTCACTCCAGGACCCACTGACCTCCAGATTCCTACTCACCCCTCATACCTTATCCTTCCCAGAACTTCCTCTCTTTTCTATTCTTTAAAATACCCTCCACACAGCATCTCCAAAGATGACATAGGCCTTGAGGGAAAATATTTTCCTCAGGGCCTTTTCCTTCCCAGATCTTCCTCTACTTCTTATCATTAAAAGACCCTCCACACAGCAAACCCTAATATGACATATGAAATGTATTTTCCGCCAAGGCCTCCTGCGTGGAAAAAATGTAAAAAAAAATGTTTTGTCATATTTTCTAATTTTTTGGAAATAATCACATAACATAATATTTTAATATTGGGGTTACTCGGTTAGCCTCTAACTGGAAAGTTAATATTTCATCTGTAGGTAGTAGATACATAACAACTGAGACGGTGCCGTTTCAACATCATGTCAGCCATGTCACGTGTGCTCATCGTGACGGCGTGGATTGACTCCTAATTGCTTCACGAACAATTACAATTGTTTCGACTAATAATAAATTATCATTCAAAAGCATAATGCGATGAACAGCATTGTGACAGAAGTTACACTCATACGTTTGTTATGGTTTATTTTGAAATGTTGAACATAATGTGTATGTTAACACCATTTAAGTGGTGTACCGAAAGTAACTAGCTTTATTATCCTGTTTCGACCGAGTTTTCAAATTATTTTGAAGTAAAACTTATATGGGGGGTAAGCTGGCGAATGCGTTACGAAAAAGTGTTATGCGAACAGTGCCAACAGTGATCGATGTCAACGGTGATCGGGCGAGGCGAACGGTCGGGCATTTACGCACGCTTGACTTGGGGAGTGATAAGGATGAGGATAAGGTCGTAGGTCACCCCACAGTCGTAGGTCACTCCACAGTCGTAGGTCACCGCAGGGTCATATGTCACCCCATGGTCATATGTCACGTCAATGTCATATGTCACCCCAATGTCAAAGGTCTCCTCAAGGTCATAGGTCACCCCAAGGTCATAGGTCACCCCAAGGTAATAGGTCACCTTACGTTCGTAGGTCACCCCAGGGTCATAGGTCACCCCATGGTCATAGGTCACCCCATGAACATATGTCACCCCAATGTCATGTTCTTTTACAACGGTCTTCCGATTACTAGTAAACCCTCGACCTCAGTGGCCTTCAAACTCAACTTGGGATAGGAATGCCGTTTTAGGTTGAAAATAGTTGCGCTGAATTGTAAATTCAACACATAAATAGCAAATTTCATGACACCAGTCATCATCGTTCCAATGTTTCATTGATTTTCTGCTTTTAAATTAATATTTCTTTTAAAAAATGTAGTTAACTACGCCACCGTAATCGATTACCGTTAGTCACACGGAGTGACAGTTCAACCGAAACGTCGATCTGACTGATGATGATGTTCATTGTTTCAGGCATTTTTCAAACAGCGGTTTGATGTAGTTTAGAATAAATTTTCCGTGATTTTCATGTGTACCGGTTTGTTTAAAGTTTGGGTTGCAGTTCACATTCAGTAAAAAACACATTTCGTTTAGACAAATACTCTGAGTTTATTCTACAATAACACGTTGAAATAATAAATTATAACTTAAAGCCCAATAAATAAAAAAACTGAACTTGTTGCGTGTGCATTTATTGATGACTTTCACAACTAGCAGAGCTTGGAACCCAAGATGCCGGGGTGGAACTCTGAACTTCTCGACCAACTATCTGTTCGAAAGAATATAAATACCTAACACATTTTTGCTGAAATAAAACAATAACCGATCGGTATTAAAATTAAATAAATAAATCGTGGTAACAAACAAAGTTATTGTTTTTATTTCAGTTATTGACAACCGGCGTCGTATAGGGGTAAGGCTCTTGACTCCCAATCCGAGAGTCGCGGGATGGAATCCCGACATGGGAAAATAAATTTTATTTTATTGATTTGTGTTATTTCACAATTAATTCATTTAAAATAATATATAGCATATTTGCGTCACGTTCCAGTGTGGAAGATACTCTCAGTATCGACCTGGTGTAAGACCACCTCTCAGAATTGAAACGTTGCTTGAAATGGCTTAACCGTGTTTGGTAACCATGGTATAGCCAGGTACTTCCCTACCTTTCTCTTCCTAATCTCCTTCCTCTCCCCACTACCTTCAGCCTCACAACATAACCTGATTGGGGATGCCATGGGAGCAGCTGGGACTCTTGTGAGGTTAACATTATAAAAATAAATATTATGTCAAACCACAAAGTGACTGCTTTCTACCAAAAAAATAACATATATTTGTTCTGGTATTCAGAAAATAAAAAAAAATTAAACAAAACCGATCACATACAACGATATTCATTGTATTCTTTTGGCCTATGATTCACCGCGTCAACATTCAGCTATGTCGACTGACGTCCAAAATTTGCAAACAATATAATAATTCATTTTCTACACGTATACGATGTATACAAGTTAAGATTATTTGTTATTTTAGGATTGTAATGCCCGTAATTCCATATTATTATGACGACTGTAGTCTCGCATTTCGGATGCCACACGGCCCGCTTTGGCTTCCCACAAATATGTGTTTATCTGATTAGTGATTACCTTTCAAGTAGATAAGTTAATTTGGGAAAGCCTAACTGGCTTAGAGCGATAGGCATGACGGTGTTTGAATGCCAATTTACTTAAAAACGATTTTTGTTGATAATACCTTACTCAAAAGTGCAACTTTTTTCACTTTCTTAATTTTTTTTGTTTTTCTTGGGCATTAACTATGTAACAATTTCTAGATATTTTGTTTTAAAGAGTTTTAATTCACATGTTCATTTGTTACTTAATTTTTATAGCTTTCTTAAAAATGTGTATTTTTATTTTTAAGGTAAACAGTCCCAAGAAAATAATTTAAAAACTCCTACAACTACCGAAGTGTAAATTGTTGCTTATGTGTTTTGTGTGATTTATTTACTAATTTTCAATGCCCTGGTGGGTTTTTAAATGATTTAGGATATGTTGTTTCAAAAGTTTCAACAATTCATCAAAATATATTTCAAGTTCTGTGAAAGTTCTATCCTAGTTCTGTTATTATTTCAGTTTTATAAAGCAACTGCCTACAATGATATAATAAAAGAAATTTGAATAAAACTTAGACAAAGCGTGAAAATTAACTTTAAAAAAGGTGGATTATTATGATTATGAGTTTATACAAATACGCGATGTTTAAAAAATGAAAACCTAAAGAAATGGACATTGTATATATCCAAACAATAAGTTAATCTATAGAAGTCGCTGAAAACTTATCCAAAGCATAGTCCCCCTCAGCACAGGATCTCCTAGTGAGGAGGACTACGAATATATTTTCTTTTTTTTATACCTAACATGTTTCATATAAAAATGTAAAATATAATAAATGTATTGTTACTAAATAAAAAAAATAAAAAATATATGGTAGTAAGTTAAGTAATAAAAGAGAAAGAAAAAAATAAAAACCTGTTTTTAATTGCAGAGGGCTTAAAATTAATAAGTATGTTTCTGTATCTATTTCTAAATAATAAAATTAGATAGCGCCTAAGAATCCATAATAATTAATTGATTGTAAAGCGCCCTTGAGGTGATTTTTCACAAAAAACCGCTCTCTACATTTTATCAAATTATTTTTTTTTTATTATTATTAATAATACAAAATGTACCTAACGGTAAATAATACATAATAAAGTGCATGATACAGAAATAAAAAAAAAGAGAGGAACAAGATTTTACATTGTAGATAAATGGAAATAATATAAAAATATATGCAATAGCTGCTAAGCGACTTTCTTTAATTATGAAAAATATGCTAAATACAAATAAAAATCAGAGTGCAAGTATCGCACAAAGAGGAGACCGATTGGCTACGAAGCACCCCACAAAGAGGAGACCGATTATACTACTTCATTCTCTCGCAGGTTAAATCCTATAGATGTATGTGTTTGTCTCTTTTTGTGTCGCTATTTTTCATTTCACCGAGTTTCAAATCACAACGGTGCTAAAGGAGTTTTCACTTCAATAATTCAGGTATCTCTTGAATACAGGCAAACTTATATTAAATTTTTCGATATTTGAGGTGAATTTATTTTTTTGATAGAGAATTTAGCTTGACATCAACAGAGGAATTGAACCCAAGTTGCCTGAACCCATCGCATTTTTCAAGTCACTACTAACCGGTGCACCAATGAGTTACTAGTCAGTGATGAGATATTCTAGTCTTTTTTTCGCCGATAAATCCACGAAATTTACGAATTATGAATAATTGATTTTATTTGCAAAATCAGGACTTTTTTATTTTGCTAAATCGTTTAACGTCGATAATTTTAATCTTTTCGTTGATTTTTCTTCTGGAATTCTTTCGTTACCTAATTCAAAATTTCCTTATTTCGCAATATTTTCCCGAAGGCAGTAACGCAATTTTATAAATCTAGATTAAACGGAAACCGTATTTTTACTGCTCCAGTAGAACCTAAATCTTGATACATAATCTGAGCCCCTTTATCAATTTTAAAATATCAGGCAGATTGGGAAAAACTGCTCCGGAAAATGCGATTTATTGGGAAATTTTGTATATTTGGTTAAAAAATTGGTTATTGGTTTAAAAATGTTAGGTTTTGTACTAAGAGTGGCTAAAGATTTTACCAACATTAAAACTTCTATATACATTACTAGTGAGGAGTCAGGTTGAATATAACTCAACTGATAGAAAGAGTACAAAAAAAAATCCTAAGCTTTTTAAATTATGAACTAAAAATACCGAAAGGCAATTAAATAATAATAATAAGTTGTTTATTTCAGCCGAACAGAGCTGTGGGTGCAATACTCTGTCAGCCATAAAAAATTATACATTACATAAAATGGATTTACTAGATAAAAAATAAAATAACATAAAAAAGATTTCAAAAATATACATCTACATATTTAGTAGGTAACTACACCTATCTACTGCGTTTACCTAATCTATTAAATTTGAGTGACGGAAGAACGGTTTTCGATCTAGTATTTTTATTTAAAATCTTGCATATTACAATCAACAGCCCTGAAGTCTTGGCGCTCATAAATTTTAATGTGCCAACCAGAAACACAAGGTCAGTACTACCGTTTTATTCTGGCAATACTACGACCATGTCCCATTTCAATATACCACTACCCAGAATTCAAAACTTAGGCAATATGTATTCGTACATAGATGTATGGAATGTGTCGCTGATAAATATATAAGCATGAAATAATAAATAATGTATCCTCTTTATGTTAAGTTATTTGCATATATTATATATATATTTTTTTTTTTCATTGTTGCAATATTGTAATATTTAAATATCGTATCATTTATTTTCGCTTTGTCATCTGCACAACTACATATGTATGTCTTTATCAACTATTTCTTACTGTTTTACAAGCTCACTAGTGGTGTATTTTTCATTTTATTACTATACAGTATTTTATATTATGCAAAAGCCGAAAGGCGTTAATATTATTAATAAATAAATATTTCTTAAGACTACCTTGAATGTTTGACAACCGCTTTTACCAAATAAATCCCTGTACCTTAAAGCTGAAAGTCATAATTGCAAAAATATTTAGTAGAGAATTTTTAAGTTTTTTCACTACCTTCAGCCTCACAACATACCCTAATTGGGGATGCCATATTCTCACTAACTCCAAGCGGTTGGGAGCAGTTGGGATTCTTATGCGGTATTCAGAGCAATCTACACCCTGCAGTCCGCTATAACTCTGAACAGTACTTTAATCTGTTACATGAGGGGAGGGGAGGGGAAGGAGATAGGGAAGAGGAAGGTAAGGGAGTACCTGGCTATTCAGATCTGGTCACCAAACACGGCTAATGCCATTTCAAGCAACGTTTCAATTCTGAATGGTGGTCTTACACCAGGGCGATACAGAGAGTATCTTCCACTCTGGAACGTGCCGCAAATATACTATGTATTATTTTAAATGAATAATTTGTGAAATAACACAAATTAATCACATAAAATTTATTTGCCACGCCGGGATTCGATCCCGCGACCTTCGGTGTGCTAGTCAAGCGCCTTACCGCTGCGCTACGCCGGCCGTCAATTCACGAAGTTAAGACATAGCGATGGGTTTATGTATATTCAAATTACGCCAAAGCTCTGTCAATAACAATGAATTTTCTCTGTTTTGACCGGTCCGTTAGTCCGTTCGGAAACGTTATTTATCAGGTAAAAAAAACTGGATAAGTAATGAATGTATTGCACCTTAAATCCATTAAACCCTCTTATCAATACCACTGTTTTTTATCCGTTCGGTTTCGCAACCAATTCTATGTGCATTGCGATAAAGACTTCTGTTAATCGTGTTGTCAATGACTGTAATTATTTATTCAGTTATCAGACCTCCTTAGTCATTATCGATAAGTCTATTTACTCATAACTTGTCACAGTTGATAATGTTGTAGCATTTATGAAAGAAACCGATAGAAATGATAACATGTAAATTAATGTATTTTTAGTTTATGCCCTTGTATATGTATTTCTGTATTTCGATTTTCCAACGTGTACTCAAAGTTTAGAGTGTGTCAATAAGTCAATAAGTTGGCTGATAAGATTCCCCTCCTTATCCTAATCCCACTCTGCTATATATTATTTGTCTCCCTCTCTCTCTCAAATCAAAAAACTATGTATTTTTTTAATATTATCATTATTGAATATATAAAAGTAAAAAAAAAAACAAAACAAAAAACTATGATATGTTAGTTTTAAAAATTGAAAATAATATGAACATTTTGATAACATAAAATTACGCACAGAATTGGAAAAGGTTGAATGCTTTATTATTCCATTTTCACGAAAACTTAATGCTAATATCGCACCAAGGTAGTCTTAGTTGGTCACGTTCAGTTAGTCATGCCCAGTCGATAATCACAAGGTTTTATTTTATTTATTTATTTCTATATATTACTACCAAATTATTATCATTTTTACATGATCAGTAGACATCTTCGATTTATGTAAAACAAATATAAAATATTCTTACTGAGGCAGTTCAGTTATGTACAATAAATTCTGTATATTTCTTACTATTCATAAGTAATGTAAAAGCCCCGAAAAAAGGCGTTAATAAATAAATAATGTATTTTGAGCTTTTATTTTGTTGTTTGTATGGTAGGTTTGAGAAGGTGAAACTGTTTATGGGTAATATTGTATGTTTCGTGAACACCCCACTAGGAGAACCTGTGCTGATGTGTTTACGTGGTTATGATTAAGTGTGACAAGTATTTATGTGTTGTAGTAGAAAATTAGTTTATTTTTATTTTTTATTTTATTTTAATGGTTATTGTATCTACATTGATTACTCAGAAAAAAAACATAACTTAGTTACTTGGCTTGTGGACGGATTGTACTGTTTTGTTTTAAATCCTATGTGTCTTGTATCTTCCTGATTTTAACATATATTTTGTTTGTTTGCAGATCAGCAACCATTCTGGCGCCTCCGCTAGCCCTTGCTCGATGGTGAACGGCGGAGCGGACGGGGCGTCCCTGGCCCTTGAGGCCGCCGACTCCGACAAAAATGGTAATTTTTTTACTCTTATTCAAACTACTCGAGTTCGCGTGCTTTAATGTTTAGGTAGGTGCTTGCGTAGAATGCTTCATACTTTGATGGCTAAAGTTCAGGACTTTTTCCCTCAGGGCATATTACTTCTTGGTATTCTAAACAGGTGGTCCTTTTTAGGGAAAATAATATGTTTTAATGACGCTTGTGTTATAGTCGGGAGGAAACACAAAAGCGTTCTAGCCTTGTCAACCGTGTAAGGCCCTTCTTCCACAGGGATAAAAAGTATCCTAAACTCACGTTGTATACTCAAGTTGCAAACCACTTTTCGAATTCAGTCCGTATACGTCGCTACTGAAATCACGAGACGCTGGTTAAAATCCCTCTGGTACGTCCTGTTACACTCTGTATGTTATTCTGAAGTATGAGCTATATTATTGTAAAGTTTCATTAAAATCCATTCAGTAGTTTTTGTATGAAAGAGTAACAAACACACATACATCCATACAATTTTTGGCGTTTATAATATAAGTAAAATATTGATTACGTATTTAAAATGATGGAATGAAATAACCTTACTTTGCACTACGTCAATAGAGTAGGTATCTATTAAGTTGAAGTTTTGCTTTACCGACTGTAAAATTACAAAACCGTGCTTTTATATCTCTGGTTATTGCAAAAACATAGATTAACATTTTGAATTTCTTATCCAGTGTTTGTAAAGTTAATTGCTTGTACCAATAATTAACACCAAGGACGGGTTGTTTAACAGAATTTGAATCAAGTTTCTGTGAAAGTCCGATTCATGTTCTGTTATATGATTATGGGCCTGTTGCTTCACAGAACTGAAATAATAACAAACTTGAATAGAACTTGAAAATTAGCTTTGAAATTAAATTATTTTTTATAAGAAAAACTTTCTTTTTATACTTTTTTTAAGGTTATTCCCATCAGTGAAATATATCATATTAGAATAAGTTAAGAATAATAATCTAAACGAAAATATGAAAGAGAACAAGACACAGAAAAAGACAATGGTCGCAACTGGGACTCGAACCCAGACCTCTCCGTCTAACCAGGACGAGCGCGTTAACCAATTTCGCTATTGCCACCATCTGTCAAAGCCGTCATATTTGTCAATCTCATATTTTCAATTTTTTTAGAATTACATTATTATCAACTTATTATTTTTCTGCATATTACGGGCAACTACCCTTTGAATTGGAAACAATCATTCTAAGAATTGGTTTGTAACCTGGATAGCGTCTCGGATAGATATATCCGAATTTATTTACATGGAACAATTGACTTTTTACAAAAGTTAATGAATATTAAATTTTTATAAGAAAAACTTTCTGTTTATACTTTTTTGACGGTTATTCCCGTAATATGGAGAAAAATAATTAGTTGATATTAATGTTATTAAAAATTTGAATATATGAGATTGACAAATATGACGGCTTTGACAGAAGGTGGCAATGGCGAAGTTGGTCAACGCGCTCGTCCCGGTTAGACGGAGAGGTCTGGGTTCGAGTCCCAGTTGCGACCATTGTCTTTTTCTGTTTTTCTGTGTCTTGTTCTCTTTCATATTTTCGTTTAGATTATTACTGTTAACTTATTCTAATATTAAATTAATTGTTCAAAATTTTTGAAACAAACCGTCCTTCCTCTCATTTAAAGTTAGTTTTTTTACGTAAGATGTCGCTAATCTTATGTAATATTTTTCCTTTTTTTTGCCAACGAAGTTAAAGCGTTATTTTAGCAGAGTGATGGTGTTTGCAATAATCTACCTTTATTTCACTCGTGATCGTATATTTCCACGGTTATGTAATATTACACAAAAGTTTGTGAAGTAAAACCCAAAACTTTTGATATAATAATAACCTACTCGATTTCCACTGTACAAAGTTTGTTTTTTCCACTCTATAATATAATGTGGGAACTTTCGTCACATAGAATTTCTCTAAGCTGAATGAGTAGGCAGGTATATGAATTTATTATTATTGTAGGTTTTTAAGGTTCTACTCTAGGTTTTCATAGATTGGATCCCACAAAGGAGCTTTTATTTAAATGTATCTATAGGTTTTACGGCGCTGACGAAAATACTAATATATTACTCCCTTTCTTACTTTTATACTATGTAGGTGTGTTCCTGCCGCTAAGAACTCAGCTGTAACCTCTCTTTCCGTTACTTGCATTGTTTATGAGGTATAGAGAGAGGTTGTGATGGATATATCGACGGTTATATATGTCGTGTCCTCATGGTGTGAGGACGGTAAGGATCTAAGTCTTGGGATATAATATATTATGGTTCAGCCACCGAGAGTCCGTTGTGACATCTCTTTCTGTTACGTGCGTCGTTTACGAGATAGAGAGAGAAGTCGCGATGGATCTCTCAGCGGTTTGCCTATTCGTTATGTCGTGTGAGATGGGTAAGGGTCTAAATCTGACGACGGTGAAGTTTTACGTACGAGTGAATACTGTAGAGCAGTGGTGCATAACCGGCGGCAGGCTTTTTAAGGATCTATTTGCTAAACAAATAGTATATTAATAAAAAAATCGACAAAACTTTCAAAATTTGGCCGGAAGGCATACAGGAATGCTTAAGATGAAGCTATCTGCTATACTAAACAATGGAAAATCATATGTTTTAATTTTAAAAATTTGAACCCTTATAAGTATTATAGATGCTTCAAATACTGCGTGTAGAACATATTTGGCCCGAACTTCACAAAATAAAATAAAATAGGTATTCGCGATGTTATTTTACAATACGGCCGGCAGTCGACGAATTTGGATTTTCAAAGTGAACCCTATGCCGTCCACCTAAGAACTAAAGACTCGCCACACCCATTTTCTGTTAGTACGGCCACGAACGGAGCGTGGAACAGACGTTAGGCTCCGCGTCGCTTGGTTCCGTGAAATCGATTTTAAATTTCCGTTTTATTACAATAAACAATGCATAAAAAAGAAGTTAATGTTTTTACAGGCTTTTCCGAAATCAAACTGTAATTTTTTTTCTCAAATACCTTTTCCAACCTTTCCAAAAGTTTTTTCTCATGTATTTTTAAACTACTCCCATAAAGGGGCGTGAATTCCGATTCCGATTTTTTCCTGGACTATTGGATAGCTTTTAGAAGAATTCACAAATTAAAAATGGTTTGAGGTTGTGCAAACGGGATCTAGAGACAGTAGACTTTAGCGTACAGAGGTTTTTTAAAAAATTTATTTTGTGAATAATTTTGTAAGAAAAAGAAAAAAATCAAGGGAAACTGTCAAAGATAGTCTTAGCCACAAATTTGTATTTGTTTAAAAGTTGTTCCTGAAATGCGTTCACACGTTTTTAATTAAAAAAAAATATATATTAATTTACACTTATATTTTTATGAAGTAATTAACAATTTTATTTTAATTCTACTTGAAACGACAGAAAAAGATATCCAAATACTTAGATAGATTATTTAAAACATATCTTTAATATTCATAATACAAACCGATTGGTAGTAAAGATCATTCGAAAATGGTGATTTCCCATTTCGCCTGAAATAAATGCAATTTTTAAATCTTATTCTATTTTTAAATGACTTCGAAAAGGAGGAGGTTATCAATTCGACGGTATTTATTTTTTTTTTTTTTTTTATGTTTGTTACCTCAGAACTTTCGATTGGGTGAACCGATATTGATGATTCTTTTTTTATTAAAAAAGCTTGTGCTTCCCGTGTGGTCCCATATTAATTTGGTCCAGTTGTGATAATGGAATCCATGAGAAAACCATATATGTCTTAAATTTGCAATAAGTATGTGCGCGACAAATGGACGAATAACTCAATATTACGCCAACAGATTTCCATGATTCTTTTTTTGAAGTAAAACTTCTTTACGCACTCTCGTCACTAAAAAACAAAAAATTTAACAAAACAAAAAACGACTTCAAAAAATGCACTAAAAAGTAAAAAAATAATTTCGTACGATTGTTATTTTTGGAGTCGGTGTCAGCCAAGACCTCCACATCTCACCTATAACTACCTATGTATGTAGTTACCTTGGCTGACACCGACTCCAAAAATAACAATCGTACAAAATTATTTTTTTACTTTTAAGTGCATTTTTTGAAGTCGTTTTTTATTTTGTTAAAATTTTTGTTTACATGATTTATTGTTCCACTTTACGAGTTTTATTGTTAGTTTTCCCGAAAGCTCGTTATGCCACAACGTCTTCGAAGCAACTACACTTGTGTTCTTTGGGTCCTGTAATCAATTAGAAAATTTTCATGAAAATGGAAAAACAAGAAATTGTCCCTGAGTTAAAAAGATTGTGTGTCACTGCTGTAGAGTGTAGAGTCGAAGGATGATGAAACCATGTTTCAGCAGATATCCAGGAACTATATGGCAGTGGTGTCTCGTAGCCTTTCTTCAGATTATTATATTTTTTATTGACGTGAATTTCGAATTTTCGTTAGGAAATACTGAAAATGATCTCCGACTTGGACTTTTTTCCTTTCAAAGGTCCCGGCGTTGCACGAGGTTGACATAAAACTTGTTATAAAATTTCGAAAGCTGCATAATAAATTTCCCGTCGGGCTTGTATAAAGAACATTTAGATTTTTGTTTCATTTTTTTTACATGTAGTTTTTTATACTGTCATTGAAAATTTAAAAACTTGAATACCACACAAGGTCCCAGAGTTGCAAAGGGAAGGAGATGCTAGGAGGTGGTCAGGAAGTGCTATTTACACGGATAGATCGATTTTAAACAATATTTGTTAAAGGTCGATAATGGGAGTATTTACCACTCTTGTATCGTCCTTATTTAATACAATTAGAACAATAGTAGCGCTGCAATAAAGTTCCCACGATAACTCATTCTTTCATCAGCTAATAAAAGCTTTACATTAAAAATCCTTAATCGAATAAGTGGGAGTAGAAGCATCATGTAATAATATTTGTTAGTAGGCGTATAAATTTAATTTCGAAATAGGATGAATCCATTGTCTTGGAAAATTGGAATGGTAGATATTAAGGTGCTTGTAAACGAGCAAAATAAATTGCCTGGTATTGCCTATTGCCGAACAATTGTCTTGCCCTTCAAGATTGCCATAACGTATTAATAATACTAATAATAATGGTCTTTATTCTAGGGTGTGTGGAGGTTAGTACAACCCCACACATCCCATAGAGAGTGTAGGTACTTTTAGTAAAACATAGGTATTTACAAATAAGAACAAAGATAGAACCAACTCAAAACTAAAAGTAAATATATTAAATGTTTTAAATTGAAGAAGAAGATAACAATAATAATGTAAACGAAAATATGAAACAGAGCAAGACACAGAAAAGCAGAAAAAGATAATGGTTGCAACTGGGACTCGAACCCAGAACTTCTCGTCTAACCAGGACGTTCGCGTTTACCAATTCCGCTATTGCCACTTTCTGTCAAACCGTCATATTAGTCAATCTTACATTTCAAATATTAGAATTAACACAAAATTATTAGGCAACTACATAGACATATGAATATTAATAGACCAGAACAGAAAGGTGAGGGGTAGAAACCAACTGCAGCGGGACGAAGAGCTGGAAGGTGGCTTTGGTGATATGTGATTCGTCAAAACTCAATCTGACAGTATACAGGCATCTCGCACTATAATATCACCATTTAGTTCTTAAAAATAAACTCTGCTTTTGAATGAATAGACCTTTTTACATGGGAGCGCGAATTGCACGCCGCGCAATGAACAATTTTGGGAAGTCTAAATAAGCAAAGAAAGGTCGCCTATAAGGTCGAGTTCAATATTTTGCTGAGGTATTCAGTTAAGACACTTTTACAAATGTTTCATAATTTACTTACCCCAGTAAAAAACGACGGGCACACGCCATGTATCTCGAGTGATAGTGGATTTTGAAAAACGATCATATTATGCGATCTGAATTAGCTTAAAATAGTCTAAAATAATGCTTGCCTATGGGATGTAATACGACAATTGGGTTTATTCTCTTTTTCATTTCTATTTTACACGTTTTCAAAACACAAAGCGCTGTTTTTACCGTGTTATTTCGTAAAATGTACCGATGAGTGCTCGACGCTGGCTCGCAGAAGAATGATGACGTCACATTTTTTAGATTAATGCGAACCCATACTCGATCCCAGCCGGTTCCAATGGGAGGGGGAAATAATACACTTTTATCACTTAGGGCAGGTCTACTAATATTCATATGTCTATGGGCAACTACCATTTTTATTGGAAATAATTATTCTAAGAATTGGTTTGTAACCTAGATAGCGTCACGGATAAATATATCCGATTTTCTGGTCATCCGAGGTTCTGGGTTCGAGTTACATTTGCGACCATTATCTTTTTCTGTTTTCTGTGTCTTGTTCTCTTTCATATTTTCGTTAGATTATTATTGGCATCTTCTTCAATGGTAAATATATTTTTTAATATTAATCTCTTTCAAAATTAACAGGTTTGCTAGAAGGTAGATGGCAAACAGAGTCGCTTATATTATGTAACATAATGAGAGGAAATAGAATTGTAACTCACCTGCGGGAGAGGGCAATATACGAGAATTACGCGTTATATTGCCCGTAAATATTGAATCTTTACTGCAATACCTTGCCGTAAAAACTTGCTCGTTAACCGGAACCTTTTTGAATCAGGATACGAATTCCGAATTTTGTCAACTGGCGCTTTCCGGATTCAATTAATATTCTGGGCACAATAACTTTATGCCGGAATTCACAAGGCATCCCTTCTGACTTTACCCTTATTAGATACTTGTATAAATGTAGACATTTGACGTATTTTCAATTTACTTCATTAATCTTGTACCAATTGAGGAGCGTTTTCACAAACAGAAATTTTGTTTTGAGAAGGTTTATTTTCTATTTTCTGATACTTATTTTTTTTTTGCTACCGGTTTCGACACATCCGTGTCATTCACTAGCAAACTTAAAACTAACTTAAAAATTCTATACAATTACAAAAGCGAGAGATGGGAAGGGATATAGAGATATTGAAAGAAGGGTGAAGCTGTTAACTCTATTAATGGAGAACTGAATGCCGTTGACACCGACAAAAAACTGTCCAAAGAAGCGAAGCTAGCCGTCCATAATGGAGTACTGGTACTTACCCTGATGGTATGGCAGTGAGGCATGGAACTGGCAGAGGAAGGATGAAAGTAGACTGAATGCTGTAGAATGAAATCTATGAGGCGTATGTGTGGTAAAACTTTGTACGATCGTAGAAACGTGGAGATCCGCAAAAAATGCAAAGCTGATGTTAGCGTAATGAGTAGATTAAGAAAGGAACGCTCCGATGATTTGGGCATGTAGAGCGAATGAACGAGGAAAGGAGTGAGGTTTGCGTAGGTAACGCCAAATAACTCCAGCGCTTTTATAGTTAAGTCTGTCGGCCCCGTAATACTACGTGATTTAACTATCTAGTTAAATCACGTTTAGATAGATGGAGGGAGGAAGATGTTTTAGTTAAATTTAACCTTTAGTTCACACAATGCTGGTAAATATAGATAGATTGCTTTGTGAAAATAGGAATTGGCCTTTCGAAGAAACCTACATAGAGAATAATATCCTCCATCACGACTCAAGCAACATTTTCGGCTTACTGTGGTAGTAGGAGATTTTTTTAATATTTTCGGGTTGTTCGTAACCCGGGAATGGTTGTCTTTCTTTTTTAAATTTTAAATTAATTTAAAAAAATAAATAACAATAATAATAATTTTTAATAACGTTTGGGGTAATTTCTCTTTGTGAAAACGCTCCTTAATGTGGATTATACTTTCATTCTACTTGAGACATTCTAAACTAATTCCAGTCAATTCCATGTTGCTGTTAATAAAATCGAGATAATAAGTAAAATGATTAAATCGTTGTTTCTTATACCCCTCAGTTTTTTCAGTTTTCGATTTCGTCCTTTGATTTAATTAATATTATCATTCCTCAAAATATTAATACACAAACATAATCCACAAATTTTCGTTGTTAGTTTTTGGGGTGTTATGCCGTGTTGCGCTACCTCCTTCTATAGCCGACGTTTCGGACAGCGTTGCAGTGTCCATCATCAGGGCATCGACATCGTCGGATCTACCGGATCTGCCCTGATGATGGACACTGCAACGCTGTCCGAAACGTCGGCCATAGAAGGAGGTAGCGCAACACGGCATAACACCCCAAAAACTAACAACGAAAATACTTTTGGCCGTGAAAATCTAAAAACTTATAATCCACAAATTTCAACTTTCATCCCATATTTTTAGATTCTAGAATTTTGGCACATTATGACAAGCGATCCCTACAAGACGTTTTCCAAAACTTGCCGTTATAGGCCAAAAATCGGTCATATTTATAAAGGTACATTGAAGTGAAAACTTGTTTAGCACCGTTGTGATTTGAAACACGATGAAACAAAAAGTAGCGACACCAAAAAGAGAGAAACACATACATCTATAAGATTTAGTCTGAGAGAATGAGAACGTCTAATCGGTCTCCTCTTTGTGCGATGCTTCGTAGTTTTCTCGGTCTCCTCTTTTTGCGGTGCTTCGTAGCCTCTCCACTCTTGTCTACTTTAGTTTTCTGAAGGTTTCATTTCTACCGCGTGTGAACTGCACACTTGTTTATTTTTGTCTATATTTGTTTGTCTTTTGTTAATTTCAATTTTATCGTGACGAAGAAATCAAAATGAAACATGTGGATAATCTTGATTAAATAAGTGTTCTATACAAATTTATTTGTTTTAATTTAATTTAATAAAATAAATCAAAAAAATCGCGATTTTCTGTTTTTATTTTTTATTATCTTTGTAATCTGGAAAATTTTCCTTTCAACTCATTTTTATCTTTGATCATTTATATTTTGTTTAGTTCTTTTTCGTGAATTGATTTTAAGGAAAAAAATCTTGATTATGTATTTTATTTCGCGCAGAAAAACTTGACTGATTTATAATAAAATACTGAATAATTATTTTTCTTTATGCACTGAGTTCAGAGTTCCACGGAGATCTCTAACGGTAAATATATTTTTTTAACAGATATAAGATAAATTCTCATTTCAGTTCATACGATGAAAAAGGGTTATAATTGTATAGGAAATTTATTACAAACATCATTGATGTACAATTTTATTGTAAAATTGTTTGATACCGCCTTCCTCAGGAATAAAAAAACAATATTCTGATTTCAACCAGAATGTCATAGCCAATACGATCTATTCGAAATATCTCATTTTTTAAAAGATTCCTTCAAATTGGTATAATAGAGATAACCAATTCCAAAAAAAGATTATTTCGATAGTCAAAAGAAAATCATTTGAAAAAATGATTAATTTCATTTGGAAGGCGGTTGTGGGTTTCGCCGCCCCCGGAACCATTTATTGGATTACCAACACCTCTACCATAGGTCAAACCAAGTGGTTCGCTATGTTTGGTAACTTAGCAGGGGTGTCCGGGTTCATGGGGTGAGGTTTGTCCGGTCCTTGGCGGTGTACGTTTCTTCCCACTCACCGTGGCGGGCCGGATCGGGAGAGACTGGTTGTGGGAGATCTCTCCAATCGGGCTCTCTCAACCCATCACAGTGGGAGGGATGGATTCATACGTCCGTCACTCCTAAACACATTGACCTCCAAATTCCTACCCACCCCTCATATGTTTTCCTTCCCAGAACTTGTTCCCCTTCCTTTCCTTAAAAATACCATCCAAAGGGATTCCAGCATCCCTTTTTCAGGGATTTTTTTCCTTAGGGCCTCCTGTGTAGAGGTAATGCAAAAAAAAATCGGGTTGTCCTAACTTAAAAATTCTTATCGACATAACATTATGAATATCATTGTTCTTGAAATCTGGAAGTCAGAAAATTCAACTGGTGAATCTACATCACATTTGGTGTCGATTATGTTGTCAATAATAAATAAATTATTTGTGATTAATTTTTCGAGTAAATCGAGTCCGAAGCGGAAATTTAAAATGCGTCGAAGAGTAATATTCTATACATATTTTTTTTTATTATAGTTTACATATCTATTTCTATTTAGCTGACGTGTCAAGTACGTTCAAGATTTGCTCAATGACGCTTAATCCAAGCATCTGAGTGTCCAATGGAAGATCAATACATTTGGGTCGTGATTTTTCAAAAATTAGCAATAAACATAATTAAGAGGAATCCTGATCGCAAAAAAATAATATAGAACTTTTGCTGTCATTGTCGTTTTCATCTCCCCCCTAACCCTCCCCCCTAACCCTCCCCCCTCCGAATCCTGTGTGAAAGTTACAATTGCACCTCAGGCCGATAAAACCTAAATAAATTCGTCTAAATCGAAGTTTTCTTTAAAACAGGACCGATATTTAAGAATTTATTTTGCCTACGGTATCAGAAGAAAATATTCTATGTTTGTATGTTTTTATTTTTTTATCTTGCCTGTACAATATATAATACCTTGTCTGCTTTGTAAACTCGATCTGTTGATGGCGTTTAAAACAGGTTATTTCACGATGAATTAGCAAAACGTACCGCCACGCTGGTGTTCGATATCTGTATTATATCAAAATAACATTGGAACTGGTGTAAAAATCGAGAGAGGAATTGGGGAATACGTTTGTATGGACAAAACGCTGCCCAGTTTCCTCTTAAGCTTTTTTTTGAATTTTTGAAGTATCTAAGTAGTATCAAATTATAAATTAAAATTTTCACATATAGATTTTTTTTTTTCAAAGGTTAACACCATTAAAATAGTATTTTATACTAGTCCCAGCGAGAGATCGTACGTGATGTTATCTTGCCAGTATCTTCTGTCTTTTTTATTTTCACAACGCGTGAGAAGGAAGAGGATGAACGTCGATGACGTCCGTCCGAGATCTCGTTGTGACTAGTTTATTCCTTTCTCTGACTAATTTGAAGTGGGGAAAATGTTACCTATCCAAGTTAATTATCAGCAAACATACTAATTTCGGTTGTCTATTATATGCGTTATTCATGCGTGAAAACTTTGCTTTGAATTTAAGTTAAAAAAATAATTGTTTTATTTGAAAGTTATTTTAATTGTTTTTATTTTTCAAAGTTGGAGGGGTCTCGTGATTTTTTACCGGTCTACGCTAGTTGTATAAATTGATTTATCGTAAATCTAGCGCACTTGGGTGGAATATCGCCAAATTATTTTTTTTGAGTTAAGGTCGGGGCCGTCCGCCCATTTTCTTTCGTACATAATTCTATAGAACCTTAAATTTATTATTCTGGACCCCTATTACCATACTGATGCATATATTAAAAGGGTTATAATTTATTAAAAAGGTCTAACGTAAAAACACTGTAGGACTCGCAAATCATACGCCCTAATTCAGAAACCCTTGAATAAAACAGATATTTTTGATGGATATAATATTTCTTTGTAATATATTATTTTTCCATCCTGTTTTATAAATGTCGTGGAAAATTTCTAAATATGAAATCCTGATCGGAGAAAAGGAAGACGATAGACATAGAGATATGTACATACGAATGTTAGAGGGAGCGCGCCAATATTAAAAACGATAATATTTAAGCAAACATTGGTATAAAATAGAGCATAAATCTCGTGGGGATTGACTAAAATAACATTTAAGAAAACACTGAATTTTTTCATGTACATATATAACTTGTAAAATTATTGAAAAAAAACTGCAAACCTAGAGATACCATGCTGTTCTGGGCCAGAACGTCTGTTCTGCCGTGTGCAATACAGAATAAGTCGTGGTGACGACCCTGGCGGTAGTTGTTCGGTACGAACAATTTGTAGCATTCCAAGAGGTATGGGCTGTCAATTGAATAGTTTCAATTTTAAAAGCTGTTACTGTAAGTATCCCATTCCTTCTAGATTGGAAACTTTCGTATCGCGTTTCAGAGATCAAATCCAGGTGATGCATAAATCGTGGGTATCCACCATGCATTCTCATGTAAAATACCTTTTTTGAATATCTTAGAAAAAAAAGTATTTTTGCTGGTCCATACCAGAACTGGCCCAAACAGTGAATTTTGATCGTGTAATGCAGTTGAACATCGATGTCATTGCTTCGGGCTTGGAAAATTGTTTACTTTTTCTTATCTCAAATCCAAGAAGTTTGTAACACGATGATCTATATATATATCTAAAACTCCACTATATATGGTCATGGCTTGACCGGCGGATTTAGCCCTCTTAAATTTGAGCGTGGAAGTCATTTACAGCGAAGATGCGGACTGGCTGATGTACCGGTCATGTTAATTTATTTATTTATTAAATCTTTGTTAATTTATTTATTATTATTATTAAAGATTTACATTGGATTGTTTGCATATTTTACCCTTATTATACAAATTATTGCTATGCGATAAAAGATAATATGCAAATAAAACATGTTGAAATCAAATGTATTATCTTTTAGTTACTATGAATCATTAAAACTAAAACGTCAAAATGGTTCTATTCTGCCATTTTGACCATAAATCGTCAAAATGGTGAAAAACTGCCAATTAGCACCAATACGATTAATGTGTGATTTAAGTATTTTATGCAAAATAACCAAACAACTGGTCACACGAATTATCCGATAGGGTGCCGCATAAATAATGAACTAAAAATTTCATTTTAAATATAAAATATAACATACAATTTTGGTCAGAATAGCAAAACGGTGTTGAGAAAAAATGGTCAGAGTGGAAAAGGTAATAAAAATAAAATAACTTTTGTGTAAATATGTATAACTTTATGGGACGTGTGGGATTGCACTATCCTCCCCAAATCCTGGAATAAAACTTTATTATTATTAGTTTTTGTCTATATTTCGACGTTTCCTACTTTCCAGGAGTTCTCAACCTTTAAATGAATAACATTTTTTTTATAATTCCAGATACGAAGAAGCACCGCTTTCTGCGCGGCCTGCGTCGCATGTTCCGGCGGCGAGGTCGCGGGGCGGGCGAGGTCCCCGAGACAGGGCGGGAGGGCGGGGGTGAGGGGCGGGGCGAGCCGCCCACCCCCAACACCGCCCGCCTGCTGAGCCTGGAGGACGGTCACAGGAGGAAGTGAGTAGCATGAGGATGGCTAAAATCCGGCATTTCGAATTTCTTCCGATTTATAACATATTTTCCTTTATGTTTTTAGTTCTTAAAAAATTATGACCATTTTATAAATCCGATAGGAAATGGTTCCAAAAATAGCTGGTTCCTCTGATCCACTGTAATCCAGCGACAGCTAGTCACCGGGACAGTAACCGCGACAGGCAATAACGTCATACGTAATTTATAGCCGCGTGGTACTATTATTCATAACTGCCAGTTACAATAACAATCATATTGCCGTCAATCTCCCCATATCCGGAGAGGTACACAAAATATTCAAATCTATAGTACTTGTACCTGCCAGAGGCTCATCCTCATGCGATCTTTTAACGTACTCATAAGTTGCGCCATACTTTGGCATTATTAGCATTATTGCTACTCGCTTCAATTCGGTTCGATTATAAAAGTAGCTTTTTAACGAACTTCACAAGCATAAGACTTCACCCGCCATAACACAGGGTCATCCCTAGCATGGAGGGTGAGATATCATAAAAATAACTATATGTACTTTCGATAATGCATGTATTAAATTAACAAAAATTTTAACAAATCAAAAAACAACTTTAAAAAATGCACTAAAAAGTAAAAAAATAATTTCGTATGACTGTTATTTTTGGAGTCGGTGTCAGCCAATGTAACTAGATACATAGGTAGTTATAGGTGAGATGTGGAGATCTTGGCTGACACCGACTCCAAAAATAACAATCGCACGAAATTATTTTTTTACTTTTTAGTGCATTTTTTTAAGTCGTTTTTTGTTTTGTTAAAATTTTTGTTTATATTTTGAGTTTTAGTGACGAGCGTGCGTAAAGAAGTTTTACTTCAAAAAAAGAATCATCGAAATCTGTTGGCGTAATATTGAGTTATTCGTCCAATTGTCGCGCACATACTTATTGCAAATTTAAGACATATATATGGTTTTCTCATGGATCTCATGGTCAGAACTGGACCAAAAATGGGACCACACGGGAAGCACCAGCTTTCTAATAAAAAAGAATCATCAATATCGGTTCACCCAATCGAAAGTTCTGAGGTAACAAACATAAAAAATAAAAATACTGTCGAATTGATAACCTCCTCCTTTTCGAAGTCCTTTAATAAATAAGGCGCGGCGTCATATTTGCATTCTTAGTCGGATTCTTAAATTTCAACCGTACAGAAGTTAACGTAATAATATTGTCTGATTTGCTGAGCCGAAACGGTGATAATATGAAATTTCCTCTATAGAAAAAAATTGCAAGATATACCCCGAAAGTTATTAAAAACAATTTTTTTCAATTTAAATGCTACTTTAAACATTTTTTCTTAGCGATTTTTGTTCTATTCTAAACGAGTCGTGTTTTATTAAACATTTTTTCAATTTTCGCTTATTAATTGTAATTGTTTTATAATATTACCGCGCTATCACTAACATTCGTATTTACATATCTCCCTTTCAAACCATATCTTCTTATTTTTAAACGATTACTACGGAGTCATAAATTGATTTGCTTGATGTGATCGTGAAGCGATGGGTGGGATTTGTTTATCGAGATATCATTTTACCCAGCCGTTCTAATCTGGGTAACCGAAATCATGGAATTGATGTGATAATCAATTCAATAGATTTGTTTTACATTATTTGAGCATCGCACAAACGTTCCAATTGCTCCCAAACCTCGGGAGCCAGTGGCACTATGATATCCCCAATCGGGGTATGTTCCAATTGTCGATTCAATTTAAATACGACACAATCGTTTAAATAAAATATTAGATTCTCTCGAAATAATACTAATTTTTCTTTTCTGACGATTGGATAGATACAAGTCAAATGAAAACGACAAATATGTTTAAACAAGTTAACATTTTTTTCCATTTAATTTATTTCTGACCGTAACAGGCAGTCTATTAAGGCCATCTTCAGAATGGTTAAATTATTTCTTAAACTTTGGTTTGTAAACATTAAATTTGGGGGTGATTCACAAGGATTTTATTAAAATTATTTTGGTTTAGCGACTGATATTTCAGTTATTTGGTTATTTGCTACCTCGGGTTTATATATTACTTTAATATTTATTCAGGGTATACCTTACACGAATTATTACCAACCCATTTTACTGTTGTCATATGTAGGTATCTATTATTATATTTATATAACATGGAATTAATTATTGATATATGCGATCTTTGAATCAGGATTAATATTTTTCTTTGTAGTTGGAATAATATTATAATGGACTCTACATAAACAAAATACACACATATATTACTTCAGAACATGTGATAAATATTAAAAGGGATATAGGAGCGAAGATTTAGCATTTAATTCTATTTTGGTTTTCATTACAAATTTAGGATCTACTTAGTAAGGCGCGTTATTTCTAATAATTCTAACCTATCTAGTTTATGACCTTTACTGTAAGTATGGAGAACTTTAACGTCCCTGTCTTTGTCAAACTTTGTTTATTGTCCAATACGTGTGACGCAACATTAGACAATTCAACTTTAGTATTCACCCAGTTAGTGAAATGTTTTATTATGCGGGTTTTGAATGCTCTACAAGTTTCTCTATGCAAAAAAGAAACATATGAGAAGTAATTAGAACAGTTAACTTGGTAAATGCTTGTGTTTTTCTCTGTTGTCTTTTTTGTTAATTAATATTTTACCTTCACGAACTATCAGTATCAAAATCCACAACGAATTGTCAGTATCAAAAATAGAAATATTGAAAACTTAGAACGCAACATTAACTTAGAACATCCACAAAAAAATTATATATGGAAACAAAACTATTAACATTAAGAAAACTATATGAATACAATACATGTCTCTCCTTATATACAAAATACAAAATAATCTCGTACACACAAACACAGAATTCATTAAAACGTCTCAAGTACATAAACACTTTACACGACAACATGATAACATACATTTAAACATCATCCACACTAACTATGGTAAACAATCCATTGGTTACGAGGGGGGCAACTTATATATTTGCCTCCCAAATGACATTAAAAACGAAAATACGTTGGGAAAAACGATAAACAAAATAATGAAATAGAATAGCGCTGTATTGAAATATTTAGTTTATCTTAATGTGTATTATTATTTCTAGTTAAATGAGTGAAAATGTATTTTATTTAACTGGAATAAAAAAAAATAAAAACAAAATCTTTCCAAATTTTGCAATTTTTCGAACCACTCACGTAAATATGTCTAGGTCAAGGTAGGTATCTATATATGGGTATAGCTAAAACAAGTTGAACGAAAGCCAGATTTGCCTTATTTTTTATAAAACTTAGTTCCCAACTGCAAATCGTTTGGCCAGGTTAAAACCTAACCCAACCAAGCTGCAATTTGTTGGGCAAAGTTAACGGGAAACTTAGCATCTGCCCAACTGCCGCGATCTCACAGTAAACAAACAAATCTCATGGCCGCTTGTTGGCTGCTTGGCTAAGTGGATGGGATGTTTGAGAGCTGAACTCGGGTCAAGACCAAAGGCGAGAGCTGTTGGAAGGGTGCCAGATTTTTAAAGCTTTCCTGTAGTGTTTGTTTGGGAGAGCTGTACACAAAGGTGGTCTGAGTGTATATTCTCCATATTAGTAACAATTAATGAACCGGGCAATGGGCATATTTTTACATAGTCCTGATCCATAGTTAAGGTACCTGATTAAGTTGGTGCCTTCGGTAATTAATTCCCTCGTAGTTTTCAATTTAATTGTATTATTTCAAAAACATTACAAGATTTAACATTTTGAAACATTTAAAAAATTCATTTTTAAGAGTATTACATTGAACGCGTAGGCCTACAAACTATACAAGCCTTAATAGAGCTTGCCTTTTAAAGGAAACGGTAATTATGTCGATATCCGAATTAATTCTGTTTAAAAGCACGATTGCTCTCCTGACCGGCATGACCATTGGCAAAGTCCGGAAAAAGTTTTTGAAATGTGTTTCGTTTCGCCTGCGAAATGATGTAAATTATGTCTCTATGAACCTCAAAACCCTTGATCAACGCAGAGATTTCAGAGACCTACGGCCGTTGTGGCCAAACTAATGATCAACGGCTGAGCCGAAATCTCAACTCAATCTTGCTAAAATGCCCAAATACACTGTGCCCAAAGCACGATGATCCCCGCTCCACCTCAAATGTAATCCACACAGCCGGAGGATTAACTTGCCTGAGGAAGACCTACTTATAAAAACTGTCAACAGAGTTCCGCGAAAACAATCGAAGTGTCATCTGTCATCTCGCATCTGTTATCAGTTCACGCTCTTGTCTGTTTTTTATTTGGTTTTTTCAAATTGAATTATGAACATATTGAATATAGTAGATATAGTTGAATGGGCAGATATTCTTGATGATAATAACGGGCCACATAGGCAGCGACAAGATGCAGAATTTTATAACCGTTTTAGGATGACTAAAACATGTTTTTTTCATCTGTTTTGGGCCAAATACACGATAAATTAACTTACGCAAGCGAAAGGTAAAGTTCTAACTTATTCGAGTGTCATTTTTGCAATAATATGTGGAATATATTTAGAACTTCAGGTCTTTATCTAATGTTTATTACCTATGCTTTGTTTATTTCTTTTTTAGAAACTCACCAATTTTGCCAGGCAATCAATTGCTTGTTGCATTACGTTTCTATGCTACTTGAAGTTTTCATATAACAAATGGAGACTTTTTTAAAAAACCAGCAAAATCGTAAAAAATGTATCTCGTGCCTTCGCAAGTTTAAGACCTGTCAAAACATGGGTAAGTGCCAGACAAGCGCTCTGTGTTGTTGCCTGCAATGTTCTGTACAGTACCAATTCAGTATTGTGTTAACCATCTGCTTTCTCCCAAAGGTGGACCAGAAGCTGAAACATTCTGAAATAGGGAGGGCTGCTTTTCTATTAACGTGCAGGCTATTTCGGATGCTAGAATGAGGATAAGGGGCATCATAGCGAGTTGGCCAGAAGCTACACATGACTCCCTTATATTTCAAGGCTGCCGAGCCAAAGCAATGTTTGAGACAGGGCAGTACCCAAATGGAGCTTTACTTGGAGATAGTGGATATCCCAAATGTTTAAATATTCAAATACCTTTTTGTGTAACATAACTTTAAAAGGAATGTGTTTGATTAATAGGTACTTATAATTAATAGGCAAATGAAAGTGTATTTGGGAAGTATGTTTATGAGAATTGAGAAGGTTGTAGAGATATTGAAAGAAGTGTAAATGCAGGTAACTCGATTAATTGTGGACTGAACGTGCTTTGCGCTAACGTTCCAAACTCTTCTCCCGATAGCTCATTCGGAGTCATTTTGTCATGTTTACAGTTGGTTGTTGGTCATTAATGATCCATAAGGGTTAGGAAATGGAAGGATAGGTACATTTATAAATTAAACAATCTCTTGCTATACAAATGTCTTGTATATTGCAGTAAATGAATCCACGCTACTAGAAAAAGCTTTACTCTGTTTGTGGATGGATTTGCCAGTTAATTAAAGGCAGAAAGTTACAAGTTTTACATAAATAATAGAATAGTTTACAGTTTATTGGAACATAGTATAATTAATCATGACAGTAAGTAGTAACACCAATACACCGGAGTGACCAATCACAGGCATCCAGAACGTTGGTGTTGGCAGCTCTCTATGCTGTGAAGGAGCGCACATAGTTGTTGTTTCTTGTTCATCATGGATTTGGAGTTGGGGTCGTGGCCCTCGGCAACAGAGACTCAAGACAACATGAAAGCAAAACAAAGAAAGATTAAAAAGTACACATAAAAGGCAGGCATTCATATTGATATTGATCTGCGAAGCTAATGAATATGACCAATAAACAAGAATCATCATATGAAAGAAAAGAGTAATATTATTTGTCGTGACATACATATATATGCAAGTTTTATATAAATATCAAGTTTTATAACCAGCAACAAGCAATTTAAAAACAAATAATGTGTAAACCTTTCAAAAAATCATGTAATAAAATAACATTTTACACAATAAGTGGGAAAATAAAGAAATTAAAATATTTTGCAGACTAGTTATTTCAAGTTATTAGTTATTGACGGCCTCTGTGGTCGAGCGGTAAGGCTCACGACTAGCAATCCGGAAGTCGCGTGTTCAAATCCCAGCGTGCGCAAGTAAATTTTATTTATATTTGTGTTTTTCCACAAACTATTCATTAAAAATAATAAATAGTATATTTACAGCACACTACAGAGTGGAAGATACTGTCAGTATCACCCTGTTGTAACACCACCATTCAGAATTGAAACATTGAATCAAATGGTTTTAGCCATGCTTGGTGACCAGATCTGAATAGCCAAGTACTTCCCCTTCCCCTCCCTAGTACCTTCAGTCTCACATGAGATGTCGCAGTCTCACTGCACTGACTCCGGGCAGTTGGGAGCAGTTGAGAAACAAATGTGAGTAATAAGATTATTGAGAATTGTATAAATTAAATAAAAATTACAAATGTCCATTCTTCAGTCTCCGCTGATTCCTGTGTCAGCTGCACTACTTCCTCCCGGCTGCGGCTGGTGGATGCCTCTTGACCATCATCTTGGGCGGCAGGACCATTTGAATCAAACCTTAAAAAACCAATAGAAATATATGTATATGAACAAGACATAAGTAACGTGCACTTTATTGTTGTTGAACTATAACGACAATGCATTTACAAGCTTTTGGATTCCACTACGTAGGTAATGGTAATACTACAAGTGAGGGTTTATTTGAGTCTTTGAGTGCACCAATTCTGGGACTACTGCCATATACCGTAAACATAATGTATTCCTCATTGCTCCACGTACCCCGGGTACTAATGCTAACTCAGTGGACATGTTCAGTCATCACCAAATACTAAATTTGTTGCTGAGGCAGTTCACTTAAGTATAATACTGTATCATTTTTTATATTCTTAAAGGCCATTAATAATAACATTCATAATTTAATTAAATACAAGATATTTTAACTTACGGATTTACCAGCCCGGAAGAACTTAATCCAAGTGCTGCTCCAATCTTTAGCAGCACTGGATAGCACATATCTTGGCTGGGCACTGGGCCCTCCACCAATTCCAAACAACTGGCACTGACTGTGTTCGGGCATCTCATGCCAGATTGTCCCATGCCTTTTTTAGAGCAGCTAGGGACCTGCAATCATATATAAAATATTACGACAAATCAATTTGGAGGAATAGAAATTCTAATTAACTTAACATCGCAACCTTCCCAGGAAGGTTATGATAGGACAGTCTGTCAAACCACTTGCCTCACTCACAATCATATCTCATCGCACACATTCTCTTCTGTTATTCGGACTATTAACATGGCCCAACTCAAATATCAGGTTTTCTTGATCCTGCCATGTCTTCCTCCGTCGTCCACATTCGCGAAATACACACCACCTTTCTTAAATCGAGCTTGTTTGGCATTTGAATTTAAAGAACACATTATTATACGAGATAATCAGTAGACAACTTACCGGTTAGTATAGCTACTGCAGTTGAAGCCGAGGAGTGAGGAGAGGAACATTCACAAATATACCAAACCACCCATGGACCACTTTATTCCATAAATAAACCAATAAAAATACAGCTTCTTTCCAATGACGTTAATATTTCTTTCGAGAACTTTCAACTAATGAACTGCAAGTGCAAACCGATCCCGTCAAACGTCAAACTTCACGTAAACAAAAAAGTAAGTCAAGTGGTACTTTATTTATAATATATTAAATACGTTTGTTCTAAAAATATAAAATGTCGGTTTATGTATTACACTATTTAAAATACATTATCTGTATAAATAATAAATACAATTAATTAACGCTTCGGTATTAATTTAACATGTAAAGTTCCTAATTTGACGTCATTTTTTAGTGTATGAAAATAAACGGTGCTACACACGCGACGCTCCGATCAAAAAGTTGGGCACAAGCAAAATGGAGGGTTTCGCTAAGATCACTTAACTGAGGGGCACCTAGCGCTATGCTCAGATTTCACTCGGATTATCAATTTTTATGTTGGCCACAACGGCCGCTAGTAATGCTTTATAAGATAATCCAGAATTTTATTGATAGCCCTTACCTATTACAAAATATTAATTTCAGATGTCCAATAAGAGTTACTCGATCTCCAGACATATTTTATATTCCTAAGAGCAATGCTAATTATCTTCAAAATGTGTTGCTAACTTCATAAAATTCGTAAAAAGTAATATTCAACGGAAAACATAATGTTTCACTAATTCCTTATCTTTCCTTTTCATTTTCATTTTTTTTCATTATCATTTTTTTTCATTTTCACTACATTTTCTTTTTTGTTTTCAGCAGTTTGCATTAAATAACCTCTTCAAAAATGTTACTGTGTATTTTATCCTTGAAAATACATTTTGCGTAGATTTAAGTGAGTAGATGCACTTTTTCAGAACTGTTTATATTACATACGTATATTGTTTTGTTTGTTTTTCTTTTTATTATGGTCTCAAATTTTTATGTCGTTATTTTATTGGTCAATGATATGATTATCTCTAACACTGTTATATATGTACTTGTAATGACTGTTTATAACGCTAACAAATAAAATAAAATTAAATAAATTAGTCCTGCAGGCCGGAAGATAGGGCAGTCTATGTTGTCGGTGGCGAAGATACCCATCGGGTACATAGAAATGAATGCTCTCCATTAATAGCTGAGTTTTCAAACCATCCGCGAATCAATCTAAAGAACTGCGTAGCAATGTGTACATCCCTTCTGACCCGTAGATGATTTATTCCGAGCATACCTAAAAGAAAGTCGGAAGGATAGTGCCACGGGTAATAGCCGTACTCCCTCATGTACAGAAATCTCAGAAATTTCTTTTGAACTCTCTCCAACATGAGGGAATATGTTACTTGGTGTGAACTCCAAATTACCGACCCACTTTCAAGTCAACTCCTTACTAATGAATTGAATAAAATTATGTTTAATAAAATTAAACCTAGGTCTCTAAAATTCCTTGCAGTTCGCAGAACAAAGCGGATTTTAGCATAAAATTCAATTTTTTTATTCATTACAAGGTTAGGATCTACTAGTAGTTAGAGCGTAAAGATCCAGTAATATCATATGTATATAATATGTATTGGAAATATATGTGAGGTAGCGTCGCAAATGAACGATTGTGCACTTACACATAATTTCCATTCGTGTAGATTACGTTTTCATCAATAAATTTTACAAAAGATGATCTATTGGATTTCCGTGATTTTTTGGAAATCGTCACCTTTCATTGGCTCACCTGTTTAATTAATTCTATCAATATAATATGTCCTACTTGTAAACACCTGCACAACAGTAAACAAATACGATTAATAAATTATTTTTTTTGTAATAAATAATATTTATAACAATTTATTAAGCTGTGGATATTATTTGCAGGTCCGGCTCCGCGCACCAGTCCGGCCTGAGCGTGTCCCACGACTCGGTGTTCACAGCCGAGGCGTCGGGCGCGTCGGGTGCCGACTCGGACGAAGAACGGGCGCGCAGCACCTCCAGCGCGTCTGAGCGTCGGCGTCGCCATCATCATCACCATCACCACCACACGCCCCTCACGGTAGGAACTTATATATATTACTCTGATTCTTCTTCGTGTGCCCTACCAGGTCCCCCCCGACGTTGTTGATCTCTTTGGTAAATATATCTCTATCTTTCGCTGCTCGGAATTGCTCCTCCACACTTCTAATACCGGTCCACTCTCGTACATTTGTATTACTATTTCATTTTAATCTGTACACCTATAAAACGTTCTAAATTCGACTGTGGTCCGTCAGGGCCTATCTCATCCTTAGGGATGCTGTGTGGTGGGTCATCATCTCATTCTCTCGCAGGCTAAATCCTAAAGATGTATGTGTTTGTTTCTTTTTAGTGTCACTCGTTTCCGTTTCATCGAGTTTCAAATCACAACGGTATTACAGAAGTTTTTCAGTTCACTTCAAAAATCGTTACTGATAGTCTTGCGTTGTTTTACCAGATATAATCTCAAAAATTTATCCTGTAAAATAATCTTTAAGTGACTTTTAAAAATATTACACTGATTGTCAATGTAATATTTCGATAGTGCATATTAAATTCGAATTTATAAAATGAAATTTCGGATACTTGGCAATAAAGGCTGATTCTACCCATTCTTGCAGTATAAGTCAAATAGTGATATGGCTAAAATGACGTCATTACCTTTAAAGGGATGTACTAGCCACGGCCGAATTCGAAAACTGTCAAAATGTATTAATTATTACATCGCTAGATGTCGGTAGTAATGCCATCGCGAATTTTAAAACTTCAACATTCAACTTGTGTTATGTTATGACGTGCACAATATTTTTAAATATCGAAGTAAAAACCAAACCAATAACAAAGTGTGTTTAATTTATGGAACTTATTATTTTGGTAGAATATTTAGTATGATCCTTTTTACGAATGTTTCATTATTTGCTTGTTGATGGTTTTTTCCCATAGTTCACGTCAATCGTATACACTCGCGCAGCTCCCATTATAAACTACCGACGCGACGTTTGGAATCTCGTGGTGCATTTATTGTTATTAAGTTTATTTTGTAGAACTCCATTTTAATTTCTTATTTCTTTTATATGTTCAATAATATTATTATTTAATGTATAAAAACAGTTTATTATAAACAAGTTCTGCTTCGTAATTATGTATTTCGCATTGTATAAATAATTTTTTAAAAGTAAAACTTCTTTACGCACGCTCGACACTTGGGGGTAAACTGGTGAATGCGTTACGAAAAGTGTGATGCGAACGGTAATCGATGCGAACAGTGATCGATGCGAACGGTGATTAATGTTATTAAAAAAGGAAACGAAGCATGCAAAAGAAAACGGGGCAACTTTTGCCCAGCGAAAAAAAGACGCCTGAGTGTGTACTACTGTGTGAAATGCAACAAACCAAATTGTCTGGAATGTCAACGTCTATGTCACCCCAATGTCATATGTTCTTTTATAAGATAAGTGAAATTTTATTTCAGTCGTGTGGTCTTGCACAATCGTTTTTTATTTTTTTTAAATGTTCAATAATATTATTATTTAATGTATAAAAAAAAGTTTATTATAAACAAGTTCTGTTTCGTGATTATGTATTTCGTAGTTATGTATTGAATAAAAACAGTTTATTATAAACATATTCTGCTTCGTAATTATTCTCGTGGTTCACATTTGGAGTCGATTTTATGGTGTTTTTATTTTTGAACTGCCAGGCTGCTGGTCGGCAGACCAAGGAAATCATGAATGGGATGATCTAGATTACAGTTTTTTGTTAGTTTCGATCTTGTGTTCGATGTAATCGATGCAGCAGGGCATGCGAAACCGATATGAAACGGACGAGGTTCGGAAATTTACGTCGTTTTACGGATGAACACAGCTCTTACGGCGACGGTGCGTTGGTTGTTCGAACTTCCAACTAGTATGGACTATTTTGGCAATCTTAAAATGACTATTATTATTATAAATTTGTACAAAAATATGGACACGCGACAGCAGTGAGGGGCACCGCGGCAGGTTTTGGCTTATTTAAAAAAAATATGGCATTCTAATTTAAAACTATAATGAAATAAAAATAATAATTCAGAAAAAGAAAAATTATAATTTTTTTTTTTTTAAAGTCGTACCCAAAAAGCTGCCAGGCTGCTGGTCGGCAGACCAAGAAATTCTTAAATGAAATGATCTGGACTATAGTTATTCATTGGTTTAATTCGTGTACTCGATGACGTAAAATTTACTATTTTTTACCCCACTTTGACGCCGGCTGCCTGCGAACGTGCCAGGCTGTCGGTTGGCAGACCTGCTTTTTTCTCATTTTCTAATCGACTTTTATTATTCTCGTTGTTTTGATGTCGTAATTTTTTCGAAAAAAATCACTGACTATTTCCGTGACAGCGCGGCTCCTGCCAAAAGACGCACCGGCAGACCAGCTTTTTTAAGGTTTTATAAACGTCCATTATCACTACAAAGTAGTTTCATTCGTATACTCGATGACGTAGGGTTTACCTATCTTGTCTCTTTGTCTATTATACTTAATACTAATACTAATCATATAAGGTAATTTTTGTATCTACTACCAAACACAGCGTACATAATGTACCTACGGAGAAATGTTCGACGAGTGAATGAATGTCCACGACACAAACAAATGAACTAATACGAGACTAATACTGATATTCCGAAATACGTCACGCTACATATATTATAGCTGTGTGTGTGTACGCAGCATTGAATTCTCACACATACTTGCAAAACGTGCCCGTCGCCACATGCATGGAACAATATGAACATCGCACAAACCATTTTCGGAAGTATAACGCACATGAAATGTTATATTTTAAACGATTTATACAATATGGCGGTTGAAAAAATACAATTCGACAAACTTAGACTAAAAAAGAGAATTTTCGAGTACTTCCTGTTTTTGTAGCTTACTGAGTTTACTGCAGTGGTTCAAGTGAGTCGGTATTCTATGTTTAAAGCTATTAATAAAACATTTCGCCCGTATTTTCAAAATATATACGCTGTCAAACGAGGAGCGTACAGATTCCCTACCTGCCAACGGGAGATTCTAGCCCGGAATGAATAGAAGCTACGAAATGTGTTCGATTTTGGTGAAAAATGAAGTATTTATTTAATTATCAATATTCACAGATATCATAACGATAATAAGAGGCCGTACTTTTACAGATGTGTGTATTATGTATATATTTTAAATTTAAAATATTGTGTAAAATCATTATTTACGCGATAATCATAGACTAAAGTTTTAAAAGTGGGTTGAATGGTGTATCAATGTTTTTATTTTTCATGGTCAAATGCCTACATCGATTACAAAAAAAAATAAACAGATTGAAAAATAAAAGTCCATTATTTGGTAACAAAAAATATCAAGTCTAAGAATGACACACGAAAGGTAGTATTAAGCCGTTTTAGAGAGCCGTTTTTCAGCAAATTACAATTCTGCCCCTATAATATACTCTTAACCACAAAGTTAAAGCCATCTGAACAGCAGAATAATACGTAATATTATTTGAAATCAAACACGGTAACCCAAATATTCTTCAAGGTTTCGCATTTCAAATACCACAATAATGACTGACGACAGACGGTCACTGACCTAATAATATACACCAACATGCCCAAACAAGACAACAATCAACCAGATGCTAGAAAAAGTTTTGTCCAAGTGACGATTTGAAATTGAAACCTTATAAGGACATGAAATTGGATGGATGGACACTGACTTTGGTTGATCAAATGAAAGTTATAAGTGAGAAATTGACACATGTTCGTGAGATGGAATCAAATCCTTGACTTAAACCATTTACATTTTTATTTATTTTTTCAAGTTCTCCATAAAACAGTTATACAGCAAATTATTACGGAGAAGATTACAAAATTTAAAAGAAGAAAAAAAAGTCCATGGTGGTTGTTTCACTACGTTGTGACGCATGTCAAAAGATAGTTACTGAACTCTCTATCGTGTCTATAGGTAACATTGAAGATGTCGATGCTCAATGCAGAATCGTTAAGCAGTTGAATTGCTCTGTTTAATGGCGCATTCTGAAAGGTAGAAGAAGTTTTCGCTTTCGGAGCATAAAAAAGTGTGTGGGATCTCCCACGAGTATACGCGTTAGGGACATATAGGTTAATCTCCTTCAACATAGGTGGATTCAGTACAGTACCGGAGATCAGCTTAAAAAAATGTTTCCCCAAAAATATTTTTCGGCGGGCTTATAAAGTATTAAGATCGAGCATTCCTGTTAAAAACAACGATGGATGCAGGATTGGGTAGTATGTATATTAAAATAAATAAATAAACCTAATTATATAGGCCAAATTAGTACTATTTCTAGGATATGGATCTGTTCAGAGGGGTCCCAAATAATGGAGCTGTATTCTAGGATGCTGCGGATAAGTGCTTCATATGTTCTTTGAAGAAGTGCATATGAAGCACTTGTTCTTCTTATGTTTGAAGTACGCATAATCATACAACCATAGTTTGACAAAGTCAACACAATTATTAAGAGTACAAACGTATTCCACAATTCCTCTTCCGATTTTGATACTTCTGCAAATATTTTTTCATTTAATATAGAAATCAACCACCAGTTTGTCGGTACTTCTTTCTTTTTTTAATAATTTACTCCTTATGGAGTTTGGAGTTTGGAGTGTTAGGACCCTCCAAAATTCTTTAAAATTACCTGGTTTGAATGCCATTAACAGGATAAAAACTAGACGTGTATTTTTTTTATCAAAACGTACCGACATAAGTATTTTTATTTTCTTCTAATATAGTTGGTAAAAAAAAGGTCCAGTTTAGGAAAAGAAAAATGGGGAAATACAAGACCTCGATTTTGATGATTTTATTTAGGTGTTATGAGCCTGAGGTGCAGTCGTCCCTCGTGTGATTTCATATTGACTATTGTACCATTATTGTATAAAGATGGGTTTCGCATTAATAAATGATTAAAATTTTCCTCCATAAATATTATATTACTAGCTAAAAATTACGGAAGAGTCTGAATTTTTGGCAAATCAGTTCTAGTTTTGAAAAAGACAAAAACTATTTTCTGTTAAAAATATTAGGTACATTATAGGTAGTTGGGATCCTATTTTATCGCTTGTCTGAATTCTGCACACATTCATTTCTGATTTTGAAAAAACACTCATATTCAAGCAAAACTTGAGTTCATTGCCCAGATTTCACGCAGGACTAACGCACAGCACAGGCAATCGAAATTAGCATGTTTAATAATATTCAGGACATATTATAGATAGGTTTTTACCTAGACCTCTCCAGCCGGACTCTCTCTACCCATCGCCTTGCACCTCAGTGTGATGGATGAATTCACACGCCCGTCACTGTTGAACCCATTGGCCTACAGATTTCCACTCACCCCTCATACCTTTTCTTTCCCAGAACTTCCTCTCCTTCATTTACCCAAAATACCCTCCATACAGCACCTTAAAAGTTGACACAAGGCCTCCATACCTATCTTTTTGCTAAAATGCCGATAGGAGCCTTCTCTTTTCAACAATATTATTGGGATCATTTTTACAAAGTCGTTTTGTGAAAAAATATTTGCGATAAGTTTTCACTACTCGGCAATTTATTTATTTATTTATTTATTAACAGAAACAAACAGTACATTATTTACATTGGTGAAAAAAGTTCAAGTTAGGTACCTATGATATGTTTCATTGAGGTATCTTGTTTGTATTAAATTTTTACCGGGTGATGTGCGTTGTGGGAGGGTGTGTGTGTGTGTGAGTGTGTGAGTATGTTTGTGGATGTGAGAAGTGGTGATGTATGTATGTATGCGCCTTGAACAATTTACATTACTGACATGATGCTCTTTTTAAATTTGGGAAGTGAATCGGAGAAAATGTCGATATTAGAATTTAGACAAACATTATTTAACATATGAAGAGCACGGTTAATTGGCGAATTAGTTGCTGCATTTGTTTTATAATTAAGCGTGTGGAATAATTCTGTATGGCGTGTACGTCTTAAGGGTATGTTAAAATTAATTAGGGAAAGAAGTTCGGTACAGTCGATGTTATTATTTAAAATTCTGTGTATAAATGTTACATCAGCTATTGTTCTCCTTTGTTGCAAAGTTTGAAATGTGCATCCAAAGATATTGTTGAATTTGAAGGCAAGATATTTTATAAATTTGTGTTGAATGTTTTCTATGCTATCAATATACAGTTTGTACTGCGGGTTCCAAATTGGTGAGGCATATTCCAGTGTAGTTCTGACTAATGCAAAATATAACATTACTACTGTACGCGGGTTACTGAATACTTTACTGACACGGAGAACAAAACCAAGCATTTTATATGACCTGTTAACGATTGAGTCGATATTTTTTTATTTTTTTATTATTTATTTAATATTTGTTTGTTTTTACAATAATTATACATTTTTTTTACATGTTAAACAGATTTGTAATATTAATGTAATAAAAGCCTTTCCTCACCATAAAGAGACAAGGCTCTTGTGTTTGGTGAGTGAATTCATACTCAATTATGTTATCAATGTTATCATTTGAGTAGGTGAATAATAATATTGCAACTATTAACAATAGATATTTTTTTTTTTTTTTTTTTAATTATTTATTGACCAAGATATTGGAATACATATATACAAAATACAATGTACATTTTTTTTTTTTTGGTATAAACCACCTCACTAGGCTGAGCCTGTTCCGAGGTGGCAGGAATTTAAACTAATTTTGATATCTTAATCTTGGAAGAAAAATAAGATTAAAAAAATAAATATTTAAGTTTAGAAAGGTAAATACAATAAAAGAAAAATAAAAGAGTAAAATAGAAAAAAAATATGATAGAAACAAATTAGAGTCATAAAAATAATTGAGAGGAAAAGAGGAAAATACAGGCGTTGAGTGTGTTCTTGTATTGTTCAGGTTATCTGACCGCAGTATATAATGCCTTTGTCGATTATCCACATATGGATTTTGTGTTTTGCATTTTTTGTCATGTGGATATCTTTAACATCTTTTTTAATTAAATTAAAAATTTTTGGAGCCAGATTATGATAATGTCTTTGTCCATATGTAGTATTTGTCTTCGGAGTCATGTGTTGATGTCTATGTCTTGTGTCGTAATTGTGTTGTGCAGTATGATGGTTTAAGTTGTCTTGTTGGTAATGTGTAGCTATAATTTTGATGTACAGTTGCTGTATGTTCAATACAGCAAAGTCTTTAAATAACTGTATTGTCGAGAATCTAAAAGGTTTTTTAGTAATAACTTTAATTAAGGCCTTTTGCGCTTTGTTGAGAGGGTCCATATTAGTTTTCGCAGCACCACCCCAACCGATCATACCGTGAGTGATAATTGATTGGCCTAAAGCGTAGTATATAGTTTTTAAGGTCTTCATTGGCATTATGTTTCGTATGTTCTTAAAAAAATATATAAGTTTTCTGACTTTACCCGCTGTTTTATGTATTTGTTCTGTCCACCTAAAATAGTTGTCAACGTAAATTCCTAAGTATTTTATTATCTCAGTCCGTGTTAGCGGGTTGCATAGGCAGTTTTCTTTAGATAAGCAGTCGTGTATGGTTAAGTTTTCATTAGGTCTCGGTTGACGTCTGGGATCTATACTAAATGTCATGTACTTTGTTTTGTCTATATTTAGTGTTAGCAGGTTATTGTCTAGCCAATTTTTAATCCGGTTGATTCCATGGGCAGCCTTTTTATAAACATTTGTCCAGGAGTCAGAAGTAAAAACGAGAACAGTGTCATCCGCAAAGCAAATAATATCTCCGCTAATATCTAACTGACACAGGCAATTGATGTAAAGTAAAAATAGGATGGGTCCTAATGTACTTCCTTGAGGAACTCCGTAAGTTATGTATCTGTTTTGGCTTGTTACATTGCCTAATTTTAGTGCATGGCTGCGTTCAGTTATATATGATTTGAACCAGTTATAAGCCGAGTTTTTAATACCTATGTTGTATAATTTTTTTAAGAGAATCTTATGGGACACAGTATCAAAAGCTTTACTTAGATCTAGAAAAACCGCAATGCAGCTTTTATTTTGGTCAACATTTTTTAAAATGGTTTCTGTCACTTTTAATATTGCATCTTGTACTCCCATATTCTTTCGAAATCCATATTGATTTTCTGATAGAATTTTATGTGTGTCTAGATAGTCTACTAGTTGGATTTTCACTAGATTTTCGATTTCTTTGGTGAGAACATTTAAAAGTGATATAGGCCTATAGTTAGAGGGATTATTTTTATCTCCAGATTTATAAATAGGCACTATGTTTGCAATTTTAAAATGGCTGGGGAATATACCGCTTGTTATACTCAGATATAGTAAGAGAAACTTGAGATGTGTCGATTAACAGATTTAAATGAACTGAAATAGTAATGTAACTCTTACAGTTGTTTCAGGTAATTTTTTAATTTAGTTTGGAATTTACTTTTATTTTCAATAATTTTTACTTCTAATGGGAGTTTGTTGAAATAATTTATACCATGATACAGATAGGAATTTTGGATGTGCTTAGTATTAAATTTTGGGATTTTAATATTGTTTTGATATCTTGCTGAGATATTGAAATGTATTTTTTTAGCTGTATTTCTTTGAAAGTTTGTAGAATTGAATATTTTTTATATAAATTGTCTATTGTAGTTACTTTGAATATTGAAAAGATTTTTTCGGTAGAAAATGTAGATGGTTTTTTCAATATAATCTTAATAATTAATCTTTGAACTATTTTGAGAGGATTTAAAATAACATCATATGTTCCTCCCCATCCTATAATACCGTATTGTAATATAGATTGAACAATTGCATAGTACACTCTTTTTAGGTTTTCCAGTCTAAGAATATTTCTGAGTCTTATAAATATATATATGCATTTCCTAATTCTTTTGACAAGTTCACAAATATGTGTTTTCCATTTAAAATGTTGATCTATATATACACCAAGATATTTAATTTTGGAAGTTGAATTCAGTGTAGAACATTCTGGAGTGCAATTAGTTCCACTACATTTACTCTGATGTATTAGAATTTTTATTTCTGGTTTAGATTTAAATTTATTGATAGAGAATGGGATAAAGTTTGTTTTTTCGGTATTTAAAGAGAGGAGATTTTTATCGAACCAGTTTTTCAGTGTATTGATGTCAATATTCGCTAGGTTGTTCACAGTATTCCAATCAGCACCTTCAATTATTATGACAGTGTCATCAGCATAAGATATTATTTTTCCGTTTATTCTTTGTGTGAATATATCATTTACATATATGATAAACAGTAACGGCCCCAGGATATGCTTATTAATATGCTTATTAAATATAAGTTTGCTATCAAGGTAAATGCCAAGATCTTTACATTCCTTTTTAGAGATAACAGGTTCATTGTGGAGTGAATAAGAGTACTCAATTATATGTTTATTTCTGGTGAATGTCATAGGGTGACATTTGGAAATATTGATATCTAAACAGTTAACTTTGCAATACTTGCAAAGCCTATCTAGGTCACTTTGTAACGCTTCACAGTCAGAGAGAGAATGCACCACTTTGAATATTTTCATGTCATCAGCGTAAAGCAAATATTCGGAATTTTGAAAGCATGATCCAATGTCATTTATATAAATGTTGAACAAGAGCGGACCTAGGTGGGAACCTTGCGGGACACCAGATATTACCTCTATAGACTTTGAGAAGACGCCGTTGATTAATATTACCTGATTGCGATTACTAATGTAAGACTTAATCCATCTAAACAGGTCGCCATGTATACCAAGGAGGATGAGTTTTTTCAAAAGAATTCAAAAGAAAGGTCAAAGGCTTTAGAGAAGTCTGTATACATAGTATCGACTTGCTCCTTATCGTCCATCTTGCTATGCAAGAAGTTAATGAAAAGGGCAAGGTTGGATGTTGTAGACCTACCTTTCATAAATCCATGCTGATTCGGCGTAATGATTGTCGAAATAGTAGAGTACAATTGATCAAAAACATTTTTTTCAAGAACTTTACTTAGAATAGGAAGTTGGGAAATTGGACGGTAGTTTTTAACGTCATGCTTATCACCTGTCTTAAAGATTGGTGTGATAACGGCTGATTTCCATTTGAGAGGAAACGATCCTTCTGTCAGTGATTTTTTATAGATGGCGTAAACCGGAACACAGATGTATTTACTGCAGTTGCGTATAAAAATCCCGGGCAGCCTGTCTATTCCTGGTCCTTTGTTAATATCTATGCTTGAGAGATATTTTAAGGTGATTTCTTCATTTATTTTGATTGAAGATATTAATGTGTTGTTAAGAGGATCTACCGTATTATTAGCATCAGGAGTTGGAATTTCATTTTGTAAAGACTGTTGAGAAGTAATCAGCAAAAAGGTTTGTAACTTCTTTGCTGTCGTGTGCCGTTGTGGAATGATATGTCATGTGTTCAGGTATAGTGGGAGATTTTCTTTGCGTCTTAACATAACACCATATTTTTTTAATATTATTTTGAATATTAGATTCCAATTGGGCAATATAGGCTTTATGATTAAGATTAGAAATCTTCTTCTGTCTTTTGCGGAGTAATGCGAAAGATTGATAATCCAATGGATTCTTGTAGTGTTTCCAGGCATGAAAAAACTTTAATTTTTCTTTCGTTATATTAATTAAAGCCGCCGAATACCATGATGGAAATTTAGTTGATCTGGTTACTTTTTTTGGAACCATGTCATCTATTATGGCATCAATGATTCTATAAAAATGGTGTACCGCAGTATCAACGTCTTGCGCATTCAGTACAGAAGACCAATCACTATTTCTGAGAGCATCATTGACTAAATCATAGTTAACTTTATTAAACAATTTGATTATCTGGGGTTTTAGAACGACAGCAGGGAGGGGAATATTAAGTTCAACTATAATAGATTTATGATGTGCATCTTCGATTACTAGTGGAGAGTCGGCAGCGGAGATGTTGAATGTAGTGTTACAAAACACGAGATCTAAAATTCGTCCGTGAGAATTATAAATTGCATTATACTGTGGTAAATTTGAGAACGAAAGGCAACTAAGGAGGGTAGAAGCGCAGAGATCAGTACTACGTGGCTGACACGTAGAGTTCCAGCTCATGTTTGGCATATTGTAATCGCCTAATATTAGAAAAATGTCGTTTGGATATTCAGTAGTGAGATCAGATATAGCAGTTGTATGACTATTGATGATAGAGAAACGCTGCGCATTAGATAACTTAGGACTAACCCCCGGTAAGTAAGAGCAACAAATATGAATGTTAGAAATACTTCCTTTGTGGCGCTAGGGGATGGATTATGGATCTTTTGATTGAAAAGGGAAGGACCATTCTTTAAAGATTTATTCGTTCGTATCAAAAGTCGCTCTTTGGGGGAATCATTTCTTTAAAACCGTGATACCTACTTTATTCACTATTGAAGAGAGATTAACGTGAAAGTAAAGAATTTACATGGAAAAAGATTTGGAAATATCCAAAATAACTCCTGCTAAGTTCTATATCAAAAGCACCTTTCAGTAAGAATACAAACTTCTCCCAAACCCACCGTAATAATGGTAGAGAATTCAACTTTTAAAAATACGTATCTACGGTGAAAATGCAAAAGAGGATAAACCACTTTTTTTACGAAAATAGTCATTTTGGATGTAAATTTTTTTTAGGTACCTGCTAACTTCATAAAATAATATTATATTTGATAATAATCTCGTTCTCATATTCCCGGTGGCAAAATACTAATTTTGGGAAAAGTTTAAAAACATAAGTTTAATAAGCCAGGGACGCCCGAGGAAGACATGGCGTGACCAAGTGAATCAGATTCTTGAATCAGGGCCATGTGAAGAGTCGGAATAATAGAAGAGCATGTATGAGACGATGTACAAATGTGAGCGAGGCATGGAGTGTTTGCCAAGATCGAGTTGTTTGGCGGTCCGTCCTCTCTGCCTACCCCCGCGGAGAAACGGCGTGATGGTTAGTTAGTTAGTTTAAAAATATTCGTTAACCCTCAGGCCTCGGGTTTGTTTATTTTGTCGGAAGGTCAAACTATTTTTGCTTTGCAATAAAATCAAAATAAATGGAATATTTCTGAGCGCATCCGAAAATTAAAAATTGTTTTTGAAATGTGATGAAATACGCCTTTAAATTTTATAATTCGAAATAAACACATAATTATCCCTTTGCTCCCCGACGGTACAAATTTGTACTCGCCTATAAAACTCATCGTATCTTCTATCCCAAAAACATTTTTTTTTATTATTATTCTTGGCAATTATTATTGGACATTCTTTTACAAGTCAGCCATTTTTTAAAGCTTAGTTTCGAAAACTGACACCAGGGGATCAGTTTTGCATTGAGCTGTCACATGGTTGGTTGAGTTATTTTATTGCTTGTTTTAAAACATAATTATTGTGATAATGGATTCAGGTATGTGTGATTTTATATATTATTAATATGCAATGAACATTTTTCTTCACACTAATGTTTATTTCGTGTATTAATATCCTTTCTCTTATAAAATATATGAATTTTTATAACCAGTACGATTTTGTACCGTCAGTGACTTGGCTATTTATTTTTGTAGGACTTTCGCAAGATGATATTGAGATGTTGCTGTTGGAAGATCTTCCAAATATTGATGTTCCGTCAGAAGTGGAGTCTGAAAATGATGAAGATGATGAATATGAACCCCGTGGGAATCAAACTACAGGTTGTGATGATATTTTTCTAAGAGAATCCGGTCAGAATACGTATTCTTATCATGAAAATATTTTGCCCGCGGATGCTCCTGGTCCTTCAAGTGTATCCGACTCTACTACTTCTCCATTTATTAGACTACCAGAACCGCAACGTAAGTGGAAAAAAAAGGATTTTGTTACCAATGTACCACCGTATCAATTTGAAGAAGGTGTCTCTGGTGATTTGTTTGAAAACTGTGAAACACCTACTGACATCTTCCTGAAAATGATTGATGATATTGTTGATCCAATTCTGTATCAATCAAATTTATATGCAACACAGAAAGGCAAAACATTGAATCTGAAGAAGGAAGAACTTTTGGCATTTATCGGGATGAATTTTCATATGGGTTATAACAAACGACCTGCATGGACCGATCATTACTCGTCAGCTATTGACTTGAACAATCCTGTAATGTGTTCCACAATGCCACGTAATAGATTTTCAGAAATTTTGGCTAACTTGCATTGCAATGATAACAAGAACATTCCGCCAGGATGTACTGACAAACTTTATAAGCTTAGACCAATGGTTGATAGTCTCAATAAATCTTTTGGACGATCGTATAATGGAACTAGAGAACTGAGTGTTGACGAATCAATGATCAAGTTTAAAGGTCGATCAGCCATGAAACAGTACATGCCCATGAAACCAGTAAAACGTGGTTATAAAATGTGGTGTATTGCTGACCAAAAGGGGTATATATTTAAACTTTCTGTATACCAAGGTAAGGATGAGCAACTCCAACAAGAATTTAAAGACCATACTTTAGGTGAGCGAGTTGTCTTAGGTCTGACCAAAGAGATGTGGGGTTCTGGGAGAATTGTCGTATTTGACAACTATTTTACGACTTTAAACTTGGTTGAAAGATTAAAAAGAGAAAATATTTTCGCCTGTGGTACAGTCAGGACAAATCGAAGGGGTTTGCCAATTAATATGATAGCGGATAAACTTATGAAACGTGGAGACTACGACTACCGATTCTCTGATATGGGTATTGGAGTTTTCAAATGGAAAGATAATAAAATGGTTCACTTGATATCTAACTACCATGGTAATGAGGAAACTGCAGTAAACAGAACCCAAAAGAATGGATCCAAGTTGGAGTTTACGTGCCCAACAATAGTTAAAAATTACAACCAGTTTATGGGAGGGGTCGACATGGCTGATCGTTTACGAGCACTGTATTGCGTTGACCGAAAATCAAAAAAATGGTGGCACAGACTGTTTTGGGGGCTGTTGGATGTCGCATTTGTTAACTCATATATTATTTATTGTAATTTACTTGAAAAAAAACCTCTAAAAGAGTTTCGAAGAAATGTCTCTATGGGACTTATATCGCAAAAGAAAATTGAAACAAACAAAAGAATCTCTATTGACGCTAAAAGTGCAGGCCCTTCAAAACGTAGAAAGGTTGAGTATTCAGTTGCCAAAGACGTTCGTTTGGGAAATAGAGGAATACATTGGCCAGTAATTGTAAATAAAAGAGGAAGATGTGAAGTTTGCAGTAAGAAAAAGATTCAGTCCAAGCCCAGTTCTACGTGCAGCCATTGTAAAATATTTTTATGTTTGAATGAAAAAAAAAATTGTTTTAATGAGTTTCATGATGTAAAAATATAATGTCCATTTTCTGTCAAAATTGTAACCTCTTAAAAAATAAATACTTAAAAAAGCATTAAAATTTTTTTATTACCTATTGCCTGACGGTACAAAAATGTACCGGATGAATTTTCCCTATAAGGAGTTTTCAGAAAATTCCAAAAAAAATCATAAATGTTTTTTAAGCTTTAAGTAACATATAATTACAAAAAAAATGTACAAAAGCCTGTGAAATCTATGTCTGGTAGGCAAAGGGTTATTGAAATATATATATATATTTTTAATGCACACATAAAAACGTTTTGAAAAAGTTAACCTAACTAAAATTACTGACAACGAAATAAAAATAAAAACAAATATACTTTTTTTTTAGGCAACTCACATTTTTCGTTTCATGAAAAATAATTTTTTTTTTTCGCAATTTCTTTCAAATTGCGGTCGAAAACTTTGGTTTTATAATGGTGGACTTTTTAATTATTTTCTAGTTAACTTTTAGAATTTAATATTGCGTGGTGTTTATTCTTTCTATCACATGTCTAACACAACGACTTCTACGAGACCTATATTAGCTGTTCCGAAAAGCGAACAAATTAGCCTGAGGGGTTAAAGTATTCAGAATATTCGTTAACGATGCAAATTGCAAAGCTTTTTAATGAGCACTCCACATCGATATTATATACTCCGATCGTATATTCATTATGAACTACCAAGCTTTTAGTCATTTTTCATTACGTTTTTTACAAAATATCCCAAAAGTCTTTCGGTTGCTTCTGTCACTGATGTGTCACAATGACATGTATAATACTGCGAGACTGAGTGAAAAAAGCCGCATTTCTCAAGTAGCTGTCCAATTATGAGAAATGGAATTACGAATATAAGAAAATTCTTGAGTCTCTTTTACCAAGATATGAACAGCATTAGAGCCAAGATTTTATTATTCTCAGCTAATCATTTTCAGACAGAAGATAAGGAATCTTTCCTCGTTGACTTCTGCCTGCCAAGTTTCGTTACTTCTGCCAATTGTTGTGAAAACCAACACCCCTGCCATAGGTCACCCCAAGTCGTTCGCTATGTTTGGTAGAGAGGTGCTCGGGTTCACGGGGTTAGGTTTGTCTAGGCTGGACTTCAGCAGGACTCTCGCGAACTATCGCCTTGCACCGCAGTGGGGGCGATCGATTCATAAGTCCGTCACTCTTGGACACACTGACCCCCAGATTCCTACACAGGCCTCATACCTTTTTCCTTTCCAGAACTTCCTCTCCTTCCTTTCCCTAAATAGACCCTCCACACAGCATCCCCAAAGATGACACAGGCCCCGAGGGGAATTAAAAAGTTCAATACTTCCCTTAACATCTGTATACAATAATTCAATACTACCGCAAGTATTCCTACGTGTCTTCTTCTTCCTTGCACTGTCCCAACTCATTGCCTAGGTGGGCTGTCGGGGCCGGCTCTTCCCGTTCTCAGGCTGTATCTTCTTCGGTTCCGAGTATCGCCCTCATCCAGGCCGTTTCTTTGTAATATTTTGGAGCATAGAGTCATCCAGGAGTTCTTTAGTCTTCCTCTGGATGACTGTCGATGAAGCTCCATTGACATTGCCTGCTTCACTGTGCCTCCAGTATTCCAATGTTTGTTTTAATAAAACATAGCATTCGTGTTAAAAGAAAAATAGGCCAAATTAATTTTTTTGATTGGTAGCTGGGTGGATAAATGCGTAGAGGGTACACAGGCGTTGCCTGTTCAATACTCTTCTAGCTAAGTCCTCTATCACTGCAAAAGCTACTCCGCTTAAGAACAATGGAAGTAGGAGGAATTCAAATATTATTAAAGTTATTTTAATTTGTTTTTTATTTTATTTTTTTTTATGTATGTCTTTAAAAACAACCACATCCAAAGCTCCTATGATACAACAATCGTAGGTATTGTGCATAGACATACAAATAGCTAGACGAGAACTTACAGATGAGGGGTAAAAACCAACTATGGCGGGACGAAGAGAGGAAAGAGACTTGTGATTTGCCAATAAATCAATCTAACAGTATATAGGCACCTCGCACTATAATATCACCATTTAGTTCTTGAAAGTAAAATCTGCTTTTGAATGAATAGCCCTTTTTATATGGGAGCGCGAATTGCATGCCACGTTATGAACAGATGTGTCAAGTCCAAATTCGCAAAGTGAGGTTCTGAGTATTTTCATAGTCGAATATTTTGTTTCCGTAGACACTTTTACAAATGTTTCATGATTTACTTACCCCAGTAAACAGCGGCTTTGTGTTTCGCGTCGCCATGTATCTCGATGTCATAGTATGTGTTCCATAGACATACAACGTCCGTGCGTAAAATGTACGATAAGAGCTCGACACTGGTCCGGACAAGAATGATGACGTCGAAATTTTTTTATTAACGCGAGGCTCTCGCAAGCCCAGCCGGTTCCGAAAAATGGTTCCAATGGGAGGGGGAAATAACACGCTTTTATCACGTAAGGGCAAGTCCATATATTTTGTACGTCCGTGGTATTGTGTTTCATCTTAGCTTCCTATTTTTAAAGCTTTGAACAATTTTGAATTGTGAGTTAGTTATTCCCCTTTGCATTATCACAGTCAATAAAGCACTTTGAGCGGCAAACTTTAATTTACGATCATTTTCAGATTCCTCCCCGCGAAATTCCTCGTTAACCACTTAATCTTTAATGTTCCGAGGATGTCTTAACTTTGTTGTGACAGTTCCACCATTAATCATTTCTTGTTAACCTTTTCACGTGAAAAGCCGAGGGCTTCGACCCTAAACCTTCTAAAAATACGCTAACCCGATTGAGGCTAATTTTGTAAAATCTATTTTGGTTTCATGAGCTATTTTGGTTGAGGATTCTATTCATTGTCTGATATTTATAGGTACTTTAATTATTGTGACAATGATTTTCTGCATTTACTGCATCGGTATTTATGATGATATCATGTTATTTTTGATAACGATACGGACGTACCATCCCAGCCAGGAGTGATCCTGTCCCGGTGCCGCGCCGCCGGTACACCGAAGACTGTTTTTGTTATGATGGAAAGGAGGTTGGAGTTTAATCAGTCAGCATTTATAATAAAGGAAACCTGGAGCCAATATACGCGATATCCAGAAACTAGCGATTCAAGCCGATAATTTTCGTGTTGATTTTATTGTATATTTTTTTAAAATTTGAGTTTGGTTTTTTAAAAATTATTTTTTATATTAGATTCACACAGTCATATTTGGGGATGATATGTGGAGGGTCTTTTTTGGGAAAGGAAGGAGAGGAAGTTCTGGGAAGGAAAAAAGTTGAAGTATGGATAGTAATCTGGGGGTCAATGCTTCCAGGAGTGACGGACGTACGAATCCATCCCTCCCCCGGAAAGGTCTAGGTTAGGTCTCCCTCAACCCAGTCTCCCAGACCGACCCGCCACGCAGTAGGTGGGCAAACACATTCGCCATCAAAATTTTGATAAAATTCACCCCATGAATCCGGACTCCCCTGCTAAGTCACCAAACGTAGCGAACCACTCGGAGTGACCTATGGAAGTGGTGTAGGTTATACAATAAATGGTTCCCGGGGCGGCAGTACCCACACCCGTCTCCCAAAGACGAGTAAATCTCCAAAGCTGTAATTTTTTGGTTTAAATTTGAAAAAAAAAATATCTCTTCGTAGTCTATCAGCTGTTTATTGTCTTTTAAAATTGCATATATTAGGTGTAGACCCTCCATTAGTTTCTTAACCCCAAATTTCCTAAATAAAAGTTATTAAAAGTGTATTGAGTATTGTTGGACAGATGTGGATAATGAAATTAGTTCCAATTTGTTTTTTCGTGTCTTCCTTATTCTTATTTTGCTTCTTCTTGCCTGCTTTTTACTCTTCTAGGCTATTTTTTTGTCTCCACATCAAATTAATATTATGCCCATGTTAAAATGTACAGTTTTCCGATTTGCCCCGGGGCTCTAAAGTACCAACAAGAGCCGCTACTAAGTATTATTTATGTACATAGTAGAGTTGTTTTCACGGGCCGTTGTTTTGAAAATACTCTTACTCTCACAGCTCACTTAACGTTACCTCTTGTTTCCGTCCCTGCCGTCATATTTTCATAACGTTGCTTGTTTTAGTTGGGAGTTTGTTGTAAATTCAGTCACCAAACTCCCACACGACTTATAACCATAATTAAATATAAACAAAACTCATTACGGTTGAGCATCTTTACTACACTCCAACATCTACCATCTTCCATCCAAACCAGGGCTGGGAAATCGGTTTCCCGCATTTCTACCGATTTATTTATTACACATTTTTCAAACACTTTCAGTTTTTTTATTTTATTTATATGGTTTTAAAGCTCTTAAAAAAATATACGTTGTTCTCGAAAATAATATCTGTACATTCTCTGCGCTGTAACGGCAATGATTTGAAATTCCCTTGATAGAAAAAATCGCAAAGTATGCTCCGAAAATTATTAACAACACATTTTTTTTACAATAAAAACACACACATATTCATTTTTTTAGTTATTTTACAATTTGTATGTATGAAAAAATTTACACGGTTTCTTTAAATTCTATTTTAGACATTCCCTACGAGATGTTTGCTCTATTTTTGCTCTTTTTTAAATGAGTGTTTTATCAAACATTTTCACAAGTATTATCGTTTTTATATTAGCGCGCTTCTCTAACATTCATATTTATGTATATCTCCTTCTTCTTTTTGAGCGGGTGCTACTGGGCCTTCTAAAGGGACACTGAGATATAAGTTTAAGGATGCTGGTTTGCTATAATCCATAGTATTTTCTTTACATTGTTACGTAATTACGGCCTCGAACCGCTTGATTACAAACTTATAGGTAAATTAATAAAGGATAACAACACAATGTTAAATTTAAATACATACTTACAAAACCAACTTTATCTACTCACAAACCTTTACAACTAGCTCAATCGGTAGGGTCTCGTGTTTGAAGTTCGCTTGCGTACTTGATTCAAAACGATTATCGCTTCATTGATTGCATAAATGTAGTCAGGGTTATAATAAATTAAAAGATCTCTTGTCGCTTTTAAATAACTGAAGAATTTATTTATGAGTCGACGCTACTAGGAAAAGCTTTAATCTCTTTGTGAACGGAAAGTTAACGATTCTAGAATGCAATAAAAGAAATGAATTGATAAAATAATTATATAAAGCTTACGTACATTTACGATCACGTCAGGAAACAAACATCACTGAGTTGATTCTAAACTTTAAAAAACGTGTTCCAAACAACTGTTGGAATACCAAGGATCTAAGCAAACCGCGAAGGTGCTGTGACCAACCCCTAGGGAAACTAAACCCAGAAGAAACCTGTAGGGCTCTCACAGCTTCCGGCTGCGTCCCTTACCCCTCCCACCGAAATCTGAGCCAATGAAGGTACGTCGGTGTGGCCAACCTTACAACAAATAATATTAAATATCGAGTACCTAGCGCAAATCATCGTACAGGGGTTGGAAGTAAAGATTCAAGAAAGTATTTCATGACAACATTTATTTACTCTATATTGTAAGGCCCAGAGGAAAATAATTTCCCTAAGGGGGCCCATGGCGTCTTTCGGGATGCTCTGCGGATAATCTTTCTAATAAAAGGAAAGAAATGAAGGAAAAAAAGTATAATTTCGTGGGAGGAATCTGGGGTTCAGTGTGTCCAGGTGTGAAGGACGTTTTATTCCATCCCTCCCTCTGCGTTGCGATGGGTCCAGTGAATCAGGCTGGATAGATCAAAGACTCATTAGAACATTTTTTTGATACAATAACTTGGTATATTTTAAAACATTATTTATAACGAACGTATGTTCAATCATACTGACTCATTTCACGCAATAATTGGTATAGATAGTAGTAATAATTGGTAGGCATGCTGAGTCTGTTCCACGGGTATTTCAATTGAGCCGGTGCAAGTGCGCTAAACTCGACGGACACGGACGGAATACCCGTTCATAGTTGATGTTGGCTTCATGAGAACGGGTTGTTCCTTCAACTCGATTTTTTGTTAGTCGGCGTGTGAAGCGAGCTACGGGCGTCTGTTTTCCTCCTTCATGTAATCCGGGCCTCTTCAAGACTTGCTTTAATAAATCCCTGTAATAAAAACCGTTTGGCGATATAGTTCCTAAACACTGTACCTTCAGGGGTGGTTTGTGGTGTCGCATAAAAAATAAATAACAAATACACGTTAGGCCGCGGGTTGCAGCTTGCCTAGCCCTGTTTTAACTCATCTCAACAACTCGGTATCTTCATCCCACACCATTAAATCTTGGTCTTCCTCTTCGTTACAACTTTACACATTATTAAAATAACGATTGTATCGCAACTGAGGAATAACAGTGGCACAAGTCAAAAAATGCATTTTTTAGTTATGTAAGTATGCAGAAATGTTCCTGAATGTTCTCTATCTTCGAAAAAAACGGCACAATTCTTAAAAGTGTCATTTTTAGCGAATAAGTCGTTTTTATATTATAATGTTTTACTCGAATTCAAGCTAAAATAATGTCACCATGATCGTTGTGCTACTATTATAATATTAAACCTAATAAATATGAATATGCTGCTTTTCGACTTTTATAAAATGGTGTTATTTTATTGGTTAATAAACTGATTTAATACCCTCAAAGGAAATATTCAAACTGCTCTCCTAAAAAAAAGTTTTTTTTTATTATGCCATTGTTATCCCCGGGTGCGATATAAAGGTAGAACTATAGCTCCTCTCACTAATAGTTCTTACATAGTTCCTCGTAGCAACTGATATCATTATTTCTTATAGATACTAATACACGGGACTGAATACCCGATTGCGTTTACATGCAAGATTGCTTGATTAGACAAATAGTCTGGTACTTAAAATATAGATGGATCAGTATTAAATGGAAACAAGTCCATAAAGAAACCCTAAAATACGATATGGGTATCAACATTTTCACCACAAAGGGCTCTTACCAGTTTTAAACAGCAACAAAGTTAATAAAAATTTTGGACTCCTTAAGAATCGAGAAATCTGTTTTAAAAATATCAGATTTTTACAAACTATTTCGAATTGTTTCCATTTAAAACTAACGAGATTGTTTTAAAAACAAGGGTTTGCATTTGCAATTAGCGTAGACATTTCTGTGAATACCTAATTTTGAAATTTGCCATTTTTGCATACGTATTTATCGTATGTAGCCCATATTTCTGGCGTGAAAACACGGGCACTTAGAGCCAGCGAAAGAAAACTATTATTTTCACGGGTCTGCGCTAGTAAATATTAAAAAAATTGAAAATTATGCATAATCCCAACCGTATAAACATTTTGTCTACCTTCAGATCCATCCGACCTTTAATCAACCAACACACCACCGTTGTCATCCGTCTAATTGCTTATTTACATTAAACTCAGCGGACGCGTGGAGCGCTTTTTAATCAAGTCCCCGCCTAGAATTATTGTGCATCCCATCTGCATACAGAATAATAGATGCACTATGCACTTGAACATCCCAATGTCAGTCGCACAACCTCTAAATGCAGTACGGCTGACGGCTCTCAATTGCTCCGGCCTTGGGTGCGTTCAATTGGCTGTTCTATCGGAGTAGGTGCGATCTGCCAGTACCAACTGATTGGTTTGCTGATTGAGTGGGTCATCCAGGATATTCTGTATTAATAATAAACTGCAATCATTCTTAATCTGTTTTATGCAACATTGATCAGGGCCTTGGTTACAAAGCAAGGTTAAATATTTAAACAATGGCAATTAACGAATTATATGTATCATTGCATGAGTGCATTGCGCATAGCTGGATCTTAAACTAACCAGAATTCTGCTCTAATCACTGAGCTGTCGCTGCAACCCTTTTTTAATTATTCATTTTTATTAATTCTAGACATACAATTTGTGATGTCCTGTGCCTGCCTCACTAGGAAAACCTGTATTGAGAGCATGCGCTTTATGACATGAGGAGTTTATAATAAAAATAATAACACACACAATAAAAATACAAATAATAATATTATTCATATTCAGGAAACTGTTTCTGAAAAAATAAGAAAATATACAGATTTAGGAAATGAGATTAAAAGAATTTGGCATTCTCAGACAATAAAAATATTACCATTTGTTATTTCGGCTACTGGCATTATACCTAGCTCTCTTATTCAAAATTTAGGCGTATTAGATTTGTCAAAAAAATTGTACATAAAAATGCAAAAGTCGGTCATTTTAAATACATGTAGGATTACGAAAGATTTTTTAAATATTTATATTGAGGGATCAGTAGGATTTATCGGACCAGTTAGGATTTCATCAGAGCCGAACCCTCTGATATGAAAATATCTGGAGTCGGTGAAATATTTTCCCATTACGTTTCTGGTGGATTGACGTATTGTTCTTGTATTGTTTTGTATTTATTATACTTATATAGTGCACTTACATTGCGTGAATTTACTAGATATTCATTTGTGGAAAAGTGTGTGGAAGGGTTTAGTCTTTCATTTGGGAAAGATTTAACCCGGACATAAAATCTGGAGCACCGTAAAAATACATAATATTACATTTAAAGTAACAGACAATCGTCAATGTACTATTGAAAAAATACATGCTTATACGTAAGTTTTGATAATACATTTTGTTGGATCTGTTTTAGCTGGTAATCTAGGATTTGGTTTATTTCAGGTTTATACTTAAGATACATTGTGCATTATATAGTTTTGTTGCAAAGTATCTAAAATTTCTTTGGCCAAAAGTTGTTTTAGCAAAAGGGATGTGTAAGAGATTATGCCCTTTGATTCTACATAGTATTTCGAGCAGTTTGGACATATTCAAAGGTAGTACTGTCTTTGAAGAGGTATGCTAATATGTGTTTGGTATAAAGTTGCCTAATGTCCAAGACACAGATTCTCCTGAAGATTTCATCCGAATTTGTGCTCTTCCAATACGTATGGTTTTTGAAGTGAAAACGTCTTTAGCACCGTTGTGATTTGAACCTTGATGAAACGAAAAAGCGACACTAAAAAGAGACAAACACATACATCTATATTAGCCTCCGAGAGAATGAGATATAATAATCGGTCTCCTCTTTGTGCGATGCTTCGTAGCCTCCCCACTTTTGTCTTTTTTTACATTAGCTCCACACAGGAGGCCCTGAGAAAAATAATTCCCATCAGGGCCTGTGTCATCTTTGGGGATGCTGTATGGGGGATGTTTTTGTGGAAAGGAAGGAAAGAACTTGAGTCTTGATGAGACCCATATTGTAGTCGTTGTGACAAATGGCAACTGTGTACAATTGTGGGGGCGTGTTTCCCGACTGTGCATCGGTACCGAAGGGATCACAGACGCTACTTCCTCGGAGTATCTTCCTTTGAAATACCGGTAGAACACTGACAGCATCCCCACCCGGCGCTTGTACTCTAAAGATTGCAATCCGTTCGTTAAAATAGAAAATAAATAGAAAAAATAAATACATATAATTAACTGAAATAAATAGAAAAAATGGTATGTAAATATTTTTAAATGGTTTTTTGTAAGTAAATTATTTAAATCATTTATATGTGTTACCCACGGAGTTTTTGTTTTGTATGGCCCATTAAAATAACTTTTCGCTGTTTAATAATTAAAATTGTTTTTAGTTTTGTCCGCTAATGGCATTCGACTTTATTTTTGCTGCCTTTGATTCGCTCTTTGCGTTTTATACTATGACACCTATCGTTCACGAGTTACGATGTATCTACATCTGCAATTTTAGAAAATAAAAACACCTACATATTTTTCCAATAATTTTGTAAGTTTACTCATTCTTGAATGTGTTAAGAAAATATTTTATTGTCCTTGTGGTGGCGTTTTCGAAGTGAGTAGTTAAATTTCGAGTAGTGTCATTCTTTGAAATATATTTTTGGTAAAGCTTTGGGAGACTATACTTGCTTTTATGAATACGAATTATGTAATAGTTTAATAGCCCAGTCATTCTGGAGCATTTTTGGACTTAATAGTAACGAAATGTGAAAGTTTCCACATTTGTGCCGTAATGCTATACATAAATTCGAAACCAACAAACACAGAAGCCAATTTATGCGCAATCTTTTCACCTCACATATGAACATTGTGTTAAATTATGTACTTTTCGAGTAATTTGATATGTTTTAAAAACGATTTATTTGATATGTGTTTTTAAAAATGATATTGATAAATCGGAAAACAACAAATACAGAAATCTATTTATGCGCAATTTTATTCGCAGAAGTCACCTTACGTGATAAATTTATACTTTTCGAGTAATTTCACGTGTTTAAAAAAACAACATATTTGTTAATTATTTTATTTTTATTTTATTTTATTTATTTGTATGAAACAAACAGCTTTTACATAATACATGTACAGTGATAATATATAATTGAACTGGAGTCAAGCCACAGAGGTTTCTTATGCTAAAGTACATCGGAAATGAAGTTTTATTATATTATAATTAATTTTGGGTCATAGGAAGGGGAGAGGAAGAGGAATATAGGAAATGGATAGGAGATGCTCACGATGTATTCTCATATTAATAATCGATCGTACGCGTTACTTCACATTGATATTTCTTTAGGTTTTTAGTAAAAATGTCAATGCTGTGAAATTTTGTATTATATTGTGCGCATACACGAGGATTATACATACACAATTATCCTGTATATAAATCCGAGGCAACAAATACAGAAGTCAATTTATGCGCAATCTTGTTCGCAGAAGTCAATTTACCTCACGTACGAATATAGTTATAAATTAATTACCTTTTGAGCAATTTCATGGGTTTAAAAAAAAAACAACGTATTTCTGATACAAATCGGAAATCAACAAAAACCGAATCAACTTATTCGCAGAAGTTAGTTTACTTCACATGCGATTATAGTGATAAATAAATCACGATAAAAGTATTATGTGAAAATCTGAAACCATAACATATTTTATGTTACTAGGAAAATACTTTATTTATAACTAGCTTTTGCCCGCGGCTTCGCACGCGCCCACCCCCCCCCCCCCCGATACCCCCCTCCCCCCTCCCCCCCTTACCCTCCCTTACCCTCAGTAACCTAAACAAATAACAACATGACAGCGCATGTCAAAAAATTACGTAGCAACGCTTCACTTTTCGTCTGGACAATAAACGTATAATTGTATACAAATTTCATAATGACAGAGCTCTTATTTATAGCCTATAGACTATTCTGATGTATGAGCTATATTACTGTAAAGTTTCATTAAAATCCGTTCAGTATTTATTGCGCGAAAGAGTGACAAACATCCATCCATCCATCCATACAAACTTTCGCCTTTATAATATTATAGGAATAGGATAGGATATAGGATATCATGTTTTACTATTTTGTTTGAAATTTGTACATTACCCAGTAGTTTTATTTATTTATCGAGAAAGAAAGGAAAACAATGAAATTATTACTTATTGTATGCCGGAAAATGTCTGCCGGATTTTAAAACTAGGAATCTCATTTTTGACCATTTAATATTATATTAATTTATACTGTGACTTTCAAAAACTAGCTCTTCAATTTATTTACATACTATTTCAACATTAATTAATCTCCGAGAGAACAAAAAAAACACCTCCATGATTCATATCCTCCGTAGTTCTTGCAGCGTTCCCGTACTGCATAAAAGCCTTAATATTGTACACGGGTCCATACGTAAAACCGCCGTGCCAAGGCTTGTAGCTTGTAGGTATATCTGCTTTTTGTCGTGGCTTCCATTGGAAACGTGTTTCCGTTGAAATAGGAATGTTTTCGACGAAAAGAGCTCGAAATGAAGGAGATTTTTTGTTCTGGTGTTTTTGTTATTTTCTTTCGTTTTTTATCGTTTTCAACGTGTTTTGATGAGAATGCTGTAGAACCGTAGTGGTAAGAAGTACAACTCGAATCCTGTCAAAGGAAATCGAAACAGTTTGTACTTAAAAAAGGTAACCTTTGAGAAAAACTTTGTTTTAAAGACTAACGTACTTCATCATAGTTTATGTCATATTTGTCTATTTTTTCTGTTGCCTAAACATCATCAATACAATTTTATCACCGCTCTTTAATTACTGTTCTTGTGGTTCTGCGAGTTTTTATCCTGCTACAAAATATCCCGGATAAAATATCCTCCGACAAAATATCATACGGACAAAACACCCCCCAACAAAATATCTACTAAAACCTAACCTATCCTAACAAAAAAGGGACAAAAATAATACAAACATCCTATTATTATTATTATCTGTATTATTATTGTCTCAATTTACTATTTTTGAACAATTATTTATCGTCTTTACAAGATGTATGTATTATTTTCCCCCATTTTTTTGTTTGATTAGGTAAAGTTTTAGTAGATATTTTGTTGGGGGAAGTTTTGTCCGTAAGATATTTTGATATATTGTCGCGGTATGAATACGCGGATATGATCGGAAATCTTCGTAACCGTTCGGGTTTGAGACCCGAATGGGCGACAGTTGTCTCCCTCACATAGTACTACTACTGACCTCTATTGAGACACATTAAAACTAGATATATCTGTCTTTACTGACGACATCTATTGAGGGACATTGAAACAACATAGTACATATTCACACACACTACAAAAGCTTTCTTCCGAAAGAATTTTTTTTTCTTCATTACACAAAGTACCTACAGTATTTGTTAAATTTGACCCACTTATTGCAAATTACAATGTGACAACTTCTTACGATCAGAAGACATATATCTTCTTTGATAAATTATCGTAATTACGCGGGTGGTCTAAAGTCTTAACCAAGTGGCCCATTTCCTTAGTTAATAAATTGTGCTAGCATTAAATGTTCTACCACCAAGATATGAAAGCTATGTATTATTTTTGTTGTTCACTTTTTTTTGTGTATCACTGTTCTTTTATATACCTCTTTCTCAGTTTCATATTTCGGTTTTTATTATTTTTTTGGGAAAGTATTAAAAGAAAGCAATTTAGAAATATGCGTAGGGAAGCTGTTCGGGAAATCTAAAATGGGTTTTCTATTATGCTCCAAAAATATAACATATTTTGGATCGATAGGAAAAATATAAGGATAAACCGGAAAGTGCAACTCTTGTGGAAATGGAAAACCTTTTTGACCATCAAGTGAAACAGAGCTTAAGCTTGTACAATACAAAAAGAAAATACAAGACGCGGTTTAGGACTGTCAGCTTTTCAAGTAAGACCCTTCAAATTAGCAGCAAAACAAAAATAATTGAAAAGGAAATTAAGCGAAGTTATAAATACGCCGTTTGGCGTTGGTGGAAAAATTTTCAAACAATATTTGTTATGAAAATACGAGTGCCTAAAAATCTTTCGATCGAACGCCAAATTTGGAGAGAAATGAAGAATTAATTATATTTTAAGTTATTTAACTGTATCATAACTTCGACTATGAACTGAACTACGAACATTATCTTCATTTTCTTAGGGGGCATCCATTTATTACGTGAGCACAAACGGGGGGGGGGGGGGTCCAGCAAATGTACGAATTTGGCCCAAATTTATCTCACCGAGGGGAAGGGGGGGGTCTAGATTGGAAGAAAAACTGCTCACGTAATTAATAGATGCCCCCTTAATTACGTGAGCATTTTTTGCTTCCACTCTAGACCCCCCCCCCCACCTTGGTGAGATAAATTTGGGCCACTTCGTATATTATTTTCAAGTAACGTGAGATTTTACTGCCCCCTCCCCCCACTTTTGAGCTCACGTATTAATTAATGTATCTTTTTTATTGGCGGCACAACGCATCTTTATGTATGATCGCAAGATTCAAACCTGAGCTATATACATAGATATTGTTTGGGATGCGTTAAGAAAATTAAGATAACGTAACCCTTAGTCGAAATATGTACCTACAGTTAAATATGAACGAATCGGATAGGGACACATTTATTTTTATTTATTTATTTATTCTTAGTATATTTACATTTCAAATGTATAGTATATTGTCCTCCACACTAGGAGTTCACCTGTATTGTAGAGGACATTTTTCAGTTGTAAATTATAAAATGTAAGTACATATTTACATTAGTTCAATTGGTAGAGTTGCGCCCCGGCAAGGCGAAGGTCCTGGGTTCGAGTCCTAGACGTGATCGTATCTTTTTCTGATTCTTCTGTTTTCAGATTTTTTTATTTAGTTTCACTAATATTGTCTTCATTTAATAAAATATTACAATTTGAGGTTTTAAAAAATAAAAAATAAATATTTTTGTCTTTCTCTCTCTTTTTTGTATCTAGTGAAAGATTGTTGAATGTTTTTATTATCTGGTAGGTATTTGGGGTGTCTGCAAAGCTTGTGTTAACCGTTTGAGTTAATTTATTTTTATTTTAATACACTTGTCTAGCTAGTCTGTTTGACAGTTTGTGTTTCTTGAGATTTTTTTTTTTGGTCAAAAATGTAGTTTAGGTAGTAGTGTTTTTACGAATAATTGGTGTATATCTGGTACATCAAACTTGTTGAATATTTTTTCTATGTCAGTCATTCTATGTTATTTATGCATTCATAATCATCATCACTCTTGGCTCTACAATCCCTGGTGGGTCTTGGCCTCCTCAGTAGTCTTCCTGTACTCATCTCGATTTTGTGCCGGCTCTCTCCAGTTTATAAGTTCCACGGTAGATATGTCTTTGAGGAAGTTGTCGCTCCATCTTAATCTTGGCCTTCCCAAGCTCCTTCTTCCTATCGGTCTTGATTTCAGCAGGGACTTTGGTGTTTGATGCTCGGCCATTCTCTCCACATGACCAAGCCACCGACGCGACGTCTTCCCAGTTTTATATTTTTTGTAATATTTAGCTACGCCTCAAAATTTTCCTTTCAAAAACGTATTTTTAAGTTTACCTACATTTAAGATAGTTTTCTGTGCGGTCTTTATGTCAATGTTTTCAACTTTTATCACTGTTTTTAATTGTACAAATCATTTATTATTTCATTAAAAATGGTGTCACTTAATCATCATTGAAGCAGTTCACTCAGCTTTATTTTTTTAATAGTTATCATTTAAAATTGTTTACAAACCTTTGATGGAAGAATTTAGCACTAATTGCAACCGGAATACACGTATTATTGAAGTATTACACTCATGAAATTTCTCATGGGACGCAATTATGTTGGTTTTAAGAGGACCATTAAACCGACGGAAAAAACCTATTCCTTCCGACAATAACTTCGCGTAGTTGTTGGAAATTGTACGAAATAATAAATGCCATCCGCGTATATTTGATTCAGCCCAAAGCGTTTTCTCGTACTCTTCCCGTCCCACGGATGCTATAAGATATTTAATTGGAGGTGTACTTAGCAAATATAATTGCGTAATAATACTTGCGGCATCCGTTTTATATCTTTTTTGGTTTATTTATCACTATTCTTACGTTGCATGATGCATGACCTCCATTGGTAGAGAAGACAGCTGTCTTATTTATGGTTCCGCGACTTTTCATCCCGCGACAAAATATCCCCGACAAAATATCCTCCGACAAAATATCCTACACACAAAACATCCCACAATAAAATATCTACTAAAACCTAATCTAGCCTAACCTAACCTAATCTAACAAAAAATGGGTCAAACATAATACAGAAATCTTGTAAAGACAATAAATTATTGTTATCTCTGTCTCTGTACTATTTTTGTCTCATTTTACTATTTTTGAACAATAATTTATTGTCTTTACAGGATGTTTATATTATTTTTGTCCCATTTTTTTGTTCGGTTAGGTTAGGTTAAGTTTTAGTAGATATTTAGTTGGGGGATGTTTTGTCCGTAGGATATTTTGTCTGGGACGAAAACGCGCATAACCCTTATTTGTAATACATTAGCACGACATTTTGAAGTATCCTACTAGTGACCCAGAATACATCTAAATTTTGTTTAATTCACTTCAAGTTTTTCTGCATTATAATTGATTTGGTGGAGTTTATGAGTAGCCTGAGTACAGTACCAGATAGAGGGTACACTTTTACACATAACCGCATACTCAACTCAAATATCAATTTTTCGGAGATGTTGGACTGATCAACTGGACGATCGACATGTTCTATTGAAGATTCTTGGGAGTTAAAATTATTTCCACAACGCAGCTGTATATGTACGTAGTAGGTATAAACTTAAATTCAACGTAATATATATTTCTTCTTTTTTCTTACAATAGCTCCATCATTTTTTCTACATCACAATTGGGGGGGTTGTTGTATTTCAATTTAAGTGAATATTAATTCTTATTATAAATTAATTAATCTTTCAAAAGAAGCAAACACATTGTGACTTGAAATTTTAAATAAATAAAAATAAAATACTTTATTTTAAGTCACTTTATTGATACCTTATAGTCTACCGGTTTCGGTACCTCCATACAATCATCAGACGAAGAATTTTATGAATTTATAACCTTTACCCTTCATTTACAATGAAATTCCCACCAGAAATTAAACTAGCCTTTTATACAAATAACAACAATTTTTTTAATAAACGCCAAAGAGAAAAAGGTGTTCTAATCCACTTGGGCATTTTTTATAAAATTAGTTGTAATGATTGTCCAGCTTTCTACATAGGACAAACTTCACGTATTGTAGAAACTAGAATAAAATAACACTTAAGATACCTAACTAGTTCAGATTTTTCAGAGTTCGTCGAACATTTCATTAATAAAGATCATTTTTTTAACCGTGATACAGGAATTAAAGTCCTACACAAAAATGGGATAGGTTTAAGACTTAATAATTTAAAAGCATTGGAAATAAAAAAAAATCAGTAAATACAATGTCGGAAAACATCAATAATCAATTAAATTTAACATTATAAGTATGTTTCCCGTTACTTCACTTATCCCACATTTCCCTCCCCCACCTCCCTCCCTCAACTGACGCACTGTCCCACTCTAATATACAGTCTCTTTCTTTCTTACAATTTGTATATGTATATATGTGTTCTTCTGTATTTGTTAGTATTTTTATAATAGTCCTGATAATGGTACGGAGGTACCGAAACCGGTAGACTATAAAATATCAATGAAGTATTTTCATTTTATTTAATTAATTAATCTGTTTGCATTTTCAAAGCTCGCTCACCTTTTCTACAGATTTTTCCGGTTTGACAGTGACCTATTTGTACTTACTGTATCTCACACCTGCCAGTGAACAACCTTTGCTCCCCTTGCTATGTTCTGATTTTTAAACAAACACAATAAATACCATGTCAAAAGTCAAACATAACATCAATATTTACATTCGAGTCGCCTTAGATTTTTTCAGGTCAAACTATACTAATATTGAATAGCGCTCGTACATGCCTACAGCAAAAAAATCGTTAGATACATTTTATTAAAAAAAAATTACAAAAATTTTCACATTTTTCGCGCCCTGCTTTGGTTTCTTTGTCTCAATGTCAGATATTTAATTTGCGTGTACACTTGCCTATTGAGTATGTTATATTCGCAGTTGAATATTCGGGTTCTTCCTTTTTTTATTATTGCGAGTAACCATTGAAAACCAGGTTAAAAGAATTCAAAATGGTAAAAGCTCTAAGTACAAAAGCATAATTTATTACCCCGAAAACGAAAGGTAGGGCTTAGATTTCGATAAAATGAAGGCTTCTCCTATGTTATTATAGCTGGGTTAAACGTACAATTTTCAAAAAACACTTTTCGTTGTAAGGGTTTCAACTGCGGAGGTTACAAACCAGCAGGATTTAAAAAAAAAATAATTTTTACCTGGGCAATATTAGGAATTTTTAAGTATTTTACAACATTGCCGGCCTGGAAGTTTATGCCGTAGCTCAGTAATCAGAGGCACTCGTTTGGGTCAATATCCTTCGTTCGTTTTTGCGTGTTTTTCTAAAAATTATTATTGTTAATTCCGAAATGTGGGGAGCTTAGTGCGATCCCACACATCCCTTAAAGTATTTATTTATTTATTAAAAGTATACAATACAGAATATAGTATATTATATAAAGCATTGTACTCCCAAGAGTTAATAAACTCATTGCGGGAATGATACGCATTACATGAAACATATAGCTGTATGTATTAAATGGACATATCATAGGACATACACAACATTATTATTTCAGATAGTCATTCATAAAATGAAGTTTGAGCATTTTAGTTCGGGTCTTTTTACATTGACTTGCACATTTGATCTCGTTGGGTAGTTGATTACATTTTGTGTAAGCTATGTATTCTAGGGATCTTAGTCCATATTTTGTTGATTTGATTTTTGGTATATGAAGTTTGTTGTGATTTCTTGTGTTGTGTTGGTGTACGTCGCAATTGTAATTGAGTGTAGTGTTGGAATGTGCCGAGTATTCACGTAGGTACACGTAAAAAATGCAAACATATAAATATGTATTATATGTAGAACTAAAACAGTCTGCAGCATTTGAAATTGACTGCTCCAAGGATAACTTTGTCCAGCTTCGATGCAGGAATCGGGACTTTGGCGGAATTCTGTGATAAGGACTTTTCCATCGTTATCTATGCTCTCTCCACTCCATTAAACCTGCCTCCCGTCTTCGTATGAGGGCTGCAAAACCTGTATTATATATCACAAATTATAAAAATGAATGTAATTTGACGATAAATTAATATTTTAATAACCAGCTGAAGTCTCCGGCGATGCCCGGGCTTTACAAAGAGTTTTCGAAATCAAATGTAGACACTGACCTTCAACCTCGAATTAAAACTGTAGATTTGCATACAGATCAAATTCACACCGCACGATTGCCAGCCCGCTCGTTACAGACATTCTCCTTTATATATTACTAGCTGGTTCCCGGCATGCGTTGCTAAGCCATATTCAAAGAAATACATTATTTCTCACTAAAACACCTTTCCCGTGCATCCGTTCCCCTCCCGCGTCCCCTTCCTAGGCTTAATAAATTATAACATATATGTTGTTCTGATGTGTGAGCTATATTATTATTGTAAAGTTTCATTAAAATCTTTTCAGTAGGTTTTGCGTGAAAGAGTAACAAACACACATACCTACATCCATACAAATTTTCGCGTTTATAATATTATATTATAGTAAGATATTTTTCAACCAATTTACACAAACCTTGCCAAATATATGCCTAAACCTTCCTTATGAGTCAATATATCTGTTTGTGAAAACCGCATGAAAATCCGTTCAGTAGTTTTTGAGTTTATTGCGAACACACAGACAGATTTATATATAGTATATTTGCGGCACGTTCCAGAGTGGAAGATACTATCAGTATCGCCCTGGTGTAAGACCACCATTCAGAATTGAAACGTTGCTTGAAAATGGCTTTAGCCGTGTTTGGTGACCAGATCTGAATAGCCAGGTACTTCCCAACCTTCCTCTCCCCCACCTCCTTCCCCTCCCCACTACCTTAAGCCTCACAACATACCCCAAATGGGGATGGCATAGTCTCACTGGCTCCAGACGGGAGCAGTTGAGATTCTTGTGCGGTATTCACTGTAAAAAAAAAAAAGACGCGGTGGAGGACTTTAATTTATAATATGTAGAGATATTTTACAATCTACCTCTTTGTCTCCAAAGAAATTCGTTAGGAAGGAAGGCTTCGTGTTCACGGTCAGTAAAGGTGATTTTATCACAGTTTTGTGGTGAGTTATTCGTTGTCAATTCGATGGATTCCTACCTTACCGACTGACCATTGGGTCGCCATTATTCGGTGACGTCTCGACACCGTTTCGCACTTGCCACTCTGTGACCTCATCCTTAATTGGCAACAGTTGACTTTTGGCCTGCTGACCTTTTACGAACTATCTTATTGTTGCATTAAGTGAATTTGTCCTTATATGGTGTACTAATGGAAAGTATCGAAAATAATTTTATACTCTTAAATTACTCTGAAAATACCGAATACCTAAAGAATACCGAATACCTCGACTTTAGAATATACAAAATAATTATTTTGTTGCAAACATTCAGATTTTTTATTAATTCTAATTTTTACAATCCTCTTCACTAGGGTTTCCTGTTCTGAGGCGGCCTGTGGTAGTTTTTATAATTTTGTTTTAATTATCTAGATGTCTTCACAATGTTTGTAATTTGATTTTCACTTAGTTCTCTCAGCCATGTTTTGAATTTAGTTTTAAACATACTAATTTTTGGATTTTTTCGTTCGATTTTTAGGGCATTATATAGTTATGCACCATAAAATTTAATATATAGATATAAATCTCTGTCCAAAATTGAAATAACCCATAAACATAAATTTTGGCTTATTGCCCCTGGTTGAATATTTATTATTATTTTTAATTGATAAACTAACGTTTAAGACAAGATTTGTATGCAATAATTGTTGAATATTTATGTTGGGCAGAGGATTATTTAGATATTTATTTAATAGTTTTTTGTAGTAATAATGTGTTTTAAAGATTTTTGTATTTGAAAGAACCTTTATGTTTTCAATTGCGTCCCTTCGACACTGGTGTATAGCCGAGAAAGACACAAAACGCGTGCCAAACAATAATAATTTGTAAACGGTTCGTATTCATCACAAGAGAACTGGTGGCTACAACGACTCGTTCTTGTATTTTTCGATTAGCCGGCCTCTGTGTTTCCTCCTACAACATTCACTCCTTCCTTCTCCTCTCCTTTTCTTAAAAGGAACCTCCACACAGCATCCCCAAATAATGGTGAAATTGATACATATACTATATATACTATATGGTGCCCGGAAACTCGAAGTACAAGCAGGAAACTGGTGAATCAACTTCACATTTGGAGTCGATCTTGTAATTTTGATTTGGACTGCCGCTAATGAAGCTCATTATAATAAAACATACACTGCATATACCTATCTACATAATTGTATTATTTAAGAAGAATGGGGAGTCTATTCTCTCGGCATGCCCTAGATACCATAGACAAAGGCTATCTTTACCATAGACACCATGAAAGAAGATGATACGGGAAGAGCCTTGGGCTCCAATGATTAGTCAATTAACTAAATCTAATGAGAGATCCTCATGGCTGTTCATACATCAGACAAGCCAATTAATTATCGGAGTATTAGCTAATAACTCGGTGAAAAACGGATGTGGTTGACCCATCAAAGAAAAGATAGATTAATTTTTTCATTTTTGTTTTGAAGAGTTTTACTTTGCATGTACATTTGTTATTTAAAATTTAATTTGTCTGCTATCTGTTTCAACAAATCCGCGTCATTCACTAGCAAACTTAAAACTAACTTAATTCTATACAAGTGTAGAAATGATTAGATTTAATTAGGTAGGGGTAGTGGGAGGGGTGATTTTGTGGGAGGGGAAGAACGGTGGGAGGGGTCAACATTACATGGGAACATTACTTATAAGGGTGATTTACATGGTGCTATTATTTTATTAACTAAATTAATGTTGGATTTAATTTTTTTGTTTAATTCTTGGGCTCAAATTAAAATATGTATTTATAATGGAATGTTTAAACTTTTGAATGTTTTTTCTTTGTTGAAGCTCTATGGCCTGTCTCTATTAAACGGTTAGCATACTCGGAATAGTTTATGAGTTATTTTCACTCCTGTAAAATTTTAAAATGTATTTTTTTTTCGATCTTGTCATTTCTCGGTCCTCCAACTATACTTGTTTAAAATCACGTCGATCGGTCGCTACGTTGCGACTTGAAAGAAGGACAAACAAACAAAATTCACACTTTCTCGTTTATAATATTAGTTAGGATGTGTTGCGAATGTTGCTTCCTCATTTTCAACAACGTTCAGCCCAATACATGTTATTGCTATTGCCATACCGAACATTTACCAAATTCCATGCAACTCTGCCCTGCATTACATTACATCACATATCCAGAATATCTCGTGCATAGTTATCAAACAGGCCCTGCATGACGTGCCGATGGTGTTGACCGCCGCGCCATTTCCATTACCGCATTGGCAGTAGGCACACTGGCCAAACCGCCCCGCCCGGTACAGGTTATCAAAGTGTTCACTGGTAACTGGTCATACACCGCAACTTCTGTTGTTGCAGAGATTCGCAATCTTTTCTGTTCTGTGGTCTTATTGATAGCTCTTTCACATAGTCCCGAAAAATTAAAAAGTAAAAACAATATGTATTTTTTTAACTAGTTGGGTTAATGGTCACCGGGTCAGTGGCTGAGTTGACACCATGTCTGGTTACCACCTAGTCGTCGTGAGTTCTATTCCTCGGCTGGCTAAGTCCTCCATCACCGATTAAAGCAAAATTTTGCTTAGTGTGATAGTAGTAGGGGGTATAATATATTGTCAAGATATCGTATCCCAGGAATGTTTTTAATAATTGTTTTTGTGTTTATTTCGTACAACCTTGCTTAATTTTTTGTTAAAATTTATTAAAATTTAATTTCATAATACAGTTTGAAAAAATGACCTTGTAAGTCGAAACGGCTGTAGCAAAAATACTCACTAAAATACTTGGAGAACTTGATAGTAACATTCTTCGACCAAGTACACCCCAGTATTAAATTTAATAAGGGATATAAGGGAATAAATGTATTAATTTTAACATTGTTACTATCAATTTGTCTATATCAATATCTATACTTATCAGATAGAATGGAATCATTATTTATGTTGAAGGCCAGGCAAGTATTTTGGTTTGAATTTGTTTTACAGTGTTTTTATTTAAAATTTTGATTGTTATTGCACTATATGTATGTAAAAACGACCACCATAACACGGGCATCAGCCTAGCATGGTGGTCGAAAAATCCACTTACAATGTAAATAATTTATGCAATGAATAAAGAAAAAAAAAATCGATATCTTTCGGTTGTTAGCTGTAAGTTATTAAATCCAGAGGATCTGTAGTAAGTCGGACTAACAACTGAATTTCGGGGAAATAGTTTAAAAAGATGTACCTAATTATTACCTATTCCTGTACATTAATGAATATAGACAAAAAACAACCAACATGTAAATTATAAACTCCAGATGTCTGGGTAAAAAATAACTACGAATACAACCTAATTACAACGTTTGACCAAAAAAGCTTCTTAACCTTCTTAAGCAGGTACTAAACTCTACAGCAAAATCCCATTCTCTTTCGTAAACCAGGTAGGAGGAATTCCAAAAACTCCAATATTATTTTCCCCTTGCAAAGTAAAATTTTTTGATTGAGGGAGACCTTTTGATTTCTCCTGTCGGACAATCGACCCATGGCCTTGCACTGCAGTGGAAGGAATGGATTCATACGTCCGTCGCTTCTGGACACACTGACCCCCAGATTCCTGCCCACCCCTCATAACTTTTTCCTGTCGGATTTCTTATTTCTTTTCTTAAAAATACTCTCCACTCCCCTAAGTTGACACAGGCCCCGAAGGAAATTGTTTTCCTTAAGGCCTACAAGAGTGCGAAGCACCGCACAAAAGTGACCGGTTATACTATCTCATTCTCTCGCAGGCTAAAACCTATAAATGTATGTGTTTGTCTCTTTTTAATATCGCTATTTTTCGTTTCTTTGAGTTTCAAATTACAAGGTGCTAACGAAGTTACATTATTATAATTTATTACGTACGTTCATAACTGTTTATTTTTTCAATCTGACCTTGCGAACCCCTGAAATCATTCCACAGACCTCTTGACGGCCTCGAACCACTGGTTAAGAACCCTTGTGTATTGTGTGCGTCGTCGTTTGGTTAGTAGTTAGTACCGGTGCCCGACAGACGGACAGACAGACAGACTTCTCGGTCATTACCTGCGCCAATCTTACGGCAGTGTTAATTGTCAGAATCGCGTGGCATTCTGTTCTGACACAGTCTCGACCAGATACCTATCTGATTAGTTCTTCAATTTGGGCCATAATGACCGTAGTGGCATTACTGCTAGATTCCCTGAATTCCAAACACAAATGGGTTCTTTTTCATGTACATACGTACACTTTGTAGAAGTCGTGGGCGCCCGAGGAAGACATGACACTTCAAGTGATTCAAATTCTTGAGTCGGGCCATTTCAAGAGTCCGAATATTATTATTTTTACATTATAAACGTTATTCTCACCTCACTTTTTAAGCGTTTCATAAAAAAATTACCAATAAAAAATTACGAAATTTTATATATTTTATTTTATATATCAAATTGCGGTCGGAAACTTTGGTTTCATGGAGAGAGGTTCACATTTAAATTATTCTGTGGTCTCTTTTTCACAACACCATTTAGATCATGTTTCTCACCATGACAGTCAGGGAAATACAACGATTTCTACGAGGCCTATGTGTGCTGTTCCCAAAAGCGAACCTGAGGCGTTAAGGCTTACTCCAAAAAGTTTCAATCAAGTAATTAAATAGTAACAACTGCTAGTATTTGAATGCAATGTTTGGCCCCTTCTAAATAATGAGCATCTCAGAAAGAAAATGTAATTAACTCACATCAATCAAATTTACATTGCCATCTGTCTTGTGTCTAACAAAAGATAGGAGACCGATAACACTTCTGGTCGAATCGTCCAAACCGGTCATCTTCCATCCACATTCGCTGCTTTAGAGTGTGGATTGCTGACCAGTTTGACCAGAACTTCATTGGTTCTTGTTCGTAACGAGAGTGGCCAGGTACCGTTCTACCTGTGCCATTAGGTTTTTCTCACTCTCACAAGAAGATACGTAATATGCTTTCTTCCTTTCGTGTCACTGCGTTCCCGTTGCTTCCGCCATCTGTTGTATCATCAGCATAATCTGAAGTCTGGCTCTTTTTGAAGCACGATGAAGGCCACATCTGATTTTACCAGGAAATCAACAGCACTTTGATTCTGATTTATTTATTTATTATTGTTATACGCCCATAGGGGCTTTTACATATATTATAAATAAGTTTTACAAAAGTTATCGAGTTAGAATTCATACCAAAGTTATAAAAGTGAAAAGTTAAAAAATAGTATATACAAGAAGTTTATGAAGAATATGGCGTAAAGAAATATTTTAAACAATATATGGGAGTTGTTTCCCAACTCTCATAATATTAAATTTAATTTGTAAGGTTCTGTTAAAATGAAATAAGAAGTATTGTACTCACTTGGTTTATTGATAAATACAATGTTTAAATAACAATGAGCAGTTGTTGCTTGATACACGTATCGTCACGGAGTGACGGGCCGTGCCACGTCTCTCCCCACCTCTCGTCCCAATGGTGGTGGGAGTATCGACACTCCACATGCCTCCCCTCTTAGAATGATGATCATCCTTCCTGAAGTCGTCCTGAATCCTCTAGTCTAGCAGGTGGATGAAATATTGGACTGAAGAGGTATAGGTACATGAAGGAGAGACAGATGATTGTGTGGAATGAAGGACACGAGTGTTCGAAGATATCTCGTGCTTAGTATGCCCATCTTTCAGGGAATCTAACTCGTCTGCCCGATCGAGTTGTTCTCTCAGGTGTTTTCTCAGTAACTTTTATTGGTGTGGTCGGTTTAATAGTGGGAATTTCGTTGTCCTCCAAATCTGTTGGGAGAAAAGCAGGTTTTAGCCTATCAATGCTTATGTACTTTTGATGGCCGCGTATTTCCACCAACATTTTCTTAGAATCCCTCATCAATACTTTGAAGGGTCCTTCGTATGGCGCCTGCAAGGGAGCTTTTACCGAGTCTGTTCGAATGAAAACATGAGTGCATGTTCCCAACAAACCGTGTATAAAAGGTTTGTCATGGTTATGGTTTGTAGCTGGTATGGGTTTAATATCTTTCAACATATCGGTGACCTTTCTAGCGAATGTCTCTGGATCTGTTGGTGTTGTTTCCGTGAAAAAATCTCCCGGGAGCTTAAGTGGAGTTCCGTATGTCATTTCCGCGGGTGATGTTTTCGCATCCTGTCGAACGCAAGATCTGAGGCCCAAGAGAATCAATGGAAGTCTTTCTGACCAACTGCTTGTGGAGGCTACTTTTAGAGCACCTTTTAGTATTCTATGCCATCGCTCTATTAATCCGTTTGCTTGCGGGTGGTACGCTGTTGTTCTTAAGTGTTTTACACCACACAATTTCATGAGGTCTTCGAAGAGCTTACTTTCAAATTGTCGTCCTTGATCCGACGTTATTGTATCGGGCACTCCAAACCTAGCTATCCAGTTCTCCATGAGAGCGAGAGCAACTGTCTCTGCCATGATATCCTTAATGGGAATCGCTTCTGGCCATCTAGTGAAACGATCTATAATGGTCAAAAGGTAGTTGTTGCCACGTGATGGAGGCAAGGGTCCAACAATATCAATATGGATATTTCTAAACCTCTCCTTGGGCAACGGTAGTGTTCCAATAGGACTGTGGGTATGCCTATTTACCTTGGCCTTCTGGCATAATATGCACGTGGTGACGAACTCTTTTACGTCTCTTTGCATCTTAGGCCAAACGAATCTTTGCCTAAGTGTTTTGTAGGTAGCTCCAATGCCGGGATGACAAATACTGTGCATGCTATCAAGTATACGCTGTCTCCAAGCCTTTGGTATAAATGGTCTGGCAACCCCAGTAGACATGTCACACCAAAGAGTTGTAGGACTTCCGGGAATCTGGACACGTTCCAAACGCAGAGAAGTCTCGGTGTTCATGAATGTGATGAGTTCTGGGTCGTTGTTCTGGTCTAACGCCATCTCTTCATAATTGATTGGAGATGGAATTTGTATTTCTTCAATCCTTGATAATGCATCGGCTACCTGATTTTCTTTTCCGGGTGTGTAGACGATTTTTGTTGTAAATTGCGCAATAAAATCTAACTGTCGTCTTTGCCTTGGCGAATCATTATCCGCTTTTTTGGTGAATGCAAAGCATAAAGGTTTATGGTCAGTATATATGGTCACTTCTCTACCCTCAACCTGTCCTCGGAAGTACTTAATTGCTTCGTAAATGGCTGTGAGTTCTCTATCATAAGTACTGTAATTTTTTTGTGCGTTGTTAAGTTTCCGCGAAAAAAATCCGAGCGGTTTCCATTTTCTTTGTTTTTCTGTTCGTTGTTGGAGAGCTGCGCCTACTGCGAAATTTGATGCATCCACCATTATTGCGAGGTCTGATGATATTTCTGGATGTGTGAGGAGTGTAGCATTAGCCAAATCAACTTTGGTCTGGTCGAATGCCCAAATGAGCTCCTCTGTCCATTGGATTGGTTGCTTGTCCGCTTTATTTGTGTTGGCTATAACGGCGTACAACAATCGTTGGGCCTCCACAGCCTTTGGAATGAACTTTCGGTAATAATTTAGCATACCTAAGTATCTGCGCATGTCTTTCGCTGTTTTTGGTCTTGGGAAATCTTTGATGATCTCCACTTTGTCAGAAAGTGGAGTCGTTCCCTCATTTGAAATTTGGTAGCCAAGAAATTTAATACTGGATTGACCAAACGTGCTTTTTTCGGCGTTAATGATCAAACCGTGTTCCTCAAGACGTTTGAAAACCATTTCGAGGTGTTCCATGTGTTGATTTTCGTCTTCGGATGCAATCATGATGTCATCGATATATGCAAAACAAAATTCCAAGCCATTCAGTACCTGGTTTATAACGCGTTGAAACGTCTGTGCTGCGTTACAAAGCCCAAACTGTAACTGTGTGAACTCAAAGAGACCAAATGGTGTTATGATGGCAGTCTTTGGAATATCACTCGAACTAATGGGAATTTGGTGGTATGCACGGACTAAATCTATAGTGCTAAAAATGTTGGCTTTAGACAGCTTGTGAGCGAAATCGTTCAGTTGTGGAATCGGGTAACGGTCTGGAATCGTCTGAGAATTGAGCCTGCGATAGTCTCCGCAGGGTCTCCAACTGCCGTCCGATTTTTGTACCATATGTAAAGGGCTTGCCCAACAGCTTTTTGATGGCCTACATATTCCTTGTTGTACCATAAGGGCAAATTCCTTCTTTGCTGCCTCTAACATTAGCGGTGTCATTCTTCTGGCTCTAGCTGAGGTGGGCGGTCCAGTTGTTTCAATACAATGGGCTACAGAATGTTTTACTTCTACTTCTCGGTTGAAAGGTCGTGTAATTGCAGGGTACCGTTGTAGACATTGGTGGTATTTGCTTGTATTGTTGACCGTAGATATACCCGTACTTGCATAGTTAATACGCTGTCCCGTTGAAGTTAGCCCCGTCGTTGCGTCAATGAGTCTCTCTTTCCGAAGGTCCACTAGAAGATTAAAATTTTCTAAGAAATCTGCCCCCAAAATTGCGCGCTCAACTTCGGCTATGACAAATGTCCATGGAAATGTTCGACGCAATCCGAAGTTAACCATCATTCGGCGTAGTCCGTGCGTCTTGATAGGAGTACCATTTGCTGCGTAGAGGGCCACATTTGGCTCGTGTTGTTCAATTGTTCGCTGTGTTTTGAATTTGGCGGGAATTACAGATATCTCCGCCCCGGAATCTATCAAAAAGTTTATATTGTTTTGCCGGTCCCAGATGTGCAACCTTTTTCCAATTTGCTCTATGTAAGTTGCATTGACACAGAGCTTCTTTAGTTTTCCGAACTCTTTGTCGTCGGCGACCAATCACAGGGTGCGATGCACTTTTTCGCAAGTTTCCCGAACTTATAATGATACCAGCATCGTTTGTAATCTTTTTTTGTTTGATATCTGTTACGCGCTGGTGACCTTATTCGCCTCTGTTTATTAATTTCCATTACTTTTCCATCGCTTATTTTAGTTGAGCAGGATGAACTAGGAAAACCTTCTTCTACGTGGCATACTTCATTGCTGCTATAGACATCTGTCATTTTGTCGGCGATTTCTGCTAGCTTGTCCAAGTCCTGATCAGCCGATACAGTCAGTATAGCTTGCATGTTATTAGGCAGCCGTTGCAACCACAGCGTCCTGAAGAGTTCCGTGTTAATGATGGTGGGTCCTGCCAGTTCTTTCATCTGACGTAATAGCTGGGATGGTGTATTATCTCCAAGCTGAAGACCGTATATGAGCTTGGCAGTTTTTTTCCGTTCGGACTCTGTAAACCTAGTCACCAATGCCGATCTTAATGTGGCATACATATCCCGTGTGGGTGGATTCAAAACGATGTCACTAACCATGGTTAGTGTTTCACTGTCCAGGCAACTTACGATCGAGTAGTATTTTGTTGCATCAGAAGTAATACCGGCTATGATGAATTGAGCCTCAATTTGCGTCAACCACAATTGACACTTGTCCCGCCAAAAAGGCGGCATTCGAACCCCCACTTTTGCAACCTGATGACTAGTGCCCTGGTCCGTCATATCTTTATCGTTATTTTGCTGCGTGTTAGCCATTAAATCGCTTGGGCAACTTTAATTGTAATTGTGTGCAGACTCAAATATAATAAATTTGTAATTTATTATAAATACGTAACTTATAATATTATTTGAAATTGATTGACTCCGTGACGTAATTTATTTGTGTTAAGAAATTTACGTTAGTGAAACGCCAAGTGGTACCTCTACTATTATACTAGCAATCTACACAGAACCCTACGCAAGGAACTAGGTAATTAACAGCGGTATCGAAACGTCAAAATTGTTAAAACGGCAAATAAAAGGGACAATAAAAGGAAGCCGGCCTTGCCTTGTGCGGTCGAGTACACAAGATGCCCTTTTCTAGAGGCAACTTTACTCGTCTAGGCTCAGCCGCTCGGGTTTCGATTTAGCGGTACAAAATTACTTTCAGTGTGTAGGTACGCGGTCAAATAATATTCCGATGGCGTAAATAATATTAATTTCGCGTGTTTTTATCGAGGTCACCAATTTATGGGAGTTGTTTCCCAACTCTCATAATATTAAATTTAATTTGTAAGGTTCTGTTAAAATGAAATAAGAAGTATTGTACTCACTTGGTTTATTGATAAATACAATGTTTAAATAACAATGAGCAGTTGTTGCTTGATACACGTATCGTCACGGAGTGACGGGCCGTGCCACGTCTCTCCCCACCTCTCGTCCCAATGGTGGTGGGAGTATCGACACTCCACAAATATAATATTTGAGTTATCGGGTTAGAATTTATACCAAAAGTTATAAAAGTGAAAAATTAAAAAAAAAAATTATATAAGTAGTTTTTGAAGAACATGGCGTAAAGAAATATTTTATTGATTTAAGTTTATCTCTTCGAATTATAAATTAAAGTCCTCCGCCGCGTCTATCTGATAATCTCAAAAACTACTGAACGGATTTTCATGCGGTTTTCACCAGTAGATAGAGTGATTCATGTGGAAGGTTTAGGTATATAATTTGTCAAGATTTTGTTTAAATTGGTTGAAATATATAATTAAAGGAGAATGTCTGTATGTGGTGGACGAGCGGGCTGGCAAGCGGGCGGTGTGGATTTGATTTGTATGCAAATTAACAGATGGGCGGTGTGAGTTAAAAGGTTGGGTAACCATCCAGTAGATGGCGTTGTGTTTCGTTAGCCACAGCAACGCTTGGCCGGTTCAGTTAGTTTTATAAAAATTGATTTATTAAGTACTAGCGAGTTTCCGGCATGTATTGCACTGCCACTCAAATGAAGAAATTATTTCTCCTTGCGTGTCCGCTTTCCCATTCGTTCTTTTCCCATCCTTACCTCCCGGATTCCCCTCCTTACTCCCCTTCCCTCCCAGCCGCAAAACTATATGAAATACACTCATTTTTCAAACAACTCGCGCGCCACCTATTGCAATGTTTTATAAAATTTCATAACGCCTGAGCTCGCCGGTATATATAGAAACGGTTCCATGCTAAGTCAGAATGAAACCAGCTCACTGACACCTCAGAAAGGTCATTAAAAGCTATGAAAAAATAATTTTAAAATAGCCTGTAACCCTAACCTAACTTAACCTATTTAACCAATTTTTAAATATTTTTTATCATCACTGTTTTTTTTTTGCATCTTAGGGGATGCTGTATGGACGGGATTTTTAAGGAAAGGAAAGAGAGAAAGTTCTAGGAAGGAGTAAAGTATGAAGGGTGGCTAGGAATCTTTGGGTCAGCGTGTCCAGGAGTGGTGGACGCATAAAATGCAACCCTCCAACTGCGGTGCAAGACGATGAATCGAGAGAGTCTGGCTGAAGAGGTCAAATGGCCTCCCTCAACCAGTCTTTCTCGGTCCTGCCTGCCACGCAGCAACATTCCCCGCCAAGACCTTGATAAACCTCATCCCATGAAACCGGGCGTCCCTGCTAAGTCACCTATGGCAGAGGTGTTGGTTATCCAGTAAATGGTCCCCGTCTCCCAAATCGTCAATGATTAGGATATTCAGCCTGTCTTTTAGGAATTCTACTATGATGTCTTCTTGAAGTTATTATTATTACTCATTATGCATTTGCTTTTCTTGTAATTCTCATTTAATTTTGTTTGGCGTTCATAAGGTTTGCTGCATTACGAACTGGTTATAAATGACTATTAATTTATCAAAGACCATATTAGCCGTCAGTGGGCACAGTGGGTTATCCAAGCCCAGTTTACACGGTACTCTGCAATAGTCGGGCAACCGTCGCGCTTCGTCGGGTGTCGAACCTGATTCGAGAAATAGTTCGTGGAAGGGGTGTCGGCTGTCGGCTGCTGAAACTGTCGGGCAAATCGAGAGTGGGTTTTGTAATATATGTAACATTTAAGTGTCCATCAATCTCACAAGCCGCTCTTACCGCTTTTCAGATAAGTAGATTTTATTGGCCTTACCCGTTTATTTACACAATATGTCTTGCTGAGGATCGAAGCACTGTATATACAGTTTGTTTTGAAAAGCTTAATTTCACATGTTATTTTGTTAATTTTTTTTTTAATTTTATGCTACCGGTTTCGACACATCCGTGTCCATGCACTAGCAAACTTATAACTAACCGAAAAATTCTATGCAAGTACGAAAAGGATTAGATTTAATTGGTAGCGGTAGTGGGAGGGGTGATTTTGGAAGACGGCAAAAAAGGTGGGAGGAGTCGACATTATATGGGAACATTGTAAATAAGGGCGATTTGCAGGGTGCTGTTATTTTATCAATCGTAAAACACTGTACATCATCCCCCTATGTGACTTATTATGAAAAATATATATATGTTTTTTTTAAATTTTTTACTATTGATTAACAATCATTTGACGGGCTCCGTGGTCGCGGGGTAAGCAATCCGGAGGTCGCGAGTAATTTAAAAATAATATGAGGTATGTTTGCGGCACGTTCCAGAAGACCACCATTCAGAATTGAAATGGCTTTAACCGTGTTTTGTAACTAGATCTGAGTACTTCCGGGTACTTCCCACCTTCCTCTCCGCTATCTCATTCCCTCCCCATTAACTTCAGCCTAACAACGTACCCCATTTCGGGATGCTATAATCTCACTGGCTCCAGGGGGTTGGGGGCAGTTTGAAACAATTTCTGATATTTCTAAAATACTTTTACATAGTACCTAGGTACTTCCAAAATCGTTGCAAGTAACATTTCGCTGAACTATTTAAATAATGATTTTTAAAGTCCTTATGAACGTTTATTTATAAAGTATGTTTACTTTTTTTATTTTATTTGCATATTTTATATCTTATTGGTAAAGAATTTTTAAAAGATCAATGACCTTGAAGTGATTTTTTACAACGGTGCTATACAAATTATCCAATAATTATTATTATGTAACTTTTTTTGACACAAACAGAATACTTTCTCGTTAAGGACGACAGTAATTCTGAATCATTGATATAATATAATCAAGAATGGCCCTTTCGATGCACAAAATAACCCCGAATTGAAAATGTATATAACTCTAATTAGCCGAGAAATAAATTGTTTTGTCTGCACGATTATGACATAACTAATGTGTGTTTTCTTATTGTTTCAGGTAAGTTTTATCTTCTTTTACTCCAGTTTCCACATCAAATTAAAAGGTAAGCCGTTTAAAATTACTTTAATTCGAAGCACTACGAAGTAAGGCAAAATAGGATTTTTTGATTTGAAATTTTTTAAATAAAAACTACAAGTAGAAAATATCCTGGCCTTTGAAATAATAGAGCATTTTTTGTTGTCTTTTTATAAGCCCAGAAAAAAATAAAGTATCGGATTTATAAAAAAACTGACTTACAGTTCAAAATTTTCTACTTACAAACCCTTTTTCGGTTATGGTTTTTTGTATAGTGTGGAATATTAAGTGCTTTAGAAAATTATCATAGAACATTTAAATATTTGTGCCTAAACTTAGCAAAATAAAATAAAAACACTTTTTGGCGATGTTTTTTTCTTGTATAAATCAAAAAGGGCGGCTGGTGCTAAGCGAGAATTTAAACCTTATCGCCATCTACATAAGGAGTGTTATTGTTAGCGGCCCGATTCGCGATTACGCGACGTGGTGCATCGCCATAAGATGTGATAATTATATGTACTCATTTTTGATTTTTTGAAAGAGTTACACGAGGAAGCATCAAATATGAGCCAATCACCTTGTGTGTGATATATGGCTATAACGATTATCTTTGTTATTGAAGTGAAAACTTATTTATCACCTTTGTGATTTGAAATTCGATGAAACGAAAAGCGGCTCTTGAAAGCCACCTCGAAATTAAGATATCTTACTTACACATTTTATAGACTTAAGGAAGTTCTCAATCTCGACAAATTAAAAATGATCTACTTTTCCCTGGTACAATCTTCAATAATCTACGGCATTATAGGATGGGGTGGTGCGCTTGATGCATTTATTAAGCCTTTACAAACCACTCAAAAGCGCATTATTAAAGTTATGTATAATAGAAAAAAACATTCTCAACTGAGTTATTATTCAAAGAGACAAAAATACTCAATATCCGTAAATTATTTTTATTGCAGACTATGAAATATATATTTAATAATAAAAATTGCTTCGTAAAAAATGAAAATAGAATTAGCAAAAGAACTAATAATATGTTTTACTCCCCCCAAACCAATACTAAATTAATGCAAACACATAGCAGCTTTATTGGTACTCGTAAATTTAATCTTCTACCAAAACACATTCAAATGGCAGATAAAATATCACTTTACGTAAAAGAATTAAAATTATGGTTGAATGATGCAGATATTGGAACATTTTTTCTATAAATTATTTGTAAACCTTCATGTTTCACTTTTCAATACAATTCTAACTTTATTTACTTTCTTTACTATAACAAAAAATCAACAAAATTTATGTTTCACTATTTTATTTTATTTTACCATAATGTTTTCACAGATTACTATATTTCTAAACCTTTAGTTTAAAATTAACATTTTTTACATATACTTATTGATGTATATATAGCAATCTTGTTTATATTACCCACACACAGGCAGTGCCTTAGTGGGTTCCCATTGCCTACTCTTTTCGATTATATATTTTACTTATTTGTAACTTTAACATTACTTGTACCTTATATTTACTCTTACTGTATTTAGAAATTATGCAAAATTACTTTTGTATGTATGTAGATACAATGGGAAAAAAAAAAGAAAAAAAAAAAAAAAAAAAAAAAAGAGACAAACACATTCATCTATTTACAGCAGTGTGTTCCAACCTTTTTTTCACCAGGGACCACTATTGCATTTATTTGTTCGCACAGGGACCACAAGGTACAATAATGATAAATTGCGTAATTTCGCAATTGAATGTGCTCTTCTTGGACTTCTTCAGCTACCTCTCCATCATTAATACTAAAAGGGTTATGAATCAGCTTTTAATTCCTTTCGATTCGGTTTTGAAGTAAATGAATAAATGCTTCGTGGACCACATTTTAGATCTCGCGGACCTCCTGTGGTCCACGGACCACCGGTTGTGAACCACTGATCTATAGGAATGAGATAGAATAAGTGGTTTCCTCTTTGTGCGGTGCATCGTACCCACTCCACTCTTGTCTACTGAAGGTTTGACTTCTACCGCGTGCGTAATGCACACTTTTATTTTGTTATTGTATTGTGGGATTAAACTTTTAGCTATTCAATGTAATCCTTGATCATTCTCCTTATATTCTCATTCTCTTTTAAAAATTATGAAAAGAATTCTACACGTCGATACGGTCTTGTGAAACTAAATGTCATCTTCCCCCAGCACCATGAAAAAGAAACATCGAAGAAAGAAGTAAGATAATTGTCATGACTGATGATTTTGTGAACATTTCGATATCGCTCGGTCTTCCACAGGATCTGTATCGTTAGTAGGCACTTTCAAGATAATTGTCATGATAATTGTCATGACTGATGATTTTGTGAACATTTCGATATCGCTCGATCTTCCACATGATCTGTATCGTTAGTAGGCACTTTTACTTTTTTGGTGCACCCACTATCATTCGCTTTCTATCAAGTGGAGGGCTCTTCTAGTGTATTCTATTTCCTAGTGCAGTAGAATGAGTCAACACGATCGGATGTATGTTAAATCACACGCGTCTGATCTTAATTAAAAATGTTACTTTTGAAATTTCAGTTCTATGCATACTATTTTCTCACTTTTTTGCCCATCTATAATTGATGTTCTGTCATTTTTATCTCACCCTTAAGATACTTCTCTATAAAAAACAACAGATTACATTCAATTATAAAATATTAACAAGATCTAATAGAGCACTCACAATGAACTAACTACGTGTTAAACATGTGGGAATCCAAAACAATGGGAGTTGATTGCGAAAATATTCAATATATTTTTCTAGCATGGTTATCTTTATAATGTATGTATATTAATTGCACGTAATTGATAAAACGTACAATACAATCAGACTATGTACTACGGAGAATAGCCAACATAATTACATTACAGGTGACAATTTTATACGAAAATGTAGGACAAAAACTGTGAATTTACTAGAAAAACAGTTGATGTGAACGTAGCATTATTTTTCAATGTCTTTTGAGATTTCGTAAGCGGTTTGGGTTAGGACAGCGGTTGTCAACCTTTTTGAGCCTGCATACCCCTTGACTCTTACTACAAATTTGTTGTACCCCGTACCGTCTACCTATCTTGCACGCCTTGAAGGCAGGTGAATTTTGCACCACTTTGATTGTGCGCAATCCAATGCGTCTAGAATGCATTTGTTTGGGAATACCTACACTCTACACTGGGTGTGAACGATCTGAAGGGATTGTATGGAGAGCGATATCTGGCGTGCTATGATCTTTTATAGTTTATAGCTGTGTTTGAACAGGGCTTTACTCTCTAGATATATTATTTATTTAACTTTTTTACAAATATAACTCATTGGAGTGATTTAACTGCGGTATCCCTGTTATTCGTTTGCTACACCTGTAATGCTAGATTTTTTTTTAATGTGTTAAAGTCACGAGCCGCCTCTGGAGAGTGCACCAGCAGATAATTTGTGTTGTACACATTCAAATTCAACAACCAGCTATTGCAAACAAAAGTATAAACGGTGGAGCTTTAAAAAAACAGGGTTATTTAATTGACATAAGGTATTAAGAGTATAATAAAATAAGATTTGTTTAAAAGAAACGTTTTTAGTGATGATTAATATTTGCGTACATCGTTTATTTGTTAATTAATAATAATAACGTTTATTCATCAATAGATTTTTTACAGTATTATAATACATTTTGTTCTTTTCTCATTGATTCTATTAATGAAAAGGTCACTGCTCAGCTACAATTCAGGATTTCTCCTGGAATGCAGCTGGTTTTCAGCAGTGTTACGTAGAAGATTGTTGTATACTTTAATGGTAGGGTCCTTTTAAAAATATAGTTTACGTTTCGGAAACTGAATACGTGGATGTTTGAGAAGCGTTCCAAGAGTCTTCAAAAGCATTTCTACGAAATGTACGTCAAAAGTGGTAAACCACACCCAATTACATATTATTACTGTCAACCGTTTTCAGCACTTCAGTTGCAAGTATGCCTCAAGTATTCGTTTCAACAGATTGTTCAGTCCATTGTGTATATGAGTGTGCAACAATTGAAACACGAGTTAACGGGGATTAGTTGTTAATGAGTTGTGTTAAAGTGATTTTATGACAATGGCGGTTACAGTAGTTTTGTTGTCTCCGAGTTGAAAAACACTTAACGGTGTTAGAAGAGGATAAATAATAAATGAACCGCAAACTACTGCCGGTTCTTTGTGATAAGTTTTAATCTCATGAGGTGAATAATTTGCGGCGGCTGTAGTGACATTGTAGCGGCACTTTTCAAGCGATCGCCAAGGTTTTTTTATTTTATTTTATTTTATTATTTATTGAGTTAGTTTATACTACGTGAATATAAACTAATAAGCACAATGTAACATTTCATTTGATAAATTTAAATATTTTTACAGTAAGCATAACATTTCTTTTTAAATACATTCATTCTTCATACTTTCAGGCATTTCATCACACATCTTTAGTCCTCTATACATTAGGCAGTTCTGATTTTGATTTCTACATTTGTGGCAATCGAACTCTGTTTATATTTCTTGTTTCGTAATTATGTACGTCTCTATTAAAAACAATTTCATCCTTAAAGTATTTTGTCATTTGGTTTTTCATAATTTTATGCACAAAAATTAACACATTAAATAGTAGTCTTTTTTGTATTGGAATCCAATTTAGCTCCTCTCTCATTTGATTAATCTTTGCGTATTTGCCTTTCCCCAGTATACATCTCATAGCTCTGTTCTGTATAACTTCTAGTTTGTTTAAATTTTCTTCATTGGCCAAATATAACATCGTAGAGCAGTAATCCAAATGTGGAGCAACAATAGTTAAGAAATATTTTTGAAGTGAAAACTTCTTCAGCACCGTTATGATTTGAAACTCGATGAAACAGAAACGACACTAAAAGAGAGACAAACACATACGCATATAAATATAGGATTTATCATGTAGATGAAGAGAACGAGGTAATTATTCTCCTTTGTGGGGTGCTTCGTAGTCTCCCCACTCTTATCTACTTTAGTTTTCTGAAGGTTTCATTTCTACCGCGTGTGAATTGCACACTCTGTTTTTGAAGTGTAACTTCTTTAGCATCGTTGTGATTTGAAACTCGATGAAATGGAAACCATACTAAAAAGATATAAACACAGACATCTATAGGATTTAGCATGAAATTTAGCATTGATAGTAGTGTCCGACCGAACTTTCGGTTTCGGTTTCGGCCTAGTTTCGGCTTAGTATCGGTTTCGGCTGCCATCCAACCGAAACCGATACTGAATTCGGTAGGTTTCGCGCTGTGATTGGATATGTTCGGTGCACTGATCTGCGAGCGACGAAGTGTCATTTAGATTCGTCCGCGCTCATAGTCGTGTCAGGACGTTTTTGTTTTAATTTTATTGTAGTTGATAAAGAGTGATGTACAAAATTACCAAAGTTTAGAAGAATTATTTTGTTCTTAGGATGAAAGAGTATTTTTAGTTTAGTGTACCTAAAAAAATTATGTAAAAAATGTAGTTTTGTTTGTATCTTTTATTTTACATATGTTATTCGTAAATAATTTTTAAAAGAAATAATAGGTAATGCCTAGTATTTCTATTTTAATATTATTTACGAGGGAGTTATCTTATAACCCCTTATTTCAAAAAGGACAAATATTTCATTTGAAATAAGGAGGGATAATTATTATGTTATGTTTATTATTAGTTTAAAATATCAGAGGCTGAATGATTAATATGATTTAAAAAATAAAACTGACTGATTAAGATTGATTATTTTTTTCCCACAAGTTTCGGCCGAATCTAAGATCGAGGCCGAAATTCGGTGTCGGTTTCGGCCGTAAAAACTAGTTTCAGTCGGACACTAATTGATAGAATGAAACCTTACCGCATTGGCCGCTTTGATTATGAGCTTACTTTTCAAGGCTCATATTCGTTGAGATTGTGTAGGTGAAGGTTTTGCTTCTACCGCGTGTGTACGGCTCTCGTTTTTTTTAAGAATTAAGAGCTTGGTCTATTGGTAAGTGAAAACATTAAAATTGCCTTTATAAGTAACTAGCTGAATTCCCCGGTCAGTAGATATTTAAAATTCAGATGTAGACAGTAATTTTACTCTTTTTTTGAACGTCAAGTGTGCAAAGTTGTATCAATAAATATCAAAATGAGGAGATATGAGGAAAGGGAGTGGTGCGATTTTTCAAAATCTTAAATAGCCTGCATTAATTTATTATTTTCCTTCTTTTGAGTTACCTGCATTTACCCTTTTTTCCAATATTTCCATCAATCTTCCCTCTTAAATATTCCCTCCCATCTATCGTAATCATACTTCCCAAACACATAAACTCATCCACATGCTCCAAGTATTCACTATTCACAACTATATTGGAGTTAATTTAGTTATTTTATATGAGCGATCTCCTTCATATCTTACCTCCCCTACAAACCTTGACCGAAGTTGTTATACTAGTTTGAATCTTATTGTTATTCTATCATAACTCTGATTCCAGTTTTATTTCAGTTGCACCTCACACAAAAGTTCACAATCAATTCTTGCATTCTATTGATATCTATCAAGTATTGGCTAAACCCTTTTTGCACGTGCTTCGGCAGGTGGAATTGTTCACCCCTGCTTTTTATACCCCGGGCATTCAACAATTTTATTCAACAAGAAATGATAAAATAAATTGTGGAGGATTTGTTGATTGAATAATTTATTTTTTTGCTGACAGAAGGTTTCCAAGATGGCATCATTTTAATTTTTTACTTGAATGCAATTACAAAATAACAGAAGAGTTTCTACACATTTACAAATAAACTTTTAACCTTTAAGTATGGACGTCAAATATTTTTAACACAAGTGCGGACGTGGAGTCTCTCAGGCTACTATATACTACATATACAATTTTTTTCTAGAAACAGATTCCGAACCGCGGCAAAAACCTATCTATATCTAAATATAGATATTTAAAAAGAAAAAAAAATTAGTTATCAATTTTCTTTATTATAGTTATAACCACTGGAGCGCTTTTTGCCACAATATGACACTATTTAATATACCTCGGATCGATTTGCTGCCAATTTTTCCATTATTTGTAAGTAATTAAGTAGAAATTTACGATTGTATAATATTGTTTTTATAAATCCTACGAATATGTGATAGTCGATAAAAGATAGGTAAATTCATTGGCTCTATAATCAGTTAGTATGTCTCCATATTAAAATTCGGAGGCATTATTTTTTATAATGTGGGCGGATAATATTCAAAAAAAAAATCGAGCAATCGGAGAAAAAAGTTTTAAGTTACGTTGTCCCTCTAGTGGATAAAAAATATGAAAAATCAACTATCATTGCACTTTTTCAGACCTTATCATTTTGACACATTAAAAGTAACTAAATCTAACACTAGAAAAAAACTTCTTTATCTACTAATTTAATATACGAACGTAAAAAAAAATTTTTTATAACAAAAATCTAAAAACCCACAAAAACTATCAAAATATTTTATATGTGGGCGTGGAGTCTGACAGGCTCCAACCAATATTTCGATGATTATTACTCTCGTGCTATGCACCCAGCGACGCAACCTCTTCCCTCACTGTCTATTTTGCTACTAAAAAGCTACTGAGACGCTCGGGTGTGGGGAACGGGGGGATGTGTTTGAAACAAAGAATTTGAGAATCACGCGGAGCCTCTGAGACTCCAGGTCCATACTTAAAGGTTAACTTTGATTAGGAAGGTAAAAATATTTCCTGTCAGAAGAACACATGTGTTTGTCTTTATAAAAAATATTTTTTTTTTTAAGTCCAGAAAAAATAAAGTATTAGGTCTTTAAAGTTCAAATTCTCCTATGTAAAGAAACCCCTTTTTCGGTTATGATTTTATTGTATAAGTATCTATTGTGAAAAATTTAATTCTTTAGAAAATGGTTGTTAAACATTTGTGTGTGAGCTTCGCAAAATAAAACACGATTTTTGGCGATCGTTAATCAAAATATAATGTAATTAATAATACAATCAAAACAGGCTGCTGTTGTTAAGGCTCTGTAGTAAACGTTAAAAAAGAATAGTAAGATGATTTGAAAAGGAGATATACGAATGTTAGAGGAGCACGCTAATATTATAAAAAAACGATTATAATTAAGCGAAAATTTTGTAAAATAAATTTTGTAAATATTATAAAACACGACTCGTTTGAAATAGAGGAAAAATCTCTCGGCAAATGTCTAAAGTAGCATTTAAAGATACGTTGTGAATATCTATACATGTTAAATAGCAGAGCAAAATGTGTTTTCAATAATTTTCGAAACGTACCTTGCAATTTTTTCTACCGAGGGAAGTTCATAAAATTACCGTTTCGGCTCAGAAACTGTACCTGTAGATATTATCTTAAAAAATAACCAAATTTTTTTAGAACTAGAAAACATAAAGTGTCCAAGGAAAATATCTTATAAATCGAAAGAAATTCAGGAAAAAACGGGAATTAAAACTTTATCGCCATCTGCACAAGGAGTGTTATTGTTAGCGGCCCGATACCAATTTAGTAAGATAATATTGATCTTAACTTTTATGAAATAAAGACAACCATTAGAAGGTATTAAAAGCCGGTTTTATACTTGCCGTAATATTAATGTTAAACACATCAATATCAGAAGTTATTGTATTTAAAACCTAGATAGCTCACCCCACCGGCATGATCACCACTGGAAAATTAGTCCTTCAGGTCGGGAGATAAAACAGTCTACGCTGTCGGTGATGGAGATGACCACGGGTAACGTGGAATTTAATGTTCTACAAATCTACATGATAGCGGAGTTTTCGAACTATCCACGAATCAGTCTGAAGAAATGTGAAGCAATGCGCACATCCCTTCTGACCTGTAGATGGTTCATTCCAAGCATGACTGAAAAGAAGTCAATAGCCATACTCCCTCAGGTAGAGAAATCTCAGAAAATGTTGATCTTTGTGCTGTTACCATACAGTTAAATGAACTCATCGACAGCCCGCTTCCGCATTTGTCCCGCATTGTCGACCCGAGGATGGTATTTGTATCAAGGTTTTGTTGGGCACCTTATTCCTTATAAAGGCCATTGTAGTTTACCGCTTTTTGATACCACTTTGTAAGGAATGTAACACAAAAGATCGGGACGCCGAAATACCAATAGGGGTCGATAAATGAGGTAACCTTATACGTTCTTTGTATAGTTTTGACATTTTTAAAGGACTCACCATTTTTAAGGCCATTTTTTGTCTAAAATATGCCTACATCTTGTGCTTTATTATTTTCAATATTACATAACCCCTGGAATGCCAAGCAAATTCGTAGCGGATTTTCTACGAACTCCCTCACCTCGAGTTTATGGCATTTTGAACCTTAAAAAATATATTTTTTAAATTTACTCGCTTGTCAAGAAAATTATGTATTTTATTCTAGCTTGTCTTTTGCAGATATTGATTACAACACTAGAGAGAAAAAACATTTCTCGGAATATAAGTAGCTATCCTGGGAAATCTACTTAGGAAAGATATATATGTACGATTTTACTAAATACGAAGGCTCTCCGTAAAATAAGGTCTCCGATTTTCGCGCGATCCGGCAACACTGGCGTGTAGCCTGGTTCCCCCACGCCAAATGCCCACCACGATGCACTCTATGTTGGTCTCTGCGTGGCAGCCGTTCGCGATGGAGCTTTCGCTCGCCGCACCCGCCAGGTGTGAATAACGCTCTGTAATTGGTTATTACGAAGATAGTGTCAGCCGGCGCGCATATTTGTGAACATCCAACGCCTTCACATTCTAGATGTTTCGGCATTGCTCGGTAAATACAAATACCCGATATATCGTGACAATACGTCAGATATTTTCCTCCCTTAATCAGCATTGTTTTAAAGTTCAAATCTAACCTAACCTCACAAAACAATTCAATATTCTTCTAAAGTATCTGCAACGTGAAATTTGTCTCCTAAATAACTGACGTGTTCCCGTACGTCTGGTATTTACGAAGCTTCTTCGGGCGGATAACCAAGCTCCCGAGCGCTGTCGAATACGCATCCCGAATGGATAACGTCGAGTATTTACGAATATGCAGCCGGCGGCGCATGCCATTTAGCTGGCACTCTAAAGGTTAAATACCTAGCTTCTTTACGGTAGAAAATAAATACATGTAAATTATCTGTCCTTCACATTCACATTGAAGACGTTGTCAGAACTTAAAGGTTACATGTGAATAAAAAATATCTCCGCTACGATGAAACGTCCTTTTCTGAAATGGCCTACGAAGGAAAAAGAAAGGTTCCGTTTTTTTTGTCTTACAAAAAAAGTATATTTTCTTCAAAAAATTTAATCAGTCACCCCAAAGGTGACCAAAACATTGCAATTATTATTATATCTCTTGTATTTTTTTTTACTTACGCTGTTCAGACTATCCAGATTTGATAATAAAGCCATTTCAAGCAATGTTTCGATTCAGAATGGTTGTCTTTCACCAGGGCGATACTGGAAGAACCTATGTACAACGTTCCGTAAATATACCTTTATTTTTTTTAAATAAGTACTATTTTTTTTTAAAGAAAGACAAACATTCCCAGGTTACGAATAACCTGAAAATATTTGAAAATCTCTTACTACCTTCACAGAAAACTGAAAATGTTGCTTGTGTCGTAATAGAGGACTAAGCCAGCCGAGGTATCGAACACGGGAAGCCTGGGCGGGACCCACACGCGATGCCAATTCAGCCACCGACCTGTCAAATTGTATCTGAAATATCACTTACAAATATAATTCATTTTATTTGGCACGCCCGGGTATCAAAATATGGGACAAAATATGCCAGTTTCGAAATATGGGACGAGGAATTTATTTTAGTTCTTGTCTATGTGCGGTAGATATGTATATAAGTAACACCATATTGAAAGACCGCCTTTATGAATCGAAGCTTTTGTACTTCCCAACCTTCCTCTACCCCATGTCCTTCTCACCACTACCTTCAGCTTCAATACACCCCTTATTGCTGATGCCATAGTCCCACTTACTGCAGGTGGTTGGGAGCCTTTATTTTGTCTATAGCGTTAATCATTTCACTATGGTGGGAAGCAGCCATGTTTGGCCCTCTACCTAGTTACCGATACACCTTACAGTATTTATTCTAACATACATACGTGTTTACTGTGGATCCAAATATTTGTATAACGCCATTAATAATAACTGGTGTCTGCACCAAAGCACGGTCAAGTTGACATGCAGTCAAGTGTGGAGCCTGTTCGCAAACAAACCGTAGATCAAAGAACTAAAGAAGATGCAGAATAAATATGAAGAAAAAATCGATATTCAACACGTCTTGAAAATGAACTACTACACAAAATTTTTCATGCTATAAGACTGCATATTTTATAATAACGGATATTGATTTTTCTTGGTAGTTCTTATAATATCTTGTTACGGAGTCTCCTTCTTACTCTACCTTTTAAAGATATTTTACTGCAAAAAGATATCGAATTTCTTCTGAAGAATGCTGCAGGAACAAAGGCATGATGTCCATTTGTATTTTTTGTTATGTTTAGTTATAAATAATCACATGTCACTTTAACAAATGTTTTCATTCAAATTCATAATTATAGAAATAATTTCACAGCTAATTTGTAAGCTCCATTTGCATTAAAACAGCGATAACTTTTTTTTCTAAAGTAAAGTACAGCAAATATTATACCATTTCAAAAAAATACTAAATAAGCAACTTTTTTTAAAAGCACTTGCAAGGTTAGCGTCGTACATTTTTTGTTCAGTGTGAGGAGTTGAAATAAACTATTTTTTAAAAATTACCTACCTCATGAATCGGGCAAAAATGTTTTATTTTTCAAAGGTAGGTATAGGAAAATGTTGGTATTATTTTGGACTGCGATCAAAAGCAGGGCTATTCAGAGTTACGTAATAAAAAATAGAATCTTATGATATGGAATTTTGTAACTGTTCTTTTCTAAGGTGTCGATTTTCACGAAGTTTATAAAGTGCCAATATCTCGGAAACGAACGACACTTTTCTAAAGTCATTATTATGATATTTTGGTCCCGTTTGCCTAACAAGGCCACCCAAGAGATAACATTGACTTTTGGGACATCCTGGAGCAAAATATCTCACCTTTCTTTAAGGATGTTAACTTATCAACCAGCGAGTCATTACATTATTTGGAGTAAAAAATGTATTACAAATGTCTCCAGTGATTTTTTTGACTGGTCACTCAGCCAAGTAACGACCCAACCCCTTACAAGAACCTAACGATCCAATACCTAAAATATATTATTCATGTTTTTAATCGGAAAAAAGAAAACATCACATTTCATCAACATTTTTTACTCCAAATATTGTCACGAATCACTGGTTAAATAAAGTCAAGTACGCCCCTTAACACCCAGTAGATGTATTTATTTTTTATTTGGCTATTCCTTAAATGCCTATGCATACATTCTCAATGCGGCTCTATACATAAATGTTTGCTCAACTTGCTACATATTCGATATATTAAGTATATAATTACAGTTGAATTAATTGAAATCACATTCGACATTATCATCAAATCAACCATCGTCGCATTTTAGGTTAGATTTTTAGTTAAATTTAATAGTTGGTTGTTTGATTAGCCGTCAAGCACAGCGGTCATCAAATTGGAAACTGCCATTAAAATAACTCTCTTTTCTCAAATGACTCATAAAATCCCCAATGAAGCAAGTTCTCTATAAATATATCATCACTGACACAAAAAGTAGTACCACATAAAAATCTAGTTTTTCAATTAAAGTCGAGGCGAAATCTCCACGGAGCGTTACCGTTATTGCAGCGGTTAACAGTAAATATTATGCGGACACCAAAATGTGAGTACCATACTATAAATATAATATCTAATTGTAGTATTAAATTGTGGCCCTGGATTGTGATTTTAAGCTCGATTTGGTTGGAATATCGAGCTTAGCACGGCTTGAAACATAATCCGCATATAGGTCGACAGCCTAGTTGTCACCACTTTTACACTTATTGTCTATATTTTTAACAGAGGAATGTGTTTCTTTTTCTTTGAAAACCCAAACCACTGTCTACATGAGTGGCATATCTGTGCTCTCTACTATCATTGTCATAGAGACAAAGCTGTACATCGGGAGATCGCGATCTTTCTAAAACGACGGCTGTTAATTTTTAGGTGGGTTTAATTTACAAGTTGATTTTTGATAAAGTTCCTCGCTCCAATCAGCATGACGAGTAGGTACATTAATTTTAAATAGTATTTGTTTAGCTGGAGTCAGTACACTATTCATGAAATTATGACCAACTAACCGCTGAAAACAAACTGTATTGACGTTGAAACTTAAAATCCCCTACCAGACTATTTTAGATTGATTATCAATTAGTAACTGAGTTGTAGGTATAATAATAATAATATTATAATAATATCTTTATTTGGAAAACAAACAGCTTTACAAAGATACATAAAAAAGAAAGAGTGCTAACATAAAACAGTAAACCTTATAAACATGTTTTCGTTGATATTTTTTTTAGTAGCTAGACAAGAAAAACATAAAGAAAAACTAATAAAAAAAATAATTAAGAGAAGTTAAAATAAAACATAAAGAAAAAACAAATAGTTAGGAGAAGCTAAATACTTAAACATGCACATATTATTATTGCTGTTGTGTAGTGAGAATAGATTTCTGACTACTTTATGTTTTGAAATGTAGTAAGCAGATTTATATTATAGTTTATATTGTGTTTTTACATCTTCTTTTTTTTACAATTTTTAAGATAATATTTTTGTAAACTCTTACGGGTACAGGATCCTTACTTTTTAATTATAATCTTAATTTTATCGTGGCTACCTTATCAGGCACAAGAGCTCTTCTTTTCTAATAAGGTATACATGACCAATAACGACCTTTATTATAATATTTTGTAAAATATATATGTATATATGTAACTCGTGTTTTATAGTATAATTAAAAATAATAAAATAAAATTATGTGAACTTCTTTTTTTTGGATATTATGTGTATTATTAATGTTATTATTATAAATGTAAAATATCTGTTGATTTTCCTTAATAAATAAAATAAAATAAATTAACATCCACATTTTTCGTCGCTCGATGAATATAATAGTCCATAATCATCGACCAATTGGTCGAAGTTCATTAATGATAAAATTAAGCAAATTTGCATTACTTCGATGAGATGCAATTACTTACAGAAAGTCAACTTTGACATGTGACTGTGCCTGTAAAAGGAACTTTTTTCCGCTGATCAAGGCTTAAGTGGCTCATTTAGCTCGTTTGAATTAAAGCAAGAAATGTTAGATTAAGCGAGGATACGGACTGACCGATATACCGGACATATATCTAATAGATAGGTTAGTGGACAGGTGTTTCATCTTTCACAAATCCATTTCCGTAAGTCCACTCTTTCACAAATTGAGTTAAGAACTCCGTCTTTAAAACACCTCATATCCATACGATAATTAACAAAAACTCATATCAAGCAGAGCAGAAATAGGTAAATATAACATCAAAAAATAGTTTTGAACATAATAATTGTAATCATTTTAAATAAATTTTTATGTTAGGGGAGATGTGGCATTAATGAAGGTCCCCACATTACCAAATCATGATTTTTTTATACTGCTAATGTATCAATAATAAAAAATTAAAATTGCTGTTTTTTTATTGACAACTAAGATCTTAGATTGAGTCGTAGAATTCTTAATTGTACACTTTTCTAAAAAAAGGCAGTCTAAAATAAATTGCTCGACATTTTTTTATTGCATAAGAAAACTAAAATAAATATTTCGTATATTTATTATGTATGTAAAGTAGATCTAAAGTGAAGATCGAAATTTTAAAATTAATACTAGAGATTTAAATAAACAGTTTTTTTATCTGCTGTAAAATTGCAAAAATGGACTGTAATTTACTTTGATTATTGTATTGGTCATAATTTGTGTATTTTTTTAAGTTCTTATTCTAAAGATAATTGCATGTTTTATTGCTATAATTTACGTCTTTTCAAGCCTCTAGCGGATTTTACTTGAAACGGTATTAATGGCAACCAATAACGTGATTTAATATCTCACGCAAATAACTTGTATCGCGTTGATTGACTTTAGTTGCTACCTCTTCCTCCCTGTGCAAATGTTTCTGAGAATTGTGAAACTAATTTGCCATCAAACATGACTAAAACTTTCTTCACTCCACACTACTGCCCGCAATTGTAATTAAATTTAATAATGTTATTATTACGTTCTGAAAGTATTTCAGTTTTTTTATTATTTTGAGAGCTGTTTCGGCTTACAAGGCCATGTACGAACTGTTTGAAAATTAGTTTAGTACTATTCGTAACTTACGACTGCCACCAAATTAGAGATAAATTGTGCTTTAGCGTAATGTATTTTGTTTTTTGAAGTGAAAATTTCTTTATCGCCGTTGTAATTTGAAACTAGATTAAACGAAAACGAGCGACACTAAAAAGAGACAAAGATATACATTTATAGGATTTAGCCTGCGAAAGAATGAGATGAACTAATCGGTGTCCTCGTTGTGCGGAGCTTTGTATCCTATCGGCCTCCTCTTTGTGCGGTGCTTCGTAAAAATATAATGTAAATAAATTCTTAAACTTGATAACAATATTAGAAATAATAAATTAATCCTACAATTATTCTACTCCTGATACTCTGCATTCGTCTCATACTCTCGTTTCACTTCTGCCGCGTCTGAACTGCACACATGTTTTTTTAACATTATATCAGTGATCCTGAGGAAAATGCTCAAGGCCCATGTCATCGTTGGGAATTTTGTGTGAAGGATCTTTTCGAGGAGAGGAAGGTGTGAACATGGATCGTTATAGGAAGGAGGTAACACAGAGGCCGGCAAATTGTTTAACACCCTTGCTGTTGAACCCAACGAGTCGTAAAAACGACCCGTTTTCGTGTGACAAATGTCAACGCGCGCGCGTTTGGCATGTTTTTCTACCATGCATTATTGTATATTACAGCAGCGTTGAGCTTCGTCCTTGTTTAACCAACGTTTGGGACAGGGTTACAAGTGTCCACCATCAAGGCAGATGTCATCTGAAAAGATAATCTGACATAAAAGTCTCCTAAAAACTAGGAAGCACAACACGACACAATAACCCTAAAATAAATTATAATAATGCTTTTGGCCGTATCTCAAATCACACACTGTTTGCTTTTGACTCGGATTTTTTTTTACCAAAATGAAATCAATGAAAACAACATAAAATTAGATGAAAAACAAACAGATTGAATGAAAATCATTGAACGTTAGGAAATCAATCAAAAACATATCACTTAAGATTCTGGTGTCGACAGACAGTAAACCCACCTCAACAATGTATCTACTAGTTTCTCTATTTTCGGTACTCTCAATGACGACTTCACTTGTGCCTTTTTAATTGATTAAAAAAATCAATTAATATCGGTCTTTTTGCGTTACAATGTGGCATGACCCTGCTCCAATTTTTTCAAACGTAGTTCAGTTGTGTATTTAGCTCCGCTTGTTGATAAACCGGTCCCCGAATACATAACCGAGTAAAAGCTCACCTCAGGTCGCTTACGCGCTCACGCACACTTTAAAAGAATGTCTTACATACAGTTGATGTAAATTACATTAAAAAATCTATGTTGGTCCAATAAATATTTTTGTAGTCCTGTTTTAACTCGACTGTTTGGTATTTCACCTGTCTCTTCCGCTTCTGTCTCGACAGCTGTGATTTCTGAGCGTTCGATTTGAAATTTTCCCACCCACATTAAGAAAATCATGCCCCCGAAATTTAATATGAAGATACATAAACTCCTTATAGTGTCATATAACCAATGAATGAATGAATGAAGGTTAAAAAAAACAGTGTGCTTCAGACCACACGACTGAAGTAAAACGTCACTAACTTAGAAAAGAAGAGTGAAAGAAAATATGCGCGCACTGCTCTCTCTTGCTCCTGCAGTGTGATACAGGCCTGCACTGTGTCTTAGATTTACGAAACGTAACTGGCTATGAGAGAACGAGAGAACTCTCTCTTGCCCCTACAGTAATATACGAAACGTAACTCTATATATTTCTATCTTCACTAACTTATATCTCCCTCTTAACTTCCGTTCACCTCGCCCGCTCACACTTTTCGTAACGCTCTCGCCCGCATTCACCAGCTTACTCCCCAAGTCAAGCGTGCGCAAAGAAGTTTTACTTCAAAAAGTTAAAAAAATCCTTTTACAAAAGGTAGATAATTTGGCACATTACGGCAAGCAATCGCCCAAGTCGTTTTGCAAACTTGCCATAATATGCCAAAAATCGCTGGACTTAATAAACTACAGATATTTATAAACAAGTATCCTCCCCTCACAGACGTGCACTTACCTACTTCAACAAGTAGCGCGAAACACCCTGTATTTGGCATATGAGTGTACCCAGTATTCACACGCACCCGTGGCCACCAACACAAGCCAAGCTTCCGTCTCCGTTACAATTATTATTAACATTGCATATATTTATTATTATATTATTTATTTCAATAATAATAATTACACTCGACACCGGAGAACCTTGATTGTTCGGCTGTAGGTGGACTGGAAAACTGTATGCGATTATCAAATTTCACGTATCAAATGCGTCTGGATTAATTTACCTATAATCTTAGGTGATGCTAAAACTTGCTTTTGTTGCCAACAATTTTAGTTAAATTAAACGATTTTAATGGGCACATTAAATCCTCTTTTTTACAGATTTTAAAATTTAGCAGAAAAGGGGAATGTGTTTGATGAAACACATTCGATACATTCCCGTATCTTAAAGAACGGATTGCAATGTTTAGAACGTAAATGTGGTCCTTCAATCGGTATTTCAATGGAAGGTGCTCTGGCGTCATTATCTTGTGCACTGCTGCCCGAAGTACGCCAAATGCGTGCTCAAAATTATTTGCATTCGGTTGATATTTGCCACATGAACACATCGACTCTTGAATGTTCTACAACACAGATCTCTTCAAAACCCATTTCTATTGAGTACACTCCTTTCTTTCATTAAAAATACTTTATAAACAGCATCCCCAAAGATGACTAAGGGCGTGAAAATAGTCCCAATGCTAGAACTAGCCGGATTATGATACTTTTTATGTGATACCATACAAGAGTCCCTACTGCTCCTAACCATCTGGAACCAGACAATGGCATCCCCAATTGGGATACGTTGTGAGGCTGAAGGTAGTGGGGAGAGGAAGGAGATCATGATTCGTGGGAAATCCCACAAATAATTATAATCCTTGAAAATTATCTTTAAGTTGTCTTTTTATTTTTGTTATCTTATTCTGTTTTCATGTTTTCTTTGAAAGTTGTTAAAATTACCGATAGCGGAAATTGGAAATGCTGTAAAGGACAATAAATCCAAAAATGAGTTTAACATGTCATTTTCTCCTATAAATCCGCTTCTTCGGAATATAGGTTCGAAAAGTGAGTGCGTCTTTTACTGTGTGTTTTTAAGGTGAATTTTTTTTGATATACATGTTAAAAATAAATTAAATACTGATATGAAGAAATTTACAAAAAAAAATTAATATTCAGAAATACCCATTCAATAAAATTCTTAATTATAGGTTAACTAAATCAGAAGATTATTATTAAAAAAAAAACTTTCTTTTCGTTTCCCGAAGACTTAACATTTGACCTTTACAGCATTTCAAATTTCCGTTTTCATCATTTACAATGATAAAATATTTTACAAAGAAGTTCAAACTTCAACGGTAAATGACTTTCAAGTAACATAATTCTAATATATATATTTTTATTAGGTTTGTCAACAGTGATTCACATATTACGCATACGCTTACAAATACAATTACACTGAACATGGTTGATACTATCACTAATTAAAGACAAACAACATTGATAACATAATAATTACATATACATTACATTCATACACACACACATACCATACATTACATTACAATTAATAATACTTTAAAAAAATGTAATAATTTAACTGCAAGAATGCAATTTTAACACTTGCATATTCATATATATTTTTAATATGGCATGAGGATATGCGCAAACCCGCGGTATGCGGTCGCCTCATGCGGTCAACATATCAGATGGTAAAACAACTCCTATTGCAAACTGGTTAATGCATATTACGTTTTGTATAACGCATTATCGTCACCTTATGCTAAGAGTTGCACCTTCGCTTAACGATACTAATTATTATTATTACAATTTAATTTATCGCACATTTATGGACTGGGTGACATTTTCCCACAAGTTATTTTCGACCGGACCGGTTTCATCTCGCTATGTCCATATACGGAAAAGTTTATTTTCAATTTACTAAGTAAGCAGCAATACATTCTGTGCAATTATTATTTTTTTTACATTAGCTCCACACACGAGGCCCTGAGGAGAATAATTCCCCTCAAGGCCTGTGTCATCTTTGGGTATGCTGTGTGGAGGGTATGACGTTCTGAGAAAGAAAATGGTATTAGGGGTAGGTAGGAATCTAGGGGTCATTGTGTCCAGGAGTGACGGAAGTATGAATCCATCCCTCCCACTCTGGTGCAAGGCGATGTTTCGATAGAGTACGGCTGGAGAAGTCAAAGGGACTCCCTCAACCGTTCTCTAACGATCCGGCCTGCCGTGTAACTAATGGGCAGATACTTCCGCCGCCAAGACCCGGAGGTACCTATAACCTTCAAAATGTTTCAGTTTGGAAGGCGGGTGTGGGTTCCGCCGCCCTGTGAACCATTTATTGGATAACCAATACACATGTCTTAGGTCACCCCAAGTGGCTCCGCTATGTTTGGTGACTTAGCAGGTGTGTCCGGGTTAATTGTCTAGATCTTGGCGGCGGATGCTTTTGCACACCTATTACGTGGTGGGCCGGATAGGGAGAGACTGGATGAAAGAGAACTTTCGACCTCTCCAGCCGTATTCTCTCGACACATCGCCTTGCACCGCAATGGAAGGGATGAATTCATACGTCCGTCACTCCTGGACGCCTTGACCCCGTGATTCCTACCTACCCCTCAAACCTTTTCCCCTCCTAGAATTTCCTCTCTTTCTTTTCCCTAAAAATACCGGCCACATCCGCCTCAGGAATCTCATTTCTACAGTATTCGTCTACTTTCATCCTTCCTATGCCCTCCTTGAGTGTAATTTAAATCAATAAGGCTTGACTGCCTTCCTTAAGAATAATTTAAATCGATAAAATAAAATTATTATTGATTTTAATTACGTACCTTTGTATTTTTTTCTTGACGTCGCTAATTGCAAGGCATCGTTTATTTAAAAAAAAAATTTCATTTATCAATAATATTAAACTCATCCAATATGATCCAATGGTGCATTAAAAAGCTGTTAAGTTAATGTTTTCCTCATTCCAATCGCTGATTCAATGCAGCCTTTCCTAGCGTTACTCACTACTTAGATAAGGTACAATTTACAAAGGTGCATTACTGGAAGAGTACCTACTTGTTAATTATAGTAATAATATGTATAGTATTGAAATATTTATTTAATCACTGAACGATAAACCGATAGTAGGGTATTGTGGTACTGTATGTGTGCCAGAAGTAGGGTCAATCTTATCTTACTTCTAATGAATTTATTATTATTTTTTGCATATTGTATTGCGGGTGTATTATGTATTGTTATTAAATTTAATTTGTACAACTCCATTTTAATATATTTAATTATTTTTTAATTTATAAATAGGTTCCGCTATATACCTAGGTAATTATTATTACGCCCAAAGATATTCAAATGCAAGAGATATGCTGACTGTCAGCGGATTACTTCCTAATAGGAATAGTTTGGTAACGAAAAGTAGTTGATTTTTTGAAGGTGTGTAGTAGTATTGATTAAGAATACAGTTTGAAAACGGAAAGAATTCGTTCATTTAGTTGATTTTTTAAGCTTTACACGCTGTACAGTAGTATTGGTTAATAATATCGGCGACACCAGGAAGCACAGTCCCAGTAAAATCCGGCCAAAAAGCACCTCTTATATTTCAATATCTTTAATTACGCCTGTTTCGCCTGTATATATATTTATGTCATGTCTATGTATGACCTACGAGACATACATTGTAGGTACTTATAATGAAACACTTATTAATTTTATTTTTATGGCTTTATTGATTTCCGAGTAAAATGTGGGAAATTATTAATACTTCTTTCCCTAGTTTCCCCAAATACTGAATTGTTTAAATTTGACTAAAGGTCATCAATAAGTGAGTTATTCCTAAATTATGATGACTCAGGGGTTTCTTTTTCCAGCATAATTAATTAAGTATTTTAATTGTCTCTAATATTTGAACTTATAGATATGTCTATATGCGGATGCGTGGAACGTATCCAAGATTCATGCACCATATGGATTTGCTTGAGGCAACTAATAGATTTAGCTTGTAAACTAGACGTTTTGCAAATCTTGCAGTTCTTGGTTATAACATAATCCATAACCGTATTGACAGCCCATTCCTCTTGGAATGTTATGGCTTATACGTGCCTGAAAATTTCAGCCGTAGTCGGTGACACGACTTGTTCAAGGTACCATACGGTAGAACAGATGTTCTAGCACAGCATAGCATGACAAGAGGAATGGTGGTGTTGAGCGAAATTTCGGAAACGCTAGATATATATAACTCTTCTTTAGATAGCCTCAAGATTTTTTTTTATAATAATTATCTTCCTAGGTGTTAAGACTGTCAAAATGAGAAAATTGTACGGTAATTGGATAATAATCTGTTGTACAATTAAAAAAAAAAAAAAACTTAGCTTAAACGTATCTGAGATGGCAAGAGAAGTAAAGGACGTTGACAAATAAGATGGTAAGACGACCTAAAACTCACGGCTGGACATCATTGGAGAAGAGTAGCGCCTGACAGGTCCCAGAAGAAAATATACGAGTATTATAACATACAAGAACATATATCTAATATTTATACCTAACAGAAGTCCAGAATAAGAAGATGCTTATTATTATAAACACATCTAAGAATGGCGCGCAAAATATACATTTTTTTCATGTATCAAGCTTTCTTTCGAATTATTAGAATTTTGTTAATTTCCATTTCTTCTAAATGATTGAGTTTACGGCCTTTATTGTGCGTTAGAAACGGAGATGGCTTATTATTATAACTGAGTGATTTTATCTAGGAGATGTTTAGCAAATTATCCGTATTTTATTATAATTTTTAAATGATCGCATGTATGCTTTGAAACTAGTATTAAAGGTCCGATCAGTTTGTCCAACATAAACAGCGTTGAATTAGTCACACTGAAGTTTATAAATGCCGCTATTTTTTAATTTGGGTACTTTACTTTTAGAGTATTTAAGAGATGATTTTAAATTATTATTTATGCAGAAAACAATATCGAGGTATTATGTTATTTGTGGTTATCAGTTTTCTTCCAAATCAGTATAGATCACACTTCTATTGATTTTATGTTCAGTGTTTACGATGTTGTGATAGTCATGTGGTGCAGGAAGCCGATATTCCACACTTAGTCGCAATATTTAACGGATATTCGGGAAAAACCGTAAATGAGATATGATTCATTTTCTAATTGTAATTTTTTCATTGCTTTAAATGCTGATCTTATTTTGGAGTTAAGATTCCGCACTGTCCTTTTATTGATTATTTATTTTTCAAAGTTTATAAAATAAGACTTTAATTTTTAATTTAAATTAATAAAGGGGATGAAATTATAATGAATGAAAAATAATAAAATTAATTTTAATAATTCGTAGAACTCTATTTAAAACTAGCTGGTTCCCGGCATGCGCTTCAATGCCATGTTCAAATAAATACATTGTTTCTCCGTGAATCACCTTTTCCGTGCGTCCCCGTTCCCCTTCCGCGTCTCCTTTCTAGTTAGCTATATAAATTATAGCCTAGGTGTGTGTTATTCTGATATATGAGCTATATTTTTTTAAAGTTTCATTAAAATCCATTCAGTAGTTTTTGCGTGAAAGATTAACAAACACACATACATACATCCATGCAAACTTTCGCGTTTATAATATTAGTAAGACAAATTTAATTATGTTATACTATATTAATTTTTTCAAATATTTTTAGTTCTGATTATTCTGATAGCTGTTTCGGCGTTCAGGTTCATTACCAAACCGTGTTTTTGCCACATTGAATCTCAAAAACATATATACAAATAAACGTACATACAAAAGAATCAACAAACAATCATATTTACGTACAAACATACATAAAAGAAAGAAACTAACACATATATAGGTACCCTGAATACTACATGCTATAAAACTAGCAACAAACATAAATGCAAAGAAACATACACAAAACAAACATAAAAACAAACATGACGGCTTACTTTTCATCAGATTTGCAGGACTTCAGGCAGGACTCTGCAAATCGGATCGTTTGTAGGCAAAACTGCCAAGCGAATTATTATTATTCTCTTTGTCGGGCCGTAGGAATAATAATTCAGTTGGCGGTTCAACATGCTTTCCTGCAACCAGTTCTGCAAATCGGAAGGTAAGTAAACCCTAATACCAGCATTGCCAACTCAACGTCTTTTTACGTAGATCTACGTATTTTAGGTCTTTCCTGCACTCCTACTATCTTTTGTCCAGAATCTACGTATTTTTCGTATTTTAAAAAAACAGGTTGGCAACACTGCCTAATACGAACAAGCGTACAGACAAACAAACACGCAAACAAATATACAAACCAAAACTGAACTTCTCTATTTCATCACTTTGACGAAGTAATATATATTTTTTTAAATATAATTTTGCAGATCATTCGCGATCTCATTATAATTATTGATTATTTTAGCTAACCAATGAATCAGGATACGGTATATTGTATGAATTGGATTTTTTTCTATCATTTCCGATCTCACGCGGGCATCCGATGAACATGTGTCCAGCATCCGTATCCTGTTCACATTTGTCCAATGAAAATGCATCGATATTATGCCAGTTTTTCATGCTCATTTGCGGATGTTGGTGTATCCTCTCTTCTTCAGGAAGGATATTTCACAGTTTTCAACAAACACACAATCCTTAGAAATTATCAGAAACGAAAGCTTATTGAAAAATTGGATATTTTAGAATCGTGCAAAACTACAAATAAAGGTGTCTCGAAAAAGTCAATAAGATAAACTAATAATTTTATTGTTGTGACAAAACTGGCCATCCTAAAAAAATATTTTTCATTAATTTTATAAAAGGTTATAAATTTCAATTAGTGAGGCGGATATGGGAACCTCCGTCCCTGGAACCATTTATACGATAGCCAAATCCTCTGCCATAGGTCATCCCAAATGTATCGCTACGTTTGGTGACTTAGCAGGGGTGCCTGGGTTCAATAGGTGAGGATTATCTAGGGCCGGATCGGAAGAGACCGGTTGAGGGAAATCATTTGGTCTCTCCAGCAGGACTCTCTCGACCAATGCTTTGCACCGCAATGGGAGGGATGGATTCATTCGTTCGTCCCTCTTGGACCAACTGACTCCCAGATTCCTACCACCCCTCAATCTATTTCCTTTCCAGAACTTCCTCTTCTCCCTTTCTTTAAAAAGACACAGCATCCTCAAGGATGACTTAGGATCTGAGAGAAATTATTTTCCTCTTAAACTCTTGTGTGGAGCTACAAATATTAAAAAAAATAAACCCCAAGTAAGACTACATGGCAGTTGGGAAGCAAGTAAGGGTACCACCGCCCCAGGAACCATTTATTGGATAACCAACACCTCTACCATAGGTCACCCCTACTGATTCGGTACGTTTGGTGACTTAGCAGGGGTGCCCTGGTTCATGGGGTAAGCTTTGTCCGGGTCTTGGCGGTAGATGCGTCTGCTTACCAGCTGCGTAGTAGGCCGGATCGGTAGAAAATGGTTCCGTTTACTTCTCCAGCCATTCTCTCTCGGAACATCGCCTTGCACCGCAGAGGGAGGGATAGATTCATACGTCCGTCACTCCTAAACACACTGACCCCCAGATTCCTACCCATCCTTCAGAAATTCCTCTCCTTCCTGTCCTGAAAAGACCCACCACACAGCATACCCAAATATGGCATAGGCCCTGAGGGTAATTATTTTCCTCAGGGCCTTCATTGATAATAATAATAATGATATTTTCTCTTCCTTTCTTAGTAACATGTAGAGATAATGATATCCTCACTGGGATCTCCCGTGTTGAGGATTTTATTGTGGAGCTAATGTTAAAAAAAATCTACGTAATTTATTGGTGTGGATTTTTTATTCGAGATATAAGTGCATACTTGTGCACATCTCATACTTACATTAAATTTAGTTTGGTTTAGAAGTACAAACTTTTAAACGATAAAATAGTGTGTTTTCTTGGGGATTATCTAAGTCAACTCGATCTTAGTCCATTCTCCATTGCTTTTCTCTAAAGTCGCATTAGCCCACGGCGCTGTTTGCATTCGTTAGAGATATGAATGCAATCTGAATATGCATCTCTTCGCTTAGAGTAAGTACCCCAGGAGATGCGGCGCGACTGCACCGGAGAAAGCAAACGCTTCGCGGTGCATAAACGGATTTTTACAGGAGCAGATTCGGCGATTATGTCTAATTAATGTTAAATATATGAATCTATGAATGTTAATTTTTTATGATGATTCAGGGAGTCAGTTATATTATTAATCACGTAAATAAACACGTAAATAAACAATTCACGTGCTTATCTGAAAGTACATTAACCTGTTGAACGTTGGGTGAGATTTCCAAAAACCGCCCGAAAATTATGATTGATGATTACCCCTCCATGACTTCTCGTCAAATATCCATATGAAAACAAAGGAATTGTTTTTTTCGCGATTATTTTCTGTTTAACTTTTAATATATCTTATTATTCATACATATATTACGTGATAATATCGTTAGAAACTTTCCCAGAATGGCTAACTTTAACGTAAAAAAAAAACTCCAATTCGGCAAACAAATATCAAAAATATATGTTCGTGCGAATTAAACAGAATTTATTATTTCTGCACAAACCCAAATACACACCACATGACAAAAAAACAATTCTCATGAGTTTTCAAAGAAATAATAACATGGATACTCTTTTGAAAACGTAAAATATTGTTATTTTCGCCACTGACAATATTTACGAATATTCATTTGAAAGCATTCCGAGAAGCTAGATTAATGAACTGTTACGTCAAAAAAGATGTTGGCGTAAGCGATTCGGACCTTGTCCTTCATACAGTTTCCTTATACATAAGAGTTAAAATTACATTTAAAAAATTGAAAATGATGTATTCTTCGAATCTACAAGTTTTTAGAACTACACGCTCAATATTTCAGTGGTACTCTTGTAGTGTATTAGATAAAATATCAATAATGTTGTATTTATTATGTACACAAATAAAATATGAGAAGGTCCCTGAAAAATGTGACAAAAAAAGAATTTTCCATTTTTCGTCAAATGTCTGTCATTCCTTTAGTCTATGGTCTGCCCCAAAATCTGAATAAAAGCACTTATAGCACCTAATTACCCAGCGCCCGGACTGCAATTGCGATCAGTTTCAGTCCCCTAATCCGGCTCTGCTGGTGACCTATTCCGAGGATGGGTCGCGGTGCGGAACGGAAGCGTGTGGGCGAAGCACAGCTAGATAAAGCGGACTGGTGCGATGTTCGAAACGCTGATAAGTGGCTTACATTTTAGACGCTTCAAATCAAACAGTAGCCCTTGTATTATAGGTGCTTTTAATGTTTTATGTGAATACCGCAAAAGAGTCCCATCTGCTCCCAACTATCCGGAACCAGTGGGACTATGGCATATTCTTTTGGAGTATGTTGCGAGGTTGAAGAAAGTGGGTAAGGAAAGGTGATGAGGGAGATGAAGGTTGGGAATTATCTGACTATTCAGATGTGGTCACCAAACATGGCCAAGGCCTCAAAAGAGTTCCAATTGTTCCCGTTTATCCGGAACCAGTGTTACTACCGCATACTCTTTTGGAGTGTGTTGCGAGGTTGAAGAAAGTGAGTAAGGAAAGTTGTGAGGAAGAGGACGGTTTGAAATTACCTGACTATTCAAATGTGGTCACCAACACGGCTAAAGCCATTTCAAGCAACGCTCGATCCTGAATTGTGATATTTCCCCAGTGCGATACTGACGGTATCTACCATTCAAAGTCAACCATTAATAATCGAAACGTTGCTTGCAATGACTTTATCCAGTGTTTGGTGATTAGATCTGAATAGCCAGGTACTCCCCCGCCTTCCTTTTCCACTTGTCCTTCTCCCAAATACCTTCAGCCTAACAACATAACCCAATTGAGGATGCATAGGCTCACTGGTTCCAGAGATTTTGGACTATTGTCAATTAGCTACTCACATAAAACAGTTAATAAAAGTAAAAACTACGTAAAACTTATATTGTTGTAACCAAAATTGGTGACCGCCAATTGATCCTCCGACAATTGATCCTCCGACAATTGATCGTCCGACAATTGATCCTCCGACAATTGATCCTCCGACAATTGATCCTCCGACAATTGATACCTCGAAATGATATTTACTATAAAATTACAATTTTTTGTGCATTATTTACCAATTTCAAACCTAAAATCACCTTAAAAAATACCCTTAATAATAAGTTGGTATGAATATGAAACGAATTTATACAGTGTTGATTTTTGTGTACTTGTGCGCTGGTATAGGTACACAGTATATATAGAAGCAGATCTTTCCTTGATATATTTGAATGAACTTATGTTTTACACGGATAAGTTTTTAGATTTTCACGGCCAAAAGCATTTTCGTTGTTAGTTTTTGGGGTGTTATGCCGTGTTGCGCTACCTCCTTCTATAGCTGAAGTTTCGGACAGCGTTGCATTGCCGGATCTGCCCTGATGATGGCCACTGCAACGCTGTCCGAAACGTCGGCTATAGAAGGAGGTAGCGCATCACGGCATAACACCCCCAAAACTAACAACGAAAATTATGTTTTATACTTTTGTTATTTGGCAGTACATACTCTCTGCACGTCTCTTCGGGGTCACTTAGTTATGTTTTGTGTTATTAGGTATACGGTATACCACGTTTTCTCTAAACCGACTGCATTGTATATAATTAATATTAAATTGTATATAAGTATGCCGCGGACCTTATTGTCGGCGGGTCAACTATCATGGAACCTCTAAAATTATCCAATTGTTATGATTTTTTTTTACTTCTTCCATTTTATTTTTCACTACCGGTTGTAAACTTTGTAAATTTTGCTCGTCTTTCAGTACACATATAAAAACGTTTCGTTGCACATTTTGTATTTATGTAGATATTTAGTATAACGAGGCAATAATAACGATTGAACCAACCAAACGGCCACAGCTCACGCTATAATTCATCGACTCGATTGTTACACTTCACGAAGAGTCGTAGCATAAATTATATCGCATCTCGATAATCGATTGTACAAAGCGCACTCGTTTAGCAAACGGGAAGTACCTCGGGTTACTTACCCGCCTTTTTGCAGGTAAAACATATTTATTCAATATTTATTGATGATTAAAGTTCGTGGATGTGTTAAATTTGGTTGTGTTTTCGTTTCAATTTTTTTTTGCTTAGAAATAATGTAGATGCTTTAATTAAATACTGCGGGTAGAACACGTCTTAGCCTTTAAAATATGCAAGCATTTTTTCAAGTCTTTTTAAAAGCTCACAAAAAATGTAATATCAAGATTTTAAGAACGGTTTTAAAGTGCAAATTCTCCTTCTTACGAACCCCTTGTCGGGTGTGGTTTTATTGTATAATGTGGCAAATTAAGTTATTTATAAAATGATCGGAAAACGTTTTAATATTTGTGCCCGAACTTCACAAAAAAGAATAAAACATGCTCTTTGGAGATGTTTTTTTTTGCATATAAATCAAAACAGACAGCTGGTGATTTTTACCTCATCACGATTGTAGAATCACGAAATTTGACTTTACTTGTCTTAACCCTAGGAAATGTCATAAAAATACACACACATTCAAATATAGAATTAAAATAATTTTCAGGTAAAAAATATTATTTTATAGATGGGTACTTTATCGCTTGTCTAAATTCTTGACCAATCAATTCCAATTTCGAATATAAAAATTAATTTAATTTAGTACCGTTGAATGAGAATCACTTTGTGGTTAGCCATCCATTTTAAGTAAGTGCAACAATGTAATTACTTAGTTTAAACCACTTTATTTTGTAACTAGCTGGGTTACCCGGCTTCGCTCAGGACAATAAGATAGTGTTCTGGAATGTTGCACAATGATATTCCCGATTCCTGATCATTCCACGACATACTCCGCCACTCCTTCCAGAACTTTCTACAGCTCTATGGAACCTTTTAGAACTTTCCGGAAGACTGTTCTAGAAATTTCAAGAGGGCAAAACTTTCAGCCCTTATATCTTCAAAAGCACGCCCTTTAGGTAAAAACGGATACCCTTATTCCCTAGGGGGGATAGAGATCTACCACATCATATAACTCCCTTGATCCAACCGGGACTCGTTTCTGAGTTTTTGCGAGCTGCACGTTTTTTTGGACTTTCTTTTATAATATATGCCATATTCAAATAAATAAAATGTTACTCCTTACATGTCCTTTCCCGTGCGTTCCCCTCCAGCGTTCCACTTTCACCTTCCCCGCCACCGCTCTTCCGGTCCCCCGTCCCGCCAACCCCCCTGGCACTTTATTTGTTGACTCCTCTCCCGCCCGGCCCGTAGCCGAAACTATTGTCTAATACTAACAATTTTAAACTCGTGATATCTTTCTAATTAAATATCCGAATTGAAAAATTCAAAAAGTTAAATAAAGGTATTGAAGCTGTCTTGAATATGAAGTAATTTATTTTGATAAGGATTAAAACCAAGATACAAATAAAGAGCCTTTTCAAGCGGCGACATTTAAATTAAATTTTAAAAATAAAAGAATACTTATTGTGGCATAACCATAATAGTTAGACATATGCTGTCACGACCTTTTTTGTAAATAATGATGTGTTCTATAAAGTTGTAGTACATTATTTTATTCTATCATCAATAGTTTTCGCAGCGCACGCGATTTAAAGAATATTTTAGGTAATTTTTTTACACCCTGGGTTACATTATTGAAGTTTTAGTAAGAATGCCTATTTAAAAAAAAATATATAATATAGCCTATGTCACCCAGGGATAGTGTAGTAGATTAAACAAAAATTTTGAAATATTTATTAGACATTTTAAGTTAGTATATATTTTAACCAGATAAAAAATTGGAGTAGTGTACATGCAAAGTTAATACTCGGTAGTCGGTTTTTTTTAAGAATCGGGTCTGCACACGAAAAACGACCTCACCGCCCCTTACATTTTACCGACCATAAGGCTCATTTTGGGTCGCTGGGGACTCAGCCCTTGGCACGAGTGTTTGTTTTTTTAAGATCGATCAGGACCGGGCAACATTTTTTTTAGCCTCTGTCTTGCTTATGTACAAATTTTACATTTTGGGAACGCCTGATGTAAATCAAGATCAATCCATGATAAACATCCCACAATATCGTGTTTTGAAATTTCGCAAAAATGAAGTGAAAAAATGTGTACAAAAGTTCCTTGAAAATTAAAAATATTTCTAGCCATTTAAAGTGAATTCATGGTAGGTACTGATATTATAAATCAATTTTTCAAAGAAAAGTTCTTTTAAACGGTTTTGATAGCATTATTAATTTAAAGTGTTAGTGTTATAAAGAAGGCGTAATTAGTATCAATATCCATTCACAACAGATATGAAGGCCGTTCAGTTTTATCAGTATATCAATGAAATGCACTCTCTATAATAATTCACGTCGCTTATCTCTTCAATATGTCGTTTTCTCCTTCCTGCAACACGAGTTTCTTCGAAGATCTTTCTTTTAACTTCTGCACAGCAGCCCCAGATATTAGTTTTAGCCGGTATTCCTGTTTTTATTTATTATTTTTCTGCGTCCTCTTCATTTCTTTAATTTCAAATTTAAAACTATTTACCTTCGATTCTAATTGCCTAGCTTTTTTTACGCAAATATTCAAACACGGCCATTCTCACATATCCACACGAAAACATATTTTCTGCGCTCACACTATTTTCATTTCACTATTAGCGCAGTTTAGAAAGTACTGCTGGCAGCCACCTACGCACCGCGGACACGATGCATGACGATGCGAGAAACAAGAATTGTAATGGTAATGAATAATCAGCAATAAACTAATGATGATTCACATCGGTAAAAAAAAATATAGGAAAATTCTAAATATATGTACAGTGACTGTTGTCAACAATTTTGATAAAGAGCATTTTGTATACAGAATGTTAAAATTTCGAGGGGAGAAGTTTCAATTGCTCCTATTAATATTGAAAGGCAAGATAAAGGGTTGCAGAGGACCTTGAAGGAGACAAAAAATATCTTGGCTGCGAAATGTACGGGGGTGGACCGGCATTAGAAGTGTGGAGGGACTATTAAGGGCAACGCAAGACAGAGAGACATTTTCCAGAGTGATCGCTAAAGCGGGGGACCTGATAGGGCACACCAAGAAGAAGAAGGGACATTCATGACTTTCTTTAATCAGTGATTCCTTACATTATTTGTAGTAAAAAATGTTAATGAAATTTTAGTCTCCATTGTCACTTTTTGTTGCTTTTTTTCCAAAAACAAACCACCTACAATAAAAATGCTTTTAAATGTCACTAGTCACCATGCCTTCCCCCTACCCGACGTAACTGCCCAATATGTACCGAACTTTAATGTTTTTAGTTGAACAAAATTTAGACCAAAGTGTTATCTAATGTTAGAAATATAAATAATATTCCCTTCTAACTAAGTAATTCAAAGATTTGTAATGTTAATTAATATAACAATAAATTTACGCAATAAATTTATTGTTATATAAAAAAATATTTCACATTAAAATGTGTTATAATTTTGCTCTCGGAAAGGAAAGGAGTGAAAGGAGAATATATGACGCAAATATGAATGGTAGAAGAAGTCGAGGAGGCCCAAGAAAGACACGGTACGACCAAGTGAATCAGATACTTGAGTCGGGCCATGTCAAGAGTCAGAATAATAGAAGAGCATGCATGAGACGATGTATGAATGCAAACGTGGCAAGGAGCCACGGCGTGATGGATAGTTAGTTAGTTATCTTAATTATAACAGTTCTTTTTAAAGAAGTTTTTTAATTATATTTTCAAGTTATCGAGAATATCGGCAAGGAGATTGTTAATGTGTATACCCTCATAAAGTATGCTTCTTTTACCACGTCTTTACCGAATTGGTGCATAATTTATTATCTTGTCTTCTGCAGTGTTCATGTATTTGTGATGTTTTTATAAATTTTTGTGTTCGTGTGTATAAATAGGTTCAAATTGTGTAGATTAATAGGCATATTTTATATTCATACAATTTTTGTTAGTTTCTTGGTACATACTTTTTTGTTAGCGGTATCTTATATTTTACTTCAAATCACCCAGGAATCACTGGTAAAAGTAAGTCGGGCACCTCTCTTAATTTCCTGTACATGTGTATCTAACTAAAAAAAACTAACATTGCATAGTTTCCTTGCATAGGTAGGCAGAGAGGATGGACCGCCACGCAACTCTGTCTTGTCAAACACTTCTTATTTTTCACTTTCATTTTTCACTGTCTCGTACGTCATAAGCTACGAAAAAAAAGGCTTGTAACCTAACCTATTTAACCATGTTTTTAATATATTTTTAACCAGGTTATCACTTTTCAAACTAGGCGTTGAGTTGATTTCATTCTGAGTTGTTCGGTCGCCGTCTCATACACACTATTGTGTTATTCTGGCTCTTAAAATGGCTCAAGAAAAAACTCAAGTATCGGATTCACCTGATCATGCCATGTACCTAATCATCGAGCGCCCCAAACTTCTTTTATCATTAATTTAGCCTTACACTCGTTTTTCAATTTCTCCGCTTTATGACATTCTGTAGGTAAATTGGAAAGGAAAAGATCCCGAAGCAAATATTTTATTACTAGCTTTTACCCACGGCTTCGCTCGCATAGTATTAGTGGGAAATTACTGGCATAATTGTTATTATTCTTGCTATTTTGTCTAATAGAAAATAATTATTGTTGAATAGAAAATTTCAAAATTTGAGAATGACATTTCGCAAATAAAAATTCTAATTTAGAAAATATTTGAATTATAGAAATAGAAATTTATTTTAAGTACCTACTCCCTTTATTAGTATTTTATTCATATTTTAATCCAGAGTAACCTAAAAAAATAAGAAAATGACAGTCCACTTCAAACGCTATGCTTTATAGCAACGTTATGCTTTTTGTTCGGAGAATAAACATTTTTAGAGATATTAACTACGAAGCTAAAAAATGACTCTTTTTAATCACAACAAAGCACTCTTTTTAAGACTAAAATTTAAAAAAAAAACATTGTTTCCAAGGTAACAATTTGTTTGACGTTTGTAATAACTCGATTTTGTTAGGGACAGAAAACGTATGATGCATAATTTCATAACGCCACAGCTCATTTATAACGCCAGAGCTTACCAGTATATAAAGCCGTTGTTACTCGCAAATAATGTAGCTTTCGATTAGTGAAAGAATTTTTAAATTCCATTCGATATTTATTGCGTAAAAGAGTAAGGACCATCCATACAAACTTCCGCATTTATAATATTTTATTATGAATTCTTTCAGCTTCGCAAATCCTACAGTTATACTATCCCGTGATTTCACGGGTCTGCGCTTGTGCTCATACTATTGCACCATCAACGTTGCAGTGTTACTAGTTACAGCTTATTTCCAATAATGAAATCAACAAGTGAAAAGATGTTATCTGCAATAACAGCTTCTTTCCAATAACGGTCATTCTGTCTTCTGTAATACCACATTTGCTATTTGCATATTTGCAGATATTAAGTAGTAGAAGTATTAACCCCTTAGGCCTTTTTTGTCGAAAGGTCAAAATATTTACAAAATCCAAATAAATGGAGTATTTCTGAACGCATCCAGAACAAAAGGTGATGAAATAAATACGCTTTCAAATTTTATAAATCTAAATAAACATATAATTGAAGAAGAAGATAACACTAATAATCTAAACAAAAATATTAAAGAGAACAAGACACAGAAAAATGGAAAAAGACAATGGTCTTCGTAGTGTTATCTTCTTCTTCAATTATATATTCAAAACAAATAACCTTCAAAAGTTATGAAAAGAGAGTTGTTCTTATAAAAAATTAAACACATCATTTTTTAAATATTTTAATTTTGAATGCAAACATAAACAAGTTTTAAAATGCCCCACCTTTCGTTTTTTCTAACTAAAATTACTTGTTAGATAAATGTATTATAAACATTGATGGGAATAACCTTCAAAAGTTATGAAAAGAGAGTTGTTCTTATAAAAAAATTAAACACATCATTTTTTAAATATTTTAATTTTGAATGCAAACATAAAAAAGTTTTAAAATGCCCCACCTTTCGTTTTTTCTAACTAAAATTACTTGTTAGATAAATGTATTATAAACGTTATCGTCAATTCACTTTCTTATCGTTTCATAATTGATTAAAAATTTCCTTTCTTTTTCAAATTGCTTTCGGAAATTTTGGTTTCATTAAAGTGTACCTTTTAATTATTTTGTGGTTAAATTTTTGATTTGAATATAAAGCATGGTGTTTTCTATTTCTAACACCATTTAGATCATATTTCTAACCAAGATAGTAAGGGAGACAACGATCTCTATGAGACCTACAAAAGTTATTTCGAAAAGCTAACAATTTAGCCTGAGGGCTTAAAATTCAAGATCTTGACAACACAGTAGGTGTATGAATCTGTTCTAAATCCGTGCAAATCAATTCGCATGGGAAAGGACCATAAAAATAAACAATAAACTGACCACACCTGACTTCTTTCACCCTATTTCTGATAATAAATCGTGGCGGGTAACTCCCACGTTGAATACCAAGCCACGACAGTTCAAGGCTATTCTCTTCAACAAATTGTAAAAAAAAACTTTTAACATCGTCTGTTTTTGATCCAATTTATTCACAAAATATTTCTTTGTGAGGTAAACGTCATCATTACCTACTCCTACATTTATATTCAATGGGTTAATTAAAATTGTTACTCCTCATAAAAAGGTCTTTAGCATTTATCCAAAGCTTTTTTAAATTTGGTAGATATTACAATACATTTTTATAAGGTGCCGAATATTTTTTCGCACTCCCCACAAAAAGAACCTGCGGGCTGACTCAGCCATCGTTAGTTCGTCTACCAATCCGGTATATTTCCACAAGTTAAACTCAATCAAGTAAATAAACAAACAAAAAGGATCAAATCAATCATACAATCAAAATCTTACCTCAATCAAAATGCTATCAAATTTTGACTCAGGGCCGCTCTTTTACTTTAATTCACCTGAGATTTCGACCGCTTGCATTTGCACCTTAATCTCGATCTGGTCAAGATCGTGAAATCATGTCAGTTTTGATCATTTTTAAAAGAGGTGTTCTATTTGTATGAAACATGTTTTGCTTGATGCTTTTTGTTATACTTTTTTTTACTCTGGTCCATGGATTTACCTGTGATTTTTGCCCATTCTCTTCCCCATCAGGCACCGCTTAGCGGTCGAGAGCAAACACGCTCGGTCAGTCCACCGGATTAAGACCGCGCGTTGAGACCACTTTTCGAGTATCATCCGCGAATTTCAAAAGTTTATATTTCGAATACAACCGTCAAAAGCGCTCATCCGCGAATTTTGCAAGTTTAAATTTCGAACACAATTCAAAAGCGCTAGGTGAATCTGCTTCTAAATTAAACTGTCAATAATTAAAAGTTTTATAATTTTTAAACGTCAGAAAAATACTGTCAGTGAATGTAATATCGTTACCATGATGAAGTCGTGTGCACTTTACAGCATTTTTGTATTTAGTTTTAAGACAGTCATCAAAATTGTTTAGTGAATGTATTTTAGCAATTAAAATTGCGATTGTCTTACCTATCAGTGTTTTTGTTTCTAGTTTTTAAAAAAGTGTCAAAATTAAACAGTTTGTCTAATTTTCAATTCCTATTAATTTTAAGACAAAAGTGAAAATTGACCAGTGAGTGGATCTATGCAATTCAAATTTCAAACATCTATAAGTTTTGGAATTTGATTTTCAAACAGCCCTGCAAATCGGTGAAGATTTCTACGCAATTCAAATTTTGAACACCCATAAGTTTTCGAATTTGCTTTTCAAACAGCCATCCAAATCAGTGAAGATTTCGACGCAATTCAAATTTCGAACACCCATTTGGTCTCGAATTTGCTTTTCAAATCACCACCAGTGAAGATTTCTACGCAATTCAAATTTTTAATACCCATTAGTTTTCGAATTTGCTTTTAAAACAGCCACCAGTGAAGATTCTACGCAATTCAAATTTCGAGACCCCATTATTATTTTCGCATTCGTTTTAAAACAGTGGAGATAATTCCACGGTGTACTAGGTAAATTCAAATTATATGTTATTAATTTTAAAATAGCAGTAAATTTTGGCTAGTGAAGGTACCTACCTGCACAATACATATTTTTAATGTTTAAATTCATTTTTGAACGGTCATCAAAATTCGAATAATGCATAGGTATATATTTCCAAGAATAACACTATTTGATTTATTATATTGTATTAAATAAAAAATGAGCCATTAAGTAGTTGAAATGAGAGTAAGTTGGTTACCCACTGTGTGTATCGAATTCGGCCCGCCCGACTGCTACTTGAGGTTCCTACCCACTGGGGGCTATCGGACTATTCCTAGTTAAACAAAATAGGACCATTTTAGTATGTATTTTTGTTACAGCTGTTTCGGTTTACAAGACCATTTTCACGATTTATACGATTGAAGTATTGAAATGTCAATTTTTGAAGGTGTCTTATTACCGGTGGTTAATCCACTTTGAGACGACCTACAATAGACACCTTAACCCTTAGAATGGCAGGAGACCATATTTGTCCCAACGCACATTGGTCTCGAATAAAACGTTGTAACTCCCTTATTATCATATTGAGAAATATGTTCTAAACGGTGTTAGAAAGGGAAAACACCACGCTTTATATTCCAATTTAAAAAATAGCCACCAAAAAAGTAAAATGTACACTTTTATGAATACAAAGTTTTGAATCACAAATTGAAAAAAAGTTTTTAAACTTCGGGAATTTTTTATAAATTATTTTTACACAGAGCGACAAAAAGTGAGATAACAATATGTGTTTGTTATGCGTTTGTCTAATAAAATATGTATGTGGTTTGATTTTTTTTTATTATCTGTATCTTTAGTTAGAAAAAACGTAAGTTGAGCCATTTTTAAAACTTTTTTATGAACTTCGGGAAATTTTTTAAACTTCGGGAATTTTTTATAAATTATTTTTACACAGAGCGACAAAAAGTGAGATAACAATATGTGTTTGTTTTGCGTTTGTCTAATAAAATATGTATGTGGTTTGATTTTTTTTTATTATCTGTATCTTTAGTTAGAAAAAACGTAAGTTGAGCCATTTTTAAAACTTTTTTATGTTTGTGTGCAAATATTTTATAAATAAAAAAATATATGTTTATTTCGAATTATATAATTTGAAATCGTATTTCATCACCTTTCTAAAACAGTTTTTAATTTTTGAATGTGCTCAGAAATATTCCAAATATTTGCATTTTATTATAAAGCGAAAATATTTTGATCAACCGAAAAAAATGCAAATTTTTTGAAGGGTTAAAAATTGACATTTAAAATCGTATAAATAGGTCATCTCAAAGTAGATTATCCACAGTTTAAGAATTATCAGGAAAACCGAAATAGCAACAAAAATATATACTAAAATATAAAAAATTAAATGGCCCAATCTCTGTATTTTTTGCAATTCGTTATAGTTACGTTAAACTTGAACAAAATTTCAAACACCAAAATTGTAATACAACCGTTAAAATCGGTCAGTGTATCAAATTCTCGAGTAACTGTGTCGAAAAAGTGATTAAAAGTTCGACAAACTTGATTCGAGTCTGAACGAAATTAAACGATTTGTTTATATTGGAGAAAAGTTCTGATTTACATTAAATCATCGTTAAAGTGTGATTCATCTTCAATCTATTCTAGAAGTAGACCAGTTAATTAAGTCATTATGTAGGTATAATTACGTATTTTAATGCTGTATGAAACAGGCGATAAAAGAAGTTGATGTAGAAGAATATTTTCATTCAAAACTCAATCACATTACGAGGTCAATAACTTATAAATGGATTATTTTTGATCTGATGTGTTATTTTCATTCATTGCAAATAAATTCTTTACATAGTTTTTGTGCTTACTTTACACGCTCTTTGTTAAGTTCTAGGAGGGGAATATGTGTACCGCCGTCCCCCGATTTTGTTTTTTTTTTTTTACATTCGCTTCACACAGGAGGCCCTGATAAAAATAAATTCCCTCAGGGCCTATGTCATCTTAGGGGATGCTGATTGGAAGGTCTTTGTAAAAAAAATAAATAAACATTTTGGAAGGAAAAAGGTAATGAGGAGTGAGTAGGAATCCAAAGGGCAATGTGTCCAGGAGAGATGGATGCGTGAATCCATCTCTCCCACTGCGGTGTAAGGCGATGGTTCGATAGAGTCTGGCTGGAGAGATCAAAAAGTCTCCTTCAACCAGTCTCTCCCGATTTGGCCCTCTACGCAGTAGATTCATTCATTGTTCCCTACGTTTGGTGAGTTTGCAGAAGTGCCCGGATTCAAAGGGTGAGGTTTGTCCAGGTTTGACGGCGGACGGGTCTGCCCACCAACCGCGTTGCAGACCTGTTGACCATACCCTCCCCTGCTTCATTTTTTAAAAATACCCTCCACACAACATCCCAAAGACGAGTTAGGTCTTGATGGAAATTATTTTCCAAGGGGTGTCCTGCAAAATTCACATTCGTACATCCTACACATACGTAATAGTTCCGACATGCGACACGACCCACATCAAGTATTTAATTCACCGATTCACTCGATCGTGTCATGTCGCCTCGGGACGACCCAGACCCTTGTATCGATCTATTTCTGAGTCACATAATATTCTCCAGAAACTCCCCTTTTCGGCTAACTCCAGTACATAGCCAAATCGTGTATGCGCCCTTATAAACCTTATTAATAAGGCTTAACTAATCTTCATTGCAGAAGGTGTTTATTCACGATTTTATACATTTCTATTTTATTTTATACATTTTCTACTTTTTAACTTCTGAGCATTTTCACAACGTGAAATATCTACAAAAACTTTCCCGAGGTACGAATAACCTGACAATATTTGAAAATCTCCTACTACCATAACAGCAAGCAAGCGGAAAAAGTTACTTATGTCGTTATTGAGAACTTAGCCAGCAGAGGCATTGAACTAACGACGCCTGAGTGGGATCCAAACGCGATGTCAACTTAGCCACTGACCGATTGATGAATATCAACAAAAACCTTTTATTTCATTTATGAAAAGTCATCTTATTTAAAATGTTTTATATTTAAATTTGAAAATTTACAAAAAAATAAATAATATCCTGCATTTTTGTTCAGCCATTATATTAGTAGATATTAATGAAATTTAAAACCTACATCTTAAAATACATAGTTTTTTTATTTTTTAATACTTACCGTTGATATTTATGTAGATGCAAAAAAACTGCATAAGTAATATCTTCTTAAAAATTTTATAGGAAATGAAGTTAATTTTGTGTATAACTCGGGACTTACTTATTGAAATAAGATAATAATAGCTTTATGACCTTACTAATTTAGTTTTTTTCTCTTAGATGGATATAGCTGTAAATTATTTTCTAGTTCACATAAATCATGTGTTTTTTACATTAGCTCCGCACAGGAGGCTCTCCAAAAATAAGTTCCCTCAAGGCCCATTTGATATTAGGGGATGCTGTGTGGAGGTTATTTTTATGTAGAGGGAATTCTGATAAGAAAAAGGGTACGAGGGATGGATAATCTTGCGGTCAGGGTGATTAGTTAATCTAATAAGCCATATTCTCAAGTTTCCGGTAATTGTTTGGTTTCGGTTTCCTCCTTATCGGCTTTCGAATCTTCTATTAAAAATAATGAAAATCTACCTTCCAGCGCGGAACTAATCGACTTTGTAAGACAACAGCAACGAATTCTCAACCGCGCGCAATTCACGCAACCGACCTCGAACCGCCTTGGCTCAAATAATAATTATACCGCTAAACCGCTAAAAACTAATTCCGCAAAGGCATTTATTAATGTCGAAAAAATCGATAATCACTCCATCGAAATTTGTTTTTGTTGTCAAAAGGGATCGCACCCTTTATACCAATGTACTAAATTCACAAGTCTAGAACCACGCGATCGATTTAACTTTATTAAGTCATCGAATATTCGAGTTTGCGTGAACTGCCTCAGTACTAGGCACATCACGAAAGCTTGTAAATCAAAGAGTACATGCAAAACATGCGCGCTCAACCATCATAGTTTATTGCATTTCAAACAAACTGATGGGCGAAAGTCACAAACAGACCCAATACCATCTCCCGCGTTACAAGCAGATGCCGATAATGATAACTTAAATTCTTTGAATCCGGTTTCGCTATGTGTAACAAATTCATGCCCTAGTACAAATACTACTGCACTCTTAGGAACGGCTGTTTGCACTACCAGAGACGCTAAGGGCCAGGTACAGACGTTACGGGCTCTAATAGATAGCGGCTCCCAAAGGGACATAATTACGCGCAAATGCTGTTCACGCTTGAATCTTACGGTGCGGTCATCTCCAAGTACTTACGTCACGGGAATAGGTGACGTAAGAAATGTGACAAATGGCGTAACTTGCTTAAAGTTACATTCCCGCTATGACATCACTCAGTCGTATACGATTAAACCATATGTAGTAGAAACTATAACCAGTGAGTTGCCTACTGTTAACATTAACCGTTCCTCTTTGTCGTATCTTGACAATTTGCCCTTAGCAGACACAACATTCTGTACGCCCGGTGAGATTGATATTATCTTAGGATGTGACATATTTGCTCGCATTCTAAAGGCAAACAAAATATCAGGTTCTCTCGGCCAGCCATTTGCTATTGAAACCACTTTGGGATATCTCATCTTGGGTACTGCCCCAACGATGATTGAAAACCCAAGTATAAACGCCACGCAATCATTTTGTACGTTCACGCAAAATAATGATTTTTGCCTGTCGCGCTTCTTCGAATTGGAAGACATTCCAGATGAGAAGTTTTTAACGCCTGATGAACAAGAGTGTGAGGACATTTTTAAACTCACTACCTCTCGTGACACGGCAGGTCGTTATATCGTCGCGTTGCCGTTTCGAAACAGTCCCTCTGTTCTCGGTGAGTCGTTACCCGCCGCCGAACGCAGGTTTCGATCTCTCGAACGCCGCTTGATATCTCAACCCGCAATAAAGTTAGAATATGACAAAATATTGCACGAATACCTACAGAAAGGGTACATTTCGCCGGTCGACAATTCTGACTTACCTCATTACGTTATACCGCATCATATTGTAGTTCGTGAAGATAAACTTACTACTAAAATTCGCATGGTGCTAGATGCGAGTATGAAATCCGATTCGGGTTATTCGCTTAATGACATCCTACATACCGGAAAGAATTTACAAGATGATTTGTTTCGCATTATCCTCAATTTCCGATTGTTCGCAATAGCTATAACCGCTGACATAAAACAAATGTACCTACAAATCGTAGTGCAAGAAGAATGCCGTCGTTATCAGCGCATGCTGTATAGATTTAACAATAGTGACCCTTTACAATTGTTTGAATTTAATCGCGTCACTTTCGGCATGTCTTGTAGCCCATTTTTGGCCATGCGTTCACTGCGTCAACTCGCAACGCATGAAAAACCTCGTTTCCCACTCGCGGCAAACTTGGTGGAAAATGGCTCATTCTACATGGATGATTTCGTCACCAGTTGCTCATCAGTCGAGGAAGCTACCGAGTTGTCGACGGAATTAATTCAGTTATTCGCTGCCGGAGGATTCGACCTTGTAAAATTCTCTTCTAATTCTCCAAAGTTTTTATCCACGATTCCTACAGCTCGTCGTGTTAAGGAACATGTGGAATTTAATCCCGATGAAAACCTAAAAATACTAGGGCTTCATTGGATACCCGCTTCTGATCATTTTGTATTTGTCGTACACACCGACGAAAGAACGTGTACTAAACGAAATATTCTCTCGACGATTGCTCGTCTTTGGGATTTGATGGGTTTCGCCGCACCAGTTGTATTATTGGCTAAGCTGATAATTAAATCTCTATGGGAGTATAACCTGGATTGGGACGATACTCCTCCTGAAACAGTTGTCACACTTTGGCGACAGTTTAAAAAGGAATTGCCATTACTGCAATCTATTAAAATTCCTCGTTTTTTAGGAATCGAACCCCAATGTGTATTAACGCTTATCGGGTTTTCAGACGCAAGCGAACGCGCATATGGAGGTGTTATTTACTTACATGTTTACTGTCCGAATACTGATAAAACCACAATTAATTTATTATGCGCTAAATCCAAGGTCGCTCCGGCTAAGACGATTTCACTTGCGCGATTAGAACTATGTGGAGCGCTAGTACTTGCACGATTAATGCATACGGTCAGTAATACCTACACATCAAATTCGAAAGCTCATACGACTTTAGCTTTTTGCGACAGCACGGTTGCACTAGCTTGGATAAATTCACCGCCTGCAAAATGGCAGACCTTCGTTGCCAACCGTGTCTCACAAATACAAAACCATCTTGGGGCTGAATGCTTCCATTATATAAGAGGTCAAGACAATCCCGCCGACTGCTTATCGCGGGGTCTTACTACCGCTCAGCTAATAGACCATCCGTTATGGTTTAACGGTCCCGTATTTGCCCAATTACCTAAAGGTGATTGGCCTTTACAACGTTTTGATACGAAATTGATATCTGATCCACCCGAATTAAAAACAAAAATTTTGATGTCCGTTCAAGACAATAACCGCCCCAAAACAATTGCTCCACCGTTATTGTGTGCACTAGCTTCTCGTGTTAGTTCATGGCCGAAATTAATTCGAATAGTAATTTATGTTTTTCGTTTCATTAAGAAATTACCACGAGCATTCGAATTAAGCCATATCTTAGTTGCAGAAATCGCTGTTATAAATTCTATACAGCAAGAACATTTCTCCGAAGATATAAAGGCAGTCAAAGATGGGAAGAAGGTTCGGCGAGCGATTGCAAAATTGAATCCGTTTCTTCATGACGGAATTCTAAGGGTAGGAGGCAGATTGAGTAATGCTGAAACAGAATTTGACAGTCGTCATCCCATTCTATTACCCGCTCGTGATAATGTAGTCAATTTAATAATAGACTACTATCATATTGAGAACCTACATACGGGTCCTACGTTACTGATGTCGCTGCTAAGACAAAGATTTTGGATACTTTCTTCGCGCAATTTGGTTCGGAAACGTGTGCATCAGTGCAATACGTGCTTCAAAGTCAATCCTAAACCACAATTCCCATTAATGGGAGATTTACCCGCATGCCGCGTCCGCGAAGCTAAGGCTTTTCTTCACACGGGGGTTGACTACGCTGGCCCGCTTCAAATAATCCCTTATAGACGTCGGGGGGTGCGAAGTCAAAAGGCATACATTTGCTTATTTATTTGCTTGGTGACCCGAGCAGTTCATATTGAACTCGCTTCGGATCTTTCCACCGAAGTCTTCCTCAACGCTTTCAAGCGTTTCCTTTCTCGTCGAGGTCCTGTGAGTATAATGTACTCCGACAATGGGACGAACTTTGTGGGAGCCAAATCCCATTTAAGGTCTTTATTTGCACTTATAGAGTCACCCAATTACAAAAAGGAATTCTCAGACAATCTGTTGGAGAATCGAATCGAATGGAAGATGAATCCACCGCAAGCTCCTCACTTTGGTGGGATCTGGGAAAGTAACATTAAATGCCTGAAAGGTTATTTAAATAAAATAGTAGGCACCTCTCTACTGACTTATGAAGAGATGCAAACAGTGCTTTCTCAGATTGAAGCAATTCTAAATTCACGCCCGCTATCTGTACTTAGCGTTAACGATGTTTCGGCTCCATTGCCGCTAACCCCCGCGCATTTTTTAACGCTCACTCCCTTAAAATCTTTACCCGCTGCTGATTTGTCAGACGAGCCAGTCAACTTGATACAACGCAAACATCTCGTGGATCGTCTTGTTCAGACGTTCTGGAACCGATGGCGAATTGAGTATTTAAATACTTTGCAAGCTCGCCAGAAATGGAATACAAATGCTAATTCGGTAAAGACAGGCACGGTAGTAATGATTAAGAGTGACAACATCGCGCCCCTTCAATGGCCTATTGGGGTAATAGTCAATGTCTACCCCGGGGCAGATGGGGTGATCCGGGTTGCGGAAGTTAAAACTAACTCCGGAACATACCGCAGGGCAGTCGTTAAACTCTGTCCCTTACCGTCACAATAGATTTAACGACATCTTAGAAGTTAGTTCATAATACTTTAATTTTTAAAAATCAATTAGATTAGTTTCATTGTTAAATAGGTACCAAACCCTACTAGTTTTATCTACCGCAGGTTCAGTATTATTTATTGAATCCTTTCAAGTCATATTTTTCGTTTCAATGTTTTTTATTCATTTTATTTCCTTGCTATATCAGTCATTTTGACCATTTGGTAAAGCATTTATATAACTTACATAATATTTTCGTAACTTTTACATAATTTATTACATTCTACCGCGTGTCATTATAATTTTGTTTGCGCATTGAAACGTATTGGCACTCTTTTGGTTTATGGAAGTGGATTCTTTCATCCCCTTCCAGGCGGGGGGCATGGTTACGCCAATACATATACCCACACATACACACACCTACATAGCACACATACATACTGTTACTGCTTGGGATTGGTATTAATATTGTTGCAAATCCTGTCCTACCTTGTTCCCAAAATCCGCACCTATAACTACCTTCACCACGTCAGTCTGCAATCAACAGCCCGCGCCGCAACATATACCTACTATAGCCATCGTGCTCCCGCTATCTGTTAACCTAATTCCGCCGTGTTCGCCGTGTACACGAAACGCACGCCTATTGCTGTTTTCAGTGCCAATTGGACGGGGAGAAAGAAGACAAAATTGCCAGCATACAAGTTCTTTATCCTGTTCGGTGAGTCCTTTCCTTTATATGCAGCATATATTTTTTCCTCCTTCCAAGCAGTAAACAGTAACACAAAAATCAAGGTCCTTCGTCAGTCAATTTTCGCACATATCAAATCCACTCTACACACACACAATCTCATTCACACATCATTTTTTAAATATTTTAATTTTGAATGCAAACATAAAAAAGTTTTAAAATGCCCCACCTTTCGTTTTTTCTAACTAAAATTACTTGTTAGATAAATGTATTATAAACGTTATCGTCAATTCACTTTCTTATCGTTTCATAATTGATTAAAAATTTCCTTTCTTTTTCAAATTGCTTTCGGAAATTTTGGTTTCATTAAAGTGTACCTTTTAATTATTTTGTGGTTAAATTTTTGATTTGAATATAAAGCATGGTGTTTTCTATTTCTAACACCATTTAGATCATATTTCTAACCAAGATAGTAAGGGAGACAACGATCTCTATGAGACCTACAAAAGTTATTTCGAAAAGCTAACAATTTAGCCTGAGGGCTTAAAATTCAAGATCTTGACAACACAGTAGGTGTATGAATCTGTTCTAAATCCGTGCAAATCAATTCGCATGGGAAAGGACCATAAAAATAAACAATAAACTGACCACACCTGACTTCTTTCACCCTATTTCTGATAATAAATCGTGGCGGGTAACTCCCACGTTGAATACCAAGCCACGACAGTTCAAGGCTATTCTCTTCAACAAATTGTAAAAAAAAACTTTTAACATCGTCTGTTTTTGATCCAATTTATTCACAAAATATTTCTTTGTGAGGTAAACGTCATCATTACCTACTCCTACATTTATATTCAATGGGTTAATTAAAATTGTTACTCCTCATAAAAAGGTCTTTAGCATTTATCCAAAGCTTTTTTAAATTTGGTAGATATTACAATACATTTTTATAAGGTGCCGAATATTTTTTCGCACTCCCCACAAAAAGAACCTGCGGGCTGACTCAGCCATCGTTAGTTCGTCTACCAATCCGGTATATTTCCACAAGTTAAACTCAATCAAGTAAATAAACAAACAAAAAGGATCAAATCAATCATACAATCAAAATCTTACCTCAATCAAAATGCTATCAAATTTTGACTCAGGGCCGCTCTTTTACTTTAATTCACCTGAGATTTCGACCGCTTGCATTTGCACCTTAATCTCGATCTGGTCAAGATCGTGAAATCATGTCAGTTTTGATCATTTTTAAAAGAGGTGTTCTATTTGTATGAAACATGTTTTGCTTGATGCTTTTTGTTATACTTTTTTTTACTCTGGTCCATGGATTTACCTGTGATTTTTGCCCATTCTCTTCCCCATCAGGCACCGCTTAGCGGTCGAGAGCAAACACGCTCGGTCAGTCCACCGGATTAAGACCGCGCGTTGAGACCACTTTTCGAGTATCATCCGCGAATTTCAAAAGTTTATATTTCGAATACAACCGTCAAAAGCGCTCATCCGCGAATTTTGCAAGTTTAAATTTCGAACACAATTCAAAAGCGCTAGGTGAATCTGCTTCTAAATTAAACTGTCAATAATTAAAAGTTTTATAATTTTTAAACGTCAGAAAAATACTGTCAGTGAATGTAATATCGTTACCATGATGAAGTCGTGTGCACTTTACAGCATTTTTGTATTTAGTTTTAAGACAGTCATCAAAATTGTTTAGTGAATGTATTTTAGCAATTAAAATTGCGATTGTCTTACCTATCAGTGTTTTTGTTTCTAGTTTTTAAAAAAGTGTCAAAATTAAACAGTTTGTCTAATTTTCAATTCCTATTAATTTTAAGACAAAAGTGAAAATTGACCAGTGAGTGGATCTATGCAATTCAAATTTCAAACATCTATAAGTTTTGGAATTTGATTTTCAAACAGCCCTGCAAATCGGTGAAGATTTCTACGCAATTCAAATTTTGAACACCCATAAGTTTTCGAATTTGCTTTTCAAACAGCCATCCAAATCAGTGAAGATTTCGACGCAATTCAAATTTCGAACACCCATTTGGTCTCGAATTTGCTTTTCAAACCACCACCAGTGAAGATTTCTACGCAATTCAAATTTTTAATACCCATTAGTTTTCGAATTTGCTTTTAAAACAGCCACCAGTGAAGATTCTACGCAATTCAAATTTCGAGACCCCATTATTATTTTCGCATTCGTTTTAAAACAGTGGAGATAATTCCACGGTGTACTAGGTAAATTCAAATTATATGTTATTAATTTTAAAATAGCAGTAAATTTTGGCTAGTGAAGGTACCTACCTGCACAATACATATTTTTAATGTTTAAATTCATTTTTGAACGGTCATCAAAATTCGAATAATGCATAGGTATATATTTCCAAGAATAACACTATTTGATTTATTATATTGTATTAAATAAAAAATGAGCCATTAAGTAGTTGAAATGAGAGTAAGTTGGTTACCCACTGTGTGTATCGAATTCGGCCAACCCGACTGCTACTTGAGGTTCCTACCCACTGGGGGCTATCGGACTATTCCTAGTTAAACAAAATAGAACCATTTTAGTATGTATTTTTGTTACAGCTGTTTCGGTTTACAAGACCATTTTCACGATTTATACGATTGAAGTATTGAAATGTCAATTTTTGAAGGTGTCTTATTACCGGTGGTTAATCCACTTTGAGACGACCTACAATAGACACCTTAACCCTTAGAATGGCAGGAGACCATATTTGTCCCAACGCACATTGGTCTCGAATAAAACGTTGTAACTCCCTTATTATCATATTGAGAAATATGTTCTAAACGGTGTTAGAAAGGGAAAACACCACGCTTTATATTCCAATTTAAAAAATAGCCACCAAAAAAGTAAAATGTACACTTTTATGAATACAAAGTTTTGAATCACAAATTGAAAAAAAGTTTTTAAACTTCGGGAATTTTTTATAAATTATTTTTACACAGAGCGACAAAAAGTGAGATAACAATATGTGTTTGTTATGCGTTTGTCTAATAAAATATGTATGTGGTTTGATTTTTTTTTATTATCTGTATCTTTAGTTAGAAAAAACGTAAGTTGAGCCATTTTTAAAACTTTTTTATGAACTTCGGGAAATTTTTTAAACTTCGGGAATTTTTTATAAATTATTTTTACACAGAGCGACAAAAAGTGAGATAACAATATGTGTTTGTTTTGCGTTTGTCTAATAAAATATGTATGTGGTTTGATTTTTTTTTATTATCTGTATCTTTAGTTAGAAAAAACGTAAGTTGAGCCATTTTTAAAACTTTTTTATGTTTGTGTGCAAATATTTTATAAATAAAAAAATATATGTTTATTTCGAATTATATAATTTGAAATCGTATTTCATCACCTTTCTAAAACAGTTTTTAATTTTTGAATGTGCTCAGAAATATTCCAAATATTTGCATTTTATTATAAAGCGAAAATATTTTGATCAACCGAAAAAAATGCAAATTTTTTGAAGGGTTAAAAATTGACATTTAAAATCGTATAAATAGGTCATCTCAAAGTAGATTATCCACAGTTTAAGAATTATCAGGAAAACCGAAATAGCAACAAAAATATATACTAAAATATAAAAAATTAAATGGCCCAATCTCTGTATTTTTTGCAATTCGTTATAGTTACGTTAAACTTGAACAAAATTTCAAACACCAAAATTGTAATACAACCGTTAAAATCGGTCAGTGTATCAAATTCTCGAGTAACTGTGTCGAAAAAGTGATTAAAAGTTCGACAAACTTGATTCGAGTCTGAACGAAATTAAACGATTTGTTTATATTGGAGAAAAGTTCTGATTTACATTAAATCATCGTTAAAGTGTGATTCATCTTCAATCTATTCTAGAAGTAGACCAGTTAATTAAGTCATTATGTAGGTATAATTACGTATTTTAATGCTGTATGAAACAGGCGATAAAAGAAGTTGATGTAGAAGAATATTTTCATTCAAAACTCAATCACATTACGAGGTCAATAACTTATAAATGGATTATTTTTGATCTGATGTGTTATTTTCATTCATTGCAAATAAATTCTTTACATAGTTTTTGTGCTTACTTTACACGCTCTTTGTTAAGTTCTAGGAGGGGAATATGTGTACCGCCGTCCCCCGATTTTGTTTTTTTTTTTTTACATTCGCTTCACACAGGAGGCCCTGATAAAAATAAATTCCCTCAGGGCCTATGTCATCTTAGGGGATGCTGATTGGAAGGTCTTTGTAAAAAAAATAAATAAACATTTTGGAAGGAAAAAGGTAATGAGGAGTGAGTAGGAATCCAAAGGGCAATGTGTCCAGGAGAGATGGATGCGTGAATCCATCTCTCCCACTGCGGTGTAAGGCGATGGTTCGATAGAGTCTGGCTGGAGAGATCAAAAAGTCTCCTTCAACCAGTCTCTCCCGATTTGGCCCTCTACGCAGTAGATTCATTCATTGTTCCCTACGTTTGGTGAGTTTGCAGGAGTGCCCGGATTCAAAGGGTGAGGTTTGTCCAGGTTTGACGGCGGACGGGTCTGCCCACCAACCGCGTTGCAGACCTGTTGACCATACCCTCCCCTGCTTCATTTTTTAAAAATACCCTCCACACAACATCCCAAAGACGAGTTAGGTCTTGATGGAAATTATTTTCCAAGGGGTGTCCTGCAAAATTCACATTCGTACATCCTACACATACGTAATAGTTCCGACATGCGACACGACCCACATCAAGTATTTAATTCACCGATTCACTCGATCGTGTCATGTCGCCTCGGGACGACCCAGACCCTTGTATCGATCTATTTCTGAGTCACATAATATTCTCCAGAAACTCCCCTTTTCGGCTAACTCCAGTACATAGCCAAATCGTGTATGCGCCCTTATAAACCTTATTAATAAGGCTTAACTAATCTTCATTGCAGAAGGTGTTTATTCACGATTTTATACATTTCTATTTTATTTTATACATTTTCTACTTTTTAACTTCTGAGCATTTTCACAACGTGAAATATCTACAAAAACTTTCCCGAGGTACGAATAACCTGACAATATTTGAAAATCTCCTACTACCATAACAGCAAGCAAGCGGAAAAAGTTACTTATGTCGTTATTGAGAACTTAGCCAGCAGAGGCATTGAACTAACGACGCCTGAGTGGGATCCAAACGCGATGTCAACTTAGCCACTGACCGATTGATGAATATCAACAAAAACCTTTTATTTCATTTATGAAAAGTCATCTTATTTAAAATGTTTTATATTTAAATTTGAAAATTTACAAAAAAATAAATAATATCCTGCATTTTTGTTCAGCCATTATATTAGTAGATATTAATGAAATTTAAAACCTACATCTTAAAATACATAGTTTTTTTATTTTTTAATACTTACCGTTGATATTTATGTAGATGCAAAAAAACTGCATAAGTAATATCTTCTTAAAAATTTTATAGGAAATGAAGTTAATTTTGTGTATAACTCGGGACTTACTTATTGAAATAAGATAATAATAGCTTTATGACCTTACTAATTTAGTTTTTTTCTCTTAGATGGATATAGCTGTAAATTATTTTCTAGTACACATAAATCATGTGTTTTTTACATTAGCTCCGCACAGGAGGCTCTCCAAAAATAAGTTCCCTCAAGGCCCATTTGATATTAGGGGATGCTGTGTGGAGGTTATTTTTATGTAGAGGGAATTCTGATAAGAAAAAGGGTACGAGGGATGGATAATCTTGCGGTCAGGGTGATTAGTTAATCTAATAAGCCATATTCTCAAGTTTCCGGTAATTGTTTGGTTTCGGTTTCGGTTTCCTCCTTATCGTACTTATGTTTAATGTGCACTCAGAATGTTTCTTATTTCTGAAAGTCAACTGCCTCATGTTTTACATGATATTTTAGTTTTAACGATTCTTGTTTAAATGGCACCGTTATTGTTTATCATTATCTTTTGCCCTGTGCCAAAACAGCACTGCTATTGTTAATTTTGTTCTCTTGGCAATGCTTATTATACTGTATATTCTTTCTTTCATATTATTTGATCAATATTTCATAAGGACTCGCGAGGAACACTATAGGATTACTTTTAAGTGTATTATACTGAAGCACACTGAAAGTGAAATAACACAAAACTGCACTATACAAATATTAGTGCAAGGCGATGGGTCGACAAAGTCCGTCTGGAGAGGTCAAAAGGCCTCTCTAAACCAGTCTTTCTCGATCCGGCACGCCACGCAATAGATGGGCAGATTTATCCGCCATCAAGACCCAGACAAACCTCCCCCAATGAATCAGGGCACCCCTGCTAAGTCACCAAAAAGCTTTTAATACGCTCAAACGAAATATTCAAACTGCTCTCCTGAAAAAATAAGTTTTTTCAGTTGTGCCATTGTTATTCCTCAGGTACGAAATATACGCATACCTACATAAACTCAATAAAACTCGTGATAAGCCGTATGGTAAAACCAGTAAGCTAAAAGCTAAGCGCGTAAAAGCTTCGTTTTTTATGTAAGGGCGTATCCTTAACCCTCAGGGTGCAAGAAATCCACCGTGGATTTCCTGGTAGCTCACCATACCTACTTGTTACACCTCGTACAATAAAATCGTACATACAAGTTTTAAATTCTATTACGGACGAAATTCAGTAGAGCAAAACGAAAGTTTTTTTTATATTTTCAAAAAATCATATCTCCTGCTTTTGTGGACCTATAATTATTACTTTATTTTTTTAATAAAATAACAATGAGTTCATCTTTCAGAATACATAACATTTTTTGTAAATTTATTTAATAGCAGTATTTTATTCATTTTTAATATTTCAGAAAAATAAAATCCCTTAAAATGCGTATCGCAAAAGACGCACTTATTTTTCTTCAAATATTTCGTCGACATATAAATAACAATTTTGGCAATTTTTTTAATTTATTGTCCTTTATAGCATTTTAATTTCCCCTATCGATATAATAAAACTATAATATTTTCGTACTTCTTAATTATGTTATATTTTTTTAAATACATTGTTCCTGGATATAAGTAACTAACCTGGGGAAACTATATACGTAGGTTAGATACGGTACAAAACATTATCTGGAAAGACGGTGTAGCTTACAAAATTATATTATTATTACATTTTTTGTCTCCCGGCTTGCAGAACTAACTTGCCAATGATCATGCCAGTCGGAAGAGCTGTCTTGTTTTTAAATATAATCATTTCGAATATCGTTATATTTGACATCAACAATTTAAACGGCAAGCTTTGTTGCTTTTATTTTAAATCTGCCTATTATTCTTTGTGTGCCCTATCAGGTCCCCTCGACGTTGGCGATCACTCTTGAAAATGTCTTTCTATCTTGCGCTGGCCAGAATAGCTCCTCCACACTACTAATGCCGGGCTCCTACCAGGCCCTCGGCGAACCTCTATCTTGCATTTCAATATTAAATGGAGCAAGTAATAAATCTGCTTATCTTATCTAAAATATTTAAACACACTCTCTTAAAAACACTTAGACATTTTAATTTTTTAATGTTTTTTAAATGAATAAATTGAATTGAATTCAAAATTTTGCAGATTTATTACGAAAATAGTCGGTTAGCATTTTACCCCTGGCATTCCAAGGGTTAGGTTAGGTAGGTTGGGGAGGCTGGATGGCGATGAGTCATGCCTCACAAGGCTTCTCTCTTCCTTCCACCATAGCGATTTTAATTCGCCACCAGCACCAACAGCAACCTGCCAGGGAACCTGTCTAGACACAACGGGCTTACTCACTTCTACGGCATTCGTGCGTCATCTCACAACTCCGCAGATTTATAGCTTCCAGTTTGAATAAAGCGAGGATTAGGACTTTTGTTTTTATTGGCTTTTAGCACATCGGTAAATTTGTTTTACCACTTTATTGTGATATTCAAAATAATAAAATATAGCTTAAGAGGAAGTTACAGGCCAAACATGTTGATATTCTTATGTGCATTCGATTTTATTTATGTATTTTTAGTAATGAGTTGCAGTTGTCCCTTTCGCTCAGTATTAACAGCCACAGTGATAGTAAAGTTTGGTAAAATACTTATTGTTCAAATTTCTCGGCGACCTTGTTTTCCATTAAGGTGCAAGAAAATTATAATAATTTTTTTTTACAGTTTTTACGCAAAATGCCAAAGACGGTATGTACCTATTTATTAGAGGAAAGTTAGTGTTTTCCCGAAAATGTTGTTAATATATAGGAATCACATAGCGATCACATCTGTTCTGTCAAAAGTGATGGAACGTGTGATCAATGACAAACTGCTCACATACCTCGAGAAGAACATTATTAACGACCGTCAATACGGATTCCGGCGGAACCGCTCGTGCGGTGATCTTCTCGCGTATGTGACGCATGTTTGGGGACGGTGCCTGGAATGTTTTGGTGAGACCCAAACGGTTTCACTGGACATTTCCAAGGCCTTTGACCGGGTTTGGCATCGAGCGCTTGTCAACAAACTGCGTTCTTACGGACTTCCCGCATCCTTGTGTGCGTGGATTGCCGACTTTTTGAGGGGGAGGTCGATTCAGGCGGTTGCTGACGGTTTCACCTCTTCCTCGCATTCGATAAATGCTGGCGTCCCACAGGGATCGGTTCTGTCTCCGACTTTGTTTCTGTTGCACATCAACGACCTCTTGTCATGTGCACCGATTCATTGTTACGCGGATGACAGTACAGTCCATGATAGCTTTTTGTTTGACAAGCCTCCAAAGGGCACACAAACCCCAATAGCTCGGAGGGCTTTGAAGCAGAGAATGGACGGTTACCTCGAGAGTGTTTTCTCTTGGGGTAAGAATAACCTCGTCGAATTTAATGTTTCAAAGACCCAATCATGTCTGATAACGTCTAAAAGGGATCGAAATGATAATCTAGTCTCCTTCAACGGAAGCATTCTCCCGAACAGGACCTCCATTGATATGCTTGGTGTAACTCTTAGTGACCAGCTCAGGTATGGGGGCTCCATCGAAACCAGAGTTAAGTTAGCCTCTCAGAAACTGGGCGTACTGTACAGGGCCCGCAGATACTTTAATAGTACTCAACTGTTAACCCTGTACAAATCGCAAGTGCGCCCCACGGTTGAATTTGGCAGCCACCTCTGGTCTGGAGCTCCAAAATACCTAAAAAAAAACCCTTGACTCTGTGCAGAAACGGGCGGTCCGTTTGATAGATTCTCCCATCTTAACAGACGGATTGCAATCTTTAGAGCATAGGCGTCAGGTGGGAATGCTGTCCTTGTTCTACCGGTATTACAATGGAAGATGCTCCGAGGAACTAGCGTCATTGATCCCCTCGGCACCGGTGCATAGTCGGGAAACACGCCAAACACGCGCCCAACATTTGTACACAGTTGATATTAGTCACATGAGAACGGGTCGTTTTTGCGATTCGTTCTTGAGTTCAACAGCTCGGCTGTGGAACGATTTACCGGCCTCTGTGTTTCCTCCCTCCTACAACATGAGTCTCTTCAAGACCCATGTTAACTCCTTCCTTTCCTCAAAAAGACCCTCCACACAGCATCCTCAAAGATGACATAGGCCCTGAGGGAAATTATTTTCCTCAGGGCCTCCTGTGTGGAGTTAATGTAAAAAAAAAAAAAAAACATCCAGTATATACCGTATTTTAATGCATGTATTTATGTTGTAAGTTGTAATGTCCCATCAAATATTATATAAATATTTGTGCAGCGGTTTCAGAGTAGGGATTATCTCCGTCATAATCTTTTTTAAGTCAACTTAAAATGAAAAAAATTATGTGAAAAATATTTATAAAGCGACCAGAGCCTAATCTTAGTAATGCGCTCAATGTTATTTATTTGATTAAATGAAAACAATACTAGCATAACTCAATCGAAAATCTGGAGACCGATAAATCAGAAAAAGATATTGGCACCTCTCTCCAAATTTTCGATTGAGTTTCCCTAATATTGTCTTCATTTAATTAGATAAACAATTATGTAGAGGTTTTACTCATAAAATTAAAAGTAAATATTAAGATATAATAAGAAAAAGATATTTGCTTGGATATCTCTGGGACTCGAACCCAGGACCTTTAGCTTTCCGGGCAAATGCGCTGACCACTGCGTTATGTATTTCTTCTATAACTTAAATTGATAATTAGTTATTTATGAATTATTTGCGGTGTCTTTGGTTATTTGATTTTTAATACTGACAATTCGAGGTGGAATTCCATTTAAAACTTTTTAAAACAATTTTAAACTTTTTTCTATTTAATTTATTTCTGACCGTACCGGTTTCTGTCTATTAGGACCATATTCAGAGGGGAAAATTATTCCTTAAACTATGGATTACATACATAACATTTAGGGGAGTGGGGTTAAGAGTGGTAGAATTCAAGGATTTAATTAAATTTAAATGGATTTTCCCATAATTGTTGCTATGTCGTGTTTTACGACTAAGATTCCAATTATTTGATTACTAACCATAATTACCTCAGGTTCATACATTACTTTAATATTTATTTATGGAATACCTTCTATGAATTATTAACAACTTATTTTACTGTGAATAATTGTTTTAATATTAATTATTGCATTTGTCGTTCCGTATCCGTGTATTTCACAACAACAGTTAATTTTACTTTTATGAGTAGTAAATTGGTCTCGAATCGCCGATAAATGGAAGAATTGTGACACATTTTATTTTATCTCCGTAAAACAATTTTAATCCGGCTTTGCATAATCTCGAGTGCAATCATTCTGTGCCGTTGTAAAATTTACTGCTTTAAAGTTTACGAAATCATTTAAATTTAACGATAAATCGGATTGTTGTGTGAAATCTGAAACAGCACACACTCTCAAACGGTGAACTGTAGATTCCTGAAATTTGCACAGCTTTTCTGTCTGAAGTTTTCAGTAATACGTAAATATTTCTAGATCGCAAATTCATTTCCCCTATGAGCTTCAGAGTTTTGAAGTGTTCTTTTGGCTGTAAATAATATTTTTCATATGGACAGTAAAAAAAAGAGTTCGATAAGGATTGCTGGATACTTACTACTTGAGTTAGTTCATTTAGGGCAGTGGTTCCCGACCTTTTTGTGACCAGGGACCACTATGACATTTATTTAGTCTCACCCAATCGCGTAATTAAACGCGTCCTTGCAATTGCTATCATTTTGCAATTCAATGTGCTCTTCTTGGACTTCTTCAGCTACCTCTCCATCATTAATACCAAAAGGGTTACGAATCAGCTTTTAGATACCTTTCTATTCGGTTTTGTAGTAAATGAATAAATGTTTCGTGGACCACATTTTAGGTCCACGGACCACCGGTTGGTAACCACTGATTTAAGGTGATGCTCAAAAGAATTCATAATCTACTCTTTCAGAGATGCCGCGAGTTTGGTTAGTTTAGGAAAAAATGCTTTTCACAAGTTATGCTTTAAAATCAGAATTTACTTTATGTTTACCCTTAATCGGTTTTTGAGAAATGTGAGTATTTGGGTGGCGTTCTATCGTATTATATTAGGTCCTTACATATGAAATTGGCGTTTTGTATGGGAGGAACTTTGTATGGGAGCTTATGGGAGTTTTGTATGGGAGCTTTTTCACCTTTCCAATTTGCTTCAAGTGGATATATGTATATATATATATATATATATATATATATATTTTTTTTTTTTCATTGAATTTTTTTTATTACATAGATTGGGGATTTTTCGACCACCATGCTAGGCACATGCCCGTGTTGTGGTGGTCGATTAAAACAGTTTTATCACTAACACCGCAGCCTGCAGCTAACTCGGACGTGGTTTGCGATGGATCCGCTTCCACAATAGCCTTCAATTCTTCATTATCAACTTTGGTCTTCGGCCATCCACGGGACGCAGGTCGAAATTTCCACAAGGAAAACGTTGGAACCAAAAACGCACTGTGTTTTGTTTTGCGGCACCGTCGCCATACACATCAATAATCCTTCAAGCCGTTTCTGCAGCACTGGTGCCACGGTGGAACTCGTACTCGTAAATAACGCGATATTTCAAGTTTTCCATTTTGTAAACTAAGTGACGCAAAGAAAAAAAACAATTAAGGAAAAAACAAATGAATTATAATTTTTGAAATACAAATACATGAGTAAATAGCTGTATAAATTTGAATTTGGAATTCCTAACCAAAGAGAAGATATTTGAGATCAAAGTTGGCAGTACGGAAAAACGCCAATTTCATATGTAATGACCCAATATCTTCCTACGTCTGTTAATCCCAAATGATTAATATTACGTAAAATATGTTGGGAATCTTCCAAATAAGATCGAAGTTCGATGAGATTACAAGCTGCTTTATTTACGTTGTCGTAAAGTTTGCAATTAATATTTAACTGGACTAGACGTCCTTATAGCAGGGTCTAATTTATTTTGAGATTCCTAGTCTTAGAGGAATCGTTCGTGCATTAGAAACGAACCACGATAGATGGTATTGTTCTGATATAAACTCAACTACGGCCGGCGCATTCCAGCGGTAAGGCTCTTGATTCGCAAACCGAAGGTCGCGGGATCGAATCCCGGCGTGGCAAATAATTTTTATTTGATTAATTTGTGTTATTTCACAATTTATTCGTTCAAATTAATGTATAAGATATTTGCGGCACGTTCCAGAGTGGAAGATACTCACAGTATCGCCCTGGTGTAAGACCACCACTCAGAATTGAAACCTTGCTTGAAATGGCTTTAGCCGTGTTTGGTGTCCAGATTTGAATAGCCAGGTACTTCCCCACCTACCTCTTCCCTATCTCCTTCCCCTCCCCACTACCTTCAGCCTCACAACATACCCCAATTGGGGATGCCATAGTGTCACTGCCTCCAGACAGGAGCAGTTGCTAGTCTGTGCGGTATTCATTAAAAAAAATGAACTGATGTCTTGGGATACCTATCACAAAACTTGCATAACTCATCTAACTACATCTATTGAGAGATGTTGACACTATACACTACACTACACTATGTAAATTAGGTATAGTATCTGCCCTAGATTTATTTCCTCGTAACAATGCAATGTGTTTCGAAACATCGATGAGGACAAAGAGATGCTACTAAAATAATATTACACAGAACCTACCTTAGGGAGGTACATCTGTGAACGACCATGAAAACCATTAAATGTGACCTTTAAACTCATAGGAAAGACTTGGTATAATTTATTTTGTGTGCTGATTTCAAATGTAGAGTTCAGCGTTGAGATAAAAATGCTAGAATGGCCTGTGATTTTCTCAAAGTGGTATGTTAAATGCATTGTTATTTTGGAGTTGCGTTTTCCATTTTTTTATTTTGGAGAATACCGCACAAGGGTTCTGACTGTCCGGAACGAGTAGAACTATGGCATTACCAATTGTGGTAAGTTGTGCGGCTGAAGGTAGAAGGGAAAGGAAGGTAGGGAAATACTTGCCTGGCTATTTTTTCAAGTTTTTTCTCACGTTTTCTTCCAAATCTTTATTATTTTTCCAATTTAAAAATGTGGGGCAAAATGCAATCTTTTGGCGTCGCGTCTTATTTTTTAAAAGTTTAATTGATGTTTCAAATTTCCTTAGCTCTTTATGGAAAAGTTTCTTTGAGCTAATATGCTGAATTTCAATAGTAATTTCACAAAAAAAAAATTTGGTTTTTAAATTTTTTAATGTGAATATCTCACAAGAGTCGCAGCTGCTCCCGTCGGGAGTCAGTGGGACTATGGCATCCCCAAATGGGGTATGTTGTGTGGCTGAACGTAGTGGGGAAGGAAAGGAGATAGGGGGGAGGAAGGTGGGGAAGTACCTTATTCTGATTTGGTCACCAAACGCGGCTAAAGCCATTTCAAGCAACGTTTCAATTCTGAATGGTGGTCATCATGGTTACATGTTTACACCAGGGCGATAATGAGAGTATCCTCCACTCTGGAAGTGCCGCAAATATACTACATATTATTTTTAATTAATGCAATGTGAAAAATATAAATTAATCAATTTTTTTTTGCCCTCGCCGGGATTCGATCCCGCGTCCATCGGATTGCGAGTCAAAAGCCTTACCTTTAGACCACGCCGGCCGTCGTTCATGAAGCCATTCGAAAATCTTTGCTCAATCGGCACACAGATTCTTTACTCTTCAGTCGTTTTTGTGTTTATCAATTAGCCATCCAAAAAGCTTTAAAGGTACTGTTGTACGTGTATGTATCTAAGTGTGCCCAATTTCGCTATTATGCGTGTCTCCCAGTGTATTCTAATTCAATGATATTCGACCTAGATTTGTTTGGTTTGTGTTTTGATAATTCCCTCAGGCAACCATTACGGTAATGGCCGAAATTGTACAATATCATGTTACCGGTTGACTCCAATGAGTAACAGTGTCCGTTGTGAATGGTAATCGAACATTTCTCTCGGTATTAATGAACTTGACCTTTCATTGAGTTATCGTTGTTTGGATTTCAGCGATTCATAGTAACTATTCATCCAACTGTTAGAGCCAAAGGAAAAATAATGCCCCTACGCAGCTGTGCCTAGGTAATTTTTTTTTGTAATTTTTCTTTATGTATGCTTACTTGTTTTACGACTTTGAGATACGCTATGTCAAAAATATTTTGGCATAATATGAACTTGACAATTTATGATTCAACTATTTTTCAACTATTCAATTATATTTGCAGGCGATACTTTTCTATAAATAAAGGTATTTTTAATTGATTTATGAAGAGTGTTTAAAAAAATTGTAAGGGGCCCGACAGACTTAGTTTAAAAGATAAAAGATCATTTCGTTTGGCGTATTTCAACATATCGCTCGCTGTATATTCCCAATGGGAGTATATGGCGAAATGCTGTGAAAGCATAACATATCGATAAAGGAACTTCGAAAAGCTGTGAAGGACATTAAATCCAAAAATGAAATAAATTGAACATTTTTTCTCTTTCAATCTGCGTCGACGAAATATTTCTAGGAAATTAAGTGCGTCTTTTACGATGTGCATGTAGGATGATTTTTTTAAATAAAAAAACTGAAAATAAATAAATTATTGTTATTAAGGAAATTTACAAGATATGCTAAGTATGATGAAAGATCTAACCAGTGATATTTTATAATAAAAAAAACCATAATTATTGGTCTACAAAAACATGAGATATGATTTATTAAAAAATAAAAAACTTAATCATTCCTTTTTTTATTATTTTTTTATATTAACTCCACGTAGGAGGCCCTGAGGAAAATAATTTCCCTCAGGGCCTATGTCATCTGAGATGCTGTGTGGAGGGTCTTTTTAAGGGAGAAAAGGGAATGAACATTGGTCTTCAAGATATCCACGTCATAGGAAGGAGGAAGGAAGGATTCCTACCCGAAGCTTGTGCTCTAGAGATTGCAATCCGTTTGTTAAGATGGGAGAAAGAGGTTTTTTCAGGACTTTGGAGCTCCAGACCAGAGGTGGCCAAATTCAACCGTGGGGCGCACTTGCAATTTGTATAGGGTTAGAAGTTGCGTACTATTAACGAATCTGCGGGCCTTGCACAGTACGCCCAGTTAAAATATACTACAAAATGCAAATCTCTCGAGAATTTCTAGATATTATTTAACATTATTTTCTCAAAGCGGTGTAGAACAGTGACGCCAATTAACAGTTTTAACACCAATCTAGTTGCATATTATACACTCTTGGTATTCACATTTTTATACCACTAATTATGATTAATTTACAAGAGAGCGAATTAATAAAGCAACATTTATGATCAATTTACAACCAAAGATACCACTCTGCGCTGCTGATTCGCGCTGTAAAAAACAGGTCAGTTTATAATAGTATGTTTTAAAAACAGTTAATTTAGCAGTTTAATTATTTTATTCATGCAATCTGTTCGTTATTATATTAATTTATTTTATCTTAGTTATTTGTATCTACATTTATGTACAAATTACTATTTTATTATAACTTTCGTATTACAACATTTTTCATCCCTTTGTGGAACAATAAAAAACAATTGTGCAGACACGCGGTAGAAGTGAAACCTAATAATAATAACTCCAAAGGACACTAATTATCCTTTAATTACTTCGTCACTTTATACAAAAGATTCACGAGTACCTTGAAGTTACGCGAGACACCTCGGAGGGTAAACTTAAACTTTTACGACCTTTTATGGGTCGATCCAGATGTGAAAAAACCCTAGCGGCGGGATGCCACCTCTGGCCAATAGAATCCCTCGTCTCTAAGAGACAGCAAATGCTAGACAGAGAAAGTATTCGAGCGTGAAACTTATCAATATGCGCTCGAAATAATTATATATGTTACAGTAGGGTTTATTTATTATAATATTGCTACCAAGTTTAAAAAAGTTATCTACATTTGAAACTACATATATATTTACGAACACTATAATAATGACTATTTACTAATCTTAATTGTTTTACCAAATCTGATTATCAGATTAATTACTGTCGAACAGTGAGCTCTGGCGTCATTAGAATTACTTAGTGTCAATATCGTATATAAAGCCGCTCGTCTTTCCACATCTTTCTATGTCCATCTGAACTAAACATACACCCCATCAAATCTTCCCTTTCTTAACCTTACATTCTTTACATATCTACTGAATCGTAAATTATTTAATTTCGATTGTAACAAACTTTTCGACGTGTCTAGCAAGCCCCCATACATGATTATACTTAGGTTTATTTAAAAATTTAGGTGTTAGCTCCCACCGAAAATCGATACAGGTTGTCCCAAAACGGTACTTCAAGTCCCGCATCGGTCCGTTTGTAATAATTCCCATGCATTAATTGAATCGTAACTGTGAATCACCCACATCTTTCGGCCACCCGGTTCCCGGTACATAATGTTTGCTTACGGTAGGATGATATAAAAAGTGGATAGGTATTACGGAAAATGAAAGAATATACTCGTATGTATATTTTTAAACTTTAAAAAATAACCTACTAATCTCTACATATTTTTCACTAAAAATAACTTGTTTTAATAAGAAGTCGGAACCAGTTCCTTGTTTCTACCCGTTTATTACATATTTTCCTTGAATACTTTATGTTTTAAAGATCTTAAAAACATGATATGTTATTCTTGAAGATAATATCTGGACATTCTCCACGCCGAAACGGTAATTTTATGAAATTCTCGTAGATATTTAAAAAAATATATAGAAAAAGAATCACAAAGTATGCTCCAAAAATTATTATTAATTTGTTTCAGTTATGTTTGAAAAAAATCACAGTCTTTCTTTAAATGTTATATTAGATATTCCCCACGAGATTTTTGTTCTATTTTAAACGAGTCGTGTTTTATTAACCATTTTCGTTTAAAGATTATCGTTTTTAATTTTTTTTTTTTTTTTTTTTAATCCTTTATTCCAGATCTCGGGGAGGGTGGTGCAGTCCCACGAGTTCCATATAATACATATACAATATATCAAGTAAAATAAAAATATTGCAAGATGAGAGAAAAAAAAAATTACATGGTAAAAGAAAATAATAGATAATAATACAAAACAAAATAAGAAAATTTGAATTAAGTTAACTTTTTTTTATAAATCTATGTCATCAGGAAGTGGCTCCACCGCTTGTAGATGGGACCCTGCCAGAAGTGGAATGCTCCCATCACAAGACTGTTTTCGCTCGAGGCTAGTCGCGTTCTGAAGTTAGTGATCCGTTTCTTCATGAGTGCTCGGAATCCGGGAACTCGCCCTTCTTCAAACATCTCGGTGGCACTGCAGTACCAGGACAACCCAAAAAGCGTTCGATACGAGTTGTTGTACTGTACTTCCATTCTTTTTAGTGATGCTTTCTTGAAGTTGGTCCATAGCTCCGAGGTATATAGGCTCGTGCAGTACGTGTTAAAAAGTTGCCTTTTTGCAGCTGGGCTGCACTTGTTAAATCTTCAAGAAATCATATTTGCCCTTATGCACAGTGATCTTCTCTGTCGCTCAATATCCGAATCATCGCTGAGGTCCGCTGTTATGATGTGTCCCAAGTATTTGACCTCGATTTTTTCTGTTATTTTTGTGTCGTTTAGACTGACGGGTAATACTTTTATGGTGCCTGCGCCTGACTTGAATACGAGCAAAACAGACTTAGTGGGGTTATAGACCATGTTATATTCGGCAGCGTATTCTTCACATATCTTTAACAGCTTTCTCAGTCCTTTTATGCTTGGTGACAAAATGACCATATCATCTGCGTATGCAATGTTATTTACACAGTTATTTCCCAGGTGACAGCCTACATTTGCCGAGGTGAGTTTATCGCTTAAATCGTTCATATAGACGTTAAATAGAATAGGCGATAAACTAATATTAGCGTGCTCTTTCTAACGTGCGTATTTACATATCTCTTCATCTTCTGCTTTTTGAGCGGGTACACCGCTCCTTAAAAAAATAAATTATTTGGTGCAACGGCGAGAATTGAAACCCTAAGTCAAATGCATTAAGCTAGTTTCACACGAGCGCTATACTCTTATATATTTCACTAGCGAGCGATATGGTGATATCGGCCAAGCCCTCATATATTACGAGAGTATAGCTCGCAAGTGAGACTAGCGTTACCCTTTACTTTATGCTATTAAATATCTTTCAAAAGATGGTCCAACTCTCTTTATGAACTCGTTTGTTTAAGTTCTAAAGTTTAAGTTTAGACTTATTTTGCAGATTAATTTAAAGCATTTCCATTTTGAATGGTGGTTCGAACATTATCTAGTTGCAAGCAGTCTCCATTGTTTTATATCGTTTCTCTAATATTGTTCGTAGACGATATTTATTTCGATTATTATTATTAAAATGCGCGAAGGCGTACTTTTTTGTAACGTGACGCGACAATGTCCAGAAATGTCCACAGCTTGACAGCTCATTCCTACAAGTGAATTCCTACAATAATTCATTGAAGAAGAAGATTAAATTAATAAATCTGAACGAAAACATAAAACAGAACAAGATACAGAAAAATAAAAAGGTAACAGTCGCAACTGGGACACGAACCTACGATCTTAATTCTCGTTTAAATATAGTCTCAGGTCAAGTTTAAATTAAGTCTTAGGTCATTTTTAAATTAGTCTCGAGAAGAGTTTTTTCATGTTAACATTTTACTAAATTATGAAAATAGCGCTTCCAGCTATCAATTGTAAAGTTACCCTTCAAATTCCAGATAGAATAGCTTTGGAAGTTTCATGGTGCAAAAGCTCACCTTTCGAGAGCTTTTACTGCTTTATAAATAGAAATCTGGTTTATTGTTGAGTTGTTTATCTTTTTTGTATTTATAATATTATTACATAGCCCCTGACACAATTTTCGAGCTTTCCTCTCTTATTGAAGATTCGGTGCTCCACTCTATATTGCTTGGTTATTTCTATGCAGTAATGCTAACCGTTTTTAGCATTGTTGAAATAGCGACGTACAGAATTTCTCGGAGTTTTTCATTTGAAACCAATCCGGCAGTTTATGCCTCTTGTTTAAAATACATTGTCTCGTTTCAAGGTGAGACTAAATGATAATTTGTTCATTTTTGTGATTCGTCACAGGCAGGAAATTTGTTTGAGGAAACTCAAAACTGACGTAAGACCGAAACGAAAGGTATTTTTTAAAGATTCCTCATAAATAATAATTTATTACATTGCAGATTGCAGGGAAGATACAATTAAGAATAATCGATAACAAGTTAATATATCTAATTTTTTTTTTGTATTTTGGTAGAAAGCAGTCACTTTGTGGTTTGACATATTAATTGAAATAAAGTAATAACTTTTTTTGTAACCACGATTTAATTATCTCTTTCTTTTTATTTTCTTTCTTCAATTCCGACCGGTTTCGTCCCGGTCCATTTCTGTATGTATACCTACATAAGCTCACACAATATATATTTTTGATCGGTTTAATTTTATACCCTGAAGATTCTTGTGTTAAGCGAAACCAGTCGGTATTGAAGAAAAAATTTAATAATTAAATCGTGGTTACAAACAAAGTTATTGTTTTATTTCAATGTATATTTTTAATGAAAACAAAAAACTTTGTGAACATCACTATATTATTAATATTATCGAAATATTTCGAAAACGAATTATTTGTCGGGATAAGAAATTAATATAAAAATAACTAAATACAAAAATAAGTATAGACAAAATATAAAAAAGGAGAGGTGGTTAATTACTGAAAAATATCATAAAAAACAATTATGTATATAATTAAATATAAAAATTATTTTAGGATGTGTAAAAATTGAATTTACATACTTTTTTAAAAAGTTTTTAAACAAACAATAAAAACAGGAAGTTATTATGAAAATAAATTTAAGTGATGGCTATTTTCAAGTTTGCTAGCGAATGACACGGGTGTATCGAAACCAGTTGCAGAAAATTTAAAATTTAAAGTAACAAATGTACGTGGAAAATTGAAACTCTTCAAAACAAAATGTCTTATAAAAATGTTTATTAAAAAATCCACCATGTTCCATTTTTTTAATCCAAATTGCGATCACAAATATTGCAATTATATTTAAGCCGCCGCTACCCGAATTTCTACCGATTTCTTATACATATATCTCCCTTAAACATTTGAAGTTTTTAAGCTCTTAAAAAATATATGTTATTTTCAAAGATAATATCTAGACGTGTTCCACGCCGAAACGCAAATTATATGAAATTACCTTGATAAAAAAAAATCGCAAAGTAAGCTCCGAAAATTCTTGTAAACACGTTCGTTTCACTTATTTGATAAGTTATGTGTATGAAAAAAATTCACATTGTTTCTTTAAATGCTCTTTAAGATGTTCCCCACAAGATCTTTTTTCTATTCTTGTTTTCACAATTTTGGCTTCAATTTTATAGTTTTAATTATTAGCGCGCTGTCTTCAACATTCGCAATTACATATCTCTCCATCTTCTTCTTTTTGACCGGGGATACGGCGCCTTAACACCGCAATATCTGTTTTTTTTAAAATGAAACATAAAAGAGTTATCACAAGTCATTGATTTGACTCCGTTTTCTTGATATATTTATTATTTATCAAGAACGTCCATAATGTCTTTCATAAGTCATTCGTATCGGCAAGTTGTTATCTAGAAGTGCAGCGCAGTGATGTGCGTGCTATGTCGATTCCCCGTTCTACGTGCGTGACTATTATCTACTACACTATTAGTATTTATGTATTCGTAACCGTATCGTCAGTCAGGTAGTGAGTTCGGCCTGTCCTAATCGGCAATCGTACGGATATCGGGGAAAGAAATTGAATGCTCGACTTTCGCAACGCGAATGCCGATCGATTGAGGCGCCCCATCTCTTGATGGCCTCAAAGTATTTAAAAACAAAAGTTAGCTGATTTTTTTTGTTTTTTCTTTATGTGAATAACGCAGTAGTCCGGAGCCAGTGGGACTGCGAGAACTGAGACTGAAGGAAGTTTTTAGGAAGAGAAGGATGTGTTTTCTAAGAGGGTTGGGAATTTTCTGGCTATTCAGATTAGTGAAACACTTTAATTTAAATTTTATTTCTAGCAATGTTCTGAGAGTTTTTACCACCCCATGTAATTATATTTTTCTTATTTATATTTCTGTAGCCGAAAACAAAATAATTAAATAAAGTCATGTGGATGAGAAAATATTCATACAAAATAGTATCTCAATAAATAATAAATTTTACAAAAGTAACTTTATTTGGAAGGCAGGTTTATGTACCGCCGCTTTGGGAACTATTTATTTGATAACCGACACCTCTGCCATAGGTCACCTCAAGTGGTTCGCTACGTTTGGCGACTCAGCAGAGGTTCCTGGGTCCATGGGGTGAGATTTGTCTAGGTCTTGGCGGCGGATGGGTTTGACCACCCACTGCGTGGTGGACCGAATCTAGAGAGACTGGTTGAGGGAGATCTTTTTAGCTCTCCAGTCGGCGTCTTGAACCGTAGTGAGAGGGATGGATTCATACGTCCGTCACTCCTGGACACACTCACCCCCAGATTCCTACTCACCCCTCATAAGTTTTTCCTACCCAAAACGTCCTCACCTTCCATTTCCATAAAAATACCCTCAACACAGCAAAGAAGACAAATGATGTGTGAAGCTAATGTAAAAAAAAACAATCGCAGCTGCAAATATCTTTAAGAATACTTCGTTTGACGAGGCTGCCGACATCGCTATGAATTTGAATCACTTACCATTGAATGAAGTGAAAAAAACATCGACATGCGACGTACGAAGAAAGAAATTAAAAATGCATCCATTTTAACACAGAAAATCTAAAAATATATCCACTGGCATTTTGATTCGTATTTTGTCTTTGTAGAGGCGGATCACAGGATGAACAACTTGAATTTAAAGTTTACACACTCGAAAGAACAAGGACACATCGAAAAAGTTATCGGTGAAAATGAATCTTCTGCATAGGCACAAAACAGGAAAACAGTTGTTTGTGGGCTTCAATACGGTGCGGACGTCTAGTGATCGAAGCGGTCATTCATTGTTTCTTGTTACAATTGGTGAATTCAATAAAACGTGTGAAAATTATTATGAACTGATTAAATTTGTGGGTTTTGAGCGAAGTTATCGGTGTTTGTGACCATCTCGTGTGCTTTTGAAAATTTGTCGTGTGCGCCAAAAAACTGTTAGAAAAGTGTTTGTGAAGAGTGTTTTCTTTAGTAATTCTGCAAGGTTTTTTCACATGGCACAATAATGAAATCGAAAGTTTTTTTTTTTTTTTTAATTACTAATTCTTTTAGAAAACAAAGGTTTCCGAACATCACTCCTATGAAAAGTGAAGAAATATTTTTTTTAATTAAGTTAGGTGTGGTCCATGAGCTATTTTCAAATGTTTGATGTGAAAACTTCTTTAGCACCATTGTAATTTGAAACTCGATGAAACAAAAAATAGCGACACTAAAAAGAGACAAACACAAACATCTATAGGATTTAGTATAATAATAGTATAAGTGTATTTAGTATAATATACTATAGAATGAATATATAGTGTATTTAGTATAATATACTATATAATGAGGTAGTATAATCGGTCTCCTCTTTTTGCGGTGCTTCGTAGCCTCCCCACTCTTGTCTATTTTAGTTTTCTGAAGGTTTCAATTCTACCGCGTGTGAATTGCACACTCCGATTTTTGTGAGGAGTTGTGGGTTCAATTTTCTCTGCAGCATAAGTTACGTTAACATTTTTTTTTGTATTTTCGTTTGTATTCTGCTATCTTAAGAAGCAATTGATATAAAACGATGATCTTTCCAGTATAAACTAATCTTCAGTTATTTGTGTAAATCGTTAACATCGTATTCACTAAATAGGATATAGGTTAAGCTAAAATAGGTCCTGGTCGGACTTGCGTCGAATCAGTGATGGATTTATACTTCTTTTCATAAGTATAGGCCACTTCATTTGCGCCGCCCCTTTCTCCTTCTTGGAAGTTGCCACCTGTCATAATCACTCACTTGTAGACTGCCTGTGGGCTTCCGCCCCTAGGCCGCGGCCTATACGGCCTATTGACAAATCCAGGACTGAGTCAATAGACCTCTGTTGTGAAAAGGACTTACATACACTTTCAGATACATAAAGTATTTTGTGAGAGTGTCAATGTTTTCAGTCGCTACTCCTTATCGATGCTTTTGCTCTCACATTTTTGTATTTGATTGCTTTATGCATCATTCTCCCACAGAGTATTAACACACGATGGTTTGCTGATGGCCGCTTAAATTTTAATGCTAATGCATATCGGCAATTATAACCCACTTCAATGTGCGCTGATCATTAATCTCCCTCGCACGACTGTATAATTGTATTAATATGGCACTATGAACACGCATTGTTCTAAGTACACTATAATTGGTTCAATTGGAGTGATTTTCACTGGCCTAAAGCGCTTTTCACCTAGGGTGTCGAAAGATCCGAAAAGATAGTTTGCTCGCTAAGCGTTTTTTTTTTACTAAATGTATTGTAGACCACGTACCTTATTAATTTGTATCATTATTATTAGTTTGACATTTACAGTACATGCGATACGTTGTTTATGGATTTATTAATTTTAAGTGGACGAAGATTTAGTAATTCAGATGTCTTCTTCCTTGCACTGTCCCAACTCATTGCCTAGGTAGGCTGTTAGGGTAGGCTCTTCTCGTTCTCAGCTTACATCTTCTTCGGTTCTGTGTATCGCTTTCATCCAGGCCGTTTCTGTGTAATATTTTGGAGCATTGAGTCATCCAGGAGTTCTTTGGTCTTGCTCTGGATGACTGTCGATGAAGCTTCATAGTAAATTAGTTTAATCTATCTCCATTATAAAATCGGCCACCATAACACGGGCATCAGCCTAACATGGTGGTCGAAAAATCCACAAAAAATGTAACCATATTATGCAATGATTAAAGAAAAGAAAAGAAAAAAATTCAGATGTAAATTAGTTTACCTAATCTACATATTACACCGTTTAATGACTGTCTTTAAGGCTGAAATTGGTCGCATATTTGCGGCACGTTCCAGAGTGGTCGATACTTTCAGTATCGCCCTGGTGAAAGACCACCATTCAGAATCGAAACGAAAGTTTGAGATTGCTTTAGGCGTGACCCATCTCCTTTCTTTCCTCACTCCGTCAGCCTCTCAACATATTCATAACAGAATGACATATTCCCATAAGCTTCAAACGGTAAAATTAAATATATAATATGTTTTTGAATACCCCTGATGAAGGTCGTTGAGTTTGAACCGAAACCGATTGGTTTTATATATTAAAGTTATTTAATAAAGTGCGAATGAACGAAAAAAAGAAGTGTAACGAGAATACATGACGCAAATGTGAATGGTAAAGGAAGTCAGGGACACCCGAGTAAGGCATGGCACGTTCAATTGAATCAAATACTTGAGTCGGGCCATGTCAAGAGTCAGAATAATAGAAGAGTATCTATGAGACGATGTATGAATGTGAATGAGACAAAGAGGGTGTACCAAGACCGATTTGTTTGGCGGTCTTTCCTCTCTGAAACAGCGTGATAGTAATTTCATTTAATTATTATAATTACGTATACCCACAAAGTGTTTGCTACATGTGAAAATTTAAAGATTATTGTTAATTCACTAAACTCCATCCCACGAGACCTGTGAATTAAGCGCAGTTTAATCTATTATGCAAACACACTAAAATATCACTAGATTATGCAGCAAAAAGATGTCCCGATAAATTAGAGTCAACAGGCAACCTTTCGTTTTCGCTTGACATTATTATTTAATAATATGCTAGTTTTGTCATGCAAATAATGTAAGCAGTATGACGATGTGATTCTTCGCACCATTCGAATATATAAGAAAGTCACGTTTACGATCTGTGTGAAATGAACCAAAACTGTACCGTTAAGTGTGTATTTTCTGTTAGTCAGAAGTAACTGACTTATATGAAAAGTAGCCAGTAACGCAATTAATTTATTCTCTTCCTTGTTTTCTGTGTACTTACGTTTGTAATAGTTTTTATTGATCGAATTTATCAAGTTGTTTTATTTATTAATTTGTTTAACAAAATATACAATTCAATTCATGTGAAAAATGTAGAGATTTGAAAATAATGCATGGTTAATGTAAGCGTAATGAGTAAGATTAAGAAAGAAAGACTTAGATGGTTTGGGCATGTGAACGGTTGAATGAATTATAAGGAGAATATGAAAATATTAAACCAAATCTTCAATATCTCGTTAGCCACACAAAACGTTTTCATTATTTTATACTTTTAACACATGACATCAGTAACTGTTTATCATCATTGTTCAATTTATTTATTTTACTTATTGTAATTAAGAAGGTTATGTAAGGTTAGATTTTCCTAATTTAATTTTTAATTTCTCATTTCAATTTATTCAGCAGATGAAGCAATGGTTTTTTTTACGTATTTTTCTGTTGTTTTGTTTTTTACTTTTTCTTAGTTTTTTGTGGTTTTATGCTGAAACGGCGCTCGCTCATTAATTAAATACTTATCTCAGTGGTTACACAATTATTTTTTTATTTAACGTAATAACAGCTAATGAATACATTTGAATATTTCAGTGAATACCTCTGATGTGTCCGGTATGACCAGGCGCGTCTCGTCCTTACGTCCACTCGTGCACCGAACCGCCAACAAAATTAAACAACATATTTATCATCGTATTTCTACCCAATATGTTTAATTATAAAATTACACACAATCTTTGAAAATTAAAATTAATTACCTATCTAAATACGTATATTTGATTAGAGAAAATGGTTCATGGTTTCCAAAATAATGGAAAATGGCGTTGTTTGTGAATTGTCATTTTGTGTGGAACCTCTAGCAGACATCACCAAACAGTCAAAAACGCAAATTGCACTTAAAATATGGCAACGACCGCGCCGCGGTTTAGTTTATTAAACAATAATCCATCACCATATATACATTTTTAACAATATTAGTTATCGGAAAATGGTTAGCGAACACGAAGAATTGCTCACGTGCTGTTAGATCGGCGGCAATCGGGAAAAGAATGAATCTTCTTTTCGTTCGACACTCGTTGTTGGCGTACGAATAGTCAATAGAAGGTAATCGCTATTCGCTAATGGCCACAATAGTATCATTTGTCTTGCAAAATTCAACCTTGAACAACGGATCTTGTTATGCTTGGGATTTAGGGATTCTACTTGAAAACTTTTTTAACAGTTTTAAGTTCACCGGGTATCGAGACAAAACATTCCTGATTAGACGGGTGATTGAATTTTTTGCTCGGCAAAAGGATTGAAGAAGTGATCTTCACTATACATAGATTAGAAAACCACTATTAAATTATTCATTTCGTTTTTGATTTATTGCTCGGTGAAACACCAAACATTTAAAACAGCAACACCTAAATTTTTAAAATATTATTCTTGTTAAGTTTGTATACATTTTGGCATTGGGAAAGAATATTTGTTCCAAAACCGGTCGGCGCTAATATAAAAAAATGTAACAGATTAAACAAAGTAACATTGTTTTATTTAAATTAATATTCATGGTCTCACCGCCGAAAGGGTTAGATTATCATTAGTCCGTTAGAGCTGCATTGCAATCGTGATAGTGAGAAACACTATGAAAGTTGTTATATTTGCTTTACTCTCGTGTGTCTCGTACATTCCAGTATCCATACACCATACAACTTGCACTACAAACAACACACTCGACATTACAGCCGGCAGTAGACAGGGCAGCAAACACAGACCATTGCGTTTCTTCTTATTGCTCCCATAAATGCCCAGTGCAGCTGCTATCCTAGTTTGCAGTAAATTTTTATTGCAATATACCAGATGATATTTTTTGCTGTGTAAATCGGTGGATTACCCCAAAAATCTTACATTTTCAAAACACGTTTGGTTCTCATCTAAAACTTTTATCTGGAAAACCTTTATCACGGAAAGAAATAGTACCTTACTATTAAATATTAGTTAAGACGACAATATACCCTAAAATATATTCAGAATCTTAACGATGTAAGTAAAGAAACCGTGTATACTAATTGCGACTCGCGACCCGTGTAGGTATTTGACGGACCTACTGTCGAATTTACCCTGTCAAAGAAAAGAAGAAGAAAAATAATGTGTGAATCTAAACGACGTAAGTGAAGAAAGCGTGTAAACAAAAATATGCGCCCGCGGTACGGCGTATTGGACGGACGTACGGTCGAATTCACCCTAGCAGGCCTGGAGATTCGACCTTTCCGCCGGGTTCATTTTAATTAGTTCTGAAGTACGTGTTACTAATTTAATTCATCGCCATAAACATAAACACCGCCAAATCAATTATAATCCAGAAAAACTTGTAGTGATTTAAACAAAATGATTTTGTTTTCTGGGTTACTAGTAGGATACTTCAAAATGTCATACTTATGTTCCGAACCGTTTTGCCTCATTTTTTTTTTTATTTAACTTGTTAATTTTCGGGAAATTGTAAGTTTGTACATGAGTAATATAGCCAAAATAAAACCAATTATGGATTTCGTCCTCGTAACTTTATGTCTAATAAGGAATTATAAATTAGTAAATTTATAGCATATTTGATATGTAAAATTATAATTGATTTATGGCGAGCATTCAATATTGCTTTCCTTATTATCTCAGAACTTAGTATTTGGAGATGTCTGGCTAATCAACTGCACAATTGATATACCGACCCACTAAGCTTTGATTCTATTTTAATAAGAAGGTAAAACCAAATAATTCATTTTGTTTCTCAGATTCTATTTTCATAAATTATTTTCAAAAGAAAACTCTAAAAACCAAGAAGTTTTGTCTTCATTTTGATCATGAAACGAACAGCTTCCGGTTGCTATATCGCTGTTAAAAGCACTTTGTTATCTTTTTGCGTTGATCAGATGATGATACCATGCAGCGAAAGGTACGGTATTCGGTATTCGGTGAGTGCAAACTCTCGTCGGACGATGCAGACAGATGCCAGATTCAGTAAAGCAGCCATCATTCATTTGATTAGCCCAGCACTAAAGGGAGATAGATACTTCTAGGCACAGACCAAACACTTACTGCGTACATGCCTTGGTCTCGGATATTGTGCGATATATCCCCCAAGTGGTTTTCCAAGTTTGGTACCTTAGCAGGGGTGCCCGGGTTCATGGGTTGAGGTTTTTCCAGGTCTTGGTGGTGGATGAATCTACCCACCAGCTGCGTGGAAGGCCAGATCGGGAGTGATTGGGAGTGGGAGGGATGGATTCATATTTCCGTCAGTCCTTGAGACACTGACCCCTAGATTCCTACCCACCCCTCATACGCTTTTCGTTCCCAGAACTTCCTCTCCTTCCTTTCCCCAAAAAGACCCATTACACAGCATCCCCAAAGATGATATAGGACCTGAGGAGAATTACTTTTCCCGGGGCCTCCTGTGTGGAGCTTATGTAAAAAAACACTATCTTAGACCCGTGAAAAATAACGGGATATAAAATAAAAGATTTAATTTTTGAAGTGAAAACTTCTTTAGCACCTTTGTGATTTGAAACTCGATGAAACGAAAAATAGCGACACGAAAAATAGCGATACTAAAAAGAGACAAACACTTAGGTATATCTAAAGGATTTAGTCCGCAAGAGAATGAGATCGGAATCGGTCGGTGCCATTATTCGTAGCCTATCGGTCTACTTTGGTGCTGTGCTTCGTAGCCTCGGTTTCCTCTTTGTGCGGTGCTTCGTAGCCTATTGATCTCCTTTTCTCCCCACTCTTGTCTACTTTAATTTTCTGAAGGTTTGACTTCTACCGCGCGTGACCGGCATATATTGTTTTTTTTTTAATTTTCACGGCAGAGAATCGAACACTGATCAACTTTTTGGAACGAAACTATGCTGACCATTTATTACACCACCAACTATTTTAAGAGCGGCGGCATAAATGATTAAAACTAAGAAAGCCTCTGTAGAATTTTAAATTTAATTATTTTTTATTATTAATTTGGACCTTCCACAAACGGCACCTTCGTTACCCTACAAACTTTGTGCTTATTGTTCAACGCATAAGTGGGTTCTATTTGGAATAGAGGCTAGTATTTTCATGTGATGTCATCCATACGGTACTCATCGCTTCAGGCGTTCCGTACTCCGTACAGCCTCTTTGTTTAAAACCCCAGTTGACTTGCTTTTAATAAATGCTTTGTACGAATTATTACAACCGTGTATTGCAATTGAATGTGAATGAAATTTTTTAAGTGAAAACTTCTTTAGCACCGTTGTGATTTTAAACCGATGGAACGAAAAATAGTGACACTAGAAAGAGACAAAAACATACATCTATAGGATTTAGAATGAGATAGTATAATCGGTCTCCTCTTTGTGCGGTGCTTCGTAGCCTATCGGTCTCTCCTCTTTGTGGTACTGCGAAGCCTCCCCACTCTTGTTTTCTTTGGTTTTCAGAAGGATTCACTTCTACCGCGTTTGAATGGCACACATTTTTTATTGATTAATAAACATTCATTAATTTCACACTGTTTTCCAAAAGTAAAATGAAATTTGATACCTCTTACCCGGTCAGTGGTTGAGCGGGCATCGCGCTTGGGTCCCACCCGATTCGATTCGATTCCTCGGCTGGCTAAGTCCTCCATCACAACACAAGCCACATTTTGGCTTTCTGTGGTGGTGGTAGTAGGAGATTTTCGAACATTGTTGGGTTATTCGTAACCCGTGAATGTTTGTCTTTCTTTCATAAAAAAAAAAAATTAAAAAATTGTGCAGTTCACACGCGGTAGAAGTGGAACCTTCATAAAACTAAAGTAGACAAGAGTAGGGAGGCTACAAAGCACCTCACAAAAAAGGGATCGATTAGTCTATCTCATTTTCTCGCAGGCTAAGTCCTATAGATGTACTGTTAATATGTTTGTCTCTTTTTAGAGTCGCTATTTTTCGTTTCATCAAGTTTCAATTACAACGGTACTAAATAAGTTTTCACTTAAAAAAATCTTATTTGTTATCAATCAGGAAATATTATACATCCTTTGTGTCGCCGTCAAATTTCCCATAATGTAATTTCTGTATAATTATAATTCCGGTTGAAAAGTCTGCAATAGTTTTGATGGATGCCCGACTATTTTGTCGTTTATCATCACATTAGTACAAGTGGATTGTATCGGTAAACATCAGTAAATGTGGGTCTCTTCAAGACCCGGTCTAACTGTATTGTACACCGGACACAGGGCGCCCACTCTCATCTCACTGTAAATATAATCTGTCAAATCCAGACATTGAAACGAAAACCACCTCAACCAAGGACAGGACACTGGATTAAGTTGGCCTGCTATTATTTATATAAGATTCTCCTTTTTTAATTTTGTGATTTACTCTCCCGTATCAAACGACATATCCTTTACTCCTCCACCGAGTTTTGACATGAGTTAAACATTATTTAGTACATAATTTTCGAAAATTATTGTAACTGACTATCATTTCGTTTCCCGAAAGGGTAGGCAGAGAGGATTGATTGCCAAACACCTGGGTCCTGGCACACATTCCCGCTTCATTCACATTCATAATATGTTTTATACACATATAAGTGTATCGACTCGAGTATTTGATTAATTTGATCGTGCTCCAAAATTATTTAACGTATCACTACTTACCACTCAGTAGTGAAGTGAAAAATGGTTTTCAATACAAAAAATGTTAAATTCAATTAATGTTAAGTTTCATTATATGGCCCAGGTAATACAATAATCCGATTTTTATAATTTAATTACCAATATCCTTCACTTGGTTCCATGACAACTCAACATAGTGGCAAATAAACACACCTTTGCAAAGTGATATAAAGTCATAAAAAGTGACGAAAAAACCCATAACCTAACTCCTAATCCAACGTAATCTATTTAACCCTAGAGTGGGCGCGTCTTTCCGTAAAACGTCAGTGGGCGCGTGGGGAGCATTTTGCCGTTCGTTTTCGTGGACAATTTTAAGTAGGAATACTGCAATTTAATTAAAATAAATTTCAGGGTTTAAGTATAACACAAATAAGGAATGACAAATCAACATATTTATTGAAGTCTGTTTAAGGAACTTTGGTTTACAGTAAATTGAAGAAAATTTAACCTTTAATTTACTTTTTTGAGTGATCCTACATTATCTTTCTATAATATTTATAAAAATGAAAAAAAAAAAGTTTTCTTAATCTACAGGGCATGCTTTGGCGAAACAGTTTTCACATAAGTATGTGTAATGTTCAATGCACAGTAATTTTGAGCATCTGCAACACCCTTTCCCCCCCACAATGCTGTAATTTCGAACTAAGAGTGTCTGACTTTATTTATAATATAATTTCTATTTTATATATATACCTAACCTGTTTCATATAAAAATGTAAAAAATAATAAATAAATACTTAGTTACTGAAAAAAAAGAACATATTAGTTTCTTTATTTAGAAGTACCCACCTTATTCATAAGTCATTCTTATATTTAGTTTTAAGTATCACTTGTATTTTTCATAATCAATTTTTACTTACGTGAGTGGGGGCGCAGTGAGCAAATCGCCGCCGGACGACACTTGTTGGTAAAAAACCTTCTTCTCCAGCGGCCCCACCGCACTGATGGCGTCCAGTCTTTCGGGACGGTCCAGCTACCAAAAAGCTCATAATTTACGCGCAATAGATTTAAGAATTATCAACGTGCCCACTTTAGGGTTAACCTAGTTTTTTTCATAACTTTAAATATCTTTTAAAAGGTATGTTGATTTGCCTCTGTGTTGAGTTTTACGGTACTCCTTCACTTAATTACCTGTTTAAGTTCGTTGTCATTGTTAAATTTAATTTCAAAGATAGATTTTTCGAATCTTCCGGATATCATGTGTAACTTAATTGTAAAACTAATTGAAAATGGTAATTTTTTAAATGTTTTAATGTGAGGTAGATTGACTTACAACACAGTTGAGTCGGAGAATCAGATTTAAATAGCAGGCCAACTAGATTCTGTGTCCTGGCCTGGGTTGTGGTGGTTTTGGAGAAATGTGAGAGCGATTTATAACCGTGAAGGCGACGGGATGATATTAATCTCCCCGATTCAACCCACGCGAGGATAAATTCCAAATTATTTATTCGATTCGAAAGTGTTTATTTAGCATTTTTTTGTAAATTTAATTCTAAAAATAAATCCGTGCACATGTTTTGCGACGAAAATACTTTTGTTTGTCTATTTATTTACGGTCGTACAAACAATTTTTTTCCGATTTTTTTACGCTCTTATTTTACTTAGACATTATTGAAAAATTATAAATACTTATGACCAAAAAATAATCACAAATTAATAATTTTATCATCACACGTTTGAGCATTTTTATTGCTAACTTGAATGTAGCTATATGAATATATTAAAGAACATATTTTGAATGAAATGAAATCGATATTGAGTTATAGATTATACGAGAATAATCAATCTTCTTATTGGAACCGCCCTGTACAAATTTAATTCTCAGCCGCTAGTTATAATGGCCCTTGGCCCGGCTTCCCGCATGTCTACCGATTTATTACATATTTTCCTTAAATACAAGTTTTAAAGCTCTTAAAAAAATATATTTTCTTATATTTATTTTATTGAAGATAATATCTATACATTCCTATGCCGAAACGGCACTTTTAAGGTAGGAACATACTAGGCCCACGCAACGCGACGCGACGCTACGCAAAGTTCCTGTCCATGTTCACACAGGCCATACGCGTCGCTGTGACCACGTGACAATAGGTCTCTGGTGCGCCGGCGCGTTTGATTTGACACATTTGACATTTATTTTGTTATGTTTATGTGATTCTTTTCTCAGCAGACGACAGCTTTGCCATGTCTTCTAAAAGCGAATTTGAAGATGATTTGCTACGATTATTATTATTAAATCAATATTCTCGTAAAAAGAAAAACAAAAAAGTGAGAAGTATTTGGGTCCACGACATTAACAAACGAAGACAAATGTTTGGAGGGTCCATACTTTAGTAAAAGATCTATAATCTGATACGGACGATTCTTCATATACTTCCGTATGAGTAAAGTGGTATTTGAAGAGCTTCACAGCATAATTGAATATGATATAAAAAAAGAAAACATACGTCTTCGAAAGTCAATTTGGACTAGAGAAAGACATTCATTATAGGGATATAATATTGAAATTAGTTAATTATTATATAATCGTATAGCAGAATCTCTATAATTCTGAGATTTGATATTATAAATAACTTCGTGCTCAGTTTCAATGAACTGTTCGTCACCCATTTTTTAATAATAAATGTCAAAAAAACAACCACAGATATAGCGAAACGCGTTATGCTTAGATAACACCAAAAAGATGTGAAATCATCTCATAGTAGGCGTGACCATACCCCCTCCACCTTCCACACGGCCCACGTCGATCTGGCTGTGGCAGATCCGCGTCGCGTAGGGCACCTCGGTTTGCGTTGCGTAGGGCTAGTGTGATTCTAAAGCACCCGTTTCCATAGAAAATGTATGGAAGATAAGTAGTCCAGATATGGAAATGGTGACGTCAACCTACGTAGCGTCGCGTCGCGTGGGCTAAGTGTGTTCCTGCCTATATGATTTTCCTCGGTAGAAAAAAATCACAAAGTATTCTGCGAAAATTATTATAAACACTTTTTTTCAGTTATTTTACAAGTTATTTGTATGAAAAAATTCAGTGTTTCATTAAATGCTATTTTAGACATTCCCCACGAGATTTTTGCTCCATTTTAAACGAGTCGTGTTTTTTAAGCATTTTCGCAATTTTCGCTTAAATATTATCCTTTTTCCTCATTAGCGCGCTCACAACACGCCTTAATGCCCAAGGAATACAAAAGATTTAGTCCTATGTATAAATACACCATCAGCATACACTATTTTTTTGTTCTTACTTATCAATATACGGAGAATTTTATGCTACAATAGTACAATTATTATCAATAACTAAAACCACACTAAAACAATCAGCAGTAGGTACATTCACTAGTGTAGCGAATTCCAAGAAATCAGTATCCGTTTTCCCTTGGCCGCTTGTGTTCCATGTTTATTTGTTCTTGATTCGATTTCATTGTCTCGCAGAGTTCACTGTTATTTTCTACATGGCAAATTAACAAGTAGTATCACTTGATTTTCCCATGTTAATTAAGCGATTTTAAACAATACGGTGTTATTACTTTTTATTCCTTTGCTTCCTAGAATTGCGTAGTTGTAATTTTTTTCTTTGTCGAAGTTGATGAACGGTTTTTTTTGCGAATATTGTGCATTGTTTTTTTAACTTTAAACCTAGTTTTGTAGTATTTAAATGTATCAGTTGCACAATCAGTAGCTTAGTATCCTTGAGGTGAATTTCTCACGAAAACGGCGCTATAGAAATAGACCAATAATTATTTGTCAATACGTTATTTGGTTTGGAAGTTTGCTAGTGGATAGAAAATGGCAAAAAATATTAAACAGCATTTTTTTAAATTTTTGGACGCCGGGTGCCGTGAAATTGTTTGATAAGTTTTACTTTAAATTATAAGTAAAAAAAAACCAATGTAATAATAAATAATAATAAATTATGATAAATCTTTCTACTTACCATTTTAAACAACACCGGTTTCGCCCTGCTACAGATATCGTTCCATACAAATGAATTTTCTTTTTCTAAATAATATTTGTGAAAGGTAAATAATTTTCCATTCCAAAAAATAAGTTGGGAAACAGAGTGTTTCTGCAGATTAAAATGCAAGTCAAAACTGAGGTAACCTGATGATATGAGGTAACTTGATGAGACTGGCCGTAATTCGGTGAATGATTTTTTTTATTTCTGGAAAGAATTACAAAAGGCAGTATATTTTATACATTCGGCGTGAAGACTAGTTATAAAATGAAATAATATCAGGAATATGAGACATAAAAAGAAAAGAACTTATGAAAATAAGAACATAACATCCCTAATTTGGTTGATACGATAATTAACTAATACGTATTTCTAAAGAGTTTCGAAAAAAGAAAAGTACGTTGATTCCTAGTGTAAAGAAGCAAAAATTGTTAAAATAAGAGCAATCCTGTAACGCTATTTTATTTATTTTTTCATTAATCTTAAGTTAGCTCACATCTTTGTGTGTGCTAATATTTTATAAAAATATAAACATTTACATTGGTTGGCAAACATAATCATTCTTTAAATATTACACATAAATAAAGACATTAATAATTGAGGTAGACATACTTTCGTAATTCTTTTTTTAACTTATTTATATTTTCTATCTCAGTAATTTTATTCGGGATGTTGTTATACAGTTGGACGGCCTGGTACATCAGAGATTTCTGGGTGCATAATTTCAATAGAGAAAGAATTATTGCGCCTCTCACATAAATATAATATAAGGCAAAACAAATAATAAACGAACTATTGCCAACTAAGGTACTATAACCAAGTTTTTTTTAAATTTTTTTTTAAAGAAAGACAAACATTCCCGGGTTACGAATAACCCAACTCTTACTCTACTAAGTTTACTCTACTACAAAATTCTTTTTAAAGTTATTTCGTTCCTAAAAGAACTAAACTCCGCACTTAATATCACGATTGAAAGAAATTCAATTTGGGAGGCGGGAATGGGTACCGCCGCTTTCCTTTAAAAATCCTCCACACAGCATCCCCAAATATGACATAGGCCCTGAGGGAAATTATTTTCCTCAGGACCTCCTGTGTGGAGCTCATGTAAAAAAAAATATACATAAATATATATATATATAAGATGACAAAGGTAATGGATTCATAAAAGTAAATAAAAGCATTGGTTAGTCGCCTTTCTCTTTCGACGTTATCACTTTTTACCATTAAAAACACATCTCTTTGACAGCAGAACCTTTAAAAAATTAGACATAATTATTTAAATATATAATTTTTTTACAGAGCTTTAAAAAGTATCTAATCGCAAAACAATTTTAAATCATTGATTGTTAGTATGATAAGCTTTTCAGAGTCGAAGTTTAAAATTACTTAAAGGCTTTGTTCAATTTGTCAGGAAGGGTCGTTTAAGGTTTTTGCTTCCCTCGCATCCTTTTTGCCCTTCGAAGGTCAAATTTGAATGCGTCGTATATTATTTTAGGTATATATCTTACCATCGAAGGTTGTGCTGCGAAATAGGGGATGAAAAATAAGGGAAAGGGAAGAGAAAACGACATTTAGGGCGGTGTGAATGTCGTCAGGATCGCGGTAATGTTGTAAAAGTAAAACTGATGTGAAAATTGGGATGGCTGCCAAGAGCAAAAAATTTCCTTAGACATTGAATATTCGTTATATTTTTATTTATTTATATCTTACTCTCCCTTTCTTAATTCTGCTCCTTGAAAAGGGGAATGAAGTTTTATGATTTTTTAGTTTTATTTGTTCATGATTTAAATGCAATGCTAAGCTTTCACGGAGTAGATATATAATAGAATTTATATTTTCATAATCAAACAATTTACTTATTTCAATATTTTTTCTCTGTATGGTAAAGTGATTGTGGTTATCTATGCCCCCAAGAAAACCATATTTTGAGTATATCACTCTATATCCGCGAGATGTCGCTAGTATCTCTCTTTTCGACTGGATCGCTTGTTTCATCAATCATAATTTGTCATTTGCAATCCTAAAATTTACTTTTTTGACTTACGACTCTTTTCGGGATACGGGATGTGCAATAATGGGCCACTTGCATGGATTTCATAACGACTTGGAAAAAATCGTGTGGATAGATTTTTTTACTAAGATTACGAAAATGTTAGTAAAAATTTGTAGAAATGTATAGTTTTTTTTTTTTTAAATGAACAAATCCATTATTTGAGCTCATGACTTCACTACATGAAAATGTCCCGTCTCCGATTATGTTCCCTTAATTTTGTAAAATTTCACCCTGATTATTTTTTTTTTATGTGGCAACACTTCGATTTCCGGCGAATTTTTGAATTTGCGTTTACCGTTCACTAGATTTATTGTTTGTTCCATGCGAACTTATCCTTTGGTTTAATTTTTTGATAAAGATTGCGGTGTTTTTACAGATGTTACGAAGATAACCCCGTACAATTTATTGCTGATTGAATGATTTTCGGCAATGTAATTATCGTTTTTTCGCATCCATAAAATTATGTCCCGTGTTTCCGGTTTATAAAAAATGGTCTGATTTTTCGGATTGAAATTTTCAAAAAATCGCCAGGGTTTCAAAAATACGATTTAAAAAAAAAATACAGAATGTTTTAGAATATTTGCCTAAACCGGAAATTAAAATAAAAATGGGATGCAAATGGCGTTTTCGTTCATTAAGTTACTCAAAGCGGTGAAGCCGGTCTGATTCAAAATAAATAGTCATATTTTAGATAATAGTTACTAGCAGTTAAAAACCCGCTCCGCAGATTTTTGCTGCTAGGCCCTGCGGGCGGCTTTTGGTTCGGCTTCGTCCAGTTTGAGTGTTGGTAACCATTTGAAAAATCCGATAGGAGCTGGTTCCAAAAATATCCGGTTCCTCGGATCCAGTGACAGCTAGTCACCGGGACAAAGTAACCGCGACAGGCAATGAAGTCATATATAATATATAGACCCGTGGTAGAAATCACAACTGCCAGTTACAATAATAATCGTACCATACCATCGACCTCTCCATACTAAGGAGAGGTCGACTCCATACCCGGAGAGATCAACAAAAGTACGAATCTAATAGTACTCACGACTGCCAGCCGACGCTCCTCACGTTAGCTATTTCACAAGTTGACTTCTAACAAACTCCACGTACGAAAACTGTTTTGCGTGAGGCGGCATCAGAGTTGTATTCGTAGTCTGATTATTAAATTTCAACCGTACAGACGCTAGGCTATTAACGCTGTCCGATTGATATAACCGATGTTATAAATATAGGCAACTTTATCAAAGTAGATAAATAATATCAGCCGATACTATTTGCATATTTTCTTTGTACATTTTCCTTCTACTTGACACGAATTCAATAGAGTCCCTCCTGCCGCTATCTTCATGTCACTTCGTTTCCTGAATAAATCAACAGCTTGGACGGCGCGACACAGTGCTACAAAAAACACTCTTTTCTATTTCACTCAATTGTCAGTTGAAGACACTGAAGAATAACCTATCTAGTATGTTATGGGTGTTCCACTTATTTCGAAGTAAGCTCTAATTTTCGTTACTTTTGCTGATTTTGATAAAATATTTACAAGTATCGATTTTTTTAAAGTGAAAACTTCTTTAGCACCGCTGTGATTTGAAACTCGATGAAACGAAAAATAGCGACACTAAAAAGAGATAAACACGTACGTCTATAAGATTTAGCCTGCGAGAGAATGATCGGTCTTCTCTTTGTGGGGTGCTTCGGTCCTATCGGTCTCCTCTTTGTGCGGTGCTCTGTAGCCTCCCCTACTACTTATGTTTTCTGCAGGTTTTACTTCAAGTTAGTTAGCTGTACACATGAGGCCGTGAAGAAAAAAATGTCGATGGTCATCTCTGGAGATGCTGTGTCGAGGGTCTTTTTAGTGAAATAAAGGAGAGGAAGTTCTGGGAAGGAAAACGGTAAGAGGGATGGGTAGGAATCTGGAGGTCAATGTGTTCAGGAGTGACAGAAGTATGAATCCATCGCCTCACTGTGGTGCAAGGTGGTTTGTCGAGAGAGTCCGGCTGGAGCGTTCAAAAGGTCTCCCTCGACAGTCTCCCGATGCGCAGTAGGTAAGCAAACGCATCTGCCGCCAAGACCTAGACAAACCTCACCCCATAAACCCGGGCACCCCTGCTAAATCACCAAATGTAAGTTATGACATGCTTGGGATGAACTATGGCGGGAGTGTTGGTTATATAATAAATGGTTCCTCACTTTTTTAATTTTTATTTTTTTTAAATGCCGGCAATCCGGGCGTTTATTGTAATAATAATATCTTATACAAAACAAGTAAGTAACCCGCCTCACTAGACTGAGTCTGTTCCGAGACGGGTACATATTTATATATTTTCACATATAACTTACACATACATATATACAGGTATTCGCATACATGTATATAATCATACACATAGATACGTATAAAACATAACCAAAAATTTCAACGTCAAAAGCTCGGTTTAGATCGCTTCTAGCAATTATCTTTTCACTGGTTATAGAGTTATTCAGCTGCTTGTTGCCGATTCAAACAATTTGATATTATTATTTATCGTATCTACTTTTATTTTGTTCGCTATTGAATAACGTTCGCAGAATTTTCTAATGAAATTCATTTCAGGGTTTGCGGTGAATTGGGAAAATTTAAATAAATCTTGCCATGTCAGGAATTTCTGATTTGTTGGCATTGCGTTCCATTGCCTACATCAAATGTCTATCAACTTGAAAACGATAAGTTCACAATTAAATTATTTGATTTTTAGGCAGACACTTTACCCTAATTTAATTAAACCGTCTGTTCCGTAAACGTAATTTTAACAGTTTTTCCTAAAAAGCACCTATCATCATCAAACAGTATTATAGAGTTGGTTGAAATTTAAGAATTCTGAAACTCTGATACCGCGCCTTACGCAAAACTGTTTTCTTCCGTGAAGTTTCTATACAAATGTACTTTTGTAATAGAGCCGAATTAAAGCAATGCCAAAAGATGGGGCAACTTACGTTAACAGTTTGCGTGATTAGCATCACCGGATTTGTAATTTTGTGTATCTCTCCGGATTTGGAGAGGTTGACGATAACATGATTATTATTTTTTTTTATTAAATAACCAAAGACATTTTGTACAAAAATTTGAGTAGACCCACAAAGCTGTCGTATGGCAGCTTGTCTGCAGGTTCTAACAATTTAAACATTCTTAATAATACATTATAAGAAAATATTTGTAAATACATTTATAGTTTTAAGGAAACATTAGAATAGATCACATAGTAATATTAGATAATTTAACTTACTTCTATAAATATATAAGATATTTCAATATACCTGCCTAATAACAAGATATGTATTGTAACTGACAGTTGTGAATAATAGTGCCACGCGGCTATATATTACATATGACGTCATTGCCTGTGACGGTTACTTTGTCTCTGTGACTAGCTGTCACTGGATCACAGAGGATCCGAGGAGCCGCCTATTTTTGGAACCAGTTCCTATCGGATTTATAAAATGGTCACCAACGCTCAAACTGGGTGACGCCGAACCAAAAGGTAAAAGCAAAAACCTGCGGTGCGGGTTTTTAACTGCTAGTATATATATAATTTTATAATGAAAAGACAACAAAGTGGCATATCAACACCTCTTTGAAAGGTCATTAAAAATGATTAAAAAAAAAGCTTATAACTTAACCTGACCTTTTTAATGACTTTTCAAAGGAGTGGTGAAGTGCTATTTTGTTGAGTTCGGTCACCTTGTCTGTGATCACTTTATAATTTGACAAACAGGATCTTATCGGTAGCGGTAATTTGAAATGCTGTAAAGGACAATAAATCCTAAATTGAGTTAAACCTGTAATTTTTTCTATTTCGATCTGCGTCGTCTAGGAAAATAAGTGCGTCTTTTTCGACGCGCAATTTATGAGGATTTTTTCTGAAAAATTAAAAATATATTAAGTAATTAAAGAAATTAACCGAAAAAGTAGAACGGATTCCTTGAAAATATAAAACTTTCCTTTCGCTATCCTGAACAATTAACATTTTGTCCCTTACAGTTTTTCAAATTTCCGTAATCCTTATATACTGGCACTTACGGCCATTGTTCCCAATCCTACTGATCAACTGTTGAGCCGAAATTTTGGCTCAACACTCCACAAATGCACAAATACGCTCTTCCCAAGGCAACTCTTCGACCAACATGCGAATCAAGCGTTACTAAACAAATCACTTAGCTGATCGGAGACTCGGTTTGATCGATCGAAAAATTGGGAATAACGGCAGCACTGTTCTGAAATTTAGACATGAAAAAAACTGCAAATCAAAATAGTTTTGAATTTTATTATTAGATATGGTTTACTTCTGTGACACCCAGTCCATATATCACTCTTTACACGAACGTATTGTGGTGCGGAAACTCGCAGGAAATTAAACCCTGCAGTCTAGACCGAGCGTCTCCATTATTCCATTATACCATTGGAAGCCTTGTGATTTGTGATACCAACACGACATTGAATTACTGTTTTTTTGTATTAAATACCATACGAGACATACTATTTTATTAAGTTGTATTGTTGATGGAAAAATAACATTATTTATTATTGTCTATTTATAGTTTTTATGATTTTATTCTTATATTTTATCCTTTTACACTTGTGTGTGTGTACCACGCAAGAGTTGCAACTGCCTGGAACCGGTGTTACTACGGCATCCTCAGTTTCATCCTCAATTATACATGCTATTTTTAGACTAGTTACCTACGGCTTATTAATAGTATAACGAATTAGATAAATTTGCGTTCCTTATTGGGTAAAAATTGTTTTCCTTTGATTTTAGAAAGGGGCTAAATTACCGTCAGTTTTAGAAAAAAAAGAATAATGTCGTTTTTCACAGATCATTTTTTAGTTTTGTTGACGAGCCTACTTACTTAATTCGAAGTATTGTCAGTCGAAAGCTTTATAATTTTCCTTAAGTAGAAACCGGGCTGCGTTTTGTCCTTACAAACGTATTCCCTAATTTCCTCTAGATTTTGACACTATTGCAAATATTTTTGGTACAATTTTATAGATATCGATCACCAGCGTACGGGTACGTTTTGATTTTTTTTATAAGTTACTTCTTACGGGAGTGAGGACCCTCCAAAATTAATTAAATTGTCTAGTTTGAACACCATTAGCAGACGTTCTTTATACAAACTAAAAAAAAGCATACATAATATTATCTTCTAATATAGTTGGTAAAAAAAATCTTCAAAATCGGTCCAGTTTTAGGGGAGAAAAATTGGGAAATACAGAACCTTGATTTTGACGATTTTATTAGGTAGGTACTAGCGAGTTCCCAGCATGCGTTGCTGTGCCACTAAAGAAATTGTTTCTCCCTGCGTGCCCTTTGCCATTCGTCCCGTTCCCCTTCCTCTTCCGAGTCCCCTTCCCCTCACGCGTTCCCACTCCGCCTTCCCTCTCCCCACTCCCCTCTCCCGCCTCCCCCGTCCTACGAATTGCCCTCCCGAATTCCCCTCCCCCCTCCCGCTTTCCATACATTCTGTTTTCAAACAGCTCGCGTACCACCAATGGATTTTTTTTAATAAATATTCATAACGCCAGAGCTCCCCAGTATATACAGAATCCATCGCGGGCATGCACACATCAAATCCCCAAAGTTTCATTGCAATCGGATGCATGGTAGGTTCAACGCATAATTTCACGATGCCAAAACTCACTATTATATGTAGAAACCATCGCAGGCATGCGCACATCAAATCCCCAAAGTTTCATCGCAATCGGATGAATGGTTTAGCAACGCATAGGACTCTCATAAATCCCCAAGCATATTTTGATTTTTATATATATAGATTTTATTAGCCTGAAGTGCAGTTGTCCTTTTCGCTCAGTATTCAACGGATGGGACATCATTGTGATTGGATTCGGGCCGTGATCTGAACCAGTAACCTTTACGCTATGTGTCCGTCACCTCGACCCCGGGCCCTTGGCAACACTATGGCATTTAGCACGTCGGTAAACCTAGTTGTAAATATCACAAACAAATAGTAAAGCGACCCGTAGAGCTTAAATTAACTGCACACCCTTTCAAATTATGCTGGCTTTTGCAAATTAGGTGAATAAAAAATAAAAATGAGTCCTTGTAAGGCTCCCTATAAGGAGAAAGATAGGGGTGTCTTTCTTGTTACTTAAAACAGGGTGGGAAAGCGGAGGGTTTCCTCGACTAACTACCCTTTCATAACATTAGTTGACTTATTAACATTGTTGATGAGAAACCAAAACTATTAACTAATTATATTAGAATAAGTTAACAATAATAATCTAAACGAAAATATGAAAGAGAACAAGACACAGAAAAACGGAAAAAGACAATGGTCGCAACTGGGACTCGAACCCAGACCTCTCCGTCTAACCGGGACGAGTGCGTTAACCAATTTCGCTATTGCCACCTTCTGTCAAAACGTCATAATTGTCAATCTCATATTTTCAAATTTTAGAATTACATTATTATCAACTAATTATTTTTTCTCCATATTACAGGCAACTACCCTTTTCATTGGAAACAATCATTCTAAGAATTGGTTTGTGACCTGGATAGCGTCTCGGATAGATATATCCGAATTTACTTATATGGAACAATGGACTTTTATGAAAGTCTAAATGAATATTCAATGTTTCTAAGAAAGTTTTTCTTATAAAAATTGAATATAAACTAATTAATTTTCCTTTATTAAATACTCTTCCACCACTTACACTTGAAGAATAATTATCTTAGGCTGCGTTCTTTTAATTTGATTATAATAATCTCTTATGAGGGATTCCTCTGGGCTTAAATAACTCCATAAAATCAGAGAGTAATCTGAAATTTGTGCTAAAATTACTGCCGATTTGATTTTTTCGATGCATTTATTCTATACAGTATGACAACCAATCAGAACGGAATGCAATAGTGAATAAGATAAATAAAGGGACGTACAAGGAAGGTATGTGGTAATGATTGTGAAAATGGTCATAGTCAGGAGAATATAAAATGACTCGGAAGTGTATGGAGAACCCTGGGGACATCCCTGGAAGATATGGCACGATCTCGTTATACTGACTAAACCTAAGGCGAGTCGTGTCAACAGTCGGAATGATTGACGAGTTCGTTTAAAAGAGTGAAGAAATTTGTGTTGGGAGAATTGCTTATGAGGTTTTCCTTATGGATCTATTTGTTTTTGTTGTGTTTTAAATAGGTATACTACGTACCCATATCTATGAAGAACCTTCTTATCTTCCCAAAGGTTCACCCAAATATATAATACTTATCCTTTTCGTACTATAATGTTGTCAGTTTATTTTGTTGAACTTCTTATTGTACTATAATATTTTTTTTCTATTTAATTGAAATCGAACATAGCTTTCCATTTCTTGAAGCTCGGCTAGATAAAGTTCTTTTAAATATCGAAAATAATTTCCCTAAGGGCCTATATCATCTTTGTGGTTGTTGTGTAGAGGGTATTTTTAGGTAAATGAAGGAGAGGAAGTTCTGGGAAGGATAAATGTATCAAGGGTGGGTAGAATCTGGGGCCAATGTGTCCAGGAGTGACGGACGTGTAAATCTATCCCTCTCAAGGTGGTGCAAGACTATGCTGGAGAGTTCAAAATTACTCCCTCAACCAGTCTCTTCCGATCCGGCCTGCCACGCAGTTGGTGGAGAGACGCATCCGCCGTCATGATCCATACAAACCTCACTCCATGAATCCGGGCATCCCTGTCAAATCATGTAACGTTGCGAACCACTTGGGGTGACCTATGCAAGGGGTGTTGGTAATTGGCTACAGCCAATCATATTAACCACTTAGATATTGCTCAGAAGAGCATTATAAAAACCATACTAAAATTACCCATCAGAACCCCCTCAACAGATATTTTTAAGTGTTTTGACGTTCTTAAGTTAAAACAAATATATGCCAAGAATATTCTTATACATCATTTTAAAACCAGAAAATCTCCTAATGAAACTCGGATACATGACACAAGAGCCTCAAAAAAGGACATACGAGATGTTCCAAAATTCAAGACAAGTTTTGGCCAAAGAAACCACATATATCTTGGAACTAAACTTTACAACATCCTTCCTCCAAGTCTGAAAAAGATAGAAAAGATAAATAAGTTTAAGGAAAAAATCAAAACATGGGTGAAAGAAATTAATGCAGACATACTAGAGAATGTATTAAAAACATCATAGAAATTAAATAACGGAAAATCAAAGAAATCTACCAGTCCGCCTCAGCACAGGACCACCTAGTGAGGAGGACTAAGAATAAACGGATTAAATATTTATATATATCATCATATCTTGTAATTGTCATCAAACCTGTAACTAAATAGTCACTAATAAAAAAAAAAAAAAAAAAAAAAAATCTAATGAATGGTTCCCGGGACGGCGGTACCTGTACCAGCCTTATTGCTTCATGTAAGCATTTGACAGAGTCATCGGAAAGCGTAACTCCTCTGTCTTACATACGAGTATAAATAGTCATGCCTAGCGAAAATTTACACCACATTTAACATAATTTTATTTATAAAAATGATAATTTACTTATGTTTTTTTTTTTTTTAATTTTCCCCCAAAGGCAACCTTTGATACATATCTTTCGTTTTCTTTAGATTTGTTTTTAAATAAGAAATCTAGTCACTCCATTAGAAGTTCTGAACTCTTTTCTGTTTCATTTAATAATACATAAAGAACGCCACCCCTGATATTTCCGTTGAATCCAGGCTATGAAAGGTACGAGTACCTACGTCAGTTTCAGTCTACCTCCGCGACATTAACTGCGTTTTTCGTTAAACGACCTTTTCCGAATGGCGCTACATCGTCGACCTATTCCATAAACCGTCGACTATTAACCCATATTTAGCCGCCCTTCAATCTCAAATAAATAGCTCACCTTAGCTTAGGTAAACTGAGCTAAACATTTCATAGCTTTTTTGTAAACTTCTGGGTAACTGATGTTACTCTTTTGAGTCATTTGAGAACCTTAATAAAGCTTGCCTTAGCTTAAAGGCGACAGATAAACTATACTAAACATTTCGGAGCTTTTTAAGCTTTTTGAATCCGGGAAAGTAATGTGGTAGTTTTTTGAGTCGTGAACCAATAAATGACTAAATATAAATCTCACCTTAGCTTGTAGATCGCTTGGAGACAACCGAAATTATTTCTTAACTTATTTCAGAGCTTTTTGACTCCGGGAAGTAATATGGTACTATTTTGAGTCGTGAACCAATAAATGAATAAATATACAGCTCACCTTAGCTTGTACCTCGCTTGGAAGCGACCGAAATAGGATCTAAACTTATTTCAGAGCTTTTTTTTACTCCGGGTAAGTAATGTGGTACTCTTTTGAGTCGTGAACGTGAACCAATAAATGAATAAATATAAAGCTCGTCTTAGCTTGTACCTCGCTTGGAAGCGACTGAAATAGGATCTAAACTTATTTCAGAGCTTTTGAGGTAAACAGGATCTAAACTTATGTCAGAGCTTTTAAACTTTTTGACTCCGGGTAAGTAATGTGGTACTCTTTTGAGTCGTGAACCAATAAATGAATAAATATAAAGCTCACCTTAACTTGTATGTAGATTCCTTGGAGGCAACCGAAATTAGATCTAAATTAGCTTTTAAGGTTTTTGACTTCAGGTAACTGATGTGTTGTTCTTTTGAGTTAAGAAATAATATAAAGCTCACTGGGTACTGGGTGCTGTTGCGGCTACCGGGACGCTCGGCATTTTAGCTAACACGCAGAATAATATACACATTGTTATTAATATTATAACAGAAATAGGTGTAGTAATATATAATAAGGAAAGTTTAATTTATTTTACCGATAAGCTTCATGTGATTTAAGTTTTGATTAGATATTATTCATCTTCATTCCAGTCTTCAGCGAAAGTTTCTCCAGAAAGCTCATTAATAAAATTAGTACATGGCTTTCAGAAAGTATTAAGTCTGTGGCGAAATGATAATTATGAAGATTATGCTTTGGACGGACGGTATAATTTATAAAATTATTTAGACCATAAATTACTATAAATACGCTTTTTTGAAATTATTTAGGGAATGTGTTAAATTGTTCCATGGAAAACATAATATTTCTTGAGAGTAGTCCTAAAATTTAACAGTCGTTTAATTACAAATTGTTATAATTAGAGTCCTACAAAGTAAATCTGAAAATACTAAACAAAATATCACAGATACTTTATATTTACTTTTACGGTTATAGAACTCGCGTAATTGTTGTTTCTTAAATAGTTTTTAACAATTAGGTAATTTTCAGTAATGCGGAACCGGAATTAGCGGAGTACCAGAATACCACGGCGCAAACCCGAAGTGACTGAAATCAAAACATAGAAACTTTGGTTGTAATTTTGCATAAGTAGATAATATTAGTTTTTACTGCCGAGGATCGCCTATATTTTAAGGGGTTACACGCGGTCAGGACGCCGAAAAAAGGCGATTTTTGAAGGATTTTTCCTGGAAAGACATTTTAATTTATTTGATATATTATTGAGATTATTATTATTATTGAGCATGATATCTCTGGATTGGATCTTCTAATATAAAAAAAATAAATAAAAGTTTAGTATATGAAAGGAATAAGCAAAGTATTAATTTTTAACAAGATGGCGGCTTTTGAGAAATGATAATATTGGCCTAAAATTGTTTATGTAATGAGAAATAATTATCGCTAAAAAAACGGTTCATATATTAAAAAATATATTTACAAATAAATAAATTTAAAAAAAATTATAAAATTTGTGACTGGTTGGATTAGCCTTTTCTGAGAAATCTGCTCACCGACTTTAAAACACAGTTTTGAGAAAAGCGCCACAGCAGCTTTAAAATTCATTATTTCAAAACTAAAAAATGTCAAAATAGAGTTAAAAGTTGCAACAACATGTATATACATTTGTAAATTAAAATGTCTTTCCAGGAAAAATTCTTGAAAAAGTCGTTTTTTTCGGCCTCCTGACTGCGTTTAACCCCTTAGCACTTGACAATTCAACATATGGACCAGAAGTGGTTGTTTTTTTCTGTCCAATAGATATTTGGAAGTTTCCTAGCGTAGAAATCACACTGCATGCTGACATTTGATTTATTAACCTAGAAATTCTGGTAGGGAATTTTTCATGACGTTTCCCATCAGCATGTTTTATTGTGGTTTATGGCATAAAGCTGTCACAAACAACGATAATTAAATTAATCAAAAATTTACCACCGGACAGTGTCTTCTTTAGTTACACGACCATAATAATAATTAATAATTATTATTATAATTAATAATTATTATTGGATGATTTTTATAGCGCCATTTTCGTGAGAAAATCACCTCAAGGGCGCCATATCTTAATCTTATTTTCATAGTCAAGGATGAAATATTTAAATGCTAATAAATTCATATTTTTCCTTTGTCGCTTGATGAAAACACTTAATTATAATAACACGGTAACCTTCTGTGTTAAATTATTTCAAATTAGACTTCACGCTTGTTAGATTTTCACATGTAGCAGGCACCTCGTTTCAACCGCCTCACTTACTACGTTTTCCATTTTGACGGAACTGAAAATTTCGGACCTAAGTTATACGGATGTTTCATAGGAAACAAAAATGATTCGTTTCGTCAAAAGTTTGACGATTTAAGTGCTGTAAAATTTTAATTAGAACAAAACGTATAGAGCAACATTGTACAAAAGCTGGAGATTTTTGATTTTTCTCTGTTAATCATAATCAGCCAAATTAATGAAACATCAATTTAATTTTTCTGTTTGTTTTACTGGCAATTCGTGGTGGATCCATTATAATGATATATTAAAACAGTTTTAACTATTTTCTACTTATTTTATTTTCGACTGTTACCGGTTTCATCCTATTAAGCCTATCTTCAGACGGGTTCCTTCTGACTGGTACATCTACTACAGTTACCAGTCAGAAGTTGGCCTTAGCAGGCTAAAACTGGTAGCGGTCAAAAATTCAAATAAGTGGAAAAAGTTTTAAACTGTTGTAATATATTAATAAATTAATATTTTCAAATGTTCGCAGTGTCTTAAAAACTATCTTCCGTAAAAGAACAATTATTCAAATGTAATTAATAACTGTTGTGTAAAGTGTGTGTTCAGTTTAATAAAGTTCCACAAAGCCATTAGTGTTATTCTATTAAACCGGTGCTCTCGTGCGTCCCGCAAGGCTGGGAATGGTCCGCAAGATCTTTAGCCCTATAACTGTGACCGGGTCTTCCACAAGAACGTGATAAGTTCCCTTTAGTGTTGTGACTGTGTGGTGTTCTACAAGGTCGTGGATTAGTCCCTTTTGTATTGTTTTTGTTTGGTTTGGTGTTCCTCAAGGGCGTTGTTTAGACCCTCTATTGTATTGGAAAATGTGTGGTGAGGTGGTCTGCAAGACAGAAGTGAGATGAGGCTCAAAGGAGGCAGTCAACGCCGCTGCTGGGGCCGCCTGCTTTCCAGAAGAATATGGGTAAGAACTGGTGCAACGGTTTTTGTACGGTTAAGTTAATCTAGACAAAAAAAGTTAATTTCTGGAATATGGTAAGCAAACTGAAGTATCTAATGGAAAAAGGTGTCGAGTTGAGATACATGTTGCGCCAGTCCGCTGATTGGCTCTAATAGTTAAGTATTAATATCTATACCAAAAAATTTAACACGTTTTGTCTTGAAGTAACTTAATATTTTTATCAAGAGAGCCACCAATGTATAATTTATTGCAAGTATCTCCTAAATGTTTATTAATGGCGAAAATACCTTGTAAAATGCAATCCTTCGACGCTTTACTTACTTGTCTGTTTCTTTCTTGTTCCAGGCGGAACTTGCGGCCGCAGTCAGAAGACGAGCTCGAGGAGACACCAGCGAGGAAGATGAGGACCTGGGATTACCTAGAAGTCCTCCTGCTTCTCCACCCAAGGTAAACATGATACAACATAACATAACGTCAGCATAATCATAATATCATTGGTGTGGGTTTATGCTCATGCGAGGAAACCAGTTTTGTCTTGAAACGAGGCAAGTGTGTTGAGGGAGTTATCTCTTTGTAAATTTCTGGTATTACTAAATTATTTTTACGGTAGTTAGTTAGATTTTTAATTATTCCTCTTACTTATTCAATGTTGAAAATACTTACGGCACAACCGAAACTTTGAATTATTACAATATTATCTGAAGTCCCTGCGATGTCTGGGCTTTACACAGAGTTTTCGAAATCAACTGTAGACAGCGACCTTCCTCTTGGTTTAAAGGTCACATCTGTAAAATTTCATCAACCTCGGCATAAAACTGTAGATTTGCATACAAATCAAACAACTCCACACCGCCCGCTTGCCAGCCCGCTCGTCCACCTTTATATATTATATACTAGCAGACCCGCACACATTGCAATGGCTAACGAAATACAACGCCACGCCATTACCCAACCTTTATAACCAACGCCATCTGTTAAATCAAATCCACCTTCCAATAAAACCTTACTCATGAATCACTCTATCTATTGGTGAAAACCGCATGAAAATCCGTTGTGTAGTTTAAAAGATCTAAGCGTACAGACAGCGGGAGTGACTTTTATAATTTGACTTTTGTAATTTTATACTATGTAAAGATTTCAACCAATTTACACAAAACCTTGACAAATTATACACCTAAACCTTCCTCATGAATTACTTTATCTATTGGTGAAAACCACATGAAAATCCGTTCAGAACTTTTTGAGTTTATCGCTAACAGACAGACCGACAGACAGGACTTTGTTTTATAATATGTAGAGATAATTATAATATTATTGTAATAACATTTGAAAACACGAGATTTTCTCATCGGTCATATATTTTCGTTTATAAATTACACGTCAAATTTGCTCTACTTGATATTAAATAATATTGAAGGTCACGAACAATCTAATGTTGCAACATCAATTAACATTTCATAGTATTACAATAACCCACTACTCGATAACCTAATTTTTGATATCTCTTCAGCCCGTACGGTTTGCCTCCCCGCTTCCACTGACCATCTTTATAATGTACCGGTTTGCTTTTATTATCACCCGTAAGAATAAACTATAAATACAGTACAATCGGCTTGCAATAAATTGTATGCAGTACCGTTAGTGCGTTGATATCATCTGTCGGGTTGATACTCTCAACAAGTTAAGATTCGAATGAAAAACCATTTGCCTCATATTATGTATTTGAATTACTTTTTGCATTGTGGTTATTGATCTATGGGGGTATGTAAGTGTATGGATGCGTTTAACACGTACTTACACGTTTATTATAACAATTTACAACTGAATCATAATTTAATATTTATAAAAAAATCGTATATGAAAAGCGGAGGCGAAAACATGTAGCGATTTACAAAGCTGTTAGGTCTTCGGCAATCTGGAACAGAATGGTTCCCCTTAATTTGTCCCGGCAGACGGTGAATATGTGGAAATGATGAGGGATTGCTATTGGCGTGTAAGGAACCAATAGAAATGCTTCCGCGATTCAAAATATCTGCATCGTTCGCTTCCATAGATCCTTCTTTGCGGAAATTGATGCTTCTCGTTCAGACGCCAAAACACCACTAAGCATCAAACAAGTACCCATCACAGATTTTTGAAGTAAAACTTCTTTACGCACGCTCGACACTTGGGCGTAAAATGATGAATGCGTCACGAAAAAGAACCATATACTTAATGTGAAACGCTATGAAACGCATGAAAAGCTATGAAATGCATGAAACGCTATGAAACGCATATATTTAATGTGATATTATATTTACCATATTTCGCCATATGAAACGCTAATCGATGTGAAATGCTAATCGATATGAAACGCTAATCGATGCGAACGCTCATTAATGCGAACGCTAATGAAAGTGAAACGCTAATCGATATGAAACGCTAATCGATGCGAACTCTAATTAAAGCGAACGCTAATGAAAGTGGAACGCTAATCGAGTTGAGTTAAGTTAAGTTGAGTTGAGGGGATGGGGATATTTTTATTCCTGTTATTTGTTAATGGACGGCATAAGTTAGTGAAGTTTTACTTCAGTCGTGTGGTCTAAAGCACATTCGTTTTTTTTTCTCAAGATACTGATGTCACATTATTTGGAGGCATGATTAAATATTAATTAATTGGTTCTAAAAAAAGTACAAACATTATTTTCATTTTTCAGAACCAATAATCAATATTTAATGTCAGGACAGTTAAATATCTATTATAAGAAAATATTAAAATTGTGCGCAGATATATTCCTTTTTTTTATGACGCATGACAGCTGTCTTTCCATATGTAGGCATTTTCGACGTCAGTTTGACATAGGCAAAACAGCTGTCACAGGTTAAAATACATAGGTATATCGAGTAGATTTAACGTATTTTTATAGTAATATAACAATTATGAAATTTTTTTGAATTTACTGAAAATCTGTTACCGCGGGATTAGATGGCAATAATATAGCATTTTTTAAATATTGAATACGAAGAACAACTAAACTTATGGCAAATAAATCTGCAAATACGGATTAGGTTTTTGTTGAAATTCAAAATTATATTAGCAACTTTTAAAACACATCCTGAAACTAACGCTGGTTGGCAAAGGGACTTGCTTCAATAAATAGGTCGATGGGGTGATACCGTTGTAAGTTGCAGCGTTGTTGGAGATCTAATGGTGTGGCCTGCAGAAAACTCCTCGGGTAGATTTCAAAAAGAACCTCACAACAAAAGATTAGTTCGGCTGTAGAACCAAATATTTTCCTAGGATGACCTCCAGTCAATTTCAACGATGGCGAGCGACTTCCAAGATGTATGATCACGATATTGCCGAGTTGAAGTCCATCCGTCGTACGATGAGAGGGTCGCCCAATGCTATGGTCTGCCGCACAGCCCGCACAAGGAATGAACCTTGGTGCATTTGAATTATCAAGATTTGTGTGCTGCCTGCAGGTTTGGCAACAGTTCAGCTTCAAAAAATTTCAGAGCTGACATTCTGACCAATGCACAATTGTCAATGTACAAATACTGAAGGTGCCACAAACCAAGACCACAACCGACGTTTGTAAAAGTGTGTACACACCTTGTTGTAACATCGCCTAAACATAATGCTATTGTTTCAGATGGGAATGGGTCAAATATTGGTGTAAATATACAATAATTAGAAGCAGAATTATCGTCTTCGTTTAACTGTAATTAGGTAACATAATAATAATGACAAACAAATCCAGTTTTGGGTTACTTTCTTCGTATGCAAATTTAAAAACGAAACTTGATCCTTTCTGCATTGGTATGTCAGTTTTATTTTAAATGCGCATTAAATCTGAAATCTGATATTTACGTTTTATCTCTGAATTTTTAAAATGTGCGGATTTGCGATAAACCCACGCAGAGTTATGCTGCTGTCAATTTTTTTTAACATATGTCTCTGTTGTAGATATGCGTCCCTTTATGAGTGAGAAAGAGAGGTTCCGACGTAGTTATCAACGCGACGCCTTTATGACCGAATTATGAATGATGTAATCCGTAAAGAATGCAAGACTGATTTAAATATGGAAACTACAAGACTGTCAGAAACGTGTCACACGTAAAGATAAAATATAAAAGATCATCGCACGCACAATAACGCTAGCCATACCATCCCATACAGAATACAGACCTGTCACACCTAAGCAGATGATGTGCTCGAAGCTCAAAGTTATACGCCGTAATCTGCCGTAACCGCTGCTGGGGCGATATGCGAAAATTTATGCGACTCCCTCTCCGCCGTTAAACAGGAGAGGGGTCATTTTAATTACGGAGTTCGTAAACATGCGGATGAAAGCTGTCAAGCTGACAGATCCAATACAAAGAAATGACATTTCGCGGCAGCTCTCTAATTCATCTGACCCCCTCTCCTACCATAGGAAGAAATATTTGATAGCATTGTGTGATGGTACAACACATAAGCGCTCGTCGTGGTTCAACAGATAAAGTATCTTTGCGTGTGAGTCTCAGTAAAATATTATAAATATTAAATTAGTGAGTGTGCAAGTATGCATTTTTTTCACTTTTGCGATGATCAAATTTCTTGCTAATTCAAAGTTGTCCACCACTGAACTGCAGATGCAGTTCAATGGTTTAGGATTGTTGTTCTTTATACAGGTTTAAAGTTCAATCATTAATCAAGTGCCAACAGTTGGCCACCACTGAAGGCTTGCTCCAGTTAGCCAGCCGTGCCGAACTATTGGATGAATTTTAATCAATCAAGCAGGTGTTCTAAACCTTTACTAAAACGTCAGATCGGAAAAATATCCATTTTGTTCGGGAGGTTGATAAATTGACTTGCCAACCAGTTTTCGGTTTCTCCATAAGTGAGAAGGCCTTTAATGTGTGTCCTCTGTGTAACTCTGGTTCAATGAACTCGGATTTGCTTTGAATTTTGATGTTATATTCATAATTGGAACTGATAGTGTGAATAATACCAAGAAGACACCTACCGATAGTTTAATATTTTGACTGAAAATTATTTTAATTTGTTATTTTCACGAATGCAACCTGTTTGTCAAGAATTAAGACTATCCCGTGATTTGTCTATTCGGCGATAGTAATAGGTAATATTAATATTTAATTGGTACCCCCTGGCGACTGTGAGCGGTACTGGTCTCGTGTGCTCAGCAATGCGCAGCATCTTAACAATTCCAATTATATTACCCGCTCCTCTGTGGCAGATGCTGCAGATTGCGGACACCGCCCAGCCACTGGCCGGGAGTTGTCGCTACTTGCTGCGCCACTGGTCATTATTCTGTACATTATTAATTATATAATGTGTATCAAGCCGGTTTCACGACGAAACAGAACATTGAAAAATTAAGAGAAATAACAATCCTTAACCTAATCTAACCTTACATAAACCAACACCAACCTAATCTAACTTAACACTTTACCTAACCCATAAGTTCTCAACGTGGGTCATAACGCCCCCTTGCGGGCGTTTGAGGCTTTCAGGGGGGCAGTAGAAAACCCAGAGCGGGGCGTTGAGATGGCACAGTGACGGCGTGTTAGGTTAAAAAAATATGGTCTAAAAAGCAAAAAACACGCTAATCACGTATAGGTAAAGCAAAGTTAACTTTTACATTGGTTAATTTTTATTATTGTACGTATTGTAATCATTTTTATCACACGTGCGAAAATTCTCATATTTCGGAAGTTCGGGAAGTAATTGAAAATTGAACTGAAATTACATTCAGATCTAGATTAAATTAGATATGATTTTTGAAGGAAGGAGGTAGCAACCCGGTACTTAAAATGCAAAAGAATTGCCTTTTTAACTTGCTAAACAATAAGGTATAACATAATTTAATATATCTATGTTTAATCGAATTAAGTTGAGCACCCCCCCCCCTTCCCTTATAAGTGAAATAAATTGGGAGGCTCTAGAAAAAAATTCTCGAAGTGAGCGGTGAGCAAAATAAGGTTGAGAACATATGACCTAACTAAACTTAACATAACCTAATCTAACCTAACGTTACCTAAGCCAATCTAGCGGATCTAGCCTAAACTAATAATAATGTTTTATTCCAAGATGTGGGGAGGATAGTGCAATCCCACACGTCTCATATAGTTGTATATTATATTTACGCAGTTAATTGTAAAGAAACAAGCAGGATAGAAATTAGTTAGTAAAACAAAACAATTACGTAGGAGTGGTCTTGAGTGAACTCGGGTGTCTTATCTTTGCTTTAAATGTCTTTAGCCGTGTTTGGTGACCAGATCTGATTAGTAATTCCCCACTTTTCCTTTCCCCGTCTCCTTCCCCTCTCCACTAACCTTCAGCCTCACGACACGCCCCATTTGGATACCAAAGTCTCTCTGACTCCAGACGGTTTGGAGTAGATGGGACTCTTGTGCGGTATTAACATTAAATTAAACACTTGGCCTCTCCCTCCCTTCGCCTCTTTCATTAACTCCAAAAATGATCGATATCATGTCCTACTCAACACTAAATACCGGCACACGTGATGAACAACGTCCAATTCTTTTCACAAATATGTTATCTAGTAACGTAGGTACTAATAGATTCTTTACCGATGTACATTTTTTTTTACATGAGCTCCACACAGGAGGCCCTGAGGAAAATAATTTCCCTCAAGGCCTATGTCATCTTTGGGGATGCTGTGTGGAGGTTTTTTTTAGGGAGAGGAAGGAGAGGAGAGTTCTGGGAAGGAAAAGGGTTTAAAGGGTGGGTAGGAATTTGGGTTCAGTGTGTCCTGGTCATCCGCCTCCAAGACCTAGACAAACCTCACCCCATGAACCCGGGCGCCTCTGCTAAATCACAAAACGTAGCGAACCACTTGAGGTGACCTATGGCAGAGGTGCTGGTTATTCAAAAAAGGTTCCCGGGGCGGCGGTACCCATTCCCGCTTCCCAAATTGGTAAAACGAATAGTCTACCTTTATTTTTGGCAACGTCACCTACTGCATCATGCAAACATGTCAATTAAAAACATTAACAAAAAAAACATAAACATTAACACTGGTAAGAGGGAACAATTTACAAAAACATGAATTTACAAAAAATAGAGAAAAGCAAAGAATACACACGAAGAGTTAAAAGAAAGGCACACATACACAGTACTTTATGATTAACTTCACAATATTTCAATTCTTCGTCGTTTTGGTTAATAAATTTATATATTTTTGTAAAATATCACCTGATATTTTAAATTACCATTAAAAATAGTTAGAAAAACTGTACCTAGATTTAAAAATGAGATCTATAAAAAATAAGAAGTTAAAGCAAATTTCACAATTTTGTAAGAATTTTATTATATTTCTAACCATCATGTGTTTATCGGAAGTAACCTGCAGGTAAGTATGTTTGTTTTTTTGTATCTATCTATAAATAATAAAATTAAGTAGAACCTAAGAGTTCATAATAAATTGCAAAGCGCCCTTGAGGTGATTTTTCACAAAAAACGGCGCTCTACAAATTGTCTAATTATTATTATTATTTTTATCAGTTGCTTTCACATTTTATTTATGTATAAACAAAAAAGCAGTAAGGTCTTTTATAGGTTATCTAATTTTATTTTTTTTCGATTTATGTAATTTAATAAAAGTAATTCACACAATCCATTAAAATGTATGAAAGTAAACCAAGGCGCACAACTCACGCCGCTAGGAGTCGCTAGTGTAGCATGCTTAATTTTGCAATGTGACCAGACGTCCCGTTTTCAGCGGAACAGTCCCGTTTTCAGGTAGCGTGTCCCAATGTCCCCTAATATATTTTCGGGGCGCCAAAATGTCCCATTTTAGAAAAAATAGGAACTCGCAGTAGAATTTAAAAAAATACTAGCTGACACGGTCACGGGTTGCTATGGCTAACCGCCACTGGATAGTTACGCAACCTTTATAACCATGATAAATTAACTCACACCATCTGTTAATTTTAATACAAATCAAATCCTTGTCAGCCCGCTCGCCCACCACATACAAACATTCTCCTTTATATTTCAACCAATTTACTCAAAACCTTGACATATTATATACCTAAACCTTCCTCATGAATCACTCCATCTATCGTAAAAAACCGCATGGAATTCCGTTCAGTACTTTTTGACTTTATCGCGAACAGACAGACAGACGCGGCGGAGGACTTTAATTTATAATATGTAGAGATATGAAAGCGCGCAAATAAGAATCTGTGCGCTTGCTAGCTGCTAGATGAGTTGTGATCTAGCCTCCTACATAGTAAAATAAATTCACTCGTAAAATACAAGTTAATTTTAGTCAAAAACATTTTTACTGTAACATATTGTTTTATTTCTTAGTGAAAAAACTGTAAATTTTGAGAATGGGTCTAGAATTCCAATAATCCGTGCGATTGGTATGTAGCTTCTTTTGTACAGCGCTCTTGAGGCAATATTTCACGAAAACAGCGCTATACAAGTTGTCCAAATTTATTATTTTTATTAAGTACCTACCTACCTTTTTTACTGTGTCCTGGTTTGGCGGAAAAATAAATGGTCACGTTAAGCATGCTGCCATTAGAATGTGTAGGAAATGTCAGAAGTTGGATGTATTACAAGAGTTGTGGGATATTTGGTATGGAATATTGTTTAATCGGTAGGGATGTGAAAAATAATCGATTATGAAAAAAATCGCATAAAAATCATTTTTTTTCCACAAAAATTAATTTTTTCAAGCGATTTAAAATTGTTAAAACGGCCGACCCCAAGTGTTAAAACGATGATTTTTGTTTAAATTCTTCTTTTGGCAGATTTTTTGTTTGATTCGTGTACATACCATGATTCTTAGTAAGAATCCAAAATTTCAGTCGGTTCGGTGACATGCAAAAAATAATCGATTATGAAAAAAATCGAATTTTTAGGCGATTTTAATTTTCTAAAAAATTGATTATTTATTAATCGATTTTTCATGCTAAGAAAACGAATCGATTATTTAATAATCGATTTTATTTATTTAAAAGTGACACCCCTAGTACACGCCGTACTATAGGTAAAATTTAAATGAAAAAAAAATAATCTTCTATCGCAATACGACGTAGTAGGTTTTATATCAAATATTATAGTTCTCAAAAGCAATATCTTATCTATTTGGAAAGTACGCCAACACAAACTTCAATCAAATATCAAAGATTGCATCCTTTATTCTTTCCCATTCATTTTTCAATCAATGATAATAATTTATAATATTTCTCCCACACAAATGGTTCGACAAAATAATGACACGTTCGATCAATAACAAACAATAAATCATCATTGACTGCTGTTCAAACAAAGACATCCCTTTGATATTATCAGTGACACACGCATAAACATAATTATTTATAGTAATAATAATTTAGTAAGTAGGTACCTAATCATTTGTTTTGTGAGTAGGATTGTATTGTTGCTGTAAACAACTTGACCATTCTCGTGAGAAATCATGGGAATTTTTTTTGAGATACATTTGCAATTAATTACGAATTGTCTTTTTCAGAGTGGTAAAATCCTTGACTTTGGAAAAAAAGCACCGGTTTGTAGTTTAGTGGGCAAAAGCAGGTTGCCAGTTACCACTCGAGAACGGGTTGTTAATTTTTTTTTAACAATTCGCTAAATATGTTAAGTGAATTTTCAAGTTCTGTTTAAGTGTTTTTCAAGTTCTGGTCTTTTATCATTAAAGGCCAGTTGCTTCATCTAACTGAAATAATCACAGAACTTGTATGGAACTTTCACGGAACGTGAAAATTAACTTTAAATATTTGATGAATTGCTCAATTTTTTTGAAACAACCCATTCTAGTTCTCCGTCATTATACAAGCAATTTTTCCCGCCAATAATATAATGACAGAAGGAAGAGAATTCAACTTTACGTAACCCGAAAGCATTTAAAATGTATGGTTCTACAAATTTGCTTTGTTTGAGATACATAGTGTTCAGTACATACTGTACATACATTCTGTCAGTATGTTCCTGTCTCGTAGTACCTATATGATTTTAATAATTATTTATTGATGAATTATTTATTTTCGTTATTTGTTTTTGGGGTGTTATGCCGTGTGCGCTACCTCCTTCTTTTGGCTAAAGAAGGAGATAGCGCAATATGGCATAACACCCCAAAAACAAATAACGAAAATACTTTTGGCCGTGAAAATCTAAAAACGTATATGAATTATTATTATAATATGTGTCGTCATTTTTTTGTGAAAATTTACCTGATTGGAAAAAAACTTTTTTGAAACCTTCGATGCATTTTGTGCACAGATAAATTTAAAGGTAGTGTCGTATTTGGATATTCATAATAATGTTAGTAAATTTTATTATTTTCGACTCCATTTTCCTGCGTGTTATACAAGGGACTTATTATGAATAATTATTATGAATGAACATTTATATGAAAACATAATAAATATGATGTTTGTTGTGGTACGCACCGCTCTGCGGCAAAATACGGCGTCTGGATTTAGCCAAGAAACGAACCTCGTGTTAGAAAATTTGTGGTATAGCTTCGAGCTTTTGTCGACAGATGCTGCTCACTATGTCATATTTTCACAATACTTAATTATATTTTTCCTTTTTGTCTTATAATATCCCTTCCACTAATCAGTGATGTCATAAAATAGAGGTATTATAAATTAATTTTTGTAGTCAACAGTATTGTCCACACAATGAAAATTGTAAAAAATATTCAAATTAAGCTCTTCTCGCAAAAAAATGCGAATGCTGATCAACTCTGTCGTAATGAAATTACAAATTAGCACACATGTTTCATTCCAAATTTCGATAGATCGACACAACTATCATCAGAACAAACGTTATTTTTATCATGAGATTCATGAGCTATCGTTTCATAGAAACTTTTTTTTTAATGTGAATACTTCACAAGAATCCCAGCTCATCCCGTCTGGGTGGGGGCAGTGAGACTACGGCATCCCCAATTGGGGTATGCTGTGAGGCTGAAGGTAGTGGGGAGGGGAAGGAGATGGGGATCAGAAAGGTGGGTAAGTACCTGGCTATTCAGATCTGGTCACCAAACACAGCTAAAGCCATTTCAAGCAACGTTTCAATTCTGAATTACACCAGGGCGATACAGAAAGTTCTTTCACTCTGGAACGTTACGCAAATATAATTACAATTATTTTCAAATCAATTAATTGTGAAATAACACACATTAATGAAATAAATTTTATTTGCCCACGCCGGGATTCGATCCCGTGATCTTCAGATTGCTAGTCAAGAGCCTTAACCCTCGACCACGCCGGCCGTCAACTGTTACATTTACAAATCCAACAAGACACCATGTTATATAAAATTTGAAGAAGTCTAATCTGGAATCTACAAAAGCTGTAAATATTTATTTATTAACTTTCGGGAAATGACCGTTTACATTATTTTTCCGTTTGTTCATAGTATTTTTATTTATTTTTTTTAATTATTTCTGGCTTTCACCCTTCAAGAGTGTTCTAGGCCATCATTTAAAATTACAGAGGAAGGAAAGGAGAATTCATATATTAATTTTATTTAAATTCATAGCATTAAATATCCAAAAAACCAATTATGGATTTCATGAATACTTTGAAACATTGAATTTTTGAAAATTGTAACTCCTTTTTATAATTTTTTAAAAAATAAAGTAATTCTTTGATGTGTTCATCCGTAAAATGAAATTTCCGAAAGCCTCTTGCACAAAAGCGTTTTCAATATTTTCGAACCAACGATTCCTTTCATTTGCCCTATCCCAAAAACTCCAATATAATATTTCTAAGTTTATCTTCCACCCCGCTGTCTTTAATATTATATTCCTTCTAAGAGGTTGCTGTAAAAGTTTTACATCCCCTGTTTACCAGGGATGGCAAACCTTTTCCTTAAAATGCGGTGTATATATATAACATACGTAATTCCAATTCTTTAATAAGCCAGGTACGCCTCATACGTCATACATGTATCTGGTAATGTTATATTGTCGTGAAAACAAGCTTATGGATCCGAGTGGTTAAAAGGATCTTAGCGTATTGTGTGCGCCGATAACGCAATTCATTGTGATACAAGATACCCCCTTTACGTCGTGGAAAATTCGGAATCAGAATAACACTCTTATGTGGATGGCGATAAGGTTTAATTCCCCATTTAACACCAGCCAGCGGTTTAATTTGCCCAAATCGTGTTGTATTTTATTTTGCGAAGCTCATGAACAAGTATTAATGTTTTACGATCATTTTCTTAAGAATATAATTTTCCACATAATTAAAAGGGGTTCATAAGTAGGAGATTTTGAACTTTAAAGCAGTTTTTATACGCCTGATACTTTTTTTCTGGGCTTTTAAAAATAGTAATAAAAAATACTCAATTATTTCAAAGGCAAATATTACATTACCTGTTCTCCTCGCAGTATTTAATAAAATATTTCTAAGCGATCTAATTTTCAAACCAAAATGACATGATCTTGCATTATTTAGTAGTGCATCACCTTAAATCAGATTTTTAAGGCAAAAGGTAGAGCTTACAAAGAATTTCTCAGTTTTTTTTTGTATATAATAATAATATGAATGCCGCACAAGAGTCCAAATGCTCTCAACTGCTCTGACCGGCGGAGACAGTGGGACTATGGCATCCCCAATTAGGGTGTGCTGTGATTCTGTTAGGAATAGGGAGAAAAGTATGTTATAATATGTGTCGTTCATTGTAAAAGTGACGTATCTCGTTTTTATTCAATTTTTAAATAACGACGTTTTTGCGTATTAAAGTGTAGGAAAAAAATTCAAGCATTCAATCAATGTTTTCTATGTTTATTGCTTAATACAAATAAAAAAATTTATTTCCATGATATGAATAGATGTGATACCATTAAACAAGATTAAAAAAAACGAGTGTGCTTTAGACACACGACTGAAGTTAAACTTCACTAACTTATAAAATAACTTATGACATTAGGGTGACATTGACATTGAAATTTACATTGACATTGGGGTGACATATGACATTGGGGTGACATATGACCTTGGGATGACCTATGACCCTGGGGTGACCTACGACCCTGGGGTAACCTACACCCTTGGGGTTACCTACGACCTTGGGGTAACCTACGGCATGGTTATTCAACAAATGATTCCTTGTGCTCCCACCTCTCCATAACACTTTTCGTAACGCATTCACCAGCTTACTCCCCAAGTCAAGCGTACGTAAAGGACCGACCGTTCGCCTCGCCCGATCACCGTTCGCATCGATTACCGTTCGCATCGATTACCGTTCGCATCACAGTTTTCGTAACATCACACTTTTCGTAACGCATTCACCAGCTAACCCCCCAAGTCGAGCGTGCGTAGAGAAGTTTTACTTCAAAAACTAATATTTAGCATTACAATTTTGATGTCCCATAACTTTAAAGTTAGTCTATTTATTTGTTATCACAAGTGAAGCATTTAGGCGATTGATGTTCCAGACAATATGGTTTGTTGCATTTCGCACAGTAGTACACACTCATGCGTCTTTTTTTCGCTGGGCAAAAGTTGCACATGCTTCCTTTTTAATGACATTGATCACCGTTCGCATCACACTTTTAGCAACAATCAAACTTTTAGTAACGCATTCACCAGCTTACCCCCCAAGTCGAGCGTGTGTAAAGAAGTTTTACTTCAAAAAGGGGTTTTAACAATATGGAATTACTTTTCATTCACAATGAATGACACATGTGTCGGTAGGAATTCGGAATGCGAGGTTTTATGGTTGACACTCCCTGCACTATTAACTTTCTTTATACCTTTTTGTAAACCGCGCTTACAACATGAGTGCACCCCATATTCCCTGAAATATTTTATTATAAAAGGCACCCGAAAGCTCTCGTTGCTGTGTACGAGTACAACACTAATATTATATTTTTACCTGCAGTTTCAAAAGAATTCATCCGAAAGTTTAAAAATAAAGTGAATTTATTTATGTATTTTAGGAACAATACAACAATCTTTATCTTTAATATACAGAAGAGATAAATAAAAGAAAGGCCAATTAATAATGTTTACAGATAGGTTTTTAGAAATATAAAACTAAGTTATTAATGCATGTAAACTAAAATATTTAAAAAAAAAAAACTGAATTATGTAGAAAATATTTAAAAAAAATCAGAAGTGCGCTATTCACACGGGTAAATCGTGTTTTCATCCCCCGACAAAACATCCTTCTACAAAATATCTACTAAAACCTAACCTAACCTTATTTTACATTTTACTATTTTTGAACAATAATTTATTGTCTTTACAGGATGTCTGTATTATTTTTGTCCCATTTTAGAGTAGGGAGACTACGAAATGAGAAGACCGATTATACTGTCTCATTCTTTCTGGCTGAATCCTATAGATGTACGTATTTGTCTTTTTTTAGTGTCGCAATTTTTCGTTTCGTTGAGTTTCAAATCACAACGGTGCTAAAGAAGTTTTCACTTCTAAAATAATAAAAATGAAAGTATAACAAAAATGTAATAAATAATTACCCGATAGTTACATAATGCATTACGAAACAATATATTTTTGATTATAACTATACGAAGATATATTGGGAAATAGGTATTGTGATTGGGACGGGTAAGGGATGAAGGGGTGTTGATGCGCAAGTAAAATAAAATAATAAAATTAATTCCGTACAAGCGTCCCAACTGCTCCCTACTGTCCGGTGCCAGTAGAACTATGGCTTCCCCAAGTGGGGTATGTTGTGAGTTTGGTTGCGATACGTCTACATCCATTTCAAGCAACGTTTCGATTCTGAGTGGCGGACTCTTTCACCTGAGCGATACTGAGAGCGATTAATTCCGTACAAGCGTCCCAACTGCTCCCTACTGTCCGGTGCCAGTAGAACTATGGCTTCCCCAAGTGGGGTATGTTGTGAGTTTGGTTGCGATACGTCTACATCCATTTCAAGCAACGTTTCGATTCTGAGTGGCGGACTCTTTCACCTGAGCGATACTGAGAGTATCTAACACAATCGAATGTATCTAATACAAGTCGAATTTAAGCTACTTGCAGACTTGTCAGTTCTTTGGTTGTTTTAAAAGGGAAAAATATCCGGAATCATAAAAATACAATATTTTTCATATTTAAAAAAAAACTTGGTTTTATGCCCAAAATAATTGTGCTATAATAATATAATATCAAAAATATTTCTGGCGAGAAAGGGTTAAGTTGAGAACTGCACGACTACGTTGGTTTTTACCCTCAGGTCTTCGTTTCCAAAAGATTCCCGAAGCCTGCAGGCGAATGTAACCCTTTTATTTCGTGAGAACTTTTAAAGCATTGCTGATTTTCTTTTTTAGTCAAATATATTTGTAGACATTTTATGTGAACTGAATCCTCATGCAACATATGGGGTTGTTTTTTTCGTTGTTGGTTTTTGGGGTGTTATGTTATCCTTCTAGAAGGAGGAAGCGCAACACGGCATAACACCCCAAAAACCAACAACGAAAATGCTTTTGGCCGTGAAAATCTAAAAACATATGGGGTTGTGTTTTTTTTTTAAATATTTTTTTTATATGAAATACCGACATTCCGTGTTTTAACTTGACTCAAACATTAATTTCTCTCGTTTTAAAGTTGTTACACACGCGTTATTGGACGGTTATGTATTCTTTGTCGTTTTTTTTTGTTAATCTGTCTGTTGTTAACATTAATAAACTTAAATAAAATTAACATGGACCGCAATAGTCCTAGCCGTGAGTTCTTGTGTTGTATTTATAAATTTAATAAACTTTATTACGTAGTTACACAAAGTACCCTATATGTACCTGCGTAATTTATGATTGCCTGGACTGTGTGCAAGTTGTTTTTACATCAAGGAATTCTAAAGCGTTTTTAAGGTGTCTGTTTACTGATCTGCCCTAAATGTATAGGCACTTAAGGCGCCGTATACCCGCCCAAAAAGAAGATGGAGAGATATGTACCTAATTACGAAAGTTGGAGATAGGGCGCTAATCACGGACGTACAAAATTTAAAAAACGTGTTATTTCCCCCTCCCATTGGAACCAATTTTCGGAACCGGCTGGGCGTGTCCGGACCAGTGTCGTGCTCTCATCGTATGGACGCTGTATGTCTATGAAACACATACTTAGACATCGAGATACATAGCGACGCGAAACACAAAGCCGCTGTTTACTGGGTCAAGTAAATCATAAAACATTTGTAAAAGTGTCTACCGAAACAAAATATTCCACTATGAAAATACTCTGAACCTTACTTTGCGAATTTGGATTTTACACATCTGGTAATACCGTGGCATGCAATTCGCGCTCCCATATAAAAAGGTCTATTCATTCAAAAGCAGATTTTACTATCAAGAACTAAATAGTGATATTATAGTGCGAGGTGCCTATATACTGTTAGATTGATTTATTGGCGAATCACAAGTCTCTTTCCTCTCTTCGCCCCGCCATAGTTGGTTTTTACCCCTCATCTGTAAGTTCTCGTCTAGTTATTTGTATGTCTATGGCGCTAATATTTAAAACGCTAAAATTGAAGCGAAAATTGTGAAAATGTTTAATAAAACACGACTCGTTTAAAATAGAGCAAAAATCTCTTGGGGGCTGTCTAAAACAGCTTTTAAAGAAACACTGTGACATTTTTCATACATATAACTTGTAAAATGACAGAAACAGACTGAATAAGTGTAAAGTTTGTGTGAAAAAATAAAAGTGATGTAAATTATAAAAATAAGTTTCAACATCTGTATCGTTAAGCCATATTTTTAAATCTTTTAGGTATTGGGGAAGTTTGCATAGAATGTATAGATATTATCTTAAAAAATAACATACATTATTTTAATTGCTCAAAAACATCAAATGTTTAAGGAGGCATGTGTAAGAAATCGGTAGAAATTCGGGTAGCGGCGGCTTTACATTTTTTAGGTATTGACATAATCCTCTGTTTGATTTGGTCACGCCATTATTTCCTCCTTCCTCTCTGCACGACTTTCCCTGACCCACTTATTTCTTCTTATACTTCTTCCATCTGCTCCAAGACAATAAAATTGAGAAAATGGAGCAATTTAGGCTAAATTACTACAATCATCGTTTTGCTACTATGACGCCATCGACTTTTTTTATACATTCTGTACAAATTCCAAATAATAAATTGGAGAAGAACGTGGAATTTATTTTGTTCAACGTTCTTTCATTGTATTCTCATAGTCATCAGTTTTCGTTTTGAATAAATTCACACGATCCAAAAATTCGCATTGTGTTTTTAACGAGGGATTTTTCCACCTCATGTTGCAGGGATGGGGAACATTGCAAAATTAAATTTTGAATTATGTTTTAACTTTTTTCATTAGCTTCAATTTGGGAGGGTCACCCCAAGTGGTTCGCTACATTTGGTGACTTATCAGGAGTGCCCGGGTTCATGGGGTGAGGCTTGTCCGGATCTTGGCAGCGGATGCATCTGCCCCCCAACTGCGTGGCAGTTCACACGCAGTAGAAGTGAATCCTTCGGAAAACTAATGTTGACAAGAGTGGGGAGGCCACAGAGCACCGCACAAAGCGGAGACCGATTATACTATCTCATTCTCTCGCAGGCTAAATCCTATAGATGTATGTGTTTGTCCCTTTTTGGTGTCGCAATTTTTCGTTTCATTAAGTTTCAAATCTTAACGGTGTTAAAGAAGTTTTCACTTTTTATGTTTGATATTCAGCGATAAACTGCATAGTGGTAACCATTAAAGGATACATTGCTTTTTGTACGTGACTCGATGGTTTCCGATCCCTGCTTAATGATTGCACGCTACCGCACGTTGGTCAACAGGGAAAGTTTTGTCAAATTAGTAGGTTTATATTAACAGTAATCTTAAAGCTCTCTTTGCATTATTCACTTCACTTGTAACAAGGTAAAACGCGCGACCTCTGGATTCGTGGTCGAGAATCTTACAGCCTGACCATAACCTAACATAACAATTTTTGAATTGGGTATTTTCAGAAACAATGAATACCGTTAAATTTTGTGGAAGATTTTAAGTTTATTTTTATAATTCTGATCATTGTACTGAGAACGTGTAATTTTAATATTTTCATTCATAATTCTTGTTTTAAAAAAAAACGCACATTCCGAAACGGTTCCAATGGTTACAACGTAATTATGACACAGAAAACGCCACTGGCTGGTAAGACTGTCATCGACGTTGCTCGGAGTGACGTCAACGCCGCCGAATTCACGAATAAAACAAACATGTAGTTTTGGAGGCAATTCGAAAAATGGCACGTTTTAAGTTGTTATTTTATTCGTTAACATATTTCACTATCACTATAGCCCTATTCACTATCAGACATCTTGTGAAGTGTTGGGCCTATTCCAATGAATATTAGGTTCTTCGGTTACTGGTTGTTTATTAATTATCGTGTATATTTTCAATGTTATATTATACTGGATAGCCGTCCTTATAAGACTGGCTACAAAATAGTTCTGAAGTTTGCACCGACTGCCGATGAAGACTTGCATTAGGTCTCATCGTCGAAGACACGAACGGCGATAGACGGTACCGTTCTGACAGTAATACTTCAGCGGCCATTTGTTGGCATGAGGAAGAAGTTCTAACCTATCGACATTTATTAACAGTAACTGAAACTACCTGTCCCTATACATTAACATAAAAATACCAAAATTATTGTAATTTTTTTCTAATTTTTTTCGAAAATAAAAAAAGCAGTGAAAATACCCTTTTAAATAATACTTTATATGAATCACGATCAGTAGAAAAATTATCACTTGTAACGATGCACTTGTTGCAAAAGTATAGTGACAATCGGCATGCAATTTATTTGCTTATTATCTATCGAATCCGCTGCAGATTTAGCTCATTAAACACCGCACTAACTTGTCAATCTTAGATTTACGATAGTGACTTCTTGAGGCAATACATTATTATTATAATTTTTTAATTGAAGGTACACGAGATAAAACACGGTTTTTAAGATAACTCTGACGGTTGACTTCTGGTTCCCTGTTTCTGATTCAATCAACAATAAATTGTGTTTCATCAATTTTACAAATGTAACGATCTATTTTTTTGCTGTCAGGGGAACGGGTTAATGAGCATTCAATGTCCTTGAAGTATGTCCTGAGTAAAAAATATTCCCGGAAAAAGCAGAAATATTTCAATATGTGGTTAACTTCTTTAGCACCGTTGTGATTTTAAACTCGATGAAACGAAAGTTCTCTTCCCTTCTTATTCGGCCTCACAACACACCCCAATTGGGGGTGCTATAGTACAATTTGCTCCAGACAATTGGGAACAATTGCAGCCATAAGGCGGTATTCGCATAACAAACTTTATTCGTTTTTCTTTCCAGCAGCGGCGTCAATATTATCATAACTGTATTGTATTCTACAATCGTTCGTTTGAAATACTTCACATTGTTGTAAATGTTTTCACAACCAGTAAAATAATTATTATTGTACTTATTTTATTTTTGTTTTAAAATATTTAAAAGTTTTTACTTTTTCATAATATTTTTAAATGCTGAATAACGATATTGAGCGGCTGATGAGAATGTAAAATAAATTTTAATTTATGAAGACAATATTAGCGAAATTTAATCGAAAATCTGAAACAGAAAAATCAGAAAAAGATACTGTCACATCGGGAACTCGAACCCAGGATCTTGATGGGTCAGTGCTCTACCAACTTATATGTACAGCGCCCTTGAGGTGATTTTTCACAAAAACGGCGCTTTATAAATCAGCCAAGTATTATTATTATTATTAACTGATTTAATGTGTTCCTACCAGATTCGGTTATATTTAACGGTATCATTCTTCGACCAAGAACTACCAAAACTATCTTTATTTTCTTAATGCACGTTTTATTGGCTGCTATCTTTATGTATGATTGCAATATTCAAACTCGAACTAAATGTTATCTATACTATAGCGCCTGGAATTTTGTTTATCCATTTTTATTTACTCGACATCTATGAATTTTCTCTAAGTATTTTTCTTACACCACGGCAATTCTGATAGTATCTTCCAGATAGCGATACCTGTATGCAATTGGACCACAAGTGAATGACCACATGAATCATTTTATTGAACTTTAAACCACCACTTCAAAACTACCAACTTCTAGATTCACGAATGTAATAAATCATAATTTGTGTCTATTTTTAATCTAGTCCATTCAATTCCCATACGCCATACGGAGAGTATGAATATTGAATATTGTTTGTAATAGTCCAACAAAGAATAGAAGCATCACAGTTAGAGCTTAACCCTCTGAGACCTAAATAAAATCTGACGGCGGTAAAAATATTTGAAACTTGATTAACCCCTTTAGTTAGATTTGAAAAGTTTTGATGCAATTTTTTTTTTGAATACTTTAGAAGTTATTGCTTAGTTAAAAGAACATTACACCTCAGTGTATATTTAGCTTTAATTAAAAAATCGCATACTTACTCTAAACAAAAATAAATAAAAAAATTTACACAATAATCAAACCATTAAAACATTCCTTAAAACTTAAAAAAAGTGTGAAAATAAAGGTTAACCAGAAACGTTACCTGTCAAAACATAAATGACCTAAATTTGACAAAAATAAAATTAGGTAAAAAAATAATTACTTGTTAGGTATTCCCCGAACAATATCGAAGTAGCTACAAAACCGAGGTAATTAGGCCTACTGGGAATAACCAAAATAATTAGTAATTCGACCGTCAAATACGACTTAGTAACAACTGTAAGAAAACCCATATTTTTTTTTTTTTTTTTTTTTTTATTAGCATATAAGTAATAGTATACATTTAGATAATGTTATAATTAGCATACATGTTCATGTTCGAATGTTAATACCACTCTTCCATAGAAGCATTAGCTTGTGTCTGGAAGAGTAGTGTACATATTTTAATGCTATATTATGTTATGAGTTCTTAAATTACTATGTGAATGTAAAAAACAATAAGTTGTAAGTTCGGTGATATGTAATTAAAAGTATTTTTCTACTAATAAACAATTTTACTATTAGAATAAGGTATCTTGAGTTATTGTAATTAGTTGTTAAAAACAAAACAAAATTAATCAATAAATTAGTTTAGATTAATTATTAATTAATTAATTAATTAGATTAGATTAGTCGGAAACTTATTTTTTTTTGAGATTATCTTTAAAAAAAATTTTAACAGAGTTTATTAATTGGATTTTATCATTAATTTTTCTAATTTCATCCGGTAATCGGTTGAAAATAAGTCTTCCTTGATAAGTATAATAATTTTGTGCGAAGGAAGTGTTTAATTTTGGGCATGAAAAAATATATTTATGTCTAGTACGATTTTCAGTTATAAATTGATTGGTTACGCCAATACATATACCCACACATACACACACCTACATAGCACACATACATACTGTTACTGCTTGGGATTGGTATTAATATTGTTGCAAATCCTGTCCTACCTTGTTCCCAAAATCCGCACCTATAACTACCTTCACCACGCCAGTCTGCAATCAACAGCCCGCGCCGCAACATACCTTACTATAGCCACCGTGCTCCCGCTACCTGCAACATTGACCTAATTCCGCCGTGTCCGCCGTGTAAACGAAACGCACGCTTATTGCTGTTTTCAGTGCCAATTGGACGGGGAGAAAGAAGACAAAATTGCCAGCATACAAGTTCTTTATCCTGTTTCGGTGAGTCCTTTCCTTTATATGCAGCATATGTTTTTTCCTCATTCCAAGCAGTAAACAGTAACACAAAATTCAAGGTCCTTCGTCAGTCAATTTTCGCACATAACAAATCCACTCTACACACACACTATCTCATTCATCTTGGTCCTTCGAGCCGGATATTTTTGAACCATAATATTAGTAGATAATAATCCAGCAGAGTGTGAATACGTTTTACAATACCGCATATAAATAATTACCCGCATTCCCGCAGTTTGATATACCTACATGAGTAATTTTGTTTCTTTATACCTATCGTATTATGGTTGGAAATAACATATTTACCCGCTGTTAGAATAAATAGATACAAGACACTGCTTTGATATTTATTTCTGATAACTCATGTAATTGTATCTTGCTAATCAAATCGCATTACCTACCTTATAAATAATACGATTATTTCTTAATATTCGTATTGTTTATATTATTGGATTACATTACAAATAGAATAATACGATCGTAATATGTATAATTTGTTAATGATTTACCGACGTAGTGCACGGCGCATCTGTTAACCTTTCACAGCTCACCAGTCAATTTAACCCCGTGCGGTTATCACTGTGAAGTAATTAAATATTTATTAAATATTAATTAATTAATTCCGCATAAATAATACAGACACATTATTTTAACCGCAGTTTTAGTTGTTTATCGTCTCATATTTTGTAAAATATAACCGGAATAAATAAAATGGCTACAAGCGCGTCATCCGGGTCGTCTCGGGACGAAAGACGTCTCAAACGTTTAAATGCTAAACTATCAGCTAGCTTTGCAAGCTTACAGTCGGTGTATGACAAGATAAGGAAAGCTTCGGAAAGCATTAGCAATCGCCAATCTTTTTTGTCAGGCGCAACTACTGTTGAAAAAATTCGTTCTGAATTTATAACAATTTTAGATGAAAAAGTGGATTGCGAACTGGAATTGAATCCGGAAGCAATTGCTGAATACTCTCAATTAAATGCATTTGAAGAACTCTTCGGGGTTATTAAATATACCGAAGCAAATATGCTGTCCAATCCAGTTGCGAAACCTCGCCGTCAAATTAAGTTACCGCCTTTGGAAATAGCGTGCTTTGACGGAAAATTAGATAATTGGCCTCTTTTCTATGAAACATATAATTCGGTTATACATTTGAATGATTCTCTGGATAATGCTGAAAAGATGCAGTATCTGATGTCTAAATTAACCGGAAAAGCATTAAATATTTGCAAAACTATTACGCCTACTGGTACAAATTATCAAGTTATTTGGGACGCATTGTGTACTAAGTATAATGATCAACGCGTTCTTGCTGAATCATACTTTGACCGATTGCTGAAATTGCCTCCAGTTAACTCGGCCACGCCCGCTTCTTTAGAGAATTTCGCAGATGCATACTCCGCTAACATCGCCGCGCTGAAGCAATTAAAAATAAAAGACCTCGCAGAATTCATATTGCTACAACTGGGTCTTAAACGGCTTGACATAGAGACTGTAAAGGCTTTCGAATCTTCTATTAAAAATAATGAAAATCTACCTTCCAGCGCGGAACTAATCGACTTTGTAAGACAACAGCAACGAATTCTCAACCGCGCGCAAATTACGCAACCGACCTCGAACCGCCTTGGCTCAAATATTAATTATTCCGCTAAACCGCAAAAAACTAATTCCGCAAAGGCATTTATTAATGTCGAAAAAATCGATAATCACTCCATCGAAATTTGTTTTTGTTGTCAAAAGGGATCGCACCCTTTATACCAATGTTCTAAATTCATAAGTCTAGAACCGCGCGATCGATTTAACTTTATTAAGTCATCGAATATTCGAGTTTGTGTGAACTGCCTCAGTACTAGGCACATCACAAAAGCTTGTAAATCAAAGAGTACATGCAAAACATGCGCGCTCAACCATCATAGTTTATTGCATTTCAAACAAACTGATGGGCGAAAGTCACAAACAGACCCAATACCATCTCCCGCGTTACAAGCAGATGCCGATAATGATAACTTAAATTCTTTGAATCCGGTTTCGCTATGTGTAACAAATTCATGCCCTAGTGCAAATACTACTGCACTCTTAGGAACGGCTGTTTGCACTACCAGAGACGCTAAGGGCCAGGTACAGACGTTACGGGCTCTAATAGATAGCGGCTCCCAAAGGGACATAATTACGCGCAAATGCTGTTCACGCTTGAATCTTACGGTGCGGTCATCTCCAAGTACTTACGTCACGGGAATAGGTGACGTAAGAAATGTGACAAATGGCGTAACTTGCTTAAAGTTACATTCCCGCTATGACATCACTCAGTCGTATACGATTAAACCATATGTAGTAGAAACTATAACCAGTGAGTTGCCTACTGTTAACATTAACCGTTCCTCTTTGTCGTATCTTGACAATTTGCCCTTAGCAGACACAACATTCTGTACGCCCGGTGAGATTGATATTATCTTAGGATGTGACATATTTGCTCGCATTCTAAAGGCAAACAAAATATCAGGTTCTCTCGGCCAGCCATTTGCTATTGAAACCACTTTGGGATATCTCATCTTGGGTACTGCCCCAACGATGATTGAAAACCCAAGTATAAACGCCACGCAATCATTTTGTACGTTCACGCAAAATAATGATTTTTGCCTGTCGCGCTTCTTCGAATTGGAAGACATTCCAGATGAGAAGTTTTTAACGCCTGATGAACAAGAGTGTGAGGACATTTTTAAACTCACTACCTCTCGTGACACGGCAGGTCGTTATATCGTCGCGTTGCCGTTTCGAAACAGTCCCTCTGTTCTCGGTGAATCGTTACCCGCCGCCGAACGCAGGTTTCGATCTCTCGAACGCCGCTTGATATCTCAACCCGCAATAAAGTTAGAATATGACAAAATATTACGCGAATACCTACAGAAAGGGTACATTTCGCCGGTCGACAATTCTGACTTACCTCATTACGTTATACCGCATCATATTGTAGTTCGTGAAGATAAACTTACTACTAAAATTCGCATGGTGCTAGATGCGAGTATGAAATCCGATTCGGGTTATTCGCTTAATGACATCCTACATACCGGAAAGAATTTACAAGGTGATTTGTTTCGCATTATCCTCAATTTCAGATTGTTCGCAATAGCTATAACCGCTGACATAAAACAAATGTACCTACAAATCGTAGTGCAAGAAGAATGCCGTCGTTATCAGCGCATGCTGTATAGATTTAACAATAGTGACCCTTTACAATTGTTCGAATTTAATCGCGTCACTTTCGGCATGTCTTGTAGCCCATTTTTGGCTATGCGTTCACTGCGTCAACGCGCAACGCATGAAAAACCTCGTTTCCCACTCGCGGCAAACTTGGTGGAAAATGGCTCATTCTACATGGATGATTTCGTCACCAGTTGCTCATCAGTCGAGGAAGCTACCGAGTTGTCGACGGAATTAATTCAGTTATTCGCTGCCGGAGGATTCGACCTTGTAAAATTCTCTTCTAATTCTCCAAAGTTTTTATCCACGATTCCTACAGCTCGTCGTGTTAAGGAACATGTGGAATTTAATCCCGATGAAAACCTAAAAATACTAGGGCTTCATTGGATACCCGCTTCTGATCATTTTGTATTTGTCGTACACACCGACGAAAGAACGTGTACTAAACGAAATATTCTCTCGACGATTGCTCGTCTTTGGGATTTGATGGGTTTCGTCGCACCAGTTGTATTATTGGCTAAGCTGATAATTAAATCTCTATGGGAGTATAACCTGAATTGGGACGATACTCCTCCTGAAACAGTTGTCACACTTTGGCGACAGTTTAAAAAGGAATTGCCATTACTGCAATCTATTAAAATTCCTCGTTTTTTAGGAATCGAACCCCAATGTGTATTAACGCTTATCGGGTTTTCAGACGCAAGCGAACGCGCATATGGAGGTGTTATTTACTTACATGTTTACTGTCCGAATACTGATAAAACCACAATTAATTTATTATGCGCTAAATCCAAGGTCGCTCCGGCTAAGACGATTTCACTTGCGCGATTAGAACTATGTGGAGCGCTAGTACTTGCACGATTAATGCATACGGTCAGTAATACCTACACATCAAATTCAAAAGCTCATACGACTTTAGCTTTTTGCGACAGCACGGTTGCACTAGCTTGGATAAATTCACCGCCTGCAAAATGGCAGACCTTCGTTGCCAACCGTGTCTCACAAATACAAAACCATCTTGGGGCTGAATGCTTCCATTATATAAGAGGTCAAGACAATCCCGCCGACTGCTTATCGCGGGGTCTTACTCCCGCTCAGCTAATAGACCATCCGTTATGGTTTAACGGTCCCGTATTTGCCCAATTACCTAAAAGTGATTGGCCTTTACAACGTTTTGATACGAAATCGATATCTGATCCACCCGAATTAAAAACAAAAATTTTGATGTCCGTTCAAGACAATAACCGCCCCAAAACAATTGCTCCACCGTTATTGTGTGCACTAGCTTCTCGTGTTAGTTCATGGCCGAAATTAATTCGAATAGTAATTTATGTTTTTCGTTTCATTAAGAAATTACCACGAGCATTCGAATTAAGCCATATCTTAGTTGCAGAAATCGCTGTTATAAATTCTATACAGCAAGAACATTTCTCCGAAGATATAAAGGCAGTCAAAGATGGGAAGAAGGTTCGGCGAGCGATTGCAAAATTGAATCCGTTTCTTCATGACGGAATTCTAAGGGTAGGAGGCAGATTGAGTAATGCTGAAACAGAATTTGACAGTCGTCATCCCATTCTATTACCCGCTCGTGATAATGTAGTCAATTTAATAATAGACTACTATCATATTAAGAACCTACATACGGGTCCTACGTTACTGATGTCGCTGCTAAGACAAAGATTTTGGATACTTTCTTCGCGCAATTTGGTTCGGAAACGTGTGCATCAGTGCAATACGTGCTTCAAAGTCAATCCTAAACCACAATTCCCATTAATGGGAGATTTACCCGCATGCCGCGTCCGCGAAGCTAAGGCTTTTCTTCACACGGGGGTTGACTACGCTGGCCCGCTTCAAATAATCCCTTATAGACGTCGGGGGGTGCGAAGTCAAAAGGCATACATTTGCTTATTTATTTGCTTGGTGACCCGAGCAGTTCATATTGAACTCGCTTCGGATCTTTCCACCGAAGTCTTCCTCAACGCTTTCAAGCGTTTCCTTTCTCGTCGAGGTCCTGTGAGTATAATGTACTCCGACAATGGGACGAACTTTGTGGGAGCCAAATCCCATTTAAGGTCTTTATTTGCACTTATAGAGTCACCCAATTACAAAAAGGAATTCTCAGACAATCTGTTGGAGAATCGAATCGAATGGAAGATGAATCCACCGCAAGCTCCTCACTTTGGTGGGATCTGGGAAAGTAACATTAAATGCCTGAAAGGTTATTTAAATAAAATAGTAGGCACCTCTCTACTGACTTATGAAGAGATGCAAACAGTGCTTTCTCAGATTGAAGCAATTCTAAATTCACGCCCGCTATCTGTACTTAGCGTTAACGATGTTTCGGCTCCATTGCCGCTAACCCCCGCACATTTTTTAACGCTCACTCCCTTAAAATCTTTACCCGCTGCTGATTTGTCAGACGAGCCAGTCAACTTGGTACAACGCAAACATCTCGTGGATCGTCTTGTTCAGACGTTCTGGAACCGATGGCGAATTGAGTATTTAAATACTTTGCAAGCTCGCCAGAAATGGAATACAAATGCTAATTCGGTAAAGACAGGCACGGTAGTAATGATTAAGAGTGACAACATCGCGCCCCTTCAATGGCCTATTGGGGTAATAGTCAATGTCTACCCCGGGGCAGATGGGGTGATCCGGGTTGCGGAAGTTAAAACTAACTCCGGAACATACCGCAGGGCAGTCGTTAAACTCTGTCCCTTACCGTCACAATAGATTTAACGACATCTTAGAAGTTAGTTCATAATACTTTAATTTTTAAAAATCAATTAGATTAGTTTCATTGTTAAATAGGTACCAAACCCTACTTCTAGTTTTATCTACCGCAGATTCAGTATTATTTATTGAATCCTTTCAAATCATATTTTTCGTTTCAATGTTTTTTATTTTTTTTTATTTCCTTGCTATATCAGTCATTTTGACCATTTGGTAAAAGCATTTATATAACTTACATAATAATTTCTTAACTTTTACATAATTTATTACATTCTACCGCGTGTCATTATAATTTTTTGTTTGCGCGTTGAAACGTATTGGCACTCTTTTGGTTTATGGAAGTGGATTCTTTCATCCCCTTCCAGGCGGGGGGCATGGTTACGCCAATACATATACCCACACATACACACACCTACATAGCACACATACATACTGTTACTGCTTGGGATTGGTATTAATATTGTTGCAAATCCTGTCCTACCTTGTTCCCAAAATCCGCACCTATAACTACCTTCACCACGCCAGTCTGCAATCAACAGCCCGCGCCGCAACATACCTTACTATAGCCACCGTGCTCCCGCTACCTGCAACATTGACCTAATTCCGCCGTGTCCGCCGTGTAAACGAAACGCACGCTTATTGCTGTTTTCAGTGCCAATTGGACGGGGAGAAAGAAGACAAAATTGCCAGCATACAAGTTCTTTATCCTGTTTCGGTGAGTCCTTTCCTTTATATGCAGCATATGTTTTTTCCTCATTCCAAGCAGTAAACAGTAACACAAAATTCAAGGTCCTTCGTCAGTCAATTTTCGCACATAACAAATCCACTCTACACACACACTATCTCATTCATTGATACTTCTCTTTTTCTTTTATAATTTGAATCAATGTATTTCTATTGTACAGATCTTTGAAAGAAGGTACTTGGAATTCCTTAAATAATTTATCCGTTGGCTAGTCAGATGGTTTTTTTAATATGATTTTAATAATTAGCCTCTGCACAACTTCAATTGGGGAAAGATTAGTTTTGTATGCGGATCCCCAGCTAATGATAGCATATTGTAAAGTTGATTGAACCAAAGCGTAATATATTAGATATAAATTTTTTACAGATAAAAAATTTCTGATTCTTAAAAATATGTAAATCAATTTTCTAATTTTTTTTACAACTTGACAAATTTGTTCCTTCCATTTTAAATTTTTATCGATAATAACTCCTAAATATTTTATTGTGTTTGTTGTTTTTAATATTGTGCAGTTTTGGATACAATAATTTTTACTATGTGTTGTAGAATTATCATGAATGATGATATCAATGTTTTTAGGGGTATCATTTTTGTGTATTGCAAATGGAATTACAAATGTTTTATCACCATTTAGTGATAGCAGTGGCGTGCACAGAGTTTTTGATCAGGGTAGGCAGTAGGAAAACCGCCAATTTGATTCAAATAAATAAAAAAGAAACTTGCCACAGATGGCTCCCTTCGTACAAATTTCGCTAAGTGTACTTGCTGCTGGCTGTAGATGATTTAGGTTTGGATTATCTAAGCCACTTCAAATATACAAATAATAATAATAATAAATAATCGCTTCATGTATGCATATTATCACAAGCCAATCAATGGATATCCGAGGTGGCCTTGATAAAAGCAATTGGCGTTGTACTCACTTTCATACTTCAGATAACAACAGATGTCACTGTCGCCACAGATTACCATTTGCTAATTTGTTCCAGAAAGCACTGCCTGATACTAACAAAAAAACCCCATAGAAGCAAATTCAAACGACAGTTCTACTCTATGCTACGTGCATTTCGTAAACATTGATATTATATCTTGTATGAAGTTAGCTCTAAGCAGAAATAATTCCTGCTTAGCCCGCATTTTAGTGAGGTAGTCGGAGGGCGCGTGTAGTTTTTAGTTACAGTTTATGTCACATTTGTAGTATGCCGTTTGATGTGGCGGTCGCGTAGTTTTGGTTGCTCAGCTTTGTCGCGCTTATTTTTGAAAGTGTGTATTTATTTTTAGCAATAATTTAATAAATTATAATATTATTTACATGCTTACGTTTTACAAATACGCTAGGGTAGGCAGTGCTTATGTGCCTATATGGAGTGCACGCCCCTGAGTGATAGTAAATTTACGTCGAAGAAATTCTTTAAAATATTTATGTCTTCGGTGGCTTTAAATGTTACTTTTTCCCAAGTTTTATCGCTAATTATTAGTACCGTATCATCGGCATATGAAGTTATTTGGCCATGTAGTGGTTGAAAAAAAATGTCATTAACATATATGGTAAAGAGGATTGGTCCGATTACTGTACCTTGCGGGATTCCAAAGTCTGATATTTCTTTATCGCTATTAATCTGATTTATTTTTACGACTTGCGGTCGATTTTTTAGGTAGTTCGAAATCCATTTAATCGCATTGTCTTTTATACCTATATTGTTCAGTTTTTTTAGGAGAATCTCATGGGATATACTATCAAAAGCTTTTCTGAGATCGATAAATATACCGGCACATTTTTCACCTTTATCCAATGATTCGTTGATGTATGAGGTTACATTAGCAATAGCATCTTGTGTGCTAAGTGACTTTATAAAACCAAACTGGTTTTTATGAAGAATTTTATTAGTTTCTAGGAAACTGATCAATTGGTTTTTAACAATTTTTTCAAAAATCTTTCCAATGTTTGAAATTAGACAAATTGGGCGGTAGTTAGCTACTTGTTGTGGATCTCCAGATTTATAAATAGGTGAAATAATTGTATTTTTATAGTTTGTCGGAAATATTCCCTCTGTTAAACTTAAGTTTATCAAATGAGTAATTGGTTTTATCAAATAAATTTTCATAGATTTTAGAAAATGTACTGTAATATGGTCAAATCCGGGAGACGAACCTCCTTTCATGCCTTCTATTATTTTTAAAATTTCACCTTCTGAGGTTGTTTCAAATGTTGATAAATTATTTTGATTTTGTACATTTTCAATCGTTTGTGTTTTCGGGTTAAAAGATTTATTGATCTTTTTCGCAAGATTTTTTCCTACATTAGCAAAAAAAGAATTAAAAATGTTTGCACATTGTTTAGGTTGAATATTAGCATCTATGATTTTATTTTCATGTTCAATGTATTTTATTTTTTGTGTTTTTTTAGTGTTATCCATGGCTAAGTTGACTGTTTTCCATATTTGTTTACTGTTATTGTCTGTAGAAAGTATTTTATTTTTGAAATAGTCTTCTTTATTTTTTTTGATACAGTTTGTTAATTTATTTTTAAATGTTTTGTAAAAAGTATATGCTTTTTCATTTAGAGGATTTTTCAATGCTGTTTTATAAAGTTTTTCTTTGTTTCTAATTGATATTATAAGTCCTTGTGAAATCCAAGGCTTTAAAATTCTTAGATTAGGTTTAATGCGGACTGTACTTTCAGTAGTTGAATTTTTTATGTGTTGAGATAATATATTTTCTAAGTTTTTTGAGCAAGTCTCGGTATCATAACTATTTAACACGTTGTTCCATTGTTCATTTTTTAGTTTTTTGGATAAAATTGTCATATTTGTGTAGGATTTTGTCTTTGTTAGATTAAATTTTTTATGTTTAATTTTGTTATCATACAGAAGAATGCATGCATGGTGGTCAGTTATATTAGTTTTCCAAATAATTGATTTCATTTTGTCGATATCTTTAATATTTACATTAGTCCATATATGGTCTAAACAAGATGGTGTGTGATTTTTTATTTCTCTCGTATTTTTATTAATGCACGATATGAAGTTAAATTCAGTCATACAATTAATATATTCATTTTTGAAATTATTTTCTACGTTTTCATTAATGTTTATATTGAAGTCTCCTGCAATAAAGCAGAGTTTATTACTGAATTTTAACAGTATGTGTTTAAATTCATTTATAAATGTCGAGATATTCGAGCCGTGTGTTCTGTAAACAGCTATTAAGTGGTAGTTTGTTTTGTCGAGTTTTAATTGTATTTCAATACAATTTACTAGATGTATTGGATGTTCAGTTATTTTGACAATACTAAATTTATCGTGAATGAATATGACGAGACCACTATTTTTATTGATGTTAATTTTGGTTGTAAGATAATTATATTCTGGTAAATGATAAGTAGGTGATTCGTCATTAGTAAATGTTTCTGATAATATTATGATGTCCGGTTTTTTATTTAGATTGTTTAATTTTAGAATTAATTCATCCCAATTTCGTTCCATACTTCGTATGTTTATATGAAAAATGAAAATATTATTGAGATTCTTTGAGATTATGTCATTACATGATTCGGTGTATACACACTCATATTCTTGTATTTTAAAATTATTTTCTAATTCATTAGCTATGAAGTCATCCATTAGTAAAAATATTAATGTGATATTGATTTCTTTTAAATATATAGAGTATTTTCAAAGTAGAGTGTGACATATAGTTATTAATCCGAATACAAATTTTATAATGTGTAGATTGTTGAAGAATATTTCGTTTTTTTAATGTATAGATCATAAAATTATTCTTATTTATATCTTTTGGATATTCAGATGTAAATATATAAGACATTGAGAATAAACATAGGATACTTTTATAAACAACTCTTAAATTAATATTAATATTCATTCTTCTGTTGTGTAGATGCAAGTAATTTTTTTGTAATATTTACAATTAGTTGGAACAATAAAAATATATTTTCATTTTTTAGCACACAAAGTTTATAGAAGTGATAGGGCAAGATATGCGCCAGTAACGTAAATAATAATAATTTTACTATAATAAATGTATAAATAAAGCATAGAATCTTAATATTTTTCAGTCTTTCATACTGGCATGTTGTCATTATTTTATCTATTTTCTGGTTATAATTTTTTATCCTCATTAAATATGATGTCTTTAAGTTGTTAATTTTTATAAAATTTATACTGATTTTATTTTTTGTAGACTGAGAGATATACATATTATGAAATGAAAATAATATAAAATGCTTATGTTTTGACACAGACAGGAGATAAACAGTTTTACATACGAGTAGATGAGATATTGAGAACGGACATGAAATACTTTTAAAGGAATATCTAGTAGTCAATTTTTTGTAGCGCAAATGCGAGCATTTTTTTGTAATATTTACAGTTAGTTTTATCGTTCGCATTATGATTGACAGGAAACGACAGTTTATATCTATTGTTTTGATCGATGCAGTTGGAACAGTTTGGCGAGGTAGCAATATTTACGCAGTCCTCATGTTGGTGGGCTAGGCCACAGTGCGAGCAGGTGGGCGATTCATTTTTCTCCTTCTGTTTGCAGGTACGAGTACTGTGTCCGAAACGTAAGCAGTAGTAACATTGCCTCATCGGACTTGCGTCGACAACGGTGATACGTTGGTAGCCGATATTTATTTTTTCTTTGTTTAGTAGAATATTCCTGGTCGTCTTGTCTACTTCGACTATATAGTTTGCGGTTTCATTATCTTTATTTTTTATTATTGCCTTCACATTGAATATAGTTTTTTTATCCATTTCCTGAGTTAGGATTTTGATGTCTTCATTTTGTTCTATGACGTCATCAGTAAAATCTTCTTTGGTATAATCATTATAAATTCCTTTGAAAATCATCGTCGGTTTTTTTTTTGTTAGCTCTTTGCTTTCAATATCCTGGATGTCTTTTGAGAATACTGTTTGTAATTTTGTCGCGTCATCTTTTTTTGCACATTCGATTATGATCCTGTTGCGGGAGATTTTTTTAATACCTTCGATGTGTATTCCTCGTTCGCTACTTTTCATGTGTTTTTGAATTTTTTTCTGTATTTCCGTGGATGTTTCATTATTTTTTGGAGTAATTAGGATGCAGTATTTGTTTTTAATGGCTTTTTGTTTTTCAATATCATTGTTTTTAGTGTTTTGCCATGGTTGGGGATGATGCGGTTTACTTTTCAGGGCAGTTAATTCACCCTCGAGCGATGCCATTTTAACAGCCATTTCAGTTATTGTTTCCAGTATTTCATTCGTTTTGGGAAAAATTTTGGCAAGTTGTTCTTTTGTAAATTTATTATTTGGGTCAGTTACCATTTTCGTGAGCAAATTTACCGCGTTCTTTGCCTGGTCGGTGTAGGTCAGCAAATCCATTGTTACCCCTGTTTACTTAATATTTAATCAGGCGGTCACGTTACGCGCAATATGGCGATTCAATTCACGCTTTGACAAATTTGAGTGTAGGTATTACAACTTGTAACTAATTGCACTTGCACAATTAATATATTAACTGTCACTTATTACACAATGTTTCTTTAAACGTTGTTTGTGTATTTAAAATCACTGCAATGCGTTCTTAAGTGGTTTATTAACTGTTAATTTTGTGGAGCAAAAATTTTACGTGTTTACCGTACTTACGATTTGATAATCAATTGTATAAAATCCTTCTAGACCACCCCTCTCCCATTTGAATATCATTGAATAAAATCCTTCTAGACCACCCCTCTCCCATATGTTAAGTATATAAACCGTAGATTAAGAATACGAGAGCAATATTAGGTACCTACTTACTCGTAATTTGTATCAATCTGAAGACAGCTTTAACAAGCTGAAAACGATTACGGTCAAATAAATTAGAGTGGAAATAAGTATTATAATTGTTTTGGAATTCCACCATGAATGTATCGTCACTTTCAAAAATAAAAATATTTTAATATATTTTTACGTTCTGAAAGGGTTAGAGGCACTGATTGGATAACAAAACAAGAAGAACAAGTGGTTTCAACTGCTTTCCTACTCAGTTGTGACCGGTCCAGCACTCCATGGAGCCGTAATCTCGGCGTCAAAGAACTCTTCCGGTTGCGTAACGCTCATTACGATCATTACGGTCATCAAGGTGGAAGGTGGACCACTACTTGAGATTTTTTGTCAATGGATTAGGTACTGCCACTGGAAATTGGGATAGATTTAACCAAGTTCTTTTGCGGAAGTTAATTTTGTTTAGGGATGCCAACTTTTCTTACTATTGATGATTATTAATTCGAAATAGTTACTCGTGCGATTAATGCGAATGACCAATGACTTCTAAATATATAGGTATTTTCGAGTACCTACTTAGTTGGAAAACCACTGCATAGCAGTGGCGGTCCATGAGTTTTCAGTGAGATAGAGCGTTAAGATTGAAAAATATTACGTTATTGACGTTGTTGTGGCTGAAAATGATTTTTTTTTCATAATTTCAACTTTTCGTATGAAGATCTTCATAGAAAAAGTTGAAATTTAAAAAAAAAAAAATCGTTTTCAGCTACAACGATATCAATAATGTCGTATTTTTCAATCTCAGCACTCCAGCTCACTGAAAACTCACGGACCACCACTGCTGCATAGTGGTCCCGCGCTCAAGACAGGTGGTTTTTTTGCGTTAGCTCCACACACAGGAGACCCTGAGGAAAATAATTCTCCTCAGGACCTATGTCATCTTTGGGGATGCTGTGGGCAGGGTCTTTTTAGGAAAGGAAGGAGAGTAATTTCTGGGAAGGAAAAGGGTAAGTTTGTGATATGAAAATTAAGAACTAGCGCAGTCCCCTGAAAAATCATGGAATAATGTTTGTAAATCTAGTTATTATTTAGTGAATAACAACTCTTTCTTGAAAATTGACAAGCGCAGACCATTGAAAAATCACGAAATCCGACATACTTATCAAGATTATTAACCTTAAGAAATTTCAAATATAAAAAAAACTATGTTGTGTAGGTACTTGTCTATCGATTTATCGCTTTATTATCAGTTCCAATTTTGAAAATGATTTAAATTTAAAGCAAATCCGGTTTCCAGAGTTCATTGAACCAAAATTACAGACAGACGCACATCCGAAATTACGAGGTATTTTTGTATGATATTTATGATGACCGGAAAGCTCGGCTAATATAATTTGTATCAATGATAAATGCGAACTGAAAACTATGTCAGCGGAAAAGGCAATTTTACAGAAAAACTCAAGTAAAAAGACAGTTTAGGAGAAAATCTACCAAAAAGGTATATTGAGAGAAAATCGTTAGTTCGAGTCAGTCGCAAAAAGTATTTAAGATGAAGAAAAAAATAAAGAAAAAATGTTGTAAAAATTTTCATAAAAAAATTCGCAATTGACATGGCTTAGGTACTAAGTATACCTGAAGATCGAATTCCGTCGAAAATTGTGGTAGTTATTCCCGAGGGAAGACATCCAGTGGGAACCATCGCCTCAGGCTTCCCTCCTGAGGGGAATTCCTGGTTCTACTTAAGGATAAGGTATTATCCTTAACTTTAAAATTAACCACTTTTTCGCTATCATCCGAGTGACCCGAAATCGCAGTTAACAAAAAAGTGGTTGGTTTTAATTTCTTATCCCCAAGTAGAACCGGAAACCCTCCTAAAGTTTTTAATTTTAAGGTTAATGACATTTTTTTATCCTTAAGTAGAACCGTAATCGCTCCTAAAGTCGTTTTTAAAATTAAAAATTAAGAACAATTCTTTATTCGTAATTAAGTCGCCCCTAAATTCTTTAATTTTAAGCTTAAGGACAATTCTTTTACCTCAAGTGGAACCGGAAACGCTCGTAAAGTCGTTAATTTTAAGGTTAAGGATAATTTTTTATCCTTAAGTAGAACCGGAATCGCCCTTAAGGTTAAGGACAATTCTTTTCCCTGAAGTGGATCCTAAATCGCCCCTAAAGACGTTAATTTTAAGGCTAAGGACAATTTCTTATTCTGTAATTGCTGAGTATATTCTGAGTCAATAAATACCCCCTCTCTAATAATTGTGTTTTAAAATTTACACAACTGTTAAACCACAGTTTATCAGTTGTGTAAAATTTATAAGATGTTTAACAGTAACGCCCTTATGTATATTTTCCCTATGAGGGAATCGAACCCGGTAAATCCCGAATCAAACGTGTCACTGCGCTTGTTTACTAGATTCATGGACAAGAATTTATTACTCTTTTGGTTAATTTTTTTTGTTCTATGATCTGGTTACATTCAAAGCTTTTATGAATCCTCAACTATTATTTAATCCTCTTGATCGAAAGTTTTCAACATTACAACGAGATTAATAAAATTGTTATTACAGCAGTGAAGTAATAATGTTGAGTAATAATTTTGTATAAACAATGACAAATTTCGTAATTTTATCATTACGTATTTTGGTATATACTAAAATTATTTCCCAAGAATAGTCGTCAATATCTGGGAATCGTTGATTTCCCTGTCATTTTCATGCGAAATAGTAATGCTATGAATAGTTATATTTTTTAGTTTATTTGCTGTGGTTATTTTTTAGTTAAATTAAACGATCGTAAAGGATATCGTAAATAGATTTATTTTAACACTTAATTGATTTATTTATGTTAAATAACTAATGTGGCAGGAAACACTTTAGGTTATAAAGTAATTATAATATACTAGAATATGTTGCACAGCATTACTTTTGTTAAATTACACATGTCTTATAAAGTCAGAAAAAAATTATTGAGTTCAAAATGTTTGCTGTTTACAATTATATAAAATGACATCTTTTTATCGGTTATTTAATTATTTATCCATGAAAGGTTTGATTGTCGGTGTTTTTTTCGTTGTCTGTCTCGGATATGCTCGGTGGATCTGTCTCATACGGATATGCTCGTCGAGCATGAACTCAGTCGGTTTTCCTGGGTGTTGTGTTTAAAAAGATTTTTCCCTAGATTTGAGAATGAGTTTGCATGAGGTACTTGAGTACTGATTTCCCCATGAATATTAATTTATATCCTAGAGGGGGTTAGTTTCAGCTAACTACAATCACGCCGTTCCTCCGTAGGGGTAGGCAGAGAGGACGTACCGCCAAACAACTCGGTATCGGCACATACCTTGCCTCATTCACATACATACTCTTCTATTATTCTAACTCACGACATGGCCCGACACAAGTGTCTAGTTCGCTTGATCGTGCCATGTCTTCCTCAGACGCCCTCGACTTCTTCTATCATTCACACTCGCGTCGTATATTCTCCCTACACTCTTTCTTCATTCGTTCATTTGCTCTACATGCCCAATTTTTTTCCGATTTTTTTTTCTCCGAATGTAAGGAAATTTCTTTAGACATACAATTTTTTTATAAATACTAAGGATATATGCATCTTTACATTGTTTCTTTAAGGTCGGTAGAATAATTTTCCAATGTGTAACCGACGTGTTACGTACCCTCAAAAGTTCTTTCCCACGAAAAACATCCTTGGCGGTATCCTCTACAGTTCAGTGGTCATTTTTTGAGATTTCGCTCGAAATCCAAAAATCCGCTTGCCCACTGAGCTCGTTAGTACCGTACCGCCAGCGATCTTTTTTCGTTGAAAATATTTTTATGTTTGTTTTCCAATTAGAATTTAAAGTTATTCTAATTGTAAAATTGTATTAATAAAAAACTTTCATTTTACCATGTACAATGCCCCCGGTGCAACAAATAAACGCTATCATGCTCAGGTTGCCACCAGGGACATTTTTCAATTTATAATTTCAAACGTATTTTTTATGTTTCCTTTTTTTTGACATATTGTTAAATATTTTAACTAACGATCCTTGTAGGATGATGAAACTAAGAAATTTCATTCCGCAGTCCTACAAGGCATCGAGGGAAAGAGAGCCTGAGTCTCTAGCCCTTAAATTACTGAAACTAGGGCAAAAAATGGCCTTTAAAAAACACTTAGAAAAATTTCGATAAAAATATGTTTTTCCGGATTATAAAAATCCAGGTGCCCCGTAAGATGGTGAAACAAACAGGTTTCATTAACACATCTTACGGGGGATCTCATAAAAATAACACTGCATTGGTAAATTACCACATGTCCTGCCAAACGGCAAATAACTTCTTAAATTTTACGATTTATCTTAAAAAATGAGATAAATCGCCCTGATAAAAATCTGGTGATAAACAATACGTTTATTTTACCATTGATGCAGAATAATTTACATGTATGTACACAATAAAGTACGTAGAATTATTATAAAATATAAATTTTAAGCGACCGCCTTCAAGGGCGACATCGGCAAAATAGAGGACCAATATTTTGGCCGCTCTATTTAAACCATTCTGTTTCGAGGTGTGAATCCCCTCCACTTTTTTAATAAATACTGCCCAAACGCTGTCGGGTACAAGTACCCCTTAAATGTTATGAAAATATGTCAATAAATATGTTGTGTTCACTTCAAGTTCAATTCTACTCTTCTTGTTTTACTACTTCCTACCTCTGGAAGTCCTACTACCTGCTGCCTCCTGCTGAAGTTCTGCCTGGACGAGTACCTGGTGCCTGCCGCCATAGCCGGCCCTAACTCTGGGTACTCCCAAGGCAACCAGGCCCAGGCAGAAACTAGGCGCATCCAGGGCCACCACCCACTGGATGTAGGGAGGCCAGCTTTAAATCAGCTTCAATCATCATCATTGGCACACAAAAGGGAAGGAGTGCACAGCCACCGGTGCCCTCATAATTTACAGTCTTGTAAGGACGACGACACGTCCGTTACACAATGAAAACAAAAAAAAATAGGAAATGTAGGTTATTCTTATGTAGGTGTCGCTTTTAAACATTAGAGAATTAGATTAAAGTGCACTAACTTCGGGAGGTGATTTTCACAACGGTAGAAGTTAAAAAGACAAATAACTGTATTCGAAATTCCACAGATTTTTCCTTAGAAGAATATTTTAGAAGTAAAAAAATTCAACTTTACCCGATGACTACCTTGAGACTTTTGAATTTTGAGAAAAGTTATTTTTGATTCAGAATTTTGAAAATCTTATTCACTGGTACTAGTGCACTGTACCTCCGGATTTCTTGTTTAATCAACTTTTTGTTACTAATAACTTATTAATGTATGTAGTTTTATTTAGCAGTTAACATATTAAAAACCAAACAGGAAATGGCCCCTCGGTACATTAATCATCAGTAATAATTTATTGTACAACGAGTAAAATGAATATAAAATGTGGTTTTGTTTTAAAATGATTAATTTGCTTAATAAATTGCCTTTGTACACCAGCTTCCATACTATCTATTGTATTAGCAGACATAATACATATAGGTACATTATGTTAATAATTCAATAGGAAGTTGGTACATTTTAAATTTCCTCGTGTTTTTAATGTTTTACAATATGTCAAAAGGATGTAAACTCCACAGATACCATCACAATAATTATACATCTGCGTGCAGGTGCGTACATACATACATACATACATTTGTATATAGGTACATACATTGGTAAAGGATAGACGAGATTGGCCCTTGTATATATATTCATTACACCGCCCTAGTTACGCTTGCCTTTTTAATATTTTTTAGTACAATAAACATTGCTCTTCGAATACTTTACACTTTTCAGTAAGTCAGTGAATAGTTGTCGAGGCGAGATGTCGTCCGTTTTTGCATTTAGCATTTTTTAACTTATATCCAATCTTCAAACCACCCCAAATCGAACAGACAAAGAAAACTCAAAAGAAAGCGATTCCGAAGAAGAAAACACAAATACAAAATACAATTCTTACGATGAAATCGAGAAATATTTTCGAATCACGAAACTGCTTAACAGGAGGCTTGTCGCTGTTCAAATGCTCCTGTACAAAATTATTAACTCAAAAGTTAACTGCCCTGAGCTGCTAAATAAAATAAATTTTCATGCGCCGACTCGTTACGTACTCTGTTTTTATTTTTATTTTTTTTTCTTAAATGTTCTAGTTTGCATTCAGTTACTTCAATGTTTCTAAATACCCATCTGTGGACATTAATATAATTGGTCTGTTTTTTGCCATCCCCTTTTGTATATTTTGTTAGTAAGACTGTTTATGTTCCTTAAATAAATAAATACTAATAAGATGATTAAATGTATAGGAAAAGGTGCACTGGAAGTCGACGATAAAAATATTGGAAAAACAATTTTCATATTGATAAAAAAGTGCTTCGTAGTCTCCTCACCCTTGTGTACTTTACTTTTCTTAAGCCTTCACTTGTACCGCGTGTGATATGCACACTCTAATTTTTTTTTATATAAAACTGACGACCATAACGACATGCTAAACAGAATTTTTGATGCTTATGATAATCACAATGATTAGAATTCATGGACGATCAAATACAATACGAGAGATATCTTAAATTATACATATAGAAACGGTTACAATGCTTACCGTTGATTAACATCTATAAAGGTCGCGGGAATATTTGTTAAATGAACACTTTATTAAAATTCTACCTCTTTAACGATTTTCATGTTCTAATTCTACCAATGTCGACTTTTTCTCCATTTTAATGTGTGTTTTATTTTTGTTTCAGGTGAGTTGGCTTACTGCATTTTTCCACATTTTCTTCGGCATCGAATTTTAAACAGGTATATACTATATTTCATTTATCTCTGCGGCACGTCTATAAACCCTAGGCATCAGGAAAAATTGGAATTTAGGATGAAACTTTTTCAATCGAACATATGAAAATCGATTTTGGCGCCCCCTAAAACTGCCGCCCTGGGCAGGCGCTCCCCCCCCCCTCACATCTGGGGCTGCTTTAACTAACCATAAAACATTTTGAAAATTATTCAGTCAAATAATTTTAAAAATCATGAATAGGTATCTTGATTATGACATGTCATTCGCTAATACTTGTAATTAGCCCAAATTCAAGCTAGGGCCATTCTAGTGTAAACCCATTCAATTAAAACACGCCCAAGAGAAGCGGAACAGATATGAACAATGCTGCAACAAACAATGATGGAGTGATTGATTCATTAATTAATACTCATGTTAGGATATGAATCCGAAGAAGAATAATATTACCTGCCGCTAAGCCAATTTGCGACAGCTACCTACACAGCCTACACCAGGTACCTACACGTGTTGACTGGAGAAATTTCGCGAGATTAGTTTCCGTAGGCGACGGTTTTCCTAGCGTTATTATTTGCTATTCGTTTCAGGTGCTGGGGAAGAAAACGCGCCAAGTTCACTTTTGTTTATTAAGTTTTGTAATACTTGGTTTATTTATATAGCGCCGTTTTCGTGAAAAATCACCCCAAGCTAATGTTATTTCGCTGCAACCCGATTATAAACAAACTTTCACAATGTTGTTGCAATTTACAATTTTTGTAAAATAATTATTTTGACCACCTTGTTGTGACTCATATCTCACGCATTTTTTATGTGAATACCGCATAAAAGTCCTGACTACTGGTATCTTGCAGTGGCGGTCTGTGAGTTAGAGTGCTAAACTTAAATACGTCGTTATTGATGCTGTACCTGAAAATGACGTTTGGCCGCATCAACAAAAAGATCTTCATACAAAAATTTGAAATTAAAAAAAAAAATCATTTTCAGCTACAACGACATCAATAACATCGTATTTTTTGCATCGCTGAAAACTCACGGACCGCTACTCGTATGTTGTGAGGGTGAAGGCAGTGCGAAAGGTAAGAAAATGGGGAAGAGGAAGGTATTGAAGTAGCTGGCTGTACAAATCTGATCACAGACAGCTAAATATATTTCGAGCAATTTTCTAGTCTGAATGGTGGTCTTCCACCAGGTCGATACTTAGAGTATCTTTCAATTTATATAATTCAAATGAATAAATTGTGAAATAACGCAAATTAATTAATTACTCGTAAATAAAATTTTGTTGCGCCCTCCGTGATACGACCCCGCTGCCAGCGACCGGATTCATAGTCGAGAGCCTTACACCTCTACCACGATGCCGTTAGTTTACTACGTTATCACAATACCCGCCTCAATGCTTTGTAAAGTCAAACACACAGAACCTACGTATCGGAAGCCAGTCACTAGTAACCAGAGTACTAGACACAGTAACCTCTCGCCTCTGTTTGTGTTGCTCGGCTTTTCATTTTCAGTCGCAGTCGGTGCTGGTCGGAACAATGACGCGAGGCGCCACCGCGGTATCATAACTTTTCCGTCGTAGATTTCAATTTCGAACGTTCGATTCCACATTTGAAAAGTGCGTAGTCGGTGTATTGACATTTTGACAAGTGTGCGGAGTTTTAGCTATTCCATTTTGAAAATTGTGTGGAGTGTTAGCTAGGCCCCTTTAGACATTTTTGGAATTTTTAGTTATTGCATTTTTAAACATGAAATAATTGTGTGGAATTCCGATTAATATTATCAATTTTTAAACTTTTGATGAGTGTCTTGACATTTCGCTTTTCCATTTTCAAACATTTGACTAATGTTATCAATTCCTAAAGAAGTGTGTTTGTGATTTTTTTTCTCATTATTCTACGTTAATAGTATTTAAAATTAAATGGTATTTTATGTTTTTGATCCAATAACCGGGAAAATTTTCGGGTTTACTGGACGTATTTAATACGAATAAGATACTAATATATACTAAATAATACGAATATTTATTAGAAAAGTCCTTTTAATTCTTCTTAATTACTATAAAAGACAACTATTTGCATTCAGGCGATGGAAAGCATTAAAATTTCATTTACGTAAATTGAAAATTTGCTCTTGTCGTGTGGGATGACATCTGACAGCCATTTACAATAATTTACGTGCGTATTCTATGAAATTTTGTATTGAAAATTTAAATACAATTGTTTTCAATCGCTACGAATCTAAATAGTTGGTATTTTATGAATAAAGGTTTATCAAAAGGTTTTTCAAAATTTTATTCGAATTAAGCGTGTCCAGTTATCTTAAAATTACCTAAAACCGTTTGTAATATTAATTTGTATATTTTTTATGGTTAGGTAGGTACTGTTATTTTATAAGTAACTGTCTTTCGTACCCGGCTTTGCTCTTGTTTTATCATCAGTTTTTTTTTGTTTTATCATCAGTTTATCATCGTTTACTTTAACACCAACTTGCTGATTTTTTTTAATGAAATTTTTTCACCTGTCAATGAAATTGTGTCGCAAAATTGACCAATAGTCCAGTCAAATAAGGATTTCACTCCTAAATGAAACGGAATAAGCTGAAACTTTGTATAAACCTTTATTATGGTATTCTACATGTTGCCTCAAAAGTCTCATAAGGTCAAGTGTGCGCGTCTTTGGATATTCAAGGTCAAAGGTCACGAAAATCAGTTTTTTGGAAATATCTCGCTTCCTTTGCCTCGAATCGTATTTGCATTCATGCAAAAGTTGTAGAGTATAAAATTCTCTACAAATTTTGTCTTCATAATTTTTTTATACGGTTAACCGTTTTTAAGATTGAGCGCGAAGAGAGCGGAGCGCACAGCCGTACATGCCATGGCGCAAGGTCAATGGTGAATTTAAGTTCATGGTGCGGTTTTTTTAAACTATATTCGTTAAATATTATAAATTAACTATTTAATATTTTATTTATAAATGTTACTTATAAATCAAATATTCATTTAATATTACTTAACTATTTCAAATAATAATTATGTGAATTATTGACATTACATAGACCCGAGTCTACGTACACATTAAGAGTATATCTGGAAATACAGAGTATTCCTGGAAAAACATACTCCTACTTAACGACCTTTTTTATAATTGCAAGATGCATCATCAAATTTTCCATTGTTTGTATAAATAAGACCGTTTTCTTTCTGATGGAACCACTTTCTACCAAATTTATTCGTTAGTTTTAAAGTGCATCTTGGCAACGACGGACGTAAGATTATAAGAGTTATCATGGCTGATTTGTGTTTTATATGTAATAAGTCACTTTCTGATGGTAATGTTGTAAATGTTGTGCGCGGTATACAGACCATAAAAGCAGCAAGTGTTGAAAGAAATGATGGACACATAAACTATTAGCAGCAAGTGTTGAAAGAAATGATGGACACATAAATACTTTAACTTCTGTGAATGTTCATACCGAGTGTCGAAAAGTGTACATTAGTAAAAATTCAATCAGAGCATCGAAAAAACGCCTTGAAGAGAGTGAACCTTCAACGTCGTCAAGTGTACCTCGCAAGAAAAGAATTAAAGTGTTTGATTTCAAAGAATTGTGCTTATTTTGTGGCGAAGCAGCTGATGAAGGAGCAGAGGTGAAAAAACACAGGAAGTACAAACGCACTATTAGTAAAGTAAGCACTCTCGAATTCAAAGACAATGTTATTAAAAGAGCAGCAGAACGAAGCGATTGTTTAGGAGAGTTAGTAAAATATTGTGTATCTTATGAGCATGACTTTATAGCTGCTGAAGCAAAATACCACGCCGTTTGCTACAGTAATTTCTTAAAGCCAGTACCATATCTAATAAGAAAGCCTCGCCAAGATGGTCAAGTCACACAATCAATGAAAAAGATTTTTGACTATTTAGAAAATCAAGAAGATTCCCAATTTACATTGTCAGAGCTTAAAGATGTCCCTACGGAGTATGTACCAAGTGATCAGACAAAAATTTTAAAACTACAACAGAAGTATTTAACTGATATATGTAATAGGGTTGCAATGTTCGTTAGCTTGTGGCCAATGTAATGGACATGCATGTCTCCACGCTTCATCGTATCAAAATGATCTCGATGAAGAAATCACATATGACCCTGAAGTTTTTTAGGGTTTGGAAATGAATGTCATTGATAACGAGGAAGATGATGATACTGACTTTGAGCGACCGGAAGAAGAAGAAAACGAACTCCCATACCGGCTAACTAATAATTAAAGTAAGAAAAAATCTTCCCATTAAAAACTTCAACTTGGATTGTACAAATTTATTGATAGATGATTGCTAAATAAAAATATTATTAAAAAATGTATTCCTAATTTCTTTCCTACTTGTTCTAATGAGATTATAATTAAAATATAATATTAAAAATAAATAAATTACCGAGCCGAACCCTCTGATATGAAAGTATCTGGAGTCGGTGAATTATTTTCCCATTTGGTCTCTGGTAGATTGACATGTTGTTCTTGTATTGTTTTGTATTTATTATACTTTTATAATGCACTTACATAGCGTGGATTGACTAGATGATCCTTTGTGGAAAAGTGTGTGGAAGGGTTTAGTTTTTCCTGTGGGGTAAGATTTAACCCAGACATAAAATCGGAAGCATTAAAAAAATTACTTTATTGTTTATTTGAAAAAGGCAAGTAATATCAAATGACTTATAAGAAATATTTATAAATAAAATAATTAATAAATTAAAGATTTATAAGAAATATTATATTAATAAAATATATTAAATAGTTAATAAACAAATATTTAACGAATAATTAAGTTAAAAAAACCGTTCGATTAACTGGGATTCGCTATTGACCTCGCGCTACGGCATATACGGCTGAGCGCTCCACACTCTTCGGGCTTTATCTTAAAAACGGTTAACCGTATAAAAAAATAATTCAAACAGAATTTGTAGAGAATATTATACTCTATAACTTTTATCTCGAACGCAAATACGATTCGAGGCATAGGAAGCGAGATATTTCCAAAAAACTGATTTTCGTGACCTTTGACCTTGAATATCCCAAGACGCGCACACTTGACCTTATGAGACTTTTGAGGCAACATGTAGAATACCAAAATAAAGGTTTTTACAAATTTTCAGCTTATTCCGTTTCATTTGGGGATTATCCCCCTTTTTTAGCTTAATTGACTGGACTACAAGAGAGTAGCACGTCTTGTTGATCAAACGTCTATGTTAGAATTTCGAAATTATCACACTTTTTCTCCATGTATTTATTTACCAGCTTTACCACCACTTAAATAAAATAAAAAAAGTATTTTAGCATTTTTTTAAACTAAACGTAGAGCTGTTGTTATCATTTGCAATTTATAAAAATTAAATCTGCCAATTTCGTTTATGATTCCGTCTGTAACTCCGGTTCAATGAACTCTAGAACTTTGCTTTAAAGCTTTTAATTTAAGCTTCATTTTCAAAATTAGTGTTGCTAACTAACCTTTTTTTTCAATTAAATTCAATTTATTCATTTTAAAAGCATTTAAAAATTAATATTTCGAAGCGTTTTTAAAAGAGAGAAAATATTGAAAATATAAGCAGATTTAAGCAATTTAATCAATGAAGCACAATTAAGACTAACAGCAACAAAGCTTAGTCTAAATTGTGCTTCATTGAAGTTAAACATATCGATAGTCGAAGTGATTCTATTTAACAACAAGACAGCTCTACCATCACTCTGTTTCCGCGAAGCGGTAGTCAGAGAGGACGGACCGCCAAACAAACAGGTATTAGCACACACTCTTTGCCTCATTCACTTTCATGCATTATCTCATACATTCTCTTTTACTATTCTGACTCTTGACATATCCTAATTAATAAGTGTCTTCACTTGATCGTGCCATGTCTTCCTCGGGCATCTCCGACTACTTTTACCATTCACATTTGCATCATATTTCCTCCTCACCCGCATGATAATAGTGGAAAATGTTTCGGCGAGATATTAGTGCGCAATAGCCCCTTTCTAACCACCCCGTGATTTTTCACGGGTCTGCGTTAGTGGTATCATATTATCGGTGACCGGAGAACTCAGAATCAACTCAACTCAACACCTAGTTTGAAAAGTCATTAAAAGTGATGAAAAAAATATTAAAAATTGGTTAAATTGGTTACTATAGGTTAGGTTTTTCAAAGAGGTGTTGAGTTGATTCTCTGTTGTCGTGGATCCCATATAGTCCAAGAGCCCGTGATGATCAGACCTTCGTTATTTTATAAAATCTGAAAGTTTATCTGTGTATATACCTAATGCAGGTAAGGACGATCCCCGACTATGAAGTTTGGATCACGGTGGCTTTGAAAGATATTATGTTAATTAATTATAATTGTACTTACGTTAAAGTATTTTTTATTGTTTTTATTAGATACTTGCTAGAGCAATCCCAATGAGTTACAGAACTCATTTTAGGACAGGAGGAAAATTCATGGATGTGAGGAAATAGTTACAGTTTTACTTGGAAATTGGATATTAAAAATATAGGTTTCACATACAACATAGACTAAAAATAAAAATAAAACAGGTTGAGTGAGCAAACAACAATAGAAAATAATTAAAGAAACAAGGAACAAGGTTATACTAATGTGGATGATTATGATTACAAATAAATGGAAAAGAAAAGAAGAGAAAAGGAAACAAGATAATTGGGACATGACAAGAAAAATTACATAGTTTCATCCCTAAACGTATTTAAAAAATATTCTTTTAAAGCATTATTCTGAACTTTTTTATTTTGCTGGATTCCCTTGTACTTATCTGGAAGCGAATTATATAGTGTATAGGCAACATAGTTCAGGGATTTTATCCCATATTTTGTAGTGTGTGTTTGAGGTATACGGATTTTATTGCTATTTCGAGAAAAGCTGAATTTTATATATGTTACTTGAAGAACTATCAACATATGTTTTCTCAGTTATCAGGCAGTTTCGATGGTTCCTTGACCTTGTCAGACACATTAAAAGTCTACCGTAGGTGAGGGCGAGATATACATATACTTGGAAGCGGGTGGGAGTGAAATAGTGCGAAATTTCGACGCTTGCAGACTACTACCTTGTAAAAGTGCGAGCAAAATGCTCTTGAAATTGAGGTGCAATTTTATACAACTTTTTTACCTGCTATCTTTCAAGGCCACCGTGATCCAAAGTTCGTAGTCGTAGATCATCTTTTCCTGTACTAGGAACATACATAGAGAAACTTTCAGGTTTTATAAAATAACGAAGGTCTGATCGTTACGGGCTCTTATTCTAATATTATCGATTGCGAGTGTATCATGAAAGTATTCCCGTTGTTAGTTTTACGTCGGGGTAATAACACAGCTTTATTGAAATTTTTTTATGCGATCTATAAAACGTTAACATAAATATTCTTATCATGGAAACAAAAGATTAATAATATTTTATCTCGATTTTATGATAACATTACATCTAAATAAAAATACACGTTGATACTTCAATAACAAAGTAAGTACCTCGCCGCACTAATGTTTTATTATTGTAGGTAGTTTTACAACTGTACATGTATCTAGTTTTGCACTTAGAAATTAATTAAAATGTAACTGTAATAATAGTATATAAAACGATTAGCGATTTCAAATATAGATTGAATTGAAATTTATCAGGTGATTGTTAAATAAAAAATAATGATCATAATATTATAATAACAGAACTTGAATAGAACTTTCACAGAACCTGGAAATATGCTTTGATATTTGAAGAATTGTTCAAATTCCGTGAAACATCTAATCCTTGTGCCCAGTTGTTTTGCAGAAATTCGCTCGTGACAAAGTCATCAAATGGCTATTCAGCGCACTTAACGGCACGTTCCATAGTTGAAGACACTCTCAGTATCGCCCTGTTGAAAGACCACCATTCAGAATCGCAACGTTGCTGGACACGGTTCTATTTGTGGTTGGTGACCACATCTGAATAGTCAGGTGTTTCCCCCACCTTCCTTTTTCCCATCTCCCCACTAATTTGGCCTCAAAACAATCTCCAATTGGGGATGTCCTAGTCTCGCTGGGTTCAAACGGTTGGGAGCAGTTGGGACACTTGTGCGGTGTTCAGAATAAAAAAATGTCTGTGACCTTGGAGCCGATAGGTCAGTTTTTTTTTGTTTTTACATTAGCTCCACACAAGGAGGCTCCGAAGAAAATAATTATAATAATGTCATCTCTGGGGACGCATTGTGGTGGGTCTTTTTAGGTAAAGGAAGGAGAGGAAGTCCCGGAAATGAAAAAGGTATGAAGGCTGGGTAGGAATCTAGAATCTAGGGGTCAATGCGTCCCTCCCACTGCAGTGCAAGGCGATGAAATTTCTCCATCAACCAGTCTCTCTCCTGATCCGCTCTGCCACGCAGTAGGTGGGCAAACGCATTCTCCACCAAGACCTGGACAAATATACTCCCATGACCACGGGCACCCCTGTAGCGGACCCCTTGGGGTGACCTATGACAGGGGTGTTGGTTTTCCAATTAATGGTTCCCCGGGCGGCGGTACCCATACCCGCCTCCTAAAATAAAATAGTTTAATTTAGCGACATAAGTTTTCTTTTAAATCAGAATATTCACACAGAATAATTATTAACTTCATCTTGATGAAACTCTTTCAAATAAACGACGTTACCTACTGTATTCGTTTTATCTACGTCATATTAACACATTACCTTATTATATATCCGTGTCCACAATTACGAAAATGATTTCACAAATGAAAAAAGCCATTCTATCAATGTTAAATTAATGATTTAAGTACCATTAATAAAGGCCAATAAGCTAATGACTTAATTAAACCAATTTTAAATTAATTATCACGCCCACGACATAGTACCTACCCACTTTGTTCGTAACTGCACAGCTACGTAATTTTATTTATTTACTCATGTTACTTTTATATTGGGTAAATAATACATATTATTTTTTTACACAGGTGTTAATAATAAACAATAGGTTTGTTATTAGATTGACAAAATTTAGCACTCTTGACCTTAAAATATTATGAAAGTGACTGTCTGTATGGGATTTCGAAAATCGTAGATTACCTACTATCTACTTCTGATTTAGAAAAACTCTGCGTGAAGCCCGGGCAACGCCCGGGACTTCAGCTAGTATTATATATAATTGTCAATTTCACTATTCTGCGTATCGCTAAATTCTCGCTTCAAGGCGAAGTAAAAGGTGTCATTAAAACCCTTTGGGTGCCAATCAACGATTTTTCGCTCTCGGGATAAGCGAGAACTATCAACAACGATCATGTTGGAGCAAATAGAAAATATTACCTTGATCAAAAAGTTTTAGGACTTTATTCATAAAATTGAAAATACAAGTTTATTCTTTAAAATCGAGATGGTCCCTTCAAAATACTCCCATCAACTTCAACGCACTTACGCCAGCGCTTGATCCGATCCTCGAAACACTGCCCCTACTCATGTTTAGGTATGTCCATCAGAGCCGTTTTCAATTTTTTCATGACATCGTCTCGGGTGCCGTAACGCGTTCCGAAAGGCGGTTTTTTTAATTCAGTTGAAAAGGAAAAAGTCGAAGGGAGCCAGATCAGGTGAATTCGAAGGCTGCTGGATAGTATTCCTGTTGTTTTTTTTTTCAGTGTTTGCTCGCTACATGATTATATGTCTGCACGTAAGCATTGATTTATCTGGTGGACATCTATACAAAATGCTTATCGTATGCCTGTGACGTTATACTTGCCGCGTACATGTTCGCATGTCAGTGGGCCGTTTATGCCAAAGCCAAAATGAGGGGAATAGGTACACTAAGGATTTGTCCCTGGCTAAGGATAAAGAGCGGCAATCCACTTCTAGGCTCCTCCGCTACACGGAGGGCCAAGGACACCGACTTTCTGGATACAGGTGACACTTGATCAATCCAAAGAGTCACTGATCTTCGTCCGCTTTTCCTGACCAGGACCTCCTCCAAAAAATCTCTGAATGAAATGTTTGAAATCGGCATCAATTGAAAAAATTATAATGTAATCCAGTGTTTCTTAACCCTAACGAAAATTAAAAAAGTGCAGATTTTAGTAGGAAGTCCGTTTACGCTATGGATTTTCTACTACAAATAAAAAATGATGAGAAGTATATATAAAGCTCTTTATTATTACACTGATATTGAGTATTAAATCTCAGTTAAATTTTTTGTGGAATGCGCTTCTATATTGACACAATACCCACTCGAACTTTTGCAGCGCCCCCTAAACGCTATAAATATAAAAAAACGCTCTCCAGACCTCCAAAACGCCCATAGGAGGGCGCTGGCGCCCCTGTTAATAATCACTGATGTAATCGAACCTTTTCGTATGGTTCTGATTTTTTTTACATTTGCTTGACACACGAGGCCCTGAGAACAAACAATTTCCCACGGGACCTATGTCATATTTGGGAATAATGTGTGGATGGTCTTTTTAGGAAAGGAATTAGAGGAAGTTCTGGGAAGGAAAAATGAATGTATGAGGGGATGGGAGGAATCTGGGCGTCGTCCAAGAGTGACGGATGTATGAATCCATCCCTCCTTCTGCGGTACACGGTAATGGGTCAAGAGAGTCCTGCTGTAGAGGCCAAATATCATCAAATGGTCTCTCCCGATCCGGCCCGCCACGCAATAAATGTACAAGACCTAGACAAACCTCACCCCATTAATCCGGGCACCCCTGCTAACAATGCCACCAAACGTAGCAAACCATTTGGGGCAGAGGTTATTCTTATTTTATTATCACGGTTCTTAGGGCGCTGGTACCCATACCCACCTCCCAAATTGAAATTGAATTGAATTCCCGATATAGTTTTCACATGAGGATAGGTATCGGTATGAAACAAAAAAATCTTTTAAAATGTCGAACAACGTATTCGTAAATAAAGTTTATTGGATTTTAGGCAACAGTAGATATCCTATTTTGAATGCTGAGAATGGATGGATTGGTGTTGTTATATTTCATTTTAATTAATCATGATTAATAATGACATTTCTGGTTTGCCACACCGGTTCGGCAGTCAGGGGGTTAATGCTATCGTTGCGAACTTTCATAGTGCAAGCCTCCAGGTTTAATTTTCTCTCAAATCATTTTGCTCCATCGAACACGGTAACGAGGGGACAGTTTCAGCATCATTGAACAAACCAAAGATGTGCATTCAAATAGTTATCTTGTCGTTTCACAGCAACGTTATTATTTAATAATAACTGGTTCTGAAAGATATTATATTTTCACTGTCGGTTTTATGCCGTGTTTGACGAAGTGATGAAAATTGCGACCCGTAGCTGAGGCACAGACGCGCGTGGCAATTCTTAGGAAAACCGTCTTTGTGTAAACATACCGGGGCTCTGAGAAGTGAATATTTCTCTTTTTATTGAGAATCGCTAACTACGTGATTTTTTGTTGTTGTTATTAAGCGATAACAATCACGGGATATTATATATTTGTAGGATTTGTGAAGCTGTAAGTATTTGTCCCAGGATCATCTTTATATATATAAAAAAAATATATATATTTATTTATATTAGATGTCTATGCGTTGCTAAACCATTCATCCGATTGCGTTGAAACTTTGAGGATTTGATGTGTGCATGCCCGCTATGGTTTCTATAAATAATAGTGAGCTCTGGCATTATGAAATTTGTATAAAAAAGGCAGTAGGTGGTACGCAAGCTGTTTGAGAACTGAATGTACCGGGTCCTTCGATCAATTAAGTCTAGATAAGCCCTACCTAACTAACTTGCCTGTGAATAATGACGCCATGATATTAATGTTAACAATACAACTCTTCATCGTATTCCACCGCCTCGCTCAAAAAGCCTAGAGAAGCCAGTTCCTAAAACACAAAGTTCGTTCTCAAATCCCATTATGTAGTTTTGACATTCATCAACCAATCAGATGCCTTGAATATCACGCGTCACGTATTGTGGAGTTGAATTTATCACTCCTACTTGGTATAAACTAGCCGTACACGCTCGCTAAGTCGCTTGAAGAAATAACCCGAGGGCGTTCAGTGTGTGACAAGATGTGGTCTTTTAATTTTAAACAAGCCGTTATGTTTTGTTTTGAGCCTGTGTGTCAATGTATTAGTGAACGAACCGGGCTACGTGGCATGACGTCAGAAATATTGCTCGACCAAAAGTAATTTCTTTAACATTATTACGTTTATTGAAACGCTGCCTAAAAGACATCTGTAAGGTATATTTTTTTTGTTGTATTCAGATAGCTGACTACATTTTCAAAAATAAAGTCCGCGATGTGTACCTTGTACAATATTCGGAAGTGGTATATTTTTGTGTTTTAAAAAAATTAACTCGGTCCGGACGGCTGACACACAAATTAGTTTCAGTGTAGATCTTGTAGACCGATAAAAGATACAACACAAAGCACTATGCGATCTGAACGGTGCAAAACAATGCAGGCACTTTTTCATAAATTGGCCTTGAGCCTGCTTTTGCTGGCTTCTTGCGTCATTTTGAATTTCACAGGGCTTGTCTAGATATCATACGTCAATGACCGGGTCTAAATGTATGGAAAGAGTGAGTGATGTGGCAACTCGGGAGGGGGATTCGCGGGATGGGGAAGCGGGAGAGGGAAGGCGGAGTGGGAACGCGTGAGGGGAAGGGAACGCGGGAGAAGAAGTGGAACGGAACGAATGGGAAAGGACACGCAGGGAGAAAAAAATCTTTATTATGTGGCATAGCAACGCATGCCGGAAACTCGCCAGTTGCATATAAAAAAATAATTAGAGACGATCAGAAATTTAGGTACCATTCGTATGAATACCGTTAGTAAAATTATAGTAATTTATTTTTGGGGTATTATGGCGTGTTGCCCTATCTCCTTGTTTAGCCAATGTTTCCGTCTGTCGTTCGTTTCCATCGTCGTTTCCACCGTTAGTAAACTTTAAAAATCTTTATTTACTTAGATCTCTTAAAGATCTAACCAAGAGAAATAAGCATTTCAAACATAAAATTATTATTTTAATAAAAAGACAAATAACTTTGTTTACATCACTTTTATTGGTACACAATCAACATGTTTCGTAAACAATGTTTACTTCATCAGGATCAAACGTATACGTTTGATCCTGATGAAGTAAACATTGTTTACGAAACATGTTGATTGTGTACCAATAAAAGTGATGTAAACAAAGTTATTTGTCTTTTTATTAAAATAAATAATGCCATCACAAAGTGAAAACCTTTCCGAAGAAGTTCTCTTCGAAAAATTAATAAAATTATTATTTTTATTTATTAAAATAAAATAGTTTTGGTACCTTCTTTAACTCTTTTCTGTTATGATTCAATTCTAATCAGTTTTAATTTTGAAAATTAAATTTCATTGAACTTGAAAAATTGTACCCATTACAGAGGAATACGGAGGAATATTTCACACCCCCCACGTACCGACAGTCGAAATTGGTAAGTTTAATATAAAAATCATGGTATAAGATACATTTTGAATTTTATTTGTAATAATATCGTTAATGTTGGTGTCGATAGCAAAAACCGAACCACAGCGTCGTGAGTTCAGCTCCTCGTCTGGCTAAATCCTCCATCACGACACAAGCGACAATTTTAGCTTAATGTGGTTAAATTAGAATATTTTCAAATATTGTCAGTTTATTCGTAACCGAGGAATGTTTGTCTTTCTTTTTAAATAAAATAAATTAATAATAACACAAAAAAACGAATACGCTTTTGTCAAAAACTTAAAGCCAGTTAGTTTATCACGATTTTTTATCCTAGTAATATAATAGATAAGAGTGAGGAGACTACGAAGCATCGCACAAAGAGGAGACCGATTATACTATCTCATTCTCTCGTAGGTAAAACCTTAGGTCTATGTGTTTGTCCCTGTTTAGTGTCGCTATTTTTCGTTTCATCGAGTTTCAAATCACAACGGTTCTAAAGAAGTTTCGTTTTAAAAAATCTCCTTTTCAATCCCTGTTTTCTTTACATAACTGTCGCTATGTTGTTTTCGCATGATTTGCCACAAGCTTTCGAGTCTCACTTATACGAGTAATAACCGTCTCTCTTTACGATGTGAACTTTTATTATAAACTGTCATTGTGAGATTGTGGTTTTCACTTTTCTTTACTATTGAATATTGCGGTGGCTCTAATAAAGCGCCGTTTCACGACAGATACGGAATCGCAAAACTTTTATGTATTTTTAGTATTTTCGGAATATAAAAGTGGCGCAAAATTTATCACAATATCGTAAGATACTCTCATTTTTGCTAATGGTGTCTTATGTGATCACGATAAAATTTTTTTTTAAATACAAAGAAGCAAAATACACGTTAACAAAAGATGGATCGCTATACTCCTCAAGAATGCGAGAAATTGAATTTATTTTCTGACCGGTCAGTGGCTGAGTGGGCATCGCGTTTAAGTCCCACCCGGGCGTCGCGTGTTTGATTCCTCGGCTGGCTAAGTCCTCCATCACGACCAAAGCAACATTTTCCGCTTAGTGTGGTGGTAGTAGGAGATTTTCAAACATAGTAGGGTTATTCGTAACCCGAGAATATTCGTCTATCTTTGAAAAAAGACTTCTTTATTTGGAGGTTTACGTTTGTATTTACAGAGTTATCGTTTTTCTGGGAATCAAATCAGATAATCAAATGATTAAAATTGTTTATAACCGTTAATTGATTTTTAGATGCGCAATAGACTGATATAATCTAAATATGGAAATTTATTTAGTTATTTTCATGTAAGTCATTATTTGTCATTAAAAAAGTAAGTATGTCTAAATATTATGATTAAAATATTTTTTTTAGTGATGCTGATTTTTATACAAATCTGCAGCTTTATTCCTGAAATTTAATTTATTGATGAAAATTTTCACACTAGACCTTCAAAGTAAGAGATGATCACTGCCTACATTTGATTAAAAAAAATAAAGCCCGGCCAACGCCGAGGACTTCACCTAGTTTAAAAAAATGTGAATAGGTACCGCACAAGAGTCCCAACTGCTCCTTTCTGGAGTCTGTGAGACTATGACACCCCCAATTGGGAATGTTGTGAGGCTGAAGGTAGGGGGAAGGGGAATGAGATGGGGAAAAAGAAGGTTGGTAAGTACCTGAGTATTCAGATCTGATTACCAAACATGGCTGAAGCCGTTTCAAGGAACGTTTTAATTATGAATGGTGGCTTTACATAAGGGCGATATAGAGAGTATTTCTTACTCTGGAACCTACCGGAAATACACTTATATTATTTTTAATGACTTAATTATGAAATAACACTAAATTAATCAAATAAAATGTATTTTCGCGCGCCCGGATTTGAACTCGCTAGTTTAGAGCCTTATCCCTCGACCACGCAGTTAAATATATATTTTTTAATAATATTAACGCCTTTTTATAATATTCGGATTTTACATAATTTAACATAATAATAATAATAATTCGATAATTTGTATAGCGCTGTTTTTGTGAAAAATCACCTCAAGGACGTATAAAGTATATCAACAACATGAAAACTATAGCTCTAGTGAGCTTGTAAAACAGTAAGAAATAGTTGGAAAAGACGTATGTAGTTGTGCAGATAACAAATCGAAAATAAATGCTACGATATTTAAATATTACAATGTTTCAACAATGAAAAAATATATTTACTTATAGGTATTACATGCAAATAACTTTACTAAAAGAAGCACTTTGAAAATGTTTAATGGTAGGTAAATAATAAGTTAAATATATTTCATGTTCAAAAAATAATACAGGAATAAACCTTATTTCCAATGAATAAAATTAGGAAAATTAAAAGTAAAATAATAATAATAAATAACTTATATCATTGATGTAGCTATTCCAAATTCTTGTAATATTCAGAAAACTGTTTCTGAAAAAATAAGAAAATATACAGATTTAGAAAATGAGATTAAAAGAATTTGGCATTCTCAGACTATAAAAATATTACTATTTGTTATTTCGGCTACTGGCATTATACCTAGCTCTCTCATTCAAAATTTAGGCGTATTAGATTTGTCAAAAAATTTGTACATAAAAATGCAAAAGTCGGTCATTTTAAATACATGTAGGATTACGAAAGATTTTTAAAATATTTATATTGAGGGATCAGTAGGATTTATCGGACCAGTTAGGATTTCATCAGAGCCGAACCCTCTGATATGAAAATATCTGGAGTCGGTGAAATATTTTCCCATTATGTTTCTGGTGGATTGATGTATTGTTCTTGTATTGTTTTGTATTTATTATACTTATATAGTGCACTTACATTGCGTGAATTAACTATATATTCATTTGTGGAAAAGTGTGTGGAAGGGTTTAGTCTTTCATTTGGGAAAGATTTAACCCGGACATAAAATCTGGAGCACCGTAAAACAAACAAAATATGATTGGCGCTGTCCGGTCTCTGGGCGTTGTGATGTTGTGAAGTTGTCTGCTTAGTTTGACGGACCTTACATAGATGGGAGTTGATAACAGTGATACATTATTTAAATCACGAACCCTGCTAATAATACAAATAAACACACACGCTATGAATTAATCAGATTTTATGTATCAACACGCCATAAGATTAGTATAATTTATTATTGCGGCTCGCCTTGTCGCCTTGAGAAGGTTAAAATCAGACATTTAGATGGTGGGAAGAGCCGGGTCCCCGACACCCACCTGCCTCGTTTGCGTCGATCAAGTATTTGTAAGTCAGTGTTTGGATAGGTGACCGTGAATGATGGTGAGCTCTTAAGAGGAACGCATGCGCGGCCTGTTTCATACAAAATTTTGATTTGATTTTACGGCTAAAATATGAAACTAATTGTTTTTTTTTTTTTTTTAATAGATAGGTTAGGCATATATAAAGTAAGGATGTGGATCCGATTCTCGATTTTTGCTTTTAATTATAAAATATAGGCCCCAAACAAGACCATTTATCCATGAATTTAGGAGGCAACTTTGGAAATATTTTGTGACTGAATGGATGCTATTTTTGAAAAATCTCTCCACATCCTGACTCAGGCATATGATGAAGAATACAATAAAATTTGATTCAACACTAAAAAAACTTTTATTTGCGTCAAAACCCAAATTAAGTTAGACGCGAATTCGACTAAAAAATAGCAAGCTTTTATCCGTTGTCTCGTTTACGCATTTGTGTTCCGTGCGGGGCGGCGGGAGAGGTGCGGGCCGGGAAAGGACTCGTATCGCCCGGCAAACGAACATATACATACAAAGATATCTTCTCATTCGTCATACATCAACAATCGGTGTATCTGGGGGTGTGTGTGTGTCTAGTCCAGACACTGCTTGCATTTGGCATCGCTGTTCGCGATTCCTTGCAAGTATCCACAAGGCGATTTTGTTGGATTTTTACGATAATCGCCAATATTTGGTTTAAACATGGGTAAGTAATAACAATTTGAGAATTTTTAATAATGGTGATTAATTATATTATGAATTTATCAATAGTTTAGGATACACCTTATTGATTATTCAAAATGTTAATTGTGTTTTAGGTCGAAAGTGGACACACGGTAGGTAAGCCACCCAGCTGGCACCGCAAAAACAGAAAATGCAATGTTAAAAAGTCAGAAAGAACACGGAACAGGTGATATAAAATTAACTTCATTATTATTTTTTTAAATTATACTTCACAATTTTTTTACAGTAGGAATATAATGTAATTTTTTTTTCAGTTCCTCCGTAAATGGTGTTGAAGTTACCCAGGGTACGTCTCCCAAGAAAGATTTATTTATTTATTGTTATCAAGTTTAATTTGTAGAACTCCATTTTAATTTTTATTTATAAATAGATTTTTACTATAAATAGATTGTCTGTATGTGGCATGACCACAGTTTGATAATGCCCTCAGAAGGCGAAACAGCTGTCACGCGTAGTAATAATTACCAGCAGAACTTGTTTATAAATAAACTGTTTTTATTAATTTAATAATAAAATTATTGAATATATAAAATAAATAAAAATTAAAAAAGATTTATTTGATGCTGACATCGATGTAAATGATTGGATTTCAAGCAAACTGTAAGTAAAAAATATATTTTTCACAAAAACAAAAAATTCGAGAAAGTATACAAAGACGTCAAGATGTTTAGTTGGAGTTACATTTTTGCGGTTCAACTTTTATTTCTTCAGACCTTTTTTATTTATATATAAATACCGCACAAGAGTCCCCACTGCTTCCATCTGTAGCCAGTGAGACTAGGGCATCCCCAATTGGGGTATGTTGTGAGGCTGAAAGTATGGGGAGGGGAAGGAGATGGGGAAGAGGAAGGTAAAGAAGTACCTGACTATTCAGATCTGGTCACCAGACACGGCTAAAGCAAATTAAAGCAACGTTTCAATTCTGAATGGTGGTCTTACCAGGGCGATACTGAAAGTATCTTTCACTCTGGAACGTGCCGCAAATATCCTATATTATTTTAAATGAATTAATTGTGAAATAACACAAATTAATCATATAAAATTTATTTGCCATGTCTAAGGCGGCAAACCGTCCCGCAATGACAGTTGTAGTCCCGTATTGCAATATTTAATAAAATAGTCCCGCAAATCAGCCCACCGCCCACTTAGAGAACTTTTTTTTTCTGGCGCCCCCTAACTCGTGAATCCGAATGGAGGGGGCGTAATGGGATACCATAGCAAGGTTGCATTTGCCAACGGAGGGGGCGTAATGGGATAGGGAAAATATTTTTGTGGATGGATAGCCCCCGATGGCATGGGATGGTGCAAGATAGGATGGGGTTGAAATTTTATGCTGTACTTACAAAATTGGAAATAATATTTTTTCTCGAAGATGCACTGGGATAGAGATAATCACGAAAACACAAACCCAGTCGTGCAAAATGCTTGTTTGTGCAAACTTGTACGATTTTTTTACGGCTTTATGTAGGTATAAGTACTTATAAAGAAATTCGTCAATAAAAGCTATTATAACATTTTCAGTTTCAACAACACCAATAATGTCGCATTTTTTCAATCTTGGCACTCTAGCTCACTGAAAAATCACTGGCATACCTACCCATGTGTTTTGTTAGTAATTATTAGGTATTACAATAAATTATTAAATAATGTACCCAGGTCTGACTATTTCATTACGAATATGCACCTATTTAATATTTTTGTACAATATTTATAAAATAGCTCATTGCATTTTAATGAATTAAGAATTTAAAATAAGGTATACATATAGTATATTATTATATACCTACCCGGTTAGTTGTTTATAAAGCTTAGATATTTTAAATTATATGTTAATCATGTACTGTATAAATTTATGTTAAAGTTGAGTTTAATTATTTAGTTATGAAGAGAAAAATGTATTTATTTAACTGTAATAAATAATTTTAAAAAAATGTCAGTATTCCTTTTCAATGAGAAAATATGACTAAATATCATGTTCTATAAGGTTAAAAAAATTACATCATACATTCAAAATTATGATTTGGGTTTTATTTCTTAATATTTTTTTCCCCATAACCAGGGAGATTTCCCTGGTTGAAAATTGTTAACATCTCAGTTATATGAAATATTAATTATAATATATTAATAATTTCCGATTTGACTTCATGCATACGATTCCCAGATCTCCTATAACAATATAATGTTTCCGTTAATTTCAAGGACTAAATAAAAATATCATTCCCCGTATCCTTTAATAAAATGATGTTAATGTTTTTTCACGCATTTTTTTGCGCGGATCCACTAACAAACATTATCAAATAATTAGTCGAGAGACCCCCGTATTAGCGTATACGTTAATACTAAAGAACTCAACAAAAGGGAAATTTCCCCGGCTTCGCGCGAATATTCAAGCATGAAATTACGCGCTCTTTTTTTTTAAACTCCATAATAACATATTTTGCTCGCTGGCGCTGCAGCCCGACACCACTACATAGAATTTACCCTTCCCACCTACCCGCCTCACACGTCATGCATCCGATTCCCGTTTATCCTATAACAATATACTGTCTCCGTTAATTTCAAGGCACTAAACAAAAAGATTACTCCCCTTGTTCTCCAATAAAATTATGTTTATGTTTTTTCACGCATTTCTTTGCGCTGACCCACCAACAAACACTACTAAAGAATATGTCGAGAGACTCCCGTATTAGCGTATTATGCTAATACTAATAAACTCAACAAAAGGGGAATATCCCCGGCTTCGCGCGAATAATGAAGCATAAAATTACGCGCCCCTTTTGTTAAAACTCTATAATACCATATTTTGCTCGCTAGCGCTGCAGCCGCACACCAATACATACAATTTACCCTTCCCACCTACCCGCCTCACACCTAAAATACATTGTTTCGTTAGAAAGGGACAACAAAAAGACTGGGGAGCGAGTTCAGACACAGGCAAACAATGCTCTTAAGAGGCAACCCGGTGATAATACCTAAATAAAATCATCAAAATCAAGGTTTTGTATTCCCCATTTTTCTGCCCCAAAACTGGACTGGACTGTAAAAAGATGGATTCCTTCAAAAATCAATCAAAAAATCCATATCATCAATATGCATTATAAAAGAAAGTCCAAAAAACGTACGGCCCGCAAAAACTCAGAAATGAGTCCCAGTGCGATCAAGGGAGTTATATAGTGTGGTAGACCTCTACCCTCCTTCAGGATAAGGGTTCCTGTTTTTACCTAAAAAAAAGTGCTTTTGAAGATATAAGTCTTCCGGAAAGTTCTAGAAGGTTCGATAGAGCTCTAGAAAGTTCTGAAACGAGTGGCGGAGTACGTCGTGGAATGTTCGGGAATAGGGAATCAGGAACATCATTGTGGAACATTCCAGAACACTCTCGAATGTTGTCCTGAGCAAAGCCGGGTTATCCAGCTAATAGTCATAAATATAATAACGATTTGAGAACAATAAAATTAGGTCATTATTAATTCATATTACTCGTACGGTTTTTCCCCGAACAATATTGAGGTAAGGCTACAAGCCCGAGCTAATTAAGCCTACCTAGGGATAACCAAAATAATCAGAAAATCGACAGTCAAAGACGACTTAGTAACAACTGTAAGAAAACCTATATAATTGAATAAAATCTTTGTAGACCACCCCTCTCCCCCTCCCCCATATGTTGTGTGTATAAACCTTGGGTTATGGCCGTTATACACGACATCTTTTTTCAGCCCGATTCCAATTAGAGACCAAAGTTAACATTTTTCGCTTTACGCGATTGCTATTTTCACCTCTATTTTCATATCTACGATTTCAATTGTCATCACTGCAAACAACACATGAGCCATACTGTTTGTTGTGATGCCAACTGAAATCGTAAGTATGAAAATAGCGATCGCGTAAAGCGAAAAATGTTGACTTTTGTCTCTAATTGGAATCGGGCTGAAAAAAGATGTCGTGTATTACGTTAGAATAGTTTGTACCAGTCTGAAGATGACCTTAACAGTCTCTTCTTCCTTGTGCTGTCCCAACTCATTGCCTTGGTAGACTGTTGGGGTCGGCTCTTCTCGTTCTCAGGTTGTAGCCTCTTCGGTTCTGTGTATCGCCTTCATCCAGGCCGTTTCTCCGAAGTATTTTGGAGCATTGAGTCATCTAGGAGTTGATGGCCATAACAGGTTGAGCCTTTGAATTATTATAATGGAATTCTACCATGAATTGTCAGTTTCAAAAATAGAAAAATTATTCTTATATTTCGACTGGTAAGTTAACATTTCAAAGCTTAAAAGCTTTCTTTCTTCGATTGATTTATATAATAATATTACAACCTAATGAGTTACAAATAACGGCGTGCTGTTGACATTAACGTAATCCTGAACCTAACCGGAAACGTTTCGGAGTCGATTATATCCTCCTCTCTTAGTACCTGCTAATAACGTGTTACAGAGCGACTACAAGCACAACCTGTTGTAAACAGGGAAATGACTAGTCCACTTTCTACGAGATCATTAGCGAACACCATTTAGCATACATCGTCTGTGGGAGTTGCGAACAACGCCACCTATTCTTCGAGACAATCGTTGCATAGAATCTGTCAGATTCAACCTGTTGTTAGCAGTAGTTGATGGCTGTTACTGTCGCATTGTTCTCAGCCCGTAGCGTAAAGTGTTCCGGATTGTTACCTACGTCACGTTTAGAGTTAGAGCCCGTTCACACTTCCGTCGTAAAAACGGAGACGGGTTCCGTCGTCATGACGGAAGCCCTAGGCCCCTGTTCACACTTCCGTTTTCAAGACGGATCCTACTCTACGAAAACAACGACCAAAACATTTTATCATTCTTCAGTAGACGGTCGTGCGCACTGCGCAATGGACGACGATGAAGCTCTTGTTGTCATGTGGTACTTATAAAAAAGAAGGAAAAAAGTGAAAAGAAAATTTTGGGTACACCCAATTATAGCTGAAATTATTTGTTCAGCCGTGGGAGAATATTTTGTTTGCATACTTGAAAAGGAGAAAGTACGCGAAAATCATCCAGTAATTATTATAACTAAAATGACTAAAAAACATGAATGATATGACTAAATATTTTCTTGAGATTAAATAGAAAAAATCGCATTCTGGAACGAACATATATATTATATAATAATATTATAAACGCCAAATGCGCGCCCCATAAAAACACAATTTGCCTGCTCGCTTGCGTCTGGGAGCGGGCGGTGGTGAAGTGTGAAGCGGGGTGTGGGGGGTTCAAAACGGATCCGTCGTCCCGCCTTGTAGTGTGAACAGCTCCATTGAAATGTATGAGCCAGCGCGATTCTTTCCGGCTTCACGACGGACACTCTGCGTAGGCGAACTCTCCGGCAAAAAATAACGGATCCGTCTTCACGCCGGATCCGGCAAGTGTGAACAGCTCCATATAGCCACTACAGCGGCTAGGGCCTCCGTCGTAAAGACGGAACCCACCTCCGTTATTACGACGGAAGTGTGAACGGGCTCTTATGGGGGGAATGCCAAAATGCATCATGTCATCATGTGACGTCACGGTCTACTGCGGAGTTTTTTTTTATATTAGCTCCACTCAGGAGGCCCTGAGGAAAATAATTCCACTCGTGTCATCTTTGGGGATGCTGTGTGGAGGGTATTTTTAGGAAAGAAAGGAGTGAAAGTTCTGAGAAGGAAAAGGGTATTAGGGGTCAGTGTGTCCAGGAGTGACGGACATATGAATCCATCCCTCCGATGTTCCGAGAGAGTGCGGCTGGAGAAGTCAAATGGACTCTCTCAACCATTCTCTCCCGATCCGGCCTGCCATGCAGATGATGGGCAGACACATCCGCCACCAAGACCCGGAAAAACCTCACTCACCCCATGAACCTGAAAGTGAAATGGAAGTCACCAAAAGTAGCGAAGGTCACTTAGAGTGACCTATGGCAGAGGTGTTGGATATCCAATAAATGATTGCCCGGGCGGCGGTACCCATCCCAAATTGTTAAAATTGGATGAATTCATACGTCCGTCACTCTAGACTAGAACATACTGACATCCATTCTACCCTTCCTCAGGGCCTCCTGCTAAAATGAAAAAATAACATTAAATTAAGAGAGAACGTAGCGCGGTAATCGCTAAAAAATTAGTTATCCAACGCGAGGCAATTAAACCACAGTGGGGTTCTGATAACAACCCTGATAGGAAGAGGAAGGAGGGAAGTAGACTCAATGCGGTATGCATTTTTATTTCCATTAATATCTAGGAATTTTTAGCCACGTTTTTCAATTATTTATTTATTTGTATGGTTCCATGGCAACTCAACAAAGGGGCATTGCAACACCCCTTTGATAAAATTATTTTTTTATAAAATAGCCCATAACCTAAAGTAAAGTAACCTGCATAACCATTTTTTTATTATTCACTTTTAATTAATTTTCTAAGAAGTGATAAAGTTGCATGTTGCTGAGTTATCCGGTAACCGATTTGCATATCTACCATTTCTTTACGATGATTAATCGAAATTTTGAATAAACAATCGATTTTAATCGCAAATAAATTACAAAAAGCTTTTAGTATTTTGGTTTTGATTCTAATCAATAAACATTTTTGTTCGTTTGTCGGTTTGTTTGTTTATCAATTTCGGTTGCGAAAGTTAAAAGTATTATTTCCGGCCAGTAATCGATTATACGTATATACGTCATCATATATTTGATATTATCTCATTTATTTATTGTTTTTGTTTTTAATTCGTAGAACTGCATTCATTTTTAAAAAATTTAAATTGAATTTAATTTAATCATCGTTAAAAGTCGCTTACATTCGTCTGTTACAAATAGAAATCAATTTCCCAAATTTTTAATAAGTAAAGGAGGCACATCGATTTCTATGAGACCTATATAAGCGCCCTTGAGGTGATTTTTCACAAAAACGGCGCTCTACAAATTGTCCAATTATTATTATTATTATATGAGTAGTTTTGAACAAGTGAAAACCGGACAAATAGCCCTGATGGGTTAATGTTTATTTGTATGACGTAGATAGATGAGTTTAAGATAAGTAGAATTAATTTTTTGATATATCAAGAATAAAATTTTACCAAAGATTCTAGATTAGCTGACTTGTATTTTCCGTCCACCCGATAACCCTCATTTATAATATTATTATCGACACTCGACGCGATTAGTGCAATAAATATCAACATTGTGTGTAATCAAAGGAAAAACCATTGATGTTTTGAAAACGTGATGTCATATCAACACACGTTATCAAAGGTTTGTCTAAATATATGAAAATAAGCTTAAAAAGCAGTGGTTGGTTACGTTTGGTGAGCAGGGGTGCCCGGGTTCATGGGGTGAGGTTTCTCAAGGTCTTGTCGGCCGATGTGTCTGCCCACCTGCTGCGTGGCGGGCCGGATCGAGAGAGACTGATTGGGGATGTCTTTCGACCTCTCCAGCCAGAATCCCTCGATTCATCGCCTTGCGCCGCAGTTGAAGGGATGGGTTCTTACGTCCGTCACTCTTGGACACAATGGCGGACTGACCCTCAGATTCCCATCCATCCCTCATACCTATATCCTTTCCAGAAATTCCTCTTTTTCATTTCCTTTAAAAAAACCTCCACACAGCATCCTTTAAGTTGACATAGGCCTACAGGTAAACTATTTTCCTCAGGGCCTCCGGTGTGGAGGTAATTTAAAAAAAGTAGATGGATTATCTGAAAAAATGAGCTAAGAAGCCGAACCACTTTTTTGGAGCTGACGATCTCATTTTGGAACTAAATCTATCTCTGAAGGACCTTAGTTGGCAACACCGTATGGCGGTGGTTCAAAGCTGACATAGGCAATGGAAACTAGATATTTTTAACAGCCTACGTGGTCAAGGGTTAAGGTTCTCGACTAGCAATCCGAAGTTCCGAAGGTCATTGGTTCAAATCGGGCGCGTGCAAATAAATTTTATAAATTTGCTATACAATTTCACAATTAATAATAATTATTTATTTATTTAATATCAACGGTATAAGTATACCATAAACACTGATTACATGTCACAAAATCATTGTTAAAAAAGAGTAACAGTTAATTGTAGAGTATTTCTCAAAAAAGTGTACATTCTGGAAAAATAAAGTGTTTCTAAAAACAGTTCAAAAATTACACATGTTTTTAATTAATCATACAAAAAAATATGCACATATCAAATGCTATCAATAGCATTTGATTTAGAAATGACACCAGAGGTATAAATTACATGCAAAATTCTATAGAACAAATAAAATTAATATTGATTGAAAATAATACAGTTCATAATTTAATTATAAATAAAATAGTACTCTACTTTAAACAGTGATTCCTGACATTATTTGGAGTAAAAATGTAATTAAAATTTTGGTCTCCGGTGACATTTTTGATGTTTTTTTTTTAAATAAAAAATCATCAACTTAAAAAATCACTAATATTAGACAGCGAGGCAACGTTAAGTGATAAGTGATGTGAGCCGTGTTTGGTGTCCAGATCTGAATAGCCAAATATTGTCCAACCTTCCTCTTGCCCATCTACTTCTCCCCATCTCATCCTCTCAACATACCCCAATTTGTGATGCCAAAGTCAACTCTGTTTTTCCCAACCAAGGATATTGTTGATTTGTTCAATGCCAACCTGTATCGGGAAAATGGAATTGGAAATTGAAATCAGTATTGTTTGTAAAAACAAAACATTCGCTTTTAGGACATTAAATATGACCCCTATAAGTTTGTCTAGACTTTTGACGTCAGCATCAGGGTGGAGCTATCTATCGTCGCGTCATTAGGGACGTATTATTTTTAAATTAATTGAATTTTATTCATCAGGGTGACATACTTGTAAAAATAAAAATGAACGAACTTCAAAACTTTTACTGCACCCAGTCATTTTCAAAGTATATCAGCGTTTTGCAGCTATAACTAGGAGACCAATAAATTACCACGCGAATCAACATAATGTCAAAACGAAGTTTATTAGCTCAAACAATAACATTTGTAATATTAATTCATTTCAATAAAATAATATTTTAATGTAGTTTTCTCTTATCGAATTCGTATTGGATTATTTATCACAAACTAGCAGTTTTTGTTGCTAGGCCCCGCGGGCGGCTTTTAGTTCGGCTTCGCCCATTTTGAGTGTTGGTGACCATTTTATATATCCGATAGAAACTGAAAAATAGCCGGTTCCTCGGATCCAATGGAATCCACTTACAGCTAATCACCGGGATAAAATAACTGCGACTGACAATGACGTCATATTCAATATGCTTGGGTCCCACCCGAGCGTCGCGTGTTCGATTCTTCGGCTGGCTAAGTCCTCCATCACAACACAAGCAACATTTTCGGCTTTCTGTGGTGGTAGTAGGAGATTTTCAAACATTGTTGGGTTATTCGTAACCCGGGAATGTTTGTCTTTCTTTAAATAAAATAATAATAATATAGACACGTGATATTATTATTCACATCTGCCAGTTACAATAATAAATAAATTACCAGTCCAATATTACTTACGCCTGCTAGGCGGTGCTTCTAACGCTAGCTGTTAACGTAAGTGGCGCCATCTTTTGCCATTCCTTTAATTCGATTTAATTATAAAAGTAGATTTGTACACAAACTCCATATACAAAAACGGTTTTGCGTAAGGCGCGGCATTCAACCATTCAGAGTTACATTCTTATCCGGATTCTTATATTTCAACCGTATATTAATAATGTTTGATAAACAAATAAAATAAAATTTCGCTGATTGACAATGGAGGAATGAGACCAATTTGTCCAATTCGAGTTTTGACAGGATAAATGAATAATGTTAAATCTTATCTAAGTCTTCGTTTTTATTGAAGCCAATCCAGCTTTATAGTACTATTAGCGAAATTGTCGGTTATATGAAAAATTACGCAAGAAACAGAAAGAAAATTGCATGTTTTTATTTACTGGGAAAAACTTAATTCAATGATGAAATCGTCTTCCATACTGTAGGTACTGAAAAATTTCACAACAATTGTTCGGATAATACGCCAAATGAATCTAGCGATTTGTGACCCAATTTCGCACATCTGCATTTTATCTCTAACGCAAATTTACTGATGAAGTAAATCGCTTTGGTGCGAATCACTTGCACCGTTGTGCAAATATTTTACACAGAATGGTGGTAACTATGTACTTAACTAACAAACGGTCATGCAGTTTATCTGCAGAGGCAGGTAGAGAGGATAGACCGCCTCACGCATCTGTTTTGAGACACATTCCTTGATTCGTTCACATTCCTACATCTTAAAAAAAAGTATTACTATAAATTTTGTACACAGATTTTTAAAGTTTTTTTGACTACCACACTACAAACATGCCCGTATTATGGTAGTCGAAAATCGTCTTATATAATATATATCTACTCTTCTGTTATTCTATCTACAAAATTTTCCGAGTCATGTATTTGATTCACTTGATGGTGCGGTGTCTTCCTCGGAGGTCCCAGACATCTTCTTATTCACTTCCGCGTAATATATTCTTCTTACCCACTGGAGCGCTTTTTGCCACAATATGACACCATTTAAAATACCTCGGATTGCTTTGTTGCCAGTTTTAGGCAAATTTTATAAATATAGATGCAATATATATTTTTTTCAATTTTTCCATATTAAAATTCGGAGGTATGATTTTTTTAATGTCGACGAAAAATATTCAAAATGGCAACCAAAAAATCACAATCGGTGGAAAAAGTTAAAAATCGCGCTGTCGCTCGAGTGGTTAAACTCATTTTATGATTGTAATGATTAAACCGTAATATAGACATAGGTCTTTAGTATAATGGCCCTTCACTTGAAGTTTTTACTGTGATATGATGACTTGTTCAAGATACCCCATAGCAGAACAGATGTTCTAGCACAGAATAGCATGACAAGAACAATTATGCTATTGAATAAATTGACAAATAATCGAAACGTTAAAAAATCTCGTAAAGTAAATGGATCATTAATCTGTTTAAATATCTTGTTTCCTTTTCCATTTATTTGTAATCATAATCATCCACATTTGTATAACCTTGTTCCTTGTTTCTTTAATTGTTTTCTATTGTTGTTTGCTCACTCAACCTGTTTTTTAAATTTATTTTTAGTCTATGTTGTATGTGAAACTTATATTTTTAATATCCATTTTCCAAGTAAAACTGTAACTATTTCCTCACACCCATGAATTTTCCTCCTGTCCTAAAATGAGTTTTGTAATTCATCGGGATTGCTCTAGCAAGTAATAAAAACAATAAAAAAATTAAAAAAAGAAATTCAAAAATTATATGTTTATTTCGAAATATAAAATTTGAAAGCGTATTTCATCACCTTTCAAAAACAGTTTTTAGTTTTTCAGAAATATTCCATTTATTTTGATTTTATTGCAAAGCGGAAATATTTCGACTTAACGTTAAAATATGCCCTAGGCCTGAGCGGTTAATTTGATTTACACTTAAAATTGGATCAAATTAATTGGAGCAATTACGTTAAAATCTTATAAGACATGTTTCTGTGAAATATTTGTAAAGTGATTCTTCATATGTTTGTGTCTGTATGTTGCTTCTGTGAAATGTTTTGTAAATTTTTTATTCATACATTGTGTCTACATATTGGGTTGAGTTGGGTTTAACTTCTGAAAAGTACCAATTGGCGATCCCTTAATGAGTTTTGATAACTCATGGGAGTGCAACTTCGTTGTATGTTTTTAATAATAAAAAATAAAAAATAAAAAAAATATTGTTATGCCGAAATAATAGTCAATTAGACTGTAATTAACTGTTTATCTCGAATGGCAGGTATTAATGAAGACAGACCGGATAATCACGCAAAATCTTAATAAAATCTACAAATAACTAAATACAATTACAATAATTTAAATAAAAAAATAAAAGGCTAAATCCTATAGACGTATGTGTTTGCCTCTTTTTAGTGTAGCTTCCGTTTCATTGAGTTTAAAATCACAACGGTGCTAAAGAAGTTTTCACTTCAATAAATAAATTATTGAGATAGCAGAATAATGGTCGATTAGACTGAAACTAACTGTATTATCTCGAATGACAGGTAATAAATACTCGTATAAACCTACAGATATCCCTATACCTCGCTTTCATTCAAAACTTCAGTCGCACGTTTCTTTACGTATATACAGGTACCTGGAAGGGGCGTAACGTGAATTATTTTCCGATTTTCCACACAAAAAGTACTTATTATTGTTATTGTCATAAATTTCTCTTCTCTCAGAGAGATTAATCTCTATTCAGCTTCGTTGATACAAATATGCAAATGTATAATTAAAAGTATTGCATTAAATTAATCAGCTTCTTCGTATGGTGGTGTATAGTTGGTGGAGGTCAAATTGGGATTTTTTTTACATAAGCTCCACTCATGAAGCCCCATGTCATCTTTGGGGATGCTATGTGGAGTGTCTTTTTAGGGAAAGGAAGGAGAGGAAGTTCGGGAAAGGAAAAAGTGAATCCATCCCTCCCACTGCGATGCAAAGCGATGGATAGAGAAAGTCCGGTTGAAGAGGTATGTGCTAGGTCTCCCTTAACCAGTCTCTCCCGATCCTACCGCCACGCAGTATATGAGAAAATGCATACGCCGCCAAGACCTAGACAAACCTCACCCCATGTACCCGGGAACCCCTGCTAAGTGAAACGTAGCGAACCACTTGGGTTGACCTTTAGCAGGGGTGTTGGTTATGGTTATTATTGTGGTGTAGTCTGTTATGTTTATTATATATATTGGCTCGCCTTCATACATTTGTTTTTTTTTATGTTTAATGTGTATGGATGTCTCTCAGTATTTTTAAAATCTCTATTCTTGACAATGCATTTTTTTTTCCTTTCCAATATGTTGTATTTTTTAAACGTGTAATATCCGTGTAAAATGTACTTATTGTCTATCTGTCCTTCCCGTAATGAGTTTTTTTTTCTCAACTCATTGGGAATAATGTGTTACTTGCCATGTTTTTGTAATACATTATAATTAAATAAATAAATAAATATTTTTTAATTTTCAATAAATGGTTCCCGGGGTTGCGGTACCCATACCTAGTCTACATAATGTGGTACCCATATATAACCAAATACTTGAGTTGGGGCATATCAAGAGTCAGATTAATAGAAGAAAGTATGTATTAGACGATGTATGAATGTGAATTTTTTTATTTTTTTTTATTTTTTTATTTATATATATATATTTTTTCTTTTTATCACAAACAAGTCCTGCTAAGCCAATTCAATTGGCTCGTCAGCAGGTGCTTATAATTAAGTTACAAGAGTATAATTAAGTTAATGAGACAAGGAACGGATGCAAAGACCAAATTATTTGGCGCTCCGTCCTCTCTGCCTTGCCCTGCGCGAAACAGCGTGATGGTTAATTAGTCATAATCTCAAATACAAGAAATGTTCTTTTCTTAGAACCAAAAGGTACTAAGCCAGTGACGAGTGTTATTAAAAATAATTTGTTCAATGCAATTATTTCGAGCTATACTGTAAATTAACGAAACGGCTTTTGCGTGAGGGCAGGAATACAGAAATAGTGCCACATCATGATGATAGTGGAAATATTGCAAAAATTAGAAGAAAAGTTGTGAGAGTGATTAAATAAGGTTTCATCTCTTCTTCCACTACTCGTGTAATACAATACCGTGGTAGTCGTATCTACCTAAGACAGGGGTGGGGAAACGGGTATATTGGTCGGCCCGCGAGCACTATTGTTGCGGATTCATCTGCTGACGCATTTCGAAGGAAACCATTATTGTGTTCCAAGTGGAGTATAAAATTCGGTAATATTTTTTAGAAAAAATCCTCTAATAGATTCACCTTACTTACTATAAAAGACAACCGTTTTCATTTGTGCGATGGAAAATACTCCATTCAAAATATCAATTGTGTAAAATTAAAATTTACTCTCGCATGCGAGACCGCGTCAATTCGCGGCCATTTACAATAATTTCTATCATTTTATTACGTCGGTGTTCCCGATATTTATATACGTATTTATTTATTTTACATTTACACAATATAACATAATATAGCATTACATATTTTATACACTCTCCTAATAAAGCAAGTGCTTGTGTTTAGGAGAGGACAACTTGTTAATAACAATTTATTTTTATTTTTTTTAATCCTTATAACAAACTTAAGAATTTAACTTATGAAGAGATTTAGACATATTACCACAACATAACAACAAGTAGGATCAAGTGGACAAGTAGGATCAATTCAGAGCGTCAAAATCCGCGAAGTCTGTGGAACTCTATTAAGACAGTCGTTGCCGATGTACGTGCACAAAATACGACCGACATAGCTCCGGAAATTTTTTCCAAATTTTTTCTTGACAAAATCAAATCAATACGTGCCCTAACAGCCTCCGCCCCACCACCATCGTTTACTAAAAGCAATAGCGGAACCTTTTCTGCCTTCAAACCTACAACCATCGAGGAAGTAACGAAGTTAATACTTACTTCACCGAACAAGCAGTGTTCACTCGATCCTATTCCAACGTGGTTACTGAAGAAGTGTTGCAAGGAAATAGCTCCCTTTCTAGTTCATCTTTTCAATAAGTCACTCAGCATGGGTGATTTCCCAAAACCCCTTAAATCAGCTGTTGTAACTCCACTAATAAAAAAACCGCAATTGGACGCTGAAGATCTCTCAAACTACCGACCCGTTTCAAATCTTCCATTTATTTCCAAAATCTTAGAAAAAATCACTGCTTCACAGATAATCTGTCACTTAAACTCAAATGAATTGCTAACTAAATACCAATCTGCATATAGAAGGTTTCATTCAACGGAAACTGGATTACTGCGTGTTCTGTCAGACATAACTCTTGCTATCGAGTCGGTAAAATTGGCACTCCTTTCAGTCTTGGACACGAGTGCCGCTTTTGACACGATCGACCATGATTTTCTTATTAAACGATTAGAAGAATCCTTTGGTTTAAACGGCGTCGTTAAAACCTGGCTAACATCGTACCTGGGCAACCGTTTACAAGCCGTAAAGGTAGGGAAAAACCAATCAAAATATGCAACCCTTTCATCTGGAGTACCCCAGGGGTCTGTTCTGGGCCCACTTCTTTTCATCCTCTTCACAAATGATGTCGCTAAAATAATCGAATCATTTGGCCTTCTATCTCACTGCTACGCTGATGACCAACAAGTTTACTTTTACTGCTTACCAGAGGAAGTAGACAGTCTAAAAACTCGCATAATTGAGTGTCTAGAAGCAATTACCCGCTGGATGACCTCAAATAGATTGAAACTAAATCCGTCAAAGACTGAGTTTCTCTGGACCGCCACAAGCAGACGTCAGCATAACATTGATAACTCCCCAATAACCATTTCAGGAAGCGACATCACTCCAAAGACGTGTATAAAACTACTGGGTGTCAATCTGGACGCTGATTTTTCCCTTAAAACTCAAGTGAACAGAACCGTAAGCACGGGGTTCTTTCAATTAAGGCAAATTAAAGCAGTAAGGAGAAATCTACCAACAGAAGCGACTAAATTACTAGTCAATTCGTATGTTGTTTCACGTTTAGATTATTGCAACGGAATATATGCAAGTCTTCCAAAATATCAAATCAACAAATTACAATCCGTTTTCAACGCTGCGGCAAGACTTATCACCGGCGTATCTAAATATTCCCATATTTCAGAGCATCTCAAAAATCTTCACTGGCTCAAATGTCCTGAAAGAATCCAGTTCAAGCTCTGCTGGATGGTATTTAAGTCCCTTAACGGAATGGCTCCGGCATACTTATCGGAATTGTGTATTCCAGAAAATTCCAATTCTCGACAGTCAACCCTAAGGTCAGCAGCGTCATCAGCTGTTGGAAGGTTAAAGGAACCAAAGCGCACACCAGATACTAAGTTCGGTGAGCGCGCTTTCGGAGCGTCGGGACCTAAAGCCTGGAATGCACTGCCATATGACTTAAGAACTATCACAGACTCGGCAGAATTTAGAGCTAAACTTAAAACCCACCTTTTCAGACAGTCGTATCCATAAACTCAAATTCTTTCACCTTCACATTCAATGCCCGCGACACTGTAAATAACTAACCTAAAAATGTAGAGAAAAAGAAAAAAAAAATAATAATAAAAAATAAATAAATAAATAAAAATAAAGTAAAAACTAACTATTTGTAAGCGTTTTTAAAGGTCATTTTAGTAACATTCTCCAGCCCTAAAGAGTCCTAAATTCTCCAGTCTTTTAAAATACATATTTTGATATTATCAACTCCACTTTTGCCACTAATCTTTTAAAATTTAATACTTATAGTGATGGGGGTAGCAAATGTAAAATCATGCAATGTCCAGTGTTTTAAATATAATGTCCTCCGCGAGCAAAGCCGTATCTTCTCCAAGCACAAACTTTCTAATTAAAGTGTTTATCGGAAGTGACTTGCAGGTAAGTATGTTTATGTATCCATTTGTAAATATTAAAATTAGATTGAACCTAAGAATTATGAATAAATTGTACAGCGCCCTTGAGGTGATTTTTCACAAAAACGGCGCTCTATAAATTATCCAATTATTACATAGACATACAAATAACTAGACGAGAACTTACAGATGAGGGGTAAAAACCAACTATGGCGGGGCGAAGAGAGGAAAGAGACTTGTGATTCGCCAAGTCTTCTTCATTGTCTAAGTATATGTTTCATAGACATACAGCGTCCGCGCGTAAAATGTACGACGAGAGCACGACATTGGTCCGGACACGCCCAGCCGGTTCCGAAAAATGGTTCCAATGGGAGGGGGAAATAACACGTTTTTTAACACGTAAGGGCATGTCCATATATTTTGTACGTCCGTGAATTATTATTATAACGACAAGCTATGTTACTACGTTGCTACCACATAATCTATGCGTATTAGGTAAGCACTAGTTTGGCGAAATTAAAATGAAAAAAGGATTCATCTGTTGGCTGAACCATTATTGTGTTCCAAGTGGTACCAAACTATAAGGACATACAGGTTCATTCTGAAGTTAAAACCAGTTTTATGTTCAGAATGCATCGATAAAATTCTAGTTGAGGTTTCATCTGCTAACGAATTTTAAAGGATACCTTTCTTATTTTTTGAATGTACCAGTTCAAAATTCGACCCCCTCTTCTACTTTGACTTCAAATCTAAATGTGACCCGCGAGTGATACTGTAAACATCCAAATGGTCCCCGATGGCCAAAAGGTTTTCCACTCCACACCTACGACACAGCGTAAATAGCTTATTAAAACATTCGGCGTCTTATTTAAACCATCTGTTAAACTCTTACCACAATTAGTAATTTCGTGTTTCTAATTTTCTTTCTACTTTCTTCTCTATTGTTATCGATTCACGGTAACGACCTACCGCCTTAAAAAAGGTTTCTCTGAATTGTTTAGTTCCAGACTGCACGCTTCGAAATGCTTATGGCTTCGAAATGTTTATAATTGGTATTACGGACTGCAGTCTCTAGGGTGAAGATTGTCCGGATGATAGCAAACTTCCGAAAGGAAAGGACATCAGTTACTTTTCATTCATTCTTCGTGTTGCAGTATCTATTTTATTTCTCTGCATATTAGTCTTCCCATACACGACATCTACGGTATACATAAACACACAAATGTACGGTATACACAAACACACCCTCATGTCAATATTGTCAATGAACGCCACACCACTACGTCTCGGATTTTTCAATCCTTGCTTTGACTCTTGACATGACCTAACTCAAGTATTTGATTCATTTGATGTGCCGTGTCTTCCTCTGTCATATCGGAGGCGGGATTGGTACTGCCACCCGGGAACCATTTATTTGATAACCAACCTTTATAAACCTTTGCCATAGGTCACTCAAAGTGGTACGCTACGTTTGGTGACTTAACTTAGGGATGGTTCATGGGGTGAGAAGGTTTGTCCTGGTCTTGAATCCAACTGCATGGGGGACTTGTTAAGGGAGACTTTGAAGGGATAGATTCATACTTCCGTCACTCTTGGATACATTGACCCTAAGATTCTTCCCCACTCCTCTCATACCTTTCCTTCCCAGAACTTCCTCTCCTTCTTTTCTTAAAAAAGACCTTAAAGATGACATTCCTCAGGGCCTCCTGTGTGGAGCTTATGTAAAATTACCCTACTTCTACCATTAACCCGCATCAACACTTATTTCTTCATTCACCCGCTCTACTTTGGCTATGCCTTTTTAAATGTAGGCGTGTACAACAATAGATACACTAAACTTTATACATACGCTATTGTTTGTGACATGACATTTTGGTTTTGAAAAAAGGCAGTACATTTATTATTTACATTCTCACGCTATCTCTAAGTCAAGTACATAGTTTACTTAGTTTATTTGAACCTCGTCAAGCTACTACCTTTTGTAGAAATGATCATACAGCAAGTTCTTCGCCTTTTAAAATAGGTGAACCATAAAAACTGAGTTCAACAACAAGGCATTGTGTTGGTAATGTGATTTTCTGGCACCTTTTCCAAGTAATTATTATTAATTTTCTTAAAAAACATTTTGTGACAAGTTCAAGTTGAGAAATATTTTCCGCGTTTCTCGTGAAATGACCGTGAAAACTGTTCCTCAAATTGTGTTATTTTTTTCCATTGTTAGCGTTAACCGTTACAAAATAATATAATAGTTATAGGTACCTAGTTGTTACATTCCTAATAGCAGCGTCGCTCAAATAAAAATAAATCATAGTGTGCAGTTTACACGAGGTAGAAGTTAAAGGAAGGAAGAAAGGCACCTGCTCATGACCTTGTCCGAAAGGCGTGCAAGATGGATCGGACATGTTATACGACAAGAAGGCCTCTTGCATACCATAATGGAGGGTATGACCGAGGGGACAAACTCTAGGGGACGCCCACGTCGAGAGTACCTGGACGACCTGCTGGTGGACGTGCGCTGCTCATCATATGCAGAATTCAAAAGAGCCGCACAAGACAGGGAAGAATGGAAGAGAAAATTAGAGGAAATTGCTGCAAACCAATCCCAAGATTGAAACCAGAGAGAAGAGAAGTTAAACCTTCATAAAACTACAAAATCCCCCCATATACACAAGCCCTGCTTACTTTTATTTATTTATTTATATTTAGTAAAAGATTATACATTTATATACATTATTTAAGAAATTTTTTGACTGCCCAACTAGGAGGATTCCCGTTTTAGGACAGTCAAATTAGGATGAATATTAACATACGGAACATGGTCTGAAAATAATATAAAAAACAAAACAAAAATAAAAGATTAAAACAAAGCGACTGTTCTTTGTTTAGAAAAGTTTAAAAAAAATAATATTAATTACTTAGGTAGGTACTTAATTACAGAGAAAACATATAGATATAGAACAAACGTGTAAACATTGCATATCATAGTCCTACACAGATGGGTTGTATAAAATAAGAAAAAAAAGGGAAGAGAAAAAAAAATAATAATAAATAAACTTATGAAGGTACATCAAATACATCTACCATGTAATTAATAACTGTATAAAATTTATTTGTAATTTATGTAGATATCTATTAGTTACTAATTACTAATAAAAAAAAACTAAAGTAGAAAAGAGTGGGGAGGCTACGAAGCACCGCACAAAGAGGAGACCGATTATACTATCTCATTTTCTCGCAGACTAAATCCTATAGATGTATGTGTTTGTCTCTTTTTAGTGTCGCTTTTTTTCGTTTCATCGAGTTTCAAATCACAACGGTGCTAAATAAATAAAAATGAATTTCACTTCAAAAACTTTTATGTTTTTATTTTAAAATTCAGCTATAAACTGTATTCATTTCTGATTGAAAAAATGTTAACAAGATTTTGGTGTCCACTGACATTTTTGGTTTTTTTTTTATCAAACACAAACGAAAACAAATCTTTCACATGTAGTCACTGGTCACTCATCCGAGTTACCACCCGACCTTCCAGACCGACCCTAATTGTCAAATTCCTACTGATTTTTAATTTTTAGTTGTAAAATAAATAAAAATCAACAAAAAATTTCACCGGAGACAAATTTCATTCTCAATTTTTACTCCGAATAAAATCGTCGAATCACTGGTGTTACATACGTTCCTTAACACAGTGTACATTTTTGAACCGTGGTTTGTTCTTCATCGCAAAAGCACGAAAAATCATTGCAGACAAATAGACAAATGATTACTATTGACTAGTATAATACGACTATCTTTGTACACAGTACACACCACTTAATTGTACACAATATATATGTAAAGTAATTGCTTATTGCTGTAAAGTGTAAATAATCCAAATATTATTTAAAAATAAAGTTTTTAATCACTTTGGCTTTTAAAGTCCTTCAAATGAAGGATGTGAGACAGTTGTGTTATTCTTAAAATGTAGTACATCACATCATATCCTTAATTCTTGAGAAATTTCTTTTAACTGAAGGATAATTGACTTCAGGAAAATTTGACTCAAATTAATGTTGCGGTTAATTTTCGGGTTTCAATAAAAATGAGCACATTGTTTCTCTTGCATTCATACGAATTAACGGAAGAATGTTATCTTATAAAAGCCACACAACTATCCGCTTTCACATTAATTATTAATTGTAAAATGTGTTTGACAATCTAAGACTTCCAATACATTGTTTATATTTATCAGAATACGTACTTTGGTACGCTCAGTCATTAAGTAGGTACCTAATTTTATTTTTTTATTTTTATTATTGAAATTAAAAAATGGAACATATTATAATATTACTTATATTCCATTAAAAGTATTTGCTTGTGGATGGAAGAAGAATGATAGTATAAATAATGAGACTTTCTTACTCGACCGTTTTGCACTTCGTCTGTCGTAAATTTATTTTGTGCGTTCCGTTTCCGGTTCACGATGGTAACCGTTTCAATGGTTCAGCTGAGCGATTCTATATCTTTTGTGGGATCGTTATGAGATAAATGACGTGATCTCCTGTCAGATTTGTGTGATTTATTTGCTTTTTCTATGTACAACGTACATTAAATGAATAAATAATCATGCATACTTGCAGGAATTCGTGTTTAAAATGATCTAAACTAAAATATGTGACAGTAAATATGTAAAAATCACACAAATCGGACAAGAGATCACGTCCATTATCTCGATAACGATCCTACAAAATATATAGAATCGATATGCAGTAAAGATTAAAGTCTTCAAGTTTCGTTACTAAACCTTCATTGATAGTTAGGCGATGCACCAATGCAAAGATAAATAAATGTAAAATATATTTTTTTAAATAAACGCCCGGGTTGCCGGCACTGAAACTGAACTGAAAGATAAATTCCAATTTATGCAAAAAGAAACTTCACCAAATAGCGTGTTCTATCTTATTTTGCGAAGTTCAGGCACAAATATTAAAATGTTTTACGAGTATTTAAGTAGAAACTTTTGCATTTTGGAGCAGTTTTTAAAGGCCTGATAATATATTTTTTCTGAGCTTATAAAAAGACTTCTCAAAAAAATGCTCGTTCATTTCACAGGTCAAAATGTGTTTCACTTGCAGTAATTAATTAAAGCGTCTAACATATATTTTTTTTAAATGATCAAAACATATGACTTTGCTTTATTTTGCAGTACTTCGTATTCACTAAATAAATTGTAACTCTAAATTATTTAATTATTTAATTTTTTATCAGCACAAGTGTAAATTTTATGAATGTTACTACGTATGCGGCTAAACACGAATCCATACAAATTGCCGGTATAAGTTAATAAGTAGATTGCAGTGGTTGTATAACAAACAAACGAGAGATCGATACAGGTCCTTTAACCCTGACATTCTACCGATGTTGCTCCTAGAATATTATAGATACATTTAATACATAATGCATACATTATAATCTAACTTGTAATTCATGCGCAAGTGTCGCCTTACTGCACATTGGGTAGATATGGTCTTGCTGCTGGGAGGTTAAATCAGTTATAGCTGTAGGTACGCTAAAGCACTGCATTCTAACAACAGCGTCACATGCAAAGTGGATTGACATTCTATTTTATCAGTGATTAGATGTCGATTAGTCCTCGGATAAATTGATTATAATAGTGCTGTGGCAATTATATAATTTTAGTTACTATTATGTATTCTTATATGAAACTGTTTCATGGATTTAATTTATTGCCTTAATTTATGAATGTCCCGTTATTTTTTCGATTCCTAGAAATAAATATGTCGATCTCTAAATTTTCTAGTGGGTCTGATAGAAAAATCGATCTCCCAGTGGCGTTTAAACTTACTTTTTGACCGGTTAGTGGCTGAGTTCGCATCGCGTTTGGATCCCGTCCTGGAGTTCAATTCCTCGGCTGTCCTCCATCACAACACAAGCAACATTTTCGGCTTACTGTGGTGGTAGTAGGAGATTTTAAAATATTGTCAGGGTATTCTTAACCCGGGAATTTTTGTCTTTCTTTTTTTAAATTTAAAAAAAAATCATTGACACTTTTTTGGAATAATTCTTGGAATCTCATTTATCATTCTAAGATTTTTTATCTGAATGCCACGTTTTTATGCCAAGCTGTCAAGAGGATGGTCAAGTGGAATACTCCACTTCTTCTTCTTCGATGGCGCTACAGTCCATATTGAGCTTTGGCCTCCTGCAACATTCGCCTCCAACTCCTCTTGTCCTCAGCGGCTGACTTCCAGTTTGGTACCTGGAGACGCTGTGCTGCATCCCCTCTTACCTCGTCTTCCTACCTCAGTCTGGGTTTTCCCACTTTTCTCTTTCCATCTGGGTGGCAAATCAAAATTCTTTTTGGGACGTGTGTGTCCTGCATTCTCTGTACATACCCAGCTCATCTTAAGCTGAGATGCTAGGGGTACAACTCTTTATTGTGCCGGATGCGCCACTGTTCGCCCTCTTTCACGGGTCCACATATTCTTCTCAGCACTTTTCTTTTAAAAGTATCCAGCATTTCAGCCATATATACAGTCAGTGTCAGCGCCTCACATCCATATGCCAATACAGTTCTGTCATCCCCAATTGGTGGAGAGAATAATTGGCAATAACCTATCTCTTCATATCCGGTCACCAAAGTCGGCCAAAGCCATTTAAATTATGGTCATTACCCAGGGATGTTCTGAGAGTACCACCTATCATCTACTCTCAAATGAGAATCTTATTTATCATTGATATTTTTTAAATTGAAACATTGCATTCTTCCTTACGCAAAATTAACTTTTTTTTTTCTTTCTTTGTCACCATATAACAACTGATATTGAGAGGTTTCCCAAAGATTACCTGTGTGTTTGAAACACGTAAACCACATTCCATTCAAATGCGCCTAATACAGCATAGCCGTCTCCAAGGCTAAGTCAATGTAAGCCGCCCATACGTTATTCTCGAATATGACATTTCACAAATTGTTTTACTTTGCAGGTAAGCAGGCTAATTCTAAGAGTAGAAATTTTCTTTGTTTGAATCGTAAAATCTTAGAGTGTTAGTTACAATTTTACAGAAAGAAAGCAGTTCTTTATACATTTCCGAATTACAAAAATGTCCCAAATGAGTAATTTTTTAACCTGTTTTTATAGATTTTGACGCTTTTGTAAGTAACTTTTTCCCTAGCGTGGTTCTAAATCACCAACGAACGCATAATAACAGTTCATGTCTAGTAAATGGACTTTATTAAATTGACGTAAACTGTTCTTTGTTCGTTGGCGATCTGCAGTCGTGCTCGGTAACGAAAACAAATTTTCGACATAATCGATAAAATCTTTATCGATGTGGCCGTGCTAGGCCCTTAGACCATAAAATGTCAAAAAATATTCCTTCAAATTAATATTAGTGAAGTTGGATTTTATCTGTTCATATTTTTTTAAAGCCTTAGAAATTTTATTTTGTTTACTTAAGTCAAACTTTATGATATCGGTAGGGAATTCATTTGCATTGATTTAAAAAAAAAGTTATAACTTATTTAAAAGCTCTATGGAATTAATTAATGTAGCCAATTAACCACTCGGACCCGTTAGCTGTTTTCACGATAATATAAAATTAACATACAATAGATTGGAAAGTTTACTAGACTTAATAATTTATTTTGTTCAGAAAGATGTATATGTGAAGATATTGATTGAAAACGACTATGGTTCTGAGAAGTCAAGGGCGTAGCTATAGCATTCACATGATTCGATCCCAAGGGTATTGAAAAACTTATTAGAAAGTTTTTTGGGACCTTTGCTTACAATAACTTAATATTTACATCACATTGTTAAAATGGAAAGTGCAAATAATATTATTGTATTTTTCAGCATATATACCAGTTCGTACTATTCTCTTTATTCTTACGAAATGGGGTGGCGGTAGAGAGGGGGGAGGGGGGGGGGGGTTGAAACCTCTTATGTACACCCTTGTGTAGGTGTACACATATAGCGTCCTTACTCCTTATGACTAGTTAATATTTATTGGCTTAGGTTGGCTATTCACACATTCACAGTACCAAAGGTCAGAGGTATTGTATGCTGAGCTGTTTAATGCTACTATTTTTAGCACTGATTCAATACGGCCATGTTCAAATGCAACAGTACTAAACCTTTTTTGAGTTTGGCTTTTACCACGTAGGTGCAAATCTAAAAAAAAATATTTATTCATTATCCCATCTCTTGAAGTAAACAATTTAGTATCAAAATTATTTAAAAAAATAACCATATAGTTATGTAATCGATTAATAATATTTATTCGTATTATCTTCGTATGTAGTTGGTTTCTGCATTATTTCGAACGAAAGCTCAATTATCACGTTCTGCCAAGTTTTAATATTTGTTTCGCGTTATAGCCTGTTTGTCCCTCGGAGGCATTATCAAATCTAGAAAATAGTGACACGCCTTCTACGCGAAAATAATAATAAAAAACTAAACGGAACCTTATCTTTTAGAAAAATGTCCTTGAAATCTTACTAGAGGAAACATTTTTTTGATATAATAGAATTGATTTCATCACAATTTTTTTAATTGTATTTTTACATTAGCTCCGCACAGAAGACCCTCAGGAAAACAATTTCCCTCAGGGCCTATATCGTCTTTGGGGATCATTTTTTTTAAAGAAAGACAAACATTTCCGGGTTACGAATAACCCAACAATGTTTGAAAATCTCCTACTACCACCACAGAAAGCCGAAAATATTGCTTGTGTTGTGATGGAGGACTTAGCCAGCCGAGGAATCGAACACGCGACGCCCAGGTGGGACCCAAGCGCTATGCCCACTCAACCACTGACCGGTCATAAGTAGGGGATGTTTTCAAGGAGACGAAGGAGAGGGTGTACTGGGAAGGATAAAGATATTAATGGTGGTTGGGAGTCTGAGGGTGAGTTTTTTTTATGAATTCCGCACAAGAGTCACAACTGCTCCCGTCTGAAACCAGTGAGACTATGGCATCCCCAATTGGGGTATGTTGTGAGGCTGAAAGTAGTGGGGACTGGGGAGGGGAAGGAGACAGGGAGAAGGAAGGTGGGGAAGTACCTGGCTATTCATATCTGGTCGCCAAACACGGCTATTTCCATTTCAAGCAACGTTTCAATTCTGAATGGTGGTTTTACACCAGGGCGATACTGAGAGTATCTTCCACTCTGGAACGTGCTGCAAATATACTATATATTATTTTAAATGAATAAATTGTGAAATAACACAAATTAATCAAATAAAATTTATTTTTCACGCCGGGATTCCATCCCGTGACCTTCGGTGTGCGAGTCAAGTGCCCTGCCGCTGGACAGGTCAAAGTTTTTCCAGGAATGAAATGCGCATGAATTCATCCCTCCCACTACGGTGCGTGGTGATGGGTCAAGAAATGGGAGAGGTCAAAACGTCTCCCTCAACCAGTCTCAAGTGGGAAACACGTCTCCCGCTAAGACCTAGACAAATCTCATCCCATGAACCCCCGCTAAGCTACCAAACTTATCGATCCACCTGGGTGTCCTGTAGCAGAGGTTTTGGTTATCCAAATAAATGGCGGCGGTACAATTTATTATCTAAAAGGATTCAATAAATAATTTTCTTCGACTTTTTCATTCTTTTAGTTTTTACAACATTTTGTGTACCTTTAATTTATAAAAATATGCCACAGAGTTTTGCAGATTGAGATTGATTGAGAGTTTTTTCTTTATTTAGTAATGTTCCATTACGAAGCTACAAATTTCCAAAATAAAAATAAATCATCTCTGAACCATTTTGTGTATAGTAAGTACTAGTGTTATCTAAAACAAATCTTACAAAAATCATTAAAAATATCTACTATTTAACCTTAAATAATAAAGCGCCGCTACGGACAACGGAACAATCCTTGACATTGCGTATCGATTCGACGCCGACGCCGGTCTACGCTTATTTTAGACGCCTGGGCCTCGTAAATGAGTCTACAACCTTTCAAAGTCGTCTGTTTGGGCGTCGCTAAACACGCCTTATCAAATGTTAGAACAAATGCCGTGTGTACTAAAGCACTCACGTCTGATCATGATTTATTCATAACATCACAACCTATCGGGTATTTTGGTATTTCGTATAGTGCAGAGGAGATTTATTATTAACACGATACTTGAAGTAGTAACAGCAATTAACATTTTATTATTTCAACAGGGACCCTCGAAATCTGTTAGGATATGTTGTTAAAGTGACATCTATCAAAATCGTTTTGAATCGACAAAAAAAACGGACACCGCGCAGAAAAGACCCACGATGGCTGCGCAGTAAACCGCTTTCTACTCTATTTTTACTTTCAGGTTCTTCGGCTTTTGTCGGTTTATTTTGGGGTGTTATGCCGTGTTACGCTACCTCCTTTATCCAAAGTTTCGGACAAAGTTAAAGTGTCCATCGTCAGGGGTAACTGGAGAAGTTTGAAATAGTGACACAGCTTCGGCTGTTTCTAAAATATGGTGGCGCTATGTCGATGATGTCTTCGCCATTTGGCCTCATGGAACAGATAAATTGAACTAATGTGATTCCACAATCTTTTCCATTTCACATCTGCCCTGATGATGGACATTATAAAGTTGGCTATAGAAGTAGGTAGCGTAACACAGTAAAATATATCAAAAATAAATCACTATGATGCTTTTGGCCGTGAAAACCTAAAATCATATCCATGTGAGATGTTGTCTCATGTCTAAATTACATTTGGTCATGTAACACCCTATCACACGCACGTAATATGTATTTAGTTTTAAAAAAAAAACAAAAACATGTCCTTTAATGTCACGTCCAGCTCCGACTGTGTTGAATAATAATGAACACTGTAAATGTCACCAAAACTGTGTAATCTCACTAATTTGACACGGATTTTATAATTTATACATGTCTCCCAAAGGTCAGATGTGACAGTGAAGGTAAACCCACATTCGCAAGGGAGGAAAATGTTCGGCATCGATACATTTTGGCCTCGCGTGTTTTTGCTTCGGGCGTGCTGTCAGTTTGATATAACATTTTGAGTATCATCATAATCATGTGCCGTCTTCGTGCATTGAAGGGGACCCATCGCTTTCCCAATCGCTGTTTGAGGAAACTGATTGTTTAAACCTCCTTAGCCGCACACGTCAGGACGTCGTTTTTGTAAAAAGGAAGCTACATTTATTTATAAAACAAATCTAGACCCTCCAAAGTACCTGCATGCGTAATTGTTAGAAAGAAAGAAAAATGTATGCATATTTACATTTACAGTAATTAACAGGATAAAGACCCATCAAAGATGTGTTCGCCTGTTGGTTCAGCGTCTAGTTAGAGTGAAATAATAAAGAACGAAAACAATATTTACAGGTTTAAGTAAGATTAAAACCAAAGAAAATATATAAAAAAGAAAGATATCGGGGGCAGTTTCTCCAACTCTCGCGGGGCAGTCCCGGCGGTAATGAGCGGGACATCCGCCTGGCCGCAACATGCTCAAATACACGCGTCCCTTAGCCGGTTTCCCAAGATTACCCTTGAAAAAACGTGGGGTCACTTCCGTGCACTTGACAAAAATTGCACGCTGATTTTAAAAACTTTTATTTTAAATACAAGTTTTGAGCCAAAGGACTCTTGAGTGAGGCTTTACCAGCGTTACGTACACTTTACTTAATAAAATTATTATTTCAGAATCTAAAGTGGTTTTGACCATTAATATTTTAACTACCCACTAGGGATTGCTAATTATAATTATTAATTAGGTAGAACCTACTTGGGAAGGTTTCAAATATGTAAGTTACGTAAGGTTACGCAAACAAAGTTGACAGGAGCACAGTGTTCACACAGAAGCTTGCATACAACATGATTCACAGCATGCCTTGCAAACGACGTGATTCAAAATTGTTATTCTTCTTCAGTGAAAAGAAAATACCACTGAAATTAAAAAAAAAGTATTATTTTATTAATTATACTAGCGCGCAGACCCGTGAAAAATTACGGGAGAGTCTGAATTTTAACACATTAGTTCCAATTTTTAAAGTTATGATTAAAATCATTTTCTGTTAAAATAATGTACTTTATCGATTGTCTGAAGTCTTGACCCAATCAGTTTCAATTTTGAAAACGACATTTAAATTCAAAACATATCCGAGTTCATTGAACCAGAGTTACAATCACTTACAGACAAACCTTCCACCGAAATTAGTACGATTGATGATGATAATAAATAAACAATTTTTGGAGTCGGTGTCAGCCAAGGTAACTACATACATAGGTAGTTATAGGTGAGATGTGGAGATCTTGGCTGACACCGACTCCAAAAATAACAATCTTACGAAATTATTTTTTTACTTTTTAGTGCATTTTTTGAAGTCGTTTTTTGTTTTGTTAAAATTTTTGTTTATTTTTTGATTTTTAGTGACGAGTGTGCGTAAAGAAGTTTTACTTGAAAAAAAGAATCATCGAAATCTGTTGGCGTAATATTGAGTTATTCGTCCATTTGTCGCGCACATACTTATTGCAAATTTAAGACATATGGTTTTCTCATGGATCCCATTGTCAGAACTGGACCAAATTACAATGGGACGACACGGAAAGCACCAGCTTTCTAATAAAAAAGAATCATTAATATCGGTTCACCCAATCGAAAGTTCTGAGGTAGCAAACATAACAAAAAAAAACAAAAAAAAATACCGTCGAATTGATAACCTCCTCCCTTTCGAAGTCGTTTAAAAAGTACACATTTTTAGAATAACGTTAAAAACTTTTCCAATATTTGCATTTATGTGAAATTATTTCAATATCAACTTTTGTGGATATTCACACTCACAGCTCACAGTGTCAAAAATAATTGACCTTTACGATAAACTAAAGATTTTTATAACCCACAATTTATCAGGATCGTAATCACATTTTTTCTAAGCTTTTTAATACCCACGACTACAAACTGACCATCAGCCTACGTAGCAATCCCGGTAAAAGGTTTTCGCGACAATACCCCAGTATAATGTATAATGTGGACGTCCATACACGTAACCCGCGGTATAATGTCGACGTCTATACACGTCCTATTGTCGGGGGGGGGGCTGTAAACAAAACCGCTAATGGCGATCGTGACATTGGTCGCCGCGACATTTATTTATGGTTTATTTCTGTTGTTCGTATTTTGGGATGGTCATCTTTATTGACCAGGGTTGTAAAGGAAAAGTTTCTGTGACGTCACTGAATGCTATAGTTTAGTGTTGATATATTTTTATTTGAATTTTATTAGCTTAATAGTCACGTACACTTCAGGCGCGTGAAAATAAAAAACCCGTTCGAGAAAATGGAATTCGTTTTAAACCGATGTCATCACATCATCTTCTTCCCCTTATCCTATTCGGGTCGGGGAACCACTGCATCGACAAGGCTCCTCCATATGTCCCTGTCTTGTGTTGGTTGTTCGGCCTCCGTCCAAGACAGTCCCATCCTCTTCTCGCACAGTTTCTGCCTCGCCTAACTGTGTCTAGGTCTGCCCACTGGAGTCGCACTCAGTATTTTCCTCGGAAAACCGATGTATCTTGGAAATAATATGTATATTTGAATGGATTTTTTTATAGTACCTACCTATTTACCACACTCTAACTGTATACAAATATTGTCCAAAATTATAGCCTACTTTGTAATAACACTCTATGAAGTTAAAATCAGGGCCATTTTGTGTCATTTTATGTGTAAAAATTGTATTTTGGACATTTTTTCATATTTTATGTAAAAAATTATATTTTTGCCATTTTGTGACATTTTATGTGTTAAAATTGTATTTTTGCCATTTTGTGACATTTTATGTGTTAAAATTATATTTTGCCCATTTTGTATTTTGACCATTTTGTGACGTAATATTTGTGAAATTTTTAAATTTGGCCATTTTGTGACATTTTATGTGTAAAAATTGTACCCATCTTATTATATTAGGGGCCATCCATAAATTACGTCTCACGAATTTCATGAATTTTTTACCCTCCCTCCGTTCCCGTTCCCGTCCCTCATCATCACATTTGTGATACCCCCTCCCCCTAGTGTGACGTCACATATTTTGCAATTTTACATCTAAAAAAGTTTTGCATTTTAATCATTTAGATTTTTACATGTGACGTTACAGAGCTGATGATTCCCTCCGTAACCCTTGTCAACAATGTTACACTTCTCTACTCCCCCCCCCCCACTTAAGGTGTGACGTAATTTATGGATAACCCCTTATAAAATAGTTTTCTCTTACAATATTATACAAACAAGAACAATTTGCATATCTCCAGTGCCAAAGTATAGTTCCTTATCTGCATGAATTTTCTAGACAATCTTTTAATTTAGAAAACCGATTTGACATGTAAGTATCTATTTAAAACACGGACTCACTTTCTAAGTTATAGAAATGTAACTATAGATAAACACCAGTTGCTATATTTACCACTGTCTTCAGAATGCACACCTTAAGATTCTGTTATTGATTCGGGAATATCGAAATTAAATTAGTTCAATTTCAAATATTGCCATTACATTCTTGACATGGTCTGTCAAAAGAGCCCCAATGAAGCGTAAAATTACGGCACGTGTGAAGTAAACGAATTTATTTGTTCGTGACTTCGATATGCAGAAATTATTCACATTCCCGTGCGATTCACATCGTTACACCTGCTGTTTGTTAACACTAGTTAGCTGCGCGCTTGTTGAATTTCATCATTTGTAACACGGGGGTGACTTGTGCCAATCACGAAATAATATGTTGATTTCGTCTCTAGGGAAATTTTTTTATGATACCTGAATTTTTAAGCTATTGTCCGTGGCGTTTCGGTTTAAGTATCGTTAAATTTCATATAATAAAGTAATATAACATAATCTGTAAATTTTAGGGTAATGCAACTGTTTTCAGCTCACAACAGCATTGCCAACACGAGCTAGAGAGCTTCGAAATAGCACTTGACTGTCAAAAATAAGACAAGATTGTGACTAGGACACGTTTTTTTTACACATTTTAAAATTGTTACTTACGTTTTCTACTTATTATTATTTTTGGAAAGGTGTCTTGAAACTGAGGCGAATTCGAGCGGTTAGTTACTATTGCCTATCAGAATAAAAATATATAGCGTAATAAAATATCAATAGTAACTGTTTTTCTATTTATTTATTTTTTTACAATAGGTTTTTTTTATCATTATCTCCACACAGAAGGCCCCGAGGAAAATAATTCCCTCCAGGTCCTACGTTATCTTTGGGGATGCTGTGTGGAGGTTTTTTTAAGGAAAGGATGTAGAAGAGGTTCTTGGAAAGAAAAAGTGTGAGGAGTTGGTAGGAATCCGGGTCAGTGTGTCCAGGAGTGACGGACGTCTGAATCTATCCCTCCCACTGTGGTGCAAGGCATTGTTCTGAGAGAGTCCTGCCGGAGAGGTCAACAGATCTCCCTCAACCAATCTCTCCCGATCCGGCCTGCCACGCAGTTGGTAGGCAGACGCATTCGCCGCCAAGATCCTAACAAATCTCACCAATACTTAGCAGTATTCCAATTAATGGTTTCCATACCGGCCTCCCAAATTGAAAATGATGTTCTATATTTATTTGAGAAAATCATCACATCATCACAAATGTAGTTCTTCCTTTTTTAAAAGAAATCTACAGATTAAGTTCTTGGTTTCAATAGAGACTTTAAAGATATCAACAATGAATATCGTGGTTTGGAGAGTTTAGATTTTAGACAATGGTAGGGTTATATGCTCCGTTATTTTGTCTTTTTTTACATAACTACACAAATCTAAACTTACAACCCACTATCATCGCTTATTTGTATTTAAATTAGCTGTAACATGTACATAGTTTTTGCAATATAGCGCGTGGAAACGATAATTATATCATTCCAAACCGGTTTGGCAAGGTTTTGCTTACTAATTTGGATATCATGTTTTTAAACCGTGTCGATTTTTTGCAATGCTTTTGCAGTGCACTGCATAATTATGTAATCACTTAGTCTATTTATTAATTAAAACGATTTTAATTATCGTTTCGGAACAAAGTATTCGCCAAATTATGTGTAAAATTCGGTAAACTAAGTTTTTTTTTGTAATGAAAATTATTAATAATATTTTCTTAATCGAATGAATTATAAGAATTTTGAAAATAAACAAAAAATTTAACAAAACAAAAAACGACTTAAAAAAATGCACAAAAAAGTAAAAAAATTATTTCTTACGATTGTTATTTTTGGAGTCGGTGTAAGCCAAGATAACTAGATACATAGGTAGTTATAGGTGAGATGTGGAGATCTTGGCTGACACCGACTCCAAAAATAACAATCGTGCGAAACTATTTTTTTACTTTTTAGTGCATTTTTTGAAGTCGTTTTTGTTTTGTTAAAATTTTTGTTTATTTTTTGGTTTTTAGTGACGAGCGTGCGTACAGAAGTTTTACGTCAAAAAAAGAATCATCGAAATCTGTTGGCGTAATATTGAGTTATTCGTCCATTTGTCGCGCACATACTTATTGCAAATTTAAGACATATATGGTTTTCTCATGGATCCCATTGTCAGAACTGGGCCAAATTAAAATGGGACCACACGGGAAGCACCAGCTTTCTAATAAAAAAAGAATCATCAATATCGGTTCACCCAATCGAAAGTCCTGAGGTAACAAAAAAAAAAAAAAAAAAATACCGTCGAATTGATAACCTTCTCCTTTTCGAAGTCGTTTAATAACGCCGTCGGACCTCTTAGTGCATGATTTTTTTTATATTAGCTCCACACAGAGCCCCAGGAAAATAATCTCCCACAGAGCCTGTGTCATCTTAGGGGATTATAGGAGGAGGGTTTTTGGAAAGAAAGAAGAGAAAGTTCTGGAAAGGAAATATATATTAAGAGGTGGGTAGTAATCTGGGGTCAGTGTGTCAAGGGGTGACGGACGTATGAATTCATCCCTTCAACTGCGGTGCAAAGGCGAGGGATTCTGGTTGGAGAGGTCAAATGACCTCCTCAACCAGTCTCTCTTGATTCGGCCCGCCATGCAGTAGGTGGGCAGACATATCGGCTGCCAAGACCTTGACAAACCTTACCTCATGGTCCCGAGCACTCCTGCTAAGTCACCAAACGTAGCGAACCATTTGGGGTTACCTATGGCAGAGGTGTAGGTTATCCCATAAATGGTTCTCGGGAAACGGTACCCGTACCGGAATCCCAAAATGAATATACCCGCCTCCTAAAATGCTTCATTCAAATTCACACACATTCTCTACTTTTTTTTCTGAATTTGAATTCTTTACACGTTTTAACAATATTAAAATTTACCTTTTTATTTATCTTTGTATATCTTTTACCTGAAATTTATTTTTAAGTTTACCTGCAAGTATGAAACATCCTGTATGCAAGCAATGCATACGTGTGAATACTGTGTTCACATTTCACATCAACTTTCACTACGATAACTTAGGTACCATAACTTTACATCAAAGGAAATTAATAGAATTTAAATTCATGTTTCTTAAAAAATATTTTGTTCAACCAACACACAGGCTCTTCTATAAAAATAATAAATGTTTATTCAGGTATGTGGGGAGAATAGTGCAATCCCACACATTCCATAAGGGTTATAATACACACACAAAATATTTTAAAAAGCGAAGTAGGTGAATATGATTGTACATAAAACAAAGGTAATAACAAAATAAAATCATAATAATTAGCTTTTAGGATTCTGTGACCACATTAGGAGCCAGTATTTTTCTCCAGTGTGCATCAATGCTGGATGATGGACTGCGGCGGGCTTATTATTACGGATTCTCAAGGCGTGACGTTATAACAATTCCAAATTAGATATTTCAAGCTGCGTTGCTACGTTAGGTTTGAAAAAAAAAACAAGTCTTTCCTTTTGATTTCTTTCCTATTGAAAGTCGAGTATATTGGTCAAATAATCGCAATCACCTCCCGTCCACCGCTAAGTTATTCACGATTGATCGCTGTAATAATAAACAACCATGAAATTGCGAAACATCAACATCGTTTGTTATTCAAATACGTGACGTGTGTTATTCTGTGTTTGTTATTCGGATCGAGACCAAACATCACTCGCAAATTATTCCGCTGCAATATCAGTAGATTTATGACTGTCAACAATAAGTCGATAAGATGAGATTGTCATTCGAACCAAGAGTGTCTTCTTGTCCCGGTTCGACCTGAATTCCTGTACTGTGTTTTCGGGAAATATCCGATTTGAAGGTGGGATGGGTTGGGTTTTGTCAGTCGGTTTTTGTAGCAACAGAGCCAATGTTACAGGAATCTAGAGGTTTCGGTTACAATCTCTAAGGCCAACTTCCCGAATGAATATCTTCCCGAAAACCAAAAAGTGAAATCCCGAATGCTGATCATACTAGTAAGTGTTAAATTTATTGTCTTGGCATCCGAGGAAGAATTGCACAATCAATTTAATGAAATATATTTATACATATATTAATCAATACTCGATTCTTATCATGCAAACAGACTGAATAACAGAAGAAACTATGAGACGGTGTATGAATGGGAATGAAGCGAGAAGCGTAGTATGCCAAAACAGAATTTCGGGGAAATATGTTAGTTATTCCGTTTTTGTAGTTTAGTTTTAGTGTATCCACAATGAGGTTGAAATTTGTTAAATTTGGTCGTACATTTTTCTATCTTCTTTTTAATTTCTATCTTCTCTTGGTATTAAAGTTTCATAATTGCTGTGCATTCTCAGATTGTTTATTTAATGTTTATTCAATACAATTTGTTGTTCTTGATTTTACCTTTCGTTCTGCTAAAACTTTGTCCGCTTATTTTTTTTACTTTAAAAAATGTTTCAACTTAACTCGTAGTTTTGTGAACAGTAGACCTCGCTTCCAAAAAATATGTTCCTAATTTTCTCTTATTTATTAAGAGGCCGTTCTCCGAATTTCTACCGATTTATGCAAACCTCCCTTAAACATTTGAAGTTTTTAAGCTCTTAAAAAAATATATGTTATTTTTGAAGATAATATCTAGACATTTATCGCGCCGATACGCAAATTATATAAAATTCCCTTGATAGAAAAAAATCGCAAAGTATGCTCCAAAAATTATTATAAACACGTTTGTTTAATTTAATTAAATGAAGACAATATTAGCGAAACTCAATCAAAATCTGAAGACAGAAAATTCAGAAAAAGATATTGGTGGTTCCACTGGGACTCGAACCCAGGTACCTTAGCATTCACGTTTGTTTCAGTTATTTTTCAAGTTATATGTATGAAAAAATTTACAGCGTTTCTTTAAATAAAATTAAAGACAATCATCGCGAGATTTTTGCTCTATTTTTAACGAGTCGTGTTTTATTAAAGATTTTCATGATTTTTGCATCAATTTTATCGCTGTACATGTAAGCGCGCTCTTCTAACATTCGTAATTTCATATCTCTCCATCTTCTTCTTCTTTTGAAGCCGGGAACTGAGCCTTAAATCAAAACCAAAGTTTCCTCTGACATCATCAGATTTTTTAAAGTAGGTTCTTAAATACCTGCATACTTAATCACTTACCAAATACATGTATTTAATAATTTTATAATAAGGAATACAATCATAAAATTTATCCAAAGAAACGTCACCATTTTAATGACAATTTTTTTTTCAAGCCTTCTGACATGTAGGTAGGTACCATAACGTCAAAAAAATGCGAATTAGAAAATCCAAAATAACATGACGGTTTCACATTTGAAAAAAAAAGAATCTTTACTAAAACATTAAAATGGCCACTATCTTGAAACGGATAGGGAACGTATAAACAAATCTACATAAAGACCAAATGCTAAACGGCCGAGTTAAAACGATGCTTCTCTACGCTCATTCAAATATAGATCTGACTATTTTGCAAGTTGCAAAAAGTGAAATTGAAAATATCCTATCAATATTATCAATTTGTAAAAATAAGTAAGTAAATAAAAAAATCAGAGCACAAACAACTGCGGATTGGTTTCAAAATCGATTATGTGAATTTGAATCGAGTGAAAATGCGGTCACTCAGATGAATATATGAAGAAATGCAGCGATCATTACCCAATGCAATTTACATATTATTACAACCGTGAGACAAACGAGGAAATAAAAACGCTGCTCCAAAGTACTTAATGATGGACGTAATCGAAAAATGTTTAATATATTCGAATGGGAAAATGATTCATGAATTATTCCTTTGTAGAGTCCAGTATGGTTTTATGGTCTTTCCGTTGCTGATAAGAAATGTTCAAATCGATATTTTTATTTTTATTTCTGTGCCTACTTAATCGATACAACACAATAACAAAACCTTTTCAACGTGTCCATGATCCACATAAATTAGGTCCCTATTTTATGTAACTAGGGCCTCATATCACTAAAAAGATATTAAAATAATTTTCTGTTAAAATATTGTATTGTAAGCATGTACTGCTCGTACATCTCGCTATCTTGCTTATCTGAATTTATTGAAACAGTTCCGATTTTGAAAATGACCCACAACTCTGGTCTGTAGCTAAGGTTCGTAGAAAATGTATTTAACATTCATTTTCATACACGTAGAAAACGTATTTAACATACATTTTCATACACGTAGAAAACGTATTTAACATACATTTTCATACACGTAGAAAATGTATTTAACATATGTTTTCTACGAATATTGTCTGGAGCCCCAAAATATTTGAGAAAAACTTTGATTCCTCTATCATATTAACATACGGATTACAATCTTTAGAGCACAGGCGTCGGGTAGGAATGCTGCCTTTTTTTCTACGGGTATTCCAATGGAAGGTCCTCTGAGGAATTGTCGTCATTGTTTCCTTCGGCACCGGGTTATTTCTACGACTCATTCTTCAGCTCGGCTGGCTGTGTAACGATTTGCCGGCCTCTGTGTTACGTCCCTCCTACAACACAGGTCGCTTGTTATTTCGTTCACTCCTTCTCTCCAAAAAGACCCCCCACACAACATCCCCAAAGATGACAGGCGTTGACGGAAATTATTTTCCTCAGAGCCTCCTGTGTGGAACTAATAAAAAAAAGAAAATAGTACTTTTACCGAGGTTTTACCCTATTCTATTTAAAATAATTGCTAAAATAATTAATGAATAGTTTTCTCAGTAATAGACTTAACTGGTACTGTAGACTCCTAGGCCCTAGAAATAGATTATCTGTTCAAGAAAAAATGTATATAATTGAAGTTTTTATAAATTTCTCCGGAAGTAAGGTAAAATTGAGCTTATTGACACGCCCACAGGACATTTCTGTCGGTTTTTATCGACAGTGTTTTTAACCCTACTTTATTAGTGAGTGAAACCTTGAGGGATTGGTTATGTAATTCCACCCAGTAATTTATACCAAACGTACGCACTACTTAATCATCTCGACGCTTTTTTCGATAGTCCACATTACTTATTCACCTTGTATTGTCAAGGCTGGGCATGTAAATGACTATGTAGTAGGCGCTTTAGTTCGACCCAACACGGTTGTTTTGGAAAAGCCTGCCCGTACCAGTCGCGTGTTAGAAATGTTTACGTCAAAGGAGAACGTACGATTGAAATAATTTATAATATAAGGGTTAATTTGTTGTAGTTTATTCGTCAGATTAATAATTATATTTTTATTGTATTTATATTTTGTAATTTATAAGATAAATCTCTTTATGTGATTGACCCACACTTTCAATAATCTTTATGTTTAATTGTATTCAAATTTATATCTATCTAACCTTAAATATTCTTAAGATATTCTTAAATACTCTGATATGTATGTTTTAATTGTATTAAAATTAACATGTCTTTAACCTTAAATATTCTTACGACATTTTGAAATACTCTTATATATTATATTCATTTATGTACCTCTACGCCTGTCTCAACACAGGTATACCCTAGCGAGACAGGCATCGAATAATATAATGTAAACATCCCTTATATAGATCAATAAATAAAAAAAAAAAACTGTTGATAAAAATCTTTTGTGCTGTTTTTTAAACAGTTCTTTTTTAAACCCCTTAGGATTTGACCATATTCTGTCAGTAGGTCAGAAAATTTCCACTTTTCAATAAAATCCATATAAATGGAATATTTGTGAAGGCATCCGAAAACTAAAAACTGTTTTTGAAAAGTGCTGAAATACGCTTTAAAATTTTATTATTAAAAATGAACACGTAATTTTAAAAAAATATTTAAGAATTTTGAATGCTAACTTTAAAAAGTTTTAACAATGGCTCACCCTTACCTTCTCCCGATATTATAAATTAAAGTCTCCGCCGCGTCTGTCCGTCTGTCTGTTCGCGATAATCTCAAAAACTACTGAACGGATTTTCATGCCGTTTTCACCAATATATAGAGTTATTCATGAGCAAGGTTTAGGTACATAATTTGTCAAGGTTTTGCTTGAATTGGTTGAAATATATAATATATAAAGGAGAATGTCTGTAGGCGGTGTGGATTTGATTTGTATGCAAAGGAAGGTCACTGTCCACATTTGATTTCGAAAACTCTGTATAAAGCCCGGGCATCGTCGGGGACTTCAGCTAGTTTTCTAACTAAAATAACTGGTAACAAAAAAAATAAAATCACACAATTTTTTATTGAACATATGAATTATAAACGATATCACCACTTCACCTTTTTGTCGTTTCGTGTAAAAAAAATTATAAGAAATTTAAGAGTTTTATAACTTTTTTAAAAATTGCAGTCGGAAACCTTGGTTTTATAAAGGTGTAAATTTTCATTCCTTTATGGTTAACTTTTAGATTACAACAAAACAATTTTATTCTTATAGGAAATTATATCTACGGTTCAATATTAATTTATTGTTTATCACTACATCGCGTAATGGTAGGTATATAAAGGTGGACTTATTTTCCAACCAACCTAGATTGTGTTATCTCATATTGTGCATTTGTAATGGACGAAAGATAAGTAAAGTTTTATAAATAAAATCAATTAAAATTCATAATATTTTAAAATGTTTTGGAATCGGTTGTTTTGATTATGCCCATCACCAGCATGAATGATGCACTTGACCCGTGGCCGATGCATGTGACCTATGCAGAGGTTTAGCATAATCCAATAATTGCACCCCTCATTTCTGAAAGAGCCTTGCATCTAGTGTGATAAATCGATCGTTGGGAACCCAGCCGGTGTGTTCAGTGTGCACTGTGCAGGTCGCGTGTCTCCCTCGGTTGATCGAATTCAACCCGTCACTGCCATGACTTATGGTCAGTACCGGTCACGTTGCCTCGTTGGCTGTGATGACCACGGGCTTTAGTCCAGTCAAATAAGGATTTCACTCCTAAATGAAACGGAATAAGCTGAAACTTTGTATAAACCTTTATTATGGTATTCTACATGTTGCCTCAAAAGTCTCATAAGGTCAAGTGTGCGCGTCTTTGGATATTCAAGGTCAAAGGTCACGAAAATCAGTTTTTTGGAAATATCTCGCTTCCTTTGCCTCGAATCGTATTTGTATTCATACAAAAGTTGTAAAGTATAAAATTCTCTACAAATTTTGTCTTTATAATTTTTTTATACGGTTAACCGTTTTTAAGATTGAGCGCGAAGAGAGCGGAGCGCACAGCCGTACATGCCATGGTGCAAGGTCAATGGTGAATTTAAGTTCATGGTGCGGTTTTTTTAAACTATATTCGTTAAATATTATAAATTAACTATTTAATATTTTATTTATAAATGTTACTTATAAATCAAATAGTCATTTAATATTACTTACCTATTTCAAATAATAATTATGTGAATTATTGGAAACATATTGTAATTATAATCTCATTAAGAATGATTGTATTTTAAGAAAGAAAATGGTATTTTAGGAAAGAAATAAGGTATTTTGGTTTTAAATGTGTACATAGACCCGAGTCTACGTACACATTAAGAGTATATCTGGAAATACAGAGTATTCCTGGAAAAACATACTCCTACTTAACGACCTTTTTTATAATTGCAAGATGCATCATCAAATTTTCCATTGTTTGAATAAATAAGACCGTTTTCTTTCTGATGGAACCACTTTCTACCAAATTTATTTTTTTAGTTTTAAAGTGCATCTTGGCAACGACGGACGTAAGATTATAAGAGTTATCATGGCTGATTTGTGTTTTATATGTAATAAGTCACTTTCTGATGGTAATGTTGTAAATGTTGTGCGCGGTATACAGACCATAAAAGCAGCAAGTGTTGAAAGAAATGATGGACACATAAACTATCTAAACACTTTAACTTCTGTGAATGTTCATACCGAGTGTCGAAAAGTGTACATTAGTAAAAATTCAATCAGAGCATCGAAAAAACGCCTCGAAGAGAGTGAACCTTCAACGTCGTCAAGTGTACCTCGCAAGAAAAGAATTGAAGTGTTTGATTTCAAAGAATTGTGCTTATTTTGTGGCGAAGTAGCTGATGAAGGAGCAGAGGTGAAAAAACACAGGAAGTACAAACGCACTATTAGTAAAGTAAGCACTCTCGAATTCAAAGACAATGTTATTAAAAGAGCAGCAGAACGAAGCGATTGTTTAGGACCATATCTAATAAGAAAGCCTCGCCAAGATGGTCAAGTCACACAATCAATGAAAACGATTTTTGACTATATAGAAAATCATGAAGATTCCCAATTTACATTGTCAGAGCTTAAAGATGTCCCTACGGAGTATGTACCAAGTGATCAGACAAAAATTTTAAAACTACAACAGAAGTATTTAACTGATATAATAGGGTTGCAATGTTCGTTAGCTTGTGGCCAATGTAATGGACATGCATGTCTCAACGCTTCATCGTATCAAAATGATCTCGATGAAGAAATCGCATATGACCCTGAAGTTTTTTAAGGTTTGGAGATGAATGTTATTGATAACGATGAGGATGATGATAATGACTTTGAGCGACTGGAAGAAGAAGAAAACGAACTCCCATACCGGCTAACTAATAATTAAAGTAAGAAAAAATCTTCCCATTAAAAAATTCAACTTGGATGGTACAAATTTATTGATAGATGATTGCTAAATAAAAATATTATTAAAAAATGTATTCCTAATTTCTTTCCTACTTGTTCTAATGAGATTATAATTAAAATATAATATTAAAAATAAATAAATTACCGAGCCGAACCCTCTGATATGAAAATATCTGGAGTCGGTGAATTATTTTCCCATTTGGTCTCTGGTAGATTGACATGTTGTTCTTGTATTGTTTTGTATTTATTATACTTATATAATGCACTTACATAGCGTGGATTGACTAGATGATCCTTTGTGGAAAAGTGTGTGGAAGGGTTTAGTTTTTCCTGTGGGGTAAGATTTAACCCAGACATAAAATCGGAAGCATTAAAAAAAATACTTTATTGTTTATTTGAAAAAGGCAAGTAATATTAAATGACTTATAAGAAATATTTATAAATAAAATAATTAATAAATTAAAGATTTATAAGAAATATTATATAAATAAAATATATTAAATAGTTAATAAACAAATATTTAACGAATAATTAAGTTTAAAAACCGTTCGATTAACTGGGATTCGCTATTTACCTCGCGCTACGGCATATACGGCTGAGCGCTCCACACTCTTCGGGCTTTATCTTAAAAACGGTTAATCGTATAAAAAAATAATTCAAACAAAATTTGTAGAGAATATTATACTCTATAACTTTTATCTTGAACGCAAATACAATTCAAGGCATAGGAAGCGAGATATTTCCAAAAAACTGATTTTCGTGACCTTTGACCTTGAATATCCAAAGACGCGCACACTTGACCTTATGAGACTTTTGAGGCAACATGTAGAATACCAAAATAAAGGTTTTTACAAATTTTCAGCTTATTCCGTTTCATTTGGGGATTATCCCCCTTTTTTAGCTTAATTGACTGGACTACTTTGGCTGTACGGAAATAGCCAACTAAATGCATTGTATAGAAAAGGTTTCATTCATCTATTTGATATGCGTTAGTTACGTAGCTAGTCATTACTTTACTTTACTTTATTTATTTCTATTTTTAAACATACTCTTTACAAATTATTACATTGGTTTACACAGATAATAAGTTTAGTAAAAAGAAAAAATAAATGTAAATGATCCGTAGCTGTATGTAAATAGGTTAGTAGTAGTATTTTGTGAACACCTCACTAGGCGAACCTGTGCTGAGGTGTTCCCATGTTTGGGATTAAGTGCTATTCTGTCGACATAAGTAGAAACGTCGTATCCTCATTGATGCTGTCAAGAAGGGCACTGTGGGTCGGCCCATGGCGGCAGTATCGTATACATAAATTAAAGATTAGTTGCAGTTTGCAGTGGGATCTATATACAGTTGTTCTTATTATTATTTGTAAGATAAATAATTGTGTTGATAAACAAGTAGTTGTATTTTTCTATAGATCACATGCCGCTGGTATAAGTAATATTGTGCTAATATTTTCTGTCCCGAAACAAAGTTTTATTTATAATTTTTTCAATGTTTAGGTTGGGTTATGTTTTGTTAGGTTTTTTAATGTTTTGAGTAAATTGAATACCTTGTTGTTTGATCCAGTCTTTGATGTGTTTTTTGTGAAGAACTGTAAATGTATTTGTAGTTAGTAGTTGCTTCAGTGTGGTGGGCATGCAGTTATATAGTTTGGTTGCGTTGTACTCGTAACATTAATAATGGTTTTTGTGTTCATAGAACTCCATTTAATTTTAATTTTTATTTTATTTAATAATGTTATTATCAAGTTCAGTTCTGCAATTATTTTAGTTTTTATTTTTAATGTAATGTAATGCTTATTATACTAAAGTAAGGAACATTATTTATTCCCCACTCCTTAGTAGATATGTTTACAAAACGCAAACAATATAACGCACTTACATGAGTCACAGCAGTAACGTCATTATTAACCAATTAAGAAAAACATTATTAGCAATTAATAAAAAGTAATTATTAACAATTCCAAAATACCCCACATAATAGTGTCTACTGTCTCAGTTTCTTAGAAAATTGGTTTAACCGGTAATAAATTAATTTAGACACCTTCAAACCTTCAAAAATAGTCATTTAGGATCCTACAAATAAGTCTTCTCAAAGTGGTTTAACCACAGTTGGAAAATGGCCTTGTAAGCCGAATTAGGTGTAACAAAAATTAAAAAAATACTTGCAGAACTTGATAACAACATTATTTAATTAAATAAAAAAAATTTAAAAGAACGCAGTTACTCATTTTTCTATTCAGCGGGCTCATTACTCCTGTTGTCTAAAAATTATTTAATATTTTATTTTGTTAAGGAAAATTTACAAGTTAATATTGATTATTCATGTAGTTTCAGCTTCTTTCAATAAATGTCGATAGCTTAGTTTGTAAAATGATGGCAGTTGAGTAGGATGTCAGAAGAGTACCACATATCGCCGTTCGTGTCGTAGGTACGACACGAACGGCGATAGATCTTACGATCAGTACCGGTCACTTTGCCTCTTCTATAGTGATGGATACGGACTTTGACTGTATGGAAACAAGTAGTTAGTGAATGCAGCATTAGAAAAAGTTTCACCCAACTATATCAGATGCATACGTTACGTAAATCTGCCCAATGCAAATTTTCTATTGCATAGTATGTCTGTAGCGTTTTTGGTTTCTTCAACATTTAAATTTGGTGTTAACTAACTTTTTAAGAATATTTTATGACCAAATATATTTAAATATAAGAGATGTGCTATCGGCAGTTTTTACTGGGTGGGACTGTGCTTCCTCGTGTTGCGTTAACCAATACTACTACACAACTTCAAAAAACCAACTAAATTATTCAAACTAACCAAAACTAAGAAAGTCGGTGGCCGTCATAGCATATTTCCTTATATTTCAATATCTTTGGTTATGACTTATGACTGATACGTTATTGAAGAGCTAAGTTGTCCGGAATTATTCCATATCCACACCTTACGTTAGAATACAAAATCTCATGACCTTCCTCTGCCCATCTCCTTCCCCTCCCCACATTCTTCTTCAGTCCTACAACATACCCTATTTGGGGTTAGTTCGAGCAGTTCTGTACAGTATTCGCATTAAAATAAAAACAGAATCTCTACATATTATAAGTTAAAGTCCTCCGCCGCGTCCGTCTGTCTGTTCGCCATTGAATCAAAAACTACTGAACGGATTTTCATGCGGTTTTCACCAATAGATAGAGTGATTCATGAGGAGGGTTTAAATATATAATTTAAGGAGAATGTCCGTATGTGGTGTACGTACTGGCAAGCGGGCGGTGTGGATTTGATTTGTATCCAAATTAACAGATGACGGTATGAGTTAAAAGGTTGGGTAACCATCAAGTAGTTGGCGTTGTGTTTCGTTAGCCACAGCAACGCGTAGCTGGGTCAGCTAGTAGTTTTATAAAATGTGAGATTTTCACGACCAAAAGTATTATCGTGATTAATTTTTGGGGTATTGATGGACACTGCAACGCTATCCGAAACGTTAGCTAAAAAGTTGTTACATGGTATAATACCCTTTTCACTTTTTCACTACCGTAATCTACTTACATAATCCACTTCACCATTTTTTCTTTCCATTCTGATGCCGAATTTGCCTTGCAAATACTGTCCATGTCGGGCCGGAGCACCTCTTGATTTATATGACGTCCACTCCACGGGCCTTTGTATTCAAAACGGCCGCGTCCATCTTCAGCCGACATTTGACTAAGACGCCTTCACTGTTATTGAAGGAACTATATGCAATAGTCAAGTGCCTGCCACCAGTGTTTTGTGTGCATATTCACATCAGCGTACACACAATACAGTCACTACTTATAGCTCTACTAGTAAAGTTGTGGTAACCGGATTTGCCAGAGTTTCAACACACTTTTTTCTTGTTAAAGTAATTCAATAGTCGAGGAAAAAATCTAAATCGGAATTCACGCCTCGTTTTGGGAGGAGTTTAAAAATACTTGAGAAAATGCTTTTGGAAAGGTTGGAAAAGGTATTTGAGAAAAAAATTTACATGTTGATTTCGTAAAGGTCTGTAAAAAACATCAAATCCTTTGTTACGCATTGTTTATTCTAATAAAAAGGAAATTTAAAATTGATTTCACGGAACCAAGCGACGCGGATTCCAGGACGTCCATTCCCCGTCGCAGCTGGTGCCGAACTGGGTGTGGCAAGTATGTAGTCCTTATGTGGACGGCATAAGGTTCACTTTGAAAATCCAAATTCGTCGACTGTCGGCCGTATTGATTGATGTCAAAAATAGCAACGCAAAAATGTATATTTTATTGTATTTTAAGAAGTTCGGGCGTAAATATCTTTTTTTTTTGTGATTATTATAAAATATCAAGATTCTTAGTGAGAAATATGATATAAACATAGATATATGCGTTAGAAAGAGAAAACACAACGCTTTACATAAAAATCCAAAAGTTTACAAAAAGATCCAAAATGATGAATACTTGGAGTAGGTGGATGAGTCTGTTTATTTGGGAAGTATGTTTACGAGAGATGGAAAGGCTGATAGAGATATTGAAAGAAGGATAAATGAAGGTAACTCTATTAATGGAGGACCGAACGCCGTTGATGTATGGCAGTGAGGCATGGAACTGGCTGAGGAAGTATGAAAGCAGACTGAATGCTGTAGAAATGAGATCCCCGAGGCGAATGTGTGGTAAAACCATGTACGATCGTGTGAGAAACGTGGAGATCCGCAATGAATGCAAGGCTGATGTGTAAGATTAAGAAAGGGACGCTCCGATGGTTTGGGCATATAGAGCGAATGAACGTGGAAAGGGAGTGTAAGGATAATATATGACGCAAATATGAAAAGTAGAAGTCAAGGACGCCCAAGAAAGACTTAGGCACGACCAAGTGAATCAGATACTTGAATCGGACCATGTCAAGAGTCAGAAAAATAGAAGAGCATGTATGAGACGTTGTATGAATGTAAACGAGGCAAGGAATGTGTACCAAGACCGAGTAGTTAGGTGGACCATTCTCTCTGTCTACCCCTTGGTTCCAAAAGTTAATCACAAAAGAAGTAAAATGTACACCTTTATGAAACCAAGGATCGAGATTTAAAAAAAATAAACAATGGGATTTTTTATAAATTATTTTTATATGGAACGACAAAAAAATTAGGTGACTATAACGTTTATAATACAATCGTCTAGTAAAATGTGTATGTGTTTTTTTTTTCGTTATCAGTGATTAAGTATTACGTAAAGTGGAAATATTTTGACCCTCTGACAAAATATGGTCGAGGCCTGAGGGTTAATTCCGTATTGTTTTTCCTCTATATATTTATAGCAGACGCTTTGTCTGTTTCTGTAGTTTTATCTATAGGATATACAATACATATTCATTGTTACAGATGTAATCCAATAATCCACGTTATCTACAGGATATCTTCGCTTCTTAGGAATTTCTAAATTCATAAAATTGCACTTCGTATATCTTGAAATACTTTCACGTTAATCCCTTTTCGAACGTACCTTTCTTAGTATTGACGTATTTTTATTATCTTATGATTTATTTATTTATTAAACGTTGATAATAATGTGACCTTTGTAACATTGTAATCTATTTAACTTTTAAAATTTCTAGATTGGAGGCTCGATTTCCTAGCAGCGCAAAACATGATTTTTTTTCTTTTAAGACCTGGTAGTAATCGTTCAAAAGAATAAGAAGGGGAGATATGTAAATACGAATGTTAGACGGAACGCGCTAATATTAAAAACGTTAATAATTAAGTGAAGATTGTGAAAATGTTTAATAAAACACGACTCGTTTAGATAAATAGAGCAAAAATCTCGTGGGAAATGTCTTAAGTAGTATTTAAAGAAACACTTTGATTTTTTATGTATTACGTATAATGTAAAATAACAGAAAAAACATTTTTATAATTATTTTCGGAGCATATTTTGCGCTTTTTTTCTATCGAGGAAAATTCATATAATTGCCGTCTGGGCGATGGGTATGTATGTATATATATGTTATCTTCAAAAATGAGATATACATTTTTAAAAGCTTTAAATCTTAAGGCGTTTAAGGTTATAATAAATCGATAGATATGCGGGAAGCCGGGCATAAGTAGTATTTAAAGAATCACTTTGATTTTTTCACATATTACGTATGACTTGTAAAATAACAGAAAAAAACGTGTTTATAAATGTTTGGTTTTGAAATGATAATATGCACAGTACCTACCGAAATGTTATTTATCCATCCTACTTTTCCCAACCTTGTCACATTGCTGAAGAAAGCTGGGAACCATGACAACCAACAATGACAACCAACATTGGTTACTACAAGATGACTTGTAACATTGGATGGAACTGTTTTTCGTAAATTATGTGTTCGCCTTCTAATTTGGTAAGTGCCTTGGTTTTCCTTACTTCCTTGTAATCCAAAATTTTACCATACACATATAATCATTCAACTGCAAGCAATTTTCCTTCGTTTTCGTATTTTACCGTCCATTTCGCCAGTTGCATTTGAGGCTGTCATTTTCAAAGATAGTTTCGGATGCAACAATAATAATTTTCGAATCATACTTGGCGATTTTTTCTGTCGAGGGAATTTCATACAATTACCATTTCTGCGTGGCGAGGGTTCCGCGAAATGGAAGATTCCATCCGCGAAAATTCGGGATGCCGAGTCTTAATTTAATTTATAATCTACAAATCTATATATTTGTTTATTACTTACATTATGAATTCTTGATTTTTTTTTAAATTGTAAATTAGTTTTGATGTACTTTTCGAATAATGTGGTTTAAGGTGCCCTTGAGGTGATTTCTCACATAAACATGCTATAAAAATTATAATATATAATATAATAAGCCCTTTATTCTGAACTTTTGATAGGTATAAATACTAGACATATTTTTGTTTATTATAATATTTCGAAGCTCAGTTTGCCTCTTGGCATAGGCCTCCTCTAACATTATTTCTTCGAGAGCTTTTTCAAGCTTCATGTAGTTTTTATTTATTCTTTTTTCTTTCTTTCTTCGGTTCTAAGGGCTCTCGTACTTAAGGTTGCAATATTGAGTGTTTTGTTTCTTCTTTTGTTAGAGGGTGGTGGTCTATATCTCCCGCGGGGACCAGCCGAATTGGGAGACTTTTTGTTAATATGTTTTGATTGTTACTTCTTGTTGGTATTAGTATTGTTTGTTACCGATTTTCCGAGGCAATTATTAGTTTTTATGGAGTATTTATTTGTGAGTCAGAACTTGTTCGGTTGAGATAGTTCAGTGTGTTAGGTCTGGAGATCTCTTTCGTGCTAGTTTTGAGTAGAGATTGGGAGGGAATGCTCAATATTTTGTTTTTATTTACTTTATTTTGTGGTGATGACTTGGGAGAATCCGAAGTTCCTCGTTTTCTCTTTTCGGTAATGTTGTCCTTCGATTTTAACACTATCAGTTTGTCATATCTTATGTAAGCAATGTTTCCCTTCTTTTTCTCATCTTCTAGTTGAGGTTGTAGCTGTTTCCGTTTTTCCAGGATTTCCTTCGAGTAATCTTCTTTCACATTAATACCTGACGGGAGGTTTGTCTTGTTCTTGAGTATAAGATGTTTTTTCCATTGGGTCGTGATAGAGGCTACAACGGGACGATTCTTGTTTTCGCTTTGTTTCCCTATTCTATACACGTTGCTTATTTCTTGGATGTCCAAGTGTACTCCCACGTCTACTATGAGGCCTTTAATGCAGTCTATTAGGTCTCCTTCAGATTTTCCCTTCTCTTCTATTCCAAAGAACACCAGGTTATTTTTACGTTTTTCTCTGTCTACTGCTTTAAGTTTTTGTTCTAGTTCTGATACTTTATTTTTAAGGATATTGTTTTCCTCAATAATTGTTTTCATCTTCTCATCCAGCGCTTCCATCACATTTTTGGTTACCGAACGAGTTATTATTTCGGCTTGTTTCTCTAATTTCTCGTCAAGTTTGAATAGAAATAATTCCATGTTTTTGTCCATTTTGTTTGTGTTTTTATAAAAGTGTTAAAAAATTGCTGTATTCGGCTTTACGCCTGAAAGTGGGCAATCGGTCTTACTTGACTCGATTTGGAAACAAAACTGAGCTACCGTGTCGAGTTTTTATGTAGCAATTTTTGGTTAATTAGCACAAATTAAGCACAGACAGTTTTATACAACTTTTCACTGAGATTGTATTTATGAAATCCACTACTCTCTTAACCGAAAAGTTTCTTTTTTATTAACGAGATAATCAGAGATATGGTTTGTTTGTTTTGTGATAATTATTGTTTATAAGAAAAAAAATGGACAAATGTTCACTAAAAAGAGAATTTCACCAGTTGAGAGTAATCACATTCGACGCGGAATTGTCACTTTACTAGGATTTAAAACATTCACTTATTTTATTCGGTCCTCTAGGCCGATGTATTTATTTCCAAAGTCACTTAGCTGTCACTGTTGTCAGAAATCAAATCAAATAATCTAAATTACTAAGTTTTAGACGAATAACATTCTCACAGAGTAATTCGCGGACTCTTTATCCGATGGTTATACTTTTTTGCGTGTTAGTTTGCGATTTTATTGTTTTTAAGCGTAACAAACAAGAGATTTGACAGAACGCGCCACATATGTTATTGTTGCCTCGGAATCATGATGACTTGTAACATTGGATGGAACTGTTTTTCGTAAATTATGTGTTCGCCTTCTAATTTGGTAAGTGCCTTGGTTTTCCTTACTTCCTTGTAATCCAAAATTTTACCATACACATATAATCATTCAACTGCAAGCAATTTTCCTTCGTTTTCGTATTTTACCGTCCATTTCGCCAGTTGCATTTGAGGCTGTCATTTTCAAAGATAGTTTCGGATGCAACAATAATAATTTTCGAATCATACTTGGCGATTTTTTCTGTCGAGGGAATTTCATACAATTACCATTTCTGCGTGGCGAGGGTTCCGCGAAATGGAAGATTCCATCCGCGAAAATTCGGGATGCCGAGTCTTAATTTAATTTATAATCTACAAATCTATATATTTGTTTATTACTTACATTATGAATTCTTGATTTTTTTTTAAATTGTAAATTAGTTTTGATGTACTTTTCGAATAATGTGGTTTAAGGTGCCCTTGAGGTGATTTCTCACATAAACATGCTATAAAAATTAGCCAAGTATTATTATTATTAAGTATTATAAGGTGATGAACTACAAAGTAATGCAAAATCGTTTGTTTTTGGTGCGAAAATTAGATCGCTTAGAAATATGTTGGATGCATTAATTAAATACTACAAGTAGAACACACATTGCATTTCAAATAATCTAGTATTTTTTTTAATAGTATTTTTATAAGTCCGGAAAAAATAAAGTAACAGGCCTATAAAAACTGCTTTAAAAGTCAAAAACTCCTACTTAAGAATCCCCTTTAGGTTATGATTTTATTGTACAATGTTCAAAATTAAATTCTTTAGAAAATGATCGTAAAACATTACAACATAATATCTGCCTGAACTGCTCAAAATAAAATAAAACACGAAAACACAAACAATTAATCAAAACAGGCGGCTGGTGTCAAACGGAAATTTAAACCTTATCGCTATCTACATAATGAATCTTATTGTTACCGGCCTGATTCTGAATTTTATATGACCAACGTGATGCATCGTCTTAAGAATATTGTCGTAAGGAACATAAAATCAAATAATGTGTAATTTTCGGTAAATTAAGGTTAAGAAGTCGATAAATTTTGAATTGCTCAGTTATTTGGTGGTGCTTCCATATTCTCACATTATAAAGAGTAGAGAGGGGGGAGGGGTTTCCGATGTTTTTTCTTTTCTTAAATACCTAAGCTCATCGGAATTGAGTTGAATCGATTATTTTTAAATGAATATCTCGTTTATGTTCATCGTCCATCAAAATTCATTGACCATAACGCAATTACTAGTTTATGAATAATCCACGCTCGGTTCGTATGGCACAATTTAACAACTTCCATTGCGTGTTTTGGAAACAATGCCTTGCTGCATCCACTTGCAAATAATTAGGTAATGCAAGTTTCGGTTGCACAAATTTCGCCGTTCAACGAGTTTCCGATGACGAAACAACTGCTGTAATAGAGGATAAGTTACTAGGGAAAATATATTTTTTAAGTCTGATAATAGTATTTTTTCGTAATTCTATGCTGTGGAATATAATGTATGGGCATTTTCGCCAAAGTTTGCATTTTGCATTTTTGCATTGTCTCACGATTTTGATTGGATTTTTCATGTTTATGCAATAGAATATTGAAAAGTTTTATATTTTTAGTATGAACATTTATTAATTTACTTTATTTAATCAGTTAAATACAACTGTCAAATCCGTACATGCACAAGTATTTTAAATTCATTATTTACATCAAAAGGAAGTGTGTTTTTACCATGTCATGTACCATTTCACATGCAATGAAACAAAGTCCGATTTCGAAATTTTTTTTTTTTTAATTTTTTTTTGTACATAACTGAACTGCCTCTGCAACAATCTTTTTCATTTTTAATTGATAAATTGAAGTTGTCCACTGAAGAATCCACATTATTACCCTATTGGTGAAAACTTAAAAATAAAACGGAAAAGTAACGAAATGAAAAGCATAAAATTGATAAAAATATACAAACTTTGACGAAAATGATAGTATATCCTGACAAAAACGGAGATATTTTTTTCCTTTCTTTTGGTGATGTACATAATAACCTCTTTAAGACTAAAACGTTATCAAATCTTTATCTTGACTAAACTTTTTTTTTCAAACTCCCATCATTTTATTACTCTTTCGTGATCTTGTAAAGGGTTAGTTTTTACACTGTCATTATTCTACGACTTTTTCGTAATCTTCGAGCAAAAGTTTATTCGCCCACTGTAATTTTTCAGAAAGAGCAGTTTTGTCACTAGACGAGCTTTAGTTTGTTATTGTAGTTTTTATACACTATCGTCATCTTGAAGTAATGGTTTGTTTACACACTGTTGTAATTTTTATACACTTTCGTCATATTGAAGCAATGTTTTGTTTACACACTGTCATCATTTTTGGACACTTTTATCAAATTTAAAAAAAAAATTATACACTACAAAAAAATATATCGACTTGAATTAAAAAAAATACACTTGTTTTATTACACTTTCTTCATCTAATTTTCCTGCTAGTATATATTATATAAAATTGTCTTCTTTGACACTCTCGTCAATTTGAAGCATTATTTGTTTAAACACTGCGATCATTTTATGACATATCGTCACAATTGAGCAAAAGTTTGTTAACACTGAGATTATTTCAGTAGAAATATTGATGTCATCCCGGAGCAATGGTTTTTTTCGATTTTTTTATTGTTTTTATTTTTATTAAAACGACAAACTGTAATGCCATACCTACTTTAAATAAATGCACCATTTTATTGATAAACACAATTAGTATTTGGATACAATCAATTTGCAAGTATGGGACGTCTTTTTTTAGCAGTTCAACAATAATAAGACAGTTTAATAAGCTTTAACAATAAAAAACTTTGTGGTAACTCCCAGAGGATACTTAATCTTTCCCTTAATCGTTCGTTAAGAGGAAAGTTCAGTCCTGCTACAGCTTTAACTGAAGATGCGCGGTAAGAACTGGAAAGCAACTTAATTTCTAGAGTTAACACATGACCTTATATCGGTCATCCCAGCTGTGACATCCCTTCCAGGGAAAACATCTGTAAGTCTGAGCGGCGGGGTGTAAATTAACTAATAATAGCATCCCTCGCCCTAATTGGTAAGAAACGAAGCGATTCAGGAATGATAAAGCATTCGAGATCAAAGAACTAATCAATATACGCTCGGAAATCTGCATAACAATTAGATGGTTTGTTGAAAAATAACATAAGTAGTTTATGTAAATCACTTTATTTATATATGCACATTGTACAATCTACATGTTTCGTGAACAATGTTCACTTCATCACGAGTGAACTGTACAGTTCTTTTTGTATAATTTTTATGACACTTTCGTCAACATGAAGAGCAACGGGATGATCGTTTTAGTACATTTTCGTAAATTACTCGATCTACGTATAGGAATAGCATTGGAGTTACTGTTGCACAACGGCCGTGCAGTAGAGTGGCGTGAATTAGTTTCACAATGTGCTTTGTTTCACCGCGTGGCAATGATACTCACGGCACCGTGTAACTTATTCCTACAGTACCTACAGTGGAGATAGATTCACCTGCAAACTGATTGTCAAACAGAATATCACTATGTCGAATGCAAAATAGACGTACTGTATATCATATGAATTCGTTTTTATAAAGCTACAAAACTAAAATGTTGACAATTATAACAAAGAAGGATTTTAACGTGGGATTCCAGAGCATATTTGGAGTAAAAACGTAGAGATGTCATTTTGTTGTCCGATTTTTGAAGTGAAACTTCTTTAGCACCGTCGTGATTTGAAACTCTATGAAATGGAAACGACACGAAAAAGAGACACATACATCTATAGCAGTGTTTCTCAAGGCTTCGTTACTGGCCCCAAAAAGAAGAAGATGGAGAGATATGAAATTACGAATGTTAGAAGAGCGCGCTTACATTTTCAGCGATAAAATTGATGCAAAAATCGTGAAAATCTTTAATAAAACACGACTCGTTAAAAATAGAGCAAAAATCTCGCGATAATTGTCTTTATTTTTTTTAAAAGAAACGCTGTGAATTTTTTCATACATATAACTTGTAAAATAACTGAAACAAAAGTGTTTATAATAATTTTTGGAGCATACTTTGCGATTTTTTTCTATCGAGGGAATTTTATATAATTTGCGTTTCGGCGCGACGAATGTCTAGAGATTATCTTCAAGAATAACACATATTTTTTTGAGAGCTTAAAAACTTCAAATGTTTAAGGGAGGTTTGCAAGAAATCGGTTGAAATTCGGATAGCGGCCTCTTAACCTATGGTCCGCCGACCCCCGGGGAACGCGGTAGGGGAAGGGGACGCGGGAGGGGAACGGGGACACACGGGAAAGGTCATGCAGGAAGAAACAATTAATTTCTTTGAATATGGCATTGCAACTCATGCCGGGAACCTGCTAGTATTAAATATAATTACCTAATACCTCAAATAAATTCTCATAATCCAGGGTAACCCGCTGAATAGGTAGGCAACTCGCCGTGATGACGTATATTATTAATTTTGTAACACTGATAATACATACCAGTGTTTCTATGTGCAGAGGTTTTACAGAGTGCAGAGTGTTTTGGTCCATGGTTTTGGTTATAATAAAACCATGTCGAACAATACACGTTTTTTACTTGTCAACAACAATATTATGTACTTTTGAGTTAATTAATAACATTTTTTTAGCATGGGGGAAATATTGTAGTTATTGAACTTCAGTATTTGTTCACAATCTCTTTAACGTATTAGACCTGTGTCACACACAGTTATAAAGGATAAAAAAATCACGTGGCTTTGGCGTATTTCGGCATTCCCAATGGGAATATATAGCAATATGCTGAAATAGACCAAGCCAAATGATCTTTGATCTTTTACAGCTGTGTGGCACAGGTCTTATTATCTTTTACATTGATAACATATGAATAAATCAAGTAACTTTAACTACCCACTGTAAAATATAGTAATATTATTTGAGTTGTGGAAGAATTTTTTTCTCCCTTATTTCATAAATCTGAAAAAAGTTTTTTTTTGTTAAGGTTATTTAAATTATTATTTCATTTAAAATGAAGTTCAACATACTAACTTGATAACAACAGTAAAAAAACGTATTTTAATTGTTTGGTGGTTTTTTTTTCAAAAACATTATTTTTTTTCTTATTATTCAATGGAGAATAATGAAATTATGGTTTTTAATAAAGCATTGTAGATAATTTAATTATGTACCGCTATTTTCTTATTTAAATTCTCAGTAAAAAGCTTACGAAAAACTTTTTTTTTTTGACATGGCATCACTGATACAAACATACATTATGTTTGACATTGTTTGACAGTTTGACTCTATCAGTCAGTATCAGTCTATCGTTAGTCGTTGACAGTGAAGGTAACAGCACGCATTTCGGGACCGCTGAATTCGCACGAGTATTGTTGTTTTGTTCGATGACAGATTCTTTAAAAGTGAAGTGTGGTTATTCCAAGAAACTATGTGTTTACAATAGTTTCGCGTGAGTTTAATTTTAAAACAGTTATTTAAAAGTGTTTAATGTTTCCTTAAGAGGAACGGCTGCGCGGAATTTTTCATAAAAAAAAAATTAAGTTTGAAATTGAATCCAAAATATCAAACCAAACCTTATCATCATTATTTTTAAAAATTAAAAGCGGTAACAAATATCTAGTGCGGATTTGTGCTACTTTATTTATTTGTGTTTTAAATTATAGAATATAGACTATTAAAGAATTCAATTTTTCTTGATTTTAGAGGCAACTTTGGCATTTATTTTTGTGGTGATCGTAATTACTAAAAAAATAATCTTGCCCTATCTACTTTGAAAATATAATAATAAATAAAACATCATAAAAATGATTTTTTTATAAGAAGTTTTGATTTATAGACGACAAATTTGTGTTCCAAAGTAAATCAGTCATTGGTAATTTAAATTTACGTCCATAAAAATATATATATATATATATATATTTATTTTTTATATTTCGTCATAAATATTTTTATACATACTTAAATAATTATTTTAAACATTCACAAAAATATATATCCATACTAGATAGAGTGTGCGATTCATAAGCGCTAGAAGAGAAACCTTCAGAAAACTAAAGTAGGCAAGAGTGGGGAGGCTACGGAGCACCGCACAAAGAGGAGATCGGTTATACTCCGTCATTCTCTCGCAGGCTAATTCCTATAGATATATGTGCTTGTCTCTTTTTAGTGTCGCTATATTTCGTTTCATCGAAATTTAAATCACAACGGTGCTAAAGAAGTTTTCACTTTAATAAAGTAATACATTTTCGTTGTTAGTTTTTGGGGGTGTTATGCCGTGTTGCGCTACCTCCTTCTATCCGACGATGTGTGAACGTTGGATCTGCCCTGATGATGGACACTGCAACGCTGTCCGAAACGTCGGCTATAGAAGGAGGTAGCGCAACACGGCATAACACCCCAAAAACTAACATTGAAAATGGTTTTGGCCGTGAAAATCTAAAAACTTAACCAAAGTAATACATATTCGTATTAGACATGTCTTTTGATTTAAAATTTTTTATTCACTTTGGTGAATATTTTGGCGAGTCGATTGTTTTGACCTCAAATTTAAGTTTTGTATGAAAAGGGTCGCGCAACCGTTCCTCTTAAGACAGTCTTAACTGAATAATAATAATTGGATATTTTTGCTTGGCAACTATTCCGTTAATCCCCGTTAATGTGTACCATTAATAGGGGAAACTTTTGGAAATACCGCCCATAGCCGTGTACCAAGAAGTGTTGGGTTTTAACTGTACGGTCTACTATTAATGTTGATTGGATTCTTGTAAATTTAAATCGACTCGGCAATTAGGCTGGCTATTTTGGCCTTCCCAATACTTATGCCTAAATATCAAATAAATTACCTGTATTTAGTTAAGGTAAAGACCCCTATAACATATTTGAATGTAACAAAGGTTAATATATATGTATATATTTTACATGAGCTCCATGCACGAGGCCTTGAGCAAAATAATTTCCGTCAAGCCCTATGTTATCTTAGGGGATGTTATGCGGGTGGTTTTTTTAAGGAAAGGAGGAAGAGTAACTTCTGGGAAGGAAATAGGTATGAGGTGTGGTTAGGAATCTGATGGTCAGTGTCCAGGAGTGGCGGACGTTTGAATCCATCCCTTTAACTGCGGTGCAAGGCGATGGGTCGAGGGATTCTGGCTGGAGCGGTCAAAAGACCTCCTCAACCGGTCTTTCTCGATCCGGCCCGCTACGCAGCAGGAGGGTGGTTAGGAATCTGATGGTCAGTGTCCAGGAGTGGCGGACGTTTGAATCCATCCCTTTAACTGCGGTGCAAGGCGATGGGTCGAGGGATTCTGGCTGGAGCGGTCAAAAGACCTCCTCAACCGGTCTTTCTCGATCCGGCCCGCTACGCAGCAGGAGGGTGGTTAGGAATCTGATGGTCAGTGTCCAGGAGTGGCGGACGTTTGAATCCATCCCTTTAACTGCGGTGCAAGGCGATGGGTCGAGGGATTCTGGCTGGAGCGGTCAAAAGACCTCCTCAACCGGTCTTTCTCGATCCGGCCCGCTACGCAGCAGGAGGGTAGATACATCGGCCGCCAAGACCTTGACAAACCTCACCCCATGAACCCGGCCACTCCTGCTAAGTTACCAAACGTATCGAACCACTTGGGGTGACCTATGGCAGAGGAGTTGGTTATCAAATAAATGGTTCCCGGGGCTGCGGTACAAATAGTTTAAATACACATTTTAATCTACATTTAGTAGTGAATGGAAGCGCCTGCTATCAAAATTAACGAATGTATTTTTTTGTTATCGTTGATTGAGAAATTCTGATAAAATTTCCTAGAAACTTTAATAAAAAAATGATAAGAATTTGATAAAATTGGTTAGGTGTTACCTAACTGTTAACCGTTATGCTGTGAACATTATAATTTGTATTTACGACCTGGATTTGCACTAGTTTCCTTGTTCTTGTAGAACTTTGAACAAACGGTGTGACGTGCAGTCGTTTTTTTAACAGTGAAATGAGAAGGTATTTCAAAGCTCCAAGGTCATGGTGGAATGCGGTTAGAATCTTAAAATCTTTTACGTTGAACTTGTCCCTGATGATAACCAATCTCCAATAAGGAAAAGAATACTTTAATTTTACGAATTATTTTTATTTTTCCACAGATAAAAGATACTTATAATTTTTTTCAAACTTGTGTTGTGAAAAGTGATTATGACAGTTGAATAAACTTTTAAAGTGATTTAAAAATGTTGTGTGTTCAAAACTATACCCAGGAATTAGGAACTAAAAATATGGCCCCACCGGTACCTCTGCGGAGAAAGGTTTGTTGATTATTGGTAATTTTTTACTTGCGTTTTTTCGTAATTTAATCATGTGAAATTGTCTAATATTTCAGCGGTATTTTTCCTTGAACATTGCCGTTTATTGCACACAGTCATTTAACGATATCAAAACACGGCATTTGTCGTGGATATTGTACGTTATTGTATAGATATCATTGTGTTCTGTAACCGTAAATATTGAATAACAAAATAAATAATATTTAAGTATACGGTGTCCAGACACGCGTAGTGTAAGCAGGAAGCAAAGCGTGTAGTGAATTTACAGCACATTTGTAGTAGATTTTGTGGTATTGATTTTTACTTTCGAGTAAATTGAGTCCAAAGTTTGAAATTTTAGTTCAAATATTGTTCAAATTATTACCTACTTTAAATAAAGATAACTTAAAGTCTGCAACATTAGGGGTAATTCAAGTGATAGTTCCCCTGAGCATCTTCCATTGAAACAGGACATTAGAAAAAGGACAGCATTTCCCATCTGACGAATGTGCCCCAAAGATTGTAATCCGTTTAATAAAATGTAGGGCATAGGTAACCTTAAGTGGTTCGTGGTGACTTAGCAGGGGTGCCCGTGTTTATGAGGTCAGGTTTGTCCGGGTCTTGGTGGCGGATGCGTATGCCCACCAGCTGCATGGCAAGCCGGATCTGGAGAGAATGGTTGAGGGAGCTTTGACTTCTCCAGCCGTTCTCATACCGCAGGGGGAGGGATGGATCCTTACGTCCGTCACTCCTGGACACACTAAGCCTCAGATTCCTACCCACCCCTCCATTCCCTTTTCCATCCCAAAACTTCCTCTCCTTCCTTTCCTAAAAAAGACCCTCCACATAGCATCCCCAAAGATGACATATACCCTGAGGGAAATTATTTTCCTCCTATGGCCTCCTGTGTGGAGCTAATGTTAAAAAAATCATATGGGCATAACGGCTATGGGAGCATCTTATCCTATTGATGGCGGACCAGAGTCTGCGAGGCAATGAGAACCCAGGCTGTCTCTCAGTGGGATCTTGTACGAGATGGACATATTTTAATTTGTTTTTAATATTTATTGTTAACTAATTATGTTCGATTTTATCTTTTCAGAGAGGCAGCAGTGCCAGCGGTCGGGCAGAGCAAAGTTCCTGTAGCGAGGGTTCCCTGCTCAGCGCCGGCAGCTCGGACCCAGAAGACGAAAGCAGATCGTCCAGGGGCGACCTGACCCAGTCCACCCTCGACACCAGCGGTGAGTACCCCACCCCTACCTTTTATTGACCGGTCGTGGGTTCAATTCCTCTGCGAGCTAAGTCCTCCATCTTTGCACGAACAACATCATCTTCCTTTTTTAAATTATGCGCCATTCAGTCGGTTGATGTCGTAGCGGAGCGCTAGTAATCTCGTTCGAGAGGCGGAACTATAAAGTTTTGTCCCGACCTAGTTTAGTCGCCATCATGCGTTGGAACATTGAGGAGCGTGTGTTTGCCGTTGAGGCCCTTTTTTCGAACGTTCTCCCGACTTGCCCCCTTGTGATTATTTTCTATGGGGATTTTTGAAATCCCGTGTTCATGTGAACCGTCCAAGGGCCCTACAAGATTTGAAAACCAACATCCAGGAAGAAATTGCCAGGATAACGCCTGATATGCTGGCAAGAGTCATGACAAACGCCAGAAATCGGTTTACTCAGTGTATGGAGAATGGGGACGTCACCTACCGGATTTGATATTAAAAAAATAAGTAAAAAAAAGCTTTAGGTATGTTCCTACATTATAAAAAACAAATAAAAAAATTTGATTCATAAAATGGGTTTTATTAAGTTTTGAAAAGAGGAAGTTATGCTGCCGCACCCTGTATTAAATATTGTTAGGTTATTCAAAACCTGGGAAATGTTGTCTTTCATTTTAAGAGAATACAAAAAATAGAAATCAAAGCTTGTCATCTGTCCGAACTACCCGATCATTGTAACCCGCTCATGAACAACCATTGAGCGATCAGGTTACTTTTTCAAAAAAGATTCGATCGTTTAACGAGCGACCAAAGATGTATGAATTTTGTCGACCGGGCATATCGAATCTCGTTATCGCGATCAAAAATTGGGATGGTAGATGCCTGAAATTCTAAATGGGATATCATTTACCTATCGTCTACCTACGGTACACGAAAGTTAAACGTCAGTTAAAGTTAATTTGGGAGGCGGGTAAGCGTACCGCCACCCCGGGAGCCATTTGTTGGATAACCAACACCTCTGCCGTAGGTCACCCCAAGTGATTCGCTACGTTTGGTAACTTAAGAGGGGCGCCGGGTTCATGGGATGAAGTTTGTCCGGGTCTTGGTGGCGGATGCGTCTGCCCATCAGCTGCATGGTAGGCCGGAACGAGAGAGAATGGTCGACCCATCGCCTTTCACCGCAGTGGGAGGGATGGATTTATGCCTCCTTCACTCCTGGACACATTGACTGCCAGATTCTTACCAACCCCTAATACACTTTTCCTTCCCAGAACTTCCTCTCCTTTCTTTCCTAAAAAGATCCTCCACACAGCTTCCCCAAAAATTACATAGGCCCTGAGGGAATTATTTTCCTCAAGGCCTCCTGTGTGAAGTTAATATAAAAAAAAAACACTTTATAAAAACCTGCGGGTACTCTCGACCCGATCACTTTGCTGGTGGATTGTGAGCGACCCGGGTCATGCGAGGTGATTGATCGACCCAGCTTTATTTCGAAGTCAGTGATTCTATTGCATCCTCAAATAGGTGTATAAATATAAATAAATATAACGTGTTGCGAGGCTGAAGGGTGTGGAAACAGGAAGAAGATGGAGAAGAGTAAGATTGGACGTACCTGACTATTAAAATCTGGACTTCAAATACGAAAGCCAATTTCAAGCAACACTTTGGTTCTGAATCCAGTGTGAGATCAGCTTCCAAGACAAAAAATACAAAAATGCTGCTAACTGTAATTGCCATTGCTCTGTGTGCAATCACGATACAAAAATATCAGGAACAAATAAAAACTTAAATTAGTACTAAAACCACGGCAAAACGGTTTGGTATAATGAACGGTGAATACTTTCACTTGCATTATTTTATCTACGGAAACGAAAGCATCTACAAACCGCAGGTTGAAGAATTATATTATGTGATGAGTTCATTGACGTATGACTTAATTGATCGAAGGATGAGTTATTATATATTTTGGTACCAGTCTTCTGTGCGATCCCGTTTTATTCAAAACAAAAGCTTAACCAACAATTAATTTAATTTTTATAAGAAAAACTTTCTTTTTATACTTTTTTGAAGGTTATTCCCATCAGTGAAATATATCATATTAGAATAAGTTAACAATAATAATCTAAACGAAAATATGAAAGAGAACAAGACACAGAAAAACAGAAAAAGACAATGGTCGCAACTGGGACTCGAACCCAGACCTCTCCGTCTAACCGGGACGAGCGCGTTAACCAATTTCGCTATTGCCACCTTCTGTCAAAGCCGTCATATTTGTCAATCTCATATTTTCAAATTTTAGAATTACATTATTATCAACTAATTATTTTTTCTCAAAAAAAAATAATAATAATTAGTTGATAATAATTAATGATGTAATTCTAAAGTTTAGATTATTATTGTTAACTTATTCTAATTAATTTATTATTTTTAATTGGTTAACAATTGTTACCCTTTGTGCTATACATAAAAATCTTGTCTTAAACATTAGTTTACCAATTAAAAATAATAATTATTATTCGACAAGTTAAAGTATTTCACCAAAAAATGTAGACATAATTTGTCTCGACGCCATCTAGTGGAAGAGTTGGCACTTATAATGCCTTTCTCATAAAAAATAAAGTTGGCTGTTTTCAGGTGAAAAATGTAATAAGCAGTAATTGTTGAAGGAAACACTAGTATATATTGAATTATTTGGCGGGTGTGAGATAAGCCGACGTTGCTCAGATGGTAGAGCAGTTGACCGGATATCAGAAGGACGCGGGTTCAAGTCCCGTCGGCGGCATTTATCTTTTCTCGGGAGATTTTTTCATGTTGATGAGTGTTTCAGGCTAATAATTAATTTAAATAGAAATGATAAGTATTAGGATATTAAGTCTGGCAGTTGGAATGTTTGGTGGTGAAACCTATTTATTTCTTAGTAGTAGGTACTTAATATATCACCCGAAGGGCGGTTATCACAACGTGTATCATGTGCTTAGATGTACGAGTATGTGTTTGTCTCTTTTTATTGTTGCTATTTTTTGTTTTATGAGTTTCAAATTACAACGGTGTTAAAGAGCTTTTCACTTCAATAACGTATATTTTTTTACGAACAACAAAACAAAGTGTTCAAGGAAAATATGAAGAATAATAAATCGGAAGAAATTCGGAATGTCCGGTGTTAAATCTACCACTTACAATTTTTAATAAAGTAACCAATTTTCAACTATGGCAGTAGATATTTGGCGAACAATTCATTCGATCGCCAAATTCAGGCACCCATTACGGCATTAAGATAAGATGTAGATGTTCAGCGGAGCGCGACGAGCGAAATGTGCGAGATGAGCTGGTTGTGAATTACGATACTGACTCCGAAACCAGTCCACTATTGTCTCATTGTTACGCGTGCTCTCTACTCATCAATTAGTGATTAGTGGGCAACCGTGCGGTCAAATCTGACATCTTTCTGTTCGATCCGTTTACATATTAAAATGTTAAAGTGTTATCCGTTTAAAATGTTAAAGGAACTAAATTGGCTAATCGTGAAACAGATGCTGACCTTGAACACGATGATATTTAACCTATTACCAAAATATTTATCAAATAAAATTACATACAACAAGTACATTCACAGACACAACACAAGGACGTGCAAGGAAATCACGCTATGAAAAAAGGAAAAGCGAATACAAAGGGATGAAGTTACACAACACGCTATCAGAAACTTTAAAGTCCACACCAATTAAAAGGTTCAAGATGTATTGTAGGCGTTACATCAAACCGGAAAAAATATATTATATGCAAAATGTAATGGTATAATTAATCAGCAATTTGAAAACTTTAATGTACAAATTACTAAAATAAAATTAATAAATAAAATAAATTAAATTCTGTAACAATTATTATAAGCAATAATTATTAGCCTGAAACACTCATCAACATTGAAAAAATCTCCAGAGAAAAGATAAATGCCGCCGGCGGGACTTGAACCCGCGTCCTTCTGATATCCGGTCAACTGCTCTACCAACTGAGCTACGTCTGCTTATCTCCCACCCGCCAAATAATTCAATATGTACTAGTGTTTCATTCAACAATTACTGCTTATTACATTTTTTACCTGAAAACAACCAACTTTATTTTTGGTGAGAAACGCATTATAAGTACTAACTCTCCCACTAGATGGCGTCGAGACAAATTATGTCTACATTTTTTGGTGAAATACTTTAACTTGTCAAATATTAATTATTATTTTTAATTGGTAAACTAATGTTTAAGACAAGATTTTTATGCATAGCACAAAGGGTAACAATTATTATAAGCAATAATTATTAGGGTTCAAATCCCGTCGGCGGCATTTATATTTTCTCGGGAGATTTTTTCAGTGTTGATGAGTGTTTCAGGCTAATAATTATTGCTTAAAATAATTGTTACCCTTTGTGCTATGCATAAAAATCTTGTCTTAAACATTAGTTTACCAATTAAAAATAATACCTAATTAAATTCTGTAAGTTTTTTTTGCTATTTTGTTTTTTTTTTTTTATAGTGCATTGAAATTATAGTGAGCTTGCAATTAAGCTCCATTAACATGATGTGTTTTTTTTTAGCGTGATGCTTTTTTCGTTGTCACCTTTTTTAATAATGGATCTTGCCATGTTAGCATTTTGTTTTGGCAATTGCCACCCTATCCATCATCTGGTACAATATGGGTCTCTTCAAGATTCAGGTTCATCCTTCCTTTTCTCAAATAGACCCTTCACACAGCATCCTCAAAGTTGACGTAGACCCTGAGGGAAATTATTTTCCTCATGGCCTCCTGTGTGGAGTTGATGTAAAAAAAAGCAAAGGTTTATATTATTAGATATTTTTATAAATCCATCCGGGTTTTTATTATAAGGTATTTTTTAGACTTTGTGAAGGAATCAAATTTTTACGATAAAATCTGTTGTAAGACGTATTTGAAGTGTGTCACGTCAGCGGTAAATAATAATAATATTTTCATGATTTGTATATCGCCGTTTTTGTGATATCACCTCAAGGGCTCTATAAAAATTTATGATATATTTCTACAATGCTCTATCTTAAATATTGACAAGATTCTATTGCTAATTTTGTTCGACTTTTTTTGTTTTTTTTTTGTCGACATTCATTTTTTTATTAACCTTCCACAGGCTTGCTTACCTGATTGGAAATCAGGAATTATATATATTATGTTAACTTCAATCTATAGTTAAAAAAATATTTTAAGTACGAAATGAAATATTAATTGATCGAAATGCTAAATCAAAATGACAACGCGTTTGTTGCAAGAAGTTTTCCCAGTAGTATTCGCCAGATAGCCGCGCCAAAAAGTCTCACCACATCATTTTTGCTTATCTTGTAAATATAGCTTTAACTTGGCAGGTTGATACGAGAATCTCTTTCAAGGTGACTTTTTACGCATTGATTTTGATAATTATTATAATTCAAGGTTTTTAAAATTTTCACTCAAGTAGTTGACAGAAAACGTAGATAAGTGAAATCTTAAGAGCTAGTACCGTTTGATTATCGCCACCTCATTTCATTTAGCTATCAATTCGCTTTACTAAACAATCTATTACTGTGCACCTAGATGGTTGATGATTGGCACTAAGTACTGTGGTATTCAATTAGGAAAGATGATTTTTAAAAAATCATCGATGACGAACAAAGACAACAACTATTACTAATTTTTGATTTTCATTTCTTTAAAGATTTTGATTTCCGACCTTTGTTTTTTGTTTTATTTTTATAAACAACGACGGAGACATTATTAATAATTAAATTATGATTAGTGCTACTCTTTGCTTATTATCTGTTGTTGTTTTTATTATTTTTCTTTATTTATAAGTAAGCCGCGTTAAGATATGATTAAAATGTATCCGGGAGTTTTTTTGAGTCAATGCAAATTTAAGAAAATGGTCGCTATGATTGGGTAAAAAAATGTCGTGGATGCATTTTACCTCCCATCTGAATAGGGATTTATTTTATTATATATTAGTACCGCACAAGCACAAGAGTCTCAACTGCTTCAAACCGTCTGGAGCCATTGTTACTATGGCATCCCCAATTGGGGTATGTTGTGAGGCTGAAGGTAGTGGGGAGGGGAAGCTTATATGGAAGAGGAAGGTGAGTTAGTACCTGGCTATTCAGATCTAGTCACCAGAGGCCCTGAGGAAAATAATTTCCATCAGGGCCTACGTCATCTTGAAGGATGCTATGTAGAGGATCTTTTTTAAGGAAAGGAAGTTCTGGGAAGTGAATCAGATACTTGAGATGGGCCATGTCAAGAGTCAGAATAATAGAAGTGTGTATGAGACGATGTATGAATGTGAATGATGCAAATAGTGTGTGCCAAGACCGATTTGTTTGGCGGTCCGTCCTCTGCGGGGAAACGGCGTGATGGTTAGTTAATTGGTTCCCGGGGCGGCGTTACCCATACCCGCCTTCAAGAAGAATGTTGGGATTTCTATTACCTGGCTATTCAGATCTAGTCACCAAAGACGACTGAAGCCGTTTTAAGGAACATTTCAATTCTGAATGGTGATTTTACACCAGGGCTATAATGAGAGTATCTTCCACTCTGGTTACGACAAAGCTCTCAGCAGCTGAACTATAGTGAGTGTTTGTGTGCAGTGATAGGATAAATAACGCGGTCATTGAACGCTCTGTAAACAGTAGCGGTTCTGAAAAGGTTCTTAAAAATCCTAATAGGCACTCTAGTTAGAATAAAGACTTGTTTATACTTTTTATCTCGATGATTCAACGTTTCTTATCTCTAACGTGCCAGACTCTAAAAAAGTGCATGAAATTCACCAGTTTCGGAGCTGCCCTAGCTCTGAATGGTACCTACTTGGCATTTTTCGTCCTAAATGTTTATTTGCATTTAATTTTTTTCATCAAGTACGGAAAGTTTCTTAAAAAAACAATTTATTTTAATTGTTATTGCGTAAAAGAACGCTGTTAAGTTTTGTGTTGTGTTTGATTTTGTTGTGGAAACTGTTGTTCTTTTATGACGGTTTTATTTTGGTGTTTGTTGGAATTATCGATTTATGAATTTCGTCGAAGATTTGCCGTTTCGCGATAATGGTAAATATTTTCCCAGTTTGTTTTTGAATTACTTTAAAATCCTATTAATTGTTTGCTTTCATATTCAGTCTTTCTACAAACAATGGACGTATAGCAGTAACGTAATTATAAAACAATTAAGAAAACCCTAACATTTAGTGCGGGGAAAACCAGATTCCGAACCCCACATATAGTGTCTACTGTTTCAATTAGTGTCTCTGCAAATTGGTTTAACCTGTAATAAATCATTATTTTCGTTATTTGTGTTTGGGGTGTTATGCCGTGTTATGCTACCTCCTTATTTAGCCAACGTTTCGGACAGCGTTGCAGTGTCCATCATCAGGGCAAATCTAAAAACGTATCTGTAATAAATCAGTTTAGACTCCTTCAAAAATTGACATTTAAAATCGTGTTAATGAGTCGTCCCAAAGTGAATTAACCACAGTTTGAAAAAAGTCTTGTCAGCCGAAACAGCTGTAGCAAAAATAAATACTTACAGAAATTGATAATAACATTATTAAAATTAAATTTAAAACAACTAATATGTGATTTTTTCTAAAGGTGATACATATTTGAATGCCATACGATTCGTAAACATTTTAATCATTTACTTGTATGTTCATCACAGAACCGTGTATTCTTCGTTATTTTTTTCTTTCTCCTGAATAATTTGTTTCATTTCGCTGACGCGGTATTGCATGCCGAACGACGATTTTGTGTTGTTCGTTTTATCAGGACGAAATTGCGCACGTGTAATTTCACGGACCAATTCACTGCCAGAACTACACACGGACGGAATTACAAATGGCCGAAATTACGTATGGAGATCCATGCGTAATTTTGGCCATGTTGTCAACATCTAGATGATTAGTCAGATATATCCGAAAAATCAAAATTTGTTTCTTCTTCAATCTTTGCAAAAATATTAATTAAATCAAAATTTGAGTTGAGTATGCAGTAAAAGTGTGTCCTCCACCTGGTGCAATACTCAAGTTACTCATAAACACCACCAAATCAATTTTAATGCAGAAAAAGTTATAGTGAATAATTTGATGTTTTTAGGTCACTAGTTAGATGTTTCAAAATGTCGTACTAATATACCGGACCGTTATGCCTCCGGTGTTATTTTATAGCATATTTAATGTATACAATGTAGATACTTGTAAATAATAATTGTTTTATGGAGATCATTCGATTATTGTTTTCATTATTATCTCAAAACTTAATATTTGGAGATATCTGACTAATCAATCGGACGATTGTATAGTGATTGAAAAAAAAAACGAAAGTTGGTTTAGCTTTTTCTCCCATGAAGGGCGTATTTCATCTGTGAAAATGCTGTGTGGAGTGTCTCTTGAAGGAGAGGAGTCAACACGGGTCTTGAAGAGACCCATGTTATTTGAGGGAGGAAACACAGAGGCCGTAAAATTTACGTTACGCTACTTCTGTAATCTTTGTCGTTAAATAAAATAAAATAAAGTGGCATAAGTAAAATGCATCCTTATCTTTAAAAACATTGCATTTTACAACGAACGTCCATGTGTACAAGCAGGCCCTCCTCCGACTATAAACATGAGCACTTGCTTACACATTACTATAAACATTTAAAATGGGGGCGTGGCCTTACTGCATACGCAAACAACAATGTGCAAAGCTACACCCCCATCGGCAAAGCTTATAATAATGTGTAAGCTAATGCTTATGTTCTCAGTCGCAGGAGACCGGACTTTATAATTTTGTATGTAAGATGTTGCAATACACACATTACAAGGGGCTTGTTGATAAGATTAATTACAAAAAGGCTGATAAAACAACGGTTCCTGGTATGTCCTAATATTTAAAGAACCCATAAAAGGCTTTATTCTCATACTTCAATACCATTATCTGTATAGTGTAGCATACACGTATTTGCATGGGGATTTACGCTGCGGGGAGTATTGTAAATAAATCATATATATTTTATATAAACATAATAGTACTATCATAATACATATGTACATAAAATTTAGAACCGCGATATACCTCTGAATGCTGGACTATGCACAACTCCTAGTCTAGGCAACTCGAAACAGCAGAAATGCGAATGCTTGGATGGTTGGCAGGAGTATCACTAAAATATAGGATTGAAAGTTCACGCATTCGTGGTAGCCTGCACGGGTGTCACGGACATAAACAGTAAACTGGATGAACAACAGTTGAGATGATATGGGCACATAAGACGGAGACCACCAAACCACACAGTGAAGCAGGCAATGGTCTATGGAGCTTCATCGACAGTCATTCAGAGGAGACCAAAGAACTCCTGGGTAACTCAATGCTCCAAAATATTACAGAGAAACGGCCTGGATGAAAGCGATACCCAGAACCGAAGGAGTTATAGCCTGAAAACGAGAAGAGTCGACCCCAACAGCCTACCTAGGCAATGAGTTGGGACAGTACAAGGAAGAAGAAGTCATACAAACTTACAATTACGAAAATTTACTTTTAGTTATTATTAAATATTTTTTTTACAATTTCTCCACGGGGATGTTGTGTGGAGGGTCTTTTTAAAGGAAGGAGAGAAAGTTCTGGGAAGGAAAAAGGTGTGAAGAGTGTGTTGGAACCTCGAGGTCATGTGTTCAGGAGTGACAGAGATATAAATCCATTCCCACTGCGGTAAGGTCTCCCTCGACAAGTTTCTCCCAATCCAGCCCGCAACTCAGTAGGTGGGCAAACGCATTCGCCGCCAAGACCTATACAAACCTAACCCAATGAACCCAGCACCCTTGCTAAATCACCAAACATAGCGTACCACTTGCGGTGAACTAAGATAGTTGGTTATCGAATAAATGGTTCCCGGGGCAGCGGTATCCATACTCACCATGTGTATCCATACGCTAACGTGACTGTAGTTTAATATATTTTTTATTTTATTTTTTAATTAAGCACTGTTCAACTTAGCTGTTTTGATTAAATAACACCACAAATTTGGTGTAGTTTCGATTTTTAATTATTTTTCATGTTAAAACCGCGCAAGACTCCCAACTGCTTCCAACCGCCTGAAGCCAGTAAGTCTTTGGCATCCCCAATTGGGGTATGTTGTGAGGCTGAAGGCAGTGGGGAGGGGAAAGAAGTGGGTACTAGGAAGTACCTGGCTATTCAGATCTGGTAACTGAAAACGGCTAAAGCCATTACATGCAACTGTGAAAAATATAAATTCAGTATAATCTAATAAAAATAATACATATTTAATTTGCATACCATAATTTATAATTCTCCATTTGGGTGTTGTATTATGAAATAAATAACAAAGTATAAATCAGCCGTACTCATAAAATATTTCCATTGTGTTTACAAAAGAATATTTATTTTGAAGAACTTGACGTTAATTCAACAAGTAATCTATTTGTTAAACAAATTTCCATTGTAAATATTGAATATTTGTACATTTTGACCACCTGCTTAACATGCGAAATGTCAATAGAAAAGACCGATTATTTGCGTGCTTTTAGACCAGTGGTTCCCAAACTCTTTTTGCCCACAGACCCCTTTCCCAAACTGTTTTGGCCCACGTAGCCCGGGGCGGATAGCACAACGGAGGGGACGGAATGGGATAGGGTGGGACGGCAAGTTTACCACAACAGAGGGGGCGAAACGGGATATGGGGTGGAACGGGGAATGATGGGGTGGGGCGAAACATCCCGCCTCATCCCATCCCATTACGCCCCTCTCCCGACGAAACTTCCATATGAATAAGGATGTGTCAAAACCTTGCCGCGGACCCCCTGAATGATCCTGGGGGGTCCCGTACGGACCACTTTCGGAACCACTGTTTTAGACTTACGAAGGAAGTTACGGTGTCTTTTTGATATCACAAGGGGGACCCAAAAGTAACGGGAATTTCGTCACAACATCTTTATTTCTCAATATTTTTACACCAAATTTTGATCACCTTCAAAGTATTCTCAATTGACCACAACGCACTTCTCCAAACGCTTCTTCCATAGTTCAAAACAGTTTTTTAATTCACTTATTGGGATGTTCTTTAGGCCTACCTACCAGCGATTTTTGTTTTACATCTTCCATAGTGGCAAAACGCTTTCTTTTCCTGTCCCTTTTGAACAAAAAAAGTCACAGGGGGCTAGAAAAGTTTGATAATTTTAGTTACTCAGATCATCTTCCATTAAAATATTAGTATAACAGACGCATCAGTGCTCTAAAGTAGTTAACTAGAAATAAAGATGCATCCAACCGATTAAACTGTGCTCTGTACTTTTTTTTTAAATATGTTTATTCAGTTTTAATTTTACAATATTTTATTTTACAAATCTTACGAAACTGAGCAATCAGTTTGATTGTAAGAAATCTCTCATTTTTTTCTAATTATTTAATACAGTATACTTTTCAGTTTTAATACTAAGTATAATACTTAATATTAAAATACTAATTATTACGACAAACTAATTTTTATGAATTGCGTTGTAGTAAAAATATTTTACACAGTTCAAACATACGGCGAGAACAAAAAAAATAGAAAGGAACTATATTATTTGATTTCATGTTCTTATGAGGTAGAAAGATTTAACTTTTGTTTTGATTTTTTAATAAGATGTCTCTTTTTTGATATTTTCAGATAATGCGTTAAATATTTCCGGAATTTTATGCCTTTTTGTTCTATCTCCGTATACATTTTGAGATTTATTTATAATAAACATTTGTGCTTCTCTATGCCTAGTAGGGTAGTTGTGGTTAATTTTAAAAGGTTAATTTTAATTTCCTGCAACCAAATTTTACCCGAAGGGTTTGATAATTCTACTGTCTCACAGCACCTTCCATTAAAATACTAGTATAACAGACACATCTGTGTCTCTAACGTAGTTAACTACAAAATAAATATGCACCCAAACGATGAAACTGTGCTCCGTATCTGAAAGGGTTAATTTTAATTCGGTTCACTTGACCAAATGTGACCTGAAGGTTTTGATAATTCTAGTTGCACAGATCACCTCCCATTAAAATACTAGTACAATAGACATATATGTGCTCTAACAGTAGTTAGATGTGCATTATCATTATCATTTAAAAATGTAGTATCTACATCTATTACATTTATTTACTATTGATTTTTTTTTGTATCAAAATCACATTTTTCCTCGCATTTTTCATTATTTACTTTTAAAATGTGTTTTGATTCACACATACGTAATTTAGTTCAGTTTCCTAGTAAACCTAGGTTACTTTTAACCGCTGGTTATACGTATGGTATTTCAACAGCATTATTTGCGGATTGAGTTTAAACTTAAATTTGAAAATTAATCGAACATGTTTGAATTTCAAAACAATGATTTACGAGTATTTGATTTTTCAGCATGAACACACATTTACATGATGTAATATCATATAATTTATTAGATTTGAGTATTTTTTATGGATTTTACTGGTTTTTCTTTGATAAATTATTATTTGTTAAGCATACTTCTTTACAGCTGTATTTATTGTGTGCCGCCGTGGAATTTGTGAAAAAGGCTCTGCGAATTCCTCAAACTAACCTTCAAACTCTGTGCAAATAATGACTTGTGATCTTACAATCACAATACACAATGGAAATGTTAAGTTGACCCCTCGGGCTATTTCGTTCGCTTTTCAGAACAACTCGTATAGGTCTCAAAGAAATCGTTATGGCTCCCTTACTATCGTGGTTAGAAATATGATCTAAATCGTGTTAGAAAGAGAAAACACCACGCTTTATATTAAAATCTAAAAGTTAACCACAAAACAATTCAAATGTATACCTTTATGAAAGCAAAGTTTCCGACCGCAATTTGCAAAAAAAAGGAAATTTTGGAATTTTTTTATTACAAATTACAACAATTGAAGATAACTTTTGTATAACATTTGCTTAGTAAAACATGTGTGTGCTTTTATTTTATTTTTTTGCCATCAGTAATTTTAGTTAGAAAAAACGTAAGGTGAGCCATTTTTAAAACCTTTTTGTTTGCATAAAAATTTTTATATTTCCAAAATTATATGTTTATTTAAGTAATTACAAAATGTGAAAGCGTATTTATTTCAAAAATAATTTTTAGTTTTCGGATGAGTTCATAAATAATTGATTTATTTGGATTTTGTTGCAAAGCAGAAATATTTTGACTTTTCGACAAAATAAGCCCGAGGCCTGAGTGGTTAAAACTTCGAATTCATTGTTATTTTTCCATTGGTGAATGGGGGTCATGATCCCAAAGGCCAAAATCTTATGCTGCATATACATTTGCGAACACAAGCGCCGGCCGAACCATGAATTATGAGAAAGGAACGAAGCAAACGCAAACGGTGCAAAGCTGGTACGGCTCGTTTGTGTATATGCAGCCTTAAATACCAAAATTCTTCCATCACTCCTGGACACACCGACCCCTTGATTCCTAAGCACTCTTCATACATTTTTCTTCCCAGGACTTCCTCTTCTTCCTTTCCTAAAAAAGACCCTCCACACAGCATCCCCATGGATGACATAAGCTCTGAGATGACTTATTTTCTTCAGACCCTCCTGTGTGGAGCTAATGTAAAATAAAAATTATATAATTTAGGTACATTTTACATAATATTTTTTATATCAGAAATGTGATGAAAATGGTAAAAATAAAAGTAAATGAAATACCTTTATACTAAAATGCTTTTATTTATTTAATTGCAGATCCCGATGGCTCGGAGCCCCCCAGCGGGGTGGCGCCCCTCAGCCACTCGGCCGCCCGACACAAGATGGCCGTCAGGCCCCGCAGGACCCATGGGGCCCCACGACGGAACAGGGCTAAGCAGGTGGGTGCTTTTTTAATGGGGGGACTGTTAAAACTTCTGGGCAACACCCGTACATAAATGAAAGACATTGAGATGTTGCCCTGAGGCTTACCGACTGTCACCGAGCTTAATAGCTCCAACTTCTTCTCTTCTTGTGCCCTATTAGGCCCCCCCGACGTTGGCGATCACTCTTGAAAATGTCTCTCTGTCTTGCGCTGCCCGGAATAGCTACTCCACACTTCTAATGCCGGTCCACTCTCGTACATTTCGCAGCCAAGACATTTGTCTCCTACCAGGCCCTCGGCGACCTTCTATCATATTACCAACTGCATGGACTATTTAGCGATTAGCAATAGTGTGGCTTGTGGGTGAGAACAATGCAACGCCTTTTACAATAGATACCTTCTATTGACAGCTTGTACACCAAGAGTAGACACTGGCGACATCATCAGCAATGCGACAGGCTGAGCTAAAAAACAAAGCATTCTGTTTCAGATTGCCATCGACTTAACTGCTGCGAATCGCTCCAGCGTTTGCTTCCCACCTTTTGATAAATGATCTCTTATAAATATAAATTATGTTGTTGAATACTGTTTAACCTCTCAACTGTCGCCGGGGGGCCAAAAAATTATTTTTTCCTTTTTTTTAATGCGATTTTAACCATTATGTATAATGAAACTGTATGAAGGACAAGGTCAGAATTGCTTGCGCCAACATCTTTCTTGACGTAACAGTTGATTTGGTTAATCTAGCTTCTCAGAATGATTTTAAATTAATTTTTCTATGACTTTGCGGGTCACTTTTAGCAGTAATATATTATGAATAATAATATATATTATCTGGTAAACGGAAAACAATTGCAAAAAACCGATTTGCTTTGTTTTTTTATTGATATTTGACCAGAACTCATCAAGGTAATTTTTGCCTGGTTTTTCAAAATACCTTTCAACAAGTTAATAAATCTACAAGTGCAAAACATCACTTATTTGATTTAGTATTGCAATTATTGGTGCCCCCATAGGGATGTTTGCGACATGTATTGTGCGCGTGTTTTGTCCCCCTGGGTTATTTTATAGCACATTTAATATGTAAAACACAGACACGTGTAAATAATATTTGATTTATGCAGAGCTTTCTCATTATCTCAAAATTTAGTATTTGGAGATGTCTGACTAAGCAACTGGGCAAGTGATAACATTACAAATATAACATATCACGAACCTCTGTTTTCTGATATTTTGCGGCAAGTGTCCTTGAATGTGCTAAGTAAAATCTACCAAGAACATAACTCTCCCAATTTTATTAAAATATTATGTATTGCATCCAAATTAAATATCTTTTTAATTCTGTTTCAGATATCCCCCGGAACGGCTCTTCCGACCACTCCCGAAGTAAATGAGGAGATCACTCGCAGTATCACTCCTGAAGTAATCACCTCACGCCACCATTTTGCAGGTACGACCCATGCCATGTTAAAAATCCACAAGCACTATTACTTTATTCATCCTTCAAGTACATATCATATTATTATTATCATTTTCATTGAGTATAAATTTTGTTATGAAATTGTAAGATTCCAGTATAATTTGTACATCTAAAAATTACATCCAAAATATTTTCACTCAAAAAATATATCACCAAATATTTAAAAAGTGTTTGATTTAATTAGACTATTTATTATACCAGAAGTAAACATGCAAATAAAGAATGTTAGTAAAAAGATGTAGTGTTTTTGTAGACACAATATTAGTATACAACTGCTGATCTGGAACGAATTGCAAGTTCGCCCAACTGCTTGTTTTGACAGCCACCTTTTGTCTGAAGCTAAAATATTCAATTCTCATATTTTAACAGGCGGAATCCAGTCTTTTGATCATAGTTTAATTGACCTCAAAATTTGGCAACTTATAAGGAAACTATTTAAAAAATTAATAATTAAAGAATATAAGAAAAAACTTTTCGTTGTATTTACTAATATTTTCGATGCTTCGGACAAACAGATTCTACTTTAATTAAAACTAGCTGAATTCGTAAACGGTAGCTTTTCGGTCTTATTTTGAACATCAAGTTTCATCAATATGTATCAAAATTCTACTTGAAGGAGTGGTAAAAGGAGATGGGATAGTTTTTAGAAATCTCATATAGGAAATCACCTTCCTCTTGATTTTTTGTTAATCTTGGAATAACACTTTAGAAGAAACCCATGCTTCCCACCACAGAAACTCTTCTTTGTATGTGTATATATGTAGATAGATACACAAATAAAGGAAGCAAATAATTTGGATGAATTTTTGTGTGGAAACTAATATTCTTATGATTTAGAAGTTTTTCGTTTACTAACTGATGGGGCTCATATTACTTGTTATAATGTAATTAAATTTAATCTGTTTTTTAACATTTTGTGAATGTTGAATCATTATCAATATATTTTTCAATGTGGGTTATCAATGAATTTTAATCTTCAATTAATTTCCTTGATAAGTGACTTTCATTATTTGATAAAAATGTAGTGGTCCTTTGAAAGACCTCCGAGATCACAGATATATATTATTATCTTTTGCATTCATTTCTCTTTGGAAAACTACTTCAGATTATTATCGTTTATTTTATATGTATCATTTATTATCTTTTTTTCAAAATTGAACCAAAACTGTTCACCATGTTTTATATCTATGCCTATATCCTATATCCATCAAACTAATACTTAATAATAAAATTGTATGAGCTGTGAAATTTTGCATCAATATTCAGTATATTTATTGTATGTAAGTTAACAAAAGACTTTTGCAGCTTTCTGGCAAAGCCCATTAATTTTAAGACTAGCTTTGCTTCATTTAAATGTTTGCTTTCGTTATTTGTACTTGCAGATTCTATGATGACTTCCAGTTCTGTCCAGAATTCCAGCGTTACTTCCAACACTCGCCATATCATTTCTACCTCAAATATGCGCTACGAGAAGACGGAGACTTCTTCTTCGCAATATTCTGGAACCGTTACGGACGGTGTTCCTACTCATGTTTCAAAAGAAACAAAGTTGAAATCTTCGTCACTTCCACCGGGCCTGGCTCTAAGTCAAATGGTCGGACAGTACGGAATGTCTCCCATGAAATTAAGCTTATCGAGTAATGAAGAGTTGACTCACTCGGTCAAAATTGGACGTAGCAAGTCCAATGCTCAGAAAAAACCCACAGAAGAAGTTGAAGAAAGTTCGCCATTTAACGATTATCAACAGTCTTTGTCCGAAAGAAATCTTTCAGCTAACCACGGAGTGCAAGGAATATCCATGTATAAAAGCATGGATCTAAAGTTTAATGTCGCTGAAGAATTACAGAAAAGATTTGGATCAGTAGGAGAGGAAGAAGAGTTGTTAGCTAGTGCAAACTTTGAGCCTGCCAGATCCGATGTTAAGCATAGAAAAAATAGTGACAAATCAACAGAAAAGATCGAGCGATATCCTGAAAATGTTGTTCAACACAATATCATTTTGGAAAAATCGCAAAAGTCTAAATATCAAGAAACAGACGAGCCTCACGAAAAACAAACTAGTAAAAAGGAGGAGTCCTTCTTCGGCAGACTGCTGTTGAGGAGAAGTGGAAAGAAGAACAAAAAAGATTGCCATAATGAAAAGGATGAACAAATTGAAGAATCTAAGAAACAATCAACTAAAGATCAATTCAAAACTTATAGCTCAGAACAAAGTACAACTGTGACAGGGAAATCTACTATCACGGAGCATGGTATTGTTAGGCACCAAAAGATGATGTGCTCTGATCAAAGCTCCGCACATAAATCTATCGGACAAAAGGTATTTTCAAACCAAAGTCATAAAAGAATGGATCCACGCGGTGGATATGTCAATGATCCCATTCTTCAAGAATCCATGACTAGTTATTCCAAAGGTTCCTCAACGGAGCACGGCATAAATGACTTCAAACACTTCCCTGAAAGAGAAAAGATAACATCAGATATGCACGTCCAACAATCCAAATCTAAAGATGACGTTAATATGAGACGGTTAAGTTCTGAAAATATCTCCAAGAGTGGCACGGCTCAACAACAGTTGAGAACCAGGCAAAGGATGGAAGCCATGGATATCCCTGCCAGTCCTGAAGCTGAAAAGAAACCACCCTTATTACCCAGAACCACGTCTCAAGAATCCAAAGGTTTCTTCCCTTCCATTAATCAGGGTAAAATATACCCAAAAGAGGTTGTGAATGGAGGAAGATATACAAAAAATACTCATCAACCTTCCAAGTTATTGAATCCCTCGGAAGATGCACATTTCCCTCATTCGGCATCTCCTAAAATCAAAATGAATTCTGAAAATGTGTTCTTTAATTCTACTACCAGCTCCGCAACAAAACCTGCGGATACAAATTCTAAGCAATTGTCTTATTCTGTATCGCCGCCTAGAACTATTTGGCCACACAATTACGATCCTAGTGTTGAATTTAAGTCAAGTTCTCAAGGGTCGCTTGATCCTCAGACCATCAGGAATTCTAAATCAGACTTTGAGACTAGGTACTTTGATTTTGGAAATCAGAGAAACAGCGATTATGAGATGGAGAGTTCCAAAGCACGTCCAAAGATTGCAGGCCTCAGCAGCTATCAGCAGAAGATATCGCATATGGGAGGTCATCTTGATTCTGATGCAGCATTGTCTTTCCCTGATTCTTTGACTTCTAGAAACCCTGTTGTGAAATCTCAAAGTTTCAGATTGAATTCAGATGTCATTCCACTGGCTTCGCAACAGGAAATGCCAAGTCTTCCACCAATGTTCGGGATATCTGAATCTTCCATGGACAGTTGGGAATCAACGTATAAAAAGAATATCAAAGAAGCTAATGATGTTCCGACATCTTTAGAGCTGGGAAGTGATTCTCTTATGAGCTTTAACTATAAATCCAATTCTACCGTTGTGGACGAAAGCTTCACAGAAACTGATGTATTCTCTATTCAAAGTATTGTTGAAAACAAAGACGATTTATTGATAGTGAATTCAGGTTTAGACGACAACCTCAAACCAGATATGTACTCTAAACAGAACAAAACGTCGCATTATACAAAGAATATTAACAACAGATCCATTAAGGCTAGAGATGACATATCAAGAATCGAGGCAAACATCGATAGTATCATTGGTTCGCCAAAACCGTTGAACTGCATTACACTTAAATCTAGTTCGCTAGACAGCGTTAAAAGTTTCACGGATAAGTCTAGCGAAAATCGCAAGGCCTATTCTAATGAGAGTATATCGAATAACAAGGTGTACTTGAATCAGCCAGCGATTCCAGATGTTGTTGGAAGTGTTAGTTTTAATCAGAAAATATCACCCGATGCGATGATTTTGAATTTAACAGATGAAATTAATACAAGTACTTCTGATTCGCCTCCTCCAGGAAGTGTTTCGGTAACCGTCTTGAACACGTCAGAAGGCACAACAGCTACACCAGTTCTAAAAACTCCAGATAATTTAAAAGCTCAATCTATGCATTTCGATTTTACGACACAACTATCAGCGGAGAAACTGAGCCCCAAAGGACAGAAAGAATCAAAACCTTTGGAAAAGATAAGCCCAACAAATCCGTCTATTCCAGAATTTATGAAGATCCAATTGAATAAAGTAGATCAAAAACCAGTTAGCAATGTGGTGCTTTCAACAAGTACTATGAATCAAATGAATGAAAATAAATCTACAAAGACTCCGGTAAAGTCTGAAAAAGCTAATGATGTTACAATTCCTACTCAGTCGGTTAAGCGACCAGATGCTGTTATTGAGAGGAGTATTTCTTATGAGCCCAAAAAGTCTGAAAGATTTATGGTCAATGAATTGAAGAAATCCGAGTCGTCCGATAAAAATACCATCATGGAAGTTAGAGAACCCAACAAGCCACAGAGGAAATTCAGTTCTGAAGATGTTGAAATTTTGGAGAAATCTGATATGATCCAAAATAACGCTTATAATATTCAATTGAAGAAAACCGGCTCACAGACATTATTGAATAGGAGCACAGAAGTGTTGGCAGTCGAAAACACAGTCACAGTACCGACCAGTCTGAATTTCAGAAAGTCTTCTTCCGCAAATTCTTCCCTGCCACCTCCAAGTCCAACCGCTCACAAGAACTTCATCAAAAAACGATCAGGAACATTTGATTACATAGATGTTAATAATTCTGACGGATTCAAAGAACAGAATTCTCCCGTATTAGGCACAGAACAGAGATCTACAGAAAGCTTGAACGATAGGAATTCAAACCAACAAATGAAAAGGATTTCTTCACAAGAACTTCTTGTTGAACAGAATTCAAGAATTGATAGATCTTCGTCCTCTTCGGACGATTGCAATTTGGATTCTACCGTTATATTCAGAAAGAAGTCTTTATCATCCATGAAATCTGGTAGAAAAGACGATGAACCAGAATTGATGAAAGTGTTCGCAAGACGATCGCTTAAGTTAAAGGATAGCGAAACAGAAGCTATAACGCAAGATATCTTAAAAATTACTAATGCCGAAAATAAGGAAGAGATATTCGAAGAAATCAAAAGAAATTCTAAATACGATTTTAGCATCATGACGAGATCTAGGGATAGTGATAAAGAAAATGAAGCCGACTCACCAAAAGATGGTCGAAAAAAATCAATTTCACCGAGCGATACAAATTCTGAGACATCTACAAATAACAAATCCAACAATAAGAATCAGATAGAATTTAGAAAGCATACCAACGAGACAGCGGAATTAATGCAGGCACAACGCATGCCTAAGAAATTGCTGGATTCAAACCCAGTTTCGCTCAATACTGCCGCTCCTAATAATAAATCTACAGTGAGACCGACTACAATACCTGTTACCGAAACTAAAAATACTCGATCCAATGTCTCGACCGAACCTAAAGTAGTTGTTCGACCAAATGCTATATCAGGTCCAGATATTTACAGGCGTGCCATCAGCTCCAATATCCCACTTTTACAATGTACAAACGCAAATGTAGAAAATAACAACAAAGACCTATCAAATTACAAGAAAGAAGTAACAGAATCCACACCGGAGAAACGATTCAGAAACCGAACATTCCCATCAAACACCGAAATCAAAGAAGACGAGAATATAAAAACAATCGGCGCAAAGATGGAATCGCTGCAATACACTGTAGATTCTTCTTCTTTGCCTAAACGACCCTGGACACAGGTTAAAACGGACGATAATCTGACAATTAAAGAGTCATCAACAATGCCGTTTAGAAAATCATCACTTGTGACTCCGACAGAACCTAAAGTCATGGCTTTTTCCAACAGCAAGTCGCTTACGGATAAGTCGTCACCCGTTTCGAACCTTACAACTCCCGATGATGATAAGACCACCAGCGTCAGTGAAACCACGGCCACGGAGAACGGGGCCACCGTTAACGAGGCAGATGCGTCACCTCAATTCAAGGGAATTCTGCAAATGAGGGCTGAATGGGAGAGGAGAGCAAAACAAGCTATGACTAAATGAGGACTGTGCTAACAATTACTGTTTAATGTGAGTACATTTGTAAAACATATTCATTATTATTAACAATATTACGCTTGTTATTCTAACTTCTGATTCATCATTATTTATCTTTATTGTGAAAGTCCCTGTTGTTATTAACAAGTAATTGTTGTACGAGAAGCATAAATACGTGAGTGTTTCTTTAATTTTATTATAAATGCTCTTCTTATATGTTCAAGCTTTGAATACGTAAATGTATAACCAAAATGTAAGGAACTTTGAACCTTGATCTTTTCACAAAATAAATAAAATAATACATATTATTTACAAAATTGTAACTTCTGTGAATCAAAATATTAATAATCTTTAAGAATACATATTTACATAATTGAAAACGAATGAGTACACTCCGGGATCCTAAAACATTTGAATAATAAATCACTTAACTTAATCGCTGAATAATTTAATCATCAACTACATGTATGAATCATAATGAAATAAAACTACTAGGGTAGGCTGAAAAGTAATACACATGCTTGTAAAACACAAACAAAAACCAATACCAAGATCGGGCAAAAAGTACATTAAAGTACCATTCTTGAGCTTCAAAATAATATATTTATTTTTCAACATAGTCCCACTTGCCGTCAAATATCTTAATGAAGCCATGGATGCCCTTTGCACATGGCTCACTTTAAATGGTCTGGAACTTTCAGTTAAAAAGAGTCAGTGTGTCACCTTCTCAAATCGTCATAAAAATCCTCCTGTTCAAATTTTATTTAAAAACTCTCCAATCCCCAACGCCTCTGAAGTAAAATTTTTGGGAGTAACATTTGATAGGAAACTTAAATGGTCTTCCCATATTCACAATATAGTTACTAAATGTGAAAAAAATTTAAATATCATCAGATCATTGACTGGCGTTTGGTGGAGTGCTCACCCTACCTGCATTAAGTTGCTTTACAATGCACTTATTCGAAGTCATCTCGACTATGCCTGCCCACTTTTTAGTACTGCCTCCAAAAATGCACTCAGTAAATTAGACAAAATTCAATCGAAGTCATTGCGAATAATAACTGGAGCGATGCAGTCGTCGCCCATCAATTCCCTTCAAGTGGAATGTTCTGATCCCCCACTTTATTTAAGGCGACAACTGTTTGCTGACAAATTTGTTCTTAAATGTTTAAATTCTAAATGTCATCAGGTTATTCCCAGAGTTTCGTTGTTCAAAGACTCAACACATTCATCTACAATTAGAGCTCGAACTAAACCTCTTCCTGCCATCTGTAAAAATTTTCGCTCTCTCTCAGAGCTTCAAATTATCCAAAATGATCTTCTTCCACTATACAAATTAAAATATAGTCACGTCACCCTATCCCCAACAATTTTGGAAGGGATCGGCATCCTTAAAAGTCATTCCAATCTCCCAGCCCGTACTGTTAATAATATGTTCAATGACATTATTTCTTCTAAATGGCCCAACTCTTCTCTTTTATTTACTGATGGCTCCAAATCTCCTGACTCTCCTAACTGTGGTATAGGTATTAACGTTTACCACAATAATTCTAATGATAGAATATTTTATTCAATTTCAAACCAATTTTCAATATTCTCTGCTGAGTGCATTGCAATAATTGAAGCACTCAAATATATAATCAAAAATAATTGTGAACATTCCCTTGTTCTCTCTGACTCTCTCAGTTCCCTCCAAAAACTTAAATCCTGTCCTCTTCTTCATCCTGATGATCACTTTGTATGCCTCATTAGAGTGCTGATAGCCTCCATTCAAAGCTTTGGAAAAACCGTAATTCTTGTTTGGATCCCTGGACACATTGGCATAGTGGGTAACGATATTGCAGATTCTTTGGCAAAACAAGGAGCGTCCAACCCTATTGTTACCCTCGTAAAACATATTCCCCTATCTGATATTTTTTCCATCATCAAAGATAGATCCCTCAATGTTTGGACAGAGTATTGGAACATTGCCAGTCAATCCAAGGGAGCTCGCTACGCCTCAATACAAAGGACTATCCCATCAAAACCGTGGTTTCAAAAATTTCCCCATTTTTCCAAAAAAGAAATTTCCTCACTTATTCGAATGAGAATCGGTCATTGTTCCGTTCCTTCTCACCTTTTTAAAATTCACATCCTTGACTCCCCAGATTGTGCGTTCTGTGGTCTAGATGTGGGCTCTTTAGATCACATATTTTTTGGTTGTCCCTCTCTAAATAAATATCCTCTCTTCTATCAAGCGTTATCTAAAATTGCCTCCCCTCCATTCAACATTTCATCTCTTCTAAGTCTGAACTCGACTCCAATCTTCCATATAATTCTGAAATTTGTACATTTAAATAAAATTAATATATAAATTCACCTTTCCCTTTCTCTGTAATTTTAAATGATGGCCTAGAACACCCTTGAAGGGTGAAAGCCAGAAATAATTTAAAAAAAAACATAGTCACTGTTAAGGCTAACGCATTTCTCCCAACGTGTAACATGTTTTTTCATTACGTAACTGAAAAATTCTTCCGACATTTCTCGAATCCAGGACTTGACAGCTGCCTTCACCTCATCGTCCGAGGTGTAATGATCACCCTTGAGGTGTCTCTTGAGTAGAGGAAAAAAATATGAGAAAAAAATGTGAGAAGGATGTGTAATCGGTTCAACATTCAGGTTTTGCAGAGGCTCTAATTGACGCTGTTTGTTCTCGTCTGTGAAATGGCGTGGTACCCATCCTCCACAAATTTGACGGTATCCTAATTGTTCAACAATGAATCCTACATATTCCTTGGATATTCAAAAATGGTTTGTGATGTGCTTTTGAATGATTCGCCGGTCATTTTGAACCGAATCGTGGAAGAGTTTGGATTGTTTATCGTCTGTATCAATGATCAGATATCCGCTGCGTATTTTATCAACAATTATTGCTTTTCCAGGCTCACAATCATGAAATTTTATTATCCATTGATTCACAGTAGACTTATCAATAGCATCGTCATCGTAAACACCCTTTAAATGATGTTGAATCTCAGTAGGAGTCACATTTTCAGCAGTGAAAAATTCGATAACAGGTTGACATAACATTAAAACACGTCTCTATACTTCCGCGTCTCAAACTATACTGGATGAATTCAACAACCACAAACTTGCGCGTACCTATAGAGGAGGAATGTGACTTCCATATTCCACCTGGCAGAAAGGTCATTTTGTTCGCACTATACAAGCATGTGTGCATTACTTTTCAGCCTACCCTCGCACATACTTAATATTAAAAACAAGGTAACATCACATAGTTTTGTTTGTTTCACTCTTTGCTAGTGTAAAAAAATACTAAAACTCAAATAAATTCACGACGTTGATTAAAAAACTTTTTTATTTGTGATATTAAAACATTTTTTCTCTTTTCAGAACCATTGGCAGCGCAGCAGGTCAATGATATGGTTACAATAAGGTGGAAACGCAAGATTTATATCACGACTTTCTGGAAAAAGTGGTTTTAAAAATTGATATTCTTCAAACCAAAAGTCAGAAAATGTGTATTTCTTTCAACAGTCAAAAAAAAAAGTCATCTCAAGCATACAAATTTATGTTTTTATGCAATTTATAATAAAAAAATTGCTTAAAAACTGATTGGTCTATTGGTTTCTGAATTGTAATGAAAAAATTTACTGACTGGATCATTTATAGATTTTGCAATCATTTGTTCAAAGTTTGCAAAGTTTTCAGATATTTTGATTTGGAATTAGTGATTGTTCTTAGTTCATGTTATTCCTTATGAAAAATGGCGTAATGTCTGTCATAAAGATCATTGAAAATGGATAAATTAATGTAGCAGAGTGATAGGCATTTCAATTATTTTACGGCCTGAGGTTATTGTCTCACGAACTGAAGAAAGGGCGAAATAGCTGTTTCTAATAGATTCTTATGGTTTCATAGAGATATATTTTGAACAAAGTAAATTATGTAAAAAATAGTGTTACAGTAAAAATATGTCATAGTCATATTATTGTGCGTATGAAAATTTTTACATGAATTTTAACTAAACGGTGATTTTACTTTTATTAAAGTGTGTAAAATTAGTTTTAAGGATATTTTGTTATATACCCAATGGGGAATTTCTTATAATAAAAATAAAAAAATTCTTTAAAAATAACCCATTTTTTCAAATTATTTCTTAAAAAAAAAAATGATTTGTAAAAAATAATATTATAAAGATATATTTGGATCAAAATTAGCATTATAATTTGTCTTGCCTTAATATTATATTTATCAAATAAATGCAATGTGATTTCCCCTATTTAAGAAATCAAAGATAATGCAATGTTTAATAACTCTATTAAAAAAAATAATAAAATCTCAGATTTTATCGTTGATCGATATTAGAGAATTATGTTAAAAAAAAATCTGTATTGTTTATGGCACCTATAATAATCAAGTTCACTGTAAATTAAAAAAAAAAAGAAAATTACAAAAATTTAATTGTATTCCATTTTCTCCTCTGTTTAGATTATTATCAAAAGTAAACTTGTTATAACATGAAGAATTTTGCGCATTCGGTTCACACTTCATAAATCTTATGATAAAGATTGAACATAATAAATTTTCTATTAAAAAATATCTTTAATAAAATTTAATTGTTTAAAACACATTGTTGATTAAAATACATGTTTATATTGTCTTCAATGATTAAATAGTACACTCTGTAAAAAATAATTCTCTAACATTCAAATAAGTACATCTTTTAACCACTGGAGCGCTTTTTACCACAATATGGCACTATTTAAAATACCTCAGATTGCTTTGTTGCCAATTTTGGCAAAATTTTCCTTATTTGTAAATAATTAACCCCTAGGGGCCGGACCCCTGCATTTGCAGTGTTGGAGAATTGTACGCAAACATGGTACGAAGTACTGTCATTGCAGTGTCGACCTTATTATGATCATTTTGCCTTTGGATATTATCTCCTCTGGGTTAGTTTAAAGACAAAAATAAAAAAAATGTCACATTATCAAAATGGTACCTATTAACAAAATTTTGGCTTTAACAATAATATCTTTTTTTAAATCTAGTTTCTTGCCAGCCGCTATGGGTTAACGTGGTTAATTTTCTGTGTAAAAGAAAAAAGGGAATGAGTCAAAAAATGCTCTTACAGAATAGAGTTCCTTTTGTCCTTTGTCTTGTTTTTAAAATATGGAATTGCATAATTTGTTCTAAATTTTGCTTCAATAATAAAATTACGTATTTCCTTGCAAAGTACGTAACTAAAAATTGAATTGGCGTACTTAAGTCAAAACTCTATTTATTGACTCCCTCTTTCTCTCCCATACAGAATTATGGCCAAACCAATATTATTGTTTAGCTCTATCCCAAGAACTCAGAATATGGAAAAAATTTAGAAGTGGAAAATATTAACAACTTTTTTATGTTGAGACACAACATAAAATCCCTGGAAAAGTTTGCGTCAAGTGACTTAATCTGAATAGCAAGGAAATCTCAGTATGCCCCTTTGATTTTCTTTCCCCCCCCCCTTCAATTCCCTGCAAAATACAACATTTTTCGAAGTAATTCATAAGGCCAGAAATAATACTTAGTTCTGTTCCATTCAGAATTGAAATGTTGCTTGAAATGGCTTTAGTTGTGTTTGGTGGCCGGATCTGAATGGTACTGCGCATTTTCATCCCGCGACAAAATATCCCTGACACAATATCCTCCGACAAAATATCCCTCGACATAATATCCCAAGGACAAAATATCCTACGGACAATACATCCTTCAGCAAAATATCTACTAAAACCTAACCTTATTATACATTATACTATTTTTGAATAATAATGTATTATTTTTGTCACATTTTTTTGTTAGGCTAGGTTAGGTTTTAGTAGATATTTTGTTGGGAGATGTTTTGTCTGGAGGATATTTTGTCAGAGGATATTTTGTCGGAGGATGTTTAGTCCATGGGATATTTTGTCAGAGGGTATTTTTCTATATTCTGTGTGTTGCAGATGGAAAAAATAATATTTTTTATAGGTAAATCAAACCAAAAGATGAAACGATAAAATAAATCATTAATATTTACACTGTTAATCTTATGGTGCAATGGAAACACTATGTTTAATGAATTGAAAAAATAACTGCTTCTATTTACATACAAAGATTGATTCACATACATTATATATTATATTTAACTACGGTGCTCAATGTAAAATCTTTGTTTGAAAAACTAAATGAGAAAAAATAAAAAGTAAAATGATTTTCTTTTTTTGTAAAAACACGACTTTGTAGAAAAGGGACTCGCCACTTTCATCAAGGAATATCAAATAAAACTTCACATGATTAAACATTTATACGTAATGTTAACTACAAAGTAGAAAACTATTTATTTGAACAACAAAAATTCTTAAATGCAGAGTGCCACAAAATATTGACACCTTTTTCCGGAATTAAAATTTTATTTTTATCTTATTACTTAATACTTTATAAGTACAGCTTGTAAATAATAAAAGCTCTGAAGCAATAATTTTTTTATTTTACTGTTATAAAATCATTCAAAACTCAGTGGTATTATGTTCAACAAAATTTATAAATAAATATTGAAATTTGTGCAAAGCCCAAGTAGTCTCACAAGTAAAAGTATTCTCTATGGTATTGCGCTTTTTGTGACAAAATGTCTTACGAAAAACATCCCTCAACAAAGTATCTACTAAAACTTAACCTTACCTAACAAAAAAAATGTGACAAAAATAAAACAAACATCCTGTAAAGACAATAAATTATTATTTAAATAAAGTAAAATGGGACAAAAATAATGTAGATAACAATAATTTATTGTCTTTACAGGTTGTCCGTATTATTTTTGTTCCATTTTTGTTAGGTTAGGTTAGGTTTTAGTAGATATTTTGTCAGAGGATGTTTTGTCCATACGATATTTTGTTGGAGGATATTTTGTCTGGGTTATTTTGTCGCAGGATGAAAAATAGCAGAACCATTCTCTATTGTATTTCTTCGATCTTTGGTAAGAAACCTATGCATGGAATTAACCTTTGATATCGTTTGATGGTCTCCATATATAATAGAAACAAAGGAAGATATGGCATGGAAGCATGTGATTTGCATTAATATGGGTGATAATGGTACATGGTCCATCTTCCTTGTTTCTATAATCTATAGTGGCCTCTTTAGCATAGTGGTCTATGCATTCGGCTTTGAGTCAGGAGACTGCGGGTTCAACTCCCGTTGTAGCGCGAGTATATTGACATAGATGTTTCTACTTCTTATATACTACCGCTGTCAGTCTCTGACTGTTGTGACTATTGTTAAGTTTGATAGACCTTACAACAATGCTTATATAAATAACTGTTGTAAGGAACATTGTTTAACAAACAAATAAAATAGATGGCCTTTCAAAAAACCCCTTTAATAATTAATTGTTTAAAACACATTGTTAATTAAAATACATATTTATATTGTCTTCAATGATTAAATATTACACTCTGAAGAATAAAAAAATAATTTTTTAACATTCAAGTAAGTACATCTTTTAAACACTGGAGCGCTTTTTACCACAATATGGCACTATTTAAAATACCTCAGATTGCTTTGCTGCCAATTTTGGCAAATATTCCCTTATTTGTAAGTAATTATGTAGAAGTTTACAATTTATAATATTTTCTTTATAAATCCTATGGATATGTGATAATCGACAAAAGATAGGTGAATTCATTGGCTATATAGAACTATAATCAGTTTGTATGTCTCCATATTAAAATTTGTAGGTGTGATTTTTTTAATGTGGGCGGAAAAAAATGATCACCAAATCTCGAGCTAGAAAAAAGTTTTTTATTGCGCTGTCGCTCCAGTGGATAAAAGATATTGTTATATCTAACTGTTTTGTGTACATACAAAAATTTAAAAAATGTAAATGAAACAATGTGACATTTATGTATTTGTACGATAAATATATTCACACCTGTTTAATATTTATAAAATTATAACAGTTTTATTTTCATTAACAAAATAATGGTTCTTTAAGCACAAACAACTGAGTTTTTTTTTTGCTTGTTTCTAACGTTTCTACCAAATTCAATATTATTTATATTTTTTTTTTACATTACTTTAACTTTTTTTGTCTTATTTTTAATTTTATTTATATTTCGAAAAAGCATTGAATTCTTACATTAGTATGCATTTTAAGTTATATTATTTGATCTCTCTTTTATTTTATAAACTAATACATAAATTGATATTGTAAAAAACAGCAATCATTCTTCTGAAGTGTAAATATTATTTTTTTAATCTTTAATTTAGCATTAGATGCTTCAATTACTTTAAATGTATATTTTTTATCCTTGAATTATTTTTTATGAATTTAATTTGTTGTCTCTACTTATTAAAATTAGAATTAATAATGTAAATACATAAAATAAGAAATGCCTAAAATATTTTTTGAAAAAAATGTAATTTTTTTTCTTTTTCTTTATTCTGTCAAAAGCAAGCTGCAAAATATGTGAACTATATGCCTAAAAAAATTTTTGGGATATTTTTAATAATTTGCAGTCGATTAGTACATATCTTTGTATAATTTCCATGGTATTTCTATTAGTAATTTATTAAATATAAATATTTTTGTAAGAAATTATTAGATTAGCATTATGAATGAATCATTTATTAATTCTGTTGAAATTGATTTTTAATGTTTTGAAAATAAGAATTGAATATTTGGAAGTGAATTGATAAAAAAATTTACTTTCATATAAATGCATGCTTTCGCTTTTCACACTTTTATAAAACAAACAGGTGGGTTGTGCATCACCGTGTTAACCCATTCACCACTATTCGCGTCCTATGATGCGCTAATAATTCATTCATCCAGTTCGTTAGTCAGACATCTCCAAAAACACAAAATTTGATTTAACCTGACTAAAGCCGGGCGTATTTGGAAAAAAACCGCGCGAAATTAGCTTTTTCCCACTCCGGAAACAAATCGTAAAAAAATATATTTATACGAAAATGAACTGATTTTTTTATTTCTACACAAACCTGAATAGACACCCTACGTGAAAAAAAAATTCAAGGGTGTTTTCGAACAAGTTATGACATTGGTACGTCTTTGAAAATGTAAAATATTAACATTTTCAAAATGACAGTTGAAGTGACGCCGAGGTCGCCAAGTCAACCAAAGATAATTTTTGTCATTTATTCCGAGAGGCTAGGCGCTATGCGGCTTTTTGTTACGTCAAGACCGAGAATGGCCCAAACCATTCAGACCTTGTTCTTCATACAATTTCTTTATGCATAAGGGTCAAAATCGCATCCAAAAAAGTTTTTTTTTTAAATTCCTATCGCGGCCACCCATGGCCGAACGGCGAAAGCCATGTTAATTAACTTACCGTCTCACCATTTCTCCGAATTACGGACCGACAAATAACTCTTTCTGGTACACACTCCTTGCTTCATTCACGATCCCTATCCTTCTATTATTCTGATTCTCAACATGAATCTGGCTCCCGATTCAAGTATTTGGTTCTCTCGATTGAGCCATGTCTTACTCGGGCGTCTCCTACTTCTTCTAACATTCACATTTTTGTCATATGAATATTTCAAAAGTCCCACTAGTGTATCAGACAAAACACCTCCTGGTGTTATTTGATAAAGTAGACGCAATGTAATTATATTCGGTTAATGGAGGTGATTAGATCATCACTTTCCACTTACCTAAAAATTTATCCCCTAACTAATAAATGTGTTTTAAATTTTACACAAAACTGTTAAAAAACCATTTATATTAAGTTAATGATTGTTTATCAATTATGTAAATTTTAAATTGGAAAAGCCCTTATTTTTTGAGATGTCTGACTAATGAACTGGACGAATGATATGATTTTTATATTTGCACGACCAAAATAATTTTAGTGATTTATTTTTGAGGTATTATGCCGTGTTTCGCTTCAATACTTCACCACACTACACACATCTGCCCTGATGATGGACACTGTAAATCTGTCAAAAACGTTGGTTAAAGAAGGAGAAAGCGTAACACGACATAATGCACCAAAAATACATCAAAATAAATACAAACAATGTGTGCATTAAGTTTGGTCTCCTGCGACCGAAAACTTGAACATTTGTTTGAACTTTACAATAAATATTGCCAATGGGGGTGTGGCCTTAATGCACACGCATACAAAATGTGCAAGGCCACGTCCCTATTACCAATGTTTATATGTAGTAATGTTCAAGCAAATGTTTACGTCTTCTGTCTGAGAAGACGCTGCTTGAAAATGAATGACAGTGCAAAAGATTGTCTCGTACGTCTATATTCTAAATTTACCAGTGAAAATTTTAATGGAAGTTTTTAATGTCCAGATTGTTTAATAAATATTGGCATCTGATAATAAAGTTATAAGTGTCTAGCATATCATTTCAATCTAATGTAAAAACAAAAAGTATTCTGTTCACCAATAAGAAATCATTTTCAAAAACAAACAGATACATTAGACACATATATAGTGCCTTTCAACGTTGATAGAATACACACCTTGTGAATATTAGTATGTGTTTATTTTTGTTTATATCAGGATTTAAATGTTTTTATTAGAAACCTGTATTTTACGTACAAATCGTATGCACCAATAAGGAATGGATGTAGAAGTTAATCACACTCAACTCCTTAAATATATAAATAAAAAAAATATTATTTCTACGTATGTTGGAAACCTCAGGGTCTTTTTCATATTTGGGGATGCTGCGAGAGATTTTTTTTAAAGGACAGTGTGAAGCAGATCGATGTTACATAAAGTGATCAGCCAAGCGATTCTATATCTTTTGAGGGATCGTTATCGAGATAACGGACGTGATCTCCTGTCAGATTCGGTGATTTATTTGCTCTTTCTATGTACAATGTACATAAAATAAATAAATAATCATGCATACTTGCAGGAATTCGTGTTTAATACGATCTAAACTAAAATATGTGACAGTAAATATGTAAAAATCATACAATTCTGACAGGAGATCACGTCCGTTGTCTCGATAACGGTCCCACAAGAGATATAATCGCTATGCTGTTCTCAAACGGAAAATATGGATTGTGTACAAACCTTGGGCAAGCATTTGGTTTGTTTCCAAACTGTGTACTGGTGCCAAAATATAAAGATATTCCGAGCACCTTCCTTTGAAATACTGGTAGAAGAAACATGGTAAATAATTTTTTTAAATAATATGTTATTGCATTTAGTTAGTTCCTTTACAAAATTTATTTGTCTGTGGTTTGAATTTTTGATCTCTTCTTGGTGAACAGGATGACAGTGTTATAGAAACATCCATCCGAAAAAGCGAAGCAGCATTTGTATGAGAGAAGAAAAATTACTTATAAAAACAGGTATCATAAAATGTGATTGAAATAAATTGTCTGAATAGATTGCAAAAAATGTGAAGTTATACTAAAAAATTATTATTATTGAAACATATTATATTATTGACTAAAATTAAAGATTATAATGTTACGATGATAATAAATAATAAAGTATAATTTGTGTATTAAAAATAATATTGTAAATTTTCAAAGAAACGATTAAATGATTTGAATATTTGTTTAGAAGTATAATAAAGTGTTTAATATAATAATATTATGATTTTAACAACATAGTAGAATGTATGGAGGTTGTCTGGGGTCAGTCTTGTACAGTCTAGGACTCGGTGTGTTCGGTGGCTAGTTGGAGAGATGCTTGTGTTACTCGGTACATAAACTGTTTCAATAATCAAGTTTATATTTGTGCTTGCGCATATTATTTTTTTATCATGTCTCAAAATGAATAAACTAATTGAAAAAAAAAATTGTCTTTAATTTCACCTTCTATTATTATATTCTACTACAAATGCAAAAGTAACAGGTTCAAATAATTGAAATAAATTTTATTTAAGTTATTTCTCATTTAATTAATATGGGACAGTATTTCGTTATTTGCGGCATGTTCGAGAGTGGTAGATTCTCGCTTGAAAAAACAGATGGGTTCTCTTTCGGTTCTCACGCCAAGACTCTAATTTTCTTTTAAAAACGAAGCTACTATTAGACCCTATGAGTCTAAAAGTCTCCGACTGTCTCTAGACGGCATGATACATTTATATATGGTATACAAAAAACTTTTAAGGCTTTTGAGGCATTTATCTTGTTCTTGAAGCTAGTGGAGAGTCAACATTTTTACAAAGGAATGTGAATTAGAAACGTAAAGCAAATTCAAACAGAGTACTATGGAAGAATACAACCCAAGAATAGCATATACAGCTTCTGGTCCACCACAGGCAATCCCGATGAGAGACAGTGAGCAGTGAAACGGGGAGGTGGTCCTTCAAACCCTTCACACCATTCCCGGCAGCACGGTGGTCAGACTTGACCCTTACAGAGATGGTGGAGAAGAGTCTTCCTTGAGGACTAAGTAACTCACAGACCACAAGAGAACTGGAGATCAGGATCCAAGGGAAACTTCCCTTTCACTGTTACCAGAGAGGTGCAGTGGACACAAAATAAAGGCACCACCTGTTCCAAGCAGGGCCAAGGGGCAATTCCACTCCCTTATGGGGTTGGTATAACAGTACAGACGAAGAAGCAGTACAATTCTTGCCAGTTTGATAATCAGTGAAAATAATGAAAAGATTCCAGTTAAATTCCTAGGAGAAAAACAGGTAAAAGAGGAAAGGTTTGTGACCAGTAGGGGATTATTGCAGCGGATTAATAATACTGTCTATTGTCTAAGGCAGGATTCTTGGAATTCTTGCCGAGCTCTAAATAGGCCCGAGTAAGACCCGATGATGGCGTATGCTGGTTCGCTCTCTCTTTGAAAACCTCCATGTCCAGATGCTTCCCTCTAGTGCCACTTCCATGTGATTTTAATTATAATGTAAGGACTGGGCAAATAAAATTTTGTAGAAACAAGTAATAAAACATTAGAAAAAAAAATACATTTAATAAGTCAGGTATGCCTCGTACGGCATTACATATATCTGGCAATGCTGTAGGTCAGGGGTCGGCAACCTTTTGGCAGGAAAGGGCCACAAGTTGGCAAAATAAACTAAAGGAGGGCTGCACTTGTGATATTAACCCTAGAAGCCCAATGTACCTATGTATAATTGGTCATATCCCATAGAAAAAATAAAAATGCTATTAAAAATTGTTAAAACACACGGAATTTAATTCGTACACGTAATACTTACATTATGTTTATGAAAACTACAAAGTAACTAAATAGGTAACTGATTTTATACAAATTTCAGTGTGATGTATGAGGTTGCATTTGGGAGGCTATTTCTTGTATGTTAGCTATCGTATTTGTAGTTGCAATTCGTAGAATGCCTCTCAAATGCTCATCTGTGAGAGGTGAAGCATATTTATTTTTCTATAATTGACAATTGAAAAAGTTTGTTCGCATAAATAAGTGCTACCAAAAATTGTAATGAACTGCTGAGCAATCCTTTTCAATTCCTCAAAATCAGATGGCAAGCTGCCATAAAATTTAACAAGATCATTGATTTCATAGAAAGAGCTTTTGAGAACATCATTAGATTGAAGATCAATCACGTTCATTTGTAAATGACTCGGTACATACATCCTCAATATCACACGAAAAAAGGTTTGCAAAAATTTTCAGTTTGCTTGAAACTTTCTCAAAATCACCAAATCTGTCGCTGAATTGAGTTTGCAGTTGTATTAAAATATTCTTCATTTTATCATTATTCCAATGAAAATTAATTCCAGCGTCCTCGACAGCCAATTACAATTACAATTCGGAAAATGATCCAACTTTTTTTCATCAATTTGTTTTATAAAGAGTTTGTTTTTCACTTGGAATGCCTTTACGTCTGTGTGCATATCAGAGATTAGTTTGTTTTTACCTTGAAGCCGTACATTCAGCGTATTTAATTCTTGAGTTACATCCGTCAAAAATTCAAGGTCTATTAACTGTTGAGTGTCTGTTAGCTCTGGGAATAGATTTGCCTTTTTCATTCATAAAAGTGTTGATTTCTTTTCGGAGATCAAAAAATCGGGCAGAGCGAAGCTCGTTCTTAATAGCTCATTTTTTACACTCTCGCTTCGCCTCGCCTATGTCTCGTCTCGACACTTGCACGAGAGTGTAAATGAGCTATAAGAGGCGCGCTTACTCATTAATTATTGCATTTATTTTAGCCGGCTTAACCATTGTGGTGTATGGCTTAATAAATAGAGAAAAAATATGCACTTATTTTGATATTTATAACTTATTTACAATATATTTACGGGCCGCAAGTAAGACGTCCGCGGACCGCGTGTTGCCGACCGCTGCTGTAGGTAACTTGAAAACAAGCTTATGGGTCCGAGTGGTTAAAGGAAAAAAAATCAAAATACACATATAAACCATAATAGAAAAAAAATAAAGGTTAAACTGATTGATAAAAAGATTATTTTAAAGAAAATTGAATAAAAATCTGAATATTAACCTGTTTCATCACAGGAGATCAAATTTGTCCCAGCTCACATAGGTCTCACATAAGTCGCTGTACCTCCCTTACTATCGTAGTGAGAAACATGATCTAAACGGTGTTAGAAAAAGAAAACACCACGCTTTATATTCAAATCTAAAAAAAATAACAAAAAAAGTAAAATGTACACCTTTGTGAAACAATGTTTCAAATCGCAATTTGAAAATAATTTTGAAACTTTGGAAATTTTTTATTAATTATTTTTACACAGAACGACAAAAAAGTGAGATGCAGAAATAACGTTTATGATACATTTTTCTAATAAAGTATTTATGTGCTCTTATTTTTTTTTCATTATCAGCCCCGCCTTGGGCTCGCGCTCTTTTTTTACATTAGCTCCAAAAAAAGAAAAAAAATATCCCTCAGGGCCTACAAGAGAGTCCGGCCGGAGAGGCCCCCAAAAGGCCTTCCTTAATCCGGCCTACCACGCAGTAGGTGAGCAGACACGTTCTCAGCCAAGACCTAGATAAATTGTTCAAGTTTCTTGTTGCCATCACGTCATTCACTCCGCCATGGTCCTACGGTGAGTACTTTCGATAAATAAAGGGTATAAAATCATTTGTGACTGACATACGTTCGGACTTTTCCATTAGTGTTGAACTATTTCTTAATAGTTCGAGAAGTCTGGATGAGGCTGATGGATTGGCCCGATACCATGCTTCATAAATATCCTGTCAGTTACAAGTGCGTAAATTTATCGTAATCACGAAAAATTTCAAAATGGTTACTATGAATTTTGTATGAATCGTGTTCACTAGATGTGTGGAATGGTAATCATAAAAGTTGTATGAATCGTATTCACGAAAGTGTAAAAAGGTAATTTATTTATTTATTTGTTTATAAGACATACACAGTACATTGTAATACAAGTTAAAACATGTTAAATTTCATGTCATAGAATTTCATTTGGTAGTTACGAGTGACATGTATAACTTAATTAGAGAATGAACAAGTTATAATAATATTAAGAAAGAAAAGGGAGAGGGGGGGAGGGGAGATAAAGAGACATTTTCAAAAGCAAGAATTATATGCTCACCAAATTGTAATCGACTGTTTGGTGAAAGGTTAAGTGTAAGTAGTTTTAAAGTTTATAATATGTATTTACATCACGCCAAGAAATTTAATAAATTGGTTTTGATTCAATCACAAAACATTGTGTGAATGGAAATCACGAAAAATGTGAAAATGGTAATTACGGATATTGTATGGAAGGAAATGACGTAAAATGTGAAAATGGTAATTACGAACATTGTATGAATGGAAATTACGAAAAGTGTGAAGAAGTTAATTAGGAACATTGTATGAATGGAAATTACAAAAAGTGTAAAAAAGTTAATTAGGAAAATTGTAGTGAATGGAAATTACAAATAGTGTGAAAATGGTAATTACGAACGTTTTATGAATGAAAATTACGAAAAGTGTGAAAATGGTAATTACGAACATTGTATGAATGGAAATTACGAAAAGTGTAAAAAAGGTAATTAGGAACATTGAATGAATTGAAATTACAAAAAGTGTGAAAATGGTAATTACGAACATTGTATGAATGGAAATTACGAAAAGTGTGAAAAAGGTAATTAGGAACATTGTATGAATGGAAATTACAAAAAGTGTGAAAATGGTAATTACGAACATTGTATGAATGGAAATTACAAAAAGTGTGAAAATGGTAATTACGAACATTGTATGAATGGAAATCACGAAAAATGTGAAAACATTAATTATGGATATAATATGATTTAATTCTTTTCTATTGATTTATAAATAAAACACTTGTGTTGCAAAGTTTAACAAAGAAACGACATTTATGTTTATTTATAATAAAATAATAGAAAATAAAACAAGTGACAATTGATAATTACATTCCAAGTATTCCAACTGACACTACAGGATTCAAATTTAAATGGAATATATTGCCATTACATCTCCCCTCCCCCTGGAAAGAAAATTACTGCAAAATTTTCACTCATCTTCGATGTCCTCTTCATGGTTCATAAATAAAGGTGCTGGAGTTAACTTCGAGATGTGGAAAAAATTTGATTCAAATTTTTTTCGACCAGTGTTTATCTTGTAAATTGAGTTTGATAATTTTTCTATGATTTTGTATGGTCCGATTCTCAATTCGTCGAGCTTCTTCCTGTTAAGTTTGTTTCCATTCTCCACAAAAACAGTATCACCAACTTTGAAGTCAAAGTGTCTCCTGGTTTTATCGTAAATTATCTTGTTGTAATTATGTGACTTCATAGTATTTTCTAGAGCTTTTTTTCTCTCTTGAATCAAATCGATGCCGGTCTTCTTAAGTTTTAACTCATTTGGCAAAATCGTAACATCTGTGCCGTCAAGTAGGTACTGTGGCGCATATCCAGTAACAGTGTGCTCCGTTTCATTATAGTTTTTTACACAATTATGCGCTATAGTTGTCCAAGCTACTTTTGAGTCATTTTCGTTGATTTTGCATCTAATTTTATTGACCAGCGTTTGGTTCAATCTTTCATTTAATCCATTTGAGAAAGGTGAGTTCACTGCAGTAAAAATTATTGGAATATTTTTTTCATCCAAAAATTTTTTGAATTCTCTAGAATTGATACCCGGGTATTGGTCTGAGAGTATCATGCCAATGTCATTAGTTTCTGTGGAGTTTAAGAGTTTGATGAAATCATTGGTATTTTGAGTTCTTGAGGTCAAAATATATGCAAACCTCGTGAAATGATCTGATAACAGGTGCAAGTATCTCTTTGTTGATCGTGAACCCCCAAAACCGCCTATTGTATCAATGGAACATATTTCAAAAGGTTTTGTTGCGGGACCCAAGTGGGACATCAATCCATATTTATTTTCACCTCTTGATTTGTTCTTTAAACATACTGCACAACTTTCGCAGGTTCTCTTTATATTATTTGTCATGTTTTCTGCTGTGTACCATGAGCTTATCATTTTTTGCATTTGTGTAATTCCTATGTGACCTAGTTCTGTATGAACATTTCTGATAAAGTCTATGCTGAATTTTTCTGATAGAATTATTTCTTCTCTTTTTTTTACTTTCTTGTAATAAACATTATTTTTCGATATCAATTTATCTCTTCTGCACTGTATCTTCTCATTTTTTACCTGATCTTTTAAGATATCTTCTAATTTTATTAAGTTGACAATTTTTAATTGCTCATCTGTATTTTCATTTGATTCCAGCACTGGGTTTCTGCTTAGACAGTCAGCTTCCAAATTTTGTTTTCCTGGAGCATATTTTATGTTAAAGTCATATTGAGAAAGATAATATGTTAAATCACCTAGCTCTTCATCGGTTCTAGATTTGAGATTCATGTTTTCCAGTGGTTTGTGATCTGAATAAACTGTAAATGGTTTACATATCAACCAGTATTGCCAGTATCTCACTGCTTCTTTTATAGCTAAGCATTCTAAGTAAATTGCTTTTTTCTTTTTCTGGGCGCCATTTAGTTTTTTCGAAAAGTAAGCTACAGGTTTTTCTTTTCCATCAGACTGTGTTTGTTTTAAAATAGCTCCAAGGCCTTCTAGAGAAGCATCTGTATATATATTAATTGGTAAATCTTGATCAAAAATTTCCAGGATTGGTTGTGAGCATAGTAGGTTTTTCATCGTTTCAAAAGCATTTTGGCATTTATCAGTCCAAATAAACTTTTGGTTTTTCCTTAGTAAGTTATGCAAAGGATTTAGTATTATTGCACTCTTCGGAATGTACTCATGATAAAAGTTGATTTTTCCTAGAAATTGTCTCACATTCTTCTGTGTTTTTGGAATAGGAAAATTCTTTATTGAAATCAAATTATCCTTTACTGGCTTGACTGAATTATTCTGAATTATATGACCCAGATATTTTACCATGTCTGATGCAAATGTGCATTTTGTAAATTTTAATCTAAAACCTTCAGTTTTGATTGCATTCAGCAACTTTGTTAAATGATCGATGTGTTCAGCAAAAGTTTTTGAAAATATAAGTATGTCATCTATGTAATTGACAGCAAAATCGGTTAGTTTATATTTTCTCAATATATTGCTTAATATCCTCTGAAAAATTGCCGGAGAGGTCTTTAATCCAAAAGGTAGGCAGGTCCACTGATAATGCCCCTCCTGTGTTACAAATCCTGTTTTTTTTTGTCTTCAATCCGCAACGGAATAGACCAAAAAGCTGAGTTTATATCCAGCGTTGAAAAAAATTTGCAATTTCTGGTCTTTGTCATTAGGTCTTCAATCAATGGAAATGGTTGAGCTTGAGGTATTACTATTTTATTTAAGTCTCTGAAGTCTATGCATAATCTGGATCTTTTGTTTTCTTCTTTTTTAAATGCTAGAGTGACAGGTGCAGCAAATGGGCTGTACGACTCTTCTATCAGTTTATTGTCTATTAATTTTGCTATATGCTCTTCTATTTCCTTTTTATCTTCTACGCTGCATCTGTAAGGCCTCTTACTACAATATTTATCCACCAATAAGTCTATCTTCGCTTCATATCCATTAACAGTACCAACATCGTATTTACTTTTCGCAAACACTGATGTGTATTTGCCTATTAGTTCATTTATTTCTGTTTTTTGATCATTATTTAAATGATGTATTGTTATTTTAAAATCTTCTTCTTTAACATGTTCATTAAAATTAATTTGGTGTTTTTCTATAATGTTCTTATTTTCAGAATGTTTAAATTCAGTATTTGTTTTCATATTTGTAGAATTTTCTTCTTTTTTATTTGTATTATTCAGGCAGATTTTCTGTGATATTTGTAAGTCTTCACTTTGGATTAGTTTGAAGTCTTTTATCATGTCTAATCCAATCAAAAAATCATACTTAAAATTGTGTTCATCAATAATGTACACATCAACATTTTTCTCCAATTCAAAAATTTTAATCTTCAACGTTGTCAAACCACTCGTTTTTTTAACACCATTAATCGTTACTAAATTTGCTTCATTCAAATTGTTTCTTTTTCTTTTTAGTTTCAAAAACTTAGAATTAATTAGAGAAACATTTGAACCCGAATCATAAATTCCGTATATTTTTAATTCATCATTTAGTAATAGTTTGACTTTGATTAATGGTGTTACTATTAGTTTTTTTGATCATTTTCATTTATCTCAGTCTCTATCACTGAATTGTTTACATGTTTAATGGCATTTTTCTTAAATTTTTCATCCTCTTTTGTTTTGAACCAGCATGTGACTTCAGGGTGGTAACGAGTGCCCTTATTCAATTTTTCACAAATTTTACATGGCTTTTTATCCTCATTTTTATTATATTCTGCATTCCCAAATGTTCTCCTATTCATGAATCTTTTTTTGTTGACTATATGTTCATACTTGTTTATTTCATTAAATAAATCCACAGTATCTTGTAATCCTTCTCTATCGATCTTGTTAAGTATGAATTCTGGTAGTCCGGAAGCAACAAGATCTATCAAAGTACCGGTGTCGATTGATCTTCTCATATCCAATAGAAGTTTTTCTTTTCTCATAGCATAATCCAACAGAGAACCATCTTTGTATCTAAATAATAGTGCGTAGGTGACAGGGTTCCATCCTTTGTTTGCGAATGATTCACAGAATTTGTTTTTCCATGTTGACCACTCTGAGTTCATTGTTAGTTTAATAATCATGGAACTATACCAATCTACACAACTTTTATCCATGAACAATCTTAGTATTTCTATTTTTTTTTCATCCATGGTCACATCAAATCGTAAACATTCTTTTTCAAACACTTCTATCCACTGGCTTGCATTTGTATTTTTACTACAGAATTTTTCTATAACAAAATTCTCAGCAATGTTTTTGAGGCTCTGTTGCTTATCTTCCATTAATTTTACCATCAATCTTCCCAGTGTATCTTCTTTTTGATGTACTTGTAAACTTTCTTCTTCCAATTCTTCGAGGTATTGGTCTCCGAACTGTAGGTTTCCATCTTCGTCTACATATGTTTTTTTTAGTTCTTCTGTCATTGTTACCCAGACTCTTCTAACCTGGTATCTTTTTTTTAAACTATTTTTTACTTTGCCAAAAGCACCACTTTTCATAATCTCCTTGTGATGGCTGGCGGATTGTAACATTTCTGGTATTGTAAACACTTTTTCATCACTTGTGACTATTTTTGTAATGCTAATAATATTTGATTTGCCATCGCCTCCAGGTAGTAGCGTAAATTCAAATTGAAGTTTCTCCATTTGTGGTTACGAAAAATGTCGTTTTATAATATGATTTAATTCTTTTCTATTGATTTATAAATAAAACACTTGTGTTGCAAAGTTTAACAAAGAAACGACATTTATGTTTATTTATAATAAAATAATAGAAAATAAAACAAGTGACAATTGATAATTACATTCCAAGTATTCCAACTGACACTACAGGATTCAAATTTAAATGGAATATATTGCCATTACATGGATATTGTATGGAAGGAAATTACGAAAAATGTGAAAATGAATTACGAACATTGTACGAATGGAAATTACGAAAAGTGTGAAAATGGTAATTACGAACATTTTATGAATGGAAATTACGAAAAGTGTGAAAATGGTAAATACGAACATTGTATGAATGGGATTCACGAAAAGTGTGATAATGATAATTGCGAACATTATATGAATGGAAATCACGAAAAATGTGAAAATGGTAATTATGTATATGGTATGGAAGGAAATTACGAAAAATGTGAAAATGGAAATAACGAACATTGTATGAATGGAAATTACGAAAAGTGTGAAAAAGGTAATTAGGAACATTGTATGAATGGAAATTACAAAAAGTGTGAATATGGTAATTATGAACATTGTATGAATAGAAATTACGAAAAGTGTGAAAAAGGTAATTAGGAACATTGTATGAGTGGAAATTACAAAAAGTGTGAAAATGGTAATCACGAAAGGGTAAAAATGATAATCACAAACATCGTCAGAATCATATGAATTTTGGAAGAAGTACGAATATGGTATATAATCACGAGAATTGTTTGAATCGTATTCACGAGAGGTGTGGAAATGATAATCTAGAAAAACTTATAAATAGACATAATGTTAATCCCAAAAGTGACTGTCACAAACCTTAAAATACATGATAATCCCTAAGTATAAGTATACAAACGGCAATCCCATAAAATGTACCAGTGGAAATCACATAAATTGTATAAATGGTAAGGCCATAAAGCATACATTCCATAAAACGTGTCCTAATGGTAGGTTATCTTAAATCAAATAACGAATAATCGGTATGGAAATTAAGATGTTGAACAAACAAACAAGTTGTAAATCAATATTTTCGTAATTAAAAAAAACTGATGTCCAACTACAAGGTTGCCTTTGAAAAATGACTTACCTAGTTTATTATTTACGATTATAAAATCCACGAAATTGAAACGACCCAAAGCCGTTTCATTGCCCGCTGGACTAATGGCCCATGTGCGTGTTTAGTTCCGAGTTTCCCAGTTTAATAGGTACTGCGCAGATAATGTTACCTACTCCAGTAGCCATAAAGGCCGCAGGGGTCAACGCTAGTCCACTGAAAACTTAGCTGGAATTCTGCAAAGATATCTAGTTCCAACCCCGACAAATAACGTGAAAACCACGTTAACTGACTGTTAAGTGATGCCAATGTGATATTCACTTGCCATTTGGATTGTTTGAAGTGAAACTTCTTTAGCACCGTTAGCACCAAAGTGAATAAATAATTTTAAATTAAAAGACGTAGCAAATATCTAATACGAATATGTAATACTTTATTAAAGTGAAAACTTCTTTAGCACCGTTGCGATTTCAAACTCGATGAAACGAAGAATAGTGACGCTAAAAAGAAACGAAAACATACATCTATAGGATTTAGCCTGCGAGAGAATGAGGTAGAATAATCGGTCTCCTCTTTGTGCGGTGATTCGTAGCCTCCCAATTCTTGTCTACTTTAGTTTTCACTTTTACCGCGTGTGAACTGCACACAGTATATTTTTTGTTTATCTGTGAGTTATTTCGTATCAAATTTACGACAAAATAGAGAAAATCGTTAAAAAAAATCGATTACATTTCACTCGCGGTAGAAGCAGTCCTGGATTTCTCAATAGGCCGTATAGGCCGCGGCCTAGGGGCGGCTGATTTCAGGGGGCGGCGCCAAGCATATAAGTGAGTAATTATGATGGGTGGCAACTTCTAAGGAGGAAGGGGCGGCGCAATAGGCCACTTGCATGGATTTCATAACGACTTAGAAAAAATCGTGTGGATAGATTTTTTTACTAAAATTACGAAAATGTTAGTAAAATTTTTTAGAAATATATGGTTTTTTTTAAATATTTAAATGAATAAATCCATTATTTGAGCTCGTGACGTCACTACATGAAAATGTCCCGTCTCCGATTATGTTCCCTTAATTTTGTAAAATTCCACACTGATTATTTTTTTTTATGGCAACACTTTGATTTCCGGCGAATTTTTGAATTTGCGTTTAACGTTCACTAGATTTATTGTTTGTTCTATGCGAACTTATCCTTTGGTTTGATTTTTTGATAAAGGTGGCAGTGTTTTTACAGATGTTACGAAGAGAACCCCGTACAATTTATTGCTATTCGTATGGAAAAAGTTCTTTTTTTAATGCTTTTCGGCTATGTAATTATCGTTTTTTCGCACCCATAAAATTATGCTCCGTCTTTCCGGTTTATAAAAAATGGTCAGATTTTTCGGATTGAAATTTTCAATAAATCGCCAGGTTTTCAAAAATACGAATAAAAAAAAATAACAGAATGTTTTAGAATATTTGCCTAAACCGGAAAAAAATTAAAAAAATGTGATGCAAGTGGCCTATTGAAGTGACCTATACTTATGAAAAGTATAAATCCGCCACTGGGTAGAAGAGAAACCTTCACCCACACCATCTCAACCAACTCCTTGAAAAATGAGCTCATAATCAAAGCGGCCAATGCGCGCAGACATTCGTAGGTCTTGACACTCTTGACAGAGGGTATTCGTAGGTATTGTACGTAGGTAAGGTTTCATTCTATCTCATTCTCTCACAGGCTAAATCCTATATATGTATGAGTTTGTCTCTTTTTACTGTCACTCGTTTCCGTTTCATCTAGTTTCAAATCACAACGGTGCTAAAGAAGTATCACCTCAAAAAAAATTCAGAGAATCCGTTTTTCTCCGCATTACGAATAACCTGTCATTATTTGAACTCTTCCTAGCTAAAAGAAGATTGATCCCGCGAAGCCTGAATGAGAACCCGGCGCATTTGACATCTCAACTACGAACCGTTTGGATTTGGGAATCAAATTTTTACGGTTTTTCTCTTCAGTGGAGCCTAACATGACTGTGAGAGTAATGGGCGTTTTACAAGAAGTTTTTTTCATACCATTTCCTCCATATAGAAACTACATCGGGTTCCATATGAAAAATCTTTGCATTTACACGATAATTTTTCATACTTACGTTTTCGTACAGATACTTGCCATTAAATTGCTTATTATATATTATATCGTCAAAATTATTGAAATTAACATAAACACCAAACCACCTGTCATTTGCCTTTGCTGTTTGTGTCAAGAAAGCATAAAAAATACACGCAAAATTCGCAATTCCGGACAAGAATACATGTTCACAACTTCACAATCAGTACATAATAAGCGCATATTATTTTAAGTTAGATTTCACATAGTCTTTTTTTATCAATATGATTAATATAAAACGTAAAAAAATATAAGTATAAAAATAATGGTTACGTAAAACAATAGTCAAAATCGAACAGTATTAATACACCAGAGACTGTACGGTTGAAATTGAGGAATACGGCTAAGACGGCAACACCGACGCCGCGTCGAGCCGTACGTGAAACCGTTTTCGTAGGTAAAGTTTGTGTACAAAACTTACTTTTGTAATTGGCGCAAGCATTTAATTTATCTTAATGTTATAAAGCATAAATTGTAAAAAGTGTTTTTGAATAAAATAATTAAACTAGCGCCATCTATGAAAGAGCATATTATGAATTCTTTTAGTGAAGATTTCGTCAGTGCTAGTTTTTAAAGGAACTTTCAGTTTAATTTTCATTATGCCTTTTTGGGTTTTAATTTGTGAATTTGGTATATTGTCATTTGCATTTCCCCATCCGATAATACCGTAAGATTAGTATATCAATGACAGATGAGTACGTCAATGACTTACTTTAAGGTCAACAGATCAAGATGTTACTAATCGTTTAATCGAATTTTCTATGTAAGTCAAATCGAGCCGTTTACTATGATCGATCTTTTCGTGTAACTGGCCCGCTTATTTGGAACAAACTTCCCTCAGCTCTTACTAATATCCAGAATTTGGCTGAATTCAAAAGGGCTTTAAAAACTTATTTAAAAAATCATACCTTTCATGAATTTTTAACTCCTTTTCAATATACTATAATAAGCCATGTTCCTCAATTTTTCGGTGATTGTTTGGTTTCGATTACCTCCTTACTATAGTTTTATGTGAACTCCGAATTTGTATTATTTCTAAACGTAAACTGTTTCCTGTTTTATAGTATATTTTAGTTTTAATGATTATTGTTGAATGGCACCGTTATGGTTTATCTATATCTATTGTCATGTGCCAAAAGAGCACTCACTATTGTTGTTAATATTGTTCTTTAGGAATTGCTTTGTATATACTGTATATTCTTTGTTTCACATTATTTAATCAAATTTGTAAGGACTAGTAAGGAACACTATAGGATTAATTTTAGGCTTTTTATAATAAAGCGCACTTGAAGTGAAATATCACAAAACTGCGCTATTCAATACTACGTTATTATTATTATTATTACGACAGTTATCCAACATGTCCGTTTTTTTCATACCTAATCCATATGAAAAGATTACTTATGTGGAAACTGGACAACGAAAAAACATCGTGTAAAACGCCCATAACCGATGGTTCCATAACTTAATCTTTAGTTTAGGCACGTGTGTCCAAGGGAGCTTATTTTGATAGTGCATTCTGGTGGCGACCTCTGGCGACAGGTGCAACAAAACTATCACTCCGGTGGATGGAAGATGGTCTAGAATAAAAAAATAGAAAATAAGAATTTCAAATAAGATTTTCGAACGGCTCTGAAAATAAATTTTACAAAAATTATAAGTGTTCAGTTCTCAGTTCAAACCTTTACAATAACTTACACCGAATCTCAACCAATAGGAGCCTTGAAAAGTGTGCTCATAATCAAAGTGGCCAATGCGGTAACTATCTCATTCTCTCACAGGCTAAATCCTATAGATGTATGTGTTTGTCTCTTTTTAATGTCGTTTCGGTTTCATCGAGTTTCAAATCACAACGGTGCTAAAGAAGATTCACTTCAAAAACAGAGTGTGCAGTGAAACCTACAGAAAATTAAATTAGACAAGAGTGGGGAGGCTACGAAGCACTGCACAAAGAGGAGACCGATAGGCTACCAAGCACAGAACAAAGAGGAAACCGATTACCGTTTTGCTTCCCAAAACTTCTTCTCTTTTCTTTCCCAAAAATATTTTCCCTCTCTACACAGCATCTCCAAAGATGGCCCTGAAGGATTTTTTTACCTCACGGCCGTGTACAGTTAATGTAAAAAAATACAATTGTGCAGTTCACACGCGGTAGAAGCGAAACCGTCAGAAAACTAAAGTAGACAAGAGTGGGGAGGCTACGAAGCACCGCATAAAGAGGAGCCCGATTATTTTATTAATATAATTTTCTTATAGAAGATCTGTGTGCATAGTATTAAGAGCAGGCATAACATGATACATTTTTTACATATTTTTATTTACTATCTAAGCAGCTTTGTATGTATGTATAAGACTGATTACTGTGACTTAATATATTAATAATAACTTCTCTTTTCCAATAACTCTTTAACTTCTTTATCTTATTCTTATAATCCAAAATACCAACATAAACTCTCTTATTGTAGAAGAATCTGTGTGCATAGTATTAATTAGTGAACATTTTCAACCAATACTAATGAATGTAATCCGAAAACTGTAAACTTCACCCGCCATAACACAGGGTCATCCCTAGCATGGAGGGTGAAATATCATAAAAAAACTATATGTACTTTCGATTTTTCATGTATTAAATAAATAAATAAATTCTATCTCATTCTCTCGCATACTAAATACTATAGATGTATGTGTTTGTCTCTTTTTAGTGTCGCTATTTTTCGTTTCATCGAGTTTCAAATCACGGCGGTGCTAAAGAAGTTTTCACTTCAAAATAATTAAATTATTCGGCTGATCCTTCCGTGAGCACTGGTGGAAGAATCTTCAAAGTTTATTTTTCGTTTATTTATTCCGAACAAATACTTTCAACCATTACATGTTATGAATTAACTCTTGGTGAATTTGTATCGGAGTTTCATATTAATTTATTTTTGTAAGTATTTGTGGCAATTTGATTTTAAAGAAAAATTCGGATACCTACCTCTGTCTACGGAAAAAGTTCTGTTTTCTATCTTAATGTTTTTTTACTTTTATAACTATTTACTTTTATAATTATTTCAGTTATCATAATTACCTCATGCAAAATAAAGGAATAAAAGTACCTGTGTTTCAAAACAAATATGGTCAAAGAACACTTGAATATATATTATACCATTAATATTTAACAAATTGCCATACGAATTTAAAGAAAATTGCTCTATAAAAAAATTCTCACTGATGTTAAAAACATGGCTATTAGCGAGTAACATTATCTATTAAGATTATATTTTGCTCATTCTTATCGTGTATTAAATTGCAAGTATGTGATTAATTACTAATGTATTGCTGTTATTATGTTGATAATGTATTGCATTTTCAACTGTTTAATGATATTTGAAAAAATTCCTATTCCACTGTTTTTACCATAAAAATGCTGTATCTGTATTATGTATTTTCAACATTTACATATCAAAATGTTGGTAGGTATGTTATATGTTGTTGCTGCGCTAATGCGTTCATGATTATTTAATTTGTTGTTGTAACTAATCTGTGGAACTTATCTCCTGCTGACAAGCTACTTGCAGTAGCTTAGCGAGTAATAAATTCCAATTGTATGCAATTTTTATACAATAATAAAAAAAAATATTTCGACTTCATCAGGACCAAGGTAATGAGGGTTCTCTACTAATAAATACCCACACACATACACACACAAAGACACATATATATGTGGGTGTGGTGTTTTTTACATCCACGAAATTTACACTAGCCACGCCACACACCAGCTGCAATGCTGTGTGGCGACCAGAACGGTCGCCCTCTTTAGCCAGAATCCTTGCGCCGCCACTGATATAGCAAGCACATTCTCGAAAGGTACATAATACCTGCATTGTATTGTTTAATGCCGCAGACGGCTATACATTTCGGGAAGCACATAGAAAGGCCTCGACTCAAAAGCCGTCACATTGTTACGGCCACGGAATGTTCCAGAGTCTTCTCCACTTTGCGCGGGCGCTCGACATTACTTGGCGTTCCGGCAAGCTACTCACACGGTCGGCTATATAAGCGCAGCAACACAACGCTAGTCAGTCAGTTCCAGTCTCTAGTTCAGTAACAGTTCACCAACACATAGACAGTGCATCATAACGTTCCAGTGCGGTAACCCGCCAGGTCCACGGCGACATGTCGGACCTGTGTCGGTGCATCATCAACCTTCGAGGACGCAACATCTCGCAGCTTATATGGTCCATCGCACCATCAGCTCAAGAGACACAATTGCCCACGACAAGTCCCACGGCGGGCCTTCTTGTCACGTGCGCAGCAACTCCAATCCTCCTCACAAGGTTCACCGCAGTCCATCTCCGCGACACACCACGTCGAGCATCCATCCTGGACGACAAGGTCATCTCCACCAACACGGTGCGCAACACGGTGCACACACCAGCTGCAATGCTGTGTGGCGACCAGAACGGTCGCCCTCTTTAGCCAGAATCCTTGCGCCGCCACTGATATAGCAAGCACATTCTCGAAAGGTACATAATACCTGCATTGTATTGTTTAATGCCGCAGACGGCTACACATTTCGGGAAGCACATCGAAAGGCCTCGACTCAACAGCCATCACATTGTTACGGCCGCGGAATGTTCGAGAGTCTTCTCTGCTTTGCGCGGGCGCTCGACATTACTTGGCGTTCCGGGTAACTACTCACACGGTCGACTATATAAAGCGCAGCGACACAGCGCTAGTCAGTCAGTCAGTTCCAGTCTCTTGTACCAGTAACAGTACCCCAACACATAGACAGTGCATCAAGTGATAACGTTCCAGTGCGGTAACCCGCCAGGTCCACGGCGACGTGTCGGACCTGTGTCGGTGCATCATCAACCTTCGAGGACTCAACATCTCGCAGCTTATATGGTCCATCGCACCATCAGCTCAAGAGACACAATTTCCCACGACAAGTCCCACGGCGGACCTTCTTGTCACGCAGGCAGCAACTTCTCAGGCATACCGAAGCACATCGCGCTTCGCTACCACTGAGACCAATTCTCCTCACAAGGTTCACCGCAGCTCATCTCCGCGACTCACTGCGTCGAGCATCCATCCTGGACGTCAAGGTCTTCTCCACCACCACGGTGCAGAACTACATGCTGGCGACATGCAGCCCCGTGGTCTGCTCCACCACACATCACCGACCTTCATCACTGCAAACACCTACGAGCCTCATCAACATCGCTCCTGTCTGCACTCTGTTACTCTACACCAACTTTACCATCGCTACGTAGCAGCAATAAAGATTGACTCAATACATCGACTGACGCCTTTCATTTAATCGTCCCCCGTCTCTGCCGATCCGCGCGCCCACTCCCTCAGCTGTATACATTATTATGTAGGACATTATTATAGAGTATAATAAAGGATAGTTTGGTAGATACCCCACCGAAATGTTGCGACAATTTGTCTCGTTCGAGCTATAACAGCTACTTTAACTCTAACGATTTTGGCTGCCAAATGACTCTAATGGGGAACGCTAGCTGCGGGGTCCCCCAGCCAAAGAACGCATTCATATCGGCACTTACAGCTAATTAATGGGTTATTTGTTCGGCCACCAAAGGGGAAGGAACTCTGAATATTTTGTAAGGATTTATTTGACCCATATATATTGATATACTTTATCACTGGAGCGATCACGCGAAATATAAATTTGCCTCGATTGCTCGAGATTTCCCAGATAATTTTAAAATTTTTAGCCAACATTAAAAAAAATCATACCTTCGAATTTTAACATGGAGACATCAAAAATTATTACCTATAGTGCTATATAGCCAATGAATTAACCTGTATTTTAGCGTTTATCTCATACTTGTAGGATTTATAAAAAAAAATTAAAAAATCTTTTTTTTTTTATAGTTATACCTCACAAGAGTCTCAGCTGCTCCCATCTGGAGCCAGTGAGACTATGGCATCCCCAATTGGGGTATGTTGTGAGGCCCCCGATTGGGGTATGTACTTCGTCTGTGTGAAAGCACTATGAAGCAAAACAAACATAAAGTTAATAACCGCGCGAATCGTGCGTCTTTTTTATTTGAAACTTCTTGATAAAAAGAGTTGCATATAAATCGAAAAAGGACTTAATTTTAACCATAAACAGCTGATAAAAAATTCGGTGGGAAATAAAAATATTTGTAAAATAAATTTTTAACATCGTCCTAAAATAGTCTACGAAGTTCTGATTTGCAACATCTATGGTCATAACTTCGTTTTAAAATAAATGGCTGGCTATGGAAATGTTTATATAATTATAATAAATGGTTTATGAATTGTAGGAAAATGTGGTCCATTTTTGGACCGCTATCAATTGCAGAAAAATAATAGTGGTCCATTTTTCGACCATAATTGCTCCAGTGGCTAAAAGAGGATAGTTATGCTAGTAAAGCATCTAAAATATACCTAATACATGAGTAATCTATCTCCCCATAGCATCCCATTCCTTTGTAGGTATGTAGAGTAACTCACTCAGGAATTCCTAGACCGGCTTGCCTTTTAATATGATCCACGTTTTTCCTAATAAAGAGCGAGCGGTGCTTTAATGGGGCGGGGAAGGGAAGAGGGGCGGGCGGTGTTCTAATTTGAATAATAATTATAGTTGTGATGTGATACGTGGAAAATTCGTGAACCAAAAAGAAAATTTCTTAAAAATAAGTCAACTTCTGGATCTAAAAAAATTTGGAATCTATGTATATAAAAATCTAAAAATATTTGTAAGTATGTCCGCTATGTGTTGCTATATTAACCATAGGAAATATTTCAAACTTTCAAAATACCTTTTTTCCACCCTCGCGAAGGTTTCTGAATTATTACAACCACATGACAATACATCTAAAAAGTTTTTTTAATCATTACAAAAACTCTTGTCTAATAACTAAAAAATTGTCACAATTTGAAAATGACACTTTTAAAACATCGATTGTTTAATCAAAATTCAATATTGGAATAAACCTTTTCAATTAATGAATTTAATCGAAGTACTCACTTATGGTACTAATCGAAATCGAATACTTTGAATCTAATTGAAAATTATATTATTTTAAATAGGGACCTATGTTAGGTAATAAGTAGTAAACTTGATTGATGAGTCATGTAAAAAATAAAAATTTATAAAAAAAGTTGCAAAAGGTGGAAGCTAGCTGTTTGAAAATCTGAATATATTGAACGCGGGAGAGTTTGTGGGAGAGTGGAGAGGGAAGGCGGGGAAGGTGGAGGCGGAACGCGTGAGATGAAGGGGACATTGGAGGGGAAAGGTAGAAAGAAGGGGAACGGGATGAATGGGAAAAGACACGCAGGGAGAAACAATTAATTTATTAGTGGCATAGCAACGCATGCCGGGAACTCGCTAGTATTTTATAATTTGGTTCATTATATATATATATTTTAGTTACTATCTACTTGATTTTCTGTCTTAAAGACAGGTAACCATTTACGGGTTAAGGCGATCCACTAGTACAGGAAAAAATCGAAATCGGAATTCACGCCCTTTTATGGGAGGAGTTTAAAAATATTTGAGATTTTTTTTACATATTGATTTCGTAAAAGCCTGTAAAAAACATTAATTCCTTTTTTATGCATTGTTTATTGTAATAAAATGGAATTTTTAAATGGATTTCACGAAAACAAGCGGCACGGAGCGTAACACGTCGTTTCTCCGCTCCGTCCGGAGGAGTAGTGACCGAAAATAGGGGCCGCTGCCAGTCGTTCTTCGGTGGACGGTATAAGGTTCACTTTGATGTTACAAATTCGTCGACTGCCGTATTGTCGCCGTGATGTCAAAAATACCAACGCGAAATGCATATTATATTTTATTTTTTCAAGTTCGGGGGTAAATATCATTTTTTTTGCGATAGTTATATAAGAAACTGAATTTGCCACATTATGCAATAAAACCATATCCAAAAAAGTGTTTATAAGTAGGAGAGTTTGCACTTGAAAATGTTTTTTATAGACCTAATACTTTATTTTTTTCTAAGCTTATTAAAAGACTTATTAAAAAAATGACCGATATTTTTAAAGGCCAAGGTATGTTTTATTTTTAAGGGCCAAGGTATGTTAAGCGGTCAAATTTTCAAAACATAAACATACGATTTTATATGATTTTGCATTATTTAGTATGGCTTCATCTTAAGAAGAACCGGAAAATTTTACAAGTCCTCCTGCTACCTACCTCATAATAATAAGCGGAAAAGTTGCTTTTGCAATGATTGAGGACAGATAAATTTGACTGTCTGTAGATGGCTCTACCACCCAACTTCTATCGATATTTTATTTTTTGTTTCATGCACAACAAGTTTGTAAAAAAAAATACATACATTTTTTAGTAGTATTTCGCCCGTCATGCTAGGGATGTCCCTGTGTTATGGCAAAAAAATCGTATTTTTGAAGTAAAACTTCTTTACGCACGCTTGACTTGGGGAGCACGCTGGTGAATGCGTGACGAGAGTGTTACGAAAAGTGTGATCGGACAAGGCGAACGGAAGTTGAGAGGGAGATATAAGTTAGTGAAGATGGAAAGAGAGAGTTACGTTTCGTATATTACTGTAGGGGCAAGAGAGAGGTGCGAGCACACATTTTCTTTCTCTCGTAGCCAGTTACGTTTCGTATATCTAAGACACAGTGCAGACCTATTGTCTGTATCACACAATAGGAGCAAGAGAGAGCAGTGCGCGCGCACATTTTCTTTCTCTCTTCTTTTATAAGTTAGTGAAGTTTTACTTCAGTCGTGTGGTCTAAAGCACACTCGTTTTTTTACATCTTTAGAACACATGCGTTAGGGGAGAATGCTGTCATCACTCTATCAGTATTTCAATGGAAGATGCTCGGAGGAACCAGCGCCATTGATTCCTTCGGCACCGCCGAATACGCCAAACGCGTGCCCTAAATTCTTATAAATTCGTCGTTTCTTATTGTTATTTAACAACTAATTAGTTAAAAATAATATAAAGTAAGACCACTATTAAAAATTGAATTGTTGCTTGAAATGGTTGTAGTCATGTTTGGTGACCAGATCTGATTATCCAGGTACTTCCCCGCCTTCCTCTTCCCCATCTCCTTCCCCTCCCCACTACCTTTAGCTTCAGAATATACCACAATTGGTGATGCAATAGTCTCAGATGGGATAAGTTGGGACTCTTGTGCGGTATAAACATTTACAAAAATGCGATTTTGTAACAATAGGAGCACAAAGGAAGTTGTTAAGCCACCTAGGGTTGCGGTAGGTACCTAGCAGGCAGCAGGTAGCTACTGTAATATGTGTGCCCCCTTCCTATCCCCCCTCCCCACTCCACCCCACGGCGAGATGACCCGGACTTATGGTAATGTAACATCCATATTACAGGCGACCCTTTCCTTCCGGGAAGTAAAAAAAAAACTACGCAGCTCCTTCATATGGTGCAGGAGTTGTCAATCAGTTTGCACTCTCGAAATTTAATGTTCAACAATATAGCAGAAGCTTTTTGTTGGACTGGTGGATTCTAAAAGAAATCAAAAGCTATTTATTGGACTGGTGGATTCTAAAAGAAATCAAAAGTTATTTGCTGGACTGGTGGATTCTAAAACAAATCAAAAGCTGGTACGACCGATTCCTCCTTGCATCTCTTGAGGAAAGCCAGGCTGCCCAATAAATGGTTCCTTCGCTTTCTCAGATTCTCCAATCGGCATACCATTTAAAAACTTATCAAATCAAAAGCTATTTGTTGGACTGGTGGATTTTAAAAGAAATCAAAATCTATTTGTTGGACTGGTGGATTCTAAAAGAAATCAAAAGCTATTTGTTGGACTGGTGGATTCTAAAAGAAATCAAAAGCTATTTTTTGGACTGGTGGATTCTAAAACAAATCAAAAGCTCATATTCAAGCCTTGGCGGTTATTATTGTGTATTAGCGAAACATCACGGTTATTATAATTCCAATGTTGACCTGAAGTTCTTTTGTTTCGAAATGTTCTTCTTTTGTTTTGATAACATTTCAAACAATCTGTTATTATTTAATTTTCTTAAAAATCATACTTAGATTGAATATTTGGAGAGAATTAATTAATTATTTGGAAAGAGTATATGTGTTCGAAAAGTATATTGATTAAGTGAATGTTTGGTAAAATGAGACTTATGTAAGCGAAATGAATAATAATGTGAAATGGACGCCCAGATTGTTTGAGCATAAATATCGGATGAAAGAAGAAAGGAATGCAATGAGAATACATTATGGGGAAGTGAATGGTAGAAGAAATTGGGAACGCCCGAGGAAGACGTGGCACGATCAAGTGAATCAAATATGTAGATAATTCAGTTACTATCTCTTGACATACGTCACAACATAGTTAAACTGCCCCCCATGCACTTTAAAAAAAAAATATTGTAATCTTCTCCATATTTTTTTTAATGTATAACTGTTTTATGGAGAACCTGAATAAAATAAATACTTAAAAGTGTTTTTTGACCATAATATTATTCGCACCTTAACACTACACCCACTTTACAAGAATTTACAACGTCAAAACTTTACTCCAAATCATAAGTGACCTCGAGCAACGCCGGATACACGCCATAAAGATACACTTGTGCATGGTCGTAGCCAGGTTTGATTTTTGTTTGATAGGGTGGGACAAAAATAAAAATCTAGTCAAAAAAGTAGGCTTCTACAATATATTCATGCTTTAGGCCATAGGTTCTCAACCTATGCTTTAGGTTCTATGTATACAAAGAATATGAATGGAAGAAGGAAAAACCATCGTATGAAGTTTTGTAAATTTGAAAACGCGACTCGATCGACAATCCCAGAGGTCGCGCATCGGCCAGCCAGGATGAAGCAAAAGTTTCACACGCCCATGCACGTATGTATAGAAAAGTGTCCGGGTGTAAGTTTGTTTTTGATCCAATCTGAACTGTTTTTCCGAGATTAAAATTTTGCAAACTTGACCTTTAAATCAAAATATGAAGGTCACTATCTACATGAAAATTCAAAAAACCCGTTTTCTTACCCCTTAATGCAGAATTTTGATACTTGACGATATTTTGCATACTCGTCGTTCAAAATAAGAGGAAAATTACTTTACACATCTGATTTTGTGTTCACTACAAAAATAAATAATTATATTACACTATAAGCACAGAAGAATAAAAAACTTAAAATTCCAAGATTAAATTTGTTTATTTTTTAAATATTTTTTACACATGTGTATTCATAGTACAAAGTTAAGCAAAATATTTATTTTCTTAAAGAAATTTTAAGTGAAGAAAATATCTTTCTCATATTGCTTTATCGTCGTACACACAAAACCCCCATCTACCATGAAAGCGCTCCATAATTATTATAATTTCGATCTTTGTAATAGTTAAATTGAAATAATACATTGCATTGCTAATTTATTAAAGGTTTACAAGGGATGAGTGGTACCAACCGGCTAGCGCGAATTACAGCCTATACTTCTTTATTCACCGAGACACTTTTATCCTCCCCGGGGAGGTACTTCTGCTCCCTCTACCCTCTACCCTGATACTACTTGTAGCCTCTAAGAAGGCTGTAGTCTGTAGGCTACAGGGCTACTACTGTATTACTACAGGGTAGTGATGTAACGGACCTCTGATCCCGCTTTTGCTTCCACAAAATCATAACAGAAGTTTAACGGAACTTTTAAAGATCAGTTCGTCAGCAGTGAAGGTAGCGGAGGTGAGGTAACCGTCACAAGCCAGCGCCGCGCGTGATTTGTTTTGTATTTCGGATTAGTAATTAAGAAATATATGTCGTTTAGCGTATGTTTGAAGTGAATTTCTTTAGCACCTTAGGGGTCGTCCATTAATCATGTGAGGCTCTAATGGGGGGGGGGGGGGGGGGGGGTGGAAAAAAATCATCACGTGATTAATGGACGACCCCTTTGTGATTTGAAACTCGATGAAACGAAAATGCAACACTAAAATTAGACAAGTGCGTACATCTACCATGTATAGGATTTAGCTTGCGAGAGAATGAGATAGTACAATAGATCTCCTCTTTATGCGGTGCTTCGTAAATAATCGGTCTACTCTTTGTGCGGTACTTAGTAGCCTCCCTACTCTTGTCTACATTAATTTTCGAAGGTTTCACTTCTACTGCGTGTAAACTTGTAATTATTACTTACAACCAATTATAGAAAAAAATGAAATAACTCTTTGGTAAATACAATTAAATAATTATTCTTAAGTTTTGAATATTATAAATTATTAAAATATATACATCACACTTCAGTTTTAAAAAAAACTGTTTGAAGACTTTCTATTCTACGCGTTCTTGTTGAATCTCTTAAACTAATTGCACATCCGCATCTACAACCGCGAATCTGCATCAAAAACATAAAAATAATATCCGTTTCCGCTACTGCTTCCGTTATAACACTTCCGTTACATCTCTACTGAAGGGTTGCACAACTGCTGTTTTTGCTCACTGCTACTTATGGTCCAGTAAGAAAGCTGTGGACTATAGGGTTACTACTGTAGAACTGCAGGACTAGCCTACTGCTCCCTGCTATTTGTAACCCCGCAGGGCCTCTGTAGGGTTATTGTTGTAGGCCTGTAGGCTTGTTGGGCTATGTTTTTGCTCACTGCTACTTATGGTCCAGTAAGAAAGCTGTGGACTATAGGGTTACTACTGTAGAACTGCAGGACTACCCTTCTGCTCCCTGCTATTTGTAACCCCGCGAGTAGGGCCTCTGTAGGGTTATTGTTGTAGGACTGTAGGCTTGTTGGGCTATGGCGCCCGAAGGGTGGATGGAGGCTGTATTGAGTGTAGTGTGAGACTTATATAGCCTGTGAGCAGACCACTTAAAATGAGGTCAAAAGATTTGGAAATTACTTCAATTTCTTGCATAAAAAGTCTGCCTGTCGACAGGGTCACACCTAAAGAGAGTATATATAACCCCCTTCAAATAAACTAATTTTAAGGTATTATATTTGTTAAAATTCTTTAGTTGAGTCCTAGTTTAGTCCTTTAAGATGAAGCCATACTAAATAATGCAAAATCATACAAAATCGTATGTTTTAGTTTTGAAAATTTGACCGCTTAGAAGTATTATAGATGCTTCAATTAAATACTGCGTGTAGAACATACTTTGGCCCTTAAAAATATTGGTCATTTTTTATAATAAGTCTTTTAATAAGCTTAGAAAAAAATAAAGTATTAGGTCTATAAAAAACATTTTTAACTGAAAACTCTCCTACTTATAAATACTTTTTCGGATATGGTTTTATTGCATAATGTGGCAAATTCAGTTTCTTATATAATTATCGCGAAAAAAAATGATATTTACGCCCGAACCTCACAAAATAAAATATAATATGCATTTTCGCGTTGGTATTTTTGACATCACGGCGACAATACGGCAGTCGACAAATTTGTTATATCAAAGTGAACCTTATAACGTCCACCGAAGAACGACTGGCAGCCGCCCCATTCTTTCGTCATTACTCCTCCGGCCGGAGCGGAGAGCAGTCGTGTTGTGCTCCGCGCCGCTTATTTTCGTGAAATCAATTTAAAAATTCCGTTTTATTGCAATAAACAATGCATAAAAAAGGAATTAATGTTTTTTACAGGCCTTTACGAAATCAACATGTAAAAAAAAAATCTCAAATATCTTTTCCAATCTTTCCAAAAGCTTTTTCTCAAGTATTTTTAAACTCCTCCCATGAAAGGGCGTGAATTCCGATTTCGATTTTTTCCTGATCTAGTGGATCGCCTTAAGAGCCGTAAAAACAGAATAATATGTATGAGACTTCGATCTGTTTCGACTACTTAATCCCATTTGGATATTATTTATGGACTACGTTCATTTCGATATTTATCCACTTGAACTTTGTCCAATAGGCCACTTGCATCACATTTAAAAAAAAAATCCGGTTTCGGCAAATATTCTGAGACATTCTGTATTTTTTTTTCGTATTTTTGAAACTCTGTCGATTTTTTGAAAATTTCAATCCGAAAAATCAGACCATTTTTTACAAACCGGAAAGACGGGACATAATTTTATGGGTGCGAAAAAACGATAATTACATAGCCGAAAATCATTTTTAAAAAATAACGTTTTCCACACGAATAGCAATAAATTGTACGGGGTTCTCTTCGTAACATCTGTAAAAACACCGCCATCTTTATCAAAAAATCAAACTAAAGGATAAATTCGCATAGAACAAACAATAAATCTAGTGAACGTTAAACGCAAATTCAAAAATTCGCCGGAAATCAAAGTGTTGCCATATAAAAAAATAATAATCAGTGTGAAATTTTACAAAATTGAGGGAACATAATCGGAGACGGGACATTTTCATGTAGTGACGTCACGAGCTCAAATGATGGATTTATTTATTTAAAAATAAAAAAACTATACATTTCTAAAAATTTTTACTAACATTTTCGTAATCTTAGTAAAAAATCTATCCACACGATTTTTTCCAAGTCGTTATGAAATCCATGCAAGTGGCCTATTAGACTGTTTTCATCTCTATTTTCATATCTACGATTTCAGTAGGCATCACAACAAACAGTATGGTTCATGTGTTGTTTGCAGTGATGACAATTGAAATCCTAGATATGAAAATAGAAGTGAAAATAGAGATCGAAAAATGTTGACTTTTGTCTCTAATTGGAATCGGGCTAAAAAAAAAATGTCCTGTATAACGGCCATTAGTCCCTTTGGAAATTTATCCAGGTGGACCTTTTCCAATTAGAAAAAATTCAGTTTTGGACAATAAATTTTGCCTATTCGACTTATTATTTGGACGTTTATCATCATAGAGTCACCAAACATAGCGAACCACTTGGGGTGACGAATGGACAATTTGACAATAATTTTGTTCATTTGCACATTTGCTTTAAGGGTTGGGAAATAATGTTTTGGAAGGTTTTACACTGTTCTAAAGGAATAAACGAACACATGACTGGCAGTTTTATCAAGGAGTCATTTAGTTCACAGTTAAAATGTTTCACTGCACGAATAATTTAAATCAACCTGCGTTAGTAGGAACGGCGGCCCAAACTTTGGGGCGATTTTGAGATCGTCTTGCTGCCTCTTTGGGGCATCCTAAATGATCGAGCTCCAAACTATACGAGTAAACATATTATCTTCCCTTTAAAGTTTTTATGGCGAATTACCATAAAATCTATAACAACCATGTCATGGTGTTAAGTTTAAAAAAATATATTTACAAAATATTACACTCCTACTATCAGGAATGTCCTGGATACGAACTATGGCGTTGCTAATTTGAGGAAGTTGTTAAAAAGGCTGAAGACAATGGGGTCGAGAAGGAGAGTGGACATAAAACGGAGGTTTTGCATTTTCTGCATTTTTTAAAGGATTTTTATTCCTAATGGCACTTTCTCACCTCGGCAACACTCTCACTTCCACTCTGGAACGAAGTGCTAATAAAAACCTTTTTTTTATTTCGTGGTTTACCGCTATGTTACTTTATTTCGAAAAAAAAACCTTTAAGTGTGACGTTAACTTCTATAGCAAAAAAATTGAACAGAAATATAATTTGAAAAATAAAACAGAATCAACTAGATAAAACCAACGACAATTAAAAACAAATCACTTTGTAAAACACCACTCATTAGACTTACGGATTTCAATACATCGTTTGTGCGAAAGCACTATGAATCCATTTGGATAAAAATAAAATTACAAAGTTATTTGTTTTAATTGAATTAAAATGACCCCACAAAGTGAATTTTCAAACACTGAATAACCAATATAATTTATTTGCTTATGATACAAATACCTTTAAATATAGATTAAAACATAAATGGATTACACAACAAGTATATAGTGTAACCTGCAATTATCTGTAAACGTCTATGAGCTATTGCGGGTCGAATTTACAAAATAAAATATTTAATGCCTATAAGTACGTTAAAAATAATCTATTTATCAAAAGCGGAATCTACTATCTGATACGGAATAACATTTTGGGGAAACTTGTGCAAGACAAATATGTAAATATGTAAAGAATGTTTTTTGATTTGTAACAATCTTATCAATATTATAGTCACATAGTTATCTGTTTTCCTTAAAATGTATTTTTGTGTAGTTATCTTTTTTTCCTCTCAAAATGTATTTGTAAAAATGTAACTGTATCTCTAAATTGCATTTGTATATATTTTCTTACTAGATGTATGAAAAAAAATTGCGTACATCTAAATACATTTTCAAAAACAAATATAGGTTACATTCAAACAATAATTCAAAACTCTACGATTAAACTTTTGGTAAGACAAAACATTTATGCACAAAGAAGAGGTATGAAGTTATTTTATGAGTTAGTTAATAATAATAATAACCGGTTCGAGGGATATTATGGTTTATAATTGTAAGCCAAAACCTATTTTCGGGTTCAATGTACAAAGAAAGAGTAGATTATACACATGGCACAAGATTTAGTAAGAATGATGGTTTTTCCAGTCCATTGAAAATTATAATAAAAATTCGGGCAACGGACATTCATTTATATTGCCCAACATATTTATTAAAATTCCAATAAACATAAAAATCGAAATAAAATTCACCACTGATCTAAAAAAAAACTTTAAAATGGTTAATAGATCAAGACTTTTTACATTGATATTGTCTGTATCTTATGTACAAATGTATAACACTCTGAGTGTCTTTGTACTTAATGCCTTTGTATTGTAGTTACTTAAAAGTTATTATTCTGTATCTATTTTCTGGATTGTGGTTTCTTGTTATATTTGTGCTTTAGTGTTATATTAATATTGTGTAATTGACCTACCGACAAACTGCTTTGACAGTTAAGCGGGTGCTTATAATAAAGAATTACAAAAATTAATGCGATTTAAATTAACTAAAATTTACAATCAGGCTATTGGAAACCACATGTAAACTAATAACTAGTGTTTTAAAAAAAATGTGATGCTATTTTTGTAAGTTCTTTCAGTGTTATTAAAAATATTTGGGCGATATGTTGATAAATATTCCATTTGTTTGGATTTTATAGCAAAGCGGTAAAATTTTGACCTTCTAACAAAATACGCCTGATTCCTGCGGGAAGGGTAATTATAAAACACAATAAATTAGAGTTTTGTTTTGTTCATAAAGGAGAAACCGTCAGAAACCGGAAAGTCACTCTATAAATAATAATTATTATAACGTATCTTACTTGATATTGAGAAAAATGTCTTATTAGGCCGCCCAAGTGCGGCGCCGGAAGACAAGACAAAAAAATCAGTAGGACATATTCGTCCGCTTTATTTCACGGCAAAGCTTCATATTAAATTTAAAATTCAGCGTGTGTATCCGGAATTCGATTAGCTTCCGGTGACAGCGCCACTGCGCAACGCGCGGCCAAAGCTCGAACCTCGCCAAGATGGCGGCCCCGTCTCGCGCATGCGCCCCCCGACCCCACCAGCTTTCGTTAGAAATCGCGAACAGTGCGGCGGGCAGGACTCTGTTACGCGTAGCCCCACCGAATTATTCGTAAAATTACTTGAGTTATATTAAATTTCACTCCGGCATTGACAAATCTTCGGTTTTTCGCGTTAAATAAGGTGTTTGGATTGTTTTTGTGCGTTCTTCTGTCGTCTGGATTTTGAGAGGTTGTGATAAGAGCGGAAAACTCGCTTTGAACCAAGCAAGGGTTGCAGTGCGTATTCGATTTTTTACGTAATTCGAGGCTGGTAAGACAGACTTTTAATACTTTATTATAACACTTTATCTTTCTTGTATTAACGTGAATTAAACATGTATTTTCTGTGCGTTATTTGAGCGTTTACGTTGTTTTGTGGGGAGAGACAGGTTCGTGACACACTTTGCACGAGTACTTGCTTCCCCTGCGAAACGTCAAAACGTTATCAGACACGATTGAGGAATTAATTATGCATGCCTTACGAACAAATGCATTTTAAATTATAAATAAATTTTAAGGGTCGTAAAATAAATGAATTTTACATATGAAAATGTGATAAATTTATTGCATAATTTATTTTATTTTATTTTAAAACCAAAATATTTTGTGACAGGTTATTAAATATATATTTAGGAGTATTAATATCACAGCAAGTACATCTAATTTTACTCGTTTTTAAGAAAAAAAAAACTATTTTATTTTCTATTGAAAACTATTTCTAAATTGCCCACGTAAAATTTTGTTGCATATTGTAACACATTGTACAGCTATTTTATAAAACTAAACTTTACTGAATGCTGTGATTGGTTTATATCGGTACAGCAAATCAATTTTAATATTCCCCTCTTAAATATCTTGTGTCTTACGCCCAGCATTGAAACATTACTTGTGAGTTGGATAGATGGAACGCTATTTTCCACATTTTACTTGTTTACGCCTGAAGAAGACATGTCGTAATCAAGTGAATCACATACATGAGTCGGGAGTCGGGCCGGGTCAAGAGTCAGAATAGTAGAAGAGTGTATATGAGACTATGTATGAATGTGAATGAGGCAAAGAGTCTGTGCCGAGACCAAGTTGTGAGGCGGTCTGTCCTCTCTGCCTACCCCTGCGGAGAAACGGCGTTATTTGTTTTATTTGATTCATACTCTTTATCGATTTCGTACATTTATTGAGTATGTTATATGATGAGCAGCGCGTAAGAAGTTGAAACATGATGTCAGGATTTACTTGGTTATGGTGAAATATTTAACGCGAAATTATTCGTAGTATTAAAATTATTACGAAAAGTGTTCTCCTTGTGAAAATTTGAAATAACTTTTCTTACAATAACCTAACCTAACCTCTCCTAAATCAATCATTTTACTCCTGATCCATATCGACTAGCCAGTGACTGAGTTTGCGTTGCATCTGCTTCCCACCCAGGAGTCGTGAGTTAAATTTCCAGGCTTGCTACGACACAACCAGAGAATGGACGGTTACCTCGAGAGTGTTTTCTCTTGGGGTAAGAATAACCTTGTCGAATTTAATGTTTCAAAGACCCAATCATGTTTGATAACGTCTAAAATCTAGTCTCCTTCAACGGAAGCATTCTTCCGGACAGGACCTCCATTGATATGCTTGGTGTTACTCTAAGTGACCAGCTCAGGTATGGGGGCTCCATCGAAACCAGAGTTAAATTAGCCTCTCAGAAACTGGGCGTACTGTACAGGGCCCGCAGATACTTTAATAGTACACAGCTGCTAACCCTGTACAAATCGCAAGTGCGCCCCACGGTTGAATTTGGCAGCCACCTCTGGTCTGGAGCTCCAAAATACCTTAAAAAAACCCTTGACTCTGTGCAGAAACGGGCGGTCCGTTTGATAGATTCTCCCATCTTAACAGACGGATTGCAATCTTTAGAGCACAGGCGTCAGGTGGGAATGCTGTCCTTGTTCCACCGGTATTACAATGGAAAATGCTCCGAGGAACTAGCGTCGTTGATCCCCTCGGCACCGGTGCATAGTCGGGAAACCCGCCAAACACGCGCCCAACATTTGTACACGGTTGACATTAGTCACATGAGAACGGGTCGTTTTTACGACTCGTTCTTGAGTTCAACAGCTCGGATGTGGAATGATTTACCAGCCTCTGTGTTTCCTCCCTCCTACAACATGGGTCTCTTCAAGACCCATGTTCACTCCTTCCTTTCCTCAAAAAGACCCTCCACACAGCATCCTCAAAGATGACATAGGCCCTGAGGGAAATTATTTTCCTCAGGGCCTCCTGTGTGGAGTTAATGTAAAAAAAAAAAACCATCATTTCAAAAAACATCCGGGGCTGCCGCACCAAACTCTTAGAGTTGCAAACTAGCATTCCATTATTTCAAAACATCGATGTATTTCTTCTAACCGAAACCTGGCTTGATCCTGATATTCATACCGAGGAACTTGGATTTACATCTTACAACACCTACCGCCTTGACAGAAATCCAGCCACCAGTAATAAAACCAGAGGAGGAGGAGTTCTCATATCTGTTACAAAATCACTGCCATCCACTCTACTAATATGCAAACATCTAGATGTGGAACAGGTATTCGTGTTACTAAAAACTAAATCAGGCAAAATTATACTGGGATGTGTCTACATTCCTCCTGGATCCAACATCACAGTCTACAGAAACCACATTGATGACCTCGAAACCTTTAAAAATAAATACCCTGATGCCAGAACAATTCTATTTGGTGATTATAATATTCCTAGCATTGACTGGATAAATAAGAACTCTTATAACAACTTAAGTCTGCCAGAAAATGCTCGCGAAATAATAGACATGACGAACTTACTCTCTCTACATCAAGTCAATCAAGTCGACATATAATCGACTGTTGGATTTAGTATTCTGTAGTGACCTCTCAATTCACATAGTTAAATCAGTTGATGAGCTTCTCCCCCTAGACTGCCACCACCCCGCTCTAAGCATAACCATTACGACAAATAACTCACCAGACGACACAACTATTCTGCCTAACCTTACTTATAACTTTTCCAAAGCTGACTACCCAAACATGAATCAATATCTTGCAAATGAAGACTGGTCATTCCTTCACCACAACAATGACATTAACCAGAATCTTGAATTATTTTATGCAATTATTAACAGGGCCATCGAAAACTATGTACCACTTTCACACTTCAGAGAACCAAAATTCCCGAAATGGTTCACTGGCGAGCTAATTAACCTAGTTATCTGTAAAAAAATTGCACACAAAAACTTTAAAGAATCAAACTCCCCTAATGACTATAAGATATTTCACAATTATAGAAATCAATGTAAAAAACTGTCAAAAAAATCGTACTATAATTATATAAATGGAATTGAAAAATCTATACCCTCTAATATAAAAAACTTTTTCACACATGTTAACTCCCTTAGAAAAAATAAGCAAGGTTTACCCATCTCAATGCACTTTAAAGATAAGAGTAGTACTGATATGAAAGTAAAAGTTAACTATTTTACTGATTACTTCAAAAGCGTCTACGACGAAGATATCCCAGTCAATTATGTACCACCTCCTTCCCTTCATGGGGGCATACATATCCCTGCTGTACACATCAATATAAACGACGTTAAAACAAAAATTAAATCTTTAGACAAAAACAAGAAGGCCGGACCTGACAATGTACATCCCAATATTCTTATTAATTGCATTGCTTCACTGGCGGAGCCGATTTGTATATTGTTTAACCAGTCCCTCGACACAGGTTGCTTCCCTGACATTTGGAAACGTTCTTATCTAACACCTGTATTCAAAAAGGGTAATAAAAGTGATATCACCAACTATAGACCAATATGTAAGCTATCTGTAATCCCGAAACTCTTTGAAAAACTATTACTTGATCAAATTTCCCCATGTATTAACCATCTCATTGTTCCGAATCAACATGGATTTTTTTCAGGCAGATCAACTCTAACTAATCTTTCGTTATATGAAAATTATATATCAAACGCATTAGCTAACAGAACTCAAGTCGATTCCATATATACAGATTTTATCAAGGCCTTCGACAAAGTATGCCATAAAATTCTACTGGCTAAGCTACGTAATCTAGGTATTGATGGAAAACTTTTAGACTGGTTTGCAAGCTATCTATCTGATAGGGTACTACTTGTAAAAATTAATTTGTTCCTTTCCAATCAATTTATAGCTACCAGTGGTGTACCACAAGGGTCTCATTTAGGCCCAATTTTATTTTTACTGTTTATAAACGATATTATTGATATATTCGATAAAGATGTAAATGTGTTGCTTTTTGCAGATGATTTGAAAATATTTAAAATAATTAAAACTGCCGAAGATTGTATCTGTCTACAAAATAATTTAAACAAGTTAATAAATTGGTGTTCTTTTAACAAACTTTTTCTGAACATAAATAAGTGTCATTCGATAAGATTTTACAGAATAAGTCAACCAATAATTCATCCGTATGTACTTGATAACTCTACCCTTACCCCTGTCGAAGAAATTAATGACCTGGGCATAATTTTTGACTCTAAATTAAATTTTATATCCCATATAAACACAATCAGTAACAAAGGAATGAAAATGCTTGGCTTCATTCTTCGAAATTCTAGAGGTTTTAGGAATATTTCTACTTTAAAACTTTTGTATACATCCTTAGTACGTAGTCAAGTCGAATATAACTCCTCGATCTGGTCCCCCCATTTTAAAATACATTCAGATACAATCGAAAAAATTCAACACAAATTCCTAAGACACATAAATTTTAAACTCGGTATTCCCATTGAAAACATAAATTATAATTACTTGATGAAATAATTAAATTTAATAAAACTCTCAGATCGAAGATTTATATCTGACTTAATATTTATGTTCAAAATTGTAAATGGTAGAATAGACTGTCCTGATTTAACTAAGCTCGTCGACTTTCATGTGCCTACTAGAGCAACTCGCTCCAAAATGCTATTTAAATGTAACAACACCAGAACTGAGTACATGAAAAACTCACTTGTACCTAGGTTACATGAAGTTAGTAATAGATACGCAGATGTGGCGGATCTGTTTAACTGCACGGAAGCTAGTTACAAGAAGGCTATTCTATCAAATATTTTCAATCAATAAGTATAAATTTTATTTTACACTAGTATTATATGTTATTGTAGCTCCTTGTGTCACTTCTCAACCAAATGCCACATCTAACTTATTCTCTCTCTTTTATTATATCTTATGTACAACTATGATATTGTGACATGTAATCTGTATTTATGGTATATTTATACCGTTAATGTTAATAAATAAATAAATAAATAAATAAATCATTTCCGTTTAGTGTGATGGTAGTAAAATATTTTCATGTTATTCATAATCCGGGAATTTAAGTATCTTTTTTTTTAAAGTTAGTATAAAAACTATTAAAATATTATATTATAGTTCGTACATCGAAATGTTCGAGAGTAATATTTACCTACTGAATTCAGGTGGATTAGGAACCACCAGGATTAGGCATTCCTCAAACCTCACATTCCCCTCTTTTTTCATTTTCAGTCCCTTCATTCTCATAACATACTCAAATTGAGAATGCTGTTTTCCTACTAGCACCGGGCGGCTGGACTTCTCGTGCAGTATTATAAAAAAATAATCCCTCGATTTTACATACTTTCGCCCCCACAGACATCCTTCTCTACGTTTTTTTCATCAAATTTTCCATTGTATAACTAATATTACATCATTCTAAATTGTCCATCTACGGCATTTGTCAAAACATGTTTTTAAAAGTCATAATCCGAAATAACAAAGAAGCCATACAAAGACGTCCACTTACCTAAACTGTATAAAATACCTATGTAATGTCAGAATAACTGAACATAAGATATGAACATATTAAGAATTTTTCCCGTTAATTTAGTCTTGTGAGTTTTCTTAGTATTGCCATTAATGGAAAATGCAGTATAAAGTAGACCTTACAGTTTGACACAGTTAAATTTGCAGTCTGTCATGTCGAACTAACGAGAAACAATCCATAATGGTAGATACAATCTGTATAGCCCTGGTTAGAGATCACCGTTCCGAATCGAACATTTGCCTGAAATGGCTTTATTAAGAAAGTAAATGGCTGAAAAAGCCATGTTCTTCCAAACCTTCCTTTTCCCCCTCTTCTTCCCTTTCCTATTTACTTTAGCTTCGTAATATACCCCCTTGGGAAGCGGGCATGGGTACCGCCGCCCCGGAAACCGTTAATTGGATAACTAACACCTCTGCCATAGGTCACCTCAAGTGGATCGCTACGTTTGGTGACTTAGCAGGGGTGCCTGTGTTCATGTGGTAAGGTTTGTTAAGGTCTTGGCGGCTGATGTGTCTGCCCAAGAGATAGACCGGTTGAGGAGGTCTTTTGACCTCTCCAGCCGGAATTCCTCGACACTTCACCTTGCACCGCAGTTGAGGGGATTGATTCATCACGTCCGTCGCTCCTGGACACTTTGACCCCCAGATACCTACCCACCCCTCATACCTATTTCCTTCCCAAGACTACTCTTCTTACTTTCAACAGAAACCCCTAACATAACATAGTAATTGATTATTAATATTATAATTAATTATTAATATTTAATAATTTTCCTCAGGGCCTCGCGTGTGGAGCTAATGTAAAAAAACGTATTCACAAAAAACAAACTCACAAATTTTGATGTCCATCGTGTTTTTGTATCTATGAAGTCTACATTAGCGATGCCACCGACCGCAAAGTTAAGTGTGTAAAACTCCATTTACTATTTACCATAGTTTCAGGGTAGAGTATTGTTTGTCTATTATTGATTTTTACCCTTTAACTACTAGATACTGCAATGTTCACTACCTATTAACGTAATAACTTCACGACAGAATCGATTTGGATATAAGTTAACGAGCCATATATCGATTCTATGAATAATTTACGTATTTGAGTATAAAATCGCATGGTGTTTCTGTTCATGGAAATAAAAAAATTATAAAATGGGAAAATATGGAAAATCTGAGAATGGGTTAATCTGAATGTCGCTTTTTTCTTTAAAACGGATTTATAAATTCGTTTGTTTATTTCTAATATCTTTCAGGCTTTTGCATATTTGAGCATCAAAGAAGAAGCAGTTGTAATTGAATTTACTTTAAAGCAGAAAATAATTTTTTTTTATCTTTTTTCATGAATGATGATTTCTGACACCATGAAATGTTTTCAATTTTTCAATTTGAAATTGAATCTAGACTAGATCAATTATTTTTAGGCCGCAGCGTTAATAAAGTAATGAGCTAAAAATGAGTTTAGAAATAAATATATGTAAAAAATAACTGAAAAAAAAGAATATTGTTTTTTCATAATTTTCATTTTGTTCAAAGAAAAATTTCTCTTCGGTTTTGACTAAATTTTTCTTCAAATAACTCGAGTGATTTTTTTTTAGTAAGACTTCAAAATCAATCTTTAAATCGCCCTGGTGAAATATACGCCCTATTCTGAATCGAAGTGTTCTATAGCTTAAATGCAAAAACCATGTCTAGTGACTAGTTCTGAATTCTTTCCAACCTACCACTTTCCCGTCTTTTTTCCATACCCATTCCAGCCTTACAACATACCCCAATAATTGGGAATGGCATAGTTCACTGTCTTCATACAGTTGGAACTCCTTTTTTTAACATTAGCTCCAGACCGGAGGCCTGAGGAAAACCAATTTCCTCAGGACTTGTGTCGTCTTTGTAGATGCGTGCGGAGGGTCTTTTAAGTAAAGAGGAAGGAGAGGAAGTTCTGAGAAGGAAAAAAGTATGAGAGGTGTAAAGGAATCTGGAAGTCAATGTGTTTAGAAGTGCTGTGGTGCAAGGCGACATGTCGAGAGAGTCCGGCTGGAGAATTAAAAAGGTCTCTCTTAACGTCTCAATTAGTCTCTTTTAATTCTGCCCACCACGCAGTTGGTGGGCAAACGCATCCACCGCGAAGAACTAGACCTCCCATAAACCCGGACACCCGTTGCTAAATCACTAAACGTGGCAAACCATTTGGGGTGACCTAATTCAGGGGTGTTGGTTAGCCAATAAATGTTTCTGTACCCACACCCACCTTGTAAATTGGTGGCATTCAGAATAGATAAAAAACAATAAAGAATTGTTTTATTAATTAATTACCATCAACTCACAACGTTTTCACAAATCAATTGAATCAAATTTTTCCTCGCAAATCGAGCGAACAAACCCGAAACAATTTCCTCAGACACTCAACCTTTTGCTAGATTGCTTCCCTTAAAACAATGTGACGGTAACATATCTGTCCTATCCAAGTCCCGAACAGGGGTTACTCCAACCGGTGACATTGGCGATGTGTCAAAGTCACCGACTGTTGCTCGTTCGTGCTCCGGGATAAAGGGACCTCGTGTTTTATCTGCGGGAATTAGTCGGGGTAAGAAGACGTTATGCTTTATACGCTTGTGGAACATTATTAGAGTCGTCTGTTTGGAATATTACGATATAATTCATGTGGCGCTCTACTCGGAGTAAATTAGGGGACAAATGGGAGATATTTTTTATGTTACCGGGGAAAATGGAAAGAAAGCTTTTATTTATGTTAAATAAAAAAATTATTATAAAATAGGTTGATATTTATAATTTACGTCTTTAATATATTATTTTGGATTCGAATTTTGAACATTTGGCTGTCAACAGTTGTTTTGTTTTCTCTCTTAAAAAAATAATATTTTTTATTATTTTAACTAATATTTTTATGTTTTCTGGTCAATAAAGTGTAGTGTGTTGTTCCTTGAGGATTCTTCTCCCCTCTGATCTTCCAGGAGTCACTTTTCGTCACTGATTTCCAGATATTTATAACCTTTTTTTCACTACTGTCACTTTCCATACATATTTTTTTTTGTAATTTTGTGAACAATGGAGGAGGATTTCCCTCCTGGATATCCTAAAAAGCCCCCAGATCCTCCCCCTGACCCCCCAGATGGTGAAAATATTGTAATTTCTGACAGTGAATCTGTCATTCTAACTTCTACAAAAAAAAGGAAGTTTAGTCCCTCTTCCCCAGTAAAGCATGACTCTCCTTCTACTTCTCAGTCTCTACCAGACCTTCCTCAACCCCCTCCAACCAATTTTTACTCTACTCATTCCTGTGGCCCCTACATTGTTTATGCGCAAAAAACTGAGCAAGGTAAATCCATTCATCCTCTTGAATTTGGTAAATTCCTTTCAACCAACAAGAACCATTCGATTAAGCCCGGAGGTGTAAAAGCCGAGGGTCGCTTCCGAATCTCTGTTGAATTCCTCTCAGGTTCAGCCGCCAACAACTTTATTAAAAAACATTTTTATTACATCTAATTCTAAATTCAAGGCGTACATCCCAACTTTCAATGTCACTCGTATGGGCCTGGTCAGGGGTATCTCGACCGATCTGTCCATTCCAGAAATTCTTTCTTCTCTTTCAACCCCTCAACATATCGGCAATCCCATAAAAGCCAGGAGGCTAAATTATAAGGACACCTCTGAGGGCAACGTTTCCTGGAAGCCCTCCCAATCTGTTGTGATCACATTCGAAGGACAATCTCTTCCCTCCCATATCTATTTATTTTTCAACTCCTTACCAGTTGAAATTTACACTTACCCCACCACCCAATGCTACAATTGCTGCCGTTTTGGTCATAACAAAGCTGCATGCAGATCCCCTCCCAGATGCTTCAAATGTGGAGAAAACCACACGGCTGACCAATGTTCTTCTCTCTCTTCACCTAAATGTTTTAACTGCTCAGGCGCTCATTCCGCCATTCACTCTTCTTGTCCTGAACAAACTCGCCAAAAAAATATAAAAATTTCCATGGCTTCTGAAAACTTGTCTTTTCTGCAGGCTTCTAAACTATTCCCGCCTGCCAAAAAATCTTTTGCCGAGGTTTTATCCAGTAACTTTCCATCCAATCCTCTCCCCTTCTCCTCAACATCTTCTCGTTCAACTAAATTAATGTACAAAAACCCTGTCTCTAAACCGGCTCCTGGATACGATCGGCAACAACACAACTCACTTCTCTTAAATCCCAATGGTTCTCCTCTTTCAAATGCCACAAATGGGTGCGCAAACAACTATAATTCGTCCTCAACAAACCATCAAAAGCTTTCTGAACAACTCTCGCAAGATAATTCTTCATTTATACAAACTCTTATTATGCTTCTAATTGACCTAATTTCTTCTCAAACTAATCTACCGTCCAACGCTGCTTCTATTATTTCCACGTTAAAATCATTTGTTCAAAATGGCACTTCAAGATGTCAGAATACTTTAGTGGAATAGCCGCAGTGCTATTTCTAACAAATCGAACCTTCTTAACCTATTAAATTCAAACCTTGTTTCTGTGGCTGCTGTCTCGGAGACATGGTTTACTCCATTCACCAACTTTAATGTGGGAGGGTACTCCTGTCTCCGTGATGATCGCCTGGAAGGTACGGGCGGCGGTGCTGCCCTTTTTATTAAGAAATCCCTTCCGTTTTCCCCAATAAATAATATCAAACCCCCCAATGCTGACTTTCAAATGGTTGCAGCTAAAATAAAGGACACATCCTTTGTTTCTATCTATATTCCCCCATCATCTCACTTCAATAAGCAAGCTTGGTTACAAATTGTCCGTCAACTAAGCCCTCCATTCTTTTTATTGGGCGATTTTAATGCCCATTCCCCCGTCTGGGGTTCTGCTTTTTCTGATCGAGATGGTCGAAATGTTATGGATTTTTTAGATGAATCCAACCTTTTCCTTTTGAACGACGGATCTCCTACGAGAATCTCTCGCCCCAACACAAACCCCAGTGCAGTGGATCTCTCCATATGCTCTACAAATCTGGCACCTCTCTCCTCGTGGGTGGTGTCCCCCGATCCTTGCTCCAGTGATCATTTCCCGATCACCATCACTTATCAATCTTCTTTCCATTCAGAAAAGTCCCATATTTCGACGAAGATTAAAACAAAACACACCAAATAGGACGAATTTAACTCGCATATGGATAAGTTTATACAAAATTTACCCTCTTCCGATGTATTATCTGTCAAAGATGACTACGATAACTTCAAATCGATGCTCATAACTGCAATACATAAATCAAATCCTCCCCCTAAAACCAAATCTCTTAAAAAACTCCCTCCGACTCCCTGGTGGGATGAAGAATGTTCTAAGGTAGTGAGAATTCGGAAAGCTAAATCTCTTTCGTATCGTCACAATATGACTATGGAGAACTATCTTATATACAAAAATGCCGAAGCCAATGCCAAAAGGGTATTGAGGTCAAAAAAAAGATCTGGGTGGTACAACTTCTGCAGTTCAGTATCTCCGAATACTCCAATTTCGGAAGTTTGGTCTATGATTCGAAGATTTCGATCCTCCTTCAGTTCAACATCTCCTCGAGCGTCTCATTCTAAATGGATAGATGAGTTCTTGGACAAAATTGCCCCCCCTTCTGTACCTAATTTAGATGAAATAACTCCCATCCACAACACTCCTATGTCTGATCATTGGCTAGACTCTCCATTCACTTTAATTGAATTCAAAAATTGTTTATCAACAGTCAAAGACTCATCTCCAGGCAGAGATGGTATTCCTTATAGCATTATCAAGAATAGTAATGATAATGTTCTAAATCACTTCCTAAGCATCTTAAATAAAATCTTCCAGTCTGGCATAATGCCTGATGACTGGAGTTCTCAAATAATCATCCCAATCCTAAAATCAAACAAATCACCCAATTCTGGATCCAACTACAGGCCAATTGCTCTTTCATCCACCCTCAGTAAAATTTATGAAAAATTAATTAAAAACCGGTTAGAATTTTTTGTCGAAAGTAATCAGCTTCTCTCTCCATCTCAATTTGGATTTAGGAAAAAAAAATCTACGCAAGATAACCTTGCCATCATCAGCACTGATATTAATTTATCCATTTCTAACCATGAAGTATGTCTTGCAGTCTTTATAGACATAGAAGGTGCCTTTGACAATGTTTCCATCCCAATCCTTAAAAAAAAACTTTTAGGCCTTGGCCTTCCCCCCATGTTTGTCCAATCTATTATTAATCTATTTCTTGATAGAAAAATTTTCATTGAGCTACCAGATGTTACTCCTCAGAGTAGATCAATTTGGAAAGGTTTACCCCAAGGCGATGTATTATCCCCTATACTGTATAATATATACACGTACGATATGCATGTCTCTATTCCCCCTCAAGTAAAAGTTATTGAGTTCGCAGATGATTTAGCTTTCTTCTTATCATCCAAAATCATCCCACTTGCCGTCAAATATCTTAATGAAGCCATGGATGCCCTTTGCACATGGCTCACTTTAAATGGTCTGGAACTTTCAGTCCAAAAGAGTCAGTGTGTCACCTTCTCAAACCGTCATAAAAATCCTCCTGTTCAAATTTTATTTAAAAACTCTCCAATCCCCAACGCCTCTGAAGTTAAATTTTTAGGAGTAACATTTGATAGGAAACTTAAATGGTCTTCCCATATTCACAATATAGTTACAAAATGTGAAAAAAATTTAAATATCATCAGATCATTGACTGGCGTTTGGTGGGGTGCTCACCCTACCTGCATTAAGTTGCTTTACAATGCACTTATTCGAAGTCATCTCGACTATGCCTGCCCACTTTTTAGTACGGCCTCCAAAAATGCACTCAGTAAATTAGACAAAATTCAATCGAAGTCATTGCGAATAATAACTGGAGCGATGCAGTCATCGCCCATCAATTCCCTTCAAGTGGAATGTTCTGATCCCCCACTTTATTTAAGGCGACAACTGTTTGCTGACAAATTTGTTCTTAAATGTTTAAATTCTAAATGTCACCAGGTTATTCCCAGAGTTTCGTTGTTCAAAGACTCAACACATTCATCTACAATCAGAGCTCGAACTAAACCTCTTCCTGCCATCTGTAAAATTTTTCGCTCTCTCTCAGAGCTTCAAATTATCCAAAATGATCTTCTTCCACTATACAAATTAAAATATAGTCACGTCACCCTATCCCCAACAATTTTGGAAGGGATCGGCATCCTTAAAAGTCATTCCAATCTCCCAGCCCGTACTGTTAATAATATGTTCAATGAAATTATTTCTTCTAAATGGCCCTACTCTTCTCTTTTATTTACTGATGGCTCCAAATCTCCTGACTCTCCTAACTGTGGTATAGGTATTAACGTTTACCACAATAATTCTAATGATAGATTATTTTATTCAATTTCAAACCAATTTTCAATATTTTCTGCTGAGTGCATTGCAATAATTGAAGCACTCAAATATATAATCAAAAATAATTGTGAACATTCCCTTGTTCTCTCTGACTCTCTCAGTTCCCTCCAAAAACTTAAATCCTGTCCTCTTCTTCATCCTGATGATCACTTTGTATGCCTCATTAGAGTGCTGATAGCCTCCATTCAAAGCTCTGGAAAAACCGTAATTCTTGTTTGGATCCCTGGACACATTGGCATAGTGGGTAACGATATTGCAGATTCTTTGGCAAAACAAGGAGCGTCCAACCCTATTGTTACCCTCGTAAACCATATTCCCCTATCTGATATTTTTTCCATCATCAAAGATAGATCCCGCAATGTTTGGACAGAGTATTGGAACATTGCCAGTCAATCCAAGGGAGCTCGCTACGCCTCAATACAAAGGACTATCCTATCAAAACTGTGGTTTCAAAAATTTCCCCATTTTTCCAAAAAAGAAATTTCCTCACTTATTCGAATGAGAATCGGTCATTGTTCCGTTCCTTCTCACCTTTTTAAAATTCACATCCTTGACTCCCCAGATTGTACGTTCTGTGGTCTAGATGTGGGCACTTTAGATCACATATTTTTTGGTTGTCCCTCTCTAAATAAATATCCTCTCTTCTATCAAGCGTTATCTAAAATTGCCTCCCCTCCATTCAACATTTCATCTCTTCTAAGTCTGAACTCGACTCCAATCTTCCATACAATTCTGAAATTTGTAAATTTAAATAAAATTAATATATAAATTTATCTATCCCTTTATCTGTAATTTTAAATGATGGCCTAGAACACCCTTGAAGGGTGAAAGCCAGAAATAATTGAAAAAAAAAAAATATTATTTTTAACTTTGTGTTGATAAACAAACGGATAATATTGAAAAACTACATTTTATAAAATAAAATGAAGCTTTAAAAATGATCAGAGCAGTTAATAATAATAATAATAATAATTGGATAATTTATAGAGCGCCGTTTTTGTGAAAAATCACCTCAAGTGCGCTATAATTTACAAATTTTATTTTTTAAACTTAATGTGTAAAACCTTAAATTGTAATATTTAATTAATGAAGAAAATATTAGAAAAACTCAATCTGAAATAGAAAAATCAGATGGTTTGGACATGAATGAACGAGGAAAGGAGTGTAAGGAGAATATATGACGCAAATGTGAATGGCGGAAGAAGCCGGGGACGTCTGAAGATGACATGGTACTACCAAATGAATCAGATACTTGAGTTGGGCCATGTTAAGAGTCAGAATAATAGAAGAGCATGTATGAGACGATATATGAATGTGAACGAGCAAGGAGTGTGTGTAAAGATCGAGTTGTTTGGCGGTCCGTCCTCTCTGCCTACCCCTGCGGGAAAACGGCGTGTTGGTTAGTTAGTTTTTAATTTAAAAAAAATGTTTAGTAACCATATTACATTTTTATAAGAATATATATATTTATATGTATATTAGATAGATCTATTTATAATCCTCCTCACTAGGAGATCTTGTGCTGAGGGGGACTAGTATTTGGATAAGTTTTCAGCGACTTCTATGGTTCGACTTCATGTTTTGGGTAAGGTTTTCCAGAAACTTCTACGACGATGTTTTAAATATGCTAGTAAGTTCTTTTTCCGGTAGTTTCTTAAGCCAAGATTCAATGTCCTTAATGTAGTTGTTTTTGGTTTTAATTTGTTTGATACTAAGTGGGAGTTTGTTATATACCTTTACTGCTAAAAATTCAGAACTTCTTTGTCCAAAGGTAGAGTTGCACTTTCGTATATTTAGTATCTCTGTTTGTTTGGCTCTGGTTTTATGAGTATGTGAGGTGTTTGCCTGTGAATCATTTTTGAGGTTAGTTAGCTACTTTAATCTTGAAAGGGAAACTTTACGTGCACAAAAAAAAGATTCAGGAATGATATAAGATAGGATTTTATACGAAAAACTCACATCAAAATATCGGCTCCTGATTATAGGCAATTTTCACAGCACCATAGTCTTGATTGTAATATGGGTCGTCTTACTATTTTTTGGAAATTTCTGAATTATAATCTAGCTCTGCCAAAGAGAAGTAATCAGAAAAATACTGTCTTATTTGATCTTGATCAAGACAGCCCTCATTTCAAGCTCTAACTCAGAAACTACAAAATGTGAGTAAACTATGGTTTAAGGCAATCCGTATCAACTCCGCACCATACTCCTTTAACAGAAATCTAACCAACAAACAAGTCTAGGTTACATGCTACTGATAATGTTAATGATATCTAAAACGCAGTCAATGTAAAAATATATTAAATATCTTTCTATCATTACGTAACTTATTTTGCATGCATGCCTTATTTTACATTCAATTCATCAAGAGCATAAACCTTTTAAATCGCATTCTTGTAAATTATGTTATATAAATGGTTGTTTATCACTTGTGAAAAATTAAAAAAAGAGTTCATTAGTAAAGGGGTTATATTATGGGCAAACCTATTACCTTGTGGTAATTTATATCAGTCAATTCATTATAGTTTTACATTAATAATAATAATATTTGGCTAATTAATATAGCGCCATTTTCGTGAAAAATCTCCTCAAGGGCGCTGTAGCTGTTAGATCTACGAAGTAAATAGTTTCCTTCGGGGCCTATGTCATATTTTAAGGAAATGAAGGAGTAAAATTGTAAAAAAAGTTATATGATGAATAAAGAAAAAGAAAAAATGAAAATAAATACTATTTATTTTCGCAGTCGGTGCAGCAAATGTGGTCACATGATACGAAAGACAATGGGTCCTGAAAAGAAATAGTGGGATGTTTTTGTTTTAAGTGCCTATTAAGATTCCAGAGCAACCAGGTCCAGTGCTTAAAATTTGGGAACAATAATTGCACTGCGCTTTTTTACCTCCGCCCAATTCAGAATAGTGATTCCAAATTTTACTTCTCTTTCTGGAAGACTTCGTGACTTCTTTATTTTCTAAAAAAAAATAACAAGGAAAATAAATAAAAATGCTTCATCGTCAAAGAAGATAATATAAAATTGTGTGAGGTGTATTTAGGAATCTGGGGGTCATTGTATCGAGGAGTAATGGACGTATGAATTCATTCTTTCCACCACAGTGCAAAATAATGGGCACAGAGAGTCCAGCTGGAGATGCTCAAGGGCCTCTCCCGATTTGGCCCAACACGCAGACGCATGGTCAGACGCAGCCGCCACCATGACCTGTACAATCCTCAATCCATGAACTCGAGCAACCTTGCCAAGTCACCAAAATATCGTAGCAATCCACTAGGGGTGACCTTTAACAGAATTAATTTGTTTTATTCTTCTTCTTCTTCAATGGCGCTTCAGCCCATTTCTAGCGTTGGCCTCCTTCAAGATAAGCCCCCATCGTCCTCTGTCCTCGGCCGTCGTCTTCCAATCTGCGACATGGAGTAGTCCTCCTGCATCCTTCCTGACATCATCCTCCCATTTCTAGAGTTGGCCTCCTTCAAGATAAGCCTCCATCTGCCCCCTGTCTTCGGCCGTCGTCTTCCAATCTGCGACATGAAGTAGTCCTCTTACATCCTTCCTGACATCATCCTCCCATCTCAGCCTTGGTCTGCCCGCCTTTCGTTTACCTCCCGGATGTCCTGTTAGAACCTTCTTCGGTACTCGTGTGCTTGGTGTTCGGTGCACATATCCGGCCCATCTTAGTCTTTGGAGCCTTAAATTGTTAGAGAATCTGGGAACTTGATAGATTTTGTAGAGCTCATTATCGTGGCGGATTCTCCATGCACCGCTCCTGAGATTCTTCGAAGTACCTTTCTTTCGAAATCCAGCTGTTCCGCAGACTTTGCTGTCAGTTTCCCACCTCACATCCAAAAGCAAATACCGTTCTAATAATTCGTGTCACTATTTAGCTGAATTTATCAACTATCAGCCAAAAATCACTACCATTTTTACCAAATTCAGACAATTTCTTAATACAAACTCCTGTAATCGACAAATTTCAAGTTTAACCATTAAAAAAATGTTGCGGCAGTTGCAACGCTTACATAATTCTCGCTGTGCAGTTTTCACCCCTTAACTTTATGCAACCAATTTATTTGTGCAATTCTACTACTTCCGAAACTAGCATCACCTCATTCCGTCTCGATGAAAATCTCCACTTTATCGACTCGCTACGTGCCCTGGAAATTAGTTCCGTGAAAACCCGCAGAAGTTGTTTAGTCAAGTAGGTTTAGTATGCTTATTTATTTAGCCTTTTACGTGTTGCCGACTTATAAAAGAGCTTTCGGAGGGGATTTGAATTCTGAATTGGATGAATGATAAGAACCTATTCCGAAGACTGATAAATATAGCGATGAAAGCTTTATTTAACTGGTTTGGCTTGATTTTTTGCTGAGAACGCCTATGGAAACCTTATCTTCACTAACACAAGGTTGAAGATTTTTTTGTAAAACCAAGATGAATCCAGAAATAAATTCAATATCGTTATTTTTCCCTTCTACACTAAGTAAAAATAAATGTCTGAACAAAGAAGTTAGCTTACAGGATATTACTTTTTCTTACAATTAAACTTCTTAGAAACATATGCAATTTTTTTAAATTATTATATTTAACTTAATAAGTAAAACATTGAATTGTAATATTCAATTATTGAAGACACTATTAGCTAAACTCAATCGAAAATCTGACACAGAAAAATCAGAAAAAGATACGGTCACATCTGGGACTTGAACCCAGGACCTATGACTTGCCAAGTCAGTGCTCTACCAAATGAGCTAATGTGTCTTTATCAACACCCATTTCAAATCATATAATCATGCAGTTAAATAAATCAATACATTATCTGGTAAACGTATGTAACAGAATTTTAATTTTAGTTTAAATAAAATCATTAAAAAATATATAAGTACATGTGTTTCTTGACGAAAATTGGTCCGTTTGTGTATTTATTTGCGCACTTACAGACTAATATATTAAAAAATAATTACATTCTTATTTTGAATTGGACATTATTGAAAAATTATAAATACTTATGATCAAAAAATAATTACAAAAAAGTACATAATTTTAATAGTTTTATCAACACGCCTTTCAGCATTTTTGGATGTAGGTATAAATTAAAGCAAATTTGGAATGAAATAAAATCGATATTGAGTTATAATTTTAAAAAGCTGGTACGGAGAGTAATTAATCTTTCTCATTGGAACCGGCCTGTACGATCATAAGAACCTCTTTCGACGAAATGTGGATTTTCGGCCGCTGGCTGGTTATACGCTCTTAAGTACGACCGAATCGGATATGGATATATTAGCTTAGTATCTTTTTCTGATTTTTCTATTTCAGATTTTCAATTGAGTTTCGCTTATATTGTCTTCATTTATTAAATATTTATTGTTTTACTAAAATACCATATTTTAATTTTTACATTTATAGAAGGTAAATGTTAAATATAAATATAAATAAGATGTAAATTATTTTCGTAGTCCTCCTCAATAGGAGATCCTGGGCTGAGGGGGTTTATGTTTTGGATAAGTTTTAAGCGACTTCTATGGTAAAATTTCATGGTGTGGGTAATTTTTTTTTTTCAAAAACTTCTATAACGATGTTTTTAATATGCTAGTAAGTTCTTTTCTCAACATTTCTTCAACCAAGATTTGATGTCCTTGATGCAGTTATTTTTAATTTTATTTATTTGATATTGTTTGAGAGATTGTCCAAAAATTCAGAGCTTCTGTCAAAGGTAGAATTAGACTTTGGTATAGGTATTTAATATGTCTGTTTATTTGGCTCTGGTTTTTTGATTATGTGAGGTTTCGCCTCTGTTTTTTTTTCAAGGTGATGAACCAGAATGTTTTTGTTCTGAATCTGATAAATTTGTGTTAGTGATAAAACATTAGTTTGAGATGAAATGACGCAGTGAAAAAATAACATGATATTGGTGTTTTACAGGTTTGTGAAAAATTCAAACAAATTTATTGTGATTTATTTTTACCCCAGACAGACCATATTTTATCGTTAAATCTTTTGAAATTGTTAAATCACGACACAACCAATATTTTCCACTTACTGTGATAGTAGTAGGATATTGTCAAATTATTGACATGTTAATTGGGAATGTTTGTCCTTCTTTTAAATTTTGTATACAGTTTTTAAACGCTTTTTGACCACTACACTAGGCAATAATTGAAATTCAATTCTAACCTTCGTTCTTGTGACTTATCCAGTTGGAGTTGCAATAGTGAAACGGGCTCCATAGTTATTGAGGAATTTTTTTTTACATTAACTCCACACAGGAGGCCCTGAGGAAAATAATTTCCCTCAGGGCCTATGTCATCTTTGAGGATGCTGTGTGGAGGGTCTTTTTGAGGAAAGGAAGGAGTTAACATGGGTCTTGAAGAGACTCATGTTGTAGGAGGGAGGAAACACAAAGGCCGGTAAATAGTTCCACAGCCGAGCTGTTGAACTCAAGAACGAATCGTAAAAACGACCCGTTCTCATGTGACTAATATCAACCGTGCACAAATGTTGAGCGCGTGTTTGGAGTGTTTCCCGACTATGCACCGGTGCCGAGGAGATCAACGACGCTAGTTCCTCGGAGCATCTTCCATTGTAATACCGGTAGAACAAGGACAACATTCCCACCTGACGCCTATGCTCTAAAGATTGCAATCCGTCTGTTAAGATGGGAGAATCTATCAAACGGACCGCCCGTTTCTGCACAGAGTCAAGGGGTTTTTTTTAGGTATTTTGGAGCTCCAGACCAGAGGTGGCTACCAAATTCAACCGTGGGGCGCACTTGCGATTTGTACAGGGTAAGCAGTTATGTACTATTAAAGTATCTGCGGGCCCTATACAGTACGCCCAGTTTCTGAGAGGCTAACTTAACTCTGGTTTCGATGGAGCCCCCATAACTGAGTTGGTCACTTAGAGTTACACCAAGCATATCAATGGAGGTCCTATTCGGAAGAATGCTTCCGTTGAAGGAGACTAGATTATCATTTCGATTCCTTTTAGACGTTATCAAACATGATTGGGTCTTTGAAACATTAAATTCGACGAGGTTATTCTTACCCTTAATTGGGACTAATGTGTGGTATTTGCAGTCCTTTTTGAAGTATTTTTTTAATATGAGCCCCTTCGTGGCTTAAGACGTCTTTTATCATAATACCGAGCAACGCCTGGTACACGTCTGCTTTTATATAAATATTTATAGTTTTTGCTGACTACTTCCTTGTTCTTTCCCTATAATATCTACATCATTTTGAACTGCTCCCCATCTTAGAAGATGGCTACGTCCCTGAAGTAAAGCACCATTATAATATTGTTTTTACCTGTGCCTTTTCAGACATTGTTGACAGCACTCAGTAGAGGAGCTTTTCATCCACATTATATTCCAATAAAAAACAAAAAAGCTCGTTTATCAAAGTTTTTTTCTCTTTTAGTAACTATTTGCGCCACTTTCGCGTTAAATAGCGCGCCCTCGTTAATGATATCGCCTAGCGCCGGGAAATCGCCTGCAGCGCCCTCCCCGCCGGACTCTAGCGGGTTTCCGACAAAGTATCCTCCGACCAAATAACCTACGGACAAAACGTCCTCAAACAAAATATCTACTAAAATCTCACCTAACCTAACCTAACCAAACAACAAATAGGACCAAAATAATGCAGATATCCTTTAAAGAAAATAAATTATTCTTCAAAAATAGTAAAATATAAAATAAGGTTAGGTTAGGTTAGGTTACTTTTTAGCGTTTTTATCCCTGACAAAATATCCCCGACAAAATATCTCAAACAAAATATCTACTAAAATCTTACCTAACCTAATCTAACCTAACCTAACCAAACAACAAATGGCACAAAAATAATGCAGACATCCTGTAAAGTTTTTCACTTTTTCACAAAGGCAATACTCATACATCGCACCTAAAATATTCAACATGTTAAATAACGACATCAAAACATCAAAAACACTTACTCACTTTGCAACCGGTGTGCATAAATGGATATCTGAAAAGGGTCGAAATTTCTAAGGAATATATGAACCTATACCACCAATAAATAATTTAAATAACTTGTATATTACAGAACAATATATTGCTCTTTCATATTCATCATTAAAAAATGTTTAACACCACTGACATGTTTCTTATACTCAAGTATTTATTACGAAAAATTTTGTGACAATAATTCCATATTTGAGTACATATTTTTATCCTTAGCTCAAACGTGGATTTACACAAAAAATGCTGATATATATCTATAAACCTATGTTACCATAACACGCACATGCAAATCACTCATCAAGATATAACTTATCCCTACTTTCTTACCAAATAGTACTTTCTTTGATTTTATATTGTATTTGTATTTTTTTACAAATACACTTGTACTTAATGTACTTGTATTTTTATTACATTTTAATTGTATTTTAACTACGCAAATGTACTTGTATTTTTTTATTTTTTTTTTATACATGCTCCTTGTATTATTTTTAATTCAATAATACGTATTTTCTTTCATATACTTTTCATATTATTTTAATTTTTTTCAGTTCTTTATACTTATTTTTTTATATTCATATATCTTAAACTTATGTAGATATTTTTCATTATTTAATTCCTTTATACTTCATACTTGTTTTAGATGTATAAATTATTTTATTTTATTTTTATATTATTTTGTTTTTTATTCAACTTATTTTTAATTTGAATTATTATACTTAACATAAAATTGGCCACTACAACACGGGCATGTGCCTAGTGTGATGGCCAAAAAATTACCCATTTACTTATAATGTATAAACTTTACTGAATAAAGAACATTAAAAAAAAATTATTGTTCAAAAATAGTAAAATATGAAATAAGGTTACGTTAGGTAAGGTCAGGTTAGGTTAGGTTAGGTTGAGCTAGGTTTTAGTAGTTATTTTGTTGGGAGATGTTTTATCCGTGGGAAATGTTTTCGGGGATATTTTGTCCGTAAGATATTTGGTCGGTGATATTTTGTCGGGGATATTTTGTCGCGGTATGAAAACGCGCAGTATATATACCCTCTAGCGGGAGCTGCACGGTGCTTGTTGCCAATTTACGAGGTAGCAGCGTGTTTTATCGTCGGCGGCGTTAATTCGTTGCGCCAACGTTTTATATGACTTTAACTGCATTTCCCGGCGCAGCGAACTAACGGGCACAAGGAAGCTTAACCCTTCGCATGACAACAACACTGAAAAACTTTAATATACTTCCTCTTAGTTAGTTCATACACCGTCTTACAGGTTCTCAGTTCTTACCCCGAAACTTTGGGTGAATTCATGTTAAAATTAGAAAAATCCTAATGAAGTTTTTAAACAAAGCATTGAGGGAGACATTTTTACTTCTCCAGCAGGACTCTCTCGACCCTCTCACAAAGTGGGAGGGATGTATTCTCATGTCCTTCCCTCCTGGACTCGCTGACCGTCAGATTCATACCCATCCTCAATTTTTTTCCTTCCTTTCCTCGAAAAAAACCCTCCACACAGTACCCCCAAAGAAGACATGGGCCCAGATTTTCCTCAGATAAAAGTAATCGGTATCATTAAATCCTATTTCTATGTTCAAATATTACTGTGGCACTTTTGAACATGACAATTTGATTCACTATTTTACTTCTACATCTTTCTAACAATCTTTTTCTATTTTTAACTCAATTCATCTTGCAATCATCATCATCACTCTTGGCTCTTCAATCCCCGGTGGATCTTGTCCTCCTCAAGAGTCTTCCACCACTCATCTTGGTTTTGTGCCAGTTATTTCCAGTTTAGAAGCTCCAAGTTAGATATATCTTTGAGGACATTGTCATTGTTTTTAACGTTATATCAATAACAAACGAAAATTATTTTATTGCAGCATTTTGTTGATGCGTTCTTATCTGATCAATAAGTTAAACCGTAATTGAGTTGTTTTAAATTATAATAAGTTAAACTTCTCGAATCAAATAAGAATCCAATCGAGTGATTTTAGAGGGTATAACTTGACACAACTGGAAATATGTTATTTTTTAATCAAATTCTATACGTGTCAACTCTGTTCTACAAAAAAAAAAATTTCGAAAGATTATTATTCTATTATAGTTAGATTATAAATTTAAAAAAAATGATAAGGTTGGTCGTTAGCAAATTCGTTAAATTTTCAAACAAAATATTGTATTATACAACACATATTTCATTACATATAGCAAAATAAATCAATAAATTATCTAGGAAAGCTACTTTTCCGAATCAAATTTATTTCAATTAAAATCATTAAAAAAATTGCAACGAAAATACTTCAGTTTGTCTATTTATTTACGGTCCTACAACCTAAAGTATTTCAAATTTTTTACAAACTTATTTTGCTTAGTTATTGAAATTATAAATATTTATGATCGAAATTAATTACAAATAATTCTACTCCTACTAATATTATAAATGCGAAAGTTTTGTATGGTTGTGTGTTTGTTACTCTTTCACGCAATAAATACTGAAAGGAATTTAAAAATTCTTTCACTAATCGAAAGCTACATTATTTGCGAGTCATGTAGGCTTTATATATCGGTAAGCTCTGGCGTTATGAATAAGCTTTAGCGTTATGAAATTATTTATTATACGTTTATTAAATTATTATTTATACGTTAAAGGGCGCGTATTTGATTGTTACGTTTTAACAGGGGACATCGTGAAAAATGAACGTAACGAGTATGAAGGGGGTGGAGCGGAGAGGGGGGTAGTGGGGGAGGGCGAGTGGGGGGGAGTATTGGGAGCTGAAGGGGGGGCGAATATGCGAGTGAAGTCGGGGGCAAAAGCCAGTAGGATATAATTTTAATAATTTTATCATCACTCGTTTGTCTTTTGAGTAAGGTTATTGCTAACATGTTTCTGACTGACTCCATATTTGATTATAGCATTTAACAGAAGTTGTCGTAGGTAAATAATATGTTTTGTATATTTTTTACATCATGTCTGCTTTTCTGAAATATTGTATTTTGATAATCCTAGCAATTTGCGGTTCCAATTTCAAGTCTTATGATACGGTAACTCCTAGGTCTTCTTTTATGATAATATTTTGTTTATTTATGTCACTATTGTGAGAAAAATTTTCGAATCACAATATAATTTAAAAAAAAAAATGTTTTTCAAGGTATAATCCCGTTAAACCGCAATTAAGCAGTTTGTGAAAAGGATGTTAAACTTTAATTACAAATTAAGTATACATGCATAACATTATTACTATAACTATACAGATTGTCACAATTAACACACGTGACTTAATATAGACCATCTCTACTTAGTAACTTTTTAAATATTTTTGGCGAGCTATATTCCAGGGCTTGCTGTCCGTAGTTATTGTTATATTTTGGAACAAGCATCCCTTCATTCTTTGTTAACCTAGTATTATGTTCATGTTCCACTTTCCTCTTATATTTTTCAATAAAATTATATTATCAAAAACTTGTGGCATTTGAGGCGTTAAATACAGCGCATGTTTATCAAGGAAACTTTGCTCATTTGGAAGAAAGGATTTCCTAATTTACTGCGGCTTCCGACAAACCACCTCATATAAAACACGTAAAAAGTAAAAACTCACCCCTCCCCCGTGAGAGCGCTATCACCTGCTTGCCGCTTATAGTGCCTTACTGCCGGGGGTCGTTACTGGCTGCTAAAGATGCACTCAAAACTCTGCATCCGGCCGCAAAACCTGAATTAACTACCCACGTAATATAGAAGCCTTAAATCCCTGCTTAAAGCAAGGTAATATATTATCAACCATCATTTAAATCCAATTGTTGATAAGGGTGAAGTGGTGTGAATATGCGATACTACAAAAAGACTACATCAGAGCTGTGAAATTATAATTTTAGGATTTTTAAAGCTGAAAGTATTTATTTATTTAACGCTTTTACATGTTAGGTTCTAAAATCAATTCATGACAGATGATTTTCAAGCAGATAAAGAAATAATAAAAATGAAATTAGAAAAAAAATGCACACAAGTCACAAAAATACAAAAATACAGCAATTTAATGGGTTTTCTTTTAGGAATAGTTTTGGAATAAATTTTATAGGAGATCCACAATATTCGCCCAGTTTATGTTAAATATGTCAACATCACCTAAGTACTGATTTCCCGTAGTGTGAAATCGTTGTATCGGAGAGTGAGCAATGTAGTTCCGCTTATGAATGCTTCAGTAGAATAGTGTATTTTGTCGTGTAGTTACTGTCGGTATTCGTAAGTTTATGAGTTGCAGGAGTTCGCAACAGTCGAACTTAGAGTTTAGTATTTTGAATAAAAATGTTAAGTCGTTTATTTTACGTAGGTATATCTTCTAGTGTATGCGTTTTTAGAATATTTATCGGTAGATACATAAAATAAGCATTTTTTTTTTTATCAACCACAAAAAATCATATTCTCTTAAGAGGTCGTACTTTCGACGAAAGGTTTAACAATAAATCAAATTTGGTACCTAACATAGGTACCTATTTAAAATAACTATAATTTTTTATTAGATTCAAAGTATTCGATTCGGTTAGTGGCATAGTTGAGTACTTCGATTAAATTAATTAATTTGAAGAGTTTATTCGAAAATTAAATTTTTATTTAACAATCGATAGTTTGCATAATTTCATTTTCAAATTGTGACATTTTTGATACTTTCGTAAGAGTTTTTGTAATGATTAAAAAAACTTTTCGGATGCATTGTCATGTAATAATCCAGAAACCTTCGCCAAGTTATTTTTAAAGTTTATATAGCAATGCATAGACAACTCACATACGTAGAAACACATTAATTTTTATATTTATAGATTTACCTCGGTAGTAAAAATGAAAAATCATTAGTGGTTTAAATTAAGATCCGTCCAAAATTTATATAAAAGAAATACAAATTTCAAATACCGAATTATTAATAAAATGAAATAATTTTCTTCCTACTTTATGGCTTGGTTCCCAAAATCTTTAAATGTTGAATATTAAAAGTTTACTCACTGTGAATAATTTTACCCATTACGTAGATCCTCGCAGAAATTTCACATAATCAAAAATAACCAAAATGAATATATGTTATGATGACTAGTTTTAGTCCTATTTTTTTATTACGAATAACAATAAAATTAATTATATAGTAAAAAGACAATATTTACTATTTTTGATTAAACAAAACATGAAACAGAAAAAAGAAACGGAAAATAAACAGGTAACGGTCGCAACTCGGGACCGAACCAAGGACCTCTGTCTTACTTATTTTCTTTTTATCTTCATTTAGATTTATTGATTGAGCATAGCGAAATCTTGTTTTAACTCGACCGCTTTGCATTTCATATGTCTTTAAATATGTTTGTATGTTCCGTTTCCGATTCATGATGGTGGCCGTTTTAATGGATCAATTTTTGTAATGTGAAATTGTCATGTTTATTAGCACTTTTTCAATACCTAGCTAACTGCCTGAAAAAGTTTTGAAAAAAGATTTGTTATTACGGTAGTGATGTTTCTATGAACAAATTGTATAATTCCTTATTTGAAATAAAAAAAAAGATATATATGGTTCATAATTAATTAATGAATGTAGGTATTTAAGTACCTGCTTAAAAATCTTACGATTTCAGAGAAAATTTTGATTTTGATTTATTAAATAAAGAGAAAATTAGAATAATGGTTTTTTGAACTCGAAGTCTGCTCTTCTCGGAATCACTAGTTAATATTATCTTATTTTTACATAATTAAATATTATATTGAAGTACAACCTTCAAAAGTTGACCAAAAAATCAAATAAATTGAAAAATAAAATTGTTCGCAAATTTTAAACATTCTGAAAATCAGTTTTTTTAGATATTTCCTAAATTTTTTAAGTTTCTACAAAAACTGTAGTTTTTCATTTTCAAATTCTTAACCCTATATTGCGCAAGTCCCGGTTATCAGTGTTCATGTTAGTTCTCCCTCGAACCCGCAAACCTTATAATAAAAATGACCCTGCCCCAATTACTGACATGAAATGCCTTGCTGAACAACAATATAAATAACATTTAATCAAGGTATTTATGAAAATTTTGAAAATCAGATTGCGATTATTTTATAATATTCATATTAATAAGGTCAGGCGTACTCGGGTCATTTTTGTCACGGAAGCAGTTTTATCAATTTTTTAAAATCAATTGCAATATATATAATTTATTTTATTTTAATTGCACATTTTTACAGCTATACACATAAAAAATCGTACACAAATGTTTAATTTTATTAAGTAATAATAAGCCAAAATGAGGTACTTGAAAGGAGTGGCAGGGGTTACGAAATGGGATCATAAAAGAAACTCCACGATCCGAGACGATCTAAACATTGAACCACTGCTACTCTTCATAGAAAAATCGCAACTGAGGTGGCTTGGGCTTGTACTAAGAATGTCTGATGATCGAATTTCGAGGAAGATACTGAGTGCGATTCCAGAGGGTAGACGTCCAGTGGGCTGCCCTAGACACAGTTGGGCGAGGCAACTCCAGAAACTGTGTGACGAGAGGATGGGACTGCCATGGACGGAGGCCGAACAATCAGCACAAAACAAGGACGTATTAAGGAGCCTTGTCGATGCAATGGGTCCCCGGCCCGCATAGGACAAGGGAAAGAAGATGATGATGACGATGATGATGATGAAGTAATAATAGCGTGGAAAAAGTTCGGTTTATGGGCGAAATTCCTAAAAAATAAAACTAGTTATCTTTATACTAACTATGGGCCGGGGAATCCGAATCTGAAAGAAGTAGGTTGGGGCAAGCAAATATAAACGAATTACACGACTGCAAAATTTTGAATTCATACACAGTTTACAGGTAATTTTGAAGTTTTTGACGCTCTCAACAATGCCATAGAAAAAACCAAAGATATTTTATGTTCAACTACAGAAAATTAAGTGTTGCCATAAGCAATAATATCAATAATGTAAAACTTTCGACACGATACTTCCTCACATGATAATTCATCACATAACTCACATAAACCTGATGAATTATGACTATATAAATGAGTATATAAATTCCACCTAAACAATCAACATACATATGAATTTCCAGTAAGCATAGGCACAATAACCACCAATCAAGTAGTTTAGCGGCTACGCTAGGTTTGTGTAACATGGTTTGTGATAGAAAAGAAAGTGCCCCCTTCGTAGCGCCTACTCGCGTCAAGGCAAGACATCCCAGTTTTCAAGTAATTTAGCGGCTACACTAGGTTTGTGTAACATGGTTTGTGATAGAAAAGAAAGTGCCCCCTTCGTAGCGACTACTCGCGTCAAGGCAAGAAAACATCCCAGTTTTCAAGTAGTTTAGCGGCTACGCTAGGTTTGTGTAACATGGTTTGTGATAGAAAAGAAAGTGCCCCCTTCGTAGCGCCTACTCGCGTCAAGGCAAGAAAACATCCCAGTTTTCAAGTAGTTTAGCGGCTAAGTTAGGTTTGTGTAACATGGTTTGTGATACAAAAGTGAATAAAATTTATAAAAAATAATTACTGAAATATATAAACATGTTTTTTTACGTTATTGAAATTATTGCTTAATGGCAACACTTAATTTTATATATATGTAATATCTTTTGTTTTTTCTATGATATTTATTGTCAGAAAGCGTCCAAAATGGCCTTTTATATTGTTTGTGAATTCAAAATTGTACAGTCGTTTAACTCAGTTAATATTGCCGAGTGTAACCTAATTCTTTCAGATTCGGATTTCCCAGCCCAAAGTTAGTATTAAGATAATTAAATGTCTTCTTTCGGAGTATCGCCCATTTAAAGATGTGTCATTAATTCATTGCAGATTGTTTGTGTATCGAAAATTTTTAAGTCGTGTAATTCAGTTTATATTTGCTTGCCCCAACCTAATTCTTTCAGATTCGGATTCCCCGGCCCAAAGTTAGTATAAAAATAACTAGTTTTATTTTTTAGGAATTTCGCCCATAAACCGAACTTTACCCTAATAGCGTTTTTGAATTGTTGAATATTTAGTTGAAAAATATCTATATCAGGGGACAGGTAATTTAGTATCAGAATCATTTTCCCGAGTGGAATTACTCATGGTAAGTTAGTTCATCTCGTGTTCTGTGTTTGCGCGCTCTTGTGAAGTTGTCGGAACATAAAACTCAGTTTTTTTTTAAACCGGGAATAAGATGTTGCCTTTTAGAAGAATATATGCTGTTGTCAGCAAAGCAGTTTTCCTTCTACCGGCGAGGCTATTAATACCCAGCATGCTGGACAAAAAGGCTGATGGATATAACCAGGGATAATTCACCCCACTCACGAGAGGGCATCACGTTTGGGTCCCACCCGGGCGTCGCGTGTTCGATTCCTCGGCTGGTTAAGTCCTCCATCACAACACATGCAACATTTTCAGCTTTCTGTGATGGTAGTAGATGATTTTCAAAAAATTTTCGGTTATTCGTTGTCTTTCTTTAAAAAAAATACCCTTAGTCTCTAAGATATATCTCAGAAACTTCCTAGTTTCTCGGAGCATTTTCCATTGAAATGCCGGTAGAACAAGGATAGCATTCCCACCCGACGCCTGTGCTCTAAAGATTTCAATTCGTTTATTAAGTTAGGAGAACCTATCAAACGGACCGCCTGTTTCTGCACAGAATGGAGTTTTTTTTTTAGGTATTTTGGGGCTCCAGACCAGAGGTGGCTGCCAAATTCAACCGCAGGGCGCACTTGTGATTTGTACAGGGTTAGTAGTTATGTACTATTAAAGTATTTGCGGACTCTGTACAGTACGTCCAGTTTTTGAGAGGTTAACTTAATTATGGCTTCGATGGAGCCCCCACTTAGGAGCTGGTCACTTAGAGTTACACCATTTTCTATTTCTGTCTATTTTAGGGTTAGAATTACAAAATATGCTATGGAACAAAATATCTAGTACATGCGTCGATTATGGAAAAGATAGAAAAGTAGCAAAGAGCATAGAATTCTCAGAGGCAAGGTCGTACCCTTTACCATGTGCTTTGGTCTGAAACGAAGGTCCAATTTAGGGTTATTATAACGATAAAATGTGTCGTGTATCTATTCTCATTTTATTTTAGTTTGCAAAAGATTCGCCACGCAGGGTAGGTATTTGTGCGATACAGCCTCCCACGAAAGGAAGTTACCTAATGGAAATATGGAAAAAGTTCTGCGCGCCGTGTGCTAAATAAGTGAGAAATATGTCCGCGGAGCGATGTTTTTCGTATTACTGCCAAATACGAGTATAAAACAAAAACTTCCCTCCACAGCAGCGAGTTTTCAGTTTTGTCGGACGAAAAAGATTTTTCACGTAAACTTTCAATATTTTTTAATGGTTTTTTCATGTTCACATCAAAGCGTGTTATCGTTATATTAAACTCTCTATAATAATGATATTGACGCCTACAAAAAGAATTTTCATATCTTTTTGCAGTTAGACTTTCCATTCAAAGAATATGGTGTCTTATTGTTCGTTCTTGCAATCGGAACAAAACAGTTTTTACGGTTATTTGTGGGAATTTCTTTATGTTAATTCATGTAGATTTTCATGGATATTTCAATCGTCCAGTTCAGTCAGACATCTCCAAATAACGGTTCGATGTAACATTTTAAAACATCTTTATGAAATAACCCAGAAAACAGTTACATTGTGTTTAATTCACCTCAAGTTTTTCTGCATTGTGATTGATTTGGTGGTGTTTATGAATAATCTGAGAATTACACCAGATAGAGGGTGTACTTTTACATATAACTGCCTCTCTCTCTCTGGTTCCAATCCTGGTATTGGTTTGCAGCTATATATAACTGCCTACTCAACTCAAATTAAGATTTTTCGGAGATGTATGCATATTATCTGCATATATATATAATTTACGGTGCTCCAGATTTCATGTCCGGGTTGAATCTTTCCCAAATGAAAGACTAAACCCTTCCACACACTTTTCCACAAATGAATATCTAGTAAATTAACGGAATGTAATTGCACTATATAAGAATAAAACAATACAAGAACAATACGTCAATCCACCAGAAACATAATGGGAAAATATTTCACCGACTCCAGATATTTTCATATCAGAGGGTTCGGCTCTGATGAAATCCTAACTGGTCCGATAAATCCTACTGATCCCTCAATATAAATATTTAAAAAATCTTTCGTAATCCTACATGTATTTAAAATGACCGACTTTTGCATTTTTATGTACAAATTTTTTGACAAATCTAATACGCCTAAATTTTGAATGAGAGAGCTAGGTATAATGCCAGTAGCCGAAATAACAAATGGTAATATTTTTATAGTCTGAGAATGCCAAATTCTTTTAATTTCATTTCCTAAATCTGTATATTTTCTTATTTTTTCAGAAACAGTTTTCTGAATATTACAAGAATTTGGTATAGCGACATCAATGATATAAGTTATTTTCTTAATTTTGTCATGTAAAACTATATCGGGTCTATTATGACTAATTGTTCTGTCTGTCAGAATAGTTTTATCATAATAAATTTTATAAAATTCATTTTCTAAAAATGAATTTGTTATAATTAATATTATTATTACATATATATATATTATGTAATAATTATATTAATATATATGCATATTATCAACTGGAATATCGATTTGTCATTTTTGTAAATTTGAACAATTTTTTCTCGATTTTGGGGATGTTTGTGCATGTTTAAGGATAACTGTGGACAACATTTTATCAATTTGAAATAAATTATTATCCGTTTCGATAGGTACGTGACTAAATGAACAACATTTTTCAAATTTGGGAATATTTTAGACTAATTTTATACAATATTTTGAACATATTTGTGAAATTTTGCGGATATTTGTAAATATTAGTGTGGTTAATGGATTTTTGAAGATATTTGCCGAAATTTGTGGATTTTTATGGATATTTGTGGAAGGAAATTTTGCCTGCGGGCCGCATCAAATTTCCGCTGGCCGAAGGTTATCTACCTCTTTTTTTTTTTTTTAGACTATGGCATCCCCGATTGGGGTATGTTGTGAGGCTGAGGGTAGTGGGAAGGGGAAGGAGATAGGGCAGAGGAAGGTGGGGAAGTACCTGGCTATTCAGATCTGGTCACCAAACACGGCTTATGCCATTTAAAGCAACATTTCAATTCTGAATGGTGGTCTTACACCAGGGCGATGCAGGGAGTATCTTCCTCTGCTTTAATTGAACGCCCTTTTGATACTCTTTAGAAACTGAAATATTATAAACAACATCATGTTATATTATTTGTGTCCAAGAAATGAATAAAGGTATATTTTCCAATCAGCTGGATAGTTTTAGATATTTAGCGAGCATTTCAAAAAAAAGGAAATTATACTACAAGAGTCCCAGCTGCTAACGTCTGGAGCCAGCAAGACTATGGCTTTCCCAATTGGGGTATTTTGTAAGGCTGACGGTAGTGGAGAAAGGAAGAAGATGGAAAGGAGGAAGGCGGGGAAGTACATAACTATTCAGATCTGCTCACCAAACACGGCTAAAACCATTTCAAGCAACGTTTAAATTCTGAACGGTGATCATAAACCAGGGCGAAACTGAGTGAATCTTCCACTCTTGAACGTGTCACAAATATACTATATATTATTTTTAAATGAATTAATTGTGAGATAACACAAATTGAACAAATAAAATTTAATTACGCACGCCGGGATTAGATCCCGCGGCCTTCAAATTGCGAGTCAAGAGCCTTACCTTTAGACTACAGAGGCCGTCATAAATTATAGATTAAAATAGACCAAATAAAATAAAATGTTGTTGCTCATGAGAGAATTTTTAAGAGTTACCTTTAATCATAGATATCGTAACACGAACTTAAGTGAATTTTTATAAAATTTTCGTTAAGAAAACAATTTCGCTGAATTAGAGCAACTATTTTATTCTCCATTGTAGTTAAAACGAAGTTATAGGTCAGTAGGCGGCAAAATGTCCTTTTGAGTTTTAAATTATTCCTGTATTTTCTTGTATTTTGGAGGACACTGTGCCCGCAGCTGGTGACCTCCAGGACAGAGGTCAGGGAACTAGAGGTCAACTTGTCTGCCGATTTTGCATCCCGCTATAGAGCATAGGAACGAATAGGAAAATCCACAATATTATGAATTCTGGAATAAATTGAGTCACAAAAATAGACTGCGCCAGGCTGGCAGTTAAAAAATGAATAAATTGGTTGGAAACGGTCCTTAAGTTTTTTTTCCTAAAACTTGACAAAGGAAAGACCCGCATGTTGTTTTCGTGTTTTTCTAATTTATTCGCTGCTGTATATTGAGAAGAAAAACGCTACTAAAACTAGACTTATAATGCACCCCCGCCTGGTGTAAGTTAAAATAAAACGCATATTGGTTGATAACATGATTCGGATTCTAAAAAAAAATTTAATTTTAAATATAAGAAACTAAGTTAATTACAGCCTCATTTTGTTTCTTACTCTGGTTTAACTGTCTCGTTCAGAATAAAAGGAGTGCAGTTCACACGTTGTAGAAGTGAAACCTTCACTCACACAAGTTCAACCAACAGGAGCCTGGAAAAGTGAGCTCATAATCAAAGCGGCCAGCGCGCGTAGATTCATTCTGTATCATTCTATCGCAAGCTAAATCCTATAGATGTATGTGTCTGTCTATTTTTAGTGTCGCTTTTTCATTTCATCCAGTTTCAAATTACAACGGTGCTAAAGAAGCTTCACTTCAAAAAATACAAGTGAAACCTTCAGAAAACTAAAGTAGACAAGAGTGAGGAGGTTCCGAAGCGCCACACAAAGTGGAGACCGATTACTCTATCCCATTCTCTCGCAGCCTAAATCCGGTGCCATTGTTAAAAACTAATGCAGAAAACAATAATTTATTGTCTTTTCAGGAAGTCTGTATTATTTTTGTCAATTTATTGTTAGGTTATATTAGGTTGGGTTAGGTTAGGTTAGCTTAGGTTAGGTTAGGTAAAGTTAGGTTAGGTTAGCTTAGGTTAGGTTAGGTAAACTTAGGTTAGGTTAGGTTTTAGTAGATATTTTGTTGGAGGATGTTTTGTCCGTAGGATATTTTGTAGCGGGATGAAAACGCGCATAACCGTATCGATCACCTGTGCACCTGTGCAAGAACGCGAAACTCAGCGGATATGAGCAGAACACCTTTTCACAGTTGATATTAGCTTCTTGAGAACGAGTCGGCTCGCACGAGGAAAGAAATACCGGCATCTATATTTCCTGCTTTGTACAATCTGGGCCTCTTCGAGACCCGCGATAATAAATCTTAACCGGCCTCACAACGTTGCCCAACCGGGGGGCGATATATTTCCCCAGTCTTTGAATTAAAAAAAAAAAACTATTAAATAAAAAAATATTTTGCGTGCTCCTTCAGCTATATTTTTAAATTAAAACTAATTTTTCTTTCTCCCTTCAACGCTTACATATTTTAAGTAGGTATAAAAGCGGTGAAATTGAGTAATCTGCAAGTATGTTGCATGTTGTATGCTGATGATGCGGTGCTGATTTCTGACAGAATGGAAGATCTACAGTCTCTCGTGTCTAGGAGTATGTATGGGGAAAGAATTAATTATGAATGTAAGTAAGTCTAAAGTCATGGTATTTGAAAGAGAGAGTTCGAAAACAGTGTGCTACGTAGTTTTGAATGATGAATACTTGGAGTAGGTGGATGAGTTTGTGTATCTGAGTAGTATGTTTACGAGAGATAAGAAATATTGAGATCCGCAAAGAATTCAAGGCTGATGTAAGTGTAATGGGTAAGATTAAGAAACGGACCCTCCGATGGTTTGGGTAGAGCAAATCAATGAAGAAAGGAGTGTAAGAAAAATGTATAAAATTATGGCCGAATGATGCTGATGCTGAAACACTTTTCCTATAAATTCTATGTAAACCTTTAAGCTTCACTTTTTAATACAATTCTACTGTAACTTCAAGATTAACTTTATTTACTTTCTTGAAACTGTAACAAAAATCAAGAAACTTTTACGTGTTACTTATTTTTCTACTATATTTTTACAGATAACCTGTATTTTTAAATCTTTACTTTAAAATGTACATTTATTACTTGTACTTATTTATGTAATTTAGCATTTTTGTTTATATTTCCTATGTACAGGAAGTGCCTTAGTGGATTCCCATTACCTACTTGTGTCTTCTGTTGGACTTTTACGTTACCTGTATCTTATGTTATGTTATATATATTTAGAAATTATATGAGAAAATAATTATATTATGAGAAAAAAAGGGAATGGTCGAAGAAGTCGGGGACAACAGAGGAAGACATGGCACGATCAAGTGAATTAAATACTTGAGTCGGGCTATGTCAAGAGTCAGAATAATATAAGACTGAGTATGAGATGATATATGAATGTGACTGAGGTAAAAATCGAGTTGTTTGGTGGTCCGTCCTCTCTGCCTGCCCCTGTGGGGAACGGCGTGATGGTTAGTTAGTTAGTTAGTTTTTAATGACATATTATCCTAAATCCTAAACAACCACTAACAGCTTATAAAATACGAAGCAGAGAAGATTTTAATTTCATTAGGTTAGTGCGATGCGCTATGTACTGTGTAGGTAGGTGAGGGTGAAATGGAGGTTGCGCCAACAGCTGTTTTAGCAAACTCTAATTAAATACACTTTTCGCCCTAAACAAATTACCAGCCGAGGGTTGTTCCACTTTACCAGTATATTAAAAACGACGGCTGACATCTGTCGGGTCAAGCTAGGACAAGTTAACTGTGGAGTAAACAGCAAACAGATCCTATCTGTTTTTTTTTCGTTTTTCTTCACTTCATTCTCCGAGTGTATGTCTGACGCCTCGTCGTACGCGCCGCGCCATTTAAACATCTATGTACGTGAAATTTCAAACAAAGCTACCGTTGTAATTCGGTTTCGAATTCAAGAATTCGTCAAAGGATGGCGCCACTTACGTTAGCGTGAGCATGAAGACGTCCCCCTGGAAGGTATAAGTACTACAGATTTGTAAATTTGATTATCTCTCCGGATATGGAAAGATTGACGGTAATACTTAGTTGTGAATAATAGCACACACTGCTATATATTACATATGACGTCATTGCCGCCCTGTCGCGGTTACTTTGTCCCGGTGACTTGCTGTTACTGAAACACAGTGGATCCGAGGAACGGGCTATTTTTGGAACCAGTTCAAATTGGATTTAAAAAATGGTCACCAGCACACTGGGTGAAGTCGAACCAAAAGCCGCCCGCAGGTCCTAACAGCTAAAACCTGCGGAGCATCCTTAGTAGCTAATGATTGCCCGCTTAAGGCGACATAATACTCTAAAATAAACTCGAAATGGATTCATACGTCCTTCACTCTTGAGCATACCGACCTTCGGATTCCCACCCATCTCTTACATCTTTATTCTTTTTTCTCCTTCCTTTCTCCAAAAGTATCCTTTCCCTCCACACGGTATCCCCAAAGATGACAAAGGCCCGAGAGAAATTGTTAGCCCCAGGGCCTTCTGTGTAAAATAATTTTTAAAAAGACAACGATTGCAGAGAAAAAATTAAGATTACTGATCTTCTGAAATTATTAAGCACTTCTGGAAAGAGAAATAAACCTCCTGTCTCTCAGCGGGATGGGATAAAGTGGTGAACTACAAACTGCCTCTGCCAACAGAACTGGAGAGAGGTTGTCTAATTACTCTGGCAGTAACACGTATAGCCTTTATTCGGTTACTGATGAACTTACTCATTCAGTTAACGTCTAACACAGTTAGATTAAATAGGATTGTAATCTTTTTACCTGGAGACATAAGAAATAGGATTGTAATATTTTTACCCACAGAGATACCTAAGAAATTGGATTTAAATCTTTTTACCTGTAGAGATAAAAAATGGAATTGTAATCTTTTTACCTATAGAAATAAGAAATAGGATTGTAATCTTTTTACTTACGGAGATAAGAAATAGGATTGTAATCTTTTTACCTACAGAGATAAGAAATATGATTGTAATCAATATGTCAATATGTCAATATGTTGGTAAATAATACTAGGAGACTTACCTATATCTTTAAAGAACTCAGACATATACTAGACAAAGAAAAATTAAAAACGGTTTATTTTGCAATAATCCAGTCTATGCTTTCTTATAATATAATGTGCTGGGGATCCTGTCAAAAGACTCATATAGAACCACTTAATATTGCACAAAAGCTGATTCTTAAAGTTATGTTAAAAAAAAAATTTAGATATCCAACGAATTTACTTTATAAGGAATGTAATGTCATGAATGTTAAACAGCTATATATTACACAAACCCTTTGTAGATTTTTTAATAATATTGGTATTTCAGAAAGAACACAGCAAGTTCGTATTACTAGAGTTGGCTCTGGTCTGAACTTTACGGCAATTCATACGAAATCTTCTTTTGGTCAAAGGAATTATTTTTATCGGGCTCCACTCCTATTTAATAGCCTTCCAGATCATATTAAGTCATCTAATTCCTTGAGCATTTTTAAAAAGACCGTCAAATTATTTGTGTTAGCCGAGGATTGTAAATTGTTCACTGCTTTATCCTTTCTAAATTAATATCATTTTATTTTGTCTTAACGATTTTTTTTAATCCTTCTCTTGCTAAATTAATAGCGCAATATATAAATAAATAAATATTTCTCATCTTAATTCTTCGAAAATATTTTTTTTTTCTGAAAGCCAAATCTCAACATTATGGTCACCCTACATGCTTTCATTGTAATGTACTATCGCCTTCAGCTAATTAGGTACTTATTATACTCATAATCTGCATGAAACATACAACAATATTGTTCTTCAATAACTGTATTATTTTGTGTTATTTTATTAAATTGTAGAGTTGTTAACCTCAATACAGGCTTGACCTAGTGAGGTTATAAACTGAATTGTTAACATTAGTCCTAGGTACCATGTAAAGAAACAAATAAATAAATAAATAAATAAATCTTTTTACCTACAGAGATAAGAAATAGGATTATAATCTTTTTACCTACTGTGATAAGAAATAGGATTCGTAATATTTTTACCTGTAGTGATAAGAAATAGGAATGTAATCTGTTAACCTACAGAGATAAGAAATAGGAATGTAATATTTTTACCTACAGAGGTAAGAAATAAGATTGTAATATTTTTACCTACAGAGGTAAGAAATAGGATTGTAATCTTTTTACCTACAGAGGTAAGGAATAGGATTGTAATCGTTTTACCTACAGAGGTAAGAAAAGGATTGTAATCTTTTTACCTGTAGAGATAAGAAAAGTCCTTAATAGACTAATAAATCTTATATCTCCTCTTTTGATACAATCTACTGTCAAAGATTGACTATTGTCAGGGTAAACTTCTTCCTGCAGGAAAATGTAATTCAGCCAAGTCGATTGATTGAAGCTACTAACTAGGTGCGGATATTTGCTCTGCTTTCTACGCCTTTTATCAATCTCTCCCTCCATCATATTACAGTCCCAATCAGCAATAACAACTTCATCTTTACGAAACTACTTTCTTAATAACTCATCAAAATAAACCGCCCAGGGACAAAGTGATTTTAAGTAACAAAATGCTAGGCAATTGAACTCTACCACATATTTACATCAACTATCCAAATATTAAAGGTTAACTTCTTAAGTAAGACGAAGGGAAAATTCGACCTTAAAACAAAGAAATTGTTCAATAACACTACTGTAGCATCCCACCTGAATTACTGCAGCAGTGTTATCTTTCTGAGCAATAAAACACAAGTTAAACGAATGGAAATAATTCAGAACAGAGGCAAGAGGTTTAAACGTATTGTGCTGTAGCAGATATACTAGGAAAAATACCATGCAACGCCAACTCATTATGGCAACGATTAGTCTAAAATAACTTAGTCTTTATTTATAAGTTTAAAAATAAAATATTTTGGTAGAAAGCAGTCACTCTGTGGTTTGATATATTGACTGAAATAAAATAAAATGTTACCAGATTATATGTTGAATAATGTTAGTATTAATAGCGGGAACAGTTCATTTTTATACTACGAGAAACTGAAACGATTTTGGGCTTCCTAAAACAAACATATCCGAAGCACAAAACACTTATTATAATGGTTTTAAAATGTTCTATGAACTGCCTGTAAATGTTAAGTAGGCTAAAATTCTTGTAGTTGTTCGTGGATTATGTCTCAGTGTTGTGGAGTCCCAAAATTACTAGATTAAAGATGTTAAAAAAATTAAAGCTCAATAAAATTACTTAAAAAATATTTTACGCTAATTGCACATAATCCAACATATTTTTTCGGTCTGGATAAAAACAAAAAGTACATCAAGAATATCAATACAACTTAATATCAACAAAATCAAACGTAACACAATATCATTAATTATAATTGTTAACAGTGTTTTTTTTGTTTTTCTCATAATAATAGGTACAATCGATTCACAAATACAAAATTGTGCGTCTGGCTGTCCATAGACTCCACATCATATAGAAATATGGGCAAAATCAACGCTGGGATAAATCCCATCTTGGTGGTCTTCGTTAAGTCTCTGTCACTCTCTTATATCTTTTGCATTTGCATGACGTCTTTTGTCATGTAAATTTTCCTTTTCACTTCTGTTTTACAACCTCCTTTGTCAAATAAATGAGTCTAGGTATATGAAATCTTTCACCTTGTCTAAGTCTGTGAGATCTTTATTTGTTCTTACAAAGGTGTTTGCCCTATCGATCACCATTAGTTTTGTTTTAGCCTTGTTGATCGGTAGGCATAGATTACGGCTTTCTTCCTCTATTTTAGCAAGGAGGTGGTTTATTTCTTCTTTAGAAGATGCGATTAGGGTAGTGTCATCTATAACAAATAGAAAAATTTAAATAATAATGAATTTTGATATAAAGTTAAGTTAAGTCTGTTATTCTCTTTAAAATAAAATAGCTATAAATACCGATACGCGAACGACCTACTAAAATCAAAGATATCTGTAGTTTATTACTTTTCTATTTCCAAATAAAATTGAACGAATTGTTGTTATATTTTTCAACTATTTTCCTGAGAATTGTAAACGCACATCTAAGGGCGCCCGCAGACGAGTGACTTTAGTTGTAAAGATAGTTGTGTTGCAACAGTTTCTGGCATTAAGGTCCATTTCAATTTTGGAATAGTTTTCCAATAGTTGCCACAGCTGAACAAACTCTTATGCGCAGGCTCCCTAAAACGATCGGAACAAATATTTTATTTTCTCTGGAGATATATCTAAAAATGATAAATTTAATACTTACACAGAATGAAAATTTTAACGGAACACATTTTTCTTAAATTTGAATTTGTTGCGCCGCATTCTCACGAATTAAAACGCACCCAAGAGTATTTTCCCAGCCAATCACCTCCAAAAAGTTACGCCAATGGTTCCTTTCTAAAGTTTTGAGGGCTCCCATTGCCTAGAGAAAACAACACCGGGAGCTTTTTATTCTTAATTATTTATCTGAACGACCTCCGCGGTCGACAAGTAAGGTTTTCAACTAACAATGAAATTTGGGGTCTAGGGGTAAGGCTCTTGACTCGCAATCCGAAGGTCGCGTGGGCAAAGATTAATTTGTGTTATTTCAAAATTAATTCATTTAAAATAATATACATATAGTACATTTGTGGCACGTTCCAGAGTGGAAGATACTCTCAGTATCACCCTGTTGAAAGACCACAATTCAGAATTGATACGTTGCTTGAAATGCCTTTTAACCGTGTATGGTGACCAGATCTGAATAGCCAGGCATTCCACCACCTTCTTTTTTGCCATCTTCTTCCCCTCCCCACTACCTTCGGCCTCATAACATACCCCAATTGGGGATGCCATAGTCTCACTGGCTCCAGACGGGAGCAGCTGGGACTCTTATTAGGAAACCACATTATTAAAAAAATTATACAAAGACCATGGATTAGCAAGGAAATTCCCCATCTTCACCCTAATATCTTTCCCCCTCGCACTATCTTCAGCCTCACAACATTTCCCAATTGGAAATGCCATACTATCTCTTGCTGCAGATGGTCCGAAGGACTCTTGTGGGGTATTCACATTTAAAAAATAGGTTACAACCTATAATGCCAATTAGATTTGACTCAAACAGAAACTACATACTTAGGAATGTGTGTATTGATGCTTATATATAATATTTTAGAGAAACAGCCCAAGGAACAACGATCAATTTTGAATATTCCAAAAGTTTTACAGTGAGTTTTTTAACAATTTAAAAAAAAATATTTTTTATTTTTCGAATTTCAATGGAATTTTCTTTTCTGACGTCGAATAACCATTTTGAATCATTTTGCGTACAAGCGACAGGTCTGTGTTCGACTCTAATTTGGTTGCGACACCAAAAAACAATCGGTGTCATGTCAACATGATATAAAATATCCATTTTTAAATAAAATTGACAGCAAAATATTTATCTTATATTAAACCATCAAAATGATATATTCTTTTTCTATAGGCCTCGTAGCTGCTGACATGTTATTGTACAAAATCGTTTTTAGCAAAAAAATTGGTTTTGCTAAATGGATTGTGTCAAAATTTTATGACAGAGTACATTAATCTATTGCTTTTTTCTGTGAAATAAACATTCTTCAAATTACATTGTCTAGAATACTGTCACTATTCAGTTGTCACGTTGGCAAATGCTTCTATCTATATATTATACGGAGAAGAGTGGTATCTGTGGGGGTTTGTTTTTTTTCAAACCAATAGTTTAATGAAATTTGGCACATTTGTTCACATTATTACGAGAAACTACCACATCCTCTTTTTCTTCTCTTAAAGTAGAATTTTCATCGTTCTTAATGAAATTTTGAAAAACTACTTGACGTTCAAAATTACATCTGATTTCATACATCTCTTCTTAAAGCCCGGCCAACTCTGGAAACTCGTAGTCGAAAATGAGTCTGTGCGTTAGTTATTACTGCTTGAAAAATTCACGTCTCCTGAACCCAAATTTGCTTTGAATTTAAGTGTTACATTAAAAATTGAAACTGATTATGTAAAGAATTATTTAGACAAACCTAATTACAATATAATATTTTAATTAACTTTGGAATTATAATATCCCATGATACTCATGCATATCAGCTCCAATAAACGATATTAAAAATAAAATCACAGCTACCCATATTAGCAATCCAAAAAACATCATTTTATCATGTCAATGAAAATAAAGACAGTTACAAAATTCACCTCCACAAATAAAATACTCCCAGTACTATATACCAGAAGAACCTCATATTGAAATATTTATCCCTTTGCCATTCGTCACGAGAAGGGTTGTAAAGTAGAATTGCCCTGAGAAGATGGCAATAGGGTGATCTGAGGGTAGAATGAGAAGATGAAAGATGGGGCTGTGAGAGATGGCGGGGAAGCGGGGGAGGGGGAGGTGTGAGAGGAACCGGAAAGAAATCCACTAGGGTCAAGAATACAATATCCGGTCACAAACGGGACTCCCCACCAACTATTTATAGAAAGAGAATTAAACTATAATTCAACTTACGGTTGCTTTGGTATGAATACGAGTATAATAAATTCTCAATAATCTTTATATATAAAAATGAATGTTTCTTCGTTTGTCCCTTATGCGTTCCTAAACCATTCATCCGATTGCGATGAAACTTTGGTGATTTGTTTGTGCGAATGCCCGTGATAGTTTCTGTATATAATATATTGGTGACCTTTGGCGTTATTCATTTATTTTTTACATTAGCTCCACGCAGAAGGCCCTGATGAAAATAATTCCCCTCAGGGCCTATGAAATCTTTGAGGATGCTGTGGGGAGGGTCTTTTTAGGAAAGGTAGGAGAGGAAGTTCTAGGAAGAAAAAGGGGTAGGAATATATAATATATTGGTGGGTAGGGATCTGGGGGTCAGTGTGTCCAGTAGTGACGGACGTATGAATTCATCCCTCCCACTGCGGTATAAGGCGATGTTCCGAGAGAGTACGGCTGGAGAAGTCAAAGTCAAACCTTTCTCTCCAGATCCGGCCTGCCATATAGCTGGTGGCCAGAGGCATCAATTGCCAGACGCTGCCAAGAATCGGACTAACTCCTGCTAAGTCACCACACGTAGCGAACCACTTCGGCAGAGGTGTTAGTTATCCAATAAATGGTTCCCGGGCCGCAGTACACATATTTGTCTCCTAAATTATAATGAAATTATTTCAATATCCTTCATCCGATTGCGATGAAACTTTGGTGATTGGTTGTGCGCACGCCCGCTGAGGTTTCTATATATCATGGTTAGCTCAGGGTTTATGAAATTCGTATTTAAATTTTACAATAGATGGAGCGCTAATGTATTAAAAAAATATTGTGTATCCAAAAGCACTTCAAGAAACAGAATAAAAAAACGGTAAAAAAGTGGTATTGCAACGCATTACGGGTAACCGCTTGTATTATAATAAAAATACTATTTTCAGTTTGTGTGTCAGTATGTTACTATGGTTTAAAACAAACCCTAGAAATCAGATTTGATTAGAATTTAATTGTCATTTTAAAAATTGGAATTGATTTTGGAAACATTTAAACAGAATTGCATTATTGTATTTTATATATTATTTTACATTGTCTCTCGTTGGAAGGACTATAGTTCTGATCACGAAAATAAGGTATCTGTTTATTTACGTTACTGCTGTGTCGACATATTGCTTTGGGTTATTTGTGGTAGAATTTATTATTGGGTTATATCATTTCTGCGTATGTATATGTACGCAGATACGTTGGAATTTTGATTATATTTTTAGATTTAAAATGCTTACTTTAAATTATTATTATCTTATTCGAAGATTCTGATGTCCTTTCTTGTTTTATTAATTTATTGGCGGCATTTACTCGTATATTAAATAATAATACATATCGTATTTAGTAAAATTGTGGCTATGTCAATCTGAAACATTTTTAAAAATCGCGTTGCAAACTGAAAATAACTACGATAGGATGTGATGTGAAATAACTGATAGAAAAATGTGTGTAAACTTCATGATTGTAGAGATCAACGTTTATTTGTAATATAAAAGCTTTCGAAATAAGAGTGTTGAAGCTCTGGCGAAGTCGGGTAATATTTACCAATCACTGTAAAATGATAGTAATTTATCTAGGGCCTAGGGCGTGTCGTTGTTTCCCAAATAAGAACAATTATTTTTTACTTTTGGTGAAATTGATTGAAACGTTTTCAAATGTCGGTATTATTTTTGTAGAGGTCATCAATTTCACTTGCCTGTCTGGTGAGAACTGGCAAAGTCAGGTTTCTTTCACGTCGGCATAGATCACATTTCTGTTCAGTGCTGCTAGTGATATATAGAGTAATGCAGGGTTTCCCAAACTTTTTCTGCAATGGAACACTTTGCAAACCTGAAATTTTAACGGAACCCTTAGCTTATTTTTTAGGTTGGGTATAAAGCACTCTTTTTAGAGTGAGTTGCATATTTCAAAAAAATCCTTATCGTAAAAACTTTTTAAAAAGTTATTAAACACATAATTTATTTAGTATACATATGTACAAACAAAGAAAATACGGAATATAAACAAAAAATTGGATTAAATAAAGCAACTAAAACTTTGACGATTTCGAGTCCGTGAATTGCGAACCTTGAGATCAGGCACAAGTAGTTGGAAGTTGGATTCGCTGGTAAGTTAGATTCTAATATCTTTTGTCGTATCGATCCTGTTCCTGCACTTTGACTTCGTTACAGCATGATTAGAAAATCCCGTTTTGAAAATTTATTTTGATAAATTGGGGAACTCTTCTGACAAACTCGCCCAGAAATCATTTAAAGGCTGATTTTCTATTTCTGTTTCAACATAGAGTCACTAATTAAATTAATTAGAATTTCATATTCACTTGCGCAAAATTTTTTTTTTAAGAAAGACAAATATTCCCGGCTTACGAATAACCTGACAATATTTGACAGTAAGAGGAAAATTTTGCTTGTGGTTGTGTTATGATGGAGGACTTATCCAGCCGAGAAATCGAACACGGGATGCCTGGGTGGGAACAAACTCGATGCCAACTCAGCCACTGACTGGTCCTTAATCCTACTGATTTAGTTGTCACGAAAAATGGATTCCGAACCCAGGAATCGTCCTTACTAGTTTTCGGAAAATAATCAAAAGAGTTATTATCAAGTTGTCTATGTGTTCTTAAAATTCTTTGAAGACCTATTCATCTACTTTAAAAAAAATGTCATTCAAACATTCATGTAAGGCAGGAAAACAATTAAAATCATCAGATTGAACTGATGAAATCCAAAATTGTAATTTTTTTTTTAACTTTATCAATAATATTTGCGGCACCATGCACATTTATTGTTCGACTAATTGCTAATAAGGATGTAGAAAGACTGATTGATTTTAACATTATTTTACTTTCAGGTAAATATCGTAATAAAATCGGTATCGTAAAAAAATATTGTTGGGTTCCTTGAGAACAGAAATTTCGTGAAACACATTCAGATCGTTATCCCGTTGTTATTGTTTCCACATTGTAGGTACAGATGTTCATATTATTGACTCTTACCAGAGTATTATACACCATAGTAATTTTTGTTTTGTTTTAGTATGTAAAATGAAGATTTACTGCGATAACAGCATAAACGGCCCTTTCAACTTCCATAAAGCTTAGTCTCTGTACCTGGAAGGGTCTAGTACCAAACTTAAGAACTATTGTGAAGTATTTATACAAATAATAATTTCATGTGAATAATTTCAGTAGTGTATAAATATGAATATATTATATTATGGTGTTGAAATATCAATATGAAATATGTGCATATTATATGTATTAAATGAATTTTTTTCAAAAAATTTACGCGGAACCCCTATTCAGGTTCGGCGGAACCCTGGTGTTCCGCGGAACACAGTTTGGGAAACTCTGTAGTAAAGATTTAATGGCTGTACGCGTAAGTCAAGCGCGTAGAAATAAATGCTACAGAATAGTCCTGGGTCGATCGTGATCGATCCGAGCATTTTGATCCGATCACGAACCAATGATCGGGTCACATAAAAAAGATTTGGTCATTGACGAGCTGTCAATTCAGTCCACACTAGTGTTGGGCGTGTCAAAGACTATTGATGTACACACTTTGTAGGCCGGAATCTCGTTCACAAGGCAGAGAAATGGAAAAAGTAGATGCTTAAATCTGAAATAGGCTGGAACCGCAACGATAGTCCATTACAGATTTACCCTCTCTATTTCTGTGTCGCGAGAATGAGACTCAAGCCTCGACCTACATAATTTATACAGTTGGGGTATAAACAAACCCCCAAAACAAATAACGAAAATAGCGTTATTTGTTTTTGGGGTGTTATGCCGTGTTGCGCTACCTCCTTCTTTAGCCAACGTTTTGGACAGCGTTACAGTGTCCATCATCAGGGCAAATGTGTGATGATGGACACTGTAACGCTTTCCGAAACGTTAGCTAAAGAAGGAGGTAGCGCAACACGGCATAACACACCAAAAACAAATAACGAAAATACTATACGTGAAAATCTAAAAACGTAGTTATGGTCTACCTCAATACTTCGGCGGCGCAGCGATCTATCTATGGACGGTATTTTTCTACGTTTAAAAGCACCCGTTCAAAGATCGGGTATTTTTGATCCAATCACTTCGCCAGCGGGTAGTGAGTCGTGATCAACCCGGGTCATATAAAAATATCGATCGACCCAGAACTACTAAGGAGGCCTATGTCAATCCAGTAAAAAAGGTTTTGGGCGATTTTCCAAGGACACCAATTAGTCAATAAATGAAACCCTTAAAAATGAATTTCCCAGTAATTGAACTAATTTAGAGCAGAACTTGCTGAATATCACATTCAGTACAAAATACAATCCGATTTCATCAAAGCGCGTTTCTTTTTCTTCGGAATTTTCCCGAATTTCACGAAATTTCTCCCTTTCGTCATTACCATTTCCGCAAATTTCCCCCACCGTCATTATTTTCCCTAGTTTCCCGCAGAGGCCGCTGTGGAGGTAATATATTGAGACTTTCCCGACATATTATCAGCCGTAGCATCACTAAAATACCCACGGATTGTGTAACTGTAGAGAAATAAAAAAATACGTTCGGATGTACCACGTTTATTACACACGTAATATGAGCGTATTATTATTCTTTATTTTCTCGTGTTCGTATTTTTTTTTTACTAAACTAATGATCGACGCAGGAGGCCCTGGGGAAAATTATTCCCCCCAGGGCATATGTCATCTTTGGGGATGCTGTGTGGAGGGTCTTTTTAGGAAAGGAAGGACAGGAAGTTCTGAGAAGGAAAAGGATATTAGGGATGGGTACGAATCTGGGGGTCAGTGTATCCAGGAGTGACGGACGTATGAATCCATTCCTACAACTGCGATGTTCCAAGAGCTGGAGAAGCTACAGGGACTCCCTCAACCATTATCTCCCAATCCGGCCTGCCATGCAGCTGGTGGAAGAAGCATCCCCGGCAAGACCTGGACATACCTCACCCCATGAGTCCAGGCACCCGTGCTAAGTCACCAAACGTAGTTAAGGCGGTACACAATCCTAATAATTTTTGTTTGCTCAAAACTCATTTTTTAATAATTTCCGGCGAATTCGTAACTATATTAACGTTTTTATTCAGATCTTGTCCTGGGGATGTAAGTTCTTTGTATTTAAGATTAATAAAAATAATACCTTACCATTACTATATATATATTTTACGTACAACGATTTTAAAACTTTATAACCCGTGTACAAGTATAAAGTTAGCGGTAAGCACCAGATTTTATTTTTCTAGACGATAAATTAATAACTTCGGCAGTGCGACATCATGGCACATTTTAAATATTTGTAACACGTTCTTCAGAAATAATTAAATTGAACGCGGTGGACAGGTCTAATCTCCATGCCTGCTAGGATGAATTCCACCGTACGTTCGTCCAGTAGTTACGCCGTGCAGTTTCATTTTTTTTTTGTGAAATGTATTTTACGCAGAAACTTCACTGTGAAACCCATTAAACAAGTAAAATTGTCTACAGAACTGTTTATTTTCCCAAAATAAAATAAAATATCAATAATGAAATTCGATCACGAGCTAGAGGTTTTTCAATTATATGCCAATTTGGCAACCAGTATGTGTACCGCCGCCCTGGAAAACATTTATTGGATAACCACGGGTCTTGGCAGTGGATGCGTCTGACTACAAAACTGCGTAGCAAGCCGGTTTAGGTTGAATGGAATCTTTGATATCTCCAGCAGGACTCCAGATGTCCCATCGTCTTGCACCGCAGTGTGATGATTAGATTTATACCTCGGTTACTCCTTCCCAGAACTTCCCCTCGTCTTATTTTTCAGAAAATACCCTCCACACAGCATCCACAAAGATGAAATAGGAACTGGGGTGGATTATTTTTCTCAGGGACTCCTATGTGGATCTAATATTTAAAAAAATAAGCAAGACAAGTTTCCGTATTGTGATATTTTAAAATTATTAAAATTTTTCATATGTACGATGAGGTAAACGTTTTCCGAAAAGAGCGCTGTTTGAAATTCGAGTGAAACCGGGTAGTAATCACTATTATGCGCAATTTGCTTTTGTTTATGTGAATTCCTCACAAGAGTCCCAGCTGCTCCCATCTGGAGCCAGTTAGCTACGGCATCCCCAATTGGGGCATGTTGTGAGGTTAAAGGTAGCCGGTAGGGGAAAGAGATGGGGAAGAAGAAGGTGGGGAAGTGTGATTTACTGTGTGAATTGCGTATAATAATATAGTTACAAGTCTAATCTGCACATTATCTAATATCGATTTCAGTTTTTTGCTTTCCAATAATGCTACAATTTCTTTTCCTCAAAATTCTGGTTCCATCCCGCGACAAAATATCCACGACAAAATATCCTACGAACAAAACATCCCCCAACAAAATATCTACTAAAACCTAACTTAACCTATCAAAAAATTGGACAAAAATAATACAGACATCCTGTAAAGACAACAATTTATTGTTCAAAAATAGTAAAATAGGACAAAAATAATACAGATAACAATATTTGTTTGTCTTTACGCCTGTATTATTTTTGTTAGGTTAGGTTAGGTTTTAGTAGATATTTTGTTGGAGGATGTTTTTCCGAAGGATATTTTGTCGGGTATGAAAACTCGCATTTCCCAAAAATCTATCTCCCGACACAAATTCAACACATTCTCTATAGTTAGCCGACCCACCAGAATACGCTCCGAATTGAAAAACAGAATATAATAGGAATATATTACCCCAAATTACTTTTTCAGGCTCGGCAAATGTATAATCGGTGTTGTAGGGAGGTAATAAGGTTATAGGGCAGGCAGACCCTTAGCGGTGAAGGTTGTTTGTAAAAAGGTGGGCGAATTAAAGGAGTTTATGTCATAAATAAGTCTTTATGATTTTATTAATTAAGTTAAATCACACAGCTGGTCGTGTATTGGAGTATAAAAATGCGTAGGCAAACGAATACACGAAACTTTACTTATTTAAGGGAAAAAGAATCATTGTGAAAAGTTCAGAATTAAGTTTTGTTCGTGGGTTAGGTTAGGTGAACTGGTGGTGTTTTGTATTGGGACAGATAATGTAATATTGTACTTAGGTACGCTATTTTTGGAATCGTTTTGAAAAAAATAACTAGCGTAATCAAAATCTAACAAAGAATTTTCAAAATGTTCCAAGTGATATGTGTTCATTAAACATCTTATTTTGTTCACAAATAGCTACATAATATACATGTATTTCAAAATTTGGGTGGCGGGTATTGGTACCGCCGCCCGAGGAACCATTCATTGGATAACCCTCTGACAGAGGCTTGACGTGACCCGGTGACTTAGCAGGGGTGCCCGGGTTCAAGGGGTGAGGTTTGTCCAGGTCTTGGCGGCTGATGCGTCTGCCTACCTGCTGCGTGGCGGGCCGGATCGAGAGAGACTGATTGGGGGAGAACTTTTGATCTTTCCAGCCGGACTCTCTCAACCCATCGCCTTGCACCACATTTGGAGGGATGGATTCATATGTCTGTAACTCAAGAACTCACTGACCCCCAAATTCCTACCCACCCCTCATACCTTTTTCCTCCCCAGAACTTACTATCCTTCCCTTTCTTAAAAAGATCCTCCACACAGCATCCCCTAAGATGACATGGGTCCTGAGGGAAATTATTTTCCTCAGGGCCTCGTGTGTGAAGATAATATTAAAAAAAACATAGGTTACCTCAAGTGATTTGCTACGTTTGATGATTGTCCAGGCTCCTGGGGTGAGGTTTTTTCGCCCACTCACTGCGTGGTGGGCCGTATCGAGAGAGATTGGTTGAGGGAGGCCGTTTTACCTCTGCAGCAGGACTCTCTCGACCCATCGCCTTGAACTGCAAAAGTAGGGATGGATTCATACGTCCGTCACTCTTGGACACATTCACACCCAGATTTCTTCCCACCCCTCATGCATTTCTCCTACCCACAGCTTCCTCTTCTTCTTTCCCTAAAAAGACCCTCCACACAACATCCCACAAGTTGACATAGGTCTTGAGGGAAATTATCTTCCTTAGGGCCTGCTGTGTGGAGCTACTGTAAAAAATACGTTTTTTATAATAACTTCGTTTGAATGTTAGAAATTGGGTTTTAATTTAATAAATGTGTGAATTAGGTAGCCACCTCTGGTCTGGGGTCCCAGAATTTTCGATTAAGAAACTTGATTCAACGAAAACGGAATTGATGTTGATCTATGTAAACGTTTAGTTTTTTTTTTTGTATTTTTTTTGAGTGAATAAAATTTTTCAAATATTGTCCGTTGAAATCATGCAGATTTTCAAAACAAATGAAAACATGGCTTCAATAGCGTTCAAATTGCCAATAAGAAAGCATAATAATATTGGGACTTTAAAATAAATCTTGCTTAGAATGGAATATTGTAATAAATTCCTTGTTCAAAACCCACGTAGAAAATTAGTTTTATATATTCTTTGTCTGTAATCCTAAATGAAATTAAATTCAGCAAACGGAAACTTAATGAAAATTTATATTAGAATTAATGTAATCCGCAAAATATAATACATTAGCGGTTGGTTAATAATTCAGTTTTCACCCTAGAAAAGGTAAAATGGGCTTCTTACTAAAATGTAATAAGTTTTAGTCACTTTAACACCATACAGACGGCCTGTGCTCGAGAGGTAAGGCGTTTGACTTGCAATCTCGAGATTGAATCCCGGCGTGGGCAAATAAATTTTATTTGATTAATTTGTGTTATTTCACAATTAATTCATTAAGAATAATAATATAGTATATTTGCGGCATGTTCCAGAGTTGAATGTACTCTCAGTATCGTTCTGGTGTACGACCACCATTCAGAATTAAAATGTTAGTTGAAATGGCTTTAGCCGTGTTTGATGACCAGATCTGAATAGCCAGATACTTCCTTCTTCCCCTCCCCACTACTTTCAGCCTCACAACATACCCAATTGGGGATGCCATAATATCATTGGCTCGAGACGGGAGCTGCTGGGGACTCTTGTGAGACATTCAATTTTTTTTTTTAAATAAGTTTTTATAAAATTTCAACTCTTGAACCATTAGACGAGATACCGTTTTTTTTAAAGTTAATAGTTTTTTCAAGAAAAACCTCTCGAATGGTTAGCGCTGGCATCACGAAAATTGCATTACTTTTCTTAATTAGATTTCTTGATCAACGCATCTATTCTTGGCTGGCAAAGTCACTTCAATCATGAGTTTTGGATGTTTAAAATATTCACATTTTTGGTTGCGTTAAGTTATAATCTTCTATCTATCCAAAGAAGAGAGTTAGTGGATGGGTGGCCTCGTTTTTGCATACAAATCTACAGTTTTTTTCCAAGATCGACGAAAATTTTTACCTTAAAAACACGAAGATCACTGTCTACATGAGACGAAGTACCACCCCAACCCTACTTTCTCAACCTTTAATACAGCATTTTGATACTTCTTGATGAAATTTTGCACACTTGACATAAAATGATACAGGAAAATTACTGCCTACATCTAATTTCGATGAACTCTGTGAGAACGCCAGGGATTTATTTATTCATATATGGTTAAGTAAAGAATACTTTCTGTGGTGGGCGACTTTTATTTAATTTTTACCCAAATCTACAATTTTATTCCTAGATTGATGAAATTCTGCGTACTTCACCTACAAAAAAACAAAATTTTTAACAAAACAAAAAACGACTTAAAAAAAATGCACTAAAAAGTAAAAAAATTATTTCATACGATTGTTATTTTTGGAGTCGGTGTCAGCCAAGATCTCCACATCTCAACTATAACTAGCCATGTATGTAGTTACCTTGACTGTCACCGACTCCAACAATAACAATCGTACGAAATTATTTTTTTACTTTTTAGTGCATTTTTTTAAGTCGTTTTTTGTTTTGTTAAAATTTTTGTTTATTTTGTTGTTTTTAGTGAAGTAATATTGAGTTATTCGTCCATTTGTCGCGCACATACTTATTGCAAATTTAAGACATATATGGTTTTCTCATGGATCCCATTGTCAGAATTAAACCAAATTAAAATGGGACCACACGGAAATCACCAGCTTTCTAATAAAAAAAGAATTATCAATATCGGTTTACCCGATCGAAAGTTCTGAGGTAACAAACATTAAAAAAAAAAAAAAAAAAAAAAACCGTCGAATTGATAACCTCCTCCTTTTCGAAGTCGTTTAATAAAAGAAAGGTCACTGTTTAAATCTGATTTCGAAAAATTCTGTGTAGAACCGGGACGACACCGTGGATATCACATAGTACTAAAAATATACGTTAAATTTAGAAAAAAAAAGTTTTCTCATTCGAAACACTTTGATAATTTAGTATTTTCATTATGCGTCACTCAATGATCCTCGACAAACTTGTTTTCTTTTCCCTTATCCAGTGAATGGTGGCGCCTCGTGGCGGTAGAAATTTATATAATTTTATGTTGAAGTACTCACCCAGAGAATCCTCGGCCGGAAACGAGGGAGGGGTGGGTTGAGAAGAGGGGAGGGGAGGTTGTGAAATCAATCACAATCGTTCCGACAGCTGAACACTTCAGTTTCACAAAAAAATTTAATTCTTCTACCATAACAAATTCTCCAGTAAGAGGAATATCTTTAAGGGATGTACCCTGGACCCCTAGCACGGTCGATCGATAAGGATTGTATCGATAACTTTCAGTAACTTCTCATTGTTCCCTAGGACAACTGCAGATCGCTAACGTACAAACAACAGTTGACGATGAGTATATTAAGAACATTTAGACATTGTGAATTGTTATTTATTCGTTGACGATCTGCAGTCATGCCAGGGATCGATGAGAAGTTACGGAAAGTTATCGATATAATTATTGCTAGGGGTCTGACTTTTATAAATTATTATCGTATGTTTATTATATTACAAAATATCTCCTAAATATTTTATGTAAGTGTGAGTACCGAAAAAGGGTCAGCAGAGCCGGTGAGACTAAAACATCCTTAATCGGGTTGTGTTCTGAGATTGAAGGGAGTGGGGAAGGGAATACTATTATAAAGGGAACATTCTATTACATGGCTGTTCAGATCTAGTCATCAAAGACTGCTTGTGTCATATCAGTATATCATGGTCGATCGGTAAAGCCCCACATCAATGTGATATTGACTAAATTCATTAGGCGTTATTTGCGAGCACGGTCAACATATGATTCTGACCGACGCACGCCTTTTTTTGTCAAAAAACCGCCAATTTTGGCGCGATTTCCTGAGTGTCAGAAAGTTGTCAATATGCTGTTTATTGTAATACACATTTTGAATAATGTCGTTCATTATGCAAAATAACTGGGTTTGTATATCTTTGAAAAAAAGGGGATGCCATAGTCTCATTGGAACCAACGCGTTGAATCCTTGTGTGGGATTTGAATTCTTTTTTTTTAATCGAAGGGGTGCAAGACTACACAGTTACCTACTCATTAAAAAAAGGTTTATATATTTTGTTTACAAACATGATTTATGTTTAAACTGATAAAACAGGAACCGAATTTATATCGCGAAAGACCGCTCTTTTATAACATTGGTTAAAAAATTAATAGAATAGCTGAAGGTGCATTGGAGTGTAAAATCGAGGTCACAACTCAAACGTGTAGGCTTAAAGTACATTGTTCTACCCGCTTGTAAATATTTCCCGTTGTGAAAAGCCTTTGGAGGTAATATTTCATTAAAAGTAGGTCAATAATTTGAGGTTATGTTACCACGGAATTGGAATTACCTTGAGGCTTATAATATGTGCTGTGTTTTAAATTACTAGCACATTATCATTATGCACAATCAAGACTCATGTATTTTCAAAAATATATCACAATAAATGTTTTTTAACGAAAGTTCAAAATTCCGGGGTTACGAATAACTTGGTTCCTGTTTTTTTCCAGGCAACCTTCTCCGTGAGAGCCTAAGATCTAATTAATTGGAAGACTTTTATATAATACCACTATCTCTTGTACATGGTGTAAAGAATATTCCATTTTCCCGCGCAGATGATAATTATCTCACCTGCTGACAAATTCGTAAAGCTCAGATGATCAACTGTCAAAAAAAGTGCTTCTTACTAAATTAAAAATAGTAAACAATTTTCATAAAAACATTTCAAATTTGAATATATTTTTTCTATTTTACTTGGAGCAGCTTGTATCTGGGTAGTATGTTTACGAGAGATGGAAGCCTGATAGAGATGTTGATATAAGGGTAAATGCAGTTAGTTAATAAAAAAACTGTCAAATGAAGCGAAACTAGTAGTACACAATGGATTATTGGTACCTACCCTGTTGTATGAGAGTGAGGCATGGAATTGGCGAAGGAAGGATTAAATTAAACTGAATTATTATCACGTGAAAAATGTGGGGATTCGCAAAGAATGCAAGGCTTATCTAAGCATAATGAGTAAGATTAAGAAAGGGAGCCTCAGATGGTTTGGGCATGTAGAGCGTATGAAACAAGAAAGTAGTGTAAGACATGATCAAGTGAATCAGATACTTGACTCGGGCCATGTCAAGTCAGAAGAATAGAAGATTATGAGACGGTGTATGAATGTAAGTAAGGCAAATAATGGTTGAATTTGACAGCCACCTCTGGTCTGGAGCTCCAAAATACCTGAAACTAACCTCGACTCTGCGCAGAAACGGAAGTCCGTTTGATAGATTCTCCCATCGTAACAGCCGGATTGCAATCTTTAGAGCACAGGAATCGGGTGGGAACGCTTTCCTTGTTATAAGGGTATTTCAATGGAAGACGAGGAAATAGCGTTATTGATCCCTTCAGCACCGGTGCATAGTTACTGAGATATTGTCACATATTGTCACATGAGAACGGGTCCTTCTTCGATTCGTTCTTGTGTTCAAGAGCTCGGCTATGGAACGATTTGCCGGTCTCTGTATTTCCTCTTTCCTACAACGTGGATCTCTTCAAAACCAATGTTCATTCCTTCCTCTCCTTAAAAAGACCTTTCACACAGCATCTAAGATGAAGAAGGCCCTGAGGGAATTTATTTTCCTCAGAGCCACCTATGTGAAGTTAATTTAAAAAAAAAGAGTGTATGGCAAGACCGAGTTGTTTGGCGGTCCGTGTTCTCTGCCTACTTCTGCGGGGAAACAGTGTGCTGGTTAGTTATATTTATGAATTTAGTTTAATGCGGAGTCCACACACCACTAGCATACTCCAGTTTGCTCATACGGTTGGTTCGTTTTGTCCTTTTTTGCTCGTTGTGATGCAATACGAAACCATCAAAGTAAAGCAGAGTATCTCGTTATGGCGTCTAAAGTTGCTTACAGACTTGGCCAACAGATTTGAAGCAAACATGTGGAAAGGGAACGATAAATGGGGTTGGTTTAGGGAAAGGATGGTTAAACGGCTGAGCCTTTCGACGTGGTTGCTTCATCTAGTTGGGATGAAAGCGCTATTCTGTAGGCAGCTACGATCGCTTTTAGCCGAGTTCTTTACCCGTTAGCGGGTTAGTCCCACACACCCCGAGGGCTTAGGAATAGTGACGCTAAAGGGATTTCACAAGTAAATGAAAGAAATATAATATTTTATTAATAATAATGTTGGTATTTATTTTATAATTTTTTGTTGTATTGTCGGACCGGAGACGTATTATATAAGAGTTTTGTTTAAAAGAAAACTTTTTTAGTACCGTTGTGATTTGCGATGAGCGAGCGACACTAAAAAAACATAGTGTGCAAATCACACGCAAGTGAAACCTTCAGAAAACTAAAGTATACAAGAGTGGGGAGGCTACGAAGCACCGCACAAAGGGGAGACCTATTAAACTAACTCATTCTCTTGCAGGCTATAGATGTATGTGTTTATAGATGGCTAAAGATGTATCCCTTTTAGTGTTGGCATTTTTCGTTTCATCGAGATTCAATTCACAACGGAGCAAAAGAAGTTTTCACTTCAAAAAGAGACAAACACATACATCTAGCCTGCGAGAGAATGAGATAGAAATAAAAAAAATTATTTATTTCACGGGTACTCGGTTCCAATATAATATGATAATTCTCCTTTAATCCAGTGGTATAAAACGCCTGACGAACCTTAACGGCCAGACATTCAACGAACCAAGGATCGAATCCTTCGGAATCAATTTTTTTTTGTAAAATCAATATCTAATCTTTAAACCACACCAAAATGAACAGGTAAAGAAAACACAAAAGAAAGCGACATCTAGCGACTCCGAATAAGAAAACACAAATACTAATACAGGAAAAGGTGCAGTAGAATTCGACTACAAAAATATGGAAAAATTGTCTTTCATATTTGCAGGCTTCCCATTCTTGCCTACTTTAGTTTTCTGAAGGTTTCACTGGCGATATAAATGAATGGACTGTATAACTTCAATAAATTACCAGGGTTATTTGATCCTGCTTACGAAGTTTCGCTTCATTTCAAATAAATATCTCGTGGCACTGGCACTTTATTAAATCGGTTAATCTTCATTAAAGTTGGAAGTTTTGGGTTTCTTTTTATCTCACACAATACACTTGAATCGGATTAATAATCCTTGATCGATGGTTGACTAATGACATTCAATAAGAGGTTTTTATAGCTATGACACGGGTAAACCGTTCTTGGTAGCGACAGTAATTCGAGTGAAGAATTATTTGAAGTTATTGCGATATAGGCACAACGGCTAAAATTTTTTTATAAAGTGGCTTATCTTTAGAACACAGGCATCGGCTGGGAATGGTAACCTTATTCTAACGGTATTTCCATGGAAGATAATCCAAGAAATTAGCGTTACAGATCCCCTCAGCACCGGTGCATAGTAATGCCAAACGCGCGTTCAACATGTGTACACGGTTGACTTTTGTCACATGAGAATCTTCTACGACTCGTTCTCGAGTTCAACAGCTCGGCTGTGGAATGATTTGCCGGCCTCTGCGTTCCCTCCTTCCTACAACATGACTCGTTCACTCCTTCCTCTCCACAAAAAGACTCTCCACACGACATCTTTAAAGACGACTTAGGCCCTGAGGGAACTTATTTTCCTGGGGGCTTTCTGTGTGGAGTTAAGGCTCCGCATCCGAGCTTAAAAAGAATAATATGGAGAGATATGAAATTACGAATGTTAGAGGAGCGCGCTAATATTTGAAGTGTTAAATTCGATGCGAAAATTGCGAAAATGTTTAATACAACACGACTCGTTTAGAATAGAGCAAAAATCTAGTGGAAGTATCTTACGTATCATTTAAAGAAAAATTGTGAACTTGTAAAATAACCGAAACAAACGTGTTTATAATAATTTTCGGAGCATACTTTGCGATTTTTTTTTTCTATTGAGGGAATTTTATATAATTTGCTTTTCGGCGTGGGACGCGTCTAGATATTATCTTAAAAAATAACATATATTTTTTTAAGAGCTTAAAAACTTCAAATGTTTTAGGGAGATATGTAAAAAATCGGTAGAAATTCGGGTAGCGGAGGCTTAATGTAAAAAATATAGAGTGCAGTTCATACGCGGCAGAAGTGAACGTTTACCCACACAATCTCAACCGATAGGAGCCTTGAAAAGTGAGCTCATAATCATAGCGGTCAAAGAGTCTTGACGTTTCATAGGTATTGTGAGAGTGTAATGTTTCATTTTATCTCATTCTCTCAGGCTAAATCCTGTAGATGTGTGTTTTTTGTCCCTTTTTAGTGTCATTTCCGTTTCATTGAGTTTCAAATCACAACGGTGCTAAAGCAACGGCGAAGCATATAGTTTCTTTCTTCTTGCTTGGTGTCAGTCAAGTAGGCTCCATCAGAAAAGGGAGATATCAATATTGAATCAGGAACGAAAGTAAAACAATCCCATAATATTAAGGCTCAGTTCCCGGCCAAAAAAAGAAGAAGATGGAGAGATATGAAATTACGAATGTTAGAAGAGCGCGCCAACATTTACAACGATAAAATCGATGCAAAAATCATGAAAATCTTTAATAAAACACGACTCGTTAAAAATAGAGAAAAAATCTCGCCATAATTGTCTTAAACAGCATTTAAAGAAACGCTGTGAATTTTTTCATACATACAACTTGTAAAATAACTGAAACAAACGAGTTTATAATAATTTTTGGAGCATACTTTGCGACTTTTTTCTATCGAGGGAATTTTATATAATTTGCGTTTGGGCGCGACTAATGTCTAGATATTATCTTCAAGAATAACATATATTTTTTTAAGAGCTTAAAAACTTCAAATGTTTAAGTGAGGTTTGCGAAAAATCGGTAGAAATTCGAATACCGGCGTCTTAAACATCTTAATTAACTTTATATTTTTCTAGGATTACTCTAATTTGTTTTTCTATCCTTTTTTACTGACATTCTCCTGAAAAAAAATTCTATCCAACCAGAACAAACGAATACCAGCGTTGTTTATCACGTAAATAAAATCATTTTCCAAAACACAAAACATCCCTCAAAGAAAAATTTTCAAAATGATATTATATTTCTTGCCTCCTATTATATACATTTCGTTCGCTTCAGATTACATTATAAATTGCATTTACCTGGAAACTCTCGTTTCACAAACTTCATTTATGACTTGACTTCGTGTACTTCATACTTAGCCTCGGAGTCGCAATTCATTAATTATAAAATCAGCCTCTTTCACCCCGTCGTGTTAAAAAGGGGAAGTATTCCCTTCAAATTCCATTTAGCGCAGGGGAGGATCCTTAGAAGAAAGTATAAAATCTGTTTTCTAAAGCAGAAAAACTCTTGAATGGTGTGACGATGTCATGAAATTTTGTATATATATCTGGAATTTTTAAATCAACGCTACAATCTCCATTGTCTATTTTACAGACAATGGAGAACTACTAGCTGAAGAATTTTCTGAAGTAACCAAAACTCTCGAACAGTGAGTTCCGGCATCATCAAATTTGTACACATTCGTATATCCGGAAGATCTTTGTCAAAGCTGCAATTTTTATTGCCTATCTCCATTATTCTTACTTTGACCTTTATTTAAATAAATAATAATTATTATTTATTTTTTAGCTAATTATTAGTTAATTATTGGTTAATTATTTATTTCAAGAAAACCTTTATATATTCAGACTGAATGCTGTAGAAATGAGATACCTGACGCATACGTATGGTAAAACCAAGTACGATCGTGTGAGAAATGTGGAGATTCGTAAAGAATATAAGGCAGATGTAAGCATAGTGAGTAAGACAAAGAAAGAGACGCTTGGATGGTTAAAAATTACACAAAAATCGTGTGAATTGGGGAAACTTGTACAAAAAAATATTTAGAAATTTTGGTAAAAGCGTTTTTATTGCGTAACAACCATACAGATCGTTTTATAATACTTACTTTTGCAAATAAACGGGAATCGAAATTATTAATTTTTCAGAGGATAAAATTAAGAGATAAATAATGATACATAGGGAGCTGCTGCGAAGATATGTGTATCAAGTATCAAACTGAATTCATAATTTGGGAGGCGGGAATGGGTACCGCTGCCCCGGAAACCGTTTATAGGGTAACCAACACCCCTACCATAGGTAACCCTAAGTGGTTCGCTATGTTTGGTGACTTAGCAGAGGTGCCCTGGTTCATGGGGTGAGGTTTATCTAGGTCTTGGCGACGGATGCGTTTGCAAATCAATTGAATGGTGGAACAAAAAGAGAGAGACTGGTTGAGGTAGTTCTTTAGACATCTACAGCCGGATTTTCAATTGGGAGGAATGGATTTCCGTGACTCCTGGACACTTGGTTACAGATTCTTTCTCACCCCTCACACCATTTTCCTTCCCAGAATTTCCTCTCCTACCTTTTCCTAAAAAGATTCTCTATAAAGCATCCCCAAAGATTGAAGAAATTGTTTTCCTCAAAACCTTCCTGTGTGGAGCCAATATAGAAAATATGAAGTAACACTACCGCCTAACGTATTCGGAGAAGGCATTAGAGACGTAGATAACAAAATTTAAAACGTTTTCCGAATGGTGTCATGTATATAACGTAGTGTAAAGCTCGTAGAAATGTAGAGCAGACATACTAAGCGATTATTAAACGATTTATTGAAGTGAACTTTATCATACATAGTAGAATCACACTGTTGTCATTTTCCTGACAGCTTTCGTGAGAATATTCCTCGCTTCGAATGGCTGATACCACTTATGTGAAAATGCAAATTTATAGCTATTAAGAACTAAGTGCTGTGTTCTGAAGTAGATTTCATTAGACGAGCACTGTCACGACTAGGTACGTTGATTTTAAATGAATTAAAAATGTCAATTTCTAACATAGTATTGGTACTTGGATAACGTGTAGTATTATTACATATATTACGTAAATAGTATATTTATTAATAAAACGAGTTTACTTGAATAAAATATAATATTATCTTGGAAGGCGGTTATTGGTACCGCCGCCTAGGGCACCATTTACTTGATAACCAGCACCCCAAGTGGTTCGCTACGTTTGGAGACTTAGCAGGGGTGCCCGGGTTCATAGGGTTGAGGTTCGTCTAGGCCTGGCGGCCAACACGTTTGCCACTTACTGCGTGGCAGGCGGGATCAGGAGAGATTGGTTGAAGGAGACCTAATCTAGATCTCTCCACCCGGACTCTCGACTCATCGCTTTGATAGGTTCATACTTCCGTCACTTCTAAACACATTGACCTAAAGATTCCTACCCATCCCTCATATCTCTTTCCTTCCCAGAACATCATCCCTAAAAAAACCCTCCGCACAGCCTCCCAAAAATTATACAGGCCCTGAGGGATTTTTTTCCTAAAGGCCACCTATGCGGAGCTAAAAAAAAATTATAAAAAATAACAAATAGACACAGGTCGTTTAGGAAATAGTGCCCTAGAAGTCACATTCGAAGAGGATAAAGTAATAGAAGAGATTTCTTGGATGTGGCTCACGTGTGACCTTTTTGGTAGCCTGCCAAAACACACTAGTTCAAAGGTTATAAGGACAACTAGACTGCTTTTATAGAAATTGTGTTGGGTTGTATTTGAGAGATGTTGCCAGGAATTTTTTTTTTTTGAATTATAATTCTTTAGCTAGTAATTACTTCACAGATAACTAATTGAACAGTAAACTGACTAACCTACTAACTTACCAACTAATTAACCAAATAACAAACCAACTTATAATAATGAAAGCGTTTTGTTAATTGTAGAAAGTAATAAAATATAGTCTTTTTGAGATGCTGCAAATTTGAAACTAAAATCTATTAACAGAAATAACAGTGTCTGTAACTTGCATGTAAGTTTGCGTGGAAATGATTTGTTTGTGCATATTTGTATCTACAGTTTTACTCCAAGATTGATGAAATTACTTAGCACACTTAACCTTCAAAACTAAACTTTACACTAGACTTCATATTTCATACAAAGTAACAATACTCCATTGGTCACCATGAAACAGGCAGCCGCCTAGTATGGTGATCTAATATATCTACTCTATGTAAATGTCTTAATAATATAAATGTGTTTTATAAATAAATAAAAAAATTAAAGAATGGTCACGGTTTTTTTGACTTCAAAAAACACATCGTAAAGCCCGGTCAATGCTGGGACTTTAGCTAAAAAGTTACATAAACTTTGATATAAATACGGTTTTAAAGTTTATGTTATAGAAATTTCAATGTTTTATTTACTGTATAATAATAACAAAAACCGTATATATTTAAATTACATCTCAAAAAATTTACATGTGGGTTGTTGGTTTTTGTCTAAACGACGACAAATATTGCCTTCCCATTTTTATTTTATTGATTCATTTAATCTATTTTATTATTTTTTAGCCTTGACTCTGTTTCATCTTAACTCTTATTTATTAATAAATACCTTTGATTTTATTATATGCTATACTTTTACTCTGTATGGGATGTGTGGGATTGCACTCTCCTCCCCACATCCTGGAATAAAGACTTTACGGTGCTCCAGATTTTATGTCCGGGTTAAATCTTTCCCAAATGAAAGACTAAACCCTTCCACACACTTTTCCACAAATGAATATCTAGTAAATTCACGCAATGTAAGTGCACTATATAAGTATAATAAATACAAAACAATACAAGAACAATACATCAATCCACCAGAAACATAATGGGAAAATATTTCACCGACTCCAGATATTTTCATATCAGAGGGTTCGGCTCTGATGAAATCCTAACTGGTCCGATAAATCCTATTGATCCCTCAATATAAATATTTAAAAAATCTTTCGTAATCCTACATGTATTTAAAATGACCGACTTTTGCATTTTTATGTACAATTTTTTTGACAAATCTAATACGCCTAAATTTTGAATGAGAGAGCTAGGTTTTATGCCAGTAGCCGAAATAACAAATGGTAATATTTTTATAGTCTGAGAATGCCAAATTCTTTTAATCTCATTTCCTAAATCTGTATATTTTCTTATTTTTTCTGAAACAGTTTTCTGAATATTACAAGAATTTGGAATAGCGGCATCAATGATATAAGTTATTTTTTTTTAATTTTGTCATGTAAAACTATATCGGGTCTATTATGACTAATTGTTCTGTCTGTTAGAATAGTTTTATCATAATAAATTTTATAAAATTCATTTTCTAAAAATGAATTTGGTTCATATTCATAATATGGTACATTACGGCAGTCAATCAAGTTATGTTTAATTACCAAACTTTGGTGAATTATTTTTAAAACTTGATTGTGCCTAAATGTATACTCGGACGGCGCTAATACAAAACATCGCGATATAATATGTTCTATAGTTTCCGGAAAAGCCAAACATTTTGTACATAAATCATCAATTTGATTTGCATCTTTGATGATATGCTTCCTATAATTTTTAGTATTAATGACTCTATCTTAAATGGCAAGCATAAAGCCTTCTATTTCTGCGCTCAACTCTCCAATACTCAACCATTTGTTTGACGAAAATTTGTCAACAAATGTTTGGTTGAGATAATTGAAGTGTTTTGCGTGAAGAGTTTTATTTGACCAGGAATCTAATAATTCCTGGTTGGTATTTATAAGAATGCTGGCATTCTTGTCGTATAAATTTTATGGTGAAATATTTCTATCTGCCTTGCAAATTATTTTGTGCATTTCTGAACTAACAGCTTTCCTATGGAAAAAATTTCTTAGCATTTATACCTGATTATGTTTTAAAGATGTTATTTTGACTATACCTCTACCTCCTAAATTTCTAGATAAATTAATTCGTTCTATAGCTGAATTTGGATGATGGGAATGAAATATTGTTAATGTAGTTCTAATTAATCGTTCTAAGCTATCTAAATCTGTATTAGACCATTTAATTATGCCAAATGAGTAAGTTAATAGAGGTATTGCCCAAGTATTTATCGCCTTTACTAAATTTTTAGCAGATAGATTGCATTTCAAAATTTTTCTGATCCTAGTTTTAAATTTAATCCTAATATCATTTTTAATACTAGTATGATCTAATCTATTTGATTGCGGATATGCTAAATATTTATAAACCTCATCCCCTTTCATACTTTCAATTTTGAAATTTCTAAATATACCCTCGTCTCCATCTACAATTTTACCTTTCTCTATATGTATCGTAAATTAAAATAAATAAAAAAATTTAAATCTTTATTATTATTATCCACATTAGAATTATGGGTTTTAAAGTGTAACATTTAAAATTTAATATAATTACATATCTAATTAAAATTTAATATAATTACATCGTTGGATCTGCCGGATCTGCCTTTATGATGGACACTGCAACGCTGTCCGAAACGTCGGCTAAAAAAGGAGGTAGCGCAACACGGCATAATACCCCAAAAACAAACAACGGAAAAACATTTATTTTTATTTTTTTATTGAGTAAATTTTTTGCAATAAGTTTATCTCATTCTAATATTACATATTTTATATATTCTCCTAATAAAGCAAGTGCTTGTGTTTAGGAGAGGATATCTACTTATTTGATGTTGCTAAAACGTTCCAGCGCCCTTCAAAATATTAGCATTATCTTATCCACATTAGAATTATGGGTTTTAACATGTAACATTTAAAATTTAATATAATTAGATATCTACTTGTTCGATGTTGTTAAAACGTTCTGTCGCCCTTCAAAATATTAGCATAATCTTATCCAAATTATAATTATGGGTTTTTACATGTGACATTTAAAATTCGTGTGTCATCTTCGAGCTTCCAGCCAACCACCACCTTCGTATCTTCGTTAAACCCCGAGCATTTTACTTTACTCGTGGTATCAAAATTGCATAGCTTTCGTGCTAACTTCCTGAACGTAATTCACCAAAGCCATAAAACTATACTCAATTTTCCTCACAGTGATTTCCGCATTGGTTGAACTAATATGATCCAACTTTGGTAAATCTTTTCGCGTGGGAAAGTGTGGCCAGGAAAATCGGAAGAGTTGTGAAATAAGTTTCACACGTTAGCTTTTCTATCCAATGAGTTAAAGGTAATCTGTTTTTTTTTTAGAAAATGCAAGCAAAAAATGCGTAATTAATCCCTGAAATGACAGGGGTAAAATGCCATATGCTGGCTGACACTATTTTCGTGATAACTTACTTGTTTTCTACAAAATTCTGTTTTTGTAGATTACAATGTCTTACCCGATAAAGTATCTGTATAGTTATAAGTTTTGTGTACTTTCCCCAGGGGATAGCTGCTTATATTCAGACAAAATGTTCATTTTTTTCGAAAATACGAATTAGAATACCTACCTATTTAATATTATTAAATAGGTAGGTATTCTTATATTTTATAGCTAAACAAGCGTTCTTTATTTTTAAAAATGTCGTATTTCAGGATCTTCGCCTTGCCGGAGCGCAACTCTACCAGCTGAGCTAATGTGACCATAACGGATTCGGTCAAATTTAACTGTATTAACTGACTAAGAACTACCAATTATTTTTAATAATTTTAATACTCTTCATTTTATTAACTCATATTTTTATTGGCTGCTATCTTTATGTATGATTGTAAGATTCAAAACCAAACTAAATGCTACCTAGATAGTGTGTTGGATAATTTTTTCCCATTTTTATTCTTATTTGCATCTACTGACTTTTCTTCAAGTATAGGATAAATATTTATTTTTATTTTTATCTTAAAAAATAAATATATTTGCAAATGACGAAACGAAAAGCTATAATAACATCAATATACATTATTCTTGCAAAGTGAATAAAATACATTTTAGTTTACCAGGAACATTTTTCAGTGTTCAAAATACCATAAAATCCAGGCAAATGCGGTGAGCTACTAGCAAATCCACAGTGGATTTCTAGACACATTATGGGTTAGTCAAGTGGAAAAGGAAATAGACCATGATACAAGGTAGTTTAATCGTGCTGGAAAAAAACCACCACGTTTTTCCATATTATTAATTTGGAAACAACATTTACTTTATTTTAACGACCTTTTGTCAAATTTAAACAATACTAATTTGTCAAATTTAAACAATAGGAAACGTTACCACCAACAATAATAGGAAATCAATGAAATAAAAACGAAAACAATCTATGGAAATATTTTCATGATAAGCCACACAGAAATAATATAAAAATGGCTTCACCAAGTCAAGCCATCATCAAGTTTCACAACGTCTTACGAAGCCGTAATATCAATTACATCGCAAAAATTGTTTATCAATAAATCGTTTTTAAAAATTAAAATATAATGTTTTTAATATGATTTTTTTATAAGTAAAATATAATTCTATAAATTAGAGTTGATTAAAAAAAAATTTATAATATTATTTGATACCATTTTATTAATATTTCTTTAAATAACCACAATAACACCGTGCATAAATACGAACGCGTTTATACTGTAAATACTTATATGAGTTTTAGTTGGTTGATATTTATTTTTGCCATACTTTAGCCAAACAACCTTAATATGGATACACCTAAAGAAGTCTCTCGCTAGAAGCCTTCAGGAAGCACCCTGAGAAGAGTAGGTACCTGCCTGCGAGCGCCGGAATGGTGTCCGGAAGTGGGAGCGTCGCGATGCCGTAAATCCATTAGATACGTACTCGGCATCCACTAGGCGTCGCGGCGCAACTACTTACCTGCTCTACACACACATAGGCGTCGGTTCCAAATACTGCAATTTTCATTTTATAATATATATGTGCCCACAACAAATACACACAAGAAATTTATAAATTAATGAAACTATTCACCCTTGATTTTCTTACTGTAAACACCTTAAATTTAATACGATGGATGCTTACAAGAACCAAACCATTCGACCACTATCGATATCGTCATAGATGTACCGAAGAGCATTGCGCGTTTTCATCCCGCGACAAAATATCCCCGACAAAATATCCTACGAACAAAACATTCTCCAACAAAACATCTACTAAAACCTAACATAACCTAACCTAACCTTAATTTACATTTTACTATTCTTAACCAATAATTTATGGACTTCACAGGATGTCTGTACTATTTTTGTCCCGTTTTACTATTTTTGAACAATAATTTATTGTCTTTATAGGATGTCTATATTTTTTCCCATTTTTATGTTAGGATAGGTTAGGTTTAATTTGGTGAGGTTAGGTTGATGTACTTTAGGTTTTGTTTTAGTAGATATTTTTGTAGGTGATGTTTTGTACGTAGGATATTTTGTCGGGGATATTTTGTCGCGTACCGAAAGTCAGATTATTTTGCTATATAATTTGCTAGCTTACTAAGTGCTTAACCATTAGAGCTGAAAATTAATGATAAAACTACCATGGGTCTTTCTGGCATAACTACAAGCTGTATTTATGAACGAATAACTGTTTTTTTTTTGGTTCAGTATTGTTGATTTATGATTTAATGTATTTTGATGTTAACGTTTCCGGACAATGGATGTCTTGGATTAGAACAAAAGCACTTAGACAAAATTTAAATATTTATCAGAAAAATACAGTGTTTTTAGGTATCGTGAAGTATTAAATAATCAAAGATCAAATATTTATGAAAATAGCTCGATAGAAATAAAAAAATTATAGTATTTTTCATGTATTTTGTTTACTGAATGTTTCACCGTTAAAAGCTATTTTTTCCCTAATTGTGGCGCCACCCCAACCATACCCCGTCCGCTAGAAGCCATATTTGACCCCAACATCCGTTTAACGCCGTTTCCAGGCTCTATTCCGCCGTTATAGCTTCCGGTAGAACGGGGGAGTCTTTTGTACGGCCGTTTCGAGGCATAAATTCATCTACCGCTTCCAACCGCATTACTTAATCGCTGCAATTTGATCGCGTATCGTCTTTTCATCGATGCATTTATGAGCGGTGGCTGTTTTATGGGATATTAGCCCGTGTTTTCGACGTTTTAATTCACCGGCGGAATGCGGCGGGGTCCACATAAATGAGAACGACCCATAAAAAGGCATTCATGAGTAGAGTCGAGTCATTTTGATTGTGATGGAAACCGCTGTTTAAGACATTGTTGACAGACTCGGTCTCTTTTGTTACAATCTTAGCTTTTCTTGGTATTTTTGAGGTTATTTTGTTTAGTTCGACTAAATTTCTTCTTCCTCCTAGAGTTTTTTCCCCAAAATATTTCTGGTTCTACTTTTGGGATTTTTTAAAATAATTTTCTTTGTTCATTGCTTTGATAGTTACATAATTAATGGATTTCGACCACCATGATAATCACTTGCCCGTGTTATGGTGGTCGATTTAACACATGGTACATGAATACTTGAAATAAAAAATTATAAAATAACTATTAAAGGATTTTAAAATAACATCAAATAATGTAAATTAAAATAGTAATAAAATAAAACAGGATATTTCTATAATTTTAGCAGAGATTCGATTTCAACTGCATCTCGAAAAGTAAAATACTTTTTGTCTTCGAAAAGGAAGTTAGACATCCGAAAAAACACTTCTGTCTATTTTAAATTCTCTTAAATTGGCGTTCATTAATAGAAATGGCTGCGAACCTTTTTCGCTATGGTTCGCTACGTTTGGTGACTTAGTAGGGGTGCCCGGGTTCATGAAGTGAGGTTTGCTTAAGTCTTTGCAGTGGTTGCATTTGCCCGATCAGGAGAGACTGGTTGAGGGAGACCTTTTGACCTCTTCAGCTTGTAATGGTCCGCCACCCTTGGCTTTTGACTCCAATTGTGATGAACCCTACCTAGCTGATTTACTTTTCTAAGCTTCTACCTCGTAGTTTAAATCTCGTAGCTCCTGTCTCGTAGCCACGCTCATAATTCTACCCTTATGTCCTACTGATCACACCACTAGGTATGATGGCCTGACTCAACCCTCCTTTCGGTTTATTTCTACCTCAGGCTCGTGATTTCTAAACCCCTATACCTTATAATCTAGCTAAACCTACCCTATCTTCTTAAATCCCTGCGATTTTCTCACAGTAATCAAGATTTAAGATTTTTGTTCACATTATTTCTATAATCTGCGTTGTGTAATTTTTTTGTTTTAGATTTTACATCTGTTTGCATACTTAATATGCACACATATGTAGAGAAGATAATTATAAGGTTATTTTTATGCATGAAGATCACCATGTCTCTCTCTCAGGTTGATGTGGGACCTAGCGATCTGTAATGTGGGAAAATGTAAGGTTCTACTTTTTTGTTCCAAATAATAAAAAAACAAGAATGTTTGGGAAGGTTCCATAAATGTGTATTTTACAACAAATCAAGTTAAACAAAATTAATAACCGAAACCCTCATACCTGTGGACCAACGCAAACGGTTCTATTCTCTAAATCTATTACGGAAAACGGCGAACGGAAGGTGACGGCAGGCAATCCTGCGATCGCCAACGGAGGACTCCGGATGAAGGGGGCAAACATCTCGCGAAGAATCTCCAGACGGCCAGGAGTCCGGGCCAGATGGATCCGACGAGCACGTACCGGGATGAGGGCGCTAAAGGCCAAATGCCAGGTTATTTCCTACAAGCGCGAGGGACGCCATCTTGGTGCCAGAGCGTGGTGATTTTAGCGAGGCTGTTTCCTCCGACGGTGGGCCACAAATAAATCGTTAGCGTCACAGTTTTAAAACCGGAGCATATCCCCGTGGTGGTTTTGCGCGGAATTTATCATCTCCAAAACAGATGGTTTGCGATTTATCCGGAATCTCAGCACGATTCCCCGAGCCACATGGCCACACACATCGTACTTCAAATTTAACAAAAACCCAAAAAGGTTACGCATGCGGAGAAATCAAATTCACCATTTCACAAGCGGCACACACATTATTAACCGAAAATCCAGCCCGAAAAAGTTAAATAATAAACTCAAAACATCTTGTTGAGTGACCTCGTCAAAAATTCACCGGTTCCCTGACGGTGAAATTTTAAGAAAGTGCATAGAAAAAGACCCGGTTCAAAAATCAGAGAAAAAAGTCTTGCCAGTCCAATACAGGCTGTTCAAATTACCAGGTTAGTGGTCAGGTAAATAATTATATCACAAATTGATAATTATTTACGTGACAATTCCCCCCTTCTCACGAAAATGTTTGGCCCCAAACATGAAATCCACGATTCCGATGTAAAAAGAAACAAAAAAATAAAGGTACACAACCAACTAACTAACTAGAAGATAGGTCCATCAGGTATCTAGAAATTTTACAAAAAGTATCCATTAACAATCATAAACAATAAATCATATAAATCTAGATAGATTGAAAGAACAATGAGAATAGGATGGTACGAGAATAAGGAGTCCACAACACTTTCAGAACCGATGGAGCTGGGTGCTGGCAGTACTGGCTGAAGCCCAGACCTGTTATTCTCATGTCATCTTAACATCGGGAACATCTTAAAAGTAAAGAACACAAACAGTGAAAAGAAAAAAAATTATGCACAAAGCATCACTTTTCCTTCAGCAGGAAATTTTGCCATTAAAAAAGGCTTCACTTTAGGGTGGTCAACCAGCCCTCACTTTCACTGAATTTAGGCCATTTATCAATAGCGAAAAGTTAACTATTCTATCTACCTAGGTCCAACAGGTCTCATAGGTTAACATAAAAGTTTATTCAACAAAAAAAACAGAACAGACAATAAAACTAGAATGATGATTATCTTTCAGAGATTTTCAACTATTAGTTTAAAAAAGATTTATTACAATGTAGAACCATAAGTATATGAGTAGTACTTGTGTATTATTAATGAATTAGTTAGACCAAGTTTGCGAAACTTGCCTACTAAAAGTGGTTAGATTAGGGTTTACATATTTAGAAATACCTATTCATACAGGTGGTTACAATAGGGTTTACATAATTAGAAATACCTATGTTTCAAAAATAAAATTAGATCAGGTTTTACAATACCAAAGATATACCTGTCTATAAAAGTGGTAACAATGAGTATCAGTAGGAACACAAAGACAAGCAAAACAGAATCTAGAATGTTTAGCTGAATGCATAGGGATTACAATTTAACAAAAAAAAACCTAGCTAATATTAGTGAACCAGTATGATTAAATATATAGAGTCCAAGCCATTTTAATAACTAACACTGTGTGTATAGTTTGCATAAGAAAATAGACAGATCACACCGTAGACGGAGATCCTTCAAAATATTACTTCAAAAGTAAGCAAAAGGCAAAATTTCTTGAACAGACAATATGTATTGGTGATCGATCATATCCATGTGATAATCGACACTATTTAAACTGGAGATCAATCAAAACATTAAATTGAATGACACTAGGTACATAATCGTAAAACATTAAATTGAATGACACTAGGTACATAATCGTGTAGAGAAACACTGGTGTTTCAGCAGTGAGACTAATACAAATATTTTACTTATAAGCTATACAAAAATACGCTCTCCTGTGCTAGAGGTAGAGTATTGTATATTCCATGCTGGAATTACTTAATAGGAAAGTACGCCGAAGCAGTACTACCTTTGTTAGAAAGACATAACAATGTTCTTAATAAACTATGACTTAATATTATTCACTTTAAGGAAAGCTAAACCAAACTTAAATGTAGCAAATACCAGCTAAATATACACATTTTGTATACCAGAAAGTTGCTCAAATCTCTGCTATACAAAGAATTTACACTTAAGAATACATTTTGTTCTCTAGCTCCTTGAAGGATCTTTGGTTATAAGGCATGTCGGAGGGACGACAAAATGGAAAGAAAGCTGCACTGAACTAGAGAAAAAATGGATTTAGATATTAAAAGTAGGGAACATTACAAAATATCCGTTTACTGACGGAGTAGAGATGCGATACCAATGTGTGTGTGTGTGTGCATTGCAGTGATAATACTGACAGAATAATATATAGACAGGGTGTCTACTAAAAAGAGAAATACGCATATCCAATCAAATTATATATATATATATCACTCGAAAAAGAATAAGTCACATGAAGGAGAGAAGAAAAAAAAATAATGACTTAAGGTTTGGGCGCCACTGATCATTAGGATCAGAGAAACATTTCTTGTGAAGATGTTCCTATTCTAGTCCAACGAGGATAAATAATGTAAGTCTATCATCAGTACACTAGAATGTTGCGTTTATTCCGAGCACAAGTTCTGAAGGTACCAAACTCCAGAACACGTGGCCGGAACAAACACATAAAGAAGGGAACGAAATAACATGGAAGGTTGGTAGTCCTCCATACTACTTCATTAGCTTCCTATTATAAACTAAACTTAATCTAAACGAATTATATCTTTAACATGAAAATTACCAACTATTTTGCCTTGCATGTCTGCAAGAGTATAAACTAAATTAGATAACTTATTTTTTATAATGTTTCGCACAAACCTCGGGGCTAATTTGTGTGAAAAGAAATTGGGTCCACTCGATTGGACAAAGTTCTTTCTCCAAACCACGTCTCCAATTTCATAATTTACCGACTTCCTGCGTAAATTGTAATGTTGAGCATTCTTTCTATATGCCTGTAACAAGGCATCTGTGACTTTATTATAAATAGGAACCAAGTCCTCTAATTTTCCCGCAAAACTTACTCTCGATGCTTGTAAGCTAGAATCAGCAACATCAGGGGATATATGATTTTTATGAAAGTTACCATCGATTATCTGTTCACGACCGTGCATAAGAAAGAAAGGAGTATAACCCGTCGCGAAGTTAACTGTATTGTTAAGCGCTGACTGTATTTGTGGCAGAAACCTAGACCAATTACGTTGGTCGGACTCGGTCAAAATAGACAGTGCAGTACCTATTGTTTGGTTATACCGCTCAACGACATTATTTTGTGGTGTATAATATGCATTATAGAAAGGAGCCGGTACATTATAATCAGACAGTAATTTTTTAAACTCATTGGACACAAATTGTTTGCCATTATCGCAAACAAACGTTTGTGGAACCCCATGGATGAGAAAAATGGACTGCTCTACGTTTTTAACGATACTTTTTGTGGTAGCATTCCTAAGTGGAAAAATCCATGTGTATTTCGAGAAAACATCAACGACAGACAAAATATACGTAAATCCGGAATAGCTTCGCGGTAGTGGACCGACAAGATCAATTGATAACATCTGCATTGGTCTTGTTACTATTTTTGGATTGACAGAAATCCCCGCCGGCGCAGCAGTATTTATTTTATGGGCTTTACACGTTTTGCACCTATTTACGAAGTTTTTCACATCCTTATACATTCCAGGCCAATAATAGTGTAAGTGAACCTTCTTGTACGTTCTGAATATTCCTGGATGACATGATAGATCTGATTCGTGTTCCTTAGATAAAATAGCGTTACGGTCCTCAAAAGGAACAACCAGCTTCCAAGCTGTATCCTCTTGTAGAGCGAAACGGGACTTTGAGTGACGAAATAAACAATTATCCTTAATTTGAAAATTATTAAAACGTTGTGGATTATTTTTACAATTAGTAAATAAGTTAATGTACCAATTATCCGTGCTTGTAGGAAGGTTGTCAATGGCTCCAATAGTTAAATCGTCTTTACGCGAAAGAGCGTCGGGTACAGTGTTAAATTTACCCTTCCTGTGGACTACATCAAAAGAAAATTGAGAAAGACGGGTAGACCAACGTGCAAGTCTGCCTGTCGGATTTGATAAAGACACTAGCCATTGCAAACTGGAGTGGTCCGTTACTACTGTGAAGTGAACTCCCTCTATGTAGGGCCTGAAGTGATTCACCGAATCTAACACCGCTAAGAGTTCGCGCTCCGTCACGCCGTAGTTTCGCTCGTGAACATTCAGACACCTAGAAAAAAAAGAAACCGGGTGTTCTTCTCCTTCAAAGACCTGTGTGAGCACGCCGCCTATCCCAACGTTGCTCGCGTCACAGTGTATGGTAAATGGAAGTGAAAAATCAGGACAATTGATAACCGGCGCGGAAGTTAGTGCCTTTTTTAATTTTTTAAAAGAGTCTTCAGCCTCTGAAGACCAAGAAAAATTACTCACCCCCTTTCTTGAGCCAGTGAGTCTTGTTAAAGGGGCCGCTATTGTGGAAAAATTCTTGATGAAACGTCTATAATATCCACAAAGTCCAATAAAAGCTTTTAACTGTTTTGAATTCTTAGGAGTGGGGTAAGTTCGAATAGACTCTAGCTTGACTGGATCTGTGCGGAGACCCTTTGCATCAACAATATAACCCAGATACTTCAACTCGTCCTTACAAAACTCACATTTTTTTAGATTAATTGTTAAACCTGCTTCTTTAATACGTGTGAAAACTTTATTTAACAATTCTAAATGTGACTCAAAATCTTCTGAAATAATAATTAAATCATCCAGGTAGCAAAAAACGTTTACATCAAACTCTGGACCAAAAAGAGCATCAACAAGACGCTGTAATTCACTAGGTGCATTTTTCAGACCAAATGGCATCCTAACGAATTCAAAAAGTCCATGACCTGGTACAACAAAAGCCGTTTTAGAACAAGAGTCCTTATGTAAAGGTATCTGCCAAAAACTTTTCGATAAATCAATAGAGGTTATAAAGCGTGCACCACGTAGGTTGTCTAAAATACTCGAAATAAATGGCAGCGGGTACGAATCCCTTGTCGTGACGCTGTTAAGTTTTCTGGAGTCCAAGCAGAACCTCGCAGAACCATCCTTCTTAGGCACGATCAAAACCGGATTCGACCAAGCTGAACGCGAACGGCGAACAACACCTAAATCTAACATTTCCTTAAGTTGAGATTCAAGTTGTTGCTGACGTGTTTGAGACAAAGGGTAATAGCGTTGCTTAATGGGATCTCCCGTTGTATTGATTTTGTGCTGCACTAAATGAGTACGACCCAGTCCACATTTTTCAAACGAAATTGACTTAAATTTTTCTATAACATTATTTAGCCTACGATTGTCTTGAGGGGACAGTAGGGAAGCTGACGTGATCTTGCGAATTTCACCTATAGTATTCTCAACATCACGACCACTGTTGGCTCTTGAAAACAATTGAGGAGCAATGTCAAACTGTTTCCAAAAGTCGACTCCCAAAACAATCACTGGAGAAAGAGACGGAATAACAAAAAAATTAACATATTTCTTAATATTATTATAAGTAACCAGTACTTGCATAGTACCAATTACATCTTGATGTTTACCATCCGCAGTGGTAACGTAAGAATCCAGCTTATCTAACTTAAAACCTAAACTTAAGAAAAACCTATACAGTGAACCTCCAAAACAACTCACACTAGCTCCGCTATCTAAAAGAGCTGAAAAAACTAAATTGTTAATTGCAATATTAACATGAGGTCTAATATCTTGACCGCTGGTCATCATCGGCATGAATGCGTCCATGTCATGGTCGATGGGACTGGTACTAGAGTTTGAAACTATCGGTGGTCTCCTAGCATCCTCGCTAGCAGAATGAGGGGGACCCCCGTCTAGTTTTTTGAATTATGTCTTTCAGAATTTGCTTGTCGCTTGGTATGATTCTTCTGAGAATCAAACTTCCATTTCCTACAAAAAGGCTTGGAATGACCTTTTATATTACAATAAGCGCAAAGTAATTTATTCCTATAAAATTGTGCAGAAGATGAAGCAGAAGAAGAAGAAGGTGCAGCATTACTATTCGACGGAACACATGACGGTTTATTCTTGTCTTTGCCCGAATTTGCTTCATCGTCGGAAATAGCTAAACTTTTTTCAAATCGCTTGCAAACACTAATTAAGGAATTTAAATTTTTATCCTCAAAATAAGCAATAACAAGAGCATATTTCGGCAATAGACTATTGCACACTAAGTCCACAATTTGTTCTTCCGGAAGTTGAACGTTTAATCTTAAATTAGCTAATTGCACGTCTTCAACATAATCAACTACGCTTTGATTATGCTTCTGTTTCATAGAGAAGAGAGCTTTTAAAGCTTCGGTTTGGTTAGCGATTGGATCAAATCTAGTTAAAATTAGTTTTTTCAGTTCTAGCCAAGTTAAATTATCTTTATAAACAGTACGATACCATAGCAATGCTCTTCCCTCCAAAAGGTCAGCAAATGAAGTGACAACAAACGACAACTCAATATGACGACACCTAGATAACTCCTCCACACGTTGTATAAAGTCACGGATGTCTGAAGATCCGTTAAACTTAACACCCCAGCTATGTACGGAAGGATTTGTAATTGTATTCTGATAATAATTATTAGTTATGTTGGTAATTGTATTAGAACTTTCATCACCGCTTGCTTCTTGTTGAGAAGAAGCACCACCAGATTGTTTTAGGTTCCTGTTATAGATTCGCGCTTGCTCTCTCATGGCGGACAAAGTGGGTTCTGGAGTAATATTAACGTCAGAAAGCATCTGAATCATCTCCTCTTTTGAGGCCCCGTTAATGTTAGACAACGTCATTTTGTCAAATGGTACCTATTTATTTATTAAACGAAGAAAATATTCCAAATAATTCCATATAAAATAGTTAATGTTTATGAAAAAACCGAATAACACTATATTAAGTCTGGTGAACTGTTTATAAAGTTGTTATAATAACATTATCGAAGTATAGTAACTGTTTGACATCTGACATATGTCAACAAAAATCACTATCAGCTGATCTGTAATAACAGCTGACATAACCATAGATAAACTTGCCAGTATACAAAATTATCCCAAATATTTTACCCGAAAAAAAAAGAACGGAGCTGTTGTTTACGTTACACAAAATTTGAGAGCGAACGAAGCTCAACCGGAAACCAATACATCATATGGCAACACAATATATTGATACAATAATATGCACAAAATTTCATACTACCGCGAAATATTTCATATCATCTATTATGACGCTTCTACACACACACACTGATATCATTATAACAACATGAAGATATTAATGAATAATACATATCCAACCTTGAAAATTCGGAAAAAAGAAGCAGAAACTTAAAAACATAACAGACCGCTAGAATATACGGGCACCGAAATCAACATATTCATCTTAAAACGTTGGGAGCCAAATATAAGGTTATTTTTATGCATGAAGATCACCATGTCTCTCTCTCAGGTTGATGTGGGACCTAGCGATCTGTAATGTGGGAAAATGTAAGGTTCTACTTTTTTGTTCCAAATAATAAAAAAACAAGAATGTTTGGGAAGGTTCCATAAATGTGTATTTTACAACAAATCAAGTTAAACAAAATTAATAACCGAAACCCTCATACCTGTGGACCAACGCAAACGGTTCTATTCTCTAAATCTATTACGGAAAACGGCGAACGGAAGGTGACGGCAGGCAATCCTGCGATCGCCAACGGAGGACTCCGGATGAAGGGGGCAAACATCTCGCGAAGAATCTCCAGACGGCCAGGAGTCCGGGCCAGATGGATCCGACGAGCACGTACCGGGATGAGGGCGCTAAAGGCCAAATGCCAGGTTATTTCCTACAAGCGCGAGGGACGCCATCTTGGTGCCAGAGCGTGGTGATTTTAGCGAGGCTGTTTCCTCCGACGGTGGGCCACAAATAAATCGTTAGCGTCACAGTTTTAAAACCGGAGCATATCCCCGTGGTGGTTTTGCGCGGAATTTATCATCTCCAAAACAGATGGTTTGCGATTTATCCGGAATCTCAGCACGATTCCCCGAGCCACATGGCCACACACATCGTACTTCAAATTTAACAAAAACCCAAAAAGGTTACGCATGCGGAGAAATCAAATTCACCATTTCACAAGCGGCACACACATTATTAACCGAAAATCCAGCCCGAAAAAGTTAAATAATAAACTCAAAACATCTTGTTGAGTGACCTCGTCAAAAATTCACCGGTTCCCTGACGGTGAAATTTTAAGAAAGTGCATAGAAAAAGACCCGGTTCAAAAATCAGAGAAAAAAGTCTTGCCAGTCCAATACAGGCTGTTCAAATTACCAGGTTAGTGGTCAGGTAAATAATTATATCACAAATTGATAATTATTTACGTGACATAATGTATTACGTGTGGTAACCCATAGATTCTTTTAGAGAAAGGGTGAGAATTTTCCGATCAATTTATTTATTATTATTTTAGAATATTTAACCGAGTTTGATAAACTACCCCCGCTTTAAACCTTGTGTCTATTTGATTTCCATAGGAATTTAGTGTGTTTATTTAATTCTTCCTATCACCGCTGATACATCGATAACATAAACAACAGTTAATAAATTAAACATTTCAAGAAAGCAAACCTTACCTTAGGATGATCGAACTCGAAGGTCCAGTTTTCTCAATTGAAGTCCTTGTCTGCAACTTCTCCTAACATAATGTGTTTGTAGTCATAGTTAGTGCTATTGGTTAGTATTCGCAAAATTGTTGAAAGAGCAGGAATGGAGGGATATGGGGAGGGGATAATATGTTTGCTTAAAAAGTCGGCACCTCCGCTAACCAAGTGAAAACCGATGAACAACAATTTCAAACCGGATTCTCCCAAGTACGTTTGCTAAGCTTATCCTTAAGTCCGAGTTTTACTCTCTTCGACGAGCGTCTCTTGTTACAAAAGGGGCTCTTCACGCCAGATGGGGGAATACCAAGTCTTCATGCCGTTTTTCTGCCTCACTCCGACTTCCATCTCCGCCGGATTGAATTTAACTCTACTGAGTCTAGAAGGGGTATTTCATGTCTTCCCTTATCATGCCTCTATCCGTTAAATGTGGCGTAAGCTTGTGACGGGCAGATCCTTCCTCCCACGTAACCGACCCAGCGTTACATTCCACCTCTGACTAGCTGACATAAAACTCACCTCGTGAACCTTATGTTTGCTTTCAGGTTCGACAAGACTCACGGTATGCAAATAACCTGTGGCTTTAATGCCGCGTCAGCGTACTGTCCGCATACGTCCTTCCTCTTCCCCGCATGCCCACCTCGACAATACCGCCACAAGATCAAAGCCGTCCGTTCGAGAAAGGTTGACACTTACATTTCCAGATGGCTCATACCTACATACAGAAGCCTTGAAGTTTACGTTCGAAGACAAGTTAGGATTCAGGACTGTATGAGTATTTGAACACCAGTGTTGTTTAAATGAGGTCACTAGCTCCTCGTGTGTTAGGTATTTAGGATAATGGGTATTTATGGGTTCTTGGATACCTACTTCCTATAAGAAAGATTTAAAAATGAGATAAATCAAGTCGACATTGAATCAATGACCTCCTGAATAATTGTGATGTGCTCTCTTAGAGTTTGAAGCTAGTCGCAGTACTTTACTTTGCGAAATTTTTGCATGCTGGATCAATGCTACCTATTGGCGATCGCTCTAGTAAAATCAAGTCGTTTAGAATTGAGTGAATTTAAACGTCAATGTCGCCTTCACATATTGACCGCAGATTTCATCTCAAGCTATAATTGATAAACTTGTCCCTGACGTTAAGTTTTGTTTTGTTTATTCGTTAATGAATTTAGGTGACTGGGTCAATGGATGGCCTTGAACTCAAATCGAAATTTTGGTACACTATCGAAGGTCATATAACCATACCCTAATCGTGCTAGTGAAAAGAAACGATGGGTATTTATCTTACAAATACGCTAAGATACCAAAATTGATTTAGTGATGCGTTTCTATCTAATTATGTGTTAAGTATTTGTTTAGCAACATTTCATTCTGTATGGGAGGTGTGACATGCGAATGCTAATAAATTGGTTAGTTATTTATTTACCCTTACTTGGCGTTACGTCCATCAGTGTCAGGATATCCGCAGGAACCTGTAAAAGCTTAAATATTGTAAGGACTCACCAAGCTCTAATGTCTTAATTTCAGCTCCCCCGGGTTACTATCATCGGCGAGAAACTTATTAGAGCATCCAGACTACCTGTGTAACTTATCGCACTTTTATTTCGACTTCCCACTTTTAACGATTTAATCCTACAAGATCCGGAACTCATCTCCTTCCTTTCTCCTTTGAATAGATCTCTGATGTAAAAATCCTCACGTTTTCCTTTAATATCTGCCGTTATTATTGAAGAAGAACGATCCTATCTAATTAACCCCGACAATCCTCACCTCCCTCCCCTTTCCTTCCATATTTGATTACAATCTAAAGAGGGGAATCGATTCTTAATAATCTTTCGCTCGAATATTATTTTATTATGTGGTATATAACTATGCCTATTTACTCTTTAATAAATTAATTTATTAATTTGAATTTCCTTTAAATTTGTATTATTCCACTTTATAAAAATATTTAAGTTTTATTTATTTTTTTCTCAATTTAAATTATATATTTTTTTTTCATAACAACTAAAGATTTTCTTTAAATTTGAATTATTCCACTTAAGGACAAAGCTAAAGTTTTATTTATGTTTCCAATTTGAACTAGAATCCCTTTGTAACGAATAACTAAATATTATTCGTCACTCAGATTACAACAAAACTGAAAGAACCCCTTCCACTTTATTTTATAACACTTTTGTTTAGCAGCAAATTAATCACTTGGATTATTCATTTAAACTTCGGCTAAGTATTTTCCAGATTTCAGATCAATTATTATTATTGCGTTGTCACCTAACGATAATTAATATCTCGTAATAAAAATTTCCAACTTTCGACCTAAACGTAAATTTTTTATTTAATGAAACTTATTAGACTGCAATTTTCTTTATATAACCTCGGACTAAATAACTCTATTTTAACCTTCATAGAACAAATTTAAAGCAATTCAAACACACTATATTAGACTCCTCCCGCATTGAATTTGTAATTAATTAATTAATTATTAGATTTTATTGAATCGGAAATTATTGCAAACACTGATTTTAGATTTATTATAAGATCATACACTCCGTTAAATTGCACGATTAACCCTATCCGGGCACTTCACTCCCTGTTTTATCAAAGTATAAAACTGATTGTAGACTCTATTTTACCACTGAATTTTTAAAGTATAAAACTGACTTTATTTTTCCACTGTATTTTTAAAGTATAAAACCGACTACTCTTCCACTGTATTTTCAAAGTATAAAAACTGATTCTAGACTCCATTAATCAATTACCAGGGTAATTCTCACGACATGCGCGACGTTTTAATCAACCTTGCCAGTTGTCGAAGGATCCCTTTTTATTTTAATGATAAGTTGAATTTATAAATAGATATATTATTATTCACTGCTGTTATAAAATTCTTTAAACACTGTTGATTTTCTTTAAATTCGCTACACTATATAAACTTTTTATTTTAATGACAAGTTGAATTTATAAATAAATATATTATTATTCACTGCTGTTATAAAATTCTTTAAACACTGTTGTTTCTTTTTAAATTCGCTACACTATATAACTTTTTATTTTAATGACAAGTTGAATTTATTGTAAAACTATATAAAACACTTTATTTAATTTTCAACACTCCACAGATTTAATCACGACCGTAATTTTTATAAGTCCCAGAATTCCCACTCCGAATTTTTCTAAGTCTCAAAATTTTACAACACTTAAGAAATTTTCAACTAATAACCGTTTTAGACGCTACGTCACGTAACTTCCACGTTTTAATCCGACGATTGGTCCCCGACGACTCCTTCCCGACAACTAACACCGAAAACTGCTCGATTCTTCTAAGTCCTAAGTTTTATATGTACCTCCAGGATTAGAACATCTTAATTACGCGTTCATTGATTTTCTAATTCAAACTCTAACAACTCGAGATTTCATATATCAATTCTGTTATTTTCGTATCAACGTGTTAAGTCCGGCCCCCTTGATTTTAGAAATCTTCTGTCTCTTACGTAAATTGTTCCAGTGTCGAACCTACCATTATGTCAAATTTTGCCCCGTCGTTCCTTTGTCTTCAGGTCTTACAAATTTAACTAAAATATCATGATTTCTGTGTCCTTTTTTCTCTCAATATATAATAGGTACGTCTTCAATAAACTGTATATAACCTCCTGGAGTGTCCTGGACGTATTAATCCTCTGATTCCTACCCAACCCTCATATATTTTTTCTTCCCAGAACTTCTTACTTTCTCTAAAAGACTATCCACACTGCATCCCCAAAGATGTGTGGAACTGATCTGAAAAAAAAATACAAAACGTAATTTTGAATAATTATTTGACTCCAATAAATTGAATAAATTTTGTTTTGAAGAGTTTTAATTTCCAATGTACATTTGTTACTTAAATTTTAAATTTTCCACGAAAGGTTTCGACACATCCGTGTCATTCACGAGCGAACTTAAAACTAACTTAAAAATTCTATACAAGTACATTAATTAGGTGGGGGTAGTGGGAGGGGAGATTTCGAACATCAAACCTAGTAACAACCTAATATATAAGAAACTTCTTTATACAGGTGATTTATCTTTAAAAATCTCCCGCATATTACCAAATCATATTTCTCCAGCTTTTTATACTAATTCTAAAATAAAAATAAAATGATTAATAACAAGGATGTTTCAAATAAATGGGAAAAAACGGGATATACGCTTTAGAATGTAACGATTGTGACGCACAGTTTGTAGGGATGACTACTAGAAATTTTAAAACTAGAATCAGGGAACACGAACTTTTTTTACGAAATAATAACTACTCCGAGTTTGCTAACCATCTAATAGAGTCAGGTCATAGCTTTAAAAAAGAAAACACTAAGTTTAAACATTGCAATGTAAATTCATATTTCAATTTGTGCGCTTTAGAAACTTTAGAAATTAACAAAAAAATTAAATCTAAAATTAATTTAGTGAATAAAATAATAGCCCCATGTAAATCACCTTTACTTACGATGTTTCCAAGTAACGTTGACTCCTCCCACCTTTCTCCCACTCCTCCGAAATCTCCCCTCCCTCTACCCCCACCTAATTAATGTTTGTACTTGTATAGAATTTTTAAGTTAGTTTTAAGTTCGCTCGTGAATGACACGGATGTGTCGAAACCGGTCGTGGAAAATTTAAAATTTAAGTAACAAATGTACATTGGAAATTTAAACTCTTCAAAACAAAATGTCTAGAAATTTTTACATAGTTAATGCCCCAGAAATACAAAAAATTGAATAATTATCTTTTTAATCAAATAATATAAAAATACCTAGTATCGATGTGAGCCATTTTACGAATATTTATTTGTTTTAAATTATAAATGAAAGACCATTAAACAATTTTTTTTTTTTACAACTTTGGCAATTATTTGTGAGTGAATGATAATAATTATACCCTACCTACTGTGTAAATTTGATGGAAGGAAAAAAGGATGGAAGGAGGGAAATTACAAGGCTATTCAGATCTGGTCACCAATCACGAATAAAACTATATTAAGTACAGCTTGAAATCTAAATGGTTGTCTTACACTTGGACGATACTTAGAGACACTCTGGAACGTTCCGTAAATGTTTTAAAATATTTTTTTATGAATTAATTGTGAAATATTAAATTAAATTGACTTGCGCACTCCGGGTTGCTGGTCAATAGCCTTACTCTTAGACTAAAAAAACCCTGTTAGTTCTCCATATATCGTGTAACATAATTATTTCACACATTTTTGAAGTGAAATCAATATCGCAAATATCTCTCTACACGTACTTTATGTCTCTCTTGTATGTACTTTTACATCTTTCTTATATGTACTCTTATACCTTTTTATGTACACTCTTATATGTAATGTTATATCTCTTTAAAATTCAATAGTAACCAACTCTATTCCGACTTCTGACCTCGAAGCAGACTGGTTAAAATGTAATATACAGTATTTTGTAGGCGAAATGGGGGAGTGTTGGTACCACGGCTAGTCGAACCCTTAGAAAAAGGGCCATGACCCAAATATATTGAGATTAATAAGGGTTGATGCAGCGGGGCAGAACACACTAGACAAACCCTTTGCTATTTTTAAAAGCAAAAAACTTTGGAAAAATTTGGAAGTGGCGGAATTGGTAAACGCGCACGTCTCGGTTAGACGAGAGGTTCTGGGTTCGAGTCCCAGTTGCGAGCATCATCTTTTTCTGTGTCTTGTTTTCATTCATATTTTCCTTTGGATTATTATTGTTATCTTCTTCAATGATATAAAATATTTATTTAATTCACGGGTACTCGGTTCCAATATAAAACGATAAATCCGCAGTCCCACGCAAGTTTCCTTTGGTGTAGTTGTATAAAGTGCTTGAAGAATATCTGCAGACATTTAGCGGACCAAGGATCAAATCTTAGAAAAAATAAAAATTTATTAAAATCAATATCCAATCTTTAAATCACTCCAAAATTAAGAGGAAAAGAAAACACAAAAGAAACCAACATCTAAGACTCTGAAGAAGAAAACACAAATACTAATAAAATAAACAAATGTATAGGAAAAGGTGCACTGGAATTCGACGATAAAAATATGGGAAAAATCATTCTTCACGTTGATAAAAAAAGTGCTTCATAGTCTTCCCACTCTAGTCTACCTTAGTTTACTGAAGGTTTCACTTCTATCGCATGAGAATTGCACTTTTGCACATTTAATGATTTAGTTGATAGTCCAGTATTGCTTGAATTGATAAACTTCCGGATACCACTACGTAATACTAGAAGTCAGGATTTATTTCATTACAGAAATTCTGGGACTAACTACCATATATATTCTTCATTGCCCAGAATACTAATGGAGGGAATCAATTATAATTATACCAAGTCAGTGGACATCTTCAACATCTCATTGTTACTGAGGCAGTTCAATTATGTAGAATAAACACTGTATACCTATGTCTTATCATTCATGTGTAAAAGCCACGAAAAAGGGCGTTAAGATGAAGCCATACTAAATATTGCAAAATCATACGTTTTTGTTTTGAGAATTTGATCGCTTAGAAGTATTATAGATGCTTCAATTAAATACTGCGTGTAGAACATATCTTGGCCCTTAAAAGTGTCGGTCATTTTTTTTATAAATCTTTTAATAAACCTAGAAAAAAATAAAATATAAGGTTTATTTTCTCTCACTACTCCTCCGTACGGAGCGGAGAAACGACGTGTTAGGGTCCGCGCCGCTTGTTTTCGTGAAATCAATTTAAAAATTCCATTTTATTACAATAAACAATGCATAAAAAATGAATTAATGTTTTTTACAGGCCTTTACGAAATCAAAAATTCTCAAATATATTTCCCAACCTTTCCAAAAGCTTTTTCTCAAGTATTTTTAAACTCCTCCCATAAAGGGGCGTGAAATACCACTCTGATTTTTTTTTCGATTTCAACAAAATGTTGATCTGGCTGGTCCTCTTTCAATGGTTTGGTAGCTCGGAGGTGACTTAAGCACATAAATCGGGTCGTTCATATTTAATTATATTGTCGAACGTTCGTTCATGTGATGGGATTCATCCAATTGTACCGAATTACCCGACTTAATTATTTCAGCTTCTTGGAAAACCCGATTGAACGAATTTCACGATGTGCGAACGGCGCTGTTAATAATGAATTGTAATAGTTGGAATTTAAACAACCGAATTGTAGCACTTTATTATGGTACTGCGCGTTTTCATTTCGCGACAAAATATCCCCGACAAAATATTCTCATTACAACCAACAAAATATCTACTAAAACCTAACCTAACCCAACTTAACCTAACCTAACCTAATCTAACCTAACCTAACATAATAATAATGTTTGGATGACTTGTGTAGCGCCGTTTTTGTGAAAAATCACCTCAAGGGCGCTGTACAAACTTATAATACATTTCCACACCTTAAACCTATAATACATTTCTAACCTAACCTAACCTAACCTAACCAAACCTTATTTTAAATTTTACTATTTTTGAACAATAAATTATTTTCGTTATTAGTTTTTGGGGTGTTATGCCGTGTTGCGCTACCTCCTTCCTTAGCCGACGTTTCGGACAGTGTTACAGTGTCCATCGTCAGGGCAGATCCGATATAAATTATTGTTCAAAAATACTAAAATGGGACAAAAATAACACAGATAAGAATAATTTATTGTCTTTACAGGATGTCTGTATTATTTTTGTCCGATTTTTTTGTTAGGTTAGGATAGGTTAGGTTAGGTTTTAGTAGATATTTTGTGGTAGGTTGTTAATTTTGTCCGTAGGCTATTTTATCGGAGGATATTTTGTCGCAGATATTTCGTCGCGGGATTATAAGTTCGGAAACCGTTTATTATGCCATTTTGAATTGAAAACTTCTTTAACACCGTTGTGATTTGAAACTCGATGAGACGAAAAAGCCTAAAAAGAGACAAACACATACATCAACAAGATTTAGCCTTCGAGAGAATGAGATAGTATAAATATTGGTCTCCTCTTTGTGCGGTACTTAGTAACCTCCCCACTCTTGTTTACTTCAGTTTTTTCAAGGTTTCACTTATACCGCGTGTGAACTGCAAACTTATTTATTTGTTATATCGACCTTACCTTACATTACTGAATTTTATTTAACCTAATCTAATTGACATTTTACCTGTTTGTTAATTCCTCAGATTCCTACCCACTCCTCATACCTTTTTATTTCCAAAAAATTTCATATCCTTCCTATCTCTAAAAAAGACCCTCCACAAAGCATCCCGAAAGATGACGTAGGCCCTGAGGCTTTTTTTCCCTCAGGGTCTCCTAAAGTGCAGCTAATTTTAAACAAATGGTCGATACTGAGAGTATCTTATATGATTTTATAATTACGTTTATTTGATATTACTCTATATGTTTTCTCACATCGGATTTCAAACCCGCAACCTTCGGATTCGATAACAAAAATCTCCCTCACGGAGCTCTTCGTGTGTGGTGACGTTAAATGTAAATTGTGACACCCTAAAATACAGTTAAATTAAATTCCACAAAATTACAATTCTAATGCTGTGTTCCCAGCTTTTAATAAAAAGGTTACATAATAAATACAATTTTAATAAAACTACGTGGATCCGATAGCATTCCCTGTGATGTGATCCATCATTTTGATACTGTTGAAAAGGACCCGCCTTGGGAAGTTTGAGTCTTGTTCACGAAATATAACATACAGCCAGTCCATCTGTCTCAATCATTTGACAGTTCGGATAGGGTCTGATGCGATAAGAAAGCCTTTGGTCCCGGGACGAAATCGTCAAAACTTCAAGCCTCTCAAATACAGAAAGATTGGGGTTGAGATGTTTTGAATTTTGCAATGATTTTGATATTAAAATAACTATTGTTAAATTTACGTGTAATATAATGGAAGAAATTATTGTATCATTAGTGCAGACCCAAAAAAAATCACGAGATGTTGTAATTACAGATTTAAAAAAGGCAATTAAAATAATTATCTGTTAAAATAATATGTTATAGATAGGTACCTACTTAAGCGTTTGTCTGAATAATCAGTTCCGAATTTGATTAATCGTTACAGGCAGACACTAAACTGAAAATAGTATTTCAAAATTTTAAGATGGGATGATTTTCAGTTTCTCTTCGATTCGACATAGATCACACGCCTAAGAATTTACTATTCGTGCATAGACGTGTGCCCTTAAAAATTTAATCAGTTTGTCTACAGTTAAATATATTCGTCATCTGCATCAATACTCAGATCGCAGGTTTAGAATCAATTCTCTCACCTCTAAGCAAAGGTAGTTGTCGTTTATAATATTTAAAAGATTTCACGGCCCACGTCAAACAAATTGTAAATGAGCATATGAAAATATTAAGATTTATATCAAGATTAAGTAAAAATTTTGAATGTGTAACAAGTCATAAACAGTTGAACATATCCCTAGTTAGAAGCCTAATCGATCATAACTCCATAGTTTGGTCACCCAACTACAAAATTCGTATTCAAAGAAGTAGGAAGAATTCAATGAAAATTTCTACGCTTCATAAATTTTAAACCTAACATCCCTTTAGAGCACATAAATTGTATGTCGTCGAAAATTAAACGACCTAATATTTTTATTAAACTTTAAATTCGATTGTTTTGAACTGCTTTATTTAATAAAGCTACGTGTGCCTGTACAAACAACTAGACAAAATTAACACTGAATATTATATAGATATACCTTATTGCAAATATAATTTGCATTCCCCTATACAAAGTTTGCATAGTCTTGGTAATAAATATTTAAACGGTATTGATGTATTTGACAATAAAATCTGATCTTGGCAAACTTCAAACGCCACATAATCGCTCACATTATAACCTATGTTTTGTTAATCATTATATTTTATTATTTATATTTAGTTAACTCTTTACTTTCATTATAAATTTTCATTTAAAAAAAATCTATTGCATTGTAAGTAAAAGCCATTTGGTCGTTTAAAATAAAAGATATATCTTCATAATTCTAATAACCTACCAATTTCACCTCCATTTTACCTTATTCTTCTTCTCGCGTGATTAAATTCATTCCGAGAGGATGTTTTGGAACGGTAATATAAAAATAAAGTAAGCCCATAAAGGAAACGTGAATTTACACTGCCGGAGCGGGCCACAAAGCTTCTAAATTAAGTGCAATAATTAGATTGTACCGGGAAAACAGGAGTGTTGTGTCGGTTGTAATATAATATTCACAGGAGCCGAGCGGGGCCGGGCGTAGATACGGGCACAATTAATCTCTAGGCAGTCGGTAATTGCTCGGTTAATGACGACGATAATGTTCCCGGACCTCCTTGCTCTGGGAACTTCACGCATCCCTCGCGAGCTCTGCGCTCCTGGCAGAATTTTTCTGCTAACTTGGCATTTCTTTGGCTGGGAAACAAAAGAAATAATGAAATAACTATGAAAATGCACGAGAAAGGAAAACCTGAGAGTACGGTGTGATCAGTATGGTCGACATAATATGAGGTTACGATGGGTTTCTCGGGGTTATGAAAACGCGAGCAAAGTAATGTTAGTTCGATCATCTCCAGAAAATTTTTCACAAAAAACAACACATAAACACGCTCCAAGGTACACAAAAAACTTATCAATGTCAAAGTAAAAAAAAAAAACTATATCTCAAAAACGACTCTATTACATGGCCATTAAATTATATAACAACCTGCCACGTAACATTAAATAAATAAACGATGTACTCAAATTTAAATCATCACTAAAAACATTTCTTTTAAACAAATGTCATTATACTCTTAAGAGGGAATAACCATACAAAACTGGAAATATGTCATTTTGAAATAAAATTTTAGACGTATTGGCTTTTTTACACAAAAAATTATAAATTGATTTCGACAGATTGTTCTTTTATCTAGTAAAGCTATGTTTTAAATATTGAGAAAATCTTGGCCGATCACGCCAACCATTTTTTCAGTAATATTGGCACGAACTTAGCCAACAAAATTCTAAAAGCAACAAACAAAACACAAAATCTCTTAACCTCACGGGTAAGACAACAGCGCTCTTTGCACCCTGAACTAATCCTAGCCCCTACCTCCAACAAAGAAATAGTTGACACAATACTCACCATTAAAACAAACAGTGCTGCTGGTAATGACAATATTTCTCCTTATATAATAAAACACATAGTTCACTTTATAACAACGCCGTTAAAGCATATCGTTAATCTAAGCTTTAAAAGCGGTTCCTTCCCACACTTACTAAAACATGCAACGGTTATCCCAATCTATAAAGGCGGCGATAAAACAAATATTGAAAACTATAGACCCATTTCTTTGCTAAGTGTCCTGTCAAAAATCATTGAAAAAATTGTTAAAAGTAGGCTTGTCTCACATCTTGAAACCCATAAGATCCTCTCGCCTAATCAGTTTGGCTTTCAAAACAATTTAAATACAGAATCTGCAATCTTAGACTTGACGGATAAGATCACTAACAGCCTGGATGAAGGTGATTCCTGCTTAGCCATATTCCTAGACTTGGCCAAAGCATTTGACACGGTTTCCCACCCCATACTTCTAGAAAGACTATCTCAAATAGGCATCCGAGGTAGAACTCTTAACTGGTTCTCATCATACCTAACAGACAGATCGCAAACTGTGAAAATTAACAACACAGCTGTAAGTAACCCCTTACCAATCCATTTCGGAGTCCCACAAGGAAGTGTTCTAGGCCCTATTCTGTTCCTCATCTACATCAACAATCTCTGTAATCTTCCCATAACCGGGAAACTAATATTTTTTGCAGATGACACTGTACTAATAACTAGACACAAAAACTGGAAAGGAGCATTCGACATAGCTCAAAACGACATAGGCCAAATAAAGAAATGGTTAGATGATAATCTCCTAACCCTTAACGCCGGAAAAACAAAATTCTTAACCTTCAGTCTTTCTGCTGCAACCCAACCTACCAACAATCAGAAGATAATAATTCACTCCTGTCTAAGAACTTGCTCTTCCTGTAATTGCCCAAACTTGGAACAAGCCACCCACATAAAATATCTGGGGGTCATCATTGATCAACACCTTCGTTGGGATCAGCACTTGGCCAGTCTAACCCCACGCATCCGCAAACTCTCTTATGTCTTTCGATCCCTAAGAACTATCCTTACTACCTCAACTCTTAAAACTGTTTACTACGCTCTCTGCCAATCCCTACTAGCATATGGCATTATAACTTGGGGTGGCTGTGCTCAATCAATTGTCGAACCTCTACTAAAAGCCCAAAAAATGGTAATACGTGTCATTAACAAGCGACCGACTAGATACCCCTCCAAACGACTCCTCATCGAGTATAACGTCTTAAACGTACGGCAACTCCATCTAAAATTTATGCTAATACATTTCCTGTTCAAATACAAAAACAAAACTCTCTTACAACACAACTACACAACCAGAACAATAACCAGCGGACACTACAATATACCTAAACTACACACCACGACAGCTCAAAGACAATTTTTCTTCCTAGCTCCTAAAACCTTTAACCTTATCCCTGAAAACTTAAAAACGTTGAGCCAACCCCATTCCTTTAAAAAACAAATAACGAAATGGATCCTTACACATGGAATACATTACAATTTTAATACCCATTCGCTTTACACTCTATCAATTTAATCACCTTTCAGACAAAACATAATATATCTCCATTTTCTAAATTAGCGGCATTGTATGTACAAGATTATTTAATAACTTAACTTAATTAATAAATAAATTAGTGTGATATATATCTAACAACTCCTCAAATTTTTCATTTTCTAAGAATTCTCTAACTTCCTCATCTTCTTGTAACTGTAAACTTCACCCGCCATAACACAGGGTCTTCCCTAGCATGGAGGGTGAAATATCATAAAAAAACTATATGTACTTTCGATTTTCCATGTATTAAATAAATAAAAAATAAATAAATAAAATATGTTTATTTTTAGTACAATAAAGTTTTACCGTAGGTCGTTGGCAGATTTGTTAAATGTTCAAAACAAATTTAGCATTATACAACACACATTTCAAATCATATAATCATGCAGTAAAATAAATAAATAAATTATCTGGGAAAGCTGTGTTTCAGAATTTTAATTTTAGTTAAAATAAAATCATTTAAAAAAAGATCCGCACGCGTGTTTTGTGACGAAAATACCTCAATTTGTCTATTTACTTACGGTATTATAAACTAATATATTTAAGATTTTTTAACGTTCTTATTTTGCTTAGACATTATAAAAAAATTATAAATACTTATGCTCAAAAAATAATAACAAAATGTACATAATTTTAATAGTTTCATGATCACACCTTTTAGCATTTTTGAATGTAGGTATAAATTAGAGCAAATTTTGAATGAAATAAAATCCATATTGAGTTTTTATTTTAAAAAGCTGGTACTGAAAATAATTATTCTTTATCACTGGAACCGCCCTGTACAATCGTAAGAACATCTTTCGACGAAATATGAATTCTCGGCCGCTGGCTGGTTAATGGCCCTTAATGTAAATTAAATATCTTTGTTTTTTTTCTCATATAATATCACATGTTATCGTTTGGTTTTATAATAATACTAGCTTTTACCCACGGCTTCGCTCGCATAATATTAGTGGGAAATTACTGGCATAATTATTGGCATAATTGTTATTATTCTTGCTATTTTGTTTAATAGAAAATAATTATTGTTTAATAGAAAATTTCAAAATTTGAGAATGACATTTCGCAAATAAAAATTCTATTTTAGAAAATATTTAAATTATAGAAATAGAAATTATTTTTAAGTTCCTACTCCCTTTATAAAGTATTTTATTCATTTTTTTTTTCTTTATTCATTACTAACAAAATAGGGTTACATTGTTAGATGATTATTCGACCACCATGCTAGGCGCTAGGCTGATGCCCGTGTTATGGTGGTCGATGAATCCGGAGTAACCTAAAAAAATAAGAAAATGACAGTCCACTTCAAACGCTATGCTTTATAGCAACGTTATGCTTTTTGTTCGGAGAATAAAATTTTTTAGAGATATGTAGATATTAACTAAGACGCCAAAAAAGTACTCTTTTTAATCACAACAAAGCACTCTTTTTAAGCCTAAAATTTAAAAAAAAAACATTATTTCCAAGGTAACAATTTGTTTGACGTTTGCATTAACTCCATTTTGTTAGGGACAGAAAACGTATGATACATATTTTCATAATTTCATATAAATATTGCGTAAAAGAGTAAGGACCATCCAACCAACCAACCATCCACACAACCTTTCGCATTTATAATATTAGTAAGATATGTATCTTATTATAATTGTATTTATTGGGTTAGCTGGAAGAAATTGGAAATGCCTGTTAGATTCACCTTTTATAATTCTATTTTTGTGCAATAAACGGTTTTTGAATTTCGAATATTAATCAGACACTGGTAATAGGCCACTTAAACCACATTTTATAAAAAAAATTTCCGGTTTAGGCAAATATTCTGAGACATTCTCTATTTTTTATTTTTTTTAATCGTATTTTTGAAACCCTGGCGATTTTTTGAAAATTTCAATCCGAAAAATCAGACCATTTTTTATAAACCGGAAAGACGGGACATAATTTTATGAGTGCGAAAAAACGATAATTACATAGCCGAAAATCTTTAAAAAAAAAAGAACGTTTTCCACACGAATAACAATAAATTGTACGGGGTTCTCTTCGTAACATCTGTAAAAACACCGCCATCTTTATCAAAAAATCAAACAAAAGGATAAGTTCGCATAGAACATACAATAAATCTAGTGAACGTTAAACGAAAATTCAAAAATTCGCCGGAAATCAAAGTGTTGCCATATAAAAAAAAATTTATCAGTGTGGAATTTTACAAAATTAAGGGAACATAATCGGAGACGGGACATTTTCATGTAGTGACGTAACGAGCTCAAATAATGGATTTATTTATTTAAAAATAAAAAACTATACATTTCTAAAAATTTTTACTAACATTTTCGTAATCTTAGTAAAAAAATCTTTCCACACGATTTTTTCCAAATCTATGCTAGTGGCCAATTCGATTGCTTGGTAATATTATAACGATGATAATGTGCTTGGATTACCTTACTCTCAAGAACTTTATCCGAGTATAATATCTCTTGCGAGCTCTGCGCTCCTGGTAGAAATTTAATGCTAACTTGGAAATACATCCATTAATTTCTTGCCTTTTTTGAAACACAAGCTATTTTGTAAAATAAGAATGAAAATAAGATAAAGAAGAAAGAAACGTGAAAATAACGATGTTACCAATGTTGTTCGGCGTATTAGATTATAACAGAGTTCTCAGCGGCAGGACAATGCGAACAAAACAATGTTAATCAGGCAGTTGATAATTACTTGGTAATATGACGAAGATATTGAGACTTTACGAAAGAACTTTGCTTTATAACTGTTGCGAGCTCTGCAAATACGGTAGATTAAGTCTTATAGATCTTCTTCTCCTGGTGTCATATCTTATCGAAGGTTGGCGATCACCATGGCAATCTCCACACACTGCGGCCGTAGCTCTGTAGCCCGTAACAACTCTGTAAAATTGCTCTCGTAATGTATCTCGTAGTGTAAATTTCTTGAATGTATGTAGATGTACGGGTTTAGATCTTTATTTTTAAATGATTAGATCTTTCCCGCAAAACAACAGTGTAATGTTGAGCGTACTGTTGTAAGCTCCATTGTAATCTCACCTTTTTTGTAAAAGGTACGAACGTGTAAGAAAAAGAGACGTTACAACGGAATTCTTAGTGGCAGGACCAAACGAGCACAATAATTAATCCCTAGGCAGTCGGTAATTGCTTGGTTAATGACGACGATAATGCGCCCGGACCGCCTTGGTCCGGGAACTAACTTCACGCGAGCGTTATACGTTATGCCTTATACCTCTCGTAAGCTCTGCGCTCCTGGTACTATTTTTCAGCTAATGCGAAGTTTCTTTTGAAAACACCCAGTTGCGAAAACTACATTTCAATGCAACGAACATTTTAAACCTTTGATTGTTATTTATAATTTCGTCGGTCTACTGACAAAGTCCACTAAGTCACTAAAACAAAATCCTGAGATAATCGCATTTCAGTATTTAGCAATTTTGGAAAGGCTATAAGTGGATAAATATCTCCAAAATGTTTTTTTTTAATATTTTACAATTTAGAATGAACCCTTAAGTACCTTATCAGTACACAATATTAGTTGATAGCAATAACAGCAACCTTTTATCAAAGATTTACAAAAAATGAGCCTGACTTAGTGGGTTTTACCAGTCAGTAATGACTTGCTTGTGTGTGCTTTGCTTGTTAAGATTACTGTTAAATTATTGACTGTAATGCCGCAAAATGGCTTTAAGATTATGCCAAAGTTGACTTAGTGGATTTTGCTTGTTAAGATTACTATTAAATTGTTGACTGTAATGCCGCAAAATGGCTTTAAGATTATGTCGAAGTTGACTTAGTGGATTTTGCTTGTTAAGATTACTATTAAATTGTTGACTGTAATGCCGCAAAATGGCTTTAAGATTATTTTAAAGCTGACTTAGTGGATTTTGCTTGTGTTTTGATGGTCTAAATCGATGTATTATTGACATTTAGAGTATAATGTTTGACTTAATGTGTTTTGATTGACAATAATATCGGATTTATGACTTATGGTGAATTGAAAAACACGTTTAATTCGAAACATATGACTTAATTGAGTATGCCAGTCGAAAGAGGACAATTTTTTAAATAAGACTTCATACTTAAGTCATTTCTTGAAAAAACGTGACTTAATGGACTTTGCCACTAGACCGACGATTTATTTATGAGAATAAATATTAGGGCAGTGTTTTTCCACAAAACATCTTTCAATTCTTAAAATAAATGTGTTTTTGCGCCAATTGGTGACAACCCGGCGAATCACGTTTGTGTTTTCTTAAATTTAAAACTACAAAGAATTATATTTTTTGACGTGCATAATTTCAGCAGGTGTAATGTGTAAACTAAATGAAATTCTCTCCATTTATAATTTTATCCTTGTGTAATTTTGTTCATATCTAATCCTTTTAAATAAATCGTTAAGTTCGCGCATCTGTAATTTCATCCCGACACCCTATTTATCACGTAAAGTATCATTTAAAAACGACACATTTATTTGTAACGTAAGGTATTATTAACATCAACAAAAAAGAAATTTAGGTCAAAAAAGTTTGAAAGGTTTTAAATTTACATTGAAAGTAAAAGCTTCATCCAGCCCACGTCAAAGCTTGACATGAATATTTGAAACAATGAAAATTCCACTGTTTTTAATCCTACAGTTTCATTTCAACCTTTTGAATTGAATTGATCGTAATATGGCTCCTGTGTATAGGCAATTTCGTTAGCACATTAATCTCTTTGGGGGTCATCACGTGTAAAAATGTTTTTCGCTTTTTGGGATTTTTTTTTGAAGAATTAAATAAATGTACAACTGCAAACTTTTTATCACATACTAAATAATATTTTGGGCATACTTAACAACATTTTTTCAGCCCGAAATCGTTGTTCATTGTTGAAGTGCACGGCAACTTAGCCACTCATCTTCAATATGCAGTGACTACGATTGCAGGCGTTCTCCTTATATGAAACAAAAAAATCAAACGCATTTTAATCTGTGAAGTATGAACTGTTTTGAACTAGGATTATTAAAAAATATGGAAAGGTAAATAAATATAATTTAAAAAAACATCAAAATTTGCGAAACAATGTTCAGCGAGATGCCAAAAATTTATCTTTCAATATTTTTTAATAAACCTAGTTCAAAAAGTAAATCATACTTCACAGATTAATATGCCGTTTGATTTTTTGTTTCAGATAAACAGAACGCCTGCTCGACTTCTGAATACCGAGACAAAATACGTGCTTCTGATAAAATAACAAAACTCGAGGCCCGGGAAGTTTAATCAGTTTTTTCCCGTAATATTCTTTTTCCACATCATAACGCATTATATATTGCAAATTGCATCTTTATTTCTTCTTCTAACCTAACGTACTATCTATGTTGGTACGCAGTTGAACTGACATTGATATTTATATTTTTGTAACTGGCAATTCATGGTGGAATTCCGTTATAATAATACAATAAAACAAATAATAATAAACTAATTTCCACTTTAATTTATTTGGCAGTATCTTCAGACTGGTACAAATTATTCTTAATCTACGGTTTATATACATATCATATGGGGTGCTGGTACCTTCCCTGATGTATGGCAGTGAGGCATGAGAATGGCAGAGGGAGGATGAAAATAGACCGAATGCTGTAGAAATGAGATCCCTGAGGCATACGTGTGGTAAAACCATGTACGATCGTGGGACAAACGTGGAGATCCGCAAATAATGCAAGACTGATGAAATAATAATACTTGGATAATTTATATAGCGCCGTTTTCGTGAAAAATCACCTCAAGGGCGCTGTAAAAGCTTAATAATTAAGATTAAGAAAGGGACTCTCAGTTGATTTGGGTATGTAGAGCAAATGAACGAGGAAAATAATGTAAGGAGAATATATGACGCAAATGTGAATGGTAGAAGAAGTCGGGAACGCCCGAGGAAGACATGGCACAACCAAGTGAATCAATTACTTGATTCGGGCCATATCAAGAGTTGGAATAATAGAAGAGCATGTATGAGACGATATGTGAATGTGAACGAAGCGAGGAGTGCGTGCCAAGATCGAGTTATTTGGCGGTCCGTCCTCTCTATCTACCCCTGCGGGGAAACGGTGTGATGGTTAGTTAGTTAATTAGTTTTTACATTTGTTACTAAGTCGTCTTTGACTGTCGAATTTGTAATTATTTTGGTTATTCCCAGTAGGCTTAGTTACCTCGGGTATGTAGCTTACTTCAATACTGTTCGGGGAAAACCTTAAGTAATACGAATTATTATTTATTTATTTATTTGTAAGAAACAAACAACTTTTACATAATACATGTACAGTGATAAATATATAATTGAACTGGAGTCAAGCCACAGAGGTTTCTTATGCTAAAGTACATCGGAAATGAAGTTTTATTATATTATAATTAATTTTGGGTCATAGGAAGGGGAGAGGAAGAGGAATATAGGAAAAGGATAGGAGATGCTCACGATATATTCTCATATTAATAATCGATCGTACGCGTTACTTCACATCGATATTTCTTTAGGTTTTTACTAAAAATATCAATGCTGTGAAATTTTGTATTATATTGTGCACATACACGAGGAATTGGGGAGTTTTTTCTAATGTTTGTTCTACAAGAGGGTAAATAAAATAAATCGGATTGCCGGGTTGATCTTGACGGAATATGAAAATTTATTAAATTGGTAAGTTCTGGTGAGTCCAGGCCATTGTTTAGAATTTTAAACAATAGGATTTGATCAATTTGAAATTGTGAAATTTAATGGATTCAGTATAATTTGAGAAGTGTAATTTGAATTTATAATTTAAGCGTTTAAATTTTTTTTAATCCTTTCTATTCTTTCAATATGGGTTTGTTATAAAGGAGTCCAGATGTGTACAGTGTTCCAAGTGTGGGCGAACATATGAGGTGTAAAGGGAATATAGAGTGTTTATGTTGTGGAAGGGTTTTGCTATACGAATTATAAACCCCAGCATTTTATTGGCCTTGTTAATTACTTGATCAGTGTGTTGGATAAAGTTTAATTTGACATCCATTGTTACCCCAAGGTCCCTGATATATTTAACTTCATTGATATGTGTGCCGTTCAGTGTGTATACAAAGGAAATTATATTTTTATTACGTGTAAATTTTAATTTATTGCACTTTGAGATGTTAATAACAAGTTTGTTTAATTCGCAATAGACAAAAAGACGATTGAGGTCTTCTTGGAGTCTAATGCAGTCATTGATTGATTTGATAACTAAGTATATTTTTTTATCATCGGCATATGCTAGGTAATTAGCATGTAAAAAAACATTTGTGAATATCATATATATACACATTAAATAATAATGGGCCTAAATGAGAACCTTGAGGTACAGAAAAGAAGCTGGGCTTTGTTCCCCCAATTGAGACACTTTTAAGTCTACTCCTGAAGTCTATTTTATTTTATTGTTGTCAAATCGTTATTATATTTATGATGAATTGGAATTTTTGATTGATGTATTGATTTTCGAAGGTACCCAAAATGGAAATAAGTTTTATATTTGTATGAAATATTAGTACACATTAATCTTACTATAAATAAGTGCAGCCCAAGTGCATGCCAAGTGCAGCGCTACAACCTCTTCGAACATTCTCCGCCCCTGGTGCAGCAAAGCACCGAGGAAATGGCACATGTATCGCTGTGCTGAAGCGATAAAGCTTTGTTAAAGTGACACACATTGTTACACACAGCTGTGAAAAATGGTGTTTGGATAAAGATATATGTTTTAAAACGTTGAATTTATTCTGCAAAAGCAACTGATCGCCTTTTAAATTTAAATTTAAATGAAAAAATGGGTACAAATATTAATTTGCTAAGTAATATGGAATTTTATATTATAACTTTTTTTATACATTAGCTCCACACAGGAGACCGTGAGGAAAATATTTCTCTTCAGGGCCTATATCATCTTTGGGGATGCTGCGTGGAGGGTCTTTTTAGGAAAGGAAGCGGAGGAAGTTCTAGGAAAGAAAAGGATGGACGTATGAATCCATATCAGATAGTAGACAGATAGGATATGTGAAGAGTCGGAATAATAGAAGAGCATGTATGATACGGTGTATGAATGAGAACGAGGCAAAGAGTGTGTGCCAAGATCGAGTTGTGTGGCGGTCCGTCCTCTCTGCCTACCCCTGCGGGGAAACGGCGTGATGGTTAGTTTATTTATTAATTTACAGACAATAGTCCATCAAAACATAATAATAACACGAATAAAAAAATCAGAGGTGACAGTGAAGGTAGAGCACATATAAATGAATAGCAGTGACAATATAGACCTCCGACCTCCGTAGTCCAGTGGCTAAGATTCTTGACTCACAATCCGTAGGTCGCGGGTTCGAACCCGGCGTGCGCAAATAAATTTTATTTGATTAATTTGTGTTATTTCACAATTAATTCATTTAAAATAATATATAGTATATTTGCGGCACGTTCCAGAGTGAAAGATACTATCAGTATCGCCCTGGTGTAAGACCACCATTCAGAATTGAAACGTTGCTTGAAAATGGCTTTAGCCGTGTGTGGTGACCAGATATGAATAGCCAGGTACTTCCCAACCTTCCTCTTCCCCACCACCTTCCCCTCCCCACTACCTTTCAGCCTCACAACATACCCCAATTGGGGATGCCATAGTCTCACTGGCTCCAGACGGTAGCAGTTGAGATTCTTGTGAGGTATTAACTGTAAAAAAATAAATATATATTATATATATAAAATGTAAAAAGTACATATAGAAGACACTACAAGTCAAAGCATGAAGAAGCGTTTAAATATTGCTTATCGACTGCCGAAAGTCATTTAGTTTTACACCAAAAAATTCAATGCTTTGACTTGCGTTGACAAGTCTCGAAATTCTGGATAAAGGAGAATGGAATCCATAATTAGTAGAATGTTGATTGAGGAACAGCAATTCATTATTTCGCAGTCTACGGGAAGGTATGTTGAACTGGATGAGTTGTAACAAATCAGGTGTATCAGTAATACTGATAATTTTAAATATGCAAATTAGATCCGAGTCCTTTCTACGTTTTTTCTTCTTTTTCTTCTTTATTTTTCTAGTTAGTTAGTTAGTTAAGAATACCATCTAAAAGCATGCAACCTCGCAAACAGTTTGTTTGTTCTTACGACCTGCTAGAAGTATTATTTTTCTCGACCATGTTTAAGGATGTACATGCTTTTTCTCATCCATTAAAGCTGGCGTACTTCACTTGCAGCGGTGCCTTAAAATAGTTTCATCCCTTGAAATACAAAGTTACACCTAAAAACCAAGCGAAAGATGCATTTCTCAGGGAAAACTTGAATAAAGGAAACATTTATCTGTTACTTTAGAAGAATAAACCAGCAACGGGGATTTTACTAAGAAAGGTGTGCTGGTTTTGATCTCTGAGAAAATTAGTTCTAAAACAAAGTTTTCTCAGCTCCCGATATTTTAAGATAATATTATTAATGAATTCGTTAAAAATGAATTGCATCACAAAAAATAATTTTGTTCATGTCGATAAATGTTTGCAAACAAATGATCAGTTTAAGCAATTCTTTACTAAACTCTACAAGATAGGGAACAAATTCTCTCAGGGCCAATATCATTTTTGGGGATGCTCTGGGAAGGTTTGTTTGAGGAAAGGAAGTTGTAAACTTGCAGGAGAGATGAAAAACAGAGGCTGTAAAACCATTCCACAGCTGTGTTGTTTACAAGAACGATTTGTAGAAGCGACTCGTTCTCATATGACAACTGCACACCGGTGCCGAAGGGATCAACGATGCTAGTTTCCGAAGCATCTTTCATTGAAGTTTAGGTAGAACAAGGACAGTATTTCCAATTGACGCCTGTACTCTAATAAGAGCAATCCGTTTGTTAAGCTAATGGATCGATCAAACGAACCGTCTAGGGTTTTATCAGGTATTTTTTGGGCTCCAGACCATAGGTAACTACCATTCCGTAGGGTGCACTTGTGAATATATTAAAAGTAGCATTTTCTTCTTCCACTTTCTTCTGCTGCCACACCCTGCAACTCACAGGATTATTAGTTGAGTAATCATGTATCATTTGGGTATTAATTTGTCATTTCTTACCATCTGACGATGAGATCCAGATATTGACGTTTTTTTCTTTTAACGTATGGTTCAACTTCAAAGTGGAAGATACTCGCAGTATCGCCATGGTGAGAAACCACCATTCAGAATTAAAAAGCAGTTTAAAATGGCTCGATCTTGCTTAGTGGCCACATCTGAACAACCAATTAATTAATTGTCAGTCTTCCTCTTCCTCATCTTATTTCATTCAACCTCGTAACATTTCGTCGCCTTAGTTCGTATTTGTTCAATAGACCAGAGGTTCCCAAAGTGGGTGCCGGTCCGCGCTCTGGGAATGGATTGGGTGGGAGGCACAGGAGTGGGAATATTGTTGTGGTGCTGCGCTTGCAGCGGCCGCGTGCCGCATTCACTTGTAGTTTTTCATTCAAGATGTCATCATTCAGGAAAAAACGTGTGGAAGAGAAAAATGGGTGATGATGGAGGCAAAGATTGTTTTCTAATATTGCAACAGTACATGGCCCATAGCGGAGTTAAGGTTTCAAATAACTTGCTGGCCCTTTACACAGAGCACCTATCACAGTTAGCTGACTGGTTTGCCAAGTACTTCGCAGAAGACAAAGTGGAAAAGTTTGTATGGATCCAAGATCCATTCCGTGCTCAAGCTCCCTAAGATTTTACTACGCAGGAAGAAGAAGATTTAATTGACCTCTCGACCGACAGCAGCCTAAAAATGAAATACGCTCGTTCGGATTTGACGGAGTTTTGGTCAGAAATCAGTATCCGATTCAAAGTGGAAAAGCTGTAAGGGTCCTCATTCCCTTTGCTACTTCATATCTGTGCGAAGCTGGATTTTTAGCGTTTGCGGTTATAAAGAGCAAATATCGCTCAAAAATAAATGTGAAAAAATAAATGAGGAGTAGCTGTATCAAGCCTTATTCCCCGGTTTGAAAAATTGTGCAGCGAGCTGCAGGCTCACCCGTCGCACTAAACAATTTTTGTACTTGTATTATATTTGCATTTTCTTTGTAAGTTTTCCTATCAGTAAATGCACTGCAATAGACGGTTAGAAAAATTACAGGAGAAGGTTTTCATTCATTATTTCAATGGAACATTAAGATGTGTGTTTAAGATAAAGCTATTTCCGTAAAGGGAAAGATCTCATTAGTTAAAATAATTTATAGTTAAGTGATGAACTATAATTTTTAATACTTTATTTTTAATTTTAAAGTGGCGATTGAACAAAAACTAAAATGGTTTATTGTTCAAAAAAGAACTGAGGCGACGATTTGGGTAGCATAGTACCACTCACATTCGATGAAGAACCTCCACTTAATTAATCCTATCTATTCTGGATATTTCTGAAATACACATGTTTACAATATTTTTTATTAATTTTTCTAGTTAAATCATGGTAGCGATTGTAATAATTCCTTGCATTCATCGATTGATACTCGTATACTTGGTCAAAGCTTCTATTGCATTTAAACTATTAATTTCCTGTGAAATATCAACCTTTTAAGGCTCTACTTTCCAGAACTTTAAGGTTCTATTTACAAGAGAGTTATTTGCCGCTAAAGCTCCGTTTTTCCGATAATATTATTTGCTACAGCAATCTCATAGCTCTCAAATGCTTCCATAAACTTCAACCGTTTTATTGAAATAAAACGGCTTTCGCCTTAAAGAGAATTTACAATATGTTTATTGGTTCAATCTTTCCCTAGCTTATAAGGCAACACCGTGTTAAAATTGTGTTTAAAATTTTAGAATACGTGTTTCACTTGTATAAGGATACACCACTTTATATTGTTTGTTAAAGATATTTACAACTCGCAAAATAATACCCATCGTGTACTACTTCTTTTTAAAAAAATTAACGATTTTATAAATAATTAAAATTGAATCTTATGTGTTTATTGAGGGGAAAGTAATATTTTATGATAACCTACTTCTGATTTGAAATTATTCACTCAATCATTAATACACAAATCATTTTTTTTAGAAAATTATTCCGAAAATGCATACACCTTTAAATCAAATTTTGCTTTTCGGAACAATATTTTTATTTATCCTTATTTTTTTTTTTTATTGTTAAAAGATAAACAGCGTATACATAAAAATATAGAGATACATATATACAAACAAACAAAAATATTATCAGCCAAAATAGTTTTGCTATTAACTGAATTAAAGTTGTTGCCATTTAAAAATTCCTGAAATCTTTACGAATGGATTATGCACTCCAGGCTGCAAAAATAAACTTTCACAAATAGTAGGTAAATACAAAACTTCAATTGATTAAGTTTAAACAATATGTGAGGCGGTTATGGGTACAGCCGCCCCGGTACCATCTGTCTTGTATTGATGAATTTATATTGACGTTTTCATGCTTTGCTTTCTAGATTAACACACTTATCTACACACAATTATTTCACTATTAGTTTAAAAATGAAATATTAACAAACTTACATTAAACATAATTAAGTAAGACCCGTTAGTGGTACAAAATAAGTGGTATATACAAAGTAATTTGATTTCATGTAATACAAAATAACACCACAAAGTGAATTTGTGAATATTGAAGAATAAAAATTGTATTTTAAATTGTGATGAATGTGACATTGTGTGTTCCGTCACTGAGCGCAAAATTTTACTGCAAGTTCCCATTCAGTTTTGATTTGCGAAAGCGGCCATAATCTTAATAATATGGTGCAGTTCATTTGATGGCTAACAATCCAGACATTATTCGCTTTATCACACTTGAAATTTTATGTTCAATGCACATTTCACAAACTGAATTTTATTGGAAACGGTCATTCTGTCCCGTTTAAAGGAATTTTACGATTTGATCATAGCCGGCTTTTGTTGCCTTTTGAGGAATGAGCAATTTGCTCGCATTGCGCCCTCCATTTGTGTACTTGTGAAGCATTACGCCACTTTATCCTGTAATCCTGAGGGAAATGCTCGGGGCACGTTCCCAGGGATCTTATCGTCTTTAAAATGGATTCTTGCTCCAACAGGTTTGCTCTCTTTATTGATATTCTCCAAGCGTAGGCAGGGGCATACTATATCATTGCACGCTGGAGAATTCCTGTAGACCGGCGGTTGGCATCAAATTTGTTTATTTTGTTTTTTATTAGCAGGACCCAGGACGCTCTGAGAAAAAAAATTCCCAAGAGGGATGCTGTGGGGAGGGCCTTCCTAGGGAAAGGAAGGAGAGAAAATCCTGGGGGTCAATGTGTCCAGGAGTTACGGACAAATGAATCCAATGTCATCCCGAGGGAACTGGTGAATTTTAATAAAAATTAAATTTAATTTTAATAAGTTTAATAATTAACAGTTAAATTTAATTTTAAGGTTAAGGACAATTGCTCAACCTTTAAGGCTAATTACAATTATTTATCCTTAAGTAGAACCGGAATTACGTTTAAATTAGTTAATTTAAAGATTAAGAACAATTACTTATCCTTAAGTAGGACCGAAATCGCCTTTAAATTCATTAATTTTAAGGTCTAGGACTATTTTTTATCCTTAAGTAGAACCAAATTCGTCAATATTTTCTTTAATTTTAGGGTTCAGGACAAAAATCCGTAAGTAGAATTATAATGGCCTCCTCTCTGGGGGGAGTGGGGGGGGGAGTTAGTGTTGGGGGGGAGGTGTGGGAGGGGGGAGGGGGGGGGGTCGAATATGCGAGCGAAGACAGGGGCAAAAGCTAGTAATATATATTTGTACAATAATAATGATTGGATTATTTCTATATCGACATTTTCTTGAGAACATCACCTCCGGGGCGCTTGAAAATTTAATTACATTTAACCTATAACTTAATATTAATTCTTAAAATTACAACTAATACACTTACAGCAAAAACTTATTGCTGAAACTTACAATTAATATTTTAACTTAACAAATGTCGTCGAAGACCCTTTACACAATGCATGTTTTGATTATTGACTGAGCTGTCAGTGGTAAAACATAAAAAGTCTTTAACTCTTAGCGAATTCTGGTGATAACACATACAAACTAATTATAAGCAAGTGTAGCAGTGAGATTTTAAAAATAACACATATATAATAAAAATTAATTAAATTTCATCACTTCAACTCCCTTCATACACGACGATTAATTATTGATCAAATTTTATTATTTAAAATTCTAAACAATGGCCTGGACTCGCCAGAGCTTACCAATTTAATAAAAATCCATATTCCTTCAAGATTAACCCGACAATCAAAATTACTTCATTTGTCCACTTGCAGAACTAACCTTAGAAGAAATTCCCCGATTCTTCGAATATGTGCGCAATACAACGAATTATTTCACAGCGTAGACATTTTTAATTTAAACCTTCAGAAGTATCGAATAGAAGTAACGCGTGCGATATTGGATTGATACGGGAGTGAAAGGTATCGAGAGCATCTCATATCCTTATCCTATATTCTCCCTCCCATCCCCCTCCTCTCCCCTTCGTCTCCCCTCCCTAAGCCTAAAATTTAGTTTAAGGTAAAATAAAACTCCATCTCCAAACAATATTAGCATAAGAAACTCTTTTGGCTTCACTGCAGTTCGCATGTATATATTTGTCTATTATATGTATATAAGCTGTTTGTTTCTTACAAATAAAAAAAAATAATATATATATATATATTGAAGTGGCTAATACTGCCAAATATTTGCCGTTGTCAAAAACTTCATAAAAAAAATTAATAACATCTCTAACATTTAAAAATTTGGAAGTACAAAAAACAGTCAAAAGTTCCGCTAAGGTTTAAAAAGAATTTCCTGGGTCCGTGTCGAATACTAGTAAACCCCTGATTCTGGGAATAAGGCTGTACAGGGAGCGGATGTGAAACGGAGAGATTAATATCATGGGCATAATCGAGATTTTTAAAATCCAGGCAATCTTGCCCGTTCGATGGAAGCTGGAAGGAAGAGACGGTAAATAAAGCATGATAAGCAGAAGCTCCGGCGGTGTTTATTCACCATATTCAAAGCACGACTGCTCTGTACATGAATTTTATGGCCGGGAAGTTTAAATTTGAACTTTAAATTTGTAAAAGGAAATTCAGTATAATTTCTCTTTTTATCAATTATTAAGGTCGATCTCAATGTCACCAAAGAGGCTGCTATGCGTATTTTTTTATTGGCAGTACAAAAAGAAAAGCCATCTGGCGTTTTCTCCTCGGGAGTCAGTGACTAAGGCATTCGCAAATGAGTGGGGAGTGCAGATTGAAAAAAAGTAGTTAGAGTAGTTAGTTGAGCGGTTAACGAATCCAGAGATCACGAGTTGAAATCCCGGCTTGCGCAAATAACTTTTATTAATTTAAAACGCGTTATTTCCCATTTAATTCATATAAAATTATATTTCGTATATGGTAAAGTACACCATAACTTGCGACTTAAGGAAAAAGAAAAACTTGGAAAAATAAAATATAGACTTAGCGACTTGAGGGAAACCTAATCTAGACCTCTCCAGCCGGACTCTCGCGACCCATCGGCATCGTCTTACGCCGTAGAGATGGATTCATACGTCCGTCACTCCTATACACATAAACACCCCAGATTCTTACCCACCCCTCATAGATTTTCCCAGAACTTCCTCTCCTTTCTTTCCATAAAAAACTCCCCACACAGTAACCTCAAAGATGGTATAGGTTCTGAGGGGAATTATTTTAGTGGAGCTAATGCAAAAACAATATTTTACAAGAAAATCTGTAGCAAATAATCTTACAAATATGCTGCCATTTTGAATTTATTGATCATCTTTGTTCGTCGGTAGATGGCGCCACTAGGTCTATTGTACAAATTAAGACAGTTTTAGGAAACATTTTTTTGAGCCGTATTAGAGGGTTTTTAATGATCCTTTGCCAGTTTTTGGAGCCCTGCCAGGTTTTGGGTCTGTACCTTATTTGCGGCACGTTCCTATTATGGTAGATGCTATCAGTAATTCTCTGGTTTTCACCATCATTCAGAAACGAAATGCTTTGTCACCAAATGATACATTCAGGTACTTTCCGACCAATATTTTCTTTCCTTGCATACTTTCCTAAGAGTCAGTAGTATGAAGTGTGGCATTCACATAAAAATGCCTTTGCCTAAAATTATATTATTACGTAATTGATAATTTGATATCATAACGACATGTAACGATGATACTTTTTTCACTAGCTTTTGCTGGTATTTTCAACCAAAACAACCAATTAAAACCAAACAACCAGCCTAAATCAAATGTAACGGTACTGCGCGTTTTCATCCTGCGACAAAATATCTACGGCAAAATATTACCGACAAAATATCCTTCGGACAAAACAACCTCGAACAAAATATCTACTAAAACCTAACCTAACTTAACCTTATCTAACTTTACAGGATTTCTGTATTTTTTTGTCCCATTTTACTATTTTTGAACAATAATTTATTGTCTTTACAGAATTTTTGTATTATTTTTGTCCCATTTTTTGTTAGGTTAGGTTAGGTTACATTAGGTTGGGTTACGTTATAACCTAAGGCAAGATTAGGCAATAACCTAATCTAGTCTAACTTTTCAAGAAGTCTGTATTATTTTTGTCCCATTTTAGTATTTTGTACGATTGAACCATAATTCATTGTCTTTATTAGATGTCTGTATTATTTTTGTCCGATTTTTTATTAGGTTAGGTTTGTGGTTAAAATTGATGCTTATTGAGTAGGTACTTGTTCTATGGGCAATTACTTCTAGGCAAGTACCTACCTAATTTTATTATTTTCTTTTTTGTTCCATTATTCAAATAGTTCTATAGAAGAACAAAGGAAGGTAGCTTCCATTTCTTACGTAAAAAAATGTGTTCCAACAAGCAGATCACAATATAAATCTTATAAAAAAACAGGATTATGTAAATAAAAGAATAATAAATTATGACCAGACAAACAAACACAAAACAAGCGTTTGATTTACAAAAGTGAGTACCACAGAAAACCTCCACCTGAAATCAAACAAGAGCGTAAAAAGCGCCATATGGTCCTTCGAGAAGCCAGATGAAAACCAGCTCATCCAGCCAGCCGTCCGGTCTACATCATTCTTATTCATCATTACATATTCCTAAGGTATTAAGGCATTATAATATAACTTGTAAAATCACGCGAAGAATTCGCCACCAAGAGCCACTATTTTTGCGTGATATTATAATCAACAAGATAAAATATTGTCAACCTAATATAATTTAACCAGTAGGTAGATTCCAAATAATTTACTCTATGATTACCACTGATTATTAAATAATATAATTTATTTTATTGTAATCTATTTATTATTCGCTCTCGCAAAGGTGGAACAAACAAAAGTTTATTTTTAAATAATTTAATGTGTATGTTTGTGTAAAAAATTCTGCATTATGCCACAAACATTAAAATCACTGGTGAAGAAGCGCGGTGAATTGAAGGCACAATTAACACGATTTAAGAATTACCTATTAAGTGATTCAGTTGATGTAATAGAAACGGAAACAAGATTGGAGGAGGTAAACACACTGTTAAATCGCTTTAAGAATATACAATCTCAGATCGAAGAGTTTGATAGTAACTCAGATGAAGAGGATAGCCCACTTGAGTGTTTTGAATTGCAATATTATCAAGTAGTGACGTTAGCAAAAAAATCCATAAAAAGCATTGAAAAAATTGATGATACTAACAATATTAAGATCCAATTACCTACGTTTTCGCTCCCAGAATTTAGTGGTGATTATTCGAAATGGTTATCTTTTAAGGATGCTTTCGTCACGATAGTGGGTAATAATAAATCATTAAATAATTTTCAGAAACATTACTATTTGCGTGATTGTTTAAAAGGAAAGGCATCACAAATATTAAACGCACTTGAAATTACCCAAGACAATTTCGAAATAGCTTGGCAGGTTTTATCAAATAGATTTGAAAATAAGCGTGTAATAGCTAATCAACATTTAAATTCATTGTTTAAGCTCAAGGAATTAAAACAAGAAAGTCACGTCGCCTTGAGAAGTTTATTAGATCAAACACAATTACATTTGAATTCATTGAAAAACATAGGTCTACCCACGGAGTATTGGGATGTAATAATAATTTATATTTTGGCCAACAAATTAGATTCCAATACCCGGATCTATTGGGAACAATATCCAACTAAAGAAAAAATACCGACATTGCAAGAATTTTTAAAATGTTTAACAGATCGAGCGATAGTCTTGGAAGCATCGGAAGCAACATGTTCCACAGCCAAACCAATATTCGCGCATCATAAACCGTCAAGTTACAAAAAGGAATCTTCAGTTTCATTATTGTCGCAAAGGTTGAAATGCATTGTTTGTAAGGAAAATCATAAGATTTATTTCTGTAAACAGTTTTTGAAACTAAACCAACATGAACGGTTTGAGAAAATCAAGCAATTACAAGCTTGCATCAAGTGTTTAAATGTAGGTCATTCAACTAAAGAATGCAGGAGTAAGAATAATTGTAGAACTTGCGATAAAGCAGGACACAACACATTACTCCATATTTTCCCTAAAGAGGATCAAAACACTGAGAATGGCATAGATCAAGTACCAGTCTCAAACCATTCCACTTTTGGAGAAGCAGAAAAAACAATTTTGTTATCAACGGCAATGGTGAACGTTAAGGACAGTAATGGAATTATTCATTCAGCGAGAGTATTGTTGGATAATGGTTCTCAGGTGAATTTCATAACTGAACGATTTGCTAAAAAATTAAACATAAAGTACAAGTCATTAAATATGCCGGTCTCTGGGTTACATAATAATATAACAAATGTAAAGAAGAGCCTCTCGTTTGAATTGTCATCAATAAACTCTAATTACAAAAAACTTGTTACTTGCTTGGTATTACAAGAAATCACCAGCAAGTTACCGCAGACCTCTTTTCCAAAAAGGGAGGCAAACATACCACCAGGATTGAAATTGGCCGATCCTGAATTTTCCACTTCCGGTCATGTGGATATATTACTCGGCTCCGAACTATTTTGGGAAATGCTGACCACTGATCAATTGAGATTAGGAACAACTGGACCTACGCTGCAACGCACTGAACTTGGATGGATATTATCCGGGCCAATTAGAACGTGCACTACAAAAAAAGAGCAAGAATCATCCTCATGTCACTTATCTTTAAATATGATTCACAATCAAATTGAAAGATTTTGGAAACAAGAGGAATTGGTGTCCATCAAGCACCAAAATTATGAAGAAAAGGCTTGTGAAGAGAGCTTCAAGTCAACCCAAAAAAGGGATGAAAATGGGCGTTTCGAAGTAAGCTTACCATTCCGACCTTGTATAGATCAAATAGGTACTTCCTTGCCTATGGCAGAAAAAAGATTTTTAAACTTGGAAAAGAAATTATCTTCTAACATGGATTTGAAACTTCAATACATTAAATTCATGGAAGAATATGAAAACTTAGGTCATATGACAAAATTTGAACCAGTTTCAAATGAAGAAAAATCTTACTATTTACCTCATCATGCAATCAAGAAGGAAACCAGCAGCACTACCAAACTAAGAGTGGTGTTCGACGGCTCCGCAAAAACCTCCAGCGGGATATCAATAAACGACGCGTTAATGGTTGGTCCAATAATACAAAATGATTTATATACCCATTTGTTAAATTTTAGAAAATATCAAGTGGCATTGACGGCTGACATAGAGAAAATGTACAGGCAGGTCAACATTAGAGAGGAGGACCGCGTCTTCCAAAAAATACTTTGGCGAGCATCTCCAGAAGAGGAAATGGGCCATTTCAAGTTAAATACGATAACTTATGGTATGGGACCGTCATCTTTCTTAGCCACGCGTTGCTTGAAGCAGCTGAGTATGGAAAACGCTCAGTTATATCCTGAAACTAGTCTCATTTTAGAGAGAGATTTTTACATAGATGATCTAACTACAGGTGCAGACAATGTGGAATCCTGTAATTTGTTAAAAGAACAGTTAATCTCCATAATGAATTCGGCCGGTATGAACTTAAGAAAATGGCGGTCTAATTCTTCTGATTTGTCATCGGAGGCCGATCAGGCCACTGATATGGTAATTTTGGACAAACCAGAAGGAGAGAAAATTCTAGGCTTAGCTTGGAATTGCGAAAAAGATAGTTTTTTATATCACGTGGAACTACCGTCACATCCTATTTATAATAAACGGAATATTTTGTCACTGATTGCTAGTATTTTCGATCCATTAGGTTTGCTTGGACCAGTAACCGTGAATGCTAAACTTATTATGCAGAAATTATGGCAAGAAAAGATATCTTGGGATGAAGAAATACCTATAGAAATTCTGAAGCTTTGGAAAAAATATTTAGAAGATTTAAAAGGTGTAAATTCTTTTCAAATACCTAGAAAAATTATATGTAATCAAACCGTAAATATACAATTGCACGGATTTTGTGACGCATCTCAAAAAGCATACGCTGCTTGCGTATATATGCTATCCACAGACCAATCAGGAAAACGGCATTCTCAATTAATCACAGCTAAATCAAGAGTAGCTCCATTAAAAACGATTTCTTTGCCTAAATTGGAATTATGTGGTGCTGTTCTGTTAACAAAAGTTGTTGAAAAAGTAAAGGAATCCCTAGGTATACCTTTGGATAAAACATTTTATTGGTGTGATTCCACTATAACTCTATGCTGGATAGGAAATCAACCAGCGCGATGGAATACATTTGTTGCAAACAGAGTTGCAGAAATACAGGAAAGAAGCGAAACCAGTCAATGGAAGCATGTCAACTCCGAAGATAATGCTGCGGATATTTTATCAAGAGGAACCAGTGCTAAAAGTCTATTTTCTTCAGAAATCTGGTGGAGAGGTCCTAATTGGTTAACTCAAGATGAAGTAACTTGGCCGAACTATAAGGAAATTTGCATCGATCCACCGGAATTAAAAAGCAAAATAAATTTAACCGTCAGTATGAATAAAGATTGGGAATTGTTTTATCGTTTTTCTTCTCTCACGCGTTTACAAAGAGTAACTGCTTATATCCTACGTTTCATTAATAATACAAGAAAAAAACATACATTTAGCGGACAACTTTCAATAATAGAATTAAACAAGTCGTTACATTCATTAATAACGGTCACTCAATCTTATTCATTTTCAAAAGAAATTAAAACATTAAAGGCGGGAAAAAACTTAGATAAAACCAGTCATCTCAAATCATTAAACCCATTTATACATATGGATTTATTGCATGTAGGTGGGAGATTGTCCAGAGGAAAACTAATACATGAAGCACAAAAACATCCGATATTACTACCTCACGATCACCCTCTAACAAAGTTAATCATTAAACATTTTCATTATACAAATTTGCATGTAGGTACTCAAACGTTACTAGCACTTATTAGACTAAAATATTGGCCTATAATGGCAAAAAATGCTATTAAAAAAATACTTAAAAATTGCATTGTGTGCTTTAAATGCAGTCCAAAAACAAGTCATCAAATAATGTCTGACCTTCCAGAGGATAGAGTGTCACCATGTAGACCGTTCTCTGTTACAGGACTAGATTACGCAGGGCCAATCTTAATAAAGTCTGGAATCAGTAGGAGATCCAATTCAGTCAAGTCTTATATTTGTTTATTTATATGCTTCTCTACTAAGGCAGTTCATTTAGAACTGTTCACCGCTCTAACTACAGATGCATTTCTTAATTGTTTAAAGCGTTTCATTTCCAGACGTGGAAAACCTAGTAAATTGTATTCTGATAATGCTACTACATTTGTTGGAGCGAATAATGAATTGAAAAATATGTATAATTTATATGTCTCTCAAAAGGAAATAGCTAATTACTTAACTAATATGTCTATTCAGTGGGTTTTTATCCCACCTAAAGGTCCTCATCATGGAGGTCTTTGGGAATCTAACATAAAAAGTGTGAAATATCACGTAAAAAGAGTGGCAAACGTCTCTTCATTAACATATGAAGAGATGTGTACGTTATTATACCAAATAGAGTCCTGCATAAATTCTAGGCCTTTAATTCCACTATCCAATGATCCCCTCGACCTCTTCGCACTTACTCCAGGTCACTTTCTTATTGGTGATAACCTGTCAGCTGTAGCTGAACCTGACCTACAACAGATTCCCATAAACAGGCTTAATAATTTCCAAAAACTAAGCCAACTAAGACAGAGCTTCTGGTCAAGATGGAGAATTGAATATCTGGGAGAGCTGCAGCAAAGGACTAAATGGACGGATGGGAACCGGCGACAACTAAAGATTGGGGACTTAGTTATCATCAAAGACGACAACGCACCACCAAATTTATGGAGGATGGGACGTGTCATCGCCACTCACCCTGGACAAGATGGGATAACCCGTATAGTCACCTTGAAGACGCAGCAAGGGTCTATGAAAAGGCCCATTACCAAATTGTGTCTTCTACCAATGGACGATGCTATCACATCTTAGAAGAACTGGATCAAAATAAACTACTAACATCTAAGAAGAGCAGTATAAAAAATAAGTCATCTTTACTAAGGCCAAGGATCAAAAAGAAGCCATCTTTCTTGAAGACAAGAACTGCAGAGGCTATCGATCGAGGATCAAGAAGATGAACATTTTATAATTTAGTGTAATTTTTTTTTCTTATGCATATCTTCTAATGATTTACTTCAATTTATTATTTTATTGTTTCTAAACTAACTACAACAATCAATGGATTACAATATGTGTATTAGCTAGTTTCAACTCTCTTTTTATTTTATAAAAATAAGTTATTCTTTCTAATTTAAAAAAAAAATATCCTCACAAATAATAATAATCAATTTTAACTATTATAGGGTTCTAAAAAGAACTTTCATTTAATTTCAGCCCTTTTTGTCGGGGAGCTATGGTTAAAATTGATGCTTATTGAGTAGGTACTTGTTCTATGGGCAATTACTTCTAGGCAAGTACCTACCTAATTTTATTATTTTCTTTTTTGTTCCATTATTCAAATAGTTCTATAGAAGAACAAAGGAAGGTAGCTTCCATTTCTTACGTAAAAAAATGTGTTCCAACAAGCAGATCACAATATAAATCTTATAAAAAAACAGGATTATGTAAATAAAAGAATAATAAATTATGACCAGACAAACAAACACAAAACAAGCGTTTGATTTACAAAAGTGAGTACCACAGAAAACCTCCACCTGAAATCAAACAAGAGCGTAAAAAGCGCCAGTTTGGTTAGGCAATAACCTAACCTAATCAAAGTTTACAAGATTTCTGTATTATTTTTGTGCGTTTTACTATTTTTGAACAATAATTTATTGTCTTTACAGGATTATTTTTGCCCAATTTTTTGTTAGGTTATTTTGTCTGTAGAATATTTTGTCGGGTTTATTTTGTCGGGGATATTTTGTCGCGGGATGAAAAGATGCGGAACCAAATATAACTACTATTAAAGTCACCTAAAGTAAAGTCGGCGCACCAAGTGTCTACCCTTATCCCGTTATTATTATTGCATGTCCACGGGACACAAAGCATCCCCTAATTGCCGAACAGTTTCAAAGTCCCATAAAGCAGCCTGGAAACTGGCTGAGACAGTTGGGAGACACGCATAGTTTATTCCTCGAGCTATTTGCTGATCCCCGACACTAATTATTCATGTTTTATGTATGAAAGCACTCTGGCCATGTTTGTTAGCGAAAAACAGACGGAATTTGGCACTCAGTTTAGCACATTTTTACATTCATTTCGCAATTAATAGGCAAGCACGATTTTGTTTTGTTTGTGTAATTGATATGAGATTGGACTTTTTTATATTGTATCTTTTCAAAACTATGTTCTTGAATGGACGCATTTGATTAATCCTGTTAAAGCCCGGCTTCCCGCATTTCTACCTGTTTATTACATATTTTCCTACACTACACCCAAAACTTTAAGTTGTAAGGCTCTTAAAAATAGATAATATCGTAATTTAATAAAAAAAATGTTTCTTCCTGCGTGTCCTTTCCCATTCGACCCGATCCCCTTCTGCCTCCCTTTTCTCTCCCGCATCACCTTCCCCTCTCCCGTTCCCACTCCGCCTCCTCCACCTTCACTCTCCCCACTCCATTCCCCCCTTCCCTGTCCCGCGAACCCCCCCTCAGAATTCACCTCCCCCTCCCAGGTTCACCTCCCGCCTCCCGCATTCCATACATTCAGTCCCGGTACATTCCGTTTTTAAACAACTCGCGTGCCACTTATTGCAATATTTTCATGCAAACTTCATTATGCCAGAGCTCACCAGTAGTTTTATACAAACCTTGTCCTGAAATGACAATAAAAAAAAGAATTATCAAAATTGGTGGATTCGTTCAGAAGTGATGCGCGTACATATATTTCAACGATTCATTTTTATTTATGTAGAAGATAATTGATAAAAAAAAGAATATAGATATATAGATAGAAGATAGAAGATTTCCTTCATAGAAAAAAGTCGCAAAGTATGCTCAGAAAATTATTATAAACATGGTTTTTTCAGTTATTTTACAAAGTATGAAAAAATTCACAGTGTTTCATTAAATGCTATTTTAGACAATCACCATGAGATTTTTGCTCTATTTTAAACGAGTCGTGTTTTATGAAACATTTTCACAATTTAATTCTCAAATGTTAACGTTTTTTTATATTTGCGACCTCTCGCTAACATTCGTAAATCTCTCCATCTTCTTCTTTTTGAGTGAGCATTCAGAGTTTGCAGGTTTCAATCTAATTCAAGTAAATTTAACCGTACAACTTACCTATTTTAGAGAGAAAATACTATTACTGATTCAAGACAGTTGGATTTTATGATGATTTTTTTTCTATTCGAAATGCTTACCCACAAATCCATACAAATTTCTACATAACTCCTACAGTTCAACTATAAAGTAGCTAATACTGAACTAATACGTCCTTCGCCCAAACATTTTGGAACCATTCTAAAACCGTCAATGACGTATGACAAGTCTAAAATAGGACTGAAAGATTATCGTGCTTCTGAAAAGCTTTTGGTGCCACTGAAAGACTAGGAGCAGGTACCCATAAAAGGCTTTCCTCGTGCCTTGTGCCCTCTATACAATACCAAATAGTGGACACTGATCATATAATCACTAGTATGGATCTATATGAAGTAAGATCTTTACTCATTTAATACAAAAATTCTTTTCAATTTTTTATAAGAACCATTCTATTTTTATAACTTTTGGAGGTTATTCCCATCATTGTAATATATTTTTTCCTGTTAGACGCGAGGTTCTGGGTTCGAGTCCCAGTTGCGACCATTATTTAAAAAAAATCTGTGTCTTGTTTTCTTTCATAAGTTCGTTTAGATTATTAGTGTTATCTTCTTCTTCAAAAATATATTTTTTTAACTTTACAACAAAACAAAAAAATCGGTGCACGAATAACGAGAAAAACTCCTACTTACAGCATTTTATACGAAAAATGATTACTGTGCAGGATGGAAGTCTTAGCTTAAACCTAAAAAACCTGGAAACCGGTTCACTAAGTTACTATTCGGTTTATTTGATAATTTGACAGTGCCTTTGCGGTGATTTTTCATAAAAATGGCGCTCTATAAATTATGCAATTATCATTATTATTATTATTAGTAATCTATCTTCTAGTTCTATAAAACAAGAGTGCCTGCGGCGGGCCGGCTTTGATTTTTATACAAATCTACAATTTTATGACGAGTTTGATGAAATTTTGCATACTTGACCTTTAAAACAAGGTCACAGTCTATATGAGATACTGAGAGGTTGAATTTCGATACTTTTTTGATTAAATTTTGCACACTTGGCGTTCAAAATAAAAGAAAAATTACTATCTTCAGCTGATTTAGAAATACTCTGCGAAAAGCTCGGACTACGCCGGGGACTTCAACTAGTCTTACACGAGAACTTTCGACTCCTAGGCATCTGGGGGAAATATTCTAAGTTCTAGTGATAGATACTCTTGGTATCACCCTAGTAAAAGATTATTTTTGTAATCGTTGCTAGAAATGGCATTTAACCATGTTTTTTGGCCAGATCTAAGTAGCCATGTACTTCCTGTCCTTCCTCTTCCTAGTCTGCGTCTCAGTAGTACAACTGGCTCTGAACAATTGGGAGCAGTTGGGACTCTTACGCGATATTCCTGTTTTTTTTTTTTTTTTAATTTTTCAAAAAAAAAACGGTTGTCGCCAATCTACATAAGACTTTTCAACTCTTGGGCCTCAGGCAATGATTTTTTGTTCTAACCAGAAGTATGATCATATTGAGCTTAGTTCGGGAACATAAACGTGCCCAAAGCATACTTCTATCGGTTTATATATTCGGTGGGTACGGTATACCTGTTTGTATATGATTTAGTGTTAGTTATAGTTGAGGATCGCGTGCGGCGCCACCGGTCGGTTAGTTTAAGGCTGTGGCGATGGCGCCCGACCGCGGCGCCGTCGAAGGCGTCGACCTTGAAAGGCGCCTATCAACCTACCGACCCCACCACTCATGACAATGTAGAGTATTGTACTGCCGCTTTCATGTTAATTATCGGACATACTTAGTTCGTGATTAGTACTAATAAGACATAAAAATAGCGCTAAAATTGTTGTTTGTTATGGTTTAGTTTTTTTGGGGTTATTACTTTCATTAATTAAGGTTGAACTCTTATGTTAAAAAGAGTCGTCTCAATTGAACCCCTAAGCGAAAAAACAATCTTTGTAACACTAAAGATGTTTTAAGGTTCACTCTTTCATTTCTACAAATAGACCCTCCACACAGCATCCCAAGATGATACATACCCCGAGAGAAATTATTTTCCTCAGAGTCTCCTGTATGGAGTTAATTTAAAAAGGGTAAATCACGTTAAATTAAGTGATTGTGTGATTATACGAAACTATCAAACATTTTGCCGGATTTGCCCTTATTATGGACACTGCAACGCTGTCCGAAACGTTGACTAAAGAAGGAGGTAGCGCAACACGGCATAACACCCCAAAAACAAATAAAAACGTATCTATCAAACATTATTATTAGTCAATCAAGAGGAGGTGGCACACTGCTAGCAGTAAAACGCTACATTAACGCAACTGTTAATGACTGGAAATTGACTGATGAAGATATTTGGATCACAATTCGGGTGCCCTCGGAACAAGGTGGAATGGATAACATACATATATGCTCAGTATATATTCCTAGAAATCTTCGATTTAATTCTCAATTGCTCAATTTCTCCATGCAACTTAATCAAAAAATGTTGTCTTTGCCGGATGATAAATTCATAATTCTTGGTGATTTTAACTTACCGGAAATTAAATGGACCCTAAATGATCATAACTCATATCTTATTCCTGAAGAATATCAGTCCACGATTAGTTCACAGTTCATAGATTATCTGTCTTTCTCTGGCCTACAACAATGTAATAGTTTCACTAATGCTAATGAAAGAATACTAGACCTTATCTTATCTAATATAAATCTGAAAGTCTTATTGCCTGAATTACCTTTAGTTCCAGAAGACATACACCACAAAGCGTTACATGTTGACTTACCTTTCAATATCTTATCCACGCTTGTACATAACAAATCTCAAAAATACATATTCGCCAAAGGAAACTATGATGAAATCAATACTCACTTATCTAACATTGACTGGCCCACAAAACTTAATAACACTGATATAGATATAGCAATCGAGACATTTTATAATGAATTAAACATTGTTATAAATCAATTTATACCTAGCAAATTTATTCAAGTACTAAAGTATCCACCATGGTACTCACCTGCCCTCATTAAAATAACAAGAGAAAAACGTAAATATCTATCGAAATTCAAGAAATATAATAATCCATCTGATTACGAAGCTTTCTCAATTCTACGAATAAGGCAAAAAAATATGTCCAAAGAGTGTCACCAAAATTTTGTTCTCAATGCAGAACGGAATATTCATCGAAATTCTAAATCTCTCTTTTCGTACATAAAATCTAAACGTACGACATCATCCATTCCTAGTACTATGAATTATCAAAACGAAATTGCTCATACCGGTCAAGAAATTTCGCAGCTGTTCTCGTCGTTCTTTTATTCAGTATACGAGAAATGTGATGTCCCCAATGTAAACTCTCATGCAGACCACAGCGTTGCCGAAATTAGTGATTTAGAGATTAGTTATGATCTAATTTTGAAGTACATAAACCAAATCGATTCTAGCAAAGGTGCTGGTCCAGATGGAATTCCACCTATATTTATCTCCAAATGCTCAAAGAATTTAGCGTATCCATTATTAATATTATTTAAACGTTCGTTACAAACAGGTAAATTTCCTTCTATGTGGAAACAAGCATTTGTAACCCCAATATACAAGTCCGGTCCGCGAAATCTTGTACAAAATTACAGGCCAATATCCAAACTATCAATTTTCTCAAAATTATTCGAAAAACTTGCAGCAGACCAAATCTCCAACGCATTAAAGAACATTCTTAGTGAACACCAACATGGCTTCAGAAGCGGTAAATCCGTCACTACTAACTTAGCTTGTTTTACGAACTTTATACTTCATAATATGGATAAGCGTATTCAAACTGATGCCATTTATACAGATTACAGCAAGGCGTTCGATAAAATTAACCATTCCATTCTGTTTAGAAAACTAAAACTTGCGGGTATCCATGGAGATCTACTAAGATGGCTAGACTCATATATCAGAAACCGTTCGCAAGCTGTTGTGCTAAGTGGTTTCAAATCAAATTGGGTCAATATTACATCAGGAGTTCCACAAGGATCAATTTTGGGTCCTCTCCTGTTTAATATCTATATTAATGACATTACGAGTTGTTTTAAACACTGCAAGGCAATTTTATATGCAGATGATATGAAACTATACCTTCCAATCGATGATATCGCGTACTGCTTAAAAATACAGGAGGACCTTAATAATCTCAGCGAATATTGCAAAATTAACTGCTTGTTCCTAAACATAGATAAATGTTACTCAATATCATTTACGAGAAATAGGACCAAAATAATATTTAAATATTCAATAAACAATGTCGATATTAAAAGAAAAGAATCAGTTCGGGACCTGGGTGTTACCTTAGATTCCAAACTTACATTCCAATTACATATTAATAACATTGTCACTAAAGCCACCCAAATGTTAGGATTTATACTACGAACATCAAAACTATTTTATTTTCTCGATACATTTATTTTGCTTTATTATACCTATGTTCGTCCGCACCTAGAACACGCCTCACAAATTTGGAATCCAAGATATATAACATATGTTCATAGAATCGAACGTGTTCAGGAAAAATTTCTCTCCTACATAAATTTTCGGTCGTTTTATGCATTCCAATCAAATGAAGATATTCGTCAATTCTTTAAAATCCCGAAATTAAATTGTAGGAGAATTATTTCTGATCAATTGTTTTTGTACAGAATCCTAAATAATACGATATCTTCCCCGTATCTTTTACAAAAAATAGATATTAGAGTTCCTGGTCGCAATGGCAGAAACGTATCCCTTTTTTATAACAGCCGCTCCAACACCAACTACTTACAAAATGAATTCATACATCGAGCCTGCCACTATCATAACACACACCTCACATATACAGACATCTTCAATATAACTTTCAACAAATTCAAAGCAACACTATCAGATAAATGTAATGCATCACAACACACCACTTAACATCCATATTTATATTTATTTATTATATTATTAATCAGATTCCTTTTCCTAATTTGCAATATATTTTCATATTCCCTAATTACATAAAAATCATCCATATACTCCTATAAGATCATAAGCTTACCCTTTATTGTGTTTTTCTATATTTTATCATGCATTATTTAAGTATTTAGCTTCTCCTTACTATTTTTTTTTTCTTAGTTTTTCTTTATGTTTAATTTAGCTTCTCTTAACTATTTTTTTCTTAGTTTTTCTTTATGTTTTTCTTGTCAGCGAAAAAAAAAACAAATTTTATCAGCGAAAACATGTTTTTAGGCTTACTGTTTTATTTTAGCACTCTTTATTTTTATGCATCTTTGTAAAGCTGTTTGTTTTCCAAATAAAGATTATTATTATTATTATTATTATTTATATATCCTAAAAGTCATATCTGCCCTGATGATGGATATTGCACGGCATCTGAAACGCTGGCTAAAGAAGGAGGAAGCGCAGTATAGGAAGCGGCATTTTACCCCAAAAATCGATCACTATAATTCAAAAGGGTTAAAACATATTGTAATTGTGTAAACTATAAAGAAACAGTAAATTAATAAATAAAATATTTGCAAATTGTAATCACGTGTTCATCTTCAGCGAACTAAAAAATATCTGTTATCCAAAGAAAATAATTATAGTTTTACTTGTGTGTTATATTTGGATAACGTATAGCCATCACCACACCTAGAAAATAGATTCTAAACGATTTTACAAAAATCGTTTAGAATCTATTTTCGAAATATCTTTTAACCTTGAAAAGAAGCACAAAATTATGACCTCAAACGAAGGTGAAAACCATACTCTTACCTAATCTGTTCTAACGAAGGTACCTACATAAATATAAAACATTATGTCACCTGCCTTATTCTTCAGAAACTTCCATATTCAGTTTGACAATTTTTGTCTTGTTAAATTATTGGAATTTATAATAGAACCGCAACGTCGATATTACCTGCCATTTCTTTAAAGTAATTGATATTCTACTATCACTTATAATGTATAACCTAATTTAACTTTACCCCCGTCCTATGAACTCTAAACATTAAAAATATATACATTCTAAAAATTTTGGCATTCGTTCTATCGTTGCAAAATTATCGCCTTTATTTTTACCCTCCGAGAGGATGAATCCAACTCTGCGGCAATTGTCGTTGTATCACTATGTATTTTCCTTTTCTTTCTCAATGTAATTCACCTAACTTAACCTATATATTTACCTATATTTTCTCCGTCATTAGAGAGGGTTCTCTAGATATTTTATAAAACCTTTCCAAAATTTTGGCGAGCGTTCCATTGTAAAATTGTAGTTAAAATAGTCCTGACGCCTTTGTTTTTACACCCCAAAAGGACAACTCCACAGCAATTGTCTTAGTATTACTATGTATTTTCAGTAGGCCCCATTCCTCCTCCGTGTGAATCACAAAAGGCAATCTTGGCACATAAGATCCACTTTGCAAGACAAAGCAATGCTAATGAAAGGATAGTTAGGTACAATCTACCCAGTTGTCTAGTTGGCAAATTATTCCAAGCGTTTGGTCGTTTCGTTTCAGAGCTATGTTGGAGACAGTATGCTAGGAATTTTACTCGACCCTTATTTAGTCAACTAGGTATATTTATGGTACTTTGTTATTTCTTAGAAAATTTTCCGTCAAATTTAAGTTTGTTCGTTTTAAGAAAGACGTAAATAAAAGAAGTTGCTTTGGATAGGTGAATTTATTGTCGGAAATACAGTTAAGGTGGAAAGAGCATTAGCAATAAACATATTTTTACTTTTTTAAAGAGATGGTCGATATTATTTATCGCTCGTTTTGAAATGTTAGAGGTTGAGAAAAGATTATGAGTTTTATAAGGTTTTTAGATTTTTTTAAATTTTTTTATTTATTAATTTTTATTTTAGTAATTTGTACATTTAAGTTTACAAAATTTCTAATTAATTATAATATTTCATATTTCAAACTAAATTTTATGCAGTTTTTGTGTAGCTCCTACAATACATCTTGAATTTTCCAATTGGTGTGGACTTTAATGTTTCTGGTAGCGTGTTATATAACTTCATTCCCTTGTACAGTAAACTGTTCTGCGTATTCGCCTTGTTATTTTTTTAAGCCTGATTTCCTTGCACGTCCTTGTATTATGTCTGTGAATGTCCTTGTTGAATATAATTTTATTTGAGAAGTATTTTGGTAAAATGTTTTTTTATTATTTTATGTATGAATATCATCGTATTCAAGGTCAGCATCTGTTTCACGGTCAGCCAATTCAGTTCCTTTAACATTTTGTTTACTTTTGAAAATCTATCGATAGCAGTTCTAACAGCAAGTTAATATTATTAATTGTGTCCACCCCAAACCCCGAGTCCCAAAATGCTACGACCATCGGATGTGAGCCCTATTTTAATCATATGTAACCCTTTAGTATTTAAAGTATTTTTACTCACAAGCCCCAATGACACGGTGAAATTTCATAGATTTTCTGAATGCTTCCAAAGTATTTTAAATGAGCTGTTTATTTATTATTTTTGAAGTTGTCGTAAAAAAAAAAAAAAATTTAGAAATTAGATAAAATTGTCTTTAAGGTGTACGTACATGACGAAATGCATTTAAAATTTCTAAAAAATAAAATTTTAATATCAAATATGAAAATGATAAAAACAAAAAATCGAGTGCAGTTCACACACTGTAGAAGTAAAACCTTCACCCACACAATCTCAACCAATATGAGCCTTGAAAAGTGAGGTCATGATCAAAGCGGGCAGCTTGACAGAGCGCGACGCGTAGGTACTGTAGGTAAGGTCTCATTCTCTCCCAGACTAAATCCTATATATGTATGTGTTTGTCTCTTTTTAGTGTCACTTTTTCGTTATATCGAGTTTCAAATCACAAAGATGTTAAAGAAGTTTTCACTTTTAAAAAAATATACATCATTTTTTTAATTTTCAACGAACTTTGACAATTTTTTGGATTTTATCTATGGAATCAAGTATAAATATTTGAAACAAACTGATAGGAATAATTATTTCTCTTTCAAATGACTAACAAATCACATATCACCGCATTACAGAGAAAAAATAGCAAATACTTTTATAATGGATGGAGGCCCCGGTCAGAACTGTCCTATCAGAGACTAGCGGAATACATATAATGATTGTGGCTGGTAATGTCCCACCGAGCCTAGAGGGGTTAACGACGTTAAGGTGAAGTTATACGTAAAATCCTATTTAGATACTATTTAGATTAATCTTTACGACGAATTGGCTTACAGTATGAACATCAAAAAATATGCCACGGATAAATTGAAGCTTTTACTCGGTTTTTTATGTAACGGAATTATAATAAAATTATTATTTACATAACAAAAAAAAAAATAAGCGTCAACCACAAAAAAAAATATTTTTTCATGAAGTGAAGTAATACATGAAACATTTTTATAAAAATACCCCTTTATGGCTAAGAGCATTTTTGAAGTTTTTGTGTTCTAACCTTTTTTCACTCTTATAAAATTATGGACAAAATAAATAAAAATCACTCTTTCGCTTACTTGCCTCGCGTAAATAAGATGCTCGATTGCAAATTTTGTAGGCACGAGAGTCGAAATATTTCTAGCGTTTATATTCCTCTTAATATTCCAATCAATCATACAACGGAAATGACTGTTATAATTTATCATGAGCGGAGTGAGTGTTATGAAAATATGTATAATAAATTAATTACACCGAATAATTACCCACCCAAAGAGGGTGTTTAAACATTTAAAAAATAGAAATACACATTTCAAATAATGAATTATAAATTAATAAAATATTTTTTTATACCCGATTTACTGATGGTCGGATATGCTCTATTCTTAACAGTTCCATTTTTGGAAATTAGAACTTCATTCAATTTTTTTTTAAATCCTCCACATAGGAGGCCCGAAGAAAATAATTCCCCTCAGGGCCTATGTCATCTTTAGGGATGCTGTGTGCAGGCTCTTTATAGGAAAGGAACGAAATAATCTTCTGGGAAGGAAAAAGGTATGAGGGGTCGGTAGAATCTGGGGGTCAGTGTGTCCTGGAGCAACGGATTAATGGTTCCATCTATCCAACTGTGGTGCAATGTGATGTTCCGAGAGAGCCCTGATGGAGAAGTCAAAAGGTATCTCAACCAATCTCTATCGATCTAGCCTACCACGCAGCTGGTGGGCAGACGCATCCGCCGCCAAGACCCGGACCAACCTCACCACATGAACCCGGGCACCCCTGCTAAGTTACCAAACGTAACGAACGACTCGGTGTGACCTAGTGCAGAGGTGTTGATTATCCAATAAATACGGCGGTACCCGAATCCTCCTCCTAAATAGAAAATAGTATATTTTTTTGTAAATACCACACAAGCATCATGAGTGCCCGGAGCCAATGTGACAATGGCAACCTTAATTTGGTTTCGTTCCAAAACATGCGACAAGGGAAAGAAGAGTTGGGGTGGAAGTTCTTCTACTTTTCTGACTGAAGGCTCGAGGAAGCCTTGAAAGCAGGTATAGTCAATAACAAATAGTATAATTAACTTGTTAGAGATAGTACTGGAGCTTTGTTCCAAACCGTTAACGAAGCCACTAAAACTAATCGGACAAGCTTCGTAGTTCGGTTACACTTTCAAGGAATACAAGATACAGTGACGTGCTGTGGTATTTTAAATGAGTTTAACTCCATTTCCTAAGAGACCAGCAATGCAGCAAAAATCTACGAGAGGGGACCCAAAAGTAACGGGACTTCCTTGATAACATTTTTATTTTTCTAAATTTTTACGCCAAAATTTGATCGCCTTCAAAGTGTGCGTTATTGTATCGCCATTAGAGTGTACACACGTACCCACTACACCATGACTCATCACTCATCACTCATCACCAATAATCACTTGGAAAAAATCTAGGTCCTCTTCCAGCTGATTTTTCAATTCGTTTGAATTCAGCCGACCACACAAAACCAGTTTCCCCTCCACCTCTACTATCTACCGCCCGAGTCCCGTTAATTTTGGGTCCTCTTTCGTATTTAAAGGTAATAAAAAAAAATTTCAAAGAAATTAAAATAAAGAAAATCTTCGGATGATAAATTTGAACTTCAGAAATGGTAAAGAATTGTTTTTCTTCATACCAGTTGTTTCACAGAATTTGAAAAATTCATAAAAGTTCTTCTTTTTAACCACCTTCAGTATTTCATAATATCTTTTCTCACCCTTTCTACGCCAGTCTCCTCTATCGAAATACATAAAACTTTGGTTTGGTAGGTACTTAGTACCTATCACAATTTAATTGTTTTACATACCAGCCTCATTTCCATTGGCAGTTTTATTTGCTAGACACCATATCCAATACTTAATTAAAAATAAAACATATACTTTGTTATGTTTTGTTGTCTTGTTTCTGTTTCTCTCCTGTTCTTTTCCCTTTATTTGTAATCACCCATAATTGTATATCCCTTTTTTTTATTTATTTGTTTTCTCTTATTGCTTGTTCTACTTAACCTTTCTTTTTTATGATGTACTGCATGTCAAACTCATTTTTTTGGTATCAAAAAACGTATAAAATTGTACCTTTTACCTCCCACTTATGAATTGTAAATTTCTACCGTCGATACCTATTTATACTTATTTTATCAATTTCTGGCACAAATATTTGAAAATGTTTATTTGGATTTTGAGTCCTTTTTTAATTATTAATTTAGCAAACAATATCACAAAGATAATAATTTTGTCGTGTACGTGATTTGTTCGGTTAAATTTGATTAAATATTCTGTGACAATCTCAGAATTTTCTGCCTATTTCTCAGAAACCTTTCCTGGGGAGATTACGCGTGCATCAAGGTCGTTTCTTTTCTTTTGTGTCAAGCTGCCAATAATCCACACATTTTGGTATGAGTTAGATTACATCATATTATACAATATTAAATTTGGTATGAGTTAGATTACATCATATTATAACTCCAATACACAAATTTGTGAATATATAGACATACAAATTAAGTTTTTTGCTAAAGATTTTCTAAAAGTTTTGATATAAATTAATTGTATTATTTTCAACTGGAACTTGGACAGTGTATATATACACAATCTGGTGTATGAACCTAACCTCACCTAACCTTACTTAATCTAACCTAAGACCTCTCCAGCCGGACTCTCTCGACCCATCGCCTTGCTCCGCAGTGGGAAGGATGAATTCGTACGTCCACCAATCGTGGACTCATGGTCGCCATATTCCTACCCACCCCTCATACTTTTTTTCTTCTCAGAACTTCCTCTCTTTCTTCTCCCTTAAAAGCAATACACACAATATCCCCAAAGGTGATATAGAAACTGAGGGAATTTTTTTCCTCAGTGTCTCCTGTATGGAGCTAATGTAAATGAAAAGATCTGTTAGATAATATACAATGAAAGAAGAACTAGAAGACGAGGAAATAAAGATCAGCACCCATTCAGCAACATACAGTCCGCCTCGGAACAGGAAAACCTAGTGAGGAGGACTGTAAACAAACCACATAACTTGGTATTTTTACTTATTGTGTAATTTTACTTTTCTTACATTGTCATTAAATAAAATAAAAAAAATTTAAAAAAAAATGGATCCAGTTTCTTATTTCTTACCTTATAGTCAACATTACAAGTATTCTTTCGAGTAAGGAAGTAATTATTTCAGTTTTTGCGCACCCACTTATAACAGACGTGTCGACTTTACAAGATTATAGATTAAGCTACCGGCTATCGTAGTCTCGTACACGCCTTTCCTTGTAGGTTGATGATGATGGTAGTTGTGTGAAGAAATAATAAAGATGGCCTCCTCCGTACATCCAGTGCCTGGTGAGTGGTGGTACTGAATACGCTTAGATCGTGCCTGAGGTGTCCAGAGTTGGGCCGACTGTTTCTGGAAGAGCTAGGCACCAGGTTTGACTTCAGGCAGAATTTCGGTGTAGGCAGCGGATCGGAGTAAAGGTTTTTTAGGGGTGGAAAGTACAGTAATAAACTTGTTTGTTTGGTAAAGTTAAACTCTGCGTTGTTGTGTGTCGTGGTAATCAATTGGTAATCTCCAAGTAATCGCTTATTACCAGCGGCACGCCCCTGTAATAAAGGAAGATTGGTACAAGGTCAATTAGAAAGCTTTGGCCTTGAATTAACCAACTACTCCTGAATTCATTCTTCTATTCTCTAGTACTTATGCTAAGTTAACTTTTTGTTTTTTTTACTCATAACCTTGAATTACAACAGAACAATCATTTGTGTATCTGATTAGTACAGCAGCCGCAAAACCTAATACCTATGCCACTTCTAAAAACGCATTAACAACCGGATTTTAAAGCACAACGTGAAGCGGGAATGCCTTTCTTGTTCTACGGGTATTTCAATAGAGATGGCCCAGAAGAATCGAAGCGGATTCGAATATCGGCGTGCGCAAGTTAATTTTATTTGATTGGTTTTTATCAGTTTTCTCATTTATAAAAAAATATATTTTAGTTGCATTTGCTGCATGTTCCAGAGCGGAACATACTCTCAGTATAGCCCCGGAGTAAGGCAACCATTCAGAATTGAAACGTTGCTTGAAATGGCTTTAGCCTTGTTTGGTGACTAGATCTGAATAGCCAGGTACTTCCCCACCATCCTCTTACCCTCCCCAGTTTGGTGTAAGACCACCATTCCGAATTGAAAGGTTGCTTGAAATGGCATTAGTCTTATTTGGTGACTAGATGTGAATAGCCAGTTTCTTCCCCACCTTCCTCTTCCCCATCTCCTTCCCCTCCGTATTTACCTTCAGCCTCACAACATACCCCAATCGGATTTGCCATTTCTCGTACTTACTCCAGGCCTTTGGGAGCATTTGGGACTCTTGTATTTACGTTAAAAAAACATAAAATAATATAAAACAATTGATCATTTCTACGACTCCTCAGAGAAATGATTTTCCAACCTCCCTATTTCCTTCTTCACAAAACTTGGTATCTTTAACACTAAAAGTATCTACATTCAAGACCCACATTCAGTGATTCACCCCTTCCTTTCCACACAGCATCTCCAAAGATGAAATAAGTCCCGAGGGAAATCATTTTGCTGCTGTGCGGAGTAAATTTCTTTCTGCGATTTTTTTTTTTTTTAATATGTTTATTCAGTTTTAATTTTACAATATTTTATTATACAAATCTTACGAAACTGATCAATCAGTTTGATTGTAAGAAATCTCTAATTTTTTCTAATTATTTAATACAGTATACTTTTCAGTTTTACATAGTAAATACTAAATATAATACTTAATATTAAAATACTAATTATTACGACAAACTAATTTTTATAATGTTTATGAATTGCGTTGTAGTAAAAATATTTTACACAGTACAAACATACGGTGAGAAAAAAAATAGAAAGGAACTATATTAATTGATTTCATGTTCTTCGGAGGTAGAAAGATTTAACTTTTGTTTTGATTTTTGAATAAGATGTCTCTTTTTTGATATTTTCAGGTAATGCGTTAAATATTTCCGGAATTTTATACCTTTTTGTTCTATCTCCGTATACATTTTGAGATTTATTGATAATAAACATTTGTGCTTCTCTATGCCTAGTAGGGTAGTTGTGGTTTACAGGTTTTTTGAATTCCGTATTCCAGAATTCATCTAGCGTTAATTGGTAATTTACCTTACTGTGAATAGAGAGGACATTACACAAGGAGAACATTTTTTTATAATCACCTTCACATAACTGGACTTTTTTTTGCCTGATATCAATTTTAGGAAACGGATTTGTAATTGTTCTATTTTATTTAAGTATTTTTTGTACGTTAATCCGTAACTATTTATTCCGTATCCTATAATTGATTCTGCTAATGCGTTGTATAGACAGTATAATACATTTTTATTAAAATAATAAAAAAAAATTTTTTTTTTTTTAGGCTGTTTTTTTTCCTTTATTTTCCCAATTTTTACATTTGAAAAGTACATTATTAAAGAAAATTATAAGAGTAATGGGAACCCACTAAGGCGCCCAAGTAAAATAATAAACTCCAGAAATATATGGTTTTTTCAAATTTGATATGTCAAATGCCTATGCAAATTCCCAAAACTTGCATGTCGTAATGATGTCACAAAAGTCTAGATTCTAGATCTACGAGATAGTCCTATCGGCGTTTGCCAAATTACCAAAAAAACTTGGCGTATTTCCTGGCGGTATTCGCTTACTTCTTCTGCCAACGGTTAAATCTGATAAAACGGTTTACTCGTGTTAATATATTTTAAATGTGAGCGATAACATAAAAACATATGATTTAAGACTCGCCATTTTACCAATTATTTTACGTTCGTTGAATTAAGGAGTGACTGCCCCCGTAGTCGAGGGGTAAGGGTCTTGACTCGCAATCCGGAGGTCGCGGGATCGAATCTCGGCATGCGAATTTTTTTATTTTAATAATTTGTGTTATTTTACAATTAATTAATTTATTATAATATATAGTATGTTTGCGGCACGTTCCAGAGTGGAAAATACTCTCAGTATCGCCCTGGTGTAAGATCACCATTCAGAATTGAAACTTTGCTTGAAATGGCATTAGCCGTGTTTGGTGACCACATCTGATAGCCAGGTACTTCCCCACCTTCCTTTTCCCTATATCCTTCCCCTCCCCACTGCCTTCAGCCTCGCAACATATTCCAATCGGGGATGCCGTAGTCTCACTGGTTTCAGACGGGAGCAGTTGGGACTATTGTGCGGTATTCATATAAATAAAAAGTACAATCGGTCTCCTCTTTGTGCGATGCTTCGTAGACTGACCACTCTTGTCTACTTTAGTTTTCTGAAGATTCCCTTCTACCGCACGTGAATTGCACACTCCGATTTTTTTAATGCGTTTCCCTACTGGAGACTAAAGGTGAATATTAAAGATAATTGAACTTCAGGAGATGTGGCGATATTGTGTAAAGTTTTTGTGAAGTTCTATTTTTGCGTAGTTTTAAAAATGTGATTGTTTTTTTCTGTGTTTCTGCACCAGGGTCCCATTTGGTTGGAACCTGTAGAACTATGGCTTTCCACATGTTTTAATCCATTAATATTTTTCTTGCAAAATTATGTTGCTTGGCGATTTTTAATTATTTTCTAAGACCTTATTTTTTACACCTTATTTCTTTTTTTTACAGAAAAAACCCTTTTAACGCCCTGCCTCTGATAACTCCCCTGGTACGTCTTTATTATTATGTTACGGGTCACTTAATACATATGAGAAGGCTTAAAAGAATATATCAGATTTATCAGGTATCAAATTTTATTTATGTTTATTCTGAATGCTTTTTCAATCAACGATTTCACGGTTTAATAGTTTTTCATATAAGCGTAATGAAAAATAAATTACTTCATCCACAATTTCAACTGCGTTTCAGATTTTTTAGCAATTTATTTTTTTTAATATCTTATTGAATGATTTATTGTGCAATGTTTTTATATTAATTTGACCGCTAAAATATAAAATATCGAGCTGCATTCATACCTGCTTCCAAAAACACAAATTAATACGCAATTCATCGAAATTCGTCAAAGCGCACACTTTAGTCAGCGTTAATTCGTCTTTTGTAATATGGTTTTTCGAAATTCCCGGTATTAATCTGGTAAACAGGATTAATCCGGGCCTGTAATTGGTCGGCGGCCGGCCCGCGGCGGATCGATAGCCAATGGCGTGCGTCTAGCGGGCGCCGTGCTCCAATCAAAATCACAATCTAGTTTCGAATTTCGAATGGCGTTCGATAACGTAACTGGCAAATTGCGGGCGTTTCGCAAATTCATTCCACGCCACTTGATGTATGGACTGTTTTCGTTTAACTGAATGTTATAAGTACCTACCTAGGCAATTAAATTGTTGACTGAATGTATTAAGCCGGAATACCCTATTTATACCGATTTATTACATAAATGTATGTACCTTGTATTAAGATTTTTCGTCTTAGTACATATTATTGTCGTTATCACGAAATATCTGAGCAAAACATAATAATCTAGTCTAAAAAAATTCAATGGCTCCATCCATACGACAACCGCGCATCGCACTGAGCCACTCCCAAATAGCAAGAAATTTAATAAATACCTACATAAACATTCATAACAGATAAATACCTACACTGGATTCATACGTTCATCACTCCTGAACACATTGACCCTCAGATTTCTACCCACACCTCATATCTTTTTCCTTATCAAAACTTCCTCTCCTTCCATTCCATATAAATATCCTTCACACAACATCCCCAAAGAGGGATTTTTGATTTGAGTCACAGTGCGCTAGTTTTATCAACCCCATAAATAAATCGATTTTTCATATAGCTTTCACACAAACTGCGAACACAAAGGAATTAACCTACCCTTAGCCAAAAGTTTGACCTAAAGAACAAAGGAAAAAAATCAGAGTGTGCAATTCACACGCGGTAGAAGAGAAACATTCAGAAAACTAAAGTAGATAAGAGTGGGGAGAGTACGGAACATTTTTTATCAATGTGATTTTTGTGATCAAAGTAGTTTTATCAATATGGGTCTTTTTTAGGGTAAAGAAGGAAAGGAAGTTCTAGAGATGGGTAGGTAGGGATCTGGGGTTCAGTGTGTCCAGAAATGACTGGTGAATGAATCCATCCCTCCTACTCAATCCATCGCAAGGCAATGGATTGAAAATAGTCCGACTGGAGAGGTCAAATGGTCTCCTTCCACGAATCTCTCGAATCGGCCTGCCACATTAAATAAACAAATATTGAACAAATAATCATGCGTTCTTGCAGGAATTTGTGTGTAAAACGATCTAATTAAAATATGTGACAGTAAATATGTAAAAATCTGACAGGAGATCACGTCCGTTATCTCGATAACGATCCCACGAAAAATATAGAATCGCTCGGCAGGGCGGTACTGACAATCTTCAATGAGGTAGACAAGGATCCTGAGTCAAGAAGTTTATCCCAGTGTCATAGAGGTCACCAATAATTCCAAAAATTAGGTACCCTTAATTAACTCATACAACCACCTTATTGTATTTTATTGTGGTAGTTTTTCTCGGTTTGCAAGTTTTCCACTGATTATTCCATAAAATGCTGTAGAAAATTTTATTACGTCTAGTCTACTGGTCTATAGACACAAGTCTAGACTGTACGGTTGGCTTTCGTTGTGAATTGCATGAAAGTTATTCTATAGTTATGACGTATTAATTCCGGTATTATTTTATGACAATGTCTGCGTTTTGGGTTCAGCAGTAAGAATTTTGGTTCAACAATGAAAAAAATAACGCTTAAATTACGTTTGCAGGAAAATATTTTCATGTACTTAATAATTTCTAGAAGATATAGTCGATTTTATCGACTTACCTGGGGCCTAGGATTTGAATAATGAAAAATCACCGCAAGGGCGCTTATGTTACGGGTACCGCCGCCCCGGGAACCATTTATTGGATAACCAACAACTCTGACATAGGTCACCCCAAGTGGTTCGCTAAGTTTGGTGACTTAGCAGGGGTGCCCGGGTTCATGGGGTGAGGTTTTTCCGGGTCTTGGCGGCGGTTGCGTTTGCCCACAGGCATGGCAGGCCCTTGGACTTCTCCAGGAGTTCCTTTGACTTCTTTAGCCGTACTCTCTCGGAACATCGCCTTGGACTGAATTGAAGTCACACTGAACCAGATTCCTACACATACCCTTTTCCTTCACAAAACTTCCTTTCCTTAAAATACCCTCCACACAGCATCCCCAAAGATGACATACACCCTGGGGGAGCCATTTTTCTCACTACCTCCTGTGTGGAGCTAATGTAATTTTTTATTCGTTGAAATCGGGAGAGATCACAATTAATTTACAGTACATTTGTGATACAAAATGTAACATAAAAATGCTAAAACGCGTTTTACTTTCTAACGGGGACATCGGTTAATTAAAGAAAAAATATGATTTTGCTTTTTTTCTTTTATTTTAATATTTCCATTTTACTAGATAATGGATTACTTGTTTCTGGAAGAACATTTCTGTGACGATTTGAAAAGGCTACTGCGAGTATGTTCAGCATAAATTTAAAAAAGGACGATTCCAACCCTTTGGTAAAGTTACGCCCGTGGAATGAAATTGGCAGTTTGTCTTTTCTCCTCGTTTGTTCTGAGAGGATTAAGTTAAGGGGCTGGTCCTATATGCCAGGACTCCGCAACCCACAAACTGGTGAGCCGCGGGCCAGTACTAGAATGCTAGAAGCGGAATTATTGTGTAGCCGAGCAACGAACAATCATAAAAATACTATATTTATCCGATTTTATACAATGGTATCACCGGCCACTACTCTCTGGATGGGTGCATGATAATGCACATTCATCCCGGTTCTAGCGTTCGTTCTTTCTGCCTGCTTTTCCTCTAAGCAAGATAATTATTAAATCTGTGCTAATTATTGTAATACAAAGTTTCATTGTAAATATATTTGACTCGCGTTAAATCAAGAGTTATTATTGAAAACCGACACACGCATCCAGTTTACAGTCGTGGCAAGGTTTGTAAACTGTCGAACCCACTGGATAAAATATACCAATTTTGCCGAAATTGCAATCAAAAGAAAATAACACTAGAACACAGAACAATTTCTGTGCTCCTGATGATGAAAGTGCACTTCCGAAATTGGTAAAGCAATTATTAAAAACTAGCTTACCCGGCCCCTGCGTTGCTGTGGCTAACGAAATACAACGCCATCTCCTGGATTGTTACCCAACCTTTTTACTCACATCGCCATCTGTTAATTTGCATACAAATCAAATTCACACCGCCCGATTGCCATCCGCTTGTCCACCACATACAGACATTCTCCTTTAATTATATATTTCAACCAATTTAGACATAAACCTTGACAAATTATATACTTAAACCTTCCTCATGAATCACTCTCATTCACATACCTATTACCTTCCCAGAACTTCCTCTTCTTCCTTTCCTTAAAAATACCCACACAGCACCTCCAAAGACGACTTAGGCCCTGAGGGATTTTTTTCCTTAGGGCTTCTTGTGTGGAACTATTGCAAAAAAACATGGAGGTTCCTCTATCAAGTAAAACGTCAGAAATTGTATAGTTTATATAATAATAATAATAAAAATGTTTATATAATAATAATAATAAAAAAGCTTATTCATCAAGAGTTTTTTTTTATATATTTTTTTTCTTTTATCATTGATTTTGTTGCTGAAAAGATCACTGCTCAGCTACAATTCAGGATTTCTCCTGGAAAGCAGCTGGTTTTCAGCATATTTAAAAATCTCGCGTCGCGATTTTTGTTCGAGATAAACTCCGAGACCACTTTTGATTAAATTTTGCTTACTGTATGTAATTTGGTCCAACTTAAACGATAGGATAGTTTTTTTTATCTCGATTATTAATCTCAATATGTGTTATTGCCAATTAAATGTTTGCTATAGGACAATGCTTTGTAATTATTTGTAAGTTCCACAAGTGTCTAACAGATGGTGATGTGAGTTAATTTATCGTCACAACACTTGGTTATCTAGGTTTGGTAATCATCCTGTAGACGGCGATGTCTTTCGTTAGCCACAGCAGCGCGTGGCCGGGTCAGCTAGTTATTATATAAAAAATTGTGTTATTTTGAGTGTTCAATTTTTAAAGCTTTTTTATGGTGTACCGTGGTGCCTTAACTGGTTGAGGAGCACTGATACACGCTATACGCTGTTTTCAGCCCTCTGTTCTGTGTTCTCGAGTCGTTCAGGTGGGAAGCTACTATGTAGCTATACAGGGTGTAGTCACACGGACTGTAGGTACTCCCGGCCCTTTGAGTCTACTGGGAGAAGTAAACAACCCTACGATGAAAGAAGTAACTAACAGTTTTAAGGTGAAAATGGAAAAAAAATATTAATATTTATTTTTGAATTTTTTTGTTCGGTATTATTATGTATGTAAAAAACGTAATTAGCCATTCCACGAATAAAAATTACAAACGTTTATTCACTAAGCGTAGATAAGTCCTCTTTTAACTCGACTGTTTGCATTTCGCATTTCTGTAAATTTTCACCTACGTTCTGTTTCTATTTCAAGGTGGTGGCCGATTTAATGGTTCCGTAAGGATTATTTTTTCAAATTTAAAATTATCATGTTTATTTTGGACTTAACTTTATTCGGGTGATCCAGATTTTATGTCGGGGTTAAATCTTTCCCAAATGAAAGACTAAACCCTTCCACACACTTTTCCATAAATGATTATCTAGTAAATTCACGCAATGTAAGTGTACTATATAAGTATAATAAATACAAAAACTTGTCTATTTTTTTCATTATTATTATTTATCGAGTTAGTTTATACTACATGAATATACATAAACTAATGAGCACAATGTGGATTTTCATTTGATAAATTTAAATATTTTTACAGTAAGCATAACATTTCTCTAAATAAATTCATTCTTTCTTCATTCTTCATACTTTCAGGCATTTTATCATACATCTATAGTCCTTTATACATTAGACAGTTGTGTGATTTTGTTTCTTCATTTGTGGCAATCGAACAATATTTATATTCCTGGTTTCGTAATTAGGTATTTCTCTATTAAAAACAATTTCATCCAGTATTTTGGCATTTGGTTTTTCATAAAATTTAACACATTAAATAGCAATCTCTTTTTTATTGGAATCCAATTTAGCTCCTCTCTAATTTGATCAACCCTTGCGTATTTTCGTTTCCCCAATATACTTCTCTTATCTCTGTTCTGTATAACTTCTAGTTTGTTCAAATTTCAAGCAGTAATCCAATATGGAACAAATTAGTAAGCAGTAATACAATATGGAACAATGATAGTTTTATAAATGAGCTCTGTAGTGTTTCTCTTTAATTTATTTCTTATTCTTCTAAGAAAATTTACCTTTTTTGATACCTTCTTTAGCAGGTATTCAAAATTTGCTATGAAAGTCAGTACCTAGGTTTTTTTCATCATTAATTGTCAAATTTAACCCTGTGTTACGCGTTTTATTGCCTATTTCCATGTATTTCTTTTTTTGTTTATTTGAAATACAAAAAAATGTTACATAAAATACAGTATTGTTTAAATTAAGCGGATAGATGTTATTAATCTCACGATTTCGAGGGAAAAATTGGTTTTGATTTAACAAATAAAATAATTTCAGAAAATTACTCTTTTAGACGTGCAGAACTAACTACTTGCACATTTTAAGACTTGGTAAACAAAACTTAATTTTAGGGCTTGGTAAACCAAGCCAAGAATTTTGAACTTCACAAGATCTGTTCTCTTCACTTATATTATCCGAGAATCATCCCCTCTGACAGATGACAAGAATAAAGAAAAGAACAAGAAAAAGTCACATGAAAGTGGATTTTGTAGAACATAATATTCAATTCTGGGAAACGTATAACCTACTTCCATGTTATACTTTAATAGAAAAGTCTGATGGTCCCTTAGAAATATGCAGAGAAGAATGTATACATTTTTTTTCCTTTATTTTTCCCAATTTTTACATTTGAAAAATATAAATTATGAAATCATGAGATTAATGTGAATCCACTAAGGCGCAGCCTGTGCGTTGGTAATATAGTTATATACATTTTATTATTGTACCTAGAAAGAACAAACAGTGTGCATATAAAGCAAAAAAAATAATTATAATTTTGCAGTTTGTACAAAATTTACAATAGTATAATAATAAGTGTATAGTGTAATAACAGGTGTATAGTTAGTGAGAAACATATAGTGATTTAAAGAAAATAAATACATCTGTATTGTTAAGCCATAATTTCAACTTTTTTAACTGTATTAAGGTAGTTTAATTGTCACTCGAATTTTTTTCGTTAAAATATTGAAAGTACTAGATCCCATAAAACTGCTGTGAGTTTGCATTTGTTTGGTATTCGTTTGGGGGGGTATAAAATATATTATTATATAACTAATAGCTGTATTTTATTTGTTTCAGATATATCATCAGTCACCTAGAAATCCTCTACACTAGTGAAGTGCTTTCCTGTAGCAAATTTCGTGCTAAACACAATTATGCTTTCAGCAATATCTATTTAAATAAGCATCTAATTACGTAAACTTCGAGCTTTTTGGCCTGGGAATTTAATGTTAAATATAGTTACATAATTCTACCAGTTAAAGATTTAAAAAATATAAAAAAGGTAATAAAAATACACACTTATTAAATATTGGGTCCTTACATATGAAATTGGCGTTTTGCCGTACTGGCAACTTTGATCTAACCAACTCAATTTGTTTGAGCCAACAATCCTGCCATGGGTCACCCCAAGTGGTTCGCTAAGTTTGGTGACTTGGCAAGGGGGGGCGGGTTCATGGGGTGAGGTTTGTCTAGGTCTTGACGGCGGATGCGTTAGCCTTCCTATTGCGTAGCGGGCCCGATCAGATGAGACTGGTTGAGGGAGACCTTTTGATTTCTTCTGCCGGATTCTCTTGACCCATCGCTTTGCACCGCTGTAGGAGGAATGGATCCATAAGTCCGTCACTCCTGATCAGATTGACCCCCAGATTCCTACCCACCGCGGATTGGATGGAAGGCGCACTGCGCTGTTCAAAGTGAAACCGCCCATAAAGAAATGCACAATAGATTCTGGTTTCCCATCCTATCTTTAATCCTACCTTTTCCTTCCCAGAAATTCCTCTCCTTCCTTTCCCTAAAAATACACTCCACACAGCATCACCAAAAAAAAAATTGTTTTCCTCAAAGCCTCCTGTGTGGAGCTATTGTAAAAAACAAGAAAAAAGAATCGTGAAAAATCACGGGATATTATAATAATTATAGGATTTGGGAAGCTCAAATTATTTAAAACTATACACGTGGTGTTAAAGGGCGTACTTGAATCATTTAACCAAGGATTTATGACATTGTTTGAAGTAAAAAATGTAAATCAAATTTTGGTCTCCGGTAACTTTTTTGGAGTTCCTTTTTCAATTTTCATTCAAATTCAAAGAGTGGAAGTTCTAGGAAGGAAAATGTCTGAGGTAGGAATAGGAATCTGGGGTTCAGTGTGTCCAGGTCATCCGCCATCAAGACCCAGATAAATATCACCCATGAACCCGGACACTCTTGCTAAGTCACTAAACGTAGCAACCACTTGGGGTGACCTATAACAGAGGTGTTGGTTATCCAAAAAATGGTACCCGGGGCGGCAACAACCTCTACGTATGTTAAATTAAGGTCCTCCGCCGCGTCTGTCTGTCTGTTCGCGATAAACTCAAAAACTACTCAACATATTTTCATGCGGTTTTCACCTTTGGTTGAAATATATAATTAAAGGAAAATGTCTGTATATGGGGGACGAGCGGCTGGCAAGCCGGTGGTGTGGATTTGAATTGTATGCAAATTAACAGATGGCGGTGTGAGTTAAAAGGTTGGGTAACCATCCAGTAGATGGCGTTGTGTTTCATTAGCCACAGCAATGCGTGGACGGGTCATTTAGTATAAAAATAAAATTAATGAAATTTATGTTAGAGTTCTGTAAAATAAACTCTAACAAAAATAAATAAATAAAGGTGCATTCTGCTCCAGTTCAATATTCCCTCATTCCGTTTTATTTTCTTCTTATTTCCTCTCCAATAGCGGATTGGATGGAAGGCGCACTGCGCGGTTCAAAGTAAAACCGCCCATAAAGAAATGCACAGTAGATTCTGGTTTCCCATCCTATCTTTAATCCCTTGATGGGTTTTATTTACTGCTGAGTATGTAAATTGTAAATGCATTCTTTCAGGGGGCGAATTTTGCATTAGCAAAGGAAACAAGACTTTTTATGTGAATACCACAGAGTCAGTCGGCTTCAGGCTAATGGAGGTTCGGATATGTTGTAGGCAGAGGGGGCTCGTGGCTGAATTTCCAGCAGTCCATTAATTTTTTTTAAATTTACGTATAATGTAATATACCTAAACTTATACTTACATATCCCAGACGATCTCCACACTTACCATTCCACATTTTTCTAATAAAATAAGTATCTAAGTAGATAATAATAAGTTTTTTCGATGTCAATAAATTTAGTTAGAAAAAACATGAGGTGAGGGATTTTTCAATTTTTTTTATGTTTCCAACAAAATTTTAACATTTTTCAAAATAATGCGTTTATTTCGAAAAATAAAATTTTTGAGTGCATTTCACAGTTCTTAGTTTTCGGATAGGTATCATTTTTTTCGAATTATATCGCGAAGCGGAAATATTTTAACCTTCTGACAAAATATGCTTGAGAACATTGATAGAAAAGCCCAAATGCACTATTTTAGCCACTATTGAAATTATGCACATTATTTTATCCTTTTGACTGCTTAATTAGTTATTTGCTGCCTGGCTGCGGCTCAGGGCATTGTGCGGGAGTCGTGTGGATAATTATAAATATAATAATAATAAAATTTGGACGATTTATGTAGCGCCGTTTTTGTGAAAAATCACCTCAAGGGCGCTGTACAAACATACCATAGATGCCTAAAATCTAGAAAGACTACAAGCTAGACAAACAATTAAAAACAACTTATGGCTAAAAATTGCATACACCGGTTCATTGATCTCCGATACAAAAATATATGTACAATATTTTGACCAATGAACGCGATGCTGCCTAAAAATGAATTAATACAGGACCATACTTACCTCGGAGGTCGCTTGAAATTACTAACACTGTTTATTGTCCATTTAAAGAAATTTAGATAGAGTTCGCACGCAGAGGACATAATTGGAACACATGTTGTTTAATCCTGAAAATATTTTAATATTAATATGTAATATATTCTTTAAGGAGTGTATTTTGGAAAGTAAAAGCAACATTTAATGGTGGGCGGTGCAGTAGTACTAGGATTTGATCTTCCGAGAATCCATTCATCTAACGTGTATATACCATCTTGCCCCAGATAAAATACAAAATGGGTTCAATAAGAAACACCTTTTTTAAATATAGATACAACAAACGATAAAATGTCAGAAAAAATAGCGTCTCGGATAAATATATCCAATTTTATTTATATACAACATATATTGCCCTTTTTATAAAAGTCTAAAAGAATTTTTTTTTTTTTTTTTTTTTTTTTTTTTTTTTTTTTATTTTTTTTTTTTTTTTATTTTATTTTTTTTTATTTTTTTTTTTTTTTATTGTTATCAAGTTTAATTTGTAGAACTCCATTTTAATTTTTTATTTATTTTATGTATTCAATAATTTTATTATTAAATTAATAAAAAACAGTTTATTTATAAACAAGTTCTGCTGGTAATTATTATTACGCGTGACAGCTGTTTCGCCTTCTGAGGGCATTATCAAACTGTGGTCATGCCACATACAGACAATCTATTTATAGTATTTTTGGATAGGTTTGTACATGACTCATTTCTAATTTCTGATTAAAAATGACTGAAATTATTAATGGTTATTATTTTCTCAATTACTGTTATTTCCCACTTTGTGAGAAAGTCGTTAAGCAAACTAATTGTGAGTCATTCGCAAATGCTGACTCATGGTTTTCTTTTCCAGTATAGTTAGTTATTTAAAAATTGGTTTTGAATACATCTAAAAGCGGAGAGTGTATTATATTTTTTTGTTCATTTATTAAAATAGCTTTAGGATTATTATTATGTTTGTTAATTTCCAGCTGCTCTAAAAGATTAAGTTTACGTCCTTTATTTTGAATGTGTAAAGGAGTTGGCTTATTATCATCGCTAAGTGAGTGATTCTCATCTAGGAGATGTTTGGCAAATTGTGATTGTAATTTATTATTATTTTTAAATGATCGCATGTGTTCTTTGAATCTAATATTAAAGGACCGGCCAGTTTGTCCAACATAAACAGCGTTACATTCGTCACACTGGAGTTTGTAAATGCCGCTATTTTTAAGTTTAATAATTTCAGTCATTTTTAATCAGAAATTAGAAATGAGTCATGTACAAACCTATCCAAAAATACTATAAATAGATTGTCTGTATGTGGCATGACCACAGTTTGATAATGCCCTCAGAAGGCGAAACAGCTGTCACGCGTAATAATAATTACCAGCAGAACTTGTTTATAAATAAACTGTTTTTTATTAATTTAATAATAAAATTATTGAATACATAAAATAAATAAAAAAAAAAAAAAAAAAAAAAAAAAAAAAAAAAAAAAAAAAAGTCTAAAAGAATATTCAATTTTTCATAAGAACAACTACTGTCTTTTTATCCGAGATATATTTATCTGAGACGCTATCTAGGTTACAAACCAGTTCTTAGAATGATTGTTTCCGATGAAAAGGATATTTGCCTATGATATGGAAAAATTAGATTGACAATTGTAACGGTTTCTTAGAAGGTGGCAATGGCTGAATTCGAGTCCCAGTTACGACCATTATCTTTTTTTATTTTTCGGTGTCTGGTTCTCTTTCATATTTTCGTTTAGATTATTAATGTTATCTTCTTCTATGATATATTACATTGATGGGAAAAACCTTCAAGAGTTATAAAAAGATTATTAATTGTTTTTGAGTTTAATTTGTAGAACTTAATTTAATATAAATTGAATTAAATGTAATAATAATAAGTTATTATCAAGTTCAAGTTCTGTTTGAAAATGACTTTACAAGTCGAAATAGCTGTAACAAAAATACATACCAATATACTTGCAGATATAGATAAAAAATAATTAAAAACACTTTTTTTTGCAGCAAAGCTTAATTTTACCCTAAATTCAGTGTAATATTCGTTAAAAGTAAAAATAATTACAATTAAAATAAAAGTGCTCCCAAAGACAATCTACATTTTTCAATAGAATCCGAAATCAGAGAGAAAGAAAACAGAACGAGAGTAATACCTTCGAGAATCGGAAGAGCGGTCCGAGAGCCGCGAGTCGCGAGCTAAGAGCGGTCCGAAAGCCACGAAACGCGCGTTAAGAGCGGTCCGAAAGCCGCGAGCCGCGAGCTAAGAGTGGGTCGTTGGTCGCGGTGATGGGCCTGCTGTAGTGGCGCGCGGGTAGTGCGGTGCTGGAGGTGATGCCTTGCGGAGCGGTGCTGGCCGCGTCTCCGCTGTCCTTGCGCGCGACGCGGCAGCCGGGCACCGGTCTGCAGTCGCCGCCGGCCCTCTGCAGGGCGATGGCAGCCCTTGTGCAGCATCACGATGAGGAGGACATCTTCCTTGGTGAGTCAAACCTTTATGTAATACATAACCTAACCTAACCTCATCTGGTCTAATGTAATCTAACCTAACCTAACAAGATAAGATAAAAGAGGTGTCAGTATGGAAGGAATCACACTAACACGAGGAATAGGAAGAACCTGTAAAACAGAAGAACAGTAATTGTATGGCTGACAAGACCAGACATTAGATACACTAGATACAAGATATACATTGAGATTAAACCAACGTAAAGGAGATACTCTAAAACTAGATTAATAGGTAGAACAAGCCATACAAGTCAGACAAAATAAATAAGACGAACAAGACAAACGAGACAAACGTGACAAACAAGACAAATAAGACGAACAAGAAAATAAACAATACGAAAGGACAAGTGTATTAGACGAGACAGACAAGACGAATAAGACGAACTTGCTGAAGAGGACGGGACGGATGTCTTAATCCTTCTCCATCCTTAATTTCTCAATAAGTCTATTACTGTGTATTATGTATACCCAAAATCCAACCGTCTTTACATCCTCAGATTAAGTTTTTCCAGTCCTAAAAACACAGTGTTATCATATCTCCCGGTCTCATCAGGACAGGAGTATCTACTTACTCCTGACTGGGAAGTGACTTAAAAAAAATTTAAATTTGTTTGATTCGTTTCTTTATATTAATTGATGCACGCATGTTAGGGCATTTACAAACATGTGGAACTTTGTGGAACAGTAATCATGAAGTAAAATATGCTAATTAAATTATGCATAACCCATGCAGAAGAAAACATTGTTATAGTATTTTTGTAAATACATTCCGTGCAGTTTAACACATCTACTACTGAGAAAGTATTGCCAATAACTTCATACATTCTTAGGTACAAGCGAGTATCTAAATAATATATGGATTTGGCCGTCACATGTCTTCATAGGGCTCTTACCCGATTCCAACATTCAGTCTTCCTTTACCCTTCCTCTTGGTGAGCACACCGTTGAGGACTGCGAGCTTCACTTCACGTTTTACTGGCGACTACCGCGTTCAGTCCTCCATTAAAGTAGTTTCCTGCATTCACTCTTCTTCCAATGTCCTCATCAGCCTTTCCATCTCTCGTGAAATAATATATCTCTGGCATTCTCGTACAACATCAATAAAGATACTCTCAAATTATGCTTTAATTTATTACTGCGAAATTTCTGTAAAGCTTGTTTCTTGAATAAGTTACTCGACTGAAATGTGTTTTGCCTTCAGGTTCAACTAGTCTATGGTAATTTATTTTATCTTTAATAAAACTTTGTAAGCCGAGAGAGCTTTGCTTTTAATTAATTGGCGACAAAACATCTGCGGAAAATGGAGAAAGTGTATTTACAACTCAGCTTTTAATTCTTAAGATTTGACCGGACAAAAGAAAAATGTGTATTGATTTATTAATGGCATTTCAACACTTCAGAAATTTTTGTAAGACACTTAATTAAATTCCGATTTGGCATTAGTTTGTACTTGGTTGCTTCATTCAGGGTGTAGTAGCTAAAGCTAAGTCCTAGATATTTAAACTAAAACTTCATATTAACAGCAACCATTTAAACAGTTTTATGTTTTACTTGACAAAGCATGTAGAAAGGGTAAATGTAGAGTTGTAGAGAGCAATGAATTCTTTTTTAAATTATATTTAATGATGTTATTATCAAGTTCAGCAATTATTTTAGAATTTATTTTTGTCACAGCTATTTCGGCTTATAAGGCCATTTTAAAACTGCAGTTAAACCACGTTGAGACGAATTATTTATACGATTTAACATATTAATTTTTTAAGGTGTCTAAATTGATATATTACCGGTTAAACCAATGTGGTAAAACCATGTATGATCGTGTGAGAAACGCGGAGATCCGCAAAGAATGCAAGGCTGATGTAAGCGTAATGAGTAAGATCAAGAAAGGAACGCTCCGATGGTTCGGGCATGTAGAGAGAATGAACGAGGAAAGGAGTGTAAGGAGAATATATGACGCAAATGTGAATGGTAGAAGAAGTCGGGGACGCCCGAGAAAGACATGGCACGACCAAGTGAATCAGATACTTGAGTCGGGCCATGTCAGGAGTCAGAATAATAGAAGAGCATGTATGAGACGGTGTATGAATGTGAACGAGGCAAGGAGTGTGTGCCAAGACCGAGTTGTTTGGCGGTCCGTCCTCTCTGCCTACCCCTGCGGGGAAACGGCGTGATGGTTAGTTAGTTAGTTAGTTAAACCAATTTGCTGAGATACTAATTGATACAGTAGATACTCTATTATGTGGGTTTCGGAATCTGTTTTCCCCGCACTAAATATTAGGGTTTTCTTAATTGTTTTATAATGACGTAACTGCCATGACTCATTTCAGTGCGTTATGTTGTTTAGATTTTGTAAACATACTAATTACAGGGAAATAGAATGCTTACAAAATTGTTGGAATCGTATTTAATTTTTTAATCAAAATTGAAGTCCTATTCAAATTCTAAATTCAATTTTGTCATTATCAATTTCCAAATTGTCAAATTCTGGAGTACAAATTCAAATCGGCATGTATCCACTACAATAAATTGTCCCAAAATTGGCGTTTTTTGGTACTCTCATAGAATTGAAAATTTTAGTTAGACTTTATTTTCTACATTCTGAGGATCAAATGTTCAAAAATCATTTGATCAAATGTTCAAAATAAAAAACGATAAAGCGAATAGAAATAGGACCTCATAAGCGTGGATTCAGTTAGACAAGAAAGTTTATTAATATAGATGTTTCTATTATTTTTTGCTAAAACAATGTTTGCTTAGTTCAATTTGGGTCCGCTGAAAACATCCTAGCGCCACGCTTGTAAAACATGCAAGATTGGATAGATACTTTCAAGGATGGCAATATCAAACCCTTTCTTTAGTATTTTCACAAGACAGTAATCCAATATGGCTAACAGCAGCAATAACAGTATCAATAAAGGGAATATCTACATCAATACAGGACCGAACCTACCACCGAAAGTTCCCTTGGAAGGGACGATATTGCCACTTCAATGTGCCATATTAAATTCTCCCTATTTTCTAAGATTTTTCGCACTGGCGATATCAATATTAATATCGAAGCGTTGTTTTGTGTTTGAACGAAATTTGTTCTACCGTACGAAATTAATATAATTAAAATTATTATCGTTGTTTGTTTTTGGGGTGTTATGCCGTGTTGCACTCCTCCTTACCTCCTTCTTTAGCCGACGTTTCGGACAGCATTGCAGTGTCCATCATCAGGGCAGATCCGGCAGATCCGACAGATGTGTCTTTAATTAGTTGAATAATGTGTGTATTTGATTTGAGAATATCGATTAATATTATTATTTAATTAATGAAGACAATATTATCAAAAATCAGAAAAATAGGTCACGTTTAGAACAGAACCTCCACTGGACCTCCGTAGTTCAGTGGCTAAGACTCTTGACTCACACTCCGGAGGTCGCGGGTTCGAACCCGGCGTGCGCAAATAAATTTTATTTGAATAATTTGTGTTATTTCACAATTAATTCATTTAAAATAATATATAGTATATTTGCGGCACGTTCCAGAGTGGAAGATACTATCAGTAACGCCCTGGTGTAAGCCCACCATTCAGAATTGAAACGTTGCTTGAAAATGGCTTTAGCCATGTTTAGTGACCAGATCTGAATAGCCAGGTACTTCCCAACCTTCCTCTTCCCCACCTCCTTCCCCTCCCCACTACCTTCAGCCTCACAACATACCCCAATTGGGGATGCCATAGTCTCACTGGCTCCAGACGGGAGCAGTTGAGATTCTTGTGCGGTATTTATTGACTGTAAAAAAAAAAAAAAAAGAACCTTTGATAATATTTAACTGAGTTATACTTTGACTAATAACTACCAACATTATTTAAAAGTTCTTTTAAATATGAGATTGATAAAAATGACATAAGAGATCTCAGTAGCTGAATTGGTAGAGGTGTTTGTCCCGGTAAGGTTCTGGGTTCGATTCCCAGTTGCGACCGTTATCTTTTTATTTTTTTTGAGTATTCTTCTTTTTCATATTTTCGTTAAGATTATTAGGTTTATCTTCTTCTTCAATGATATATTACATTGATGGGAATAACCTTCAAAAGTTATAAAAAGACAGTTGTTCTAATAAAAAATAAAATTAAAAATATAATTAATTTCGTTTGGTATTTTGGCATCCAACCAAATTTTATTTTTTTATGAAAAATGCCATTGAGCAAGACAAAAAAATATTTTTCAATTTGAGATGCGGGTATGGGTACCGCAACCCCGGGAACCATTTGTTGGATAACCAACACCTCAGTCGTAAGTCACCCCAAGCGGCTCGGTACGTTTGGTGACTTTGCAGGGGTGCCCGGGTTCATGGGGTCAGGTTTTTCCGAATCTTGGCAGGCCGGATCGGGAGAGACTGGTTGAGGGAAATCTTGACCTCTCTCAGCAGGCTTTGGACTGCTGTGGAAGGGATGAATTAATTCGTCTGTCACTACTGACATTCAGATTCCTACACACCCCTCGAACATTTTTCCTTCCCCGAACTTCTAATCCTTCCTTTCCAATAAAAGACCCTCCACACAGCATCCCCAAAGATGACGTAGGCCCTGAGGAAAGTTATTTTCCTTTTCCTCCTGTGTTAGGCTAATGAAAAAAAAATCTCAAATCATCAGGGTAACAGGATCAGTGACATAGATGTCAAAGCACATAAGAACCTGCCGAAGGGTTCTCATGCCGTCGACATCAACAACTGTGAATGGAAGTTCCACTTTTGTCTGCATTATAACTACGATGCATAATATTCTGCATGTGAATATTAAGAAATAATTATGTAGTCCCAGTGCTGTAACATAGAAATATACCTTACGATTTTTCTTTTTCCTTTCTTGTAAAGTAAAAGTGTTTTTAACCGAGTCCTGTATTATAAACAACCCGGTTCACTTAAAATTGTTTGAAGGCGGTGGAAAAATACTTTTTTGGGTGGGATGAAATAACTAAACATTATGTTAGTCACTAGTATTGAATTACTAGTATATCGGATGATTGCGTATAAATAATTATAATAAACTTGCAATAACGTGAAATAATGATGTTAGATGCCGGCTGTAAAGCTTTTAGAAGTGAAATGATCGTCTTTTTCCAAGGATTTCGTGACAATAGTTTCGAAGTGATTTAATACTTTCGCTTCTAGTAAAAGCACAGACAAAATGATACAATTATACAAACTTGTTTTAGAAATTGAGATGAAATGCAATACAGAAGGTAAATTGACAGTAAAAGTGTCCATAGACGGAAATGGTTTTTTTTTTTAAAAGAAAGACAATTTCAAGGAATAATTTGAAAATCTCCTACTACTATTGTAGTAAGCGGATATTATTACTTGTGTCGTGATGGAGGAAATGAGCCGAAGATTTGAACAAACAACATCTTGGTACTTTATTGAGATGTATGTCAGCACTAATTTTAATCTCGAAAAGTTATAGCCTTAATTTTTGTATCTTATTATTTAAATAAATGCTTTAAGCTTCGCACAAATTTTTTTGTTCCTTGAAGTACCTGTATAAGGTTGTTGTATTATAAAATAACATACATGTTTTAATACTTCGAAAACTGTATTTGATGTGGGTTAAAAATACGAGTACTTAGTGTTAGTCAAATTGACAAATGATTAGTCTTACAGTATAAAGAACAGATTAGTCTACGAGGGTTAAGAATCGGATTTCTGTAAATGTCATCGTCTGTCTTCATTCTACAGTTATATAATCAAAATAACGGAGCAAAAACAGAGCTATTTATTATAAAATATACCCAAATACACAATGGGAGGACTTACCTTATTATAATTTGAACAAAAGATTTTGTTCACAAAAAAACAGGTGCTCTTAGGCACATCTGACAAAAGTGTGTAAATCCTAAATAAATCAATGTTTTTTTCATGCTCTCGTACAAACAATTTTTTGCGGTAAAGAAAAGATAAAACTGTGACCTTTATCCATACAAATATATTTTTTAAATGTGAATAACGCACAAGAGTCCCAAGAGCTCCTGATCGTCTGGAACTAGAGGGGCTACATCATCCCCATTTGGGTTATGTTGTGAAGGGAGTGGAAGGGAAGGAGATAGGAAAGAGGAAGGTGGGTAAGAACACTTGATTCGATATGTTAAGGTGATACTTTTAAGAATTCATGTTCTACTCTTTCACAGATGGCGCGAGATTAATTATTTTGGGGAAAAACGCTTAAGGATAGAATCATCGATATAATATTGTATTTGTTAGTCTTTCTTGAAAGATTTGAGTTTATTTATTGACAAGGTAGTGGTAAAGGAATCCTGGAGGGGGTGAAAGGGGACGAAGGAGGGGAGGTTTGCGGGAGGGGTGACCAGGAAGATGGGAAGGCCTTGAAGGTGGAATGAGGAAAGCAGGAGGGGAGGGGGGGGGGACGTGGAAAGGTTTATCAGAGAGGTTATCAGAGCAGACATGTGATGATGGATGCTGTACGCAGTCTGAACCGTTGGCTAAAAGGAAGGAGGGAGCACGGCATATTAACAAAAGAAAAATCACGATTAAAAATCTTGCACAAATTTTAAATAGTCAGAGCCCACTCTTCGTAGCCTATGTCTTCTATATATATATAGAAAACGCCGCAAAATATTCATATAGATCCCGCTATCTTAGCGGCGTCTTCTAATAGGCCACTTTCATTCAATCCGGCAGTCATTTTGCGTCCGGTATACGGACGCAGGATCGAACACATGTAATTTCAAGTTTTCCCCACTCCATATGTACGGCCAATATAACCCCCACTCCCCAATATTTCCCTACTCCATATGTATGGCCAATAAAATACTGTACCTATCTTATGTTTTATTGCTCATTATAAATCCCAAAATCTCGGAGCAAATATAACTTTGGCACCCCAAATATTAGGTAAATGTTGCACAACAAAAGAAATCAGTTGAGGGAAAGCAAAATAATGAAAGAACGAAAGAAAAAATGCACTATGAAGGTTTGGTTACGATCAATCAATCTCCTACGGAGTCAGAAAATCCTAAAATATTCAACATTTCAAATATGTATGGACTATCCCATGAACTTAAACCCGCCATTTACCTCTTGTTGTAGGCTCTCTATGAAGGCATTTTCATTCATAGGCCAGACCCTCGAACAGCCTTATCAAGTATTAAGGCTCTAGCCAAATACGGCCTATGACCCACGGATGAATAACCAATACCAAACCGACCACAAAGGGTAAGGGTTGAAATTAATAAAATATTTAGCCACCTAAAATTGTTACGAAATGCGAAACTTTAACTAAATAAGCCTATTTATTTTGTTTGTAGGCTCGCCAACAGAATACATCACATATAATTATTATATATAAAGCTTACAAATTTAACATGGTTACAGTGATAATTCCAATTAAAGGTGAGCACATCATTCATCACAACATTCTTAATATGTTTACACAATAATAAATTTAATTATACGTACGTGCATAAAACAAGAACGATCAAATATTAGAAAATACATACATACACACTTACGTGTATATGTGCACACATGTATATGCATATGTGTGCACTCTCCACACACACACACACACACATACACACACACGCACACACATACATATACATTTACACATCCATACTTGTATATGTACACATGCACATAAATATACATTTATTCAAATATTATAGCCCTAAGTAAGGAGATCTTCAGGGATATTGAGAGATTATATCTGAAATGTGTCTTCTTTTGGCGAGTGAGACTTCTCTAAAGTGAGTAAGTCTTTCAGCATAGTTCTCTAGATTCCGATGTACTCCAGATTTGCCAGCTAGAATTCTTAAGTATTTTTTTTTTCAGACTTCACTTTGCTGCTATAAATTGCATAGTGTGGGGACCAAATCAAGGAGCCGTACTCTAAAATGCTTCTTACATATGAGTAGTACCTACAAGATTCTGAAGCTACTGAGGTTCTTGAACTTTTTGGAGTTTCTAGTGCTATTTCACAATAGGACTTATTCATTTTAATGAAAAGACAAATAACTTTGTTTAAATCACTTTTAAAAGTGATGTAAAGAAAATTATTTGTCTTTTCATTAAAATAAATAATGCCATCACAAAGTGAAAACCTTTCCGAAGAAGTTTTCTTCGAAAAATTAGGACTTATTCATTAATCAGCTTCGTTTTAACATTGTGAATAACGTACAAGAGTCCCATATATCGGGAGCCATTGGATTATGGTATCCCCAATTGTGTTTGGGGAATGTGTTAAGATTGAAGGGAGGGGAGAAGGAAAAGAGATGGATTCACAAATAAATTAAAATTTCTTACCAAACAAACGCCTTTTTCCAATTTTGTATTTATACTTCATTATACTAAAACGGTACGTTGGGCAAGATTTCCTTTTTAAAAAAAAAAATTACAAAGAACATTTCAAATTTAAAACCATAAAAAGTCGAATTCTTTAATGGCCGATGTTAAGTAATTATATAATAATTTAAAAAAATTTATAATATAATTTTAAATAGTTCACGTCCTTGCTAGATACTTGCCATAAATTTGATTAAAAAAAATTTCAGTTTGGTTGAGTTTTGTGGCCGCAAATCCAAAATTATCTGCAACCTTACCTATTAAATAATTTTTAAAAATTGCATGCAGAATTTAGAGTACAGGACCTCTTGAACCAAGAGCCAAGGAGGTTGTCACTCTGTGGCGGAGTCGGCATTAAAATTTCCTTAAACAACAATAACTCTTAAACCCATTTAATTTAAATATTAAAACATCTACGTTTTACGAGTATTTACGCTTTTAAATCTCTCCATTCAGAGCTTGAGCACCGGGAAAATATCACCTTCCAGATAAGATAGAAATCCATTCTCACATGCGGGCGCCGTTAACCCGCACGGCCGTAAGTTACCCCGGTACACCTATACCCTTTCAAGTTATGCCCGAAAAGTTTGCGGGGACCCGATAACTCAGGTGAGGGTTTGCCCACACTTTCCGGGTTACTTAACTCGCTGACTACCGACCACATAAATACAATTTATTTTTCTAAAACTATTTTGATGTTAATTAGCAAAGGCAGAATAATCATGAAAAAAGCTGCGATGCAATAGGGAAAGCGGGAAAGATAATATGAAGCGTTTAAAAAAAGCAGATTGTGCAATACGGAACTCCAGTGAAAAATAGTATAGCTTTAAAAAAATATGTTCATATAGACATAGACCAATAAACGCTGATTCTGAAAATATAAGTTTTATTTAGTAGTATTAAACGTAGAGTTTAAAAAAATATATTTATAAGTGCATTTTTAATGGTATCATTAAAACACACTCTCAGGTTGGTATTATTGAATGTTTAGTGCTGACGTCACTCCTCATCAGTCACTGTATTGAAATCTAGGTATGACACAAGCCATCGGTATTAAAACAACGTTTCATGTTATTCGTTATTTCATACTGTTTATAGGGACTTAGTTGTTGTGTTTATTGAAACATTATTTAGGCCTAAATAATTCAGTATCAAAAATAGAGCTATCTCTATTATTTAAAATATTGAAAAACTTTAAGCTGTGCGAAAAAATCGTACAATATGCTATATCATTATGCTACCTACTCCACGGCCAACTCTCCGAACTTTGAAATCCAAAATGGCTGACATCGAACAGCTGATCGGCGCCGTATCTTATTGTGCAGGTGATGCTTCGTTTTTGATAATATTGATTTTAAAAGTAAAAAAAAAATATATTTCAAAAAATGATTATACGACTCTCCCATAATACTATTGAAAAATATAATAATATTATTATTATACAAATAATTTCATCTAAATAATGTTTTTACTTATCGAATAGTTTCATAGCTTCTCACATATAACTGTCATACAAAAATACAACACCTGTTGTGAGTGATGACGTCACACGATTCACCATACACACGGTGGTTTTCGGGGATCTTGAAAAATTAAAACTTTGACAATTATTTTAAATATTAAAACTAACCCTAAAAATAAAAATAAATATGCAGTTATTTAAGTTAGGACTGAAGTTCCTTATTTACACGCGATAGAAGATAAACCGTCAGAAAACTAGAGTAGAAAAGAGTGGGGAGGCTACGAATCACCGCACAAAGAGGGGGCCGATAGGCTACGAACCACCGCACAAAGAGGAGACCGATTATACCATCTTATTCTCTCGCAGGCTAAATCTCATAAATGTATTTGTTGCTTTCTTTTTAGTGTAGCTATTTTTCTTTCCATTGAGTTTCAAATCACAACGGTGCTAAAGAAGTGGTTACTTTTATTTTTACATTAAATCCACATGGGAGGCCCTGAGGAAAATAATTCTCCCGAATTCCCATGTCACCTTTGAGGAAACTGTGTGGAGGGTCTTTTTAAAAGGTAGGAAATTCTGGGAAGAATAAAGGTACGAGGGGTAGTAGGAATCTGAGGGTCAATGTTTCCAGGAGTGACGAGTGTAAGGCGATGGGTCGAGAAAGTCAGTCTTGGAAGATCTAGGTTCCTCAACCAGTCTCTCTCGATCTGGCCCTCCAAGCAGCAGGAGGTGTAGCCTAAACCCTTGAACCTGGGCACCCACACTAAAACACCAAACATAGCGAACCTCTCGGGTTAACCTTTGGCTGGGGTGTTGGTTATCCAATAAATGATACCCGGGGCGGTGGTACCCGTACCCGCCTCCCAATTTGAGTTAAAATTGCCGAGAGATTCCACAAAGAAAATTTTAGCAAATTCACAAATAAAACTAAAACGCACAAATTTTAAACTCGGTATTCCCATTGAAAACATAAACTATAATTACTTTATGAAAGAACTAAATTTATTAAAACTCTCAGATCGAAGAATAATATCCGACTTAATATTTATGTCCAAAATTGTAAATGGTAGAATATACAGGCCTGATTTAACTAAGCTCGACGAATTTCAGATACCCACTAGCAAAATCCTGTTTCAATGCAACAACAATAGGACTGAGTATACGAAACACTCGCTTGTACCTAGGTTACATGAAGTTAGTAATAGATACGCAGATGTGGCGGATCTATTTAACTGCACGGAAGTTAGGAACAAGAATCAATATTAATTTTATTTATACTATTGTATTGTATGTAATTGTAGCTCTTGGTGTCATTTCTCAACCAAATGCCACAATTACATAACTGATATAGGTTTTTTTAGAATAGAATGGTAGATAGTTCTGATTTAACTAAGCTCGTCGAATTTCATATACCCACTAGAGCAACTCTCAAAACTCCTGTTTCAATGCAACAACAATACGACTGAGTATATGAAACACTCGCTTGTACCTAGGTTACATGAAGTTAGTAATAAGATTTGGCGGATCTATTTAACTGCATGGAAGCTAGGTACAAGAATCAATATTAATTTTGTTTATACTATTGTATTGTATGTAATTGTAGCTCTTGGTGTCATTTCTCAACCGAATGCCACAATTAACTGATATAGTTTTATTTTTATTTTTATGTATAACTATGATTCGGTGACATGTAATCTGTATTTATGGTGTAGGTATATTTATGCCGTTTATATTAATAAATAAATTAATACATTAATTTAAAAAAAATTACTACTTAAAATCTTGGTTGGGAAAGGGTTAACATAGGAAGGAAGTGTAAGTGTTAGGTGTAAGGCACAGGGTCTGTGGGACCCTTATGATAATGTTATACCCTTTATGTTGTTTGTTTACAAAGGGTTAACGGATTACAACAACAATATTTTGGTCACTTTCCATTTGGAGTTTCGAAGACCGTTATTTATATTCTCTTAAATAAACCTCGGCAAGAGATTTATCGTTTTGTTAAATCATAGAAACACCTAAAGAACTTGATATATCTATCTAATCAATTAGCAAAACGTGAAATGGTTTTAAAATCATGTGTGCAATTCACAGGCGGCAGAAGTGAATCCTTCAGAAAACTAAATTACGAGAGAATGAGACGACTGCATATAATCAGGAGAAGGATAATTGTAGGGTCTATTTATTATAATATTGCTACCAAGTTTAAAAATCATTTTATATTTTATTCTACGAAGCACCGCGCACAGAGGACACCGATTAGTCTATCCCATTATCTTGCAGGCTAAAGCCTATAGATGTGTGTGTTTGTCTCTTTTTAGTGTCGCTCATTTCCGTTTCATCAAGTTTCAAATCACAACGGTGCTAAAGTAGTTTTCACTTAAAAAATTCAAGTTTCGTAAAAATTGTTTGAATCGATCGTCTGATATTTTGACGTCTCCCGTAGCCAAGCGGTTAAGATCCTTGGTTTCTTCTTCTACTATTCTGAAAAGATGTTCATGTATTGTTATTATTATTGTAGAAAGCAATCACATTGTGGTTTGAAGTAGTGCCTACCACATGAAGTCATACGTCCGGCACTCCTAGACACTTTGACCCCAGATTCCTACCCACCCCTCATACCTTTTTCTTTTCCAGAACTTCCTCTCCTTCCTTTTCTTAAAAATACCCTACACACAGCATTCCCAAAAATAATATAGACACCTAGGTAATAGTTTTTCCTCCGTATCTTCTATTTTTTTTTACATTAGCTCCACACAGGAGGCGCTGCGGAAAATAATTCCCCAATGCGCCTATGTCATCTTTGGGGTTACTATGTGGAGGGTTTCTTTTTAGGAGAGGAAGGAGAGGAAGTTTGGCGAAGGAAAAGGGTATGAGGGGTCAGTGTGTCCAGGGGTGATGGACGGATGAATCCATCCCTCTTATTGCATTGTAAAGCGTTATTCCGAGAGAATCCAGCTGGAGATATAAAAAGGCCCCCCTCAACCAGTCTTTCCCCACCCGGCCTGTTATGCAGCTGGTGATCCGCCGCTAAGGTCAAACAGCACCCCATGAACCCGGGCACCGCCGCTAAGTCACCAAACCGAACCAAGTAACTAAGAAGCGAACCACTTGGGATGACCTATGACAGAGGTTTTGATTATCCAATAAATGGTTCCCGGGGCGGCGGTACCCATATCCGCCTCCCAAATTATGTGGAGCTAATGTAAAATAAATAAATAAATTATAAATATTTCTGACTTTTCTCTTAATTAATTTTTAAAAATACTACTCGATATAGATTCCCGGTTTCGTTCAATTAAGTATTCGCTCACTAAATACCATTTCAATTAAATTTTCGTATTTGAACTGGAAAATATATTTTATAATTAACTCGATCTTAAACTTTAGTTCAAGCAATTTAATTTGATGTAGAACACTCATCATTCCATTCGGCTCCACAAGCCAACCGCTAAAATTTCCCGAAATATCCGGAAATTTTCAATTCAGTTTAATTTTCCTGAGGATAAGGCTATAGGATAAACTGCCGGAGGCTTCACATCTGTGACTGTCAAATTCTGCTTTAGATTTTAGCCAGATTGACAGATTGGAGACTTAAGAAATTTTGAAACTAACTTTTCCAAACAAATAACATCTTTTGAAAGTGGTTATAGAAGCACGCAACAGCATTTGGTAAATGGTAACTAAGTTTAAATCTCTTAAATAATATCTGCAAACAATTTTGTTTAATTAGTCGCGTATTGATTGCAAGAATCTGACAGTATCGCACTGGTGAAACTTTATTTGAAATTGGTTTATTATGCTTTTTTATATGTAGAGCTGAATTAAACATCTAATTTAATCCCTTTAACATTTTTCATCCCCTCCCTGGCAGTGGTAGGGCATGGCTAGGGATTAATGGACAATGAAAGGGAACATATCTAAGATATGGCTGTAAGAATATTGTCTTATAGTCCTTTCTTAGATATGTTCCCTTTCAATGTCCGTTCTGTTTCCCCTATCCACTCTTCACTACCACAACACTTAGTAATAATACATTGAACTCACCCACTGTTTTGTAATTGTCAAGTCATTATATGTTTGCCCTGAGGGAGGAACGTTCGTTCCGAAACCGAAATATAAGTGGTTATAACGAAGATATATTTTTTAAATTTATTTTTAAAAAAAGTCACTGAAAGTGATTTCACAACAAAATCTCAAAATTGCCGAGGGTCTAAAATATACGATGAAAATATTTTTTTTACAAATCTATAACTGTCCATAGCATTAGCCATGGTATTGACTTTGTCCACAATTGCAATGTAGTACACCTTTGAACTTTGCATTGTTGAAGCAATGCCAACAGAGTCGTGCTGTGACGATATTTTTTACCTGCAACACGTGTGATTGAAAAACTTCGGTCGATTTATTAATCGTGTAGTTTTATCGCTATTTAAATGACTCGGGGAAATAACGTAACAAATCATTGTTCAGCAGGCAAAAATATTAGATTTAAAACTAGGTTTTTACTACCCGGCTTTGTTCGAGAATTACTCGTTTTAAAAAATATAATAAATCAATCTATATACTTTTTACTCTAGATTTTCTAGGTAGCTAATGCAACTGCTTTCATGCCGCAGCGCCACTTTTAACATGAGCTATGGAACTGTGAAATATCCAAGAAATCGCAAAAAAATAAGACAAGTCGTAAGTAAAGCGCTGTATAATTAATTCCTTATTTTTTTTTTACGTTAGATCCACATAGAAGGCCATGAGGAAAATAATTCCTCTCAGGGCCTATGCCTTGCCTATGTCATCTTTAGGTCTTTTGAGAGAAGGAAGTTCTGGGAAGGAAAAGGGTATGAGGGGTGGGTAGGAATCTGAGGGTGTAAAATGTAAAAAATAAATAAATAATCACAAAATATATATTTTTAAAGCAAATTTCTTAGTGTGATTTCATAGTAAGAAACATTTCATGTTATTTTTCATTCAATACCTTTATTATTTTAATTAATTTATAAAAATTTTAAACTCAACACTGGCAAGTCCTAGCTACCATGTGAAGACGCCATAAAAATATTAAATAAAAAATTCTAAAAAATAATATTGAAATCTCGGACATGGTCAGATTTTTAAACTTGAGAAAGTCCACCAAAATCGAAATGTTACGTTGCGTTTGCATTAAACGTATTTAGTGACTAGATCTGAATAACCAAGCGGTACTTTCTCTTTCTCGTTTACTTACCCTCCCTACTCTTTTCAGACTTACAACATTCCCCTTTTAGGGTTATGAAGGACTCATTGTGAGCATTTGGGACTCTTGTGCGGTGGCCACATTAAATAAAAACGTTATTATAATATCTATTTATAAATATTTTTTTATTAACACTGTTAAGAAACCGCTTCAACGCTGTCGTAAAAAACATTAATTTCAACCCTCTTTGAATACAGAAAGAGAATATGAATCCACCTGCCCTATTTGTTCCAGTCTTTTCTCGCAGTTGGGAACTAAGTGGGATTCCCTCTGGCTCGCTAGAACTTAGTTGGCTGCATGACCTAATTGGAGATATTCCCGAAATAAACACACTATCGCCCTCCTTCCCATGGGAACATCTAGTTCTCAGAATCTTCACCCTAAGTCAGAGAAATTAGTTCCAGGAAAAGATAAACGGGAACTATAAGTCAAACAAAGATGCACAGAAAAGCTTAAAACTTCGAGATCAGAACTAATGTGAAATGATCTTTTCGGATGTTATTTTTTTCCCCCTTTGAAAAAACTGTTTAGTTAGTGAAACTACTTCATGGAGTCAAGAGGAATCTGTATTTTTTTTAAATCCTGATGAATCTACATCATATTTCTACCTTTTCACTTCCCCAACCTTATACATATATTGTTTTTATGAATTAGGGAGGCGCCGGAGTTTCTATCAAATTTATGGTCTGTTCGGTAAGGACAAGGAAGATAGTATATCTCACTCGGGAATTTATTCACTCCAATGCAGTTAATGACCCTTTTTTATGTAGGCAAAACAGCACGCAACATAAACACCCGTGTCAAAGAACATCTTAGATGTTTACAAAGCTCTAGATTTTCGGAATTTGCAAACCACTTGATCGAAACAGACCATAAATTTTAGAGTAACTCAGGCGCCACCATAATTCATAAAAACAATATAGGTGTAAGGTTGGATAACTCAGAGGCACAGGAAAGCCATAAACACTAATAGTAAGGTAGTTAATAACCACCAAATTTAAATAAAGGTCCTATATTAAAATTGTTCCCTATTGACAAAGAATGCGCCCGTTCCCTTCCCAATTCCCCATCTACACTGATGCCTTCTTCCTCCTTCATTTGAGGAGTCCAGCCCATTTTTTAAATCATATATTATCTGAAACACGTGTATTGTCATGTAACTTAATGTTAGTAGAGTATTATACTGCCCTGAAGAAACTACTGTTGTAGCGAAACCCGGTCGGCATAAAGTATTAAAAATAAAAGTGGTGTTTACAAACTTATTGTTTTATTTTAAATTATAATGTCACATCACAAAGTATCTGCTTCATATGAACAAAAAAAAAAAGAAAAAAATATTATTGGATACAATGTTATTCCATGTAATAACTCAGTTATAATTCTAAAACGTGTCTAAAGAATAATAATGTTTTGTTAAAATCCTACGAATTTACAGCAATATACGAATTAACGTAAATTTAAATTATTCTACAAATTTTATTGCTGGTTGTCTGCATTTCCTTAGTCGATAAAATGTTTGAACAGACCTCAGTGGCGTCACCTGCCAAGATTACAATCAACAGGAGTTCCTGTAACCTACAATACTACAATTTACGTCCAATTGAACACGACAGCTAATCTGCATTTTATATCAGTTCTGGGAAAAGTAAACAATTATTATTATTCCAGTAAACCACTTTGTAACACTTATACTATCTTACATATGTACAGCAGTATAGAATTATGTATTTGAATGGTTTATTTCTAAAACACTTCCATTAAGGCTTCAATATATACGTTAAAAAAGATTACTGAAGTTTGTTTGAAAAGGAGATATGTAAATACGTTTTTTTTAAGTGAAAACGCGATTTGTCTATTTTTTTTTCATAACAAGTAATTTTAGTTAGAAAAAACGAAATTAGCCGTTTTTAAAACTTTTTGAATGTGCTTTAAAAATTTTTACATATAAAAATTTCTAATGATAAAATATGAAAGCGTATTTCATCACCTTTCCAAAACCGTTTTTAGTTTTCGGATTCTTTCACAAATATTCCATTTATTTGGAAATTATTGCAAAGCGGAAATATTCTGACCTACTGACGCAATATGGTCGGGAGGGAGGAGTTAATGTGATTTTTCCCAGCTTGTCTGCAAACTGAATAAAAATAAATAAACAAAATGTAAATACATAGGCGTGCTTGATATGGATAACGGGTAGTTAGTTATATTAGGTTACCTACTTGTAGATCACGCCATTTCCGCGAAGGGTGCCAAACGTGAAGGACGTTTGAAGCACGAATTCGAAAGGAAGGTGAATTTATAAAATTTGGGAGAAATATTGAAAAATTTCCGCCGTAAAATTCGAGGGACCTTGACTCATTTTTTGTACAGCGCTCGCATATTGAATTCAGAATTTTGTTGTGTTCAGTTTTTTATCAAAAGTTTTCCGATAAAAAACGTTATTGAATACTGTTTTAATCTCCTCGTTGCTTGTCACAGGTTGACATTTTTGGCTTTCGTATGAAATATTACAAAAGTTTTTTTGCGTTCACCATCCAAACCTTTCACTGGTCAGGACTGGTTTTATATAATTTTCTATTAATTAATTATTGTCAAGAATGCGATAATTTTTTAAAGCACATTCATTACTTTTAAAAATGTATACAGTAACACACTATCGCGCGGTTTCACCATAGGGGTAAGTAGGGAGGACGGACCACCAAACAACTCGATTTTGCCTTGCCTCATTCACATTCATTCATCGCTTCTGTTATGTCTGTTAATCCCAATGTTTAGTACTGTTTAAAATGTGTTGGGAAACTTTGAAATGTGTTTGAGGTTCGTTATGATTACAAGTTGTTTTATTTTATTACAATTTTATTTTATTTTATTACAATTTTATTTTATTACAATGAATATTAAACTGGACTAGACCTTACTATAGTAGGCTCTGAGTCTCCGAGTCGCCAGACGGATGGTGTCTTTTTGAATACCTAATGCCTTCGGCTATCATTGGAAAAGTTCGTTTAATAGACACGAACGACTATAGATGATAGTGTTCTGATATAGTACTTAACGACTTAACACTAAGCGCCCTTGAGGTGATTTTTCACAAAAACGGCGCTCTACAAATTGTCCAATTATTAATATTATTATTATCTATCGGAGGATGTCGAAACTACATTATTAACCTATACACTACAGTCTCGTACATACTTTTCTATTATTTTGGCTCTTGAAATAGTCCGACTACGTTCACTAGATCGTTCCATGTCTTTCTTGGGCGTCCCTGATTTATTCTACCATTTACATTCGCGACATGTATTCTCCTTATACTCCTTTCTTCGTTCATTCGATCATCATGTCCATTACCGCTACATTGCTCTTCATACAACCATATAAATGTCCATTTCTTTATCTTACTCATTACGCTTTGTTACAAAAAGCACAAGGCCATACTCAAATGTGTAAATTGCGTTGTTAAAAAGTCTGTGCCAATTGTTTTTTTTTAACATTAAGTCCACACAGGAGGCTTGAGGCAAATTATTTCTCTTAGGGATGGAAGTGCTCATGTTTGTAATGATGCCAATGATCTGTATTGACTGTACCTATGTTAAAATTGTTTTATTTTATGGGACCTACAAGCCGCTTATATGACAGTTATTGTTAGTACTATGTAGTCGACATGTTACGATTAATGCTATAGATTGCACTGTAAAGAGGTTTTGTATTACATAAAACCTTATATCTCTAACCTAACTCTAAGGGCCTCCGCTCATGGATAAACTGAAAAAAAAAAACAGTTCTCAAAGCAACTGCAGTCAACCTCTTTAACAAACTCGATATTTTTCTAATCTGACATGTCAAAACTTGGCAGTTCGTGAGCCGCTACCATGGCAATTTGTCAACAATGCAACTGAAAAACCAGCACTGCTGATCGCTACGGCACTCGCTTTTCAGTTGCATTGTTGACAGATTGCCGGTAGCGGCTCACGAACTGTCAAGTTTTGACATGTCAGATCAGAAAAAATATCGAATTTGTTAAGGAGGTTGATTGCAGTTGCGTTGAGAACGTTTTTTTCAGTTTCTCCATGAGGAGCTGCTATCCGAAGAGCGATTCTGTCTCTTTTGTGGATACGGAATCAATTTCATACAAAATCGCCTGTCACAGTTGTGTGATTATCTATGGCTTGCAATTGCTTTTTCTGTAAGCCATCAGTGGTGTCGCCGACTTCGCAAATGTCAAATCCATGGTACACAACTTTAAACGTACATTACATGAATAAATATTCATGTATACTTACGCATTTCGTGGTTTAAGCTAGTTGAAGTGGGCGACAGCGCTGACAGCAGCTGAAACATCAGCCCATAGAAAAGCAATTGCAAAGCATAGATAATCACACAAATTTGACAGGCGATTCCGTATGGAATCGATTCCTTATCTACAAAATCGCATGGCTGTATTTCAAATTTTATCATTGTTTCCAACGGTTTTGAGTGTAGAGTCGGCGTTACTAAATGAAGTCATAGCTCTCCAGAACTTTCAAATGGAACTTCAGAACTGCAATAATTTACGGAGAGACCCAAGCTTAAGCGTTGCCATAACTCAGTTACATTTAGTGCTGTTTTTTTTACCGATTGCACGTGAAAGCTCCTGGACTTCGATGTCGCCATTTATAAATCGACATAGAGAAAGGATGGCGCAGAAATAGAATAAGAAAATAAAGAAATAAAAGTGAATATTTTTACATTAACCTTTCTCCATCCAAACGAATGCTTTATGTACATAAATTAAATATTTTTCTCTTCTTTTTTATCTTCTGTCTTAGTCTTCGGTACGTATATTTATAACCAGACAGGGTATTAAGGGACTTGACTTGCTTTTACCAGTGATTTCTGCTGAAATGATTTCTAAAAAATGTAAATAAAATTCTGGTATCCGGTGACTTTTTTCTATTAATAATAATAAATGGACAATTTGTAGAGCGCCGTTTTGTGAAAAATCACCTCAAGGGCGATTTACAATTTATTATGAATTCTTAGGCTCTATCTATTTTTATTATTTATAAATAGATACAGAAACATACTTACCTGCAGGTCATTTCCAAAACACACACTTTATTAGAAAGTTTATGCTTGGGAAAGATACAACTTTGCACGTGGAGGACATTATAGCGCCCTTGAGGGGATTTTTCACAAAAACGGCGCTCTACAAATTGTCCAATTATTATTATTATTATTATTAAAACACTGGACATTGAGGGGGGGGGGTCGGAAAAAAATCACGAAACATCATGATGGGGGGGGGGGGGTAAAACGATATCACGTGTATTTATTTTTCATTGATTTCTAAAGGTGAAACGTCCTAAAATTTGCACTAAAAAAATACGCGTGATTTGGAGGGGGGGGGGGGTCAAAAAGTTGCTAAAAAGCATCACGTGATTAATGGACGACCCCCCATTAGTTATTTACAATGTCGCGAGCCGTGAAGGCGGGGGTGAAAGGTTCTTTTAACTTATTATGGATACGACTGTCTGAAAGGATGTGTTTTTAGTTTAGCTCTAAATTCCGCTGAATCTGTGATCATTCTTAACTCGTGTGGCAGTCCATTCCAGGCTTTAGGTCCTGACACTCCGAAAGCAAGCTCACCAAATTTAGTATCTGGTGTGCGCTTTGGTTCCTTCAACCTTCCGATAGCTGATGTTGTTGCAGACCTGAGGGTTGACTGTCGCGAAATTAAGTATCAGAATGTATAGGAGAGTTAGGTTAGGTTAGGTTAGTAAGAAGTTAAGTAGGTTAATAAGTACTAATTGTTAGTTAAATTACAATAATTGGTTAAGCGTATCAGAAAGTGTATATATATATTCATAAGATTAAGAAATATTTTAAAACTCAACAATCTAAAAAGAGTATACTATGCACTAATCCAGTCATTAATTCAATATGGAATTATTGGATGGGGGGGGTCTTACAACAATATTCTAAACCCGATCAAAGTGATCCAGAAGCTAATCATTAAAGTAATCCTAAAGAAACCCTCCACATATCCAACAGAAACGCTTTTCGCAGATTTTACGGTTCCTCGAGTAGAGAATATCTTAAAAAAAAATGCAATTATCCAAATTTACAAAGATAATATCATCAAAAAATTTGAAACCTACCAATCAATAAGATATCAAGACAACATCAAAATACCAAAATTTAATACCAAACTAATGCAAAACAATTATATCTACTTAGGAATAAAGTATTTCAACAACCTTCCAATTGAAATAAAAAAAACCAAAGACATCAATAAACTGAAACTCAAACTGAAGCTACACTTCATCAGGAATAATTAAAACTAAATAATTACCTGTTTTTCTCTTTCTTTCCATTTATTATAAATTATATTCATCTCTATTTTATTTAGATTTTTCGAATTTCGTACCGTATCCTATGTATGTACACCTACACATATTGATGATCCAGAAGGCTCAATTGTTCGTATTATATACTTACCTTTTGCATAATGTTATTCTATTTCTGTTATAATTAGTGTAACTCGCTCATCAAGCACAAGAACTAGCTTCTTCTTTGATGAGATTGCAATTTTAAATAATTTCTGTACCGATATGTAATTTATGTAACACCTTTGTACACTTATATATCTATATTAAATAAATAAAAAAAAAAAATAAAAATAAAAAAGTAAACTACTTATATAATATTTGTACGGACATTAGGTACCTATACGGGGTTTGAGATACTTTAACCAGTGATTCCTGACATTATTTGGAGTAAACAATGTAAATAAAATTTACTAAAACTTATTTGATGTGTCCTTTCGGCATAGGCTATAAAAATACAGAATGTATTGAACAGTTATTAGGGTCGGGAGTGAGAGGTTGGGCGGTTACTCGGCTGAGTGATCAGTGATGGTGTCTGAAAGAATGTTATTTTTTGGTTTAAAGAAAAAAAGTCAAATAACATCTTGGAACCAAAAACCACCACTCAAAGGATGAGAGCCTGAAAAACATCGAGAAAAAAGCAAACTGTTTTCTGGTGTATTTTTTATGTAATAAAGAAAGATTGAACATGAAAAAAAAAACACTTTTCTTCATACGTAATTTATACAAAAAAATATTGAGAACTTCTGAATTATACAAAATAATGACTTCAAATTTCTATTGCTTTTCCGAATGTAGTTACTAAGCCAGTAGTTTTAAGTCAACTATTATAAGTCTTAGTCATAAGTCACTAGCTATAAGTCTTAGTCATAAGTCACTAGCTATAAATCTTAGATATAGGTCACTAGTTATAATTACAAATCTTAGTTTTACCAATTGTAATATATATTTACTTGTAGGGCGCCCTTGAGGTGATTTCTCACAAAAACGGCGCTATATAAATTAGCCAAGTATTATTATCATTATATTATTCCAAACTTCCAAATCAAAGCTCCATGAGAAGCAAGCATTTACAAGCAAACGAAAGCTTTAATACAGAATGAACCAAGGAGTTAAAGCGTATAGAGTAGCGGTCGGAAATTGGCGGCCCTCGGGCCAGATGTGGCCCGCGAATTTCTCCTTTCTGACCCGCAGTGCCAGAAGTAAGAGTACCTGATCGGACAATTATTCCTTCCCACCATACTTGGCGCAGCGTTGGTCACAATAATTTTTTTTCATATCTAATCCTGAGAAGAAAATATAAATGTTAAATTTTAAGAAACCGGAACGTCCGAGTGGAATTCAATAACTATATACAACGTTACTAACTGGTTGGTCGTGATATTTCCAAACATGTAATGTCCACTAAAAAAAATCGCTTTTTCCGTATATGCTATCGTAGATACTTATACAAACAAACAAATAATCTCAGAATGTTGAAAATCTACCTTCTTCCATCATTGATCTTCTATCTTCTATATTTACTTTTATATTATATGTATTTTGTCAATGCTCTTCATATATATGTACTCTCCTTCCATTTTCATCTCTCTTTTTTTATTCGTGTTATTGTTATATTGTTAATGGACTATTCGTCCGTAAATAAATAAATAATAAGAAGAAAATGTGGCATCTAAAATGATGGAGGACTACCTATAGAGTATAGAGGATCGAACCATCAACGGCCGAATGGGAACCAATAACTTCCAAGCCACCAGACGGTCGGTCGTAAAATTTCAAAACATGTAATTTCCAGATAAGTTTTTAGATTTTCACGGCCAAAAGCATTTTCGTTGTTAGTTTTTGGGGTGTTATGCCGTGTTGCGCTACCTCCTTCTATAGCCGACGTTTCGGACAGCGTTGCAGTGTCTATCATCAGGGCAGATCCGGTAAATCCGACGATTTCGGACACTGCAACGTCGGCTATAGAAGGAGGTAGCGCAACACGGCATAACACCCCAAAAACTAACAACGAAAATGTAATTTCCACCTTATTTTTTTGAGAATTTTTTGAGAAGCTTTTTCAGTGTTTTACATTTTTTTTATGCAAAGAGTAGAGAGCGTTGAAGAAACATATGCATCAGATTAGGTTGGGAACCTTTGCGCTACACGAAGCTGCTAGCTGCAGGCATGACACAAAGCACGATAAAACCGGGCGATCAGACGTGCAGTCACAAGCGCACTTATTGAGCAGGCTCGCACGCGCATGAGTGACATCGACGGGCTCGCCACCAAAACTAATTGCCGACCGCTGGTATAGAGTGTATGGTGGGTTCGCTTATTCGCGTAGTATAACAAAGTGCTCGCTGGCGCCGTTTGGTCTGTTCGATAATAATAATTATTGTAGGAGTCACGCTATCGCTTAATCCTAGTGAGTTGTGGGACTGGCTCTACGCCGGACTAGTACGGATGTGAAGCTATGGTTGCTTTGTGTTTATACTAGTTAGAGGTTTATACTAGTTGAAGCCGGGTTTTACATGATGGTGACTAAAGTGAATATTCAGAAGTAATCGCAAAGGCGTACCGATGATAGCTCTGTTCACTCTGTTGTAACTTCTACTGAAGGGTCAGTGGCGGCTTACCCTCGCGGTCATCTGGCCATTACCCTCCAAAAACGGAAGAAAACAATTTTATTATTTACTGCGAGTACCCGGCGTGCTTTGCAATGCTACTCAACAAAATTTGTGTGCTATTTGTGTGTTTTTTGAAGTGCTAAATGTAAAAATATTTTTTTTGTTTTTTGTCTGGTGCATTCACGAATAAATCGGAAGATTTTCTGACGCATGAGCAGGCCACATACATCTGTTCGTGTGAGAAGCATAAGCACCCTATCGCTTCTACGTCCCTTTTGCAATCCCTACCTCGTCCCTCTCCCCTCGATCACATCTTCCTTGCGTGTCCCCTTTCCCCTCCCGTTTTCCCCTTCTGTCTCCGCCCCCCTTCTCCTCCCCCCTCCCACGAACCACCCTCCTTCTCTCCTTGTCTCTAAACTATATGAAATATACGTATTTTCAAACTACTCGCGCACCACATATTGTAAAACTTTTATACAAACTCCAGAGCTAATCATTATATGTATACAGAAACATTTGTATGTGTTTTAAAATTTGAAATAAGTATGTGTTTTAATTTTTTTCGTTAGGTATCAGTACTTTTAGTTAACGTAAGGTAAACCATTTTAAAAACTGTTTATGTTTATACTAACTTTTGCCCCCGGCTTCGCTCGCATATTCCCCCCCCCCCCCTCCACTCCCTCCCCCCCCCCGAAATACGCCTTATTTTATTGTAATAATATCTATAAGACTATAAGATATTACATGTTTATTTTAAATTATAAAATTTTAGAGCCCATTTTATCACCTTTCAATAACAATTTTTAGTTTTCGTATACGCTCAGAAGCGAAAACATGTTGATCCTCTAACGAAATATGGTCGAGGCCTGAAGGTTAAAGATCTTCCATGCTAAAATCAAAGTCAATTTCGAGTGTTCAGACAGTTAAACTGAAAATATCGACTGTTAAAAATAATATAGCCAGTGTATGCAAGTTATCGGTACAATGTCACCAGCAGAGGTCATTCACAGAGAATTCAAGACAAAATTGTCGATTTATACTAAATTTTGATTTTGTCTACGAAATTCGCCCTTGGTACAGACATCACTATCGGTAAAATATATTGAAGACAGTAGCTCTTCGCATAAATTCTTGTTACATGTCTTAAGTCTAGCGGTCTAGCCACAGAAGTTTCTAAACAATCTGAACACAGCTTGGGATTCGATTTCACAAAGTAATAAAGTATATATTATTATTATTATCAAATTAATAAAATACTTAGTTCTTACCACTTTTATTATCGTTAGGGATGGAAAATAATCTCTTCAAAACAAACTTTTACCACGACTTCTTGGCTATGAATGCATAGAGGTCGCGGATTCAAAAAACCGGTGTGGGCAAAAAAAATATTTGAGTTATTTATGTACTAGCTGAAGTCCCCGGCGATGCCCGGGCTTTACACAGAGTTTTCGAAATCAAATGTAGACAGTGACCTTCCTTTGCATACAAATCATTAATTTACACAAAACCTTGACAAATTATATAGTTAAACCTTCCTCATGAATCACTCTATCTATTGGTGAAAACGGCATTATGAAAATCCGTTCAGTAGTTTTCAGTTTATCGCGAACAGACAGACGCGGCGGAGGACTTTAATTTATAATTATGTAGAGATTGACGGCTGGCGTGGTCTAGCGGTAAGGCTTTTGACTCGCACTCCGAAGGTCGCGGGATCGAATTCCGGCGAGGGCAACTAAATTTTATTTGAATAATTTGTGTTATTTCACAAATTTAAAATAATGTATAGTATATTTGCGGCACGTTCCAGAATGGAAGATACTTTAAATATCGCCCTGGTGTTAGACCACCATTCAGAGTTGAAACAATGCTTGAAATGACTTTAGCCGTGCGTGGTGACCAGATCTGAATAGACCCACCTTCCTCTTCCCCGTCTCCTCCCCCCAAATAATAAAAAGAAAAAAATGTATATAAATATTTGGGCATCATGCCTGTCTTATGTAGGGTGACTGGCCAACTCAGAATGAAACCAAATCAGAATCACTTTATGGAGATAATGATAGAAAAAATGTATTTAAAAATCTGTATATAAAATGTGCAATGTGACTAGGTGCTATTATGACTTCAATGACGTTAAATCATACAAATATGCTTAATATTTTTGGAGGACATTTAAAGTGCAAAAATGCAAGGTAATATCTTCTGCGGAGTTAGGTAGGTACACAAATATTTTTATTTCATTTTAATTAACTGTGTAACAGCATACGGTAGACCGTTTCGCAATAATAAACAAGATTTTGTAGATTGTCCAGGCCGTAAATAACGTTGCATTTAATGTCATTTTTCATTGTTGTTTTACGAGCATAGGCCAGCGAGCGCTAAAGGTACAAAAAAGTGAAAAAAGAAAGATTGTAAAGTGCAGTAAAATAAGGAAATTAAACCCCCTTGCAGTATTTTAACGACTTCATTACTTTAATACAAAAAGGTTTTGGGAAATCGGGCACTTTCCAGTAGCCACAAGCCAACTCTTTACAAGTATTTGAAATATTGTACAAATTCTCATGTAGTGGTCATCAGGGGTTTCTAGAAACCCTCTTACGAATGTTCTGGACTGTTCTAGAAATTTCTAGAGGGTGAAACTTCCGGCCCTTATATCTTTAAAATCACGCCCTTCGGTTAAAAACGGGAACCTTACTCCCTTTACGTATCGGGACTCGTTTCTGAGTTTTGGCGGGGCGCACATTTTTTTACGCTTTCTTTTATAGGAACACATATATGTATGTACCTGTATGATTACCTCCTTTATAATTGAATTTAAAATCATTTTAGTGTATTTCATTTCATAAAATCTATTTATTTAATCCATAGGTTCTCATCGTGAGTATTTCAGACTTTAAGAGGGGGGAGGGGGGGTAGAAGAATAAGAGAAAATTAGGGGCCTTTCAGACTTTAAGTGGGGCGGTAGGATTCCCAGAAAACCCAGAAACCCATCTTACCCCATCCCATCCCATTACGCCCCCCCCCCCGTTGTGGTAAATATAATCATGACAGTAGGTGTTTCAGATTCACGACAGCATATGGTAAGTAAAAGCAGTTGGGGGGGGGGGGGGCGCTAGAAAAAAAATATATTCTCAGAGGGGCGTGGGCAAAAAAGGTTGAGAATCTATGATTTAATCTTATTACATTTTAAAACGGGGGCCTAGCACGGGCAACGTACCTAGCGAGGCTTGCATTATCTTATTATTTATTTATGTGACGTTATTTTATGTTATCATATATCAACACACGTATCATTGCACTTTACCGCTCTCCTTCTAAACCTAACATCTCCTCATTTTTGCAGGACATAAACTGCTATCTCACGGATCTACACAAAATAAAGAACGTTATTTTAATGGGGGATCTTAACATTAACATTTTAAAAAACAACGAACATCCTCAGTGCCAAGACTATCTAAACACACTAATGGTCCACGGAATGGAAAGCACAATCAATTCAGCAACACGATATACACCAAACTCCTCCTCCTGCATCGACCATATTATGGTTAAATCAAACAACCAATACACCTCCGAAATCCACATGTCATCAATTACAGAACACTACGCCACCTCTTTCACAATGAGTTCCAAACACAACGTACAAAATAAACCTTCAACTAAAATAACGAAGAAAACAATTAACTATGACAATCTTAACAAAACGATTAACTCCAAATCGTGGGACACACTCTATAACAAAACTAATATAGACGAGGCCTGGAACTACTTCTCTACCTACCTACAAGACATCCTTGTCCAAAACACCAAAATCACCACAAACACCATTCCTAAAGCGATCAAACCTCTCAAACCTTGGATAAACCATACTATAATCAACTGCATTCGGAAACGCAATTCCATACATAAAAAATGTGCCACAAAACCCATATGATATCACACTCCATAATTTCTACAAAAGATACCGTAATATCTGCACACAAGTCATTAGGAAAGCCAAAAATCTATATTACAACAAAAAAATTTCCAAATGCAACAATGACCCTAAAAAAATATGGAAAGTTCTCAAGGAAGCAACCAATTCAAATAAAGCCACCGACACCTTAAACTCTCTCAATATCAAAGAAATCACTGTAGATATTAAAAAATGGATTATAAGTATTGGACGCCTCACTATTACAAACATCTATAAAATAAATCACACATAGACAAAAATAACTATGCACATACAACCTAACCCATATAAAATAAATGAAAATAATGGAATCCTGTCAAATTGACCTTTAAATAGATTAGGCAGAATTTACTTCTCTACTTCATCTCCAACATTTATAAAATAACTCTCTTTAAAAGATTTACCACCCTTCCAATCACCTTTCTGTTTTAATTCTATTCAAAGTGATATGTATTTTACCTTAAATATCCTTGTAACTACAATATTCATTTATATACCTGTACGCCTGTCTCGACACAGGTATACCCTAGTGAGACAGGCATATACATAAAACCAATGTAAATATATTTTATTATAGATAAATAAATAAAAATAAAAAAAATCATTAGGTACCTACCTAATATATTCATCATCATCATCACTCTTAGCTCTACAACCCCTGGTGGGTCTTGGCCTCCTAAAGAGACTTTCTCCACGCATCTAATATGTTTATTAATTCTTTTTAAATATATTTTATTTTCTCTGTGTAATAGTTATAAAAATAAGTAAATAATATATAATGTCTGAAAAAACATATTTAGATATACAATAGAGTAAGGAATTTAAAATAAAAATATATTATTACTATGCATCATAAACTGGTGGATATGTTAAGAATGTGATAATATAATGTAGGTACTTTTTCAATAACAAGAGATTCACACAGTTATAATTGAATTGCCGCCCGCTGCGCGAAATATGCAGATAGATGTATGAGAGGCGCTGAGGCACTCGTAAGAGACATCTCTCATTTGACCATGACCTCCATAACGCAGTGTCTACGCATTTGACTTTTTGTTCGAAGATTGCGGGTTCGATTCTAGCACTGCGCAAAAGATGTTGGATATTTGCGAACAAACTCTACTGCAGGCAAGATCTAGAGATTCTCCACACAATAGGCCCTGAGAAAAATAATTTCCCACAGGGCCTATGTCATCTTTGAAGATGCTGTGTGGAGGATCTTTTTGAGGAGAGGAAAGAGTGAACATGGGTCTTGAAGAGGCCTATCTTGTCGGAGGGAGGAAAAACAGAGACCGGCAAATCGTTCCACAGCCGAGCTGTTAAATTCAGAACGAGTCGTAGAAACGACCCGTTCTCATGTGACAAATGTCAATCGTATGCATAATATGTAGGGCGCGCGTTTGGCGTGTTTCCCGACGATACACCGGTGCCGAGGGGATCAATGAGGCTAGTTTCTCGGAGAATATTTCATTGTAATACCGTTAGAACAAGGACAGCATTCCCACCAGACTAAAGATTGCAATCCGTTTGTTATCTTAGAAAAATCTATCAAACGGACCGTCCGTTTCTGCACAGACTCAAGGGTTTTTTTTAGGTATTTTGGGGCTCCAGACCAGACGACCAGAGGTGGTGTGGTGGCAGAAGATAGATGACTTGACAAATACGGCGCCTCAGCAACGTTGCTCGGAGCAGCCTGCTCCATTTGCGTTTACCCTAAACGCCTAAACGCATGTGAATAACAGAATTTTCGAGTTTTCGAGTTCTTTTTAGATAGGGTTGCCATCCGTCCGGGTTTCCCCGGATTTGTCCTAGTTTAGAGGGCGTCCGGGGAGCGTCCGGGCGGGGCTTCATTTGTAGTCCGGGATAAAAAATAAAAAAAAAAAACATTTTAACTGTTTTTTTATTACACTGACTATGTTCAAAAAAACTGTTAACATGTCCGGGTTCTGGGTCCTGAAATCCGGGGTTTTCACGCGTCTTGTCCTGGTTGCCAAATTTTAGAGATGGCAACCCTATTTTTAGAAGTTGCAACCTTATTCATTTTCTTTCAAATTTTTATGTCATTAGACGCAAATTATCTACTTATTTTATTAGATAAACAGAAACATATTTTAATATTTGTTTAGGTAATTATTTAATCTTGTGTTAAATTTTATACAAGAGAGAATTATATAAGTAAGAGAAAAAAATTAAAGGAATCGCTCTATAACTAAACTTGATAATACACGCCTGATAAATAGAGCATTACGGAAAAACAAACTTATCTACGAAGGCAACCAAAAAAAAAGAAACTTACGGACAAGACTTTTATACTAATGCAATTTGTTAAATTATAATACATACTGCAGCGACGCCCCGACGATATTGAGAGTTAATTTTATTAGTAAATTTATTTATATCAACACGTATCTTGTGGTAGGTATATTGTGGTTCGAACGAGAAATTAGTGTTTAGTATGCCGCGCCGCCACAAGATGACGCTACTTCCGCCCACAGTTCGCATACGAAAATTTCCAACCGGCCCATATTAACACTGGTAAGCGATGGAAACGTTGTCATCAATAGGGTCTTAATTGACCAATTGAAAGCGAATGATGAGCTTAGGATATGAACTTCTGATTCCGTTCCGCTCGTGTCGTCCCGCGTCCAAACGGGGCGACGCGAAGAGGCTGACGCTTTTTTGATGACCCAAATTTTGAAAATATTATTGAAGAATGAAAAACTCTTATTAAAACTATCAGTGTTATGTATAAATGTTTAGGTTCGGATTATCGGGATAATGATAATTCGTCGAATCCGTGTAGAGTACAGTTTGTAGACAGACCGTGTAGTACCTATAGTACCTACTACGAAAAACAAGATGTTTTCGCGAGCCGTAGGAATTAGGAATAGTAGGACCAGTTATTGAAATTTTGATCGTATCTTAAATCGATTAGTAATATACCTTTAAAAACCGATGAATGGTGGTTTTCACGGACCTACAAAATACAGTTTTATAGTTTTTCTTTTATTGTTAGTTAAAATTTTAGAACGCCATTTATATATAAATAACCTTTTCTTCAAAAGATGAGGGATTTTTTTTTCTAGGATAAACATAACATCATGTACTATAATTACGTAATTTATAGTTTTATATATGTTTACATCAATGTATTAACATTATTTGTTAACAAAGATAATAATTAGATAGAGACGTTGTAGTTACCATTACCAATGTTGCCTTGTCTAAAAAATGAAAAAAAACATGTTTTACCAAGTTTATAACGATAAAAATTGCGGTGTTCATAACCTTTTATTGAGATAATAAATTAAAATTAAATAAATTATAAAAGAAAAAGATAAATACTCATTAATAACTGAAAATCGTACTAGACTTAAACATGTATTTGTGTGCCCCAAATTAAACACTTCTTTTGCCCAACACCATTATACTCACCAAGGAAAATTATTTTTCAATCACCTACCAATAGAAATCAGAAGCATTAGGAACAAAGTTCAATTGTTGGAACTCCATCAAAAAGTATTTTAGAGAATGTCACACTAAAAATCATACTTGTTTTTCTTCTAACTGAATCAGTGGCGTACCGTGGGTATCAGCCGCCCGGGGCGGAGGAAAATTTTGCCCCCCCCCCCCTATATAGGTACTTCTTCAGGGAGGGGGGGGGGGGTAGTGATCCTTTTTTTAAATTTTTTTTTTTTTTAAATATTTATTAATTAAATCTGTATGCGGTGAATTAAAACTACACTCAGAACGTGAAAACGGTTTTTCTTTGGTTCTGGCAGCACATAAATTGTCTGCAACTAGAATTTTATATTTGCACTTCGAAAAAAGTTATGTTTTCCTTCGAAATATGTCAGCAGATGAATACACAATTGAAATTTTACATTCTGAACAATAAAACTGGCTTAAATTTTATCTGTATGCGGTGAATTAAAACTACACTCAGAACATGAAAAAGGTTTTTATTTGACTCTGGCGGCACATAACTTGTCTGGAAGAATTTTATTAAGCACTTCAAATAAGTTTTTTCTTCGAAATGTGTCGTCGGATGAATTCACAACTGGAATTTTACATTCTGAACACAAAAGGGGTTTTAATTTAATCTCTAAGCGGTGAATTAAGACTACACTCGGAACATGAAAATGTTTTTTCTTTGATTCTGGCGGCACATAAATTGTCTGTAAGAATTTTATAAAGCACTTTAAATAATATAATGTTTTCCTTCGAAATGTGTCGTCAGATGAATCCACAACTGGAATTATACATTTTGAACACAAAACTGCTTTTAATTAAATATGTATGCGGTGAATTAAAACTTCACTCAGAACATAAAAATGGTTTTTCTTTGATTCTGGCAGCACATAGATAGTGTGCATCTAGAATTTTATAACTGCAATTCGAATAAGTATGCACACACCTGTCAGCTATTTAACTTTTCTGTGATAATAAATTTAAAATATATCACCGTGATATATACGTGGAAGAAAACCGTATAAGTGTAATTTTTTGTGCGCTTTCAGCAGGGCGCACAAAGCTTCACGAATATAAAACACAAATCGACTATCAATTAGAGCTAAAATGATACTGTTGCCATTTACATTTTTATTTAAAAATAATGTATGTGTTAGAAATAAAAACAAAACGTCTGTCATTAATATTTTGATTTTAACAGTATATAAAACTTAAGAAAGATGTTAAGAAACTATAAACTAGAAAAAACTTTTAAGTCCTGACGCGAGAATAGAACCCGCGACTTCCCCAATCCAAATTTTTACAATATGATTATTGATTGTGAAATTTTGCCGCCCCCCCAAAAGTGCCGCCCGGGGCGGGCCGCCCCCCCCCCCGCCCCCCCCCACGGTACGCCACTGAACTGAATACATCTATGTTTGTATCTTTTAGTTAACGGGTCTGATTGCCATGTGTCTGTATTAACTGCACCTGTATATTGCAATATATGACTATAGTAAATAGTAATTGTACATATATGAAATGTATGAACTGTACACGTGTATTTGTACATATATGAGATCTAAACTCTTCTTCCAAATAATTTTCACTTTTCTACCTCCTTGGTTTATTAAAAATTCATGGAGGTGACTAAATAGTAAATGACCAAAAAACCTCGAAAACATGTAAAACACAGAAATGATTCTTTGTATCGTTACTTTTGGAACCGGTTTCTCAAATAAGAAGTAGAGTACTAGAGGTAGAGAATAATTTTTTGAGATGTTTTCCCGTCCTGCCGAGCGGTTCCTTATCTTTTGTGGGATCGAGATCTCCGGACGGACGAGATCTCCTGTCAGATTTGTGTTATTTTCTATGGCTGTTATTTGCTTTTTCTATTTCGGCTGTCGCTTCAGTGGTTATAGTTTGAACGTCCTCGTATCTCTCTCTGGTTTCAATCCTGGGATTGGTTTGCAGCAATATCCTCTAATCTTCTCTTCCATTCTTCCCTGTCTTGTGCGGCTCTTTTGAATTCTGCATATGGTGAGCAGCGCACGTCCTCGTATGTGGGGACTTATTTACTTTACCTAATGCGCATTTTGTGTCTCAATCAAGAGTGGTAGTCAATAATGTGATTTTACTGTTATCATGATAACAAAAACCATTTTATTATTATTATTTTTTAATCCCGCTCAAAACATTTTATAAAATCCATTTAGTCGAGACTCACACCAGTGACATAGTAACACGCCGCCAGATGTCTCCGTATATCAATATTTTAGTTAAATATTCGTCCGCCAGGCGGGCTGAGCGCGGCGGGACGGGAGAATCGGAGATCCCCCCTCGCATTGCACGCCTCACCGCTTCCGATTCCGACTTCAGTTTATTCAAAACGTCCGTCGAGACTGGCGCATTCACGTCAGAAAAAAATCGATTGTTTTGCTCGAAGCTTTGACAGTTGTTGTGTGCATCGTTTCGTAAAGGATCAATACCGGCTTCCGAATCGTGAATTCAACAATACTTTGTGATAACAAATCGTGGATGAAGGTTTGGAGTTAATAATAAACCGTGTTGCCGGCGTTTTAAACCGTCGTTGTGTGTTTATTATAGGTACTTACTCATTTGTGTGGTTGTTTTGTGTCGCATTCATTCCAGAATCGGGAACAATAGAGTTATAAATTGAAAAGCGGAGTTTTACGACCTTCTATGAAACCGAAGTAGTCAGATTTTCACGACAATGGTGTGCTCAGGTTCGTACAATGAAAATTAAACAATTTTAAGGTATTTTGAGCACTTTTACGCAACGTCAGGACGCCTTAGTACCTCCACATTCTCGATGAACGCAGTTTATAGGATATTACGACACCTTTTGCCCTCCGCTTTACACATTTTTGACGTTTCGATTATTGATCTGCCTTGAGTTATTTTTCCATTCTCATTTCGGCCATCCGCACTTAATTATGCATTTTCCTCTTCAAATGCGCCTCGCTACTTCCGTTGACTTTCTTAAATAACACTTCCAAATTATAGCTTATGATTGCCAAAGTTCGCATTTATTCGTTAAGAAGTATTTTATGTCGATTAATAAAAGTCACTAAAAAAAAACAGCTGTTATTCCAACACTATTTTAAGATTTAATTTTTAAAAAAATGGAACGATTTTATATTCTGATTAGAATGTTGCCTGTTTCTAACAAGAAAACATTTTTATAAAGTAAGTACCTACCCGAATAGTGTCGGAAAAACCGAGACGAATCGCTTTTGAAGAAAATATCGATTATTATTACAAAGTTCGTTTACATTCATCGGATTTTCCAATAAGGGTGCAGGGTGACTCGACGACGTGTTATATAAACATCAAGCGAATAGAAAACAGAGTAGAAACTTCGCAAATAATACTGTCTTAGCTTTCTCAGTTCATCATTCAATAGAAACTGAGAGTTGCTGCTAATATCGTTCATAAACTATAAAAGATCTTTGTTTTAATATTTTGGTCATTTCCTTAAATTTTTTTCAATCTATAATAATTAAAGTTGAAGTTTCATTTCTCCGGTTACTGCTAACTACACCCAAATAAGTTTCTTATTGGTTTAGTACAAGAAAGGACTATTTACGTTTTTTTACATTAGATCCACACATGAGATGTCATGTTTTGGGATGCTGTGTGGAGGGTCTTTTTAGGAAAGGAAGGAGATGAAGTTCTGAGAAGGAAAGGGGTATGAGGGGGGGTTCAGGAGTGACGAACGCAAGTATCCATCCCTCCCTCTACGATGCAAGGCGATGTACCGAAAGAGTACGGCTGGAGAAGTCAAAGGGACTACCTCAACTGCTCTCTCCCGATCTGGCCTGCCATGCAACTGGTGGGCAGACGCATCCGTCACAGACCCGGCCAATCAACCCGGGCACCCCTGCTAAGTTACCAAACGTAGCCAACCACTCGGAGTGACCTAGGGCAAAGGTGTTGGTTATCCAATAAATGGTTCCCGGGGCGGCGGTACCCGCATACCCGCCTCACAAATAAAAAAATATGGGGGAATGAGATGGAGGGAGATGAGATGATGGTCGTCGAGGGAGATGGAAAAAAATGCAAAAATAGATTATTAGGTTCTTATGAGCGTAATACACGAGCCCGATTTTCAGCCCGATTCCAATTAGAGACAAAAGTCAACATTTTTCGATTTGCGCGATCGCTATTTTCACCTCTGTTTTCATATCTAGGATTTCAATTGTCATCACTGCAAACAACACATGAACCATACTGTTTGTTGTGATGCCTTCTGAAATCGTAGGTATGAAAATAGAGTTGAAAACAGCGATCGCGTAAAGCGGAAAATGTTGACTTTTGTCTCTAATTGGAGTCGGGCTAAAAATCGGGCTCGTGTATTACGCTCATTAGTTTAAGTTATTTCAATAATTTGTGCGTATTTACATGGACGCTCAACCTTTCGGCGAACGACCCTTCATAATAATTCAAAAGATATTTTGACAGAGGAAATTTTGAATTTTGATATTTTTTTTGAATTGCGCACAACTTTACATTGGATTAAGGCTCCGCAACCGTACTCGAAAAGAAGAAGATGGAGAGATGCGAAATTACGAACGTTAGAGGAGCGCGCTAACATTTACAGCGACAAAATCGACACGAAAATGTTTAATAATACACGACTCGTTTAACATAGAGCAAAAATCTCGTTGGGAGCATCAAGTATCATTTAAAGACACACTGTGAATTTTTTCACAAATATAATTTATAAGATAAAGAAACAGACTTGTTTTTAATAATTTTTGGAGCGTACTTTTTTACGATTTTTTTTTCTATCGAGGGAATTTCATATAATTTGCGTTTCGGCGTGGGCAGCATCTAGTCTAGACTTCTAGACATTATCTTGAAAAATAACCTATATTTTTTTAAGAGCTTAAAAACTTCAAATGTTTAAATAAGATATGTAAGAAATCGGTAGAAATACGGGTTGCCGAGGCTTAATTCAAGTTTAATATATTCTTAATCGCTGTAATTACCACTTTAGCAATTACGAGGGTTTGCCAATCGATCATTCAATAATATTTATTACCTAACTACCAAAATTTAATCATAAAATAACAGTTTTCGTAATCATAATATTATTTTGGTAGATAATCGAATTTTGATTCGATTTATCTACTAACGAGATAATATTTAAGAGTAACAATTTACTAAGAAAGAGTGTTCCTCTCGTATCACAGGGGACCAATGCTGCTAGCTCCATCGAGCAGGCTCTATTTAAATAACCATAGTACAGTATCAGCATGCTTACATTGCATCTGTGCATTGGAGACAGCAATGGATTGTCAATCAGACGAACAGCCCTCCTTTGCACAGAATCAAGAGGTTTATCAGGTATTTTGGTGCTCCAGCCCAGGGGTGGCTCCCAAATTCAATGTTGGACGTGCTTGAGATTTAACCCATGATGTGCAGTTGGTCACTATTGAAATTTAAAAAAAAACAGATTTACTCGGACTTCTATGGTGCCCTGAATTTGATCTAAGATTTAACAAAAATCTAATTTTTTCAAATAATCCGAATTCTCGTCTCGTTTAGGCATTTGAACAAGGATTGATCAGACATCAACTATAACAGCATTAACACTTTTCTTCGTTCTTCTACCTACCTGTGCAAAATGATAATAGAAAATAGAACTTGCTATAATAGGTTTCACTAAATCGTTTTTAATTTAGGTTTTAGTCTTTAATTTGGTATTACAAGTTTTACTTTTATTTTTTAATATAGATTTAATTTAATAGTTTTATTGTTTAATATAGATTTAATTTAATAGCTGTGTAAGAAATGAAATTGGGTTTTTTTCTTTATTAGGGACATTTGACGCTCCTCAAAGAATAGAAGGTGTTATAGACCCACCGGTTCTTCATTAATGCTACTCTTGCAAGTTAAATATTAACACAAAATGCATATCCTTTCCGTTTAAAAGGATTACAATATCCTAACATTCCTTAGGGAGTGACAAGAATGGACACTGTGTTACCCAGGAAAGATCGTACATAAGTCTTTCCCATTGTGTTGTCAGAACTAATAATGCTCCTTTGGCCGTATTTCCTTCCTTACAAACTACTTTAGTTTATTACGGAATTTAAAAGGACTGAATATTGTGAATTTCAGTATATATGCAGTTTTCGTTATTATTATATATATATATATATATTTTGCCTATGTTATTTGTTATACCTACTTGTTAGCGACTAGCAAGTTACAAAAGCAATTTTCAATAATAATAATAATACACGCTAGTACGTGATTAGCGTGTTTTTTGTCTTTTTTAGACAATTTTTTTTTACCTGCCCACGCCCTCACTGTGCCATCTCAGTTCCCCCTTATTTTATCTGGGTCTTCTACTGCCCCCCCTGAAAGTCTCAAACGTCCACAAGGGTGCGTTATCGCCCACGTTGAGAACCTATGGTGTAAACTGTATTTTTTCACTGTGAATCAATTAAGTAATTTTGTCTTTTAATGCGTTCAAATAAGTATTGCATTGTCGTGTGATGATGTCTCTCTCACATAGGAGGTGTTTCTCCATCCTCCTCATAGATTATCCAAACGATACGTAGGTACATTTTCGATTAATTAAACACGTTTTGTTTATTTAAAAAGTGTGACTTTACTATTCGGTACTCGAACCATTGAATAGTGGCTGTATGTTGGGAGTCCGTGTTTTTGTTTTCATGTTACCTGTATTTAATTATTAATATTCGTTATCGTATGGATAATATATCAGAAGGATGTAAAAAAATCAATTCTGTATTACGCATTCACTATGACTCGACGACTCAGTCTTTTGACGATTGTTTGAATCGATTAGTTTAATTTATCAGTAAATTCGATTAATGAAGAATACATAATACTATTCGGTAACTCGAGTTTTCCGAAGACTCTTTGAAAATAATGATTCGTTCAAACTCGAATATCCCTAACACTGTGCTTATTAGGTTTAAGTACGTTCTTCCGCTTCTGTTCCGTTCGGATAAATAAATCGGAAGTGATGTAATATTGTAATGTAGGTGTAATCTGAAGATTTAAACATTGGAGGAATAGACAGTTCAGGACAAAAAGATTTTTTTTTTTTTTTAAATATTAATAGGTACCGCACAAGAGTCCGGAGCCAGTGAGACTATGGCATTCCCAATCGGGGTATGTTGTGAGACTGAAGGTCAGCGCCGGATCTGCCATACGTTCAAAAACGTGCAAAAACCTGGCGCCAACTCCGAAGGGGCGCCGTGAGAAAATAAATATTGTATTAAAATTTAGTTATAATATTCCCTGAATCGTTTAAAAATTACCCATTGTACGAAATAATTATTACGCTCTAGCAACACTTTCCAAAGAAACAGAATGCGCACGCATCAGGTTGGTATCAACGGCTTACGAATTTATAGTCAGTTCCAGATTTTTTTTACAAATTCCATATATTTAGTTTAAACATTTTTTTTTTTTTTATTTTTTTTTTATTTATTTAATATAGATATATAAGTGTACAAAGGTGTTACATAAATTACATATCGGTACAGAAATTATTTAAAATTGCAATCTCATCAAAGAAGAAGCTAGTTCTTGTGCTTGATGAGCGAGTTACACTAATTATAACAGAAATAGAATAACATTATGCAAAAGGTAAGTATATAATACGAACAATTGAGCCTTCTGGATCATCAATATGTGTAGGTGTACATACATAGGATACGGTACGAAATTCGAAAAATCTAAATAAAATAGAGATGAATATAATTTATAATAAATGGAAAGAAAGAGAAAAACAGGTAATTATTTAGTTTTAATTATTCCTGATGAAGTGTAGCTTCAGTTTGAGTTTCAGTTTATTGATATCTTTGGTTTTTTTTATTTCAATTGGAAGGTTGTTGAAATACTTTATTCCTAAGTAGATATAATTGTTTTGCATTAGTTTGGTATTAAATTTTGGTATTTTGATGTTGTCTTGATATCTTATTGATTGGTAGGTTTCAAATTTTTTGATGATATTATCTTTGTAAATTTGGATAATTGCATTTTTTTTGAAGATATTCTCTACTCGAGGCACCGTAAAATCTGCGAAAAGCGTTTCTGTTGGATATGTGGAGGGTTTCTTTAGGATTACTTTAATGATTAGCTTCTGGATCACTTTGATCGGGTTTAGAATATTGTTGTAAGACCCCCCCCATCCAATAATTCCATATTGAATTAATGACTGGATTAGCGCATAGTATACTCTTTTTAGATTGTTGAGTTTTAAAATATTTCTTAATCTTATGAATATATATATACACTTTCTGATACGCTTAACCAATTCACAGATATGGCTCTTCCACTTCATATGTTGTTCTATTATCACTCCGAGATATTTAGTTTCTGATACTGATTTCAACGTTGAACAGTCTTGAATACATGTGATTTTATTACATTTGTCATTGTGGATAATTATTTTAGTGTTGGGGAGTGTTTTTAGTTTGTTAATTGAGAAGTGTATGTAGTATGTTTTGTTAGTGTTCAATGAGAGAAGATTTGTATCAAACCAATGTTTTAAGGTATTCATGCTATTATTTGCTTGCTCGTTTACTATATCCCAGTCGATCCCATTCACTATGATAGCTGTGTCGTCGGCATATGATATTATGTCTGCGTTAATTGGTAGTTTGAAAATGTCGTTGACATAAATTATAAATAGTAGGGGGCCTAGGACTGTGCCTTGAGGTATCCCAAAATTACTTGTTAGTGGTAGACTTAGAAAGTTGTTTATCTTGACTACTTGGTGTCGTTCAAATAAATAGCTTTTTATCCATTTTAGAGCTTTATCGTTTATCCCAATACAGTTTAATTTTTTAATAAGTTTATCATGAGAAATACTGTCGAAAGCTTTTTTAAGATCTATGAAGATTCCAAGGCATTTCAAAGATTTGTCTAATGTGTTCTGGATAATGTTCGATAATTTGGCAATCGCATCTTGGGTACTTCTATTTTTCATAAATCCATATTGGTTGTCGTGTATTATGTTATTTTTGTTAATAAATTCAGTCAATCTTTTTTTGATAATTTTTTCAAAGATTTTAGCAATGTTTGAAATCAGCGATATTGGACGATAATTTGTCACTTCTTCTGGGTCTATTAGTAGATCTATTTTTCCATATATCTTTTACGACGAATGGGTGCGATCCAAATTCAATAACTATTCACAGCGCGGTATATTTGTTCTAGAGAATCAAACTAACCGACTTGCGCACCTGCGCCTTTCAAAATGCTGACAATTTTAGTTAGTGTGTACGCTCGCTATTGTTTTATTTTGTACGATTTAAGTCTCTAGGAGAAGGTATTTTAAGACCATTTTCTTATGAAATCTTCAGTAAATTCCATTAACAAAAGCATCGCACGGGATTGGTATATTTATGCATCGCACGGTTTGCAGGATTTGCAGGTTGAACGTGTTGACAGTTATTTGAAGTTCGTTAAATATATAATTAATATCTATTAGATTTGTTATTTTACGGTGTCAGTGTAAGCGTCTTTCAACACAGGGGAAATGCAAGGTACAAATTTAAGGTTATATTCTTATTAGATTTTTAAATTTATAACTAAATTTATATTGGTTGTTAGGGGTTATAAAAGTACTTTGGATTACAATGAATAGAATAATAATTTTAAAAAAACTTTCAGGCTCGCAGAATCTAAAACGTAAAATTAAAGAGCAGAATGACATAAAAAAACTCGTTTCCATTGGGAATTTTTTATTCCAATTTCTCCAGCACCGATAAAAAATATATGTCTTGATTTTATTTGATAAATTAGTGTAAAAAAAAAATTAAATAAAAAAAAAAATTTGGGTGAACGAAATTTTAATCAAAATAAAGTAGGGGGGGGGGGAGGGCGCCATCGGTACTTACTGCACAGGGCGCCAGATTTCGTAGATCCGGCCCTGCTGAAGGTAGTGGGGATGGGAAGGAGATATGGAAGAGGAAGGTGGGGAAGTACCTGACTATTCAGATCTAGTCACCAAACACGGCTAAAGCCATTTCAAGCAACGTTTCAATTCTGAATGGTGGAATTACACCAAGGCGATACTGAGAGTATCTTCCACTCTGGAACGTGCCGCAAATATACTATATATTATTTTAAATAAATTGTGAATAACACAAATTAATCAAATATAATTTATTTGACACGCCGGGATTCGATCCTTCGACCTTCGGATTGCGAATCAAGAGCCTTACCGCTGGACTACGCCGGCTGTCAGATTTGACCCAAACAAAACAATATAGGGTTGTTTGTATTTATTTTTATGTACTACCTAGTTCCCGGCGTGCGTTGCAGTGCCATTTTAATAAAGGAATTGTTCCTTCCCCTCCCGCGTTCCCCCCCCGCACCTTCCCAGGCTTCCCCTTCCACTCTTCCGCATACATTCGTACACGTTCCCCCACTTCCGCGCTTCCCCGCGGTTATATTATTATTACATTGATGTGTATAACCCCTTAAAAATTATAAAAAGAGAGTTCTTATAAAAATTGAACTTCTTAAAACGCTCATTTTGGCGTCTATATCACATGATATTGTCCAAATCGATTTATGGCCCGTTCAGAAATCGTTTAGACTGGTATAAATGGCGTATTTTCGGGTTATCATCCCTTGTGTAAATGATCTAGAATCTAGATTTATGATGCAGATGGTTGTGAAAAAACTGAACCCTCTTTACGCATCATTACTTGCAAAAAATCACCAGACTTTATTTCAACACTCTATTATTGAAGATTCTTTCTTTGTCAGTCGATAAAAGGATTCTTATATAACAATAGAATGCCAAATTTTTTCAAATTTCTAATCTTTTATAGTGATTATGTGTATTGTATGAATCAATAAAAACTCTTGAATTGTAAAATTTCAATCGCTTGTTCATGCCATATTTTATAATTTTAGAGGCGGTTATGTGTACCGGGGAGTCGGGGAGCATTTATTGGATAACCAACATCTCTGCCATGGGTCACCCCAATTGGTTCGCTACATTTGGTGTCTTAGCAGGGGTTTTCCGGGTTCATGGGGTGAGGTTTGTTCGGCACTTGACGGATTTTCCCCCGGATTTTCAGTGGATGGGTTGGGAATGGAAATTTATTTGTCATGCAAACTTTAGGTCGGATTTGAAAGGGTTAAAAATGGTTCAGCTTCAGTTGTAGTAATCCACAACATTTTTGATGAAATCCTGGTTTTAACTTTCTAAAAAAAAGATAGGTAAGTTGGTAGATATATCTATCAGAATTTCTTATAAAATGACTCGCACAGGTGTTATTTTCTGTATAATTTATGTAGAGTGGTAGAGAATTTCAGAATCGCCCTGGTAAAAGACCACCATTCAGAGTCGAATCTACGATATTTTTAAATGGTTTTAGCCGTATTTGGTGACCATATATGACAGCCAATTACTTCCTCACCTTCCTATCCAGCATCTCCGTCGTCTCCCCACTACCTTCAGCCTCACAGCATATCCCAAAGTGGGGTGTCTTTATTTATTTATTTATATTTATTTACGCCCTAGTGGGATTTTACAAGCATAGAAGGAAAAGTATAATAACAATAATAATTGTGTACTCATATGTTACTAAACCAATAAAACAGAATAAATAATAATAGGCAAGCAACTATTTTGGAAGGCTAGACAAGAAGCGAAAACGAGAGGATATCGATTCACGTGGTCGAAGGCGGGTCAGGTGTATGTTAGACGAGATACGGGGTCTAATGCAATCTGCATATCTGATGAACGCAAAGTCGCAGCTATGTGATTCAACTGAAAGAATCCAACTATCGATGTATGTGCCGCTTCACTCGTCTCCAGGTATATGCAATAAATCACTAACTCTGGATGCGTCTGCTCACCAATACGCAGGCTGGATCGGGAGAGATCGGTTGAGGGAGACATTTTGATTACACTAACATCGCCTTGCACTGAGGGATAGATTCAAGCGTCCGTCACTACTGGACACACTGACCCCCAGATTCCTTCGTGACGAGTTTCGATTCAGAGGTTACGAGTCTCATGTTGGTGGTCTTCGTATACCTCTGTCACGCCGTACCTTTTGAATTTTACTCTTGGCGTCTAAAATATATTATGAATATTAAAAAAAATTCATAGTGTGCAATTCGGTGACCGGACAACTCAGAATGAAACCAACTCAGAAGCACATCAGAAAGGTCATTAAGAGTGATAATAAAAAAATATTGGTTGAATAGGTTAAGTAAGGTTAGGGTTACCGGCTATTTTAAAATTATTTTTTCATAGCTTTTAATGACCTTTCTGAGGTGGTTCTGAGTTATTACGAGTTAGTTTCATTCTGAGTTGGCATGGAATCGTGCAATTCACGTGCGATAGAAGTAAAACATTCAGAAAACGAAAGTAGACAAGAGTGGGGAGACTACCAAGCGCCGCACAAAGAGAAGACCGATAAGCTAAGAAGTATCGAGGAGCCTTGAAAAGTGAGCTCATAATCACAGCGGCTATTGCGGTACTGTCCGTAGATAAGGTTTCATTTTATCTCATTCTCTCGCAGGCTAAATTCTATAGATGTATGTGTTTGTCTCTTTTTAATGTCGCTATTTTTTGTTTTTGTCGCTATTTTTTCAAATCACGACAATGCTGAAAAAGTTTTCACTTAAAAAAAAAACAGTTTTTCACATTTGTCTTCTAAATAAATATTACAGGAACATTTATTTATCTGTGCATACAAGCTTGTTTGTTTGGACGCTTCATACAGATTTCTACTTTACAGTAAAATTGCTGATTTACATAAAAGTTGTTTTTGTCGCAGGAACTTCTAAAATTTAAAACCTACTCCCGTTAACTCGGCACCAGCAGGTAAACAAAACGTTGCACATTCTCGTCCGCGCGATATCCAAAAACAGGTTCCCTCATCTTGTTTTTGTTCCGTTCAGTATTTTATGGCCAAAGGTTAAGAGGTAATTGAATCACAAAATAGTGCCATATAAAGTTGACCATGTATTATATTGTTACTTCATATCCACAAGCGTGTTGTTTTCAGGCATTCCGTTGAATCTGCTTAATTTTTAAAAGGCGACGATTATGGTCTGACTTCCCGCATTTCTACTGATTTATTACATATTTTCCATAGATACTTTATGTTTTAAAGCTCTTAAAAAATATATGTTGTTCTTCAAGATAATATCTACACATTCCCCACGCCGAAACGGCAATTATATCAAATTTCCTCGATAGAAAAAAATCGCAAAGTATGCTCCGAAAATTATTATAAACACGTTTTTTTCAGTTATTACAAGTTATATGAATATAAAAATTCACGGTGTACCTTTAAATGATTTTTTCGACAATCCCCACGAGATTTTTGATCTATTATCAACGATTCGTGATTTATTAAAACATTTCGCTTAAATATTATCGTTTTTAATATTAGCGCGCTCTCTCTAACATTCGTATTTAAATATATCTTCTTCTTTTTGAGCGGGTACACCGCGCCTGAACGCTAAATCACTATTTGCGATTAATCTTTATCGGTTTACATTATAAAAAATATGCTTCGGATAAATTGAAGCTTTTCTTGCCGTTTTTATTTAGTAGAATTAAAATAAAATTGATAAAAAACAGATTGTGCAATTCCCACGTGACACATGTGAAACCTTCAGAAAACCAAAGTAGAGAAGAGTGGGGAGACTACGAAGCACTTTTTGTTATCAATGTGAAGGATGATTTTTTTTCCATATTTTTGTCGTCGAATTCCAGTGCACCTTTTCTTGTACATTTGGTCATTCTATTAGTATTTGTGTTTTCTTCTTTGGAGTCGCTAGATGTAGCTTTCTTTTGTGTTTTCTTTTGCCTGTTCATTTTGGAGTGGTTCGAAGATTGGATATTGATTTTACAAAAAATAATTTATTTTTTTTGGATTTCGTAGGATTAGATCCTTGGCCTGCTAAATGTCTGGTCGCTGAGGTGGAACTGTAGATTTATCGTATTATATTGGAACCCAGTACCCACGAATTAAATAGATATTTTATTAGTATCTCATTCTCTCGCCGGCTAAATCCTATAGATGTGTGTGTTTGTATCTTTTTAGTGTCGCTTAATTAATAATAAAAAAATATTGAGATGTAAAACCTTTAGAAAACTGAAGTAGACAAGAGCGTGAAGGCTACGAAGCACCGCACAAAGAGGAGACCGATTATACTATCTCATCCTCTCGCAGGCTAAATCCTATAGATGTAAGTGTTTGTCTCTTTTTAGTGTCCCTATTTTTCGTTTCATCGAGTTTCAAATCACATCTATAGGTATATAACTAACTCCCTTGATCGTACCAGGACTCGTTTTTGAGTTTTAGTAGGACGCACACTTTCTTTTATCATATATATTAATTACTAGCAGACCCGACCACACGTTGCTGTGGCTAACGAAATACAACGCCATTACCCAACCTTTACAAAATCCATACCACCCGCTTGCCAGCTGCCCGCTGCCTGAATTGAATATTTGAATTTATCGACCTTTCTCTACTATAATAAGCATGTATTATACATATAAAACTTCCTCTTGAATCACTCCATCTATTTATGAAAATCCGTTGCGTAGTTTAAAAGATCTAAGCGCACATTTTATACTATCTAATGATGATGTAAGAGGGAGAGAGGCTTTTGTGGAAATATTAACGGTACTCCTGTATTATTCAAAACCTCCTACACCACTTTTAATAAATGCATTGTATTAATCATCTTTAACTTAAAATAAATATTTTTGGGAATATTTGTGAGTTAGGCCACTTTTGGACTGACCGCTTGAAATGGCCATCTGGTTTATCCGAGTGCATAACATCATTATAGAAATAGAATTCTGGGGGCGTATATGGAACGGGAGAGCCAACACAGCTTATATGCCCGCTGAATTAATAAGTATACCCAACACATACTGCTTACATATGAGTACATACATTGTAAATAGTTGCAAACAGATGGAAGTGTTATTGTTGCTATGTATGTTTCTAGAGTTTAGGTTGCGGTTGCTTGGAATTCGACGCACGCCATGTAATGCAGGGTTGGCACAAGGTTTCTACAGTAACGAATTTTTTCTCATGATGACATTAATGTAACATAAATTCAGTCAATTAAATACAGCCATCAGATGTTGATAGTAGAAAGGCCAAATGAGCCGCAGTACTAGTTAATTAGAAACATGAATGGTTATTGTTATAAGTCCTAGCTAGTTAGAGGATTACGAATCCATTAAAAAAAAATAATAATTAAAGTTCTCACAAAATTAGTAATATTCCAATAAACTGCTGGTATCCGCCGGTAATTGACGTCTTTCTTGGTCGAGGGATAAGGCGCTCGAATAGCAATCCGAAGGTGCGGATTTAAACCCGTCGTGCGTAAATAAATTCATTTGATTACTTTGTGTTATTTCACAATTCATTATTTAAAAATAATACGCATGTTTGCGGTACGTTCCAGAGTGTAAGATACTCTTAGTATCGCCCTGGTGTAAGACTAGCATGCTGAATTGCAACATTGCTTGAAATGGCTTCAGCCGTGTTTGGTGACCAGATCTGAATGGCCAGTGATGTACGGAGGACTTTGTCCTTTATTTAATATAATTTTTGTCCTCTTTTGTGTGTGAGATAAATATATATTTTTATTTTATATGTTCCCCTCACCACTACCTTCAGCCTCACAACATACCCTGGGGAGGCCGTAGTCTCACTGGCTCCAGACGGGAGCAGTTGAGACTCTTGAGCGGTATTCTAAGGCGGTGCCTAAACAGGGGTGCTCTGATTCATTGGCTAAGATTTGTCTTGGCGACGGATGCGCCTGACTGTCTGCGTGGCGGGCGGGATCTGGAGACTGGTTGGGGAAGGTCTTTAGACTTCTCCAGCCGGATTGTCTCGTCCCATCGCCTTGCACCGCAGTTTGAAGGATGGGTTCATACGTCCGTTAGTCATGGACGTACTGACCCCCCTATTGTTTTTAATGGAGATGTACATAATTACGAAACAAGAAATATAAATAGAGTTAAATTGCCACATAGTAAAAAAAAAAATCACAGAACCGCCTAATGTATAGAGAGATGACAAAAGATGTATGATGAAAGGCCTGAAAGTATGAAGAATGATGGAGGGATGAATGTATTTAAAAATAAATGTTATGCTTACTGTAAAAATATTTGAATTTATCAAATGAAATGTTACATTATGCATTTTAGTTTGTATTCATGTAGTATAAACTAACTCAATAAATAATAATAAAAAAAAATTAAAAAATTAAACAAGAAACAAAAATTGTTTTGCACAACCCTACCAACAAAATGCCAGGTCGAAAGTCTGTCACATAATTCGACTCAGGTTAGGCCGCACATACAAAATAGCAGTTAGTTTTTATACCTCGGATGCGCTTTGCAAAATGCATTCGACGACAATAGTGATTTCAAACTCTGAGAATCGCGAGCGAAATTTTAATTGTCGCACGGCAAACAACGACAGGCGAAACGCAGCATTTAGGCCAAAGAGAGAAGATTGGTGTGAAATTTAGCATTGTCTCAGGCGGTACATGTTATTAATTCTTGTCGTTCGCGAATACATTACTATCTGAATGTTTTCACTTGTGGCAATTATTTTGTCAGTCTGAATGAAATAAAACGTCCAATTTTTAATTACGACTTGAATAAAAAAATCGTTTTCCATTTTTTTTTAAATTGGACAAAACAAAATTAGGTACATAAATGTTTATTATTGTTTTTATTTTTTAATGAGCAGGTAGAATTTCACTGATGCGCTCATAAATGATTACATGTTTAGATTAACAGTAATTGAGTTGTTTTAAACATAAAAATTATTTAATCCTTTCTTCTCCAAATAGGAATCCAATCGAGCTTTAACCACTTGGACCCCTAAGCTTGTTTACACGATAATATATGTAACAATAGCGGTCAAGTACAATAAGCTTGTTTTCAAGCTAACCCTTGTGTTCCCACAGAAATTGTTTTTGTTCTAGTTATCAAGCATATAACAAAAAGGAGAATATCTATAATAAAACACGCTACACATCTCTCTATTCAACGTTGTCCATAGAAATAGGTAAAAAATACTTATTTTGTAGAAACAGTTTTCACCCGCCAAATCGCATACGCGCCGTTAGACAGTGCTAATTTTTTATTAAATATTTTTTGTACGAAATGGTACAAAATTGAGATAAAAAAATTGTTTATTATACATTTGTTCGATAAAATAATTGTTTTTGTTTTTACATAATCCGTGATTTTCATATAAAAACATCACGTGAGTCATTTTTACATATTTTATGTTTGTATTTTAAATTTTAATACTTAAAAATGTTAATATTTATTTGTAATAATACAATTTAAAAGCGTTGCTCATCAGCTTTCAAAAACAGTTTTTAGAGTTCGACTTCGTTCAGATACTTCATGTATCGAGCTTTAATTGTGAAGCGGAAAAAACACAAAATTTGTATAAATCTGACATTTCATTTAAGACAAAAAACAAAGGCGAAATACTTAACCGAGTGGTTAAATTGGTTTATATTAGTAGCATCGATAACATGTTGTAGAAGTGTGTGCCATGCTTTTACTACTCTATTTGCTAGGAAGTGTTTCCTAGAATTGGATGCAAAAGATGTTTCTTAATTTTTGTCGAGTGTCCTTCTATGAATTATGAAAGTTGACAACTATAACGTCCAGATAACATTTTGAAAGTCTCAATCGAGCCATCCATTTCTCTTCTTTCTATTAACGTTGGTAATTTTAATAGTTTTGTCTATGGATCGTAATATATTTCAATATACATATTCAAAAACAATAAAATTTAACAATACAAATTAATTATTATTCATAAAGCATATCTCTACCTACATATTTAAATTAATGTCCTCCGCCGTGCCGTGTCTGTCTGTTTGTTTGCGATAAACTCAAAAACTACTGAACGGATTTTCATGCAGTTTTCACCAATAGATAGAGTGATTCATGAGGAAAGTTTAGGTACATAATTAGTCAAGGTTTTGTCTAAATTGGTTAAAATATATAATATGTAAAAGAGAATGTCTTGGCAAGCGGGCGGTGTGGAATTAATTTGTATGCAAATTAATAGATGGCAGTGGTTATAAATGGTAACCATCGAGTAGATGGCGTTGTGTTTCGTTGGGGACAGCAACGCGTGGCCGGGTCAGATAGTATTGTAATATAAGCAACGTACTCTTAGAGAGTTGTAAAGGCTGATAGAGATATTGAAAGAAGAGTAAATGCAGGTAGCTCCGTTAATGGAGGACTGAACGCCATTGATGCTAACAAAAAACTATCCAAAGAAGTGAAGCTAGCAGTCAACAATAGAGTACTGGTACTTACTCTGGCAGTTATGCATGGAACTTTGTTTGGAACTTATGGAAGTATGGCAGTAAGGCATGGAAAGGAAATGGCAGAGGACGGATGAAATGCGGAGATCCTCAAAAAATGCAAGGCTCTAAGTATAATGAGTAAGATTAAGAAAGGGACGCTCAGATGGTTTGGGCATGTACATGCTAATGAACGAAGAAATGAGTGTAAGGAGAATATATAACGCAAATGTGAATGGTAGAAGAAGTCGGAGACTCCCGAGGAAGACATCGATGAATCAGATACTTGAGTAGGGCCATGGCAAAAGTCAGAATAATAGTACGAGACGATGTATGAATATGAATGAGGCAAGGAATGTGTACACAAGACCGAGAAATTTGGCGGTCCGTCTTTTCGGCCTACTCTCTAGGGGAAACGGCGTGATCGTTAGTTGTTAGTTAGTTAATTTTACATACTTTTTTTATAGTAAAAAAAAATTAATGGTAAAAATTAAAACAAACTCTTTTTCAGCCTCGAAAATTCATAACCATTTCAATCATAATCTGGTAATTTCACGGCTTGATACGTTTTAAAACGAACTGAAAAATCTGGAAAATCGTCTTCGATCCGTAGTTGATCGAATATTTAGATAAAGAGGACGTGTTTCGTTAATATTAAGGAAAACTGTAGATTATAATGTAAACATGTCTTTTTATTAGTCACAAGAAGGAAAAATTAACAGAAGATGAAGGTTTGGAACTACCTACATGGCTGTTAAAATCTAATATCTTAGGTTTTTCAAGACACTTTCTCGTGTTACTAATAACCAGACAAATGTTAATTTTTTAAGTGAAAACTTCTTTAGCACCGTTGTGATTTGAAATTCGATAAGACGGAAAAGCAATACTAAAAAGAGACAAACACATTCATCTGTAGGATTTAGCCTGCGAGAGAATGAGATAGCAATAAAATAATTATTTAATTACTCGGTTCCAAGATTCTTGATTTTGATTTTGATTTTGTTATGCACATTTAGATTTAGATGTTCTTTGTTTTTAAAAAAATGCATGTAAAAGCCCAGCCGGGCGTGAAATTCCAAATACATAAATAAACAAATACTATAAATCCACGTGGAGTAGTATAAAACGCCTGACAATCCTCAGCGGCCAGACATTTAGCGGACCAAGGATCGAATCCTATGATTTTTTTTTTTTTTTTAAATCCTACATTTATTCCAAGCAACAACCTGCGGAGCGTGTTTTTAACTGTTCGTTCAAATAATTCTGAACAAAGCGATAAATTCTGTAAAATATATTTTTTAAATATCTGATCATCATTATTTTAAACATAAATATGAGGTGAAAGGAAATGTAGCTTAATTAACGATGTGTGAGAGTTTTTGTTTTATTCCGTTAATTAATTTGAGTTTATATTGTGTTGAGAAATAAGTATTAAATTTCATGTGAAAAAAATAATTCTATACCGGTTTGCGTCGGGTTCGAACCATGACGTCACGGGTTCATTCCTCTGTTGGTTAAGACCTCCATCATTGTACAAGCAACATTTTCATTCAAAAAAATTCAGAATGTGTAATTCACACGCGGTAAAAGTAAAACCCTCAGAAAACTAAAGTAGACAAAGTGGGGAGACTACGAAGCATTTTTTCTGTCTATGTGAAGGATAATTTTTTCCATATTTTTGTCGTCGAATTCCAGTGCACCTTTTCCTATACTTTTGGTCATTTCATTGGCATTTTTGTTTTCTTTTTCGCAGTCGCTAGATGTCGCTTTCTTTTGCCTGTTTATTTTGGAGTGTTTTGAAGATTAGATATTGATTTTACAATTTTTTTTTTTTTTTTGGATTTCGTAAGATTCGATCCTTGGTCCATGTCTGGCCGCTGAAGTTTGTCAGGCGCTTTATACCACTTCACCAAAGGAGACTTGCGTGGGACCGTAAATTTATCGTATTATATTGGAACCGAGTACCCATAGAGATACAAATAGAGAGACGAGAACTTACAGATGAGGGGTAAAAACCAACTATGGCGGGACGAAGAGAGGAAAAATGGCTGTGATTCGCCAATAAATCAATCTAACAGTATATAGGCACCTCGCACTATAATATTATCATTTTGTTCTTGATAGTAAAATCTGCTTTTGAATGAATAGACCTTTTTATATGGGAGCGCGAATTGCATGCCAGGTTATGAACAAATCCACATACGACAAAATAAGGTTCGCGTATTTTCATAGTCGAATATTTAGTTGCCGTATTTTAGCTAAGACACTTTTACAAATGTTTCATAATTTACTTACCCCAGTAAACAGCGGCTTTGTGTTTCGCGTCGCCATGTATCTCGATGTGATAGTATGTGTTATCATATTATGTGATATGAATAAACTTAAAATAAAGTAAAATAATGCTTACCTATGGAATGTAATACGACAATTGGGTTTATTATATTTTTCGCTTCTATTTTTACACGTTTTCTAGTAAAATGTAAAATGTACCGATGAGAGCTCGACGATGGTCCCCTCGCGAAGCTACACTCGAGCCCAGCCGGTTCCAATGGAATGGTTCCAATGGGAGGGGGAAATAATACGCTTTTATCACTTAGGGCAGGTCCATCTATTTGTACGTCCGTGCGAGTACCCGTTAATTAAATAAATATTTTATTACTATCCCATTCTCTCACAGGTTAAATCACATAGATGTATGTGTTTGTCTCTTTTTAGTGTCGCTCGCTTCCGTTTCATCGAGTTTCAAATCACAACGGTGCTAAAGAAGTTTTCACTTCAATAATACCATTGATATTAAGGAAAATTAAATTATCCATATCTATATTAATTAGATTTCTTTTCCTAATTTGCAATATATTTACATATTACCTAATTAGATACATATCATCCTTATACTCTTATAAGATCATAAGCTTACCCTTTATTGTGTTTTTCTATATTTTATCATGCATATTTAAGTATTTAGCTTCTCCTAACTATTTTGTCTTTATGTTTTAATTTAGCTTCTCTTAACTATTTTTTTATTAGTTTTTCTTTATGTTATTCTTGTCTAGCTATAAAAATAAAATATCATCGAAATCATGTTTTTAGGCTGACTGTTTTATTTTAGCACTCTTTCTTTTTTTATGTATCTTTCTTTGTAAAGCTGTTTGTTTTCCAAATAAAGATATTATTATTATTATTAGGAAAATCATTTGAAACCGGTTAGTAAATGAATTCAGTTTTATCGAGTGAAGATTCACAAGCCGTGTTGGTATCCGCCCATATCTGATAATATGGTTTTCTCGCTTAACCCGTGGCACAATGGGTCGAATAGTAACAGCCGATTGTATGCTAATGGGTTCGTTCTCCTTCTAATTTCACCGATTGTACTCGCACTATAACTCCTTCTGTGTCTCAAATACTTTCGCTTTCCCACAGTACTAAACAGGGCCGAACAGACAAGTTTTTTTCTATATAAAATTTATTTAAAAACATATGAATACCGCACTAGAGCCCTAGTCCTAAGTGCCAAGTCATGATATCTAAGTTCTAAGTCCTAAGTGCCAAGTCCTAAGTCCTAAGTCCTACTCCTAACTGTGTGCGAGGAGAGGCTGGGTCTGCAAAGGGCGGAGGCTGCTAAAATCGTCTAGAACTGCGAGGCGCCTTGTCAAAGCGATCGGTTCTCTAACCGAATAGGACAAGATGAGATGAGGTGACCTAAGTACCCGGAGCAAATGTAACTATGGATTCCCAATTAGATATTCTGTGAGATCGGCTGAAGTGGGAATGAGAAGTTCGGAAAGCACCTGACTTTTTGACAAACACTGTTCTAGTCATTAAACTCAGCTAAATTCATTCCAATCAACGCAACATTTCGGTTTTTAATGATGGTCTTTCTTCAGGGCGATATTAGGAGTACTTATTACTCGTTTTTCACGGCCCTGAGTAAAAAAATCTTCAGAACCTATGTCATCTTTCCGGATGCTGTGTGTAGAGAGTATTTTAGGGGAAGGATGGAGAGGAAGTTCTGGAAGGAAAAATGTATTAAGGATGGGTAGAAATTTGGGGGTCAATGCGTCCAGGAGTATCGGACGTATGCATCCATCCCTCCCACTGCAGTGCAAGGCGATGGGTCGAGAGAGTCTGACTGAAGAGGTCTAGGTAAGATGTCCCAACCAATTGGACCCCCATCAGCCCGGGAACTGCTGCTAAATCACCAAACGTAGCGAACCTCTTAGGATTTACGGCAGAGGTGTTGGTTATCCAATAAATGGTTCCCGGGGTGGCTGTACCCGGTTCCCCATTCCAACTCAGAATACCACACCATACCCGCCTCCCAAATTATGTAATTTTATTCATTTTCATGTGGAATTACATGTATATCCATATATTATATTGTAAAAGAGTGTCTCTTGCGGTGTGGCTTTGTTTTTTTTTATATATACGAAGTACATACACAGATTGTTAATTTTTTTAATTACAATCGAACACCAACATGATTTATAAAAGGGTGTAAAAATATCGAATGCAAGCAATTTATAAAAAGTGTACACTAAAGTCCATTACTGTTCATATTCCGAAATAGTTAAAATCCCACCCTTTAAAACAGAATTTTGACACTCTTTGATGAAATTTTGCACACTTGACGCTCAAAGTAAGAGCAAAATTACTGTCCAGATCTGATTAAAAAAAAATTCTGTGTAAAGCCCAACCAACGCCGGGGACATCCGCTTGTATTATATACATTTATTTTAGAAGTAGCCCAGTCCATCTCTGGTAATATCGTCTCATAGCACTTTCGGCACCATTTGCGGGCCAGTAACGATTTCGTTTTCGCTCCAATGGAAAATAATTGAAGCAATTTAATCCTGGTCCTTTTATTTTATATTTCTGAGGGTTTAAAGATTTTTTTGTGTCCTGGATTTGAGTAGCAATTTTGGAAGATTTCAGTTTATTAATGGTGCGGTTTTACGCCCAACCTTAAACCAAATAGCAAAAGATTTTCTTCTTGTTTTTTCCTGCAATGAATCGTTTTATACGACAGTGTTTGTACAGCTATTCTATTTTATGTTATAATGATATGTAGAGCTTGGTTGTATCGAACCCTTGACCATGGCAACGGAGTTTACCTCTCTGGTCGTCAAATAACTTACCTACACTGTATTTTTTGATTCGCATAAAAAAATTCCCATAGTGTGAAATCGTTGTATCGGAGAGTTGTCAATGTTGTTACAATGCTGCAGTGGAATGGTGTATTTTGTCATTTTGTTACTGTGGGTAGGGTATCGTGAGTTTATGAGGTGCAGGAGTTCGCAACAGTCAAATTTAGAGTTTAGTATTTTTAATAAAAAGATTAATCGTTTATTTTACGTCTGTCTTCTGTAGTATGTATTTTTAGAATATTTAATAAGAAATTATATTTTAAGCCTTCTAGTGGAATATTTAATTTAAAATTTATAAAACGCAGATTTTTTTTTTGTATTCGCTCAATGTTATTTAATGTGAATTTTAAAGATTGATACCAAACTACCGAGTTATATTCAATTTGGCTTCTAACTGTAGATACAATTAAAATGTTTAGTTGTTCTTAATACGAAGCCTATTGATTTCGCACCTTTATTCACAATTTGGTGAGTATGATAGGCGAAACTTAGTTTTTCATCCAACTTAATTCTCTCTCTGGAAAGATCTCTCATTTCCATTATTATAAAACACCACGTTGGGCGGCAAATATTTTAACAGTTTCAGGAATTTTGAAGTTTGTTTGCTCTAACACGTTTGGTATTTCAATACCTAAATGTATTTTACACCTGTCAATAGCTAACGTTAACACTTTATCGAGCATTTGGATGAAATGACTTTTACTGTATCCGAGATCTTCAACTGCATTTCTGCATTTCTCCAGAGTTTCTGAATGTGTGAATTTTGCACTTTGCTTGCAGACTCTTTGAGATTCTATTCTATTATTATGAGATTCTATCTATTATTATATATTTTATAAATAATGAAGAAACCAGGATCTTTTACTGAAATTTGCGGTATTGATTTCTTATGTGAGTACCGCACAAGGGTTCCAACTGTAAGCAGTCAGTAGGACTATGTCATCCCCGATTATTGGGATATGTTGTGAAGTTAAAGGGATATTGTGAAGTAAGTGAGAAAAGTGGGTGAGGGAATTAGATGAGCTGAGAACGGTTGGGAAGTATCTACCTATTCAGATCTGGTCTCCAAACACAGCTAAAACAATATAAAGCAAAGTTCCTTTGTTACTGATTTAAAAAAAAAAAATTAACCAAAAATAAACATACCCGGGTTTCTGACAATATTTTAAAATCTCGTACTACCACCACAATTAACGGATTTTTTTTGTGTTTTGATGGAGGACGTAGCCAGCCGAGGAATTGAACATGTGACGCCTGGATGGGACCAAATGCGATGCCAACTCAGCCACTGACCGGACAATGTCAATGATTAATTTAACCTTAGATAAGTTGGGAAAATTCGAAATAAGTCTGGGGTTCGTGTAATTGCCAGTTGATTTATTAAGTTAACGTAAAGATTTCAACAATATTAAAGTGGACCGAACATCCTTACTTGAGTAGGCTCTAAGTAGTTCTGCCGCTACCGGTAGCCGAACTGATGGCGTTCTTTCAGGTGCCCTCGGCGTATCGGCAATCATCGTAACCGTTCGTATGGTTCCATGACAGTTCATCCTGCGACAATTCATCCGGCGACAGTTCATCCGGCGACAGTTCATCCGGCCGTCAGTTCATCCTGCCGACAGTTCATCCTGCCGACAGTTCATCCGGCTGACAATTCACCCGGCGACAATTCATCCGGCCTGATCATTTAGAAGATTTTTTCTTCAAGTAAGTATGGAAAGAGGATATGCGGCCGTACAACCAAAATTGATATACTTATATCTGAAGGCATCTTGAGTGGAAATCCGCTGTAAGCTGTAACCTAACCTAACCTAACAAATTAGTCAATTCACCCTAAAAAGATGGTGTTAATTTCAGATAAAGTTATATTATATGCAAGTAGGAATCTTTACGGTTTTTTGCTAAGCCGACTGCACGTTTAAGTATGTCGTATTTTGTTATTCACGCATGCTTCTTCGGAGAGTAGAAATTATTGTTAGTAAACATATTTTTACAGCGGATTTCCACTCAAGATGCCTTCAGATATAAGTATATCGATTTTGGTTGTACGGCCGTATATCCTCTTTGCATACTTACTTGAAGAAAAAATCTTGTAAATGATCAGGCCGGACGAATTGTCGCCGGATGAATTGTCGGCCGGATGAACTGTCGGCAGGATGAACTGTCGGCAGGATGAACTTTCGCCGGATGAACTGTCGCCGGATGAATTGCCGCCGGACGAATTGTCGGGTCACCGTTCGTATACAAGACACGAACGACGATAGATGGTGCTCTTCAGATTTCGTACTTAACTGCCGTCTGTTGGGATATAGCAAAGCTTCGTATTATTAACTACTCGTGTACTAACGACATCTTTGAAAGGATGCTGAAAGTACTTGAAACCTGTACACTACTGTTTCACCACTCTGGGAGACTTCTCAATTACACCATCTAAATGTCAATCCAATGAACTTTTATACATCACCTTGCTTTTGATGTTCTAGCTTCATTATAAAGGATATACTCGTATACATAAGATATATAATTTTATCACTTCTTCTAAAACAGCAAGTGGTAAAAGCAAAGTAATTTATTAATTTGAATTTGAATATATAATTTTCTTTCAACATAAATGTTTTTTTTTCTGACATAAGCGCCCTTGTTATATATAACAGAATCACTTATATCTGTGATATAATTCTCTTCGTTTTAAGGCTATACAATTTTCGGTCATGCGTGACGAAAGACAGGCTATTTATTCGTGAAAATGATTGCGTTAAGTTTTCCGTACCAATTATCTGACAAACGGACCCGTCGGTACCGCTAAATGCCCGTTTTCCACTTGTTTCTTTGAATGCTAACTGGAGTGGGCAAAGGTCTAATTATTTTTAACAAGTTTTCCTAATTATAATCACTGCGGAGAATTACAACGAAATTAACTTCGTACGAATTGTTATTTTTATTACTTATATAATAATAATATTCAATTTTTATAAGAAAAACTTTCTTTTTACACTTTTTTTAAGGTTATTCCTATCAGTGAAATATATCATATTATAATAAGTTAACAATAATAATCTAAACGAAAATATGAAAGAAAACAAGACACAGAAAAACAAAAAAAACAATGGTCGCAACTGGGACTCGTCCCGGTTAGACGGAGAGGTCTGGGTTCGTGTCCCAGTTGCAAACATTGTCTTTTTTCTGTTTTTCTGTGTCTTGTTCTCTTTCATATTTTCGTTTAGATTATTATTGTTAACTTATTCTAATACGATATATTTCACTGATGGGAACAACCTTCAAAAAAGTATTAAAAAAAAGTTTTTCTTATAAAAATTGAATATTCATTTAGACTTTTATAAAAAGTCAATTATTCAATATAAATAAATTCAAATATATCTATCCGAGTTACAAACCAATTCTTAGAATGATTGTTTCCAATGAAAAGGGTAGTGGCCCGTAATATGGAGAAAAATAATTAGTTGATAATAATGTAATTCTAAAATTTTAAAATATGAGATTTACAAATATGACGGTATGACAGAAGGTAGCAATAGCGAAATTGGTTAACGCGCTCGTCCCGGTTAGACGGAGAGGTCTCGGTTCGTGTCCCAGTTGCGATTATTGTCTTTTTTCTGTGTCTTGTTCTCTTTCATATTTTCGTTTAGATTATTATTGTTAACTTATTCTAATATAATAATAATATATTTATTGTAATAATTCGACTGGGTATCGCTAATATTTTTAGACAATTAACTATTTTTAGACAATTATCTATTTTTAGACAATTAACTATATTTAGATAATTAACTATATTTTAAAAATTCAAATTAAATTAAGTCAATATAAGCGATACAAAATCTGGAAACAGAAAAATCAGAAAAAGATATTTGCACCACTGGGACTCGAACCCAGGACCTTTCGCTTTCCGGGCAAATGCGCTACCACTGCGCCAAGGTGTCGATATCCGATTCGGTCATTTTTAACTAAAAAAATCTACAATTAAAAATGACCGAAAAATTATGAATATGAGACGTAAATTAGCAAGACGTATATATGCCAACGCCTGAACAGAAATGTGTGGCGTTAAATCCTCTCTGTCTATCCCTGAGTGGAATAAATGTGATAGTTAATTAGTTACTACCTTCATTCTACTAAATGACACTCAATCAAAGAGAGAGAAAGCTAATATCAATGAAAAAGCTTTGAGAAATGAAAAGATACTAAATCAATTTGGGAGGCGGGTATGGGTACCGCCGCCCGAGAACCATTATTGGATTACCAACACCTCTGCCATAGGTCACCCCTACGTTTGGTGAATTAGCAGGGATGCCCGGGTTCATGTGGTAAGAATGGGTCTGCCCACCAACTGCGTGACAGGCCGGATCAGGAGAGACTAATTGAGGAAGACCTCTCCAGCAGAACTCTTAGAACATCGCCTTACCCGCGGTGGAAGGGATTGATCCATGTGTCCACCCCTCATACATTTTTCCTTCCAACTACTTCCTCCTCTTCCTTTCCCTAAAAAGACCCTCCACACAGCATCACCAAAGATGAAATAGGCCCTGAGGGGAATTATTTTCCTCAGGGCCTCCTGCGTGGAGCTAATGTAGAAAAAAAATCCACAATGACAAGCTCGGTGACCGGCCAACTCAGAATGAAGCCAACTCAGAACCACCTCAGAAAGGTCATAAAGAGTGATAATTAAAAAAATATTAAAAATTGCTTAAGTTAAGTTAGGTTAGGTTAAAAATATATTTATTTAATAATAGGCTATTTCAAAATTATTTTTTCATAGCTTTTAATGACCTTTCTGAGGTGGTTCTGAGTTGGTTTCATTCTGAGTTGGCATGAAACCGACAAGCCCTTAAAGTAATAAAAATAAAGACATTCATGACACTCCGTAATTTTCGACCACTCTCTGTCATTCTCGATTATTCTCGACTTTTCTCGGCCTGTCTCGAGTCTCGAGTGCCCAGATCGGAAACGGATTTGGGAATAATGTAAAAGTTTATCAAAGACTCCATCCACTGCCCCCAGCCCCGGAGTGCTTTCCGTTTACCCCAAGGTACCTACTTCACAGCTAAGTATACTTCTTTGTGTACTCTAAGCTTTACTTGAGGCCAGAGCTTAAACATCGAAACTTAAGTGAATTGCTTTTCAGAGAAAGCTGGACACTTGGGCCGGGAACATACAAAAGCTTTGGCGAGCTTTTGGCAATCATTTTTCTCATTAAGTTATTTTTTGTATAATCTTAACTACTGTAAGGCATACATTCAGTGTAGCCGAAACCCTCAAACTGTGAGTTATGGCGTTATTGAAATAATTTTTTTTAAAGTTATCTGGTAGCAATATCCATTTAACTTTAAAAAGACCCCACTGAGAGACAGCCTGGGTTCTCGTTGCCTCGCAAACTCTGGACCGCAATCAATAGAATAAGGAGCTCCCATAGCCGTTGTGCCCACATGGTGCATAGATGGGGCCTTAAAGAGTCGGCGATGTGTGAATGCGGTGCGGTGCATACCACCGAACATTTGGTCAACTAATGCCCGCTCCATTCATTCCCCGGCGGGATTGATGAGGTCCACAGGGCAACGCCTGAGGCCCTAGACTGGCTCGCAGACCTAGATGTTCCCTTCTGACCCCCCACCATACGAAAGAAGAAGAACTGTAAAAAAAGATTCATTATTTTATTTTGTTTGTTTCGTATTATTTAGTTTTTTGATAATAAAATTATCTTAGTAACATGATGTCGATATAATAAATTTTGGTCAAATTTGACCTTTAAATAGATTAGGCAGAATTCGCTTCTCTACTTCATCTCCAACATTTATAAAATAACTCTCTTTAAAAGATTTACCACCCTTCCAATCACCTTTCTGTTTTAATTCTATTCAAAGTGATATGTATTTTACCTTAAATATCCTTGTAGCTACAATATTCATTTATATACCTGTACGCCTGTCTCTACACAGGTATACCCTAGTGAGACAGGCATACAAATAAAATCAATGTAAATATATTTTATTATAGATAAATAAATAAAAAAAAATAAAAAATATATTAATTTATTAGTCAATAATATAATCAATCAATATATATTATAAAAGAATGTGTACAAAAATGTGCGTGCCGCTAAAACTCAGAAATGAGTCCCATTACGATCAAGGGAGTTATATGGTGTGGTAGCCCTCTATCCCGCATCCATGAAGAAGGTTCGCGTTTTTACCTGAAGGGCGTCATTTTGAAGGGCTGGAAGTTTAGCCCTCTAGACATTTCTAGAACAGTCCATAACATTCGAGAGTATTCGAACGCACTCCACAACATTTCAGAACATGCAAAAATAAATAAAACATTATACTATATTCCTAACCAGAAAAACTGACACATACCTATTGTCTATATATGTATGTATATATTAAATTACAGTTCGTCCAGAGCAGACTAGTCCTCATTCTCAACACCTGAGACAGTCTGAGAGGTCACACTTTATCGTTTGATTGTAATAATTACAGAGCAATAAAACACAACACCGGCGGTAATTGGTCCCCCACGACATTATTACGCAGTTGCTGGTATGCGCGATATGGGATTGGGAAAGATCCTATAATCCTACACATTGTTATAATACTGGTAAAGTAACTTGCTAAAGACAATCACTCGGCTTTCACATAAGGTTTCATGGCTCTGATAAGTATTTCGGAGTATGATCAATGATTCTTTCAAGTTTTATTTGGTGTTAGATCAACACACACGGCCGTTGTTCCCAATCCTACTGATCAACTGTTGAGCCGAGATTTTGGCTCAACACTCCTCATTTGCACAAATGCGCTATTCCCGACGCAGCTCTGTGACCAACAGGCGAATCAAGCGTTACTAAACGAATCATTTAGCTGATCGGAGACTCAGATTGATCGATCGAAAAGTTGGGAACAACCGCCGACAGAGTTGTTATGGTTATACTTAATTTGATCTGATCATTATTTATTCGTTGGTGTTCTTTGGACATCTCTACTTAATTTTCTCTACGGATTACCAGTTCATAACTGTAATTTATAATAATTAGTCTACGATCAGTTCTTACATTGTTTTAGTTGTCTATGTTACCTTCGGCTCACTTGGTGTTGTTTACGAATTGAAGAAGGTTAGGCAGATTCATTACTTTTCTGACAGCCATCCAAACCAAAACTAGCCTCCCAGTTATAAGAACGTGTGTCATCTTAAACTACGAAACAACAATGAAAAGTCACTGTGATCTCAAAGAACTTTTAAGTCTTTTAATCTATACAGAATACTGAATATACTGGCCCAGTACTAATAAAACATAACATCCCCGGAGACGACTACAGAGATAGTTTACAATAACCAACCGTTTACAGTCCTCAGAATTTCATATTCTATTCCAATCAACTTCTTTCTTGATCTGCATCTAGTTCACAATCAAACAGACAAACAATCAGAATCGTACAAATCTTTGCTTGAAATTGAGCTGTTTCCAGTTTAAAAAAATGCCGGTATCTTAAATTAGTCATGAAAGCCAACATGAGTTTTTCGTGAAGTTTAAAAAAATGTGTTTATTTATTTTGTAAGAAACAAACAGGTTTTCATTTATAAAACAAAGGTATATTAATATATACTAAGTTAAACCAAAAAGTTTCTTATGACAATGTTGATTAGAGATATTCGAGTTTTATTTTGCCTCAAAACTGATTAGAAGGAATAGAGAAGAAGAGGAATAGGGATAATATATGCTTTCGATACATTCCATACTCAATACTCGTGCATTGATTTGGAATCCAATGAAGACATTGATGCAGTATAGTTATCTGTTTATTTATCAGATGGATTTGTTCCACCCACTCATTTTTTTCGATATGATTAAACACACGTGGAACAGACTAATCTGAAATCAAATAAAGTACCACCGACGACTGTTCCCGTAATATTATGATGTCATGAATATATATCACTGTGAATACCATTAATTCTGAACCGAACGCATTCCACATGAGCTTAGTAAGAGACTTTGAAAACTACGGGTGACTAAACTCTTTGATGCACGATTCAATATCGTTAGGCCTACTTTTAAACCTTACCAACGTTGTTAAACCTTTTGAATGGACTACTTTTACCATGGGAAAGACTGGATTTTAAAAGACAAGGCGTAAATCTTAAAAGAACAAAATGAGAATCTGACAGTGTACGTATTCCACAAAATAGAAGAAATCGGATCTGGATCGGATATTTCTAGGTATTTGAAGAGGAAGGTCACTGTCTTTATAAGATTCCGAAAAACCATCCCGTTCACTTAATTTTGATACTTCTTGATGAAATTTGACTTGCGTACATGACGCGTCGCGTCGCGACGATCAAAATAAAAGGTAATTTAGTGGATTTTTGAGGTTATTTATGGATATTTGTAGATAGTTTTTTCTTAATATTTATCCATACAGCCTCCGTGGTCGAATGATGCGATCCTTGGTCACGAATCCGGATGTCGCAAGGTCCAGAAGTAAAGAAGGATCGCCAACGCGTTAGACTGATCATATTTCTGGAATGTTGATATTTGCGGAGAAGAAAACGTCAATGTTCGCGGCTTTCCATGCAGCACCCGTGGATAATATGATAAGATAAGACGTGGAAGATCCTGATTCTCCTGAGCAATTGGAAGGAGGGTCAAGATCCTCAGCATTGAGACAACGACTATACGAAAATTTAATGATTTTGTCGATTTTTCTATTAATGTCTTATTTTGGTTAAACTAACTTCAACGTGCTGTGTTTAAGAAAGTATTATAAGTAATGAAATCATTTAATAATCGGCAGTGCGAGAGAAGTTACCAAACATCCGTCGGCAATCTGGCCACCAAGCCACCAAGTGTGCCACCTGATATCTGATGGCCTCGCCTGCAAAACGCAAGCAGTTATGAAGTTCTTCTCCATAATTTATGATAATATTTTAACTTTTGATAATAAGAGTCACGCTAAAACAAGTTTTTAGTCAAGAATTTAAATCTACGTAGATCAGAAGTATTAGTTTTCGGTGTCAGCATTTCTTTTACTTTTTTCAATTTCGTTTTAATAAACTTGCTCTCATTAAATCGTAAATCGTTATGATTTTCATTCTAGCAGATTATTTTTCCTGTTGTATCTATTGTATTTTGATTATTTAAACGTTATTACATCCAAATAATGAGTTCCACAGAACCAAACCACATGTTCAGCTATTCGTTGCATCCTGTTATATTTGTTTTGTTTACTTTTGCAAAGGAAATCAGTATACATTTTGAGTAACAGTTGTCCATTGCAACATTACCATTCAATTTGGTCCAATTCTATTCATTCTTCTTACACTTGCTTCTTATATCAATAACCTGCAATGCAATCGGATGAAATGGGGATAACAAATGGCACGGCCATCAATTTGTATATGGATCACGCTCTATGTCTGATATACTCTCTTTGCAAAGAGTTAATAAAGGAACAACTTTTTTTATTGTTAATGTCATGTATATTATCGAGGCTTCTGACTCACACAATGTTGTCATTTTTTGCCTCATCTGTTTTTAAATTATAATATTATCATGACAATCTCTAATGATCTTTAAAAGGTACTTAGTCCTATTATATTCATTTTGTATAAAAATTCACTTTCAAATATTGTAGCCGCCTTATTTTTTCAACAATATTGTAGGCTATTTTCCTACAGGGAACTCCTTTCGGAATAATTTAAATATGTTGAAAATTTTGCATTCATAAAAGTGTAATTTTTATTCAATTTTATTTGTTGGGAAAAATTATTTGGCATTGAAATGAAAGCTGCTCCAACTTGGTCTGATTTTTTTGATCCATCAGTGAAGATCTGGCTGAATCCATAATATTTTTAATTAGCATATCGCTTACAATATTACTAATTTCATTTGGTAAGGGTAGTCTTTTGGGGGAATTAAAATTGTCAATCTCAACTGAAATACATTCCAAATTAAGTGCTCCTACCCAGGTTTCAAAGGAGTACATATCTAGACATTTATTTTTATTTTTTTTCCAATCAATTATTTCCGAACAAATTTTAATCAACATTGGTAATTTTTTATTGTTCCAGAATCTGTTTTGTATCAAGGATTTAAGTTTGAGAACCTCTAAAACAAGGAACAACTTTAGTACCTGTGTTATTAATATTTCAGTTTGATTTTGGCAGTATCCTAGTCCATTAAATAGACTTCACCAGGATTGTCTTTGGGTGTTTTGCGATGTATCCTTGTTCCGTAACACAGCTCCCTAGTCATTTGAGAATTCTTCATATCAATGCGGGACATGTTCACCATAGACATTTCATTGTTTTTTCATTCTCTTTATATATCATTCAGCTGCATATACTTCCCACTCCCTATAACCAGATGTATCTCCTGAGAGGGTAGTGTCTTGTTAAAACTCCTGCTATCTCCACCAGTACGTTCGTATTTAGTCACCGATTCTTTTAACAATTATTAAAAAATATGCTTTCTACTTTTTGCTAACCAATGCTGTCTATATTTGACTTCATCAGCTTATCAACGATGACTTTAAATCTGCCACGAAGATCGCAGATAAATTAAAAAAAAACGGATCTCTTCGTCTTCCGCTGGCGTTAATGTTCCCACGTGTTCCCATGAATTCCCAAGAATTCACGTACGTGTATCACCCTAAGTTCGTGTTAAAACAGTTCACCTTTGCGCATCTGATGACTTAATTACCGTGACTTGTGACAGCCTATCAATTTTACGGTTTCTGAGCGCAAAAGTTAAGAAACAATCAAAGACTTTGCACGTTTGTCTTTGTATTCTCGCAGCCATGTTCTTTGCGTGTTTCCCCCTGCGTTGAATAGAATTTGTCTCAATTTATTTCTATTCTTGTTGCAATCCTAGCATACATCACGTTCATCCATGAGTAAAGAAATGCAATAAAGAATGGTGTCCAAAAATACTGCACGACATTTTCGGGGCTTTAACAATATACTTTAGCAATTATTACTTTGTGAATCAAAACCTTAAATCTTTTGAATGAACACTTAATTATCAATGTGCTTACTTAATTATCAATTACAATTATTAAATCATCTCGGTTTACTGCTTTGCGTTGCCAAGCATTTACTTTGCTTTGTAGATACAACGGTTTTTAGGAATGCTTTGAACTCTTCTAGATCCACTTGTTTACTGCTAAATGTGGGAATTTTTTGTTGATCATTGATTGTTCATCTTTCGAGCAGGGTGTCAGTTTGTTTTAGGCTACTCGTTTTATTAGTTTTATTTTATTGTTCGTTTCTTTTCAAATTTATCTATTGTGCTTAGTTAGTTTGTTGAAATTGATTAAAGTAGTTGTATTTAAGGAGATCCAGAATACATCTTTACATCTCAAATTGTGTTACTTGTTTTTGGAGTTGTTTACTTAAACTTTGTATTTTAGGTGGTTGCCTAGCATCAGGAATGCATATTTACATCTCATATTGCGCTAATTATTTTTGGACTAGATGTTTTGTGTAGACACTGTCCACATTTTTAATAGTGTTTGATATTTTATTGTGTATTTTTTAATATTTAAACGTAAAGTCCGGTAATATGTGTCATCACATGAATCATGTATAAGTTACTGAATGTAGCTCAGAGAAAATTGCTGATTTCTCTTACAGGAGGATTTGATTGAAATTTATTTTCGATTTCAATATTTAAATCCAAAATTGTTTACAAAACCTCAGAAGTGGGCCAAAAAGTGGCTCAACACCGTGACGGCAGTCTCCAGACCGTCAGGTATTTTAGCCCAAAAGTCTTCATTTTCGGTTGTGCAGGGGTTAGCAAACTTTAAAAAAATTGTATATGAATTTATATTTTTTTTATTTGGGGCAGCAAAGTGGAATGCTAAAAATAAAAATAATTGGCTAATTCATATCACGTCCTTTGTGTGTTAAAAAATCATCGCAAGGGTCGAAAGTCCTTTGAACAGGTCTGTGAAATTCTCCAGAATTTTTGGGCTATCGCAAAAAAGTTTCAAAGTCATTTCAACAATCTTGATTTCAGTGCTTTTAATATCCATTTTTTGTGAAAAAAATAAAGCAGAGTGCCAAATATTGTTAGTTCCGCGTTTTACTGTGTTCAGTAAGAAAATAATGAGACAATTCACCACATTTCGATAAGAACAGAACCTATGGGAAAAAGAGTGTTATAATGCCATCTCAACACAGGTGTTTCACACCTAGTGAGATGGGCAATACGTCATCATTATAACCTAATGTAATATGAAAATAATTAAATAAATAAATAAAAAATCTTGAATGAAGCTGAATAAATGTTGATATATGATACATTATAATTTGGGTGGCGGTTATGGGTACCGCCGCCCGGGAACCATTTATTGGATTATCTCTGTCATGGGTAACCCCAAGTGGTTCTCTACGTTTGGTAACTTAGCAGGGGTGGCCGGATTCTTGGGGTGAGGTATGTCCGGATCTTGGCGGTCGACACAGCATCCCCAAAGATTATATAAGCCCTGAGGAGAATTATTTTCCTCAGGGCCTTTTGATTTAAGCTGATGTGAAAATATGATTTTACAAACCTCAGAAAGACGTAGTAGCAATCGATAAATGCGTCGCAGGCGATTTTTAACCATAGATGGCAATATTAATTAATATCTCTATTTGCAAATTCTGCTTCCAATCCACTTCAAATTAAATTTGATCAGAACCCGATGAAATAATTGGTTGGGTTAGGTTAGTTTAGGTAAGTTAGATTAGGTTTGTTGCTCATTTGTTTGTTCTTTTTCTCCACTTTTCTTCAATGTTTTGTAATGAAACTGGTACTCGGACCGTACTGTTCCCACCTCTGAAGCACTGCATGCCCAGTGGAGCATGGTCTGTGAGTACATTAGGGGCATTAGCGAATCGGAAGGGGCCATCTCGTCTCTAAAGTGATATTAAACGCGCTCATTGAATTTACCTGCCCGCGAGGCTGCCTTTAATTTCAACTAATTATGTCAAGATTATACAGTTATCATTTTCTCGGTAATTAGTGGACATTTTGTGTAGTTTTACGTCGTTTTGAATATGTATGACCTTGTGGTTGCTTTCTTTGAGTCTCGAGCAAATCCCCGGTGACTCATTATATCTCAACCGTATTTAATTCTCAACTAGCTAAAGCTCCCGGCGTTGCCCAGGCTTTACGCAGAGTTTTTCGAAATCAGATGTCGACAATAATTACTGTCTTCTTACTTTGAACGTCTTTGAAAATTTTCGTTAAGAAATATCATTATTCTGCTTTTAGGGGTGTGTACCGGTGGCGGTCTGTAAGTATTCAGTGAGCTAGAGTGCTAAGATTGAAAAATACGACGTTTTTTATGTATTTTTAGCTGAAAATCATAAATTTTATTTAAATTTTTGTATGAAGATTTTCCAGGATTCTTTCAGTTTAGGGATGCGCTGCATCGTCAAACAAAAATTTGAAATTTTGTTAAAATCATTTCCAGCTACAACAACATCAATAACATTGTATTTTTCAATCTGGGTACTCAAGCTTACTGAAAACTCACGGACCGCAACTGGTGGGTACCGTTCGTAGGGGTGGTTTTTTTGAAATCTCATATAACTAGTGACCTTCCCTGAAGCCTTAGCGACTTCTTATCCTAAATTTGAAACAGAAAAATTAGAACAAGATGCGATCGCATCTAAGAATTGAACCCACGACCTTAGTAATTGCAAGTTTCTTCTCGAATAATTGCTATTTAACTCGCTAAACAGAAAGGAATAACAATTAATTTAATATTTTTTTTATTTTATTAAATGAAGACAATATTAGCGAAACTCAATTGAAAAGTGGAGACAGAAAAATCAGAAAAAGATATTGGCACCTCTGGGACTCGAACCCAGGAGGTTTTGTAGATAATGTTGGTAGTTCTTAGTCGAAGTACGGTGCAGTTAAAAATGACCGAATCGGATAGAGACACCTTAGCTCAGTGGTCAGAGCTATCGCCCGGAAAGCGTAAGGTCCTGGGTTCAAGTCGAGGTGCCAATATCTTTTTTCTGATTTTTCTGTCTCCAGATTTTCGATTGAGTTTCGCTAATATTGTCTTCGTTTCATTAAATAATTTTTTTAAAATTATTTGTTATACCGTTTTGTTTAGCAGATTAAATAGCAATTATTCGAGAATCTTGCAATTGCTAAGGTCGTGGGTTCAATTCCTATATGCAACCGTATCTTTTTCTAATTTTTCTGTTTCAAATTTTCGATTGAGAGTAGTAAACATTGTCTTCGGTGATTAAATAATTTAATTAATTTCTCATAAAAATAAAAAACATTCGTTGTGACAAGGTACAATCTAAAATAATATATGTAATGTCCTTGCATGTTCTGCAGTGAATACATTCAACACACCGCAGTGTTCCTCCTTTATTGCTATCAGTCCCATGAGACTGTGATCTACCATTCTCTGCTTGCAGATACACGGTATTTCAGTATATATTTCAGTACATTTCAGTATATTTCAGTTCCCCTGCAAAGCGATTCCGCTCGTAATGTTGTATCAACACAAACAGAATATTCACCGAGGTAATGGCTTCAATTGTTGTTTGCAATTTGCAATGTTTGGAGCCGTGGAAATTATTATACAAGGTTATATGATTTTGCTCCTCAAAAATTAAAAACTTAAGTACGTAAATATTTTCATGTGTAAAATTCTCAACTTTGGAGCGTTACAATTTTGCTCCATTTGTTTTTATTGCTTTTGAACGTTGAAACGTAGGTTTGTTACGTTTCGTGATATAGCAGGGGTGCCCGGGTTTATGGGGAGAAGTTTGTTCGGGTCTTGGCGGCGGATGCGTCTGTCCACCAGCTGCATGACAGGCCGGATGGGGAGAGAATGATTGAGGGAATCCCTTTGACTTCTCCAGCCGTACTCTCTCGGAACATCACCTTGCATTGCAGTGGAAGGGATGGATTCATAATACGTCCGTCACTCTTGGACACACTAACCCCCTATTTCCCACCCACCCGTAATACCCTTTTCCTTCCCAGAACTTCTTATCCTTCCTATACTAAAAAATGCTCTCCACACAGCATCCCCAAAGATGACAGGCCCTGATGTGAATAATTTTTCTCGTGGTGTGTAAAGCTAATAAAAATATATATATATCATAAAAACAGTAAATTCTAGTGAAACTGGATAGTAAAGTTAGTAATTAGTATCGCTGAAAAACTTATAAAAAAAAAAAAAATTATGTATAACCGATGCCATTATTGTAAAAGCGCTCTAAAATTTAGCTTAAGATAACGACTTCATTTCCTTAGGAAAATTAAACCGCTGTAACTAATTTTGAAAACTGAAATCCGCAATGATTTGCTCATAAAGTACAAATATCAAAGATATTATCTTCCAATTAGGTGCATTCTTCCATATAAAAGATAATATGAAGCACCTCGCTATTCCCATTCTGTCTGTATCTCCGAAAGATCGACCGGTATCGATTCCGCCTGGAATTTTCTCATTTCCATGTCGTAATGCGAGGCGCTTCAGTATGAAAAGGGAGAACATTTGGGGAGGCGGTGGGTTGCTTTAGGGTGAGTTCTCGCTATGAAACTTTCCCCGGAAGATTATTGGGGGGTGAGAAGCAAGAAGCAAGTGACTTGAATTCTGATGAGACCTAGCGGGGAGCCTTGCGGTACGCCGGCTTTGGCGTTATGTCTTACTGAAATACTCCAATTTTTGGTGATGTAACTAACTTGGTAATAGCCGGAATACTTCTGGGTCACTTTGAACTTTATTGATACCAACATACCGCTTTTCCCTCAAGGGTAAGTAGAGAGGAAAAGGTTCTGAAATTGTATGTATGTAACATCTCTTTCTGTCAATGCATCATTTATGAGTTTGTAACTGTGATCATAATATATTTCCGAACTGATCATATCGATGAAGATCTGTAAACATCTTGCTTACTTACTGATACGGAGTAAAGACTTATTTTATGCTCATTGTTATTCATGAAAATGAACTTAAGAAAAAAATCTGTTATTATGTTTAATAATTAAAAATATATTCCAATTAACCCACGGGTTTTGTAAGTTTTCTAACCCTCTTTTTTTACAATACCTAAGGAAGGATAGGAAGTTCTGGGAAGGAAAAGGTATGAGGGGTGGGTAGAATTTGGGGATCAGTATGTCCAGGAGTGACGAACATATGAATCCATCCCTCCCACTGCGGTGCAAGGCGATGGGTCGAAAGAGTCCGGCTGGAGAGGTCAAAAGGTCTCCCTCAACCTGTCTCTCCCCATCCGGCCAATAGGTGGGAAAACGCATTCGCCGCCAAGACCTAAACAAACCTCACCCCATAAACCGGAGCACTTTTGCAAAGTCACCAAACATAGCGATACACTCGAGGAGACCTATGGCAGGTGTTGCTGGAGAGTCCGGCTGGAGAGGTCAAAACTCCTTCAACCTGTCTCTCACGATCCGGCCCGCCACGCAATAGGCGCAATAGATGCAATTCGCCGCCATGATCTAAACAAACCTCACCCCGGAACCCGGGCACTTTGCAAAGTCATCAAATATAGAGATACACTCGAGGAGACCTATGGCTAGTGTTGCTTATCGAATAAATGGTTCCCGGCGCCGCGGTACCCATTCCCGCCTCCCAAATTGCAATAGAGATTGAAACCAAATACAATCCAAACTAAATACAAGATCCAAGAATCTCGAGTTTTAAGGTCAAATAGTATAATTTTCTTATGTCGTACATTTTCGACAATCATGGAGAGCATTAGTTTCTATGCTACCGATGGTTATCTCCGTCACTGACAGCATAGACTGTTTTATCTCCTGGCTTGCAGAACTAACTTGCCAATGGTTATGCCAGTCGGGAGAGCTGTCTTGTTGTTAAATAGAATCACTTTGAATATCGATATGTTTAACATCAATGAAGCACAATTTAGACGGCAAACTTTGTGCTGTTAGTTTAAATCTGCTTATCTATAATCTTACTAATATTATAACGCAAAAGTTTGTTTGGATGTACGTGTGTTTGTTACTCTTTCACGCAAAAACTACTGATTGGATTTTAATGTAACTTTACAATAATATAGCTCATACATCAGAATAACATATAGGCTATAATTTATAAAGCTAGCTAGGAAGGGAACGCGGGAAGGAAACGGTGACGCACGGGAAAGGTGATTCAGGGAGAAGCAATGTATTTCTTCGAATATGGCATAACAACGCTTGCCGGGTACCGGCTAGTCTTAAATATTTTCTTTCTTTTAAAAACGCTTTGAAATTTTAATTTTTTAATGTTTTTAAAATGAATAAATTGAATTGAATTCTCTCCCACAGCAATTCCATACAAAACAAGCATAACAGAATCTCACCATACGTTCATCCAAAATTGCAAATGGCCAGATTTACATTCGTCTGACTGCGGTAAAGCAAATAACGTTATTAAATAGAGACAGCAGTCAAGTATATTATTATATCTCATTCATTTCTCACATTGTTTACCGTGGCGCAGTGCGTTCTATTACCCTGTTCTTTGTCTCCTCCGTTATTATTATTTGTTTCATTTCTTATGACTACGTTTTTTATTTCCTTTGCCCCCTCCCTAAGAAATTATCTTCGCTACGGGCGCCCTCGGTTTTTACACGGATTATTTAAACGTGTTGCAGTAGGTGTCTGTTTTTTTGTAAATTTTGCCACAATGTAACGCTAACTTTTTTAAGTGAAAACTTGTTTACCACCGTTGTGATTTGAAACTAGATGAAACGAAAAATAGCGACACTAAAAAGAGATAGATACATTTTTAGGATTTAGCCTGCGAGAGAATAAGATAGTATAATCGGTCTCCTCTTTGTGCGGTGCTTCGTAGCCTATCGGCCTCCCCTTTGTCCGGCGCTTCGTAGTCTCCCCACTCTTGTCTATTTTAGTTTTTGAAGGTTTCACTTCTATTGCATGTGAACTGCGCACTTTAATATTTTTTTATTTAGTTAAAATACACAATAAGTTATACTTAGAAAAACGTAAGCAGATCTGAAGAGGGATTCTAAATCTTTTGTGGGATCGTTGTGAGATAACGGACGTTATCTCCTGTTAGATTTGTGTGATTTTTTAAAAATTTACTGTCACATATTTTAGTTTAGATTGTTTTAAACACGAATTCCTGCAAGTATGCATGATTATTTATGCATTTAATGTACGTTGTACATAGAAAAAGCAAATAAATCACACAAATCTGACAGGAGATCACGATCGTTATCTCATAACGATCCCACAAAAGATATAGAATCGCTCGGCTGGTGCTTTTTTAAAGTCGTCCGTGTAATGAATGTGCACGGAGAGAAATCGATTTTTGCCGTAACGATAAACTAACAGGTCTAACGAATAAAACTTCAATCTATAGATATATTATCCATCTGCTATGACGATATATCCTGGCGATCCCGTTGAAAATACTGTGCACTAATTTTATATTAGTTCGAAATTTTAGGATTAATCATTTATTCAGTCATTTTTATAATAAGATATTCGAACGTCCTAATAATTCAACGTTTCTCGAATGCTCTGTCTATTCATCATGACGTCTTAATATTTAAATAGTTCAAAAATATCTCTGTTTCAATAGATTATTCATTTTTCCTGTTAAATTATGGGTTACAGAACGACAATTTGGTTACGATAGCATTCCTAAAATATATTGCGGTGTTGTCCTGATGAACTATTCGTCCTCCGTACATAATGCAGCGAAGTGTGTTGCCGCGTCATACAGGGATACAGGGCTAACTTCACATCAGTCTCTCCGCTTGACGCTTGCTCTGTGGCAGCCATTACACTCAGTTGTTGTTTTGTTATTTTTAAACATTTGCAATTAGTTTATTTTCATTATAAAGCTATGAATAAGCTACTAACATGAATCAACACACTCTGGATTAGTTAGCAAAATGGAGAATTGCGGAATATCAAGAAGTGAGTACCTATATTATTATTTAATTTTGTTGATGTAGTAAATTTTATCGTATTATTAGTTCTGGCACAATAGCTGCCCTTTTATAACTTTCGCTCAAACTGGTCACTCTAAATAATAATATTTTAAAGAAAAATCTTTAGATTTACCTTATATTCTATAATAGACAACTTTTTGCATTTGGGACGATGCGAAGGAAAATAATGCATTCAAAATTTCAAAAATTACTTTTGCATACGACACCGCGTCAATTTGCGGCCATTTAGAATAATTCCTGTCATTATAAATATGCATTTTTGTTTTTAAAGAATGGATGTACTGAATAAGACGGAGGAGGATTCTGAACTCCGAAGGATGAAGGATGGATCGCGGCAGACACCAGCGTTTTACCCCGAAACTACTGTGCTGCACAAATACTGGCCGTGCTGCATAAATCATTCAAGTATATATTATTATCACTGGAAGTCATCCTTGACCAGTCTGTGACTGCTTTAAGTATTGTACTGCTGTATGGTATTGTATAATATGTATTTATTTTTACCTATTTTTAGTAATTTTATATTCGACATTCGTTGAAATTTACCTATAATTTACACAATATGTCATTTGCGATTAATAATTAAATACACAATAAAAAAATACTTCTTTATGAATCATTATCTGATAAATCTTCCTCTTCCCCGTCTCCTACCCTCTCTCCAATACCTTCGACCTCACAAAATACTATACAAATGGGATGCCATAATCCTCCAGGTTCCACGGAAGATATTAAAGAGTGTAAGTATTTTTTATTTGTTACATTTTTATGGATATTTTTATGCATATTTTAATGGAATTTTTTGTTAATTACCAATACTTACTGGTATAATGACATTATAGGATTGCTTAGTTATATTTTATATGATTGCGTTGACATTACATTATTCCAATACTAGTCCAGTTTGGACCGGAATGATTTAATTTCAGTGTTATCCTTAAAAATATTAGTAAGAAGTCTTACAAATATTCTATCAGTAAGTAAATGGCAATTAATATGACAGTATGCATAAAGTATCAGGACAAGAACGAATCTATTATCAGTATTTTTCTTATGGAATATCAGGAAGACCCTATAAGAATTCGTATGAGAACGAATAAAAGGTTCGTAATTACCTATAATATATCAGTAAGGCCTTATAGAGTTTTCGTATAAGAACGAATAAAATGTAAGTAACTTTGGTATAAGAACGGATAAATATCAGGACAGCTGTCAAAAGTTTCGTACAAGGACGAATAAAATATTAGTAACTACTGGTAAAGTATCATGCATACTCATACGATATTCGTAATTGTAATGCAAAAATACTAGAAATGTCATGCAGACGACGTCGAAATTGCGAGCAATCATGATAATATATTCGTAATTTAATAAAAGTTTATCAGGACACATTGACAGTCCCCGTCCGAATATTTATTCGGTCTAGAATTCCTGTTAATTCGTTCGTAACAACTGCAGTCCCGTTTTTAACCGTATTTCCGAATAACCCGACAAGAATTCCGAATGCATTCGCCGAACATTTTTCTCCGTGTGGCAAATGTATATAGCGCCATATTTACGTAATATCAGGCTGAACTAAAAAATATCTTTAAACTACATCGAAATTATTGCATTGTGTAGTAATTGAGAAATATATAAAATATAGGCCTAATTTCGGCCTATATTTCCATTCAAAACTGTATTTCATCATGATTACGAATTTCATGCTGCGATGGCGATATACAATTTTAGGCAAGTGTAGCAAATTAACGGTCTGGTCAAATTAAAGTCAGCGGCACATTTGTTTCCTTTCAAATTTGTACGGAAAGCACTTCTTGTGTTATATTATTTATTTTACGGATTTTAGTTGTTAAAGTATGTGTAGCATTTGAATATTTGTTAGCAAACACGTTAATACGGAAATTGGACGCTATTTACAGATTTAACAGTCTGTGAAAGGGTTTCGGTTCAGATATGTAGAATAACCTTTCCTCATGGTGCATCTCCTAGCGGAAGTTCATGAGATTCGTTTCGAATGCCGCTTGGATTTCTGCAGCACGAAGGAGGGAAGGGGAACCATTCCCTTCTCACTTCCTATTCACTTCCTGTTCAAGTTCCTCACAGTTTTCTGAATCTACATTTTTGCTCAAACTCTTCCAAGTGGCGTTATTTTTCATGTCTGAAAATGTCAACTAGATGCCATGTTTGTTTAATATTTTTTGTTATATTTTGATTAGGATTATTCAGATACACCTTTTATACTAAACAATATTCCCTTGATGTCCGGAGGGGCTATTTAGGTTCTACTTGGTTAAGAAATTGTCCTTAACCTTTAAATTAACGACTTTAGGGGTGATTTCGGTTCTACTTAAGGATATATAATTGTCATTAACCTTTAAATTAACGACTTTAGGTTCATTTACTATTTCGGTTCTATTTTTAGGCAACAACTTATACTTAACCTCAAAATTAAAGAATTTTTGGGGGCGATTCGGGTTCTACTTGAGGATAAAGATTAAATTAACAAATTTAGGGGGTGATTCCGACTATACAAGGATAGATAATTGTCCCTAATCTTTAAATTAACGATTTTAGGGGTGATTCCGGTTCTCTTTAAGGATATAAAATTATAAAAAAACTTTAAATTAACGACTTTAGGTTCATTTACTATTTAGGTTGTATTTAAGGGTACCAAATTGTCCTTAACCTAAAAATTAACGAATTTAGTGGTGATTCCGGTTCTACTTAAGGATAAAGAAATATCCTTAACCTTTAAATTAACGAATTTAGAGGGCGATTCCGAATCCACTTAAGGATAGGTAATTGTCCTTAACCTTTAAATTAACAACTTTAGGGGCAATTTTAGTTCTATCTAAGGACAAGGATTTACACTTTAAATTAGCTGCGATTCCGGCTCTCTCGGATGACTTTGTTAAAGTCGTCAAATTTACGGTTAATGATAATTCCTTATCCTTAGTAGAACCCGAATGGCTCTCTAGGTTCTTATTACATATAACTTACATAACAGGTCAACATCCGATACGTCTTCAGTATAAGTTTAAACTTGTTCGAAGTCACTTGATGGTCCTTGGCGATAGTTACCTCTCCAGTTTTTATCCAGGATGTCGCATCGAACGCTACACTACCAATGTCGTTACTTAATTTGCGCAGGTGTATTTAGCGTTTCTAAGTTTTCTAAAGTTCTTCCATAGCTAAAGGAATTGAATGAGGAAAATAGATATTTTTTAGCAAAATTTTGTATGCACCGAAATCTACCGCAATCTTTCTTCAAAAATCTAGCCTTTGATCGTTGTGACCAATGTAACACATCGTCGATAGTTTCTTCGCTGTTGCTTTTCCGCTTTTTCGCGTTATATAGGAACGTGTTTGTTCTGCGACTTGAATATTTTATCGAAAACGCTTCTTGGACTTTTTCAAAAAGAAACTGCGCATTCTTTTAAAGACTGAAAAAATTGTTTTGCATTCCGTGCTGATTCAAATTATAATGAAAAAAATATGTAAACCGGCTTCTATGTATTTATTTAGCGAAACCCCACTGGCAGTTACCAAGAACTTTCATCATCCATTATCAGTCGTTTTAATTTTTTTTACATGATTATTATTATTATTATTACATGTCGCTTGTGCAGCAATGACGGAGGATTTAGCTAGTAGAATAATCGAACGCACGATGCCTGGCTTAGGAACCAGATGCATTTGTCAACTCAGATACTAACCGGTCGGTTGGATGATGGCCTTTTGTCTTTTTGTCTTGCCTTTTTTTCATAATTTAAATAGTATTCTAAAGTTACTCTAAAAGTAAGAAACAGTTTCTAATTTTATATATATATATAAATAAGAACAATCAATTAATCAAATTTGGTACCTAACGTAAGTACCTATTTGAAATACCTATCTATAATTCTGATTATTAGAAAGCGATCGTAATCTCCTGTCAGATTTGTGTGATTTTTAAGGCTGTTATTTGCTTTTTCGATGTACAACGTACATCAAATGAATAAATAATCATGCATACATGCATGAATTCGTGTTTAAATCGATCTAAACTAAAATATGTGACAATAAATATGTAGAAATCACACAAATCTGACAGGAGATAATGTCCGATATCCAATAACGATCCCACAAAAGATACGGAATCGCTCGACTGGTTGTTTTCAGCCTTAAACAAGTTTTCCATCGTGCTGTAGGGAGTTAAGATTTTTTTATTTGCCATTTTTGAATTTTTCTGCATTTATCAAAATGTTTTATCCATTTTTAACAAAACTCGTGAGTTATATGAGTGTTGAAATGAGGCGAAACCGAGTTGTAAATAATATTAGAATATACCTAAAATACAAAAATCAATGTAAATCACAAGAAATTTTCTCACATTTAACCAATTACTATTTGATGTGAAGGGTAATTTTCAATTTATTCTCATATAATAATTATACCTACAGTTTATACAGCCCAACACAAATTGCTGAGAAATAAAGTTTACAAGCAGCAAAACACCCCTTAAAATCCACTCGCAAAATATAGATACGTAGACCCCTGTGAGCTGCGTATTCCTGTTCCGCGACTTATCATCCCGACAAAATATCCCCGACAAAATATCCTACGGACAAAACATCCCCCAATAAAATATCCTACGGAATAAACATTCCCCAACAAAATATCTACTCAAACCTATGGGAGTTGTTTCCCACTCCCGTAATATCAAATTTAATGAGTTCACTTGGGTTTATTGGTAAATAACAATGACTAAATATCAATTAACAGACCTGTTGCTTGTTGCACCTATTGTCACGGGATGATGGACCTTCCGGGTCTCTCCCCAATTCTCGCCCCCTGGATGGTGGGAATGTCGACACTCCACAAACCTAACCTAACCTAACCTAATCAAAAAATTGAACAAAAATAATACAGTTAACCTGCCGAGCGATTCTATATCCTTTTTGGGATCGAGATAGCTAACGGACGAGATCTCTATCTGTGTGATTTTCTATGACTGCTTATATGCTTTTTCTATAGTGTTACACACAGTTGAGATTTCAACTGTGATACCTTAGTTTAAAATCGGCGAAGCTGGCCTGATACCCATAGAAAAAGCAATTGACAGCCATAGAAAACCACACAAATCAGACAGGAGATCTCGTCTTAGCTATCTCGACCTCACAAAAGATAAAGAATCGCTCGGCAGTAAAGGCAATAAATTATTGTTCAAAAATAGTAAAATAACTACGTAATACTAGAAGTCAGGATTTATTTCAGTGCGGAAATTCTGGGAATAACTACCATATGTATTCTTCTTTGTCCAGAATACTAATGGAGGGAAACAATTATACCAAGTCAGTGGACATCTTCAATTTATCTTTAAACAAATACAAAATATTGTTTCTAAGGCAGTTCAGTTATGTACAATAAATACTGTAAATTTCTTATCATTCGTATGTAAAAGCCCCGAAAAAGGGCGTTAATCAATAAATAAATAAAATGTTAAATAAGATTAGGTTAGGTCACGTCACTACCTTCAGCCTCACAACTCCCCAATTGGGAATGCCATAGTCTCACTGGCTCCAGACGGGAGCAGCTGAGACTCTTGTGAGGTATTACTATAAAAAGGTTAGGTCTTAGTAGATATTTTGTTGTTGGAGGCTGTTTTGTCTGTAGGATATTTTGTCCTTAGGATATTATTTCGAGGGATATTTTATCGGAGGATATTTTGTCGCGGGATGAAAACGCGCCGTACCGCGTATTTCTGTAATATACTACAATTTCACAAGTCATCCCCGTGCCCTAGGGGTTGTGGAAATACCATCCCCTGCATGTGAATATTTTACTAAATTAATTAGCTGCCTGCCTCTGCCGGGAGGAAACTCGCCTAATTGTTATTAACAATCCAGGCTGCTAACGCGATACTAAATTGATTTACGTTGGAAAAACAACACGTATTTTATGATTATTTTAAATTTGAACAAAATCTTTTATTTTTACATAAAACGAGAAATCTTTGCCTCCATAATCACCCATTTTTCTCTTCCGTTGATTTTTATCCGTCTATTGATTTTATATTTTTCGAAGATTAGTAGCAAAATCAGTCTTTTTAAATGTCACAAGTTATTAATTTCAATTATGTAAAAATACGCCTTTTTCAATTTTTTTATAAAATCAAACCGTCATATGTATTAGTAAATCTCATATACCTACTACTATCTTGATGCTATAGAAGGACGCTATCTACGAGTAGTTCTTATTCCTGAATTCGGCGGTATTTTTACATAAAACGAGAAAAAGTGAATTCCGACGTGCGCAAGTAAATTTTAAAATCGATAAAAAAATTGGATTGATTTCAACAGTTTTTTTTACAAATGTATGTGATTTTAATACTAAAAAAAATATAATAATATTTTTGGCTTTAATAATACCTGTGATATTGTGCAGTGTACAAAAATGCTGATCACCCGGAACCGGTGGAACTATGGCATCGATATCGGTGACCGGACAACTCCTTTGAAAAGTCATTAAAAGTGATGAAATTTATAAAAAAATTATTTAGATAGGTTACGATAGGTTAGGTTATGTACTATTTAAAAAAAAAATTATAGCTTTTAATGTCTTTTTGAAGAGTGTTGAGTTGACTTGATTCTGAATTGGCATGCAATCTCAATATAATAATAATCGTGCAATATGGATAACTAACTCCCTTTTCATAGGTTAAACCAAGTGGTTCGCTACGTTTGGCGACTTAGTAGGGGTGCTCGGGTTCAGAGAATTCAGTTCGAGAGTCTACTCTCGATCTATTATCGCCTTGCACCACAGTGGGATAGACATATTCATACGTCGGTCACTTGATACACTGACCCTCAGATTCCTACCCACCCGTTATACTTTTTACTTCCCAGAACTTACTCTCCTTGCTTTCCCTAAAAAGATTCTCCACACAGCGTCTCCAAAGATGACACAGGCCCTGAGAGGAAATATTTTAGTGTTATTATATTTCATGTGGAGATAATATTAAAAAAATACAGACTGATGAACATGTAAACTGCCGATTTTCCCAAAACGTATTATGAAATAAAACAATTACTTTGCTCATATCGACCGGTTTCGCTTAACACAAGCATCATCAGGGTATACATTAAATTATTTAATTAATTCTCGGATGATGCTTGTGTTAAGCGAAACCGGTCGGTATTAAATAAATAAATCGTGGTTACAAACAAAGTAATCGTTTTATTTCATTAAAAATGTCAAACCACAAAGTGACTGCTTTCTACCAAAGTATAAATTATATTTCTCATGTGTAAAAAAATATTTCGCAAACTGTAATCCTTTCACCGGCTCGCGCCCACTAAGTCACCAAATAATAAACATTAGTAAATTAATCATGACTCATGACTCATTAGTAATTTATGAAACCATGACCTATTGAGCCAGCTATGAAAATATGGCCTGTTAGAAAGAGATACCACCTACATAATAGTGAATGCATTCCATTCATAAAATGTGCAGCAATGAATGTGGATAACATTTTATTAAAACAGTATCGGTGCCGGAATGACGAGGCGATACGTGCCGGAACAAAGTCGTATGCTTGTCGTATGTGTTTTGAATTACAACCGCCATGCCTTGTGTTTTGTGAGTATGCCAGTCTACACGCGTTCTAAATATATAAAATAAATTGCATTGTACAGTGCGCTTAGATAAAAGTATTTTTCATTTGGGAGGCGGGTATGGGTACCGCCGACTTGGAAACCATTTATTGGATAACCAACACCTCTGCTATAGGTCACCCCAGGTGCCCGGGTTCATGGGATGAGGTTTGTCCGGATCTGCGGCGGATGCGTCTGCCCACTAACTGCATGGCAGGCGGGATCGGGAGAGAATGGTTGAGGGAGTCCCTTTGACTTCTCCAGGCGTACTCTTAAAGAACATCGCTTTACCCGCAGTGGGGGGGATTGATTCATATATCCGTCTCTCCTGGACACACTGACCCCCAGATTCCTACCCACACCTAAAACCCTGTTACTTCCCTGAATTTCCTTTCCTTCCTTTCCTAAAAAGACCCCCCACACATCATCCCCAAAGATGACATAGGCCCTGTTCCGAGAGAGTCCTGCTGGAGAAAAGGTCTCCCTCAACCTTTCCCCCCCCCCCCCTCGCCAATATTTAGACAAACCTCGCCTCATGAACCCTAGCACCCCTGCTGAATCACCAAACTTAGCGAACCACTCGGGGTGACCTATGGCAGAAGTGTTGGTAATTCAATAAATTGTTCCGGGGCGGCGGTACAGATATCCGCCCCCCAAATTGTAAATATGTATACCTATAGAAAAAATATTACCAACTTCCTTTACTCTGTTAGACAACATAATATTTATTTAAATAATGTTGATGAAATTTATAAGAAAATTATATTAAACAAAAAACAGAGTGAGAAGACTACGAAGCACCGCACAAGGAGGAAACCGATTATACTATCTCATTCTCTCGTAGGCTAAATCCTATAGATGTATGTGTTTGTCTATTTTTAGTGTCGCCTTTCCGTTATTTTGTTATAAATCTATAGTATTTAGCCTGCGGGAAAATGAGATAGAATAATCGGTCTTCTCTTTGTGCGGTTCTTCGTAGCCTTTCCACTTTTGTCTAATTTAGTTTTCTGAAGGTTTAATTCTACCGCGTGTGATTTGCGGTAATTTTTTTAAGTGTACTTATTATTATAACCACAAGTTTGTTATATGAGATGTATTGTAAATCTCCCGAAACTTATTTCTTATGTTAGTTAAATTTCACCCCCATGAAAACAAAGATGTTATATTTGTTTGTCTTCTCGTTCCACAGTAAAATAGTGACTCACAAAATTCTCCACTGAATACTTGAAATCGTGCGTCAAAGAGGCGCGGCGCCATTAAGCGGAAACCGGACGCCGTTTTGTCCATAAACGTATTCTCCAAGTTCCTCTCTGGATTCTAACACTAGTGCAAATATTTTTTGTCAACATTCGCCGCGATATCTATAAATGAATGAGTTTGTTTGACTCATGATAATTTTTATTAAAATTCCTCCGTAGAGTAGGGGTGCCCAACACAAATAGTTTTGTGGGCCGAAAAAAATACTACTGAACTTAGGTTTTCAATTTGGGAGGCGTGTATGGGTACCGCCGCCCCGGGAACCATTTATTGGATAACCAAAACCTCTGCCATAGGTCATCCCACTAGTTCGCAACGTTTGGTGACTTGGAAGGAGTGCCCGGGTTCATGGGGTGAGGTTTGTCCGGGTCTCGGCGATGGATGCGTCTGTCCACCAGCTGCACGGCAAGTTGTATCGGGAGAGAATGGTTGAGGGAGTTCCTTTGACTTCTCCAGCTGTACTCTCTCGGAATAATGCCTTACATTATAGTGGGAGGGATGGATTCATACATCCGTCACTCTTGGACATACTGACCACTAGATTCACTCACACCCTTTTCCTTCCCCGAACTTCCTCTCCTTCTTTACCTAAAAATACCCTCCACACAGCATCCCCAAATATGACATAGGCCCTGAGGGGAATTATTTTCCTCAGGGTCTGTTGTGTGGAGCTAATGTAAAAAGAAAAGAAAAAAGGTGGGCCATTCAGGGGCAGAAATTTCTAAAATTTTAGATGATAAATTTACGAGTAATTTTATCCTTTTTTTGTATGAATATCAAAATTCAAAACATAGAAAGATAAAAAGTTAATTTGGGCTGCAGGTTGGGCTTGCCTGATTCTATTTTGAGAACCGCATAACAATTTATAACATGTTATTCAGACAGGGCAACGCCGGGCACGAAACGCTTGAGTAAATATTTACAAAAACGTCCACTTGAACTTTTCAACTCCGCTTCGCTTCGCTGAGTAATCTAGGCCTCTGGTATTTTTATTGCTCTGAAGATATTTACACCCAGAAGTGATTGACTCACGACATGTGATTTAATTGCGTGAAAATGTCAAGGTACGAAGGTACTACAAGGTATGACATATCACTATCGGTAATATGATACTTACATATATTTTTATTTAAAAAAAACTGTCTTGAGATCTGAATTGTAAATTCTATCTAATCTGTAAATTACCTAAATCATACTACTTGAGGACACTGTTGCAAAACTAATTTATCTACCTAAAATCAGTACAAAATTCTGAATGAGAATTAATTTTTTGTTTTGATTTTATTAAATACTAGCACACCCGGCCACACGTTGCTGTGGCTAACGAAACACAACGCCATTACCAAACCTTAAAATCCACACCACCCGCTTGCCAGCTGCCCGTTGCAAAACCGCATGAAAATCCGTTGCGTAGTTTAAAAGATCTAAGCGCACACACATTTTGAGCGACTTCATTTTATACTATGTAATGAAGAGAAAATTAGAAGCAAAGGTGTTAGCAAGGCTGCGTAATGTCACAGTGGATATTGAATCAATGCATGGATTTTTTTTTACATGAGATCCACACAAGAGGCCCTGATATTGATATTGAAAGATAAGTAACCCCATAACCGGTTGGCGCCAACTAAAAACTGTCTAAAGGAGCGAAGCAGGGTAGGTACTAGCACTCCATAATGGAGTGCAGAGACCTACCCTGATGTATGGCAGTGAGGCATGGAACTGGCAGAGGAAGGATGAAAGTAGACTAAATGCTCTAGAAATGAGATCCCTGAGTATGGGAAATGGCGTATGTCTGGTAATACCATGTATGATCGTGTAAAAACGTAGAGATCCGCAACGAATGCAAGGCTGATGCAAGCGTAATGAGTAAAATTAAGAAAAGAGACGCTCAGATGGTTTGGGCATGTAAGGAGAATATACGACGCAAATGTGAATGGTAGATGAAGTCAGGGACGCCCGAGGAAGACGAGGCACAACCAAGTGAATCAGATCCTTGAGTCGGGCCATGTCAAGAGTCAAAATAAAGAAGAGCATGTATGAAACGATGTATAAATGGGAACGAAGCAAGGAGTGTTTCCCAAGATAGTGTTGTTTGGCTGTCCGTCCTCGGCGTGATGGTTAGTTACTTTTTTGAACACGTTGTCGACTGTTTAGAACCACTGGTTAGGTCATTGAATTCATAAATGGAATATTTAATTGTTGCTATTTTTCATAATCTGCCTGTAAAATTTGCATCTCCGTTAGACTAAATCCGTATGCAATATTGCAAATTGCCTTTATATAATAACAGTTTATTTCTGTTACGCGTCTTTGAACACGGCTATTAAGACGGATATAAAAGGAATGGATTACCTGAACCCAACACGAATAAGACCCATAAAGACCGGTTAGCAACCGAGATGAAAAACTGTATAGTTCCCATCTAGACCCTGCTAGCTAAGTTCTCTATCATTGTACAAGCAACATTTATCGATTATAACTATTAGTTCTGTTAACAATAGACATGTCGTCCAAAAATTATGTTTCTTATTTTCTGTTGTTTTATAAGTACCTAAACAACAATTAAGTACATGCTTAAATACCAATGTGGATTGGTGGTTATTATGTATATCAACCATATATTTTTTGTGGCATTAAAAATAAATAAATAAGGAATTATACAAATTGTCTAAAGAAATGTTACTATCTCAATGACATTCTTCAGGCAGGTAATTATAATACCGAATGTTAAAAAAATTCGAATAATTCAGAATTGAAACTTGCTTGAAATGGCTTTAGTCGTGTTTGGTGACCAGACCCGAATAGCCCGGTAATTTCACACATTCCTCTCCCCCATCTTCCCCTCCACACTACCGTCAGCCTCACAACATATCCCAATTGGGGATGACGGGACCAGCTGGGACTCTTGTGAGGTATTATTATTTAAAATAATAATAATAATAGTTGATTTTTATCTGTAGATACTAAAACTGAAAAAAATTGTTCGAGACTTAACTAAACAGGTCATAATTTTTCCCGTAATGCACATTTTCATCCCGCGACAAAAGATCCTCGATAAAATATCCCCAACAAAATATCCAACGGACAAAACATCCTCCAACAAAATATCTACAAAGAAACCTAATCTAACCTAACCTTACTTTATATTTTATCATTTTTGAACAATAATTTATTGTCGTTGTAGGATGTCTGTGTTATTTTTGTACCATTTTTGTTAGGTTAGCTTTTAGTGAATATTTTGTCGCGGGATGAAAAGTCGCGGAACCCATGTTTCCACGCTCCTTCGTTGTATTTTACGTCGTTTTCTTATTTATCTCATACCAGCATTCTCGCGAATACGACTCCACTGTATAATAGCTCCCTGACTCCATGTGCATTAGCTACCTTTTAGCGTTTCATCACCAATTAGCAAAACGTTCATAGCACTTCACCTAATAAAGACTCACAGCTTTCAATGCGATCATTGTTATTTCATTTGCCCTGAATTCCATACAATAGTACAGTACCTACCTGTATATTTTTTCATTGCGTTAATACTTTTTATCCTTTTGATGTTCTCTCTTAGCTGCACTTTTACCAATTTCAAAGTCCGAAGAGTCCAAATTGCTCCCAACCGTCTGGAGCAAGCAAGACTATGGCATCCCTAATTGGGGCATGTTGTGGAGTGTTTTTGGAGTGGGGAAGTATCTGGAAATTTTGATATTTCTGGGCACCAAATAAGGCTTTTTTATGTGAATGCCGCACAAGAGTCCCAACTGCTCCCAACCACCTAGAGTCGTTTAAACTACGGCGTCCTCAATTGGGGTAAGTTGTGAGGCTAAAGGTAGTGGGGAGGGGAAGGAGTTGGAGAAGAGGAAGATCACCGGTCTAGTCACCAAACACGCTTAAAGCCATTTCAAGCAACGTTTCAATTCTGAATGGTAGTCTTACACTAGGGCAATGCTGAGAGTATCCTCCATTCTGAAACGTGCCGCAAACATACTCTAATTTATTTTTAAATTGTGAAATAACACAAATCAATCAAAGAAAATTTACTTGTGCACGCCGGAATTAGAACCCGCGCCCTTCGAATCGCTTTTCCCCTCGACCACGGAGGACGTTATTTATAGCAACGTTTCTATTCCGAAAGGAATATATTTAATTAATCTTGAACTTGCAGCAAATATATCCATTATAAATTTATTATTTTAAATGAATAAATGAATTGATTAATTAATAACACAATCTAATCTAATCAAATAAACTTTACTTGAGCACGCCGGGATTCGAAGCCGCGACCTCCGGATAATTGTCTAAGGATCGTACCACGTAGCCACATTTTTAAATGTCTGATTGAACTCCCAATGAGACAGGCCACGAACCCCCACTGCTTTTATTAAAGATATTTTATGAAAATTATAAACTCGTTAAAATACCACATTTCTGGTATTATTCATTTAAATTGGGTGTGATAATGATTTGGAAATTAGAAAATTTGTATTTCATAAATAAAATATTGTTTCAAAATGTGCGCAATCATGCACTCTCTTTCATCAAACAATAAAATTAACCCAGTTGGACCCAACCACTGCTGCAGTGGAACGTAACCAAACTTGGATCCCAGGTTCATCTTGGCAACGGTTCAATTCCCCTTTTCCTGATCTAATAATAACATTATTTCCTTCTTTGTTTATCCCACGTTCTACGTTCTTCTACGTACCTGCAGTTCCCTACATTACCATGGTTCTATAGCCACTGTGCTATGTTCTAACGTTGTTTGTTGTCAAAAAGTGGGTTACATTCCGTTATAACCATAGATCACTCAATTGAAAATCTGAAAAAGAAAAATCATAAAAAGATACATTAACATCTATGAAACGAACCCAGTACCTTTGCCTGTGTGACCTTATCCGATTCGGTCATATTTATCTACATTTTCTTAACGCATATTTCTTTTGGTTGCTATCTTTATCTATGTTTTAATCCAAGATTCGACTCTAACTAAATTCAAACTAAATGCTACCTAGATAGAGTAAATGTATCCATTTTTATTTAATAAGCTGTACATATTTACTTTTATTCAAGTTTAGGATGAATATTCGTCTTTGTTTTTAACATAATGAGTAAAACCTAAAATTGTAATCGAACGTTATTAATAGGGTAACGTCTGTATGGTTGAAATTAAGAATCCGGCTAAGAATGCAAATCTGACGCCAAGCCATCTTCGTACTTGAAGTTTGTCGAAAAGCTACTTTTGTAATTCGGTTTCGAATTCAAGAATTCGTCAAAGGATGGCGCCACTTACGTTAGTTGATCGCATAAAACGTGCCCCGGGCAGGTATAAGTACTGCGGATTTTTAAATTTGAGTATCTCTTTCTCCTCACCCGGCTCTTAAAGCACATTCACGAGATGAAAACCCTTCCTGATGAACAACATGGCTTCAGATCTCAACACTCAACCCTTCATCAACTGCTCAGAGTTTCCGAACTAATCCTCGGCGGCTTCAACTCCCAACGGTCCACTGGCGCCATTTTCCTGGACATAGCCAAAGCCTTCGACAAAGTATGGTCAAACGGCCTGCTCCTCAAATTGCACAACACGGACATCGATCCCCAACTCCTCGGTATCTTAAAATCATTTCTTCAGCGCCGGACTTTTCAAGTAAAGATCCGAGGTGCCCTCTCAACGCCCAGATTCATGACAGCAGGCGTCCCGCAAGGATCCCTGCTTTCCCCTACCCTCTTCAATATCTACTTACACGATATTCCACTCACCGAGAACCAACATTCGTATAAAGCCTTGTACGCTGACGACACCGCCATTATGGTTCGATACAGTTCTCCCAGGATGATCACACTTCGCTTACAACATAACATAAACATACTCCAAGACTTTTATAACAAATGGCGTATAGATATGAACCCTTCCAAGAGCGCTGCTATTTTCTTCTCACGAAGAAAGGTTCGCAGCACTCCTAAGGGTCAAGTTTATATGTACGGCCAAGCAATACCCTGGCAAAACAATGTTAAATATCTTGGAGTCACACTCGACAAAAAACTCACATGGCACACACACATCAAACATACAATTAAAAAAACCAAAAACGCTGCTTCATCCCTTTACCCGCTTTTACATTATAACAGTCAAACGTCGCTTCAGAACAAACTTCTCATTTACAAATCAAAATTACGACCCATCATGACTTACGCCGCTCCAATTTGGGCCACAAGCAATACTAAGAGTCTAGAAACCTTCCAAAATGTCTTGCTTAGAAGATTCACCAAAAGCCCTTGGTTCGTCCGAAATAGCATTATTAATTCAGACACGAAAATCCCTCCACTTAAAAAACACATAATAGACCTGGCCAAAACATTTTTCTCAAAACTTGCTTCAAATCCGAACCCAAGCATCTCATGTCTCGGGCATTCAAGTCCCGATGACAATCCCCTCCACCGCCTGCCCATATCCATCCTTCATCCACCTTGATGCGCGGGCTATAACAATATTTACCTTTATATTCTTATATAAAAAATTAAATACTTGTATATATTTATTATGGTATACATATTTGTGGTATATGAATACATACATGCATGGGTGTATGTAAAAATGTCTGTATGTGTGCATATATCTATACAAAATATATGCCACTCGCAGATTTAAAACAAGCAATAAAAATATATGAATGCCCTTCATCTTGCCCAAGGCAGCCCGAACATCGGGTTAAAAAAAAAATCCATCAGGTGATATTACTACAGTTTGCAAGACAAAGGGGTTAATTTCTCCCTGTAACTTGCTAAGAACCAATATATAATATATTTGAGTATCTCTCCAGATATGGAAAGATTGACGGTAATACTTTGTTTTGAATAATACACAGTTACTTTGTCCCGGTGACTAGCTGTCACTGGATCACAAGGGATCCTAGGAACCGGCTATTTTTGGAACCAGTTCCTATCGGATTTAAAAATGGTCACCAACACTCAAACTGGGCGAAGCCGAACCAAAAGCCGCCCGCAGGGCCTAGCAGCAAAAACCTGCGGAGCGAGTTTGTAACTGTTAGATTTAATTAATGAAGCGGCACTCAATCGTAAATCTGAAAAAAAAATATCAGAAAAAGATACGGTCACAACTGGGGTTCGTTTCCTAGATCTATATTATTAATTAATTAAATATTACGATTTCAGGTTTTACTCGTTAAGTTAAAAATAAAAAAAATATTATCAAATGTTTGAAATCAAAGCTTTCAAATTCAGAAATATGAATAAAAAAACAGCAATTTTTAATTCGATAGAAAAATATATCTACTAAATATTTGCAATATCGCAGTTTCCAACGCTGTATCTCGCCATGTTTCCTTATTGGAAAATATTATGATTACTTGTGCCAAGGGAGGATTTTTCAATATCGGTTCCGTGTTCCGTGGGATAGCGGTACATCCCCTACTAGCTTATACAAGGTAAATATGAATATTGGAAACTTGTAAGTTAATTAAAAATCAGTACTAAAACTTCAACAAAAAACTCTATAATTGTTCTCAAGTCGGTTCCTCATTGCTAAGGATTGTGACCTCTACTCCAATTTCCGTGGTGGACAAGGCTCCTATACTCATCGCGGTTCTGCGTGGAGAGCTAAGAACACCGAAGTACTAGACGCTAGTGATATTTGGTCACTCCAGTGCATTGGTGACCTTCCTCTGCTTCTTTTCCAGTGACTATCAGTTTCTCCAGGTTGGAGTCCTCAGTTTGGTGAACAACGTATCCAAAGTATTTTGAGATACGTTGTAGGTAGATCGTTGAGAGCCTATTGTGGATAGTTCTTCCAGGATGGACACATTTGTACGTCTGACGGTTTATGGAATCCTGAGAATATTTCTCCAGCACCACATTTCGAGGGCTTCTATCCGTTTTCTTTCGCTGGTTCTAAGTGTCCAATTTTCCACACGCTTGTACGAAATGTGAGAAAAATCAATATAATATGCCAATGCATTAATATCACTAAAATCCGAAAACTTTAATATCTTGGACATCCAGAGAAGTATGAGATCTTGCATCTCATAATGCAAGGAAAGATTGCCGGAAGACGGGGCCCTGGAAGAAGGAGAACCTCATGGCTGAAAAACCTGAGACAGTGGTTCAGTCAGTCTACTGTAGAGCTGTTCCGGGCCGCAGTAAACAAAGTCCTTTTTTTTTTTTTTTTCATTTACTAGATTCTTATATTCTTGAGGAGATGAATCATTTAAATTTACTGAGTTTAAGAGCGCATAACCAGCTAGCGGACGAAAATCCACATTTCGTCGAAAGATGTTCTTACGATCGTACAGGGCGGTTCCAATGAGAAAGATAAGGTATTCTCCGTACCAGCTTTTTAAAATTATAACTCAATATCGATTTTACTTCATTCCAAAGCTGCTTTAATTTATACCTGCATCCAAAAATGCTGAAAGGCATGACGATAAAACTTTTAAAATTATGTACTTTTTGTAATTATTTTTTGATCATAAGTATTTATCATTTTTTAATAATGTCTTAGCAAAATTAGAATGTAAAAAAAATTTGAAATATATAAGTCGGTAAGTGCGCAAATAAATGCACAAACGGACCAATTTTCGTCAAGAAACACATGTACTTATATATTTTTTAATAATTTTATTTAAACGAAAATTAAAATTCTGTTACAAATGTTTACCAGATAATATATTGATTTATTTTACTGCATGATTATATGATTTGAAATGGGTGTTGTATAATACATGTACTTTTTTGAAAATTTAACAAATCCGCCAACGACCTATGGTATGACTTTATTATACTAAAAATTATGATTTTTTCTGAAAATTTAAAACATAAGTTTACTAGATTAAAGAACCATCTTTCAAAACCAATTTATAATTTTTTGTGGAAAAGAGTCAATACGTCTAAACACTGATTTAAAAATGACATATTTCTGGTGTTCTCTGGTAATACACTCTTAAAGTTAATGTTCTTTATACAAATAGAACGGCGTCATATATGCGCCTTGCAATTTTTACCGCTTGTGGGTATTTAAAATGTTACCTGGCTATTATAGGCTTATAGGTCGCATAGCCAACATGATAGCCAATGTCTGTTGAACGGACAGGGCGCAAGAAGAAGATTAATGTCAATTTTAATTTTAATTTCATGTTTTAATAGCCAAGCACAGTAATATAAATAACGTATCTATTTACCTTTTTTAAAATTATATTAGCTCCACACGGAAGGCTTATCTTTGGGATGCTGTGTGGAGGATATTTTTAGGGAAATGAAGGACAGGAAGTTCTGGGGAGGAAAAAGGGTGGTGGATTACTTGGCTCTGTATACAGATATCGCGACGTGAGGTGCTTTCTCTTTCTAGCACCAGTTAGATCATGCATGGGCAACCTTTTCTAGGCCTGGGGCCAAATTATCATTCTGTCTTCGGGTCAAGGGCCGTACCAAATTATTAAACGTAAATTAATATTTAATTAAATAAAACGCGTTGCTACTTCTCATATATATTTTTTATTTATATACCTAATGAAAGACATAATATTAACATTATTTACTGATTAAAAAATTTAAAGTGAAAAAATCTCTCCCTTGAACTATCAATTTATTTCTCTATTACTTCGCCGAGATGAATCAGGGCCGAACAAAATAGCCCGGCGGGTTGGATCCGGCCCGCGGGCCGGCGGTTGCCCACGTGTGATTTAGATCAAGGGTGGCCAACTACGTGTTGTGATGCACAGTTAAAGGAGAAATTCAATCAGGTTGGTTTGAAAGAGTTTTACAAAACACACTTGGACAAGGAGAAATATCTTGCATTTTACAAACAGGCTCTATCGATGATTTTGCTATTTGCTAAACGACTGAACAGCTTTTTAGTCAAATGAAGCATATTAAATTTCAAATGAGAACACGAATCACTGATGAACATTTGGAAAACAATTTCCGTGTAGCAACGACATCAATCGTTATCAACATTGATGCACTTGGTTCTGACAAAATCAGACGTCCAACAAAAATTTATTATTAGTTTTTTTTTTTTTTGAGTTTTATTGAGTATGTAGTTTCCGGTCAAGGTATGTATTGAGTAACTCTATGTCGTGTTTTCGATGTTTCTTTACAATATTTTTTCAATATTTAAGAGTATTAGATTCTCTAATTTGATTACCAATGGATAACCCGTTTAAATCTGCAAGTACGCACCGTGTAGTACTGTGTTGGCACAATCCAATATCACCCGCGGGTGTTTTAGTTCTGAACACGATACAAACAACCCCAACCGCCACCCCATAAAACTCTCCACCCCCTTCACCTACTCTTCCAGGGGTGGTTTAAACTCCCACTGAGTCACTGGGAATTCCAGAACAAAATTTCTGAATGTTTATGTATTTCAAAAGACGCCCGTGGGTAGGTAATTTTTTTTTACTTTTAGGTCGGTAGGTGTGTAATCTAAGGGCATATATTAATTTTATAACACAACCCCTAACCTTTCCAAATTTAAACAAAGCACCCCAGTAATATCCACAATGTTATTCATATTGTAAAATTTCATCGAAAATGACATCTACTAACGTAAAAGAGTTTTTGAATTTAAATTAAAATTTCACTTAAATTGTTTCTCCCTGTGTGTCCTTTCCCCTTCCTCCCGTTCCCCTTCCACCTCCCCTTCCCCTCACGCCTTCCCTCCACACTCCTCTCTCCCCTCTCCCGCTTCCTTCATCCTGCGAACTGCCTCCCCGAGTTCCTCTCCCCCTCCCGCATTCCAAACATTCAGTCTCGGTACATTCAGTTTTCAAACGGCTCGCGTGCTACCTATTGTAATTTTTTATACAAATTTCATAATGCCAGAGCTCACCAGTATATATAGAAACCACCGCGGGCATGCTCACATCTAATCCCCAAAGTTTCATCGCAATCGGTTGAATGGTTCGCATAATTTCGCATAACGCATAATTTCGTTAGACCAGAGCTCACTATTATTAATAGAAACCCATCGCGGGCATGCGCACATCAAATCCCCAAAGTTTCATCGCAATCGGATGAATGTTTAACAACGTATAGACGTCTCATATATCGCCAAGCATGTTTTGATCTTTATATATTAGGTATATATTTACAGCGCCCGTGAGGTGATTTTTCACAAAAGCGACGCTATACAAATTATCCAATTATTATTAGTAATATTATTAGAAGTTTAGTATTATAAACTTTAACCAGTAAAACTGTTCAAAGCAAAACTTCAGAAGGCTGATAGACTTTGTAAAAGTTCTAATTTTGATTAATCGCCTTTGATACTTCTCCAAATTAGCTTCAGAAATTTTGCCCATCAAGGCAACGCAAATACAGCATCCCTATTCCCGATTAATAACGGTTTAATCAGGAAATGGATTTGCCAATTCCCAATACAACCCGTCGGAGGTAAGGGCTGTCAATGGGGGGGGGTCAGATGACGTCATAGCGAGGGGGTGGAAATCCGCACTAAAGAAGATTTAATTGAATGCTAACCAACCCCATTGCGTGGATCAATTATTACCCTTTGATTGGTTTTATTTAATATTCAGGAGATTAAGTTTGATATTCGGTGATTAAATGTTTGTTGAAGTTTGTTTTGAAACCGGAAACTAAACTGTTTAAATATTAATTTTCATTTTTAACTTAATGAGTAAAACCCCAAATTGTAATGTTTAATTGATGAAGACAATATTAGTGAAACTCAATCGAAAATCTAAAACAGAAAAAGATACGGTCACATCTAGGACACAAACCCAGGACCTATGACTTCTGTTAACTGAGCTAATGTGTCTCTATCCGATTCGGTCATATTTAACTGTGTCATTCTTCGACTTAAAACTACTTCGTTTTCTTAAGCCGCGGTATCCCGCTTTTCTACCGATTTATTACATATTTTCCTTAAAAACTTTAAAGCTCTTAAAAAAATAAATGTTATTATTTAAGATAATATCTAGGCGTTCCTTACGCCGAAACGCAAATTATATGAAATTCCCTCGATAGAAAAAAATCGCAAAGTAGGCTCCGAAAATTATTATAAAAACGTTTTTTTCGCTTATTTTAGAAGTTATATATATATATATAATGAACACATTCACAGTGTTTCTTTAAATGCTATTTTAGATATTCCCCACGAGATTTTTGCTATATTTTAAACGAGTCGTGCTTTATTAAACATTTTCACAATTCTCGCTTAAATCTTATCATTTTTAATATTAGCGCGCTCTCTCTCTAACAGTCGTTTATACATACATGACACTATACGCATGTCTTCGAATACGTTATTAGGCATATTAGGTAGGTATCTTCTATTCAATTATGATATTTTTACCGTCAAACGTGATGTCTTGGAAACAACAGTTTCCGAATTATTTAAAACTATAAAAATAATAAATTCAGTTCGCACACATCGCAATCACATATATTTGGGTTGAATACCTAACCCATTGTTTTATTTTTCCTAACAGCGAAATTTTCTTAGTTTCTAGCAAGCGACACGAATAAAGAATTTCTCTGAAGCAAAATCAGCCTAAAACTTTGAAAAATAAACATTGTTAAAGTTCAGAGTTCAAAGTGACAAAAATTCTAAAGAAGAAAAGTGGATTATTTTCAAGAGGCGAGAAAGAACGTGGTTTTGTGGACAAATATTACTTCAAAGTGTTTTTGAAATTGTGCGGAGGTGACGAAATTGTGATATTTTAAATGATCAGTTAATTTTAATGAAATTTCAAAAGAAATCCTTGACAACAGTGTTTCATGTTTCATCTCAAAAGCTACGTTAAAGTTTTAAATAGTATAATAAATAATAGATAAGTGTTTAGTTGTACAAGAATTAATAAATGTACTGAAAATACTGGGGAGCAAATTATAAAAATTAATTAAAAAAGCAATTTAATAAATTAAAAAATATAAAAGCTTTGTAATTTTATAAGGTAATTAATTTTAAAAGTTCCAGGAGGCCAGAAAGTTGAATTGGTGATAAAGAACAAAGACTGTTTTAGTTACTGTGCAAAACACAGTGTATTTGAGACGAAATCTCAGAAGGTTACTTATTAAAAAGTACTAGGAAATCAGAAAGTGTGAAGAAAAGAAGAAACGTTGAATATTTAGTTCGTAACGAGCGTTGAAGGACGTCATTGGACGCAGTAGTTAATAAAAACAATTACCAGGGTGACACAAAGAGGAATCGGTTAGTGGCGCATGGAGCGTGGATTGCAAGGCGTGGTGTGCCTCGTGGTGGTGATGTTGATCTTGTGAACCGCTCCCCTCCTGGCCGCACCTGTACTCCTGATCGCAGACATGGTGCTCCACCAAGGCGTCAGTGAGTATTGATCCCAGCATCAATTGGAAACTTTGGTTCTGCCCTTTCTGCCCTCCTGGTTATGGCTTTATATCACCCAACTAATCTGATTGACTCCTTGTAATGGCATTATATTTTATCCAAATAACTTGACTGTTGATTAACTCTTGGTAATGGCTTAATATTTTATCCAAATAACTTAACTTTTAACTAACTCTTGGTTATGACTTTATAGTATCCAACTATTGTATCCAACTAACCTAACTATTAACTAACTCCTTTATAACTTTATATTGCATCAAACTAATCTGACTATTAAATAGTTCTTGATTTTTGGCTTTATATTATAGCCGCTAACCTCATTATTAAATAAATCCTTATTGTGACTTTATACTATATCCAACTAGGTACATAACCTAACTATTGACTAACTCCTGGTAATGGTTTTATATAATTATATCCAACCAACCTAACTATCAACTAACTCCTGGTAATGGCTTTGTATTTTATCCAAATAACTTAACTTTTAACTAACTCCTGATTATAACTTTGTAATATTATATTAACCTAATTATTAACTAGCTCCTGGTTTTGACTATATATTGTGTTCACCTAACCTAACTATTAACTAAAATAGGTACTATTATTTTGGTTACGGTTACCTTTTCACACCTTTTCTACCTTCCTAGTTATGGCTTTGTATAATATCGATGTAATTAATTATTAACTTAACTTACCTTTAGTGATCTCTGTATTAGATATACATATTGTTTTAAATTACCTGCGCTTTTTTAAATATCAATATCTTAAGTATATCTTTTTCAGTACTAGTAGTTACCCCCAGCTTTTGCCGAGTTTCTACCCCATTTTTTAATAGAATAATTGAAAAATATGGAAGAAGCAATAATATATAATATGGCGTATTGCGTTTTTTTCACAACACCAGCTATGGCGGTTCTAGATTTTTGTAGCTTCAGAAACAAACGGATTTTCTTTTATTTTGTAAGGCAATCATTTCTAAAAACGACTTCATCTCTTACATGTTATTATTAAGTTTTGTTCCAATAGTAGAATGGATGTTAATGTTTATTTTATTGAAATAATAATTTTATTGATAAGAAACTCGCAAAACAAAACCAATTTCAAACAAACCTATGAATTAATAATTGTCCTTGAAGAAACTGACATTTTTAACTAATCAAAGGTGCTATTATTTATCCAATTAAGCAAGCAGTATACGTAATCCCACTCCCAGGCAATAAAATTATAATCACTGGCTAATTAAATACGTCAAGAAAGATCCTTGTCACTATTCATCCACTTGTGGAGATCTGGAGATTCATCATTGGCTTATTATAATATAGTGCAGGGTTACCACATTGACCATGGTTACCACATAAACCTGGAAAACCTGAATTAATCAGGGAATGTGACTATCGCAATATTCTTAATTGAAGATATTCGTTAAGTCTAATGTTTATACAATTTTCTCACGCGATACACTGTCCTTTAATTAAATAACCCTACTTATTTAATGTACAGATAATTCAACGACAGTGTTACGCAATTTAAATAAGCTTAAATTGGTATTTCTTTAAAAATGTTGTGATTGCTTCGTTCTCATATTTCGTGACATACTTTTCCTGGTTGGTATTTTTTTTTGTAATATGATACTATGCGTACTAAACACAGGGTTTTAGCAAACCCTGAGGAAGAGAGCACCGCTCTCGAAACGCGTCGGTTTTATATACATTGAAAGTGGTTAAAACAAAGAAATTCTTTTAATTTTAAATTAAAATGGTGACACAAAGTAAATTTGCTGTATTTGAAGAAGAAAAAAAAATTGCCCTTTTCGCGATTAATAACGACGTGAAGTTAATGTTTACATTACGCAATTTCCCCGCAGGGGTAGGCATATAGAATGGGCCGCCAAAAAATTAGATCTTGGCACACACTCCTTGCCTCATTCACGTATACATCGTCTTATACGTACCCTTCTATTATTCTGATTCTTGACATGGCCTGACTCAAGTATCTGATTCACTCGATCGTGCCATGTCTTCCTCGGGCGTCCCCGACTTATTCTCCCATTGATTTTTCTAAAGAAATTCTACAATTTGCTATAATTTAGCCATATTTCATAATATTTTTTCTTGGAGTAGGTACCATTTTAATCTTTAATCTTAAAACTTTATCCTAAAAATACATTTGTTTAGTAAAGAAATTATAAACTATGTTTAGGTATGTACATGTGTACTAGAAACTTAGAAAGATTGTTTTGAGCTTTGATTTTTCCATAAATAATTTTTAATTTAAAAATTTTTTTCCCAGAAAGCCATATTATACGAGTATGTCTTAAAAAATTTACACCTCATGCATTGTGGCTACTTGATTGTCTGATAACGACACAGGTTCGATTTTACAATACCCGGAAAACTGCTCAGAAAACCCGGAAATACCAGGAAATTTAAAAGTCAGTTTAAAGCAACCCTGTCACATTAGACTTACCTATACTAGATGTGAAATATGATATGCTGTATACATATTCGCATACGTAGTTCCTTCTCAGAGTTGGAATGCCAAGTCGGGAGAGAGAAGTATCTAATGAATGGTTTTCGTAATTAAATCCTAGTTTCGTTCAAGATTCGTACGTTGATCAAGATTGTTGAATGAATGTGTTATATAGGATGGGCTATAAACATTTACACTTCTCGCTTCTTGGGAATTTAGTCACAATGGATCGCTTTATGGGAGAGCAACGCGCTTTGTGGGTAAAACATTTTTACAAAAACATGAATATTTACTATGCGAAATTTGTATTGTAGTCACTTGAAATGCTATTCTTCTCTATCAGTTTTCTATATGGTGGTTTTTGTGTGCTCTAGTGTTTAAAATAATATTCTGAAATTGACCTGCTGACAAACTGCTTTGGCAGTTTAGCGGGTACTGATAATGAAGATGTCTAATATTAAATCCATAAATAAATGTTAAATCCAAATTGATTCAGTTAATGAAAAACATGTCATTAATTGTAGGTCTTACAGTCAAACAATTTATGTACAAAAAACCATACCGACGATTCGACAGCTTAAAATCAAACAACGTTATCTTCATTTAATTTATAATTCAGTTCACCAGGTTCATGGGGTGAGGTTTATCTAGATCTTGGCGACCTGTCCACTTACTGTATAGCGGGCCGGATCGGAAGAGACCGGTTAAGGGAAACAATTTGGCCTCTTCAGCTAGTCTCTTTCAACCCATCGCTTAGCACCACAGTGGGAGGGATGGATTCATACGTCCGCCACTCTTGGACCCCGATTTATACTCACCCCTCATACATGTTTCCTTCCCAGAACTGTCTCTCTTTCCTTTCCTTTCCTTAAAAGTACCCTCCACACAGCATCCCCAAAGATGCCATACACATATGCGATGAGGGAAATTATTTTTCCAACTGAAGTAAAACTTCACTAACTTATAAAAAAAGAGAGAAAGAAAATGTGCGCGCGCACTGCTCTCGCTTGCTCCTACAGTGTGATACAGACAATAGGCCTGCACTGTGTCTTAGAAATGCGAAACGTAACTGGCTATGAGATAAAGAGAGAAATAAAATGTGTGCTCGCACCTCTCTCTCTTGCCCCTACAGTAATATACGAAACGTAACTCTCTCTCTTTCTATCTTCACTAACTTATATCTCCCTCTCAACTTCCGTTCGCCTCGCCCGATCACGCTTTTCGTAATGCCCTCGTCATTCATTCACCAGCTTACTCCCCAAGTCAAGCGTGCGTAAAGAAGTTTTACTTCAAAAATATACAAAGCGTGGAAGGATATTTCAATCTTGAAGCTTTTAAAAATCTGTTTGACCTGTTTTTCGTTTGATTACCGGATTTAAAAATATATACCTGCCAATAAATTCCCAGGCGAAATTCAATTAGCTATCAGACCTCCGATTCCCGGTGGAAATTACCCAGATCCGGATTAATATTCCCTACTCGTCTTTTCTCCCAGAAATAATTACAAGTACGAATCGAAAGGTGGAATGCCCCATTAGAATTAATACCATTATCCAAGAAGCGGTATTCTGAATCCAAATGGTGCTAATAAAAAAATTGTAAATATTAATCATTGTATCTTTATCTTTATTAATATATAAAACAAAGTGGACCGATTTTTATTATCTTTGATTTGTTGGATTTGTCTCTGCCCCGAATAGCAGAGTAGCTATAAAAACACCGGAAAAATTTACGAAAATAATTATGAATAAAATTCTGTTCCTCTTACATTTTTGAACGAATTCAAAGAGCTGCAGCAATATTGTGATAAGTATAATATTGATTGGTGAGTGAATTCCGAAAATTAAAAAACGTCAAATGTCAATGCGTTAATTGTTTTGCTTTTGTTCTTAAACATATAATGCTGCCCCTCTTTCTTACACACTAAATGTCGACAGTTCGAAATGGGACAAACGGTGAACATAATATGTCTGCACCCCTCCAAAGGAAAAATACAATAATTATGATAAATCTCCCTCACACGTATAAAGAAAATGAAACGCAATTCGCGTAAGAAAGTGGAAAAGTAAGAAAATCACAAAAATTATAAATCCGTACACAACGCCATCTCTGATACTGACAAAAACAAAACACGGACAGTTGCGCATCGATAATTGCTTAATTGTGTAATTTTTAACTATGTAATTTAAAAAAAAAACTGAATTTAATTCAGCTAATAAGTTACACAACAGTTATTGATTCTGGGGCGGTACGAAATTTTTCGGGGTCAGCTAGTATATTATAAGGAAAGGTGTACTGCAATGTGCATGCCGCTAAAACTCAGAAACGAGTTCCAGTACGATCAAGGAAGATATATGGAATGGTAGCCCTTTTTCCCACATACATGAAGAAGGTTCCCGTTTTTACCTGAAGGGCGCATTTTTGAAGATATAAGGGCTAGAAGTTTCGCCCACTAGAAATTTCCAGAACATTCGAGAGCATTCCACAACATTTTAGAGCATCCCGAAACATTCTTGAATGTTGTGGAATGTTCGGGAATAGAGAATCGGAACATCATTGTGGAACATTCCAGAACACTCTCGAATGTTGTCGAATGTTTTCTCCAAAACGGAGCGGGCGGTTTTTTACTGCTAGTACATAAGGAATACAAAAAAACGATTGTGCTTTAGACCACACGAGTGAAGTAAAACTTCACTAACTTATAAAATAATATATGACATTGGAGTGACATATGACATTGGGGTGACACATGACCATGAGGTGACCTAAGACCTCGGGTTAGTATGTACGCCTCGCCCGATCACCGTTCGCATCGATCACCGTTCGCATCGATTACCGTTCGCATCACACTGTTCGTAACGCATCACAATTTTCGTAACACATTCACCCGCGTACCCCCTAAGTCGAGCGTGCGTAAAAAAGTTTTACTTCAATAATATGGTAGATAAAAACCAAGGATTTAATAGAACCATTGCTAGAATTTCGAAAGCCAACTGTCATTGTTTTAGTAGCACAGCATCTGAGGTTGATTACCAGTCCGAGTTGAGAATAAGGTCGCACTTCCAATTAGGAATTATCGCAGATTCCGGCCGGTCTTGTGCCGTGAATTTAAAATGCACTGATCTTCTATCGAGCACGAAGGAACCGGCGGTGCCGAACCACCACCTTCCCCTTTCCTTTCTCATTTTTTCTTACTCCTTCCCACTTCCCGTCACCCCGTCGGGCCGGATTTTCTTATTACGAACAGAAACCAGAGACAAAAGAAAACTTGGTAATAATTTTTTTTTAAAGACATGCATTCCCGGGTTACGAATAACCTGACAATATTTGAAAATCTCCTACCACCCTTACAGTTAGCGGAAAATTTTGCTTGTGTCGTGATGGAGGATTTAGCCAGCTGAGGAATCTAACACAGGGCGCCTGCGTGGGACCCAAACGCGATGCCAATTCAGCCACTGACCGGTTGATTATATTATATATATATATTATAATAGTTAATGGTGGATTAAATTGATGCTTACTTACCAAGTATGAGAGAGGGTGTTAACGGATGCAATTTAGTTACTTTAACCAATGATTCCTACCATTATTTTGACTGAAAACTGTAAATTTAATTGAAGTCTCCGGTGAGATTATTAATGTGTTTTTTTAATTCACTAGGTTTTTTTTAGTTTGGGTACCGCCGCCCCGGGAACCATAATTAGATAACCAACACCTCTGCCATAGAGGGCACTGCCTCTAACAGGGGTGCCCGGGTTCATGGGGTGAGTTATGGGGTCTTGGCGACGTATGCGTCTGTCCTGCTGCATGGCGGGCCGGATCGAGAGAGTCTGGTTGAGGGAGGCCTTTTTGTGATGACTTTTGTGTTATCTTAGGTATTCTGGACTCCGTTATATGATGGATCCAGATTCCTCTGATTATGATCTCAGACAATAATAAGTCGTAGGTAGACTATTGATGTTTATTCCGAGATTGTACAATGGCTCTTCTAAAGAAGTCTTTAGGTAAAGAGGACGAATGGACAACAATCACAACCTTTTATACGTTACTCATGCTGTCTCACTCATACACGCATGTCTCTTTCATATCGCAAGACATACGTTCACCACACTTTTGACCTTTCCAGCCGGACTCTCTCGACCCATCGCCTTGCACCGCAGTTGGAGGGATGGATTCATACGTCCGTCACACATGGACACACTGACCTCCAGATTCCTACCCTCCCCTCATTCCTATTTCCTTCCCAGAACTTCATATCCTTCCCTTCCTTAAAAATACCCAGAGGTTGGGTTTACTCGATTGAATGACCAATGCGACGACGTGTAAAAAACAAACAAAAAACAAGAAAAAAGTCACCGAAGACTATTCATAGTCAATATTATAACCTTCTTTTTTTCGAATCCTTTTTTTCCAATATCACAAGGAAACACAATGTTAATATTATTCTGCCTTGAAAATGAAAAAGTCAAGTAAAACTAATATTTCAATATACATGCAGGGAGAAGGTTACAGGGTGGGAGAACTAGCAATAACAGAATGCATTCCCTGTTCGTACAGCAGACACCACCGAGTTCTACCATCTCATCCCCAAACGAGATATTAAACCCAGAGGTTGTAGAATATTAAAGATTTTAGATATTGGATGCCCTACTCACTGTCTAAATTCTACAATGATTTCATTCAGAATTGAGCAATGGCTGATTGAACATTTAAACACAGAATTTTAAATTACAACATCGAACTTCTTTCCCTCATTAATTTTAATATACCCTTAAGACGCACACGGCGTACAGAACTATTCCACACGTTTAATTACAAAATAAATGCAGCAACTAAACACATAAAACAACTGATGGTAACTAAGAATTGCATCATAAAGACCATACTTTTGGTCCCTTTAAGGACGTCAACAACTGAAATTTTTAAACAGTTGATGTTCCAAGCAAACAGAAAATTTACGCCAAAAACATTCTAGTACATCACCTCAAAAATGATTCAGAAGCAGACACCTCACATGCTCATAAAACCAGAGCCAAACAAACAGACATACTTAATATTCCAAAATGTAACTCTTCGTTTGGACAAAGAAGTTCTGAAGTCCCACTTAGTGTCAAACAAATTAAAATAAAAAAAAAAATAGCTACATTAAGGACATAAAAAGGGTTGGATGAAGGAACTATCGGACAATGAACTTACTAGTATACTAAAAACACCGTCGTAGAAGTTTCTGGAAAACCTTATCCAAACCATGAAGTCGTTGAAAACTTATCCGAAGCATAGTCTTCCTCAGCACAGGATCTCCTGGTGAGGAGGTCCATGAATATAATTTCTATTATATACCTACATAGGTATATACCTATCATGTTTCTTATAAAAATGTTAAAAAATAATAAATATATAGTTAAAAAAAAAAAAACTAATTCGCAAATTAACCGTGCTCTTCATACATTCAATAATGTTTTTATAAATTCTAACATCGACAGTTTCTCCGACTAATTGCCCAAATTTAAAAAGAGCATATTGTCATTATTATAAACTGTTCAATGAGCATATTTATCACTTCACCCATCCCCACTTCTTACATCCACAAACATACTCATACATATGCACACACCTACCCAATACGCATATCACCCGTTAGTTCTTAAACAAACATACCATAAACAAGACACTACAAAGAAATATATCATCGGTACCCACCATGAAATATTGTCTAATTACTGTAAATTGTTCTCATCACTGTAATCAATGTAGTGTTTGTTTCTGTTCATAAATAAATAATAAATAAATTCCATGGGATTCCAGAGATCTTCAATCGTTTAAAGATTTTAAGGGATGTTTTGTTTCTTTGTTATTTATTTAATTCTCTGTCCCTTATTAGCGAAAGTTTATTAACGACCTCTATACGACATATTTAATGGTTATATTCAATTGATTGTTTTATTTCCTTTTCGAAGAGGTGTACAAGTTCATTGCGATCACGTCTCTACATTGCCACATGCTGACTTCTGTTTTATAAAGCAAAGTTCTTGTAAGGTGAGGTCTGACATTAAAAAATATGCAATTTAGAATTGAAACCTAGAATTTCTTTGTCATTTTATGATTGAATTATAAGATTTAATGTCAATATCCCTTTACCGCCATTGCTATGATGTTACAAACTTTTATGTCAGCTGCAAATATCAACATTTTGAATCAATATAATATCTTCGAAAAATTCGGTATTTTTCAAAAATTATGTCGTCAGCCTGCTTAAATTAATATGATGTACCTATTTATAAATATATCATTTATTAATTTATTGTGTATTTAATTATTTGATATAATTAAATTAATGTGATATAGGTATGTAACAATCGGTTTTAACGATTTTTTTAACACCCCTTTCAAACAAAAATGGTTATGAAAATGAAATGAAAATGGTATTCAAATTCATGACATAGTTACAATCACAGGCAGACCTTTCTTTCATATTTAGCCTCCCTCGGTGCAATACCAATTCTAAGCAGAATTCTTTCATCTATCGTGCGTCCAATACTTTTAACACACAATACAAAAAATTTGACATATTTAATTCTGCACCACATTCCTTAAAATCACACAGACGCTCTCTCGATAGTTTATAACAACAATAATTTCTAATACCACCAGTCACCATTATATTAAATTCTTTTTTTTTTTCTCTTTTAATTTTTTGTTTACTCATGTTTTTATTACTATACCTCAACCTAACCCATTCTCCCTCCCCCCCATCCTACCCCCTCCCTATTCCCCCCTAATTAACTTGTCGCTTGAAATGTAATTTTTTTTTTCTCTATATCTATGGAACCACTACACTTGTATACAAAACCCATGTGGAAACCTGTAAATGGTTCAATTATTGTCACTTAATTACTATTATGCTCTGTTATGAATGTAAACTGTTGGTCTCCCAAATAAAATAAAAATAAAATAAAATAAAATATTTACTAGAATTTTATTTTCTGAAGTCGAAAAAGAAGTTATTATTTGAAAAATGCTGTATACACGATAACCAATTGGGGATGCCATAGTCTCACTGGCTCCAGACGGGAGCAGTTGAGATTCTTGTGCGGTATTACTGTAAAAAAAAAAAAAAAAGCATCTGGGTGGGACTCGACTCTGGTTGCGATACCTATAAATCATACACTTTATAATTATTGTTAGCGCGGTAATTTACGCCTATCTTAATTTAACCGATAATAGCGAAGTTTACGTTTGACCGAGTTTGGCGTATTTTCCTTCAAGGTAATCGAAGATTTGAATGTACCTGGTACAAACTAAAGTAGAACATATTTATTTCCTTTTGTCCAAGGAAGCCAAATCGGTTGACACGTTGACATACTTTTCGGAATGAGTAGACTGTTCTTGTGCAGTAAAAGAATTCCATTCTAACTTGTATTTTTTATTTTTATTTTAAATACATAAACGGCTATACTGCCTTTTATAAATAAACATATAATCGAGTACAAAAGTAAGAAAAATAAAATCATTACATAATAGTAGTTTTAAACTTAAAAATAACATACAATCATTTTGTGTATCACAACAAAAAATAACAAAAAAAGAACAATGAGAAATATCATCATTTCATTTCAACATTTAATGAAAAATAATTTTTGAGTGCATGTTTATATTGCGCTAATTTTAAGAAATAAATGTCGCCGATGTTAGCATGTTCATTTCCCAACATGTGTAATCGACTGATTGGTGAGTAATAATGTGATAATGTATGTGTGTTATTATAGTAGAACGGTAGAGTGAGTCTATTGTTAGCGCGACCAGGGCAATGAAATCGTATTAGTTCTATTAAATCAGGGGTATCCAGGACCGAGTGAATTATTTTATATAATATTAATAGATCGCAGATTTTTCTGCGATCTGATAAATTTACGAGATTAGTCCAGTTTAATAACAAATTATAGTCCACGGATTCTCTTGGAATACCTAATTTAAAATTAATATACCTAAGGAATCTATGCTGGACTTTTTCAATCGCTTGAATATGCATATTGTAATGTGGAGCCCAAATCGTAGAATTATATTCCAAAATGCTTCTCACTAGCGTTATGTATAAAATGCGAATAGTATCAATGTTACAAAATTGTTTGGTTATTCTAATAATAAATCCTAAAATCTTCATTGCTCTATTAATAATATTAGTTATATGGCTAATAAATGTAAGTTTTGAGTTAAAAATAATACCTAGATCATTTATTGTTTCTACTGAGTTTAATATAATTTTGTCAAGATTATATTCATAAATGGTCGGTTTCTTTATTTTATAAAATCTCATTATTTGACATTTACTAATGTTAAGTGCCAGTTTATTGCTTATACACCAATTAAACAAGTTGTTTAAATTTTTTTGTAAAATTATGCAATCAGAAGTATTTTTAATTTTTTTATATAATTTTAAATCATCAGCAAATAACAGGATATCAACATCGGAAAAAACGTCTACAATGTCATTAATAAATAAAATAAACAGTACTGGTCCTAAATGGGAGCCCTGTGGCACACCACTAGTGGCAGAAAAGGCATCCGATATTACGTCATTTAACTTTACAAACAGTTGTCTATTTGTTAAATAACTCTCTACCCATTTAAGAAAGTTCCCGGTTATACCCATACTCCTTAATTTATTTATCAATATTTTAATGCAAACTTTATCGAATGCCTTGCTGAAATCAGTATAGTAGATATTCTTACAATAGGGTAGGATTTTTATGTTGCCAAAATGAAATTAAGGCCACGTTATTATTTGACCTACAAGCTGATACAAATCATATTGTAATATGTATGCTAATCCATAATCTCGATTTTCCAGTTGCTTTATTTTGATGTGATTTCGTATAAGAGTCACAACTATCCGAAGTCAATAGAACTATGGCATCATTTTTAACCCCTCAGGCAAATTTATTCGCTTTTGAGATTATACGTTTATTTCTAATATTACAATTTGTAAATGTATTTCATCAGCCAACCTTTAAAAAAAAAAATTGTTTTCGGATGTGATCAGAAATATTCCATTTATTTTAATTTTATTGCTGATCGGAAATATTTTGGTCTTCTGACAGAATATGCCTGAGGCTTGAGGGATTAAGTAATGTTGTGAGGCTGATGGTGTTGTGGAGAGGATGAGATGGGGAATAGGAAGGTTAGGAAGTACCATATGTACATATTGAGAAGAATGTATGCGTCGTTTCCTGGATACACTGACCCCAAGATTCCTACCCAGCCATCATACCTTTTTCCTTCCTAGAATTTCCTCATATTCCTTTAAAATACCCTCCACGCACCATACCCAAAGATGACATAGGACCTGAGGGAATTTTTTTTTCTCAGGGCCTCGTGTGTGTATTGTAAAAAAAATTGGTCCCCAAACGTGAATAAACCGATTTCTGAATGTTGGACTCTCATCGAGGCGATACTGAAAGTATATTGCAGTCCGGAACGATACAAACCTTTTTTTAAATGTATTATATACCCGCGCCCGGTTTTTGACCTGTGATGTCTTGCAGCGGCAAGGAGCAGGCCGCTGAAAAAAGTTCAAGTTTACCTTTCTTTCTGAAAATTTTCTGCATTTTCCTGACGTTTTCCATAATAATAAAGCAATACCTACTTCATACAATTTAGAAAACTGTAAAATAATTTGTTAATCGTGAAAATTGGTTTTAATTTATTTTTTAATTATCTTCCATCTATCAATTTTTATAAATTAGAGTGCCGGTGTAGATTTAATTTTTTGACATAAGAATAGGAAGGTCACTCTCTATACAAAAACTCCCCAACTCCTTTTCTAACCCCATAAAGTCGATTTTTTGATATTTCTTAGTACCGTCGCCCTGGGAACCATTTATTGGATAACCAACACCTCTGCCATAGGTCCGGGTTCATGGGGTGGGGTTTGTCCAGGTCTCGGCGGCCGATGCATCTGCCCACCTGCTTCATGGTGGGTAGGATCGAGAGAGACTGGTTGAAGGAGGTCTTTTATCCTTTCTAACCAGAATCTCTCGATCGACCGCCTTGCACCGCAGTTGGAGGGGTGGATTCATAAGTCCGTCGTCCTCTTGGACATACTGACCCCCAGATTCCTACCCAATCCTCATATCTATTTTCTTCTCAGAACTTCCTCTCCTTACTTTCCTTAAAAAAACCCTCCAAACATCATCCCCTAAGATGACACAGGCCCTGAGGGAAATTATTTTCATCAGGGCCTCCCGTGTGGATCTAATGTAAAAAAAAAATTGCGAAAAAAAGATAAAGGGAAAATTACTGAATATCTGATTTCTAAAATGTCTGTGACTTAGATTAGCTAGAAAAACATAAAGTTAAATTTTTACCCCTATTTCTGTATCTTTTTTTTAAATATGCTTTTTTGTATATTTGTGTAAAATATGCTTTTAACCCTGATTGTTCGATTTTAGATTATATGATCGAAATCGCAATCGCAATAATCGTTCACGCAAAAGTAAGAAGAATGGCATCACATGCCACATAACTTCATCTGTTTTCTTGGCGAATTCCACTTCGTTGCTATTTGCCAGCCAAATTTATCACGAGCCGTTTCTAAAATATATTTATATGCAGACTCCAAAAAATATTCCAATTTTGTTTATCGCACATTAATCGTGTGGGGATTCAAACCACAGAAGCCATAAGTCTCCTGGCAGAGACGGAGGAATTTAACCTTTCGGATGCCGAGCCTTTTTGACTGTACCAGATATTTCACGATTAATTGGTGCATGATTAATTAGTGCCTAGTACCCGGTTGAAAAATTTTCTAACAGCTGTTTTAAAATAATCTACTAAAAATAAAAATAAAGTGGTTTTCTGAACAGTGTTCAGAAAATTCAATTTAGGAGGCGGGAATGGGTACCGCAGCCTCGGAAACCATCTATTGTCACCCCAAATGGTTCGCTACATTTGGTGAGTTAGCAGAGGTGTTAGTTACGTCATGGGGTGAGGTTTGTTTAGGTCTCGTTGGTGGAGGATCTCCACACACTGAACCCCAGATTCCTACCCACCCTTCAAACCTTTTTCCTTCCCCGAACTCTCTTCTCCCTCTTTTTCCTAAAAAAAACCCCTCCACACAGCATCCCCAAAGATGAAATAGGTCCTGAGGGAAATTATTTTCCCCAGGGCCTGCTGTGTAGAGCTGATGTAAAAACAAAAAAAAACACAAAGATAGATGAGCTCATGTAAATAAACAAAAGGTTTTTTTTTTTAATATACTGCTACAGGTTCTAAGAAATATAGTTTCAGGCTACAATCTGAATTCAAGAAGGAATTTCAGTATAAGATAGTACGACTTTTTTATTTTATATTAGGTATTTTGTTTAATTTTTTTGGTAAAATTAACAGTAAATCTTAAACATTAAACATACTTATTTCCAGTGTAGGTGCATGGGTTCATGGGTGCACTCATGATTCGAAATTGTATTCCTGCGCAATGCGTAAATTTTGGTAGGTACCATAATAATTTTATTAATTAATAACTTTTTTGTATTTCTTTTGCTTTCACAGATTGACTAAATCTAAATTTCTTATTGTGAAGAACTATAAGTACGTAACAATATGTTTTTCTCCAACGCCGATCTTTAACTATATGTATATAAAATCAAGATACATAAAGCAACATCACTTATCAATAAAATTTACCCAAGCTCATTGTTATTAATTCCTGACTCCAAAAAATAGATAAATACAATAGTTTGAGTAGTTTTATGTACCAGTCCGAAAATTACCGTAACGGTTCAAAACCCGTCCGATCTATTAATAAACAGCGGAACATAAAAAAAAACTTTGAGTGCAGTTCACACACGGTAGAAGCGAAACATTACCAAAACAATCTCAAGCCTTGAAAAGTGAGGTCATGATCAAAGTGGAAAATGAGCGCATACCTAGCGTCATTTCCGTTTCATATCTCAACCAATAGGAGCCTTTAAAAGTGACATCATAATGAAAGCGGTCAATGAGCGCAGTATGATGCTTTGCAGGTGCTGCAATGCGTCATTTCCGTTTCACCCAATTTTAAATCACTAACTGGGTTAAATAAGTTAAACTTAAAAAAAAACATTGTGTTAAATCAAACAACGATCGTTGTTAGCTGGAACGTTCCCTAGGACAACGATTAATCGTTTACCGGCATTCGCAGGGTTAAAAGGAAAGCCATGTACATCCATGTGTTTTCCATATAAATCAATGGAAGGAGGTAAAGCTGGTTGATTTGCCCGCAGGCATACGGTCTAGCGAACAAGTTTTTCATCATTCGGAGGCTTTACCAGTCTAAATAGATTCAGGTTTTACTTTGTATATTTGTCGATGACGTGTGTTGAACTATGGAATCAATAAACTCGAACGAACTACGTTTACTTTGTGTAAAGTTTGTACTGGAAGGTAACAAATGTTTAATTTTGTGATAAATTTCATATTATTACGCAATATACCCCACAACATACCCTTATAATTAATTGAGGAGGGTGTAGTCCCGCTGACTCCGGTCAGTTGGGAAAAGTTGTTCAGTCTAGCAAATCTAAAAAGCAGGCATGTTTGTTTCCCTAAAGGGAAACAAAAATCATATTTTACTGGTGTACGAGACAAGTGGTCGCATATGTACAGATACTGTATTAAAAATGATGTTGGATACAATTTGTCACGCCAATAGCCTTTCAGAGAGTTAAATGAATTTATTACCGACCAAATGATTTTAAATACTGGAAAAGAAATTAAGGAAAAACTGAATTAACTACTAAATAAAACACTTAATATTTCAACTTGGAGCCTTTGGTTTGTAGGAGACTTGTTTTTTCAAATTTTTCTCAATATTTATTTGCAACTAGCCCGCGTTGAACCTTTATTGCAGAAAAACTTTCTATTCTTTGTGGAAGTTCATAGTAAGGTATTTTTCCTGATTGCAACGTTTTGCAGCCAGATGTGCAAAAATTTAATGCAATAGTTCTTGTCAAGTCAGTTCAATTCCCCGTAACCATAATCTTTCATAATTTTTATTGCTTTTATAAGAAAATGTACAATTTTAAATATTAGATCCAACTTTGTAATGCAGTTTTAAAATCACTGTTCTTATTTCTAATATAGAGCGAACAAAAGACTCCACCCATCGTTAAAAATAATCCTTCCAAGAAAATCATCCTATTTTCTCACAGTAAAGGAAGGCTACTATTTCGCCTACAATATATATTATTTTATACGCTCTGTTTCAGTCGCTTTGAAAGATATTCAAGTATATATTTTTCCTCATTTAGGACGGAAAAAAGAAAAATAAATTCCCTCCAACATTCTGATAGCGCTGTACAGGCAAATGATTGATTGTTATTTATTGATAAATTCCATTCTATTCCAAGCTATTATTTTTGTTGAGAAAATTGTCATGACATTTAACTTGAGAGGTTATTTTTAATCAATTGATTTTTTTATTGTTGGAAATGGTCTTGCAATAAGATTTTCTTTGTCGATTTAAAAAGTTAAGTTAAAATAATCAAGTGACCCCCGTTCACAATCTACATTGAAAAATTGTGCTTTCACTCACAAATTTTCTGAAATAATACTAAGTTTTTCTGCAACACTTACAAACCGGACTGAAGGTTGAACAAAATGAACAACAACCGAAAATGTCAAACATTTTAACAAAATTATTGTCTGCTTGTATTTTTTGTCAAGTAATTAACAATTTTATTATACCTAACTCTATTTAATGAAAACTGTAGGAAATAAATTTAATTTAAATTTAATTTATTTCAAATATATTTTATTGTATTCATAATGCAAACCAATTCGGAGTAAAGATTAATCCAAACATTAATTATGATATACTAGCTGAAGTCCCCGGCGATGCCCGGGCTTTACACAGAGTTTTAGAAATCAAACGTAGACAGTGACCTTCCTCTTGTTTTGAAGGTCACATGTATAAAATTTCATCAATCTCGGCATAAAACTGTAGATTTGCATACAAATCAAATCCACACCCCCCGCTTGCCAGCCCACTCGCCCACCACATACAGACATTCTCCTTTATATATATTTCAACCAATTTACACAAAACCTTGACAAATTATACAACTAAACCTTCCTCATCACTCTATCTATTGGTGAAAACCGCATGAAAATCCGTTCAGTAGTTTTTGGGTTTATCGCGAACAAACAGACAGACGCGGCGGAGGACTTTAATTTATAATATGTAGAGACTCCCCCACCCGGCTACGCTTTGCTGTGGCAAACGAAACACAATGCCATCTACTGGATGGTTACCCAACCTTTATAACACTGTGCTATTAACTCACACCGCCATCTGTTAATTTGCATAAAAATCAAATCCACACCGCCCGTGGCAGCCCGCTCGTCCACCACATTCAGACATTCTCCTTTAATTATATATTTCAATCAATTTAGACAAAACCTTCACAAATTATGTACCTAAACCTTCCTCATGAATCACTTTATCTATTGGTGAAAACCACATGAAAATCCGTTCAGTAGTTTTTGGGTTTATCGCGAACAAACAGACAGACGCGACGGGGGACTTTAATTTATAATATGTAGAGGAGTAGCATTAAGATTCGCCTTTAGATTCTAGATTATATAATCCGCCATTATTGAAATAATAGAATCTGGTGTCTGTCCACAACAAATAACCCTCTTAACAATCTCCGACGTATATTAGAGAATGTATGACGCATTTCAAGCTCAAAAAACCAAAAATAACACATGTTTTTCTCAATAAGAACTAAACTCTAGTCCAGGGGTGCCCAACCCAAATCATTCAGTGGGCCAAACAAAATCCTGAGCATAGGTGGGGACCACACATATAACACATGTAACACCACGCTTTATATTTAAATCTATAAATCCACAAAAGAAGTAAAATTTACACCTTCATAAAACCAAAGTTTCGCAACGCAGTTTGAAAAAAAAATTAAGATTTGGGATTTTTTTAAAAACTATTTTTACATGGAACAACTATAAAGTGAGGTGACAAAACGTTTATAATACATTTGTCTAATAAATTTATTTTTTTTCGTTATAAAATTTCGAATTATAAAATTTGAAATCTCATTTTATTACCTCTCAAAAACAGTTTTTAGTTTTCGGATAGGTTCAGAAATTTTTCATTTATTTGGATTTTACTCCAAAGCGGAAATATTTTTATTTTATTTTTATTTTTTATTTATTTATTTTTTTTTTTTTTTTGCAGAAACAAACAGTACATTATTACATATTAGAAAGTAGTTACAAGTTATAGAGTTAATACAATAATTGGTACCAATGACATGTCGCTGTTATATAGTATATGTTTTTATGTGACAAATGATGCATTTTACCTATATTTAATTAATAAATTATTGAGGGAGAGGGGTAAGGGTGTGTGTGTGTGTGTGTGTGTGTGTGTGGATGTGTGTGTTATGTGTGCAAGTTCAGTGTGCTAGAAATGTTTTTCTTAAATAAAGGAAGGGAATCAAAAAATATGTCGATATTTGTACTTGTTTGAATTGAGTTGAATCTTTGAAGGATGCGGGATATGGGGGAGTTGGCTGCAGCGTTCGTATTATTACTGGTTGTGTAAAAAAGGTTGGTGTGGCGAGTTCTTTTAGATGGGATGTTAAAATTTATTTGGGATAGGAGTTCTGGGCAGTCTATTTCGTTATGTATTATTTTATGGAGAAATGTCATGTCGGCTACCGTTCGCCTGGATTTCAGGGATTGGAGAGTGCAGATATAATTATTGTTGTATTTATAACCGAGATACTTAATAAATTTATTTTGTATGCGCTCTATATTATTGACGTATTGGGTGTATTTGGGATTCCAGACAGGCGATGCAAATTCCAGTGTACTTCTGACTAGTGAGGAGTAAAGCATTACTAGCGTATTTGGATTTTTAAATAATTTACTCAGACGTAGTATGAAACCCAACATTTTGTAGGATCTATCAGTGATTGAATCAATGTGCGTATTAAATATAAGTTTACTGTCTAAATATACTCCTAGGTCCTTACATTCATTTTTTGAGATCACGGGTTCATCGCAGAGTGAATAGCGGAAGTTAATTATATGCTTGTTTCTAGTAAAGGACATAGTGTGGCATTTAGAAACATTGAGATCCAAGTAGTTAGCTGTGCAATAGTTGCAGAGCCTATCTAAGTCACTTTGTAGCTCTTTACAGTCCGATAGAGAGCGAACCGTTTTATAAATTTTCATATCATCTGCATACATTAAAAATTTAGAGTGATGGAAGCATGAGCCTATGTCATTTATGTATATATTAAAGAGGAGCGGACCAAGATGGGAACCCTGAGGGACACCCGAGGTTGCTTTGATAATTTTGGATAAAACTCCATTTATTGAGATAACTTGACTACGATTGCTGATGTATGATTTAATCCATCTAAACAAGTCACCGTGTATTCCAAGACGAGTGAGTTTATTTAACAGAATTGAGTGGATAACGCGGTCGAAGGCCTTTGAAAAGTCGGTATACATAGCATCGACCTGCACCCTTTCGTCCATATTGCTGTGCAAATAGTTGACGAAAAGGGCCAGGTTAGATGTTGTAGACCGATTTTTCATGAATCCGTGTTGGTTCTGTGTAATTATTGTTGTGATAGTCGGGTAAAGTTGGTCGTAAACGATTTTTTCGAGAATTTTACTTAAGATGGGAAGTTGAGAGATAGGTCTATAGTTTGTAACGTCATGTTTGTCGCCCTTTTTAAAAATCGGAGTTATTACGGCAGACTTCCACTTATGAGGAAAAGTTCCTTCACTTAATGATTTTTTGAAAATTGCACTGACCGGAGGAGTGATATATTTACTACAGTTACGTATGAAGATACCAGGCAAACTATCTAAACCGGGTCCTTTGTTAATGTCAATGGATGAAAGATACTTGTAGGTGATGTCGTCATTGATTGTAATTGAGTTTATAGATATATTATTCAGTGGATCAGGTTCGTGAACATCGGATGCAAAATTTTGGGTATGATCAGTGAAGACGGTAGAGAAATAGTCGGCAAACAGATCTGTAATCTCCTTACTATTGTGTGCGATTCTCGAGCCGTATGTTAGGTGTTCAGGTATGGAAGGAGATTTTCTTTGCGTTTTGACAAAGCTCCATATTTTTTTAACATTATTTTGTACGGCATATTCTAAATGTGAAATATATTTGTGGTATGTGAGAGCAGCGATTTTCTTTTGTCGTTTTCGGAGCAGTGAAAAGGTTTGGTAATCTAGTGGATTCTTGTGGCGTTTCCAGGCTCGAAAGAATTTGAGCTTTTCTTTTGTAATGTTGATAAGAGCCGAAGAATACCACGTTGGGAATTTGTTTGGTTTCAGAATTTTTTTTGGAACAAAGTTATCTATTAAGGCGTCAATGATTAAATAAAAGCTGTTAACCGCCGTGTTGACGTCCTGTGCGTTTAAGACAGGAGACCAGTCAGTTTTTGACAGAGCGTCGTTGACTAGGTCATAGTTGACTTTATTGAATAATTTGATCGTCTGGGGTGAGGAAGTAGTTGTGGGGGAGTGAATATTGAGTTCGACTATTAAGGATGTGTGATGTGTATCCTCCTGAACCAGAGGGGAGTCGGCAGGAGAGACGCAGACTGTGGTGTTACAGAGCACTAGGTCAAGTGTTCTACCGTGCCTATTTGGAATGTGGTTGTATTGTTTTAAGTCCGAGTAAGATAGGCAGTTTAGGAGGGTGGTGGAGCAAAGGTCAGTACCGCGGGGATGATGTGTGGTGTTCCAATTGATATTAGGCATGTTGTAATCTCCGATTAGTAGGAAGATATCGTTTGGATAGTTTGTGGTTAGATCGGATATTCTAGACGTATGACTGTTGAAAAAAGATAATCGCTGAGTGTTTGATAGCTTTGGACCGACTCCAGGTAAGTACGAACAACAGATGTGAATATTAAATATACGTCGTTTTGGGTCTCTTAATACTAGTGAAATCCAAATGTCCTCAGCCTCCGAGCTCCACGACTCGCGTGAATGTACAGTAAAATTTTTTTTTATACCAATTGCGACACCGCCTCCTTTGGTTTTACCCGTGAGGGACGTGTCTCTGTCTTTTCTATAAATAATATACCTGGAATCGAAGAGCTCGTTGTCAGATATACTGTCTACTAACCATGTTTCAGTAATTAAAATTATGTCGAATTCATTTATAAGAACATTGTGATAAAACTCGTTCGTTTTAGTACAAAGGCCACGTGCGTTTTGGTAAAAAATGATGATTTTTTCCAACATTGCAGAAAGAAGTAAATTACCGATTTATTATTGTCTGCCACAAGTCCACTGGAATATGCATTCGGCGAGTGTGTCGCTGGATAATATGCTAAATGTGCGAATGTGTAGGTACGGTTGTTGAACATTTTAGCTGTTGATATGGGTAGAATGAGTGTGTTGTTATGATGTGTTGTTTGCGCGGGATTAAAGGAAAGATAATAATAATTTAATGAAATGTAAGTGAAATGAATAGGAAGTATACAAATTTTTGTAGTTACACCAGGTTTAATAATTGAGCAGGGTAAGATATCAGGATTGCGGGAGATGTTTCGTTTTTTCTTATATATATCTTGGAGTTTCGCACCCATAAAAAATTAAAGTTATTAGCAATTTTGAACTCTTTCGCGGAACGTAATAAATATTTATTTTTCCTTGTGAGTTGGTCATTGATAAATATTTTTCCTCCGATTAAACCTATGTGACGGCAGTCGAGTCCCTTCTTCTTCTTGATGGCAGCAATCAATTCGTCCTTCAATTTCTTGCTGGCAAATTTGGCCACAATATTTTGGGGGCGGGGATCGCGGGGGGTAGCAAGTCCAGGACCATCGGGTAGAGGATATTGACGTATTTTCATCCTGCTAGCGTAAATAATATCTTGTCTGTTTATCGTACATCCCACGTTAGTTGCAACTTTAATAATGGTGTCAGCAAGGTCCTCGTTAGTTTTTTCTGAGATGCCGAAGATTTCAATGTTATTTTCGAGCAGCTGTTGGTCGTGGTTATTATTCCTTTTGTCCAGGTGATTAACAATTTTCTTAAGCTCCGCAATCTCGCCTTCCAGCCTAACTGACTTAGTTTTTTCTTCTTTTAGGTCCAGGTCCATATTTTTAAGTTTTCCTTCGTAATCATCGATTTTTTTTGACATGTAATCTATTGTCTTTATGAGGTCCCGGATTTCAGATTTAAAAGACGTTTGAAAGCTATCGAATTTTAGATCAATGTGCTTCAATAGTTCAGAGTCATCAGACTGCAACTTCTTGGGAGGCATCGCAAATAATTATTTATTAAAATCTTTTAAAGTTTGTTTACGTCAAACACGGCCAATAGGAGTGGGCAGTGATAGCAATAAGCCAATGACAAGGCTGCGATAAGAAATGGCGGCGATTACACTCAATCACAGCTGTCAAAACGAGGATGACAGGTAATTTTGTAGGAATCACTGATATTAGATTAGAAATGATGAGTTTGAGTTTGAATTTCAAGCAAGTTATTCTGCACAGAGACCGTGGATAACAGTTTCACTTATGGATTGCACTTAGCTCTATTCGTTTTACTAGAACTGGAATCAGATGGTATAGTAATAAACAGTTTTAACGGTTAACACACTAGGCGTAATTTGAACAGGTAAATGTAGGTACATACATATGTGACAAAATCCTCTGACAAAACATGGTAGAGACTTGAGGGGTTAAACTACAAGTTTTGTTCATTTCAATAGAGCTAAGAAGAGCGCGATGGGTTTAACAACAGAGTAATGCATTTACTAAAATTATTAGAAAATTGTTGGGAATTGGGAATTTATTCTTCTTCTTTGTGTGCCCTATCAGGTCCTCCCGATGTTGGCGATCACTCTGGTAAATGTATCTCTATCTTGCGCTGCCCGGAATAGCTCCTCAACACTTCCAATACCGGTCCACTCTCGTACATTTCGCAGACTAGATATTTGTCTTCTAGCAGGCCCTCGGCGACTCTCTATCTTACCTTTGATTATTAATTGGAGCAAGTGATATTTCTCCCCTGGAAGTATGTCACCCAGATATGAAATTTTCCTTTTGCTCTAGCCCGCCTGAGAATATCTGTATTGGTGATAATTTTACTTTATTTTATTTTATTTTTTATTAGGTTTGTCAACAGTGATTTACATCAAAGCTTTCACAGATACAATTACACTGAACATGGTTGATGCTATCACTAATTAAAGACAAACACAACATTGATAATATAATACTCACATATGTATACAATCATTCACACACATACGCATACCATACATTACAAAATAATAATAAGTTTTTGCAACAAGTTTTTAGAACAATAATATTATAATATAAGTTTAAAGGTTTAGTTTATAGGTTTATAAGTTTATATAACAATATAAAAGGGAGCTTTAAATCTTGTTAAGAGAAGATTTGAAGTTGGCCAATGTTGACATTGTCAAATTAATGGAATGTTTTTTATAAGCCTCATTAAAATTACGGCACATTCTTGATAAAGCTGAGTCATACCCCAGCTTAGTTCGATATTTTTTAATATGTAACGGAACATAATTTATAAGTCGTGAACTAATTCTAGGAACATTGAACCTGATTTGATGAAGTAGAAAAGGGCAGTTTATTAAACCATTAACAATTTTGAAAAGAAAATTTAAATCTGTATTTAGTCTTCTCTGTTCAAGGGTAATGTCGGTCCATGGGACTTCGAGCATTCTCCGGTGAAGCCACATTACAAAAGCTTCTAACCTGCTCATGGTATTTACTTTCAAAGTCAAAAACTGATACTTGAACATTTTTTTCTTTTTTTTTTTATGAACGCCAAAATCCAAAACATAAACATAACCCAGCTGCAGGTTGGGTATTCCTTCTCTAGTCCAATGAAGGTGGTTGTCTAAGGAAGCAGGAACCACACATAATATTGATTGAAGCCTTGCGGCGCACGTCCGTGGCCCCACGTCTCACGTTTCACGTTTCAGACGGTAAATTATAATTTCCACGTCGGGGAATTTCCCCGCAAAACCCAGTGCCGTTCTGTTTACGAGCCAACTTTCCCTCTTTCCTTCTTGCCCGCCCTTCCCCAAAGGGCGAAGTGGCGGAAATTGGACGGACGACTCTTCGAAGAGAGTATAGTGGGGGAGGTAGTCACGTTGTGGGACTCTCAGACTTGACGCTGTAACTGCAATAATTGAGGACTCTTTTTTTTCTTTTAAAAACCGTTACATATTATTTTTTTATCAACGTTTTTTTTAAATTAAAAATTGTCATTTCATAAATCGTAGGATTAGTGGAGCTCAAAGTATTAGTAGTAGTATTAGTAAGCTTTACAAAACCAGTATTGTTCACTTTTCTTTATAATATAGTTACCTAATTAATTAACATTTCGAATGAATACCGTCAGTAAACTTGAAAAATCGCGAAATCTGTCAAAAATTGAAACAAAAGAAATACACCTTTCAAATATAGAATTATTATTTAATTAATTCACAATATGCATTCTTACGAAAAACTAATCTTCTTTAATCCCTAAGACTTTGTTCGCTTTTCGGACCACTCTTGAAGGTCTCATAGAAATCGTTGTTTCTCCCATGCTATCATGCTTAGAAATATGATCTAAAATTTATTTTCATTATCAGTAATTTTAGTTAGAAAAAATGTAAGGTGAGCCATTTTTAAAACTATTTACATTTTTATTCAAAAATTTTATGTATAAAAAATTATAATATGTTTATTTCGAATTAAAAAATTAACTTCCTCACCTTTCTCAAAAACAGTTTTTAGTTTTTGGATGCGTTCAGAAATATTCCATTTATTTGGATTTTATTGCAAAGTGAAAATATTTTGACCTTCCGACAAAATAGGCCCGAGGCATGAATGGTTAAAATCAACTTGTACTTGCAATTTTTAATAGAAAAATCAGAAAGACAATAGGTCGCAACTAGGAATTGAAGCCGTGGCTCTGCTCTAACTACTGAGCCAATTCGACTGTGTCCCCTCCAGTCATATTTAACTTTAGATGGAACCTACAATAAAAGGTATTACGAAAAAACTCACAAGCCTTACATATTTCTTAAAAATCTAAGAAACGGTGTAAACAAAAAGGATATGAAAAAAGTCTACTAGGCGTTATATCTTTCTTGAATTGATAAGATCTTACTGAAAGTACCCATTAGAACGCCTTCGATTGAAATTTTCAATTATTTTGACGTACCAAATTTACAATACATGCCAAAAATGTATTATTGAAACTATTAAAAAATACTGAATCCTCTACTAGACCGAGTATACATCACACCAGATCGAAAAAAAATTACAATAAAAAAAAACATTCTAAGTTATAAAACCACATTCGGACAAAGAAACTACACTTACTTTGCAACCAAACTCCATAACATCCTTCCGCAAGACATAAAACTAATCAAAAATTCTAACGAGTACAAATCAAGAATTAATAAATATGGCTGAAAGAGGTCAATGACAAAACCCTAATGAAGACAAAAAAAACGACATAGAAGACAAATAAACTATATTTAAATAACTTTAGTCCGCCTCGGTACAGGACACCCTAGTGAGGAGGACTAAGAAATACAATATCTATACTTAAATAAATGAAACGATATTTCTTTGTTAGAACCACAAATATATTTTTGAGGTAGGATGGGGGCGTGGCGTGGGGGAAACAGAACGGACATTAAATGTGAACATATCCAAGATAGGGTTAAAAAATAATTTTAATTTTTTATTGATAATGACCCGCATCTATACTTAAAATCACCATTATATTTTGTATATCGATTATTTTATATAGTCGCTAAAAAAAAAACAAAATTAAATATGTTAAAGATTACTGTTTTGTCATTAAGTCACCGCAGTTAATTAAAACTTAGTAAAATGAAAGTGCTTGGTTGTTTTTTACTTTTATGGGAATTAAATAATCGGACATGTTTTGTGTCACCAATGCTTCGTATTGTCTTTCTGATTTTTCTATTAAAAATTTTCATTATCAGATTTGCTAATATCGTCTTCGCTATATTTCGATTTGAGGTTTTTCTCATTAAGTTATTTAAAAAATAAAATAAAAAATCAAATAAAAAATCAAATAGAAAATCAAGCCTTTTTCACACAAGTGTGTTTTGTTTGGCGCCAGTACATGGTTGACCTATTTCCCGTCGTGAGAAAACGTTTACATAGGGATATTTCCTCTATAGGCGCCTGCCATCTGTCACTTTAAATGATCTAATAACTAGAGAAGACTTGTGACAATGATCACTGAGGAAACATTCACGTGAATCACAGGACTCTGTCGCTTGCACCGCAGTGGTAGGGATGGATTCATACGTCCGTCACTCCTGTACACAGTGATCTGCAGATTCCTAACCTAACCTAACCCTTATGTATTTTTCCTTCCAGAACTTCTTCTCCTACGTTTCCTAAAAATACGCTCCACAGAGCATCCCCAAAGATGACATAGGCCCTGAAGGGATTTATTTTTTTCAGGGCCATCATGTAAAAAGAAATAAAAAATCTAACAGTATTAATATGCTAACGTCTTTCGTAAACACTCGATTGACAAACATATAAAAGACGGAAGTGCTGCCATCTATATTATTAATACGCCAAAAAAGGTACTTTTTTAATTCGGTTTCAAATTCAAGTACTCGTCAAAGGATTGCGCCACTTAGGATAGCAGATCGCATGAGGACGTGCCCCCCCCCCCACCACCCTAGGTATAAGTACTACGGATTTGTAGAATTTGAGTATCTTCGTCCGAAATAGCATTATTAATTCAGGCACGAAAATCCCTCCACTTAAAAAACACATAATAGACCTGGCCAAAACTTGCTTCAAATCCGAACCCAAGCATCTCATGTCTCGGGCATTCAAGTCCCGATGACAATCCCCTCCACCGCCTGCCCATATCCATCCTTCATCCACCTTGATGCGCGGGCTATAACAAAATTTACCTTTGTGTTCTTATAAAAAAAATTTAATACTTGTATATATTTATTATGGTATACATATTTGTGGTATATGAATACATACATGCATGGGTGTATGTAAAAATGTCTGTGTGTGGGCATATATCTATACAAAATGTATACCACTCACAGATTTAAAACAAGTAATTAAAATATATGAACGCCCTTCATCTTGCCCAAGGCGGGCTGCCTGTACATCGGGTTAAAAAAAATCCATCAGGTGACATTACCACAGTTTGCAAGACAAAGGGGTTAATTTCTCCCTGTAACTTGCTAAGAACCAATATATAAAGAATTTGAGTATCTCTCCGATTGTGGAAAGATTGACGGTAATACTTACATAGAGTTGTAAATAATACTATCACGCCGCTACATATTACATTTGACGTCATTGCCTGTCGGGGTTACTTTGTCACGGTGGCTAGCTGTCACTGGACGACAGTGGATCCCGAGTAACCGGCTATTTTTGGAAATATTTATTATTAACATAACATATTATTATAAATAACCTATCGGTTTTATAAAATGGCAACCAACAATCAAACTCTGCGAAGCCGATACAAAAGCCGTCCTAGCTAGCAGCAAAAACCTGCGGAGCGGTTTATTAATTAACTGGTAATTTATAAATGCGTGTAAAAAGATATTAAGTATTTGAAAACATAGGTCATTTACGTAGTTATTTCATCTTTATTCTGCAAAATTAATAGTGTCATAAAGCAGTTGCACCAACAGAAAGCAACTTGACTTAACGTTTAGCTTTTTCGTGGGAAAATTAGATTGGATTCAATTTATACGTAAATGTGTGCGTTTTATTTGTATTCGCTTCTATTCTTCGAAATAACAAAGAATGCCGCTTATTTATTCGTGGAAAACCTTTAAATTTTCATTTAGCATAGGTACATACTGAATGGAATTCTATAGAAACTATCAATGTCGGATTTTCGAGAATTTTTTAATATTGTATACTTTGATATCAATAATCAAACCATAAGTGCAAACGTACAACTCGGAAGGCGGGTATGGGTACCGCCGCTCGGGAACCATTTATTGGATAACCAACATCTTTGCCATAGGTAACCCCAATTGGTTCGCTACGTCTGGTGACTTAGCAGAGGTGCCCGGGTTCATGGAGTGAGGAATGTCCGGGGCTTGGCCGCGGATGCGTCTGCCCACCAATTGCATAGCAGGCCGGATCGGTAGAGAATGGTTGAGGGAGTCCCTTTGACTTCTACAGCCGTAGGTACTCTCACGGAACGTCGCCTTGCACCGCAGTGGAAGGGATGGATTCATATGTCCGTCATTCCTGGACACACAGACCACCAAATTACTACCCACCTCTCATACCCTTTTCCTTCTTTTCCTAAAAAGACCCTCCTAACAGCATCCCCAAACATGAAATAGTCTCTGAGGGGAATTATTTTCCTCAAGGCCTCCTGTATGGAGCTAATGTAAAAAAAATAAAGTTTTTTTAAATCATCTTTTACTAATTTTGTTTGTAAGTCTGTCTGTGACTGATTGTAAGTCTGATTTATTTTTAAGTTAAGTGTCCCGAATTCAAAAAAGCAAAAAAATAATAATATGTAAAATACCGCTTCCAGAAAAAGTTTTTTAAATTGCAACTAAAATGGTTTAGTGTTGTTTTTAGCCATAGAACTGTACAATATTATAGGCGACATTGCTTACTAATCTCTCGTTGAAACGTGTTCAAATAGCGATAATCGGTACACTGCACGTAGACCGGACTTTTCCGGGTGGTTTTCGTCTGTAAAATTGGAACCTATTTTTTCACTTCATCTAAATATACATCAATGTTTTTAACAGATTTTGGTCTCGGCAAAAAAAAGATATTACAACATATAGCTGTTTTTAACTATTGAACTTTGAGTTATGGCGTCATGAAATTAACAATTACAATTGCAAAATATGGACAGCACGTCAAGATGCAAAACACTGTTACCATGAGGGAGTAACCGAGATACCCTAAGCATTTTATCATATAAAACCATTTTTGTAGGTTTTGTAGCATTACAAAAAATTATTCCGCCACTTTTTACCCCGCGACAAAATATTCCCCAAAATATCTAATAAAACCTAACCTAACAAAAAAATGGAACAAAAATAATACAGACTTCCTGTAAAGAGAATAAATTATTGTTATCTGTATTATTTTTGTCCCATTTTACTATTTTTGGATCATTTTACCATTTTTTAACAATAATTTATTGTCTTCACAGGTGTGTGTATTATTTTTGTCCCATTTTTTGTTAGGTTAGGTTAGGTTTAGTTTTAGTAGATATTTTGTTGGTCTTATGTCCGTAGGATATTTTGTCGGGGATATTTTGTCGCGGGATGAAACTCGCTAATCACAAAAAATATCAACTCAATAAACACCATGTATTTAGATTTACGTAGGAAAGTAATATCTTAGATTTTGATTAGATGGGTACCCCGTGTTGGAAAGGGGATGGTTTCAAAAAATCTTTGGGTCGTGCTTTATTTATCCAATCATCCCCTTACTTTCAATTAAAAAAGGCAATCACAGTGATATTGTCATATTTTGAAATGAACGGAAACAAAAAATGAAAAAATTACCTACGCTTCAATGCGATGTGATCGGGAAAGAATAAAAGAGAAAAATCAAAGCAAAGAAAAGAAGAAGAGTCAATGAAAGAGTAGATATGTATAAATAGAATAGGAAACTTCTCTTACCATTATTTCCCCAGGGCAATCCATTGGCTGCTGCATTCAACTTCATTGCGTTCCTGGTAGGTACTTACTTTTATAGTTCCTTCTCTTGCACTCTCATGCTATTGTGAAGAAATCATTAAAATACACCATTATTTGATCGGTCCGTATTTAAAATAGTTAAATGAAACAATAAAACTTTCAATTTCGCTAGAATAACTTTTTAAATATTAAATGAAAAAACACACTTTGTAAAACACCACTTTATTTGAATTAATAATTACTTAACAGCCAACCAGGTTTCGCTTAGCTCAAGCTTTATCAGGGCTATTATATTAACTAAAGATAATTACATACAGACACATATATGTATATATCATCACATATATATACATATCATTCATTTTTTTTAAATTCCTATATATATATATATATATGATTCTGTATGTAATTATCTTTAGTCTATATAATAGCCCTGATGAAGCTTGAGCTAAGCGAAACCTGGTTGGCTGTTAAGTAATTATTAATTCAAATAAAGTGGTGTTTTACAAAGTGTGTTTTTTCATTTAATATATAATGTCACACCACAAAGTATTTGCTTCCTTCGATAACTTTTTAAATACTTTTTTAAGGTTATACCCATCATTATCTACCGTTTTGTTGTGACGGCTTGGGAGGCGAGTACGGATACCGTCGCTCCAGGAACCATTTATCGGATTACCAACATCTCTAACATAGGTCACGTCAAATGGTTTGTTATGTTTGGTGATTTAGCAAGGGTGCCCGGGTTTATGGGGTGGGGTTTGGTGAAATCGATTTTGGAACCGGATCTTGCGTGAAATTGTTTTCTTCGGGGCCTCCTACGTGGAGCTAAGGTAAAAAGAAAAAAAAAGATTGAGTGATGAATTATTAGTAAAGCAGACTTCTCGCACCATCCACCTCCGCGTTATTAAATTCAAGTGGTTAACAGGTGTGGGTGTGAAAACGTGATGGGTTTGCTTCGTGCCGTGCACTGAACGCGATGTTCTTCTGGGAATTCTGTTTTTATGTTTCTTTATTGTATTATTGTGGTAAAACTGAAAGATGAAGGTGACGTTAATATTGTCTGTGAAAGGGCAGTTGGGAATAAGTACCTACACTCTTTAACACGTCTTTGTAGGATGTTTAACTCCTCAGGTCTCGGGTCTATTTTGTTGGAAGGTCTCTGGAATGGAATATTTCTGCTGATCGCATCCGAAAATTGTGTAAAAAAGTGATGAAATACGCTTTCCAATTTTATGATTCGAAATAAATACCTACATAATTTTTGAAATACATATAAAAAATCATATTAAAAATCGATTCAGTTTTGGAGGAGAAAAATAGGGAATACAAAATCTCGATTTTATTTAGATATTATCAAATCGAGGTGTCCCTTTCGCTCATTATTCGGAGGCGTAACAGCCACAGTGACAGCAATAGTTTCGTAAAATACCTATTATTCAAATTTCTCTGCGACTGTGTTTCCTCTTAAAGCGCGGAATACCCGCTCAAAAAGAAGAATATGGAGAAATGTGTAAATACGAATGCTAGAGAAAGAGCGCTTATATTAAACACGAGAAATTTGTGAAAATGTTTAATAAAACACGACTCGTTTAAAATAGAGGAAAAATCTCACGGGGATTGTCTAAAATATCATTTAATAAAACACTGAATTTTTACATACTGTAAAATAATATTGTAAAATAACTGAAAAAACTTGTTTATAATAATTTTCGGAGCATAGGTACTTTGCGATTTTTTTTCTATCGAGGAAATTTCACATAATTGCTGTTTCGGTGTGGGGAATGTATATATATTATCTTCAAGAATAACATAATTTTTTTAAGAGCTTTAAAACTTAAAAGTGTTAAAGCTCTTAAAAAATATGTAATAAATCGGTAGAAATTCGGGATAATAGGTGGCGTTAAGATAATCGGCCTGATTTATAACCCTTGACATATGACCAGTAACACGAACAGGTTGTATCACCGCAAATATCAGCAAAGATCAAGGTCAAAAGCCAACGGTCATATGGCTTAATCATCACGTCATTAGTCATCGATACCGTTAATTTAAATATTATTAGTTTCGGTATTTAGGACCGGTATTTTCCGATAAGGTCAAGGAAAGCGTAAGGCCATTTTCTTCTGGTGCTACGTCTCTTCGGAGATTGGTTATATCAACAGGAAGCCCGAAACAACTAACTAACCATCACGCCGTTTCCCCGATGGGGTAGGCAGAGATGACGGACCGCCAAACAACTCAGTCCTGGCACACACTCTTTGCCTCACTAACATTCAGAAATCGTCTCATACATACTCGTATATTATTTCTACTTTTGAAATGGCCCGACTCAAGTATCTGATTCACTTCTTCTACCATTCACATTTGCGTCACATATTCTTCTTACACTACTTTCTTCGTTCATTCGCTCTACATGCCCAAACCATCTGAGGGTCCCTTTCTTAATCTTACTCATTACGTTTACTTAGCCTTACATTATTTGTTCGTATCCACATTCTCACACGATCATACATGATTTTACTCATGGATCTCATTTAAACAGCATTCAGTTTAATTTCATCCTTCCTCTGTCAGTTCCATGCCTCACTGCCATACATCAGGGTAGGTACCAGGACTCCGTCGTGGACTGCTAGCTTCGCTTCTTTTCACAGTTTTGTATTAGCGCCAGCAGCATTCAGTCCTCTATTAATATAGTTACCTGCATTTACCCTTCTTTCAATATCTCTATCAGCCTTCCCATCTCTCGTAAAACGAAATGCTACTTTATCAGTGATGTGGGTTTTGAAGCCGTAAAAACTATCTAACTGCACCCACAGTTTGTCGGGGTAGACAGAAGGAATGGACAACTGCTCCCAACCGTTGGATCCCGTGAGACCATGGCATCTAAGTGTAAAAATGAATTAATTCCCTCCTGCTGTTAATGGATACGTTCAGTTTTAAATATTATAATTATTTTGTTTGTAATTACCTCATCGACCTTTAATTATTCAACATCGACACATTTTTTAACACCTAACACGCTTTTGATTTTAACTATTAATACCGCTGTGTTAGTAAACATCGTTTTTTATATATGTATGTAATGATATCAGAAGCAGTGGCGGAACGACACGGAACAGGAGCCGCACCGGGGCGTTTTTAAATATGTAAAAAAATATTAGTAATTCATCTATACTGTTAGCTGAAGCATGTTATTTATTTTTTAAACGTAGTTGTATTTACTGCTAGTATTACTGCGCACACCCATGAAAAATAACGCCATAGATTTTTTTATACTTCTTCTCATACACTGTCCGTTCAACGGACGTTGGCTATCATGTTGACTATGTAAACTTTGTTTACTGCGGCCCGGAACAGCTCTACAGTAGACTGGACCACTGTCTCAGGTTTTTCAGCCTTGATGTTCTCCTTCTTCCAGGGCCCTGTTTTCCGGCAATATTTCCCTGCATTATGAGATGCAAGATCTCGTACTTCTTTGGATATCTCATCACATGTCCTAGATATTGAATTTTTCGGATTTTTATTGTTTTGATACCTTTTTTTTCTTTATTCATCCGAACCATAACATTTTCATTCGTAACTTTTCCATCCAGCTTATTGTGAGTATCTCGAATGCCTCAAGTCGCCTTATCAGCAAATATTAAATACTTACATGCATTTTTAATTTAAAAAGAAATAACACAAAATCGAGCTGATTGGAAGTCAACAACTACGCTGACGATTAAACAACAATCTATTTTAAGAACGGTGGCAAAAATAAATAACATTTTCAATTTGGGAGACGAGTACGGGTACCGCCGCCCGGAAACCATTTATTGGATAACCTACACCCCTGCCATTGGTCACCTGAAGTGGTTGGCTACGTTTGGTGATTTACCAGGGGTGCCCGGGTTCATTGGGATGAGAATTGTCTGGATCTGGCGGCGGATGACCTGTACACAAGTGACCAAACTTAGCGAACCACTTGAGGTGAGCTATTGCAGAGGTGTTGGTTATCCAAAAACCCATTCCCGCCTCCCGAATTATATATGTAGATATTATCTTCAAAAATAGAAAACTGAAAAACATATATGTTTCTCAAACATAAAGGAAAATCAATATATAGATATACAAATTTATATTTGTGTCCGAAAATCTCAGAAAGTTATCAATGGATTGACACAAAATTTTTACGGAACATTGTATTTTAGCAGAAGAGTATTACTATATATAATGATAAGTTCTGGCTTTATGAAATTTGTATAAACAATACTGCATTTGGTGCGCGAGTGGTTTGAAAATGTGTGGATTTCATATATTTTAGCATCAGGGAGGGAAGGCAGGAGGGGAGGGTAACGAAGGATGTGGGGTTCGCGGGAAGAGTGACGAGGGAGCGGCAAGGCGGAAGGAAAACGCAGGAGGGGAAGAGAGGGAAGGGGAGGGTAACGGGGACGCATGAGAATGGACATGCAGGGAGAAACAATTTATTTCTTGTAAAGGCATGGCAACGCATGCCGGGAATAAGCTAATATGTTATAAAATGGAAGAAATTCGAATTGCACAAAATATTACACAAAATATTAAGATTCACCCTTCACGCCAGAAAAAAAAACGATGTGGGCAGATAAAGAAGATTTTAACGTTGGTTTCGATGATCCCGATGTTTCCCAATATCTAATTGCTTCCCGATTATCTCCGTCACCGACACCATAGACTGTTTTATCTCCAGGCTTGAAGTACTTGCCAATGGTCATGCCAGTCGGTTGTTGTTTTTAAATAGAATCGCTTCGAATATCGATATGTTTAACATCAATAAAGCACAATTTAGACGGCAAGCTTTGTTGCTGTTAGTCTGATTGTGTTTCATTAATGTTTAAATTGATTAAATCTGCTTATCTAATATTAATATTTTTCTCTTCTAAAAACGCTTTGAAATTTAAATTTTGTAATGTTATTAAAATGAATACATAAATTGAGTTGAATGTTTGCCTTGGGGTATTAAATTGTTAGTTACGCCACTGTTCAGATGATAGTCAGTGATGCGGATATTGCCCAGGTACCTAGATTAATCATTTGTCTAAATACTGCACCTTGAACAGTGTGGGAATATGCCTAACTAATCGACAGTGCGGTGGGTGTGATGATCGCGGTTTGTGCAATGATCACACATAATATTAGATCTAATAGTCCACAGTAGTTCCGACATACCTCGCTCATGGTGTCGGTGTCTTCCTTGTGTGATAGTGAATTGTCAATTTGTTTTAACATGTTGAAGCATATCATTCGACAAAGAAGAGGTATAAGTAATATTCATTTTATTTCTTCCACTCTAATTGTAATCGCGGTGTAAATATTACGCGGCGCGTATGCTCGGAGTAGCGAAAAACTTGATATACTTTATATCAACGTTGAACCAGTGTGTAAGAATTTTATAAGTAAGGCGGTGAGAGTTTTGTGATTTAATGTTGTTTCTTGACGACCCGCAAATCCGTAAAAAACCAAAATGATAATTTTACGCACGATTTTTCGATAAAATATTTTTGTTTTCGTTACATTCGATAATACTTATAAAATAATTTTCCTCAAGACCTATGTCATCTTTGGGGGTGCTGTGTGAATATATAATGAGTTGGTCAACCCAAGTGGTTCGCTACGTTTGGTGACTTAGTCGGGGTGCCCGGGTTCATGGGTTGAGGTTTGTCCGGTTCTTGACGGCGGATGCGTCTGCCCACCAGCTGCATGGCAGGCCGGTTCGGGAGATAGTGGTTGAGCGAGTCCCTTTGACTTCTCCAACCGTACTCTCTCAGAGCATCGCCTTGCACCGTAGTGGGAGGGATGGATTCGTACGTTTGTCCGTCCGTGTGTCCTGGACACACTGACCCCCAAGATTCCTACCTACCCCTAATATCCTTTTCATTCCCAGAACTTCCTCTCCTTTTTTTCCTAAAAAGACCCTCCTCACAGCATTCCCAAATATAACATAGGCCCTGAGGGGAATTATTTTCTTCAGGGTCTTCTGTGTGGAGCTAATGTAAATAAAAAAAAATGTCGCATGCTATATTTGGTGTTATTAACTTTTGAAAAAAAAGAGATAATTTCACCCCTTTCTCTGTAGTTTTAAATGATGGCCTAGAACACCCTTGAAGGGTGAAAGCCAGAAATAATTGAAAAAATAAATAAAAATTAGTACCTTTTGCTTTGATCCTTTTTCTATAATTTTAAATGATGGCCTAGAACACCCTAGAAGGGTGAGAGCCAGAAATAATTGAAAAAAATGAGTACATTTTGTTTTGATCCAGACAGAAACGTTTTGTTTAATTGTATTGTGTGTTTTTCAGAAAACGGGCTGCTGTCGTACGAGAATCCTAACTACCACCTGGACCCGGCGCGCCTGGACGACGCGCTCAACCGCAACTCCGCCGTGTTCGGGCCCGCGCGCGCACTCTCTCTATCTCTGCACGGCGGTGCGGGCCTGCCCAGCAAGAACGGATATGATGACGATGACTTCACTGACAATAGGAGGTGAGTCTCAAACATTTCAGAATAAAGCCATACGCATAGCACTGGGTGCCTCCAAATGAATAAGAGTAGTCCAACTCACCAAAGATTCTGAAATCCCCTTATTAAAAAAACACATCTTAAGTCTCGCGGAAACATTTTATGCGGGAATTCCTACCCATGAGAAGGCGTCCATAAACTGTCTCACCCTGTACGACGAAAACTTACGTACCATATATAAAAAAACCTTAACAAATCCTCCGTCAAAGATTAACCTCCCCATATTGCAGCCATGTACTTAAAAAAAATTCAACCGTACAGTCTCTGGCCTATTAATACTGTTCGGTTCAGTCAGTATTCAGACAAACTACCAACGATTACGATTTTTCAATCAATGATCGCACAACATATGCATTAGTTTTCAATTTGTATCAACACACATAATTTCTTTTGAATACTGTTATCCACAAACTGGCATTTTATATTTTTTAAACAAACGTATAAAATATATTAAAAATAATGCGGCTTGTAATAAAGTCAGCTTGACCTTTGCCGCCGTCGCGTCGGTACCTCGTGGCGTTAGCGCCACTCTGCTGACACTTTTTATAACTTTGCTTTGCTCCGTCGAGCTTAATCCACGTGTCCGGCTTCCTTGGATTGAGCGATGCTTTTTCCAACACACATGCTCGTGTGTTGGAAAGAGCGCAGTTGTTCATTTGAACAGTGTTGAGCCTTAGTTTCGGCTTAGCAGTTGATTAGTAGGATTGGGAACTGGGATTGAGCTGCCGTTACTCTAACATACACAAATTATACATACTGAGAGATCACTAGATTGGTAATCATTGCACAGAGGCTTCTTTGGCATGGTCGATATTAAAGAACTGAGAGAACTGACACCTCCTTGGGAGTTATTGTTATTGTTCCACAATGTCACAGGTAGATAGTAATCGCAACGTATGTAATATTGGCACATATTGTCAGATAGGATAGGGGATATGTACGCAAACAGGTTGAACGGAAGAAGAAAGATATACATAGTTGCGTTAACAGTACCATTTATCTTGTTTTCCAACAGTATTTACTGACAACGTCTACACCGCTAGCCATTGTGGTTTGGTAGTTTAAAATAAACCGTTCCCGGAATAAAATATTCATTACTCCTTCTGACCAAAAGACCTCGGTTTACGGCGCGCTCGGTACAACGCGCACGAACATACACTATAGTTCACAGTTCATGTAATTTAGTTTATAAATATATAACCTTCGACCTATCTCGAGACCACTTATTTATAAATATAAATGCTAATCGATGCATGATGTGAAGTCTGGTTTAATTTATTCAAGCGAAAAAAAAAATCGCGAAAGTCGAAACAATATATAGGTAAGATATTAATTAACGCGATTTGGTTTATAACATATTTCTCTCTACAATGGTTTCTCTGAGACCTATGTGAGCTATTTCCAAAAGCGAACAAATTAGCCTGAGGGGTTAAATCTTTAATAGTATCATACTAAGATCAGTAATTATCTGCCAAAATGTAATTTTTGAAATAAAACTTCTTTACGAACGCTCGACTTGGGGGGTGGGCTGGTGAATGCTTTGCCAAAAGTGTGATGCGAACGGTAATCGATGCGAACGGTGTTCGAGCGAGGCGAATGGTCGGGCCTTAAAGCATGTATAAGGATAAAGATAAGGATGAGGGTGAGGATGAGGATGAGGATGAGGATGAGGATGAGGATGAGGATGAGGATTAGGATGAGGATGAGGATGAGGATGAGGATGAGGATGAGGATGAGGATGAGGATGAGGATGAGGATGAGGATGAGGATGAGGATGAGGATGAGGATGAGGATGAGGATGAGGATGAGGATGAGGATGAGGATGAGGATGAGGACGAGGATGAGGACGAGGATGAGGATGAGAATGAGGATGAGGATGAGGAGAGTAAGGATAAGAGGGAGATATAATTAGTGAAGTTTTAGCCGTTAGTGGTCTGGATTCAAAAATACTTTAAAAAACCCTTGACTCTGTGCAAAAACAGACGGGCGGTCCTTTGAATCTCCTAGCACAGGTGTCAGGTGGGACTGCTGTCCTTGTTCGTTATTTCGGTATTTCGATGGAAGATGCTCTGAGGAACTAGCGTCATTGATCCTTTCCACACCGGTGCATAGTCGGGAAACATGCGAAAACCGCGCCCATCATTTGACGTTAATTTATCACAAGAGAACGGTTCATTTCTAGAGCTCGGTTATTGAACGATTTACCAGCCTCTTTGTTTCCTCCCTTCTACAACATGGGTCTCTTCAAGACCCATATTCACACCTTCCTCTCATCAAAAATACCCTCCTCGCATCATCCTCAAAGAAGACATTGTTTTGTGATCAAGACAAATTGTTTTCTTCGGGGCCTCCTGTCTGGAGTTAACGTAAAAATAAATTTTAAAAGGTTTTCATCTGCTGTTTTCATCATCATCACCATTCTTGGCTCTAAAACCCTTGGTGGGTCTTGGCCTCCTCAAGAGTCTTCATCCACTCATCTCGGTTTTGTGCCAGCTCTCTACAGTTTAGAAGCTCCAAGGTAGATATATCTTTGAGGACTTAATCTTGGTCTTCCCAGGCTCCTTCGCCTTATCGGTCTTGAGTTTAGCAGGGACTGTGCTTGATGCTCGGTCATTCTCTCCACGTGACCCAGCCACCGAAGTCTTCCCAGTTTTATAAATTTTGTGACACATCGTCTGCTCGTTTACGGGTGATAATTTATTTAATAATAACAAACGTATCGAATTCACGCACCCGAAGCTTTAATCCCTGACATTGACGCCCTTTTTGTGTTTTGCCGGAATCCGGCAGACTAGACCCACTGATGTGAAACTAATCTCGCTCTAATCGGCTTTACTGCGGCTCGCTGTGGTATGAATTACTGTCGAAGTATTACTGAACGGACAATGATTTCTAACGGTAGAAAGAGCGTGTGTCATGTTGTTGATAACCTTACTAACACTTTATGCTTAGTTATAAGTGTTTTATTATATCGCAAAGTAATATGTAATATCTTTTTTTTTATTTTGCAAATAGAGTATAAAGACCAATGTTGAGTATTGCGTCCTATATCTCATATTTAAATTAATTGTGTACTAGACTTTCTCATTTTATCATTTTAGCTTAATTTCGATTTGTAGCGTCCTTTACTCATAACTTTCGCGTCTATGTCATCTTTTACTAATTATTTCTGTGCATTTTTATCTTTGATCTCTTTGTCTGTGGCCGCGCTGTCACTTCACATTGTTTTCTATAAAACCTCTCAATTCAGTTATGTTAAGAGCGTATAACCAGCCAGCGGCCAAAAATCCATATTTCGTCGAAAGAGGTTCTTACGATCGTACAGGGCGGTTCCAATGAGAAAGATTAATTACTATCCGTACCAGCTTTAAAATTATACCTCAATATCGATTTTATTTTATTCCAAATTTGCTTTAATTTGTACATACATCCAAAAATGTAAAGGCGTGTTGATAAAACTATTAAAATTATGTACTTTTTGTAATTATTTTTTGATCATAAGTATTTATCATTTTTCAATAATGTCTCAGCAAAATATGAATGTAAAAAAAATTTAAATATATTAGTCTGTAAGTGCGCAAATGAATACACAAACGAACCAATTTTCGTCAAGAAACACACGTACTGATATATTTTTTATGATTTTATTTAAAATAAAATTAAAATTCTGTTACATACGTTTACCAGATAATGTATTGATTTATTTTACTGCATGATTATATGATTCGAAATGGGTGTTGTATAATAAATGTACCTTTTTTTAATAATTTAATAAATCCGCTAACGGCCTATGATATAACTTTATTATACTAAAAATTATAGTTTTTTTCTGAAAATTTAAAACGTACGTTTTCTAGATAAAAGAAAAATCTTTCGAAACCAATTCATAATTTTTCGTCGAAAAGAGTCAATACGTCTAAACACTGATTTAAAAATGACATATTTCTGGTGTTCTCTGGTTATACGCTCTTAACTCCTTCTACAAATGACCAGTAGAATCAATCTCTCTGTAAACTTAATATTCATCTGAATAAACTTAAAGTTACAATAATCCAGTACAAAAACAACAGGGGTTTTTTACTTTAAAAGGATACCTCGTAAATTCATAACCTCTCTCACTGTACGTTTCCCTTGGTATGGAAATGAAGAAGTCCACGAAGCTGCTCACTTTACACCTGACGGCGGATTGTCTGGAGTCAGGAATTTTCTATTAACTATTTGAGGGTACACGTGGGACAAAAGGGATTACACGTAGATATGCACCAAACTTTAATACTGATTTGATAAAGAAATTGTCGCAATAGTCGAGTTTAAGGTCTGAAAAGCGGCATGCCTCCCCGCCTACGCTTTTCTCGGTCGCACGTTTGTTTTTCTTATCTTTCTCTTTCGCCTACGCTCATAGTAAAGTCAGTAAATTGACTGAGAATGGATTATATCAAGTTCACGTTTGCATTTAATTTTGACTCAGTTAAAAGGTTTAATAATAATTTGTGTTTAAATTCGTTGTAGGACATGTGGAAAATATCCACATGTACATTTCCTGCGAGGCAGTTAATTTACCTGGTAACCAGAAGAGGCGCTCAGTCCTCTCAACCTTCTTCTACTCCTTCTCCAACGCTTCCAGCAGTTCCTAAATGGTAATGCCATCTTTCCACTGTCTCAATAAAGTTGTGACTTTTAATTATTATTCTGGAAAAGGATACAATGTGATTCAGATATAAATTATTTCGCCTCACTTTAAAAGGATTTTTAGCTATTTTCGAATATAAATTGTGACACAAGATTGATGGGTATCGTAACAAGACTTTTACCGGAACAACCATACAATAAGATGTTTGCAAGTGACAAACGACAAGCTAGAAATTTAGATACACTTTTTCTTTGCCAAGCAAATACAATTTAAGTATGCTAGGCGATTTTTTTAAGGTTCTAAATAGTATAAAATCGAGGCAAGCGCGGTGAGGTCCTAGCGAATTCCTTACTGATCCGCTCGCATTCTGAGGGTTAAGAAATAACTAAAGAACTAAATGTGTAAATAATAATAATAATAATCTTTATTTGGAAAACAAACAGCTTTACAAAGATACATAAAAATAAAGAGTGCTAAAATAAAACAGTAAGCCTAAAAACATGTTTTCGCTGATAAAATTTGTTTTTTTTTTTCGCTGACAAGAAAAACATAAAGAAAAACTAAGAAAAAAATAGTTAAGAGAAGCTAAATTAAACATAAAGAAAAACTAAGAAAAAAAATAGTAAGGAGAAGCTAAATACTTAAATAATGCATGATAAAATATAGAAAAACACAATAAAGGGTAAGCTTATGATCTTATAGGAGTATATGGATGATTTTTATGTAATTAGGGAATATGAAAATATATTGCAAATTAGGAAAAGGAATCTGATTAGTAATATAATAAATAAATATAAATATGGATGTTAAGTGGTGTGTTGTGATGCATTACATTTATCTGATAGTGTTGCTTTGAATTTGTTGAAAGTTATATTGAAGATGTCTGTATATGTGAGGTGTGTGTTATGATAGTGGCAGGCTCGATGTATGAATTCATTTTGTAAGTAGTTGGTGTTGGAGCGACTGTTATAAAAAAGGGATACGTTTCTGCCATTGCGACCAGGAACTCTAATATCTATTTTTTGTAAAAGATACGTGGAAGATATCGTATTATTTAGGATTCTGTACAAAAACAATTGATCAGAAATAATTCTCCTACAATTTAATTTCGGGATTTTAAAGAATTGACGAATATCTTCATTTGATTGGAATGCATAAAACGACCGAAAATTTATGTAGGAGAGAAATTTTTCCTGAACACGTTCTATTCTATGAACATATGTTCTATATCTTGGATTCCAAATTTGTGAGGCGTGTTATGGTATAATAAAGCAAAATAAATTTATCGAGAAAATAAAATAGTTTTGATGTTCGTAGTATAAATCCTAACATTTGGGTGGCTTTAGTGACAATGTTATTAATATGTAATTGGAATGTAAGTTTGGAATCTAAGGTAACACCCAGGTCCCGAACTGATTCTTTTCTTTTAATATCGACATTGTTTATTGAATATTTAAATATTATTTTGGTCCTATTTCTCGTAAATGATATTGAGTAACATTTATCTATGTTTAGGAACAAGCAGTTAATTTTGCAATATTCACTGAGATTATTAAGGTCCTCCTGTATTTTTAAGCAGCACGCGATATCATCGATTGGAAGGTATAGTTTCATATCATCTGCATATAAAATTGCCTTGCAGTGTTTAAAACAACTTGTAATGTCATTAATATAGATATTAAACAGGAGAGGACCCAAAATTGATCCTTGTGGAACTCCTGATGTAATATTGACCCAATTTGATTTGAAACCACTTAGCACAACAGCTTGCGAACGGTTTCTGATATATGAGTCTAGCCATCTTAGTAGATCTCCATGGATACCCGCGAGTAAAGAACTATGTGCACAGGTTCCGTCCTATTTCTATAGTACGCCTCCCTCCGTGTCTTTCAAACTTTCAACCCTTAGACTGTGAAGGGTTGTTACCCTTTTCTTATAACCTGCAAGAGAGTAGGTTTTTTCATATTTTGTTTCTAATAGCGACTTTTCTTTATTAACAACTTTTCTTTATTTTTAAGCGAACTTTTTCTTCCGATTTGCTATAAAGTCTTAGACACAAAACAGAAACTGTGAGCTCTGGTGTCATGAAATGTTGTTTATCTCGACGCATCTGTTTTCAGGTCGTGTAATTTTTTTCCAATAATAACTTTTAAGTTCTACAGAATTCGTTTTACTAAAAAAATAAAAAAAAAAACACTGAAAATTCTTCAAAGCCAATGGAACTATGGCATTGCAAATTGGGGTATATTTCGAGGCTGGAGGGAGTGTGGAAGTACTCTAATTAGACTGTTAAAATCCGAATTATATAAGAAACACATTAAAACAAAAACAAAGTCTGCAATTCTCACGCGGTAAAAGTGAAACCTTAGCAAACTAAAGTGGATAAGAGTGGGGAGTAAGCACCGCACAAAGAGGAGACCGATTATACTATCTTATCCTCTCACTGGCCAAATCCTATAGATGTAGGTGTTTTGTTATCGCTTTCTTTTTAGTATCGCTTTTTCGTTACATCGAGTTTCAAATCACAACGGTGCTAAAGAAGTTTTCACTTCAAAAATAGGTTTTGGATCCGATATCTCTGGAACCGGAGTCAAAGTTCTTAATTGCTTGACCACCAACGTAGTCATTTGGCTTTAGGTCAGCAATTCAATTACGCCAACAATATTATTTTACACAATCACTAAATTTCGGCAGGTCTTTTCGAATCCTTACAACCAAAACATGCAATTCTCCACCTTGATGTCCCACGTCTGCAAATTCATTTCGGCGAAAACAACCCCCCCCCCCCCCACCCGCACCCTGTAATCTGCAACCCTCTCGAAATGGAGGAACAGAAGATTGCACTTTTAGGGGTGCCATGAGGGAGAAAACGCCGACTGAATATCACAAGGGTGAAATATTATTAGAGGATTATGTATTTCTAGTTTTTTCTACTGAAAAATCACATCTCTTGACGTGCATATTTCCTCTTTTAAGAAAATGCCTGCTAAAGTAAGCCATGTGGCTTACTTTAGCAGGCATTTTCTACATAAGAACGTTTCAAACATAGAATTAAAATAATTATTTGTAGTTACTTCATCAAATTTATTGTCCTGATATGAAAATATTCTTACCTAAGTTCTAATTTGGGAGGCGCGTATGGGTACCGCTGCCCCGGGAACAATTTATTGGATAACCAACACCTCTGCCAGAGGTCAAGTGGTTCGCTACGTTTGGTGGCTTAGTAGGGGTGCCCGGGTTCAAGGGATGAGGTTTGTCCAGGTCTTGGCGGCCAATGAATCTGCCCATCTGCCGTGTGGTGGGCAGACGCATCGGCCGTCAAGATCTGGACAAACCTCTCCCTCACCCCAACCGCATCGCGGTTGGATTCATACGTCGGTCACTCCTGGACACACTTACCCCTAGATTCCTACTCACCCCTCATACCTAATTCCTTCCCAGCACTTCTTCTCCTTCCTTTCCTTAAAAAAACCCTCGACACACTATCACCTAAGATGACATAGGCCCTAAGGGAAATTACTTTTCTCGGTGCCTACTGTGTGGAGCTAATGTAAAAAAAGATTGAAATGTTCAATGTCATACGGGGGTATTTAGGTTCTCACATATTATGTTGCCTTAGCTCAGACCCATGAAAAATTACGGGATATTATAATTCCAACTTTAAAGATGATATTTAAAATAACTTTCTGTATTATATCACAGCTTTACCTTCTTTATTGCTTGCCTGAATTACTCTTTTTGAAAATTAAATTCAAAGCAAATTTAAGTTAATTGAATATCAATAGTTTCACTCTGGAATAACGCACATGACAGACAACTGAAATTTGTACATTTGATGATTATATTGGTTACAAGAGTAAAATTGAGATGGTGGTCAATTTAAGCCAATGATATTCATGATTAAATTAAAGAAAATTCGCGCGTAAAAAAAGCACAACCTGCTTAATTTTATTAAAGCAGAAAATATGGTTTTATTCGTTTTCGGTCAAAAGGAGAGGTAGTTCTGGGATGGAAAAAGGTGTGAGGGGTGGGTAAGAATCTGGGGTCAGTGTGTCCAGGAGTGACGGACAATGTTCCAAGAGATTACGGCTGGAGAAGTCAAAGGGACTCCCCCACGCAGTTGGTGGGCAGACTCATCCACCGCCAAGATCTGGAAAAACCTCCTATAAACCCGGGCAGTCCTACTAAGTCACCAAACGTAGCGAACTACTTGGGGTGATCTACGATGGCAGAGAAGTTGATTATCCAATAAATGGTTCCCTGGGCGGCGGTACCCATACACGCCTCCCAAATTACCGAAAAGAGAAATATATATAGCCAAATTTGGTAAAAGTTTTTTTGGGCTACTCCATAAACGTTCTGCATCCACTACAGTATTAAAATCTGCAAAATATCCTATCACGACAAAGTCATCGTGGCGAAACTTGCCAACTGATGAGTTCTTTCTATTCTTTCTTTGTTTCTCTCATTTCTTCTTTGTTTCTTTCCTTTCTTTGTATTATGATGCTGTATGCAAGGCGTGCAATCCTCTACCCTTCCGCTGTGATTACCCTGAACATTAATCAAACAGAACGAACGATAAAGGAATAGCCTTTTCCCTCTTTCTCATAAATAACGCATGTATCGGAAAGAGAGGTTAGAAAGGAACTTTTAACGGTGTAATTATACAATGTTCTTGATAAAGTAATAACTCGGTTAAGGGTAATCGAAACACAGGTTATAATCTTTGCATTCATAGTTTATTTGAATAAATGAGGAAAAAAATAATAAAAATTATAGGTATTATAAGAAAAACATTAATTTTCACGAATTTTTCGACAGACTTTTATGCATCAAATATTGTTTGACGTTATAGTCTATAATTTTTTAATAAACTTCTTAGTAGTAAACTTTGACGTACGTATCTATCAAATAATAAATGAAAGAAACAACCAGTCTTCTCTTCTAATATCAAACAAAAATCTTTTAGTAATAAAACAGTTCTTTTATAACAAACAAAACTACGAGAAGTCAAAAAAATTAAACTCACTATCTACGTTGAGTTGACTATTAAACTGAGATATTATTATCAATTAAATAACGGTTGGAATAAGTCGTTTTTATGCTCGAGTGCAATCTCGTTAAACTCGCGAGATCTCGCCCTTTTTTCGTCCGAGATCAATCGTCGAGATCTCGCGAGAACGAGATTGCATTCCCTACTCAGTAGGTCTTGAGGAATATAATTTCCCTCAGGGGGTGGAAAGGTCTCTCGAGCCCGCCACGCATCCGCTGCCAAGACCTGGACGAACCTCACCCCATGAATCCGGCACCCCTGCTAAGTACCCCTGCAGAGGTGTTGATTATCCAATAAATGGTTCCCGAGGCGGCGGTACCCATACCCTCCTCCCAAATTGTATAATATTTTATGAAAAACATATTTTGCATATTGTGCTTTAAGGTGATGCATCGTATAAAACTCGGGATCAGGCCTCTAACAATAACACTACACTTATGTACATAGATGGCGTTTTGATTTGTTCATGAAAAAAAAACAAACAGCTTGTTTTATTTTATTTTGCGAGACTAAGGCAAAAATATTTAAATGTCTTACGATCATTTTCTAAAGAATTTAATTTTGCACATTATACAATAAAATCATAACTGAAAAGGGGCTCATAAGTAGGAGATTTTGAACTTTTATGTGCCTGACGCTTTATTTTTTTCTGGGCAAATAAAAAGACTAATCAAAGAAATACTCGACTATTTCAATTTTATAAAATAAAATATCTAAAATAATTCTATCCGATCTGATTTTTAAACTAAAATCATTGTACATATACCCGCCAGGGGCACGTCCTCATGCGATCTGCTAACGTAAGTGACGCCATTCTTTGAAGAATTATTGAATTCGAAACCGAATTACAAAATTAGCTTTTTAAGAAACTTAAAGTACGAAGATGGTTTTGGGTACGGCGCGGCATCAGTGTTGCATTCTCAGCCGGGTTCTTAAATTTCAACCGTACAGTCGTTAGATAATATAATATCAACAGTAGTTTTTGCGTGATTTTAATATTTTGTTAACGTTGTGACTAGAAATTTTAAATAGAGATATTAGAGATACTAAACAAAGAAGTTGTTAGTATGTCATTATCATAAGATTACTACGTGTTACCTTATTTTCTACATTGGCCTCTGAGAAAAGAAATCCCTCAGAATCTCCTTTGCCACCTCGGGGGTGCCGTGGATGGACTTTTTAGAGAAGAAAGGATAAGATGTTCTGGAAAAAGAAGGTATAAGGTTTGGGTAGAAATCTTGGGGTCAATGTGTCCAGGAATGACGGACGTATGAATCCATACCTCCCACTGCGGTGCAAGGCGATTGCTTAAGAGAATCCAGCTGTAGAGGTCAAAAGGTCTCCCTCAAACATTCTCGCCAGGTGTTGGCAAACGCATCCGCCGCTAAAACCTAAATAAATCTTATCTTACATTGAACCATAGTTAAAATCGCGGACAGACCCACAACCTCTTCTTTCTCGTTTTTGTATCATTGTAAATATCTTACTAATATAATAACCGCGGAAGTTTGTATGGATGAATGTGTGTTTGTTACTCTTTCACGCAAAAACTACTGAATGGATTTTAATGAAACTTTAAAATAATATAGCTCATACATCAGAATAACATATAGGCTATAATTTATAAAAATTGCTAGTTGGGGGACGCGGGAGGGGAACGGGGAAGCACAAGAAAGGTTATTCAGGGAGAAACAATGTATTTCTTTGAATATGACATTGCAACGGATGCTGGGAAACAGCTAGTTTGTAATAATTTCGAATATTCATAAAGATTCCTATTTGGTATCTGCTTTATAATTACATCTATGTACCTACATTATTATTATTTCCTATAGAAAACAGATATTCCCCTATGTACGCTGTACGATTTCACGTATCACCTTTGTATACAAATAAAATACAATCTTTATTAAATCGAGGATTTTGGAGAATTGCACAGCGGTTCGTGACTCGGGTGCAAATGCAATCGCGATGATAAGATTCCTGGCGTTGTTTGCATATTATTAAGAAAACAAATTGTTGTCCCAAGAAAATGCAAATTGCATGAAATAAGTAAAATAATACCTGAGTTAGTTTGGGAACAGAATACAAATAAGGGTTATTAAATTACCCCTTTTATAGCCTTTTCAGAAATCAAGTGCACCTGGTTCCCAAATGTATGCAGTTGTCATAAGAATAAGGCAACTGTATACCGTCTTTCATACTTGACTATCATGAAGAGCATTTGTTTCTATGCTACCGATGGTTATCTCCGTCACCGTCAGCATAGACGGTTTTATCTCCCGGCTTGCAGAACTAACAGCCAATGGTCAAGTCAGTCGGGAGAGCTGCCTTGTTTTTAAATAGAATCACTTCGAATATCGATATGTTTAGCACCAATGAAGCACAATTCAGACGGCAAGCTTTGTTACTTTTAGTTTTTTTTTATACATAAGCTGCACACAAAAAAAAAATAATAAAAAAATATTTAAGAATTTTTTTAAATTGATAAACCAATGTTTAAGACAAGATTTTTATGCATAGCAAAAAGGGTAACAATTATTATAAGTATTAATTATTAGCCTGAAACATTCATTTAAATCATAGATTCTCAACCTTTTTTTGCCCACCGCCCCCTTAGACAATATTTTTTTTTCTGGCGCCCCCGAACTGCTTTTACAAACCATCTTAGGGGGGGGGGGGGGGCGATGGGTTATGGCTCCTATCCTATTTCTGAGAAGAAGATTGTTAATTAAAACGCGTACATAATTATATAGAGAAGTATTTTTATTAACATAGAAAAGGTATTGAATTTATAATTTATTTAATGAGATGGTTGAATTTGATGCGTTTTAAGGAGGTTGGTAAAGTGGACTCATCCAGCTGAATTGAAAATCGACAAGACTGCAGATGATTGTACAATGATTCTCAGATGTTTTCAGCCATTTCATCAATTTGTCTTTGCACAGAACTATTGCCCAAAGGCATTTTTCTGATAATATCTGCAGCTGGTTTATGGAGCACAGTGGTTATTATTATTTTACTGCTGGTAAAATTAAATCTTCCCCAATAGTATGTGGTTTGCCGGTTTTAGCAATCAACAATGAGATATTGTACGAAGCTCGAAGTCCATCATCGTCTTGCTTAGAAGCTGTCGAAAATTGTTTTGATATTGTTGGCTGAATTTCGTACTTCTTTTTCATGTCTTGAAAATAGGTCGTATCTTTGTCTTTCTTATCCGGGTGGATTGTATTAAAATTATCTTGAAGCCTAGAAGGCTTCATCGCTTCATTTGAAAATTTTTTTCGACAAATAAGGCACAATGGCGATGATAGATTTAAAGGATTTTCGATAAATCCGTATTTAATATAATCCACACCATATTGCCGTATCTTCTTTTTTACTTCCGACATTTAGAGATACGTGAGTAAAAGATTAACCTTTAAAACCCTGTTATTAAGGGCGCGCGTTAATGTTAATGCACATAAAATGACACATCCGTGCCTTTATATAGGTTGGAGACATATAACACGCTTCGAATGGAATAAAATAAACACGCAGTAACTCGCTTTCAGCACCCGGTCGCGTATATATAAAACCTATACCGGTTCAGTCGCGGCGGCCGCGGCAGCTGAAATGGGATAAAACCAAAACCTATCCCATTTTAGTCGCCGCCATGACTGAACCGGTATAGGTTTTGTAAATACGCCACCCGGCGCAGAAATAAAACGCGGTCTTGTCGCGGAGACAAAGGCGACGCAGGAACAGAATGGATCGGGGGCTAAGGGGCTGTCTTGTCGACGCATGTAAGCTCACTCGTTGACTCCCGAATGCATTGACGACACTGAGCAAGTTAGATCAATACACAAATAATACTGTCAATTCTTGCAGGATTGCAAAAATCCCGTTATTTAATAAAAAACGTTATAATTTAATAGCTATAAAACTTTTTATTTATTAACAGGCTTTTATTAACTTCGCCTGTATTTATGTATGCATGAAATATTTCACGAAAAATCGGAAGATTTAAATTTAAATTTTTTTTAAATTTTAATCAACAAATTAAAATTTTCATTCATAAAATTTAATGTAGATCTGAATGTAACGGAATCTATCAGTTTAATTTTCATTCACTTCCCGAATTCTCGAATGAATTGTCGCAAACGTGATAAATATGATTAAAATACACACAATAACAAAATTTACCCATTAAAGTTTACTTTGCTTTATTAGTATGTGATTAGCGTGTTTTGTTTGTGTTTTTTAGACCATATTTTTTTACTTGCCAACGCCCCCCTGTGCCATCTCAACGCCCCCCAATCGTCTCTGAATCTTCTACCGCCCCCCTGAAGGTCTCAAACGCCCCCAAGGGGGCGTTATCGCCCACGTTGAGAACCTATGATTTAAATTGAAAAAATCTCCCGAGAAAAGAAACATGCCGCCGAAGGTACTCGAACTGCATCCTTCTGATTTCCGGTCAAATGCTCTGTCCACTGAGATTTATTACTGCTTATTACATTTTTCCACCTACAAACAAGCAACTTTATTTTTTTATGACAAAGGCATTGTAATGCTAAATCTTCCACTAGGTGGCGTCAAGACAAATTATGTCTACATTTTTTGGTGAAATACTTTAACTCGTCAAATATCAATTATTTTTTTTTTTAATTGACATCAATGTAGATGAGTGTTTCAGACTAATAATGATTACTTATAATAATTGCTACTCTTTGTGCTATGCATAAACATTAGTTTATCAAAAAGCAAAATTCGCATCGATTAAAATTTTGAATCGATCTTGTTTTTTTCAGTAACCAACTCAACAATAAAGATAGCACGAAACGAAACTCTCAAGTTTGAGTATTTTTTTATATGAGCTTCGCACAGGAGGCCCTGAGGAAGATAATTTCCCTCAGGGCCTATGTCATCTTTGGGGATGCTGTGTGGAGGTTTTTTTTAGGAAAGTAAGGAGAGGAGAGTTCTGGGAAGGGAAAGTGTTTAAGGGGTGGGTAGGAATCTGGAGTTTAAAATGCCCTGGTCATCCGCCTCCAAGACCTAGACAAACCTCACCCCATGAACCCGGGCACCCCTGCTAAATCACCAAACGTAGCGAACCACTTGGGGTGTCAGCTTTGAAGCGGTCTATCCTTTCTGCCTACCCCTGCGAGGAAACATCTTCACTCAAAGTTCACAGTCATATTTCACAAACTCAAATAACGTATCCGCGACCGGTCATCACGCCATTCCACCCGCCACGTATTTCTTTCTAATTAATCTCACTTAACGAGAGCTGTAGCACCGACGGGGTAGAAATTTAAATAAAGTTCGCAGTTCGCGCCGAGTTTGCACAAATAGTTCGCCATGCTGTTACGCCTTGGTGCAGACGTGATGCGTCGGCGATCCGAGTGCAGAGATGAACTGACGAAACCAAATAAAACTAATCTATTTTTGAAGATTTTACTATTTATTCGACGTGTCCTCCTGGTAATGTCAAGTTTTGTTTTTTAATGTTAGGGCAAGGCAAACGAATTATTAAACATATTAACTTCTGTTGTTGGTACATAGGTAAGTGATGTGAAATATTACTGCGTAGTGCTTAACATTTTTCAAGTTTAATGAACTTATGATTTTCAATGTTGGAACTACTTATCATGTAATTTACTTTTACCGGCCCTGTTAGTACCATAGAGTTCTGTACTTTTGTTTGCTTTTACTTTTGAAAGTTATCACATAACCGGTATTGAAATATTTTTTTATGAACCATTTTCAAACAGTCATATGTGTTTCACTTCATTGCAGCATTGATGCATTTTTAAGACTTAATAGAAAGCATGCCACTTAATGTTTTAAAACATGATGAATACGACTTAAACCGGTAGTCTGTTTGATAGATTCCTCTTTATTTTGAGAGTTCTTTGTATGGTCTACTATTTATTTCATATACGGTATTTCAACCGAAGATGCTTCAGTGCACGTCAAACGTGTACCCAAAGTTTCTACACGGTTGACGTTTTCCTCGCGAAAATGAGTCGTTTTTACCACGCGGTCTTACTCAAAACAGCTCGGCTTTGGAAAGTTTCGCCAACGTATGTATTTCTTTCGACTTGGGCCTTTTCAAGTTCACTTCTTTCTTTCCTTAAAGATGCTGCACACAGCGACTCCATAACATGTTTTAAATAATCCTTGACCAAGTATTTTATCCTTTGTCTACCACTATTTCTCTTGTTTTAAGAGTAAGTCGTTGCTTTACTGCTTAACATAAGAAAAACGGGCTGTAGTCTAACAAGAAGTGTATAGAAGATCTCAAAAGAACCCTCAAGCTCGTAAAAACTTCATTAAAGCAGGAACTCTAAGACCAAAATGCTTAACACGGAAAACAGCTGTATTCGTGCCAGCAGTACACCCCTGCCAATAGCCCCCTACTTTAATAAAATCCCCATTAAGACATACACCTAGACGTAGATATACAACCTCGTCTGCATTTTCCACCCCTGCTCTGGTAGCTTCTGCACCCTCCCTTGCACTCCGTAAGGGTGTATAGGAAGCTAGACTAGCGTCTCGCCGTCTGTTGCGCGTAAAGCCATTTTATCGGCCATTCGTCTGGAGACTTCTACCGGATCTTTGTGTTAAGTACTAGGGTCAGTCAAAATATTTATTGTCACGAAATAAAAAATGCAATTAACGTGGGTTGAAAACCACACTATTGACGATTAATTTGTTACTTTTCAATATAATCTCCGTCCATTTCCGCAGCTTTGGTCCATCTTTTCATGAGGGCATGTATCACAGTGTTGTAAAAAGCACGGTCACATTCAGAACACCATCGCCATAACTTTCCCCGCCGATCACACAGTTTTGCATTTTTTTGTCCTGAGTTTGTGTGATGTCATTTCAATGACTGCCTCTTTGATTCAGTTTCAAAAAATTAACCCATATTTCGTCTCCGGTCACAATTTTTCCAGAAACTAAACGCTGCAAGTGTTGTGAGGCTATTGTTTTTCTCGTTTCTTTATTCTGGCCGGTTAACTTTTTTGGTACCCCCCTTGAACAAACTTTTGTTGAATAATCAGTTGTAATAATCGTATCACACTGCCTTTACTGAGGGAGATAATGCGACATCTGTAGTTATCCGGGGTCACCACGAATGATGTCATCAACTTGCTCAATGTTGCGTGGAATCACTGCAATCAACGGCCTGCCGTTCCGCTTTTCGTCAGCCAGCGGTGTTTGTCCTTCTGCTTCGTTACAGCGACGAACCTATCGTCTAACAGTGCTGACATCCACTGTTGCATCATGGTACACATTTTTCAGTCTTTCATTAGCGCGAATGGGCGTTTCACCGTCTACAGTCAAGAATCAATCACAAAACGCTGTCTAATACGAACACAGATGTCGGCCATTTTGCAAGCGATTGCAGCGCTGCCACCTGTTGACGCAGTAAGTTACTACTGCAGTGTATTGTAGAAGAAGGTTTGAGGAATAGCACCAGATTAAACATTTTCACTTAACTCACTTTATTTAAGTAGAAAAAAATAATTTTGACTAACCCTCGTATATGCACTCTACTGTTTGGACTTAGGGTGAGCAAATTACTGTAATCCTCGGCCATTAATTCATTGTGGCTCTGTCACAATCAGTCATGTAGCTTGTTAAATTGGACACAGGGGCGTGCCTTTCATGTATCATGCATTCAGGCACTTCCTACCGTAACTTACACAAAAATGTAAATATATTAAAATTTATTAATTAATTTAATAAATATATGTATCTACAATTTTTGAACATACGCGCGTAGTAGTAACTAATAATCGCAGCGCACTTTTTAAGAGGAAATCCGTTCGCCGAGAAATTTTAACAATAGGTATCTTACTGAACTCTTGGTGTCACCGTCGCTCTTACTCCACCGAACACTGAGCGAAAGGGAGAACTGCATCTCATGTTGATAATACCTAAATAAAATCATCAAAGTCAAGGTTTTGTATTCCCCATTTTTCTCCTCCAAAACGGGACCGATTTTTTTAGGTTTTTTACTAACTGTATTAGAAGAAAATACTCTGTACGTTTTGTTATTTTTATATACATACATTAACTAGTTTGTATACCTGAACGTCTGTGGATGGTGTTAAAACCAACCAATTTTAATGATTTTTTTAGGGTCCTAACTCCCATAAGAAGAAATTTATAAAAGAAAATCAAAACGTACCGACGCGCTAGTGATCGATATAAATATTATATTAAAACAATATTTTCACAAATGTCAAAACCCAGAGAGGAATGTGGGGAATAGGTTTGTGTGGACAAAACGCAGCCCGGTTTCTTGAGGCAGGATCTAAATATGCAAAATGACGCACAGGTCGAATTTGAATGTTGTCTTCATTGGAAGCAAAAACGTGTGTGCATGTGTATTGATTGTATAGATTGTGTGCTCATTACAATGATGATTCGTTTGTCTTATTGTCGAAAAAGGCCGTGCCTTTCAGTACAGATGTAGAAAAATCAAAGCCATCAGTTGATACCTATCTTTTTCAATAAGTACAACATTACTGACGTAATAACTTTTGTTTACATAACTTTATTTTATACACAATCCACATTTTTCGTGAACAATGTTCACATCATCAGGAGTAAATGGAGTACACTGAAGTCGCAAATTAAGCCACAAATTAAACTTGTGAGTGAAATTTACTTACCTATACATTTCCTCTGCCCTCTGCTTAACTCCAGAAAACTTAGAATAATAATTGTCATCCCTGCTAAATACACAACAAAAAATTAAGCTTATACCGAAAAATGAAAAATAAACTATATTTTTCATAGAATACATTTTTGGGTTAAAAAGAGAGAAAGTTATTTTCTTTTCAATCTCCCTAATTGTCCGAGGGTTAATAATGGTCGGAGGAGGATTTTAATTTCTCTTTCGTTATAATTATCTCCGTTTTTGTTATGTTTTTTTTGGAAAAAGGTAGGAACCGCCATCAAATAATTAACCAGCTGGTATCTCTAAATCGCCGCAAAGTGACAATGCTCTAAGCCCTTAATTCTGCTGTCCAGGGCTAGTTTACCTTTGGCACGCGTTCCAAAATATTAGCCTGGTTTGAAAGCTTTCCTAATGGAAGACAACAAATTGTTAGAATACAGTTTAAATTATGCAACAAGTGGAGTTCCACAGGGTTCACCCCTTGGCCCAATCTTATTTATAAATAGTCTTACAAAAATATTTCATAATCTCTCTTACTTTTTGCTGATCACCTATTTTTTTTTTTATTATTAAAAATATTTACCATAACATTCTTCAAGATAATATCAACAAATTGTTTATTTGGTGTAATGAAAATAGACTTTACTTAAATATCTCAAAATGTAATATAGTTAGATTCCCTCGAATAAAAAACCAATGATCTTTAATTACTACATAGATTGAAAAAATAATCTTTGCTGAACCATTAAAATGGCCACCATCTTGAAACCGGAACCGGAACAACAAATTTACTCGCAGTTGACATGCTATATGGTTGGCCACAGTCAATAACAAGATTCATACATTTTTGGTTTTAAATAAGGAATAATTTTTTTTAAATAATCTATAGTATGAGTATCTCGTATATTAGTAAAAGTCAGGAAAATTTCCTATCTTGGTCACATACTTCGAGGGGAGAAATATCACTTGCTTCAATTAATTAAAAGGCAAGATAGAGGATCGCCGAGGGCCTGGTTTCTTGACTGCGAAATGTACGAGAGTGGACCGGTATTAGAAGCGTGGAGGATCTATTCCGGGCATCGCAAGATAGATATACATTTTCCAGAGTGATCGCCAACGTCGGGGGGGCCTTGTAGGGCACACGAAGAAGTAGAAGAAGGTATATCAATTTTTTGCATAATGCAATTAAAAAAATAATAATTTCGGTTGCAAAAAAAAAAAGTTTCCGACGAGGATGAGATTCGAACTCACGCGGGCAGAGCCCATTGGATTAGCAGTCCAACGCCTTAACCACTCGGCCACCTCGTCACATTTAGCAGGGCCATACTAAATGATCCGATTCAAAACTCATTATCGTCACTTATCAAAACAGCTGGCGTTTGATTGAATTGAAAATAAATAACAAACAATAAACACTGTTTTCTTTCTATGGCCACAAGAACGATATTGCTGGTTATGCGAAAAATTCAGAGTTTGTCCAGAGATTTTGCTGACAGATTACACAACACACGACCACATATATATTCACGTTCAAATGTGCGTTATAAATGCAAATACAAACTTATCTTGGTTGCGAGTTGCCGCTCTGTCTGTAATTCAATGAATTCTCGAATATTTGCCTTTTATTTTTGTTTTTTAGGAAAACTAACAGTTACTCATATTTTATTAAAATAATTACACGGTTTCATGTATTATGAAATTAGTCTTAGGACTTTTTAGACTGGATCTGGACTGTGGAGCAGTGGATTTATAGTATTATATTTGAACCGAGTACCTACCCGTGAATTAAATAAATATTGTATTGCCATCTCATTCTGTCGCAGGCTAAATCCTATAGATGTATGTGTATATCTCTTTTTAATGTCGCTTGTTTTCGTTTCATCGAGTTTCAAATCACAACAGTGCTACAGAATTTTTCACTTTAAAAATCAATATGCTTTAAAAAGGAAAGGACAGGGTGAGAAGTTGGGCGAGTTGAGTGACTCATGACGACGTTTGAAAAAAACATGGTTTTAAGGAAGAAAAAATATATCAAAAAAAGTCATCGAAGATCAAAATTTCATTTACATTTTTTATTCCAAATAATGTCAGGAATCACAGGTTAAAGTAAGTCAAATATGTCCCTTAACGCCTTGTAAATCGATGATTTTTATGTATAGGTTAGAAATAATGCAAAAAAGGTTTTGAAACACAGTCTTTAAATCCTTCCGATCATCAGATCATTTAAAAGACCCGTTAACATTCCATAATTTATCAACTTTAGACGATAGAAGAAATAAATCTGACCAGATTTTTTTATTAAAAATCATCAACAACATTTTTGACTACAACTATCTTCTAGAAAACATTAATTTCCACTGTCCAATACGAAATACAAACCAACTATTCCACATCCCACACTCAAACAAATTACATACAACATTAATTTCTCAGAAGGACGTGCACGAAATACAATAATATCTTTTCAAACTGATATTTTACATTCGTCCTCAGGTCAATTTACAATAATATACATAATAGAAAAAATTAAACAGGTTGTTAATTAAGAACCCTCTACCCCTGCTGTGTGTTATTTTCTCAATCTCGTTATGTTGTTTTTCTTTTTTTTTTTAATTTTGTCTATCCTTGATGAGAAAATGCGTTTATATAGGTTAATAGTTTTATTTCATTTTGTCTTTCTACATAATTTAATCTGTGTTTTTTTTTTGTATATTTTTTTCTTATATTTTTACCATTTTATGTTTTCTTTGATCATTTATGTTTTTTCATACTTGTAAGCAATGAATTTTTGTAACCATGTAATATATAATTACTTTTATAAATTATGTATAACTGTTTGTTTCCCTAAAAACTAAAATAAAATTTAAAAATACCTACCCATTTGTCTGATTCTCTTCTACACTAAGCTACATTACCTTGCACAGTTTTCACAATACTCCTTGTTTACTCGCGTAATTACATTAAAACTGGTAAATATGCCAAATTGACCAATGTGAACAATGTTTCCACTGGACAAACATTTCCTTAAACAAACACTCGTATTTCACGACCTCTTACAAAGGCTCTTACAGTCCACAGCCCCTAGAACAAAGGTTTACGAACCCTTCGCTGTAAATAAGCCGTCCACCCGACATCTGGTCGTATACAGTCTGGGTTTTATCGCCGACCCGAATTAAGTTCCTACAGCCGCCCTGTTTTCCCGGCAAGCAACCTTCGTGTGGTTCTGCTCGCCTGGTATCCTTGGAAGGAAAGAGTGTCATTTAGCGGAGAGAATTAAGAGGTTGGGTTAGTTATTTAGAGTTATTATGTTTCCTTGATTAACTGGAGTATTATTATATGTTTTCCTGTCACAAAAGACAGTGTAATAAATATACAGAATTCAAGGGATTACAGAACTAAAGCTTTTGAAGAACTTCTTGAACCTGTGTGCGGTTCTGATGGCCTAAAAGAAGGAAAGCGTGTTATTGAGCAAAATAATTAAGAACTAAGGATAGTTATTTAGAGTTATCACTGTAACTCCACCTCCAGGAGGCTCTAAGGATAATAATTTCTCTCAGGGCTTATGTCATCTTTGAAGATGCTGTGTGGAGGTCTTTTTAAGGAGAGGAAGGAGTGAAAATCGCTCCTAAACATGGGTCTTGAAAAGACCCATGTTGTAGGAGGGAGGAATCACAGATGCCGGCAAGTCGTTCCACAACCGAGCTGTTTAACTCAAGAAAGAATCCCGTTCTCATATGACAAATGTTAACCGTGTAAATATGTTGGGCGCGTGTTTGGCGTGTTTCCCGACTGTGCACCGGTGCCGAGTGATCAATGACGCTAGTTCCTCGGAGCATTGCCTCTAAAGATTGCAATCTGTCAAATTAGGAGAATCTATCACAGAGTCGATGTTTTTTTTTGGTATTTTGAAGCTCCAGAGGTGGCTGCCAAATTTAACCGTGGGGCGTACTTGTGATTTGTACAAGGTTAGCTGTTGTGTACTACTGTAGTATCTGCCGGCTCTGTACAGTGCGCTAAATTTGTTGATTAAAAAAATAATGTAATGATTAATTTTTCGGTTCTTTTGGAAAGATAGTGTTGATTGGTTTTGGTATTTCGACAGTCTTTTGGAATATTCAAATTAAAAGATAATAAAATATTAATAAATATTCTAAAATAATCGGTTATTTTCAGCGTTCTTGCACTTTATAAAGTCTTGGCTTGTTAAAAGCAGTCAAAATTTATATTTTCAACCTATTTTTTACTCAAAATGTTAGATCAAAACTCGAACAATATCTGCAGTGGCCTTGGAAGCCTTTTTCCGCTGTGAACAAATAATAATAATAACTATAAATAATTGATCGTTTCCACAGAAATTAATCAGATATAACCGCTGGCGTATTCACGTGGAACTCATTTCCACAAATAACACATCTAGCGTCCATAGATTGTCATTTAGATTGGAGGAAATGGATTTTGTCCCGCGACCTCTGTTTTCCACAGAGGTTATTCTTTCTGTTAGTGTATGAAATAAAATGTACCTACTTATTTAATGGTTTTATCGAGTCCAGCTTTGGTATTGAATAATAAAGTATTAGAATCCGCCACATGGAAAAAAGACTTAATAATTTTCTTTATAAGTGCATATTTTGTGCTGGACCCGCACTATTTATGGTAATCCACATAAATTAATAATTATTGTGATTCCGAAACAGAAACTTAAAACACACGAGCAAACATTAAAAAATAAGTTTTTAATAAATATGTAAATATTAATTGATATTTTATTCCCAAAAATGACTTAGCACCTACCGCCGCGCCGGGAGACATTTATTGGATAACCAATACCTTTTTAATATATCACCCCAAGTGGTTCACTGTGTTTGGTGATTTAAGAAGAGTGCCCAGCTTTATGGGGTGAGGTTTGTCCGGGTCTCACAGGCGGATGCGTCTGCTCACTTATTGCGTTTCGGGCCGGATCGTGAGAGACTGGTTGAGGGAGGCCTTTTTACCTACTTAGCCGGACTCTCGCGACCCATCGCCTAGCACCGCATTTGGAGGGATGGATTCATAATTTTGTCACTCCTGGACACAATGACTCCCAAATTCCTACCCACCTTTTTTACCTTTTTTCTCCCTCTAACGGTCTCTCCCGACCCGGCCTGTCATACAGTTGGTTGGCAGACGCATCCGCCGCCAAGATCCGAACAAACCTCACCTCATGAAACTGGAACCTCTTACAAACGTGTTCCTCAATTACCTTACTGCAAATATTTTTTTAATATATTATAGATATCGACAACTAGCTTGTCTGTACTTTTTGATTTTTTTGATAAGTTACTTCTTATATGTATTAGGACACTCCAAAATTTTCTTAAAATTGCCTGATTTGAACGTCATTAACAGACGATCAATATACAAACTAGGCAATGTTTTTTTAAAAAGCAAAACTTACAGATTTAGAGTATTTTTCCTAATACAGTTAGTAAAAAACTCTTACAAAACGATCCAGTTTTGGAGGAGAAAAATGGGCAGTATAAAACCTCAATTTTGAAGATTTTATTAAGGTTTTGTCAGCCCGATGTACAGTTGTCTCTCGCTCAATATTCAGAAGAGTAAGAGATACAGTGACAGCTACAGTTTGGTAAAATATTGTTCAAATTTCTCGAAGAGCGGCTCATAAATGGTTCCCGGTGCGATGGTACCCACATCCTTCTCACAAATTGTAAATATTACATGTCTTGTATCTGTATCTTTATGTCTATTTTGAAACTTGGTGTAGAACAAGCAATTAGTTTCTGTTTAAATCTAAACCACGACTACGACTATTATCGAATTCACCCAACGCGGGCATGTATTTTGATAATAATGTAAACGTATGAAGTCCAGGTTTAATATACATATTATTTTGTTTGGTATATTGTATACGTTGTATATTGCGTTATGTTTGTTCAGTGAACCATTAATATACGATTACCAGAACCAAGGTACGGTTATAAATATGTTGTATTATACGTAGTTGGTCAGTTTGTTAGTTCAGCAGTCAGTAGGTCGATGATGTATTCCATAGAAAATTATATCGTAATGGATTTTTGACAGTGGCGTATAAATTGTTTTTTGATCGTGTTGATTTTGTTCCTTTTTCCTTTTTTATATGTTATCGTTCAAGAATTCTGCTCGTTCCGAGTCAGTGGATCTATGACAACTCTATTTAACAAATGTTGTGGGTCTTATTCATATCTAGTTAATCCCGATGTCGCTGCTGAATTTTTTTGTTGTAGGCCATTTAGCACGATTTTTGGATTACCAACACCTCTGTTATAGGTCACCCCAAGTGGTTCACTACATTTGGTGACTTAACAGGGGTGCCCGGGCGCATGGATTTTTCCGGATCTTGGCGGTGGATGCGTCTGCCCACAAACTACGTGGCAGATAGATCGGAAGAGACTGGTTTAGGGAATCCTCACCTGCAGGACTCTCTCGGAACATTCGGCACCGCAGTAGGAGGGATAGATTCGTGCGTCCGTCACTCCTGGACATATTGACCTCCAGATCCTACCCCCCCTGATTTATTTTTTTCTTCTCAGATCTTTCACTCCTTCCTTTCCTAAAAAGACTTCCATAATCCTTCAAGATAACATAAGACCTGAGGGGAATTACTTCAACCGTGCGTCCTGTGTGGTGTGTGTCAGAGTTAAGAGTTTATATATTTTTGTTTGTTTAATTTTCCTTATAAGTCCATAATTCATTATGATTTTCGGACGATGTTTTCCAATTTTAGTTATTTATTCACAGTAAGTTAGCTAAGGATAGACCAAAAACCCATAAAATTCTCCCTAAATGACCACGCGGAAGTCCACCAACATCTTTATAGGCTCGCAAACTTCGTATTCTTAACTATCTCCAAATTTATCTCACACTTGAGCACTATCTCCAAATTTTATGTCTTAGCTATAAAATTGTTTGCGGACTAACGTAGTAAAGCGGCCGAAATTTGGTCAAAACAAAAATGCCCACAGGCGGATCTTTTATCGAGAGATCATTTCGTGCATAGAAGTTTGTGTTACATGCAATGCAGTATTTTTAATAAATTAAGTTATCTGTATAGTCTGTCAAATAAGAGTTGAAAATATAAAAAATGGAAGTACTATAAGTAAGTAATATAAAAAGGAATTTGTAGGCTGGCAACACCAATTTACCTGTCAAATATTATTTTAAAGTGCAATGACACTGAAAATACAGAAAACATTTTTTTGTTCTTAAAAAAATTTAAAAATTAAAATCGAAGAAGCACTGTTGTTAAGGTACCTACTTAAAGACATAAATTTGATTAAATTGTCTTTTAGAAAGTGATTAGCTTTCATTTAATTTAACATAAATTTGTAGAAAGGAAGAATCATTAATGGTGAGTTTAATAACACTACCTTTTGATCTGAATGAGTTAAATATATTCAGATCTAAAATTAGAGACATGATCTAAAGCCCGGGTAACGTTAGGTACTTAAATAAATGTGAGCAATTTCTAAAGTGTGCTTTATATTTTATTACGATATCGTTATTCTTCATTATTTTAACACAAAATTGCTAACGCATAATAATAATATATCTATATGCAATTCTAATTTTGAGTTCAGTGGGTATCTATTTTGCAATGAAAAAATAATTTTAATAAAAATGTAGGTTACACAGCTTTAGATCACTACCATGGTTATATTTTTAGTATGGTCATTTGAACAACCGTGGCGTCCTCCCATGTTTTCTACTCTTATTTGACAAACTGTAAGTGATTAGTATTAGAGTTTTCCATGACAGTTGGCCCCTCGGCACACCTATATACCATATACAGTCGGTTTAGAAAAAATACGGTTTAGTATGTTTATTGTTACTGTGTTTAATTCGTAGAGCTTTATATAATTTTAATTTAAAATACCTTTATTCAGATATTATTATCAAGTCTTGCAATTATTTTTATTATTTTTATTTTGACAGCTGTTTCGGTCTTCGAGGACATTATAAAACTGATCAAAACACTGATTTATAAAAAAGTATCATTTTGTTAATAAACCAGTTTTAATCTTTTTTACCAAAAAATATAATACCCGACTAGTATTTTTAATTTTTTGTTTCTTTTAAAATTAAAATGGAGTTCTACAAAACAAACTTGATAACAATATATAAATGTATACATCAGTATGGATAATTCACATGGTGCGAAAATTACAGTCACTCGTTATAATGTTCTAATTTTCTTACCCCCTTAGTAATAACCTTGCTTTAAATTTTACACGACTGATAAACAATTATTTACCCGTTATTAGTGTGTAAAATTCATTAGACGTTTATTAGTAATGCCTTTTTGTTTTTTTTTTTTTTTTTTTTTTTAATTCCTTTATTTTTCCCATATTTTACAATTTATATTTACATATTTGAAAATCATAACAATAATGTGGGAACCCACTAAGGCGCAGCCTGTGCGTGGGTAATATATTTAAAAAAAGTTTTTTTTAGTACCTAGAAAAAAACAAACAGGGGTATATAAAGCAAAAACAAAAATTGTTTAAAACATTTTGTACAAAAAGTGTATACAATAGTGTACGGTTAAATAAGTGTAAGTGTAATTAATGATATACATTGTAATAATAGGTGTAAAGTTTGTGAGAAAAGTGATATAAAACTAAATAAATAGAGTTTTTAGAAGCATAAAGTGAAATAAAACTAAATAAATAGAGTTTTTACATCTGTATGGTTTATGTTTTATGTTTATGGTATGGTTATGTTTATTTTATCTTTTTTTATGTTTTATGGTATGGTTTATGTTTATTTTATCTTTTTTGTTTACATTGTAGTACCTATGTGTAATCTATTTGTAAAAAGAAGAATGTCTGTGGCGGGCTGCGAGAATTTGATTTGTATACAATTCTGCGGTTTTATTTCGAGATTGACGACATTTTGCACACTTGAACTTCAAAACAAGTGGAAGTTCTCTGTCTATATGAGATTTCGATACACCTTTTTTACATTAGCTCTACACAGGAGGCCCTGAGGAAAATAATTCCTCTCGGGGCCTTTGTCATCTTTGGGGATGCTGTGTGGAGGATTTTTTTAGGAAAAGGAAGGAGGAGAAGTTCTGGGAAGGATAAATTTACGAGGGGGGGTGGGTAGGAATCTGGGTGTCAGTGTGTCCCGATGTGACGGATGAATAAATTCATCCATTCCAATGCGGTCCGATTCCTGCTGAGAGTCCTGCTGGAGAGGTCAAAAGATCTCCCACTACCACTCTCCCGAACCGGCCTGCCACGTAGTTCCCAATCCAGACACCCCTGCTAGTTACCAAACAAGTGAACCACTTGGGGTGACCTATGGCAGAGGTATTGGCTATCCAATAAATAGTTCTCGGGGCGGCAGTATGCCTCCCAAATTGTCCTTTACCCAATCAAGCCCTTATAGGTTGCTAGCTAGTATGCCTGCCTCTTGTCAAACACTTTTTGTAAATTCTTGATGAAATTTTGCACACTTGACATTCAAAATAAGATAAAAAAATTCTATCTACACCTTATTTCGAAAAAATATGCGTAAACCCCGTTCAACGCTAGTTGTTTATATACATAAATAATTACAATGTAAAATTATATTCATTTAACTTGTAATTATCTTATAATTAGAGTTTTCTGCTAAAATACAATAAAAATAAACAGGAGGTCACCCAACTCCCGCATGTGCTTTACACATCGATTATATCTTATAATTAGAGTTTTCTGCTTAAATACAATAAAAATAAACAGGAGGTCACCCAACTCCCGCATGTGCTTTACACATCGATTATGTAATGCAGATGTTCCGAGTAAATCGTAATACATGGTTTCCCGGGAAAAGCAGCCAGTCATCCGGTTTTCCCCTCCCGGCCGACTGAGCGTCGCCGCCTTATATACCCGGCAGAACGCAAAGCCTAGGTCGTGGTTCGTGGAACGGAATTTAAAAATTTAAATTTGCATTTCTCTGTGAACGAGCGGCTAGACGCAAAATAGGCAAAAATTTCTGGAGGTTTAAAATTTTACATGGGAAAAAAGATGCTGTGCTTATTAGGGAAAATGTTGTTTTTTTAAGGGGATAAAATAATAAAAAATAAGGTTTTTCGGGTTATCGTTTACGTAAGTAAATACAAATTCTGAGTTGAGGTTCCGCGCGTAATGAAATTTGCAAGTTAACTTAAAACCTAACCTACCCTAACTATACAGGATGTCTGTATAGATTCGATAATAGTTTTGTTGGGGGATGTTTTTTTCCGTAGGATATTTTGTCGGGGGATATTTTGTCGGGGACATTTTATCGCGGGATAAAAAGTCGCTGAATCCTTGATTGAGCGTGCGGTGTTTAATTACCAAATTGGCGATGTATTTAAAAACCAACATATAAATTTTTGATTTATTAAATTAGCGAAAATTAGAAACATCCTTTTTGGTCACCGGTTTAACTATTCACAGAACTACTAATAATAAAAAAATATTAAGTACTAGACTGGTTAAGTGGAAACACAAAGTGCTTTTGTGTATCACTTTTTAATTTCTCTTGAAATAAATTTTCCAGTTTACTTGGAATGAAAATGAGACTACGAATGTGGAATTACTGATTCATAGGCCACTTGCATAGATTTCATAACGACTTGGAAAAAATCGTGTATATAGATTTTTTTACTAAGATTAAGAAAATGTTGGTAAATTTTTTTAGAAATGTATAGTTTTTTTTAATTTTTAAATAAATAAATCCATTATTTGAGCTCGTGACGTCACTACATGAAAATGTCCCGTCTCCGATTATGTTCCCTTAATTTTGTAAAATTCCACACTGATTCATTTTTTTTTATATGGCAACACTTTGATTTCCGGCTTTTTTTTTAATTTTCGTTTAACGTTCACTAGATTTATTGTTTGTTCTATGCGAACTTATCCTTTGGTTTGATTTTTTGATAAAGATGGCGGTGTTTTTACAGATGTTACGAAGAGAACCCCGTACAATTTGTTGCTATTCGTGTGGAAAACGTTCTTTTTTTTAAATGATTTTCGGCTATGTAATTATCTTTTTTTCGCACTCGTAAAATTATGTCCCGTCTTTCCGGTTTATAAAATATGGTCTGATTTTTCGGATTGAAATTTTCAAAAAATTTCAAAAATACAGATAAAAAAAAAATAGGGAATGTCTTATATATTAATATTTGCCTAAACCGGATTTTTTTTTTAAAATTGTGATGCAAGTGGCCTATTCCGAGAGTTTAACTTCCTTTTTGACGTGTGTTCGAATGATGCATGAATTTATAGTCAAACAAAATTGTTGCACAGCTTGATGCATTCAACTTTGCAGTCGGTGACGTCAGACCAGTGTTGATTTTGTGCGACTGGAGCAACTAAGGTCAAAATATGGACCGCTTTTATTTTCCTGTGATTGACATCGATCCAAAATTGGACCACATTTTTTAAAGATTTTTACGGTTTTAAAGTTTACGATTCTATAAATCCTACGAATATGTGCTAATCGACAAAAGATAGGTGAATTCATTGGCTATATAGAACTGTAATCAGTTTGTATGTCTCCATATTTAAATTCGGAGGTATGATTTTTTTTTATGTGGGCGGAAAATATTCAAAAAAATCACGAGCAATCGGAGGAAAAAGTTTTAAATCGCGCTTTCACTCGAGTGAGATCACCAATCAGATTTGGTAACATCCTTTTTTTTTCAACATTAGTTTCTAAACAGGAATCCATGATGAAAATAATTCTCCTCAGGACATACGTCATCGTTGTGGGAAGGCAAAGGGTATGAGGGGTGGGTTGGAATCTGTATGAATCTGGAATAGGGGTAACTGTGCCCAAGAGTGACGGATGAATGAATCTATCCCACTCAGCGGTGCAAGGCGATGCTCCGAGAGAGTCCTGCTGGAGACTGGTCTTTCCAGATCCGCGTTCGACGCCAGGATCCGGACAAATTTGAACCCTAGATATTTTTTTGTGTTTAATTCGTAGACATCCAATTAATTTTATAAGATTTAAAAAAATTAAATTCAATGTTATTATTAAGTTCTGCAAGTGTCACAATACTCGTATAGGCGGGAAGCGATGAAAAACACTACACAGTAAGGATCTGGCAATACAATTCACAGTATGCGTAGTGCGGGTAGCAAACGAACAATAACAATGATGATTATTGTCTTTGGCCGAGGTTATGGGATGAGAGGAACAGGAGTACAAATTTGGCTGTTCAGTTACTTGATATAGACTACCGTTAGGTACCATTAATTAGCGCAAACTCTACCCATGTACATTGTTAGTTTTAATAATCCAAATTACAATAGTTGCTCAGGTATTGCAGGTTTATTTCACAATCAGTGTAACAACGTACATATTTTGAAATGCTAATATATTCAGTTGACAATGTATGTTCAAACACTATTCTCCTTACTTGCTCAAATTCCGCACACTGCAGTTGAATTGCAGCAAACAGTATTTGCAATGAGGAGAATTTATGTCCCTAACGTATACGAAGGACAGTTACAAAGTTATGGGAATATATCGCACCCAAGATTAGACAATAGCAAATCAAAAATTCGATTTTTTTAATTGTTACAAATTCCAGATCAAACTCAAAAAGTAAAACATTTCTAACATTATAACAAATATGGTACAGTTATATCCACTGAAGAGATAAACCGATAGAAGTATGCTTTTGGCGTCACTGTGTTCACAAGATAAGCTCAATTATTACTTACATCTTATGAATTTGATCAAACAATTTCAAGTATGGATATTCTTACTTTAGCCAATTTTTAGCCTGGGCTTTACACAGAGTTTTTCGAAATCAGATGTCTTACAGTCTTATTCAATGATGTATTTTATTGATGGGTATAACCTTTAAACGTTATTAAAAAAGTTATTCCGATGAAAAATTAAAAAATATGTTCTGCTGGCGAGTACCCGACATGCGTTGCAATGCTACTCAAAGAAAGAAAGTGCTTGTGTTATAATTCTGTCCCATTCTTCCCCGCATTCACCCCTCTTCCCACCCGAGACTTCCTCCTTTCTTTCCTTCCCTTTCCCTCCCTGTCGCTAAACTATATGAAATACACTTCTTTTTCAAACAACTCGCGCGCCACCTATTGTTAATTTGTTTTACAAATTTCATAACGCCATAGTTCACAATTATATATAGAAACCTTTGCGGGTGTGTACGACAACTCCCCAAAGTTTCGACGCAATCGGAGGAATAATATAGCTAATTGCATAACGCTGGAGCTCACCTTTATATATAGTAACCTTCGCGGGTACACTTACAACAACTCACCAATGTTTTATCGCAAACGGATGATTGTTTTAGTAAATAATTGCATAACGCCAGAGCTCGCCACAAGATATAGAAACCTCTGCGGGCATTAGCACACCAAATCACCAAAGTTTCATCGCAATAGGATGAATGATTTAGAAAATAAATAAGGGACGTACTTGACTTATCCTGACATTATTTGGAGTAAAAAATGTAAATGAAATTTTGGTTTCCGGTGACATATTTGTTATTTTTTTTTCTACAAAAAATTAAAAAATTATAGTTGTTGGACAGTTGGAGGCGGGTTAAGGGGTTGGTCGGTTACTCAGCGGAGTGACCAGGGACGAAATGCGGAAGAATATGTTTTGTATGATTCAAAAGATATTTTTTTTTTAAAGTCATCGTAAAAGTCACCGGAGACCAAAATTTCATTTACATTTTTTACTCCAAATAATGTCAGGAATCACTGGTTAAAGTAAGTCAAGTACATCCCTTAACTCCCTGTAAATGCCGTGTTTTGTAGCTGTATTATGCAGAACGGTATGGTATATTATTTCATAATACAGGAAATCAAAATACAATTTATCATTTCACAAAGTGCGCAGCAGTTTGCCGGGTCATATAAAATGGGCATTTTGCCCAGTTTCTAAAGGCTTATCCCATTATTTAAAAGAAATATTTATAGACCCTAAGATTTATATGTTTTGACGTTTTTTGTTATTTTTCAAAGCAAAAATGTTTTGGTTGATTTTTAGAGCCAGTTTCAACAAAGGTTTGTGGTGACATAGAGTTAGTTACAGTAAACCTGATCGATTTTCCCGTAAAACAAATAAAGTAGCCGAAAGTTTATGGCCTTGTTCGTCTAACAGGCGAATACTAACTTAAGTTTAGGGTTATTTGATTTGGGAGACGCCTTTACTGACGGGATTGATTCAATTTCGGTACGGGTTTATGATAAATTTGTATTTTCTTTAAATTTATTAATAAAACTTGAAATTCAAATTTTCTTCGTTTTTGGTGGGTTTACATTTATCTGACGTGTCGTGTCGTGATGTCCTCTGACCTGATGGCGAGCTTTCACATCTATATGTCGTGTTCTGACGCTTTTGCCAGTCGTCACAACACAGCCCCCCTCACCTGCACCGCTCTGACGAAAATCGAGATGGCTTCTAATGCGACACGACACAGTACATCACGTCAGATAGCGACAAACTAATATAAACCTCACTATTCTAAATGTATGAAACCGATACCGATACTTGTCTGACGCGTCACGACACGTCAGACAAGTTTAAATCCACCATTAGAAACATTATTTGCTTATGGATGTAAGAGGAATGTACATTTTTTCACATTAGCTCCACACAGGAGGTGTGAAGCTAATCTTAGGGGATGCTTTGTGAAGTTTTTTTTAAGGAAAGGAAGGAGAGTGAGTTCTGGAAAGGAAATAGGTATGAGGTGTGAGTAGTAATCTGGGGTCAGTGGTGTGTCCCAGGGTGACGGCCGTATGAATCCATCCCTCGAATTCATACGTCCGTCAGGGTCCGACGGGTCGAGGGATTCTGGTTGGAGAGGTCAAAAGACCTATCTCAACCAGTGTCTCTCGACCCGGCCTGCCGCGCAGCAGGTGGGCAGACGCATCGGCCGCCAAGACGTGGACAAACTTCACGACATGAATCCGGGTACCCCTGCTAAGTTAAATTATCACTTGGGGTGACCCATGGCAGAGGTGTTGATTCCGGGGTGGCGGTACACATACCCGCCTCCCAAAATGAAACAAAAAATACAAATACAAAAAAAATAACAATTTAAACATAGATGATAAAGTGAAAAGAAATAAATAAATATCCTCATGTTTTATGTCGATCGTATAAAACTTTTCTACTTATATTGAAAAACTAGACAGGAACGTCAAAAGTTTCCGTATCCTTTCATTTTTGAGTTTTTCTATTAAAACTTTTCGAGCTTTGGACATTATGCGTGTTGGGTATTTTATAGGGTTACCTTTTTCGAAAAATATATCATAGCTGTTGATAAAATTCGCAAGGTGAATTTTTAAAGAAAGACAAACATTTCCGGGCTACGAATAACCTGACAATATTTGAAAATCTACTACCACAGAAAGTGGAAAATGTTCCTTGTATCGTATGGGGAACTAACGACGAATTCCGACGAGCCATCCGAGGAATTGAACTAACGACGCCGGGGATGGGACCCAAATGCTACGCCAACATAGCCACCGACGTGTCTATTATGTATACCAGGGGTAGCCAACTTGACAATACCCAAGATCTACCGTTTATTGACGAAACCCCCTGCGTGATGTACCCGGTGGCGTAGCATAGGTTTCGGCCGCCCAGGGCGCGTATTTCCATTTCCGTGTTCAATACGAGGCAACCATGCCTCGAAATCAATACGGGTTTGTAACGCCATTTCTCCTCCAAACCCGTGATCAGTACAAGGCAAGCGGCATCCTATTGTGCACGGGTTTGTAACGCCAATTCTCTTTCCAAATCCGTGTTCAGTACGAGACCCGCGTTCCGTGCACAATAGGATGCCGCTTGCCCACTGAACACGGGTTTGGAGGAGAAATGGCGTTACAAACCCGTGTTGATTTCGAGGCATGGTGCCTCCTATTGTACACGGAAAAGGAAATACGCCGCTGGGGATGGGATCCAGAGGCTATGCCAACTCAGCCACCGACAGGTCTATTACATATACGTATCTGCCTTTTATTGTTGCTTTTATTTTCACAATCGGTTTCTTGTTTTCGCCCGCCTGAAGTTGTGTTAAGTACATATTTTTATATACTAGCGCAGATATGTGAAAAATCACGGGATATTATAATTTATAGGATTGTGAAACTGAAAATATATATATTTTTTAATTTATATATTTATTTATTTCGAATTTCACCCCCGGCTGGGCTTTTACATGCATTTTTTTTAACAAAGAACATCTAAATCTTAATGTGCATAACAAAATTTAAAAAAAAAAACATAATCATAAACAAAAGAAAAACAAAATCAAAATCATAACCAAATCTAAAACAAAAATACAATTAAAAACAAATTGACATAAAAACAAAATACTCCACCAAGCAAAATGGAAAAATTGTAGACTGGGAAAAGTACAAAACATGTGAAATAATTCGAAACAGAGCTAATTAAATTTGTCGTTCTTCTTTCTGATATAAATTCTACAATGACTTGTTTGTATTTAGTGAATAATGTGTTAAATATGTCGACAACATCTTTATAGTCATTACCCAAATTTTGTATACGGCGTATTGTTTGTATACTCGTATTTTATGATAATTGCATAAGCATCATTGCCAATCAAGAAGAAAATGGGAGAATTTACCTTACGAATGAACAGCTTAAGAAAACGTTAACTTTAGAGATTCTGATTTAGATCTGTCAATTTTTGACAGATTTAATTATGTCGAAAAGAAATTATCGCTTTTTTTCAACAATCGGTTCCAATTTTAAAAATGAAAAGTTAAAAGTTTTACGCATTAAATTACGTAGGACTATTTCACATCATCACAGACAACCGAAATTTTTATGTTCGATGATAATACTTTCGTAAATTTTATAACGTTACTTTTTTATATACGAATACCTATCAAGAGTCCCAGCTGCTCCCGTATGGAGCCGGTGAGACTATGGCATCCCCAATTGGCGTATGTTGTGAGGCTGAAGGTAGTGGGGAAGGGAAGGAGATGGGAAAAGGAAGGGGGGAAGTACCTGGCTGTTTAGATCTGGTCACCAAACAAGCAACTTTACAATTCTGAATGGTGGTCTTACACCAGGGCGATACTGAGAGTAACTTCCACTCTGGAACGTGCCGCAAATATACTATATATTATTTTTAACGGATTAATTGTGAGATAACACAAATTAATGAAATAAAATTTATTGGCACATGCCGGGATTCGATTCCGCGACCTTCGGATTGGGAGTCAAGAGTCTTACCCCTCGACCACGCCGTTTCTGTAATATCTTTATGATCAATTAACCATTGTTATAAGAAGATATTTTATAACTTTGCAAAACCCTTGAGGTAATATTTCACTGAAATTGCGCTATGAAAATTAGTCAACTTTTAGTACGAGTATTACTCCGGTCGCCACATTACGCGTACAATATATAAACTAATTTCGTTGAATATTTATGAAATGAACGTAGAAAATACGGTTTCTTTTGCTACCCTCGTTTTTATTTATTCACCAGTTGCTTCCAACAAATTACTAAATTATGCGACCCAAATCATCATTCCCGAAAACGTATCAATCATCCCTATTCGCGAATTTCTGTCAACGACGCGACGACTAGACACATTTCTAATTCAGTTGACAGTATAATATAATATTTATAATCTCGGCATGCGTAATGAATTCCTGGTGAAAGACCATCATTCAGAATCGAAACCTTGTTTTCAATGGCTTTAGCCGTGTTTTGTGACCAGATTTGAAAAGCCAGGCACTTCTACCCACAACATACTCGATTTTCTTTTCAGTGTGCCAACCCATGTTATATCTAGAATCAAACAGTATTAATAGCCTAGAGACTGTAGAGTTGAAATTTAAGAATCCAGCTAAAAATGCGACTCTGACGTCGTGCCTTATGCAAAACCGTTTTCGTGCGTTGAGTTTGTATACTAATCTACTTTTGTAATAGAACCGATTTAAAGCAATTCCAAAATATGGTGCCACTTTCGTTAACAGCTACCATAAGGAGCATCGCCTGGCAGGCGTAAATACTACAGGATTTGTAATTTCGTGAATCTCTCTGGATATGGATTGCCTATCATTGCCTGTCGCGGTTACTTTGTCCCGGTGACTAGCTGTCAGTGGATCCCAGTGGATCCGAGGAACCGGCTATTTTCACCAGTTTCTATCGGATTTATAACATGATCACCAACACTCAAACTGGGCGAAGCCGAACCAAAAGCCGACCGTAGGGCCTAGCAGCAAAAACCTGCGTAGCGGGTTTTTAACTGCTAGTACACATACACGACGCGACATAAATTTTGATTATTGGGTGGCGACCACGTCATATGTCTATGGTGGTGACAATTTAGTAGCAGAAATCTTTAAGAGTAGCTGTGTATTTGGATATTAGGCAACTTAATGCCAAAAACATACTAGCAAACCTCTTAAACACAGACCGTAAAACAACGTTTGGCGAAAGAAATTTTAGATGGGTACTGCACCAAAGCTAAACAGTGCACTTCCACTGACCATTAGACAGAACGCAATTACGCTAAACATAAATTAGACATTACCGACCGTTGTTCGACCGATCAGCCAAGTGATTTGTTTAGTAAAGTTCGACTCGCCTTCAGGTCGGAGAGTTGCGACGGGAAGAATCCAACAGAAGAACATATTAAATATAAATTGGACTAACGGCCGTTATTCCCAACTTTTCGATCGATCAATCTAAGTCTCCGATCAGCCAAGTGATTAGTTTAGTTGTTTAGTATGTTCGATTCGCCCGTTGGTTGGAGAGTTGCGACGGGAAGATTGTAACAGAAAAACATATTAGATATAAATTGAACTTTAACAGCCGTTGTTCCCAACTTTTCGATCGAATAATCTAAGTCTCCGATCAGTCAAGTGATTTGTTTAGTAACTTTGGTTCAGCCTGTTGGTCGGAGAGTTACGACGGGATGCAACAGAAGAACATATTAAATATAAATTGGACTAACGGCCGTTGTTCCCAATTTTTCAATCGATTAATCTGCGTCTCCGATCAGCCAAGTGATTTGTTTAGTAACGTTCGATTCGCCTGTTGGTCGAAGAGTTACGAGAGGGAGATTGCAACGGAAGAACATATCAAGCTAAAAATAAATTCCCGTTGTTCCCAACTTTCGATCGATCAATCTGAGTCTCCGATCAGCCAAGCGATTTCTTTAGTAAGGTCCGATTCGCCTGTTGATCGAAGAGTTGCGATGGGAAAATTGCACGTATTTGTGCATTTGAGGAGTGTTGAGCAAAAATTTCGACTCAACAATTGATCAGTAGGATTGGGAACAGCGGCCGTAAGTCTTGGATCACCATCTAAGACAGATCGAACATCAACGATATTTTTTCTCCTCCTTATAAATATTACCAATGGTAAGATATAGATTGTACTTTATTATTTTTTAATAGTTTTTTTTTGTAATATTGTGTTGTGAACAGCACATGCTTCTAACCCAGGATCATGTCATCTATTTATATGCAGAAGTCTGTAACAGGCTGGCGGGCGGCGTGGATTTTTTTTAATACAAATCTACAGTTTTATTCTGCGGTTGATGTAATTTTGCACACTTGACCTTGAAAACAAAAGAAAAGTCACACTCTCTACACGATATTTCGAAAAACCAACCCATCCCCTTTACTCACTAAACTTTTAATCACACTTCTTGATTAAATTTCACTTGACATTCAAAATAAGAGGAAAATATTAATATCTACATACCAAGATTCTTCAGTACCTATCTATATAAAAATTAATAAATAAATAAAATAAAAATTAATAAATAAATAAAATAAAAATTAACATTTGCCGGTTCCTACCGGTCTGCTCAATTAACATAAAAAATATGTCACGATCAACACACACAATGTAGAAATAAATGTATAGAGCTCATGACCTCTAGTGCGATAAGTACACATTCCTGGAGTACAGTAACATGCCGGTACTGAGCACACCATATGTGTTATTGTACGCCGGCTTCCGACGCCCGCGACGCCGATGCCAGGGGGTGGGAGGGGGCAGGTGCGGGGTAGCCGTCTCGGCGCCTATCGATCTCCCGGCGTCGTGGCACAACCGATGAACTAACCGGAATTAGTAAGTTAATAAGTTCGGACTAATCTAGTGCCTTCTTAAGTTGATTTTATAAACCGGATGGACAGTTTTAAACAACTGGAAAAAATGGCTTGGTTCATGGTTTTTTGTTTTTCATTTTCTAGTAGTTAATAGCCGGTTTCACCCTGATTTTAACACCTTTTTCGACACTCTTATTACATATATGTCAAATACTATTAGAAATATGTTAAATTTTATTTTAAATCATTTGAATATTAAGTTTTATTTATTTTATTTGAACATAAAAATACAGATACATTATAAGAAGCTAAGACTAAGCTTTGACTGTCCAACTAGGAGTGTTCCCGTTTTAGGGCAGTCAAATTGTATAGTTTAGTTCACATTATCAGCTCGCAGTTTTCAAGACATACAAGATGCTTAGATTGCTTAGATGGTTTGGATTTGTAGAGCGAATGAACGAAGAAAGGAATGTGAGGAGAATGTATATTCATTAATGTGGATAGTTGAAGATGTCGGGGACGCCCGAGGAAGACATGACACGATCAAGTGAATTAAATACTTGAGTCAGGCCGTGTCAAGAGTCAGAATAACAGAAGAATGTGTATGAATGTGAATAAATCGAGGAGTATGTGTCAAGACCAAATTCTTTGGCGGTCCATCTTCTCTGTCTACACCTCCGGGTAAATGGCGTGATGATTAGTTTGTTTGGGAGGCAAGTGTGCGTACCGCCGCCCCGAGAACCATTTATTGGATAACCAACACCTCTGCCATAGGTCACCCCAAGTGTTCGCTACGTTTTGTGACTCAGCAGAGGTGCCCGGGGGTTCACAGGGGTTTACAGTTTATCCAAGTCTTAGCGGCGGATTCGTCTGCCCATTGACTGCGTGGCATGCCGGATCTGGAAGGAATGGTTGAGGGAGACCATTTGGCCTCTCCTGCAGGATTTCTTGCACCTCAGAGGGAGGGATGGATTCATTCGTATGTCACTCCTTGACCCACTGATCCCCATATTCCTACCCACACCACATTCCTTTTCCTTCCTAGAACATCCTCTTTCTCCTCAAATGCTCAATACCTAGTTCTTGACAGAAATATCAGAGATTTCAGAAGTGCAAATTTCCTGGCACCATAACCAGCTAACGAGTTATTTCTGTTCTAGACAAACAGATTTCCATAGTTATGTTACATTGAATTATAGGTATTATTTCATTGCTCTCATTAAAAATACCTTTGACACAGCATTTCATAGTTGACTTCCTTTCATTTGGAGTAAACAATGTACAAAAATACCATTTTCCAATATCGCGAATTTCTAAGTTATTTTCGTCCTGCAATGAACGCTAGCGAGGCGTATTAATTTCTCACCCATCCATTGAGTTTGAAACGTGTTTCCCCTCGCGGTCCACGTCTTTACCTCACGTACAAGCGGCCATCTGTGAAGATCCATCTAGATGGCACGTGTGGCTAATTTTAGAACTTGTATCCTTTGGAAAGATCAATTATTCTCGTTGAAGTTCAAAACTTCGCCAATAATTTGATGCATTGCAGAGTAACTTCATAATACTATGTCCAAGTAATGAAGAATATTGAATTATATAATATGTGAACGCGGCAGTTGGTGATAGAAGGTTGTCAAAATAATGAGAAAAGTTTTTCATGTCTCGAAAATCCCTCGATAGAAAAAAATCGCAAAGTATGCTCCGAAAATTAATATAAACACTTGTTTTCGGTTATTTTACAAGTTATATTTCTGAAAAAATTCACAGTGTCTTTAATTGCTGTTTTAGACAATCCCCTGGAGATTTTTGCTCTTTTTTAAACGTGTCGTGTTTTATTAAACATTTTCTAAACTTTGATTTAAATATTATCGTTTTTATTTATTTGTTTGTAAGAGATAAACAGCTTATGCATAAAATATAAAGATACATGTACACAAAGTTAAATTAGGTCAAGCCAAAAAGCTCTCCTATATTAAAGTTACTTGGAGATGGAGTTTATTATATCTTTCAATTATTTTTTGGTGAGGAGGAGAGGAAGATGAAAATAGGATAGGGATGGGAAATGCTCCCGGTACATTCCACACTCTTGTATTAATTTTCGATCGTACGCGTTACATCTATTCGGTATTTCTGAAGGGTTTTGTTGAAAATGTCTATATTGAAAAAAATTGTATTATATTGTGCACATATACGTGAAATTGGGGATTTTTTCTAATGTTAGTTCGACATGGGAGCAAATGAAATAAATTGGATAGTCTTGTTGATCTTGTCGGAATATGAATTTTTATTAAGCTGTTAAGCTCTGGCGAGTCCAAGCCGTTATTTAGGATTTTAAATAATAAGTTTTGGTTAAAAAAAACGTCGTGTATAAAGGGAGTTGAAGTTGTGAAAGTTCAAAGATTCGTATGAATTTGAAAATTGTAAGTTTTTTTAATATTAGCGCGCTCTCTCTAACAATCGTAGTTACATATCCCTCCATCTTTTTTTCATTTTGAGCGGGTATACCGCGCCTTAAGTACATATATAGGAAGCGGGGAGTTGAAAGTTGATTTCTGGCTATACTACAAAAAACACCGCTAAAACCATTTCAAACAACGTTTCGATTCTGGATAATTTGAGAGTAGGTGACCTGTCTATCCTCTGTTTCCTAAAATAAACGAATCTTAATTTACGCAATTTTCCGGACTTGTCTCTGAGAATTTATGACAACCCTAACTATAGCAGGTGTGCACGCACAAAGGTGTATTCACACCCTCACATACCTCCCCTCTAACCTGCCCTCCACCCTCGACCCGATATTATACAGCCCAGGGGGGACGTTAAAAGAATCCTATTTGATTAGGGCATCGTCGGAAGATATAGGAATGAAATGGCTTTTTATACGAACACGCACCGACCAGGTCAGATATTATCGTCATAACATTAAGCCCGCCAAAGATAGGTGATAATTTCTCCTCCGGCTTCTGTTATATATTACACGTGAAATGCGAAAATGCCGGGTAAATCGGAAGTTTTGCGGTAAAAGAGTGCGAAAGCTTACTACATTTGATGAAATCGTAAAGAAGATGGGGAAAATATTAGTAAGATCTTTGAGTCTGGCCTCAAAAATGTAATGAGTTCGAAGCATACCGAAATAAAGACATACAACCTTACTAAAAAACGCCGTTAAAATTTTATTCAATTGATAAACGACCGTGAAAAAAATAAATAAAAATTGTTCATGGAAAGATACTCGTATATAGGTAAATTGCTTACACAGTCAGAGGGGGTTGTTTATCAATTGTATATGCTTGTTTATTAATAATTTCTGAATTATTTTTGGAATTTTCCAACGTATTTTAAATGTCTTGTGTATTTCTTATGTTTGCAGATATCATAAAACAAAATACCTTTTAGATAAAATTACCTTTTAGATTTTTGTATCTGAATATATTTTTCTGAATAAAAATTGTAGAATTTTAAGCTTCAAACATGAAAAAAGTTCAAAATAAGCTAACCCTAAACATATTCTATTAAAACATAAAAAAAATTTCGGAAAATTAAAAAACACAGTCATTTTATTTGAAGAATTTGTAACAAAACTATCACTTCACTTTTTATCTCGTTCATACGATTAAAAATTATAAAAAAAATATTGTATTAATTCCCCAAGAATAATTGAAAAAAAGACATTTTCGAATAATTTTTGCCGAACTTTGACGTTTTTTTCTAGAATTTGTATTTATTTATACACTCATAAGGCATTTATATCATTAAATAATATCATTTTCATTGAAGTTTTATTAAACTCACGCGGTAAAGCCAATAAAAAAAATAATGGTTCAGAAATAAGCTATCTTTTATCGTTAGCAAAACTAGATTATTAAGAAAACATTATTTAAACCACTAAAACGAAATAAATAATACCAATGATTGTAATTATGTTGAATTATACTAATATAATTGTGAATACAATGCAAAATATGAAAAAACATTATATGGATGTCGCGTAAAACATCATATGTCAAAACTGTTATTTTAATTTTAAACATGGCGGTCATGGCGGATTGCACATGCGCAGATCCACCGAAGTCGCAGTGTGGCCAATATAAAAATTCCGTTTTGATTAGTATTCTTTTAAAAAGTAAAATGTACAATCTTTACACGGTGTGAAACAAAAACACCGTTTAATGGTCGTAAGTGTTTTTTATTAGTAAGGCTGATAAAGTTAATAATATTATTTCCTTAAAAAATATAGAATTACATAAATATGTGTAATGCTGATTCTATGCAAACAGATTTCCTGTTTTATGTATTTCAGAAGATAATTTTGAGATCTTTATGGACATTAAGTTCGCAGTTCGTTCTAAGTCAAGCCCCTCAGGCTAATTTCTTCGGTTTTTGGAATAACTCATATAGCTTTCATAGAAATCATTGTGTCTTCCATACTATCAAGGTTAAAAATATGATTTGAATGGTGTTAGAAAGAGAAAACATCACGCTGTATATTCATATATAAATGTAAGCCGCCAAATATGAATCCAGAGTCTCCGACCGCAATTTGTAAAAATATTATTATTTTTTTTACATGAAGCGACAAAAAAGTCAGTTGACAGTAACATTTATAATTAATTTGCCTAATAAAATATATTATTAATAATTTTAGTTCGAAAAAACGTAAGATGAAGCATTTCTTAAAATTTTGTATTTAAAATTATGTGTTTATATCGAACTGTAAAATTTGAAAGCGTATTTCATCCCCTTTCAAAAACAGTTTTTAATTTTCGGATGCGTTCAGAAATATTTCATTTATTTGAATTTTATTTCAAAGCGGAAATATTTTGACCTTCCGACAAAATAGACCCGAGGCCTGAGGGGTTAACTACTTACAAAATCCTTAGGCTAAGCTTTTTTATATATATCATAACCTTTATTCGTAAACAGGGAAAATGTTTTTCTGAACCTCGACAGTTTTTCAACCTGTACCTGGCTACTACAAACAGGCAGTATGTATATTAAAGCCTTCTAATTGGAAACTCAGCCCCTCGCCTAAACAATATTAAAGGTGACCCTCATGGGCACCAAAAGGTTCGAGTTACCGCTCTAATACTCGTACGTCCTCCCGTCTCTAATTTTCCTGTCCAAAATTCCACGTATTTATGCGACACCGGAAAGCCTAGCAAGTGCACGACTGTGTATCGTCTGATTGAAATTTGCAGAATTAGTGACTGAATAAAATAAAGCTGTAATGATGACTGATCCGGTAATGTGCGTTAACATCCCGCGACAAAATATCTACTAAAACCTAACGTAACCCTATCTTAACCGAACGTAATAAAAAATGGGACAAAAATATTACAGACATCCTGTAAAGATAATAAATTATTGTTATCTGTCCTATTGTTGTCCCATTTTACTATTTTTGAACAATAATTTATTGTCTTTATAGGAATTTTTGTCCAAATATTTTGTTAGGTTAGTTTTTGTGGGTATTTTGTTGGGGGATGTTTTGTCCGTAGGATGTTTTGTCGAAGGATATTTTGTCGGAGATATTTTGTCGCGATTATGATCTATTTCATAAAACGAATCGTTTAAAAATGGAAGGAAATTTTCACGTGTTAACATTTTTTTCTTTTTTTTACATAATCTCTGCGGAAAATGATTTCCATCAGAGTCTATGTAATCTTAGGGGATGCTGTGTGAAGGGTCTTTTTAGGGGAAGGAAGGCGAGGAAGTTCTGAGAAGTAAAAGGGTTAGAGGGGTGAGTCGCGTGGGTGTGGAGGTCAGTGCGCCCAGGAGTGACGGACGTATGAATCCATCCCTTTCACTGCGGTGCAAGGCAAATGTTTTGAGAGAGTCCTGCCGTAGAAACCAAAAGCTCTCTCTCAACCAGTCTTTTTCGGTCCGGCCCGACGCCGCCAAGACACGGACAAACCTCGCCCCATGAATCCGGGCACTCCAAAGTCACCAAAAGTAGCGAACCTTGGGATGACCTACGGCAGAGGTGTTGGTAATCCAATAAATAGTTCCCCGGGCGGCGGTACCCATAATTTAGTCTTTAGTTTTCTGAAAGTTTTACTTCTGCCGCGTGTGAATTACACACTCGCCGTCTTATTCATAATCGCAGAATAGGATAACACCACGATAATACGAACGGGTTAGATGAAATTGTGGTACCAATTTCACCTAACCCGGTTCGTATTATCGTGGTATTATCTTATTCTGCGATTATGAGTAAGGCGGTATGTGTTTTTAATTTTAATTGTAATTTTAAAAAATGGAACTTATTTTTCAAGTATTCAGACTATCCCGTAACCTTTCAAGGATGTGCGCTAGTTAACATATAAAATTGCTAACCTAGATACAGGTTTAGTTCAAGTGAAGTTAAAAATTGAATTGTAATCAATAAATTCTAATAATGTAAACAATCTGTATTATCGCTAAAAACTTGTCATGTATTGTTAAATTTACTAAAAACAACGGGTACTTGAATGAATTTGAATAAAAAGTCTTATCTCTGCTAAAATTGAGGCCCTTTTCTCGGGCCGCATTTCTGCAAGTCGCCCCTACTCGACGATGCAAATTACAGCTATACCGAGGGGAAGGGGGGGAGGGTGGAAACGATTGTTACATATTTTATCTCAGACATAACAATAAAACGGTGCTCCTTGTGAGGGTAGCAAGTAAACAATGAAGATGCAGGGTGTTGCCTCTTTTTTACTTGAATGCTTACGACGGACTGCTTAACATAAATTCAAATATGAGTATAAAACTGTCCTCAAACTATAACTGTCCTATATTATAATATGCGAGCCTGGGTCGTGTAAATAATCCCAAAACTTGTGAATTTACCTTGCGCGGAAAATATATCACAAAAATGGCTATCTGACAAATCTCAAGGGAAAAAACAGATTCACTAACCTTGTATGTTGCTGCAACGTGGGAGGCCTCCCAGTAATTTCAATCCACTTAAAATTAAGATCAGTCCAATTTTTGTAATTTTTAAATATGCACAAGTCAGTTGTCAACTTTACATAAGTAAAGTAGAATCAAAATGAAGGTAGAAATCGCAAGATATTCAAACCATAGATGATGTGACAGTTATTCTCACATATCACAATAACATATTTAAATAAAATACATTTAACTGTACTATTCCTCCAAACAGACAAGTGAGCGCCATCTATGATTCATTTTGGCCGATCATGATGATTTTGAAGTTTTTTTCAAACAATGCATTTCAGTGTCTTTGATAATCCAAATCACCATTCTTGCGATATAAATATATTAATTATTTTTTCGAACAAACAAAAAAAATATATTACAATGCCTAACTATGTCCAATGAAAAATCTAAAATTAATGAAGCTGTCCGACAGAAGATTGGTAAGTTGTTAGTATACATTTGGTTTCCAAAATGTAAAATTGAGTGAATCTTATGTTTACACTGCATCGTTGTTTTGTGATCCATTTTTATGTAAACATAAGTTTATTCCGTATTTAAAGGTATTTGTACCATAAATAAATAAATCAAATGGCCATTCAGCACCATTTTTTCTCAGTTAAAGAAAGTTACCGTTAAATGTCAATTCTGAGGCCCAGTTGTCCTCTTCTGCTGATCACAATTAAATATTATTTGCTGATCTCAAAAGCTGTAACGGACTCGGCGAAATGGGAATCTTTTAAAAGCAAAACAAATACAAGTGTGCAGTTCAAACGCGGTAGAAGTGTAACCTTCAGAAAACTAAAGAAGACAAGAGTGGGGAGGCTACGAAGAACCGCACAAAAAGGAGACCGATTATTCTATCTCATTCAATCGCAGACTAAATCATATAGTTGTATGTGCTTGTCTCTTTTTACTGTAGCTTTTTCGTTTCAGTTTCAAATCATAAAAAGTTGTCACTTAAAAAAATAAAATAAAGCTGAATGGTCATTTGATGATAATGTAACATCTGAATTTCTGAGAAACAACGCAACCTAAGTCTGTTTTAGTTTTTGAACTCATTGTGATCAGCAAAAGAGGTCAACTTTTTTATTCTTTTTTTTATATACGAATACCGCACAAGAGTCCCAACTGCTCCCGTCTGGAGCCATGTGGCATCCCCAATTGGAGTATGTGTGAGGCTGAAGAATGTAGGGTGGGGAAGGAGATAGGAGAATAGGAAGGTGGGGAAATACCTGGCTATTCACATCTGGTCACCAAACAAGGCTAATGCCACTTAAAGAAACGTTTCAATTCTGAATGGTGGTCTTACACCAGGGCGATTCTGAGAGTATCTTCCACTCTGTTAAGTTGTTAAGCTTGTCAGCTTATTACAATATAATTGAAAGCTGAAACGCACCTAGAATCGGCGTTTAACGGAGACTTTTCAAAAGTAAAAAAAAAAAAACATAACGTCCCATAGTAAAAAATTTTCGTAAGTCGAGGTTTTTTAATTTCTTTAATTTAAACTTAGAATGAAGTAAATCGGATGGAAATTCGATGAGCTACGATTAGAGCCAACTTGAAAAACGTTGTCTTGAGTAAAACGCGTTTAAAGTTTTCGTTTTTAAGCAGGCCGCTCAGTTCTCCGTTCTACCTGCTTGGCGCGCACCGCTCCTAACTATACTTACAGGTCCAATTTGATGCTATCATTTTGGGAATGTGTTCTCAACATGTATAGGAACATTTTTAGGCAACAACAAAAAGTTTTTTGGATCGGATGGACCAGACCCCCCTTTAAGTATTTCTCGGGCATATCCGACTTCTTATACCATTCAAACAACTATCTAAACACCCCTGGCACCAATAAGAATACACTTTGAAATTATAACCGGTCGAGTAGTTTTTTAGTTCATAGGGCACACCCATAAGAACATTGCCTTTTATTTATATAGAAGATAAATAAGAGAGTCTTTGGGTGGGTTGCTTTGTTTTTCGTACAAATCTAGAGTTTTACTGATGAAATTTTGCACACTTGATCTTAAAAACAAGAGGAAGGTCAGTGTCCACATTTGGGACACGATATCGAATAGAAAGTATCGATACTCTACTCATGAGTAGTATCGGAAAAAAAAGTATTGTACTCGTAAAAGTATCGATACTTCAAAGTATCGAGTACATTTCACAGGGCCTGATTTACAGCTCTGACCGGGCTAACTATTTTTCAACCCCCCCCCCCCCCTTCAAAATAAGAATTTTCAAATTCAAGTATCTATTTTAGTTAGAAAAGGTAAAAGGACGTCAACGTCAGTGAAATAAAAAAAAGAAACAATCAAATTTAAGTACGTATAATCAATAATAAAAAAATAACCTGTAAATTCACAAATTGCTATCTTAGGTACTCCTAAACAAAGTGTAATGTTGTTAATGTATATAATCAACTGCAAAACTAAACGTGCGTAGTTAAATAAATAATGAAACACAGCTGCCCTGTTAAAACACGAACTAAAAAGTAAAACAACATAATTGTAATACATTTTTTCTCTACTTGTGTTTTGGCAGGACAGTCAAGAGATTTTAGTGAATTCAATTATTTATTTATTACTTTACCAGTTATGGACATTATTTTTTCTTATCACTATTCTAGACGTGGAGGCTTCTGAGTTACATAAGATTTTTTTGGAACAAAACATCATATTAATTTAAAAACCTAATAACTAACTAACTGAACTAGATAGCGTTGCAATAAACATGAGCTGCTTAGCATTTTTTTAAAAGGGATCAATATTTGCCAAAAAGTACTTATTGAGTAAAAGTATCGAGTACAAAAGTATCGGTATCAAAAGGAAAAGTACTCGATACTTTTTCGTGTCCCTAGTAAACATGCGAATTCAAAAAAACAACCACATCCTCCTTTCCCGTCCCTTTAAAGCAGAGTTTTAATATTTCTCGAAAAAAATTTTGCCCACTTGACATTCAAAATATGTGTAAAATTACTACGCTTGTCTACATCGGATTTCGGAGAACTATGCATAAAGCCAGGGCAAGCCGGTGACTTTAGCTAGTTCTGCTACATTTATAAAAGTGCCTGACCGCCCACTCTGCGTTACAATAAAGTAAAACACGACGAAAATAAGCTAGCACGAAAAATGAAACAACAAGAAAATAAGACGTAAACAACAAGTACAAGGTTTTAAATTTCATTAAGTTGCTAAACAAAACATCCAAGCATTTCCACAACTTTCAAACGCCCTCTAGCAGAGAGGAAATGAAGTCTACTTTGTAATCCGAGAATTCGGGAGCCAATAACATCATAATTTCATAAACCGTTGCTCCATGGCCCATATAGCGGGTGTTGGGAGTTGGGAGTATGCAAAGCCGGGGAGAAATGCACGGGCCGTCTCGTATTTCCACTTGCTAGAGCCCACTGAATACAAATGGTTAATGTTTACGAATGAGGAGCGAAGTAAAATCAAAACGGAAATGTTAAATCGGTACTTATGTTTAGTAATAGCGAATTTTATTCATGAGTTTTCATATGTAAAGTTAGATCACGAAATTTTTAAATGGTCGATCGATAAAACTCTATATCAATACGATATTGACCCAATTTGCCGTCTTTTCCAATTAGATATTGACTTATTCAATGATTGGTGAAAAATTAATTGCTTGAAACTAAATGTCGATAAGTGCAAAATTATGTCCTACGCAGCTAAAAATCTGATTTACTAATTGTTTTTGTGTTTAAATCATAAAGCTCCATTTAATTTATTTATTTTTTAAATTAAATTTAATAATAATAAGTTATTATCAAGTAATGCAAGTAGGTTTTCTTGATAAAATAGTATATTAAAATATAAGTGGATAAACAGGTCTTTAAAACACGCGCGATTTTTCGAGCACGACGGCGTAGCCGAGTGCTCGAAATAAAGCAAGTTTTTTAAAGACCAGTTATCCACGAATACTTTACGCTATTTTTTTTTTTATTGGTATTCTTTGAAAACATAAATATTGATATTATTATTAAAAATTTGGAAATAAAGAACTATTAATGAATTCGTGATGTGACATCACAATATCTTGTTGTCATGGAAATTAAAAACACAAACATTAATTTGCAATCTGTCACATAAGATTAAAAGTTGACATCACAGTTTTTACTAGTTATTGTGTGTTGTAAAATGAGTTCTAACATTGATAATTTAAATAACAAAGCAGAATCGCGGTTAATACCTGAAAAATCCAAAGACGTTTATAAAAAAGAATATGAAAGGTTCATAACATGGATGGAGGAGCAAAACGTAGTAGATGTAGATGAACGAGTTGTGCTTGCTTACCTTCAGAAAATGTCGGAACAGTACAAAGCATCGACTATGTGGGCCATACATTCGAAATTGCAATGTCTGTTGAGGATAAATAAAGGGGTTGATTTAAAATCATTTATGAAAATGCATGCATTCATGAAGGCAATTAGCAAGGATGACGTTGCTAAGAAGGCGTATGTATTCAAAGAAGATGATTTGCGGAAGTTTTTCACGGAAGCACCGGACATTACGTACTTATTTTGGAAGGTGGTAGCCATTTGCACATTTTGTTGATTTTTTGATGTTGCCATGGTAACTTTAAAAAACGCGCGTTCCATAAAGTGCGATTTAAACACGCTAGAGCGTACTTTAAATGAGTAAAAAAGGGCACCAATAAAAAAAACTTATTTTTTTCAAATTTAAATTTAAAAAAAAACTATTGTTTTCGAATACAAACTAAATAATAATTGCTTAACTGTTCAATCTATTAAAGACCTTGGTGTCTCTCTTGATTGCAAGCTTTCTTTTCGGGAACATATAAATAATGTGATTGTTAATAAATCTCTCAAACTACTTGGTTTAGAATCACTTCTGACTTCAGAAAATACCCTAAGAACTCTTTACCGCTCCTTGGTTCGCCCCCATCTTGAATATGATTGTGTTATATGGTCTCCTTTTTATGCTGTCCATAATTGTAATATTGAGTCCGTTCAACATCGGTTCCTAAAAGGGATTGCTAGGAGGCTAGGATTAGAATGAGGCAATTACTCGTATGATGAAATTGAGCAAACTCTAAACCTTTCTCCTTTAGAAGACCGAAAAATTTGATTTCATTTGTTTCTTTAAAATTATTAACTGTATAATTGATTCATCTGCATTACTACAACTCATCCCATTCAATTAACCTTCTCGTAGACTCAGAAATAAAGTCCTGCTCTTCGTCAATCAGCACTCCACTAATTATGGTTATAATTCACCACTGTCCAGAATGCGTAGAATGGTCAACTCACGTCAAGACCTTGATTTTTTTTTATGTAAGCTTAAATGATTTCTGTCGCTCTTTAAACAATTGAAGATATTTTATATTTACTCTAATTTTTGCAAAGTCTTGACTTGACACTTATATTTTCTTCCATTTTCTTATGTTTTCTCTGTTTGTTTTGCTTTCATGTGCCATCCTTTATCCTTATAATGTACATTTCCAAATTTCGTGTTACTTTGTTGTAAATTGGACGTAAGTCCGTTAATACATTCGTCGTCTATGGTTAGTTATCAATATTTGGTATCACGTTCGAAATTGGGAAGAGATACTCTGACCAGCGATTGATAAATTTTAGCCCGGACTCCATAGTATCAGATAAGTTTCAGTTAACTGTCAATATATGCATTTAGTAGGATAATGTCGTTCGTTAAACAAAATTACTGGCAAAATCACGTTCAACTAACGAAGCTTTTTAAATTGAAAAAAGTCGTAGGTAAAACCATTGACCTAAATAATTTAACTAAGACCAATTTATTCCGTTCGATCTTTTAGAAACTAAAGTGGTTGAAATATGACTAAAGACCCGATTAACTAATAAACTCTCGTTTAGTGTCAAAAGTCCCATATAGTATCGAGTACGATTAAGAAAGAGAAGCTCCGATGGTTTGGGCATGTAGAGCGAATGAACGAGGAAAGGATTGCAAGGAGAACATATGACGCAAATGTGAATGGCGGAAGAAGTCGGGGACGCCCGAGGAAGACATTGCACGACCAAGTGAATCAGATATTCGAGTCGGGTCATGTCAAGAGTCAGAATAATAAAAGACCATTTATGAGACGAAGTATGAGACGATGTATGAATGTGAATGAGGGAGGTAGTGTGTGTCAAAATGTAAATGCGAACTGCCAATGCATAGTAGAGTATTTAATTTATTTATTTATTTAGGATAGGATAGGAATTGCTTGGCGTTTAACATTTCTTAGCGTCGATTCATAGAAAATATCGTGTTGACAGCGCATATCGATTTCCTGTCAATATCGGTTGGGCTGTCAACGGTGAAACCGTTCTAGTAGACCTGTTTAAACTTCAGGATCAGGAAACTCTGATAGAGTTCTTAGATGTAATGTCAATAGCAGAGCCTAATTCTGAAGTGGATTCTGATGGTGACGAAGAAGTTTAAAACAAGTTTAACTTTTATTGTTTATTGATTCTTAAATATTGTATTTTCTCATTTTTTCTACTAATTCAGTATTTAAAATTTGTTATTTAGTTACTGATTTTATTTTTGATGATTTTTTTTAATACAAATGAAATGTGTGTAAACAACTGTTTTTTAATCATACAATCCAATACAATTAAAAGTTCTAAATACCTACTATGAATAGTAGATATATCGCCACATTGGTAAACAAACTTTTGTTATTTTTTAGACTGTTTTGGTTTTTAGTGTCAATAAAATATTTTAAACTAGACAAATCATACTCATATGTAAAGCATTTAAGCATTAAAATGAATCATCAAATAATATAAATAATAATAAATACGAAGTATGTCAAAAAAATACAAATAAGTAGTAGTAGGTATATCTGTGTGTAAGGATAGAATGGCCAACCTTATGATTCCAGAGATAGCCTCATTTTTAATGTCAGTGCCATACAAATTTTTCTTAAAAAAACGATAACTCCTTCATTTGTACACGCAATTGCTTCATACAAAATTTTATAGCATAATGATCAGCAGAATCCATTTCTAGCAAAAAAAAAGACCCTTGAAAATTTAAGTCTCTATTTCTATGAAAGGCGATTTTCAGCCCACTGTGCGCCGCCCCGGGAACCTTTATTGGATAACCGACATCTCTGCCATAGGTCACCCCAAGTGGTTCGCTACGTTTGGTGATTTAGCAGGGGTGCCCGAGTTCATGGGATAAAGTTTGTCTAGGTATTGGAGGCGGATGACCAGGATACACTGAACCCCAGATTCCTACCCATCCCTTAAACCCTTTTTCTTCCCAGATCTCTCCTCTCCTTCCTTTCCCTAAAAAAAATCCCTCTACACAGCATCCCCAATGATGACATAGGCCCTGAGGGAAATTATTTTCCTCATGGCTTCCTGTGTGGGCTCATGTAAAAAAATAATAATAATTAAATATTATAATTTGAGATTTTACTCATAAAGTTAAAATAAAACTACTAATTAGATATCTTTCACCATTGCCCAGAATGTCGAGACGTTTCAACCCAAGTCGTATGAAATTTTGAATTGTTTGGTGTCTAAACGATTTTGTCGGTCTTTAATTAAATGAACTTTGATTGTTTATTTTCTTATAACCAACTTCAACTTTCGTTCTATGTATTCTAAAATAATGTAGAAACGTGTGGACGGCTGATGCTATATGAACGTCGAAAATAAAATAAAAATATAACAGAAGTAGAGCAGGTGTTTCAATTGGGCGGCTAAAGAAGAGTGGAAGGCTACGAAGAACTGCACAAAGAGGAGACCGATAGGCTACGAAACACCGCACCAAGAGGAGACTGATTATACTCTTATCTCGCAGGCGAAAAATTCTATAGATGTATGTGTTTGCCTTTTTTTAGTGTCGCTATTTTTCGTTTCATCGGGTTTCAAATCACATCGGTGATAAAGAAGTTTTATATCCTGATGAAGCTTGATCATTACTGATTACTTGATCATTATATCCTGATGAAGCTTGGTCGAAGCGAAACCGGTCGATGTATAAAATAATAAATATTCGGGGTTAAATACAAAGCGTTTGTTTAATTTTTATAATATAAATTGTCCACAATGTAAGTAATTGCTTCTTATGAAAAAAAAAGAAGTTTTCCCTTCAAAAAGAAAAATCCCTCTATCCTGTTTAGAATTGCGTTTTAAATACCAGGAGTACAGAATTGTGAAAAGGTAAATTAGTACCAGACGCCCAGAGGTCTAAGCGTCCTTGAACGTAGCCGCCTAGACGTCTGTATTGCGTACCCAAGTACGTCACAATACATCAAAAGTCTTACTTTATTTATCATTGCGCCTAGTCGTGTGTTCTCAAGTTAATACCAGTGGGACGGGAGTCGTAAACCCTAGTTGAAAGTTTTGGAGTTCGAATCGATTTGAGTACAGAAGTAAATATACTCGAGTCATGTCCGTAAATTCTAAAAATATTAAGGTTTTTGTTTTGAGTTTTTCGGATGACCTTTGCTACCTGGCTCGTTAATGTCGTGAAAAACATGCTATGGCTAACGAAATACAACGCCATCTTCTGGATGGTAACCCAATCTTTATAACCACCGCCATCTGTTACTTTGCATACAAATCATATCCACAACGACCGCTTGCCAGCCCGCTCGTCCACTACATACAGATATTCTACTTTATATTTCAACCAATTTACACAAAACCTTCACAAACTATATACCTAAAGCTTCATCATGAATCTATTGATGAAAACCGCATGAAAATCCGTTTAAGTAGTTTTTGAGTTTATCGCGAACAGACAGACAGACAGATGTGGCGGAGAACTTTAATTTATTATATGTATATAAAAGTTATGGGATATTATAATTATAGGATTTACGGAGATTTTTTTTTATGAATACCGCAAAAGAGTCCCAACTGCTTCCTGAAGCCAGTGAGACTATGGCATCCCCAATTGGGTTATGTTGTGAGGCTGAAGGTAGTGGGGAGGGGAAGGAGATAGGGAAGAGGAAGGTGTGGAAGTACCTACCTGGCTATTCAGATCTGGTCACCAAACAAGGCTTATGCCATTTCAAGCAACGTTTCAATTCTGAAAGGTGGTCTTATACCAGGGTGATACTGAGAGTATCTTCCACTCTGGAACATGTGGCAAATATACTATATATTATTTTTAATTATTAAATTGTGAAAAAACACAACTTAATCAAATAAAATTTATTTGCCACGCCGTGATTTGATCCCGCGACCTTCAGTGTGCGAGTCAAGAGCCTTACCGCTGGAATACGCCAACCGTCGCCGGCTGAAAGTGTTTATAAAAAAAATGTTTGCCTTAGGTTTATTACCTTTCAAAAGACGATCAGAAATTTACCTTTCGAATAAACACCGTTAGTAAACTTGAGGAAATACGACATCTGTTAAAATATCTATTAAATATTTTACCTTCCGACAAAATAGTCCCGAGGTCTGAGGGCTTAAATATTTTGTAAAACTAGCCACAAATCAAAAATTGATCTAGCTTTAACCGTGTGTGTGAGTGGAGATACAGCGTAGGACATTTTGTAGGCTTCTTGGGCCAAAGTAAGGTTCCGTTGCTATAAATAACACAGAGCTTTTCTTCTGAAATGATTTATGGCTTCTAGGCACACATACTTTTAGTGGGGTATTTTACGTTCCTGCGTTAATATTTTATAATATAATATGGCTGTAGACAGTCGTAAATAAATTTCTGAACAATTTAACGATAACTATTTTTCGGTACAGGATAGGATATTGTTCATATGATACTAGTTTCGGTTGTGTCTTTTATTGTAACTCTGCTTCGATAAATCGGATTTATTTTGAATGCTTTTCAAATTATCTTAAATTAACTATTCTTACCTAACCAAACAAAACCTTTATTAATTAGCTTTGCAACAAAACTCTATAACATCCTTCCCCAAGACATGAAACTAATAAATAATTCTAATGAGTACAAATCAAGAATAAAAGAAGTCAATGAAAAAACTCTAATGAAGACACTAAAAACGGCATAGAAGACAAATAAACTCGTCCCGGTTAGACGGAGAGGTCTAGGTTCGAGTCCCAGTTGCGACCATTGTCTTTTTCTGTTTTTCTGTGTCTTGTTCTCTTTCATATTTTCGTTTAGATTATTATTGTTAACTTATTCTAATATGATATATTTCACTGATGGGAATAACCTTCAAAAAAGTATAAAAAGAAAGTTTTTCTTATAAAAATTGAATATTCGTTTAGACTTTCGTAAAAGTCAATTGTTCCATATAAATAAATTCGGATATATCTATCCGAGACGCTATCCAGGTTACAAACCAATTCTTAGAATGATTGTTTCCAATAAAAAGGTTAGTTGCCCGTAATATGGAGAAAAATAATTAGTTGATAATAATGTAATTCTGAAATTGAAAATATGAGATTGACAAATATGACGGCTTTGACAGAAGGTGGCAATAGCGAAATTGGTTAATGCGCTCGTCCCGGTTAGACGGAGAGGTCTGGGTTCGAGTCCCAGTTGCGACCATTGTCTTTTTCTGTTTTTCTGTGTCTTGTTCTCTTTCATATTTTAGTTTAGATTATTATTTTTAACTTATTCTAATATAAAATAAACTATATTTAAATAACTGAAGTCCACCTCGGCATAGGACGCCCTAGTGAGGACTAAGAAATACAATATCTATACTTAAATTCACCATTATATTTTGTAAATACAATTATTTTATGCAGTCGCTAAAATAAAAATATAAAGCTCATAAAATATTGCTGTTGTGACCGTCTATAATATGCCGACAAACTATAAATAATTAGTCCAAATTTTTTTAATTTTTCGCATTTCAATAATTTAGACCCACGTTTTTGGCATTTTAAAAAACTGTCTTCACCTAACTATCCTTAGGTACCTAATCGGACGTTATTAACTTCAAATATATACGTTATAACTTCAAATACTGATGTAAACACGATCTACACGGAACCTCAAGCAAAACAATCTTTTAACATGATCAGGACAAATAAAAATGAAATCCTACGTGTCATATCTAACCTTAAGTCCAAAGCGGCAGCTGGTTCCGATGGGATAACCTCTCTCCTTCTCAAAAATTGCAAGGAGGAACTGGCGGATGATCTTGTATTCTTAATAAATCTCTCTCTATCAAAAGGTATCTTTCCAGACAGACTAAAGATTGCGAAAATAATTCCTATTCATAAAGACGAATGCAAAAAAAATGTCCAAAATTATCGTCCAATCTCTATACTTCCAGCTATCTCTAAAATTTTTGAATGTATCATTAAAGAAAGACTATTGAAATATCTCGAACACAACAAAATTCTCACGTCAAAACAATACGGTTTCAGACGACGATCTAACACTAAATGTGCAGCTTTCGATTTTATATCAAATCTACAGAAACATATTGATCATGGGGATTTTACGGCGGCAATATTTATTGATCTAAAGAAGGCGTTTGACACGGTGGATCACAACGTATTGATCGAAAAACTGAAACATTTGGGTATTGTTGGTCCTCCTCTGGAACTTTTCCGATCTTACCTATCAAATCGCGTTTCGGCAGTAGAACTGGGAGGAGAAACGAGTGAGTTGGGTAAAATAACATGTGGAGTGCCACAAGGATCAATTCTTGGACCGTTGCTATTTCTAATCTATGTGAATGACATGACAAAGTGGGGTATTAAAGGAACTCTACAACTTTATGCGGACGATACAGTAATTTTTTACAATAAACTGAACCTAGCGGAGCTTGAAACGGAAATGAATGCTGATGTTTCTAAACTCACAAGCTGGTTAAGAATAAACAAACTAACTCTTAACGTAAAAAAAACTCATTATATACTTTTTGGTAACAAGAAAAATTTCAGCCTCAATATCAAAGTTGGTGATAACTGCCTCGAAAAGAAAATGAGCACAAAATATTTGGGCCTGATCGTAGATTCCCAACTCTCGTGGGATCTCCACATAAATCATGTAAAGGAGAAAATTACCCCCATAACTGGTGTACTATATAGACTCCAAGGATTATTACCCATTCCTTTACTAACATCAGTGTACTACGCCATGGTACATTCACACCTTTCTTATCTCTGCTGTATCTGGGGATTTGCCTCAAAGAAATTGATAGCTGATCTGCAGGTGGTTCAAAACCGAGCTCTCAGAAATGTTTTTGGACTTCCATGGGACACCCATGTCAAAGACATCTATTCAGTTTCCGGTATTCTTCCAATCACAGTCCTTCCTAAACATGAAATCACAAGCACCATCCTACAAATTACTCAACAATCAACTCACACTAACATCAAGCCACTTTACAATCAAGACATTCACACTCACAATACTCGAAATAGCAATAAAATCTGCATACCTCAAACACACACTACAAAATATGGGATAAAATCTCTGAACTATGTTGCCTATACACTATATAATTCGCTTCCAGATATGTACAAGGGAAACCAGCAAAATAAAAAAGTTCAGAATAATGCTTTAAAAGAATATTTTTTAAATACGTTTAAGGATGAAACTATGTAAATTTTCTTATCATGTCTCATTTGTCTTGTTTCCTTTTCTCTTCTTTTCTTTTCCATTTATTTGTAATCATAATCATCCACATTTGTATAACCTTGTTCTTTGTTTCTTTAATTATTTTCTATTGTTGTTTGCTCACTCAACCTGTTTTTTTTTTAAATTTATTTTTTGTCTATGTTGTATGTGAAACTTATATTTTTAATATCCATTTTCCAAGTAAAACTGTAACTATTTCCTCACACCCATGAATTTTCCTCCTGTCCTAAAATGAGTTCTGTAACTCATCGGGATTGCTCCAGCAAGTAATAAATACAATAAAAAAAAAATAATTATTACCCCATAGTTTTTGGCATTTTCACAAACTGTCTTAATCTAACTATCCTAAGGTACCTAATCATTAATCCACAATACGTTGCCGTTATCGACCATCATAAAATCATATTTTGGCATTAGAATAATTTAGTACCACATTTTTGGCATTTTCAAAAACTTTCTTAACATAACTATCCTTAGGTACCTTAATCCCCAAAATGTTATCGACCCCATTGATCATTTTTTGACATTTGAATAATTTAGTACCACCACGTTTTTGAAATTTAAGAATCCGGCTGAGAATGCAACACTGATGCCGCGCCGTACGCAAATCCATCTTCGTACTTGATTAAAAAGCTTCGTTGTAATTTGGTTTCGAATTCAAGCAAGTAGCCAATAATGGCAAAAGTATATGCCCCCGGCAGGTATAAGTACTACGGATTTGTATATTTGAGTATCTCTCCGGATATGGAAATATTGACGGTAATACGATTATTATTGTAACTGGCAGTTGTGAATAATAGTATCACTATTTTTTTTAAAGAAAGACTAACATTCCCGGGTTACGAATAACCCGACAATATTTGAAAATCTCCTACTACCACCACAGTAAGCCGAAAACGTTGCTTGAGTCGTGATGGAAGACTTAGCCAGCCGAGGAATCGAACACGGAACGCCTGGGTGGGACCCAAACGCGTTGCCTACTCAACCACTGACCGGTCAATATATTACATAAGACGTTATTGCCGGTCGCGGTTACTTTGTCCAACACCAACACTTTGTTTGTTACCAACACTCAAACTGGGCGAAACCGAACCAAATACCGCCCGCAGGGCCTAGCAGCAAAAACCTGCGAAGCGTGTTAACTGCTAGTTATTAATTATTAACCCACAAAATGTTACTGTTGTCCATCAATAATAACACTTCCGAAAGTTATATGAAAAATTCAATTGGTCCAAAAATTCACTTTTTGAATAATTTAACCCCACGTTTTTGGCATTTTCACAATAATAGCCCCGCGGGTCCCTTCAGCTTTCGGCATGATAATAAAGCCCCGTCAATCACTGTCCAGCGGGTTTTAAGCAAGGCCCGCGGCCCGCGCCGTTAGGACGGCTCCTGCTGTGGCCGTTATGTCGGCGTTAATATTAACGACGCGTTTAACCGTCGCTCAACCGACGCGACGGCCCCTAAACAGCAGATATTATATAAATGCAGAGAACGGCGCATGCTGATGAGTTGAGCGGTTGCCAAAACCCATCACGAATATATTCGAACGCATCACGAATTTGATGGCCGGCGTGGTCTAGGGGTAAGGCTCTTGACTCGCAATCCGAAGGTCACGGGATCGAATCCCGGCGTGGACAAATAAATTTTGTTTGTAATATTTCGATCAATTCATAAAAAATAATATATGGTTTATTTGCGGCACGTTTCAGAGTGGAAGATACTCTCTGTATCGCAGTGGTGTAAGACCACCATTCCGAATTGAATCGTTGCTTGAAATGGTTTTACCCGTATTTTGTGACCAGACCTAATAGCCAGGTACTTCCCCACCTTCCTCTTCTCCATCTCCTTCCCCCCATCAATATCTTCAGCCTCAACATACCCCAATCGGGGATGCCATAGTCTCACTGGCTCTAGACGGGAGCAGATGAGACTCTTGTGCTGTATTCATATAAAATTAACAAAAATCTATTGTCTGTATTATTTACTTTCTATTATTATTTGCTTATTTCTCACGAGTCGAAGAATATTATTTAATGAAATAACATTAAAAAATATATATAAGATGTTTCTTTTTGGAAGTTACTTGGATAATTTTTGAGGTGTTAATACGTATAACGAATTTCTAACTCTAAGATACCTTCTGCAATCATCGTAACCTTTCGTATATAAGACACGATCGACGATATATGGTACTCTTCTGATATCATACTTAACTGCCACCTATTATTATATATTCGTACATTTTACTAACGACTTCTATTGAAGGATGCTCAAAACATGATAAACTTATACACTACAGATTTTACTAGTACATCGATTCTTCGGTGAAAAAATATGTAATGTAACCTTCTAAAAATCGAAATTCAATTTCTTACCATTAATATCCTTTCTAAACATGAAATCACAAGCACCATCCTATTAATTACTCAACAATCAACTCACACTTACATCAAGCCACTTTCCAATCAAGACATCCACACTCAGAATACTCTAAATAGCAATAAAATCCGCGTACCTCAAACACATACTATTATGGTATAAAATTTCTGAACTATATTGCCTATACACTATATAATTCGCTTCCAGATATGTACAAGAGAATCCAGCAAAATGAAAAATTCTGAGTAATGTTTTAAAAGAATATTTTTTAAGTAAATTTAAGAGGCCGCTATCCAAATTTCTACCGATTTCTTGCAAACCTCCCTTAAACATTTGAAGTTTTTAAGCTCTTAAAAAAATATATATTATTCTTGAAGATTAATATCTAGACATTTGTCGCGCCGAAATGCAAATTATTTAAAATTCCCTCGATAGAAAAAAATCGCAAAGTATGCTCCAAAAATTATTATAAACACATTTGTTTCAGTTATTTTACAAGTTATATGTATGAAAAAATTCACAGCGTTTCTTTAAATAAAACTAAAGACAATTATCGCGAGATTTTTGCTCTATTTTTAACGAGTCGTGTTTTATTAAAGATTTTCATGATTTTTGCCGCTATTTTAGCGCGCTCTTCCCACATTCGTAATTTCATATCTCTCCATCTTCTTCTTTTTGGGGCCGTTAACGGAGCCTTAAGGATGAAACCATATAATTTTCTTGTCATGTTCAATTGTCTTGTTTCTTTTCTTTTCCATCTAGTTGTAATAATACATATTTGTATAACCTTGTACCTTTTTGTCTTTAATTGTTTTCTATTGTTGTTTTTTCTATTTAACCTGTCTTTTGTTTTTTGTCTATATGTATGTGAAAGTTATATTTTTAATATCTAAATTCCTGTGTAAACTTGTAAGTATTTCCTCCCGCCTATGAATTGTATGTTCCTCCTTTCATAAAATGAGTTCTGTAACTCATCGGGATTGCCCTAGCAAGAAATAAAAACAAAAACAAAACGTATTTTACCTATCGTAACACATCCCTCCTAATTGTTTCGTCATAGTCCTTAGCGGTAGGGATATTTAACTAATGTGTACAGTTTAGGGATCATTATGGAAATTAGGGAATGGGAAAAGTTTCAAACACACAATCATTATTAAACAGGCACCTCTAGGGGTTATTGTCGTTGATTACAGTGCAAACACAGAACTTAACCCGTCAGCATTCGCGATGGGTAAAACAGGCCCGAGGTCATTTTTAAATTACGATAAAATGATAACTAAGGTTATTTAAAAGTTGATATTTTCAGATATTTGTGTAACACGTAAGCTTGCTAATTACCTTTCAATTACTCCCTTACAATCGACTAGTATGGACACATAAAGAGCTCCTGGGTCATTTTTACCCAACGCAAGTGTTTTTGTAACAAAAATTTCAATGTTGGTATTTTATCATTTTTTCACGATGAATTGACAGTTGAACGAAATTTTTTTTTTAATTTTTTTTTATTATTAAAAACATACAACGAAGTTGCACTCCCATGAGTTATCAAAACTCATTAAGGGATCGCCAATTGGTACTTTTCAGAAGTTAAACCCAACTCAACCCAATATGTAGACACAATGTATGAATAAAAAATTTACAAAACATTTCACAGAAGCAACATACAGACACAAACATATGAAGAATCACTTTACAAATATTTCACAGAAACATGTCTTATAAGATTTTAACGTAATTGCTCCAATTAATTTGATCCAATTTTAAGTGTAAATCAAATTAACCGCTCAGGCCTAGGGCATATTTTAACGTTAAGTCGAAATATTTCCGCTTTGCAATAAAATCAAAATAAATGGAATATTTCTGAAAAACTAAAAACTGTTTTTGAAAGGTGATGAAATACGCTTTCAAATTTTATATTTCGAAATAAACATATAATTTTTGAATTTCTTTTTTTAATTTTTTTATTGTTTTTATTACTTGCTAGAGCAATCCCGATGAATTACAAAACTCATTTTAGGACAGGAGGAAAATTCATGGGTGTGAGGAAATAGTTACAGTTTTACTTGGAAAATGGATATTAAAAATATAAGTTTCACATACAACATAGACTAAAAATAAATTAAAAAAACAGGTTGAGTGAGCAAACAACAATAGAAAATAATTAAAGAAACAAGGAACAAGGTTATACAAATGTGGATGATTATGATTACAAATAAATGGAAAAGGAAACAAGACAATTGAGACATGACAAGAAAAATTACATAGTTTCATCCTTAAACGTATTTAAAAAATATTCCTTTAAAGCATTATTCTGAACTTTTTTATTTTGCTGGATTCCCTTGTACATATCTGGAAGCGAATTATATAGTGTATAGGCAACATAGTTCAGAGATTTTATCCCATGTTTTGTAGTGTGTTTGAGGTATGCGGATTTTATTGCTATTTCGAGTATTGTGAGTGTGAATGTCTTGATTCACGTTTTTGTTTAACTCAAATTAATAGTAACGAAAAAACCACACACTTTATTATTCAAATAAACGTTATCTTTAACTCACTTTTTTGTCGTATCATGTAAAAATAATTAATAAAAATTACCAATAGTTTCAAATTTTTTTTTTTCAAATTGTGTCTTAAACTTTGGTTTCACGAAGGTGACCTTTATAGTTATTTTGGGGTTTACTGTTAGATTTGAATTAAAAGCGTGGTATTTTCTCTTTCTAACACCGTTTAGATCATAGATTCTCAACCTTTTTTTGCCCACCGCCCCCTTTGACAATATTTTTTTTCTGGCGCCCCCCAACTGCTTTTACATACCGTCTTGGGGGGGGGGGGGGGGGAGGGCGATGGGTTACGGCTACTATCCTATTTCTGAGAAGAAGATTGTTAATTAAAACGCGTACTTAATTGAATTGAATTGAATTTATAACTTATTTAATGAGATGGTTGAATTTGATGCGTTTTAAGAAGTTTATATTAGGCTCGATTTTACTTAAAAACAAACGTAAGTCGCCGCGTTCGGTAAAATGGAGCCTATTTCTCTTTTTGGTTACCAACGTTGCTACAGCACTGAAACCACGTTCAGCTAAATAGGACGCTGGGAATTCTATTAAAAATCGTTTAATTCCTCATTTGTCGTCAGTTCTATTAGTTCTTCTTCTAACTGGGATGATCCTGCTGTGTTGACATTTGAAAAAGGATCCAAATTCCAATCTGGTATGTCCATGTTTAAAATATCCGGGAATCGTTCCTTAAAATCACTGTGGAGGTTTTCCAAGTGTTGACTGTAAACCAGCAAGTCGTCGTTCTTGAATGATACTGCTGATAAATTTGGGAAGTTATTAAATTCCCGTCTGCCGATATTTCTTTTGTATAATAGCAGTTTGGATACAAAAGCTGCAACACAATTTTTTGTCTTAATCAAATTTAAGTCGTCGCGTTGAAGTTGGAGATTGACATCATTAAACAATTTATACAGGTCTTTCAAGTACGCAATATCGTTCTTCGATGAGGTGAGGTTGTCGCGCAATTCTGTGTCTTTGTTTCCTAGGAACTCTATCACAGACGCAAACAGATTGTAAAATTGAGTCAAACATGAACCTTTTGACAGCCAGCGCACCTCTGTGTGAAGTAGCAATCGGTTGAAATCTTCATCATTGGCAATGCAAAGCTGTCCAAATAATCTGTCATTCAATGAGTTACTTCTGATTTTTTTAACTGCTCTGATAACATATTGCAGTGATGTATGGGGGCGTTCACTCAGATTTACTCAGATTTTTCGCAACCAAATGCTGGCGATGAATTACGCAATGCACAGCAAGAAAGTCAGGAACTTTATTTTTTAAGCACGCTATGAAGCCTTTGTGACGCCCTGTCATAGCTGGGGCGCCATCCTGACAAAATATTATTTAAAGGAATTTTCTTTTCGTAACAAAACTTTTCCAGTATATTAAATATGGTTTCTCATTTTGTACCTGTTTCCAAATTTGTAATAAACAATAATTCTTGACATATTTTCTCATCTTTGATGAATCTCACGTATGACAATAACAATGCTTCATTGGTTGGTAAAGTGGACTCATCCAGCTGAATTGAAAATCGAGAAGACTGCAGATGATTGCACAATGATTCTTCAATGTTTTCAGGCATTTCATCAATTAAACAAATTTCTCAAAGGAATTTGCTCAAAGGAATTTTTCGGATAATATCTGCAGCTGGTTTATGGAGCACAGTGGTTATTACTTCTTTTACTGCTGGTAAAATTAAATCTTCCCCAATAGTATGTGGTTTGCCTGTTTTAGCAATCAACAATGAGATATTGTAAGAAGCTCGAAGTCCATCATCGTCTTGCTTAGAAGCTGTCGAAAATTGTTTTGATATATTTGGCTGAATTTCGTACTTCTTTTTCATGTCTTGAAAAAAGGTCACATATTTGTCTTTCTTATCAGGGTGGATTTTATTAAAATGATCTTTGAAGCCTAGAAGGCTTCATCACTTCATTAAAAAATGTTTTTCGACAAATAAGGCACATTGGCGATGATGGATTTGTAGGATTTTCGATAAATCCGTATTTAATATAATCCACACCATATTGCCGTATGAGAATATAGGGTAATATATACAGGCAATCCCGTTGTATGAGATATTTCACGTGAAATCGGAAGATTTAAATTTAATAAAAAAATTTATTCTAATCAACAAATAAAAATTTTCATTCATAAATTTTAATGTAGATCTGAATGTAACGGAATCTATCAGTTCAATTTTCATTCACTTCCCGAACTCTCGAATGAATTTTCGCAAACGTGATAAAAATGATTAAAATACACACAATAACAAAAATTACCCATTAAAGTTTACTTTCCTTTATTAGTATGTGATTAGCGTGTTTTGTTTGTCTTTTTAAACAATATTTTTTTACTTGCCAATGCCCCCCTGTGCCATCTCAACGCCCCCCAATTGTCTCTGGATCTTCTACCGCCCCCCTGAAGGTCTCAAACGCCCCCAAGGGGGCGTTATCGCCCACGTTGAGAACCTATGGTTTAGATCATATTTTCAACCATGAAAGTAAGGAAGGCACAACGATTTCTATGCGACCTATATGCCATGTCTTCCTCGGGCATCCCTGACATCTTCTACTATTCACATTTGAGTCATATATTCCTTTCTTCTTTCATTCGCTGTACATCACCATCTTTTTTATATTAGCTCAACACAGGAGGCCATGAGGAAAAAAAATCCTAAGGGCCTTTGTCGTATTTGGGGATGCTGCGCAGAGGGTCTTTTTATGGAAAGGAAGGGGGAAGGTTCTGGGAAGGAACAAGGTATGAGGGGTAGGTAGGAATCTGGGGTTCAATAACTCCAGGAATTAGGGACATATGAATCTATCTCTCCCACTGCGGTGCGAGGTGTTAGATTGAGAGAGTCCGGCTGGAGAGGTCAAAAGGTCTCCCTCAACCAGTGCCTTCCGATTCTGCAGTAGTTGGGCATCCGTCGCCAAGATCTACATAAATCTCACCACATGAACCCGGTCACCCCTGCCAGGTCATGAAACGTAGCGAACCACTTGGGGTAACCTATGGCAGAGGCGTTGATTATCCAATAAACGGTTCCCGGGGCAACGGTACCCATACCCGCCTCCAAAATTGCACCAAATGTGTCCCTTTCTTTATTGTACCATTACGCTTATATCTCCACATTTCTCAGTTGGTCATACATGGTTTTACCACAGATAAGCCTCAGGGATCTCATTTTTACAGCATTCAGTCTACTTTCATCTCTGCCAGTTTCATGCCTCACTGCCATACATCAGAGTAGGTACCAGCATTCCATTGTGGACGGCTGCTTCGCTTCTTTGGACAGTTTTTTGTTAGTTCCAACGACATTCAGTCCTCCATTAGTGGAGTTACCTGCATTTACCCTTCTTTCAATATCTCTATCAGCCTTCCATTTCTCGTAAACATACTTCCCAGATATACTGACTCTTCCACCTGCTCCAAGTATTCATACATTGGTTTTTAAATTAAATAATAGAGCCCTTGTACGGAATAATGTCGTATCCAACAAAACTAATGTTGAGTTATTGATGGAATAATGTTGGTCATATTAATGCGCATCTTTTAAGGTAGGGATTATGGTAATAAAAATTTTTTAGGCTTGTGGCAGCATTTTAAAGTTTGGTTTGTGGGAAAATGTTGTATAATGCTAATTATCGAAATCACGGCGCATGGTTTAATTTATGGGAATAAATCGAGAAAACGAACGTCTTCTGGCTTCAGCTGAAAAGTGAAACATTGAAACAAAGCCGTTGAAACATTTTTGTGGAATAATGTTATATGTTGATCTCAAGACAATATCTAGAACGTAAATGGTTTCATTTAATCATGAGATGGTTTTTGGGCTTTCTAAGCTCAAATACATCAATGACTTGTGTACATTTATGTTAGAAGAGTAGTTATGTTGCTTTGCGGGTAGGTACGAAGAGTAAAAATACCTTTTTTTGGAATAATATTTTATGTGAAATTTTTATATGCAACATTATTCCACAAATTCAGCGAAAATTCTAGAAATAAATCATAATTTCATTTCATTTCAACACCACTTATTAAATAAATTGTCATGAAACATAACTAGTTTCGTTTTTTCAATTTTTCTCAGAACAAGAATATTGTGGGATACAACATTCTTCCGGGCAAGGGCTCAATTATCGATCAAATAATAATTTCTTCTTGTCTCCATTGCATCGTGTAGAAACTTTCTCATAAACTAACGGAAAATGGGTTCTCCTTTGGCCAATTTTCAGTGTAATTATTTAGGGCCTTTCTACATTAAAACTTGCCTCCGTCGATTTCGGACGGAGGGCGGGTTTTATTGGGCCGTTCAATGCCGTTAATGGCCGCTGCTAATTTGAGGTGAGCCGCCATAGAAAAAAACTGCTGGGCTTTAAGTTTTTCTAATTTAGATGACCTACATTGTGAACGCGTCTTTAGTTTTCCATAGATCCTTTTTATGTTTTTTTTCCTGAATTCTTTGTTTAGAATATTATGGTAAAGCTTTAGAATTGTTTTAATAAGATTTATATAAATAAGGACGATATTTTCCACGTTGCATTTTATTCGAATGCCTGAATGGACCCTTTTTTTAAATAACGAGGGGGCTCCCTCATGTGCATAGTTGTAAATTTAACTGTTTATTTTTTTTAACCGGTCTCTATAGAATTTAGCAGATAACAGTTTAGAATTTTATTCAATGGAAACCTTCAACACTTCCTAACAACCCATGTAGAATTTCGCATAAATTATTTTGTAGTAAATATTTCTTGTATTACAAATTTACAAAGTTCGTGTTTTTGAGTGCTGGGCCCACAGATCATAGTGGCTGACTTTTAATAGAAATACAGCAGTGGCGGTATGTGAGTAAAATTTAAAAATATGACGTTATTGATGTTATTGTAGCCGAAAATGAATTTTATTTTATTTTCATAATTTAAATATTTGGTTTGAAGATTTTTAGGATTCTTTCAGTTTGGGGGGATGCGCCACATCCGCATACTAATAGGTCTTCATACAAAAAATTGAAATTAAAAAAAAAAATCTTTTCAGCTACAACGACATCAAGTCAAAAATTTGTATATTCTTAGCATGCCTTATATATCACCACGAATATAGGAAATAGGCATAAAAATCGCTTTGCAAACATCAATTTATCTAAAGCATATTTTTATGTATTCATAATCTAAACCGATTCGTAAAATTCGATTAGATAAACAAGAAAATAGTGATTTAGCATTAAGCTTCGCCGAAATAACAAACAACAAAAAGGACGAGAGTCCTGTACATGAAAACGTTTCTCCACGTTTGTTATTTTACTTCTTGTAACTAGAACTAATGCATATTTTACACATCCTCCGTAGTTACTCTACCATTGGTTAGCGCGTGTAAAATAACAATAAGGCCTGATTAAACCTTAAATTTGTTTTTTCATTAGCCCCGCCGTAATGGGAGGCGTAATTGCAGCGCTCCCAATTTTATTTTACACGAATTAACAAGCAATTAAAATATTTTAACGTTCTGCAAGAACAAGGGAGGCAATAGTAGAGACGGAAAAAGGAAAGTGAAAGTAGTGGGCGCTAGCGAATTTAGCGAAAACATAATAAGGTTTGGGGTTAGGTTAGGTTCGTATTCATTCGGCTCGTGTTTTGGTTCGTCTTATAGGTTTCTCCATCACCCGCGGACGGTAGTTATACATTGGATTTATGGTTATCGTGGTACCATTTTTTGGACCTTCGAGCCGGATTGCGTAAGGTTTATCCTAGCATCACCCGCGGACGTCAGTTATACAATGGATTCGTGATTATCGCGGTACCTTTTTTAGTCCTTCGAGCCGGATTGCGCAAGATTTATCCTAGCATCACCCGCGGACGTCAGTTATACAATGGATTCGTGATTATCGCGGTACCATTTTTAGTCCTTCGAGCCGGATTGCGCAAGGTTTATCGTAGCATCACCCGCGGACGGCAGTTATACATTGGATTCGTGGTTATCGCGGTATTATTTTTAGTCCTTCGAGCCGGATTGCGCAAGGTTTATTATCCTAGCATCACCCGCGGACGGTAGTTATACATTAGATTCGTATTTATTGCGGTACAATTATTTGGTCCTTCGATCCGGATTGTGCAAGGTTTATCTTAGCATCACCCGTGGACGTCAGTTATACATTGGATTCGTGGTTATCGCGGTCCATTTTTTGGTCCTTCGAGCCGGATTGCGCAAGGTTTATCTTAGCATCACCGCGGACGGTAGTTATACATTGGATTCGTGGTTATCGCGGTACCATTTTTAAGTTCTTCGAGCCTTCGACATTTGCTTTTGTTCGATGAAAATATTATTATATTATTTGATTATACTTATGTTATTTATGTGAAAATACTAATCTTTTTGTTTGTTTGTTTGTTTCAGACGAGAAAGTATAAATGGCAACCCAGACTCCCCCCTGGGGTCCGCTAAGTCGGACCCACAAATGTAAGTAATATTATGCATTTACTTTAGTTAAAAAAAAAATGATCATTATAATATTATGGTTCCATGGCAACTCAGAATGAACTCAACTCAACACCTCTTTGAAAAGTTATTAAAAGCTATGAAAAAAAATTGAAATACAGCCCATAACCTAACCTAACGTAACCAATTTTGTAATATATTTTTATCACTTTTAATGACTTTTCAAAGGAGGTGTTAAGTTGAATTCATTCTGGGTTGTCCGGACACCTTATATTATATAGGTAGGTACACATCAGTGGCGGTCCGTGAGTTTTCAGTAAGCTAGAGTACTAAGATTGAAAAGTACGACGTTATTGATGTTGTTGTTGTTGTAGCTGAAAACGAATTTTATTTGTATGAAGCTATACTGAAAATCTTCATACAAAATTTTGAATTTTTGAAAAAAAATTAAATTATTTTTCACCTACAACATCAATAACGTCGTATTTTTCAATCTTAGCACTCTAACTCACTGAAAACTCACGGACCGCCACTGGTACCTATGTATGTTAGTACTGTAATTTATTAGTTGTATTTTTTTTTCTTTATTCATTATATATAAAATTACATTAATAGGGTTACATCATTAGTGGATTTTTCGACCACCATGCTAGGCTGATGCCCATGTTACGGTGGTCGATTTTACATAATTTAGTGCAATAACAATCAGACGTTCGTGTAACATTTGTGACGAAAATAAATATAAAAGCTCTGACAGGAGTGTATTAGAAATGTATTAAATGAGTACAAAACTGCATAAATTCTATTGACATATATTTTGTACTACTTCCTTCCAGTTATAATAATGTAATTTTTTTGTTGTTGCAAGATTACTATTTAATTTCTAGACACAATTATATTGGTATGATGAGGAAATCTATAATTGGTTTCTCACACGGACGTACAAAATATATGGACATGCCCTTACGTGTTAAAAAACGTGTTATTTCCCCCTCCCATTGGAACCATTTTTCGGAACCGGCTGGGCGTGTCCGGACCAATGTCGTGCTCTCGTCGTACATTTTACGCGCGGACGCTGTATGTCTATGAAACACATACTTAGACAATGAAGAAGACTTGGCGAATCACAAGTCTCTTTCCTCTCTTCGCCCCGCCATAGTTGGTTTTTACCCCTCATCTGTAAGTTCTCGTCTAGTTATTTGTATGTCTATGGTTTCTCAGTTTGGTAAATTATACATGTATAAATTAATCCAATTGTAAACTGTTGATTTCCCGGAAATAAATAATAACTAAAAGGTGTTTTAATTTTTAGTAATTTTTGTACAAATAAATTCATGTATTCAACCTACTTATACTGCAGTGAATTCTTATTTTAACAATGTTTGTCTCAGCAGAATACAAGTAAGGCAGTAGAGTGAGTAGAGTACATCGGACATATCAGTGGTGCCGAACAGTTTAAAGTCATGAATGGAAAAGAAAATTGTAAAAAGTATTCAATGTAGAAAAAAATAATGTTTTATTTTACGGCTATTTAAATGTTATTAATTTATGTTCTTTGAAGAAAATCTTTAAAGAAATTTCGCCGCTTTCCGGATATCCATTGTTGGACACCGCATGCAAGTTAGTTCGAGCATGCATGTTTGTTAGTTCAAGCTTTAAGGAAAAATTATAGTAGAATATTTTTTTTGCTTAATTGGGATCGATTATGGTAAGGTGTAATCAATTATGGTAAAATGGGACTATTTTTGGTAAGATGGTGCCAAATGTGGTAAAGTAGGACCAATTTTGGTGAAATCCAATAATTTACCTTAAAATGTCATCAATTTTGGTAAAACGGTAAAGACTGCTTTTGATAAAAGTATAACTAGAGTAGAGACAGACACATCTTATCAAATTAATAAAGATGAATAAAAAGTTAAAAAAACATATTTTTTAGTAAAATTGGATCTTTCTGTCACTCAAAATGTGCTTTAATCCCTCAAGTTTAACCCCTTTAACCCATCAATTTGGGAGGCGGGATTGGGTACCGCCACCCCGTGAACCTTTATTGGATAACCAACACCTCTGCCATAGGTCACCCCAAGTGGTTGGCTACGTTTGGTGATTTAGCAGGGGTGCCCGGGTTCATGGGGTGAGGTTTGTCTAGGTATTGGAGGCGGATGACCAGCACACACTGAACCCCAGATTCCAACACACCCCTTAAATCCTGTTCCTTCCCAGAACTCTCCTCTTCTTCCTTTTCCCAAAAAACCCTGCACACGGCATCCCCAAAGATGACATAGGCCCTAAGGGAAATTATTTTCCTCAGGGCCTCCTGTGTGGAGCTCATGTAAATGTCTATTTGGTTGGAAGGCTAAAATTTTTCCGCCTTGCAATAAAATCTAAATAAAACCTGGGAGGGGGGAGGGGGGTTCGTGGGGCGGGGGAAGCGGGCGAGTGGCTTGGGGAGAGGAAAGGCGGAGAAGGCGGAGTGGGAAAGGACACGCAGGGAGAAACAATTCCTTTTTTACGTGGCATAGCATTGCATGCCGGGAACTCGCTAGTTTTTTTGTAAAAAAATTATATCATTTTTAAAGGCTTTTCAGAGGTGTTGAGTTTATTTCATTCTGAGTTGTCCGGTCACCATATTTATCCATCCCTAATTTAATTTGCAGTATATCCGACAAAGACTACAACACCAGCGCTGCAGACGACTCGCCCCCGCCCGAGAAGACCAGCGCAGACCTCGCAGACAGCGAGAAGGGGGGCAGTGTAGCGGCGGGCGTTCGACATCGTGCTGCGGGACCTCGTGGGGAGCTTTACGCTGTGCCTGTCAGGCGGAGGCAGCAGGTGCCCTCCACCCCGCAGCCCGGCGTACTACCCCCGCTGCCACCCGGCTGGGAGAAACACGAAGGTACGATCGACACCTGATTTCAAAATAAATTAACATTTTACAATAAGGCTCCGCAACCGGACTCGAAATGAAGAAGACGGAGAGATACGAAATTACGAATGTTAGAGGAGCGCGCTAACATTTACAGGGACAAAATCGATGCGAAAATTGCGAAAATGTTTAATAAAACACGACTCGTTTTTGTGAATTTTTTCACAAATATAATTTATAAGATTATAGAAACAGACTTGTTTTTAATAATTTTTGGAGCATACTTTGCGATTTTTTTCTATCGAGAGAATTTCATATAATTTGCCTTTTGGCGTGGGCAGCATCTAGACACTATCTTAAAAAATAACATATATATTTTTTAAGAGCTTAAAAACTTCTAATGTTTAAGGGAGATATGTAAAAAATCGGTAGAAATTCGGGTTGCCGAGGCTTAAGGGTCTTTGTTCGTGGTGTTGCATCCTAAACCGTTTACAAATTACAGCTTCAAATTCAACAGGAAAGTGGACTGTAAATTAAACGAAAATGAAATGAGAACGAAAACGATGTTTGCTAGAATTGGGTAATTATATGTGTATGGCAGTGGCGGATTTCCCCTTAGGCCTAATAGGCCCGGGCCTAGGGCGGCCAGATATTAGGGGCGGCCAATCGCGACAAAAAAGTCACAGATCATAACAAGAAATTACTTTCTAAGTACCTAAATATTCTACGTACGAGAACGTCATTGCTAGCCGCAAGGGTCTCGCTCTCGTGCTCGGAAGTTTCATAAGAGCGTGTTCACACACAGCTATAATATGCGTGGGATGGCGTATTTCGGCCTATCGCTCGCTATATATTCCCAATTGGAATATATGGCTAGCGATATGCAAGAGCGTGTTCACACACAGCACACAGCGCGCCCCCCCCGCCCCGCAGCTGCCCTCGCCACACCTATCATGCGCCGTCGCTCGCCCGCTCGCGTATTTCCAATCCCTACCGGGATTCAGTCGCGCTAGTGCCGCTAGTGACTGAACCGCGTTAGGTATTGTTATGCATAAATCACCTTACAAAAGCTATAATAAATAAATAAATCAGAGATTACAAAATAATACAATAATAAGCTGTTATTTATGCCAATTATGAACTTTCCACTGATGATAAATAATAAAGTGTGACATTATAAAGGGTAGGTATTTTCTTTAAAAAAATATATTTTTAGTTAAAATATATGAAAAAGGAGGGGGGGGGGGGGGGGAGGAGGAACATAGGAATAGGATTAAGAGGCAAAGGATTTTTATTTATTTTTAACATTGTTCTAAAGTAGCCTACGGATTTCGGATTTGTGACATCATGGTCAAAATAGATAAAGCATTGCAATAGCTCCGTGTAAAAATGGTAGGAAATGTGGTCCATTTTTGGACCAAAATCAATCGCAGAAAAATAAAAGTGGTCCGTGGTCCATTTTTCAATCGAAATCGTTCCAGTGTAACAAACCCTATCGCGACTGAAAGGCGGTAGGGATTGGAAATACGCCCCCGCTCGCGACAGGCGACAGCAGTCAGTGGTCAGTGGTCAGTTCAGTCGTTCAGTGTGCGTACAGCAATTGCAGCGAGGGGATGAGCGTTTTTCTAATTTCGTAAAGGTATTCGCGACGCGACGTGTATGTATGTACTGCAATATTATCAAAAATCGAAATATTTTACAGGACGTGGACGATACCTCACGTTAAAAGTGTTATTTCGCATAATTAGATATGGATGGAAAGAAAAGGTTAAGTGGGGCTGAGTATCGCAAGCGAGCTAAAGAAAAAGATAATAAACAACAGGATGTAATTAAAAAAACGCGGAAATTAGACGATTTCTTTGGAAAACCATATGTCATTGATCCAACATGCGACGTTCCAAGTGGTAGCGGTGTTATATCAACTGATTTTTCTTTAGTGTCTTCAAGTGCAGATATTTCTATCGTTGTGGCAAGTGGATTAAAGGAAGAAGCCAAAGATGTTCCACTAGTACCAGGAGTGCAGCCTTATCCGGATCAGGAACTGTGCGAAATCAGCGACGATCCAGCCAAATGGACAATCGACGAGTTCACGCGTGGTCCGCCAATTTCATCAATCCGGCCTGCGACAATTATACAGTAATTGAACTAGCGAATTTAGCAAGCGTATTTTTTTACATTAATTCCACACCGGAGGTCCTGAGGAAAATATTTTCCCTCACGACCTATGTCATCTTAGGTGATGCTGTGTGGAGGGTCTTTTTAAGGAAGGGAAGGATAGGAAGTTCTGGAAAGGAAAAGGTATGAGGGGTGGGTAGGAATCTGGGGGTTAGTGTGTCCAGGAGTGACATACGTATGAATACATCCCTCCAACTGCGGTGCAAGGTGATGGGTCAAAATAGTTCGGCTGGAAAGGTCAAAAGGCCTCCCTCACCCAGTCTCTCTCGATCCGGCCCGCCACGCAGCAACTATGAATGATAATAGCAGGAAAATTAAAACGGTTTTGACCTTAGGAACTTACTGGAACTTACTGAAAAGTTTGGATACTCCTGGTCAATATGATGGGTACTGAGAAAGGGGCGGCTACATGGCCTGGGGCCTAGGGCGGCCAAGACTGCAAATCCGCCACTGGTGTATGGGAAGATAATGGATTACAAGGAGGTAGGGATAACCAATCACTTACCTTTGAGAAGCCCAACACAACACAATCACAAAATGTACGTTATATTAGTCCACCGTGATATCTCGAGGTATTAATATCAAAAACACCTTCTTTTAGTTCATGAAATTGAAAATATGACATAAAACAACTGACACCAACCAATTGCTTCAAATGTTCCAAATCTTCTGTTTTTTTTCACAACTAAATGCACTTCGATTCAGTCTTGCAATGTTCTATTTTCAAATGCTTTCTTCAGCTGGGTGATGTGGTTAGGGAGGGTAAGAACTGGATAAATGACCTCCCAGTAGGAACTATGCATATTATCATTTCAAAACCCAACACATGGAAAAACCGAAAACTGGTTCGCAACTCAATTTATCAACCTCCCGAAAAAAATCCATATTTTTCTGATTTGACATATCAAAAACGTAACAGGTCGTGAGCCGCTACCCTGGCAACCTGTCAACGTGGCAACTGAAACGCAACGGCTGTGGCGACCAGCACTGCTAGTTACAACTGGTCTTTAAAAAGTGGCCTGTGTGCGAACCGCCAATGAAATTCACAAATTCCTTTCCTGTGGACAGCGATTGAGTCGCCAACTGTTCTTTTTTCAGTTTCTCCATGAGCAGATGGCCTAACTCCACGCACAAAATAATTTCCCTCATTTTAAGGAAACGAAGGAAAGGATTGGGATAGAAAAGGCATTAGGGGTGAGTACGAATCTGGGGGCCAGTGTGTCCAGGAGTAACAGTCGTATGAATCCATCCCTCCCACTGCTATGCAAGGTGATGGGTTGAGAAAGTCCGGCTGGAGAGGTCTATTGGCCCCCCCAGATACTGTCCATCACGCAGGACCCGAACAAACTTCACCCAATGAACCAAAGCACTCCTGCTAAGTACCCAAACATCATTTACCACTTATAAACTTAGCGAGAACGGTTGCTGGGATGCAGTTCATCTACAAAACATTATCTTTATTATTATTTCGTATTGTTCATTTTAAAACGCATATTATTTTTCCCCCAGACAACGATGGCCCTTACTACTGGCACATCAAGAGTGGCACCATCCAGCGTGAGGCCCCAGAGATGGGGGCGAGCAGCGAGGCGGGCGGGGGCCAGGGGGCCATGACATCCTCGGTCACGCGCAGCACCACCAGCTCGGCACTGGACGCAGAATGCGACGATAGAAAGCGGCGCGAAGAACTGGCCTACAAGTAAGAGTCTTCCATCTGAAACCACATACTCTGAATTGGACTGTAATTAAAACACTAATTAACGACAACTGGTAGGTAAAAACTCGCTTCTGCGGAAGACTATAATATGAAAACTTCAGTAATTCTATTTGAATATTATAGATGGCAGCACTTCTGTTTGTATCTATTTGTGAATCGAGTGTGTACGACAAACGTTAGCGTATTATTAATATAGATGACAGCACTTCCTTTTGAATTAATACTGTTTGATAATGAACTGTGGTATTGTGTGTAAGTTAATGTAAGAAGACAAACAATAATTGGGAGAGAAATGCAAACCAATCACCTACCACTAGAACATTTGCTGGAGGAATTGAGACACTTATAATACAATCACAATTTTTATTAGTTTAAATTTTCAACGTAGGCTGGATATAGAGACTGTATCTCAAGATAATCACGAAACCCCAAATACGAAATGAAAAACAATGTTTTCCTTAACAAAGAACAACACCCACCCGAAAACAAATGTTTTCTTTCTTCTTGTGCAAAACAAAAGATCTCGATTTTATCTCACTTTGGTTTTATTCTTCAAAAAATTTCATTGACATTACAAGATACCAATTCACATTTCGAATGGCAGTACCAAGTACGTCGTACGGTCACTCTTGTTTATTTTTTCAATATTATGTATCTCAAATTTCTAAAAGTTCTGTCTTCAGCATGCTCTAATTAACACATTTGCAGGCGGAAACAAGGAACTCGTTCGACAAAATGGAATTCATTTGAAACCAATATATCTTTGAAAATAATATGTAGGTACAGTTTTGATTTTTTTTTTATATAGTAGGTACTCACCACAACCCAACTATAAAAGTACTGTCCAAAATTATAGCCTACTTCGTGATAGGACTCTGTAAACAGAAGTTAGAGTCAGTAACGGGCCATTTAGTGAGGTTATTTGTAAAAAAAATTTAAGTATTTTATTAGATTTCAAAAAAGATTTCTTTCACTTCGGTTATAAAAATATAATTTGCGCATCTCCAATGCCAATTTTTCCAGTTTCCTTTTAATAAAATATTCATCCACACAAAAGACAAGGAGATAAGAAGATGGGGAATCTAAACATATAGTTGGGACCAATGACGTTATATAAATAGACTCGCCATAGTCTCACATACTCGCAAAATAATGTGGCAAGTAAACAACACTCTTTTGTTTTCAGCGGTTTTCAGTAATTTCTTAATTCAAAAGTTATTCACGTATTAAAAACATATGCTAATTCCACACCGAAGCCAAACTTCCAACTCGAACTTTCAAAGCACGAACTACCCTTCTAGCAATCGTCCGAAAGTTTGAAATTGGCCTCAGTGTGGCCGTACCATAAGACAATCAAAGAATGTGTGTATACAATAAAACAATGACGCATAAAATTGTCGGATGAGAAACATGAAAATTAATTTTATTGCTTATAATAATCTATAATAATAAGTAATATTTGCGTATATATAAAGGAAATGTTATTTCTTCACTTTTACAACTACTGTTTACCATGTAATGGAAACATTTTCTCATCACACAGGAAGTCGATTTGGCACTTTTTAAATGCAATGTCCTACTAGTAAGACACAACCTTACTCGACGAGTGACAGTTTAGTACTAAAGTACTAGAAATCGAGACTAGTGCAATTGCCTTGCTTTTGGCTTCCCACTTTGAGATTTCTACCCCGCGTCTACATTATATAACGTCATTGGGACCCTTACAAAGAGATTAGTGTATAATATTCATCAGTGGCGGCTCGAACACTTCTTTAGTGGTGGGGATCGATATTTTTTACGTAGGTACCGTAATCTCACCACCCGTAGAATATAATATAAAATTTCTCAAAAAAAAATTTTGACGGTGTAATCATGCTAGTCGAATATATTTAACTCAAAATAATATAAAATGTCTATAGATATAATATGCCAATTTACAATATAGTATAATAAAAATAAAGCTTTATCTTGCAAGATTATTACCAAACTAATTTGAACGCGAGCGATTCCCGCCCGTAACTTCGCAAACAAAAATGGTTCTGTGGGGATCCGAAAGATTGTCCCCGCGGGTATTTGAATTCACATACGACTGCGCATGCGCAGTTGCATACGATCGTAAAACAACGCAAGGAAAGTATAGGGATAGTTCGGATCGTCCCTCAAGTGCGTATTAGATTCTGCGCACTTGACCCATTTTTTTTTGCGCCGTATATTGTTCGATGTACGCGTGTAGAGTCTTATTGAAATCATCCCGAATAATCTTTTGTATTTTATTTCTGCAAATGTTAATTACTTTTATGTTTAAAGAATTCATTCATTTTGGCGAAGACAAAGCATCGACTGTTATTTTCTTTAGTAGGTTTCGAATGTAACTGGTGGGGACTGTCCCCATTGTCCCCCTGTGAAGAACCGCCACTGATATTCATATAAAAATATTTTACAACAATCCAAGTATGATTGGCGTAAAAGGTAGAACTACCTTTCCTTTTCAAAGTGTGTTAATATGATGCATTATTTATAAATTACATAAAATTAGTTCGTAGAAGACAACTTCAGTCTGCTTTCGTTTTTCTTACGTAACCTTGGTAACCCTTCCAGGCGTCGCAGCTACCCTGCACGACCCGACCCGGACGTGCGTGCGGTGCGTTTCTTCGTCCGCTCCCTCGGCTGGGTGGAGATAGCGGAAGAGGACCTCACTCCTGAACGCAGCAGCCGCGCCGTCAACAAGTGCATCGTAGACCTGAGCCTCGGTAGAAACGACCTGCTGGATGTGGTGGGACGGTGGGGAGACGTGAGTCATTCATTTATTAAATCTTAAATTGGGTTCCTGGGCTTTGGCAGAAATCATAAAATAGATGGTGAAAGTGCTGCGAGCTGGCTTAACTTAGATAATCCAAACAGAAAATAACTTCAGCAACCATCTTATAATTCTATAGTTTTTTTTTTCAATTATTTCAGGCTTTCACCTCTCAAGGGTATTCTAGGCCATCATTTAAAATTACAGAGAAAGGAAAGATGAATTTATATATTCATTTTATTTAAATGTGCAAATTTCAGAATTATATGGAAGATTGGAGTCGAGTTCAGACTTAGAAAAGATGAATGGAGGTGAGGCAATTTTAGATAACGCTTGATAGAAGAGAGGATATTTATTTATAGAGGGACAACCAAAAAATATGTGATCTAAAGTTCCCACTTCTAGACCACAGAATGTAAAGGATGTGAATTTTAAAAAGGTGAGAAGGAACGGAACAATGTCTGATTCTTCTTCGGATAAGTGAGGAAATTTCTTTTTTGGAAAAATGTGGGGAATTTTTAAAACCACGGTTTTGATGGGATGGTCCTTTATATTGAGGCATAGCAGGCACCCTTGGATTGACTAGCAATGTTCCAATACTCTGTCCAAACATTGTCCAACAATTGCCGTCAAATATCTCAATGAAGCCATGGATGCCCTTCGTACATGGCTCACTTTAAATGGTCTTGACTTTTCAGCCCAAAAGTGTGTCACCTTCTAAAACTGTCATAAAAACACCCCTGTCCAATTCTAGAGCTCTGCATCAAATATATTCAAAATCGATGTAGGGAATATTAGGGGGATCTGTTGTAGCACTGTAAGTTCTCTAATTTTAGATTAAAATGCATATTTCAGCAGCCATATTGAAGTTTGCATTCTGCACCGATTTAGTAAAGCAGAAAAAAAATGTTTTAAGGGGTGCTGAACTATACCAGAGCTCACTATTGGTATTTCATTCTCAAAAAAATCTCAACTATGAAAATCGGTGTAACTAAAGCAATGAAAACTTTCAAAAAGTGAACTTTATCTTGTGAATGTATTAAAAATTGATTGCAAAATTGTTTTTTTTGTATAAAATAAATAAATAAATTTCAGGGTAAGGACCTGTTCATGGACTTGGACGAAGGAGCTCTGAAACTTATGGACCCAGAAAACTTAACCACACTTCACACGCAGCCCATTCACACTATTCGCGTTTGGGGAGTGGGACGAGACAATGGAAGGTCGGTACACAACTTGCCATCCATTACAAACATAGCGTTTTACAATACATTTTACTAATTGAACTTATCAGTACTAACAATGTTTTAAACTTTTTTCAATGCTATCTTGGACTATTATATTTGATTCGACCAACAGGGAGAGGTAAGCTGTTCTTCATTCTTTCATGTTTTATTTTATATGCTTTTGATAGGGTTGTATCAACCGTAGAAGAGAACAGTAGGGCCTCGCTAATCCGGATAGGGAAAAACAAGACCTCTTCCGAATTATCGAGGCGTCCGGATAGTATGCAATATTTTAATAGGAATAAAATGCAGTTTTAATAATAATAATAATAATAATTGGACAATTTGTAGAGCGCCATTTTTGTGAAAAATCACCTCAAGGGCGCTTAATTGGTTGGTAACTTGGTTTTCATGTATTAAAGTAAAAATTTAAAGTCAATTTAGACAAGAATATGTATGTATGTACAAATGTACTTATAAAAAAATTCAAACATGGAAGAAATTGCGCACTTAACATGAAATAAAAAAAAAACTAATAGTTAATTCTTCTTGAAAAGTCTGTAACATACTTCTGCTTATAAGTTACGCACTTCATTTCAAAAGCTCGGTTTCTTGGTTGACGGAGAAACATAGCTTTGTGGCGATCAAATTCGGTATCTTCAGCCCATTTCAAAGCAGTGTTTAAACCTTCCAGTGCCTCTGAATTTCAATTGACGGCAAATGATTGAATATTGACACGTTGTGACCCGCACGCACCTACCGCTTTCCCTCCGCGAACGTCCCCCCACTCGCGATCCTCTCGCCTGTCCGGTTTACAGCATGCACCGAAGCAACGGGGGTCCGGATTAGCGAGGCTCTACTGTAGTTCATAATAATGAAATCAATTGCATTGCTTGAGTTACCGATCTATGGCTTGACCTATGTGGGTTTGTGATTTTGACAGTTCTCATATACTGTGGTGATGCCAAAGCGTAAATGGTGATAGTAAGTTAACCTTGACAAGCCGTAATCAATGACGTTATATATTACATCTAAACTCGCAAACTCAAGACCGAAGACAAGTACAATTGCCTTGTCTTTGACTTACCACCTTTGAGATTTCTACCACGCGTCTATATATTATATATAATGTCATTGGCTGTAATGCATTCTTTCTGAAGTTTTAACATACAGCCTAAAATAAATTAAATATTAACCCCTTAATTTTAGAGTGCCAATCTATCGGCGCACCTAAACTGGGCTAAATGCCAAAGGCTAAGATATAGAAAATGTCGTGTAATGAAGAAAAATCAACCTTTTGTTATCCAAAATTATTGAATTCATTTGTGAAATATTATTATTTAATACTTTTTTGCTGAAAGTCGGTAAATAAACAAAGACCAAAAGAGTTAACAAATATTAACTCCACACAGGATTACAAATGTAGGATAATTTCTAACGAGATGATAAATGTCAATTGTCAATATTTCGTCCCGTTGTGACGAACGACCTAGACAAGTGTAAACAAGTACCAAGCAAAGTGTAAAGCTGCGCACTAATGAAAATGTCGGAAATATTATTATTTAATAATAATCATAATTGATTTCATCCTTTTTATTTTGTCCTATTAGCAGCTTAATTATGTATTTGCTAGTTGTGTGTTTTGCATTGTTCGGTCAGTCTGGACGAAATAATGTTGATGATATTGACAGAAATATTGATGATATTGTGGATTTACAATATTAATTGCCTAATGCTTAATTCTGATGTTTAGGGATTTTGCGTACGTGGCCCGCGACCGTGTGACCCGCCGCCACATGTGTCACGTGTTCCGCTGCGACATGCCGGCACGCACCATCGCCAACACTCTGCGGGACATCTGCAAGAGGATTATGATCGAGCGCTCCCTGCAGGGCCCACCTGCCCGTCCTACCAACCTGCCCACGGAGCAGCGCAGGGCTAAGCCTATGACTGGTGAGTTTTCACTCTTGCAACCCAAACTAACGTTATCACCAACAAAAGGATCACGATCCAACACTCGCTGCAAGATATTTCTTTAACCTTTACATTCCCGAAGGTAAAAATCACCTATCACCCGAAGGGGGGTCACTAGGTTCCCCCGTATATCGCGAATCCGTCGTGTCTCTTAATAATCCTTTTGCTCTTTGCAGTAACACTCTGTTACTATTTTTTTTATATACCTAACCTACCGTTTTATTCAGACATCGCCCATCTTCGCCCAGCAGTCAATCATTAAGTAATGCGAAAGTGCAAAAGAAATTTTGTAATCCTTTTCAGTAAAATACACCTTTTACAATCGCACTCGCGGCTACTTTGAGGTGAAGAATTTTAAAAAAAGTAATGGGACTCACTGACCCCCAGATTCCTATCGGCTTCTCATATCTTTTTCCTTCCCGGAACATCCTCTCCCCTAATCCCTAATGATGACATAGGCCCTGTGGTAAATTATTTTCCTCAGGACCTCCAGTGTGTAAAAAAAAAAAAAATAAAAACTCTCGTTTAGGGGAGGTGCATTACCCCCCTTTAATGCGGAAGAGTTATTCACTATACTCTGTATATTCTTCTAGCACAATCCTTCCCCACGCCAATGGAGGAGCCCAAGAAGGTGCTGCGGGCGGCCTATCTGGGCAGCACGGAGGTCTCACAGGCCACAGGTATGGAGATACTCAACGATGCCATCGACCTCATGTCTGCCACGGTGCCGCGGGAGGCGTGGGCGCCCGTCAGCGTGCAAGTAGCGCCATCTATGATCTCCATTCTGCAGCAGAGTGTGAGTATTCTTTTTCAATTCTTTTAAGCTGCGGCATACCCCATTTATACCGATTTAATAATAATAATAATAATAATTGGATAATTTATAGAGCGCCGTTTTTGTGAAAAATCTCCTCAAGGGCGCTCAGATTGATTTATTACATATGTACCTTAAACACTACAGCCTTAGGAAAAAAACCCCGTGAAAATTTTATTCAATTGACAAACGGCCGCGGATGTGAAAACATTACTAATTAAAAATTGTTCTTGGAAAGAAATACACATTGTTTACACAGCGTGAGAGGGTAGTTTATCTCTGTTTTATTAATGATGTCTGAACGAAATTTGGAATTTTTCCAAAGTATTTTGAATGTTCTATATATTTCTCATTTTTGAAGGTGTTGTAAAAACAAACATCATTTATAAAAACTAGATAAAATTACCTTTTAGATTTGTGTATTTGAAATACACTTTAGTTTTAAAAAACTGCCATATTTTAATATTCAAACTCGGAAAAAAATTTCTTAACAAAACATTTTTGATGAAAGTTTAGTGAAATTTATAAAAAAATAAAATTAATATACAGTCCTTTTATAAAATGAATTTAGAATGAAACCGTCACCTCACTTTTTCCTTGTGCATACAATAAAAAAATAATTAAAAATTTCAAAGTTTTTTTTATTGCCAAAAAAATAACCTAAAAACATATCTTCCATTTAAACAGATTTCTTGCATCTCTAAAGACGTTAATTTCTTTGATACGTTTACGACCACATGTATTAGATATTGAAATTTAAAAAAAACACCACTTTTATGAAATTCTCATAAAATAAAAATCCTTAATGTAAATTTGAATTTTCATGTATCATATAAAATACTTTTTGTCATTTCAACTTAGTACGATTATTGTTATTATAACTTGAATAAAACTTATGAAAAACCATAAAAAAACACGGTAAATGTATTAATTATATGAATAGAAGAGTGAATTGGTCACTATAATAGAAAATCATTCAGTAAAATCGCAATATGTACTAACATTCACCAAACTCAATAGAGAAGAGTTTAACACCCAATTTGTTAATTAATTAATTTGCAGGATGACACTGTGGTTGCGGAATGCCGCGTGAGATACCTGTCCTTCCTGGGTATCGGGCGCGACGTCCGGCGATGCGCATTCGTCATGCACACGGCGCAGGACCTCTACGTGGCACACGTGTTCCAGTGTGAGCCGTCCAGTGGGGCCCTGTGCAAGACCATAGAGGCCGCTTGCAAGGTACCAAAATAACTAACTAACAACTCTATCTCGCAACACACTTGCATCATTTCACTTTTATAAAATATCATCTTATCCACTGGAGTGCTTTTAGCCACAATATGGCACTATTTAAAATACCTCGGATAGCTTTGCCGCCAATTTTGGCAAATTTTTACTTATTTGTAAGTACATAACAGTAAAAGTTAATGATTTTATTATGGTTTTGTTTAAATCTTACGAATATGTGATAATCGAAAAAAGATAGGTTAACATTGGCTATATAGAACTATAATCAGTTTGTATGTCTCCGTATTAAAATTCGGAGATATGATTTTTTAATGTGGGCGGAAATTATTCAAAATGGTCATCAAAAAATCTCGAGCAATTGGAGAAAAAAGTTTTAAATTGTGCTGTCTCTCCAGTGGTTATACATTATTTTCTGTTATTTTGACTCTTGACCTGACCTAACTCAAGATTTTCTTTGTATATTAACCGCTTTCTCGCATCCTTGGTCGTGTCCAGCAGGCCGGCCATAGAAAAATAGCGAGTTTACTCGCTCATCTTTGAGCCTCTGTATCATACATATGTCCCGTTTTTTATTAATTTAAAATATGGAACACACAGAGACGACATTGGGATGATTTTGATTTATTTTTATTTTTAAATAAGATGTAAAAATGATTTATTTTGAATAAAAGTTCACGGCCTGCTGTACACAGCTACACTTCTACCTACTGGCATTTAAAAGGTTAAATAATATTATTGTTTAATTTATAAATAACAGTTTATCATTTATCAACAGGTTCTGCTGTGTAAAGTTGTTTTTATAATTTTTTTTTTTTTTTTTTTTTTTTATTGAAAAATTTTTCTTTCGGTACAATACAATAGATACATAAATAAAATGAAAGTATATAAAAGCTTAATGCAATTATAATTATTACAATTATATAATATATATTTTTAAATTATTCTCCCATAATAAGCAAATGCTTGTGTGTACGGGAGGAAGTATTATTTGTTTGGTTATTTTTTTATTTTTTTTTTATTGTTGTTTTTATTTATATTTAGTACTTTGAAATTTAGTTTATGTAAATAATAAGATAAATGTATGTTTATATAAATATATAAATTTTTATTATTATTATTATTATTATTTTTAGTTAAGGTTTTCAGTATATTTTTTTAATTGTGTTTTGAAATTTTTGAAACTGTCACAATGGGATTTTATATTTTCTGGTAATTTATTAAAGAAATTTGTTCCCAAGTATTTGTAGTTTTGTTGGCCTAAAGTTTTTTTACAAATGGGAATTGGTAACATGTATTTTTGCCTGAGATTTGCTGTGTTTTTGAAAGGTATAGTTTTGTTTAGGATATCCTCTTTGTAGACTTGTAAGGTTGAGTGATACAGAAAAAGAGTATTTAATTTTCTGACTTTAAATTCTTTGAATATGAGTTCTGATGGATATAAAAATGATTTTTTTTATATTATTTTAATTATTAGTTTTTGCGCAATGTAAAGAGATTGTGTGTGAGTTTTATAGGCGCCACCCCATCCTATTATACCATATTGGATTATGGATTGACAGAAAGCGAAGTACGTCATTCTCAGTAGTTCTTTATTTAGAATGTGTCTCAAACAGCTAAAAATATAGGTCAATTTTCGTACTCTGTTTTTAAGATTGGTTATATGCGGTATCCATTTTAGACATTGGTCAATAGTAATTCCTAGATATTTGGTTGAAGTTTTCATTTCAATATGAGTACACAGTAAGTTACAGTGGTGTTGTTGAGTGTTTGGGGCAGAGTGGATCCTTATGTTAATTTCATGCGGCGTGTTTGGTTTTTTTATGAAAAATGGTATATAATGTGTTTTTTTAGAGTTTAACGTTAGTAGGTTATTGTCAAACCATGTTTTTAATTCGTTTATGTCCGTGTTAGCCTTTTTATTCAGTTCTAACCACGTGTTTGCTTTTAGAAGAAGCACTGTGTCATCTGCATATGATATTATTTCCCCGTATTTAGCAACTTCAAATATATCATTTACATATAATATGAACAAAAGTGGTCCTAGAACTGTGCCTTGTGGTATTGAATAATAATAAATAATAATAAATTAAATAATAATATTATCTATTTATATAAAGAATAGTGTCTGTGGCCGGTGGGTGGTGTGGATTTGTTTTGTAAACAAATCTACAGTTTTATTCCGAGATTGATTTTGCACACTTGACCTTCAAAACAAGAGGAAGGTCACTTTCTGCATGAGATTTCTTAAAATCATTCCCATCCCCATTTTTCATCCCTGTTAGTAGAATTTTAATATTTCTTAATCAAATTTTGCCGACTTGATTTTCAAAATAATAGGAAAATTTCTATCTACATTTGATTTTGGAAAAATCTGCATAAAACCCGGGCCATGCTGTGAAATTCGGCTAGTTGAAAACATAAAAAGAAAAAAAAATTAAAAATAACAGACACCGATATTACAGACGCCTGTAGAATATTTGATTAGTTCAACACAATGGTGATCACCCTCTGTTGAAGCCTGAAAGAACTGAAGACAATCTACGATATTTAATTAAATGAATACAATATAAGCAAAACTCAAATGAAAATCTGGAGAAAGAAAAACCAGAAAAGATATTGGCACCTCTGGGATTTGAACCCAGGACCTTCAGCTTTCCGGGCCACTGCTTTGACCATTGAGCTAAGGTGTCTCTATCCGATTCGGTCATTTTTAACTGTATCATACTTCAACTAAGACTCGAAGTTCCTGGGTTCGAATTCCAGAGGTGATAATATATTTTTCTGATTTTTCTGTCTCCAGATTTTTGAATGAGTTTCGCTAATATTGTCTTCATTTAATTAAATATTACAATCTGCGATTTTACTCACAAATATAAAAATGATTATAAATGTTTTTGTTTTCCAGCTGCGCTACCAAAAGTGTCTGGACGCTCACCCCGGGGGCGCCTCCCGCGCTGGCCCCCCCTCTCTGGCGCCCCGTCGGGGCTCCAGCGCCACATGCGCCTCGGGGGGGCAAGGCGGGGGCGCCGGTGGCCTGGGTGCGACGCTCAAGTCCCTGGTGGGCTCGCTCACCTCGCGCAGGACGTCCTGAGACGAGGCCGCTCTCACGGCCCCCTTCATTATTAATGAGAGGGAGGTTGGTATTTTACACATTTTTTCTCGTTAAAATGCTGATTTTGCCCATTATATTGACGGTCCGGAAGAACAATGTTGGATCTGCTAAAAATTGAAAATCGTTAGCTTATTTTGTTGATTTATAAGTCTGTATTTTCGGAATTTTTTGATGAAATGAAGGAAATGCAAAATAGCAAAACAATACTATATCGTCGGCCTACTGGCAAAGTCCACTAAGTCACTAAAACACAATCCTGAGATAATCGCATTTCAATATTTAGCAATTTTGGAAAGGCTATAAGTGGATGAATATCTCCAAAATATATGTTTTTAAATATTTTATCATTTAGAATGAACCCTTAAGTACCTTATCAATACAAAATATTAGTTAATAGCAATAACAGCAACCTCTAATCAAAGATTTACAAAAAAATGAGCCGGACTTAGTGGGTTTTACCAGTCAATAACGACTTAGTGTACTTTGCTTGTTTAGATTACTGTTAAATTGTTGAAATTAATGCCGCAAAATGCCATTAAGATTATTTTCAAGCTGACTTAGTGTATTTTGCTTGTGTTTTAAATATTTTAAAGCTAACTTAGTGGATTTTGCTTGCGTTTTAACGGTCCTAATTGATGTATTATTGGCATTTAGAGTATAATGTTTGACTTAATGTATTTTGCTTGTCAATAATATCGGATTTATGACTTATGGTAAATTTAAAAACACCTCTAAATCGAAAACGATTAAATATACGACTTAATTGAGTATGCCAGTCGAAAGAGGACGATTTTTTACATAAGACCTCATACTTAAGTCATTTCATGAAAAAACGTGATTTAGTGGACTTTGCCAGTAGGCCGACGATATATTGTATGTTGTTTTCGAAATAGTAAAAATGCAGAAACAAAACTTTAAACAGCTCTACTGCAAAACTACAAAATCGCACATTGTTCTACAGGACTGTCGTAATCTATCTTATCAACGGTTCCATTACAAAATAGAACTGTGACACATCAGAACACAGAAGGAAAGAACTCACCTTACCTAATCTAAACTAACCTTACCTAACATAACATAACATACCATTCATTTGACAATGTCATCATTGGCCACCTTCAGATCATCTCTTAACAAGATTTAAAGCTCCCTATTATGTTGTTCTATAAACTTATTGTTCTAAACTTATTGTTGCAAAAACTTATTATTGTTATGTAATGTATGGTATGTGTGTGTGTGTGTATGGTATGAATGTAATGTATATGTAAGTATTATGCTATCAATGTTGTGTTTGTCTTTAATTAGTGATAGTATCAAACATGTTCAGTGTAATAGGCCACTTGCATGGATTTCATAACGACTTAGAAAAAATCGTGTGTTTAGATTTTTTTACTAAGATTACGAAAATGTTAGTAAAAATTTTTAGAAATGTAAATACATATTTTTTTTTTAAATAAATAAATCTATTATTTGAGCTCGTGACGTCACTACATGAAAATGTCCCGTCTCCGATTATATTCCCTTAAGTTTATAAAATTCCACACTGATAAAATTTTTTTAATATGGCAACCCTTTGATTTCCGGCGAATTTTTTAATTTGCGTTTAACGTTCACTAGATTTATTGTTTGTTCTTTGCGAACTTATCCTTTGGTTTGATTTTTTGATAAAGATGGCGGTGTTTTTACAGATGTTACGAAGAGAACGCCGTACAATTTATTGCTATTCGTATGGAAAACGTTCTTTTTTTAAAATTATTTTCGGCTATGTAATTATCGTTTTTCCGCACCAATAAAATTATGTCCCGTCTTTCCGGTTTATAAAAAATGGTCTGATTTTTCGAATTTAAATTTTCAAAAAATCGCCAGGGTTTAAAAATACGATTAAAAAAAAAAATAATACAGAATGTCTTAGAATATTTGCCTAAACCGGAAAAAAATTTAACAAAATGTGATGCAAGTGGCCTATTGTATTTGTCAGAGCTTTGATGTGAATTATTGTTGACAAACCTAATAAAAAAAAAAAAATCTAACCTATTATTTTATCATGTTCTGTTTTTGGTACGGTTTTACCAGCATTATTCGCTCTTTTGTTTTGTTCGCTCCATATTGTGCTAGTTAAAAATGGAAGCACTGCCATCTATAATTTTTAAACAGAACTGTTAAAGTTTTGAGTCGAAAGTCAAAATATAAAATTTCGGCCGCCATCTTAAAGTTCTTGAGTTCTGAACTGATTTGGTTCAAAATAGATATAGGGGGAGTTAGGGGATACTTGAATCTAAAGTCAAAATAAAAATTTGTAATAAACTAGATATGATTTTAGATTTTCACGGCCAAAAGATTTTTCATTATTTATTTTTGGAGTGTTATGTCGTCTTAGACTTCGACAGCGTTACAGTGTCCGAAACATTATCTAAAGAAGCTCAATACGGCATAACACCCCAAAAATAAATAACGAAAATTGTAATAAATTGTATATATTTCCAGTTGTACTCTTTTGTTACATAACAAAATAAAATGAAAATGAATTGCTTATTCCAGGTGATTCCCCACCGCCATCTCCAGTCCCCGCTGACGCAACACCACAGCGACCAGCTGCGCTCCCTGCTCAGCCCCACCCTCGACACCCGCCGCCCCCTGCCGCACCACCCACCCCACCCTCGCAGCCTCACCTAACTGCAACCCCTCACCTCCCCCTGTCCCTGCATCTCTAGCCTGTATATTACTTTATTACAATAACTAACCTAACTTAACCCGAGGCTCCGCTGCTTGGAACACTGCCACATTTGACACTGTTCTTCGCCTCAGTTTTTATTTTTCCAACAGACCATTTTAGTTTTTGTTCAGTCTCCACTTTAAAAATAAAAATAAAGTTTAAAAAATGATAGTTAATCACTTAACTAAGAATTATTTAAACTAATGAGACCTTTACGGAAATAGCTTTATCTTAAACACCTATCATAATGTTTCATTGAAATAATGAAAGAAAACCTTCTCGTCCCGTAAAATTTTCTAATGGTCTGTTGGACAAATACGAACTAAGGCGACGAATAGTTGAAGGTCCGTTAAAAATATTTATCAATGTTGACAAATGTCAAAATCTTAAAACCACAAATTTGATGACAGTGTCAAATGTTACAGGGCTTCAACAAACGAGGCCTAACTGTGTTTCCCCACTACTCCACCTACCAATATCCACTCTCTGCGCTTCTGTGCATCCATAGGCTATTATTATAGGCTATTACATATTATTTCATCCATAGGCTATTAAATATTATTCAATAATCTATATCTTATATTGACAAGTGTTCTATGATGTACAACATTTGATTATTGTTTGCTGGTAGCATGAAATTAGTGGTAGAGTGCACAAATGGTTTGAAAGCAACTCAAAATAAAATTCAACATGAAAAAAAACTTACTTCAACCTTTTGGACTCGTTAATCGACTAAATTTGTCCGTTTTTCCATCCCTTTTGTTGTGTAAATCATCTATAGTCCATGGTCTTTAAAAAACCTTACCATTGAATGTTCAAATCGATTGAAATTACGTTTGATAATATTTTTTTTCTATTTGAAGTACCTATTGTATTTCAAAATAATGTGAAGATCATTTTTTTTTGCTTAGCGTTTCTTGGATTAAAGCAACAGTTTAATTTATTAAAAGGTATGTTTATGAAGTCCAGATGAGTTCAAAAATGTATTTTCAGATGTGTTACAAATGAATGCAATAATAATTGTGTTGCTCTTAGCGCATTTGTGCACAACACCATCAAAATCTTCCTATTGGATAGTTGGATGAATAGAATGCAAAAATCATTTAACCTCTTCAAGAACCACATTCCCAAATTCCTTCCTTAACCCGCCTCAAAATGTTTCACAACCGTGCAGTGATTTGGTTCCGCTGGCATTTCATGAAAGGTTTTATAAAAAAAATAAACAACAAAAAATATGGCTATTTAGCAGAATGTCATTTATAAGATTCCCTTTTTTAACACATATTCACTTACAAAAGTTAATATGAACGTACATTGAATTCATTCCACTATCTGTTGGTAAAAGATGAATCTATCCAATTATTCGCAAACAATCTTCAAGTAAAATTGTATTTTTATAGAGTTGTTAAAGTAAATTACCATATTGTTTGGTCACCCTTTAGTAACAAAATGTGCTAATATTAGAATATAAAAATAAACACGTTTCTTGTAAACCTTTTCTAAAACGCTGTCAAAACAATATTATATCCGCATTTTGGAATGGATTTCCTTGAGGGTAACGCTTGCATTGAATTTTGGATGTATGAGTTGGTTTTCTTGCTTAAATTATACTAGAACAGTTTGAAAATTGTATCCTGCAGTACTAATATTATTATCAAGTATTTTTAAATCTTACCAAAATCAACAGCATATTGTCATTTGCTTAATTTTATTTAGAAATTAATAAAGAATTGTATTTGAAAATCGTCGGGACGCCATGAATTGGAAAAGGGTCTATAAAACTTGTAAATAAGAATGTATTTTTCAATTTAGGAAATTCAAATGTTGGGAATATACACAAGGATGAGAATAAACGTAAATAATTTATATAGCACCGTTTTCGTTAATGAAGAATCACGTTGACGGCGCTTTGATTTATAAGAAAGATGATTGTTTGATGAAGTTTAAATGTTATTCCAAAGCTTATAAGTAAACTGCAAAATATAACGGTAACAGGCAGTTTGTCTAAAGAATGTCCAAAATCAATGCATTTCTTTAGTCTTTTCTTCCAAAGTACAGTTATACAATTTGGACAAAATCGATTTTGAAAACTACCACGCTACGGTACATCTTTTACAAAAGAATGGTTGGACACAACAAAGGATTTTGATCAACTGGTTTGTTGTTATTTGGACAGGGAGAAAAGTTTTTGGACGTTCTTTTCTTTGGACGAACCGTCCTGTATCCAAAATACATAATAATACTCAGAACATACACAATATTAATTTAATTCAACAATTATTTGCGTACATTCATTATTAGTCATTCTACTCAATACCAAATAATTTGCCAGTGTGTTTTTATCAGCATAATGTAACATTTATAGAAATTAGTATTTGTACTATAACCATACGTATTAATATTTAATTATTTACAATTAAGGATTAAAATTAGTATTAATTTAAAAAATAATTATGAATTATTCTTAGCGATTAAAAATAAATGTGTTAAAATAATTTATGCTGACATGATAGATTAGTCTATTTTGACATTTTTCGCAATTCGGAATGCAAATAAATCTCAAGCTATAATCCAATGAAATTTGAAAATCTTATCTTGTTTGTCGCCTCTGGAATTTGACTATTGAAGTGCTTTTAAACTAAGACAAAATACTCAAATATGATGATCATTTGTTTATTATCAATTTTTTAAATATTTACATACTGTATTTCAATCATAAACAATTTTCTCGTTGAATCTACATTATCTGAATTTTTTTTTTGCTATGTGTTTATTGTAAGGTTGTCATCCCTGACAGTGGTTTCCAATAAAGCAGTGCTTTAACCACTTGATTTTGAGTCCAAAAGAGCCATTCTGTAACTTTTGTGGATATGGAATCGATTCCATACGTAATCGTCTGTCAAATTTGTGTGATTGTCTATGGCTTGTAATTGCTTTTTCTACGGTCTGATGTGTAAGCTCAAAGCTGTCAGCAATGTCGCCGACTTCGCAAATGTCAAATCCATGTTATACAACTTTTAACGTACATTAAATGAATAAATAATCATGTATACTTATGCATTTCGTGTTTTAAACTAGTTGAAGTCAACGACAGCGCTGACAGCTGACACATCAGCCCATAGAAAAAGCAATTGCAAGCCATAGACAATCACACAAATTTGACAGGCGGTTACATATGGAATCAATTCTGTATCCACAAAAGATACAAAATCGCAAGGCAGAATTCACAAGATATAACAGTGAAATATAAAATCACATTTCACACGACAACAAAATAATTTCTATACCCATCTCTGACTTTCTAATAAGCTTTATTCATTCATGTAGACGAAATAAATATGGATTTGCAAATTTTAATTTAATACTGTTGTATGGATGTTGCTAACAGAATAACTATAACTAGTCTAAAACAAAATTAGGACAAACACAAAAACCAACAAGAAATATGTAATATTTCTTTCTTTTATTTCTCATGCTTGTTCATTCTTAACTCTATTTTAGCAAAAAAAATATATGGATCATTGCCAATAGATAAGTTTACGTAGCTTTTAAGTAATTGCTGGTTGCAGGGATTAAAAAGTGTCCGTAAGGATTAATTTCAATACAAAATGATCTTTATCGACACTATTATATATTATTACGCGGGACCCATTTTGTAGAAAATTATATATTAAATGCCTTGCACTTCTATTTCGTGTCTAATTAAAAAAAATTATCCTTTGAGTGCGAACGACTTGTTATAATATTTTGAGTTGTGACTTAAATAATAATATCATTTATAACATACGTAATCCAATACCACTTGAGCGTTCACGTTAATAATAGAAATACACGTCCAGCATCCGGAATTTCTGAGCATCCGATTTGGAAATTTCCCGCTCTCATTAAAAACATCGTACCTCCGATTTTTAATATGGAGAAATATAAACTGCTTATGGTGTTAGAGAGCCATTAGATGCATCTATATTTAAGCGTTCATCCTATATTTTTAGGATTCATAAATTATAAAAAATTGTTAAATTTATAAATGCATAAATTCTGCATATTATTTACTTTAAAATTGGCATATGTACTTTTTTGAAGAATATTAAATATAACGACTTCATGTGTTGATAATCACATACATAAATTAAAATTATAACAAGCATTTTTTGATACGTAATACATCATCAATGATTTGTAAGAAAAAATATATCGATAATACGGTTTGCGAAATGTCAATAACAAATAATTTTAAAGTGATGCGAGACATCTCTTGTTGAAAAGTGAAAATACTAAGTTACCTTTGTGATTAATCGAAGTACACAAGACGTGGGAACTTTAAAAATAAATAATTTCAATGATATCAATTTTGCCGCATTTTGGCCGGTGAACGCTCAAGGGTTTTTGCAAATTTGCCAAAATGTAGCCAAAAACGCTCCAGTGGTTACACGACATGTATTACATCTCCTACATAATGTGTGGAGTACTGGTAAGAGTTAATAAGTTAATTATAATGTTATGAGTTTAAACCATATATTATTAAAAATCCCCAAAGGAGCAAATGTCTGTTTTTAAATGAGTAAAATAGGACAACATATTAAGTGTTCAATATACGTAGCTTCCTTTTGATAAAATATCCTTTCACACGAAAAAGACGAATATGGGATAGTCTTGTATTACATATTGGTGCATATATACAGCCTGGACTTTTACGAAGATATTGGTATGCAATATTCATATAAAAAAATTGGATAGCAATGTCTCTCCTGTTAATTAAGTAGAACTGGTGTAAAAGTAGGTCTAACCTTTCCGTCTTGATGGTGTTAACCACTTGATTGCCAGTGTATCCCTAACAGATGTAATAGAAACTCAACCGCCTCTACCTTGATTTTATGGTATTTTGATAAAACTTCCATAAAACGCTCCTAGAATGCTAAAATATATTTTATTCGCATGGCAAAGAATCAATATTTATTTCTTCAACGGTAACTAGTAGTTTTGTAAACAGTAGACTTGGCATAATATTTATTACTCTGCAACAGTCACTACGCTCATGTGCTCTGACGGAATAAAAAGATGCTATCAAACTCGGCTACCATCTTGACAGGATTGACTTGACATAGAACACACAAACAAATTTACATGCAGGCGAAATGCAAAGTGATTGAGTCAAAACAGAACTTCGCTAAGCTTAGTCAATTACAAAATTACTAGCATACGGCGCGCAAAACACTTACATCTGACACGAGGGGGGTTTGTATTTGGCGGAAGCTCCGTGTTTTAGTAGTTAATATACTTAGATGAACTGATTGAGTCAAAACAGAACTTCGCTAAGCTTAGTCAATTACGAAATTACTAGCATACGGCGCGCAAAACACTTACATCTGACACGAGGGGGGTTTGTATTTGGCGGAAGCTCCGTGTTTTAGTAGTTAATATACTTAGATGAACTGTTTTATCTTTTCTCAGAGTACATAAATCTTTCCAATCATATTTATGCATATTTGTGTTTCTTTTCTATTTTTTTTTCTAATTTTATTCATTTAAAAATGCTCCGATGCCCAAAGGGACAAGAATTTTACTTAATCGAAAGTGTTTCCTTTCTATATTCCATGGTTTTAACAAATACAATAATATATATCTTAAATAATCAAAACAATACATAAATCATAATCAAGGGCGTAGCTACAGCATTCACATAGGGGGTTCGATCCAGGGGGGGGGGGAGTATTTTGGGACTTCTACTTACCACAATTTATTATTTACATCACAATGATGAAATAGAAAGTGCAAATAATATTGGTATTTTCCAAAAGCTTTTATTATTAACTATTATATTTTTATTCTATTTTTTCCTAAGCAATACTGAGGCCGATGGCGGTTTGAACCCCCTTCTCTCCTCCCCCCACCTCTTATGTTCGTCCTTGATCATAATAATGTAAATTTATATATATGTATGTATGACTCAGATAAAAACAAGTCGTAAGCAAGAATTAGTCTTTAATACTCAAAGATTAAATGATATTTTATTTGCTGACTTCTTTACGAAAGGCACCGTAGGAGATTGCTAAATCATTTATTTATTATTGCATTACTAAAAAATGTTTTTAATTTTCATGATCTGAATGTGTGTTTATTTAAGTGTAAGAATATATTATTCGTTTTAGATTTAATTTGTACTATGTGAAATGAAATAAATAATATGCAACACTAAAATATATATTAAAGTTAACTTAGGAAGTGTGTTTTGGTGTTTGGCTAAGGTTGAGACGGAGATGTAACATGTAAATATTATTAAATTTGACCCGGATAATCCGTACTATTGGATTTTAATGTAAATTTATTTGTAAGTATTTTTTTTAACACTGGTCAAGTGTGGTCCACCGTAAAGTATTTACAACTTAGAAATAGATATTATTAAAATGTGCAAACTTTTTCGTTATCGTACCGTTTCCAAAAGTTGATGTCAATGGATCTTTGTACATATTTATGTATAAAATTATAGAACTGCATTTTTAGTGTTTGCAAAATTTTCTTTTGATACTTTTGTGTAATATTTTTAAAGAGAGTATAATATTGAATATAACCTCGAGTATATTTATATTTTGTCGCTTTTTGACAATGGCATCAATTCTACTAAATACACAAGGTTTGAAGACCACTTACTAATCTTTCTTTTAAGCTTGCAAGCTCACATAGTGTTACCAGTTTCGAACTTACCTATCAACAGTAAATTTATAATTACGACCCCTTGGAATAACAAGGTTTTATCAGGTGGAGGCAAAGTCATGCGATATTGGGCTCTAGAGAAAGTTACTTTACAGTTCATTATCGCATAACACTGATGCGTCAAATGGGGCCTTCTTATTGAAAAAGGTAAAGGAAGAATGATTCTTACTTCGAATTTCAGGATTCCAACAAAACAATACATTTTTTTTTTTTCATTATTATGGCTACGATGTAAAAAGAAGCTAATTAGGTGTTTGAATATTATATGGTATATAACATGCATTTTTTTATTATGGAATTTCTACCCTGGCTGATTATTTAGTAGAATTTTTGCATTGTTTTGGCATAAAATAAAGCTTATTTGATGAATAATGAGAAAGAAAAAACATTTGTATAGATGATTTAAAGTGATAATTGAGTATGCGGTCAACATCCGGTAGAGATGTCATTAAAATTGTTGCAAGATAAACTTTATATTTTTGTGTATTCTACATAGTGAAATATACTAGATGTAAGTGCGTGCGTGACATGATAAAGCGACTATGTGTGTTTGATGTAATAATATTATTGTATTTAAAAAGATTGTTCAAGCTTTGAAAACCCATGAGCTTTTCAGTGCACCGTTCTACAAACTTAATGTTGACAAGCTAGTTATAGAGTTAAGTATTATCGTTAATCACCAACATTCATTTGTTAGATGTACCTTAAATTATGGCAATCAGTGATCTTGTTCTCAGTTGCCGCCATTGCCCAAATTAAGTAAACCAATTCAAACCTAATATAGCAAAATGAAATTTAACCTGACAAGATTCAACCTAACTTAATCTGATCCCACACCCCATCAGTCACCATGAGTTTCTCCAGAGAGACCTAATCTAACATAAAAGGTTTGTTGCCGATTGCTGTAAAGGGTTGGGATCCATTCTCCGCAAACTAAGTCCTTCATCATTATACAAGCATCAATTATAGCATTTATTGAGTGGGGTAGTTAAAATTCACACATTGTCTGGTCGTTTGTAACCTGGGAATGTTTAGGAACTAAGTTACATCCTCTATTCACAAAGACTTCCTTTGCACAGTTCAAGAGCCTTCTAGAGGCTGTGAGATAATTCACAAATAAAACTATTCTGACTCTTACATAACCTAACCTATCTTTTAGGTTTCATAACCCAATAAAAACTTTCTTATTACAATGAGTGACTGTGTAAAACTATCCATGCTAACTAACTAACTAACCATCACATCGTTTCCCCGTAGTTGTGGGTATAGAGAATGGACAGTTAAACTCTGTCTTGGCACACACTCCTGGCTTCAATCACATTTATATACCTTCTCATGCACACCCTTCTATTATTCTGACTCTTGACATGGCCGGACTCAAGTATGGATTTGGTTCATTTGATTGTGGCATATCTTCCTCAGGCATTCCCGACTTCTTCTACCATTTTAACTACCACTCGGATAAATCTAGCTGTCGTGGCAATTGAGAATGTTGCCGCAGTTTTATTTTCATAATGCGTTGTTGTAGTGACTATACTATCTACATTTATAACCCGAAACTTTTTGAAAAGAATCGTGCAATATTTTTAATATAGCTTTGTGTTTACGAAACACACTGCCTCTTTTACTTTCCATACAGAAAACTGTAAATGGCTTTGAAATAATATTGAATAAGGCTTTCAAATATAATTTTATGTTTCTAATGAATCTTGATTTATTTATGTCAACCACAAAGATATTAATACTGTGTAACTCAAATAAACTCTTGAGAAATAAAGCATTCTGTAAATTGAAGGAAGATGAAAAATTTACAAAAAAAAAAAACTTTTCATGATTTATTTCTAATTATCATTACATAAAATATTATTTTACTTTACAAAAACTTAATTAGGTTTAACGATGTTAGCTAGAAGATTATAACAACAAAATTTGGGTAATATTTAATGCTAAGAATTTTTGGTTATTGCAAAATATAATATATTTACATTAATATAAAATGAATGTAACATAGAAATTACTACACAATCATGACTATGGGATATGTAAAAAAAACTCATAAGGAAATTACCAGTGTTAAAATTTTGAATTAATTAAGTCTTCAAATAATTTTATGTTATATTGCAAAATGATGATGTAATTAATTATGAATTTGTGTATGATAAATGATACTCAACAATATTATTTCGTTTTGAGTGATTTTTTGTAAAGTATACGTACATAAAGATAATTTATGATATTATCCAAGTTAACAAAAACAGTTATTAAAATTCTCAAAATGCTAATCATTTAATTAATTTTTGATTTATAAAAACATCAACTAATAAACATAAAAAATATTTATCGATTGACTGTTTGAATAAAATTGGATAGTTGATTACTTCATGAATTTAACATTTGGGCTGAAAATTGATATGAACAATAAATCTTTAGTAAAATTAATGGGAGAGCGAGTGTACAGATATTTTTATGAATGAGTAAATAGGAAGATAATCATCAAGATGGCGTTTAAAAAGAAAATGGCGAAGTCGGCGGTGATGTAATATATATAGTATTGAAGTTTCCTCAATGCATGGGTATGGAAGAAATTAGAGTAATTGGATTCCTCGATAGTTTGATGTATTGTCCGTGTGCTTACTCTATATGGCGAGCATTGCTTGGGCAGTTCTCACATTACACTGTAAGAAATACATTTTATAGACAATGTAAATAAAATAATCTATGTCACTGCAGCCGAAGAAAGAAAAAATGAGTCTCGTATTTTGTCATTGTTGCAATGGTGAATGAATATTATTGCCCGCTATATTGTCACATTCAATAAATGAACTGAGACAGTATTGAATTCTTGTGATAGGGATTCTACAAAATTACACTACATGTGATGTGCTTACCTAATGCAATGATTATTTTTCTCCACTGGCAACATTTAGCATAGTAAATTATAATTACTCAGTGCTGCCACCTATCTGAAAAAAACTCCCAAAATTTATACAAACATGGTTGACATGATAATTGCAGTAAAAAAGATCGTTTGGCCCATTCTTTTGAAGATTCAGGTTCACTCATTAATTTGTTTGAAAAGATCCCCAGATTCAAAGAAGGCACAGATTCTGAGTAAAAGCTCAGGCCAGAGGTGCCTTCTGTGTGAGATTAATATAAAAAAAACAATAAAACAAATATGTTTAATGCTTATGGCAAATTTGTGAATGTGTGTAGCTGGGATCTCACCTGAACAAGGCTAATAATTCTATGCAATAGTAACCCAAAGTTGAATCAACTTCAACTTTTGTCCTATGAATATTAATTCATTTAAATTCTAAAGTTGGGAACCCAACATTAGCTTGCCAGTGGGAAAAAATAGGTTTTTACTATATAAGTACATAATCATTTGTGGGGTTAGTTGTGTTATTGTAGAATAGCCTTTGGGTGGTTAACAACTTGATGTATTTCTGAAGCGGACTATATGTTATAAATACGAGTGTGGATTCTTGTGTATGTTTATGTGGGTGTGGGTTCTTACCCTCAAAATGGAAATTCTCGCTTACCGCTTGACAAACGTATTGCCTCGTGTCTTAATTAGATGATTGTTGTTCTTAAGGAAATAAATCTTTTATAATGTCCCAAAGGATGTTTATATTTATGGAAAAAACTGCATTTCTAGTTTTTATGTTATGTTTTACCATATCAATAATGCATTACCTAAAACTGTTTGCTTGCACTGTCAAATGAGGTAATTGGATTACATTATTTGCCTATTGTGAATAAATGCATAGTCATTCTTTCTCATGATGTCTTTAATTTACGAAATCCCCACCTTATCCTGAATCCTAAATATGCATTTTGTAAAATATTAGCTTCATCAACTGCAGATGGTCGATATTCCTGCCTCGGTTACATTGTCTCGGTGACTGTCTTGACATGAATTGAATGTTTTGTCTGACTCTGCTGTCACTGAATCGATTAAAATAATTTTATTTTCTAATTCTTCACGTTATCCAAAACACTGAAAAACAAAAAACGACTTCAAAAATAGCTAGCGGGCGTTTTTAGAACTAGAGTTCGTTCCGCTCCAAGCTTGGTTTCGAGTATCACGCACAGCTACAGTATGGGTCAGATGAAGATGTTAAATTCTCGCTTCCAGAATTTTAATTAGTAGTAGTTATTTGTAATTTGTATATCGAAGTGCATAAACATAAATAGATACAAGTAAAATGCGTAAACCCAGTAGGTATTAAGTAGATACCTACATGAATAAATAATTTGTTATATTCTTTTTAATATTTTGTTTTTAATTGTATTTTACGGCCATTAGAGTGGAAGATATCTCAGTATCGCCCTGATGTAAGACCACCATTAAGAATTGAAACGTTGCTTGAAATGGCTTTAGCCGTGTTTAGTGACCAGATCTGAATAGCCAGGTACTTCCCCACCTTCCTCTTCCCTATATCCTTCCCCTCCCCACTACCTTCAGTCATACAGCATACCCCAACTGGGGATGCCATAGTCCCACTGGTTCCAGACGGGAGCAGTTGGGACTCTTGTGCGGTATTAATGAAAAAAAAAAGAGTAATATTCAGTTGGATTGTTAAAAAATGTGTCATATTGAAATATTTATTCGTGTGCATAATTTTTTATTTTATATTTATGTGAATACCGCACAAGAGACCCAAATGCTCCCGTCTGGAGCCGGTGAGACAATGACGTGACTATGGGGTATATTATGAGGCTGAAGGTGGTGGGGGGGGGGGGAAGGAGATGGGGAAGAGAAAGAGGAAGGCGAGGAATTACCTGGCTATTCAGATCTGGTCACTAAACACGACCATAGCCATTTCTAGCAAGTTTCAATTCTGAATGGTGGTCTTACACCGCCCAGGGTGATACTGAAAGTATCTTCCACTCTGGAACGTGACGCAAATATGTCATTTTTAATTTAAATAATTGTGGAATAACCCAAATTATTCAAATTAAATTTAATTGCCCACGCCGGGATTTGATCCCACGACCTTCGGATTGCGAGTCAAGAGCCTTACCCCTTGTACACGCCGGCCGTCAATAGGTAGTATCAGTAATTTGGAAGGCGGGTATGGGTACCGCCGCCCAGGGAACCATGTATTGGATTATCAACACCCCTGCTATAGGTCACCTCGAGTGACTTAGCAGGGGAGCCCGGGTTCATGGAGCGAGGTTTATCAGGATCTCGCCGGCTCGGCAGTTGCGTCTGCCCACCAACTACGTGGAAGGTCGGATCAGGAGAGAATGTTTTTTTACAATCGTTCGACACACTGCCTACCTCTACTTTGGGAATGCTGTGTGGAGGGTCGTTTTAGGGAAAGGAAGGAGAGGAACTTCGGAGAAGGAAAAGGGTATTAGGGGTGGGTAGAAATCTGGGGGTCAGCGTGTCCAGGAGTGTGGATGTATGAGGCCATCCCTCCCACTACGGTGCAAGGCGATGTTTCGAGAGGGTAAGGCTGGAGAAGTCAAAGGGACTCCCTCAACCACTTTCTTTAGATCTGACCTGCCATGCAGCTGGTGGGCAGACGCATCCGCCGCCAAGACCTGAACAAACCTCACCCCCACGAACCCAGGCATCCCTGCTAGTCACCAAACGTTGCGAACCACTTGGTGACCTACGGCAGACGTGTTGGTTATCAAATAAATGGTCCCCGGGGCAGTGGTACCCATACCCGATTCTCGTATTTGTTATTTTTGTAATACGAAAAATTGATATAAAAAAGGCCTACCCTCCCACCCCATCTCAACCCCCCCCCCCCCCCCCCCCCGTCTAACTCCTCTCCACCCCCTGCTGATTTACCCCCCTCACCCCCCCCCCCCTCCCCTCAGCCACCCCTTTCATCTCATCTCAACTCTCCTCCAACCTCCCTCCCATGGGAGCTGTTGGACTCTTATGCGGTATTACAAAATAATATTTTTTTGGAGCATTTGGGACTCTCCTGCGGTATTCACATAGCAATAATTTACAATGATTTTTTTTTTAAACTAGTGAGCTTTAGAGTCTTTAGACCACACGACTGAAATAAAACTTAACTAACGTATAACGGTAAATTTAAAAAAAAAATCGTGCTTCTGAAACGGACAGCAGCTGTATGCGATCTGTGGACGTGTCGGCCGAAAACACAAAAATATATGTGAACCTATCCAAAAGCACTTCAACAAACAGAATTAAAGCGCACAACCCCTTTCTTTCTTTGAGTGGCCTTGCAACGCCCGCCGGGTGTCCGCTATATAATATAATGTTATATAGTGCAGGCGCTTGCATTATAATGCAGTTTTCCGGGACTTGTGATGGAACCATTACAGTTTAGTTGACCCCGAGGTTACAGTGGCCTTGCAACGCATGCCGGATACCTGCTGTATATAATGTTATATAGTGCAGGCGCTTGCAATATAATGTAGTTTCTCGGGACTTGGGATGGAACCATTACAGTTTAGTTAACCCCGAGGTTACATTGGTCTTGCAAAGCATGCCGGGTACCCACTGTATATAATTTATTTATTTATTTACGGAAAAATAGTCCATTAACAATAATACGAATAACATGCGTTCGTTAAGGCCCGACCCGCCTAGCAATCGATCACCGTTCGCATCGATTACCGTTCGCAGGACATTTTTCGTAACAATCATCACTTTTCGTAACGCATTTACCAGCTTACCCCCCATGTGTTGAGCTTGCGCAAAGAAGTTGTACTTCAAAAAAATTATTTTGAAGCTGTTGGGACTCTTGTGCGGTATTCACATAAGAATAATTTACAATTAAAAAAAAATTCGAAATTATAAAAAAAATTGCATAAAAATATTCAATGAACATGAATTTTTGCGTTCGGTAAACCCTGTAGTAGTTTTACAAACACGAAACAATGAAATCGTATTATTTGGTTTCGTTTTAAATTCGTCATTTCAAAATATTACGATACTGAGCGCCGCGGAGACAACCGCCGGCTGCCACGTTTGCGGGCAGAGCTCCTGAACTCAAAATTTCAAAATCGGGAGAAAACGGGAGAATTTTGAAGAAATCGGGAGATAACTAGAATTATTATAATAAAATACTTCCCTTGTCAATATTCCGGATCCCTTTCATTATTCCGAAGCAGAATCTCAACAACAAATGAAAAAACCCATAAGCAGCGCCATCAATACGATTATTGTAGACGTTGCCCGTGGAATAACGCAATTTTCCCTAACGTTCAACGGGGACTTACTTTGGAAACTCAGCACAAATTTTTATGAAACTTCGACCTTGGGGGCCGTGCAAGTATTAGGTACGTAATGCAATTTAGGGGGGGGGGGGGTCTTGTTTAACGTTACTGTGCGTTATCGGTGCGGGAGGAGGATTCGAAAAACGCGTTACGTAACATGTTTTTTTTATTTAAATAAAAACTATGGAATGCCCAAGTTGGCAAGCCTTTTCGTTTATGTTTTTCAGGGAATCCGTAAATGAAGATTTGCAGTCAGGACATGAAAAAGGTTTCTCTCCACTGTGATTCAGCGAGTGCTTTCTCAGACGTCCCTTTTGAGAAAATGAATAGTTGCAGTCGGGACACGAAAAAGGTTTCGGTCCACTATGGGTTAATATGTCATATTTTAGATATTCCTTGCGATAACATGAATAGTGTCAATCGGGACATGAAAAAGAATTTTCTCCACTATGGGAAAACTTGCGATTTTTTAGATTTATCTTCGTAGTACATGCATAGTTTCACTCAGAACATGAAAATGGCTTTTCTCCACTATGAATCGCGCTGTAGATTTTAATAACTGCAAAAAAACTTCCTTTCGTGACTTTAATAACTGCATTCGGGACATGGTTTTTGTCCGCTGTGGATAAACATTTTTGGTGCCTCTTTGTAAAACATTAATATAATAATACATAAATAGTCGCAGTAGAAACATGTAAAAGGTTTTATGTCACTGTGAGTCGGCAAATGAATTCTAAGAAGTTCTTTTGTACAACATGAATAATTGTAGTCGGGACATGAAAAACGTTTTTGTTCACTATGGGTAAGCATGTGAATTTTTAGATACCGTTTTGTAACGCATGAATAGTCGCAGTCGGGACATGAAAAGCTTTTTCTCCATTGTGGCTAAACATGTGATTTTTAGATTTCTCTACGTAGTACAAGAATAGTTGCAGCCGGAACATGAAAAAGGTTTTTCTCTACATGAGTCGGCAAGTGACTTCTTAGATATCCCTTTTGAGAACACTTATAGTTGCAGTCAGGACATGAAAAAGGATTTCTCTTCCGTGAATTATTCTGTGGATTTTCAAATCTTCCTTTTGAGAACTTGTATAACTGCATTTTTTTTAAAAATTATTTATTGATTTAGTTTATACTACATGAATATAAACTAATAAGCACGATGTAACATTTCATTTGATAAATTTAAATATTTTTACAGTAAGCATAGCATTTCTTTTTAAATACATTCATTCTTTCTTCATTCTTCATACTTTCAGGCATTTCATCATACATCTTTAGTCTTCTATACATTAGGCAGTTCTGTGATTTTGATTTCTTCATTTGTGGCAATCGAACTCTGTTTATATTTCTTGTTTCATAATTATGTAAGTCTCTATTAAAAACAATTTCATCCTTAAAGTATTTTGGCGTTTGGTTTTTCATAATTTTGTGCACAAAAATTAACGCATTAAATAGTAGTATTTTTTTTATTGGAATCCAATTTAGCTCCTCTCTCATTTGATTAATCCTTGCGTATTTGCCTTTTCCCAGTATACATCTCATAGCTCTGTTCTGTATAACTTCTTGTGGGACAAGAAAATGGTTTTTGTCCACTGTGAATATGAACATAAATAATCGCAGTTGAAAAATATAAACGGTTTTATGTCATTGTGAGTCAGCAAATGATTTTTAAGAAGTTCCTTTGTACAACATGAATAATTGCATTCGGGACATGAAAAATCGGGAGATTTTGATGCCATTCCTGTAGATCGGGAGATGAAGTGAAAAATCGGGAGATCTCCCGAAAAATCGGGGGCTTCGGTAACACTGCCAGTGTTCCCGAACCCAAAATTTCAAAATCGGGAGAATTTTCGCCTAAAAATCGGGAGAAAACGGGAGAATTTTGAAGAAATCGGGAGATGACTAGAATTATTATAATAAAATTCTACCCTTGTCAATATTCCGAATCCTTTTTATTATTCCGAAGCAGAACCTTAACAACAAATGAAAAAAACCCATAAGCAACGCCATCGATACGATTATTGTAGATGTTGCCCATGGAATAACGCAATTTTCCCTAACGTTCAACGGGGACTTAGTTTACGTTTGGAAACTCAGCACAAATTTTTGTGAAACTTTGAACTTGGGGGCCGTTCAAGTATTAGGTACGTAACGCAATTTAGGGGGGTCTTGTTTAACGTTATTGTGCCTTATAGGTGCGGCGGGAGGAAGATTCGAAAAACGCGTCACGTAACATGTGTTTTCATTTAAATAAAAAAAACTAGGGAATTCCCAAGTTGGCAAGCCTTTTCGTTTATGTTTTACAGGTAATCCCTCGACTGTATTGTACTTCATTTTTATTTTATTTTTGTTGTCAGTATTCGTTACTGTTTTAATCACGAAATACGCATAAACACAAATTGCTGTAGCCAGTGTTGTTAAAGTGAGTTACTATAATGTCCTCAAAAGCGAAAGATTTACATCAACAACTGTTATTGGCCTACAAAGGCTTTCGTGACAAGGGAAGAACATGAAGAGTTGCAGTCAGGACATGAAAAAGGTTTCTCTCCACTGTGAATCAGCGAGTGCTTTCTTAGACGTCCCTCTTGAGAACATGAATAGTTGCAGTTGGGAAACGAAAAAGGTTTTTGTCCACTATGGGTTAATACGACATATTTTTGATGTTCATTGCGATAACATGAATAGTGTCAATCGGGACATGAAACAAATTTCCTCCACTATGGGAAAACTTTAGAATTTTTAGAGTTATCTTCGTAGTTCATGCATAGTTTTACTCCGAATATGAAAAAGGCTTTTATCTACTATAAATTGAGCTGGGGATTTTAATAACTGCAAAAAAACTTCCTTTCGCGATCTTTAATAACTGCATTCGGGACAAGAAAATGGTTTTTGTCCGCTGTGGATAAACATGTGATTTTTTTGGTGCCTCTTTGTAAAACATTGATGATGATGATGATGATGATGATGACATAATTTCTACGAAGTTCTTTTGTACAACATGAATAATTGCAGTCGGGACATGAAAAAGGTTTTTGTCCACTGTGGGTAAGCATGTGAATTTTTAGATACAGTTTTGTAGCGCACGTTTTTCTCCATTGTGGGTAAACATATGATTTTTAGATTTCTCTACGTAGAACAAGAATAGTTGCAGCCGGAACATGAAAAAGGTTTTTCTCTACATGAGTTAGCAAGTGACTTCTTAGACATTCCTTTTGAGAACACGAATAGATGCAGTCAGGATATGAAAAAGGTTTTTCTTTTCCGTGAATTATACTGGGGATGTTTAAATCTTCCTTTTGAGAACTTGTATAACTACATTTAAGACAAGAAAATAGTTTTTGTCCACTGTCGGTAAATACGTAATTTTTTTATGCCTCTTTGTAGAACATGAATAGTCGCAGTAGAAACATGTGAACGGTTTTATGTCACTGAGAGAAATGATTTTTAAGAAGTTCCTTTGTACAACATGAATAATTGCAGTCGGGACATGAAAAGGGTTTTTCATCACTGTTAGTTAGCAAATGCCGTTTTAGTTATTTTTTCGAGGAGAAAAATAGTTGAAGTCAGGACATGAAAAGAGTTTGAGCGCCTTGTTAGTGCATCTCTTCCAGAGGCAACGTTGATGTCCTTGTTGCAAATTTTTTGCTAGGAGCAGGCCAACCTGCATAATCGGACTAAATTTCACACTCTTTTTTATAATATTGGGAATATTACTTTTTTAGCAATACTTCTACTCGTACCTGCGCCTGCATCAGGGTCTGAGGTGATCATAATTAAAAAAATATATATTAAGTTCGTAGAACAAAGTACTGAAAAACCTTCTGATTCGAAGATGCGTGAGGTAATAAATTATAAATTCCACCTCATAATTCATAGATGATCGGTTTGCATGGGTCTGTAATGGAGACATGCTTAGATTGCGGTTTTTTGTAATTATTCTGGTCAATACCCGAATCTTAAGATTTTTTTTAACCATACACAATTAGTTGCCTGTCAAATAATCAAAGAATCGGGGAGAAACGAATTCGCTCAGAACTTCGAAAAATCGGGAGATTTTGATGCATTTCCGGTAGATGAAGTGAAAAATCGGGAGATCTCCCGAAAAATCGGGAGCTTCGGTAACACTCAGTGTTGCCAACTCAGTGGAATTTCCACTAGATCTGGTGGTTTAGACTTACCATTTAGCGGAGAAATTTTGGTTTTAGTGGCTAGTGGATTTTTCAGTGGATTTGGTTGTTTCCGTTAGTGGTATTAGCACCTCCCACACGCACACTTAGGAGCGACAGAGTCCTGCGCCACTTCAGGCCGCCACGCAGAAAAGTAAAGACCGATAGGTCGAAATGTGCGTGTGGAAGGCGCTAATGTACGAAATTTAACCATTAGCACGATTAGGTACCTTTAGGGATCGTTCGCATGCGAGCGCATCCCATTATAAGTGTAGATTTTATTTTATGTGTAGGCAACACTCAGGGCTTTTGAAAATTGTCTATGGATTTCTTCTTCTTGAATAATTTACGTATAATGAGCGCTTCTTTTGAATTAGGTAATTGAGTTTTTATCTTGTAAAACGAATATGCCAAAATCACAGTACACTCAAAAGTTTCGGAAATGTTGGTTAGGTGACTCAGATTTAAAGGACTGGTTACAAACGGTGGAAAGTACTGCTGGTCCAGTTGCTAAGTGCAAATTTTGTGGTTCAATTAGTGGGTAGATATTTTTAAGAAAAGTATTCAAGATTTTGTTGATAAAAAATGTTATTTGGGGTACAGATTTGAATCTCATGTGTCAACGATGAAAGAAAAAGGACTTCCACCCAATGAAGAAGAAATAATACGTAATAGGTGTTTCCAGTTCATTGTACATTTGATTCATGAACTGAAAAATAGATTGCCCGAAAACTTGAAACTCATGAAAAATATTAAAAGAATCAGTGTAGATCACGTACTGTCTCACAATAAAGAGTCGATCGTTGACCTGATGCTGCATTTTAATCAAAATCAAGAAGAAATTGCAAAAATTGACGAGCAGTGGCGTCAAATCCATTTAATCAGTTGGAAAAATACATCAAATACAAATAAATTTTGGTATGAGGTAATGAATTTCAAAGACATTGCTGGAGAAAACAGATTTCAAGATTTAGCCACATTTGCTATATCTTTATTAGTTTTACCGCTTTCTAACGCTGACGTAGAGCGGTTATTTAGCATGATGAACGTTGTTAAAACAAAACACAGAAACCGAATGAAGTTTGATTTAGTAACTTCAATTCTCACAGTCCGTGCTGGTTTAAAACGCGAAGAAAAATGCTGCAATAACTACATATTACCAATTAGTGTAGTACAAAAAATCGGAACCAAGAAAATTTATTCCACAAAAACAGAAATCGTAGATGCCGATTCTTCTGAAGAAGATTGCCTTTAAGATAAAATTTTATAAGTACTGTAATTAAGTAAACAAAATTAAAAAATAATTTAAAAATAAATTAAGTACAATATTGTTGTTTTATTTTCATTTAATAGTTAGATATTAACTGTCTGGCAAAATAGGTGGTTTTCTGGTAGTTTGAGGGATAGCCAAATTTAGTGGTTTTCTGGTGGGTTACGGTACCACAAATTGTGGATTGGTCAAAATAAAGTTGGCAACACTGGTAACACTGCAATAACCAATCAGAAAGAAGCTAGTGTTGACCGTGTAAAATTTAACGAATGGAATCAAAAATTACGGTGGAAATACAAATAAAACGTAACTAAAGAGTGGTAAGTAAAAAGTAAATGAATATGTCTCACTTTGATTTTTGTATATAAATTATTAATTTATTATGAAACCCCATAGAAAATTACTTTGTACAGAAACTACATTTAATTAAGACCATAAAACTTTAAAAAATTCACATATTACAACGTTATTATCGCATTTTATGAAGTATAAATAATATATGAGGTGAATAGGGTGGAAAATTTTATTTTGTATGAAAGGTAAAAATCTTAATTTTTAAAAACATTTAAATATTTGTGAATTAATACGATTGTAATTTTTGTCCTTCGTTATTTTAAAGCCTAATAATTATTCTACAAAATGGTGCATGTTTTTTTTGTATGATTAATTAAAAACATGTGTAATTTTTAAACTGTTTCTAGGCACACTTTATTTTTCAAGAATGTATACTTTTTTTGAGAAATACTCAATATCAGCTTTAACGGCTAATAGCCAAGAGAAAAATGGCGAAGGATTCCCACTGCGGCGTCGTGAGTTCAATCCTCTGTTATCTAAGTCCCCCATCATTGCACAAGCAACATTTTCAAATTATATTAAAAAAAACTTTTTCTCTACATGTAATATATTTTTTCTTTTGAGATTAGAATTCTGCCGACTTTGATAAGATTATATTTTTTTAATTGATTATTATTTTGGTTTCATTCCAAACATCGAAAGTGATGACATCTTTCGAAATGATAGCACACTAATTGCGCAACCAGTAAAGATGCTGAATAGACAGTGCGTAGGCACTGGTAGGCACCTACCAATTATTACAGATTACTAAACAAAACGGTACTCAGCTGGTCAGCAACAGAACAGAGAACTGTTACCGGCTGCTGCCATCTGTGTATAGCAGATTCTATTACGTAATGAAGTCTCATTTCGCGGTGCGCGCGCAACCCAAACAATAAATTTCAATATGGAAGAAATGTGCTGGACGGTTTGAAAATGTGGAGCGTGTTGTTGTGTGTCAAAATCATATTTGCCGGCAAAAATTGTGTATAATGTCTGATCAAAAACGTGCTAATCTAATAACAGTGGATGGCTCGAAGAAGACAAAACAAAAAGTGACAAAAACCATCAGAATTGCGTTGGATCTGTTCGAGTCTAACGAGAAAGAATGCCCCGAATTCAACTACAAGGAACTAGTCAGAGCTGAAGAGGTAAGTTATCACAGAAAATGGTCACGATTTGTGCAAGAGACGTGAATTTTTCATTCTCTAATAATGTCCGAAGTTATTCGCGCTAATGTCAGCGTCGCCGTTTGAAAATTGTGACTGCCTAGCTGAAATTTAGAATCCTCAACATTGGGCTGGCAGCCCTTCGGCGAATTTCGATTTTAGGGCTTGTCACCGATCGGAGGAATTTTATTTCACGATAATTAGGTGGAGGAAGGATTATAGTGTGCGGTCGCCATGTTTGCAGCGGATGAATTCAGTTTTCGCGTTACGGGGAGGTGTCGGCCGCTTGACAGGTGCGACTATCGGTTCTCATCACTCGATTGACAGCTTCTCAAGTTCTCCCGAGACGCTCCCGACTTGATTGGAGATTAATGGACGTGTCTCGACATTCCCTTTTATGGCGAGATCGATCTTATTTGCTTAGAGTCCGGACAACTAACTCCGCGACCTAGGCTAACCCCGTCCCTAATAAATAATACTAGCGGTCTTCGCCCGCACGTAGCACTTATCCTTTCATGCCCTTCTCGTATTCTTTTGCACAATAATTATCTACTTTTCTTATTTACTACTTCTATTCAAATCTTGTACTTATATACAATGTCTGCATTGTTGTACCAGCTGTATGCAGAATGTAGATACCTACATAATGCCCGTCGAAAGTGTCGTGCAACTTCGAGCCTAGTAGTAATGTAACATCGGATTCCGATAAACTATGATGGACATTAGAACCGACATTATTAAGTATTTAATTACTTGAATAATATTATAATTTTACATTGCGATGACAGCTGTCACGTGATGTACTCTTTTATACGTATGCGTTCTGTACTTCGTAGACATGTGCAATACACACGAAGCGCTTTCGATAATAAATTATTAATTAAACACTAATTAATGTATTACCGCCCTAATTTTTACTAAGATTAGATAGATTTATCCGGTGGACTAATTAAAAAAAAGCTTAGCCATTATTTATGTTGTTTGTTTTAGCGGATTACTGGCAGACTGCTGCACTTTAGTTGGCTTGCAGTACAAAAGGCTTGCAAAAATTATGCCTTTTTGTGTGATGTCCATTACAAGACTTATTTTTGTAAGCAATTAAAAATAGCCCACCGTGATTATGATAATTGAATTATGTACACGTTGTTGTTTTATGAATAACTGCACTTTAGCCGTTGTTTCGGGATGCAGGAGGGGATTGTTTCGAGATAAGATGGATGTAAGATCAGTGGATGATTTCGGACATACTTTCTTCATTTTGTCGTCGCGTTTCGCGTCTGATCTGAATTTCTGAATACGTACACTTGTGGATTGTAGGCGGGCGGGGCGGGTTTTATTATTTTCGCTCTGTATATAATGTTTTGTTCCGTCTCGCGGCCATCGTAAATACCTACATCATTATGTAAATCGCACGCTTTTGTTTCGCGCGGTACTTTTTCTTCGATGAAATAATTGAAGAATTATCTTTGATTTTCAAATTTGAATTAGGAACGTTTTGTTTCGCGGTACTTTTTCTTTGATGAAATTGAAGGCTTTTTTATTTTTTGTGAATAACGTTTTGCTTTTGTCGTGCCCTTATTATTTATTTTTTTACAAACTTTCAACTACATTTTTTTAATGCGAATACTGCACTAGAGTCCCAAGTGACCGGAGCCAGTGGGATTATAGCATCTACATTTGGGGAATATTGTCTGAAGGTACCTAGTCGGGAGATGGTGAAGAGTAGATAAAGGTGGGAAGTACATGGCTATTCAGATCTGGTTATTATGTCTTTGTGCCATAAATATATTACTTTTCTAGACTTGTGTACTTTTGATTCATACACGGGAGGACAGACGTTCACATCTGAAATACTTTGTTGTATTGTTTTTTTTTGGTTTCTTTTATAGTTGCGGGCGGGGGGGGGGGGGGGGGGGGGGGCACGGCACGGCACGGCACTGTGGTACATCTGTCAAAATGTTTTTTTTTCGGATTTCGGAAGTGTCAGTTTTATATTTATTTTGGGGAATGCACGCAAAGTATTCCCGCCTTATCGAAAAAAAACGAAAAATTTATGTTTTTTTTTAAATTCGAATAAAAACATTGCACCAACGTTATCTAATTTATAAAAAAAACTGATTAATTCTGTATTATAGGTACCCAAATATTTGCCGATTCTTAACGAAACGTGTATTTTTGATTTATAAAACTTGCCGATAGATAATCGGAACAATGATTATTAACTTTTTATATTAAGTAAAAAAGATAGCAACATTCGCCAACGTCGCAAAGCGTCCGTCAAACAATAAATTTTTGACTTTTTTTCAATACCATTTGCTCGTCCCGAATATTGTAATCGTTTTTCTGATTTCAAAGTTGGAAACTAATGCAATTCCCGAAAACGACTTGTTTTTCTAATGGTGCCATCTATCGAAGCGGATCGAAACTAACGAACCGTCCATAGAAATGCAAAAACTTCTCGATCGTTATCTTTGTAGTTCTCTTCTGTTTCGCAAGGATCGCATTTCTCTTGTATCTTCAATTTCGCGGTCGGGTGTTCCATGTAGTTGTCATTTTAAATAGTGCCATCTGTCGGAGCGGATCGAAACTAACGAACCGTCCATAGAAAACAATAAAATACGAAAAGAGTATTTTTGTAGTTCTCATCTGTGCCGCAAGGGTCGCACTTTACTCACGTCTTCAATTTTGCAGTCCAATTGTGTCCCGTGTAGGTACTTACTGTTTTGAAATAGTAATTTATTTGGATCGACCCCAGAAAATAACAAGGTTCCATCCGACACAGTGATGTTATAGTATAATGAACCCTATTGTGACTGTGTAGAGCCCATTATCGTATCGCATTGCTTGGTCAGGTAAATCCTTTTTATTTCAAGGGTCGGGATATTCTCATGCAATTTGCGCATTCAATTCAAATTACATTATCATATGCAACTTTATACTCAGTGCTCAGAATGCTATTTTTGTATGCAGTTTTCATTTTGATCACTGATTTGACATGTGTATTTAGTTTTCGTAATTCATCCTATTTCTTTTTACGATGGTACCTAATAGCTATGTGGACATGAAATTATAACAATTACCTACTGAGATATGTATGTAGTTCTTCTTAAATTCTCAGCGGGTGGCCATTTATCTATCCTAGATATAACTTAACGACAACTTTGAAGCCTTTTCTGTAATACCTAGTCAGTCTTCGTTGAACTAACTATGCACAATTTTCTAACTGTACCTCAATTACATTACGATATACGTGCCTATGCAAGGCAATGCCGGGGTGATTGACCCCACAATGTCTATTATTGAATATGAGATTGTCATTCTACAATGGTAGCTTCAATCGAATACAGCAAATAATTAGAAATTATTGATTGTACGATCTGATTATTTAATAATTATTCTATTAGATTGTAATACAAACTGAATAAAGTGGATGATATACAATATTATTATACCTACATTATATAATTTTTTTGTAATAACAATAAAACGAAAGGGTTTCTCTGCCTGGAGCCGCCGGTGATATTAGGGTCCATATCTCAATTGGGAAATGTTGTGAAGAAAGTTAAAAACGGGAGGAAATGGGAAGGGAAGGTTGAAAAGTAGCTGGCTATTCAGATTTGGTCCCCTGACAGGGCTAAAGCTACTTCAAACAAATGGGAAATGAGGAAAGGTTGACAGAAGAATAAATAGAATAGGTATTATGATACATGCATTATCACATTTTTATGGCAATAACAAATAAGATTTTAACAGCTTGGAGCTTGTGGGACTATATCACCCCGTTAGGGGAATATTGTAGGACAGAAAGAGAAGGGAATGAGGATTTTTTTGGTAATTCGGATGTGTTACATTCTTGTTTATTTATATAAATTTCCTTGTCCTAAGAGAGATTTTAGCAATTTTGGGGGTTTGCGGATTCGGAAAAAAATCACGAAATATCACAAGGAGGGGGGGGGGGGGGATATAATGAGATATATCATGTATATTTATTTTTCGTTGAACGCGCGATTTCTTAACTAAATGCCAGTCAAAAACAATCTGCAACCTTAATGTCTCTGGAAATTGTTATCACAATGCTTAATTTTCCAAAATTTTATCACTAAAAAAATATGCGTGATTTTGGGTAGGGGGGGGCGGGTGTAGTCTAAAACCTCACCACAAATCACCAGGGGGGGGGGGGGGTTCAAAAAGTTTGCTAAAAAATATCACATTATTAGTGGACGACCCCTTGTTGGAAAATGAAAATTGCCCGTTTTTATTGGTGACCTGACTTCAATACCTCCTTTGAAGTCATTAAAAGTGATGAAAAAAAAAAAAGTTGAATATGTTACTTTGGGTTAGATTTAGATTATGGGCTATTTTTAATTTATTTTTTTTCATAACTTTTAATGACTTTTCAAAGGGGTGTTGAAATTGCATGATTCTGAGTTGTCATGGAACCTTTTAACTAGCTCTAGAAAAAATTCTGAATTCTATATCCATGTATTTTAAAAAAATATATGTAAGGTAGGTACCTACAAAAGGGTTGTAAAAACTATACGATTTTGTTGTTTTTATTTTGAGGTACCTATTCAAAGACATTTAAGTTTTAAAATCCATTTTATAAGAATATTCCGATTTGTATACATGATTTGCTGATTGATTATCTGACCTTGTTCATGACCATAGCTAAATTTCCTATTTAGGACTCTCAGCTTGCTTCCTCTATCTGTCAGCATATCCATTTTTGCTGATGTTTCAGTAAAATATCATTTGTTTTGCTAACCTGACAGATTGTGGGATTGTTAACCTTCCCATAACACTAAGCAAGTAATAATAATAAACAAATTTATCACATAAATTTGTTTATTACGGTGATAGGACAACTCAATATAGAGACATCAAGACACCTTTAAAGTAAAGGTTACGTTAGATTTTTTTTTTAACCCTAGAGTGGGCGCGTCTTTCCGTAAAACGTCAGTGGGCTCGTGGTGAGCATTTTGCCGCTCGTTTACAATTTTAAGTAGGAATACTGCAATTTAATTAAAAAAATTCAGGGTTTAAGAGGACATTACCAGAGAAACCAGAAATATGTCATTTTTAAATCAGTGTTTAGACTTATTGACTCGTTTCCACAAAAAATTATAAATTGATTTTGAAAGATTGTTCTTTTATCTAGTAAACGTATGGATTAAATTTTGAGAAAAAATGTTTATTTTAAGTATAATAAGGTTATACCATAGGTCGTTGGCAGATTTGTTATATTTTCAAAAAAGGACATGTATTATACAACACCAATTTCAAATCATATAATCATGCAGTAAAATAAATCAATGCATTATCTGGTAAACGTATGTGTCAGAATTTTAATTTAAGTTTAAATAAAATTATTAAAAAATATATACATACATGTGTTTCTTGACGAAAATTGGTCCGTTTGTTTATTTATTTGCGCACTTACAAACTAATATATTTCAGATTTTTTTACATAATTATTTTGCTAAGACATTATTGAAAAATCATAAATAATTTTAATGGAAAAATAATTTTAGGGTGTATTTAATATTAATTAATTTACAGCTTCGCGTTTCACAATTTTTCTTATCAACGACAACACGAATCGAGAGCGCTCATTCTGACCGCAACTGCGGCCACCGGCGGTTGTCTTCGCGGTGCTCTACATCGTAACATTTTTAAACAAATAACGAAGCAAAATAAATACGATTTCATGTTTGTAAAATTTATAGGGTTGCCCGAACGCAAAATTTCATGTTCATTGAATATTTTTATGATAAAATTTTTATAATTTTGAAATTTTTTTTATTGTAAATTATTCTTATGTGAATACCGCACAAGAGTCCCAACTGCTCCAAAATATTTATTTTCAAGTAAAACTTCTTTACGCACGCTCGACACTTGGGGGTAAGCTGGTAAATGTGTTACGAAAAGTGGTGATTGTTACGAAAAATTTCCTGCGAACGGCAATCGATGGAAACGGTGATCGATTGCTAGGTGGGTCGTGCCTTTACGCACGTTTGTTATTCGTGTTATTGTTATATTGTTAATAGACTATTTTTGCGTAAATAAATAGATAAATTAAATTATTTAAAAATATATATGCAACCATCGCTATAAAAAATGATTTTATTTGGTTTTGCTTGTTCATTTTGTCGTAAAACCTTATTCTCAATTAAACTGACCCATATACTTGCAAACTCTTCCGAGTTTAAACCTCCTTCGGTTTCGTTCCATAAATAGCAATAGCCATCTTTGTTCTTCAAATTATAAAAGGCAAGATTGTGTATTTGGAGCGTTGTTCTATAGTATAAACTACTAATTTTTGATTTGGGAGCCATCAGAACCCCCTTCAAGTCAACCGTAAACAATATATTAGCAATATTTCTCATTTTCTGATTAAGTTTATTTTAAATAACAATTATATAATAAAAAAATACGTACCTTTGCAATATCTCAATCCTCAAACCTCCGTTTGCACAAGTAACACCGAATAATGTAATTATTTGTAAGAGCATGCGTGCTGCGTGCTGTCATCGAAAACTCTATACAGAATGGCGGTTAAGATGGAGTTAGCAGCAGACTTTTGACGCCATGGATTTGGCAGTTTTACGTATCACGCGTTTTTGTCAATTTAAAGCCAAAACTGACAGTAGCTGTTTTTCCTAGCTTGTGTATTTTGTTTTTCTCTGTTGTATAATAAATGTAATAACGGTCAAAATGGATTTAGCAGGTTTACACTCTAAGCCGACGATATTAGTTTCTATATTTAGAAGTTCCTATCTTATTCATAAGTTAATCTTATATTTATTTTTAAGCATCACTTGTATTTTTCATAATAAGTGAAAAATTGTGTTAAACTGTATGACAATTTTTACTCACGTGAGTGGGCGCGCAGCGAGCAAATCGCCGCCGGACGACACTTGTAGGTAAAAACCTCCTTCTCCAGCGACCCCCCACGCCCTATGTGATCCCAAGGTCACCCCACGGTCGTAGGTCACCCCAGGGTCATAGGTCACATGTCACCCCAATGTCATATGTTCTTTTATAAGTTAGTGAAGTTTTACTTCAGTTGTGTGGTCTAAAGCGCACTCGTTTTTTTATTTTTCATTACTTACTTTTAATAATTTTATATCATTTTTCAAAGGTGTGCTAAAGTGCCGCTGTGGAGAGTCGGTCATGGAACCGTTTATTAATAAAAATAATAATTGGATAATTTTTAGACTGTCATTTTTGAGAAAAAATGACCTCAAGGGCTCTAGGTTATTATGTCATAATAAGAATTTGTCATTGAACATGATTAATTGTGTTGCAAAGAAATATATTACTTTTTTCCTTTGAAGGAAGCAGACATACGTACATCCATTGTTTGTCTCTCCAATTGTCCCACTATTATTAAGTGTGTAAGAAAGAGCCGCAGCATTATTGTGATAGAACATATTTATGTTTTATGCTTTTTTTTTGCCATCGCCGTGCCGTGGGAATTATAAAAGCGCCCAATAGCCTATTGTTTATTTATTTATTTACGCCTACTTGTTTTTATTAGCGAGAAAGAGAAAGCAAGTGTAAACGATCATCGAATTTGAACATTTGAAAAGTTTATTTGAATATTTGAACAATATTTTATGATCGCTTGTCGTATTTTTATAAATTCACTGTTAGTTTTTTCCTTTTATGTTTTGGTTGGTTTTTTATCGATTATTCTTATTTTCCACTACATCGATTCTATTTAAAGTTTTTCGTTACTTTTTCGAATTCCTAACGTGTTTGTTATTAACTTTTTTGACATCCAGACCGTGCCCAATTCATGTTTTTTTCTTTTTGCATTTGTTAAATTGCACATTCAATACTTGCAATGTGGTGTTCAATGTATTTTTTTTTTTTTAAATGCATACCTTCAATGATTTGTTTTGGAGAAAACAGATCTTTGCTTTGAAAACAGAGCCTGCAAGGGCAGATTTGCAAAAGTAATTATTCATTCACAACGCCGGCGTAGCGGTAAGACGCTTGACTCGCACACCGAAGGTCGCGGGATCGAATCCCGGCGTGGCAAATAAATTTTATTTGATTAATTTGTGTTATTTCACAATTTATTCATTTAAAATAATATATAGTATATTTGCGGCACGTTTCAGAGTGGAAGATACTCCCTGTATCGCCCTGGTGTAAGACCATCATTCAGAATTGAAACGTTGCTTGAAATGGCATTAGCCGTGTTTGGTGACCAGATCTGTCATAATAGCCAGGTACTTCCCCACCTTCCTCTTCCCTATCTCGTTTCCCCTCCCCACTATCCTCAGCCTCACAACATACCCCAATTGGGGATGTCATAGTCTCACTGGCTTCAGACAGGAGCAGTTGGGACTCTTGTGCGGTATTCATATAAAAAAATATAAAAAAATTGGGAAATATTTCAAATATTCAAGACACTCTCAGTAAAAGACCACCATTTAGAACAAAAATGCTGCTTGAACTAGCTTTACCCATGTGCGGTGAGCAGATCTGAACAGCCGGGTACTTCTCAACCTTACCAAATTAGGGATGCCATAGTTCCACTTGCTCCAGACAGTGGGAGCAGTTGGGATTCTTGTGTGTGGTATTCACATAAAACAAATGATTCACTATAATTTAACACTGTTACTAGAGCAGAAGACAGACTAGGAATTGAGTTGACGAATCAAGCTGCGAGTTCCTTTGGTTTAAATTACATTTCTGTATGTTGGGCTAGAGCCCTCCTTCTATATTATTATAATAGCATGAACTTGTCATGGCGAAGACACAGTGAATAATACAAACTCATCAATTTTAATGTTAGGTTAGGTTTTAGATTAACCTTAACCTTAGTGCTGATGCTTATTTTGCAAGTTTGTATACAGTTTTTAGATTTAAAAAAGCATGGTATTCAATAAAAATTCAATAACTTGGATAAACATCAACCAATTTCGATGATTCTGCAATTATATGAGGAAAGAATTATATTTTATGCTTCTAATAAAAAAATTACACATTTTAGACTAGGAGACGAGATAGGTAAATCCTACGTCATCGAGTACACGGATGAAACTACTTTTTAGTGATAATGGACTTAGAAAACCTTAAAAAAGCTGGTCTGCTGGGTGACGTAGGGTTTACCTATCTCTAACTACAAAAATCTACAAATGTAAGATAATGTCACTCAACAATTGTGATTTCTCGCGCAAAATCCACCGCATGTCCCTTTTTACAGCGAGGCGCATATGTGGTTGGATCACCTTATCTTATTTTTTTTTGCTGCACACTATACACTGCCGTAAATTGCACCTGGAAAATTTTTCTAAACTATTTTTTTATTGGATGAAGCTGGTTGTATGGGTTTTTGCATTCTATTTCAATATCTTCGTAAATTTCAGATGTAAACTGAAGTCGGGTCATTCTTTATTCTGACATATTGGATTTTAGCATTTAGCACCTTTCTTCCAAATATGTTGAATGTGTTCTTCGTTCGTACAAATTCACGTACAACATTTTGTCCGATTCGTCCACTCCTCCCGTGTGTTTTTGTAATCATGAATCATTGAAGGCTTTTCTTTTTCTGATTCTGGTGTATTGTGATGTACAATAATGACACTTCTGTCGTCACTGTCTCCATTTATCGGAACAAAGGTCTCGTCGCCGTCGTGCTACTGTCATTTGATACATTGCGATAGAACTAACTTCCGACATGGTGAAAAATATCAATTTACTTAGAGTAAATTTATTTTAACAGGATAAACAATACAGGGTGTCCGGGGGTAAAGTGCATTAACTTCGGGAGGTGATTCTACACGATGGTAGGACTAAAAAAAATAGATAACTTTTTTCGAAATTCCAACATTTTTATTCCCATACAAAAAGACGTACCTACTAAAAATCCTTAGTGTGAGGTACGATCTTACTTGCTGAGCACCCGCCGGACAATATTGTGGCAACATAGCGTGTTTGTGACTGGCCCGTATCGTAGCAGCGGAAAATAATAAAGCTAGCGGCACACGCCGGTCTATTTTTATCTTTTTACCACAAAACATACCCTAAAAGTTGGAATTTCGAAAAAAGTTATTTATCTTTTTTACTTATAATATCATGTAGAATCACCTCCCGAAGTTAATGCACTTTACCCCCCGGACACCCTGTATATTCAGTTATCAAGACAAGAGTGAACCGCAATTTATCGTCCTAAAATTGAACATGTGCTCTCGTGAGGACTGATAAATGCTCACTGAAAATTGCAGTGCTATAGCGCTGCGTCGAACTTTTCGTAACTAACGCGATGGAGCTGGGCCGCGCAGTCTTAACGGTTAATCTGATTCGAATGAACGTTTGACTATGCAAGCTTTGTTTTTATTTGCAATAATATTGAGATGTTATTTAATTTGTCAAATGGTCTTAACTGTCTCGAGCCTTATAAACTCTTAGCTAAAATTGTACGTGTGTCACTTTAATTTATTTAACGTTTATTACTTATTGATGATATTAAGTAATATTTTATGCAAATTTTCTATAATATCTGTTAATTGATTTGAAAAGCCATAATTCTATGTTAATTAATTCCTAATAGCTACTAACTCTATTCTCGATCACCGATGCTTTAATTTTCACCATGCTGGTTCTATTTTCATAAAAACTTCCTGTTTTTTGTAAATTTTACTGACCAGATAATGTGTTATCATGGGATTAGGTGATACAGATGTGTATGAAATTATTATTAACCGTTTCTGTGCCAAGAGCGAGATATCTCGCATTCTTGGCCGTGCCCAGCAGGCCGGCCATAGAAAAATAGCGAGTATTCTCGCTCTTTTTGAGCCTCTGTATCATACATATGTCCCATTTTTTATTAATTTAAAATATGGAACACACAGAGACATCTATTGGGATGATTTTAATTTTTTTTATTTTGATTTTTTTATTTTGATTTTAATTTTTTTTTTTAAATAAGATTTAAAAATGATTTATTTTGATTAAAAGTTCACGGCCTGCTGTGCACAGCTACATTTCTACCTACTGGCATTTAAAAGGTTAAATAAAATTGTACCGGACGTAATTTTGTTCTTAATTGTCTATTAAAATTAATGTACAATAAATTAATTCGCGGGGTCAAGCGGTCCCTATACGACAAAAAACAAAGCTTGACCCCCCCCCCCCCCCTATCCCCTCATCACTCAGTGTACATACCTACACACTACTTTATTTAAATTGACTTTTTCCTTTGCACAAATTCGATCTGTGTGAAGCCGTTCCTATACAAACCTTCACACGGGTCCAATTTGTGCAAATCTCTATTATTTACACTTGCACAAATTCAAATTTGTGCAACCTATGTATCTGTATCTTTCTTATTTACAAATAGTTTTGCACAGATATAAAATCTGTGCAAACACTGTCTCCCATATTTTGTATTATGTGCAAACTCACAATATTTAAAAATAAATATCAAGGGAGCGTAGCGTGTCAGGGAGATGTTACGAGATGACAAAAAGATGACCGCCGTCGCGTTCATTCTCTTTGCCCGGCCGATTCCAGGATCTCAGTTCCTGGAATTACGGGGAGACAAAGGGCAGGACCCGCTTTCTCCCCTTTAAATAGAGCCATAATAGCTTTGGGCCGGTAGAATCCCAGCATCTGTCATCTCGCACACATCTTCGCCTGCCCTGCGCTCTCCGATTGAACTGCAAATTGGACTTTCTCTTCTCGCCCTGGCCGACTTGTTCACCCTTGAAGATTTTGAACATATTTACAATTGCTCGAACGCCTTTCTCAAGGCGAAGGTATCACCTCTTCTTCCCTCCACCTCCCTACCTTCCCTCGCCCCCACATACAATTGGTCGAACGCCTTTATCAAGGTGCAGGTTTCCCCTCTACCTCTACCTCCCTTCTACCCCTCACCTTTGATCCATTTTTCCCTTTCCCTACATTTTCTCCCATTTTTCCCTCGCCTTCTCCCCACTTATCCCTTCCTCCCTAGGCGTCGAAACGGCCAGCCGGTCCCCCTTCCCACTACATCGTTTGTGCGGCGAGCGATTACAGTGCCCGTCCCGTACAAAAATAATCTACACCACAGCATGGTATTAATAATGAGCAATGAAATCTCCATTAAACCCTCAGTTGGTTGGTTCGTTTTTGGGACAAACTTATATAGAATCCTTCTCCTTTACTCTCATAGTGGTAAATGTGTTCTAAACAGTGTCAGAAAGAGAAAATAACAGCAAAAGAATTAAAATTTTCAACTTTATGAAATTAAAATTTCTGACTATGTACAGAGTTTTCGAAATCAAATGTGGACAGTGACCTTCCTTTGCATTCAAATCAAATCCACACCGCCCGCTTGTCATTCCACTCATCGACCACATACAGACCTTCTACTTTATATATCTGTACCTCAGAAGAAAAAGGTCGGTTGTCACATTTTTGAAATTGTTCAGGAGAGAGGAAATAGTAAAATAATTAGTCTTTATTGGCTATCTCTTGATGGTTAAATTTATGTAATTTTTTCCCTGTTTTATTTAATTTGTCTTAAGCTAACTCTTGTCTTGTCTTAAGGGGATCTTACCGCAATCGCAGCATATTTGCAGATTTTTGATGCAGTTTTTAGAAAATTTCTATATTGTTTATTAGAAAATAACATTATGTTTTGAACAAATAAATTATTCTTCTAAATGGTGAACTAACAAAACGTATTAAAATGTTTAAAACAATTGCGTAAAAAAATATTTACAAAACCTCTAAAAATAGCTCAAAGTTCGATTATATCCTTTAATTCTAAATACAGGAGAATTATAAAAATATACATTATCACCACATCAATGTTTTCTAAACGGCTAGATAATAAAATTATTTTAAAAAGCATAAAAACAATGCTTATAAAAATAAAAACTGTTTTTCAATAATACTTTGTCACGCGCCATTATATAAGCCAGGGCAGAAGTTATTTCTCGTCAGTACGCGAGATGCTTTGAGAGTGGGACGACGTCAAATTTTACGAAAAATAAATACGTAAATGTGTTGGCACATGAGAAAAGGGGTCACACTAATAGTACGGGAGGCGAAGCAGGGATTTTGGGATTTACTCAAGCGCGTCAGATTAACTAAGGGGAGATACCTCCCGACCCTGTTATGGACTACCACCATATATGAACCCATAATATTGGTGGGTACGGCTAGGAGAACCGATCAGATTAGTAAAAAAAAATCGATCCCTGTAGTTACTCGAGCGTGTCAGATTAAGGTATTGTGAGTTAATTACATACAGAAAAGTTAACATTTTAATAATCTGACGATTTGAACGTGACGTAAGAAAATTAGCGAGTCACAAAGTTGCAAAAAAAAAACGTCACATGGATTTACTCGAGCGTGGTTCATTTTTCTTTTATTTTGAAGGAAATAATGTAAGGATCACGGAAATAGTATAATCTGACGATTTCAACATGTCGAAGAAGCTAAAATCATCATTGAATGTGGAGCGTACAGTGGCTGACGGCGATGAGAACTGCCCACTAACTGTTGAGTCCATAGACATATGAATATTACTAGACCTGCCCTATGCCGAAGACTGAAGAAAATTAATTTGTTCAAAAAATATTTATATATTTGTTTTTATTATTGAATAGAATTACAATGAACAACAAATAATATAGGTATAATGATAAAAAGAAAATCTCTTAGTGAAAAAAAAGGTTGAGAATGAGTTTTAATCGTCGTCATCATCAGTGGAATCGTCTTCGTACTGCAAATTCGAATCGATTTGGTCACCTTCATCAACGTCTTGCGTATCTGTAATCAAAAAATGGTTACGAAACTTAACAACGTTTATTTATTTCATGATGTTATTATTACATTAAAAATAAAACATACCTGAATCTGGAGTATCTCCTAGAGTGTCAGGTGTCGTGACAATATCTTGATATGCGTCTGGTAGTTGGTTGCCAACGAACCAAGTCATCTCCAACTTTCCATCCTCATTTTTCCACCCGAAATCTGTTGCTGGCATCTCAGTGACGACTCGACAGTGGGCATTCCTCCACAAGCGTGCGATGTATTGCGTTCGTAATAAATGCTGCCGTAGCTCCGATTGGCAAAGTGGTAAATTACAAGCATCGTAATTGCGAACTTTTAATGAGAAAGGCTGTGATGTATCTGATATGTGTTATTAAAGATTTCTATCCTAGCTCGGTTGACATCAGCCAATTTTTTTAAACCATACAAATGGCAGATAAAAGATTCCATAGTGATAAATAATTCATCAACACTGTAAGCTTCGGATCCCAAATTTGCAAATGCTTGTTGAAAAAGTACAGATCCCATTAAAATATCGAAAGGATTTTTTTGCCTCGTCTGTAAAAAGCTGGACTGTAATCACATCCTGTTAGCGCATGCAGAGCTGGTAGCGCTTGTGAAAAGAGTAGACCTAGCTTCTTAAAAAGTGCGGTTATATCGATATATGTATTTCACTTATTAATCTTCTTTACATAACGAATAAACCAAAGCGTTGCAAATCTACGAACACGAACGTGCGGCAAAACGGTTAGGGTGGGCATATGCTGAGACATCAGTCGCGCAAGGTAGTTCAGTAACGGATTTGTTACGTGTCCAGAAATCTGGAAGCAACATACGCTGGTGAGGCAGCGCAGTTATGAATCCCCACACGGGCACTTCGAGCGCGCCACTTCTGGCCACCGCGCAGAAAGGTAAAGATCGAAAGTGAGATATCGGTTACAGGGCAGTTCACTGTGAGATTTTTCTGCGCGGCGGCCTGAAACTACAAACTAGACTGGCTAAATAGGGATAAAATCTAATTCTAAAACAACAGACATTCATTCACCTTACACATTTGACATCTAATTTTGAAATAAGAACAAATACACCTTTGCTTATCTAATTCTTCGAGTACCTAACTAAGGAAGCAATCTTCCGCACAAACCCTCCATTGATATGCTTGGTGTAACTCTTAAAAGTAACCAGCTCAGGTAGGGGGCTCCATCAATGTTAAGTTAGCCTCTCAGAAACTGGGCGTACTGTGCAGGGTCCGCAGATACCGGCCGGCGTAGTCCAGCGGTAAGGATCGTGACTCGCATACCGAAAAATAAATTTTATTTGATAATAAATTTTATTTGATATAATCATATAAAATATTAGATAATTATTATCAAATAATTTTATTTGATAATTTTAGCAGGTCTAGTAATATTCATATGTGTATGGTCGAGTAGTACGTTGACGGGCGCTTGCTATTTATATTCTGTCGCAGAGCCGGAGGCCCTTAGGCCGCGCGTTCGTGTACAACGCTTTGGTTTATTCATCGTGTAAAGAAATTTAATAAGTGAAATTTTTAAGAAGTTTAATTAAGCGATTTTATTTTAATCGTTTTAATGGGTATATAGGTATTCTTTTTTGTTCATTGTAATTCTATTCAGTAATAAAAAATAAAAAAAATAAACTTAAAACTGTCAGATTAAGAAAACCCCTCCACATAATTGTCAGATTATAGGTCAGCACAACCAGGACATCAAGCTGAACCGTCTGTATAAATATCTGACGCGCTCGAGTAAGTCAAGGTGACGATTTTTTTTTACATTTTCAACAAACAGCCACGAGTTTAGGTTACGTCCAAATCGTCAGATTATTGAAATGTAAGCTTTTCTTCATGTAATTAACGCACATTACCTTAATCTGACACGCTCGAATAAATCCATTTTTTTTCAATTTTCTACCTCTTCATACGGCCACCCCCACCACTGAAGTCGTCAGATTAATATCTTTCCGTTACCAGAAACACGTAGGGCGTATACGCTATTAATATCTGACGCGCTCGAGTAAGTCAATGTGACGATTTTTTTTAACATTTTTGATAATTTATACTCGCTTCCCCCACCACTGAAAGTGCATACATCACATAAACTTTTTTTCTTTTTAGCATCTAATCTTTGCAATTCAATAGGTCCCCACAACGCTCGAGTAACTACCCATTTAGCGTTAATTCCTCCCCTACTATAAAGGCTAGTCGTAATAATATTGTGTATTATTTCAGAACCAAGTTGACTTTTTTACTAGAAATTCCATTTCTCGGCCCGCTGTCTACAACCAGCGGCATAGAATATTTAGAGTGCGCCTTCACCAGAATCGTATTCCTAGTTTTATTTATTTGCGCCTTACTGGGCTTTTACATAAATTTCTAATTATACAGTTATGTTAGTTGTAACATTGGTATATCTAATAAATTATGGTAAAATAAATGAGTTACAAAGTTATAAAAAGTAAGAAAATTATAAAATAGATCATAAAGGTTGCAAACAAACAAAAAGAAGCCGACACACTCCTGAAAATTAAATATAGGATTAACGAAAAAAAATATTGAAACCTATTTTATACATAAAATGCGAAAATAAAATAAACCATAAAAATTGTGTGCGTGGAGTCCACGCGCGACAGAAGTGAAACTTCTTGTTTATTAGATAAAGATAAAGATATTATTAGTATTTTTTATTGCACAAGAGATAATAATTGAAAATAGGAGGCAAAAAGTTTCATAAAAACACGAAACGATCCTCATCATAAATCTCCCAATACGAATCTAACGTACCTTGCAGCAATAATTAAAATGACCAAATGTGAATAACCAACAAATTACGCTATTTAATATTCAAACATGTTAGTTCCCATACGTTTTTAGATTTTCACGGCCAAAAGCATTTTCGTTGTTTGTTTTTGGGGTATTATGCCGCGTTGCGCTACCTCCTTCTTTAGCCGACGTTTCGGACCTGCAACATCTCTCGGATCTGCTGGATCTGCCCTGATGATGGACACTGCAACGCTGTCCGAAACGTCGGCTAAAGAAGGAGGCATCGCAACACGGCATAACACACCAAAAACAAATAACGAAAATGTTAGTTCACATTCCTGCCGCAGGTTTTTAATGAGAACTATGGAATGTATGAAATATTTTTGTAGTTTCCTAGGCTTTAATATCAAAGGCAAATATTGTGATGTAACTCTTATTTAGTATTCGCCTCGGAAATCGGAATTTTCGTGGCACTCCAAAATTTCTGTTATTTCGGTTATAAACCTTTTAAATTGGTTTAACTTTTTTTTTCTTTAAAAAAGAAAGACAAACATTCCCGGGTTACGAACAGCCCAACAATGTTTGAAAATCTCCTACTACCACCACAGAAAGCCGAAAATGTTGCTTGTGTTGTGATGGAGGACTTAGCCAGCCGAGGAATCGAACATGCGACTATAATTTGAATGTTTGTACTCTTCATCAATGTTTACTTCTGGAATATTTAAATTTATTTTTATTACGTCCTTAACGATTTTTTTTTTCAAAATATCTAATATACATTCAATTCAACAATAATCTATACCTGTGACTAGTTCATATTAACTTGCTCCGTAGTAAAGTGTATTTTAAAAACTATAACGCTCAAATTAAATAGTTACTTGGAATATTACGTGTTAGTACTACAAAGTTCTAAAGTATTTTTATAACATCCGAGCGATTTAAAGTTTCTTCCTAATTTAATCAGCAAAACTATTATAATACAATTTGCTTTAACGCGGGTAGTACGAAAAATTCAAGATGCATTGCCGAGTGTGCTCAGTAACTATACTTACAGGTGAGCTAAAATTCACATGCGCCGCATGCAAAGGCACATTTCATTTAGCTTGCGGAGGTATTGTCGAGAATACATACCGTAGACTCAATCAAGAACGGCGATCTCAACAAATGTGTAAGCAATGCAATTCAGCGACACCCGGCGCTACTAGCCCACTGCAGACAAACAGTGATACTGAACCTTTGGTGCAGAGTAAAAAAGTTACTGATACTAGTTCAGCGCCCGCCGTTCAGATACCGACAAATCTAAAAGATATTCAAGATCTAGTCATGAACAAGACATCTAATCTGGAAAAAAAACAAAATGATATTTTAGACCAAAATAACAAAATACTTGAAAGTATTCAATTTATGAGTTCTCAATATGAGGATTTCATGGCTAAAATCCGTGATATCGAACTAAAGAATGATGAACTCACTAAAAAGAACTCAACCTTGGAAGCTAGGATTTATGTCTTGGAAAAATGTGTGGACATGCAGGAAAGGGAACTCAAAGCGAACAACATAGAAATAAGAGGCATTCCTGAAATCAAAGGAGAAAACCTGCAAGACGTTTTATTCAATATCTGCAAAACAACAAAGTCCTCCACTGATACAAAGGACATTGATGCCATTCATCGCGCAGCAAAAAAAAACAACAATAGTCATCCGAGAGAAATCATTGTTAAATTCAAAACGAACATAGCAAGAGAACACCTGTTAACAGACGTAAAAACTTTCAACAGAAACAAACAGAATCTAGAAGACAAATTGAACACCTCAAACATCGGTATAGCTGGTTCCTGCTCGCCAATCTTCATTTCAGAAGAACTAACATTTCGCGGTAAACAGCTGTGGTACAAGACACGAACAGCGGCGAAGGAAAAACAATATCGCTTTGCTTGGATTAAACGGGGGCAGATTTATCTTCGTAAAAACGAGGGAACTAATGCCATTATTATCTCAGACGAAAGCAAATTGGCTGCGCTTTGATAAATTTGAATTAATGGCTATTCTTTCGAGGTATGTCTTGACCCGTGTTTTTATGTCTCGCTCTCATACTTGTATCATTTACTACCTTTCTGGAATTCATTTAATATCACCCATTTCCTGCTACCTTATTATTATTATTGTTTTTGCTTCTTGTTATCTCTTTTATACTGCATCTAATTACACTATTTATACTATATTACTATATATTACTGATATTTGTATAATTTACTACCGTTCTGGAATTAATCTGATATCAAGCAATTCCTGCTACCTTTTTATTTTTGCTTCTTGCCATCTCATTCATAGTACTACATATAACTACATCATTTGTACTATATTATGTATATTAAGCACATTTACCATTGTAACTACATTTGGAATCGCATTTAAACACATGTTACTCAGGAACCAACTTCTATACAACACACAATCAACACATATATATGATTCAATTAAATTATGATACCGGAAATGATTCCGGTATAGATCTTAACATGAATGTCATTGATGATCTGAACAATCTAAATAACTATAAATGGTGCGCTTACGGCGTTAAAATTATACACCAAAATATAAGAAGTATCTCTAATATTGACGATTTTTTAATTTTTCTTGATCAATTTAATTACCAATTCGATGTTATAATTTTATCGGAATGCTGGCTTAACAAAGATTACACCTCAAAAGTTATTCACAATTATTCTGAACACCACACAAACATATATCTCAATAAGTCTGGCGGTATCGTTGTCTACATCAGAGATGGACTTCAATCTCAAGTTGATGAAATATTCTTATCACAAGCCAATTGCCTGAAAATTGTATTGAATGATAACCTATGCATTTTTGCAATATATAGATCACCCTCTTTTCAAAATATTGACACCTTTCTGAGTTCACTCCAATCAATTATCAACAGCTCAAAAAATATGGAACGACAAATAATTATAGGCGACCTCAACATCAATACGATTACCGAATACCACCGCCAGTCCAACGATTACCTATGTCTGCTAACTGAAAATGGATTCATTCAGGCAATTATCAGCCCTACTCGTGAGCAGGGCAAGAGTAAATCTTGTATTGACCACATCAACGTCAAAAAAATTAATCATGTTGACTCATTTGTCATTCACTCCACAATCTCAGATCACTATACAACTGCACTATGCCTTAAAAATAAACCTCCTAATCCTGCTAAAATTAAACATGTTGCAAGAATAAACTATAATAACTTAATCGAGGACTTGAGCTCAGAAAACTGGCAAAATGTTCTAGACCAATCTGATGCCGACTCATCAATGAATGAGTTTATTACTAAATTACATTCATATATATCTAAACATACAAGCAATAAACTTGTACCACATAAGCAAATAAAACTTACGCCATGGATCACCCCTGGCCTTATCAAATCGATTAACGTTAGGAACCAACTTCATGAAAAGGCGAATAGGTGTCCTGAGAATATTATAGTACAAGCTCAGTACAAAAAGTATAGGAACTTTTGCAAGAAACTAATAAAATCGGCCAAAGAAAATTATTATAAAAAATTCATTTACGAAAATAACTGTACTCCAAAACGTTTATGGGAAGCATTTCGCAATATAACTAAAACAAAAATAAATAAATCTTCCGATATTAAATCATTGAACATCAATAACGTGAACACCTCAGACCCAAAAATCATTGCGAATTTTGCCAACAATTATTTCACGTCAGTGGGAGTCACACTTGCGAAAAAAATTCTCAAAAATCTTAATACAACAGAATCTGATCTCGCAAAGTCAACAATCTCTAATTTCGGTCATAAACTAGACAATATCCATACAACTGCAAACGAAGTCATTAAAATAATTGACGAACTCAAGTCATCGAATGCTTGTGGTCCTGATAAAGTCTCATCAATTCTGTTAAAAAGTACCAAATCCTTCATAGCAACTCCAATCGCGTATATTTCCAATCTAAGCTTCGATTCAGGAAAATTTCCAAATCATTTAAAACACTCTATTGTTATACTGCTTCACAAAAATGGAGATAAATCGCAGATATACAATTACCGGCCCATTTCTTTGCTCAATTCTGTCTCGAAAATTATTGAGAAAATTGTAAAAAATCGTGTCAGTCATTACCTCGAAAAAAATAAAATCCTTTCCAATAGACAGTACGGCTTCAGACCAGGACTGAGCACTGAAAATGCCATTACAAACCTGACGAAAATCATCTCCAACAATATTGATAGAAGAAGAAAATGCATTGCGCTCTTCTTGGATCTAGCCAAAGCGTTCGACACTATTTCACACAAAATTCTATTGAAAAAACTTCAGAGTATTGGCATTCAGGGTCAGCTACTTAAGTGGTTAGGTAGTTATCTAGAAAATAGGAGCCAAAGAGTGAATATTAACGATACTCTAAGCGATCCAGCTGATATTAACTTTGGTGTACCTCAAGGAAGCACTCTAGGACCACTTTTATTCAATATCTATATAAATGAATTATGTAACAGTTCATTTGCCGATCACATCATCACTTTTGCCGATGATACAGTATTATTATTTGAAGGCAAAAATTGGAATGAAGTTCATTATAATTCAGAAATTGGTATTAACAAGGTAAAACAATGGCTAGACAATAATCTTCTCACTCTTAACACTGACAAAACTAAATTCATCCGCTTCAGTGCAACTCAAGCGGGACAACCAAGAGAAACTCAAAGAATTACTATACACCATTGCAATGACCCAAACACTTGCAATTGCAATACCTTAGAATATGTGGATAGCATAAAATATCTAGGAGTTATGGTCGACAAGAATCTGAGATGGAATGAACATATCGACTCAATTGCCACAAAGGTCAGAAAACTCACGCATCTTTTCATGTCTATAAGAAATATTCTCTGCACAAAAGACCTGAAAGTAATGTACTATGCCATGTGTAACTCGTTACTTGAATATGCATCTTTAGGGTGGGGAGGATGTACCAAATCAATACTGGACCCCTTATCCAAAGCACAGAAATCTCTACTAAGGGTCATCCTAAAAAAACCTTTTAGATACCCCAGTAATGATTTATTCAAAGAGATAGGAGTTCTGGATGTGAGGCAACTATTCATAAGAAAAGTTATATTATACACACAAAAATATCGTCACCTCTTCCCATCCGTAGAACACTATCACAACACCCGACACGCAGGGAGGAATCCAATTGTTCCACTTACTACTATGACATCCCTTTCTCAAAGACAATATTCTTACCTAGGTCCAAAAATGTTCAACCTTATACCCGGTTCTTGGAAATTGAAAAGTGCAAGCGTCCTGCGTAAATTAGTCAATGATTGGATTCTGAACTTAGGGAGAGTCGAAAGTGAACGTATGCTATTTAACTGATAAGCAAAATTACCTAACTTTCCTGTTCACTAGACTAAAATTCCTAAAACACTTCATTTAGTTCTGATTTTGCTTCGCAATGTTTCGACATCCTTTTTGATGTTTTTATACCTGGGATTTATGGTTTTGCGCCCCTGAACTTGAAGCCTGTCTGCTGCATGTACTCGTAGGTACATCACTGCTGTAAGGCACGTCACATGCACGTCGCGTACTACTCTGTGTTGAACTTGGTACCTTACAGCGGTAATGATTTATGATTTAAAATAAATAAACAATATACAACACAACATGTATGACGTACGAAGTATTGTACCAATTTCACCAAAGTAGCACTAAATCAGGTACTATTTACTTATATTCATAGTTTCTGTTTCATAGTTTATATTTCTATCTATATTTATAGTCATTGTTTTTATATTTTAACAGGATTAGTTGAAGACATGAGCGCGGTGTATATTCGTATTGTCGTATAATGCAATATGTTCTGAAATCATGTTTTTGATCTGTTAAAATAATCATGTTTGCACATAATTTTTTACACGTTGTAGTTTTAACGCAAAAAAAAAATCGTATAATCAATACATACATAAATTATTTCTAATATTGTAAATTTTAATATAGTTTCTCCTACAAGTGTACTGTGTATTAATAGTTCACATTTCTAAACACAACCTAACATAACTTCATATCTTTATGTTGTAAATCTTATTGTAATTCCTCCATCTTGTTATCAGGTACCTGGTTTACACTTTTTCAATACTACGAAGTTACATATTTATCTCATACTCTGTAAATCTGAATACACTATTTGTTACCAGGTTAATTCGGTAAATCCGATTATAATATGTGCTACCAGATTACTTTTCTACTTTGTCACAAGAAAAAAGATATATGTGTGTATGTGTGTATATATATACAGTGAAACCCTCTTAAGAAGTTCTCTGTTAAGACGTTTCGTGGCTTAAGAAGTTTGGTTTTTTCGGTCCCTCGGCTCAAAATTGGTCCAATTTTTCCCACATATAAGGTTTTCCTGCTTAAGAAGTTTGTTTTTTCCGGTCCCTTGGAAAACTTCTTAAGAGGGTTTCACTGTATATATGTATATGTGTATGTATGTATATATATATATTTGAGTGTATGTATGTACATATATGTATATGTATGTGTTTGTATGTATGTACATGTGTGTATATTATATACATCTTCTTTATTGCACAACTCAGTTTCAGAGAAAAAAAGAGTTTTTTGTTATTTTTTTTTTTTTGTTATGAATTATGTACATTTCATGAATAATATGAACTAAATATGTCAATTTGTCTGTCCTGGAACGGGAAACTTTCCTAGTTGGACAGGCAAAACTTCCTTATATGTAATTTATACTCACTTTGTATCTATGTATAATAAATAAAAATAAATAAAATAAATTATTTGAACATGTTATACGAGGTTTTATTTTTCTTCAAATTTGTATTTATAATAGCTTACTATTATTTGTACGTTATGCTGTCACTTCGATATGTACTTTTAAATTTTTTGTCACATGAACATTTTTTTCTTAATCATGTATATTCTGTACCATTTCAAATTATTTTAATTTCCATGTAAAAGCCGTTGATCGGCGTTAATAATAAATAATTATTTGTTATTTTATGTAACTTTTTGTAAAAAATAATAATAAATATTGAAAATGGCCGATATTTTATTTATCTGTCCAATATATTCAGATATAATTATGATCACATATTATGAAAATAGTGCGTAGGTAATTGAATACCGTATTTTTTTGACATCTGTCAATGAAGAACGTGTCCGTTACGAGTCATAAGCGACTGACTACCGTCTAGCAGTAGTTGATTGTATCGAATAATTTATCAAACAAGTTTGATCGAAATCCGATCGAAAGAGTCATAAAATCACGAGCTCCTTTTGCAATCGGTAATGTTTCTATCTAAATTTACCTAAAACATGCACATTCAACTTAATAAACATAATTTGAAAGATGCCCATTATTTATTAAACGTTTTATGTTCAAAGCTTACTCAATCTAGTACCATCTAGTCTAGATTTCTTCGCTGCTCTGCCTTCGTCCGTGCGCGTAGCGAATTCCCCGTTCCAGCTTACCTCATGCTTCCCCGCCCCGAAATATTATTTCGGTTCGCGTAAATTACCCCTTAAGCTAACTCCTAAACACTGAATGCACCCGAAAGGTAAAAAGTCGTTTCTGGACAAATGACGTTTTTCCTTTGAACCATTGTGGGGACACCAGACCTTTTATGTTGACCTCATTCGTTCGTCGTAGGACAACATTCTTTATACCTGTGTGTAGATACTGAAAAAACTAAAAAGCCCTCATACATAACTCATTTTCACAAAAAACTGGACAACCGACCTTTTTCTTCTGAGGTACAGATATTATATATTTCAACCGATTTACTACACAAAACCTTGACAAATTATATACCTAAATCTTCCTCATGAATCACTATCTATTGGTGAAAACCACATGAAAAATTCGTTCAATAGTTTGTGAATCAGTCAGACAGACGGACGCAGCCGAGGACTTTGATCTATAATGTGTAGAGACTTGGAAATACCTGGCATGTGTTGCAATGCCACCCAAAAAATTAAAGTGTTGTGTTTTAATTCTGTTCATTGAAGTGCTTTCGGATATACAATATTTTTTTATCTGTCTGGTGCGTATATGAATTAACCAGAAGGTTTTCCGATGTGTGAGCTGCCCCCTGCCATCCTCTACAGCTACTATGTCTCCTTTGCAATCCCTCCCTTTGCCCCTCCCTCATCCCTATTCACTCCTTCCCTGCATATCCTTTTCCCCACAGAATGCTACAGGCGTGAGGGGTTAACCTAACAAGCTAGTAAGGAAGCCAGTAGGCTAGCATCTCAAGCCAGGATAGTTAAATAGGATGGGGTTCCATTATTTGATTTAAAAGCGCCCCCCCACCAATGAAGTTACTATCCTGGCTTTGTGCTTAGCTTTGAATAATCGGCTAGTACAATGTGTTTTTCCCTACGGATGGAAATGTTATTATTTTAGTCGCCGTTTTCTCAAAACATGAGAAAGGTAAAACATTTCATTTGAATTACGTGAATGTGTCTTCAATGTATGGTTTGATGTTACCAGGGCCGCAGAAGGGCGGAGAAGGAGAAGAAGGCCGGAGCACCCAACGGCCTGAGGGACCCGTTCTCTGACAACGATGAAGATGTCGAAAAAATTGCCAAACAGTTCGAACAGAAATATGTAAGTGCAAATTGTACCTAACCCTGTTACACAAAATCATGTCATGAAACAGTGTCAACCTCCTTGTTAGAGAAACCAATATGTTTAATTATATAATAAACTAGCTGGGTTACCCGGCTTCGCTCAGGAAAACATTTGAGAGTGTTATGGAATGTTTCACAATGATGATCCCGATTCCCTATTCCCGAACATTGCACGACATACTCCGCCACCCCTTCCAGAACTTTCTAGAGTTCTATAGAACCTTCTTGAACTTTCCGAAATTTCAAGAGGGCGAAACTTCCAGCCCTTATACCTTCAAAAGCATGCCCTTTAGGTAAAAACGGGTACCTTTTTTCCCGAGAGGGGACAGAGATCTACCACACCTTATAACTCCCTTGATCGTACCGGGACTCGTTTCTGAGTTTTTGCGGTCCGCGCGTTTTTTGAATTTTCTTTTATAATATATAGCTGTTTCCCGGCATGCGTTGCAATGACATATTCAAATAAATAAAATGTTACTCCTTGCATGTCCTTTCCCGTGCGTTCCCCTCCAGCGTTCCACTTCCACCTTCCCCGCCACCGCTCTCCCGCTCCCCCGTCCCGCCGACTCCTCTCCCGCCCGGCTCGTAGCCGAAACTTTTTTCTAATACTAACATTATTAAACTCGTGATATCTTTCTAATTAAATATCCGAATTGAAAAATTCAAAAAGTTAAATAAAGGTATTGAAGCTGTCTTGAACATGAAGTAATTTATTTTGATAAGGATTAACACCAAGATACAAATAAAGAGCCTTTTCAAGCGGCGACATATTAATTAAATTTTTAAAATAAAAGAAGACTTATTGTGGCATAACCATAATAGTAAGACATATGCTGTGGCGACCTTTTTTGTAAATAATAATGTGTTCTACAAAGTGGCAGTACATTATTTTATTCTATCATCAATAGTTTTCGCAGAGCACGCGATGTAAAGAATATTTTATTTAATTTTTTTATACCTTGGGTTGCATTGTTGGAGTTTTAGTAAGGATCCCTAATTTTTTTGAAAATATAATATAGCCTATGTCACCTGGGGATAGTGTAGCTTCCCAACAGTGAAAGAATTATTCAAATCGGTTCAGTAGTTTCGGAGCCTATTCAATGCAAACAAACAAACAAACAAACAAATCTTACCTCTTTATATAGTGTAGTAGATATATTGATTGTCCAGTTGATTAGTCAGACATCTTTGAAAATTCAAAATTTGAGTTGAGTATGCAGTTATATCTAAAAGTGTACCCTCTTCAATACTCAGATTACTCATAAACACCACCAAATCAATTACAATGAACAAAACTTGTAATGAAATAAACTAACAAAAAAATAATGTTTTTTGGTTACCTAGTTAATCTATTTATTTTATTTAATCTGGTTCACTTATGCTCTTTGGCTTTGTCGCATTGACAGTATGTCCAGTTTCATCATGGTGGTAATAAGTCGGTATGCTTCTATGCCATATCTCTCTTTTTTTGTATTATATTATCAGAATATGAAAGGAATGTACGTATTAATGGTGTTGCAGGGAGGAACCAGCACCTATGGTAGCTCCAAGGGTCGCTGCAAGCAAGACGACTATGCCGATATTGGCGCTGGCTATGATGAGAATGATTCCTTCATCGACAACACTGACGGAGTGAGTACACTTTTACAATATTTTCTATTACACTATTTACTATTACACTATTTACTATTACACTATTTACTATTACACTATTCACTATTACACTATTCACTAATACACTATTCACTATTACACTATTCACTAATACACTATTCACTATTACACCATTCACTATTACACTATTCATTATTACACTATTCACTATTACACTATTCGCTATTACACTATTCGCTATTACATTTTTCACTATTACACTATTAACTATTACACTATTAACTATTACACTATTCACTATTACACTGTTAACTATTACACGATTCGCTATTACACTAGGTAAGTTTTTTCAAGTTAAAAGTTTTTTCAACATAGCTCAACTTACATTTTTTCTAACTAAAATGACTTATAATGAAAAAAAAAATTGTATTATAAACATTAATCATCACCTCAGTTTTTTTTTGTCATTTCTTGTAAAAGTAATTAATAAAAAATTCCCAAAGTTTTGTGAATTTTTTTCAAATTGAGGTTGAAAACTTTGGTTTAATAAAGGTGTACATATAAATTATTTTGTGGTTAACTTTTAGATTTGAATGTGAAGCATGGTGTTTTCGCTTTCTAACACCGATTAAATCATATTTCTCACTATGATAGTAAGTGAGACAAAACGATTTCTATGAGACCTATATGAATCGTTCCCAAAGTGAACAAAATGACCCCGGGGGTTAAAATCAAGATATTGAATAAACGATGCATGAGTAAGCAAACTAGATGCTTTTGTTTCTGGATAATAGCATCTGAAATGTTTTCCGCGCGATAGTGTTATTGCAAGTAGTTGTTAGATATTTCTCAGTGGCAACATTATTATAAATTCATTTTCATAATGATGGTGCGTGAATTTAATTGTAGTACGATGAGATGATCCCACCGGAATGCGATACGGTCTGCGGAGGATTTTACATCAACAGCGGTTCCCTGGAATTCAAGAACATCACTGGAGTGGGCACGGATCTTGGAGACTCCTCTCCGCCTTCTCATCGCAGGATTAACAAGGTAATAAAAAATTCTGCTAAAACTGACACATGAAATTAACATGGAAAACTGCTAGCTCTTCTTTTTAAATTTATCACTTATATAATTTTTCTCGGGGTGTGATATTATTAACACTATGGCTGTACATTACTGTTCACTTTATGATTTTTGGTAACTGTAATGGTTATGTATGTATGAGTATTTGGCTTTTGGTTCTTCCTCGTTCCCTTTTTCTCCCACTCTATTGACTTCTACCCAATTTCCCTAGTAGGGTTGTTATAGTATCAATAAGAATACAAGAAATCGGGAATAATTATTAATAAGTGTTTTTTGGTATATTTCAGCGCGCCTTGTCATCTAGCGGAAGTGACGAGGACCCGTCTTCCGAGGGATCAGACGGAGAGTCGGACGTGTCCACGTGTGAGAAGCAGGCGCGCTCAGATGGAGATGGACGTGAACAGAACGGCAAGACCAGCAATGTCACCGATTCCGACAAGTCTGGAGAGGATGGAAAGAAGGTAACCAACCAACCTAACTTTTTAAAAATGATATAGACATCCTGTAAAGACAATAAATTATTGTTCAAAAATAGTAAAATAAGGTAAGGTTAGGTTTTAGTAGATATTTTGTTGGAGGATGTTTTGTCCGTAGGATATTTTATCCTTGGGGTATTACGTCGAGGGATATTTTGTCAGGATATTGTATCGTGGGATGAAAACGCGCAGTACCGATTAAACTAGGGATACCATTAAACACGTGTAAAGTTGGCCGGCATGAAGTTGCCAATTCTCTCTTTACCTAAACATAAACGAACATAATTTTGGCCACAAATTAAATGATAATAGTACATAATAGTAAAAAATAATACATATGTGGTTATTGTAATCACACACCTACATGGCATGACATATCCACATGGCTTACACCAGGACATTACTAAAGAGTATCTTTCATTCTGGAACGTGCCGCAAAATACTATAATAAAATACTATAAAAAACACAAATTAATCAAATAAAATTTATTTGCCCACGCCGGTGTTCGATCCCGCGACCTTCGGATTGCGAGTCAAAAGCCTTACCACTAGACCACGCCGGTTATCAAATATATAACCTTTCATTGTGATTTGCCCTACACTACTAAACAATTGACAATAAATTAGAAAGATGCCGTTTTAACAAAATGGCTGCTATAACAAATTTTGAGAATCCCTATTGAAAGACCCTTTATATACATATGTAAAAATGTTTTAATTTCCAGTCGAAACCGGCCAAGGTAAAGGACCTGGAAGGCAAGGATGGCCTGCCGAAGAAGAAGCGGAAGACGTCTGTGGATGAGACTCCCAACATCAACAATCAGGAGCCCCCCGTGCCTGTCTCCCCCGCCAATCCTATCAACACTAAGCAGACTGTGAGGGAGATATTGGCCGAAGCCAGGGCTAAAGGTACAAATTTCAATATTCTTTTGGCGGAACACCAATTCCTGTAATTAAAGTTAATTAGCAATATTTTGGACATACAAACCTTATTAAACTTATTAGTTGCTTATATTTTATATAGACTACAATTATTTTAGAAATATACAATGGGAAGAATGAAATATTTTCATTGCTTTTGTTAGTCAACAATCTCAACAAACTCTTCCACGGAACCCCAGTGTACGGGACGGGCACTGTAGTCGCTCACCGCACAGATGTAGTGGGAAGGGGGACCGTCTGGCCGTTTGACGCCTAGGGAGGAAGGGATAAGTGGGCAGAAGGTGAGGGAAAAATGGGAGAGAATGTAGGGAAAGGGAGAAATGGATCGAAGGCGAGGAGAAGAAGGGAGGTAGAGGGGAGTAGAAGGGAAACTTGCGCCTTGATAAAGGCGTTCGAGCAATTGTATGATGTTGGCGAGGGGGGGTAGGGAGGTAGAGGGAAGTAGAGGGAAGTAGAGGGGTAACCTACGCATTTAACCCCTTGAAGACGGGTAGTATATTGTAAAAATCTGAAAACCAAATATAACAGTGAAAATTATATTTGAAATAATTGACAGGCTTCTATAATATCAACTTTTTTGCTCTTGAATTTTCATGGACAGTACCAAAATGCATTAAAAACTTCAAAAACCTAGCTCTACACCCACACATTGCAGTTCATTTGCAGGTGTAGTCATGATTTCACTGCACTGCTATTGTAGTTGGTCGTATCCTAGGGGTTAAAAAGGCGATTGAGTAAATGTAAATGTGTTTAAAAATCTTCAGGGGTGAACAAGTCGGCCAGGGCAAGAAGAGAAAGTCCAATTTGCAGTTGGATCGGAGAGCGCAGGGCAGGCGAAGATGTGTGCGAGATGACAGATGCTGGAACTCTGCCGGTACAAAGCTATTAGGGCTCTATTTAAGGGGAAACAGCGGGTCCTGCCCTGTCTCCCCGTAATTCCAGGAAATGAGATCCTGGAATCGGGCGGGCAAAGTGAGTGAACGTGACGGCGGTCACCCTTTTGTCACGTCGCCACATCTCCCTGACACGCTACGCTCCCTTGATATTTATTTTGTAATATTGTAAGTTTGCTCAAAAATGTAAACATAGATACAGGGTTGCAAAGATTAGATTTTGTGCAAAATGATAAAAGATGTAGGTACGTACGTACATAGATCGCTTTGCAAAAATTGATTTGTGCAATGGAAAAAAGGGAAAGGTTTACTACTTTGCACAAATAACAATTTTATGCAAAAAGAACAAAGTTAATTAATTAAAAAGGGGTGAAGGTATGTTCAACAGTGGGATAGGGGGATAGGGGGGGGGGGGGTCAAGCTTTGTTTTTGTCGTATGTAGGGACCGCTTGACCCCGCGATTCAATCTATTGTACATTAATAAAATACAATTATGTAATGCCAAAATTACGTCCGATACACCCAGGGTTTCACAGAACACCTTTTAGGAACCGCTGTTCTAGGGTACTGGCGCACAATCTGAAATGTTTAACATATTATATTTAACCCCTCAGGCTACGGTAAACATACAACCCAGATACACAAACTCATCCACTGCTCCAAGTATTCATCTTTCAAACTATTTTGTACACTGTTTTCGTACTTTCTCTTTCAAATACCATTTAGACTTGATTGAGTCCTATAATTTCAATACTCGCTATATTCGATTTTTTGACAAAATGATCCGAGTATGACATCTTGTACACATTTTTGCGAGGATCAAGACTATCCTAAAATTGAATTTCAAAACCTCCCTTATCACAACCAAAAACCATGTTAAATCTGCGAGTTATAACAAAACCCGCTATATCATTCAAGAAGTTACTATCAAAACCCGCTATATCATTTAAAAAGTTACTATCAAAACCCGCTATATTGGAATTCAACAATCACAAGCAGTTATTTTTCCAAGATGGCGGGTGTAGAAACACGCCCCTCAGACCAGTTGAGTTTCAAAAACTTCTATATCGTGAGTAAATCACGAGGTGAGTATCAAAGCCTGCTATATCCATTTTATTTATCGAAATTACTTAAATTATGCTAGACATACATACATACAAAATTAATACTTTTCGAAATTACGTTACTCCATTTCATTATTCAAAAAATTGAAAAGCAAATATTTATTTACACTAGAGATGTGACAGTTTTTTGCGGTTTTCTCCAAATCAACGAAAGTACATAGCGGATATAGAAATTGAACGACTCAGTTATTCATCATTAATCATTCCTCATCCATACTTCATTCATCCTACATATGAGAGACTGTAGATCTTCCATCCATTTATAAATAAGCACCGCATCATCAGCATACAACAGTCTACATACTTTCAGATTACTCTATTTCGAGCCCAATCCCACTTCTTTCAATTCTTGCATGCAATTAATTATCCATCTATAGATTGAATAACCATGGTGACATTCTGCAGCCTTGCCTGACACCTTTTGTGACGTCAAACCACCCCGTAAAACTTACCCATACCACCTCCCAAATAAAATAAAATATATATTTATTTGTGTTTCAGTTGGCATGGAGAACAGCATGGTTGAAGGAAGCACGGACTGTTCTTCTGACTCCAGTCACAAGGCTCCCGTCAGCTCTGACAGTTCAAGGTATTTTATTTAATCCTATCGGTGTACCGGATTCACCGGGACAGGAGGGCTCTTGGCTGGGGGGTACAATCGTATCGTATCGTATATCTCTTTAACCACTCAGGTATTTTGCTATTGTGCAAGTTTTTTGTCTTAAACGAAATGACAGATTTACAAAAACTTTGTGTTATTTCTGCTTCTCAATTAAAGCTCAATAAATCACATATTTCTGAACGTAGCTGAATACTAAAAAGTTGTTTTTGAAAGGTAATGAAATAAGCTTTAAAATTGTATTATTACAAGATCAACCTTTGTAAAGATAAAAATTTAGAAAGCAAACATTAAAAAAAATGTAAAAATGACTTACGTGAATATGGTACTAAAATCACGGATTATGTAAAAAATCCACTGATTCTATGGTATAAATGTATAATAAACAATTTTGTCACCTCTCTTTTTTACCATTTCATAAAAGAATATTTATTAAAAAATTAACAATGTCTAACGGCGCGTAGGCGATTTGGCGGGTGAAAACTGTGTCTTACAAAATAAGTCTTTTTTTATGTATTTCTATGGACAACTTTGAATAGAGATGTGAAGCTTGATTCAATATGGATCTTCTACTTTTTGTTTTAGGGTTGTCACTAGAACAATAACGAAGTTATAATGATTTCCGTGGGGACACGCTCGTTAACTTGAAAACAAGCTTATTGTACTTGACTGCTATTGTTATATTGTCGTGTAAACATGCTTAGGGGTCGGAGTGGTTAACCTCTCGGGTGTCGCCATATCCATATGAATCGTAAAAAAAACATTTTTTGAGCTATTCTGGGAAAACTACTTTTGGTAGATTTTATACTATTTTTACAATGCTTATGAACTCATTTTGATGTTTTAATTTATAAAAGCATCATTTTGCGAAAAAAAAGTTATTACAAAAATAAAATCATCTGGCGAATGGCAAAATTTTGCATCAGAATTAGTAAGAGCAAGTCCAATGCATTTTACAAGTGACTTACCAACTGATTTTAATTTACATATTACGATAATGGCTTTACAAAAGACATTAACACACTATGCATTAGATTTATCTTTTTTTTTTTTTTGCATAATAGTTAAAATTGACCTTTGTGAATTTGTCATTTACAGTGAAACCATCTTAAGAAGTTTTCCAAGAGACCGGGAAAAAAAAAAAGGTTCTTAAGCGGTAAAGCCTTAAATGTGGGATAAGTTGGGCCACTTACTCTTCAAGGAACCGAAAAAGCAAACTTCTTAAGCATGAAAACTTGTTATGGAAACTTCTTACGGCACGGTATACCCGTGCAAAAAGAAGATGGAAAGTTGTGTAAATACGAATGTTAGAGAGAGCGCTCTAATATTTAAGTGAAAATTATGAAAATGTTTAATAAAACACGACTTGTTTAAAATAGAGCGAAAGTCTCGTGGGGATTGTCTAAACTAGCATTTAAAGAAGCACTGAATTCTTTCATTCATATAACTTATAAAATAACTGAAAAAACGAGTTTATTATAATTTTCGGGACATACTTTGCGATCTTTTTCTATCGAGGGAATTTCATATAATTGCAGTTTCGGCGTGGGGAATGTCTAGATATTATCAAGAATAACATATTTTTAAGAGCTTTAAAACTTGTATGAAAATATTTAATAAATCGGTAGAAATGCGGGAAGTCGGGCCTTACTAGGATTTCACTGTATTTTCCTAGTGTAAATGTGGAATTCAGAAAAAATGCTTTCATTAATTTTGAAGTCCAGAAAGGACCATCATTGTGATAGCCTTATCTATTCGACTGTCACATATATGTGATCTATCAGCGGCTATCACCTTACACAGATGTCGCATATATGATCCTTGAAGTTTCTCAACACATGACTGTGTTTAAAAGGTCAACATTGTGAGGGTCAATAATTGAAATATGTGCATTTTCAACTTTTGCAGGGATGTGGCACCCCCCGTGGCGCTCCCCACCGCCCCCCTGGTGGCCCCCTTGCCCCCCTTGCCGCCTGAGCTGCCCCCTGAGGCGGCCCTGCTGGCGCGCCGTCTCAGGGCTATGGCGGAGGCCCACTTCAGTTCTCACACGGGCAAGCTGTCTGGTGTGGAGGTTAACGAAATCATTCTGGGGTGAGAATACATACTCTCAAATAAAATGTGACTGTTGTTACGATCACTTAAAGGTGCTATTTTCGTGCTGTATTCTTTTTTTTTTTTTACATTAACCTCTCAGAAATAGACTTTTGTTTATTACGTGTCCCTTTGAAAACTGTCAGAACGTGATAATATTTGTGTTATTTACGATTTTTACTAAAAGCTTCATAAATCACGTTTTGGGAAACGTAGCCTCAATCTAAAAACTGTTTTGGAAAGGTTATGAAATAAACTTTCAAATAGTATTATTACAAATAAATAATAACATTTGTTATTATTTATTTGTAACATAGTATTAGTACAAATAAGATATTTTTGAATACAGACGTGTAGCGTTGTTCATTATCGATATTCAGTTTTTTATTTCATGGTAATCCGTATACTAGTGATGGAAATAAATCAATTTTTGTAAAATCTCGCGCGTTTACGTCAAAAGACGCTCTAATGTCTTGACCGCTATTATTATATTCGCATCTTTTGACGCTCTAATGTTCCGAGTGGTTAACTCCACAAAAGAGGCCCTGAGGGAAACTTCCCTCAGGGTCTATGTCTTCTGAGATGCTGTGTGGAGGGTCTTTTTGAGGAAAGAAAGTGTTTAGTCATACATATATTAAATATGGATGTGTAATAGAAAACACTTTTATTATAAATTAAGACTTTTATTGACTAGGCGTTCACACCATTGACATTACCTTTAGAGTGACCATAGATGAAAATTATTATCAGAAGTAGTTCTTCACGAGTGATGTACAACATATAACAATAGTGATGTGACAGAAAGGAATGAACATTGCTCTTGAAGAGATCCATGTTGTAGGAAGGAGGAAACACAGAGGCCGGCAAATTGTTCCACAGCCGAGCTGTTGAACACAAGAACGAATCGAAAAAGCGACCCGTTCTGTTCTTGTACATATGTTGGGTACGTGTTTGACATGTTTCCCGACTATGCACCGGTGCCGAAGGGATCAATGAGACGCTAATTCCTCAGAGCATCTTCCAATGAAATACCGGCAGAACAAGGATAGCATTCCCACCGGAGGGTTGTGCTCTAAAGATTGCAATCCGTCCGTTAAGATGGGAGAATCTATCAAACGGACCGCTCGTTTCTGCACAGAATCGAAGGTATTTTTCAGGTATTTTGAAGCTCCTGACCAGAGGTGGCTGCCAAATTCAACCGTGGGGCGCACTTGTGATTTGTACAGAGTTAGCAGTTGTGTACTATTAAAGTATCTGCGGGCCCTGCACAGTACGTTTTTTGAGAGGCTAACTTAACTCTGGCTTCGATGGTTTGCGGATGGATAATAATATGATTATTCTGTTATGGCACCCTCAGGATGGAGAAACACTGTCGCCGAGGGTCTGTGCCTCCATCGGTGCGTCAAGCTCTCTTCTCCCATGCTGCCGCTCTGCTGCGAAGGGGCAAGGCCGGCCTTATCCAGAGGGCCAGGAGACTCGCAGACCAGCAGATAAGGACTCCGCATACTTCCTCGGACCCCTTGGACAGGTAGAGAACCCTGTTCATTCTAAATCCACAAGATCTAAAGTAAAAATAATGTTATTTAAAAAAAAAATCACATTTTCTCCTATTTGTAATCTTGTGAAATCGTTCACTGCCGTCTTTGACGTCACTCGACGTATCACCATATGGTTTCACTCGATGTATCACCATATGGTGTCACTCGATTTATCACCAAATGGTGTCACTCGATGTATTACCATATGGTACTCAATGTATCACCAAATGGTGTCACTCGATGTATCACCCACCATATGGTGTCACTCGATTTATCACCAAATGGTGTCACTCAATGTATTACCATATGGTACTCAATGTATCACCAAATGGTGTCACTCGATGTATCACCATATGGTGTCACTCGATTTATCACCAAATGGTGTCACTCGATGTATTACCATATGGTACTCAATGTATCACCATATGGTGTCATTCGATTTATCACCAAATGGTGTCACTCGATGTATTACCATATGGTACTCAATGTATCACCATATGGTGTCACTCGATGTATCACCATATGGTGTCATTCGATTTATCACCAAATGGTGTCACTCGATGTATTACCATATAGTACTCAATGTATCACCATATGGTGTCACTCGATGTATCACCATATGGTGTCATTCGATTTATCACCAAATGGTGTCACTCGATGTATTACCATATGGTACTCAATGTATCACCATATGGTGTCACTCGATGTATCACCATATGGTGTCATTCGATTTATCACCAAATGGTGTCACTCGATGTATTACCATATGGTACTTAATGTATCACCATATGGTGTCACTCGATGTATCACCATATGGTGTCATTCGATTTATCACCAAATGGTGTCACTCGATGTATTACCATATAGTACTCAATGTATCGCCATATGGTGTCACTCGATGTATCACCATATGGTGTCATTCGATTTATCACCAAATGGTGTCACTCGATGTATTACCATATGGTACTCAATGTATCACCATATGGTGTCACTCGATGTATCACCATATGGTGCCACTCGATGTATCACCATATATGTCACAGAAAGAGATACATATATTCTTCCTATCCCCCTCTCCTTGACATGCTAAATGAGTAAAATATTAGTTGATTTTCAAAAAGCTCTGAAAAGAAAAATTGTATGACAATTTGTCATATTAATATATTGGATTTTTTTTTTCAGACTTAAAGGGATAATAGAGAAAATGAAACCCGCCTTACTAGAAAACTACAAAACGGAGTCGCAAAAAATTGTGGAATTAAAGTAAGTTCTGAATAAAGTTATTTCGAAGTAGCGCAGACCTGCCAGACAAATCTCAAGATGTTATAACTGTAAATAAAAAAAATGTGAAATTGAAATAGTTGTGTTAATTTTTAATTTCAGTAAACAAATTGTTCTCCTAAACTCCACGCTCGACGATGACAAGAAGACTCCAGAGAAGAGGTTGCCCAAACGCAGATTCTCCTGGAATGACCAAGTTCGGTGAGTACTGATGTTGCAAATAGCAAACATATTTGATTAGTTTATGCTCTGCTAACCTGGGAAAAATCATGAGAGACTTTTAATAATAATTAATTAAATATTATTTTTTTATTTGAATTTCTCTCTTTTTATAAAAACTTTTGAAAGTTATTCCTATCAATGTAATGCATCATTGAAAAAGAAGATAATACTAATAATTCAAAAATATGATAAAAACAAGACACAGAAAAATAAAGGAATTTAAAATGATCTCTTGACTCATCGGGACAAGCGTTTTCAAAAAATTTTATGCAGTAGAACTTGATTTGAAATCTAGACCTCAAAAACCAAATTTTGAATTAAAGAATTCCCACATACAGAGAAACTTTAAGAAGTTTTTCAAGGGACCGTAAAAAACAAACTTGCAGGAAAACCTTATATGTGGGAAAAATTGGGCCAATTTTGGGCCGACGGACCAAAAAAAACCAAACTTCTTAAGAGTTTACTTTTTACTTACCTAACTCCTACTTTTACTTATAACTGCATATACTACTTTACTCCATCTGGTACAACTTTTAACATGAACTTATTCCTAATAGCTATTTGCATTATGGCTGGCCGCGACGGGATTCGGCTACAAAAATTCGATTTGCGCGAAATATGTCGAATTTTTATGATTTTTTTCCCGGCCGAGATGGGATTTGGCTGCGAAAATTCGATTTACGCGAAATATATCGTATTTTTACGAATAGTTATTTGAATTTAGAGGGCTGGCCGCGACCGGATTCGGTCGTGAAATTTCGATTTACGCGAAATTTATTATATTTTTACGAATTTACTTTGAGTACATGATTTCAAAGGGCCAGCAGCATCGGAAATAGGCTGCGAAATTTCGATTTACGTGGTAATGTATCACATCTTTTTGAGTTTAAAGGAATGGCTGTAACGGTAATCGGCCGCGAAAATTTGATTTTCTCGGAAAATATCGTATTTTTGTGAATTTATACTTCGAATAGAGGGCCGTCCGCGGCGGTACACGGCTGCGTAAACTCGATTTACCCAGGGAATAAGTCGTATTATTTAGAAATTTATTCCGAAGTATTTGAATTTGCCGCCAAGAAATTTAATTTTTGGCATTTTTTATGTTTTCGTGTAATTTTGAATTACGTGGGAATTTGTTAATTCGAAATTTTATTTTTGATGTTCCATGGATTTTGAATTAACGGGTTTCTACTGTATATAGATGTACTTGGCAAACATTTTTAACGATACCCTAATGTGATTTTAGCTCCCTGCTGTCGGACCTGGTGAAGGAGCAAGGACTATCAGAGGACGAGGAAGCCACGGCCAGATACCTTCACCGAGTGGTCCTGCCGCTGTTTCCCCTCGGCTTTGTCCGCATGCCCACCCTCCTTCAGCAGGCCAAGTGAGTACACCCATAGTGGGCACCTTCTCACATTTTCTCTGGGTCTTCTACGGCCCCCTGAAAGTCTCAAACGCCCACGTTGACAACCTATGCTCTAAATGCATAACTTTCATTGGCTCCGCTGCTTTGGTAATTCATGTAGTGTGGTTGTACCTCGGTGACAGTCAGGGTTTTATTTCCCTTTTTTTTTATTATCTATACCTGGTACTATGTATTTATTTGTTGACATTTCATTTATAAAAAAATTGGATTGGATTTATCCATGTTTATTGACCGAATCTGAACCTTTCTATTCTTTCTGCTTCCTTCCTTGAAAAAATTCAATAAAATCATAGAAAATATACCTTCTGATGAAAAAATCGTGGTATGTAATAATTTAGTATCCCTAAAGGATTTCTTTCTTGAACATTTAGTGGAACCAAAATAATTCAACAATACTTACTGTTTGCACATTTTTAATAATAATGATCGAAAACTTTAGTGCTTACTAAATTGGCCCTAATACAAATGTTGTATGTTACAGACTCGGCAGAGTTCCCAAGTCACTGAACGAAAGCGGGAAAACAAAATTACAGTCTAAGAGTATGGACTTGAAGCAGGCACCCTCTTCTCAGCAGCAAACTTCCCTCAGCAAGTCTTCCAGCAAGATGTCCATTGCCGAGCCTGTTAAATTCTCTCCTACAGAAAGAAGTATAAGCGATCCTGAACCAATGGCCCCCATACAACCCAGAACTCGACCCGTCACTAGTTCCATATGCGTAGGAACCGACCTAAAAGAACCCGAATCAAAGATACTTGATCAAAACTTTAGTAGAAACAATGTATCGCCAAATCAATTTGATCCTGATAAGAAATCCTTTAAAGTTCACGGCGATGGCAGACGATCCGCTTCTCCGATGATTGGTGATAACGTATCCATTAGCGTCACAAGCGTCTTCCAGAAGAAAAGCGATCCCATAGATTTAAAGACATCACCTTCGCCGCCGAAAACTGATAAGTACGTCCATCCAAACAGTAATAGTTCCTTGACAATAACTCCGGTTTCTGCCACAACTGGTAAGGACGTAAGTAAGAATGCACTGCCGACGAAAGTAAGCAATTCGGTGACAATCACACCCAACCAGATGTTGAAACCGTTAGAAATCAACGCTACCACCGCTGTTGCAAGTCATCAGCAGTCCATTAGCCCCGGTTCTATCAAGGTCAAATCCAACAACGCTCTCTTCGGTAAGGCTACCCTAGCGAAAATCATATCGGGGAAGAATTCTCACGATCCCGCTAATAGCAAATTGGACGGAAGTAAAGATGGACACAGAGTCAAAACACATGATCACAGCAGCAAAACGGGAGAAAAGATCGCCCCTAAGTTGCCTCATATATCCACTGGCTTGGATTTGATCACCAAATCTAGTAATTCTATGCCAACCTCACCCTTACCGCTGCTGTCTAAAGCGTATTTAGGATCCGGCGAAACTAAACTGTCCAGCGAAGATTTCAAGTCTCTCGTCGGCAACGACATGTTTGTTAAACCCAAATATAAGACTGAACACTCATCTTCATCGTTGCATCATCAGCGATCTTCTAATTCCATCCCTCTGTCTCCGACCAATTATCACAAGTCATCTGAAGTGAAAATCAGTGACAAATACCAAAATGATGTTCACAAATCGCCGCATAACGAACGAGTTTCCGACGCTTTGAATGTTTCTCCGACTTCAAAGCATTTGGATCATCCGCCTATGTCTAGTTCAACACCAACGCAGCCTACATATGTTCTTAAACAGCACAGGATACAGAAGAAGTACGATGCCTTGGCGGCGGAGAGTTTGGTTGCTCAAAAAGAAAGAGATGGCAATGTCTCTCAGAGAGACGGAAATTCTCACAGGGACAGCAGCTCTCAAAGAGACAATAGCTCCCACAACACCGGCTCCCAGAGAGTGCTATCTGTAGAAGGTAATTCTTCAAGGGAGAGTCATTCCATCTCTCAAAAACTGAACTTCACTCCAACCGCTTCCAGAAGCAGAGATCATTCGTTAAATCTGGACGATAGCAGTAGCGATGACTGTGTAGAAATCGTGTCTGAATCTCAAAATAAAGCCATCACATCTGTTCTCCGAGATGATGATATCAAACGGAGAGAAATCATCCGCCTGGAGGTGGAGAAACAGTACCGGAAGCTTCATGACAAGCCACAAGCAAACAGTGATTTCTCTATTAAAAGCCTTGTCAACGATGCATACTCCGTGAAAAACATTCTCAAATCATCACACGACGCTCACGATATAAAGAAACACATTAATCAAACCCCAATCAACCCGCCGTCAGTTATCCACGGAAACTCAGATTCTGTCTTGAAATATCCACGGAAAACGCCCGAACCGGATGATGAACCCGAACCCAAGAAATACAAATTGGACATGTTGGGAGATTCGGAGCCCAACTCCAGAAATGCTCAAAGTTTTACCGGCGATAGTGCCGTTAATGCAGTCAAGTGTGAGGCCGTTAGCGTTATCAAAGACAATTTCTTGCCCAAGTCTGATAGGTTTATGGAGAGGACACACAGTGAAGAGAAGGAAGCTGCCGCAGCCATGGACCAAGAACTGGACGTCAATACTGTGATGCAAAATATTAAAAGTCTGCAGGTGTGTACCAAACGTTGATTTTATATTCTAACCTATAACCAGTGGCGGCTGGTGTTCATAAAAATAGGTGGTGCGCTAAAATAATAAAAATAATGGTCTTTATTTCAAAATGTGGGAAGGTGAGTGCAATCCCACACATACCATAGAGATATCCCATAAATCTTAGACCTACCTACTCTAATTAAAATAAATTCAATTATGAAAAAAATCCTACCTATTTGTAAATTAGGTCGATCCTCCATTATCTCTGGGTGCATGCAACACATTGAGTCTAAATTAATTATATTTATTAAGATAGATTAAATACTTTTAAAGTTTAACAACATCGTTCAATCTAAACAGATATCATAAGGATTGTGAGGAACAACTCACTGAAAAAGCATTCCATATTCCATTATTTTAAAAGAGTTCTAGTAAAATAAATATTTATCCATCACCATTTGTAAAGTCGCCGCGATTGTAAATTCAAATTCAATAACAGTTGACTCCTATCCAGAAAATTGTATTTAGATACTTATTGGCACGAAAATCGAGTTAAAAAAATGTTCAGTTTATCACACATCCGAAAGTCTTCCTTACGCTCCGAAACTCCAATGAAATATATACTGTCATAACTCATAACAAATAATGTCCGCAATGTTTGTTGTTATGCTGTCGTTGGTCGATGCTGAGTGAAACATAGCATGAAAAAGAGTAGATATTAAAATAAAGACACGATATGGATAATAATATGACACAAACGTGTCCCCGTTTAACATGCTACAGAACGAACCATTCCTTTTGATGTGGTGGAAATTTTTGGATCGTCACCGGCGATTTCGTAAAATTTGCAAAGCATTCAACCTACCTACGATTTTGGCTCATTATAGAATTATAGAAGAACTCCTGTGATCGCTTTGCAAAATGAACCACCACTCTGAATATAGGCACACAACGATCTGCTTTGTTACGCGGGCAATCCAGTAGGCACCTATATTACGCATGCATTATAACCGAGTGTATATTGTGAACTGTGATGAGGCGTGTCGGAAATAAATATGTTTTTTGGCGCTCGGAAATTTTTAGATTTAAATTAATTAATTAGATTAGATTTAAATTAATAGATATATTTTGGGAGTGCGGCGCTCCTCCGCACCTTAGAGCTGGCCGCCACTGCCTATAACCATATCCTTAGTGGCCACTAATTCTCAATGAACCCATTATCCCTTGTGCACTGCCCATAAGTAGACAAATATGCACTATCTATGTATGAAATATGTATCTACTTTACTATCCATGACATAATACGCATAACCTTATGTGTTTCCTAAGTCTTATCTTTTGTACGATAAATCAAAGTTATGTGCGACGTATGTTTCCTATGTCATTATCTTTTGTATGATACTTCAACATTATGTGTGACAGATGTACTTCATAAATCATTGTCTTTTGTATGATACATCAAAGTTATGTGTGACAGATGTTTCCTATGTCATTATCTTTTGTATGATTCATCAAAGTTGTGAATGACTGATGTGTTTTCTATGTCATTATCTTTTGTATGATACATCAAAATTATTTATGACAGATGTGTTTCATATGTCATTATCTTTTGTATGATTCATCAAAGTTATGAATGATGTGTTTCCTATGTCATTATCTTTTGTATGATACATCAAAGTTATATGTGACAGATGTGTTTCCTATGTCATTATCTTTTGTACGATAAATCAAAGTTATGTGTGAGAGATGTGTTTCCTATTTTATTATCTTTAGTACAATACATCAAAGTTATGTGTGACTGACGTGTCTCCTATGTCAATATCTTTTGTATGATACATCAAAGTTATGTGTAACAAATGTGTCCTATGTCATTATCTTTTGTATGATACGAGGGCTGTCCGTAAAATATGGTCTCCAAGGTGCTGCGGTGGCGAGGAACAATTTTACGCGAGATCCCGCAACACTGGCGTGTTGCCTGGTTTCCCTCCATCGAATTCCCACCACGCTGCACTCTCTGCGACACTCAGTCTTGGCCTGGCAGCCGTTCGCGATGAAGCCTCCGCTCGCCGCACCCGCCAGGTGTGAATCACAAAGAACAAAATCCCGGTAGAAATTCATTCTCAGCAATTTGAAGTGTACATAAAACAGTGTATGAGTGCGAAAATATGCGCAAATGGTGCAGAGGATTTAAAAGCTTGCCGGACGGCCATCGGTTTCAGACGAAAAAATTGCCAAAGTGGACAAAAACAATTAATGGAGATCGACGGGTAACAGTTCGGGAGCTCTGTGATATGATCCCTGATGTCAGTAAGACCACTATTGACAAGATATTGACAGAACATTTGGGAGACAACAAAGTCTGCTCAAGGTGGGTCCCAAAATGCTCACCAAAGATCACAAACAACGGGTTGAAGCAGCCTGTGAATTCCTTGAATGCTACGACGTCGATAGTGAAGAATTATTGCACTCAATTGTGACTGGGGACGAGACCCGGATACACTACACGACACTAGAGACAAAGGAACAATCCCGGTGAAGTCATTCAGATTTGCCGATGCAAAATTTAAAAACGAATTACAGAGCGTTAACTCACACCTGGCGGGTGCGGCGAGTGGAAGCTCCATCGCGAACGGTTGACACACCACGACTAAGCGTCATAGAGGGTGCAACGTGGTGAGGATTTGGCAACGGGAAACCAGGCTTACACACCAGTGTTGCAGGATTGTGCATAAAATCATTCCTCGCGACCGCAGCACCTTGGAGACCTTATTTTACGGACAGCCCTCGTACATCAAAGTTATGTGTGACAAATGTGTCCTATGTCATTATCTTTTGTATGATACTTTATTATACTTTTGTTCAAATTTGGTCATCGAATCCCTTTTCCCAATTTATTTTAAAAAATATATATTTTTTTATTCTTGTTTAGTTCATGTTATATTTTCATTATTTCTAATATTATAAGGATACATTGCAGGATCTACAAATGTGTTCAAGTGATGCCCTTCCCACCAGGCCGTTTGAGGAGGCCAGCAATAGTTAGTAAAATTGTAATGTTGGTTTTTATTTCATTTCTTTTTATTATTTCCTTATTACCCTAATTACTACTTTGTTTGTGTTTTCATTAACAACAGAACAGACCAAGCCGTATCGATGCTGGAAAGGATAAAAGGCTAAAGCGCCATATGGTTGGGAAGAAAAAATGGCTTAAGCGCCTATAGCTAACCACTGGAGCAATTATGGTCGAAAAATGGACCACTTTTATTTTTCTGCAATTCATAGTGGTCCAAAATTGGACCATAATATTTTCCTACCATTCATAAAACATTTATTGAAATTATTCATTTAAAATATTTCCCCGGCCAGCCATTCATTTTAAAACGAAGCTATTGAAATGCTTTATCTATTATGATCATAGATGTCGCAAATCCGAACTTCATAAACTATTATAGAACGATGTTCAAAATATATTTTTTAAACATTTTTTCATGCAGAATTTTTGATCAGCTGTTTACAGATAAAATGAAGTCCTTTTTCCATAGATTTGCACCTTTCATTATGAAGTATACCACAGACACTTCCCGCATCCTTGTGTGCGTGGATTGCCGACTTTTTGAGGGGGAGGTCGATTCAGGCGGTTGCTGACGGTTTCACCTCTTCCTCGCATTCGATAAATGCTGGCATCCCACAGGGATCGGTTCTGTCTCCGACTTTGTTTCTGTTGCACATCAACGACCTCTTGTCATGTGCACCGATTCATTGTTACGCGGATGACAGTACAGTCCATGATAGCTTTTTGTTTGACAAGCCTCCAAAGGGCACACAAACCCCAATAGCTCGGAGGGCTTTGAAGCAGAGAATGGACGGTTACCTCGAGAGTGTTTTCTCTTGGGGTAAGAATAACCTCGTCGAATTTAATGTTTCAAAGACCCAATCATGTCTGATAACGTCTAAAAGGGATCGAAATGATAATCTAGTGTCCTTCAACGGAAGCATTCTCCCGAACAGGACCTCCATTGATATGCTTGGTGTAACTCTTAGTGACCAGCTCAGGTATGGGGGCTCCATCGAAACCAGAGTTAAGTTAGCCTCTCAGAAACTGGGCGTACTGTACAGGGCCCGCAGATACTTTAATAGTACTCAACTGTTAACCCTGTACAAATCGCAAGTGCGCCCCACGGTTGAATTTGGCAGCCACCTCTGGTCTGGAGCTCCAAAATACCTAAAAAAAAACCTTGACTCTGTGCAGAAACGGGCGGTCCGTTTGATAGATTCTCCCATCTTAACAGACGGATTGCAATCTTTAGAGCATAGGCGTCAGGTGGGAATGCTGTCCTTGTTCTACCGGTATTACAATGGAAGATGCTCCGAGGAACTAGCGTCATTGATCCCCTCGGCACCGGTGCATAGTCGGGAAACACGCCAAACACGCGCCCAACATTTGTACACAGTTGATATTAGTCACATGAGAACGGGTCGTTTTTACGATTCGTTCTTGAGTTCAACAGCTCGGCTGTGGAACGATTTACCGGCCTCTGTGTTTCCTCCCTCCTACAACATGAGTCTCTTCAAGACCCATGTTAACTCCTTCCTTTCCTCAAAAAGACCCTCCACACAGCATCCTCAAAGATGACATAGGCCCTGAGGGAAATTATTTTCCTCAGGGCCTCCTGTGTGGAGTTAATGTAAAAAAAAAAAAAAAAAAAAGACAACATACAGAAATTGAAAATATTCTATGTTGACTCGAATAAGTACCCCTCACGTCAGTTTTAAAGTAACAAACACGCAAGATTCGCGCGGTTATAAACGTGACGATTTTATTATTATTTTTTTATAAATCCCACAAATATGAGGTAGTTGGTAAAATACGGGTTAATTCATTGGCTATATAGCACTATAATAAGTTTTTTATGTTTCCATGTTAAAAATCGAAGGTATGATTTTTTTAATGTTGGCGAAAAATTAATAAAATGATCTTCTGGAAAATCGCCAGCCACAGAGGCAAATTTATTTATTTCACGTGATCGCTCCAGTGGTTAAGCCACTCTTCCTTTCCAGCTGCATGGCACTTTAGCCATTTATCCTTTCCATCATCGATATAAGGACAATTGGATAGACCATGAGATAGAATTTAACCTAAATATCATAATACAGTTAAACTCCGTTATAAGGTTTTTTTAAGGGACTGGAAAAAAACATTAAGTCCATCTGCTCGTGGAGAAACTGAAAAAAAACCAGTTGGCGACTCAATCGCTATCCGCAGGAAAGGAACTTGTGAATTTCATTGGCGGTTCGCACACAAGGCAACTTGTTATAGACCAGCAGTGCTGGTTGCCACGGCCATCGCGTTTCAGTTGCCATGTTGACAGGTTGCCATGGTAGCGGCTCACGACCTGTCAAGTTTTTGAGTTAATAAATTGAGTTGTGCCATGAATTGAATTGAGTTGCCAACCATTTTTTGGTTTCTCCATGAGCGAAGGCTAACCCCCTAACTACATATTACTAAGACCCCTAACTATTATGATTGCGCTTTTTTTTTTCGTTTCATGTAAAAATCAATCTAAATTATACAAAAAAGTGTACAATGTGCGTGTCGCTAAACTCAGAAACGAGTCCCGGTACTACCAAGGGAGTTATATGGGGTGGTAGCCCTCCATTCTCTATCCACGAAGAAGGTTCCCGTTTTTACCTGAAGGGCGTGCTTTTGAAGATATAAAGATGAAAGTTTCGCCCTCTAGAAATTCCTAGAACAGTCCAGAATATTCGAGAACATTCCACAAAATTCCAGAACATTCTGGAATGTTCGGGAACATCCCAGATCATTCCAGAACACTCGATGTTATAGAATGTTCTGGAACATACCATTCAAAGGCTTTGTTGTATGGGTGGGGGCTACCCATTGGTAGTAGCGATGTGTCGGTTCAGCTGGAATGGGCTCGTGTGATCCGCTCCTTTGCGGGAAGCGGTTCCTACTCCCACTCCTTTTTCAAATCGACTACTCCCAGAGAACCCGGCCCAGTACTCGCATCCAAATAAATCCGGCGGTCCGAGTAAACCCAACGCCGCAGCGCGAAGCCGCGGCGCGGCGCCGGCTTTCCTAACCATTCGAATACAAGTCCCGAGTTCGCCGAGTACGCTCAAACCCAAGCGTCTTGGTCCGAGCCACGTGAACCAAGAACCCGCCACTCTCACGCCACTCCCGTCATTCCTGCGACTCGCGAACCACGATACATTCCTGCCACTCACACGGCCGGCGGGCGTCTCCGTGTTCGCCGCGAGTACTGAGTAGTAGGAACTAGGAATCACCGTTCGGCGTCCCCGACACGCTCCACTCTCCACTCCACTCCCGAGTCGCGAGTCTCGGGTCCTCGGAACTGCGTGAACCACAAGACACTCCCCGCGACCCGCGACTTGCGAGCCGCCAACCACTTCTCCTTGAGCCACGTCACTGCGACTGGCCGGGCCGCCGCGTCGTTCATTGTTCATTCGATCGCTGTCCTTTGATCGACATAGACGTGCGTGACCACTTGACGTAACAGTATACTGCTCTCGCGGAAACGCGGAATTGTTTAGTAGGTATATTAGATTTTTGAATATTTGGCTAGACACGGAGTCGTTTTTAATTAGAGCATGTTATCTTGGTATAATCAAAGGGTGAAGTGCATTATAAAATAATAGTTTATAAGAAAGCATCACAGCTTACAGCTAATTTACTTATTTAAATTTTCAATAAAAGCCGTGTACCTACATTGCACGGGTGACGGGTCCGAGCCCTCATGCGGGTCTTGTCCGGCTCCGGGATTCTAAGTTCCCGTGCGGGTTCTACGAGTAGGTCCTGGCTCCGAACTCTTTGAACCCGTGCGTCCCGGTTCGGTGCGCCGCAACAACACCCAGTGCTCAGTCCGCACCTAAGAACTCGGACCCGGGACCTGCTCCTAGAACCCGTGTACTTTTAAAAGGAAGCAAGTCTCGGAAGCTTCCGGCAAAATGCAGAACTTACCCACCTCTAATTGGTAGGTGTATATAAAGCAAGATCCGTCGTGAGTTCGAACGTCAGTTCAATCTCATATCAACTCCCTGAGTGAAGCCGAATACCCCAGCTAGTAATTATGTAATAAAAAATTCAGAAACTGAACAAATCTTTTGCAAACAGGCAAGCAACGGTGGTTTACGCCTTTTTGAAATGTATTGCAAATATTTGGAAGTGTCTATGGTAAACTTTAATTTGCAAATACAAAGCGTGGTGTTGCTAGTTTCTAACACTGCTTAAAATCATAAACATATCTCACAGGAATACACAAGAAGATAGAATGACTTTTACACATCTATCTCAGAAATCTTTATCGGTGCATTTGTGTTTTAAAGATAAGCTGGTCTTACCAGTCTGTTGATCCTTTTCGTAGCTAACCCCTCAGGCCTCGAGCATATCTTGTCAGAAGGTCACAGTATTTTCTCTGAACGTAATCGAAAACTAAAAACTGTTTTTGAAAAGTGATGAAATAAGCTTTCAAATTTTATTATTAGAAATAAACATATAAAATAAGAAATATTAACATTTTTAATGCAAACATAAAAAGTTTAAAAACCTCTTACTTTTTTTTTTCAAACTAAAATTACTGCTAACAAAAAAAAACTAAAAACACACACAATGTATGTGTGTGTGTTGTATGTAAAAATAATTAATAAAAAATTCACAAAGTTTCATAGATTTCTCTCAAACCCATTTGGAAACTTTGGTTTCATATACATGTGTACATTTTAATTCTTCTGTAGCGTGGTGTATTCCCTTTCTAACAATGTTTACATCACATTTCTCACCATGGCAGTAAGAGAGACACAATGATTTTTTTGAGACCTCTATGAGCTGTTCCCTGAAGGGTTAAGACAAGCTTTCTAGGTTGAAGTTGATGAAAAAATGGGTTTAACCACTGGAGCGATTATGGTCGAAAAATGGACCACTTTTATTTTTCTGCGATTGATAGCGGTCAAAAATTGAACCACATTTTCCTACCATTCGTAAAACATCTATTGTAATTATTTAAAACATTTCCATGACCAGCTATTTATTTTAAAACGAAGTTACTGAAATGCTTTATCTATTACGACCATACATGTCGCAAATCGTAGACTATTTTAGAACGATAATAAAAACAAATTTTTAAAATATTTTTTTCCCACCGAATTTTTGATCAGCTGTTTACGGTTAAAATGAAGTCCCTTTTCCATAGATATGCACCTTTCATTATCAAGTATACCACAGACAACATACAGAAATTGAATATATTCTATGTTGACTCGAATAAGTACCCCTCACGGCAGTTTCAAAGTAAAAAAACAGGATTCACTCGGTAATAAACGATTTTTTAATATTTTTTTTATAAATCTTACAAATATGAGATAAACGGTAAAATACAACGGTTAATTCATTGGTTATATAGCGCTATAATGAGTTTTAATATCTCCATGTTAAAATTCGATGGTATGATTTTTTTAATGTTGGCGAAAAATTTATAAAATGATTTTATTTATTTCGCATGGTCTCTCCAGTGGTTAAGAACAATTCTCTGATTTCAACAAGTTTTCGTGAAAAAAAAAACATGTGTCACGTTTGCGTAGAAATAGTTATTTGAGTTTGTCTGCCCAACTTTCCTGAAATAAGAGTACGGTGTTCTGTTGTTGCTGTTTGATTTGAATAATTGTGTGTTTTGGCTTGCAGCTAGATTCCGAGCTGGTCACCCAACCGGCGCTGTCTTCAACAACCAGAACTTCGTCGCCAATGAAAACTTGCTGTGAGTTTACTTCTTTTTACAATAGCTAGGGATATAGGAATATAATTTTCCATCCATCGAACCCATCTCTCGCACTGCGGTGCAAGATGTTGGGGAGGTCAAATGATGTCTCCTGATCCGAAACGCCACGCAGTAAGTGGGCAGACGCATCCGCTGCTAAAACCTAGGCAAACCTTACCCCATGAAGCCGGGCACCCATAAGTTACCAAATGTAGCGAACCACTTGGGGAGACCTATGGCAAAGAAGTTTGTTAAATAAAATAAGTTCTCAGGGCGGCGGTACCCATACCTCTCTTTTTTTGTCAGTTTTAGTAGAGAAATTATACAGTAATTGATTGTTGTAAATTGATCTCCGGGATGCACATTTGATTTAAGTTTTAATATGTAAGCTTATTTTAAATAGTAACTAATTTGCCTTTATGTCTATTAGGAAGAAGCAATCCCACTTCATAGAGACCTCCTCATCACACAACCTAACCACAGGTAAGCTGTTTTACTTTTATGCATTTTACTCCTAAGGCTGGTCAGTGGCTAGGTTGGCACTGCGTCTGGGTCCCACACAGGGGTCTTGAGTTCAATTCCTCGGCAGGCCTTGGAGTTCAAGTCCTCCATCACGACACAAGCAACCTTTTCAAATTATTGTCAGGTTATTCGTAACCCGGAAATGTGCCTTTATTTTTTACTTCAGTTCTGAATTCCAAATTCAGTTAGTCAATCTCTCATTTATTTATCAGAAAAACTGAAATAAATAATTAAAAATCTGGAAAATATGTCAACTGGTTTTAACTATTTTTTCGGGATTTAACTACAACTCTACAGAATGTATTCATATTTTATTTAAAATAATCATGTTTAATTTGTTTCAGGATCACTTCATTGACAGTCACTGCCGACGATGTCGGCAATAATGCTCTCCCAGCTCTACATGACCAAGGCCAGGTCAAAGCGATACGAATAGTGCACTACAATCCAATTCTTCATGACCAACGCCAGGTCAAAGCGATATGAATAGTAATAGATGCGAAGAGTGCACTACAATTCAGTTCTCGTGTCCAAGGCTAGGTCAAGCGATATGAATCGTGCACTATAATCCAGCTCTACATGACCAAGGCCAGGTCAAGTGATATGAATAGTAATAGACGCTAAGAGTGCACTACAATCCAGCTCTACATGACCAAGACCAGTTCAAATTGCTACAAATATTGCACTGTAACTATCCCCTACATCTACAACTGGCGTATTGAGATTGGAGTTCTACGAGTCACATAGCTTTACATGATCAAGGCCAGGCCACATTGTTATGAAGCCTTTATCTGTCGTATCATGATCCAAACTTTTATCAAACGATGTCTAAATATGCTACAGGACTATTTCAAACTCATGCCGTAAACTTCATGATAATCAAAAGGAAAAATTCCCAATTAAGTTTTTCATACGTTGTGTATTTTTTTTGTAAGTGTTGACCTAGTTTTTCTTTTTACATACTAAGACTGTGCACGTCAATCGTACTAGCAATCGCTTGTGTTTGTAAAACATCTGGAAGATGGGGTTACATTTACACAAACATTTTGTCAACCAAACACAAATAAAGTTTTTTTTAATGATTCTGAAATTTCACGGTACGAGCACGAAACAGTGTGCAATTGATTTAATTGTACTATACAAACACTCTATTTCGTGTCCCAATGAATACAACCACTGTACTTTGTCAACCGGTCAACAATAGTTTGTATTTGCTATATTGTGTACATATTTCCCAGCTTCTAGGGTTATCAAAACGCCTTGCTTACATTTAAATGTGCTATACATATTGTGGCTATTCCGTTATCAAGAAAGTTATTCTTTAACAAAATAACATCTCAGTTTATATCAAAGATGGGTATATCAATTGTAAATTTTTACCACTGGTAAGTTGATAGAACATTTTTCAAATAATATTGTCAATTTTAACGATGGCTTGATGATTCATTTTTTTCCATATGGATTCAATTATTTATGCATTTTGGGAGGCGGGTACAGGTACCGCCATCCCGGGAACCATTTATTGGATAACCAACACCTCTGCCATAGGTCACCCCAAGTGGTTTGCTACATTTGGTGACTTAGCAAGGGTGCCCGGGTTCATGGGGTGAGATTTGTCAAGGTCTTGGCAGCCGATGTGTCTGCCCACCTGCTGCGTGGCGGGCCAGATCCAGAGAGGCTGATTGAGGAGGTCTTTTGACCTCTCCAGCCAGAATCCTTCGACCCATTGCCTTTGAAGGGATGGATTCATACGTCCGTCACTCCTGGTATCACTGACCTCCAGATTCCTACCCACTCTTACTTCTTCTTTCCCAGAACTTGGTGAATATTAATAATAAAATTCTTAATATGTTAACTTACCAGTATTTGTTATGCAGTTGGTTTATCTTTCTTTAATTTGGTAAGCTGTAACTATCTTAATACATTTGTATTTGTATTCTCACATTGTAAATTTTATAACTTTAAGTTTGCCTTATGGTTTTTTTCAGTCGGGGGTTTTTGTAAAAATGTTTATATGCTTCAAGTGCTAGTCATTCTATTATACTTTTGAACTTTATCAGTTATTAACTCTAAACTAAAATAACCATATTCCACAATCTGGACTGACCACTCATATAATTTTGTAATTTGATTTTTTTAATTTTGTTTTAAACTTTTTATTGAAAATTTGTACGTTTTTTCTATGTAAAATATAAATGTATAAAACTTATTATGCCATTAACATTTTTTTATTACTTGATTTTTAACTACACTTACTTTACTATTTACAATCGAAACAGATAATATTTTATTTCTAATGCTAATTCTTGGAATCTTTGTTTATACATTTAAAATACCAAAATTTAACAAGTTAACAATAACTAGAAAAATGTTTTTCTCACATCTCAACAAATGCTAGAGAAAAAAAACGAGCAGTTCATTATAAGCATAGAATTATTTGTCTTTTTACTGCATTTTTCAATAACGTACAAAAAAAAATTAAAAACATCAATTTCATTGATTTAAAGTTTTCTGTAAATTTTGGTTCATTATTGTATATTGTTTCTTAACCACTCCGATACATCGCGAATATGCACTTTTTACGTCTTAAACGACATGTCAGATTTACGAAAAATTTATGTTATTTCCGCTTCACAATTAAAGCTCTATAAATGAAACATTTCCGAACTTAGCTGAATATTAAAAACTGTTTTTGAAAGAATATGAAATAAACTTTCAAATTGTTATGTTACAAATAAATATTAACATTTGTAAACATTAAAATTTAGAATGCAAACATAAAAAAAATGAAAAAATGACTCACGTGATGTTTTCATGTGAAAACGGTACTAAAATCACGGATTATATAAAAGACAATATTTATTCTTTCATATAAATGTATAATAAACAATTTGGTCACCTCGCTTTTTTATCATTTCATACAAGAATATTTAATAAAAAAATAACGATGTTGAACAGTGGATAGGCAATTTGGCGGTCTATCATGTATCTGACAGAAAAGATTTTTTTTAATCTATTTCTATGGACATCTTGAATAGTGATGTGTAGCTTGATTTATTATGGAGCTTCTCCTTTTTGTTTTAGGGATGTCACTAGAACAATAACGGAGTTATGACGATTTCTGTATAAACATACGCGTTGACGTGTAAACACTCTTATTGTACTTAACTGATGTCGGCATATTAACGTGTGTATATCTGCTTATGTTGCTGAGTGGTTGAGAAAGAACGGGTAATGGAGAATTTTTTTTTTTAATTACAAATTCTTTATCACAAAAATAACTTTGCAAATAATGGTAGCTAATTTATGTACATGCATACGTTTTTTTTTAATTCATCACTTGTTATATTATGCACTTTTGTGTTTATATATTTTTTTGCTGTTCAATTATATTATTGTTTGGATAGTTGATCAGTGTTTTTTAAGTATCCTCCAATCTTTCGATTATTTGTCTACATTCTGCATAAAATTTAAAACTTAAATAAAAAATTAAAACTTTATTATATTGAACTCATTTTCAAAAGATTAGTTTTGAACTTACTTTTCTATTTAACCCGGTGCGCGTAAGATTTAAATTTGTAACATCGAGTGTAAGGTGGGTAATTTACACCCTAAATTCTTACGTAGATATTTTTTTTATTCTCGACTTATTTTTAATTCGATAGAACATATACTTAATTTACCTGTTTTCTAAGTACTTGTTTTTAGAAACTAGTTATAAAAGTGTTATAATAAGCAGTTTAATCATTCTTATTAGAATCAACATTTTTCATACAGAATTCAACTTATGGCACTTAAATGTCCATTTTTGTATAAAACTAAATATAAATAACAAACACGAATTATAATTTTTTTTTCGTCTACAAATAATCTTAGTAGTAAAATAGTGACACCGAGCGCCAGGTGGGTATTACTCACCCGCCTACGACTTTGACGTCATCTAACAGCCTCACTGACCGATGGATGATTAAATTCTCATTTCTTGTCACTTCCTTACCTCCCCCCGCGCAGTTACTCAGGCGCGCAGAGCATAATAATAATTTGCTATTAAAATATTGGTCTGGATGTATCACACCCAACCTTTCGCTCGCCGGGTTAAATATGTTTTTTTTTTTCTAAAAAAATCATAGTTTCAAACATAAAGATGAAATAATTTATGCATGGTTTTTATAGCTTTCATCACTAAATTATTATAGAATTTTACTTTAATTTGCTAAAAAACACTGCCAAATTGTAATTTAACATCTTTGTTAACAAATTAGGTAGGTATACACTTTTTGTATTGAAATTTATGTGACGTTTTTAAATGGAAATCTTTGTAAAATTGTAGGAATATCTTCCGATTTCGCCGCAATTGAACTGAAAGGTATAAAAACGTAGTGTTATAAACGCAAACACCAAGACTGAAATGAAGAGTTAGGATAGTTAGTAGTTTCACTTAGTTATCTTTGGTAGCTTAATATTATAAAAGTAAAAATATAATAATATCATCTGAAAAAAACTAACATATTATATCGCAAAACTGTCTGGAGAAAAAAAGACTTACAATTTGCAGAGATTTTTTTAAATCAACAAGAAGTAATATGGTGATTAATTAAACTACTTAAAAGTTCAGCTTAGTTGTTCCAGGCTGCGGCCTGTGGCTTGCGTCCTGTGTCCTGTAGATTGTAGGTTGATGATAGTGAACCTTGTGTAGAAGAGAGCGCCAGAAGAAGATGTTTGTAGAGCAGTTTCCTCTCATATTTTTTCTCCATAAAGCATATTTTTAGTTGCCAGGATTGCTGGAATTTTTCATCACAACTCTATTCTTTGATTATTTTCAATGAAAATTTATTCAAAAATAATTAGCTGTTATTTTGTGCTTCATAATTCAAATAGTCATCACTTTCTGTTGTTTTTTTACAACTTAGGATAATTGCTTAATGTTCACAGTGAAATCTTCCGTTAGTATAGATAGTTTAAGGCAAATTAAATTACATGTGTTAAGTCTATTATAGAATGCAATGAACAAAGGTTAAAAGATTGCCATGTTTATAGACATAATATTTAAATGTAAAAAGGTGAGCTTCGATAATTTGATTGACGCGATAATGCCTTTTTCTTATGTATTTATTTGGTCTTGCCAATTCACAGTTCATTTTCATCAAATGTTATTTCTCTGTGAAAATGGACAGTTGGCTATAAATAAGGGCATTTACTATTAAAATGTCCATTTGCAATAATAAATCATATAATATTTGTAGCGAAACCTATAAACCTTGGTTGTCTTTTGACTGTGTTCTAACATTAGTAAGTATATATAATGAAGTAAAACTGTTCAATAAGATATCACCAAACACCAAACTAAGTTTATAAAAATGTAAACCATTCTTATATGGATTAATAAATTTGTAATTATGTTATTGACATTGGAAATTTTTACTGTAAATATTGCTAACGAAATGTTAATTCCAATGAATGTAATATGAACTTTAGCGCAACGTTCCTCCATAATTTTACACTCAATTTTTTATTAAGTAGGATATTTCCAAAAGTTGAAATGTTTTTGTAGGTCTAATAAATTATGACAGCACCTTATTGAAATTACATTATTTTTTTACCAATTGTGTCATGTAATGTTGAACAATTTCTTCATTTTTAACGATAATAGCATTTATATGTCATAAGGAAACGTAGAAATGTTGTCGCTGAAAACACTAGATGAAACTTCTCACATGATTTGGTAATAAGTTCATTCTCTTTCCTTTTTTCTGAACAAGTTTGTATACATATATGTAATAGATTAAACATTGTCATTAAAAAATAATGTTAATGTTACATCACATATTCATAATATTTTACAATCTGTGTAGCTTACGTTGACACTTTATTGTGCTGTCTCCTAGAGACGCAACAGAAGCAGAAGCATCTATAAAATGTAATTGGTATTAGAAATTCAAAGAGGATGGATAGAATAGAAACTCCTTAAACACTTTTGTTGGATGAAGTGTGTCATATAATATATATACAGGCAAGAAAAAATGCGCAAAATGACACACACTTGGAAGTTACTTAATTATTAACTGGCGCATTGAGCACCCACTCATCGTCCACACTCCCACGTCACAATTGGCCCATCACTTTTGCTAAGGAAATCACACTAGAAATTTCTGTTAAACTTCTGAAGCAGAAGTAAAAAGTATGCAGAACTTCCGCATTTGTGGAAACAGAGGTCCATTACATCTTAAATTTACCTTATACCTTTGTTAATGGCCCAGTCCATTTGTTAGAGTTCAACAAGGGTTATAAATTGAGTGCTAGGCCAGATCTCCTGAAGGGTGAATCTCTATCTTTTGCGACAGCATAACACGTGTTGAATCAACCGTTACGACACACTTTGACAGTTGCGCTATCAAGTTAAATGCACTTGCGTTAAGATACCAACTCTTAAAAGTAGTTACTCTAACGCCAGAGATGACAGTGCATTTCTGGTAATATTCGATCATAGACTTGTAAATTGAATGTCATTGCGTACAAACATTAAAATAATACCACAAACGGATAGTCATTATTAGGCTTATTAAAAAAAAACTGATTAGTTTTTACTTGTAAGTGGTTTTAATAACTGAGTCGTTCAATTTCTATATCTGCTATATCAACTTTCGTTGATTTGGAGAAAACCGCAAAAAACTGTCATCACATCTCCAGCATAAATAAATAATTGCTTTTCAATTTTTTGAATAATGAAATGTAATATAATTTCGAAATTTTTTTATCTATGTCCAATATAATTTAAATTTTGAAACTCAACTGACCTGATGCACAAGTTTCTAAACCCGCCATCTTGGTAAAATAACTGCTCGTGATTTGTTGAATTCCGAAACAGCGGGTTTTGATAGTAACTTCTTGAATGATATAGGTTTCTCACTCGCAGTTTTAACATGGTTTTTGGTTGTGGTAAGGGAGGTTTTGAAACTCAATTTTAGGTTCCTCTTGTTCCTCACAAAAATGTTTACAAGATGTCGTACTCGTATCATTTTAAAAAAAAATCGGATATTAAAATTATGGGACTCAACTAATAAATAGTAATTTCGACCCTTTGAAATAACGAGGTTCCATCTGTCGCGGTTACGTCACGTGATAATGGGATTTTTAGTAAGCTACTTTATAGTTCATTATTGCATGATGTTACCGCAATAGATGGAACTTTGTTTTTCTAAAGGGTCGATTTATATTTTACAGTAGATAATTAATCCATTCATCACACGACAGGCATAGACAAGCCATTGAAAGCCGTAGAAAATAACAGAAATTCGACAGCCGATATCGCACGACGGACGCCTTCGACAGATTTTGTTTATTTGTCTTAATTGTCTCGTAATGCTGATTTTTAACACGACCACAAATCTACAGATTCACCCTTCTGGTTTCAAAATACATTTCCCCAAGGTTCTGAATTGGTGTTTCGCATTTTGTACTGCTATCCGTACTTGTATTGGTCGGTGCTTTGTACTGATTGTTAAGTTTGGTAATAAACATTAACATTTTCTTAAACCGGCCCAAAGTGACTGCTTGGCACCCAGACAACACGGGTTCAATCCTCTGCAAGTTAAAGTCTCTGTCACATCATACTTAACAATGGGAGAAGATAGAATTAAAATGTTTTCAGGTTATTGATTACCAACTACATATGTCTTTATTTTAATATATGTACATATAAGTTACAGTTTTGTGTTTAAAGTGCAATCTAGTGTTTTCTGTGTTGATGGTAAAGGACTTATTCCGATCATAAGTAGATGGATCGTTTTATTGATATTTATCATGGAAGATTGAGAGAAATCCTTCAACTATGTATTGTAATAATTGTAGGAAAATACTGCACTGTTTAGCATATCATTTCACCTTTATAGTTATCAACTTTATTTTATTCTGATTGTTATGTTTTCTGTGAAATTTTAACGCATACATCATATTCGTTTGTACCCATTGTATTAGAACTATGTGGGTTGGATATCAATGTAAAAACTATGAAGAACATTAAAAACTTAAATGCAAGTTTTCTTTTGAAATTATTTTTTTTTAAGATAGAGTATCTTACACATGGCCTTGCTGGACGTTGGCATATTTTTAGAATGCTCCTTTTTTCATTTTTGAGGAATCTGGGGATCCAGGAGTGACATGAATCCATCCCTCCCACTGTGAGTTCTTGCGTCTGCCACCAAGACCTAGACAAACTTCATACCATTAACCCGGGCACCACTACTAAGTCACCAAACATGGGGAGAGCTATTATTAGAGGTGTTGGTTATCTAATTAGTCATTCCCGGGGCGGTGGTACGTGCTTCCCAAATTCCCCCATGTCCCGTTTTATTAAAATTCGGACATATTTTAAAAGATCCTCTATGGTTGATTCTTTTCTGTTCATAATTATAGGAAATTTTCTACTGGGTGTTTGTGAACTTGTTTAAACTAAAACTGTCTGGATCTCTTATAAATAAACAGTGAGAGTTTCAGCTCTGTCATTGCTATTATATCCAACCTGCCTCCAATTAAAATCATGATATATTATTTGTGTTTTGATTATTTATTTCTATATTTTTACTAGCATTAGTTGAACTTATATAATTGCCGTAGAGTTTTTGTATCCATTGAAAGAAAATATCATTGTTTACCTCTGCCATTAGCTGATGATTATTTTGAAAACTTTCTTTTCCTCGTTTATCAATCACCGGATGGTAATCAAAATATCATCTGCTGGTCTCAGAAGGTTGTCAACTTATTAATTTGTGTTATGTGTATTAATGATTGCTTTTGTAAAATTGCTTTAATAATAAACATCTGAAGATAAAAATGAACACCACCTTTTTATTTTAAATTGTATTTACTCTTCACATTATTGGGAAAACAACCTTATGGGATGTTTCTGTATAAATCTGAATATATATAAATCATATATGCTTATACGAGGGGGGATCCAAAAATAATGGGAATTTATTTATTTTTATATATTCTTACCATACATTTTGTTGTTGTTTTTTTTTTTACATAAATAAATTTTTTTTTTTACATATTTCATCATAACTTCTTTATTTATCAATATTTTAACATCAAATTTTGATCAACTTGAAATTATTCTCCATTGACCACAACGCACATTTCCAAACACTTTTTTCATTGTTCTAAAGCAGCCCCCTCGCCAACCCAAATTGCACCCCGGCCCGCATTGACCACCTAAAATTTTCCCAAGGGCCGCACATACAGACATACAAAAATAATAACATTTTTTTATTCCAGCAAATTTCATACTGTATTTTATTTTATTTTATTTTATTTGTGTACAAAAATTTACAACATTACAGATATTTTATCTAATTAATTGTAATAGTACCATTTTCACAGTGAGAATGTAGCGTCAAAAACCTTACAAACTCATTGAATTTTTCGAAGAATATGTCGAAATTTTTATCTAATATATTTAAATAGCATATCGCTCTTCCCACGGGCGAATTCGGGTACAGATTTGTACGACTCAATCGGCAATATAATATGTTATGGTGACGTCCCCGAGAGTGAGACTCTGGTACAAATAAATTGATTTGCGCCAGAATCTCACCGTTAGAGACGAGGCCATTAATTAATTGAAAGAAGTATTTTAGCAACGCAAAACATCTACGAGTTTCTAGAGAATGGTAGTTAGTCATACCTAGAATAAATCTCGATGGATATAAATATGGATATGTTCCATAGAGGCGTAAAAATAAAAAACGAAGGAATTTTTTATGAACTCTTTCAATTTTAAAAATATAGGATGCTTCAAATGGGGCCCAGATAATACAATTCGACTCCAGTACACTTAGCACCAGTGAGTTGTAAAGTAGCCTAATTGTTAGTGGGTTTTGAAATGATCGTGAATTGCAAATGACAAAGCCCAGCAGTTTATATGCTCTGTTGCATAAGTCATTTGTGTGCTGGTGGAATGTCATTTTGCTGTCAAAAGTAACCCCTAGATCTTTTATTTGACTAAAGCGATGAAAAATGTTACCGTTATTTAAATATTCAAATATGATCGTCTGTTTTGCCCTTGTGAAAGAGACTACATTGCATTAGGTGCACTGAAGCTTAAGCAGTTAATTTTAGCCCAGTTTGCGACAGAGTTCACATCGATTTGTAGGAGGATACAGTCAGCGAGATTTTTTATTATGCGGTAGAGTTTTAGGTCATCAGCAAATAATAAATAAGAGGAATGAGTGATGATTGAGCCAATATCGTTGATGAACAACAAAAATAAAAGCGGTCCAAGAATTGATCCTTGCGGGACTCCAGAAAAAACCAGGAATTCAGCAGAACGAGAACCCTTATAAAAAACGTATTGTTTGCGATTAGTGAAGTATGAAGCAAAAAGTAATAAAAGTTTTTTGGAAAAGCCAAACGTAGCTATTTTTTTTAATAAGACATCGATATCGACCTTGTCAAAGGCCTTTTCAAGGTCAAAGTATGTAACATCTACTTGGTTTCCTTGGTTGAGAGTTCTTGATAGTAAGTCGGAAATGCATAGTAGATTTGATGATACTGACATCTGAGGTCTAAACCCATGTTGACGATCGTCAAGAAGAGGTTTAACATGGTTGTACAGATGCTGATGAAGGATTTTTTCGAATATTTTCGCTACAGAGCAAAGAATTGCAACCGGCCGGTAGTTACGGATATCACATTTATCTCCCTTTTTATGTATCGGGGTTATTTTGGTAAGTTTCCATATGTCCGGAAAAGATCCAGTTTTTAAGCAAGAGTTAAAAAAATGTCACAATGGTAAAATAAAAAAGTCAGAACAACCTTTAAGAATGAACGTAGGTATGTTATCAGGTCCCATTGAGTTGGGCTTACTCAGTGCGTATATTGCCGTCTTAACATCCTCCTCTGTGATTTTGACTAAGTCGAACGGCTGACCTATTTGCTCGGTGTTTAGGATGGCGTTAACGTCGAGAGTTGGTTGTTTAGTATTATAGACGGATGAAAAGAATACTGCAAAGCTATATATATCATCATACGTATTTAATTCATTGCCATCAAATGTCATAGATTTAAATGCGTTATTTGATTTTTTAAGCGCCTTTACATAAGTCCAGAACTGTTTGGAATCTGAAGCTAATGACAGTTCGATGGAGTTTAAATAATTTTTTCTGAGTCTCTTATTTCACGTTTAACTAAATTACGGTAATGTGATAATTGAGTGTAGTCTGCGAGGAGTTTACTTTTTTTCCATTTTTTATGTAGCATATATTTTATTTTAATATTACTAATAATATGATGAGAGTACCATTTAGGGTAAACTCTGAGCGATGAAGTGCGGGGTGTAGAAGTCGGTATACATTTGTCAAATATATTATAAATTAGATTGTAAAAGATTTCACTTAGAGTATTCACGTCTGTTGAGTTTTGGTAGACAGGTTGCCACGAGCATTCCGATAACAATTGGTATAATACCTGGTAGATTCCTTTGTGGAAGCGCCAGGTACTTCCAACCCCTGCCCTGACCTGAGGAGAATCTGTACCCAGATTAGAGGTGGGAGGAGCATAACATATGTATATAGTTAACGATGGGTGAAATTTATCTTCATTTACAATAGGATCATAGCATTTTTCAACAGAATTTACAAAGTTTTCGGTACCACATAGTACAATGTCTAGAGTGTTGTTAAAATCATTACATATTGTATTGTATTCATTAAGACCATAAAAGCACTTAAAATAGTCATATATATTTAAGACACTAGGGTTGCAAGATGGAAGATTAAGATCACCTAATAATAAAATATTTTTTCCATGGAGAAGATTACACTCACTTTCAGTTTTTTCAAAAAAGCTTGAATAAATTGAGACTGATGAGCGAGGTGGTATATATATGACGCATACATATAAAGTGGATGAATTAAATGTTAATTTGACCCAAAGCAATTCAACGTCAGGAAGATCCATCGAAGATATTCGTTCAGCGCGCAGAACAGATTCTGAGCGCACAGCCAGAAGAACACCCCCGGCACGCGTACCACGGTCTCTGCGGAAGACGATGTAATTTTCGGGGAATAATTCAGAATCGTATACGCTTGATGTTAGCCAGGATTCGGTCACTGCTAGTACATCGACGTTACATCGAGAAAGCAGATTATTCTTAAATACTTTCATTTTCGAGTTCAATGTAAATGTCTTAATTATGCAACACATACTTTATAAGTAAATAAATACTTATATAATGAATAACAAATCACTTTGTATAAACCACTATATTATAAACAATATCTACATGTTTCGATAACAATGTTATCTTCATCAGGATATGTTAATATAAAGAAAAATAAATGACAAACAAGTATAGACAAATTAGAATAAACTATAACATAGACAAAATATTAAAAAGTAGAGGTGATTAATTGCTTAAAAATCATAAAAACAGTTATACAAAATTAAATATAAAAATTATTTAAGGAAAAATAAAATTGCATTTAGATAATAAAAAACTTTTAAGAACAAATAATTAAAATAATTGGTCTAAATCAAAAAATAAATAATTATAATTATTGTAAGATATATTTATAATTATATTAATAAATTTAAAAGATGGCTATTTTTAAAAAATGTTTGGTTATTTATAAAACAACATTATATAATTAATGATGCCACAAAGTAATTTTGCGAAGTTTGAAGAAATAAATACTTATTTATTTTTTTAAAGTATTATAAATAATTTGAATGCAGATGTAATCTGAAAGTACAATCAGGTTAATTGTGAAAAAAAAACAATACTACAACCAGATGTGATAAGAAAACACACATTGAACCAACAAAAAATGTATTTTTATAGTAATTAACATTTTTAACAATCAAAATTATTAATTAAGACCCATTAATCAAACAATATTAAGTTTTTTATTTGAAATAAAACCAATTATCATGCCCACTTCTTTCAATGCGAGATTTGAGGTTCTTTTCACTTAATTTGTCTAAATCTTTTTCAATAGCTGAAGTTGCACACCTTAACTGGTTTTCCAAATTTACATCTGTTATTGATGCACTATTCTCGTGTTTATTATATTTCATTTTGGAAAAAAAAGCTTCACAAACGTATGTAGATCACTAATAATTTTTTGGGCAAAACATCTTGTATTGGGAAATTCTGTTGTTGTTATGTACTTATTATGAAATTCAATTTCTGAAATCGAGGGGTATATATTTTTTTTAGTTCAATATTGCATTGTAGGTCGATTAATTCCATTTGTAACGTTTCTGAAACAGTGGGAACATCAACACCAAATGGAGAACTGAACATCTCAAATGCTTTCTCATAATTTACTAGTTCTTTAAAACAACAATGAAAGGCAACCATAAGTTTTCTTATTTCGTCTGAATATTTTGAAAAATTATTATTTGGGCATTCTTATTATTAAGTTGGCTCTCAAACATTAATAATTTCATCCGGAACGCTTTAATCAAATTGTAAGCATCGGTAATTAAATTATTCTGATTCTGCAACTTTATATTTAACTCATTCAATTTTTCTGTCATGTCTACCAAGAAACATAAGTCTTGCAACCACTCTTCATTTATTAATTTGGGAATAGGCATATTCCCCTCGATCATAAAATAATTGATTTCTTCCCGTAATTCAAAAAATCGTCTTAAACATTTTCCGCTACTCAACCATCTAACATTGGTAAAATAAACAATGTCGCCGTACTCAAAATCTAATTCTAAGAGCATGCGAACGGATATAGTTCACTGTTTTTAAAACAACATGCATAACTTGGCTCATAGGTGAATCACATAAATATCACTGGTTTTGTTAATGTTTGCCTCCAACTCATTTATAATCAACTTTACAGCACCTTTATTTTTTCCAATCATAGCCGGCGCTCCATCTGTTGTTAATCCGGAAAGCATCTCTAAATGTAAGCCGTTATCTAAAAAACCTTTTTTTATGGCTTGGAAAATATTTTTGTAGTATATTTCAAGCATGACACGCGCGTGCCTGTGGCGACGCTGCAAGAAGACTGCGAGTTCATGAGAAGTTATGCGCGGGAAATATAAATCAGTAGAATATAAGCATTTTGTGTAATTATAGACACTTTATTGGTTTTAATAACTTAAATGTGATTTTAAAAGTATTCTGAAGTTCCCGATTTAAAAAAAAAAATTTCGTCAGACATGACCGCGGGCCGCAGTAAGAGCGCCGCGGGCCGCGGGTTGGCCAGGGCTGTTCTAAACAGTTTTTAAATTCACTTATCGGGATGGCCTTCCAGCGATTTTTGTTTTACCTCCTCCACAGTGGCCAAAACGCTTTCCTTTTATGTTCATTTTCAGTGTGGGGGAACAAAGAGAAGTCACGGGGGCTAGATTACCTTGAAAAAAAATTCAGGGTCCTCTTCGAGTTGATTTTGAAGCTCAAAACATGCCTGAAGTCGACGCTCCCTTTGCTCGTCTGTGAGAAGGCGAGGGACAAATTTGGCTGCAACCCTTCTCATGTGCAAATCGGTTAAAATCCTCTGAATTGAACTCCATGACATTCCAGACATCTCACAGAGTTGATCAATGGTTCTATGACGGTCTCCAAAAACGAGGGCACTGTTTTTATTGATGTTTTCGTCAGTTTGTCTTCAATTAACATTTCTCCATTTTTAAAACGTGAACCACTCGTAGACTCTGGTTTTACCTAGGGCAGCATCCCCATAAGCAGTCTTAAGCATTACAATAGTTTCCGATTCCCCAACAGGAAACAAAATTTCGCAGCCGCGCGTTGCTCTCGACAATCTGCCATCACGTTTTTGTCGAAATGGAAAAAGTTGTATTACTAAAATATTCTCACGGGCGAACCGATGCACTCACAGCGACACAATTTCGCACACTGACTCAGGAGGAGTGACCCTAACGGATAACTGGTCGAACAATGAGTTATCCTACTCTTCCTCTCCACCACAGCGCAATTCCCGTTACTTTTGGGTCCCCCCTCGTATATGAAATGTCTATGTGTTGCTAAACCATTCATCTGATTGCGATGAAACTTTGGGGATCTGATGTGTGCTTGCCTGCGATGGTTTCTATATATAGAAGTGAGCTCTGGCTTTATGAGAGGAGAACTCGCGACGGGGGGAGAGGGAAGGCGGAGTGGGAACACCTGAGGGGACGGGGATGCGGGAAAGGACACGCAGGGAGAAACAATTTCTTTATTTAGTGGAATAGCAATGCATGCCGTGAACTCACTAGTATAATTTAAACGACAACACATCTGTTTGGCGAAGAGTCTGTTTGAGTTGGTGGTTAGGTTAGGTTAGCATTCCAGGAATATAAAACAAAAGACAGTATACAAAGTCATATATTGTCACAGAGGAAATTAAAATAGTTATACAAAATGTTGCCAAAGTCTTCCGGAAGAATGAATTCTTCGGTGGACAACTTCCCATAGAGAAACTTGGCCTGGCTAAGTCAGAAGGTTATTTCCGCCACCTGAGGAATGTGCTTCTTCAGACATTGCACTATGTGTCCTGCCGCTTGGCATTCGTCATTGGCTGTCTTGTTTATCTTTAAAATTAAAAGAAACAACATTACAAAGTCAATTTAATACAACTAAACTAATACAACTTTAATAGCACAAATTGCAAAAGAGTAAACAAGATCCAAAATGATATTTAAAAAACAACAAAGTCAAAGAAAACGTTAAAATTCAGTTAAAAGTAACTCCAAAAAGAGAATATTTATGGAAATCTACCAGAGCTTGAGGAGGTATTTTTTTTAAATTACGCCTCCCAAATTGCACTCAGGCAATCTTCGTAACTCTTAAGTAACACATTGCAGAATCGTGTTTAATAGGTGTTCAATTTGCTCCTTGGCAAAAGGGGAAAAGAACACAACACAGACGAATTTGAGAAATGCCGCTCTCCAATGGAGTACAAAATAAGTTACAGTCTTACCTCTCTATCACATTCGTTGGAAATTTCATTCATCCTCCTAATTTTCCTGGGCTCAGCGAATATAAACGGAGTTACAGCAAACATGAAGCCTTGTTTGGAGAATGATTTTCCCTCCATTATTCCTGCCTGTAATACAAACCGATGTACTATGACTTTTTGTATAAACACCACACTGACCACACCTCAGTCCTACTGCTATGTGTCATTGTGTATATGACGTCCCTGCTTGGGAAATGTTGTGAGATGGATGAAAATACTTTACTTTATGTGAATGGATACATTAAATGAAGCACGCATTACACTTATCTGCCTCCAGAAACCAGATTTAACAGTAATTCAAAATAGTTAGTAACAACAGTTACTGAGGTGTTGGAACTGAAGAACATTGTGTGCTGTATTAAATAAGTTACCCAGTACCTTATCAAATATGCAGGCCAATACGCAAGATGCCTTTTTCTGGAATGGAGGACCCTTTTTCAGTGTGTTAACTTCCTCAATAGTAGCGCCAACAGTCTTCATGCAGGCCTCCCCTAGTTTGGTCACTCCTTTCTTCATCGCATTCGTAAGAATACCTGATTGAAACATTCAAAAGAAATAGCGTACTGGCAAAACAACTACAATATTTATTATTCGAACTAGGTGTAGTCCACAAAGCGGGTAGATAGCTTTCACAGTTGAACGCCAGGTGCCCACATCGTGGTCTACTTTTCAAAATTAATTAGAACATATTTGAGCCTGCCCGCAGCCCGAATGTTGTTGGTTGCAAGCTGAGATTATGCTTTCACTTAAAATCCGCCCTTGAGGTGATTTTTCACAAAAACATGCTCACAGATATGCTGTAATAAGTACAATTTTAACAATTTCTGTTAACAATCAAGCAAATTTCACATGATTGTGAATTTAACGATTTAATTATTTTGTTTTAAACAGCAGTTAACAGTTTATCTGTTTTCACATCAATATTCAGAGGTATGATTTTTTAATGAGCTTGGGAGAAACGTATGAAAATCTCCAAATTGTTATTGAAATCATTACTTTACAATTTTAGACATTAAACAATTAATTATTGCACAATTTTTGGATATATTTTTTTACAGCATAAACGCCGTGACAGTCCGTGCTGTCTGGAACTAGTAGGCTTATCTCGTCTCATTTATTTACAAAATATTTGACTTACTTTCTCCGTGCGCTAAACACAGCAAAGTTGAGAACAAAAATATGGACACATCTAGTCTCATTTTGGACTAATTTTTTCAACATTAACCGGAAAAATCGTCACGGAACTACTCAGCTATTGCGTTGAAAGCCTATTGAATGGAGAATTACTGGACAGGATAAGATAGCAATCATTGTATCAAATCTGTACATCAGATTGAAATATTTCAGTTTCGGTCAGTTGGCCCTGAGTGACAAATAATTTGGCTATGAAAATATTGGTAAAGTTAATTGGAATTTGATGTTATCAAAGTAATATTTGTACGGCTTTATGTCCTGATGGCAAGGTTTTTAATGAAAATCTCACGGAAGTTTTGATTTTTTCTGTGTAAAACATTTTATTGACTTGGGAAGCATCAAAAAATATCTTCACAATTAAAAAAAAAATGCTGTGAAATCCCGATGAACACTAAGGTTTTGTTACACCATTTTGCAATGGCGTGATGTTTGTTGCAACAGATTTGTATGTGCAAAGGGCAGTGCAATATGTCTTAGATCTAGGTTTATTCTGATTTCCCATCTGGAGTTGGTGACATATCAAACTAATTTTATAGGCACTTTGTCATTAAACAGTAACAATTTCTATATTTTTTAATCATCCAAGATTATACCGTATATTTCCCGCTAATATCAAATATTTGCTTTTCTGATTTATTTGAGATATTTTTGTGTATTTTTTAACCTTCCAACTGTCGCTGTATTTAATTTTTTTTAAATGCGATTTTCCCTTATGTATAAAGAATCTGTACGAAGGACAAGGTCAGAATCGTTTGCGCCAACAACTTTTTTGACATAACAGATGATTTGATTAATCTAGCTTCTCGGTATGAATTTTCTGACTTTGCGGGTCACTTTTAGCAACTGTCAGTGGTAAAAATAAAAATATTTTACATATTCAAAAGAGTATCAATGCCATTATTTATTTAAAAACCCCCTTGTATTGTTTTTTTTAGTAGAAATAATAAATTCTGTTTATATTCGTACGAATATATTATTCTGATATTTGTTTACCAAATGGGAGAATTTTTTTTTTTTTTTTTAGTTAAAAGTTTGGGAAAATTTCTTACGATATTATCATGTAATTTACATGAATAATAAGATATATTATCTGGTAAACAGAAAACAATCGCAAAAAAAACAATTGCTTTGTTTTTATAACGATATTTGACCAGAACTATGCACACATCATCATTGAAATATCATTCAACGTTCAACAGGTTAAAGATATAATGTATCTTATGACTTATGACAAGGAATTCATATTATTGCAAGACGATGCAATGCCATTATGGGATGTATGATTCTAAAGAGCTTTTATAAATTTTCATAAAACAATGCAAAACAAAGTAGTACGAATAATATCGTACTTTTAGCTGATGGTTTGTTGTTATCATGAATTTAAAACATAAAAATATTTGTACAGACTAATAATCACATTAAAAAAAATTTCTAATGCATTTTAAATTACTCTTGCATAGAATAAATGTATACGGCCAACAACGAAAGTGTTTTCAGTTGAATAAAAGTCATTAAATAAATGGCTGACCGTGTGGGATACACTTATAAAGCGTAGATTCATAACTGTTGTTGTCAAACATTGGTGGATATATTACACTTAAAAATTAAACTATTTTCTTTCCCACCATTAATTAACCAATCAGACCAATAACCTAGTTTTAACGTTAATGTAACATTACCAGACATAATATTCACTTTATTTGGTCAGATCTTTTTCCAAAAATTTTTAAATAAATGTTTGATATGAGTAAAGATTTTTTTATAATAAAATAAAATACTTTTTTGTTTAAAACCACGAGTTTTATTAATTTTTTGAACTGACCGGTTTTGCTTTACTCAAGCATCATCAGGGTACAAATGAATACTGTATTAATGTTTTTGTTTTTTGGTTTTTGTTTTATATAATTTTTGGATTCATATTGCTTTTTTATAAAATTAATTTACACTCTTATTATGCTGTCTCAGTACAAGTAAAGTCACAAGGAGGAAATCCATAATTGGTTTTATTTTAACTATTTAATATTATGTACAAACTGAAATAAATGTAAACTGTCGATTTCCTGAAAATTAATAAATAAAATAAATAAATAAATAAAGCGAAACCGGTCGGTTCAAAAAATTAATAAAACTCGTGGTTTTAAACAAAAAAGTATTTTATTTTATTATAATATGTCAAACCACAAAGTGATTGCTTTCTACAATAAAGATTTTTTTAAATAGATAAGATATTGATGGGAAAGAAAAATTTTGAGGAGTGACTGGACAACTCAGAATCAAGCAACTTCGAAACCTCCATTGAAAAGTCATTAAAAGTGAAGAAAGAATTTGTTTTTGATTAAATAGGCTACATTAGGTTAGGTGCTTTAGGCTATTTTTCAATAAGTTTTTTTCGAAACTTTTAATGACTTTTCAAAGGGGTGTTGAAGTTGTATGATTCTGAGTTGTCATGGAACCATTTTGAGATGTTTGAGCACACAATGAAACTAGAAAACAAAAGGACAACATTTTTCGAAGAAGAGAAGTAAATAAGGTTAAACAAATAATATATTAGGTACAATATTGAATTTTTATTGGAACAACTCTCTTCATTTATCATCGAAGAAGAAGATAATACTAATTAATCTAAAAGAAAATATGAATAAGAACAAGATGCAGAAAAATAAAAAGGTAATGGTGACAACTGAGACACAAACCCGGCATCTCCCATCTTACTGGGACAAGTGACCTTTTATTAATTTTTGTCAATCCCATATTTCAAACAAAACCTTTAATTACCTGACAAAATTTAAAAAAATAACTTATATCATTGATGTTGCTATTCCAAATTCTTTTAACAATATTATTTTTGATTTTTTTCCCATATTATTGGCAGCAACCTTTTTAAATGATCACAATTTTCAAAGAACTGGTTTAGAACTTAGATAGTGTCTCCGGTAAACACATCCGATTTTATTTATATGGGACACCTTTTGACCTTTTTCAAAAAGTCTAAATGAATATTCAAATATTAAGCCGGGTACAGACTGCTGTAACGTAACATGCAATATTTAAGACACTAAATGTTCCTAACCTGCAAAAACTGTATTAAAAAAACATTCTGCTTCACCAATTTAAAAATACACACATGTTTGAGGAAAGAATAAGCACTAGAGCCCTAAGAGAGTCAAATGTAAAATCTTTTAACATCCCAGTTTGTCAAACCTCTTATGGACAAAGAACTTTTAAATATAATGCAACAAAGCTATTCAATTCTCTACCTACTGAAATAAGAAACACTCAAAGCAAAAGTGCATTTAAAAGTAGAATCATTGATCACCTCAAATAAACATATCTATCAGGAGTATTTAATAACATTCTTACCTTTATGCCTACTGTGTGTAAATATGTAACCATGTACCTACTGCAATGTTCATATAACATACTTGAATTGTATATTTACTTATAAAAAAAATAAGTTTTTATATCAAGCTGTCATGTTCATAATATTAATAAAACAAAATCATAGATTTACCATTTACCACTCTGTAAATTGCCATCTCAACACAGGCGTTCCACACCTAGTGAGATGGGCAATACGTCATTATTATAACCTAATGTAATATGAAAATAATTAAATAAATAAAAATAAAAATAAATAAATATAACATGAAAGGACCATTTCATAAATGTGGACGCAGCGCGCGCAGGAACCGAGCATGTACCTACTCGCATCTGTTTCCGCAATGTGTGCGGTGAACATAGCTCAGTCTGCCGAGAACACTTCGCGCCTTTTTTCTCCATTGTTCGTGCGCGTTCTGCAGTATAGACACAAACAACCCGTCCACACTGACGCTCCGTGCACACTGCGTGCCCCTTTGTGTTTGGCGAAAAATCCGACACTTTGCGGTGCGCACGAGTTGAAATGCTCTGTTCGTGTGCGTAGTGTGCACGGTTCGTGCGCGCATGGCGTCCACAAGAATTCTGTTATATTGCATGATACATTGTGACAATGTGGACAGCAAATTCTTTTATTGCGTGTTACATTGCATGTTACATTTTGTAAGTCTGTACCCGGCTTTAGAATAACTTTCTTGATATTAATTATTGAAGGTTATTCCCATCAATGTAATATATCATTGAAGAAGAAAATACTGTCAAATCTAAATGAAAATTTGAAAAAAAACAAGACACACAACTTTTATTTTCCTGTGTCTTGTTCTTTTTTATATTTTCATTTACATTTTTTAGTAACATCTTCTTCTTCAATAATATATTATATTGTTTCATTTCAAAAAGTTGTTGCTTTTCTTCAAATTGGGAAACTTATCTCATGCTTTTTAGTAAATATATTATAAAACTTAAGTTTAAACCAAAGAAAAATTTGCTTGCACAGATTATGTGAATATTTATTTCTTCATAATACATTTTATAGTCATTCATAACTAGACACCGGATTGTACGCACTAGAATGCCAACGTATCGATCTTCTAGTTGATTAGTCAGACATTTCCGAAAAATCCACATTTGAGTTGAGTATCTGGTACAATACTCAGATTACTCGTAATTAATTATAATGCGGAAAAAATTGTAGTGAATTAAACAAAATTTTGATGTTCTCTAGATCACTGATAGGATATTAAAAAATGTTAGCCTTGTGCAACAGACCGTCATGCCTCCCGGTGTGGTTCTAAAGTATATTTAATATGTAAAACACAGACACATGTAAATGATATTCGATTTGTGGTGAGCATTCGAATATTGCTTTCCTCATTATCTCAAAACTTTGTAATTGGAGATGTCTGACTAATCAACTGGATGATCGATACGCACTAACAATGCCAAAATACATGTCGAAAATATCTCTACATATTATATTTTAAAGTCCTCCGCCGCGTCTGTCTGTTCATGATAAACTCAAAAACGGTTTTCATCAATAGAGTGATTCGCGAGGAAGGTTTAGATATACATATGTATAATTTGTCAAGGTTTTGTGTAAACTGGTTGAAATATATAATATGGAAAGAAGAATGTCTGTATGTGGTGGATGAGCGGGCTGGTAAGCGGGCGGTGGGGATTTGATTTGTATGCAAATCTACAGTTTTATGCCGAGGTTGATGAAATTTTGCACATGTGACATTCAAAACAAAAGGAAGGTCACTGACTACATTTGATTTCGAAAACTCTGTGTAAAGCACGGGCATCGCCGGGGACTTCAGCTAGTACAATAAAAAGAAAAAAATGTTAGCAATCACCGAACTTTCAACGGCCATTTCTAATAAAATCTAATTTTGGAAAAATTACAGGTTCCAACCTCAAAAGATAAAAATAATAAAATGTATATTAGTTAAATGTACATAGTTAATGACAAATACGCACTAATGACCAAAAATCTCTAGTAGCTATGCATCGTGCAAGTAATCCGCTGTCCTTGACATATTTATCACAAATCAATTCATTAAAAAGAGATTAGCACAATGTTGAATTTATCAATCCATGGAGCACGCAGTAACAATGTTGAATTAAATTAAATTAAATACATATATGAGGGTAGGCTGAAAAGTAATGCACACATCCTTGTACAGTGCGAACAAAAAGACCTTCAAAAGCGCACCAGGTGGAGTATGAAAGTGACATTCCTCTTCTATACGTATGCGTAAATTTGAGGTCGTTGAATTCATCGAGTGTATTTTGAGAAGCAGAAGTATGGAGACGTGTTTGTGTTATGTCAACGCAAGGTAAACAGCGTGCTGTTAACAAATTTTCAACTGCTGAAAAAGTGACTCCTACTGAGATTCATTGTCGTTTAAAGGATGTTCATGGTGATAATGCTGTTGATAGGTCTACTGTAAATCGATGGATAATAAAATTTTATGATTGTGAGCGTAAAAAAGCAATAATTGTTGATGAAACATGCAGCGAACGTCCGATCATTGATACAGACGATTAACAATCCAAACTCGTCTACGATTTAATTCAAAATGACCGGCGAATCACTCAAAAGCGTACCATAAACCATTTTGGAATATCCAAGGATCGTGTCGGTTGCATTGTTAAACAATTAGGATAGCGTAAAATCTATGGACGATGGGTACCACGCCGTTTTACAGATGAGAACAAACAGCGTCGATTAGAGACTCTGCAAAACCTGAAGTTTGAACCGATTCCATACTGTTCTCACTCCCCCGATCTTTCGCCCTGCGATTTTAATTTTTTTCCTCTACTCAAGAGGCACTTCAAGGGTAATCATTACACCTCGGACAATGATGTAAAGACAGTTGTAAAGTCCTGGATTCGAGAAATGTCAGAAGAACTTTTCAGTTACGTAATGAGAAAACTTGTTACCCGTTGGGAGAAATGCGTTAGCCTTAACGGTGACTATGTTAAAAAATAAATAATGATTTTGAAGCTTAAGTACTTTAATGTAATTTTTACCCGATCTTGCTATTTGTTTATGTCCGTGTTTTACAAGCATGTGTGCATTACTTTTCAGTCTACCCTAGTACATATTATAGAAAATATATTCATGATTAATATAGATAATTTATCGTTGACCTTATTCCGAATAGGGAGTCGACATCAATTACAATAATGGTAACTTTTTTAAGTCAAACAGCAATAAAAACACCATCTAAATGTTTTTGTTAACTGTAAAATAATCTAAAAATATGACCAATAATTTAATTTCTATATCCGCTATATCAACTTTCATTGATTTGGAGAAAACTGCAAAAAATTGTCTCATCTCTGGCGTAAATAAGTAAATTGAATTTCAATTTTTTTATGTATGTCTAGCAATATTTAAGTAATTTAGATAAATAAAATGAATATAGCAGATTTTGACACTCACTTCGTGATTTCACTCACACTATTGAGGCTTTTGAAACTCAACTGACCGTATGCGTGAGTTTCTAAACCTGCCGTCTTGGATAATTTTGACATATGATTGTCAAAATAACTGCTCGTGTTGGTTGAATTCCGATACAGCGGGTTTTAATAAAAACTTCTTGAATGAGATGGTTTTTGGTCGTGACAGGAGAGGTCTTGAAACTCAATTTAAGTTCCTCTTGTTCCTCCCAAGAACAAGATATCAGACTCAGATCATTTTGATAAAAAATCGGATATAGCGGGTATTGAAATTATACGAGGGTCAGTCAAAAAGTAATACCTCCTATTTTTTTCTACTTAAATAAAGTTAGTTAAGTGAATGTTTTTAATTTGGTGCTATTCTTCTACAAGCTGCTGCAGTAATGACTTTCTGCGTCAACAGGTGGCAGCGCTGCAGTCGTTTGCAAAATGGCCGACATCGATGTTCGTATTAGACAGCGTTATGTTATTGATTCTTACTATAGAAGCTGAAATGCTCATTCGCATTCATAAAATACTGAAAAATGTGTACCATGATGCAACAGTGGATGTCCGCACTGTTAGACGATGAGTTCGTCACTGTAACGAAGCTGAAGGACACATTAAGCTAGTTGATGACCTCATTCGTGGTGACCCCGGATAACTACAGATGTCGCATTCTGTCCCTCGGTAAAGGCAGTGTGATGATGATTATTCGACAACTGATTATTAAACAAAATTTTGTGCAAGATGGGTACCAAGAAAGTTAACCGGCCAGAATAAAGAAAAAAGAAAAACAATAGCCTCCACAACACTTGCAGGACTTAGTTTCTGGAAAAAATTGTACCGGAGACGAAATATGGGTTAACATTTTTCTGAACCCGAATCAAAGAGGTAGTTAATGAAACGACATCACACAAACTCACCGAGGAAAAAAAATAATTAAAAACTGTGTGATCGGCAGGGAAAGTTATGGTGATGGTGTTCTGAATGTGACCGTGCAACACTGTGATACATGCCCTGGTTTAAAGATGGACCAAAGCTGTGGAAATGGATGGAGATTATATTGAAAAGTAACAAATTAATTGTCAATAGTGTAGCTTTAAACCCATGTAATTTTTATTTTTTTTTATATTTCTTGACAGTTAAAGGAGAAAATAAACAAAAATTTTAACAAAACAAAAAAAACAATCGTACGAAATTATTTTTTCACTTTTTAGTGCATTTTTTTAAGTCATTTTTTGTTTTGTTAAAATTTTTGTTTCTTTTTTAATTTTTAGTGACGAGCGTGCGTAAAGAAGTTTTACTTCAAAAAAAGAATCATCGAAATCTGTTGGCGTAATATTGAATTATTCGTCCATTTGTCGTGCACATACTTATTGCAAATTTAAGACATATATGGTTTTCTCATAGATCCCATTGTCAGAACTGGACCAAATTAAAATGGGACCACACGGGAAGCACCAGCTTTCTAATAAAAAAAGAATTATTAATATCGGTTTACCCAATCGAAAGTTATGAGGTAACAAACATAAAAATAAAAATAAAATACCGTCGAATTGATAACCTCCTCCTTTTCGAAGTCGTTTAAAAATAGGAGGCATTACTTTTTGACTAACCCTAGTAGGACTCAAATTTGCTTATTGTCAGAAGTAAAAAAAAAAACAAACACAAATTATTTTTAATGTCTTCATAATTTAAAATATACAAATTTAAATATGTATAAATATTACATACTGCTTACAATAAAAAATACAATGCCTTTTTGTAATATCACATACCAACATTTAAACGAACAAAACATTTTTTTTAATAAACACTAATATTATTCACATTTTAGTTAATTATATTATATTATGTATTTGACTGAAAATTGGTTGCACGTTATTATTTGTTTGTTCTTATTTATAAACAGAAACAAACGGTACATTAGATACATTGGTGAAAAAAATTTACAATAAATTAATAAGTATATTTCATGGTGGGTACCTATATGTATGTTTTTCATTGTAGTGTCTTTTTTATGGTATGCATATTAAGTAATTACCGGGTGATGTATGTAGTGGGAAGGTGTGTGTTCTGTATGGCGTGTAGGTTCACGTTTACCACTATATCATATTATTATCTGGCAATGAAGCAAAATTTGAAAAATGGTAAATATTCAACATAACGGATAACCGCTATCGCTATTTCGTAACAATGACAGAATAATAACTTTTTATTTTATTTAAATTACTTTACGACATATGAATCATCCATTTACAGTTTAAGATTTCTTATTTTAATATTTTTAACATTTGGGAAGATAGGTTATTTAAAGACTAATAACTACCTTTTAGAAATATTATTCAATAGCACCATTCCTCTTGTCATGCTATGCTGTGCTAGAACATCTGTTCTGCAGAGTGATATCTTGAATAAGTCGTGATGACGACTACGGCATAGCATTCCAAAAGGAATGGACGATAATATTAATTTTTTTAATGTTAAAACTGTTTTATTATACAGCGCCTTTTTGTTTGCAATTTTTAAATGTTGCCAGATTAATCATGAAGTCATCTTTTCATTTAACTATTTCGATCGGTTTTTCTGACTGGAATGTTAATTTAATTGTAGGTAAACTAACTCCTTGGCTCTGACGAATGATATCTTAAGTTGTATACACACTTAGTAAAGATAATATACAAAAATAACGCTATAAAAATGTGTGGCAGTCCAAAAAAACTAAGTACACAACAAAATATTGCGTTTGAGAAAAAAATACTGGCCTCAATTATGTAAAGAATCTTATTTAAATAAATAGCTCCCTTCAAAATAAAACATTTACCTATAATTAGTTTTAAGTTAGTTTAAGCCATCAGGCTAATCTGTTTGCTTTTCGGAATAACTCATATAGGTCTCATAAAAATCGTTGTGTCTCCCTTACTTTCATGATTAGAAATATGATCTAAACGATTTAAAAAAGAGAAAACACCACGCTTTATATTCAAGTCTTAAAGTTAACCAAAAAATAATTAAAATGTTCACCTTTATGAAACCAAAATATTCAATAGTAATTTGAAAAAAAAGTATGAAACTTATTTTTTTATTAATTATTTTTACATCAAACGACAAAAAAGTGAGTTGACGATAACGTTAATAATATATTTGCCACATAAAATATGTGTTTTTATTTTTTTTCACTATCAGTAATTTTAGTTTGAAAAAACTTAAGGTGAGCAATTTTTTAAACATTTTTATGTATGCATTAAGTTGCACCAAATTACACACAGTAACCCAAATTTCATAAAAATCGGTTAAGTAGTATCGGTGTTTATCTCAAACAAACATTGTGATGCGAGATTTTTATACACATAAAGACTATGTATGAATAAAATTTGATATTTTACATTGTTATATAAATTTTAAATCAGAGAAAAAATCTATATTATAGGTAAGCCTCAAATATTTAAAGTCAATCAAAAAGTGGGTTCATATTATATCTTCCTTTTTATACACTATACATATTAACAAAATTCCATACATAACATAATAATCCAAGTTGATTAAAAGTAGGCACAGAAAAAATAAGAAACATAAGAAATGAGATCAAAGTTGTATAAAGTTATGAATATTTGCACCTTTCAATTAATACAAATCGACTTTTACGGCTGTCTGTTTCAACAGAAAGCTAAATCGTGAACTAAATTTTAATTTTAACCATCAGTTGAAGTAACAAGAATGTCAAATAGGACCATGCGCTGTTTCAAGTGTACTTTTGCTAGAGTAATAATTGTTAGTGTGGCCAGTTTAAAAAGCAGAATATTCCTCGAATTATGTAAAAAACGCATTGCATTATTTTTTGGTGTGGCCACATCATAAATTAAATTTGAAAACCAGAACAACTGCCAAAATATCAGGCTGTATTTGTGCCTACAAAAATATTTGTATAAATATTTAAAAATAAATGATATTATACAAAAAAAAAGAATTATTTTACAATAGTTTAAATTTGATGTCACAAATTTTACGAGATCTTCCGACATGCCAAAAAATCAAAATTACTAAACATTCCATCGTCCCAAATAACCATATTATTACCACGGGGGTCGAAATGTTTTGAATTTCGCTGAAAGACATATTGGATGAGGAATTCATCATCACATTCATCATTTTCTGAATCATCATCATCCTCAAACAGTATTAATAGCCTTGCATCTGTCGTACAAACTCGATTCACAAATAGATACAAACCGAAGTGCTGCCATCTATATTATTAATATGCTACTTTTGTAATTCGGTTTCGAATTCAAGAATTCACCAATGGTGCCATTTACGTTAGCAAGTCGCCTGAGGAGGTGCTAGGTGTAAATACTACGGATTTATAGAATTTAAATATCTCTCCGGATATGGAAAGATTGGCGGTAATACTTAGAGTTGTGAATAATAGTATCACGCTGCTATATATTACATATGACGTCATTGCCTGTCGTGGTTACTTTGTCCCGGTGACTAGCTGTCACTAGATCACAGTGGATCCGAGGAACTGGCTATTTTTTGAACCCTATTGGATTTACAAAATTGTCACTAACACTCAAACAGGGCGAAGCCGAACTAAAAGCCGCCTGCAGGGCCTAGGAGCAAAAACCTGGTTTTTTTTACTGTTATTCTGTTTTTTTACTGTTAACAATCAATGCTGAAGTGCGCAATTTCGTACCTTACCTCCAACAGAACTGTCAAATATGTCAAAATGGCAGAGTAACCCTTGAGTAACTATCGGTTTTCGGAAAGTAAAAGCAAAGGTTAAAACTGACATAAGAGCGGCGGTTAAATTGATTGAAAAACGCATTTTTGTGATATTTAACAGTAGCAACTTCTTTCACTCTTATTTTTACTCTAGCAACTGTTGAAACAGACAGCCCTTAAACTACTAAAAATAGCATTTAAAAACAAAATATTATAATTTTAAATAAATTAATGACTTTTAAAAGCATCAATGTTATGCATACATTTCACAAGAATGTACCTATAAGAAAATCAAATATAAAAAATTGAGTAATTTTGACACAAACCCTAATAAGTTATCTAAAAATAATTAATAATAATAATGTAATGACTTTATACTTTAAAAAAAATACATAATTTTTGGACATAAAACTTAGGTAGGTACTTTGGTTTAAATAATAAAAAATAAAAAATTATAATATAACATAATTACAAAATATGCACCAAGTAATAAATAAAATAAAAAACATTTATTTTAACTACTAATTTTTAATTTATTTATCGACCGGTTTTGCTTGGCTCAACCTTCACCAGGGTATCCTTGGTGAATAAATTTCTCGTCAGACACAAATATTAACATGATCGGGCACAATTCATCTGTGAGATTAAATCACAGAAAAACAGATCAAAATAGATTTTTCGCTCAATTTTTCGAGACCAATGGAAACTGGCCCTCTATGAGTGGTGGGGAAGGATGAAAAGTCAGGATCGGCAATATTTACCCTTTGGCACAAAAATAACAGATCACTTCATCTCACAGATTAGTTGCGCCTGACGGAAGGATAAAAAGAAAGTTTAGTGTTTAATTTATTTAATAATATGTCAAACTACAAAGTGATTTCTTTCTACGAAACCGCAAAAGAGTCCCAACTGCTCCCAACCATCTGGAACTAGTGAGACTATGGCATCTCCAATTGGGGTATGTTGTGAGGCTGAAGGTAGTGGGGAGGGGAAGGAGCAGTATTATTATGTCCCAGATTATGAAAGAACTGATAATAATATTTGAACTCCTCCTATTTCCACCATTATAAGCGGAAAATTTGCTTGTGCAATGATGGAGGACTTTGCTGGTTTGAACCCCCATTGATGGTTGAAACCACATTCATTTGTCCACTCAGCTACTAACTAGTATACATATTATTACATAGCAAAAATAATAAATTAATATAATAATGTACTTTGGTTTTACATTAAATCGTAGTCAGTTAAACATAATATATGCCTTATATTATACAGACATAACATAAAAATATGAAGAAAAAAAAAAGTCAATTTTTTTTACGGCAACATTAAAATTTTTTTGGTCAGTGTAATTAAGCTGAAGGAGGTGGTGTTGCCATGTAGTTAGGTTGGAGACAAGCCTTGAGAAAGTGCAGCATGGCAACATCGAGCAGGTTGAACATGACATCTCTATTTATGAGGGGATTCTCGATTGACATTGTGAGCATTTTTAACGCTGCGGCAATTTCATCTCTTCCAAATACGGTGAACAGGATCTCTGGAAAATATATAACATATTTATTAATCCATGGAATGGCAGCGAATTCGTAGTGGATTTGCTAAAAGCTCACCGCTCTAGCCTCGATTTTATGGTATTTTGAACCTTAAAAAATGCTCCCAGCATACTAAAATAAATGTTATTCACTTGGCAAGGAAACAATGTATCTGAATATTAATCTAGCTTGTCGTTTCATCAAACAAAACTTTGGCGTTAGGCGATTCGTCCTCTCTGCCTACCACTGCGGAAGGCGTGTTGGGTAGTTAGTTAGTTAACCAGAAACTTACCGGGAATTTTCTGAATCAGAGCATCGGTAATCTGTTCAGCTTGGATTTCCTATAATGGTTCCTCCACCTTTATCTTGACAGGAGTCCCCTCCAAGTGTTTGGCGATTCGTCCTCTCTGCCTACCACTGCGGAAGGCGTGTTGGGTAGTTAGTTAGTTAACCAGAAACTTACCGGGAATTTTCTGAATCAGAGCATCGGTAATCTGTTCAGCTTGGATTTCCTATAATGGTTCCTCCACCTTTATCTTGACAGGAGTCCCCTCCAAGTGTTAGGCGATTCGTCCTCTCTGCCTACCACTGCGGAAAAGGCGTGATGGGTAGTTAGTTAGTTAACCAGAAACTTACCGGGAATTTTCTGAATCAGAGCATCGGTAATCTGTTCAGCTTGGATTTCCTGGAATGGTTCCTCCACCTCTATCTTGACAGGAGTCCCCTCCAAGTGTTAGGCGATTCGTCCTCTCTGCCTACCACTGCGGAAAAGGCGTGATGGGTAGTTAGTTAGTTAACCAGAAACTTACCGGGAATTTTCTGAATCAGAGCATCGGTAATCTGTTCAGCTTGGATTTCCTGGAATGGTTCCTCCACCTCTATCTTGACAGGAGTCCCCTCCAAGTGTTAGGCGATTCGTCCTCTCTGCCTACCACTGCGGAAAAGGCGTGATGGGTAGTTAGTTAGTTAACCAGAAACTTACCGGGCATTTTCTGAATCAGAGCATCGGTAATCTGTTCAGCTTGGATTTCCTGGAATGGTTCCTCCACCTCTATCTTGACAGGAGTCCCCTCCAAGTGTTAGGCGATTCGTCCTCTCTGCCTACCACTGCGGAAAAGGCGTGATGGGTAGTTAGTTAGTTAACCAGAAACTTACCGGGAATTTTCTGAATCAGAGCATCGGTAATCTGTTCAGCTTGGATTTCCTGGAATGGTTCCTCCACCTCTATCTTGACAGGAGTCCCCTCCAAGTGTTAGGCGATTCGTCCTCTCTGCCTACCACTGCGGAAAAGGCGTGATGGGTAGTTAGTTAGTTAACCAGAAACTTACCGGGCATTTTCTGAATCAGAGCATCGGTAATCTGTTCAGCTTGGATTTCCTGGAATGGTTCCTCTACCTCTATCTTGACAGGAGTCCCCTTCAAGTGTTTGGCGATTCGTCCTCTCTGCCTACCTCTGCGGAAAAGGCGTGATGGGTAGTTAGTTAGTTAACCAGAAACTTACCGGGAATTTTCTGAATCAGAGCATCGGTAATCTGTTCAGCTTGGATTTCCTGGAATGGTTCCTCCACCTCTATCTTGACAGGAGTCCCCTCCAAGTGTTTGGAGAGGCTCCGGAAGTTACCAATGATAAAGTCTCTCAGCCAGAAGTTAAAGGTGTTTAGATTTTCACGGAGGATTTCTTCAACCACATCTGCAATAAAAACAATAATAAAAAATTATACCTAACATATTTTATGACCAGTCAGAAGCAGAGTCACTGAACACATAATATAAATGCCTTCCACGTAGATTTGAACCGAAACTGATGTCCCAACTGATGTAGTGTGTAGACACTGAATCCTTATTTATTTTTCATAAAGTGGTAACTATGAACATTTCAAAATTCACCAATGTTTGAAGAATTCTCCGGGTTTTTTCAAAAAATTACATGTTCTAATTTAATACATTTCTCATTGAAGAAGATACACTAATAATCTAAACGAAAATATGAAAGAGATCAAGTCACAGAAAAATAAAAAGATAACAGTAGCAACTGGGACACAAATCCAGAACCTCTCGTCTTACCGCGACGCGCCTTACAAAATCGGCTACTGCCACCTCATACATCAAATATTTATTATTTTTGTTTAAATCAACAGAGCGACTCAACTGCTCAGCAATTCTGCATTGACGATTGACATTTTCAAAGTCACTAACAGACAGACAATTCAGCAACTATCTTTTGATGCATGACCAAAAAACTGCCCATGTAACCTTTTTATACTTAGATGTATCTCAAATTTATAATCATATAACATGAAAAATAAATAAATAATACCAGCTTGATCAAAAAGTTTTACGACCGGCCAACGTGTACAGTCACCCGACTGGAATTCTTTTTTTTTGTTAGGTTACCCTATCTGTCATTGACACTTCCCTCCAAACGTCATAGCTTAACGTTTGTAAAAGTTACGCTGTACTGATTACCTCTACTTTTGTGCGTGTCATCGATTTTTTACAAGTCTGGAAATGGCATCAATTTTGCACCACAACATCGCACCATCTCACAATAATCCGATTCTTGTCTGTGAATTTTTGACCAAAAACAACACGAATACTATCCAGCAGCCTTCGAGTTCACCTGATCTGGCTCCCTGCGACTTTTTCCTGTTCAACCAAATTAAAAAATCGCTTCAAGGAACACGTTACAGCACCCGAGAGAATGTCATGAAAAAATCAAAAATGGCTCTGATGGACATACTGAAAATTGAGTACAATAGAGAAGCCCAGTCCATTTTTTTTATTTTTTTTAATGAAAAATGACCTTCTAACTTAAATTACTGCATATTTCTTTTTTTTTTTTAGAGTTAGTTTTAATAGTTAAAATAATTTTCAAAGTTTTAATTTTTGGAGATCCCTCGAAAACACCCATATCTATGATGAATTTTGTGACGTCATCTACTAAAATAACGATACACATACTTTATGATTTTTATGTTGGTTTTCTTGAATCTCACATAGGTTTGCGCATGCGCGTGGCTATCTTGTTTATTATAACGCGTTGATTGACTTATTTATTACAAATGGCCAAATCAAATTTTTTGCAAAACAATGAATGATGTTGATGAATTTTACTTGCAGTTTTATGTTTTTGATGATATTTTTCGTTTAAATGATTAATTCACTGTGATATTAGTGTAATTCAGCATAAGTACCAATGCTGCCTTTACTTTTTTCAGTTTTAGTCCTTAAATAATGTTTTGTTGGTGATTTAGTTTCGTTAAAGGTTTTTAGGTTGCTGACATTACATAATCAAAGGTTACTTCTGAAAAAAAAAAAATTTTATGACTTTTCCGCGTGAATTTAATAAAACTTCCATAAAAGTAATATTATTTAATAATGTAAACGCCTTATGCATGTGTAAATAAATTCAAATTAGAGAAATCAACGCATTAATTGCCTAAAACCGAGTCCAAGATGTCGGATTTTTTCAGTTATTTTTTCGGAATTATTATAATATTTTTTTATGCTTTTTAATTGTATGAACGAGATAAAAAGTGAAGCGACAGTTTTATTCCAAATTCATAAAGTAAGAGGACTGTTTTTTTTAAATTTTGAATTTTCCTAAATTTTTTGACCATTTAATAGAATATGTTTACAGTCAGCTGCTTTTTTTTTTAAATTTTTTCATTTTGAAACTTAAAATACTGCAATTTTCAAACACAATCGTTTATGTCAGATACAAAAATCTAAAAGGCACATTCTATTAAGTTTCTATAAAGGTATATGCTTTTACGACATCTTCAAAAATAAGAAATATATAGAATATTCGGTTGTGTCATACCTAAATTCCCATATAAATGACCCAAATGAATTACAGTGAATCATCAGTGAATCTTCCGTCGTGACGTCACCATAACAGCATTACACAGCATACCAACTTAACGCTGTGTTTTAACGAGAATATTAAAAATGCACTTTTTAATATTTTTTTAAAAACTGTACGTTTAATATTATTAAAAAAAACTTATATATTCAGAATCAGCGTTTATTGGTCTATATCATAGGTTCTCAACGTGGGCGATAACGCCCCCTTGGGGGCGTTTGAGACCCTTAGGGGGGGCGGTAGAAGATCCAGAGACAATTGGGGGGCGTTGAGATGGCACAGGGGGGCGTTGGCAAGTAAAAAAATATGGTTTAAAAAAGAAAAACAAAACACGCTAATCACATACTAATAAAGGAAAGTAAACTTTAATGGGTATTTTTTGTTATTGTGTGTATTTTAATCATTTTTATCACGTTTGCGAAAATTCATTCGAGAGTTCGGGAAGTGAATGAAAATTGAACTGATAGATTCCGTTACATTCAGATCTAAATTAAATTTTATGAATGAAAATTTTAATTTGTTGATAAGAATAATTTTTTTTTTAAATTTAAATCTTCTGATTTCACGTGAAATATCTCATTCAATGGGATTACCTGTATAAATTACCCTATATTCTCATACGGCAATATGGTGTGGATTATAATTAATACGGATTTATCGAAAATCCTACAAATCCATCATCACCAATGTGCCTTATTTGTCGAAAAACATTTTCAAATGAAGCGATGAAGCCTTCTAGGCTTTAAGATCATTTTAATAAAATCCACCCGGATAAGAAAGACAAATATGTGACCTATTTTCAAGACATGAAAAAGAAGTACGAAATTCAGCCAAATATATCAAAACAATTTTCGACAGCTTCTAAGCAAGACGATGATGGACTTCGAGCTTCGTACAATATCTCATTGTTGATTGCTAAAACAGGTAAACCACATACTATTGGGGAAGATTTAATTTTACCAGCAGTAAAAGAAGGAATAACCACTGTGCTCCATAAACCAGCTGCAGATATTATCGGAAAAATTCCTTTGAGCAAAAGTTCAATTGATGAAATGGCTGAAAACATTGAAGAATCATTGTGCAATCATCTGCAGTCTTGTCGATTTTCAATTCAGCTGGATGAGTCCACTTTACTAAATAATAATAATAATATTTGGATGACTTGTATAGCGCCGTTTTTGTGAAAAATCACCTCAAGGGCGCTGTACAAATTTATAATACGTTTATACAATAAAAATAAATAGTAGGGTCCAGTGTATTTAAAATTTTAACACATTTTCATTTAAGTATCGTACCTAATACTTTCTGATGAAAAAAAAAGCAATTTACGATAAAAATATTACATATTTTACAAAAGTTAATAAATACATTTATTTGTTAAATATCATTAAATTATTAATTAATTGTTAATTATCGCCCTGATGATGATTGCATTCTATTAATTTTAATTTGTAGAACTCCATTTATTTATTTTTATTTTATAAGTTCAATAATATCTATTATTTGATGTATAAAAAAAAGTTTATTTATAAACAAGTTCTACTGTGTAATTATTATAACGCGTGACAGCTGTTTCACTTTCTGAAGTTTGATTGCCTTCAGAAGGCGAAACAGCTGTCATGGGTAATAATAATTATACATCAGAACTTGTTTAAAAATAAAGATATTTTTTAATAAATGGTACAATAATATTATTGACGATATAAAAGAAAAACTTGAGATTGATATTATAAAAGATCGGGGATACTTTTCACAAATATCTACAGTCATACATATCTATATGTATACGTATATTAGGTAATACCTAGGCACATTTATATTTAAAAAATATTTAAAATAAGTTATCACTGTTATAAGTTATCATTTTTGATATGTTCTGAAAATAATTACCGCAAAAACCTAATTCAAAATTTTCTAATTTTAAAATGAAAATTTTGTAAAATTGTAACCAGTATGAGTTTACTTGCAAAAAAATATACTTTAGTAATATTAATATAATATTTATGAATTTTATTACTACCTTATAAAAAATATCTGATTAAAATTAAAATATTATTTTCCGTGGATGTATAAGACAGTGAGTATCTCGTAATTCTGTAATCATATCGATTGATTAGATTACTGAACATGATGAAATAGTAAATAAATGAAAATATAAAGGGAGAATGCATGAAATAGGCGTTACCCCCGGTTGCTTTCTTTCCTGAATTAAAATTAAATAAATCCGATTTTGCTCTTGCACGGACTTCTATCAACTACGACGTACGACGGTACGACGTCCGACCTCAGTCGACAAAATCCCCCAATGGAGCATTGTTATTGTCATACGTGAGATTCATCAATGATGAGAAAATATGTCAAGAAATTGTTTGTTACAAATTTGGAAACAGGTACAAAAGGAGAAACCATATTTAATACACTGGAAAAGTTTTGTGACGAAAAGAAAATTCCTTTAAATAATATTTTGTCAGCTGCTACGGATGGCGCCCCAGCTATGACAGGGCGTCACAAAGGCTTCATAGCATGCTTAAAAAATAAAGTTCCCGACTTGCTTGCTGTGCATTGCGTAATTCATCGCCAACATTTGGTTGCGAAAAATCTGATTGAACGCCCCCATACATCACTGCAATATGTTATCAGAGCAGTTAATAAAATCAGAAGTAACTCATTGAATGACAGATTGTTTGGACAGCTTTGCATTGCCAATGATGAAGATTTCAACCGATTGCTGCTTCACACAGAGGTGCGCTGGCTGTCAAAAGGTTCATGTTTGACTTGATTTTACAATCTGTTTGAGTCTGTGATAGAGTTCCTAGGAAACAAAGACACAGAATTGCGCGACAACCTCACCTCATCGAAGAACGATATTGCGTACTTGACAGACCTGTATAAATTGTGTAATGATGTTAATCTCCAACTTCAAGGTGAGGACTTAAATTTGATTAAGACAAAAATTGTGTTGCAGCTTTTGTATCCAAACTGCTATTATACAAAAGAAATATCGGCAGACGGGAATTTAATAACTTCCTAAATTTATCAGCAGTATCATTCAAGAACGACGACTTGCTTGTTTACAGTCAACATTTGGAAAACCTCCACAGTGATTTCAAGGAACGATTCCAGGATATTTTAAACATGGAAATACCAGATTGGGTTTTGGATCCTTTTTCAAATGTCAACACAGCAGGGTCATCCCAGTTAGAAGAAGAACTAATAGAACTGACGACAAATGAGGAATTAAAAATTAAATTTAAGAATGGCTACCAAGAGTTTTGGCTGCAGAAGCCGATTTCGAAACTGTACCCAGGATTATGGTCGATAGTTCAACGATTTTTAATAGCATTCCCATCGTCTTATTTAGCTGAACGTGGATTCAGTGCTGGAGCAACGTTGGTAACCAAAAAGAGAAATAGGCTCCATATTACTGAACGCGGCGACTTACGTTTGTTTTTAAGTAAAATCGAGCCTAATATAAACAAACTTCTTAAAAATCATCAAATTCAACCATCTCACTAAATAAGTTATAAATTCAATACCTTTTCTATGTTAAAAAAAATACTTCTCTATATTTATTTATTTATTTATTTATTTATTTATTTATTTACGGACGAATAGTCCATTACATAACAATATAACAAACACGAATAAAAAAGAGAGATGACAATGGAAGGAGAATACATATATATGAAGAGCATTGACAAAATACATATAATATAAAAGTAAATATAGAAGATAGTATAATATAAATACATATAATATAAAAGTACATAAGTAGCTTGAAGACGGATTTAAAAGACTTTAAAAAATCACATTGCGTATCGACTGCCGAAAGTCATTTAGGCTTACACCAAAAAATTCAGTGCTTTGATTTGCGTTGACAAGTCTCGACATTCTGGATAAAGGAGAATGATATCCATAATTAGTAGAATGTTGATTGAGGAACAGCAATTCATTATTTCGGAGTCTACGGGAAGGGATGTTGAACTGGATGAGTTGTAACAAAGCAGGTGTGTCAGTAATACTGTGGATAATTTTGAAAATGCATATTAGATCAGAGTCCTTTCTACGTTTTTCTAAAGAAGAAATATTTATAGTTTGTTCAATTTCATCATACGAGTACTCGCCTCTTTCAAGTCCTAACCTCCAAGCAATCCCTCGCAGGAAGCGATGTTGTACAGATTCAATGTGATATATGTGGACAGCATAGAAAGGTGACCAAATAACACTAGCATATTCAAGGTGAGGGCGAACCAGTGAACAGTAAAGAGTTTTAAGTGTGCTTATATGTTTGAAGTCAGAGGTAATTCTATGAATGAAGCCGAGTAGTTTAAGTGATTTGTTTACAATGTTATTGATGTGATCACGGAAAGAAAGTTTGCAGTCTAGAGTGACCCCAAGGTCCTTGATAGATGTGACAGTAGAGAGACAAACATTATTTAGTTTATAATCAAACTGAATAGGTTTTTTGGTTCTATAAAAGGACAAAATTTTGCATTTATCAACATTAAGTTGCATGCAGTTAATTTTGCACCAATCATTAAATGAATCAATATCGAGTTGAAAAAGTAAACAATCAAGATGGGATTTAATTATCTTAAGAATCTTATTGTCATCGGCAAAAAGCCAAAAACGTGTGTGAGAAAAAACTTTAATGATATCGTTAATAAAAAGATTAAAAAGAAGCGGGGCCAAATGGGCTCCTTGCGGAACGCCAGAGGTTACATCAATGTTAAAGGATTCAAAGTTATTTATTTTAACCCTTTGTTTTCTATTTATCAAGTAAGAGTGAATGAATGATAAAAATGGGTCTCTAATGCCTATAGCATAAAGTTTGGCCATGAGGATACGGTGGTTAACTTGGTCGAAGGCTTTGGAGAAGTCAGTGTAGAGGACATCGACCTGAGTGTTGTCTTCTAAGGCTTTAAGAATGGTATTTGTAAAGGACAGTAAATTAGTTGTTGTAGATTTGGCCGATCTAAATCCATGCTGTTCCTCAATCAGAACATTTTTGAAAATAGGAGTGATTTTCTTTGTAATTATTGACTCAAATATCTTTGGAATATTAGATATAATTGATATTGGTCTGTAATTTCCAATATTTGATTTGTTTCCGGACTTAAAAATGGGTCGAATAAATGAAATTTTCCATAAGTCAGCAAATGTTCCGGATGAGAGTGATAAATTGTACAACATACAAATTGGGTTAGATAATGAACATTTACATTCTTTTAGCAAGATTTCTGGAATGCCATCAGGTCCGGTACTTTTTTTGTTAGAAAGATTATTTAAGGATTGGTAAACCTCTGCAAGTGAAATTTGGCAATCATTCAAGTCAATATTATAATCATAGTTAAGTGGAGGGATGGTGGATGAAGCATCAGAATATACAGAGGAAAAGTGTTTAGCAAAAAGGTTAGCGATGTCGTGACCATTTGTAGCGTGAGTTTCATAATAATACATACTTGAAGGGAGATCATTATCTGTACGCTTTTGCGCAACAAATTGCCAAAATTGTTTAGGATTTTGCAGTAATTTTGTCTCTGTAACTTCTACAAAAGATTTATAGCATTTGGCTGATTCGATTTTAGACAGTTCCCTTAATTGAGAAAATTTTTGATAAAATTTTAAGTTGCCAGTGTCTTTAAATATCTTATGGGTTTTCTTTTTTTCAATTATTAACTGTTTAAGTTTCGAGCTAAACCAATTTGGAAACTTGGGTTGAGAGTAACATCCCTTAGGGACAAACAAATCTATAGCACGTGTTACACATTCATTAAATTTAAATACGGCGTCATTAATATCAGAATTTAAAAATAGTTTTGTCCAATTAATCAAGGAAAGATATTTGTTCATGTTAGAATAGTCACCATTAAGATATCTGTAGTGATACGAGACACTTGGTTTCAAAGATTCAAAATTGAAAAAATTAGTGATGTTAATAGCGAGAGGTGGATGATATTTATCAATAGGTAACAAAGAGACATCAGCTTCACTTACTATGACATTAGGTATGCTAGTGAAAATTAAGTCAAGGCAAGAACCTAGACAGTTAATAACTGGATTTACTTGAAACATGTTCATAAAAGCAAAAAAATTTACAATTTCAATAGCTTGTTGGGAAAGATTACTAGTAGGAGTTTTTACCCCTTGGTTGTCATTCAGCCACAATATTTTAGGTAAATTATAATCGCCACAAATAAGTAAGGAATCAGCGTTTCTAGAGACACGCTCAATTGAAGCAGTATGCGACTTGTAGACTTCTACCGAAGAGGAAGGAGGAATGTAAACACAACCAAGTACAAACTTTTTGGTACCAAATATAACACATAGGAACAATTGATCAGAAACATTGTTAGATGTTTCTAGAACATGGCAAGGGTATTTTTTATTTACACATATCATCACCCCACCACCTTTACACTTCACAGAAGAAGTAGAACGGTCACAGCGAAAAATTTTGTAGTCAAACAGTCCAAGTTCAGCAGATGAGACATTATCAGAGAGCCATGTTTCGGTAAGAAATAAAAAGTCGTAAAGACATACACTGACATTAGAGCGAATAGTGTTCAGTTTTGTATTTAGGCCACGAACGTTTTGGTAGTATGTTGAAAAGGAATTATTCACAGAACGATTCTTCAGATTCAACCTAAAAAATTTATCCTAGAAAGTTCACGTCTCTCAGCAGCTTGGCGAGCAGGGCAGTCTTGAGCTCCAGTTTTGTGGGAAGCCGGTTTTCTGAAGAAGGTGCAGGTGGCACATAACGGAGATTTCTCCTTTTTGGGGCAGACATCACGGTTGTGGCCAACTTTGGCACAGTGGGCACAGGTGGGTAAGTCTGCTTGGCACTTGGAAGCTATGTGGCCATATAGTTGACAGTGGCCACACTTCAGGCTATCTACCCAATCTCTTACGCGGTGTAGTTGCCAGTCAATGGCAAGTTTTGTACGGGATATTAGAGAGTGACGAACAGTTGAAGGGACTCTAAAAATGTGGATGCACTTACCAGTGCGAGGGCCCGATTTATGAGAGAAAGATATGTTCTCTTTTAAATTTTCTAGTGAGAGACCGGTGTCGCTGGAAGATTGATGATGAATCGCCAAGATAATATCCTCAGACGAAATATCTTGAGGGAGGTCATGTATGGCAATACGAGGGAGGCGATTTGGGGCGATCGTTGCTTTAAGACCAGCTTCAGATAAAGCTGGAGCATTTGCCAATTTCGTCGCTTCAGCAGAAGTGCTAGGGTGGATTATCACCCCACCACTTTTCAGTTCTCGCATTCCAGTTACTCGTATGCCCAAGGTGGCAGGATTTACTGCAGTTTTCAGGGTTTTCAAGGTGGCCTTGGAAGTGGACTGGGTGTTATTGGCCGGAAACACGAGAACTGAAGGTCTAGCAGGGCCAGGAAGAGCATTATTTCTTGTAATAAGTGGCAAGCAAGGATATTGAGTTCCACTGGTGTCAGAAGAGGAAGCAGCGACAGTATTCCAGGCGCGGGTGGGCGCAGTCGGTGCTTTATTAGGTATGCACTTGGATGTAAACACAGAAAGGGCACCTTCCAGTTTACCCATTTCCAGAGCCATCATATTGGAAATGGAGAGAACACTGATGAGCTCCTTTTGAATCCTGATCTGCTGATCTTTAGTGGCTCGGCATGATGGATCAGTTATAATTGCCATTGCGGCCTGGACCTTCTCAGCCAGCTGTTTGACATATCCAGTAGTGTCACATTCAGGTATTAGGGGTGTCTCATAATCTGGGTTAATAGCGGACACTTGGGCAGGGTCATTTTTTCATATAATGAAGTACGCGTTTTAATTAATAAGCTTCTTCTCAGAAATAGGATAGGAGCCATAACCCATCGTCCTCCCCCCCCAAGATGGTATGTAAAAGCAGTTGGGGGGCGCCAGAAAAAAAAATATTGTCAAAGGGGGCGGTGGGCAAAAAAAGGTTGAGAATCTATGGTCTATATGAACATATTTTTTTAAAGCCATAATATTTTTCACTGGAGTTCCTTATTGGTGTTTCGAGGATTAGATTAAGCGCTAACGTAAGTGCGTTGCAGTCGATGGGGAGTACTTTAAAGGGAACCATATTGAATCAATAAACTTGTAACTTCGACTTTATGAATAAAGTCCTAAAACTCTTTGATGAAGGTGTTATAAAAGGAGATACAATGACTTTTATAGTTTATATCAGCTTGTGGTGTAAGTACCACAAGAATACTCTACTGTTGTCAGTGAACTGTGTAAAAAAGGACACAGAAAGACCTAAGGGGTTCATATGTATTTATAGGTTGCTTACCTGCCATGGCAACACTGGTACACTTGACAACAGCATCTTTCTGCAGGGATCCGCCCAGGATTACAGAGACCAGCTCCATGCACATGTGGTAGAGCGGACAGCCGTTTATCAGCTCCGACTCTTCTGCAAATATTCATCAAAACAATAAGGGAATAAGGCCCACATTTCAAAATTACTGCGTCTAATTTATTATTGGTCAGCAAGACGAGATGAAATCACCCATACATTTTAACGCAGCCTAATGTATGTGCCACACATGCAGATAAAGCGCGAGCAGATATCTGTTGTACCGCGAGCGCTTACATGTTGTACCGTCACCCTACGCTATCAAATATTTCTTTCTATGGTAGGAGAGGGGGTCAGTAGGGAGCTTCCACGAAATGCCATTTATTTATACTGAATCTGTCAATTTTACAACTGTCATCCGTCCATTTAGGCAGCTCTGTAATTAAAATGACCCCCTCTCCTGTTTACGGCAGAGAGGTAGGTCGCAAAACTTTTCGTATATTGTCTCAGGAGTGGTTTCGGCGTAAGATCTGTATTGCCTATGGTTGATCTGCGCATAAACTGCTTAGGTGTGACAGGTCTGATGGGATTGTATTGGAGAGCGTTATTTGGCGTGCAATGATCTTTTATTTGCACGTGTGGCGGTTACTTTAAAGGTTAAGAATGCGGCGGAACAGTAAATATTTACCAAACTTTTTTACTAACTGGACAGCAAAAACTAAAAAAATTACTTAACCACTGGAGTGACAGCGCAATTTAAAACTTTTTCCTCTGATTGCTCGAAATATTTTTGAGGTTGAATATTTTCCACCCACATTAAAAAAAACATACCTCCGAATTTTATTATGGGGTCATACAAACTGATTATAGCCAATGAATTCATCTATCTTTTGTAGATTATCACATATTTGTAAGATTTATAAAAAAAATATTATAAAATCGTAGACTTCTACTTAATTACTTATAAATAAGAGAAAATTTGCCAAAATTGGCAGCAAAGCAATCCGAGGTATTTTAAATAGTGCCATATTGTGGCAAAAAGCGCTCCAGTGGTTAAAAATAACAAAAAGATAAACAAGAATAGTAATTGGATAAAATAGACACGATGACAAAACTGAACATTATAAAATAATAGGTGAGGTTAGTTAGGTTTATTCTTGTTTTTTTTTCTTCTCTTTTCTGTTTTGATAGAACCTTTTAAAATATTACCTACCCAAATCATCCTGCACATTGGTGTTATTAGTAGCCCCTTGCGTGTTCCCGGGGTGGTAGGAGACCCCACTCTGCCTGGACCCCACCAGCACCTCCAGGGAGTCCTGTGCAGCCTCCACTTCTACCACACAAAAGCCTCTCCTCTCCACCAGCAGCTTGCTAACTAGAATGCTCACCTGCAGATCAAATACATAATTTTCAATACAATTTTCTATTGCAAGTAATCAATGAAAAACAAGAAACAATTGCATTTTTTTAATACAAATAGGTACCATACTTAATAACTAACTAACCATCACGCATTTTTTCCGTAGGGGTAGCCAGAGAGGACGGACCTCCAAACAACTCGGCTTGTCTCATTCATATTCATACATGGTCTCTTACATACTCTTTTATTAATCTGACTCTTGACATGGCCCATCTCAAGTATCTGATTCACTTGATCGTGCAATATCTTCCTCGGGCATCCCCGTCTTTTTCTACCATTCACATTTGCGACATATATTCTTCTTACATTACTTTCTTCGTTCATTCGTTCTACATGCCCAAACCATCTGAGGGTCCCTTTCTTAATCTTACTCATTACACTTACATCAGCCTCTGTCTACCATACAAGAGACTTCCCGCTGTCCAGAGCCAGTGGGACTATGGCATCCCCAATTGGGGTGTGTTGTGAGTCTGAAAGGAGTGGTGAAGGGAAGGAGATGAGGAAGGTGGGGAAGAACCTGGCTAATCAGATCTGGTCACCAAACACGGCTAAAACCATTTTAAGCAACTTTTCAATTTGAATGTTGGTTTTACACCAGGCCCCACTGGCTCCAGACGGTTGGGTGGGTTCAGGACTCTTGTGCGGTATTCGCATAAAGCAAAAAAAAAACAAACAGTAAGTCACCACATATTGACAGCTTCCGTGGTCAAGAGGTAAAGCTCTTGACTAGCAATCCGGAGGTCGCAGGTTAACTTCAGCCTCACAACATACACCACTTGGGGATGTCATAGTCTCACTGTTTCCAGGAAGTTGGGAGTCTTGTGCGGTATTCACATTAAAAAAAAAACATGCATAAAGGAAATGTATTCCATTAAATTTTGAATTTTGCATTTTCCGCGTTGTCGTTTAAAGCAGTGCTTCAAAGTTAGAATGTAAACGTCAAAACTGACAGATAATGTACAATGTGGAAGATAAAACAGAAAAACCAAGACAGTGATTTTGCGTCAGATTTTTACATAACCAAAAGAATATAGATTGTTGGAATAAATTGCAAAAGGAATTATTTAACCTTTGGGAGAGTATGGCCGCACCGTTGGAGTCCAAAAAAAAATCTGCTCAAAGGAGTATAGACGCACATGGTGCGGCGTTGTTTTTGGAAATTTTCCTATTAATAATATTAATTTTTAATATTAATATGAAATGTTTTGCAGTTATTAATATCTGATTAATTCGGTTATTTTAGTAAAATATAGGTAATTTTTATATAAAGTTAATTTTTTTATAATAGATACGATAAAGAGAAGTTTTAAATTTTGTTTGGAAAAATATCTCACTCTCTCGAATACTTTTTTCTCCCAGAAACTCACTCTCTTAGAGGTTGAAACATTTCCTTGGCAAACCATTTATTTTAAAAGAAGCTATTGAAATGCTTTATCTATTATAACCATAGATGTCGCAAATCAGAACTTCGTAGACTATTTTAGAACGATGTTAAAAATAAATTTTTAAAATATTTATTACAATACCAATTTCGATTTATTGGATTTATATAGGTGAACATTTTAATTATATTGCGGTTAACTCTTAGATTTGAGTACAAATCGTGGTATTTTCTCTTTCTAAAATCGTTTAGATCTTATTTCTAACCATGATAGTAAGGGAGGCACAACGATTTCTATGAGACCTGTACGAGTTGTTCCGAAAACCAAACAAATTGACTTAAAACTTGGTTAACCACTCCGATCTATTGCGAATATGCACTTTTTAAGTCTTAAAAAAAATGTCAGATTAAAAACTTTATGTTATTTCCGCTTCACAATTAAAGCTCTATAAATTAAACATTTCTGAACGTAGCCGAATACCAAAAACTGTTTTTGAAAGGTTACAAAATAAGCTTTCAAATTGTTATATTACAAATAAATTTCAACATTTGTAAATATTAAAATTTAAAATGCAAACATAAAAAAAAATGTAAAAATGACTCACGTGATGTTTTTATGTGAAAACGGTACTAAAATCACGGATTATGTAAAATTTTTTTACTTATTCTATTGTATAAATGTATAATAAACAATTTAGTCACCTCACTTTTTATCGTTTCATACAGGAATATTAAATAACAATTAACAATGTCTAGCGGCCCGTAGGCAATTTCGCAGGTAAAATATGTTCAGAAATGTTTCATTTATAGAGCTTTAATTGTGAAGCAGAAATAACACAAAGTTTTTGTAAATCTGACATTTCGTTTAAGACGTAAAAAGTGCATATTCGCGATAGATCAGAGTGGTTAATTAAATATTACAATTTGAAGTTTTACTCATAAAGTTAAAAATAACAATAATAAAAGTTTTATACTACATACTGGCAAATAATTTGACTACACAATGAATTTATTATTTAACCATCGGATAACTTACGTCAACATTTCCTTTGACAAAAATCCAATCATCCTTATGTTGGTGCGCCCTCACCATGGTGAGCTTATCGGCTGCACCACAAGATGTCTCCGTGTACCCGGCCACCGCGTCCGCTAGCGAATCGCCACCGACTGCCGTCTTGATCGTATTAAAAACCCCAGTGACAGTTCGCGTAAACAGCTTATCCAGTCTCTGCATGTTGTTACCGTTCGGTTGGATATGTATCGCGGTCGGAATGGATCCGACTCTATGATTTAACGCCTCTTCCGCCTCGAAAAGCTCGGCCGAGTTGTGCGGGTTTAGTATCGTGAAGCCGTTCTCTGATTCGAAGCTCGGTATGGACGCTATTTCCGGTTGGTCGGTTGATCTCTGATTTTTTTCCGGGACTCTTTGACTGGCGGTGACCGGACGGTGCACGGGAGAGTTGTTTGGTTGCGTTGCGGATGCCGGTTTGGATAGTGTGGCTAGTTTGTTGTCGTGGAGATGGAGTAATGCTCCGTCATCTTGGGATCTAGAAAAAATAAAATCTTTATTTGATATGATTTCAGATTTTCACAGCCAAAAATATTTTCGTTAGTTGGCTTTGGGGTGTTATGCCGATTTGTGCTGCCTCCTTCTTTAGTCAACCTTTCTGAAAGCGTTACAGTGTCCATCATCACACACATCTGCCCTGACGATGGACATTGTAACGCTGTCCGAAATGTTGGCTAAAGAAGGAGGTAGCGCAACACGGCGTGAAAAAAAAACCTTAAGTTATTTTAATACGAATACTGCACAAGATTTCAACTGCCCAGAGCCAGTGAGACCATGGTATCACAGCTCTAAATTCATTGTTCTGAATTCCTTCACATAATCAATCTAAACATATCTAAACGAAAAACTAGAGACATTAACATTTTACATGTATGTTTATTATCATTCCATGGTTTGCATTCTGCAATAATTTATACAGTATTCGTAATAAATATTTAAGTGATACACATGTATTTGACAATAATTTGAATTTAACAAACTTCAAAAGCCGTATACACGAACCATTTCTACTTAATTTTTTGTATTTTTCGGACATTAACTATGTAACAATTTCTAGACATTTTGTTTAAAGAGTTTTGCTTTCTGAGTTACCCTTTAAATCTTGAAAAAATTTACAAGATGCTCGACGTTTTTGTCAATCAGACAACTCTACGCTAAATCGTCTATTCTTCACCTCTTCAAATTCGAACTACATACCCCTTTACTTTCTCAGTCCTCAATAACAAGCCGGTCTTCAACAAACCTAACACTCAACATCCCGCTAAAGCACACGACCCACGGACAAAGATCCTTTAACTACTATTCCATTAAACTATATAACTGCATGCCACCTTCTTTGAAACAACCAACTGATTATTCACCAACAAATAAACTAAAAAAACAAATCACAGACTGGATAAAAAATAAAGGAACACTATTTTTCCAAAATCTATTTACTCCAAACCAAACATAAAAATTTACTTGGCATTTAAATTATACCACTAGATCTACAAAATAGATTAATATTGCATAACTATTTTTAAAATATTGGCACTAATATCATCTACTTTTGTTTTTTCTTTTATTCTCTTTTCGACTCAACTGCTTTCTAAGCTCACTTCATGTATATTCTTTATTTTTTTTTCTTTTTACTATAATGTATTATCCATTGCGACTTTAGTACATTATCATGCTCAACTTACCTTATCTCACTACATTGTGTCTGTATAATATTATGATGACTATCTAAACACAGCTACCTACACCTACTATATGTACAATACTGCCACCATGGGTGGTACTACGGAGTCCTCCTTGAGAGTCTCAAGGGGGATACTGTGTTATCACTTATGATGGCATAATAAATACATGCGTACACCTCAGCACGGGTTCTCCCAGTGAGGTGTTCACAAACCATAACCACATTCGTTTTAACCAATTACATAGGGTTGCCGATCATATTTCACTCTACTACCTACTATGTTTCATATTAAGAATATTTTTTTGTTTTACTTCCACCTAATGTCATTGTCATTGTATTTTTTAACCTGTATGTCATTGTATTTATTAACTGTATGATTAATAAATAAAATAAACCACTCCGACCCATAAGTTTGTTTTCACGATAACCTATTAGGAAATGTACATTTACAGACCGTATTTATCTCGTATAAAAACAGCATTTATCTCAGGAATACTGGGTATCTGCAGCCTTAGTTCCAGAAAGGATGTCGCATTATTACTGATGGATAATAAGCTTCTGAACGGTTTATTATCAACTAGCAGATCCGGTCACACGTTGCTGTGGCTAACAAAACACAACGCCACGCTATTACCCAACCTTTATAACCAACGCCATCTGATAAATCAAATCCACACCGCCCGTCTGCCAGCCCGCTGTAGGCTGCCCGCTGCTGCTTGGTAAGATACATTATATATTTCAGGCAATTTACACAAAACCTTGAACAATTATGTACCTAAAAACCTTCCTCTTGAATCACTCTATTTATTGGTGAAAACCGTATGCGAAAAATCCGTTGCGTATCTAAGCGCACAGAGAGCGCGAGCGAGTACATTTTATACTATGTAACGATACCAGACATTCTGGCTAAAATAGGATATTATGTCCCGGATAATTTCACACGAAGTCGCCAACACAGCCTTTTGATTATTCCCAGTTGCAGAACTAACTTACCAATGGTGATGCCCCTGGTAAGACTTACCAGGTAAATTAACTGCCTCACAGGAAAAGTGTGTATTTTTTAACATGTCCTACATAGAATTTGAGCTTGAAATATTATTTAATATAGATTGAGAAATTTGGCGTATTTTTCGGATGGTCAAAACATTTCCGCTTTACAATAAAATGCAAGTACATAAATGAAATATTTCTGAACATATCCCAAAACTGGACACTGTTTTTGAAAGGTAATGAAATACGATTTCAAATTCAAAATAGACATAACTTTTTAAATATAAAAATTTTGCAAGCAAACATAAAAAGTTTTAAAAATAGCTCACCTCAGGTTTTTTCTAACTAAAATTACTGATTATGAAAAAAAATAAAAACACATAAAAATTTTATTGTACAAATTTATTATAAACGTTATTGTCACCTCACTTTTTTGTCTTTTCGTAAAAAAATTATTAATAAATAATTCTTAAAATTTCAATTTTTTTTTTTCAAATTAAGATCCAAAACTTTGGTTTCATAAAGGTGTACAATTTACTTTTTTGGTGGTTATTTTTTAGATTTGACTATAAACCGAGGTGTTTTGTCTTTCTAACACCGTTTAGAACATACATATTTCTCACTCTGATAGTAAGGAAGTTATAGCGATTTATATGAGACATATGTGAGCTGGGACAAATACGGTCTCCTGCCATTCAACGGGTTAACTGTGTGTTAACTGTTGACTTTAGCCAGATGTAAATATTTTGTCCCGCATGTAAATGTATTTATAATGGAAAATGGTCTGGCAAAGCACTGGTTTTTATACTGTTTATGCAAATAAATATAATTTGTATGTAAACATTCATCAAATGCAAAGGTCTAACTGCAACAATTTGACTTTTGGATTTACAACTTAATTTGGGCATTGAACAATCAATATTTGATAAACTTACATTGGCGTTACATCCCCTGTCTTCTGTTGCAAAAGACTGCGTAATTTGGCGATGGTGGATGCAAAATCGGCTGCTTCTTCGTACTCGTAATCTGGAGACTCCGTTCCGGTAACAGCCGGCTCGATGGCTATCGGAATCGGCAAGTCCAACAACTAAAAAATAAACAGAAATTGTAGCAAATAGAGCTATAACATATTTTGTTAACCCTTTTCAATAGTTTCTCTTAAGGTGATACTTAAAATAATTAAGAATCTACTCTTTCGCAGATGGTGATAATTGAATTATTTTAGGTTAACCACTCAGCAACATAAGCAGATATACACGTTAATATGCCGACATCAGTAAAGTACAATAAGCGTGTTTACACGTCAACGCGTATGTTTATACAGAAATCGTCATAACTCCGTTATTGTTCTAGTGACATCCCTAAAACAAAAAGGAGAAGCTCCATAATAAATCAAGCTACCCATCACTATTCAAGATGTCCATAGAAAAACATAAAAAATCTTTTCTGTCAGATACAATATGATAGACCGCCAAATTGCCTACCCACTGTAAGACATCGTTATTTTTTTATTAAATATTCTTGTATGAAATGATAAAAAAGTGAGGTGACCAAATTGTTAATTATACATTTATACGGTAGAATAAATATTGTATTTTATATAATCCGTGATTTTAGTACCGTTTTCACATAAAAACATCACGTGAGTAATTTTTTCATTTTTTTATGTTTGCATTCTAAATTTTAATGTTTACAAATGTTAATATTTATTTGTAACATAACATTTTGAAAGCTTATTTCATAACCTTTCAAAAACAGTTTTTAGTAATCGTCTAAGTTCGGAAATGTTTCATTTATAGAGCTTTAATTGTGAAGCGGAAATAACATAAAGTTTTTGTAAATCTGACATGTCGTTTAAGACGTAAAAAGTGCATATTCGCGATGTATCGGAGTGGTTAAAACACTTTTTGTAAGTTATGCTTTAAAATATTAAGCTCGTACAAACGCAATATAAATAAAAAGTTTTGTCCATAAACAAACTCAAATCTTTCAAGTGTTTTTTTAAAAAAAAAAATTTATATGAATACCTCACCAGAGTCACCAACTACTCCCTTCTGGAGCCATTGAGACTATGGTATCCCCAATTGGGGTATGTTGTGAGGCTGAAGGTAGTGGGGAGGGGAAGGAGATTGGGAAGAGGAAGGTAGGGAAGTACCTGGCTATTTAGATCTGGTCACCAAACATGGCTAAAGCCATTTCAAGTAACGTTTCAATTCTGAATGGTGGTCTTACACCAAGTGAGAGTATCTTCCACTCTGGAAAGTGCCGCAAATATACTACATATTATTTTTAATTAATTAATTGTGAAATACCACAAATAATTCAAATAAAATTTATTTGGGCACGCCGGGTTCGAAACCGCGACCTTAGGATTGTGAGTCGAGAGTGTTACCTCGGGACCACAGAGGCCGTCAAAGCTTTTCTTGAAAGGAGAGGAAGTTGTGCGAAGGAAAAGGGTATGAGGGATGAACTACTTAGATCAATAATTACTTTTTTGACCGCCTGCAGAGATAATAATAATAATATTTAGTACATTTCTATAGCGCCATTTACGTGAGAACCTCACCTACTAAAGGGCGTTTAAAAACATAATTTATATATGAGGCTTTTAATGCCGGCAGAGTATATCGTCCAGGAATGAAGATTGTTTATTGATTTCTTAGCATAAAAAAAATGAAACAATATTTTTGACTTCTACATCAGATAAGTCACTATGTCAATCTGGAGCACCTGACAAAGGTATTCAAAGCATTCAAATGAGGGACATTTTAGAGTACTTTCTGGTACTTAAATCAAATTATCAAAAACTGATACAGGCTCTTTTAGCATTAACCCCCCCAGATAATCTATGTAACCTAACACTTAAGACACTTATAACTTCTTACAATTAAGATGTATTACTAGTGGCTTATAACTAAGATGAATTGCTAATGACTTACAACTAAGGGCCATTGTTACTAACTTTTCGATCGACCAATCTGAGTCTACCACCATCAGCTAAGCGATTTTTAAGTATTTTAAAGGTAACACTCAATCCTCGTTGTACCCAAATATTTTATTGTTGAATATCTTAAGTGACACCGCCCAAAATGGCATCAAAGTAAAAACTTTAGATGTTAAATTGATATTAAAGAGTTAAATATTGTATTTATTACTAACACAAATAATTTATTTTAAATGCTGTTATCCATAAACTTGCATTTTATATATTTTTTTAAAATGTATAAAATATTTTAAAATAAGGTATCAGCTGACCTTTGTGGTCAATGCGTCGGTACCACATGACGTTAGCGCCATTCTGTTGACACTTTTTATAACTTTGCTTCGCTCAGTCGAACTTAATCCACGTGTCCGGCTTCCATAAATTAAGCGATTCTTAAGCGATGCGTGTGTGTTGGAAAGAGTGTAGTTGTGCATCTGAGCAGTGTTGAACCTTAGCAGTTGATTAGTAGGATTGGGAACAGCGGCCGTTAGACTTCTAACATGACTATAACTTATAACAAGTGACTCGATAAGTGTGTTAATAAGTGTAGGCGAGTGTAAATCTGTACCTGCTCTCTGGATTGTTCCTTTTCTCTGTCACGTATACTGCTGCCAACGTAGGAGTTGTCCTGACTGATTACATGCTTCTGTTTCAGCAGAGGTATCGGCTGAACAGGATGTTGGCTCTTTCGTACTTCAGAATTTATGTCAATGTCTGGAATTAAAGATTACAATTCGTCAAAAAAAGATGAATGAAATAGGTAAAGTCCATCTGATGTTATGGCGTGACCAAGGGAAACAAGCATTCATTTTTATATATAATATAGATTTTGTCTATCACACTTTAAGTACCTTTGGAAGCGAGTGCCACCTTCTGGACATCGGCCTTCGTGGCACCCTCGTCCGACTGACTGTTCTTCCTGCTGACAGCCAGCGCCTGTCCCAGTGAGGACACCAGCCCACTGCCAGCGCCACTGCCGGACATGCTCTCTGTCGATGGCTTCTGTACGTGCATCAAGCTTGTCTTCTCCTATTCAATCAAATTTTTAACACCTATAAATTATAAACTTGATACTCCTCTTGAATATATAAACTACTAGCTGGTTCCCGGCAAACGTTGCAATGCCATTTTCAAAGAAATGCATTGTTTCTCCCTGAATCACCTTTCGTGTGCATCCCCGTTCCCCTCCCGCGTCCCCTTCCTAGGCTTAATAAATTATAGCCTATATGTTATTCTGATGTATGAGCTTGTAAAGTTTCATTAAAATCCATTCAGTAGTTTTTGCGTGAAAGAGTAACAAACACACATACATCCATACAAACTTTCACGTTTATAATATTAGTAAGATAAACATCTAATGAAAAATCTAAAATTAACCCCTCAGGCTTCGACGTCTCACCTTCTGTCAGAAGGTGAGAATATTTCTGCTTTGCAGTAAAATCCAAATAAACGGAATACATATTTGTGAACGTATCCAAAAACTCAAAACTGTTTTTGAAAGGTAATATACGCTTTCAAATTTTAACGCACGCCCAACATTTCTAGTTGACATTTGTTATTTTATTTTATTTATTTTAGGGAAAGTTGACAGCAAATCTGAGACTACACAATAGTACAATAATAAGATAGTTAATTATGCCAAATATGAACTTTCCGCTGATGAAAGTGAATGATAAATTGTGACATTGTAATACACTTATGCTTCGGCCGCATCTGCACCTGATGCTTTGTATCTTTTGACACTAAAAAAGTTATCGCGATAAAGCCTCTGGTCTAGGGATATGACTTAAACGCTGCGTATGGGGATGCGTATTGCGTTATCGCCTCCCGCGCGATACACCATACGCAGCCCGAATGTTTGCGACGATAGTCGATCGGCCTTATCACGTTAACTTTTTTAGTGTCAATACGTATGAAGCATCGGGCGCGGATGCGGCCGAAGCATTACAATATCACACTTTATTGATACATGATAAACCGGTCGTTTCTATTACTCGTTCTTGAGTTCAACAGTTTGGTTGTGGAACGATTTGCCAGTTTCATGAACAAGATCCATGGTCACTCCATCCTCTCCTCAAAAAGACCCTCCACACAGCTTCGCTAAAGATGACACAGGCCCTGAGGCAAATTATTCCCACATGGAGTGAATGTAAAAATCAAAGCATTAGTTTAAATCTAATGCATTTTTTATTCAAAAACTATTTTGTTTATAAAAATATACACACGGTTTCCAGAAACTCGTTGTACAAGCGTGAAACTGGTAAATTTACATTTACAACTTTATGGAATTCAAAAGACAACTAAAAAAGTATACTGGAAACCTAAAAATAAAATTAACAAATATGTAGTAAAAAAAACCACCACAGCATTTTAGGGGTACATCTTTAACCACTCAGGCGATTGTACAAGTTTTTTGTCTTAACCACTCAGCAACGTAAGCAGATATACACGTTAATATGACAATAGCAGTCAAGTACAATGCGTATGTTTCCACAGAAATCGTTATAACTCTGTTATTGTTCTAGTGACATCCAAGCTTTCAAATTGTCATATTACAAATAAATATTAACATTTGTAAATATTAAAATTGTAAAAATGACTCATGCGATGCATTTATGTGAAAACGGTACTAAAATCACGGATTAATCAAACAATTTTGTCGCCTCACTTTTTTATCATTTCATGAAATAATATTTAATAAAAAATTAACAATGTCTAACGGCATGTAGGCGGCGATTTGGCAGGTGAAAACTGTTTCTACAAAATAAGTCTTGTTTATGTACTTCGATGGACAACTTTGAATAGAGATGTAAAGCTTGATTCAATATGGATTTTCTACTTTTATTTTAGAGTTGTCAATGTGAACAATAACAGAGTTATAATGATTTCTGTGGGATCACAAGCGTTAGCGTGAAAACTCGCTTATTGTACTTGACTGCTATTGATATATTGTCATATAAACACGCTTACGGGTCGGAATGGTTAAATTAAAATATAGATTCTGCTTGTACTACGAGTATCCGGACACCATGTAGATTTACTACCTGCAGAGATTCTTGAAGTCCTGTTAATCTAAGTCCTTTTCGTAGGCCGGCCATCCCAAAGTCCAAAATTCCTTCCATCATGCCCGCCGCTTCATCCTTGAAAATGAAAACAAATATATAATTCTCAATACTAAAATTTCTCTCAAAAAAGAGTAGATAAATTTTAAAGATACTTTATTTCTTATCAATGACTGTGTACTCACAATGACTATGATCAAATACCAAAATCTATTTTTAAATATTTACAGCCTCACTAAAAAAAACACTTCCCAACCGTTAAATGGTGTGTTAGTAACACATTGAATAAAAACTGTATGTTTCTATTTCGAATTATTACTATTAAAACTGTGCTGCAAAAGAACTGGCAACATCGCATTTTGGCATACTGGCGCATGCGCCGTGCGCGTGATTTTCCCGACAAATTGACAGTTGTGATGTGATGTGCTATCCAAATCATGTTTTTGTTCATAATGACCGATTCACTATTATGTTAGTATAATTCAATACATTTACTTTTATTTGCGCTATTTTTCATAATCAATAATATCATGTTGTGAATTTTGTTCCGCTAAGTTATTTCTGACACATTAATTTTTAGTTGACTTATAGCACGTGAATTTAATAACACTGCCATGAAAGTGATGTTTTTTAATAACGTAATGCCTTAGGCGGCCCCTAGACGATCAATTATATGGAGCAATATTACGAATTGTCCAATATTATTAACCGTTTGGGGTTAATATTGAAGATTGCGCAATGATTGAAAAAAATTTATGCGAGTTTAATTTTTATTTGATCATTGCGCAATCTTCAATATTCACCCCGAACGGTCAATAATATTACACAATTCGTAATATTGCTCAATATAATTGTGTCGTCTAGGGGCCGCCTAATGCATGTGTAAATAAATACAAATTCAGGAAATTGATGTTCATATTGCGCAAAAATTAATTCAAACGTGTGATTTTTTTGGTTATTCTCGGGAAATTATTGTTATAATTTTTAATTGTATGAACGAGATAAAAAGTGAAGTGACAGTTTTGTTGTCAATTTCTTAAATAAAATGACATTTTTTATTTTTTAAGAAATTTTTCAATGTTTTAATGAAATGTGTTTGTGGTAAGCTTTTTTTCCAACTTTTTGATGTTTGAAATTAAAATATTGTAATTTTTAACCTCTTGTGTGCCTTAAGCTTGTTTACACGCTCTAAATAGCCATGCTCAGGAGGCCGGCCATACAAAATTAGCGTGTTAACAAGCCGTTCTAAATGACGATTTTTCATGTCAAACTCAACTATTTAGAAAAATCGAAAAGCGACACAAGCGACATTCAATGTACATATTTGGTAAGTCTTCAATACATATTGTTGATATATTTCAGAAAAAGATCATTTTATTAATGTTTTTTTGCTGAAAAATTCGCGGCCTGCGGGTACATCCACACCAAATACCTTACGGCATTTAAAGGGTTGAATATTAAAGAATATTTCAAAAACAAAAATCTATAAGCTAATTTTATCTAGTTTCTAAAATCGTATTTCTTTTACGACATCTTCAAAAATAAGAAAAACATAGGACATTTATATACTTTGAAAAAATTACGAAATCTATGAGAAATTATTATTAATAACAGTGTGCACAACAGATAAACAGTCCTCTATATCTGGATAATCAATGTATATTTTTATTTAGTAAGGTTGTTTATCAATTGTATAAAATAATCGGAACATTTTTTAGTAAGGCTGGTAATGTTTTTTATAAATTAAATCAGGAAAAATAATTTCAGTCAGGGCCTCGTGTTATTTTTGCATTGTGATGAACTATTTTTTTATTTGTGACACATTCTGTGAATTCTAATAATATGCATTGTTCAAGAAACTTACCTTACCTATAAGGAATTATTGTAAATTTTGCAATAAGTTAGTTTGGCTAAACAGATCTGTGAGATTGCAAGATTTATATAAAAGGATTAAATAAGAAACCGAAGAATAAGATTATCTAAACAAAGATAAATTATGGCTTTTAGAAACAGAGGAAGAAACAGTAAATACAGGAAGGTTTGGAAGGTAAGCAATGCTAAAACAATCAGTGACATCATTTTCATAAGTAACAATTAACATCAAATACAAATATATCAGGGGCTCTAGCATGGTGAAATCGATAACTTTACAATATCGGATCGTTAGGAGTAACTTCCGATGATTTTATATCGATATCCCTAGCACAGTTTCACTGTTGATAGCCGAACCGACATTGGTGTGGAATAAATTAGAACTCGATATACGTTGGCAACACTGGCGGATCTGTCCATAAATTCACATTTAGAAATGTCGAACGCCAGTCCAATACGTAAAAATATGAATAATTTGGCAACGCTGAATTGAAATACTAACCTAAATATGCATTGGCAGTCCGTATTTACTTTTTGACACTACACTGTAGTTAATTATTTAATCATTTTTTTAGTCATATATCAACCACTTTAGTTTCTCAAAATTCGAACGGAATAATTTGGTCACATCTTAGTTGAATTATTATAAAGTTTATGGATCGCGTACACGACTTCTTTCAATACAAAAATCTTCGTTAGTTCAATAAGTAAGCCAGTAATTTTGATTAATGAATGACAGAATTCAAATAAAGGCATATATTGACAGCTAACCGAAACTTATCCGATACTATAAAATTTGGGCTAAAATTTGTCAATCGTCGATCGGAATTTCTCTTACCTGTTGACCGTGATCGCAAATATTGCCAACTGACCATAGATGATGGATTTGGGCAATATCGTTTTGATATAGGATTACATCGATCGACCATGCTAGGTATCCAGAACAGGAAACTCCCTTCAAGTAGAAAACATTTACTACGCCGGATATGTTTTGAGACTCTCTCAACCAACCAAAGTATTATCGAGAATGATTTTTGGGGTGTTCATCATCAGGGCAGATATAACTTCATATCTGCTCTGAGGATGGACACTGCAAGGCAGACTGAATCATTAGCTAAAGGAGGAGGAAGCGCAACACGGCATGATACCCCAAAAATCAAAGAAAGATAATTTACAATGACGTCTATACGCGGTATGTAGAGACGGAGCGATATACAACTCAACTCAGAGGTATGAAAAGGTAAAGCGATGCCAACAGAAGGTATAGAAGCTATAAACCATTAGATTTATAGTACAGATCTTTTCACAAACTAACAAACTTCGTCTGTTTGACTGCTAGTTGAGCGATCTACTCACCAGGCAAAGGATAATCTCCTATTCGAAAAGCCATTTAATCCTGGAATGGTCGTGTGGATTACATATGTAATCCACACATGCAAAATTAAAGATTCCTCAAAAACGGGTGGCGCGAATCATTTTATCTTCCGTGTACTTTAAGTTGGATAACACACGGACGCGTTCAGCTCAGCGCTGGTATCGGGCACGCATTGATTGTGTTACAGGAGCTCCGCAAAGTCGATGGTATTTTGCATACACGAAAAGTGTATGCCAAATGAAAAAAGATAATTTTTCCTAATCATTCTATAATTTTATGTTTATCCTGCTCAAAAATCAGTACATAATTAAATTAGCATATGTTATTTTTTTTATTTTACTTTTTTGTTATATCACTAAAAGTGAAAGGCGTAATTTTTGGTTTAAAAAAAGAGGTCATTTATGTTTTGGTTAATTGTGAAAAACATAGAAGTTATGTTTAATATGCGTTGCTTATTTCTAATAAACAATGCTTAGATTATAAGATTAAAACATAAATACACAATAATTCTAAATGATTTCCCTTATTTTTTTTGTTGTTTTAAAATGGCCTACATATGTAATCCACGAGACCACAGGCGTTACTTTTAAGAGTGCGACCACTGCAGGGTTAATTGTATTTTTATGAAAACTGTTTCCTTCAACTAAGCATAGATTAAATGTCAAAGTTGTAAATTATCAATTTTTATATTTAATGAACTAAATTTAACAAGCTTTAATGCAGGTCTTTTCAACATTCAACAACTTTTCAATAACTTATCTAATCACTCGGCACAAGGAATGTGTTTTAACGAAACTTCTTGGATCACATATGCAACATCCGCATACAGGGATAGCAGCTAATGGATCATGTACGCAACAGGCTTGTAGATCAGGTTAAAATAAATAGATTGAAGAAAGGCTGAACTTCTAACGCCGAGCATTAAAATGAAGTCTTTAATAAAATATTGAGGTCTTACCATTAATAAAATAAAGTTTCATTATCGCTCTCCTGTTAACCCTAAAGCAGCTAAAATGTGGAGCGGCCCGCCATGTGCCGGCTGACACTATTTTCATAATAACTTAATTGTTTTTTTGCAAAATTATGTTTTTATAAATTGTACAGTCTTACCAGATAACTGTGTTCAGGCTTTCCTGCAAATAAATATAGTACTATGACTTCGAAAAATTAAAAATCATGACATTTAAAGCGCTTTTTCACAGATAAAAAATCAATGTTTGCAAATACAGTGAAACCCTCTTAAGAAGTTCTCTCTTAAGACGTTTTATGGCTTAAGAAGTTTGGTTTTTTTGGTCCGTTGGCCCAAAATTGGCCCAATTTTTCCCACATATAAGGTTTTCCTGCTTAACCTCTCAGAAATAGACTTTTGTTTATTACGCGTCCCTTAGAAAACTGTCAAAACGTGATAATATTTGTGTTATTTAAGATTTTTACTAAAAGCTTCATAAATCACGTTTTGGGAAACGTAGCCTCATTCTAAAAACTGTTTTGGAAAGGTTATGAAATAAACTTTCAAATTGTATTATTACAAATAAATAATAACATTTTTAAATATAAAAATTTAGAATGCAAACATAAAAAAATTGTAACAATGACCACGTGATGTTTTATGTGAAAACGGTACTAAAATCACAGATTATGTAAAAAAAAACACTTATTCTGTCGTATAAATGTATAATGAACAATTTTGTCACCTCACTTTTTTACCATTTCATACAAAAATATTTTAATAAAAAACTAACAATGTCTTGAACAAATGACAATCAAACAAGATGGAGGTTCCATTCGGCTCAGATAATTAGATATTTTTAGATATTTTCCATAGATATTTTTGAATACAGACGCGTAGCGTTGTTCATTATAGATATTCCGTTTTTTTATTTCATGGTAATCCATATACTAGTGACGGAAATAAATCAATTTTTGTAAAATCTCTCGCGTTTACGTCAAAAGACGCTCTAATGTCTTGACCGCTTTTATTATATTCGCATCTTTTGACGATCTAATGTTCCGAGTGGTTAAGAAGTTTGTTTTTTCCGGTCCCTCGGAAAACTTCTTAAGAGGGTTTCACTGTATATCATTCCATTATTTCCTTATAAAATTTTTTGAAGGATCAAAACACCACAAAATCTCAGCAAGTGTGGTGAGTACCTAGCAAATCTGCTGTAGTTTCACTGGCATTATCATTTAACAGGTTTTGAATTGAATCATGTTAACATTGACCAGCTTTAGACCATAGCCAACAGGTCCGTGCTCATGCATTACTAATTATTGTCGATAGTTTATCAGCCATTGGGTATCAAGACAAGAAATCCCTCTCCCATGCTAGAAACACCAAACAGCAATACAATGAATAGATAGTTGGAAGAGTGAAGAGATTACTCTAACGAACATTCACATATCTAAGGCACATTCAAAGGGTACTGGGGGTTATTGACAAACCTGCAAGTCGCCTATTTTATGCTTAGCCTGATTGACGGTATTTTTGGATATGTTTTGCAGCTCCTTCATGTTATGAATGCTGAGAGGTTTGTTTATGTTAAAGTTAGAAATGGAATGTGAGATGTTAGTTTGTACCATGTTTCTAGGAGGACTTTCTTCTGTTAAGTCCATGTCCAATGTGTCTTCATCGCCTGTAAACAAAAGTAAACTTGTACATTTTGCATTCAATTTAGGAAAAAACTCTTTTCAGCGTCATGTATGAGGTTTATTAAAAAAGTAATGGGAATTTTTAAATTTCGCGGGTTTCGAGAAACCGATTGTCAATTTTTTTGTTGTTATGTTGCTATACATGCCCCTGAAGAATGATAAAATTGTCAGCTGTATTCATTGTTTAGTTTGTCTGTGGCAGCCGCTAAGGTTAGACGTTTTTTTATGAGTCCGGCGATTTTTGTTTGATTTTAAAAATGGATCAAATTTTGCCTAAAAAATTAAATTAAGTGTGTGAAATGTTAACAAAAGGCCTATGGTGAGTCTGCTATGAGTAAAACAAGAGTTTACGAGTGGTATAAGCGTTTCCAAGATGGCCGTGAAGACTTTGAAGATGACGAACGCCCCGGACGCCCCAGCACATCAACAAGCGATGAAAATGTGGCAAAAGTTAAAGAAATGGTTATGAACGATCGCCGAATCACAATGAAAAAAGTCGCTGATGATGTTGACATATCGATTGGCTCATGCCATGAAATTTTTGGAATGTTTTGGGTATGAAATGCGTGGCGGCGTTTTGTTCCAAAATTGTTGAATTTTGAACAAAAACTGAGGCGAATGGAAGTTGCTCAGGAGTCACTAAATGAAGTCAACGATGATGCAGAATTACTGAAATGTGTTATAACAGGTGAAACATGGGTTTACGGATACAATGATGTCGAAACTAAGGCTCGATCGTCCCAGTGGAGGCATTCTGGATTGCCAAGACCGAAAAAGGCATGTAGGCGAATAAATAAATATTATTTCAAAAAACTAAAATTCCTGTTTCTTTTTTAACACACCTCGATACATTCCAACCGATCGCATGCCTGAAAGACGAGCATCATCTATACATTACACATATGTGTGAGAATTTGGAATACCAGTCCACGGGTATCGCAAATTCTTTAACGACATAGTCTTTAAAAGGTTAATGGTGGGGGCAACGTTTTATGTGGTTCCACGACAAATCAACAAAGTGGCATTTCAACACACCATTGAAAAGTCATTAACACACTTTGTGCGGAAAGGGTAGTTCTACTTTCCTACTTGAATGCATGGAAAGGCTGTGCTGTCAAATATTTTTATTGAACAGCAATCTCTTTGTAAGGGTACCAACTATACGAACATATATAAAACATAAAGAAATATAAATACATAATAAGTTTTTTTACAAGATCCACAAAATTCGCCTTAATGTTAAATATGTCAACATCGCCTAAGTATGATTTCCCATAGTGTGAAATCGTTGTATGGGAGAGTGGGCAACGTAGTTCCGCTTATGAATGCTGCAGTAGAATAGTGTATTTTGTCATGTGGTTACTGTCTGTATTCGTTAGTTTATGAGTTGTAGGAGTTCGCAACAGTCGAATTTAGAGTTAAGTATTTTGAATAAAAATGTTAAGTCGTTTATTTTAAGTCTGTTTTCTAGTGTGTGTATTTTTAGAATATTTAGTAATAGATTATATTTTAAATCTTCTAGTGGGATATTTAATTTAAAATTTATAAAATGCAGAAAAAATTTTTGTATTTGCTCAATGTTATTTACATGAATTTTGTAAGATGGACACCAAACTACCGAGTTATATTCAACTTGGCTTCTAACTAGAGATACATATAATAGTTTAATGGCTTCTACGAAATTAAAGTTTTTAGTTGTTCTTAATACGAAGCCTAATGTTTTCATACCTTTGTTCATAATTTGGTGGATACGATTGGTGAATATATGTGATGTGATACAAGATAGTGAAATCTTCTTCTCTCCTTGTCTTTTGTGTGGAAGGATATTTTATCAAAAGGAAGCTTACACTTTGGCACTGGAGATGTGCAAATTGTTCTTTTTTTAATGATTTGTAGGAAAGTGAAAATGTTGTAATTTTTATTCATAAAAAGTCACTAAATGACCCAACACTGACTTTAACTTTTGTTTATGGAGTCCTATTAGAAAGTAGGTTATAATTTTAGACAATACTTTCCTAGTTTGCGTGTGGTGAGCACTATAAAAAAAAATTATCAAATATACTAATTTTTTCAAAAATACGAGGGCTGTCCATAAAATAGGGTCTCCAAGGTTTTGCAGTCGCGAGGAATGATTTTACGCGCGATCCGGCAATACCGGTGTGTAGCGCTCCCCCACGCCAAATCCCCACCATGCTTCACTATCTGCGATGCTTGATCTCGGCGTGGTAGCCATTCGGGATGGAGCTTCCACACGCCGCATCTGTTAGGTGTGAATAACGATTTAAAACCAATTCCATTTTCTCAAACGGGTATCTTGTTTTCGCCCGCCTGAAGTATATTAGTAATGAAACAAAAATTAAAATAGCCATAACCTAAACAACCTAGTGTTTGATCACTCATTTTAATGAATTTTAAAAGGAGTGATGAAGATGTACATTGTTGAGTTATCCGGTTGCCTTTTTACGTGTACTGACTGAAATTTAGAATTTATATTTTAATTTTTTTTTTTTTACTGAAATCTCACTACCAGGAGAATATTTATATTAACGTTTCTCAAACAATAATGTAGATGGATGAATCTTGCACAGAATCAGTTATCTAAAAACAAAATAAATTAAAATCTCTATCAGACAAACTAGTTGTTTAAAAAGTGAACACTACCGACATCTATCGGAATATTTTGAAGCTTATTATTACAGGAATTATTTACCGTACCAAGCGATAGAGTCTCAAAGTCTTGTCAGTCGGTGAAACAGATTTCTTTGTAATGTAGTTTGCATTTTTTTGTCTGTGTATCATGTCAAAATGTTTTGTTTGTGTTAGTTCTTTATAGGTTATAAATACTGTGAACCTGTTAAAAAAAGTCTCTTCTCACTTGAAAAAACATACAGTAATGGTCTAGTTGAGACCTATTTTAAGTACTTGTGGGTTGAAATAAGTTTCTTTTTATTGTAAAATGTGATTCTACTAAAATAAATTAAGTTTGTTAAAACTGCAAATTCCATGGCGTCTTTATTTGAGATTCTTCTAAGATGACAAAACGCCACATGGTCCTTACGAGCGGATGAACCAACAACAAAAGATTGGCCAAAAATAAACAAGATGATAAGAACCAGCGGAAAATAATAATAGAAAATATACCAGAATCCAGAAGAAACAGATGAAGACTTCAACATCAAATGATAAGTAGCCCTGCTCATTCCTTTATTTTAATATCCCATCATTCAGACAAGCTGTTTTTTGCCGATATTTAAGAGAAATAATTAAAAATAAGTTAAAAATTAACTACCCACAGTATGACTTGCAAGATTAAACATGTTATTTTGTGTTAGGTTATAAAACATTGTTAGAATTCTGTCATTGTTATAGCCTTATATTTGGTTTTTTATCGCTGTTTTTTTATACGGTTGCACCGGAATTGTTTTTTCACGGAATCCTTTCAGAATTTTTGTAGAATTATTGTCAAACACGTAAATTTAAAATGGATGACCTAAAATCGTTAGTCATCAAAAGGGGTGTATTAAAAGGGAAACTTACTAGATTCGGTGATTCTTTAAACGCATTATCAGTGAACGAAATAAAAATTCGGTATGATAAAATTGAAAGAATTTTAGACGATTTCGAGTTAATTCAAGAACAAATAGAAAGCCTTCCGGATTTCAACGAAAGCGACAATAATATGCAAAGGGAAATGTTTGAAAATCAATATTATTCTATTTTGGCGACGGCAAGGGGAGCGATCCAGTCAGTTGAAAGCCAAAAATTGGAAATAAAGTTACCCAACCTTCAATTAAGAGAATTTAACGGCAATCAGAAAAATTGGGTTAATTTTCTGGAAACGTTTCGAACATTAGTACATAATAATGCAGGATTGAGCAATGTACAGAAGTTTTATTATTTGCAATCATGTTTAAAAGGGAATGCAGCAAAGATTATAGCTAATTTTGAGGTATCAGACCTGAATTATATATCGGCTTGGGAGTTATTGCAACAAAGATTTGCAAATTTAAGAACTACCGTACATAAACATATCCAAGCTCTGTTTCAACTTAAAGAAATGAAATATGAAGATCCGGTGGCCATGCGTTACCTGATTGATGAAACTAATGTAAATTTAAAGGCTTTACAAAATATCGGAGTGAAAATCGACCAGTGGGATGCTTTAATTATATACATTGTTTCAAATAAATTAGATTCAGTTTCGCGAAAGCATTGAGAACAGACCCCACTGCAAGATGAATTACCTACATTAAGGGAATTTCTTAAATGTCTAACATCGCGTGCGCAAGTTTTGGAATTAATGCTAAATACGGAAACGAAAAAATTTCCTACCCACCCGAAAGCAAGTGGTAGCAACAATAATCCTAAAAAGGAATCGGTATTTTTAGCTGCTACCTACAATAATTGTGTTCATTGTAATGAAAAAGGGCATAAAGTTTATTATTGTAAAAAAATTTTAAAATTAAATTCAAGTGAGAGAGCCGAGGCAATAAGGAAGTACCGTGCCTGCTTCAAATGTTTGAAGGTAGGACATACGGCCCATTATTGTAAGATAAATTTAAAATGCAAACATTGTAGCAGCGATAGCCACAATACTTTGTTGCATAAGGAGATGCATCCGAGAGATGACTCCATGAATAATAGGGAAGTTCACCCCGGAGGTGACTGCCAAATGGATGCCGAACGAGTTTCGGTGTCAAACCATTCTGCCTTAGCGAAGGCAGAAAAAACTGTATTATTGTCGACTGCTGTCATAGGGGTGGTAGATCGAAATAATAAAATTCATGAGGCACGGGTTCTTATTGACTCCGGTGCTCAATCAAACTTTATGTGCGAAAGGTTCGCCATGAAATTAAATTTAAAATGTGAAAAAATAAACAAGCCTGTGTCAGGCATACACAATAATGTAACACATATAACCAAACGTGTTGCTACCCAAATGAAATCTTTGAAGACAAATTTTAATAAAAACATAACGTGTCTGATATTGCAGGAAATCACAACGAATTTGCCCCAAGTCACAGTGGCCAAAAAGGAAGTTAAGTTGCCGCCTGGTTTAGAATTGGCGGACCCAAAATTCAATATAGCAGCGCCTATTGATATCCTGTTAGGTGCTGAGAGCTTTTGGGAAATATTAACCAATGATCGGCTAAGATTGGATTCCGGACCTACTCTTCAGAGGACAGAACTAGGATGGATCATCTCCGGCCCGATCAACATGCACCAAAAAAGGCCAGTATCCGAAATTTGTAGTTTATCAATAAACACATTGTCTAACCAAATTGAAAGGTTTTGGAAAATGGAGGAGGTGAATCCTGCAAGATTCCATAATCATGAGGAGAAGGCGTGTGAAGCGGATTTCGTCGCCATCACGCACTCTAGAGAGAGCGATGGTAGATACGTTGTGAGTTTGCCGCGCCGCCCGTGTGTGAGCCAACTTGGTGACTCATTAAGCACAGCGGAGAAAAGATTCAAAAGTTTAGAGAAAAAATTTTCAATGAATCCTGAATTAAAATTTTGGTATGTAGAATTAATGCAAGAATATGAACAATTGGGTCATATGGAAGTATGTGATAAATGGAAAAAGGATGAGCAATCCTATTTTTTACCTCATCACGCGGTCATTAAAGAAGCCAGCACCACTACAAAGGTGCGAGTGGTTTTTGACGGTTCGGCTAAGACGTCGACCGGAATATCTCTGAACGATGCCCTAATGGTAGGAGCTGTCATTCAAAAGGATTTATATACCATATTGTTGCATTTCAGAACGCATCGATACGTCATGACAGCGGACATCGAGAAAATGTACCGTCAAATCTACGTACGTGCAGCAGATCGCAGCCTGCAGAAAATAGTATGGCGTGAATCACCAGAAGAGGAACTCCGGCATTATAAATTGAAGACCGTTACTTATGGTCTAGGACCTTCCTCTTTCCTAGCAACGAGATGTCTGCGACAAATTGGTATGGATAATTATGTTAATTTCCCAGTAGCCAGTCAAGTCATAGAAAATGATTTTTATATGGACAATCTATTGACTGGAGGGGATGACTTGGACGAGTGTATCAAGTTAAAAAAGCAAATTTGTGATATCTTGCTGGCCGCAGGAATGAACCTGCGGAAGTGGAGATCAAATGTCTTGGAATTGTCATCTGGGTGTGGCCAAGGTGAAATTGCCAAACAGGGCAATTGTGAAAAGGTGATCACTAACAATTCCAAGAATGAAAAAATACAAAAATTAAATTGGAATAATGAATTAGATCACCTGTTATATACAATTATAAAGCCGTCAGGCAAATGGTTGAATCCCACGGAAATCGAGAGCAAAAATGTACTACTGGTAACTAATGCTCAAGAATGGGAGATTTTCGAAAAAATTTCATCGCTAACCAAATTAAAAAGAGTTATCGCTCAGGCGTTGAGATTTATAAATAATTGTCGAAAGCCTAAGAGTAAAACTTATGGCAATTTAATTGGCTCCGAGCTGGAAGCAGCCTTAAAATGTTTACTGAAAGCCTCGCAAGTACATTCCTTTAAAGAAGAATTGAAGGACTTAAAAAAGCACGGGATAGTAAGTAAAAACAGTCGATTGAAAGCCCTCAATCCCTGTTTAATAGAAGGTCTAATTTGTGCAAACGGAAGATTAAAATTAGCTACTTATTTATCGCATCATCAAAGACACCCTATAATATTATCGCCGGCACATAAATTAACTGAATTAATCATACGTCATTATCATTATGTACATTTACATGCAGGTCCACAAGCGCTGTTATCGGAAATACGCTTGAAATATTGGCCGATATTTGGGAGAAACGCTGTAAAACGTATCCTACATAAGTGTGTTGTATGTTTTAGGTACCGACCTCAGGTTTGCCAGCAGATCATGGGAAACCTTCCAGTTGAGAGAATCACTCCTAGTCGACCATTCTCGGTGACAGGAATCGATTATGCCGGACCTATCGACATGAAAAGTGGAAAGCTAAGGAAATCTCCGCTTATCAAGTCGTATCTTTGCATATTTGTTTGTTTTTCTACCAAAGCGGTTCATTTGGAACTCGTTACAGATTTATCAAGCGATGCTTTTTTAAATTGTTTAAAAAGATTTATTGCCCGTAGGGGTCAACCGGAAAAAATATTTTCTGACAATGCAACTACCTTTAGAGGAGCTTCCAATAAGCTCAAAGAACTGTATGCCAGTCTAAGGCTTAACAATGACACAATTCATAGGTTTTTAGCTGATAAAAGGATATCTTGGAATTTTATACCGCCTAGAGCACCAAATCATGGAGGGTTGTGGGAAGCAGCTGTCAAGTCCACCAAGTTTCATTTATATAGAATTACTAAAAATAATCCATTACAGTTTGAATTATTATATACTTTGCTTTGTCAGATAGAGGCTTGTCTGAACTCCCGTCCCTTAACTTCCTTGTCGGATGACGTCGACGACCTCCTCCCCCTCACACCTAACCATTTCCTCATGGGCAGGGATGCTTCTATCATTCCCGAGGTGGACGTTCGCGAGCTCCCGGAGAACAGACTAAGCCAATATCAAAAATTAAACGCTCTAATTCAATCTTTCTGGTTCAGATGGAAACGTGATTACCTTGCTGAGCTGCAAAAGAGGACCAAATGGCAGGCCAGCAACCAAAGAGCCATAAAGAAGGACGATCTGGTCATCTTGATGGAGGACAATCTACCTCCTGCATTATGGAAGATGGCACGAGTATTAACTGCTCATCCTGGACCGGATGGAGTAGTGAGGGTGGTTACCCTCAAAACTTCCCAAGGCACTTTTGTGAGACCAATCACAAAAATATGTTTGATGCCAATAGAATCAAACTTGGATCCGGATTTCCCGACCGCAAGCACTGACCTTCCTAAGGTCACAGCCTAGCTAACTAGGGCTGAACCGATGTAACAAAGGCAACAGTCATAAGAATGGAGCATCGGTATCGTTGACACTCCAATAATCCAGCCTGAAGCCATTGGGGCTTCGAGTCAACAAACACCAATTGAGGCAGTAAATGATACTATCTGTCTACTAGGGCATGGCCGCCCGTTAATATGATGATCTACCCCAAATTGATGACCAATCCCAAATGATGACCACTAATTTATGATGAACACCGCTGGACCAGATAGCAGAGGGACTGATCTAGCCAGTGAAGTGTATATGCGTTTCGTGTCAGTGAAAAAATTAGTGAATTAGTCGATGATGAACTTACAACTAGTCAACAGCGAACTAATAAATTTATGTTTATTTATTACAATTTGTGAATGGTGTTGGTTAAAATATTATGATTATTGTTATTATTTGTTTAAAACTCTCCGTAGAGGCAATAAGACATTATTAATTTATTTAGTTTGCAAATGTTAGTAATGTTATGAGTTTTTTTATTATTTTTCATGAGTTTTTTTGCATAAGGTTTATGTTTTTTTGAAATTTTAAGTTTTATTTGTGCTATTGGTTAGACTCCCGGACCCGTCAAGCTTAAGTAGTTGAGTTGTATATTCAACATCTATTTTGTTTTATTATTTGAAAATTATTCTTTTTGAATGTTTATAGGTTGATTTGATGTCGAAAACACTACTAGTTTTTCTCATCCTGTCGGGGGCAGTATGTTTAAAAAGTGAACACTACCGACATCTATCGGAATATTTTGAAGCTTATTATTACAGGAATTATTTACCGTACCAAGCGATAGAGTCTCAAAGTCTTGTCAGTCGGTGAAACAGATTTCTTTGTAATGTAGTTTGCATTTTTTTGTCTGTGTATCATGTCAAAATGTTTTGTTTGTGTTAGTTCTTTATAGGTTATAAATACTGTGAACCTGTTAAAAAAAGTCTCTTCTCACTTGAAAAAACATACAGTAATGGTTGAGACCTATTTTAAGTACTTGCGGGTTGAAATAAGTTTCTTTTTATTGTAAAATGTGATTCTACCAAAATAAATTAAGTTTGTTAAAAGTGCAAATTCCATGGCGTCTTTATTTGAGATTCTTCTAAGATGACAAAACTCAACCACTAGTTTACATATAATCATGGAAAAATCCAAAAATGAGGTAAATCGGATCGTAAACTGTCGGATCTGCCAGATCTGCCCTGTTGATGGACACTGCAACGCTGTCCGAAACGTCGGCTAAAGAAGGAGGTAGCGCAACACGGCATAACACCCTAAAAACAAATAAAGAAAATGCTTTTGGCCGTGAAAATCTAAAAACATATATGAGGTAAATATGTCATTTTTTCCTGTTTTTTTTTCTGTTTCGATCTGCGTCATCAAAATATTCTAGAAAAATAAATGCACCTATTACGTTGCGCATTTTAAAAGGATTTTTTTCTGAAAAATTAAATACTGTTAAAAAAATTTACAAAAAAATTCAAGTATTCTGAACGCAATGTTATTTCATAATAGAAATTCATAATTACAGGTCTACAAAAACAGGAGGCACAATGTTTTTTTAAATAAAAATAAAAAATTCTGTTTAACTTTGTTCAAATAATAATAAGAATATACGAGACATATATTCTTATAAAAAAATTATATTAATTTTATTCTAGTCTTAATATATAAAAATGAATGTTTTTTTGTTTGTCCCTTATGTTATCTAACCCATTCATCCAATAGCGATCAAACTTTAGTGATTTATTGTGCGCATCCAAATGAAGGTTTCTATATATAATGGTGAGCTCTGGTGTTACGAAATTATACCCTATACCATTTATTTGAAAACTTATTTACTGGAATATTTGTAAAAAAAAATTATGAATCTGACGAAATCTCAAATGACCAGAGGGGTTAAATGAATATTATGTAAACTAATAACAAATGAATCGACAAAGAATACCAATTGGCTAATTTTACACATTGCACTTTAGGAGGTAACTGTTTCCCGTTACAACTTAACCCGTCTGCTTGGATATTTGCACCTCACAATCCGGAAGCCTCGGTTTCATCAAACCGAAATCAAACCGTCACTCTAGATCGAGATTGTAAAATATCTATGCAAGATAGCTTTCATATTTCAAAGACAATAAGAAGCATTATTTCGTTTTCTTTCTGGTTAAAAGAAAAATACATATGTTTGCATGAGAGGAAGAGAGATGCGAGAGAGCGAAATGTAAGGTCGCTCTGGGACGTTTTTGGTCTTATGAAAGTATAATGCGATTACATGTTTTGGGATATATTTATTCCTAAACAAGCAGACGGGTTAATTGTAATTTAATCATTGAAGATAATATTAATCACTCTCAAACGAAAATTTTTAACATAAAACTCAGGAAAAGATTCGGTCACATCTAGGAATTGAACCCAGGACCTAAGCCTTGATGGGGTTCTTCTCTATCCACTAAGTAGACCCTATCCCCTTCAGTCATATTAAACTGTATCATACTTCAACTTAGAACCACCAACATTAACTTCATTTTCTTAACCTATTCTCGCGCGTTGGTCTCTCAGACCGACAAATCAATATATAATTTGTTGTTTTCTCAAAAATCAACAACAATTTGAGAATTTTAGCTCCTTAATTTGTTATTAGGCATTGTTTAGTGGGGCGCGCGCATTGGTGCTGAGTGGACGTGTGACACTTATTTACTGTTATCGGTCTTTTAGATAAGTAACAATATTAATACCCAAAAATCCTAATAATGATTAATTCTTATTTTTATAATATTTTATAATTCTTGATACTTCCATTTATTAGATTTTAGAATTTTTTTTTTAAAATTAACACATGGAAGAGTTTATTTTTAAACGACTTCGAAAAGGAGGAGGTTATCAATTCAACAGTATTTTTTTTTATGTTTGTTACCTCAGAACTTTCGATTGGGTGAACCGATATTGATGAATCTTTTTTTATCAGAAAGCTGGTGCTTCCCGTGTGGTCATTTTAATTTGGTCCAGTTCTGACAGTGGGATCTATGAGAAAACCATATATGTCTTAAATTTGCAATAAGTGTGTGCGCGACAAATGGACGAATAAGTCAATATTACGCCAACAGATTTCGATGATTCTTTTTTTAAAGCAAAACTTCTTTACGCACGCTCGTCACTAAAAATCAAAAAATAAACAAAAATTTTAACAAAACAAAAAACGACTTCAAAAAATGCACTAAAAAGTAAAAAAATAATTTCGTACGATTGTTATTTTTGGAGTCGGTGTCAGCCAAGATCTCCACATCTCACCTATAACTATCTATGTATGTAGTTACCTTGGCTGACACCGACTCCAAAAATAATAATCGTACGAAATTATTTTTTTACTTTTTAGTGCATTTTTTTAAGTTGTTTTTTGTTTTGTTAAAATTTTTGTTTATTGTTATTAAAATTAGTGCAAAATTATGTTCTTTTTAAAAGACTGAGTCAAAAGTCTGTTTCGACCCAATATAGTAAAAGTTTTAATATTTTTAATTCAATAATAGGCCACTTGCATGGATTTCATAACGACTTAGAAAAAATCGTGTGGATAGATTTTTTTACTAAGATTACGAAAACATTAGTAAAAAATTTTTAGAAATGTATAAGTAGTTTTTATTATTTTTAAATAAATCCATTATTTGAGCTTGTGACGTCACTATGTGAAAATGTCCCGATTATGTTCTATTAATTTTGTAAAATTCCACACTGATTTTTTTTTTTTATATGGCAACACTTTGATTTCAGGCGAATTTTTGAATTTGACGTTTAACATTCACTAGTTTTATTGTTTGTTATCTGAGAACTTATTCTTTGGTTTGACGATTTTATAAAGATGGCGGTGTTTTCACAGATGTTACAAAGAGAACCCCGTAAAATTTATTGCCATTCGTGTGGAAAACGTTCTTTTTTTTTAAATGATTTTCGGCTAAGTAATTATCGTTTTTTCGCACCCATAAAGTTATGGTCTGATTTTTCGGATTGAGATTTTCAAAAAATCGCCATGGATTCAAAATACGATTAAAAAAAAAAAGTCTTAGAATATTTACCTTAACCGGAATTTTTTTTTTTCAAATGTGGTGCAAGTGGCCTATTATATAAACCCCCTTCTATATAATAAATACCAACAATGCTTAAAAGGTAAAATAAATAAATACCAACAATGTTCAAGGTCCCATGGACCAACATGATCACCAACACAGAAATTCTCAGGTGGGCTAGAGCAGATAGAGAACTGCTTACATTAATTAAAATCAAGAAAATTTCATATCTGGGTCATATACTTCGAGGGGAGAAGTATCACTTGCTCCATTTAATATTGAAAGGCAAGATAGAGGGTCGCCGAGGGCCTGGGAGGAGACAAATGTCTTGGCTGCGAAATATACGAGAGTGGACTGGCATTAGAAGTGTGGAGGAGCTATTCCGGGCAGCGCAAAACAGAGAGACCTTTTCAAGAGTGATCGCCAACGTCAGGGGGACCTGATAAGGCACACAAAGAAGAAGAAGAATGCTTAAAAAGTATATGATTAAAATAATACAGATGAGATGAAATCTCAGTCCGAGATACCGTGCGCGAGTATACATGTTATGCCTTCTTTACAGCGCCCTTGAGGTGATTTTTCACAAAAACGGCGCTCTATAAATTATCCAATTATTATTATTATTACGCCGTTGGGCGCGAGTATACGAACGTTAATACATATTTAATTGGCTGAATCTTTATGTATGATTGCAAGATTCTTCGTGAATTAAATACAATCTAGATATGCATTAAGATAATATTAATAGTTCTTAGTCGAAGTACGATACCGTTAAAGATGACAATAATATAAGATGATATAAAAAATAATTGTAATTTAGTTGAGTTGTATCAATTGTACATAGTTTTTATTTACCCCATAAGTAAGGTGTTTTGGTAGAGGATCCGGTAGAGGGCGGATTGGGACTCCAGGCTTCACTGCTGTCAGCCCCGTCTGCCTCCCAAAGTCTCCCAAGCCGGGACTCGAACCCGAGCTCGCCGTCCAAGGAAGCCAACAGATCTTGTCCCAAGCTGACGCACTCTAAATCAACGTCATTGTTCCATGTCCTCACACTTCCATCTACCACCTTATCGTATATCTTCACTTCGCAACTCTTGGCTTTACCGGCAGAGTGAGAATGATTCTCCTGCCCGTTGAGACTATGCGACGGCGACCCTTTAATATCAATCGGCTGGGAAGGCTTCTTCAAAATTGATATCGCACCGATTTTTGCTTCTTTTCCTTCGTGTAATTGGTTATTTGGGACGATACTTGTAGCGGGCTTTGCGGTTATTTTTTCGATATCTCTTTGCAGAATCGGAGCAGTCGTATTCGAAATCAAATTAGATAGCGCTGATTCGATGGATGTTTTCACAATGACTGGCATTTCTTCCACATTTTTATCTGAATGGTCGTGCTTGCCGGTTGAAATATCTTTCTTAGTCTCGATGACAGGAGTATGAGAAATATTTTTGGTGTTGACAACATCGCTTTGAACAAGAAGTAACTCTTTTTCCTTGAAAGTTTTTACTGGAGTCACAGCTGGTGTTGCCGGTGTATTTACAACTTCTGTTTTAAGCGGGGTTGTCTCCATCAGTTGAGATAACTTATGTCTTAGCCAAATGGGGTTAGATAGATCTGTAGAAATGAAGGAATGCAAGCGTTTGGCGAGGATGGAGGCTAGAAGCATAGCATGGGGCGTTCCCCACAGCTCCCAGGGCAGCAGCTCCTTCAGGAAGGCTCGTGTGAGAAGCAAACAATGACTTTGCGTTGATTTTCCTTTAGTAGATGTGGTAAGAGAATTTCTTTGAGCCGAAGTGGGATGGGAGTTTCTGTAATATTCTTCGATTCTTCCTTTACCCATTCTTTCCAAGCGTTTAGAAGCTCGTTTGTACTCCTTGCAATGCCGAAGGATTATTCCGAGGGAATCAGAACACAAGCTGACCGTGTCTACATTGGGAGATATCTGGAAATAAAAGAACAAATCTTAAGAGTGTTTAACTAGAGAAACCAGAAATATGTCATTTTTAAATCAGTGGTTAGACGTATTGACTCTTTTCCACAAAAAACTATAAATGGATTTCAAAAGATTGTTCTTTTATCTAGTAAACTTATGTTTTAGATTTTGAGAAAAAAAAAATATTTTTAGAATAATAAGGTTATACCATAGGTCGTTCGCAGATTTGTTCAATTTTCAAAAAAGTACATTTCTTATACAACACCCATTTCAAATCATATAATCATGCAGTAAAATAAATCAATACATTATCTGGTAAACGTATGTTTCAGAATTTTAATTTTAGTTTAAATAAAATTATTAAAAAATATATACGGACATGTGTTTCTTGACGAAAATTGGTCGGTTTTTTGCATTTATTTGTGCACTTACAAACAAATATATTTCGGATTTTTTTACATACTTATTTTGCTAAGACATTATTGACAAATCATAAATAATTTGATCGTAAAATAATTTCAGGAAGTATTTAATTTTAAATAATTTTGAACATCGCATTTTACCATTTTTATCGCAGCCCGTGAACACAAATTTCAGATTTCATTACGGGCCCAAACGCGGCCAGGAGAGCACGTCTTCGCGACGCTTTGAATAATAATATTTGGAAATGAAATTTGAAAACGAAATTTGAAATAAACACGAATTCCTTGATTCATGTTTGTTAAATCTACAGGGTTGCCCGAACGCAATTTTTCATGTTCATTGAATATTTTTTTGCAAAAATTTTTATAATTTCGAATATTTTTTTTATTTTAAATTTTTCTTGTGTGAATACCGCACAAGAGTCCCAACTGCTCCAAAATATTTTTTTGGGGTAAATCTTTTTTACGCACGCTCGACACTTGGGGGTAAACTGGTGAACGGGTTACGAAAAGTGGTGATAGTTACGAAAAATGACATGCGAACGGTAATCAATGCGAACGGTGATCGATTGCTCGGCGGGTCGGGCCTTTACGCACGCTTGTTTTTCGTGTTATTGTTATATTGTTAATGGACTATTTGTCCGTAAATAAATAAATAAATTATATACAGCGGGTACCCGGCATGCGTTTCATGGGCACTGTAACCTCGCGGTCAACTAAACTGTTATGGTTCCATCACAAGTCCCGGGAATTATAATGCGAGCGCCTGCACTATATAACATTATATACAGCGGGTACCCGGCATGCGTTGCAAGGCCACTCAAAGAAAGAAAGGGTTTGTGCGCTTTAATTCTGTTTGTTGAAGTGCTTATTATTAATTATGCACACGAATAAATATTTCAAAATGCGACATTTTTTACAATCCAACTGAATATTACTCGTTTTTTTTCATGAATACCGCACAAGTCTGGAGCCAGTGGGACTATTGCATCCCCAATTTGGAGTATGTTGTAAGACTGAAGGTAGTGGGGAGGGGAAGGATATAGGGAAGAGGAAGGTGGGGAAGTACCTGGCTATTCAGATCAGCCGAGCTATTCCCTAATTTTTGTGAGATTGATAACGTGTGAGATCTCCTGTCAAATGAGTGTCAGATTTGGGTGGTAGAGTTGGCAACGCTGGCTGTCATAGCTGTCACATATTTTATGAATGCGTGATTATTTATTTTACGTTTTTAATTGCATACTGTGGTAATTTGCACGACAAAGTTATTAAATAAAAAAGCAACGGGTGGAGATGTCGAATATTCGAATTTCATACTGACGTTTGGTGTCATCTTGTTTACTGACATATGTTCAAGTAATACAAGTTTGAAGTTCTAAAGTCACTATTGCGACGATTGTACTTCGCCGTGGTTAGATTTCTTCTAAATAAAGTATTTTTCCGGCATTATCTGCCACTAACAATTATACATTCAGCAACTAAAGAGAATAAACAAACTTAATTCTCTCAAACAAATACGAGTGAAATATAATTTGATTAATTTTGATAAACTAAGTAATTCATGCGAATTTGGGTTGAAACGAAATTTCGCAAATGTCAAATCCACGGTATACAACTTTAAACATACTTTAAGTGGATAAATAATCATGTATATTTACAGTATTTCGTGTTTAAAACTATTTAAAAACGGCGAAGCTGGCTGATATCCATAGAAAAAGCAAATAACAGCCATAGAAAATCACCCATATCTGAGTTTATGACAGGCAGCTTTGCCAACTCTACCACCCAAACACCCAAATCTGACACTCATTTGACAAGAGATCTCGCACGTTATCTTAAGATCTCACAAAAATTAGTGAATAGCTCGGCTGACCACTAAACACGGCTAAAGCCATTTCAAGCAACGTTTCAATTCTTAATGGTGGTCTTACACCAGGGCGATACTGAGAGTATCTTCCACTCTAATGGCCGTAAAATACAATTGAAAAACAAAAAACCAAAATATTAAAAAGAATATAACAAATTGTTTATTCATGTAGCTATCTACTTAATACCTACTGTGTGTACGCATTTCACTTGTATTTATTTATGTTTATGCACTTCAATATACAAATAACTACTACTAATTAAAATTCTGGAAGCGAGAATAGTAATATAAAGTAGTAATAGTAGCGGGTAGCCCTAGCTCGAGTGAACAAAACCCTCAAAACTCGGATTGCCGCGGAACGAAATTTAGTTCTGAAAACGCCCGCTCGCGAGCCCTGATGTGTTAGCGCTAGTGTCGGAATCGAAGTTGTCATGTGCTGGTTATTCACTCTTAATTAACATAAGAATAGATTTTAAATCAATGAAAATTATATTTGGCCATATCCTATTTGCAAAAAGATGGAGGGGATGATCCAAAATAAGCTCAAACGAAATGAATAGGCTTAACCTTTGGTACAAGCCAGGGGCGTAGCTACTGCCGTATCAATGATACGGGGCCCCGGGCTACAGAGGTCCCTAACGTGTGTAATCAAAAATTAGTAAAATATTATCCACAATGTCACTTAATCTCGTGCTTCCCGGGAAAAAAAACATTAAAAAAAACTATCATACGTGCCTATAGAGTTTTCACTTCAGAAATGACAAAAGTAAAAAAAAAGAAATCTCTTTGTTTCCCGGGTTAAGCATGCGCCCAAAAGTTGGCAACATCCTACATCGGTTATTGCGGCATTCCCCCGTTTAAGTCATTCGCTTAAACGGGGGAATCCCGCAATAACCGATGTACAATGACAAACCATGGAGAGCAATATTTACGCATTTTATTTCATTCCGGTTCAAGCGTTATTTATTACATTGTAATACAATACAATCTTGTTCTTCTGATTATTTATTGGTTAATTAGTTTGATTTGTGAAAAGAATGAGTGAAAGGAAAAGATATTATCCCAGTGGAGGTATGAAAAGAAAAAGTAAACAGAAAAGGGAAGAGGCTATAAAAAAAATGCCCAAAATTTCTTCATTTTTTCAGCAATCAGTTTCTGTGAGTGATTTAGATTCGAATGGTAAGTACTATCTATTTTTCTACCAGTATCGAAGGGTGAATGTTGTTTTTTTAAAGAACAAAGGCAACCTTCAATACATGAAAATACCTGATCACGTATTGTACCGATTACACAATTTTGATACAGGGCCCCTCCAAGGCACGGTACGCCACTGGTCGAAGCCGAGTTTTTAAAATTTTTATTTCAGTGGGGATTTGGAACTCGAATGTTTGCTTATTACTAGTGACCGATTGAAGTTACATATTCGACTAAATGAGTTTCGGTCGCGGTTTCGGTTTTTGCCAAAACTTCAGCTCAGCCGAAACCTGCGTATTTGATGATCGGATCAGGTTCGGATTCATTCGTGTATACATGTGCGTGCCTCTAGAAAACTTATATATACTGTTTAACAATAAAAATGCCTAATTTTAGGGTACAGACAGAATAGAAGCCGAAATTCGAAGAAGAAGAAAATCTAGTTTCGGTCGATCACTACTTATCACAACCTTTAATAGCTTGTTCTTTCAACACACCGCTAATATTATAAATAAATTTCTACATATTATAAATTAAAATCCTCCGCCGCGTCTGTCTGTCTATTCGCGATAAACTCAAAAACTACTGAAAGGATTTTCATGCGGTTTTCACCAATAGACAGAGTGATTCATGAGGAAGGTTTGGGTATTTTATCAAGGTTTTGTGTAAATTGGTTGAAATATATAATTAAAGGCGAATGTCTGTATGTAGTGGACGAGCGGGCTGGTAAGCAGGCGGTGTGGATTTTATTTGTATGCAAATAAACAGTTGGCGGTGTGAGTTAATAATACTTGGTTATAAGGGTTGGGTAACCATCCAGTAGATGGCGTTGTGTTTCATCAGCCACAGCATGACGTTGCTGGGTCAGCTAGTTTATGATAAATTGAACTCATTGAGAACCAATCAAGGATCATTCATACAAAATCTGTTTGTTTTTGACAAAGCAGGGTTTTTCTAGCGCAGGGGTTCCCAAACTTATAAGTATCACGCCTCCCTACTGCTTAAAATGAATATGCCCACGCCCCCCCTCGGCCCAGGGCCCAGCAAGTAACAGCAAGTAACAGCAAGTGGGCTCGCCAAGCAATTGTAAAATAAAATAAGGGTAGGTAATAAAGTCCAAAAATACATTTTTAGATGTTTTATTATAAAAATATTTATTTTACACACTTTTTATAAGAAAAGTCAATGCGACGGATGAGCTTGCATGTTTTTGACAAGATTTGAAATGAAGAGCGGAGTGGTGACCGCCGCCTACGCCCGCGCCCGCGCCCCCCTCCACATATCTTCGCGCCCCCCACTTTGAAAATCAATGGTCTAGCGGATATGTGTAATTATTCTAATACATTTCTTTCTATGTTCTGCTGTTATAAATACAGGTACAAACTTGTCAATAATGCATTCACTTTGTTTTATATGGCAATAATATTTTTTTCTATGATTAGCAGCATTGATTGATTGTCTATGAAATGATAAATAAAAAGTTTAAACATAAAATAGTGTTTCAAAAAATAATAGCAAAAGTGAACAAATTAGTAGGGATGTTATGGATATGCAATTTCGGATCTGGATACGGATACGGATATAGGAATAATATTATACCGGTTTCGGATACGGTTACGGATATGAAATTATTTCGGATTATCCGCTAGTTTCGGATAATTTCGGTTACGGATATTAGAATTTTAAAATTATAAAAGTAAAATACAAATGGCAAGATTTGACTTTTTTATTTCTAGTCTATATTATCATTTGTTTTTACAATCAGTCACGCGCGGCTTTTATGACAAATGACGGCTCGGCCATGTCATTTAGACTCCGCCTTTATCCGAAACTATCCGAAACATTTATATCGGTTTCGGTTACGGATACGGATATTTTTTTATTTCGGATATCCGATAGTTTCGGATACGGTTACGGATCTCCATAACATCCCTACAAATTAGCCTGAGGGGTTAAACACCTCCCTTTTTCTGTATACTTTAGCAAAGAATTTACCGAACACTACAATTATTGAAGGTCTCAACAAACAATGTTGGATTTGCAAATCAACTATGCATAAGAGCTGTTTAATGATGTCAATGCCAGATTATATTTTTCCAGTTCAATAAATGGGGTTTATGCAAAATATGAGGAGGGTACAATTTCCGTGGCGCCGCGATTTGACGATGTATTCAGGTAGAACAGCCCAAAATAAGACGAAAATGAAGAATAAAATTTTGATATCTCGCTTAGTTTTCGAGAAGTTCTTAATTCTACATAGACTAATACCATAGATTGCGCCCAATGCTACATCTCTAATAGAGGTTAGGTTAGTTAGGTTAGAGTAAAAACAGTACTTTTTATAAAATTAATCTATTTGAATCTGAAACTTTAAGTATTGATATCTCGAAAACTAAGTGAGATATCGAAAAATTTTATTCTTTATTTTCGTTTTATTGTGGGCTGTTCTACCTGAATACATCATCAAATTGCGGAGCCACGGAAATCGTACTCGTGCCCAAAATATCAACACAATTTTATATTTGCAGCTTGAAAAACAATTTAGTGTAAAAAAGACAGCTTAAATGTTACTAATTTGAACATCCAACATTGTCCTTTGAGGCTGTCATTATGGAACTTGTAAGTTAGTACCTGAAATATTTTTGTTACCATTTGATCAAGCAGTTCCTTGCAAGCGAAAGGAAAAGCGATTTCTTTAGAAACATATTGAGAATACCACGCCCATACAAACTTCCTCTCAATAACACTGGCGATGGTACTAATATCTGAACAAGAAGACATGTTGATGGCTCTTTTCTTTTGCTCAATTTCATTTTTACTCTGTCGAACATCTTTCCCAGTTAGAATCTTTTTGAAAATATGAATCACAGGGGACACAATATTGATTTTCGAATGTCTGGATGAAATATCAAATTGCAGCTCGGTCTTCAATGGCGTGCTTTGCTCCAGCAGAAATTGAATATCGCGACATGTCACCCATATGGATAAAAGTATCACAGAAACCGTGTATACGAACAACCAGACATTGTATATTGTCGACTGTATGAATAAGTTGGAAAGCAACAGAAACAAAACGGTTCCGAGTGAAAATAAAATTACTCTTTCGCACCAATTGCTTCGACCCCACATTTTTTTACTGCGGCGGTTAGATATTTACTTTAAACATTTCATATAGAAGTATACACGCAGTTAGGTGTCTTCATATCACATTTTGATAAACACTTTTTCGCCAGAGGACATTCTTCAATAGCAATAATATTGATTACAATATAATAATATATAATCTCGTTTTAGATGAAAGTGTATACAATAATACAATCCATACACAACCGCACTTCAGCCAAATTTGACAGTTGACAGTTAAAAATGTTAAAAAGGAGCAAGAAAATATTGCCAGAAGCAATTCGATCGATAATAATAATGATTATTCTTGTATGTACCTACTTATTTTTTTATAGTAAAGTCTTTGGGCGTAAGTACTTGTATAGACAATGAATTTTGTAAAAAAAAATGATGACAAGGATTTAAGGCTCCGAAAAGAACGAGATGGAAGGATACGAAATTTCGAATGTTTAATAGGAGCGCACTACCATTTACAGCGACAAAATCAATGGGAAAATGTTTAATAAAACATGACTCGCTTAAAATAGAGCAAAAATCTCGTGGGGAGCATCTTATGTATCGTTTGATTAGGGAAAAACCTCACAAGTAATGTGAATTATTAATGGACTAATTTTATTGTCAAATCGTTATTAGGTATACATATTTATGATCAATGAGATTTTTTTTATTGCTTTTTGAAGGGATACATGTTTACATTGGAGTGGGAATGGTCAAAACTAAATTCATATTTTAATTTCAAAATTATTATGAAAATTATACCGGATTTAAAATATGTATTTAGTTTTGACCATTCCCACTCCAATGTAAACATGTAGGTATCCCTTCAAAAAGCAATAAATAAATAAAATCCCATTGATCATAGATATGTATAATAACGATTTGACAATAAAATTAGTCCATTAATAATTCACATTACTTGTAAGTTTTTCCCTTATCAATAGATATTGAAGTGAGCTACAAACCCAAAGTAATTAGCCCACTGGAATTACCAAAACACTTAGAAATTAGACAGTCTAAAACGACTTAGTAACAAAAATAATTAATTAAAATCCTTGTAGACCACCCTTTCCCCCTCCCCCATATGTTATGTATATAAACCGTAGGTTAAGAATTATTTGTACCAGTCTGAAGATGGCTCTGACGAGCTGAAACCGGTTACGGTCAAATAAAATTAAGTGGAATAAAGTTTTTTTATTTGTTTTATTATAATCTATTATAATGGACTTCCACTACGAATTATCAGTTTCAAAAATAGAAATATTAAGACTTGTTTTTAATAATTTTTGGAGCATACATTGTGAATTTCATATAATTTGCGTTTCGGCGTGGGCAGCACCTAGACATTATCTTCAAAAATAACATATATATTTTTTAAGAGCTTAAAAACTTCAAATGTTTAAGGGAGATCTGTAAGAAATCGGTAGAAATTCGGGTTGCCGAGGCATAATCAAATGAGATAGCCCATAAATGAAACTAATATCTACAGGCACAGATTACGCATAACCAAGAATTCTTCATAATGCCAGGAGTTAAATAGCCCTCCTGGAGACTATAAAAATATCGGTCAATATTTACAAAATAGGGACACAAAAATACTTGGTATCAGTTTAATGAGAAATAGGTATTTTAGTTTCTGGAAATGGAAAATAAAGCGTTTTAGTAGCTATTTCATTTAAAAAAACAGGCAATTTGACATCTTTTCTTCACGCCATTATTATCTAACTCAGTGATTCTTAACGGGGGCGCCAGCGCCCCCCTATGGGCGTTTTGGAGGTCTGGGGGGGGTGTTTTTAAATTTTTAGCATTTAGGGGGCGCTGCAAAAGTTCGAGTGGGTATTGTGTCAATAAAGAAAATAAGCTCATTCCACAAAAATTTTAACAGGTTTAATACTCAATGTCAATGTAATAATAATGTGTTTTATATAAACTCCTCATTATTTTTTATAGGAAATCCATTGCGTTATTGGACTTCCTACTAAAATGTGTACTTTTTAATTTTTATTCCGGGGGGGGGGGGCTGGATAATTTTACTGTGGTAAAGGGGGCGATTCTTTCAATAGGGTTAAGAAACACTGATCTCTGATATTTTAAGTAGGTATTTTGGAAATAAAACGTGCATATTAAGCGATATTAGTTCCTATTTTGTGCAAGTCCTTCTAAAAATGTTATTGTATATTGTGCAAGTCCTTCTAAAAATGTTATTGTATTTTGTACATTTCCTTCCAAAAATGTTTTTGTGCTTTTGTTCAAGTCCTTCTAAAAATGTTATTGTATTTTGTGCAAGTCCTTCTAAAAATGTTATTGTATTTTGTGCAAGTCCTTCTAAAAAATGTTTTTGTATTTTAAGATGAAGCCATACTAAATAATGCAAAATCATACACAATCATATGTTTTTGTTTTGAAAATTTGACCGCTTAGAAGTATTATAGATGCTTTAAATAAATACTGCGTGTAGAACATACCTTGACCCTTAAAAATATCGGTCATTTTTTTTTAATAAGTCTTTTAATAAGCTTAGAAAAAAAATAAAGTATTAGGTCTATAAAAAACATTTTCAAGTGCAAACTCTCCTACTTTTAAACACTTTTTCGGATATGGTTTTATTGCATAATGTGGCAAATTCAGTTTCTTATAAAATTATCGCAAAAAATTTTTTAAATTTACGCCCGAACCTCACAAAATAAAATATAATATGCCTTTTCTCGTTGTTATTTTTGACATCACAGCGACAATACGGCAGTCGACGAATTTGTTATATCAAAGTGAACCTTATACCATCCACCGAAGAACGACTGGCAGCCGCCGCATTCTACCGTCATTACTCCTCCGGACGGAGCGGAGAAACAACGTGTAAGGCTCCGCGCTGCTTGTTTTCGTGAAATCAATTTAAAAATGGCGTTTTATTACAATAAACAATGCATAAAACAGGAATTAATGTTTTTTACAGGCCTTTACGAAATCAACATGTAAAAAAAATTCTCAAATATCTTTTCCTACCTTTCCAAAAGCTTTTTCTCAAGTATTTTTAAACTCCTCCCATAAAGGGGCGTGAATTCCGATTTCGATTTTTTCCTATACTAGTGGATCACCTTAAGAAATGAATGTTTTAGTTAATTTTTGATTGTGGGATGTACATTAATTAGTTTGATTGTGTTTCTTAATAAAATAGTAAATAATTAAACAAAATGATTTATGTCCTTATAACATATTTATTATTTATAATATACAAAAGTAATAGAATTAAGAATTGGATAAAGTAAAGTAATTTTGGTCCACTAAGCAGGTATTTAGCGCATAATATATTATTCTTATGCAAAGGATTAAACTCAACCAGAGTTGCAGAATAGGTACCTGGAAAGAAAAAAAACATTAATTTGTTTAGGGATGTTTTTTAAAATTATGATGACATGCAGCTTTTTAATTTTGTCGTGTTTTCATAATTACGCGCCTCTAATGTACCCCACGAAGTTGGCTACGGTCGTATTTAGCTCTTGTTAATGCATCAGGGATACCAACATAACAGTGACGTACCTAATGGCCGCTGACAGTCGCCGATCAGTTCGGGAAGTGACTAACTAACTAACGAACCATCACGCCGTTTCCCCGCAGGGGTAGGAAAAGAGGACGGACCGCCAAACAACTCGGTCTTGGCACACACTCTTTGCCTCACTCACATTCATACATTCTCTTCTATTTTAATTTACGCAATTGAAAATTAAAATGCATAATTTTCTGCCCCCCGAAATGCAAAAAGTTTCCTTTTATAGTAATTAAGGCGAATCTAAAGTTTTTTTCTAAAAATTATTAATAATACGCGTGGACACCAGTAACGAAAATTTACCTAAATCTGACACCAAGTCCTGGATTACCAGCCAAAACAGATCCAATATCAAAGATTTTTTTCAAAACTAACTCCTAAGTTTTTTTTTCTCAATGGTACGTTGATGATTAACTGTTACGTGTAATATTGTGTCACGGACGTATATAAGGGGGGGGTCTTGGGGGTCCGGACCACCCCCATTGCACCGCGCCGATTGTAGAAATAAAGGCTGATTGATTAAGACTGACTATTTTTTTCACGAAAACATGACCTTATATATTTTTTTTAATTTGCGGACCCCCCCCTTATCAAAGCTATATATACGTCCGTGTATTGTGTTATTATTTGTATTTTGTATGTGTTATTATTATAAACTCTTCATGCTAAGCGCCTGCTCTCAACACAGGTTCTCCTAGTGAGACAGGCATAGAATAAAACTAATTGTATATCAAAAATTAATAAATATGAATAATAAAATGTTATTGTCTTTTGTGTAAGTCCTTCTAAAAATTTTTTTTGGATTTTAAGAAATGAATGTTTTAGTTAATTTTTGATCGTGGGATGTACATTAATCAGTTGTTATGAGTTGCCCATAAATTCTACGAACATACTATACAAGCGGCAGGCAGCTGTGTGTCACGTGCTCAGTACATGTACATTCTCGCGTGATTATTGCTGTCCCTCTCAGGCTGGCAGAAGACATTACCATATATGGCTACACGGCGCGAAATCCAGCCAATGGCAGAAGACATTACCTTATAGGGCACACGTTCGAGTCTTCCGTCTCGCTCATCACGGACAGAGAACTCCGGCCACCGTTCACCGAAGCATGAGACATATTTCAGACAACGGCGCGAGCAGTCGTACGTACTACTACGTACTGTCGGGCAGTATGCCACCCTTTGACGCGGCTAATTAAGTCTTCACTTACGATCCCAGTATGGCGCTATCACGACAGACGCCTGTATAATCCTACTGCCGCCTACTTTATACCATGGCAGCCCTGGCCGCCCGGCTTTTAATCCGCCTACATTGCCGATAGCCGCTTAATTCACCGTTATCACCCACCGGTTCGGTAAGCTGACCGAATCCGCCCACCATGATGCCGAGAAGCCGCCCACGCACCCCGAGCCGCCCCGTTCCTGCACCCGATCTATGAGCTTTGCTCTAGATCTCTCCACTTCGTAGGAAGCTGCCTGCATCCGTACGACGCCACGTGAGATTTTAAACCCTCTTATAGTATTTCCGAGCCTAAATTCAGTAGTATTTCTAGTGCCTCTCTCTCTCTTATGCTAGGCCTTAAACAGCTTACCTGGTTGCCTGTACTGTTCACCCTTGCATTATTGAATACATTTGAATTGTGCCCAAACCTTGTTTCATTGGAGTCAACCATCGACAGCCTCGGAGGAGCCCTACGACCCTGAGCTGAGCCTTCCAAGCCGAGGCATATTGCCCCCGGGGGGCCTGCTTAACACTTGTTCCCCCCCCGGGAGGGACATATTTCTGGAGACCAGAAGTATAACACTGGACCCTACGTGGCTTCAGTATCACCCTGGCCCCAGGAAGTATGACACTGGCGCGCCAACTGGGCCGAAGTCTTGTCGATTGTTGTCTCCCTAGAAACATAATTATGTAATCTTAGCTATAAATATTTTATATTTGTGCTCCCATCAACAACGGTAGTTCTGTGTGAATTATTCTAAACGTCGCGAGTCCGTCGGCTAGTGCTATTCGAGTGTTAGGTATTTTAAACATCGCTTATTACCGTAACGTCTTACGCTATTACGTTCTATCGCGGCAGTCAGAGTTGTTCGTCATTCGCGCGGAATTTTTTTTAATTGAGTAATGAATCTCGTTATTTTAAATTCTCCGAGTGGCTGCTGTGTAAGTTGCGTTATTTCTTCCTTGAAGAGCAGTGGTTGTTTCCAATAAAAGGTAGTAACTACTGTCGGATTGTGCTCGTTCACATCCGTTCCCCTGTAATAGGAAGTTGTAAATACGACTGCCAGCAACTGCTCTCGTCTTATATTATTCGTCCGAAATTTTTTTTTGCTTTGTTCATTATAATAACGCATAATCATGGAGGCCACCATACCAATAATGGATAGAATATTAAATTTCGAGAAAGCAAACGCGTCGGTAATAAGAAAAATGTTGATGGATAGAGGCATAGTCCCCAAAAGGGCTTTGTTGTCTTTACGGAAACAATGTGTCGAGTTTAATGAATCCCTTAGTGGGCGGGTGGAGTCTCCTGCTATTTTATTAAATTCTCCAAGTGTAGCAACCACCCCAAAAACTAGTAATTCGGGAAACCTCGTTAACATAGTATCCTCGCCTACGCAAAATCACTATGAAAGGACTACCACAAGGTACGTTGAAAGAAAAATAGTTAATTTAACAAATTGGAAAATTTCTTTTGACGGGAATTCGGATGTCCGCGCTTTTTTAGACAGAATCGCCGAATTACAATACGCGAGGGGCGTTGATTGTCAAGATTTGGCTAGGGGTTTTGTCGAACTTCTCACTGGTTCAGCACTATTATTCTATAGGAAAATTTTCAAAACTAATCTAAAGTGGGAAGAAATTAAAACAGCCTTTTTGAAGAGATTCGAGGACCCGACGTTTCAAATGACTGAGAAGTCGAAGTTATTTAACTTGTGTCAGAAAAATAACGAAAGAGCTGCGGATTTTATTTTGGAAGCTTTAGCTATCAATTCCAAGCTGAATTTGCCGTTAGAAGAGTCGGAACTTTTATCGTTAGTCACAAAAGGTCTCACGCCAGATTACGCACAACTGAAGATCGGTAAAAATATCACCAACGTTTCGGAGTTACAAGCATTATGTGAGGAGATGGATAAAATCAAATTCAGTCGCGCATCAAGTAAAAAGGCAGTCGAGCCGGAGGTCGTCTCAAGTTATAAGGAGGTTGACAGTGATTTGGGAATTAAATCTAAAATTCACCGTTACAAGCAAATGTATAACGTACCGGTTCGGCAGTATGTAAATCTAATATCATCCCTGAATGATAAGTTATCATCACCATTGTCTGAATTAGACTTGGTTCTTATAATTAAAAATGGGTTGTTGCACAAATATAGTAAACTATTCTCGTACGATGTGCCCCGTACTTGCGCGGAGGTAATACAAAGATGCGAGATCTTAGAAGATACTCATTTCGATAATTCCCAACAGAATCACAGGGTTAGAACTTTCGGCCGTAATAAGAACTCACAGCTCGCGGCGATTTCACAAAGAACCACGGATATCGCTAATCGTGCTTGTTTTAAATGCAATCAAAACGGTCACTTTGCAAAAAATTGCAATAAAATTAACAGCAACAGCGTCCCGCGCCGTAGCCCACGATGGAAAAAGCCTGATTACAGCAGAGCAAACGATTTTCCTGATCTCTCTAAACCACCCCCGACTCATTGTAATTCGAATCAAAAAAACTTCTAGGCGGTCATTGCAGTCCAAAGCCATCAGCAGAGACAATCGAAAAGGAATGGAATGACTGGTTAGGTTACGTGAAGGTTTTTCTGAATACCGATCCACTCGAGGCAGTGAATGTGAAGTGTAGCGGAGATGGCCGGCCACATGTCACATTCAAAGTTAAAAATCGTGTTTTATCAGGTTTACTAGACTCGGGTGCGTCACTATCTTGTATAGGTGGGAATTTGCACAAACAATTCACGTCTCGTGCGCTGTCCCCTTGTGATCTGGTAATTACTACAGCAGATAACAAGAGACAGGAAGTTTCTGGCAAGCTGTCACTTCCAGTAGTTTATAACGATAAGTTGCAGACCATAGACTTTGTAGTGATACCTTCGCTCGGCCGGAAAATTATTTTAGGCGTGGATTTTTGGAAAAAATTCAACATAGCTCCAAATTTATTTACAGCAAATCAAAGTATTACGTATACTTCCATCTCAGAAGTTAACGTAGTAAGGTCAAAAAACGATCTCACACCCGCGCAACTAAAAACACTTAGTGATGTGATAGAGGAATTTCAATCCATATCTTTTGCTAAACGCGGTTTAGGTAAAACTAATTTGATCGAACATGTTATCGAAACCGAAGGAACCCCAATAAAACAACGTTATTACCCCCTGTCACCAGTAAGGTTGAAACAGCTAGAATGTGAGGTGGATAAAATGTTGGAATTAGGCGTAATCGTTAAAAGTAAATCTCCTTGGTCAAACCCGGTTATTTTAGTTCCCAAAAAGGACGGAACAGCTAGGTTCTGTTTGGACAGTAGAAGACTCAATGCTGTTACAAGGGCACAAATTTATCCGTTGCCAAACGTTCATCGTATTCTTGATAACTTACGGCATGCAAACTTTATTACTTCCTTAGACTTGCTTAAAGCTTTCTGGCAGATACCCTTGCACCCTTCGTCTTGTGAGAAAACTAGTTTCGTAGTTCCAGGTAGGGGTACCTTCATGTTCGTAAGACTACCCTTCGGGCTACGTAATGCTCCTAGCGAACTGCAACGCCTCGTGGACACCTTATTTGGTCCAGAATTCGAACCCAACCTTTTTGCATATCTAGATGATCTAATAATTATCTCACGTACCTTTGAAGAACATATTGAACTCCTTAAAAAGGTTTGTAATATTTTAAAGGCCGCCGGATTAACATTAAATATAGAAAAGTCGGAATTCTGTAAATCAAGACTCAAATATTTAGGTTTCGTAGTGGACAAGGAAGGTCTCCGAACAGACCCGGCAAAGATAGATACTATCAAAAATTTCCCCCGACCTCAGAATACAAAACAGGTAAAATCATTCCTTGGATTATGCAGTTATTATAGACGTTTTATCAACAACTTTTCAAATATTGCAGCCCCTTTAACTCACATAACTGGTGGTAAAAAGAACCTACCTAATTTTACGTGGAATGAGGAGATAGAAAAATCATTTTCCGCCTTGAAGAATGCCTTAATTTCAGCGCCGGTACTAAGCTGCCCTGATTTTAAGTTACCCTTTATAATACAATGTGACAGTTCCAATTTCGCCATCGGAGCATGCCTTTCACAACAATTTGAGGACGCAGAACACCCCGTCGCGTATTACTCCAGAGTACTCTCTAAAACGGAGAGAAACTATAGTACAACTGAACGCGAATTATTGGCCATTCTCGACGCCGTATACAACTTTCGCTCGTACGTCGAAGGGTCAAAATTCACAGTGGTCACGGACCATTCAAGTTTAAAATGGCTTATGTCACTCGAGAATCCAACAGGTAGACTTGCCAGGTGGGGGACACGCTTGTCTCAGTTCGATTTTGACATAATTCACCGTAAAGGCTCCCTTCATGTAGTTCCAGACGTACTATCTCGTATTGAAATTACCCAATTAAATTCATTACTTGGCACGCCTGGCTCTAAAGACAAGTGGTACTCAGAGCTGTATAATAAGTGCGCCAATAACCCACAAGCTAGTCCTAATTTCTTAATACAAGGTAATAGGTTGTATAAGCATTGTAAAGCTGATTTTTCCTTACATACAGACTACGAATGGAAATTAGTATCCCCGGTAGAGGATAGACAGGCCTTAATCTCAGAATGTCATAATTCACCCACAGCAATACACCCAGGTGTGTTTAAAACCTTTAAAAAATTATCGTTAAGGAATTTCTGGCCCGGAATGTATAATGATGTAAAAAAATTAGTGTCCAATTGCAATATTTGCAAGGCTTATAAACATTCAACTAAGCCAGCCTTAGGTCATATGTCCCACCCCAAAAACGTAGATCGCCCAATGCAAAGTCTTAGCGTAGATTTGATAGGTCCCTTTCCGAAAGGCTACGACGGAAACTTTCATATTCTGAGCGTGGTAGACGTTTTTACTAAGTACTGCTGGTTATTCCCATTACGCCACGCGACGGCAAAAACCATAATAGAAGCCTTGGAATACAATATATTTTTACCAATCTCTGTACCTAGAACACTCATAGTTGATAACGGTCGCCAGTTCACTTCAGGTGCTTTTAAAGCCTTCTTGTCTCAATACGGCGTTCCTGATGTATTTTATAATTCTTTCTATACTCCTATGAACAACACGGTAGAGCGCTATAACCAAACCATCGGAACCTCATTGGCTATTTTGGTGGGCAACGATCACCGTCAGTGGTCAAAGCACGTCAGAACGGTACAAGCAGCAATAAATAATACGGTCAACCTTACTACTGGATACACCCCGTTTTTCCTCATGCACGGCTTTGAACAGACAGTGCATGGCACGTCACATTGGCGTATCTCCCCGGGTGCTAGTCAAAATAACACACAACCAGATACGGTAGTGGATTATGCAAATAAACTACAAGAACTTGTAGCCGTGTATGACAAGGTGAGCGATTCACTCGCCGCCGCGTATAAACAAAGTGCTTTTCGTTATAACACTAGACACAAGTTGGAATCCTATAAAATCGGAGACAGAGTTTGGAGAAGAAACTTCCCTCAATCTAAGGCAGGCGTATATTTTTCAGCCAAACTGGCACCCCGTTTTGTAGAAAACAGAATAAAGGAAAAAATCTCTAGCACGATATATGTACTAGAGAATTTAAATGGAAAAATTGTCGGTAAATTCCACATTAAAGACATAGTAAAAAAGGGTAGTGACACCCCGGTCGTTGCAACCTTATAAGTGTTTTTATTTATGTTTTTGTTGTTATTTTCTCTGATTAGTCCGGTGATTAGTTGAGATATAATTATTACCCCTTAGGTACAACCCTAGGACGTCATGAACCCTAGTGGTTAGTACGAGGTTATAACGCATATAACTTAACCTTTGTTATTAGAGAAGTATACAATTCCTTTCTTAATGGATCGTCATCACAAGTGTTGACAATCCGGGACGCCGGTATGTCTGCACGTGAAGACTTGTGTTATTATTATTATAAAAAAAAAGAGGTAACTCACCTTACACTAGTGAAATTACTGATGCGATATTTAGTTCATTTATTGTAATGACTATTATTGGTAGTAATAATTTATTACTTTCTCCTAGTGCGTAGCCACTTAGGTTGTTTTTTTTTAAAAAAAAAAAAAATGTTTTTTAAATTTATATATGAATATGGTTACATAAGTATATAAATTCGTCTAAGAAACACGACACGTTACACTGATTGAGGGCGTAGTTCAAGGAACCCTAAATTAGGCTAGGTTTTTCATTAGAAAAAACTGCGTTAGGTATTCAGTATCCTGCCCGGGACCGAAGTAGAGACCTAATTTCTATTTTCGTGGAACAATTTGCATTCTAAAAAGTACTTAATTTTAGATGCAATGAAAGAATATGCAAGCATATTCTTTTCTTTTCGTTGGCAAGAGACGGCATAAGAAAATTCTTGTACAAGTGGTAGGTATAAAGGCGCCTAGCTCTCATCATACTGGGGTAGGTCATTGGGTAGTAAGAAACTTAGGAACCTTATGGTTGTAAATAACCTTGTGTATATATTAATATAAGGTCATGTATAAATGAAAATATCATTTCAATTAAAATTTTTTTTATTTTTTGTCCTTTTTTTTTCGGGTTTTTCAATCTCTTTCATTGTCGAATTATTCTCACATGTAGGTTAAATCGTTATAGTATTGGACATCTCACACGTTGCGATATAGGAGAAATTGGGGCGGTAAAACGTTCACAATCGGGTAGTTACCCACTCCTTAACGGGGTATGTCTCAATTCTAGCGTATGTTGGAGTGAATTCACGATGAAAAGGCAATGTAATAATTATATTACCACATTTTTGTTATCAGAATCGGCCCAATAGACAACACTATTCGGTTCACATAGCAGTGGCGGCTCGAGCACTTCTTTGGTGGTGGGGATCGACATTTTTACGTACTGTACCGTAATCTCACCACCAGTAGAATATAATGTAAAATTTCTCAAAAAAAAAATTGATGGTCTAATCATGCTTATCGGATGTCTAAACACAAAATAATATAAAATGTCCATAGATATATACCAATTAACAATATAGTATAATAAATATAACGCGTACGTTGCAAGAATATTATCGAACTGAATGCGAGCGATTCCCGCCCGAAACTCCGCAAACAAATGGTTCAGTAGTTTGTCGTGGGGATTTATTGGATGATCCCCATGGTATGTGAAATTCACAAACCAGTGCGCGTGCGCGGTTCTCGCGGATTGCATACGATCGCGAAGGAAACGAGGGGATAGCTCTGATTGTCCCCCAAGTGCGCAGTAGCTTCTGCGCACTGAGAAATGGACTTCGCTGTTCTCATACGCTGTACGCCGTTCGCTATAAGCGCGTCGGGTCTTATTTAAATCATTCGGAATAATTTTTTGTATTTTATTTCTGCAAATGTTAATTACTTTTATGTTTAAAGAATTCATTCATTTTGGTGAAGAAAAAACATTGACTGTTGTTTCCTTTAGTAGGTTTCGGATGTACCTAACTGGTGGGGACTGTCCCCATTGTCCCCCTGTGAAGAACCGCCACTGTCACATAGGTTGTGGTGGTATCGAATTTTAACCTTCTTCCGCGATCATATAACAACGGTTACTCGTTGTGTGGTATTATAGAGCTGTTACAAGTCTGATAGGATGGAACTTGGGTATCGACCTAACGTGTCATTCGGCTGTGAGCTATAATCCAAAGCGTGATAGGATGGCTAAACTCCTTAGAATTAGAGCAGAAGGATTGTTGGAAACGCGAATTTCCGAACAATTAAAGTATATATGATTCCGGTGTTAGGAAGAAATTCGTTACTCAATTAAAAAAAAATTTTTCCTCTTCTAATAACATTGTCGGTAGTATTAAATTTTCGTATTTTTTGGTAAAAATACGTGGCGATGTTGTTATTTATTTTAGTTTTTTTTCTTTCTTCTCTCCTTACGTAGTCAAACCCTGAGAGTTTAAGTTGAGTTGAGACAAACTCGAATTGAAAGTTATTTAACAAAATTGTATACACACACATAGAGTTTTTGGTGGGTAAACAAATGTATATTCAAGTGTTTTAATTATGATAAATGTAATTAATTAAATTACTATATAAATATTTTGTAAACACGTAATTGATTACTTCGGTATCAATATGGTAAGCCAGCGTGTAAAGTCCTTGCCATATCAGGACGCAATTGTACGGTGTTTTGTAACTTGCTATATCACTGTATTCAAATAAGGAGTAGTACTTCTCGTAGTAAGAAGATTTAAGAGTATGCACCCAGTTGAGTAAATTAGCTCGGTAATGTCATAAAGTTATGTCATTCGGGCAGTGGCGTACCGTGGGTATCAGCCGCCCGGGGCGGAGGAAAATTTTGCCGCCCCCCCCCTATATAGGTACTTCTTCAGGGAGGGGAGGGGGGGGGTAGTGATCCTTTTTTTTAATTTTTTTTTTTTAAAATATTTATTAATTAAATCTGTATGCGGTGAATTAAAACTACACTCAGAACGTGAAAACGGTTTTTCTTTGGTTCTGGCAGCACATAAATTGTCTGCAACTAGAATTTTATATTTGCACTTCGAAAAAAGTTATGTTTTCCTTCGAAATATGTCAGCAGATGAATACACAATTGGAATTTTACATTCTGAACAATAAAACTGGCTTAAATTTTATCTGTATGCGGTGAATTAAAACTACACTCAGAACGTGAAACCGGTTTTTCTTTGGTTCTGGCAGCACATAAATTGTCTGCAACTAGAATTTTATATTTGCACTTCGAAAAAAGTTATGTTTTCCTTCGAAATATGTCAGCAGATGAATACACAATTGGAATTTTACATTCTGAACAATAAAACTGGCTTAAATTTTATCTGTATGCGGTGAATTAAAACTACACTCAGAACATGAAAAAGGTTTTTATTTGACTCTGGCAGCACATAACTTGTCTGGAAGAATTTTATTAAGCACTTCAAATAAGTTTTTTCTTCGAAATGCGTCGTCGGATGAATTCACAACTGGAATTTTACATTCTGAACACAAAAGGGGTTTTAATTAAATCTCTAAGCGGTGAATTAAGACTACACTCGGAACATGAAAATGTTTTTTCTTTGATTCTGGCGGCACATAAATTGTCTGCAAGAATTTTATAAAGCACTTTAAATAATATAATGTTTTCCTTCGAAATGTGTCGTCAGATGAATCCACAACTGGAATTATACATTTTGAACACAAAATTGCTTTTAATTAAATATGTATGCGGTGAATTAAAACTTCACTCAGAACATAAAAATGGTTTTTCTTTGATTCTGGCAGCACATAGATAGTGTGCATCTAGAATTTTATAACTGCAATTCGAATAAGTATGCACACACCTGTCAGCTATTTAACTTTTCTGTGATAATAAATTTAAAATATATCACCGTGATATATACGTGGAAGAAAACCGTATAAGTGTACTTTTTTGTGCGCTTTCAGCAGGGCGCACAAAGCTTCACGAATATAAAACACAAATCGACTATCAATTAGAGCTAAAATGATACTGTTGCCATTTACGTTTTTATTTAAAAATAATGTATGTGTTAGAAATAAAAACAAAACGTCTGTCATTAATATTTTGATTTTAACAGTATATAAAAGAAAGATGTTAAGAAACTATAAACTAGAAAAAACTTTTAAGTCCTGACGCGAGAATAGAACCCGCGACTTCCCCAATCCAGATTTTTACAAGATGATTATTGATTGTGAAATTTTGCCGCCCCCCCAAAAGTGCCGCCCGGGGCGGGCCGCCCCCCCCGCCCCCCCCACGGTACGCCACTGCATTCGGGTCTTATTGTTCTTATTAGAGAATAATGTAATTGCACTTATGGTCATTACGGTTCGTCTGGTTATTTTGGTGGGAACACCTAGAGGGTGTCCTATGTGGTTTCGTCGAACGCAAGTTCACCGTGAGGATTCCAAGGGATCTATCCGGTTGTCTATGTCGTTGCGGCAAGGGTATATTTCTAGTATACCAAGTACAGCGCTGTACGGGTCACCGAGGGTGAGTCGAGAAAACATGAGAGGATTCATATTATGCCTGAAAATTAATATTCATGATAGGTTTAGTAGCATTACCTTACAATTATATGCGAACATGAGAGGATGGTCGTTTATGCCTGATAATTAAATGCAAACCAGACAAACCATGACAAGCTGAGAGTGCGGGAAACTAACATTTGGGTTAGAATTGAATTGTGAAAATAGCATAAAGTGTATAAAAACAAAGTTGTATAATTTAAAAAAAAAGAATTCTATTGTAAGACGCGAATATGAGTTGGTTTCGATCATTTCATGACATTGGTCAGCGTACAATATTCCATAACAGGAATAAAGTGTATAAAAACAAAGTTGTATAATTTTAAGAATTCTATTGTAAGACGCGAATATGAGTGATTTCGATCATTTCATGACATTGGTCAGCGTACAATATTCCATAACAGGAATAAAGTGTATAAAAACAAAGTTGTATAATTTTAAGAATTCCATAGTAAGACGCGAATATGAGTTGGTTTCGATCATTTCATGACATTGGTCAGCGTACAATATTCCATAACAGGAATAGTGTTGGAAATTTTTTGTTTAATTTTAAGATTTTTACATGGTAGTAATCCTTCTCGGAAGGGTCATGTTTTCTTTATTTCTTCATGCACCTTCGTTAGCGTGTCTTGTATCGCACTAAGTACGTCACATTTTTTTTAATTTCTTGAGAGAGTTGGCAACCTTTGTTCAGTTTTTTGCTAGTTTTTTTTAGCTTGGCTCACAGGTAGTTAAAATTTTGTTGGCTCTTAGGTAGGGAGTGTTTAAATCCTGGTGAAGAGGTAGCTCTGTACCTCACATTGTGGCAATCATCGCATCACATGCTGTATGGAAGGTCGTGGTCCCCTGCATCAGCCTCGCTGCCTTTTCCCTTCATTTTTCAGGGGGAGGAGGGTAGTGTTATGAGTTGCCCATAAATTCTACGAACATACTATACAAGCGGCAGGCAGCTGTGTGTCACGTGCTCAGTACATGTACATTCTCGCGTGATTATTGCTGTCCCTCTCAGGCTGGCAGAAGACATTACCATATATGGCTACACGGCGCGAAATCCAGCCAATGGCAGAAGACATTACCTTATAGGGCACACGTTCGAGTCTTCCGTCTCGCTCATCACGGACAGAGAACTCCGGCCACCGTTCACCGAAGCATGAGACATATTTCAGACAACGGCGCGAGCAGTCGTACGTACTACTACGTACTGTCGGGCAGTATGCCACCCTTTGACGCGGCTAATTAAGTCTTCACTTACGATCCCAGTATGGCGCTATCACGACAGACGCCTGTATAATCCTACTGCCGCCTACTTTATACCATGGCAGCCCTGGCCGCCCGGCTTTTAATCCGCCTACATTGCCGATAGCCGCTTAATTCACCGTTATCACCCACCGGTTCGGTAAGCTGACCGAATCCGCCCACCATGATGCCGAGAAGCCGCCCACGCACCCCGAGCCGCCCCGTTCCTGCACCCGATCTATGAGCTTTGCTCTAGATCTCTCCACTTCGTAGGAAGCTGCCTGCATCCGTACGACGCCACGTGAGATTTTAAACCCTCTTATAGTATTTCCGAGCCTAAATTCAGTAGTATTTCTAGTGCCTCTCTCTCTCTTATGCTAGGCCTTAAACAGCTTACCTGGTTGCCTGTACTGTTCACCCTTGCATTATTGAATACATTTGAATTGTGCCCAAACCTTGTTTCATTGGAGTCAACCATCGACAGCCTCGGAGGAGCCCTACGACCCTGAGCTGAGCCTTCCAAGCCGAGGCATATTGCCCCCGGGGGGCCTGCTTAACACTTGTTCCCCCCCCGGGAGGGACATATTTCTGGAGACCAGAAGTATAACACTGGACCCTACGTGGCTTCAGTATCACCCTGGCCCCAGGAAGTATGACACAGTTTGATTGTGTTTCTTAATAAAATAGTAAATAATTAAACAAAATGATTTATGTGCTTATAACATATTTATTATTTATAATATACAAATGTAATAGAATTAAGAATTGGATAAAGTAAAGTAATTTTGGTCCACTAAGCAGGTATATAGCGCATAATATATTATTCTTATGCAAAGGATTAAACTCAACCAGAGTTGCAGAATAGGTACCTGGAAAGAAAAAAAAACATTAATTTGTTTATTAACTTTTCAATTATTTGACATTATTGTTTCTCATTACAATGTCGTCGAAAGCAAAAAGACAACTAGGAATTTGCAAAAGTCACTTTCTGATGTACTTTTGAGTATAAAAGGAGAAGGTCTCTTAGAATGTGACTTTTGCAAATTCGTCACTGCCTTGTTGCTTGTGAAGGCAGTACAAAATAGATTTGGTAAAGTAGTTTTATTCATATTCATAGTTTATATTGTTATTTATATTCATAGTTTCAATGTATGTTTCTAGTTATTGTTTTTAAATTTTAGCAGGAGTAGTTCAAGACATGAGCGCGGTGTATATTCGTATTGTCGTATAATATAATATGTACTGAAAACACGTTTTAAATCAGTGAAAAAAATCATGTTTGCAAATAATTTATTACACATTGTTGTTACAATGCTTAAAAAAAAAAGAAAACGAGTGCTCTTTAGACCACACGACTGAAGTAAAACTTCACTAACTTATATCTCCCTCTTATCCTTACCCTCATACTTATCCTTACCAGCTTACTTCCCAAGTCAAGCGTGCGTAAAGGCCCGACCATTCGCCTCGCATCGACTACTGTTCACATCACACTTTTCGTAACGCATTCACCAGCTTACCCCCCAAGTCGAGTGTGCGTAAAGAAGTTTTACTTCAAAAAATCATATATATTACGTACATAAATTATATCTAATATTGTAAATTTTAAGTAGTTTCTCTTATAAGTGTACTATGTATTATAAGTTCACACTTCTAATCAAATAACCTAACAAAACTTCATCTCTTTATGTTGTAAATCTTAATGTAATTCCTCCATCTTGTTATCACGTACCTGGTATACACTTTTATTCCGAGATTGGTGAAATTTTGCATATTTGACCTTCAAAACAAGAGGGAGGACACTGTCTACACTAGATTTCGAAAACTCCGCGTAAAGCCCAAGCAACGCCAGGGCCTCCAGCTAGTAAAAAATGATGCCTTATTAAAACCCCATTAGCGAAACATACAATAAAATGTATATGAATCAGGCAAAAATGGTATTTGTCTTTCCTAAAAAAATTCCTGTTGGTCATCAGAATGGCGATATTTACAAATCAAGATTATTGTTGCAATAATTATTTCATCATTAGCTTCATCCAAACAGTCCGCACAACACACATTCGCATTTATCAAATAAACAATAAAGCCATCAAAAGGGTAAAACTAGGTGCTAATAAAACATATTCGGACTGTTCCACCAATGTTCAACTATTTCTTGATACATGCTTGCACTAGTCTATTCCACTTGTCGCACGCCTCTGGAGTCTGGACGAGCCTAATGAGGTTTATTTTAATGGTAATTCTTCGGAACAAACGTCAACGGTTAATACGGAATATTTATTTCATAACAATCAATCATAATTACACAAACCCGCTAGGATAAACCCTGCCTTGCCCTCAAACCATTCAAAACCTGGGATGTTTTTTTAAAATTATGATGACATGAAGCTAAAAGTTTTATCAAAAAAAAGTGCGTATTAACCGTTGACGTTTGTTCCGAATATTTACCATTTTGTCAGTCTAACTGAGAAACATCGAATGCGATCAAACGACGTAGATTTAAAAAAAAATAGCATATAAAAATTTGGTAGAAGGTATTTTACGCACATGGTTATTATATGAATTCCGATCTGGACAGTCTTCTAGAATAAGATCCGAGGCAGGCTAGAATCCCGGTAGCGCTGATGAATACGCCGAGGCAAAGCGCAAGGAAGTCTCCAAAGTCAAATCCCTGCGACGCTTCGGCCATTCCAACTCCAAACATCGAAATTATGAAAAGCACGACGAGAAACATCTTTGAACTGGGCCGTAGTCAAATATATCAGCGAATTGTATTTTCTGAGTTGAGACGCTTCGTTGGACGATCGTTTATTATTATTTTGTTTGTCACTCTTCAATGTTCTTCAACGACGAAACTGGAAGAAACCATAGACGAAACCTTGGAACTGTCAGTGTCAAACTCGTGCCAGCATAAATAAACCAATCCGTGCCAGTGATGCCATGTCCCAAAAATTAAAAATAATAACGGGGATATACAAAAAAAGTTTTACGATATTTTGAAGGGTTCCATCCCGTGGTAATATGGGAACTCGCCATCTGCAGATCGCGTGAAAAATGAGAAAATTCGTCTTTCGCGTTATTTGCGTTAAGATGACAAAATTCACGTACATGTAGGTATCAGGGAGAAAACACAGATTTCAAAGTTAGTCCCTACTACACAGAAATTTTAATTAATAATATTTATTTATCAGGAATTAAGGATATAATACCGATTTGGATTGGGCCAATTCTTCAGTGTCTCGGTTTTAATTTGAATGTAAAGAAAATATATTTTACCAGAACTTCCTCCACTTCCCTTCCTTAAAAAAACCCTCCATACAGCATCCCCTTCTATGACATAGGCCTGGAGGAAAGAATTTTTCTCAAGGCCTCCCATGTGAAGCTAATGTAAAAAATGTGACGGGCGCTCGACTTAACCATCTGACACGTTAGAGTATTTTTGGGGATCGATTTTTTTACTAATCTGAAAAGATCCTGTCCTAGACGTACCCCCTAAACTAAGGGTTGTACATGGTGGTAGTACATAGCATGTACCCCCTATGGTGGTAGTACATAGCAGGGTGCAAAGATATCTCCCCTTAGTTATTCTGTCGCGCCTGAGTAAATCCCAAAGTCCCCGCTTGGGCTCCCCTACTATTATCAGTTCGGTTTCCAATATTGATTTCGATTCTTAAAAGCCAAAAAATTATAATTATCGAATAGTATCATAACAGACGGATTGCAATCTTTAGAGCACAGGCGTCAGGTGGGAATGCTGTCCTTGTTCTACCGGTATTACAATGGAAAATGCTCCGAGGAACTAGCGTCGTTGATCCCCTCGGTACCGGTGCATAGTCGGGAAACACGCCAAACACGCGCCCAACATTTGTACACGGTTGACATTAGTCACATGAGAACGGGTCGTTTTTACGACTCGTTCTTGAGTTCAACAGCTCGGATGTGGAACGATTTACCAGCCTCTATGTTTCTTCCCTCCTACAACATAGGTCTCTTCAAGACCCATGTTCACTCCTTCCTTTCCTCAAAAAGACCCTCCACACAGCATCCTCAAAGATGACATAGGCCTTGAGTGAAATTATTTTCCTCAGGGCCTCCTGTGTGGAGTTAATGTAAAAAAAATATATATACTTTCTTCCATATAACTGTCATAAAAAATGACAACACCACCTGTTGAAAATAAAAATAACTTTTCGTTGGTGTTGACATCACAAGATTCACTACACATACGTTGGTTTTCGGGATCTTGAAAAATTAAAACTTTGACAATTATTTTAAAATTAAAACTAACTCAAAAATAAAAATGCAGTTATTTAAGTAAGAAAGTCATTATTAATAAATAAAAAATTGGACTGGAGTTCCTTGAAGAAAATTTATCTATTGAATTTCTAACTAACCACCGCTCTACCCCCTCGATGTACTAGCGAACCCCGTAATTTACTACGTTTACTACGAACCTTGCCAACAACCTACAAGTCATTTTGCCCCGAAAATATATAAATATAAATTATGTCCATGTCGTGGTGCCTTCGAAAAAATGTTGTTCCATTTTATTTAATTTCTAGATAATTTCAACCTCGCACGCGAGTCGTAGCTAAAGTCAATCATTTAAGTACTTTATTGCTACTTTTGCTATTGGTACTCCGGCGAGCACCTGAGTCATGTTTTCGTGATAACTTAAAATCAATCGAAACTAGTCCTAAAAATCGTCTTCAAAGAGGTGCTTATCGTTTGACATTTCACAGTTACATGACATTTCACGAGAAATTATTGCAATTCGATATCATTTCGCCGACAAATAAATGTTTACCGCTGTTTGCAGCGCTGCGAAAATGGCTTCGGCTTCTTCAGAGACAGTAATGGATAGAAACACAGAAAGGAGAAAACGCGTAAGTCCTAAAACGTTTAATATCATCCACAAATCAACATAAAATACTTCAAATTCCCTGTCCGCCAACCAACGAAATGTCACCCAATGTTTTTGTTTTGAAGATTGTGATAGGACAATTTCCATTGTCTTTGTTGTATTTAATCATGTCCGACGATCTAATTCTACAAGTTGTAGTAATACAAACCTAATTTCTCGTTCGTTTTTGTTATAAATTATATATTTATTTTTGACGTCTAGGTATTTACGTCGCAAATTTCCTTTCTTTTATTTTGCTGCACACAAATTGTAATATTCAAAGTATGATGTGCATTATTAAGTATGCTTACAGGGGAACTCTTATTTCTCTTTATCATTTTGAGATAGCAATAAAATAGTCATCTTGACGATAATTTTGATAGTAAATACTTATATCAAATCTACGTTTTGCAACCCTTCCATACGAAAGGTGGCAGGTAACAGAAATATTATGATAACATAACATATATTTGGTAATTTTTCGTTACTGGTGTCCACGCGTAGTATTAATAATTTTTAGAAAAAAACTTTAGATTCGCCTTAATTTCTTTAAAAGGAAACTTTTTGCATTTCGGGCGGCGGAAAATTATGCATTTTAATTTTCAATTGCGTAAATTAAAATTCACTTCGCGAACCGATCGGCGACTGTCAGCGGCCATTAGGTACGTCACTGTTATGTTGGTATCCCTGATGCAGGTTAACAAGAGCTAAATACGACCGTAGCCATCTTCATGGGATACACGAAGACGCGCGCAATTATGAAAAACAGAATTAATAATTTAATGTAAACGAACCTTTGTTAATACAGAATATTTTTAATTCAAACAGTTAGATTTAGCTTTATTATCACGAAAAGTGAGTATTTATGTCGCGGGAGGCAAAAAAACATGCAAAAAATATGCATTTACAATTATGCACAGACAATCAATCATAATTACACAAACCCGCTAGACAAACCCTGCTTTGCCAAACAAACCATTCAAAACCTGGGATGTTTTTTAAAATTATGATGACATGCAGCTTTTTAATTTTGTAGTGTTTTCATAATTACTCGCCTCTCATGTACGTATTTAGCTCTTGTTAATGCATCAGGGATACCAATATAACAGTGACGTACCTAATAGCCGCTGACAGTCGCCGATCGGTTCGCGAAGAGAATTTTAATTTACGCAATTGAAAATTAAAATGCATAATTTTCCTCCGCCTGAAATGCAAAAAGTTTCCTTTTATAGTAATTAAGGCGAATCTAAAATTTTTTTCTAAAAATTATTAATAACATGCGTGGACACCAGTAACGAAAATTTACCTAAATCTGACACCAAGTCCTGGATTACCAGCCAAAACAGATCCAATATCAAAGATTTTTTTCAAAACTAACTCCTAAGTTTTTTTTTTCTCAATGGTACGTTGATGATTAACTGTTACTTGTAATATTGTGTTATTATTTGTATTTTGTATGTGTTATAATAAACTCTTCATGCTAAGCGCCTGCTCTCAACACAGGTTCTCCTAGTGAGACAGGCATAGAATAAAACAAATTGTATGTCAAAAATTAATAAATATGAATAATATAAAATAAAAAACAGATGAATGAATAATATTATGTGAGCTAGATTCCTTGCCCTTGTATATGATAAAACTGAATAGGTTATAGGTCGAGCAATTATAGTTTAGGAAAACAACACATGCTTAGGATCATAAGTGTATACAATCATCCAATTTGATAAGTCTTCGTATGGATAATAAGTTCGTGAAGTTTTCAGTGTCTTTTTATTATTCAAATAATGAACCTCTTTCGTTTTGATTGAATTTTTGACCCAAGTTTGAAACTTGCTGTATGCTCGCAATGCATCTGTGTAATCACCGTGTTTGACTCATCTCTGTGACACCTTTATCCACAGCGATTAGGTAAGTTAACCTAAACAGTGACATATTTTATATGATGTCTGGAAACTAGTGGTAGGTACAAATAGGATACTGTTGAATTTATAACGCATTTGGAGTTGATTTTGTGATTTAACTTTTTTTTTGGTCTGAGCTTTCATTTTCGAGTAAATAGAGTCCAAAGGTGGAATTTGTTTCATCAAATTTGTATTAAATCAATCATTATTAATTTAGCTATTTTAAAAAGTTTTTTGTGTCGGTTTTCAAAATTACTTATATGTTTATTTCTATTTATAAATTTAGAAAGCATATGTAATCACCTTTCAAAAACAGTTTTTGGTTTTCAGATGCTTTCAGAAATATTCCATTTATTTTATTGCAAAGCACAAATATTTTGACCTTCTGACAAAATATATGTTATAGAAGAAAGTCGGGGACAACTGAGGAAGACATGGCATGATCAAGTAAATCCATCACTCGAGTCGGGTCTTATCAAGAGTCAAAGAGAATAAGAAATTAACAGAATGTAGTATGTTTTAGATGATGTATGAATGTGAATGAGGCAAGGACTATGTTCCGAGAATGTTATAATGTGAATACCGCACAAGAGTCCAACTTTCCGGATCCAGTGGGACTTTGGCATCATCATTTCCCCAGAGGAAAGGTTATTCGATTTTGCCAGTATTCATTGCTAAAGACATTTTGATTTTCAACCACTCCGATCTATTGCGAATATGCAAGTTTTTCGTCTTAAACGAAATGTCATATTTACAAAAATTTTGTGTTATTTCCGCTTCACAATTAAATTAAAACTCTATAAATGAAACATTTCTGAACGTTGCCGAATACTAAAAACTGTTTTTGAAAGGTTATGAAATAAGCTTTCAAATTGTTATATTACAAATAAATATTAACATTTTTAAATATTAAAATTTAGAATGCAAACATAAAAAAAATGTTAAAATGACTCACGTGATGTTTTTACGTGAAAACGGTACTAAAATTACGGATTAAGTATGTAAAAAACAATATTTATTCTATTGTATATATGTATAATAAACAATTAAGTCACTTCACTTTTTTATCATTTCATACAAGAATATTTAATAAAAAATAACAATGTCTAACGGCGGGTAGACGATTTTGCAGTCTACCATGTATCTGACAGAATAGGTCAGTTTATGTATTTCTATGGACAACTTGAATGGTGATGGGTAGCTCGATTTATTATGGAGTTTTTACTTTTTGTTTTAGGGATGTCACTAGAATAATAACGGAGTTATAACGATTTCTGTGGAAACACACACGTTGACGTGAAAACACGCTTATTGTACTTGACTGCTATCTTTATATTGTCGTGTATATTCGCTTACGTATCAGAGTGGCTAATGGTGGTATTCCATCGGGGCATCAAATAGATAGACGAGAACATACAGATGAGGGGTAAAAACAAACTATGGCGGGATGAAGAGAGGGCAGATGACTGTGATTCGCCAATAAATCAATCTAACAGTATATAGGCATCTCGCATTATAATATCACTATTTAGTTCTTAAAAGTAAAATCTGCTTTTTAATGAATTGACCTTTTTACATGGGAGCGCAAATTGCTCGCCACGATATGAGGAAATATGCGAAGTCCAAATATGGCAAAGTAAAGTTTCGATTATTTTCAGAGTAAAATATTTTGTTGCGTATTTAGGTAAGACACTTTTACAAATGTTTCATAATCAATATATATTGAATACTATGTATTTGCTAACACAACTGTATTACTTATGTATCTATCTTGTAAAAGCCCAGTAGGGCGTAAATAAATAAATGAATAAATAATTTACTTACCCCAGTAACAGCGACAAGCACACTGGAGACACGCTCACATTCCTTGTGATTTTGCCAACGGCTGTGTGTTTCACGCCACCATGTATCTCGATGTCATAGTATATGTTACAAAACTGATAATATTATTGAACCTAAATATGCTTAAAATAAAGAAAAATAATGCTTACCTATGGAATGTAATACGACAATTGGGTTTATTCTCTTTTTCACTTCTATTTTTACACTTTTTTATAGCACAAGCCACCATTTTTGCCGTGTTATTTCGTAAAATGTACGATGAGAGCTCGACACTGGTCCGGACAGGAATGATGACGTCACATTTTTTAGATTCACGCGAGGCTCCTGCAAGCCCAACCGGTTTTTTGCCTTTTTATCACTTAGGGCAGGTCTATATATATTCATATGTCTATGCATCGTGATGATATTGAGAGTTTTTACGGAATCACTGAAAATATATTATTTTATATTAATTAAGTGGATTGGAATTCGCAACATCGGTATAAGTGGTGTTTTTATTCTGGAAAATTTCTAAAAAGTGTTCCTGTTGCATTGGAAACTGTTTCCGAGTTACAGCTTCAGATGTACTGTAAATTAAACAATAAAACGAAACGTAAATCGTGTTTGCTGGAATTTGGTGATATTATGTGTATGGGAAGAATAATGGATTACAAGGAAGAAGGAAACCAATCACTTACCTCTGCGAAGGCGAACAACAAAATTGCGAATATAGTTTATTTTGTTACACTGTAGTACCTCTAGATTAATTATCACCACAACACAAATAATTATGAAACAATCTTGATAACGTCAAAACCCTTCTTTTTTGTTCACAAACTATATTATAAACACGAACAAACCACAAAACTTCCATGTTGTCCAAAATATTCTTCTGTTTTTTTCATAAACTAAAGCACTTCAATTCATTCTTGTCATTGTTCTATTTTCAAATGCTTTTCCAGCAAAGTGTGGTTAGGGAGGGTAGGTACTGGATAAATGACATCTCGGTAGGAACTACACATCATAATTTCAAAACCAAACAACATCCTTTGTTTTGATCCAGACTGCAACCTTTTTTTGTGTGTTGGTGTTGTGTATTTTCTGCGGGGTATTTAAATGAGTGTTATAAAAAGATAATACTTAAGTTTCTCATGTGCAGGTGCTCCTGGGACCCCTGCCCGGGGACTTTCTGCAGGTGGGCGGGCCCCCCGAGAGCAGCCAGGAGGCGGCGGACAGGCAGGCGGCCATGGCACTGCAGCAACAGCTGGCCCCGCAGCTGGCCGCCCCCTCGGTGGGGCGCCTCAGCATCACGCTGGGGCAAGCCAAGCTGGTCAAAAACTACGGTACCATACTTTAACATAATGTCGACGCTTGCTTGTGGTTTCCTTTATTTTTCTTAATATTATTAATTTAGAAATGAATCATTTGTCTCTTCCCAACTCAAAGTGCTTAAGTTGCCCTGATACCCTTGCTATTATAATATGTTATTAATTATATTATATTCGATGGTCGCTTCAAGATCGATACAATAATAACAAACTCTCAAAATTTTTGTACTCTCTTTTTTTTTACTATTAAACTATCATATTATAAATTTATCAAACTAATTATTATACTCGTATATTCTTTATGATAATGCAACTCATGTATTTTTCCATGTGTACTATGTATCGCTCTGTTAATTTAGCTACGTTCTTAACATGCCTTAGAACATTCATGTTTAAGTTTATCCACGGAGTGATTACGGTCGAAAAATGGACCACGTTTTTATTTTTCTGCGATTGATAGCGGTCCAAAATTGGACCACATTTTCCTACCATTCGTAAAACATTTATTGTAATTATTTAAAACATTTCCATGGCCAACCATTTATTTTAACTATTGAAATCCTTTATCTATTATGACCATAGATGAAGCAAATCCGAACTTCGTGGACTATTCTAGAACGATGTTAAAAATAAATTTAAAAAATAATTTTTTTCCTGTCGAATTTTTGATCAGCTGTTTACAGTTAAAATGAAGTCCTTTTTCCATAGATATGCACCTTTCATTATAAAGTATACCATAGACAACACACAGAAATCGAAAATATTCTATGTTGACTTGAATAAGTACCCCTCACGCCTTTTTCAAAGTAAAAAACACATATAGAATGAAACAAGTACTTTGTTTAAAAACCACTTTATTTTTATTTATATTCGTCGACCGGTTTCGGTTGAACTCAACCTTCTTCAAGACAATAAACATATAAACTAAATTACAGTACAGAGTTAAGATTCTAAGGTATTCATAAAAGAAAGAGAGAGAGCATAAAAGAGAGGGAGAGAACATTAAGGGCTAATTTACGCGAACCGAAATAATATTTCGGGGCGGGGAAGAATGAGGTAAGCTGGAACGGGGAATTCGCTACGCGCACGGGCGATGGCAGAGCAGCGAAGAAATCTAGACTAGATGGTACTAGATTGAGTAAGCTTTGAACATGAAACGTTTAATAAATAATGGGCATCTTTCAAATTATGTTTATTAAGTTGAATGTGCATGTTTTAGGTAAATTTAGATAGAAACATTACCGATTGCAAAAGGGGCTCGTGATTTTATGACTCTTTCGATCGGATTCCGATCAAACTTGTTTGATAAATTATTCGATACAATCAACTACACTGCTAGACTGTAGTCAGTCGCTTATGACTCGTAACGGACACGTTCTTCATTGACAGATGTCAAAACAATACGGTATTCAATTACCTACGCACTATTTTCATAATATGTGATCATAATTATATCTGAATATATTGGACAGATAAATAAAATATCTTCTTCAAATTTTGCAAATTCACTTTGTGGCACCATTTTATTAATTATTTAATTAAATAAAATATCGGCCATTTTCAATATTTATTATTATTTTTTACAAAAAGTTACATAAAATAACAAATAATTATTTATTTATTTTTTATGAATTAACGCTGATTAACGGATTTTACATGGAAATTACAATAATTTGAAATGGTACAGAATATACATGATTAAGAAAAAAATGTACATGTGACAAAAAATTAAAAAGTACATATCGAAGTGACAGCATAAAGTACAAATAATAGTAAGCTATTATAAATACAAATTTGAAGAAAAATAAAACCTCGTATAACATGTATATTAGATATTTTGAAAAAAAAAATCGTAAAGGACGTAATAAAAATAAATTTAAATATTCCAGAAGTAAACATTGATAAAGAGTACCAAACATTCAAAGTATAGTCGCATGTTCGATTCCTCGGCTGGCTAAGTCCTCCATCACAACACAAGCAATATTTTCGGCTTTCTGTGGTGGTAGTAGGAGATTTTCAAACATTGTTGGGCTGTTCGTAACCCGGGAATGTTTGTCTTTCTTTTTAAAAAAAAAAAAAAGTTAAACCAATTTAAAAGGTTTATAATATTATTCGTGGCACTCCAAAGTAAATTTTAGAGTGCCACGAAAATTCCGATTTCCGAGGCGAATACTAAATAAGAGTTACATCACAATATTTGCCTTTGATATTAAAGCCTAGGAAACTACAAAAATATTTCATACATTCCATAGTTCTCATTAAAAACCTGCGGCAGGAATGTGAACTAACATTTTCGTTATTGGTTTTTGGTGTGTTATGCCGTGTTGCTCTGCCTCCTTCTTTAGCCGACGTTTCGGACAGCGTTGCAGTGTCCATCATCAGGGCAGATCCAGCAGATCCGAGAGATGTTGCAGGTCCGAAACGTCGGCTAAAAAGGAGGTAGCGCAACGCGGCATAACACCCAAAAAACAAACAACGAAAATTCTTTTGGCCGTGAAAATCTAAAAATGTATGTGAACTAACATGTTTGAATATTAAATAGCGTAATTTGTTCGTTATTCACATTTGGTCGTTTTAATTATTGCTGCAAGGTACGTTAGATTCGTACTGGGAGATTTATGATGAGGATCGTTTCGTGTTTTTATGAAACTTTTTGCCTCCTATTTTCAATTATTATCTCTTGTGCAATAAAAAATACTAATAATATCTTTATCTTTACCTAATAAACAAGAAGTTTCACTTCTGTCGCGCGTGGACTCCACGCACACAATTTTTATGGTTTATTTTATTTTCGCATTTTATGTATAAAATAGGTTTCAATATTTTTTTTCGTTAATCCTATATTTAATTTTCAGGAGTGTGTCGGCTTCTTTTTGTTTGTTTGCAACCTTTATAATTAATTTTACAATTTTCTTACTTTTTATAACTCTGTAACTCATTTATTTTACCATAATTTATTAGATATACCAATGTTACAACTAACATAACTGTATAATTAGAAATTTATGTAAAAGCCCAGTAGGGCGCAAATGAATAAAACTAGGAATACGATTCTGGTGAAGGCGCACTCTAAATATTCTATGCCGCTGGTTGTAGACAGCGGGCCGAGAAATGGAATTTCTAGTAAAAAAGTCAACTTGGTTCTGAAATAATACACAATATTATTACGACTAGCCTTTAGTGTGACCCCTTTTCTCATGTGCCAACACATTTACGTATTTATTTTTCGTAAAATTTGACGTCGTCCCACTCTCAAAGCATCTCGCGTACTGACGAAAAATAACTTCTGCCTTGGTTTATATAATGGCGCGAGACAAAGTATTATTGAAAAACGGTTTTTATTTTTATAAGCATTGTTTTTATGCTTTTTAAGATAATTTTATTATCTAGCCGTTTAGAAAACATTGATGTGATGATCATGTTTATTTTTATAATTCTCCTGTATTTAGAATTAAAGGATATAATCGAACTTTGAGCTATTTTTAGAGGTTCCGTAAATATTTTTTTACGCAATTGTTTTAAACATTTTAATACATTTTGTTAGTTCACCATTTAGAAGAATAATTTATTTTTTCAAAACATAATATTATTTTCTAATAAACAATATAGAAATTTTCTAAAAACTGCATCAAAAACCTGCAAATATGCTGCGATTGCGGTAAGATCCCCTTAAATACTGGTTGGTGGAAGGGTAGGAGACGGAGTCACGGGCGGGTGGGGGTGGGGGTTACATAGGGAGAAAGGGAATAACTTTAACATCGGACTGTTGGTTAATTCTAACTGTTGATTTGGATATTTCTAATGCTTCTAAATTATTAAGGCGTATTCCTATTTTATTTATATGTATTATTTTTACTCCTGTATTTATGTTAAATGTATTTATGTTAAGTATTATGGTCAGCAAATTCTGACAAACCTGTGCTTGTTAGGCACCTGACGTGTTAACTCTAATATTTACATTACGCGCTGTTTTACCTCTGTATGTGGCTGAGCAATCGTTACAATTAAGTTCATAAGTGGCTTAATTTATCCTCTGTATGTTTAGAATTAGTTAGGAGTTTAGCTAAATTATTGTTAGTATAGAAGGCCGGCCTATTTCTGATGGAAGTGTCGACGTGCAATGGGAAGAGAATTTACTAATGCACAAAATTCTACGCCATTGAGTAGTTATATTATTATTAATAAATGGTAGGGCTTATATTTATTATTAATAAATGGTAAATTATACAGAAATTTATTTGATGCGATTTGTCGAAGTTTTTTTGAGAGGATTTTATCTACTAGATCGGCACCATATCCGTTGTTAATAGCTATTTGTTTAATTGTAATTAGTTCATTAGTATTAAAATTATGCTGATTTGAAAAAAATCTGTAAAATTTTCTGTAAACCTATAAATTGTCTTTTAAAATAAACCTTTGCTTGCAAGCAACATTTATAATGTATGCAATGCGTAATAAAGCATTTACAGAATTTGTATACGCAAATTTTTTTGTTGCAATTGCAGTATTCTTTCATGGTTTCATTTTTTTTCATTTCATTCAGTATTTTAACATGGACAATTGTATGCAGAATTGAATTATTATAATTTTAAAAAATATGGTGGGATTGGGCTCGAAATTGAGTAATCTGAAAATATGTAGCCTGTTGTATGCTGATGAAGCGGTGCTGATTTCTAACAGTATGGAAGATCTACAGTCTCAGGTGTCTAGGATGAACGAAGTAAGTATGAAGAATGAGTTAATGATGAATGTAAGTAAGTCTAAAATTGTGGGGTTTGATAAAGAGAGTAAACAGTGTAATATACATGTGAATGATAAATACTTGGAGCAGGTGGACGAGTTTATGTATTTGGTAAGTATGTTTACGAGAGATGGGAAGGCTGATGATATTGAAAGGAGAGTAAGTACAGGTAACTATTAATGGAGTATGAATTGGCGGAGAAAGGATGAAAGTAGACTGAATGCTGTAGAAATGAGATCCCTGAGACATTTGTGGTAAAAACCATGTATGGTTGTGTGAGAAATGTGGAGATTTTTTTTATTGTATTTTTTTTATTTAGAAAAAAAAGTTAATATTCACAATAAATTATAATATCATTTCATTATATTTATATCATTCATCAGTTTTTTGGTTACCCAATTAGTAGAGAAATATTCTCGGGTCTAACTGGGGAGCTAGTCTATGTACTTATGTTATATATTTAGAACTGCTTATAGATAATATGTAGGTATAGTTACAAAATGGAAATATATCAATAATACTGTAAGATATTACAAAATATTGTATAATAAGAAAAATACATATATTATAGAAATAGAATTTCAAAAAAATATCAACATATCAACAAAATATTAACAGCAGAATATGTTTACATTAATATTGTTTACTTGCGATGATTGTTTAACGAGCAAAATTTGCTCAATGGATTCAAATAAAATAATGAATGATGGACACCATGACCCATATTCAACAATATTTTTCATAAATTAAAAAAAACATTTACTTCGTGCTTTTTCAATAGGAAACTACGTATGTCGTGCTCACACTGCTCACGGCAAATATGCAGAGTTACACTAACACACATGCTCGGCAAAGAACGCAAGGCTGATACATAATTTTTATTTTATTATTTATTGAGTTAGTTTATACTACATGAATATAAACTAATAAGCACAATGTAACATTTCATTTGATAAATTTAAATATTTTTACAGTAAGCATAACATTTCTTTTTAAATACATATTCATTCTTTCTTCATTCTTCATACTTTCAGGCATTTCATCATACATCTTTAGTCCTCTATACTTTAGGCAGTTCTGTGATTTTGATTTCTTCATTTGTGGCAATCGAACTCTGTTTATATTTCTTGTTTCATAATTATGTACGTCTCTATTAAAAACAATTTCATCCTTAAAGTATAATGAGTAAGATTAAGAGAGGGACATTCAGATGGTTTGGGTATGTAGAGCAAATGAACGAAGAAAGATAGTAAGGAGAATGCATTATGCAAATGTGAATGGTAAAAGAAGTCAGGGATGCCTGAGGAAGACATCAGATACTTGAGCCGGCCCATGTCAAGAGTCAGAATAATAGAAGAGTATGTATGAGACGACATATGAATGTGAATTAGGCAAGGAGTGTGTGCATTTGGCGGTCCGTGCTCTCTGCATATTCCTGTGAAGAAACGGCGTAATGGTTAGTTAGTCTTCTAAAGACTTCAATCTTCGTGCCAAAACCCTCTGAAATTTTATGTTGTCTATTCTCAGGAATGACCCGAATGGACCCGTATGTTCGCCTGAGGGTTGGTCATTGCGTATACGAATCGCACACCGATCCCAACGGAGGAAAGAACCCTCGCTGGAACAAAACTATTAACTCGTAAGTATTCACATTATCCCAAATGCCTATTATTTAACATGACAATTATTGTACAAGTTTAACCTTTTAAACACTTGGGGCCTCAATTGATAAACAACCATCAAAGTATGGTAAATGACTGTTTATCAGCTGTGTAAAATTTAAAACACATTTATTATTAACTCAAGGTAATTTATATTTCGGTTTTCGGAACAACTCGTATAATTAAAATGTACACCATCCAAAGTTTCCAACCGCAATTTGAAAAAAAAAATTATGATATTTTGAGAATTTTTTATTATTTTATTTATTATTATTTTTTTTTAATATTTTGGTAGAAAGCTTGTGTTGAATCTGAAGATGCTTGTGTTAAGCGAAACTGGTCGGTATTGAAAAAATTTAATTATAAAAATCGTGGTTACAAACAAAGTGATTGTTTTATTTCAATTTTTTATTAATTTTTTTTACATGAAATGAGAAAAAAGTGAGTCGACGATAACTTTAATCACACATTTGCCTAATAAAATACTTGTGCGCTTTTATTTTTCTTCATTTTCAGTAATTTTAGTTAGAAAAAACATAAGGTTAGCCATTTTTAAAACTTTTTTATGTTTGCATTCAAAATTTTTATATTTCAAAAATGATATGTTTACTTTTAATTATAAAATTTGAAAGCATATTTCATCACCTTTCCAAAACAGTTTTTAGTTTTCGAATGCTTTCAGAAATATTCCATTTATTTGGATTTTATTACAAAGCGGAAATATTTTGACCTTCCGACTAAATAGTCAAGAGGCCTAAGGGGTTAACCACTCCGATATATCGCGAAAATGCACTTTTTACGTCTTAAACGGAATGTCAGATTTATGAAAACTTTGTGTTATTTCCGCTTCACAATAAGCTCTATAAATGAAACATTTCTGAATGTAGCCCGTATGCTAAAAACTGTTTTTGAAAGGTTACGAAATAAGCTTTCAAATTATTATATTACAAATAAATATTAAAATTTAGAAAGCAAACATAAAAAAAAATGTAAAAATGACTCACGTGATGTGTTTATGTGAAAACGGTAAAATCGCGGATTATGTAAAAATACAATGCTTATTCTATTGTATAAATAAACAATTTTGTCACCTCACTTTTTTATCATTTCATACAAGAATATTTAATAAAAATTAACAATGTCTAGCAGCCCGTAGGCAATTTGGCGGGTAAAATTTGTATCAACCGTGTATCTGACAGAATAGGTATTTTTATATATTTCTATGGACAACTTGAATAGGGATGTGAATGCTTGATTTATTATCGACGTTTTACTTTTTGTTTTAGGGATGTCACTAGAACAATAACGGAGTTATAACGATTATACATCAGTGAAAACCTGTTATTGGTTAAATTTTTATACATGTCTATTTTGTCAAACATTATTTTTATAAACTGTTAGTTTTCCAAATAAAATAAATAAAAATAAAATTTCTGTGGAAACATACGCGTTGACGTGAAAACACGCTTATTGTACTTGACTGCTATTGTCATATTAACGTGTACCTATATCTGCTTACGTTGCTGAGTGGTTAAAATAAACCGTGTTAATTAGTTTGGTATAGGAATTAATGCAATGTTATTTTAATGTTTAGTCTTCTGCCTGCCGGAGTGACAACCGTCTATTTGGAAATCTTCGATGAATGCTCTTTTACCCCGGACGAACTTATTGCCTGGGCACACATCCCAATCCCACCAAATGTCTTGCAGGTAAGCTATCCTGTTCTATCCTATCTACATTCTCTCGTATTATGAGTAGAAATGAGAAGTATAGCAAATCTAATTATTTCGAGCGCATATTGATATCTAGAATACTTTCTCTTTCTCGCATCGCTTGTCTCTTCCCGCCGCTAGGGCAGCGGAGCGATATAAAGACAAGTGAAACCTTAAGTTTTTAAGTCTGCTTTATTTTATATTTCATTATAAACAGCATACAAACAGTATTTATAAACAATGTATAAACAGTACGTGGGCAAAATTGTCAAGGTTAATTACCTATAAAAAACTTTAATTCCTTAATGATCTGCGTTTTATAACTTAAAACTCAAATCAATACAAAAGCAAACATGGAAAATTTTGGTATTGGCTATACCTTTTGATTAAAAAAAGAATTATTCAGTTTGGTTAAGTGTTTTTGTATTAGAATAAGTTAACAATAATAATCTAAGGGATCGTCCATTAATCACGTGATGTTTTTTCTCACGTGATTAATGGACGACCCCTAAACGAAAATATGAAAGAGAACAAGACACAGAAAAACAGAAAAAGACAATGTCTTTTTTTGTCTTTTTCTGTGTCTTGTTCTATTTCATATTTTCGTTTAGATTATTATTGTTAACTTATTCTAATATGATATATTTCACTGATGGGAATAACCTTCAAAAAAGTATAAAAAGAAAGTTTTTCTTATAAAAATTAAGTATTTTTGCCTCAAATCGAAATTTAAGTTTTGTATGATAAAGGCCGTCATAGCTTAATTTTTCATTCATATGGCCGACGTTGTGCGCCAGCGATATTTGGGATATTCGATACAAAAACATAATTCGTTCTGTTTGCATTCAGTCTGCATACGGGAACGGGGAACTTCGTGCTGAACTTTGAGAATTCGCTTCCCTGATAAACATTCATATTAGGCATTATATTGGTAGGTGATATTTTTTGAGGTTAATAAATTTTGTATTTTTTAGTGAGATATTATAAAGTAATTTTAGGCGATATAATTTACCAGTGCTGCACACGAACACACTGTGCAACCAGCCGCCCTTGAAAGCCACTGCTATAGTTTTGTACTGTTTATGATTATTGAACTGAGACATACTTGTAAATTGATTGAGCCAACAAAGACTAATTGTTTTTACAGTATAAAAGTGTGAATTTTATTTCATTACCACCCCTACAGGAGGACTTTACAGTGGCAATGTTAAAAACTAGAATAACAAATAATACTTCAATCAATACAAAATGGTGATATTCTTTTACAGGGAGAAACCCACGAAGACTGGTACCCACTGAACGGCAAGCAGGGAGACGGTATGGAGGGGATGATCAACCTGGTCTTTAGCTATTCTGTAAGTTGTTATACATACCTTTATTCCTTTGGATTTTTAGAGATTTGCATTATTGATTGCAAAGGCAAAGTTATATTAAAAATAAAACGAGATTGCTATCGTATTTATTATGACAAACACATTGTTTTATAGCTACTTATTTCTGAAATAATGTTTTTTATTACTTCCTTTTATTTTATTTTTTTTTAATAATTTCCTTGTGTGTTTTTTTTATTTTTCACAATGAAGACTTGCTTTAATTCCGGCACTATTAAATAATCGGCAAAATTAATTCTTTCACCAGAATTGGAGTTACCTGATGTTTTAATTGCTTCAGTAATTTTCCTCAGTTTAAACCACACATGGGCAACCGCCGGCCCACGGGCCGGATCCGGCCCGCTGAGCTATTTTGTCCGGCCCCGATTCATCTCGGTGAAGTAATAGTTTCAGGGAAAGATTAAATACTCGTAATGGAGATGATACGGGTGCTTACAGTGGCCCACTGTACTAGTTCATGATCACCACTTCTTGGACAACACCTACACCTACAGCTAGTAGTAGATACAGTGGGTTACAAGCAGCTGTTGGCGCATGATTTCCCTCGCAGTGATTCGCCTCGTCCGATGGATGCTGATGTAAATAATGTGCCAAAAATTTACAGATGGAACTATCGAACTTCGAGGGGATTTAGTGCTAAACATCACTATTTAACAACTTTGCTTTGACGGATTTTGATAATTTTATTTGGTGGAAGAAAAATATACAAATTTACGTGCATTTGCAAGAAAAATCATTTATCATTTTGGCAGCGCATATACCTACGTGTGACAGTTTTTTTCTTCGAGGATGAAACACACCAAATCAAAAATTCGAACGAAGATAAAACAGATGAAAATCTCGAAAATTCTATGCGATTATCCTTAAGCAATACCAACGCCAATATTGATGGTTACATTAAGTACTATCTTAAGGCCAATCTTCACACAAAATTTTGTAATCAGTATATAATATTAATAATATGTCGTTCATTACATAAAAAAATATATATATAAGAAGTAGCAACGTGTTTTATTTAATTTAAAATTACTTTATTATGTTTAATAATTTGGTCCGGCCCTTGATACAGAGACAGAATGATAATTTGGCCCCAGGCCTAGGAAAGGTTGCCCATGCATGGTCGAAACAATAATAATTTTTCTTCTCTTTCCCTTCTACCGACATCTTTATATTCTCTAAACTAGTTGTGAATTAATGAATATGAATGTTTGTTTGTGTACAGCTGGCCCCGGCGCCAATGCCCTACCTGGCCAGCGCCTACCAGCAGCCCCTGATGATGATGCCCAGCCCCATGATGGGCTACGCGCCCGTGACCATGTACCATCAGCCCATGGGCGCCGTGCACCCCCCCACCCACCCCCAGCAGCCCCCCCCGCTCGAGAGGACGCCCACCCTCAGCGAGGATGAGCTCAAACAGGTGGACAACAAACACTACGTTACTATATAACGAAGACTTAATGTCAAATAATGCTATCTACTAGGGTGGGCTGAAAAGTAATGCACACATACTTGTAAAACACGAACAAAAACCAATAGCAAGATCGGGCAAAAAGTACATTAAAGTACAATTCTTAAGCTTCAAAATCATATATTTATTTTTCAACATAGTCTCCATTAAGGCTAACGCATTTCTCACAACGTGTAACAAGTTTTTTCATTACGTAACTGAAAAATTCTTCCGATATTTCTCGAATCCAGGACTTGACAGCTGCCTTCACCTCACCGTCCGAGGTGTAATAATTACCCTTGAGGTATCTCTTCAGTAGATGAAAAAAAAATAAAAATCGCAAGGAGAAAGATTGGGAGAGTGAGAAGGGTGTGGAATCAGTTCCAACTTCAGGTTTTGCAGAGGCTCTAATCGACACTGTTTGTTCTCGTCTGTGAAGCGGTGTGGTACCCATCGTCCATAGATTTTACGGTATCCTAATTATTAAACAATGAAGCTGACACATTCCTTGGTTTTCAAAATGGTTTGCGATACATTTTTGAGTGATTCGCTGGTCATTTTGAATCAAATCGTGGGCGAGTTTGGATTGCTTATGGTCTGTATCAATGATCGGACGTCCGCTGGGTATTTCATCAACAATTATTTCTTTTCCAGGCTCACAATCATGAAATTTTATTACCCATCAATTTACAGTAGACCTATCAACAGCATCGTCATCATAAAAATCCTTTAACTTGTTTTGTGCCGAATGTGGCCGCATATGCTTGAAATATTGTCACCCGGATGACAATCGGCACTCAAATGATTAAACGACGATGAATCTCAGAAGGAGTCACTTTTTCAGCAGTTAAAAATTCGATAACAGCACGCTTGTTTACCTTGCAAATGCAAGGCAACGTTTTAGTGTTATGTCAATACATAACACTAAAACATGTTTCCATACTTCCGCTTCTCAAAATACACTGGATGAATTCAACGACCTCAAACTTGCGCTTATATATAGAGGAGGAATGTCACTTCCATATTCCACCTGGCACCCTTCTGAAGGTCATTTAGTTCGCGCTGTACAAGCATGTGTGCATTACTTTTCAGCCTACTATCGTACAAACAAACACAACAATAATTCAGAAGCTGAAAGTCAAACAACGCTATCTACAAAAAAACATGTAAATAATACAAGGTCTTAACCACTCGGACCCATAAGCTTGTGTTCACGATAATATAACTTTACCAGACATGTGTATGACGTCGTTTGAGGCGTACCTGACATATTAGTAAAATAATATGACCTACAAAAAACTCGCCTATAATAATAATTCGCATGTCTTTTTGTAGACTTTAAGCAATCACAAGCAGTCACAATTTGGGAGGCGGGTATGGGTACTGGCGCCCGGGAACCTTTTATTGGATAACCAACACCTCTGCCATAGGTCACCCCAAGTGGTTGGCTACGTTTGGTGACTTAGCAGGGGTGCCCGGGTTCATGGGGTTAGGTTTGTCTGGATTTTGGCAGCGGATACGTCCACCCACCAACTGCGTGGCAGGCCGGATCGGAAGAAACTTGTTGAGGGAGATCTTTTGACCTCTCCAGCAGGACTCTCCCGGGACATTGCCCCTTGCACTGCGGTAGGAGGGATAGATACATACGTCCGTCACTCCCGGTCACACTGATTCCCAGATTCCTACCCACCCCCAATACCTTTTTCCTTCCCAGAACTTCCTCTCCTTCCTTTCCCTAAAACGAACTTCCCCACAGCATTCCCAAAGATGACATAGGCCATGAGGGGAATTATTTTCCTCTGGACCTCCTGTGTGGGAACTAGTGTAAAAAAATAAATCACTTAAAGTCTATAAAAGACTTCGTTTGATGAGTCAGCAGAGGTCCCCGGGTTCATGGGGTGAGGTTTGTCTGGATCTTGGCAGCGGATGCATCTGCCCACCAACTGTGTGGTAGACCGAATCAGGAGAAACTAGTCGAGGGAGATATTTTAATCTCTCCACCTGGAACACCGCCTTACCTTCCCATTGGGGAGGGAAGGATTCATATGTCCTGGACATACTGACCCCCAGATTCCTACTCACCCCTCATACCTTTTTCCTTCCCAGAACTTCCTCTCCTTGCTTCCCTAAAAAGACCCTCCACACAGCATCTTCAAGGATGACATAGGACCTGAGGGAATTTTTTTCCTCGGGGCCTCCTGTGTGGAGCTAATGCAAAAAAAGATCTAATTATTATTATGTTTTTTATTTAGGTAATGTTTAATTAATTGTGTGATTAATATTAAATACCTCATCCTATGCAATTTTTTATTACCATGGGTACGTTTTGTGAATTAAAACAACTGGACATACTGTACAGGGCCCGTAGATACTTTAATAGTACACAACTGCTAACCCTGTACAAATGAGCAAAAGAACAAACAATATATTTTACACCCCACAAACCAATACTAAATTATTACAGACACATAGCAGTTTCATTGGTCCTCGTACATTTAACCTTCTACCACTACAAACTCAAATGATAAATAAAATGATAAAATATATAAAAGAGGTAAAATTATGGTTGAATAATGTTGATATTGAAACGCTTTTCCTATAAATTTATCCATCTTCATACAACTCACTTTCTGTAACTCTCTAAACTGTAGTACAATATGTTTTATGTTTATTTTTATTATTATTTTTTTTTTTTTAATAAAAAAAAAAAAAAAAAAAATATTTAAAAAAAAAATTAAAATCAGTATTTTTTTATCCATATTTTTATCTTACTTATATAATAGTCGAATAAAACCTTTTTCAGTACAATATGTTTTCTTTTTCGTTGTTAGTTTTTGGGGTGTTATGCCGTGTTGCGCTACCTCCTACTATAGCCGACGTTTATAATATGTTTTCTGTTTATTTTTTTTTTTTTTTTTTTAATAACTAAAAAAAAAAAAAAAAAATATTAAAAAAAAATATTTAAAATCAGTATGTTTTTATCCATATTTTTATTTTACATATATAATAGTCGAATAAAACCTTTTTCATTTACTCTAACTATGAAATACTAACTTTATATTTTATATGTTTTTTTTTTTTTTTTTTAAAAAGTCTATTTTATACTTTGTGTACTTAGAAATATAGTATTTTGTTTTTAATATTACCCACACTCAGGCAGTGCCTTAGTGGGTTTTCATTTCTTGTTTATACTATATGTTATTATGTTTTATGTTATAATATACTATTAATTTTCTATTATACATTATATGTAAAAGGAAATGAGAATAAATAAAGTAAAAAAAAAAAAAAAAAAAAAAAAAAAAATTGAAAGTGCGCCCCACGGTTGTATTTGGCAGCCACCTCTGGTCTGGAGCTCCAAAATACCTGAAAAAAACCCTTGATTCTGTGCAGAAACGGGTTGTCGGTTTGATAGATTCTCCCATCTTAACAAACGGATTGCAATCTTTAGAGAACAGGCGTTGGGTGGGAATGCTATCCTTGTTGTACTGGTGTTTAAATGGAAGATGCTCCGAGGAACTAGTGTCGATTGATCCCCTCGGCACTGGTGCATAGTCGGGAAACACGCCAAACACGCATCCAACAATATGTATGTTTCGATAGCTATTGGAAGATGCTATCTCTTCCGCGGAGTCTCTAATCTCTACCAATTTTCCCCGATGGGAACGAAAAGGATGGACAGGAACAAAAGGATGTCAACCGAATACAAGATGATCCTACCTTGCTGGCGATGTCCTGGATTTCCACACTCATGCACCAATGAAAATAACTCCACGGATGAGATAGTTAACTTGCGCGGATCCGGGTTTCGATTGCAGGCGACGAGACAAAGTACTTGTCCGCCCTACCGCGCCGTTGTTGTAATTGCACTGAGTTCGCGGTTAGAAATCAATCCTGAACCGGTGACAATGGAAAGATGGATAGGTAAGGATAAGTAGGTACGACGGACAGGAGGAATAGGTACTTGGGTGTAGGTACAAGTATGCCCGAACATATACCGCTCGCCAAAAATAACATTTTTCCAATACCCATCGAAACTGGCCAATTTTGAAAAAGAAAATATGAAATATAAAAAAATCCTATCCCTAACCTATAATATTATCCTTACAAGCTAGGTGCACGTGAAACTAAAGACTACACGTGCAAAACGTACAAAAAAAATAATAAACCTGAATCGCAATCGATACGAAACCATTGAAGGCATAAAGACAAACAAAAAAAATATGAACCTATACCAAGATTCATATGAAAAGAAAAGAAAAAAAAAAAAAAAAACGTTACTCTCTATTCTACAGGTAAAAGGCAAAGCTTTGCCACAGGCCGTAGATATAAACCGTCGCTGGTTTTAACTGAGGCTACTCTTACGACCCCGTCAGAGCCCGGTTTCACCTCCATTATCCTGCCGAGCGGCCATTTTAATGGAGGACTCCTAGCATCCTTGATGACCACGAGGTCATTTACTTGGAGATTACGGGTAGCCTTATACCATTTGACGCGATTTTGAAGCGCTTGTAAATATTCAGTATTCCAGCGCTGCCAAAAGTGTTGGGTCATTTTCTGTAAATGTTCCCAGCGGTTGAGACGATTGATTTTAACCTGCGAATAGTCGTATTCGGGAATAGAAATTAAGGGTTCTCCAATTAAGAAGTGACCTGGAGTAAGGGCCTGAATGTCTTCAGGGTCTGATGTTAGAGGACAAAGAGGTCGTGAATTTAGTATAGCTTCTATTTTGTGTAATACCGTAGTAAATTCCTCATATGTTAGTGAGTTATCACCTATGACTCGTTTCAAATGATTTTTTACAACCCGTATATTCCCTTCCCATAGTCCACCAAAGTGGGAGCTGGAAGGCGGATTGAAATTCCATGCGATTCCCTTTTCCGAACATGTATGCATTACATCTTCATCATTAGGACAATTATTCAAGAATTTTTGTGCACCTATTAAATGTCGTTTAGCCCCAACGAAATTCGTGCCACAGTCCGAATAAATAGCTTGGCAAATACCCCGCCTTGAGACGAATCTTTCTAAGGTAGCGATAAAGGCTTCAGACGAGAGATCAGAGAGGACCTCGAGATGCATCGCCTTCGTTGCCATGCAAACAAAAATCGCAAAGTAAGCCTTGTATGTCTTAGCACCTCTACGTTTCCCTTCCTTTAGGACGAATGGGCCGGCCAAATCCACTCCTACACGACTGAATACGCGTTTGGGCGTAACACGCGCCTCTGGCAGACTGGCCATGAGGGGATTTGACGGTGAAGATCGCAATCTAGCGCATCTCACACATTTGGACACCATTTTCTTGATTTTATTACGTGCCGATACAATCCAATAATTTTGTTGAATCAGGAATTGCAGTGTTCGTGAACCAGCGTGTAGATAGGCCTTATGATAATAAGATATTAACAGTTCTGCAATCTTACTGTTTTTTGCCAAGATTATTGGGAACTTAGCATTATATTTTAAATGAGAGTTGCGGAGCCGCCCGCCAACGCGAAGTAAGTTTTCGTGGTCGATAAACACATTTAATTTTTGAAATGCCACTGAGTTGACCCCATCATTTTTCAGCATTCTGAATTCCTCGGGAAAATGAAACTGCTGATCGCATTTTACTATTAGGGTGACCGCGCGATTTATTTCTGCGCCGGTCAGAATTCCAGATCTACGAGCATCCTTGGTCCGTTGCTGCGTATTGTAAATAAACCTAAGCGACCAAGCGACCACATTCCGAAGACGGTTCCAAGAAGAAAATCGGAAAAATTGTAGGCTCTCATAATAGTCGAGGGGCCTGTGAACTGTTGAGACGTGGGACTTTACTTCCGGTAGCTCTTCAGCCTGTAATTCTTCCGGTAAAGTCAACGGCCACTTCTGACTTGGCTGAGCCAACCAATGAGGCCCTAGAAACCACAATTGGTTATCTATTATTTGCGATGGACATAGACCGCGAGAAGCAAGATCGGCTGGATTTTCTTTTGACGCAACGTGGTACCACTTTGCGTCATCGATTTCATCAATAATTTTGATAACGCGGTTCGCGACAAAAGTTTTCAAAGTATGAGGTGGTGTCTTAATCCATGATAAAACTATGGTGGAATCGGAAAACAATATTATATCTGTAATTTTCACGAGAGTTTCTATCGATGACTTCGTCATTTTTACCAACTTTGACAGTAGGTAAGCTCCCATAAGCTCGAGACGTGGTATCGATAATGTTTTCAGTGGAGCAACTTTAGATTTACTCGTAAGTAATGTGACTTGAGGCTGTGCTTCATTCGTAACCAAATATATGCAAGCTGCATAACCCAATTCGCTCGCATCTGAAAATCCTACTAAAGTACAGTTTAACCCTTTAATTGTTTTGCAGTGCCTAGGTATTTGTAAATAACATAACTTAGGTAATTCATCTAAGAAATTTTCCCATAAATTAACAAGGTTTTCCGGGAGGGAATCATCCCAACCTAACTTGGTTTTCCATAGTTCCTGTATAAGGCATTTTACCTTAAAAACAACAGGTGTTATTAATCCGATGGGATCGAAAATACGCGCAACACAGCTCAGTATTGCACGTTTTGTAAATACCTTTTCTTTTTCTTCTACCGAGTACGAAAATGTATCTTTATCAGGATCCCATATTAATCCTAAAATTTTCAACGAGAAAGATGTGCTATCATCAAAGGCAATTTTACCACTCGTATGACTCCGATGCTCAATTGGAATGTTATTTAAAACTGACTGCGAATTGCTCATCCATTTTCTCAATTGAAAGCCTCCTTTTGTAAGGAGTTCGTTCAGCTCCGTCTGAAGCTGAGCGGCGCCTTCCGGTTCCCATTCACCGGTTACGATGTCGTCCACGTATGTGTCCGACAACAGTGCCTTAGAAGCCTTTGGAAATCGAGTCCCTTCGTCCTTCACTAGTTGATGTAAAGTTCTTATGGCCAAATAGGGCGAAGAAGTCACTCCAAATGTGACAGTACCAAGTGTATATTGCCCTACCGGCTGTAAAGGTGAAGAACGCCAAAGAATCCTTTGAAAATTTGTATCTTCTTCTCTCAATCGAATTTGTAGAAACATTTTTTGTATATCCGTAGTAAGTACTATCGGGTATATACGGAATTTTAAAAGTATGTGACTTATTTCATTTTGTAATTTTGGACCCGAATATAAACAATCGTTTAATGAGATTTGTTTATCAGATTTACATGAAGCGTCAAAGACCACCCGAATTTTAATATTGTTCCCTATTTTTTGAACAACCGCATGATGTGGAATGTAATAAGTATTCGGTATCTCAGTCGATGAGGAAACTCTTGTCATGAAGCCTTGCTCCAATAAATCCTCCATACATTTACAGTAATGTTCCGCCAATGTTGGATTTAATGATAAACGTTTTTCAAGATTATAAAATCTCTTAAGGGCGATATCATATGTGCTTCCGATATCCACATGATCTCTGCTCTTGAAAGGTAGTGCAACGATATACCTGCCGCACCCTTCCCGGCTGACTGTTGACTGAAATATGGTTTCGCATTCATTCTCGTCCTTATTCTGAATTATTTCGTTAAAAACCTCTTCAATTTCCCAAAAACGCCTTACCGCGTAATTTAAGTCACTATTTTCAACTGCAGTTAACGCTGACGTCACAACGGGTTGTGTTGAATTGTAACCTTGTAGACATGAACCCATGATAACATACCCGAATATCGTATTCACTGCTAGCAAATTACATTTAAGGCTTGAAACATATCCTTGTCTCCATATGTTAGCAATCAAATCTGATCCCACTAGAAAATCAATGTCTCCTGGCTTTTGGAAATCTGGGTCAGCCAAATTTAAATGTTTGAAATCTTCAAATGATTCTTGTAAATCTACGGGCGTAATTTTAGAAGTAATATTTGATATTATTATCGCTTGCCCTTTCACAAAGCAGTGATTTTGAATAGAGTATATTTTACAGGTAACTAAACCTTGTGTGTTGTTGACAACAGCATTGTTTACACCGCGAACTTTCCCGGACCATTTCTGTGAATGTAGTCCTAAAATGTTATATAGGTTTTCAGATATAAACGAAACCTCACTTCCAGTATCAATTAAAATCCGCGCTCTGTGTTTACGTCCAGAACAGTCCAGGAATTCTGCCAGCGCGGTAGGTAATATCGAACGTTTTGATAGCCCGTAAGCTATGTTACACTGTACAGGGTCGTCCGTTCCAGTACTGCGACTGTTCGGCGAAAGAGACCTTTCGTCAGTATGTAATAAACTATGGTGCGTTTTGTTGCATGTTCTACAACGAAATTTTGACCTACAATTTTTAATGAAATGTGGATTCAAACAATTGAAACATAACTTTTCCTTTTTTGCGAAGTCTCTCCTACTGTCTACATTTAGTGATAGAAAATCTTGACATTTTGTCAGGTGATGTGAGTGCTTACACTTAATACAAGTAATTTTATGAACATTAGGATCGTTCGCGCTCGTGTTTGAAAATAATACCCTCTTAGAAATCCTTTTGTCTTTTATATCTGAAAGCATATTTATTCGATGTTGTGTTGCTAAAAAACCTATTAATTTTTCAGTATCCGGTATTTCATCTTTTTTAACAAGAGATTCAAAAGACCGACGCGTTTTTGAATCTATTTTGAGTAGAACCATATGACACACGAATTCGTCAAATAATTTTCCCCGGTTTAATTCGCGTAGTCCCGAGAGATTTTCTCGAAGGACATTTAAAATCTCTTCATTATTAGAAAAATTACAATTTAAAATCGAGTTGGCGTAATGTATGAATAATGCTCTAGACTCGGAATAATGACTCCACAGTGTTTCCCATGCTAACTCATAATTTTCTGGAATCAATGGAATGGTTTTAACCAATGACAAAGCTGTTCCCTTCAAAGAGGTCAATAAATAATGGAATTTTTCAATCTCACTCAAAATGGTACTTTCATGAACAAGGCTCCTGAATAAATTGAAATATTGTGGCCATTCTCCAATATTTCCACTAAATATAGGAATTTTTATTTCCGGAGCTAATAAGCTACGCATCGGGCGTAGTTGCATTTCCTCATTTGAATTATCATGGCTTGCGTGACCTTTATCCGATTGAATGTCACGCGCCGACGTGACCTCGAAATATAATTCCTCAAAAACCCGTGAAACTTCCAAAACATCGTTTTTTGATTCGAATTCCGGAAGCGAAACCAGATCCGATAATTCGCATTGTATGTTTTGGAACTCTTCGTACGTGGATTCAATTTTTTCCATTCTAGCTTTAAATTGACAAAGTTTTGTTTTTTGCTCTAAATCCTTAATGAGATCATAAGCGGCCTGTACTCGCCCAAACAATCTTTGCCGTTTTAATTTTAACGAACCAATTTTGGCTGCAAGTTTATCCATTTTGGAATGTATTAAATACGTAAATTAACAATTATAATAGTAGCTATCTACTTGCAACTTGCAACAAATAAAAGTATTCTATTTGCACCCAAATTCTACCTACCAGCTGAACTGATAAGCCGTACCCACTATTACTAATTGCTACCCACTATTGAAAATAATCTTGTAATGAAACTAATTTGAGTACAATTTCTAATCATGTAATTAAACTTATCTGTAAAGAATCAAGGTTAATTCTATATCCGGCTCGAAGGACCAATGTTTCGATAGCTATTGGAAGATGCTATCTCTTCCGCGGAGTCTCTAATCTCTACCAATTTTCCCCGATGGGAACGAAAAGGATGGACAGGAACAAAAGGATGTCAACCGAATACAAGATGATCCTACCTTGCTGGCGATGTCCTGGATTTCCACACTCATGCACCAATGAAAATAACTCCACGGATGAGATAGTTAACTTGCGCGGATCCGGGTTTCGATTGCAGGCGACGAGACAAAGTACTTGTCCGCCCTACCGCGCCGTTGTTGTAATTGCACTGAGTTCGCGGTTAGAAATCAATCCTGAACCGGTGACAATGGAAAGATGGATAGGTAAGGATAAGTAGGTACGACGGACAGGAGGAATAGGTACTTGGGTGTAGGTACAAGTATGCCCGAACAATGTACACGGTTGACATTTGTCACATGAGAATGGGTCGCTTCTTCGACTCATTCTTGAATTCAAGAACTCGGCTGTCGAACGATTTGCCAGCCTTTGTGTAAAATATGGATTTCTTCAAGACCAATGTTCACTCCTTCCTTTACTCAAAAAGATCGTCCACACAGCATCTCCGATGATATAGGCCCTGAAAGAAATTATTTTCAATATAGTAAAGTTAATGTAAAAAAAAATAATATAATTTTTGGCATGTTTTTACTATGTATTAGCAATAGCACAATAGAATCGTTACTTTGCGAAATAGTATTAGACTTCTAGTAACTTCTGTCTTTTTCATTTTCATACTGGATACGTGAAAAGGAAGATTTTTATGAATGACTTTTAGGACGATCATCGATGTCGAACTTACGATCCTGACTATTATAATGACACTCGTAATTCATTACTTTCAGATCCACGAGATGTTCCCGAGCGTGGAGAAAGAAGTCATCAAGTCGGTGTCTGAAGCCAATCGGGGAAACAAAAATGCCACCGTCAATTCGCTGCTGCAGATGTCAGAATAGAATGTAATATTCATTTGTCGTATTTTATGCAAAAAAACCCACATCTCTGTTGTCAGTTTGGTCCAATGACTAAATCAATTCTTCACACACCACATTCCAAGGGGGGGTTTTTCCTCTTCCACTGGCTGCGGACCCTCCCCATTCATCACCGGTCCTCAGTCTTTCCCGTCCTGCTCTAATTCTCTTCCATGCACTCTATCCGCCTCTTCCTCGGTCTGCCTCTGGCACCCGCACCATCATAATTTTTGGTGTCCTTTATCTGGCATTTATCAACATGTCCAGCCCATCGCTGCTTTTGCAACCTAACAGGATCTTACGATGGTCTCATTACGATTACATTTACGAGCTTATGGCTTTAATTTTATATGATCCATGTAGTCACAAGTTCATCGACGTATATATTTCTTAATTTTATTTTTTCACTCAAGTGATAGCTACCCACATTTGGGTAGGCAATTTTTATAAATTAAAACAAATTAAAATTAAAGAACTTTTTATTAAATTTATAAAACTTTAAAATATGGGATGAGTGGTGAAACCTAAGTGGATTCATTGACTTGAAACTGCAGTAAGCTGTTCTTATGTACCGTTAAACTGCAGTAAGCAGTTCTTATTTTTCCGTTAAACTGCAGTAAGCAGTTCTTATTTTTCCGTTAAACCGCAGTAAGCAGTTCTTATTTTTCCGTTAAACTGCAGTAAGCAGTTCTTATGTTTCCGTATTAATATTTGGAGGTACGATTTTTTTAATGAACGCAGCCGTATCGAAAATTGAACATCTTTAAATCTTTTATCGCCTGAGTGGCTATGTGATTAAACTTTAATAAGATTTTTAAAGTGAATAGTGCACCATGATTAAAATTTTAAACGAGCAAAAAATTTACTGACATAACCATGTTTTAAATTCTGGAATTTTACCGGTCAACTGCACTGTATATTGAGCTCTCAAGGCAACCTTTTGAATAGTCAATATATGTATAGTATTATTAATGTAGTACGTAATACATATTCAATTTAGTTTGGTGCTCTAAGCTGCCAAAATGTTAGCATCTTAAGTTTAATTGAAGTCATAGATTCTCTTCTACTGTGCCACTTTATTGCTTTTGCTATAATTTAATAATCAGGAAAATAGCCAATCTCCTGTTGTAAACATTGAACTTTAATGACAACTCCAAAAGAACGCAAAATTCAAGTGATTCCTCCTCCCTCTACTACATAAGTCTCTTTAACCACTGGAGCGACAGCGCAATTTAAAACTTTTTCTCCAATTGCTCGAGATTTTTTTGTGACCATTTTGAATATTTTCCGCCCACATTAAAAAAAATCACACCTTTGAATTTTAATATGGAGATATACAAACTGATTATAGTTCTATATAGCCAATGAATTTACCTATCTTCAGTTGATTATCACATATTCGTAGGATTTATAAAAAAAATATAATAAAATCGTAAACTTCTACTTAATTTCTTACAAATAAGAGAAAATTCGCCAAATTTGGCAGCAAAGCAATCTGATGTATTTTAAATAGTGCCATATTGTGGCAAAAAGCGCTCCAGTGGTGAACTTAATTCACTGCTACAAAGATCCTCCACACAGCACCTTCAAAGACTACAAATTTTTTTAACAAACAGAGATGTGACTTGTTTTTGTATACGATATAACATTAATAAAATGTGAAACAAACCTATTTTAGAGTAATATCTAAAAAAATATGTGACTGCGCTTTTGAATTCCATTATTTTATGTATTAATATGTACGTATTTGTAGAGCATCGGTTTTAAAGACACTAGATGCGCCTCTGCAGGTAAAAAATAGCAAAAATAACTAATATTGTGCTCGCTGATTTCATTTTTATACTAAATAATACATATCTAAATGTATGACCTTATCACTTCATATCTTTTGATGTCAACGTTTTCTAACTTTGTATAATTTACTGGTGATAATATGTATACCGATAACTTGATTGACTAAAATTCTGTTGTGGTGTAGATTTGGTGTCATTTTGTATGACTTAAACCCATCTGATGTATTCCTTATCGATAATGTAATTGCTTTTATGTTGTTATGTTTTAGATAATTGTGTTGCATTACAATCGTAATTTAATCATAATAATTTAAAGATGCATTTTAAAGCGATTTGCAAGTAAATAACCGATACTAAAAGGAAAAAAAAATGCAAATTGCTTTCTGTAATAATTTTTTTTTTTGTATTAAATGTGCTTATAACATAAAAATAATTGTAGTTTTTTCCTACAAACCATAAAAATAAATGTGTACTAATAAGATTTTTGTTAATAATTGTGTGCTTTTGAAATTTTAAATATACAATAGAGCCTTAATAATCCATTCTCAGGGTAATCTGAACGTCGATGCAATCCGAACGTCACTGAAATTCGGAAGTTACTGTAATCCGGACTTCGCTGTAATCCGAACATCGCTGTAATCCGAATGTCGCTGTAATTCGAACGTCGCAGTAATCCGACCATCGCTGTAATCGGAACGTTGCTATAATTCGAAAGTCGCAGTAATCTGACTGTCTCTGTAATTCGAGAGTCGCAGTAATCTGACCGTCGCTGTAATCCGAACATTGCTGTAATTCGAAAGTCGCAGTAATCCCGACTGTCACTGTAATCCGAACATCGCTTTAATTCGAAAGTCGCAGTAATCCGACCGTCACTGAAATCCATCGCTGTAATCCTAACTGTCGAAACGACCGCTTTTTCCTCAAACCGAGGCCGCTAACACGTTTTTCTATTGTTACGTGAGAGCTCTTGCGCCGTGCCCATGCTACTCTGTGCTGAACCTGTGTCATGTGATGTTTTATATTATAAACATGGTTCCTGTGCCAAAATGTAAACATAAAACTTTAACCATACTGCTTTAATTGAGGGATAAAGTTTTTTCTTGGTCAATAAATATAATTCGCCAGACTAAAATGGATCAGTTTATGACTAAATTAATGTGTTTTATGATTTAGAAGTTCATTATCCCTCAGGCTTCGGGCATATTTTGTTAGAATGTCAAAGTATTTACGCTTTGCAGTAAAATCCAAATAAATGGAATATTTCTGAACATTTCCGAAAACTAAGAACTGTTTTTGAAAGGTGATAAATAGAGACCGGATTATATGCAATTGCATATTTGCATATGCATTTGCATATTTAGTCCCTTTTCAGCGGTAGTTGCATATTTTAGCAAAAAAATTGAGATCTTGCATATTTACGCTCGATCTCGTTCATCTTTCAGATGCCTCACATAGTGACATCAAGGGTGTTATCAATGACTTCGATAGTCCAGAGGATTTGACAGTTTTCCAGTGTAAAGAAGCGTCTGATGATGCTAGTATTAAAAAATAAAAACCTAGCTATGATAAGCACTCATTTCGCCTACATACCTGCAAGTTTAAAAACGCTTGAAACTCATGGATTGGCATTGATGAATCTATTCAGGTTATGAAGAAAATTCGCCTTATGAATTCCTCGTTGTCAAAGCTATTCCTCCAGAGTAAACTCAAAGAAAAGTTTGAAAACTTACTGAACAATAACCCAGGGTTAGAACCCTTGTGGCAAATTGATAGCTTCATCAACGGGGCAGGTGAAATTTTGCCCGACACAATAAGTTCAAAAATCGCACCCAAATTTAAATTCTGTCCTGTCACATCAGTAGACGTATAACGCTCCTTTTCCTCGCTTACAAAAATATATTAAGCGATCGTAGACACAATTTGTCTACAGAACATTTAGAAATGTACTTAGTCATAAACGTTTTTAAACGTAAATTATAAATTTCATTGTGAAATACATTTTGTAATCGATATTTTCGAAAATACAATTGTTATCCTTGAGAAATTGGTTTACTAAAATAAAAAAATATTTTAATATACGACTTCCTGTACTATTTCATGTTGCATATTTTGGCCCTTTTTATGGATTTTCGTGCATATTTTAGCTATTTTTATTGCATATTTGCATGCATATTTTTGGCTGTTTTTGTTGCATATAATCCGGTCTTTAGTGATAAAATACGTTTTCAAATTTTAGATTTCAAAATAAACATATAATTTTTTTATTTACAAAAATTTTGAATACTGACATGAAAAAGTATTCAAAATTCTTACCTTATGCTTTTTCTAAGGTTAATGAAAAAAAAAAAAACACGTATTTTGTCAGACAAGTGTATTGCAAAAGTTATAGTCACTTCATTTTTTTGTCATTTCGTGTAAAAATAATTAATATCAAAATTTCAAAGTTTAATTTTTTTTTTTCAAATAAAGCTTGGTGTTTTCTCTTTCTAACACTGTTTAGATTTTAGATCATGATAGTAAGGGAGACACCAGTGGCGGCTCTCCCCTTAGGGCAGTGGGTGTTTGACCCCCCAAAATTATAAGACATAATAATAATATTTTTTTACGGAATAAACAGCTCAACGCATCGAAATCTTTACTTGAAATGAACCGCAAAATAATATCAGTTAGCGGCGACGTCTCGCCGGGTGATGAGCAGTGACATCTATCGTGTCAAATGGAAGCTCCAATTCTCACAATATTTAGATCCCTGGGTCAATTTTTGACATGCCCCCGCCTAGAATATCTTCTGTCTCTATGCGCGCCATACAATAAACGCGATGGCACTATGTTTTTATCCTGGAGTAAAAATTCCCGCGTATAGGTACCATAGAAACCCTAGCGACATTTTGGACATGACCGAATGTCGTGGAAGGGAGACAGCATTACATCTCTTATGCGTTGTTGAAAGAGATGGCGATACAACATAGGTCGGTTTGCATTTTGCACGCATGCCTCGTCCATTGTATTTGAACAGTTCGGGAAAGATTTGGAATAATAATTATTTACGTTGTTATCGGCGACGTTTCAAATTTAGTTTGGCGGCACATCGAGAAGTAGATCTTTTCAAAGATTATTAATTATTATATTATGATCACTTTTCAACGGACATGGAAAACAGCTTTTAAAACAATGTTCGTTTTTTAGGTACCTAACCTAAGTGTCAGCAGATTCTACACATTTAATTATCTAGTTACAGGTAAATCATTTGAAAGGGACCTTTGCTTGTGTAGTGGTGTATTAGATAGATAAAAAATATCTAATATAATTTAATAATTAATCTGTTTTTGTTAGGTAGCTGAAAAATGAAAAAAAAAAAAACATCGTCAAATTGAAACGCAAGTCTAAATTTAAATAAAATTGATAAATGTCTTTTCTCACCCAATATCTTTGGGCATTTTAGGGGTAAAAGGGGACTGCGGACGTGTGTTTCAAAGTCAATTTTTGTTTTTAAATTTTTGATATTATCGGTTTCTATTTTTTCTAATCTACCTACCTAATTTTGTTTTTAAATTTTGGATACTTAGGTACATACTATCAGTGTGCATAACTATATTGAAAAGTGCCCTCTTTAAAATGATGTGCCAGCAAGTACATGAATTATTTAGTGATTTTGCAATTTATAAATAATACCCATTTGAGTTGCGGATTCATGACCCTACCAATCTTCAAATTGATATAGATAATATTATGTCGGCGTTTTTCACAATATCAAAGTAATTTCACAATTTTTTTTCAAATGACCTCCCATACCTGGAGCCCTAGAGCCACCTCTGGGAGACACAATGAGTTGTTCCCAAAAGCGAACAAATTAGTCTGAGAGGTTTAATATAATTGCATAGACATATGAATATTAGTAGACCTGCCCTAAGCGATAAAAGCGTATTATTTCCCCCTCCCATTGGAACCATTCCATTGGAACCGGCTGGGATCGTTTATGGCTTCGCGTTAATCTAAAAAATGTGACGTCATCATTCTTCTGCAAGCCAGCGTCGAGCACTCATCGGTGCATTTTACGAAATAAAACGGTAAACATAGTGGCTTGTGTTTTGAAAAAGTGTAAAAATAGAAGTGAAAAAGAGAATAAACAAAATTGTCGTATTACATTCCATAAGCAAGCATTATTTTACACTATTTTAAGCCAATTCAGAGCACATAATATGATCATTTTTGTAACATACACTGTCACTCGAGATACGTGTTCGCGCTCCTATGTAAAAAGGTATATTCATTCAAAAGCAGAGTTTACTTTTAAGAACGAATGTGTGATATTATAATGCGAGATGCCTATATACTGTCAGATTGAGTTTTGACGAATCACGTATCACCAAAGCCGTCTTCCTGCCCTTCGTCCCGCTGTAGTTGGTTTCTACCCCTCACCTTTCTGTTCTGGTCTATTAATATTCATATGTCTATGTATAATTGTCATAAACAACAGCTGTTTCATTGAATTTTTTATTAATTTTTTTTTCTTTGGTACAATACATACAATAGATACATAAATATAATGACAGTATATAAAGCTTAATACAATTATTATTATTACAATTATATATTTTTTTTTATATTATTCTCCCATAATAAGCAAATGCTTGTGTGTACGGGAGGAAGTATTATTTGTTTGGTTATTTTGATTTTTTTTATTGCTGTTTTTATTTATATTTAGTACTTTTTGAAATTTAGTTTATATAATCATAATCCCAAACGAGTCCGAATAGGTGTTATTTTTCATTAATTCAGATTATCAAGGCTTTATTGTATACATATAATATTATACAATCATTTATTTAATGAAGTCAAAATCATCGAACTTGTGAAAATATTTAAAATTATTTATTAATTATTGATACATCGATTTTTTTATTAATTATATTCAAATATATTTATCTTAGTTTTTATTGCAATTTTGTTAAAAGGTGTGTCATTTTATAATGTAGTTAGTCATCTTAATATATTTAAAAAAACATTTCTGTCTCCTCGATCTACAGTGAAACCCTCTTAAGAAGTTTTCCTGCTTAAGAAGTTTGGTTTTTCGGTCCCCTTAAGACTGAATGGCCCAATTTATCCCATGTATAAGGTATTCACTGTGTTTATTATTCATACTATTCCAACTTAATTATTTTGTTTTTATCTATACTTAAATTAGCTTGTATTATTTTAAGTATAGGTACCGTGAAAAATTTAATAATTTTTAAAATGAAATAAAAATCATTTTGGTTGTTTTTTCTTTACACTTTTGCCTATCCATTGGAATTTTTACGTGTGTTGTTATTATGTGAAATTATTATCGGTTTTTTAACTTATTTTTTATACTGAATATAAAAATAGTAATATTTTTTATTTCTGCCCATTTAATGCATTGTCTATGTAATTCCATACCGCATTTAAGGCAATAATTTCAAATGCGAAACTCGCCTATTGCGACGATTACTGATCAACGTCAGGCCGGTCTTATAGTTCTGGTAATTTCATAAATTAATCATAACTCTAAATTAAAATATTATTAAACATAAATTTATTTATCACCTAATATATAAATATATATATACAATCACGGACGTATATATAGCTTTGATAAGGGGGGGGTCCGCAAATTAAAAAAAAATATTTAAGGTCATGTTTTCGTGAAAAAAATAGTCAGTCTTAATCAATCAGCCTTTATTTCTACAATCGGCGCGGTGCAATGGGGGGGGTCCGGACCCCCAAGACCCCCCCCTTATATACGTCCGTGTATACAATGTCTAGAAACTAATTTTTTTATAGAGTTATTTCAAATTTTTATTTACATTTTTCCATTTTTTCTCCCCACTAAAAGCCCGGGTAACAGATGATAGTAACCGATTTTTTTCAAATTTGACTTGATTTACTCAAATCAAAAAGAGTCATAAAAAAAAATGGAGACCAAATGTAATGTCGATTTCCTTGTACCTTTGAATTTCCGGACACTGAATAATTCACGTAAATCATTTATCTCTCAATCAGGTCAATTCCCATTTTCAATCATTTATGATAAAAAAATTCATCTCACTTTCGACTTTTTAAAATCTAGTGCCAAATTTTGTAAAATTACGTATCAATATTTTGATTCCAAATTTTCATTGAGAGGAAAGACGCATTAGCATTTTTGTGAATAATTTACTATATAATAATATTTTAAATAAAACGCAATAATTATATTTATTTATGTAGCCATAAAATTTGAATCAATGGTCATCATTTGTAGTTCTTTTTATGTGCCATTTTCAACTAAAAAATATTATGTATAGCTACATGTGAAAGATACATTGTGAAAGATACTACAGTCAGTATAGCTTGGTAAAAAAAATACCATTTCTAGAAATGTCTCGCATTGGACAAAGCAGTTTTGAAACTATATTGTATCTCTTTTTTTCTTTCTCCGTAAAACAAAATAGTTTTTAATTCATTAAATTATTTTTTCGGTTTGGTTTGTGCTAAAAGATATTGATGAAATACCTACCCTGTAAGTATAAAGTAATTTGTTTTTATTTTTATTAGCTTGGTACCGCTTTATTTTTAGTCAAAACAATAATACAATATATATTATATTGATGTAATATAAATTAAGCTTTAACTTTGTCATCATTGTAATAAAATTTATACACATTATTTTTGTTGGTTCTTATTTCTTTTAAGTTTTTTTTACATTTAATTAAATACAGGGTGGGGCAGAATGCAGTCCCTGATTTTAAAGGTGAATTGAAAAAAAAGATTAAAAAAAAAATTGTGAGAAGGAAGATTTTCATGAATGGCTTTTAGAAAAATCGCCGATGACGTGCATACGATCTCTCTCTGGGACTAGTATACATATTAGTTTGACCTTGTGAGAGATCACCATTCAGAATCGAAACATTGCTTGAAATAACTTTAATGGTGATTGGTGTCTAGATCTTATCATCCAGGTACTTCCGGGCCCTCCTCACCATCTCCTTTCCTCATCCACTTTCTTCAGCTTTGGCTTCAGGCAGTTGGAACCAGTGTTACCAACTCAGCTATTTTAGAGCTAGATTTAGTTCCAAAATGAGGCCGATAGATCAAAAAAAGTGTTTTAGCTTCTTAGCTCATTTTTTCAGATAATCTAGCCGCTCTTTTTATATCAAACTCAAAACAAAAAATGACAATTTAAGAGTTATTTCTGGTACGGGTTATTTTCGTATATTTGAAAAGTTGGTGTTTTACCTCAGAATTTCTGTAGCTGCCACCCCTCCACCTATCGGAAACGAAAATAATTTCTCTGGTCACCCCTCCTCCCCCAGGATACACAAAAGTTAGAAGAAACAGGTTTATTTCTTAGAATTTTTCTAGGATGTTGGCAACACTGGTTGGAACTCTAGAGTGCACAATATCAACTAAAAAAAGCAATATAATTTATCACAACTTATTTGAATCGAGAGTTCCCCAGTTTATAAAACCCCGTATCAATGTAGTGACTAATGATTTTTACATGATACGATAACATATTGTGAAGTTCAGGTTATTTAGATTATGGTAAAAGTATATTTCCTGTGTTCATGATACATAATATGTTTCTTTGTTTGATGACAGTGGAGTTTTGTGATCATTTGACTTTTAGAAAATGTTAACTGTTTAATCACTGAATTATCGAAATCCTTTTCGAATTTCTGGGTGATAAATTATCAAAGAAATTCGAAAAGGCATGCAGAGAGCGTGAACATTATTTGATGGAAGTCTACATTCAGATAATACATAGAATAGAGAGGTCAGATGCTAATAAAAGGTGTTTAAATGAAGCTCTCTATTGGGCAGAAAGTCACATTTGTAAGCAGGGCCGTAGCCAGAGTAGAATTTAAGATAGGGCAGCGGTAAATGTAACTTGATCTGATCTGGTGAATGTATATATGTACATACCATAGCTATCATATTTCACCAAACCTTTTTTCATATGATTAGGAGTAGTTGTACATTGTCCTTCCATCTGTTTTGAGGAATGAGCTTTTTCATTGTCAATTTCTTCTTCGATTTTCCGTTTTTTGCAAAGAAAGCTCGTATATCCATCGCAAAATCACGGGCACATATTACAATTCACGAAATACTATCCTTACTACACTACACTAACCAATCAACACCACAGACAAATTCAAATCTCGAAATCTACTTCAATTTTCCTGTTGAATAAACCTTGATTATGCTTACCAATATATGACAGTTAAAACTTTAACGTAAACCTAATTTTTCTAATTGTTATCCGTCAAAAAATGATTCGTAGTTTTTACCGCGTTGCATGCGACGTCGTTAATACAAGGTGCAAACTTAACTTAAACTCGACCGTTTAATAGCATCCCCAAACTGTTTGGGAATTTCCCGTAAGCAGTGATTGCAATACGAGCTCAGCCTCCCAACCTTACTTCAATGCCATCTATGGGCAGAATAAAGAATCAGTATGATAAGATTCCTTGGTTAATTCGAAGCTGTTTAGTTAGATGTCACTAATAGGTAGTATTTTTTTTTTCAATCATATCAAACTATGAACCAACAGTTTACCAGAAAATTATCATAGTCGATGGTATTTCCTAACCACTCAGCAACGTAAGCACATATACACGCTATATGACAACATCAGTCAAGTACAATAAGCGTGTTTTCATGTCAACGCGAATGTTTCCCAGAAATCGTTATAACTCCGTTATTGTTCTAGTGACATCCCTAAAACAAAAAGTAGAAGCTCCATAATATATCAAGCTACCCATCACTATTCAAGTTGTCCAAAGAAATACATAAAAAAAACCTTTTCTGTCAGATACATGATAGACCGTCAAATTGCCTACCCACTGTTAGATATTGTTATTAAATATTCTTGTTTGAAATGATAAAAAAGTGAGGTGACAAAATTGTTTGTTATACATTTATACGATAGAATAAGTATTGTTTTTTTTTAATATAAATTCGTGATTTTAGTCCCGTTTTCACATCAAAAATCGCGTGAGTCATTTTTGCATTTTTTTAATGTTTGCATTCTAAATTTTAATATTTACAAATGTTAATATTTATTTGTAATACAGTGAAACCCTCTTAAGAAGTTCTCTCTTAAGAAGTTTCGTGGCTTAAGAAGTTTGGTTTTTTCGGTCCCTAGGCCCGAAATTGTTCCAATTTTTCCCACATATAAGGTTTTCCTGCTTAAGAAGTTTGTTTTTTCCGGTCTCTTGGAAAACTTCTTAACAGGGTTTCACTGTATAACAATTTGAAAGCTTATTTTGTATCCTTTCAAAAACAGTTTTTAGTATTCGGCTACGTTCAGAAATACTTCATTTATAGAGCTTTAATTGTGAAGCGGAAATAACATACAGTTTTCGTAAATCTGACATGTCGTTTAAGACGTAAAAAGTGCATATTCGCGATATAGAATAAAGAGCATATAAAGAGCATATATAAAGAGCATCATGTCAATCATATAAATTGTTTAATGAGCATTCTTACATACATAAAAAAACACATATTCATACACACACACACACACACACCTCTCCCTCAATGATTTGCTAATTTAATATAGGTAAAATTTATAATTTGTCACTTAAAAACATATATTATATAACAGCGACATGTCATTGGTACCAATTATTGTATTAATTCTACAACTTGTAACTACTTTCTAACATGTAATTATGTACTGTTTGTTTCTGAAAATAAATAAATATCGGTGTGGTTAAGGTAGGGCACAGGTATCTTAAGGTAGGGCATTGCCCCATAATGCCCCTCCACCTAGCTACGGCCCTGCTTGTATGCAGTCCGATAACCAAGTTAAAATGAGTGACAAAAATGCAATTTACTATGCAATATGTTTTGGGAACCTAAAGGTCCTCAAGTCGCTAATTAACTCAATAGACAATGCCAAAGTCCTCGATCAACTTCTCTCCGAAGCTTACAGTCTCATCAGTCAATAATGTTTCAATTAGGAAATTGATTTTTTTTTGTTAAAACAAAATTGATCAGCCTTCGCTTTTATTCCAATGAGACGCCAGCTTCGATGATGTCCATCAGTGAAATCGAGGAACGGATCCATCTAGTTATAGAGAAGATAAATATTCTGCTAGAAAACAAAACTACCTTCACTTTATTGCCGTGGAAAGAGATTGTATTTTTTTGGTGAGCTTCATATCAGCCTACTCCCAGTGCCAAGAGTTGAGCTTTTTCTATCATTCACTTTTGACCAAGGAGAGCATTTAGAAAAATCTGAAAAACTTTACCCATTGTCTGGAGGATTGGCTCGGGACGGAACGAAAGATTCCTGTAACAGATGTCAGTAAACTCAATTCATTGACACGATCCAGCCGTGAAGAGGTAATAGCGGGCATTCTTAAAGCTTCTCCACCATTCCAAGACCTGTATGACAATTATGTGGAGTTAAGGGATATGTACCACCTTTGGACAAAGACACTTTAAATACATAGCTTGCAAACTACACAATACACTACCAGCTACGATTAGACAAACCGAATCAATGACCAAATTCAAACAAGTTATAAAGAAATGGATTATAAGTATTGGTCGTCACACTATTGCAAACATCTGTAAAATAAATTACAAATAGACAGAAATATCAATTTACATACTTCCTTACCCATATAAAACAATTTAAAATAATAAAATCCTCTATAATCTAACTCCATAAATAGATTTGACTGGATTTACTACTTTACTGTATCTCTTCCTTCATTTATAAGATAACTCTCTTTATGAGATTTACCCACACTTTCAATCATCTTTATGCTTAATTGTATTCAAATTTATATGTATCTAACCCTATGTATACCCTAGTGAGACAGGCATTGAATAATATAATGTAAACATTCCTTAAATAGATCAATAAATAAATAAATAAAATAAATATACTCTCTAGGTGCAATGAAGCGTTATATAGATGCAAGTGCTTCTGCAGACTGCAGGACCAGAGTTGGAAAGTAGTTGACTATAAAGAGAACTCTTCAGGTGATGGGAGAACAATTAAAGAATATTTTAGAATCTCCACGTCCACGTCAAACCAGGCATATTCTCACCGCTTTGCGCAACTCTCTGTCACACGCCCATGTACACCAACAGATGGAAGAAAAAACAGCGCTAACATTTTATTCTAATATGCAAAATGATGTTAAAAAGATTGGTGCTGTCATCTCAGAAATGCTTTACTTCAAATTAATCAACAAGATTAAATAATAATTTATTTTAAACAATATTGTAAAAATCAACTGTTTGGATGAAGTTTATGCAATTGTGGATTCTTTCTGAGATATTAATATTTAAGGTTATCCAAAAATGAAGAATAATCAAATGATAAAGGAACAATCACAGTTAGAGGAACCGATCCAAGAGATAAATGATAATATTGTTGATAAAACAGAAACTGAGAAGGATTTAATGCTTAAGATATGCAAAATATTTCAACGGTCCAAAGATACTATCAAAAGATTACTGGAAGAATATTCAGCAGGTTTGAAAATGGTCAGTGCATTTTATGATTTATCGTTTCGAGAAAAGGGTCGAAGTAATACGCATGAAGCAATTTTAAAAAGAAAAAAAAATAGAGCCGTGAGAATCTCGAAACATTTGTCACCAACTTTAAAGTCTTCAGAACTAAAAAGTTTTGAGGATTTAATTGTGTTGTTGAACAAATTTTATTAGTAAATGAAACAATGTTACTTTGTTTGAACCACTTGTATACTTGTTTGAAGCCGACCGGTTTCGGAACGACCGTTCCTTCCTCAGGGCAAACGTATACTGACTTGACAATCACAAAATAGTAGGTGGGTACAATATATTATTACAAAGTGTTGTGGTAGGGGTGGAGGCGTGGCTAGGGATTATTTAAGAGTGGGAAAATCCCTTAAAAATAATGAATCCATTATAAACAAACTAAAAATATTATCTTATAGGCTAATCATGGATATGTTTCCCCACCCACCCTCTTAAATAATCCCTAGCCACGCCTCCACCCCTACCACAACACTTTGTAATAATATTGTAACAGACGTGACGCCTTTACAAGAACTGTAAAATAGGTCCGGGTCTAAGTGCACGCTGATGAGGATGTATGATGAGTAAAATAATAAAAGCTGGCCTCCTGCACCCAGTGTCTGATGAGTAAGGGACACTGGATGTGCCTATTCTTCTGCCTGAGCCTGGCGCCTTGCGGTGTCCTGGAGTAGGGCCGGCTTGTCTGGAGGAGGTAGGCACCAGGGCGGAAGACAGGCAGAAGTCGGCGGGAGGCAGCTGGTGTTGAAGAAAATACTTCTTAAGTAACAAGTAATAAAACAAGTTTTGAAGAGTCGAAGTGAACTGATTTATTTGAAAATTGGCATGGTATATAAAGGGGACTTGTACCCGACAGCGTTCGGACAGTGTTTTTTACAAAAAGTGGAGGGGTTTTCGTCCTCAGACCAAATGGTATAAATAGGGCGGCCATTATGTGGGCACCCTATTTTGCCGGTGTCACCGTTGAAGGCGGTCGCTTAAAATGTGTTTTTTATAATAATTCTACAGAGTTAATTGTGTACAAATGTGTTCGTTATTATACAGTAATCATGAAATAAACCAATTGTCTATTGCTAGATTTTTAGTTAGAGACGTTTAGCTCATTTTTGAGCTAAATCGCATAAAATATAAATTGATTTGCCGTCTGGCTGAATATCTGGTTATTTACAGTTACAATGTTATTTTTACGAGGTCCCCCGTAAGATGTGTTAATGAAACCTGTTTGTTTCACCATCTTACGGGGCACCTGGATTTTCAAAATCGGAAAAACGTATTTTTACCGAAATTTTTCTAAGTGTTTTTTGAGGGTCATTTATTGCCCTAGTTTGAGTAATTTAAGGGCTAGAGACTCAGGCTCTCTTTCCCTCGATGCCTTGTAGGACTGCGGAATGAAATTTCTTAGTTTCATTATCCTACAAGGATCGTAGCTAAAAATAATTAACAATATGTCAAAAAAAAGGAAACATAAAAAATACAAGTGAAATGATAAGTTGAAAAATGTCCCTGGTGGCAACCTGAGCATGATAGCGTTTATTTGTTGCACCGGGGGCATTGTACATATAAAAATGAAAGTATTTTATTAAAACAATATTACAATTAGAATAACTTTTAAATTCTAATTGGAAAACAAACATAAAAATATTTTCAACGAAAAAGATCGCTGGCGGTACGGTACTAACGAGCTCAGTGGCCAAGCGGGATTTTTGGTTTTTGAGCGAAATCCCAAAAAATGACCACTGAACTGTAGAGGATACCGTCAAGGATGTTTTTGTTGAAAGAACATACGAGGATATGTAACACGCCCGTTACACTCCCCCCGTGCAGCTTGGCTGCACTAGTCTTCACGACGTGTTTGAGTAGAAGAAGCTGCATCGGTGGGCGGGGCCGGCAGGATTACAGCGAGCTTCACGGCAGGTCGTACGTAGACTCCGGTGCTCGTCTGGATTCGGGCGGTCCTTACTTGGCCGTCTGCAGCAGGGGTGGTGTCGAGGACTCGGCCGCGAGACCAGCTGTTGCGGGGCATCGCAGGGTCCATGATGACCACCAGGTCGTCTTTCTTGATGGGATTGACGGTCTGGTGCCATTTTTGTCGGGTAGCCAAGGTGGGGAGGTATTCGCGGAGCCACCGCCTCCAGAACATATCAGCTAGCTGCTGACTGATGCGCCACTGGCGGCGGAGACATACCTCCTCCTCTTGTTTGCCGTATAATGACAACTGGGGCCGGTTGCCTGCTGCTCCCAATAGAAAGTGGTTGGGAGTGAGGGGCTCCTCGTCTCTCGGGTCTGCGGAGACGTGTGTAAGAGGACGGTTGTTGACGGTCCACTCAGCCTCGGCCAGTGCTGTTCGTAGGGTCTCTTCTCTTGGGGCCCTCTCCTTCAGGATGGCTCGCAGGGCGTGCTTGACTGAGCGCACCAGGCGTTCCCATGCTCCCCCCATATGAGGAGACATTGGTGGAATAAATTTCCATTCCATTCCTTTTGAAGTTAGATGATCCCTCATCCGGGCGTCATCTTTGAGCGAGTTCAGGGCGTCCTTCAGTTCATTGTCTGCTCCGTGGAAGTTGGTCCCATTGTCTGAGTAAATTGTCTTTGGTTGACCTCGGCGCGCCGTCATGCGTTGTAGGGCCATGATGGCTGAGTCGGCAGACAGGGAAGTAGCCAGCTCGAGGTGAATAGCACGTGTGGACAGACAGGTGAAGAGGGCTCCGTACCGCTTCTCCCGACGTCTGCCGACGGTGATGTCCATGGGCCCGAAATAGTCCAACCCGCAGTTTGTAAAGGGGGGAACATGGTGGGCGAGCCGTGATGGTGGCAAGGGTCCCATCAGTGGTGGAGCCGGCTTGCTTCTGCGCATCTTGCAGGTGGGGCAGTTGTGGGCGAGTCTGCGGATGTTTGTGCGCAGTCGCAGCACAAAGTAGCTGCCCCGTACCTCTGCCATTGTCCTCTCTGTACTTGGGTGGTCAGCCTTCTGGTGATGATGGTTCACTAGGAGCCGTGTGTAGGCGTGGTCTCCATCCAAGATTATGGGTATCCGCACATCTCGGGAGACTCTGCTGGTGGTCCGTATTCTTGAGTCCATCCTCAGCAGGCCATCGGGTCCTAGGAAGGGGTTCAGCGTTTTGAGCCGGCTGCCATTTGGTAAGGGAGCTCCTTGACGAAGAGCATTCAAATCGATACCGAATGCATCTTCTTGGGCTGCTTTCACCCATCGGATCTCTGCTTCACGGGTCTCTTCGAGCTGCAGGTATCCATCCGGGGCTTTGTGGGGTCCCACACGGCATCGATTTATGAAGCGGTGGACCCAGGCGGTGGCCCTGATGAGGCGGGGCCATGAGGAGAAGCGGTTGATCTCTGGTAGAGCGTCTGACATAGTTGAGGTGAGCCCGACATATTGGGCCTTCACTTCAAGGACGCTGTCATCCGGCCGGTGCAGTTTGGACCTTTCGCGCGGCCATTCTGCCTCGGCCAAGGTGAGGAAGGCTGGGCCACTGAACCAATGTCCTGCAGGTGATAGATCGGGAGTCTCGATGTCTCGGGTGCCAATGTCGGCAGGGTTCAGCTTTGTGGGAACCCATCTTCAGTCTTCAATGCGGGAGAGCTCATCTATCTCTCCAAGCCGGTTAGCCACGAAGGTTGAGTAGGTACGTGGGTCTGTGCGTAGCCAGCATAACACCGTCGTAGAGTCTGTCCAGAACACTGTTCGCGCAATGTTGCTGCGACATTCTTTTTTCAGTGTTGCTGCTAGTCTGGCCGCCATTAAAGCTGATTGGAGCTCGAGGCGGGGTATGGAGAGTGGCTTCAGGGGGGCCACCTTACACTTGCTGGCCAAGAAGGTAGCTGTGACTTCACCATTGATGTCTTCTGTGTGATAGGCGACCGTGCAGCATGCCTGTTCGGAAGCGTCACAGAACAGATGGAGTGTGACGTTGCTTTGTTTACTTTTTAAACAACTTCTAGGTATGGCAACTCCACAGCTTTGGAGGAGTCCCAGCCAGTCCAGCCATCTCTCATTGTGATCGGGTTTGATGATCTCGTCCCATCCAGTGTTTGATCTCCAGACGTCTTGCAGCAGCATTTTTGATCTGACTGTGAGGCATGCAACGAACCCCACAGGATCAAAAATTTTCATAACAATGCTGAGCAGCTGACGTTTTGTAGGTCTGCTGATCAGTTCAGGTTCTGCGGCGTCTCTGAAGGCGTACAGAAAGCAGTCGGTCACTGGATCCCATAGCAGGCCGAGGATTCTTTCAGTCTCTGCTTCACCGCTGCTGATGCGTATGGCTGATCTGGCGCGGTCTTCAGGCGGGATGGTGGCCATGACCGCTGGATTATTAGAGGCCCAGTTGGTGAGATGGAAACCTCCTGATGATAGAACTGCGGCCACGTCTTTTACAAGGCCAGTGGCTTCACTGATGGAGTCCACCGCGTCCAGATAGTCATCCATATAAAATTTTGTTTGGATAGCGTCTGCAGCAGCCGGGAAGCTCTCAGCATTTTGTAGTGCCACTCGGTTTCGCACATATTGGGCGCTGCTAGGAGAACAGGTAGCGCCGAACATCATCGAGGTCATCATGTAGGTATGAGGCTCTTCTTGAAGTGTTGGTCGCCACAGGAACAGTTGTGACAGCTGGTCCTCTGCTTTGATTTTTACTTGTAAAAACATCTCTTTTATGTCGGCGGCGAGGGCTATTTTCCCTTCTCGAAACCGGAGAATGTTCCCAAGGAGTGACGTCAGTAGATCAGGTCCCGTCAGCAGTTGATCATTGAGGGAGGTCCCTCTGCAGCGGCTGGCGGCGTCAAATACGACACGGATCTTTCCTGGCTTATTGGGGTTCACCACGGCGAAGTGGGGCAGATACCACTTGCGGGCGGAGTGCTTTGCCGCCTCTCGTGCTGTGAGCTCCCGTGCGTGGCCTTGCGTGATGAGCCGGTTGATTTTTTCTTTGTACGCCACTGCCAGGTCCTCTTCCTTCAATAATTTCCTTTCCAGGGACCACAATCTTTTGAGCGCACATTTTTTGTTGTCGGGCAGCGTGATATTTTCGTTTTTCCATAGCAGGCCAGTCTGCCATCTGCCGGACGTCATCTGACAGGTGGTGTCCTCCATCAGCTGGTTGGCACGTACCACATGTGCGGTCACCCGGGAGGCTGATGTGATCCCCAGGGAGTCGACTGCGAAGTTTGTTCGTATCAAGTCGCTCAGCAGGTCATCTTTGTGATTTTCAGCGTGCAGGGCCAGAGTGGTGACCGAGTCTTCACTGGTGGGAGTCCCTCCTCCATGGGTAATCCACCCCAGGGCAGTCCGTGACAATATTCGCGTAGATTCACGGGCTTCATGCACTTCCCTCGAGACAATGAGGTGAGCATTGTCCTGCCCGATGAGAAGTGTGGGTGTGACGTACCCGCCAGGAACCCTTTGTTCTGGGAGGCTGAGGCCCTTCACGGTGCTCGCTTTGATGTGGTAGCTGGTGCCTATCCCGGCGCCGCGCAGTGTGACCTGCACGCGGCGTGATGCTTGATCTGAGGAGCACATGCCTTTTGCCCCGTGGAGCCGTAGTCCTTGGACGGGTCCGGTAGCGCCAATTTTTTCTGCTGTGGCGGCGTCAATCAGTGTGATCGTTGATCCCTCATCCAGCAGCGCGAATGCGGAGATCGGCTGCGTGGGGCCCGTCAGCACTACTGGCACCACTTTTAGCACGGCGCCGTCGGCCTGGCGTCACATGTGGTGGACATCAGCTGTTGTGGTGTTTTTTACAAACGATGGGTCGTGCAGTAACTTGTGGTGTGGAGCGCGACAGTCTCCAACACCGCACCAGTCCCGGGATTTGCATTGTTTGGGCCAGTGTTTGCCATCTAAACATATACGGCACAATCCAGAACTTTTAACTGTCTCAAAGCGAAGTTTTACGTCCTTCGCTGCGAACTCGCGACATTCACGAAGGCAGTGGCCCCTTTCACCGCACTGTACGCACCCTTCACGATTGTTAAAGTCACAGTGGGGTGTCACATTATCACTTCGATTTGTGTTTCGCGTACTTTCGTTTTTTCGCGAACGGTCATACTTTCGCGCACTTTCGTTTTGTACTTTTCGCGAACTTTCGTTTTGTATTTTCCGCGAACTGTCATTTTGTGGTGACTTACGACTCGTTTCACTATTTCGCGGCCCGAATTGTTCCGAGGTAGCAAAGGTTTGCTCGCGACGTGGTCTAGACCTCGCGGGGTCGACCATTCCCGATTTGGAGATGGCGTTCGCGACGGTTTTCAGGAAGGCGGCAAACTGGCAGATGGTGGCAGGCACTTCGTAATGCCGCACTTCCATCAGCCACGCCAACCGCATCGTGCATGGCATCTTCCCCGCGATGTCGCTGAGGAGCGCCGGGTTGGTGAGATATCCCTCATTGTTTAGGGAGCGGAGTGAAGCCACCAGGTTTTGCACAGTCCCCGAGAAGTCTGCTATGTCTTCTAGTGATGCCTCTGCCGTCATGTGTGGAAGCTTCTTGGCCTTGTCCAACATCAGGGCAGCCAGTGAATTCGTCCCTCCGTAGCGCTGCTCCAGCACGGCCAGTATCTCTGGCACTTGGGTAGGGTCCATCAGGAGGGGGCCCACAGCTTCGCGGGCCTTTCCCTTGAGGGCTCGCTGAAGTCGGATGAGGTTCTCGCTGCTGGTCATCCGGCAGGTTGAGGTTGACTGGGTGAACTGTGCCCTCCAGGTGGGCCACTCCAGCGGGTCACCAGAGAAGGTGGGCAGATCCTTGGCCATTGACTGCCTGGCGATGAGTGCTGCCATCCGGGGGTCATCCTCAATTGTGGGATGAGGGCTGTCCTGAGCCCTTGAAGCTCTTATGGCCTCCGTGAGCGCGCAGGTGAACTGAGCCATCGGGTTATCCGCTTGGTGGATCCAGGCGCTGGTGTGGCGGGCCGTCTCGTCCGCACTTGGTTGTGGAGGAAACATCGGCAGGCCGGAGCTCGGGCTGGAAGCGGGCAGATGCTGGTCATCAGGTTGTGCTGGCGCTCGGTACTCCTGTTCGCGCAGTGGTACCGGCGGCACATGTGTAGATGGCCCAGGATGTGTCCACTGCGAGTATGAGGCTGGATCCCTGTGATTGTAGTAAGGGGGTGGTGGCACAGGGGCTGCTGGCCCTGGCTGTGCTGATGATGCATAGGGTCCGACAGGTTTCTCGGGTACGGCTTCTCGTTGCCTCTGGTTGAGCAGAGGTACGGGCGGTACGGGGCCGGAAGGTCCAGGTTGCATCCATCCAAGGCTCCCATCATAGTGAGGGGGCTGCGGCGCGGGGCCTCCAGGCCCTGGCTGCGCCAGTGATGCGTACCTCTGGTCTACCAGAGGCACAGGTCCGACGGGCATCTCTCGTACGGCTTCTCGTTGCCTTGTATTGTGCAGAGGCAAGGGCGGTACGGGGCCGGAAGGTCCAGGTTGCAGCCATCCAAAGCCCCCATTGTATTGAAGGGGCTGCGGCGCGGGGCCTCCAGGCCCTGGCTGCGCCGGTGATGCGTACCTCTGGTTTACCAGAGGCACAGGTCCAGCGGGCATCTCTCGTACGGCTTCTCGTTGCCTTGCATTGTGCAGAGGCAAGGGCGGTACGGGGCCGGAAGGTCCATGCTGCATCCATCCGGGGCCCCCATCAGAGTGAGGGGGCTGCGGCGCGGGGCCTCTAGGCCCTGGCTGCGCCAGTGAGGGGTGCCTCTGGTCTACCAGAGACACAGGTCCAACGGGCATCTCTCGTACAGCTTCTCGTTGCCTTGTATTGTGCAGAGGCAAGGGCGGTACGAGGCCGGAAGGTCCAGGGTGCATCCATGATGTTTGTGGTTGCCAAGGTTCTCCTTGGTCCGGATGTCCATGGCTGGTTGGCTCCGAAGCAGTACTCGCTGCGATGAGTTGTGCCAGCCCTGCGGCACCGGGTTGTGCCAGCCCTGCAGCACTGGGTTGTGCCAGCCCTGCGGCGCCGGGTTGTGCGGGCCCTGTCGCATCTGGTGCAGGCCCTACACGGGTTTGTGGTTGAAGGGCTGCCATCAGCCGTTCAATCTGCTTGTTTTGGTGGCGAAGCTGTCGTCGCAGTTGGCGCACCGTGTCCTCGGTAGATGTAGAGGGCGGTGGCTCGTCATCGCTGTCTGCGGAGCCTGTCTCAGGAGTGGTGCTGGGCGAGGGCCGGGGCGTGGCATCAGATATGTCATCAGGCATGTCCAGGACTTCAGGGCCAGCTTCCGGGGCAGTAGGTAGCTCAGCAGCAGGGGGTGGAGGCGAGCCATCTTCTTGGGCCGTCTTCTTGGATCTCAGCGAGGGTGGAGACATCCTGGCGAGGACTGTAGATCCGGCTCGAAGGACCACTTGTAACAGACGTGACGCCTTTACAAGAACTGTAAAATAGGTCCGGGTCTAAGTGCACGCTGATGAGGATGTATGATGAGTAAAATAATAAAAGCTGGCCTCCTGCACCCAGTGTCTGATGAGTAAGGGACACTGGATGTGCCTATTCTTCTGCCTGAGCCTGGCGCCTTGCGGTGTCCTGGAGTAGGGCCGGCTTGTCTGGAGGAGGTAGGCACCAGGGCGGAAGACAGGCAGAAGTCGGCGGGAGGCAGCTGGTGTTGAAGAAAATACTTCTTAAGTAACAAGTAATAAAACAAGTTTTGAAGAGTCGAAGTGAACTGATTTATTTGAAAATTGGCATGGTATATAAAGGGGACTTGTACCCGACAGCGTTCGGACAGTGTTTTTTACAAAAAGTGGAGGGGTTTTCGTCCTCAGACCAAATGGTATAAATAGGGCGGCCATTATGTGGGCACCCTATTTTGCCGGTGTCACCGTTGAAGGCGGTCGCTTAAAATGTGTTTTTTATAATAATTCTACAGAGTTAATTGTGTACAAATGTGTTCGTTATTATACAGTAATCATGAAATAAACCAATTGTCTATTGCTAGATTTTTAGTTAGAGACGTTTAGCTCATTTTTGAGCTAAATCGCATAAAATATAAATTGATTTGCCGTCTGGCTGAATATCTGGTTATTTACAGTTACAATGTTATTTTTACGAGGTCCCCCGTAAGATGTGTTAATGAAACCTGTTTGTTTCACCATCTTACGGGGCACCTGGATTTTTAAAATCGGAAAAACGTATTTTTACCGAAATTTTTCTAAGTGTTTTTTGAGAGTCATTTATTGCCCTAGTTTGAGTAATTTAAGGGCTAGAGACTCAGGCTCTCTTTCCCTCGATGCCTTGTAGGACTGCGGAATGAAATTTCTTAGTTTCATTATCCTACAAGGATCGTAGCTAAAAATAATTAACAATATGTCAAAAAAAAGGAAACATAAAAAATACAAGTGAAATGATAAGTTGAAAAATGTCCCTGGTGGCAACCTGAGCATGATAGCGTTTATTTGTTGCACCGGGGGCATTGTACATATAAAAATGAAAGTATTTTATTAAAACAATATTACAATTAGAATAACTTTTAAATTCTAATTGGAAAACAAACATAAAAATATTTTCAACGAAAAAGATCGCTGGCGGTACGGTACTAACGAGCTCAGTGGCCAAGCGGGATTTTTGGTTTTTGAGCGAAATCCCAAAAAATGACCACTGAACTGTAGAGGATACCGTCAAGGATGTTTTTCGTTGAAAGAACATACGAGGATATGTAACACGTCCGTTACAAATATATTGTACCCACATATGAATATCAATAGACCAGAACAGAAAGGTGAGGGGAAGAAACCGACTACAGCGGGACGAAGAGCGGGAAGATGGCTTTGGTGATATGTGATTCGTCAAAACTCAATCTGACAGTATATAGGCACCTTGCATTATAATATCACCATTTAGTTCTTAAAAGTAAACTCTGCTTTTGAATAAATAGACCTTTTTACATGGGAGCGCGAATCGCTTGCCGCGTAATAAACAATTTTGCGATGTCTAAATGGGGCAAAGTAAGGTCGCCTATAAGGTCGAGTCGAATATTTTGTTGCCGTATTTAGTTGAGACACTTTTACAAATGTTTCATAATTTACTTACCCCAGCAAACAGCGACGGGCACACGCCATGTATCTCGAGTGATAGTGTATGTTCAAAAACGATCATATTATGTGTTCTGAATTAGCTTAAAATAGTGTAAAATAATGCTTGCCTATGGAATGTAATATGACAATTGGGTTTATTCTCTTTTTCACTTCTACTTTTACACGTTTTCAAAACACAAACCAGTATTTTTACTGTGTCATTTCGTAAAATGCACCGATGAGTGCTTGACGCTGGCTGGCAGATGAATGATGGCGTCACATTTTTTATAGCCATACTCGATCCCAGCCGGTTCCAATGGAATGGTTACAATGGGAGGGGGAAATAATACGCTTTTATCACTTAGGGCAGGTCTACTAATATTCATATGTCACCCACTATTTTGTGATGGTCAAGTCAGTATACGTTTGCCCTGAGGAAGGAACGGTCGTTCCGAAACCGGTCGGCTTCAAACAAATATATAAGTGGTTCAAACAAAGTAACATTGTTTCATTTATCTATAATGGATTACCACAAAGTTATAGCTACTTTCAAAAGTATAAATTGAAAATAGAATTCATACTGACGATGCCGTGAAAATACAAAGTCTCATCGATAAAATCTGCTAGACAATGGAAGCAATGTCAATGTTGCAACAGAAGACGGACGATCGGCTTTGCACGAAGCTGTCATCAACAGATTTGTTGAAATTGTGACATTGCTGCTAGTTGCCGGAGCCCATCAAACTATAACTGATGCAAAAGCCAAAACTTGTTTGCACAACGCTGCCTCTAGTGGTAATCTCCAGATGACAGCCAAACTTTTACAGAATTATAAACAGAAATCCAAAAATAAAGAATTTAATGATTTTATTAATGGCAGAACTTTTGACAGAGGAGTTACTCCTTTGCACATTGCTGGATCATTAGATATAGTGAGATGCAGTGGCGTAGCTAGCATGGGTGGAACCCGGGGCGGATAACGTGGTGGTGTCACCCCCCCCCCCATTAAAGTTGAAAAACACAAATTTCGACTTCATAAAAAATTGGTCCGCCCCCCCACTGATGCTATAACATAACAAATGGAGCATATAATAGAACGCCATTGCAATGTTCAAGCAATGAAAGTGTAACTAAACTACTGGTGTTGATTGGAGAACTGTTTAAACAAGTGAGAAAGGGAGACAGAAGTATAATAGACAAGTTGGAAGAGATGAAGATGGAAGACCTGCTCTGCGTTATGAGTGCAAGACATGAGTCGCGGTCGACTCTTGCAGAGGCTGCTTTCGTTTTTGGTCACGAGTTTGGAAAAGGTTCTTAATGAAATAATATTTTAATGAAAAAGACAACACCACCAGCTCATCGATTAATAGCGTTTCTAAAAAGCATCTACAACTGTAAAGGTAAAAGTACTAATTTCACATAACATCAGTGAAAATAACCCTCTCCGACCAGCTTGCTTCATACGAGTATGTCTTTAAAAAAATGTTGACAGAAAATAAATCTGTTTTTGGGAACAAAACTGGTGTTGATCGAACATGCGGGAGCTGCTTGTGTAGGGTACCTTCACGCGCACGTGTTTCAACCAGTAAGTCGTCCGGCATCACGGGGATCATAATTAAGAGCTTTACTGGCGCCCATCAAAATTTGGAAATTTTTTGCCAGTTGGAAAGGAAGGGATAAGTGTTCAATTATAGAAGGAAAATAAAATTACTCAATGAGACAATAAAATAGATTTATTTCAATAATTCACAATTTTCTGACAATAAAAATAAATATTTTGTAAATCAAATTTCTTTTGAATACAACATAATTAATACATGACTTATTACTAAGGCAACAATCTATATTCTAGAAAAAATAATACAAAATCATTAAAAAGGGAACGCCCCCGCTCCATTCATTCCCCGGCGGGATTGGTTCACAGGGAGACGCCTGGGGCCCTAGATTTGGCTTGCAGACCTAGATGTCGTCTTCTGACCCCCACCATACGAAAGAAGAAGATTAAAGAGAGAAAAAACGTAATTCACTGCAATAATATTTCTTTATACAAAATAAATGCCATAAGCCACGTGGAGATTCTACATTAAACCCAAATTAGTTAACTAAAATGAATTAGAAAGTAAGTGACATTGTTCTGATAAACCAAAAAATAATTATTTCAGTAATGCTAGGGTCGCACCTGCATGTATCGTCACCAAGCTTCGTGCTATGGCACGATACGTGCCAATGTGACCGGCCATTATCGGCTATTGTCGCAAACATATTGTTATGTCTTTTGTAAAACTTATTTATAATCTATGTAAAAGCCCTTATGGGCGTATAACAATAATAAATAAATAAATAGTCCAAACATTCGGGCTGTTATCGCGCGGGAGGCAATAACGCACAGCACGAAGCTTCATGACGATACACGCAGGTGCGGCCCTAGCATTCCAATACAAATGACTTAATTTAATTCCCTGTTAATAGTCCCAAGCCACATTTATTTTCTAACCATACATACCAAACTTTCCTTTCCTATTTTTTTCTGTTCACAGGCAATTATTATTTTTAATTAGTGTAGGTATAATTCATTATAAATATTATGTATTACAGAAACAATTTATAACATATAATAATCGTATACCCAACGAGTTACAGAAAAGTCATTTAAAGTAGACATTTCTTGTTCAATAATGAAAGAGAAAAAAGGCTTGTAGATATAATGATACGATAAATTAACTTACCTTACTAAATATTTTTTGTGAACAGAAAAAATAGTAAAATAAAAAGCATTTTTATGGAGCTGTGTAGATTTTCACCTCATTAAAACTATGAATATATTTTACAAGGATAACAAAACTTATGTTATGTTAAATATTTACAGTAATTAAATTAATGACTTACTTGCGGCAATGTGAGGTTGCAATACATTTCTATGTGCGCTATTACTTACAATCAACTCTTGCCGAGCGATTCTACATCTTTTGTGGGATCGTTATTAGCTAACGGACGTGATCTCCTGTCAGATTTGTGTGATTTTTATGGCTGTTATTTGGTTTTTCAATGTACAACGTACATTAAATGAATAAATAATCATGCATACATACTTGCATGAATTTGTGTTTAAAACGATCTAAACTAAAATATGTGACAGTAAATATGTAAAAATCACACAAATCTGACAGAAGATCATGTCCGTTATCTCGATAACGATCCCACAAAAGATATAGAATCGCTCGGCTGTTTCAAATACCATTGGGAGCAAACTTGCAAGAAACTGACATTGTAGAAAATGCAAGAATTTTGCTGAAGCAAGGTATATATAATCCGTCCTATAAATGAATATATATGATAAATTCACCAGTAAGGCAAAGCAGGACAATAATTATGGTACAAAGTTAGTAATTTTACAGAATTATGTAGTTTACTACGACGAGACCATGTATTACAATTTGCACCTATACAAAGGTACTTTACCTACTGGGTTTTAGCATTTTGCTAATTTCTTCCCAATGGTGCGATGTTACTTAAAATTTAAGCTTGTACATATTTTTGCAATTGCAATAAAAATAATTATCTTTTTACAATTAAATCAATGACTTACTTGCAGCAAAAAGACCTGCAACGCATCTCTATTACGTTTTAACATTTTTGACAAACTGTTATGTACGACAGAAATAAAGTAAGTAGCATTGATTAACACTTGCGGCAACGTGAGGTTGCAATACATTTCTATGTGCGCTATTACTTACAATCAACTCTTGCCGAGCGATTCTACATCTTTTGTGGGATCGTTATTTAACGGACGTGATCTCCTGTCAGATTTGTGTGATTTTTATGGCTGTTATTTGATTTTTCAATGTACAACGTACATTAAATGAATAAATAATCATGCATGAATTTGTGTTTAAAACGATCTAAACTAAAATATGTGACAGTAAATATGTAAAAATCACACAAATCTGATGGGAGATCACGTCCGTTATCTCGATAACGATCCCACAAAAGATATAGAATCGCTCGGCTGTTTCAAATACTATTGGGAGCAAACTTGCAAGAAACTGACATTGTAGAAATGCAATTTTGCTGAAGCAAGGTATACAATCCGTCCTATAAATGAATATATATGATAAATTCATCAGTAAGGCAAAGTAGGACAATAATTATGGTACAAAGTTAGTAATTTTACAGAATTATATAGTTTACTACGACGAGACCATGTATTACAATTTGCACCTATACAAAGGTACTTTACCTACTGGGTTTTAGCCTTTTGCTAATTTCTTCCCAATGGTGCGATGTTACTTAAAATTTCAGCATGTACATATTTTTGCAATTGCAATAGAAATAATGATCTTTTTACAATTAAATCAATGACTTACTTGCAGCAAAAAGACCTGCAACGCATCTCTATTACGTTTTAACATTTTTGACAAACTGTTATGTACGACAGAAATAAAGTAAGTAGCATTGATTTGAATAATCTAATAATCACTCGAGCGACAATGCGATTTTTAACGTTTTCCTCTGATTGCTTTTGATTTCTTGGTGAATATTTTGAATATTTTTCACTGACATTAAAAAAATTATACCTCCGTATTTTAATATGGAAATTTTTTTTTAATCTGCCTAAAACTGACAGCAAAGCAATCCGAGGTATTTTAAATGGTGCCGCCATATTGTGGCAAAAAGCGATCCAGTGGCTAATAGAACATTGTTTAGTAATATTAAAGATAAATATCAAATAATAAAACACTATTAATATGTATTAATGAAAATAACACACAGAAAATCTTAAGAGCGCTCTTAACTATGATTTTTTCAATCCAAATATGTAAAGCCTTAACTTAAGCTAGTTTGGTATTTTCTGTTAGATCACTGATGAGTAAACCGCGAACCCTTGCGGTTATGTGGCCTGCGAGCCTTTTGATACTGTCCACTCGGCTAAACATGCACTTCAAAAAAGCGCTAGAAATGAAACCTTCAGAAATAAAACAGGTAAAATATTTTAAAACTACATACTAAATCATTTATGAAAAAATAAAAATAAATGTAATATCTATATTTGAATTATGTAAAATTATTTATTTTAAATCTATTATTGTTCAATCTTTAAGACAAACTTTTACCAATGAGTTAATTGATATTATAAACTATTTACAATTATGTATTATTAATACAATGGCTTACTCACAGCATTACATGCTGCAATGCATTTCTAACATTATGTGTCTGTGCGTATGTTATTAATAATTATAGTAATTACGCTATTCTTATAAAATAGGATATCCAACAATTGGCTTGTAATATCTATGCATAAATTAAGCGATTATTAGGATATTCGATGTGACTTAGGTAATACCATAATTTTTTACATTAAAGTTGTAAAAATAAAATAAGTTCCAAGTTTGTTTACTTGATAGAAATAATAAAATATTTACAACTAAATCAACGACTTACTTGAGGCTTAAAGCACCACAATGCATTTCTATTGTACCCTCGCAAAATCTCCTTTATATCTTAATCTTATTCCTTTGTTAGTATGTATTTTCAAATCTGTTAAAAGATTTTATAGACTACTTACTGTAATTTAAATTACAAAGTCATTATTGTATTACATCAGGAGTTCTCAAACTAACTGTTGTTGAGTAGGATAGCAGTGGGTGAAAGCAAAAACTAAATTAAAATATAAGTATTGAGTGTAACATTTATTATTCTACATATAACATAAGTAAAAAAAAAAGGTGGAAAATAATAAATAAAAAAAGGAAACACCAATTGCATTTGGAACATGAGAATGGTTTTTCTCTCCAGAGTGTGATAGCGTGAGGGTCTATAAACTTTGTAATATATGTATTGCAATGGAATACGGGAATAGTGTGACACGTCATTGCAGTCTAAACACGAGAACGGTTTCTCTCCAGAGTGCCCTAGCACGTGGGGTCTCTAAACTTAAGTTTTGCATTCGGAACATGAGAATGGTTTCTGCCCACAGTATAACTTGCGGTCTCTAAACTTGTTATCGCAATGACATAATTGCATTCGGAACATGAGAATGGTTTTTCTAATTTCATCACGTCACCAAGTGGGTCTCTTAAATGTGATTTTGGCAATGATACATAATTACATTGTGAACATGAGAAAGGTTTCTTTCCTGGGTGAACCAATAGTTTTTTTTTTTTAATAATCATAAAGTAAAAAGGCAACACTACAAATGAATAACCTACAATGCTTAAAAATGGGATGATTTACAACAGAGACTTGTAATAGAATTACAGTAATAAAATAACGAAAATATTCTTTTATCAGTTACCTGTGGTTGTTTAAGTATTTACATTAAAATATGAATAGAAAAAATAATATTACTCTTAAAAAACCAAGAAGTTTTTAAAAAATATTTAATTTAAATTTAATAAAATTATTATCAAGTTCTGTAAGTTAGTATTTATTTTCGTAACAAACGTTTCGGCTTCATTTTTAAACTGTGGTTAAACCACTTTGAGACAACTTATTTATACAATTTTAAATGTCAATTTTTTAAGATGTCTATATTGATTTATTATCAGCTAAACCATTTTGCTGAGAGACTAATTGAGACAGTAAACACTCTTATTATGTGGGGTTCGAAATTGGTTTTCCCCTCACTAAATGTTAGGGTTTTCTTAATTGTTTTATAATGATGTTACAGCTAAGATCTTGTAAGCCGAAACAGCTGTAACAAAAATAAATACTAAAATACCTGCAGAACTTGATAATAACATTATTGAATATAATTTAAATTAAAAAATTAAATGGAGTTAGTTCTACGAAATAAAAACAACTAATAATACTAACAAGAATGGTTTCAGCATAACCAAAACGAAATATATGAATAAAGAAATGAATCATTATTGATATGTTTAAAATTTTAAATGTATATGATTTTTTTATTTGGTTTGATTGTTTTTACCACTAGTATTGTTTACTTTAACGACAACAAAAAATTCAGGTCCTATAGTTTTATTTTAATAATAGAAAACAGCATATTAAGCTTCGACTTCTTACAGAAAAATAATTATATTTACATTAATCTTAATACTATATATTTATTATTTGTTATATGAGGTTTCTTGGCGGGGTTGTATGAGTAAAAAAACAGATGTCATGTTTTGCATTATGGTCGTCCATACGATTTGCGTATTGTGCACCAATTTGCAAAGTTTTCTAGATGTGCAAGATGGTATTTCACCTGACCCTACTTTTATACAAAAATACAATGGCTTCTTTACGGTAATAAAAACGAAATATTCAATAAATATTATAAAAGTACAAAAAAACGTGCCGAGCGCAAAACTCATAAACGAGTCCCGGTACGATCAAGGGAGTTACATGGTGTGGTAGATCTCTATCCCCCCTAGGGAATAAGGGTACCAGTTTTTACCTTAAGGGCGTGCTTTTGAAGATATAAGGACTGGAAGTTTCGCCCCCTAGAAATTTAAAGAACAGTCCGGAAAGTTTTAGAAGGTTCGATAAAACTCTAGAAAGTTCTGGAAGGAGTGGCGGAGTATGTCGGTGAGTCTAAAAGTTTCGAGAACGTTCTGGATGGTTCACTAATACTCTTGAAGGAACATTCCAGTAGGCCGATTCCCGTTCTTTTTAACGATCCTTACCTTCAACTTAACGATTATAGTAGGAGAGCCGACGACACTAAATCTGTACATATAGGTCTCTCGACAAATATCACATAAAATATGCGAATTTATTAATTTAAACAATCAAGGACATGTAAAATTCATTGTCCGTGATAGTGGCATGCGTATTTCAATAATACAAATCGAAAAAACCGGGCGATTGCTGATAAAACCGATTTGAAACCCCAATTTCGGTTGCGCGGGGGGCGACTTTTAAACGCTGCTGCCGCCGTCTTCTCCACTGTTTAGAAACGGCAGCAGTGGTTTTTATTACACAAAAATTGATGATCTTTCAGATAAGCTTTGGTTTTTTGAGGAGACCGATATGTACAGATAACGTGTACCGAGGTGGTTCTTATTTCTCGGCAGAAACTGAGACGGCCCATCAGTGAAACGGGCAGCACTGCTTTTTAGTATAGTCCTACCCTTCCCCTATCACGAGGAACAGTCAGATTACGGGAGACTTATATGTACAGAAAACCTGTACAAATTATATTTTTCAAAAAAAAAATTTATAGCTTTGACCGGTCCCAGACATGGCAGCACGGTCGTTTTGTGTTCCCCTATGAATGACATTACGATTTATATGTGTGAACTTTGGGAGACCTATATGTACAGGTTTAGTGTCGTCGGCTCTCATACTATCTTCGTCGCCTTGACAACGACAACAATCTCAGTGAAGGTCTCTTTAGGCTTAGCGCCAAAAGAACGCGAATCGCACTCCAGAACACTCTTGAATGTTGTCCTGAGCGAAGCCGGGTATCTCAGCTAGAATAAAATCTTAATTTACAGTCGATATATTTTTTTATTATTGACATACCTAAAGACAAACATTCAAAAAGCCAATTGACCAACAAAACACATTTATATTTCTAGCGGGGTAACCGAGTTATGCCTTTCATTAGAGTTTTTACTTAAGACACCCCAATGTTAAAAAAATAAATATTTTTTAAAGAAATTGATTATTTTTCGATTTGTTATTCAAATTTAAAATAATGAAATACACATGCAATTTTTATTTATTCGGTAATAGCCGCTGTATTTTTGTAGAAATTATAGGTCACTTTCCCTAAATATTATTACTAAAACAAAAATACAATAAAGCTATTTATATACAAACATTAATAATATGAATTGCTTCACTATTAATAATGTTATTGAGATACACCCACATCTTATAGTAAAGAATAAATCAAAAGTTTTAATAATAAGATATTGTTAAAACACTGCAACTATATGTATTAATATATTATGTACAAACATTAATAACCTGAATTGCTTCATTGTTAATAATGTTATTGAGAAACCCAAACACCTCAGTAAATCAAAAATATGTATTATAATAAGACATATTATGTGTTTCAATTTAATATTAAAGTTATAGACATTTTGAATATAATATAATAACACCGAGGAAAAATGGATAGATCTGTTTGTAAGAAGAAGAGACTCAACCATACAATTCTCAGTAGTCTGATGCTAGGGCCGCACCTGCGTGTATCGTCACGAAGTTCCTTGCTTTAACACGATACACGCTAATGTGACCGGCTATTACCAGCTATCGTCGTGAACATTCGGGCGGAACATTTCAACGGCAGAAAGTATTAATGTAAGGAATACATTTATATGGTAATATTATATAATTGAAAAACCAAGTCAATTAAATATAACTCAATAGCATTAGTCAATATGAAGTTTGATAATCAACTGAGTGATAAGTTAAAAAAACAATAACAAGCAGTTTGCATATTTATGAAACAGATGCTTAAGACAAGAAACCCAGCCTTACTAAAAAACATTGTGAATATTTTATTTATAAGCCATAAAGTTACTACATAATTAGACAAAAAAAATAGTTCATGGAAAAATATATGTGCCAGTGGCCGATCAAAAAATTAGGCAGATCATGATGCGCCTTGCTACTTTATATTTTAGTGTTTGAAATATACTCTAGCCTTTTAAAAATATTTTTAAGCATAATGAAGAGAAATTAAAAAATAAATAAATAAAAAATAAAAACAGTTTTATTACTTAAGAAATTTGGAAGAAAATTGTCACTTCACTATTTTTTCATTCACACAATAAAAAAATTTGCTTTAATTCTCAAAAATTAACAATGAAAAAACTGACATTTTAATGTCAATTGCTTGCATATCTTATTTACTTATTTATTTATTCTTTTACCAAGCCATGTATTAGACATTTATGTTACAAAAAAGTTGAAAACTTGATTTTTTTTTTTTAATTGAAAAATTAAATTAAACAAATATAAACGAAAATTGATCATTTTATGAAGAAACACGTGATTTATATAGAGATTTTTAGACAAATATCTTTACCACCACACGCTGATATTCAATCCTTCATCACACGAGCTCCAGTTTGGAACGTGTTGTATGAGCATTGAACTAGGAATCGTAATTTTGTTTATTCAGTTTAAAATTATTCATATGATTTTCTTACAATGAAAAAAAAAACAACTTGGCTATGTTGCCAAAATTACAAATGTAGATGCAGACTAATAGAAGACACGCGAGATGAAGGGTTAAATAAATTAAAATAATTAGTTTGGCAAGAAAGAGTTTATACTTAAATTAAAGTTGTATTTTTGCAAAACGAATAACTAAAACTATTCTTAAGTAAAATCAATATTTTGGACCAGGTTCAAACAAGGCGGATTCGTTTGTAGGGAATTCACTCGCACTTAAATCAAACTGCACAGATAAATTTAAAAAAAAAAACCCCGTTACTGCATTTTCTGACAATTTTTCAAAAAACACATTTCTTCTTGAACCTCCAGATTTCAACTGGGCTGAGCTGACAGCTATGGCTATGGCTTCGGTGAACAGTTGACACAAACAATGACCACCTTATATGAACATAGATTTGATCAATCACAGAGGCTTTGTTTAATCATCATTAAAAGTAAATATGTAACAGACTATTTTTTGGTTCACGCAATGATCCATATTATCATCGTATACAACTTCAGCAGTTTTAAGAGTAAAACAGGAAATATGTATGTACATATATTCTAAAGCTCCACAAGTTTCAAGAAGCCAGTTCCTCAATGCTTTTAAAAGGAATTTCAATTAAGCAAAATCATTTGTAATAACAGGAATTCAATTTTCAGTAGGGAAAATGCAAACCATAACATGGTCATATGCCTAGCATGGTGGTCTAAAAATCCCCAAATTATGTAACCATCAAAGCAATGAATAAAGAAAACAAAAAATAGTTAAAACATGAAAAGTTGGAGTCGGCATTGAAAAATCAGAAATTGAAATAATTCAGTTGTAAAAGTTGGGGGTCAGAATGGAAAATCAGAGATTGCAATCATTCAGATGTGAAAGTTGTGGGGTCAGAACAGAATTGCAATCATTCAGATATGAAAGTTTGGGGTCAGAACAGAGATTGCTATCATTCAGATGTGAAAGTTGGGGGTCAGAACAGAAAAATCAGATATTGCAATCATTCAGATGTGAAAGTTGGGTCAGAACAGAAAATCAGAAATTTCTATAATTCAGATGTGAAAGTCTGGGGTCAGAACAGAAAAATCAGAAATTACAATCATTCAGATGTGAAAGTTTGGGGTCAGAAATGAAAATACAGACAGGAACGGGAAACATTGAGGAAACATAACTTTTGGTGGCGCATCAAACGAACTCCCAGGTAATCTAATCTAATAAGATATTTAAAAGAATTGGAATAATAAGTACTTCCTTGAATATGTATGTTATTACATATTTTTATTGCGCTCTAACTCTAGTAATTTGTGACACTCCATTTCTGGTACATGTCCCTACAGTATTTTAAAGACAAACATGTTTTTATTTCGCAACACTATACATACATAGATCTAGCCTAGAATGACAACTTAACTAAATGTGCGTACGGTAATAAGGAATTACAACCTCCAATAATAAAAATGTACGTGTAAGTTGTGAAAACCTAGCAATTGAAATCATTGAGGAATGAGCAAAGATATTGAAATATAAGAGATGTGCTATTTGCAGTTTTTACTGGGTGGGGCTGTGCTTACTGGTGTCCAAGATATTGTTTACCAATTAACGAATAAACTAAATGAACAAATTCTTTCCGTATTCAAACTATATTGATAACCAATACTACTGCACACCTTAAAAAAATCAACAAAATGAACAAATTATTTTCGTATGCAAAGTACTCCCATTAGGTAGTAGTCCGCCGACAGTCGCGCGGACATAATAGCATATCTCTTTTGTATTTCAATATATTTGGGAATGAGAGATAAAAATAAAAATGGTTAACATTTAGAAGTTTAATAAGTGCAGGGATTTACATTAAAAATGGTTTAAAAAAAAAAAAAAAACTACAATATTATACAAATTTTTGTTTGCTTGGGTAGTAGTTGATAAAACTGATATTTGACACATTTATGTATTTTAGTAATTAAACTTAAGAAAATTGTGTCACTTTTATGAACTAAACGAGTCAAATTTGAGTTTTTTGCACTTCTGCTTATTTTATGTAAGATTACAGTATTTGGTTGTAATTATTACAATTTTTAACAAAACCAGTGCTTCAATTTTATAAACATTTATCATGAAATTTATTGAAATTAAACCAATTTGTAACAAAAATAATATTTTATTTCAACTGTTGAGTTGTTGAAATTTAGGATGATCAATATAAGACTAAACTTAACCCTTTATAAATAATGTTATTCTATCAAACACTACTGATAAGCATAAAAACATAAAAGAGAAAATAAGGCACATAAAAATAAATGAGTAAAAAAAATATATAACAATGTTGACTTTTAAATAGTTATTAGTCAATTAAATATAAGTACTACTTTAAAAGCAAGCACAAGAAATAAAATAAAACTTATTATTAAATTGTTGCCTCAGTATATAAAAAATAAATAAATATTAGTAAATAAAATGTTCCCTCATGTGCAAGAGAACATGAAGTTGGTGTCTCTCGGATATATAAAATATGAATAGGTTCTTCTTTTGCCTTAATCCACCCATTTCTTTTGCCATATACAGACAGGCCTCCTTCCCATCTTTCCAATATTTATATAAAGGTACCATTATAAAATTGTGAATTATTAAAGTGGATAGGGCGAAATAAAAAAATAATATAGTTTTTCATGCTCTCATAATAATGCAGGTAAATTATCTTTTATAAAGACATAAAAGACGGTGCCTAACACTACAAACAGAAAATTCCTCTACTGAGAGCCAGGAGCTGATTGTAACTCGGAGTGGGGAGGAGAGGTGGCGGTGGTGGGTGGGTCGGGGGAGGTTATTCCTGTTTCAGGACTCCCATCTCCTCCAGCAGATCCTGAAGGCCGTCTGGCACCTTCCCTTCGTCTAATTCCTTGGCCCATATTTGATACTGGAAATAAATAAAATAAAAACACATCATTGACCTTTCAACGAATGCGTAGACATTTAAATGAATAGACTAGCCAATCATGGAAAGGAGATCAAACCAGGCAATACAGGCAACTCGCATCGTAAAATCACCATTCAGTCTTCCAAAATAAAATCTGCTCACTAAATTACTAGTCCTTTTTACAATGGCGTGCAAATTGATTGCTGCGTATGAAACTATAAATCATAAAAATTAGGTAAATAAAAGTTTGGTAAAAAAAACTTATTATTTTGTTCTACTATTTAGTTCACTTTTACAAATCAATAATCATCAATCATCAAACAGTATTAATAGCCTTGCGTCTGTATGTCGTACACACTCACATAGATACAAATGGAAGTGTTGCCATGTATATGACCGGTCAGTGGTTGAGTGGGCATAGCGCTTGGGTCCCACCCGGGCGTCACATTTTTCAACATTTTCGGCATTCTGTGGTGGTAGTAGGAGATTTTCAAACATTGTTGGGTTATTCGTAGCCCGGGAATGTTTCTTTCTTTAAAAAAAAAATTAATAAAAGAAATATATATATTATGAAAAAAGCTACTTTAGTAATTCGGTTTCGAATTCAAGTCAAAGGACGTGCTCCCCCTATAGTATAAGTACCACGGAATTGTAGAATTTGAATATCTCTCCAGATATGGAAAGATTAAAACTTAAGAGTTGTAAATAATAGTATCACGTGGCTATATATTACAAATTACGTCATTGCCTATCACAGTTACTTTTTCTGGATCAGAGCACCGGCTATTTTTCACTGACTTGGTATTTCTGTATAAAATTCTAAATCATTTAGTTGATAGTCCGGCATTGCTTGAATTGATAAGCTTCCGGATTCCACTATGTAATACTAGAAGTCAGGATTTATTTCAGTGCAGAAATTTTGGAACTAACTACCATATGTATTCCTCTTTACCCAGAATACTAATGGAGGGAAATAATTATACCAAGTCAGTGGACATCTTTAATTTATCTTTAAAAAAATACAAAATACTATTACTGAGGCAGTTCAGTTATGTACAATAAATACTTAATATTTCTTTGTAAAAGAAATATATACCTAATATAATTTCTTTGTAAAAGAAATATAAAGTATTTATATTTTATTCAATTTGTAAATTTGTTAATTTCTTATATAAAAGCCCCGAAAAAGGGCATAAATAAATAAATATACATACAAGCGGGTGGGAGTGAAATAGTGTGAAATTTCGACGATGGCAGACTACTTACTACCTTGTAAAAGTGCGAGCATAATGCTCTTGAATTTGTGGTACAATTTTATATACCTTTACAACCTGCTATCTTTCAAGGCCACCGTGATCCGAACTTCATAGTCGGGGATCTTCTTTACCTGTATTAGGGACATTCACAGAGAAACTTTCAGGTTTTATAAAATAATGAAGGTCTGATCGTCGCGGGCTCTTGATCTGATTTTAGTAAATTTATAAAAAAAAAAAAAAAACAAATACAGTTCCCTTTAAAGTCCAGAGTTCTGAAGATTTTTGGAAGCTCTTACAGCTCTTGCAGTTCTAATCACGTCCATGACAGAATCAAAGGCATTTCCAGCATATAATGTTGTATGTGTGTTGGTTGTTAGCTACCTTCTCCAGCTCCTTGCGCAGCGCCAGCACAGCCTTCTCTCGGTCGGTGACCAGCTCCTCCAGGTACTGGTAGCGCAGCTTCTTGCGAGCACGGCACTCGCGCGCGCTCTGGCGGCTGCGCTCCAGTCGGGCGCGCATGTCCACCCGCTCCGGCGCCGCCTTCCTGCCCGGCCTTCGTCCCCGCTTGCCCCCCTCCTTCTCCTTGCGCGCTTCTCCACGGGGCCCTTCCTAAACAACAACATAAGGGGGCATACATTAATAGGCCACTAAAATCACATTTAAAAAAAAATCCAGTTTAGGCAATTAGAACTAAGACATTCTGTATTTTTTTCTTATTTTTGAAACCCTGGTGATTTTTAAAAACATTCAATCCGAAATATTGGACCATTTTTTATAAACCGGAAAGACGGGTTATAATTTTATGGGTATGAAAAAATAATTATTACATAGCCGAAAATCATTTAAAAAAAACTGACATTTTCCACACGAATGGCTCAGGAGAATAACGAGGCATACCAAAAATTTTACATCTCAAACATATTTTTCCTTGATCCATCTTGTTGATCATTAAATCGTTATAATGTTCAACGTCTATGACTAAATCCAATGTAATAAATTTGCACTCGTAAATTATAATTATAATAATCAATATAGGTATATTATAAAAGAAAGCACAAAAAACGTGCGGCTAGCAAAAACTCAGAAACGAGTCACGGTACGATCAAGAAAGTTATATGGTGTGGTACATCTCTATCCCCCCTCCAGGATCATGGTTCCCATTTTTACCTAAAGAGCGTGTTTTTGAAAATATAAGGGTTGGAAGTTTCGCTTTCTTAAATTTCCGGAAAGTTCTAGAAGGTTCCATAGAGCTCTAGAAAGTTCTGAAAGGAGTGGCGGAGTGTGTCGTGGAATGTTCGGGAACATCATTGCGGAACTTTCCAGAACACTCAGAATGTTATCCTGAGCGAAGCCAGTTAGTATATTATACGTAACCCAGCAAGTATATTATAGAATTTGATTTTGTTAATATCAGTTCCATTAGTACGCTCCTTAGACAGCCGCTGCGGAAAGCATCTGTACGATGTACACTTTATAACATTTGTCAAACCAAACATAAGTTCGGAGATAACAATCAATAAAGCTAGTGAATTTTAAGTGTCAAATTCAAAAATTTGACAGAAATCAAAGTGTTGCCATATAAAAAATAAAAAAAACAGTGGAATTTCAAAAAATCAATCGAATATTATCGGAGTTGGAAAATTTTCATGTAGTGACGTCACGAGCCCAAAGAAAAAAAAAACTATAAATTTCTAAAAAATTTTAATACTTAACATTTTCGTAATCTTAGTAGAAAAATCTATCCACACGATTTTTTCCAAGTCATTATAAAATCCATGCAAGCGGCATATTACGTGAGATAAAAATAGGGGGAGGGGTTCAGTAAAATTGCATTTAAACTAGGGAGGGGGGGGGGGGTGGGAGGTCAATAAAAATCTCATGTCACTTTAAAAGAAATTTATATACATATAATAAAAAAAGATAATAATAATATTATAGAGATATTATACCATTATAGGCCAGTTGCTTCATAAATCTGAAATAATCACAGAACTTACAAAGACTGTGAAAATTAACTTCAAATATTTGGAGAATCTGTCAAATTTTTCGAAAAACTGTCCTAAGTAATGCAAATTCACATGATTTTGGTTTGAAAATTAGATTGCTTCGAAATATTTCAGAAGCTTTAATTAAATACTGCGAGTGGAACACATATTTGTCTTTGAAATAATTGAATTTTTTTATTAGTCTTCTGTAAGCCCAGAAAAATAAAGTATCAGGCCTATAAAAGATGGCTGTAAAATTCAAAATCTCCTACTTACAAAACCCTTTCTCGGTTATGGTTTTATTGCTTAATGCGGCAAATTTAATTCTTTATAAAATAATCATAAAACATTTGAATATTTGTGAAAGAGCTTCGCAAAACAAGAAAGTCTTACAGTTAACTGCAAAATAATTATAATGTACACCTTCTGAAAACAAAGTTTCCAACAGTAATTTGAAAAAAATATGAAACTTTGAGAATTTTTTATTAATTACTTATACATGAAGTGACAAAAAAGTGAGTTGATAACATTGATAAAACTTTTGCCTAATATATCTATGTTTTTGTTTTTTGTTATCAGTAATTTTAGTTAAGAAAAACGTAAGGTGAGCTATTTTAAAAACTTTTTTATGTTTACATGCTAAATTATTATAATTCAAAAACAATGTTAATTTCGGATTATAAAATTTGAAAGTGTATTTCATCGCCTTTCCAAAATAATTTTTAATTTTCGGATACATTCAGAAATATGCAATTTATTGGATTTTATTGCAAAACGAAAATATTTTGACCCTCTGACAAAATACTGTAGAGGCCTGTGGGTTTAACCTTGTTTGTTCGTCAATAAATTATTTAAACAAAAAAAACACAATATTTAATTAAAATAAAAATATATTATAGAGTGAAGAAAAGAATATCCGTTTTTTTAAAATGAAAATGCATTATTTTCGGCAACTGAATAAATGTTTCTCATTGCTATCCAACTGGAAGTGCTTTTTTTTTATGCAATTTTAGCTTACCCAACATTAGCTACAAATAGGAGGCCATCAAGAAAATAATTTCCTTGTCATGTCATCTTTGGGGATGCTGTATGGAGGGTTTCTAACGAAAGGAAGGAGAGGAAGTTCGGGGAAGGAAGAGGTTATCCCGATCCGGCTCGCCACGCAGCATGAGGGAAGACGCATTTACTTCACCACATTAACCCGGGCACCCCTATTAAGTCACTAAACGTGGCTTTCCGCTTGGGTGACCTATGACAGAGATGTCGTTTATTCAATAAATGGTTCCCGTGGCGGCGGTACCCATACCCGCCTCCCTAATTGTGTTTTTTTTTTAAACATTAGTTCAACACAGGAGGGCCTGAGGAAAACAATTTCCCTCAGGGCCTATGTTATCTTTCGAAACGCTGTGTGGAGGTTCTTTTTAGGGAAAGGAAGGAGAGAAAGTTCTGTGAAGGTTTGAGGGGTGGGTAGGAATCTGAGTGTCCAGAAGTGACACAGACGTATGCATCCATCCCTCCCACTGAGGTGCAAGGCGATGGATCGAAAGAGTCCAGCTGGAGAGATAAAAAGGTCTCCCTTAACCAGTCTCTCTCGATCCGGTCCGCCACGCAGGAGGTAAGTGTGTGCCGCCAAGACCTAGACAAGCCTCACCTCATGAACCCGGGCACCCCTGCTAAGTCACCAAACGTAGCGAACAAATTTGGTGACCTATGGCAGGGGTGTTGGATATCCAATGAATGGTTCCCATGGCGGCGGAACCCATACCCGCCTCCCAAATTGCGAATGTAATTATCGCGGTGCTAATATTAGCGGTGCGTAAGGTCGGTATATTCAAAACTTGACCAATTACCACGGCGTAGGTATGGTTAAAACGACATTAAACTGGGTCCAAGGCCTGTTCAACTACGCCAACCTAAGAGTATATACTTCCATGACGCCAACGATGAACCGGCGCATAAGAAGCACCCCTGCTAAGTCACCAAACGTAGCGAACCAATTTGGTGACCTATGGCAGGGGTTTTGGTTATCCAATGAATGGTTCCCATGGCGGCGGAACCCATACCCGCCTCCTAAATTGCGAATGTAATTATCGCGGTGCTAATATTAAGCGGTGCGTAAGGTCGGTATATTCAAAACTTGACCAATTACCACGGCGTAGGTATGGTTAAAACGACATTAAACTGGGCCCAAGGCCTGTTCAACTACGCCAACGATGAACCGGCGCGTAAGAATCTAATAAGAAAAATGGCTGTTTGTAAAAAAAAAAAAAAATCTGTCGGATTTCCCATCATAATAGTCGGCAACCCTTACCTAACAATCAAACGCGATCCACCACTATTAATATAAAAATAATTTTAAAAAAATCGGAATTATTTGAATAATTATTTGAAATCCCTTAGCATACATTTTATTGCGCCGAAAATACTGGTAAACTTGTAAAGAGAAATCATCTCATCTAGTAACCAACAAAAAAAGCATTTCATTATCAACATAAAAACGTGGGTACCAACGTAACACGGCGCACTTAAAAATAACGATGGAATTAAAATAAATTCCTCACAGAAATGCAGAAAAAAGATGTCCTACCCTAAGTGCAATATTAATTTTATTTCAATGAAAAACAATGGTTTTGAGAATGGGACTCACTTTACCACCCTGACTATGAGTTCGTACCATCACGCCGAAGGTTGATAATCATAACTGCAATCAATCAATACAACATTTCATCAACAAGGCGATGCAACCATGGATGCAACTGGGTTGCGCTCTCTTCCGGGGTTTGCTGCTAAAAATATGACAATGCGCAGGCGCGAACCTTCATTCCCATCAATATAATAACTACGAAGTTTATTCCTCAAGTTCAAAACCACACAACCTACAGAATTTACTTTGTTTTGCATTCGAAAAGTTCGTCATTTTACGGTACAAAAAATAAAAAAAGCATTTGAAAATCCATAAATTAAATTGTGGGCTATAAATTAATGTATGCAAAACAAGGGTGACTGGGCAGATGTATTGTCAATATGCACGCACAAAAAAACTACCTATAAAAAGTGCGAAGAAATAGGGTAAAGAGCGTTTAATACACGAGCCCGATTTTCAGCCCGTTTCCAATTGGAGACAAAAGTCAACATTTTTCGCTTTACGCGATCGCTGTTTTCAACTCTATTTTCATACCTACGATTTCAGTAGGCATCACAACAGACAGTATGGTTCATGTGTTGTTTGCAGTGATGACAATTGAAATCCTAGATATGAAAATAAAAGTGAAAATAGCGATCGCGTAAAGCGAAAAATGTTGACTTTTGTCTCCAATTGGAAACGGGCTGAAAATCGGGCTCGTGTATTACGCTCATTAGCGTTTTATTTATGAACACGTGTGTCAATATGCACGCGCGAAAGAAAATCATGAAAACGTGCGAAAAAATAGGGTTGACGTTTTGTTTTATGTATCCAGTATCCACTAGCATGAATAGCAGACACGGCCACACGTTGCTGTGGCTAAAGAAACACAATGCACTCTACTGACAACGCAACATTACCCAACCTTTATAACCAACGCCATCTGTTAATTTGCATACATATCAAATCCACACCGCCCGCTCCCATTGTATAGTATATATTTCAACTAATTTACGCAAAACCTTGACAAATTATATGCCTACACCTTCCTCATGAATCACTCTATCTATTGGTAAAAACCGCATGAAAATCCGTTGCGTAGTTTAAGAAATCTAAGCGTACAGACAGCGGGAGCGACTCTGCTATAAACTATGTAAAGATGATAGGAAAAATATGTCCCGTTATTTTATATTATTGAAATTGATTACACACACATTACATCTTTCAATTATAATATTACGCCTCACTTTTATAATTCGCTTTCTAGATCCCTCTATTAAAAACCCATACGTAATCGGATACACAGATGAAACTATTTTGAAGTGAGTTTAGACAGTATTTAAGGCCGTACATGGAGATTATTACAAACTACGTGACTGTGACGCAACCACAAGTATCCTACAGATATACCAGTCTTTAGTGTTGGTTCGCTACCCGAAATATACTGAACTTGACCATTTTTCACATGCAGCCGCGGTGTTAAAACGATGTCAAGTGAATAGCGATGTAGACAATGTTTTTGTTAATCTTTTTTATAAGAATAAAGATCTAATTGGAGATTTCGGGTCCACCCATTTTTGGAAAAAAAAAATACTGTATGGCGTTCGTTGCTGCCGGGGAACTGCTTGAGAACAATGACAACAAGTTTCATTGTTTCATTTGTTTACTCCTAGTAGGTATGCATAAAAAAAATACACATTTTTTCAACACCAATCCCAAGTCGTCTCCACTAAATCCTTTCTTACGTATTCTGGTAACATATAGTAATATAAACACGCATTTCTTCCACTTCCAGAACAAAGTTAAGTTCGGTCCACCAGCACTGCCGGTGCCGGTAGCGGACAACTGACGTCAAACCCGTAGTCGACGCGTAGCATCGTGTACGAAAACTAGCAAAATAGTATAGTGGGTAGGTACTCGGCGCGTGTGCTACGCGCATGAAACTCGAGTCGTTTGTAAGTATCTCCATTCTACGCATGGGAATCGTGAACGATTTTTTCGAAAAAAATACGTCATGGTACATGAACGGGAATAGTTTCTTACGATAGGCGTAGACTAGTAGACGAGTTTAAAGAACACCAGCCAGCCTGGCAGTTTCGCCGGCAGCCGGATTTAAATCAGGATAAGAATTGGAAAATTTTACGTCATCGAGTAAACGAATGAAACCAACATTAACTGTAGTCTAGTCTAGACCACCTCATTGAAGAATTTCTTTGTCTGCTGACCTGGCAGTTTTTTGTGTAAGATTTTAAGTTTTTATTATCTTTATTATTATTTATATTTCAAAATCGTTTTAAAAAATTAAGATTACCAGATAAAAAAATAAGGGATAATGATAATAAAAAATAATTTGAGTGTTCCAATCGGACGGCCGAGCCTTTCGACGAGAACTAATTTACGAACCCGGTCGCGTTGCCCCACACTGCCGTAATGTGCATATTATATTATTAAATACATATATAATAATAATAGCTCTTGTAAGATAGTCAATAATGTTTGGACGTTCAACTACCAACTACTAAAACTGCCGCCGTAAGTTCGTTCGGAAACTGCCGGACGCTTTCGTTCCGTATCGCTGTCGCATGCCCAGACCCATCGACGAGTACGATACTAGTCGAGATAATTTTCTGGCAGTGAGGAGAGTTGGATTTACCTACTAGACTAGGGGTGCTACCTTTTTAAAGCACTCAAGTTCTAGGAGCAAGTCCTGGGTCCGAGTTCTTGGGTGCGGGTGCAGTTGCGGCCACCGGAACGCACGGGTTCGGCCGGAGCTGGACCTCGGAGCTGGAACCCGCAAGAGAATTCGAACCCGTAAAAGAACCCTCAAGACTAGCGAGTAGCTCGGACCAAGGACACAGGGACGCCGGTGGGAGCATTCGGGTTCAGGCTCCGACTCCGAGTTCCGGGTTTGGGTCCGAGTCCTGGACCGGGTTCTCCGGGAGTAGTCCATTTGAAAAAGGAGTAGGAATAGGATCCGCTTCCCGCGAAGAACCTGAGTTCAAGACCCCACTCCGGCTGAACCTACACCTAATGCCCACAGTTAACAAACTGTGTTTTATGCGAATAATTGCCATGCATTGGTACATAAATACACTCTTAACTACTTTTTTATATTAAATAGAACGGAAAACGGTTAAATTCTCTTTATTTTCTGGAATTGCGCTTAATCTTAATCTTTTTAAGTAAGTACAGTGATTTTTATGTTAATTAACACAGTATCCTAAGTTTATTCCTGATTCAGGTAAAAGCTCTATTTCCTATATTTAGAGTGCTAACACCATACCGACGGTGGAAAGGGAGAATGGTTGATGAGCCATTATTCTTCCTTACCAACATCGACATGTTAATCGTAGGTATATCCAACTCTTTTCAATGCCAAATATTAATCTCGACTAATATGTATATTTTATGTACCTGTCTCAATTTAAATTTTGCTCAATAAATGTTAAAATAACCTGTTGACAAACTGCTAAGAATCAGTTTAATGAGACTTAAATGTAAACAAATAATAAAGGAATTCATTATAAAATTTTAAAAATCTTGTACTCGTAGATGCGTCTGGGCACGCGACAGCGATACGGAACGGACGGGGATCGGCAGTTTTCTTTTCCGAACGAATGCAGCTCAAAGGTGGGAATACACATGCCTGTAAAATGGGACAGTAGCTTGCATGCCTGTTAATGGCATGTACAAGTTACTGGCACAATGTGGATACACGTGCAAGTTAAACTTGCATGCAATTTGCGTCCTTGCATGCCTTTAACTTGCAAGACGTATACACTATACACAAGCTAGTGACGAGACAGTACGTGCCTCAAGTCACTCAGTTTTCAAGCTTTTTAGCAATGAAAAACATTCGAAGTAAATTAAATATCATCGTATTGCAATTGGCAGTACAATGACACCCATATGCATAGTCGGTTCCTCGAGACCTCCTCCACTCGACCTTAGCCGAGGTCACCTCAAAAAAATCTTAAAAACTCCCTTGAAATCAGTATGTTCAGTTACGGCTTCACCCTCCAGTGAGGAACCTCCAGTAAAGTCGAGTTGATATGACGTTGATCGAGTTGGACGATATTGGTACAAATCTTCATAAACGTAGTCAATAAAATCATGGAAATTATTCATTATGCTAATAAAACTTGAAATAATCTCAGAAATAATGTGGAAAGTGCTGTTAATAAGCTTTGAGGAAACCTCAAGGTAGATCGCGACGTACCTTGAGTTTGACAGTTCATTACTCGACTCGACTGAGGAATTTGTTCTGCATACCGATTTTATCCTTGAGGTTGAGTCGAGTCACAGTCGAGTCACAGTCGAGTGGAGGAAATCTCGAGGAACGGACTATGCATATGGGTGTGAGTGTCTAATTTAATGAGAGAAAAAAAGAAGAGTAAAAGAAGACGGATTTGGGTGAAAGATTGTATTAGCAGAAGGGAAAATTTTGGAGCAAGTAGTTGTCTGCTTACAGAAATGCGACAAGATATAGATGGTTACAGAAACCATTTAAGAGCGAATAACCAGCAAATTTAAATTCAGATTCCGACGTCAGCGCTACACACTCGCTAGCGGGCATTTTTAGAACTAGAGTTCGTTCCGCTCCAAGCTTGGTTTCGAGATTTACTAGCTCACGCGCTAGGACTGTATAGACGCCACAGTATGGGTCGGATGAAGATGTTAAATTCTCGCTTCCAGAATTTTGATGAGTAGTAGTTATTTGTAATTTGTATATCGAAGTGCATAAACATAAATAGATACAAGTAAAATGCGTAAACCCAGTAGGTATTAAGTAGATACCTACATGAATAAACAATTTGTTATATTCTTTTTAATATTTTGTTTTTAATTGTATTTTACGGCCATTAGATATCTCAGTATCGCCCTGCTGTAAGACCACCATTAAGAATTGAAACGTTGCTTGAAATGGCTTTAGCCGTGTTTAGTGAACAGATATGAATAGCCAGGTACTTCCCCACCTTCCTCTTCCCTATATCCTTCCCCTCCCCACTACATTCAGCCTTACAACATACCCCAATTAGGGATGCCATAGTCCCACTGGCCCCAGACGGGAGCAGTTGGGACTCTTGTACGGTATTAATGAAAAAAAATAGTAATATTCAGTTGGATTGTAAAAAATTACTCATTTTAAAATATTTATTCGTGTGAATATTTGTTTATTTTATATTTATGTGAATACCGCACAAGAGACCCAAATGCTCCCGTCTGGAGCCGGTGAGACTATGACGTAAATATGGGATATATTATGAGGCTGAAGGTGGTAGGCAGGGGAAGGAGATGGGGGAGAGGAAGGCGAGGAATTACCTGGCTATTCAGATCTGGTCACTAAACACGGTCATAGATAGCCATTTCTAGCAAGTTTCAATTCTGAATGGTGGTCTTACACCACCCAGGGTGATACTGAAAGTATCTTCCACTCTGGAACGTGACGCAAATATATTATTTTTCATTTAAATAATTGTAAAATTACCCAAATTATTCAAATAAAATTAATTTGCCTACGCCGGGATTCGATCCCACGACCTTCAGATTGCGAGTCAAGAGCCTTACCCCTTGACCACGCCGGCCGTCAATAGGTAGTATCAGTAATTTGGAAGGCGGGTATGGGTACCGCCGCCTCGGGAACCATGTTTTGGATTATCAAAACCTCTGCCATAGGTCACCCCAAGTGACTTAGCAGGGGAGCTCGTGTTCATGGGGCGAGGTTCGTCTACGTGGAAGGTCGGATCAGGAGAGACCGTTTTTTTACAATCGCTCGACACACTGCCTATCTCTACTGTGGAATGCTGTGTGGAGGCTCGTTTTAGGGAAAGGAAGGAGAGGAACTTCGGAGAAGGAAAAGGGTATTAGGGGTGGGTAGAAATCTGGGGGGTCAGCGTGTCCAGGAGTGCGGATGTATGAGGCCATCCCTCCCACTGCGGTGCAAGGCGATGTTCCGAGAGGGTAAGGCTGGAGAAGTCAAAGGGACTCCCTCAACCACTTTTTCTAGATCCGACCTGCCATGCAGCTGGTGGGCAGACGCATCCGCCGCCAAGACCTGAACAAACCTCACCCCCACGAACCAAACGTTGCGAACCGCTTGGGATGACCTACGGCAGACGTGTTGGTTATCTAATAAATGGTTCTCGGGGCAGTGGTACCCATACCCGATTCTCGTGTTTGTTATTTTTGTAATACGAAAAATGGATATAAAAAAGGCCTACCCTCCCACCCCCTCTCAACCCCCCCCCCCCTAAAACCCCCTCCCCTTACCCCCCACCTCTAACACCTCTCCACCCCCCGGCTCCTTTACCGCCCTCCCCCCCCCCCTCAGCCACCCCTTTCATCTCATCTCAACTCTCCTCCAACCTCTCTCCCTTGGGAGCTGTTGGACTCTTATGCGGTATTACATAACAATATTTTTTTGGGGCATTTGGGACTCTCGTGCGGTATTCACATAACAATAATTTATAATATATATATATATATATATATATATATTTTAAATTTAGTGTGCTTTAGAGTCTTTAGACCACACGATTGAAGTAAAACTTAACAAACTTATAACAATAAATTTAAAAAAAAACATGCTTCTCAAACGGACAGCTGTATGCGACCTGCGGACGTGTCGGACGACAACACAAAAATTTATGTGAACCTATTCAAAAGCACTTCAACAAACAGAATTAAAGCGCACAAACCCTTTCTTTCTTTGAGTGGCCTGGCAACGCCCGCCGGGTGTCCGCTATATATAATGTTATATAGTGCAGGCGCTTGCATTATAATGCAGTTTTCCGGGACTTGGGATGGAACCATTACAGTTTAGTTGACCCCGAGGTTATAGTGGCCTTGCAACGCATGCCGGGTACCCGCTGTATTTAATGTTATATAGTGCAGGCGCTTGCAATATAATGTAGTTTCCCGGGACTTGGGATGGAATCATTACAGTTTAGTTGACCCCGAGGTTACATTGGTCTTGCAACGCATGCCGGGTACCCGTTGTATATAATGTTATATAGTGCAGCCGCTTGCAATATAATGTAGTTTCTCGGGACTTGGGATGGAACCATTACAGTTTAGTTAACCCCGAGGTTACATTGGTCTTGCAACGCATGCCGGGTACCCACTGTATATAATTTATTTATTTATTTACGGAAAAATAGTCCATTAACAATAATACGAATAACATGCGTTCGTTAAGATCACCGTTCGCATCGATTACCGTTCGCAGGACATTTTTCGTAACAATCATCACTTTTCGTAACGCATTTACCAGCTTACCCCCCATGTGTCGAGCGTGCGCAAAGAAGTTTAACTTCAAAAAAAATATTTTGAAGCTGTTGGGACTCTTGTGCGGTATTCACATAAGAATAATTTACAATAAAAAAAAATTTCAAAATTTTCATAAAAATATTCAATGAACATGAATTTTTGCGTTCGGTAAACCCTGTAGTTTTTACAAACACGAAACAATGAAATCGTATTATTTGGTTTCGTTTTAAATTCGTCTTTTCCAAGTATTACGATACAGAGCGCCGCGGAGACAACCGCCGGCTGCCACGTTTGCGGGCAGAGTGAATTCTCAATTCTCGAGTCGTCGAGCTATAAGAAAAATGGTAAAACGCGAGCTGTAAATTAATTAATATTAATTACTTCTTATGATTATTTTTCGATCAAAATTTTTGTGACTTGTCAATAATGTCTTAGCAAAATAAGTATTTAAAAAAATCTTGAAATATATTAGTTTAGAAGTACGCAAATAAATACACAAACTGGCCAATTTACGTCAAGAAACACATGTACGTATATATTTTTTAATGATTTTATTTAAACTAAAATTAAAATTCTAAAACATACGTTTACCAGATAATGTATGGATTTATTTAACTGCATGATTATATGATTTGAAATTGGTGTTGTATAATACATGTACTTTTTTGAAAATATAACAAATCTGCCAACGACCTATGGTATAACCTTATTATACTTAAAATAAATATTTTTTCTCAAAATTTAATCCATAACTTTACCAGATAAAAGAACAATCTTTCAAAATCAATTTATAATTTTTTGTGGAAACGAGTCAATAAGTCTAAACACTGATTTGAAAATGACATATTTCTGGTTTCTCTGGTAATGTCCTCTTAAGAATGCTGCCAGAAAAAATTGCGGATAAAATAAAAAAGAAAGATATGCGAAATGCAATGACAACAAGTCAGCTACTGGCATGCCCGTACCTGTCGCGACGTTCACACATGCCAGTTTCGCCCCCCGCGTCCCCTCCCTCATGTTGCATGCCAGTAGCTATCTAAAAATCAAATTTGTGCTATCTACTTGCATGGCAGTTACATGCATGCAAGTTAGCGTATACACATGATAGTAGGTGGCATGTGCAAGGAGCTTGCATGCAAGTGTGCCAGCTACTGTCATGTGTATTCCCGGCTTTCATATGCGAAATGCAATTTCGTCCAGAACTAAATTGGAAATAACTTTAAAGATTTTTAGCTACTGGTGATTCATTTCCATCTAATAAATTGTATCGTTTTTTCATCCCCCCATCGTGACATGGTGAATACAAAAAAAGAACACAAAAACAAACCAAAACGTGCGCCCACGGCGACAAGTCAGCTACTAGCATGCCCGTACCTGTCGCGACGTTCACACATGCCAGTTTTGTAGCCCCCCGTGTCCCCTCACTCATGTTGCATGCCAGTAGCTGCCTATAAATCAAATGTTGTGCTATCTACTTGCATGGCAGTTATAGGCATGCAAGTTAGCGTGGTTAAGCCTCGATGACATACGGCGAGTTTACAAGCTACTATCTACTAAATTTAAAAGCAGGTGAATAGGCGAGTGAGATTGTCATGATGACTCACAAAACTGTCCACTCGCTCAGTGGCTCGCGACATTTTTGTAGGAAACTGGACTCGCACGTAGCTGCTAGCGCCAATAGCGAAAATAACGTGAACTAATCCTTCAGACAGTTGACAGTCAAAATCAGCTGGTTTTTGGCAGCCATATTGGAAACACAAATAAACCAATCACGTGTCGGCTTGTAGCGTGTAAAGTTGAGGACCTTTCAACTTTTTCCGTGGATTGTCAAGAATCTGCTAGTTAGCAAGTAACACGATGACACTGGGCGAGTTTACTAACAGATAGTGAATTTCCGAGGTAGTAGCTTGTAAACTTGCCCTGTGTCATCGACGCATTAGCAAGTAGGTGGCATGTGCATTATGTGCAAGGAGCTTGCATGCAAGTGTGCCAGCTACTGTCATGTGTATTCCCGGTTTTATGGCGGCGGCACGGCGGCGGTTGTTCGAACTTCCAACCACTAGATTATTAGGCGATCTTACAAGGACTATTGTTATTATATTTATATAATGAGATTTGTATTTAATCCTGTAATGAGATATATTTTTTTTAATTTACGGGAGTCACAAAATTTATTTTTAAGCAGGAAAATACTTATTTATTGTATCCATTAAAAATCATAATTAATTTAAATATTGTACGAAGGTCCACCTTCATTTTTTTAAACCAAAATTGTTTTTTTCCACTCTCCTGTAAAATATATATTTTTACATTAGAGGTATTACACGCCTAGATGCAATATAGGTACAGCGGCGAGTGGAACCGCGGACGGTTCGGTTCGCCTCGAAAGCGCCAAGGAAATTGAGAAAATGTAAAAAAAAAACATTTTATATTTTTTAAACCACTGTATAATTTTTCTTGATATAATTATAACAGTTAAAAAAATATATACAGTTCTTAAAACTAATTACAATAAAGTAATTTTTTGTTCGAAACTACCTAACTCAATAGAGAAAACATTTCTCGTGTTTGGAGTAGGTACCTACCTAATGCCAAGGTAAAGAAATTGTATCATTTGAAGTAAGAAATAAACTTATACAGCATGATAATAAGCCTACATAAAAAAAAAACATGAATAACATTACAGTAAAGTTACTAAATTTGATATAAAATATAGATAAATAAAGGTAAGAATACAGTTGTAGTAGAAAAAAAAATTCCATATAAATAAAAATGAATCGCAGAAATGTATGAACGCACATAACTTCCGAACGACTGCACCAAATTGGATAATTAATTTTTTTGGTGTTCGTTATTTTCAGGACAAGGTTTGTATAAAACTACTGGTGAGCTCTGGCATTATAAAAATTTGTATAAATAAATTGCAATAGGTGACACGCGAGCTGTTTGAAAACTGAATGTACCGGGACTGAATGTATGGAATGCTCGAGGGGGGAGGGGAACTCGGGTACGGGGTTCACGTGAGGGAAACCACGTAGAGGGAGAGGAACCTGGGAGGGGGGGAGGAAACTTGGGAGGGGGGTTCGCGGGAAGAGGGGGAATGGAGTGGGGAGAGGGAAGGTGGAGGAGGCGGAGTTGGAACGCGGGAGAGGAAGGGGAGGCGGAAGGGGAACGGGACGAATGGGAAAGGACACGCAGGGAGAAACAGTTTCTTTATTAAATGGCATAGAAACGCATGCCGGGTACCAGCTAGTATATAATAAAATTAAGAAAACAATCATTAATCAGACGACCCTCAGACGATGCAGGCGGCTGTACGAGGAAAAAAAATATATTTTTTTTGCATCGGTTATTTTATTATCTACAATAGTGACTGACGCTCCTGACTGAATAAGTAATAATTATTACATTTATTTTTATTACGAAAGCTTTGACCATGCATAATTAGGTAGGTTATAACGGGTATTATAAATATTACACGTATAATTTAGGTACCTACCCGACACAAGGCCAAAATAAAATAAGAAAGGTTCACTTCATACGTACGTCACAAGATCTTCTTCGAAGTATTCACAACACGCATGCGCAGGAAAAATTGCAAAAAACCGGCAAGATCTCAAATTTAAAATTGCCGGTATGTTTGAAAGCCGAAATTTAAATGACAGATAAAATGAAAATTGTATTAGAAATTCACATTATAGAGGGTTACTGATTGGATTCAAAGTTTATACCAAGGAATGCTGCGTAATTCCAAGGTAACTGCGAAGTCAAATTGAAAGGAACAAAAAAATACGTGCATAGGTAGGTACCTAAATTGCGTTTCACTTACCTTGTGGTAGGTGGATAGGCCCTTTTCTTTCAGTCTTGTGAGAAAATTCGTAAAAAATCTAATGTTAAATCTCACTAACAAAATTCTATTCCATTTCAAATAATTTAAAAGTCTTGAAGAAATATTTTAAATTATATTCTAGAATAATTACACTGAATGAAAACAACACATTTAATGAATAATAATTAATCAACGAAAGTTATTAATAATTTATTATTATCGACTACGCACTACACACTGACTCCGACAGACTGGCTGTGATGAAAGAAGATCCTATTATGTTCAAAATCTACGACGGATAAATAGTTAGAGGTTGCAGGTTGCATTACCAGTTAACGCGCAAATGGGTGTGTAAAAATATTTTTAACCTACACGATATACACAGCAGCAACCTTCTTTATTCTATGGCAGCAACGTTCAGTTAGCAACAGCGAACGATTCCATTATCAACACAAATACGTACCTATGTAATATACGGCGCACTTAAAAATAACGACGGAGTTACAATACATTCCCCACAGAAATGCAGAAAAAATATCCATCACACAAATCATCGTTCAAATACGGCCTAATTACTTTCAAAACGTTCATGCAGTCGAGGAAAATGCATTTAAAAGAATGCACAGGAAAACATGCAACTGCAGGCAGCGCAGAAAATTTTTGCACGGTTCAAAAAATTAAAAAAAATACTACAAAATAACCAGGGTGAAATCATACATTTTTTAAGGTTACATTGTGTCAGAAAATAAACGCCGGTGCAACTGGTAGAATAGGAAACAACAAGCCGACGACATAATACTGCGTAGAACCGCGCCGGTCACGTACGCGCCTATCCGAATCGGAATAAACAACACAGCAGCAATGCAAAATTCCGCCATTATAAGAAAAACTGATAAAAGAAACAAAAGAGCAACGATTTGTGCATAATATAAAATTCACAAGGCTGCGTTTATTCCCGCAGGGAAATTCGTAAATGGAACATTTCAAATTTCATTTAGTTAGGGTTGCGTTCGGTACTTACCGGCTTCGCTGCTGCGTAGGCGAGCACTCTTCAGCCAGACGGCGCGAAGCTAAATGGCGGCCGCGGGGAATACGTCGCGGATTCGAGCCGCCATTGCTCGGCCGTCTCCCTCGGTCCCACAGCTGCGCATTGGGTGAGGAGAGGTAGAAGATGTGCGTGATGTTGAGATAAACTTTTGTAAAGACAGTTTACACGCAACAATTCTAGGTTGCCAACAGAAATTGCCTATCTAGGTTGAGAAAAAAATATTTCAAAGAGGGCAGATTCCTAGCTTCTCCGCTGGCCCTGGATGCCTGGGCTGCACTCTCCCAGGGCCTCTCGCCGAAGGACTGGAGCCGATGGAGCGAGAGGCCCGAGGCGATACCTCAGTACATGTTCGCTGAATCATTTCAAGTGTGAAAACTTATCCGTCGAGATGGAAGTCGTGTTAGGCTAAATATTGATGCTTTTTGTCTATGCTATTAGCTACTATACTTGTCTTAGTAGCACATACCTACAGTCGATGGGAACTAAAGAAGCGAGAGTTTACATGTGCGCTCTCACCTACATCGCGAGACCAAGCGAGGCCCTTTGACTCGGGCCCAAAATACCGACATGCTAGCGAGAGGTGGCGAGCCAAGACGAGGGCACCGTGTACACACTCGCTCTCGGCCTGTCTCGAGGTGCCTCTGAGGAATTTGCTATTTTAGTGAGTTTTAATTTTAAGAAAAAACGATTTTCTATAGTAGCATTCGCCCTCAAAGATCGAAAAATTCTTTCTCGAAATAGCAAAAAAATATATGAAAAACAGATATTTTAGAAGCAAGTCACAGACAATTTTTAGTTTTTTTAATTTATGTATAAACGACTTTATTACTCTAATACTATCTATTTTAGAGGATTAATATTCACGAGTTACGGATTATATCACGACAATAGTAAGTTCCTTCTGACCGAAACGTAAAATCCGTCCCACTTGATCGATCATCGGTAGTTCGTGACCTAGCCAAATTGATCGGGTCGATCACGATCGACCCAGGTCTAGTCGGTAGTGAATATTAGTGGATGGAAGAGAGGGGAAAGAATATTTGTACCGTGGTTCATTCAGAATCGAAACATGATTTTCGACGCTTTTGGAGAGTCCAGATCTGAAATTCTTCCCAATATCCCCCTCCACTCCCTTCAGCTTCACAACTCACAGAGTACCCCAATAGGAAAATATACAGAAAATAAGGACACCGGAAGGCCATTTTATTTTAAAAACACTTTTTATCAGTTAGATAATAATGAGAAGTAAATAGGTATTAAGATTCTTAATTAAACCCAAACTAAAAGCCTATTTCAGAATCATAAATAAGAGAAAAAACTAACCTTAAAACTTTCACATCAATAACAATGGCCGCCAAGAGAACAATCGGTTTGAATTTTAAAGAAATAACTATTAAAATGCATTATTAAAATGCACTATTATGTCGCGGACAGTGTGAACACAGCTTTAGCAGAGACACAGTACGACTCGCGCTTATAAAACCGACCGGGCCTGCCCAAAAAAATTGCTTTCGGATCAAAGCGGAGAACACGAGCAAAAAGAGACTGATTTCTACGTGAAAAAATAATCACCGACCGAATGTTGGTCAAACCTTTCAAGTGATGTGGCCGGTACGTTCGCAGTTCTCGTTCTCGTACTGAAACTATCTGAGATCGGTTGAAAGGCGGGAACTGGAATACGAGTAGAAAGGCGCAACATCAAACAAGAAAAAAATCATGCATAATTTGTTCTTTTTGTTAAGTGGATGTATTTTAAAAGGCTGAATTTCTATGGGATTCGTTTAAAAGTGAAAACGCGTTTAAGAGCCCGGTTTTGCGACGCAGTTTTACAAAAATAACGTCGTAGTACGGGGATTGTCGTGCCTATCGAGTAAGTAAGCGACGTTTTGGCACTTAGCAACAAAACTATCAACAAATTCAAGAGTCGTTCAAAGAACGGACGAGCTATTTTTACTATGTTGTTAGTTTTGTTTGTTTTAATAGTTTTGTCGATATTAATAATGCCCTTCTAGTGCAATGAGGTCACAGTAACTACATAAATGCAACATGACGTATTGATGAAGTTGGGTCATTTTTTGAAAAGCGTCGTGTATAATTATGGAACATGTACAAAATAAATACGATAGGGGAGTTTTTCATAATCCAAAAGTCGGAAAATTCTTTGCCTGTTTTCATCATTGTGAAAATTTCATTTCGATCAAATGGAATGGCGATATACAATGTCAAACAGCCAGATAGAGTGTGTTCTGAGTGAGTCACTTGCGCCACTGGTTATCATTTAAATATAAATGGAAAGCTTTTCTAATGTTAGGGGAGCAGTAGCGTAGCTAGCATGGGTAGCACCCGGGGCGGATAACGTGGTGTCAACCCCCTCCCGATTGAAGTTGATTTTGAAAAATTCAAAACTACTACCCAGTCAAATGTGTAAAAAATTGGTCCGTCCTGGGGGGATGGCTATAGAATTTCTGGGATAAAAAATTCTCCATAAATATAGGCTACTTTCGCCAGTAAAAAAACCGTTTACAAAATTCTCTCGTTTCGGGCACTCCAAGGGGAGCCATAGACCTACAGACCGTGCTCTTGCGGGGTAACACTTGGTCGGGTGTCACTCCCCCTCGGGTGGCACCCCGGGCGGACCGCCCCCCCCACTAGCTACTTCACTGGAGGGGGGGGGGGGGGGGAGATGGATAGGTGGAACGTTTGGGATGTACTTGACTATTCAGACCTGGTCAATAAACATCAAAGCTAAAAACATTTTCAAGAAACGTTTCGATTCTAAATGGTGATCTTAACCGTCATTACTGAGAGTAGCTGACTTCCTTCAGCCTCTAACATTCCTCAAATTCTGGATGCTTTAGTCCCAAACTAGTTGGGACTCTTGAGTAGAAACCAGCAATACACAATTCAGTACCTACCTACGTTCGCAAATAATAAATAACAGAAAAAATCTGGTTTTGCGCTTTTTGCTGCTAGGGCTGCCAACTCTAACATCTTTTTACGTAGATCTTACGTGTTTTAGGTTTTTCCTGCACACCTACTAACTTCAGTCCAGAATCTACGTATTTTCTTTAAAATTGTCAAAATTTGTAACAAAATAACAACAAGAAGCACATTGCTTAGCCCAATTTAGTAATAAGTTCCCTGATCATAGAGTTTTGCCCCTGTCACCTGTGTATGTACTCGTAAAACATAATTATTAGAATGTGGGCAAACATGTACTTATCACTGTCACATCATAACTGTAACTATTAATTTTTCTATCCAAATAAAAAACCATTTGTGAATGCCTAGTTTGCCGCATAAATTTATACAAAAAAATGTGTCGCAATGTCATATACATGTTCGAGAAACCCCATCAAATTTGATTATTGTACTAAAAAAGATATATTGTCACCAGTAAAATCCATTAAAAGGACCTAGGGGTGGTAGTCTTTGATCCTAAACTTATATTTTCAGACCATATATTGCAGTTGACAACATCATGCTACAAGCTGCTAGGGTTTGTTATAAGATCATGCAAACAGTTTTCAAAACCTGAAGCAATGATGGCTATGTATAACTGCATTATAAGGTCTAAAATTGAATACGCCTCTACTGCATGGGCCCCATACCAGAAAAAATACACTGAGAAATTAGAACAGATTCAAAAAAAGTTTCTTAGATACCTGTATATGAGAATGCAAGGGGAGTACCCGCGATTCATGCATCATGAAGATCTGCTCACAGAAACGCGTTGCCAAAGTCTCCAGTCGAGGAGGAGTGGGACCCTTGCAGTAACGGCGTACAAAATCATTAATAATTTAATAGATAGCCCATACCTCCTGGAATGTTATAAGTTGTTTGTGCCGAACAACTACAGCCAGGGACGGTACCACGATCTTCTATGTATCCATTGTATCCCACATAGCAGAACAGACGTAATGGCTAGGCATAGCATGACACGCGGTATGGTGTTGTTAAATAACGCTTCCAAAACTATTGACATCTTTAACAGTAGTCTTGAAGAATTCAAGAGGCATTTAAGTGTTACTATTTAAAGTGTGTCACATGTGTATTGTAAATGGACACATAGTATGTAATACACAAATAAAAAATAAACTCAGTTCGTTTGAAATTTATTGGACAACAAACTTCTTTTTTTAAATAAATTTTTAATGTAAAAAATACTTTAAAAAAAAAACGCGGTCCATCCTCTCTGCTAACCCCTCTATAATTACGGTCGTCACCCTCACAGAAACAGATAAGAGCAACGAAGCGCGTAAGGCGACTGAAATGCTGAAACGAGGTAGTGTTTGTAAGGTGATTTATGCATAACAATCCCTACCGCGTTTCAGTTGGTAGCGCGATTGAAATGCGGTAGGGATTGGAAATACGCATCCGGGGCTGATGTAGATTAGCCAGTTTCTTGCTTCTAGCATGCTCTCTTGCTACTAATGAGCATGTATGTCAGTATCATAAAGGTCCTACGCATTTCCCAAACACATAAAAACGTTTAGGTAGGTACCAATATTTGCAATTAATTGGTTATACTATAGGTTCTCAACGTAGGCGATAACGCCCCCTAGGGGGCATTTCAGACCTGCGGGGAGCGGTAGAAGACCAAGAAAAAATTGGGGGGCGTTTCAAACTTCCAGGGGGGCGGTAGGAGACCCGGTGAAACCATCCCACCCCTTCTTATCTTGCTATTTTCCCTATCCCATTACGCCCCCTCCGTTGTGGCAAATGTAACCCCATCGTGGAATCAATTATTTATTTATTTATTTGTGTATTCATTTTCGGGAAATCGACAGTTTATATTTATTTCAGTTTGTACATAGTATTAAATAGCCGAAATAAAACCAATTATAGATTTCCTCCCTGAGACTTTACTAAACTTCTACTGAGACAGCATAATTAGAATAAGTAAATTAATTTTATTAAAAAAATTAATATGAATTCAATATAAAACAAACAAACATTTTAAGAAATTTAAAAACATTTTTTTTTTTAAATATAAAACGAAAAATTACAAAACAAAGAATCTATCAATACATTGGTAGCCATGGAGAGATGTTGTAGGTACATATAAATTAAATCATCACAGAAATATAAACAGTAGAAACATAATATTATTCACTAAACATCGGAGAGATACACTTTTATGGACTTCTTATATTTGGTAAGTTCGCAATTTAAAATGTCCACATTGGATAATGTGTTATTATACATTATACCTATTGCATAGTCTGTTCAGGCAAGAATTCTGCTTAGAGTTCGTCTTGCATTGATCCACCCTGAACAAGACAGAAGAGCGTGTTGAACGTGCAGGTACATTGAATTGAATTTTAATTTAATTTTTTTTTTATTTTTTTTTATTGATCGATATTTTAGTGATGTTTACAATATATTATTCGATGCCTGTCTCGCTAGGGTATACCTGTGTTGAGACAGGCGAGCAACTCTGGGCAGGGAATATTATTTTTGACTAATTTATACAGGAATAGTGCATCCATATGATGCCTTCGTACACTCAATGAATCAATTTTAAAGTATGAGGCTGCCTCTGCGTAATTATTAAACCTTACATATGACTTGTACCAAAGATATTTTAGAAATTTGTTTTGAATTGATTCAATTTTATGTATGTGGATTTTATAAAATGGAGACCAAACAACTGATGCAAACTCCAGATGACTTCGTACGTAGGTAAAGTAGATTTGCTTAATGATGTTGATGCTATTAAGAAGTTTTGTGTTTCTTATGATGAAACCTAACATTTTAGCAGCTTTATTTGTGGTTTGTTGTATATGAAGTTTATTATTATTATGCCCCCTCCGTCGTGGCATCCCGTTACGCCACCTCCGTTCGGATTCACGAGTTGCGAAAAAAGGTTGCGAATCTATGGGTTATACTAATATTCCTAGGTACCTACCATCATGTAAAAATATAAAGATTAGTTTGCATATTTCATAAAAGAATCTAATATGTCACGTGAGAATCTTATTGGATTCTCTATTAGTATTAAGTACCTATGTGAAAATAGAAAATACATTTCTTTTGATAAACTTTCGGGATGACGATTATAATTAGATTTTTTTTAAAATTAATCTTTATTACCATAGAACACAACTATTCGCATTTGGTTTGTTGTAAAACATTGCATTTGCGCACTTGAAGTTTGAAGTGAAATGACACAAAACTGCGCTATACAAATATAACGTTATTATTATTATTACATTAGCTCCACACAGGAGGCCCAGAGGAAATTTTTCCCCGCAGGGCTTATGTCAATTTGGGAGACGGGTATGGGTACCGTCGCCCCGGGAACCATTTATTGGATAACCAACACCTCTGCCATAGGTCACCCCAAGTGATTCGCTACGTTTGGTGACTTAGCAGGGGTGCCCGGGTTCATAGGGTGAGGTTTGTCCAGGTATTGGCGGATGCATTTTCCCACCTGCTGCGTGACGGGCCGGATCGAGAGAGACTGGTCGAGGGACTCCTTTTGACCTTTCCAGCCTCACTCTCTCGACCCATCGCCTTGCACCGCAGTTGGAGGGATGGATCCATTCATCCGTCACTTCCGGTCAAATTGAACCCGGATTACTACCCACCCCTCATACCTTTTTCCTTCCCAGGACTCCCTATCCTTCCTCTCCAAAGAGACCCTTCTATATCTATCTTATCTTCCTCAGGGCCTCCTGTGTGGAGTTAACGTAAAAAAACTTGGCTTATTGTGTACCACCAGCAAGAGAATCAAATTCTTGAGTTGGGTCATGTCAAAAGTCGTGTGTCTCCTTTTTTAAATTTGTATGGCTTTTATAAGAATCTCGTTAATCCATAAGCCGCCGCATTTTTAAGCACGGATTATGGAAATCACACTTTTCATTTCAACAACTACTACAAGAAACAACTATTTACATACACAAAATTGGTTATTAGGTTCTTAGTTTAGGTAAACTACGTAATTCATGCGTATCTTGTTTGAAACAAAACTTCGCAAATGTCAAATCCCTAATCCCTACAACAACAAAAATGGCGGCAATGGAAACTCTTAACGTTGATTGAATGAAAATCGAATTTTAAACCGATGTTTTCTTTGGTAATAAAGTTTAAAGGTAAGTACAATTACTTTTCAAAATCTATGCCTATTAAATATTAAAAGTGTAGCGGCATGCGGCGGCTTATCAATTATTTACCCTTGTAATATAATATGGATTAGACCAGGGTTTCCCAAACTTTTTCTGCTATGGAACACTTTTCAATCCCGTAAATTTCAACGGAACACTCAAATTCGGATTCGGTAGATTCGGTAATTTCTAATGGTAAAAAAAACTGTTATTAAGCACATTATTTATTTAGTATATAAAAAAGGAATAGGTATAGACAAAAACAAAATGGAATAAATAAAGCACCTAATGACTTGACAATTTTGAATCCGTGAATTGCATTATCTTCTTGATATCAGGAACAATATTGGGAAGTTGGATTCTAATGTCTGATGTGGCTTTGAGCCTATTCCTGCACTTTGACTTGGTTGCAGCACAATTAGAAAAATCCCGCATCGCATAAATAGGTTGTAGAAGACGGAAGTAAAACAATAATAGCTTGTTTTGATATATTGGGGTACTCTTCTGACAAATTCGTCCAGAAATCATATTTGTATTATCAGAGTCACTAAAATCAATTTCGTACTCACTTGCGCTTAAGCCTACTGATTTAGCTGTCACGGAAAATGGATTTCGAACCCAGGAATCGTCCTTACTAGTTTTCGGAAAATATTGCAAAAGAGTTGTTTTCCAGTTAAGTACGTATTCTTAAAATTCTTTGGAAACTTATTCATCTACTTTAAAATTTAATTCATTCAAACATTCATATAAGGCTGCCGTGTTCTAGGGATAAGGCTCTTAACTCACAATCCGAAGGTCGCGGGATCGAATCCCAGCATTTGCAAATAATATTTTTTTTTGATTTATTTGTGTTATTTCACAATTAATTAATTTAAAAATAATATACATATAGCATATTTGTGGCACATTCCAGAGTGGAAGATACACTCAGTATCGCCCTGGTGCAAGACCACCATTCAGAATTGTAACGTTACCTCAAATGGCTTTAGCGGTGTTTGGTGACCAGATATGAATAACCATGTACTTTCCCACCTTCCTCTCCCCCATCTCTTTCCCCTTCACATTACATTCAATCTCACAACATACCCTAATTGGGCAAGCCGTAGACTTACTGGCTCCAGACGGGAGCAGCTGTTGTCTTGTGAGGTATTCAGATTTAAAAAAATGCAGGAAAACAATAAAAATGATTAGATTGAACTGATGAAATCCAAAATTGCAATTTTTGTTTAATTTGTTCACCAAATTTACGGCACCATGCGCGTTCACAGTTTCACTTTAGGTAAAGTCGATTTCGAAAAAAATATGGTTGGGTTCGTGAAATTTCGTGAAACGCATGCAGATCCGTTATCCCGTTGTTATTGTTTCCACATCGCACCGATGTTCATATTATCACAGTAATAAATTTCAGAAATTTTTTGTATGTAAAATGAAGATTTACTGCAATAACAGCATAAACGGCTCTCTCAACTTCCATAAAGCTTAGTCTCTGTACCTGGAAGGGTCTAGTAGGTACCTAACTTAAGAACTATTGTAAAATATTTATACCCGCAAATAATAATTTCTTGTGAATAATATCAGTAGTGATGAATATAGGTATCTATGAATATTACATAAAATTAAATTCTTCCGACAAATTGTAGCGGAACCCCTATTCAGGTTCAGCGGAACCCTAGTGTTCCGCGGAATACAGTTTGGGAAACCCTGGATTAGACAAACAAAAAAATCTAATATTTTCGATGGAAGTTCCTTTTTTGAATTTTACAGTATTTATATAGCGACATCTGTCGTAACAGGTGTGAAGTGTACATTAGTTCTAGTAGGAATCTACTTTACCATCCAGAACTGCATGACAGACAAGAACAAAATATTGACAATAAAAATACCTAATGACATTGGCAAATGGCTACCTTTATTATGAAATAATTAATCACAATTTCTCATCAAAATAAATAAGCCTGTGATGATATTAAGCACAAAACATCTGGAAAAACATCTTGGAATATGATAAAAATATGGCTTGTACCAAATTCGCGTGAATTAGAACATGAAAAACATTGTTATTATTGTGGCGGACATATTTAGCACATTGTGAAATAACAAAGTTAAAAATGATATTAATAATTGACAACATTTGCTTACCATTTGAATGTCTTCATCGACAACAGCCATGGCTTCGTAACTCATTTTTAGCGATAATTAACGATTATTTAAATGCAAAAACAATACTTATTATGAACGATCGACTCTCGCTGATGACACAACGTGTGTATGTTTACAAAATAAGCAAGGACATTCAACTGACGTCATAGATTTGGTCTTGTTTCAAGAAATAGGAATAGAATGGAGCATTCAAATTTTATACTTTCATAAAAAGGTACTAACTATAACCTAAAGAAAAATCCTGAAAAAATAAACTTTTTGAAGTGTACTAAAACATCAACTTGACCGCGTCCAGCCAACTCCATAGATAAATATTTTATAGAGCTCGTCGTTTCAATTGTTTCAAACGACTCAATATTCTGTATTCTTTGTTTGTTTTACATCAACAAAATAAATTCATTTTCAAATTTCGACAAAAAAAACTTATTTATTTATATTTAGCCCATGTTCAGCTATTTTCATATGATTTATAGACAAATATTAAATACAAACTTTGTCCTAATCATTTGTCATACACAACATAAAACATAGTCAATGACAAAACTTGTGTACAAAAATAGAGATTACAGATTAATAAATTATTGTATTGACATTAATTTACACGTGTATGTATCAGTGTACCTACTCATTTTCTAATCTTATTATGACTTCAAGGTTGTTTAAAAATAATAATGTGTTCGATCAATGGAACATAGTACCACAATAAAATGTTAAATCAATACATTGGTAGTTATTAGGATTTTAATACTTACATCCCATCATATGATTGTTTCTTGACAAGAATGTATTGAAAAATATTTTAAAATGGATGACAATCCATTGGGGTTTAAATACATAGATGATTTTTTTTTTTTCGATGAATGGTTTTAACTTTGTGATGGCATAATTTATAATTGGTTAGACAAATAACTTTGTTTAGCATATCGTTTTATTTTTATACACCATTTGGTTGTGTGTAAAAATTAAGTGGTGTAAACCAAGTTATTTGTTTTTGGGGTGTTATGCTGTGTTGCGCTACCTCCTTCTTTAGCTAACGTTTCAGATAGCGTTGCAGTGTCCATCATCAGGGCAGATCCGACAGATGACAGCGTTGGCTAAAGAAGGAGGTAGCGCAACACAGTATAACACTTCAAAAACAAATAACGAAAATGCTTTTGGCCGTGAAAATCTGAAAACGTATCTAACCAAAGTTTTTTGTCTTTTTTAAAAGTTTGCGTATAAACAGAAAAACAGCTCGAAATGCCGCTTCTTCGCTCCTTTCCCATAATTCGTTGTTCGACTCGAGGTTTTTTTCTCTTGATTATATGCAGCATTAAAACTACAACATTTATCCATATGGCAAGGGTGTAGCTACAGCATTCACAAGGAGGGAAGGGGGTTTGATCTTGGGGAGAGGAAAGGGTGAAGGGGCGGAGGAGGGGGGGGGGTTAGAAAATTTATTAGAAAGTTTTTTGGTAGCTCTGCACACCACAATTTATTATTTACATCACATTGAATAAAAGAGATGGTGAAATAATATTGTGGTCTTTCTTCTTACTTTTCGCTTATATCGTAATAAGCGAAAAGTAGAAGGAATCAAGATGCTCAATATCAGGTTATTTGTAACCCGGGAATTTTTGTCTTTCTTTTTAAAAAAATTATACGTTCATATGTAGCAAACACTTTGTGTGCGTACATTATAGGTAATTATTATAATTAGAATAAAATAATTTAGTTTGAATAGACTTTGTGTTCATATTTATCATTAATACATAGAACCAACCGGTTTCGATTCAACCCGAACCTTCATCTGTTATTCCGGTTATAAAAAACATTTACATACAGAGTTACAGTGCATTAATTACAGAGTTACAGTGCATTGATAGGTAACATAGAAGATCGAGAGAGAACATCAGCTTTGGTGGGGGGGAAACATCATAATAACAATAAAGAAAGAATTGAAAATTATTAAATACAAAAATACATGCAATAAATACAGACGTTTATGGAGGATATGTAATCGTCTCCAGAGGGCCATCGGGGGGGAGTCCATCCAGGCAACCATGGCATTGATGATGGTATTCAAGATTTTTTGTAGTCTGCGCCATAAGCTGAAGAAAGAGTGCGCTCGTTCCTCAAGGAACATTTCTGTTGTCCTGCAGTATCTCTGTGGACGGAATAGTTAGCGATTAGCATTATTGTAAGCAACTTTTAGCTCCTGCCATTGTGATGCAGTATAATCTACCCACAGTTCTGACGTAGACTTCGATGTGCAGTATGCCTTGAATAGCATTCTATTGACCAGCGATGTGCAGTATGCCTTGAATAGCATTTTATTGACCAGCGATGTGCAGTACGCCTTGAATAGCATTCTATTGACCAGCGATATGCATTATGCCTTGAATAGCATTATTTTGACCGGCGATGTGCAGTATGCCTTGAATAGCATTCTATTGACCAGTGATGTCCAGTATACCTTAAATAGCATTCTATTAACCAGCAATGTGCACTGTGCAGTATGCCATGAATAGCATTCTATTGACCAGTGATGTCCAGTATGCCTTTAATAGCATTCTGTTATAAGTGATGTTCCCAATGTAAACTCTCATGCAGACCACAGCGTTGCCGAAATTAGTGATTTAGAGATTAGTTATGATCTGATTTTGAAGTACATAAACCAAATCGATTCTAGCAAAGGTGCTGGTCCAGATGGAATTCCACCTATATTTATCTCCAAATGCTCAAAGAATTTAGCGTATCCATTATTAATATTATTTAAACGTTCGTTACAAACGGGTAAATTTCCTTCTATGTGGAAACAAGCATTTGTAACCCCAATATACAAGTCCGGTCCGCGAAATCTTGTACAAAATTACAGGCCAATATCCAAACTATCAATTTTCTCAAAATTATTCGAAAAACTTGCAGCAGACCAAATCTCCAACGCATTAAAGAACATTCTTAGTGAACACCAACATGGCTTCAGAAGCGGTAAATCCGTCACTACTAACTTAGCTTGTTTTACGAACTTTATACTTCATAATATGGATAAGCGTATTCAAACTGATGCCATTTATACAGATTACAGCAAGGCGTTCGATAAAATTAACCATTCCATTCTGTTTAGAAAACTAAAACTCGCGGGTATCCATGGAGATCTACTAAGATGGCTAGACTTATATATCAGAAACCGTTCGCAAGCTGTTGTGCTAAGTGGTTTCAAATCAAATTGGGTCAATATTACATCAGGAGTTCCACAAGGATCAATTTTGGGTCCTCTCCTGTTTAATATCTATATTAATGACATTACGAGTTGTTTTAAACACTGCAAGGCAATTTTATATGCAGATGATATGAAACTATACCTTCCAATCGATGATATCGCGTGCTGCTTAAAAATACAGGAGGACCTTAATAATCTCAGCGAATATTGCAAAATCAACTGCTTGTTCCTAAACATAGATAAATGTTACTCAATATCATTTACGAGAAATAGGACCAAAATAATATTTAAATATTCAATAAACAATGTCGATATTAAAAGAAAAGAATCAGTTCGGGACCTGGGTGTTACCTTAGATTCCAAACTTACATTCCAATTACATTTTTTTTTTTTTTTTTTTTTTTATTTTTAAAAAGAAAGACAAAAATTCCTGGGTTACGAATAACCCAACAATTTTTGAAAATCTCCTACTACCACCACAGAAAGCCGAAAATGTTGCTTGTGTTGTAATGGAGGACTTAGCCAGCCGATGAATCGAACACGCGACGCTCGGGTGGGACCCAAGCGCTATGCCCGCTCAACCACTGACCGGTCAATAACATTGTCACATACTAATAACATTGTCACTAAAGCCACCCAAATGTTAGGATTTATACTACGAACATCAAAACTATTTTATTTTCTCGATACATTTATTTTGCTTTATTATACCTATGTTCGTCCGCACCTAGAACACGCCTCACAAATTTGGAATCCAAGATATATAACATATGTTCATAGAATCGAACGTGTTCAGGAAAAATTTCTCTCCTACATAAATTTTCGGTCGTTTTATGCATTCCAATCAAATGAAGATATTCGTCAATTCTTTAAAATCCCGAAATTAAATTGTAGGAGAATTATTTCTGATCAATTGTTTTTGTACAGAATCCTAAATAATACGATATCTTCCCCGTATCTTTTACAAAAAATAGATATTAGAGTTCCTGGTCGCAATGGCAGAAACATATCCCTTTTTTATAACAGCCGCTCCAACACCAACTACTTACAAAATGAATTCATACATCGAGCCTGCCACTATCATAACACACACCTCACATATACAGACATCTTCAATATAACTTTCAACAAATTCAAAGCAACACTATCAGATAAATGTAATGCATCACAACACACCATTTAACATCCATATTTATATTTATTTATTATATTATTAATCAGATTCCTTTTCCTAATTTGCAATATATTTTCATATTCCCTAATTACATAAAAATCATCCATATACTCCTATAAGATCATAAGCTTACCCTTTATTGTGTTTTTCTATATTTTATCATGCATTATTTAAGTATTTAGCTTCTCCTTACTATTTTTTTTTTTCTTAGTTTTTCTCTATGTTTAATTTAGCTTCTCTTAACTATTTTTTTCTTAGTTTTTCTTTATGTTTTTCTTGTCAGCGAAAAAAAAAACAAATTTTATCAGCGAAAACATGTTTTTAGGCTTACTGTTTTATTTTAGCACTCTTTATTTTTATGTATCTTTGTAAAGCTGTTTGTTTTCCAAATAAAGATTATTATTATTTATTTATTTATTTATTATTAACCAGCAATGTGCAGTAAGCCTTCAATAGCATTCTAGTGACCAGTGATGTCCAGTATGCCTTAAATAGCATTCTATTAACCAGCAATGTGCACTGTGCAGTATGCCTTGAATAGCATTCTATTGACTTTTGTACTGCAAAAGTGAAAACGCCTCAGCAGATTATAATGTCATTTTTGGTATCCTAAGGGTAAATCTTGTGTTATCTACATCAATGCCGAAACCTGATTCAATGCCATTGCCAGGCATAGCACAATGTTAAATCAATAAGTCGTATTTATTCCAATCTTACAAATTGTCCAAAATATTTTCTTAAATCATGAAGATGATCTTGAACAGGTCCGACTCTCTGAAATCAAACGAGAGTTTCAACCATGAAAACGAAATTGAAACCCTCAAAACAGAACTGGAAAATGAAAAGATATTTAGGTAGGTAATCCTTTTTGCACAAACTATACCTAAAAATAATTTTTACATTTTTAATGCACACTACAAAATCCTAAATCTTTGCTACGTCATGAGGAGCAATAAAATCAAATTTACCCTGGATAATGCTGGAGACGATTTATTTTAATACCTATATATGTAGAGAAAAAGAGAAAGGCGCATCTCATGGCTTCAAAACCTATGTATCTGGTAGGAGTGTACTATTTCATTGTGTTGCTGCAGTCTGCAGGGTGAAGTTTGCCTGATGACAGCCAGCCTCTGAAAGGAGGGAGCATTCGAAGAATTATAAATGCACAAATAATTTCAAATTGTAATAATTTCATTCTTCCTTACCATACTATCAGTTGAATGTGTAAGTTGTCAACATTCTTCACTTAACGTAATCTATCAAAAACATTAACCATTTTTAACAATATCCTTAGATTATTACTATTAATACATGATTTATTCTATTACTTATAAATCAAAATTTGAACTTCATGGATTCATTAAAATTTTCATGTACTTCATGGAATATTCGGACATAATCCATGAAAAACCGCAAGTATTTTAGCTTCCTTTACGTTTATAAGGAAGTTCATTGTACATTTTAAAACCTTCATAATAAATATTGTTATGTGTTCCCGATAAATATATATTTTTTCTTTTTTTTTAAAAAGAAAGACAAACATTCCCGGGTTATGAATAACCCAACAATGTTTGAAAATCTCCTACTACCACCACAGAAAGCCGAAAATGTTGCTTGTATTGTGATGGAGGACTTAGCCAGCAGAGGAATCGAACATGCGACGCCCGGGTGGGACCCAAGCGCTATGCCCACTCAACCACTGACCGGTCACTGATATGTTTTGGAAAATCTAAAATCGTTGAAGTTTCTCGCAGGATAGCCATGAACTGCACTATTAATAGTAACACTTTTTAACATGGAATCCGATAACATTTTTTTTAACTCGTAAATAAATACTCGGGTATTATATACTAAACGTTGCCACATACTAAGCATGTCGAGTTGGTATTGCATTGTTTTTATCCTAATATATCTGCCACAGCACAATATAGTCCTCACACCTTTGTACTGCAATATCTCCATTCTTTGACTTGTGTTTTATTGCTCAGAAAAATTACACTTGTGCAGTAATTCAGGTGGAATGCTACAGTGGCATTTCTTTGTGGCAATAACCATTATCCTTTGTAAGATGAATATATTCTGCTTTGTGTAATGGAGAAGAGCTGGTTATCCAGCCAGTTGGTGGCATCGGGAGTCACTTGGATCAGTACAGATGTGCCTCCGGGAAACTGACGAAGGAGACATTTTTGTACGATCCTTGAATATGTCCAGATTAACACAACTCAGAATCTTTGCAGCCCCATTTGTGCATCATGTATGCACAGCGACTCTGACTGCACCGGATACAATTTAGTGTGATCCACGTGTTCCAAGGGAGAGAAAATCCTGAATGACAAATTTAATCTTTTTTTCTTTTGTTTGATCGCAATAAATAATATATTCCAGGGACAATGCAAGATATCGTAACAGCGAAATTGAAAAAGCAATTTTGAAGATTCAAGAACATCTCCAGCAGGAGGATTTTCCCTGGGACCAAGACGATGAACTTAAAAATGTGCAAATAAAGATGGAAGAACTAACCGAAGAAATCAGGAAACTCAATGACGAGTTGCCCGAACTGAAGAACAAACTAAAGAACGCAAAAGCCTGTGGAAAAGGTAAGAAAACTTGATTACTTTTTAGGAGCCCCAACCATAGACAATAAGAAAAAAAATTAAATATAACAACATAGTCCGTGCAGTTTGAAAATTAAATATACAACCAAACTGCACGGACTATCAAAGCGGCATAGCCAATGAAAGTTTCATGTGAGATATATTAAACACAAAAATATTATTAAAAAAAAAAAACTATTTGAGTATGATTGGACAAGACCTAGGTCCCAGGATCAATCTCCAACTAATGACTGAATTACAACTACCGTGGTCGAGTGATCAAATCCTCGGCTACGAATCCAGGGGCCGCGGGTTCGAATCCCAGCAAGCATATTAAAAAATTAAGTGAAAAATGTACATTGTGAATAAAACAGTTCTTCAAAACAAAATATAAATTTGTTTAAACTTAATAAATAAAAATATGTAGCATATTTATTGCACATTTTAGAGTGGTAAATACTCTGTATAAATATATCATCTGCCATTCAGAATCTAAACTTGGTTTGAAATGGTTTTAGCCATGTTTGGTGGCCAGATCTGAAATGTTAGGTATTCCAAAGAACTTACCACAAGACGTGGAGGTCATCATTGATAAATAAAAAAAAATTCAACTTTCCATGATAATGTAAACACATATTTATATTGTACCTATTAATAATACATATATAACATAATATATTAGTATCTCTGTCATACTTTTTTCAAGTGCACCTTTTATCGCTGTATTAATTTAGCTATCTTCTGTAAAATATCCAATTGGGCGTAATAAATGTTTGTTAATAAAATTACAAACTTACTTTACAACAAACCATTCATATTTATGTTTATAATAATATCAACAAAGTTACGTCAAATTGCTCTGTAACTATGCTACATTCCTTAAAAACTATGTTTAACCCATTGGCCGCAGAATTAATGAGCTAAAAAATTGGCCTTCACCACTGAATTAATTTTGTATCAGAAATTGAAACCTGCATCGGTGTACTAAATCTATTGTTACTTTTGAACCATATATTCAAATGAATTATTTTGTTTATATATGGATTAAGGTGAAGAAAAACTTAAAAATTAAAGTTTTAAAAATATTAAAATACGTGTAAATAAGGATTCAAATATAACCTTCTTTTTTTTCGTAAGTGTTTTTCCACATTTTCATTCGACAAGTTACAAAAAAAAACATAACATTCATAAATCAAACGTTAATAATTTTTGTTTTTTATGTAGGTACTTGTATACACCTAATAAAATAATTTGGTATAATAGTCCTCAAAGCAATCAGGGACGTTCAGGGTCAATACCAAAAGTTTAGACTATTTGCAGACGATACCTTAATCTATATTTCGTGTGAAGATTACATAGATGCAATAAACAAAATAAACGAAGACCTACAAAATATAGCAAAATGGCTGAAATTAAATAAATTGAAACTGAACATAAACAAAACAAAATACATGGAAATAGGCAATAAAACGCATAACACAGGGTTAAATTTGACAATTACCTAATGGTGAAAAAATTGGAAAAGTAAATGAAATCAAATACCTGGGTGTAATACTCGATTCAAAACTGACTTTCACAGCAAACTTTGAATGTGTGCTAAAAAATTAATCAAAAAAGGTAAATTTTCGTAGAAGACTAAGTCATAAATAAAATAGAAACACTACGGAGCTTATTTATAAAACTATTGTTGCTCCACATTTGGATTACTGCTCTACGATGCTATATTTGGCCAACGAAGGAAATTTAAACAAACTAGAAGTTATGCAGAACAGAGCTATGAGATGTATACTGGGGAAAGACAAATACGCAAGGATTAATCAAATGAGGAAGGAGCTAAACTGGATTCCAATAAAAAAAGTGTTAATTTTTGTGCATAAAATTATGAAAAACCAAATGCCAAAATACTTTAAGGATGAAATTGTTTTTAATAGAGACGTTGTACGGGACAGGCACTGTAGTCGCCAGCCGCACAGACGATGAAGTGGGAAGTTGCCGGCTGGCCGCTTCGACACCTAGGGAGAAAGTGAGGAAAAAATGTAGGGAGAGGGAAAAGTGGGGAGATTTCAGGAAAATTGGGTAAATGTAGGGAGAAAGGTAGAAGGCAAGGGGGGCGGAAGGGGGGTAGAGGTAGAGGGGAAACCTTCGCCTTGAAAAAGGCGATCGACCAATTGTATGTTTCGAAGTCTTCAGGGAGGGCGGTTCGGCCAGGGCCAAGAAGAAAAGTCCAAGTTGTCCAGGGGTCGATCGGAGAAGGCAGAAGAGAAGGCGAGATGCTGTTGTGGCGATGAGATCTGGAACTCTACCGATCTGGCAGTCTAACAGCCGTATTTAAAGGGCTCAGCGACGGGAGTCTGCCCATCTCAGTCCTTTGTTCATCTCAATTCTACGAACTGAGATGAAATTCTTAGAATTTTGGCTGTTAGAGTTGTAAAACGCCACCGCGTTCGTTCCGCTATTGCGCAACGAAGCTGAGAACGCCACAGAGTTTTATCTCGACCTACTCTCGATGCCTCTCCGATCATTCGTTTATTATGTGAGTTTGCACATTTTACATACATTTATTTTGGGTATGAACAGTCTGCACAAATTGGAATGATTTTATATGTGCAAAACTGTTATACTGATACGAATACATAGGTTGCACAAATTCGAATTTGTGCAAGTGTTATAAAGATACAAATACATAGGTTGCACAAATTTGAATTTGTGCAAGTGTAAATAATAGAGATTTGCACAAATTGGACCCGTGCGAAGGTTTGTATAGGAACGGCTTCGCACAGATCGAATTTGTGCAAAGGAAAAAGTCAATTTAAATAAGGTAGTGTGTAGGTATGTACACTGAGGGTTGGGGTCAAGCTTTATTTTTTGTCTTAGGCTGACTGCCTGACCCCGTGAATATTTTTATTCTTTCATAAATATAACATAAAAATTACACATGAAATTATACTATAATTAATCTTAAATACGTCCGGTACAGACGTACCTACATAATTACGAAACAAGGCATATAAACAGAGTTCGATTGCCACAAATGAAGAAATCACAGAACTGCCTAATGTATAGAGGACTAAATATGTATGATGAAATGCCTGAAAGTATGAAGAATGAAGAAAGAATGAATGTATTTAAAAAGAGATGATATGCTTACTGTAAAAATATTTAAATTTATCAAATGAAATGTTACATTTTGCTTATTAGTTTATATTTAATGTTAGTATAAACTAACTCAATAAATAATAATAGAAAAAAAGAACCTCTCGCAATTTTGAAGAAATTAAATGGCGGCTGGCTGCATAAATTTGGAACACAAATATCAGGGAAAAACATAAGAAACATATTATTTGCCAATTCAATGAAATGAATAATTAATTACCTACAGAGCGTTCGGCATTCAAAATTTTATTAAAAAATGTTACTGTCGTGTTCGTTGTCCATTTTTTGGCGAACGTACTCAAGCCCGTCAGTGCGCCGGGGTTTGTGGTTAAGTACTTGAGTTGAACGCCCGGCAGGCAGGCTGCCGGGGTTTGTGGCCAATGGGTTAAGGACTACGCTCTAGTGTACTCGTGTGGCTATTAAGTGTAAAGATTCACACATCCGAAATAACTCGGGCTTTAACTAAACCAAACTTTACCTACAGAAAAGATCACTCCCGAATATACTCAGGTGAAAATAAATACGATTTATGGTTTGTGAAAGTGAGACAAAAGGCAACTGCGATGATTCAAATGAGATACAACTCCACGCGATGTTAGTACTAATGTAGTAAAAATGTTTTTTTTTTTCATTTTTTAATGATTACTGAAGGGGTTAAATACATACTTCTTTTTTACTCTTGTTAAACTTACACTTTTTTAAGTCATTTGCACAACTTTAAATAATAATGAAACTGTAAATCTACTCGTATTGTACCTACTTATGTCTCTCACATTCACAGTTTATCATGATATGTAATATACACTTCTTATTATACTTCTGAACAACTTACCTGTATATAATAATGTATATGTATATGTAAGAGTCTTCAAGGCATTTACCCTGCAGTGGTCGCACTCTTAAAAGTAATGCTAGTGGTCGCGTGGATTACATATGTAGGCCATTTTTAAACTAAAAAAAAATAAGCGAAATCATTTTGTATTAATGGGTATTTATGTTTTAATCTTATAATCTAAGCATTGTTTATTGGAAATTGGCAACATATATTAAACACAACTTCTTTGTTTTTCACAATTAACAAAAACCAAATGACCTCTTTTTTTAAACCGGAAATTACGTCTTTCACTTTTATTGATATAACAAAAAAAATAACATATACTAATTTAATTGCCGATTTCTGAGCAGGATAAATATAAAATTATAGAAAAATTAGGAAATTTTTTTTTTTCGCATTTTGCATACACTTTTGCGATACCAGCACTGAGCTGACCCCGTCCGTGTGTTATCCAACTTAAAGTACAGTGAAGATAAAATGATTCGCGCCACCAGTTTTTGAGGAATCTTTAATTTTGCATGTGTGGATTACATATGTAATCCATGCGACCACTCCAGGGTTAATAAATAAAACGATAATTTCTTTTGCAGAGTGTAAAATGAAGCATGATGATCTCAACATCAATCTGGATGCCATGAATGAGGTACCTTCCTACATTTTCACATACATATTTAAACAGAAAAAGCCGGATAACTTTCTTTCGGATTTTCTTTTTAGATACAATAATAAAATGTATACCTACATACCCACGCACAGGCTGCGCCTTAGCGGATTCCCATTATTCTTATGATTTTCATGATATTGAATATATGAAATGTAAAAATTGAAAAAAAAGGAATGTGTCCGGAATTCAAATAAAATAATACTAGTTGCGGATTCATTGATGTCTAAAGAGCCGCAGACGCCTATGCAAAGAGCCGCAAATTCTGACCCCTGCACTAGGCTAATGCCCGTGCTGTGGTAGTCATCATGTTCGCATTATGATGCAAATTGACAGGCTAATGTCTTGAGCTTGCATCCCTGACTGAAAGACATAACATGCGTTATGTCATATTACATCTCCTCTAGAACGATGTCAATAGACGTTGTGCCCGTGAATGTGTTAACGATTAAAAGAATTGACATATTTCATTTTGTGCATTTAAAAATAAATTGTGTTTGACAGGTGGATCTTTTGAAGACAACAAAAAGATTGGAACGGATGAGAACTGATTTGAAAAGTGCCCTTGTGGGAAGAGAGTGGAGTCTGGATAACGAATCTAAGGTAAAAGATGCTTATACATTTTAAAGTGAAAATCGTTATTAGTAGTATTTCGTGTTTTAGTGTAAATTTGTTTTATTGATATTGCTGCAAAAACACAGGTTATCGGTCGTGCTGTGGTTTTTTTTTTAGTAAGGCTGTTTATGTTTTTAAAATTTTATATTATCTTACATTATATTTATAACTTTTGTGCTTTCTCTTATTTTTAAAGATAAATTGTAGTCTATACATTTTACTTTTTACTACATTATTTCCTGCATTTAAACTTTTCATTTTAAGTTTTTACTTTTACATTATACATACTTCATAGTTTATGCTTTACGTTATACTTTCATTTTATACATCTTACTTTCTTACTACTTATTACCTTAACTCCTTTTTTTACCTTTTGTTTTTAGATTTAACTTTACATTTATATGTTAATTTTAATATATACATATAAATATAATTAAGTTAATGGTACATGTTGTGCCGTATGTTTTTGAAATAAATAAATAAATTTTATGTACGTACATTATCTTCAGGTGAGATTGATGGTGAGCGCCCACCTGTACGCGCACGCAAGGCACGCAACGGATTTTTATATATCTTTAATAGAAAAATCCAGCCCGCACCGACCACCGGTATTTGCCGGTAGTGGACACAGCGCTGTACTATTTCATATAAAGATATAGAAAAATCTGTTGCGTGCCATGCGTGCGTTGCGGCCGGCCCGGGCAGATGGACGCATACCATAATGCACTAAACACGAGGTTATATAAAAGTTGCTAGAACAAAGACATCATACGTGATGTCTTTATTCTGGCAATTTTTGTTTTTTCGTTTTCACACTGAGAAGAGAAGAGGACGATCGTCGATGACGTACGTACGAGCTCTCGCTGGGACTATTATATGTCCTACATTGAATTTGTTGGCTCAATAATGTCTAAGAACATTTTGTGTTTCTTTCTAGATGTACCAGAGGATATTGGATCAAAAAATGCACCTGCAAAATGCATTGTACCACAACAATCTGTCTCCCACCTCAAATAAATCATCAGCATTCGATCGTTGGCAGTAAGTGACATTGATATTGGAGTGTTTCGCCAAAATTCAAATGCAACATTATCACCAAATGGCCTATCAGCGCCATTTTGTTTTTTTTTGACATTCGAAAGGCACCCATTGGGCTGATTCTTGGGTCCGTTTGGAAATGTGCAAGTATAATAACTTGAACATTTTTGTGGTTTTCTGTTGATCAAAAATTGTTCAATAACTGAAAAGGACCTGCCGAGCGATTCTATATCTTTTGTGGGATCGTTATGAAGATAACGGATGTGATCTCCTATCAGATTTGTGTGATTTTTTAAGTAAAACTTCTTTATGCACGCTTGACTTGGGGAGTAAGCTGGTGAATGCGTGAAGATAGGGTTACGAAAAATGTGATCGGGTGAGGCGAACGGAAGTTGAGAGGGAGATATATATTAGTGAAGATAGAGAGAGAGTTACGTTTCATATATTACTGTAGGGGCAAAGAGAGAGGTACGAGCACACATTTTCTTTCTATCTTTTTCTTATAGCCAGTTACGTTTCGTGTACCTAAAGGACACAGTGCAGGCCTATTGTGTGTATCACACTGTAGGAGCAAGAGAGAGCAGTTTGCGCGCCACGCATTTTCTTTCTCTCTTCTTTTATAAGTTAGTGAAGTTTTACTTCAGTCATGTGGTCTAAAGTACACTCGTTTTTTTTTTTACATATTTACTGTCACTTATTTTAGTTTGGATCGTTTTAATCACGAATTCTTGCAAGTATGCATGATTATTCATTTATTGTATGTTGTACATAGAAAAAGCAAATAAATCACAGAAATCTGAGAGGAGATCACGTCCGTCATCTCGATAACGATCCCACAAAAGTTATAGAATGGCTCGGCTGGAATCAGCATTCAGAATCTTTTCAAATGTCAAAAAAACAATGTTATATGTGAATCTCTGTGAAATACCCGAACACCAGTCTTTATAAAGAATTCATTCTTTATTTTTTTACACTATTATTTACATTCGGTTTTAGACAGGCCTCAATATGGTCATCATCACGACTTCTTCCTATTTTCTTTAAATAAGTTAGGCTACAAAAATCGATTGGTATGACTGTAATACTTATTTTTCAACAGGAATGGAGCCATAAGCAAGACAAACAGGACCTTGGATTTGAAGAAAGGACCCATCAACCAAAAAGTAGCCCGGGAAATAGCGCCACTCAAAAAATCACCTAAGGCAAAATAAAATCTTGTAATTTTTTAAATAATTCCACATGAATAAGTAAAAATTATATTTATTTTTATTTTTAACTTAATGAGTAAAACCTCAAATTGTAATATTTAATTAAATGAAGACAATATCAGCGAAACTCAATCGGAAATCTGGAAACAGAAAAATCAGTAAATGATGTAGGGAACGAAACTCATCAACCTAATATAAACATTTTTAACGCGGGTAACATCGCATACGTCACGGCGAGCTGAGGTTCCGCCGGCTAACACGGCGATCGGCATTCCCTATTTGACCGTCCGGGATTGGTATATTTATGGACCGTCTGGTCTGCCTCTTGCGTTTTAGAGTGTCGTTCCTTCCATAAATCACATCCTTCTGATAATCCGTGTCGTGTAAATACTTAAATAAATATAAAACCAGTGGTAATAAAATCTTTTATTATATGGTCACGACACATCCTTTAGCAACATAATACGGAGTCGTAAAAGTAAGTATACCCAGGCGGGATAACTTGAACCACCGCTGAGAACATAGCCTGCCATTTACCTACTTGCTAAAATGATATTGGCACCTCTGGGACTCTAACTCAGGACTTTTGGCTTTCTGAGCCGCGACTCTACCAACTGAGGTAAGGTGTCTCTATCCAATTCGGTCATTTTTAACTGTATCATACTTTGACTAAGTTCGAGTCCCAGAGGGGCCAAAATCTTTTTTTGATTTTTATATTTCCAGATTTTCGGTTGAGTTTCACTAATAATGTCTTCATTTAATTAAATTAAAAAAATTATGTTTTAACCAAAGTTTACAGGCACACAGGAAACACTGTTTTCTTTTTTTTTAACAATAGCTCCATTCGGGAGACCCTGAGGAAAATATTTTCCCTCAGGGCCTATGTCATCTTTGGGGATGCTGTGTGGAGGGTCTTTTAAAGGAAAGGAAGGAGGGGAAGTTCTGGGTTTCTAAAGTGCCTACATATAAATATTTACCTACATATAATAAATCCAGAGGAAAAGTTGGCCAAATAACAAAATATGAATGCTTTTCTCATTGCTAACAAAATTATGCACATGTTACAAATTATGTCCATTGTCCATGTAACATTTTTGATATATATTCAATCCACCAACTGCAAATTTAAATTGTGTAAAGCTGTAACCGCCAGATTATGTCCAAATCAAGAGTTTTTAAGTTCTTTACAACGCTGCCCCTTTCAACACAATCTATTCTGTCATACGGCATGTTTTCCACAATGCATAATGTGTTCTAGTGAAACTTCCTGTATCAAATATGCGACACCCGCATGCCACGTCTAGGAATAACTGCCGGTATTACGGCAATATGCCTGATCTATAGATACAGCATTTTGGCTTTACAATGCTCAATAAATTCCATTCGACGAATAATTTTATTTGTTTTTGTGGTTAGTTCCCAAGGAAAACTAATAGTAGAACAATAAAAACTTTGATGGAAGTATTGATTGAGAATTAATTTGAAATGTTTTTAAAAAAAGAACCCATTCATCATGAATTTCAAAACACATGATATATTTTGACAGTCCCAAAGAACAATGTCTGATCTGCTAAAAATTGAAAATCATTTTGTTGTTTCATTTTGTTGATTTAAAAGTCAGTATTTCCGGAATTTTTAATGTAATGAAATGCCAAATATCAGAAAAACGCTATATTTCTTGATCTCAAAAACAGTAAAAATGCAGAAACGGAACTTTTAACAGCTCTACTGCAAAACTACAATATCGCACATCCGAAATTGTTCTTTGGGACCGTCATTTGAAGATATTTTTTTAACAACATTTTAAATGAAGGGTTAATCTAACTTTTCACCAAATTTGAAATTATTACTATAATTATTTATTTATTACTATTATGATATCAAAACTAGCCTTCTGGAGATAGACCGTATTGCCATTACAAGGATGCGGTGTATCACATGTGCGACAGTGGCGCAGATAAGGTTAAAGTAGGCGACACACAATTTGCAATTATTTAGTTTTGACATGTTCACTTAAGCCTTGGGTCACGCAGAATTCATGTTTGAATAACTTTATATTCCTGTAGACAGCACAACTTAATTGAGTGGCTATTGAAATGGAGAAGTTTTACTTTTTTTTTTAAATGATCACATACCATTTACTCATTATTAGCTGCTTGTTGAAATAACATCATGTGTTGGTTGGAATTGGTGGATTGTTATAATCTTTCAGCTAGGGTTTGTTGAGATGCAGCCACCACATCAATAAATCTTTCCTGTACACCACACAAAAAGAAGATTATAGCATTGTTCGGCATGCAATACCGCAAAAGTAACATGAAAAAAATGGTTCAGGAAAGAGCCAAAAAAAAAAACACGACACATATATATATATGTTTTTCTGTCTTTGAAAGCGGTGTTGCATATTGACAAAAAAAGGATATTTGAATCATTGAGTTCCAACACTCGCCCTAATGGATTTTCTTACTTTCAAGTAAATCAAGAAAAGCATAGTAGGCTGATGAGGTTTCATAATTCCAGTTATTTTATTTTTTACACGTTAGAACACGATCTTGTAATAACTTGATGCAATTATTATTTTCTATTTAAATGTTTAATATATGTATATTAAAAAAAATGTGTTTTAATTATTATAGGCCCATATTTAAACACGATTTATAAAGAAACTAGAAGACTTAGAAATAATAACAACGGCATCGCATTCCTTGTGAGAAATCACATAAAATGGCATTCATACCTAATTGTTTACCAAAATTCAGTAGGGCGGGTAAACATAGGAACTCAATGATTATTTCAACTAATTTTCGGCTTTCTGTGGTTCATTTCATATTCAGAAAAACTGATTACAAATCGAATGGTACTAAAATATCACTTTTTACATTGTTACATTTGCGGTATTGCATGACGAACGAAGATAATATTTGGTCATATCGAAAGCTAATAATATACAATATCTACAAAAAAAATATGTAAATAATTCTAGGCCTTAAAGTCAAACAAAAATGAAGTCACAATATGGCACTATATAAAATACCTTGGATTGCTTTACTGCCAGTTTTAGGCAAATTTTCTGTAGATGCATTTGTACTTAATTTGAATTATTAAGTTAAGGTATGATTTTTTTAATATGGGCGGAAATTATTCAAAATGATCACCAAAAACCCACGAGCAATCTGAGGAAAAAGTTTTAAATTTGTTTGTCGCTCGGTTGGACATAAAAAAAAAACACTGGTACCAATAATTCGTAAGGTTAAATGACTTTATCTATAAAAAGACATATCAAAAATTATACAGATAACGCTCTTTGACTTCAAGCCATCGAATTATTTGTCTATGTTTTTGTAGTTAATATTATTTTTAAACCCTCTATATAAATCCATTTTTAAAAGAATGTTAGTTTTTCTTAAAAAAAAAATAAGAAAAATATTAACTTTCGTAATAAATATTTTACGAAATGTTTCATTTCTATTTTCCCACTAGATAAACTAGTGTTGTGATAATAAGATAGTTTAATTTTAGATTAATTGATTATAACTTTTTTCTTCACTTGATTAGGACAAAGTTAAACATTATTTAATAATACTAATATAATTTATTATAAAAGTTAAAATTTGTATCATTCTGTGAATTTGAAGTAAGTTTGTTTGTCAATATGAATGTACTAGTAAATTAAAATTTTTATTGAAATAATATAATGCTTATTTTACAAAATTAATGTAGTGAGTAGTAGGTACATAAATTGGTGTACAATTTTTTTTAATCTATCACACAATTATCATAATAAAATACATAATGTAGATAATATAATATATTATATTATAAAGTAAATTATGTTAAATTTTATTCCCATATGTAGAGGTAAATAATAAACTTGGTGAAATACAAAAGTTTGGTGCCTTTTTCGTCATATCCTCTGCTGCTGACAATTATCCTGAAATTAAAAAAAACAAAATTAATCATTATCTTAGCTCAAAGTTCGGGCGTTTTTCGTCAGTAGGTGAAAATATTTCTGCTTTACAATAAAATCCTCATAAATGTAATATTTGTGAACATATCTGAAAACTATTTTTATTTTTCAAAAGTGATTAAATACTTTTAAATTTTATTATAAGAAATAACAATGTAATTTTTTAAATAAAAACATTTTGAATGCAAACTTTAAAAAGTTTTAAAAATGGCTCACTTTACGTTTTTTCTAACTAAAATTACTGATCACGAAAAAATAAAAACACGCACATATCTTATTAAACAACCGAATTATAAACATTACTGTCACCTTACTTTTTTGTCATTTCATGTGAAAATAATTCTTAAAAAATTCACAAAATTTCACAACTTTTTTTCAAATTGCGGTTGGAAATTCTGGTTTCATTATTTTGTGGTTGACTTTTAGATTTGAGAATAAAGCGTGTTGTTTTCTCTTTTCAATACCTTTTAGACCATACTTCTCACTTTGCTAGTAAGGGAGACACAACGATTTCTATGAGACCTGTGTGAGCTGGGACAAAGATGGTCTCCTGTGATGGCTTAAGATGAATTGGTACAAACCAGATTTTAATTTATTGTTTTACTATTTTTTTGTCAAATATACCTGTTAATCCTTTTTAGAGAAGGCCTCATCAGAGTGTTGAGAATTCCCATCTTGTCATCAGTTTCTACGTAGAATGTTTCACCTAATAAACACAAACAATAACATTTTTTTAAATGCGTAATTTGGTGGTGGAACAAACAAAATTTCTAAAAATTACAATTACCTTGTAATTTTTTTAATATGGTGTCTGGAAATACGTAGTCTAAGCGGAAAATTATTTGTTTAATTTTTCTACATCATATTTGGAATAGTGATTTGAGCTTTCATTTTTAAATATGTAAATCGAATCGAAAGTCAGATTTTTTTTTTTTAAATCGGTGGCTAGTTGGTTAAAATCAGCTGTTTAATGTTTATTGAATGCGTGTTAAAGGACGTACTTTAACTTTAACCAATGATTACTGATATTATTTGCAGTAAAAAATGTAAGTAAAATTTTGGTCTCCGATGACTTTTTGAATTTATTTTTTATTTCAACTAAAAACATAAAAAAATCACTAGGTGTTGGACAGTTAGTCCATCCGCTCACGGAGAAACAGAAAAAAAAACAGTTGGCAACTCAATCGCTATCCACAGGAAAGCAAATTGCGAATTTTATTGGCGGTCCGCACACAGGCTACTTGTTAAAGACCAAGGTTATCGAGTTATCAAGGGCGATGCCTTTGTCAAACATTGTTGTTGTTGTTGCTAGTCGCAGTGCTAGTCGCAGTGCTAGTTGCAGTGCTAGTTGTAGTGCTAGCCGCGTTTCAGTTACCAATTTAAAAACAATTTAACTAAAAGCAATTTAAACATCAATGAAGCACAATCAGACTAATAGCAACAAAGCTTGACGTCTAAAGGTGTTGCTTTGATGTTAAACATTTCGATATTTTAAGTGATTCTATTTAACAACAAGACAGCTCTCCCGACAGACATGACCATTGGCAAGTTAGTTCTGCAAGCCGGGAGATAAAACAATCTATGCTGTCAGTGACGGAGATAACCATCGGGAACATAGAAACTAATGCTCTCCATGATAGTCAAGTTTTCGAACCATCCACGAATCAGTCTGAAGAAATGTGTTACAGTGAGCACATCCCTTCTGACCCATAGATGGTTCATGCCGAGCATGCCCAAGAGAAAGTCGCTAAGGTAGAACCACGGGTAGTAGCCATACTCCATATAAATAAAAATTAAGTTAACTAACATTAAAAATTAATTAACAAATGTACATGTGAAATTAAACTCTTCAAAAAAAATCATTACCTTGTGGCTGCCTCTCAACTTTGTATGTGGTGTAATTTAGCCTCCCACCGTAGTTGAGGTAGAGGATGGGGCCAGGCACGGGAGTTTCATATACGGAGGTTGGGAAGATGATGAAAATCATGCTTTGACGGAGAGCTGCTCCTTCCGAACACACGGCATCCCGTATGTCACATTTTTGCTCACAAGATCTGTGGACAAACGTACACATATTTTAATTATTTTCACTCATACCCTTTCAACAAGTATTTAACTTAAGGTCACAGACCCTGTGGTTCCGTATCTCAAACCTTTATACAAAGGCACGACCGCAGTCGTTCTTCTCCAATCTAACCGCATTTAACCATTATATAAACACCGGATAGAGTTAGAACAAAATTATATTATGATTTTGGTTGCAGACAGATTGAACAATAGATATAATAGTACAACAACCTTCTGATCTTTCATATACTTGCCGAAGCACATACTACCTATTAGACATTGTTTCTTTTTGTTTTGAAGGTCAAGAGTGCAAAATTCCATCGATCTCGGAATAAAACTGTATACATCCCATAGACACTCTTCTTTATGTAATTATTATATAGATAGATAGAAGAAGGTACACATAATAAATCTTCTTAATTCCTCCATGCCTCCGTAGCCCTGAGATAAGACTCTCCGAATATATAACCCGAGATAAGACTCTCCGACTCTCTCAATAATCCGAAGGTCGCGGGTTCGAACACAGCGCGTGCAAATAAATTTTATTTGATTAATTTGTGGTATTTCACAATTAATCAATAAAGAAGATACTATTAGTATCGCCCTGGTGTAAGACCACCATTCAGAATTGAAACGTTGCTTAAAATGGCTTTAGCCGAGTTTGGTGACCAGATCTGAATAGCCAGGTACTTCCCCACCTTCCTCTTCTCCATCTCCTTCCCCTCCCCACTACCTTCAGCCTCAAAACATAACCCAATTGGGGATCCCATAGTCTCACTGGCTCCAGAAGCGAGTAGTTGGGGACTCTTGTGCGGTATTCAAATAAAAAAAAATAAAAAAATGCCGACTTTAATAAATTGGTTTTTTAACATTATTTCCACACAGGAGGCCCTAAGGAAAACGAATTCCCCCATGGCCTGGATAATCTTTGGGTATGCTGAGAGTAAGGTATTTTTTAAGGTAAGGAAGAAGTAAAAACTCTAGAAAGGAAAAAGTTACGAGGGGTGGGTAGGAATCTGAATCATCATGCCCAGGAGTGGCGGAAGTATAATTCCATCCCTCCCACTGCGGCGCAAGGCAATGGGTCGAGAAAGTCCGGCTGCAGAGGTCAAATGTCTCCCCCAACTAGCCGATTCCCGATCCGACCCACCACGATGTAGGTGTAGCCAAGACCTGGTTAAACCTCACCCCATGAAACTGGGCACCTCCGCTAAGTCATCAAACATAGAAAGCTATTCGGGGTGGCCTATGGCAGAGGTGTTGGTTATCCAACGAATGGCTCCTTAACCTTTTAAAGACTATGTCGTTAAAGAATTTGCGATACCTGTGGACTGGTATTTCAAATTCTCACACATATGCGTCATGAATAGATGATGCTTGTCTTTTAGGCATGCGATCTGTTGGCATGTATACATGACGCTCGTCTAAAAAGGGTTAAATGAACAAAAACACCTTTGAACAACAATTTTTCTGAATTAGAAATAGCTTATTATTTTTATTACAAAAAGTATTAGATTCATCACTATAAGTGATGAATGTAATACTTGTATAAAAGACATACCCGTTAGCAGTTCTCTGATATGTATCAGGGCAGGATGTTGGGACGCACAGGTACGACCCTCTTGTGTTGATACACATGCTAATCACTCCATTGCACAAATTCATGTTCGTAGCGCACTCATCGATATCTGGACAATAAATACAAGCACTTTGTTTAACTTCATTAGTTACGAGGTATTATTATTATTATGTCAAAATGTAAGTAACTAACAACTTGCAAGCTTTTTAAGGGTCATTTCATAAATATTTTCCAGCCCTAAGGAATTCTGCAGTATTTAAAAAATATATATATTAACTACTTCTGCCACTTATCTTCTGATAAATGTAACATCAATAGTAATGGAGGGCAAAACAGCAAATGTAAAGTCATGCAATGTCCAATGTTTTTAAATATAGTGTCCTCTTCGAGGTCATATCTTCTCCAAGCATAAACTTTCTAATAAAAGTGTTTATCAGAAGTGACCGGCCAAGTAAGTATGTTTTCAGTACAGTAAATAACAAAATTAGATCAGCTATCGATAATATAGAAATCTAAAAGGTCCTTAACCAGTTGAATATTGGATGTTGAAATTTGTTTTGAAAATTATTTGAAAATAATTCAGAGTAGCTACAACAATAAAATAGAACTTAGGTCCTAGATTGATATTGGCGCAAGCGATTCTGACCTTGTCCTTCATACAGTTTCTTTGTACATAAGGGTTAAAATCGCATTAAAAAAACAAAGATTTTTAAGAAAAATGAAAAACAGGTGAGAGATTAAAGGTTATACTTAAAAAAATATAGACTGACTGACACAGAACAAATATTCAACATGTTTGATGTACTAAATATACGCCAATTATACGTTAAAACTCCTAAACTTCATTTTTGAACAAATTTCAACCTACACAAACTATCACTAACAGACAAGCTTACAAAGAAAATATAAAAACTCCAACGGTAAACACAAGCTTTGGACAAAGATACCTTAAATACCGTGCAATAAAGGCATTCAACAATCTTTCACTTGATAAAATGGGAGCCTCAGCACGGGTAAGCCAATCAGCGAGGCCAACATTATTAAATTATATTATAAAATGTTAATTATTGTACCAAAATAAATATTTAATAAAATCATATCCTAGGAACTCATGATAAATTGTACAGCGCCCTTACAGTGATTTTTCGCAAAAATGACGCTCTACAAAATATTCAATTATTACATATTACCATTATGACCGTAAAATAGATAAAATTTTTTTAAGTATAATAAGAGTTGAATATGTACATACCATTACACTTATTATTATCAAAATGAAATCCTTCCGGACAACTGTCATCAAATAACTTTGCATAACTGTCCTCATCTTCATATGAATCGTCATTGTCTTCGTATGAATTTTCCTGACCGTAAATCTTCTTAACTTTCTTTTTATTATTTTCAGTATTAATTCCTTTAGCATCATTTTTAGAACTTTGTGTAGTGCTTTCCAGAATATCCTTTTCATTGATGACTGACACCTTTTGCCTCTTTCCGGAACTTTGATTCTTCAAATCAAAGAACGAGTCCAATTTCGATTTGATAATTTTGTTCTTCACGTGTTCTGTTGCATTTTTTTTCTTTTCTTGCGTATCGTAGGTGTCTTTCTCATCGTCTGTGGCAGATATCAGGGGCTGACTCCATTTGGACTGTTTTGAGATTCTTTGTCTGCCTTTACCGTCATTGTAATCTGTGTATTCGTCCTCGCGAAATGGAGAAAGAATTCCGTAATCGTAATCTTCAACGTGGTACTTGTGCGGTCTAGATTTTCGCTGATAAGGCTTGGATTTATCTCTCGTTGGGGAGATTCTTGTTAGAAGTATGTTTTCCTGATGGTCTTCGTCGGAGCTTGGGATGATACCTTCTATAACTTCTGATTTTAATTTAAGGGAGCCAGGAGTTGAGAGATGGGATATTATTGGAGGTGGTTCAACAGGTTCTTCAAAGCCTTGAAGCCATTTCTGTAAATCCTCTGTAACATAAAAATCAATTGCCGAGTGAGTACTATCATGAGATTCCAGGTAAATTTCCGAACCTCGTGTGAGTGTGTCTATGTGTAACACGGGCTCAATAAACTCTAGAACTGGGATTTGCTTTGGTTTTAAAAATTGGAATTGATTGTGGGAACAACCAAAATTACTTTATTTTAATTAATAATTACATATCTGAAATGTGTATTTCTTTGACTTAAATTTTTGACAATTTGGAATTTTTCAAGTTTACTAACAGTGTTCATTCAAAAGGTAAATTTCTGATCATGTTTTAAAAGGCAATGATCCAGAAGCATTTTTTTAATACTTTCAGCTTACTAGTCTGAGTTAGTATATAATTTTATTTTTATTTTATTCATCTCTATTAATTAAACTAGCGTGAACCAGGCATGCGTTGCAATTCCACTCAAAGATAGAAATTATTTCTCCCTGCGAATCCATTCCCATGTTCCCTGTTCCCGTTCCAACCCTCTTTTCTTTTTTTTTTAAGTTCTCTCTTCTTTTCCCCTCCCGCGCCCGATTCCCCTCCAGAGTTCCCCTTCCGCTTTCCCCCCTCCCGGATTTCCCTCCTCCTCCTTCCCTCGCTGTTGCTAAACTATATGAAACACACTCATTTTTCAAACAACTTGAATGCCACCTATTGCAAAATTTGTATAGAAATTTCATAATGCTGGAGCTCACCAGTATATGTAGAAACTTTGCAGGCAAGCGCACAATAACTCACCAAAGTTTCATCACAATCGGATGAACGGTATAGGAATGCATAAGGGACAAACAAAGAAACATTAATTTTTATATATTAAGATTACATTGAAGATGTGCTGTGCCTGTCTCACTAGGAACTCCTGTGTTGAGAGCAGGCGCAGTTTACCACAAAATTAAAAGTTACATTTTGTTGTAACGTAAATATGTTAATATTTTTACCTTGGACGCAGGTCTTACTGTCGCCAGTCAGCTTGAAGTCACGGGGACAAGCGCAATAGTAGCTGCCTGCCGTGTTTACGCACTCATGGGAACACCCGTCCGTGTTTTGCAGACATTCATTTACATCTGGAAAATAATTCAACTTTGTTAACCCCTCAGGCTAAAGTGTTGCCATTTAAAACAATTTAAACGATTGCAGACTACAAACCTAGACAGCGTTGTCCTATGCCAATAGACATGTAGCCATGTTGACAGAGGCACCGATAGCTGCCCGGGAGGTTTTCACACATCTGAGTGGAGTGGCAACCGTTGCTGGTTAATTCACACTCGTTGGTATCTGTAGTAAAAAGTGCATAAAAATATATTATTGAATCGTCTACCGTAGAATTAAGAAGAAGAAAAGAAATGCAACAAGGGGGTGTTTCATTTTTTTTACATCAGCTCCACACAGAAGGCCATGAGGAAAATAATATCCCTCAGGGCCTATGTTATCTTAGGGGATGCTGTGTGGATGGTTTTTAAGGAAAGGAAGGAAGTTCTGAGAAGGAAATAGGAATAAAGGGTGGGTAAGAATCTGGGAGTAAGCATGTCCAGGAGTGACCGACGTATGAACCCATCCCTCCAACCGCGGTGCAGTTGAGAGATTCCGGCTGGAGAGGACAAAAGACCTCCCTCAACCAGTCTCTTTCGATCCTGCCCACCACACGGCAGGTGTGTAGACGCATTGGCCGCCAAGACCTGGACAAACCTCACCCCATGAACCCGGGCACCCCTGCTAATTTGGTTATCCAATAAATGGGGGCGGTGGTACCCATAGCCTATCAAATTAGAATGGGCTAGAACCAAAAGGTATAGACCACTTTTAAAATTTCCATGGCAATGGCATGCGGGGTTTCATTTCTTCAATACGTACGAGGGAGATGTATGATAATGACTGCACTTTTCCTATGGGGAAAACAGACATAGGTACATCAATTGTCTCACTATTATTCGGTGTTAGATAGAGATACAACATATTGTGGTAAAGAACATAAATTTTACGCTCTTTTGTGCCATCGCCGTGCTGTTGTCATAGGAATATTAAAAGCACCCATTAACCCTTAGCGGAATTGTGGTATCCCATTGATAACTGTTACTGTTACTTTTCCCCTTTAATTTCAGTAACTTTGTAATTAATAAGCTATTAGAATCATTTACTAAAACCCCACTTTTGTATCCAGTATAATTTTCATAATAATTTCGAAATTAAAATATGTATTTAGTTTTGACCATTCCTACTCCAATGTAAACATGAATCCCTTCAAAAAGCAATTAGAAAAAATCCGATATAATAACGATTTGACAATAAAATTAGGCCATTAATAATTCATATTACTTGTAAGGTTTTTCCCTAATCAATAGATATTGAAGTGAGCTACAAAACCAAAGTAATTAGCCTACTGGAATTTTTTATTTATTTTTATTTTTATTTAATGACAATATAAGATAAAGTAAAATTACACAATAAGTAATTACCAAAATATTTAGAAATTCGACAGTCTAAAATGACTTAGTAACAAAAAATAATTGATTTGAATCTTTGTAGACCACCCTCTCCCCCTCCCCCATATGTTATGTATATAAACCGTAGACTAAGAATTATTTATACCAGTCTGAAGATGGCTCTGACGAGCTGAAACCGGTTACGGTCAAATAAAATTAAGTGGAATAAAGTTTTTTTATTTGTTTTATTATAATCTATCAAAATTTTGATGTAAAAAACAATCAAAAGTTCTGCTAAGGGTTAAATCAGTGGTGACATTCCTTTCCATTCAAATAAATCTACATGGAAGGCAATTATTCGAATATGTATCCATTCAGTGATAATTACCCAAATAATGAAAATGAGAAAGGTATTTGTATGATTTGTATTCATATTTGAATGTACTATCAGTGTATCAGTTTGAGTATTGGCGGGAAAAGACAGTTTAGGAGGGAAAACCAGGAGAGAAAAAAGTGAGGTTAGGTTTAGAGAAAGATTTGAGATTGGTTGGGGGTTATTCCTGTATTCAGAAAGGGAGTATTGTAGTGCAATTGGGATCATTAATAACCGAAATCCTGATGTTGCTATTTAATTTGCTCAAATAAAAAAAAATCATGGTTGGTGTAAGTAATAATTTTTGGCACCTTGACACTGTTTGGTTTTCGCATTATACTCGTAACCTTCACTGCAGGTGTTTACTGTCAAAACAGTCGCTGGCGGTCTTCTGCCATCTCTACTATCGGCAACACTGAAAATAAACAATAAAAGAAGTTAGGTTAGGATTTCAAATAATCTTTTCATTGGTATTCAGGACTCGGAATAAACTAAATCAAACTACAACTTGACACACTTAAATTTGCAGTTAGTTACTTCTTTGGCCGCCTACAAAGTTATGCGTGTCAAGCTGTAAGATTGTACACTCACAGCATAGCTGGAACTCCAGATTTTTCATTATTGTTGTAGTCTGGTATGTCTCCATCAATAATGATATCCACCAACATCTCTCCGGATTCTGAGACTCCCTTATTCCTGTGATGGAAATGAATCTGCTCCCCTGAAATCAACACAAAAGAACAATGATATCAGTTCAGGTTCAGTGCCGGCAACCCGGGTGTTTATTTTATTTTAATTTTTGTACTTAGATTTATTTTACCCACCTCACTAGACAAAGTCTGTTCCGAGGCATGTAAATAAAATATTATAATTAGTAAAAAAATAAATGTTTCAAAGTAGACACGGGTTTAGAAGGATAAAAATTTAAAAAGACAAAATAAAAAGATAAAAATGAAAAGATAAAAATATAAAGATAAAAATTTATGCATATACACACATGCATATGTACATACACAATAATGTTCCCCAATCATAAAGCTAGGCTTAAGGGAAATGTGAGGCGGAAGGGGAACGGGAAAACCATGACATGGAGGAAATTGCACACCACACTGTGATTTTAGGAGAATGCAAAGGCCTTTGATGCAATTCTCGGGGATTATTCTCAGCCCAATGTTTGTGTGAACCGTCCAAGGACCATACAAGATTTAAAGACCAACATCCATGAAGAAATTGCCAGGATAACGCCCGATATGCTGGCAAGAGTCTTGACAAACGCCAGAAATCGGTTCGCTCAATGTATGGAGAATGGGGGACGGCACCTACCTGATATGATCTTTAAAACTAAATTTAAAAAAATTTGTGTATGTGCCTACATTATAAAAAAACAATAAAAAAATTCTGATTCATACGATGGGTTTTATTAAGTTTTGAAAAAAAGAAGTTATGCTGCCGCACCCTTTAGAAACAAAATGCACATGACAAACCATGTATCGCTGCACTCCCCAAGTACGCGGAATAAATTGTTTGCCCTAGGAAATTGAGTGTTAGGAGAGATAAATTAGGATTTGCACTTCATTGTAGAAATTATCTCACCGGTAGCAAATTGAATTTGGGAATCATCATCCTCATCTTCATAGGAAGTCGGTAACATCCTCAGCCTGTTGCTGGCCAGGGGATTGCTGAGGTAATTTTTTTCCTTGCTCTCCTCCAGCTTTGTTGGCGATATCATGAAGCTCATGAAGGGCAGGTAGTCATCCTGGAAAAAAAATTATTTACTTAAATTTTGCAAAACCACGCATAAACAGTTGTAGTGTAACACAATGCTATCACGCTGTATATATGATAGATAGGGAATAGCTCATAAAGGTCTCATAGAAATCTTTTTCTTTTACGTTAGCTCCACACAGGAGGCCCTGAGGAAAAAATAGTTCCCCTCAGGGCCTATGTCATCTTTGGGGATGCTGTGTGGAGAAAAGGATATAACGAATGGGTAGAAATCTGGGGGTCAGTGTTTCCAGGAGTAACGGATGTACAAATCCATCCCTCCCACTGCGGTGCAAGGCGTTTTGAGAGAGCATGGCTGGAGAAGACGAAGGGATTCCCTCAATCACTCTCTACGATCCAGCCTGCCATGCAGCTGGTGGACAGACACATTCGCCGCCAAGACCCGGACACACCTCACCCCATGAACCCGGGCACCCCTGCTAAGTCACCAATCATTGTGTCTCACTTACTATCATGGTGAGAAATAAGATGTAAACGGTGTTAGAAAGAGAAGAAATGACGCTTTATATTTAAATCTAAAATTTAAACACAGAAGCCAAAGTTTCCCCAATGCAATTTAAAAAAAAAAAAATTTTGGGAATCTTTTATTAATTAATTTTACATGAAATAACAAAAAAAGTGAGTTGAGGATTATGTAGATAGCACATTTGTCTAATGAAAAATCGGTATATTTTTTTTTTTTTTTTTTTTTTTTTTTCAGTAATTTTAGTTAGAAAAAACGTAAGGTGAGCCAAAAAAAATTATATTACAAAAATTTCTGACAATATAAGGTTAAACATCCTTTTATTATTGTTGAACTACTGAAATTGCACAAGAAATGGTGTGATGATTAGTTAGTTATGATCTTTACCTTTTTAGAAAGTACATCATTCAAGGCCGTCTGAACGTATTTTCGACCATTTTTCTCCAATATGTCTGCCTCGACGAACTTGGATGGCAGGTTGAAACCGTTCAGTTTCCCGGAAATGTTCAGCAAAGCCTTGTTTCGTTTGTTATTTGCATTTCTCCCATAAATGTCGTTGATTCCTTCAATGTATTTATTGCAAGAGTTGTGGATATCTAGGCATTTTTCAATCTAGAAAAAAATACAATGGAATAAATAGTATTTAATTTTAGAAAAAGACAAACATTTCCAAGTTACGAATAACCTGACAATATTTGAAAATCTCCTACTATCACCACACTAAGCGGAAAATGTTGCTTGTATCGTGATAGAGGACATAGCCAGTCGAGGAATCGAACACGTGACGCCTGGGTGAGACCCAAACGTGATGCCAACCAGCCACTGACCAGTCGAATGAAGGTTTTATGATATTAATTTCACAAATAAACATTTTGTAATAATTTGAGTAAGCAATAACAATAATTTGAAATCAAATTTATGAATAAATAATGGTAGTAAAATTTAAAAAATGCGTGTGGTAACAGTCATTCATCACAGCAACCAAATTTTTATTTTGCATGTTGGTATGCTGAAGGTTTAATTCAAAGAGTCACCTGAAGATTTCCCCCGCTGCACCCGGCGCCACCTACTCCCGCTCCTCGACAGTCCCGCCACCTCTTGCGCTGGCCAGTTCCGCAGGTGGCGGAGCAGGGGCTCCAATCGCTCCATTCTCCCCATACTGGCTTCACTGAAAATAATTAGGCGGGTTCATTATTTAGGATTGAGGGGGTCCATTATCTAGTTTAGAACACTGATAAATTCTTATTTCTCTGATAATTAACACAATTTGAGAGGGAATGGTAGCTTTAATGGTAGTTTTTTTTTTAGTTTTACGCCGGCCCTACTTAAATACTTGAGAATGCATTGCTGTCAAATACTTTAATATAATTATTGTACACTAATCTCTTTGTAAGGGTTCTAACAATATTCAATGTCATCATCATCATAACTCTTGTCTCTACAACCCCTGGTGGGTCTTGGCCTCCTGAAGTCTTCCTCCACTCATTTCAATTTTGTGCCAGCTCTCTCCAGTTTATAAGCTTTAAGGTAGATATGTCTTTGAGGACGTTGTCGCTCCATCTTAATCTTGGCCTTCCCAGGCTCCTTCGCCCTATCAGTCTTGAGTTCAGCAGGGAATTTGGTGCTTGATGCTCGGTCACCTGGCGGGTGCGACAAACGGAAGCTGCATCGTGAACGACTGCCATGCCGAAATTAAGCGTTAGAGAGAGTGCAACGTAGTGGGCGTGGGGGAACCAGGCTACACGCCAGTGTTGCCAGATTACGCGAAAAATGTTCCTCGCGACCGCAGCGCCTTGGAGACCTTATTTTACAGACAGCCCTTATACAATAAAATAAACAAATTAATTGAAATACCTGGACAAGTGGGCAATAAACAAGTTCTAGTTTCTTTATTAAGTCCCAGGCAAGAATCTGAGGGTCCATCGCACTTCCTGGAACGCATCTGCAATCCCTTGCCACAGGTGACGCTGCACTCGCCCCATGCAGACCAAGACAACCTGGACAAAAAATATATAGTTGATTTTATTTTCAAAGAGAGTTGTTTTCAATGTATAAACATATACATTTAGAGAAATGAGCACAGTATCATTTTGGACATTTTAAAAAAAGTGACAGTTGTTCGACCAAGCAAATTTAATAGATAATAAAAACATTAAAAAACCATTGTGCTGTTAGAAAATGTGCAGTTTTTTATATTCCCCTACCTTAGCAGACAAATTACAAAAATGTTGGAACATAAATGAAATAAATGCTGTTGAAATGAGATCTCTGAGGCGTATGTGTACCTAAACCATGTATGATCGTTTGAGAAATGTGGAGATCCGCAAAGAATGCAAGGTTGATATAAGCGTAATGAGTAAGATTAAGAAGGGACCCTCAGATGGTTTGGGCATGTAGAGCGAATGAGCCAAGAAATTAGTGTAAGAAGCATATATGACACAAATGTGAATGGAAGAAGAAGTCGAGGATGCCCGAGGAAGATATGGCACGATCAAGTGAATCAGATACTGAAGACGGGCCATGCCAAGAGTCAGAATAATAGAAGAGTATGTATGAGACGATGTATGAATGGGAATATGGGAATGAGGCAAAGAGTCTGTGCCAAGACAGAGTTGTTTGGCGGTCATCTCTGCCTACCCTTGCGGAGAAACGGCATGATGGTTAGTTAGTTAGTTGGAACATAAATATTAATGAGAGATGTGAATGATGTTCATTGGAGATCTCAAAGAAACTAGCTCCATTGATTCCTTTGTCATCGGCGCACAGACAGGAGACATGCCAAACTGTGCAATTTGAGAGGAGGTTCCCAGCTGCCCCGGGAATTATTCATTGGCTATCCAACACCTCTACTCTTTACTGCGAACATTAAGAAATTACAACACTATACACTGTTCTAATAAATTATGAAGTAGACATTTTTTGTGAATCAATTAATCACTTTTAAACAAAAGTACTACCATTAATATATTAGTACTACCATATTCGAATCCCTTAGTTTGAAACAACAAGTGGATTCTATATACACCGATTTCAGTAAAGCATTTGATAAGGTTCGACATCACATTCTTATAGCCAAACTCCGACTGTTAGGCATCAAAGGTAGTTTATTGACATGGATTATCAGTTACCTCAGTAATAGAGTGCTTAGTGTTAGGATTAATTTTATAGAATCCTATGTATTCGAGGCCACAAGTGGTGTCCCGCAAGGGTCCCACCTCGGCCCAATACTATTCTTAATATTCATTAATGACATTGTAAACATATTTAAAGATGTACAAGTCCTAATTTTTGCAGATGATCTAAAATTGTTTAAAAGAATACGAAATATATATGATTGCCTAATTTTACAAGCTAATTTAGATGAATTTTTTAAATGGTGCGAACAAAATATGTTATTTTTGAACATTGAGAAATGTCAAGTAATACGATTTTCCAGAACTCATTCTCATATCTTACATGAATATAATTTAAATAATGTTAAATTAACACCAGTATCACAAATTCGTGACTTGGGAGTTATATTCGAATCAAACTTAACATTCACAGCACATATAGATGATATAACTAATAAGGCTTTAAAGATTCTTGGCTTCCTTTGTAGAACCCTAACTGATTTTAAGTCCTTGTATTGCATGAAAACACTCTACATTTCACTAGTTAGAAGCCAAGTGGAATACAATTCACCTATTTGGTCTCCTTTCTATAAAGTACACTCTAACAAATTAGAACGGGTTCAACACAAATTTCTTAGGTACTTAAATTTCAAACTCAAAATTCCAATAGAAAACATAAATTATGTAAATTTGATGTATCGACTTAATTTAATTACGTTGTCTGACAGAAGAACCATTTCTGATTTAATTTTATTATACAGAGTCATGAACAACCTTATTGACAGCCCTGCCATCGTTGCTGCTATTAAACTCTATGTACCGACAAGGAATACGAGACAAAGTACAACATTCTTTTGCGACACATACACAACCAACTATCAATCACACTCGCTTACCAATAGGATGCATAATTTGGGCAACAAGTTTGGTGGTATTATAGATATATTTGCTGATTCCCTTTATAATCTTAAATGCAAATTAAACCAACACTTTGTGGAATCCTACAAATTATTGTAACGGGTTTAATATATTTAACGATTTGATGTGTTATTGTAATGTTGTATATTATGTTATTGTCAAATATTATATTGTTTAAAACATTTCTTTAAGCCATGTTCTTCAAAAACTACTTATATATTTCTTTTAATTTTTCACTTTTATAACTTTTGGTATAAATTCTAACTCGATATCTAAATATTATATTGTTTAAAATATTTCTTTACGCCATGTTCTTCAAAAACTACTTATATAATTATTTTTTTAAATTTTTCACTTTTATAAATTTTGTTATAAATTCTAACTCGATAACTCAAATATTATATTGTTTAAAATATTTCTTTACGCCATATTTTTCGTAAACTTCTTGTATATACAATTTTTTAATTTTTCACTTTTATAACTTTGGTATAAAAACTTACTCGATAACTTTTGTAAAACTTACTTATAATCTATGTAAAAGCCCATATGGGCGTATAACAATAATAAATAAATAAATAAATTAATCATTATCAAGGATTTTTTAAAAATAATTTAATTTTAATTAAATTTTATAATGTTATTACCAAGTTCTGCAGGTATTTTAGTTTGTTTATTTTAGTTTAATTTGAACAGTTTGAAAATGGTCTTGTAAGCCGAAACAGCTGTAACTAAAATACTTGCAGAACTTGATAATAACATTATTAAATTTAATTTTTTTCAAATTTCATGGAGTTCTACGAATCAAACACAAAAATAATTAATATATTATCAAGGATAATGTGATAAAGTCCTTTACTTCAACGAGTGTAAAGTACCAAAAAGGGTACCAATAATTGTTGTAGGTACTTATGTCTCTTTTACTCATCTTATTTGTAAATTTTTACTTTGTTTTTTATTGTTTAGTTTATAATTAATTATTATTACTCCAAACATTTACGTAGGTATGTACATTTTGGGAATCATGCCTGTTTTATGTATGTACTTGAATAAATAGGACATATAAAGCTACCAGCGAGAGCAGTTGAGCCCCTGACAGGGTAAATAGAACATATAAAGCTACCAGCGAGAGCAGTTGAGCCCCTGACAGGGTTCCTGCTGAGCGTCGGCTCCGAGACATGGGGCACCCCCGTGCTGGGCCCTTGGGTTGGAGCAGCTGCGGTACCTGCGCCGGCTGCCCGTCCCGCACACCACGGAGCACGACGTCCACGAGCCCCATGAGCTCCAGCCTCCGTCCACCTAAAATATGTCAAAAGCAATCTTTTAAAACATGTATTTACATTAGCCGAGCGATTCTATATCTTTTGTGGGATCTATATTGCTAATGAGATCTGCTGTCAGATTTATGTGATTTTCTATGGCAGTTTTTGGCTTTTTCTATGGGCCGATGTCAGATTTCAACTGTGATACTGTTAAAAATTGGCGAAGCTGGCCTGGTATCCATAGAAAAAGCAATTTATTGACAGCCATAGAAAATCACACACACAAATCTGACAGGATATCTCGTCCGATATCAAAAGATATGGAATCGCTCAGCAGTTATAGTGAATTTTACAACAGTTATGGTAATTTTTAAATATTTTATTGAGACTTTTACATCAGTTATTGAAAGTAAATAATAAAGAAAAATAGTTGAAATTTTTCAACTATTTTTCATTTCAACGATTTTCAAATCACAATGGTGCTAATTTGCTCTCAAAAACTTCAAGAATGGAGAAACAAAACTTTAAACAACTCTTGAGTAAAGTCACCAATTTCCACTATTGACATTGCTCATTGAAACAGTGAGATTTGCTGTGGAACTTACTTTACAAGGAAGAATGAAGCATTCTCTGCGATCGGTGTCATTTCCTCTGCAAGCACTCTTATCCAGCATATCTTCAGACAGTTTCTTGTTCGTTTTATTCATATTTTTGTTCTCATTGCTGTTTACTTTTGTTTCTTGCCCGTCATTCATTGGTCGATCTGTGAACATATTTTTTGTAATTTTTTACTTTATTTATGTTATAGAATTAACAGAACGCAGGTTATAATGGAAGTGTAATACACATAATTTATTAAGTATTTCATGGTGGGTAACAATAATATTTATGTTTCCTTGTAATTTCTTATTTGTGGTCTTTATTATTTTATTCTTTATTTCTTCCCATTATTTCTACATACATTTCAAATATAACTTTTTACATAACTTAAAAATACAGTAAGAAGTGAACATAAGACATAAGTAATGTAAAAGTTAACAAAAATAAATACGTAAATATCAAACAAGAGTAAATAATGGGAACACTAAGGCACTGTCTGTCTGTGGGCAATACATGTAACCAAAAATGCTAAATTACATCAACAAGTACCCTACCTAAGCACGTAAGGTAAATTTTTAAAGTAACGATATAAAAACAATTATCGGCGGATCAACTTCAAGGGAACTGTCTTGAAGTTACGGTAGCATTGTATTGAAAAGTTAAACACAAAGGATTACAAATTTTATAGGAAAAGTTTCAACATCCTAATCAGCCATTTTTTTTTGTAAAGTTACATTTTATCTGTCATTTGAATTTGTTTTGGTAGAAGATTAAATGTGTGAAGATCAATAAAAGTGCTATGTGTTGTACATTTAAATATTGTTTTATATTTACATTTTATGGTATGTATTTAAAAAAAAAAGTTAGTTTTTGTGGAATCATTGGATTATTCTTACCTGAATTGCTTTCATCAGATACTTGTCGAGATGAGAATCCGCTGAGAGCTTCCAGATCTCCGTGGAACTGACACTCTCTTCTCCGGATGCTGACGCCAGAACCACATGAAGCATTACACTCGCTCCATTGACTCCATGTGCCCCATTCCGCGGGTACTGTGGAAGAGATCAATTCAAATAATTCATTTCACTTCCAGCGTCACAGGTAGTGTCTAATAGATTGTGTTCGTTGTGCATCGAGTTTAACAATATAAAGAATCCAATAACTCTTTAAATGCGTTTGTGACGTTTCGATACTACGTGCCCCCTTTTCGATATGTGGCTTTATATGTTTATCTCTAACTAGCGAGTTCCGGGCATGCATTGCAATGTCACTAATAAAGAAATTGTTTCTCCCTGCGTGTCTTTTCCCATTCGTCCTGTTCCCCTTCCGCCTTCCCTTCCCCTCGGATATCCCGTTCTCCTCATGTGTTCCCTCCACCTTCCCCACCTTTCCTCTTCCCCCTCCCGCAATCTCCTACCCTCTCCCGTATTTAATATATTCAGTCCCGGAACATTCAGATTTTCAAACAGCTCGCGTGTCACCTATTGCAATTTTTTTTTACAAATTTTCATTTTTCATATACTACAAACATTCATTTTTGTATATTATAAGAACAATTAATTAAATTTGGTACCTAACATATGTAACTATTAAAAATAAATATAATTTTGGATTAGATTCAAAGTATTCGATTTTGTTTAGTACCAGAGTTGAGTACTTCAAATAAATTCATTAATTCAAAGAGTTTATTCGAAAATTAAATTTCGATTTAACAATCGATGGTTTGCAAAATGTCATTCTCAAATTGTGACATTTTTGACAGTTTCATAATAGTTTTTGTAATGATTAAAAAAACTTTGTAGATGTATTGTCATGTTATTGTAATAATCCAGAAACCTTCACGAGGGTGGAAAGAGGGTATTTTGAAAGTTTCAAACATTTGTTTTGCTTAATATAGCAATGCATAGACACCTCCTGCCTTAGTTCGTATTTGTCCAATAGACCAATAGAAAATTTTACAGGAGAAGGTTTTCTTTGATTATTTCAATGAAACATAATGATAGGTGTTTAAGATAAATCTATTTCCGTAAAGGTAAAGGTTTCATTAGTGTTAATAATTCTTAGTTAAGTGATTAACTGTAATTTTTTATACTTTATTTTTAATTTTAAAGTAGAAATTGAACAAAACCTAAAATGGTCTATTATCGAAACATATATGAATTTTTATAGATAATAAAATTTTAAAGTTTTTTTCATCACCTTCCAAAAACAGGTTTTAGTTTTCGGATACATTCAGAATCACATTCGATTTATTAAGATTTTATTGCAAAGCGGAAATAATCTGATAATCTGACAGAATATGCTCGAGGCCTGAGGAGTTAATATTATCTTCTTCTTCAATGATTAAATATGTACCATCCATCCATGGTACCATAAATGGGTACCATCTTCAAAAGTTATTCCAGTAAATTGAAAAAATATGTATTACGTACTACTAGGTACTAACCCAAAACCTTGACGTGGAACTCTTTCTCAACCTCCCCCACCTTGTTGTGTGCGTTGCAGACATATTTGCCGGCGTTACCCAAACCGGCATCCATCACGTTGAGGAAGCGACCGTCTTTTGATATGTGGAGAGAGTCTGCACCATAAGAGTTGTGTAAACGGAAGCCATCCTAAAATACAAATTAATTAAAAAAAAAAAGTTTAACCCATTGGCCTCAAACGCCGCCACCCTTGCGGGTGTACAAGGGTATGTCGTAAACTCAAACCACGCTAGCCTCGCGGGTGTGAAATATGTCGGCTTTAAACCGACAAACGGACATCCGCGTAACATCTGTTTTTTTTTTTTAATTTTGAATGCCAAACGCACTATATATATATTTAAGTATTCATTTCGCAGTATTCGCAATAAAACATTTCTAAAGTTTTTTTACCTGATATTTACAAATGAATTTTTGTTAGCGAACTGCGTCATTGAGAGTTTGTCAAAATGACGATTCTTGAAAATCTTTCAAAGTGACCCTCCACGTTCATAATTGCTTCGAGGACTACCACACAAAATTATTTTTTTAGTTATACCTAAGTATACATTACATACTTAAAAAAATAAATTATGCCAATAAGATTGACCAATGACAATTTAACAAAAAAAAAAACCTTTTTTTTTAAAGTCATTTTTATATTCAGATTTAATCATATTATAATTGTATTTTAAAACACAAAAAATAAGTAAATTTTAAAAAATGATTACGATTAAACATGTAGTTTAAATATTAGATTTAGTACACCACTAAAGATTTAAAATGTTTAGTACAAAATTAATTCAGACGTGAAGGACAATTTTTTAGCTTAACAATTCGGAGGCCAATTAGGGTTAATATTTTAATTTTTCTATCTTATTGCAAGATTCATCTCAAACTAAATGCTATCTAGGTAAATAAAATAATAAAAAAACCTATCTTGGATAAATTTATCCATTTTTATTTAATTTGCTACACTGATACTAATTTTCTATGTTATGTGCCCGCGCCCTTGAGGTGATTTTTCACAAAAACGGCACTATATAAATCGTCCAAATATTATTATTATTATTATTTATGTAGTTGTGGTATTAAATTTGGGCTTTACTCTCAAATAAATCATTTGAGCAGATAAGCAAACAGTAATTTACCTTATACCAAAAGATCTCTGGTTCAGGATGCGCGACCGCATTACAAGCCAGCTGGAAGCCCCTGCGTATCTTGGCCACCAGCTCCCCGGGGGTCTGCTCCGACCCCTTCTTCTCCGGCTCCTCGAGTATGCGAGGTGCCTCCACCACCTCCATGGTGAACAGCATCTCCATGGTGCCCACCTTGTTGGTGCCGATGCAAGAGTAGTTGCCATTGTCGACCACAGTCACATTATTGATTATCTGAAATTATTTAAGCTGATGAATCGAAAACACTACAAATAATAAGATTATTTTTGTCTTACTCCGCTTACTGGTTAATACAGAATATTTCGTATTCAAACAGTTAAGTTTAGCTTATTATCACGAAAAGTGAGTTTATATCAGGGAGACGAAAAAATATATAAAAAATATGAATGTGAAAACCAATTTAATTTATTTTTATGATTTCGAATAGCTTCAGATCATACGCAACTTTTGAGACCCCAGGCGTTTGAAAATAAGGCAAATTTTTTTCTCTCTATAGAGAGCCACACAAGCTACTTCTGATATCGGACATTTGTCAAATGAAACTGGGTCATTTTAACGTCTCATTCTTGTGTGTTCAACAAAAGAACTATAAATAACTTTTCGACTTCTGAATTTCCTCTCTTCTCTCCCTTTTGTCCCTTCAATAGTCAGATTCACTACTTATTTTCCTGAAACGGACCCCCTGCACGACAACCCAAAAGATCAATCAGACCTTCAGCGAAACCTTAGGACAAAGTACAAAGAAAGTCTTATTTATAAAATTCAAATTAAATGCAATGCAATGCTCACAAGTACGCTGTTGGAATCCCGAGTTTGCATATGGGGAAACTTGTCGCGTCCAATGTCAAAGTAGGGGTGCTTCAACCAACGGATGACGGGTTTTGGATTGGAGGTGATGGGGCATTCCAGGTGGACGTTCTGTCCCTGCTTGGCCACAAAAGATGTTCCACCATCTTTTTGCTGTTCTACATAGGGGCTGACTGGGAAGGTACAAATGTATGATAAATTACACTAAAAATAAATATTTTTTAAACATAGAAGTAGTTAACATGTTTTATTATTTTTTATAAATTTTGTTTGTTTTATAGAAGTACATAATATTAAAATAGTATATTAAAATATAAGTGGATAAACAGGTCTTTAAAACACGCGCGATTTTTCGAGCACGACGGCGTAGCCGAGTGCTCGAAATAAAGCAAGTGTTTTAAAGACCAGTTATCCACGAATATTTTACGCTATTTTTTTTTATTGGTACACTTTGAAAACATAAATATTGATATTATTATTAAAAATTTGGAAATAAAACTATTAATGAATTCGTGATGTGACATCACAATATCTTGTTGTCATGGAAATGAAAAACACAAACATTAATTTGCAATCTGTCACATTTGACGTTTAAAATATTCCTGTCAGATTTATAGTTAAAAGTTGACATTTAGACTTCACATTTTGTTGATTTGTTGATGTTGCCATGGTAACTTTAAAAAACGCGCGTTCCATAAAGTGCGATTTAAACACGCTAGAGCGTACTTTAAATGAGTAAAAAAGGGCACCAATAAAAAAAAAAAAATTTTTTTTTTTTCACATACTTCAATTGTGAACTGTCTGAATAAGTGTAAAAAATAAGTCAAATAACAGTAAACAATCGATTTTTAACATGTCTAAAAAAGTTACGGTTTCGGTGTCGGCAGATTTTCTGCTGAAACCGAAACTGATGCCGAAATCAGATTTTTTTGCCGAAACCTAAACCAAACCTTCGGTCGGTCACTATTAAGAATTGTATGTTTAATGTATTTTAAATATTAAATGTTATGAAACATAAGTTATCGTTTTTTTTTTTCTTTTTTTTGGAACAAGAATATTGTTGGATGCAACATTCTTCCGGGCAATCGTTCAGTTATAACTCTCTATCTCTCCTTATATCTTCTACCATTTACGATTTTAAAAATAAATAATATTGTCTCACCCCAAACATCAACTTGATAATTCATCTTATCCTCTCCAATATTGTTTCTGGCAACGCACGTGTAATTCCCAGCATGTTCTCTCGTTACTTTCTTGATAAGCAACACTTGGCCGTGGTCTTCTGTCATGACGTTGGCGTCGTAGAACCTGAGGTAGTTCTTGTCCTTGAACCAGTAAATGTCTGGAACGGGGTTGCCTTGGGCACGGCAAACGAGCTTGATGGACTGCCGTTCTAGAGTTTCAAATGTTTTCCAACGGTTTTTGGTACGATTGTTGTTGCTCAGACGTATCTCGCTGGTGTTGTCGTCTAAAATTTCTGGTAGAGCTGGAAATTTTTTTTTTTTTTTAAATTGTGTTTTAATTATCAACAATTTCGAAAAATAATAATGTTGGATGTTTTGAGATTTAGCGTGCCTAATTACACAGTGAATTGAAATTCACAAAAACCACAATATTAACAGGAACGATGGGGTTAAGCTTCATGGTTCTTGGTTTCTAGCATTAGACAACAAATTCAATTTGGGAGGTGGGTATGGGTACCGCCGCCCCAGAAACCATTTATTGGATAATCAATACCCCTGCCATAGATCACCTCAAGTGGTCCGCTACTTTGGTGTCTTAGCAGGGGTGCCCTTGTACATGGAGTGAGGTTTGTCCGGGTCTCGGCAGTGGATGCATCTGCCCGCTAGCTGATCCAGAGAAATTGGTTGAGGGAGACCTTTTGACCTCTGCAGCAGGACTCTGTAGGAACATCGCCTTGCACCGCAGTGGGAAGGGTGGATTCATACATCCGTCACTCCTGGACGTACTGATCCCCAGATTCCACCACCCCTAATACCCTTTTCGTTCCCAGAACTTTCTTTCCTTTCCACCCTCCACACAGTATAGGGATGGATTCATATATCCTTTATTTTTTCCCTCTCTGAACTTCCTCTTTTTCCTTTCCTTTAAAAGACCCTCCACAGCATCTCCAGAGATGACATATGCCCTGAGGGGAACTATTTTTTGCTTTCTTAAACCATTCAACCGATTACGATGAACCTTCGGTGATTTGTTGTACACATGCCCATGAAGGTGTCTATAGGAAGGAGATAGGGAAGAGGAAGGTGGGGATGTACATACTGGTGAGCTCTGGCGTTATGAAATTTGAATAAAAAAATTACAATATGTGGCACACGAGTTTTTAGAAAAATGTTTGTATTTCATATAGTTTAGTGGCAGGGAGGGAAGAAGGCAGGGGGGGAGAATAGGGGAAGGGGGGAGGGGAATGAAGGAGGGGATTTCACATAAAGGGGACTAGGGACATGGGGATGCGGGAGGATGGAAGACGGGAAAGGTGGAAGGGAACACGGTAGGAAAAGGGGACGTGGGAGGGGAACGGCGGCGGGAACGGGGACGCATGGGAAAGTTCACAGGGATGTGACATTACAACGCATGTCGGGTACTCGCTAATGTTCTATAAAATTCAAAATAAATAAAAAGAAGTATACAAGCTACTTACCAAGAACATCAATATGAATGTCCAATTCTTCTGTTCCGATTTTGTTTTTGGATACGCAGGTGTATTTTCCAGAATCCCGGGCATGCAGATTTTCAAAAGAGAGCTCCGTCATGTTCAAAGACTCGGAATTGTTCAGGACGACTCCGTTCTTTATCCACATCACCGAGGAGGGGGGATTCCCATAGGCTATGCACATTATGGACACGTTTGAGCCAACCTGGAATGAAAATTGATTTAAGTGAAAATGAGGATATGTCCTTTTTTAATATCACTAAAGTCCTAAATATTCAGAGCCTGTGATACCCTCGATTCCCCTGCCTGCGGAAAAACAGTGTTATGCGAAAAAGTCTGCTTAGCCAAGCGATTCTATATCTTTTGCGGGATCGTTAAGAGATAATGGACATGATCTCCTATTAGATTTGTGTGACTTATTTGCTTTTTCTATGTACAACATACATTAAATGAATAAATAATCATGCATACTTGCAGGAATTCGTCTTTAAAACGATCTAAACTTAAATGTGTGACAGTAAATACGTAAAAATCACACAAATCAGACAGGAGATCACATCTGTTATCTCTTAACTATCCCACAAAAGATATAGAATTGCTCTTCCGAGACATTGGCTGTTAAACATTTCATTTGACTGTGGTGAGCATATGTACATTTATATTGGGTTGTTTCGCAGAATTTGAAGAATTCATAAAATTTCGAAGATAATTTTCAAATTCTGTTGTTATTCCAGTTCTGTAAAGCGACTGACTCGTTATGATATAAAATCATAACTTTAGTAGAACTTTTACGGTACTTGGAAAATAACTTTGAAATTTAACGAATTGCTCAAATTTTTAGAAACAATCCATCGTAAAGTCAAATAAATTTATTTATAAAATAGTTTCATATTCATATCCATTCATATTCATTCAAACATAAAAATAATACCATCCTTCCACAAATCAACATCAATTTGCATATTCTTAATATTGTCTTTCCATAAGTTTAATCAGTGTCTGTTTCACTGCTGAGTATATGAACATAATTTTCACAAGGAATCATTGGCAATGGCAATACATTTTTAATCCAAACAATACCATTCGGCATCACTGAAAAAGTTATGATAAAGACAAATATCGAAGCGCTGACTGTACAAAACGTCAGCTTCAAATTGGCTTGACTTCACCGTTGTAGAAAAAAGGGGCACTCCAGGATGGACAGGTTGAAGTGTTTGCTGGTCTTACCTATCTTGATCTAGAAATAGTATAAGAGTGATCATACTTTCAAAGCAATATTCCCCACGGCATCGGTGACCTCTTGACTGCCCGACACGTTGACCTTTACGGCGGGTACATGGGGCTGCTCCAGAATGGATAGGTTGAAGTGTTTGCTGGTGTTGCCCACACTGTTTTAGAAATAGTATAAGAGTGATTGTACCTTCAAAGCAATGTTCCCCACAGCATCGGTGACCTCTTGACTGCCCGACACGTTGACCTTCACGGCAGGTACCCGGGGCTGCTCCAAGATGGACAGGTTGAAGTGCTTGCTGGCGTTGCCCGCCTTGTTCTTAGCCAAACACACATAACTCCCCTCGGAGTATTGCGATACGTTGAACGTCTTGAGCATTCGGCCATCGCCGATTATGTCCCAATCGGGTGCATATCTGAAATTTACAAAAAGATATAATACATCAATCTACCTACCTACCTGCCAAGTCTACTGTTGACATATTTTTTTGTCTACGTAAAATTATTAAAAATCATCAAACAAAACAATAGTGAGCTAAGTCTAAAGTGCTCAAATTTTATAAACTGTAGACTGCGCGTCAAACCAACGAATTTTTATCGTGTGAAGTGGCCAGCTTTAGTGTTTTTTACCTACATTTTAAAAACTGCCACGAAGTGTCAAACTCTACCCACTGGTAAAAATAAACTGTTGTAAAATACAAATAGTGCCTCATTCGAAGAAATCTAAGTGACGCTGAAGTGATACCGATTACCATCCAATAATAATAAATATCTACCTACTATTATCACTTTTTTACGGAAAGATCGTGTAAAACAATATTATCATGAATACAAAGTGCACTGTTTGCGAAAAAAAACATTGACAATCTATCAGACCTTATATGCTGTGGTGTCTGTGAAAAAAACCACAACCTTATATGTGCAGATATTACTGAAACGACACGCCGCAGTGCCAGGAGTCTGCAATGGAGATGCAAAAAATGTGTAAAAAATGCAAAAAATAACAAGCCAAAGCATACGAATAATGGAATATTATCAAACAACGAACAAGAACCGCCATCTATTATCAAAAAAGCAAAACAGTTTACTCAACCGCCAAAACCTGAACTATCAAATCAATCAATCGACACAGAAAACTTACCATCTGAAAATATAGATGGCGCCAATAGTCTCTTAACCTCCCATTTATTTATAAAAGAGTTGACAGATTTTAAAACATCCATAATGAAATTCGTGGAAGAAAAATTCGTTTCATATATAAATAAATATGAAGCTCTCTTCTCACAAAATAACGAAATAATAAAATCTATCCAATTTATGGCAGATCAACAAGAAGACCTAAGAAAACGGATAAATATTATGGAAAAGGCACAAGAAAAAGTCAACGAAGAATTTACTGCACAAAAAAATCACAATAATATACTGCTGAATACCATTTCTAAACAAGATGAAAAAATTGATAAATTGGAGTATCTAAGCCAAATTTGCAACATTGAGATTAGAGGTGTTCCGGAGTCCGACGTTGAAAATAATACAGAAGTTGTCAAAAAAATCTCTAAAATTATCAACTACGAAAATACCGACGTGCATTTTGCAATAACAAAAATCTACAGGCTGGGACCGAAATTCTCCGACAAAACTCCAAGACCTATTGTAGCTATGTTCAATACCATAACATCGCGGGATGACTTCCTATCTAAATTCAAAATCTACAAGAATTCCACAACCAGTATGACAAATAAAATAAATATAAGGGACCTAGGATTATCGCAAGACGCCAAACACATTTACGTAGCAGATCAATTAACTCAAAAAGGAAAATTTTTTATTATTTCAAACAAAAAAATTTGCTAGAGACAATAATTATAAACACTATTGGTCCACCGGAGGGCGCATACTTTTGAGACAAACTGATACCTCCAAGATATTTTCAATAAATAATATTGCTGACCTGGACCGTGAAAAACATCAATTACTGTGACTGACGATACAAAGTACTGTGCTGCTACATCACTCCACTATATTAGATACTAATTTCTGTATTATATTATGCTTTTATTCGTTATTCTGTTATACTCATTGTGTACCCCTACCTAAATATGATAAACAAACTCACTACAAAATCATTTGCACCATTCCATTCGCATTATGGTATGTTTCGCTTGTTAATCTAGTTACCTCCTTGATTTTAAATTATTTATCTCGCCAAATTATTCCCAACAGATATACTTACTTTGCTTATTATCCATTATATTGTTTTAATATACTTTAATTTTGTTAATTCTATAATCATAACTCTTTTCACTGGTTTTTTCATGATTCATACCACGATTTTCGACAAGATAACACATACTCAAAATAATGTACTATCCTTCTTATTATTATTATTTAGATCGATTGTTTTTTGTTTTTGTCTTATTAGTCACACCACCACCATGATATTTTACATGAGAAAGATGTATTCTTCTCTCATCTAAGCTTATCTGTTTTAACACAAGCAGTGAGAGTATATTATGTAATCCTATATTTACAGCAAATCAAATGAATATAATACACATTATCATCCATCTTATTTATGAAGTAATTATTATTTAATTTTTTTTAGTAACTTGAACAAGATGAAACTGAACTGTATTTACTTTAAATATTTCCATCAATATATTAACTCTTCTAATTATTGCTCTCTTAGTACAATCACAAACACATCTAATATATGTATTAAATATCTTATCTTACAGATAAATCATTTTGAAACATACACAATTACCACCATCCATAATTCAATCTCAAGTCTTCTAATATCTTTTGTGATACAAGTATATAACCTAACTATCAATATTTTCCTAACACTTTTTTATACGAGTCATAGCAATAATAATTATATGTGTACTCAATATACATTCTTATATTCCTTATTACATTCCTCTGGTTCTATCATAAAAACCTTAAAATATGCTATTTCATATTTTTATTGCCCAATATTCTTACATTCTAAACGGGAATCAATTATACCACACACGTATATACTATCTACTAGCAACAACATTTACAGTAATATTTTCATTGTAACACTTGATATAATTATCACAAAAATAATAGAACTTGGAAAATATATACTGCAAATTCTCAAGTTCTGTTTTTTTCACTCTTTTCTATTTTTTATTATAATTTCACCAATTTTACCATGTGTTTACACTAGACTTCACTCAAAGAAACTATTTTTAATTGATCACCGTGAAACAGGCAGCCGCCTAGTATGGTGATTTAATAAATCTAATCTAAGTAAATGTCTAATATATGTAACATGTATTTTATAAATAAATAAAATAAAAACATAATATTGAATGAATACCAATCTTCCAATAACGATACACAACATTAAGTATATGAGAGAAAATAAAGTGTGAGTCTATCGAACACAAAACAATTATTAACGCTTTGAAAAAGAGAAGTGATTAGAGAGGTGAAGTATTAAATTACAAAAGATTTGAGAAATTTTGAAAAGTTCTGGTGGCTATCGCTAAATAAATCAGTTACTGCTACAGTTTGATTTTACAGACATTATATAGATGACACATTCACAAAAAAGGTGGAGAGAAAGTTAAATTGGTTGTTTGAAAAGGAACATGAAAAGTTTCTGGTTTCTTAGTAAACAGTGATTGATTTGGTTTTGATTTTGACCAAGGCGGAAGATTTCAGGTGGTTAATTATAATTTTATTAGGTTTGTTACAGAAAAAATTTAAATAAATTATAATGTTAATTTAAGAAAAATTAATGTTTTTTTTTAGGCCGGGTATATGCTGAGACAGCGCAGAGCGGATCAGACATACGCTGCCGGACAGACACATGTGTGCAGAAACGTGTCCGTTCTGTCTGGCCTGAGTTGTGGTCACGGTTTTAATTATACGCAATATGTGCACAGGTGGGCAGTATTTCCCATGAGAATCTCGCTTTTTTAGGTATGTATTTGAGCTTTGAAAGACTATATATATCAATAGTAAATCATTAATTTCAAAGTCATTTGGGCTCGGAACTTGGCATTATCACAAATGCCATTGCTCAAGCATCCCCACCATTGAACTGTGTCGCAGAATCCTGCTCTGCTCTGAACGGCCTGCATCTCAGCATATCCCCATCCTTATATTTACAATATCAACCATAAAGTGAATGGTAGAAGAAGTCAGGGAAATATGAGAAAGACATTGTCATACTCAGGTCATGTTCAGGTCAAAATTCAGAATAATAGAAGAGTTTATGAGTTTAAGTATATGAGTCCTATTTTGCATAAACCCTTCTTCTATTAACTGCCCGGAGCCAGTAGGACTAAAAACGATTGACATAATAATTAGAATAAATTTTTGATTTACTTAACAGTCCATTGGATGTCGGGTTTAGGGAATCCAGTATTGATGCAATCCAACCTGACGGCTTGTCCTAACCTCACTTCCATATTTACAGTCTCTGGTCCATCAATCTTGGGAGGTGCTATAACATAACGGACAAATAAAAATAGTTGAGTAACGTTTTTCAGAGGTCTTTTTATTGAAGAGTAAATAGCAAAATGCATAGAGCGAGAGCAGAAAGAAAAGAACTGAGAGAAAAGACTTTAACAATTGAGCCCTTATGCGGAAACACATGGTCAAAATATCAGTATTTTTGTGCAAACCTACTAAATTACGCGCCATATATCTATCTATGTTGAATGTTGACAGCAAAGATCGATTTAAAATCTTTACCACAGGTGGCAGTATAAGGCCTATGATGACAGCCGGTAGTGCGCTCCCTTTCCGTACATAAAGTTTCCACATAAAGTTTCCTCGAAGTTAGACGAAGTTCGAAGTGCATACTACACATTAGTGCAACCTCGTGAGGAACCCAGTCTCTCGGAGTCCACGCACTAGGCAACATGGATGTTCAAGTGGCAGCTGCCGTTGCAATGTGCATTCTCACTTATTATAACTATTTGAGGCGGCACATTTGGGAGGCGGGTATGGCTACCGCCGCCCCGGGAACCATTTATTGGATAACCAACACCTCTGCCATAGGTCACCCCAAGTGGTTCGCTATGTTTGGCGATTTAGCAGGGGTGGCCGGGTTCATGGGGTGGGGTTTGCCTAGGTCTTCGTGGCGAATGCATTTGCCCACCAACTGCGTGGCAGGCCGGATCAGAAGAGACTGGTTGAGGGAGATCTTATGACCTATCCAGCAGGACTCTCAGAACATTGACTTGCACTGCAGTGGAAGATACGTACGTGCATACATAATAGATGCATACGACTGCCACTCCTGGACACACTGATCCCCAGAATCTTACCCACCCTTTTCCTTTACAGAACTTCCTCTCCTCCCTTTCCTTAAAAAGACCCTCCACACAGCATCCCCTAAGATGACATAGGCCCTGAGGGAAATTATTTTCCTCTGGGCCTTCTGTGTGGAGCTAATAAAAAAATAAAAAGACAAAAAGGCAAACGGAAGAAGTTGTACATATGGTTATTATGGTTACCTGACACATCTACGGTGAATTTTTTCTTGGTTTGTCCGTGTGGGTTGGAGGCCACGCACATGTGTTCCCCTGCGTGGTGTGTCTTCACAAAGTTTCTTCGCAGTATGGGCGAGATGTCTCCTATCATCTCCAGGTTTCGGAGCCACTGGACCTGAATTACGAGAGAACCGGTTTATTCATGTTATAAAGCAAATGGGTAGGTAATTTCTTGTGTAATTTAATCTCTTCTTTTAATTTTAATTTTTTTTAAGAAAGACAAACATTCCTGGGTTTCAAATAACCTGAAAACATTTTAAAATCTCCTACTACCACCACAATAAGCGGAAAATGTTACTTGTGTCTTATAGTACCATCACTGGAGCGACTAAGGTCAAAATATGGACCGCTTTTATTTTTCTGTGATTGACAGCGGTCCAAAATTGGACCATTTTTTAGTTTTAAAGTTTACGATTTAATAATATTTTTTTCATAAATCCTACGAATATTGATAATTAAAGACCGGATTATATGCAACAAAACTAGCTAAAATATGCACGAAAATCCATAAAAAGGGCCAAAATATGCAACATGAAATAGTACAGGAAGTCATATTTTAAAATATTTTTTTATTTTAGTAAGCCATTAGTTCTCAAGGATAACAATCGTATTTTCGAAGATAATAATTACAAAATGTATATTTAACAATGAAATTTACAATTATTATAAGCAATAATTATCAGCCTGAAACACTCATCTACATTGAAAAAATCTTCCAAGAAAAGATACTGGCCGCCAACGGGACTCGAACCCGTGACCCTCTGATTGCCGGTCAGGAGCTCTGAACCACTGAGCTATGGCGGCTTATCTAAAACCCGCTAAATAATTCAATATATACTAGTGTTTCATTTGACAATTACTTCTTATTACATTTTTCCAACTGAAAACAACCAACTTTATTTTTGTGAGAGAGGTATTGTTAAATACTAAATCTCTCGCTAGATGGCATCGAGATTAATTATGTCTGCATTTTTTGGTGAAAATACTTTAACTTGTCAAATATTAATTATTATTTTTAATTGATAAACTAACGTTTAAGACAAGATTTTTATGCATAGCACAAAGGTAGATAACAATTATTATAAGCAATAATTATCGGCCTGAAACACTCATCTACATTGAAAAAATCTTCCGAGAAAAGATACTGGCCGCCAACGGGACTCGAACCCGTTGATAATAGTCAGTGACCTATGTGAGGCATCTGAACGATGAACGAGATCGAGCGTAAATATGCAAGATCTCAATTTTTTCGCTAAAATACCGCTGAAAAGGGTCTAAATATGCAAATATGCAATTGCATATAATCCGGTCTCTAGTGATAATCAACAAAAGATAGGTTAATTCATCGGCTGTACAGAACTATAATCATTTTGTATGTCTCCATATTAAAATTCGGAGGTATGTATTTTTAAATGTGGGCGGAAAAAATTTAAAAAAATCACAAGCAATCGAAGGAAAAAGTTTTAAATCGCGCTGTTGCTCGAGTGGATAATCATGCATACTTGCAGGAATTCGTATTTAAAACGATCTAAATTAAAGTATGTGACAGCTCACAGCTGAAACCTGACATCTGCCTATAGAAAAACATATAAAAGCCATAAAAAAATCACGCAAATCTGACAGAAGATCACGTCCGTTATCTCATAACGATCCCACAAAAGATATAGAATCACTCTTCTGGGCAGGCCCTATACATAGTTATAGTATTCAATGAAACTTACATCAGCAGCAGGATTAGCATCAACATGGCAAGACAGTTTCATGGGCTCCCCTTCCAGGAAGTGGACGTACTCCGACTCATCGCTGTTGCCGCTGATGAAGGTGGGCGGCCACTGAACCACCAACTTGAAGGTGGCGGACACCTTGCCCCCCGTGTTGGAGGCCAGGCAGGAGTACTCCGATGCGTCAGTGCGAGACACGTTCGAGAGTTTGAGGGTTGTGGTGTTGGCATTGTTTTCAACTAGATCTGAGTTCTGGAAAATTAAGCATTAGTATTTCTGTACATTATAATATAAATATTTAGTAAAATATAATATGATTCTAACCTATGTTCAAAGAGAGATTGGACCAGGCTCTCATATTATAAGATGAGAAAATATTGTAACCCGAAAGCAAAAGAGCGTTCTTGTTGAATAACCTTATGAAGAAACCTTTTCTTTACTAGGTGATCTGTGTTAACCTAAAAAAGTTTCAGAAACCACATTTGAGGATCTGTGTAAACTGTTAAATTCGCATTGTAAACCTGTTCATAATATTTTTGAATCTAGTGAAATATTTTATAGGTGTAAACAATCTGCGAGTTAATCGGTAAAAGAATTTACGGAAAATTGAAAATTTTCAGTTTGTTATATAATTTTAAACAGTGGTTAGAATCATGTTTAAAATATATGACGTGGCAGTAAAAATTAAGGTGTAAAACCTCAATTCTGTCAGACCCTTCTCAAGGGAAATTTTGAGGTACTCTTGTCTTGATAAACACGAAGACCTCCGGGGTCGAGTGGTTAACCCTTGGAATGCCAAGGATAAAATGCCAATCACCCGCTGTGTGCCGTCTGACAATTATTTTCATAATAAGTTACTTGTTTTGCATTAATTGATGTTTTAAATGAGTCTATAATGTAAATAAATAATTGTCTAATAAATAAATAATTGTGTAACAATAAATTGGGATTTTTTGATTACACATATGATTTTGTAAGTTACCTTGTACCACTGAATGTTTGGCAAAAACAAAGAGGACTGGAGGGGACATTCCAGATTGGCAGTGGATCCTTCTAAAGCAATGATGGTCTTCTCATGTTCGTCTGCGTCCAACAATACGGGAGGTGCTGAAATTAAAACAAAATTCTCCACTTAGCAGTTTGAAGTATTTAACAAAGATTTTATGCATGTTTTATTTACATATTATGTAGATAGATTTATACATACATGTACATCATCATTACCTAATTGGGGATGCCATAGTCTCACTGGCTCCGTATGGGAGCGGCTGGAACTCTTGTTATGTATTCAGAATTGGTATGCAATAGCGTGAATGTGACAATTTTTCCAGAAGTGAAAATTTAATGCCATTCGGTTCATAATCAGTTTGTCTGAGTTTGTTCGTCCAAAGAATTTCGAATACTTACTCACAACTCGGGCGACAGTGTTTTTAAAAAGAAAATGTCTTGAGGGACAGAGATTACCGGTTTTAGATACGGTCATGCTCATTCCAAAAATTATGCCTCCGAATATTAATACCGAAACATTTACTGCTTTCTGTGATTTAAACACAATTAAATCATTTACATTTCACCGTTTATTCCATATTTTTAGGTTTTGTAAATAAATCGGTAGGGGAAATTATATAATATATCCAAAAATGATATATGTAAATATGTCATTTTTCTGCATCTTATTTTCTCGTTCGATCTGCGTTATCAAAATATTTCAAGGAAAATAAGTGCATATTTTACGATCTGCATTTTAAGGGGATATTTTTTCTAAAAAAATTAAAAATAAATTAAATACTGTTATTAAATAAATTTATAAAAAATGTTGAGTATTCTAAAAGATCTATTTAACGTTATATTATATTAAAAATTCCTAATTAGAGGTCTACAAAAACAGGAAATTATGATTTAAAAAAAAAATAGAAAACACTCCTTTCGCTCTCGTGAACAATAGGCCACTTGCATGGATTTCATAACGACTTGGAAAAAATTTTTTTTTTACTAAGATTTCGAAAATTTTAGTAAAAATTTTTAGAAATGTATGGTTTTTTTATTTTTAAATAAATAAATCCATTATTTGAGCTTGTGACGTCACTACATGAAAATGTCCCGTCTCTTATTATGTTCCCTTAATTTTGTAAAATTCCACACTGATAAATTTTTTTTTATATGGCAACACTTTGATTTCCGGCAAAGTTTTGAATTTTCGTTTAACGTTCACTAGAATTATTGTTTGTTCTATGCGAACTTATCCTTTGGTTTCATTTTTTGATAAAGATGGCGGTGTTTTTACAGATGTTACGAAGAGAACCCCGTACAATTTATTGCTATTCGTGTGGAAAACATTATTTTTTTAAAAATGATTTTCGGGCTATGTAATTATCGTTTTTTCACACCCATAAAATTATGTCCCGTATTTCCGGTTTATAAAAAAAAGTCTGATTTTTCGGATTGAAATTTTCAAAAAATCGCCAGGGTTTCAAAAATACAATTAAAAAAAAAAAATACAGAATGTGATGCAAGTGCACAAGATGTACAGCATTTCCAATTTAGGCAACTGAAATAAATTCATACTCAAATTTGGGTAGCAATCGCTCGAGTGGTTCAAATGTTTTTTTTTTTAATATGTATCACTGCTTTCAAGAACTATTATTACCGTTTTGGTATTGGTTTTGCTCTCTCCTGATCAATTTATTTCATGTCACATTTACGGTGTTGTATGCCGAAAGACGAAATGTATATGTAAATGCGATATTTTCTTTATGGAGAACTCAATCAGCCCAAGATCTGTAAATCTGGTAGCTACTCAGTAAACTTACCGATAACTTGAACGTGATAGTCAATCTCAATAGAGCCCTCGGTATTGGCGGCTTGGCAGGTGTATTTCCCGCTCAGGTCTTCCGTCACTAGTCTTAGAGACAGGGTGCCGTCAGCATGAACTTTGGTGTGTAAATCTGTAAAAGGGTTTCATATTTATTTATTAAATGTAAAATAGTACTTAATATGAACAGTGCGTAGGGGCTGATACAAAAATTGCATAATGCGCAATTCAGTTATAAACGAAGTTCAGTATTTTTTTTTTTTTTAACATGAGCTCCACACATGTCATCTTTGGGGATGCTGTGTGGAGGGTTTTTTAAAAGGAAAGTAAGGAGAGGAGAGCTCTGGGAAGGAAAAGGTTTTAAGGGGTGGTTAGGAATCTGGGGTTCAGTATGTCCTGGTCATCCGCCTCCAAGACCGAGACAAACCTCACCCCATGAACCCGGGCACCCCTGCTAAATCACTAAACGTAGTGAACCACTTGAGTTGACCTATGGCAGTAATTTTGGTCGAAAACTGGACAACTTTTATTTTTCTGCGATTGATTGTGGTCCAACATTTTCCTACCATTCGTAAAACAATTATTGTAATTATTTAAAACATTTTCTTGGCCAGCCATTTATTTTAAAATGAAACTATTGAAATGCTTTATCTATTATGACCATAGATGTCGCAAATACGAACTTCGTAGACTATTTTAGAACGATGTTAATATTTTTTTGTCGCCGAATTTTTGATCAGCTGTGTTCAGATAAAATTAAGTCTTTTTTCTATAAATACGTACCTTTAACTATCAAGTATACCACAGACAACATACAGAAATCAAAAATATTATATGTTGACTCGAATAAGTATCCCTCACGGCAGTTTCAAGTAGAAAACATGCAATATTCCCGCGATTATAAACTTTACGATTTTTTAATATATTTTTTATAAATCCTACAAATATGAGATAAACGGTAAAATATAGGTCAATTCATTGATTATATAGCACCATAATAAGTTTGTATGTCTCCATGCGAGAAATTTAAAAAAATGAACTTCTGGGAAATCTCGAGCAATCGAGGCAAATTTATTTATTTCGAGTGATCGTTCCAGTGGTTAAGATTACAAATTATAAATTACATACTTAGGAGTACATAGGAGGTGGCTGATATATTTAACCGTAAGGATTGTAGATACAACTTGGTTATATATCGTATCATTCAACATTAATATAATTATTTACTAGTTCATTACTCATTCTTACTGTTTGAATGTGCAAATTATTTAAACCGGTATCGTAAAATATAATATTACATGAATCCTAAAATAGTTCCATATTCAACCCAACAAAGTGGCATTTCAACACCCCTTTAAAATTTGGAGGACGGGAATGGGTACTGCAGCCCCGGGAACCTTTATAGGATAACCAACACCTTTGCCGTAGGTCACCCCAAGTGGTTCACTACGTTTGGTGATTTAGAAGGGGTGCCCGGGTTCATGGGGTGAGGTTTGTCTAGGTCTTGGAGGCGGGTGACCACGATACACTGAACCCCAGATGTATTTCCCACCCCTTAAACCCTTTTCCTTATCATAACTCTCCTCTCCTTCCATTCCCTAAAAAAAAACCACCACACAGCATCCCCAAAGATGACATAGGCCCTGAGGGAAATTATTTTCCTTAGGGCCTCCTGTGTGGAGCTCATGTAAAAAAAAAAATCATTAAAAGTGAAAAAAGCATGTAACATAACCTAGTTTTTTTTCATCACTTTTAATCAATCCTTTGAAAAACTGATGAAAAAGAAAACTAGGTTAGGTTACATGTTTTTTTTTTTCACTTTTAATGACTTTTTAAAAGGCTGTTGAAATGCCACTTTGTTGTATTATCACGGAAGTTCAGAAGTTATAGCTATTTTTTGTGAAACATAATTTTTTGAGCTAATTTGAAAAATTCGGCCGCTTTTTAAAGGAGATTGATAAAAAACCAACCACATGCATTGTGTTTAAATACTTATAATTTACCATTTACGATGTATTTTCCATCTTTCATCCAGGAAATATATGGGGCAGGATTACCACTTGCCCTGCACGGAATGTTGAACTCATCTTCTCCTGCCAAAAGCTGTATATTCACTGGAAGCTCACTTGGCAGAATATTGGGAACCTCTGGAAAAATTGTAAATCATTAAAAAGGAATAACTAGACACAACCGGAAATATGTCATTTTTAAATCAATTTCTAGACGTTTCGATTCTTTTCGATAAATAAATATAAATTGATTTCGAAAGATAGGTTTTTTACTTAGTGAGGTTATGTTTCAAATTTTGAAAAAATATGTTTATTTCTATTATAATAAGGTTATGCCGTTGGTCGTTGGCAGATTTGGCAATTTTTAAATTTGTATTATACAAATGTTAAATGTTGTATTATACAACATACATTTTAAATCATGTAAACTAATAAATTATCTAGGAAAGCTACTTTTCAGAATTTTAATTTTAGTTCAAATAAAATCATTTCTATAACCAAAATAATTTTCAGAGCCAGTTGGGTTGTATTTCCGTAGAAATTTGTGCAACGAAGTTCAAACATCAAGTTTTGGCTTCTATTTATTTTACAAGGTTCCAACACCACTTTGAACCTTTTGCAATGCCATTTTGTTTGTATCTGACAGTTGATCATTTTCACGAGGCGCATTTTAGTTTTTAATTTTAATTGGAGAATGCTTTATTACCATTGTCAAAGTTAAAAAAAGTTGTCAATGTAAAAAGAAAATATTTAATTGGAACATGGCCTTATTTTGAAATGTCATTAGGGAAATGTAGTTAGAACCTTAAGCAATGAATTATTATTATTCCCTAGTTGGTTTTAAAATTTTTACACAAGATTCAAACTCAAAATCAGAAAAAGGTAAATGTATTATAAGAAATCATCTTGGCAAACCTTGACACCTCATATCTCGGAACAAGGTAAAGTGAAGTTAGAACCCTGTCCAACCAAAGTAACGAATATGTACCTACCTCGAAAATTACAAAATGTTAATACAGGATTTTCTAAAATTTTGAGTAAAGTGCAATCTAGAATAGGAGGAGAATAGAGCATAAGAAACTTTAGTACTTATAGTTTTCTTTTTTTGCTTTGAGGGAATATGAAATATGTTTGGTTTTTACCATTCAGAACAACGTAGAAAATCTTCTCAGAAAATCCAGCGTAGTTCTCTGCTTCACAAATAAATGTTCCTGAATTATTTCTGTTTACTTTTGTGATGTTTAGTCGCCCTGAATCATTTATTCTGAAATACAAATACAATTATTACTAATAATGGCGCACAGTTTTTAAGTGAATTCAAACAACAACATCAAATGGGGTATAATTATAAATCAATACAAATGAATGTAATTTCTAGTCGAGTTTGACAACTTGACAACTGGTCTTTAACAAGTTGCCTGTGTGCGGACCGCCAATGAAATACGCAATTTGCTTTCCTGTGGATAGCTATTGAGTTGCCAACTGGTTTTTTTTTCAGTTTCTCCGTGAGCGGATGGACTTACTCACAAATAATTGCCCAAGTTGCCAAGTCTAAAATCATGAAATATTGAAGTCTTTAATGGCCTTAATGACTATAATTCAATCATCACCTTAGGATGAAGGACTTCTCAAGAAGATTTCATGATGATATGTTGATATAAACAAATTATGACTATGGGTTTCCCTGAGAAGGAAGGATAGACTGCGTGGAAAAGGATTGGTCCAGGATGGGAAGAGCTGAGAACTGAAGTTGAATGGCCAGAGTCCGCAGCCGGTGGAGAGCATTTACGGAGAAGGCCAAATTCCACCCAAATTTTTAAATAAATACATATATATATCTGTTAACTCACATAATATCGCTGGAGTTAATAGGCTGGCCATTCTTGGACCAAATTATATTTGGTTCAGGAAAGCCAATAGCGTGGCAATCCAAAGCAATATAGGATCCTTCTGCCGCCTTCACAACTTCGTTTCCAGAAGGATAGATGTACGGAGGCACTGAAACAAATTATAAACAAACCGTATTATTATGAAAGCTTGATTGTAATAAAATTTTGAATAGTTTTATTCTGTTGGTAGCATGAATAATTTTAAATATTATTTATGGTTTATCATACCAAAGACTAACACAAGGTATTCCTGACTTGAGTTTCCAGCCTTGTTTATTGCCTGGCATTTATATATTCCAGAGTCAGTAAGATTTGCGACGAATCTGAAAACAAAATACCAACAATATTAAATTAACAGCTAAAATCAATTTGTGCGGATGATGTCATACGAACGAACTTCGAAAAGTTTCCAGAAAACTTGTATGATCTTTTATATGAATACTGCACAAGAGTCCCAACTGCTCTCGTCTGGAGCCAGTGAGACTAGGGCATCCCTGGTTGGGGTATGTTGTGAGGCTGAAGGTAGTGGGGAAGGGAAGGAGATGGGGAAGAGGAAAGTGGGAAAGTACCATTTAATATTTCAATTTGGGAGGCGGGATTGGGTGAGGTTTGTCTAGGTATTGAAGGCGGATGACCAGGACTCACTGAACCCCAGATTCCTACCCACCCCTTAAACCCTATTCCTTCCCAGAACTCTCCTCTCCTTCCTTTCCCCAAAAAAACCCTCCACACAGCATCCCTAAAGATGACATAGGCTCTAAGGGAAATTATTTTCCGCAGGGCCTCCTGTGTGAAGCTCATGTAAAAAAAAAAAAACCTGGCTATTCAGATCTGGTCACCAAACATGCCTAAAGACATTTCAAGAAACGTTTCAATTCTGAATGGTAGTCTTAAACCAGGACGATACTGAGTATCTTCCAATCCGTGAATACCAAGCACTTTCAAAATACTTATCTGTATCTAGGTATAACTTATTTCAACAACCTCCTGTTAAATCTAAAAGTTATCGAAAATAATCATGAATTCTAAATTAAATTGAAGAATTGCCAAATTACTGTTAAATGTCTAAGGCGAGACAATGCGAAGTAAAACAAAATCATTTTTTGCTGATTAGAAAATTTGATCTCCCAGAAATAATATTATAGAAGCATTAAATAAATGCTGTAAAATGAACAATTCTTGGCCTTGGTATAATCGAGACTTTTTGATTAAAAAAAAGTTGTTATCAAGTTATGTTTAGGTACCTCAAAGTATTTTCCGAGTCCAGCTGCATTCTATCAGATGGAACGATTGGTTCTTTATTGAAGAGCCAGGAGATCTCAGGAGCCGGGACAGCGTATACAGAGCAAGGCAATACTACTAGTTGACCCTCCACAGTCTGCAGTACTGGCTCTGTACGGTCATTCACTATATGCGGCTTCACTGAAAATAAGGAAATTTTCAATCGGTATACAGAAATATTCCATAATTTATGGAAATATTCAATATATGAAAAAAATTAAATCATGGAAGTATCAATAATCAATATATCTATACAAAAATATTTAATTAATGGAATTTTTTATGTGGAACTATTCAATTTATGGACATATTCAACATAAATTATGTAATTATTTCATAATAGCATTCAATATGTGTAAATATTCAAAGTACCTCCGTATTTGTAAATATTTAATTCACGGAAAGATTCAATATAAATGTAGAAATATTCAATACATACATATATGGAAATATTCAATACATATGGAAATGTTCAATACAATTTTTTGGAAATTTTCAAATTACTTTTTTGTTTTTCATACTATATTATTTTTCATATTTTTACACCCAGCTGAGCTTTTACACGTTTTTTTAGACAGAGAAAATCTAGATATGCACAACATAAAATCAAAATATTTTACAATACAAAATGGAAAAATATTAGAGGAATAATAATATTATTTTTTATGGAATATTTTATGAATTTTTACTGTGGAAATGACATTGCTTGCTGAAAACAGTTAAATTGTGCTAAACATTCAATACAGAAATACAGGTGTGCCAATTTCAGAAAGCCAGAGTTCACTGTTAATGAGTTTTACTGCTTCATACACACAGATTTTCGGATTTAGTTTTACCTATAACATTGACAGTGAAGTTCTTGTTGACCGACCCAACAGGGTTTGTAGCAAAGCATGTATACGCTCCGCCATCTACTTCTTTAACATCTGATATGATCAGATTTTTACTCTCATCAGTATATCTATAACACAAATAACACATCATTTTATTAGTTTACATGTATTATCTCTGCAAAAACTCAAATATCTTTGTCATATTATGGGGGTAATAGCAGTGGCGGTTCTTCACAGGGTCCCCACCAGTTACACCCGAAACCTACTAAAGAAAATAACAGTCGATGCTTTGTCTTCACCAAAATGAATGAATTCTTTAAACATAAAAGCAATTATTATTTGCACAAATAAAATACAAGAAATTATTTTGGAACATTTTAATACGACCCGGTGACCTCCCAGGCTGACCAGCGGACAACCTACCGCGCACTTGGGGACTATCCAAGTTGTCCCTTTAGGCATTTTGGTTCATTCTTTGCGTTTCTTTCTCAATTGTAGGCAATTCGAGAACCGCGCTTTTCAAATACCGTGGGGACAATCCAATGAATCCCCTCATAAGAATATACTGAACAAATTGTTTTAGTTCAAGAAAGTAGCGTAATTTTGGGCGGGAATCGCTCACATTCAAATTAAGTTCGAGAATAATTTTTTAAGAAAAAGCGTTACTTTTATTCTACTATATTATAAACTAGCTTTTACCCACAGCTTCGCTCGCAGAGTATTAGTGTGAAATTACTGGCATAATTATTGGCATAATTGTTATTATTCTTGCTATTTTGTCTAGTGGAAAATAATTATTGTTTAATAGATAATTTCAAAATTTGAGAATGACATTTCGCAAATAAAAATTCTATTTTAGAAAATATTTAAATTATAGAAATAGAAATTTATTTTAAGTACCTACTCCCTTTATTAGTATTTTATTAATATTTGAATCCAGAGTAACCTAAAAAAATAAGAAAATGACAGTCCACTTCAAAAGCTATGCTTTGTAGCAAAGTTATGCTTTTTGTTCAGAGAATAAACATTTTTAGAGATATGTAGATATTAACTACGACGCCAAAAAAGTACTCTTTTTAATCACAACAAAGCACTCTTTTTAAGCCTAAAATAAATTAAAAAAACATTGTTTCCAAGGTAACAATTTGTTTGACGTTTGCAATAACTCGATTTTGTTAGGGACAGAAAACGTATGATATATAATTTCATAACGCCACAGCTCATTCATAAAGCCAGAGCTTACCAATATATAAAGCCGTTGTTACTCGCAAATAATGTAGCTTTCGATTAGTGAAAGAATTTTTAAATTCCATTCGATATTTATTGCGTGAAAGAGTAAAATCCAACCATCCAACCAACCATCCATACAAACTTTCGCATTTATAATATTAATAAGATATATATACAGATAGTTTAAATTATTTTGTATTTAGACATCTGATTAGTATGATTTGACTATGAAAATCACTCACTTGTAGGCTGCCTGTAAGCTGCCTGCGCTATTGAAAAAATCCTGGACTAGTACTATGTACTAGTTTATTATAATCAAGGTTATTAATGAAATAAAACACATACATACACAATATTAGTAAATACCACTGGAATTCCGTCTTTGGACCATGTGACAAAGGGTTTGGGTTTCCCGGCCACTTCGCAGTTCAGCAGAATCTCGGTTCCTGCAACGGCCTCCACTGTTCCGTCCCCTTCCTGCATATCCTCGTAATCTTCGTATAATGTGTTCTGAGCTTGTAATCGAGCGAATTTCGGAGGACCTAAAAATTAATTAATGAATTTAGTTTTTTAAAAAGACGGTAAGGCAGAATGTTTAGGATTCTAAATCTGTAGTTCAGAATTTATTTCAATTTTAATTGATCGATAAATTGTGATAATACTAATACATTCACAATTTGGGAGCCAGGTATGGGCACCCCTGTTGTAGGTCACCCCAAGTGGTTTGCTACGTTTGATGACTTAGCAACGGTGCCCAGATTCATAGGGCAGGGTTTGTCTAGGTCTTGGCGGCGGTTGCGTTTGCCCACCTGGGAAACGGATCGGTCCCAGTGGGAAAAGACCTTCAGAAGGTAAATTGATAAACATCATTGAACAAATCACTGGAAAAAATAAATCATTGGTAAAAGAATGAAAATTTTGATTTTTTATAGTAAAACCTAATAGGAAAGAACTTGTGTATTCTAATTTCGTAACAATATAAACGACTCTCACGTTGAACTTCAAGGTAGAAATCATATCTGTCTTCTCCTACAATATTAGTTCCTACGCAGGAGTAATTGCCCTCTTGCTCGTACATGACATTTTTCAATATCATTTCTATGTCCGTATTGGCCTCTTCTGGTTTGTCCTCGTCCATAAACTCCTGGTCATTTGGCGCCTGGTCAGTTATGTTGATGCCTTCCTTCTGCCAGTATAAAGATGGCAGAGGCTTGCCTTGGAGAGATCTACAATACAAAAATTGATTAAATCAAAGATTATATGAGATTTCTTCTTTTTTGCTTTGATACTTACTTTTTTGTTTGCAATGTTTCCTGTATTGTTGAGTACTTTTATTATTACCGTGACGGCACAAAAAGGTAATAAACATATGTTCTTTATCACAATAATGCTGCAGCTCTTTAGCCCGTCTGCTTGTTTAGGAATAAATACATCCCAAAACACGTAATCGCGTTATACTTTCATAAGACCAAAAACATCCCAGAGCGACCTTACATTTCGCTCTCTCGCATCTCTCTTCCTCTCATGAAAACATATGTATGTATTTTTCTTTTAACCAGAAAGAGAATGAAATAGTGCTTCTCATTGTCTTTAAAATATGAAAGCTATCTTGCATAGATATTTTACAATCTCGATCCAAAGTGACGGTTTGACTTCGGTTTGACGAAACCGAGGCTTCCAAATTGTGAGGTGCGAATATATTGAACCAAGCAGACGGGTTAAAAAGATGAGATACACAATGTACATAGGTAAAAGTATATAAAAAGGTATGTAAAAGATGAGATACCAAAGGAAAAAAGTAATCATTTTCTTGCATCTCTCCACACACCGCACTGTGATGTCTCCATAGACCCCTACAATACTACCAGAAGTGACGATAATTTTGAAAGTATGGAATATAGTTAGTTACAAGAATAATATTGAAGTGTGAGTGAATTCAAAAAAATTCAGAAAAGATCTAACGTCAATACACCGATATTTAGCTTTTGTTCTTAAATATATAATTCTGCAGCTCTTTCTTACACACTAAATAACCAAGTCGAAAGTGAGACAAATGGTTAATGTATGTCTGCACCCCTTGAAATGAAACATATTCATACAACATAAAGAAAATGAAACGCAATAAGGAACTCCAGTGAAAAAATTATGGCTTTAAAAAAATATGCTCATAAAGACCAATAAACGATGATTCTTAATATATAAGTTTTATTACATAATATTAAACGTACAGTTTTAAAGAAAATATTAAAAAGTGTATTTTTAATATTGTCGTTGAAACACGCCGTCAAGTTGGTATTACTAAAATGTTTAGTGGTGACATCACTGATCACTGTAAAGTCATTGTACGGGAATGTAGGTATGACACAAGCCAACGTATTAACAACATTCCATCTTATTAGTTTATTTGCATAATGTTTATAGAGATTTAAGTTGTTGTGTTTATTGAAACATTACTTAGGCCTAAATAATTCAGTTTTAAAAATAAAGTAAAAATAAAATTAAAATATTTAAAAACTAATGTACAAAAAAAATAGTAATGCTACTTCTAAGGATAAAATATGGGATGTGCAAGGAGCTTTTATGAGTGGAAGGGGGTGCATGGACCGGATTTTCTTATTGCATATGCTTATCGAGAAGTTTCTTGCAAAAAAAAGAAACTTTTTTGTGCCTTTGTAGATCTACAAAAAGCATACGACCGAGTTGACAGGAAAAAGCTATGGAAGGTGTTGTCCAAGTATGGAGTGAGTACGAATCTCATACAGGCAGTTGCGCCTCTGTATGAGGGAAGCGTTGCATGTATTAGGGTGAACGGTGATTTTACGGGATGATTTGACATCACAAAAGATGTTAAACAAGGATGCGTAATGTCACCGTGGTTATTCAATCTATACATGGATAATTTTATGCAAGAATTGAAAGAGATGGGATTGGGCGCGAAATTGAGTAATCTGGAAGTATGTTGCCTGTTGTATGCTGATGATGCGATGCTGATTTCTAATGGTATGGAAGATCTACAGTCTCTCGTGTCTAGGATGAATGAAGTATGTATGAAGAATGAGTTAATGATGAATGTAAGTAAGTCTAAAGCCATGGTATTTGAAAGAGAGAGTATGAAAATAATGTGCAACATAGTTGTGAATGAGTATTTGGAGCAGGTGGATGAGTTTGTGTACTTGGGAAGTATGTTTACGAGAGATGGGAAGGCTGTTAGAGATATCGAAAGAAGGGTAAATGCAGGCAACTCTATTAATGGAGGACTGAACGCCGTTGGCGCCAACAAAAAACTGTTCAAAGGAGCAAAGTTAGCCGTCCATAATGGAGTGCTGGTACCTACCCTGATGTACGGCAGTGAGGCATGGAACTGGCAGAGGAAGGATGAAAGTAGACTGAATGCTGTAGAAATGAGATCCCTGAGGCGTATGTGTGGAAAAACCATGTACGATCTTGTGAGAAATGTGGAGATCCGCGAAGAATGCAAGGCTGATGTAAGCGTAATGAGTAAAATTAAGAAAGGGACGCTCAGATGGTTTGGGCATGTAGAGCGAATGAACAAGGAAAGGAGTGTAAGGAGAATATATGATGCAAATGTGAATGGTAGAAGAAGTCGGGGACGCCCGAGGAAGACATGGCATGACCAAGTAAATCTGATACTTGAGTCAGGCCATGTGAAGAGTCGGAATAATAGAAGAGCATGTATGAGACGATGTATGAATGTGAACGAGGCAAGGAGTGTGTGCCAAGATCGAGTTGTTTGGCGGTCCGTCCTCTCTGCCTTCCCCTGCGGAGAAACGGCGTGGTGGTTAGTTAGTTACTTCTAGAGAGATTCCTTCGAACTCCAAATTTTAAAACGGCGGCGAGTCAAACAGCTGATTGCGCGATCTTATAGTAGATGACGTGATAGATAACGTCACACGATCCACCAAAGATACGGTGGTTTTCGGGGATCTTGAAAAATTAAAACTTTGACAATTATTTTAACTATTAAAACTAACTCTAAATAATAAAAAATAAATATGCAGTTATTTAAGTTAGACGGTCATTATTCATAAAAAAAAAATTGGACTGGAGTACTCTATTCCCATTACCGTAGTTGAGCCATAATAAGATATATCTGTTATGTAGTACTTTGTGACTCATTTTTTGTCTCATCGTTAGTGTAATAAAGAGCTGCAGCATTATTAGGATAAAGAACGTATGTTTTACGCTTTTTTTGTGCCGTCACGGTAGGTACCGTCATAGTGGATTTTTATGGTAAGAATATGTAGGTAATACATCAAAATTGACAGTGAAAAATTTGTTCGAATTTTTAAATCACTGTGACGAACCGGATGAATCTCCCGGAGACAGTATTGGGATGCAATGGTTTTAGGCGTTAGAAAATAGTGGGTTTGAAAATTTGGTTGTCTAGAAATATTATAGATGCTATATCACAAGTAGAACACATCTTGGCCTTTGTTTTTACCAGAGCATTATTTTTTTTAATGAGTATGTTGACCAATTTTCTTCTAAATCTTTTCTCCGATTTGATTTTATTTCACGGGATATTAAATTTTTTTTTTAAATAAAAGTCAAATTTAAGAAAATGCACATTAAATTGTTTTATTTAAAAAAAATTGCCACGGCCGAAAATCGAATGCCGATAACTGCTTGGAAGGCAATTATGTTGCCATGAGAAAGATTTACATCATCTGTCAAGTTGTTCTCTGGTAGGAGCCCTGGTAAGATAAATCTAGAGATACCCCTACTAAAATGATACACCTGTCCTAATGGCTTGTTCGCTCAGGGGGAGTAGTTTAGTCGAGTAGCAAGTAACTTGGTACTTGACCAGCCGAAAAGTGTTCGCATTACTTTCAAATAGAGTAGATTAGTGCCCGCTGCCCATCGCAAGATGCCGGGCTGCCACGGAACAAAGTAAATATGCTAATTAAGCTGATTGTAATGCTTATTTTAGAAGAGGTGGAAAAATAAATTAGTGAGATAAAAATAAATAAACTATGGACACGAAAAGAGATTAATAGCAGCATAAATAAATAATTTTAGAGTAGCATCTCCTCTCCAACGGCACGACATATTCGCGCGTCTACAAATGAACTCCGCTAAAATGGCGGATTCGCGCATGTCAGTGCGCAGGGACGCATGGTGGGGGTTGCTACTTGCTCGAAAAAATAGAACAAAATGGATTGACTCTACTAAAGAGCTGACTAAACTACTACATATACTAAAATTGTGGTGTTCGGACGCGTTTAGTTACTAATACTACTCTACTTGACTAAACTACTCTTCCAATGCGAACGGCTCTTAAGTCACACAATCTATTATTAAAGTAATATTTGAAAAAAAGAGATATATCTTACCTACACTTTACTTCGAAGTCTTCTCCTTCTTTTATTATAATTGATCGATTTCCTTTGGTTACGATCGGAGCCTCTAAAATAGCAAAATACAAAAATAAACATCATTACGAAATATATGGTTTTCACTTCTACACAAAAAAACACTCATTGCACCACCTGTTTTGATGATGGACACTGCAAAACTGTCAGAAACTTAGGCTAAAGAAATAGGAAGCTCAAAGCGGCTTAATTCCTTGAAAATCAATCACAATGTACATGTCATTCTTTTTACTCCAAATCAGGAATCACTGGTTAAAGTAAGCCAATACACCCCTTCACCCTGTGTAATACTGGTTAAAGTAAGCCAATACACCCCTTCACCCTGTGTAATACTGGTTAAAGTAAGCCAATACACCCCTTCACCCTGTGTAATACTGGTTAAAGTAAGCCAATACACCCCTTCACCCTGTGTAATACTGGTTAAAGTAAGCCAATACACCCCTTCACCCTGTGTAATACTGGTTAAAGTAAGCCAATACACCCCTTCACCCTGTGTAATACTGGTTAAAGTAAGCCAATACACCCCTTCACCCTGTGTAATACTTTTGCCTTGAAAATCTTAAACCATTCAATATTAATATAAAATACTACAAACCTAACCCATCCACATGAATGAAGACCTCTTCCTTTAGAATGCCATGTTGATTTTCAGCTAAGCACGTATATTTCCCCGCATCCTTTACGTCAACTCGACTCAATAGCAAAAGACTTCCCTCCGATGTAGTTTCAACGTTCGCTAGTTTGGTGTCTTCGAAATACCACGCCACAAGGGGCAAGGGAACTCCAGTTACTTTGCAAGGTATTGTAAGAGAGTCATAGATGTTGATTGTTTTATCTGAAACACAACATGATAGAGATTTTTAGTCCTTGTAAGTATGTACTCGTAGGTATGTTGTGACATATATGTATTCACAAATTGTCTAGTATGTAATTGAAATACGCAATATGCATTGGAGAAAAACTAAACACTACAATTAATTTTCTCCTTACACTGGGTAATTCACTTCTTATCTAAATTCCATAGTAGATTCAGCTTGTACCTACATAACATACACATACTGTACAGGGACTGCAGATACTTTAATAGTACACAACTGCTAACCCTGTACAAATCGCAAGTGCACCCCATGGTTGAATTTGGCATCCATCTCTGGTCTGGAGCCCCAAAATATGTAAAAAAAAAACCCTCGACTCGAATGGGCAGTCCGTTATTTTAACAAACGGATTACAATCTTTAGAGCACAGGTGTTGGCTGAGAATGCTGGCCTTGTCCAACCGGTATTTCAATGGAAGACGCTCCGAGGAACTAGCGTCATTGATCCCCTCGAAACTGATGCATAATCGGAAAACACGCCAAACATGCGCCCAACTTGTGTACACGGTTGACATTTGTTACATGAGAACGGGTGGCTTCTAAGATTCGTTACTGAGTTTAACAGCTCGGCTGTGGAAAGTTTTGTGTTTTCTTCTTTGTAAAACATGGGTCTCTTCAAGACCCATGTTCACTCCTTCCTCTCCTGAAAAAGACCCTCCTCACATCATCTTCAAAGATGACATAGGCTCAGATGGAAATTATTTTCCTCAGGGCCTCCTGTGTGGAGTTAATATAAAAATAAAAAAATTTTAAATTGAACATAAGTTATATTATATGACAAATATTATAATCAATAATTATCAGCCTGAAACACTCATCTACATTGAAAAAATCTTCCGAGAAAAGATACTGGCCGCCAACGGGAATTGAACCCGTGAACATCTGATTGCCGGTCAGCAGCTCTGACAATGTAGATGAGTGTTTCAGGCTGATAATTATTGATTATAATATTTGTTATGTACTCTTTGTGCTATGCATAAAAATCTTGTTTAAACGTTAGTTTATCAATTAAAAATAATAATTTATATTATATGAAAATCACTCCAGGATGTCAAATAATAAAACACATTATTGTATATTTCTCTATTGTTGTCGGATAGTATACAGTATAAGAATGAATTAACATTTAATTTTGGATTTGTTAAAATAATTTGACAATGGCAACATGCATGTAATGACCCTATTGTTAACTGATAAAATCTAGAATTTTGGCGGGCTTTAAAAATTTTAACTATGAAAACATTCGTTAAAAAATTGAGTGGAAAAATAAAAACCGGATATCACAAATTACGGACTAAAACAAAATATGGGGCTCAAACTTCCGGCAAAAAAAACAAACAGAACACTTATTTTGGAATCTGTTAAAATTAAAAAAAAAAAAAACACCAACTTACTTTCCAGTTTGTCAATCAATGTGGGTTTCTTCCATACGGTGAGCACCAGTTCGTTCTTCACCACTCCAAACTGGTTCTCTGCGGAGCAAACATACCTTCCATTGTCCACTGGGTTGGCATTGTTGATTACCAATCTACTCTCTTGTACCTGGAAAAATAACAACTTTATTTTAGCACTTGCCATCTGTGTATTCAATCAGATATTACATGATGATACTGGTGATACTAGCTTAATACAAGGATTGTCAAAGAATTAAAGACTTTTCCTCATTTTTGGATATTTTTTCTCAAAATATGGGGGTAATGGGGTGTAGCTCAGACTTTCCCCTAGAAATGAGCGGTGATCCGGCTTGGTAGCTGCTTCAGTGCGTTCTTTGTGTCCGTTTGAGATGGATGCTCCGCTGTCGAATCCCGCCGCATACGAGGTGTCCTCAATTATTCACTTTCTCAACTAAAAGGGAGTCCGCCCTGTTGAAGTTCGTAGGCTCGCAATTTTGAAAGAACACGGGTCTCTTCAACTTGTTTTTCCAACCGAGGCGAGGCTTTTTGGGTTGAAACATGGGTTCACCACCTAACCCCGGAATAAAAAAAAGGAATGATTTGCATCTTTTTCTTCACCTGAAGCAACATTTGGCCGGAAAACCTTTGGAGACAGACGGGGCCAAGGAGGGAGAGGTGATATTTGATGATATTATTACATATGAATTCTGTGAAACATTCCCATCATTTGACTTACATAAATTCGTTTAGTTTCTTCTGTCTCCATCATCACAGCAGCTCCATCAGGCAGGAACCAAGAGATGGTTGGAGGTGGTATTCCAGTAGCAACACAGTTCAACACGGCGGTGCTATCCAGTTCAAATGATACGCTTTCCTTGGGGGTGACGATTGAAGGGGCTTCCACATAGCGAGACTCCACAGTATCGTGAACTGTGGAAAAATAATAAACAAAGCATTCATTATTTTAATGTAACATATTATGCAGATCCATACCGATTTATCTGTGGCCTGGAAAAGCTAGGCCACATGCGATTTTAAAACTAAGACCAAATGTAATTAATGTAATCTTGTAGTTATTGATATAATTTAGCACTTTTGTTTACATTACCCACACACAGGCAGTGCCTTAGTGGATTCCCATTACCTACTTTTGTCTTGAATATACATATAAATTTAATTTTTGCTAACTTTTACAATACTCATTTCTTATATTTGTATCTCTCTGTATTTACATTATTAGACATTGGCTCCACAATGACTAATACTTGAGATAATCTTTTGCTCTCAATTGGATGTCTCGAGTTGACTCGCGTCCCAACACTTCCTAATTGTAGTCATTTTATGCTCTCAGCATCATTAACCACTCCGATCTATCGCGAACACGCACTGCTTACGTCTTAAACGAAATGTCAGATTTACCAAAATTTTGTGTATTTTCTGCTTCACAATTAAAGCTCTATAAATGAAACATTTCTGAATGTAGTCGAATACTAAAAACTGTTTTTGAAAGGTTACGAAATAAACTTTCAATTTGTTTTATTACAAATAAATATTAACATTTGTAAAAATTAAAATTTAGAAAGCAAACATAAAAAAAATGTAAAAATGACTCACGTGATGTTTTTATTGAAAAACGGTACTAAAAACAATTTTGTTACCTCACTTTTTTACCATTTCATAGAAGAATAATTAATAAAAATTAACAATATCTAGCGGCCCGTAGGCAATTTGGCAGGTAAAATATGTATCAACCGTGTATCTGACAGAATAGGTCTTTTTATATATTTCTATGGACAACTTGAATAGGGATGTGCAGCTTGATTTATTATCGACCTTTTACTTTTTGTTTTAGGGATGTCACTAGAAAAATAATGGAGTTATAACGATTTCTGTGGAATCATACGCGTTGACGTGAAAACACCCGTATTGTACTTGACTGCTATTGTCATATTAACGTGTATATCTGCTTACGTTGCTGAGTGGTTAAGAGCAAGAAGAAGTGCAATGCAGAAATAACCATTAATCATTTGAGTGCCGACTTATCCAAGTGGATACAGTGGCACAATAGAAAAGATGGCAAAAATTTTGCTTCGGCATTCCAAGACATAATAAACAAAAACTAAAGTTACCTGTTTCTTGATCCCTGAAGGCGTAGCAATCGTACATTCCTTGATGTCTTTTCGTAGGATTCTTTGCATCCATGAATATCTGCACACCTCCGGTAGCAAGGGGCACCCTAGTCACATCCCAGTCCACGTCTCCCGAGGTCTGCACGTCATTGTCGAGAGAGACCCACTTGCCGTCCGTGGACCCGTGAACTATGCATGAGAAGCCCAAAGTTCCCCCGCCTTCGTACTCCATTATTTTAGGGAAGGCTTCAACTTTTAGCGGGGTTAGGAGCGTGATGGTGCTTTGAGATTGTGTTGTTCCACCTGGAAAATATTCATGGAAAAGAAGTAGTAGGTAAAGACGCATTAATCCGCTGCAAGCTTTCATATGTATTTAAAAAAACAAATAAGACTTAGTTACCACTTTATTACCATGATAGACTACTATTAATGTCAGGGGATGGTAAAAGATGCATTAAAATTCCTTTTTTTTCAATCAAAGTAAAAAACTTCATGCGTTTTGACATTTTGAATGGCATGTTTTCTTCTTTGTCGGAAGGTCAAAACTTTTCCATTTTGCAATAAAATCCAATTAAATGAAATATTTTTGAATGCAACCCAAAACTAAAAACTGTTTTTTTCAGAAGATTAATGCACAAACTATATTTTTTTTCTAAAAGTTATATTAGTCTTAAGTAAGAAATACTATTTTTTTTATTCTGAGGGGAGTATTCTGTGTGTTTTGATTTTTTATATCTAATAGTCAGATTTTTCCCCAAAATTAAAGCTAAATATTATTATAGAATTGAAATTAAAAAACTAAAAAACTTTTTCACTTCGTTCCACTTATTTATTATTACCAGGACCGGTTTCATCCTACTACGGACATTTTCAGACTGGTAGTTGAAACTCTTACGCTATTGATTTTATACAAACTTAGGCAGGGGTACACAACATTGTCTATATATGCTGAATGATTCTATTTTGTTAATTTAAGGTATTATAAGTTATTTTGTTAATTTAGGGTACATTAGGTAATTATAAAGTGTATTTTTAAAAATTATGAATAATGTTACATAGTAAGTAAATATTTTTAGTTCACATGAATATAAAAGAATTTATATAATTAAAAAGGTTTGTGATTTCTGAAATTTTATTTTTGTAATGTTGGGATATTCCCTGTTGTTGCTTAGGGCTTATTGTCAAATATTGGTAGCACTAAAGTAATTATTATTGTTAGGGTTCTCCACATATTTGGGTTATTACATTTTTAAAGTACATACTTAAATTATACCACTGCTCTCTGAAGTAAAATTATTCTAAGATTATTATAATGGGTAAGTTAATGGTGATCCCCATTACAATACAAATAATAATTACTTTAGTGCTACCAATATTTGACAATAAGCCCTAAGCAACAACAGGGAATATCCCAACATTACAAAAATAAAATTTCAGAAATCACAAACCTTTTTAATTATATAAATTCTTTTATATTCATGTGAACTAAAAATATTTACTTACTATGTAACATTATTCATAATTTTTAAAAATACACTTTATAATTACCTAATGTACCCTAAATTAACAAAATAACTTATAATACCTTAAATTAACAAAATAGAATCATTCAGCATATATAGACAATGTTGTGTACCCCTGCCTAAGTTTGTATAAAATCAATAGCGTAAGAGTTTCAACTACCAGTCTGAAAATGTCCGTAGTAGGATGAAACCGGTCCTGGTAATAATAAATAAGTGGAACAAAGTGAAAAAGTTTTTTAATTTCAATTCTATTACAATGGAATTCCACCATGAATTAACAGTGCAAAAACTAGACTCACTAAATATTATTGTAGTCGTATATTTAAAATTTTTTTAAAAATGAGTGTGCTTTAGACCACACGACTGAAGTAAAACTACAAGACAAACCTCGCCCCATGAACCCAGGTATCCCTGCTCAGTTACCAAACGGTAAGGTTAAGTTAGCGAACGGGGTGACCTACAACCTAGGGGTGACATATGACATTGGGGTAAAATATGACCATGGGGTGACCTACGATCTTGAGGTGACCTACGACCTTGGGGTGACCTACGACCTTGGGGTGACCATCCTAATCCTTATCCTTATCACTCCCCAAGTCAAGCGTGCGTAAAGGCCTGACCGTTTGCCTCACCCGATCACCGTTCGCATCGATCACCGTTCGCATCGATCACCGTTCGCATCGATCACCGTTCGCTTCGATCACCGTTCGCATCGATTACCAACGTTACAAAAAATGCACGTCGGTAGTTAAAGGTTAATATGGGATTATTACAACCTTATTATCACCTTTCAACTTGCCTCCAAACCATTCTGCACGCGCATTTTATTTTATTTTTGAAGTAAAACTTCTTTAGGCACGCTCGACACTTGGGGGTAAACTGGAATGCGTTACGAAATATGGTGATTGTTACGAAAAGTGTGATGCGTTACGAAAAGTGTGATGCGAACGATAATCGATGTGAACAGTGATCAATATCATAATAAATGGAAACGGAGCATGTGCAACATTTGCCCAGCGAAAAAAAGATGCATGAGTGTGTACTACTGTGCGAAATGCAACAAATCATATTGTCTGGAATGTCGATGTCAATGTCACCCCAATGTCATATGTTCTTTTATAAGTTAGTGAAGTTTTACTTAAGTCCTGTGGTCTAAAGCATACTCGTTTATTTATATTAACTCCACACAGAAGGCCATGTAGAAAATAATATCAATCGAGATATTATATATCTGGGGAGGATGCTCTAAAACTGTATTAGATCCATTAATAAAAGCCCAAAAATTGATAATACGCACTATTTATACACCCCACGAAAGACCTTTTTAAAGACTTCAAAATTCTTAATATAAAATCCATATATATGTTAAAAATATTACCTCTTATTTTAAATTCAAATTTACAAAAAAATATATTATAAATTCAAAATACAACACAAGATATTCAAACGAATCGAATTATATTATTCCAAAGACAAAAACTTCATTGGCACGGTCACAGTTTAACTTTCTTGCACCTAAAATTTTTAATAACTTATCAATTGAAATAAAGTCTAAAGCCAAATATCTCACTTTCAGAAAGGCGCTTAATGACCTTCTGATGAGTGACTATGATATTGTTTACAACTTGTTTCATATACTCAGATAAAGATATAAATTTTCAACATCATTACATACTATGTAGTACCATATGTTTACAGGTTTATTTTATTTACATGTTTGTTTTACGCACTTCTTTTTCTCTTTTCTATTTTTTATTATAACTTTACCAATTTAACCATTTGTTTACACTAGACTACACTCAAAGTTACTATACTTAATTAATCACCATGAAGCAGGCATTCGCCTAGTATGGTGATTTAATAAATCTTATCTATAGAAATGTCAAATATATGTATCATGTACTATAAATAAATCACGTCCTATGACTTCTTAGGGGATGCTGTTTGGAGGGTCTTTTTAAGGAAAGCAAGGAGAGGTAATTCTGAGAAGGATAAAGGAATGAGGGTTGGATAGGAATCTGGGGGGTCAGTGTATCCAAGAGTGACGGACGTATGAATCCATCCCTTCAACCGCGGTGCAAGGAGATGGCTTGAGGAAGTCCGACTGGATAGGTCAAAAGGCCTCCCTCAACCAGTCTCTCCCGAGCCACACAGCAGGTGAATAGACACATCTGTTTCTAAGACCTGGACAAACCACATACTACGAACCCGGGCACCCCTGCTAAATTTTCCATATATTTAATTCGAACTTAAGATCTATTTAATCACAATATCTATTCTTTGTTTTCACTCGTGCAGTGGAACAGAACCGTATTCAGTACGCTAGGAACATTTGAATGAATACTATTGAAGCCAAACCTATGTAAAGATGAAAGGGCGCCTGACAGTCATCTTGTATGCAAGGTGGTATAAAATTAACTATTTTCTAACCTAGACAAATACACAAACACAACCAAAAAATAATATTGAATATTATTTTACCAAATAAATATTAAAAATATATATCTTTTACATTGTGCGAGTTTTACATTTTAAATTGCCGTGTTAGTCAGTTTGTTTAGTTTTAATTTTTGCCTTGAGTTAATTGATTTCGAGTCTACAACTATTAACCACTAAGGAAGGATTTTTTTTAACTATTAGGTACCTAAGCACAGGTGGACAATTTTCTTTTTAGGGGGTAAGATCTGAATAAAAAATGTGAAGGGGGTGCTAGATTTGCGGATCCTGCACTGATTTGACAATGTAACATTAGACATACGAACCATAGACAATCATCGCTGTTAATCATAGCTATCTTGTTGTTAAATAGAATTACTTTGAATATCGATATGTTTAATATCAATGAAGCACAATTCAGACGACAAGCTTTATTGCTGTTAGTATGATTGTGCTTCATTGATGTATAAATTGCTTAAATTTGTTTGAATCTTAATTTTTTATCTCTTTTTAAAACGCCTTGAAATTTAAATTTTGTAATGTTTTAAAAATGAATAAATTGAATTGAATTGAATCGCCATTTTGAATAATTGATTACTTTACCTTTATTGGTAACACTACAGGTGTACAATCCTTGTGTTTCTTCAGACAGTGTTAATTCGTGAGAATAAATTGTAGCCATTCCTTTGAAGGTTTGACGAAGTCCACCAACATCAATTTTTGGAAAATAACCTTAGAAAAATTTCAAACAATAAATTAAATTAGAATAATTACATTAATATGATGTAACTTAAACAAAAAAAACCTTCCATTTTGATGTTTTGTTTAGGGCCAGTTGTTTCACAGAATTTGAATAATTCATAAAGTTTCCATGTCAATTTTGTACAACAGTTCTGTTCGGGATCTTTTCAAGTTCTGTTATTATAGTCAGTTGTTTCACAAAAAATTCATCAAATTTCAAAGTTAATTTTTAAGTTCTGTGAATGTTCTATTCAATTTCTGTTATTATATCATTATGGGCCGGTTGCTTCAAATAAGTGAAATAAGAACAGTACTTTTATAGAACTTTTCCAGAAATTGTTTCATAGTGCTTTCACACAAACGAAGTATTGAATTCCGTAAGTCGAAACTTAAACTTCAGGGCGCACAGTTTACATCTGCGCTGTGCAAGCGGGTTGCATACAGAGCATCGGACCATCCCATTAACATTAACTAATTAAAATTAACTTTTAAATTCGGTGTAACAATTGACCCACAGAGGTTAAAAAAGAATCCTTTCAAATCTATAGAAGCGAATAAATAAATAATGACGTTGGTCAATGACGTTTTAATTCAAAATCTGATATTATTTTTAGTTAATCTATGATAATTTATAAAAAAATATTTAAAAAATTTACCAAAAAAAAACTCACTCTCATGTACAGTTTTCGGTCACTCGTGGAGAGGTTAAAACGGTGCCACAAAATAAGTTTGCTGTGCTTGAAGAAATAACTTACCATTGGCTTTATTTTTGTTCTGGAAGAATATTTGTGCTGCAGCTGGTAACATGCTCTCCACAATACATTCCAATGTGACAATCTTCCCCAATAAAGCGGAAGTCTCAGTTGGAACCATTTCAACTTTTGGAGGATCAGCTATACAAAATAAAAACATCAATATTAGCCATACAATAATAGTAAAAAGGACAAAGTAAATTTAGGTTCATAAATATTATGTGTGACATATGTCACGTCGCCACATTTGACACTGTTACATCTGACATATTCACGCTAAAGAACGTCACAGAAAGGACATTTGTCTTGTTAGGACAGTTTGGCAGAATGAGGTAGGCGTGTCTGATGAGCACTTCTTTAAAATGTAGGGTCCCAACTGCTCGGAACTAGTGGGACTATGTCTTTCCCAATTGGGGGTAAGTTGTGAGGCTTAAGGATGTAGGGAAGGGAAGGAGATGTGGGAGAAGAAGGTTGGAAGTACCTGACTATTATAAAATAAAAATAGCTTGCTGTCCTGGCTTAAAATACAAGACTTGTAAAGCATTTCAATTAAGTCTTTAATGGGGATGGTGGATTGGTTAAATGTCTAAAAAAGAATATAGAGTCTTGTTTAGTTCTGAAACAGCTTATGAACTGAAACCCATTTTCGCAAATTCCTTGCATTGTTATTTTCTCCCTTTGTCCCTCTCCTTCCTTGAAAGGCCCTACTTTCTTAGAAGAGGAGGAAGATGATGACTACCTACTCGGCATACATGTCCAGTATTATTGCACAAAATCAAAAACTACCCACATTTAATTCAGTCGAAAAATTGTTATGAAATCGTTCACAGCTCTTTCTTGAAATATCGCTCAAAATTCGTAAAAATACTAATTAATACAAAAAGTGACGGTAAAGTGTAACCACCCTTGTGCTATCATTGTGGAAGACCAGCCACAATCAATATTGGAGCATATAACCACAGCAAATTTAGGGCTTTCTCCTTTTCAAATTGCTAATTCCTGTGATTGATTTTATAAACCCTGTCAATTGTCTTACATTACATAAAAACAGATTTACAGTCTATCCCCTCTCGTGTCACGATATTGTTCGTGACAAATGTTGTTGCAAGGACAAGATATTCTGTATGGATTTATAATATTATTGATTGAATACCGGTTAGAACGACGTTGACAGCTGCAGCCGAATGTCCAGCCGAGTTGGAAGCTTTGCACACGTATCTTCCTTCACTCTTCTCATCCAAGTTTGTTATTAAATATTCTGCAGTGGCACTCTGACTGGAAAAACATTCACTATTATAATAAACGAAAGTTGACTTGTTGTTAAATATTAAACATAAATCTTTTCTTTCTGATGCACTAAAAAAACTCTCATTCAGTGATCTCTGCTGTTATGAAATTTTCACAGCTAATTTGTAAGGATTTTATAGGATATCTTAACTATTTTCAGATTGCAGCGTATTTTCCAACATGAGTTACGGAGCTTTAAAATGTCCTTTTAAATTTTTCCACTGAAAGCAGAATTTCGTTTTGAAGAAATTTTGCATACATTTTAATTAAGTAGATAATTACTGTCTACATCTGATTTAGACATAAAACAAATGTCATCATCTACGAGGGACATCAAACACAAGGACATCCAACTTATAATCTGGTGGAAGATGAAGTAAACCTCATTCATGGCTTTGAAGCTTGCATGACTAGTGCAGTTCCATCCAGACTGAAATTGCCTTGACGATAACTAAGCTCTGATAGAAGATGGTAGTTGAGAAGAAGAAGAACAGATTAGAATGATTGATCTCACACATGGTCCTGCCTCTCCATCACCGGCGCCCCGTTCTTGAACCACCAAACAGTAATTGGCACCATACTTTGCACCACACATTGCAAAACTAAAGGGCTGTGAATGCGTCCCGTCATCTATAAAAATACAATACATGTTAAGTTTAGTATCAAATTACAAGATTATTAAATATTTCTCTTAAATGAATTAAATTAAACCCTTACCTCAGTCGGGACATTTAGGATCGGTTTTTCTGAAAAAAAAAAAAAATAAGTGTGTTATATGTAGATATCCTCCTAACAGTTTCGCCAAAAATGACACAGGCTCTAAAGGAAATGATTTCCTCCTGTATGGAGTTAATATAATTTTTTTTAATTATCAAATTTAGGCATAACATGCTCCTGACATATTTATTCCCAATTTCCAGAAAACAAGTAAAAAAAAAAACCAAGCATTGATTTATTTTGATTACACCATATAAAATTTAAATTTTTTAGGGGGCATTTCACCGTCCTCTTGATAAGCTGTCAAAAGCACTATCCAGAGGATAGGTAACAGTATTTTTAGATTTCTATTTACAATTTTAACGAATTTTTAATTTATAAAGTCCAAACTTACTATTCGGTACTCAAAGCTGTGAATAAAGGATATATGATATGGGGTATTTCACCAACCTATCTATAACTATCCGTTACAATAAATAAATAAATTGATCGTCCAGTTGATTAGTCAGACATCTCCAAAAAATAGAAATTTTAGTTGAGTATGCAGTTACATATATGTAAAAGTGTACCCTCTATCTGGTAAAATGCTCAGATTACTCATAAACACCACCAAATCAATTGTAATGTACAAAAAGTTGACAAAACAAAAAATATATTTTCTGGGTCACTAGAGGGATATTTCCAAATGTCATACTAATGTACCGGGCCGTTATGCCTCCCAGTATTATTTTATAGCATATTTTTTAATAAGTAAATTACAAATATGTGTAAATAATAATTAATTTATGGCAAGCACTTGAATATTGCTTTCCTCATTAGCTTAAAACTTGCGGGACTTTTGGACTGTCGAAATACTCGTAATAAGTAGAAAACTTGGCTAATTTATTCGATATACATACATAGCAATTATTATTCATAGATTCTATTACTGAATAGTACCTAAGTACGGACTTTATAAATAACTATGTGTAAAAAGAAAATATATGTGTCCTATCGATAGTTCTTTTGACAACTTATCGAAAGAATTGTGAAATACCCCTTTAATATATTAAATTTATCGTTTAATAAATAGAATACAAGTAAATACTGAAATTAAACATAAATGAAATCAGTACCTGGCAACTGTGGGTTGATTCCAGTGGAGCTAATTCGTCTCAATAAATTTCCACCTTTATCGATTCCATTAATCTATAAAAAAAGTCACATATTTTTATTCTCAATATTTCCATGGATAATAGTTGATACTTTTTCAATAGGACATTTTAATGACCTGAAGAAACCTGAAACATTCATCCAGTGGCAGACTAACGGGGGGGGGGGGGGGGGGGGGGGCAGAAGGGGCAGTCCGCCCCAGACCTCCGCTCCTGGGTGGTTTGATGTGTTGAATTATCCTTCAGAAAAACTTTAAATGCATTTTTGTTTCGCTGAAGGATAATTCAACAGACAAAATGTTTAAAGGGTTTCATATAAAATTCTGTATCTTCATCAATTTTACGAATTTCCTTAAAACATTTGGTGAGATAATTATTAACAAATGCATCTTTCAGAAAAAGAAAAAAAAAAAATTTTTTTTTACGATTTCCTGGTGCCTTAAAGCCTTGTTTAGAATTTGATCAAGGGAACATGGAGGTGTTTGGAGGCCCCCCAGAGTCAGAGGCCCACGTGAACTGAATAAAAAGCTTGTAAAATTAAATAAAGCTCTTAAACTAGGGGGAGGCCTCTTTCAGCTTTAACTTTAACTTATAATATAGAAGCTGAAAAGGAAAAATGGCTAAAGCGCCATACAGATGTGACATAAAAGATGAACCCATGCAATAAACTATATGCTTTGTTTGAGCTTGTGTTCATCAAATCAAGTTTTCTTGAGTTTTCCACATAGAAAACTTGATTTGATGAACACAAGCTCAAACAAAGCATATAGTTTATTGCATGGGTTCATCTTTTATGTCACAGCTGTATGGTGCTTTAGCCATTTTTCCTTTCCCTTCGATATAATGTTAAAATATCACACAAAGTTAATAAATAATTATGAAGTCAACGTACTTGTATTATATTATTTTGGTACGGTTGCTGAGGAATTAGCTAGCCGAGGATTGTACCAAACTTAACCTAACCTAAGCCAATGCACTACTAACTGTCCATACCAGTGTGACAAGGCTATATAGGTAACATGATAAAACATCACATCAGAACAAACTGATATGCAAATAAGTGTAATAAGAAATATAAAGTCCTTACCGCAATATTAAACAAAGAAGACGGCGGTAGGAAAGGTTCCGTGCTGAACAAATGTGGTTCATTTTGTTTCTTCTCCAATTTCTTCAGAGGAACTTCAAAGAAAGTGTCCCCGTTGACATTCAGCAGTTCTGCAGAGGTCAGGGTGTCTATTTCAACCTCTTCGTCGATGGCGATCATCATGCTGTTTTGAGCGCCTGAAATATCATTGAATAAAGACTTTAATGTTATGTTATGAGGAGAAAAGTCTTTGTGTTTTACACTTCAATACGGTTTGGGAATCTAATCATTGATTGAAATTACTTAATTAGTCATTTTAACCACTGGAGTGCTTTTTGCCGAATTTCAGCACTATCTAAAAAACCTGGGTTTACTTAGCTGCTGAATTACAGCAAATTTTCCCTAGATGTATTAAATTTTTTTTTTTATATTTTCAAATATGCCCGCGGTTCAATTTTGACGTTTTTTAATAGGTGGAAAGATATTACTTTTATTATAATTCAATAGATAGCAGTGTACTCTACTTATTTACGAAATATGGTAATTCGAAAATTGGTTTTTTGTAGATTCCTCTAGAATGTTCATCTGTCAAAATGCCTCAGTGTAAAATGTGGCTTTTTATTGTGTATTAGCGGATTTTTCTGATATATTTGTATGTCGGTGAAATAACGATTGAATTAGTAATGCATTCAACGTGCAAGTTTCAAGCTTAAAAATTCAGTGATATTTGAAAAACAAAAGTTTTTTGGTTATGTTTTTCCTATTTTTTTGCCGATCGGACTGTGTTTGACGATGCGATATTTTCAATAAATAAACCATTAATCGAGTTAATTGGTATTGTGGATTTCAGATAATTGATGTATCTGCTTGATGTATTGCAGCTATTTTTGGTGAGTGCTTTATGATTTCCATTTTATGGTAAGCGTTGGTATATTTATGTTAAGCGTCCATCGACCTATGCCGGCCGTAACGCATGCTTGGCACACAACTGATTTTTCTATATCTTTATATGAATTAGTACAGCACTGCGTCCACTACCGGCAAATACCGGTGGTCAGTGCAGGCCGGATTTTTCTATAAAGAAATAGAAAAATCCGTTGCGTGCCGTGCGTGCGTTGCTGCCGGCGCGGGCAGATGGACACTTACTATTAGTCTATTAAAAGTGTCGCCATTTCTCAAGTTTTGTGAGAGAGAACATTAAACAGATCACAACATATCAAAAAATCAGTTTTCTTATATACCTATGTAGATTGTGATTATAAATTAGACCATTTAAAAGAAACCTAATAGAAAATATTTAATGTGGAGGCAAAATTGAACTTCCTAGGCGAGTTTATAGGGAGAAAATCCTGAGAATAGTTACGTTTTAAATGTTTACGATTTTATAATATTTTTTTTCTAACTCCTAGGAATATGTGATAAACAAACAAAGATGGGTAAATTCATTGACCATATATGTAGAACTATGATCAGTTAGTATGTCTCCATATTAAAAATCGGGAGTATGATTTTTTTAAGGTGGGCGGAAAATATTCAAAACGGTCACCAAAATATCACGAGCAATCCGAGGAAAAAAATAAAAATCGCGCTTTCGCTCCAGTGTTTATCAGATCACAGATCTTCTCTACCACAATTAGAGTTGAAGCTACCAACGAATACATAGGATTTTTGTGTATTGGAAATGGACTACTTTTATTTTTCTGCGATTGATAGCGGTCCAAAATTGGACCACATTTTCCTACCATTCATAAAACATTTATTGTTATTATTTAGAAGATTTCCATGGCCAGCCATTTATTTTAAAATGAAGCTATTGAAATTCTTTATCTATTATGACCATATATGTCGCAAATCCGAACTTCGTAGACTATTTTAGAACAATGTTAAAAATACATTTTAAAAATATTTTTTTCCCGCGGTATTTTTGATCAGCTGATTACGCTTAAATGAAGTCCATTTTTCATAGATATGGACCTTTCATTATCAAGTATACCACAGACAACATAAAGAAACTGAACATATTCTATGTTGACTCGAATAAGTACCCCTCACGGCAGTTTCAAAGTAAAAAAACATGCAGGGTTCGCGCGGTTTAAATTTTTACGATTTTTTAAATATTTTTTTTATAAATCCTACAAATATGAGATAAATGGTAAAATACAGGTTAATTATTTGGCTATATAGAACTATTATGAGTTTTTATGTCTCCATGTTAAAATTCGAAGACATTATTTTTGTAATGTTGGCGAAAAATTTGATAAATTATCTTCTGGGAAATCTCGAGCAATCAAGGCAAATTTATTTATTTCGCGTGATCGCTCCAGCGGTTATATGGAATATTATGTATACACACTTCTGTCAATGGTGTTCCTGCCAAAAGTTACTGAGAAACAGCCTTTTGTCTTGTTTACTCCTAATTATTATTCAGTTGAACGAATTTGAATACCTGATCTATAAGTTTTACATGTTCTTTTATTAATTTTATCGGAATATTCTTTCTGAAATTGAATAAAAAAATTTAAACGAGCTGTATGTAAGCACAGCATGTGTATGAGTGCTATGTTAGCATCAACTGTCGCTGCGATACCTATAAGAAAGGTTTTTGCTATGCCTGTCTAACTGGGTGATCCCGCATCGAGTGACACATCGAAAAAGATCTTACCGCTTAATGGTCGATTATTGGTCTCTGCAAATTTGTCAGTCGGTTGGACGGAGAAACCGTGTTCGAAGTGCAGATCTGATAGTCCTGTCACCTTGACGGAGTGGTTCTGAAGACTTCCCACTGTCAGGGTCCAGTTTCCTGGCTCGGGGTCAATGATATTCACTACCTAGGATGCGGAAATTAAATGACAAGAAAATTAAATATTAAATCACAATTTAATCTGCATATAAACCAAATTCCTTTAAACGTCGAAGGCTATCGATCACCTTGGTTAGAAATAATAATTAACGGATTTAGGTAGAGAAATAAATTAACAATTCTAACCTTTTTGGTGCAATCAAGCAGGCAAAAGATTAAATAAGAACTATGTATGTTAACGGTAGTTGTTCCCAACTTTTTGATCGATCAATCTCAGTCTTTGATCAGCTAAGTGATTAGTTTAGTTATGCTCGATATGCCTGTTTATCGGAGAGTTGCGTTGGGAAGAGCATACTTGTGTATTAGAGGGGTGTTGATCCGAAATTTCGGCTCAACAGTTGATCAGTAGGATTGTGAACAACGACCGTACGTAGTAACAGTTGAGGAGTTAAGTGCAATAAAAACTTGTAATGAAAATTGTAGTTTTACTGTCAAAGTTTATTGTCAAAGTTTTTTGAAATGCGTACTTGGATGCATAATGTGTAATTCACTTGTAACTAATGTTCAATCTTTTGCAAATACCTAGCTCCATCTATGTAAAATCCACAGAAGTAATATTTACACAACAGATAAAGAAAAGATTGGAGATATCAAAATGATTAGAGCAAAAGCAGTCAGTACATATTTAAGTTGTTATTGCATCCAGCTCCTCAAGCTATAGTCCGCAGGGTGAAGATTGCCGTGCTGACAGCTAGCTTCTGATGAAAGAGAAACACAATTATTCAAATGGATACTTACCTTAACATCAGACAAGTCGAGGATAGGGATGATCTTAGGCGGTCCAATGTAGGCCTTCCCGTGTGGATCCAATACTGTTATTTTAGGCTCATTGCCAGACACAGAGACCGTCACCTTCTTCAGGGTGTGATCCACGGTCAGCTGCGAGTAAATGGTAAAAAATCTATTAAAAAAATTTCTGTCACCATTATAAGAGAAGAATATTTATAGATGTTACACCCAAGGTTCGTAGAAAATGCTTTTAGCAAGGTTAGCTCATTGAGGGGGTAGAGCGGTGATTGGCTAAAAATTTGTGACGTAGTTAGCAGTCCATGTTCCACTGGGAGATTTGAATTAACTGCAATACAAGTGCAGTGTTTTACTTCAAGCTACGTCACGTGTTCAAAATCTATAAACGACCTGACACGAATTTTTTTTCAAAAAAGGCCTGTATGTGCCAACTTTGGTAAAAGCATTTTCTACGAACCTTGGGATACACCAATGATATTACAATACATCTAGACATGTTGCAGAGCTCTAAAAGTGGTAAACAAAAGTACGGTAATTGTTGATTTAGCACAAAACTGTCACTTGTCACGTGAGGTTGTGTAATGAAACAAAATTGCGTAAATGGGTGCCAAAATGCCCTTGTGTTCGATGAGAAAATGTTTCCATTACACGGCAAACACTAGTAAAAGCCAAGGAATAATATTTCATTCGTAAATACAAGCAAATGACTCGTGACTTATTAATTATAAACAATACATTTATTTCATTTGTTTCCTGAAGACTTTCAATGCCATTAGAGAAAGTAAGATAGCAAATGTAGCAAAATATCAGTAGATTATCTCATATGGCTTTCCGTATTCAACTTAGTGTACGTCAGTAAGCGTAACTTGTCATCTCAGTCACACCAGTGATGTAGTATGAAGCATTTGTCGCAACTTTTAAGTATGTACATGTCGCCCAGTCCTATATCCCAGTCTCTCATTCCTCCACTGCTTGTCTTTTCCCATATGTTCCAGTCCCTTCCCCTCCCGCGTTCCCCTTCCATCTTCCCCGCTTTCTCTTCTCCCCTCCCCCTCCAGCCTTCATATATGAAGTACACACATTTTTCAAACAACTCAGTGCCAAGTATTGTAAATATTTTTTAATAATGCCTGAGCTCATTATTATATTTAGAAACCTTTGCTGGTGTGCGGACAACATATCACCAAAGTTTCATCGCAATCGGATAAATGTTATGGGAATACATATGGGACAAACCAAGAAACATGAATTTTTATGTATAAAGACAGGTGTAGAATAAAGAGTTTTTAATTGAATTCAATTGAAAGATGGCTACGAGAGCTGAAGCACCTGCTGAGCCATCGCCATTTTAGAATCTAAATAAAAAGTACCTTGTGTTCATGATCTCCCGGGGGGTTGATGCTTGAGCCCAAATTGACACGATTGGCGTCCAGGGTGTCCCTGACAAACTTGGTGACATCGAACACATCATTCTTCTCAAGGCGAAACACCTGTCCCGAGCTGGCTGCTGCGATATCCTCGTACACCGTATAGCCCGGCTTATCTCGGCTCTTGCAGTCTCCGGTTAAGACGAATACTATCTAGAAACATCAAAACAATCTTTCAAAATTCACACCATCATGTTTTTTTTTTATGTTCGGGAGAATATTCTTCATAAGATGGTGACACACATAGACTAGTAGTTCTGTAGACAGTGTAAATCTCGCATATAAAAAAGTAGGTTTCTAATTTTTCTTATTTAATAAATCAAAACCAAAATGTCATCTGAAATCATAAAATTTGCGAGTAGGTACTTAATTATAAGCCATATTTTTAGTTCAATTTTCTTTTTTCATTTCAAATAAGGAAGTACACAATTTGTCCAAAGAAACGTCACTATCTCAAGGACAATTATTTTTTCACACTTTCGGCGGGTAGGTAACATAATATTGAAAGATTGCTACCCTGTCAAAATTATTTTGTATGCTTGAATAATAAAGTGTATGCAGTAGATTTTCGAAACTCGATGAATTCCCAAATGGTCAAATTAAAACAAGACTTCGCTCAGTTCGAATAAGAAGTGAAGATTTTTTTATTTAGAATTTCATGCAAGAGTTTAGAAAGTTTATAATTTCAGAGTAAAAGCAAATTTTCGATTTTATAATTTTGTTTTTATTGAAGTAAAACTTCTTTACGCACGCTCGACACTTGGGGGTAAAATGATGAATACGTTACCAAAAAATATGAAACGTTATGAAAAAATATGAAACGCTAATCAATGTGAAACGCTAATCGATGTGAAACGCTAATCGATGCGAATGCTTAAAGCGAACGCAAATGAAAGTAAAATGCTAATCGATATGAAACGCTAATCGATGGAAACGCTAATTAAAGCGAACGCTAATGAAAGTGAAACGCTGATGAAGTTGAGTTGAGTTGTTGGGGATGTTGAGGGGATGGGGATATTTTTATTCCTGTTATTGTTATATTGTTAATGGACGGCATAAGTTAGTGACGTTTTACTTCAGTCGTGTGGTCTAAAGCACACTCGTTTTTTTATTTTTATTTAGGGTGCACATACCTACACAGAATAAAACTTTTTTTTACATAAAAATGAATTACAAAATAATTAGGCAGTGTAAACATACTAATATGATTCAAATTAACAAAAATTTTCAATCAATGGAAACAAAATGTTAATTTATATGTAATTTAAAATTCTTTTTGCCATTTCCTAAGATGTGTATGCGTGGTATAAGGGAATACATAAACGTATCGGTATTGATAATAATTAATTCGTGTAACACTATTAAGAAATTGGGTAGGTAAATAATCCACAAGCCGCCGCATACCGCTACACTTTTAATTGGCATAGATTTTGAAAAGTAAATAACTTTTTAACTTAAAACTTAATGACCAAAAGAAACATCGGTTTCAGTCGGGATAGACGGAAAGGAAAGATATGAATTCGATTTTCATAAGTTACAAAATTTCCCATAAAACACCTCTATCCCATTTTTTTTATGGATTTGACATTTGCGAAGTTTTGTTTCAAACTAAATATATACGCACGACCTAAATTAAGAACCCAATAACATATTTTGTGTACGTAAATACTGGTTTCTTGTAGTAATTGTTGAAATGTGTCGGCTTGCGGATTATAATGGAACTTGAAATGAAATCAATTGCAATAATGCAGAGCTGTCAAAAGAATTCGACTGACGCTAAAATAATCACGACCACAAAATAAAAACACACGAAACTGGAATGTAATTTCGAAATTCGAACAGTAGCACTGAAAAATATCATCGAAATCAAAAACTTTGCGCAAAATACTGTGGAATAGCTTTTCTAGATTCTAGGGTATTTGGCGTATTTGATGTTTCAAAACAAAAACAAATGTGTTTGACTTTCGCATTTCGCAAAAATAAAAATTGGGGCGTCCCCTACTAGTAATGCTGCCTGACGGAAACAATAGGAACTGACAGGTGACTGGTGGGAGATTTAAACCGAGAATTACACACGAATATTGGTAAGAAACGTCGATTTGGTTACAAAATGGTAATGTTTTTCTTACTTTATAGGTTTTAAATAAAGGTAAGTACAATATTTAAGATTTTTCATTAGATAGTTACAGTTCATATTTTCAATACGAGTATTAAGTTTATAATTAACTAGCTGGTTCCCGGCATGCATTGCAATGCCATATTCAAAGAAATACATTGTTTCTATCTGAATCACCTTTCCCGTGCGTCCCCGTTCCCCTCCTGGGTCCCTTTCCTAGCTAGCTTTATAAATTATAGCCTATATATTATTCTGATGTATGAGCTATATTATTGTAAAATTTCCTTAAAATCCATTCAGTAGTTTTTGCGTGAAAGAGTAACAAACACACATACATCCGTACAAACTTTCTCGTTTGTAATATGAGTAAGATATTGATTTATTAAAATTTATTTGAAAATTAGAGACCTACTTTTTTGGATCCCATATCTATTTTTCACAGAAATACTAGTTTAATCCATTTCTGTCAGAAGGTCATACGATTTCCGCTTTGCAATAAAATCCAAATAAATGAATAAAACCTCAAATTGTAATATTTAAATGAGTTAAAAATAAAAATAAATATTCATCCTAGACTTGCAGATAAATCAACAGAGCATATTAAATAAAAATAGATAAAATTTATCCAAGACACTATCTAGATAGCATGTAGTTCTGATTGAATCTTGCAATCATATATAAAGATAGCAGCCAATAAAAATATGCAGAAAATGAAGATGTTGGTAGTTGGTAGGGACGCATTAGCACAATTGGTAGAGTTGCGGACCGGAAAGCCGATGGTCCTGAGTTCGTGTCCCAGATGTGACCATATTCGATTTTTCTGTTTCAGATTTTCGATTGAGTTTCGCTAATATTGTCTTAATTAATTTAAAAAATTTAAAACTCATACATATTTCGTTAGGAAAATGTATTATTAATGTTAAAATCTCCTCACATTTTTGTCGTTTCAACCACTCGAGCGACAGCGTGATTTAAAACTTTTTCCTCTGGTTTCTCGTGAATTTTTGTAGATCATTTTGAATATTTTCCGCCCATATTGAAAAAATTCTTCCTCCAAATTTTAATATGGAGACAAACAAACTGATTATAGTTCTTTATAGCCAATGAATACACCAATATTTTGTCGATTATCACACATTCGTAGGATTTATAAAAAAATATATAATAAAATTTGTAAACTTTGGACCAAAAACTTAATATAAATTAAAGATTTAATTATAGAGCATGGAAAATTAAAAAGTAAACATTTTAGTAGGAAGTCCATTTACGGAATGGATTTCCTACTACAAATAAAAATTATGAGAAGTATAAATAAAACACATTATTATTACATTGGCATTCAGTATTAAACCTCAGTTAAAATTTTTGTGGAAAGCGCTAACTAACTAACCGTCACGCCGTTTCCCCGCAGGGATAGGCAGAGAGGACGGACCGCCAACAACTCGATCTTGGCACACACTTCTTGCCTCGTTCACATTCATACATCGTCTCATACATGTTCTTCTATTATTCTGGCTCTTGACATGGCCCGACTCAAGTATCTGATTCACTTGGTCGTGCCATGCCTTTCTCGGGCATCCCCGACTTTTTCTATCATTAAAGAGTTTATTTTCTATATTGACACAATCCCCACTCGAATTTTTGCAGCGCCCCCTAAATGCTAAAAAATTAAAAACGCCCCCCCCCCAGACCTCCAAAACGCCCACAGGGGGGCGCTGGCGCCCCCATTAAAAATCACTGGTTTAGATCATATTTCTCACCACGACAACGATACCTACTACGATTTATATGAGACCTTTGTGAGCTGAGACAAGCTTGGTCTCCTCTGTTTATACGGGTTTAATGTTAGTGCTTAGGATAATAATTAGATTTTTTTATTTATTTAATTTAATTATTACAATCATATAAAGGTACTTCAATTAACATGATAATATATATTTCAAATTATAAAATAGACATGTTTACCTTTACGAGAGTTAAAAACTCGTGTGTAAAGGGGAAAAAATAAGAATTAATAAATAAACTAAAAATTATAATTTAACATTAAGTGTGAAAAAAAAAACAAAAAAAAAATTGTTCATACAAAAGTGAAATGAACTTTTTGTATATAATAATGTTAAGTTAAATATTGAAAACAAATTATTTAAAATAAAAATTAAAACAAAAAAGTACTGGATACACTAAAAGTAATAGAATAAGAAAAATAAGATGTCAATTGATTCTAATTAGCTAAAATATTTATGGTAGAATAGTTTATTTTATTTTTAAATTTATTATGGTCAAGGTCTAACCTCAGCTCTGTTGCTAGTTGATTGAAACACATCACTCCAGTAGTGTGCAAAACTGGTATACATTAATGGAGTGCATAAGCGACCCATTAAGTTTTTGTCTACTGCTTTCAACAAGTAACATGGCATGGTGCGATTTCTTTGTGTATCTGAAGGAGTGTATTTTTAATATAGGTATGTATTTTTTAGCAGTGGAACTTGAAAATCTTTGAAAAGTTGTAAGGTTGAATAATCTGATGGTTTTTTAATTATAATTTTGATTATTAGCCTTTGATCCTAGATTTGAGCCTCCAGCGGTAAAGATGAATGTAATATTTATTAAATGTTATTATTTGGGATAGTAATTAGATGAATGTAATATTTATTAAATGTTGTTTGGGATAATAATTAGATGAATGAAATACTTATTAAATGTTGTTGTTTAGGATACTAATTAGATGAATGTAAATTTTTTTATTAAATGTTTTTGTTTGGGATAATAATTAGATGTATATAGTATTTACCTGGCTATGTTTTTTCTGCACCAGATCGATGACACTATCCACCATCATATAGTCGTCGGCTGTAGCGTCAGTGAACACATATATGAAGGAGTAAGGCAGGCTGGCCTCGAGGGCGGCAATGATACCAGTGAGAGATTTCTCCGGACAGCTGCCTCCTCCATACACCGACAAGTTCTCCAGGCCGTTCTGGAGGAATGCATCATCTGTCGATACTCCCACCGGGCCTACGTCTGAAAAATATAGTCCGGTTAGTAGCTGATTTGACAAATCGTCACTTTATTTGGATAGGATTCTACCTTCGCTTCACCTTATTCTGAGATATGAGGTGTCAAAGTTTTGCAAAGACGATTTCTCATTATCTATTTACCAATTTTCGATTTTGAGGTTAAATCTTTTGTACCTAAAGTATTGTAATTTAACATATTTTAAAGGAAAGTATTTGATAGTACGTATACTTACCCTTTTAGAACATACTTACCCTTTTAGAACATACCTAAACATGCAAATAGAACCATATCGTCGCCCTAGTTCAAGGGCGGATCCAGGATTTTTTTCTGGGGGGGGCACAAGGGGCGGACGGGCAAAAAAATCAACAATTACTGTTGGAAATAAACTTGAAGTCTCAAACTTCAAGTTTATTTCTACAAATTCAAGTATGTATAGGAAGGTTTATGAAAGTGTCAAAACAATAGAAAAATTAAATGTTTAAAGACAGTTTTTGCTTCTAAGTATGGACTGCGATGGAATCTCCACAGTACACAAAAATACCGTCTGGGGGGGGGGGGCACGTGCCCCCATGCCCCTCCCCCCTAAATCCGCCCTTGCCCTAGTTTGTATTTGTCCAACAGACCATTAGAAAATTTTTCAGGAGGAGAAGGTTTTCTTTAATTATTTCAATGAAACATTATGAGAGGTATTTAAGATAAAGCTATTTCCGTAAAGGTAAAGGTCTCATTAGTTTTAATAATTCTTAGTTAAGTGATTGACTACAATTTTTTATACTTTATTTTTAATTTTAAAATGGATATTGAACAAAAACTAACATGATCTATTGGACAATAAAAACTGAGGCGACGTATTGACAATCAAGCGTTAATCAGCTGTTAAAACAAAATTATAATAATTATATTTATCATAATAATTCATTAATAATTATCATAATAATTCACTGCGCAAGGTTCTCATTACATTTCCTAATGCAATTCGAAGCTAGGGCAACGTCCTATTTATATTTTCCATTAAAATATGTTAAACTAAAATTGTTAAATAGATTACAAAAATTCGTCTTTCAAAACTTTGAAACCTTAGAAAATATTAAGGGGTAGTTAGAACCCTATCCAAATGAAGTGATGAACCATAATGCGTCTCATAAATACGATCAACTGCAGATTCAAACAAAATAGAGAGTGTAGAACCTTGTAAAACAAATGATTATTTAAAATGCTTGATGTTAGAACTTTGTCATACGTATGCATAATATATCTACGAAAATACAATACAGATGGTTCTGAAACTTATTTTGGGTATAGTAATGAGCAAAAATGCTTTGGCATTCAAAGGTCATTTTTGGAAAAATGTCAGTTAGGACCAGGGTTGCCAGGTTTTTTCCAAAAATATACCGAACAATGAGCAAAAAAAAATTTCAAGGTGAATTTCCCTAGGGATGCTACTCAACATCGGTTACCGATTGCGTCAAATCTGACAGTTGAATCATTTATTAGGGAGAAAAATCAGAAAAAACATACCGAACCGCCCATACTTCGGTATTTTTGTCATACCGAACACCGAACACGGTGCTAAAATACCGAACGGTTCGGTAAAATACCGAACACCTGGCAACCCTGATTAGGACCCTATCCAAATGAAATGACGAGATGAGCCGGGGTTACTCAGGAGTTGTGAGTTCAATTCTTTCATCATTGGACAAGCAACTTATAATGATGGTAGAAGAAGTTTTTCAAACTTTGTCAGGTTATTATTAAAACTAAGAAAATGTTCACAGTTTGTTTTCGACGATCTTTAAGGTTAAACGTCAAGCACGTTATAATCTACGCATTCACAGATGGTGGCAATCAAATTATTTTAGGTTTTTAATGCTTTTTTATTTATTTATTTTATTTTATTTATTAATTTTCAATGCCCTGATGGGCTTTTATATTACAAGTTTATAATACAGAGACAGGTTTTTAAAAACAAAAGATAAATTATAAAAAATTAAAAATAACTAGTACACGTCATATGAGTATACAGATAAATTAAGGGAAGATAATAAATTACAATAAAAGAGAAAGTTTCTAAGTTGTAAATAGTATAGAAAATAAACTAGTAGGTTCTCGTATATTAGTAATTACAAAATTTACAGGTGACTGATTAGTTGTGATGTGTAAATACATGACAAAATGCAAGATACATAAAAATAAAACGGTAACAAGTTTTTACATTGTAGATTAATATAGAAATATACAAATATATGCATTAGCCCCTATGTGATACTCCTTAACCTTTTAAATGCCAGTAGGTAGAAGTGTAGCTGTGCACAGCAGGCCGCGAACTTTTAATCAAAATAAATCATTTTTAAATCTTATTTAAAAAAAAAAAAAACCAAAATCAAAAAAAATTTAAAAAATTAAAAATCATCCCAATAGATCTCTCTGTGTGTTCCATATTTTAAATTAATAAAAAATGGGACATATGTATGATACAGAGGCTCAAAAAGAGCGAGAATACTCGCTATTTTTCTATGGCCGGCCTGCTGGGCACGGTTAAGAATGCGAGATATCTCGCTCTTGGCACAGAAGCGGTTAAATATCAAAATATTTTACATAAAAGTATCGTTCAGGTATTTCTTAAATAATGGTAAACTTGTGTTAAATACATCGATATTAGAGGTGAATTTGTTTCCTAATGTGTGAAGTCGAGAAATAGGTGCATGTATGTGGTAGTTCGTTCCAGAATTATTGTTGCAGAACAATATGTTTTGCCTTGTTGCTTGATTGGGTACCCTGAAATCGATGAGATGCAGGAGTTCGCAACAATCTAATTCAGAATGAATAATTTTAAACAAAAAAGTTAGGTCATTTATTTTCCTTCTGTTTTCTAGGGAATGCAATTTAAGTGTATTTAGTAAGGATGTGTAGTTAATGTGTTGAATAGGTATGTGTAACTTGAAGTTAATAAATATTAAAAATTTGTGCTGCACTCTTTCGATATTTTTATATGAATTTGATAATATGGGGACCAAACTATGGAATTGTATTCCAACAAGCTGCGTACGAGTGACAAATATACGATTTTTATAACTTCCAACGAGTTGAAGTCTTTGATTGTTCTGATTGTAAATCCTAGTGTTTTCATGCCTTTGTTAGTTATTTGTTGTATGTGATTTATAAAATTTTATTGCGTGTCAAACACAACTCCAAGATCTCTAATTTCATTGACTTTGAAGATTTTGTTATCTATTGTGTATTTGAAAGATAGTGGGGTCTTTGTTCGACAAAACGTTAGTGTCTTACATTTATCGATATTGAGGAACAAGTTATTTGTGACACACCAATTTTGTAATTTGTCGATGTTTGAGTGTAGGATTAGGCAGTCACTTATATTGGATATTTCTTTGTATAATTTGATGTCATCGGCAAAAAGCAGAACTTCTACATCGTTGAAACAGCTTATGATATCATTTATGAATATTAAGCAAAGGATGGGGCCAAGATGACTCCCTTGCGGTATACCACTAGTTGCATATAATAACTTAGATATAGAATGTTTAATTTTAACAATTATGATTCTGTTAGACAAATAATTTGAGAACCAATCCAACAACTTGCCTCTCAGTCCTAAGGCATACAGTTTAATAAGTAATAATTCATGTGATACTTTGTCGAAAGCTTTTGAAAAATCTGTGTAGATTCTGTCAACTTGTTTTTTTTTTTGTAAAAGATTCTGTAATATAGTTATGGTAAAGTAACAGGTTGGTAGCAGTTGACCTACCGGAAACAAATCCGTGTTGGTTTTTATCAATTACTTTTAATATTGATGGATAAATTAAATCAAGAACAAGGGATTCAAAGATTTTCAGGAGCGCTGATTGTATACATATAGGACGGTAGTTTTTAATGTCTGTGTCATCACCTTTTTTGAGAATCGGGGTAATATAACTAGATTTCCAACGGGTTGGAAAATGTCCAGAAGAAAGTAAGTGGTTAAATAATATGGTGAGTGGACCTGATATTGCAGATGCGCGTTGTTTGAAAAATATTTTTGCACGTTACGCTTTAAAATATTAAGTTAAATTAATTGTTCACGCTCGTACATATTTAATTAGAATATAAATAAATATTTTTGTCCTTAAACAAACCCAAATCTTTCAAGAAAGGCTGAAAAATACAATATTAGATTGAGTCATCGATACAAAATTGAATTTTTCGGCCTTTCTTGAAAGATTTGTGTTTGTTTATGGACAAAACAAGAAAATGGATTTTGGCGGAGATGTTACAACAATGAGCTCTGTACTTTGTTTAACTTAACCCTTCAAAAATTTGGCATTTTTTTCAGATGGTCAAAATATTTTCGCTTAACAATAAAATGCAAATATTCGGAATATTTCTGAGCACATTCAAAAACTAAAATCTTTTTTAGAAAGGTGATGAACTACGCTTTCAAATTATATAATTAGAAATAAACATGTATTTTTTTAATTATAAAATTTTTGCACAAATATAAAAAAGTTACTCATAAAAAAAAAAACACATGAATATTTTACTAGACAAATACATAACAAACACATATTGTAACCTCACTTTTTTGTCGTTCTATGTAAAAATAATTTATGAAAAATTGCAAAGGTTTCTATATATTCTATTTCTAAGTGGTTGGCTCTAGCGTTATGAAAGTATTTCCTACATAATTCACCCGATTGAATGATGTAGGAAACTTCGGTGAGTTGTTAAACGCACACCCACGAATATTTCTATACATAATAGCGAGCTCTGGCATTATGAAATTTGCATAAAAATTAACGAAAGGTGGCTCGCGAGTTGTTTTAAAAATGTGTGTATTTCATATAGTTTAGCGGCAGGAAAGGGAGGGGGATGGAAATCTCTGAGGGGGGAGGGGAACGAAGGAGGGTAAGGCAGGGAAGGTGGAAGAGGAATGGGGGGTTTTACGGGACAGGGGACGAGAAAGGTTAGTAGACGGTAGAACAGTGGCGGGAATGGGGACATATGGGAAAGGACACGCAGGGAGAAACAAATTTTATCTTTATGTGGCATTGGCATGTCGAAAACTCGCTAGTATATACACATATTTTTTAACTTTTTTCGATAACCAAAGGTTTAAAAAAACTTTTGCAGTTCGGCCAACGCTTTGACGATATTATACAGCTGATAATTAAACCCCCAATTTTTGCCGATTTTCTCAAAAACTCAAAGTAAAATTGTTATACCACAAAATCTACTCCATATGTGATGTAGATTTTTTTATGTATTTATTTTTAGTTTCCTGCTTTTACTACGAATTTGCGTACACTCTGCGTTGAAATATTAAGGAAGTGACAAATTTTATGTAGTATTTTTATCAAATATGAATAATGTTAATTTCTTATCTTAATTTATATTTAACCAAGTGTTATTAAACACTTCGTGAACTAAAGAAACGGTTTTTATAGTACTGTCTAATTTACAATCTTTTTTAGAGATTTGTCCCCAATTTGCACACTTGAAAAATATGGAACAAACAGTGCCTAAAGCAAATTTGTTCATTGACCGTTAAATGAATATTTCAAAGCTTAACTAACTAACATCACAACGATCCGCCCATTGGGTAGGCAGAGAGAATGGACTGCCACAATTCTGTCTTAGCACACACTCCTTTCTTCATTCATATTCATACATCATCTCATGCGTATTCTTCTATTATTTTGACTAACAAAAGCCAACTTGTGTATATTAGTACCAGAGAGAGATTGTGCATGAAGACATCGTTCTAGTATCTTCTGTCTTTATAGTTTTACAACAAAACGTGAAGGAAGGAAGGAGAGGACGATCGTCAATATCACACGGTCTCTCTCTGAGACTACAATATTTAATTAACTTAATCAAAAGGGATTGCGGGCTGAAAGTAGATTAATTTCTACTAATATCCCACCCTCATTAAAAAAATCATACCTCCGTATTTTAATATGGATGTAACCGTTAGTCCTATATTTATAGGATTCATTAAAAAGTTGTAAAAAATTGTTAAATTTATAAACGCATGAATTCTGTGTATTAATTACTTTCTTTAAATGTTATGATATCTGTTATATATGCTGTCTGTATCGTTGTTGATATCGTAGGTAATATAGTAGGAAAATATATTTCAAAAATTTCGGTTCCCGAAATGTCTATAACAAATAATTTAGAAGATGTGCGGACATCTATTGTTGGAAAGTGAAAATACTAAAATATCTTTGTGATAAATCGAAGTATACAATGTGCTGGAACTTAAGAAATAAATCTAATAAATTTAAAAAATGACCTTCTGGGAATTGGCGGGCAATCGAGGCAAATTTATTTAATTTGCGTGATCGCTCCAGTGGTTATTTAAGATTCAATGGAGCTATCAGCGGAAAGCTTTGACCTTGCAATGTAACACCATCAGACAATCTCATATATTACTCCAAGAAGACGGAACTAATCGCATTCCACTATGGAAAAAATCCCGAAAAGATGGTCCCCGTACAACTCAATGAAGAAAACATAAACACATCTACGAATGCAAAATACTTGGGGCACATCATTGCTGAAGACCTCTCGGATGATGGTGATATTGAACGACAGAGGAGAAGTATCAGTGTATTGTCTAATATGATTGCCTGAAGATTCTTCCAATAGTAACAATGTAAAAAAAACACTGTTCAATGCATTTTGCACTAGTCTATATACGTGTGAAACATGGTGTCACTACCAATGGAACGACTCCGGATCCAATATAATAATGCACTGCTTCATCATCTTTATCCAATATAATATTTGGATACAGAAGATGAAGCAGTGCATCAACAATGTTTACGGAACTAAGGCTGCATGGATTCGCTGGTCTGATGAGACACTGGGACATTAGAGCCAGGATGCGGCTAATGGCCTCCGACAACACAGTGGTGACCGCAGCCTTCCGGAACCAAACGCCACTCCTGAGTGAGCGCTGGGCCCGAGCTCACCCCAGACCACGCACTGCATAATAATTGATTATTTATTTGATCTATTTCTGTTTTCTTTCCTATTCTATGCACTTAATTTTTTATTTAAAATCTCTGGTTAAATATACACATATAACTATATGGGACGTGAGGGATTGCACTATCCTCGTCACATCCTGGAATAAAACGTTAGTATTACTATTATATTCAATCACAAAAGTAAGTTATAAGGTATTGTTTGTATACCTGGATCCCTGAAAGGCACCAACACATAATTCTGGATTGGTTTATCTTCTCTGTCCAGCATTGTTTCCAAGATCAAATCAGCTCCTTTTCTAAGCTGGACCAAATCATCCCACATAGATCCAGTTGCATCAAAAACAAAGGCCAAACTTCCTTTTCTTCTCGATGGACGACTCTTCGCATTAACAGCATCTGCTTCTTCGTCAGGTTTATTACGTTTGTCTTCCTCGTCAAAGATATTCCCGAAATCAAGCTTTTTCTTTAATAGCTCTTGCGTTATGTTTCCGGCTGTACTAGCATCCAAATTTTTTAGATAAACTGAATTTATATGCATTTCAGATTTTGCTGGTGGAAGGGAAGAAACTTCGTAAGCATTTCGATTTTCGTAGCTCTTTTCTTCATCACGGACGAAAGCAACGGGAGATATAGGAGTTGTGGGCTGAATAACAATGGGAGAATAGTCTCTTGACTTGATGGTGTGAGAAGCATCACGACCTAAATCATTTTGGCTTGTTCTAACATGGTCAAAATCATCCTTTTCAGTTGTATAGTCTGAATAATCCAAAAGTGTATAAAAATCGTCTTTGGTAGTACCAGATGTTTCTTCTTCAATTGTGTCCGGAATTTCAACTTCTACGAGTCCGTTGCCATAAAAATTAGGCTCATCTTTCAGTGTTTCAATATTTAATGGTGTACTTGATTCCATGATCTTATTATTATCTGTAGGTGTACTTGCTTCCATTATATCTTTAACATAATTTGTATGTGTATTTGATTCCATTATTTCATTATCAATTTTCGATGTACTTGGCATTGTGAAATAAGCAGTATTAAAAGATTCATCATTTAATAATAATTCTTCAGGGACGTCATCATTTGAAGGTGTACTCGAAAAATGATCAACATATTCCTTGCTTAATGAATTCTTACCATCAGTCAACAGGGCGTACTTGTCAACATTTTCGGATGTACTTGTTTCAATGACACCAATATTTGAAAGTGTATTTGATTTCATGATTTCAGGAATATGATTGTTTGAAGTACTTGATAATTTTATACGAGGAATATTAACTGAATCTAAATATTCATCCTTCAACTCTGCAGGTAAATCATTGTTTGGAGATGAACTTGATTTCTTGTTATCAGGAATATCCTTATTAATTGTACTTGATTCCGTGACATCATCAGTATTAAAAGCTTCATCATTCATTTCTTCAGGCATATCATTGTTTGGAGATGTACTTGATTTCTTGATATCAGGAATATCCTTATAATTTGAATGTGATTCCATGACATAATCAGGATGAAAAGCTTCATTATTCAATTTCTCAGGCATATCATTGTTTGGAGTACTATTGATATCAACGACATCATTATTATTTGTACTTGATTCCAAGATATCTTTGGCATTAATAGCTTCAACACCCAATTCCTCAGGCACATAACTGTTCAAAGATGTGCTAGATATATTGATATCAGCAACATCATCATTTCTCGGCGCACTCGATTCCATGATATCATGATATGGTGTGCTTGATATCCTTAAAATATCAGAATTTAAAGTTGTTTCGTTATAACCTTCAGTAATATCATTATAAATGGTACTTGAAGATGCTTCAATGCCTCCTTTGTTCATTAAATCATGATCATTTCTGATTGCATCTTTAACACGATCGATGATATCACCAGGCAATGTTTCATTATTTGTATTGTCAACATACCTTGACTCCTCTGATAACCTACAACTGGAATTTTTACCACACTCAATGACTTCTAACTTATCGATTTCTGCATGATGGCTATCCGCATTTAGCAAATTAATTGTAGGAAGCAACATTAAAACTATTAAAGTCACATGAATCCTATTTTTACAGTAACTTTTATGCCCCATTTTGTTAAATTTTTCCTCAACCACAAGTTATTATTAAAAAAAGTATCAAATTATAGTAACTCTTTCACATTTTAACACTACACTTATGTTCACTGTGTTTAATCGGACGAATAAAATGATTTTTCACGTCACTCACTCGTGCATGTGTAAAATTATAACACTTTATTCGATAATTTATCAGAACACATGAATTATTTCAGTAATTTTTAGCAAAATCACTTTGATTTAAGCAATTTCTTTAGGATATGTGATTTTTAATTGATTACAATGCCGAATAATTATGAATTCACGGGAATTTGGGACAGCCCAGTATTAATTTGAATATGTTTGTTATTTTGCACCACGACTGGACACAAGTTGGTACTAGTTATCAACTATAATATGTGATATAACTAAGAACAGAGGGCAAATGTTGACTGGTGAAGAAATATTCATGCGGCGTGTTTGTATACTTCATTAAACAAGATAAATTAATAATAATTAACAGTATTGCTTTATGAAGATAATTTTCCAGAATAACCATTACGTTTATCACTTATCATTAATTTATAATAATAATAAGAATAACAAAATGTCTTATTTTTTTAAGTGTGCAAATAATTACTATAGTAAAGATGGCTTTCATGGTCAATTGGTTAAGATCTACGACTATGAACTCAGATGTCGCGGGTTCGAATCCCATTGTGTATTTTATTTTATTAAATTTTATTGTTTCACATTTAAATGATCTTGAATTCAACAGCTCGGCTGTGGAATGATTGGCCGACCTCCGTGTTTTCTCCCTCTTACAATATGGGTCTTAAAGAGACCACTCCTTCACAGATAGTTCACTCCTTCCCTTCCATAAAATAACCTATATAAAACTATCACAAAGATGACATAGGCCCTGAGGGGAAATACTTTCCTCAGGGCCTCTCATCTTTGGGGATGCTGCGTGGAGGTTTTTTTAGGGAGAGGACAGAGACGAAGTTCTGAGTAGGAAAAGGGTATGAGGAGTAATTAGGAATCTGAGGGTCAATGTATCAAGGAGTGACAGATGCGTGAATCCATCCCTCGCACTGCGGTGCAAGGCGATGGATTGAGAGAGTCCTGTTCGAGAAGTCAAAAGGTCTCCCTCAACCAGTCTCTCCCGTTTCACCACACACAGTAGGTGGGCAAACCCGCTGCCAAGTCTGGGTTCACCCTATGAACCTGAACACACCGCTAAGTCACCAATAATAGCAAACTACTTTGGGTGACCTATGGCTGGGTTGTTGGTTATCCATCAAATGGTTCCCGGGGCAGCGGTACCTATTTTTATATGAATTTTAGTAGGTACAGAATATTTTATCAATATGCCAAGTCCTTCTCTTAGATATTTTGTTTAGTCATTGTGAATTTTCACAATCACATAATAAAAATATATTAATGTTTGTACCAATGACCTAATTAATTAATTGTTAACAACCAAAGATATTGAAATACAAAGAGATATGCTATGATGGCCGCCCGACTGTCAGCAGACCACTGCCTAATGAGCATAGGTTGAATACTGAAAGAATTCATTTATTGGATTGATTTTTTAAGGTGTGCAGTAGTATTAGCTAACAATATAGTTTGAATACGAAAAGAATTTGGTCATTTAGTTTAACGTTCGTTTAGTTTTTTCGTTCATTTATTTATTACTTAATTGGTTAACAATATCAGCGACGCCATGAAACATAGTCCCACCAAGTAAAAACTGCAGAAAGCACATCTCTTATATTTTAATATCTTTGTTAACAACGAAATATTAGAATGTCTGTAAATAAAAGTATAAACATTTTTTTTTTCCTTGCCATTTCAAGCAGAACAAATCACATTAAGTATATTCATATTATTAAGAATATTCAGCTGACTTCTGTAAAGATATGAGGCAGCTAGTTAGATTTCTGGTGAAATAATTGACTGAGCACAGCCAAGTCCTGCTTTAAATTGACCATTTGGCATTTCATCTGTCTGTAAATTTGTTTGTTAGGTTACGGTTCCAGTTCAAAATGGTGGCTGTGTTGGATTCTACCTTTTTTTCCCGTCAGAGTTTGCATAATCGTGGTTCTTAGTGTGAGTCAGCAGTTTTTGTCATTATTTTTAAGGTTTATCTTGGTTTTTTTTTGTTCACTTTTAAAATCGTCGATGTTATTTCAGCGGGATTCCACATCCATGACCAGATATTGGATTTTTTTCATCATGTCTGAAAATATTTTATTTAAATCAGGAATCATTTATTGGATTACCAACACCTCTGCCATGGGTCACCCCTAGCGGTTCACTATCTTTGGTGTACGCTGGGTGAAGTTTGCTCGGACCTTGGCCGCAGATGCGTCTGCCCACCAACTGCATGGCAGGCCGGATCGGGAGAGACTGGTTGAGGGAAACCTTTTGATCTCTCCAGCAGGACTCTCGGAACATTGCCTTACACCGCAGTGGGAGGAACAGATTCATACGTCCGTCACTCCTGAACGCGCTGACCCCTCATTACTTTTTCCTTTCCAGAACTTCCTCTCCCTCTTTTCTTAAAAAACCCTCCACACAGCATCCCCAAATAGGACATAGGCCCTGAGGGCTAGTATAAAATTAAAATAATGTTTTTTTTTGTTATGCGTCTATCGTTTCACTCATTGTTTGAAGTAACTGTTCTTTGAAACAATAATTTTTTTTTCAGTTAAAGAATTTTTTTTTTCAATTTTTGGAGCATTGTTTTTATTAAAAAAACAAATGATTTTAATTTGTATAATTATGAGCTGAAGTGACATCTATTGATGAAATCTTTTTTGAAATTACAGTGCTTGGTAGAGAACTACTGAATGTTCATGTAAGTTGCTAGATGGGTTAGATATACAAAAAAGTAACTATGTATAACTATTATAAAGAATGTTATCGAACTTGTCAAATTTTTGTATTTGTATTTCCGCCTCACGGTTAATATGGAATTTTTCTTATTCAAGTAATCGAGTTTAGCTTTATTATTACAAAAATTGACCAATATACAAATTAATGAAAATGAAACAAGGCTTTATGCCATCTGTCAAGAGCATATTCTTCTTCTTCCTTGCGCTGTCCCAACTCATTGCCTATGTAGGCTGTTGGGGTCGGCTCTTCTCGTTCTCAGGTTGTAGCTTCTTCGGTTCTGAGTTTCACCTTCATCCAGGCCATTTTTTTAAAGTATTTTGGAGAATTGAGTCATCTAGGAGTTCTTTGATCTTCCTCTGGATGACTGACGATGAAACTCCATAGACATTGTCTGCTTCACTGTGTGGTCTGATGGCCTCCATCTTATATGCCCATACCATCTCAACTGTCGTTTCTCCAGTTTACTGTTTATATCCGTGACACCCAGGCTATCACGAATGTGTGAACTTTTAATCTTATCTTTTAGTGATACTCCTGCCGACCATCTAAGCATTCGCATTTCTGTTGTTTCGAGTTGTCTAGAGTAGGAGTTGTACATAGTTCAGCAATCGGAATCATACATTATTGCGGGTCTAACAATAGTCTGGTATATCTTTCCTTTAAGTTTTATAGGCATTTTGGAGTCACACAACATTCCTGCTATAAATTTAATCTTAATCTAATTTTAATCTGAATTTAATCCATCCCACACCTATTCTATGGAAGACATCCGCTGCACGTCCTTCGTCTCTGTGGATGAGTGAGCCCAAAATACTTAAGTGAGTCACAGTTGGCTAATGTTACTCCATCCAGTTGGATCAAAGGATAATCAAGAGGATATTGTGAAGAGGATATTGGAAATTGAATAGATGTCCCTGACATGAGTGTCCCAAGGAAGTCCAAAAACATTTCTGAGAGCTCTTTTTTGAATCACCTGCAGGTCAGCTATCAATTTGTTTGAGGCAAAGCCCCACAATACACTGAATTTAGTAAAGGAATGGGTAATCCTTAAAGTTTATAGAGTTCACCAGTTTTGGGGGTACGTTAATACTTGCTTATTTTGACTTTTAAGCATTGATAATAAACGTATTAGATTAGTTATAATTATCTTCTACCGGTTTTTGGGTTGCTTCAGTGTTAGGTTTAAAGATAATAAGTAAATATCTGAATTTTCAATTAGTAAGCCTGCAGCGGGTACTTTTAGGCCTGGCCAATGTTACCCCCGACTTATTCTAACTTTCACCGATGATTGGCACTTCCTGCATTTTACAAGGATTACTTGGTGGTGTTCAATGTTAGACACAATTTAAATTTGATTTACTATTTTACAAGATTTCTACTGCTAATTTAGTATTTCACAAAATAAATTTTATGGTAACTGCCTAGGGTTCCTTTAATATCCCACTTTGTTATATCATTCACATAGATTAGAAATAGCAACGGTCCAAGAATCGATCCCTGTGGCACTCCACAACTTGTTGTTTTATCTAATTCACTCGTTTTTCTTTCCAGTTCTGCTGCTGAGAAGTGATTTGATAGGTAAGATCTGAAAAGCTCCAGAGAGCTTTTTCGATCAATACGTTATGATCCACTGTATCAAACATCCTATTTAGTTCAATAAATATTACCACCGTAAAATCACCATGTTCAATATGTTTCTGTAATAGTAGTTAAAAATTAAATGTTTTCCAAAATATCCCCTTTGCCTCGAGTTCATATTCGATTGTTTCAAAATAATCCAGTATTGTCATAAATACGGCAATAAAGATTGTCTTATCAAATATAATATGACATAATACTATAAGTAGGCTCATACAAAATATATAATTAGTGCGAACCTCGTTATCTGTAAAAAGTCTTAATAAAGAGGTATTTAGCATTATTTCAGGATAACTGATTGATTGACGTTTTATTGGACACTTAAAAACTAAAAGTATTTCTCAACCATTGGTTTTATGAAAAAAAAATTAACTTCCTTTTCAATTTATTAAAATTTTCAATCAATATGGGTATAAGATCCACCATAATGTGTAATGTTTGGAATCAGACCGCTAACACTAACACTCCTTATGTAGATGGTGATACCAAGGGCGTAGCGAGGTACGGGCAGGGGGGGGCAGCTGTCCCCCACTAGAAGATGCAGGTATGCTCACAAATCGTAAAGTAATATTATGTCGGTAGTGTGAGAATATAGTGTGTTTTGTGAGAAGCAATTTAATTTTTATTATTACCTTTTTAGTTTATAATTTTTGTGTGGATCGTGGAAAGTTGGGATAAATATTAGAAAAGCTACCTAACTAAAGATTGTACGTTTATTTGTATTTTACTTTTCTTTTTTTTTTATACTTTATATTGACGTGCATTTGTAAAACTTACCGGCTCTGAGGGCCTCAGACACAGAATTGGTACTTATACTCAAGTTAGTCAGCCAAAATTTTAGTTAGTTCCTTGTTAACAAAAATTTCAAAAAAACGCTTGATTATTTGACGATGCATTATTCTCGCAATATTTAATTAAAGCATCTAAAATATTTTTAAGTGATCAAATTTTCAAACCGGAAACTACAAAATCCGGTCTACACACAGTGCTCACCTATTATCGTGGAACAGGTTTCGACGAGATATTAGTGTGCAATAGCACCTCTAATCGCATAGCTCTACATATTTGCAAACTTGACGTTCAAAATGAGAGGAAAATTATTATCATCTGTAAAAAAATTTGAGGCTTACCTTCGAACCTGTTCTAGAAAATTAACAGCACTTTCCAGAGTGGTATTTTCAGTATTGCCTTACACCACGGTGACATTTATGATCATGATGCCATGGTGATTCTGAAAACGGTTCGTAACTAATGTTACAAAAAAGGTTTTAGATAAATCACATTTTTTTATTAACAGTAAACTTTGAAAGCATGGTTCTTCAGCAATGATGATTCTTCCTTTTGTTTATTTTTGTTATCTGTCTCAGTGGAAACCTTTTGTATTTCTCCCGTCTTTACATTATTTAGCCATTGATGTTGGTGAGGTTTTTTTCATACAATAATTATTTATCTTGGTGGCGTTTGTAAATTGTTTCTCCCACCAGTAGTTAGTATTTAGTAATATGTACACCTAGTGAAATACATTGCTCACAAAAAACATCGGTGAAATCTTAAGAAAAGACGGGGAAACATCTCAAAATCCACAGTAAGCATTTAATGTTATATTTTAAATAATTCTCACATCACTCTAAAATTTTTCTTATTTTTTACAAGCCTTAGTCCGCCATTGAATATTAAAATCCCTGAAATTTGTACAGTTTTGATGATTATTGGCGGCTTAAAAGTAAGTTGAGAAAATATCTTACACATTATTATATTTTTTTCAGACTTAGAAGTTCTGAACATTGACAATGATTTATTTATTATTCCTTGTGCAACCACCCTGAATTTACGGTATAATAGGATGGGGAATTGCAATTATTAAGCCATTACAAATAACTCAAAAACATTTACAATTTATACACAGTGTCGTTAAAATCATAGTAGGTACTAACGGGAAAATGGTGAATTGATTTTGTGATTAACTATTTTTATTGTTTGAGTTTTCATTTTCAAATAAATCGAGTCCAAAGTTACATTTTTTCAGTCAAATTTGAACGGTCACTGGGGGTTGATATCAGGTGTTTTAAAGTGCATAGATTCACCTCCAAAATTTTGCAAAAAGTAAAAAAAAGTCGAAATATTCAGATCTCATCGTTTATATGTTATCACCGACACAGAGTATACATAATAGTAATAAAACATTTTTGACTGACATTGTACAAATAATCTAAATTATCTTTATTAACGTAATTACACATTATTCAAACTCTGAAATTTAAAAAAAAAAATCATTTCGGTTATCTCTGCTGAGCGTCCTGCATGAAATCTGGTTCAATGGACTCAAATTTGCTGTGAATTTAAGTGTCATTTTCAAAATTTTAACTGATTGTGTAAATCAAGTATCTATCGATAGAGTAATATGTTATTATTTCAAAAATTAAATTCAGTCTGTCCCGTGGTTAGTATTTCTATAGCAGAAATTTAAAATGCTCTAAAGATTTCATAATGCTAGAGCTCAACAGTACATACAGAAACCTCCATTTGGGCGTGTGCACAACAAATCACCAAAGTTCCTTCGTAATCGGATGAATGGTATAGGAAATAATTTCATAACGCCAGAGCTCACCATTATATATAAAAATCTTAGCGGGAGTGCACACGAAAAATCACCAAAATTTTAATTGCATATACTGGACAAACAAAGAAACATTCATTTTTAATTATTAAGATTTGTCTAATAAAATGAGTATTAATATCGTAGGTATGATATATCATTTTTAAAAACTTTTTATGTTTGCATTAAAAAAATTATTTTATCAACAATATTATATATTTATTTCTAATAACAAAAATTGATAGTGTATTTCATCACCTTTCAAAAACATTTTATTTATTTGAATTCGATTGCAAAGCGGAAATACTCCAACCTTCTGACAGAATATGTCAGAGGACTAAGTGGTTAAAGTCCTACTGAGCCAAACATGTGGCTTGTCATCAGTATGATTATGTAAGGTTAGGCAGGTAGTTAAATAGATACAAATTTTTAGCAGAAATGTCCCTCAGTCGGGGCTCGGAAGTGGCTATGAACGAACTGGGGACGGAGCCCGTTCCTTTCGGCGACAAGGCACGATCAAAGAAGAAGAGGCGAGTGGTCCAGCACAGCATCCACTCCATCTCCTGGAGGTGGCCCGTGTTCGTGCTGCTGGGAGGATGCTTGGCCTTCTACATTGTACATGTCATTGATCACATTCTGCCAACTGGAGTCACTGAACAAGAAGCGGTAAATATATTATTTGTGCTAAATGTTAAACAATTTACTAAAACAGTAAAATATAAAATCCTGATAAAGAAACCTTTGGTTTTTGAAGTGATTTGAAGAAAGCCAAATAATACATCAAAATTAATAATGAGAGAAAAATTATCAATCTTACCAATTCCACATTATAATTGTGCCGTTGCCCGGAAGAATGTTGTATTCAACAATATTCTTGTTCCGAGAAAAATTGAAAAAATGAAACCATTTATATTTCATAACATTTTATATTTAAAATACAAAAATATACAATTCTTAAGAATTTTAAATGAAAAGTCAACTAGAAAGACAATTAAATTAGAGTTTATTACTAAAATTAATGCAGAATTTGTGGAATAATGTTGTATATAAAAAATTCACAAACAACAATGTTTTTTTTTAATCTTCATACCTTACAGAAAGCAACATGCTCTTCTAACTTAAATTTACATATATCATTGATGTATTTGAGCTTAAAAAGCAAAAAAACGATATGAATAAATGAAACTATTTATTTTCGAGATATTGTTTTGGGATCAACATGCAACATTATTCCACAAAACTGTTCCAACGGCTAAAAAGCATGCTTAATAATATTTTTTCTGGACAAATTCTACTTTCCTGCAATATTCAGCTTCTTGGCCACGAAGTGTTTCTAGTTGAAGCCATAAGACATTTGTTTTATCCATTTTTATTCCCATGAATTAAACCACGTTCCATGATTTCAATAAATGGCATTATACAACATTCTTCCACAAAACAAACTTCAAAATGCTGCCACAGGCCTAAAAATTTTTTCGAAGAAAACTTCTTCGGAAAGGTTTTCACTTTGTGATGGCATTATTTATTTTAATAAAAAGACAAATAACTTTGTTTAAATCACTTTTATTTATACACAATCAACATGTTTGTACAAATAAAAGTGATGTAAACAAAGTTATTTGTCTTTTTATTAAAAAAAAATATTTTTCATTACGATAATCCCTACCACGATGCATATGAATGTGCCCAACATTATTCCATCAATAACTCAACATTGATAGTTTTGTTCGATATAAAATTATTCTGGGCAAGGGCTTTTGAAATGTGTTTTCAAGACTTCCAAATATCTGGTTAACAATCATGCCAACTGTTGAATATTGGAGTCACTTCCATAAAGATAATTATTCAAATTTGCTGCTTCGTTGATGATCTTGATGGTATATACAGATTTTTTGAATTGTATATTTCAGTTGGCCAACAAGCAGTTATTCAGCGGCGTGAGGTCTCGGAACACTCTCCGCAGACTGACCAGCTTGGGCCCGAGGGTGGTGGGCACATACCAGAACAACGTCCTGGCGCCGGCCATCCTACAGGACGAGCTGAGGCTCGCCAAGCTGATGTCCCACAGCTCCCAGTCACTGCAGTACGAGGTTTACTATCAATTATTGCAATTCTAGACAACACACCTTATTGTGCTAATATACTTTACGCTGGATACAACCACCCAGCGCTTGCCTCCTGGTGGACTATCACTAATCTTGTCTATAATCATACTATCGCTTATTGTATCTTAATTTCCCACTAAGCACTTGCATACTGCTTACTAACAAATTATGCAGGGACACTGGGTGTCTAGATTTGTTCAAAATTAAATGTAGATTCGTTCATATAGAGTCCTTGCGAAAGCCTTGAAGGTGTAACCATCTGTTACTTATACCAGGGCGGGTAAGTGGTGGATAACCCCCAATGTGCTAAAAAAATTTGCTTTACTACTTGACCCCCTCCCCTCACCACATTATTAAACTTCACCAAACGAGAGTTTCGTGTGACATCTAAGTTGTTTTTAAATACATCTACAATTAGCTGTTGAATATCATCCACAACCGAAACATCAATTATTTTTTGTTTTATATAAATCGCGCTCACATTATAAAGATTTTTTCAAATTTCTTTTAAAATTACGCATGTTTGAAACGGTAACCGGCCAACTCAGAATGAAACTAACTCAGAACCACCTCAGAAAGGTCTTTAAGAGTGATGATAAAACAATTGGTTAAATAGGTTAAGTTAGGTTAGGGTTAGGGCAGGGCAGACTATTAAGATGCATATCTCATTATTTCTTAGCCTTTTTTGTACATTACACCGCAAATGTCATTATTTAACCTCTCCACGAGTATGGCTGAAACGGTTCGGCGAAGCGAAAGAATGCCCAGAAGAGTATGGCCGAAACGTTTCTTCCGCGGCTATTATTCAAATGCCGTCATATTTAATGAAAATATTTTACTTGTAGTGGCATCTACGCGTTATTTACATCTGCGCGTTGTTTGTCGAAGTTTTGAAAGACATACCCACAATATCGACAGATTTTTAGTTTAAATATTCTTTTTCAGTCATTTTGCGGTCGTCAGAGGAAGGAAGCAGTTTTTTTGTATGAACATGTTTATGTGGATTGATGTCGATGACTTTTTAATTCAAAATATACTCAATATTATTTTTAGTTAATCTATGATAATTTATAAAAAAAATATTTAAAAAATGAACCAAAAAAAACTCACTCCTCATGTACAGTTTTGTTTGCCAAAACTCACTCGCGGAGAGGTTAAAATACCTAACCATATATTTTTAATAAAAAAAAAATACTTCTTCAAATAACTGATCCCCAAATATTAGTTAAGTAACCTTTTTTTCAAAGATGTGTTATTTTTATTTAATAAACCATTTTTTGTTCCTCTTGAAGAAAACCTGTGTAAAATGAGATACGGAGTGTTATAATGTAAGCGACGATACCTGACAATATTTTAAATCTCCTACTACCATCACAGTAAGTGGAAAATGTTGTTTGTATCGTAATGGAGGACTTAGACAGCTGAGAAATTGAACACACAATGCCTGGATGGGACCGAAACGCGATGCCAACTCGCCCACTGACCAGTCAATTATTGCCTATTATACTTTCCATTTGCAAACATGCATAGCACAAACATCTAGTAGGCCAGGAGCAAGCTTAGCGCCTATATTTGCTAAATATCCCTAATACAAGAATGTTATCTGTTATCTACTGCATCATAAAACTTATATCCCCGCTTATGAATAATTGTTTGGAATTCTTTAAGCACATTATTTATTACCCAGTTATTTTCCTCGGTTTTTATCTATTTATCTCTCTATCGGCACCATAAATCGCCATGTATTATATGACTGTGGTCCAAAAGTTCTGGTTAAGATATCTACATCATTTGGGATAAGAGTAAAGATTTACAAAACTCATGCTCATCGATGTTACAAATAAATAAACAAGATGACAAATAAATTTATAACAATGCAACTATTATTATTTAGTATTCCTTCACTAATCTCTTTACAAAAAATCAGTCGATACACGAGCTTAGACTATTCGTCAATTTTGATATTTGTTTAAATTTGATCATATTTTTGTGCACATTTATATTTCTGTGATACGATATAGGTTATCAAATTATTAATGTTGTATATATATATATAAATGGTCTTCTGTTAGATGCCGGGAGGAAATATATACAGTTAGACTCAGTGGCGGATTTGCAGTCCTGGCCCCAGGCCATGTAGTAAGTACCAGCCACCTCTTTCTCAGTACCCATCATATAGACCAGTGGTCCCCAACCTTTTTATCACCGTGGCCCGGGAGAGGGGGTGTTCACTCATCAAGACACCACAAGCTTAAAGAATAGTTAATACTTAATCAAGCAGATGATTTTTCTCTGGTGTGGACCTCGAATTTAAAGCTTTTCTCAAAACTGGTTTTAATTTAAGAGTGAATCTGTATGCCGTAAGTCGTTTTAATCTACACCCAGAATATAAGAAACTGCAACTATGTATTCATTTTTGTTGTTAGTTTTTGGGGTGTTATGCCGTGTTGCGCTGCCTGCGCTGTTGCGCTGTTGCCGGATCTGCCCTGATGATGGACACTGCAACGCTGTCCGAAACGTCGGCTATAGAAGGAGGTAGCGCAACATGGCATAACACCCCAAAAACTAACAACAAAAATGCTTTTGGCCGTGAAAATCTAAAAACTTATCTGCAACCATTCATGTTCTCGGAAGGAAAATTTAAAAGTCCACAAGCCGTCTCACAGTTGAGAAAAACCTTTTGTATGATCCGATTGCAATTATTTATGTGCTAGAAAGGAGACTTTGAAAACCCACAAGTTTACTCAAGTGGAGAAAATCCATTTGCATGTTACAGCTGCAACTATTTATGTTCTCAAAAGGAACATTTAAAAGTCCACAAGCCTTCTCACAGTGAATAGAAAACTTTATCATGTTCCGACTGCGACTATTTGTGTTCTCGAAAGTGACATTTTAAAATCCACATGCTGATTCACTGTGGAGAACAACATAGGTAGAGCATGATGACGTTAATGCCGATTTTAAGTCTGTTTCAGCTTTTGTAGAAATTGTGATCAGCGGAAAAGGACAATTGTGGAGGTCCAGAGGTGCCAATATCTTTTTCTGATTTTTCTGTTTCCAGATTTTCGTTTGAGTTTCACGTATATTGTCTTCATTTAATTAAATGTTACAACTTGCGGTTTTACTCATAAAGTTAAAATAAAAATAAAAATAAAATTATTATAATTTGTTAGAAAGCTGAAACGCACCTAGAATCGGCGTTTAAAGGTTGGCGTCCACAGTTGCACACATCACATCATTGTGGGACTAATATCTACAGAGGGCAGCTGAGCACCTAACCTAACCTAACCCAACCTCTGCCAGTGCTGTAGATATTCGTCGAAATCACCTGTTCCATAGATATTAGTCAACAGTTTGAGCTGTAAACATTCGTCAACATCACCTGTTCCATAGATATTATCAACAGTTTGAGCTGTAGATATTCGTCCTCACTTTGGTTCCCATAGATATTGTTCCAACATACCTCGTACATTTTTGACCAGAAAAACAAATTTCAACAATCTCAAAATATCACTAACAGACCAGTTAGACAATCGTACAAAAATAACATAAAAACTCCGACGGTAGATACAACCTTTGGAAAAAGGCACTATAAATATCATGCTATAAAATCATTCAACAGTCTTACCCTTGAAAATAAAATGGAAGAAAACAAAAATAAATTTGTACTCAAAATTACAAAATGGATTAAAGAACAAAAAAGACAATATTACCAAAATTTCATAATAAAATAAGAGTAAAAAACATAAATACACGTAACACTCAAAACCAATATAAAACACATCACTCACAAACACACAACACATAATACATACCGATTTTAATTTTATTTAAGCAATAAAATATTTCATTTTACATATAATTTTAACTTAATTATAAATTTTATTTATTAGTTTATTGTTTTATAAAATGGAGGCTTCAGCACAGGTGAGCTACCCAGTGAGGCCGACATTGCTTAATTATATTTGATATGTAAAATATTATACCAAATAAATAAATAGATATTAGTCAGAACATGAATTCTCATAGATATTAGTCCGATTTGTTCAGTTTTTGGAATTCCTGTAAATAGTAGACGCCTCCGTATATACCAGAGTATAAGTACAAAAAATTCGTGTGATATCCATACCAACTTTTTATTAAAGGTATTTTTCGTTTGAAATTGATAAATAATGCGCAAAAAATTATAGTTTTATAATAAATATCATTTGGGGGGGCTAATTGTCGGCAGATTAACTGTCACCCCCAATGACATCTATGGTTGAAATAATGAAGCAGAGATTACCCAGAGATGAGATGAGGTCACTACGGTGCCTGCTCCAGATGATTAAAACCCAACAAGAATCACCAATCTAGGAGAAGTTTCAGAGAGGCTGATGGTCAAACATGACGAAGAAGATTATTATAATTTATCAATATTAGAAATTATTTTGATTTTGCTATACATTGGTTTTAGATTATTGCCCAGTTATAGATTTTTGACCATTTTAGTAACATATATTATTTTCAGGTTCAAACGGGTAGCGGAGCATACACCCTCGAGTACAAGCCGCGGTTCACCAATATATATGAAAACATCCAGAACGTGATTGCCAAACTAGAAGGATCTGACCAGTCGCACAGCATTCTCCTCAACTGTCATTACGATACTGTTCCTACAAGCCCTGGTAAGGATCACTTTTAGTGTTAAAAATGTATTTTGTTAATTTTCTATGCCATAATACTATAGCTCAGAGACCACCCGTACTTCCACAGATGGAGATTTTATTTTTACTTTTTATAATGGGGATGCTGTGTGGAGGGTATTTTAAGGAAAGGAAGGAGATGAAGTTCTGGGAAGGAAAACGGTATGAGGGGGGGTAGAAATCTGGGGGTCAATGTCCCTAGGAGAGACGAACATATGAATGAAAAAGTCTAACATGCGGATCAAGCAGTAATGTAGCAATTACTATATATATGTTGTGCAGGGACCAAAAATGGTATTTTTTGTAAATGTGGGAAGGAGGCCTTTATCTATCAATGAACAAGGATAAAATAATTATGGGTAAAATCACTACTTCTTCAAATTTCAGTTGTGACAATAACGTGCTGATGTGGGCCAATCGCCACCAGCAGTGTAAAGATTAATTCCAACAGCTTTGTACTTCTAAGCCGTCCAGTTTTTACAAGTTGTGGTCCTCAAAAGTTTCAAAAACATTGTGATAAACACAAAATTCGTTTCTTAGGTGCATCTGATGCTGCCATAGCTTGTTCTGTGATGATGGAGCTAATAAGGGTGCTCGTGCAGTCTGAAATTCGTCTCAAACATAATGTCATTTTTCTCTTCAATGGCGCAGAAGAAGTTTCTCTACAGGTATAACAATATTATGTATGCCTTAGTTTAAATCAAATTTAATACGTAATTTTATTATTATACAATTGTACTTTGGTTTATAAATTTGTCGATACTTATTTTTATTTATTTATTTACGCCCTTAGGGCTTTTACATCTATAAAATATTGGAGGAAAGTTATCAGGACCTGCGGATTTATTTTGTTATATTATATTTGCATTGCAGGCCTCTCATTTGTTCCTGACACACAGATGGGCCGAAACTGTTAGAGCATTTGTGAACTTGGAGGGAGCTGGACTTGGTGGGAGGGCTATACTGTTTCAGTCAGGACCCGATAACGCTTGGCTCTTCAGAGTAAGAAAACATTTTTCACACTCAAAATTGCTGGTGTCCCACAGGGATGTGTTCTGTCTGCAACATTATTTTAGTTTCACATTGATGAACTGTTATCGCTCAGGTGCCAATGCTGCAGATGGTAGTACGTTCCATAAAGGCTTTTGTCTGACAAGCCTGTTCATAATAGTCATATTATAACATTCATACTTGCCACTTTCTTAACTTGAATCAACTCAAAAGAATTTACTATACATTATGTCAATGTTTAATTGGGCATGGTATCATAGCCTGGGGAGGAGCTAACGCTGCCGCCATTGATCCGATTTTTAAAGCTCGGAAACTAATTATAAAGATTATATTAAAACTACCAATCACAAGCAGTTTGGATGAAATCTTCAGGAATCTGTGCCTTGGACATTAGGCAACTTTATGCAAAAAAACATGCTGTCATACTTCTTCAAACCCAAAACTATCTTTGAAAATGCTTGATGTACTAGAACCAAAAGGCATAATCTCTTACTTATCCATTTTGCTAAAACAACTTTTGGCCTAAGAAATTTCAGAAAATCTGCAACAAAACTATACAATGCACTTTCACTGGCCATTAGACAAAACATATACAGTGAAACCCTCTTAAGAAGTTTTCCAAGGGACCGGAAAAACTAAACTTCTTAAGCAGGAAAACGTTATATGTGGGAAAAATTGGGCCAAATTTGGGCCGAGGGACCGAAAAAACCAAACTTCTTAAGCCACGAAACGTCTTAAGAGAGAACTTCTTAAGAGGGTTCCACTGTATTGTACAAAATCCTAAATAATACGGTATCTTCCCCGTATCTTTTACAAAAAATAGATATTAGAGTTCCTGGTCGTAATAGTAGAAACGTATCCCTTTTTTATAACAGCCGCTCCAATACCAACTACTTACAAAATTAATTCATTCATTGAGCCTGCCATTATCATAACACACACCTCCTATATATAGACATCTTCAATATAACTTTCAACAAATTCAAAGCAACACTATTAGATAAATGTAATGCATCCCAACACACCCCTTAACATCCATATTTATATTTATTATATTATTAATCAGATTTCTTTTCCTAATTTGCAATATATTTACATATTCCCTAATTACACACATATCATCCTTATACTCTTACAAGATCATAAGCTTACCCTTTATTGTGTTTTTCTATATTCTTATCATGCATATTTAAGTATTTATGTAGCTTCTCCTAACTACAGTGGAACCCTCTTAAGAAGTTCTCTCTTAAGACGTTTCGTGGCTTAAGAAGTTTGGTTTTTTCGGTCCCTCGGCCCAAATTTGGCCCAATTTTTCCCACATATAACGTTTTCCTGCTTAAGAAGTTTAGTTTTTCCGGTCCCTTGGAAAACTTCTTAAGAGGGTTTCACTGTATTTTTTTCTTAGTTTTTTTTCTTTACATTTTATTTTAACTTCTCTTAACTATTTTTTTCTGTATCTTTGTAAATATATTATTATTATTATTAAAACACAATGTATTTTAAATTTAAATCTGACCACAAGTCCTGGATTACCAGCTAAAACAGATCCAACATCAAAGATTTTATTGATGATTGTCTTATTGTATGTGTTATTATTTTTATTATAAATTGCTCATGTTTTAAAGCGCCTGCTCTCAACACAGGTTTTACTAGTGAGAAAGGCATAAGACATCACAAATTGTAAGTCTAGAATTAATAAAGATAAATAAATATTTTTGAATGCTTATTCTTCTGAGCTCGTGTTTTCCTGTAGTGTGATAGTTCATTTACAATAAAATATAAATAAAAAAATTCTGTTATTTTTCACAGATCTGCGCAAGTATACAATAAAATGAGATGTTTGTTTCAGTACTACGCTCGCTCTGCACCCCATCCCCACGGGCTTATCTTTGGCGAGGAACTTTTTCAGAGTGGATTCATTCCTTCAGACTCTGATTTCAGAATATTTCGGGACTTCAAAAAGATTCCTGGTAAGACATTCTTGTGTTAGGTTATTTTAATCAAAAAAATAAAGTCTAAATAAAATCAACCTGAACAAACTATAAATTACGTTGTAAATATAATTTTTGTTTTGAATGGCATCTGGTGACCACTTGTCAGACACACGCTACTAAAAATTAGCGGGAATGGCCCAAGCGAATGGGGATTTGAGACAGCATTTCTCAATAAAGGTTTTAAATGACAGTTCAGGCCACACAATGTAACTTTTATTGATAGGCAAAACTAACTGATTATTTTTTTTTAACATTTATGTGTAAATTTTTTTTAAAGTAAAAAATAGCAAATAAGGACATCCACACAGGGGCATGCATTCCATATAGGCACAAAAGCACTGCACACCCTACCTTTCTCGCATAAAAATATAAATTTATTTTTAATTTTTTTATGAAATCAATCTATCCAGTCACGGGTTGCTGTGGCTAATGAAACACAATGCCATCTACTGGATGGTTACCCAACCTGGATAAATTGTTGTGTCAATAAATAAACTCACACTGCCATCTGTTGGGAACTTATGGAACTTATAAATAATTACAAAGCATTGTCAATAATCGAGATAAAAGCTCTCTTTTTAGTTGGAAAAAATTACACACACTAAGCCATATTTCATCAAAATCTGTTAAGTAGTTCGGAGTTTATCTCGAACAAACATTGTGATGCGATATTTTTATATGTATAAATATGTTATCAAAGGCTAACTAAATATTATGCAAATGACCACATGTACGGGACAGGCACTGTAGTCGCCAGCCGCACAGACGATGAAGTGGGAAGTTGCCGGCTGGCCGCTTCGACACCTAGGGAGAAAGTGAGGAAAAAATGTAGGGAGAGGGAAAAGTGGGGAGATTTCAGGAAAATTGGGTAAATGTAGGGAGAAAGGTAGAAGGCAAGGGGGGCGGAAGGGGGGTAGAGGTAGAGGGGAAGTAGAGGGGAAGAAGGGAGGTAGAGGGGAAATTTGCGCGATCGACCAATTTATTGTAATGCTTTCTTCTTGGAGGGCGGTCCAACCAGGGCGGAGAAGAAGAAGTCCAAGTTTTCCAGGGGTAGATCGGAGAAGGCAGAAGAGAAGGCGAGATGTTGCTGAAGCGGTGAGATCTGGAACTCTGCCGATCTGGCGGTCTAACAGCCGTATTTAAAGGGTCCAGAGACGGGAGTCTGCCCGTCTCAGTCCTTTGTTCATCTCAATTCTACGAACTGAGATGAAATTCTTAGAATTTTGACTGTTAGAGTTGTAAAACGCCACCGCGTTCGTTTCGCTATTGCGCAACGAAGCTGAGAACGCCACAGAGTTTTATCTCGACCTACTCTCGATGCCTCTCCGATCATTCGTTTATTATGTGAGTTTGCACATTTTACATTTTATATTTTACATAGGGTATGGACAGTCTGCACAAATTGGAATTATTTTATATTTATGCTAAACTGTTATACGAATACATAGGTTGCATAAATTCGAATTTGTGCAAGTGTTTATAAAGGTAAAAATACATAGGTTGCACAAATTTGAATTTATGCAAGTGTAAGTAATAGAGATCTGCACAAATTGGACCCGTGCGAAGGTTTGTATAGGAACGGATTCGCACAGATCGAATTTGCGCAAAGGAAAAGGTAAAATTAATATTAAAAGGTGTGTAGGTTTGTACACAGAGAGGGTGGGGTCAAGCGTTGTTCTTTTGTCTCAGGTCGACTGCTATGACCCCTGATTAATTTTATTATTTAAAAAACATGATAATATTATAAACTTTAGATGAAATTACAATCTTAACATAATCTTAAATTTACGTCCGGTACACCACATGTCGTATTAAAAAAAGTGGTTTTAATTCAACACAAAAAATGTTCACGTGTTGTGTTTGCAATGCTCAATCAATCGTTTGTGTTAGTATTAAAAAAGGCCGTGCCTTTGAACACAAATCACAAATATAGCAATCAGTGCCATCTGTTGGTATCTCTCTTAGTTAGCACGAATAAAAAATTAGCTGAATAAAAATACTGTGCACACCACCGCGATCCATACTAGTATTATTTCATTTAAGATGCTCTACAAATGTCCCATATAAAAATGTAAAATGTCCCGCCACCTCACAAAATATAATTGTCCCAACTCTTTTTCTTTGCATTAGTAAAACAGATTTTGTATTGATAGAAATTTTTTGAATTGCTACAAATTTAGGTGTTGAGGTTTAAGTATTGGCACTGCATTTCTAAATGTGTACTACATTTTGTGTGATTTAAAATTTTTGTATTAGAAAATTTCTGGGGAATTTTTGTCACCCCTTTCAGGAGATTAGCTCCTTTTGGGCTCATATATGCCTCAAACTTCACACCTCACCTCGTTTAAGGTGCGAGACCGCAACACCTCATTTCAATAATTGAGTAGGTACCACACATAAACTCATTCTGAAATTGTGTCCTACACTAGTATTGTATATTAAATGAAAATGATTTGCAGGTTTGGACTTTGCCTTTGGCCGCAACGGGCAGGTTTACCACACCGTGTATGACAAGGAGGCTTATATCCCCCTAGGATGCCACCAACATTTGGGAGAAAATATCCTCGCTCTGCTCCGAGTCCTCGGACATGCTCCAGAAGTAGAAAATTTAGAGGTTACAATTTTTTAAATATTTTGGACTACAATACACATAAAATAACAAAAAATGGATACTGCAATACTGAAATAAATGTTCCCAATTCCCATTGTTAGCATGTTTCACCTGAATACATTTAAAAATAATCTCGCCTATTTTAGCCCTCTCACTGATGTGTCGAGTATAATATTAAAACATAATAAGACAGGGTGTGCTGAAGTAGACATTTTCTTCGATAATTTATACAAATTCAGAAAAGATATCTTGCTACTGCTCAAAAATTGTCACATAAATATTATGTGACTGGTGCAGTTCTTGCCTATTTGGTTATTTTGTCTATGGTAATTTTTTTGGAGACTGGCAATTTTCCTTGGGAAGAAAAATGCGTTTTTGTTGATGGTCACTTCCTCCCCGACAGCTTTTGGGCTAGCTGTTGGTGAATTAGTCACTCACCATAGAGGTGTTTTAATCTCCGATAAACATGTAAATCAGAGTTTATTTTTTCGCAAAAAGGACGCGGGGTGTTTTTGAGTTTGAGTGGTTCGTGCACAGTGCGCTTTTTGGTGGATGTGTAAATCCCACTTAGTTTTTCCCGTGGTGGCAGTTGGCCATTTGGGTGGTAATGTTTTTGGGACTCGTGGCTTTGAAGTGAATGGTGGCTGGATTGCCTGTGTGACCCCGCGTCATGAAGTCCAGGATGGTTGAGAAACCGTAAAATTGAAATTGTAATTGAAACCGTAAGTCTTGGAGACCGGTTGGGCCACGTGCCTTCGGACGGGAATTGATGGGACAATTTGAGACGGGAGACGCTCCTTGGATGTGTCACATAGAAGGAGGACCTAGGCTCCCTGGATTCCACGTCGTCCTCGGCGGTTGACGCTGGAAGACCCGCCAGGACCGTTCGCTAGACGAACCAAGATGTCAGTCGTCATCCGGCGTTAGTTTTCCTCGTTCATAAGTTAGTTTAGCATGTCCAGGAGTCCATCCGGTATGTCCTTCTTGTATTAATTGTGCATTCATGTTTGGCTTATATTACAAGATTATCAAAGTGCATCTTCTTATGATTTTCCCAATTCCCACCCACTTGACAGAGAAATATGCCCATAATCCTGAGCTGAGCCCTGCTCTGCCGCAGTCATTACATTACAAAATATGATCATTATTCAGCTAATTATATTATGTATCACTTTTATCTCTCTTTCGGCCACTGTTCCCAATCCTACTAATCAACTGCTAAGCCGAAACTAAGACTCAACACTGTTCAAATGCACAACTACGCTCTTTCCAACACACAAGCATCGCTTAATCTAAGGAAGCCGGACACGTGGATTACGATCAACTGAGCAAAGCAAAGTTATAAAAACTATCAACAGAGTGGTGCTAACGCCATGAGGTACCGATGCAACGGCGGTAAAGGTCAAGCTGACACTTTATTTTTAATATATTTTATTTATTTGTTTAAAAAATATAAAAAGCCAGTTTAAGGATAACAGTATTTAAAAGAAATTATGTATGTTAATAATAAAGACAATAATTTACTCTTTAATATTAATTTTACATCAAAAGTTTCTATGTACTTTGATGCCATTTTATGTCTATGAAAGTGGGCTTAAGATAATCAACGACAAAATATTTGGGAACAACGCAAATCGAGAGTTACCTTTAAAATACTTGCAAATCGCTTAGCTGATTGCAGACTCAGATCGAAGAGTTGGGAACAGCGGCCATTTGTGTCTCTTGTCTCTCTTTATATTATTTGTTATTAATTTGAGTGAGTTTTTATGTCATTTAATAAAATTGTATTGTATTATATTTATGTCCTTTAAATTAGCAGGTTTTTGTAATTTAAATACCTTTTTGTATATTAACTGAGTTTTTTAAAGACTGAACAAGAAACAAGAATAAGAAACCGAGTATAAATAAATTTAATAAATGAACTAAAATAAAAACATGTTCACCATTCTACATACTAAGTTGAATAAAGTTTTATTATATTCATTGCTATGAAATTCCACCAAGTGCAGTTTCAAAAATAGAAGTGCTAACTAAATATTTTAACATTTTTTTTATTTATTTTTTTTATTAGTATCTATAGCAAAATTTGTACATAATGTATTTATAAATTATATTATATTAAGGTATCATAAGGTACATTATTTTTTTTGTACAGTGTACATGTACATTGCTACATAGGTATTTATTTCTCATCTTCCAGAATCACAAGGAGGGTCAGATGGTGTACTTTGACTACCTGGGCTGGTTCATGGTCAGTTACTCCGAGGAAGCCGGGATCGCCATCAATGTCATCGTGTTTCTGCTGACAATCATCAGTGTAGTAGTTTTCATTGGACGCCTCTCGCAATGTAAGATATTTATGATGATTATAGACTTGGATTCTCCAATAATATGAAGATCATATGAAAATGAACCGAAATAATAATTGTTTGTTTTTTAGGGCAATGGCTGCCACAAAGCATGGGAAAAATGGGAGAGATCTGGGATAAGACATTCAAATCCAAGGATTCTAACAATGACTCAGACTACTCGCACGTGGACCAAACGAAGGGAAGCTCCTATCCTGGCGACCAAGGTAACTATTATGATTTCTACACAATACCTTGTTATAATTGTTATTACTAGCACTTACTACTAGGCCCTGAGGGCTGCTTTTGGTTCGGCTTCGTCCAGTTAGTGTTGGTGACAATGGTGACCATTTTATAAATCCAATAAGACTGGTTCCAAAAATAGCCCGTTCCTCGGATCCACTGTCATCCAGTGATAGCTAGTCACCGGGACGAAGTCACCGGCACAAAATCACCGGGACAAAGTAACTGGGACAGGCCATGACATCATGTGTAATATATATCCGCATGATTACAACAATGGTGACCATTTTACAAACCTAATAGGAACTGGTTCCAAAAGCTGGTGACCATTTTATAAATCCAATAGGAGCTGGTTCCAAAAATAACCCGTTCCTCCGATTCCCTGTCATCCAGTGTAGCTAGTCACCGGGACAAAGTAACCGAGACAGGCAAATGTAATATATAGCCGCTTGATACAACTATGTATTAATTTATCACCGTTAATCTTTCCATATCCGGAGAGATACTACATATTCACAAATTCGTAGCAGTAATTAATACCTAGGGGGGACACGTCCCTATCCGACCTGCTGATAGAAGTAGCGACATCTTGTGACGAATTCTTGAATTAGAAACCGAATTACACCGGTAGCTTTGTTTGAAATTCCACATACTCAGATGTTATTTGTGGCACGGCGCGTAAGGCGTGCCGTCAGACATGCAATCGAAACCAGGTTCTGAAATTGAACCACGCAAACGGAAGACTATTAATACTGTTTGATTTAAAATTGTTATTATACGCAATCATCAATTCTTCAATAAGAAATAGATTGTGCATTTTATTATTACCATGACGATTTACGGTTACAGTACTGTGATGGCATAAAAAAGATAATAAACATACGTTCCTTAACACAATAATGCTGCAGCTCTTTCAAAAGATGAGATACACAATGTACATGTCTGTTTCCTCCAAAGAAAAAAGTCATAATTTTCTTGCATCTCTCTCACACACCGCACCGTGACATCTCCGTAGATCCCTACAATACTACTAGCCATGGCGATTATTTTGAAAGTATGGAATACAGGTACAAGGATAATATTGAAGTGTGAGTGAATTCCAAAAATTAAAAATGTCAAATGTCAAAGCGTTAATGGTTAAACATATAGGTAATGCTGATTACACACTAAATAACAACTGTGAACGTATGTCTACACCCCCCAAAGGAAACGTACAATAATTATCATACATCTTTCTCTCACAAAAAAAAAGGAGCTCCCGTCGAGGAAACAGTCACACGTATTTTGTGTGTCATCTTTTGTGTCGTCTTTTGTCTCACCATTATTTAATGTGTAAGAAAGAGCTGCAGGATTATACCGATAAGGAACGCATGTGTAAAATTTTGGAGGAAGGAACTTATAAATAATAACGCAATGTACCAGACGTAAATTTAAGATTATGTTAAGATTATAATTTCATCTAAAGTTTATAATATTATCATGTTTTTTAAATAATAAAATTAATCAGGGGTCATAGCAGTCGACCTGAGACAAAAGAACAACGCTTGACCCCACCCTCTCTGTGTACAAACCTACACACCTTTTAATATTAATTTTACCTTTTCCTTTGCGCAAGTTCGATCTGTGCGAATCCGTTCCTATACAAACCTTCGCGCAGATCCAATTTGCGCAAAGCTTTGCCACTATTAAATCTTACCCTGTTTACTTTGCATAAATTTGCAATTTGTGCAAAGCCTTCTAGCTGTTGTACCTACCTACAACCTTTGCATAGATTCAAATTTGTGCAAAGCCTATGCATGCACCCAATTTGTGCAACTGATTTATCCTGTAAAAATCAAACCCTGTCTATGTTTATAAATTTGTACCACATACAAAATAAACGAATAATCGGAGAAGCGTAGAGAGTAAGTCGAGATTGAACGCTGAGGCGTTCTTTGCTTCGTTCCGCAACGTCGGAACGAACGCAGTGGCGCATTCAACTCTAGAGAATGACAATTCCAAGAATTTCATCTAAATTCCGAGAATTTCATCTCACGAGATGTGAACAAAGGGATAGTACGGGCAGCCTCCCGTCACTAAGCCCGTTAAATAGGCCGATCTTTCGCCAAATTAGTCAGAGCTCCAGATCTCATCGCCACAACAGCATCTCGCCTTCTCTTCTGCCTTCTCCGATCGACCCCTGGACAACTTGGACTTTTCTTCTTGGCCCTGGCCGAACCGCCCTCCCTGAAGACATCGAAAATTACAATTGGTCGATCGCCTTTTTCAAGGCGAAGGTTTCCCCTCTACCTCTACCCCCCTTCCGCCCCCCTTGCCCTCTACCTTTCTCCCTACATTTACCCAATTTTCTGAAATCTCCCCACTTTTCCCTCTCCCTACATTTTTTCCCCACTTTCTCCCTAGGTGTCGAAGCGGCCAGCCGGCAACTTCCCACTTCATCGTCTGTGCGGCTGGCGACTACAGTGCCCGTCCCGTACACTCATCTTAAGGAAACTTTAAAAGGACTCGTAATTTTATTTGCTCTATTCCCAATTTCATTGTGAATATCAGGAGATCCAAACAATCCAAGACAGACCAAGGAGTTTATGTTTACTTGTTAGGAAGCTATAGCGAAGAGAAGAATATTAAAACCTAAAAACGAGGTTTTTATAACGTTACCTCCCTGGCCGAATGAAAATTTGCACCTACTGACATCTATGGATAATCCTTCAACTCACCCAAACATTCAAATCATTTTATATCTATTTGGAGAGATGTGAGTCCCAGCTAAGACTTTATTATTTACAAATTTATACAGCATGTTTATTGCCTTTTCTGGCATCTCGGTACTGTAACCATGAATTGTCACAGTAATTATAAAAGTGCTTAATCTAGTTTCTAAATTACATTTATTAGTATTTGAATAACCTTATATATCTAAAATTCTATTACATACTGTTTTTAAATATTATACTGTCCAAGGAAAAAGATCATCAAACATTCCGACATTAAAAAATATAACCGTTTAACTGATCTCTATTTACTTTAAGTATATAATGTTTTTAATGATACCCTATTATCTAAAACATATCCCCCAAAAGAGAATGTGGTGTGGGTACTAAAAATTGTACAAAATACGTATTGAATTTTTTTTTTTCCATTTTATCCACATTCAGGTGGTGATTCAAAGGAAATCAGGAACGGGACGACACCAGTGGAAACCGGAAGCGGAGGCAGTAAACTAGAACCGACCTTGCAGAGTGAATTCGTTAAAAATCCCTGTAAAGTTTTACAAATTGTTTAGTCATTTTCTACAATCTACTTCATCTACTGTCTTTTAATGTATTGTGTAACTTATTTTCTTTCATCAGCTGATTTTATTTTCGGCTTAATAGAACATGCATTTTGCAATCCTTTTTATGCCACTAGTACATCCATTGTCTTTCTTGTCTCTTCTTCTCATTTATAAATTCTTTATTTTTCTTCTCGTTGTTCGGCTTCTGCTTTGGGTTTTCGCTATCCTTTTTTCGTTTGTTTTCTACGTCACATATATCTGTTAAAAACAGTATATTTTCAATTGGGAGGCAGATAATGGTACCGCCGCCCCAGGAACCGTTTATAAGATAGCCAACACCTCTGCCATAGGTCACGGATCTTGGTGGCGGATGTGTCTGCCAACCAACTGTGTGGCAGGCCAGATCGGGTGAGAGTGATCAGTTGACTTCTCAAGCAGGAATCTTTCGGAACATGGCCTTGCGCCAAAGTTTTCTGGACACATTGACCCCCAGATTCCGACCCACCCCTTGCACCCTTTCCCTTCCCAGAACTTTCTCTTTTTCCTTTCTTAAAGAGGCTTTTCACACAGCATCCCTGAAGATAACATGTACCTACCCTGAGGGGAATTATTTTCCTGGGGGCCTCCTGTGTAGAGCAAATGTTAAAAAAAGTACACTCACTTCGTGAATTGTATTTTTTCTTTTAACAATCTTTCTTTATTTTTTATTTTGGTGTATTTATTTATTTTATTTATGTACATATATTCTACAAATTTAGGAGGTCTAAAGCCATCTGCTCACGGAGAAACTGAAAAAAAAACAGTTGGCGACTCAATCGCTAACCACAGGTAAAGGACTTGTTAAAGACCAGTTGTCAAGGGTGACACGGTGACTAGCAGTGTTGATTGCCGCGACCGTCGCGTTTCAGTCTTGTTGACAGGTTGTCACAGGTTGAAAAACATAAATTTTGTTCAGGAGGGTGATAAATTGAGTTGTGCCGTGAATTGGATTGGCAAAGGCCCTAACTGAAAGGAATAATGTGAAAAAAAGTAAATTTTAGCTTTGAAAAAAACAGCAGAAGATAAAATTCAAACAAACAAAAAAAAATCTAGTTTCCATGATTCACAAAATGTTCATGAGAGTTCACTAGAATATTTGCATCTGAAATAATAATACATAATAGTAATTGAAGTTTGATAATATCCAGGGGCCGCATGGAAAGAGATGTCCTTTGCATTTGGTGCCAGGCTGATGGGGATGCTGTCGGGAGTGCTGGGAGCAGTTATAATGGCCGCCTTCATCGACGGGGTGGCAACCCTGGCCATGCCGTGGTACTCCAACGTGTGGACGATATTTCCGCTGTTTTGGTGCCCCTGTCTTTTCGGCTACGGGTTGGTCCCTATGGCTGTGGATTGGTGGAGAAGTAAGAAGGTACTACGTGTAATGAAACAGAAGGCGGTGGCCTATTTATTAAAGTAAACGACATTGTGTACTATTATTTAACCATTTTTAGACGAATATCATGTATACATGCCAACTGATCGCGTGCCTAAAAGATGAGCATCGTCTATACATGACGCGTATGTGTGAGAATTTGAAATACCAGTCCATGCGTGTCTCAAATTCTTTAACGACATCGTCTTTAAAAGGTTAAAGTATTTGCGGGTCCTGTACAGTACGCCCAGCTTCCGAGAGACTAACTCGATTACCTGCCTTCGATGGAGCTCCCGCGCCTGAGCTGGTCACTTAGAGTTACACCAAGCATATCGATGGAAGGCATATGGGAATATTGCCTCTATTCGAGGAGACTAGGTTGCCATTTCAATCTAGAGTAATGAATTATAACCAGTTTATTCTTACCCTGAGAGGAAACCCTCTGGAGGTAGCCATCCATTCTCTTCTTCAAAAAGCCCTCCAAGCTCTTGGAGTTTGTTTGTCCTTTGGAGGCTTGTCAAACAAAAAGCTATCATGGACTGAATTGTCATCAGCGTAACAATGAATCGGTGCACACAACCAAAGGTCATTGTGTGTAACAAAAATAACATCGGTGACAGAACCTATCCCCATGGGTCACCAGCATTTACTGAATGTGAGGAAGAGGTGAAACCGTCAGCAACCATTTGAATCGCCTCTCCCTCAAAAAATTGGCAAGGATGCAAAAAGCCCGTAAGAAGGCAGTTTGTTGACAAGTAATGTTCCAGGGACCCTTCCCAAACACATATGCACAAGTGAATCCGCCAAAATCCATTTTGACAGTCGATAATAATTTTGTTCTTCTCAAGGTATGTGAGTAATTTGTCATTGATCTTACATTCTATCTGATCTATCTGATAGGATCATTGACGTATGATATCTAGACGAGCCATGTGAAATTCAAAATGACGCAAGAAGCCAGCAAAAGCAGGCTCAAGGCCAATTTATGAAAAAGTGCCTGCATTGTTTTGCACCGTTCAGATCGCATAGTGCTTTGTGTTGTATCTTTTATCGGTCTACAAGATCTACACTGAAACTAATTTGTGTGTCAGCCGTCCGGACCGAGTTAATTTTTTTAAAACACAAAAATATACCACTTCCAAATATTGTACAAGGTACACACTGCGGACTTTATTTTTGAAAATGTAGTCAGCTACCTGAATACAACAAAAAAAATATACCTTACAGATGTTTTTTAGGCAGCGTTTCAATAAACATAATAATGTTAAAGAAATTACTTTTGGTCGAGCAATATTTCTGACGTCATGCCACGTAGCCCGGTTCGTTCACTAATACATTGACATACAGGCTCAAAACAAAACATAACGGCTTGTTTAAATTAAAAGACCACATCTTGTCACACACTGAACGCCCTCGGGTTATTTCTTCAAGCGACTTAGCGAGCGTGTACGGCTAGTTTATACCAAGTAGGAGTGATAAATTCAACTCCACAATACGTGTCGCGTGATATTCAAGGCATCTGATTGGTTGATGAATGTCAAAACTACATAATGGGATTTGAGAACGAACTTTGTGTTTTAGGAACTGGCTTCTCTAGATGAAGAGTTGTATTGTTAACATTAATATATATGGCGTCATTATTCACAGGCAAGTTAGTTAGGTAGGGCTTATCTAGACTTAATTGATCGAAGGATAGGATGAATGACAGTTTTTTTCCAACAATATATTGATACATGATAGTCTTGTTTGTGTTTACATACTCTTCTATTACGACAACACTTTCAAGGGGAGTATTGAGAAAGGTGGAGCAATGAATGGTATAAAGAAAATATTGTTGTCGAACCCCAGCGAGTAAAGTAGTTAAAGTTGAAGTTGTTTCCAGCATGGCCTGTCGCTGTCCATGACTGCACAGCTGCACCTGGTGGCCGCACAAATCCCCTGGGCCCTCATCATGATCATCATGACTGGCCTCGGCATCAGGTCTGCCACCATTGTCATGTTTCCAGTTTTATTTTCTACCATGGCTTTACTTCTCATACACTTGACTCCGTTGTATCGCACAGGTAACTAACCAAATATAATGTCTGTGTCTTTAATTAAAATTCCTGGTTTTTAAGAGTTAAACTTATTTGTGGTTTTATTCCGTAGTTCACACGTGGACGTGGGTGTACCTGGTAATCCACATCCCATCAGTCATCTTCCAGATATACGTGGGTCTGCTGGTCTATACGGTGTTCCTGCCCGTCATGGGCCGTTCCGGCACTATCAATGGAGATCTGTACATTGCTGTGGTCACCTCAATTATCACTTTATATGTGATGAACTCTATGGTAGGTTCCAAAGGCATTTATAAATAATGTGGAAGCTTTAGAGCAGGGTGCTGTCCAGGAGTTTGCAGTCGAGCAGTCCAAATGTGAAAAGAATATTACTTAACGCATCCTTCATAATAGGTCACTTGCATCACATTTAAAAAAAAAAATCTGGTTTTGGCAAATATTCTAAGACTAAGTACTTTTGAAACCCTGGCGATTTTTTAAAAACTTCAATCCGAAAAATCGGACCATTTTTTATAAACCGGAAAGATGGGACATAATTTTATGGGTGTGAAAAAACAATAATTACAAAGCTGAAAATCATTTAAAAAAAAAAACTGTCTATGTAACACCTTTTTTAAAAATGATAAACCAAAATATTTCAGAATTCTGACACTGCGTTATTTAAAAATGGATTCGTGTAACCACAGTACGAAAGTACCTGTAAAGTACTTGTTACGAAGTTCACAGGCAATAAAGCAAGCAAATTTTATACTACTTCCACACCAAAGCCAACCTTCCAACTCCGAACTTAGAACTCCGAAATGGCGGACATTGAAAAGCTGATTCGGCACTTTATCTTATCAGTTACCTACAATTGTGCAGGCTTTGCTTTGGTTTCCATAATTGTACCGGACGTATTTAAGATTAATTGTAGTTTAATTTCATGTGTAATTTAATGTAATATTTATGAAAGAATAAAAATATTTACGGGGTCAGGCAGTCAGCCTAAGACAAAAAATAAAGCTTGACCCCAACCCTCAGTGTACATACCTACACTATTTAAATTATTTAAATTGACTTTTTCCTTTGCACAAATTCGATCTGTGCGAAGCCGTTCCTATACAAACCTTCGCACGGGTCCAATTTGTGCAGATCTCTATTATTTACACTTGCATAAATTCAAATTTGTGCAACCTATGTATTTTTACCTTTATAAACACTTGCACAAATTCGAATTTATGCAACCTATGTATTCGTATAACAGTTTTGCATAAATATAAAATGTAAAATGTGCAAACTCACATAATAAACGAATGATCGGAGAGGCATCGAGAGTAGGTCGAGATAAAACTCTGTGGCGTTCTCAGCTTCGTTGCGCAATAGCGAAACGAACGCGGTGGCGTTTTACAACTCTAACAGTCAAAATTCTAAGAATTTCATCTCAGTTCGTAGAATTGAGATGAACAAAGGACTGAGACGGGCAGACTCCCGTCTCTGGACCCTTTAAATACGGCTGCTAGACCGCCAGATCGGCAGAGTTCCAGATCTCACCGCTTCAGCAACATCTCGCCTTCTCTTCTGCCTTCTCCGATCTACCCCTGGAAAACTTGGACTTCTTCTTCTCCGCCCTGGTTGGACCGCCCTCCAAGAAGAAAGCATTACAATAAATTGGTCGATCGCGCAAATTTCCCCTCTACCTCCCTTCTTCCCCTCTACTTCCCCTCTACCTCTACCCCCCTTCCGCCCCCCTTGCCTTCTACCTTTCTCCCTACATTTACCCAATTTTCCTGAAATCTCCCCACTTTTCCCTCTCCCTACATTTTTTCCCCACTTTCTCCCTAGGTGTCGAAGCGGCCAGCCGGCAACTTCCCACTTCATCGTCTGTGCGGCTGGCGACTACAGTGCCTGTCCCGTACATGGTCCTTCGAGCCGGATCGCCGTCTTCACGCCTTCACGCCTTCACGCCTTCACGTCTTCACGCCTTCACGCCGTCCAGTGACGTCCCGAGATGCCGTCCCTGCGAAGCGGTCGCCGAGCTTCGAGCTCGGACTCACAACCCGACGTGGAGCCAGGGCTGCCCCTACCCCCTGCCGGTGCTGCCAGCCCTGCTGCCAGGGCTGCCCCCGCCGACCCACACGCTGCCGGCCCTGTGGGCCCTCACCCTGCCGGTGCTGCCAGCCCTGCTGCCAGGGCTGCCCCCGCCGACCCACACGCTGCGAGCCCTGCCCCTGACGATCCACACGCTGACAGCCCTGCCGACTCACATCGTGCCGGCCCTGACAGCGTACTGTCCTCGGATGCAGAGGATGACTCTACCACCACAGAGGACACCGTCAGGCAGCTCCGGAGGGACAACCGAGCGATGAGCAGACAACTCGATGCACTGCTCGCATCCATCCCCACCGCAACGCAGTACCTCCCTGGTGCGCCCCCTGGCGCCTACCCTGGTGCCCATGCTGGTGCGCCCCCTGGCGCCTACCCCGGTGCGCCTCCTGGTGCCCATGCTGCTGCGCCCCCTGGTGCCCATGCTGGTGCGCCCCCTGGCGCCTACCCTGGTGCGCCCCCTGGTGCCCATGCTGCTGCGCCCCCTGGTGCCTACCCTGGTGCGCCCCCTGGCGCCTACCCTGGTGCCCATGCTGGTGCGCCCCCTGGCGCCTACCCTGGTGTGCCCCCTGATGCCCATGCTGGTGCGCCCCCTGGCGCCTACCCTGCTGCGCCCCCTGGTGCCCATGCTGCTGCGCCCCCTAGAGCCCATGCTGGTGCGCCCCCTGGTGCCTACCCTGGTGCGCCTCCTGGTGCCCATGCTGGTGCGCTCCCTGGTGCATACCCTGGTGCACCCCCTGGCGCCTACCCTGGTGCCCATGCTGCTGCGCCCCCTGGTGCCCATGCTGGTGCGCCCCCTGGCGCCTACCCTGGTGCGCCTCCTGGTGCCCATGCTGGTGCGCCCCCTGGAGCATACCCTAGTGCACCCCCTGGCACCTACCCTGGTGCCCATGCTGCTGCGCCCCCTGGTGCCCATGCTGGTGCGCCCCCTGGCGCCTACCCTGGTGCGCCCCCTGGTGCCCATGCTGCTGCGCCCCCTGGTGCCCATGCTGCTGCGCCCCCTGGTGCCCATGCTGGCGCGCCCCCTGGTGCCCACCCTGGCGCGCCCCCTGGCGCCTACCCTGGTGCCCATGCTGCTGCGCCCCCTGGTGCCCATGCTGGTGCGCCCCCTGGCGCCTACCCTGGTGCGCCTCCTGGTGCCCATGCTGGTGCGCCCCCTGGTGCATACCCTGGTGCACCCCCTGGCGCCTACCCTGGTGCCCATGCTGCTGCGCCCCCTGGAGCCTACCCTGGTGCGCCCCCTGGCGCCTACCCTGGTGCGCCTCCCGGTGCACACCCTGGCGCGCCCCCTGGTGCCTACCCTGGTGCGCCTCCTGGTGCACACCCTGGCGCGCCCCCTGGTGCCCACCCTGGCGCACCCCCTGTTGGATACCCTGGAGCGCCCCCTGGTGCCTACCCCGGCGCACCTCCTGGTGCCCATGCTGGCGCGCCCCTTGGTGCACACTCTGGCGCTTACGAGGGCGCCTACCATGACGAACCATCTGCCTCCCAACCACAGCCCACACCTCAGGGCTTCTCACCGCTGTTCCCTCCGCAGCCGACCGCCGACGAGACTGCCCATCACACTGGCGAGTGGGTTCGTCAGTTCGGCACCATGCTGGCTGACGCCATCCGCTCCACGCGCGACCAGGACAGCCCCAGGCCCTCGTTAGATGACAACATCAGACTGACCGCCCTCGTCGCCCGGCAGTCCACCGCCAAGGACCTTCCCACATTCTCCGGGGACACCCTCGAATGGCCAGCTTGGTTTGCTCAGTATGAGCAATCCACAGCAACCTGCAAGCTGACCATGAGCGAGAACCTTATCAGGTTGCAGCGGGCGCTGAAGGGGAAAGCCAGGGAGAATGTCTACTCCCTTCTGCTGAACCCGGAGTGCGTGCCTCAGATCGTGGCGACCTTGAAGGAGCGGTACGGGGGCTCTGGGTCCATTGCCAACCTGATGCTGGAGAAGGTAAAGAAGCTACCCTTCCTCGGACCGGAAGCCACCCTGGAGGATGTCGCGGACTTCTCAGGGACGGTCCAAAACCTGGTGACTTCTCTGCGGGAGCTGCGGACCGGGGGCTACCTGACCAACCCCACCCTGCTGGCTGACATCACCGCCAAGATGCCTTGCACCCTGAGGATGGCCTGGCTGCTGGAGCTGCGTCACCTGGGCAAGACGACGCAGTCCACCATCATGGAGCTTGCAGCATTCCTCAGGAGCGTCACCGGCATGATCCCGCTCAGCGGGATGGTGGATCCCCTGCGGCCTGGCAGAGGGCGCCGGGAAAATGTGCTGGCCAGTGCGGAGGACAAACCATCCGGTGGAGCGGCCAACCGCCCACCACCACCGGCAGGAAGGAGGAACAGTGACAATAAAAAAAACAGTGTAACCTATAACAGGTTGTGTGCTCAGTGCGGGGAGCAACACAAACTCGGTGATTGTGCTCAGTTTAGTGAGAAATCAGTTTCCCTCCGGTGGGAAACGGTGCGTGCAAACAATTTGTGTCGGAAGTGCCTGGATCCCCACCACTCCAGGGAGTGTAAGGAAAAAGTGTGGTGTGGTGTGGGTTTGTGCCGAGGCCCGCACCATCGTTTGCTCCACCGGGAGAGCGTTGTTGTTGACGAACAAATTCATATGTGACGCCAGACAGAGGACTGCCGCGTGTTGTTGGCGATAGTGCCGGTCGTGTTGCGGGGCCCTACCGGGGGGCAAGTGTCAGCATTCGCGTTGTTGGATTCGGGTTCCACCATAACCCTCATCGACGCTGACACCGCGACGCAGATCGGCGTCCATGGCCCGGTCCAACACCTGCGGCTGCATGGAGCGAGGGGATTGTGCAGCTCCGACGCCCACTCCCAACGCGTGAAGCTGATGGTCCGGGGCACTGGTCTGGAGACCACCTTCACCATCACCGCCAACACCGTAGCCGACCTGAGCCTGCCGGAGCAGCGCGTTCCTGGACGACGCGTCACCCCAAAGCTCTTGATCGGGCAAGATAATGCCCACCTTATTATATCAAGTGAGGTCCGTCGAAACAACACTTCCCGCATAGTGTCACGGACCGCTTTGGGGTGGGTCGCTCACGGAGGCTCAAACCTCAACAATGACGGGCCAGCTACCACACTGGCCCTCCAGTCAGAGACCGCCGCAGATGCTCGCCTGAGGGAGTTGGTAAAATCCAACTTTGCCGTCGACTCCCTCGGCGTTACGTCTGCGGCCAGAGTCAATGCCATGGACGCCAAAGCCATGGCATTAATGGAGAAGACCACCCGCCCCCTCGCAACTGGGCGGTGGGAAACTGGTCTCCTCTGGAGACACCCTGACGCCATACTGCCCGACAATCGGCAGTGTGCGCTGAAGCGGCTCCAGTCCCTCGAGAGGAAGCTGGCTGCGGACACCAACCTGGCAGCGGCTTACACCGACAAGATGGCCCAACTCGTCACCAAAGGGTACGCCAGACGCCTCTCCCCAGATGAGGCGTCACTCCCTGCCCCGCGAAAGTGGTATCTTCCCCACTTCGCCGTCACCAACCCGAACAAACCAGGGAAGATAAGGGTTGTGTTCGATGCCGCCAGCCGATGTAAAGGGACATCGCTGAACGATGAACTCCTGACTGGCCCCGACCTGCTGTCCTCTCTCCTGGGAAACATCCTCCGTTTCCGGGAGGGCAGCGTAGCTATTGCTGCAGATATCCAAGAGATGTTCCTGCGGATCCAGATCAGGAAAGAGGACCAGCCCTCCCAACTCTACCTGTGGAGGTCGTCAACCAAGAGGGAGCCAGATACCTACCAGCTGGCGTCCATGATGTTTGGAGCAACCTGCTCGCCCAGTAGTGCCCAGTACGTGCGGGACAGGGTGGCCGGGCAGTACGAAGACCAGTACCCGGCCGCCGCAGCAGCCATTCGTTCACGGTTCTACATGGATGATTACCTGGACGCGGTGGATAGCCCTGACGATGCTGCTGCCCTAGTCCGCGACGTGAGGTCCCTCCTTGCAAAGGGAGGGTTCCACCTTACCAACTGGGCCTCAAACAGCCAGGACGCGCTAGCTGGAGTACCCCCTGATGACCGCGCCACCTCCACGGTAGCGATAAACAGCGGGTGCAGCGAGACTGAGAGGGTCCTAGGGTTGGTGTGGGACCCATCCACCGACCGCTTCATCTACACCTTCCTTGAAGCGGTCAGCCCCGAAGAAGCCACGCGGCCCACAAAGCGGCAGCTCCTCTCCATCGTTATGAAGATCTTCGACCCGGTGGGCTTCGTGTCCTGCCTCACTATACGGTCAAAGATCCTGCTGCAAGCCGTGTGGCGTTCAACCGTTGGATGGGACGACCTCATCACTCCAGAGCACGCCGAACGCTGGAGGGACTGGATGAGCCTGCTCCAGGAGAGCAGCGTCTCCGTCCCGCGACAGTCTCTGCAGCGGAAGACGAGCAGCGTGACCCTGCATCTCTTCTGCGACGCCTCGGAGCAAGCCTGCTGTGCTGTCGCATACTTCGTGGAGGAAGTGCAGGGCGATCTACAAGCCACCTTCATTGCGAGCAAATGCAAGGTGGCGCCGCTAAAACCTCTATCCATACCCCGCCTTGAGCTGCAATCCGCACTCATGGCGGCTAGGCTGGCCAGAACCATCCGGTTGGAGAGCCAAGCAAGGATAGCTGCAACCATCTTCTGGACGGACTCGACCACGGTGCTGTGCTGGTTGCGCACGGACCCGCGCACCTACTCTGCGTTCGTGTCCAACAGGTTGGGCGAGATAGACGAACTCACCTCCATAGCCAACTGGAGGTGGGTTCCCACCAAGCAGAACCCGGCCGACATCGGCACCCGGGACTTGGAGCTGCCCGACCTGTCACTCCAGGGAAGATGGTTTTGCGGCCCCGCTTTCCTCACCACACCGGAGAGCGACTGGCCTAAGGAGCGGACCCTCACCAAGCCAGATGACCAGACCCTCGAGACCAGACCTCAGCACTTCATCGGCCACATCACCACGGCCGGAGAGGCGCTGCCTCTGGTCGAAAGGTTCTCTTCCTGGTACCGGCTGATCCGCGCTACAGCGTGGATGCTGCGGTTTATCAGGCGCTGTCGGATGGGCCCGAACCGACCCGCCGAGTTCACGCTACGCGCGGAGGAGCTGAGGGAGGCCGAGCGCAGATGGGTGAGGAGGTCCCAAGAAGACGCCTTCTCCACCGACCTGCACACCATTAGGCTCGGCCAGGCGCTACCTGCCGCCAGTCGCCTGATCAGTCTGGCCCCCTTCCTCGGACCTGATGACGTTTTGCGGATGGGCTCGCGGTTGAGGAACCTCACCGGAACAACCAGCGTGGCGAAGACTCCCGTGATCTTGGATGGCGCAGACCCATATGCCCGGCTGCTGATCCGCCACTACCACGAGAAGGCAGACCATCCAAGCACGGAGAAAACCGTTGCCGAAATCCGATGCAGTTTCTTCATCCTGCGACTCCGCACCGTCAGCAGGAAGATAAATCATGACTGCCCCACCTGTCACATACGACGGAGCAAGCCCGCTCCACCACAGATGGGAATACTGCCGCCGTCTCGCGTGGAACACCATGTCCCGGCCTTTACAAACTGCGGGCTAGACTACTTCGGGCCGATGGAGGTCACAGTTGGCAGACACCGAGAGAAGCGCTATGGAGCCCTTTTTACCTGCCTCTCCACCCGCGCCATCCATCTAGAACTGACGACCTCACTGTCTGCCGACTCAGCCATCATGGCGCTGCAACGGATGACTGCCCGAAGAGGTCAACCCGCGGTGCTGTACTCGGACAATGGGACAAACTTCCGTGGTGCTGACACGGAGATCCGGAATGCCGTGGAACACCTACAGCAGGATGCCAGGATGACGGATGCCATGGCCACCAAGGGCATCGAGTGGCGCTTCAACACCCCCCTCAGTCCTCATATGGGGGGAGCCTGGGAAAGGTTGGTCCGCTCGGTCAAGCTGGCCCTGAGCGCCACACTAAAGGAAAGGGCGCCAAGGGAGGAAACCCTGCGCACAGCACTGGCAGAGGCTGAGTTTGTGGTCAATAGTCGGCCACTGACTCATATCTCTGTCGACCCGCGGGACGAAGAGCCCTTGACCCCCAACCACTTCCTCATGGGATCTGCAGGAGGCCGCCCGCATCTGTCGCTCTACGACAACAAGGAGGAGGAGGTATGTCTCCGACGACAGTGGCGTATCAGCCAACAACTGGCGGATATGTTCTGGAGGCGGTGGCTCCGTGAATACCTCCCCACCTTGGGTGCCCGACAGAAATGGCACCACCCGACTGAACCCCTCAAGGTCGGTGACCTGGTGCTCATCATGGACCCCGCGCTACCACGCAACAGTTGGCCGCGCGGGCGTATCATCGAGGCCATCCCTGCTGCTGACGGCCAAGTGAGGACCGCCCGAGTCCAGACAGCCACGGGAACTTACACCCGTCCTGCTGTAAAACTGGCCCTCCTCATCCCGGCACCCACACCAGTACCAACCTCGACCGCAGCCGGACCAAGGACCAAACAGCCCAAGGGAACCGGACTTCGAGGATCCCGCCGACCTGTACGTCCTGACAGCTAGGCGCAGCCGTGACTGCACCGGGGGGAGGATGTACCGGACGTATTTAAGATTAATTGTAGTTTAATTTCATGTGTAATTTAATGTAATATTTATGAAAGAATAAAAATATTTACGGGGTCAGGCAGTCAGCCTAAGACAAAAAATAAAGCTTGACCCCAACCCTCAGTGTACATACCTACACTATTTAAATTATTTAAATTGACTTTTTCCTTTGCACAAATTCGATCTGTGCGAAGCCGTTCCTATACAAACCTTCGCACGGGTCCAATTTGTGCAGATCTCTATTATTTACACTTGCATAAATTCAAATTTGTGCAACCTATGTATTTTTACCTTTATAAACACTTGCACAAATTCGAATTTATGCAACCTATGTATTCGTATAACAGTTTTGCATAAATATAAAATGTAAAATGTGCAAACTCACATAATAAACGAATGATCGGAGAGGCATCGAGAGTAGGTCGAGATAAAACTCTGTGGCGTTCTCAGCTTCGTTGCGCAATAGCGAAACGAACGCGGTGGCGTTTTACAACTCTAACAGTCAAAATTCTAAGAATTTCATCTCAGTTCGTAGAATTGAGATGAACAAAGGACTGAGACGGGCAGACTCCCGTCTCTGGACCCTTTAAATACGGCTGCTAGACCGCCAGATCGGCAGAGTTCCAGATCTCACCGCTTCAGCAACATCTCGCCTTCTCTTCTGCCTTCTCCGATCTACCCCTGGAAAACTTGGACTTCTTCTTCTCCGCCCTGGTTGGACCGCCCTCCAAGAAGAAAGCATTACAATAAATTGGTCGATCGCGCAAATTTCCCCTCTACCTCCCTTCTTCCCCTCTACTTCCCCTCTACCTCTACCCCCCTTCCGCCCCCCTTGCCTTCTACCTTTCTCCCTACATTTACCCAATTTTCCTGAAATCTCCCCACTTTTCCCTCTCCCTACATTTTTTCCCCACTTTCTCCCTAGGTGTCGAAGCGGCCAGCCGGCAACTTCCCACTTCATCGTCTGTGCGGCTGGCGACTACAGTGCCTGTCCCGTACAATAATATTGTTTTCGATTCGTAAAGCTAAAAAATTACAACTTTTATCCACTACAATAATATTTTTTACCACTCTCCCGTAATAATGTTGCGCAGACTGATGTGTTGGACCAAATTGTCCAAATGTTTGCGGTAGGAAGTTGGCCCCCAGTGTGGCCGTACCATTAGTGTCAAATTAAAAAATTAATTGATTATTATCGAGGACGGAACATTTTGATGTAGTGACGTCACGAGCCCAAAAAATTATGGATTTATTTATTTAAAAAAAAAAAAAACTATAAATTTCTAAAATTGTTTAGTAACATTTTCGTAATCTTAGTAGAAAAATCTATCCACACAATTTTTTCCAAGACTTTTTTTGACCATTTTTGTATTTAATATTTTTCAGCTTCTTTTTTCGTATTTTTCAGTGCTAATTCGTTTTTATTGTATGTGTTTGTATTGTTTTTTGTTGCTGTTTCTTATTATTTGTCTAATTTCTTTTTTATTATTTCGAAATATGGAATGTATTGCATTGCATTACCCTGCACGCATTCTGAAATATAAATAATAATTATTATTATGAAGAGTAAGAAAAGAGAGGTGGTGTGTTGTTCCCAGGTACCTTTCCTCAGCCTGATGAGACGGCCCGCCCTGGTGCTGGGTATACTGCTGGGCTGCGGCCTGCTCATGCTTCCCATATCTCTGGCCACCGACGTGGGGCACCCCTATAAGGCGGGGCCGGAAAACCCCGCCCCTCAGAGGTACTGGATAATGGTTGGTATTACTTTTTGAAAAAGCTCGGCGTTAAAGCTAGAAATACTAAACATACATTTGTGTTAGGTTTTCATACCAAAATAATATATTGGGCTGTGTGTATTATTATATTATGGGACTTTAGTTTCTCTTACCTACTTGGTACACAATTTCTCCTTGTTGAACGTTTGTATTGAAAGTAACTTAGACTATTTAATGAAAACAATTTATTTACTTCATGTTTTAGATCCATTTTTTGGATTTTGCTCCGAAACAAACAGTTCATTTACCTGCGATAGAATGAAATAGTATAATCGGTCTCCACGTTATGTCTACTTTCTGATTTTTTGTTTATTCCATAATCTGTTTTATTATACAACACTGTTTTTATAAACTGCATTAAATCCTCATACATGATATATAGCCATATTAATTTTCGTTCATTATTATTGTAGCACTCCGATCGTAAGTTCTATGATGAGAAGGCATCACTGAAGAGGCACGACACCGGCTACTTTGTCCTGAACCAGGACCGGAACAGCCCTCGCACCATCCCACTGGGAAACAGGTCCATTTCCACTCTCGGCCAGGATTGTGATGACGAACTATACTGCGGACTGCCTTTGTACAGGGGTAGGATGGTTCCATTGAGGTAATGTTTACTTATTTAGTAAGTGATATTAATTTTATGTGAACAAGTTATCCGTTTAGCAGTGAATACGCACGCAAACATTTCACGATTTGATATCTTTGATTTACAGAATGTCAAATATGTTAGTCTTCTGAAAAAAGTTGTAAACATTGTTGATGAAGATAAAGTAAGTAAAGTAGTTCCACGAGGAGAATCACGAAAATGGGACATGTGTTTTGACGGTGACCCGATAGTTGACCCCCTTACAATTGATCCCCCGAAATGATATTTACTTTAAATAATAATTTTTTGTAGGGATGTTATGGATATGAAATTTCGGATCTGGATACGGATACGGATATAGAAATAATATTATACCGGTTTCGGATATGGTTACGGATATGAAATTATTTCGGATTATCCGCTAGTTTCGGATAATTTCGGTTACGGATATTAGAATTTTACAATTATAAAAGTAAAATACAAATAGCAAGATTTGACTTTTATTTCAATAATTGCACTAGATGTTGCCAAATCCGAAGTCGTTAGATCAACGAATAAAATTGTGAAGTGTGTGAGTGCTTCATGTTTAAGATGTAATAAAAATTTTAAAATAAATTGGAGTCACAAAAACCCTAAAAATACCCCTAAATATATTTAAACCCCTAAAAAAATCCCATCCCACTTATTTATCCCATAGATTTGGGGGGAAAACCCCTAAGTTGGGAACCCTGGACAAGTGACGGCTCGGCCGGGCAAAACAAAGAAAAACCTGTCGTAATCTGTCATTTATCCAAAACTTTTATATCGGTTTCGGTTACGGTTATGGATATATATTTTTTTCGGATATCCAACAGTTTCATTTACGGTTACGGAGCTCCATAACATCCCTAATTGTGCATCATTTACCAATTTCAAACATAAAAGATATTCAGTTCGAATTCAAAAATACCCATTAATAAGTTGGTATGAATATCAAAGGAATTTATTATACGCAGTGTCGATTTTTTGGTACTTATGCGCTGGTACATACAGTAAATAGAGAAGCAGGTTTTTCCTTGATGCATTTGAAAAAGAAAAAGTTTTATTATTTTGTTATTCAGCGGTACATCCTCTCTGCTCATCCCTACGGGTCGCTTAGTTATATTTTGTGTAATTAGGTATAATTTATTTTCTCTGGAGCGACTGCACATTGCATAAAAGTACGCTGGGGGACGAATTGAACGAATTTGTGGATCAACTGTCTTAGAACCATTCGGAAGGGGAATAGTTACTACGGCGGCATCTCAGCTGTGATAGATTCACTACATATTTTTTCTGATTAGTTTCATATTAGTCTATTTGATTTACCAGATTGGTTCGTATTTGTCCAACAGACTATTAGAAAATTTTGTAGGAGGAGAAAGTTTTCTTTCATTATTTCAATGAAACATTATGATAGGTGTTTAAGGCTCCGTTACCGGCCCCAAAAAGAAGTAGATAGAGAGATATGAAATTACGAATGTTAGAAGAGCGCGCTAACATTTACAGCGATAAAATCGATGCAAAAATCATGAAAATCTTTAATAAAACACGAGTCGTTTAAACAGCATTAAAAGAAATTCTGTGAATTTTTTCATACGTATAACTTGTAAAATCACTGAAACAAATGTGTTTATAATAATTTTTGGAGCATACTTTGCGATTTTTTTCTATTGCGAGGGAATTTTATATAATTTGCGTTTCGGCGCAACGAATGTCTAGATATTATCTTCAAGAATAAAATATATTTTTTTAAGAGCTTAAAAACTTCAAATGTTTAAGGGAGGTTTGCAAGAAATCGGTAGAAATTCGGATAGCGGCCTTTTAAGATAAAACTATTTCCTTAAATGTAAAGGTCTCAGTGGTTTAAATAATTCTTAGTTAAGTGATTAACTATAATTTTTTAAACTTTATTTTAAAGTCATTAAAATTGATGAAAAAGAATAGCCCATAATTTAACCTAACATAACCTAATTAACCCATAATCTAACCTAACATAACCTAGTTTTTTTATCACTTTTCAAAGGTGTGTTGAAGTTGGTTGAGTTGTCTGGTCACCGAATTTAAATATCTCCATTTTAAACCAATTTTTTTCTTCTTCTTTATGAATGCTTACTATGGAGACTTGAAAAGATGAAACAGCATACATGATTATGAAAGGATGTAAAAAATGTTACAAAATATGTAAAAAGTAATATTATGTATTTAAGAAATGGTTTCTTTTGGAACAGCCGAGCTAGTAGCTGGATTCCCTCTGGCCCACCAGTTCTTCCCACGCCAATGACGGATTTCATCCTGAATGACCGCAATTGCCTAACACCTACGCAATGCACCATGGACTTTCGCATCACAGGTAAATCTCAAATTAATCTGATTATCTCTCATTGGTTCCATAGTTTTATTTTATTTATTTTTTTTTTTATTCTTTATTTTTTCCCATTATATCTAAATACATATGTACATTTCTAAAATAATTTTACATATTTTCTAAATACAGTAAGATGTAAATATAAGGTACAAGCATAGACATACAAATAGATAGACCAGAACATACAGATGAGGGGTAAAAACTAACTATGGCGGGGTGAAGAGAGGGATGATGACTGTGATTTGCCAATAAACAATCTAACAGTTTATAGCAATAACAGTTTTACTAACATTTAGTTCTTAAAAGTAAAATCTGCTTTTGAATGAATAGACCTTTTTACATGGGAGCGCGAATTGCTCGCCACGATATGAACAAATATGTTAAGTCCAAATTCAGCAAAGTAAAGTTTCACTTATTTTTGGAGAGAAATATTTTGTTGCCGTATTTCGTTAAGACACTTTTACAAATGCTTCATAATTTACTTACCTCAGTAAACAGCGGCTTTGTGTTTCGCGTCGCCATGTCTCTTGATGTGATAGTATGTGTTATCATATTATATAATCTGAATAAGCCTAAAATAATGCTTACCTATGGAATGTATTACGAAAATTGGGTTTATTTTCTTTTTCACTTCTATTTTTACATGTTTTCATAACACAAGTCGCCATTTTTGCCTTGTTATTTCGTAAAATGTACCGATGAGAGCTCGACACTGGTCCGGACAAGAATGATGACGTCACATTTTTTAGATTCACGCCAGGTTCTCGCAAGCCCAGCCGGTTCCGATGGAATGGTTCCAATGGGAGGGGGAAATAATACGCCTTTTATCAATTAGGGCAGGTCAATTTATTTGTATGTCCACGGGTACAAGTAATATTGTAATAGTTAGCAATAAGTAAATATGGACAAAAATAGGTAATGGGAACCCACAAACGCACTGCCTGTGTGTGGGTAATATAAACAAAAATGCAATATTACATCAATAAGTACAAGAAAAAAATGTTAATTTTAATGTAAATGTTTAGAAATTTAGGCATCTGTGAAAAAATGTAGTAAAAACAGTGAAACAAAAAATTTTAAGTTTATTTTTTGTTAAAGTTTAAAAAAGTAAATAAAGTTAGTCTTGAAGTTACCGTAGATTTATATTGAAAAAAAGTGATACATGAAGATTTACAAAGAACTCATAGGATTAAATTTACTTTTAAAAAAACATTTTTTTGTTTTTAAAAAAAAAAATCCCTCCCCCTCCCTCCCCCCCCCCCCCCCCCTCAACCACCTTTGATGGCTCACCTTACGTTTTTTTCTAATAAAATTACTGCAGTCGTAAACTTCGGTTTCATAAAGGTGTACGTTTGAACTTATTTGCGGTTAACTTTTAGGTTTGAATATAAAGCACGAAGTTTTCTCTTTATAACATTGTTTTGATCGTCTTTCTAACCATGATAGTAAGGGAGACACAACGATTTCTATGAGGCCTACATGAATTGTTCCGAAAACCAACAAATTAGCCTGTCATGCGATTCTGCGTATTTAGATTGAAACGAAACTTCGCAAATGTCAAATCCATGCCATACAACTTTAATTGAATAAATAATCATTGTACTTACAGTAATTTGTGTTTTGAACTAGTTGAAAAAGCAATTTGCAAGCCATAGATAATAACACGAATTTGACAGGCGATTACGTATGGAATCAATTCCGTATCTACAAAAGATACAGAATCGCTCCTCTGAGGGGTTGAATAACCTTTTTTGCCTACACCGCACCCGTTCTTTAAGCTACAACCTCTGGGTTTACTCGTCTTTAGCGAGAAATAAAATTAAATAGCTTACTGTTTGTTTTTAGGACCAATCCGAATGACCATCACCTTCGCGCCCCGTGACGGAGTGACGGTGGAAAGCTGGAGTCTGCCCACGCCGCCTGTGGCCGCGTCCCAGTGGAAGGGCCGGCCAACCTACTTCCTACACATTGTGAGGACGGACATCACCAAAGATTTCACCCTCTCTATTCACTTCAAGGTGAGTTGTTTTTTCATCAGCGAAATAAGTACTTTTTATTCAACTTATTGTTCTTTCATTTCTCTGGAAATCGTAGGTTTCACAAAACCAAATCTGGTACAGTAACGTTCAGTGTGCAATCGGGCACAAATACTTCTATTTTTGTGATAATGAATTCAATTTGGGAGGCGGGTATGGGTACTGCAGCTCCGGGAACCATTTATTAGATAACCAACACCTATGCGGTAGGTCACCCCAAGTGGTTTGCTACCTTTGGTGAATTACCAGGGGTTCCCGGGTTTATGGGGTGAGGTTTGTCCAGGCCTTGCACCGCAGTTGCAGAGATGAATTCATCTGTCCGTCACTCCTGGACACAATGACCCCCAGATTTATACCCACTCCTCGTATCTATTTCCTTCCCAGAACTTCCTCTCCTAAAAAACCCTCCCGTGACGTAGGCTCTGAGGGAAATTATTTTCATCAGGCCCTTCTGTTTGGAGCTAATGTAAAAAAAAAGTATAGAAGATATTCCCATTTCACCAGCTTCCCGGTGATCGAGTGACTCCCGATGTAGCCGATTGGCTAAAATATGACCTTCACCAACATCCTTCCATGAAATAGTGGTATGTATATCCTGTTGTGCGGGCACAATTGGTGAAGTGCACTTCGGTCGCCGACTTGCTTAGTCGCTGTGCTGATAATACCTAACATAGCACCCTTAAGGTTTTTACTAGTGCCAGGCGCTGTATAATCAAATCAATCAAAACTTCATGGTAAAACATACGCAAAGATGCACTACCCACTACCCTGTCTGGTAGGGAGGGTGATTTTCTCCTCGGTGATCCAGAGATATCGTGTCAGGGCCAGAGATATCATGACACCGTGCCAGCTTGCGGGACTCCAGGGGCAAACAAAATGAAGCGAAAAGGAAAGCCAGTCGTTCTGGGTTTGAAAAGATAAGGCCATTACTTGAAATCTGGGAACGCTTACAGCAATTTTCCTGAATAATACCAGTGTAATACCAGACTATTGTTAGACCTGCGATAATGTATGGCTCCGAATACTAAATACTCCGAGTACAGTCACTGCTCCTTCTCTAGGCAACTCGAAATAGCAGAAATTCTAATGTTTAGATGGTCGGCAGTGGTGTATAAATGTTAAATCAGCTACTGCCGCCAAAGTAAATGCTAAGTGAAGACTTCGTTACGCTCAGTCAATAAATTACTTTTATTTTTTTTTTTTAACCATTTTATTACATTATATGTCTTGTTTTCCTGCATTATATTTGTCTTTTTTTCAGGTAACCAATTCATCTTCACCGTTGATGGACTTGGGTCTGGCTGGGAACTATATTGACCATGACGAGTTTAGGACAGAAGAGTACCGGACGTTCCTGCAAGCCTTCCCGGACTGGATCCAGATGGTGGGATGGATCAGCGCATACTCAGCTCATGTTTTTTGATAATAAAAATTCCAATGTAAATTGAGTTTTGATATTCATATGAGTATGCAGTCAGGCAAAATTGATTAAACAACATAAAATATTTCGATAACCCTGATAATAGGGTAATAATCAAAGAGTGAAAAATGAAATAAAATAAACACATTTAAATCCACTAAAGCTTGATAAAAAATGCAATATTTTGGTTTTATTAGATGATTTTTATGTTAGGAATAATTTAAATTTCGAGTTTTGGCTAAGGTCATTTAAATAAAAGTAACATTCATTGCATTTTTAATAAACAAAAAATTTAACAAAACAAAAAACGACTAACGGTAACTACATACATAGGTAGTTATAGGTGAGATGTGGAGATCTTGGCTGACACCGACTCCAAAAATAACAATCGTACGAAATTATTTTTTTTACTTTTTAGTGCATTTTTTGAAATCGTTTTTTGTTTTGTTAAAATTTTTGTTTATTTTTTGATTTTTAGTGACCAGCGTGCGTAAAGAAGTTTTACTTCAAAAAAAGAATCATCGAAATCTGTTGGCCTAATATTGAGTTATTCTTCCATTTGTCGCGCACATACTTATTGCAAATTTAAGATATATATGGTTTTCTCATCGATCCCACTGTCAGAACTGGACCAAATTAAAATGGGACAACACGGGAAGCACCAGCTTTCTAATAAAAAAGAATCATCAATATCGGTTTACCCAATCGAAAGTTCTGAGGTAACAAACATTAAAAAAAAAATTTTAAAAATACTGTCAAATTGATAACCTCCTCCTTTTTGAAGTCGTTTAAAAATTGTTTTTTGATATTAACAAATTAATATATTAAAACCTTAAATATAAATTACGCCTTATAATTTATTATACATAATAATAGTTAACATCTATGGTTGGGTTGTTTCATAGAATTTGAACAAATCATTAAAATTTGAAGTTAATTTTAAAGTTCCATTCAAGTTCTGTTATCATATGATTATGGGTCAGTTGCTTTGCAGAACTGGAAAAATAATAGGACTTAAAATTAACTTCAAAATTTGATGATTGTTCAATGCAAAACAACCTATCACAGAAGGAAAGTAAGCCTATTTTTTTCTTCTCAAAAAACTTCTCACAACATCAACTGATGAAACAGGAGATATCTTCTTCTTCTTGTACCCTGTCCGTTCAATGGACGTTGGATATAATGTTGGCTATGCGGACTTTGTTTACTGCGGCTCGGAACAGCTCTACAGTAGACTGGCCAAACCACTGTCTCAGGTTTTTCAGCCATGATGTTCTCCTTCTTCCAGGGCTCCGTCTTCTGGCAATCTTTGCCTGCATTATGAGAAGCAAGATTTCATTTTTTTTTTTTTAATTTTTTCGTTTTTTGTTTTTGGGGTGTGTCTTCTTTTTCTTTTTCTTATTCATACGAACCATAACATCTTCATTCGTAACCCTAATGATTGTAATAAGTTATTTATGGTGTGTTTTTTTTGTTTGTACCTAGATTGCACGCAGTTGGAAATACTTTTCCAGAAATAGTAGATGTGTTCAACTGCATAGAATTTTTTTACAAAAAGGCTGTATCATATCACAAAAATAAATACTAATTTTAGCTTTTATTACTCTTCTGCACGGTTTTATTTCATAATTTCTTTGGCAAATTTTACTTCTTGAATACTGTTTTACTAAATTGTTACACACATAGCACGTGTTTATAAAAGACCATATGGGCGTATAATATAAACAAATAAATATCCTCTGATAATTTATCATCTTTGGTTGATAATGTAGAACCAAACATATTGTACAAAAATGCTTGTGTATCGGTTCAAATTGGGAGATTTCAAGCCATAGTCATTTCAGGGATTCCGGGGATTTCAGGGAGATGGGAGCAGCTGGGACTCTCGTGAGGTATTCAAATTTTTTTTAAATGATGCTGGTGTATTCAAATATCATGCCAGCCTACGTAATGGTGAAAGTTTTTTTTAACAAAAGTTTAGTAATAGTAATTAAAATGTCTAATATATTATTGTGCCTCTATGCTCCTCTAGAACGTCTGGAGGTTTCTGATGTTTCCAAAGATGGTGGTGGTTCAAGGCATGGTAAAAATGCCGTTTATTTCATTTAATCGGAGTCAAGTGAAAACCAGTTAGAAGTTTGTCTATTCAAAATATCAATTAGGTGGTAGGTAACTTCTATTTTGGAAACATAGTTATTTGAGTACAAAATAGTAAATTCAATATTACTTCTAATTCTAAGCCGAAAGTCTCTGGCTCTACGGCATGGATTTGATCAAAATAAATTTATTTGAGCTGAAGATGAACCAATGAATAAAAAAAAATAAAAAAAAATACTTTTTTACTTGCCGAAAAATCACCATTTTCAAAAAACCCATAGTCTATTTGACCACTATATAGGTCAACTCTTGTAGGTCTCATAGAAATGATTGTATCTCGGTATTTCCCTTAATATCACCGTGAGAAATATGATATAAACAATATTATAAAGAGAAATGACCACGCTTTATATTCAAATACAAAAACTAACCAGGAAAGAAGTAAAATGGACCCCTTTATGAAACAAAATCGTTTCGTTTCGAATCGCATTTTGAAATAAATTTATGAAATTTTGGAATTTTTTTATAAATTATTTTTACATGGAATGACAAAAAAAGTGAGGTAATAATAACGTTTATAATACATTTTTCTAATAAAATATGTAAGTATTTTTTTATCGTAATCAGTAATTTTAGTCAGAAAAAACGCATGGTTAACCATTTTTTGTATTTCGATTGTATGTTTATTTCGATTTATAAAATTAGAAAGCATATTTTTTCACCTTTCTAAGACATTTTTTAGTTTTCGGATACATTAAAAAATATTCCATTTATTTGGATTTTAATGTAAAGCGGAATTATTTTGAGCCTCTGAAATTGGTCGAGGCCCAAAGGTAAGAAATTAGCCAAAGTAAACACCAAAAATAAGGAAAATTATTTTTTAATGTGAGTAAGTTTTCAATAATAGCAACACCAGATATCTGTCAAATTGTCTTAGTCTTAACCTAAAAATATAATAAATAGATTCATTCTTATTTGATTGATATTCATATTCAGAAGCTGTAAAATGATATTAAAAGGTTGGAGGTATGGTCTATTCATCACCGGGATGGTGGGATTTCTTGGAGCAGCCTTGTATCCCATTGTGATAGCTCCAATGATCGATTCTACGCATTATAGTAAGTTAAATAATTATTTGTAAGGCTGTGAATTTTTAGTATCGGTTTTCTCCTTTATATTAAGACAAAATCGTTATTATGTTAAACCAAGCTATTAAGTATAGAGTTTATTTGAGAAATGTTGTAAAATTGCATAATAATTAATCTAAGTAATTGATTTGTTATTATTATACAAAATTTACCATAGGAAAATTGCATACATCAACCAATAATACAGCGAAAATGTCAATATATTAACCACCACGTGTATTCATTGCAGAAAAAATCCAAAAAGTTACTAGGAAAAATATAAAGCAGGAAGACATCCAGCCTGGAAGTAAGTTAAAATTAATTGTTATTTACATCGTTAACCATAGATGATGTGTAGACCGTGCTCCTCTGTCATACCACAAACTTTGGTGCGTGATTATTCATGAATAAGTTGATTTTTTTTAAAGTGAAAACTTCTTTAGCACCGTTGTGATTTGAAACTCGATGAAACAAAAAAATATCAACACTAAAAAGAGAGAAACACATACATCTATAGGATTTAGCCTGCGAGAGAATGAGATAGTACAATAGTCTCCTCTTTGTGCGGAGCTGTGTAGCCTCATCACTCTTGTCTATTTTAGTTTTCTAAAGGTTTCACTTCTACCGTTTGTGAATTGCACTGTTTTTTTTTTCATCAGTGCCCAAATAAAAAGGTTATGATGATTTTCTTTTTTGGTAAATATTCCATAAGACGCTGTACTTTTAATGGCACAGATTTTGGAAATTACGCTACATTTCAACTTAATTACTTCACAAATCATTTAATTACATTTGAATAGATGCTAAAAGATGCATTAAAATTCCAATTTTTTTTAAATTTCGATTTGAAAAGTTTGGTTCAATCTAAATACACTATTGTTTTGGTAATTAGAGCTGCTTTGTTTAAAAAAAAAACAGTGTGCTTTAGACCACACGACTGAAGTAAAACTTCACTAACTTATATCTCCCTCTTATCCTTACCCTATCTTTATCCAGCTTACTCCCCAAGTCAGGCGTGTGTAAAGGCCCCACCATTCGCCTCGCATCAAGTACTGCAAAAAGTTTTGCAGTACGAGAGTGGAACACAGTGTTTAATATTAATATAATATTATTTAGACACGACACTTGGCACCCAATCAATTTTGATCAGAAGAGCGATTCTGTATCTTTTGTGGACACGGAATCGATTCCATATGTGACCGACTGACAAATTTGTGTGATTGTCTATGGCTTGCAATACGCCACTTGCATCACATTTAAAAAAAAATTCCGGTTTAGGCAAATATTCTAAGACATTCCTTTTTTTTTTAATCGTATTTTAGAAACCCAGGCGATGTTTTGAAAATTTCATCTGAAAAATCAGACCATTTTTTATAAACCGGAAAGACGGGACATAATTTTATGGGTGCGAAAAAACGATAATTAAATAGCCGAAAATCACTTTAAAAAAAGAACGTTTAAACACGAATGGTAATAAAATATACTTCATAACATTTGTCAAAACACACCGCCATCTTTATAAAATCGTCAAACCAAAGGATAAGTTCGCAGAGAACAAACAATAAATCTAGTGAATTTTAAACGTCAAATTCAAAAATTCGCCTGAAATCAAAGTGTTGCCATATAAAAAAAAAAAAATCAGTGTGGAATGTTACAAAATTAATAGAACCATAATCGGAGACGGGACATTTTCATGTAGTGACTTCACGAGCTCAAATAATGGATTTATTTATTTAAAAATAAAAAAGAACTATACATTTCGAAAATTTTTACTAACATTTTCGTAATCTTAGTAAAAAAATCTATCCACATGATTTTTTCTAAGTCATTATGAAATCCATGCAAGTGGCCTATTGCTTTTCCTATAGGCTGATATATCAGCTATCGCCGATTTAAACTTTAAAATACAAAATGCTATGAGTATACACAATTATTTATAGGCGGCTAGCGGAGGCAAAACGAAAATTCCAGAGCCACTTATTATTAAAGGCAAAACAATTAAATTATAGTTATTTAACCGGTCAAATTTGTTTTATGGGTCCATCAGACTTAGCTATAAAAGATCATTTGGTTTTGGCCTATTACGTTTCAGCATATCGCTCACCATACATTCCCAATGTTTTTGCCTCCGCCAGTCGCCTACTAGTTATTAGGTTTTTAATTTGGGCAAACTAAGTAATTCATGTGTATTAGATTGAAACTTTGCAAATGTCAAATCCATGGTATACAACTTTAAACATACTTTAAATGAATAATTAATCATCTATACTTACAGCATTTCGTGTTTTAAACTAGTTGAAATCGGTGACAGCTGCTGACATATCAGCCCATAGAAAAATAAATTGCAAGCTATAGACATAGACAATCACACAAATTTGAGTCGATTATGTATCCACAAAAGATACAGAATCGCATGGTAGGTAAGGAAAAATTTATCTTACTTCGGGCAAACGGATACGTCCATCTGCATACTTCCATCAGTTTATCTGTTCAGTGATTAACGTAATATATATCATTATTCAGAAACCAAAATGTTTTAACAATTTTTTTCTCTTTTTAGATATGAACGTCTGGTCTGATCCGTTTTCCCCCAAAAAGTGATTTTAATGAATTTATTGATAGTTATTCTTTGCAAATAACATGTAAATAGTTTTTTTTATATATATAATATAACCATTGTAATAGTTTTCAATTCCAATACCAACCTCAGGAATGAAACAATTGAAGAAAAGCAAAACAGGTTGTTAAACAAAAGAACATCGACTTGAAAATGTTATTAGGTAGTCAAATATAAAATTTGTATTTATGCATAATTCATTTTATCATTCAACTAGCGAATTTCCGGCATGCAATGCCACTTAAAGAAAGAAATTGTTTCTCTCTGCTTGTCCATTCCCGTTCGTCCCTGTTCCCCGCATCCCCTTCCTTTCCCTGCCTTCCTCCCTCCCCTCTTCCGCTTTCCCCCATCCCCCTCTTCAAGCGTTCCCCTTGAGGGATGGACTCATACATCTGTCGCTCAATACACTGACCTCCAGATTCCTGCCCACCCCTCTTATCTTTTTCACTCCCAGAACTTCCTCTCTTTTCATAAAATGACCCTCCATACATCATCCCCCAAGGGGTCGTCCATTAATCACGTGAGGCTCGAAAGGGGGGGGGGGTCGGAAAAAATCACGAGGAGGGGGGGGGGGGTAAAAAGTGTATTTATTTTTCATTGAACGCACGATTTCTAAAGGTGAAGTCCTATACTTTGTACCAAAAAAAATACACGTAATTTGGGGGGGGGGGGGGGGGGGGTTAGCCTAAAACCTCACCACATAATCACTAGGGGGGGGTCAAAAAGTTTCTAAAAAAACATCACGTGATTAATAAACGACCCCCAAGATGACAGGCCGTGAGGGAAATTTTTTTCCCCAGGATTCCTGTGTGGAGCTAGTGTAAAATTAAAAAAAAAAAAACTGTTCATAGCCAATGGAACTAGGGCATCCCCGACTGAGATATATTCAGGGCTGAAGGAAAGATGTGGAAGAAAAATAGAAGTAAATTGATAAGTAGGTATATCTGGTAATTAATTATACATTATTAAAGCCATTTCATCAATAATAGTTTCCACCAGGCCGTTATTGAAAGAACTGTGGAACTTGCTACTGCTACTAATTACATAGCAAAAATGAACCCTTATTCTAATAAATAAAAACACATAGATAAAACAAACATACTTTATTGTTAAATCCGATGGTATGATATTAAAAAGTAATAAAAAAAGTAAAAAAATAATTGAGAAAAATAATAAAAAAATACATATTTTTTTATTATTAAAGAGCACAACTTATAAATTACATAAATGAAAAAAAAAACACATAAAAATTGCATATCATTGCTATGAATGTACGCACTTTATTTAGGAATAAAATATAAATTGGATTATATAAGGTTATTATTCATTTAAAATTAACTGCAAAATAAAATAAAATTACAATATTTAACCATTAGAGGTGACGATAATACTAATAAATCCATGTGAAGCATGGAACGATCGAGACACGTAACGGTTGCAACTGGGAATCAAACCCAGGATTCTGTCTTACCCGAACAATGCCTTTCACCTTGTCAGCCATTGTGACCTGATTTTTTTATGTCATTTCACAAATTAACAATATTTTTCTTAACTAATTTTTCCCGTATTTTTTGGCTGCGGTCTTTTTGTACGATTACAAAGTTCAACACGAATGTATTTATAAAACAGAGATCCTGGGTCGATTCCCAGTTGTGCCCGTTGCCTTTTTGTTTTCTGTGTCTTGTTCTGCTACATGTTTTGTTTAGAATTATTAGTATTATCTTCTTCAATGATTAAATGTTCCATTGATGGGTAAACCTTTGAAATTTATTTCATTAAAATTCCAATGTTAAAAATAAAATTTTGTTTAAAAAGAAATTAATTAAAAAAAATCTTATTTCGGAGCTAAAAACTTGATTGTGCTGTGGTGGACATAGCCAGAAGAAGGTTAATTCCACTGAATAGGTAAATTGATACAAGTGTGTGGGCGTGTCTGTGCACCCCAAATAAGCTCAATTTACCCTTACTTCCAATGAAATTGATCACACTTCCAGGGTTTATCTATTCGGTGTGAACCGGGTGATATTAGGAAAAGTGGACATTTTATAAATTATTTCAATATAAAATGGTGTGAAATATAAAATGAAAGACGGTAGAATGAAAAATATTTAAATTTACAGAGCATATCGGGACATACCTGACGATCTATATTTGATTTATGGCATTCGAATTTTGCTTTTCTTATTATCTCAAAACTTAGTATTTTTAGATGTCTGACTAATCAACTGGATGATTGATATGCGCAAGCAGTACATAGGTAATACATTAATTAACATGTATTAATATAAAAATAAAGACACATATTATAATAGAAGAAGTATCTTTTGGGCCACAAAATTTTTAATAATATTTTTTTTTTGATTAATGGCACCTTAGAAACAAAACTTTAAACAATTTAGACGAAACACATAGAAATATTGTTATAGGTTGCGCAAATAGAGTTGAGACAATTTTTTTAGTGACAACTAGAATATACAATTGTTTAAATTTGAATAGTTTTTAGTTACGCATGTGTTTGAAAAGTTTCACAGTGTATTTTTTACATCTCTAGCGCAGACCCGTAAAAAAATCACAAGAAAAAATAAAATAATAAATGTTTTTATAAAAATTGTCACAGCCGAGATTAGAACCCCGATCAACTGCTTGGTATCGACTATAGTGAAACCCTCTTAAGAAGTTTTCCAAGGTACCGAAAAAAACAAACTTCTTAAGCAGGAAAACCTTATATTTAGGAAAAAATGGGTTAATTTTGGGCTGAGGGACCAAAAAAACCAAACTTCTTAACCCTTCTAATCACAGGAGACCCAAGTTGTCCCAAAACATCATATGCCGTTATAATAACAAGAGACCCAGATTGTCCCAGAGCGACCATGCATTATTAAAAGTTATATATCTCTCTTCCTGTCAAGCGAATATTTGTGATTTCTTTTATGTTAGAGAGCCAAAAAAATAATGCTTCTCATTGTATTAGGATTATATGAGCTTTGTTGTTGAGATATTTTACAAACCCGATCATAAGTGACGGTTTTATTTCGAGCCAATTTTTGACGTAACAAACATTTAATTTTAAAATAAAATTGTATGAAAGTGATAAAAAGTGAGGTGACAGTTTTATTCAAAATTTTGTTTAAAAAAGGAATCTGTATTTAAAATTTTAAGTTTATTCTATTTTAAGTACTTTAATTCCAATATTCGCAGGTATGCATTTTTTAGCTAATTTACATTTCCAATATCAAAATTTTAATATTTAGAAAAAAAAAGTTGATTTCTAATAAACACATCGGAAAGACTATTTTATCTAGATTTTTGAACAATTTTTGTTTTTGCAAAAGGGTTAAAAAATAACCCATAAATAGGAAAATTTAAGATGCATGGCAAGAACCAGGAATTTTGCGCGCGAACCTTGACAGGCAAAAGGTTACAGATATTATTTTCTTATTATTCAAAGGGTTAAGATGGTTTCACTGTATGACTATGCTGGCGATTGCATCAGCATGTTTTCCAAGGTACCAGAAAGAACAAACTTCTTAAGCAGGAAAACCTTATATTTGGGTCAATTTTAGGCTGAGGGACCAAAAAAACCAAACTTCTTAAGAGGGTTTCACTGTATGACTATGCTGGCCATTGCATCAGCATGTTTTCCAAGGTACCAGAAAGAACAAACTTCCTAAGCAGGAAACCTTATATTTGGGTCAATTTTGGGCTGAGGGACCAAAAAAACCAAACTTCTTAAGAGGGTTTCACTGTATGACTTTGCTGGCCATTACATCACCAACTATTTGAACTGCAAATAATAAGTATTTTTAAACTTTAGTATGTTACGTAATCACAACTGAAATTAAATTGTTTAACCCCCTCAGGCCTTGGGCATATTTTGTCAGAAGGTCAAAATATTTCCGCTTGGCAATAAAATCGAAATAAATGGAATATTTCTGATCTTGAAAACTGTTATCAAAAGGTGATCAAATAGGCTTTCAATTTTTATAATTGGAAACAAACATATATTTTTTAAATATAAAAATTTTGAATGCAAACATGAAAAAGTTTTTAAAATAGCCATACAATTTTTCTAACTAAAATTAATGATAATGAAAAAAAAAATAAGAAACCCACATATTGTATTATAAATGTTATATGTGGTTAGCTTTTATATTTGAATATAAGGCGTGGTTTTTTCTCTTTCTCACACTGTTTAGATCATATTTTGCACCGTGATAGTAAGGGAGATACAACAATTTCTATAAGAGTTGTTCCCAAACGCAAATATATTAGCCAGAGGTTTTAATTAACCCATCCCATCCGAAGTTATTTTTTCTGAAAATGACCGCAGCAAGTGAATTAATTTTTGTGCAAACTTGTCCTGAATTTATCGATGTAGTAAAAATGCCATAAATACATATATGCTTTTGTATTTATGTAATATAAATTTAATTATTTTATTTTAATGTACAAAAAAAACTGAGATGGCAATAAATTACAGTCGCCTGCAAGTCTGTAGTCATTACAAGGCTAGCTTTACACTCTGAAGTTTTTCCCGTAAATCGCATGCGTAAGCGATTTATGGCCAAATTACCAATGTAAACGATACCAAAAGTCACTTAACGTAATTTATAGCAAGTTACAGAAGTTGTTCTTTCGCAAGTTTTTCGACAGGTCTAATCACATCCGAGTAAACTTCCAGCCTTCTCACAGCTTATAAAAATCAGTTTGATAAGTTAAGATACTTGCCGCAAGAAGTGGTACCAAAATGCGCCGTTGCGAGATTTCAAAAATTAAGACAGTTGTTTTTGTAGGATTTTTAGGTGTAATGCCGTGTTGCGCTACCTCCTTCTTTAGCCAACGCTGTCTGAAACGTTGGCTAAAGAAGGAGGTAGCGCAACATGGCATAACACCCCAAAAACAAATAACAAAAATACTTTTGGCCGTGAAAATCTAAAAAAATATCCTTCTATTCAATTATCGGGTCCAATTCAATGTTTCTATTTTTAACATTACATATTTGAATTTGAAGTCGGTCGCTGTCAGGTAGCTGTCATTCTGAAAAATGAAAGAACTCTATTAATTTCTGCCTTCGATGGCACAAAAGCGCATGGAGAATTTTTTAGTCAAGCCATTTCAATCAATTCAAGTCATTACAACACTTTATTTAGGACTTTTCGTCTTTATTGACAAAATCGCGTAAATTTGACAGTAGCATATCATTGTTGACAGGAAGCCATCTTACCGCGGTTAAATGGTCGCGTGAGCATTTACACAGGTTGAACTTCCGAACAACTTCCGTGAGCATTAATTACTACAAGTCGGATGCATATGTAAACGCTCCTGTGAGCATCTTGTTAAAAACTTACAATAAGTCGTAAATTTTACTTACGAGTGTAAAACTAGCCTGAGAATAGTGGAAAATTTTTCAATTTAACTAGAATTTTCTTTCCTGAAGTTAATAACAAGTTTAATGCTAGCCTTAGATAGGCTTGGAAAACTCTATCGCCCTCATCCAACAAAATAGGGATAGCATAAAAACTACACACCGAGCATTGAAAATTATATTGGGGCACACGCCAATTGGCAGGCACGGACTCCAGATATTAGTGAAGCTGTTAAAAGATGCTATACGCAAGCAATGCACCACAGGTGAGAGCTGTGTTCGCATCAACTCTCGCTGCAATACCTATACATTACATAATTTTTTTATACAGTGAAACCCTCTTAAGAAGTTTTCTAAGGGACCGGAAAAAAAACTTCTTAAGCCGTGAAACTTCTAAAGAGGGTTTTACTGTATTTTAATGTTTTCCATTTTGAAAGTGTGCATAAACACAAAACTTGTTTTTTTTTGTTTACTTTAAATAAAACTCCAATATTTATCATTTTTTATGTTAAATTAACGAGAGTGAGAACATCGAAGGAGATATTTTTATCGATCAGTGCCCAATAAGAAATGTACGTACAGTGAAACCCTGTTTAGAAGTTTTTCAAGGGACTGGAAAAAAACTTCTTAAGTGGGAAAACCTTATACGTGGGAAAAATTGGGCCATTCAGTCTTCAAGGGACCGATAAAACCAAACTTCTTAAAGAGGGTTTCACTGTATTTAAAAACAAACAATTGAGAAGATCATTTCGTTATAACATTTATTTAACGAAGATGAAACAAGTCAATAATAAAGAATGCAAAATACAAAAAATAATAATCATTAACACTAGAAAAGGTAGAGTTTTATAAAAAATATGTTATCAATTAAAATTATTGTAATTTATAAAATTATAGACACGCATAATATGTAAGACGCTAATACAAAGATAGCTTGACTGTATTATAATTTGTGTTTCACATACATTATATCATACAAATAATATTCAGTCATTGATGTATGTGGGTTATTATAAAATACGATCTAGGAAAATCTCACAATAAATTTGACCGTTCATAGGAAATCTAGTACAACCAATGACTAAAGAGAATAAAATATTGTATCGATAACTTTCGGTAACTTCTCATCGTTCCCTAGTATGACTGCAAATCGCCATCGAATAAGTAACAGTTCACAATGATGAAGTGTTCTAACCTGCTGAACTTTGGATGGTATTTCAAAAAACCGCGCGAAAATTATCTTGATGAATTTTGGTCAAATATCAACACAAAAAAATAAATTGTTTTTTTGCCATTGTGTTCTGTTTACCAAATTGCAATCTTTAGAGCACAGGGGTCGGGTTGCGCTTTCCTTATTCTACCGGTATTTCAATGAAAGATGCTCCGAGGAATAAGCATCATGGAATTGGTGGTTTCTAAGACCCTTTCTTGAATTCAACAGCTCGGTTGTGGAACGATTTACCATCCTATGTGTTACCTTCCTTGTACAACATGGGTCTCTTCAAGACCCAGGTTCACTCCTTCCTAACTACTCAAAAAAACCCTTCACGCAGTATCCCCAAAGATGACATAGGCCGTGAGGGAAATTATTTTTCTTCAAGTGTTCCTGTGTCTGGTTAAATGTGAAAAATAAAAATAATAATTTTCCATAAGCATTAAGTTGTATAGATGCAAATGCCAATTAGTACATACAAATTTTATAGAAAATTCAAAATACGCCGAACGGCAGAGTTGGTAGTGAACTTGTTAAATGAGCTTGCATTAAAAACCAAATTCATTCTACTGCATAATGAATCAACATCTGATACATTATTATATCTCTGTACTCTTTCAAATTGTAATCACAATTACAATGAAACCCTCTTAAGAAGTTTTCCAAGTGACCGGAAAAAACAAACTTTTTAAGCAGGAAAACCTTATATGAAAAATTGGGCCAAGGGACCGAAAAAACCAAACTTCTTAAGTCACGAAACTTCTTAAAGAGGGTTTCACTGTAATCCAAAGCCTATAAACCATAGGTTCTCAACGTGGGCGATAACGCCCCCTTGGGGGCGTTTGAGACCTTCAGGGGGGCGGTAGAAGATCCAGAGACAATTGGGGGGCGTTGAGATGGCACAGGGGGGCGTTGGCAAGTAAAAAAATATGGTCTAAAAAAGACAACAAAACACGCTAATCACATACTAATAAAGCAAAGTAAACTTTAATGGGTAATTTTTGTTATTGTGTATTTTAATCATTTTTATCACGTTTGCGAAAATTCATTCGAGAGTTCGGGAAGTGAATGAAAATTGAACTGATAGATTCCGTTACATTCAGATCTACATTAAATTTTATGAATGAAAAGTTTAATTTGTTGATTAAAATAATTTGTTTTTTTAAATTCAAATCTTCCGATTTCACGTGAAATATCTCTTACATACATATGTACATAAATACAGGCGAAGTTAATAAAAGCCTGTTAATAAATAAAAAGTTTGTAGCTATAAATTTTAACGTTTTTTGTTAAATAACGGGATTTTTGCTATCCTGCAAGAATTGACAGTATTATCTGTATATTGATCTAACTTGCTCTGTGTCGTCAATGCATTCGGGAGTCAACGAGTGAGCTTACATGCGTCGACAAGACAGCCCCTTAGCCCCCGATCTATTCTGTTCCTGCGTCGCCTTTGTCTCCGCAACAAGTCCGCGTTTTATTTCTGCGCCGGGTGGCGTATTTACAAAACCTATACCGGTTCAGTCACGGCGGCGACTGAAATGGGATAGGTTTTGTTGTGCAAAATCATCAAAAAACCTAATACCATTTCAGTCGCCAACGCGCTTCGTTGCTCTATCTATCTGTTTCAGAGACTGTGGGCCGTGACGTTTCAGTGACCGTAATTATAGAGTAGCTTCTGTTGGTGTTGGTGCTGGTGCATTTCCATGGTTATATATTTATTTCGTAAATTTATAAAAACGTGTACAATTCATAGCTTGCATTATATTCTCAAAAGGTATGAAACTCATGAGTGAACTCAAACTATGTTGGATCAAAAGTGCAGTTTGTTGATGATTTTGCACAACAAACCCTATCCCATTTCAGCTGCTGCGGCCGCCGCGACTGAACCGGTATAGGTTTTGTAAATACGCGACCGGGTGCTGAAAGCGAGTCACTGGGTGTCGATTTTATTCCTATCAAAGCGTGTTTTATGTCTCCAACCTATATGAAGGCACTGATTTATCATTGTATGTTCATAAACATTAAAGTGCGCCATTAATAACAAGGTTTTAAGAGTTAATCTTTTACTCACGTATCTCTAAATGTCGGAAGTAAAAAAGAAGATACGACAATATTGTGTGGATTATATTAAATACGGATTTATCAAAAATCCTACAAATCCATCATCGCCAATGTGCCTTATTTGTCGAAAAACATTTTCAAATTAAGCGATGAAGCCTTCTAGGCTTCAAGATCATTTTAATAAAATCCACCCGGATAAGAAAGACAAAAATGTGACCTATTTTCAAGACATGAAAAAGAAGTACGAAATTCAGCCAACTATATCAAAACAATTTTCGACAGCTTCTAAGCAAGACGATGATGGACTTCGAGCTTCGTACAATATCTCATTGTTGATTGCTAAAACAGGCAAACCACATACTATTGGGGAAGATTTAATTTTACCAGCAGTAAAAGAAGTAATAACCACTGTGCTCCATAAACCAGCTGCAGATATTATCCGAAAAATTCTTTAAGCAATAGTTCTGTGCAAAGACGAATAGATGAAATGGCTGAAAACATTGAAGAATCATTGTGAAATCATCTGCAGTCTTGTCGATTTTCAATTCAGCTGGATGAGTCCACTTTACCAACCAATGAAGCATTGTTATTGTCATAGGTGAGATTCATCAAAGATGAGAAAATATGTCAAGAATTATTGTTTGTTACAAATTTGGAAACAGATCCAAAAGGAGAAACCATATTTAATACACTGGAAAAGTTTTGTGACGAAAAGAAAATTCCTTTAAATAATATTTTATCAGCTGCTATGGATGGCGCCCCAGCTATGATAGGGCATCACAAAGGCTTCATAGCGTGCTTAAAAAAAATTTCCTGACTTGCTTGCTGTGCATTGCGTAATTCATCGCCAGCATTTGGTTGCGATAAATCTGAGTGAACGCCTCAGAGCAGTTAATAAAATCAGAAGTAACTCATTGAATGACAGATTATTTGGACAGCTTTGCATTGCCAATGAGGAAGATTTCAACCGATTGCTGCTTCACACAGAGGTGCGCTGGCTGTCAAAAGGTTCATGTTTGACTCGATTTTACAATCTGTTTGAGTCTGTGATCCTAGGAAACAAAGACACAGAATTGCGCGACAACCTCACCTCATCGATGAACGATATTGCGTACTTGACAGACCTGACCCAATAGAACTGACGACAAATGAGGAATTAAAAATTAAATTTAAGAATGGCTACCAAGAGTTTTGGCTGCAGAAGCCGATTTTGCAACTGTACCCAGGATTATGGTCGATAGTTCAACGATTTTTAATAGCATTCCCATCGTCCTATTTAGCTGAACGTGGATTCAGTGCTGTAGCAACGTTGGTAACCAAAAAGAGAAATAGGCTCCATATTACTGAACGCGGCGACTTACGTTTGTTTTTAAATAGTTATAAATTCAATACCTTTTCCATGTTAATAAAAATACTTCTCTATATAATTAAGTACGCGTTTTAATTAACAATCTTCTTCTCAGAAATAGGATAGGAGCCATAACCCATCGCCCTCCCCCCCCCCCCCCCCCTAGATGGTATGTAAAAGCAGTTGGGGGGCGCCAGAAAAAAAAATATTGTCAAAGGGGGCGGTGGGCAAAAAAAGGTTGAGAATCTATGCTATAAACGATCAAATTCAGGAGAACACTTAATGCGACAGTCTTCGCAATCAAACGCTGTTACCTGCCTCAGAACATGCATTGTCTAATGAGACGGGAAATGCAAACGAACAAGAAAAAAAAAAAAAAAATGCCGGGTTTCCGGCAATGATATAAAAAAAATTATGCTTTAACGGAAACCAACATTTGCATGCAGAGACTGCCTCCTTAATAAATAAGACATTTAAAAGCTTAGTCTTTATAGATTTAAATTGATAATCCGCATATATTAATTATTTTGTCACTTGATATTAGTTCTTCCGTGCGTTGCTAGAGTTCTAGTGTAGTGTCACCTTTGTCACCCCGGTGGATCAACGTAATGGTGATACGTCTTGGCGGTGGTGATAATCTAGGTGATGAAGTCGTTGTCATCGCCTACTTCCAGAAACACATCGTAGGCTTCTCGGTGACAAGCGCCCTCCGTTGTGAAGACGTACTTGTGAAATGTGCCGTCCACACAGATAGCTGGAAGTAAACAAAAATAAATATAATCATCACAGATAAATTGAATGTTTATATTGGACAAACATGAACTCTCACAAATATAGTAATAAAAATGCCCTAAAAAAAGTAATAAAAACTCCACTACCATCTCGTAGTGGAGTGGAGCTGGCAACATGGTATTGCTTCCAAGTAAATAAGCATTCATTTCACCACTAACAATTACACATCTGTCGGATCTGCCCTGATGATGGACACTGCAAATGCTGTCCGAAACGTTGGCTAAAGAAGGAGGTAGCGCAACACAGCATAACACCCCAAAAAAAAATAACGAAAAAGTTCTATCATTGTTCTGTTGCTTATGCTATGCTCGGGTCACACGATGTCGATTACGAAGTGTGCCGAACATAGTCGATCAGGGAGGGGCCAGTCATTCCTTTTTGAGAGAGCTCGCCAGGCAAAACCTAGCTAGCGAGTTAAAAGGACATGGTCCTCTTAAACCATATTTTTATTGTGCGTAATAAGAATAAACAGTCACTGTGATTTCAAAGAATGAAAGTCTTTTAATCAAACAACACAGTACTAATAAAAATGAAGACAAATATCTCTGCAAAAGATTACAGAGAAAGAGACATTATAGCGAGCAAGTATCTTAGAATAGGTTGCAGGCAGACAGTTGACAGAGTTGGAATGAATGGAGTGCGCCTAACTGTCCATGGAATCCTGAGCATTCTTCCCCAGCACCACATTATATACAGTGTGATCTACGCCCATGTGTGAAGGGTATTTTTAGTGAAAGATTGTTACTGGGTCTGCATGTATTCATTAGAGTTGATCTGTTTTGGATGCCTAGATCTTCCAGAATGGATAGGTTGATGCGTCTATGACAAATGAATGGAGATTGTCTCACCCGCCACGCTGGTATTGCTGACGAAGGCGCAGAGAGCGGGCTGCTCCCGGGGTATGGCCCCCGAAGCCAAGGGACGCTCGCCTCCCAGCAGGCCGGAGCTGCGTCCCGCGCCGCCCCCGCACACACCAAATACGTGAAGGGTGCCCTTGTCAGAGCAGCAGCAGAGCAGTTCTCCGCCGCGTGAGAAGTTCATGCTGGAACACAATACAATACAAACATTATTAGTAAAGAAATATATGAGTGGCAATTTGCCACACCCAACTACTTATTGAAAGTTAGGTGAAAACACAGCACTGGAAGGAATGGGAGAGGGCACCCGGAATGAAATCCAAAGTACTCATAAACAAATCAAACCCTAGACGAACCAGGCAACTACTCAATATGGGCTTAAACTCACCTAGGGACTTACTAACTGGACACTGCCAACAAGCTCTATACTCTGTTTAAGGACCTAAACATCACAAAGTATATAAAACTGGGAAGATTTCGGTGGCTGGATCATGTGGAGATAATGACCGAGCATCAAGCATCAAAGTCCCTGCTGACCTCAATACCGACAGGGCGAAGGAGCCTGGGAAGGCCAAGATTAAGATGAAGTGACAAAGACATATCTCCTTGGAACTTCTAAACTGGAGAGAGCTGGCACAAAACCGAGATGAGTGGAGGAAGACTCTTGACAATGCCAAGACCCACCAGGGGTTGTAGAGCCAAGAGGTATGGATGTTGAAAAATAGTGGGGATATGTTCCTAAAATTTCACATGCTTTTGTTTTAAAAGAATAAAATTTTCCTGGTTTTAAAAATAATAAAGGTATTTAATTCTTAGATAACCCTTGTATGTATGAAAACATGTACATATAAAATCGAATGAGAGGCCTAAACTCAGGTGGCTGTGTAGAATGTTATGAGTTATGTAATGTTTTATTTTATTTTGGAAGAATTTTTAATGGAAGGACGTAGTCTTTAAATGTGTATCCTGTGGAAGGTGATACATACTTCTTACTGTAAAAATTTCTTTAAAAATATGAATAATCTCACCAGAACAGCGTGGCATGATCGGCCCCCCTGCGCAGTTCGTGCAGCAAGACACGTCTACGCGTGCACCACACCCTCAAGATGGTGCCTCGCTCCGACGCTGTGGCAAGCAACGCACCGCCTGCAGATAGTGCCACGCAACGGAGAGCGCCATTGTGGCAACGTAGCACCGATACCGCACCTGATGCACCCACGTCCTGGTTGAAAAATGATTATTTATTATTGAAAAATTATTAATGATGTTTAACCACTCCGATACGTAAGCGGATATACACGATAATATAACGATAGCAGTCAAGTACAACAAGCGTGTTTTCACGTCATCGCGTGTTTCCACAGAAATCCGTTATTGTTCTAGTGACATCCCTAAAACAAAAAGTAGAAGGTCCATAATAAATCAAGCTGCACATCTCTATTCAAGTTGTCCATAGAAATACATAAAAAGACCTATTCTGGCAGATACATGGTAGATACAGATTTTACCCGCCAAATCGCCTACGCGCAGTTAGACATTGATATTTTTAAAAATAAATATTCTTGTATGAATTGATAAAAAAAGTGAGGTGACTAAATTGTTTATGAACATTTATATGATAGAATAAGTTTTGTTTTTTTACATAATCAATGATTTTAGTACCGTTTTCACATAAAAACATCACGCGAGTCTTTTTTGCATTTTTTTTATGTTTGCATTCAAAATTTTAATATTTACAAATGTTAATATTTATTTCTAATACAACAATTTGAAAGCTTATTTCATAACCTTTCAAAAAAAGTTTTTAGTATTCAGCTACATTCAGAATTGTTTCATTTATAGAGCTTTAATTGTGAAGCGGAAATAACACAATGTTTCTGTAAATCTGACATTTCCTTTAAGACGCAAAACTTGCATATTCGCGATAGATCAGAGCGGTTAAACCATATGCATTAGGTGATGCCATGACAAGACAGAACATTGAAGTTAAATAAAAATTATGTTTCAAATCTGAATGGCGATTTAACACCAGGGCGATACTAAGAGTATCTTCCACTCTGAAACCTGCCACGAATATCTTTTATTATTTTAAATAATGAAATAACATAATTCAATAAAATAAAATTTACTTTTCGTTGGGTACTTTTCTTGCGCACGTCGTGATTGAACCTGCGTTCTTAGGTTTGCTAGTTGAGAGCCTTACACCTCGAGCACGGAGACTGTCGCAGACATAATATAGGCATAATAAATTATGACTACGAGGGAGACCTGGAAGGGAACCAGAGGTAGACCGAGGAAGAGTCTGTGTAGAAGAGGTTTGTAGAGGATGGGAAGAACAAAGGAAGAATCCCACCCTGGGATGTTCAATGTACATAGTGATGATGATGGTTACAGAAGTGAACATCAAAAACTCGCGAAACTGCGACTCCACTGTATCTTTGGCGGTTAAGTGCTGCAGAGCAAAACCCTATGCAACCCCCGAAGGACCAGTCCCGAAACTACGTTGCTCGCTAAGTTATATGGGACGATATGCATACACTCGCAAACCCGATGGATAGTTCAGATCTGGGATTCTGGAAAATAAGATAAGCCCAGATTGGACAAAGGAAAAAACGACTCACTGTTGCAGATGGGGCCTCACTGGTATCCAGGTTGTGGTGTACACTTCAGAAAATCTCAATATTTCTTATAGAAATTAGAAATTTACATACTTCACATTTTTTTTATGTTAGGTCTTTTATAAACCTCGCATATTATTTAAATATTGCTAACTATTTTATTTCTGTTATATTTAACATACTGATATCCTCCTGTGAACCATTGTATCATGTATCACTTGAATGTAAAAGCCAAATTTATGGCGTTTAAATAAATAAATAAATGATGTATGCGCTTTGTCGAGATATGATATATGCGAGGTGTTAATTTACACTGAGCCCCAATAAGCAAACTGTCACCTCTCCAAAGTTGGGTACTTTTCTTGCAACAATTGCCTTTTGTTCATGGTGACATTTAGGATGGGAAGATTAGGTAGGAAGAATAATTTCAGGATTTTGACATTTGCTACCCACTAAGTATGCGAATGCAATACCTAACCAATCCCCATTCATAATGCGCAAACAAATAAGAAACCTGATGGAGACAGCTGAAGATCGACAGGAGCGGATTAGTTTAAATAACTAACTAACCATCTTGGCACACACTCTTTGCCTCATTTACATTCATACATCATCTCATACATTCTCTTCTATTATTCTGACTCTTGACATAGCCAGTCTGATTCACTTGATCATGCCATGTCTTCCTCGGATGTCCCCGACTTCTTCTACCATTCACATATTCTTCCTACACTACTTTCTTCATTCATTCGCTCTAGATGCCCAAACCATCTGAGGGTCTCTTTCTTAATCTTACTCATTACGCTTACATCAGCCTTGCATTTCTTGCGGATCTCCACATTTCTCACATGGTTTTACCACACACAAGCCTCAGGGATCTCATTTCAACAGCATTCAATCTGCTTTCATCCTTCCTCTGCCAGTACCATGCCTCACTACCATACATCAGGGTAGGTACCAGCACTACATTGTGGACTGCTAGCTTTCCTTTTTTTTGACAGATAACCACTCGAGCAACAGCGCGTTTTAAAACTTTTTCCTCAGATTGCTAGTGATTTTTTAGAGTTCATTTTGAATATTTTCCGCCCACATTAAAAAAATCATACCTCAGAATTTTAATACAGAGACATGCAAACTGTTTATAGTTCTATAAAGCCATTTAACCTCTCCGATACGTAAGAGGATATACACGATAATATTACGATAGCAGTCAAGTACAATACGCGTTTTTTCACGTCAACGCGTGTTTCCACAGAAATCATTATAACTCCGTTATTGTTCTAGGGACATCCCTAAAACAAAAAGTAGAAGCTCCATAATAAATCAAGCTACCTATCACTATTCAAGTTGTCCATAGAAATACATAAAAAGACCTATTCTGTCAGATACATGGTAGGCCTCCAAATCGCATACCCGCCGTTAGACATTGTTATTTTTTTATTAAATATTCTTGTATGAAATGATAAAAAGGTGAGGTGACTAAATTGTTTACATACATAGTATACATTTGTATGATATAATAAGTATTGTTTTTTTACATAATCCATGATTTTAGAACCGTTTGCACATAAAAACATCACGCAAGTCATTTTTACATTTTTTTTATGTTTGCATTCTAAATTTTAATATTTATTTGAAATATAACAATTTGAAAGGTTTCAAAAACAGGTTTTAGTATTCGGCTACGTCTAGAAATATTTCATTTATAGAGCTTTAATTGTGAAGTGAAAATAACACAAAGTTTTTTGTAAATATGACATTTCATTTAAGACGAAAAACTTGCATATTCGCATTCAATATAGGTATATTTTATCTTCAAATAAAATCTTCCTTTATATTATTCTTCTCATTCATTCATCAGTTAAGTTTTAAGAACTGTTCAAATCCCAGGCGAATTATCTAATGTAAATCTACGGACTTACGTAATAAGTACTATACAATATAATAATTTCATTTAATATTCCTTAAAACTTGTAAACTTATGTACTGTGTATATCCTAATAAACAAATAGATCGGAGTGGTTAATTCACCTATCTTTTGTCGATTATCACATATTTGTAGGATTTATAAAAAATATTAATATAAAATCGTAAACTTTGGTCCAAAAATTTGGTTAAAAAAAATGTGGTCCAATTTTGGACCACTGTCAATCGCAAAAAAATAAAAGCGGTCCATATTTTGACCTTAGTCGCTCCAGTGGTTAGTTTAAATAGATTTTTTTTGTCTGATAGTTTAAATTGGTTTAGTTAAATCTAGGGGAAGATTACCAGCAGCTGTACGGAGCCAGTCTTGTGTCCAGGAGCGGCCAGCAGTCTCCGTGGAGCCCCGGGCAATGCGGCCAGCTCGCAGATGCCCTCGGGGTTGGGCGGGGTTTGCAGCACCTGCTGGGCCTTAAGGCCCCCGGGCCACCGGACCACGAATACCGACAGGTCCAGCGCCACCGCTATCCTGGAAGATCCAAAAAAAAGTTTTAAGACTTGTCATTATGTTTAGTGTGTAGGATTAAAGTGGGTAGATGGTTTTTACTGGATTTTGAATTTTTAAGAATTTTGACTGGACACCCAGGTGGAAAGAGTAAAGTGGGAAGACCCAGACTGAGGTGGGAAGACGAGGTAAGAGTGGATGCAGCACAGCTTCTCCAGGTACCAAACTGGAAGTCAGCCGCTGAGGACAGGAGGAGTTAAAGGTGACTGTTGCAGGAGGCCAAAGCTCGAGATATGGGCTGTTGCGCCATCGAAGAAGAAGAAGATGGTTTTTACACTTAACCTTTCAAATAATAAAAAAATTATATCCATTAACTTTTGCCAGTCAGGGTTGGCGCATAAATTCCTGATTTTTTCCATATATTGTAAATGTTCCATCATATTGGTTATTTTTAATCCCTTAAAAAAAAAACCAAAAATTGTTCTAAAATCTAGATAAAATAATTTTTTCAATGTGTATGTGTATTAGAAATGAATAATTTTGTTTCTAAATATTTAAATTTTGATATTGAAAATGTAAATTGGCCTAAAAAATACACATTTATTGGTATCTCTATACAGAGTGTCCGGGGGTAAAGTGCATTAACTTCGGGAGGTGATTCTACATGATGGTAGGGGTAAAAAAGATTAACAACTTTTTCCGAAATTCCAACTTTTTTTTTCCCATACAAAAAGACGTACCTACTAAAAATCCTTAGTGTGAGGTACGATATTACTTGCTGAGAGCCTGCCGGGCACGATTATGGCAACATAGCATGGTTGTGATTGGCCCGTATCGTAACAGTGGAAAATAATAAAACTGGAAGCACACGCCGGACCAATTTTATCTTTTTACCACTTTATTCAATTTCAAAACAATTTTCAATATTTTCTGCCGAGTGCATTGCAATAATTGAATCTCTCAAATATATGTAAAGGAATAGGTACCTACCTAGAAATGCATAGGATTCCTTTATGTTCGAATTTTAAATAGGTGTTGTCATGGAGACAGAAAATGATAGATGTTTTTTGTTTTGTTGTCTAGCTGGGTAGCACAGATTGAAGTAATAAGAAGATTGAAAAATAAGTTTATAATTACAAAGTGATATAATATTTTGAAGACGGACAAATAACTTTAATTGTAGTTTCTTTGTCAGCAAAGCAACTCATGATATTTGTATGTCACATTATTATTAAAAAATAACAACAAATAGACACATTGTCTTATATATATAATTAAAAATAATTTTCAACATTCTCTTGTTCTCTCTGACTCTCTCCAAAAACTTATATCCAGTCTTCTTCTTCATTCTGATGATCACTTTGTATGTCTTATTCGAGTACTGATAACCTCCATTCAAAGCTCTGGAAAAACTGTAACTCTGATTTGGATTATTTTTATTTTTTTTTATTTTTTATTATTTCCAAATAATCAGTTTGTCAACGGGTTCTTTTGACATTTCATATTATTACATTATATATACAAATTATATATACATATTGTGGTTAGGTTAGGTTAGGTATACACAAACATATATCAAATACACGCATATACATATATATACAAATACATACACACATACATACATAAATAATATATTATGGAGAACAAATTGTTAATAAAATTTATAAGAAATACAGAAAAGAGAAAATGATAGAAACAAAGAAAAATAAAACAGAGATTAGTACAAAAAAATTTCCTCCTCTCCATTCAACATCTCATCTCTTCTAAGTCTGAACTCGACTCCAATCTTACATATAATTCTGAAATTTCATCATTTAAATAAAATTAATATATAAATTCACCTTTCCTTTCTCTGTAATTTTAAATGATTTATTTATTTCATTTATTTATTTATTTATTTACGCCCTAGTGGGCTTTTACAACAGAAATTAAAAACATAAAAAAATTAAACATCATAAAAGAAATGAAATACTATGAGTAATAAGAAAAAATCAGTAATAAGACCAGAAATACAATAAAGTGCAATGTGTAAAAGCTAATTAGTAGGTATAAACAAACAATTATATGTGTATAATAATGTACGATGATAAAACAGAACTAAATAGAACAGCAAAATAAAATAAAATAAGGTTATAAATTACTGGTAAGATTTTAAATGAGAGGAGGTTTTATGAAAAGAACAAAAATAAGAAAAGTTAATTATTAACAGATAAAATAGAGATGAGTAGTCTCTTGAAAATTGCAAAACTGTCAACACCAAATATATCTATAGATTCACAATGTTTATTTGAAATACAGAAAAGAGAAAATGACAGAAACAAAGAAAAATAAAACAGAGATTAGTACAAAAAAATTCTTTCACTTAACCATTTCTTTAGCAAACATTTCCTTCTGAAACTCAATTCACAACTTTGGGTAACAAGTTGTAAATTTTTGGAACAAGGTATTCTAGAGTTCTTTGACCGTATTTATTTAGGTATCTGGGAATTACAAGTCCATCGTTTGCAGTTAGTCTTGTATTATGAACATGAACCACTAGTTTATTATATTCAGATTGAGATGTATGCTGACTCACAATTTTAAGCCACAATATAGCACGAACAGATAATAAATTTACAGAGTTGTATAGTAACGATTTTGGTACATCATGTCTTTGTTGTTTGGCTCTATGACGCTTCCAAACAAAAGTATTTTAAACATCATAGCAATATACCGCCCCCCAAACTCAAGCAAACCCCTATTTTTAAATGAAATATCTGACATTCTGACTACTATAAGCGCCAAAGAAAATGTTTTACTTTTAGGAGATATTAACCTAGACCTTTTAAATTGTCAAAACCCGATTATTATGGCATATGAAAATATAATGTCTGATAATTATTTAATCAAATGCGTTTGTGACGTAACTAGGGAAGCGATTCTAGCAGGAAAAGTCACTCGCTCTTGTTTGGACCACATATTTGTTAGATTTAACAGCGGATGTCAACAAAACGATACTCTTTCTTCATGTGTTTGTAATAATATTACTATAGCGGATCATTTTTTAACTGCAGTCAACATTAAATACGGTGCAAGTAAAAAAGTCACAGAACACGGGGAAAAAATTTCAATTTTATCTCGAAACAAAATCGACAAAAATATACATAATTTTGCGTGGCATACCTTGCTTGAGGAACAAGATTGCAATATATTATACAGTAAAATTAAAAATAATTTTAAGAATTTGTATGAACAAAGTAAAATCGTTACGTATTATAAATCCAAAAAAAGACCTCTCGCAATAAAATCTTGGATAACTTCAGATATCTTAGAAAACATTAAAAAAAAAGATTCGCTGTACAGAAGGTGGAAAAATTCCCCTACTAATCAATTATTTGAATTAGAATATAAAAATTTCAGAAATAAGGTTACAAAAGAAATTATCAAATGTAAGTCTACCTTTTTTAACAATAAATTCAAAAATTATTACGGAGATACAAAAAAAACTTGGGAAGAAATAAATAAAATATTAGGACGCAAGTCAAAAAGTAGTTGTGACGAAATAATCTCAAAGTATATGTTAAACACGCATAATGAAGAAACTGTAGCAAATAACTTTGTTGAATATTTCACGAACAGTGTTAGCTATATGGTTCATAAATGTGATTATATAGCATCGACCGCCAGACCGACAGCAGTGCAACATAGTATGTACCTACCAAGAGCTACCTGCGAAGAAATCAATATTATTGTTAGCAAAATAAACAATTCTAAGTCACCAGGGATTGACAACATTCGAATGGTTGACATTAAGACACATATTAATATTTTAGGGCCTGTCATAACCCATTTTATCAATGTAATTTTAAAGCAAGCAGTAATACCAGATGAACTTAAAACTAGTATCATTAGACCAATTTACAAAGGTGGCAAACATTCAGATATACAAAATTATAGGCCAATCAGCATATTGCCAGCCCTAGAAAAAATCCTTGAAAAATACATTTCCATAAAACTTAACAAATATTTAGAATCCTTCTCCCTGTTAGATCCCAACCAGTATGGATTTCAAAAGAAAAAGAGTACGGAAATGTTGCTTCAGGAATTTTCAAATCACATAAATTATGAATTAAATTTAAAAAAACATGTATTGGTTTTGTTCATAGATAACTCGAAGGCGTTTGATACCATTGATACAAATAAACTATTAGAAACAATGGAGGCAATAGGAATTAGAGGAAAGCTACTAGTATTGTTAAAAAATTTACTAACTGATCGACAAATAACAGTAAAAATACGTAAAAAATTTAGCAAAAAAAAATATGTTTCAACAGGTGTTGCACAGGGGTCAATTTTAGGGCCAACCCTTTATATTATATATGTCTCAATTATGAGTAAACTGTTTTCATTTGTTAAACATTTTGTGTATGCAGACGATACGGCACTCGTAATATCACACGAAGACCTGATTACTGCAATGAAACTTATGCAGCTTGATTTTATTGCCCTCTTGAAATGGTCTCATGACGCAGGTCTCATAATAAATGCCAAAAAAACTAAAATAATGCACATAAGATCTCCACACGCCAGATATAGTGTAATTCCTTCGCTATATACACACACATTTGACTGCTTACATAAAAATGTTGCACAGCCCTGTTCATGTGAAACCATTGATTATGTCAAAAATTATGTATATGTGGGTGTTACTATTGACTGCTACATGAAATGGGATGTACACATTACTAATGTTTGTAAACGTCTACGGGCTATTGTGGGTAGGATTTATAAAATAAAATATTTCATGCCTATAAGTACTTTAAAACTAATCTATGTATCTCTGGCTGAATCCACCATCCGTTATGGACTTACTTCTTGGGGACATTCTTGTAAAACTAATATAAACTATATCCAAACATTGCAAAACTCCTTGACAAAATTATTAATCCATAAGTACACTAATGAACACAGAAGCGACACTAAATTAATATACAAGTCTCTCAATGTCTTACCTGTCAGAGGATTGTTGTTCTATAATATTGTAAGACAACATGTTATATTGTCCGACTCATTGTATAGGGAAAGAGTTTACCATAAACATAATACAAGATTCACTCAAAATGAAGGATTGGTGGTTCCGAAATGTACCAATAAATACGGTGAAAGAACCCTAAACTACATTGTACCCAAAATATTTAATAAACTACCAATGTCAATCAAAAATAATAACGTTTTTAATGGTAAAGTCAAATATAATCTAAGGAAATGGATATTAGACAGGGATGATTTATATTGATGCCCTCCCGAAGTCCTTGTATTCTTTATTGAAACTCACATTCGAAGGATTGGAAAATTCATTATAATTTCTGTAATACCTCATGTATATGAAACCATTCATTTACTTGTTGATCATATTCATTTGTTATATACTAAATCTATTTGTACTTTTTTATTATATAAGAATTGAAAGAATTTATTTAATTGATATTTTAGCATCAAAATCATATATATATATATATACAATGTTTGAAAATGTACCAATGTTGTCATTATGTACATAAGTAGTTTAGCGGGTTTAAATGTTAAATAAAAAAAAATAAATAAATAAATAAAAATAAAAAGTATTCAGTTTTTTTCAATAATAATTTTACCAAAGAATATTGTACGTTTTGCACTGAAAGAAGGTTTGTTTTTGTTGAATGTCCCCATGTGGTTATTCCATATCTTATTTGGGATTCCGCCAATGACAGATATACTAATCTAAGGGTATTTAGTGGAACAAAAAACTTCAGTCTATAAAGTTTGTTCACTATAGCTCTAAGCCGTGTGCAAACTTTTTGTATATGTATATCCCATTTAAAATTGCAATCAATTGTTAAGCCTAGGTATACGTATTTAGAAACCAGTTCAATATTTTTACATGAGCATGGTTGTATTATAGAATTATGAATGCAATTAAAATCATGCGAAATAATTTTAGGAGTTATGGTGATGTTGGCATGAGGAGATCTGATGTGCATAAGCTTAGTTTTTTTAGCATTGATTATTAAACCTACATCATGCGACCATTTTTGAAGAGTGATAAAGTCTATTTGCAGTAGAGTACTTGCAATTAACAAATCCTCGTGTGAAATAACCAAGGCAGTGTCGTCAGCATAAACATAATGTTTTACATAAGAGAAAATTAATTGCATTGCAGTAACATATATAATGTACAAGGTAGGGCCTAGTATAGACCCTTGTGGTACGCCTGCGAAAACGTTATTTTTTTTGCTATAATGATCTAAAATTTTTACACAAATTTTTCTATTTTTAAAGTAATTAACAAATAATTTGTGTAGGTTTCCTGTAATTCCAATTGCTTCCAGAGTTTCTAGTAATTTATCATGATCAATTGTATCAAAGGCATTTGAATTATCAATAAATAATACGAGTATATGTTTCCTTTTATTGAGATCATTATTAATTGTATTTGAAAAATCTTGAAGTAGTAGATCCGTGCTCCTTCCTTTCCGGAAACCATATTGATGGTTATCAACAATAGAAAAATTTTCAAGGTACTTTATCAGTTTCATAGATATATATTTCTCTAGGATCTTTTCAATTGCAGGCAAAATACTGATTGGTCTATAGTTTTCAATTTCACAGTGTTTACCACCTTTGTAAATGGGTCGGATGATGCTACATTTGATGATGGACATGTTGGCATAGTGGGTAACTATTCCTCTACTCTATTACTCTATTCCTTGGCAAAACAAGGAGCGTCTAACCCTACCATTACCCTCGTAAACCATATTCCCATATCTGATATTTTTTCCATCGAGTATTGGAACACTAGGCAATCCAAGGGTGCCCGCTACGCCTCAAAACAAAGGACTATCCCACCAAAACCGTGGTTTCAAAAATTCCCCCATTTTTCCAAAAAAGAAATTTCCTTACTTATTCTAATGAGAATCGGACATTGTTCCGTTCCTTCTCACCTTTTTAAAATTCACGTGCTTGACTCCCCAAATTGTACATTTTGTAGTCTAGATGTGGGAACTTTAGATCACATATTTTTTGATTGTCCCTCTCTAAATAAATATCCTCTCTTCTATCAAGCGTTATCTAAAATTTCCTCCCCTCCATTCAACATCTCATCTCTTCTAAGTCTGAACTCGACTCCAATCTTACATATAATTCTGAAATTTCATCATTTAAATAAAATTAATATATAAATTCACCTTTCCTTTCTCTGTAATTTTAAATGATTTATTTATTTATTTATTTCATTTATTTATTTATTTACGCCCTAGTGGGCTTTTACAACAGAAATTAAAAACATAAAAAAATTAAACATCATAAAAGAAATGAAATACTATGAGTAATAAGAAAAAATCAGTAATAAGACCAGAAATACAATAAAGTGCAATGTGTAAAAGCTAATTAGTAGGTATAAACAAACAATTATATGTGTATAATAATGTACGATGATAAAACAGAACTAAATAGATCAGCAAAATAAAATAAAATAAGGTTATAAATTACTGGTAAGATTTTAAATGAGAGGAGGTTTTATGAAAAGAACAAAAATAAGAAAAGTTAATTATTAACAGATAAAATAGAGATGAGTTGTCTCTTGAAAATTGCAAAACTGTCAACACCAAATATATCTATAGATTCACAATGTTTATTTGCAAGGCTATGCATTCTAGGGATTGGTGAATTAATAGAATAGTTAGTATTGAGGGTATTGTTAAAATTGAAAATATCTTTATTGCGAGTTAGTCTAGCAGGTACATTAATACAGATTAAGTATAATAAATTAGGGCAGTCAACTAAAGATTTGAAAATTTTGAATAAAAATAACAAATCAATTAACACTCTTCTATCTGATAATTTAAGGAGTCTGGTTTCTGCGCGTAAGTTATTATAATTTATAAGTTCAATTGGAATTTTCATTTTAAAATTAATATACCGAAGGAATTTGTTTTGTACCTTTTCCAATAATTGAGAATGGATTTTGTAATATGGTGACATATGGCCTAGAACACCCTTGAAGGGTCAAAGCCAGAAATAATTGAAACTACCTCTAAAGGTTGGAATTTCGAAAAAAGTTATGTACCTTTTTTACTAATACTATCATGTAGAATCACCTCCCAAAGTTAATGCACTTTACCCCAGAACACCCTGTATATAACTCCATTTTAATAATTTATTTCTTTTATGTATTCAGTAATATTATTATTCAATTTATAAAAACAGTTAATTTACAAACAAGTTCTGCTATGTAATTATTATTATGCGTGAAAGCTGTTTCGCCTTCAGAAGGCGAAAAAGCTGTCACATGTAATAATAGTTACTTAGCAGAACTTGTTTATAAATAAACTGTTTTTATAAATTGAATAATAATATTATTGAAAATATTATAAACAAAATAAAAATTTAAAAATACATACCTGCGGATTCCCTGAAAAATTATGTAAAATAAAAGTACATAAAATTTTAAATACACATTCCTTTTTTTTAATGTTATTTATTGTCATTAAGTTTATTTTGTAGAACTCCATTTTAATTTTTTTTATTTATTTTATATTACGGTGCTCCAGATTTTATGTCCGGGTTAAATCTTTCCCAAATGAAAGACTAAACCCTTCCACACACTTTTCCACAAATGATTATCTAGTAAATTCACGCAATGTAAGTGCACTATATAAGTATAATAAATTCAAAACAATACAAGAACAATACGTCAATCCACCAGAAACATAATGGGAAAATATTTCACCGACTCCAGATATTTTCATATCAGAGGGTTCGGCTCTGATGAAATCCTAACTGGTCCGATAAATCCTACTGATCCCTCAATATAAATATTTAAAAAATCTTTCGTAATCCTACATGTATTTAAAATGACCGACTTTTGCATTTTTATACACAAATTTTTTGACAAATCTAATACGCCCAAATTTTGAATGAGAGAGCTAGGTATAATGCCAGTAGCCGAAATAACAAATGGTAATATTTTTATAGTCTGAGAATGCCAAATTCTTTTAATCTCATTTCCTAAATCTGTATATTTTCTTATTTTTTCAGAAACAGTTTTCTGAATATTACAAGAATTTGGAATAGCGACATCAATGATATAAGTTATTTTTTTAAATTTTGTCGTGTAAAACTATATTGGGTCTATTATGACTAATTGTTCTGTCTGTTTGAATAGTTTTACCATGGTTCATTACGGCAGTCAATCAAGTTATGTTTAGTTACCAAACTTTGGTGAATTATTTTTAAAACTTGATTGTGCCTAAATGTATACTCGGACGGCGCTAATACAGAACATCCCGATATAATATGTTCTATAGTTTCCGGAAAAGCCACACATTTTCTACATAAATCATCAATTTGATTTGCATCTTTGATGATATGCGTCCTATAATTTTTAGTATTAATGCCTCTATCTTGAATGGCAAGCATAAAGCCTTCTATTTCTGCGCTCAACTCTCCAATACTCAACCATTTGTTTGATGAAAATTTGTCAACATATGTTTGGTTGAGATAGTTGAAGTGTTTTGTGTGAAGAATTTTATTTGACCAGGAATCTAATAATTCCTGGTTGGTATTTATAAGAATTTTGGCATTCTCGTCGTATAAATTTAATGGTGAAATATTTCTATCTGCCTTGCAAATTATTTTGTGCATTTCTGAACTATCAGCTTTCCTATGGAAAAAATTTCTTAGCATTTCTACCTGATTATGTTTTAAAGATGTTATTTTGACTATACCTCTACCTCCTAAATTTCTAGGTAATAATATTATTATTATTCAATGTATAAAAACAGTTTTTATAAACTAGTTCTGCTTCGTAATTATTACTATGTGTTACAGCTATTTCTCCTTCTGAAGGCATTATCAAACAGTTTGATAATGCCTTCAGAGGGCGAAACAGCTGTAACACATAATAATAATTACGAAGGAGAATTGATTCCTTTTTTTTAAAGAAAATTTGTAATAAAATTGATGCTTAATTTTTTATCATATTCATACAAATTTAATTTATTATTTAATGTTGAATTTTGTTGTTTTGGTTGGGGGTACATAAAGATTTATCTTATTGTAAGATATCAAGTTTGTAAAATATCTGAACAGCATAGCTCGTATATTCCTAAGGCAATGAGAAGCATTATTTCTTTCACTTTCTGACATAAAAGAAATCACAAATGTTGGCATGACAGGAAGAGAGATATTATCTAACTTTTAATAATGCAAGGTTGCTCTGGGACAATTTAGGTCTCCTGTTATTATAACGGCATAAGATGTTTTGGAAAAAATTTGGGTCTCTTGTGATTAAACAGGTTAAATAAATGTTTTTTACGTAACTTAAAGTAGATTATAATAAAACAAATAAAAAAAACTTTATTCCACTTAATTTTATTTGACCGTAACCAGTTTCAGCTCGTCAGAGCCATCTTCAGACTGAAGATGGCTCTGACGAGCAGACTAACTTAAAGTAGGTGGAAGTGGTCAAAGTGGGATGCTAAGGGTTATCCAGCCAAATATGACGGCATCAGGAGTCAATTGGTTCAGCTCAGATGTGCCACAGGGTAACTAATGAAGGAGACATTCTCCCACAATGTGTTATGTTGCTTCAATGTTTGCAGATTCACAAAATTCAGAAGCCTTCAGGCCCAATTTTTGCCTCACAATGGATGTACTTACATATCTCTTCTAATTCGTACTGCCTTGATAGTGGACGGGAAGGGAATTTCGCAGATGTATTTGTTTTTGGCGTCATCGTAGACCATAAGGAGGTTGTCCTGAGACTTTCGCACCACAAACAGCAGGTTGGTCCTGTACAGCATCTCGCACAGGGTCACCACATCTCCTATCTCATCTAAACCTGCAAACAGAATGGACACAACAAACAGTTATAAGAAATTCATGGCTGAAATTAAACAAGTTGAAACTGAAGATAAACAAAACAAAATATATGGAAATAGGCAATAAAACGCACAACATAGGGTTAAATTTGAAAAATTTGTGATGAAAAAAATGAAAAAGTAAATGAAATCAAATACCTGGGTGTAATACTCGATTCAAAACAAATTTTCACAGCAAATTTTGAATATGTGCAAAAAAGTATCAAAAAAAAGAAAATTTTCTTAGAAGACTAATAAATAAATTAAAAAGAAATACTACTTAGCTCATTTATAAATCTACTAGCTTTTGCCCCCGGCTTCACTTGCATATTCGCCCCCCCCCCCCCCTCCACATAGCATCCCCAAAGATATAAAGAAGAATGGATGAAAAATGTAAAGGAACTGGGCTCACCCCCCGTGTTTCTCAACATGTCACCGGGGGGGCAATGGGAAAATCATGAATTGTAAACATTTTTTTCTAAAAAATGAAAACATAAAATATTTGACAAGAAGTGTAAAAGAAAACTTTGTAAACAAAGAAAATCTTTAAATCTTCCTTACCGGTGCTGTTAACTAATTTGCCATATCTATAATTATTTCCATATTTCTGTAAATATACTAAACAGAGATGTGATTTGAGATTTCACGGCCAAAAGTATTACACATTTAGGCTAAAGAAGGAGATAGCGCTACAAGGTGTAATACCCTAAAACTAAATCACAAGAATACTAAATAGGGTTCATATGTAGTTTAGGTTATCCTCAGCAATAAATTTGTGTATTGGACCAAATACTTAGTACACAAAAGTAAATAAAGTATTTATTGAACGTAACAGAAAAATTTTTTAGTTGAAAATTTGGTAAATGTTCCGCTATTGAGTCCACGCTCAAAACACACTTTAAAATATTAAACTAAACTGTACTAGGTAGATAATAAATAGTAATAAGTAATTCAGTAACCGGAATTTAAAAATATTGCGTTTTAATGATTATTTTGTTAACTTTAAAAATGCGAAATGTCATTTTTCAAGGAACGCCATATTATTAATTACGACGATGAAATATGCACTTTTAAAAGGAAAACTCGCTCTCTTTCAGTTACACAATAATAAGTACGAATTTCAATCTTCGAAAATGATAAATAATGCGTATTAATCATTATTTTGTTAGGTTTCGTAAATTCAAAAAATCATCACTTATTACGCGTGCATGACGCGAGACGCAAGCCTATATGAAATGTGAAAATATACCAAACCACACACAACTGTTCCATGTGAAACATGTTATACATGCAATTTGCAAATGAGCCAACCTAAAAATAAAAAAAAGCATTCACGAAACGAGTAGCTAGAAGCGATACATAGACGATATTATTACGAAAGTACCTGATTTGCCAAATCACGTATGTAATTATTTTAATACCTAAAACGAAAATAAATAAAAGAACACGCACGCGTTTTTCTTTTCAATAACACCCAAGTTTTGAAAGGTTTGTACTGCAAGAAGGATTAGTATTATAGACAAGTGGTTGAGTGGGCATAGCGCTTGGGTCCCACCCGAGCGTCGCGTGTTCGATTCTTCGGCTGGCTAAGTCCTCCATCACAACACAAGCAATATTTTCGGCTTTCTGTGGTGGTAGTAGGAGATTTTCAAACATTGTTGGGTTATTCGTAACCCGGGAATGTTTGTCTTTCTTTAAAAAAAAAAAAAAAAATAAAAAAAAAAAATAAAAAAAAAAATAAAAAAAGTTTGTACCTGTATTTATAACAGAAGAACATGGAAAGAAATGTCACTTTCTTTTGTATCACAAACCTTGTTACACAAACCTAGCGTAGCCGCTAAACTATTTGAAAACTGGGATGTTTTTCTTGCCTTGACGCGAGCAGGCGGTATAAAGGGGCACTTTCTTTTGTATCACAAACCATGTTACACAAAGCCGCTAAACTACTTGAAAACTGGGATGTTTTTCTTGGTAGGTTATTTTACAATTAATTGTTATTATATTATTTGAAACAGCTGGTTACGTAAATGTTTTTGAATTTTTAGGTTGGTAGTGTGTATTTACAATTTGCTATTGCAGTTTCACACAGCACAAGAATGGCCTTCTTATTTAAAAAGATGGCAGTCCTTGAAAAATGACATTTCGCATTTTTTTAACAAAATAATCATTAAAACGCAATATTTTTAAATTCCGGTTACTGAATTACTTATTAGTAACTATTATCTACCTAGTACAATTTATTTTAATTTTTTAATGTGTGTTTTGAGCGTGGACTCAATAGCGGAACATTTACCGAAATTTTTTTAATATATATGTATGTCTACACGCATCTATAATTTGCTTAGTGGTATGGTAATGAGCGAGAGGGGTATGGGCTTTTGCTCACTGTGCCATAATGCAATGATTTTGTGATTTGATTTCAAATGTAGAAAAATTTTCACAGGCGGCATATTATGTAGAAATTTATATCTGCGACACATTTTTGCGAGGAACAAGAGGAACCTAAAGTTGACTTTCAAAACCTCCATGACCAAAAACCATGTTAAAACTGCGAGTGAGAAACGAAATCCGCTAAATCGGAATTCAACCAATCAAGAGCAGTTATTTTGACAACCGCATATGAAGCGCGAGTTTCCATACACGCCATCAGGTCAGTTGAGTTTCAAAAGCCTCTATATCGTGAGTGAAACACGAAGTGAGCATCAAAATCTGCTACATCCATTTTATTTATTGAAATTACTTAAACATTGCTATATATATATTGTAAGAATGTTTAGTGGCTAATTTGACCACTAGGATACAGAGAGATAGCAGATGCTGTAGTAACAAAAGCATTGTGTTTGTAGCACTCTCTCTCTCATTAGCTAGCTCTTAAATCGTCTACACGTATTGTTATTCTCGTTGTATTATTCACGCGTATAATTAACAAGGGACCATAACTATCCTAGAAATACACCTTCCTCAACTACAAACATAACATATAAAAAAAAATATATAACTCCAATTCATTATTCAAAAAATTGAAAAGTAATTATTTATTTACACTAGAGATGAGACAGTTTTTTGCGGTTTTCTCCAAATCAATGAAAGTTGATATAGCAGATATAGAAATTAAATGACTCATTTATCTGTAAAGATTAAAATTCATATAACAATTCCCTCAGCCCCAAAACATTTGGAGGTATCACAGTCACACTGACTGAAATTATGACTAGCTTACAAAGGCAATGCCTATTCACAAAAAAAAGATATCTAACAAATCTCCTGTGATTATAATGAATTATCTTTCTGGAATAAAACAATAACTTTGTTTGAAACCACAATTTATTTATTTAATTTTTTAATACTGCCCGGTTTTGCATTCAGGGTATAAAATTAAAACTGTTTTAAGTTCGTCAGTTTTAATTTTATACCTTGAAGATGCTTGTGTTAAGTGAAACCGGTCGTCATTAAAAAATTAAATAAATAAATTGTGGTTACAAACAAAGTTATTGAATAATTTCAGTTATTATGTCAAACCACAAAGTGACTGCTTTCTACCAAAATACATAGAATTGTCTTTCTTTCACACTAATTTTGGGAAGGGGTACAAAATTTTTGTAACTGTAAAATTATGTTGAGGTCGGGGGGCATTGAGATTTTTGAAGTGAGATATGGCACAAATAAGGTTGAGAAACACTGATTTAATCTATAATAATAACACAGAAGATTTTTAACCTTCATCCACTCGCTACAACGGCAGATTGGCTGTCTTTTTAAATTTCTGTGCACATTCCTCTCCCGAGTGCCGGGAGAGCAGAGAGAGGTGTGTGTATTATCAAGCTACACTCCTCCGCCAGATCGTGACCGAGTTTGGACGAGCCTGACCTCCCTGCCAACTAAGTACTCGGTACAGTCACAAACTCGGTGGAATCAGTATGATGGTGAATTCGTCGCCTAAATGAGAATTATTTTCACCACTCAACTCGAAATGCAAGTAAATATAACGACAGTCTCGCAACAATGTTGGATCAGCTAAAAATTTAAAAGCATTCTGTTGGCTTATTTTGTTGATTTAAAAGTCTATATTTTAGGAATTTTGAATGAAATTAAATGAAATACCAAACATCAAAACATCACTATCTTTCTTGATCTCAAAAACTGTAAAAGTGCAGAAATGAAACTTTAAACAACTTTACTGCAGAACTACAAAATCGCACATACGACATTGTTCTTCAGGACCATTGATATATTATTTCCTTATTTTTTGCTAGAATTTTTCTATTGTTTTAATTTCAGAATACTTTCGATTGTGTATAGATTCTATCTATCCTTGACCTTGTAATTTCATTCCCTGTGAAAGCTAACGCTGGATTGTTCATTCTTGTTTAGGTATCAACATCACCGATGAAGAAACCGGTCGGTGGGTGAGTTGGTATCGCGTTTGGGTCCCACCCAGGCGACGTAAGTTTAATTCCTCGGCTGGCTAAGTCCTCGAGTCACGACACAAGCAACGTTTTTCGCGTAATGTGGTAGTATGAGATTTTCAAATATTGTCAGATTGTTGGTAACCCAGGAAAGTTTGTCTTCTTTAAAAAAAAAAAACAAAAAATCGTTCAAGTCCTGGACGATTTGGATCGGGAGAAAATATGCAAAAAATGTGCTATGAATAAAAACTCATGAACTTGATAAAAATCATGGACGGCCAAATTGCCATCCTAGCGAATGAAGTTAGCGTGAAATAGCATAACCCAAGAAGGCACGAGCGGATGAAGGTTAAAAATACCTATCCATTAGGAGTGGTCCAAAACTTTCCCTTTTCCTTAAATAAATAAAAATATATATTTTGCCCTGCGGTGGGAAGAAGGTACAGTTATTATTCTACAGAGGTTATATCATTTCATATCTGAAAACATCAAACTTGCCTTTGTTATGAAGTAGTGAATCATGCAATGATTTTAATATATTTTCTGTATTGTTGTGGAAATTTTGCGTGTTGGTATTAGTGTTGTAGGCAAGTAACTCACTATAATTTGTTTTTTCAGCTAGGGGATCTACGTTGTAAATTCTGAGGCCTGTGTCCATACAGCATGTGAAACATCCTGAAATACAATAAAGAATAAATAAAATATTATGGTACTTATTCTAGATGTGTATTAGTTTAAGAATAGATTGAATGTCATTATTCGGGATGGTTTTGAGCTAGACGGCCAAAAACTTTCCGTAGCCAAACGAAATGGTGACGGAAGCTGATAAGACCACATGGATAGTTCAATGTCATGGATAGCTACCATGTTTGGAGATGACCTCCAAAACTAGATGATTTGTCGTATTTAATTCTAGATAGGAAGTGACGATAACGATTAAAAGGTTAAATTCAAATTTTGAGAACAAAGGAAGCTATGAATATTGAAGCAATAAGTGTCCAACAGACCTTGGTCTTGGTTGAAGCGGAGACTCAGAACTCCACTTCCTCTTCTTCGCGCCATCACTTCTGGTGCCTTCATTTACTTCCAACATATGTCATGAACTATAAGATGCCTCCGTTTTACGCTGCGATTAACGTCGCGGACAATGTTTATTACGCACTTTCATTGTGTGCACTCGGAGATTCGTGACAAACAGCTGATTTAAAAAGATCAAAACAAACTGAGGTTGGCTACGCGAGGATTTGCAAATATTTTCACTGGGGATACCAGCAAAAAAAAATAGGATCCCCATTTCAAACGTCGTATGAATATCAGGAATTCGTGTTTTTACGGGGTAAGTTGTTAGTATTTTATTATTTTACGTTAAAAAAAATTAGGTAGGTACCTAAATATTTATGGTGAACGAAAAAGGATTATTAATATTCATAAAGATGAAAATACACAGATTTTAAAGCCATCCGTACACTTAAATTAATTTTATCTATACTATTGGGTTTCAAACGTCGGAAATAATCATTCAAGAGTGCAACATGTTCATACAGAATTTCTTCATTCATTTTCATTTTCAAATTCATTTTTCTTGTTTTATCTATTAATATTTCTTTAGTTTATTATGTCAGCTAAACAATAGTAAAAAATGTCGTGGTATAACTGAAAGTATTCTAGAATATGAATATACATACGTATTATTTTACCAACAGAATAGTCAACACTATAATTTACTATAATTTACATGTAAAAACATTATCATACTGGAATGTCCTAAAACGGGCAATTGCCTAGTTGGACATTTTAAGTTCACTATATTGTATTATGTAATATTTACAAACAATAAATAAATAAAATAAATAAATAAAATAAAATAAAGATATTATAACAGAAAAAAATTACCTCACCCACCCGCTTTAGGAATCTAGGACCTAGGACTTTCTAAATTTGAATAGCTGTCAAAAGTAATGATACTAATTAAAAATCACATAAACGAGATGAAGAAATTTGTTGTTTCGTAGATAATCAATTAAAATAATGTGGGACCGCATTGCTTTCTAAATTACCTCAATGTCAAGTTAACTGTCTGCTAAAAAAATTATCTAAAAAGTATCAATCTGAATCGACCGTCAGGTAAAGCGAGACATATTTTTATCTGCATTATGCGTAGAATTTGACGGTTTTGTATTGTGATTGCTTTTTAATACGATTAATAAAAAAAATATTTCTTTGTAGCTAAAATTTATTTCTGTGATATAGAAATAATCTTTTACCAGCGTAAAAATGAGGGAGGAAATAAAATCAGTGACACACACCGAATATAAATGGCCACATTCTTTACGAGTGGTAGGCAGGTAACAATTTTTTATTTATTTATTTTATTTAAAATGTACACAACAGTGAAAAAAACTACATAGAAATAACAAATAAAAAATACCAACAGTCCAATGACGGTGTTCAATCATATTATGTAAGAATAAATCAATCAAAAAACGAATTCTCAAAAAAAACACTTTAACTTGCGACAGCGAACAGCATAGTCCCCGGTACGAAAAAGAGGGTGAATTTCGCCAACACACGCGGTCTTCATACCAACCTAACTCCCATCCACCACCACCTTTTCCTCCAAAATCCCTATCTCCTCTCCCTAAAACTCAGGAAACTCAGGTTGCCGAAACCCCAAACACCTTCTTTCTGAACTGCCCAGGTTCATCTGGAAAGCCCTTTCAGGACAAATGGAGATGTCTGCTTTTACAGCCGTGCTGACATCAATTAGCCAACACCTCTGCCATAGGTCACCCCAAGTGGTTCGCTACGGTTGATGACTTAGCAAGGGTGCCCAGGTTCTTGGGGGTGAGGTTTGTCTAGGTTTTGGCGGTGGATGACCTGAACACACTGAACCCCAGATTTCTACCGACCCCTTATACTTTTTCCTTTGCAGATCTAGATCTTACCGGTACGATGAGAATTTACGCGTGCCTTTATCGCCCACCAAACTAACCTTGCCGAATCAAACGCTGTTGAGCTGTTTATACATCTGAGCGAGTCTGTAGACCTTCTCTTGCCCTGCTATCCATCGGCCAAGTTTGTAATCCTGGGGGCCATCAATTTTCATAATGAACAATGGTTTAAGTTCTCAGTTTCAACAAGCTCCTCCGGCAGATGGGCGGAATCCTTTGGTTTTATCCACGGATTAAGCCAACTCGTGGAATCTTCGACCGAAATACCTGATGTCCCATCACATCGAGCCTACTTACTAGATCTATTTCTCACCAGTAAGCCACTCGAGCATGAAGTGGAGGTTACAGCGCCTTCAGGATCCTCTGACCTCTGCCTAATTACCACCTCTGTCCCATCCTCCATGAACAGTCAATCTGACATACTCGTGCATACAAAGAGAAAGGTATGGCACTACAGGGCTGCAAAATCGGTCGGTCACAAGTGGTCAGTCTTCAGCGTCTTTCCTTGAGGGATAGTCACGTCAGCGTTGGATCGCTACATTTCCTTCTCCGTCAAATTCTCTGAAGCGGGCATAAAACCTTGGTTTTACCATCATTGTGCTGAAGCAAAGACTATAAAACACGGCTTATTATGCACTCCGGAAAATTTGTTTCTTGGATGGCTTTTCGGAATACCGAGAACGGGCAAAGTCTACGTAGAGCTAAGAGCGACCACGACCAAAAAATTACCAAAAAGATGGGTTGGATATCTCCAAAACCTTTGATAGGGTCTGGCACCGGGCGCTTGTCGGCAAGTTACCATCATATGGGTTTATGGGATCCATCCAACCCTATATACTTGGTTGGATTGTGGACTTTCTCAGGGGAAGAAGTTTTATTTTATTTTTATTTTTTTTTAAATGTTCTTTATTAATTGCATCTTATCGTTACATTATTTGTGGTTACATAATTCGTACCATAGTTGACGGCTCTTCTTTTCCGCAACAAATCAATACGGGGGTGCCATGAGGAACTGTGCTGTAACCAACGCTTTTTTGTTGCAATAAACCATTAAATGTGCACCGATTCATTTCTATGCTGACGACAGCACCATACACGGTTGACTTTTTGGTAAGCCCCCTTCCACTTATGGTGTCCGAACAGCTCGGAAAGTTTTGAGAAAAAAAGTTGACCACTACCCCGAGAGAAGGTTCTTGCCTGGGGTAAGGCCAAGTCAGTTTCAACGTCGCGAAAATCCAAGCGTGTCGGGTTTCAGCGAAGAGGGAGATTTATAACTCTCTGGTGCGATTTGATGGGAGCACTCTCCCCAATAAAGATTCCATTGACATTCTTGGAGTAAGTATGTAAATCGGATCGGCTCAAGTATCCGGAATCCACAGAAGCCCGAGAAAATCTGGCTTCTAAGAAACTGGGCATCTTTATACGGCTTGCAGATTTTTCAGTAATGACCAGCTGCTAATACTAACCCTCATGCAAAAAACCTGCAAATCTCAAGCCCGATAAATGAATTTGCGAGCCACATCCGGCCAGGAGTCCCAAAATACTTAATTAACCTACTTGATTCTGTGCAAAAATATGGCAAACAGACCGATTGCCATCTCTAATGCACACAAGCGATGTAGACATGCTGAATATATTCCACAGGTTTTTTAATGGAGCCAGCAGCATTGATCCCGGTGCACCGATGCAAACTCGACGTACCTACACCAGTAGAACACCCGTTCGGAGTTTATGTTGTCTTCGTGAGAACGGGTCGTTTTTTCGACTCGTTTTGTATGTGGAACGATTCACCGGCTTCTGTTTTCCTCCTTTATACAATCCGTGCCTCTTCAGGAACCGCATTAATAAATCCCTTCTTACAGCCTCTACCCTTTTTCAGGGCTTGCGAACCACCGATCCCCGAACATTTTACGGAGGTTCTGAAAGCGAAGGGGTACCCAACGTGTGGCTGCGGTAGGCATCCCCACGAACCCCAGCTAAAGAGGTACCAGGCCCTCGCCGACAGACATAAGGAACTCTGCGATGAGTATGGAATCGTTATTAAAGGGGTAAGTTGGTCCATTTTATTTATTCTGTTCTGTTCTGTTATTATTTATTCTCGATTGACAATAATTGCAATGGACGAAACTACAATTGACCCGTCAAAATCTAGGGGCCGTCTATTTCAACGGTTGTTAGAGTAAAATAAAATGCTTCAGTTTATTATCGCAAAAATACGTTTTTCAATCACTTTTGCTTTTACTTTCCGATAACCGACAGTTACTCTGAGTTACTCCGCCATTTTGACTGGAGATCCATAAGGTACGAAATTGCGGGCTTCAACAATGAATATTTATTAATCACTTTTTATTTATTATTGTTTAAAAATCACATACAATTGGAATTTATTACCCGCTAAGCTACTGCAAGTAGCTTGTCAGCAGATTAGTTACAAGTTACAACAGATTAGTTACAAGTTACAACCACAGATTAGTTACAAGTTACAACCACAAATTAAATAATCATAAACAATACATATATAACATACCTACCAACATTGTGATGTGGAATAGGAAAATATATATATTCATATATTTTTAAATATGAAAAAGTTGAGCAACGTAAAAACAGCAATACATTAGTAGTTAATTACATATTTTTGCAATTTAATGCATGATAAGAAAGAGCAAAATAAGATTACTCCCAAGAGCCATGATTTTAACATCAGTGAGAATTTTAGTGAGAATCATAATTAACATTATGAAGATTTTGATAGTGACGATGAATTCCTCATTCAATATGCCTTGTAGCGAAACCCTAAAAAAATTAACCCCTTGTTAATAATATGATTATTTGGGACGATCCCGAATTTTTGGCGCAATGCTGCATGTCGAACAATTTTTTAAAAAATTTAAAACGCATCAAATTCAAAGAGATATTGCAACTACTGGAAAGTAGTTTTTTTTTTCATGAATATCGTATTACATATTACTTATATTAGGTATAATATTTCAATATTTTCATAGGAACTTGGGAACAAAGCTGCCAGATCCTAGAACGACGCGAAACAAAATTCCGATGGATATTTTGTCAGTTGTTCGTTTTCAAATTATAATTTATGGTATGACTGCACCAAAAAATAATGCGGTGCGTTTTTCCACACAATTTAGAAGAATATTCTGCTTTTCGACTGGCCACACTGGAAGTAGACCGCATTGGAGGGGTGAATTCATTAATCCGTCACTTCTGCACACATTCTGCACATGACCCTCAGATTCCTAACCACCCCTCATACCTTTTTACTTCCCAGAACTTCCCTCTCCTTCCCTTCCCAAAAAAGACCTTCCACACAGCATCCCCGAAGATGACACAGGCCCTGAGGGAAATTATTTTATTTTTAACAGAAAATTTGCGATATTTTGAAAAATTGACATTTTCAAAATAGGAACTAATTTTTCGAGAACTCAGATTGTAGGTAGGTACAGGTACAGATAGTTTTGTATAAGAGAACTGTCGAGTTGCTCAGATCAGTAAGTGCTTATTATTTACGCACCCGGTTCAAATACATCTTCAAAGGGACTGGGAAATTGTTCGTATAATAAAACCCATTATTAGTAGATATTCACGTACAAGACGAGTGGTGCGTCGGCTCTATTAACAGGCCAATTGAATCACGATAGAGTTCCAGTTCGGTTCCCGCCGATACTATTCCTGGAGGCAGACTAAACGCTGACGTTGGTGGTGATGACTCCATGACTAAAGACCCTTCGGTTCGAGGAAGTAAGGTCACGATTAGTCACTGTCTGGAAATCTGGAAATTAGAAGTCCGAGAAATGAGGAAACACCGTTTTTTTGGAATTTTTCTAGTGACTAACTAGTTGACAGGGTAACAATGCCAATAAGAAAGTACCCGTAGATGAGCGGATTAAAATAATTAAGCGGAGAATAGTACAGTTAATTGGTAGCTGACGGTTACAATATCAATAAGAAAGTAACCGTGAACGAACGGGAATAATTAAGTGAAGAATACTTATATCGGTAGCTGACGGGGTGGATGGTGGAAGAACGGTTGAACGTATATATATATAGGATAGCTTAATCAGTAGGTAACGGGGTAACAATGTCAATAAGAAGGTGGTCGTGGACGAGCCATTATGTGTAGCAGTTATAACGTAATCGTAATCGGTATCGTAAGCGTTAATTGCGTGATCGGTATCTGACGGGATTACAATGTCAAAACGAAGATGTAGAATAGGACATAACCGGTAGGTGACGGGGGTTACAATGTCAATAAGAAAGAAGCCGTGGATAAAAGATTAAGAATAGTTAAGTGTAGAATAACACATAGCCGGTAGGTGACAGGGTTATAATTTTAATTGTAAAAGGGAGCCGTGGACAAGATGTTAATAAAATAGTTAAGTGTAGAATAACCGATAGGTGACAGGGTTTCAATGTCAATAAGAAGTAAGTGTGGATAAGAGATTAATAATAGTTAAGTGTAGAATAGCACATAACCGGTAGGTGACGGGGTCACAATCTCAATAAGAAAGAAGCCGTGGACAAGAGATTAATAATAGTTAAGTGTAGAATAGCACATAACCGGTATGTGATGGGGTTACAATGTCAATAAGAAGTAAGTCGTGGACAAGAGATTAATAATAGTTAAGTGTAGAATAGCACATAACCGGTAAGTGACGGGGTTACAATGTCAATAAGAAGTAAGTCGTGGACAAGAGATTAATAATAGTTAAGTGTAGAATAGCATAATCGGTTCTGAATTATGGTCTTTCACCAGGGAGATGTTGGGAGATCTACCAATCTAGCTGTAGGTAATTCATAATTTTTTCTACGAGTTTATGAATTAATTTTGAAGATACAATGAACGTTTTGATCTTTGGCCCTAGTATTCGAAATAATATACGAATAGATATTAATTCTCTGTCCTCAAAACAGAGAGCGCTATAAATTTATCATCCTATAATTATAATTATTATTTTTTAAGTAAAACTTCTTTACGCACGCTCGACACTTGGGGGTAAATTGATGAATGCGTTTCGAAAAAGAACCATAAACCTATTTAATGTGAAACGCTATGAAACGCTATAAAACGCATATATTTAGGTACGAAAAAATATGAAACGTTACGAACGCTAATGAAAGTGAAACGCTAATCGATATGAAACGCTAATCGATGCAAACGCTAATTAAAGCGAAAGTTTAAAGTTGTTATGAGTTGTTATGAGTTGTTGTGAGTTGTTGTGAGTTGTTGTGAGTTGTTGTGAGTTGTTGTGAGTTGTTATGAGTTGTTATGAGTTGTTATGAGTTGAGTTGAGTTGAGTTGAGTTGAGTTGGTGGGGATGTTGAGGGGATGGGGATATTTTTATTCCTGTTATTGTTATATTGTTAATGGACGTCATAAGTTAGTGAAGTTTTACTTCAGTCGTGTGGTCTAAAGCACACTCTTTTTTTAATTTTTATATGAATACCGCACAAGAGTCCCAACTGCTCCCGTCTGAAGCCAGTGAGACTACGGCATCCCCAATCGGGGTATGTTGTGAGGCTGAGGGTAGTGGGGAGGGGAAGGAAATAAGGAAGAGGAAGGTGGAGAAGTACCTGGCTATTCAGATCTGGTCACCAAACACGGCTTATGCCATTTTTAAGCAACGTTTCAATTCTGAATGGTGGTCTTACACCAGGGCGATGCTTAGAGTATCTTCCACTCTGGAACGTGCCGCAAATATATTATATATTATTTTTAATGAATAAATTTTGAAATAACACAAATTAAAAATTAATCCAATACATTTTATTTGCCACGCCGAGATTTGATCCCGCGACCTTCGGTGTGCTAGTCAAGCACGTTACCGCTCGCGCCGTAATAAAAACTATTGTACTATCAACGAGGTTATCACGATTTAGTTTATTATTTCTCGAAAACCGATATGCATCACTCATTCCACAATTTCACAATGTGCACATTGGATCGTGGAAAAAATATGACAAGTGTTTTAAATTCCACATTACTTTATAATTTACAATTCCTTGTAAATGAGATTACGATCTCACTCGAACCCAGACGGTGAAATTCGTTCCGAGAATGACATTTTTAATTTAACTGTAGCTATTTTTTTCTTGAATTTGAAAGCCCCACATACTAGCGACTAAAATCTTGTAGAAGTATTGGGTAAATATTCCATTAACCGCCGCACTTAATTAGGCACAGGTTTTGGACATTACACTTTTACACTATGTTTCAACTTAATTAATAAAAAAAACAACTAATTACGTTTTGGATAGATGGTAAAAATTAATGTAAAATAAAAATACACGTGAATTAGTTAGTTTTCCAAAACTAAGAATCTATAACCTATTTTTTTTTTGTGAAAGTAGTTTCTTATGGTAATTGTTGAATTGAAGTGCAATTTAAACAATTTGTGCCTAAAAGTGCGACTAATGGGGGAATAATTAGATACCAAGTATTGCGAAATCTACATAATTATCAAAACCAGTGGAGCGATTATGGTAAAAAAATGGACTACTTTTATTTTTCTGCGATTGACAGCGGTCCAAAATTGGACCACATTTTCCTACCATTCCTAAAACATTTATTGTAATTATTTAAAAATTCCATGGCCAGCCATTTATTTTAAAACGAAGCTATTGAAATACTTTATTATGACCATAGATGTCGCAAATCCGAACTTCGTAGACTCTTTTACAACGATGTTAAAAATATTTTTTTTCATGCAGAATTTGTAATCACCTGTTTACGGTTAAAATGAAGTCCCTTTTCATTTGAATACGTCAATGCCGTTTTCCATAGATATTCACCTTTCATTATCAAGTATGTATAGGTACCACAGACAAATACGGTAATCGAAAATATTCTATGTTGACTCGAATAAGTAGGTAGGTATAGGTAACGCAACGAAAGATGAAAGCAATACAAATTCAGTTTTTTTTTATTAAGTTAACAATTACATAATGAAACAAGTATTGATGCGCAACTGTCCGTGTTTAATTTTTGTCAGTATCAGAGATGGCGTTGTGCACGGATTTATATTGTTTGTGATTTTCTTACTTTTCTACTTACTTACAGGAATTGCGTTTCATTTTCTTTATACATGTGAGGGAGATTTATTATATTTATTGTATTTTTCATTTGGAGGGGTGCAGACGTACGATCACCGTTTGTCTCATTTTCGACTATTAATCGACATTTAGTGTGTAAGAAAGAGGGGCAGTATTATAAATATGTTGAAGTACAAAAGCAAAACAATCAGCCCGTTGGCATTTGACGTTTTTGAATTTTCGGAATTCGATCACACTTAAATATTATATTTATCACAATTTTGCTACAGCTCTTTCAATGATGGGAATCGTTCCATACAAAATGTTCGAGGAAAAGAATTTTCTTCATAATTTTTATTTCGTGATTTTATCCGATGTTTTAATAGCTATTCTGATATTCGGGCGGAGACAAAATCAACAAATCAAAGATCATAAAAATCGGTCCAGCAGTTCTTGAGTTCTAAATGGTGTAACTAACCCAACCAAACCCAACTTTGTTTTATATACCTATAAAGATATCTATTTCCGTTGGATCACTGACCCTGACACTTTGAACTAGAGTTATTCATAACCTCAAAAAACGACCATGATACTTTTCTTGCACCATATATTTTTAAATTCGCGTTCAGATCCATGTGTAAAATTATCCGAAGCAATTTGGGATCCTCAGTTTTGAAACATGCCTTTTTTCTCTTTGGTGGTCTTCCACAAATAGCTTTCAATCCCCTTACAGCAAAAGAGTCTAATTTAAGAGCTTGTCAAAATGATTTGCGGCCATTTAATAATACCTGAGCATCCTTGTCGACGGCTTTACGAGATCTTCTTTCTTCGGGGTAAGACCATTTTTCAAACCCCACTCTTTGAACTCGCTTGCTGGAAGATTCGATGCTGGGACGTTGACTTGGTGACAAATGGCTGTGCAAAATACGCTTATGCCAAGAAAACCGTACAAGGAAAAACTGCACAGTTAAAAGTTTGTACCTTTGAAATTTTAATCCATCCTTTTCTGAGGATGGTGAAAATTACAGAAACTGATACCCCCATTCAGAAATGAAACGTTGGTTGAAATGGCTATAGCGGTATTTGGTGACCAAATACTTATCATCTTCCCTTCCCCTCTCCCCTTCGACCTTGTAACGTACCTCAATTGGGGAAGACATAGTCTCATTGGCTCCAGGCGGTTTTTTGTTTTTGTTTTACATTAGCTCCACACAGGAGGCCTCGAGGAAAATAATTTCCCTAAGGGTCTATGACATCTTAGGGGATGCTGTGTGGGTGTTTTTAAAGAAAAAAATTCATAACTTATACCTGCTTCATTGTTACAGTAATAAACATAGTAGGTACTATGGCAAAAACAAAATAGTAAAATACACATTTTTAAGAATTTCTACGCTAATTAAGAGAGCTGGCTCTTGAGCTTAGTGTAGGAGTTATTTCATAATTATATAGAAGATAAATAAATCTTAGCAAATTTTGCTAGGCTTGGATACCTTTTGCGTTTGCTGACCACCACTTGTAAGGGTCTGCTGTCCGATATAGGCGAATGGTTTTCATGTAAAAAGCAATTTAATTTACGATCAAATTGATTTTTGCATGAATTTAATTTACGATCAAATTGATTTTTACATGAATTTAATTTAGGATCAAATTGATTTTTACATGAAGACTATTTGCAAAATGTACAAGTGTCACCGAATATTCGGCCACCGAATATTCTACGCTTCGGCCGAAAGCCTAGCCGAATATTCGGTATTCGGCAAAATCACTATTCGTGGCATCTCTAATCATGAATCTGTGTTGTACATACGCTTGTCGCAAGTTAATTATTTGTTTTGTTTACATTCTCGCCGAATCCGTTACCGTTTAATATTTTAACATTGTGTAAAAAAGGCACAACACATTATTAAGAATGCGATTCCCGGGGCAAAGGCCGATGATTCAACAGAACATTTGACCAAACGTTTCGGCGTAACGCAGGAGTCGTTGCTCCAGAAATGGCCTAACTTTCAGGACCAACGTCCTTTTAATATTAAAATCTCCTGAAAACGTTAAACGCACGCTTCCTGAAAGCGATTATTACTATAACAAGGTGTTTTGACCGGCCTTTGTCAAGTTTCGTCGACTTCACAAGTTCACTATTATAATAACAAAAATATTCTTGTTGAATTTTACACGTCATTTGAATGTTTGTGCTTTGTGTTGTGTGATTTGTGAGAATATTATCATTATTCCTTGTACCCGTTGAGGAGAATTATTCCATTAATAAGAAGCAATTAAAAGTGATTTTGGGTGGGTTGGTTTTCACGTGATTTACGAAACTTGATGATATATTTTTTTTTTATGAATACCTCACAAGAGTCCCAGCTGCTCCCGTTTGAAGCCAACGGGTTTGTTGTGAGACTGAAGGTTGTGGGGAGGAAATGGAGATGGGGAAGAAGGTGGGGAAGTACCTGGCTATTCAGACTTGGTCACCAAACAAGGCTAAAGCCATTTCAGGCAATATTTCAATTTTGAATGGTGGTCTTACACCAGGGCGATACTGAGAGTATCTTCCACTCTGGAACGTGCCGCAAATATACTGTATATTATTTTTAATTCATTAATTGTGAAATAACACAAATTATGAAAAAAATAATTATTTGCCGACACCGGGATTCAATTCTGCGACCTTCGGATTACAAGTCAAGAGCCTTACCTCTCGACCACGAAGTTAACTCCTTTTTTTACATTAGTCCACACAGGAGGTCCTCAATCAAACCCTCAGGGCCTATGTCATCTTTTGGGATGATGTGTGGAGGTTTCTTTTAAAGGAATGGAAGGAGAGGGAATTCTGTGAAAAGGGTGTGAGGGGTGGATAGGTATCTGGGGGTCAGTGGGTCCAGGAGTGACGGAAGTGTAAATCCCTCATCATCCCCGTTGCGATGCAAGGCGAGAGAGTTCTGCCGGAGAGGACTCCCTCAACCAGTTTTCCTAATCCGGCCCGCCACGCAGTGGGTGGGCATCCGCGGCCAAGACTTAGACAAACCTCACCCCCGGGCACCCCTGCTAAATCACCAAACATAGCGAACCACTTGGAAAGACCTGTACAGAGATGTTAGGTATGCAGTAAATGGTTCCCGGGCGGCGGTACCTACACCGCCTCCAAAACACGACTTGTCACGGGTTCAATACCGAATTCATTACCGAAATTTATTTAGCTTTGATTATTTGTCCAAAGAAGCGATCTAGCAGTCCAGTGCTACTCAACTAATGCTATTAGCAGTCTTGGTCCACTGGAGCGATGTTTACCACAATATGGCACCATTTAAAATACCTCGGATTGTTTTGCTGCCAGTTTTAGGCTATTTTTCCCTATATGCATTACATTTCTTTTAATTTTTACATACTTATTAAAATTATGAGGTATGATTCGGATGTCGGCGGAAAAAGTAAAAAATCGCGCTGTCGCTCGAGTGGTTAAAGTCTAAAACAGTTGATAACCTATTTTGGATTTCCAACTCTTCAAGAATGGATAGGTTAGTGCGCCTGGATATCCATGAAATCCTGGACTGTATCCATAAATCCATTCTGTATAGTAGATAATCTAATTTGTAGAATCTGCTTTGTTGTAATTTTTAAAGTTTTATAAGTTTTTATCGCGGAAATAAGTTACATCAGAATGAAGTATCGACACGAGATGTTTTCGCCAAACAATGGCCCCACTGTCGAGAGGTGTGTTTGAAGTTTCAACACAGACATCTCTGTTATTTTCCGGCTAAATTTCGAATTCCTCAAGAAAACCAAACAAGCGATTAGTTTGCCAGTGCAATCGTGGCGCCACATAAGGCGATGAAAAAGTTTACGGAGTAGGCATTTCATGGATCGAACGGCTGCGCGACCTTTTTCATACAGAACTTAAGGGGTTACATGGGTCTCGAAGCCAAGAAAAAGGCCATATTTTCTCAATTTTTTAAAAATATAACGTATGAATTATTTTAAAAGAAAAACCGTATTTATTTTATTAAAAATAATTTTACAAAGTATCTATAATAAATTTGAATACAAAATGAATTAGGTCCATAATAAATTTTGATTGATAATTTTTTTAAATGATATTTCTCTTCTATAGAAGCTATAAAAGTTATAATTAGCCTCTAGGGTTTGTTATAAGATCGTGCTAACAGTTTTTATAACCTGAAGCAATGATGGCTTTGTATAACTGCATTATAAGATCTAAAATTGAATACGCCTCTGCTGTATGGGCCCACCAGAAAAAATACATGGAGAAATTGGAACAGATTCAAAAAAAGTTTCTTAGATACCTGTATACGAAAATGCACGGAGAGTACCCGCGATTCATGCATCGTGAAGATCTGCTCACAGAAACGCGTTGCCAAAGTCTCCAGTCAAAGAGGAGTGGGGCCCTTGCAGTAACGGCGTACAAAATCATTCATAATTTAATAGATATCGCATTCCTCCTGGAATGTTTTAAATTCTATGTACCGAACAACTACAGCCAGGGACGGTACCTACCACGATCTTATATGTATCCCACATAACAGAACGGATGTACTGGCTCGGCGGAGCGAGGTATGGCGCTGTTAAATAACACTTCCAAAACTATTGACATCTTTAACAGGGTGACCAGACAACTCAGAATGAATCCAACTGTGAAGCACCTCAGAAAGGTCATTAAAAGTGATAATGGAAAATTATAAGAACATTGGTTGAATAGGTTAAGTAAGATTAGGGTTACCGGCTATTTTAAAATTATATTTTCATAGCTTTTAATGACATTTCTGGGGTGGTTCTGAGTTATTATGGGTTGGTTTCATTCTGAGTTGACATGGAACCGTAGTTTGTGTCACGTGTGTATTGTAAATGGAAACACAGCCTGTAATACACAAATTAAATAAAATAAACTTCTCAACAATATTGAAAAAAATTCGGAAAATTCAGCCGATGGGGCCTGGTTTCCGGAGACCCCTAATAAAAGTGTCCTCGCCGTATGCAGGATATCTCATAATCGCTCCATCTGAAATTAAAAAAAAAAATTATGTTAGAAGATAAGTAGCTGTCCCTGAACGAAGGATTTCTCAAAAAATTGAATTTTTGGCAGAGTTGTATGTAAAATAATTCAATTTTTGGTACAATTTACAATACGTGTACACTACGTAGCCTTGTAAAATTATTTGTAGTCGAAATAAAATACTTTGTACTGTTCAATACTACTTTGAAGAAGTGTGCTAAATTTCAATGATATCGGTGTATTGGTTTCTGAGAAATCTTGCCTACCGACTTCAAAATGGTGTTTCGAGATAAACGCGATTGAAATTTATCCCGACCGCTCCTAGACTTTAACTGCGATTGACTTAAGGAGAAAATTCTAGACATATTGTACTATTAGATAAAGGGAAACCATTTTTTTTTTCAAAATTTTCGGACTCATGTAACCCCTTCAGCCGCCGCTACCCGTATTTCTACCGATTTCTTACATATCTCCCTTAAACATTTGAAGTTTTTAAGCTCTTAAAAAAATGTTATTTTTGAAGATAATATCTAGACGCGTTCCACGCCGAAACCCAAGTTAGGTATATAAGATTCCCTCCGAATGCCCCGAAAATTATTTCCCCATATTATAAACACGTTTGTTTCAGTTATTTTACATGTCAGAGTTGTGAAAAAATTCACACCGTTTATTTAAATGATACTTAAGAAACGTTTCACGAGATTTTTGCTCTATTCTAAACGAGTCGTGTTTTATTAAACATTTTCGCATCGACTTTATCGCTTCAAATATTAGCGCGCTCCTCTAACATTCGTAAATTCATATCTCTCCATCATCTTCTTTTTGAGCTCGGATGCGGAGCCTTAATTTGTTGGCTTTTGGGAACAACTCAGTTAGGTCTCATAGAAATCGTTGTCTACCTCACTATCATGATTAGAAATCTGATCTAAAAGGTATTAGAAAGAGATAACACCACGCTTTGTATTAAAATCTAAAATTAATAAGTAATAGGCTCCTGTTGGTTTAGATTGTGTGGGTGAAGGTTTCACTTCTATCGCGTGTGAACTGCTGCACTTTTTTAAAAGTTTAAACTTCTAAAAATAGCGAGACTAAAAAGAGACAAAAACGTACTTCTACAGGATTTATCCTGCGAGAGAATGAGATAGTATAATTGGTCTTCTCTTTATGCAGTGCTTTGTAGCCTCCCCAGTCTTGTCTACTTTAGTTTTCTGAAGTTTTTTTTCTACCGCGTGTGAATTGCACACTCTTGATTTTTTTAAATAAACATTTATTTAATTTTTCATTGCTGTCCCTCACCCTGTACAGTTATATGATCCGGCCAAACTTATAAACAATTTGCAGCATCAATGAATGTCAGGTGTGTTTTTGTTACGCGAAGAAAGAAATAAAGTTTTAAGTTGCCAAGCAATTATAACTTCCTGTTTATTTATTTTCTGCTGCACAACGAAATAACAAAAAGTTGACATTATTGTCTTGTTTACCTGTAGGATGTCTGTAATTTACGATACTGTTCAACAGGAACCGTTTGATATTCAGTATCGCCCTGGTGAATAACTTTTGAAAATTGCATTAAATAGCTTTAGCCTTGTTTTGTGACTAGATCTACATAGTTCTACCCCGTCTCCTTCACCTCCCCAACTTCCATCAACCTCATAATATTAACTATATTTATTTATTTATAAAATACATGTTACATATATTAGACATTTACGTAGATTAGATTTATTAAATCACCATACTAGGCGGCTGCCTGTTTCATGGTGATCAATTAAGGATAGTTACTTTGAGTGAAGTCTAGTGTAAACACTTGGTAAAATTGGTAAAGTTATAATAAAAAATAGAAAAGAGAAAAAGAAGTGCGTAAAAAAAACATATAAATAAAATAAACCTGTAAACATATGGTAATTAGTATGTAATGATGTTGAAAATTTATATCTCTATCTGAGTATGTGAGACAAGTTGTAAACACTGTCATAGTCACTCATCAGAAGGTAAGTAAGCGTCTTTCTGGAAGCGAGATATTTGGCTTTAGACTTTATTTCAATTGATAAGTTATTAAAAATTTTAGGTGCAAGAAAGTTAAACTGGGACTGTGCCATTGAAGTTTTTGTTTTTGGAATAATATAATTCGATTGGATGTATTATCTTGTGTAATATTTTGAATTTATAATTTTTTTTTTGGTAAATTTGAATTTAAAATAAGAGGTAATATTTTTTACATATATGATTTTTTTATTGAGAACTTAAGGATCTAATACAGTTTTAGAGCAGTGGTTCCCAAACCTTTTTGACCCACGGATCCCCCCCCCCCCCCCCCCCCCAATGAAGCGCCGTTAAGTGTTGACAATAAGCAAACAAATCTTTATCTCTATTTTGCAATTTTGAAAGATTTGGAAACTGAGAACATTCTCTTCTTCCCAAGTTGTTATTTCTTTTTGTCCTATATTTTGTTTTATTTTATACTAGCAGACCCGGCCACACGTTGCTGTGGCTAACAAATGCCACGTCATTACCCAACCTTTATAACCAACGCCATCTGTTAAATCAAATCCACACCGCCCGTTTGACAGCCCGCTGCTAGCTGCCGCTTGGCCAGATATATTATATATTTCAACCAATTTACACAAAACCTTGACAAATTATATACCTAAAGACTTTCCTTATGACTCACTCTATCTATTGGTGAAAACTGCATGAAAATCCGTTGCGTAGTTTAAAAGTTTGAGTTAAACCTAAATGGGGAACTTTTTTTATACGCGGATGATACTGCTATATTTTACTTTGGTAAAAACTTAGAAAACTTACTTGAAAAAGCCCAACTGGATTTTGATAAATTAAATAACTGGCTAATTAAAAATATATTAACTATTAACACCAAAAATCAAATTACATGATCTTAAGTTCACAAAAAAGAAAAACGCCGTCTCATAAACCTTTGCAAATAGAAGGAAAAAACCTAAAAATTTCAAATAGTGAAAAATACCTGGGACTTCATATCGATAAACCCTTATATTTTAAACACCACATACAAAAAGTAAAAGAAAAAATTATCCCACTAATTGGTGTATTTGGCAGAATAGCCCATCTTCTACCAATACAAGTAAAGATGGTATTATACTTTAGTTTAATTCAATCCCATCTAAATTATCTCATAGAAATATGGGGAAACACAAACATCACATTTCTAAACGAAATTCAAATAATACAAAATAAAATTATAAAAAAACTTTTTAACTATAGACCAGATACCCCCACCAAAAGAGTATACCAAGAAACTAACTTACTTAAAATTAGAAAACTGTACGAATACAACATATGCCTATTAATTCACAAAATCCAAAATGGCTTCATACACACAAATACTTCATTTATGAAAACATCACAAGTACATGACCACCACACAAGACAACATAATAAATTATATACAAATTCAGCAAAGACAGAGTGTGGTAAAAGAAACATAGGCCATGAGGGTGTACACATTTATAATCTCCTTCCTGATAGCCTGACAACCGTAAATAGAATAAATATATTTAAGAAAAAACTGTTTGCCCTCAAGATCAATGAGCAAAACCAAAATGCTCTTACTTAAGAAAAATATGTTATTTAGTTAGTAAACCATAATTATTAATATATATATTATTTTTGTTCCTATCAATGTACACTTGAGTTAACAAAGCGAAATTTGTATTTCTTTTAACTTAATAAATAACTAAAAAAAATATATATATATATAAGCGCACAGACAGCGGGAGCGACTTCACTTTATACTATGTAAAGATTAAACCTTGCGCCGACCCCCTGACGTTGTTCGTGGACCCCCAACCCAATTTTAATTTTTCACGGACCCTCAGAATGATTCCGAGGACTTCGGGAGGTGCGTAAGGACCACTGATATGGAGGATGCCATGTTCCCACTGGCTTCAGGAATTTTTAAGACTTAACTCCATATGGGAGGCCCTGAGGAAATTAATTCCTCTCAGGGCCTTTGTCATCTTTCGGGATAGAAGGAAGGAAACACAGAAGCCGGCAAAAAAAACGACCCGTTATTTTTATTTTTTTTATTAACCAATACATATAGTATACAAGTAAACAAAATATATATAATATATAATATTGGTGGTAACAATACCTCCTTAATTGAGAAATTCTCGTGTTTAGAGAGGGAGCACTATCAGGTTGACAGTACTATACATACTTGACAGTTGTTACAATTTGGATGTATGTAGAACTACTTTTTTTTTAAGTATATACAATGAATAATAAGTTTGAAATTATTTTTTTTTTGTGCACAATGGAATTTTTTTTTTTTTTACAATAAAAATATAAGTTGGCATTTTTTTTTTGTACATATACATAATGTGAATTTTCATACATAGAGAAAATATAAGCTGATATTTTTTTGTTCAGAATGGAAATATAAGTTGGCACATCGTAACACATACCTAAATCTAATAAATAGTAAAATTTTAATTTTGTGACAAATATCAACTGTGTAAACGTTGGTCGTGCGTTTGGTCTGTTTCCGATTGTGCACCAGTGTCGAGGGAACCATTTTTTTTTTTTTTTTTTCATTTACTAGATTCTTATGTTTCTTGAAGAGATGAATCATTTAAATTTACTGAATTTAAAGTTAATGTTCTTTATAAATAGAACGGCGTCATATGCGCCTTCCAATTTTTACCTCATGTGGATATTTTAAAATGTTACCTGGCTATTATAGACTTAAAGGCCTTGTATTTCATCGGTAGGGAAAAATTGTTATCTAAATACCCTACTAAAATTGCATGTTTTGCTAAGCTCCATCATTATGCTAGTTCCTCGGAGCATCTTCGATTGAAATACCGTGGCAAACACAACATTATAAAATTTGATTACTTTTATTTTTTTAAACTTTAAATGGATTTTTACGGAAACATAATGATAAATTCACTACTTAAGAACAGAAGACCTCGCGTCCAAAAATGTACGTTTCTAATTAAATTACCTACTCAAAATTTAATAAGTCAAAACAAAAAGTTTCTATGGAAAAATTAGATTTGGTAAGTACCTAACTCCTGTATTTAAAAGTGGTGATAAATCCTTTGTTGAAAATTATCGGCCTATCTGTATTCAATCGTCTATACCTAAACTTTTTGAGAAATTGATTCTTAAGAAAATCAGCTTCTTTGTAAACTCTTGTATCGCTACTTGTCAACACGGCTTTATCTCCGGCAGATCAACTTTGACTAACTTAACATTATATGAAAATTTCATTTCTAATGCACTTGCCAACAAACAACAAGTTGATTATATATACACCGACTTCAGTAAGGCGTTTGATAAGGTCTGTCTTAAAATCCTCATTAATAAACTTTTGAAACTCGGAATTAATGGAAAACTTTTATCTTGGTTTAAGAGTTACTTACTTAGGCGTCTGTTAACTGTATGTATTAATGATCACTTATCCTACACGTTCGAAGCTACCAGTGGCGTACCCCAGGGTTCGCATCTTGGTCCTTTACTTTTTAATTTATTCATTAATGATGTATCAAACATATTCACCTGTGTTCTCATCCTAATGTTCGCTGATGATATGAAGATATATAGAATTATTGATAATATCGAGGACTGTCTGACACTTCAATCTAATATTAATAGCTTTTATGATTGGTGTCTTCTAAATAAATTAACTCTCAATGTAAAAAAATGTCAACTAATGAGATTCCACAGAAAAAAAAACCCTTTGTTGTTCACCTACTTTCTCAATAATCACATTTTATTATCTGTTGATGAAATAAGAGACCTTGGTATAACCTTTGACACTAAATTAACATTCATTAAACATATTAATAATATAACCAGTAAAGCAATGCAAATGTTAGGATATATCTTACGGATTTCAAAGGATTTAAAAAATTTAAAAACTGTCAAATTACTTTACACTTCGCTTGTTAGAAGCCAACTAGAATTTAACTCCACCATTTGGAATCCTTACTATAGTGTACATGAGAATTCCCTTGAGCGAGTTCAACATAAATTTTTACGTTATATTAATTTTAAATTGGGAATATTCATCGAAAACATCAATTACCCCTCTCTGCTACAATTATTGGGACTCGATACATTAAAAGAAAGAAGAATTTGTTCAGACCTATTTTATTTATTTAAAATCGTTACCAACCTGTTGAACTCCCCTGAACTTCTTTCGTTAATATGTTTCCATGTACCTAGTCGATCAGTTCGTTTCAAATTAACTTATCATTGCAACAATACAGGATCTAACGCTGAACTCAATTCCATAATGAATCGCCTGCATGTACTTGGAAATAAATATGTTTTGGATGATTCTATAAACATTGCTAGTTTTACCTCATACAAATTTACACCTACAAATTACAAATTTACCTCATATTATATCAAATACAGTTTTAAAGTATTCATTTCTTAATACATATTATCCGGGTTTTTTTAATATGTTGTATTGATTTTATAATAACCTACTCGTTGTACTTTTTTATGTTGATACTACAATTTCTATTGTTCTTTTGTTATGTATTTTATATTTATATTTTTTAAAATTCAGGTACATATTTTTTATCTATGTATATTCTGTATTCATATGTAAAATAATTGTAATTCTTTTGTAAAAGCCGCTTTAATCGGCGTTAATAAATAAATAAATAAATAAATAAATAAAGTAAACAGCTTTTAAATAACTACCTTTTTATTTACAATTCGTTCATATTTTATGTACGAGAAACAACTTTTAAAATTTCAAATGAGGAATTATGCATTTGGTACGGAGGAAACGTCATCATCTCATGCTTTCTTGAGGCCGGTAGGTACCATAACATTGATTCTTTCGATTTCACAGCTCGCAATAGGAATCACATGCCAACTTTGGCGATATTAAAAGGTAGTAACCAACACAGCCGCCATCTTGAACCGGAACCGGAACGTAAAAAACTTTCATTTTCAGAATGAAATATAAAATGGTGGAGTTAAAACAGACTTCTCTACGCCAAGTCATTAAAATAAATGTGTATAAAGCCTTACAGAGCAGACACCAGACACGCCAATTTCTTTCTTATTTTGTAATTCTTCTAAACGGCAATGTCGTAGACCAGACCGAAGTAACCAGTGAACCCCGCCGACCCTCGATTCATCGTTTAATAATATATTTCTATCATTTCCTCGAAGTTCACTTCTCGTGACGTCAGCACATAGTGTCGTCACCGGCTCTCCGTTCAAATGGAACTTTGCTAAGTGGGAAGGAAGAAAAAATAGTAATGGGATGTTCAAGCATAGCATGTAGGTATTGCATGAAGGTGTTGCTTATGTTAATATGATTCACGGTCACGATCTTCAGCAATGTGGCAAGGACTCGAGAAGAAGTCCCTATTAACCGCTGGAGCGATTTTATAGTATTCTTTTTATAAATACATCCTACGAATATGTGATAAACGACAAAAGATAGGTGTATTCATTGGCCATACAGAACTGCAATCAGTTTGTATGTCTCCATATTAAAAATCGTAGGTATGATTTTTTTAATGTGGGCGGAAAATATTCAAAATGATCTCGAAAAAATCACGAGTAATCGGAGGAAAAAGTTTTAAATCGCGCTGTCGCTGGGTTGTCAATAATTTCTTTATTTATACGCCCATTGGGCTTTCACATACTAGACCAAAATTATAAAGATTATGTAATAATGATGTCCTGTTTCTTAACCGTTTGGCATTTCATCGGTTTGTAAATTAATATGGGTCTTATGGTCCGATTTCGAAAATCTGTTGACAGATTTGCGTGGTACCGCGCGTTTTCATCCCGCGACAAAATATCCCCAACACAATATACTCCGACAAAATATCCCTCGATATAATATCCCAAGGACAAAATATCCTACGGACAAAACATCCTTCAACAAAATATCTACTAAAACCTAACCTAACCTTCCTTAGTTTATATTATACTATTTTTGAACAATAATTTATTGTCTTTACAGGATGTCTGTATAATTTTTGTCCCATTTTTTGTTAGGTTAGGTTAGGTTATAGTGGATATTTTGTTGGGGGATGTCTTGTCCATAAGATATTTTGTCGGACGATGTTTTGTCCGTTGGATAGTTTGTCGGGGATATTTTATTTTTTGGCGCGGTATGAAAAGTTATTAAAAAATCTGCTACATCCCCTTCGACTTCCCGAAGAACAAAGTCGGATCTGCTAAAAATTTAATATAGTTTTGTTGGCATATTTTAATTCCCTGTTTATGATTTAAAAGTCTGTTTTTTCGGAATTTTCCAAAACTCTACATTTACTTTACTTGTCTTAATATGAAAAACAATAAAAATACCGAAACGAAATACTCTACTGCAAAACAACAAATTCTCACATCTTCAGGACCGTCGACTTTATTATTCAACAAATCTATTTATTTATTTAATTTATCCATTAATAATATAACAATAACACGAATAAGAAACAGATATGACGGTGAAAGGAGAATAGGTACATATAAATGAAGAGCATTGACAATATATAGTATAAAAGTACATATAGAAGATAACAAGAAGATATACTAGGCGCTCTCGAAGCTGGCCGGTTGCTTTTTCTATCGCTCTTAGTTTTTTATTGAAAATATTGGGAAGTCTTTATTTTTTTCGTTGTAAAAATATCTTAAAATAACAGTTACCATTTTTAAGTTAAGTGTACAAATTGAAAATAATTCTAGTGTGGCAGTTTGCAGTTTAATTTAAGTTTTAATAAAATAACGCACAATTTATTTACAAATTCTTAAAGTGACTGTTTCGTAAAATGCAGTACGCTTGCATCGGATGGTCAGTGGGCATTGATCATCAACACATGTGCATTCTACACGTGGCTGGACCCGACCCAGCCCAGTGTTCAGTTCTAGTGCGGTGATTTACGATGTTTTTTTCTGTGATGCGATGCATAGTGTAAATACTACTATTGTCTACAATCGGGCAGCACTGTTAAGTTTTAAAAATGAATCTGTTTTGTTGGACCCGTTAGTGTTAGAAAAAATAAATTTGTTTAACCTTGTGCGCGACCCGAACATTAAAACTAGGTATCGGGGTTGCCGGGGTGGTCAACATAAGAAAAAATATCTACAAAGTAAAACTGATTGTAATAAAAGTATCTCTCTGGCAGAACAGAGTAACCAAGCTGTCATACCAACCGACGAACGGAGCAGCCTAGTTTCTGAAGACCTTCGTGTTCCTGAAAAATGCCATAACGTGAATGTAATACAATCAGAACGACATGCCAATTTCAGAAGTAGACGACTCGCGGTAGGTTCCTGGAATGCAAGATCCCTAAACAACAAGATAGAGGAGGTGGATGATATTTTCAGAGAACAAAATCTCCACATACTAACCGTCACAGAAAGCTGGCATGAAAATAGCGAGTCTTATTCAATCAAGCGACTTCAAGCTCTAGGATATGCTGTCCTGGAGGAGGCTAGACCCCGAGCTTCGGAACATGCTCATAACATCTCGCACGTGAATCACGGGGGTGTTGTGATAATAGCCCGACAAGGACTGAGGCTTACCAAGGTGGCAAACGGTACATTCAGTACGTTTGAGTACATCGGATGCCGTGTTTCTTCTGCTGGATCGTCATTTATATTGCTAACGCTGTACCGACCCGGTTCGAAACCGATTTGTGTAGAATTTTTTAGGGAGTTTTCGAGTTTTTTGGAATGGGTAGTGGGACTTTCTGAAACTCTCATCATTACAGGTGACATAAATATTCACCTTGAGCGCGACACATCACCCAATGCTGTTAAATTCATTGACCTTTTGGATAGCTTTGGACTCCGTCAATGGGTCAAAGCACCAACTCATGATGCTGGTGGAATCTTGGACATATTTGTATCCAGGTGTAATGGCCCATCATTGGTAGCAAACGTTCTTGACATAGGTTTGTCAGATCATCGACTTATTCGCACGGAAATTGAATTTAACCCACCTAAAGTGCCATATAAAACAATAGTATCGAGGGAATGGCGAAAATTTGATTTCGATAGTTTCCTTGAAGAACTTAAAAAGTCTTCCTTGTGCATAGAAAGCAACTGGGAAATTAAGACGCCGACAAAACTGATTGAGGAGTATAACAACACTCTATCATGTTTACTTAGTAAATATGCTCCAACCACCTCGAAAACGCGGAAAGTCCGAAGATCTGATGGCTGGTTCGATGAGGAGTGTCGGAGTCAGAAGAGGATAATGCGGAAACTAGAGAGGTCACACCGAAGAAACCCCGACGTTACTCCACGAGATGAGTGGATTAATGCTCAAATAGAGTACAGAAGAATAATACGCACAAAGAGGTCAGAATACTGGATTAATAAAATTGACTCTGAGCGGAAAAATCCACGATGTCTCTGGAACTCCGTTAAAACCATCATCGCTAATAACACCGTACAAACCTCTACAGACATTACTCCGCAGGCCTTTTCTAAGTTTTTCTGTGAAAAAATAGAATCTATACGCGCCTCTACATCTTCTGCTCCACCGCCGATATTTACAGCCAATTCCAAAGGGACACTGTCATCCTTCAAACCTACAACGCTAGAAGAAGTAGGAAAGTTAATTCTAAGTTCGCCAAATAAACAATGTGTTCTCGACCCTATCCCAACGTGGCTTCTCAAGAAATGTTGCAACGTGTTGGCCCCCTACTTGGTTCACGTGTTTAATAAGTCTCTAAGCACAGGTGACTTCCCGGAAGCACTTAAGCATGCAGTAGTTACCCCAATTATAAAAAAACCACAGCTTGATGCTGACAACTTGGGTAATTATCGACCAGTGTCTAATCTGCCTTTCTTAGCAAAACTACTCGAAAAAATTGCTGCTTCTCAAATAACCTCCCACCTAAACCACAATAAATTAATTACCGATCATCAGTCCGCTTATAGAAGATTCCACTCAACAGAAACCGGGTTACTTCGTGTCCTGTCAGATATTACCCTTGCCATAGAGTCAGGTAAGTTAGCACTTCTTTCACTTTTAGATATGAGCGCTGCATTTGACACCATTGACCACGACTTTCTCATTAAGAGACTAGAATTAACATTTGGTTTACATTCTAACGTAAAAAATTGGCTACAATCCTATCTAACGGATCGCTCACAAGCAGTGAAGGTGGGAAATAAACAATCCAACTTCACAAAACTCTCTTCAGGGGTACCTCAGGGATCCGTTCTGGGCCCACTTCTCTTTATCCTCTTCACAAATGATGTCGCAAGAATTATCGAGTCATTTGGTCTCCTTTCTCACTGTTATGCCGACGATCAGCAAGTCTACTTTTACTGCACACCAAATGAGATCACCGGCCTCAAAATTCGCACAGTTGAGTGTCTAGAAGCAATTAGTCTCTGGATGTCCTCAAACAAACTGAAGCTTAATCCATCAAAGACCGAATTTCTGTGGGCAGCTACAAATAGACGTCAACATCTAATAGACAACTCACCAATTGCCATTTCCGGCAATGACGTAATTGCGAAAACAACCGTCAAACTTCTGGGAGTTTATCTGGATTCAGACCTTTCATTGAAAAGTCAGGTGAATAGGACCGTTAGCACAGGGTTCTTCTACTTAAGACAACTTAAGGCAGTTCGTAGGAACCTTTCGACAGAAGCAACTAAGCTTCTTGTGAATTCATATATAGTATCGCGTCTTGATTACTGCAATGGTATCTATGCAAGTCTTCCTAAATGTCAAACTGATAAACTACAATCAGTATTCAATGCCGCAGCACGACTAATCACAGGGGTACCCAAGTTTTCGCACATTTCGGAACACCTCCGAAATCTTCACTGGTTGAAGTGTCCTGAAAGGATCCAGTATAAGTTATGCTGGATGGTGTTTAAAGCTATCAATGAAATGGCTCCACCCTATATCTCTGAACTATGCATTCCGGAAAATATAGGTCTAAGGCAGTCATCTCTTAGATCAGCGACATCGTCTGCAATTGGAAGATTAAAAGAACCCAAGCGAAATCCGAACACTAATTTTGGTGATCGCGCGTTTGGAGTATCCGGTCCTGAGGCTTGGAATAAACTTCCCATGGAATTGAGATGCATAACCAACCCAGCGGAATTTAGATCCAAACTTAAAACTCATTTTTTCAAATACTCATTTCCATAAATTCGTCATTAAATTTAAACTTTGTAATTTAATTATACTCTAATAATTGTTGATGTCCACGAATATATACTATTTTATTTGCTATTCCCTACAACTACTAACGAAAAACTCAAAATGCTATTGATCTACCTACCAATGGTCTGTCAGTGGTAACCTAACACCTCAATCCGGTTAATGTTGAGCGATGAGTCATCATAATGCGGTAAAGATCGGCGATTAATTTCATTAATTTATTTAAGATATCCATACATTTTCGTAAATCCGATAAATTTTGCATCCATGTCCTTAAATAGTAATATGTATTATGTAAAAACTTCCTTCTTCTTCTGGCGCTGTGGAGTGATTCTGGCGAATGTATGATATTTATAAGATGTTTTCAAGTATTTTTAAATGTAAATAAATATGTCAGTTATAAATCTCTAACTTTAAGTCATATTGTAAATATATATGTCATTGAGCTCAGTTTTAGGTCAGCTTTTATATGTCTTAGTCATAAGTCATTAGCAATAAGACTTAGATGTAAATCACTAGTTATAATTTTAAATCTTAGTTGTAAGCCAGTAATATTATTTTTTATGTATTTATTTGTACAGCGCCCTTGAGGTGATTTTTCACGAAAACGGCGCTATATAAATTAGCCAAATATTATTATTATTATTAACTGCAATGGATAATCTACCTAGATATCCTAGAATCTAGATGGTTAACTTTGATTGAACTTTCAATATTATGGTTTCAAAAAAAATATTTACATTTTGATATCAATGTTTCTTTGGACAAATTGAATAATTTGAACTTTTTTTAAAGTATATAAAATATTATATTACGGTTTACATTTAATTAGGTAGGTATTTAAGTACCTACTTTAAAATCTTATTATTTCAGGGGAAATTTGGTATTGATTAAAAAAGAGAAAATTAGAAACACTTTCGCGAGGTCAACTTAACAAAATACCAGTAATACATTATATAGATAGGGATTACCATCTGCTTGAATAATATAACTTTTTGAAGGAAGCAATTTTTTAATAAATTTAATTTAAAAAAAAACCGATCTTCGGACTCGATTTACTCGAAAACGAAAGCTCAAATCAAAAAAAGGTTTACCTCAAAATCACTTCCAAATGTGACATAGATTCGCCACGAGTTTGCACGTTTGTACTACGAGATTCCGAACACCGTGTATCAAATGCATATTCAATTTTTAGTACAACCCTATTGGCTAGTTGTATACTACTGTCTACTGAGAATCGGTAAGCTGGGAATTAGTTTTCTAAAATTGGAGTGGGCAAAGGGACGCGCGGGATGATTTACAGAGATGTGAGATGCCTGTTTATTCGGGGATACGCTTTGACTCGACGAGAGGAAGACACCCAAGATTATATTGGCTCACGTTAAGTACTTTTATTCAGATTAATTCGGGCAGTTTACTCTGAGATATCACCAACAAGATAAAATGAGTGAATCACAGACAGTCAGTCTAAAATGACTGATTTTTTGGGTTTTGCCGTATTGCGCATCCTTCCTCATTTAGCCAACGTTTCAGACAGCCGTTGGTGTCCATCATCAGACAGATATAAGCTTCAGGTCGCTTCCAGGTGTCCCTATAATTTAGTAGCATCCTCCGTCCTTCCCAGACCTAGCCCCTCCTTGCGCAGCATCTGAAGTTGCTTTTTTTATTTAGGAAATAACGCAGGTAAAGTAATTAATAAGATTATATAAAACATTTACTGGAGAATCCTTAATATTTCTCACAGATTTACTGGAACAGCAGATAAATGCCATTTAAATATATTTTTTACACATGAAAAAAAAAATTAAGGAAAATAAAATATGATAAAAAAATTTGAGATGGTGTGGGCATTTAAGACGGAGACCACCAGATCACACAGGCAAGCAATGTCTATGGATATTCGTCGACATCCAAAGGAAGACCAAAGAACTCCTGGATGACTCAGTGCTCCAAAATACACACACAAATTCACAGAAACGGCCTGGATGAAAGCGATACCCGGAACTTATAACCTGAGAACGAGAAAAGCCGACCCCAACAGCCTACCTAGGCAATGAGTTGGGACAGCGCAAGGAAGAAGAGAAGGAAAAGAAATGTGGTGAGAGTGAGTGGCACTTTTAGGGGACGCCAAAATCATAATTTATATGTTTGACTGAAAAAAAAACTTGATTCACAAAGCGCCTAGCTGCCAGCGCGCATTGTTAAATCGATTATTAGTTTGATTTTAAAACGGCCAGTTGGTTTTTGAACAAATCCTAAGTTGATTTATGAACGTATTATTAGTCGATTTTGAACGCGTGAATAATGTCCGTGATGTCTTTGCCAGGGGAATCTCCGTCGCATCTAGGACTAGGGGCTACACAAGCTGAGCCGAATACACCCAAGCGGGCGGACGTCAAGCGAAGCGATGAACACTCACCTCGTGAGAGGGGCGCCACTCATCGAGACAAGGGCGGTTCCAGGACCTAGGTGGACCACTAATTAAAATTGTTGAACGTATTTTTTTATATATTTTTTGTCACATTATAGATTTTATTTAAGTACTTAATAAAATACCTACTTTTTACATGTATCTACTATTATCAAAATTAAATTATAACTTCTTGTGACTTGACCACGACTATGTGACCCCCCCTGGCGCCAAAGCTGGATCCGCCTTTGCATCGAGAGGGGGTGCCACTATCAAAGTTCTGCCCCAGTTTGAAAATTTCGTAGATCCGGGGCTGAAATTCGCTCTCCAACGTGTAATTGTTGAATAAGAAGGTACCGCGAGTTTTTATCCCGCGACAAAATATCCCCGACGAAATACACTCCAACAAAATTCCTTTGTTATAATATCCCAAGGACAAAATATCCTACGGACAAATCATCTAAACCTAACTTAAGCTAACCTAACATAACCTTTGTTAACATTCAATTTTTTTTAAATAATTTATTATGATTCGTTTTTACATTTTCACGGCCGTTATTTTATTTTCGTTATTTATTTTTGGGGTGTGTAATATCTTCACTTTTAATAAATAATTAGACCTTTTATATTACAAGCACATTGTCTTTATTCTGACACCTCCGTTCATCTGTTTTTCATGTTCATCTGTTTTACCATAGCTTTTATTTCCATTTATGAATGGTACCTACATACTAAATAAGTACTTAAATAATTAATACATTACACCCTCCCACACTTAAATCCTTATCATCCGACTAGGTTCGGAACTCCGCTAACTAATTATTATTTACAAAATTAAATTAACATTCTGTTACATTTCTTAAATATAAAACATAAATATTTTAATATTTCATTACTGACATTATTTGATTACTAAACATTTCAAATGTATCCATTCTTCAGACTTCAACTGTTATCGAGAAGATTCACGGCTAGATCCGGGCCCTCAATCGTCCTCTCCAAGGGTTCATCAGGTTCCTGAAAGAAACAGAGTCGCTTAGAGACTGACAGGAAATTCCGGAAAGATCGCCACCTTCACCCTGATTTTCAGATAGTGTGACCTCATCTTCCCACCTGACACTTTTCTCAATTAACTGATCAGCATGTCTTTTCCAAACCTGATCCGAATTTCTCATTTTAACTAGGTAAACTCTGGTTCCTATTTTTTTAATAATTTCTCCCATACGCCATTTATTATGATCAGATCTGAAATCCTTTGCCATAACTTTAGTACCGATTTCTAGTGATTTCTTAAGTTTTCTCCCTTTGCTATATGAAACCTGCCTGCTCTGGGCTCTCTTCATGTTGTCGGCCACTTCGGGTGACACATTTTTATATGCTCTGGTGTCATTCCTTTTGGATGGAAACAACGTGTCAAACCTAGACCTGATACGATGGCCTAACAAAGCTTCGCTCGGAGATATTCCCGTACTTTGGTGTGGAGCATTTCTGTAATCGACAAGAAAATTTAATAGCTTATCTTGAAAATCCTGAGGAAGATGCCCTTCATGTAACAACTTTTTCAAAAAACTTTTCACAAATTTTACACAAATCTCAGCTTGACCGTTACTACTTGGTTTCTTGACTGCACTAGTTAGGTGTTTTATTTTGAATTCTGAACAAAACTTTTCAAATTCCCTTGACCTAAACGCTGGTCCATTATCAGACACCAACACCTCTACAATTCCAAAATGTGAAAATAATATTTTCAATTCCCTAATCGTTTGATTTGAATCTAATCCCGTAACACATAAACATTCTAGCCATTTCGAAGTGGGGTCTATAATAATTAAAAAGTATTTATTTCCAATAGGGCCAAAAAAATCTAAGTGCAACCTTTTCCATATCTCTGTATCAATTGGCCAGCTGCTAATTTCTAGTCTCTTAGGCGTTGACGCATTTTCTGAGCAAATCTCACAATTTTTTATCGCCTCTTCAATGTGGCTATTAAAACCCAACCAGAAAAAATAATTCTTCCCTAAACTTTTTGATTTTGTTATTCCTAAATGAGACTCATGTAAAAACAACAAAATTTTCTCTCTCAAACTTTCAGGAATGACCAATCTATTTTGATAAAACATGCAGTTGTCATAAACACTTAATTTATCTTTTAAATGGAACCATTTTAAACAATTACCTTGTAAATGTTTTTTATCCGGCCACTTATTTCCCTGTACGTAATCCATTACTACTTTTAAACAAGCGTCTTCACTAACTGATTTTTTTAACATATCAACACTTAACTCGCAATGATCCACTATAAAATTAATATTTTCGAGTTCCACGTTGATGTTAAAAATATTTTCAAAACCCTGACATTCCTCTTCCCCAAACTCCGTACTTTCTTCAATTGGCAGCCTAGAAAATATGTCCGCACGATTTTCCTTTGATTTCACGTAAGCAATCTCGTAATCAAATGTTGATAATATTAGTACAAACCGCTGTAGTCTGCTGTTAGCTAACGTTGGAATATCTTTATCCGGTGAGAAAATATGCACCAATGCCTTATTATCACATTCAAGTGTAAACTTCCTACCGTATAGGTATTGAAAAAATTTCTTCACCCCGAACACAATAGCTAAACTTTCCTTATCTAGAATGCAATATTTTCCCTCTGCACTTGTAAGCGTTCTGCTAGCATATGCGATCGGTCTCTCTATATTATTATCAAACAAATGTACCAAAATCGCGGAAATACCTTTATCACTCGCGTCACAAATTAACTTTACCGGTCTACTGTTATCGTAATGACAGAGTACTTTATCCGAAATCAAAATCTCTTTTACCGACCGAAATGCTTGTTTACATTCCTCCGACCAATTAAACGCCGTGTTTTTCTTCAACAACTCGTATAGCGGCGCTAGAATGGTTGACATATTTTTAACGAACATTCTGTAAAAGTTTAAGGAACCTATGAAAGCACGCACCTCACTTACGTTTGTCGGCTCTGGCATATTGACTATAGCATCAATTTTACTGGCGAGCGGTTTGACTCCTTGCGCGTCTACCCTGAAACCTAAATATTCAATAGCTTCTTGATGGAACAAACTTTTGTCACAATTAATTGTCAAACCTGCGTCATTCAATCTTTCTAAGGCCGCTCTTAAGTTTCTGTTATGCTCGGCTAGGTCTTCTCCGAAAATCAAAATATCGTCAAAATATGTAATGACCCCTTTTACCCCAGACATTACTGAGTTTACTACGTTTGCGAATGAACTTGGACTAGAAGCTAACCCATATGGAAGAACTTTATATTTAAACAAACCTATATGCGTTGATAAGACACAATATTTCTGTGATTTTTCGTTTAATCTTACTTGGGCGAAAGCGTCTTTCAAATCTAATTTTGAAAAAAATTTTCCCTTTGCTCAATGTAGATAGTAAATCTTCAATTCTTGGTATTGGGTATGACGTATTTTCTAACATTGGGTTCAATGTCCTCTTAAAATCCGCGCAAATTCTGATTTTCCCATTTTGCTTTTTAACAATTACCATCGGGCTAGCTGTATTGCTACATTTTATGGGTTCGATAATCCCTTCCTGTACCATTTTATTCAGTTCAACCTCAACTTTTTCCCTAATGTTGTACGGAATAGGTCTGGCATTTACGTACTTTGGAACGTAACTATCTTTTACTTTGATATTTGCTTTGAAACCGTTAAATGAACCTATGGTTCCTTTAAACACTTTTGGAAAATCACTCTGGCATTTTTTAATGAAGACTTCACTCTCAGTTTCAACTATTTCGTCCTTGTGCACAACATTAACCTTACCTACATTTGAAAACCCGATATCAAACATTTTCATAAAATCAATTCCTAATAAAATGTTGTTACCCTCCTTTGTAACAATAAATTTAATCAACTTAATTTTGTTCTCGTATTTAATTTTCAATTCAATTGACCCACAAATTTGTAGTTTCGAACCGTCAAAAGAACATAACCTCAAATCACATGGCTCTATTTTTATTGTGCCAAAAAGCTTATGTAAAATGGATTTTGGAATTGCCGAGATGCTAGCCCCCGAATCTAATAACCCCTTGTGTGGTTTATCCCTTACTTCAATTTCTAAAAATATGTAATTTTTGTTATTATCGTCCACATTGTGTAAAATCGTGTTTTGTAATTTTAAACATATTTTACTAATATGACCAATTTTACCACAATGTCTACATTTAGCGTTTTTAAATTTGCATTCGCTTTTAAAATGATTTTCCCCACACGAAAAACACGACACTTCCTTCCGACGATTTAGTCTACTCAACTTGCTACCACTATTTTTACTCGAAAAGCTCGACCTGCTAGAAACTGACGATGCTTTATTATTATTATATTTTGAAATTTTAATATTTTCCCGTTTTTTTGAACCTGATGCCACGCATACCGATTCTTCGCTTTTACCAACATTGAGTATATGTTCATATGCCGACGCTATTTTAAAACACTGGGCGTAATCTACCTTATCATTATCGCACTCTAAGAAAAGTGTTTGCTTAATTTGTATATTGTAAACCCCGGTAACAAACATATCTTTTAAATTGGCATCAAGCCTACCCTGAAAATTACAATCGGTACACAACTTTTTTAATCTAGATGCGAAATCCCTAATTGACTCAGATTCTGATTGTTTTTGTCTATAGAATTTATCTCTACATTCAAAAATACTCTGAATTGGTTTACATAGTACCTCCAGTAATTCTAAAATTTCTACATAAGTACAATTAACAGTCAATTTCGGAAACAAAGTGTCCGTGACCAGCTTGAGGGTGTCGATGGATAGAGAGGTTAGCAAGAATGCCCGTTTTCTCTCCTCGCTCCACTTATCATCATTAATCAGTAGGCATTGTTCCCACCTCAACCGGAAAATCCTCCAGTCCATTGTCTTGTGACAAAAAGACTCTATTCCCCTCAAACTCATGACGAATTCCTTTAAATAAAAAAAATAACTCAACTCCGGATTTCGCCCTTTCCTTTTCTTCCCGTCACTGTGCGCCACTCTCCGCCCCGGCTCCGTCTTGTTTGTTCCCCCGGCTGCACCAAAAACTTGTTACGTAGCACGCGCGCCCAGCTGCGCTGCTCACAAAACACACCCGTCTTCTGTTTCCCACACAGCTACCTTGCTGAAACTCCAGGCACCTTGGATACGTATGACCGTTTGGCTGCACTTCCTGGCCCTCCTGACCTTGTCCGAAGTAGCTTCAAGTGTCCCAAGTAGTCAAACAATCTCCAATACAGCAAGATTCTTTATGGAATCATCGGATTGTCTCGACCTTCCTTTTTCCCGTTCCAGTATTTAGCTGAACTTCTGAATTCTGGAATTTACCTTAGGTTCTTCTAAAATTCGGTTTAATAACTGAATTTCCCTTTTCGACTGCGCCAGTTTGTAATATCTTCACTTTTAATAAATAATTAGACCTTTTATATTACAAGCACATTGTCTTTATTCTGACACCTCCGTTCATCTGTTTTTTATGTTCATCTGTTTTACCATAGCTTTTATTTCCATTTATGAATGGTACCTACATACTAAATAAGTACTTAAATAATTAATACATTACACCGTGTTATGCCGTGTTGAGCTACCTCCTTCTTTAGCCGACGTTATCCGACTCATCTGTCGGATCTGTCGGATCTGCCGGATCTGCCCTGATAATGGACACTGCAACGCTGTCCGAAACGTCGGCTAAATAAGGAGGTAGCTCAACACGGCATAACACCGTAAAAGCAAATAACGAAAATAATTTATTATTGTCTGTATTATTTTTGTCCCATTGTACTATTTTTGAAAATAGGTAATTTATTGTTTTTCAGGTTATCTTTATTATTTTTGTCCCATTTTTTGTAAGGTTAGGTAATGTTAGTTTAGGTTAGGTTAGGTTAGTTTAGTTTAGGTTAGGTTAGGTTAGTTTAGTTTAGGTTAGGTTAGGTTAGTTTAGTTTAGCTTAGGTTAGGTTAGTTTAGTTTAGGTTAGGTTGGGTTAGTTTAAGTTAGGTTAGATTAGGTTAAGCTAGATTAGGTTAGGTTAGGTTAGTTTTTAATAGATATTTTGTTGGGGGATGTTATGCCCGTAGGATATTTTGTCGGAGGATGTTTTGTCCGTATTTTATCGCGGGATTCAAAGTCACGGAACCCGTGTAATTGCTAAATACGAATATACTTAATCCTCTACAACCGCGAGCCTTGTTTAGTATCTGTTCGGTTCCCAGCTTTGAGTGCTAATGATGGTCGGAGTAATGGGAGCCCGCGTCAGCCCGCTGGACAGTGGGACAGTGGACTTGTAGCGGGATATTTATTAAGCTTTATGATGAATGCATTCTCACCTAACTGGACCCAAGAGCGTGCTATTTCGGGGTCGCTATTCACAACTTGTACAGAAAATGCTTTATATGCCAGATTATTGAAAAACGATCGCTGAAAACGCTGAATAAAGCTGCTAAATTGGCGAAACTCTCGTATCTAACATTTGTTTCGCTTACCTGTTATTTATTTAATAAAACAATTATCCCTCGGGTATTTTTGCACCTTTAAATGCACGGTACTTCGATAGCAATAGAGTATTTTTGGGCCCTTTGAGACGGACTCTTAAGGCCAAATGCAATCATTTATTAATTTGAAATAATGATAATATTATTATGCAAATCGATAAAAATGAAGTTTTTAATATAAAAAAATTTTTTATACAATTATAAACTTTATATAGGCCTAGCATTTATCAAAACCAAATCAGAAATACGACCTTATACTGACCGTTTTTCATAAGTTTTACAAAATATTTTTAACTGCTGAATATCCTCAAAGTATACCTTTAGGGGTTTTCCTTCCAACCACTAAAAGAATTTAAAAATAAGTTTTTTTTCCATTCATTATTTGATCTGTCGGATATCTGCCGGATCTGCCCCGATGATGGACACTGCAACGCTGTCCGAAAGTTGGCTAACGAAGGAGGTAGCGCAAAATGGCATAACACCCCAAAAACAAATAATAACAAAAATGCTTTTGGCCGTGAAAATCTAAAAACATATCCAAATAAGATTTTAGTTCAATTTTTCATTAACTCCAATTTTCGTGTTTTTTAAACGCCGAATACAAAACATTGGATTCGTTTATTTCAAAAAACGTTACGGTGAATAGTTGATATTATATTTCCCCAATTTTTAAATACAATTTTATAATTTTAATCTTCAATTTAACAATGAAATACGGGATTTTTAATTACCAACAAACACCTTCTGTCGGGTGGTGCCCGTTTATCTTTCTATATTTACAGGTATTTATAGGTACGATTTGGAACTGAAAGCTTTTTTCAAAATATTTCAAAAGATGGCAGTAATCAATCACGGTGAGAATCTAAGGTACCTATTATAATATTTATTTTTGGAAACACAATTATGTACTCCTTTCGTGTTCGAAATCTTAACGGATGTCTTTGGTAGTTCTGACGACAAACTGCCATAGCTTATATAAAAGGGGCTATTCTTGCTTTGTTATTTTCAGATATTCTTAATTTTATTGTTTCATTGGAAATTAGGTTTATATCTTCTCGATTTGAAATGTATCTTACTTATGCCATTAAACATTTTCAACGTACCTCATATTTATGTTAAGTTATTATACTACTGTATTGTTACGTTTTTAATATTGTTCTGGGTTCACAAACTAATAAAAACAACACGATTGTCAATAACACTATTTATTTGCATTCCATTTACATTAATACAGCTTTATTTATTTTACAGTCATCTAACTATACCCGATTTTATTTGTACTGCTTTGTTATTTTTCGTTACCTTGGTGATATCTTTATTTATAGTTTCCTTGGTGATCTATTTATTTACACTAGTGCTGCCATAGGCACCACAATTTCTTCCCATTACATTATTATTTACAGGGTCACATTTTTTGCTTTTTTATTTATTTATTTTATTACTAGCTGGGTAACCCGGCTTCGCTCAGGACAACATTCGAAAGTGTTCTGGAATGTTCCATACTGATTAAAACGATTCCCTATTCCCGAAAATTCCACGACATACTCTGCCACTCCTACCAGAATTTTCTAGAGCTCTATGGAACCTTCTAGAACTTTCCGGAAGATTGTTCTCGAAATTTCAAGAGGGCGAAACTTCCATCCCTTATATCTTTAAAAGAACGCCCTTTATGTAAAAACGGTTACCCTTATTCCCTAGGGGGGATAGAGATCTACTACACCATATAACTCCCTTGATCGTACCGGGACTCGTTTCTGAGTTTTTACGGTCCGCACGTTTTTTTTACTTTCTTTTATAATATATAGCTGTTTCCCGGCATGCGTTGCAATGCCATATTCAAATAAATAAAATGTTACTCCTTGCATGTCCTTTCCCGTGCGTTCCCCTCCAGCGTTCCACTTCCACCTTCCCTGCCACCGCTCTCCCGCTCCCCTGTCCAGCCAACCCCCTGGCACTTCATTTCTTGAGTCTCCTCCCGCCCGGCCCGTAGCCGAAACTTTTTTCTAATACTAACATTTTTAAACTCGTGATATCTCTCTAATTAAATATCCGAATTGAAAAATTCAAAAAGTTAAATAAAGGTATTAAAGCTGTCTTGAATATGAAGTAATTTATTAAGATACAAATAAAGAGCCTTTTCAAGCCACGACATTTTAATAAAAATTTTAAAATAAAAGAATACTTATTGTGGCATAACCATAATAGTTAGACATATGCTGTGACGATCTTTTTTGTAAATAATGATGTGTTCTACAAAGTCGTAGTACATTATTTTATTCTATCATCAATAGTTTTCGCAGCGCACGCGATGTAAAGAATATTTTAGGTAATTTTTTTACACCTTGGGTTGCATTGTTGAAGTTTTAGTAAGGATGCCTATTTTTTTTGAAAATATAATATAGCCTATGTCACCCAGGGATAGTGTAGCTTCCCAACAGCGAAAGAATTTTTCAAATCGGTTGAGTAGTTTCGGAGACTATTCGATGCAAACAAACAAACAAACAAACAAACAAATCTTACCTCTTTATATAGTGTAGTAGATTTGGGAGGGGGTATGGAAACCATTTATTGGATAACCAACACCTTTGCCATAGGTTACCCGAAGTGGTTCGCTACGCTTGGTGACTTAGCAGGCATGCCCGGGTTCATAGGGTGAGATTTGTCCAGGTCTTGGCGGTGGATGCGTCTACCTACCTGCTGCGTGGCGGACCGGATCGAGAGAGACTGGTTAAGGAAAGCCTTTTGACCTTTCCAGCCGGACTCTCTCGACCCGTCGCCTTGCACCGCAGTTGGAGGAATGGAGTCATACAGTGGTTCGCTACGCTTGGTGACTTAGCAGGCATGCCCGGATTCATAGGGTGAGGTTTGTCCAGGTCTTGGCGGCAGATGCGTCTGCCTACCTGCTGGGTGGCCGGCCGGATAGAGGGAGACTGGTTAAGGAAGGCCTTTTGACCTTTCCAGCCGGACTCTCTCGACCCTTCGCCTTGCACCGCAGTTGGAGGAATGGAGTCATACGTCCGTCGCTCCTGGATGCACTGACCGCCAGATCCCTACCCACTCCTCATACCATTTTCCTTCCCAGAACTTCCTATCCTTCCCTTCCTCAAAAAGACTCTCCACACAGCATCCCCTAAGATGACGCCTTTTTTGTGGAGCTAATGTAGAGGAAATAAAAAAAAAAAATAAAATAAGTGTATATATATATATTTCTTAGGCATTCTATTTAAACAGGATTTCATATTGCTGTGTTATTTACACACATTCTTATCTTATTTCCACTATGGGGGCATCCATTAATTACGTGAGCACAAACAGGGGGGGGGTCCAGTAAAATCTCACGTTACTTGAAAAAAATATACGCATTGGCCCAAATTTATATCACTGAGGGAGAGGGTGGGTCTCTATTGGAAGAAAAACTGCTCACGTAATTAATGGATGCCCCCTATCCTTTGCTATTTTACATGCTCATGGCTCTTTATTACTTACTCAATTATATTTTCTCATGTTATTTTTTATAGTTTATGCCTCATAGGTACTACGTTACATTATGTAAAAGCCGAAAGCCGTCAATGTTATAAATAAATATCGGCAAAAACGGCAACATTGTTGAAAAGTGAAATCACATTTTGTGAAGCGCGTTGATTTTTTTTCACATTGTGTTTTTAATATACCTGGTGATATTAAATAATTTGTTATATTGATAATAAAACAAATTAAATAGTTGTATACCATCTTCAGATGACACGATTTTTATCAATTAGGTGGGCAATCGCTGTAAACATGTGGGCATTTACTGTGAACAAGTGGGCAACCACTTGTTCACAGGGTGTAATATAATCGAAGTGTTTTTTTTTTTTTTTTTTAATATTATGAAGGGTAAGACCAAAACTTTATCCATTTAAATTCTAAGTTTTCTTAAGTGGACAATCATTACCAATTTTACACCTACAACTTGACAATTGTATCATGATTATCGAACACTTTTTGTTTTGAAGAGTTTTAATTTTCAATGTACATTTGTTACTTTAAATTTTAATATACTTTGGAATGTAATGATTGGGACGCACAGTATAATAATAATATTTGGATAATACCGCAGTTTTTGTGAAAAATCACCTCAAGGGGTGTATATAGGTATGACGACTAGAAATTTGAAAACTAGAATCAAGGAACATGAACTTTGGTTTACGAAAAAATAACTATTCCAAGTTTGCTAACCATTTAATAGAGACAGGCCATAGCTTCAACAAAGAAAAAACAAGTCGAAATATTCCAATATCAATACATATTTTAATTTGTGCGCGTTAGAAACTTTGGGGATAAACAAAAAAATTAAATCAAAAATTTATTTGGTTAACAAAATAATATCACCATGTAAATCGCCCTTATTAACAATGTTGACTCCTCCTACCGTTCTTCCCCTCCTCCAAAATCACCTCTCCTACCACAACACCTAATTAAATCTATCAATTTTTGTACTTGTATAGAATTTTTAAGTTTGCTAGTGAATGACATGGATTTAAAATTTAAAATTTAAAGTAACAAATATACCTACATTGAAAATTAAAACTCTTCAAAACAAAATGTCTAGAAATTGTTACACAGTTAATACAAAAAAAAATGCTTATCGAATCCTACATTATAATCCTATCTGTAATTGTTAGGTTTGTGACTTATTTGGTTCTTCCTTAGATGGCGGATGTATGCAATGAGATGTTGGAACAGCCTTGTGGAACTGTGGATGAGAAAATGGCCTCCACCTATGAGATAGACTACAAACGAAGAGGTTTGCAAAATAATTTTTTCAAGTATCAAAAAAACACAGTGATCAAAGTAACCTTTGGGAGTTGGGCGTCTTTTGTGAAAATCTGAATTAACCATTTCGTAGACATCTGTACAGAGAATAAGAATAAAAAAACCGTTTGAGGTAGATATTTTTCTTTTTGCGAGAACGCTCCTCATTTTACTAGCCTAAAATATTTGTTTTTAACTCATTGCCCTCTAAAAAATCCTCTTCTTCTTCCTTGCACTGTCCCAACTCATTGCATAGGTAGGCTGTTGGGGTCGGCTCTTCTCGTTTTCAGTTTATATCTCCTTCGGCTCTGGGTATTGCTTTCATCCAGGCCGTTTCTCTGTAGTATTTTGGCACATTGAGTCATCCAGGAGTTCTTTGGTCTCCCTCAGGATGACTGTCGATGAAGCCCCATAGACATTGCCTACTTCACTGGGTGGTCTGATGGTCTCCGTCTTATGTACCCATACCATCTCAAGAGTCGTTCCTCATTCTTACTGTTTATGTCCGTGCCCTTCACTTTTTTTAGAGATGCCCTCTAAAAAAAAGTGAAGAGTGGAAAAGTCGGCGGAGTTCCAATACGCCTAATAATAATAATTGCAGGAGAATCTGTCTGTCATAAACAGAACATGAATTAACCAAATTAGTACTTTTACATCAAATTCTGCGAATGGTGTGCATGTGGCATGGTGCCGAGACAATAATTTCAGAGAATTATTCTGTCAATTTACCGATTAACTAGAAATTGACTCTTCCAAAAATGATTGGAGAGATATTTCTGCAATTCTGAGAAGTGTACATTGTTTAGTTCTTGGTATTTAAACAGAATATTGGCGTGTCTTGTATATGAATTGTAGCTAAGTAGTGACCTTTTCATCAATAGAATCAATGATAAGAGAATATGAATGTATACCTATTATAAAAAAAAACTATAGATCAATTTAATTTTAACGGTGCTCCAGATTTTATGTTCGGGTTAAATTTTTCCCAAATGAAAGACTAAACCCTCTCACACACTTTTCAACAAATGATTATCTAGTAAATTCACGCAATGTAAGTGCACTGGATAAGTATAATAAATACAAAACAATACAAGAACAATACGTCAATCCACCAGAAACATAATGGGAAAATATTTCACCGACTCCAGAGGTGAAATATCAGAGGGTTCGGCTCTGATGAAATCCTAACTGGTCCGATAAATCCTACTGATCCATCAATATAAATATTTAAAAAAATCTTTCGTAATCCTACATGTATTTAAAATGACTGCGTTTTTATTATTATTATTATTCCCTAAAACTGGTATTTTGAGAATAATGCAAAGCAGTCAAAATTAAACACTTAATGGACAGCACCAAAAATGTACACTTTATAGTTTGTTGTCGCAATAAATACTACGAATGATTTACCTGTGAATTCTAAACCAATAGTTAGGAAAATGCTTAAAGTTTTCAGTGAAAAAAAATAATGTTTTTTCTTCTTTATGCTGTAAGTTCAATGAAATGCGTATTGGAATTGATGAGCTTTTTTACAAAGAAATATATCTATCTAAAACTGTGTGTAATTTTTAAAAAATTATTATTCTCTATGTAGGTGTCCTGAATGGCTAATTCATATTTTTAAAAATGGATATATTATTTACTTGGTTTATGTGTAATAGAAAATGAAACCATTTATTGGATAACCCACACCTCTGCCATAAGTCACCTCAAGTGGTTCGCTAAGTTGGTGACTTAGCAGGGGTGTCCGGGTTAATGGAGTGAGGTTTGTTCGGGTCTTGGCGCCGGGTGCGTCTGCCCACCAGCTGCATGGAAGGTCGGATCGGGAGAAAATGGTCAAGGGAGTCCTTTTGATTTCTCCAGTCTTCTTCTTCCAACTTCTCTCTTTTCTAACCACCCCTAACACCCTTTACCCCCAGAACTTCATCTCCTTCCTTTCCTAAAAATACCCTCCACACAGCATCTCCAAAGATGATACAGGCCCCGAGAGGCATTATTTTCCTCAGAGCCTCCTGTATGGAGCTAATGTAAAAAAGGGCGATAAACGACAGAACTTTAACACAGAAAATGTGAATAGATGTTTTTTTTTAAATTTTGATTCTAATTTTAGGTTTTCCCGTGGTCCGTTCGTTAACACAGAAAATGTGAATAGATGTTTTTTTTTAAATTTTGATTCTAATTTTAGGTTTTCCCGTGGTCCGTTACGAGAACCTTGTGGCAGACAAGGACAGTCCTCTGAAGCCTCCCCCGCACTACAAGCCCTTGGAAGAGAAGAAACCTTTCGCCCACAGTCCGGCCCTGTGGCCCAGTGTCGGAGTTCCCGGAGAGGCATCCTTCGACTTTAGTAAGGCCCTTTCCACTTATATTGCATGCAGGGGATATTTCACAATCCTCCTTTTTTATATGAATACCGCACAAGAGTCCCAACTGCTCCCGTCTGAAGCCAGTGAGACTATGGCATCCCCAATTGGGGTATGTTGTGAGGCTGATGATAGTAGAGAGGGGAAGGAGATAGGGAAGAGGAAGGTGGAAAAGTACCTGGCTATTCAGATCTGGTCACCAAACACGGCTAATGCCATTTCAAGCAACGTTTCAATTCTGAATGGTGGTCTTACACCAGGGCGATACAGAGAGTATCTTGCACTCTGGAACGTGCCGCAAATATACTAAATATTATTTTAAATTAATAAATTGTAAAATAACACAAATTAATCAAACCTGGGTTGCGTGGTCCCTAAAACTAAAACCTCATTCGCTCAACGTCAATTCTGGTATATCGCTCCTAAAATATACAATGCTTTGAGTGCCGATATAAAGTCACATAATTCTAAATCTCTCTTTAAAGTCGTATAAAACATTGGATATTTGAAAAGGGAAGAGATTTCTTCAAACAACACATAAGAGCTTAATATTATATAATATTATTAATATTATTAATTATAAAAAATGTACTTACTCTAGCGCATCTATTTTTCAATTTCTTTTGTAGATTTAACTTCGAAAGTGACTATAAACATGTACTATCGTGTAGAAGAATAGCTACCAAATAATACTTTTATTTTTATTTATTTATTTATTTTATTTTTATTTTATTTTATTTTTTTAGGAACATTTACAGATTAATAACATTACATGCATTAAAGAAAACAATAAATTATAATAATTAGGTTATAATCCAATAACAAATGTTCACATCATGCCCAAATAATCAATAATTATTAACTTTTTTCTTTTCCTTTTTTTTACCTAATATTATAGAGATAGGAACTAGATAAATTGTCTAATACTGTGTAGTATATAAAAGAAACAGATAAGATAAGTTAAAAAAAACAAGAAAAGTAGAAAAAATAAATATATGTATGTGAAATAATAATGATGAAAACTGAGAAACACCAGACGTAGGGTCGAGAAATAATATAGGTATATATTTAAAAAAAAAACAACAATTAAAAGTAAAATGATAGTGCTCACAAAAAAAGAAAATAGTAAAATATAGTGTACGCATATAGACATATACCTACGTATTACATTATTTTTAAATATTTAAATTTCAAATACATTAAAAAAGTACCGTATCATTTTTTTAGTTTAGTTACAATGAATTAATCTACGAGTATTTAGTAATGATTTGTTTATTATAAAGCTCCATTAACTATATGTTTGAAAGAGCTTAAAGTACACGACAAGATATCAGCATCGATACATTTTTTGTTATAATGACTGCAAGTTCTCAATAAGAAAGAATTTTGCCTGAGACTGGTTGAAGCAATTTCGATATGGAACAATGACTTGTCTCTAGTTTTCTTATTCGGGACTCTAATATTAACTGATGACTAAAGAGCTGGACAGTCAATATGACCATTCAAGACTTTGTGTAAGTAAGTCATATCCGTAATGTCTCTCCTATTTTTTAGAGTTTTGAGTCCGTAGTGCTTCATAGAACTGTCCATGTCATAATAACGCACATGTCTCTTGAAGTTCAGGTGATCTAAAAATTTTCTTTGAACAGCTTCAATGCGCTTTGTGTATATATTATACAGAGGATTCCATATACAGGACAATCATTCCATGGACAGGCATACTCAAGATGACTGCGAACATAGGAGTAGTATAATATCTTGAGAGTTTGGATAATGGTGAACTTCTTTCCAATACGGAAAAGAAATCCTAACATGCCAATGGATTTCTTAACAATCATATCAATATGTGCCTTAAATGAAAGTTTGTTGTCAATGAGAACACCGAGGTCTCGAATTTGATTGAGTTTTTTAAGCACTTGACTGTTAGAAATACGATAATCATGTTCGATGGTTTTTTTTTGTTTTTTGTAAAGGTTATTACATAACATTTGGCTGCATTCATGTGGAGATAGTTGACAGTACAATAATTATTAAGCCTATTGAGATCTTCTTGAAGTTTATAGCAATCAGTAATAGAGTTGATAGAAAGAAATATTTTCAAATCATCAGCAAAGAGTGAAACTTTAGCATGCTTAAAGCATTTTACAATGTCATTGATAAATATAGTGAAAATCAACGGTCCCAGGTGAGACCCTTGGGGGACACCTGAAGGGACATTGACAATTTCAGAATTAAAACCATTCACTGCTATTAACTGGGAGCGTTCGTCAAGATAGGAGACTGATTTGAAGAAGAATAATACTTATTAATTTTTATTTTCATTTTTATTTCAATCTTCTTTAAAATATCTTGTTATTCTTTATTTCTCAGCTATCTGTTTATATTTTTATTTGTATTAGTATTTTTTTTAGTTTTATCTATACTTAAATTTGTGCTATTTTTCTCTCCTCTTCTTATATTTTATTATCTGTTTATATAAAATAATATTTCATGTATGACTACCACAACACGGGCAATAGCCTAGTATGGTAGTTAAAAAAATTGGCTATAATGTAACTTATAAACATTTATGAAATAATAAATTTAATTAATTAATCAAATAAAATTTATACGCCGGGATTTGGTGTGCGAGTCAAGTGCTACGCCGGCCGTCGCGTCGATAGCGTATTCATACGATAACGAATATTAATAAAAAACAAATAAATGCTCGCAACAGATAAAAAAACTCGGCTAACTTATCCATTTTACAATTGTATTATTGTGTAATTTATGATTTGCTGTCAACTTTCCCAAATATAAATAAAAAAAAAAATATAAAAAAAAATCGTGTTTAATTGATCAAAATGTATGTACGTTATCGTATGTATATTCTACGAGGAGGATGGTGAAACACCCTCTCAATAATTTAGCTTGTGCTGAGGTTTCCTGTCTAAACCATGTATGACCGGTTCCACGAGCAAGTAGAAAGAACAGCGACAAAACTGAATATCAAAAAAAAAGAAAAGAAAAAAACTAAATCAATTTTATAAAGGATAATCTATTGAAGCATAAAAACTTCATTTTAATATTTCATTCATTATCATAGCTCAGTTGGTAGAGTTCCAGCCCCGGTAAGACTAGAGAGGATCTGAATTCGAGTTTCGGTTGAAACCGTTAAATTTTTATTTTCTGTGTCTGTCTGTTTAATATTTTCCTTGAAAGTTGTTTATATTAGGATCTTCGTCATTGTTTAAAAAAAACTTAACCTAATCATATCTGTCCTGTTATTTTATTATGTTCTGTGTCGTTATTGTTCTATGTTGTCGGGTTATCGCATGATTGAATTATACTCGATTGACTATGAAAAACACCAAAAAGGAAGAATCCTTTGGAAGGGATTTCGTGACCTTAGTTCTTAATTGTCCAAACGACCGTTTTAGTTTTTCTTAAAACTTAGCAAATATACACTTTGTGGCGTCATTTATAATTAAATGAAAATAAATTAGTTTGTATTATAACACCACTATATAATCTATTTTATCGACATGTTTTTTTTAAATCTGTGTATAAAAAGTAATTTGTTTTCATTTAATTTTTGTTTTGTTCAATATCCATTTTAAAATTTAAAATTATGAAACTTGCCTTTACAGAAATAGCTTTATCTTATATACCTATCATAATGTTTCATTGAGATAATGTAAGAAAACCTTCTCCTGTAAAATTTTCTAATGGGCGTTTGGACAATTAAGAACTAAAGCAACGATTTGGTAATGCGAGCCTTGAGGGGGTTCAGGAGGCCTATATCTTATATGGATGTATCGGGGTTGAGGTTGGGGTTGGTAAACCTCTTGGAAAACATTATATTTACATCGGTCAAAAATAGCCAATGGTAAAATATACGCAGCAGTAAAACCAGTATTCAACGCATTGCAATTCTGTGTTTGGAAAGCGTCATAAACATCATTGCCCAGTGCAAACAAATACACTTATAATAACATGTGTATTGTGTGTCAATATTATTGTTTGTTTAGCGTTTAGCAGGTTGTTGTCGCATTTTCTGTCAAATAAACTGCTTACATTAAAATATTACGATGTTTCAAAACATTTACATACCGCGTAAAAAAATTAACACTTCCTTCATTTTATACTGTTATTTCTTTATCTTTTTAATTAGACATAAATCCATTTCATTGTTAGTCTACTGCAGCAAAATCTTAAACATTATAATTTTTTTGGTTTATTTGACGTCTTTTTTAGGTCTCTTTATTTTTTCTACAATTAATAGCTTGTTCACATTGAGCAAGTAGTAAGTCGGGTAACGAGTATACTCGCTACTTTACTGACCAAAATGCTACTACTAACTACTAAATATACGGTATTCGGACACGTTTAGTTACTAAAATACAAAATACTAGCCTAGTATGTATGGGTCATAAGTTATAAGTCCCACTAAACTGCTAAATAGCAGTTTTTCAAAGAGTTAAATTTTATCTATACTGGGTGTAATAGCACGTACCCGAAGAATTTTTAACCAGAGATTGTTGAGCATATTTGGAGTAAAAATTTTAAATGTCACTTTGCTGTCCGAAGATATTTTATTTTTAACTTTATGAGTAAAACCTCAAATTGTAATATTTTATTAAATGAAGACATATTAGCGAAACTCAATCAAAAATCTGGAAACAGAAAAATCAGAAAAATATATTGGTACCTCTGAGACACGAACCCAGGACCTTCGGCCAGAGGTGCCAATATATTTTTCTGGTCTTTCTATTTTCATATTTTCGATTGAGTTTCGCTATTGTCTTCATTTAATTAGATTTTTTTTTTCAATTAAGAACAATAAAAATACTTTTCCAACACACGTCGCAATCGAGTAGTTGGGCATCACCGTAACACACGAAGTGGTGTGTGTTACCAATTACTGTGTTACTAATTTGTGCGTTAAGACGACAAAAAGGTATACCGCGCAAAGATATACGTACTAACCAATGACTTGATATTTTTGTTCGCAATCAGTTTGTGCAAATTATGCACAAACTGTTTGCGCATGCAAATCGATGTGCGTAGTTTATTGAACGCTGTTTGCGCAAGAATACAGATTCGAAAGTCAAACATTTACGACAGTTGCGCATGTCGGGAAACTTAATCAGACTTGTGCAATATTCGTCCTATTAAATACACTTGCGCAAGTCTTTTCTCAAGTACAGTTGACAAGTTAAAGGTTTATGGCTGGCCTAATATTTGATCTAGCCTAGCCAGATTACATTGCAAGGTTTTTCACGGGTAAAAACCAGTATTTGATAACTTTGTTTATTCATATTTCTAGCTGCCCAAAGCGTGAGGACCTGGTTCACCATATATCCTGGCAGGACTGAATTCGAGCAGAAGATTTCTGCACCAGGTCTAGCTCTATGGAGAAGTTCGCAGGCTTACAGGGAGCCCAGACCGTCTTCCAGAAGGAGAAAGGACGATCCGTTTGTCTGAAGAAATCCACAGAATAAAAAGAAGATACATGAAAATTATCGCTACTCGCAAAAAGTGGCCGAGGTCAAAAAATAACAGAATAATCTTAATAACATACATAAATAGCGTAAAACGTTGTTAAACCTACAAATTTTGTTCACACATGAATTCTGTTCAAACTACTAATTAAAAATTTGACTACTATATTTGTAGTTATTGTTTTAGATTGTACAAATTAAAAATATTAATCAAAATTTTCTTACTTTTTTTCCCAAGTTTTTCGTCTTCTGCTATTTCGACCCTTTGGAATAACAAGGTTCCATCTGCTGCACTTTTTTCCATTTTAATTTTAAGATTTTATTTCATATTTGTTCATATAAACAACAATTATAAGCTACTACATATAGTATCTTTCTAACATACTCTCTCTCACTCTTTTTTACCCACACGCTCAACCACACACACACACCCGCACACACAGATAGACAATTTGAGATACGGATACGGGACGTACCGCTGCCTCGGGAACCGTTTATTGGATAGCCAACATCCTTGCCATAGGTCACCCCAAGTGGTTCGCTACGTTTGGTGACGTAGCAGGAGTGCCCGGGTTCAAGGTGGGATGTTTGTCTATATTTTGACGGCGGATGCGTTTGTTCACCTACTGTGGGCCGGATCAGAAGAGACTGGTTGAGGGAGACCCTTTGACTTCTCCAGTCGGACTATCTCTATCCATCGCCTTGCACCGCTGTGGCAGGATATTTCATAGTTCATCACTCCTGGATACATTGACCCCAAGATTCCTACCCACCCCTCATAAATTTTTCCATCCCAGGACTTCCTCTCATTCCTTTCCCTAAAAAAAACCTCCACAAACATCCCCAAAGATGACATAGGCCTTGAGGGTTTTTTCCTCTGTGAGAGGTTAAAGTTTTAAAAAAACCTACACACACAAATACACACACACACTCAACTGTAACACTGTCCAATGTACAATGTCCTTGAGGTGATTTTTAACAAAAACGGCGCTCTACAAATTATCCAATTACTATTATTATTATTGATACCGTGCCGTGAGTAAAAAACCCCCGTTTATCCCTATTGCATATTAATCTTAATTTCAAAACATTCTTTACAACATTGAAAATGGCTTAAAAATAATTTTAATCTATTAACAACGCGCTTAGCCGGTGAATGCGAACTCCTCAAGGTTTACGACCGCTTTTAAATAAAATTAATGACTGAGGGATCGATGATTGACCCCTGCGATATTTTAAATTCGATTTAGAACCGAAGACCTTTAAATTTAAATTTAGAACTGAGGAAAATTTAATTTAAATATAGAACTCATGGAGATTTCCCTCGATGATCATTGGTTTGAACGAGGGTCAGTCAAAAAGTAATGCCTCCCATTTTTTTCTACTTAGATAAAGTTAGTTCAGTAAAATTTTTGAATTTGGTGCTATTCCTCAAACCTTATTCTACAAACTGCTGCAGTATTAATTTTTTGCGTCAACAGGTGGCAGCGCTGCAGTCGCTTACAAAATGGCCGACATCGATATTTTTGGATTAGACAACGTTCTGTGATTGATTCTTGACTGTAGAAGGTGAAATGCCCATTCGCATTCATTAAACACTGAAAAATGTGTACCATGATGCAACAGTGGATGCACTGCTATACGATGGGTTCGTCGCCGTAACGAAGCTGAAGGACAAACACCGCTGGCTGAAAAAAGGCGGAGCGGCAGCCGTTGATTGCAGTGACTGCACGCAACATTGAGAGAGTTAATGACATAATTCGTGGCGACCTCAGATAGCTACAGATATCGCGTTCTCCGCGTCAGTAAAGGCAGTGTTATGACGATTATTCTACAACTGATTATTCAACAAAAGTTTTTGCAAGGTGGGTACCAAGATAGTTAACCGGTCAGAATAAAGAAACAAAAAAAATAGTTTGACAACACTAGCAGCTTCTGGAGAATATTGTGACTGGAGATGAATTACGGGTTCACCTGAATCAAAGAGGCAGTCAATGGAATGGCATTATACAAACTCACCAAGGACAATCAATTTTAAAACTGTGCGATCGGTGGGGAAAGTTATGGCGATAGTGTCCAGGGTATGACCGTGCTTTTTACAACACTGTAAAACATGCCCTTGTTAAAAGATGGACCAAAGTTTTGGAAATGGACGGAGATTATATTGAAGAGTAACGAAATAATCGTCAAAAATGTAGTTTCTAATATAAAATTTTTACCCTATTATATAAAATGATTTTTATAGGACTTGCACAAGAGTTCCAATTGCCCCGAGCCAATGAGACTGAAATCTACAATTTTTGTGTTGTAGTTATTGTGAGACCGAAAAATGTTGGCCTAGGTGAGGGGAAGGAGATGTGGGAGAAGCAGGTTGGAAAGTTGTTGGCTGTTCATTCATTTAACAAGGCTAAAGCCATTAGAAGCAGCGACTGTTCGATTACGAATGATGGTCTTTTAACAGGGCTATACTGAGAGTGTCTACACTGTCTACAACTCAAGGCAAGCAGTGTTTTATGAGTCAATAAAATATTTTAGAACAAAAGTATAAACGTATTGTCGGAAGTAAGAACTGAATTTTGAACGGCAAATCGTACTAAAATAAAACCCCAGATCAATTCGGAAATGGAACGAAGCTATAAATTCACGGTCTTGTACGAGTATTATATAACTGTAAAGTATTCGAAACAGGTTCCATGACAGTTGATCCGCCGAAAATTGCCCCCCCGGCGTACATATATACAATGTGCAGTCGGTTCAGGGAAAATACAGTGTGGCTAATTACAGAAAATATAACTAAGTGATCCCGAAGGGATTGCAGATAGGATATACCGCCGAATAACAAAAGTATAAAACCTTTTTTCATTCAAATGGGTCAAGGAAATATCTGCTTCTCTAAATACTCTGTATACCAGCGCGTAAGTACAAAAAAATTAACACTGAATAAATTCGTTTGATATTCATTCCAACTTATTATTAAGGGTGTTTTTGAAGTCGATTTTACGTTTGAAATTGGTAAATAATGCACAAATAATTATATTTTTATTGTAAACTAGCAGACCCCGATACAAGTTGCTGTGGCTAACGAAACCTTTATAACCAATGCAATCATCTGTTGAATTACAAATTATATACCAAAAAACCTTTCTTATGAATCACTCATAACTATTGGTGAAAACCGCAAGAAAATCCGTTGCGTAGTTTAAAAGAGTAAAGAAGATAAAGATATCATATCGGGGCGCCAACTGTCGGCGGGTCAACTATCGGGTCACCTTCAACGGTTCCATGACATTTGATCCGCCGACAATAGGAAACTTGCATCAAATTTTTTAAAAAAAAATTCCGGTTTAGGCAAATATTCTAAGACATTCCGTATTTTTTTAATCGTATTTTTGAAACCCTGGCGATTATTTGAAAATTTCAATCCGAAAAATCAGACCATTTTTTATAAACCGGAAAGACGGGGCATAATTTTATGGGTGCGAAAAAACGATAATTACATAGCCGAAAATCATTTTTAAAAAATGACGTTTTCCACACAAATAGCAATAAATTGTACGGGGTTCTCTTCGTAACATCTGTAAAAACACCGCCATCATTATCAAAAAAGCAAACCAAAGGATAAGTTCGCATAGAACAAACAACAAATCTAGTGAACGTTAAACGCAAATTCAAAAATTCGCCGGAAATCAAAGTGTTTACATATAAAAAAAATTATCAGTGTGGAATTTTACAAAATGAAGGGAACAAAATCGGAGACGGGACATTTTCACTAAACATTTCTAAAAAAAATACTAACGTTTTCGTAATCTTAGTAAAAAAATCTATCCCAACGATTTTTTCCAAGTCGTTATGAAATCCATGCAAGTGGCCTATTGCTCCCCCGGCGTACTTTTAACAGAACCTGAGGAAAATAAAGACCTACCTCTATCGGCTACACTGATGCTTAGCCTACCCTAAAAGAGCTTGAAATCGCGTAAATATACATTATACATATAAATAAAATTTTGGCCTTAAAAGTGCGAGCTACTATGGAATTTTTTTATGGAAATTTTAGAGGCGGGTATGGGTTCCGCTACCCGGGAATCATTTATTGGATAACCAGCACGTCTGCCGTAAGTCACTTCAAGTGGTTCGCTACGTTTAGCAACTTAGCAGGGGTGCCCAGGTTCATGGTGATGAGGTTTTTCCCGGTCTTGGCGGAGGGTGCGTTTGCCCACCAGCTGCATGGCAGGTCGGATCGTGAGAGAATGGTCGAGGGAGTCCCTTTGACTTTTCCAGCCGTATTATCTCGGAACATCGCCTTGCACCGCAGTGGGAAAGATGGATTCATGGCATGGTTATTCAATAAATTATTCCTTTCTCTCTTTCCCATACAGTAATATACGAAACGTAACTCTCTCTCTTTCTATCTTCATTAATTTATATCTCCTTCTGAACTTCCGTTCGCCTCGCCCAATCACAATTTTCGTAACGCTCTCGTCACGCATACCAGCTTACTCCCCAAGTCAAGCGTTTGTAAAAAAGTTTTACTTGAAAAAAATCACTTCAGTTTTTATTGAAACGTATCCTTCAAAGTTCTTTAACACTCTAGTCATTAAAATATCATAGATTCCTTTTTTATCATTCAGTTTTAAATTCGTCGTAAATTTGACAGTAAATTATCAGTTTCGAGAAAGAAATATAACAATTTGAAGGTAATACGGTACGAAAATAGGATAGAACATATATTATACATATTTTAAGATAATTATATAGGCGGAGTTCGCGTGATGCCGACTATCGGATAAATCGGCAAATTATCTGCCCGGGTTTGAAACAAGCAACATTCGTGTGGGCCAGAGAAACGGGAAATTTCAAATCGCGAAACTAACCTAAAATATAACGACTTTTGATATTTTTAAACTTGTCTACTTTTAATTAACGACAGTTTTTTTAAATATGTTTAGGATGAATTTGCTAAAGAGAGTAGCGAAAATTATTACATTTTTTATACCCATTTTTGAAATGTAAACTTCTTTAGCACCATTGTGTTTGAAAATCGATGAAATATAAATTGCCGCGCTAAAAAGTGACATATGATGACGTGATAAAAATGATTACAATAACAAAAATTAATCCATATTAAAGTTTGTTTTGCTTTATTATATTTATACGTGATTAGCGTGCTTTTTTTTGTATTTTTAGACTATCGTTTTTTGCCTGCCCGCGCCCTCTCTGTGCCATCTCCACGCCTCCTAATTTTCTACTGCCCCCTTGAAAGTCTCAAACGCCCACAAGGGGGCGTTATCGCCCACATTGAGAACCTATGATGTAAAGTGTTGGAGGTGATTGTATTGCACATGGAGGAGATTTGTAATTAGTTCTCTGTTGATCTCCCGATAAAAATAAAATTAATTTCAGTTAACTGGAAAGTTCCTTATATGATATGTTAATGATAATACTATGAAAATAAAAATACATATACTCCACAACTAAATCCACCATAATTTTATTATTATTTTTATTTAAATTTCCCGTTTCACTGCCCCACCTTGTATTATAATATTGTGGCTAGCAATAGTTAGTTCGTTGTTTACCCGAGTGACATTGTTGTTTGTTGTGAAGGTTCGGATTCAGTTTCACCATGTCTTTCGTGACGACGTATTCTGATCTCCTTCGAGCTCACCCCATCTACCCAAACACACCGTAAGTTACTTATTTAATCACTTATTATATATAATTATTAATATCGTACTACTTATAAATAACTGTGTAGGAAGGAACAAAGGAATTGGTCTAACATTATAGTTATATAATTTTATATATTCATTTACTCAATAATACAAAAAAAAATCCAAATATATAAATCACGCAATAAGTAGATATTATTTATTGTTATTTTTTTTAACTTTATGAGTAAAACCTCAAATTGTAATATTTAATTAAATGAAGACAATGTTTGCGAAACTCAATCGAAAATCTGGAAACAGAAAAATCAGAAAAAGATATTGACTGGGACTCATTTGCCCGGAAAGCGAAAGGTCCTGGGTTCGAGTCCCAGAGGTGCAAATATCTTTTTCTGATTTTTCTGTTTCCAGATTTTCGATTGAGTTTGGCTAATATTTGTCTTCATTTAATTAGATATTATTTAACTATAAAGTTGCTAACTATGTAAGTAGAGTAGGAATTAAAAAAAAACACAAATTAAACTTTACAAATTACGAATTAAATATTACAATTCACGTATTAAGAAGTAACCGATACTTCATTTTTTTTAAATTTGACACATGTTTCTCTTCTTTTATATTGGTCGGTAATTCTTTGAAAATCTTCAAAGCTCTATCTATATTTATATGACATAGATATAGATAGAGCTTTGAAGATTTTCCAATTGTAGTATTTGACTCCGTTCAAAGGGGAAGTCTTATTTTCTTTTTGTAGCGATGTTTATGTTGATGTTTATTAAGTTCGCATAATTTCTGAACTTTGTTGGCTGTTAAAATCATAAAAAATAAATACTTCTTCTTTTAGGAAAAAAATAAATACTATTGCTTTTGAAGTTTGCAAAGCAATAATAACAAAGAAATTACATTATTTCAGTCCAATTTTATGGCCGGGATCCCGGGCATTTATTTGCAAGGTTAACTTTCGCGCTTTTAAGGCGCTCTACAAGAAATCTGATGGTTGCGGGTTCAAATCTCGGCGTTTTGTATTTGTGGCACGTTCCAGAATGGAAGATATTCTCAGTATCACTATCACCATTCAGAATTGAAGCGTTGCTTGAAATTGTTTAACCGTGTTTAGTGACTAGATCTAGCCAGGTACTACCCACCTTCCTTATTCCATCCTCTTTCAAAAACAGTATTTAGGTTTTGGATATGTTCACAAACATTCCACTTATTTGGATTTTATAGCAAAGCGAAAATATTTTTACCCTCTGACAAAATACGCCCAATTTTTTTAAGGGAATGAAACTTTTTAATGAAAATTATCGAGTAAACATGTACACTAGCACATCCCGTTGAAAAGCGTCGTAAGTCAAAAAAGTTAATTTTACAGGAGAGCGAAAACAAATGGTGAATGATGAAAAAAGCGGTCCGGTCCAAAAGAGACACTAACGACTTCTAGCGGAGATAGAGTGATCTAAGTTAAATACAGTTTTCGTGATGCATTGATAATCATAATCACTTTACTATTCGAAGATGAAAAAAAAATTAGAACAGAAAATTTTGACTTACGACTATTTTCTACGGGATATTCGAAATGACTAGGTAATTGAAATTTTTGCAAATATGTGTATTAAGTTTTGTGCTGAAATTTCAGATAATATGGTAATATATTCCAGTTTTGTTCTGAAAAGTTTTGTTTTAAAATACAGTTTTGTCCTGCTACGAAATTTAAAAATTTTCTTTAAAATATTACTGATAGTTTTAGTTTGAGATATATGGGAATCTAATTAAGCGTACACTATTTGTTTGTCATAATATTTGTTTGGCTTAAATGTAGATGCCGCCCAGAGTTAAGATATGCGCCTCTAAAGGGAGATTGGCTGTCGGATGGAGGAAAAGCTCCAGAGGTAAGAAATGAATTTGTATATAAACCTCCGCCACCGCCACCGCCACATCCCATTAACAGAATTATAATTTAATTACTTCTTACTTACACAATTTATTCCCTACTAAACTACCAACCCATAAGCATTAAGCCTACCATTTAATAAGTACCAGTAGTACCATACAATCTGACATTAATAGGACGGGGTAATCAATATGGGAATAGGTACCGCTGCAACGGGAACCATTTGTTAGATAACCAACACCTCTGCCGTCACCCCAAGTGGTTCGGTACGTTCATTGCGTCAGGTTTGTCTGGATCTTGGCGGCAGATGTATCTGCCCACCAACAGCGTGGCAGGCCGAATCGGGAGAAAATGTTGCCTTGCACATTCGTCCGTCACTCCTGGGCACACTGATCCATCCCCAACCACCCACCCCTCATACCTTTTTCCGTCACAGAACTTCATTCCTCTTCTTCCTTCCGTGAAAAGAAAAGATTTTTTTAGTAAAGGAAGAACACGAAATTTTAGGAATCATGGGAGAAGGGGGGAGGAAAGTGAAGGAGGGGGGCGGAAGGGGTCGCTGAAGGGAAGGGGCGCTCAAGGGAGGGGGGGCGGAAGGGAGGGAGGGCGGAAAGGAGGGGGGAACAGAAGGGAGTGGGGGGGGGGTGGAAGGTAGGAGGGGCGCGGAAGAGAGGGGGCGTAAAGGAATTCGTGATTTGCCAATATTACGAAAGAAAAAATATATATATATATTTTGCTTCAGATACCTAACATATTAAAATCGGTTAAATCTCTTTGCCGGGTCATAAAAATAAAAAATAAAAAATATTGAGGCGTGTCTACACTTCACACGCATCTATACTAATCAATATACATTATAAAAGAAAGTCTTAAAAAATGTGCGTCCCGCAAAAACTCAGAAACCAGTCCCGGTACGATCAAATGTGTTATGTGGTGTGGTAGATCTCTATCCCCCCTCCAGAATGACAGTTCCCGTTTTTACCTAAAGGGCGTTCTTTTGAAGATATAAGGGCTGGAAGTTTCGCCCTCTCACCTCCCATCCCACAAACCCCTCCGTATCTTATGCCCAAGCACTCCACACAAACAACCAAACCTCCATTCCCTCCCTCGACCCCTCCACAAACACCCCCCCGTTCAGACCCCACCCCCCAGCCCTCAGCTACTCCGTTCAACATTTTTGATTTTTTCAAAAATGATTTCTTTTCAAAGATCGGCACCCTCATTGCCGATCTCGTCCCAAAATTCAAATCCACCACCTCCCCAGCGGATTACTTAGCCATCATTTTCTCAGCAGCCCCCCAAATCATCTCCCTTTTTACTAACTAAATATGGCTAACTCTACCACCCTGCCCTCCGCGCTACGTCTGGCATTTTGGAATGCAAACGGTCTGGACAAAAACATTCAAGAATTACGCATTTTTAGAAACACACACGACCTAGACATCATACTCATCAACGAAACACATCTAAATCCATCACACTGATCACACACACCAAAAATAGCAAACTTCACACTTTACAGAAACGACAGACTTCACTCACGTGGTGGCGGCACCGCCATCTACGTGAAAACTAAAATCGCCCACCAACTAAACACCACCCCTACACTTTCCTCAATAGAAAGTACCTCCATTACCATCTTCACCAAACACTCAGGGCCGCTGAGAATTAATTCGATATATCACCCACCAAACAAGACTTTACAAAAGTCCGATATCGAATTACTTCTCGATGGCCACACGCCTACCATTCTGGCGGGTGATTTCAATGAGAAACACCCGGACTGGAATTCTAGGCTGACAAACAACAACGGACGCATACTACACAAATTTTCATCCTCTCACCCAGACATACACGTCGCCGGTCCTGTAGAACCTACTTTCTTTTCTTCATTAGGCTACAGACCGGACGTTTTAGACATTGCACTACTGTACAAAACTCCCTGGACATACTGTATCAAAACTATCAACGATCTGTCATCTGATCACAATCCTGTGTTGCTAACTCTAAACGAATTTTCAAATCTCCCCCCCACTAAAATCAACAAGAAAACTGATTGGACATATTTTTCGCACAGAGTCGGGGAAAAATTAATCATAAATCCTTCCATCCAAAACCCCATAGAACTTGACATTGCGGTTGATAATTTTGCAGAGACCATCATGTCCGCAATAGAGGATTCCTCAAAACCCCTCCCTGAACGCCCCCAAATTATTCTCAGTGAAAATCTCCCAAACTCAATTAAAGATTTAATCAAAACCAAAAATATTCTTCGCCGCCACTGGCAAAAATACCAAGATCCCAGATTGAAAACCACACTCAATCGTACCCAAGCCCTCATTAGAAAAAAATTACAAGCAAATTCAAATGCCACGTGGAACATGAAACTTCAAGAGATAAATCCTCGGGACGGGTCCCTCTGGAAATTATCCAAAACTCTCCAAGCCACCCCTTCACCAAATCATCCAATCCACGCCGAAAGCGGCTTAGTTTTTGATGATCTAGACAAAGCGGAGGCGTTCGCTGACAGTCTAGAAATTCAATTCAGTCCCAGCTTCAAACACGCAAATTTAAATCACATAGCTAATGTAAACCGCAAAGTTAATAGCATACTTTGGACTTTGGATTCATTTATTTTTCAGAGTACCTAAACCTAAGTTTACTTGCTCTAACATATTTAAAAAAGGATTATCTATTGATGCTTCACGTGGTTATTAATGTAATTGAGTGTTTTAGAGATTTTTATTTTTTTTACTGCGGCTTTATGCAGGAATGTTCTTTACGTTTTTAAATTAATTTCTACGTAAGATTGATTTTGGCTTATTGTATTTATGATGTTCATTCTCGCTGTATTTAGCGAGAGAGTTAATCGTGGGATTAGAGTGACTTTCTAGGCCAGCGTAAAACCTAGTAGCCTGTGCAAAAATAAGATCTTTTACCAACGGGACGTTGGATTCATCGTGGAGAGTAGAAATTCTACTCCAGCTAGGTGCATTTAAGGCGAGTCTAATGCATTTATTTTGAAAGGTTTGAAGTTTCTTTAAATGGGTTTTTGCTGCATAACCCCAGATTGGGCAAGCGTAGGAGAAACATGATCTGATGGTTGTTTTATAAAGAAGTAATTTGTTGTCAGTTGATAAACGGCTATTTCTACTCATCATGGGATAGAGGGATGATAGATAACGATTTGCAGCTTTTGTTTTTTCATCTATGTGTTTTTTCCAAGTTAATTTACTGTCTAGAGTGACACCGAGGTATTTTAATGATTTTTCCCATGGAACATTTTTCCCAAACAGTTTAATGAAAGGGGGTCGTTTTGACCGTGATTTGTGGAACACGGTCGCGACACTTTTGGACGGATTAATCGAAATTCTCCACTGTTTACACCACTTTTCTATAAGAGTGGCTTGTTTCTGTACGCGGCGTGTAGCAGTGGCCTCGACAGAAGAACTAGAAACAATGTTAGTGTCATCAGCGAATTGCGTGATAATGATGTTATGGTCTATTGGCTTAGGAATGTCACTCGAATAAATATTGTATAATGACGGCGAGAGTTGACTGCCTTGCGGGACCCCAGCTGACAGGGGGAGTGTAGTAGAGAAAATGTTGTCTATTTTTACTCTGAATGAGCGGTTTCTCAGGAAACTATTTATAAGTTGAATGATTCTAAGTGGGTAACCTAGTGAGTACATTTTATATATTAGGCCGTCATGCCAGACCCTGTCGAATGCCTTACTAACGTCCATAGAGAGAATTACCGTTTTTTATTCGTGTTAAATCCCTCCGTGATGTGTTCCACGACACGGAGGAGTTGATGAGAGGTTGAATGACCTGCTCGAAAACCATGTTGAAAGTCTGGCAAGAATTTACATTTATTTGTGATTTCATTTAATCTTACAAGAATTACTTTTTCCAGGACTTTACCCAAGCAAGGAAGGAGACTTATGTTAATAGCATACTAAATCACCTCCCTCCCACAAACATCCACTTCACCACCCCGACCGAAATTATCCGTGCCATAAACGGCCGGAAAAATAAAAAAGCTCCCGGGCCAGATGGCGTCACAAACTTCGCTCTTAAAGCACTCCCACAAAAAGGAATACTAGCAATAGTAAACCTAATTAACACAGCCCTCAGACTGCGTTATTTCCCCAAAAGTTGGAAACATGCACACGTCATTGTTCTCCCGAAACCGGGTAAAGATCCGCTCTTTTGCGAAAATCACCGTCCAATCAGTCTACTTTCAAATATCGGAAAAATTTATGAACAAATTTTACTCACTCGGCTCCTCAAGCACATTAACGAGGTATCAACCCTACCTGAAGAGCAACACGGTTTTAGAGAAAAACACTCCACCCTCCACCAACTCTTACGAGTTTCAGAAATCATCATCGAAGGTTTTAACTCCAAACGTTCAACTGGAGCCATTTTCCTAGACATCGCTAAAGCTTTCGATAAAGTCTGGACCAACGGTCTTCTTCTCAAACTTCACGACATAGGCATCGACCCGCAGCTCCTCGGTGTTTTCAAATCATTTCTCCGCCTACGTACTTTCCAAGTGAAATACAGGGGCGCTCTCTCCAAAAAACGCTTCATGACAGCAGGGGTGCCACAAGGCTCTCTGCTGTCTCCAACCCTCTTCAATATCTATACACATGATATCCCCCTCCCAGCCGACAAAAACTCACTTACAGCTCTCTATGCTGACGATACCACCGTTATGGTGAGATACAGTTCGTCCAGGATGATAACTCACCGACTTCAAATCAACATAAACAAACTCCAAGATTGGTATGACCTATCGCGCATAGACGTGAACCCCTCAAAAAGCGTAGCCGTCTTTTTCTCACACAGAAAGAGTGACAGGGCTCCCAGGGAAGAAATAAAAATTTACAACCAGGTCATACCATGGCAAAACACCGCCAAATATCTTGGAGTTACACTTGACAAACGACTAAATTGGAAACCACACATAAAAAACACACTGACCAAAGCAAAAAAAAAGTAGCGGGTTCTTTACACCCCCTACTCAACTCAAACTCAAAGACATCAATTCAAAACAAACTTCTAGTATACAAAACACAAATCCGTCCTACCATCACCTATGCCTCACCCATTTGGGCCATAGGTAACACAAAACGTCTCGAATCTTTCCAAAATGCCACTCTTAGAAATTACACAAAAAGCCCCTGGTTTGTCCGTAACTCAATTATCAACTCCGACACAAATATCCCACCCCTGAAAAAACACATGGTAGAATTAGCCAAAACATTCTATGCAAAACTTCCTATACACCCAAACCCCAGTATAGCTTGTCTCGGGCGCCTAAGACCCGACGAAAATCCGACCTTCCCCTATCCCATCTCCATTACCTTCCCCCCTTGAAGTGTGGACTCAAATAAAAAATACAAAATGCAACCAAAAATACAAAAAAATTAGTATTACAAAAAAAAAAAAAAATTTCTTCATTCAATAAAAAAAAACAAACAAATAAAAAATACCTACAGTAATAATAAAAAAAAAAATAAACAATAATACAAAAAAAATAGTATTAAAGCCCTACATGTTGCGATAGGCAGCCCACACTTCGGATAGAAAAAAACCATCCACCAGGTACATGTACACCCTCAGTTCGCGAGAAATAGAGATTGAGTTCTCTGCACCTCGTTTTTCACAATATGATATCGTCGTCTTGAAATTACTTGAATAGTCTTCCAAAAAGTTCTAGATGGTTCGATAGAGCTCTAGAAAGTTCTGAAAGGAGTGGCAGAGTGTTTCGTGGAATGATCGGGAATAGGGAACATCATTGTGGAACATTCCAGAACACTCTCGAATGTTGTCCTGAGCAAAGCCGGGTAACCCAGCTAGTATTATAAATGCGAGAGTGCAGGTGTTTGTTTGTTACGCTTTCACGCTTGAACCACTACACCGATTTAAAAAATTCTTTCACCAATAGAAAGCTACATTATCAGCGAGTAACGTACGCTATAAATAATGGTAAGTTCTGGCGTCATGAAATTTGTATAAATGGAAATGTGTGTATTTCACATATTTTGGCGGCAGGGAGGAAAGGCAGGGAAGGTGGGGTTCGCGGAGAGGGAAAAGACGAGGGAGGGGGAAGGCGGGGAAGGTGGAAAGGAACGCGGACAAACGGGTAAGGACGTGCAGGGAGAATCCATTTATGGCATTGCAACGCATGCCGGGTACCAGCTATTATAAATATAAAAATTACATGCTTATCGTAAACGACCGGAATTTTTTTATTTACACTTTTTTTTAAATGTGAACCGCACGAGAGTGCCAACTGCTCGCAGCTATGTCATCCCAAATTGGGTCTGTGATGAGGCTGAAGTTGTGGAGAAGGGCAGGAGATGAAGTAGCGGAAGGTCGCGTAGGGCTTGGCTTTTTAGATCTGAACACAAAACACTGCACAAGCCAATTAGAGTCAATTTTAGACTGTGATTACCGTACAAGGTTTACAAATGCCCGGTGCCAGTGAGACTATGTCATCCTCAATTGGAGTATTTTGTGAATCTGAAGGAGTAGGAAAAGAAGGAGATAGGGAAGAGAAAGTTTGGTAAATATCTGTCTATTCAGATCTCGTCACCAAACACGAGTAACACTGTATTTCACAATTGCGATGTTGAGAGAATGTATTATAACGATAGCGGAAATTTGAAATGCTGTAAACTTTCCTTAAGAGGGTATAACCAAAGAAAACCGGAAATATGTAATTTTTAAATAAAATTTTAGGTGTATTTTCCACAAAAAAATATAAATTGATTGATTGTTATTTTATCTAGTAAACGCATGTTTTAGATTTTGAGAAAAATGTTTATTTTTAGTATAATAAGGTTATACCGTAGGTCGATGACAGATTTGTTAAATTTTCAAACGAAAAATCTTATTTCTTAAGACATATTTCATATCATATAATCATACATTATTTTAAATCAATATCTTATCTAGTAAACGTATATTTCAAAATTTTAATTTTAGTTCAAATAAAATCATTTAAAAAAATATCCGACCACTTATTTATGACAAAAATTCTCTATTTTGTCTTTCTATTTAAGGTCTTACAAATTAATATACCTATAACAGATTTTTTTTTGCATATTTATTTTGCTTAGACATTATTGAAAAATTATAAATACTTATGATAAAAAAATAATACAAAAAGTATGTACTAGACGTTTGTACATAAATTGCAAAATAGGGAGCTGGACACAACTTGGCACGCCAATGTCTTTTACTTCTGGATTAATGACTCTAAGTTAAATTAGCAAAACTGAATCTATTACTGTTGTAAAACATTGAAAATTGATTCTAGTTATAATGGCCAAAACTGAATTTAGTTACTTAATTTAATATTGATTTGCACTTTGGAGACTTTTGGAGACTGTTGGGGTCAGGATAATGGGATACTGGGAGAAAGGTAGAACAGAATTTAATACTGATTAAAAACACTTTTTAAGTAGGTTAGAACTTGGAGACTTCAGTTTCTTGGAGACTTGTTACTTCTTGGCTGGTAGTTTTTGAACTGATTTCCTACCGGTTTGCCGTTTGTTTTATAGGGCAAATCCGGGTTGGACTTTTGGAACACAGAACCTCCCTGTTTCTGAAGGGTGCTTGCGTTTACGTATTTTTCCCAATCGCTATGATTTTCGAGCAGATGTGTTAAAAATCCGTGTGATAACCTTTGCCAAGACAGTCCTGTTCCAATAAACCGAAGTCTCACATAATTTTTATTGTTTCAACAAGAAAAGGTACAAGTTTACAAATGTGATACAAGATACAATATCTAGAAGTAAATATTTTCTTAAAGTGCAATAATCACTGGTAGACGACAGTTTTTTGAGGTTTTATTGTAGTATATACCTATTTTTAGGTGATGATATATATTTCTTGATTCAAATTATTCCCGATTTCCCGAAATTTAGCTCCGAGTTTTTCGGAATGTAAATTGGCTGTCGTAAATATTTACGATTCAAACATTTCCTTTGTTCAGCATTGACCAATGGCGCCGCGTCTGGTAGCAGGGTGGGGATAACGTAAATACTCAATCATTTCCTTGATTTTGATAATTGCTGTCTGGGGTCCCTGGTGGAAGTATTACGTGGTTATTCAGATGTGTTTTCGAGTCCAATGATGCTGCAGCATGTATTTATTATCAATTGCGTTTATGTTTTCAATTGATAAGTTAATTGTAGAATGTAATAGCATTGTAGACATCATTCCAAATGCACAGTGTTTTGTTGGCCAATGAGAGCACTCCCTTTGTTTCGTGGGTTATTGGAAGGGGTAACGCGCAGCGGCACGGTATTATGTGGAAGCGTAAATTCCATTCTTGAATTCTCAGGGTTGTCATACGCTTTCGTCGACACGTTCGATACACTCCCCCCAGTGCAGTCTCGACTGTGCTCAGCTACTTCGTCGGGCGTGTCCTTTTCCGATGTCTGAGTTCTGAATCGGGTGTCTTCGCAACTGGTACAGTTTCGTTAGTTGTTGGCGTGGCAGGCAGGATGACGGCGATTTTGACTGCCGGCCTTACGTATATCCCAGTACTGGTTTGGATCCGAGCAGTTCTGACCTGTCCATCAGCTGCAGGTGTTGCTTCGAGGATACGGCCACGTGGCCAACTGTTTCGAGGCAGTGCTGGGTCCATGATGATCACTAGGTCATCCTTCTTAATTGGTGTAGTTGGATGGTGCCATTTTTGTCGGGCAGCCATGGTAGGTAGGTATTCGTGCAGCCATCGCCTCCAGAAGGTGTCTGCAAGTTGTTGTCCGATGCGCCACTGGCGGCGTAGGCATACTTCCTCTTCTTTTTTGTCGTAGAAGGATAATTGGGGGCGCTTCCCAGCCGATCCCAGCAAAAAGTGGTTGGGTGTTAGAGGTTCTTCATCACGCGGGTCGACTGAAATATGGGTGAGTGGTCGGTTATTTACCACAAACTCGGCTTCTGCAAGTGCTGTGCGTAGAGTTTCTTCTTTTGGTGCTCTTTCTTTGAGTGTTGCGCTTAGGGCTTTCTTTACTGATCGTACTAGTCTCTCCCAAGCTCCCCCCATGTGGGGACTCAGCGGTGGTATAAAGTGCCACTCGATGCCCTGGGTAGCTATTGCGTCAATCATTCTGGCGTCTTGACTTATTGACAGCAGGGCGTCCCTCATCTCGGTGTCAGCTCCGTGAAAATTTGTTCCGTTATCCGAGTACATGGCTGTGGGTTGTCCTCTGCGGGCGGTCATTCTTTGAAGGGCCATGATGGCCGAGTCGGCAGTCAGTGAAGCGGCTAGTTCTAGGTGAATGGCGCGCGTTGAGAGGCAGGTGAAGATGGCTCCGTATCGTTTTTCTCGATGCCTACCGACCGTGATAGCCATAGGGCCGAAATAGTCAAGCCCGCAGTGTGTGAATGGACGGACGTGATGCATCAGGCGGGGTGGTGGTAATGCGCCCATCAGAGGTGGAGTCGGTTTGCTGCGTCGTATGAAGCAAGTGGGGCAGACGTGCGTTAGTTTCCTGATTGTTGTGCGTATTCGTATTATGAAGAAATGATTGCGTATTTCTGCAATTGTTTTCTCAGTACTAGGATGATCCGCCTTTTTGTGGTAGTGGCTGATTAGGAGCCGAGTGTAGGGTTCGTCGCCGTCCAGTATTATGGGGGTTCGGGCCACACTCTTTGTTCTTTCCAAGGCTCGTAGTCGGGTCCCCATTCGTAGAAGGTCGTCTGGTCCAAAGAAGGGGTTCAGCGAGTTGAGGCGACTGCCAGTAGGTAGTTTTTGACCTTGTCGGATGGTGTGTAGATCAGTTGTGAAAGCGTTTTCCTGGGACCTTTTGATCCATTTTTGTTCTGCTGCTTTTATCTCCTCGGCTAGTAGTGGGCCTTCTAATGGTTTGTTGGGCCCCATCTTGCATCGTCTGATAAAACGGAGGATCCAAGCTGTGGAGCGGATTAGCCGGTGCCATGAGGAGAACCGCTCTACTGATGGGAGTGCTTCGCCCTTGGTGGACACAAGGCCAACGTAGTGAGGTTTGACTTCTAGTGTTAGGTCGTCAGGCCTGTGGGCGGGTGCCCGTTCTTTCGGCCATGCACCCTCCGGGGAAGTGAGAAAGGCTGGGCCGGTAAACCACCTTCCTTCTGGTGTTAGGTCTGGCACCTCTAAGTCTCGTGTTCCTATATCAGCTGGATTGAGTTTTGTGGGTACCCATTTCCAGTCGGGTATGTTGGTTAGTTCGTCTATTTCGCCCAATCGGTTTGCCACAAAGGTTGAGTAGGCGCGTGGGTCGGTGCGTAACCAGCATAGTACAGTTGTGGAGTCTGTCCAGAAGCAGGTGCGGGATATCAGGGCTTTGCTTTCCTTTTGGATCGTCTGGGCTAGTCTCGCTGCTATGAGGGCGGCTTGAAGCTCGAGGCGTGGAATGGAGAGAGGCTTCAGTGGTGCTACCTTGCATTTACTTGCAAGGAATGTTACTCGTAAGGATCCATTTATTTCTTCGGTGAAGTAGGCCACGGCACAGCAAGCTTGCTCCGATGCGTCGCAGAAGAGGTGTAGAGTTACGTTGTTCTGTTTGTTTGAGAGGCAACGTCTCGGGATTGAGATGCTGTTTGTGTGCAGCAGGCTCAGCCAGTCTGTCCATCTCTGGGCGTGTTCGGGGGTAATGGGTTCGTCCCAGCCGACGCTTGAGCGCCACACTGCTTGCAGTAGCATCTTAGATCTGATGGTAAGGCAGGCAACGAAGCCGACTGGGTCAAAGATCTTCATTACTATGGATAATAGCTGCCGCTTGGTAGGTTGTGTGGCCGTGTCGGGGGAGATCGCCTCGCGAAATGAGTACAGGAAGCGGTCTGTGGTGGGGTCCCAGATCAAACCAAGCACTCGTTCTGTCTCTGGACCTCCACTGCTGATCTGTATCGCGGAGCTGGCACGGTCTTCTATGGGTACGCCAGCTAGGGCCACCGGGCTATTAGACGCCCAATTTGTCAAGTGGAACCCTCCTTTCGCGAGGAGGGCACTTACACTTTGGGCTAGTGTAGCAGCTTCATTGGGTGTGTCTGTTGCATCTAGGTAGTCGTCCATGTAGAACTTGGTGCGTACGGCTTTTGCGGCGGCCGGGTACTCGTGCTCAAATGTTTCGGCCACTTTATTTCGGACGAATTGGGCACTGCTTGGGGAGCAGGTGGCTCCGAACATCATTGATGACATTTGATAGGTGTCTGGTTCATGATGGGGTGATGTCCTCCACAGGAAAAGCTGGGACGGCTGGTCTTCTCGCCTTATTTTTATTTGCAGGAACATTTCTTTGATGTCTGCAGCAATGGCGATGTTTCCTTCCCGGAAGCGTATTATATTCCCCAGGAGGGAGGACAGCAGGTCAGGACCAGTAAGCAGCTGATCATTGAGGGAGGTTCCTCGGCATCGGCTTGCAGCATCGAATACCACTCTGATTTTTCCTGGCTTATTTGGGTTGATTACTGCGAAGTGAGGCAGGTACCATTTGCGAGGTGTGGTGGTGGAAGCTTCATGGCCTGATAGCTTCTTGGCATAGCCTTTGTTGAGAAGTTGACTTATTTTGTCATTGTAGGCCACTGCTAGATTTTTGTCTTTTGCTAGCTTTTTCTCCAGAGACAGAAGTCGCTTCAGCACACACTGCCGATTGTCAGGTAGCGAGACTTCTGGATTGCGCCATAGTAGACCAGTTTCCCACTTCCCTGTAGGAAGAGGACGGGTAGTTGCATTCATAAGTGCAATGGCCTGTTGTTCGCTTGCATTGACTCTGGTGGCTGATGTTACTCCGAGCGAGTCGATGGCGAAGTTGGTTTTTACTAGCTCCCTCAATTGTATGTCTGCGGCCGTTTCTGATTGTAGTGCCAAAGTGGTAGTCGTGTTATTATCTCTGGGGTTGACTCCCCCATGAGCGATCCATCCTAGTGCGGTGCGTGATGCTATTCGCGTAGTATCATTGCATTCACGAACTTCCCTTGACACAATTAGGTGAGCGTTGTCTTGGCCTATTAGCAGCTTCGGGACGACAGACCTTCCTTGGATCTGTTGCTCCGGCAGGTTGAGGTTGCTTATTGTGCTGGCAGAGATGTGGTATGTATTACTGTTTCCCGCACCTCGTATTCTTAGTCTCACTCGTTGGGAGAGATTGTCAGAGGTGCACATTCCTTTGGCACCGTGGATTCGCAGTCCGTGAACTGGGCCGTTTGCTCCGACTTGTATTGCGGTGTCAGTGTCAACAAGTGTTACTGTGGATCCTTCGTCCAGGAGAGCAAACACTGACACTTCTTCTTTGTTGGGAGCGCTTAATATTACTGGCGCAATTTTTAACAGTACTCTCTGTCCGGAGTCCTGGCGTCACAAGTTGACATTTTCCACGGTGCTTTTTCGTACGAACTCGGGATTATGTAGCAGGGGGTGGTGTGGGGATCGGCAATCCCCTACTTTGCACCATTGGTTTATTTTGCAGCTTCGTGAGTGGTGTTTTTCTAAGCACTTGCGGCATAACCTTCCCATGCGTACAGTTTCCCATCGAAGTTCAACATCTTTGGCTGCGAATTCTTTGCATTCGCGGGTTTTATGATCGCCGCCACATTGGGCGCAGCTTTCGTCGGCTGTTTTTCTTTTTCGGCTTGGTCCAGGGTAAGTATGTGCCTCATTCATTTTGCGTTTCATCGGGGCGATCTTTTCTTTTGGGCCGTCCCCGATTTCTTCTTGATGTCCGGCATGTATTTGCTCATGGCTCGGTAGAAGTCGCATGCGATCACTATCTTCTTCCTCCTGGTACCCGGCATGTATTTGTTCACGGCGTGGTCGGGATCGTATGTGGTCCACCATCCCGCTGTTTGGAATTGCGTTTGATACCTCTTTCAGAAAGGCAGCGAGCTGGGTTATGGTGGCCGGGGCATGTTGTTTGCGGATCTCGATTAGCCATGCCAGCCGCAGGGAACTCGGCATTTTGTCAGTGACGTCGTTCAGTAATGCAGGATTGGTGAGATAACCTTCGGTTTTTAAGATCCGGAGGGATGCCACCAGGTTTTGCACCGTCCCGGAGAAATCTGCCAGGTCCTCGAGTGATACCTCGGTCGTGAGGTAAGGTAGCTTTTTAACCTTGTCTAGCATAAATTTTGCTATGGAGTTAGCGCTGCCGTATCGCTGCTCGAGGACGCTGATGATCTCTGGGACTTGCGCAGGATCCATTAGTAGGGGACCCACGGTATCTCGCGCCTTGCCTTTGAGGGCACGCTGCAGCCGGATGAGATTTTCGCTCGGAGTCAATTGGCAGGTGGCGGTGGATTGAGCGTACTGTGCCTTCCAGGTAGGCCACTCGAGGGGGTCTCCGGAGAAGGTAGGCAAATCTTTTGCTGTGGATTGCCTGGCGATTAGGGCTGCCATTCTTGAGTCATCTTCTAATGTGCGAGGGCTATCTTGCGTTCTGGAGGAGCGGAGCGCCTCTGCCATCACAGAGGCGATCTGGGCCAGTGGGTCGTTGCCGTGCTGCAACCATTCTCGGGTGTGCCGTGCTGTCTCGTTGGCTGTATGCGGTGGTGTAAACAATGGGGAATCCTGGCCGGAGGAGGCTGGCTGTTGCTGGTACCCCGTTGTATTGTAAAGTGGGTGCTCGGGTCCGAGATGGCTGTATTCGGCCGTAGGGATGTTCTTTGCAGGGCCCGTCAGTAGTGTGTAGCCTTGGGTGGCGGCATATCCAGTTGGATCGGTTACTGTAAATTCATTGGTAGGCTGACCGACTGGTGTGTGCATTTGAGTAGTTGCATATCTCGTTGCAAACTCTCCGGCTGGCCTTTTTACTTGAGTGGCATATCTCGTTGCGAACTCATTAGTAGAAGGGCCGGTCGGTGCGTGCACTTGAGTTGTTGCATATCTCGTTGCAAACTCTCCGGCTGGCTTGTTTACTTGAGTGGCATATCTCGTTGCGAACTCATTAGCAGAAGGGCCGGTTGGTGCGGGCACTTGAGTTGTTGCATATCTAGTTGCAAACTCTCCGGTTGACGGGCCGTCTGACGTGTGTACTTGAGTGGCATATCTCGTTGCGAACTCATTAGCAGAAGGGCCGGTTGGTGCGGGCACTTGAGTTGTTGCATATCTAGTTGCAAACTCTCCGGTTGACGGACCGTCTGACGTGTGTACTTGAGTGGCATATCTCGTTGCGAACTCGTTAGTAAACGGGCCGGTTGGTGCCTGGACTTGAATTACTGCCTGACTGAGGTTGGCTCGCAGGGTCGGGCTGGTTGGTGCTGGCTCCTGGGCAGGTTGGCTGACTGCTTGGCGTGTTGCAGCGTTCAGGGCTGCGAGCAGATTGGCTGTCTGCTTGGCGTGACGTCTGTCCCGAATGCGCATCTCTCGGCGCAGTAATCGCAGGGAGTCTTCAGTTGATTCAGAAGTTGTTTCGCTGCTTTTACTGTTGGATTCGTGGAGGCTCTCGGAGACAGATTCTGGAGCAGGTCGGTCAAGCGTGATGAGATCAGAGTTCCTGGCTGGGCTCGCACTAGATAGATCGTGGACCTGGCGGGGTCCTCTAGATGGCGTCTCATCGGTGTCTACGGTGTGTGGGCCCGGGGTCCGTCGGGGCGCCACTGGCATATTTCGGCTTGTCCCCGGGGCGTCAGGTTTAGATTTAGACAGCGATGTATCAGAAGATGTCGGGGTCTTACGGCCACTGCGAAGAGACGGCATTTCCACTGGGTAAGACTGAAGGCGTGTTATGTGTAGATCCGGCTCGAAGGACCAAATGTACTAGACGTTTGTACATAAATTGCAAAATAGGGAGCTGGACACAACTTGGCACGCCAATGTCTTTTACTTCTGGATTAATGACTCTAAGTTAAATTAGCAAAACTGAATCTATTACTGTTGTAAAACATTGAAAATTGATTCTAGTTATAATGGCCAAAACTGAATTTAGTTACTTAATTTAATATTGATTTGCACTTTGGAGACTTTTGGAGACTGTTGGGGTCAGGATAATGGGATACTGGGAGAAAGGTAGAACAGAATTTAATACTGATTAAAAACACTTTTTAAGTAGGTTAGAACTTGGAGACTTCAGTTTCTTGGAGACTTGTTACTTCTTGGCTGGTAGTTTTTGAACTGATTTCCTACCGGTTTGCCGTTTGTTTTATAGGGCAAATCCGGGTTGGACTTTTGGAACACAGAACCTCCCTGTTTCTGAAGGGTGCTTGCGTTTACGTATTTTTCCCAATCGCTATGATTTTCGAGCAGATGTGTTAAAAATCCGTGTGATAACCTTTGCCAAGACAGTCCTGTTCCAATAAACCGAAGTCTCACATAATTTTTATTGTTTCAACAAGAAAAGGTACAAGTTTACAAATGTGATACAAGATACAATATCTAGAAGTAAATATTTTCTTAAAGTGCAATAATCACTGGTAGACGACAGTTTTTTGAGGTTTTATTGTAGTATATACCTATTTTTAGGTGATGATATATATTTCTTGATTCAAATTATTCCCGATTTCCCGAAATTTAGCTCCGAGTTTTTCGGAATGTAAATTGGCTGTCGTAAATATTTACGATTCAAACATTTCCTTTGTTCAGCATTGACCAATGGCGCCGCGTCTGGTAGCAGGGTGGGGATAACGTAAATACTCAATCATTTCCTTGATTTTGATCATTGCTGTCTGGGGTCCCTGGTGGAAGTATTACGTGGTTATTCAGATGTGTTTTCGAGTCCAATGATGCTGCAGCATGTATTTATTATCAATTGCGTTTATGTTTTCAATTGATAAGTTAATTGTAGAATGTAATAGCATTGTAGACATCATTCCAAATGCACAGTGTTTTGTTGGCCAATGAGAGCACTCCCTTTGTTTCGTGGGTTATTGGAAGGGGTAACGCGCAGCGGCACGGTATTATGTGGAAGCGTAAATTCCATTCTTGAATTCTCAGGGTTGTCATACGCTTTCGTCGACACGTTCGATACAAAGTACACAATTTTAATAGTTTTATCATCACGCCTTTCAGCATTTTTGAATGTAGGTATAAATTACAGCAAATTTTGAATGAAATAAAATCGATATTGAGTTATAATTTTAAAAAGCTGGTACGGAGAATAATTAATCATTCTCATTGGAACCGCCCTGTACGATCGTAAGAACATCTTTCGACGAAATGTGGATTTTCGGCCGCTGGCTGGTTAAAGGCACAATAAGTCCCCTAAACATTCCCACCTTCCAAATTGTAGTATATAAAGAAAATATAATATATCTAGGCAATAGTAATAAAGAAAAACGGTACCTAATATTATCAAACAAAATTAAAGTCTCCCAAATTCGCATTAGTAAATAAATTTCAAAAGTTTTTTTTTTCAATACCTGTCATGGTACACGACTATCCCTGATTTGAAACCTAATCCGGTATTAATCCTCGGCATAGTCGTTGCTGTGGCATTGAAATTTCTACCGGTTTAGAAAATTAATAATTTAATATGCTTTTCGATTTTCGCATTGGGGCACGCGAGCCAAACCACGACACGCCACTGATAAAATACTACCACAAAACACGCGCAGAATGACTTCTGTAAACTTATGACAAAGGTATCATTTGCAACAATGTCACGTGCACTAGTGACAATTTAAAAAAAAATATTATTTCTTAAATTTGTTAACGACTTTTTAAACTTCTGATATTACAGTTATTATTATTAACTAGGCATGACTTTGAGCTTGTGAAAGCATTCTGAAACTATGATTTTAAGTATCTTTAAACACACAATAAAACTTTTTTGCATAAAAATGGAATACAAACCAATTAGGCAGTCTAAACATATGTACTAACGTAAGCGAAAAATCACAAAAAGCTACAGAAAAATCAGAAAAAGACATTTGCACCTCTGGGACTCGAACCCAGGACCTTCGGCTTTCCGGGCCACAGCTCTTCCATCTGAGCTAATGTCTCTATCTGATTCGGTGGTATTTAACTGTATCATACTTTGACTAGAACTACCAACATAATCTTCATTTTCTTAACGCATATTTTATTGGCTGGTATCTTTATGCATGATTATATTCGATTGAGTTTCGCTAATATCGTCTTTAATTAATATTTGGGAGGCTGGTATAAGGATCGCTGTCCCGGAAACCATTCATTGGACAAAGACCTCTGTCATAGGTCAACCCAAATGGTTTGCTTCGTTTGGTAACGTTGCCGGGGTTTGTGGGGTGATGATTTTTTAGGTGTTGGCGTTGGATTCGTGGCGGGTCAGATTTGGAAAGACTGGTTGACAGAGACGTTTTCACCTCTCCAGCAGGACTCTCTCGACCCTTCGCCTTGCACCGCTCTGGGAGGACCTAATACAAACGTCCGTCACTTCTGGACACATTGACCCTCAGATTCCTACCCACCTCTGGTGCTTTCCTTAAGAAAACCCTCCACATGGCGCCACTAAAGATAACATACGCCCTGAGGAATATTATTTTCTTCAGGGCCCCCTTGTTGGGAAATTAATTTTTTTTTTTAAATTTAAATTAACAAAAATTTACAATCAGGTTATTGGATGTCTTTAAAGGCTAACAAATACAATATTGGATTGAATCACAGATGCAATATTGTATTTCTTAGCCTTTCTTGAAATATTAGAGTTTTTTCATAGACAAAACTATTAATTCATATTCACTTTGCGTGTGTACGGCCGCAAACATTTAATTATTCTAAATATTTTAAAGTAAAACTTGTAAAACCCGTTTTTCCGTAAAATATTATACGTGCGTCAACTATGTAATAGTAGAATATGAATTCTTTTGACAATCAACTTAAAGTAACCTTCCTCTTTCTTGTTTCTTCCCTTCGCCACTTTCTTATTACTTATTAGCATTACAACATCCCCCGGGTTTGGTTTTGGAATGAGAATATGCGTAATTCCTACGGCGATGTCATTTATCCAGTCCTACCTCTCCCTAATCAAGCCTCTTGCTGGAAAAGAATCTTTAATTTTACCCAATTGTAAACCATAAGACAACATTGTTTACTGCCCAAATTTAAAAAGAGCATCATGTCAATAATATAAACAGTTCAATGCGTATCCATATCCATTCACAGTAGTATAGGCTGGCGTAGTCCAGCGGTAAAGCTCTTGACTCCCTCACCAAAGGTCGCGGGATCAATCCCAACGTGGCAAATAAATTTTATTTGATTAATTTATGTTATTTCACAATTTATTCATTTAACTAACTAACTAACTAACCAACCATCACGCCGTTTCCCCGCAGGGGTAGGCAGAGAGGACGGACCGCCACACAACTCGATCTTGGCACACACTCTTTGCCTCGTTCACATTCATACATCGTCTCATACATGCTCTTCTATTATTCCGACTCTTCACATGGCCTGACTCAAGTATCTGATTCACTTGGTCGTGCCATGTCTTCCTCGGGCGTCCCCGACTTCTTCTACCATTCACATTTGCATCATATATTCTCCTTACACTCCTTTCCTCGTTCATTCGCTCTACATGCCCAAACCATCGGAGAGTCCCTTTCTTGTATTGGTTTCATAGTGTTTTCACACAAACGAAGTATTGAAATCCGTAAGTCTAAACTTAAACTTTAATCTTACACATCACGCTTACATCAGCCTTGCATTCTTTGCGGATATCCACGTTTCTCTCACGATCGTACATGGTTTTACCACACATTCGCCTCAGGGATCTCATTTCTACAGCATTCAGTCTACTTTCATCCTTCCTCTGCCAGTTCCATGCCTCACTGCCATACATCAGGGTAGGTACCAGCACTCCATTATGGACGGCTAGTTTCGCGTCTTTGGACAGTTTTTTATTACCGCCAACGGCATTCAGTCCTCCATTAATGGAGTTACCGGCATTCACCCTTCTTTCAATGTCTCTATCAGCCTTCCCATCTTTCGTAAACATACTACCCAGATACACAAACTCATCCACCTGCTCCAAGTATTCATCATTCACAACTATATTGCATACTGTTTTCGTACTCTCTCTTTCAAACACCATGACTTTAGACTTACTTACATTCATCATTAACTCATTCTTCATACATACTTCGTTCATCCTAGACACGAGAGACTGTAGATCTTCCATACTGCTAGAAATTAGCACCGCATCATCAGCATACAAAAGGCAACATACTTCCAGATTACTCAATTTTGCGCCCAATCCCATCTCTTTCAATTCTTGCATACAATTATCCATGTATAGATTGAATAACCACGGTGACATTACGCAGCCTTGTTTAACACCTTTTGTGATGTCAAACCACTCCGTAAAATCGCCGTTCACCCTAACACATGCAACGCTTCCCTTATATAGCGACGCAATTGCCTGAATGAGCTTCGTATTCACTCCGTACTTGGACAACACCTTCCATAGCTTTTTCCTGTCAACTCGGTCGTACGCTTTTTGTAGATCTACAAAGGCACAGAAGAGTTTCTGGTTTTTTGCAAGAAACTTCTCAGTGAGCATACGCAATGAGAAAATCTGGTCCATGCACCCCCTTCCACTCATTTATTCATTTAAAATAGTATATAACATATTTGCGGCACGTTCCAGAGTGAAAGATACTCTCAGTATCGCCCTGGTGTAAGACCACCATTCAGAATTGAAACATTGCTTGAAATGGCATTAGCCGTGTTTGGTGACCAGATCTGAATAGCCAGGTACTTCCCACCTTCCTCTTTCCGATCTCCTTCCCCTCTCCACTACCTTCAGCCTCACAACATACCCCAATTGGGGATGCCATAGTCTCACTGGCTTCAGACGGGAGCAGTTGGGACTCTTGTGTGGTATTCATATATATATTTTTTAAATCACACTTCACCACTTACCACATCTTCAAACATCTCAAACATACACACACACCTACCCATTACCCGGTAATTACTAAATATACATACATACCATAAATAAGACACCACAAAAAACAAACCGTAGGTATCCACCATGAAATATTAGATACCTAATAACTGTAAATTTTCTCACCATTGTAATCAACTGTTTTTTTTCTTCTATATATTGGGTCCTTGCATATGAAATTGGCGTTTTGCCGCACTGGCAACTTTGATCTCAAATATCTTCTCGTTGGTTAGGAATTCCAAATTCAAATTTATACAGCAGGGTTTCACAAGTTTTAATTTATACTCATGTATTGTGTTTCGAAAATTATAATTCATTTGTTTTTTCCTTAATTGTTTTTTTTCTTTGCGTCACTTAGTTTACAAAATGGAAAACTTGAAATATCGGGTTATTTACGAGTACGATTTCCACCGTGGCACCAGTGCTGCAGAAACGGCTCGAAGGATTAATGATGTGTATGGCGACGGTGCCGCAAAAGAAAATACAGTGCGTTTTTGGTTCCAACGTTTTCGTTCTGGAAATTTCGACCTGCAGAACAAGCACGGCCGGGACGGCCGGAGAACAAAGTTGATAATGAAGAATTGAAGGCTATTGTGGAAGCGGATCCATCGCAAACCACGTCCGAGTTAGCTGTAGGCTGCGGTGTTAGTGATAAAACTGTTTTAATCCACTTGAAGCAAATTGAAGGTGAAAAAGCTCCCATACAAAACTCCCATAAGCTCCCATATAAAGTTCCTCCCATACAAAACGCCAATTTCATATGTAAGGACCTATTAGATAAATTACTAACCCTTTGTAAAAAAATGTAACAATATGAACCAAATTTAAAAGCCCTGTGGGCATAGAAGTTATTAAATAATAAATAAATAAATTGATTGATTTTCAAACAGATTTCGAGGGAAGCCAACTAACAAACATTCCAACTCGTCCCCTAGGCTAGACCTACACCAGTGCAAGTTTGTTGTGTTTGTCAACAAAAAAGCAAAAAGCCATTAAAAGTCCCGTCGTGTCGCGCAACATATTACGATAGCATGCCTTACCCTTTAAACAGGGGTATATAAACTTTTCCTACAGTTTTTCTTTTGCATCCCTATCTGCTGTCCAAAATTTGCATTTTCCACTCACCTGGCTAAAATCATGTTTTTTTAAAATTGAATCTCTAAGAAACTTACATACCTAGTTTAGAAAGTTCAAACTCTAGTAGGAGACATATTTATTTGCAAAAATATTCTAAAAACACTTTTATGTCTTCAAGCCTCGAAAAGACATTATTAACCTCAAACATCAAATTGCATTAGAGCCTCTTAGGTACAGATTCAATTCAATGCAATTTCAATGAAACTAATGCTCTCAAAACTACAAAATCGAAGACAAAACAATTGACTTATTTTTTTGCTCGTCACTTTGAAATTTCTACCACGCGTCCATATACTTAGCATGTTCAGAAAGTGTGTACTGTGACCATAACGGGCTGTGGTTTTTGGTTTTTTGAGGGTTGGCAACACTGAGTGGTAGAGGAAAATCTCTTGACCACAGCGAGCATCGCAGGAACATTGTAGTACGGAAACTCACGTTGAAGTGTCCAGTTGCGTGAAAGATGTCGGCAAAATCCCGCCAAGTGCTGTGATCCGCTTTTTACTCACGGAAGGAATAACACCTATAAGAAAAAAGGTGAGGATTTCTGAGCTGTATTGTGACTGGAGATGATAACGGGGGACTCATTACACGCCTGGGAAAAAAACAGTCGTCATAGTGGCGTCACACCAATTCCCCATCTGCCAAAAAATCTAAAACCACATTTTCGAGCAAAAAAATCATGGCATCAGTGTTTTGGGACCGAAAAGGCATCATTTTGATTGAATTTCTGCGTCAGGTTAAGACCATTAATGTACAATAATATTTTGATACCCTCAAAAAAACTGAAAAGGAGCATTCAAAACAGAAGGAGGGGAATGCTGACCAGAGAAGTGGGCTTGTTTCACGAAAAGGTCCGTCCTTACACAGCCTTAGCCACCAATACGTTCTTGAACTCATTTGATTGGGATGTTTTGAACCACCCCCTGTATTCTCCTTACTTGACATCTTCAGATTATCATCGATACACCTTCCTGAAGGTATTTATGGATGAAAATAAAATTTCAAACAAAGAGAAGGTGCAGAAAGTGGTTCAGAAGTGGGGGAAGGAGTTGGCAGGAGAATTCTTCGAGGAGGGCATAAAGAAACTTGTGCCACGGCTCACCACATGCATTGAACGGAATGGAGATTATGTGAAAAAAAATTGTCAACAATTGTATCAACAATATCCGGTTTTTTCTTTCTAATAAATAAAAATTCAATACACTTACTTTCTGAACATGCCTTAAATTATAACGACATTGCCCTGCACATATTAAAAAAAACATCAAATACTTGTAAACCAGATGTAAATAGGTACCTACCTACTCTTCTATGGATTTACAAAAGGACCTCCACACAACTCATTCAAATTCATTCAATCATCTACTCGTAAAGACTCTTCTGTTATGGCACTTGACACGGCCCGACCCAATAAAATTATTAGATTCACTAATTCAATTCGCTATTGTTTTTTGTAACGAACTTTTGATCCAGAAACTTGGTCGTGCCACGTTTTCCTCTTACGTTCCCGTCTTTATGACAATCTATAATTCACACATTGTTGTCGCGAGCCGTGGTCTGTGCACCCCTGCTAAACTAACTAGAAAGGTTTAATGTCGTATTAACTCCAGCAAATTTTCAATCAGCGTCCATAAACCTACAAGGCTGTAGCCTTGAAACCCATCAACCACCAGCACTAAACGGTTCGTGTTATCTCTTTAAACAAACATTACACAAGTTGGAAAATGTTACAAAGTAACTTTATAGGGTTGACATTGTAATATACACAGTGTCGGGAATCTTGAGGAACCCAAAAAGATTTTGTTTTTCTTTTTGCTTTTTTTTTCAAGTCAAATTAGAACTATCAAAGTATCAATAATTTCTTTCCGAGTAATATTTAAATTCCATTGCATTTTTTTTAATTCTCACAACATCTTTTGTTTCAATAAATTATTATACTTGTAAATTAATGTTTTCAGCAAAATTGGAATGAAGAGGAGCGGATTGCGTTCCTGAAGAAGGCGAATAAGGACTTCTTCTGGATGTCAACTTTCACGGACGATTACACCAGGAATATCGGCAAAGCTGGTTCGTAGAATATTAAATGAAATCATTGATCATCTTCGGAGTGTTCTGTTATTAAAAATGTCCATTATTCATCGATATCACGGCGCTCTGTCCTAGGAGGTTCCACGACTTTTCAACCCGCGACAAAATAACCCCCGACAAAATATACTACGTATAAAACATTCTCCGACAAAATATGTACTAAAACCTAACCTTAAATAACCTATCCTAACCTAACCTATCCTATCCTATCCTATTCTAACCTGACCTAACCAAACCTAACCTAAACTAACCCAAAAAGGAGGACAAAAATAATACAGGCAACCTAAAGACAATAAATATTATTGTTCAAAAATAGTAAAATGGAACGAAAATAGTACAGACATCCTGTAAATATAATAAATTATTGTTCAATAAGTAAAATAAGGTTAGGATAGGTTAGGTTAGGTTAGGTTTTAGTAGATATTTTGTTAAAGGACGTTTTGTCCGTAGGATATTTTGTCCTTGGCATATTATGATGAAGGATATTTTGTCGGAGTATGGGATATTTTGTCGCGAGATGAAAACTCGCGGTACCGTCCTAGGGTGGGATTTCCCTTTATAAACCTTCACAGGCCTTCACTAGGGACGATCATAGTTTCATACTAGCAACTTCATAGCCCATCGCATTGGGTGTTCAACCGAAGAATAAAAGGGGAGAAAATATGAAATATAAAATGTGAGATAGATACCCAAGAAAAATATCCTATGTTGATCAGTTCCTTATTGTACAAGGTGGCGTAAAAGTTGTCACTTTTTACCCGATGTTCTTTGGCTGTAATTTTTTTTATGAATTTTTTTTTCATAAGTTTTTATTCCAGTAAAAAAGAAAATAACATTTTCACGTACTTAACTAGAATATTGAATTATGCACTTTTTACATTACATTACATAGTTTTTACATTACATTATATTACATAGTTTTTACATTTCATAACCTTAAATTACACGAGATTACAGTACTAACATTTACATTACATTACGATATTATTCACTTTCACTTCTTTGTTTTTTGTGAATAAACATGAATAATTTTTTTTTTAATGAAAAAATTTGGTTCTGCTTTTGGATTGTGTTTATTTGATGTCTTAATTTTTTTCCGCCAAGTCGATAAAATGATATTGGCCAAGTGGCCGCCACCAATTGATGACCACACAGACCCGATTTATGGAATTTTCCATCACTCTTTCCAGAACTTCTGGCGATGGGTTCTCGCATTCCTGACGGGTATTCTCTTTGAGGGCTTTAAGAGTCTGGGGCTTGTTGACATAGACTTGTGACTTCAAGAAACCCTACAAAAAGAAGTATGGAACGGTTAAATCGGGCGATCTTGCCGGCCAGCGCATATCACCAAAACGAGAGAATAGGCCATCCGGAAATGCGTATTTAAAAAAAAATCCGCGTTCTTGAGGTGTATGGCGATTCACCTCTTGTTGTTGTTGTTGAAGTGTATTTTGTATCTGTTTATTTCACAAATATCAAAGCAGAACTAACATTTTCCGCCAATTACAACAATTAAATTCCAAAATCACAATTTACGCAAGAAACCGTTCATTGCTCAAAATAAAAAGTAACATTTTTGTAATTATATAATAAAAACACGACGAAAAAATGTGTTGATCCTTGCCAAATTCTATTTTGCGTTAATTTGGTGTTAACAAAAAATCTCATGGGTGCACAGCTAGAAGATAACCAAGGTTTGCAGGTCTACCGCTCTGGCACCACTAGTATATTTTATATGAAAGAAATATAACTGAAGTTCCTGTAGGTGCTGATAATCGTAACGCAATTAAGGGATTGTGGTTTAATTTCAGACTTGTTCTTATGAGTATCATTCGGACGCGAATTTGAATGACGCGCCGCGCTGTTTAAATTTGGTAAAAAAAAACTTATTTTTTATGGTAGTTCACTGCCCAAACGCACTGTAGAGAAAACCGCCACCAGTCGTTTAACAAAAATGTATTTTTCCAACAGTGCTAGTTAAACCTCGAGGAAGACCAGCAGTCAAATGCAAAAGGAAGTCGAAACCCATGGCCGCAGAGAACGTGAAAAAAGACGTAGGAGCAGAGGCGGCCAAAGCCGAGGCGGAAGCTGTAGAGGCTGCGCGAGTGGAAGCCTTGGAAGCTGCTCAGGTGGCAGCCGTAGAAGCTGACAAGGTGGCTGCCGAAGAAGTTGACAAAGCTGACTTGGAGACCGCAGCCGCTGCAGCCAGAGAGAAAGCAAATAGCGAGAACGAACTGATGAGGGCCATGAAAGACGTGTTCGAGAGAGATCCAAAGAGATTGGTCAGACAACCGCTTGACACGCATAAAAGAAGTAAGTGTTTTTAGATTCAAAATCTTAATGTTCTCTTCAAACCCAAATCGTCAGAAAAATAATTGATGAAAGAGTGAAAGGGATAGATGGGGTAGTTAATTAGGGCGTTACGTAGTCGTTAGAAGGGGGAAATGGTAAGGTGAGGACAAATTCAATAGTTTTCCCGTCATTGTTATAGGGTTTTACCGATAAACTTGTTTTAATTTTTACACAACTTAATAGTTTTTACATTTTGGTAAAACGTGTGCAACGGTATCTCGTAACACCACACATGACACGATTCATTACAATTCTTAAGCCTCCATAGTAAACGTTCCAAAGGAGAAGATGATTTGAAAAGGAGATGTAAAAACGAATATTAGAGGGAGCGCGATAATATTAAATCAAACGGTGACCGGACAAAACAGAATCATGCAATTTCAACACGTCCTTTGAAAAGTCATTAAAAGTTAGGAAAAAAATGGTTAGGTTATTGATTATTATATTTTTCTTTTTTTTCATGGCTTTTAATGACTTTTCACAGGGGTTTTGAAGTTGTCTTATTGTGAGTTGTCATGGAACCAAACAAAAGATAGTGAATTCTTATTTTATTTTTTATTTATTTTTATTTTATTTATAAACAGAAACAAACAGTGCATTATATTATCCATTGGTGAAAATTTACAATTAATAAATATAATTCATGGTGGGTACCTATTATGTGTTTCATTGTAGTGTCTTATTTATGGTGTGCATATTAAGTAATTACCGGGTAATGTGTGTAATGGGAAGGTGTGTTGTGTGTGTGTGAATATGTGTGTATATATGTATGTAAGTATGCGAATTAAACAATTTATATGATTGACATGATGCTTTTTTTAAATTTGGGCAGTGAATCGGAGAAAATGTCGGTGTTAGAATTTAGATTATTATTATTGAATATATGAAGAGCACGATTGATTGGCGAATTAGTTTCTGCATTTGTCTTGTAATTAAACGTGTGGAATAGTTCTGTATGGCGTGTACGTCTTTAATGGTATGTTAAAATTAACTAGGGAAAGAAGTTCGGTATAGTCAATGTTATTATATACTCTGTTTATGATTTATTTGTATATGTTGAGATTTATTCTTTCTTTTTAATATTGTTTATGGTATTAACATAACTTTATATATTTATTTAGATTATTTTGTCGATGTTTTAAAAGTTAAATCTAGATGTTAGCATTTCTATTTGTTCCTAATGTATTTTTAAAGTACTTGGTTTTATGAAATTATGTATTTACCACGATTTTTTAAATTTTTAAAAAACTTTTAACGATTTCTAATAATTCCTTTAAAATTATATATATATATGTGTGTGTGTATGTATGTATGGGAGATATTTTATATATTTTTGCCTATTTTTTACTCTTGATTCACACAATTTGTATTTTTATGTTTATTTTGTGTTAATGGCCTATTTCAGCACATCGCTCGCCATATATTCCTTTTGGGAATGTACTGCGAGCGATATATCGAAATACGCCAAGCCACATCTTTTATAGCTGCTTGTGGCACAAGTCCAACCTTTTATGTTTTTTGTTATATTTTTAATATTTTGAATTATTACTAGTCTCAAAACAGACATCTTCTAGTGAGACAGGTAAATTACTAGCATTATTAGAATACTAGATGGTTCCCGGCCTGCGTTGCAATGCCATTCAAAGAAATAAATTGATTCTCCCCGCATGTCCTTTCCCGTGCGTCCCCGTTCCCTTCCATCTTCCCCGCTGTCCCCCTCTCTCGTCTCTTCCCACCCCACCTTCCCCCTGCCTTACCTCCCTGCCGCTAAAATATATAAAATACACAGATTTTCATTTATACAAATTTCATAACGCCAGAACATACCATTATATATAGCCTTTATGTTATTCTAATGTATGAGCTACGTTACTGTAAAGTTTCATTTAAATCCATACAGTAGTTTTTGCTTAAAATAGTAACAAACACTAAAACATTCATACAAACTTTAGCGTTTATAATTATTATTAGAATTAGAATATTTATTATTTGGAAGACTTTATTTTAATTTGTACGAATTTTAGAATTGTCACATCAATTGCCGCCGAGACTTTCTCTATACGGACGCCCTTAAAATAGCCCCGAAATGTCATTTAATAATAGCTTATGAAAGTCAACAATTTATCAAATTAAAGACGTAAAAATAGCAAATAGCTTTTACTAAATGATTACGTGGGCCTGTTGGGACAGCCAGACCCTCCCCTGTATAGAATGACGAGTGGGGGAGGGGGGGGGGGGGGGGGGGGGGGGGGGCGGGAGGGGGGTGGAATACTGAAGGCTTTAGGGGATGGGGTAAGGGGGCTGAATGCAAAGCATGTAGTCAGTAGTCACGTGAAGGTCAGAAATACATGGCAGACAGTCGTGTCTGTTTGACATAGCAACACGGAGATAATCAGCGTCGATCCAATCTTTTAATGTAATATATTGTAGATTACGATAAAGAAAGCATTTTGATAAATCTTTTTTTTATGATCGTTTGTTTGTTTTTATCTTTATATAGATGATTTTTTTATGTGAATACCTCCCAAGAGTCCCTGCTGCTCCCGTCTGGAGCTAGTGAGACTATAGCATCCCCGATTGGGGTATATTGTGAGGCTGGAGGTAGTGGGGATGGGTAGAGGAAGGTGGGGAAGTACTCGACTATACACTGGCTCCAGATAGAAGCAGCTGAGACTCTTGTGAGATATTCACATAAAAAAATCAACGTTTCGTTTCTGAATGGTGGATTTTTCGAGGGCGATACTGAGAGTAACTACCACTTTGGAACGTGCTGCAAATATTCTAAATATTATTAAATGAATGATTTTGAAATGTGAAAAAACACGTCTTAAATTATTGCACCCCTCGGGATTCCAACCTGCGACCTCTGGATTCGTAGCCGAGGATCTTACTGTTCAGTTAAGGAGTTTTTTCAAGTCATACACTTTTAAAATAATTGCATGGAAATTTTCGAAGCATCAATTTGGGGCAAGGAATGTCACAAATAATGTTGAGAAACATTGCTTTAATGCATAAGTATTTTGGTTTATTTTAGGTAATTTGATGTTACCACGAACAGATAGCGGAAGTTTCGTGTTCATGGTCGTCTGTGACGTGTTTTCGTTTTTCCGGCTGTTATGCCGCGTCGGTACCTATGACGTTATCACGAAGAGACACTGACGCCATTGGTAGTTTGAATGAAGAATTTGCGACCATCATAGTGTGGTGGTGTTGTTCGCGCAATTAGGATGGGTTATTTCTATTATAATTTATTTTTTAATTTTCACGTTCTGTGAAAGTTCTATTAATTTTTTTAAAATTTTTTTTAATTTTATTAATTATTTTATTTTTTTCAATTTTTTTATAAACACAATAATATTATTATTTAATGTATAAAAGCAGTTTATTATAAACGAGCTCTGCTTCGTAATTATTATTATGTGTTACAGCTGTTTCGCCCTCTGAAGGCATTATCAAACTGTCACCCTTCAGAGGGCTAAACAGCTGTAACACAAAATAATAATTACGAAGCAGAACTCGTTTATAATAAACTGCTTTTATACAGTAAATAATAATATTATTGAATGTATAAAATAAATAAATAAATTAAAATTTAAGGCCATCCACTAGTACAGGAAAATATTGAAATCGGAATTCACGCCCTTTTATGGGAGGAGTTTAAAAATACTTGAAAAAAAGCTTTTGGAAAGGTTGGAAAAGATATTTGACAATTTTTTTTTACGTGTTGATTTCGTAAAGGCCTGTAAAAAACATTAATTCCTTTTTTATGCATTGTTTATTGTAATAAAACGGAATTTTTAAATTGATTTCACGAAAACAAGCAGCGCGGACCCTAACACGTTGTTTCTCCGCTCCGTCCGGAGGAGTAATGACGGAAGAATGGGGCGGCTACCAGTCGTTCTTCGGTGGACGGTATAAGGTTCACTTTGTTATAACAAATTCGTCGACTGCCGTATTGTCGCCGTGATGTCAAAAATACCAACGCGAAAATGCATATTTTATTTTATTTTGTGAGGTTCGGGCGTAAATTTCAAGTTTTTTTGCGATAATTATATAAGAAACTGAATTTGCCACATTATGCAATAAAACCATATCCGAAAAAGTGTTTATAAGTAGGAGAGCATTGAAGTAAAAAGAAATATTCTAAATTAGATATTTATTTTCAAAGTAAAAGTTTAAAAATCAACACTGAACATTTTTTTAATAATTTCGTTTCATACTTTTTTTAAATTAAACTTTTTAAAAAATTTAACCAATTTCTACCAAACTTATAGGTAACTATTTGAGTTTGATACAGACTTATTATTTTTACAAAAAATCAACAAAATACAATGAAAAAACATATAAACTTGCTTTTTCATTGTATTTTGTCGATTTTTTTGAGCCTCACGCCGAAACAGTCATATATAGTCCCTTTTAGGAAGCTACCTGAAGTAAAGAATCAGTGGGAATATTTAAAATGTACATAATTAGCATTCCTGTAAAACCTGGGCTTTTAAAGACCCCACGCGACGGATCAAGGGTTAAGTGGCATTGCAATGCACGCTGGGAACTCACTAGTGTAATATAAATGTTATGAATTTACGAGATCGGATTTTTTGTGTAAACAACAAAATATAAAACATGGAAAACTAATAATTTCATTTTGGCCCTAAAAAATTTTTCAAATAGGCTGCAGGTGGGTTATGCAAAAATCTTTAGAATTTCTTTTAAAATTTTTGTGTTATTTCAGTTTTGGGATATTCAACTCCATCAACCTACCAATGCGGACTTTCTACATTCCAAGAAGACATCGGCTATCCGGGATATGTTTACATGAGGGATGGATTGGTAAAGAAACTTTATATGATACCTGTATATTATCATAAAATAAATCATTTTTTTGTTCTTTAACACAGGCTTGTAATCGAAATGGTAACTCGTTACATTAAACTGTTATGTTTTGACAGAGTATTGGCACATTGCTAGTCATTCCAAGGGAGCCTGCTACGCCTCAGTACAAAGGACTATCCAGTAAAAACCGTGATTTCAACAATTCCCCCATTTTTCCAAAAAAGAAATTACCTCAATTATTCGAATGAGAATTGGACATTGTTCCGCTCCTTCACACTTTTTTAAAATTCAAGTACTTGAGTCCCCAGATTGCACATTCTGTGGTCTAGATGTGGGAACTTTAGATCACATTTTTTTGGTTCTCCTTTGGAACTCTACACAAATATCATTTTTTCAATCGAGCGTTATCTCAAATTGCTTCCCCTCCATTCAACATCTCATCTCTTCTAAGTCTGGTCTCCACTCCAATCTTCCATTTAATTTTTAAATTTTCCCATTTAAATAAAATTAATACACAAATTCACCTTTCTTTTCTCCATAATTAGAAATAATGACCTAGAACAGTGGTTTTCAACCTGTGGTACGCGTACCACTGGGGGTACTCGAAGCCAAATTTGGGGTACGCAATAACGTGGCACGCATATAGAATCACTGGTTAAAAATGCCTGAAGTCGTGCTACATTTTGTATAAAATTACGTAAATTGTGTTCGTGTGACTTGATTGTTAAAATCATGTACATAATAAAGAAATTAATAAAAATTACAAATGAATCACTACTTTCATTACACGTGTACAAAAGATAGTTAGAGGGTACGGGGAGCAACAAATTTTTAGTAAGAGTCAAGGGGTACGCCGGCTCGAAAAGGTTGAAGACCACTGAACTAGAACACACACAACACAGAAGGGTGAAAGTCAGAAATAATTGGAAAAAAAACACGTAGTTACCGGGACAATATTGGTGATTCTTAATTGAAATACGAGATCGATAAAAATGAAAATACACAGATATCAATAGCTCAGTAGTTAGGTTAGGCTGGAGGTTCAATTTGGGAGGCGGGAATGGGTACCGCCGCCCCGGAACCTTTATTGGATAACCAACACCTCTGCCATAGGTCACCCCAAGTGGTTCGCTACCTTTGGTGATTTAGCAGGGGTGCCCGGGAAGAGGTTTGTCTAAGTCTTGGAGGTGGATGACCACGACCAAACCAGGACACACTTAAACCCTTTTCTTCCCAGAACTCTCCTCTCCTTCCTTTCCCTAAAAAAAACCCCCCACACAGCATCCCCAAAGATGACAGGCCCTCAGGGAATTTATTTTCCTCAGGGCCTCCTGTGTGGAGCTCATGTATAAAAAAATTAAAAAAAACAGTGCTAAGACATAGATCCTGAGTTCGATCCCCAGTTGCCACCGATATCTTTAATTTTATTTTATGTGTCTTATTCTGTTTCATTTTTCTTTTAGATTTATTAACATACTAGCTGGGTTACCCGGCTTCGCTCAGGACAATAAGATAGTATTCTGGAATGTTGCACAATGATGTTCCCGATTCCTTATTCCTGATCATTCCACGACATACTCCGCCACTCCTTCCACAACTTTCTACAGCTCTATGGAACCTTCTAGAACTTTCCGGAAGACTGTTCTAGAAATTTCAAGAGGGCGAAACTTTCAGCCCTTATATCTTTAAAAACACGCCCTTTAGGTAAAAACGGGTACCCTTATTCCCTAGGGGGGATAGAGATCTACCACACCATATAACTCTCTTGATCGAACCGGGACTCGTTTCTGAGTTTTTGCGAGCTGCACGTTTTTTTGGACTTTCTTTTATAATATATGCCATATTCAAATAAATAAAATATTACTCCTTACATGTCCTTTCCCGTGCGTTCCCCTCCAGCGTTCCACTTCCACCTTCCCCACCACCGCTCTCCCGCTCCCCCATCCCGCCAGCGTATTCCCAATCCCTAACGCGATTCAGTCGCTCTACCGACTGAAATTCGTTAGGGATTGGAATGCATAAATCACCTTCCAAACACTACCGCGTTTCAGTCGCCTTCGCGCTTTTTGGCTCTCTGTTTCTGTTGGTGTGACGACCATAATTTTATAGAAGGGTAAGCAGAGAAGATGGATCCCTTTTTTTTTACTTACGAAATCTTTTTTTACATTGAAAATTAAATTTCTTTTAATTAAAAAAAACGCGCGTTTTTTTTTTTTACTTAAAAATGTTTTTTTTTCAATTTAAAAAAAGATTTCGTAAGTAAAAAAAACGCGGTCCATCCTCTCTGCTTACCCTTCTATAATTATGGGCGTCACCCTAACAGAAACAGAGAGCCACAAATGGCGAAGGCGACTGAAACGCGGTAGTGTTTGGAAGGTGATTTATGCATTCCAATCCCTAACTCGTTTCAGTCTATAGCGCGACTGAAACGCGTTAGGGTTTGGGAATACGCGTCCCGCCAACCCCCCTGGCACTGCATTTCTTGACTCCTCTCCCACCCAGCCCGTAGCCGAAACTTTTTTCTAATACTAACAATTTTAAACTCGTGATATCTTTCTAATTAAATATCCGAATTGAAAAATTCAAAAAGTTAAATAAAGGTAGTGAAGCTGTCTTGAATATGAAGTAATTTATTTTGATAAGGATTAAAACCAAGATACAAATAAAGAGCCTTTTCAAGCGGCGACGTTTAAATTAAATTTTTAAAATAAAAGAATACTTATTGTGGCATAAACATAATAGTTAGATATATGCTGTTGCGACTTTTTTTGTAGATAATAATTTGTTCTATAAAGTCGTAGTACATTATTTTATTGTATCATCAATAGTTTTCGCAGCGCACGCGATTTAAAGAATATTTTAGATAATTTTTTTACACCCTGGGTTACATTATTGAAGTTTTAGTAAGGATGCCTATTTTAAAAAAAAATATAATATAGCCTATGTCATCCAAGGATAGTGTAGCTTCCCAACAGCGAAAGAATTTTTCAAATCGGTTCAGCAGTTTCGGAGCCTATTCGATGCAAACAAACACACAAACAAACAAACAAATATTACCTCTTTATATAGTGTAGTAGAAGTAGATTATTGTATTCGTCCATGATTAAATATTACATTGATTGCATAACCTTCAAAAGGTATTAAAATAAATTGAACAAAGTTAAATTATTAATTAACTAGCTTTTGCCCCCGGCTTCGCACGCGCCACTCCCCCCTCCCTCCAATCCACCCCCTCACCCAACACCCCCTCCATTACATAGTATAAAATGAAATCGCTCAAAATGTTTGTACGCTTAGATCTTTAAACTACGCAACGGATTTTCATGCGGTTTTCACCAAAATATAGAGTGATTCAAGAGGAAGGTTTATTTTTTATTTTTAATACATGCTTATTATAGTAGAGAAAAGCAGAGAAATTAAAATATTCAATTCAGGCAGCGGGCAGCTGGAAAGCGGGTGGTGTGGATTTTGTAAAGGTTGGGTAATGGCGTTGTGTTTCGTTAGCCACAGCAACGTGTTTTCGGGTCTGCTAGTAAATAAATAAAATAAAATTAAAAAAAAATAATAATTAAAATACTTTTTTATTTCAGGTGAAGAGGCCAGTGAAAGGAACCTGCCATCGCCCAACTTGGGCCATAAGTCCCCTGAACGCTGTGCCTGAAGGGGAGAGATTGATCCATTGAGACACGAAAATAAATTAAATTTATATGTAAATACTTAGGATATATTGTTAGCAAAAAAGTATAAAACATGTTTGTAGTCGGTAATTAATTATTGATGCTTAACTTTATCATTAGCTTAACATGGGCAAAGAAAATGCCTATCAAGTTTGCGTAAAATGTTTCACATCCATTAGGTAGATAGGTTATAAATCTTGCTGTTCTGATAAAATACAATAAAAAATAATTTTTATTTATTTTATTTCATGCACATTTTAAGCAGCTTTCAGTTTTTATTTTTATTTTACTCAAACAGTTTATAATAAACCAAAACATAAAGCGACAACAAACCACCGAATTCATGACAAGTGCCGACAACAACTGTCGACGCCATCCCTAACTACAATTGTTAATTGTCATGATTGCATAATTATTAAATGTTCAATTTTTATCAGAATAACTGCCGTTATAATTTTTTTATGTCATCTTTGGTAGAAGGGTTTTACGTGGTTTCGCGAATTGTATTAATGGTTTTTAAGTGCTGCAGAGACAAAACGTAATAAAACCTGCTACTAAAACCTAACCTAACCTAACTTAACCTTACCTAACCTTATTCTACATTTTATTATTTTTGAAAAATAATTTATTGTCTTTTTTTTAAATTATCTCCACACAGGAGGCCCTGAGGAAAATGATTCCCCTCAGGGCCTATGTCATCTTCGGGGATGCTGTGTGGAGGATCTTTTTAGGAAAGTAAAGAGAGGAAGTTCTGGGAAGGAAAAGGGTATTAGGGGTGGGAAGGAATCTGGAGGTCAGTGTGTCCAAGAGTGACTGACGTATGAAACCATCCGTCTTACTACAGTGCAAGGTGATGTTCCGGGAGAGTACGGCTGGATAAGTCAAAGGGACTCCATCAACCACACACTTCCGATCCGGCCTACCATGCAACTTGTGGGCAGACCCATCCGCCACCAAGACCCAGACAAACCTTACCCCGAACATGAACCCGGGAACCCCTGTTAAGTCACCAAATGTAGCGAACCACTTGGGGTGACCTATGACAGAGGTGTTAGTTATCCAATAAATGGTTCCCGGGGCGGCAGTACTCATACCCGCCTCCCAAATTGTTTTGGGAGGCGGGTATAGGTAAATCTTTACAGGATATCTGTATTATTTTTTTCCCATTTTTTATTCTGTTAGGTTAGGTTAGGTCAGGTTAAGTTAGGTTAGGTTAGGTTTTAGTAGATATTTTTGGGGGATATTTTGTCCAAAGGATATTTTGTGGGAGGATGTTTTGTCCGTAGGATAGTTTGCCGGGGATATTTTGTCGGGATATATTTTATCGCAGGATGAAATGTCGCGAAACCATCCTGCTGCCTAAGCCATTGACGCGTGGAAGTTTTTATGGCATATCTTCAAAGTGAATCCCACGATGAGCTTCTTTTAGCAGCCTGAACATACGGAAATCTGATGGCGCCAGGTCAGGCTGTATGGAGGATGGAGCAAGACTATCCACATACCATCCCAATCTCTTCAGTGGTGTGACGACTGGTGTGTGGTCTTGCATTATCATGCGAAAGAAGAACATCCGCCATAGCTTTTATTGGGCGAAAGTCGTGCTTTAAATCTTTTAAGGGTTGTGACATGCAGGACAGAATTATGCTTCCCAGCTCCAAAAAAATCAACCACAATCAAACCCTCTGCATCCCAGAACACTGTCGCCCTAACTTTAAATGCCTATTGCACAGTTTTGAATTGTTTCGTCCACGGTGAGTTTGTGTGGTGCCATTTCATTGACTGCCTCTTTGATTCATGTTCCAAAAATGAACTCATGATTCGTCTCCGGTCACAATTTTTATACCGTTGCATCATTGTACACATTTTTCAGTCTTTCATAAAAGCGAATGGGCGTTTCACCTGCTGCATTTAAGAATTCAATCACAGAACGCCGTCTAACATGAACATCGATGTCGGCCATTTTGCAAGCGACTGAAGTGCTGCCACCAGCTGTTGAAGCAGATAGTTACTACTGCAGTAAATTGTAGAAGAACGTTTGATGATTAGAGTAAATTTTTATTTTTTATTTATCTATTTTTATTTAAGTAGAAAAAAATAGGAGGTTTTAGTTTGATTGACCCTCGTAAAAAGTTGAATGCGTGAACTTTTGAATTATGAATTATGTGAATTAATTAATTATTCGCAGTTGAATTATGTGACGTATCGGCGTGATGTTTGTTACACAGTCATACAATGACACACAGGTGCCAAGAATGACTAATCAACAATCAAAATAATCAGAATTTGATTCCAAACAGCTTCGCAGACCTAAATTTATAGGTCCATAATTTGAAGAAATGATTAGGTATGTCTAAATGAAGCCAGCTTATATCACGAGGTGACAATTTAAGGCCAGATAATAAAATGACATGCCAACCATTTTCTTATTTTCTTTTGAAATTGAATTATTAGGAATTATTTATTTATTTAAACATCTGAAAATGGCTTTGACATTAAAGTGATACAGGAGATTATTAGTATACAGTTGTACACAGGAGGGTATCAGTGTTATATTAATAACAAAATAAGAATGTATGAGTATGCAAAAATAATATCGCTGAAGTAATAGGTACAGTTGTTATTCGAAGTACATTAAGATAATATTGAAAATAAATACAAAAGAAATGTGTACTGGTGTAATAATTAAATAATATACTGGGTTATAAGACGCTGACATGAAACAAAGTATGATGATGTGTGTATGAATAAAAGCTGGTATTTAGGTATAGGATACTACAACCAAAAAATAATAATTTGTAGTACTCACAAAGTTGTTAATATTATAAAATGTTATAATAACAGAGAAAATTTTATTTTAACAGAATAAAAATATGTAAAAAGGTGAATTGTTAGCAAGATATACACAGGAGAGCAGACTTTTTACCTAATATTTCGATGGCCAAAATTTGAAATGCTGTAAAGGACCATGTTAATTGACAATAAGAATTATATAGGTTCATATAAGCGTATATAATATTAAAGAAAAGTTAGAAATATAAATAAAAATAACGAGTGTGCTTTAGATCACACGACTGAAGTAAAACTTCACTAACTTATGCCGTCCATTAACAATATAACAATAACAGGAATAAATATATCCCCTCAACATCCCCATCAACTCAACTCAACTCAACTCAACTCTCAACTCTCGACTCTCGACTCTCGACTCTCGGCTCTCGACTCTCGGCTCTCGGCTCTCGGTTCTCGGTTCTCGGCTCTCGGCCCTCGGTTCTCGGCTCTCGGCTCTCGGCTCTCGGCTCTCGGCTCTCGGCTCTCGGCTCTCGGCTCTCGGCTCTCGGCTCTCGGCTCTCGGCTCTCGGCTCTCGGCTCTCGGCTCTCGGCTCTCGGCTCTCGGCTCTCGGCTCAAGATGCTCAACTCAACTCAACTCATATCATTGATTAGGGTTTCACATTGATAAGCATTTCATATTGATTAGCGTTTCACATTTTTTCGTAACGTTTCACATTTTTTGGTAACGTATTCATCATTTTACCCCCAAGTGTCGAGCGTGCGTAAAGAAGTTTTACTTCAAAAATTGATAAGACGAAACAAAAAATTTATAAATAGTATGGTCATGTGGGACCTTAAACCTTCTAAAACATTTTTGAAAAGTTTTTAATATCCATGTCAAAGTTTTTTCAAAGCTTCTATTTTTCATTTCGTTCGGAAGAATGTTGCAGTAACCCACTGGACTCCATTTTTGATATTTTTTTGAGAAACGAAACAGGGTATATATATGTATTCAACTAACATAATAATCAATGGATAATTTGTAGAGCGCCGTTTTGGGAAAAATCACCTCAAGGGGCAGTACAATTTATTATGAATTCTTAGGCTCTATCTATCTATCTAACATAATTATTATCCGAAATCATTTTGAACCTTTGGCGAACCCTACATGTCCAATATTTATTGTGGCCTTCAATATTTATCAAATATCGTGATATAAAAGACACAAATGCTGTAACTCCTTCGATGCAACTGGATGGAGTAACATTAGCCAACTGTGACTCATTTAAGTATCTGGGCTCACTCATCCACAAAGACGGATGATGTGCAGCGGATGTCACCCATAGAATAGGTGAGGGATGGATTAAATTCAGATCCGTAACGGGAATATTGTGTGACTCCAAAATGCCTATAAAACTTAAAGGAAAGATATACCAGACTATTGTTAGACCCGCGATAATTTATGGCTCCAAATGCTGGACTATGTACAACTCCTACTCTAGGCAAATAGAAACAGAAGAAATGCGAATGCTTAGATGGTCGGCAGGAGTATCACTAAAAGATAAGATTAAAAGTTCACGCATTCGTGGTAGCCTGGGTGTCACGGACATAAACAGCAAGCTGGAGGAACAACAGTAGAGAGTTGCGATGGTATGGGCACATAAGACGGAGACTATCAGACCACACAGTGAAGCAGGCAATCTCTATGGAGCTTCATCGACAGTCATCCAAAGGAAGACCAAAGAACTCCTGGATGACCCAATGCTCGAAAATACTTCGGAGAAACGGCCTGGATGAAGGTAATACTCAGAACCGAAAAATCTACAACCTGAGAACGAGAAGAACCGACCCCAACAGCCTACTTAGGCAATGAGTTGGGATAGCGCAAGGAAGAAGATCGTGATATGTATTGAACGCGTGGGCTAGCGAATTGACGGGTCACAATATGGATCACAGAATATGTCTAGTTTCCTGAATTCCATATCGTGAAACCGCGGATCATTCGTAGCACTCGGATCCATATTGATGTATCACAATTCTTTTTTATCAATGTGAAGGATGATTTTTTCCATATTTTTGTCGTCGAATTCTAATGCACCTTTTCCTGTGCATTTGGTCATCTTATTAGTATTTGTGGAGTTGCTAGATGTAGCTTTATTTAGTGTTTTCTTTGCCTGTTCATTTTGGAGTAGTTTGAAGAATGCATATTGATTTTTTTTTTTGGGTTCAATCTTCGGTCCGCTAAATTTCTGCAGAGGTTCGTCAGGAGCTTTATACCACTACACCAAAGGAGACATTGCGTCTCTTATTTGGTGTCACGCTGTGGATTTATTGAATTATATTGCAACCGAGTACCCGTGAATTAAATAGTTATTATCTATCTCATTCTCTCACAGGCTAAATCCTACAGCATTTCTCTTTTTAGTGTCGATCATTTCCGTTTCATCGAGTTTTTAATAAAAACGGTGCTAAAGAAATTTTCACTTCAAAAATTTTACACTAGAAGTGACTTCAAATTTTAATGGAAACTAATGGTACATTTTTCAAACCCCCCAGCATTCCGTCTCACTTACACTCGTCTGACATAACAGATCTCCATCCTATTTTAATTTAGAAAACCCAGTTTTCTATGGAAATATAGGCCTCGATTAGGCAAACATTTGGGTCAAGAATTACACCCACAAGACACTTATTGTGATAATCTTTATTCTATGTTTTGAACTGTTTATATCTGTTTAGATCACATACCGTTACGTTTGCTGAAGAATTTTACCTAAAGATTTCATGTTTTTTCTTCTTATTCTTGTGCCCTGTCCGTTCAACGGACGTTGGCTATCATGTTGGCTATGCGGACTTTGTTTACTGCGGCCCGGAACAGCTCTACAGTAGACATTTTCATGTTTCTTCAACGCATAATTTATTTGGAAAACTCATCGTAGGGCTGCATCTTTTCACGATTTTAAACGAGCAAACACATCATGTAGTTCGTTCATCTCGTCGAGTCTTGGCACCCTTTCCCGTTTCGCGGCTTGACCACTCGGTGGGCCAGTCAGTGTCGAAACTTGCAGTCGCGAGGACGTAGAATTAATAATTCATTCGCCGCAAACAACTTCACTCAGTACTTACTCCAAGTTCACTCCTACCCGCCTAAAAAAACTTCCGTAACGGAAACGAATCGGAATCGCGGCCATTTCCCGAGCCGACGGCAAATTGAAAGTTTAAAAAGCGTGAAATTCGAACGTGATGTTGCCAGACTAAAAAACCAACCGATAAATTACAAGAAAATTGGGATAGAATTTTCAATCAAAATAGAACTTTGATGTTTTTTTTTATTGTGGGCATTATGTCAAACGTTTATTTTTAAATATTATTCGACTGGTGTGATATTTTCGTACTACCACTGAAGGCGGTAAAATAATATGAAATGTGTTGAAGTTTTTACTTGTTTATGGTGTTTAATATTATTTTTTCGAGGCCTTTGATATAATTTTTTTACGATCACAGTGGGCGCTGGATTTGTTGTGTGTTGAAATGTGCGTCGTCGATACATAAATGTGAGTATATTTGAATATGTGATTTTAAAAGTTATTTTGGGTAGAGACAGTCATTTTATGAAATTGTCCAGTCATTTGAAAGGCTCACAACTGATGTAAAATTATGTTAATCACACTTTTTGGTCTCTCAAACGTGATTTGAGTTTTCATTTATTTATTTATTTACGAAGGTCTCAATGAGACGGCTGAAATATATATAATGCTGCAGAAATAAGTTCTCCGATCATCATGAATGAGCATGTTACACACGTGTGACCCGGAAAGAATGCAAGACTGACGTAAGCTTAATGAATAAAATTAAGAAGTGGGCATTCAAATGGTTTGGACATGTAGGGCGGGTGAACGAGGAAAGGTGTTGGTAAATGGTAGGAGAAGTCCCGGACGACCGAGGATTATATGGCATGTGAGAGTGAAACAAATGTTTGATGCTGGTCATATTAAGAGTCCGACAAGAATAAATTATCATTTATTTTATATTTTCAAGATTTTTTTTTCGGTATTTCTGGCTTTCTTTTCAATGTGGGAATAGAAAGAGAAGGCGAATGTATAAATAAATATTATTAAAATAGACAAACTTCATACTTATGTACCTGATATGGAAAATTGTAATCCAGACTTGAAGAGATGAAATTTTAAATGGAGGTAAGGCAATTGTAGATAAGTCTTGGTAGAAAAGTACTTGGTACACTGTAAGTCGTAATTCGGGTGGGGAATTTTTGTCAAGTCAATTTACTTATTTTATAAGTGTTTCTTTTATTTGAACCTCACCCCTTAAAAAAAAACGAAAATTAATATTTTATTATTTATGCATTGAACCTCTTACCCGTTAATATGGAATATTTTTTGTTCAAACAGTTTGATTTAGCTTTATTATTACGAAAAGTGAGTATTTATGTCGGGGGAGACAAAAAAACGTGCAAAAAATATGCACTTAACATTTTAATTTTGTTAAAATTAATTCACTTTTTATATTTATCGTTTTTATTTAACATTTCATAGACAAGCAATCAATGCTGCCAATCATAGAAAAAATATTATTCCCATGTAAAACAATAATTTATTCACGTTATTAAGTGAAAAGTTTGTACCTGTATTTAAAACATGGAAATAAATTTATTAGAATAATTACACATACCCGCTAGAATCTAGACAAATCCTGCTTTGCCGAAGAAACCATTTAAAACCTGAGATGTATATCAAAATGATGATAACATGCAGTTTCGTAGTTTGAACTTTATTTATATTTATTTTATAAGATTGGTACTTCTGTACATTATCCGTGCATCAAACTTTGGTGGGTTGACTCTATGTATATTTACCAATATTTCCAGAGTGGAAGATACTCTCAGTATCGCCGTGGTGTAACATTCAGAATTGAAACGTTGCTTGAAATGGCATTAGCCGTGTTTGGTGACCAGATCTGAATAGCCAGGTACTTCCCCACCTTCCTCTTCCCTATCTCCTTCCCCTCCCCACTACCCTCAGCCTCACAACATACCCCAATTGGGGAAGCCATAGTCTCACTGGCTTCAGACGGGAGCAGTTGGGACTCTTGTGCGGTATTAATATAAACATAAAAATAAAAAATATATTTTTAAAAAATTTGAAAATTTAGTATAATTTTTTTACCACTCTTTGTAAGTTTTTCTGCAATAAAAAATTAGTTAAACATAAAGATAATTTTTAGAATTGAGGTTCATTAGAGCGTATTTATATAAAGTGCTGAGTTTGATAACGATTGATCAAAAACTATAGGAGCTAGAGTGTACACAAATTCGGAAATAGTAATTTCGAGAAAAACGCGTATGCGTTTGGAAATAGAGTGACAGTAAAGGTAAATTTTAGGCAGTACAATATAAACAACTTAGTGGTTAAATTCCAGCACCATATTACAGTCCTTCGTCATAATTTTCGGCTTGCAGCTTTTCTTTTCGAGCTTTTCGGGCTTCCTTACTGTTCATACATCTGCGTCGATTTTGAATATTATGAATATACTAGCTGACCCGACAAACTTTTTTCTGCCATATAAATTATTTCTAGTGAATATTTTGGTTCTTAAATAAAAAAATAACGAATGTATTGTAAGTGTGTGGGGATGGGATCTATGACAGAAAGAGGAATGGAGCGCTGTAGACGATGGCCGCCGATAAAAACAAAAAAACACCAACCATTCATTTTCTCAATTCAAAGTATTTCATTAAAGTTACGGATATATTCATTGTCTGATCTCTTAAAAGTTAAATGTAACGTTAAAAAAAGTAATACATTTTTATCCTGAAGTAGGGAAATGAGATAAAGAAGACGCTCTCGCGAATGACTTGCGCGTGTGTGGATGAAAGTTCGATGAGGCGGACGTAGCACCATCTGTCATTCAACAACATAAATAATTTCGATCTGTTTGAAATACTAACGACGCGTTAAATTTGTTCATACAAACATATTAAAATTACGATAAAAAAATGGTAGGGTGGGGGTAGGAGGGTTAAAATTTAGGGTTATAGGTATTTTTGATGGCAAAAAAAAAATACAAAAAGAAAATTTTGTCAAAAAACAGACATTTTTTTCTGGATAGGGACACCCTAATCACTTGGCGCGGTGGTGTGAAATATACTTTTTGACCTATTCTCATACCTACCACATATACATTAAAAAATTCAAAAAAATTGGTTAAGTGGTGTCAGAGGAATACGACCACATACACTGTGACACGAAATTTTTATATATATATATATATATATATATATATATATATATATATAGATTTTTGAATAGTTCTACTCTCACTCAAACGCTTATAACTTTTAAAGGGCGTGGAATTTTGGTCTGAAATTTTAAGAATATATTTTTGAATAGTAGTTCTCCAATCGATTTATGAAAAAAAATAAGAAATTTTGAAGCTTCTACACCTATTTCCCCCCGAGAGGCTTTTTTAAAATGGGGATTATACCTATTTAGCAAATTATAATGAACATTTATTATTTTAAAAGAGTGTTGAAACGCAAATTTGAGTAGCAACCACTGATGTAGCATACTTAAGAATTGTTTCGTTTGTATAAATTAAGAAATGTAATGCATCTTTACATACGCCTTTGTGTCTTTACGACGTCATGCCAGTGATACAATTGTTAATTCTGTAAGCATTATGTTACATGACAGGTTATGAAATAAGTTATATTATGTGTTGCATGACGGGTTTGCAAGTTCCTACGTAAAAACATTTTTAGATTACAGACTTGTGTGGGACGTAAATCTACGTTTAAAATAAAGTCTTGATAGAAATGTTTCTACTGTGTTAGTTGCAAGCACAAAGCACGTGTTTATATTGCGACCGGTTAAGTGGATGATCAAGCAAATGCGTCCGGTTTCCACCCAAGCAAAACGGGTTCAATTCTCTTCCAGCTAAATCCGCCATCATTGCACAAAGATTTTCCGTTTTTAATTATGGAATTAATATATATTCTGGTTATTCTTAAGAAGCTCCGTGTAAATAAAAATATGTTTTATGTGTTCTGTATGTGACCACCAGATCCCCGCTTGTACCACAAGTTTCCGGTCACCGTGTATAATCCCTTGAGGTGATTTTTCACGAAAACGGCGCTATAAAAATTAGCCAAATATTATTATTATGAATTTAAAATAAAACAATAACTTTGTAAACACCACTTTTATTTTTTATATTCTTTATGCCGACCGGGTTTCGCTACAACCGTAGCTTCTTCAGGGCAGTACAATCTCTACAGTAGAGAGTTGGTAGAGATCTGCCAGATCCCCGCTTGTACCACAAGTTTCCGGTCACCGTGTATAATCCCTTGAGGTGATTTTTCACGAAAACGGCGCTATAAAAATTAGCCAAATATTATTATTATGAATTTAAAATAAAACAATAACTTTGGACACACCACTTTTATTTTTTATATTCTTTATGCCGACCGGGTTTCGCTACAACCGTAGCTTCTTCAGGGCAGATCTCTACCAACTCTCTACTGTAGAGATTGTACTGCCCTGAAGAAGCTACGGTTGTAACGAAACCCGGTCAGCATAAAGAATATAAAAATATAAGTGGTGTTTACAAAATTATTGTTTTATTTTAAATTATAATGTCACATCACAAAGTAACTGCTTCATATGAACAAATATTATTATGAACATATTTTAAAGAGGGAATATGACCAGACACAACCGGAAAATGTTATTTTTAAATGAAATTCTAGACTTATCGACTCTTTTCTACAAAAAAATATAAATTAGTTTGGAAAGATTGTTATTTTATCTAGAAAAGTTAACTTTTAAATTATGAAAAAATATGATTGCTTTTATTAATACGGTAATAGGTTATACCGTTAGTCGTTGGCAGTACACACTATACTATAAAGAGGTAATATTTGTTTGTTTGTTTGTGTGTTTGTTTGCATCGAATAGGCTCCGAAACTACTGCACCGATTTGAAAAATTCTTTCGCTGTTGGGAAGCTACACTATCCCTGGGTGACATAGGCTATATTATATTTTAAAAAAAAATAGGCATCCTTACTAAAACTTCAATAATGTAACCCAGGGTGTAAAAAAATTATCTAAAATATTCTTTAAATCGCATGCGCTGCGAAAACTATTGATGATAGAATAAAATAATGTAGTACGACTTTATAGAACATATCATTATTTACAAAAAAGGTCGGGACAGCATATGTCTAACTATTATGGTTATGCCACAATAAGTATTCTTTTATTTTAAAATTTTAATTAATATGTCGCCGCTTGAAAAGGCTCTTTATTTGTATCTTGGTTTTAATCCTTATCAAAATAAATTACTTCATATTTAAGACAGCTTTAATACCTTTATTTAACTTTTTGAATTTTTCAATTCGGATATTTAATTAGAAAGATATCACAAGTTTAAAAATGTTAGTATTAGAAAAAAGTTTCGGCTACGGGCCGCGCGGGAGAGGAGTCAAGAAATGCAGTGCCAGGGGGGTTTGCGGGACGGGGGAGCGGGAGAGCGGTGGCGGGGAAGGTGGAAGTGGAACGCTGGAGGGGAACGCACGGGAAAGGACATGTAAGGAGTAACATTTTATTTATTTGAATATGGCATGTATTATAAAAGAAAGTCCAAAAAAACGTGCAGCTCGCAAAAACTCAGAAACGAGTCCCGGTTCGATCAAGGGAGTTATATGGTTTGGTAGATCTCTATCCTCCCTAGGGAATAAGGGTATCCGTTTTTACCTAAAGGCCGTGCTTTTAACGATATAAGGGCTGAAAATTTTGCCCTCTTGAAATTTCTAGAACAGTCTTCCGGAAAGTTCTAGAAGGTTCCATAGAGCTGTAGAAAGTTGTGGAAGGAGTGGCGGAGTATGTCGTGGAATGATCAGGAATAGGAAATCGGGAACATCATTGTGCAACATTCCAGAACACTATCTTATTGTCCTGAGCGAAGCCGGGTAACCCAGCTAGTAATAAATAAAACAATAAATTGTTTAGCCTTGTCGTTTTTAAGAATTATCATTTGAGTTAGAATAATAATTTAAAAAAAAAAACAAATTGCGCAGGTGTTTTGCGACGAAAATACTTCAGTTTGTCTATTTATATATTTTTAATTAAATGAAGACAATATTAGCGAAACTCAATCTGAAATCTGTTAACAGGAAAATCAGAAAATCAGTTTGGCGTGCACTGCACTAAAATGTGTAATTTTTATAATCAGAATCAGAAAAATAAACTTAAAATCTTCCTCTCATACTTTAACAATATTCATTTCAGATGTCATTTCTCCAGCATTTGCACTATCCAACTTATTAAAAAAAAAGATTCTGGATGATAAGTACACGCTTTTACTTTCGATGCATTTCTGTCCCCCCCCCCCCCCCCCCTATGCTCCTTGCCCTAGAGTGATCACATTAATAAATGAAATGAGAACAGTCTGTTATTTCTGCGGAATGACGACAGTCTCAAACAAGACACGGACTATTAAGTAGTTCGTCCGTATGGATACTGTGGGATAGGGTGTCCACAGACCAGGAAAACCCGAAAAAATCATCGTGACTTTTTTTATTTCAATGATTGGCATCAGCGAGGATTCTGTAAAGTTGTAGTCTGCATAGTGTGGTTCCTTTTTATTAAGGATAACTGGGAAGATAGTACTTATAAAAAACCAGTGGTACATAGTCACAGCACGTCTAACAGAAAAAAGGCCTGAAAATACCTAAAATAGCAATTAAGTATGGAAGCCGAACGCTGGAGTACTGCGTATCAGTGATTTTTAATAAGCTCAAACATAAATTTATTTTTGAGGAAAATGAGAGTTTAAGCTTGAAAATTTTAATGATGTGGCTTATGAATGAAAATTCTCTATATCTTTAAAAAACAGAATAAACAATGAAGAAAAGCAAAGATATTATAAATAAGTATAACATTAAGCTTTTGCTCAACCCTTTTCTTTATGTGAATACCTCACAAGAGTTCCACTGAGACTATGGCATCCCCAATTGGGGTATGTTATGAGGCTGAATATAGTGGGGAGGTGAAGGGGATGAGGTAGAGGAAGGTGGGGAAGTATCTGGCTATTCAGATCTGGTCACCAAATACGCCTAGAGCCATTTCAAGTAACGTTTAAATTCTGAATGGTGGTATTACACCGGGGCGATACTGAGAGTATATTCTGCTGTGGAATGTGCCGCAAATGTACTATATATTATTTTAAACGAAGTAATGTGAAATAACAGAAATTAATCAAATAAAATTTATTTGCCCACGACGAGATTCGATCCCCCGACCGAAGGATTTCGAGTCAAGAGCGTTAGGTTATTCGGCGGCCGTCAATTGATACCACAGGTTCTCAACTTTATTTTGCCCTCCGCCCACTTTGAGAATATTTTTCTTCTAGAGCCCCCCAACTTTTTTTAAATTATAGGGGTGCTCAACTATCACGGAATCAATAATTCGATTAAAAATATATTAAATTATTTACCTTTTAGTTTAGCAAGTTAAAAAAGCAATTCTTTTGTATTTTAAGTGCAGGGTTGCTACCTCATTTCTTCTTTCGTATTCATGATATAGTATCAATTCTTAATAATATCTAATAGTAAAAGTAAAATCTTAGTAAAAGCCTAAATAGGCGTAAATTAATAAATAAATAAATCAATAACAATTTAAAATGCAAAAAAAAATACATATCATCTAATTTAATGTAAATCTGATTTTTATGGAATATTTCAGTTCAATTTTCATTCCCGAACTAACTAAATATGTGAATTTTTGCAAATGTGATAAAAAATGATGACAATAAATACAATAAAAAATTAAACAATATTAAAATTTACTTTGCTTTATTAGTACGTGATTACCGCGTTTTTTGTCTTATTTAGACCATGTTTTTTTACCTGCCCATGCCCTCACTGTGCCATCTCAACGCCCCCTAATTTTCTCTGGGTCTTCTACTGCCCCCTGAAGGTCTCAAACGCCCACAAGGGGGCGTTATCGCCCACGTTGAGAACCTATGATTTAAACCTTTATTAGTGTGAAAACGGTCGTTAATTCTCTTAATCACACGCATGTCCGGGATGTGAAATTACAAAAAAGTGTCAAAACGAAATTTAAGACAGAAACGAGTGTAAATTTGTCAGTTTTTTCGGTCGATTTTGTCGGTTTTCATCTCGGACAGCGGGTGACGAAAATACTCTTCGCAGAAGCAGATTTCTCAGAATTTTCTCTCAATATACTATCTAAGTAACATTCGCTTTTATTCAAGCTTGATCGGACTCGTGTAGTGACAAAAACTTTAATTTATAACACACCGGACACAATTTTATAAATATCATTGAAAAAATTGAAGGCATTAATTAAACAGTGTTGTTTAGTTATTATTAGTTATTAGTTCGTAAGCAGGTACCGAAGATATTACATATAATCCCATTTTTTGAAAAAGACAAATATTAAAAAAATATTGTTAAAGTATTATATTCACTTTATTACAAATTACAATACTTCTACTTGTTCATTTTATTAATATTCTATTTGTTCAAGAATTACACGTAAATGTAATTCTTGAGCAAGTAGAGAGGCTTCGGTAAATTTCGACTCAATTTAATCAGAAAACCTGTTTTTTTTTTTTTTTAATTTTGCTGAATTCTCGAGAACGGTGAGCTCTGGTACTGTAAAAATTTAGCTGCTTTTACTGGAATAACATAAATATTTTCAGTTTGCAACGTCAAGAGCTACGGAGCTTTGAAATAAGCTTTTAACAACTATCAAAACATTAGTACTTACAATCTTTTGAAAATGTTTTGAAAAATGGTTTCTGCATATACCGAAATCCATGCCAAGGAAAATCCGGGCGGCAAAGCTTATGACTTGTAACAATAACTCATAATATAATATAATAACTAGACATCGGATTATATGCATTTGCATATTTGCATATGCAAATGCATATAACTCCCTAATTACGGCGTTAATGCATATTTTAGCCTTTTTTTCCCAATCGTGCATATTTAGCATTTGAAGACGCATCCATTAAACGGAATATCGCCCTCATCTCAACACATTCCCACAAGTTACCAGATACCGTAGAAAAATTGGAAACGAAAAACCTTCCTCTATTTAAATCAATAGAAATACTGGAAGCAATGATTGAACTCGCCAACGCCCTTCCCAATTCAATATCAGAAAAGATTCGTGAAAAGTTAGACGCTATTTTGTTTAAAAATCCGAGTTTTGAAGACATGAAGAACTTTAATGCCTACATCATTTAAGCGCCCTTGAGGTGATTTTTCATAAAAACGGCGCTCTACAAATTGTCCAATTATTATTATTATTATCAACGGCACAGGTCATACATACCCTGCCTCAACTGAAATCTCCAGAAATGGCGCCAAATTTTTGAAAATTTTGTCGGATGACGTCAGTTGACGTAGAGAAGTCGTTTTCGGCATTTTGGGTGACAAACATCAAAAATTTTGGCCAGAAAATTTGGAAAAATACTTAATTATATATTGTCATAAAAACAATGCATAATTTTAAGAATATTTCGCTGTTTTTGTATCGTCTTTATTTAAAATATACAAAAATAAATATTTCGGCCTTTTTTAGTGCATATTTGCATGCATATTTTGGCACTTTGTTAGTGCATATAATCCGATGTCTAATAATAACTATATAAATATAATATAATACGAAATGCATCTGCATCATTTTGCATTAACGAAGGTCTCTCCAAAGTGTCTCATTAACTGGCTGTGACCGGTGGAACAATGTCAAGAGATAAAAATAGACAAGAAAAGACTAGAGGAAACATGAAAATACAAGAAAATATAGGAAAAACTTAAACGACCCAAAAATGGATGAGAATTGGAAAGAAGATGCAATAAGAACAAAGGTGAGTTAAGAAGAGACAATAAGATGTAAGAAGAGCCGAGAAGATCCAAAAAGAGCCAAGTAGTGCCAAGAGGAGACAATAATAGACAAAAAGAAACAAGAAGAGCCAATAATAGACAAGAAGAGCCAAGAAGATCCAAGAAGATCCAAAAAGAGCCAATAATAGACGAGAAGAGCCAAGAAGAGCCAATAATAGACAAGAGAGACAAGAGGCAGCAAGAATAGCCAAGAAGAGATGACTAGATTCAGGAAGAGGCCAGAAGAGACTCTAAAATTTGGACAATGTTGTGAAGCCGAATATTGGAAAGGAAAGTAAAAAGATCATTAAGAATTTCTTTTAAACTAGAATTTTCTAGTCGCCTGCACAGATAAGTATGTCAAACGATTAAAAAAATGAACAGGGGGTGACTTCCAATTATTGTAATGATTCATAATGACAAAATGACCCAACCGACACAAAATGGCAGTGGTCCAATGGAAATAAGCGTTTTGCGTAGGTACCTAATACCTACAATAAATACTGTATTACACAATAAATGTCCATCAAGGGTATTTGAATATAAGTTACTTTATTCACAACGGCATTTTAACTGCCTGCCTCACGATCTTCGTAAATCAGAGTTTAATCGAGATAGGCTATCTTCTTATAATAAACTTTACAATTCGTTTGAAGCTGGCAATGATACAAAAACTGGATATAATATGGGGCCATCGGACTTTAATGTTTTTCCAATCTAAAAAAGACAGGCCATAATTTTTGTTTTGTACGGATTTAATTTCTTGTGATCATGGACCCACTCCAATTGCCTGGTAAAATTATTTCCTCCACTTGTCAGGGTCATTTATTGCATGCAGAGCAGCCGAAACGACGTTCTGGATCTCTATGATTTTGATCCCTCTAACACATCGGTGATCTTTCTCGGCTTCAACTTTGCCAATGACCATGAGCTCTCTAGCAGCTGTTGTTCCCAATCCTACTGATCAACAATTAAGCCGAAATTTTGGCTCCACACTCCTCAAATGCACAAATACACTCTTCCCAACGCAACTTCACGATCAACGAGTCGAGAGTTACTAAACAAATCACTTAGCTGATCGGAGACTCAGATTGATCGATCGAAAAGTTGGTAACAACGGCACTACGGAAAAGTTGTAGGTAGACAGTTGATAGCCTATTTTGGATGCCTAGCTCTTCCAGAATGGATACAGTATTGGCAATCGCTTACGCTTGGCAATCCATGAAATCCTGAGAATTTTTCTCCAGCACCACATTATATACTTATAACGTGTGTTTAAATTAATTCTCATCAATAGAAGCAAGTATAAATCTCACGAATCGAAAGTTTACGGACTATAAACTTTACGAACCGGTGTGTTATGAATTTCTCGTTCTCGTACTGTAAATGTACCGGCTATGAATTTAATGAATCAGATAAAAATGGAATATGGAATATATGAACCGGTGATATACATATACCTACTGTGAACTTTAGTGTAATATCTCCAGAGACACTGGTTATATTTATGTAAGTACTTGGACCAGTATTGAAAACTTTGTTTTTTTTTTTAAACATTATAATTCAGAGGACTAACGTTATTTTTAACTGAAAGCTACGGTTTGTTTGCGGAGCTCTAGAATTATAATGACTTTGCCCATCTACCTTCGGTTACCTTCGGCACATCTCGGAAACGAGACCATATGATCCGAAGAGCCCATAGACAAGTAATGTTAGAACTGATTATAGACTAATTATGATACATTACATTTTCGAAACGGAGATATTATGATTTTTAGTAACTGGAAAGGCATAGATAATGAATTCCACTTAACTTTAACTTTACGAAACGGAGTTATGTTTTGAGAAATTCACTAACCTGAGAGTAATTACACTAATGTAATGACTATGAACTTTACGAATTGGAGAGGTAGGAACTATGCAATTAAATGCATCTCTCGAACATGAGTGGCATTCTTACCATTCTCAGTAAATTAGAAAATCAGTGCTGTGACTAAGTAAACTTCGTTGATTATTTACGGTAAAATAACATACACATCAGCAGTAACGACGAGTATCAACAACAATTGCCGCCATTTGAAAACTGTCATTGCTCAATGGCACTGACTTGATTAGATAGCACTTCAAAATCCGTCGCAATGTGAGCAATTGGCCTTGGTTTGCTCTGAATGGATAGAATTTGTTGTTCTTCCTTATAATGCAGCTTCACGAGTTGTGAAGCTTTCAAGAGTAAATTTGACTTTAAAAAAATAGAAAAATAAAAAAAAGCAAATTGCGATATTCTTCGTTTCTACATCGATTATCATATTTTTCAATTGTTCGAAAAAATGAAAAAAGTGTTTTATCATCGTTGTGTTTCTCCTATAAAGTGTGTACGAGTACTCCGATCTCTTTGAAGTCAGTTTTATGGTAGATACGTAAAATTTTCAGCACCTTTGATCTAAAATAATTAATATTTTTATATTATTATGCGCACGTGAATTCAATACAATAAAAAAAAATAATAAACACAACCATTTTTAGAGTAATTTGCTTATTCTCACTCGGCAACAGCTCGGCTCTGGAACGACTTACCGGCCTCTGTGTTTCCTCCCTCCTACAACATGAGTCTCTTCAAGACCCATGTTAACTCCTTCCTTTCCTCAAAAAGACCCTCCACACAGCATCCTCAAAGATGACATAGGCCCTGAGGGAAATTATTTTCCTCAGGGCCTCCTGTGTGGAGTTAATGTAAAAAAAAAAAAAAATTCTGACAAGTAGTCGAACAGATAAGCGCCCTTGAGGTGATTTTTCACAAAAACGGCGCTCTACAAATTGTCCAATTATTATTATTATTATTAGATACCAAATGCACTCCCAAAATTTTGTATTCAGTAAAAACCCAAACTTAGGCGGCACTCTACCATTATATTTTAATTTTTAATTTATTATTATTTATTCGACCCTCAAAATTTCCGATTTTCGGAAATACATTTAACTGGATTATAAAAACAATATTTCAGACGATACCTAATAATTATATGCTGCGAAACAAAATTTAGAAATTCCAATAGCGGTTATTCCCGTGAATTAGGCGACTAAATTCTTTGGAAATTCTATTGTTTTTTTTTATATCATGCTACTACAAAAACAAACAATTAATGATTCTACATTTAGTAATAAGTAGTGTATTGACTTCATAAGATCAAAAACCAGTCCATTACTTTATTTTCGATAAAATCTACTTTATTGATTTCAATTTGACTCCGTTTATTTAATAGATGTGATTGTGATTACATATTGTGTGATATAATATCAGTGCTTTAAGCAGATAATACATATTTAAAATGGTGGATGTAAATAAACGATACGAATTGCAGGAAGGTGAAAAAACGATCCTTTATAATGTTATCAAGTTTTTCCAAAAGATCCGTGGCAATCCAGAATACATAAAACATTGAACTTCAAACAAGTACATTTATTGGCAGCAGAGGCTTGCGGCCTCAACCTGTCGAATATTCGAAGAGTGTTGTCAGAAGCTTCTCATTTTCCGTACGCAGAAGAAGTAAAAATGTTCAATCAGCCTCGTAAAAACTACAGAAAACCTAAAACGGTAACGGGATTGAAAGATTTCAAAAAGGATGTTATTATAAATGAGAAGCAAAAAATTTCCTCAAAGTTTATTTGTGTATATAATATTTGTGAGTTTGTTTTTGGTTATTCCTATGAGATGTAAGATAGGTAAGGATCCTGGGCAGAATGGGATAGCTAAGCCTTAATTACAATTTGAGAGAATTTGAAAGTTAAAACACCAATATTTGCATAGACATACAAATAGACAGACGAGAACCTACAGATGAGGGGTAAAAACCAACTATGGCGGGACGAAGAGAGGAAAAATTACTGTGATTCGCCAATAAATCAATCTAACAGTATATAAGCACCTCGCACTATAATATCATCATTTAGTTCTTGAGAGTAAAATCTGCTTTTGAATGAATAGACCTTTTTATATGGGAGCGCGAATTGCATCCACGTTATAAACAAATGTGAAAAGTCCAAATACAACAAAGTAAGGTTCGCGTATTTTCATAGTCGAATATTTTGTGGCCGTATTTTAGCTAAGACACTTTTACAAATGTTTCATAATTTACTTACCCCAGTAAACAGCGGCTTTGTGTTTCGCGTAGCGCCATGTATCTCGATATGATAGTATGTGTTATCATTTTATGCGTATTAGTAGCGAAGCTACACTCGAGCCCAGCCGGTTCCAATGGAATGGTTCCAATGGGAGGGGGAAATAATACGCTTTTATCACTTAGGGCAGGTCCATCTATTTGTACGTCCGTGAATATTTGTCAATTTGTACATTGGTTTACACCTTTCTCTACAATGATACTAAAGCTAAACTTGTCTAAATTAATAATTAATAAAACTAACAAAATTTTGAGTCTGAAAAAATATCCCATTCTTCCTCCTCCTCCCTCCCATTTTGATGATGAGTCGATGCTTTCTGGTTAACTAGTAGGAAATTTCAAATGTTATACTAATTTACCGGACTGTTATGCTTCCCTGTGTTGTTTTATTGCATATTTGATATACAGAACACAGAAACATTTAAATAAAATTTGATTTATGGAGAGTATTCGAATACTGCTTTCCTCATTATCTCAAAACTTAGTTGGAGATGTCTGACTAATCAACTAGTATTAGACAATAGATATATATGTATAAAGGGTTTCATTTAGTTCTCGAGGTCGCTAAGACTTTCTGACTTCTCAAAATATCCCTGCCAATTACCCGATATTTATTTACGTACTGGTTATCAGAATTAATTAACGATTCTGGATGGGATTCCGTTAATTACTTCTTAGAGAGGAGGCTCAAACATGTTACAATCACGCGTATAATCTACGGATTAAGTTTCTTTATGTTGGTTGACTGCCAAGTGTTTGAAACTTTACAGGGAAGAGATAATGTCTGCTTAGTACCTACTTAATTTACGGAAAGGTAAATAGATTATGTCTATCACAGCTGATAAAGCAATGTAATACTGATAATTGGATCATTTGTTTACCGCTGTTTTTGTGAAATAACCTCAAGGGCGCTGTGCAAATACAATACTATAAAAACGATAACGTTGAAAACGATATTAGTGAAACTCAATCGTAAATCTGGAAACAAAAAAATCCGAAAAAGATATTGGCACCTCATTCCTTTGAACTTCCTCTCGCTCCTTTGCTTAAGGCGCGGTATACCCGCTCAAAAAGAAGAAGATGGAGAGATGTAGATGAGTAAACACGAGTGTTAGAGAGACCGCGCTAATATTAAAAACGATAAAATCTAAGCGAAAATTGTGAAAATGTTTAATACCACACGACTCGTTTAAAATAGAGCAAAAATCTCGTGGAGATAGTCTAAAATAACATCAAAAGAAACTCTGTCCATTTTTTTATACATATAACTTGTAAAATAACTGAAAAAACGTGTTTATAATAATTTTCGGAGCATTATTTGCGATTTTTTTCTTTCGAGAGAATTACATTTAATTGCCATTTAATGAAAATATGTAACAAATCGGTAGAAATGTGGAAAGCCGGCCTCAATCAGACCCTTCACACAGCATCCCCCTAAGATGACATAGTTAAAATTATTTATTTATTTTATAAGAAAATATTATCCCTGTGTGAATCTTATATAAAAAATAAAAAATATCTCTTCTGGCAGGTCACCTCGTCAAATAAATACAGTTTTACTAAGGTAAGCTTGGAGAAGATAATCTTTTGCACGCAAAGGACACAATATTATTTAAAGACTGCACATTGTTTAATTTTACAAAGTTTTGTGTGATAAACCTGTTAGTGATTCCTGATGTTATTTTGAGTCGGGCGATTACTCGCCTGGGTGAAAGAAAAATTGACAAATAATAACAAAATAACAACAAAAATAAATGTCACCGGAGACTAAAATTTCATTCAAATTTTTACTCCAAATAATGTTGGGAATCACTGGTTAAAGTAAGTCAAGTACTTACATCCCTTAATACCCTGTATATAATAATATATGGAAGATTGAAAGAATTTCTTCAAGTGTTCATTTTAGAATTATTATTTTCCTTTTGCTCTCCAATTTTGGGGGTTAGCATTAGACCCACCATATCAAGCAAGTGCAATAAATAAATCAAATCTGAGCCCAAATATGATTCTGCTTGTTGAACTCCGTTGTACAACTTTCTTATTTCATAGGTAGGTACTTATATCTACTTGCGTTGTGACTGCTTATGCTTTCGTGCTCAGTGTATTATTTATGTACTATATACTTATTATGATGCTCCTGTACAACTTACCAATGTTAAATGTAAAAGCCATCAAGGCGTAAATAAATAAATAAATAAAATTTTAAAAATGCAGGTTCGGTCGAACGCTTTTTGTTGACGAATTGGTAAAAGAAAACACGTTGGAGTAAATTCTGAAATTCCTTTGAAATACCAATTAATTTCAAACGCAATCTTTTGGTTCTAACACCGTCTTAGACGGGTCATTCCAAGTTTTAGTGTTCTTTAATTTCGGCTTCAGTATCGTAAAAGTTTCCCACAATAATCTAGAGAGCTGATACATAACAGACATCCCAACTTTTTGCTTTAATAATTCTTTTCTATTTATTGCTCGCGTTTGGTTTAATGAACATATTTCTATTTTTATAGGCGATTGAAATTATCCAGAACTTTCTCCGGGTTCCAACGGAAATTGTAGATTTTATTTTGGAATCAAAAATGATGTAACTATCAGGACTGTAAAATGTTTTATAATTCTTTGCAATATTAGGATGTCTGAAAACATGTTTTAAAATTTGTTAATTTAAGGTGATTTTAGTTTCTCAAATAGCAATAATACATAATTCTACCTTATAAAAAATTGAAATACCTACATTTTTTTTTTTAAACCCACCTTAGTACGCCTAAGTGGTATAGTTTACGAAGAGTGGTACATATAATGTTTTTAAGAAAGGTTCGGTTAAAACCCTTCATTTTCCGATAGGTACCCTTTTGAAGTTTTTTTAGTAAAAGATCCACCTTTGAGAGAAATAGTCCCTCAATATTTACTTTTAATACTTCTCCTTGGCCGGGAGACCTTTCGGTCTTCGGCCCCTTACGTAGCGGCATAATTATTTATTTATTTATTATTTTTTATTTATTTATTATACCTTTAAAGTGAAAACTTCATTAGCACTGTTGTGATTTGAAACTCGATGAAACGGAAGCTAGCGATACTAAAAAGAGACAAACCATACTATAAGATTTAGCGGACCAAGGATCGAATCCTACGAAATCCAAAAAAAAATATATATATTGATATGTATTTTTGTAAAATCAATATCCAATCTTCAAACTACTCCAAAATTAACAAGCAAAAGAAAACACAAAAGAAGCGACATGTAGCGACTAGCGACTCCGAAGAAGAAAACACAAATACTAATAAGATGACCAAAAGTATAGGAAAAGGTACACTGAAATTCGTAGACAAAAATATGGAAAAAATCATCCTTCACATTAATAAAAAAAGGGCTTCGTAATCTCACCACTCTTGTCTGCTTTAGTTTTCTGAAGGTTTCATTCTACCGCGTGTGAATTGTACACACTGATCTTTTTATGTTTTTCAAAATACAATCGCGTTAAACCGCAATTAAGCAGTTCGTCAACAGGATGTTAATGTTCAATTACAACAGTTATTCAATTACAATATTTGTGGAATTCCAATATAAACATATGTACATAATATTATTATTACTCGCTGGGGTACCCGGTACCACTCAGGGAGTTTAAATGAGATTAAACTGCGTTCGAACCCACGACAGTTCTTGCGTTATATACACCTATCAATGGGTAGCCCCACCCATACAAAAAAGGCTTCGAATGGTCCACAATGTTCCAGAACATTCCACAACATTCGAGTGTTCTGGAATGTTCTACAATATTTCGGAATGTTCTTGAACATTCCACAACATTCCAGAATGTTATGGACTGTTCTAAAAATTTCTAGAGGGCGAAACTTCCAGCCCTTGTATTCAAAAGTACGTCCTTCGGTAAAAATGGGAACCTTCTTCATGGATGGGGGGTGGAGTGCTACGACACTATATAACTCCCTTGATCGTACCGGGACTCGTTTCTGAGTTGGGACACACACAAATGTACACTGTATTTTATAATATACTAGCAGACCCGGATGCACGTTGCTGTGGCTAGCGAAACACAACGCCACGCCATTACCCAACCTTTATAACCAGCGCCATCTGTTAAATTAAATCCACTCCGCCCGCTTGCCAGCACGCTGCCCGGTTGCCAGTTCGCTCCCTGTATTTATTATGTAAAGGAATAATAACCTAGAAATACCTTAGGATTCCTTTGTGTTCGAATAATGAAATTATTTTCAAAGGTCATTCATTGATATGTTGTCATGATGACATAAAAAAACAGTTTCGTTCTTTTACTAGCTATGTGGCGGACATTGGAGTCATCAAAATATTAGGAAAATAATTGAATTTTTTTAAGATCGACAAATAAACTTCAAATGTAGTTTCTTTGTTTACAGAGAAACACATGATTTGTTTTGTCATTACAAATAAAAAATACAACAAATAGACAAATTGTCTTATATATACATACTGGCTCAACCGACAAACTTCGTACCGCCTCATAATCAATAACTGTTGAATTAAATTCAGTTTTTTTATTAAGTTAAAAATTACACAATGAAGCAATCATCCATGCGCAACTGTACGTGTTTTGTTTTTATCAGTATCAGAGATGGCATTGTGTACTGATTTATATGCGGAATTTGGGAGGCGGGTATCGGTGCCGCCTCCCCGGGAACCATTTATTGTATAACCAACAACTCTGTCATACGTCACCCATAGGTCACCCCAAGTGGTTCGCTACGTCTGTTGATTTAGCAGGGGTGCCCGGGTTCATGGAATGACGATTGTCCGGGTCTTGGCAGCGGATACACCTGCCCACCCGCTGCATAGCGGGCCGGATCGAGAGAGGCTGGTTGAGGGAGGCCTTTTAACCTTTTTAGCTGGACTCTCTCGACCCATCGCCTTGCACCGCAATTGGAGGGATGGATTCATACGTCCGTCACTCCCGGACACACTGACCCCAGATTCCTACCCACCCTTCATACCTTTTCCTTCCCAGAACTTCCTATCCTTCCTTTCCTTAAAAAGACCCTCCACGCAGCATCCCCTAAGATGACATAGGTCCTGAGGAAAATAATTTTCTTCGGGGCCTAAAAGAATGTGTGAGCTAAAGTAAAAAAAATTGCTTTTCATTATCTTTATACGTGTGAGAGATTTTTATTACAATTCTTGTATCTTTCCTTTGGATGGGTGGAGACATACGTTCACCGTTTGTCTCATTTTCGACTGTGGACATTTAGTGTGTAAGAAAGAGAGGCAGCATTATATACGTTTAAAAATAAAAGCAAAACAATCAGCGCATTGACATTTGACCTTTTTGAACCTCACTACTCAATATTTGATGGAATCTCCAGGTTGGATTTAAAGGAAAACACGTGTAACTTATTTAATCAGTGATATATTTATTTAACTACTAAACAATGTTAATCCAATGGGATTCTGTTGACGAGTTTCGCAACACGCAACGTGTACATAACGACGGTTGCTAGAAATCTAATTCCTCAAACCACATACTGGCGGCAGCACCATACAGTACAAATGTAATTTGAACACAACTTCCAACACGCCCCTTTACATTTGTACTTGTTATAGTCATAAACATTTTTTGTTATTCTTCCAATTTCAACAGTTTTCTTAACTTAACAAACTTTGGCTTGCTCAAGGATTTGGTTAATATATCAGCAATATTTTCATCAGTATCGATCTTTACAATATCAATATTTCCATTCTCATAACTCTCATGTACGTAGTGATACTGAACCTCTATGTATTTAGACTTTTTAGAAAAGTTTCCGCTTTTAGCAATTGATACTGCTCCAGAATTGTCCTCATACAATTTGACTGGATCATTCAATTTAATTTTGAACACTTCACTTACTAAACCCTTCACAAACTTCAATTCAGTCAAAGCGTCAGACAATGCTACGTACTCTGCTTCAGTGGACGACTTAGTTACAGATTTTTGTTAACGAGACTTCCAATAAACAGTATTGCCAAACAATCTTATTAAATACCCCGATGTAGACTTTATATCATTAATATCACCAGGTTTTTCTACTAGACTCCATGTTTCATTCTTCTCAATACAATTAATTTCTCTATTCATTGCATTTACCCATTCACCGGACTCTTCATGTTCAATTGCCTCTTCAAACGTATTCGGTACATCTGCATTGCAACAATTTACGTACACACAGTAACTCACGAAATCGTCGTTCACATATTTCTTATTCGGTTTTCTTTCTCGCATTGAACGTCTCACTGATACATCTTCACTTACTTTTTTGTCACTCTCATTCTCTCCATTTGACTCAGCAGACTCATAAATGGATTCATTTTTATTTTCTTCCCCAACAATATCACTCACACTTTCATCAGACTCATTTCCAATCATCTCATTCTCTTGATTTTTGAACCCAATGTATTTAATATCGTTTTGAACAATATCAACGTGTCGCGCTACGATTATTTTGTTGTTTATTAAGACACGATAGCCAACTTCGCAATACCCCAATAAAATTCCCAATTTCGCTTTATCATCCCACTTTGATTTTCTCAATTGCTCTGGTGTTCGGACATAAACTCTACTCCCATACAAACGTAGATTGTTTACATTTGGTTTGACTTTAAAAAATATTTCATAAGGCGTTTTCATTTCAATGGTATTTGCAAGTGTCCTGTTTCTCAAATACGTTGCTGCTTTAATCACTTCGGGCCAATATCGAATATTTACTTTGGCTTCTTTTAACAAACATCTTGCATTGTCCATAATTGTACGATTGAATCTCTCAGCTACCCCATTTAATTCGTGAACATATGGCGGACAAGGCATAACTCGAATTCCCCTTTCTCTCGCAAACTGATTAATTTTACCGTTAATAAACTCGGTGCCATTGTCACATCTCAACATTTTTATTCTTTTCCCTGTAATGTTCTCGACTTCATTTACATAACTCACAAAACAATCATAGACTTGATCTTTGGATTTGATACAATAAACTCTCGCCAATTTACTGTAATCATCAATGAAACTCAAAAAATATTTTTCTCCACAATTTCCGACTGTTGGGTGAGGCCCATTAATATCTGTATGAACGATCTCTAGTACTTCAGTTGCTTGTTTTCTCTTGTTATCGAAAGGCAAATTATGCATCTTTGATTCAATACACGTAGCACATTTCAAAATCTCAGACTCTAGTTTTTTTGGCAATCCAATTAAAATTTCACTTAATGTTTTTAAATAATTGAAATTTACGTGACCCAATGTACGATGCCATTTTTCTTTCAAGGTCATTCCTCCATCATTACTACTAGACAATGCATTATTTACTTCACTCAATTTTCCGTCTCTCTTGATAAAGCTTGTCATGAAATACAAATTATTCACTTTTACCGCAATTGCTATCAACTCATTATTTTGATTATACACTTCGGAAACATCATCGTACGAAATAATTGAATTGTTCATCGTGACTTTTGCATAGCTCATTAGATTTGATCTCATATCACGCACATAAAAAACATTCAACATAGTTACCATACTCTCTCTACCATTGACCACAAACAATGCTTTTACTTTACCAATTTTCGTCGCTTTCATTACTCTACCATCTCCTAATTTTACATCAATGGGATTTTTTAAAATTATACATTCATCGAATAATGCATCGTCATTAATAATATGGTCAGTACATCCACTATCCAGGATCCAGATTATTTCATTTTCATTTCTGTTCCTCTCATTCTTAATTTCAGTTTTATTCACTTGAGTCACAAAAACATTACCAGAGTTCCCAGATTGATTTTTCTCACTACTCGACGCTGTGTTGACACTCCCATCGTATAAACTTCTGTTGCCTCTGAAGTCGCCTCTGCTGTTGTTATTATCTCTGTAATGACTGTTGCCTCTGTAACTGTTACTCCCTCGATAATTATTACTGCCTGGGTAACTGTATCCTCCTCTGTTTGACTGACCTCCTCGATATGTTTGATTTGACTGTCCTCTGCTTCTGCATTCCCTCAATATGTGACCAGCTTTGCCGCAGTTGTAACATTTTTTCGTCTCTGTACTAAAGGCACTCGCTTTCACAGACTGATCACCATCTTTGTTCTTGTCTTTCATTTCACTTTGATTTTTTTCCCATTTTAACTTGATTTTGCTTTTTAGAAATTCCACTGTTCTATCCTCTGTCGGTAAAACATCAATCAAGTCCCCAATGTAACTGTATGATTCTGGGAGAGACTTGATCAAATAATTTAATATTTCTTCGTCCTGAATTTTCGCCCCTGCGGCTTTCACTTCATTAACCGATTTTTCGAAGTCATCAAAAAATTTCTTGGTGTCTGAATAATTCACAAGTTTTATTTTTTCTAGTTCGTTTCTCTTCACAATTTGTAGGGCTGTCAATTCTTTTAAGTACTCTTTGTCAAATTTTTTTATTATTTCAAATGTGGACGGTAAGTGCTTCACATACTCTAACTGCTTGTTCGAAATGGCACTGTAAATGTAATTTGTTGCTTGTATGTCTTTATCATTCCACTCGGTTTCACTTTCAGTTATTTGTCTCTCTCTTGTGGCCACAACATAGCACTTTTTATACTGTAAGAACTTCAAAATTCGGGTTTTCCAATTTGAATAGTCTTGTCCATCAAAAATTGGAATAAGCACATCATCTTGTTTCACGTACGCCATTTTTTTTTTCGTCACAACGGTTCACCGCATTCACGTGTTCCACAATTTCACAAGTTTATTCTTTTTCTTTATCTTTCTATTTTTCCGTATCTAACCACAATTCTGATACCATGATGGAATCTCCAGGTTGGATTTAAAGGAAAACACGTGTAACTTATTTAATCAGTGATATATTTATTTAACTACTAAACAATGTTAATCCAACGGGATTCTGTTGACGAGTTTCGCAACACGCAACGTGTACATAACGACGGTTGCTAGAAATCTAATTCCTCAAACCACATACTGGCGGCAGCACCATACAGTACAAATGTAATTTGAACACAACTTCCAACAATATTATAGGTACTTATCACAAAATTGCAGCAGTTCATTCAAAATATGAGAATTAGTTTCTTACAAAATGTACCTATGGGGAAAAGAATTGTCTTAATAACTATTTTTTTCGTTAATTTTTGTGATGTTTTAATAGTTATTATGTCATCCGGGGCGGAGACAAATCCAACAAATCACAGATCATCCAAATCGGCTCAGCCGTTCTCAAGTTGTAAATAGTGTAACTAACCCGACTTTGTTTTATATATTAATAAAGATATTTCAACCAAATTACACAAAACCTTGATAAATTATAAATATAGGTAGGTACCTATAAAAAAATATATATTAAAAAAAATTTAAAAGAAAGACAAACATTCCCGGATTACGAATAACCCAACGATGTTTGAAAATCTCCTACTACCACCACAGAAAGCCGAAAATGTTGCTCGTGTTGTGATGGAGGACTTAGCCAGCAGAGGAATCGAACATGCGACGCCCGGGTGGGACCCAAGCGCTATGCCCACTCAACCACTGACCGGTCAAACCTAAAAACCTTCCTCGTGAATCACTCTATCTATTGGCGAAAACCGCATGAAAATCCGTTACGTAGTTTAAAAGATCTAAGCGCACAGACAACGGGAGCTACTTTATTTTATACTGTGTAAAGATATTTATTATAATATAACTATGCAGACTGTCACATTACTATAAATCGATTCCACAAGCAGAGATTTTTTCCGCGAAAACCTTATGAAAATGGATGGTTATATTGCCACAGAATTAAATCAACACATTTTAGGTTACAGTGTGTTTGACTGAAAATGTCAGAGTTTCACAAAACAGGGTGCAGTCGACCTTTCCCTATTTCTATTCACATTAATAACCATCGCCGCTGTTTGCATTGGGAAACCCATGATATGGCGTTGAAATTAACGTTCTGGGGAGTGTCAATGGTAAGGTCATATAAGTGTGTTATGTACACAACTCTAGAGTCGTATTGGTTGTAGTTAGCGCTTCTATAACACCCACAATGTTGATGTATCAATTGAAACACAGGGTCGACCGTTTGTGTTATGATAAAAATAGGAAATTCTAATGAAAAGAAATCTGATATTGGTACGTTTTATTAGTTGGTACATTCACAGAATAAAAAAATACTTTGTAAGATAAACATTATTGAGAAGTACTTAAGTATTTTAAGTTTCTGGAATTGGAAAATTATGCGTTTTAGTAGTTGCTTCGTTCAAATTAACATCGATTGTTCTCTAGGAGACCATTATGATTGATGTGAATGTTTTAAGGTAAGTTTTTTTCTTCACTTATTAAAACCAAAATATTATCGTATGAAGCTAAAAACAGTTCTTAGTTTTGGTTGAATTAAAAAATTATTATTTTTTTATTGGTGCCCTTTTTTACTCATTTAAAGTACGCTCTAGCGTGTTTAAATCGCACTTTATGGAACGCGCGTTTTTTAAAGTTACCATGGCAACATCAACAAATCAACAAAATGTGAAGTCTAAATGTCAACTTTTAACTATAATTCTGACAGGAATATTTTAAACGTCAAATAAAACATTACAAATATTTCAAAAATTTTATTCAAAGTTTACATTCTTTTTTACATCGTTTACATTCTAATTATTAATATATAGTCGATGCTTTGTACTGTTCCGACATTTTCTGAAGGTAAGCAAGCACAACTCGTTCATCTACATCTACTACGTTTTGCTCCTCCATCCATGTTATGAACCTTTCATATTCTTTTTTATAAACGTCTTTGGATTTTTCAGGTATTAACCGCGATTCTGCTTTGGTATTTAAATTATCAATGTTAGAACTCATTTTACAACACACAATAACTAGTAAAAACTGTGATGTCAACTATTAATCTTATGTGACAGATTGCAAATTAATGTTTGTGTTTTTCATTTCCATGACAACAAGATATGGTGATGTCACATCACGAATTCATTAATAGTTCTTATTTCCAAATTTTTAATAATAATATCAATATTTATGTTTTCAAAGTGTACCAATAAAAAAAAATAGCGTAAAATATTCGTGGATAACTGGTCTTTAAAACACTTGCTTTATTTGGAGCACTCGGCTACGCCGTCGTGCTCGAAAAATCACGCGTGTTTTAAAGACCTGTTTATCCACTTATATTTTAATATACTATTAAAACTAGCCAAAAAGTCTTTTTAATTTTAATAATTATGTCAAAGCATGGGGTGAAGAATTGTTTTTAAAATTTCTGTATTTTCAAAATACCTCAAATGCAACATTTTTCATTTTCGTAAATCGGCGTGAAGAATTTTTATAAAAATTTCTGTATTTTCAAAATACCTCAAATGCAACATTTTTCATTTTCGTAAATTGAAATAGTTGTTCCTCATTGTTATCTAACTGATATAAAGTGTTTTAAAAATAAAATGTGCTTTTTTATGTGAATACCTTATAAGAGTCCCAGCTGCTCCCTTATGGAGCCAGTGAGACTATGGCATCCCCAATTGTGGGAAGGGGAAGGAAATAAAAAGGATCTGGATATTTAGATCTGGTCACCAAACAAGCAACGTTTCAATTCTGAATGGCGGTCATTCGCCAGAGCGATACTGAGAGTATCTTCCACTCTGGAACCTTTCGCAAAAATTCTATTTTATTTTTAATTAATTAATTGTGAGTCAACAAAACGAATTAATACCAAATCATATGTTCACATTTGAACCCGCGTCCTCTAGGTTGCTAGTCGAGAGACTTTCCCTCGACCACGAAGGCCGTTATATTATATTTTCAGGTCTTTAATAACCGAGGAATGTTTGTCTTTCCTTAAAAAACACACAAGCACTAGCAATAAATAACCTACCTGTAGGATAGTGTGGTGACCCGACAATTGATCCGGCTACAATTGCCTCCCTGACAGTGGCCCACCGACAGTTGATCCCCCGGCAGTTGATCCCCTGATAGTCAATCCACCGACAGTTGATCCACTGACAGTTGATCCACCGACAGTTGATCCACCGACAGCTGATTCACAGACAGTTGATACCCCGACAGTTGATCCACCGACAGCTGATCCCCCGACAGTTGGTCCCCGACAGTTGGTCCCCCGACAGTTTGTCCACCGACAGTTGCCACTGACAGTTGATTCACCTACAGTAGATCCCCCGGCAGTTGATCCCCTGGCAGTTGATCCACCGACAGTTGATCTACCGCAGTTGGTCCCCGACAGTTGATCCACCGACAGTTGATCCTTGACAGCTGGTCCCGGACAGTTGATCCCCCGACAGTTGATCCCCAGACCATTGATCCATCCGACAGTTGATCACCTATAATATTATCTTTTCAAGTATTTGCGTGCTCCTTCGGGTAGTCGAAATTTTCTTCTGATAGTAAAAATATTTTTGCAGCGGATTTTCACTCAAGATGCTGTCAGATATAAGTATATAGACTTGGTTGTACGGCCGTATATCATATTTGCATACTTACTTGAAAAAATACATTTTAGGGCATCAACTGTTGGAAGGATCAACTGTCTGGGGATCAACGTTCGTGGGATCAACTGTCAGCCGGCCAACTGTCGGGGGCCAATTGTCGCCGGATCAACTGTCATGGAACCCTGTAGGATATAATATATATTGATCGTACCAGACAATTATTTTTTTTGTATTTTTGAAATGTGAAAAGTTTTTGTCTTGGTAAGTCAAGTTAGATTCCGGGATTTTTCACTTGTGATATTTGATTATTTGATTAAAATAAATCAAGAGTCAATGGATTTATTTTGCGTTCGACTGTACAGTTAAGTGTGACGTTCTGTGCCTACAGTATTGGCACAAATTAACGCAGAAATTTATTTTACGATAGCGTTGCGTTGGTATTTCGAATTGACAAATTCCTTCATTACGTCGCGTCGGCACTCCGAAAATAACATCGGAAAATCGGAATCTACGGTCGACAACGTCAGGTGACAGTGGTGCCAAAATGACGTAGGGACCGATGATTGGAGAACGTCGCCGTCAATATGGCGGGAAATGGAAAATTATTTTTCTAGGTTATTTATTGTTTATGCTCAATCGGGCTCTTAAAATTTTAATTAATAATATGAGATATCGATAGCGGAAATTTGAAATGCTGTAAATGAAAAAATGGGTTAAATTCGACATTTTTCTCGGTTTTTTTGCTCTTACGATCTGCCTCGTCCAAATATTTCTAGGAAAATAAGGACGTCTTATACGACGTTCATTTTAAGAAGTTTTTTTAAATATAAAAAAAATTAAATACTGTTATTAAAGTATTCTGAAAGATCTCTTCAATGTTATTTTATAATAAAAAAATCATAATTATTGATCGACAAAAACAGGATATTAAATTTTTTGAAAAAATAAAAGATTTTTTTTCGCTCTCCTGAACAATAAACATTTTGTCCTGTACAGTGTACAGCATTACCATTATCGATGTGTACCTAATTTTTTCGCAGTTTCGGTGCGCGATTCGGACAGATTTATCAGAAATCCACGAACAACATTCAAATTTCCGTGATCGATATTGCAAATATTCTATTAACCGCCGCACATTGAATTAGGCACAGGTTTCGGAAATTACACTACATTTCAACTTAAATTCTACAACAATCGACTAAATACGTTCGGATAGATTGTAAAAGATGCATTTGTATTTAATGTTCAAAATTTCCCGTATAAAACGATTCCTGTGCCACCATTTTTTTTGCATGGGTCGACATTTGCATGAGTTTTGTTTCAATCTAAATACCGATGAATTACTTAGTCAACCCAAACTAAGAACCTAATAGCCAATTTTGTGCACTTAAATATTTAATTAATAACAAATCACTTTGAAGCAGTACTTAAATATTTGTTTCGTGTAGTTATTAACAGTCGTTAATTGTTAAAACGAAGTGTAATTGTGCCTAAGTGTGCGGCGGTTTGAGGAATAATTACTTAAAATATTATGCGTACAGTAACGTATACAAAATAATTTAAACAAATAATAGTATCTATTTAAAACGTATAAAAAAGAAAAGATGGCGGAAATGCTAGATACTTTTGTAAGAAAATTGCTGAGAAGAATATGTGGAACAGTGGCGCATCCGGCAGAATTGTATGATGTGTAAGGCCCCTAGCATCTCAGCACATATGAGACTCCTCAGGCTGAGATGGGCTGGGAATGTACAGAGAATGCCGGACATACGCGTCCCAAAAAGAGTTTTGACTGGACACCCAGGTGGAAAGAGAAAAGTGGGAAGACCCAGACTGAGGTGGGAAGACGAGGTAAGAGGGGATGCATCACAGCTTCTCCAGGTACCAGCTGCTGAGGACAGGAGAAGTTGGAAATGACTGTTGCAGGAGGCCAAATCTCGATATTGGCTGTAGCGCCATCGAAGAAGTAGAATTAAAACGTATAGTACCTACCTACTTAATATAATAAATAAAGCAGTCAGTTCACTTTTAAAAATACATTAAAGACATTTTTTCTTTACATAACTCCACATAGGAAACCCTAAGGAAAATAAATTATTATTTTTAATTGATAAACTAACGTTTAAGACAAGATTTTATGCATAGCACAAAGGGTAACAATAAATTACTATGAGGGCCTGCTGGGATGCTGGGGATGCTGAGTGGAGAGTATTTTTTAAGAACATCAAGGCGAGGAAATTTTGGGAAAAATAGGGTATCTGTTTATCATTGTGTTTAGAAATGACGGACGTATGATTCCACCCCCCTCCCCCCCCCCCCCACTGCGGAGCAAGGCGAACCTGGTGAACCTGCTGGGGTGACCTACGGCAGAGGTGTTAACCACTCATGCACCAGCATCGCCGGACGGCAAAGTAAAAACACTCTTTCTTTTGTGGGGTATTGAAACTTGAACAATGCATCTAGAGTACCTACTAAAACAAATTTGTTGAATTTAATGTTTCAAAGACCCAATCTTGTCTGATTACGTCTAAAAGGGATCGAAATGAAAATCTAGTCTCCTTTAATGGAAACAATCTTCCGAACAGGCCCTCCATTGATATGCTTGGTGTAACCCCAAGTGACCAGCTCAGATATGGGGGCTCCTTCGAAGCCAGAGTAAAGTTAGCCTCCAAAAAACTGGGCGTACTTTGCGTAGGGCCCGCAGATAGTTTAATAGTACACAACTCCTAATCCTGTACAAATCACAAGTGTGCCGCACGGTTGAATTTGGCAGCCACCTCTAATCTGGGGCTCCAAAATACCTGAAAAATACCCTCGACTCTGTGCAAAAACAGTGCGGTCCGTTTGATAGATTCTCCCATCTTAACAGACGGATTGAAATCTTTAGAGCATAGGCGTCGGGTGAGAATGCTATCCTTGTTCTACCGGTATTACAATGGAAGATGCTCCGAGGAACTAGCGTCATTGATCCCTTCGGCACTGGTGCATAGTCGGGAAACACGCCACACGCGAGCCCAACATGTGTACAAGGTTGACATTTGTCACATGAGAACGGGTCATTTCTTCGACTCGTTCTTGTATTCAACAACTCGGCTGTGGAACGATTTGCCGGCCTCTGTGTTTCCTCCTTCCTACAACATGGATCTTTTCAAGACCAATATTCATTCCTTCCTCTCCTCAAAAAGATACTCCAAGCAGCAACTCAGATGACGTAGGCCCTGAGGGAAAGTTTTTCCTCAGAGCCTCCTTTGTGGAGTTAGGGTAAAAAAAAAAACACATTCACGACAAAATAATGTAAGCACGCCTCTGGCCAACTTGTGGATAAAAAGCTTCAATAACAGTTAATCCCCATGTCATATGGCCCCTCGGCGTACTTATGTATGTGTTTTTTTTAAAAGAAAAACAAACATTTCCTGGTTACGAATAACCTGACAATATTCCTACTTCCACCACAGTAAGCAGAAAATGTTGCTTGTGTCGTGATGGAGGACTTAGACAGCTGAGGAATGATCCAAACGCGATGCCAACTCAGCCACTGACCAGTCTACAATATGCAATCGTTTTATTGAAAATACGATGTACCCTCTTAACAAATTATATCTAAGGGGTGTACAGAGAGGGTGAACTGCCGAATAACAAAAGTGTAAAACATATTTTCATTCAAATACGCAAAGGAAAACTTACTTGTCTATATACCGTATTTACCAGCGTATAGGTACAAAAAATCGACACTGTAAATGGATTCATTTTATATTCATACCATCCATACCCCTTATAATTAAATGTATCTATTAATTTTTAACCCCCGACGCAAGGAGCGGTGTTAAAGGTTTGACTTTCGGTCTATCTGTGGCATCGTAGCTCCAAAACGAATGGACCGATTATGTTACTGTCGTGACCGAGACGGTTCTTAGCTACAATTCATGAAAATCTGTTAAGGCGTTTCAAGGTCATCAGCCCTTTTTTGTAGGGGGTTGCTTAAAATTTTGAAAATAATTTTACTTGAAGTTTAAAATCTTTTTAAAATTGGTAAAAATGCACAAAAATTATAATATTATAATAAACTAGAGAGTTACCGGCATGCGTTGCTATGCCCCTTAATAAATAAAAAGTTTCTCCCTTCGTGTCCTTTCCCATTCGTCCCGTTCCCCTTCCGCCTCCCCTTCCTCTTCCGCGTCCCCTTCCTCTCTCGCGTTCCCACTCCGCGTTCTCAGCCTTCCCTCTCCCCATCCCCTCTCCCGCTTCCCCCGTCCTGCGAACCCCCCTCCCAAGTTCCCCTCCTACCTCCCGCCTTCCACACATTCAGTCTCGGTACATTCAATTTTCAAACAGCTCGCGTGCCACCTATTGCAATTTTTTTATACAAATTTCATAATGCCAGACTCACTATTACATATATATACGAACCATCGCGGGCATGCACACATCAAATCCCCAAAGTTTCATTGCAATCGGATGAATAGTTTAGCCACGCATAGCGGACATACAAACATTTTTAGATTTTTATATAATAGATAGATATATATCATTACCAGAGTCTAACTGTAACTTTAAATTGATGTTATTTGAAAACATAACCTCAAAAATTACATGTGTACAGCTGTGCTGCATTCACACATTGACTCATTACCCAACTCTAACACATCAGTAAATAAAGCACAACATAATGATGTTCATATACATGGATTAAGCCAATGATGCCTTCTGCCAAATGTGTTCCCAATCTCCGATTTATTTTCTCCTCACGATATTCCCAATAAACGTTGTTCCCATCTCGCCTCAGACGTAAATAATAATCTATTTCCTCCGTTGCTGATGATGATGACTTACTGCTACATTTTACCATTTACCCGACCATCGCAGCGGCCCGACCCGTGTTTATATTCTTACAACGCGTGACGTACGACATACGCGGGATTAGACTGATCGCGAAGGCCATATTCTCGAATACCTAAATCTTGAATAACTAAAAATTAATATTAGTAATCTATTGAATTATCTTCGAATATTATTAAGATGGTAACATGTGCGTGATTGAATTTCATAACCCAGCTTCGAGTGCGCTTGTCTGACGCAACGCCATATGCGCCGCGCCACAAATAACATCTGTGTACGTGGAATTTCACACAATCTTCTCTTATAATTCGGTTTAAAATTCAAGAATTCGTCTCAAGATGTCACTACTTCCGTCAGCAGGTCGGATGAGGACGTCTCCCCCCTAGGCACAACTGCTACGAAATTGTGAATATGTAGTATCTCTACGGATATGGAAAGATGGAAAGATTGACGGTAATACATGTTTTATCAAGCGGATATATTACATATGACGTAACTTCTCTGTCTCGGTTACTTTGTCCCGGTGACTAGCTACACTGGATGACAGTGGATCCGAGGAACGGGCTTATTTTTGGAACCAGTTCCTATTGGATTTATAAAAAAATGGTCACCAACAATAACTGGGCGAAGCCGAACCAAAAGCCGCCCGCATGGCCTAGCAGTAAAAACCTGCGGAGCTGTGACTGAGGTCGTACGAGGGTTTGATCTAGATTCCAAAGGCACAAATCCTGAACTACAAGCGATGAACTATCAGAGCGGCATCGACAGGATGAATAATTTATGTATCTTTATAAAGTATGTTTACATTGTGTTTTTCGATGCCTGTCTTACTAAGATTGCAGGCTATTGAATTAATATGACGTACGCGGCTTTTGATATTGATCCCAAAGGCCATCTTCCAGAATGACCAAAAACCAATTTTCCAACAGCAGAAATCTCGAATTCATTTTACAAGTCAAATCAAAAATAATCTAAAAACACTAATCTTAAATATCCACCGAAATTTTGCACCTATTTTTTGGTTGTCAATTTGAAAGTCATTTTTTTTACGGTGCTCCAGATTTTATGTCCGGGTTGAATCTTTCCCAAATGAAAGACTAAACCCTTCCACACACTTTTCCACAAATGAATATCTAGTTAATTCACGCAATGTAAGTGCACTATATAAGATAATAAATACAAAACATTACAAGAACAATACGTCAATCCACCAGAAACATAATGGGAAAATATTTCACCGACTCCAGATATTTTCATATCAGAGGGTTCGGCTCTGATGAAATCCTAACTGGTCCGATAAATCCTACTGATCCCTCAATATAAATATTTAAAAAATCTTTCGTAATCCTACATGTATTTAAAATAACCGACTTTTGCATTTTTATGAATAAATTTTTTGACAAATCTAATACGCCTAAATTTTGAATGAGAGAGCTAGGTATAATGCCAGTAGCCGAAATAACAAATGGTAATATTTTTATAGTCTGAGAATGCCAAATTCTTTTAATCTCATTTCCTAAATCTGTATATTTTCTTATTTTTTCAGAAACAGTTTTCTGAATATTACAAGAATTTGGAATAGCGACATCAATGATATAAGTTATTTTCTTAATTTTGTCATGTAAAACTATATCGGGTCTATTATGACTAATTGTTCTGTCTGTTAGAATAGTTTTATCATAATAAATTTTATAAAATTCATTTTCTAAAAATGAATTTGGTTCATATTCATAATATGGTACATTCAAGTTCAAGTCAATCAAGTTATGTTTAATTACCAAACTTTGGTGAATTATTTTTAAAACTTGATTGTGCCTAAATGTATACTCGGACGGCGCTAATACAGAACATCCCGATATAATATGTTCTATAGTTTCCGGAAAAGCCAAACATTTTCTACATAAATCATCAATTTGATTTGCATCTTTGATGATATGCTTCCTATAATTTTTAGTATTAATGACTCTATCTTGAATAGCAAGCATAAAGCCTTCTATTTCTGCGCTCAACTCTCCAATACTCAACCATTTGTTTGACGAAAATTTGTCAACATATGTTTGGTTGAGATGATTGAAGTGTTTTGCGTGAAGAATTTTATTTGACCAGGAATCTAATAATTCCTGGTTGGTATTTATAAGAATGCTGGCATTCTCGTCGTATAAATTTAATGGCGAAATATTTCTATCTGCCTTGCAAATTATTTTATGCATTTCTGAACTATCAGCTTTCTATTATCATTATTATTTTCCTAATTAAATTAATTTCACCCGTAATCTATCCCAACCATTTCAGAATTTTATACTAAATCTGTGGGTTTAGTCGCATGCGCTTTACATGGTTAGAGACGATTTTTTTTATTTTTATATTTGCTCCACACAGGAGGCCCTCAGGAAAATAATCCCCCTCAGTGCCCATTTAATCTTTGTGGATGCTGTGTGGAGGGTCTTTTTAAAAATATGTCTGATTTAGGTTATAATTAAGATTTCTTAAAGTTGCCCTTCGATAAAGATATTGTTCCGATACCCTACGTAGGTCACAATATCTCTAAATGCCAGTTAAGTGATAATAATAATTTAGAAGCTTAAAAACAGACGTCCTTTGTTTACGACGCCCTTTTTTCTTTTGGCACTGGGACGTGGTGACTGGTGACGATTGCTGTGTTTGATGACCTTACAAAAATGTTTAACTACAACTGTTATAATTTATAATACATATTTTTAAGCAATCAAAGAAATTTTGCTGTTATATCCAAATACAATAACCCTGGCAATACGTTTGGGAGGCGGATATGGGTACCGCTGCCCCGGGGAACCATTTACTGGATAACTTACACTTCTACCATAGGTCACCCCAAGTAGTTCGCTATGTTTGGTGACTTTGTGACTTTGGTGCCCCTGTTCACGGGGTGAGGTTTGTCCAGGTCTTGGCGGCCGATGCATTACGACAGGTGGGCAGGATCGAAAGAGACTGATTGAGAGACGTCTTTTATCCTCTCCATCAGGAATCTCTCGACCTATCGACTTGCACTGCGGTTGGAGGAATGGATTCACACGTCCGTCACTCCTGTACACACTGACCCCCAGAATCCTACCCACCCCACATACCCATTTCTTTTCCAGAACTTCCTCTCCTTCCTTTCCTTAAAAAATAAAAAACCCTCCACACAGCATCTCCTAAGATGACGTAGGTCCAGAGATAAATTATTTTCTTCAGGGTGTCCTGTGTGGAGTAGATGCATTGGCCGCCAAGACCTGGACAAACCTCACCCCGTTAAACCGGGCACCCCGGCTAAGTCACCAAGCGTAGCGAAACACTTGGGGTGATATATGGTAGAGGTGTTTATTATCCAATAAATAATTCCAGGGCGGCGGTACCCATACCCACCTCCCAAGTAACTGTCTATTCAGTTGAACAGTTTCCCTGAAAATTCTCCCTCTGGAATCGTATGCTCTCAATACGTATATAATATATTAATTTATATTTTAAAAATACTTCTTAAAATGTAAGTATAAATACGTAAGTGTTGTAAAATTGCTATTTTTATTATTAATAATAATGTTTTTATTCCAGGATGGGGGGAAGATAGTGCAATCCCACACGTCCCATATAACTATTCATATTTAAACAACAGATTTAAAAAAATAAAGAATCAAGAACATAGAATAGGAAAAATCAAAATAACAAAAAAAAATAATATAATAAAATAAAAATAGATGAATAAATAAATAAAATAACACCCAATATACACCCTCTGGGTGTAAGGTGCCCTTTAAGTATGGCCAGAATGTTATCTATTGTACTATAATCTACGTATTGTTATTCTGTATATATAGATAAAGCATTTTCGGGGGGTTTATTCATTCACTGCCCTTTAGCCAAAGTGAAAAGTCAACTAAACCATTATTCAGTGAAATAAGGTAGGAACGCAGGAGCCACCCCTTTGAAAATAAGGTATATATATTGCAACCTTGTATTAATAGAGGCGTATTAGTTAAGTACCCACATAAGTACTTAATTTTAAAGGGCACCATTATATTTGTGCACCTGTACATTGTGAATATTCATTCCGATAGCATTGAAAAGATTTAACATGCATAAGTTCCTGAGATATATAAACCTACTGGATAAAATGTCCCTATTATAATTTTCAGAAAGAAGAATAAACACAGATTTAATACTTTTACATAAAATACTGCATTGCAAAATTGACTGTCCTGAATTGCTTCAATTAATCAACATCCATATTCCCAAAATATCTTTGCCGATATTTACTACCCTTTTACTTTAACAACACCAGACACTCTCTTACCAAAATTCCCCGATTCCGAGACTTCATAATCTCGGGAATAAATATTCTGATCTAGGAGATATATTTCACCTGAAAAATAACCTGTTTAGTAATTGTTTATACCAATTCTTTTATATAACTAGACACAAATAGACCGTATAATTTCTGCAATTTTTACATATATTGAATATCTATTTATGTGTGACTTCTTATCATTATTACCAATGTATTTTATTTTATTATTTGCTTTTGTTATTACGTTTTTTTTCATTGTACTATAATATTTTTTTAATGTTTTAGTTTTGAAGTATTTAAAATAACTGTGATACTCAACTTATAAAGTAGAATGTAAAAGACAATTAGGGCTAACAATAGTGAGCTCTGGTGTCATGAAATTATGCGTTGCTAAGCCGTTCATCCGATTGCGATGAAACTTTGGTGAGTTGTTGTGAGAACCCCCGCGAATGTTTCTTTATATAATGATGAGCTCCGGCATTATTAAATTTGTATAAAAAATCTGTACAGTTTGTACAAAGACTTTTATAGTAACATATATTTAGAAAAAATTGTGGGTATGCGCACATAAAATCCCCAAAGTTTCATCGCAATCGCATGAATGATTTAGAAACACATACACACATCTCAATACTCAAATGCTCACATGCACCCAAGTAAACATATATTTTTTTATATATATTTACATAGTTAGCAGTTTTATGTTCAATTGCATTTTTTTTAAATACCTTTAATGTTAAAATATCTTTAAAACAACGAACTAAAAACACTAAGAGTAAACCATTTTACTAAAAATGAATGTCTTTCATATCGAAGTGAATTTTATTTAACATTATCTCTAACACAAATATAACAATAAAAACGCTTCTTTTCAGGGTAGGTAGATAGAATTTTTTTTCTTCACATATTTAAAGAAATTTCGGTTCTGGTTTCTGTCGACACTAGAACAGAAGCCAAAATTCAGTTTCGGTTTTGGTTTCTGCTGAAAATCTTCTTTCGGTCAGTCACCAGTAGGGCTTGCATTCCCAAAAATGTTTTTATACAACCGGGATTACGGTGCTAACATTTATCAATCCCGGGATCCCGGAAAAGTTATTATTAAAAATAGGAGCTGTTACAAATATTTTCATTTTTTCAGGTATTATACATGGATTAATTAGGTCGTTATTAACTAAATTTTAAAAAAAATACGAATATAGAAGTAACTGCACAAAAGATAATATGTATAGAAAAAAATACATGAAAAAGATAAAACGTAAAAAAAAGCATTCGATATTTTAAGACTTATGCGACCTCACGAAGAGTGTCTAAGGTTTTATCATTTAGTGATATTCTTATTTTAGTAGCTTAGTAGTTTTTCCTACTTTTAATAATCCTTATTTTTTTAAATATTTGACATATCTCTGGCTGTTCTTATTTTTTAGAGAAAATGGAAACAATTTCTTCAGGGTAGTTCGAGCTTTTATTGTAGAGATGGAGATAGATATCCTCTGCATTTCATTGTCTAATCCCGACAAAAAAAGATAGGTCAAGAGTGAATGGGCGTTTTTTTGACAGATTTCGGAAGTTAGCAATCATTGAGATCATTTTCATTTTGTCTCGTCTGTCTGAACAATTCCGTTATTCAGGCTTCAATAAAAAAATTATATATAAGAAACAGCTCGATAAATATAACCTACCCAAAATCTTTACGACCTTAATCCCAAGATCTCAAGAATATTGTGCAATAAACTATATGCTGTCAGTAAAACGAAAATATATTCCAATGGTTAAAACAAGGTCATAAAACAATAAAATCCCGTGATCCCTGGATAAATATAAGTGCAATACCCGGTCACGGTGCTGAAAAAAGTCTTAGATTCCCGGGATCACGGTTCTCGAGATCCCGGGATAAAAGCTCTAGTCACCAGTTGTATTATTCAGACAGCAGAGATCGTAAGCAGAATAAAATTTCGTAATTGGACATCTCAGTTCCTTTTCAATTTTTTTTCATTAAAGTTATGACTTTGTCAAAACATTAAAATAAAATAATATTTCATAAATTTATTAAAGTATTTTGGCGGGTGCATAAAAAGGAAGTCTTCTTTTTGTTTGACAGTCTGTCCACTTTAGAGATATCTAACTAAATGTTTTTGCCAAAAGAACATTGATAGGTAATACGTAAAACTGTTTTTGTCTCTTTACAACACGAAAAACCATTTTTATGTCAAAAGCAATTCGCAATTCTGTCAATCAATTTGAGAATTTAGACATTGTTTGGAGTAAAAAAATTTTTTTTTTTCTCCGGTGTCCTTTTTGCGTGACCGAATACCTCAGAATCATGCAACTTCAATACCTCCTTTGAAAAGTCATTAAAAGTTTAGGTAAGGTTTTGTTTTCATATGTGAATGGTAGAAGAAGTCGGGGACGCCCGAGGAAGACATGGCACGACCAAGTGAATCAGATACTTGAGTCGGGCCATGCGAAGAGTCGGAATAATAGAAGAGCATGTATGAGACGATGTATGAATGTGAACGAGGCAAAGAGTGTGTGCCAAGATCGAGTTGTGTGGCGGTCCGTCCTCTCTGCCTACCCCTGCGGGGAAACGGCGTGATGGTTAGTTAGTTAGTTAGTTAGTTAGGTTTTGTGCCAGCTCTTTCCAGTTTAGGAGCTCCAATGTAGACATGTCTTTGAGGACGTTGTCGCTCCATCTTAAGCTTGGCCTTCCCAGGCTACTTTGGCCTATCGGTTTTGACTTTGGTGCATGATGCTCGGTCATTCTCATTTTTTAAAGTACTTTATACTTATATATTTTTTAAAGTAATTTACACTTTATTTTAGTTCTACTGAAGCGAAACTATAGAAAAATCTTTCATTTGACCTATTTGAATAATCGAAAATAGTAATTTCGCTATCTCTGCATAGTTATTAATCTTATAAATTTTTTTCTGGCATTTGATAATATCAGTGAAAATTCGGCCATGTTTTTTCCAATCTGACATTTATTGCATTTCCCGCGCCCGGCTTATTCCCGCGGTGTTGCCAGCCCACGTGAAAAACCAAAGCCAAATATAAACATAGAGCGGGTACCTAGCTAGGTAGGTACATAGTTTATTATCATCGCGTACGACTCTTGCAAAATTGATATTATGATGTAGTTTTCTGCCAACGGTCGGACGCCATTGAGTGAATGTTGTTCAATAAGTTATCTAAATTGAAAGAGATAAATTATAATACGTGGTGGTTTTGACTTTAGATTTTCAGGGCCGCATTTCCTTGCGCAAATGAAGCTACTATATTCCCTTTCGAATTTACTGATTATATAACAATTTGAGAGGCGGGTATGGGTACCGCCGCCCCGGGAACCATTTTTTATGTAACCAACACCTCTGCCAAATGTCACCCCAAGTGGTTCGCTACGTCCGTTGACTTAGTAGGGGTGTCCGGGTTCATGGGGTCAGGTTTGTCCGGATCTTGGTGGCAGATGTGTTTACCCACCAACAGAGTGCCAGGCCGGATCGGGAGAGACTGGTTGAGGCAGATCTTTTGACCTCTCCAGCAGGACTCTCTCGGAACCTTGCCTTGCACGGAAGTGGAAAGGATGTATTCATTCGTCCGTCACTCCTGGACAAACTAATCCCCAGATTCCTGACCACCTTTCACACCTTTTTCGTTCCCAGAACATTCTCCCCTTCCTTCCCCTAAAAAGACCCTCCTAAGCATCCCCAAAGATAACATAGGTCCTGAGTGGAATTATTTTCCTTAGGGCCTCCTGTGTGGAGCTAATGAAAAAAAAAACTATTAAGCCATTTCTCGGCATACTCTTCTATTATTTTGACTCCTGACATGACCTGACTCAAGTACTGGATAAACTTGGTACCTTGGTAGTTCCATGTCTTCCTTGGGCGTCACTTCACGTCATATAGGGTGGCCCAAAAGACAACGTTATCTCTTGGAAGGATGATAGGCATTGGCCTGTCCCCATGATGGACCAGATCATCATTTATGTACTATTGTGCCAAATTTTGTAATCATTATTGTATCTACTAATAAGTGCCAATATCAATAGCTTAGTATACATCACTTTTATTTTTTATGTACACTTAATGCCTACCGGGTTTCGCTACCGTTGCTTCTACAGGGCAGTATAATACTATACTAATGTAATATTCTGGATGGTCACCCAACCTTTATAACCACGATTAATTATCTCACACCACCATCTGTTAATTTGCACACAAATCAAACCCACGTCGCCCGCTTGTCAACCTGCTCGTTCACCACATACAGACATTATTCTTTAATATTTCAACCAATTTACACAAAACCTTGACAAATTATATACCTAAACCTTCCTCGTGAATAGCTCTATCTATTGGTGAAAACCGCATGATAATCCGTTCAGTTGCCTTTGAGTTTATCGCGAACAGACAGACAGACGCGGCGGAGGACTTAAATTTATAATATGTAGAGTGTGAATCCGGCACTGCCAACACGTAACGCAGACCATCTCCAAACAATAACAAAGCAAGACCCCTGAATTGTACGTTGCTAGCACCTCGTCAGATGTGTGTATATTTACACTCTATACAACTTTACTGTTAGTATCGTCTCGTGACAGAAAGGGCAATACTAGCGGTACGGTGGTAACCTCGCCGTGCAATGAGATCCGCTACTTGGCAACGGCACCGCGCGTTTGTCCTTCCTAGCTAATTTTAGCTACGCGGACATGCAAGCGATTATAAAAATCTATACATGGCAACACCGAAATACGCGCAACGTCACGCGGCCGCATGTAAACACATTGCTGTTTTGGAGTTGTTTTTTTTTCATTAGCTCCACACTGGAGGCCCTTAGGAAAATAATTTCCAGGCCTCTGTCATCTTTAAGGATGCTGTGCGGTGTTTTTTTTTAAGTGAAACTTCTGTAGCATAGGCACATCTATAGGATTTAGCCTGCAAGATAATGAGATAGAATGAAACCTTAATTGGTCGCTTTGATTATGAGCTCATTTTTCAAGGCTCCTATTAGTTAAGATTGTGTGGGTGAAGGATTCACTTTTACCGCGTGTGAACTGCACTCGATTTCATTTATTTTTTTACATTAGCTCCATACAAGAGGCCCTGAGGAGAATAATTTCCTTAAAGGCCTTAATGTTAACTTTGGGGATGCTCTGCGTAGGGTTTTTTTAAGGAAAGGAACGTGAGACTGATTTTGGAAGGAAAAAGTTGTGAGGGGTGGGTAGGAATCTTACACATATATTTTTCTACATTAATTCCACACAAGAGGCCCTGAGGAAAATCATTCCCCTCAGGGCCTATGTCACCTTTGGAGATGCTGTGTGGAGGGTCTTTTTAGTAAAGGAAGGAGAAGTTCAGGGAAAGAAAAGGGGATGAGGGGAGGGTAGGAATCTGGGGGTCAGTACGTTCAAGAGTGACGGACGTATGAATCTAACCCTCCCACTTCGGTACAAGTCAGAGTGACTCCCTCAACAACTCTCTCCCGATCCGGCCTGCCATGCAGCTACTGGACAGACGCCTCCACCGCAATGACCCGGACAAACCTCACCCCATGAACCCAGGCACCCCTGCTAAGTCACAAAATGTAGCGTACCACTTGGGTAACCTATGGTATGGTCTTTCAAAGGAAAGGATGGAGAGGAAAAGGCTTTGAGGGGTGGTAACAAATCTAAGGTTCAGTTGTCCAAGATTGATGGACGTATGAATCCAATCCCTTCCACTGCAATGCAAGCCGGTGGATCGACAGAGTCGTGTTGGAAAGGCCAAATGATCTCCCTCATCTCTATCCGGACTATCACACAATAGGTTGGCGGACGCATCCGCGGTCAAGACCTAGATAAACCCCACCCAGTCACCAAATGTAGCACTTGGGGTGACCTATGACAGAGGTGTTTATAACTGGGAGAAAAATATAAAAATATATAAGGTGGAAAAAACAGCGATTTGCGATCACTATGCGCTTCTGGATCTAGAATTTTTACTATTTATATGTGAAAGCCCCTAAAAAGAGAAGTTTTAAATAAATAAATATATAACTGTAAGCCGGTACCATTTTTATTTCATTTTAAACCGTCTAAAATAAGCCTTTCTTTTTCATGATTTTATTAATTACCTTTAGCTGGAATATTTCTATTTCAGATTTGAGTGATTGATGAACTATTTAACGACCAGCTTCCTTTAAAGTTAAGAGTTTATTGCATCATGCCACATCATAGGAGCAGACACAAGAAAACGTACAGAACGTAATAACATATTATTCAGGGTCGTCTAGAAATAATAATAAACATGGATGAAAAAATAATTACACGACGAATTGAAAAGACAAGTTAGTTGATTTATATATTGCAGGGTTTAAAATCCGTGGAAGCTTAAAGTTTACAGTGGACTTTCGATTTATCGGGTTCGACTTAACCGGGAGCTATAAGGTTAAAACAAGCATTTCTTTTTTCCTCAGACACTTTCGATTAGCTGAGGTTTGAAACTTTGCTCAGGAAATAAATAAAACGGAAGATTTTCACGGAAAATAAGTTAATGTGTGTGATATCCAATTTTCTTTTCTTCCTTTCCTTTAATTTTCTTTTCTCTGTTCGAATTCTTTTTCGTTACCGCCACACAGAAGGCCTTGAGGAAAACTATTTCCCTGGGGGCCTTTGTCATCTTTGGGGATGCTGTATAGAGGGTGTTTTTGGAAAAGGAAGGAGGGGAAGTTCTCCCACCGCGGTACAAGGCGATTGGTCGAGAGAGTCCGGCTGGAGTGGTAAAAAGTTCTTCCTCAACCATTCTCTCCCGCCCCGGCCTGCCACGCAGCTTGTGCTTGTGCCAATATTGAGCCAAGACCTAGACAAACCTCAGCCTATAAACCAGGCACCCCTGTTAAGTCACCAAACGAAGCAAACCACTTAGGATGACCTATGGCAGAGGTGTTGGTGATCCAATAAATGGTTCCTGGGGCCGCGGTTGAATTGAAATAAACATTTTTATAATAAGCCAAGAGACCGTTCTATTAAGCTTCAAAACGTCAGTAATTTTGGAGAATATTATTACGAAGTTTCAAAATGGGGAAAAAGCAATCGAACTTGTTTTCTCATTTACCTAACTGATTTATTTACTGAACTTTCTTTAATTTCAGAGCAATTTATGAGAACAAAAATCGTTGAATGAATTTATGAAACGGTACTAACTTTTTTTTATAATTTTGTTTTACTATTCATCATTATTAATTTTTGACATACAATTTGTTTTATTCTATGCCTGTCTCACTAGGAGAACTTGTGTTGAGAGCAGGCGCTTAGCATGAGTAGTTTATAATAATAATAACACATACAAAATACAAATAATAACACAATATAACAGTTAATCATCAACGTACCATTGAAAAAATAAATACTTATAAGTTAAGTAGTTTTGAAAAAATCTTTGATATTGGATCTGTTTTGGCTGGTAATCCAGGACTTGTGTCAGATTTATATTTAAGATACATTGTGTTCTGTCTAATTGCCAGTGGAAGTGTATTACATAGTTTTGTTGCAAAGTATCTAAAATTTCTTTGGCCAAAGGTTGTTTTAGCAAAAGGGATAAGTAGGACATTATTCCCTTTGGTTCTAGTATCTCGAGCAGTTTGGACATTTTCGAAGGTAGTTCTGTGTTTGAAGAGGTATGCTAATATGTTTTTGGCATAAATTTGTCTAATGTCCAAAACACAGATTCTCCTAAAGATTTTATCCGAACTGCTTGTTATCGGTAGTTTTAATATAATATTAATTATTAGTTTATGAGCTTTAAATGTCGGATCAATGGCGGCAGCGGTTGCTCCTCCCCAGGCTATAATACCGTATTCGATTCGAGATTGACATAGAGCATAGTAAATTGTTTTGAGTTGATTCAAGTTTATTTACTTTATATGTGTTATTTCTAATTTATTATTTATTCGAGGAAATCGTTTATCTTACCTCTTTCTTAGTAAATCGAGATTTCACTGAAATTATTTTATTTTATATAAATTAGTCAGTCTCCGAGAGAAAGCAATAAATCACGTGCATTAAGTATCTGCTTTAACAAGTTTTTTTTTTCTAGTATAAAAAAATATTACTGAAGCACTAAAAAAAATGTTTCCTGTTTGTAGAAATTGTAATTGGAACTACTTCGTTACATAATTTCTCAAACTTATTACATTTTGGGAGGCAGATAAGTGTACCGCCGCCCGGAAATCATTTATTGGATAACCAACACCTCTGCCAGATTCGATTCGTTTGGTGACTCATTAGGAGTACCCGGGTTCTTGGGGTGAGGTTTGTCAAGCTATTGGCGGCCTATGTGTCTGCTCACCTGCTGCGTAGCGGGCCGGATCGAGAGGAGGTTGGGAGGTCTTTTGACCCATAGCCTTGCACCGTAGTTGAAGGGTTGGATTCGTACATCCGTCACTCTGACTCGTCACTGGACATTCTGACCCTCATATTTATTTATTTAAACGCCATACATTTGGCTTTTACATTCAAGTGATACATGATACAATGGTTCACAGGAATATCAGTATGTTAAAAATAACAGAAAAAAAATAGTTAAGCAATATTCCTACCCACTTTGCAAACCTTCTGCTTTCACAGAACTTCGTCGTCTGCCTTTCTCTAAAAAATCTCCACTAAGGTGACATAGGCCCTGAGGAAAATAATTTTCCTGAGCTGTGCGGACCTAATGTAAAAAAAATAGAGTGTGCAATTCACACGCGGTAATTCAAACCTCCAGATAACTAAAGTGGATAAGAGTGGGGAGGCTACGAAACACCTCACAAAGAGGAGACCGATTATTCTACCTCATTCTCTCACAGGCTAAATCCTATACTATAAATTTATGTGTTTCTTTTTGGTGTCACTATTTTTCGTTTCATCGAGTTTTAAATGACAACGGTGCTAAAGAAGTTTTCAATTCAACAAAAAAAAATTAGAATATATCTCCCATATTTTCTTACAATTTTTATACTGTTAAATTATATTGAATATACCATCACTCAGGGGCGTGCACAGAGTTTTTGATCAGGGTAGGCAGTAAGAAAATACAACAAGTTTCACAGATTAAAATTTCCATATTCTATCAGATAATTTCAGAATTAAAGTACGACAAACGTTTTTGAACCGACAATTAGCATTTATGAAAGACAACTATTTGATAGAAGTACATAACAACAGATGTTTTTGTCGTCACTGATTGCCATTTGCTAATTTTGTTCTAGAAAGCACTGCTTAATACTAACAAAAAAACCTCATAGAAGCAAATCCAAAACGACAGTTCTACTCTATGCTTTGTGCATTTCGTAAACATTAAATTATGTCTTATATGAAGTTAGCTCTAGTCAGAAATAATTCCTGCTTAGAACGCATTTTAGTGAGATAATTGGAGGGCGCGCGTGTAGTTTCTAGTTACAGTAAGTTTATGCCGCGTTTGTAGTATGCCGTTTGATGTGTCGCTCGCGTAGTTTCGGTTGCTCAGCTTTTTCGCTCTTATTTTTGAAAGTGTGTATTTATTTTTAGCAATAATTTTATAAATTACAATTTTATTTACATGCTTATATTTTACAAAAACGGGAGGGTAGGCAGTGCTTATGTGCCTATATGGAGTGCACGCCCCTGCGGCATCACTCCCCGTAATAAATATTACAATGGAGTAATTTCACAAGAAATAACGAGTGAAATGTGAAAAAAGTTTCATTGAATTTTGTAAGTACACTTACAATAAAACGATAAAATAAACAAAATATCAAAGTAGAAAAAAAATGGATCGCTTAATGGGTTGAGAATGAGTATCTTGCGGTAGCTGAAGTGCGCATTGCAAAAAACCCATGTGTTAAAGTCACTCTTTCATCATGAATTTTCACGAATTACATCATATTACGAATATTTCGTAGCTATGTGGTTATTTCTGAGAATAAATGCTAGAAGTGCCTTGGTAAAATGGGGTCCTAGAATGGTCGATCGATAATGATTGATAGGATAACTTTCGGTAACTTCTTATCGTTCCCTAGCTAGGGCATCTGCAAATCGCTAACGTACAAACAACCTCAAATAAATTCTTCTTCTTCTTGTGCCCTGTCCGTTCAACGGACGTTGGCTATCATTTTGGCTATGCGGACTTTGTTTTCTGCAGCCTGGAACAGGTCTACAGTAGACTGGCCAAACCACTGTCTCAGGTTTTTCAGCCATGAGGTTCTCCTTCTTCCAAGGCCCCGTCTTCCGGCAGTTTCTTCCTGCATTACGAGATGCAGTATCTCGTCCTTCTCTTGATGTATCATCACATGTCCTAGATATTGAAGTTTTCGGATATTTATTGTTTTAATAACTTATTTTTTCTTTATTCTTCCGAACCATAACATCTTCATTCGTAACTCCTTCCATCCAGTTTATTTTTAATATTCTTCTGTAGATCCACATCAAGTCGCCTTTTCAGTTCTTTAGTAAGCATCCGTTCTTCCATTCCATAAAATTATACCGAAATTACAACATATTAAAAAAAATCTTTAAAATTCAAATCGTTGATGTATTATTTATTTTATTGCATGCCACTTGTACTTAATTTTTCAGTGTGATGGACGTGGACAGCGAATGTACAGATAAATCACACAATTAGACGTGATTTCACGTAAAACAGTCATTTTACATGTAGCAACTCATGAGTAACGACTCAAAGAAAAGATCCGAAAACTGGACGGGTGTATGGAAAATATTTTTAAAAAATCGTAAATCTTAACGGCTACCTCCCGACTCAACATTTTTTTTGGTGAGGGGAAGAACATTGGGAAGATGTGGGTTAGAAAAGTACCTACCTGCCCTACACCTGGCTATTGATAAAAGTATGACTTGGGTTAATTACTAGAATCAGGTAACTCCAAGAACAGCGTTTTTGAGTTTCACACTAACATCCTTACTAAAAAACGTCATGAAAAATTTATTTAATTGATAAACGAGCGTGGGTGTAAAAACATTAATAATAAAAAATAAATCTTGGAAAGATATTTTCGTTGTTAGTTTTTGGGGTGTTATGACGTGTTGCGCTACCTCCTACTATAGCCGCCTTGGAAAGATATATACATTGATTATACAGTCAGAGGGGATTGTTTATCTGGTGAACCGACAATTGATCCTGCGACAGTTGGTCTTTCCGACAGTTGGTCCGGCCGACAGTTGATCCTTCCGACAGTTGGTCCGGCCGACAGTTGATCCTTCCGACAGTTGGTCCGGCCGATAGTTAATCCTTTAGAAGATTTTTTCTTCAAGTAAGTATGCAAAGAGGATATACGGCCTTGTTTATTTTTTTATTTTAAAAAAAAATACCGTAAAAACAATTACCTTTATAGAAACTTCAAAAGTTACCTTTCAGATTTTTATATTTTAAATAAATTTTTGCATTTAAAAATTACGATATTTTAAACGTCAAACATGAAAAAAGTAAAAAAAAAAGCTTAAGGTAATACATATGCTATTAAAACATCGAACAATTTCAGAAAATTAAAAAAAGCGCAGTCCTTTTATGTATTAATGAATTTGGAAGAAAACTATCACTTCACTTTTTTCTCGTTCATACAATTAAAAATTATAAAGCCTACTAGACACTACTAAATCCAATTGAATTCACGCAATGGTTCGATTACGAATCTTTCACTTGGGATTTCAAAATATATTGTAACATATTTTTCAAAAAAGCCCGGTTAGTAGACGAGGAAAAACCCTATGCGTTTTACACGCCTAATAAAACTTGGCTCGCTTGACCAAAAACTAAAAATGCTGGTTGGAAGTTGATAAAAAGCAATTCTCTTTTAAGAAAATGCACTGTTTGGGACCATCCCACGCTTTCGCAGAACTGCTCATAAAAAACTACACGCTTATGTGTCACAGGATTTTTATATCTTTCATAATAATAATATTTATATTGGGGTTTTCCGGGAACTAAGAGTTGCAAGACAGAGAGCAGACAATCATAAACATATTTTTATTATGATACAACTAATTTTACCAACATCTGTTTATCTTAATTTATGTCACTACTATTTCCTTTTCATATCTAAAGTAATAATGTTCATGAAAGATTACTTTAAAAACCAAACTGAAAAATACTGAACAGAAACCAGCAAATCTCTCTTTCAAATCCTACATATCTGACATTGTCTCTTGTACCAACAAAATGCTTGGATTTGTTCTTCGTAATGCGAAATCATTTACTAATGACATTGCAATACGTAGAATTTGTAAAGCACATGTCCGCAGCATCCTCGAATATAGCTCCATTATTTGGGCTCCTTCTGAACAAACCCATATTCTAGAAATAGAAAAAGTACAAAAAAGGTTTATGCATTACCTGTACATGAAGGAATATATATACTACCCACTCCTGTACCCAATATTTTAATATCTTAAAAGCCCACCAAAAAATATTTTAGGTAATATTTTACTGGCTGGTTCAAATAAAGGAATCAATGGGTGAATCAAAGCGGCCAATGCGCGCACTTGGACCGTTGTACACAACACATCGGTAACGGAAACAGTGAAATTATTAGTTTGTAATATTCATAAAACAATGCTAAATGTTAACAAAATCACCGGAGAATACTACCACATGTAAAACATTCGTTGCTTTTTACGACGAATAAGTTTTGTCTTCTTTTGATTAGATTTATCTGTATAAACGACAGCTTGACCCAAGCGCGACTTAGGTCCTGTACGCAGGTAACTTTTCATTCTATCTCAATTTCTTACAGGCTAAATTCTATAAATGTATGTGATTGTCTCTTTTAGTTTCGCTCGTTTCCGTTCCATCGAGTTTCAAATCACAACGGTGCTAAAGAAGTTATCCCTTTAAAAAATTGCAAGAAATAGATATTTAAACATTTAAAAAAAATTACTGGACTTGTCAATCAATTGTTAAAAAAGTATGAACGGTTTGCATTTGGCCGAATATTCATGAAGTCACTTTTAGTTTCTGGAAATACTTCTAGTTTCATCATAACGTGTTCCTGTTAGAACTATTTTTAATTGAGTTTAAATCGATCAGACGCTTCCAATTCTGAATCAGTTTTACCAGGAAAATATGACTGAAAGATTTGATTAATTTCTTCGGAAATGATTTAAAGGAATCAATCATCTTTTCTAATGTATATTTGAAGTACGTTCCGGAATGGTAGATCGATATTACGTTCCTATTCTTAGTATTGCCCTGGCGGAAGACGGCCATTCAGAAACGAAGCATTGCTTAAAACGCATCTTTTTTGTCGCTAGATCTGAGCTAGGTGAGTACTTTCTGACCATCCCCTTAACAAACTCCGTCCAATTACTACCCAATATACCAAATTTAAGTATGCCAGAGTCCTACGGCTCTGGGAATTTGGGACTATTGTGCGGTGTTCAATGAATTATTATGGGCGTTTTTATGCATGTTTTTTTTTGTAAATACAGATCCCCATCTTCTTCAATGGCGCTACAGCCCATTTCGAGTCTTGGCGTCCTTCAAGATAAGCCTCCACCCCCCTCTGTTCTCGGCCGTCGTCTCCGAATCTGCAACATGGAGTAGTCCTCTTGCATCCTTCCTGACATCCTTCCTGACATTCCCATCTCAGCCTAGGTCTGCCCGCCTTTCGTTTACTTCCTGGGTGTCCTGTTAGAACCTCCTTCGTGTGCTTGGCATTCGGTGCACATGTCTGGCTTATCTTAGTCTTTGGAGCCTTAAATGGGTAGAGAGTCTGGGAGCTTAGTAGATATCATTCTGTACCTTATTCCTGTAGGTGCGCCTGCATACCGCCCTCTAACAAAGTATGCGGGGACATTGAAGTTCTAGAATCGTTTCATATTTTAAATGTAGAGTCGTTCATTTAAAAAAAAATTAGATTCTTGCGAGAACTCCGAAGGGGCGACCATAAGTCGCCTATACCGGGATGGGAATAGGTGGGTGAAAGCTTCAATGTACCTTAAAGCCTTAAAGAATAAACCATGTAAGTCCATAGCAATTGCTATAAATACGGATCCCCATTTGGATACTATGTCGGGACTTGTACTGTCTCTTTCTCTGTAATCCTTTACAGAGATATTGTCTTTATTATTAGTACTGGACCTTTACTGGACTCTCAATACTACGCTGTTTGATTAAAAGACTTTCGTTATTTGAAATCACAGTGACTGTTTATTATTATTACCCACAATACAAATATGGTTTGAGAGGACACATGTCCTTTTAACTCGCTAGCTAGGTTTTGTCTAGAAAGCTCTGTAAACTGCATCTTTGATCTCTCTTGTACTTAGATCGATTTTTTGTCTGTGCATTCCTACCTTTATAATTTTGTGCTGCATTCATAAAACTCTCCAGAAATCTAATATAAACTTAACCCACGCAATAATGTATTCAGAATGTAGTGTTACATTTAATAACATTTATTATTATGAACTGTAAACTTTTCCGGCAGAATCTCAGAATGAATGGAAATGGTGGTGAGAAATTTAAATATGTGAATTTATTAGGTTGAATCGTGCAGGTGGATAAATTAAAGAGCTGCTAGTCAGTTAATACGAAAAATAATTTTCTTTGTAATTCTTCTGTATACATTAACGCGCGTTAGCACTGGTTTTTTAATATAAAATACTGTTTGTTATCAGATAATAACCACGAGATTGATTTGCCAATAGAAAACTGGAAAATGTTGATCATAGAATCAAAAATATTAAGTATTTCCATATAAATATTCAATAAGAAAATAATAAACATAAAATAACATAAAATTAAACGTAATAAACATAAAATAACAAAATGTTACAAATACACATAGAATAATGAAATATTACAAAATATTTCACATTTGATATGTATAGAATAACATAGGTAATGCATATTTGAAATACAGAGAAAAAAAGAATGCACAATTCCTAGTGAAACCTTCAGAAAACTAAAGTAGACAAGAGTGGGGAGGATATATTTATTAATATCTACATATTTACTTAATATATTATATTTATTTCATAAACTATATAAATTTATTACATAATTGTTGATTATTATTTATTTTTTTAATGCTATTGTGGTATGATCACCCTATTATTGCATCTGGTAAGCCACAACAGGTACCTTGTATTTACATATTTTAATATTTAGTGTACAGTATAATGTTATTTTTGCCAATAATGAGTAATGTTTGAATAACTGTACTCAGTGCTTCTTTTGTAGGTTTATTATTATATTTCTTTTAAGTTTAGGTATGTTTCTTTTTTTACAGGAATGCCCTAGTGAGATGTGCAGCTTATGTTTTCATGTATTTCTTATTTTTTACAATAAATAAAAATAAAATAAAATAAATATGAAGCACCGAACAAAGAGGAGACCGATTTTACTATCTCATTCTCTCGCAGGCTAAACCCTAAAGACCAGTGGTTCCCGAACTTTTGACCATGTTTAATAATGATAAACTATTAATCGCGTAATTACACGTGTTCTTCCAATTACTATCAATGTGCTCATCTAAAATGATAGTTGGTCGCCTTTTTAAATGTCATTGATTGTGGGTTAGTGAAAAAACGAACAACTTCTTGTAAAAGATAATTCGCCAAAATCTGCAGCAATGCTACCCTAACACGGACTTAAATACAATTTCTGATCGAATTCCACATTTTAATAATAATAAATTATTATTTTCATAATACAATCGCTAACTACCTCTAATAATAAATAACATAAACAAGTTCTATCCAACCCCTCAGGCCTAGGGCACATTCTATCAGAAGGTCAGAATATTTCTTTGCAATAATTTCTGAACTTATCTGAAAACTAAAAACTGTTTTCGTAAGGTGATGACACACGTTTTCAAATTTTGCTGTTAAAAATAAACATAATTTTTGAAATATAATCATTTTGAATGAATGTCTTGCTCATTTCACGGTCCCAAGCATCTGGAGAGTCTGGAGACAGTTCCAGTAGAAATATCATTTCATGTGACGTCACGTCTCGGCATAACAAAAGATGTACGCATTGCTTTTTAGTATACTTGAATCGGCTACGTATGTACCCGACTCGAGTTTGGCCTGAGTCTAGTACGAAAGTTAAATGAAAGAAATTCTTTATTTTTTTAATTTGAATTTTATTTTAGTAATTTGTACATTTAAGGTTACAAATTTCTAATTAATTATAATATTTCATATTGCAGCTACTTAATTATAATATTTCAAATTCACTATATTTTTTCTTGTTTTTATGTAGCTCCTACAATACATCTTGAACTTTTCAATTGGTGGGGACTTTAGAGTTTCTGGTAGTGTGTTATATAACTTAATTCCTTTGTACAGCAAACTGTTTTGCGTATTCGTTTTAAATACAATTCTTCGTGAATGAATGTACGAATTTACACTTTTGACGTTTGCCGGTATTTGGTAGTGCATTGCACAAGTGCACTAAGGCAGGGGCGCCTCTGGTGGGTAGGAATTTGGGGGTCAATGTACCTAGGAGTGACGGACATACATTTGAATCCAACTGCAGTGCAAGGCGGGATTCTGGTTGGAGAGATCAAAAGACCTCCTCAACCAATCTTTCTCCTTGAAAAACCTCACCCCATGAACACGGGCACCCCTGCTAAGCCACAAAATGTAGCGAACCACTTGGGGTGACCTATGGCATTGGTGTTGGTAATCCAATAAATGGATTCCAGGGCGGCGGTACCTATACACGCCTCCAAAAAAATTGTTCGCAAAAGTTGTTCGCAAAAGCGAACAAACTAGCTTGAGAGGGTTAAAAGATGTGTGTATTTCGGTAATTTACTTCGCAAATGCACTAATTTTCAGCTTAAAATAAACATTCGGGTCGTCGAAACCAAATGGGTGGTCGATTATTGATAATAGTGAATTATACCCAACTGGAATCCGACTAATTGAACTCTTAGTTTTGTGGCTTGCCAGTCTATTTTCATATTTTTGTATACGTGAGAGGAAATTGATTTCGGAAGATTTTATGATCCCACGCAGAAGTTAGTTATTATTAGGTTCCTGTTAAACACTAGACGAATCTAATCGAATACACAAATTAGACTACCACATGAGTTGATGCTAATTAATACTAAACTTGAGAATGTAAATTTAAATTCAATTCTTTAAATAAAAATATTCTCCCGTCTTCCCGCATTTCTACCGATTTATTACACATTTTTCTTAAGCACTTTCAGCCTTACTACAAAACATTGTGAATTTTTTTTCAAATGATAAACGGCCGCGGATGTAAAAACATTACTAAATAAAAAATGATAAAAAAAAATGTTCATGGAAAGATTTATACATAGCTTACACAGCCAGAGGGGGTTGTTTATCCTTTCTAATAAAAAGTGTATTTCGGAAGTGACCTGCAGGTAAGTATGTTTTTGTATCTATCTGTAAATAATAAAATTAAATAGAACCTAGGAATTCATAATGAATTGTAAAGCGCCCTTTAGGTGATTTTTCACAAAAAGGGCGCTCTACAAATTGTCCAATTATTATTATTATTACACCGTTAATAAAAATAATGCATCTTCAGTTTTCGGAATTTTTCCAGCGTATTTTGAATATTTTATAATATATTTCTTATTTTGAAGACGCCCTAAATACAAATACCTTTATAGAAACTAGATAATATTACCCATTAGATTTTTGTATCCGAAAATTACTTTTTTGTTTGAAAATTTAAGTATTTTAAGCTTCAAACATGAAAAAAGGTGTAAAAAACTTACATAATAATAATAATAATATCTTTATTTGGAAAACAAACAGCTTCACAGATACATAAAAATAAACAGTGCTAAAATAAACCAGAAAGCCTAAAAACATGTTTTCGCTGATAAATTTATTTTTTTTCGCTGACAAGAAAAACTAAGAAAAAGATAGTTAAGAGAAGCTAAATTAAAACATAAAGAAAAACTCAGAAAAAAATAGTTAGGAGAAGCTAAATACTTAAATATGCATGATGAAATATAGAAAAACACAATAAAGGGTAAGCTTATGGTCTAATAGGAGTATATGGATACGCTAAACATATTATATTAAAACGTCGAAAATTTTCGGAAAATTCAATTTTGCAGTAGGTACTTTTAATTAAAGAAATTGTAACAAAATTGTCAGTTTACGTTTTATCACGTGTATAAAATTAAAAATTATAAAAGAATACTTTTTAATAATTCCCAAAGAATAACTGAAAAAAACTGATATTTTGGATTCACTTTTACACAGTTTATAACGTTGATTTATCGAATTTGTATTTATTTGTTTATCATAATGCATTTATATTATTAAATAACATTACTTTCATGGAAGTTTTATTAAACTCACGCGGAAAGATCATTTAAAAAATAATGGTTCAGAAAAAACCTAAAACTACCGTTAGCAAAACTAAATTATCAACAAAAAAAATATTTAAAAGACTAAAACTGAAAAAATAACACAAATAATAGTAATTATGTTGAATTATACTAATATAAGAGTGAATTGGTCATTATAATGCAACATATTGAACAAAAACATTATATGAATGGTTCGCAAAATATGATGTATCAAAACTCTTATTTTATATTTTAAACATAACGGACCAAGCGGACTGCACATTCTATTTTATTAACAACAAAGTTCCTTATTAATCTTCTTAAAAAATAAAAGGTTATCTTTATCTGCACATTCTATTTTATTAACAACAAAGTTCCTTATTAATCTTCTTAAAAAACAAAAGGTTATCTTTACACGGTGTGAAACAAAAACACCGTTTAACGGTCGTTTTTTTATTAGTAAGACTGTTTGTAGGCATCTAAAACAATAAAAGAAAATAAATTTTGGTTTAATGAGAAATTTTGTAAAGTTCTGGAGGCTATCGTTAAATGATATCCAGTTGCTTGTCACTACAGTGGATGCCATTATATTTATCTTAATATATAAAACAGAAACTTAATAGTTGTGAATGATGAGTACTTGGAGCAGGTGGATGAGTTTGTGTATCTGGGTAGTATGTTTACGAAAGATGGGAAGGCTGATAGAGATATTGAAAGAAGGGTGAATGCCGGTAACTCCATTAATGGAGGACTGAATGCCGTTGGCGGTAATAAAAAACTGTCCAAAGACGCGAAACTAGCCGTCCATAATGGAGTGCTGGTACCTACCCTGATGTATGGCAGTGAGGCATGGAACTGGCAGAGGAAGGATGAAAGCAGACTGAATGCTGTAGAAATGAGATCCCTGAGGCGAATGTGTGGTAAAACCATGTACGATCGTGAGAGAAACGTGGATATCCGCAAAGAATGCAAGGCTGACGTAAGCGTGATGTGTAAGATTAAGAAAGGGACTCTCCGATGGTTTGGGCATGTAGAGCGAATGAACGAGGAAAGGAGTGTAAGGAGAATATATGATGCAAAAGTGAATGGTAGAAGAAGTCGGGGACGCCCGAGGAAGACATGGCACGACCAAGTGAATCAGATACTTGAGTCGGGCCATGTGAAGAGTCGGAATAATAGAAGAGCATGTATGAGACGATGTATGAATGTGAACGAGGCAAAGAGTGTGTGCCAAGATCGAGTTGTGTGGCGGTCCGTCCTCTCTGCCTACCCCTGCGGGGAAACGGCGTGATGGTTAGTTAGTTAGTTAAGTTATAAAACAAAGTCGGGTTAGTTACACTATTTATAACTCGAGAACGGCTGGACCGATTTTGCTGATCTTTGATTTGTTGGATTTGTCTCTGCCCCGGATAACATAATAACTATTGGAAAATCGTAAAAAATCACGAAAAAGAAAGTTATAAAGAAAATTATTTTTTTCATACATTTTGTATGGAACGAATTCTCATATTTTGAAAGAACTGCAGCAATATTGTGATAGGTATTAATATTGAACTGTGCGTGAATTCCAAAAATTCAGAAACGTTAAATGTGAATGCGCTGATTGTTTTGCATTTGTTATTAATCATATAATGCTGCCCCTCTGTCTTACACACTAAATGTCAATAATCGAAAATGAGACAAACGGTGAACGTATATCTGCAGTTGCACCTCTCCAAAGGAAAAAATACAATAATTATAATAAATCACTGAAATGAAACGTTTTTTTTCCACGTTTAAAATAATTTCTCTCAGGACCTATATCATCTTATGGAATGCTGTGTGGGGGTTTTTTTATGGAAGGGGAGGATAGGAAGTTCTGGGAAGGAAAAAGGTATGAGGGGTGGGTAAGAATCTGGAGGTCAATATGTCCGGGAGTGACGGGCATATGAATCCATCCCTCCAACTGCGGTGCAAGGCAACGGGTCGAGAGAGTCCGGCTGGAAAGGTCAAAAGACCTCCCTCAACCAGTCTCTCTCGATCCGGCCCGCCATGCAGCAGTTGGGCAGACGCATCCGCCGCCCCTGCTAAATTACCAAACGTAGCAAAACCACTTGGGGTGACCTATAGCAGAGGTGTTGTTTACCCAATAAATGGTTTCCGGGGCGGCGGCACCCGTACCCGCCTATCAAATTCCCGTAAGTAAGTGAAAAAGTAAGAAAATCACCAAAAATATAAATCCGAATACCGACAAACAAAACACGGACAGTTGTGCATCGGTAATTGCTTCATTGTGTAATTTGTAACTTAATAAAAAAACTGAATTTAATTCAACAGTTATTGATTCTGAGGCGGTACGAAGTTCGTCGGGTCAGCTAGTTTTGAAATAAATTAGGCGTTTCTTATTGTCGGTACTCAGCAAGCAGTGTGGACAATCCTTTTTTATAGGAAAATGCCCGAGTTAAAACTGATTCGATCGATTTCACGATGTATGAATGTAAATGAAGCAAGGAGAGTGTGCCAAGTTATAGACGTATGGCGGTCCATCTTTTCTAATACCCCTGCGGGAAACGCCGTTGTTTATAAAGTTATAAGTTGTTTTTGCAGAATTAAATAATTATATCGTCATTCCGATTAATTTCGCTGGAAGTGGTAAACCTCTTCTGAACATGGCAGGGCTTCCTGTATTTTTTGGCTCGAGCTTTTATTACGTTGTTTTACATTGATAAATAATGTATTATTAGTAGCAATGAATTATGTAACTGTATAGTTTCATCCTCTGCTAGTATAATGTAAACAAGTCGTGCCATAGGCAAGAAGAAATAAAATCCCTTGGCATAAATCGACATGCTTCATTTGGGTAAAATATTTGCACAGAATTGTGAATATTCTAGCCATGGTGAAAGACTACCGTCCAGAATTAAAAACGCGTTGTGTCCGTTAATCTCAATCATAAATTTAACTTTAAATGTGTTGGGAAACTTTCAAATAATTTGAGGAGATTCTTCTTCTTCTTGTGCCCTGTCCGTTCAACGGGCGTTGGCTATCATATTGGCTATGCGGACTTTGTTTACTGCGGCCCGGAACAGCTCTACAGTAGACTGGCCAAACCACTGTCTCAGGTTTTTCAGCCATGATGTTCTCCTTCTTCCAGGGTCCGACTTCCGGCAACCTTTCCCTACATTACTAGATGCAAGATCTCGTTCTTTTTTGGATGTCTCATCACATGTTCAAGATATAGAAGTTTTCGGATTTTTATTGTTCTAGCAACTTATTTTTCTTTATTTATCCCAACCATAACATCTCCATTCGTAACTCTGTCCATCCAACTTATTTTGAGAATTCTTCTATAGATCCACATCTCGAATACTTCAAGTCGCCTTATCAGTTCTTCAGTAAGCGTCCATGTTTGTATTCCATAAAGTAATACCGAAAACACGTAGCATCTGACTACGAGGAGACTACTAGTTGATTTATTAAGTTATTAAACTGAATTAGACGTTCCTTATACTTAAGTAGGCTGTAAGCATTTCTAACGCTGTCGGCCGTCGGACTGCTGGCGTTGCCCCTACTATCAGACGCCTTCGGCAATCATCGTAACCGTTCGTATATAAGACACGAACGACGACAGATGGTACTCTTCTGATATACACTTGACTGACATATTTGGATATAACAAAACTTCGTTTGACTCATTATACTAACGACATCTATTAAGGATGCTAAAACTACTTGAATAACCTGTACACTACAATATCTTAATAACTGTGTTTGATTACCAGATCTAAAGAGTCAGGTATTTCCCAACATTTTCTCTAAAACTATAACTCCAATCAAAAAAAGTTATATAAAAAAATCGCCTCCTAATATGATGTATTTTGCTAATACCTTTTTAAAATTACCACAAGTTACCATTTTCGGAGGTGGGTATGGGTACCGCCATCCCGGGAACCAGTTATTGGATGACTATCACCCCTGCCGTAGGTCGCCCCATGTGGTTCGCTACATTGACTTATCAGGGGTGTCCGGGTTCATGGGGTGAGGTTTTCTGTGTCTCGGCGGTGGATGCGTCTGTCCAATCACTGCAAGGCGGGCAGGATCAAGATAAACTGATTGAGGGAGATCATTTGGCAGAACTCTCTTTTGCAGGACCTTGCACCGCAATGGAAGGAATGGATTCATACGTCCGTCACTCCTGGACACATGTGTCTCTGATACCCATTCATTCGTCATGCATTTTTCCTTCCCAGAACTTCTCCTCCTTCCTTTCATTTAAAAGACCCTCCTCAAAACATCCTCAAAGTTGACATAGGCCCTGAGGAAAATTATTTTCCTTGACGAGATAATTTTAAAAAATTAAATAAGTTTCAGGATATCATGTATTTTAGAGCACAAACATTTATTGCTCAGAAAAACTATTTGAGATTTTGTGAGTACGTGATTCTTAACATTGGGGCATTGTTCTACGTCATACACATTAATATTGGCCTCAGTACATTAAACCACTTCAAACAAGAAAAAAAATATTTCGCAATTGGATTAGATATTAATACTGTTTAGTTTTTTTTTTTTTTTTTTTAAATTTCTATAACATCCAATGCAATAAACCGCAGACAAGGGAGCTACGTCAAAAGATGGAATAACATTTTAAATAACAAAATTGTTTTGTAAAACTTTTCATTAAAGCCAAATTTGTATTAGGCAACTAATTGGTCACGAGTTGTTTCTTGACATTAGTTGCACTGCCAGTTTCACGTGAAAACGTATAGTTTCATCATGCATGCATTGGTTGTATGCCACAAATGGCGATAGCGTGAAATTACGGCGCTACTAAAATAGTAGGAAATTAGTTGCTTAGTGTATAAAAAAGTGATGCAACTATTGTCGCGAAACCATTTCAGCTGAGCGGACGTGTGTGTTCCTTGTAACTGCGTAAGAATTCTGTACAACAATATTGTGCATTGAGGAAAAAAGTTTTGATGTCTATGATGCTACGGTTGGTGTGGTAATGAAGGTTGCACGACACTAAATTTGAGCAATCTGTCGGATCTTCCCTGTTGATGGACACTGCAACGCTGCCCGAAACGTCGGCTAAAGAAGGAGGTAGCGCAACACGGCATAACACCCCAAAAACAAATAACGAAAATCTTTTTGGTGTCTTGCAATTATTTGGAACACGCATGCAACTAGTTGCGTAATGTAGAAGATAGGTTGTTTCTAATCCGTCACATTAATTTGATGGCCATTATATCAACGATTTGAACTATTCCATTAAAAGCTGATTCTTGGTCTATTTCAACCTTAGATCAAATTGTGATCAGTTGAAAACCACGACGGTAGTCTTTCATCAGTTTATAGTTTATTTAAAAACGGTTACGCCTAAAGAAAGTGTGTCAGTTCATCGGTGTGCATGTTCATCTCGAGAATGAGCTTATTTTGTGAATTGAAACAATGCCCCCTAAATGCTAAAAAATTAAAAACGTCCCGCCAGACTTCCAAAACCCCATAAAGGGCGACATCGCCCCGGTTAAGAATCACTGCTCTATGTGATCAACAAATATGCGGTGAGTTTAAAGCTAGTGTGTGATATTGGCGTTGGCATTCTTTTCAATGGCGGTAAATTGAATTTATATTTGTGTTTTGTACTTTCTAATTTATATATTGAAGAATATTGATTAAAAAAAAATCTATAAAACGTCACAAATATTAGGTTATGTGTGTGCAGTGTACGGACGTAATAAATACATCTTCTTCTTCTTGTGTCCTGTCCGTTCAACAGATGTTGGCTATCATATTGGCTATACGGCCCGGAACAGCCCTACAGACTGGCCAAACCACTGTCTCAGGTTTTTCAGCCATGATTTTCTTCTTCATTTTCTTCCATGGCCCCTTGTTCCGATAATCTTTCCCTGCATTATGAGGTGCAAGATCTCGTGCTTCTCTGGATGTCTCATCACATGTCATAGATATTGAAGTTTTGGGATTTTTATTGTTTTAATAACTTATTTTTCTTTATTCATCCGAACCATAAAATAATTACGTCCAACAAAATCACTACAAGTCGTCTATCAGGGTGGAAAAAACATTGACATTTTACATTCTCTCAGGGTGCAAAAAAACATTGGTTAATTGACGAATTATAGTTAGACGAAAGCTCAGCGCAAAACACTATCATGCCTCATAACATGTACACTAGTCGCTAAATAGTGACATACACCATCAGATATCATTACCATCAGACATCTTACACCCATGATACTCGACACTTGGCAAGTCACTGAGGTTTTCTTGTCATGCCGTGTAGTCCGTTCTGCGAAAAACGCATAATCTTTAATAATAAATTGTTTGTTAATTTTGCCACGCGACTTCACGATGATTTCAAATTTAATATATTTATGGGAAAAAAAACAATATGGCGTCTTGAAAGTTCGATAATTCAGATCCTCGTAGATCGTGGTGGAATTAATATTGCCACCTAAAAATAGTTGCATTGACCTAGAAATTTAATTCAGAAAATGCTGTGTAAATTTCATGCTTTCTGAGCTCATACAAACTCTGTTTTTCTATTTTATGGTAAAAAAAGTCGCGTCCCTGAACAATCGAACTGAGGGAAAAATAGGAAACTGGTTGCAAAACTTGAAAACTCCACATTTGGAATCGATTTTGTGTCATTAGGTACTTTTTGATTCGAGTAAATCGAGTCCGAAGTTGGAATTTTTAGGTTAATATCAATTGTTTAGTATGTTTTTAAATCGTCGAAGCGTAGACCCGGCTCTAAAAGGTTCATTTAATATTGTAAAAATATAATTTTTTTTAAAAGTAGTCGCAATGCTCAGATCGAATTTTTTTTTATTTTATTTATTTCTCCCGCTAGTTCCCGCTTGTATTGTGAGTTTCCGGATATCATGTATATAATGAAACTACTCCAACTCATTATAAAATACAACAGTACCTCCTCGGAAGACCGCCTTAGGCAGCCAGCCAATACGTTGGGCGGGGCCAGTGTGACGTCACCGCCCATCTGTGGCCCGCTCTATGGGCGGTGTAGCGGCGATAGGGTTAATTAAACATAGACAAGATGGAAAAATGACTCCAGTTCCGGGAACTTGTATTTTGTGATATTAAATCATTTTTATTTCTCTGGTTATGAAGATGTTAGTGACTACTGACGTCTAGATTTTTTATTATCTTTATTTTAGGGAATAACCTCGCTAGTTTTGGTGACTGGACAACCCAAAACAATGTGCAATTTCATCAGTCCTTTGAAAGGTCATTAAAAGTGATTAAATGGGCTACGTTAGGTTACGTTACGGGCTATTTAAAAAAAAATCATAATTTTTTATGACTTTTCAAAAAAGGTTTGTTGAAATTCCACTTTCTTGACTTGTCTTGGAACCGCTTGTTTATTTTGCTACTTCGAATTGTCGTCATTTTTTTATTGAAATTTTATTTTTTACATTTTCATACAATTTTTAAGTTTCGCTTATGTTACTGAACATACGAGTATAATGCGGCAGCTATTTCTTTCACACTAAATGACAATAGTCCAAAATGAGACAAAAGTTGAACGTATATCTGCACCCCTTTTAGTCTCATCATTATTTGTATAAAAAATAAATCTGCAGCATTATAGCGATAAGGAAAACGTATGTTTATTGCCGTCCCGGTACCGTAAACGTGTGTCATTACGGTAATAATAAAAGCTCTCCTTAATATATAGGTAGTTACGGTTAAAATGTAATCCTTTATCGTCATTGTGGAAAGGCAATATTTTTATCAGTATTTTCAAATCATATATCGGACAGAAGACGATCCCTAATTTTACTTTGTTTCGTATTATGTTTTTGTATTTATCCTGCCCCGTGCTAGCAAAACAAAGTTTGTAAAACAAGTCTCCAATTCACGTTATCACCGGCAGATCTTTTGGCTCCAATGACGTGATGAAAAGCGTGACATGACAGAGCGACGAGGCGGGATTTTCCATGCTTACTCCCGGTCTAAACTTCCTTCCCTGACTCATTTATTTGCGGGGGAAGCATTCATTTTTGTAATATATTTATTGGCAAATACACAATCGAGTAAATGCTACTACTGCGCTGTCTTATTTCTGTGCCGCTAACCTCACTAATGTCAGTGTGTTTTTATCATTTCAGACGAACGCGTTCCAGACCGCGATCACCTGTTGTCCGGCGACCATCTTGCGAAAATACAAAATCGAGTGTTGCCAAACATTAAAAAATAAGCAATGTGATTTTATTAATTAGGTACCTGTCCACCTAATTTAAAAGTGTATCAGCTGTGAAAATTTAAAAAAAAGGAGGGCAGCACGCGGAAATAAATAAGTGATATTTATAGTACACTAACTATTTGTAAAATCGTACATAACTGAAATACCTTTGATTGCCTTACTACAATCGTATTTTATGTGATAAAAGTAAATAATGTAAACGCTTTAGCGTTGAGTGCAAATTAAAAACCGACTTCAAAATGGTCAGAAGAAAAATCGCAACGCCAAATTTTTTATTAACAGTGCAATTTAAAGTGAATGTTGAATGGTGAAAACGATTTATGGTGAATTTATTGATTTGTGCATCGTTTTGTTGAATAGTTAGTGAGATTTTACATTAATGGTGTCGGGAAATGTGTTGCAGAGTGTGTTGACAGCCAAGGAAGTGTTTCCAGCTTCTCTGATGGGCATCCAGATTCACAACTCGCTACTTGCCTACGTAGCCAGTAAGGATATCGGTATATTTCTTTTATTATTAATACACAGTTATTACATTACGTCGCTTTAGTTCTTAATTATCCAATCGACCATTGGAAAATTTTACGGGAGGAGAAGGTTTTCTTTAATTATTCAATAAAACATTATGATAGGTATTTAAGATAAAGCCTTTTCCGGAAAAGGTAAAGGTGTTAGTTTAAATAATTCTTAGTTAAGTGATTAACTATCATTTTCTGTTGTACTTTATTTTTCTTTTAAAGTGGAGTAAATTGAACAAATACTAAAATGGTCGTTTGACAATTAAGAACTAAGGCGACGATTGCTTAAATAATTTAAGAGAATCTTATGTTGTAATAATGTGTTATTTTGTGGTCAGTTGTCATTATTTTGTAATAATTGAAAATATTAATTAAATTCGAAAAATATATACAAAACACACATTTAAAAATATTTTCAAATAAAGTTTCTATTGTGTTTATTAAAATACCTTTTATTTTTTTAACTGGGAGATTTAAAATATATATATTATGATAGCTTGTACAATATTAAATTACATTTTTTGATTTACATAAAATTAAACTTGTAAAAATGGTATCATATTTAAAGATATCCTGCAAAACTTTGTAGGTTCAAATCGAGTAATCATTTGTGTAAGTATATTATATAAATTTAAAAAAACTCCATTAGTCGATTTTAAGCATCTTATAAATATCTAATATTGTTTTCAAATATAAATGGAATATTTTCATATTATAATTATGAAAACTGATCACAATTATTATTTTTGAACTGAAGTACCTACCTACCTGTCTGAAATCAAGGCGCTACAAAAAAATGAAAAGCATACATTTGCCTTCTGAGAAACAATTTAAAAACCTCAAAGAATGTGTAATAATAAAAGAAAATTCATCAAAACTTCGTCACCCAATTTAAGAGGAACGGCTGCGCAACCCTTTTCATGCAAAATTTAAATTAGGATGTGAGGCCAAAATATCCAACGATCGCTTTTATTATTACCGTGACGATTCACGGTTACGGCACCGTAAACGTGAACATCAATCTATAATTTCGACCGGCCAGTGGCTGAGTGGGCATAGCGCTTGGGTCCCACCCGGGCGTCGCATGTTCGATTCCTCGGCTGGCTAAGTCCTCCATCACAATACAAGCAACATTTTCGGCTTTCTGTGGTGGTTGAAGGAGATTTTCAAACATTGTTGGGTTATTCGTAACCCGGGAATGTTTGTCTTTCTTTTTAAAATTTATAATTATAATCTAGGACCTTGTTACTATTTAATTATTGTAGCTCCTCTGAATTATTTTAAAAGAATTTTCTATTAAATTTGCGAGTGACTTTTGGCAGCTGTCAAAGTTATTTTAAAGTTTTCAAATGAGTTTAAAGGTCTTTATTTATTTGAAAACTCCTTTGAATTTTTTCATTATGGGTTCGTATTCAGGTTTGTGTAGAAATAATAAAATCAGGTTACATTTGCATGAATATATTTTTTGACAATTATTTCCATAATGGGTGATTTTAATTTTTTTTAGTTAGTTGCTTATTCTATTTACAACGTATATGAAATGAATAAATAATCATACATTCTTGCAGGAATTCGTGTTTAAAACGATCTAAACTAAAATATGTGGCAGTAAATATGTAAAAATCAATAATTTATTTCGAAAACGATCCCACAAAATATATAGAATCGCTCGGCTGGTCAAATATCGATATAAAAACAAAGCATTTGTTTTTTTGCGATTGTTTTCTGTTGGTTTTTTTAAGTAGCAATGCAAAATTTTGTTTAAGATAGGTTACAGTCTGTTGGCATGATTACTTGTCTGGCAGAAATGCAGTCAATTTTATACTTCTTCGATGGCGCTACAGCCCATATCGAGCTTTGGCCTCCTGCAGCATTCGCCTCCAACTCCACCTGTCCGCAGCGGCTGACTTCCAGTTTGTTACCTGGAGAAGCTGTGCTGCATCCCCTCTTACCTTGTCTTCCCACCTCAGTCTGGGTCTTCCCACTTTTCTCCTTCCCCCTGGGTGTCCAGTCGAAATTCGTTTTGGTACACATGTATTCGGCATTCTCTATACATGTCCAGCCCATCTCAACCTGAGGAGTCAATTTTATACACAGGAATAAATTAATAATATGAAACCAACAATGCTTTAAACTCGGATTTCTCTAAATGTTTATCAAAAAGCATGATTTGTTATATCGCGTTCATTTACTCAAGTGTACCGCAAAAGAACAACTTACAACCACAAATAAAGCCGTAAAGCATATTTATAACAAGAGTTAAGATCAACAACCAAACGGATGTTCGGTTATGTACACTAAAATAACACCCGAGAGAAAATCTTTTTTTCTTTTTTCACTCGTTGATAGCGTAAACGTATTTCTTTATTGTAAATTCGTTTGAGCTATGAAATAAAACAAGATATTGGAAACAAGGGAGTTTAACCATGAATTAGTATGAAACTTATTGTCTGCATAGTTCATCCATGCTACTGTAAATCGCAACAATGTATACCAAACGGCCTCCGTGGACGAGGGGCAAGGTCTCGATTATCGGTCCGGAGGTCGATAGTTCATATCGCGGCCTGCCCAAGTAAATATTATTTGATTGATTTGTGTTTTCACAATTTAATCATTTAAAATACTATGTTCGCGGCACGTTCCAGAGTAAAAGACACTCTCAGTATCGCCCTGGTGTAAGACCACCATTCAGAAATGAAACGTTGGTTGAAATGGCTTAAGTCGTTTTAGGTGACTAGATCGGAATAGCCAGGTACTTCCCCATCTTCCTCTTCCCCATCCCCTTCGCCTCTCCACTCAGTCTCACATCATACCTCAATTGGGGATGCCAGTCTCTCTGACTCCAGGCGGTTAGGATTAGTTGTGATTTTTGTGCGGTATACACATTTAAAAAATATCGCATATCATTCATTGGTTCCGTGGCATTGATAATTCGTGCAATTTGATCATAGACACCATATCATTAATTTTTTTTGTATCTGGACTAGGCCGATTTCCCATTTTTTCTAATATTTCGGTCGTGGTCGTCGTTATTATAAAAGAATTACATTTAATTATCTTTTTTCCCCTAAAATCCCATCATAATACGAAATCTATTCTTCATTACATTGCTGGAAACTTCAACGCAATTTTTTCCCCTTTCATTTTCCTTTGTTTTTTCTTCTACTTATTTTGAGACCGTTGCTCCCTATCTATGTTTTTGTTTTTTCTAGCATCTTCTAGTCTTTACTTCAGTGTTGCGTTCTCTTTTCTGGCTAGATTCTGGCGTATCATTTCCTGTATTGTTGTCTTTGTCATGGATACTGTCTTTAATTGTTATGTGATTTATTCAAATAATACATACTTATCAACCTTTGCTCCATGGCTCCTTGTGTTACTATTATTTTATTGGTAGTGCATTAACTAAAGATTCCAGTTCTTGTGCCAATAGTATTGTGTTTTTTACGTCGCCATCGGCACTGATCCTGATATTTTCTGTTAAACTTCTGTTGATCTCCTCCTATCAGTATCTGGTGGGGTTCTGATTCTGTTACCTATCAAATGTGATCCTCCACACCTCTCAGTTACCTATATTGAAATCTCACAACACCCCTAAATGGTCAAAGCTTAAAAATGATTTCTTCGATCATAAAATATTTTAAATGCTTTTTTGTAAGTTCTTTGGGTGTTATCGAAATGGCACTCGAATGCTACTTAATGCACGTAATGACCAAATGCAACCTAATCTGATACTTCTCCATATTGGTTACCTAAGCTGTGTGTGCGTGGTATAAGGGAGTTCGTAAACAAATTGGTATTTACATGATCGTTGCAGTGAAATATATTTTTAGATCGTTTGACTCTATTACTCTATGTTTATTGAAATGAAATCATTTGCAATAATAATAATAATGATTTATTGTCTTCCTTTCTTTACATACATCTAAAGATAATGATATCCTCACTGGGATTTCCCGTGCTGAGGATTTCATTTACATATTATAATTTAATTATAAGAAATTAATATGAATTAGTTATAAACATATAGGTATCACGTAGTCTTTTTTTAAATAATTAAAAATTAAATAAAATTGTGTTTTTTTTTACAATTCAGTTCAGTAGATTCGGTTTTAGTCTGTATTTGATATCAGTATATTTTCTATTTCTGTTCTCCCTATAATTAGTATCCAGCTTTTTGTTTGAGATTTAAATGTTATACTGTTGAGGTTTTTAAGTGAGAGTGGTATTTTATTGTAAAGTTTAATACCATAATACAAGAAGCTTTTTTGCCCAAATGTTGTGTTAGTAGTTATTTGTTGGATATGTTTTTGACCATGAGATCTAGTGTTTCTAATGTACGTGTAAGTTGTCATTTCTTGGGTTTTGTACTTATGAATGTAAATGAGTATAGTTTTAGAATACAGTTGTTTAATTGACATGATGTTAAGATTGTTGAAGATTTCGTCAGTGCTAGTTCTTACAGGAACTTTCAGTATAATTTTCATTATGGATTTTTGAGTTTTAATTAGTGGATTTAGTATGTTTTTATTTGCACTGCCCCATTCGATAATACCGTATTCTAACATTGATTGGCAGAGTACCATGTAAATCTTGATTAAGTCTTTTTTAATGAGGACATTTTTGATACTTTTGAAAAAATAACTTAGTTTTTTAATTTTATTATTTAAATAGGTAATGTGTTCGGTCCATTTTAAGTTTTGGTCAATTTTTAGACCCAGATACATTATATGGTCAACGTTTTCTAATGAGGGACAATTACAATGCTCATTTAAGTGATGCTGACTATGAATTTTCAAGTTCAGGTTTTCTTCAGAGTTTTTCTTATTTTTTATTTTGAAAGTGATGAATTTGGTTTTATTAGCATTAAGTGTAAGTGAATGGTAGTCTAGCCAATTTTTAATTCTTTTAAGTGTGTCTTCTGCTTTCTTAAATGTTTCTGCCCAATTTTTCCCATTTATTAGGAGAACAGTATCATCCGCAAAACTGATGATTTCTCCGTCACATTCTATTTGGCATAGGTCATTAATATAAATAAAGCAGGGCTGTCAAGAAGGGAATTGATGATTTAAAAAGAAAGAAAATAATTAGATACCTATCTTCTGTCGGGCAGCTTTATTAATTTCAGATTTATCATTAGACAGTTTATATTTTCGGTTACCGAAGAAACTCAGAATCATGCAACTTCAACACCTTCTTTGAAATGTCATTAAAAGTTATAAAAATGGTGAAATACCCTACGTTAGGTTAGTTTATGGGCTATTTTTCAAATATTTCTTTTTACTTTTCAAAGGGGTTTTGAAATTGCATGATTCTAAGTAGTCATGGAACCATTTTTTTTAATGAGTGTAATTTACATGTTTTTCAATAGAATCTAAATGTAATATAATAGAATAGATAATAATATAATCTTTCATCAGAATCTGAGTGAACCTTATAATGCGGTGACCAAATACGTGAGTTATACTCCAATTGGCTACGAACTAACGACGTATACAAACATTTTAAAGTAGATTTATTGTAAAAGTCTTTTTAAATTTATATTATGTCAGCAAGCATTTTCATTGCTTTTTCGTAATAATGTTTGTGTGTAACAAAAAACAAATTATACGCAAAGATTATCCCAGTATTATGTTTTTTTTTCTATTTCACGAACTTAAATACTTCTATTTACTGATCTAGCCATATGGGTCTACTTGTACGAATATCAATTCTCGATGATCGCATGTTTTACTTTCTCCAACGTCAATATTTTGAGCGCTGTTTGTTATTATGCCGTCGGATTATATAAATCAAAACTTGTGTAATGAACAAGCAACGAATTTATTCAGTTACTAATATTTTTATCCCGCATGAACGAAAATATCAGAATTTCACGGTCAATAGACGAAATACAACATGTTGAATAACATTCCCAAGAATTTTGACAGCGTTACAGTTTTAGACGTGTATTTAAAACAGGATTGATGCAAGATGTCATCAGCATAAGAAAACACGCTTTCTTTCAAATTCTTTCGTTACTATTTTTAAGAGGCAGCGGGGCCTTTTAGTAAATAAAACATAAATTTGGATTTGTAGCACAAAAAATCGAACCAAACTAAATAATTATGTTTTTAATCAAAAGGTAGGTATATCAAATATCTGGTACCTAAGGATATTTGCTATATTATTTATATGTGTTTGAAATTATGTTATGCAGGGCATTAAACAAATCAATTTTGGTTGATTTTAGTGGCACTTTGCAGTTTTTTTTGTTATTTGATTGTAATTATGAAAATAATAATCCTACTATATTTATTATGATAATGATAAATTTCAGAAATCACAAACCTTTTTAATTATATAAATTCTTTTATATTCATGTGAACTAAAAATATCTACTTACTATGTAATATCATTAATATATATATTTTTTAAATACACTTTATAATTACCTAATGTACCCTAAATTAACAAAATAACTTATAATACCTTAAATTAACAATAAAGAATCATTCATTATATATAGACAATGTTGTGTACCCCTGCCTAAGTTTGTATAAAATCAATAGCATAAGAGTTTCAACTACCAGTCTGAAAATGTCCGTAGTAGGATGAAACCGGTCCTGGTAATAATAAATAAGTGGAACAAAGTGAAAAAGTTTTTAATTTCAAATCTATTATGATAATAATAGAATGAAAATATTTATTTTTAACTTTACGAGTAACTTTAAAACCTCAAATTGTAATATGTAATTAAATGAAGACAATATTAGAGAAACTCGATAAAAAAATTAAAATGAGAAAATTCAGAAAATTTACTTTAATTAAATGAAGGCAAAATTAGCGAAACTCAATCGAAAATCTGGAAACGGCAAAATCAGAAAAAGATGTACTTAAGTCCCACAGGTGCAAATATCTTTTTCTGTTTCCAAAATTTCGATAGAGTTTCGTTAAAATTGTCTTCATTTAATTAAACAATGAAAATAAAATTAAATATCATTAAAAAGGCGTTCCTTTGGATAGAAATTTTAATTAATTATATTACAAATTAGTGTTCCGATATGAATCGGTCATTTGTAATTTCAGTGACCATCAAAATGTTTTTTCCATTAAAAAATTTTGAAAAGTTGTGATTTTAAACTCGATGAAACGAAAAATCGACACTTAAAAGAAACAAACACATACTCATACATCGATAGGATTTAGCCTGCGAGAGAATGGAATATAATAATCGGTCTCATCTTTGTGCGGTGCTTCAAATTCTGACACGCGCAAATAAATTTTATTTGAATGTTGTGTTATTTCACAATTTATTCATTTACAATAATAAATTTGCGGCACATTCCAGAGTTGAAGATCATTGAAAATAATATTGAAGGTATATTTACGTCACGTTCTCAGTATAGCCCTGGTGTAAGACCACCATTCAGTATTGAAATGTTGTTTGAAATGGCTTTAGCCGTGTTTGAACTGAATAGTCAGATACTTCCCACCTTCCTCTTCCAAATCTCCCTACCCTCACAACCACAGTACGTTCAGCCTCACAACATAAACCAATTGAGTATGTATTTATATGATGCAATCTCCAGATAGTTGGAACCAGTTGAAATTTTTGTGCTGTATCATTATTATATAAATTTAAAAAAAAAAAAGATGTCATTGCGTTCAATGTAAGTGTTAACATCTGTTTCACTGCTAATCAATTTAGTTCTTTAAGATGTTATATACTTAAATCCCTATTAGGCCTAATAATAAATGTTGAATTGAAAATCAGTCTCTGGCTCACTTCACTAGCACAGTCGATCGATAATTACTTTCGGTAACTTCTTGTACCCTAGCTGACAGCTGATCGCCAACGAATAAGTAACAGTTCGCAATGACTTAGCGTTCTTAATATATTCGACGTAACTTTTGTTTGTACGTTAGCGATCTGCAGTTATCCTAGAGAACGATGAAAAGTTACCGAAACTTGTCCTATTCATTATAATCGATCGACCATGCTAGGACCCCAATTTTCTCTATATTTTTATATCCAAGGAAATCAAATAATTTGACGATAAAATTTCTTTTTCGCCAACGTTCAAAATTATGACGAATCCAGTTAAATGCGGACGTATAGCAATCGGAATTTTTGCGTTCTATAATAATATTATTACACTTAAAATAACAAGCTCATTCTGCCACGAATATCTTTAAAATTTCATCGGTGACATCATGTCAAACTGAAATAAACGTTTCAGCGACTTGAAAAAATGACAATTTTTCATAACTCGGGCGGTTCCGGGTGGCCGTGAAGTGACTCAATATCGTCCATTAGAGGCTCGCCAGGAATGTATCGGCCAGTGGCAGCGATATATAAGTCACTAGATTGGTATTTGTGACACAAAAAATGACCCATCGATGAGCTTAATTCCGCAACATTCAACGCTCGACAAAAGATCTCCGACAAAATATCCTTCGGACAAAACATCTCCCAACAAAATATCTACTAATCTACCCTAACATATCCTAACCTAACCTAACCCAACCTAACCTAACCTAACCGAACCTAACCTAACCTAACCTAACCTAACAAACAAAATAGGACAAAAATAATACAGACTTTTTGTAAAGAGAATAAATTATTAATTAAATGAAGACAATAATAGCGAGACTCAATCGAAAATCTGGAAATAGAAAAATCAGAAAAAGATATTTGCACCTCTGGGACTCGAACACGGGACCTTTCACTTTCCGGGCAAATGCACTGACCACTGCGCCAAGGTGTTGATATTCGATTCGGTCATTTTTAACTGTATCATACTTCGACTTAGAACCACCCACATTTCCTTCATTTTCTTAACGCATATTTTACTGGCTGCTATATTTATTTATTTATTTATTTACGGACGAATAGTCCATTAACAATATAACAATAACACGAATAAAAAATAGAGAGATGACAATGGAAGGAGAATACATATATATGAAGAGCATTGACAAAATACATATAATATAAAAGTAAATATAGAAGATAGTATAATATAAATTCATATAATATAAAAGTAGCTTGAAGATGGATTTAAAAGACTTTAAAAAATCAGATTGCGTATCGACTGCCGAAAGTCATTTAGGCTTACACCAAAAAATTCAGTGCTTTGATTTGCGTTGACAAGTCTCGACATTCTGGATAAAGGAGAATGATATCCATAATTAGTAGAATGTTGATTGAGGAACAGCAATTCATTATTTCGGAGTCTACGGGAAGGGATGTTGAACTGGATGAGTTGTAACAAAGCAGGTGTGTCAGTAATACTGTTGATAATTTTGAAAATGCATATTAGATCTATGATTTATGTATGATTGCAAGATTCAAACCCGAAATCAATGGGTTCGAGTCCCAGAGGTGGAAATATCTGTTTCTGATTTTTCTATTTTCAGATTTTCGATTAAGAGCGCGCAGGAGCGCCGAGAAATTTTAACGATAGGTATTTGTAAAAATTATTTCTATTTCGTTCATCTCAGCGGGGACAGCAAAAGCGCTATCGGTGTATTGGTGAACCCCAATGCGTGTGTGTGCGTGGCTGCAGGTGTTGGAAGCACGAATCGCCGCGCCGCGCCCGCCAGCGACTTTGCGTTCTTATTATTTCATTTACTGTTATTCATTTATTCCAAAAATTAAGTAGGTGCCTAGGTACATATTCGTAATAAAATAGCGAGGTCTACATTATTTAATATTGTATTGTACTTAACTTTATTATTATTATTACTTACTACAAATACATGTGACTGCCTGCTCCGAGCTCATCTTCTGCACACGCACAAGTCAATGAGACTTGTGGGTGCGTGTATACAGGTTGCTGCCTGCTGCAACAGATAAGTCAATACGCGTCGCGACTTGAGCGTGCGTATTCCTATATAATAGATATCTTCTGCGCTCATAGTTCATTCATCTTGTTACTATTAGTAAAGTAAGATGCACGCTGTTTTGGTTTAGTAATATCGGGAGATTCATACCATCTTTTTTTATAAAACGGCAGCATAGGCGCAGTAGGTACATCACGTACTTTGTGATTGTATAGTGTTTTTATTTTTCGCTGGCTGCATCACTCTACTGTTTTTGACTAGCCTTTTTACTGGAAACTATTCTACGTCAAATACAGACCTTCGAATTTTGACCCTGAAACCCCCTTGAATATTGAAATCTGTTTGGTCATTTCTCACGATTTACACATATAGGACATATGGTGAGTAGATACCTACTAAACTATTCATAAATTATTCATAAACTATTATTATAAACATAAACTATTCATTCATAAAAACTCAATATTTCAACACAATTTCCTTTTTTAATTAAACATATTAATATCGCTAAAAATGTTGTTGTTTTTTGGCTCTCCCTGAATAACGTAAATTCATCAGTTTTGACTGTATGCATAAAGTGCATTAGTGCAAGTCGGTACATTTGTTAACATATCTAGTAACCTATAATAAATATTATTCTACGTCTTAGGCTGCGTATACACACGCCAGCCGAACAACGGATTATGGGAAAGGAACGAAGCAAAAGCAAACTGCCCGAAACGCTGCGCCGCTTGCGGTTGCTTCGTACCTTTACCATAATTCGTGGTTCGGCTCGCGTCTCTGTCCGCAAAGAGTGGCGTGCACTGATTTTTCAGTGGGCTAGAATCCTAAGATTGAAAATACGACATTAATGATGTTGTCGAAGCTGAAAATTATTTTTTTTCCGAAATTTCAATTTTCAAATTCTGTGCACGCCACTATTCGCAAATATATACGTAGCATAAGATATGTGTATTTAGAAATTGAGTTACATAAAATCGACTACTATATTACCTACCTTCAACTCAAAAAATTTTTTCTTACAGATAAATAATGGGTAAAAGAAATGGAAACAAAGCGCGTTTGTTTTTATCTACTAGACGAAAAAAACCGATTATTAGTATCAAACGACAGATTCATGTTGCACCACGTTCGACATCTAGGTAAGTCGAAATATCGCTTTCCTGTCACTCTTACTACTGAACCTTCCTAAGGTTACCTTTACGTACGTAAAGTTTTTTTTCCCGTAAGTTGCTCACATAAGAGAGTTATGGCAAAATTACCAATGGGTATCGTTTACATTGATAATTTTGCCATAACTCTCTTACGTGAGTGACTTACGAGAAAAACCTAAAGATTTATGCTATGAGAGCCGTGTATTATGTAGCATGTATAACGGGAAAATGGGATGGACAAATTTAAATAAATAAATCATTTGCATTTACAGGGATATGGATGTCATCGATACTACTTTTGGAAACTTAACTACATCTTCACTAATGCGTGAAAATTGTGCATCGTACTATTGCAAGCCGGAGAAGTATACTGATGATCCAAATTTAGTAAGCGATCTTCGAGATTGTGGAATATGGACTGATATCCAACAATTCTTATTGTCTCTAATAGCAAATGCAGAAAGTCTTATTATTGACGTGACAAATAACACTGTGGAGCAATTCAACAACGTTATCGCCAAATTTATAGGTGGAAAAAGGGTAAATTTTACTACAAGAGGATCTTACCAAGCAAGATGTTTTGGAGCAGTAACTTCGTGGAATAGTGAATTGGCAACCCATTCAAGAATACAAAAGAAAATCAAAGGCCACAGTCCCGGCAAATACACGAAGCACTTTATAGAGAGAAAACGACGTTCGAAGGAGAATAAACAAATGTGTCGAAAAAAAAACTAAAGTATAATGAAAATACGACAGAAAAAAGAAAAAAAGTTACAGGGCCCGATGAAAATTATGGTCAATTGGAATTAGAACCAGATATGCCACCTGAAATATTTGAAACGAAAAAAGAGGAATTTCTCAAAGAATTATCTTCAACCAATAAGGAAGAGCTCGAACGGAATACGGTAGGCCAAAGCAATAACAATATGTGGGCAATTGAAAGACGTAAGCGGATAATGGCGTCTAACTTTGGAAAAATATATAAGCTTCGGCAAAAAACTTCAGTTACGGGAGTACTAAACTCTTTACTGTACTCACAATTCAAAGGAACTATGGCCACAAATTATGGAAAAGAAAATGAAAGCCTAGCAATAGAGCAATTTTCAAAAAAAACAAGTTTTCAGGTATCCGCTTGTGGGCTATTTATCGATAAAACCAAAAACTTTTTAGCGGCAAGTCCGGATGGCCTTATCGGTGAGGATTCTATAATTGAAATTAAATGCCCTTATAGTATAGCAAATATGTCACCAGAAGAGGGAATTGCACAAAAGATAATTGATTACTGTAAATTGGAAGACCATTCTTTAACATTAAAACGGAATCATAATTACTTCTACCAAGTACAAGGCCAGTTACATATTACTCGTCGTAATTATTGTTATTTTGTTGTGTGGAGTCCAAAAGGTTTGCTGTATGAAAAAATTGAGAGGGACGATGAAATCTGGCAAAAAATCGTTCCACTGTTAGAAAATTTCTACCACCAATGCCTTTTACCAGAAATAATTGACGGTCGCATACCAAGAAATTTACCGGCGAGGGAAAGGTCTGGACCATAAATTGTTTTAATTTCATTGTGTAGATGTTAAACAGTAATTTTTTTTACAATAAAGCGTTTAAAAACAAAAAATATTAGATCATTGAAGAAGATTGAAAATGTCAAGTGATGTAGGAGGTATTCCCAAAAGTGCATTTTTCTGTAATAATATAACGTATTAAAAAAGTTAAATAAAAACTAAACTAGTTATGTGTATGTACCTAATATGTAGCACAATAAACAATATGGTGCCTCTTATACATAGATTTCAATATTCATTTGTATAATATGATATTATAATAACATAATCGATTCAACAACATGTGGTAGATGCATGTACCACTGAACATACGCTGTACCAGCATTCCATCAAACGATCAGTGGTGTATGTACTTACCATCACACATTTTCTTGTAAAATATAATTTTTTTGAAAAAAAAATCTAGAACAATATATTTAGTCAAATATAAAAGTTTTTTTTTGGTTCGGTAGTTGTATCTTAAAAAAAGTGTCCTATAAAGGGATAATATTATGTTGAGTACAACCTTCAAAAGTTATCAAAAAATATTTTAATTAATTTTTGTGTTCCATATCTGTTATATCTGCCCTTTCCTCGGCAGATATTAATTATTACAAAGGTTCTTTAGATATAATGGTGTTTATTACTTTTAATAACCTAGCTGGATTGCTACGACTGTTTACTATTCGGGGGTAGGTATATCTCTGCGCTCCCACCTTGGGAGCTGGTAAAGTCTATCTCTAGTACCACTTCTTGTACACTAATGCCATCTGGCGAGCTATGGCGCAAGCTAAATGCTTACCGCCATCTATCGTATTATTTCCATATTAAATACCTATTTACTATACATTACACCCTCCCCGACCTAATCTCAAGCCCCTGGCTACAATAAATACAAGTCATGTTCATTACAAATGATTCTATACAATTGACAAAAATGGGATTTTAAATATTTCATTTTTACACGATTTTATACACTAAATTCAACCAAACATAGTCATGATTTTAAATACTTCAACTTAAGTACTTCTGTTTCTCTGGGAGGGACCTCTATGAACGCCTTGAGCGGAGCCTCCCGTCCCAAGGTCTTGGTTGAGTAGTTTGCTCTCGATCATCCGCTGGTAATCTGAAATCAAGAGAACACCCCGTTAGCCCCTTCAACAAAGCTGAGGTCCCCAACTCGTCTGAAGCGCATTTCGTGACCTCAGACGCGGTGGGTGGGTTATCTTCTACACTCTCCTCTTCCCATTTCACAGATAAACTCCTTAACTGATCAATATGCCTCTTCCAAGTCAACGGAGTACCACAGATTCTAACGATATAAACCTTTTTTCCCACTTTCTTTTCTACAATACCTCTAGCCCAACAAACTTTATTCACCTGACGAAAGTCCTTGACTAGACATTTTTGTCCAACATGTAGATTCCTCATTTGTACTGTCACTGAATTAATTGTCTCCTGAGAAGTTATCCCAAGATCGAAACATTCCATAAAATCTCTACCCACAATTAATTCTGTTCCATTTATTACTACAATAAAATTAATATTTTTGTTCCTACCCTTGAATTTCACATCAAAAATCGCCTTTCCTACGATTTTTAAACGATTATTTCCATAACCTGAAATAATTCGCTTGTCTTGTGACAAAATGATTGAGCTAAAATGTCTTTTAAAAATACACTCTGGCATCACACATAAAGATGAACCTGAATCAATCATTGCCGTAAACTTCTTGTTATTAATTTCAATTTCCGCAGTGATAGGACTAATTGACGCAACTAAAACTTTACTATCCCTGTGATTTTCAAAAATGGGATTTATAGGATTATTCTTGCAAAATTTCTGTAAATGCCCAACGCCCTTACATTTAAAACATTTCGCATTACGAAATTTACAATCAAACGATAGATGATCATTCCTTTTGCAAATAAAACACTGTTTTTTAACATTACCAGAGGGTGATCTAAAATTCGTACCTGAATTTGATCCTAACCTATATGCTGGTTTCCTGTTAAAACTACCTCGTCGCTCGTCTCGGTTCGTCGATCGTTCCCTACGCTGATCTCGCTTAAACCCATCGCTAATAACTCGCTTTTTTACCAGATTTACTTCTGATTTAACCGTATTAGCACTATCCAAAGTTGACATATTAACTGCAAGTCCTTCTATTTCATTAAACGATAACTTTTGCCCTTCCACAAAAATTTTCTCTTTCGCGCGACCCGGTAACAACCCGATTGCAAACATGTCTATAAGATTTTTTTCAAGCCTCGTTTCAAATTGACAATACGTTGCTAAAGAACGAAGTCTTACCGCGAAATCTCTTACTGTCTCGCCTTCTTGTTGTCTCGCTAAAAAAAAAAATCTCCCGTTCTTTAAAAACTAAACGATTTTTGTTGCAATGTTTGTCGAGAAGCGCTAAAAGTTTATCAAAAGATAAGTCCGTTACTTTACTTGGAAAACACAGATTAATTAGTAAGGTTAACGTTTCTGATTCTAGGAGATTCAATAAAAAAGCCCGTTTTTTCTCACCAGACGCTTTGTCATCATGAATCACGAAAAATTGCTCTATCCGAAGTCGAAACAATTCCCAGTCTCCGGAGAGATGGCAAAACGGAGGTATTCTACCCGATTCCATAACTCCCAACAGATAGATCGGCAAAAAAAACAACAATAACAAATAATCCCTCTCAAAGAAACAAAAGAACTTAACTCAGGAACTCTTCTGGTCTGGTCCTCTCCTTCCCTTCCTCTGGGTTGTATCCTTGTCCTCTGATTAATCCAATGATTAGTCCTTGAAACGATTAATCCAATGATTAGTCCTTGACACGATTAATCCAATGATCCACAACCAGATCGCCTCCTTGCGGTATTTTTCTTCTTGTTCCTAGAACAAAAAAAATCTTCTTCCAGCCCGTAGCCACGGAAACAAATGCTCCTTAATCCCGAGCAGAATCTCTTCCGATTCCTTTGCCAAAACTGCAAGTCACTCCCTCAGTGACTTAGTCCTCCATGCCCAGCACAAATTATTATTCGCACTCGTAACTTCCACACAATTATACTTTAACGGCTGCGCCAGTTGTTATATCTGCCCTTTCCTCGGCAGATATTAATTATTACAAAGGTTCTTTAGATATAATGGTGTTTATTACTTTTAATAACCTAGCTGGATTGCTACGACTGTTTACTATTCGGGGGTAGGTATATCTCTGCGCTCCCACCTTGGGAGCTGGTAAAGTCTATCTCTAGTACCACTTCTTGTACACTAATGCCATCTGGCGAGCTATGGCGCAAGCTAAATGCTTACCGCCATCTATCGTATTATTTCCATATTAAATACCTATTTACTATACATTACAATATCCAACTCGGCAATACGGAACGGAATCATCTCGGGGTCTGTCTGTAACAGGTGTTTTTTTTTCAATTTTTTTTCCATTAATTTATTTGACGTAAACAAATTAAATTTGTCACAATAACTTTAGTAAATAAGCTCGGTAAGTATTGGCACACTCAAAATAAGTCACCAAACAGAAAAATAATTTTAAAAAAACATCGATAACTCGGGACATGACAACACTAGTGGACTAGTGTATCGATATAATTATTGAGAATGTCACATCACTTCGTTGACTGTATACGTATTCAACAAAACCCTCTCCGCCCCCCCTCACCCCCGAATACTGAGAGAAAGAGACACATGCACCTCAGCCTGATAATACCTAAATAAAATTGTCAAAATCGAGGTTTTGTAGTCCTCATTTTTCTACTCCAAAACTGAACCAATTTCCAAGATTTTTTTTACCAAATGTATTGGAAGAAAACATTCTATGTCTGTACGTTTTGCTTTTTTTAAAAATACATCGTCTAATTTGTATACTGAACGTTTGTTGATGGCGTTAAAAAAAGGCAATTTTAACAATTTTTGAAGGGTTATAACTTCTATAAAAAGTAACTTATCAAAAAAATCAAAACGTACCGACACGCTTGCGGTCAATATTCATATTATGTAAAAAAAATATTTTCTCTAGTGTCAAAATTCAGAGAGGGAAATGAGGAATACGTTTGTATGGAAAAAACACCACCCGGTTTCCTCTTAAGTCTCGCTATTATTGTCTTCATTTAATTAAATATTACAATTAGAGGTTTTACTCGTAAAGTAAAAAAAAGTTACAATAAATTATTGTTCAAAAATAGTAAAAAGGAACAAAAATAATACAGACATCTTGTAAAAGTGTAAAACAATAAATTATTGTTCTAAAATAATAAATTGTAAAATAAGGTTAGGTTTTAGTAGATATTTTGTTGCAGGATGTTTTCTCCGTAGGATATTTTATCGGGGATATTTTATTGCGGCTGAAAACGTGCAATACCGAGTTTAATCTGGTATTTTGTATAAAAAACCCAATTCACGTCAACCTCACCATGTACCTCAAATGGGGATTCCATGATGCCACTGGTTTCGGAAAGTTGGGAGTACGGAACACACATAAAAATACTTCTCTAGATTATTATATTAAATTATATCCTCCGTGGTCGAAGGGTAAGACACTCATCGGTACGGTAAGGCAATATCCATCTTTAAATTGAAAATAATTCAGTAATTTACCTTCGCTCATGGAAAAACTGAAAATTGGTTGGCAACTTAATTCACGGCGTAACTCGACTTTACGATTTCAGTAATTAAAATATGATTTATTAATAATTTATCAATTACCAACCTTAATATAAAATAATTATTTGTCACCTTCTGAACAAAATCGTTATTTTCCTGCTCTGATATATCGCCAATTACTCGAAAACTTGACAGGTCGTGAGGCGTTACCATGGTAACCTGTCAACCTGGCAACTGAAACGCGCCGGCCGCAGCGACTAACACTGCCGTCATTACAGGTATATGCATTATGGTCTGTATGACACGATTCAGAGTTATCTTCAGATTTTTTACATGCTTTGATACATCTGATTGATTCATAAAAATAACAGTAATAAAAAAAAATGATTTAAAATGTCAAGCATGACAGAAAACAACTGCTGGTGGTACAATTTCTTACAGCTGCGGAATTAAATGTGTGAGTACTCAATACCTAATAATTGAGGACCTGTTTGTTGGTTAGCTTTCAAAAAAGTTGTTTTTTTGGCAGTATGTCTTACCTAGTATAACCTATTTCAGAAGCAGCCACCATAATGTCACCACCATTAATTAAAAGAACCCCACCCATGTTGACAGTGGATACGGTTTTAGCGCAAAACACATAAAAGCTGATAAAATTGAAAACGCGCGCGTATCCAATTACGCAGAGTGACTTTGCCAGTTTATCCGGGGTTGGTGAGGGAAAGGCTTGTGGGGGGGGGGGAAATGTCAGATGTCAGAGAGGGATGGTAGAGGGTTGGGGAGGCATCACGGACGAAAGTCACTCGTGAAGGTCTATACATTTTTTCAAAATTCGCTTAGTAACTGTGTTTCAGAGACATATTCTAATATTATGTTTTTGATATGATCCAATAAGAGTCCCAACTGTCGAATTGGGTTATGTTATGTAGAAGGAGATAAGGAATGGGAAGGTTTGGGAGTGCTTTCAATCACATTTAATGTCATTTCATAATAGTTACATCCAAACGTATAAAAGTGGCAAGTACAGTCACTAAAGATAAATAAAAAAATTAAAATTAAATACAGAATTGCGTGTATAAATATATATTTTTACAAACATTGTTTAAAATGCAAAATGATTTCAAATTACATGTGCCATTCAATAAATTTACTGTTTCTCCTCATCATCATCATCTTCTCCTCCATACATTCCTGTCTTGGGCTGATTGTGTGGCCTCCGTCCATGGCAGTCCCATCCTCTCCTCACACAGTTTCTGGAGTAGGTCTCACGCAACTGTGTCTGGGGCGGCTCACTAGACTAACGTCTGCCCTCTGGAATCGCAGTATTTTCCTAGGAATTCGATCACGTACTTACTTTTTCTCCTGCATTCTCTGATACATCATTCATAAAAGCCGAGGTGTCGTGGCAGAGAATGTCGTGGAGATAATTTGAAAAGTGCTTTCAAGTCTAGAAATGAAATCAAACTTAAACTGATGTCTCTCCACATGAAGTTAATGAATGAACTTCACCCGATGGAGTGGAATTTAGAAGACGACAAAGTGCGGATGTATCTGTATGCTTCATGACGTGAGACTTAAATAAATTAGAAAATCTCTGTAAATTTAAAAAAAAACTTTCTCAACATATTTTTTCTACATTAGCTCCATACAGGAGTCCCGGAGGAAAATGATTTCCCTCAGGGCCTGTGTCATCATTGGGAACGCTGTGTGGAGGTTCTTTTTGGGGAAATGAAGGATAGGAAGTTCTGGGAAGGAAAAGGGTTTGAGGGGTGGTTAGGAATCTAGGGGTCAGTGTGTCCAGGAATGACCACTGAGGTGCAAGACAATGTTCCGAGAGATTCCTGCTGAACAGGTCAAAAGACCTCCCTCAACCAATCTCTCTCGATCCTGCCTTCCACACGGCAGATAGGCAGACGCATCGGCCGCCAATACCTGGAAAAACCTCACCCCATGAACCCGGGAACCCCTGCAAAGTCACCAAATGTAGCGAACCACCTGGGGTGACCTACGGCAAAGGTGTTGGTTATCCAATAAATGGTTCCCGGGGTGAATAGCGAAACGGTGCTTGGATTTACGAGAAGATCTAAGAAGAATCCGTGGAACTATACAAGAAAATTATATCTGGCCGTCAAGGTAAAACCAATAATATCAACTTACTGTTTAGTGCAAGCGCCATAGAAGAAACCATCAATCTCCCGGCGAGTTGCGAAAATTCACAATGATCATTACTGAAGCGACTTGTGAAAATTCAAGAAGATAGTTGTACCTACCATGAGATATTAATGGTAATCGGGTATCTCACGCCAGATAGATTTTATACAGCATCCTAGTTAGATTAACGATGCTAGTAGTTAACAAGTCGATAAAGATAAACGAGTTAACGAATAAAGACCGCGTTAAAACATAAATAGGACAACAGATGGTGCTGCTGGTGTAATAAGAACGAAATCACTAAAATAGTATTATAGATTGACGTCACAGGACTTGGTGACATGGCGAGCAGGTTGTTATTGCTGGGGGTTTTTTCAAGTGAAACTTCTTTAGCACTGTTGTGATTTGAAACTCGATGAAACGGAAACGAATGACACTAAAAAGAGACAAACATCTGTAAGATTTAGCCTGCGAGAATGATATATAATGAAACCTTACCCACGTACAGTTCCTACGAAGCGTCGCGCTCTGTCAAGTTCCGCGCATTGACCGCTTTGATTATGAGCTCACTTTTGAAGGCTCCTATTGGTTGAGATTGTGTGGATGAAGGTTTACTTCTACCGCGTGTGAACTGCACTCGATTTTTTTATGTGCTTACCGAACAAGAGTCCCAACTATTCCCAACCAGGAGCCAAAGAGAATGTGCCATCCCCAATTGGAGTATGATGTGAGGCTGAAGGTAATGGAGAGGGGAAGGAAATGGGGAAGTGCTTGGCTATTCAGATCTGGTCACCAAAAATTACTAAAGCCATTTCAAGCAACGATTCAATTCTGAATGGTGGTCTTATACCAGCGCGATACTGAGAGTATCTGTCACTCTGGAACGTGCCTTATATTTTTAAAAATAATACTTTTTAAATTTACTTTTTTTAACCTTCAATTCGAGGGCCTTACCCCTCAAACACGGAGGCACTGAAGGAACTGAAGATGTTTGAGATTTTTGTAGTGATATAGGTAACGATTCGTACAGTGGCGATGACGATTATAAGGATAAATAATTGTTTTATGTGAGTAGCACACTAGAGTCCCAACTGCTCCCAACCGTCTGGAGGAAGTAATACTGTGGCATCTTCAATAGGAGTATGTTGTGAGGCCTACGGTAGAGGGAAGGGGAAAGAGATGGGTACGAGAAAGTAAAGTACCAGGCTATTCAGATCTGGTCAGGAAAAGATATCAAACACATCTTTTCCGTTCAAATATTTATATTAGACTACAGGTAAAATATTAAACTGTTAGTATATCTGGATCCACATAATGCGGTTCTTGTGTGGTAGGTAACACATAAAAAATAAAGTAAAATGATTTAGGGGCCGGTTTATGGGTGCGTTATTCTATGATCCCTTTTGACGTTAATTCCTTGTATTTTGCAATGGTTAAATGGATAATATGTGTGTCATGGTTAGTCGAGTAATTAATTCGTTTAAAACTGCGAACAGGCACCACGCCAGTCATTGGCAAATATAAAAGACTGTGGATTGTATTAAGTAAAACGCTGTTTTTATCAAAAGCTGGGGAAATATCGCTCAAGATGCGTTATTTTAGTTTCTACGAAAGTAAAGTAGGTACTTACCTAACTATAAAATATACTTCTTTAGCTATTCGCTACTTTTCTAAATTGAATCAACTCAAAACAATTTACTATGCACTATGTCAGTCTTTAATCGAGTACGGTATTACAGCCTGGGGAGGAGCTAACGCTGCCGCCATTGATCCAATTTTTAAAGCGCTGAAATTAATTATAAATATTATACTAAAACTATCTATCACGAGCAGTTCGGATGAAATCTTCAGGAGAATCTGTGTGTTGGACATTAGGCAACTTTATGCCAAAAACATACTACATACCTCTTCAAACACAAAACTACCTTTCAAAAAATGTCCAAACTGCTCGAGATGCTAGAACCAAATGGCGTTATCTCTTACTTATCCCTTTTGCTAAAACAACTTTTGGTCAGAGAAATTTTATATATTTTGCAACAAAATTATACAATGCACTTCCACTGGCCATTACGAATTAAAAAAAAAAAAACAAAGAATAAAGAAAACTTTAGAAAAATTAAACAAAAAACAATGTATCTGAAATATAAATCTGACATCAAGTCCTGAATTACCAGCCAAAACAGATCTAAATTCAAAAATATTACCAAAACGAATTTATTAGTATGTATGTTTTCAATGGTTCGATAATTATTGTCTTGCTACTTTAAATGGATTTGGAGTTATTATTTGTATTTTTACTATATTTGTTATTGTTTTTATTATGTTTTTAAAGTGCCTGCTCTCAACCTCAACACAGGTTTTCCTAGTGAGGCAGGCATAGCATAGAATATCATAAATTATAATTTAAATTAATTATAGATTAATAAACTTTATTATTACCAATATCATAGAATATCGGCGTTTGATCACACTTATCTGATCTTCAAATTTTTGACCTTCCGTTATAAAAATACATTCTTCCATCTACCTCTTAAACCGAAGTGTCCTTTTCTTATCATTTCATTCTGATCATTTTAAAGCAGGGTTGCAATTGTTTTTACATTATCTCCCACAGGAGGCCTCGAACGAAAAAAATCCCTCAAGAGCCTTTGTCATCTTTGGGGATGCTGTGCGGAGGGTTTTTTAAGGAACGGAATGAGATAAAGTTCTGAGAAGGAAAAAGATATGAGGGGTAGTTAGGAATCTGGGGACAATGAGTTCAGAAGAGACTAACGTACACCACAGTACAACTGATAGGTCGAGAGAATCTGGTTGAAGAGGTTAAAACGTTTCCCTCAACCAGTCTCTCCTGATCCGGCCCGACACGCAGTAGATGGGCAAAAACATCTGCCACCAACAAGACTTATACAAACTCACCCCATGAACACGCGCACCCCTGCTAAGTAACCAAACGTAGCGTGCCGCTTGAGGTAACCTATGGCAGGGGTGTTGATTATCCAATAAATAGTTCCCGGGACGGCGGTACCCATACCCGCCTCTTAAATTTACTCTATGTACTTGTATAAGAACTGTGACATCACTGAAATGGCTAGAGCTGTGTTTAGAGGCAAGCTCTGAAGAGCTAATTAATAATAATAATAATGATTTATTGTCTTCCTTTCTCAGTAACATGAGTTAATGATATCCTCACTGGGATCTCCCGTGCTGAGGATTTCATTTACTTATTATAATTCAATTATAAGAAATTAATATGAATTAGTTATAAACATATATCATGCAGTATTTTTTTTTAATAATTATAAAATAAATAAGATAGTGTTTTTTTAATTCAGTTCAGTAGATTAGATTTTAGTCAGTATTTGATATCAGTATATTTTCTTACTTACTTAATTACTTCCCAAGCTCTTTTCCCCCTCCCCATATCCTCTCTCTTCCCTCTACCTAATTTCTCCCTTTCCCCATTTCCCCTCTGCTTCTCCACTTCCCCTCCCCCTCCCCACCTCCTTTACCACGTTGCCTCAAAAGTTTTATGTTTGCCAGAATCCCTACTAATCCCTTCAGTTTTTCCTTTTGCCTTTCTACTACAAGTATATTAGCACATCCATACACGTGTCTAAAAATCCTTCACTGCCTTTCCCTCGAGAGAATAGCGTGATGCTTAGGAACCTTGTTTGTGAAGACCTGATCATTTATTGTCTGTTTTATAACCTTTCCACTGACCTTGGCGTGTTTCTGGGCACGGGTAGATTATTGCAATAATGAGGAACTAAGTATAAACCTTTCAACTAGTTGACCAATGGCTTATTAGGATCCTTACGATGATCATAAGCAATATATTAATTTTGAATAGATCGATTATTAAAAAAAAATATTCCAACCTTATTGTTTCTTGACGGTTGATTTTGGAAGAACCTTTATTTTGTTCGTCGAAATAAATAGATAACATCTAAATATCTGTTGACAAGGTGGGGAGAAAAGCAAGGAGTGTGCGTGAAACAAAATCATTTTTTATTTTTTTTTTAATAATCTCTGTAAGCACTACATTTTCAATTTTATTACTTTAGAATAAGAACCTGTTGAAGATTGCCATAAAGAAGCTAAATTCCAAAAGGGTAGGGCGCAAGAGGGGCAAATCCGGTTCAACTTAAGAATAAATAGTTGTCCGTAACCTTTTGATTAACGACTTTTTCGCCATCGTACGAGAGAATTGCGAAATGGCGTTAACGAAAAAGTCGTTAATTTGAAGGTTGAGGAGAATCTGCTGTCATCCGAGAGCACTGAAATAGCTGTTAACGTAAAAATTGTAAATAATTTTAAGGATAAGTACAATTTCTTATCCTTAAGTAGAATCAAAATCTACCTCCTCCCTAGAAGAAGAAGAAGAGAAACGCTGTATAAATCCATATTTTTTTTATAATACAATAAAACAATTTTGAACTTTTGCCACTTATTTCAATCCATTTCAGAATGATAGCCATTTTCTTTTTTCTTTTTCTTTTTTTGAAAAACTGTTTCCATTTTGACGTTTCCTACTGTGACATAAAATGTGTCAAATTTGCGACAGTTGCTTATGGGATACAACGTCAAAACTTCATTTGTAACATAGCGGCACTCATCAGGTTAAAATACGCGTCTTAAATAGCTTTCTCGATTTTATTACACCCAATCTAATTAAATTTGTTTGTGGTGCGGTACGGATTAAAGATTTTATTTTTGTATAATTTCAGACACAAGGCAGAAGCTAGTTAAAGTCAGTAATAATCTCTCAATTAAAATCTGTTTTGTTTTAAGCTCAGAGAACCGTGATTTGATTAGGCAAATGTGGATTGCGTCTCCTGGTACTGCACGTAGAGATTTATTTTAATGTAAATAGTCGGGTCCAATATGTTGCAATGAAGTGGAAATTTTTTCCAGCGTATACGAGGTTGGAATTTTAACCACTGAAAATTCTCAAGGCTCCGTCCCACTCTGGAAAAACATGTTTTTTTTTCGTTTTTTTCGTTTTCTGAAAGATGCATTTGTACAACATATTAAAAAAACTTTACATGCACCAGATTTGGTGCATGAAAAGATTTTTAAATGTTCGAAAATCCAGTCTCTATGGCACCATGTAGGGTTTTATTTATAAAGGGCTCCCTTCTTTTTTAATTATTTTTCATTAAAACCATTAATGAAATTCGCTGGTCCGCCATTTTTTTATTGACATCAAAAATTCCCCTACGTGGTGCCATAAATCTATATATCTGTCTAGTTTCTAAATGTATTTTTATTTTATTTTTCTGATGAACCGTATGGCTTAATCGCTGCCAACCACCGAGCAAAAATTTCGTCAGTGTCCTGTTGAAAGCGGCGTACACCGCAAACTATACCTACTTTGGATTCGTGTACAAAAAAATATATACAGTCTTCTATATGTATGTATTCAAATTGAGTATTAACAAAAATCATTCATCGTCAAAAATCAATCATTCACGCTTTCAAAAATTACGAAAAATACACAATTTTACCGCCCACGTCCCGTGGGCTGGAACCTTAAGGGTTTTTAAAACCTCAAACAGACATAATACAATTTTATTGGAAAGGAAGTGCGCAAATTTAAATTTATTCTAATAATATTGCTAGTCAATTTTTTTTTTGCTAATCAGTAAAGAATCTGTAGACTACACAATATATTTTGAATTGAAATACTAATGTTTAAGACAAGAGTTTTAATGCGGATCACAAAGGGAAATAGTTATTATAAGTAATAATTCACTGAGAATATGTCATATATTGTTTTATAAACGTGTAAATTCTAATTATACAATTGTAAATGTTCTCTAAAATGGCCTGGAAAGAATCTCCTACTTGTGATCTCACTAAAGAAACCACTCATTCACTCCGAATGCAATAATTATTAATGTTCTCCAAAATAATCCTTGAAAAAAAAAATCACATTTGCGATTCTTTCAAAGACATAAAGAAACCATCCCTTCGTTCAGAATACAATTTTTAATGTTCTCTAAAGTTGTCTTGACAGAAGCTCATTCCTGTGATATCTTGAACGAAACCATTCCTTTGTTAAGAATATTATGAACTAAATATACAATTTGGCTGTCCTGAAACGGGTATCCTTCCCAGTTGGACAGACAAAGTATAATTTTGTAATGCATTGTAATATATATATATATATGAATAAATAAATAAATAATGGTTACCCTGAAACACTCGTTATATAAGACATGTATTAAATTTTGAGAAAAAATGTTTATTTTTAGTATAATATGGTTATTCCATAGGCCGTTAGCAGATTTATTAAATTTTAAAAAAAGATTTTGTATGATACAACTAACAACACCCATTTCACATCATATGCAGTAAAATAAATCAAGACGTTATCTGGTAAACGTATGTTTCAGATTTTTAATTTAAGTTTAAATAAATATGTTTTTTGGCAAAAATTGGTCCGTTTGTGTATTTATTTGCGCACTTACAGACTAATATATTTCAGGTTTTTTTTTCATAATTTTAATAGTTTTATCATCAAGCCTTTCAGGGTTTTTGGATTTAGGCATAAATTAAAGCAAATTAGGAATGAAATAAAATCGATATTGCGTTATAATTTTAAAAAGCTTGTACGGAAAATGATTAATCTTTCTCATTGGAACCGCCCTGCCACGACAGTAAGAACATCTTTCGACGAAATGTGGATTTTCAGCCGCTGGCTGGTTAAACGCCATTAAGCAAACATAATACTTGCTAGACTTTCTTATAAAATTTGTTTTCCTTAAAATTATCTTGTTTTTTTCCTAGAATCTTATATAACCGGATGTTTACCTCTTAATTAATACATATAAATTTAAACTTTAATTTTATTTAAACATCTGAATACTGAAAAGAAAAACAACTGCTTGTCCTTGCCCTAATTTTTCACAAATAATACTTGTTTTCTATTTTCCCAACAAGATAATAATCATCACCATAATTGATTGTCGTTGGTCATCCCTATCATTTGCGTGTTGCCTAATTTGTTCCAAGGTTGTTTCCACTGGTCCAAATCGGCCGTAAAGTTCATGGTCAGAATATTAGCATAAAGCTCAACCTATCGTCTGACAAGGCTAACAAGGCAAGGTCTCAAAATAAGCTTTTTATGGGCTGTCTTATGGGAATAAAGAGTACTCTACAAGGTGCTATGTTAAGCATAGGAAATGTTTGAAATTTTAAAAATACCTTCTTCGAACTCCCGCGAAAGTTACTATATTATTACTACATCTACTTTTCTTGTTTTTTTTCTTATCTTATCTTATCTGTATCTTTTATATATTACACAGTGTCAGTATATGTAGATTATGCTTAGACAGTTTATCTAATTCCTATCTCTGTAATATTAGGTAAAAAAGGGAAAAAAAAGTTAATAATTATTGACTTTTTTATTTACTATTTGGGCATGACGTGAACATTTTTTATTGGATTATAATCTAATTATAATAATTGTTTTCTTATTAATCTGTAAATGTTCCTAATAAAATAAAATAAAATAAAATTACAACCACATGACAATACATCTGAAAAGTTTTTTAATCATTACTAAAACTCTTGCGAAACTGTAAAAAATTTCAAAATTTGAGAATGACATTTTGCAAAACAATGATTGTTAAATCAAAATTCAATTTTTGAAACCCCTTACATTAATGAATTTATTTGAAGTACTCGCATAATATTTAGAATCGAATCAAGAATTATAAATATTTTAAATAGGTACCTATGTTAGGTGCCACATTTGATTGATTGTTAATAATAATAATAATAATAATATTTGGACGATTTATATAGCGCCGTTTTTGTGAAAAATCACCTCAAGGGCGCTGTACAAACTTACCATCCATGCCTAAAATCTAGAAAGACTACATGCTAGACAAACAATTAAAAATAACTTATGGCTAAAAATTGCATACACCGGTTCATCGATCACCGATACGAAAATATATGTACAATATTTTGACCAATGAACGCGATGCTGCCTAAAAATGAATTAATACAGGCCCATACTTACCTGGGAGGTCGCTTGAAATTAACACTGTTTATTGTCTATTTAAAGAAATTTAGATAGAGTTCGCACGCAGAGAACATAATTGTGAACACATGTTGTTTAATCCTGAAAATATTTTAATATTAATATGTAATATATTCTTTAATGAGTGTATTTTGGAAAGTAAAAGCAACATTTAATGGTGGGCGGTGCAGTAGTACAAGGATTTGATCTTCCGAGAGACAGATTGAAGTGTAAGGATTCGAGTAATTTTAATTCAGTAAGAAAAGTGTGATTAAGACATATCATAGGCAATACAAGTATGATACTCTCAGATAGGTATATTTAAATTAAGTTAAGGATATGAGAGCCCGAAAAGGTAGGTTTTTAGTTTGGACCTAAACTCTGTTGGGCTTTTTATGCATCTTAATTCCGGAGGGAGTCTATTCCAAGCCTTAGGCCCAGATACTCCGAAAGCACGATCTCCGAACTTAGTATTTGGCTTTCGTTTGGGTTATATTAGTCTGCCTATAGCAGATGAAGTTGCCGATCTAAGGGTTAATTGCCTCGGACCAGTATTTTCCGGGACGCATAATTCAGAGATGTAAGGTGGGGCCATTTCGTTGATTGATTTAAACACCATCCAGCACAATTTGTACTGGATTCTTTCAGGGCACTTGAGCCAGTGAAGGTTACGAAGGTGTTCTGAAATGTGTGAATATTTAGGGACCCCGGTTATGAGCCTTGCCGCTGCATTAAACACGGATTGAAGTTTGTCAGTTTGGTATTTTGGAAGACTAGCGTAGATGCCGTTACAGTAATCAAGCCGTGAGACTACGTAAGAGTTGATTAATAGTTTTGTCGCCTCTGTAGCAAGGTTTCTTCGAACTGACTTAAGTTGTCTAAGGTGAAAAAAGCCGGTGCTTACTGTCCTATTTATTTGACTTTCAAGCAAAAAGTCTGAATCTAAATTAACGCCAAGAAGTTTGACTGTTGTCTTTGGAATAATATCGTTGCCGGAAATGGAAATAAGTGAATTGTCTATGAAATGTTGACGTTTGTTTGTGGCCGCCCAGAGAAACTCAGTCTTAGATGGGTTCAACTTCAGCTTGTTTGAAGACATCCAACGAGTTATTGCTTCTAGGCATTCAGCTATGCGGATTTTGAGGCTATTGATTTCGTTTGGAGAGCAGTAAAAATAAACTTGCTGATCGTCAGCGTAGCAGTGGGACAAGAGACCAAATGACTCGATTATTTTGGCGACATCATTTGTAAAAAGGATGAAAAGAAGTGGACCTAAAACGGATCCTTGGGGTACCCCTGAAGAAAGTGTTGCGAAGTTAGAGAGTTTATTTCCAACCTTAACGGCTTGTAAGCGATTGGATAGGTATGATACCAGCCAATTTTTTATATCGGAACTCAAACCAAATGTTTCCTCTAATCTCTTAATGAGGAAGTCATGATCAATCGTGTCAAACGCTGCACTCATGTCCAGGAGTGAGATAAGTGCTAACTTACCTGACTTACCTGATTGTTATTATAATATACAAAAACGAATATTTGTAATATATGAAAAAAGAAAAATTTTATGAAAAAATTGTAATAGGTGGCACACGAGCTGTTTGGGACTGAATATATGAAATGCAGGAGGGGGTGGGCAGGACGGGGGAGTGGGAGAGAGGTGAGGGAAGGGGTCTCCTCTTTGTGCGATGCTTCGTAGTCTTTTCTACTTGCCTTACTTGCCTACTTGTTTTCTGAAGGTTTATTTTTTTTTTAATATTTTGATACAAAATTTTACATTTCATAGTACAATCTAGTAATGTTGGCCTCACTGGATGGCTAACCGGTGCTGAGGCCCACATTTTATATTAAAAAAGATGAAGTACATAATACATTTTTTTTAAATATATAAGGTTGCTAATGAATAAAAAATTATTTAGGCAAATTTAAAAATCAAATTCAAATTTAAATTAATAAGAAATTAAATTAAATAAAATTTCACTTCTACCGCGTGTGAACTGGACACTTTTTTTTTTATTTATTTATTATGAAAACGTAACAGGAATATGAACACAGACATAATATTTCAAGGAGACATTATTAATAAAGAGAAAGCATAATGTTATATCATTTAAGTTGGACATAATGACTATGCGCACCAACATTGAGACAGAATTGCTGGCAATAGTCAGGTACTTACTACCCAACCACTATCTTCCCCATGTCCTTCCCTTTCCCAATTCCTTCAGCCACATAACTCACAACATACCCCCTATAATAAAAGTCCCACTGGCCTCAGACAATTGAGAGCAGTTGGAACAATGGTATTCACACAAAGAAAACACGCTATTCAAAGCTATATTTGAACACATCCTGCCCTATTTTTAAAGTGCTGTTTATATTGTTAAACTCTGTGTTAGATTTATTTATTAGTATTATTAAATAAACAAGACATATTCGAGGATCCTTCTCCAGACTTCAAAGCAACGAAGATCCAAACATAACAATGGTCAATGTAAGACCCAGACTAAAACGAACACGTGAATTATTTACATTTGGAAATAAACGCACTTTTGCTTTAAATTCACGGCCTCCGTGTTTCTCCGTGTGTATAAAATGTGTACACTGTACATAACATAACACGTGTAAAGGAACATAACACACCCCAATTGTTATAGCCCTGTTCACGTGTCCACGTGTCCGTATAAATCTCATGGTCTGAGATTACTTCTTCCGTCATCTAAATTTCTGCTCATTACGACCAATGACATTTACGACACACCAATGTTTGGTGTTTTCTATTACAGTTTGTCAAAAAATAGTAGAAAGCATAGGAGGGCGTCACTGTTGTTCAAATGGCAAAACTTAAAATATAACTCATGGTGATAATGTAAAGCTTTGTAACCTACATTTTTACATAAAATTAAAAAGGCATAAAAGTGAAAACAATATTTATTCATTGTAATTTAGATTTCCACTGATCTCAAAATTAGAATTGCATATTCCTAGGTATATTATTATTATACCTTTGCAATTTTGTGTTAACGTAGTTATTATACCTTTGCAATTTTGTGTTAACGTAGTAAAGAATAACGATATTTTAATCGTTAGGTACATACTTGTATAAAATGAAGTAGCTCACGCTGTCTGTGTGCTTAGATCTTTTAAACTACGCAACGGATTTTCATGCGGTTTTCACCAATAGATAGAGTGATTCATGAGGAAGGTTTTTAGGTATATAATTTGTCAAGGTTTTGGGTAAATTGGTTGAAACATATAATTTATCTGGCCAAGCGGCAGCGGGCAGCGGGCTGGCAAACGGGCAGTTTGTATTTGATTTAACAGATGGCGTTGGTTGGCGTCGTAGAGGTTGAGTAATGGCAATGGCATTGCGTTGTGTTTCGTTAGCCACAGCAACGTGTGGCCGGATCTGCTAGTAAAATATAAAGCACAGTTTAGAAATAGCGCACATTTATTTAATACTAGCTTAAGTTGCATTGCCAGGGCTTTAGATCATGTCTCTAATTTTAGATCTGAATATATATAACTCATTCAGATCTAAAAGCAGTGTAACTAAACCCACCATTAGTGATTCTTCCTTTCTACCTACTGTTAAATTCAAATTCATGGTAAATTAAATGAAAGCGAATCACTTTGTAAAACATCATTTAATCAAATGTATGTCATTAAGAGCGAACGAGAGAACACCAGAAATATGTCATTTTTAAATCAGTGTTTAGACGTATTGACTCTTGTCCACGAAAAATTATAAATTGGTTGCGATAGATTGTTATTTTATCTAGTAAACGTATGTTTTAAATTTTCAGAAAAAATGATATTTTTTAGTAAAATAAAGTTATACCATAAGTCGTTGACGGATTTGTTAAATTTTTAAAAAAGTACATTTATTATACAACACCCATTTCAAAACAAATAATCATGCGTTAAAATATATCAATATATTATCTGGTAAACGTAAAAAATAAATAATACATGTGTTTCTTGACGAAAATTGGTCCGTTTGTGTATTTATTTGCGCACTTACAGACTAATATATTTCAATTTTTTTTACATTCTTATTTTGCTGAGACGTTATTGAAAAATGATGAATACTTAATATAAAAAAAATAATTACAAAAAGTACATAATTTTAATAGTTTTATCAACACGCCTTTCAGCATTTTTGGATGTAGGTATAAATTAAAGCAAATTAGGAATGAAATAAAATCGATATTGAGTTATAATTTTAAAAAGCTGGTATGAAGAGTAATTCAAAATTTATATAGTAATTAAATATTTATATATATCATCATATCTTGTAATCGTCATCAAACCTGTAACTAAATAGTCACTAATAAAAAAATTTAAAAAAATAAAATTAATCTTTCTCATTGGAACCACCCTGTACGATCGTAAGAACCTCTTTCGACGAAATGTTGATTTTCGTTCGCTGCCTGGTTATACGCTCTTAAATAGGTTTCTTAGTAACAGTGCTTCTTCGATTTTATTTTTTTTCTTTAAGAACAAAAAACTGTTTTTCAAATGTCATTCGAGGTGTTCTATATTTTCACTGTCATTGAGCTTTAAAAGAATATTTGACAGTTAAATTGGTGTTGCCAGCCTACAAATTTTATAGTTCCTTTTTTAATATTCTCTACTCTTAATTCACAGACTATTCGTCTGTATTTTTCTTGTTCTTGTTCTGTGTTCCCGTGGACTTGTCTTTGAAGTTAAAACTTCTTTAGCACCATTGTGATTCAAAACTCGATTAAACGGAAATGAGCGACAACAAAAAGAGACAACACGTACATCTACAGGATTTAGCCTGCGAGAGAATGAGATAGGCTAATCGTTGTCCTCTTTGTGTGATGCTTTGTATAATAAAATGTAAAATAATAATTAAGCTTGGTAACAATACTATCTCTAGATATTATAAATTAAAATCCTCCGCCGTGTCTAACTGTTCGCGATAAACTCAAAAACTACTTAATGGATTTTCACCAATAGATAGAGTGATTCATTGGAAGGTTTAGGTACATAATTTGTCAAGGTTTTGTATAAATTGGTTTAAATATATGTATAATACATAAAGTAGAATGTTTTTATGTGGTGGAGGACCGGGCTTGGAAGCGGATGGTGTGGATTTGTTTTATATGCAAATTAACGGATGGCGGTGTGAGTAAATTTATCGAAAACACTTGGTTATAAAGGTTGGGTAACCATTCATTAAATGGCGCTGTGTTTCGTTAGCCAGTCCAACGCGCGGCTGTGTCAGCTAATTATCCTACATCTGATACTCTGCATTCGTCTCATTCTCTCAAAGTTTAATTTTCTGAAGGTTTTACTTATACTGCCTGTGAACTGCACACGTTATTTGGGCAAATTGGAACAAAATTGAGTTAGGCACTTCCGATATTTTAACTCGTATTTAAAACATTCCATTTTATAAATAGAATTGCAGTTTTTTTTATATGAATACCTCACAAGAATCTCAGCCTGGAGCCAGTGAGACTATGGCATCCCCAATCGGTATATTATGGTGCTGAAGGCAGTGGGGAGGGGAAGGAGACGAGGAAGAGGAAGGTGGGGAAGTATCTGGCTATTCAGATCTGGTCACCAATCACGGCTAAATAATTTCTAGCAACGTTTCAATTCTGAATGATGGTATCAATAATAATGGTGGTATAATATCAGGGCGATACTGAGAGAATCTTCCACTTTGTGAGTTGGTTTTGACCGATATATTTTGGCGGGAAAACAGTGTTTATAAGATAAAGCTAGTTTCAGTTACGTAAAAAGAGAAAGAGAAAAATTTTATGATTGGTCGAAAATTACGGCCTTACTAAAAAACCCCGTGAAAATTTTATTCAATTGACAAACGGCCGCGGATGTGAAAACATTATTAGTTAAAAATTGTTCTTGGAAAAAAATACACACCGTTTGTACAGCCTGGAAGGGTAGGTATATCTGTTTTAGTGATGATGTTTGAACGAAATTTGGAATTTTCGAAAGTATTTTGAATGTTCTATATATTTCTTATTTTTGAAGGTGTCGTCAAAACAAATACCATTTATAAGAACTAGATAACATTACCTTTTAGATTGTTGTATTTGAAATACACTTTAGTTTTAAAACACTGCCATATTTTAAGACGGAAAAAATGTAAAATAATTTATTACCAAAACATTTTTGATGAAAGTTAACAGAAATATATAAATAATTAAAATTAAAAAAATACAGACCTTTTATATAATGAATTTAAAATGAAACTGTCACCTCACTTTTTCCTCGTGCATACAATAAAAAAATTATAAAAAATTTCATAGTTTTTTTTATTGCCAAAAAAATAACCTAAAAATATCTGTGACATTTCAACACATTTCTTGCACCACTAAATATGTTAACTTCTTTGATAAGTTTACCACCACATGAATTTGATATTAATATTTACAAACGACTTTTATGAAATTCTCATAAAATAAATATCATTAAATGTAAATATGAATTTTTATGTATCATATAAAAAACTTTTTGACATTTCAACTTTGAAAGTACATTTATTGTTATTATAACTTCACTAAAACTTATGAAAAACCACAAAAACATGGTAAATATATCAATTATATGAATATAAGAGTGAATTGGTCATATTAATAAAAATTACGATCACTTTTGTAATACGAAACACATCGCTGTACCGCGGCTATCTAGCGGCTATGAATGAAAACAACAATTTAGTACGAACATTACTAAAAATTGCTCTGTTGCCAGATTTTAAAACCTGTTTTAGAATGAAATTCGTTATTAGTAGTATTTCGTGTTTTAGTGTAAATTTGTTTTATTGATGTTGCTGCAAAAAACAGGTTATCGGTCGTGTTGTAGTTTTTTTTTAGTGAGGCTGTTATTAGAGTTTAATATTCTCTAAATTATATTTTTGTTTAATAAAAACAGTGTTCAATTCACACGCGGTAGAATGGAATGCTTTAGAAACTAAAGAAGACAAGAGTGGGAGGCTACGAAGCATCGCATAAAGAGGAGACCGATAGGCTACAAGCACTGCATAAAGAGGAGACCAATTATACTATCTCATTCTCTAGCAGGCGACATTCTATATATGTATGTGTTTGTCTCATTTTCAGAAAGAAATAGATTGTAAAGAATTTCTATTATTACTAAAGAACAGTGAACAACGATGAACATAAATAAAGGATTTTAAATTTTTTGTTTCCACTGGAGCGATTATGGTCGAGAAATGGACCACTTTTATTCTTCTGCGATTGATAGCGGTTTAAAGTTGGACCACATTTTCCTACCATTCGTAAAACATTTATTGTAATTATTTTAAACTTTTCCTCGGCCAGCCATTTATTTTAAAACGAAGTTATTGAAATGATTTATCTATTACGACCACGGATGTCGCAAATCCCAACTTCGTAGACTATTTTGAGTAATGTAAAAAATATATTTTTTAAATATGTTTTTAACCTCGAATTTGTGATAAGCTGTTTACGTTTAAAATTGAGTCTTTTTTTCCGTAGATATGTACCTTTAATTATCAGGTACCTATACCACAGACAACATAGAGAAATCAAAAATATTCTCTGTTGACTCAAATAAGTACCCCTCACGGCAGTTTCAAAGAAACAATACGTACGATTCGCGTTCATTGCAACAATAACATCAGTTTTGACAGCACATTTTCGAGATTTGCTCCCATCTAATTTACAGTTTATTTGTGTTTATATGTGTTTATACGTGTTAATTATTGTAAAATAAAGGATAGAACAGGACCAGACGGCGCTGGTTCCATTATTAAAATGGCGTACCCACTATCGCCCAAAATAGTGATAAATGAAGAAATGGAAATAGCAAGTGCTCCAAATGATGAGTCTGCTGGGGTGTGGCAAACCGTTACACGATCCGGTAAAAGATCAAGGATGAACTCGGAGACAAGTGAAACAAAAAATGAAGAAATTAAAGAAAAGAAAGGAATTGTTATAATTCAAGGAGAAAACTTACCTGGTAAATTGGGTATGGCTAAAATTCTTTTTAAATCCGGAATGAAAATTGAAAAAATTAAAGTAATATCCGGAACTAAAATTGAAATTACGTTCCCAAATAATTTGGAAGCTGAAAAGGCCATAAAAAATTCGATTTTTATTCTAAAGAAATGGGAAGTGACAATAAAAAAGAACATTGAATATACTTTTGGTGTCATCAGACGTTTAGATCTTGATGTCACTAATGAGGAGATCATGGAAGTGATTAAAAGTGATAACAATGTGGTTAGCATAAAGCGGCTCTCTAAAAAAGGAAAAGAAGGACAACTCACGCTTACGACAACTGTGAGTCTAAAATTTGTTGGGAAAGAGATCCCATCGTATGTCTCTATATATGGGGTCAAATTTGGAGTAGAACCCTATATATTTAGAGTTATGCAATGTTATAGTTGTTGGAGATATGGGCATATTGCTCAAAACTGTGGTAAAAAAGAAAAAAAGTTGTGCCCTAAGTGTGATGAACAACATGAGACCTGTGACAAGGCAGCTAAGTGTGTCAACTGCGGAGGAGATCATCCGGCTAACGATATTAATTGTCCAAAGTGGAAGAACGAGAAAGAGATAACCCAAAAAATGGCAAAAAAAAAAGTTACATATAAACAAGCGAAAATACTTGTAGATAAGAAAAAACCTAACTTAAAAGAAAAAGAAAATGTAAAAACAGGAAAGAAGACTAATTCAGATAAAGAAAATGTGTCGAAATCAAGTGGAGAAAGCAGTTATGCTGAAAAACTTAAAGGAAATAAGACTAACACTGGTGAAACTCAGATTAATCCTAAAGACAACATTAATGTTAACATTGCTCGAGAAATATTAACAACATTTATGAATGGAGAAAATTGGGAAAGTCTTGTGAAATTAGCAGTTAATAGACTTATAGACACCATCATGGGAATTATTAAGGAAGGCGGCTTAAATGAAATTTTAAAATCAATCTTTACGACGAACAATGGATAAGAATAATATTAATATATTACAATGGAATGCTCGGAGTTTGCACTTTAAAAAACCCGATTTAGAAATATATTTACAAAAGCAACATATCAAAATTGCACTTATCTCCGAAACGTGGCTTCAATTTCCCTACATTTTAAGATTTAAAGACTATACAACATATAGACGAGACAGAGCCGATGGATATGGAGGAGTTGCAATCTTAATCCATAAAAGTTTACAATCAATTGAACGAACCCTAGACATCACCACGACCTGTGAATTAGAATTGTGCAGTGTTAAACTATTAAATGCCGGAAATATGAAATCTGTCAATGTGATATATTGTCCTAGTAATATAAATATCACAATTCAAACATGGAGGAAAGTTTTTGACCAGATGGGACCAGGAGCCCTTCTAGGCGGTGATTTCAATGCCCATAATCCACTATGGGATAGAGCTATACGAGATTTGAGGGGAGATCTTATTGCAGAAGCCTGCCAAGATTCAAACCTTATTATTGTCAATAACGGTGACGTAACAAGAATAGGACATCCCGGACAAAGGAGTTCGAGCCCGGATATTACCCTGGTATCTTCTGAGCTTGTACTAACTTGTAATTGGAGGATAGACACAGATACGATGGGTAGTGATCATTTACCAATTATTATCACTTTAGAAAAAACCGATTGTAATTATGAACCAATTATGAAAAGAAATTTCAAAAAAGCTGACTGGAACAAATACAAATCCACTGTAGATAAATTCATACAAAATTTTCCTGAAGAAAAATTGTCAGTTCAAGAATATTATAACAAATTAGAAGATGTTTTGAACAAAAGTGCAGATGAAAGTATTCCATTCTTTAAGAAATCTAAAAATAAAGCATTCAAACCAAAACCATGGTGGAATCAAGAAGTCTCTAAAGCTATAGCTGAAAGAAGATTAGCGCTGACTCATTTACGGAAAAATGTTAATATTGACAATTATATAGAATTAAAGCGCAAGGAATCCAGTACCAGACGAATAGTAAGAAAAGCAAAAAGGGAAGGATGGCAAAAATTTTGTGATTCTGTCGATACTAATACAACCTATTCTGATATGTGGAAGAAAATGAAATGGTATAAGGGAATAGGATCTTCTCGTCCAAATATCTTTGAGAACAGCGAATCGGCGCTACAATATCTACAATATCTAGCTCCAAACGAAAATTTAATCGAACATGTGTGGACCGAAGAAGAAACCTCGGAGACTACTGGTATTCACAAACCGATAACAGCTTCTGAATTAAAATCAGTATTAAAATCCAAAGATACCTCCCCAGGAATAGATCTGATATCCTACTCAATGATAAAAAATTTACCTACTTCTTGCCAATTAATTATTGTAGATATATTTAATCTAATTTTGCGAACTTCCACTATACCAATACAATGGAAACAGGTACAAATTATTCCTATAATTAAACCCGGAAGAGATCCAAAGCTCATGACCTCTATAAGACCAATTTCATTAATTTCATGTCTTTGCAAAACTTTCAACACTATAATTACAAGGCGATTGGAGTGGTATTTAGAAAATAATTTCTTATTTGATAAGTCTACAATAGGATCTAGAAGAAAACTGTCAACAATGGATAATCTGGGAAGAATGGTTACAGAGATCCAAGTTGCCCAAACAACCAACGCCGTTACCCTTGCTGCTTTTGTAGACATTAAAGATGCGTACAATAATATAAAGATCGAAGAGGTCATTAAAGTTCTTATTTCCAAAGGTATCAAAGGGAAAGTTATAAAATATATCTGGGAATATTTGAAACAAAGAATGATTATTATTAAGGAACCTAACATATTCGCTGAACAAATGTGCACGAGAGGACTACCACAAGGAGATCCCATGTCTGCCCTCTTATTCAATATTGGAACTTCCGGTATAGGAAACTATCCCCAAGTGAAACGCGTACAGTACATTGACGATTTTGGTATTTATTATTCAAGCTCAAAAGTAAAAACATGCGAAAACATTATTCAAAAAGCTCTGTTGGAATTACAGAATGCTCTTAAAATAAAAGGTCTTGAAATATCGGAAAATAAGACAAAAATATGTATATTTGCAAAAGGAAAGCGACGAAATATCCTGAATATAAAAATAAATGATGTACTTATAGAACGAGTAGATGAACATAAGTTCCTCGGGGTATGGTTGGATTACAGACTCGCTTGGAATAAACATATAAATAACACCTGTTTAAAAATGAATCAGCCAATGAATATTTTGAAAGTGTTGTCAGGAAAAAGCTGGGGAATTCATCCTCTTCACATGAGAAGATTGTATACTTCTCTTATAAGAAGTCGATTAGACTATGGCAGTATACTTTTTTACAACTCTGCCAAAAGCAATCTCGAAAAATTAGAGAGAATACAATCACGAGCTTTAAGAATATGTGGAGGTTTCCTGAACTCAACTCCAGTGCATGTTTTACAAAGTGAAATGAGTGCCCCTCCTTTGCATATAAGAACTTGGAAACTAGCTGCAAGATTTTGGCTTAGAGCTGTATCCATTGAAAATAATCCACTAGTTTTAGAGGTTCTCAAACTTAAATCCTTGATACAAAACAGATTCTGGAACAATAAAAAATTACCAATGTTGATTAAAATTTGTTCGGAAACAATTGATTGGAAAATAAATAAAAATAAATGTCTAGATATGTACTCCTTTGAAACCTGGGTAGGAGCACTTAATTTGGAATGTATTTCAGTTGAGATTGACAATTTTAATTCCCCCAAAAGACTACTCTTACCAAATGAAATTAGTAATATGGTAAGCGATATGCTAACTAAAAAATATTCTGGATTCAGCCAGATCTTCACTGATGGATCAAAAAAATCAGACCAAGTTGGAGCAGCTTTCATTTCAATGCCAAACAATTTTTCCCATCAAATAAAATTGAATACAAATTGCACTATTATGAATGCAGAATTGATAGCAATCAAAGAAGCAGTAGAATATGCAATTAAAAATAAGTGGAAACAAGTTGTAATATTAAGCGATTCTAAAAGTGCACTTCAACATATTAAAAGTATTCCGAAAGGAGTTCCCTGTAGGAAAATAGGCTACAATATTGTTGAAAAAATAAGGCGGCTACAGCAGAAAGATGTGTCCATATGTTTGCAATGGATTCCATCTCATGTAGGAATACATGGGAATGAAGAGGCGGATTTGTTGGCAAACAAAGCATGTGTGAATGGAAGCATCTACGACTGGACGCCAGACGCTGAAGATTACTCCCAAAAGATAAATTCCTTATATAATAATATGTGGAATAATCATTTTGAAACATTGTCTTCCAATAAGGGAATATGGTACAGAAAGCTCCAAAATGAACCGTTTAAAAGACCATGGTTCACTGAGGTTAATCTGAAAAGATCAGAAATGAGAATCATTTTTAGATTAAGATCCGGACATGCACTAATGGGAAGAATATTGTGTTTGATAGGCCTCTCTGATTCTCCAATGTGCTCGATATGTGAACAAATTGAAGATGTGGAGCACACATTATCAAAGTGCATTAAATATGAACGACAGAGAGTGACAATATTAATGACCTCGAACCCATCGGAAGTTCAGAATTTAATAGCCTCAACCGAGTTTCATGCCATATCGAGAATAATGAAATTTATTAGATCATGTAAACTGGAAAATATTTGAAAGTGAATTTTTATACAAAATGAATATAAAAGGACTAAGCACCTTTTAAAGATCATTAGAGATTATAGATAATATTATAATTTAAAAACAGATGAGGCAAAAAATGACAACATTGAGTGAGTCAGAAGCCTCGATAATATACATGATTTAAAAAAAAAAAAAAAAATACGATTCGCGTTGTTAAAAACTTTACGATTTATTTTTATTTTAATAAATCTTACAAATATGAGATAAACGGTAAAGTACATGTTAATTCATTGGCTATGTTGCACTATTATAAGTTTTTATGTTTCCATGTTAAAATTTGAAGGTATGATTTTTTTAATATTGCGAAAAATTTAAAAAATTATCTTCTGGGAAATCGCGAGCAATCGAAGCAAATGTATTTATTTCGCTTGGTCGCTCCAGTGGCTACGTTCGAACATTGGAAAAAAAGTGGTTCAAACAAACTTCAAGCAGTCATTTTCACAAGTTTGACAGATCTTTGGCTCACTTAGGACAGAATATTAAAAAAAAACACTCAATACCCACATAAATGCTAGAAAAATCTTACCATTGAATGACATGGTCTATCATCAACTAATTACTGAAAATGTGCTTCATTGTCTCCGAATTATTTCCACAATGATGAATCAGTCCACGAGATGATGTGTCAGACATTTATATTTTTAATATGACGTAAATTTTTAAGATGTTGTTTTTTGTACATTCAGTTTGAATGTTTGTTATCAGATTTATTCAAAAGTAGGAATTTGTTTTAGTATTTATAATGGTCTACAGACGTAAGCCCCCATGGCATTAATGTCAAAACCATAAAGGAAAACACATTTTGGTTCGTTTCAGCAAAAAATCTGGGGTCAAGTGATTAGTAGAGCCGTTTCTTGTTAGCATTTCTAGGTCCATGTGTTTATTTAAAGCTCTCAGCGTCGTTACCGTGATAAGCCATGGAGATTTGAAATACCAAACTGACTGGAAAATAAAACAAGTGTTGAAACTCGGGTAAGGGAAAGTATATAAATCAAATATGAGATTTTCATGTAATGATTTTTTGTTTATTTTATTTTGCATTTGCCTGATTGTGAACCTGCTGCTTCTGAGCATAAAATCAAGGCTCTTACTGCTTTAAGGAAAGTGTATAAAACAAATAACAAATGTGCAGTTCACACGCGGTAGAAGTAAAACCTTTAGAAAACTAAATTAGAACGGAGTGGGGAGGCTATGAAGCACCGCACAATCCGAAAAATCTTACTTTTACTTTTTTTAATTATTTCTGGCTTTCACCCTTCAAGGGTGTTCTAGGCCATCATTTAAAATTACAGAGAAAGGGAAAGGTGAATTTATATATTAATTTTATTTAAATGTACAAATTTCAGAATTATATGGAAGATTGGAGTCGAGTTCAGACTTAGAAGAGATGAAATGTTGAATGGAGGGAGGCAATTTTAGATAACGCTTCATAGAAGAGAGGATATTTATTTAGAGAGGGACAACCAAAAAATATGTGATCTAAAGAGCCCACATCTAGACCACAGAACGTACAATCTGGGGAGTCAAGGATGTGAATTTTAAAAAGGTGAGAAGGAACGGAACAATGACCGATTCTCATTCGAATAAGTGAGGAAATTTCTTTTTTGGAAAAATGGGTAAATTCTTGAAACCACGGTTTTGATGGGATAGTCCTTTGTATTGAGGCGTAGCGAGCTCCCTTGGATTGACTGGCAATGTTCCAATGCTCTGTCCAAACATTGCGGGATCTATCTTTGATGTTGGAAAAAATATCAGATAGGGGAATACGGGTTTACGAGGGTAACAATAGGGTTGGACGCTCCTTGTTTTGCCAAAGAATCTGCAATATCGTTACCCACTATGCCAATGTGTCCAGGGATCCAAACAAGAATTACGGTTTTTCCAGAGCTTTGAATGGAGGCTATCAGCACTCTAATGAGACATACAAAGTGATCATCAGGATGAAGAAGAGGACAGGATTTAAGTTTTTGGAGGGAACTGAGAGAGTCAGAGAGAACAAGTGAATGTTCACAATTATTTTTGATTATATATTTGAATGCTTCAAATATTGAAAATTGGTTTGATATTGAATAAAATATTCTATCATTAGAATTATTGTGGTAAACGTTAATACCTATACCACAGTTAGGAGAGTCAGGAGATTTGGAGCCATCAGTAAATAAAAGAGAAGAATTGGGCCATTTAGAAGAAATAATGTCATTGAACATATTATTAACAGTACGGGCTGGGAGATTGGAATGACTTTTACTTAAATCTAAATCATTATTTATTTTTTTATTTCATTCTGAAACCTTATTATTCTTAGGGAGTAACCTGATGAATTAGATTATATTTGACTTTTTCTTACCATGCATTAAATTGCAAGTATGTAATTAATTACTATTATATAGCTGTTTTTATGTTGCTCAACTTTTTCATTATATTAAAAAAAAAAATTCTATTCCTCATCACAATGTTGGTATGTATGTTATATGTGTATGTTGTTGTTACGCTAATGCGTTTATGATTATTTAATTTGTGGTTGTAACTAATCTGCGGAACTAATATCCTGCGGACAAGCTACTTGCAGTAGCTTAGCGGGTAATAAATTCCAATTGTATGCAATTGTTATACAAAAAAAAAAAAAAAACTATTTTGTATTCCTGTAAGCCGTTACTGCTTCTTCCTCTCCCCAAAAATACCTTCCACACATCTTCCCCAAAAATGACATAAGCCTTATAAGGGAAATTATTTAGGTTATTTAGTTTAAATTATTTAATTATTTATTTATTAGGAACTAATTACAATAAAGTAATTTTTTTGTTAATGAAATTACCCAATTTAATAAAGAAAAACATTTCTCATGTTTGAATTTGGGGGGTCCTGTCATTACATTAAAAGATAAAGAAAAAATAAAAAATATAGAAATTTACTAACTTAACAGTTAATAAAATAGATGTACCGTACATAGATAAATAAAAGTTAGGATATAGGTGTACTAGTGAAATAAAAATATTATTACATTTTAATTAATAGGTAGTTGGTAGGTGGTAAGTACATAAATATGATTCAGTTATAATGGAATTACCTGATAATATTGTAAGATTAGGTACATAATAATATTTTGCGACAATAATCTTTGATTATACTTTGAAATGCTGGTAAAATATTTTAAGAGGATATGTTAAAACAGAGAAAGATATGTTTTGTTTTTGTCAAATTCAGAGATGACGTTGTGTATGGATTTATATTTTTTGTGATTTTCTTACTTTTTAACTTACTTACGGGAATTGCGTTTCATTTTTTTTATACGTGTGAGGGAGATTTATTATAATAATTGTATTTTTTTCCTTTCGAGAGGTGCAGACATACGTTCACCGTTTGTCTCATTTTCGACTATTGACATGTTTACTGTTGTGTGTAAGAAAGAGGGGCAGCACTAGGTATATGTTTAAGAACAAAAGCAAAACATTCAGCGCATTGATATTTGACGTTTTTGAATTTCTGGAATTCACTTACTATTCAATATTATACTTATCACAATATTTCTGCAGCTCTTTCAAAAGATGAGAATTCCTCTATAAAAAAATTATAAGGAAAAGAATTTCATCTATGATTTTTTGTCGTGAAATTTTCCGATGTTTTACTAGCTATTCTGCTATTCGGGGGGGGGGGGGAGACAAATTCAGCAAATTAAAAATCATAAAAATCAGTCCAGCGTTATAAAGGTCCTTGAGTTATAAATGGTGTAACTCACCCGACTTTGTTTTATACATTAAAATATTGGTTTGAACTGGTCAATCAATTTTTTCCAAAAGTCTTTAAATACATTTTTCTTCATTTTGATTTGGCAGTCTGTACTATCACTGATCTTATAGTTTTTATAGTACTGCTAAATTTTCATAAGAATGTACTCATATTAGAACCCAAATAAAGCTTTTTTTCAAAACCGTCATTTTCAATACCGTATTATTTTATATTCACGACGTCGACGGCGACGTTGAAATTCCCGCTATTTAATGAGCAAACCCAATATAAAACCTGTTAAAGCACCACGTGGCGACGCGTAGCGAGCCTTTTTAAAAGCTTTTTAAACTTCTAAATCGACGCCAAGCCCCGACGCCGCGCGGCGTCTAGAAAACTGTTCCGGATTTCCCCAAAACTTCGGAAAACCACCGCTAGATATCTCCCTCAGTACCTAACAACACCATGTTATTTTTGAATATGAATAATATTACCAGACAATCGAATTAAATTATGAAATATTATATTGTTGATGATGTTTTTAAGTAAATTTTTATTGTAATTAATTGTTTTATGGTATTTTATTACTTTTTTGATATTATTACACGCAGATTGGAGACCTTGGACCCGTTTTGTAAACAATTTTAGGCAAAGCAGATTATAAATCCGTGCTATTTCGGTTGCTGTGATATAGCCGCGTGGTGTAATATCAGATTATGTATTCCGTCTAGCGAAACAAACCACGCAACCAATATCGGCACACAAAACTTGTTTTGAGAGTCGTAAATATTCACTTTACAAACTTGTTATGTTTTATTGTGATCGGTATTGCATCGTTTGATTGTTGGGGACTTACATTATATTTCTTCATGGACAAACAAAAGTCCGTTATATTATTGTTATTTGGAAGACCGGACAACTCAGAAAGAACTCAACTCAACACCTTCTTTGAAAAGTCATTAAAAGTGATGAAGAAAACATATAAAAAATTGTAATATTTAATTATTGAAGACAATATTAACGAAACTCAATTGAAAATCTGGAACAGAAAAATTATAAAAGGATACGGTCACATCTGGGACTAGAACACAGGACCTATGACTTTCCGGGTCAGTGCTCTACCAACTGAGCTAATGTGTTCCTATCCGATTCGGTCATACATATTATTGTTAACACGCATATTTTTATTGGCTGCTACCTTTATGTACCTTTATGTATGAATGTAAGATTCAACCAGAACTAAATGCTGTTTCGTTAGTGACTTGGATATTATTTTAGTTTTTTTTTTTTTTTCCAGATGTGTTTCAGATTTTCTAACATTGTCTTCTTATTTATTTAAAAATAAATATAAAAAACTTCGTTAAATAGCTTGCGTTGGGTTAGGTTATGGGCTTTTATTATTTTTTTTCATAGATTTCAATGACTTGATTCTGAGTTGTTATGAAACAGTTATTTGATTCGTTTGTTCGTTGATTGTAGTTAATAATGTAATAAAAAAACAATTATAAAACATATTTCCACATTTATTTGTGACCGTAACCGGTTTCAGCCTGTTAAAGCCATCTTCAGAATGGTACAAATGTTTCTTAATCTACGGTTTATATACATAACATGTGGGGGAGAGGGAAGGGGGTAGTCAACAAGGATTTTATTCAATTTATATGGTTTTTCCATATTTGTTTCTATGTCGTCTTTGACGACTGGTTTTATAGTTATTTGGCTATTAGCAGTAGACAGTTGTTATTGGTGATTGTAGTTACTTTTTAAACGACTTCCGAAAGGAGGAGGTTATCAATTCGACAGTATTTTTTTTTTTTTTTATGTTTGTTACCTCAGAACTTTTGATTGGGTGAACCGATATTGGTGATTCTTTTTTATTAGAAAGCTGGTGCTTCCCGTGTGGTACCATTTTAATTTGGTCCAGTTCTGACAATGGGATCCATGAGAAAACCACATATGACTTAAATTTGCAATAAGTATGTACGCGACAAATGAACGAATAACTCAATATTACGCCAACAGATTTCGATGATTTTTTTTAAGTAAAACTTCTTTACGCACGCTCGTCACTAAAAATCAAAAAATAAACAAAAATTTTAACAAAACAAAAAACGACTTCAAAAATGCACTAAAAAGTAAAAAAATAATTTCGTACGATTGTTATTTTTGGAGTCGGTGTCAGCCAAGATATTTCACCTTTAACTACCTATATATGTAGTTACCTTGGCTGACACCGACTTCAAAAATAACAATCGTACGAAATTATTTTTTTACTTTTTAGTGCATTTTTAAAGTCGTTTTTTGTTTTGTTAATTTTTTTGTTTATAACTTAGAATAGTTCCAGTTTATGTGGTCTAAAATAAAATTTAAAAAAAAACATTTTAATTGATTTAAATTTGCATATCTACTGCTTATTTCTAACATTTCTTCGATTTGGTAGTACTGCCGCCGCAGGAACCATTTATTGAATAACTCACACCTCTTCCATAGGTCGCCCCAAGTGGTTCTAACTAAGTTTGGTGACTTAACAGGGGTGCCCGGTTTCATGCGGTGAGGTTTTTGCCGGTCTTGATGGCAAATGCGTATTCCTACGTTAAGGGATTAGTTATTAACCTAAACCTCTCCAGCCGGACTCATACGTCTATTAATCCTGGATACATTGACCTCCAGATTCCCACCCACCCCTTATGACCTTTTCCTTCCCAGAACTTCCTTTCCTTAAAAATACCCTCCACACAGCATCCGGAAAGATGAGATAAATAGTTTTGAGGAAATGTTTGGAGCTATTGTAAAAAACGATATACATACCTACATAATATAATAAAGCTAATGTCTCCTAAGGGGTATGCAAGTAGGATAGAAGTCCATTAAATCAAAAATCGACTAACTTATATGTACACTAGGCTTAGGGAAAATACGCAATATATCTTCCGTGCTTGCGTTACTTGGAAGAAAATACAACAAAAACAATCTTTTGTGGGATCATTTGTCCGAAGGATCATCTGACAGAGATCAACTCAATCAAAAGAGAACTCCAGTCCAATTTAAAAAAAAAAATTTAATGAATAATTTAAAAAAAAAAAAATGTATTTATATTTTCCAACTTAATTAACTGCTTTTTTTATTTTTAGAGTTAGTGTTAATATTTAAAATAATTTTCCAAGTTTTGATTTTTTAAGATCCCTCGAAAACCACCATATCTGTGGTTCATCGTGTGACGTCATCACGTCTTCGATACTTTTATTCACTTTCAACAGGTGCTGTCATTTTACTCTTTTTATATTGAAAAATCGATTGACGAATGACTTTAGGTGTGAAAAGTCAAGGCGTTTTTTATTCAAGATTGACTGCTTTTAATATAGAAAAACGTTAGATAAAATGTCAACATCTCATCGCTACTGTTATTGTATTGTACCAAAGAGCAATACAATAAAAATTAATCATCTTTTTCATTGCAAATACAAATGACATCGTAATCCTTCGAATTTTGTGTTCAGGTGTGAGTGTTGCTTTAACATAATACATTGTATTATGTATAACACATACAGAAACACTGGTATTTATAATTCACTGATCATGACTTGTATAAAAACCCCTTGATAATAAACCAATTCGAAAATACGATCGATTTTATGGTAGGTAAACAAAATGTCAAAATTGACACGACTTTAACCTCAAATATCCCACATTTACTGTAGATTATGAAAAAAAAAATAACAGCTTACTACGACTTTCAAAAACAACTAATAAAATGATTTATGTACTTAGAACATTGACATATTAGAAGCTTTTATTCCAGCACTAACATAGTCCGTTTTTTTTTTTTTTACACTAACTCCACACAGGAGGCCCTGAGGAAAATAATTTCCCTCAGGGCCTATGTCATCTTTGAGGATGCTGTGTGGAGCACAGCATTACACGGCATACCAACTTGACGCTGTGTTTTAACGAGAATATTAAAAATGCACTTTTTAATATGTTTTTTTAAAAACTGTACGTTTAATATTATTTAAAATATATTTTTTAAAAACTGTACGTTTAATATTATTTAAAAAAAACTTATATATTCAGAATCAGCGTCTATTTGAACATGGTTTTTTAAATAATATTTTTCACTGGCATTCCTTATTATCCAGAGGATCGACTCTCCGGGGATTAACTTTCCAGCGCCACGGAATCGACAATCGAATCGAAAATACGACATCCTTATTTGTAGACTGTATGTCTACTTCTTTGAAAGGCGTGTTTGGTGACTAGATATGAATAGCAGGTTCCATCCCAATACCTTTAGCATCATAACATACCCCACTTTGGGATACCATAGTATCACTGACTCCAGACGGTTGGGAGCAGTTGGGACTCTTGTGCATTACTCACACATTAAAAAGAATCCATGTCTGCTAAGTATTTGTTTTTAAATGCTTAACATTAACATGTATTGCTTTTTTAAATTCCTCAATCTTTGTTTAAAAAATTGAATAGCTCACTAGAGTCCCAACTGCTCCCGTCTGGAGCCAGTGAGACTGTGGCATCCCAAATTGGGGTATGATGTGAGGTTGAAGGTAGTGGGGAGGGCGAAAGAGATGGGGCAGGGGAAGGTGGGGAAGTATCAGAATATTTAGATCTGGTAACCAAATACGGCTAAAGGCATTTCAAGCAGCGTTTCAATTCTGAATGGTGGTCTTACACCGGGCCTATACTGAGAGGATCTTCCACTCTGGAACGTACTGCAAATAAACCGTATATTATTTTTAATTAATTAATTGTGAAATAAAACGAATTATTCAAATAAAATTTATTTGACGCTCCGGGAATGGATCTCCCGACCTTGGGATTGCGAGTCAAGGGCCTTACCTCCAAATCACGCCGGCCGTCGAAATGTATCTTTACTCCTTTAAAAAACGTATTTGGTGATTAGATCTGAATAGTAGCTTTCACCCCGATACCTTCGGCATCATAACATATCCCACTTGGAAGTCTTCAGATAGTTGGGACTCTTCTGCTAACTACTAACACATTAAAAAAGAATCGATGTCTGTCAGGTATTTGTTTTTAAATAAATTTATTTATTTTTGAAGTACATAATTCAAAGCTTTTTTTTAAATTTCTTCAATCTAATGAAATTTTGACAACCCTAATTTTAGGATTTCAGCATAAGTGCCAGCCCTGTGACTATTCGATCTCGTGAATTTTCTATTTTTACTTGTCGGCAATCTAATTTCGTCCCGCGGATCGTTTCGTCTCCCTCTACCGCCGCGAGCTCGGATACTGGGAGTGAGGGAGAGAGAAGGCCGGCGTGAGTTTGCGAGATTGCATTGTGATGGGATATCACACAATTTCCCAGAGATTACAAATATGTTATGTATAAAATCTACCTCCTAGTTATTCTGCTAGCCTAATACTTGAACATCTAAAGAATTCAGACCACGAGGAAAATCTTACTGAGCACTAGTCGAAAATTCAAAATACTAATTTCTGCTGTGTTACGCACGCTCGACTTGGGGGGTAAGCTGGTAAATGCGTTACGAAAAGTGTGATGTTACAAAAAGTGTGATGCGAACGGTAATCGATGCGAACGGTGATCGGGCGAGGCAAACTATCGGGCCTTTGCGCACGCTTGACTTGGGGAGTAAGCTGGTGAATGCGTTACGAAAAGTGTTATGGAGAGGTGCGAGCACAAGGAATCATTTGTTGAATAACCATGCTATAGGTCACTCCAAGGTCGTAGGTCACCCCAAGGTCATAGGTCACCCCAAGGTCGTAGGTCACCCCAAGATCGTTGGTCACCCCAAGGTCGTAGGTCACCCCAAGGTCATAGGTCACCCCACGGTCGTAGGTCACCCCAAGATCATTGGTCACCCCAAGGTCGTAGGTCACCCCACGGTCGTAGGTTACCCCAGGGTCATAGGTCACCCCATGGTCATATGTCACCCCAATGTCATATGTCACCCCAATGTCAATGTCACCCCAATGTCATATGTTCTTTTATAAGTTAGTGAAGTTTTACTTCAGTCGTGAGGATACATTACACAGGATAAAAAAATAAGTGTGCAATTCACACGTGGTAGAAGTGAAATATTCAGAAAACTAAAGTAGAATAGAGTGGGGAGACTACGAAGCATTTTTTTAACAATTTGAAGGATGACTTTTTCCTTATTTTTGTGGTCCAATTCCACTGCACCTTTTCCTATACATTCGGTCATCTTATTAGTATTTGGGTTTTCTTCTTCAGAGTCGCTAGATGTCGCTTTCTTTTATTTTTTCTTTGCCTGTTCATTTTGGAGTGGTTTTTTTAATTGGATATTGATCTTACAACATTTTAAATTTTTTTTTTGGATTTCGCAAGATTCGATCCTTTGTCCGAGGAATGTCTGGCCGCTAAAGTTCGTCAGGCGCTTTATACCACTAAGCCAAAGGAGAGTTGTGTGGGACCGTGGGTTTATCGTATTATATTGGAATCGACTGCCCATGAAATAAATAAATATTTTATTGCTATCTCATTGCTCGCAGGCTACATTCCATAGATGTATGTGTTTGTCTCTTTTTAATATCGCTCACAATCGCGCTAAAGAAGTTTTCACTTCAAAAATCCTCACGGCATATGACATTTTTCGGGGTGCTGTGCGGAGGGTTCTTTAAGGGAAAAGAAGGAGAGGAAGTTCTAGGAAGGAAAAAGGTATGATGGGTGGGTAAGTATTTGTGGGTCAATGTGTTCAGAAGTAACGAACTTATGAATCCATCCCTCCCATTGCGGTGGAAGGCGATGGGTCGAGAGAGCCCGGCTGGAAAGGTCAAAATGTGTCCCTCAACCAGTATTTTCCTTTATTTTCTATTCTTCAATAATCATAAATTCACATTGTGGCGTCATTTTTAGCACCAGACCACTGTGAAAAAAAATATTATTTCATTTTCTGGATCACGCGTATGTTAAGAATGCTCTCACTAAATTTTTAAGAAATTCGTAAGATTGACGTAGATACAATATTTTATGTGAAACGGTTAGAAACAGTTTGTATGGTGAATTATCCTTCATCAAAACTTTGAAAGCTTTTTTCTCGAAACTGCTTTTTTAAATCTGGTTGACAACATATTAAAAAAATTATTCATTCAATGTGCATGCACCACTGTTCCAAAAATGCAGTCTCAGTTTTTTTTATAAAGGGCCCCCTTCCATTATTTTTTTTTTATGAACGATGACAATTTTCCATAAAAATCGGAAATAAAATTCGCATGTCCGCCATTTTTTTTTAGATTTCAAAATTCCCCTACGTGGTTCCGTAATATTTTTTTTGTTTTTCTGATGAACAACCGTACGGCTTAATCGCTGTCAACCACCGATCGGCAAGAGTGTCCTGTTGAAAGCGGCGTACACCGCAAACCATACTTTAGATGCGTGTACAAAAATGTGTGTACAGTCTTCTACACCTATATGTATAATATATATTATTATATGAGTTGTAATAAAAAAATTCCATTCATGGTTTGCTTGAAAAAAATCACAAAAAATACCCCCTTTTACCCCTAACGAACCGTGGGCCCTTAATTAAATTGAAATAAATATCTTTGTTTTCACCACTATTTAATCAAAATAATCGAACTGTTTCAAAACCAATGTCCGGACACATCGTCGGATCTACCGGATCTGCCCTGATGATGGACACTGCAACGCTGTCCGAAACGTCGGCTATAGTAGGAGGTAGCGCAACACGGCATAACACCCCAAAAACTAACAACGAAAACACTTGTATATTTGTTTGAAGCCGACCGGTTTCGGAACGACCGTTCCTTCCTCAGGGCAAACATATACTGATTTGAAAGTCACAAAATAGTGGGTGGGTACAATATATTATTACAAAGTGTTTGCAAATTATTACAAAGGTGGAGGTGTGGTTAGGGATTATTTAAGAGTGGGGGTGGGGGAACATATCCGTGATTGGGCTATAAGATAAAAAATTTTGTTTGTTTATAATGGATTCATTATTTTTAAGTGATTTTTTTTTTATTTCCAAGGCCTCCAAGTTATCTAAGCGTTTTCCTTTATGGTTGATATGAAGAATATTTATCCCCGTATTTTTTTCAAAACTATGGTTATTTTCAATGATATGGTTAGCGAACTCGGAAAAATTATTATTATTAAGACATCTTAAATGTTCTCTGATTCTAATTTCAAAATTACGGGTTGTTTTTCCAATAAAACAAATATACAAGTGGTTCAAACAAAGTAAAAAATTTGTTTAATTTATCTATAATGGATTACCACAAAGTTATAGCTACATTCAAAAGTATATATATTTATTTTCATTTAATTCAATCTAATTACACTTGTATTTATTTCTAACATAATTACTAATTTTTAATCATTTTGATCATCATATTTTTATGGAATATAGTTCGTTCGCTTCTCGGTTCCAGGGACTACTTATAGGTTTATTGTTTATTAAAAGCTCTCCCGAAATAGTCGGTTGCCCTTGAATGCGAAATTCGCCGCGGCGAACCGACTACATACACCTGTGCCGCGCCGACACGCGGACTCTATACGTGGTCTGCCGGTACACATGTGCCGTGCGTGGATTTATGATAAATCGGTCCACAATTGCGCACCGAAACTGCGAAAAAATGAACACATCTATAACGGAAATTTGAAATGAAGATAAGGACAAAATGTTAATTGTTCAGGAGAGCGAAAATAAAGTTTTTTTAATGATTCCCAAGTGAAATTTCACTCTCTGGGAGGCGGGTATGGGAACCGCCGCCCCGAGAACAATTTATTGGATAACCAACACCTCTGTCATAGGTCACCCCAAGTGGTTCGCTACGTGTAGTGACTTAGCAGGGGTGCCCGGTTTCATGGGGTGAGGTTTGTCAAGGTCTTAGGCCGATGTGTCTGCCTACCTGCTGCGTGAAGAGCCGGATCGAAATAGACTGGTTGAGGAGGTATTTCGACCTCTCCAGCCATAATACCTCGACCCATCGCCTTGCACCGCAGTTGAAGGGATGGATTCATACGTCCGTCACTACTGGACACACTGACCCCCAAATTCCTACCCACCCCTCATACCTATTTCCTTCCCAGAACTTCCTTTTCTTCCATTCTTTAAAAATACCCTCCACATAGTAACCACTAAGATGACATTAGTACTGATATGTTTTTTTTTTTAGATTTTCACGGCTAAAAGCATTTTCGTTGTTAGTTTTTGGGGTGCTATGCCGTGTTGCGCTACCTCCTTCTATAGCCGACGTTTCGGACAGTATTGCAGTGTCCATCATCAGGGCAGATCCGGTAGATCCGACGATGTTATTAGTACTGTCTGTTTCCTCCAGAGGAAAAAGGTAATAATTTTCTTTCATCTCTCTCACACACCACACCGTGACATCTCCGTAGATCCATATACTACTATACCACAACACTACTAGCTGTGACGATAGTTTTTAAATTATGGAATATAGTTACAAGGATAATATTGAAATGTGAGAGAGTTCCAAAAATTAAAAAACGTCAAATATCAATACGTTGAAGGTATTGGTTTTGTTGAAAATGATATAAACGATGAATGTATGTCTGGTACTAACCCCCCCAGAGGAAACATACAATCTTTATCATACATCTCCCTCACACGTATAAATAAAATGAAACGCCATTCCCGCCACCATGGCAGAGCCGTGATAAGATATATTTGTTTCCTCCAAAGGAAAAAAGCAGTACTTTGGAGGAAACAGTCACACGTCATCTTTTATCTCACATTATTTAATGTGTAAGATAGAGCTGCAACGTATGTTTATTGCCCTTTTTTGCCGTCTAGATAATACTCGTAATAAAAGCGCTCAATGTATAAATTAAATGTCCCGACTCTGTTCATCCTTGATTTGAACCTAACATTTCTTGCAATATTCTTTGTGAAAAATGAGAGAATTAAATTTTAAAAGTAAGAATTTATAATTAATTTTTAAACGTCATTTCTCGCAGAGAAGCACACCAAAATAATCACACCGCGATTCTATCCGTGCTAATAAATTCGCGCGGTTTTACAGAAATTGGCAAGTCGCTTTGGTAAAAAAATGCTAAATAGTTGGACTTTAATGGTCCGTCTATCTACAAATCGTTTATTTTGATACCACTATTAACACTATATAAATAGATAATTAATTAAAAATAATATATCTCTCTACACACCCGCTTTATTTCTGAAAATTTAAAATACCAGTTGGGCTTTATTTAATGTTTATTTTTTATGGGATTACCACAAATATTTCGTATGTCTGGAACAATGGGAACGATTCCCAATTTCGAGGCTAAAGGATGTGGGGAGAGGAAGGATATGAGGTGGATAAAGGCAGAGAAGACAAAGGGAGTGCTTTGCTGTTGAGGTCTATTTAAAAACAGTGGTATATCCAAGTAAAATGTTATGTATACTGAAACAATTTATACTCTTTTTCACTTTTTTATCGTTATCGTTTTCAGCCTCTTTTTAAAATTTTAAATTCGGAGCTCGACTGTTGCTCCTGACTGTAGACAATTTAAGAGTACATACTCGACTCACCAGGCATAAAGACCTATTTCATTGTCACCATTTCAATACCACAAACAAGTTATGTAGTCGCCAATTTCACAGTTTAGCAAACGAATATATCAATGTTATCTACATTTTTAATAGAATGAAACAAGTACTTTGTTTAAAAACCACTTTATTCGTCTACCGGTTTTGTTTGAACTCAACCTTCTTCAAGTTCAGAGTTAAGATTATAAAGTAAACAAAGAAAGAGAGAGCATATAAGAAATGGAGAGAACATCAGATACTGGTTGGTGGAAGGGTAGGGGCGGAGTCACAGGCGGGTGGGGGTGGAGGTTACATAGGGAGAAAGGGAATAACTTTAAAATCGGACTGATGGTTAATTCTACCTGTTTGTTTAAAATTTGACAATTACGTTTCTTTGATTTGGATATTTCTAATGCTTCTAAGTTATTAAGGCGTATTCCTATTTTATTGATATGTATTATTTTTACTCCTGTATTTATGTTAAATGTATGGTCAGTATCAATTAACTCTGTACCTTAATTTAGTTTATATGTTTATTGTCCTGAAGAAGGTTGAGTTCAACCGAAACCGGTCGACGAATATAAATAAAAATAAAGTGGTTTTTAAACAAAGTACTTGTTTCATTCTATATAATGTCAAGCCACAAAGTGTTTGCTTTCTACGATAATACATGTTTAATGTAACAAATTCGACGTTTAAAACATACGCAAACATTTTTGAAGTGAAAACTTCTTTAGCAGCGTTGTGATTTGAAACTCGATGAAACGAAAAATAGCGACACTAAAAAAAGAGACAAACACATACATCTATAGGATTTAGCCTGCGAGAGAATGAAATAGAATAATCGGTCTCCTCTTTTTGCAGTGCTTCGTAGCCTCCCCACTCTTATCTCTTTCTGAAGGTTTCGCTTGTACCACATGTTAATTGCATACTCTGTTTTTTTTATGATAAGGTATCATTTCTGATTAATTTCTATTTATTATTAAATTTGTTTAAGTTTATTCATCTGTAAACCAAGTTGGGAAAACCCTTATAATTTTAATATAACCGTTTTATACCATCCTTTACACCCTTTTTCCCAAATGTTGTGTATATAAACCGGTTCCATGTTAACTCAGAATCAAGTGAACTCAACACCTCTTTGAAAAGTCATTAAAAGTGATAAAAAATATTTTTAAAATAACCCTTAAACCTAACCTAACGAAACCTATTTAACCAATTTTTTCATCACTTTTCAAAGGAGGTTCTGAGTTGTCCTGTCACCATATAAACCATAGTTTTAGGTAATAATTATTGTACCTGTCTGAAGATGCCAAGATAAACTGAAACCGGTAACGGTTAAAAAAAATTTTAAAATATGAAGAAAAAAAATTGACCCGTCAGTGGCTGAGTTATCATCGCGTTTGGGTCTCACCCGGGCATCGCGTGTTCGATTCCTCGGCTGGCAAGTCCTCCATGCACACAAGCAACATTTTCCGTTTACTGCGGTAGTAGTAGGAGATTTAAAAATATTTTCGGGTTTTTCGTAGCCCGGGAATGTTTGTCTTTCTTTCAAAAATAAATATGTCATAATAATGAAATTCCATCACGAATTTTCGGAATCAAAGAAATAAACATAAAAAAATCATTACTGCCATGTCAAGCCATGTTTTGCGCCTGAATGGTAGTCTTTCGCCAGGGCGATACTGAGAGTATCTGCAACTCTGGTATTTTGTATATATATTATCTAATATGAATGGTCAAATTTCTATGGCGCTGGTGTATTTATATGTTTCACTGATAACAATTTGGGGGGGGTAAGGGTACAGAGTGGAGTAATCATTTATTGGATAATCAATATCTCTGCCATAGGTCACCCTAAGTGGTTGGCTACGTTTGGTAACTTAGCAAGTGTGCCCGTTCATGAGGTGAAGCTTGTCCGGTTCTTGACGGTGGATGCATCTGCCCAACATCTGCGTGGCGGATCGGGAGAAACTGGTTGAGGGAGACCTTTGAATCTCTCCAGCAGGACTCTCTCTGAACATCGCCTTTCGCCGCAGTGGGAGGGATGGATTCATACGAGTATGTCCGTCGTCACTACTGGAGACACTGACCTACTCTGGCTATTCAGATCTGGTCACAAAACCCGGATCTCGCATGATTCTTAATCCGGTGTTTGACGTTGTGAGCTTGGAATGTTTGCGTTGACCTTGAAAATCTAGAAATAAATTAATGTTCAAATTTCATGACGCCAGGAGCGTTATAAAATTGGATACGTGTAGGCAGAATGTAGTGAATATTTCTTACATATAAATTACAAAACAGCAACACATACAAAAAATCTGCACGAATTTCCACAGGGCGTATACTTAATGCAGCTGAGAGAGTATTATTTGCTAAATGTTTTTTAATCTGTTTATAATTAAAATATTCTCGGGGCATTAGTATAAATATTTTATGTAGTTAAGTTTGATCCCATTAGACTTTTGATGATTATTTTAAATGTAAAAAATGTACGGTAGCTTTCACTAACAACAGCATTTGACGGCCGAGGTCGCGGTTTCAAATCCAGCAAGCAAACCGGCAAGTATTATTATTATTTTAAGTAGAAAATATTGGCAACAAATTTTAAAAAAACTAACCCATTTTTTCAAAACAATATCAAATATTTTAGGTAAAGAACAACTAAATTATATTTATTACACATTAGCCCAATCTCATCTACAATATGGTATTATCGTATGGGGAAGCTATGCGATTTCACTGTCAGTCACTTAACCAGTCCTCATAGCGCAAAGGACAATTTTGAAAATTAAACTTATAGTCCCCATCAGAACTCCTATAGACTATGTTTTAAAGCCCTGCATTGAATTTCACTGAAACAATTATATACAAAAGCGCTCTTGAGGTGATTTTTCACAAAAACGGAGTTCTACTAAACTAAACTATCAAATAATAATTATTAAAATATATTCTAATTTACGTATTCAAAAACCTGGATAACTTGTGATTGATATAAGTAAGTCTCTGCATTAAGAATTAAATAACCCATAGCTACGAGTACGTTGAACGATTCCATGACAATTCGCCCCCCGGCGTACTTATATACAATGTGCAGTCGGTTTAGGGAAAATACGTTATACCTATTTATACAAAATATAACTAGTTGACACCACAGAGATGTGCAGAGAGGACGTACGGCCAAATAACAAAATAATTTTTTTTTTATTTTTTATTATTTATTTTATACACTTTACAAATACAAGACAAAAAGTCCCGATAAACTACTTTTTAGCAGTTTGTCTAGCGGGTTCTTTACGTCAAAGATAGTATTATAGTGATTTAATAGTTACATTTTTACAATTACATAAAATAAAATTTAATTTTTTACAGAAATATAGATAAAAAATAAATTTTTGAAAACATAAATAACATTTTTAAAGTTTTTAGAATAATATGTCATTGTGAGCTAATACAAATTAATTCTTTCCGTAAGCCAAGTCTTCAGTAAATTCATCAATTGTTTGTTTTGGGCACAGTTTTTAATTTCAGCAGGTAACATATTTAAACAACTGGGAATCATATAATTTAACGTTCTTTGTCCATATTTATTTGTATGCTTAGGTACAATTAGCCCTACATTAAAGTTAAAACGAGTATTATGGTTGTGTTCCAGCCTGTTAATATATAAAGGATTATTTATGTGCTGAAATATAATTTTGTACCACAGAATTGCTCTGACTGAAAGAACTTTGAGACTCTGATAAAAGTATGGAATATTATGCCTTTCTTTGTATAAATTTTTTTCAGCTAATAATTTAACCAATGAATTTTGCACTGATTGTACATGGTCTATATTTGTTTTACAGGAAAATCCCCAAGCTGTTATTCCATACCTTATAACAGATTCAGCTAGAGATAAATAAATTATTCGAAGTGTGCAGATAGGAACAAAAAATTTTAGTTTATACAATCTGCTTACAATTGATCTTAGTCGTGCACAAACTTTGTTTATTTGTATATCCCACTTGAAAAAGCAATCAATAATAACACCTAAATAAACATATTCTTTAACTAGTTCCATGTTTTCACATGTACACGTTGCAGGAATACCATTGTGTAAGCAATCTGATGTATGTGTCTTTATTTCAGGTGTAATATATACCTTAACATTAGGGGATCTTATATGTAACAATTTAGTTTTTTTGGCATTTATGATTAAGCCAGAGTCATGAGACCACTTTAAGAGTTCAATGTAGTCTTTTTGTAAAAGATCTATACAAGTTTGCAAATCACTGCTAGAAATCACTAAAGCAGTATCATCCGCGTATACAAAGTACTTTACATGTCTAAAAATTAATTTAATAAAAGATACATATATAATATACAGAATTGGACCTAATATGGAACCTTGAGGAACGCCGGCAAAAAACTTCTTTTTTTTACTTAAAGAGTTTAAGAGTTTTAATTTCATGCATCGGTTGTTTAAGTAATTTTCAAAAAGTTTTAGTAGTTTTCCTCGTATTCCTATAATTTCTAGTATTTTAAGTAATTTACCATGATCAATAGTATCAAAAGCTTTCGAATAATCTATAAATAAGACTAATGTATGTTTTTTACAGTTTAATTCATTATTTATCATGTTGGCAAATTTTTGAAGCAGCAATTCTGTACTCTTTTTTTTTGGAAACCGTATTGATTAGTATCTGTTATAGAAAAATCTTCTAAATATTTTATTAATTTTATTTGAATATATTTTTCAAGAATTTTTTCTAGAGATGGCAAGATACTAATTGGTCTGTAGTTACCCAATACAGTGTGGTCACCTCCCTTATATACAGGTCTTAAGATACTACATTTTAAGCCATCGGGGATTTTTGCTTGAAATAAGATTCTGTTTATAAAATGGGTTATAATTGGACCTAGGATTAAAATATGTTTTTTTAATATCGCTCATTCTGATACTATCAATTCCTGGAGAAGAACTCTTCATTTGTCTAACAATGCTTTCTATATCCGCCGCTGTTGCCCTCGGTAGGTACATGCTTTGAGGCATCGCCTCTGGTTCAAATTTAGTTGTCTTATGGTTGCACTTATGTAACATATTGTAAACACTTTCAGAGAAATAATCAACAAAATCATTAATTAAACCTTCTTTTGTTCGACCTTTCATCAGATATTTAGAAGCATTTTCATCACAGTCATTTTTACATTTAGTTCCTAAAATTTTATTACACTCCTCCCATGTTTTTTTTGAGTCTTGAAAATAGTTTTTGAATTTATCATTATAGTAAGAAGTTTTTAATTTAACTAATAATTTATTTAGCACATTTCTAAAACATTTATATTCTTTCTCGTAATATTTGTTTGTTGGAGAATTTTTCCAGCGTTTATATAAATTATCTCTTTTTTTAATTTTACATAAAACATCGGAAGATATCCAATCGTTTTTAGCATAAGGACGGGTTTTGGATTTTTTACTTATCACAATTGTGCTATTTTTATACAAGTCATCAAAATTATTCTGAAATTTTGAGTAAATAATAGAACAGTCATTTTCTTCTAAAAGTGAATTCCAATCATAATTTTGGATATTATTGTCGATATGTCTCTGCGAAAGAATCGTTATATTTTCAGTTTTGTTCAAGTTTACTTGTTCTATAGAATCTAACTAAACATTAATAGCAGTGGTGTGGTGATCAGCAATATTATAATCACATACGCATGAGGAAATTGAACTCACACCTGTGAAAGCTCCAGCGGATTGTCTTCCGCTAATCCTTACAAAAAAATGATCGATACACGAGCTGTTTATTTTCTGTTGAACTATCACTTCTCTTGTTACATCATCTATACATTTTATTAAATAATTATTTGCAAGGATATTTTCATAAGTTATTATGACTGAATCATTTCTATTTAATAAGTTTAAATTGATGTCACCAAAATATATGACACTTTCATTTGGGTCAATATTATTTTTAAACACAGAAGATATTTCAGACAAAAATGCTTGTTTATTGAGATTCGGAGGTCGGTATATAGCTAAAAGATTTAAATTTTTGTTATTTTTAAATGTCAATTTTCCAAAAACGTTTTCAAAATATATTGTGTCTATAAATATTTGCGAGAAGGTGAGATTATTTCTTACATATAACAAGATACCTCCACCGGATTTGTAACTTCTGCAATAATGATATGAATTAAATCCGGGAATTTCATATAAACCAACATGTTCTGGACGTATTGCTGTTTCACAAAGCATAAGTATGTCAATGTGATTTATACAGTTTTTAAAATAAGCATGAAAGAGATCCCAATACTTGCAAACTGACTTAATGTTTAGTTCTACACAAGTTAGATTATTTGTTTCACATTTTCTTGTAGTCTGCATTTGAATCCATTCATGCAAATTATTAACTTTACAATAATTTACATCTCTTTCATCATCAATATAACTAAAAGACATTTTTGATTTGAAAATATTCACCTGAAATCCTACCATCAGTATGTTTAGAGTGTAATAGGCGTGAAAAATAAAAATAAACAATTATTTTTATAAGAGAGTAACATGTAACACTGTTATCAATATAGAGTGAATTTGTTTTAGTTATACAGTTTGATATATACATTAAAAGCCTTACATTCATTTGCTGCCAACAACAGTATAGTGAGAGTATACATATCACATACACATGTAAATTAAATTGATTATCTTCATTAATGTTAATTATCAAAATACTAAAATATAACAAAAGATTCTTATTTAAAATATATTGTTGCATATTTTTTGATATGATAAAATTAATATTCAATATTTTGTTCAGCAATTGCGAGCATTTTTTTATATACCTTACAGTTGTTTTTGTCATTTGCTCTATGATTAACTGGAAATGACATTTTATATTTTTCATTTTGAATGCAACAGTTTTTGCAATTTGGTTGTTTATCCTTGTTCCCGCAATCACTGTATGAGTGATCGAGACCGCAGTAACTGCAAACAGGCTTTTCGTCCTTCTCTCTCTGCAGACATCTTGTAGTACCATGTCCGAAGCGTAAACAGTGGTAACATTGCATGACCGGATTTGCGTCTTCAAAAAAGATTCTTTGGTATCCGATTTTAATTTTATCTTTGTTAATGATTATTCTCCGGGTTTCGCTATCTACTTCGACCACATAGTTAGATGTGTCATTAAATTTATTTTTAATTATTTTCTTGATGTTGAAGACAGGTTTCTGTTCTTTGTTTTGCGACATAATTTTAAATTCTTCATTTTGTTCAATGATGTCACAAGTGAAGTCTTCTTTATCGTAATCATTAAATATTCCCTTGAAAATTAAAGTAGGTTTTTTTTTAGTGTTTTAGTATCGATATCATTTATTACTTTTGAGATCTCCATTTGTAATTTATTCGCGTCCTCTTTTTTTAAACACTCAATGATGATTCTGTTTCGGGATATTTTTTGATGCCTTCAACACATATTCCCAGTTTACTAATTTTAATATGTTTTTGTATTTTTTTTAGAATTGAGTCAGAAGTGTCACTGTTTGTTTTAGGACTAATCATTAGACAATATTTATTTTTTATATTTTTTTGTTTATTTTGAGGGTAAGCATATGTTTTATCTCTATTAGCGATTTCTGTTTTATTTTTTTCTTCTGACATTTCAATTGCCAGGTGACCTAATAACGATAGTATATTCGTTGCTTTATTCGTCACAATAATTTGTTGGTCTTTACTGAATTTTTTGTTGGGATCTTGCACTGCGAAAAGTAGTTCATTAACTGCCTCCTTTGCTTCTTCCATAAATTTGTGAAGATTGGCCATATTTATTTTTTCGCACACTTACTCCACTTTACACTTTTAAATTCAGTTGTATTGCACAAATATTATTATCACCAGTTTGACAGTTTCAGAATGTTCAAATATTTACTTATTTTTAACTGTTTTTTGTAGAAGATATATTAGGAACTGATTATTATTTTGAATGCCAATCAATAGTGCGCACTTTTTTTTTATTTAAATATTAGCTTCAGTCTTTGTTTTCGCCAAATATATTTACTTTGCAGAGCACTTTAATTGGGAGCAAAAAATTATGCAGCCTTTCACTGTAACTGTAACTTAATTAAGTTACAGTTTTCATTTAACAGTTTTCATTAAACATGTTTTCATTTAAATGCATCAAGTAAAAAGCTGCTTCTCTACTTACTGTATGTTCCAGAGCATAAGTACAAAAAAATCTACACTGTATACAAATTCCTTTGATATTCATACCAACTTATTATTAAGGGTATTTTTTAAGTCTAACTGAATAACTTTTCGTTCGAAATTTTATATTAAATATAATTTCGGGGTATCACTTTATACTGTCGCGGGGATCATCTGTCGGATCACCATGTTGAACACACCCCTCCTCAGTATTGTAATGTAAACAAAGATATTGAAATTGTAAACAATAGGAAGCGTGAATATTTGAGTAATAACTTATAATAATAATAATATCCTTTATTCAGACGGTAAATTCCATTACATAATGTATAATATTTATAACACTTATCATGCATCGACTCCCTGTTTGTATGTCACTAGTTGACAAAAGCCTCCTCCAACTGTCGCCATTTCTCTCTATCATTAGCTACTCTTTTCCATGTACCACCTGCTATGGCTTTGATGTCGTCAACCCACTGTCTAAATGGTCTACCTCGTTTTCTCTTCTTGTCACTTGTGAACCAATTCATGACTAATTTTGACCATTTTTCACTTTCTCTGATTGTGTAGACTGACCACGTCCACTTTAGTTTTTTTATTGTCTTTATGACATCTTTTGTTCTTGTTTGTTTCTTAATGGTTTAAATTTTTATTCTATCGGACAGTCTTTTGCCTATCAAACTTCTCTCCATGGAGTTTTGGCAAGTTTCGAGTTTCATATTATGAATAATAAATTGTATAATAATAAGTAATAACTATTATTATTATATTATAATAATAAGTATCTAATATCTTACTTCTTGTTAAATTTACAATCGTGACATAAAATGGACTCTATAAGCGTGTGTGTAACGTATAATAATTTCATTGATTTTATTCTTATGTTAAACTAGATTTAAAAAAATATTGCAACCTTTTCCACTCTGACCATTTTTCTCAAAACTGTTTAGCTACTCCGACCAAAAATGTGTGTTATATTTTATATTTAAAATGTTTGGTTAGTTATTTTTGCGGCACCCTATCGGATAATTCGTGTGACTATTAGTTGTTTGGTATATTTTGTATAAAATACTTGTTTAATCACACATTATGTAACGAAAAGATAATACATTTGATTTCAACGTGTTTTATTTGCATTAAATCTTTTATTGCGTAGCAATAATTTGTATAATACGGGTAAAATATGCAGACAATCCAATGTAAATTCTTGGAGAAATTCCTTTCTAATTGTCCTGTACCGAACAGAGGCTGACCAGCGAATACCTGAACCTGATTGGCTTAGGTTTTATGGACAGTGTATGGTTTCTTATTTTGCATTGGTTACGTTATTTTAGATTTCGACCCTTTTTCAGGAAACAAAAGATAGACCAGCCCACAGCACATAAAATAGGTAATAAATTTAGCAAACATTCTACACGGTGTTTACAAGTTAGAGTATTGTACGTATTATACATAATATAATACTGTCACATTTTGAGTACATTTATCTCACATTTACTATTACAAAAAACTCACGATTCGGTCCAATGTTATCCCACATGAAGTGCAAGTTTGTTTTCACAACTTTTACAGTGATATATTGTTCATTTTATTTGCCCTCCTTCACTATCATAATCAGAACCACTAACGATTTTTTTTTACATTCGCTCCACACAGGAGGCTCTGAGAAAAATAAATTCCCAGGGCCTATGTCATCTTTGGGGTTGCTGTGTGGAGGGTCTTTTGAAGGAAAGGAAAAAAGGATGGGAAGGAAAATGGTATGAGGAGTGGGTAGGAATCTGGGGGTTAGTGTATCCAGGAGAGGCGTGAATTCATCCCTCTCAATGCGTTGTAAGGCAATGGTTCAGTAGAGTCCGGCTGGAGAGATCAAAAGATCTCCCTCAACCAGTCTTTCCCGATTCGGCCCACCCAACAAGGATGCATCCCCATGAACCCGGGCACCCCTGCTAAGTCACCAAGCGTCACGAACCACTTGGGGTGACCTGTGGCAGAGGTGTTGGTTATCGAAGAAATGGTTCCCGGGGCGGCGGTACCCATTCCCGCCTCCCAAATTGAAAACGATGCAATCCCTTATACTTTTTCTGATGATTTAACCGCTGTTCTGGATCTACCGAATGGCTTCCTTTTCTAGTTTTTACACCTTCTCTATAATTTCCAACCAGCTGAATAATTAGAGTATCCACAAATTGAAGATGACTCATTGCAATAGAACAAAAATATTTGTTGTAGTGGTGTATTTATATATTTTCTACGTCACTATCTTTACTGAAATAAGCGCATCTCCTTCTTTTGGGCGGGATAATTTCACTTCCACTATCTATATCACTAGGATCGTTACAGACTTCTTCACCATCACTTCGAAGTAAAACTATCATTATTTTCTATGACGGTTAATTAACTATACCTATTTATAGAATACGTAAATTAGTAATTCTTTTACTTTCAATTACTAATATCAACATCAATAGTTCCACAAAACGAAAAAATATGGTCACTAAAAGTGGGAGTAACTGTGGAGAACATTCATAAACGTAGGATAACGACTGACTGTTCCGAAAATATTGGAAGAAAATAAATATTTCGTGTGTTAAAATGATGCATCTATTTTTACATGAATATATCTAATTAACAGTAAATTTAAATGAATAAATGTTGGTTTATCCAATATTTTGCGACGATTCTTTATAATTATCGGAAATAATAGTTTGTAGAATATACTTAGGAAGATAGAAATTGGCGATTAAACTTATACCTGCGTCGGGCCAGGACCTCTGGCCGACGGAGCTGCCTACCAAAATCGTTTGGGCCGGAATGTCTGGCCTACGGAGTGGAAAAGGTTAAAACCAATACTTAAGGCGATCCACTAGTACAGGAAAAAATCGAAATCGGAATTCACGCCCTTTTATGGGAGGAGTTTAAAAATACTTGAGAAAAAGCTTTTGGAAAGGTTAAAAAGGATTTTTGAGATTTTTTTTTTACATGTTGATTTCGTAAAGGCCTGTAAAAAACATTTATTCCTTTTTTATGCATTGTTTATTGCAATAAAACGGAATTTTTAAATTGATTTCACGAAAATAAGCGGCGCGGAGCATAACACGACTGCTCTCCGCTCCGTTCGGAGGAGTAATGACGGAAGACAGGGGGTCGGTTGCCAGTGATTCTTCGGTGGACGGTATAAGGTTCACTTTGATATAACAAATTCGTCGACTGCCGTATTGTCGCCGTGATGTCAAAAATACCAACGCGAAAATGCATATTATATTTTATTTTGTGAGGTTCGGGCGTAAATATCATTTTTTTTTCGCGATAATTATATAAGAAACTAAATTTGCCACATTATGAAAAAAAAACCATATCCGAAAAAGTGTTTATAAGTAGGAGAGTTTTCAGTTAAAAATGTTTTTTATAGACCTAATACTTTATTTTTTTCTAAGCTTATTAAAAGACTTATTAAAAAAAAATACAGATATTTTTAAGGGCCAAAGTATGTTCTACACGCAGTATTTAATTGAAGCATCTATAATACTTCTAAGCGGTCAAATTTTCAAAACTAAAACATACGATTTTGTATGATTTTACATTATTTAGTATGGCTTCATCTTAATTTAAATACCAACTTCTTATATTTTATGGTCAAACCCCAACATTTTCACAGCTGGTAGCGAACCCTAAGATCCCGTTAAAAAATCTGAAAAAAACTGTTTATTCTTAACCCCTGGAGCGGTATTACAAATTTGACTTTCTGTGTGTCTGTCTGTCTGTGTGTCTGTCTGTGGCATCGCAGCTCCTAAACGAATGGACCGATAGTGATGCGTTTTTTTTAAATCTGACGTAATCGAGATGGTTCTTAGCTACAATGGAAGTCTTTTAAGGCGTTTCAAGGTCATCATTTTTTTTGGATTATTATTTAGACACTTGAAAACATGTGAAAGAATGTCACATAGAAAATTCAAAAAATTTCATTCGTTTTTGAAGCACCTTCATATACACCTACCATAGTTGGCCAGCGATCCACCAGCTGCAAGAATCGTCGATTTAGACGATATTATTTAGCAATTTAGACTTAGCATTACATGTAACTATCACTTACTCACTTAATCACAATCAAATAAGTAATTAAACATTTGATTGCACCGTTAGCGTTTGGCTTTACTCCAAACACAGCGCTCAATGATCGAACAACTAAAGAGGACATTGTTTAATATTTTGACCGCTTCAAAACGATGTTTTGATCAGTTCATAATTTTTATTGTTTCAGTATTTCATATAAATTGCCATGTAAAGGGGTCCAGAGACGATTAATGTCCACTAAAAGTTGAAAACCCCCTTCGCAGGTTTTTGCTGCTAGGCTTTTGGTTCGTCTTCGCCCAGTTTGAGTGAAGGTAACCATTTTATAAATCCGATAAGAACTGGTTCCAAAAATAACCACTTCCTCGGATCCACTGGGATCCAGTGTCAGCTAGTCACCGGATGAAATTAACCGCGACAGGCAATGACATCATATATAATATATAGACGCGTGGTATTATTATTCACAATTGCCAGTTATAATAATATATCGTCAATCTCTCCATATCCGGATAGATTCACGAAATTACAAATGCAATAGTACTTATGCCTGCCAGGCGATTCACGTTAGCTGTTAACGTAAGTGGCATTGCTTTAATTCGGTTCTACTACAAAGATTTGTATGCAAACTCTGCGTAGGAAAACGGTTTTGCGTAAGGCGTGGCGTCAGAGTGCACTCTTAGCCGGATTCTTCAATTTTAACCCTACAGTCGCTAGGCTATTAATACTGTTTAATCATTACGTCGTCGAGTGTGTGTATATAAGGTGCAACAAATAAAACTTCAATCGACCGATCAATACTAGATATGTATTCCGAATTAGTATCCTTAAGTGTGCAAATATATATATTTTTTTAAATTTTACTTTTCATAACTCGCATAACATACTCAAAAATCGTGATATAGTGCAATAATAAGTAAAACTTATTTCCAAAGAGACAGCTTTTACTTATTATTTAAAAATAAACGACAACCTACCTATTGTAATATATATGATATTACACAGAAAAATATTATTTACTTTCCTATGGTTGAAACATCTTCTTGAACTTGATTGTTCGACATGCGATACCTCGCCAAAAATTCGGGATCATTCCAAACAACCATATTATTAACATGGGGTCGAAATACTTTTTTATTTTCGCGCAATGTTGAAGCGCGTAATTTCGTACCTTACCCTCAACAGAACTGTCAAATACGAAAATGTCATAATGACGGAGTTTTTCGGTTTTCGGAAAGTAAAATCAAAAGTTAAAATTGACATAAAACAGTCGGCGGTAACATTGATTGAAAAACGCATTTTTGTGAAATTAAATTTTAGTAATTTCTTTTACTCTAGCAAGCGTTGCAAGACGGTCCTTCGCTAGTAAATTGATGGACTTTTTCTATTTTTTATATGAATACCTCACAGAAACCTCTGGTCTGGAGCCAGTGAGTCTATTGCATTCCCAATTGGTGAATGTTGTGAGGCTGAAGGTAGCGAGGAAGGGACGGAGATGGGGAAGAGGAGGGTAAGGAAGTACCTGGATATCCATATCTTCTCACTAAACATGTCTAAAGCCATTTCAAGCAACGTTTCAATTCTGAATGGTGGTCTTACACCAGGGCGATACTAAGAGTATCTTCCACTCTGGAACGTGCTGAAAATATACTATATATTATTTGAAATGAATTAGTCATGAAAAAACACAAATTAATCAATAAAATTTATTTTCCCACGCCGGAATTCGATCCCGCGACCTTCGATTGCAAATCAAAAGCCTTACCGTTAGACAACGCCGGCCGGACTTACTGGTAGCGAGCAGATTTAACCAGCAACACCTTGTCCTTATCCACTAAACTTAAAAATAATCTGCCATAGTTCACCTCAAGTGGATCGCTACGTTTGGTGACTTAGCAGGGGAGCCCGGGTACCTGGGGTCAGGTCAGCGTGGCAGGCCGGGTTAGGAGAGACTGGTTGCGGGAGATCTTTTGACCTCTCCAGCAGGACTCTCGGAACATTGCCTTGCATCGCAGTGAAAAGGATGGATTCATTCGTCCGTCACTCCTGGACACACTGACCCCCAAATTCCTACCCACCCCTCATACCTTTTTCCTTCCCAGATTTTACTCTCCTTACTTCTCCTTAAAAGGCCCTCCACACAGCATTCCCAAAGATTAAATATGCTCTGAGTGTAATTATTTTCCTTGGGGCCTCATGTGAGAGGCTAATGTAAAAAAAAACAATTCTTGAGCTGCGCTTTCTGCAGTTAATAATTCGTTTTGTGGCTAACGGAAATTTGCTCGTAGTGAAACAAGAGTCCAAGAGATACTCGGATTATGAATTGATTAGTTTTAGGCGGTCCAGTTGGCCATTCAGCAGGGTTCCGCGAATCTTCATCCCACTACAAAATATCCCCGACAAAATATCCTCCGACAAAATTTCCCACAGACAAAACATCCCATAACAAAATATCTACAAAAATCTAATCCATAGGTTCTCAACCTTATTTTGCCCATCGCCCACTTTGATATTTTTTTCTAGAGCCCCCCAAACCACAACTTGTTATTGCGGGGGGAGGGGGGCTCAACTGTCACGGAATCAATAATTCAATTAAAACTATATTCATTTTTTTGTTGTACCTTTTTGCTTAGCAAATTAAAGATGATTTTTTTTTATTTTAAGTACCGGATTGCTACCTCCTTCCTTCTTGAAATCACGACATAGTGTCAATTCTTAATAATAATAATACACCTGTGATTAGCTTGTTTTTTTGTCTTATTTATACCTTTTTTTACCTGCCCACGCCCTCACCGTGCTATCTCAACGTCCTCTAATTTTATCTGGGTCTTCTACCGCCCCTCTGAAATGCCCAAACGCCCACAAGGGGGCGTTATCGCCGACGTTGAGAGCCTATGACCTAACCTAACCTAACTAATGGGACAAAAATAATACAGATGACAATAATTTACTGTATTTACAGGATGTCTGACAAAAATAATACAGACATCCTGTAAGGACAGTAAATTATTGTCATCTGTATTATTTTTGTCCCATTTTACTATTTTTGAACAATAAATATTGTCTTCACATGATGTTTGTATTTTTTTGTCCCTTTTTTTGTTAGGTTGGGTTGGGTTAAGTTTTAGTAGATATTTTGTTGGGGGATGTTTTGTCCATAGGATATTTTGTCGCAGGATATTTAGTTTAGGATATTTTGTTGGGGATATTTTGTCCGTAGGATATTTTATCATAGGATGTTTTAACCGTACGATATTTTTTCGGAGGATATTTGGTCGGGGATATTTTGTTGGGGATATTTTGTCCGTAGGATATTTTGTCATAGGATGTTTTGTTGGGGGTTGTTTTGTCCGTAGGATATTTTGACGGGGATATTTTGTTGGGGGTTGTTTAGTCCGTAGGATATTTTGACGGGGATATTTTGTTGGGGGTTGTTTTGTCCGTAGGATATTTGTTCGGGATATTTTGTTGGGGGTTGTTTTGTCCGTAGGACATTTAGTCGGGGATATTTTGTTGGGGGTTGTTTTGTCCGTAGGATATTTTGTCACGGGATGAAAACGCGCATTACCATTCAGCAGTCCCTACTGCTACTGGACTGGCGTGAGCTTCCGCATTGCAATCCGCTCGCAAATGTCATAATCGGATGTTATTTTGCACATTGTGTGACAGTTTTGGAACGGGGCTCCTGAACGAGCGGCTTACGTGCATACAAATATTTCAGATTGGATTTAGATTATTAGGGGTAGTATTATTATTATAATAATAGTTTATTCCAGTATGCAATACATTCCATAATTCAAAATAACAAAAGAAAGACTATTTTTTTTATTAACTTTTAAACCTGCTAAACTACTTACGTAGTTACATAATGACGGTCAGCAGGTACATAATGACAACATTTTATGCAATAACATAGTACATTTTCAAACTGTGTATATGTATAATGTTGATGAAGAAATTAACAATTATATAAATTGGTTTGATTACATAATGGTTTATATATAAATATGTCGATATAAAGCAGTATAAGCCTGAATATTAAAAAAGTACAATTGAGTGTAATATGAACAAATTAATATAATAAACAAGTACATCAATAGTTTCATATATACGAGGTATTACAGAATTACAGATAAGTATTTTCAATTTCCTTCGAAAATGAATTTTAATTAGGAATGCAAGGGCTTCGGTAGCGCATCAATATAAATCATCATTATCTAATAGCCATTTCCTTAGATTATATTTGAATTTAGCAGTAAAAACATTATTATTTTTAATTATCATAGGTAGTTCATTAAATAGTTAGGGTACGATAAAGTTTAGGGTCCTTTCACTTTTCTTTCATTTTGAATGAATCTTGTATTATGTTTATGGAAAACTCTTTCCCTATACAAGGAATCAGACAATATAAGATGTTAACTTACAATATTATAAAAAAATAATCCTCTGACAGGTAAAACATTCAGAGACTTGTATATTAATTAAGTTTTGTTTCCGTGTGCATTGGTATATTTATGGATTAACAATTTTGTAAGGGGGTTTTGTAATGTTTGGATATAACTTATATTAGTTTTACAAGAATGTCCCCAAGAAGTGATTCCATAACGGATTGTCGATTCAGCCAGAGATGGGCAGATTGATTTTAATGTACTTATAGGCACGAAATATTTTATTTTATGAATTCTACCCATAATAGACAAATAACGACAGATAAAGTAAAGATAAGCAAAATAAAAATAAGATAAATAAAAGAAAGACAAATAAATAATATTGAATTAAATTAAGACAATAAGAGTTTAAATATTATAATTTGAGTTTTTACACATAAAGTAAAAAATAAAAATTAAAATATTCATCGTAGACTTGCAGAAAAGTCAATAGATGTCGCGTATTAAAAATAAAATGGATAAATATTTATCCAGACACTATACAGATAGCATTTAGTTCGGTTTGAATCTTGCAATCATATATAAAGATAGTAGCCAATAATATGAGCGTTAAGAAAAATGAAGATAGTGTTGGTAGTTCTTAGTCGAAGTATGATGCAGTTAAAAGTGACCAAATTGGAAATGGGTTCCATAGCTCAATCGGTAGAGCAGTTGGCCATGGATGCTAAGGTATCTGGGTTCGCTTCCCAGTGGAACCAATATCTTTTTCTGATTTTTCTGTCTTCAGATTTTGATTGAGTTTCGCTAATATTGTCTTCATTTAATTAAATATTATAATTTGAGTTTTTACTCATAAAGTTAAAAAAAAAAAAATAATAATAATAAGTAAATAACAACACTAAAATAAAATTTTAAAAGTGAATACGCATTCAAAATATGAAATTAGAAACTGAAAAAAATATTTAACACTAAAATGAATGCAAGTAGCTGTTTACGGAGGGTATTTCAACGTCTACCGTCTGCAGAGGGCCATCAGGGGTGACTCCATCCAGTCATGGCGGTGACGATCGCATTATTTGATTGGCCCAGTCTGCGCCATAAACTTCCCATGCGGTGGCAGAGAAGTGCTCTGAAAGTGTTCACCCGTCCTTCTAGGAACATTTCCGTAGCACTGCAGTATCTCGGTAGGCGGAAAGGTTAGCGATAAGCATTATTGTAGGCGACTTTTATCTAATGCCATTGGGATGCAGTATAGTCAACCCACAGTTCTGATGTATACAGCCATGTTCAGAATGCTTTTTTTAATAATTCCCCTCAGGGCCTTTGTCATCTTTAGGGATGCTGTGTGGGGGGTCTTTTTAGGTAAGGAAGGAGAAGAAGTTCTGGGAAGGAAAAGGATTTTAGGGGTGGTTATGGTTGTATATGGGGTAGAGGTGTTGGTTATCCAATAAATGGTTCCCAGGGCGGCGGTAAATATACCCGCCTCTTGAATTGTAATATAACCAGGTTATACGCAATACGGATATGTTTGCCTCTCTTTAGAAAAAAATATTACTTTCCATTAAAATAATTTTTTTTAAATGTCAAAGCAAACAACTGATAGACGTATTCAGTAGATATTTAGTAATTTTGTTTGATTAATTGTTGAAATCACAAACGTCCCCAGTCACGAGAAAAAAGATTTTACGCGTGACGTAGGTAAAACTAGTGACGGTCGATGTTTTGCGTCAAAAATTCCTAAAGACTTTTTTTTCATTATTATTTACCTTTACTCTACTAATGTTGACTTTTCACTCGTCCAATATATTTTTGGACATTTTTTTATGTTACGGTGTTAGAAAAAGGTGTAGACAAGTCTTCATATATATTTTTAATAAATAATCTTTATGAAGACAACAATTTTGAACTATTGATCAAATTTTTGAAGTTAATTTTCATGTTCTGTTAAAGTTCTGTGATTATTTCAGTTTTATGAAGCAACTAGCCTGTAATAATATAATAACATAACTCGAATAGAGCATACACAGAACGTAAAATTAACTTTTAAAAATTGATGAATTGTTCAAATATTTCAACCCGGCCTATGTAAATTAATGCAAAATCATGTGATTTTGTTTTGAAAATTAGATCGCTTAAAATATTTTAGATGCTTTGATTAAATACCGCGATTAGAAAAAATATTTTCCTTTTAAATAATCAAATATTTTTTTTGTTCAATCTATTTATAAGCCCAGAAAAAAAAAATCAAGTCTATAAAAACTGCTCTAAAGTTCAAAATCTCCTACTTCCGAACCCATTTCGGTTATGGTTTTATTGTATGATGTGAAAATTTTAATTCTTGAGAAAATGTTCGTAAAATATTAAATTTTTGTACAAAAAGTACTTAATGTAAAACTGACAAAATAATATGAAGAAAAAAAATTGCGGAACATGTAACAGTAACGTAACGATCATCTAGTTCTAGTTGATTTGTCAGACATCTTCAAATACTAAGTTTTGGGATAATGAGAAAAGCAATATTTGATGCTCACCATAAATCAAAGCATATTTACAAGTTTCTGTGTGCTACATATTAAATATACCTACTATAAAATAACGCCGAAAGGTAACGCAACGAAAGATGAGCACAACAAAAATGCTTAGAATTGATGTATTGGTCTATCTGTGTGAACGTCAAGCGACGCCCACTAATAGATAAGGTTCTCTGTCTTGCTTACGCTCACTTATTGTAACTAGTTAGAAGAGAGGCAAGTTTTATCGACACCCTTACTGACTGCACTTACGGGGTGTCCTATTCATTCAGTTCGTAATTTGATTTAAACATACGTGCACCTACATATCGCAAGTGAAATAATTATTAATTTTTAAATTTGAAATAATAAATAGTTTTCATTATTTTTAATTCGAATCTTTATTAGTAGATTTACAGAGTGCTTTTAAAGTGTGCAAGTGTAATATTTATGACGACATCATGGAGTCCTGTTTCAAAACGGGACGTGGCAAACCACTGAATGCACAAAGTCGTGAAATTTTATTCCGCGTGTTTAATTATTTTATGCATACATACATAATTACACTGATGAATTCGCAATACATCTTGGGGAATCACCTTCGATGAAATCCCCAAAGATTCAATGAAGTTCCCTTCGTTGAATCATCTTTGGGATCTTCAGTCAGTGGGGAAATAAGTGGCGTAGATGAACTTTTAGATGATTCTGACTAATGTGCTAAAGGTCCAGTGGGATATTCTAGAAAACAATATAACTTTGGAAATGTGGGTTAATTATACTTCTAGGAAATATTTCAATTAACATTAAACATGCTTTGTAAAATAAATATTTCTGGTCAGAATAATAATTATTCTCCGAAAAACAATTAGGTACCTATAAATTTCGATTGCCGTAATTTCCGTGAATTAGGGTCATTATTAATGGAAGTTTTTTATTAACAGTATTCTTAAATAAATGGCTAAGAGTTATTAGCAATACCATTGTCTTTTTTTATAAATACCTACCCATTTGAATTCAATCCTGAAAATTATCACATTTACTTAGTTTAGAAAAAAAAAATTGATAATCTTCAGTATTTCAATAAAGATGTTGTAAAACAAAATAAGTTTTATATGACCGACTTTAAAATGCTTTGACTTAGAATTCTCAATTGTGAAAAAATCATTAATTGTTTTTTTTTAAAGCCTAAAACGAAACACGCTGTATGAAAGTTTTGCATCTGTGTGAGTACTGTGATGAAGTCAACTTAACTTGCGAGACCTATACAACTGTCCGATACATTAAGATGACATTTTGAAATATCCTACTAGTGGCCCAGAAAACAACAACAATTAATTTAATTTACTTCAATTTTTTTTGCATTATAATTTATTTGGTGGTGTTTATTAGTAATGTGAGTTTTGTACCAGATAGAGGGTACACTTTTACATATAACTGCATACTGAATTCGAATTTCAATTTATCGGAGATGTTAGACTAATGTAATGAATGTAAAAATATTGAATGTGATGAGTAAATCTAAATTTATAAGGTCTGGTGTGCCACAGGGGTCAATTTTGGGTCCAAAATTATATATAATTTATGTTATAGCTATGTCGAAACTATTTATAAAATCGCGTCGATTCATTTTCGCAACTTATTGTATCAAATGAAAATCCACAAATAGCGATGCAAGAATTACAAACCGACTTCGATGAACTGCTGAAATGGGCACATTACGTAAGATTAGTTATAAATGTTAAAAAAACAAAATGCATGTATATCAGATCACCAAGTTTGAAAATATGGAATATTCCGAATCTAACCGCACATAACCTTGAATGCATTCATAGGAAAATAACAATAAATTGCCAGTGTGAAAAAATTGAATTTGTCAACGAGTATACTTACCTGGGATTAAAAGTAGATAACACATTTAAATGGGATAAGCAAGTTACTAAAATATGTAACCAGCTAAGAGCTCTGGTGAACAATTTCTATAAATTAAAATTTGTCTTGCCTCATAGCACTCAAACTAGTGTATTTTTCATTGGTAGAATCAATTCTCAGATATGGAATTCGAAGCTGGGGAAATACAAGCATGACTTATATTAAGTATATACAAAATTTGCAAACCTCTATCATAAAACAAATTGTACCACCAACTATATATAGACAAAGACACAATGTGCAACTCTTATATTGTGCTGAGGGCCTGCTCTCAATAAAAGGTATATTCTGGTTCCTTACCATTAAGGATAACTGGGGAGATAGTACTTATAAAAGACCACTAGTACATAGTCACAGCACACGTTTCACAGAAAAAAAGGCCTGAAAATACCTAAAATATCCAATAAGTATGGAAGTCGGACGCTGGATTACTGTGTAACAGTGATTTTTAATAAGCTCAAAAATAATTTTGTTTTTGAGGAAAATGAGAATTTATCCATGAAAATTGTAAAAATTTGGCTTATCAATGAAAAATCTATGTATCTGTAAAATAAAACAGAATAAAAAATAAAAAAAAGAATGATTGGTGATGGCAGTTAGTTTTTTTAAAATATTTTGACTTTTTCTTGAATGATACCAAAACTGTTGTTTTATTTAAATTCTTCGGGAAGACTATTAAAATATTGTATTCCTTTGTAAATAAAATTATTGTGTATTTTTGGCCTTGAAAATATTGAAATTTGTTGTTTAGAAAATCGGTTGTTATGTTATGCCTAAATGATGAGTTAAGTTTAAACATTTTTATTTTTATTATTTATTACATTTTCTTTAAATAGATATTTGTAATAATTAATCTTTTTACAGAGGTCTTAAATTTTTGGTAGGTACTTCAAAATTTTGAACAATGATGCTGGAGAGAATGTTGGTTCTTTTTTTATTGTTTTTATTTGTTATTACTATCTTTCAACCACCTTCACATTAACATTTTTCTTCATATGCGCCTCCCCATCCACTGATTTCCTACTGAATTAAGGATTAGACTAGTGCGAAATAGACTTTATTTATTTTTTAGATTACTTAATTTGAGTAAATTTCTTAATCTGATAAATATATAGATATATTTCCAAAAGCGCATATGTGACTGTTCTATTTCATATGTTGATCTTCAATTACACCGAGGTTCATTTTTTTGTCATATGATTTAATATGGTACATGAATTATTACAGACATCTTTGTCACATTTTTTGTTATGTTTATGTTTAAATTAGGGTAAATTCTATCAATGTTAGGGTAAGTTCTAAACATATTCATTGAGAATATAAAGTGTTTTTTTTTCTGCATTAATTGTAAGGTTGTAATTAGATTTGTATCGCATCAGTTTTTTAGGATTAGGATGTCATTATTTGCATTTTCCATTACGATTTTTGATATTATACATATATATATTTTTTAACTTCTAATATTAACGAGTGTATATTAAGGTAGAACCTGCAGACAAGCAGCCATGTGGCAGCTTCGCGGGACTACCGATAAATTGTCTAAATTATATATTTATGTAATTTGTGTTTTTGTTGGAAATAAATAAAAAAAAAATTAAAAAAATCGACTTGACGATCGGTAAAATAAAATAGAAATTTTAAGAGAAATCACTAAATGAACATTACCTATGTTGCTATAATTTCTGGGATTCAGCTAATATAAGTGTTTACGCGTAATTCTATAAATGGAGGCCGTAAATACATATTAATACTAGTAGTATCCCTAAAGTTGTTGCCCAAATCATGCACACGTGTATGGTTTGTGTAGTCCCATATTTAAAAACCTTAAACTTCTGACAATGACTAACATATATACATAATGGAGTTATGCCTGTTAGTTCGATCACCTCCAGAAAAGTAGCCACACAAAAACTCAACACATAAACACACTACAAGGTACACAGAAATATATTTAAAAAAGGACCCTACTACATGGCCATTAAAGTATATAACAACCATCCACCGAAATTATCCACCATTAGAAGACATTTTTTCAATAAATTGCGTAAAATTACTCAATTTAAAAATAAAAAACATATCCGTGTTATAATAATTTACAATACCAGTTCCATAACAATTGGGTACTTACATTAATATGCCTCATTTCACTCATTTGTACGCAGCTCTAAGGATTTTTATTTGATTTTTCAACACATCAAGAGTACGTGTGATTGTGTTTGAATTATTTTTAAGTGATCTAAACAGAAACGAGTACGGTATAAATATTTAGACTTTTGCGATGTAACCATGTAAAAATATTGCGATGGGCGGTGATCATAAACAGATGGATTGGAGCGAAAATGGAGAGTTTTCAGTGTGTACCTATAAACACAGAAGAGATGATCGATATGCCTGTGCCGAATAATTTGTCGCGGGGACTTTTCTTTTATATTATACTAGGTGACTAAATAACTGTTATAATTAATTAATAACAGGATAAATAACTGTTGTGTTAACTTATTATCTGAATTTTTTTTAATAAGTTAAAATTACGCAATGAAGCAATTATCGATGCGTAACTGTCCGTGTTTTATTTTTGTCAATATCAGAGATCTACTGATTTATATTTTTTTGTGATTTTTTACTTTTCCACTTACTTACGGGAATGGCGTTTCTTTTTCTTTATACGAGTGAGGGAGATTTATTGTAATTATTGTATTTTTCCCTTGGAGGGTTGCAGATATACGTCCACCGTTTGTCCCATTTTCCACTCTTGACATTTAGAGTGTAAGAAAGAGGGACAGCATTATATACTTAAGAACAAAAGCAAAACAATCAGCGCATTGACATTGACGTTTTTAATTTTTGAATTATTATTATTATTGCGTATTTTATTTAGATATAAAATTTGACATCTTATATCTAATGTTTTCTTTTCTATGACTACTACAATTAACTCACTATTCAATATTACACTTATCACATTACTGCCGCAGCTCTTTCAAAAGATGAGATTTAGTTCCAAGGAAAAGAATTTTTTTAAAATTATTTTCGTGATTTTTTCCGATGTTTCAATAGCTATTCTGCTATTAGGGGCGGAGACAATCCAACAAACCAAAGATCATAAAAATCGGTCTAGCCGTTCTTGAGTTATAAATGGTGTAACTAACCCGACTTTGTTTCATGTATTAGGATTGCTATATTTTTATGGGAACTTGTTATTTTTAGAATCGATTCCTTTCTGAATATTTTTAACCCCTTCGGCAGTTTTGGTATATATTCTTCATAGAAAACAAATAGTTGTGAAGAATTTTTTGGAGACATCTCCCAGCCTAATACGGTCTCATAAAAGTAATGCTATTTCTAATATCAATCAAATGCTATCTCATTTCTAATTTCTAATATCAGTTATGTTATAAACCGGGTGTTAAATATTTCATTTCACATTAAAAAAAAATTATGTTGTTCATTTTGTATTTGTTGTGAGATTAAACGTGTTTTTTAGTTTATTGTAAAATGGTAATTACAGTTTACGCGATAAAAAAACATTGGTAAGCGACTTAATTTGAATGATGTTTATAAAATAAAATATTTATTTATTTTTTACCATACAATGTCATTAAAAGTAGTAAAACCTGAAAGAATTTTTCATCTGCATTCAAAAACAGTATTTTATATCGAAATGCATTCAAAAACAGGGAATTTATCTAGAATCGAACAAAAAGAAAAAATATTTTCCGCGCAATCGGCAGTTCTGACAGTTTTTCTGAATATTTTTATTATTCTTCTCTACATATTATAAATTAAAGTCCTCCGACGCGTCTGTCTGTTGGCGATAAACTCAAAAACGACTGAACGGATTTTCATGCGGTTTTCACCAATAGATAGAGTGATTCATGAGGAAGGTTATGGTATATAATTTGTCAAGGTTTTGTGTAAATATATAAAGAAGAATGTCTGTATGTGGTGAACTAGCGGGCTGGCGAGCGGGCGGTATGGTTTTGATTTGTATGCAAATTAACAGATGGCAGTGGTTATAAAGATTAGGCAACCATCGAGTAGATGGCGTTGTTTTTCGTTAGCCACAGCAACCCGTGGCCGGGTCAGCTAGTTATTCATAAAATAACTTAGGTATACAATTTTTTACAGGTTTTTCGACTACCACACTAGGCACATGCCCGTATTATGGTAGTCGACATATCAGTTCACATATCATATGTGAGAAGAACATTGCAAAATATCAGAGACATTAGGGGTAAAAACCGTATCCTCTTCAGAACTGTATTTTTTTACTGTGATGTTAATTTTTATGGACTTTACAAAATAGATTTCAAACTTATTGTAATTAACATAAGTTGGAAAGCTGCATCAATTCTGAAACATTTTTACCTAGGACGTTCACTCACTCACGTATTAAAATTGAAAAAAAAAAAAATATATATATATATATATATATATTTCAAAACGGTACAACTAATTACGTATCTTCTTACTACTTAGTACTGAAATATGCTCGTAACATAAAACAAATAAGTTTGGTGTATTTTCGTTACGAATAAATAAATATAAAAAAAGTTAAATAAATATCTCAGAGTCGTTTGTTCCACAGAAATTCAAATGTAACATTGTTATTAAATGGCAAGTCAGTGCCATTTAGTTTTCATGACATTTGAAAGGTCCCCGCAACGCCGATTCTAGGTGCGTTTCGGTTTGTAATAAGTAAATTTTTAATTTGAAAAATCTGAAAAGCTTAACAATATACCTAATAGTTGTCATCTTGTGATGATTACAATTTATTAAAAAGCTGAAACGAACTTTAAATCAGTATTTGACGGGGACATTACAACTTTCAAGAAAACAAAATGGCGCTGAATTACTATTTGATGAAAATTTTACATTTAAATCTCTGTGAAACAATCCATCCCTAATCTTCTTCCCGTTATCAATGAAAATTTTGAAAAATTATAAGTCAAACATTGTGATATTTTCAAGACACATCACAGGTAGGTACTTCAGTTCCTAAAGATATCCAAAACGATTTGAATGTACTTTTTCTCCTATTCTAATTTTGATTTCGGAAATTTTAAATGCTGTTAAGGACAATAAATCCAAAAATAAGTTATAACTAATTTTTTTAAACTTTATATCTGCGGCGTTGAAATATTTCTAGGAAAAATTAAAAACATTATTAAAGAAATTTACAAAAGATCTTAAGTATTTTCAAAGATCTCTTCTATGTTATTTCATACTAAAAATTCATAATTAATAAACTATGAGAACTACAAAAAAATCATCATTAATAAGTACAAAAACAGGATTATGATTTTATTTTTTAAAAAATCTTTATTCTTTTCGCTTAACAATTAACATTTTATCTTACACAGCATTTCAAATTTCTATGATCGATAGTCATGCATATACCTATCAACATAACCTAACCTAACTCAACACAGAGAGCGAATATGGGGATCGTGCAAAAATAATCAATTAAAAAAAGGTAGAACTCTGTTGGGCTAGGTTAGGTTAGGTTAGGTTAAGAAGAACGTGCACAACTTAATCATAAATCCATGTTAATCTTGTACAACAAACATCTCCAAAATATATGTATGTTACTTTATGTTGTTGCGTCTAATGTTTTTATTTTAGGTCTCCGAATATTCCAGTGTCTATAAATACAGTTTCAGAACAATGAAATTTCTCCGATAGGAATAGGTGTTTAACGGTGCCGCGGTTAAAAGCGATCTAATACTGTTTCACCTACAACAACAAGTGGATGCCATTGTCTATTTATAGTTAATGGTGAAACGTGTGCTTCTGGAACTATTTACGATCATATGTATTCCAGGTGCACTACTTGCAACTCGGACAAATACATTGTTTATTTTCAAATATTCAAACACTTTACACAAAGAGATTATCCAATCTAAATAAATACAATCTAAACATCGTAAAAGATTTCCAACTATTATCGACTATGGCATTACCAATTGGGGTATGTTGTGAGGCTGAAGGAAGTGCAAAAAGAGGGAGAGATGGGGATGAGGAATTTCGGAAATTGACTGCTTATTCAGATCAGTTAATTCTGAATGGTGGAGATGTTGAGAATATATACTAATTTTTTGGTTCCCATTCTTACTGGAGATTGATTGGCCATCTTCACTTTGCAGTTTGCAGCTCAGAACAACTCTTCGCTCAGGCCAGCCATGCAGAAAGTCAGTTGCACAAAACCTTCTACCCAAAACCAAGTCTGCATCAGCACAGGATCTCCTAGTGAGGAAAATGTTTTATAGTGCATACTACAACGTTGATAACCTGCTGATATTATAACTTTGTCATGTTGGAACACTGTAGTGTTGGAAGGCGTGAGGTGAGGCGAAAAGGTATTATTTGTAAACCGAATAATAAATATGCTTGGAAAAAGAATTTCTGTACCAGAGATCTAGAGATCAAGGTGAAATTCTAGCTTTGCGAATAGATCAACGGAAGCTCCGGAATTTTGCTCTGCAGCGTAGCAGTCTTTCTGTGACGGTTGGTTCAGTCCCTCTTTTATTAAATCTTTTCTGGTTGGAAGTGGTTCTGCAGGATCTCAAGGTGTCCAACAAAGCTGTGCATGCAAATAATTCCATACAATGGTCCTTCATACCTGCGCTACCATCGCTTCCTCCTGTATCGTCAAAATAACAAGTAGAACAGCTATTAATAACGCGTGTGTAAAACTTTTAACACCGTCGGGTGAGGGGGCTCTAGGAAGGTGTGGGGGGCGAGGGCGGGGAGCGGGCGGGCCCGGTGGGCGGCAGTCACAGCGGTGCGCGCGAGAATACTGGCCGCCCAGGACAGTCCGCACGGGAGACACTTTAGTCGCCGAGTGAAATTCCGGACACTTCGTTACGTGCTCCAAATGTGCGCCCTAGTGATTTTAATTCTAAATCCCGTGCAGTAAAGTTTCAGTGGATTATGCAGTGAGGAGACTGAGGATCGATCAGTTAACAGTTTCACCGAGTCAATGAGCCGCGGCGCCCGGCCGCGCGTCTCTACAGGAAGGCGGAGGCACGGGGCCCCGTGGCATGGCGGACGACAGGCGCGGGGGAAGCGCTGAGGATCGACGGCGCTCCAGCGTGGACCCCGACGGAATGGGCAAAGCGCGCCGGGCCCGCAAGCCCACCAAGGAGCGCTGGCTCCTCACGCGCAAGACATGGAAGTACATGGCGGATGCTGGCCGCCGCCTCATCCCCGAGGGAGCGCTCAACCGCCCCGAGGACGTACCCAAGATAGAGGCTTACTTCCAAGAAGTCTGCCAGAGGGAACCCAAGTTCTTGCTCTGGAGAAAGAGCTCCTACCCCGGCGCCGTGGGCTTCAGACCCCACAGGCGGAGAACGAGAACCAAGGGGGGCTCTTGCCGACAAGCCAGCTCCGCCGATGAAGCGGAAGAAGCCACTCCCCCTAGAAAACAGGTGGGAAATCTCATCATCACTCAAACTTCAGGCGGTAGATTTGACATTAGCAAGTTAAAAAAAGATTTTCTCGAATCGCCAACTACCAAAGGCCCGCGATCTGCACTGAAAAGCTCTGCATCAGCTTCAGCTTCACTGTCTGCTTCGGCTACTGCCGAAGACCCTGATCAGAAAGAACTGATCGACATGATTCAGAAATACCTGAATGTCCAAGACAAACCTCCCCCTCCTGCAGGTCAGCCTGGGTTTAACTATCAGGATTTGATAGACAAACTGCAGCAACACTTAGCGCTTGTTTTCGGGAAGCAAAATGAAAGGGAAAGAAGAACTTTGGGAACTTCCCGGCCCTCCTCTTCGACTTCGCTTCACGAAGGTGATCCAGTTCAAAGATCTTTATTAGATACGTTAAGTCGATACTATAGTAGATCTCCTAATAGAGATCACATTATACAGGATTTGTTGACAGATAGAAAACTGCTCAAAAAACTGTATTATGATTTGCGTCAAACCAAAGGTTTCAGAGGAAGTAGAGTTCATCTTAGTTCAAACAGTGGTGGGCACAGTTCTAGTTCAATGCCGCAGTGGCGTTCTGGCCTTCATGCGACCAGAAGAGATGAGGAATACGAAGAAGAAAATGACGATGATTACAATGAAGGTCCTTGGGAAAGAAGACCAGGGCGTGGCATAGGCAGTCCTCCTCCCTTAGTAGAAGTGCAAGGAGAAACCGGTGAACGCTATGCCGAAACGGGCATACAAACGGACCACCTGGTCGAAGCTACTCTCCGCATTTTGCGGGCAGAGGCGGCAGAAAAGAAGCGACTTAGACAGCTAGAAGAAGAAGAAGCCATGAAAGAAGCAGCCAAACCCGACGACAAGAAGTCTCCAAGACGGAGAAGCAGCGTGGACCACGATGACGTATCCCAATCAGTTAGTGACACGATAAAACGCTACTTACGCATGGCACGGAAGAAAAGTGTGGACGGAGACAAAGCCGACAGATTCAAACGGATCAATTATGACAAAAACCTGCGTAACATAAAACCAAAAGGTGAAATAAGCAAGCCAGGAGATGATGACGGACTTAGCAAGGGTTGTCAGACGGAGGATGACTGGTTAGACACGATGGTGGAAGTAGTAACTGTGGACAAAAGTCCAAGTTCCTTCTTCTCCCACCTGTTGCACGGCCGGGAGAAAGCCGTGGTTACTGTAGGTGGGAATAGTGCACCCGTCTCAGTGAGTTGCTCTCCCACAGGTGGCGTGAGCATGCAGAAGTCGCGGTCCTCGTCCAGCGTGGTGCAGCATGTCAGCAGGAAGATCTGGAGGACTCGCAGCAAGTCCAGAGGACCCCCCCTGCAGGCCTCGACGTGGGTGCCACAGGTGAGAAACTATGCTTAAACATTACTATTTTTTCTGTTAATTTTACAAATTATGTTGATCTTATAATACAGGTTTCTTTATTAAACCTAGAAAGATTAGCTTATTTTTACCTACCTTAAAGATAAGCATAAGTCTTAGAGACTTACTGAAATTTAAAAGTGAATATTTCACATTTTATCACACTTACACAGTATAAAGATAGTCAAATAATTAGTTTTGGGTTTTGTACTTTAAATAAAACCCAAAAAAAAAATATTGTAATTTAAAAAATAACAAAAGTCTGTAAACCTCTTACAGATCAACTACAAAATATTAAGTATTTTTTTAAGTGAAAAATAATATTTAATTTTATGTCTAAATCGATTTTTTTATATGTTATGAAAGTTTAAATGCTAATCAGTCGTTATAAGTAGATACATAAAAGTAATACATATAAATATTTTTTATTTCGCTAAATCACCTATATACGAACAAGTCTGAAAGTTATTCAAAAGGTAATCATTCGTCTCTCGGACGTATGGTGTATGTATTTCTCCGTAATTATTGTACTTACCGAGGTGACAGAGCCGCCCCGCGCAAGCTCTGCTCGGCAACTGAGCTAACTGAGATAGACAGCACGCTAAGTTGCGAAATAAAAAAAAAGACAGCAATTCTTGTGTATCGCTTAAGTCTCTCAGACGTAGATTATCTTTCTAGGGGTAACATATGTATACGTAAAACTGTTGAAAAACTTCCTTATGTGTTAAGTTTTAGGTATCATATGTAAAGGTACGTAATATTAGTCAACGGTGGTAGACACGGTAGTCAAGGTTTACCTTGGGGCATAAGTCATCTTTTGGTGATGCTGTGTGTTTTTTTAAGGGAAGAAGAAGTGAACTTGGGGTTTAAAGAATCCAAACATAAATAGCTGGCGAATCATTCCACAGGAAAGCTATTGCCAGAGTCCAAAAATAACCCTTTATCGTGCTACAAATGTCAACCATTGTTAGACAACTTTTTTTTACTCCTTCGCCGAAGGAATTGATGATGCTAGTTTTTTTACAATCCTTTCCATTGCTTTGCAACCGACTTGCTTTGCCTTCTTTGAAAAATCCTTTTTCCTCTTTTCTTTCATGTTTAAGTACATTTAAAAAGTTAATACGGGGATTACAAAGATATTTTTTATATTTTTATTTATTTTAACGGCAATATAAAGTAAATTAAAAATACAAAGTAAAGTAGTTTGTCCGCAGTCGTCCTCACTAGTTATCCCTGTTCCGGGGCGGACTGTAGGTTGTTGTATGGGTGTTGATCATGATTTCATCAGTTCTTCTACACTTAGCCAAAAACTTAAACCCATTAACGGAGGTATTACAGACATACAAACAAGCCTTTTACTTCACAGGCTTTTTCATTAGGCGATAGACCCATTAAATAGGTGATTTCACTCGTGATTTCAACCAATTTGACAAACCATAATAAGAGCATTTTAACGAGGCTATTCATGAAATATTAGATAAACACTCGTAAAAGAAACAGGGGTAATAAAAAATAGTCTCCTATAAAATTAGTCGAACTAATGTTGTGTTCATTTTTGTTCTGGAATCTTTAATTTTGCCAGAACACGCGATTTTATGTCAACTTTATTATCAAAGTATTATCGATTTTGAGATTTTTCCAACTTTTTTTTAAATGCACTTTAGTAATACATAACGTTTTTTTATATGTACATCACAAATCTTGTTTTTAGGTCGTGTTTTTTTACTAACGTTGTTTTCGTAATTCTTTAAATACATATTTTTTACATTTGATTTATGTTTACATGTATTTGGTTAAGGTATGGAGTCAAGTTCACTCTATTTTTATGTATTGTTATCAAGTTTATTTTGTAGAACTCCATATTATTTGTCACTATATTTTATAAGTTTTCACCCTATTTTACCAGTTTAGCAATTTTCAATACATTAAGTTCATAACTAAAAACAATTGCTTATAGGATTTGAGCTTACTCCATCACTTTATTTAGAGATATTCCAGTAAAATAAACGTACTTGGAGCACTTGTTTACTTATATACTTCATCAAAGTTCACAGTTGAACACTTTCAGTAAAATACTTTCATCAACTAAGCGCCTTTCATCAAATCAGAACACTAGTTTAGAACTTCTAGTTGAAAAATTACACAACTTTAGTATGTTTCTGCTAGTTAAAAAATGATTTGACATTCTGCTGAGTTTCATCTCGATCGGATGATGGGAAGTGGGTTGATTTCCACTTCCAAATTTTTCATTTATTCATTTTCAAAAACAAAATATACATTAAAATAGATGTAAATGAGTACCTATTGACTAACTAACTAACCATCACGCCGTTTCCCCGCAGGGGTAGGCAGAGAGGACGGACCGCCAAACAACTCGGTCTTGGCACACACTCCTTCGCTCGTTCACATTCATACATCGTCTCATACATGCTCTTCTATTATTCAGACTCCTGACATGGCCCGACTCAAGTATCTGATTCACTTGGTCGTGACATGTCTTTCTCGGGCGTCCCCGACTTCTTCTACCATTAGTACATATTTAGATGTAGAACTTTTAAGCTTTTTAAAGTTTACAGTATAAGAATTAATATTTAACAAAAACATCAGCTCTACTTTTGTAACTAATCTTATAATAAATGAAAAAACAATACGTAATAAATGGGAATAAAATATAGAATAGCAATCATACGATGAATTGTGTCCTCTGCGTACCAAATTGTATCTTCTCCAAGCTTAAACTTTCTAATAAATCTGTTTGTCTGAAGTGACGTTCAGGTAAATATGTGAGACTATTTGTACAAAGTTAGGATTTCATGCCAACTCAGAATCAATTCAACTCAACACCTCTTTGAAAAGTCATTAAAACTATAAAAAAAAATATATATATATATATCCCATAACCTAACGTAATACTTTTCATCACTTTTAATGACTTTTCAAATGATGTGTTGAATTGATTTCATTCTGAGTTGTCCGGTCACCCAAAGTTAGATAGAGCCAAGAAAGTCATATTTGTGGAGTGCCCATGAGGTGATTTTTCGCAAAAACGGTGCTATAAAAACCGTCCAATTTATATTTTTAAATTAGCCGGTAAGATAGACCGGAATAACCACCATATTTTTTATGTTTTTAAAGTTTTTTTTCTCGTTATATTGACTTCCCAAGTATTGACCAAGTGTTTTGCACCCGGTCTACACTTCCTGGGCGTGAAACTTCAACGTTTTAACGTTACTTAGGTATAGTGAAAATAAATATATATAGAAAAGTTGGGTAAAACGAACAAAAAAAACAGTGATGATACTTAAAAGAGTTCATAATCTGCTCTTTCATAGATGACTCTTTTAATAATTTTTAGGAAAAAAACTCTTTTTGCAAAACTTGTTATGAAGGTTGAATCCATCCCTCCCACTGCCGTGCAAGGCGATGTTCCGAGAGAGTCCTACAGGAGAGATCAAAAGGTTTCTCTCGAGCCTGCCCACCACGCAGTAGGTGAACAGGCGTATCGACCGCCAAGACCTGGACAAACCTCACCCCATGAACCCTGGCACCTCCGCTAAGTCACCAAACGTAGTGAACCACTTGGGGTGACTTAAAGTGGTGGTATTGGGTATTCGATAAATGGTTCCCAGAGCGGCGCCTCCCAAATTGAGCATACCCGCCTCCCTCCTTCCCTTGCTCAAAAGACCCTCCACCCAGCATCCCCAAATATGATAAAGGCCCTGAGGGGAATTATTTTCTGAAGGGCCTCCTGTGTGGGGCTAATGTAAAAAATGAACGGGTGCGAACAAATAACATATCTTAATATTGTAAAGCTTAATTTACAAAATGAGTTTTTTCTACTGGTTAAATTAGCACCGTCTAAGAAAGAGCAAATATAATCAATTTTAAGAACACCCTTCATAACTAAAATTGCAATATTTTTTAAAGATTTTTTCTTGTGATCACAACAAGAAGTGGTGATTTTATAATAGTTACCATTTGAACTGTTATAACAGAACAGTTGTCACAAAGCCAACTCCGGCAGCGAATGCAATTAATCTTCCCCATCCCTAGCAATTACCGCAACCAAGTCGTAATGGATTCGGGTATTTTTTACCTCCGTCAATTTTTAAGAGTTATTATGACGTGTCTCGGAGACCACGCTTCGGTGGAAAAGCTGCCTCGTGAAAGACGAATTAAAAGTCTTTAAATGTTCACACTATTGTTTTTAGAGTTGTCCCAGTTGTACAGGGATAAGAAATATTATCTAATATATATAAATTTTATTTTATATAATGACTACATTTAAAAAAGTCTAAAGAAAAAGTTTTACATTAAGTCAGCATTCAATGTGTTTTCTTTCTCAGGCAACAAAAACTATTTATCTTAATATATAAAACAAAGTCGTGTTAGTTACACCATTTATAGCTCGAGAACGGCAGGACCGATGTTTATTATCTTTAATTTGTTGGATTTGTCTCTGCCCCAAATAGCAGAATAGCTACGAGTATTAAAACATCGGAAAAACGTAAAAAATATTATGAAGAAAATTCCTTTCCTCATACATTTTGTATGGAATGAATTCTCATCTTTTGAAAGAGCTGCAGCAATATTGTGATAAATATAATAGAGTAAATTACAAAAACGTCAAATGTCAATGCACTGATTGTTTTGCTTTTGTTCCTAAACATATAATGCTGCCCCTCTTTCTTACACACTAAATGTCAATAGTCGAAAATGAGACAAACGGTGAACGTATGTTCGCACCCCTCCAAAGGAAACATACAATAATTATAATAAATCTCCCTCACACTTTTGAAGAAAATGAAACGCAATTCCCGTAAGCAAGTGGAAAAGTAACAAATCACAAAAGTATAGATCCGTACACAACGCCATCTCTGATACTGACAAAAACAAAACACGGACAGTTGCATCGATAATTGCTTCATTGTGTAATTTTGAACTTATTAAAAAACCGAATTTAATTCAGCTAATAATATAAGTTAACACAACACTTATTGATTCTGAGGCGGTACGAAGTTCGTCGGGTCAGCTAGTTTCTTTTATATATTCAACTAGCTGAAGTCCCCGGCGATGCCCGGGCTTTATACAAAGTCTTAGAAATCAAATATAGACAGTGACCAACGTAGTTGCATACCAATCAAATCCACACCGCCCGCTTGCCAAGCCCGCTCGTCCACCAAAAACAGATAATCTGCTTATATATTATATATTTCAATCAATTTACACCAAACCTTGACAAATTATGTACCTAAATCTTCCTCATGGATCACTCTATCTATTGGTTAAAACCGCATGAAAATTCATTCAGTAGTTTTTGAGTTTATCGCGAACAGAAAGACAGACAGACGCGTCGGAGGACTTTGAAAACAAAGTCCTCCGCAGCGGATATAAAAATAATAAGTAGAGATGTAGAGATAATATTATTATTTAATTTATAAAACAGCTTATTTAGAATCAAGACCTGTTAGTGGCTGGGTTGGCATCGCGTTTGGGTTCCATTGGGACACAAGCAACATTTTCCGCTTACTGTTGTGGTACTCGTAATACGAGATTTTCAAATATTGTCAGGTTATTCGTAACCCGGGAATGTTTGTCTTTTATTTTAAAAAAAAGTTCTACCATGTAACTATTATTATGCGTGACAGCTGTTTCGCTTTCTGAAGGCATAAACTATCTGACAGCTTGACAGCCTTCAGAAAGCGAAACAGCCGTCACGTGTAATAATAATTACATGTAGGACTTTTTTAATAAATAGACTGTTTTTATTAACTAACTAATAATATTATTGCATGTGTAGGTAAAAGAGATACAAATTAAAATGGAGTTCTAGAAATTAAACTTGATAAAAAAAAAATATATATATATATTTAATGGTGCGGTTTCGGGTCACGAAATTTGCGTAGATTTTGTGCATCAACAATTTCGATACCTTTCATTATTAAACATCGATCTAAGATTTCGTTTCGTATGTTACATATTATATTTTTGAGTAGGTAGGTACAGCAAATTAATATCATTTTTATGTGAGCTTAGTTTTGTAATAGATTTTGTTATGGATAGTTACATATATTTGACACTAAATTATTACTAAAATTATTGTTATACAAACTACTAACACAGCTACCGATCACAATCTTCAATATTTGGTAATTTAAATAAATTATTTTAAATTAAACTATTACATTGTTCTGATGATATAAGGTTACCTCTACCATAGGACACCCAAGTGGTTCGCTACGTTTGGTGACTTAACAAGGGTTCCCAATTTCATGGGATGAGGTTTGTCCAGGTCTTGGAGGCGGAGACGTCTTCCGACCAGCTGAGCGATCTTTAGAGCCCGGTTGAGCTTTCTGTTTCACTGCGTGGCGGGCCAGATCGGGAGAGTTTGGGGAGACCCTTTGACCGATCGAAATGGTCTGTTTCGACCCATCCACCCTGGACACACTGACTCCTAGATTCATACCCACTCCTCGTATTTTTGCGTACCCAGAAATTATTACCTCTCCTTTACTTAAAAAGACCCTCCACACAGCATCCCCAAAGATGACATATGCCCTCAGGGAAATAATTTTCCTCGGGGTCTCTTGTGTGAAGTTAATGTAAAAAATTCAGACGCGGTAGACGTGAAACCTTCAGAAAACTAAAGTAGACAAGAGTGGGGAGGCTACGAAGCACCACACAAAGAGGATACCTATAGGCTGCTAATAACCGCAGAAAAACTAAATCCTATAGATGTATGTGTTTGTCTCTTTTCAGTGTCGCTATTTTTGTTTCATCGAGTTTCCAATCACAACGGTGCTAATGAAGTTTCACTGCTAAAACATTTTCACATAATATAATTACAAAAATCACTTACAGATGTCAAATAATATCCACCATTTTTAACCGTGTGAAAATTGGTACCAAAATAGAACACTACCTACTCCCTTTTTTTAATGTCGAATCCATAATATGAAAAGATAACCCATACAAAAAGAACCAGGGCGAAAAATAGCGACAAATGAAACGCCCAATGTAGCAGTATGTATTGTAGAAATTTCGTACAAACGTTATTTGGAGGATCTGCGCGCCATGCACCAAAGTTTGTTTTGTTTAATTTATTTATAGCTTCCCTAGAGAAAATAGTAAAACAAATCAACATACTTAATATAATATTGAAAAGGTACATTTGTTTTAATGTTTTTAACCAATACTACGTCATCGGCCAATATTGTAGGCGGTGAGTAATTTTTAAATCTAATTTAAACCGTCAAATGTTTGCAAGTCCTTCGGGTGTTAGAATAGATCTTAAAAAAACAATTAATTAGATAGGTTTACTGAGATCTTTTACTTGTGGAAGACGCAGAATAACGTTGTAAAATGCGATTTTCACGACACATTTTTTTTTATTTGGTCTATTAATAGAAGTGGTTATTTAAGATTACATTTTTTACTAGCAGATCCAGCGAACTTCGTACCGCCTCAGAATCAATAACTGTTGTTTGAACTTATTAGCTGAATTAAATTCTGTTTTTTTTATGAAATTAAAAATTACATAATGAAGCAATTATGGATGTGCAACAGTCCATGTTTTGTTTTTGTCAGTATCAGAGATGGCGTTGTGTACGGATATATATTTTTTGTGTTTTTTTTTACTTTTCCCCTTACTTACGGGAATTGCATTACATTTTCTGTATATGTGTGAAGGAGATTTATTATAATTATTGTATTTTTCCTTTGGAGGGGTGCAGACGTGCGTTCACCGTTTGTCTCATTTTCGACTATTTACATTTAGTATGTAAGAAAAAAGGGCAGCATTATATGTTTAAGAACAAAAGCAAAACAATCAGCGCATTGACATTTGACGATTTGAATTTTTGGTATGCACTAATTGTTCACTTTTTTTCTTATCACAATATTGCTGCACCTCTTTCAAAAGAAGAGAATTCGTTCCATACAAAAATTATGAGGAAAAGAATTTTATTTATAATTTATTTCGTGAATTTTTCCGATGTTTCAATAGCTATTCTGCTATTAGGGGCGGAGACAAATCAAACAAATCAAATATCATAAAAATCGGTCCAGCTGTTCTTGAGTTATAAATAGTGTAACTAACCCGACCTTGTTTTATATATTAATATGAGAAAACCTCTAAGTAAAATATTTAACTAATGATCAAATATTAGCGAAACTCAAACGAATCTGCAGTTCTGACAGGAGCAGTTGGGACTCTTGTATTCACATAAAAAAATTAAAGGCAGCAGCCAAAAAATATGCGTTAAGAAAATGAAGATAATGTTGGTAGTCATAATAGTCATTAGTTCTAAGTCAGTAATCTACGATACACTTAAATATGATCTAAGGGGATTGGGTCGGATTAGCTCAGTGGTTAGATCGAAGCCCCGGCAAGGCTGAGGTCATGGATTCCTAGATGCGACCGATTCTTTTTCTGATTTTTCCGTTCTTTGCGGTGTTTGCATCATTGGGTAGGGTTGTGAAACTTAAGGTAACTTATTTCTGTACAGAAACTTCTTTTAGCTTTTCAAAAATAGAACGCTAACCGGTTTGTAATGGCGTGTGATGCAATGGCGCTTCTAAATTCAAAACACGCACAAAGTTGGTGTTGCAAGGATTCCAAAATATTAATATTCATATACATGTTATAATGTATATTATATTTTTAATCTTCTTAATTTGATTTCTTTCTTGTGATATTTTTGTAAAGATCAAATAAAAGACAACACAAATGAGTAGGTACCTACCTTTCAAAATTTATTTTAGTATATTTATTATATCAAATCATTATCATATTCTTTAATTATGTTTGTTCATAATTATAGAATTACACAAATTATAAATAATGTAAATATTATGTGAGTATTTTTTATTATTATTTATAATTCAAATAGACCGCTCAGTGGCCGAGTTGGCATCGCGTTTATGTCCCACCCGGGTGTTGTGTGTTCAATACTCGACTGGCTAAGTCACAACACGACATAAGCGACATTTTCCGCTTACTGTGGTGGTAGTAGATTTTCAAATATTGTCAGGTTATTTGTAACCCGGGAATGTTTGTCTTTCTTTTTTAACAAAAAAAAAAAAAAGCAATTTTAATATCTTGAAAGAAACAAGACGGAAAAATAAACAAAAAATAAAGATAGAAAAGAAATACATTTTTTAAATTGTATTAATAATGAAAATTGTAAGCCTGAAGTTCGCTAATATACACGTTGTAGTAGTTTTTAATATCTGTCTGCAGTAGATAATTATAATACCTTTGTTGGCCATCCATCTGTGAATTTCGTGTTTGAGACTTCATTGTTTCTCAAGTGAATGTCTTTAATGTATTTTCAATTAAATCATGTATGAAATAGAATATCAATTTGCCTGTTAACAATTCACAGTTTTGTTATTAATGTTTTCATAATTTGTCTTATTTTACTTAATTAAGTAAGTACCTTTTTTTCGAATCCCTCCGCTTTTCTCCAACCCCGTAAATATCTGATGCATAATTTTGTTTTAGTTAAGTCAAATTTGTGGTAGTCAATTTTGTTTAAGTTAAGTCAAATTTGTGGTTTAAGTCAATTTTGTTTTAGTTAAGTCAAATTTCTAGTTTGAGTCAATTTTGTTTTAGTTTAGTCATATTTGTGGTTTAAGTCAATTTTATTTTAGTTAATTCAAATTTGTGGTTTAAGTCAAATTTCTTTTAGTTTAGTCAAATTTGTGGTTTAAGTCAATTTTATTTTAGTTAAGTCAAATTTGTGATTTAAGTCAAATTTCTTTTAGTTAAGTCAATTTTGTGGTTTAAGTCAATTTTGTTTTTGTTGAGTCAAATTTAAAGTAAGTTTATAAGTACCGCAATTTTGATACAATGATTATCATTCGTTTATTTTGATTATAATTAGTAAAGGACTAAGAATAATTTTCAATTAATTATAATCTGTTATCTATTGAAGAGTTCACTTCACAAAATTTCAAATATTCTGTTTCGTATAATTGTATTTTGTGTTTAGCATTATTTAAGAATCGCGTATTTTGGTCAGAATTAATTACTAAAAACTCTTCAATAATGTATTCATATTTAAGTGCACAAACAAAAAATAAATACATTTCACAGACATCCGTACGAATATGAAAATAACACATTGAAAAACAACATGAAATCGTCGGAAATTTTTGGGTTGAGATTAATTTTTAAATGTATCATCTCAACAGAAATAAGCGCCATTTCTCAGTTGAATCACTGCGGCGGGCGTTAAAATAACATAAATAACTACAGGTTTCTGTCAAAAACATTTTCTGTATCGCACATCAGAGCTGTGCCGAGGTAGGCAGATGAATGCTGCTATAGAAATCATGTATCTTAATTTTTCGGAAACTTGCTTTCTTTGGGAGTGAACCCATAAAGTTATGGTTAAGGGCCATTAACCAGCCAGCTGTCGAGAATTCAAATTTCGTAGAAAGATTTTCTAACGATCGTACAGGGCGGTTCCAATGAGAAAGATTAACTATTCCCCGTACCAGGTTTTTAAAATAATAACTCAACATCGATTTTAATTCATTCAAAATTTGCTTTAATTTACCCCTACAATCAAAAATGTTGAAAGGCGTGATGATAAAACTATTAAAAAATATACTTTTTAGAATTATTTTTTTATCATAATATTTACAATTTTTCAATAATTTCTAAGCAAAATAAGAATGTAAAAAATCATATATAAGTTTGTAAGGACATAAATAAATAGACAAACTGAAGTATTTTCGTCACAAACCACGTGCGCGGATCTTTATTTAATGTTTATTTAAATAAAAATAAAAATTCGGGAACATAGCTTTCTCATTGCTTTGATTTATTTTACTGCATGATTATATGATTTTAATTGTGTATTGTATAATACAAAATTTTGTTGAAAATTTAACAAATCTGCCGATGACCTACGGTATAACCTTATTATGCTAAAAATAAACATATTTTCTTATAATTTAGAACATAACTTTACCAAATAAAAGAACAATCTTTCGATATCAATTTATACTTTTTCGAAAAAATAACTTAATAAGTAAACGGCTAAAATTTTATTTAAAAATGACATATTTCCGATTTTGTCTGGTTATTCCCTCATAAAGCTTATTATACTGTCTTAAATTTTAGCATGTATGAGACGATGTATGAATGTGAACGAGGCAAGGAGTGTGTGCCAATAGAGAGTTGTTTGGCGGTCCGTCTGTTAAAATTGTGCATTTTGTTTCATTATCCCGCTATACTGATATTTTCGGGTAGGCTGTTGAAGTACTTTATTAAAAACATGAATTTGGCCGCTTCTAAGGAAGTCTGTTAATATTTTTTCTAAGAATTTAAAGTACAAAACTATGCTTGAACGATAGACACATCCGTAGATCTTAAATATCCTATAAATATTTTTTCTATTATTAAGTAAGAATTCTATTGAATAAGATTTTGATTCTAATAAAAATCAAATATGTATCAGACATCCGTTAAAAAACCTTTATGACATGATGTTTATCATTCAACATTACATCAAATTGGTTTACGTTCAAGTCAAACGTTTATTTTTCTCTGTAAGAGTCGGCAATTTTATTGATTCCGAGAAAAAATATATCGTTCTTATTATTATCAACAGATCTGATTTTTAATACCTACTTATAGATTCGACGTACTTACCCCCTTACGCCTCGGGCGTAACCAATTATTTCCGCTTTGCAATAAAATCCAAATAAATGGTATATTTCTGAACTTATCCGAAAATTAAAAACTTTTTTTGAAAGGTGAGGAAATATGCTTTCAAATTTTAGTAACAGAACTGAACATGTTTCTTTTTAAATGTATATATTTTTTAATGCAATCGTAAAAAAGTTTTATAAATGGCTCAAGTTAACTAAAATTATTGATATCGATAAAATAAAAACACACACACACATGTTGTTAAACAAATGTTTTACATATTCTTTGGTTAACTTTATGTGCTTTCTCTTTCTAACAACGTTTAGATCATATTTTTCACTACGACAGTAAGATACGACGATTTCTATAAGAACTACATGAGTTATTCTCAAAAGCGAACAAATTAGCCTGAAGGTTTAGGTAATAAGTTACAACTATAACAATATTACACGTTTTTTTAACTATTACATCTATTTTTCTCTAAACTATAACTTTTACTACTATATTAACATTGGCGTCCTTGACCTATTGAATATTAAAAACTACTCTTCGTTCTGTAACATAACAACTAATTAAGTAGGTAATCACATTTATTTTAGATCATTTTTGTGAACAAGGAGTTGTCTAATAGCTGCCAAAAAAATAAACCCACTTTCAATAAGATATTTATAAATTGGCCATTTCGTTCGTAATTTTAGGCTGACTCAGTGTTTACATTTAAATTAATATTTTCCTTTGATGATTAGGAATCATTTTATATATTAATACATGGGAAGTAGTTAAACAAAAGCAACAGAAGACATAAATATTCTTAAACACTGATTCGATATAAATCTATCATCTCTAAATAGTGAAAAAAACTCACGTTATACCATTTGCAATAAAATCAAAGGATATTCTGCAAAAATTTGATATGATTATGCATGGCAACTCTAAAATAAATATAAAAAAATAACTGTAAAATGAATTTTTCCACATTAAAAATTTCGAATAAAATTAAATACTTAGGAATAACAATAGACAATAACCTAAACTGGAAATATCAAATCAACCTTACCGTTAACAAAATAAGGAAATTAATTTACATATTCTTAAAAATTCAAAACCTTCTCTTATTAGAAAATCTAACATCAGTCTACCATGCTTAGTACAGTCAAATCTCCAAAACGCTGCAGTAAGCTGAGGAGCTGCATACAAAACAAATCTACTCCCTGTTGAAATTGTCCAACGTCTAATTATAAAAATTACATTGAAAAAACCAAGAGATTATCCAACTTATTATTATTATGATTATCATTACACATAACTAGGGAAAAAAATAAAAAATTTTCGAAGAAAACTTCTTCGGAAAGGTTTTCACTTTGTGATGGCATTATTTATTTTAATAAAAAGACAAATAACTTTGTTTACATCACTTTTAATGGTACACAATCAACATGTTTCGTAAACAATGTTTACTTCATCAGGATCAAACGTATAGTATAGTATAAGTATACGTTTGATCCTGATGAAGTAAACATTGTTTACGAAACATGTTGATTGTGTACCATTAAAAGTGATGTAAACAAAGTTATTTGTCTTTTTATTAAAATAAAGGAAAAAAATACTTCAATAGCCTACCCTAAAAGATAAGAACAATCGAAGACAATAAATACCTACTAAAAGCAATTAAAAAAGGTTAAAAAAAAACAAAATAATAAAATTATCTTCATAACTTATATAACTTTTAAATTTGTCTATTTTTTTAAGTTCCTACCATGATTAATTATAAGATACAAAATATATTTTTCATCCCGATACTCGTCCCTCTTCTAATCACAAGCGTCTGCTTCTAGAAGAGAAACATCATACAGTAAAAAAAATCTGTGAAAACTTATTATGTAATTTATTGTGTAGTCAATATTATTATGCGTTGTAAACTGATTATTTAATAAAAAATAAATGAAAAATAAGTAAGTTAATAAAATAAAAAATTTTAATAATCTAATATTTTCACGTTAAAGTAGCAGAGTTTTCATAACTCTAAAGTAGGACAAGAAGCGCCCTTGTGGTGATAATCTCACGAAAACAGCGCTATAAAAGTCGCCCAAATATTATTATTCTTGCTGTTAAGAATAAAGTTGTTTGTGGAGAAAGGACAGCTGGATAAGGTGATAATTTTTATGACAACTAGCAGAAGTCCCCGGCGTCGTTCGGGCTTTTCGCAAAGCCATTATCAGTGAAATCAGACGTACCTCTACGTATATGGATAGTAATTTTCACATATTTAGAAGGTATCAACATTTTTAAGGGGATAGGAAATGGGTCTCATATGACCTTGAAGGTTAAGTGTGCAAAATTTATCATGAAGCATAAAAATTCTTCTTTAGGGGGTGGGAAATGTGATCTTGAAGGTAAGCGTATAAAATTTATCAAGAAGAATAAAAATTCTTCTTTAGGGGGTTGGAAAAGGGTCTCATGTGATCTTGAAGGTAAGCGTATTAAATTTATCAAGAAGCATCAAAATGTATTTATTTATATATTTATTTGGAATTTCACGCCGGGTGGGCTTTTACATGCATTTTTTTTAAACAAAGAACATCTAAATCTAAATGTGTATTACAAAATAAAAAAAAAAACAAAATCAAAAACAAAACAAAATCAAAATCAAAATCAAATTCTTCTTTAGGGGGTGGGAAAAGGCTCTCTTGTGACCTTGAAGGTCAAGTGTGCAAAATTTATCAAGAGGAATCAAAATTCTATTTCAAAGGGTGGAAAAAGGGTCTCAAGTGACTTTGAAGGTCAAGTGTGTAAAATTTATCAAGAAGTATCAAAATTATTCTTTAAGAAGTTAGAAAAATGGTCTCAAGTGATCTTGAAGGTCAAGTGTGCAAAGTTTTCTAAGTATTAAAATTATTTTTTAAGGTGTTGGAAAAAGGGTCTCAAGTGTGCAAAATGTAAGATATATCAAAATTCTAATTTAAGAGATGGTAGAAGGGTCTTAATTGACCTCGGAGGTCAAATGTACAAAATATATGAAGAAGTATCAAAATTCTACTTCAAAGGATGGGAAAAGAGTCTCAAGCGACCTTGAAGGTCAAGTTTGCAAAATTTCATCAATTTTGGAATAAAACTGTAGATTTGTCATCCAGGCCGCTTCTAAATAAATATAGTATAGATTAATTGATTTGTAAAAAAGACCTGCATCCCAAACTGTAAAAACTACCTAAATAAAAGCTTTTTCTCAGATAAAGATCAATTTATACAGAACAGATGAAATTATCCAAGCGCATGTTTACTTTTGTTTATTAGTGTAAATCATACCATAATATTACATATATCCTTATATAATCCATTGATACATTACGGTTGATACTGTCAATTTTCAGTGCTAAAAACGTTTGCGAACTCTATGTAGTTTCTGAGAAAACATCAAATTTTGCGTCCAACGTGTTTAGATAGCAAGTTGTTCTTCCCACGGGCTAATTCAGGTATAGATTTGTGCGACTCGCTCGATAATACAAAATGTTATGGCGACTTTTGACAGAAATAGATTATAATATGTTCCAATGATTATAAAATGTTTTTCAAGGAATATACTTTTATTAGTCAGTTTATTCCAGGAGGTTCCTCGAATATCCGTGCGTTGAAGTCCTTTTTTTCCTTTTATATTACTGATGACTAGTATCCGGCTGGCGCGGCGGCGGTGGCAAAACTAAAATTAAATTTAGGGATGTTATGGAGATCCGTAACCGTATCCGAAACTATCGGATATCCGAAATAAAAAAATATCCGTATCCGTAACCGAAACCGATATAAAAGTTTCGGATAGTTTCGGATAAAGGCGGAGTCTAAATGACATGGCCGAGCCGTCATTTGTCATAAAAGCCGCGCGTGACTGATTGTAAAAACAAATGATAATATAGACTAGAAATAAAAGTCAAATCTTGCCATTCGTATTTTACTTTTATAATTTTAAAATTCTAATATCCGTAACCGAAATTATCCGAAACTAGTGGATAATCCGAAATAATTTCATATCCGTAACCGTATCCGATACCGGTATAATATCATTCCTATATCCGTATCCGTATCCAGATCCGAAATTGCACATCCATAACATCCCTAATTAAATTATAGTTATTTAACCGGTCAAATTTGTTTTGGGAGCCAAGAGACTTAGCTATTAAACATCATTTTGTTTTGCGTATTTCAGCACATTGTTCTAAATTCTAACATCGACATTTTCTCCGATTCACTGCCCAACTTTAAAAAGAGCATCAAGTCAATAATATAAATTGTTCAATGCACATATGTACATACATACACACATACTCACACACACACACACCCTCCGACTACATACATCACCCGCAGTGGCGGCCAGCTCTAAGGTGCGGAGGAGCGCCGCACTCCCAAAATATATCTATTAATTTAAATCTAATCTAATTAATTAATTTAAATCTAAAAATTCCCGAGCGCCAAAAAAACATACTTATTTCCGACACGCCTCATCACAGTTCACAATATACACTCGGTTATAATGCATGCGTAATATAGGTGCCTACTGGACTGCGCGCCGCGTAACAAAGCAGATCGTTGTGTACCTATATTCAGAGTGGTGGTTCATTTTGCAAAGCGATCACAGGAGTTCTTCTATAATTCTATAATGAGCCAAAATCGTAGGTAGGTTGAATGCTTTGCAAATTTTACGAAATCGCGGGTGACGATCCAAAAATTTCCACCACATCAAAAGGAATGGTTCGTTCTGTAGCATGTTAAACGGGGACACGTTTGTATCATATTATTATCCATATCGTGTCTTTATTTTAATATCTACTCTTTTTCATGCTATGTTTCACTCAGCATCGACCAACGACAGCATAACAACATTAACATTGCGGACATTATTTGTTATGAGTTATGACAGTATATATTTCATTGGAGTTACGGAGCGTAAGGAAGACTTTCGGATGTGTGATAAACTGAACATTTTTTTAACCCGATTTTCGTGCCAATAAGTATCTACATACAATTTTCTGGATAGGAGTCAACTGTTATTGAATTTGAATTTACAATCGCGGCGACTTTACAAATGGTGATGGATCAATATTTATTTTACTAGAACTCTTTTAAAATAATGGAATATGGAATGCTTTTTCAGTGAGTTGTTCCTCACAATCCTTATGACATCTGTTTAGATTGAACGATGTTGTTAAACTTTAAAAGAATTTAATCCATCTTAATAAATAAAATTAATTTAGACTCAATGTGTTGCATGCACCAAGAGATAATGGAGGATCGACCTAATTTACAAATAGGTAGGATTTTTTCATAATTGAATTTATTTTAATTAGAGTAGGTAGGTCCAAGATTTATAAAATATCTCTATGGGATGTGTGGGAATGCACTCACCTTCCCACATCTTGAAATAAAGACCATTATTATTATTATTTTAGCGCACCACCTATTTTTATGAACACCAGCCGCCACTGATCACCCGGTAATTACTTAATATGCATACCATAAATAAGACACTACAATGAAACACATAATAGGTACCCCCCATGAAATATACTTATTAATTGTAATTTTTTATTTTTTTTTATTTAATTAATAACAGATCACTTTGTATAAACCACTTTTTAATAAACAATATCGACATGTTTCAATAACAATGTTATCTTTATCAGGATATGTTAATATAAAGAAAAATAAATGACAAACAAGTATAGACAAATTAGAATAAACTATAACATAGACGAAATATTAAAAAGTAGAGGTGATTAATTGCTTAAAAATCATAAAAATAGTTATACAAAATTAAATATAAAAATTATTTAAAGAAAAATAAAATTGCATTTAGATAATAAAAAAAAATATAAAAAAAACTTTTAAGAACAAATATTTAAATTAATTTTTCTAAATCAAAAAATAAATAGTTATTGTAAGTATTTTTAAGAAAATAAATTTAAAAGATGGCTATTTTTAAAAAATGTTTGGTTATTTATAATATTTAAATTACTATTAATGCTTTTTCTAATTTCTAAAATTTTTAAATTATCCAATTGTATGCCCGTAGTGTTAGTGTGTAAAATTTTAAGACCTGTATTAATATCAAAAGAATGACTTGTTTCCAAAATATGGTTGGCAAATTCAGAATAATTATTATTATTATTTAAACATCTTATATGTTCCTTAACTCTGAGTTTAAAATTTCTAGAAGTTTTTCCAGTATAAAAAAGTTACAATCATTACAAATTAATTCATAAACCCCAGATTTGTTCAAAAAATCACATTTATCCTTATTATTTAATATATAATTTTTTAATATGTTATTTGTATAAAAAGCTGGCTGTACATTATTTGGCATGTTTTTAATTATTAAATTTGAAATGCTATTATTTAAAAATAAAAATTTTGTCCAATTATTATCATTTTCAACAACGTGTGGATAAACAAAAGATTTAAGAAACTTTTTCTTATATTTTTTGTTTAACATATTGTCTATTAATTTTGAATTATATTTAAATTAATTGAATTTATTTAGTAATTTTAGAAATTACAAAAAGCATTAATAGTAATTTAAATATCTTACTAATATTATAAATGCGAAAGTTTGTATGGATGGTCCTTACTCTTTCACGCAATAAATATCAAATGGAAATTAAAAATTCTTTCACTAATCAAAAGCTACATCATTTGCGAGTAACAAAGGCTATATATATTGGTAAGCTCTGGCGTTATGAATAATCTTTGACGTTATGAAATTATGTATCATACGTTTTCTGTCCCTAAAAAAAGCGAGTTATTGCAAAGGTAATTGGAGGAATGGGAGGAATGGAGGAATGGGAAATGACATAGGCTACTTTTTATCACGGAAAAAAATTTCATTACCGTGGGAAAATTCTTTACACAGTAATTTCCCACTAATACCGTGCGAGCGAAGCCGCGGGTAAAAGCTAGTTATAAATAACCTAACATTTTTTAAAAATAGCCATCTTTTAAATTTATTTCTTATTAATACTTACAATAATTATTTATTTTTGATTTAGACTAATTATTTTAATTATTTGTTCTTAAAAGTTTTTTTATTATTTTTATGATTTTTAAGCAATTAATCACCTCTACTTTTTAATATTTCGTCTATGTTATAGTTTATTCTAATTTGTCTATACTTGTTTGTCATTTATTTTTCTTTATATTAACATATCCTGATGAAGATAACATTGTTATTGAAACATGTCGATATTGTTTATTAAAAAGTGGTTTATACAAAGTGATCTGTTATTAATTAAATAATAAATAATGCCACAAAGTTATTTTGCAAAGTTTGAAAGGGTAATTTTTTTCATCAATGTATATAATGTACTGTTTGTTTCTGTTTATAAATAAAATAAATAAGACGTCTACATTTTACAGGAAATAAACCTAAATTCCTATGAAACTAAGATATATGTAAATAAAATTAAGATTATAGTAAGAATAGCCCGTTTTATGGGTTGTATTTTGTTTGGGTATGTACTCGTATGTATACATAATTGCATTGCTTTATTTCCGGAAATCCACATTAATGCTACGGTAGTACGTGGTCATGACAATATCTCGAACATAAATGGTTTTATTTATTCATACCTATCGTTTTTCGCTAATAACCAGTGTAAATTTAGAAGAGTAGGTTCCTTTTTGTAATGTAGGTAAAGATGAAGAGTAAAAAAAAACATTTTTGGAAAAATGTTGTGTGTGAAATTTTTATACACAACATTTTTCCACTGATTCAGCATAAATTCTATCAATAAATTCTAATTTAATTGCCCTTCTTAACGACTTTTCATTTAAAACTCCTGTCAGCCAGCGGCCGAGAATTAAAATTTCCACGAAAGATGTTCTTACGATGGTACAGGGCGGTTCCAACGAGAAAGATTAATTATTCTCCGTACCAGCTTTTTAAAATTATAACTCAATTCGATTTTATTTCATTCAAAATTTGCTTTAATTTATACCTACATCCAAAAATACTGAAAGGAGTGATGATAAAACTATTAAAATTATTAAAATACTTTTCGTTATTATTTCTTGATCATAAGTACCTATTTATAATTTTTCAATAATGTCTAAGCAAAATAAAAATGTAAAAAAATCTAAAATATATTAGTTTGTAAGATCGTAAATAAAGAGACAAATTGAAGTATCTTCGTCACAAAACACGTGCGCGGATCTTTTTTTAATGATTTTTTTTAAACTAAAATTAAAATTCTGGAGCATAGCTTTCCCAAATAATTTATTGATTTATTTTACTGCATGATTATATGATTTGAAATGTGTGTTGTATAATACAAAATTGTGTTTGAAAATTTAACCAATCTGCCAACGACCTACGGTATAACCTTTTATGCTAAAAATAAACATATTTTCTCATAATTTAAAACATAACTTTGCCAGATATAAGAACAATCTTTCGAAATCAATTTTTGTGGAAAAGAGTCAATACGTCTAAAATTTTATTTAAAAATGACATATATCTGGTTTAGTTCTCTTATTCCCAATAATTTATGTTATTGTATTTTAAATATTGTAGAACACAAATAATATCTTTTTTTTTTCTTTTTTTTCGTAACAAGAATATTGTTGGATACAACATTTTTCCAGGCATGGGCTCATTTACTGATTGATACATTAAACACGTGTCAACAGCATACATATAATCATTACCTGAATTCTGTAAACGGCGAACGGGAGTATGCAATAATTGTGATTCCGAGTCGGCGTTCGGCGTTGTCAACCATAAATATTTATTACCAAACCTTAAAAGCAAAAACCCATTTCGATGTAATTTTCCGGTCATCTTCCAATAGTAATCGTAAAAAGGCACTAACCTGACTTAACTTGATACTAAAACGTAAATAAAACAAATGGTAAAGCAGTTAAAAGTCAATAAAATCAATACTGAAAAAGCGTACGGCTTATCTTAAACTAATTTCGTATCTAATTGAATGGGGGCGTCATTCCATACATTATAATCGGTTTAATAGTTAAATCTTTTGGCTAGCTAAGTCCTTCATCATTGCACAAGTAACATGTTGCGCTTATAATGATGGTAGTAGAAGAAATCACATATTGTCAGATTACTCGTAGGATTGATAGATCGACGGCCGGCGTAGTCCAGCGATAAGGCTCTTGACTAGCACACCGAAGGTCGTGGGATCGAATCCCGGCGTGGTAAATAACTTTTATTTGTGTTATTTCACAATTTATTCATTTAAAATAATATATAGTATATCAGCGGCACGTTTCCGAGTGGAAGATACTCTCAGTATCGCCCTGGTGTAAGACCACCATTCAGAATTGAAACGCTGCTTAAAATGGCATTAGCCGTGTTTGGTGACCAGATCTGAATAGCCAGGTACTTCCCCACTTTACTCTTCACTATCTCCTTCCCCTCCCTACTACCTTCAGCCTCACAACATACCGCAATTGGGGATGCCATAGTCTCACTGGCTTCAGACGGGAGCAGTTGGGACTTTTGTGCGGTATTCAGATAAAAAATAAAAAAATTAGATAACCAACACCTCTGCCATAGGTCTTCCCAAATGGTTCGCTACGTTTGGTGACTTATCAGGGTTTACCCGGATTAATGGGAGAGGTTTGCCTGGGTCTTGCTGACAGATGTGTTAGCACAACTTCTGCGTGGCGGGCCGGATCGAGAGAGACGGTTGAGGGAGGCTTTCCGACCTCACCTGCCGGACTCCCGTGCCTTGCACCGCAGTTGAAGGGATGGACTCATTCTTCCGTCACTCCTGGACACACTGACCCCCAGATTCCTACCCACCCCTCGTAAATTTTTCCTTCCCAGAACTTCCTCTCCTTCCTTTCCTTAATAAGAACCTCCACTCAGCATCACACCTAAGGTGATATAGGCCCTGAGGGAAATTATTTTCCTAAAAGCCTCCCGTGTGGAAATGTGAAAAAAAACACGGTCACAATATTGAACGATTTGGGAGGTGGGTATGGGTACCGCCGCCCCGGGAACCATTTATGGATAAACAATACCTCTGCCATTGGTCACCCCGAGTGGTTCGCTACGTTTGGTGACTTAGCACGGGGTGCCCGGGTGCATGGGGTGAGATTTGTCCGAGTCTTGGCGGCGGAATGAATTTCCTGTGTGGTGTAACGTATCATACGTCACAATGGAGCTAATGTAAAAAACACGGATCATAAAAACAATTTTACAGGCAGACGAAATGTAAAACGGTCGAATTAAAACAGAACTTCGCCGTGTTCAGTCACTTGACAGTAAAAATTCTATCCCATTTTTAACGGATGATATTATTTTTTGGGGTCACGTGACCGACCTCACGTAGGTCGTGCATCAAAAATCTTCCCAAAATATCTTCTCTACATTATTAGAGCTATTCCTCAAATTGTGATGTGATTTAATGTACAGGGCGTTCGCGAAATCACGTGCGCCAAGAATTTTCGCATAATAATAATGGCCAACCAAAAAACTTTATTTAGTCGCGTGGGAGAAAAGAACACAAACACATTCCTTAAACCGTTACTTCAAATGTATATACAGAGTATTATTCAATAGTCTTTCCGTGATCCAGTGGCGACAGGTGATTTTTTGATTTAAAAAAAAAGTTTTATTGTTTGGCGTAATATTATTGTTTCGAAAATGTTATTTTAATAACTTTAGGTTTCCGTTTTGCTTATTAATCAATTAAAAATGGGTTATAAAAAATATAGCTGACAGATTTTGGCTTTTAAGTAATTAATGCTCTTTATTTGTGAGTTAAAGATAAATTATTTAAAAAAATAGTTTTGCCCTACGTAAATTTTAATGAAATATAACCAACCCTTTTTAATTTTTCTTTGAATTCAAATATAACAAATAACGAGTGTGCTTTAAACCACACAACTGAAATAAAACTTCTGCTACATCTATATGATAGGAAGAGAGAAAGAAAATGTACTCTCTCTTGCTCCTACAGTGATAGCCTCGCTTTTTGTAACGCTCTCGTCACGCATTCGCTAGCTTACTGCTTTAAAAAATCTTCTATATGTTGTCAATGGTCACTCAGACCAGTAACCAACCAATCACTCACCCCGCCCATAACTGTCCAATACATGCTGATTTTTTATGTTTTTTTTTTTTAAATGTCACCGGAGGTCTTAATTTCATTTTCATTTTTTACTCCAAATAATGTTAAGAATCACTGGTTAAAATAAGTTTATATAGTTATTCTGGGAAAATCAAGGTTGCCAAACAATTCGGAATCCACTCTTTCTGGATATTTTAATTTTTCACCGTTACAAAATTCAAATGGGAAGGGGATCCATGATGGCAGGCGAGTGTTAGTGATAAAGAGCACTGGGCTATTGGGCTAAATGGAAAATTTATTTTGTTTTCATTGAATTTATTTTACATCAGAGACACTTCTATTTTTCTTCTTTATACTAAGATAAATGACAACTCATCCATTACGTTGATTGTACTTTGTTTTGACCAAATGAATAACGTGAAATACATTTACGACAAATTGCATTATCCCACTCTGCAGTTAGTACATTTGGCCTCTATTGAAATCCTAGATTGTGTAAGCAGATATGTAACTTGTTCCATCGCCCTTTGTCGAACTCTAAAGCTTCGCCAGCGATCTTGGGAATTTCCTCAATTCGAATAATAATAACGCGTCGGTTGTCAGTCGTCAACCCAGCGAATCCTAATAATCAGCAATGAGACGATCTATGAATGTGAACGAGGCAAGGAGTGTGTGCCAAGACCGAGATGTTTGGCGGTCCGTCCTCTCTGCCTACCCCTGCGGGGAAACGGCGTGATGGTTGGTTAGTTAGCATTTTTGTAGACATTAGCTTCTCGAATTTTAGCAGCGCCTCCTGTAGGGCGCGTGCACTGATACCAGTTGATTGACACTATTTACGATTCCACCCAATCAAGTAGGTGGTAGGTAACCTGTGATTAAGTTTTCTGAAAGTTTCACTTCCACTGCGTGTGAACTGCGGTGCACACTCTTTTTTTTACCACCAATCCTTAAATGCGTACCAGAAATGTGATTGGGGTCATATAATTCAGAATTCATTCTTCCCAGACTTCCAAGTCTTAACTTTTTTTACAATTGAATATCACCTACGCATCTGATGGATTGAAAGCTTTTTGCTGTAGCCCTGTTGCCCATCCCATCCAATCAAGCAGATGGTAACCGATGAGTATGACTGCGTGATACATTTACGATCCCGTGTTGTATGAGCGCTGTAATGTGTTTGCTTCAAGCGAAAGTGTTCGGATCCGTCGGATGATTGCCAAAATCACTATTATTCTATTCGGCCTTACCTACGTCATTCATTGTCGCTGCGGATGAGTTCAAACATTCGCGAAACCCTTATCCTATATTTAAAATTAACTTTATTAATTGAAATATCATTTGGTATTTTTAGCGACTATATCAATTTATTGTAATTATTGGGTCAATTTTTTTTTAATTATCGACAGAATGAAATAGTAGAGATTTTTATGTTTATTTTTTTAAATCTTTTAATTTTCCCAATTCTACATTTCATATACATATTATGAAAATCATAAGAGTAATGGGACCCACTAAGGCGCAGCCTGTGCATGGGTAAAATAGTTTAATATATTTAGTTGTACCTAGGAAAAACAAAACAGTGGTTATAGCAAAAACACGATTAAATTTGTCTAAATAGTTTGTACAAAAGGTGTATACAATAGTGTACAGTGTAATAACAAGTGTTATAGTATAATAATAAGTGTAAAATTTGTGTGAGAAATAAAAGTTATATAAATTATAAAAATAAAGTTTCAACATCTGCATTGTTAAGCCATTTTTTAACTCTTTTAGGTATTGGGGAAGTTTAGTTGCCACCTGAATAATTTTCGGTAAAAAATTGAAAGTTCGAGGTCCAATGAAACTGCTGTGTGTTTTTGGTATTCATTTAGGGGGTAAAAAAAAAACATTATTATTTCTAATGTTGATTCGGTTTTCATTTTTTTTAAATTTGTTTTTGTTTTTAAGGATATATTTCATAGTTTACAGAACAAATAATTTACGAAGACTGAATAATTTAGATTCTTTGTATAATAATATAATAATAATATCTTTATTTGGAAAACAAACAGCTTTACAAAGATACATAAATAAGAAAGAGTGCTAAAATAAAACAGTAAGCCTAAAAACATGTTTTTGCTAATAATTTTTTAAAACTAAGAAAAAAAATACTTAAGAGAAGCTAAATACTTAAATATGCATGTAAAGAATATTAAAAAAACATAATAAAGGGTAAGCTTATGATCTTGTAGGAGTATAAGGATTATATGTATGTAATTAGGGAATATGTAAATATATTGCAAATTAGGAAAATAAATCTGATTAATAATATAATAAATATAAATATGGATGTTAGGGGGTGTGTTGTGATGCATTACATTTATCTAATAGTGTTGCTAAGAATTTGTTGAAACTTATATTGAAGATGTCTATATATAGGAGGTGTGTGTTATGATAATGGCAGGCTCGATGTATGAATTTACTATTACGACCAGGAACTCTAATATTTATTTTTTGTAAGAGATACATGGAAGATACCGTATTATATAGGATTTTGTATAATAACAATTGATCAGAAATAATTCTTCTACAATTTAATTTCGGGATTTTAAAGAATTGACGTATATCTTCATTTGATTGGAATGCATAAAACGACCGAAAATTTATGTTTCGACAGAAAAAGTTCTACTTCTATTATACATTTTGATAATATAATATTGAGTTATTTGTAAAGGTTTTATAAATGCAACAAGTGCACCCCCATCCTATTATTCCGTACATGAGTGAAGATTGAACCAGAGAAAAATAAATCATTTTCAATTTATTAATACTCTGTACTTCTTTAAGTCTATAAAATATGTATGTAAGATATCTTTATTTAGAAAAGGTATTATTAATTTGTGATTGCCAATTTAAATTTGTATCAATATTTATATACCTAAATATTTGATCAACTTTTTCAAATTCAAATCAATAAGAACATGTTACTTGATTACAGTTAGCATCATGCATTCTAATTTTAAGGTTATTGGGGGGTTTCTTTTTACTGTTTTTAAAAGTAAGGTAAAATGTTCTGTTTTAGTTTAGGAAGAGTCTATTACTTGATTGGATTGATTAGATTGAAGAGAGTGTAGCATTTATAGGGAAGTCGTTAATTTAATCGTTGTGAGTAATGAATAAATGGTGTGTAAATGAAAACCAGAGCATGATAATAACTGTCAATCAATATAAATGAAACACGTTATGTAATTTCATGAAATATTTATTGAATTTACAAGAATTAATCAATTAATTGGGATGAATGGGAATTCATTGACTAAGACTCTAAACTAAATTATATAATTCTAAGGGGTGTATGGAAGCTCCAGGACAACTTCCATCAGTCATGTAGAAAAGTCACATCGCAATGATATTTTTTCTTTGTTTTACAATTTTTTTAGAGAAAAATGTGTCCTTACTGGGGTACCCCGTTCTAAGGCCACATTGTACATGTTTTCGTGTTTGAAATATAAGTAAATACCTACATTAAAATATTACAAGAAGAAAATAATAAAGTTATATCTAAAAGAAAGCACAATCTGTGTTACGTTGCAAAATTGAATCTATATTCTTCCATCCCATGTCCATAATCCATATCTTAATTTAAATGTGGATTATTTAAAAAAACGACTTCAAAAAATGCACAAAGAAGTAAAAAAATAATTTCGTACGATTGTAATTTTTGGAGTCGGTGTCAGCCAAGGTAACTACATACATATGTAGTTATCTGTGAGATGTGGAGATCTTGGCTGACACCGACTCCAAAAATAACAATCGTACGAAATTATTTTTTTACTTTTTAGTGCTTTTTTGAAGTCGTTTTTGTTTTGTTAAAATTTTTGTTTATTTTTTGATTTTTAGTGACGAGCGTTCGTAAAGAAGTTTTACTTTAAAAAATAATCATCAAAATCTGATGGCGTAATATTGAGTTATTCGTCCATTTGTAGCGCACATACATTGCAAATTTAAGACATATATGGTTTTCTCATTGATTCCATTGTTAGAACTGGACAAAATTAAAATGAGACTACACGGGAAGCACCAACTTTCTAATAAAAAAAGAATCATCAATATCGGTTCACCCAATCGAAAGTTCTGAGGTAACAAACATAAAAAAAAAACAAAAAAATAAAAAATACCTTCAAATTGATAACCTCCTCCTTTTCGAAGTCGTTTAAAAAATGAGTATACAAGTGCGCCAGAACGTTTTTTTGAATCATAAAGTAGAAGATATAATAATAAATTAAATAATAAACCAAGAGATTAATACTTAAAATTTAGGTTTTAACTTTACGTGTTCAAGATCCCGCCATTGCCCGGTGTGTCCCGCGTCGTGGAAGATCGTGCTTCCTTGCTACTGTCAAAATCCTAACTCAACTTGGTACGAGCTCTCGCAATTTTGTCAAGCTCTAGTGATGTGATTTTATGTATTTATTTAACTGCCTTTTACATGTTTGGTTAATTTTCAAACATGTTTCATTTAATTCATGAAAAATGCACACAAGTCATAAATACAAAAATACAGATGTGTTTAGGAATAGTGGAACACATTTTTCACAAGATCCACAAAACTCGCCTAGTTGATTTTAAATATTATATCAGCATCACTTAAGTACTGATTTCCCGCTGTGCGAAATCGTTGTATCGGAGAGAGGGCAATCTAGTGATGCCAGAGAAGAATAGAGATGTTTAGAAGCTGATCGCCATTCATCGTAGCAAAGTATAGAATCGGGGCAGGTAGATGCAAATGTCTGAGTCAACTGCTACAAAGTGCCATTTTTCGTCGATATATCTTAACTGCCATTGTCCTACTGCCATTTGTTTATGTATTCTTACAACTTGGGACGAGGTCCAGATAATCATTTTAATATCAATCCAACCTTTTGAAAAAAGAAAGAATGTGAAAGTTAAAAATAAAACTCTTATAGAAATACCGTCATTAGACAAGTTCGCCAACAATTTACCTGTGGGAAATGTTTACGCCACCGTCCACCTACAGATTGTAATCGACTTGGCTAAATCGACGTAATCACGTGGAAACTCAAGTAAACATCAAACAATAATATGGAATCCGAAATTCAAAATGGTGGTTGTGCATACAATCTCAAATAAAAAAACTGCATTTTATAAAAACCGGAATTCAAAATAGTGGCTTTTCGTACAAACTTAAATAAACATAAACAATGTGGAAACAAGCGAATTCAAAATGGTGAGTGTCTACACAAACTCAAATAAAAAATACATGTGTGCAATTGACACGCGGTTGAAGTGAACTTCAGAAAACTAAAGTAGACAATAGTGGAGGGGCTACGAAGCACCACATTGACAGAAGACCGATTATTTGCAAAGCACCGCACAAAGAGGACACAGATTATTCTATTACATTCTCTCGTGGGCTAAATCCTATAGATGTATGTGTTTGTCTCTTTTTAGTGTCACTATTTTTCTTTTTACCTAGTTTCAAATCACAACGGTGCTAAAGAAGTTTTTCTCGTCAAAAAATATATTTAATGAAACCGATTTTCAAAATGGTGGCTGTGAAATGTGCATTTAAACTCGAAATTCAAAACGGTCACTGTGCAGCATGCGTACAAACTCAAACAAACAAAAGTAATATGGAAACTGAAAATTTAAAATGGTTGCTGAGGACTCAAACTCAAATAACTAAAATAAAATAATATGAAAACTGAAAATCAAGATGGTGAAAATCAAAATTAGTCGAAAATAATATTGTTAATTATACAATATTCGTATATAAAAATGCAAAAGTCGGTCATTTTAAATACGTGTAGGATTACGAAAGATTTTTTAAATATTTATATTGAGGGATCAGTAGGATTTATCGGACCAGTTAGGATTTCATCAGAGCCGAACCCTCTGATATGAAAATATCTGGAGTCGGTGAAATATATTCCCATTATGTTTCTGGTGGATTGACGTATTGTCCTTGTATTGTTTTGTATTTATTATACTTATATAGTGCACTTACATTGCGTGAATTTACTGGATAATCATTTGTGGAAAAGTGTGTGGAAGGGTTTAGTCTTTCATTTGGGAAAGATTTAACCCGGACATAAAATCTGGAGCACCGTAAAAATTTGAAGATATGAGATTGACAATTATGATAGTTTCTTAGAAGGTGACAATGGCGGAATTGGTAAAAGCGCATGTCCCGGTTAGACGAGAGGTTTTGGGTTTGAGTCCTTTTTCGAGAATCTTTTTGCTTTTTTTTTTTTTCTTTTTCTTGTTCTCTTTCGTATTTTCGTTTAGATTATTAGTTTTATCCTCTTCTGCACCGATATATATCATTTACGGGAATAAAAAAAAATTGACCATATTTCATTTTTAAAGGCTTTTGAACTTAACAAATCCTACAATTATAATATGCCGTGATTTTTCACAGGTCTGTTCCAGTATTAACTATTAGTGGTAACCGTTTTAAAATAAAAATCTTCACATCACGAGTTACAGACAAAAATAAACAAAACAATTGCGGGCAAACAAAAATATCAACATGACGAAAAATTCAAGATGGCGGCTGACGATCAGCTGATCGTGTCAAATGGCTAACTACAATATATATCACTCGTCGACAGGCCAATGATTCATTGTTCGATAATATTCTTGTTGTGGGTTCTTTTTCGTGGGCTGGCTTTGGTGGTATTAAGTGCCGACCAGCTCACCGACGTCTAGACGCTTAAATACCGCTTAAACACGCTTAAGTAATAAGACATGAGCGTCGGTAATAAACTGACTAATGTTGTGTTTTACTATTCTTGTCACTAATGTCATAAATTTTGTTCCAGAAATATCGATTGTTAAGTTGATTAGTCAGACATCTCCAAATACTAAGAACAATACTTGCGTTGCAAATGCCATTCAAATAAATACGTTGTTTCTCCCTGGATGTCCTTTCCCATGCGTCCCCGTTCTTCTCCCGTGTTCCCCTTCTACCTTCTACCTTCCCCGCCTTCCCTTCTCTCGTGACCCCTCCTGCGAACCCCACCTCCTTTGTTACCCTCCCCCTCCAGCCTTTCCTCCCTGCCGCTAAAATATATGAAATACACACATTTTCTAAAAATTCGCGCACCACTTGTAGTATTTTTTTATACAAATTTCATAACGCCAGAGCTTACTATATATTTCTACATATGTAAAGGAATAGGTACCTACCTAGAAATGCATAGGATTCCTTTATGTTCGAATTTTAAATAGGTGTTGTCATGGAGACAGAAAATGATAGATGATGATTGTTTTGTTGTCTAGCTGGGTAGCACAGATTAAAGTAATAAGAAGATTGAAAAATAAGTTTAATTACAAAGTGATATAATATTTTGAAGACGGACAAATAACTTTAATTGTAGTTTCTTTGACAGCAAAGCAACTCATGATATTTGTATGTCACATTATTAATAAAAAATTACAACAAATTGACAAATTGTCTTATAAAACTACAATTTTAGTGAAGAGAAACAATAACCTTGGAAATGGAAAAATTAAGATTCACATTTACAGTGTCAGCAGCATCGGATGGAAAAAGCAATGTGATCTGCGTAACCTCAATCGAGACACCCGATGGACATATATTTGATATTCCCGATGATTTAAAACATGCAAGCAAACATACCGCCATAACGACTACGGATGTTTATAACAAAATTAAGAATTCTCTAAAGAAAAGATATCAAACACGGAAAATATGGTTTCCCTTAACCCAAGATTTGAGGAAAATTTACTTAGATGAAGGTGAGAATATACAATTTGGTGACCAATACCTGGAAGAAATTATATATGACACGAAACTTTCTGACAATAATATTAGTACTGAAAATAAAAATCTAGGAAAAATAACAGAAAGATTTTTACTCGAGAAGTTTTCAGGAAAAACATCAAATGTACACCAATGGATCAATGATTTTGAAAATGAATGTAAACGTTTCGAGATATTAAAGGAGGCAGAAAAAATTGAGACTTTAAAGTATTTACTTGAAAAACAGTGCCTAGATTGGTACACTAGTATGTTAATAAAATATACAGTAAACGCAGAATGGGCAATATGGAAAACAAATTTTTGTGAAACATACGGAAACAAAGGTTGGTCACAAGTTAAATTTGCATTTGCCTTTAAATTTCAAGGAGGTTCATTAAGAGAATATGCCACAAAGAAAGAAAGATTGTTAACTAACTAACTAACTAACTAACCATCACGCCGTTTCCCCGCAGGGGTAGGCAGAGAGGACGGACCGCCAAACAACTCGGTCTTGGCACACACTCTTTGCCTCACTCACATTCATACATCGTCTCATACATTCTCTTCTATTATTCTGACTTTTGACATGGCCCGACTCAAGTATCTGATTCACTTGATCGTGCCATGTCTTCCTCGGACGTCCACGACTTCTTCTACCATTCACATTTGCGTCGTATATTCTTCTTACACTGCTTTCTTCGTTCATTCGCTCTACATGCCCAAACCTTCTGAGGGTCCCTTTCTTAATCTTACTCATTATGCATTCATCAGCCTTACATTCTTTGCGGATATCCACATTTCTCACACGATCATACATTGTTTTACCACACATACGCCTCAGGGATCTCATTTCAACAGCATTCAGTTTACTTTCATCCTTCCTCTGCCAGTTCCATGCCTCACTGCCATACATCAGGGTAGGTACCAGGACTCCATTGTGGACTGCTAGTTTCGCTTCTTTTGACAGTTTTTTATTAGCGCCAACGGCATTCAGTCCTCCATTAATGGAGTTACCAGCATTCACCCTTCTTTCAATATCCCTATCAGCCTTCCCATCTCTCGTAAACATACTACCCAGATACACAAACTCATCCACCTGCTCCAAGTAGAAAGATTGTTATTAGAGATAAATAAAAATATTGACACACAGACATTGATTCATCTTATTGTTATGGGTCTACCAGATTATATAATGTACAAAATGAATAAGGAATCTATAACATCGACTGCAAATCTATTCAATGAAATTGGTAAACATGAACAAACAGTCAATAAAAATAATTATGATAAATTCAAGAGAAATACATTTGTTAATAAAGTAAGAGTTGATAAAATTAAGCCCTGCAAAACTTGTGAAAAATTAAATAAAGGTAGCCGTTTCCACTCTGAAGAGAAATGCTGGTTTAAACAAACTGATGATTATGAGAACAAGAGAAACTATAATAAAAATGTAAACAACACTGTATTAGATGTTGAACTGAATGATAATGAATACAAATTGTCTTATACATATATAAAGCCTATAACCTTCGCGTGCGTGCTCACAACAAATCACCAAAGTTTCATTGGATAAACGGTATGGCAGCGCATAAAATACGAAAAAACAAATATTAATTTTTGTATATAAGAATACAAATTTCATAACGCCAGAGCTTACTATATATTTCTACATATATAAAGCCTATAACTTTCGCGGGCGTGCGCACAACAAATCACCAAAGTTTCATTGGATAAACGGTATGGCAGCGCATAAAATACGAAAAAACAAATATTAATTTTTGTATATAAGAATACAAATTTCATAACGCCAGAGCTTACCATTAATATATAGCCTATAACCCTTGCGGGCTTGCGCACAAAAAAAATCACCAAAGTTTCATCGCAATCGGATAAATGGCATGGCAGTGCATAAAATACGAACAAATAAATATTGATTTTTATATATGAGTAGAAGAAGACACGATTTCAAAATGTAATACTAATGTGCCGGATCGTAATGCCACCCGGTGTTATTATATAGCATATTTAATATGTAAAACAATATAATACCGGGAGGTTCGGACGGTTTGGCACATTAGAATGACATTTTGAAATATCTTACTAGTGACCCAGAAAACATCAACATGTTTTTATTTATTATAAAGATAAAGTTATACAATGTGACAAAATAAAAATATTTTACAGAAAAAGAAAAGTCCCAATAAACTACTTTTTAGTAGTTTGTCAATGGGTGCTTTTCTTTTACTTTGAAGATATAAATAAACTTATTTTACTTTCTTTTGCAGTTAGACTTTTTTTGTGTTAAGAGTTCTAATACAAATTATTTCTTTCGGTGAGCCAATTCTTCAACATAATATTTGTTTTACCATTTGTACATTTTTTAATTTCAGCAGGTAACATATTTAAGCAATTTGGTATCATGTAGTCCAGGGTTCTTTGTCCATATTTTATATGTAACCACTAACGCCATCTAGGATACAACAATTGTAACTGTGTACAATAAACGTCAGTCTATCGAAAACCTCTCTGCTGTTTCATTAGGTTATGGGCCCAGTGAACAATTCCGGTGCAGAATACGCAATTAGTATATTTTTTTTTACTTTTTGATCGTGCACAGTGTGGAAAAATGTCGGCGAATTACTCAGTAAACGTTCCCAGGTTGAAAGGGCGTGAGAATTTTGACGATTGGTCTTTCGCAGTTGAAAATTTCCTCATCCTAGAAGGCGTGGATTTGAATAGCACGCAGGTGCTAGCTGAAAAAGACGACAGAAAAGCAAGAGCAAAGCTGATAATGACCATTTATCCATCTCTGTATGTCCATATTAAAGGCGAAACTACAGTGCAAAGTGTATGGAAGAAATTGAAATCCTTGTTCGACGACTCCGGTTTCACACGCAGAATCAGTCTACTGAGGAATTTAATATCGATTCGCTTGGAGACTTGCAATTGTATGACTGATTACGTCACTCAAATAGTGGAAACAGCCCAGAAGTTGAGAGGTACGGGTTTCGATATAAACGATGAATGGATCGCTTCATTGCTTCTTGCTGGACTCCCGCAGATGTATGGCCCAATGTTAATGGCCATTGAACACTCCGGTATGAAAATGAGTGCAGATGCTATAAAAACAAAATTGTTGGACATGAGCACGGATTCTGAGGATAAGTCGAAGAGTGCATTCGTCGTTGGAAATTCTCAGAGACGCAGCAGCGGCGGCGGCAGCGGCGGCAGCGGCGGCGGCAGCGGCGGCGGCGGTAGCAGAAAATTTACGAAGCATCGCGACAATAACGATGAAAAATATTGTCAACCATCTGACAACCCAAATGTCAGATCATCAAAAATGGTTCGTTGCTATAAATGCAAACAGATTGGGCATTATAAAAGTCAATGTCCTAAAGAGAATGATACGAATGCATTTAGTGCAGTTTTCATGACATATGAATTCAGTCAGAAAGACTGGTATATTGATAGCGGTGCCAGTACTCATTTAGTTTCAAATGAAAATATGTTGTCAAATATTTCATACCAACCGAAAACTAAAGAAATTATTGTGGCAAACCAAACTAGTATGGAAGTTTTATGTTCCGGAGACTTAAAAATAACGACTGCAGTGGGAAACAAGAAATATAAAATAGATGTAAACAATGTTTTATATGTACCTAACCTCACAACAAATTTGCTGTCAGTGAGTAGAATCGTTGCAAATGGCAACAAAGTGATATTTAATGAACTAGGATGTTCTATTTACAACTCAAGAAATGTTTGTATTGGTGAAGCAAGGTTAGAAAATGCAGTTTACAAATTGAACATCGTGAAGTCTCAGCATCTTTTAGCGGCGACAGTGAAGACTTTGAGTGCAGCGCAGCACAGGCGACCAGGTCATATGAATGTTAATGACCTAGGCAAGATGAAGAATGGAGCAGATAAAGGTGTGACATTTCAAGAAAAAATTGGTGAAAATGAAAAATCCAGCTGTACAGGATGCTGTGAGGGCAAACGGGCGAGGCTGCCTTTCCCTCTGAGTACCAGCAAGAGTCAGGAAACGCTGGAATTCGGCCAATGGAAAACAATTCACTTGGAAGCTAGTGGACAGGAAAAATGACGGCACAGTGCTAAAAAAAAAAAATTAATGTGTGCTTAAAGAAATATAAAAGTAGCGGTGAAGTGCGTTTATATTTAAGATATTCTAACATAGTAGAAGAATGTTTATTGAATTTAGGTTACAAAAAATCCAAATATGAACCTTGTCTGTTTATAAAAAGTAATAATGATGTTAAAATATTTGTTGCATTATTTGTGGATGATTTCTTTGTATTTTATAACTCAGAAAACTATTATGAACAGTTAAAGACTGAACTTGTCAATAAATTTAAGATAAAAGATTTAGGTCAGATTAAACAGTGTCTTGGAATGCGAGTAAATGCTCAAAAAGATTGTATTACTGTTGACCAAGAGCATTTTGTAAACAATATTTTAAATAAGTTCAATATGTCAGATTGTCATACTTCAGAAACCCCTATGGAAGTTAATTTAAAGTTGGAGAAAGATTTAAATAATAATGTTGATATTTCAAAATATCCATACCAACAGTTGATAGGAAGTCTTATGTACCTATCTGTATTGACAAGACCAGATATTGCTTATAGTGTAAGTTATTTAAGTCGTATAATAACTGTTATAATGAAACTCATTGGAAACATTTAAAAAGATTGTTAAAATATCTACAGAAAACTAAAAGCTATGGTTTAGTTTATAAGAAAAATGATAACCCTTTACATGGTTTTGTGGACGCGGATTGGGCGTCATGTACCTTAGATAGAAGGTCATATACTGGTTTCTGCTTTATAATGTCAGGATGTGTCATTTCTTTTGAAACCAGAAAACAAAGAACAATTGCTTTGTCAAGTACAGAAGCGGAGTATATGGCTTTATCCGAAGCCTGCAAAGAGGCTATTTACTTAAAGAGTTTATTGTCAGATTTGATAGAAATCAATCAAAATACACCTGTATGTTTGTATAGTGATAGTCAAAGTTCTATTAAATTGGCTGCTAATCCATTGTTTCATAAACGTACTAAACATATTGATGTGCGACATCATTTTGTTAGAGAATGTGTATTTGATAATAAAGTGAATCTTGAATATGTATCAACCTCCAATATGCCAGCTGATTTATTGACAAAAAGTCTGTGTATAAATAAACATTATAATTTTTTAAGTTCAATGGGCATAACGGAAGTTTAAATATTGTCGTTTTTTGTTGAGATGAAATTAGGATTATTTTGTTACGAGAGGGTGTTAGAATATAACAAAATAATATGTAACCACTAACGCCATCTAGGATACAACAATTGTAACTGTGTACAATAAACGTCAGTCTATCGAAAACCTCTCTGCTGTTTCATTAATTTGTTTAAATGCTTAGGTGCAATTAGTCCTTCATTTAGCGTAAAGCGAGTATTGTAAATGTGGTCCAGTTTATGTATGTATATAGAACTATTCATATGCTGAAATATTATTTTATACAACAGAATTGCTCTTACTGAGAGAATTTTGAGATTCTGGTAAAAGTACGGAACATTATGCCTTTGTTCGTATAAACTTTTATGCCCTAATAATTTAACTAATGAGTTTTGAACTGATTGAACATGATTTACATTTGTTTTACAAGAAAGTCCCCAGGCTGTAATTCCATACCTTAAAATAGATTCAGCTAATGATAAATAAATTATTCGAAGTGTGCATATTGGAACATAGAATTTTAATTTATATAATCTACTAACAATAGATCTCAATCGTTCACAGACTTTATTTACTTGTAAATCCCATTTGAAAAAGTAGTCAATAATAACACCTAAATAAACATATTCTTTCCAGTTCAATATTTTCACATGTACACAATGCAGGGATACCAACATGTAAGCAATCTGAAACGTGTGTTTTTATTTCTGATGTAATAATATTTGCCTTGGCATTGGGTGATCTAATATGTATCAATTTAGTTTTATTTTTATTTTTTTTATTAAATCCTCTACAAGTTTTTCTGCGTTATAATTGATTTGGTGGTGTTTACGAGTAATCTGAGTATTGTACCGGATAGAGGGTACACGCCTACATTAAAACACGTTTTTTGAGGAAAATGGTTTTGCTATCTCCACACAGGAGGCCTTGAGGAAAATTATTTCCCTCGGGGCATATGTCATCTTTGAAGATGCTGTGTGAAGGGATCTAGAATAGTTTTCGTATTACAGCATTCAATCAAAAATATAGCTGTCCTTTTGCGATTCCAGATTGAGCAGATGATATTTTTATTTATTTAATTTCATTATGTGAATACCGCACAAGAGTCTCAATTGCTCCCAACCGCCTGCAGCTAGTGAGACTAAATCCCTAATTTCTATATGTTGTGAGCCTGAAGGTAAGTAGGGAGGGGAAGTAGATGGGGAAGAGGAAGATCGTAAGTACTGGATGTTCAGATCTGTCACAAACACGGCTACAGCCATTTCAAGTCACTTTTCGAAACACTGGGACGTGCCGCAAATATGCCTTACATTTACATCATCTTTGATTAATAAAATTTGAAAATTAATCAGGCACATAAAATCTACTTGCGCACGCCGGGATTTGAACCCGCAACCTCCAGATCGCCTTGCCTTTCAACCTTTTTCTTCATTCTTCAACCTTCATTCTTTTTCTGAGTTGAAAATATAAAATTTCACATCTTGTTGATTACTCGACACCAAATTAATTACCGAAATAAATCATCACTTCACAACATCATTTGAAACTGCCGTATGTTTCCTGGTGACCCTGCAGAGAGCAGTTCGTGTTTTCGCCTGAGTCATGTCGTCAAATAGAAAGCTGCATCAACTGGTTCGTTAGTCCCATGTGCTCTGGCGAAGATTATATAATGATCACAATAATACAGCAACCAGACTCGTTTCACTATTCACATAAAAACTGATTTAATCGCGTAAAAAAATTTCGGCTGAATTATTTCAAGCGTTTGCCAATTTTCCATTTTGTACGTCTCCAACTTACTTATGATGTATTTTATCTTCCTGGTTGGTATCGTCATAGGTTTAGATTGAACATAGTAAGCAAAAGTGATGAAAATATTTTTTTTTGTTCATATGAAGCAGTTACTTTGTGATGTGACATTATAATTTAAAATAAAACAATAACTTTGTAAACGCCACTTTTATATAGGATAAAAGTTTTGTTTACAAAGTTATTATCCACCAGCTGCGTGGTAGGCTGGATCGAGAGAGACTGGGTGAGGGAGGCCTTTTGACCTTTCCAGCCGGACTCTCTTGACCCATCGCCTTGCATCACAGTTGGAGGGATGGATTCATTCGTCCGTCACTCCCGGACACACTAACCTCCAGAATCCTATCCACCCCTCATACCTTTTTCCTTCCCTGAACATTAAGGTGGATCGCCACTGTATGGATTTTATTTTTTTTTAGAAATCAGTTTTCGCGGGGTGCGGAATGGGTGCTCTAGGTACATAGAATTAAGCATACAAAATATCATTTTAAAATTTTGATAAGAAGTACTGCCCCAAAGCAGTTGAATTATTTAAAATCTGGTAAAAATTGTCCCTTTATAAAACAGTTTTGTGTCAATATTAATAATTTAATTTTTTACTTTTACATTTCATAATTAATGAAAATTGCCGTGCCTTAAATAATAATATTAAAAAAAAGTGACAATATTTATTTTACCGCGAAAATTTGACAAATTGCTGAGTCCTCTTTCGCGCCTCGCTCGCTCACAGCGCATCCCCGTGCGCAGGGGCGCGGGGGCGCGGGGTGTTGCAAGCGTTATTGCAATCATCAGTAAACAATTGGAATTAGCGTCGCGTGCACGTCCATTTGAGTAATTACAGTTTACAATTATTATTTTGAGTTCAAGTTAAACAAAATAACAATGAGTTTACGCAGCGGTGACAAAAACTGTCCTTTGTTTGGTTGTGGTGCGGAATTACCAGCTAGTGTGTTACCAAGTCATGAAGACATGATGAAATATTTTATTTACGTCTCGCAAAGTACAGAACAACGTTTCCAGAATTTGGTAAGAGATACAAGTGAAATTGTTGCTACTAAAATAGAAAATATTTGGAAACGAGCGTCTCTACCGATCGTGGAACATCGCACAATTTTGGCGCGATTAAAGGACTACCATGAAAAGTATCGGGCGATTCTTAAACCATACAAAGGTAGAAAGCATAGTGAGAGTTACCTTAAAAAACTGGATGATTTTAAAAGACGCAGCAAGACGTTATTTGATATAGCTGCTTGCAAATGTACTTCGTTCGAAAATTGTTTTTGTGCGCAAGATCAAAAAGTACCTATTAAAGAAAGACATTTTTTGATAGATCAAAGAGGCGACAGAAAAATGATGATTGGTTCTTTAGATAGAAAAACTACTAAGCAAAATGAGAGCAATATGTTAAGAAAATTAAAGCGCAAACTATACCAAGAAACACAACAAACATCTTTAGATCAACCGTCCACATCTCGCAGTACAGTTTTAAGTTTAAATAACGTTGATCTTCCAACTGACGAACAATACTTTGCTCCATCTACTTCTTCTTCTTATGTAATAAAACCAACAGACAGTGGACTATCTGTTGTATCCAGAACATTGGATCGATACAGTATTTCTGATCGGGCAGGTGCTGCCATCGTCTGCGCTACATTGCAAGATATTGGATTAGTGACAACAGATAATCTAACAAACGTGATCGATCGTAATAAGATTCGACGTGCTCGTGCCAAAACTAGGACCACGCTGACTGCCATCAATCAGCCCCATTTTGATTCGTGCATTTGCATATCGTTTGACGGTCGAAAGGATAAAACATTAATCATGGAAGATGGACGCAGAAAAGTTGTGATAGAAGAACATATCAGTCTTTTAAAAGAACCTGGCTCACAATACATTGGCCACATAGGCGTTAAGTTCGGTGATGCTAAAACAATAGCTCACAAATTTTTTGCATATTTTGTGGCAAAATCCATTGATTTAGCGTGCATCGTGGCTATCGGATGTGACGGAACAGCAGTTAATACTGGGGCTAAGGCTGGCATTATTCGACTTCTTGAAGGAAAGCTCCATCGTCCACTTCAGTGGTTTGTCTGTCAGTTACATGCTAACGAGTTAAGTTTGAGACACCTTTTCGAATACCTTGATGGAACGACAACAGGTCCTAGAAGCTTTAGCGGCCAACTAGGAAAGTTACTCCAGAACTGTGAACATCTTCCTGTGATAGAATTTCAAGCAGTAGAATGCAACTTACCGGACATTACAAAATCCCGTGACGACCTTAGCACAGACCAGCTCTATTTATTGGAAATGTGCCAAGCAATCGCCAAAGGACAATGTGACGAAAACTTAGCGAAAAGAAAGCCGGGTAAAATCTGTCATTCGCGTTGGTTAACAACAGCCAATACTATTCTCCGACTATACATTTCAACCAAGAATCCGACAGAAAATCAAGTGATATTGACTGAATTTGTGCTAAGAGTGTATGCTCCAATGTGGTTTAAAATAAAAACACAACCTTCGTGTGTTTACGGGGCGAGACACCTCCACGAAACTATTAAATTGTCTCGTTACCTTCCAGAGCATTTGAAAAAGGTGGTAGATCCCGTAATTCAACGCAACGGGTATTTTGGCCACAGCGAAAATATACTTATTAGTATGCTAAACGACGAACGAAAACAAATAAGAGAGTTGGCTCTGAGACGGATTCTAAGTATCCGAGAACGTACGTCAGGGTTCTCTCCAATAAGAGTATTTAAGCTACCTACTTTTAATTTCAACGCAGCAGACTATATTGACTTGATCTACTGGGAAAAACCATCAGAACCACCTCTTATAAAACTGATATCTAGCGAGACAATAATTGATGCCATTGCAGACCACGAAATTATCGAATCCAACATTTTGTGTAAGTTCCGATTGATGCCCTGTCACACGCAAGCCACGGAAAGATGCATCAAAGTGGTAACGGCATCATGCTCTGCTGTTTGCGGCCCTGAAAGACGTGAAGGATGGATACGAAACAAGCTAGAATCTTGTCGTATAATGCCAGTATTCAATTCGAAGAAGGACTATAAAACACAATAACTTTTATGATTTTTGATTTTATTTTTTAACATTGTTTGTGATTTTTTTGTGTAGCAATGGTACTTTTATTGTTTCGTGATTAGTAGATAATATAATTAGTAAATAAAAAAATTATTTTTTTATATTTTAACTACTTTTATTGACCAAAGATTAAACCCTTCTTTTTCTAGTTTCTCGCTGCTTTTTTTAAATTTGAATTGACTTGGGGCAGTACTTGCACTCAAAATATCTTAATGCTGTCATAATAACTTTTAAAGGTATTCCTATAGAGCATCCATTCCGCACCCTGCTACTAAGAAAAACAAAAAAACAAGAAATCGAACCACCCTACTGAACATCCTATCCTTCCTTAAGCCGCCAAGACATGGACAAACCTCACCCCATGAACCCGGGCACCCCTGCTAAGTCACCAAACGTTGCCAACCATTTGGGTTGATATGGCAGAGGTGTTGGTTATCCAATAAATGGTTTCTTGGGTGGCGGTACGCATACCCGCCTCCCAAATTGTAATTATATAATGTAATAAATTGTAATTCCCATTCTGAAGTTAATAAATCTTAAGAATTTATTTTGATCGTGAATAGCTTAGCTTGGTGCCCACATTGTTGAGTTGTACTCGACTCTCTATTGCTTCATGGTATCTATGAGCCTTGATTGAATTTTAATTGAAATTGCTTTCGAAAACATGTGTCCATTTAGCACGAGCGATATTTTGACTGTTCTGATTGTCCAGGGCAGCTGCACGTGGTCCGACGGCTCTGCGGGCCACCAGGTGGTGTTGGCGGGGGCCCCCCTACAGGGCCTGGCCGAGGCGGAGCGCCGGGCTCTGAGGCAGGCGGCCCTCGCGCGCCTCAGGCAGCTCAATCTAGGGGTGCCGGTTGATATTCCTGACGGTGAGTCGATATTTTTTTATGGTACCACGACAACTCAACAAAGTGGCATTTCAACAACCCTTTGAAAATCAGTAAAAGTTAAAAAAAAAATGACAAATAATTTTAGGTTTAGTTATTTATTTTTGTGGTTTTATGCCGTGTTGCTCTACAGTGTTGACTAAAGGAGATAGCGTAACATGGCATAATACCCCAAAAACAAATAACGATAATTGAAAATTAGCCCATAACCTAACCTAACGTAACCTGTCTAACCTATTTTTATCACTTTAATGACTTCAAAGGAGTTGTTGAAGCTGTACGTTGTTGGGTTGATCGGTCACCCTTTTTTATCTTTTTTTAACATTTTTTTTTTTTTAAATTACGAGTCATCATATTTTTAATCTTTTAGAGTCAATTTCGTATTAAACAATGTTTGGGTGAATATATTATAACCCCTTAGAGTAAATATCTTATAGAACAATTTTTGGATGAATATATTTTTAACCTTTTAGAGTCAATCTTACTAATATTATGAACGCGAAAGTTTGTATGGATGTATGTGTGTTTGTTACTCTTTCACGCAAAAACTACTGAATGGATTTTAATGAAACTTTACAATAATACAGCTCATACATCAGAATAACACATAGGCTATAATTTATGTTGCTAGTTAGTAAGGGGACGCGGGAGGAAAACAGGGACGCACGGGAAAGGTGATTCAGTAAGAAACAATGTATTTCTTTGAATATGGCATTGCTACGCATGCAGGTAAACAGTATGTTATAAAATAATTTTTTGTTTTTATCCTTGTGTTGTGGAAATATGCTTTTTTGAGTAAATATATTTTCAATTTTTATAAGAAAAACTTTCTTTTATACTTTTTTGAAGGTTATTCCCATCAGTGAAGTATATCATATTAGATTATTATTGTTAACTTATTCTAATAAAATATATTTTAAACTCTTTAATGCGTAAATATATTTTATCCGCATTAAATTTTTATTTGAATGGATGGATACCTTTGTATCCTAATTTGAGTAAAAATCGTTTCAATTTTTAGATAGCATTTTTTTAAGAACACAGAGTTAAGTATACCCAAAAATAGATGAGATTAGAAAGGACATGATCCTTTGAGAATGAAGAGTTCGCTGATAAGTTGAATTATTCTGTGGTGCTCAAGAAGACTTGCTTGAACTGAATTACGACAATTCATTAAATTTCAGAGTTAATTTTTAAGTTCTTTATTGTTCAGTTGTTTCACAGAACTTAAAAAATAACAGAACTTGAAAACTTACTTTGAAATTATATTAGTTGTTCAAATTCTGTGAAACAACTCGTCCGTCGTATCGCTGAATCTAAGCAAGTTATTCGTACAACTTGCTCTTATATACGTAGTTTTAGAGACTTGTAGTAGGGAGAAAGAGGGTTTGGGAGACCTTCACCCAGCAATAAATAGAGATTGACTCATGATGATAATAACAATGCAACCTCGTCCGTTGAACTGTCCAGGTAATTTAAGCTAATTACTCACGTCAATCATTTTAAACAACTGCTGCCGGTCTAGAAGAAAAGAGTAATTTAAGAGAATCCTAATGGAGACCGTAACTAAAATCATCACATGAGATTCATTAGCTAAATAATTCGAATACGTTTTGTCATCCTTGTCATATAAGTAGGTAGTGCTTAGTTAAGAGGGTATTCCCCAGACAGAAACGGAAATATGTCACTTTAAAATCAAATTTTAGACGTGTTGACTCTTTTTCCATTAATAAATAAAAATTGATTTCGAAAGACTGTTCTTTTACCTAGTAAAGCTAATTTTGAGAAAAAATGTTTATTTTTAGTACAATCAGGTTATACCGTAGGACATTGGCAGATTTGTTAAATTTTCAAACAATTTTTTTTATGCAACACACTCAATTCAATAATCATGCAGTAAAAAAAATCAATAAATTATCTGGGAAAGCTATGTTTCCGAATTTCAATTTTAGCTTAAATAAAATCATTTAAAAAAAGATCCACACATGTGTTTTGTGACAAAAATACTTCAGTTTGTCTTTTTTAGTTTGTCTGGTCTTACAAACTAATATATTTAAGATTTTTTTTGCATTCTTATTTAGCTTAGACATTATTGAAAAATCATAAATACTTAATATCAAAAAATAATTACAAAAAGTACCTCATAATTTTAATAGTTCTATTATCACGCATTTCAGCATTTTTGAGTGTAGGCATAAATTAAAGCAAATTTTGTATGAAATAAAATCTATATTGAATTATTATTTAAAAAGGTGGTACGGAGAATAATTACGGCCGCTGTTCCCAATTCTACTAAGCCAAAACTAAGGTTCAAAACTGCTTAATCTAGACTAAGTGATGCTTAATCAGTTTTGAACCTTAGTTTCGTAATCTTTCTCATTGGAACTTAGTGGCCACCTACCTGAAGAAGCCAATAGAGAAAAAGAGCGAGTAGGAATAAATATAAAAGCAAAAACAATTTCATTTTTTTCATTTCCAGAGACCGCAGCTGCCGCGACCCACAAACCAAAAAGAAGAGCTTACCTCCTCAAGAGAAAAGCTTTAACAACAGGATTTCTTGCCAAAGATGGGGAAAAGGAAAAGGGTGAGTCCAAATTGTATTATTAATGAATTTATTAATTTCCATTGATTCATTTTTTTTATTGCAAAAGGCAAGGCAAGGAGATTTGCTAGTCTTAACAACCATTCTTCACATAACATAATATCTTGTCTTCTGTTTACGATGTAATGGACATTAAAAGTTTCATTTATATTTTAACCTAAAGAGTAAATATGGTAAAACCTCAAAATTTCAAGATCATACATAAATTTAAAACTTTTTGCTCCGATTGCTCGAGATGTTTTTGGTGATAATTTTGAATATTTTCCGCTCACATTAAAAAAATCATTCTTCAGAATTTTAATATGGAGGCATACAAACTGATTATAGCTCTACATAGCCGATAAATTCACCTATCTTTTGTCGATTATCACATATTCGTAGGATTTATAAAAAAAATTATAAAATCTAATACTTATCTAGACTTCTACTTACTTACTTACAAATAAGGAAAAATTTGCCAAAATTGGCAGCAAAGCAATCCGAGGTATTTTAAATAGTGCCATATTGTGGCAAAAAGGGCTCCAGTGAGTTCACCTCCATTCATTAATAAAGCAGTTATTTTGCACAACGGACAATATTATTTATAATGTTGGTAGTTCTTAGTATAAGTATGATATAGTTAAAAATGACGGAATCGGATAGCGACACATTAATTGGCTCAGTTGGTAGAGTTGCGGCTTGGAAAGCCAAAGATCCTGGGTTCGAGTCTCAGATGTGCCCATATATTTTGTTATTTTTCTGTTTCCAGATTTTCGATTGACTTTAGCTAATATTGTCTTCATTTAATTAGCCATTAAAAGTGGTACGATCACGTTTTTATCGTCGATAAGAATGTAAGGTTAGGATCTGGGGTTAGAAAATGAGATTTAATGGAACGAAAAGCTTGAAAAAAGATATCACTATGATGACATGAGATAGAATAATCGGTCTCTTCGTGCTTCGTAGCCTGTCGGTCTCCTATATGCAGTGCTTCGTGGCCTCCTCACTCTTGATTACTTTAGTTTTCTGAAGGGTTCACTTCTACAACGTGTGAACTGCTCATATGTTTTTTTTTCATACCAAACGTATTTTTAAAGTTCTGAAAGTTGATGTTCCCCTTATTAGCGTGCAAACATCGACACTTACGGCCGTTGTTTCCAACTTTTCGATCGATCAACTTGAGTTTCCGATCAGCTAAGTGATTTGTTTAGTAACGCTAGATTTTCCTGTTGGTCGGAGAGTTACGAGGTTGAGAAAAGCGTATTTGTGCATTAGAGGAGTGTTGATCCAAAAATTCGGACCTACAGTTAATCAATAGGATTGGAAACAACGGCCCTTATCCCAATTTTTCGGTCAATCAATCTGAGTCTCCGATCAGCTAAGTGATTTGTTTAGTAACGCTAGATTCGACTGTTGGTCGGAGAGTTACGTTGAGAAGAGCGTATTTGTGAATGTGAGGGGTGTTGAGCCAAAATTTCGGCTCTACAGTTGATCAGTAGGACTGAAAACAACGGCCATTAGGATTAGAGCCAACGATTCTCCTGTCTTCTTTTTGGTATTGTTAATTCTAGTATCATCCATTTCGTCCTGTCCAATTTATTCGCTATCCCAAACGGTATCTTGAAATATGTTCCTAAATTCTGCGAATAGGTGAACTTTGATGTAACACCGATTGAAACCGAAAAAATGTGGGAATTTTTGGCACGTCAGGTTTTTGGCGATTAAAAAAATTTCTGTTATCTTAAAAATGAATAATGGAAAATACCTTCTTTTACGAGATTTTAAATACATGATGAGGTTTTAAAAGCAAAACAAATTCTTGTCATAATTCGCTATAATTCCGATTCCGAGAAGTAGTTGGCACTACTGACTTATTTTGCTTCACGTGGGTCAAAAGTGTTTTAGTAAATAATTTTGAATTGGGTTAATCACTGTTCCCACGAATGTGGAATTCAAGTATTGAGACAGAGAGATTCAATAATATTTCTTTAAGCTTTATAGTAAGTTATTTAAGCGATTTTCTGGGACAAGCTGTTTGTTTCAATGCCAGAGATTATTATTGCTCTAGCGTCATTTTCAATTTGATCTGTGATTTTTGTGGTTAGGTTTTTGGCGTTATTCTCATTTATTCCTCGCGGATGTGGATTGCGGAATATTGATACAACAAGATTTTTATAAATTTTATAATTTTATTTAAGTGATTTTCGGGGGCAAGTAGTTTCAATGCTAGATTTTTTATTAATAGCTCCACACAGGAGGCCCTGAGGAAAATAATTCCGTCTTTGGGGATGCTGTGTGAAGTTCTGGGAAGGAAAGGGGTATTATGGGTGGGTAGGAATCTCGGGGTCAGTCTGTCCAGGAGTGATGGACGTATGAATCCATCCCTCCAACTGCGTTGCAAGGCGATGGGTTGAGATAGTCCGACTGGAAAGGTCAAAATGCCTCTCTCAACCATTTGTTTACCTCCAATTTACTCACGAAATTGTCATTTATGATGTTGATACCACATTTCTTTAGCACTTCATAATTGTAAGTTAGAAGCGATTGTTTGGGACAAGTTCTAGCAGTTTTGTTCTTGCAAAATTTAAAATTCTTTCTATCAATTTCTTTTGGTTGCCATGGATCTAGGCGTTGAATTTCCGTATTTCTTGCAAATTTAATTTCAAAATATCGCTGATCAGTACGATTTCTTTAAGTCTTTAAATGTTTGTTATTTTCTGGATCATGTAGTTTCAGTGTCAGAGATAATTGAAATGTCGGACTGTTTATCTATTTTTTCTTATTGAAATTGATATATATTGAGACAGGAATATTCAAAGGAATTTCTTAAAGCTTTTTAGTTTATTGTGATTGTTATTTTCTCGGCTATTTAGTTTCAATGCCAGAGATAAACGTTTCAATGCCAGAGATAAACTTGCTATTATATCTTCTTTGATAGACATTATCATTATGGAAATTGTTTAATTCAAAATTAATGAAATACTTAGTTTTAACCACTTTCACCATTTAAAAACCAACAAAACCTTCTTCATCTGGGTTTACTTATAACTAAATAGCTGGGGTACCGTGCTTTGCTCAGGGAGTTGATATGAGATTGAATTGACCCACGACGTATCTTGTACCAATGGGTAGCTCCACCCATACAAAAAAGGTTTCGAATGGTCCACAATGTTCCAGATCATTCCACAACATTAGAGAGTGTTCTAGAATGTTCCGCATCGATGTTCCCGATTCCCTATTCCCTAACACAACGTTCCAGAATGTTCCTGTATGTTCTTAAATATTTGGAATGCTCTCGAATACTGTCGAATGTTCTGGACTGTTCTAGAAATTTCTAGAGGGTGAAACTTCCAGTCCTTATATACAGGCAAAAACGGGAACCTTCTTAATTGATCGTACCGGGACTCGTTTCTGAGTTTTAGCGGGACGGATACTTTTCTATACTTTCTTTTATAACGTATGTTGATTACAACAATATACGTAAATATGGCAATAGTTGGGTGGCAGTGGGAAGCGGAGGAGGGGGCGTAATATGACGTAATTTACAATGGGAACAAATTCATTTCAAGTCATTTAAAAATATTTTTTGAGTATTTATAATATTAAAACTCATCTTTACTAATTTCTAAGATTTCAAGTTATATCATATCTGAATGGATACATTACAATGTAGCCATTATTAAAATCTTATGGTTCGGCCTCAATAAATGATTAGCAAACTCGGAGAAACTAAAAGGGTTCAGGAGAAAAATGTGTAAAACTAAGGTAGAAATTCGAAATGCCGCGGCTTAAGGCGCCATATCCCTGCTCAAAAAGAAGAAAATGGCGAGATGTGTAATTACGAATGTTAGAGAGATTGCGCTAATATTTAAAACGGTAAAATTAAAGCGAAAATTGTGAAAATGTATAATAAAACACCACTCGTTTAAAATAGAGCAATTATCTATTTGGGGCGGTCTAAAACGGCATTTAACGAAACGCTGTGAATTTTTTCATACATATAACTTGTAAAATTACTGAAACAGATGTGAAAATAATAATTTTCGGAGCATACTTTGCGATTTTTTTCTATCGAGGGAATTTCATGTAATTTGCGTGGGTAAATTTCGGCGTGGGGAATGTATAGATATTATCTTCAAAAATAACTTATATTTTTTTTAAACTTCGAATGTTTAAGAGGGATATGTAAGAAATCGGTAGAAATTCGGGTAAAGGCGACTTAAGTACGTTGTTTGAAAGTCAGTACAGCACCAATTTAAACCATATTTTCTATTCATCATTCATCAGATTTGGTTGTTGAGCAAACATCTAAATCAAATCAAATATTTGAAATGCTCTCGTCACCGGTGGTCCAATTAAACCATAAAATAATTGATAACTATTGATCTGATGGGAAGTAAATTGCAGAGGGATTGATGAGTCCGGGGGTGGGTTAACGCTTTTACCGCAAGGGGCATCAACCGACTATAAATATGTTTCAAACATCGAGCTTTTATTATTATTCTCGGAAATTAATGGCATTTCTAAGAAAGCTCGATGAAAATCGTATTCGATTTCTATCGTTTGATTATGTCTTGTACTTTAATGGCCCCCTATACTAGCAAACTAATTCTTGTAAAAGTATTGTGATTTCTAAGATCCAATCAAAAATCTTATATAATAGTAGTTTTGCGAACGGTGTAGACGTAGCATTGAAGAAGTATGTTTCTTATTTTATTTTATTTAATCAATCAAAATTTCCTGTTAAATCCCAAGATTTTGTAGGTAGGCACTTAACTCCTCAGCCTAATTTGTTCGCTTTTCAGAACAACTCATGTGGGTTCAATGGAAATCGTTGTGTCTCCCTTACTATCATGGTTAGAAATATGAAACACCCTGCTTTGAATTCAAATCTAAAAGTTAACCACAAAATAATTCAAATTTACACCTTTAAACCAAAGTTTCAACCGCAATTTGAAAATAATTTATGATTTTTTTATTTTATTATTTAAACACTAAATAACAAAAAAGTGAGTTGACGATAACATTTATAATACGCCTAATAAAGTTCACAGGCGTTTACCAAGTGAACTGCGCTAATTTCCCGTCGTATCACATAGGTCAAACTGGAAGGTCATTCAAAATCCGCATTAAAGAACACTTTATAAACTAGGTAAATGACAAAGGCGATTAGTCAAATGTAGCGTCACACCTATTCGAAAACAAACACTCGTTTGACTTAGACAGAGACGTTAAAGTTCTCCATACTTATAATAAAGGTCGTAAACTAGATAGACTAGAATCATTAGAAATTACCCGCTTAACTAAAAAAAATAGACCCTAACTTTGTAATGAATAAACAATAAGAATCATTTGTCTTCGCTTCTATATCCATTTTAATTTTCGCCATGTGTTCTAAAAGTGTAGGTGTTTTGTTTGTTTAATGAGATTATTCCTACTCCAATGAAAAACATGTGTCCCTTCAAAAATCAATTTTTAAAAATCCCATACCATCATAAATATAATAACTATTTGACGACAATTAGGTCATTAATAATTCTTATTACTTGAAAGGTTTCCCCTAAACATTGAAGTGAGCTATAAACTCCAGGTAATTAGCCTACTGGAATAATCAAAATAATTAGAAATTCAACATTCAAAGACGACTTAGTAACTAATGTAATTAATATAATTGATTAAAATCCCTGTAAACCACCCCTCTCCCCCCTCCCCCATATCTTATTTTTTATTTTATTTTATTTGGAAAACCAACAGTTTATAACAATAATGTTTGATGAAATACATATGTATAAAAATTTAACCAATAACAGGTTTTCACTGATGTCATGTATATAAACCGTAGGTTAAGAATAATTTGTACTAGTCTGAAGATGGCTTTCACGATCTGAAACCGGTTACGGTCAATAAAATTAAAATGGAAATAGGTTTTTTTTTTTTTTATTATTATAGAGTTTAATTTACTACAAGTTTGTCTGCTTTATTGATTTGATGGTTAGATACGTTTTTAGATTTTCATGGCCAAAAGTATTTTCGCTATTGGTTTTTGGGGTGTTATGCCGTGTTGCGCTACCTTCTTCTTTAGCCAACGTTTCGGACAGCGTTGCAATGTCAGATCCGGCAGATCTGCCCTGATAATGGGCACTGCAACGCTCTCCGAAACGTTGGCTAAAGAAGGAGGTAGCGCAACACGGCATAACACCCCAAAAACAAATATCGAAAAAGAAATATACGTTTTATATATATATACCACCACGAATTGTCGATATCAAAAATAGAAATATTGAAAATAAACTCATACTGTATATAACTTGAGATGGTCGTTTGCACAATCAAGCACGGAAAATCTTTATGCGGAAGTTGCCTTATCTATATAACGAAGATTTGGTGGTGTTTATGAGTAATGAGTAATTATACTAGATAGAGGGTACTCTTTTACATATATATACTTGCTTACTCAACTCAAATTTCGATTTTTCGGAGATGACTGACTAATGAATCGATCGAATTAAAAAAACTCTCCTTGTATTTTTCACCGTTTTCCATCAATCGATTCACGATTCTTGCTCGATCTCCAAATGGAGTTGGCACAATATGCCTGTTGTGTTTCTATTTGTTTTTCCTGTAACAATTCTAGTAAAGTCTATTCCCGTATCGTTATTCTAGCTACTGGCTATGCTAACTGTCCTGCCGTTGGCTGCCCAATGCCCATTACCTGCATCTCCACTGCAGTTTCCTTTGCCACTTAAATACATCGCGAGTTTTGCCGGTCTTTGAAAAAACCTGTAAAAAATATTTAACTTTTTATTTATCTCTTTATGCAAGGTAACATACTCAAACAATACTACTTTTAATTTGGGAGGCGGGTATGAGTAACGCAGCCCGGGAACCATTTATTGAATAACCAACACCTCTGCCATAGGTCATCCCAAGTGGTTCACTACGTTTGGTGACTTAGAAGGGGTTCATGAGGTGAGATTTGTCCAGATCTTGGTGACGGATGTTGCGTGCGGGACGGATCGGGAGACACCGGTTGAGGGAGACCTTTTGACCTCTCCTGCGGAACTCTCTCGACCCATTGCCTTGCGCCGCAGCGGGATGGATTCATGCATCCGTCATTCCTGGACACGTTGAACACCAGATTCCTATCCACCCCTCACACATTATTCCTTCCCAGAACTTCTCCACAGCATCCCCAAAGATGACATAGGCCCTGAGGGAATTTTGTTTTCCTTAAGGCCTCCTGAGTGGTACTAATGTAAAAAAAGAAATACTTTTTTTTCTCTTTATGCAAGGAGCACACAATACTCTTTTATTTATCTCTTTATACGAGGTAACGTACAATGCTATTTTATTTTTCTCCTTAGGCAAGGTAACATCAATACACTTTTATTTTTCTCTTTATACGAACATCAAAACAGTTTTATTTATCTCTTTATACAAGATAATACAGTTTTATTTATCTCTTTATACGAGGTAACATCAATACACTTTTATTTATCTCTTTGTGCAAGGTAAGATCAATACACTTTTATATATCTCTTTATGCAAGATAACATCAATACACTTTTATTTATCTCTTTATGCAAGGTAACATCAAAACATTTTTATTTATTTCTTTATGCAAGGTAACATCCATACACTGATATTTATTTCTTTATCCATGGTAACATCAATACACTTTTATTTATATCTTTATGCAGGGTACATCAATACACTTTTATTTATCTCTTTATAGTCAAGATCTGGACAAATCTCACCCCATGAACCTGGGCATCCTGGCTACGTCACCAAACGTAGCGAACCACTTGTGAGGGAGATGTTGGTTATCCAATAAATGTTACCGGGGTGACCGGTAAAATACGTCATCAGGCAATAAGTAATGCTAGGCTAAAAAAAGCATAAAAAAAGATTATTCAATGAGATCCAGGTTGAAAAACGTATTTATTAGTAACTTAGTTATAATCCACAAGATACTAAATATTACAATAACAGCTCTGCATAGTGTCCTTGTGGTTTTTAGTTACTAAACAACGCTGTTAGTTATTTTAGAATATGTATTGTTAATGTCCAGAGATTTATTATCGCTACGAAGTCAATTCTTTAATAATTTATTACTGTTTATATAAATCAATCGGCTGGATATCTAAAGGTATTTACACAGATAGATAGCAAAGATGTTCAAATACGCAAAGACTTGTAGCCTGGCGATTGTCTTTCGTTAAAATGACTATGAGCATTTTCTAATGAAAATAAATAGTCTTTCTCTTATCAGCGTCAGAAGTATTTCACACGAATTTCCACTCTGTGAAATTTTAGAACTCAATGTAAGAATTTTATTTTGCTTAGTAAGACTTTACAGCTAAGTTTTTTTTTTTTTTTACATGAATATAAAAAGTCCTAGGTTTCTTGCTACATTACACGTAAGCTTGTTTTTGTTTGTCTTTTGACATATTTTGTTCGCGTGTGAGCGAAATCACAAGTTGTTAATTATAACTGTAGGCATATTATATATAAAAACCCACCTTTTCAGACAGTCGTATCCATAAACTCAAATTCTTTCACCTTCACATTCAATGCCCGCGACACTGTAAATAACTAACCTAAAAATGAAGAGAAAAAAAAAACTATTTGTAAGCGTTTTTAAAGGTCATTTTAGTAACATTCTCCAGCCCTAAAGAGTCCTAAATTCTCCAGTCTTTTAAAATACATATTTTGATATTATCAACTCCACTTTTGCCACTAATCTTTTAAAATGTAATACTTATAGTGATGGGGGTAGCAAATGTAAAATCATGCAATGTCCAGTGTTTTAAATATATAATGTCCTCCGCGAGCAAAGCCGTATCTTCTCCAAGCACAAACTTTCTAATTAAAGTGTTTATCGGAAGTGACCTGCAGGTAAGTATGTTTCTGTATCCATTTGTAAATATTAAAATTAGATAGAACCTAAGAATTATGAATAAATTGTACAGCGCCCTTGAGGTGATTTTTCACAAAAACGGCGCTCTATAAATTATCCAATTATTATTATTATTATTAGATTGTTACTGTACTCATATTCATTTCAAAACAGTAGTTAGCTTTGTTTGTCTCTGTGGTGAATGGATCATTGAATAACCCCATTTTTAAAACGTCATTGCCAAACTTGAAGCAGACACAATATAAACAAAAACAAGGAAAAGTTTTCCCGAGTATTACGTATTCCCCACGTGATAGCAATTCTGACTAAATCGCTACCAAAAATAGAGCTAACTGACAGGCATAATTAAAAATAAATTGCTGTTCTATATGCAGACCAAGAGCTTGGACTTCTAAATTTAATCGCCAGCTTTTGCTTTTGTAAGACGAGATGCCTGATTCTTGCAGATGACGTTATTTGACACATGATTCGTTGTTTTCGTACGTTTTCTTCATCAGGGGTGCCAGATTTTTAAGCTGGTCGGCTAAACTGTATTATGGAGGTCGAATCGTTTGAACCTCGCATCACCTTCGTGCGCCGCAGGAAGTTTTTTTCATTCATTGCCTGTTTACTGTTTAGTCAATGACTTTATTGAGTGCTGCGCCAAATTCGTAAACAAGTGATTGTTTTGCCGTTAAGAAGTTACAGCGTGGTGCTACTTTTTAGCCTAACATAATCACTGTAGCTCTATACTATTTACTCCTTTCGTCAAATAGATTAAATTTAGATTTCAGCAGTATTCAGATAATTAAACGTCAATTTCGAACTACTTATAAAGTAATCAAACGCTTCTCTAGGTACCTACTACATTCATTGCCATACATAAATAATGAGGAAATATATCATTCGTTATCCTAGTTTGTTTTCTTGTATATTGTGACAAATGTTGCCCTCCAAATTCTGACAGGAAAACATTTTACTCTTGTATATTTGCAGAATATTTATGCCTAATACAAGTTGACGTGTTTGGTATACATGGACAACCGATGTTTCTGGAAACTAAACAAAACGTGGTGATGCACCCTGAAAAGCATTACAAAGAGAAAATAGATAATTTCTTAAGCTTTATGCTTTATGCTCGCGAATATCGACAAATAACCATCACTAGCCCCTTAGGCTAATTTGTTCGCCTTTGGGAAAAACTCTCACAGGTCTAATAGAAATCATTGTATCTCCCTTACTATCAAGGTGAGAGCAACGATCTAAACGGTTTCAGAAAGAGAAAACACTACGCTTTGTATTCAAATCTAAAAGTTAACCTCGTATGAAACCTCAAGTTTCCAACCGCAATTTGAAAAAAAAAGAAACTTAATGATTTTTTTTTATTAATAATTTTTAAATGAAATTTTGTCCTGTAATATAGGAGTGTTTTTTTCGTTTTCGGTAATTTTAGTTTGAAAAATCGTAAGGTAAGACATTTTTAAACCTTTTTATGCGGCTTATATGTCAACAATAATAATAATCTGTGTAAAGAGTAATAATATTACGTGTACTCATGACGGCTTAGGGGTAAGGTCGCGGGTTCAAGTCCCGGCGTGCGAAAGTAAATTTTATTTAATAATTTGTATTATTGTGCAATTTATTTATTTAAAAAATAAAAAGTAAATTTACAGCATATTTTAGAGTGGAAGATACTCTCTGGTGTAAGATATGAAACGTTGCTTGAAATGGCTTAAGCCGTATTTGATGACCAGATCCGATTAACCATATACTTATATTAGTATATTAGGATAAAGGAGCATCTTCGTTGCCTCAATAATAACGGTTTTTCAGAATTCGCCAACCATTTGATCGATAAAAATCAAACGTTTTGTCATAGCACCGGTGCTAAAATCTTACATCAAAACGGGCATGGTAACAGACTTAACAATTTAGAGACACTAGAAATTTAAAAAGCTATAAAAACCAAAAGTCATGTACTCAATAATCAATTAGACATATCAAGTAGTCCAATATTAGGTCTGTATCCAATAAACCCTTAATAAAAAAATTCCCAGTGCTCCTTACCACCATACCAGTTGATGCTTTGTTTCTCCAAATTTATTATGGTAACCCATTAGTCACATAATTATATTTCGGTTTTTTCCATTACTTCTGCACTTAGGTTAATGTATTTTATGGCCGTCGATGTGTTTGTTACATTTGTATCGTGTTGTCTCCCTCTATATTTTTTTTTATATAAGCACACATTATGACTTATTGTTTAGTATGTCATAATGTGTGCTGATGATGCTTGAGTAAAGCGAAACTGGTCGATTAAAAAAATTAATAAAACTCGTGGTTTTAAACAAAAAAGTATTTTATTTTATTATAATATGTCAAACCACGAAGTGATTGCTTTCTACAATAATAACCATATACTTCCCCGCCTTCTTCTTCACCATCTCCTTCCCCTCCCCAGTATCTTTCAGACTCACGACATACCATTCACATAAAACAAAAAACAATTACGTTGTCATTGAAAATTCTGTTAACAAACTTCTTAATTGCAGTTTAACAAGATAGTATTTTTGAAGAATAATAAAATAAATTTTAAAAATCGTAATATACGGAGCTGGCCAGTAGGCTGCAGCCTTGATAGCGTGCGCTCAGTACGGCCCTGTACACAAGAGATCATATATGAATATTTCAACCAATGCTCGCGAATATCGTCTAATAACAATGACTTGTACGTACATATAGATTTTAACTTTCATGCTATGGCTCCAAAAGGGCTAGACGAGACGAGGTGTGTTATATATCTGTCACCCCTGCCACATGTCCGTTGGTCTGAGACAAACAAGTAGCCAACACGACTCCTGTTCACAGAATAGCTATCCAAAATAGTATTTGGCAAATCGAACCCGCCGCCAAAATAATTATAATCTGTGAATTAATTGCACACATTATCCCCCTCGTGATATACCTCGACAATGGCATCACAAGACCACTAATGATTGCATTATGTTTTGACTATTAATATATGTGACGATTCGTTTTGATATTGAATATTATATCGTTATCTTTATTTATACCATGCTCCACGTATTAATTACGTGATGGAAATATTGTCAATTATAAAACATATTAATTTCGGTTGTCTGTTGTTTTTTTTATATGAATACCGCAGAAGAGTCCCAACTGCTCCCGTCTGGAGCCATTGGAGGTTATCCACCACTTACCCGCCCTGGTATAAGTAACAGATGCTTACTCCTTCAAGGCTCTCGCAAGGGCTCTAATTTTTTTTAAAGAACGAAGCTAAGTTTAGTTTAGAACGAATTTAGACCACTAATGTCCCTGCATACGTTGTTAGTAAGCAGTATGCAAGTGCTTAGCGGGAAATACAAGATACAATGTCTAGAGCCAGTGAACCTATGGCATCCCAGATATTGAAATATAAGAGATATGCTATCTATCGGCAGTTTTTACTGGGTGGGACTGTGCTTCCTGGAGTGCCAATATTTTTATCAAATACTACTGCATACTTTCAAAAAATCATCTAAATTCCGTAAGCAAACTAGGACCATTAGACCGTAGTGAGCCGGCAGGCGGGCAGCCATCGTTGCATATATCTTATATTTAAATATCTTTGGGTATCCCCAATAAGGAACTCCAGTGAAAAATATTATGGCTCAAAAAAAATGTTCAAATACACCAATAAACGCTGATTCTGAATATAGATTACTATTAAATAATAATAAACGCAGAGTTTTTAATAAAATATTAAAAAGTGCATTTTTAAGACTGTCGTTGAAACACAGCGTCAAGTTGGTAAGATGAGTAATGGTGAGTGGTGACGTCACTAATCACATGCTGCTCGGTATTCACCTGGTGATAGAGTGTTGAAGTTATACCGTAAACAAACCAATCGTTGTATTGAAAGCCATTCAACATGGGTGGTTTGGTATATTTATGCATTCAACATTTCGTGTAACTATTGGATTATTTTAGTATTTGTTTAGACAAATAATAGTTGTTGTGTTTATTGAAACATTATTTAGGACCCCAACAATTAAAATTATGACGGAAAAGAACTGTATTTGCGGACAATCTGATATTTCCAGGATAATGTTTTTCAAATATAATGGTGATAAATATAATATGTAAGTGCTGAATTTCGTGGAATAAAAGCTACTAAGTAAGTAAATCAACTTATTAGTTGTTTTTGAAAGTCGTAGTGAGCTGTAAAAAAAGATTTGGATAATCTACAGTAAATTTGGCCAACTTGAAGTTAAAGTCGTGTCATATTTGACATTTGATTTACGATAACATTGGTCGTATTTTCAAATTGGTTTTAGTATCAAGGGCTTTTTATGCAAGCTATCACACAATCGTTATGATCAGTGTATTATAAATACCAGTGTTTCTGTATGTGTTATACATAATACAATGTACTATGTTTAAGCAAAAGTCACGCCTGTCATTTGATGTCCTTACGATGTCATTTGTATTTGCAATGAAAAAGATGATTTATTGGTATTTTATTGCACTTTGGTACAACACAAATTATTCAAATAAAATTTATTTGCCCACGCCGGATTCGATCCGACGACCTTCAGATTGTGGGTCAAGAGCCTTACCCCTAGACTTTGTTTTGGATAAGTATTCAACGACTTTTATGGTTGAACTTCATGATTTGTGTTACGTTTTCCAGAGTAAAAAAGTAGTAAGTTTATTTTCCGACCGTGCCAAAATTTAAAATCCTGAATGTAGTTATTTTTTGTCTTAATTTGTTTGATACTAAGTGTGATTTTGTTACATACCTTTACTGCTAAAAATTCAGAGCTTCTTTGTCCAAAGGTCGATTTACATTTTGGAAAGATGAGTTTTAATATTATCAATAACCAAAAAAATATTTTTAAATGTTCCGTTGTTAAATTAATTCCCTTTGTAATTTGTAAACACAACAACGTATTGCCTCTTACATTTTTGGGTGTGCTGATGCTTTGAGATTTATCTTAGAAACAGAAACGTATCGGGCACTTACACTTTTGTGCTACCAGCTGCCTGACATTATCATGCGTCGGCAGTAACAATTTATTGTTATCATTAGTTTTCTCACTTTTTAACTAGTTTTGGATTAAACAATACAATTTATTGTTAATTTAATCATGAAAAATTATTGTTAATTTAAAGCTGAAAACGTTTGGTTACACTAAAACGTAAGAGGGTATCTTCATTTAAAAAAAAATAAAACATGTAAGCAAATCAAATTATACAAAATAAAAATCAATATGAAAGAGGGAAAATCAGTCTTACGAACGGAATTTAGGTCTCAATATTAAGTTATCTATTTTTGCGGAGAACTTAAATGAAACTTCAAAAATTGTTGTTTTCTGCTCTTCTGAACATTTGTCTTAACGTTTGTCTGCTATCCTGAACATTTGTCTGCTCTCCTGAGCATTTGTCTGCTCTCCTGAAAATTTGTCTGCACCCCTGAACCTTTATCTGCTCTCCTGAACATTTGTTTGCTCTCCTGTACATTTTTCTTCTCTCCCAAACATTTTTTTGCCCTCCTGAACATTTGTCTACTCTTCTAAGCATTTGTTTGCTCTCCTGAATATTTGTCTGCTATCCTGAACATTTGTTTGCTCTCCTGAATATTTGTCTGCTATCCTGAACATTTTTTTGCTCTCCTGAAGTTTGTCTGCTCTCCTGAACGTTTGTCTGCTCTCCTGAATGCCTTTTATAGATACGTTTTTGTTTCACAACCATCGTATTATTACTGCGTTTAAATCTCTCAACGTTAACTGTAAACGTGATTACGTATAAGATATGTGTATTATAAATAAACTAAAAGAAATGTGCTCTAAAAATGTATATCGCAAATAACTTGTTTATTTGAATAATTTGCCAGAATGCAATATGATCACCACTTACCGAAGAACAAATTGGTAAACGGTGAATTTTGTTACGCATAAATATTTTTGCGACCGAAACCTAGAACCAAACTTCAAAAACAGAAAGCTTCATTATTACATATTTAAATTTGGGGGTCAGAAATAAGACCTGTTTATTCAGGCTCTATGAAACTAGATACTCTGACAGTTTGAATAAGTTTTATGAATGATAGTCTGAAGACGAATCAATGAAGAATTAATAGAAAAAAATCATCTTTATCATTATGCACGAGAAAAATGCTAGCCATGGGGAACGAAATTGTGAACAGCTTACCCAGGCTCCATTCAACCCGATTTTCAGAAATTTTTGACCACTATTAAATTATGAAGGTCTGAATACAAATAATTATTTTAAGGTTAGCCATCTGTGGAAAATTCATCTAATTTATGATCAAAATATGATCTTGATAAGTCTGTTCTTCTGTGTTGGTAAAAAGTACAAGTAAAATAGGGTTTGGTAATTTTGGAAGTATAAAATGAAGATCTGGAGAGTCCGCATAAAAAAAACGGTGGAAACACATTTAGGGGCAGGGAGAGGGGGGAAATTTTCGTTGGAGTGAAGGTGCTACTCTAAATTTCTCTTATTGTTTCAATCCATTTTTCTATCCATATTTTCTTCACTTTATTCTCACTAATTTCTTCTTCCACCTTTTCTTAAATATCCGTGAAAATCAGCTTAATTAGCTTATTTACTTTGCTCCGTTTAATTCCGTTCATATTCCAAAGCGCCTCTTACTAATCTGCTCTGCTCGACCGTAATGTGAACGGTTTTTCGTCAGTCAAGTGGCAAGTTACTCGCCACTCGACTAAACTACTAGCCTAATCCTATTACAGATGCATACAGCATGTTTTTACAAGGCTAGTTTTGTAAGTCAATGGAATGTTCCGTGTAGGTATTAGTTTTGTATTTTAAAATTTTAAGATTCTTTTCTAAAAGTCTCTGCCAATAACAACGATTAATCAACCACGTTCAACCTGACATGTTTTTTGCATATCAACGCATTGTGTTCCAAATACTCGTATTTTATTCTAACATTGTATTTTTCTTTGTCTTTTCTACAGTTCATTTTCTGTCAAAACTCAACTTTTAAATTTTTTTTTTGAAATACCTACCCGCTGAATGAACATTTTTTAAAAGATTAAAATATTTAAATTAAAACTACTCTAAACACTATTTGACCCAAATGTGAACCCAATATTACTATTCAAAAAAAGATTTTTATATGAAAACTTCTTTAGCACCGTTGTGATTTGAAACTCGATAAAACGAAAAATACTCGACAAAATATCCCCGACAAAATATCCTCCGACAAAATATCACTCGACATAATATCCCAAGTGCAAAATATCCTACGGACAAAATATCACCCGACAAGGAAGGAAGGAGACAGAGCAAGGAACTTACAGTTTCGGTTCAAATTTTAAATTTAGAGCCGAAAGGTTTTGTTGGGTGAGGTTAAGTTAGGTTAGATTTGGTTGGGTTAGGTTAGGTTTGGTTAGGTTTTGTTGGGTTAGGTTAGGTTAGGTTAGATTTTGTTGGGTTAGGTTGGGTTAGGTTAGGTCAGGTTTTGTTGGGTTAGGTAAGGTTAGGTTCAGTTAGGTTACGATATTTTGTCGAAGGATATTATCGGGCGGGAAGAAAAATCGCGGAACCGTGTTCAGTACTCCGCCGTTGAAAAAAAGAATACAATATACGAGTAAGATTAATCTAAAAAAGAAGTGACAACGTAAATATAATTACGGTTGTTTGTGAAAACTCTCTTTCTCTAAATTGACTAGAGACTGGAGACTGGAGGATTGCGCTTATATCTCATATTTAATCAACTTTATACTTTATTTTACTAAAAATACGAGTTTCGTGCTTGTTTTTGCACAAGTAAACAACTGACATTGCAAGAATGAGGTCCATTGGTCATTCTACCATTTTTTTAAGTAAAACTTCTTTACGCACGCTTGACACTTGGGGGGTAAAATGATGAATACGTTCCAAAAAAATATGAAACGTTACGAAAAGTTTGATTGTTACGAAAAGTGTGATTGTTACGAAAAGTGTGATTGTTACGAAAAGTGTGATTGTTACGAAAAATTTGATTGTTACGAAAAGTGTGATGCGATCGGTGATCAATAAAAAAGGAAACGAAGCATGTGCAACTTTTGCCCACGCTTCGTTTCCTTTTTTAATGTGTTTCAATGTCATCTGTTCTTTTATAAGTTAGTGAAGTTTTATTTCAGTCGTGTGGTCTAAAGCACACTCGTTTTTTCATATATTTGGCTATCATTGACCAGAGGAAGACCTAGAGAGCTATTTAACTCCCAATTTAAACAGGGCACACACCTTCCAAGAGTTGAGAACGTATTCATGTTCAATTACAGTGATTCAACGCTGCGACGGGTGATTTTTTGCTTGATGTTTTTTATCTTGTATTCCGATAATAGTTTCGCGGTATTATTATCCCGACATGACGAATGAATCCCGCATTTCTTCCTCCTCGTCTCGATCTGAGATTCAGTGATGAAAAAATGTTGAGGGTGTGTTACCTTATGCTGAAATACTTAAAAGAAATTTGGAAAAAAGATATCTTGTTTGGAAGAATTCGGCAAAAACTTTCCAGAAAAACTGCAGACACTATTTACAACTCAATTGTTGCTCCACACAAACTACTGCACAACTATTATTTTCCTGCGTAACGAACGAGAACAAAATAAGTTTCAAATTCTCCATAATATTCTCCACAATGAGAATAATACTTCGGCGAAATAGATTTTCAAAAGTAAATAAAATGTTAATGTAGTTAAATTGGCTAATCGTGAAACAGATGCTGACCTTGAACACGGTGATATTTATCCATGAAATAGTAAAAAATCTGTTAACAAAATACTTATTAAAATAAATTATGTACAACAAGAATATTTACAGACATAACACAAGGACGTGCAAGGAAATCTGGCTACAATAAAAGAAAAGCGAATACGCAGAATAGTTTGTTGTACAAAAGGGTGAAGTTTTATAACATGCTACCAGAAGTCCGCACCAATTGGTATGCAATATAGTATGCTTTTTGACGGTGCTCCAGATTTTATGTCCGGGTTAAATCTTTCCCAAATGAAAGACTAAACCCTTCCACACACTTTTCCACAAATGAATATCTAGTAAATTCACGCAATGTAAGTGCACTATATAAGTATAATAAATACAAAACAATACAAGAACAATATGTCAATCCACCAGAAACATAATGGGAAAATATTTCACCGACTCCAGATATTTTCATATCAGAGGGTTCGGCTCTGATGAAATCCTAACTGGTCCGATAAATCCTACTGATCCCTCAATATAAATATTTTATATACGTAGTGTTATAATTAATTAACAATTTGTAAACTTTAATGTACAAATTACTAAAATAAAATTAATAAATAAAATAACTTGGGAGATGTTGGCATTGTTACAGTTACTTTTAATCTCATCTTAGTATTATACGTTTTGTCTTTGCAAAACCAAACTACTGGCATCGCGACAGTTTTTTACCAGTTGATTTTTACGAAGTTCCCAACTTTAATCAGCATGGTGATATTTAAGCGAGGATACTAATTATAAACTTGCAGTTAAAACCTTTTTGCTGCTAAGCCCTGCGGACGGCTTTCTGTTCTGCTTCGCCCAGTTTGAGTGTAGGCGACCATTTTATAAATCCGATAGGAACTGGTTCTATCGGTTATTTATATCCGGTTCCTCGGATCTACTGCGATCAAGTGACAGCTAGTCTCCGGGACAAAGTAACCGCGATATTTAATGACGTCATATGTAATGAGTGAAATTCTGCACGTAATTTTGACTAGCCCAAAGTAGGGAGTGCGTGAGTTTAGAGTTTCGAGGACTTTTATTAATTGGATCGTTTTAAATAGACAGCTATTTGTCTTGCAAGTCCAATTCGGAATAATTGCAACATTCTGTTTTCTACAGCTTTATAATCTTAGATGTCACTCTATTTACAAAATATTATTAAGATTAAATAGTGGAGGAGTCAAGCAAAATCAGCAAGAAAGACAACAAAAGAGGTGACAGTTTGCACCTGTGCTGGATAGCTTTTGCGAACTCCATTTCAATTTCACGAATACGAAAATACAAGGATATTATTACGTTAATGTATTTTTACTATTGCTAAATATATAAAAAGCCAATTATATTTTATAACGGCCGGCTTTACATAACTTTTTCTCTCTAGCTCTATCAACTGAGTTAGTGGGTCCCTTTCCGATTCGGTCATTTTTAACTGTATTTCGACCAAGAACTACCAACATTATCTTATTTTATTTTATTTACAAGGAAAAATGAACAGAAATTTTGCATTTATAATAATAATATTCATGACATAATATCCAATAATAGATTTTCACATAATTAAAATTATAATAAACTGAAGCACCAAAAAAAGTGTCATGTACCCGTAAGAAGTTAACAAAAATATAACCTTGAAAATTGTAAAAAAAAAGAAGTTATAAAAAAACAATATAAACAAATAACCTGCTTACTAAATTTCAAAATATAAAGTATTCTTCATTTTCTTAACGCATATTTTTATTGGCTGCTATTTTTATGTACAATTGCAAGATTCAACCAGAACTAAATGCTATCTAGATAGTGTCTTAATATTAAAATATGCGACATCTATTGACTTTTCTGCATTTCTAGGATAAATATTTAATTTTTATTTTTAAATTGATGAGATAACCTCAAATTTTAATATTTAATTAACGAAGATGGATAAATTTATCCAAGACACTATCTAGATAGCATTTAGTTCGGGTTTTGAATCTTCCAATCGTATCTACATAAATATAGCAGCCAATAAAAATATGTGTTAAGAAAATGAAGATGATGTTGGTAGTTCTTGGTCGAAGAATGATACAGTTAAATATGACCGAATCGGATAGGGATATATTAGCGCAGTTGGTAGAGCACAGACCCGACGAGGCATAGGTCCTGGGTTTGAGTCCCAGATGTGACCGTATCTTTTTCTGACTGTTTCAGATTTTCGATTGAGTTTCGCTAATATTGTCTTCATTAATTAAATTTAACAATTTGAGGTTTTACTCATAAAATTTAAAAATAAAAATAAATATTATTACTTTTACTGAAAAACTTTCAAGTAGGGAGCCCGCAGAGGAGAGATTTTAGTTGCGGAGATAGTTACGTTGCAACAGTTGCTAGCATAAAAATCCATTGCGGTATATGGTGGTACTCATCCGAGAGACTTTTTTGAAATGGTACATATTTTGGAATAGTTATTCAAATGTGTGTATTTAGGACAAAAATACGGTTTACTTGCCACCTAACTAACATTTCGGGGCTATGAGCTCTTTTTGCTTGTGGGCTTTATTAACCTAATATGAGAGTTTTGTAAATCTAACTAGGTACGTTTTTTTTAACTATTCTTTCAAAACGATCTTAAAATAATAAAAGTCAGCTGTGCCATTTTTAATTTTCTGCCAAGGATTTTTAATTTGAAGGAAAACATTCATTTCAAACCTTTTTTTAAATCAAAATACAGTCGGTACCTAATTGATTTAAATTTTGTGTTTTAAATTTTACCCAAATTACCAAACATTAATGACTGATTAACGTTTGTGTAAAATTTATAACATTTTTATTTAGTTCCTAATAACATATATCTATCTCTCCGACGGAGTCTCCGTGTCCATTTTAATATTGTAAACCCAGCAGCGTTCATCTTATTTTTTATTGCGGTATTTGGCCATCAAAATCACTCTCTGCTGGGTAAGGTTAGGATAGGTTAGGTAAAATGTTAAGTCGACAAGTGAGCTTGTTGATACTTCGGTGACAATTGTATATTGCATCTCTAAATTCTGTACCGTCTGTAAGTACCATTAAACATGGGTTTTTCATAAACTCGTAATCTTATTTTATAAAAATATCTGTAAACATACCTGTAAAAATATCTAAAAATATAATACAATAAACACTTTTAAACGCGTAAATGATTTTCCGCTGCCTCAAACCTACAGTACATATTATAAAACTATAGAATGTATATGTTTTTAAGGAGTTAAGGGTGTTACACAATAATACATTTTAGCCATGTTGAAGCAAGTGCAATATAAATTGCATTGCCTTAGAAAAGTTTTTAACCAATATTTTCAAGGACCTACGTACTATTATTGCTGTATCATCGGCTTTAGGAACATTTTTCCAATACATAATTTTATTATTTAGATTTAATATAGAATCAGGCCAAGCACAGTTCCCTGTGGTATTCCATTTTTACCTGTGCTTCAGTACCATAAATATTCCGAATTTTGGTTTTTTGTTTTTCTAATCGCAATCTTCAAAGTTACTAGTTGTTTTGTTTGTGTTCCTTTTTTAAGCTTTTTGTTACATTGTTTTATGAATAAACCATGATTTGATTTATCAAAGACTTTTATTAAATCTAAGAATACAGCTAGAAATTTTCCTTTGTTATTATTAGATTGTTTATTTTTTGACATACTTTTATGAATTGCATCTTTGGTAGGTAGGTACCAGTTCTTTTCAAAAACCGTTCAGATTTTGTGATAGAGTTTTTAATGTTTCTGGGCATTTAGAATTGGAATTACAGTGGAGATATTGAATTTTTCTGGGAAATATCCCTTTGTGAAAGGGGGTATTAACCACTCGGATCAATAAGCTTGTTTATGTGACGATGTAACATTGTATACAATGTACCTGAGTTATTAAACACAATTCATTTATTTATTATTTATTTGATATATATTTACATTTTATACACAATTCAATGATGTTGGCCTCACTGGGTGGTTTACCCGTGCTGAGGCCTCCATTTCATGTACAAAATTATACACAATACATATAAATATATATATAATATTAGTGAAAAAAGGAAAAAAAAAAGTAAATAATAAAGTAAGGTTAAAAACGATATTTTTAATAAATGCTGTGTGTGATTGTGTTTTATATTGGTTTTGTATGTTTTATTATTTTATGCTATGATATTTTGGTAGTATTGTCTATTTTGGTCTTTAATCCATTTTGTAATTTTGTGTCGGAATTTATTTTTGTTTTCCTCAATTTTATTTTCAAGTGTTAGACTGTTGAATGCTTTTATAGCGTGATATTGGTAGTGTCTTTGTCCAAAGCTTGTATTTCCCTTCGGAGTATTTAAGTTTTCTTTGTATGCTTGTCTAACTGGTCTGTTTGTAATATTTTGTGTTTGTTGAAGATTGTTTTTTTGGTCAAAGGTGTAATTTAGTAGCGATTTAACGTATAATTGTCGTATATCTAGTATGTCACAACGGTTGAATATTTGGTCTGTATCAGTAAGTCTATGTTCAATTATGTCGCAATCGTTAATTCCTAGCCGAAAGCACGCTGTATCGCTTTCACTGTGTGACAAACGAGCGCCGCCGCCTCAAGTTCGCGGTTCGAGGGGAAAACATCACGTGGCCGAGTTGCTCGTTGCCCATTGCTCGTTGCGAAACGCAAAATAGAACTGCCGAGAATTAACTGCGGGGCTATTTAAAAAAATCTCTCGCCTCTTGAACGCCTACGGACGGAGAAGTTTGTCGCTGCATCAATCAGATTAATGTTGAATCGGAAGTGGTACGAACAACAATCTTCCGCTTTCTTTCGAATATTTAAGATGAGTGCCGCGAATCAAAAAATAGGATCGAATGAGAATCAGATAGACAGGCAGCCCCAATGGCACTGGAAAGTAACCTGGTACGACTCCAGACTAGCAATGGGTCCAGGAATATTATTGGAGAACTAGCTACCATCAATAAAATAACCCTCGCGGACCAGCAAAGAAAGGGACGAAAGCAGCAATTGCAGGATCCAAACCGGCCGTAGGAGTGGCAGTTTGTCGCACTAAACTGCATATTGAAAGGTGGGTCAAATCCCAGCACCGGAAGGAATGGAAGAGGGTACCCGGAATGAGACAATCCAAAGTACCTACTGATAAATGGACCAGACTATGCTGAAATTTGGCCAATTATCAATCAAACAGTATTAATAGCCATGCGTCTGTCGTACACACTCGATTCACAAATAGATTCAAACGGAAGCGCTGTCATCTATATTATTAATACGCTAAAAAAGCTACTTTTGTAATTCGGTTTCGAATTCAAGAATTCGTCAAAGGATGGCGCTACTTACGTGAGCAGGTCGCATTAGGACGTGCCGCCCTAGGTTATACCTAAATACTTATGTACTACGGAATTATTGAATTTGAGTATCTCTCCGGATATGGAAATATTGACGGTAAAACTTAGAGTTGTGAATAATAGTATCACGCGGCTATATATTACAAATGACGTCATTGCCTGTCACGGTTAATTTTTCCTGGTGACTAGCTGTCACTGGATTGCAGTGGATCCGAGGAACTGGCTATTGTTGGAACCAGTCGGATTTATAAAATGTTCACCAAAACTCAAACTGGGCGAAGCCGAATAAAACTCCCGCAGGGACTAGCAGGAAAAAACTGCAGAGCATTCATATTCAAATTTTAACTGCTAGTTATAATTATTATTGAAATCTCTTATTTTTCTCGTCACTCATAAAAAAAATACATATAAAAATTATATAACGCACTTGTTGTGACTGAGAATTGCTCATTGAGTCTCTCTGAGTTTCAATGAGTCATTTTTCAGTTTCAACTGCAAACTAGCTTCTCAGTGTAAATAGTTTCTTTCAGTTTTCAGTCGCCGTGATAACCTGAAACATGAGAAAAATAAGTCGAAAAAAATTAGGCGCCGATCGCGTGATATTTGCTATGCTCGTAATTCTCAGGAAGTAAACATCTTTTTCAGAATTGCTTTTTTTTACTTATTTGCAACATATATCTTTCTAGTTTTCTAGGAAAGCTTGTGGAAACTTGACAGCTAAAGTACCTACTCGTGTAATAAATAGAATCAAATCAAATCCTACTTTACAATTTAAGGATATAATTATTCAGGTTTACCTACCCGACGGAATTTTAACTAGCGATTTCTGCACTTATTTGGAGTCTAAAAATGTAGATGACATTTTGGTCTCAAGCATTGGACTGTAAGGGAACAAGGGAAACATGTGATGTAGGCCTGCCGACTTTAAGGGTTTACTTAAAATTAATTACAACAATAGACTTAAAAATGTCAATGGATCAGCGGGAGCGAGAAGGTGGAAGGGGGGGGGGTAATAGGGCGTAATTTAAAAAGAGATCAAATTTGCCATAGGTGACCCCAAGTGGTTCGCTACTTTTGTTGACTTAGCAGGGTTGCCCGGGTTCATGGTGCGAGGTTTGTCCGGGTCCGCCAGCTGCATGGCGGGCCGGATTGGGAGAAATCGGTTGAGTGAGACCTTGTGACATCTCAAGCAGAACTCTTTTGGAACATCGCCTTGCTCTGCAGTGGGAGGGATGGATTCATACGCCCGTCACTCCTGGGCACACTGACCCCCAGATTTCTACCCATCCCTCATATCTATTTCCTTCCCGGAACTTCCTCCCCTTCTTTCCTAAAAATACCATCCATACAGCATCCCCAAAGATATCAAAGGCCCTGAGGGGAATTATTTTCCTCAGGGCCTCCTTTGTGGAGCTAACATAAAAAAAATATATCGGAACATTTAATTTTTTTTTGTTGTTATTTATAATATTTAAACTCAACTTTACTCTCTTTCTAATTTCCAAGGTTTCAAGTTTGCTTAAATGGATACCATTAACATTATAGTTTAGCAACTTTATTCCATTTATCAAATGTGTGATTTGTCTCCAATAAATGATTTTCAAACTCCGAGAAACTATTACTGTTTAAACACCTAATTATGCTCTCCGATGTTTTACCTATATAAACAAATCCACGATCTTATTAAACTATTTGTCTTGTTTAAAAAATTAAGAAATATATTGAGTTGTCTCATTGTACCATTCCAAACACAAAACACATCGTCCACATATCTCTTCCAACAATGTAAATATTTTAATAATAAGGCGAAAATGTTAAAAATCTTATTTTCCTTATCCAATTTTTAAAAGTTACCGGTAATTGAAATGCCACGAACTTTCCGTACTCCAAATTAGCTCAGAAATCTCTGGATAAAGTCTATCGGTTATGTGCTGATGCACTTGTGTACACTGATTTTGGTAATTCTGAAAGACTTTTTGCTAAAATTGTCACGAAAGGAGTTTTTCGTAAATTTCTGTACCGAGATAATGCAATCGCGGAAAGTGGAAAAATTTGCTATAAAATGAACCACGTAAGTTCGTTTAAACTTTGGGTATTTTCAAATTGTAGTATATACCGATGTCTACGTGGGATTATGTAACTAAGGGTATTTGATGTTCCCAGACAGCGCAGCCGGGGGTCTGGTGTTCGGGGTGCCCCTGTCCCAGTGCGCTGAGGCCTCCAGGAGGGAGGGCACACTCCGCCGGGAGAGCGCCCGAGGCTCCCGCAGCAGTTTCTCTTCCCTGCTAGACCGAGTTGGAGACGAGGTAACTATTATTAACATTTTTTTTATTATTGTTTTGCAATAAAATATAAAAATACTACTGACACCGACCCGGCCACGCGTCGCTGTGGCTAATGAAAAACACCACCATCTACAGGATACTTACCCAACCTAGAAAACCAATTGTTTTGTCGGTAAATTAACTCACACCGCCATCTGTTAGAAACTTATGGAACTTACAGATAATTACAAAGCATTGTCATATAACAAACATTTAATTCGCAAAAATCAATTCTTAGATCAATAATCGAGATTAAAATTATCATATCTTTTAATTTGGACCAAATTACACACATTAAGCCAAATTTCATAAAAATCGGTTAAGCAGTTTCGGAGTTTATGTCGAACAAACATCGTGACGCGAGATTTTTATAAATAAACATATTTAAATGGAACTAAAATCGTTATTAATTTGTGAAAACGCCGCCGCACTTTTAAGCACAGATTATGGAAATCACACTTCATTTCAACAATTACTACAAGAAACAACTATTTACGTACACAAAATAGGTTTTTAGGTTCTTAGTTTAGGTAAATGAAGTAATTCATGCGTATTTAGTTTGAAACGAAACTTCGCAAATGTCAAATCCAAGGTGGCGGTGAAGGAGATGTTTTATGTGGGCAATTTTTAACTTTGAATGAAAATCGTATTTTTAATGCAAATTTTTCCGTCTATCACGACTGAAACCGATAGTGCTTGTGGTAATTAAGTTTAAAATTAGTTTACTTTTCAAAATGTATGCCTATTAGTAAAGCGGCATGCGGCGGTGTTTTCACGGTTTACCAAATCGTTCATTGCTATGGCTGTTACCAAGCTACTCACTTTGTTTTTAAAATTTTTATTCACATTTATTTTTTTAATAATACATTCGAGTTCAACAGGTCGTTTTATGGAAGGGAAAATAACATATCAAGTTTATTTTTTTAATAACTTACTAGCAAATTCCCGGCGTGAGTTGCAATGCCACTTAAATAAATAAATTGTTTCTCCCTGCGCCTGCGTGACAAACACACAGAAGAACTTTGTTTACATCAAATGTACACGCGGTAGAAGAGAAGCCTTAAGAAAACTAAAGTAGATAAGACCGATTATACTATCTCACTATCTGGCAGTCTAGATCCTATAGGTGTACCTATGTGTTTGTCTATTTTTAGTGTCGCTATTTTTATTTTCATCGAGTTTCAAACACAACGGTGCTAAAGAAATTTTCACTTCAAAAAGTTCGTGTTCAAGAAAAATATGTTAAAAAACAGTAAAAATTCGGAATGCCGCGGCTTAAAACGCCCAATTCCCACTAAAGCCGCGCCATCTTCCCTGATAATCCGCTATACTGCGGCTAAACCATTGCGATCCGACTTATAAAATATATCCCACCTTGTTGGCTAGCGCTCCTACATCAGTTTTATCAATCTGACAAAAAGAGTCCGTTGGTTTTGACATTAAGGCAGGCGGCCTGAAATAGCTCCCGGCGCTGTATAACTGTATACTGTACAGTACAAGCGCACACCTTGCTCCGTATTGTCAGCCGGCTATTACGGGAACGCGGGAATGTCTCCAATCAAATTCCTAGGCGCGCGTGACACAGGGAATCTTTTCAAATTGGAATTATTTCGAATTTCAATTTTTAAAAGTCCGCGGATTTTTCGCGGTTTAAAAATCGGACGTGTTACCATGGAAAATCAATTTATTTGCTCGTGCTTTTAGGCCCGGCTTCCCACATTTATTACATATTTTATTATTGAATACAAAAAAAAATCTGCGTTTTATAAATTTTAAATTAAATATCCCACTAGAAGACTTAAAATATAATCTATTACTAAATATTCTAAAAATACACATACTAGACGAAAGACGTAAAATAAACGACTTGACTTTTTTATTAAAAATACTTAACCTAAGTTAGACTGTTGCGAACTCCTGCAAAATTACAAATCCCGACAGTAACCACACGACAAAATACACTATTCTAGTGCAGCATTCATAAGCGCAACTACATTGCCCACTCTCCGATACAACGATTTCACGCTGTGGGAAATCAGTACTTAGATGATGTTGACATATTCAACATCAACTTGGCGAATTTAGTGGATCTTGTAAAAAACTTATTCCAAAATTATTCCTAAACATATATGTATTTTTGTAAATTTATCAAATCGCTGTATTTTTGTAACTTGTGTGCATTTTATCAAATTTTATTTTTATTATTTCTTTATCTGTTTAAAAATCACCTGTCATGAATTTATTAATTGTACTACCAAACATGCAAAAGACCTCTGGGCATTGAATAAATAAATAAAATTAAATTTAAAAAAAATATATATATATATTTTCCTTAAACACAAGTTTTGAAGCTCTTAAAAAAATATATATGTTATTCTTGAAGATAATATCTATTATGTACATTCCCCACGCCAAAACGGCAATTATACGAAATTCCCTCACACGAAAAAAACGCCAAGTATGCTCCGAAAATTATTATAAACACATTATCAGTTATTTTACAAGTTTAAAAAAATTCACAGTGTTTTTTTTTTAAATTCTGTTTTAGATATTCTTCACAAGATTTTTGCTCTATTTTCAAATATATATTATCGTTTTTAACATTAGCGCACTCCCTCTAACATTCGAATTTACATATCTCTCATTTTTCTTCTTTTTGAGCGGGTAGTACCGGGCCTTAAAGAGAGGTTAGAATGCGTCGAAAAGTGAATAATAGAAAATCTTGTACGCCCGAAGAAGACAAGTTAATAAATTATTTTATTTTTGTATTAGTTCCCTTCAAGAGGCCCCGAAGAAAATAATTTTCTTCAGGCCCTATGTCGTCTTTTACGATTTTACACCTTCTTAGGGAAATAAAGGAGAGCATGTTCTGGAAAGGGAAAAGTTATGAGGGATGGATAGGAATCTGGAATAGGTGTCCTGGACTGACGGAGGACTGAATCCATTCGTCCCACTGTCTTAGTGATGACATCTAGATGAAATGGTTCCTCATTTGACCACTCCCGATCCAGTCCGTCATGCATTTGGTGACCAAGACATTGACAAATATCACACCATGTACCAGGGCACCCCTTCTAATTCACCAAACGTAGCGAACCATTTTAGGTGACCTATGACAGCACAGTATACGCGCCTACTCCTTCCAAAAAAATGGAAGATAATCTCAGTATAGCTATGCTGAAAGACCATCATTCCGAATCAAAACGTTTCTTGGAAGGGCTTTAGTCATGTTTGGTCAGATCTAAATACCCAGGAACTTTCTAATATTTCTCTTGCCTATTTTACTTGCTTCCCCAATCCTTTCAGGCGTGGGAAAGCCTTATTTTTTACGTTAGCTCCACACAGGAGACCCTGAGGAAAATATTTTCCCTCAGGGTCTATGTCATCTTAGGGGATGCTCTGTGGAAGGTTTTTTTAAGGAAGGGAAGGATAGGAAGTTTTAGGAAGGAAAAAGGTGTGAGGGGTGGGTAGGAATCTGGCGGTCAGTGTGTCCAGGAGTTCAAGGCAGTGGGTCGAGAGATTCTGGCTGGAGAGAATAAAATACCTCCCTCAACCAGTCTCTCTCGATCCTGCCCACCACGCAGCGATGAGCAGACGCATCGGCCGCCGAGACCTGGACAAACCTCACTTCATGAACCCGGGCACCCCTGCGAAGTCACCAAACGTAGCGAACCACTTGGGTGACCTATGGCAGAGGTGTTGGTTATACAATAAATGGTTCCCGGGGCAACGGTACCCATACCCGCCTCCCAAATTGCCCACGACGTAATACAATAATAATTGGAGTGCCGTAGTCCCACTGACTTCGGGCGATTGCAATTAATAATTTTTGTTAATGAGTTTAACTAATAAAAAAGAAGGCAAGACGCTGTCTTGTTCATTATATAATTTTCAATTATTCAATGAGAAAAAGAGTGTCCCCACTACAGTTAAAACTGTTCTTTAAAATTTCAACAGACAAACTAGATACCATAGATAAAACCGTTAAAATTCTTTCATATACTTTTACCTAATCAAAACGAATATCCGTTGCGGAGAATCAAACTAGGATTTACCATAAATTGTCTGCGATCAAAAGAGAAAATAAATAAACACAGCGGCAAGCGCTTTTTCTTTTTTCCACCGGAAATATTTTAAGAATTTCCCTCTTGCGAAATTTACCGCTTTCAAGTTATTATTTTGATCAATTTTTCTTACACTGGCAACATTTGGACCGGCAGATCAAAATTAATATTATTTCTACCCTGGCAAGTATTGGAATAAAGGCTTAGATAAATTAGGAAGATTGAAAATTAGATGAAGAATGATTATTATCTATGGAATAGCGTAGATACTTAAAATACATCTAGACAGGGATTAATGGTGGAGTTACCTCTCGACTTGAAGTCTTAAGTAGTTTCTTCTGTCAAGAGACAAGAATTAGTTTACTATCTAACTAACTAACTAACCATCACGCCGTTTCCCCGCAGGAGTAGGTGGAGAGGACGGACCGCCAAACAACTAGGTCTTGGCATACACTTCTTGCCTCGTTCACATTTGTACATCGCCTCGTATATGCTCTTCTATTATTCTGATTCTTGACATGGCCCGACTCAATTATCTGATTCACATTGTCGTGCCATGTCTTTCTCGGGCGTCCCCGACTTTTTCCACCATTCACATTGGCGTATATATTCCTTACAATCCTTTCCTCGACCATTCGCTCTACATGCCCGAACCATCGTAGCGTCCCTTACTTAATCTTATTCATTACGCTTACATCAGCCTTTAATTATTTGCGGATCTCCACGTTTCTCACACGATGGTTCACGGTTTTATCACACATACGCCTCAGGGATCTCATTTCTACAGCATTCAGTCTACTTTCATCCTTCCTCTGACAGTTTCATGCCTCACTGCAATACATCATTATGGACGGCTAGCTTCGCTTCTTTGGACAGTTTTATGTTGGCGCCAACGGCGTTCAGTCCTCCATTAATGTTTCAATATCTCTATCAGCCTTCCCATCTCTCGTAAACATACTTCCCAAATACACAAACTCATCTATCTACCTGCTCCAAGTATTCATCATTCACAACTATTTTCGTACTCCCTCTTTCAAATACCATGTCTGTAGACTTACTCTTACATTCATCATAAGCTCATTAATTTTCTATTGGCCCCTAAATTTATATTATTTAATATCTCGACGTTCCAACGTATTCATATAAATATATGTACGTGAATAGGAGGTAGAATAATACAGTCATGTTTACCTCAACTATTTTTATACGCATCGTTTACATTTTTTTTGTTATTCGTGTCGGTGTGAGTATATGCATGTAAAAGACCATCCATTCTTGCTGAAATTGTTCAAACTTGAAAACTTAAAATTCTTTCTTATTTTCTATGATCTACGAGTATCATGGGTTTAAAACATCTAAAACAACCATGTTTTTAGATTTTCATGGCCAAAAGTATTTTCCTTATTTCTTTTTGGGGTGAAATGCCGTGTTGCGCTACCTTCTTCTTTAGCCAACGTTTCGGATAGCTATGATTAACAATAATTACACATCTATCTGTCGGATCTGCCGGATCTGCCCTGATGATGGACACTGCAACGCTGTCCGAAACGTGGAAATTGGATGAATTTGTGTATTTTGGAAGAATGATTACGAGAGATGGGAAGGTTAATAGAGATATTGAAAGAAGGGTAATTGCAGGTAACTCCGTTAATAGGCCAATAAAAACTGCCCAAAGAAGCGAAGCTAGCCGTTCATAATGGAGTCCTGCTACTAACCCTGATGTATGGCAGTGAGGCACGGAACTGGCAGAGGAAGGGCGAAAGTAAACTGAATGCTGTTGACATGAGATCCCTGAGGCGTTTGTGTGGATGTATGATCGTGTGAGAAATTTGAATATCCGCAAAGAATGTAAAGCTGTTGTAAGCATAATGAGTAAGATTAAGAAAGGGTCCCTTAGATGGTTTTGGCATGTAGAGCGAATGAACGAAGAAAGTAGTGTAAGAACGCGAAAGTAGTGTACGACGCAAATGTGAATGGTAGAAGAGGTAGGGGACGCCCGAGGAAAACATGGCACAATCAAGTGAATCAGATACTGAGTCGGGCCATGTCAAAAGTCAGAATAATAGAAGAGAATCTATGAGACGATGTATGAATGTGAGTGAGGCAAAAAGTGTGTGCCAAGACCGAGTTGTTTGGCGGTCCGTCATCTCTACCTATACCCCTAACTGATGCTTAATTAGTTAGTTAGAAGTGCTGGCAGAATCGAACCTCATGGCTGAAGAATCTCCAACTTCCTTATTCCTCGCCGCAGTGATAAAACTAGTAATAATATCAAACCTACGAAACTATCGATGAAATTTTGAAAAATGAATTCATACGGTATATTTTTTCTTGCTTTTTCTTGGCTTCTACATTTATTAATTTTAACAAAGAAATACCAATTTATCATGACGTTAAAATATCCCGGCGTTAGTTAGGTACGACGCGACGCACGTTTGTATTCGCATCGGCCTTTGTGGTAGAGTAAACATTTCCAAGGGAATCGAATGGCGCGAAGAACAATCTGCAGACGTAGCGGAGTACCAAATTATTTCCACAATATGGCTATTTTGGGTTTTGGTTATTTTATGAAACGTTTCCCTGACGTATTCGCGAGAATATTTCACGTTCAGATCTTGCTCCGAGTGTTTGGACTTTCGTAGTTTTCTTTTAAATGGAAATTTCTTAAGCACCGTTGTGATATGAAATTCGATGAAAAAGAAGTGAATGACACTAAAAAGAGGCAAACTTGTACAAGTATATCCAGGATTTAGCCTGCGAGAGTATGAGATAGCAAAAAATATTTATTAATTTCACGGGTACTCGGTTTCAATATAAAACGTTAAATCCACGGTCCCATGCGAGTCGTCTTTGGTCTAGTGGTATAAAGCGCCTGACGACCCTTAGTGGCCAGACATTTAGCGGACCTTGGGTCGAATCCTACGAAATCCAAAAAATAAATGTGTTTATTTTAAAAAAACTATATACAATCTTCAAACCACTCCAAAATTAACAGGCAAAGAAAGAGGCATCTAGTGACTCCGAAGAAGAAAACACAAATACTAACAAGATTACCAAATGTATAGGAAAATGTGCACTGGAATTCGACGACAAAAATATGGAAAAAATCATCCTTCCATTGATAAAAACAGTGCTTCATAGTCTCCCCACTCTTGTCCACTTTATTTTACTGAACTTTCATTTCTACCACGTGTGAATTCCACACTCTGATTTTTAAGGTTTATAACTTTACATTTTACCTACTGCGTTGGCCCTTAAGGTCATTTTAAATTCACCATTAGAAAGCGACACCATGTGTAAGAAGGATCTAACAGATTTCATGTCATTGTTTTCTTCCAAATGCCCCCTTGCAAAATGATTTTGTATAAAATGGTGTGGCTCAGAATCAAAATGTTGCTTAAAATGATTTTAGCCATGTTTGGTGGCCGGATCTAAATAGCCAGGTTGAGCCAAGAGAGTTCACAGTTGCTTTAAAACTTTGAAGAAACCCGTGGTTATGCTAATCTTACTTTCCCCTTTCTCTTTTCTTCCCCTCTCAATTCCTTTCAGCCTCACAACAAACCCCGAATCGTAATGCCATAGACCCACTGCCTTTGTGGTAATTTATTATCCGATATCCTCATGTAGATTTCTTACTTCTCTAAAAGTTTTAATTTCCATACCTTGATAGCACCTACGGTATATTCGACAATGTTTCTCTCCCTCTCCCTCTCCCTCTCCCTCTCCCTCTCCCAAGAGGCTATATTCTTCTTGTAAAAGTTTTCTTTTCCCAATCTTGATAGCACCAATGGGAGATTTGACATCTCCCTCTTTCTCTCTATTATCTGAACATCTTCTTGAAGCTATCTTCTTCCTTTAATTTCATTTACCAACCTTGATCGATTGATTATTATGATACAATAAATAAGTGGCGCTATTCCCGCGCGGGTTACTAACTAGGATTGTGGCTTCTGACGCATGTGGTGTAATTTTTTGCAATGGCGGCGCCAGCAAAATCCCGATCTTTATCATTTACCATCCGTCATCGGTAAACAATGGCTAAGACACTAAAGCTATATGCATATAATAAAAGTCAGACCTGCAACTTTGATGAGTGGGTTTTCGATATTCCTTTTTTTCTTTACGATACAATAAATTCTCTATTTCGGTCGGGCGATTTATTCTTCAATTTACGAGCAGAGTTTTGTTAGTTTATGCGGCTTTTTCATCTAGGTAGTAATCTGAATTTCGCTACAAAGAATCGTATATTTTAAAAAGAGAAATTTCACTCTGTACCATTACGCTTTTTCGTTTGAATACCGCACAAGATTTTTACATAATACCAAAGTCAATCATTTGTTCAAGAAAGATTGTTTTTGGATATTTGAAAATATTTTATCAATTTCCCGCGAATTATGTTTTTAAAAATGACGTCACTTCGGGTACACCACAAAACTAACTACAACGGTACAGATTTTGGAGGACGATGGATGAATGATCAAGTCAGTGCCATCGAGAAATTACAGTTTTTTTACTTTAGCTCCACACAAGAGGCCCTGAGGAAAACAATTTCCTTCGGGATCTATGTAATCTTTGGGGATGCTATGTGAAGGGTTTTTTTAATTAAAGGAAGGAGAGGAAGTTCTGTGAAGGAAAATATATTAGAGGTGGATAGGAATCTGGGAGTCAGTTGTCCCCTCCCTTTGCGGTACAAGGCGATGGAGGGTCCGGCTGGAGAGGTAAAATATATCCATCAACCGATCTCTCCCGACTGTAGGTGAGCAAACGCGTGTACCGCAAAGATCTAGACAAACTTCACCACATAAACCTGAGCACACCTGCTTAGTCACCAAACATAGCGAATCATTTGGGGTAACCTATAGCGGGGTTGTAGGTTATCCAATAATTGGTTCCCGGTATGGAGTTTAATTTGCAAATGGCGACGATTGTTGATGATACTCGTTGTTACTGCAGATTTGTATGTTATTCTACTGCAATGTTAAATAAACGGAGTGATTAAACCACAGATAAGATAAACAAAGGGAGATATGCTGTGGGCAGTTTTAACCTTGTGGAACTGTATTTTCTCGTGTCGCCGATATTATTAACCAATACTATTACACACCTTCGCTTAAGCTAAAGTATACGCCCCTATTCGAACTCGCACTTAAAACTTGTCGTTTTCGTTGGCACTAATACTTAGAACAGATTTCTATGCGTACACGTTTCGAATGCATTCACAATTAGCAATACGTACAAATGACGATGAATAAAGCTTGCAGTAATACAAATCGATAGAGATCGATATTTTAGTTAAAAAAATGATTCCAGTTAAAATTTTGATGAAAAATTCTTATTCTCAGAACCGATAAATTGAAACAAGTGTGATCTGGTCTCTGGGCACGTTTAACGTGTCCCATTCGTAACAAATCCAAATCAATTGTTTCTAATCTATAATTAGATAACTGAATTTTAACAGTTTTTGGTTTTGTTCAATAACTTTAATCACAATAACACTCACAGTGTGTTTTTGTTGTAAAAATCCATAAAAAGAAACTCTCATTTTTTACTCATGTTAATTTATTTTGTATTTGAGTACTTCACAAGAGTCCCATCTGCTCCCAACCATCTGGAGCCAGTGAGACTAGGGCATCCGCAATCGGGGTATGTTATAAGGTTTCAGGTGGTGAGGAGGGGAAGAAATCGAAGAAAATGAAGGTCGGAAAGTACCCGGTTATTCAGATCTGGTCGCCCAACACGGCTAATAAATTTAAAGCAACCTTTCTGTTCTGAATGGTGGTCTTTAACCAGGTTTATACTGAAAGTATTTACAATTCTGTTTCACAATTAATAATTTTACAATAATAATGACAAGTATTTTGGGCAACGCTGGGTGCTCTACCCGTGTTAGGGCCTTCATTTTGCGATTTCATATTTTGTTTCATGATCTTATTATAATTTTATACTTTTCAATCAATAAAAGCAACTTATTTTCTCCAAGTGAATCAATAGGCTACTTGCATGGATTTCATAACGACTTTTTTTACTAAGATTACGAAAATGTTAGTAAAAATTTTAAGAAATGTATGGTTTTTCTTATTTTTAAATAAATAAATCCATTATTTGAGCTCGTGACGTCACTACATGAAAATGTACCGGCTCCGATTATGTTCCCTTAATTTTGCAAATTCCACACTGATGAATTTTTTTTTATGTGGCAACACTTTGATTTCCGGCGATTTTTTTAAATTTCCGTTTAACGTTCACTAGATTTATTGTTTGTTCTATGCGAACTTATCCTTTGGTTTGATTTTTTAATAAAGATGGCGGTGTTTTTACAGATGTTACGAAGAGAACCCAATACAATTTATTGCTATTCGTGTGGAAAACGTTCTTTTTTTTAAAATGATTTTCGGCTATGTAATTATCGTTTTTTCGCAAGCATAAAATTATGTCCCGTATTTCCGGTTTATAAAAAATGGTCTGATTTTTTGGATTGAAATTTTCAAAAAAATCGCCAGGGTTTCAAAAATACGATTAAAAAAAAATAAAAAAAATGGAATGTCTTAGAATATTTGCCTTAAACGGAATTTTTTTTTTTTTAAATGTGATGCAAGTGGCCTATTGTTGATGTTTGTCCTGCAGATGTAATGAGCGAAGTTGGTGTTTGCGCTGCAGCTGTAGTAAGCGAAGTCGATGTTGTGGGTTCACTTGAGAGCGGTAACTAACCAAAATTACTGGTAAAAAGGGCAGAAACTTGTGCGAACATGGGAAAAAAATATTTATTCTTCTTAAATATGCTTTGTAAAAACTAAATAGAAAACAAACCGGATCATATATAAGTGGCAGTTTGAATGTAGGAACAGCCCATGCAAAAAGGTTCCGAATTTTTGTTGCTGGTTTAAAATCGTTTTGGCCAAAGTGAGACGAGCAAATCATGCTATGGCGAGTCGGAAACCAGTTTCCCTTTCTCCCCGTTGCGTCAATCCATTTTTCTTGAATTGTTCCGTCCTTCGGAAATCTGAAATAATTAAAATACCATAAGTTACTACATCTAAAAACGGATATAAATTATACGTTACCTAAGATAAATAAATTATCACGCTTTTTTTGTTATACTTCTCCCCGTCCCACGAACCCTCCCCCCCCCCCCCCCTTCATCACTCCCTCACCCCCACCAACCCCCTCCTTCATTTCCCTCCCCCACCCACATAACCCTCCACCTATCAGATCCCTCGTCCTGGATTCTCTTCCCCTTCTCCTTCCCTTCCTGTCGCTAAACTATATGAAATACGCACATTTCTCAAACTGATCACGCGCCAATTAATTTAATAACGCCAGAGCTTACCGTTATATATATTGAAACCTTCACGGGCGTGCCCACTTGAAAACACCAAAGTTTCATCCCAGTCGGATGAATGGTATAGGAAATAATTTCATAATGCTAGAGCCCACCATTATACTCGTGTATAGAAACCTCCGTGGGCTCCGGCACTAAAAATCACCAAAGTTTCATTGAAAATCGAATAAATGGTACACGAACGCATGCGGAACAAACAAAGAAAGATTAATTTTTATAAATAATGATTTTAAAAGAAAAGCATTGCTTTTGTTTCTACCACCAATCAGCATCTACAACAATAATTATCTACAAAAATTATATGTTTATACATATATATATTTTTTTTTTACAAAGCCCTACTTATATTACGAAATATCGATGGTCGGTATTTAAAAGAATTCACGTCCCCATCACTAGCATCGTAATGGTGGCGATGTTTGTTTTAACGAGGCCTTATGTCAATAAAAACTTCGAATAATCATTTTAAAATTGATAACATACTCTAATTTTGTACTTACCGGTAAAATGAAACTCCATTTATCTTGAAGTTCACATTTCTTGTAGTATTTTTGCATAGTTGCACTGAACAAGACGGCATTTTGAATAAAACGGGCACAAACTGTACGCGGTTACGACACAAAACCAACTGAATGAACGAATTCTTTCCGTATTCACACTACGCTACGTAGGCCGTAGTCCGTCCACGGTCTGGCGGCCAACATGGCATATCTCGGGTTTCTAATATCTTTGGATTAAACTATTTCAAACAGTTGAGTTTTTTTTATTTCGTTTACCAAGTTTATTTGGTATTAAGTTTATTTCTTATTAAGGTTATTTCGTACTAAGTATATTTCTTATTAAGGTTATTTTGTACTAAGTTTATTTTGAATTAAGTTTATTTCTTATTGTTAATTTCGTACTAAGTTTATTTTGTATTAAGTTTATTTCGTATTAAGGTTATTTTGTATTATGTTCACTCGGATCCTCGAACACGCCCATAGCACACTTCTAACGGTTGATATATATTCAGTGCTATCTGAAAGTCTCTTTTTTATATAAAAATCGAACTCTGCTGAGCTAGTATAACTACGGTATTTTCAATCTGAAGTATGTTATATGACTTGGGAGGCCCGGACCCCCGAACCCATTATTGGATAACCAACACCTCTGCCATAGGTCAACCCAAGTGGTTCGCTACGTTTGGTGACTTCGCAAGGGTGCCCGGGGTGAGGTTGGTCTGAGTCTAGGCTGATGCATTTGCCCACCCTCATGCGCAGGTCGGATCGGGAGAGAATGGTTGAGGGATTCCCTTTGACATGTCCAGCCGTAATCTCGCGGAACATCGCCGTGAACCGCAGTGGGAGGGATGGATTCATACATCCGTCTCTCCTGGATACACTGATCCCCAGATTCCTAAACACCCCTGATAGCCTTTTCCTTAGTAAACTTCCTCTCTTGAAGCCACACACATATATATATATATAAATGTATATCTTCGATGCTCTTCTTCTTCCTTAAGGCTTTAGTGAAGTCTCTTGGTCTTGAAACCACACACATATCTATAGATTTATCTTTTCAGTACTCTTCTTCTCCCTTAAGGCTTATATTAAAGTGAAGCCTCTTGGTCTTGAAGTCACATACATATCTATAGATTTATCACTTCTCTTCCTTAAGGCTTATTAAAGTGAAGCCTTTTGGTCTTGAAGCCACATACATATCTATAGATTTTTCTTTTCAGTACTCTTCTTCTTCCTTAAGGCTTATATTAAAGTGAAACCTCTTGGTCTTGAAGCCGCATATATATCTATAGATTTATCTCTTCCTCTTCCTTAAGGCTTATTAAAGTGAAGCCACACACATATCTATAGATATATCTCTTCGATGCTTCTTTTATATTTTATATTTTCTTGTATATTGTATTATATCTGCGAGATTTAAAATGAATGTTTGTTTATAAATTTAAAATGAGATTCATCCATCAATTCATAAGTAAAACAAGTTACGAACAGCGCAACAAAATGCCGGTTAAGTCGCTGAAAAGGCGTCTGCTCCCATTCTGTCTGTAATCCTAGCCGCTCCGGATTAGCCGCGGCGCTGTTGCAACCGGCCTCCTCTCAAAGGGTTATCTTTATCCATTTCCGTCGCGTGACGTCAATGTGATGTCAGCCGTAGGGCCGGTGACGTCATACGGGAAGTGCTATTACTATTTCTGCAGCCGCGAGTCCCTATGGCAGAGCTAAGCAACCTTTTGCTGAAGAGCGCCATAACAGTTTTCCTAAACCTTAAGGCGCGGTGTATTTGTATTTATGTATAATGTTAAAATCGATAATATTTAAGCAAAAATTGTGAAAATGTTTAGTAAAACCCAACTCGTTTGAAAAACTCGAAGGGGTTATCTAAATCAGCATTTATAGAAACACTGTAAATTTTTCATACGTATAACTTGTAAAATAACTGAAACAAACGTGTTTATAATAATTTTAGGAGCATACTTTGCGATTTTTTTCTATCGATGGAATTTCATATAATTTGCGTTTCGGCGTGGAGAAGGTATTTATATTATCTTCAAGAATAACATATATTTTATTAAGAGCTTTAAAACCTAAAGTATTTAAGGACCGCAACTCGAATTTCTACCGATTTCTTACATATCTCCCTTAAACATTTGAAGTTTTTAAGCTCTTAAAAAAATATATGATATTTTTTAAGATAATGTGTAGATGCTGCCCATGCCGAAATGCAAATTATATGAAATTCCCTTGATAGAAAAAAAATCACAAAGTATGCTCCAAAAATTATTAAAAACAAGTCTGTTTCTATTACCTTATAAATTATATTTTAAAAAAAAAATCACAATGTTTCTTTAAATGATACTTAAGATGCTCCCCAAGAGATTTTTGCTCTATTTTAAACGAGTCGTGTTTTATAAAACATTTTCGCATCGATTTTGGCGCTGTAAATTTTAGCGCTATCCTCTAACATTCGTAATTTCGTATCTATCCAACTTCTTCTTTGTGAACCCGGTTTCGGAGCCTTAAGGAAAATATGTAATAAATCAGTGGAAATGTAGGATACCGCGGCTTAAGCCGATGAAGGTTCCGCAGATGTTGGGAAATGTGGGAATATTTGGAAACGCCGGTTATCAGTCTTGCTGCAGCTTTGAAAACTGACGGAACATTTTAAGTAATAGTTAAGTCGTGATACTACATAAGAGTTTTTCAGCATCTTTGTGGTCTTATCAGAATATTTCTCTTTATAGATTTGATTCGGCGCAGATTACTTACTGTTTTATTCTGAGATTTGAATGAAAGACCTTCATCTACATCTCTACATGTACATTCTGGAATGTTGTGGACTGTTCGGGAATAGTTTGTAAGACATTCCGGAACATCCCAGATCCTTGTGAAAAATTCCAGAACACTCTCGAATGTTGTGGAATGTGCTGGAACATTGTGGACCATTCGAAGTCTTTTTGTGGACTACCCATTGGTAGGGATATATAAAGCAAGATCCGTCATGGGTTCGAACATCAGTTCAATCTCATATCAACTCCCTCGAAGCCGGGAACCCCAGCTATTTAATAAAATTGTGATGGCAATTTATAAAGTGAAAGGTTCGGTTTCCCTGGCCTATAGCGATGTTCTTCAAAACGCAGCAAAGTGATTTATAGGGTCTTGGCTATTTTCCACGCGAGCAGGTGTGGGCTGATAAAGTCAATCGTTTTATTCGCTGGCAGTCTGTTTTGATATGATTTTTAAATTCAAGCCGATGATATCTCGCGACTCTGGATGTTAAGGTTTCAGAAATAAGTCCGTAGTGTTCGTTTTTATATTTTATTGACGTAACAGTCTTAGTAATGAAAACAGGGACGTCTGACAAGGTCCGTTATGAAATTGTGCGTGTGACAAGCATAACAGTGTCTTACAGTCTTTCATATTATATTAAAAAAACACAACAAGGATGAATATAATGTATACAGTGTTTTTGGTCCGTATTGTTTTATTGCTTCCTTTTTTATATGACTACCTCATAAGAGTCCCAGCTGCTCCCGTCTGGAGCCAGTCAGTCTATGGCATCTCGAATTGGGTGATGTTGTGAGGTAGTGGGGAGGGAAAGTAGATGGCGAAGAGGAAGGTGGGAACTACCTGGATAATGCTCTGGACTGTTCTAGAAATTTTGGAGGGCGAAACTTCCAGCCCTAATATTTTCAAAAGCACACCCTTCAGGCGAAAACGAGAACCTCCTTCATGAATGGGGGATAGAGGGCTACCACACCATATAACTCCCTTGATCGTACCTGGACTCGTTTCTGAGTTTTAGTGGCACGCACATTGTAGTTCACTTTCTATTGATTTCTGACCTACTAGTACAAGTGTTTCAAGACAGAAAATATTACCACAATATTATTTATTCCAGTTTCGTGTGGTCCATAGAAAAATTAAACCTACCAGTTTATCAAGGCAATTATTTATCTTAAACATAATCTGGTTGCTAAGAATAACTGTATACCATAGATCCGAACTGCTACTAATTTTTAAAGTGTTTTTAATTATTTAATTAATAAAATGGTGCCACAAAGTGAATTTGCAAAATTTGAAGCAATATAAAAATGTTTATTTATGTATTTATTTATTGTAGTTATACGCCCGTGGGGGCTTTTACATAGATTATAAAATATTATTTAAGTTAGCGAGGATTACACATACATAGAATTAAAACAAATATTTTAAACACTATACTATTTGACAATAACATAGAACAAAATATAATATAAAACATTACAATAACACATCAAATCGTTAAATATATTACACCCACATTACAATAATTTGTTGGATTCCACAAAGTGTTGGTTTAAATTGCATTTTGGATTATAAAGGGAATCAGCGAATTTATCTACTATACCACTAAACTTATTGCCTAAATCATGCATCCTATTGGTAAGTGAGTGTGCTTGATAGTTGGTTGTGTATGTGTTATAAAAGAATGTTATATTTTGTCTAGTATTCCTTGTCGGTTCATGGATTTTAATAGTAGCAACGATGGCAGGACTGTCAATTAGGTTGTTCATGACTCTGTATAATAAAATTAGGTCTGATGTCTAATGTTCAAGAATAGAAATAAATAAAGTATGTCACCGAGAGCCGAAATTCTGTTTCCCATTTAACGAATCCAACTCATCCATCGCAGTTGTTCTCATTCCAGAGTGGGTCCTGCGAGAGCCTGGCCTCGCGGGACAGGCTGGCCAGCTCGGAGTCGGAGCTGGAGACTCCTGAGGAGCTCGGCTCCAATGCCCCCAGGGTGCCCGGCATCGTCTCCTGCTGCCTAAACCACCTCAGGCGGTACGGGATGAGGACGCTGGGACTCTTCAGGGTTTCCACGTCCAAGAAGAGGGTGCGGCAGGTAAGAACCAAGCTTATTTCATCTTACCACGTATAATAAACTGGCTGACATCTGGTTCCATGACAAATCAACTAAGTGATATTTCAATACCCCTTTGAAGTCATTAAAAATTATGGAAGATGAATTAAACATTGCCCATTACATAACCTAACGCTACCTATTAAACTAAGTTATTTTGTAATTTTTTTTTACATTAGCTCCACACTGAGGAAAATAATTCCTCTCAGGGCCTATGTCATATTTGGGGATGCTGTGGGGAGGGTCTTTTTAAGAAATGAAGGAGAGGAAGTTCTGGGAAGGAAAAGAGTATTATAGGTTGGTAGGAATCTGGGGGTCAGTGTGTCCAGGAAGGACAAACGTATGAATCCATCCCTCCCGCCGCGGTGCAAGGCTATGTTCCGAGAGAGTACGGCCAGAGAAGTCAAAGGGACTCCCTCAACCACTCTTTCCCGATCCGGCCTGCCATGCAGCTGGTGGGCAGATGCATCCGACACCAAGACTCGAACAAACCTCACCCCATGAACCCGTGACCTATGACAGAGGGAGGTGTTGGTTATCCAATAAATGGTTCCCGGGGCTGCAGTACCCATAACCCCTCTTTAATAAGTTACCAAAGAAAAGAAAAAAACGTTAACCTCACTTTATTGTTTCAACTACTGGTCCTAAATTAACCCACAATACACGACCCTCTATCTGTTTTGCATCAGCTAACCAAAATCTACTTTTTCTTTCACGATCATACGTGGTTTTGCTACACATACGCCTCATTTTGGGATCGTATTTCTAAAGCATTCAGTCTACTTTCATCCTTCCTCTGCCTTCCATGCCTCACTGCCATACGTCAGTGTAGGTACCAGGACTCCATTGTGGACGGCTGGCTTCGCTTCTTTGGACAGTTTTTTTTGGCGCCAACGGTTCTACATTCTACATTAATGGAGTTACCTGCATTTACCCTTCTTTCAATATCTCCATAAGCCTTCCCATATCTCGTAAACATACCTCCCAAATACACAAACTCATCCACCTGCTCCAAATATTCATCATTCACAACTATATTGAACACTGTTTTCGTACTCTCTCTTTCAAACACCATGACTAGACTTACTTACATTATTCATTAACTCATTCTTCATACATACTTCGTTCATCCTAAACACGAAAGACTCCAAGCAATCTAATACCAAATAATCCATTGGTTGGTGGTATTTGTCCTTCTTAATCGAATAAACACGTTTATTTTACAAATTTGAAATTCTAACGGTACTACATCTTGTTTACGATTGTTTTTGGCTATTATTAATTGAATTTAGCTACTAAACATCATTCATAGAGCTTATGAAATATTTGGTTGGAAAATATACCGCGTGGGAGCGCTGCTGTACCACCGAAAGGCGGGAAACTTAAATAAATGACAGGTCGCTTTTGAAATTCTTGATTTAAACCGGGAATATTTCGCATATTTTGACCGTTTGGAATTCAAATAGATATGTTTATATCCGAAATGATTTTATTTGGCATTTTAGTTTGAATTTATTATGTTAATTAAGACTGCATTCTTTCCAAAGAATTCCCAAGAAAAATATTTTTAAAATGCACACTGCTTGCCTTTTTGTCTCAATTGTAACTAACCAGCTAGCTAACCATTACGCCGTTTCCCCGCAGGGGTAGGCAGAGAGGACGGACCGCCAAACACTCGGTCTTGGCACACACTCTTTGCCTCACTCACATTCATACATCGTCTCATACATTCTCATTAATGGAGTTACATGCATTCACCCTTCTTTCAATATCTCTATCAGCCTTCCCATTTCTTGTAAACATACTATCCAGATACACAAACTCATCCACCTGCTCCAAGTGTAATTACACCTGCTCCAAGCTCTCAATTGTAACATAAAAATTACATAAATTACTTTTGAAGTGAAAACTTCTTCAGCACCGTTGTGATTTGAAACTCGATGAAACGGAAATAACACTAAAAAGAGACAAACGCATACATCTATAGGATTTAGCCTGCAAGATAATGAGATAGAATGAAACCTTTCCACATTGGCCGCTTTGATTATGAGCTCACTTTTCAAGGATCATATTGGTTGAGATTGTGAACCGCGTGTGAACTGCACTCGATTTTTAAAAATTAATATTATCTATTTTATTATAATATTACTAAATTAATGATATGAAAAAAATAATATCTCTACTAAAAGAAGCAGGGTAAGTGATCAGATCTCTGATACTACTCAACCTTCTTCTTCTCCATCTCACAAATACCCTAATCGCTGAAGACTCCAGATACTAATATCTACAGCCTGTATTTCGGACGAATATCTACAGTTCATATGTTGGACAAATATCTATGAACTTCAGAGTGAAGTCTAATATCTACAGAGCTAAGGTCGGATAAATATCTATGACGGTCCCAGTGGTGACGAATATCTATGGAGCGTAGGTGGGACTAATATCTACAGAGGGCAGCTGACCAAGAGGTTGTACGGAAAAGCATACATTACTTCAATGACGTAATACTAACCTAACCTAACTTAACATAATTTAAGTTTTTTAAACGGTATACGCAATATTACGTTATGCCAATATGCTATACATAATTGCAAATCCAACCTTTGCCAGTGCTGTAGATATTGTCGACTTCAGTGTTCCATAGATATTAGTCAGCAGTTTGAGCTGTAGATATTCGTCCTCGCTGTGGTTCTCATAGATATTAGTCAGCAGTTTGAGCTTTAGATATTCGTCCTCACTTTGGTTCTCATAGATATTAGTCTGATTTGTTCAGTTTTTGGATTTCCTGTAGATATTAGTAGACGCCTCCGTCGCTGAATACCACAGTTCCCTTCGGGCAGATTGAACTCAAGTGCGGTATTGCGGAACTGATGTTAAGAGCAACTTTACTGTAGAGCGGAAAACCTGTCATGACATTTGCACAGCTCTTCAGTTAGGATTTTATTGGTAAATGCAACTATTTCCATTCTAAAAAACATTAACATCACGAGCTACGGAGCTTTAAAACATCTTTTTGCTATCAACGATAATGCGCCATATTAATGTGATTTATTTTGGGGTATTATGCGAAGGAGGTAGCGCAAAGCGGCATAATACCCCAAAAATAAATGGCGATATTACTTTTGGCCGTGAAAATCTCAAATCATACGAGTATCACACACCTTATTGTTTGCTCCGTGATTTTGCTATCAATGACAGTTCGCCATATTTTTGTTCCGTGATTTTGCTATCAATGACAGTTCGACATATTTTTTGTTTCGTGATTTTGCTATCGATGTCGCCATATTTTTTGTTCCGTGATTTTGGTATCAATGACAGTTCGCCATATTTTTTGTTTCGTGATTTTGCTATCGATGACAGTTCGCCATATTTTTTGTTCCGTGATTTTGCTATCAATGACAGTTCATCATATTTTTTGCTCCATGTTTTCAATGGCAATTTTTATTCCATGTAATTTTATAAATAGTAATAATAATTTTAAAAATGCAAAAGTCGGTCATTTTAAATACATGTAGGATTACGAAAGATTTTTTAAATATTTATATTGAGGGATCAGTAGGATTTATCGGACCAGTTAGGATTTCATCAGAGCCGAACCCTCTGATATGAAAATATCTGGAGTCGGTGAAATATTTTCCCATTATGTTTCTGGTGGATTGACGTATCGTTCTTGTATTGTTTTGTATTTATTATACTTATATAGTGCACTTTGCTTGAATTTACTAGATATTCATTTGTGGAAAAGTGTGTGGAAGGGTTTAGTCTTTCATTTGGGAAAGATTTAACCCGGACATAAAATCTGGAGCACCGTATAATAATTGGATAATTTCTAGAACGCCGTTTTTGTGAAAAGTCACCTCAAGGGGGCTGTGCAATTTATTAAGAATTCTTAGGCTCTTTCTAAAATTATTATTTACAAATGGATCCAGCAATAAGCCATATCGCTTGTTCCATGTTTTAGCTACCAATGACAGTACGCCATATTGTTAGTTCTGTGTTTTTCAATTGTTTAGTGAGAAACTAGTGTGTTGATACGCTCAGTCGGTATTAACTTTCAGATGACATTTTACCACCTCTTCGTAATCTGTGTGAAGGATTATTACTACCAAAGTGAAGGATTGGCTATGGCTTCATTTAAACAAGCTTAATATAAAAATAGGCTTAGTGTACAAAAAACCAAACACGGTTTTCAAAGACTTCCTGGAGACACTATCCTCTCATCTAGAATCATACAAAAGAGGTATTGTATTTGGAGACTTCAACGTAAATCTGATCGACCCAACCAATATACAAACTTGTAAATACACAAATACAATTAGATTGAATGATTTCACTATTTTGAACAAAATAAACAAAAAACACGCGACACGCATCACAGAAAATACGAACACAATAATAGATCATATACTTACCGATACAAAACTATCATACTCACTAACGAACTGTGATAATTCTATATCAGATCACAATATACTACTCCTTGATGTAATTCACACATATGTTAAGAGTACACCCTTAAAATCGTCCAAAAAATACACACATATTAATCTTGATAATCTAAAGAATGATGTCATCCAAAATCCTTTTAATCTTAATATGAATAATGACTCGGTATTAAATTATGATAATCTTGTAAACTACCTCACAAATAAAATTAATTCTAATAGCACCACTAAAATTAAAACAAAAAATATAAATAACCCAGACTGGATAACCAAAGACCTTATAAAATTGATCAACAAAAGAAATAAATTGCATCTGAAATTAAAAAGACAACCCAATAACACATTTTTGAAAGCAGAATTCGTAAAAATAAGAAATAACATCACTACAGAAAAACTAAACTTAAAACAAAGACACTACAATGATCTTTTTAAAAAATGCGAAAATAACAGTAAAAAAACTTGGAAGTTAATGAATAATATTCTTAAAAATCAGTCTAGTACTTCGAATAATTTTTGTACTAAATTAATAATTAATGATGAAATAGTCACTAACAATGTAGAGATATGCGACCACTTTAACCATTTCTTTTGCAACATTGGCTCCTCCTTAGCTAATAATATAAGTAAAAAAAGTCGTACACAAACCGGCCAATGAAATAACATTAGTACATGATAGTATAGAATCTTTATATCTTCAACCAACAACAGAATTAGAAATAAGCAAAATATTAAAATCATTGAAATCAAATGCAAGTGCCGGTTACGATAAATTTAAATACAAGACAGTGCTAAGTCTCTCAACGGAATTGGTTCCTATATTATCAAAATTGATTAACCAATGTTTTAAAGAGGGAACCTTTCCAGACAGCTGTAAAATTGCCAAGGTGATACCAATTCACAAAGGTGGGTCCAAAACAAATACCTCAAACTACAGACCCATCTCAATCTTACCAATTTTATCAAAAAATTTTGAACGTGTAATCTACGAAAGGTTAAACAATTTTCTGTTAAAAAAATCATTCTTTTATAAAAAACAACATGGCTTTAGGAAAAAATCGAACACACTTGCGGCAATAAACGACTTAATCAGTAAACTTAGGAGTGGTATTGATGGTGGAAATTATATTTTATCTATACTCGTTGACCTTCAAAAAGCCTTTAATACAGTAAGCCATGATATACTTCTCAAGAAACTCGAGAAACTTGGTGTAGTTGATCCTGTTCTTAATCTATTCAAATCATATCTTAGCAATAGAAAGCAATTCGTAAGCATTAACAATTCCCGTTGGCGGCCAGTATCTTTTCTCGGAAGATTTTTTCAATGTAGATGAGTGTTTCAGGCTGATAATTATTGATTATAATATTTGTTATATACCCTTTGTGCTATGCATAAAAATCTTGTTTAAACGTTAGTTTATCAATTAAAAAATAATAATTAATATTTGACAAGTTAAAGTATTTCAGCAATAAATGCAGACATAATTAGTCTCGACGCCACCTAGCGGGAGATTTAGTATTAACAATACCTCTCTCACAAAAATAAAGTTGGTTGTTTTCAGTTGGAAAAATGTAATAATAAGTAATTGTCGAATGAAACACTAGTATATATTGAATTATTTGGCGGGTATTAGATAAGCCGCCATAGCTCAGTGGTCCAGAGCACCTGACCGGCAATCAGAAGGTCACGGGTTCAATTCCCGTTGGCGGCCAGTATCTTTTCTCGGAAGATTTTTTCAATGTAGATGAGTGTTTCAGGCTGATAATTATTGATTATAATATTTGTCATTAACAATCAAAATAGTAAGCACCTTCCAATAAACTATGGAGTTTCGCAAGGATCCATACTAGGCCACTACTGTTTCAAATTTATATCAATGATATTTCGCAATTAGAATTAAACGGTGAAATTTCTTATACGCAGATGATACTGCAATATTCTACTGGGGTAAAGATCTAAACATACTACTAGAAAATGCACAAAGTGACCTAGAAAGAATTTGCAGTTGGCTCCAATCAAATATCCTAACGATGAATATTAAAAAAACAGGATACATGATTCTAAGCTCAAACCGTAAAATAATTCCTGCTCATGTACCTTTAAAAATTGAAAATAACGATTTGCAAATCCTGATACAGGAAAAATATCTTGGGCTGTGCATCGACAAGCATTTAACTTTTAAACAACACATACAAGATGTAAAAGATAAAATCACACCCTTAATTAGCGTTTTTAGCCGGTTATCATATCTATTACCAATTAAAAAAAATTTTAAACTTTATATTATAGTCTCGTACACTCGCACCTAAATTACCTGATTGAAATCTGGGGAAATGCATATGAAACATACATCAATGAATTACAGGTAATTCAAAATAAGCTAATCAAAAAACTATTTCACTACGAATCCAGAACATCCAAAAAAAAATTATATTTGGAAACAAAACTGCTAACATTAAGAAAACTATACGAGTACAACATATGTCTCCTTATATACAAAATAAATAATAAACTCATACATTCAAACACAGAATTCATTAAAACGTCCCAAGTACACAAACATTTTACACGACAACACGATAACATACGTTTAAACACCATTCATACTAACTACGGTAAGCAATCAATTAGTCACGAGGGGGGCAATTTATATAATTGCCCTCCAGATGAAATCAAAAACGAAAAAAGTATGTGCAAATTCAAAAAAAAATTATTCATGTTTATTCACAAAAAACCAAGTAGTGAAAGTGAATAATATCGTATGGTAATATAATGCTATGTAAATGTTAGTACTGCAATCTAATTTAATTTAAGGTTATGAAATGTAAAAACTATGTATGAATTCAATATTCTAGTTAAGTAAGTGAAAATGTTATTTTCTTTTTTACTGGAATAAAAACTTATAAAAAAAGGGATTCGTAGTATTAAAGTGGCGGTAAAATTAAGCATTTACTTAATGGATAAACATTACGCAGCGATGGTGAAACAGAATATATATACTGATTGGGCCATCTATAATAATACACCTACTTTATGTACTTACACTCCTGCATTCATGAACCACTGTACTTATCAGAAAATATTGTTGCATATTCCTAACTATATTCCAACGTTGCTCATGTGCTATGTGTACCTGTAATCAACCACATTGCCAGTCATCAATTGATTCGTTTGTTTCGTATTTCTCGTTAGTGAAGTGGTTACAAATTACATTAATTACACTCATCATCCAAGGTCCTCCGATTACATAAAGAATTACACAAATAATAATCAACGCTTTAACCCAGTAAGTCATAAAATAAAATCTTTATAACTTGAAATGTTGTTGAAATTTTCAGCGAAAGTTGTAGCCCATTCGAAAACATTACATCAGCGTTTATTTGAACATTTGCGCAATTAATAATTACTGCAGATTCTTAAATAATTCGTGGTCGTAAAAGAGACATCTTAATTTATTGCCATTAGAATCTGAAGATCTCGCCGTGAATTGGCAAGTGGACATTATGCATTTCAATTGATGCAGCTTAGATTAAATGCGCCTTGCCGGTGTGGGACTGGGATTACACAAACATACACCCAGGATGCAGCAAAATTATAAATGTTTATACATAATGGAGCCAATATAATAAAATCAAAGTGAAACACAGTGACTTTGAAATTGCCACCATTTAATTTTTTTTTTAATTCTTCATTTTAAACACCCGCTAAACTGCCAAAGCAGTTTGTCAGCAGGTCAATTTAACAATATTAATATAACACAAAAGCACAATTATAACAAGATAGGGGAGGGTGGGGCGTGTTGAGACGGGGGCGTGTTGATACATCGCGTTTAAAATTCCCGCTAGTTGACTTAGCTGCGCGCGCATCGCGCCGTTTCGTGTGAACCCCGTACCGCCAGTTTCTGTCAAAACGGTGGTGCCGTGCGGTCGGTATAATTAAAGTTATATGACAAAGTGTGATTTTTAAGGGCTAAACGAACTTTTCCAGGAAATTTTCGAAGTCGTCTGCCAACCTGCTAACACTCGGTAAGTCGTTATATGTTTTTTTCTCCAAAAACTGTATCTTTTGACTGTGTTATTAGTTATAAATGAAATGCGTACGTCAAGTATGTTTACTTGCATGGCCATTTTTATGTAAAATCGTCGGGTGGGGCGAGTTGTTACATCAAGGCGGGGGCGAGTTGTGGCAGACATAACTCGCCGCTAGATTTTTTTTTTTTTTACGTTTATATAAAATATGCATTAATACAATATGTGTTATGTAAACAGGCGTATTTTTTAACATATTATGAATGTATATATGTATTACCTAGATACATTTCCTTTTTGTGCCTATTTGTAATTTTTTTTTTTTTCAGTCTTGCAAAATGGTCCGAAAATATAAAAAAAAAGACGAATAAAGGGGAAATTCCAGAATACGTTTATGAAATCATTACTACAAACGTGTCACTTCGAAAAGCTGCAGTCTCTTTTGGAATTAATCATATGACACTAAAGCGTTTCATCGAAAGGAAAAAAGCTAGTCCTCTTACAAATTGTAAGGTGGGATATTACAATCCTGGGTAAGTTTTTACTAATTCACAGGAAAAAGAACTTGCAGATTACATCGCAAAATGCAGCAAAGTTTACTATGGGCTTAATACACCCCTACCCTACAAAGAAAAAAATAGAATTAGAAGACAAATTAAGAAAGGAAAAGAAAGAGAAAAAAATAGAAAAAAGCGTACATACAAAACTAACTAAAAAAACAAGCACCCAATAAAACAAAGGCGGTGTCAAAAACAGAACCACATAAAAAAAATATTTTAGACGTAAAAAAACGAATTTTGGTGTCCACATCATCCAGTGAAACTGAAGAGGAGCCACCACTTATGGAAACTGACGACAGCGATGCAAACGAAGAAGAGCAATGTATATTTTGTCGTAACCCCTATTCTAATGATATTTCTGGTGAAAGATGGGTGAGGTGCATAAAATGTCATAAATGGTGTCATGAGTTATGTGCCGGAGTAGATGAATACATTCCTGACTTCATCTGCGACTTTTGCTTGACTGGCGGAGATTTATTTTAAATGTTTTTATTTTTTTTAATACATTGGAGGTACACTACAACCACTTTTATTTAACTGATGATAATATATTATCAGGACTTTCCATTTTACCAATTTTATTTCGTACCTACCTAATGCTTTTACTTAATTATTTGTTCGTCTCAACACGCCCCACCCCCGTCTCAACTAGCCCCACGGGTGGGGCGTGTTGTGCCAATTCCCATATTTTGTAAAATAATATTTTGTCACTTTATTCGTATGTTAACAAGGTTAATAATACCAAAATAATGTAGCCAAAGAGTTATTTGTTTCCATTAAAATGTCAAACCTTTGATTTCATTAAAGATTTTTCTACGACACTCAGTTTTGTAATTTTGTCACAACACGCCCCACCCTCCCCTACTTGAATATATAAAATAGAAAAAGAAGAATAACTTTTAGGTAATTACAATATAAAGGCATATAATACGCAGACAGACAGATAGAACACAGGCAAATTACTCATAGTCATATTATACACAAGATTACAAAAAAAATCAATGTAAAAAGGCTTGATCTATTAGCCATTTAAAAAAAAAATTACGAACGTTGGTGCAATTTGATTGTTTTTTAAGTTGATTGGCAACTTATTAAATATGGTAGGGACAAGATTATTGAATGTCCGTTGCCCGTATTTATTTATATTTTTCGGAACGGACAACCCCTCGTTTTTAATTAATCTAGTGCCATATGCATGATCTACTTTTTCCTTGTATATTCAATCCGACAATAGGTTTTGGCATACAATTTTAAACCATAATATCCCTCGCACAGGTAATATACTAACTGACTCATATAATAATTGTATGTCTCTTCTTTGGGCATAAATGTTTTTGCTTACCAAGAGCTTAGTCATAGAGTTTTGAATTGTTTGAACGTAGTCTATATTTGTCTTGCACGAGTTTCCCCAAGACTTTATTCCGTATCTGATAGTAGATTCCGCTAGTGACAAATATAGATTATTTTCAATGTACTTATGGGCATAAAATATTTAATTTTGTAAATTCGTCCCGCAATAGCTTGCAGGCGTTTGCAGATGTTGCTTATGTGAATATCCCATTTCATATGAGTGTCTAATAAATACAGATTAGGTTTCTCTTTGACCTATGCTTGTTCAGGGTAGTTGCAAAACCAAATTTGTCACCCCAAGTGGTTCGCTATGTTTGGTGACTAAGCTGGGGTAATATTCAGGGTAATAAATTTTTTGATTTGCATGAGAAGCACAACTGAAAGTATTGGTTTACAATTGCAATTTGTGGAAATTTTCGCATTTCTGCAATTTTGTAATTCTTTGGAGGGGAGGACTTACGCGCTTCCGTGACTCGTGGTTTTTCATGTGGTCATCATATTGGGGAAATAGCTCTTATATTGATTGTCTCTGTGTAATTAATTAACCATTGTATTTTATTATTATTTTCGACTTGTAAAAAGCTTATATAACAATAAAAAAATATTAAAAATTAACTATTAGGCAGTGTATTTAATTAATTAGTGTATTTAATTAACTAGTGTATTTAAATAACTAGTGTTTTAAATTAAGTATGGTCTAATTAACTAGTCTATTTTTTAAATTATTTATTAATCTTAATGGTATAATTTACTCGTATACATTGCATAAGGTTTTTTTTATACATACCATAAATAATTGTATTACACCTTTTTTAGACACATGTTCGTTTTAAAAAAACGGAGAAACGTAATATAAATAACACTTTATGTAACACACATTTTTAGGAAAACAAATGATCGAGAAAAATATGTATAACAAATAATATAAGTGAAAGATAACAGAAAAAAATAAGACGTAAGATAGAAAAGGAGAAAAGGGATATCAAATATTATTAATGAATTTTTTTTATATTATACTAAGTATAATAATCGTGATAAAATTATTGAAAGAGTTTTTTATTGTACTTTTGAAGTTTCCAATCTTATCTTAACTAGTATATTAAACGAACTAGTTTATTCAATTATTATCTAGTGTATTTTATTAAATAGTATAATAAATTAACTAGAATATTTCATTAAATAGTGAAAAAGGTTAACTTTTGTATTTTATTAAATTGTGTAAAAAATTAACTATTGTATTTCATTAAATAGTGTAATTAATTAACTAGTGTATTTATGTAAATTGTGTGTTTAATTAACTAGTGTATCAAATCAATTAGTTTATTCATTTGACTAGTGCTTTTAATTAACAATCGTACTTAATTTACTGGTGTATTTAATTAACTAGGGTATTAGAATAATAATTTTATATAATTAACTGATAATAATAATAATTTTATAATTTATAGAGCGCCTTTTTTGTGAAAAATCACCTCAAAGTTTCTGATGTATTTTATTTAACTAGTGCATTTAATTAACAATCGTATGTTATTAACTGGTATGTTTAATTAACTAGTGTACTTAATTAGCTAGTGTATTTACTTAACTAGGGTAGTTAATTTATTGGTTTATTTAATTCATTAGTGTATGTAATTGAAACAACGTGTCCTCAATTTTCATATCCTGCTTGAATTTGACTGCTTGAATAATTGTACCTAAGTAAGACCGCGACCGCCCAATATTATTAACAGGCACTTTGGTTTGTGCATCACTTTCTGAGAATCGTGTTCCGGACTATTTCTAATATGAATTGCATACCTCCTGTTACGTCAGTTGGGCAACGCAATTTATTACTTTGTAACTGGAATAAATAAATTAAATTTGTTGGTACACCTTAATCTTATCGTATTCTTAAAACATTTAAAACAACAACTATTAATGAACTGAAAACTGAAAATGAAAATAGAGATCAAGAGGTCTTACGTGGACGATCGATAAAAATCTATATCAATACGATATTGACTAAATCCGATATCTATGTTCAGTATATTCGATATCAATATTTGCGATCACAGTTAACAATTGGTATCTGATATTCCGACCAACGATTGATGTGTTTTAACCCAGACTCCATAGTATCAGGTTTTTCTGACCTATCGTGTAGAAGAACCAAGAGCAATTTGTTTTTGTTATTCAATTAGTTAATGGATCACTTGACGCACCTGACTTAACAAAACTAATAACTTTCCGAGTACCAAATCATGACACGAGACTTCCAGAGCTGTTCTTTGTCTGTCCGTCTAAACTAACTATTTCATTAACTCCCCAATCCAAAGACTACATGGGCTTGGAAATAAATTCAGTTCGGTTGATATTTTCATTTATGCCTTACCTAAATTTATATCAGAAATTTCTAAAATTCTTATGTAATTTGTTTTACTATTCTTCTAATATTATTTTTGTTCTTATTTCTTTTTAATTCTGCTTATACTACATGCTTATAATTGTACTCCTGAATAATTTATGTATCTATAATAACGTGATATTGTAAAAACCTTCAAGGCGTGAATAAATAAATAAATAAGTTTCAATTAACTGTCAATATACGTATTTATTTGGATGATGTCGTTCGTTGTCCAAAATTAATGTCTTATTAATGAACGGAGTTCAACTAACAAAGCTTTTAGACTTGAACTATGTCGAATACGCGATCCATAGACTTAAATATATTTTACATTAGTTCCACACAGGAGGCTCTGAGGAAAATAATTTCCCTTAGGGCCTATGTCATCTTAGAGATGATCTGTAAAGGTTTTTTTAAGGAAATAAAGGAGGGGAAGTTCTGGGAAGGAGAAAGGTATGAGGGGTGGGTAGAAATCTGGGGGTCAGTGTGTCTAGGAGTGACGGACGAATGATTCCATCCCTCCCAGTTCCCATTGCGGTGAAAGGTGCCCTGATCGAAAGGAGCCCTGATGGAGAAGTCAATAGGTTTACCTCAACCAGTCTCTCCTGATCTGGCCCGCCATGCAGCAGGTAGACAGACACATTGACCGCCAAGACCTTGACAAACCTCACTCCATGAACCCGGGCACCCCTGATAATGCACCAAACGTATCGGACCACTTGGGGTGACCTATGACAGAGGTGTTGGTTATCCAATAAATGGTCCCCGAAGTGGCGGTACCCATACCCGCTTCCCAAAACGACAGCTAGTTTTCCGCAATCTTTTAGATTCACACATTTTCCATCTTTCCCTACAAGGAAACATGTCTGATAAAGAGTGTAAAAATGCGGCCCTTTTTGAATAAAAATCAGGTCTGCTAGTTTTGATTTTCCCGCGTTTCTTTGGGTCCATTCCTTTCTCTCTTTCAAAGATATATGTCAGAAACATGTCTGAAATGACTGTGTGAAAAATGGCGGCCATTTAAAAAAAATTCAAATCTGACAGATACTTTCCCGCGCTACTTCTAGGTGGCCATATTGCTTCGCTCCTTCGAAGCGAATCTCGAACGCAACTAATTTGTCAGCGGGCTTTAAACTGCGGCGAATGCATTTTCCGCGGTGTTTTTCCACTAAACTTCTGTTATATTATGTCACGCGATTCGCTTTGAAATATTCGCACTGGGTGTAATTTCCACCGGCCTTTCACGACGTTCTGGTAACTTGTAATGACGTCATCAATGTCAATGTCAGACCGAACAACTAGTGGTTTTATAGCGTGGTTCTCTTTTAGCCGCGGCACCGACTGACAATAATTGTTTCAACGCTGAGCTTTGGGTGTTTACTTTGTTGACGAATATCTTAGACATCTTAAATAAATAATTTAAATGGAATTCTATTTGCGGGTTTACGGCGCACACGCATTATTTCTACACCACATTACTTTAAACGTCAACCAATCTAAAACCCATCTGTTATGTACCCACTCAGTTTTCACAACTAAATTGTGTTTTCCCGCCTATAATCCGTCTGTCAAAACCTCTGAATAGATTTCTCCCTAGAAGTGCGATCTTTTTTTAAGTTATTACCTCACAAGAGTCCCAACTGCTCCCGTCCGAAGCCAGAGAGACTAAGGCATCCTAAATTGGGGTATGTTGTGAGGTTGAAGGTAGTGGGAGGGGAAGGAGATGGGGGAAAGGAAGGTGGGGAAGTTCCTAGCTATTCAGATCAGGTCACCAAAGGCTAAAGCTATTTAAAGCAACGTTTCAATTCTGAATTGTGGTCTTACACCAAGGCGATTCTTAGAGTATCTTCCACTCTGGAACGTACCACAAATATGCTATATATTATTTTTAATGAATTAATTGTGAATTAACACAAATTATCAATTAAAATTCATTTGCGCACGACGGGATTCGATCCCGCGATCAAGAGCTTTACCCCTCGACGACGGAAGCCTTTCCCCTCCCGACTACCTTCAGCCTCTCAACATATCCCAATTTGGGGATGGCATAGTCTCACTGGCTCCAGACGGGAGCAGTTGGGACTCTTGTGCGGTACTCACGTAAAAAAATAATAAAAATAGTACTTAGTATAATTGCGACACGTTCCAGAGTGGTAGATAAGGAAGAGGATGGTTTGGGAAGTGTCTGGATATTCAGATCTGGTTTCCAAACAGAACTGATTCCATTTGTGAATTATGGTTTTTCAACAGGGCGATGCTGTTAGTATGCAAATTACAAATCTGAAACGTGTCACAAAAATACTTAGGTTAAGTTATTACAATATTTACAACCAGAGCATATTTAACTAATACTATGGAAAACGTATTTTATTTCCCGCAATACCACACGAAAATCCCCACATTCTGGGAAATCCCTAAAATGTGGGAAATTCCTCAGGTATTTGCATCCCGCTCTTGGCACGGTCGTAAGACGGTTAAGCTCCTCACTCCGCCACCGGGTAGGAACCGATCTTGGCATGCGCTCAGCGTCCCGACGCCTCTGTTCGTCCATAGCCGACGCCGCCACTCGCCCAGACTTGAACCGTAACCTTTGAGATTGTAAACACGGGAGATGTCTGGCGATAAAAACATCGCGTACATTATATAGTACTTGTTATGTGTTACTTGTAGCGCTGTGTTTATTGTTATAATCTGAGCGTACTAAATTGCTGAGGTAAGTTTCGAGTACATTCTCGAAAACTATGGTGTAACACTGAAAAATCACTGTGCTTTCCTTTCAGGGGTATTTCAAACTTTAGGCGACGTTTGTGGGTATCGCTACCCATGAATAATTTATTGGATAACCAAAACCTCTGCTACATGTCCCCTCAAGTGGTTCGCTACGTTTAATGACTTAATAGGGTGCCCGTGCTCGTCGAGTGAGATTTGTCTAGGTCTTGGAGATGGATGCGCCTGCCCACCAGCTGCGGGGCAAACTGGATCGGAAGAGGCCGGTTGAGGAAGACCCTTGAACTTTCTAAACTCTTCGTTTTGTAACACGGTGGGAGGGATGGATTCATAAGACCGCTACCTCTCATATCTTTTGCATTTCCAGAACTTCCTCTCCCTCCTTGCCTTAAAGAATCTCTCACACAGCATACCTAAAGATTATTTATTTATTTTATTTATTTATTCAACGCCCAGAGGGCTTTTACAGTAGTACAATTTGTTTATGACAGATAGAAAAATGATAAGAATAAAATTAGATAAAAATGCACACAAGTCACAAAAATACAAAAATACAGCGATTTGATAAGTTTACAAAAATACATACATGTTTAGGAATAGTTTTGGAATAAGTTTTTTACAAGATCCACAAAATTCGCCAATTTGATGTTGAATATGTCAACATCACTTAAGTACTGATTTCCCATAGTGTGAAATCTTTGTATCGGAGAGTGGGCAATGTAGTTCCGCTTATGAATGCTGCAGTAGAATAGTGCATTTTGTCGTGTGGTTACTGTCGGTATTCGTAAGTTTATGAGTTGTAGGAGTTCGCAACAGTCGAATTTAGAGTTAAGTATTTTTAATAAAAATGTCAAGTCGTTTATTTTACGTCTGTCTTCTAGTGTGTGTATTTTTAGAATATTTAGTAATAGATTATATTTTAAGTCTTCTAATGGGATATTTAATTTAATATTTATAAAACGTTATTTTGTATAAATTATTTATAAACGTAAAATTAACGTGAATTTTGTAAGATGGAGACCAAACTACCGAGTTATATTCAATTTGGCTTCTAACTAGAGATACATATAATAGTTTAATGGCTTCTATGGAATTAAAGTTTTTAGTTTTTCTTAAAACGAAGCCTGGTGTTTTCATACCTTTGTTCATAATTTGGTGGATATGATTAGCGAAACTTAGTTTTTCATCCAAAATAATTCCAAGATCCCTCATTTCCGTGACTCTTTCTAAAGCTGTGTTATTGATGGAATATTCGAATAAAACAGGATTTTTATTTCTGCAGACAGTCAAGGTTTTACACTTATCTACATTTAAAAATAAATTATTTTGAATGCACCAATCTTTAAACTTACTAATATTTGACTGTAGTATTTGACAATGATTTATATCAGTTATTTTCTTGTAAAGCTTGATGTCATCAGCAAAGAGCAATACCTCGACATCATTGAAGCAATTGGTTATATCATTGATGAAAATGAGGAACAAAACCGGGCCAAGGTGACTGCCTTGCGGTAGGCCACTAGTAGCCCAGAAAGATTATCATCGCAGGTTGTCGTATACAGAGTTAATCTAAAAAATAAAAACCTTCATATTGTTGTGTTTGTCAGAAGTTCACAATTTATTCAAAAGTTAACCCCATTGAAAGTTAAAGTCTATTTGTTCGCTTTTTGGAACAACTCATATAGGTCTCATATAAATCGTTGTATCTCCCTTACTATCATAGGGCAAAATATGAAAACGGTGTTAGAAAGAGAAAAGACCACGCTTTAAATTCAAATGCAAAAACTAACCACAAAAGAAGTAAAATGTTTACCTTACTGAAATCAAAATTTCGAATCGCATTTTGAAATAAATTTTATGAATCTTTGGGAATTTTTTAGTGATTATTTTTACATGGAACGACGAAAAAGTGAGGTGTTAATAGCGTTTATAATACATTTGTCCAATAAAATATGTAAGTATGTGTTTTTTTTTCGTTATCAGTAATTTAAGTTAGAAAAAACGTAAGGTGGGCCATTTTTAAAACTTTTTAAAGTTTGCATGCAAAACTTTTGTATTTGAAAAATTATATTTCGATATATAAAATTTGAAAGCGTATTTCATAACCTTTTAAAAACTGTTTTTAGTTTTGAGATACGTTCAGAAATAATCCATTTATTTAGATTTTATTGTGAAGCGGAAATAATACGGTCGAGGCCTGAAGGGTTAAACGAACCGAGAATCAGTGTATAACGGGTCCATTCAATTGTCGAAAATCAAAATGGCGCTAATCGTCGACTTGATTGTCATCAGATCTGACGAGAGTATGAAACACAATATGCAAAGAAATAATTTTACCAATTTCCGTGGCTCCTGGAAAAAACTAGATAGGCAATGTTCACAGCACGAGCACCATAATGAGGAAAATCATATTAATAATTTTGAAAGTCTCAGCCCTGGCAAAGCTAGGTTCAATTCCTAGACGCGACTGTATCTTTTCCTAATTTTTCTGTTACAGATTTTCGTTTGTAGTCGCTAATATTGTCTTCAGCAATTAAATATTACAATTTTAGGTTTTATTTATCCAGTTATTCTAAAAATTAAAAAATAATATATTATTCCTTATTATCGCGGCGCCTGAGAAAACGTATTTAGGCAATCTTCATAGCACCTATATCCATTCGATTTTGAGTTGTCACTAATTATTATTTAATTATTTATATTTTTAGTTTAGCAGGTTTAAATTGGAGTGTAAATATTAAATACCTACTCTTCATTTCAACGGAACGGAGCATTATACAATGTATAAAAAGCATTGTAAAATAATTGCATAAAGAGTAATGTAAATAGAAAGAATAACATAATAAATATATACAGGTTCTTAAGGATTGTACTTGACTTACGTTAAGCAGTGATTCCTGAGATTATTTGGAGTAAAAATGTAGATAAAATTTTGTTCTCCTGTAACTTTTTTTGATTTTTTTTTCTTCAAAACCAGACAAGAAATATTATTCTATGTACTTGTTATTCCACCGTCCAATATTTACAGATTTTTTTATGTTTAAAGTTGAAAAAAATGTGACCTGTGACCAACGTCACGTACGTTATAATCTACGCATTCACGGATGGCGCCAATGAAATTATTTTAGGTTTTGCTTTTTGCACTTTACGCTTTAAAATATTAAGGTAAATTAATAACTGTTCCCGACCGTACATATTTAATTAGTATATAAATAAATAGTTTTGTCCATAAAAAAACCCAAATCTTTCAAGAAAGGCTGAAAAATTCAATTTTGCACCAGTGACTCAATCCAATATTGTATTTTTCAGCCTTTCTTGAAAGATTTGGGTTTGTTTATGGACAAAACTATTTATTTATATTCTAATTAAATAAGTACGGTCGCAAACAATTAATTTACCTTAACATTTTAAAGCGTAACGTGCAAAAAGAATTAAAAACCTAAAATAATTTGATTGGCGCCATCTGTGAATGCGTAGATTAAAACGTATGTGACGTTTAACCTTAACATTTTTTACTACAAATAATGTCAGAAATCACTGCTTAAAGTAAATCAAGTACGTCCCTTAACATCCTGTGTACACAGTGTAACAGCACATAGGTACTCGAATAATTTTTACCAGCTATTCCTGAGCATATTTGGAGTAAAAAATTAGATGTGGGTTTACTGCCCAATAATATTTTATTTCTATTAAAAACAAAAAATCTTTTACCAATCACACGTCGCCACTGATCCCACTCCTACACGTCACGATGAAATCACATGGTAAGCGCGTTTTTTCAGATGTTACCGTGCTGCTGGAAAGAGACGGAGTACTTGTCACGTGACCCGCCGCTAGGCCGTACCAACTACTCATTCGCAAAGTATGTCCTGTAAGACCAATACAGTGGTTTGAGAGCAACTCTTCATATATTATATTATAGGGGCGCATTGTGGGCTACAATATGGACAGTGTTTTCATATTTCCGGTAGCGCTGACTCGTGATATTATTAATGTTTTATTTATTTATTGTTGCAGTTGCGAGAGGAGTGGGACTGCGGCAAGGAGGGCTCCCTGGAGGCCGACACGTGTCCCCACGATGTGGCCACCCTTCTCAAGGAGTTCCTGAGGGACCTGCCTGACCCACTGCTGTGTCGGGACCTCTACCAAGCATTCCTGCAAACGCAAAGTAACTATCTTTTACAACTCATTATGCCTTACCCATTCGAGATTATTGACAACCCATTTTGGGTGACATAATTCTGATTTGCGGTTTGTTTTATGTCTTCATTGGCCTCTTCCACAAATGTCCTCCACCGGCTCAAATGTCCCTCGCCGTTCACCTTGAATCCTTAATTTTTCATACATATTGAAAGGTAGATCAAATTCCAACACTGGAAGGAATGGGAGAGAGTAAACCGGAATGAACCAATCCCAAGTACTCAAAAGTACAAAGCAGGCAACTACTCAATTTGGACAAAAACTCGCTGAGGGAACTGGTAAGACTACCAACGGGACACTGCCATCTCAGGAGACACATGCAGTTGTTGGGAGTGGAAAACACCAATAGATGCTGGAAATGTGAAGAGGATGATGAGACTCCAATTCACCTATGGTGCAAATGCCTCTGATGGAAACAAGGCTCAAATACATGGGAGGACATGTCGTGGAACCAGGAGACATAACCAAATTTCCAATGAAAATCCTGGTGAACTTTATCAAACGGACCGGTTTAATGTTAAAGGAAAGAGGAAAAATGGGAGATAGCAAAATAAGCCTATGGCTTGAGTGCTCTCTGGAACTATAAGGAAACTGTCTCCGCTTTATAATGATACAAAATAGTCCTTCCCGTTCATTGGGCTTTATTGATGTTCCGTCCTTATCCAATCCTCTTTCACGCAGTCTATCGAACTCTATATAAATGTCCAACTTATAGATTGATTGATAAAATCTAACGATGTTCGATTTAATTCGGTGTGATACTTTTTTTTTGTTTCATTGGCCTTTTTCTGTTTCGATTTTGGTACCTAAATGAAGTAATGCAAATCACATTAACAAAAGCTCGCATCACTCTATTATTGAGTGACAAGCGCAGTGAAACTATCTAAGGGGTCAGAAAAAAAACTTCCTGAGCCATTTTCAAATTCAGCCTTCAAAGGACCGAAAAACCAAACTTCTTCAGCATGAAAACCTCTTATGTAAGTATTTATTAAATGTGTTTCAATGTATTCAAATTTGTACCTAACATACCTAATAAATATATATTTTGTACCGATTGGAAAGGGTAGTTAATTACTTCAGTGAATTAATTCATTTATTTCACGACTCTTGCAAATGTCTTACAGTGGAAATAACAAGGATTTGAATGAATAACCGATCCCTTCTGGATGTATTCCGTCATGCTCTGACTGTTCTAAACGCATTGCAGGGAACGATGATTCAGTGTAACTCGTTTTTTTTCCAATGCGTCGCAGTACCAAATCAATTCACCTGACTCATTCGCAATTTCTATCCAACGACTGATAGTGTCACATTTATTATGATCGCTGCGCTCTTTCCGTTTCAAATTATCCACGTTAATAATTACATACTTAATGAATCTTACGATTGCCTTAATTCCAAATAGATTTTCGAGCTCATGTGGTGATTACAGTTTGTCAAATAAGAGTAGAAAACGTAGGAGGGCGCCACTGTTGTTCAAATGGCAATACTAAAAATATAACTCATGGTGGAAATCTAAAGCTGTGAAACCTACATTTTAGTAAAAAAATAAAAATAAATTCATTGCAATATAAGATACCCGCTGATCTCAATATTTGAATTGCATAGCGATATTATATCTTTGATATTTTGTGTTAACGTAATGAAGAATAAAAAAATTGTATTAAAATACAAAGCACAGTTTAGAAATTGTTCCCATTTATTTAATACTAGCTTAAGTACCTAGCGTTGCCCGGGCTGTAGATCATGTCTCTAATTTTAGATCTGAATATATTTAACTCATTTAGATCTAAAAGTAGTCTAACTAAACTTACCTTTATTGATTCTTCCTTCTACCTACTGTTAAATTCTACTTTATGTTAAATTAAATGAAAGCAAATCACTTTTTAAAATACCATTTAATCAAATTTATGTCATCAAGTAGGTACCTTAACAACAGTGCTTCTTCGATATAAATTTTTTTTAAGAACAAAAAATATTTTTTTTAATGTGATTTACAGTGTTGTATACATTCAGTGTCATTGCGTTTTAAAAAGAATATTTGACAGTTAAATTGGTGTTGCCAACCTACAAATTTTGTAGTTCCATTTTTTATATTTTCTATTCTTAATTGACAGACTATACCTACTTTAATAACAGGAAAATGTAACATTTTTGGCTTTGTTACTTCCAGAAATAAGGAACAGACGGCTACAGCAGGAGGCCCTGCAGCTACTGGTCCTGCTCCTGCCTTCAGCTCACCAGGACACCCTGAGGACCCTGCTCATCTTCCTTGGCGAGGTTGCCGACAACTGTGAAGATAGGCAGGAGAGCTCAGGTAAGATCACTAACCAATCAATACAGATTTTGGGCACTGTTTATTTTATTTTTTTTTAAGAAAGTTGAACGTTCCCGGGTAATGAGTATTTTTATTCCTTCTGATGCCATCATTGCGCAACCGGGGGGTAACAATGGCACAACTCAAAAGACGAATTTTTTCAGGAGAGCAGTTTGAATATTTCGTTTGAGTGTATTAAATCAGTTTATTAACCAATAACAAAAACATTATCCTACAAAAGTTGAAAAGCAGTAAAGGTATTAATATTTATGAGGTTTAATATTATAATAGTGTTACAATGATGATTGTGCCACTATTTTTTTTTGGATTCAAGTAAAATATTGTAATGTAACAATACTCTATTCTCTTTTAACACCACAAAAAAATTTACAAGGATTCTGCTGTTTTTATCGAAGATAGAATATATGTATATCCAGGAACATTTCTGAATACATTTTTTGACTTGTGCCACTGTTAAGCCTTAGGTGCGGTTATAAGCATAAAATGTTGATTGTGCAATTAAAGAGGGCTTAACTAGCTAACCTAACCTAACTTTCTTCTTCACTTCTATCCTCGTATTTACTGATATAGTTATTCATAAATTCAATATCATCATAAATATAATAACGATTTGACAACAATAAAATTAGGTCATTAAAGGTGAGCGTCGACCTGTCCGCGCCGGCCGCAACGCACGCACGGCACGCAACGGATTGGACGGATTTGCCGATGGCATGCGTCCACTGTAAACGGATTTTAAATTTAGTTTGAGTACTTTTGTAGGAGACGACGGTCATCTGTCATGGATATTGACGAAGATATTATCATTATCAGTTGCTTGTTGGCAGAAGAAGAAAAACGTAAAACTAAACGTAGAATGTGGGTTCATAAAATAAACTTGAAGCGACCAATGTTTGGGTAATATCATTCGTTATTTGTTCCTGATTTTCTTCATGATGAAGATTAATTTAATTTTTGCGGGTTTTCAATTTCAATTAAATTTTCTAAAACAAACAACCAAGCCTCCAAAGAGCACACAAACCCCAATAGCTCGGTTTGAAGCAAAGAATGGAAAGTTACCTCGAGAGTGTTTTTTCTTGGGGTAAGAATAACCTCATCGAATTTAATGTTTTGAAGACTCAATCATATTTGATAACATCTAAAAGGGATCGAAATGATAATCTAGTCTCCTTCAACGGAAGCATTCTTCCGAACAGGACCTCCATTGATATGCTGTGTCACTCTTGTGTAACTCTAAGTGACCAGCTCAAGTATGGGGGCTCCATCGAAACCAGAGTTAAGTTAGCCTCTCAGAAACTGGGCGTACTGTACATGGCCGTAGATACTTTAATAGTACACAACTGCTAACCCTGCACAAGTCGCAAGTGCGCCCCACGGTTGAATTTGGCAGCCACCTCTGGCCTGGAGCTCCAAATTACCTAAAAAAAAACCCTTGACTCTGTGCAGAAATGGGCGGTCCATTTGACAGATTCTCCCATCTTAACAGACGGATTGCAATCTTTAGAGCACACGCGTCAGGTGGGAATGATGTCCTTGTTCTACCGGTATTACAATGGAAGATGCTCCGAGGAACTAGCATCATTGATCCCCTCGGCACCGGTGCACAGTCGGGAAACACGCGACCAACATTTGTACATGGTTGACATTAGTCTCATGAGAACTGGTCGTTTTTACGACTCGTTCTTAAGTTCAACAACTCGGCTGTGGAACGATTTACCGGCATCTGTGTTTCCTCCCTCCTACAACAAGGGTCTCTTCAAGACCCATGTTCACCCCTTCCTTTCCTCAAAAAGACCCTCCACACAGCATCCTCAAAGATAACATAGCCCCTGAGGAAAATAATTTCCCTCAGGGCCTCCTGTGTGGAGTTAATGTAAAAAAAAAACCAAACAACACTTGCGGCAGTGAGCGATGCAAGCTGCGAACTAAAGTTAATTAATCCGTGTGACGTCACCGGCATTTTTTTGCTCAGTCGGCTAATCCGTGTGACGTCATCGGCACGCAACGCATTTTTTTGCTCAGTCAGCTAATCCGTGTGACGTCATCGGCACGCAACGCATTTTTTTTTTCAAAAATACCGGCGGGCGGGCCGGTATTTGCCGGTAGTGGACGCAGTGCTGTACTAATTCATATAAAGATATAGAAAAATCCGTTGCGTGCCGTGCGTGCGTTGCGTGCGTGCGGACAGGTCGACGCTCACCTTAATAATTCATATTATTTGTAAGGTATTCCCGGTATTCCCCAAACAATGTCGAAGTAAGCTACAAACCCGAGGTAATTAAGCCTACTGGCCTAACCAAAATAATTAGAAATTCTGCATTCAAAGACGACTTGTAACAAATAAGAAAACCCATATAATTGAATAAAATCCTTGTTAACCACGCCTCTCCCCTTCCCCCTCAGTATGTTAAGAATAATTTGTACCAGTCTGAAGAAGGCTTTAAAGCTGATACTGGTTATGGTCAAATAAACTGAAGTGAAAATAAATTTCTTATTTGTTGCATTAAATTATTGATATATTTTCTTGCATCTACTATTCGCCTTTTTATTTTTGAGTACATAGGAAATAATGTATGTGTGTTTTAATTACAGGAGAGTATTTATCTGGGAACAAGATGGACATTAGTAATTTAGCTACAGTGTTTGCTCCAAACATTCTCCACTGCATCAAGCCTGGAAGTGCCGGAAAAGAAATAAGGTAACTTCAAATGCACGCCTGTCTATTTTTCAAATACTCGTAGGTAACTTCCTTAGAACAATCTGTACTATGAGCTGTCTGTAAAATAAACTTTAAATTTTCAAATTAAATAAATTTTCTTCCACAAAATTAAAAGGAAGTTACTGAAATTATTAAGTGTTTATTGTTTATGGTACACGATTCCACATATTTTACATAATTTTTAACATAGTAGAGGCCAGGGGCCAAATTCTCGAACCTACGTAAAAGTATCGCGCAATTTATGATTCATTAGAAGATTTAAATTATAAATTGCCGGGTATAAATGAGCAGATGCACTTTTTCAGAACTGTTTATATTACATACGTATATTGTTTTGTTTGTTTTTCTTTTTATTATGGTCTCAAATTTTTATGTCGTTATTTTATTGGTCAATGATTATGATTATCTCTAACACTGTTATATATGTACTTTTAATGACTGTTTATAACGCTAACTAATAAAATTAAAATAAAATAAAATAAAAATAAAATAAAAATAAAATAAAATAAATAATACATCACTATGACTTCAGCGGACACAGTTGTTGGCATAAAAGTCCATTTATAGTATATGGAGGTGCGCTCACCAGATAATTTTTAGTTGTGAGTTTTTTTGTGAATTAATATGACTTTTGAAATAGTTTTGCTACGGCCGCATGGTATTTCCCTTAGAACAATCTAGCTAGACAAAAAGATTTCAACGTGTTGTTTTTATTTATTTACAAAATTATGCTCGCAACATAGAAAACAGTCCGTAGTATATGTAATAGGAGAGGGGGTCATTTTAATTACAGAGCTGCCTAAAAGGGCGGATGACAGCTGTCAAGTTAATAGTTGATTCAGTACAAAGAAATGGCATTTCGTAGCAGCTCCCTAATTCATCTGACCCCCTCTCCTACCACAGGAAGAATATTTGATAGTATCGTGTGAGGGTACAACACATAAGCGCTCGCGGTTCAACAGATATCTGCTAGCGCTTTTATAGCTGTGTGTGTGTCACCTATGTTAATCATTCATGTACAATACTTTTATGTGAAATTGGTTTGCTAGTATAGGAATACCGTTTATAATCTCGATTGGTTGAACTTTTTCAAACTAACTGCGAGAATTTTAATTGTGTCTTTAATTACGCTTTCAGTGCAGAACGAGCCGAGGATCGAATAGACGTTATAAACGTAGTTCGGTCCCTCATTGAACTGCGCGACACAATGTTCTGCGCTGATGCGGAGTTACGGCACGAGGCTTGTCTGCAGCTAGCTGCCACGCAGCCTGCGATACTGGATGTCCTGTTGGGGAGAATGCTGGCGGTCACCATGAGAAATAATGAGTACGTATCTATCTGAGATTTTATCTATACCTGCACACAACGTACAAGCATGCCTTTACTAGTTTAGGAAAACATTGTATACCCTGTACAAATCACAAGTGCGCCCCACAGTTGAATTTGACAGCCACCTCTGGTCTGGAGCCCCAAAATACCTGAAAAGACTCCTCATGTGCAGAAACGGGCGGTCCATTTGATAGATTCTCCTAACTTAACAAACTTAACTAACTTAGCAATCTTTAGAGCACAGGCTCTGCAGGGAATGCTATCCTTGTTCTACCGGTATTTCAATGGAAGATGCTCTGAGCAAATAGCGTCATTGATCCCTTCGGCACAGGTGCATAGCCGAGAATGGCTCGCTTCTTCGACTCATTCTTGGGTTCAACAGCTTGGCTCTGGAACGATTTTCCGGCCTCTGTGTTTCCTCCTTTCTACAAAATGGGTCTCCTCAAAACCAATATTCATTCCTTCCTCTCCTCAAAAAGACCCTCCACACGGCATCTCAGATGACATAAGCCCTGATAAAAATTATTTTCTTCAGGGCCTCCTGTGTGGAGTTAATGTAAAAAAAAACATTGTGTATGCATTAGAATGTGCTGACTGCCGCCTCAGCTATCTTGAGGAGTACAAAATGATAACACAAGTGTTTGACGAAGAGTCCGATAGTGGTGTTTCTATTATGGAGAATGTTAAAACTCTTCAAGGACGGGCCCTTTACATTTGTCATTGCATTTAATTTTAAATAATCTTAAAGGGTGTTTTTAAGGAAAAAAGGAGAGGAAGTTTTGAGGAGGAAAAATTTATGAGGGGAGGATATGAATCTGGGGTACAATGTGTCCAGCCGACAAGACCTATACAAACCTCACCCCATGAACCCGAGCACCCCTGTCAAGTTATCAAATAATGTAGGGAACCACTTAGGGTGACGTATAGCAGAGGTTTTTTCGTTGTTAGTTTTTGGGGGTGTTATGCCGTGTTGCGCTTCCTCCTTCTATAGCCGAGGTTTCACTCATCGTCGGATCTACCGGATCTGCCCTGATGATGGACACTGCAATGCTGTCCGAAACGTCGGCTATAGAAGGAGGTAGCGCAACACGGCATAACAACCCAAAAACTAACAATGAAAATGCTTTTGGCCGTGAAAATCTAAAAATTTATCTATGGCAGAGGTGTTGGTAATCCAATAAATGGTTTTCGAGGCGGCGGTACCCATTCCCGCCTCCCAAATTGTTCCACACCATATAACTTTTGAAAATGTGTGGATTGCATTGAGTATTTTACTTATGTTTGCAGACTTATTGAAGGCGTTCAGAGTGGCGGAGCGGACAGTGACAGCCAGGGGAGCCCTCCCTCTCAGCGGAGGGTCTGGAGCCGCGAGGAGTGCCTCCATCAGACTGCGGCTATGGGGGGACCCAATGTTGCCATGACCTTCAGGTACTTTACATAATGACCTACAGACCATTAATATCTACACAAGACACCAGCCATGGAAAATATTACATTTTATTTACCTCACCTAAAATAACCTACGCTCTCAGCTTAATGAGCAACGATTATCCACACAGCTTACCAACTACAAGAAATTTCTAGAATGTTGTTTCAAAAAATTTGACGGATTCACCAAATATTTTAAGTTAATTTTCACGTTCTGTATAAGTCCTATCCAAGTTCTGCTATTATATCATTATAGGCCAGTTTCTTCCTAAAACACAGAATGTGAAGATTATCTTCAAATATTTGATGAATCCGTCAAATATTTAACACCCCGTCCTAAGGATTGTTTTTTTTTTTTAATTTTAACAATTCATCAAATTTCATAGTTGTTTTTCAAGGTATGTGAGAGTTCTATTCAAGTTCTGTTATTATTTGAGTTTTGTGAAACAACTGGTCAATAATGGTACATTAACAGAACCTTCACAGAACTTGAAAATTAACTTTGAAATTTGATGAATTGTTCAAATTCTGTGAAACGACTCGTCCTTAATGAATGTTGTGACAAATATGACATCAAATTTCTTTTCAAAATTATAATAACCATGTAGAATCTTCCTTCTTTGACACAATCAAAATCAATATCAATCACCATCTACCAAGAAACCCTGAAACTTTCCATATTCCTTTACTAATAAACACCCAAAGAACTAATTTAACCATCTCATAATGTAACATCTACTATTGTAGCAAAATTCTAGACATAATTAGCAGTAGCCCCTAGAACTTTACCAAGTACCTCGAATCTCTTGTTCTCACTTAACTTCACTTGATACAAACTTTATTGCCTTTAGTTTTTTTGTGATTGTTTTGCTGATAATGCTGTATACCATTATTCGGTGGTTAGTATTTATACTTTGTGATTGTTATGTCAACTCTCTGTCTGTTGTTTACACCACAAATAAAATAAAATTATACATATTTAAAGTATCTCAGGATATGTTGTAAGCAGACAGTTGATAGTATATGTAAGTTAAATGCCTAGCTCTTCCTGAATGGATCGATTATTCTAATGTTAATGATTCGTAATATAGCACAATAATTGAAGGCTCTAATTTTATTTATTATTTATAGACAACGAGAACGGGAACGAGGTGGGCGAGAAGCTCGCTCGAGCAGTAAGAAGAGGTGGCGGGAGGAACAGAAGCAGGACAGCAGTAGTGGCTCTCTCTCTTCCACCATGACCATCATTACCAGGTACTTGCATCATTCCGTCATTTAAAGCCGCAAAAGTTACTGAAATTACCTCGCCTAGTATTTATTTGATGCATAATGGAATATTATTATTTCTGTACGTTGTCTATGATCTACTGAAATTATCTACAGTCACAAACATAAAAGAAATGCATATTTTAACATGTAAACAGATGTTCATTTTTAGAAAACAATTAATAATGTTGTCTTTGTGCCGACTACACAATAAAAAACATTATCTAGAATATTTCATAAGAGGAATATTAATGACCTCTTTTGGTATTGATTAGAACCTTAGCCACTCGGACCCATGAGCTTGTTTTCATGATAATATAACATTACCAGACATATGCATGACGTATGAGGCGTACCTGATTTATTAATCAGGCTAGCATCTAATCAACATATCAGCTGATTGTGTAAAGTTCAAAACAAATTATTTTTAATTCATAAAAATCACCTATCTACAGTTACCCAAATTTGGGTAGCTATCACTCAAGGGAATTTTTCATATTTACACTATTCGTATATCACTAAACATCACAGTGGTTGTAAAAATATATTCTGTATTCCACCAAACTTTTATCAATGTATATTTTGTTGTTAGTAGGTTACGCGCAGGTCAGGGCCCCACTACTGACGAGCAGAGCGTAGTCTACTCTTCCGCCAAGTACTCCTCCAAGGGAAGATCCGACTCTGTGGACAGCAGCGACACCAACGATGTAAGTCCAGGTTCTTATCCCCTTCTCAACATTACACTCAATGTTGTGATGTCCAGCTTTGTCCTTGTCGATTTGAGAGTGTGTTTGTTGTCCATTTCCCAATTGTTGTAATGTCCATGTTTTTTTTAATTCAAAATCTATGAATAGTTCTGTGCTAAAAATACCAAAAATCGTTTATTTACATTTTTAAAACTACTAAAGATCTTAAAAGGGTATTCTTTTTAGCCAAACTCTTTCTTTATGCCACATAGGTAAGCATGAGATGGAATACTCAATTGGGGTGTGCTGTGAGGCTGAAGGAAACGGGAGTCGGAGAGGAGGTAGATGAGGGAGAGAAAGAACCTGGATTTTCAGATCTAAAGTCATTTCAAGCAATGTTTCGATTCTGAATGGTCATTATTTGATTCTGTGTTTATGTATTAACGCTTTACAGCATGCTTTTTAAATGTTTAACAAATGATCTGTTACCTATAAGTTTCATTGTATTGATCGTTAACTTTTACTTGTTGTGTACCTCCTTAATTTAAAATGCTGGAAGACCCAGATTGAAGTGCTTGATAAAAACCTGTACAATTTAATTGCCAAGTTCACATAAATCAGAATCCATTAGGCCCCATTTAGGCGTCATAAAAGCACAGCGACTGTGACTACACCGGTTGTTAGTTTAGTGAGGTTCACCTCTTCCAAGGACTACACTGGTTGTGAGTTAGCGAGGTTCACCTCTTCCAAGGGACAGAGAGAACCCTAACAGTTTATTAGTCCTGTCCATAACAAAGCTACCACAGTTCACCACAACACTTCAGGAGGGCGTTCTGATAGAAGGACACTTAAGAGTTTTCTTGATTGTTACCTGGGAATGTATTCGAAATCTGTTTTCATTGTTAAATTCATATTTGTAGTATTAATGTTTCCTAAACATTCAAGCATGTAACAGCCCTCCCTGGAAACCACTTATTGGATAACCAACACCTCTGCCATATGTCACCCAAAGTTTTTTGTTAAATTTGGTGATTTAGCAGAAGTGCCCATGTTCACGGGGTGAGGTTTATCTGAATCTTAGCAGCAGTTGCGCTCTCCCACCTACTGCGTGGCAGGCCATATCGGGAGAGACTGGTTGAGGGAGACCTTTTGTCCTCTCCAGCAGGACTCTCTCGGAACATCGTCTTGCACCGCAGTGGGAAGGATAGATTTGTGCGTCTGTCACTTCTGGACACACTGACCACCCACACGTCATATCTTTTTCCTTCCCAGAACTTCCACTCCTCCCTTTTCTAAAAAGACCCTTCACACAGGAGCTAATTTAAAAAAAATATATGTTTCCCATTAGGCATGTCAAATTTTCCTACCTTTGTTAACTCCTTGAATTGCTATCCTACTAACTTTAAGTTGCGAATATCCATTAACACATTGTATTAATGATTTGTTTTAGGGCTTTGGCCTCAGGCGACGTTCCTCGTCCAGTGAGGCCCCCGTCATCACGGCGTCTCTGAGGCTTCCTCTCTCCCTGGCCTTAGATGACCCGGATATCCCCTACATTGAGGAGGCGGGAGCGCAACCCACTGTTCCACCAAGACGGCAAAGGCAGAGGTAATTACTATTGACCAAACGAGGGATTAAAGTAGATATTTAGAAAATATAATATTTTAACTTTGAACTAAATACTCCCTATAATGGGGCAACACAAGAGTAATGAGTTGAGTCTCCTGTAAAGTTACAATTTTGGACTTATTAGACTTTAAACACTTACATATATATCCACTGGAAAGACCATGCGACCATACCATTTATACCATAAATAAATAAATTTCCCTCGTTTGCTCGCGATTTTCCAGAAGGTAATTTTTTTAATTTTTCGCCAACATTAAAAAAATCATTCCCTCGAATTTTAACATGGAAACATAAAAATATATTATAGTGCTATATAGCCAATGAATTAACCTGTATTTTATCATTTATCTCATATTTCTAGGATTTATAAAAAAAATATTAAAAATTCGTTAAATTTTTTAACCGCGCGAATTCTGCGTGTCTGTTACTATGAAATTCCGTGACAGGTACTTATTCGTGCCAAAATAGAATATTTTCGATTTCTGTATGTTATCTGTGGTATACTTGATAATGAAAGGTGCATATCTATGGAAAAAAGACTTAATTTTTACCGTAAACAGCTAATCAAAAATTGGATGTGAAAAAAATATTTTAAAAAATTATTTTTAACATCGTTCTAAAATAGTCTCCGAAGTTCAAATTTGTGACATCTATGGTCATAATAGATAAAGCATTTCAATAGCTTCGTTTTAAAATAAATGGCTGGCGATGGAAATGTTTTAAATAATTACAATAAATGTTTTACGAATGGTAGGAAAATGTGGTCCAATTTTGGACCGCTACCAATCGCAGAAAAATAAAAGTGGTCCATTTTTCGACCATGATCACTCCAGTGGCTAATAGAAATGAGTCACAACACTTTTCGCCTAGATTGTTCACCCATACTATTGAAAGTCGCATTTGTGCACGGTGGCGCCCTCTCTTTGTGTTTACCTACACACCAAATGCATAACTTTCCTTGGCTCCGCCGTTTGATAGTCCGTGCAGTTTGGTTGTGTGCTTTCTTTTGTGACTTTGTTTTGCGAATTGCTGAATTGTACTCTTTATTAGTTGTTAGTTATTTTTCATTAATGTTCTGGGTCTGATGGCCTAAGGTAGAATCTTTCAGGTGGGTCTGTCTTATATCATATGGAATATATTATTTACTTTTCCAGATCTATAAGCGGCAGTGACAGCTCGATCGCATCGCAGCCGATCACTGGCACGCTGTCTCTCTCCCACGTCAGCTCCTCAATCCCCGCGGGGTACGACTCCGCAGTGGGCTCCTCGGCCACTCTCTCCAGTCCCCCCCGGAACCACACCCCCTCCAGCAGCAGTGCAGGGGACGGGGGGCTCTTCTCTTCCCCTCCCAGCTGGGCCTCCACCCCCCCAACCAGCCCCACGAGCCCCCCCAACGACTACGAACATTTCACCGCACGGATGTCCGTTCCAGTCAAAGGAAAAACGCAACAGAAAGACGCTCCCATCTTGCAAAAGGTCACAATCACTTCAACAGGTGAAATTCAACAGAAAAAGATGGAACTATATAAACGAGAGATATCATACGAGATGCAGTCAAATGTTGGTCAAAAATCAACGACAAAGATAGTGGAATTACCAAAAAGTCACAGCGCTTCTTCGGTTTCTACGCCCGGAGCAGTCACTTCTGGTCAAAGAAGAGTAGACTTCTCCGGAGGATCTTCAGTGCCTGTGAAGCACCAGGAGAGAGAGAGTAAATACACTCCTAGCATTTCCAGCATCGGAGGAGCGGTCCTTCGATCGAAGACTGCTGATTTCGAGCGGCTTTTACACCTTGGAAAGCCCGAGTCTCCAAAACCGACTTCTAAAGTAGAATCGCTCTTATCCTTAGATGATAAAAAGAAATATACGAAAAGGAGGTACACAGATTCTCGACATCAGACGAGACACATACCCGATGCGGAGACACTGGATAATACCAAAGCCTCAGACATTATTAGCGTGACATCGACATCGGGAAGACCTACACCAGTGTATAAAAGAAGAGAACTGATTTCGAGTGTGCAAACAAAAAACAAATAGTGAAAATATTAAATGACTAATATTTTAAAAACCAACATTTCCTACAAAACAACGATGAGAGTGACTTAGAAAAAAAACTAGTGAGTAATAATTAATATTACATACAAACTTCCATATTATTCTATGAACATTTTGTGTCATATACATGGTGCTTCTAAGTTATATTATTTACGCAATTTCTAAGCTTTGTAACATTATTTATTTTTATGTTTAAGAGTATCTAAAAATCCTCTTTAAAGTGCCTTATATGCAGAATGTAATTTAAGTATAAATTATCTTTATTAAAAAATCTTTGTAAATATTTTTATCTTTATGAAATAGGATTTCTTCTGATCTATGAATGTTTTAGAGTATGTTGTATCACTTCTTTAGGGTGTCCCAAAAAATTTCGGGACACTTTGAATGATTTTAATTTTGGCATTTATTAGGTTTACTGGCGGAGTACTGTCAGTACTTAATACTGGAAAACATTGAAAAAACACTTAATTAACGGATATTTCAAAGCTCCACAGCTCGTAATGGAAATAAATGATGTTGAAAGCTGAAAGTAATTTGGTTGACTTACACCTCATTCCTCACAATTAAAAATGTTTTAAAAATACTGTTAAAGTATCTGTACTTTTTTTGGGACACCTGTGTTTATTCTTTTTATTTTTTATATCTCTATATTTATATTTTTTCAAAGACATGCCAAAGAATTCACGCCATAAATGAACGGTTCCGTGACAACTCAGAATCGTGCAATTTCAAAACTATTTTTCATTTTTTTTTCATCACTTTTAATGACTTTTCAAAAGAGGTGTTGAAGTTGCATGGTTCTGAGTTGTCCGATCACCAAATAGACAACTGTCCAATAGTTTCTGAGCCAATGATCTTTAACCGATTTAAGGAAAAAAATTGAACTTGCTTTTGGCACACCTACAATTCATACGAACATGCCGTGCCTTTGTTTGAACAAATACAAAACGGCATATTATATAAAATAAAAGCGATCGAAAGGTAATACTTTTTGCAATAAATATACCGTTATAGAACAAATTGTAATCGTAGGACGGGTTATTTCAAGAAATTTGACAGATTCATCAAATATTTGAAATTAATTTTCACGTTCTGTGTAAGTTATTAGTTCTGTTATTTTATCATTATAAGCCAGTTGCTTCATAAAACTGAAATAATCACAGAACTTGAATAGAACTTAAACAGAATGTGGAAATTAACTTCAAATATTTTATGAATCTGTCAAATTTTTTTAAACAACCCGTACTCAGTAAGTTACTAAATAAATAAAATGTATTTGAAGTCAGAAACGATTCATTATAGGTATATATAAGAATACAGTACCTACTCACGCAGAAGCATTGCTTGCAAATATCATGTTTCAAATTTGATGTTCAACTTCAGAAAAGAAAAGCCCATTAAAATTGAAAGATAATTTTTTTAATAATAAAAATAAAACTTTTTGTATATACTTCACTTGTCCCAATTTCTAATAAAATACTATTTCTCAGTTATGTTTGGTTAGAACATCACTATCGGAAGTGTACACATTTGCACCGATACACACAATCCTATGTGCCTCAACCTATAAGTCTATCTTTACAATTAGTGATTTGTTAAAAATGGAATGAAATCGAAACCAAAAGTTTATACATATTCAACTTTTTTCTCTGAGACTTACAAATCTTTATATGTATGTATTTATAACCAAAAATTTTAATGTTGTTTCATTGTAATTTCTTCTCTTTCAATGTGCCTTATTTGCCAATATTTGTGTTCAAAATTAGTTTTAATGTTATAAGTAAATTAGAAATTGAATCAAAAATAGTTCCTTGAGAAAATTCATACTTAAATCTATATGTGCAAAGGTTTACTGTAATGTCTGTTTAAGACCTTTGTAACATGAATTATAATATGTATTGAGATGTCTCGAATAACAAGTGTTGAAAAAGTGACATTGGACAATCGTTTAGTCATTTCTTCTCACTTTCTTACGCCATCTACTTCATAGTTCACCAACAAAATTCCATGTCAATAAGTGGTGAGCTTAAAAAAATGCCTTAATAAAAATTGATTTATTAAGTACAGCGTGATACACTTAGCGTTGCAGTCAGTATAGATTTTTGTGAATACAAAAATTCTACATATGAAAATAAAAATTCTAAATATCTCTATAAGCGAAGTTAATTAAAACATGCTTTAGTTATATTTTCTATACCTACTTACTAGTGGTCACTAAACAATCTCTAGATGAATGTTCTATACCAAATTTGAAAAAAAAAACTGAGGTCTAAGTTAAGACCGTTCAACTCCTAGTCCTCAGACAAGGCAATGAAATTGTGAAATCTGTTTGATATTTTAAAATGTTTGATTATTTTCATCTGGTAAGATATTATGTAAAAACGCTTGCTTTAGGCGCATGGACAAGCCCACAACACATATCTAATGGTACTTCTACACCGAAGCCAATCTTCCAACTCTGAACTCAGTTCGGAATTGAAAGGCTGGCCAATCGTGTGGTAGTTGTCTATCACCCTGCAGCCAATCCTCCAACTTCTAACTCCGAACTCCAAAATGGCGAAAGTCGAACAGCTGTGTCTTATCAGTTGCCTACAATTATTACGTAGAAGTATATACACAACATGTTTTCAAACAATTATTATACCACTCTCCCGTAATAATATGGTCATGTTAATGGTACGCGGTACGTGTGTCTTGATCACCTGCCCTTCGTAGACTGATGTGTGGATGGCTGGTTCATGCGAGTTGGCCGTCGCGATCGCCTCGGAGGCGATCCCAAGCCAACTCGAACTCCAACCTTTCAATTCGAACTTCCAACGCACAAACTAACCCTCCATACAATCGTCCAAATGTTTGATGCTGGAAGTTGGCCTCAGTGTGGCAGTACCATAATGGTTTATCTCTTCACACAATGCTAGTGGTGGACAAATTCGAATAATATTTCAATTTTTTTACTACCAAGATTTTTCAATCCATTTTATTTCCCCCGGAACAGCTGCAATTTTTTGTTGTTGTTTTAAAACCCCTCATTCAAAATTTATAACAAAGTTGTGACAATCAAAATTTGTTGTAACTCCCTGGGCGCGCGGTGGTGAACATTAATTAGTCTTTTTTAAAAACATTTTCTCCTGTTCGCCTGCAGGGGAATAGGTATTTTTAAAAGGGATATAATTTTGATCTCTACCGAAGGAGAGACGACAGATATTTTTAGTTACTTTGACAACGATGATTATATTTTATAATTTATATAATCAATGTCATCAGTGAGTGAGGGTACAATGACGGAATGATATAAACCAGAAACTACATCTTCAAAAGATTTTGTCTATAGACTAATCCATCTGAATTATTTTGTCCGTGGACTAATTCATTCTAATGATTTTGTCTGTGTGCCAATTCATCCAAATAAGTTTTGAAAAATGTGTTTTGTTGGAAGTACATATTATCAAAAAAGTCATTTTTATGGACCATTGTGGTTCTGAGGCCACCACAACTACAGAATTTAATTTTTCTAATGGTATCTAGTTTTAAAATGTAATTTTAAACTCCAAACTGACTAAATTATCATTAAACTTGAAAAATTTAAAAACATTGTCATCTAGTGTAACTTGTTACAGTTCCAATCTCAATTTTTAAGTTGGGTCGTTAAACGAAACAGCCGTTACAATTTGATTAAACACTAAGGGGATGATTAAACGAGAATCGGCGGTCAACAATGACCGATTCCGAAGTGACAAATGTCAGTAAATTCAAAATGGCGCCGGGTATCACAAAAGTTTTACAAATTAATAATACATAATCAGTTTACCAGAATCAGGTGATTTTTTTGTATGATGAAGTTGTACATAAAATTATATATATATGTATGTATTGTGTTGAATGAATCTCTATGGAAAATTTTGTTTGTGCTGAAGAAAGAGTCGGGGTTTGTGAAAACTGTAATATTTTTTTATTACAGACGAAAAGCCGTCTAGTCTGTCCTAGTCATTATGTCACCAAATAAAATTTCTAAATTTAAGCTTTTGTTTTATTTCACCACTTTTTTAATTTTATTTTTAGAGATGAAAAAATATCTAATAAAGGGCCAAGAGATCTAGATGTCTGGATTACTAAATCAAGAAACAAAAACGAAAACTAGTCACTACATATATTTATAATAAGTGTAATAATATGTATTGTTGTATTTCCATTGTTATTAACCTTTTAAATGCCAGTAGGTAGAAATGTAGCTGTGCACAGCAGGCCGTGAACTTTTAATCAAAATAAATCATTTTTAAACCTTATTTAAAAAAAAAATAAAAAAAATCAAATAAAAAAATCTAAATAAAAAAATTAAAATCATCCCAATAGATGTCTCTGTGTGTTCCATATTTTAAATTAATAAAAAATGGGACATATGTATGATACAGAGGCTCAAAAAGAGCGAGAATACTCGCTATTTTTCTATGGCCGGCCTGCTGGGCACGGCCAAGAATGCGAGATATCTCGCTCTTGGCACAGAAACGGTTAAACATTCTGTTGTTGAGCTGCTTAACAGGTTCTTTGCCAGCCTTGGATAATGAAGGCTTGAAAAACCCCGATATATAAACTTGGAAAGTTCTGTCTGCTCATAGCCACAACAGCTCCCAGTACTCAGTCTGCACCCAAGAACTCAGACCCAGGACCTGCTCCTAGAACTCGAGTATTTTAAAAGGAAGCACGTCCCGACAAAATACAGAACTCACCCATTCTACTTAGCATTGAAAGTTATATTGATGAAAGTTTCTCGAAACCTGTTAGGTAATTGTATTTTAACAGGATAATACTTTTGAAGAACAATAAAAGGTGTAATATTCCGATTAAAAAAAAAGTATATTGTAAGTGTTTGTGAATATGTAAGCAGTTTCAAAGTGATGATGTGGTCAACTCACTGAATGATATCAGCATCCCATTTACCATCACATCCATAATAAGAATTATCTTATGATGGGTACCGCCGCCCCAAGAACCATTTATTAGACAAGCAACACCTCTGCCATAGATCACCCCAAGTGGTTCACTACGTTTGGAGACTTAGCAGGGATGCCCGAGTTCATAGGGTGAGGTTTTTTCTGGGTCTTGGTGTCGGATGCATCTGCCCGGACATCTGCGTGGCGAGAATCGGGAGAGAATGGTTAAGGGAGATCTTTTGATCTCTCCAGCAGGGCTCTCTCGAAACATCGCCTTGCACTGCAGTGGGAGGGATAGATTCATTCGTCCATCACTTCTGGACACACCGACCCCCAGATTCCTACCCATCCCTCATTCCTTTTTCCTTCCCAGAACTTCATCTCCTACTTTTCAAAGACATAGACCCTATCCATCCCATGTGAAGCTAATGTAAAAAAAGAAGAAAAATATAAAGATTGGAAGCACGGACGTACAAAATACATGGACTTGCCCTTTCGTGCTAAAAGGCGTGTTATTTCCCCCTCCCATTGGAACCATTTTTCGGAACCGGCTGGTCTTGCGAGAGCCCCGCGTTAATCTAAAAAATGTGACGTCATCATTCTTACTTACTTTGCGAATTTGGACTTGACACATCTGTTCATAACGTGGCAAGCAATTCGCGCTCCCATATAAAAAGGTCTATTCATTCAAAAGCAGATTTTACTTTCAAGAACTAAATGGTGATATTATAGTGCGAGGTGCCTATATACTGTTAGATTGATTTATTGGCGAATCACAAGTCTCTTTCCTCTCTTCGTCCCGCCATAGTTGGTTATTACCCCTCATCTGTAAGTTCTCGTCTAGCTATTTGTATGTCTATGATTGGAAGGTTTCCTAAGAACTAAAAACATATTTTTCATGCCTTTATTAAATAAAATGTTGTATTACAAAATTAAATGTTTCATAAAAAAATATAAGTAAGTAGTGGTTTATCATTGTCTTTTTGGGGTTACGTTGATATAATTTGTTTATTACAGTTAGTTACTTCCAAAAGTTTTTCTTTTTTAGTGGCTTTATGAGTTTCTCCTGCATTATTCTTCCGCCCAGTCTAGACACAAAGTCCTGGTACTCCGTTTTGCCATATGGAGAAATGGCAGGAGTGTTCCCTGAACCGCCCTCTGTTGAATTAAAATCAAGTTTTAAGTACAATTTGACCATAGACGATAAAACGAAGGGAGATGTAGCATGGATGCGGGCCGACTGTCGCTGAATGTCAAAGCGGCTAAGCGGCATTCGGGTGAACAATTTTGGTGCCATTTCCATTATTTTTATTATCTATGATTGTGACAAATAAAACTGACAATTGTGACAAATAAAGGAGCTGCAGTCGTTAAAATTGCATTAAATGACAATGCCGAGATAGTTGGATCATAATTTGGGAAGCGGGTACAGGTACCGCCATCCTAGGAACCATTTATTGGATAACCAACACCTCTGCCATAGATCACCCCAAGTGTTTCACTACGTTTGGTGACTTAACAGGGGTCCGGATCTTGGCGGCGCATGCGTCTGCCCACCATCTGCATGGCAGGCCGGATCGGGAGAGTGTGGTTGAGGAAGTTCCTTTGACTTCTCCGGCCATACTCTCTCGGATCATCGCCTTGCACCACAGTGGGAAGAATGGATTCATACGTCCATCACTCCTGGAAACGCTGACCTCCTGATTCCTACCCACCCTAATACCCGTTTCCTTCCCAGAACTTCCTCTCCTACCTTTCCTAAAAAGACCCTCCACACAGCATCTCCAAAGATGAAAGGGAATTATTTTCTGCAGGGTCTCTTATGTGGAGCTAATGTAAAAAAAATATAAAGAAAAAGTTAAAAAGTAAAAGGATATAACCTTTATTTTGATTATCTCTGTGGCTGAGCAATTAAGATCCTCGGCTATGATTATATACTATATTATATTTTAATTCACATTAAGGCATTCCAAAGTGGTAGATACTCCCAGTATCGCCCTGGCAAATTGAAACATTACTTGAAATGGCGTTAGCCATGTTTGGTTACCAGTGCTTCTCAACCCTTCTCTTAACCTATCTCCTTTTCCTCCCCGCTCCCTATAGCCTTATAACATACCCAATCAAGGAAGCCATAGTTCCACTGGCTCTAGGCATTTGGGACCCTTGTGCAGTATACAGTCCTGGATTTTTCAATACAATATCCAAACTGTTCGTGATACGAGAACCAAAGGGCAAAATCTCTTACTTATCCCTTTCGACAAAACAACGTTTGGTCAAAGAAACTTCAGGTATTTTGCAACAAAACTTTACAGTACAATTCCACTGACCATTAGACAGCACACTATTTATGTTAAATACAAATCATATACCAAGTCTTGGATCACTAGCAAAGACAGATCATATATTAACAATATTTTTAGAACCTCCTAATGCATGCTTTCCCATTGGTACGATGCTGATTGTCCTTGTACTTTTACTTTAAATGTAAATAACAATGTTGTTGTTATCCTTATTTTTGTGTTAAACTACTTATGCTAAAATGCGCCTGCTCTCAACACAGGAATTCCTACTGAGACAGGCACAGCACAATCACCTATGTCACTTGATAAATAAAGATTATAATTAAAAAAACGAGTGTGCTTTAGACTACACTACTGAAGTAAAACTTCACTAACTTATACCGTCCATTAACAATATAACAATAACAGGAATAAAAATATCCCCATCCCCTCAACATCCCCATCAACTCAACTCAACTCTCAACTAACAACTCTCAGCTCTCAGCTCTCAGATCTCAGCTCTCAGCTCTCAGCTCTCAGCTCTCAACTCAACTCAACTCAACTCAACTCAATTCAACTCAACTCAACTCATATCATTGATTAGCGTGTCACATTTTTTCGTAACGTTTCAAATTTTTTCGTAACGTTTCATAACGTATTCATCATTTTTTTTTTTTATTGTTCTTTTTCCAATATGAGTAATTAAGTAAAAATTAATGTGTTTTGATTTTTTTCATGTTTTTGTTGTTCGTAGGTATATGAATTGTTGTACCTACGAGTTCTAAAGTCATCCATGTGGAATTAGCTTTAGATGTATGTATGTACTCCTATTTTTTTTATTGAGTTTATGCTTTATTTGTATATTTTGTAATCTTTTTTTAAGTTTGTTATGTACTGTTGTTATAAATGTTATTTGTATTTTATATGTTAAAGCCCAATAGGGCGTCAATAAATAAAATAAATAAATAAATAAATTTTACCCCCAAGTGTCGAGCGTGCGTAAAGAAGTTTTACTTCAAAAAAATAAAAAATAAAAATAGGCTGCAGCCCAGGGGTGGCAGCCTACAAGTGAGTGATTATGATAGGTGGCAACTTCTAAGAAGAATGAAGAGGCGGCGCAGAAGTGGCCTATTCTTATGAAAAATATACATCTATCACTGACAGTATCACAAAAAACAAAATTTTACTTAAATATCGATCGCCCAGTTAATTATACATCTCTAAATACTAAGTTTTGAAATAATAAGGAAAGCAATATTCGAATGCTCACCGTAAATCAAATATTATACACACATGTCTGTGTTTTACATATTAAATAATACCGGAAGGCATAACGGTCCGTTTCATTTGTATGATATTTAGAAATATTCTACTAGTGATCCACAAAACATTAACTTTTTGTTTTATTCACTACAAGTTTTTATGCAATATATTTGATTTGCTGGTGTTTTTGAATAATCTGAGTATTGTGCCAGAGAGAGGGTGCACTTTTACATATAACTGTATACTCAACTCAAATTTAGATTTTTCAGAAATGTCTAAATAATATACGTAACTTACCTAGTTTAAACGCCGATAGATCAAGCACTTTGGGCACGTAACTGTTTGTGGCAGAGCGGTCAAATATTCTTATCGGAGGATGGCAGATATTGTTGGCAGAGCGAGGGTCCACGTACTCGGCCTGCACCGTCTTCAAGATGGAGGGCTGTTTGTATACCGCTAGCGACAAAATAAAACAAATATTCTCATATCCAAATCGTTTTATTGAATACAATTATATTAACATAAAAAACCCCATTAGAGACACATAGCTTGGTATTTATAACCTTTCAACATACATTACCCAGTCTGATTTTTTAATTTGTCGGTAACCAGACAAAACAGATTAGTGACAAAACAGAACATGATAAAAGAATAATAGGTCGAAGAGGATATGACACTCTTAAATTAATTAAATGTTTGAGTTGGGTCCTATCAATCAAAATAACAAAAGAGAGAAGAGTGTATTACTCATCCAGTTGATTAGTCAGGCATCTCCAAATACTATGTTTTGAGATAATGAGGAAAGCAGTGTTTAAATCAGCGGTCGGGAAACTTTTTTAACCATTACCCCAAAATATTTTTGCGGAAGTCGATATTACCACTTCCCCCCATTTTGAAAAGAAGACAATCAATGTATATATAAATAAAAATTATTTATTGAATTATTTTACAATTTACCCGGAAAATAAAAAAAAGTTACATGGAAATAGTAAGTATGTAATAGACAAACAAAATAAAATTCTCAAATTGGATCAAACAAAAATTCAGATTTTCGGGTTTCCCTTTCAGTTTTTGAAGGAATGATGTTGCTTCATATTTGATACAATGACTTCAAAATTTGGGACTTTTTGATGTAAGAGCAATACAGTCTTCGGCGTTTAATCGATTTCTGTTCTTTGTTTTAATGTTCGTTAGGGTGGAAAAGCCTTGTTCACAAAGATGGGTTGTTGCAAATGGCAGCAACTTTTTTACCGCCTCCTCATGTGCAATTTTGAAAGCCTTCGTAGCTTTTGACATCCAAAAAGAAGACAGATTGGCTTTGTTCTCAAATTGAATACGTGCTTTAGTATTAGATCGAAGTTCAAGTATCTATTGTTTCTGCCAAATAAAAAATTTCCTTATTATCCAAAAAAAAACATTTTTACCCTATTTGGGGTAATTTACCCCGGTTCCCCGACCGCTGGTTTAAATGATCACCATAAATCGGTTTTATGGGTTTCGCGACTTTTCAACTCGCTACAAAATATCCTCGACTAAATACACTATGGACAAAACATCCCCAACAAAATATCCCTGACAAAATATACTACGGACAAAATATCCCTGACAAAATATCTCCGACAAAATATATCTTACAAAATACCCCGACAAAATATGCTACGGAAAAAACATCCCCCAACAAAATATCTACTAAAACCTAACCTGACAAAAAATGGGACAAAAATAATAGACATCCTGTAAAGACAATAAATTATTATTCAAAAATAGTAAAATGTAAAATAAGGTTAGGTTATAGTATATTTTTTCAGTGATGAAAAAGCGCAGTACTGTGTTTTACATATTAAATATGCTATAAAAAATCACCGAAAGGCATAACATTAGTATGACAATTTGAAATGTCCTACTAGTACCCCAGAAAACATCATCATTTGTTAAACTCACTACAAGTTTCTCAGCATTGTTATTGATTTGGTGGTGTTTATGAGTAATCTGAGTAAGTTCCATACCAGATAGAGGATACACTTTTACATATAAGTTTTTACATATAAATTTCGCCAATCATATCCACCAAATTATGAACAAAGGTATGAAATCACTAGGCTTCGTTTTAAGAACAACTAAAAACTTTAATTCCATAGAAGCCATTAAACTATTATATGTATCTCTAGTTAGAAGCCAAATTGAGTATAACTCGGTAGTTTGGTCTCCATCTTACAAAATTCACGTTAATAATATTGAGCGAATACAAAAAAAATTTCTGCGTTTTATAAATTTTAAATTAAATATCCCACTAGAAGACTTAAAATATAATCTATTACTAAATATTTTAAAAATACACACACTAGAAGACAGACGTAAAATAAACGACTTGACATTTTTATTCAAAATACTTAACTCTAAATTCGACTGTTGCGAACTCCTACAACTCATAAACTTACGAATACCGACAGTAACCACACGACAAAATACCCTATTCTACTGCAGCATTCATAAGCGGAATTACATTGCCCACTCTCCGATACAAAGATTTCACACTATGGGAAATCAGTACTTAAGTGATGTTGACATATTCAACATCAACTTGGCGAATTTTGTGGATTTTGTAAAAAACTTATTCCAAAACTATTCCTAAACATATATGTATTTTTGTAAACTTATCAAATCACTGTATTTTTGTATTTTTGTGACTTGTGTGCATTTTTATTTAATTTTATTCTTATCATTTCTCTATCTGTTTAAAAATCATCTGTCATCTGTCTATGTGTTTAAAAATCATCTGTCATAAACCAATTGTACTACTATAAAAGCCCTCTGGGCGTTGAATAAATAAATAAATAAATATAACTGCATACTCAACTCAAATTTCGATTTTTCAGAGTGTCTGACAAATCATCTGAATGATCGATGTGTGAATGTGTTTGAAACAAGGAGAGTGTGCCGAGATAGATCTGTATTGTGGTATATACTCTCTGCCTACTCTTACGGGGAAATGTCGTCCTTTTTTTATGTGAATACCTCAAAAGAGTCCCAACTACTCCCAATCTGAATCCAGTAAGACTATGGCATCCCCGATAAGCCACTTGCATGGATTTCATAACGACTTGGAAAAAATCGTGTGTATAGATTTTTTTACTAAGATTACGAAAATGTAGTAAAAATTTTTAGAAATGTACCTATAGTTTTTTTTATTTTTAAATAAATAAATCCATTATTTGAGCTCGTGACGTCACTACATGAAAATGTACCGTCTCCGATTATGTTCCCTTAATTTTGTAAAATTACACCCTGATTAATTTTTTTTTTATATGGCTTAACACTTTGATTTCCGGCAAAATTTTTGAATTTGCGTTTAACGTTCACTAGATTTATTGTTTGTTCCATGCAAACTTATCCTTTGGTTTGATTTTTTGATAAAGATGGCGGTGTTTTTACAGATGTTACGAAGAGAACCCCGTACAATTTATTGCTATTCGTGTGGAAAACGTTCTTTATTTTAAATGATTTTCGGCTATGTAATTATTGTTTTTTCGCATCCATAAAATTATGTACCGTGTTTCCGGTTTATAAAAAATGGTCTGATTTTTCAGATTGAAATTTAAAAAAAATTCACCAGGGTTTCAAAAAGACGATTTAAAAAAAAAAATACAGAATGTCTTAGAATATCTGCCTTAACCAAAAACTGTTATCTCCGGATTCCTTATAGAGCCTTACCCCTCGACCACGTAAGCTGTGAGTTATTAATTGTGATGGTTGGTTAGCTAGGTTTGTTGTTTTTCTTCACTTTTCTACAAAGATCTGTTTCGCCACTATTCCGTTCTGTCATGGATCCGTATTTGTCAATCATTTATATTAATTTCACCTTCTTCCGTGAAGTCTGCCTGATAGGTTGACTTCAAATGATCCTTGTCCGTTGCTGCAAAGGTTTCCAGGGTTGGTTCACCAATAGTTGGGCGCTAAAACAAACAGAAAGATGAAAGCATTATTGTCTTGAAAGCAAAAAAATATTTCAATTTGAAGTGTTGCTTCAAATTATTTTACCTAAAAAATATATTGAATATTCATCATAGGGGGTACGTCACCATCCTCGTGGCTAACGAAACACAAGGCCATCTACTGACAACGCCATTACCCAACCTTTATAACCAACGCCATCTGTTAATTTGCATACATATCAAATCCACACCGCCTGCTTGCCAGCCTGCTCCTTGTACGGGACGGGCACTGTAATCGCTCGCCGCACAAACGATGTAGTGGGAAGTGGGACCGGCTGGCCGTTTCGACGCCTAGGGAGGAAGGGATAAGTGGGGAGAATGCGAGGGAAATATGGGAGAAAATGTAGGGAAAGGGATAAATGGATCGAAGGCGAGGGGTAGAAGGGAGATAGAGGGGAGTAGAGGTGAAACCTTCGCCTTGAAAAAGGCGTTCGACTAATTGTATGCGCAGGCGAGGGGAGGTAGGGAGGTAGAGGGAAGTAGAAGGGTAACCTGCACCTTTTAAAAGGGGCTTTCGAGCAATTGTAAATATGCTTAAATCTTCAAGGGTGAACAAGTCGGCCAGGGCGAGAAGAGAAAGTCCAATTTGCAGTTAGATCGGAGAGCGCAGGGCAGGCGAAGATGTGTGCGAGATGACAGATGCTGGGATTCTACCGGCCCAAAGCTATTATGGCTCTATTTAAAGGGGAAAAAGCGGGTCCTGCCCTTTGTCTCCCCGTAATTCCAGGAACTGAGATCCTGGAATCGGCCGGGCAAAGAGAATGAACGTGACGGCGGTCATCCTTTTGTCATCTCGTAACATATCCCTGACTCGCTACGCTCCCTTGATATTTATTTTCAAATATTGCGAGTTTGCACATAATACGAAGAAGTTACATAGAGCCAATTTGTGCAGGATAAAAATACAAAGTTTTGCACAAATTGGGTAAATAGAGAGAAATAGGAATGGCTTTGCATAAGATTGAATTTGCGCAAAGGTCAAAGGGTTGTAGGTATGTACAACAGATTATGAAGGCTTTGCACAAATCACAATCTTATGCAAAGTAACAAAATAAGAAGTGTGTAGGTATAAACACTGAGTGATGGGAGGATAGGGGGGGGGGGGTCAAGCATTATTTTTTGTCATATAGGGACCGCTTGACCCAGCGAATTAATTTATTGTACATTAATTTTATTACATAAATTTAGCACAAAATTACGTCCGATACACTCCTTTTTTTATATATTATACATATTTTATATTTCAACCAATTTACACAAAACCTTGACGACAAATTATATCTATACCTAAACCTCCCTCATGAATCACTCTATCTACTGGTGAAAACCGCATGAAAATCCGTTGCGTAGTTTAAAAGTTCTAAGCATACAGACAGCGGGAGAGACTTTGCTTTATACTATGTAAAGATAAAGTGCGTGTTTACTATTCGGTACTCGAATTTTTGAATAGTGGCTATATTTTTTTTTTTTTTAAAGAAAGACAAACATTCCCAGGTTACGAATAACCCAACAATGTTTGAAAATTTCCTACTACCACCACGGAAATCCAAAAATGTTGCTTGTGTTGTGAACTAAGTGCTCACGGGAACTAATCGTAAACCGTCTCCGCCAAGAATAAAAATAAAAAAAGATGATGTGATGATGATATATCTGATAAGTTAATCGAGTTCCCTACCTACTGTGTATGTTTTTGTTTATTTATTAATATACATTATCATACGGATAAGTTATCAGGAGGGTGATGAAATACCCTCCTGGACTTATAATAAAGTCAATAGATGTCGCATATCTTTATATACGAGACTTGTTCATGATGTTTGAAACAAAACTTTATCTTTTTTTTACTTTTTTTTTTTAACTTTATGAGTGAAAACTCAAATTATAATATTTAATGAAATGAAGACAATATTAGCGAAACTCATTTTTCTGATTTTTCTGTCTTCAGATTTTGATTGATCGCTAATATTGTCTTCATTTCATTAAGAGGCCGTTCTCCGAATTTCTATAGATTTCTTGCAAACCTCCCTTAAACATTTGTTATTCTTGAAGATAATATCTAAACATTTGTCGCGCCGAAACGCAACATAAAATTCCATCGATAGAAAAAAATCGCAAAGTATGCTCCAAAAATTATTATAAACACGTTTGTTTCGGTTATTTTAGAAGTTATATGTATGAAAAAAATCACAGCGTTTCTTTAAATAAAATTAAAGACAATTATCGCGAGATTTTTGCTCTATTTTTAACGAGACGTGTTTTATTGAAGATTTTCATGATTTTTGCATAAATTTTATAGTTGTAAACGTTAGCGCGCTCTTCTAACATTCGTAATTTCATATCTCTCCATCTTCTTCCTTAAACAATACTTTATCTTTGCGGGCAAATAAGGCTTGGGGTTGAACTTTAAATGCCGTTTTTCAGGCTCTATGCGGCCGAACCGACTGAAATTTTGATTCTTATGAAAACCTATACATACTCTCAAGTGGAAGCAGTGACAAAATCTGCAAAAATTAACATTTTGAAACAAATCTTTATCCTTTCGGCAAAAATGCAAGACTTGTGGTCGAACTTTAAAAACCGTTTTCTCAGGCGCTACGGGGCAGAACCTACTGAAATTATGGATTCTTACTAAAACCTAAGCTTAAGAGGAATCAGTGATAAAATTGTCAAAATTGCTTGTTACATTCTCGATCTGGTTCAAAATGGTGGGCCTTGTTGGATACTACCTCTTTAGCCTGACAGAGTTACTTCCAACTGTCAAATCGGAATAATCAGAATTATGGTGAATTGAATTATCATTGAGATTGTGACAATTGCCCAAATAATGTAATTCTTGAAAATTTTAAAATTATAAAAATTATAAAGTGTTAGCAGCATATTTAAATATTGCCGCTCATCTGCCGCCAGAGGTACTGCTATCGCCTCTGGCAGCCAACAAGGAAACTACACCAGCTATGGCGGTCGGTAAAGAAGAACTACCTACAACACGGACAGCGAACGACTGGATCAGGCTGGATTTACAAATGGCGGAACACGGAATATAATCTTGCTGATTCTTGAATATTGTTATTGTCAATTAACGTGGAGACAATATATTTCATCATAAATATTAACTTAGCGTTTTATTATTGCTAACAAAAGTATATTATAAAATTTTTTAATTAAAAAATGTTTTCCAAAATGTTTATGGCTTATGACTTGCAGTAAGATCACCATTCAGAATTGAAATGTTGCTTGAATTTGGTGACCAGATCTGAATAGCCAGGTACTTCCCCACCTTTCTCTTCCGTCTCCTTCCCCTCCCCACTACCTTCTGCCTCACAACATACCCCAATTGGGGATGCCATTGTCTCACTGACTCTAGACGGGAGCAGCTGTGACTCTTGTGAGGTATTCATATAAAAAATTTAAAAAATAGATGCCTACTTGTAAATCTTATGATTTCAAAAGAAATTTTGCTATTTCAAATTCACACCTTAGCTGGAAAGAGTTTAGCATCTATCAGGGGTCCCATGGGCCCCGTTCGGCTCCAATCGCTTCCTTCCGATGCGCCCCCGCCTTCCTTGTCGGCCCCCTGCGCCGGGACCTTCCCGGAAAGAATACATTCGCATTTCTCATTCGTACATTCGGCTTTCACCTCGACTTTGGGATGTTTTCCCTTCTTTCCATGATGACTGTAAAAAATATTAGAAAAAATTTTATCAGTTACATTGTTTCATTGTAGGCAGAGAAAAAAGAGTTCAGAACATTTAGACATACAAATATACAATCCTAACGGTAATAAGCGTTTTCATCCCGCAACAAAATATCCCCGACAAATGTCCTGTGACAAAATATCCTACGAACAAAACATTCCCCGACAAAATATCTACTAAAACTTAATCTAACCTAGCAAAAAAATGAGATAAAAATAATGCAGACATTTTGTAAATCAATAAATTATTATTTTTTCAAAGAAAACTTCTTCGGAAAGGTTTTCACTTTGTGATGGCATTACATATTTATTTTAATAAAAAGATAAATAACTTTGTTTACATCACTTTTATTGGTACACAATCAACATGTTTCGTAAACAATGTTTACTTCATCAGGATCAAACGTATACTAAACTTAAAAATTAAATATAGATTACACATGGAAGGAAAGGGTAGGAGGGAGGGGGGGGGGTAAGAGTGGGTAAAGTTTATCAATAAATTATTGTTCAAAATAGTAAAAGGGGACAAAAATAATGAAGATAACAATAATTTTTTGCCTTCACAGAATGCCCGTATTATTTTTGTCCCATTTTTTTGTTACGGTAGGTTAGGTTAGGTTAGGTTTTAGAAGATGTCTTATTGGGGGGTGTTTTGTTTGTAGGATATTTTGTCGGAGGATATTCTGTCGGGGATATTTTGTGGCGGGATGAAAGTCACGGAACTATCTTAACTGCACACAGTTAGTCAAGTCCCAAATGAGCAAAGCAACTCCTCAATATGGAAAGGTAATACAAGAAGACGCTGCAAAATACTGCAATACCTTGAAGTTCTGCGTTCTGAAGTTCTGAAAACCCTTCTGGATGTAAGGGAAGAGTCTCTTCCAATTACCTCTCACTCCAAAAGACAGGTGGAAAATGCATATCTTGTACACGACCCCACTGAGAGACAACCTGAGTTATCACTGCATCATAAACTCGGGTCCTCCATTAACAGGATAAGGTGCTCCCTCAGCCACTGTGTCCACATGACGCACAGATGGGGCCTTAAAGAGTCGGCGATGTGTGAATACAGTGCGGTTCAGACCACCGAACATGTGGTCAACGAATGTCTGCTCCATTAATTTTCCGGTAGGATTGATGAGAATCACAGGGTGACTGGCTCACAGACCTAGATATCCCCCTCTGACCTCCCCACCAAATGAAAGAAGAAGAAGAATATTCTTCTTCTCTTCTCTCACCGAAGGAGTTAGTTGATTTATTAACAGGACACTCTTCGCTGTTGATAGATCAGAAGATACTTTTCGCAGTTGGGAGTTGAATTCTCTAATAGCTGCCAGTGTCCCGCATCGATGGAAAAGAGGGAATACCGTAGCCCTAGCGATGTATAATGTAAAACCTAATTCGGCTGCTTTCAAATGTTTGGGTGATGTCACTTTTTTATTTCGTTACACTGACCAATAACACTTTTTAAAACTATAATTAGACATTTTTCACGTGATAATTCCTTGCATAATTCTTGCCCAAATAAAGCTAAATATCTTAACTATTCATGAATAACCCAAAATAATTATTTTGGGATGTTGTTAAACAAAATGAAATACTAATAAGCTTATAAAACGTTATTGAAAATTAAATTTAAATTGGAACGTATTTCTAGAGATGTGAATGGGGAAATTTTACAAATGTAAACATGCTTGTAACAGCAAGTTCCAAAAAAACTTTTATTTAAAATTGTTGGTAAAGTTGCCGAATACAGTTGCATGCAAGCAATTTTTTTTAATAGCATCTTATTTCATCTTAATTACTACTGGAAACACCTATTTGAGTAGGAGGAAAGGGAAAATCATGCAAAAAATAGATTATTTAGTTCTAAGTTTAGGTTTTTTTTTAATATTTTAGGCAGAGTATTTCCTAACCTTAAAACTTAATTTGTGAAAAAAATGTAACTTTAATGCATCTTTTATAACCTCCCCTGACATAAATAGTTATTTATCGTAGTAATTAAGTTAAAGCCAAGCGTTATTTTTTAAATTTTTGCATATTAACCGCTTCTCTGCCAAGAGCGAGATATTTCGCATTCTTGGCCGTGCCCAGCAGGCTGGCCATAGAAAAATAGCGAGTATTCTCGTTTTTTTTTAGCCTCTGTATCATACATATGTCCCATTTTTTATTCATTTAAAATATGGAACACACAAAGACATCTATTGGGATGATTTTAATTATATATTTTTTTGATTTTGATTTTTTTTTTTTTTTTTTTTTAAATAAGATTTAAAAATGATTTATTTTGATTAAAAGTTCACGGCCTGCTGTGCACAGCTACACTTCTACCTACTGGCATTTAAAAGGTTAAGCGTGCAATGGAATTTGGCCACTTTACCAAATCGTTAACCACTGTCACTTACGGTGGATCATTCACAGATTTGCAGTCCGGCCACACATAGTCTGCTCTGTAAATTGTGGTTAAATTCATATTATTCAACTTGCAATTTTCAATGTATTATTGTAAAAAAATGTGGTCTACTTTCACTTATTTCATTAATTTCATTGGATGAATTTTAAAAACATAATGTTATATTTGTATAATTTACTGCAACAGCATGCAACACTCAGAAACCACTGACAGATGTTAAATCAAATATTTTATTCCAAATTCAGGTTTCTATAATTATTTTCACAATTAAAATTTCAAGTACTTTTATTAGGTACCCTCAGTGGCAATACAAATAAAATTTCTCAAGCAAAAATTTTGATGGTCAAATCATGCTAATCAGATATCTAAACATAAAATAATATATCCACTGGAGCGCTTTTTGCCACAATATGGCACTATTTAAAATACCTCGGATTGCTTTGCTGACAATTTTGGCAAATTTTCCCTTATTTGTAAGTAATTAAGCAGAAGTTTACGATTTTACAATTTTTTTTTTTATAAATCCTACGAATATGTGATAATCGACAAAAGATAGGTGAATTCATTGGCTATATAGAACTATAATCAATTCGGAGGTGTGATTTTTTTTAATGTGTTATTATCGAACTTAATTTAAACGCGAGTGATTCCCGCCCGGAACTGCGCAAACAAATGGTTTAGTATTTTGTCATGAGGGGATTCATTGGATTGTCCCCACGGTATTTGAAATTCACATACGAGTGTGCATGCGCGATTCTCGGATTGCTTACGAACGTGAAAGAAACGCAAAGAATGAACCAAAATGCCTAAAGGGACAATTGGGATAGTCCCCCAAGTGCACGATAGGTTCTGCGCACTGAGGAATGGACTCTGATCGTTTGTGCGCTGGTCGGCTATCTGCTGGTCAGCCTGAGTGGTCGCCGGGTCGCATTAAAATCATCGGGAATAATTTTTTGTATTTTATTTCTGCAAATGTTAATTGCTTTTATGTTCATTCATTCATTTTGGTGAAGACAAAGCATCAACTGTTTTTTCCTTTAGTAGGTTTCGGGTATAACTGGTGGGGACTGTCCCCACTGTCCCCCTGTGAAGAACCGCCAATGGGTACCCTTACAGAAAAAAATAACCTACTTACCCAACTTCTCAGTAAATACCCATTAGATACAAAAAAATTCTATTCGTTGAGCGCCAGCGTCTACAAATGATAATCTGAAAACAATACTTTCTGTTTGTGGGAGTTTTTTTATTTTCGAAAGGTATTAGGTACTCCACAAAAAGACCCTCCAACCAGCATCCACAAAGATGACATAGGCCCTGATGGAAATTATTTTCCTCGGATCCCCATGTGTGGAGTTCATATAAAAAAAGTCACAGGAGCTCGGCATTTCCAAGGAAGCCCTTTACACAGTAGCAGTCTGCGACTTTTCAATGAGCAAGAGTGTTAAGATTGAAAAAAATGACATTATTGATGTTGTAGCCGAAGATAATTTTTTTAACACATTTTCAATTTTTTGTAAAAAGATTCTTTGTTTTTTAAATCTACCGCCTGAAAAATCTTCGTACCAAAAATATAAATTTTGAAAAATTATAAAATTTAGTCATATTTTTCTTTCTTAGCACTCCAACTCACCAAACGTCTAGAACCGCCGTGCCTCTACAACTCCTCACTATCAACGAAATTCTTAAAAATGTATCGCAAATTTTAAGATTCTAGCTATCATTTTGGCTTCAAAATGTCATTCTGCAAATCTTCCATTATCTTACATCCGTTCCCTACTTACTTTAATTTTGCTTCACGATATTCCCCAATATTGGTGGGTTCTGGTCCCCCAGTATACTGGTAGTTGGGACTCTTTTTTTGTCTACCATAGTTTAAAAAGTGGACATTTAACCCTCTGCCCGTCGCGCGTTTTTTGTAATGCGAGGTGTCGCGTGGGGTCGCTTAGGACCCCAAAAATAAATATGATTAAATTGTTTTAGCATACATTTTATATGTTATTTTAACTGATTACAGTTAGGTGATAATGACTGCTTTGAAATAAAAAGAATTTTTAAAAATTAGATATTTATTTTCAATGCAAGAGCTTAAAAATCAACAAGGAACATTTTTTGGTATCATATTTTTCAAATTTTTTTAATAGAAAACATTTTTAAAAAATCTAACCAATTCCTATCAAACTTATTATAACAAAAAAAATCTACAAAATACAATGAAAAATCATATAAACTTGATTTTTCATGGTATTTTGTTGATTTTTTGAGCCTCACGTCAAAACACAAGTCTGTATGTCACATAGCACATGCGCAGACTGAATTTTCTCCGCGCTAGCGTCAAGTATAGTCCCTTTTAGGAAGCTACCTAAAGTAAGGAATCAGTGGGAACATTTAAAATCTACATAATTAGCATTTCTGTAAAACCTGGGCTTCTATAAACCCCACGCGACGAGTCGAGGGTTAAAAATGAAAGCATTATCCTCAAAATAAATATTTTAATTGTGACAATAATACATTGACAAACAAGTGCCAGACTGATCCACCTTTGGTTGAAAACGTCCTAAAATGTTGGGTTAGTTGGTCTAACGCTCCATAGGGGTTTTCTAAGAGTGGTGAATAAGCAGGGTGCCCGGGTTCATGGGATGAGGTTTGTCCAGGTCTTGGTGGCGGATTCCTCTGCCCTTCAATTACAAGATAGGTAGAGAGTGGTTGAAGGGGACTCTTTGACCTCTCCACCTAGACTCTTCGTCTTGCACCGCAGTGGAAGGGATGAATTCATACATCCAACTGACAGACCTCCAGTTTCCTTCCCATCCCTCATGCCTTATTCCTCCTCAGAACTTTCTCTTAAAAAGACCCTCCACACAGAATCTCCAAAAGTGATATAGGCCCCGAAGGAATTTTTTTTTTCAGCACTTCCTGCCTGGAAAAAAAAACCTTTAGTTTCTCACCCAGTGTCACGGGTTCATTTCTCTGCTAGCGAAGTCCTTCATAATTGCGCAACCAACATTTTCTGCTTATTACGATAGAAGTAAGAGAAATTCAACTATATTAAGTTATTCAACCTGGATTTTTTTTAAATTTTCTCATCACTCACTAGACAAAATTATCCTAATATTATATTTATGCAGTTTACATGTTCTCATCATCATCATCTTCTTCCCCTTATCCTATTAGGGTCGGGGACCCATTGCCCCGACAAGGGACCTCCATTCGTCCCTGTCTTGCGCTGATTGTTCGGCCAGTGTTGTCCCATCCTCTCCTCACATTAGTATACATACATGATTACTGTGGTATATCTAAAAGCTTCCGAGCGTGTCATATAGAGGGCAGTGCTAATAGCTATCCCGATAGTCCGCTAGATGGCGGTTAGTGTAATTCAGAGTTTGGGCACCAGGGGGGGCCAAGGGCTCGGGTGCAGTCTACAGGAGTTCATTCGATTCAGATTCCATTTAGCCAGCTTCCAGTTAGGTCGACTATAGTGGTCACCACTTGTACATGCGAACTATTAAATAAATCCCAGATTAACATAAAAGAACTCTATTTTTTCCAAAGAAGTAATCTCCTCCCAAGACGAGTTAGAGAACTGTTTGTCTGAACACAACATTTACAAGTATTATATATTAGTTTATTATTATTTATTAGTTCACATGTTCTACCTTATTTAAATGGTTTCAAATGATAACCAGAAAAAACACAACTAATAGTTTAGGTTAGGTTCATTGTTTTTTATTATTTTTCTTCAATGTTCTAATTTGTCATGGAAACGTATTTTAAACATTCTTTCCCATAGAACAAAATTTTCAAAAGTGGTGTCAGCAAACTTGCACTTAACCATGGACAACTCATTTTTCTACATTGGCAACACTATCTAATCCTGTAGATATAGCCCCCGGGCAGAGGGAAGCCCCAGCGGCAACACTCGGGGCTCTTGAAGGGCTTGCCGTAGGGAGTAGCCTCCAGGATGGCTTGAGCCAATATGCAGTGGGCCACCTCATACGTAGACATGCCCGCACTGGTGTTTAGTATCTCTGCCGTTTTGTCTGAAAGATAAAAGAAGTGATCAATTTTTAAGAATGTCAGGTGACTGTGATTCTTTTCTCGTAATGTAAGCACGTGAACTCGAAAATCGTTTCTTTTTTTACATTAGCTCCACACAGGAGGCCCTGAAGAAAATAATTTCCCTCAGTGTATGTGTCACCTTGAGGGATGCTGTGTGGAGGGTCTTTTTAAGGAAGGGAAGGATAGGATAGGAAGTTCTGGGAAGGAAAAAGTATGAGGGGTGGGTAAGAATCTGGGGGTCAGTGTGTCCAGGAGTGACGAATGAATGAAATGAGAGTCCGACTGGAAAGGTCTGAAGGCAGACACATCTGCTGCCAAGACCTGGACAAACCTCACCCTATGAACCTTGGCACCCCTGCTAAGTCACCAAATGTAGCGAACCACTTGGGGTGACCTATGGCAAACGTTTTGTTTATCCAATAAATGGTTCCCGGGGCGGCGGAACCCATACCCGCCACCCAAATTGTGACAGTGATTCTTTTCCCAAAATGTAAACACATGAACTCGAAATCTAATAACAGGACACCAAATATGACTGTTTGTGTGGTGCCCCATTGGAAGTGACCTAGAGGCAGACCAAGGGAGGGGTGGATGGATGGTGTGGAAGATGAATTTTTTTGTTCAGACAAAAGTCACAAACACAGTTTGGAGTAGAGAGCCGGACCTCGGAGCTGGAACCCGCAAAAAAACTCGAACCCGGGACCTGCTCCCAACTCGCGGGTGGCTCGGACCGCCAAGTTCCGGGTTTTGGATCCGAGTCCTGGACCGGGTCCTCTGGAAGTAGTCGATTTTTAAAAAAGGAGTAGGAGTAGGATCCGCACCCCGCGAAGATGTATGTACATACATATTATAAAAAATAACCGATTCTGGGCAAAGGAATTTATAACAAAATGATTGATTGTAAGAATCCTCCTTTATTTAATTTGCTTACTTCTCAAATCATTGTCAGGAACAGGCCGCATTGACTTGGTTCGCTCCACTCCCTTCGCAGCAATGGAGGCGGGATTTCGGTACACATATGCAGATGAAGTTTGGGGAATAATCACATCATCTGGAAGCTTGACATTGAAATCCTTAACATCGATCACTTCCCGACCATAGATGAAGCCTTTTGTAATGGAACAGTAAACAATATTATATTTTTGACAATCCCCCATCATAAAAAACGGTTAAAATGAAAGTTTCCGTTCCCTTCCTTGATAGCTTTATAAATTATAGCCTGTATGTTATTCTGCTGTATGAGCTATATTATTGTAAAGTTTCATTAAAATCAATTCAGTAGTTTTTGCGTGAAAGAGTAACAAACACACGTACATCCATACAAACTTTTGCATTTATAATATTAGTAAGATGAATGTTTTCCTTCTTCTTTCGTATGGTGGGGTGTCAGAGGGGGACATCTAAGTCTGCGAGCCAGTCTAGGGCCTCAGGCGTTGCCCTGTGGACCTCATCAATCCCGCCGGGGAATATGAATGGAGCGGGCATTCGTTGACCACATGTTCGGTGGTCTGCATCACACCGCATTTGCATATCGCCGACTCTTTAAGGCCCCATCTATGCATCATGTGAGCACAACAACTATGGAAGCAACTTATCCTATTGATGGCGGCCCAGAGTTTGCGAGGCAATGAGAACCCAGGTCGTCTCTCATAAAGTAAAGTGGGGTCTTGAACGAGATGGGCGTTTTTGACGTTAGCCAATTGCCACTCAAACTTCCACCTATCTTCTGGGGTGAGAGGTGATTGAAGGAGTCTTTCTCTTTCTGTCCAGAAGGGTTTTCGAGACTTCAAACGGCATGCCGGGTGAGAAACGACATCATCGTGGAAAGGTATTGCACTTTTTTGCAGCGCCTTCTTGTATTCCCTCAGTGTTGCAATATCTCAATTCCATGGTCGACGTTCAGCTTAATGATATAATGCGAACCACTAGCAGAACTTTAAAATCGACTCCTCTTCCCGTATTTGCAAACGTAATCCCGCCAAATATCAGGCGAGAGATTGCAACACTGAGGGAATGTTTCCCTCTTTTCCCTCTTTCAGCTTTCTCTGCCATACGTAAGCGCTGTTAGGACAGATTCTCCCTTATGTATCAGAAAGGCTCTTTGGGAGGTAAGACAACTACAGAATATATTAATAAAAGCAATTTGTGCTTACCTCTCTTGCAATAACCCATCTGATATTCTGATTTGACTTTATCTTCTTTACGATAGAGAACAGGTTGCATTTCAAGGGGATTTTTGAAATACATGTTTCCAACTGCAACTTCCTTTTCTTTGAGCTACAAAAATAATTGTTTGGATACCTCATTTGAATTCATTTATACATTTAGGAAAATGAAGAAAGTATATACTTATTGAATAATTCACATGATTAAGGAGAAAGTAAAACTTAATTTGCAATGTTAAAAGGAACTCCTTGTCACAGTCAAGTAGCGAAAACTGCATATACTGATTGCATCCATTTTTATTTGATACAGATGCGGTCTGCGTAGCTCCTAAGCATTCAGGCGATAAGCCCACTGCGCTAATTTTCATGTTACAGTATATTTTTTTAATAGTAGGCCAGTCACTTAAAGTTCACAAGGATAATTAATCATTGGTACTTTGGGACTGTCTCCCGGTTCCATTGCTTGGATCCACAGGTCTTCTTTCTATCAAAGCGGGACATTGGCACCATAGATTAATAAAAAAAAAATTCAGCATCCTGACTCTCCCCGCTGCAAATTTGTGTGTATCTTCTGAGGCTTCAAAGCCCTGTTAATAGTCCTACTAGCTCCCTTGGAAAGTATAACCATGAGAAATGTAATAGGAAAATGAGGAAAAAGACTGAAGAACAAACAGAAGAAATAATCATCTTAAATTAAATAATTTGTTATTTGATATCGTATACCTTTTTGATGGAGTCATTGTAGTAATTCTTTTTTTCTTTGCAAAAATGTTCTCGGGGATCCTTTGGATTTATTCCTTCATCGATAGCCAAGTTGTCTACTACTGCTCTTCTAATCATGCAATTCTCATCTAATGGATTGGGAACTCTTAAAGGACTGAAAATTATATAAAATGAAAATGTAAGGAATTATTTCCTTGAATATTGTAATATAAATGGCGCCTACAAACCCTTCTAATGTTTTGGGAACAAAATCTTTCATGAAAACAGTTCTGAAATCGATTGACCCTCCTATGACAGACATTGCGAGTTCTTTGAAAAAGACAATAAATTTTAACTTTCTTCAAAAACGCTATTTATTTATAGATATCTCAAAAATAAATTGTTCGCAAATAATGTGTTCATTTGTTTTTGAATTTTAGCCTGGTCCGCGAAAATAAAAATAACGCGTTACCTACTTAGTACTTAAATACTAGTAGCCAGACACCGAGTTTTCATTATTGAATTTGGCAACCCCTGTATTGTATAATTATTTTCTCGCCAGCATAGTTTCTATGGTTTCTTCGTAGTTCGCAAACATCGCAAATTTTCTTCCCCGCTGCCCCGCATTTAGAGAGCTCGCAGAATCTGGAATCATGGGCGGGCGCTCGTATTTAATAATAAAAAACATGTCGGGGAAGCTGGTTCAATAATCAACTCGCGGTCGCGAGTGATATCTAAACAAGCCGTATTTAATAACAACCTCACGGCTGTAACCTTGGCCCGTGCCCACAGCTACCTAGGAAGAAGTTATTGTAATCACGCAAGGAGGTTTGGATAGTTGCGTGAAATGTCAGAATTGTCGTGGATCAGTGCCAAATTGAGATATTTCACGTTGAACGGACTGTTTGTGACGAAGAAAACGTCGCGCTTTTCATTTCCCCATCCCGCGTAGTTGGAGTGGAGTGTTTTTGAGTGCTCGTGACTGAAGAGGAATAATTTATAAAAGAGTTACTTCCTGGGCTGTCGTCGCAGAGAAAGTGAAGGTACAACCCATTTGTGTAAAACGCAATAATAATTGCATTTTTTCTATTAATATGCGCAACAATGTGAATCCGTGCATGATCTGTTCTTTTTCGCTTTCATTGTATTGAACGTCACAGCTTTCTCATTGCCGTTAGTGTTTTTCCGTTTTTTCCAAAACTATCTGTCGTCAATTTGAGTGTTGACCTATAGCTAAGCACAATGACGACAAGCTGTGTTTAATCATCGTGTGAATTGGTGTTTATTTTTAACCTCCGGTGTTTCCAGAATGTTTTGACAGAAATGTGGCTTGTTCTCGTGCATCCGAGATACAGTTCCGTGAGTTTCAAATCCAAAGCCCATTTTCTTGAACATATTCGTGGATTTATTTTTGGACTGTGGTATTTTATATACGATTCTCCGTCTGGAGCATAAATCCGTGAGCATTCTGGAGTCGTCAAGGTTTATTTTGTTTCCGATCCCGATGGTTCACGCAAGTTCAAATATCTTTGTTTTGCCATAGCTTTGTTATTGTTCGTGGCGCACATATGGTCACTAGAGTGCCTTGTAATCATTACGGCTAGGTTAGGTACCATGATTCTTATATTTTATACCATGTGTGCTTTGTTTATTTTAATTATTGAACAGCTACGATTTAAATCAATAATCCATTAAGTAATGGAAATCGATCAACTAAAAAAAACAGGCTTTTTTAGATTGGTATTCATTGTTTGTTTTGACAGTTCTTTGTGTGAACATTATTAAAAAAAACATTTTCAGTTATAATTTGAAAAATTATACCAATTTTACGCAAGGAACGCATAAAACAATGTAGTTTTCCTGTTATTGTTATTCAAATGTGGTAGAAAGCACAACTATTATGGTTTGTGGTCATTAAATTAACAAATAAAAAGACAAAATCCCAATACAACACAGGCAATGCAATTGATTAAGATACACACTTAAACACAAACTGAAAAACAGCGTAGAATATATTTTGGTAAATTTTGGATAGGGCCTGACACGCTGGTTTTGGTAAATGTTCCGTTATTGAGTCCACGCTCAAAACACACTTTAAAAAATTAAAATAAATGGTACTAGGTAGATAATAGTTAGTAATAAGTAATTCAGTAACCGGAATTTAAAAATATTGCGTTTTAATGATTATTTTGTTAACTTTAAAAATGCGAAATGTCATTTTTCAATGACCGCCATGTTATTAATTACGACGATGAAATATGCACTTTTAAACGGAAAAATCACTCTGTCAGTTACACAATAATAAGTACGAATTTCAATCTTCGAAAATGATAAATAATGCGTATTAATCATTATTTTGTTAGGTTTCGTAAATTCAAAAAAATCATCGCTTATTACGCGTGCATGACGCGAGACGCAAGCCTATATGAAATGTGAAACTGTTCCTTTAATATACCAAACCACCCACAACTGTTCCATGTGAAACATGTTTTACATGCAATTTGCAAATGAGCCAACCTAAAAATAAAAAAAAGCATTCACGAAACGAGTAGCTACTCGTAGAAGCGATACATAGACGATATTATTAAGAAAGTACCTGATTTGCCAAATTAATACCTAAAACGAAAATAAATAAAAGAACACGCACGCGTTTTTCTTTTCAATAACACCCAAGTTTTGAAAGGTTTGTACTGCAAGTAGTATTAGTATTATAGACAAGTTTGTACCTGTATTTATAACAGAAGAACATGGAAAGAAATGTATTAGAATTATTACACGTACCCGCTAGACAAACCCTGCTTTTGCCAAACAAACCATTCAAAACCAGTGGCGGCCAGCTCTAAGGTGCGGAGGAGCGCCGCACTCCCAAAATATATCTATTAATTTAAATCTAATCTAATTAATTAATTTAAATCTAAAAATTCCCGAGCGCCAAAAAACATACTTATTTCCGACACGCCTCATCACAGTTCACAATATACACTCGGCTATAATGCATGCGTAATATAGGTGCCTACTGGACTGCGCGGCACTGCGCGCGTAACAAAGCAGATCGTTGTGTGCCTATATTCAGAGAGGTGGTTCATTTTGCAAAGCGATCACAGGAGTTCTTCTATAATTCTATAATGAGCCAAAATCGTAGGTAGGTTGAATGCTTTGCAAATTTTACGAAATCGCCGGTGACGATCCAAAAATTTCCACCACATCAAAAGGAATGGTTCGTTCTGTAGCATGTTAAACGGGGACACGTTTGTGTCATATTATTATCCATATCGTGTCTTTATTTTAATATCTACTCTTTTTCATGCTATGTTTCACTCAGCATCGACCAACGACAGCTTATCAACATAAGCATTGCGGACATTATTTGTTATGAGTTATGACAGTATATATTTCATTGGAGTTACGGAGCGTAAGGAAGACTTTCGGATGTGTGATAAACTGAACGATTTTTTAACTCGATTTTCGTGCCAATAAGTATCTACATACAATTTTCTGGATAGGAGTCAACTGTTATTGAATTTGAATTTACAATCGCGGCGACTTTACAAATGGTGATGGATCAATATTTATTTTACTAGAACTCTTTTAAAATAATGGAATATGGAATGCTTTTTCAGTGAGTTGTTCCTCACAATCCTTATGACATCTGTTTAGATTGAACGATGTTGTTAAACTTTAAAAGAATTTAATCTATCTTAATAAATAAAATTAATTTAGACTCAATGTGTTGCATGCACCCAGAGATAATGGAGGATCGACCTAATTTACAAATAGGTAGGATTTTTTCATAATTGAATTTATTTTAATTAGAGTAGGTAGGTCCAAGATTTATGGGATATCTCTATGGGATGTGTGGGATTGCACTCACCTTCCCACATCTTGAAATAAAGACCATTATTATTATTATTTTAGCGCACCACCTATTTTTATGAACACCAGCCGCCACTGTTCAAAACCTGGGATGTTTTGATGACATGCGAGTTTATTTTAAAGAATTTATTTTATAAGCACTATATTAAAAAGTACTTATAAAATAAATTCTCTAAAATATACTCTAAACAATTTCGGTAATTATTTTTTATAAATAATACACTCACTTTTGTATCAAAAACCGTGTTACACAAACCTAGCGTAGCCGTTAAACTACTTGAAAACTGGGATGTTTTTCTTGCCTTGACGCTAGCAGGCGTTATAAAGGGGCACTTTCTTTTGTATCACAAACCATGTTACACAAACCTAGCGTAGCCGCTAAACTACTTGAAAACTGGGATGTTTTTCTTGCCTTGACGCGAGCAGGCGGTATAAAGGGGCACTTTCTTTTGTATCACAAACCATGTTACACAAAGCCGCTAAACTACTTGAAAACTGGGATGTTTTTCTTGGTAGGTTATTTTACAACAATTAATTGTTATTATATTATTTGAAACAACTGGTTACGTAAATGTTTTTGAATTTTTAGGTTGGTAGTATGTATTTACAATTTGCCTATTGCAGTTTCACACGGCACAACGGCACACGGCCATCTTGTTCTTCTTCCGTGTGCCTTGAAGAACAAGGCACACGGAAGAAGAACAAGATGGCGGTCCTTGGAAAATGACATTTCGCATTTTTAAAAATAATCATTAAAACGCAATATTTTTAAATTCCAGTTACTGAATTACTTATTACTAACTATTATCTACCTATTACAATTTATTTTAATTTTTTAAAGTATGTTTTGAGCGTGGACCCAATAGCGGAACATTTACCCTGGTTTTACGCAATTGAAGAAAATTAAAATGAATAATTTTCCACCGCCCGAAATGCAAAAAATTTCCTTTTATAGTAATTAAGGCGAATATAAAGTTTTTTTCTAAAAATTATTCGTAATAAGCATGTCAGGCCCTTTTACATAGGCATAATTTACCTTTATTTTATTCACACTCATAACGAGAAACCTCTATATTTTTACTCACTAATAAATAAATAATTTATTACTGATGAATCGTCAAGCTGTCAAAAAAATACATTATTTATGCATTGAACCGCTTACTCAATATGGAATATTTTTTATTAAAACAGTTAGATTTAGCTTTATTATTACGAAAAGTGAGTATTTATGTCAGGGGAGAGACAAAAAATATGCATTTAACATTTTAATTTTGTTTAAATTAATTCACTCAGCGGTAATGCCGTTTTTATATTTATCGTTTTTACTTAACATTTCATAAACAATCAATCAATGCTGCCAATTATAGAAAAAATATTTTTGCCATACAAAACAATAATTTATTCACGTTATTAAGTTTGTGCCTGTATTTATAACAGCAGAACATGGAAAGAAACTAATTACACATACAACCCCTGCTTTGTCAAACAAACCATTCAAAACCTGGGTTCTATATCTAAATTATGATGACATGCAGCTTTCGTAGTATGAATCTCTACCCGATAATTCGAAATAGGTACTTTTTTGTTTTTATTTTGACAAGAATTTATTTTATATGATTGGTACTTCTGACAAATGTTATATTTGATTGTCTATTAGTTAAAAAGGAATATTCCGTATTATCGTTGTATCAAACTTCGACAACACGAACGTTCCGTATTATCCATGATGTGGACTCTATGCATATTTACCGAAAAGGGTTTTCATCCTCATGCTATTTATTGTTGAAGAAACATGTCATACACTCAATGTCTTGAAACTAGTGGTGTAATCGGGGAAACTGGTGAATCTACATCATATTATTTGTAATTGATTTCATGGTAAATCTTTTTTTGAAAAATATTTACAAAATAGGGAAACGTTTAATATGTACTTTAAAAATCGATCAGTGCGGGGTTGCTATCAGCTGTTTATTGTCTTTTAAAATGTGTTGATACGTAGACCCAGCTCCAAAAGTTTTTTTTAAATGTTTAATTGCTTAAAAAAAGGTTTGAAATCAAAATGCTCAGCCGAGCGATTCCGTATTTTTTGTGGGAGCGTTATTACATAACGGATGTGATCTCCTGTCAGATTTGCGTGATTTTATGGCTGTTATTTGCTTTTTCTATGTACAAAGTATATTCAATGAATAAATAATCATGCATACTTGCAGGAATTCGTGTTTAAATCGATCTAAACTAAAATATGTGACAGTAAATATGTATAAATCACACCAATCTGACAGGAGATAACGTCCGTTATCCAATAACGATCCTACAAAAAATACAAAATCGCTCGGCAGGTCGGAATATAAGTTTTTTTGGGTCCTCTATGTGACGTAGATTCCCCAGTTTACCACTTCTAATACTAGTTTCCGGACCCTGTATACAGTTTTTTGTTTTTGAATGGACGGAAAAAGTCAGAAGACATGGTATGATGAAGTGAATCATGTACAAGTCAGGTCAAGTCAAAAGCTGGATTTATAAGAGAGTTTTGAATGAAATGATATCAACCATCCCGAAGAACAATGTCATATCTGCTAAATATTAAAATTTGCTTGTTTGCTGATTTTGTTGATTTGTCTGTATTTTCGGAATTTAAAATTAAATGAAAGGCAAAATATCAAAACAATACTACTTACATTTCTTGATCTCAGAAACAGTAAAATTGCAGATTATTTATATCTTACTCCACTTCTCGGTCAATACGGAATATTACTTATTCAAACAGTAAGATTTAGCTTTAATATCACGAAAAGTGAATATTAATGTCAGGGGAGATGAAAAAGTATGTATTTATTTTGGTATAAAAGTACATTCACAGTTTAGGGAACTTTGACTGTCCAACTAGGAAGGTCTCCCGTTCTAGGACAGTCAAATTGACAGGTTTCGTTTATATTAGGTAGTTAGGTACATGATCATTCATACATGCAATTAGTATTAAGTAAAGTAATCATTCGCAATCTCATAATATATGATACAGTAAGATAGTAGAAGTATGTTACATTTTAATTTATAATTTTACTGTTAAGTAATCACCTGGACCCATTAGCTTGTTTTCAAGCTACCTGTAACACAAAACACAACCAGACATATGTAATGATGTATGAGACGTCCCTGAGTTATTAAAATTAATTCACTTACACAATGTACGAACACGCTATATTTATATTACATTTCGTAAACAATCAATGCTGCCAGAAAATTATAAAGTACTTAATTAGAAAAATATAGAAAGAAGAAAAGAAAAATTATTATTGACATATGAAACAATGCATTATTGACAACTTTGAACCTGAATTTATTGCAGAAGAACATGGAAAGAAAGGTATTAGAATAATTACACATACCCTTTAGACAAACCCTGCTTGCCGTACAAACCATTAAAAACCTGGGATGTATATCTTATTGATGGATGTCACGCAGCTTTCATAGCTTAGGCCTCAACCCAGTAGGAATAATTAAATTAGGTACTATTGCTAGTCCACTGGGAATAATTCGAATTAGGTACTATTGCTTTTATTTTTATGAGAAGTTATTTTATAAGGTTTGTACTTCTGACAAATGTCATATTTGATTGTCTATTAATTAAAAAGGAATATTCCGTATTATCTGTGTATCGAACTTCGACAAGGAACATTCCATTTTATCTGTGAAGCGTTTTTACCAAAAGCAGAAACAAAACTTTAATAAGCTCTACTCCAAAACTACAAAATTGCACATCCGACATTTTTCTTCAGGATGAATAAGGATGAATGTGGATGAAGCAAAGAGTGTATCAAAACAGTGTTCTGGTGTTCACCTGTGTGGTGTTCTCAAACTTCAGAATTAACCTGTGGTAAATATGAACAGATGCCATAAAGATGTAAGCGTAATAAAAACAAGCAATGTCTTAACTGTAAATATTTAATGTTATTGGAATCACTATTTTTCACAATAAATAAATAAGCTAATAATTATTGTTTAAACTTACTACCCATAAAGACTCATGTAAGCATAATTTATAAGGGCAGGAGACCATGTTTTGGTCTCTCTATATTAAGAGCTTTGAATGGCAGGAGACCATATTTGTCCCAACACACATAGGTCTCGTATAAAACGCTGTAACTCCCTTACTATCATATCTATCTATCAAAAACGCTGTAACTCCCTTACTATCATATCTATCATATCATTTTATCATAGATAAATAAATAAATAAATAAAAAAATGAGAAATACGCTCTAAACGGTGTTAGAAAGGGAAAACACCACGCTTTATATTCCAATCTAAAAAATAGCCACCAAAAAAGTAATATGTACACTTTTATATATACAAAGTTTTGAATCGCAAATTGAAAAAAAAAATTTAAAACTTCGGGAATTTTTTATAAATTATTTTTTCATGGAACGACAAAAAAGTGAGATTACAATGTGTTTGTTTTGCGTTTGTCTCTAAAATATGTATGTGTTTTTTAAATTTTATTATCAGTAACTCTAGTTAGAAAAAACGTAAGATGAGCCATTTATAAAACTTTTTTATGTGTGTATGCAAAAATTTTATAATTAAAAAAATACGTTTTCGTTGTTAGTTTTTGGGGTGTTATGCCATGTTGCTCTACCTCCTTCTATAGCCGACGTTTCGGACAGCGTTGCAGCGTCCATCATCAGGGCAGATCCGGTAGATCCGACGATGTGTTGTCGGATCTACCGGATCTGCCCTGATGATGTGTACCCCCATGGTGATGAAATACGCTTTCAAATTATATAATTCAAAATAAACACATATTTTTTTGGATAAGTTTTTAGATTTTCACGGCCAAAAGCATTTTCGTTGTTAGTTTTTGGGGTGTTATGCCGTGTTGCGCTACCTCCTTCTATAGCCGACGTTTCGGACACTGCAACGCTGTATAAGTACCCGTGTTTGAAGAGAGACGGCATTGCTGAAGGAAATTGACATTATCATCTTGTACCGCTCTCTGTCGAACGACACTATTGTAAATTTCAGACTAATTCATAGTTAAGCTTTTATTTGGCAGCCAGTTGTATCACACGTGTTTTTCGATAAAATGGAAAAAGAGCAACATTGATCCGTAATTTGCTTTTTATTTTTGGATGGAAAAACATCCGAAGAAATAAAAACAAAGTTAGATGCTGTCTCTAGGGACCCTTCACCATCTATGACAACCGTGAGATATTGGTTCAACGAATTTAAACTCAGTCGACATCTGTAATTGATGAGGAGCGACTAGGCCACTCGACAGACGTACTTGTCGAGGAAATTGTTGAAACGGTCACAAGATTCTTGCTGTTTGCCGAACCAAAGTGTGCGAAGTAGCAGAGGCTGTAGGCATGACGCACGGAACGGCAATTAATACTGTACATAAGTTAAGTGTGAGAAAGATGTCAACCCGAGCAAATAATGCACCAACATATTCATCTGGAATTGTCGTGGCCAAATTGCATGAATTACGCTACGAATTGTTGCCGCATCTCCTCCGTAGTCTAGGGGTAAGGCTCTTAACTCACATTACGTAGGGCGCAGGATCAACTCCCGGCGTGTGCAAATAAATTTTATTTTGATTTGTTGTTCCTGAGTGATAGTAAAAGCACTGGCATAAGCATATTACATTAACAATGTTGCTCACAATTCCCAAAAACTCAGCTCAGTCATGTCTTTTTTTATTGTAAAGCACAAACATTTTTTTGTTATAATGTGTGTTTATATTAGTAATAATGTTTCTCATTTAGTACAAAAGATTAAAGATAATGTTGCTATTTCTACGAAACTAATGCATTAATGCGCTGTTACTATCACAAATAACCTTATTGTTGTTTTATAAAACTTGTTCGGTGATTAGATTGGACTTCGATAAAATAGATTAAAATCTACTCCACATAGAATTTTATATGTGTATTCCGCACAAGAGTACCAACTGACCGGAGCCAGTGGTGGTAGTACTGTATTATAAACTCATTATTGGAGTACGTTGTGAGGCTGAAATAGGGGAAGGAGCTGTGGAAGAGGAAGGTTGGGAATTACCTGGCTATTCAGTACTGATCACCAATATTTCTATTCTGAATGGTGTTCTTTTGCCTAGGCGATAATACTATTAAAACTAGTAAAATAAAACAAACTTAATTTATAATTATTACTGAATCCGAAACCAGCCTTGTCTTGTAGATACCACATTGATGTTAAGTATGTGATATTTTGTCTAGAAATTGTATCTGATTAACATTTTTTAAAAAAAACCACCAATAATACTCCAAATATCAAAGTGAACTTGAAAACGGAAACTTTCTTGTTTTTGGGCATTAATATCTGGGTATTAATATCTGGTAATAAATTCATTAGTAAATATATTATACTGATTAAAAACTGCAAAATATTCTCCTCAAAATATCAATATGACTTACAAAGTATAAAATGAAGTTGCTCCCGCAGTCTGTGCGCTTAGATCTTTTAAACTACGCAATAGATTTTCCTGCAGTTTTCACCAATAGATAGAGTGATTCAAGAGGAAGGTTTTTAGTTATATAATTTGTATTATAAAAATAAAACACAAACACTTTGTATTTAACCACGAATTTATTATTGCATATATCGACCGGTTTCACTTCGACCAAGCTTCTTCAGGATATAAATAATAACTAAATGCTAAGACAGAGTTATGGCTAATATATAAGAGTGACAGAGGGAGAAAGAACAAAATTAGAGGGAGACAAAGTATTTGACATAGGTAAAGTGGATAATCAAGCAGTGGGAGGGAGACAACAATACAATAATCAATTACTGGGAGGGAAACATCAATACACATCATAATCACAAGTAAATTTGTATTGATGTTTCCCTCCCAGTAATTGATTATTGTATTGTTGTCTCCCTCCCACTGCTTGATTATCCACTTTACCTATGTCAAATACTTTGTCTCCCTCTAATTTTGTTCTTTCTCCCTCTGTCACTCTTATATATTAGCCATAACTCTGTCTTAGCATTTAGTTATTATTTATATCCTGAAGAAGCTTGGTCGAAGTGAAACCGGTCGATATATGCAATAATAAATTCGTGGTTAAATACAAAGTGTTTGTGTTTTATTTTTATAATATAATGTCTAACCACAAAGTAATTGCTTCCTATGAAAAAAAAAATTATATAATTTGTCATGGTTTTGTGTAAATTGGTTGGGAAATGGCCAAGAATTGTGTTTCGTTGGCCATAGCAACATATGGCCGGCTCTGCTAGTAAAATTATAAATATCTTATTTGCATCACATGATATGCAAAGTCCTGTTCCCACAGCATTGGACAGTAAAGGACACCCCATATCACGAGGTACAAGCGAGCTGGCATCAGTTTATCTCTTTAATAGCACAATGTATTTCCATTGATGGCCTTCTGATGGTTCCTTCTAGGATTATAAAAAAATTGTGCTAATCAATACTTTTTTTTTTTTGTCTATGGCAATTCACCCTAAAGAGAGTGCTATGTATACTTTTTTTATTGGCAGGTTTTGTGGGTGTGGCCGCAGTAGTGTCCGGGACGGAGGTTCCCCAGTGCCCAGTGTCGCCATGTCTGAATTCCAACCCCCCCCCAACGAGGACAATATGGACACCATGGACGCGTCAGACCAGATGATGCATATTAAGGCTGGGTAAATACACATTTTATCTCATGTTTTTCCCTTTGTTATTGTAGTATTTGTAAAAGCTTCCTGGCTTGTCACACAGATGGCAGGTATAAAAGCTTTGCATAAAGTCCGCAAGATGTCGGCAGAACTGGTTTCCCAGCAAGATCACCAGAGGGCCGAGGACAGCTGTTCCCACAAAAGACAGTGGGAACCAGATTAATTATAGTCAGCTCCTAGTTAGGTTGACTAATCGTAGTCATTACTTTGTAATCCGCGTAATATTAATAAATATCAGATTGTTCAAAGAACTCTATTCTTTCAAGTGAAAGCCTCTCTTTCCAAGAAATGTTGGAGATTCTGTTTGTGAGAACACAAGAGTTATGTTCCGATCAGGTTCAGCCATCTCATAGCTCCAGCCATCCCTGTCCTGGGCCTTGTCAACGGACATAAATTTAATATTACCCTTGCTTAATTTTCCACTAGTTTTCTTTGGTGATTTTAAGTTAGTTCCTAACCCCCTAACACAATCATAATAATAATTATAATGTAATAATCTGTGTTTCCTCCCTCCTACAACATGGGTCTCTTCAAGACCCATGTTCACTCCTTCCTTTCCTCAAAAAGACCCTCCACACAGCATCCTCAAAGATGACATAGGCCCTGAGGGAAATTATTTTCCTCAGGGCCTCCTGTGTGGAGTTAATGTAAAAAAAAAAAATAGTGCAGTTTTGTGTTATTTCACTTCAAGTGCGCTTAACTATAATAAACTAAAAGTAATCCTATAGTGTTCAAAATATTGATAAAATAATATGAAACAAATAATATACAGTATATACAAAGCAATGCCAAGAGAACAAAATAAACAATAACAGTGCTGTTTTGGCACAGGACAATAGATAATGATAAACAATAACATTGCCATTAAACAAGAATCATTAAAACTAAAATATAATATAGAACAGGGGGCAGTTTACGTTTAGAAATAAGAAACGTTCCGAATGCACATTAAATATAAAAGTACAGTAAGGAAGAAACCGAAACCAAACAATTACCTGAAACTTGAGAAACCTTATTAGAGTAAAGGAGTTAAGATTCATGAATGGTACGATTTTTTTTAATAAGTTTTTTTTAAAGCCCGTTTAAATTCAGCCAAGTTCTGGATATCCAGAACTTGGTGAGAAGTTTATTCCAAACGAGCGGGCCAGTTACATGAAAAGATCGATCATAGTAAACGGCTCGATTTGACCCAGAAAGTTCGATTAAGCGGTTAGTAACATCTACATCTGCTGACCTTAGAGTAAGCTGTCTATCGCTTAAGTTTTGTCGGACACATAGTTCCGAATGGCTGGCACCATTTCTTGCAATGCTTTGAAGGTCATTAAGCAGGATGATTTCTTATTGGCTTTAATAATATAACCTTTTACTTTCTGTGTAACTATCCTTCAAGGCCGTTGTGGCAAAGTTGTAGATGTTCTCTGGTGAAAACCAGATTCGAATAGCCACCCAGACACTTTCCTATTACTCATCTCCTCTTCTTGTAGCTTCACAACATTACTTGAATTGAGGATACCATCGCCCAACTGACCCTCGGGCAGTTGGGGCTCTTGCAGTAATTACATAAAAAAACTTAATTTTTTTCCAGCCGCAGTATGCTTCCTGTCAGTACTGACACGGCCGTCACTCTATGGCAGCAAATGTTCAAAGACGGCATGTTACGCGCGTCACACTTCCGGGATTACTGGCGCGTCACCGTGCCACGCGTTTACAAGCCAGAGCTCAACAGAAGTTGCCTGGGTAAGTTTTTACTTCCAATCTACCTAAATTACTTGCATCGTCACTATGTGATTTGACTTCCTCCAAAAACCGTGGTAGATACTCGCCCTGGTGAAAGACCACCGTTCAGAATCGAAACGTTGCTTAAAATGGCTTTAGCCATGTTTAGCGACCAGAATAGCCACTCTTCCCCATCATCTTTCCTTCCCCACTACCTTCAGTCTCACAACATACCCCAATAGTCCTGTCCACTCACTGCACTCCTAGCGTTTGACGCAACAGCAACAACAACAAAAATTGTGAAATATTTCGAGCCTTTTGCTTTAATTTTACTTGTTACTTGACTTACGTTAACCCAGTGATTCCTAAGGGGGCATACATTAATTAGGTGAGCAGTTTTCCTTCCAATCTAGACCCTCCCCCCCCCCCCTTTGAGCTCACATAATTAATGTATGCCCCCAAAAAAATATTTCACTCACCTGAGTAACCGACCAACCCCTCATCATCTCGTCCCTAACTGCCCAATATCTACTCTTTTTAATGTTTTAATTAGAAAAACCGACATCAAAAATGTCACCAGAGATCAAAAATTCATTTACATTTTTTACTCCAAATACTTAATGTCAGGAATCACTGATTAAAATTATGTCCCTTAACACAGTGAGTATTTATTTATAATTGATTTACAAGGATATATAACCATTCAAGGCTATTTAGAAGCTATTTTTGTCTTTTTAACAATACTACCCATCTCAGTTGAGAAATCTATTCTCAGGATTGAGTTGGTAGGTAGCGCCTTTGGATGCAGTTTAAATTAAATGTAGAAGTTATATAAGTAATACAATGTAACGATAATGGTCTAAGACACGTGTGGATGAAATAACAAGGCAGACAGATAGCAATATAACAATAAATTGTAAAATAAATAAATAATGAGGCATACATTGGTAACAATATAACAATAAATTGTACTCGGAAAGTAGATGTAAGATTTTCAAAGATTGTGTTTTTTTTTTTTACTTTAAGGCTAGCTTTACACTCGTAATTAAAATTTACGAATTACGTAAGATTTTGACAGGTTACTCACAGGAGCGTTTACATATGCATCCGACTTGTGGTAATTAATGATCACGGAAGTTGTTCCGAAGTTCAACCGGTGTAAATGCTCATGCGACCGTTTACATCTGTAAATTTATTTGCGGTAAGATGGCTTCCTTTAAACAACCACCTGCTACTGTCAAAGTTACGTGATTTTGTCAATAAAGACAAAAAAGATATAGATTTTGGATTTAATTAAACAATTCTCCACGCGCTTTTGTGCCGTCAAAGGCAGAAATTAACTTCATTTTATCTGAATGACAGCTACCTGACAGCTGCTGACAGCAACCGACTTCGAATTCAAAAATTCAAGTACGTAATGTTAAAAACAGAAACATTGAGATTAGAAAGGATTGGACCGATAATTGAAGAGAAGGATGCTCATTTTCAGAAAACTTAAATAAGTGGAAATAAATACTAGTTTTGTAGGAAACAAATTTCATGAAAACAATTGTCTTTTAATTTTTGACATTTCGTAACGGCGCATTTTGGTACTATTTCTTACGTCAAATCTCTCAGCTTGTCAAACTGATTTTATAAGCTGTGAGAAGGCTGGAATTTTGCGGGTGCGATTAGACCTGTCAAAAATCTTCTGAAAGAACAAGTTCTATAACTTGCTGTAATAGGCCACTTGCATGGATTTCATAACGACTTGGAAAAAGTCTTGTTTTTTTTACTAAGATTATGAAAATGTTAGTAAAAATTTTTGGAAAGTATAGTTTTTTTTATTTTTAAATAAACAAATCCATTATTTGAGCTCGTGACGTCACTACATGAAAATGTCCCGTCTCCGATTATGTTCCCTTAATTTTGTAAAATTCCACACTGATTAATTTTTTTTATATGGCAACACTTTGATTTCCGGCGAATTTTTGAATTTGCGTTTAACGTTCACTAGATTTATTGTTTGTTCTTTGCGAACTTATCCTATTTTTTGATAAAGATGGCGGTGTTTTTACAGATGTTACGAAGAGAACCCTGTATAATTTATTGCTATTCGTGTGGAAAACGTTATTTTTTTTAAATGATTTTCGGCTATGTAATATCGTTTTTTCCCACCCATAAAATTATGTCCCGTCTTTCCGGTTTACAAGAAATGGTCTGATTTTTCGGATTGAAATTTTCAAAAAATCGCCAAGGTTTCAAAAATACGATTAAAAAAAAAAAAAAAAAACAGAATGTCTGAAAAAAAAATTTAAAATGTGATGCAAGTGGCCTATTAATTTACATTGGTAATTTGGCCATAAATCGCTTACATGAGTGATTTACAGGAAAAACTTACGAGTGTAAACCCAGCCTTACGTAATTATTATCAAGAGAGTGATGTAATTTCTCAAGAATTTATTTGTGTTTAATAAATCATTATCTGAATCCGAAGACTTTATTGCATTTTTAAATGTTCATATGTAGTTCATTAATTTGTTCTTTTAGTTTAAGTTTGTTATTAAATAATATTTTGCTGTGTCATTTTGTGCCGAGAAAATAATAATGATGAGCTGTAGTGGTTCTCAACAAAATAAGCTGTGGTGGTTCTCAACCAAATGAGCTGTAGTGGTTCTCAACAAAATGAACTTTAGTGGTTCTCAACAAAATGAACTTTAGTGGTTCTCAACAATGAACTTTAGTGGTTCTCAACAATGAACTTTAGTTTTTTTGTTGTTAGTTTTTGGCCGTGAAAATCTAAAAACTTATATGAACTTTAGTGGTTCTCAACAAAATGAACTTTAGTGGTTCTCAACAATGAACTTTAGTGGTTCTCAACTAAATGAGCTGTAGTGGTCTCTACAAAATATGCTGTATTGGTTCTGAGCAATGAGCTGTAGTGATTCTCAACAAAATGATTTTGAATCTGCTTATATGATAAGTTCATTTCATTCAGTTTATATGATAAGTTATTATTTTTTATTTGGTAAACTAATGTTTAAGGCAAGATTTTTTATGCATAGCACAAAGGGTAACAATTATTATAAACAATAATTATTAGCCTGAAACATATACTAGTGTTTCATTCAACAATTACTGCTTATTACATTTTTCCACCTGAAAACAACCAGCTTTATTATTGACGCCACCTAGTGGGAGATTTAGCACTTTCAATGCCTTTCTCACAAAAAATAAAGTTGTTTTTTTTTCAGATGGAAAAATGTAATAAGCAGTAATTGTTGAATAAAACCCTAGTATATATTGAATTGTTTGGCGGGTAGGAGATAAGCCGACGTAGCTCAGTGGATAAAGAGCAGTTGACCGGATATCAGAAGGACGTGGGTTCAAGTCCCGTCGGCGGCATGTATATTTTCTCGGGAGATTTTTTCAATGTAGATGAGTGTTTCAGGCTAATAATTATTGCTTAAAATAATTATATGATAAGTAATGAATTTTGGTTCTGTCTTGGCCGCCATGTGTTTTAATAGTATGTCATGTCCTCTATTAGGGTATTTTATAGTCATTGGTTGAAACATATCCGATTTTTTTTTAATTTTGTGGAAAGTATTGTTAGTAAATAGTTGATTTTTAGAAAAATTGCAGGTTTTTTTGGTTTTTACATGCTTTGTACTCAAAACTTATCAATAAATGGTTTACAAATGGGTACACAGAAAGTGTTGTCTATTAGTTAGTTGAAATTTATTACATATAATAAGAATAAATATCATCCCAATACCAAAAATTAGAAATTCAAAAAAATGTGAAGAATATAGACCAGTAAACACGCTCCCTAAGTATGAACAAATACTTGAACATATAATAAAAAAACAGCTTGTTGATTTTATAGAATAATGGGATATATTGTGTGAAGAACAGTGTGGATTTAGAAATAACCAATCATGTGAAATGGCTCTCAATCTAGTTCTGGAGGACTGGAAACAAGATTCAGATAAAAATAAATATGTGATTGCGGTTTTCCTGGACTTTCAGAGAGCTTTTGAAACGATAGATAGAGATGTAATCTTTAATAAACTATCTAAAAATGGAATAAAAGGAAAGGCATTGAAATAGTTCAAGGATTATTTTACTAATAGATATCAAACCACAAAAGTGGGTGAGACAATCTCCGAACCAATGAAGATTACATTGGGAGTACCACAAGGGTCTGTTCTCGGACCTATTATTTTTATAATGTACATTAATGATATGGATAAAGTATTGAAACATTGTAAAATAAGATTATTTGCAGATGACACATAGATATATATAGCAGGAGAAGATTATGAACTCATAATGAATCATTTAAATGAAGACCTACATAATATATCAATATGGCTGAAGAAAAATAAACTAAAATTGAATGTAAACAAAACCAAATTTATGATCATTGGAAAACGAGTAACGCAAACAAAATAAGACATATTGATAGACGGTGAAATTTTGAAAGAAGTTTTTGAAATAAAATATTTGGGAGTAATAATTGACTCCAAATTGACTTTCGCTCAAAATACAAAACAAATTATTAAAAAGATTGCCCAAAAAAATTCGTCATTGGGAAGAATAAGAAGATTCCTTGACACGGTCTCCATTAAAAATGTGTACTACACAATCATTGTACCACACATAAATTACTTTAGCAGCATTCTATTCTTAGCCAACGACGGATTAATGAAACACATGACAATTCTACAAAACAGGCTATGAGAACTATATTGAAGAAAAATAGGTACACTTCAAACAAGAAAATGTTGAAGGATTTAAATATCTTGTCATTTAAACAAATTATTTACTTCAATACTTTATTGTTAATCTACAAAATAATCAATGGCCATACGTCTATTGAATTCCTAATAAAAATTGATAAACTACAAAGCAAACATACACATGAGATGAGGAAAAGAAATGAACTAAGACTCCCCTTCAGGAAAAAAACACAGAGTCAAAAGTCATTGATGTACAGAGCATTGAAGATATTTGGAGAATTACCAGAAGAAATAAAATTGGAAGACAGCATAAAGGCATTTCAAATTAAATTGCGAAGATATGTGATTGATTTGGTATAGATGTGTTATTTTAAGTGTATGTATATATAAGGATTGTATTAGGACATAGGTAACTATGTACTAATTTAAAATACTGCAATAAATAATAAACATATGAATTTACTTGAATTTCATTGTTTATAATATGCTTTCTACAGTCAAAAATAACAGCCCATATCTCAGAATTCACTACAGTCGTATAACAGCAGAACTCACTACAGTCAAATATAACAGCAGAACTCATCACTGCAGTCCAATATAACAGCAGAACTCACTACAGTCAAATATAACAGCAGAACTCATCACTACAGTCAAATATAACAGCAGAACTCACTAAAGTCAAATATAACAGCAGAACTCACTAAAGTCAAATATAACAGCAGAACTTATTACTACAGTCAAATATAACAGCCGAACTCACTAAAGTCAAATATAACAGCAGAAATTATCACTACAGTCAAATATAACAGCAGAACTCACTAAATAATAATAATAATATTTGGCTAATTTATTAATTAAGATTAAGAAAGGGACTCTCCGATGGTTTGGGCATGTAGAGCGAATGAACGAGGAAAGGAGTGTAAGGAGAATATATGATGCAAATGTGAATGGTAGAAGAAGTCGGGGACGCCCGAGGAAGACATGGCACGACCAAGTGAATCAGATACTTGAGTCGGGCCATGTGAAGAGTCGGAATAATAGAAGAGCATGTATGAGACGATGTATGAATGTGAACGAGGCAAAGAGTGTGTGCCAAGATCGAGTTGTGTGGCGGTCCGTCCTCTCTGCCTACCCCTGCGGGGAAACGGCGTGATGGTTAGTTAGTTAGTTAGTTAGTTAATTTATATAGCGCCGTTTTCGTGAAAAATCACCTCAATGGCGCTGAAGTCAAATATAACAGCAGAACTTATCACTACAGTCAAATATAACAGCAGAACTCACTACAGTCAAATATAACAGCAGAACTCACTAAAGTCAAATATAACAGCAGAACTTATCACTACAGTCAAATATAACAGCCGAACTCACTAAAGTCAAATATAACAGCAGAACTTATCACTACAGTCAAATATAACAGCAGAACTTACTAAAGTCAAATATAACAGCAGAACTTATCACTACAGTCAAATATAACAGCAGAACTCATCACTACAGTCAAATATAACAGCAGAACTCACTAAAGTCAAATATAACAGCAGAACTTATCACTACAGTCAAATATAACAGCCGAACTCACTAAAGTCAAATATAACAGCAGAACTCACTAAAGTCAAACATAACAGCAGAACCAATCACTACAGTCAAATATAATAGCAGAACTCACTAAAGTCAAACATAACAGCAGAACCAATCACTACAGTCAAATATAACAGCAGAACTCACTGCAATCAAATATAACAGCAGAACTCACTGCAATCAAATATAACAGCAGAACTTATCACTACAGTCAAATATAACAGCAGAACTCATCACTACAGTCAAATATAACAGCAGAACTCACTAAAGTCAAATATAACAGCAGAACTTATCACTACAGTCAAATATAACAGCAGAACTCACTAAAGTCAAATATAACAGCAGAACTTATTACTACAGTCAAATATAACAGCCGAACTCACTAAAGTCAAATATAACAGCAGAACTTATCACTACAGTCAAATATAACAGCAGAACTCACTAAAGTCAAACATAACAGCAGAACCAATCACTACAGTCAAATATAATAGCAGAACTCACTAAAGTCAAACATAACAGCAGAACCAATCACTACAGTCAAATATAATAGCAGAACTCACTAAAGTCAAACATAACAGCAGAACCAATCACTACAGTCAAATATAATAGCAGAACTCACTAAAGTCAAACATAACAGCAGAACCAATCACTACAGTCAAATATAACAGCAGAACTCACTGCTATCAAATATAACAGCAGAACTCACTGCAATCAAATATAACAGCAGAACTCATCACCACAGTCAAATATAACAGCCGAACCCAGTACAGTCAAATATAGCAACCTATATCTCAACTCATTTTTCCACATAAAACTGCTTTTCCATTGTATTATTTGCCAATTCCAATTGGTTCCAATTCCATTCGCAAGGGCCAATTGATTAGATTTTCCAGTTCATGGTTCATTATATTAGTATTTTATTTTATAGGATGAGATGCCCCTTAGTAAAAATGTTATCTGTAAGATGTAATCGGGGTGCATAGTTCAATGATACAATTATTTAATTGGTATTTGAATGAATCATTGTTGATTGAATTTTAATTTATGTTGAATTAGGTATTGAGTACGCTTTATTATTTAATCGGGTCTATTTAGCTTTGAAAAAATCTTTATTAAGATTTGTTTGTTTTTATGATATGTTACAATATATAATTGTAATTTAAAGATTAAGTTTTAGATGAATAAATAACACATTTTGTTTTGCGATTGTTTTTGGGTTATTCTTTAGCCATTGCTTTGGACAGCGTTACAGTATCAATTTGGGAGGAGGGTACGGGTACCGCCACCCTGAGAATCATTTATTGGATAGCTAATATCCCTGCCATGGGTCACCCCAAGTGGTTTGCTACATTTGGCGACTTAGCAGGGATGCTGGGTTCATGGGGTGAGATTTGTCCAGGGCTCAGCGGCAGATGTGTCTGCCCGCCAACTGCACGGCAGGCCAGATCGGGAGAGACTAGTTGAGACTTTTGATGTCTCCAGCAGGACTCTCTCAGAACATCGCCTTGCATCACAGTGGGAGGGATGGATTCATACGCCCGTCACACACATTGACCGCCAGATTCCTAACTACCCCTTCTTTTTCCCTTCCAGACCCTCCACACAACATCCCCAAAGATGGCATAGGCCTCCTGTGTGGATCTAATGTAATAAAAAATAAATTAAAAAACCACCAGTTAGACACAGCGTTTTATGCATGTGTCACACACAGCTATAAAAGATAATTTGGCTTGGCTCGCTCGCCGTACATTCCCAATGGGAATAATATGCTGAAATAGGCTAAGCCAAATCTCATGATCTTTTATAGCTGTGTGTGACAAAAGCATAATACCTTTTTTATATTACACCTCGACACGGATTACTTTGAATCAGTGGTGTCACTTATGTGGATTTTGAGGTACTTATCTTCCTCCACCCCGTCTGATTCCTTTCCCCATTCCCTTCATCTTGACAACATAATCCCACTGGCTCCGAACAGTCGGAAGCAGTTGGGACTGTTGTGCAGTTTTTACATCAACAAAAATGTATGAATTTTTGATCGCCTGCAAAATTATCCATGCCAATCTGAATAATAAAATTCCAATATGAGAACATTTGTTAAAAGTGTCCGTGCTCTTAGAAAAGTGTATGTTTGCAGGTTTTAATTGCCAGGTGGTACCGTATTATGCATTCAACTATCACATGACAGTTGGCATTTTATTTCATGCAAACATAATAGGTACATTGGTATAGAATAGGTACAAGTCTCATTGTATTAGTATATACACTGTATGCCTTTACAGGAAACTTTACTAGTTTTGCCAAAAGTCAAGCAATAATTCACAAATCTTCACAACTATTTCATTGACCCCCAGGCCTCGGGCCTATTTTGTCTGAAGTTAATGCAAACATAAAAAAAAAAATTAAAAATGGCTTCCTTTGAATTGAATTTTTTTAACTTTCTGATAGCGAAAAATAATAAAAACACATATTTTATTAGGCAAATCTATATATATATAAAAATCATAATATGCTTGTTTGGGTGTATGTATATGAGATGTCTATGCGTTGCTAAACCATTCATCCGATTGCAATGAAACTTTGGTGAGTTGTTGTGATCGTTCCCGCGAAGGTTTCTATATATACTGGTGAGCTCTGGCATTATGAAATTTGTATAAAAAAATGCAATAGGTGGCACGTGGGCTTTGGCTTGAGCTGATGTATGGTAGGGGGAGGGGGGTTCGAGGGGAGAGGGAAGGCGGGACGTGGGAGAGGAAGTGGAACGGGATGAATGGGAAAGGACACGAAGGGAAAAACAATTTCTTTTTTATGTGGCATAGCAACGCATGCTGGGAACTCGCTAGTGTATCATAAACATTGTTGCCTCAATAAATTTTTTTGGTCATTTCATGTGAAAATAATTAATTAAAAAATTACCAGTTTAATTTTTTTTTTCAAATTGCAGTCGGAAACTTTGGTTTCATAAAGGTGTACATTTTAATTATTTTGTGGTTGACTTTTAGATTTGAATATAAAGCTTGGTGTTTTCTCTTTCTAACACCGTTTAGATATGGTAAGGGACACACAATGTTTTCTATGAGACCTATTTCTGAAAACCGAACAAATTAACGAAAAGTAAGATAGAGTATAACAAAACACCGCTAATAAAATCTTCCAAATATTGTTATTATGAAAACGAGTAGTGACTTTATTATTATTTATTTATTACTTTGAGGTGATTGTGTTTTTGATATAAAACATATTGTTTTTGTCTAACAAACAAGAGAGGAAGATAAAACCTACAATTATTATTTGTAAGATGTACTCTAAACAATTATTCTCAACATTATTTTTTTTATCAGCTTTGTGATGATTATTTTTAGAATTTGGGTTATCTTTTTAATTAATGTATAAACATAACATGACCACGTGCATTGACCATGTGTATTAGAATTCCCAATGATGGGAATTGTGTCAGACATAATTTTTTATGCAAAGTTCCTATAATTTTATTTTTCAAGGTTAAAATTTGAATACTGTACGATATTTAGGACATTGTGAATGTTTGTCTATTTACACATACAGTAGAATCCGGATACATACAAGGGGCCGGTGATACTTTGTCGTACTAACCGGATGACGCACAAAACGGCCAGATAGTTTAAGCTTATTTTTACATGAGACACGCCGAACTTCTTCGCAAGGGCTACATTTGATTCACCGGCTTCTAAACGGTGTAATATAGCACTTTTTTCTTCAATAAACACTTTCGGTTCACGGAATTCATTGTGTCAACCTTTTAAGCTGGTCACAACAGATGATAAACACTGACTATGCTTTACTCTTGCTAATAATGATAGGTGTCAGTGCGCGGTGAGTAGTCGGGCGCGGGGAGTAGGCGAGGCGCGGGGAGTTGGGCAGTGAGGTATTGGTGCGTAGGTTTTGTAAACAAAACAATGCGCATCGTTCTAACCTGACGAATTATCATTAAAATTTAAGCAGTTTGTCGCTTAAAATGGAGTCCTACTGAATGGATATGTTTTCCTAGTACCTAACTTTTTAACGTTTACATTGTTATCGATAAAAACGGTAAGCTTTTATAAGCGAGGTTGTTACATCCGAATTCTACCTTTGAATTGAAAGTGTGGAAAACCATCCCCTTTTCCCATCCAAAGCAGAATAGGAAAGCTGAAGGACTTGAGGTTCCTGCTTCTCGTGAATTCAATGCATCTCCAGTGGCAACGTAATTATTTTTGTCACAGGACGGGCACATATTAATTGTGGACGATAGTGACTACCACAAAGCCCAGGCAACGCCAGGAACTTCAGATTTTCAAAATTATTTATTTCATTTCATAAATTGAAGTATTTTTACAGTAAGCATAACATTTCTTTTTAAATACATTAATAAATCCCCAACTACATAGCTATAAATTTGTATTCTTTAAACTACCTTTAACCTACTGTTCATATGTTTATTATTTTCCGTTTGTTACCTTTTTGTACAGACGTAATCTATAAACCTTTATAAGTGTATTTTCTTAGTTATAATGTTGCAAATTTCATAAAATATATTATTATTGTTATTATTATTCTTCCTTTATTCTTCATACTCTCCGGCATTTCATCATACATCTTTAGTCCTCTATATGTACATTAGGCAGTGTGTTTTTTTTGTATATGGCAGTCTAACTCTATTTATATTTCTGGTTTTGTAATTATATATATGTATCTCTATTAAAAACAATTTCATCCTTGGTTTTCCATAACTTTATGCAAAAAAATTAACACATTAAATAGCAGATAAGTTTTTAAATTTTCACGGCCAAAAGCATTTTCGTTGTTAGTTTTTGGGATGTTATGCCGTGTTGCGCTATCTCCAGAGATAACAATCGGACCAGGAGACATTTTCGTATCCAAAATTTGCGTCACATACTACCTCAAGGCCGACTAGAGTACAGTCCTGGGCGCCTGACAGATTTTGAGGGATCAAGTGCCATAATAGAGCAAAGATAGTTTGCAAATGGTGGCAATATGTTGTTGATATTCTTTGTTAGCTGATTTGTCTGTTGTTTTACCGCAAGTATTTAAATAAACAGTGATTTGACTTTTAGACTACCGATAATAATAAACAATATTTACAAATGAAATAAAAGCCATTGAATGTTATTCCTTGGCTTTTCCTAGTATTTGCCGAGTAATTAAAACACTTCCTCATTTATTACACACAAAGTGCATTTTGGCAAACTGTCTTCAGAACCCGAAAATATTTTTATTAGGCGACATAATGCCATCTCGTTAATTGTATGGCACATAAAGAGACAGAAGACATGGGACATTTTGTAAATTGACCCAGCCAATCATAGTGCGTGGGAAAGAAAGCTTCCATTTAAGACATTTGATGTCACTACTTGCCGCTGCCGGCTATCTCGCGGTGGATTTCAAATACAATAGAATAATACCAGTTGTTTTCATTTGCATATGTTTTACTATCATCTTATAATTTTGGGAGGTTTTGACCAATTGATCGGAGGGAAGGACAGCCACTAGTGAAGCGTGATAATTAAGCGCCCTTGAGGTGATTTTTCACAAAAACGGCGCTCTACAAATTGTCCAATTATTATTATTATTAATTAGAGACCGGATTACATGCAAATGCATATTTGCATATGCATTTGCATATTTAGACCCTTTTCGGCAGAAGTTGCATATTTTAGCAAAAAAATTGAGATCATGCATATTTACGCTCAATATCGTTCATCGTTCAGATGCCTCACATAGTGACATCAAGTATATTATCAATGACTTCGATAGTGCAGAGGCTTTGGCAGTTTTCAAGTGAAAATAAGCATTTGACGATTCTAGTATTTAAAAAAAGCACTCATTTCGCCACATACCTGCAAGTATAAAAACCAAAACGCTTGAAACTCATGGATTGGCGTTGATTGAATCTATTCAAGTTGTGAAGAAAATCCGCCTTATGAATTCCTCGTTGTCAAAGCTTTCCCGAGTAAACTCAAAGAATAGTTTGAAAACTTACGGAAAAATAACCCAGGGTTTGAACCCTTGTGACAAATTGATAGCTTCATCAACGGGGCAGGTGAAATTTTGCCCGGCACAATAAGTTCAAAAATAGCACCCAAATTTAAATTCTGTCCAGTCACACCAGTAGACGTAGAACGCTCCTTTCCGCTTATATTAAGAGATCGCAGACACAATTTGTCTACAGAACATTTAAAACAGTACTTAGTCATACAAGTTTTTAAAGGTAAATTGTAAATTTCATTGTTAAATACATTTTGTAATTGATATTTTCGAAAATACGTTTGTTATCCTTGAGAACTACCTAATAGCTTACTAAAATAAAATAATATATTTAAAAATACGACTATTTAAATACGTATTTTGGTAATTCCAGTGTGGGCTAATTACTTTGGGTTTGTAGCTCACTTCAATATCTATTGATTAGGGAAAAACCTTACAAGTAATTTGAATTATTAATGGACTAATTTTATTGTCAAATCGTTATTATACATATAATAACGTATAATAATTATATTATTATATATACATATAATAATATAATATATTATATTATTATATATACATATAATAATCAAATCGTTATTATACATATCTATGATCAATGGGATTTTTTAATTGCTTTTTGAAGGGATGCATGTTTACATTGGAGTGGGAATGGTCAAACCTAAATACATATTTTAATTTCAAAATTATTATGAAAATTATACCTGATAAAAACCTGGTGTTTCAGTAAATGATTCTAATAGCTTATTAATTACAAAGTTACTTTTTGAAGGGATGCATGTTTACATTAGATTAGGAATGGTTTAAACTAAATACATATTTTAAATTTCGAAATTATTATAAAAATTACAACTTTATTTGATTTTTTCATGGAATAAAAAATTTCACAGGTACAAGCTAAAATGATATGCAATAAAAAAGTTTCTTGAATATTTGAATAATATGAAAAATTGTTATCGCCCTAGTAAACTAGAGACAATAGAAGGACATGGCATAGTGACCCAGAAATAAGTCTGTTTGGCAATGAAATTTCCAATTGAAATTATTATTCAATTTCATTGTTGTATATTTGCTTTTGAAGGTTTTTGAAATAATTACTAGTTCTTCCATTAACCACTGGAGTGACAGCACGATTTTTAACTTTTGCCTCGGATTGCTCGTGATATTTTCGTGTCCATTTTGAATATTTTCCGCCGACATTGAAAAAATCATACCTCCTAATTTTAATTATTATTTTTAATTGATAAACTAACGTTAACGCTAGGTGGCGTCGAGACTAATTATGTCGACACCACCTAGCGGGAGATTTAGTACTTAACAATACCTCTCTCACAAAAATAAAGTTGGTTGTTTTCAGTTGGAAAAATGTAATAATAAGTAATTGTCGAATGAAACACTAGTATATATTGAATTATTTGGCGGGTATTAGATAGGCCGCCATAGCTCAGTGGTCAGAGCAGCTGACCGGCAATCAGAGGGACACGGGTTCAATTCCCGTTGGCGGCCAGTATCTTTTCTCGGAAGATTTTTTCAATGTAAATGAGTGTTTCAGGCTGATAATTATTGATTATAATATTTGTTATCCGAATTTTAATATAGAGCCATACAAACATGATGACAGTTCTATACAGCCAATAAATTTACCTAAATTTTCATGATTATCACATATTCATAGGTATTATAAAAATATATGTATATTATAAAATTGTAGCTTTAAAAATGTGCGAATCCTGCGTGTTAGTTCCTTTGAAGTTGCCCTAAATGTTAATTATTCTAGTCAACATTGAATATTTTCGATTTCTACACGTTATCTATGGCCTACTTGATAACCACAGAAGCAAACATATTTTGAAAAATCTCAATTATTAACTGCAAAGAGCTGATCGGATATTTTGCTCGAAAAATGTTTTATAGGTTTTTGACATCGCGGAGTGTCAAAATTAAATCCGCTTTTTAGTATATTTAAATACATTTACCACAAAGAAACTGTATGAAATTAGAAGGATACTTTCATTGTCTACAATTATCAATAAGAATTAATGTGATTTTTGCTTTATTTAATAACTAAAATAATCTTTTTGCAAATACACCCTAAATCACAATATCAAAATCAGACTGCAGCTTTATGAACATTTGTGACCTAATATTATATATTTATCACCATGTTTTTATATAACGTAGTAAAACAAGATAAAAGCTTTTTAATAAGATAATAATAATATGTAGTACTAACCTTTCACAATAGGTCGATTGTACCTACTTCAAATGAAGACTAAATGTGTTCACGTAAATAAGTGTAGATTTTCTGTAATTACCTCCACTATAGTTTGTAATTTTTGCTTATGTTAAACTCCATTACTTATATATATTTTTTCCAGAATTTTCATCGCAAATTTAATCCCTCGGACCATAGACATATGAATATTAATAGACCAGAACAGAAAGGTGAGGGGTAGAAACCAACTGCAGCGGGACGAAGAGCTGGAAGGTGGCTTTGGTGATATGTGATTCGTCAAAACTCAATCTGACAGTATACAGGCATCTCGCACTATAATATCACCATTTAGTTCTTAAAAGTAAACTCTGCTTTTGAATGAATAGACCTTTTTACATGGGAGCGCGAATTGCACGCCGCGCAATGAACAATTTTGCGAAGTCTAAATAAGCAAAGAAAGGTCGCCTATAAGGTCGAGTTCAATATTTTGCTGAGGTATTCAGTTAAGACACTTTTACAAATGTTTCATAATTTACTTACCCCAGTAAAAAACGACGGGCACACGCTATGTATCTCGAGTGATAGTGGATTTTGAAAAACAATCATATTATGCGATCTGAATTAGCTTAAAATAGTCTAAAATAATGCTTGCCTATGGAATGTAATATGACAATTGGGTTTATTCTCTTTTTCACTTCTATTTTACACGTTTTCAAAACACAAAGCACTGTTTTTACCGTGTTATTTCGTATAATGTACCGATGAGTGCTCGACGCTGGCTCGCAGAAGAATGATGACGTCACATTTTTTAGATTGACGCGAACCCATACTCGATCCCAGCCGGTTCCAATGGAATGGTTCCAATGGGAGGGGGAAATAATACGCTTTTATCACTTAGGGCAGGTCTACTAATATTCATATGTCTATGCCTCGGACGAATTTGTTCGCTTTTCGGAACAACTCGTATAGATCTCATAGAAATCGTTGTGTCTCCCATAATATCATGGTGAGAAGTGTGATATAAACAGTGTTAGAAAGAAAAAACACTTCAAAATAAGTAAAATTTACATTTTTATGAATCCAAAGATTCGGAATGTGATTTGAAAAAAAAATATATAAAACCTTGAGAATTTTTTACTAATTATTTTTACATAGAACGACAAAAAAATTAAGTGACAGTAACGTTTATAATACGTGTTTGCCTAATAAAATATGTGTGTTTTTTTTTTTTCATAATCAGTAATTTTAGTTAGGAAAAACGTAAAATGAGCCATTTTAAAAATTGTTTTTATGTTTGCTTGCAAAATATTTATATTTCAAATATTATGTTTATTTAGATTTATAAAATTTGAAAGCGTATTTTATCACCTTTCAAAGCAGTTTTTTTTGTTTTTGGATATATTCATAAAAATTCCATTTATTTGGATTTTATTGCAAAGTGGAAATATTTACACCCTCTAACAAAACATGGTCGAGGCCCAAGGGGTTTATGGAAAACCGTGATAACTGATTGTGTACGAATCATTGTTTCTAATGTAAAAGGCATAAAATCAATTGAATTACTGTAGTCCGTTATGTTTTCAATTACTGGTTTGTTGCCTGCGTGTACAAATGTGTAATATTTTTAAATAAACTTTTAAATATATTTATAGAGCAAATTTGTATAATGCATAGTGCAGGCTGATATGTATCATGGTGCCATGATACATATCAGCCTCCACAGTGCGTTCAGTTTTTTTTTTTGTGATTACCTCACAAGAGTCCCAGCTGCTCCCGTCTGGAGCCAATGAGACTCACAGGCATCCCTAATTGGAGTATGTTGTGAGGCTAAAGATAGTGGGGAGGGAAAGAGGAAGGTGGAGGAAGTACCTGGCTACTCAGATCTAGTCACCAAAAACGGCTACAGCCATTTCAATTCTGAATGGTGGTCTTACACCAGGGCGATACTGAGAGCATCTTCCACTCTGGAACGTGCCGCAAACATACTACATATTATTTTAAATGAATTAATTGTGAAATAAGACAAATTAATCAAATATTTATTTGCCCACACCGGGATTTCATCCCGCGACCTTCGGATTGCGAGTCAAGAGTCATACCTCTCGATCAAAGCTTTTGAATATGAGTCAGATCTGTTGCGGGTTCAATCTCTGCATAGTGCTTAAATATGCAAACGTGAATTTTCTTGTATGAATCCATTGATAATAACAAGGGAGATGGGTCATGTAACATTATTAGAATAAAACCATGTGCACAACACTTATCGCCACCATCGTTCACACACATGCTATTGCATGTGTGTGAACGCAAATCGCATCTATGCACGGCGGCGCTCCGCCTTTGTTTCTACCTGCACAGATAAATCACGTTAGTGAAAGAAAAATAAACAAAGTATCGGTGATTTCTCCTTCTCACAAGTACGCATTTCCTGAGTAAAAATATTATTTTAAAATTAAATTTTTTTCAAAAGCCTTTTTTTAAAATTTATTAGATCAGTTGATAATGATTCTCAAAGGCCTCCGTGGGTGGGTGGCTACGAATTCGGAGGTCCACTAACTAGGTGGGAGGCTACAGTATATTAATGTATTATACTATGAAACCAACATAAGGAAAGATCCCCACGTACAATGTTTTAGTTTTTTCTTTTAAAATTGCCGAATAATTTATCGCACATGAAAACAAAAAAATTTTATGTACAAAGTTTTATTTTTCCGGTCCCTGGGAAAATTTTATAAGATATTTTATTTCACTTCAAAAACATATTGAAATACTGGGTTCAAAAATAGACTCGATGAAATGAAAAACACTAAAAATGAATAACACAAAGTACATTTGTAGGATTTACCCCGCGAGAGAATGAACGGTCTCCTCTTTGTGTGGTGCTTCGTAGCCTCCCCACTTTTGTCTACTTTAGTTTTCTGTAGGTTTCACTTCTACAGCGTGTGAACTGCACACTTATATTTTTTTATAATTCAGTAAAGGGAAGCTGCCTTATAAGACAACTGAAAATAAAAAAAATGGCGTGATTAATAATTAATAGCTTGCGTAATACTTAATTTAATAGTCGATGCCATTTATCAGATATCGAATTTACACAATTGGCCCCATTATCAGATGACAGCTGTCTGCATGCCAACCTTTGGCATTGAAATCCCGAATCTTGGCACAGATTCGGGATATACAGCGGCCAATGGTACCAGAGGCCCTCCAATGATTTTATAATTACACTGTCAGCTGTTTGATCTGTGTCCCAAATTAATTATTCATTCAGCTTCTGCTAAATCTTTCCTTGTGAGTGGTTCTCAAACTTTTAATTACATATTGTTAATTTAAATGAAAGATTGTATGTTTATCAAAATATGTTCGCTGTAAACAAATTTGCAGGGAAAGATATTAGTGCTGTAGCTAGAATTGCTACTTACGGTGCCAAATATAATAACTCAAATATCACAAGGCATGTTTCTTTGTTTGTCGCATATGCGTCCCTATATCATTAAGTTAATGTTAAGGTATATATTACACCTGAAATAAAGACACATACATCAGATTGCTTACACAATGGTATTCCTGCAACGTGTACGTGTGAAAATATGGAACTAGTTAAAGAATATGTTTATTTAGGTGTTATTATTGATTGCTTTTTCAAGTGGGATATACAAATAAACAAAGTTTGTGCTTGACTAAGATCAATTGTAAGCAAATTGTATAAACTAAAAATTTTTGTTCCTATCTGCACACTTCGGATAATTTATTTATCTCTAACTGAATCTGTTATAAGTAATGGAATAACAGCTTGGGGATTTTCCTGTAAAACAAATATACCTAGATCATGTTTAATCAGTGCAAAATTCATTGGTTAAATTATTAGCTGAAAAAAATGTATACAAAGAAAGGCATAATATTCCATACTTTTATCAGAGTCTCAAAGTTCTTTCAGTGAGAGCAATTCTGTGGTACAAAATTATATTTCAGCACATAAATAATCCTTTATATATAAACAGGCTGGAACACAACCATAATACTCGTTTTAACTTTAATGAGGGGCTAATTGTACCTAAGCATACAAATAAATATGGACAAAGAACGTTAAATTACATGATTCCCAGTTGTTTAAATATGTTACCTGCTGAAATTAAAAACTGTGCCCAAAACAAACAATTGATGAATTTACTGAAAGAAAGAATTAATTTGTATTAGCTTACAATGACATATTATTCTAAAAACTTTAAAAATGTTATTTATGTTTTCAAAAAATTATTTTTATCTATATTTCTGTAAAAAATTAAATTTTATTTTATATAATTGTAAAAATGTAACTATTAAATCACTATAATAAGATCTTTAACGTAAAGAACCCGTTAGACAAACTGCTAAAAAGTAGTTTATCGGGACTTTTTGTCTTGTATTTGTAAAGTGTATAAAAAAATATATAAAATAAAAAAAATCCTTCCCAGAACTTCCTCTCCTTCCTTTCCTTAAAAGACCCCCCACACAGCATCCCCAAAGATGACATAGGCCTTGAGGGGAATCATTTTCCTCAGGGCCTCCTGTGTGGAGCTAAGGTAAAAAAAAATCATCTGATTGCTATGAAACTCTGGTGATTTGTTGTGTGCCCAACTGCGAAAGTTTCTATATATATAATGGTGATTTCTGACATTATGAAATTTTACAGTAATTGGCACACAAGTTGTTTGAAAAATGTGTATTTTATATAGTTTAGGGGCAGTGAGGGAAAGCAAGAGGGGGAGGGGAATCCGGGAGGAGTGGTTCACGGGAAGGAGCAAAATGGGGAAGGTGAAAGAGGAACGCAGGAGGGGAAGTAAACAGGGATGCATGGGAAAGGACACGCAGGGAGGGGTGGGGGGGGGACGAGGGAGAGTGCCAGAGGGAGGGATTGCAAGTAAGATATAGTAGCGGATAGCAGAGGGTAAATTTGTAAAATCCATGCTTCTCACATGGACATGGACAGCTGTGAGAAGTGTTTATTTCATATAGTTAAGTGGCAGGGAGAGGGATGGGAATCCGGGAGGGGAACGAAAAAGGGTGCATTCGAGTTAGAGGACGAGGGAGGGGGTAAGGTGGAAGGGGATCGCAGAAAATGGGAAGGTGGAAGGGAAATGCGGGAGAATAAGGGGGGGAATGGAGACGCATGGGAAAGAACATACAGGTGTGGGAGGGTCATAGTAGCGGTAGGGGATAGCAGGAGTAAATCCATGCTTCTCACATGGGCAACTGTATGTGTTCTGCTCACTTGTCAGAAGACTTTCTAATTTATTTGTGTATGCACCAGATGAAAAAATGAAAAATATTATTTATCCAAAAGCACTTCTATAAACAGAATTAAAACACAAACTCTTTATTTCTTTGAGTTACTGGCTCCAGGTATTATTTTTTATTTTATTTATATTTGGGAAAGTTGACAGCAAATCATAAATTACATAATAATACAATTATATAATGGTTAATTATGCCAATTATAAACTTTCCACAGATAATAATAGTAAATTAATAATGTGTGACATTATTAAGGTGTTTACTTAATTAGTTCATTTTTAGTTACATTATGTGAGGGGGGGAGGAGAAATATAGGATAAGGATTAAAAGGCTAAGGACGCGAATATGTAGGGGGAGGGGTAGATTGAACTTCCTAGTTTGAGTCATGTTGCTTAGTGAGATGTTGTTTTATGTCATGTAACGTCGAGTTAAAAATGTCAATGTGGTAATAATTTAAGTTGAATGAATGTGTGGATCTGTAGACAAATGAGTTATGTTTGGAGTTAGTCTTGCAAAGAGGAAGATTAAAAGTAAGCGACTGTCTACTGTTGCGATTAGGAACGTGGAATGATAGGCGTTGAAGAAGATCAGGACTATCGATTAAGTTATGTGTAATTTTAAATAACATTACCGAATCTGCTATATTTCTTCGACAAGTTAGCGTCTGTATTTTGAAGAATTTTGCAGAGTCTTCATTACTAACATGAGATCGAAAAAAGCGGAATTTTGGACACTTTCAATTCTATTTTTGTGTACTGCATAGCCTGGGTTCCATACTTGAGATGCGTATTCAAGAATACTACGAATATATGAGAAATATAGTGTTTTGAAAGTAGTAAGGTCTTTGAATTGTTTACATGAGCGGATTATGAAACCAAGCATAGAAGATGCATTAGTGACTATGTGGTCGATATGTTTATTAAAATTCAGTTTACTATCAAGTATAACCCCAAGGTCCTTACTTTCGAATTTGATAGATAACGTTACAAGATTTATTCTCCTGTGTACAATGTATACTCACGCATCACCTTCATGAAACCTTTTTAGCTCTTTGACCCCAAATTGGGTGATATTTCGACTTGATAACCAAATTATAAGAAATGTTACCATTTCAGAATGGGCTTTTGACGAGGAGCATGCGGCCTCCTTGCTGCTGAAGCCCCTGGAGCTGTTCATCTGCGGAGAGGAGCCCCGCGAGGCGCTGGAGAGGCTGGCCCAACTGGACCGGCCCCCGTCCGTGTGCGGGCGCGTCTTCAAGATGGGCGAACCCGCCTACAGCTGCCGGGAGTGCGGTAAGTCTGCATTTGCAATTGGACGATGAGCACTTCTGCAATTATACTCTTCTGATTCAACCCCTCAAGTACTCTCTGAGTCTCAAAAGTGTAACCTCAGTAGCATCACTTTTTTACATTAACTCCACACTTGATGAAAACAACCTCGAGAGGAAGTTAAAAGAATGTTGAACGGTAGGTAGAAATCTGGGGGTCACTGTGTTTAGGAGCGATGGACATATAAATGCATCCCTTCCACTGTGGTTCAGGTCGATGAATGGAGAGTCTGACTGGAGAGTTCAAAGGGTCTCCTTCAACTAGTCTCGCCGGATCCGCCCGCCACCTAAACCTGGACAAACCTCACCCCATGAACCCCTGCTAAGTCAGCAAACATAGCGAATCACTTGGGGTGACCTATGGCAGAGGCAAAGATATTCAAAAACAAGAGATGTGCTATGGTATCCGCCCAACTGTCTACGGATTACTTTCTAATGGGAATAGTTTTGAATAAGGAAAGTAGTTGATTTTTTTAAGGTGTACAATAGTATTGGTTAACAATATCGGCGACACCAGGAAACACAGTCCCACCCAGTAAAAACACATCTCATATTTCAATATCTTTGGGCAGAGGTGTTGGTTATCCAATGAGAGGTTCCCGGTGCGGTGGTACCCATACCCTCCTCCCAAATTGCAGAAAATATTATATACAGTCCCAAAGAACAACGTCAGATGTTTAGTTTTGTAGTAGAGCTGTTTAAAGTTTCGTTTCTGCATTTTTACTGTTCTTCGGGACTGTCGATATATTTCTGTCTAAAATCCCCGCATTATCCTTCTTGTCGTGTATAACAACTAGGTTTAAAATCAAGTTGATCAATAGTGCAAAGAAGCATTTTAGTTGAATGTATTGTATTATTAAATTGTAATATTTTTTGTTTGACAAGGCATGGACAACACGTGCGTGCTGTGCGTGGACTGCTTCAAGCGGTCCGCCCATCGCAACCACAAGTACAAGATGGGAACGTCCAGCGGGGGCGGCTGTTGTGACTGCGGCGACGTGGAGGCGTGGAAGAGTGAGCCTTACTGCGACCTGCACGTGGTGAGCTTATTGTGCGCGCGCACCTAATCAAATTGTCATGTTTTGGTAGGTGCTCTGTACATTTACTACAAGGGTTGTCCAAGAATTAAAGACCATTCTAATCTTAAAAATCAGGAAAAATTTATGTTTACAAAAAAGACATTTTAGGTACTTAGGCTTTATTTTTCGACATAGTCCCCAAAAAACAAAAAATCCTCGCCTTGGTTGGAATAATGGCTCGAAGAGACCCGAGCGCTTTCCACGCAATATGCATATGCCGTTTTACACCGACTTACTGACGTCTGGGTTAAAAATTGCGACCTAACGAACTTTAACCTGTTATTGGCCGGAGCCGCGCGGTCTGTAAAAAAAACTTTGAAAAAATTATTTTTGAATGCGATTTTGACCCTTCTGTGTACAGAATTTGTATGAAGAACAAGGTCAGAATAGCTTGCCCAAATATCGTAGAAGATATAGTCACTAATTTCATTCACCTGGCAACACCAGAATATTTTCAAATGAGTTTTATCTGTGGAGTTGAACTGTCAAATTTTGCCGCGATTAAATCTGATGCGGAATTCTTTACGAAAACATTGTAAAACCTATAAATTTATCAAATTAACGCACGTAATGCAGTTTTGGTACATAGTTTATTGTTCTAGGAATGTGTTTCAGTCAATAAACTATATGATAGCTCAAAATTAATCCACAAAACAATCTATTCAAAATTCAAAGTGGTACTTCAAAATTCAAAAGTTAGGAAAAAAGAAGAGGGGGGCCGGTGAATAGTGGACAATGACAGGTTAATAAGGCGGATTCCCTTAGTTGAGGAAGCGAATAATTGAGCGCACTTCGCAGGCGGCGGGATTCGACAGCGGAGCGTCCGTCCATCTCAAAAGGATGTAAAGATTACACTTAAGCAGCTACCAAGTCGGATCACCGCTCGTTTTTAGGGGAAAGTCTGAGCTACACACTAGTGGCGCCATATTTTGAAAAATAATATTTCCGAAAGGAAAGGTCTTTAATTCTTGGATAACCCTCGTACTTTCAATTCGAAACAATATCTACATTGAAAGTTTACGTCAATTTCAATAATGGATAATATGGAGTTAACAACAATGACAATATTCAATACTGAAGTTTGTTACAATATCAATAACACACTCTTCAGTTTGCAACAATGTCAATATTGGATACTGTATTTTGCAACAATGGCAATATTGGATAAGGTACTTTGCAAAAATGTCAGTATAAGACACTGAATTTAGCAACAATTTCAATATTGGATTTGAAATTTGCCACCAATATTGAACACCAAAATTTGCAAGAATATCACTAATGAACCCTGATATTTGCAACAATGTCAATATTGAATGCTTTCAAAATGTTGATCTGGTAGATGAATTGTTAAAAATGTCCTAGACGGAACACAAAATAGAAATACTAATATTTATATCAAATTAACTGATGATGTTTAACCTGTCATTTGCCACGATTTACCGACTCTTTTCTTCTTTTTTCCAAAATTTTAAATTTTGAAGCACCACTTTGAATTTTGAATTGAATGTTTTGTGAATTAATTTTAAGCTCTCATATATTTTATTGACCAAAACAAATTCCTAGAACAATAAACTATGTACTAAAACTTCATTACTTGCGTTAATTTGATAAATTAATAGGTTTTACGATGTTTTCGTAAAGAATTCCGCATCAGATTTAATCGCGGCAAAATTTGACACTTCGACTCCACAGATAAAAATCATTTAAAAATATTGTGGTGCTGCCAGGTGAATGAAATAAATTGCTATATCTTCTACGATATTTGGGCAAGCTATTCTGACCTTGTTCTTCATACAAATCCTGTACACAGAAGGGTCAAAATCGCATTCAAAAATATTTTTTTAGAACTTTTTTCCGCACGCTTGCGCACAGACTTAACGCCAATTGGCGGCTCCGGCCAATTAGAGGTTAAGTGATCTTTTCTACTTTCGAAGGTTGGAACACTTCCTCAAGAAGCCCCGGCTGGACTCCCCGATGACATGAGCTCCAGAACAAGGGAGACCTTTTCCGCAGTTCTGGGCTACTGCTACCAACTGCTGACCCTGGACCACTCTCCCGGACTGCCCAATGATCTCAGGTTGGTAGATCCACCTCCGTTCTTTCGAACTTAGATCGACATCGACTCAACTGTAGAGATCATTACTTTTTCTTTGTTTGTTGAAAAGTGATTCCAAATAAAAACTAAAATTATGCCATTATTTGTTAGATGTACAGTGATAATTTCTGTTTTTTTTTTTTTAGATTAAAGGATCATGAACAAGACAACCTACAAATACTGGAACAGCCCGATAGCTATTGCACAGTTCTGTACAACGATGAGACACATACATTTGAACAGGTAAGTTGTTACTGTTTCTTTTTCACACACAATTAAAGAGTTGACTTTCTTTTTGAATTAACATTTTTTTTATATGACTTAAAAAATTGATTCACCATCCCTTCCGGATGGTGAATCAATTTTATATATATTTATATTGAAATGTTCATAATGTAAATCAGACTCAATTCTTCACATATATTTTTTTTTTATTATTCATCTTTATTAATTTTTGACTTGTTTTATTCTATGCCTGTCTCACTAGGAGGACCTTTGTTGAGAGCAGGCGCTTAGCATGAGTAGTTTATAATAATAACATACAAAATACAAATAATAACACAATATTACAAGTAACAGTTAATCATCAACGTACCTTTGAAAAAATAAATACTTCGTCGCCTCAGTTCTTAATTGTCCAAATGACCATTTTAGTTTTTGTTCAATCCCGACTTCAAAACTAAAAATAAAGCATAAAAAATGATAGTTTATTACTTAACTAAGAATTATTTAAACTTATCAAACCTTTACGTTTACTGAAATAGCTTTATCTTAAACACCTATCATAATTTTTCATTGAAATAATGAAAGAAAACTTTCTTCTCCTACATAATTTTCAAATGGTCGATGGGACAATTAAGAACTGAGGCGACGACTTATTAGTTAGTTTTGAAAAAAATCTTTGATATTGGATCTGTTGTGGCTGGTAATTCAGGACTTGGTGTCAGATTCATTATTTTTATTATACTTCATAAATGTATTGTTAGTCAATGTTATGAATAATAATTATTGTATCATTGAAGAAGAAGATAACACTAATAATCTAAAGGAAAATATATAAGAGAAAAAGATACTCGAACCCAGAACCTCTCGTCTAACCGGGACGCACACTTTTACCAATTCAAATGCTGTAAAGGAAACCTCAAGTCTTTTCGTAGAATATGTGCATTATATGTAAAGAATTTTTTTTGATTTGTAACAATCTAACCAATATTATTTTAGTCACATTATCTGTTTTCCTTAAAATATATTTTTGTCTATTAATCTTTTTTTTTCCTCTTAAAATGTATTTGCAAAAATATAACAGTATCTCTTAATTGTATTTGTATATATTTTCTTACTAAGATGTATGAAATTTTTTTGCATACATCTAAATAAATATTCAAAAACAAACAAAAAACAAATTCAGCCATTGCCACCTTCTAAGAAACTGTCATAATTGTCAATCTAATGTTTTCAAATTTTACAGTTAACAATATTATTTTCGACTAATTTTTCCATATCATAGACAATAGACATGGGCAGATTCATTCCCAGGAGTGAATCGATTCAGTCTATTCCTTTTATTCGTTCCTTTAATTCAATTAGTTCCCAAAAAAAAAAAAAAAAAAAATTATTTATATGCATACATAGATATATTTTCTAATACGTGGTTTTCACTTAAGAAAACTAAAGTATACATAAGAGGCTACGAAGCACCGCACAAAGAGGAGGCCGAAAGGCTACGAAAAACCGCACAAAGAGGAGACCGATAATACTATCTCATTCTCCCGTGGACTACATCCTTTAGATCAACCATACTCAACCTGCGGCCCGCCGGGCTTTTTTGTGCGGCCCTAGCACTTTATTACCAGGAACTTGATTTTTTTTAAATTTTGTAAAAATTCTAAATTTCATATATCTTGAGATTCGTTTCGACTTTGACGCACAGATAGTGACACGGATTGAATCTGAAAAAGATTGTCATTATGGATGCCCCGCGGGCCGCATGCGGCCCGCCGGGCTTTTTTGTGCGGCCCTAGCACTTTATTACCAGGAACTTGATTTTTTTTTAATTTTGTAAAAATTCTAAATTTCATATATCTTGAGATTCGTTTCGACTTTGACGCACAGATAGTGACACGGATTGAATCCGAAAAAGATTGTCATTATGGATGTGGTATAAGAGTGAGAAATGTTTTTTTAGATTTTCACGGCCAAAAATATTTTCGTTATTTGTTTTTGGGGTGTTAAGGCGATCCACTAGTACAGGAAAAATTCACGAAGAATTCACGCCATTTTATGGGAGGAGTTTAAAAATTCTTGAGAAAAAGCTTTTGGAAAGGTTGGAAAAGATATTTGAGATTTTTTTTTTACATGTTGATTTCGTAAAGGCCTGTAAAAAACATTAATTCCTTATTTATGCATTGTTTATAGCAATAAAACGGAATTTTTAAATTGATTTCACGAAAATAAGCGGCGCGGAGCATAACACGACTGCTCTCCGCTCCGTTCGGAGGAGTAATGACGGAAGACAGGGGGGCGGCTGCCAGTCGTTCTTCGGTGGACGGTATAAGGTTCACTTTGATATAACAAATTCGTCGACTGCCGTATTGTCGCCGTGATGTCAAAAATACCAACGCGAAAATGCATATTATATTTTATTTTGTGAGGTTCTGGCGTAAATATAATTTTTTTTCGCGATAATTATATAAGAAACTGAATTTGCCACATTATGCAATAAAAACATATCCGAAAAAGTGTTTATAAGTAGGAGAGTTTTCAGTTAAAAATGTTTTTTATAGACCTAATACTTTATTTTTTTCTAAGCTTATTAAAAGACTTATTACAAAAAATGACCAATATTTTTAAGGGCCAAAGTATGTTCTACACGCAGTATTTAATTGAAGCATCTATAATACTTCTAAGCGGTCAAATTTTCAAAACTAAAACATACGATTTTGTATGATTTTGCATTATTTAGTATGGCTTCATCTTAAGCCGTGTTACGCTACCTCCTTCTTTAGCCAACGTTTCGGACAGCGTTACAGTGGCCATCATCAGGGCAGATGTGTAAGAGTGTTGATATTTGCACAAACTAGATTTATTCCCAAAAAACCACTTCTAGAAACCATCGCATCAATTATATTCTTATATAGAAAAATCAATTTTTGTTTGTTTATTTGTTTGTTTGTTTGTTCATATGTTATGCGCTCCCATCATACCGTTCATCCGATTGCGATGAAACTTGTGTGATTTGTTGTTCGCACACCCGCGAAGGTTACAAGCTATATCTGATGTTAAGCTCTGGCGTTATGTAATTTGTATAAATGAAAATGTATTTAACGTGTATGTTTAATGTGTATTTAATATCTAAGCTTTGAGCTTTAAGCTTTGCGCTTTGAGCTTTGCCCTTTGAGTTTTGAGCTTCGAGTTTTGAGCTTTGAGCTTTGAACTTTGAGCTTTAAGCGTGTATTGTATATGTTTGTTCTGGGTTTGTTTGAGTATGTTTGTATGGGGCATATGCTTAATGTTGCTAAACCATTCATCGGTTTGCGATTAAACTTTGGGGATTTGATGTGTGCATGCCCACGATGGTTTCTGTATACAATAGTGAGCTCTGGCATCATGAAATTATGCATTGCTAAACCGTTCATCCAATTGCTATGAAACTTTGTAGACTTGATGTGTGCATGCTTGCAATGGTTTATGTATACAATAGTGAGCTCTGGCATCATAAAATTATGCATTGCTAAACCGTTTATCCGATTGCGATGAAACTTTGGTGAGTTGTTGTGAACATATCAACGAAGGTTTCTATATATATAGATACTGGTGAACTCTGGCATTATGAAATTTGTATTACACAATTCAAAAAGTGGGACGCGAGCTGTTCGAATACTAAATGTACAGGGACTGAATGTGTGGAATGCGGGAGGCGGGAGGGAAATCGGAAGGGTGGTTCCAGGACGGTGGAAGTGGGAGAAGGGAGTGGGGAGAGGGTAAACGGAGAAGACAGTGGGAACGCGTGAGGGGAAGCGGAAGAGGAATAGGAGGCGGAAAAAGAATGGGACGAAGGGAAATGACACGCAGGGCGAAACAAAAAGGTAGTAAAACATAAAAACTGGTTAATGTCACTGGTTAGCCAGGTACCTAATAGCAAATTTTAACAGCATTTCTTGCATAAAGTATTATTTTGTTGTAATTTAAATACGCATAATGGCGGGGGGGGGGGGGGGTGAATTTTTTTCGTCATACCAGTATAATGTTGCGGCCCGCGATACTTTACAAATACATGTATGTGGCCCGAAGAGAAAAAAGGTTGAGTATCGTTGCTTTAGATGCATGTGTTTGCCTCTTTTTATTGTCGTTATTTTTCGTTTCATCGAGTTTCAAATCACAACGGTGCTAAAGAAATTTTCACTCTTCTTAGGGTGAATTATGTCGTTCTGAAAAATTGAAGGTACTTAAAACGAAGTTAATGAAATATTTATTTTAATGTGTATTTATTTTGAAAAAAAAAAAAAATTTTACAAGAAAAATGTATTCATATTAGGCTATCAATTAAATCTTAAAATGGAACAATTTTTGTGGTTTACCCTTTTAAGTTTCACTAATTTTATTTTATTTATTAAATTTAAAATTGGTCTACTTCACGTGATCTAAAATTCCCACTACCTTCAGCCTCACAAAATATCCCAATTGGGAATGCCATAGTCTCATTAGCTCCAGACGGGAGCAGTTGGGAGTTGCTGTATTCACATAAAAAACATAGTATTATCGCGCTTTCATACATCCGATCCGGTAACCTGGAATAAGTTTCACTCAAATATGTATTTTTAAATGCACTTACCTCAATGGTGAAGTTAAACCGATGCGCCGAATAAAAACTAATTAAAAGTCTGAGCGACATGCGTCATACAATTTATTACAAAAATATAGGAATAAACCACTCGATCATCATGACGTATCACGGTCCGACAGCGACTGGTGTTTTGTTTACGGCTAGGTAGACAGATACCATATAAAGAATAATATGAATAAACATCGTTGTTTCTAAACGCATTGCATAATTTACGCACGTGTGAGGGAGAAAAAATATAGGATTAACTTTCGCTTTTAGCAAAAGTTCCGGGTCCCGTGCAAGATGACGGCTTGGCCGCGCGGGAACTAACGACGAACCGATTCTCTGCGGGCATCAAGGAATGAATTAGGAACTTCTGACTAATAAGTGTCTTTTGTCTTGCTGTGACTTGAATAACTTGCATTCCGCGGACCTAATAATGACTCGATATCTTCAACAGATTAGAATTGAACTCGATCCGATGATCGACTCGATCCGTAGGATTTGTGATTTGGTACAACGACGTCACAAATGTTTTGATTCATTGAATAAGTGAAACAGAGATTGGGGTTGAGAATTGAACAGACTTGTAGGACTATGACGGTATTAGTTCATTTATGACTATGACTATGACGAACAGTGGGACTGGCGGGACGACTGTGACTTTTGGATGACTCGATCGCTTGTCGGTTCAGTTGGTTGGCGGTTTTGTCGCTTGGGCTGGGGACGGGAACTCTCTGGCTTACGGGTTTTTTTGTATAGATTTACTACGCGGGATACTACACGTGATGGGCAATTTCGCGGCGCGCGCCGCCTGTAGTAGGTGTACTATCCGCGCAACGAATATCCAATATTTAAAGAGTACATTATTATTTTCTTACCTCAAAATAACATGCATTATTTAACTGTAAAATAAATTAAAAGAAATATGGTGCTGTTAAAAAATCGTAGGATGCAAGGCTAAGGGTAAGAAATAAAGATTTAATTCCTTTTGAAAATGAGAATAAGATTGAGTGTGTCACAAGATTGAATTTATTCATTTAATTCAATCATTCAATTTTGCCCACGTCTAATAGACAACTACCCTTTTCATTGGAAATAATCATTCTAAGAACTGGTTTTGTAACCTAGGTAGCGTCTCGGATAAATATATCCGATTTTATTTATATGGAACATAAAACATTTTATAAAAGTCTAAATCAGTGGTTCCCAAAGTGGTCCGTACGGACCCCTGGGTGCCCCAAAATCATTCAGGGGGTCCATGGAAAATTGAAATTGAGTTGGGGGTCCCCGAACAAAGTTAGGGGGTCTGCACTAAACTCTCAACCTTTTTTAGCCCAGTCCACAACGGAAGGGGCATGATGGGGCTGGATGGGATGGGTTTCTCTGGGCCTCCTATCGCCCCCCTGAAAGTCTGAAACGGCCCACCCACAAAAAGGGTCCATGGGCCAAAAGAGTTTTGGAAAGGGGGCCGTGGGCCAAAAGGGCTTGGGAACCACTGGTCTAAATCATAGATTCGCAAAATTAGCGATAACGCCCACTCGGGGGCTTTTCAGACCTTCGGGGGGGCGGTAGAAGACCAAGAGAAAAATTGGGGGCGTTTCAGACTTTCAGGGGGGTGGTAGGAGACCCAGGGAAACCTATCTAAATGAATATTAAATTTTTTTTAAATTGAATTTTTTTTAAAAGAAAGGCAAACATTCCCGGGCTACGAATAACCCGGCAATATTTGAAAATCTACTACCACCACAGTAAGCCCCAAATGTTGCTTGAGTCGTGATGGAGGACTTAGCCAGCCGAGGAATCAAACATGGAACGCCTGGGTGGGACCCAAACGCGATGCCCACTCAACCGCTGACCGGTCAATGACCGGTTTTATAAGAACAACTCTCTTTTTATAACTTTTGAACTTCCCGTCAATGTTAACCGGTTTCTTAGAAGGTGGCAATGGCTGAATTGGTAAAATTGCACGTCCCGGTTAAACGAGAGGTTCTGGGTTCCGAGTCCCAGTTAATAATAATAATAATATTTGGACGATTTATATAGCGCCGTTTTTGTTAAAAATCACCTCAAGGGCGCTGTTGCGAACCATTATCTTTTTCTATTTTTCTGTGTCTTGTTCTCTTTTATTTTTTCATTTAAATTATTAGTGTTATCTTCAATGATATATTAAATTGATGGGAATAACCTTCAAAAGTTATAAAAAGAGAGTTTTTGTAATAAAAAATTGAATAATTATTGTGTTTATTTTATTTTTCAGGTCATCACAACATTGACGCGCGTCATAAAATGCTCCCAACGAGACGCGATAGAGTACGTTACCAACATAGATCGCGAGGGAAGGGCCGTCGTCAAGTGTTCGGCATTCCAGATATGCAACGAGCTCAAGACAGAGATCGAAAAGTGCGTAAACATTATTTATTTTACTCTACATCCTCTTTAGTAAAACATAGCTTCGTAACTGCATGTTAATAGAAATTTGTATCTGTTTTATACTGCAAAAACCCATCGCACAAAGCAACCTTTGTATCCTCGGAGGGGTAGACAGAGAGGACAGTCCACCACACAATTCACATTCAGTCTTATACTTACTCTTCTGTTGTTATAAGTATTAAATTATGTCTTTCCGACTTCTTCTACCATTAACTTTCTTGTCATATTTTTTCCTTTCACTTACTTATTAAAAAAAAAATTTATGAATACCGCACAAAAGTCTCAACTACTCCCGTCTAAAGCCAGTGAGACTGGCATCCCCAATGGGGGTGTATTGTGAGGCTGAAGGTAGTAGGGAAGAGGAAGGTGGGGAAGTACCTGGCTATTCAGATCTGGTCACCAAACACGGTTAATGCCATTTCAAGCAACGTTTCAATTCTGAATGGTGGTCTTACACCAGGGCGATACTGAGAATATCTTCCACTCTGGAACGTGTCGCAAATATATTATTTTAAAGGAATAAATTGTGAAATAACACAAATTAATCAAATAAAATTTATTTGCCACGCCGGGATTCGATCCCTTCGGTGTGCATGTCTTGAGTGCTTACCGCTGGACTACGCTGGCCTCCTCTTTTCATCCTCTCTAAACCAGGCATGCCTAACCTGGGGCCCATGGGCCTTGTGTGGCCTTGAAGATGTTTTGCAGCCCAAAATGAAGTTTTCAGCTTTCTTTGTTTTGGATTTTGGTATTCATACAAAAAAAAAATCAATCCCCATCTATCACTAAAATATTTTGTGAGATTAGAATTTTCTTGTTTTAGACCTCCGACTCTCGATGCTCTCTTGCTTGACAAGTGCCAGGCACATGACCGCACATTTCTCGACCTGATTTTAATAAGTGGAGGGTGAGTGCAAAGGGCACACATAGGCGCGTGTATTATGTGCAGTTTATTCATTCTAACATTGAAGGTCGCGGTTTCACAATAATAGCATTTTAGTACACCGAATTATCGGTAAAAATTACATGTATGGACGGATACGGAACGGTCAGCATTTCAACAAATTACAAAAAAATTCTTCTCCAATCTTCTTCCATGTGGTCGGTTTACTTCTTTCTCAATCTGCCTCTACATTTTTTCCAGTGGGGCATCCATACAGTTGTGATATTTAGTCCCATCGTCGTCTGAAAATCTTTCTAGATGACCAACCCAACGCAGCCCCTGTTCACGCAACTATATACTCTCCCTCTAACTTTTTATCCAAATACCTCTCCCTATCTGACAGTGTGTAGCAAATACCTGCGTTTGTGAAAGTCCACAAATTGAATATTGCGACTACAAACCCACATAATATTACAATAATTTCACGCTCAATTAAAATATTTAATGTACGCATATTAATATTGATTTATTTTTCTTTAATTCAGGTTCACTTCCCGGCAAAACAACCGCAGTTTGAAGGTGCTGGTGGTCCATACGCACGTTGTGGCGCATCAAATATTTGCCATGAAGTTGCTGCAATGGTACGTGTTTATCCAACTCTTTCTTTCTTGATTTTTATATAAAGGTAATAGCAGTCTACAATGGAATGCTGATACCAACCCGGTGATGTACGGCAGAGGATGGATGAAAGTAAAGATGGATAAAGTGGAGATGAGATCTATGAGGCATACCTATGATAAAATCTTTTTACGAGGGAAGAAAAAGGTATGAAGGGTGGGTAGGAATCTGGGGGGTCGGTGTGACCAGGACGGATGAAACAACTTATCCTTCCCACTATGGTGCAAGGCTATGTTCCAAGAGAGTCTCCCTCATCAAGTCTCTCCCGATCCGGTCTGCCACACAGTTGATGGTTGTCGCAGTTGGTTCCCGGGGCGGTGTGAAATTGAAAAGTGCAAGATGAGGTTCAGGACACCTTAGAGCTCCCTGTGTCATCGCTATCATCATAAAGGTTCTACATCCCAGGGTAGGATTTGACCTTTTTCACAAATGCTCTCCACTGGCTGCGGTTTCTCACCATTTATCCCCAAACCTAAATACTTCCATTCCTGCTCCAATCCTCTTCCATGCGGTCTATACACATCTTCCTTAATATGTTTCAGGGTCCGTTCACTACGATATCCTGCTGTGTGGAGTTAATATTAAAAATGTAATAAATCATTAAATTGTTTGTTTAGAAATGCTTCGATTATAATTTTTGGTTTCCAGGATGCAATCGTTTGTCTCCCACGCTGAGGGTTTCCGCCGTGTGCTGAGCTCTGCCGCGCTAGCCCCTCGCCCGCCTGAAGCGCCTGTAGCTGAGGGTGTGCTGCTGCGCGATTGCCAGCTATGGAAGGCAGCTCGCACTGCTTGGCACCGCCTGCTCATACGCGGCATGCTTATGGACTACGACACCAAGAAGGCGCTGGCCACCGTTTTCACCAAGAACTACGGTGAGACTTCCATCATTAATAAAACCCGGTTTAATTGACTATCTTTATTCCCTCCCAGCTCACCTCACCAGCTTGAAATGAAGTTTACCACCCAACAGTAGGGAATCCGTTCATGAAATCCAGGACCCATGCAAGCGCTTGTCTTCAATGTTTGAGATTCTCGCTGGAAATTGGCATCGTAGTTGAATTGTTTCATCAATGTTTCTTGACGCTCTACTTTTCCTATGATAGAACCCATTATTATTATCGCCATAGTGTCGCCAATTTTTCCATATATAGTTACTCATACCATGGTCCTGCTGTGAGTCCAGTGGCGGCTCGGGCACTTCTTTGATGGTGGGGATCGATGATTAATAATAAAAAATAATAATAATATTTGGATGACTTGTATAGCGCCGTAATCTCACCATCCGGAGAATATAATATTAAATTTCTCAAACAAAAATTTTGATGGTCAAATCATGTTAATCAGATGTCTAAACACAAAATAATTTTAAATGTCTGTAGATGTATGTACATATACCAATTAATGTTCATGTTAAATTAATTAGTGTTAAATCATCTTAATCAGATGTCTAAACACAAAATAATTTTAAATGTCTGTAGATGTATGAACATATACCAATTTATAATATAGTATGATAAAAATAATGCTTTTTCGCAAAATTGTTATCAAACTTAATTTGTGCGCTAGCGATTCCCGCCTGAAACTACGCAACTTTCTTCAACTAAAAAAATGGTTCAGTATTTTGTTGTGAGGTATTCAATGGATTGTCCTCATGGTATTTGAAATTCGGCTCTCCGATTGCCTACGATCGAGAAAGAACTCAAAGAATGAACCAAAATGCCTAAAAGGGCAACTCGGATTGTCCCCAAGTTTGCGGTAGAAATGGACTCTGATGGTTTGTGCGTTGATCTATCCGCTGGTCAGTCTGGGTGGTCGTCGGGTGGCATTAAAATCACCCAGAATAATTTTTTGTATTTTATTTCGGCAAATGTTAATTGTTTTTATGTTTAAAGAATTCATTTTGGTGAAGACTGTTATTTCCTGTAGTAGGTTTCAGGTGTAACTGGTGGGGAGTGTCCCCACTGTCCCCCTGTGAAGAACCGCCAATGTATGAGTCGCTAAATTCATTTTGGTGAAGACTGTTATTTCCTGTAGTAGGTTTCAGGTGTAACTGGTGGGGAGTGTCCCCACTGTCCCCCTGTGAAGAACCGCCAATGTATGAGTCGCTAAATTCATTTTGGTGAAGACTGTTATTTCCTGTAGTAGGTTTCAGGTATAACTGGTGGGGAGTGTCCCCACTGTCCCCCTGTGAAGAACCGCCAATGTATGAGTCGCTAAATTCGTTTGAGGTTTCGACCCACTTTGAGTGTGTGTTCTGTTGATTGCAATATATAACTGAAGTCAATGTGGATGATGTCATCATTCCAGGATCCGTGATGAAGGATTTCATCGGCGATGACCACGACCACGCAATCTCCGTTTCATCGCTGTCAGTGCAGATCTACACGGCGCCCACTCTGGCACATCACCTCATCGCCAATGAGGACGCACTCTTTATCCTTCTGAACACCTTCCTCTCGGAGTGTACGAGGAAATGCAATAGCCAAGGTAATTATATTGCATTTTCACATTACACTTGTTCTACTCGTACTTGCACATTTCATATTGTATCCTCTTCCTCTAAATACAATCTCAAATACTTTTTTACTCCTACGTGTGACTAAAAAATCAATTGAAGAAAATTCAAGATACAGTGAAACTCTCTTATAAAATTTTCCTAAGACAGTGGAAAAAAATCTTATGTAGAGTAAATTTATCACTATGTGATTCTGCATGATGGTAGAAGTAAAAAAGAATAACTTTTTTCGAAATTTATTTTTTTCCATACAGACAATTCAACTATATTATCTTAACCACTCCGACCCCCTAAGCTTGTTTACACAACAATATAACAATAGCAGTCAAGTACAATAAGCTTGTTTTCAAGCTGACGTGTGTGTTCCCATAGAAATCCATTATTGTTCTGGTGACAACCCCTAGTTTGTATATCATATGCTTGAAAATTTTTCTTCTTGATGAAAAAATAATAATTTTCTTTGTACGTAAAATTATTTTACTCAATATTTTCAGGAAAATTGGAATTCGAGCGCAGCACATCCAACACAACCTTCAAACGCGCCCAGTTCATCCTCTACGACCTCAAGTACCTGCTGAGCGTCAAGCCGGAGGTGTGGACGGATGCCCTGAGGAAGGGTTTCCTGCAGGGTCTGTCCCTCATCCTGAATCTCCTCACCATGATGCAGGGCATGGACACGGTGGTCCGACAGGTAGAGATTATGGTATAACCCCTAAGACGTTAATACGAGAATGCCGCCATCCATAGATAGATGAATGATAGACTCATTGCATTGTCAGGTTTTTTTTTATGTATCGGTAAGTACCTAATTAAGACCGGTACCACCGGCAGAAATACTTCTCATTTTTAGTTTTTTTGTCATGTGTGGAGTAGTTAGCTTTTCACGCCATGTTGATGACCACTGGAGCGATCACGTGAAATAAATAAATTTGCCTCGATTGTTCAAGATTTCCCAGAAGATCATTTTTAAATTTTTCACCAACATAAAAAAAAATCATACCTTCGATTTTAACATGGAGACATTAAACTTATTATAGAGCTATATAGCCAATGAATTAACCTGTATTTTACCATTTATATCATATTTGTAGGATTTAAAAAAATATATATACATATAAAAAAATCGTAAAGTTTATAACCGCGTGAATCCTGCGTATTTTTTTTTACTTTGAAACCGCCGGAGGGTACTTATTCGAGTCTACATAGAATATTTTCGATTTTTGTATATTGTCTGTGGTATACTTGATAATAAAAGGTGCATATCTATGGAAAAAGGACTTGATTTTAACCGTAAACAGCTGCTTAAAAATGCGGAAGGAAAAATATTTAAAAAATTTATTTTTAATATCGTTCTAAAATAGTCTACGAAGTTCGAAGTTGCGACATCTATGGTCATAGATAAAGCATTTTAATAGCTTTGTTTTGAAATAAATGGCTGACCATGGAAATGTTTCAATTTCAAATTACAATAAATGTTTTACGAATGGTAGGAAAATGTGGTCCAATTAAGGACCGCTATCAAACGCAGAAAAATAATAATAAGTGGTCCATTTTTGGACCATAATTGCTCCAGTGGATAAAGAAATTATGTATCTCTCACTTGTTAACATGGTCATTGTATTTGCTTGATTACAAAAGTGTAAATATTTTGAGATAAAGCTAAGGTGCCCATAGTCATTTTTTTTCATAAATTCAGTGAAGTTTTCCTGCCAGGGTTGTCAAAAGTCACTTCTTTGTGAAAACTTTATTATTATTTAGTAAATTTAAATTTATCTAGTGTCAAGCAAAGTCATGTTTTTGTTTAGTTTTATGACAGTATAGACAAGTCATTTTACAGAGAACACTTTGAATGTACTTGAGTGCATCGATAGTGCAAAAATGTTTTTGAAACTGGTTTGGAACACCTGCCCATGATGCATTGTGACTGTTATGCGGGGTCCATAAAAGCGGGGCAAACGTCAGACTTTTGTTTGACAGTCCCATACAACAATCAAGGTCACAATTTTTGCAAACACTCAAGATCATAAATGTTTGTAGTGTTTGAGCTTCCCGTGTTCGGCGGAAAATAAAACTTAAACGTCTCATCCCGGGTGAGGGGGGGGGGGAGAATTCATTTTTTGACAGAAGTCGCGCGGTGCGGTCGTGTATGTAGAATAATCGGAACGGATTTTTGTGGTTGTGTGCTATGTATGAGCGAACATAATCACGAGTTTAAAATATTATTATACCTAAATATAATATAATAATAGAAATATTTGATGATAGAATTATAATATAATATCAAATATTTATAATTATTCTGTTTTTGACGTAAATATTTACGTACTCTAAATTCCATAGTGACTTTAGGTCGTGCAATAAAATGACGTTATTATTTAATGTCATTGGTGCAATAATCGATATTAGTCGGAAATCTTTCCTGATAAACCCTGATCTGTGTTTTTTTCCTGCAGGTAGCATCTTTCCTACATCGAACGCATTTTAACATTTATGTAAACGATAAACGTCAAATTTTTTGGTACGTGGACCTAATAATTATGATTTTAAGTTGTAAATAAACACACTCGTAATGGATGATTATTTCTTTCGTGAACTCACTTGTAAATAAAGTCTATTAATTTATTAATCGGTTTCAGAGACACGGGAGAAATTGACCACTGTAAATCGATATTCTATTTTTGAGGCTACGTAATTATTTACGTGGCATAAAAACGTATTCACTCTAAATTCTTAATAAATAATAACTTTAGGTTGTGCGTATTAGTCGTAAATCTTTCCTGATAAATAAATATCTATTAAAATATCTGTGTTTTCTCCCTGATGCATCTCTTTTGTCATCAGAACGCATTTTAATATTGATATAAACGTCAAGTGTAAGCGTGCCGTGGACACGTCCGTACCTCAGACCACTTGTCAAATTGTGTGGACCGCGCGAACTTCACCCCAAACGATGTTGGTGTAAAGTTATGACCTTGAGTGTTGTGTGGGACTGTCAAAAGTCTGGCGTTTGCCCGCGCAATGGACACTGCTTTACGTTGTCTATTGTCTGTGCTGTACATGATAAAGAAATGTCAATGATTCCGGTCTCGCACATCCTGCCACTCAATAACATGTTAATATTACTTCTACAAAGTAATAAGTGATATCAAAATATCAACACATCTATAATTATCAAACAAATAAGTCCAGTAAAAACATGGTGTCAGAAGTGGGATCAATTCTGTTAAAATTTTAACTCGCAATTTAATTCGACGGTTGCGATTTGAAACTCGGTGAAACGAAGCGACAACTAAAAAGAGACAACACATACATCTATAGGTTTTAAACTGCGAGAGAATGAGATAGCAATAATTTTTTTATTGTAATATAAAACATGAGTTACCATATATTTTATTTTTTATTTTATTTTATTTTGCAGAAACAAACAGTACATAATTACATATTAGAAAGTAGTTACAAGTTATAGAGTTAATACAATAATTGGTACCAATGACATGTCGCTGTTATATAGTATATATATATGTTTTTATGTGACAAATGATGCATTTTACCTATATTTAATTAATAAATTATTAAGGGAGAGGGGTAAGGGTGTGTGTGTGTGTGTGTGTGTGTGTGTGTGTGTGTGTGTGTGTGTGTGTGTGTGTGTGTGTGTGTGTGTGTGTGTGTGTGTGTGTGTGTGTGTGTGTGTGTGTGTGTGTGTGTGTGTGTGTGTGTGTGTGTGTGTGTGTGTGTGGATGCGTGTGTTATGTGTGCAAGTTCAGTGTGCTAGAAATGTTTTTCTTAAATAAAGGAAGGGAATCAAAAAATATATCGATATTTGTACTTGTTGAATTGATTTGAATCTTTGAAGGATGCGGGATATGGGGGAGTTGGCTGCAGCGTTCGTATTATTACTGGTTGTGTAAAAAAGGTTGGTGTGGCGAGTTCTTTTAGATGGGATGTTAAAATTTATTTGGGATAGGAGTTCTGGGCAGTCTATTTCGTTATGTATTATTTTATGGAGAAATGTCATGTCGGCTACCGTTCGCCTGGATTTCAGGGATTGGAGAGTGCAGATATAATTATTGTTGTATTTATAACCGAGATACTTAATAAATTTATTTTGTATGCGCTCTATATTATTGACGTATTGGGTGTATTTGGGATTCCAGACAGGCGATGCAAATTCCAGTGTACTTCTGACTAGTGAGGAGTAAAGCATTACTAGCGTATTTGGATTTTTAAATAATTTACTCAGACGTAGTATGAAACCCAACATTTTGTAGGATCTATCAGTGATTGAATCAATGTGCGTATTAAATATAAGTTTACTGTCTAAATATACTCCTAGGTCCTTACATTCATTTTTTGAGATCACGGGTTCATCGCAGAGTGAATAGCGGTAGTTAATTATATGCTTGTTTCTAGTAAAGGACATAGTGTGGCATTTAGAAACATTGAGATCCAAGTAGTTAGCTGTGCAGTAGTTGCAGAGCCTATCTAAGTCACTTTGTAGCTCTTTACAGTCCGATAGAGAGCGAACCGTTTTATAAATTTTCATATCATCTGCATACATTAAAAATTTAGAGTATTGGAAGCATGAGCCTATGTCATTTATGTATATATTAAAGAGGAGCGGACCAAGATGGGAACCCTGAGGGACACCCGAGGTTGCTTTGATAATTTTGGATAAAACTCCATTTATTGAGATAACTTGACTACGATTGCTGATGTATGATTTGATCCATCTAAACAAGTCACCGTGTATTCCAAGACGAGTGAGTTTATTTAACAGAATTGAGTGGATAACGCGGTCGAAGGCCTTTGAAAAGTCGGTATACATAGCATCGACCTGCACCCTTTCGTCCATATTGCTGTGCAAATAGTTGACGAAAAGGGCCAGGTTAGATGTTGTAGACCGATTTTTCATGAATCCGTGTTGGTTCTGTGTAATTATTGTTGTGATAGTCGGGTAAAGTTGGTCGTAAACGATTTTTTCGAGAATTTTACTTAAGATGGGAAGTTGAGAGATAGGTCTATAGTTTGTAACGTCATGTTTGTCGCCCTTTTTAAAAATCGGAGTTATTACGGCAGACTTCCACTTATGAGGAAAAGTTCCTTCACTTAATGATTTTTTGAAAATTGCACTGACCGGAGGAGTGATATATTTACTACAGTTACGTATGAAGATACCAGGCAAACTATCTAAACCGGGTCCTTTGTTAATGTCAATGGATGAAAGATACTTGTAGGTGATGTCGTCATTGATTGTAATTGAGGTTATAGATATATTATTCAGTGGATCAGGTTCGTGAACATCGGATACAAAATTTTGGGTATGATCAGTGAAGACGGTAGAGAAATAGTCAGCAAACAGATCTGTAATTTCCTTACTATTGTGTGCGATTCTCGGGCCGTATGTTAGGTGTTCAGGTATGGAAGGAGATTTTCTTTGCGTTTTGACAAAGCTCCATATTTTTTTAACATTATTTTGCACGGCATATTCTAAATGTGAAATATATTTGTGGTATGTGAGAGTAGCGATTTTCTTTTGTCGTTTTCGGAGCAGTGAAAAGGTTTGGTAATCTAGTGGATTCTTGTGGCGTTTCCAGGCTCGAAAGAATTTGAGCTTTTCTTTTGTAATGTTGATAAGAGCCGAAGAATACCACGTTGGGAATTTGTTTGGTTTCAGAATTTTTTTTGGAACAAAGTTATCTATTAAGGCGTCAATGATTAAATAAAAGCTGTTAACCGCCGTGTTGACGTCCTGTGCGTTTAGGACAGAAGACCAGTCAGTTTCTGACAGAGCGTCGTTGACTAGGTCATAGTTCACTTTATTGAATAATTTGATCGTCTGGGGTGAGGAAGTGGTTGTGGGGGAGTGAATATTGAGTTCGACTATTAAGGATGTGTGATGTGTATCCTCCTGAAACAGAGGGGAGTCGGCAGGAGAGACGCAGACAGTGGTGTTACAGAGCACTAGGTCAAGTGTTCTACCGTGCCTATTTGGAATGTGGTTGTATTGTTTTAAGTCCGAGTAAGATAGGCAGTTTAGGAGGGTGGTGGAGCAAAGGTCAGTACCGCGGGGATGATGTGTGGTGTTCCAATTGATATTAGGCATGTTGTAATCTCCGATTAGTAGGAAAATATCGTTTGGATAGTTTGTGGTTAGATCGGATATACTAGACGTATGACTGTTGAAAAAAGATAATCGCTGAGTGTTTGATAGCTTTGGACCGAATCCAGGTAAGTACGAACAACAGATGTGAATATTAAATATACGTCGTTTTGGGTCTCTTAATACTAGTGAAATCCAAATGTCTTCAGCCTCCGAGCTCCACGACTCGCGTGAATGTACAGTAAATTCTTTTTTTATACCAATTGCGACACCGCCTCCTTTAGTTTTACCCGTGAGGGACGTGTCTCTGTCTTTTCTATAAATAATATACCTGGAATCGAAGAGCTCGTTGTCAGATATACTGTCTACTAACCATGTTTCAGTAATTAAAATTATGTCGAATTCATTTATAAGAACATTGTGATAAAACTCGTTCGTTTTAGTACAAAGGCCACGTGCGTTTTGGTAAAAAATGATTATTTTTTCCAACATTGGAGAAAGAAGTAAATTACCGATTTATTATTGTCTGCCACAAGTCCACTGGAATATGCATTCGGCGAGCGTGTCGCTGGATAATATGCTAAATGTGCGAATGTGTAGGTACGGTTGTAGAACATTTTAGCTGTTGATATGGGTAGAATGAGTGTGTTGTTGTGATGTGTTGTTTGCGCGGGATAAAAGGAAGGATAATAATAAATTAATGAAATGTGAGTGAAATGAATAGGAAGTATACAAATTTTTGTAGTTACACCAGGTTTAATAATTGAGCAGGGTAAGATATTAGGATTGCGTGAGATGTTTCGTTCTTTCTTAAATATATCTTGGAGTTTCGCACCCATAAAAAATTAAAGTTATTAGCAATTTTGAACTCTTTCGCGGAACGTAATAAATATTTATTTTTCCTTGTGAGTTGGTCATTGATAAATATTTTTCCTCCGATTAAACCTATGTGACGGCAGTCGAGTCCCTTCTTCTTCTTGATGGCAGCAATCAATTCGTCCTTCAATTTCTTGCTGGCGAATTTGGCCACAATGTTTTGGGGGCGGGGATCGCGGGGGGTAGCAAGTCCAGGACCATCGGGTAGAGGATATTGACGTTTTTTCATCCTGCTGGCGTAAATAATATCTTGTCTGTTTATCGTACATCCCACGTTAGTTGCAACTTTAATAATGGTGTCAGCAAGGTCCTCGTTAGTTTTTTCTGAGATGCCGAAGATTTCAATGTTATTTTCGAGCAGCTGTTGGTCGTGGTTATTATTCCTTTTATCCAGGTGATTAACAATTTTCTTAAGCTCCGCAATCTCGCCTTCCAACCTAACTGACTTTGTTTTTTCTTCTTTTAGGTCCAGGTCCATAGTTTTAAGTTTTCCTTCGTAATCATCGATTTTTTTTGACATGTAATCTATTGTCTTTATGAGGTCCCGGATTTCAGATTTAAAAGACGTTTGAAAGCTGTCGAATTTTAGATCAATGTGCTATATATGTTTTACAAAATATTATAATAAAAGTCGTTATTGGTCATGTATACCTTATCAGAAAAGAGGAGCTCTTGTGCTTGATAAGGGAGCCACGATTCTTACTTAGGTTGTAAGTTAATATGTTTTGTATAAAATTATTTACTTTTTACTGTAATTTTTTTTTTGAAAAATTGTTTAATTTTATTTATTTGCTCTGATTAGTTGATGATACAGCGTAATTCAGAAGGGAGGTTATTAAAGTGTTTTATGGCTTGGAAAATATAATGATTTTGCATTTGAGTTCTTATTTATTTCACGGTTACTCGGTTCCAATATAATACGATAAATGCACGGTCCCACGCAAGTCTCTTTTTAGTCTAGTGGTAAAAAGCCTCTGATGAACCATTAGCGGCCAGACATTCAGGGTACCAAGGATCGAATTTTACGAAATCCAAAACAAAATGATTTTTTTTATTTTTGTAAAATTAATATTCAAACTTCAAACCACTCCAAAATGAACTGGCAAAGAAAACGCAAAAGAAAGCGATTCCGAAGAAGAAAACACAATACTAATAAGATGACCAAATGTATAAGAAAAGGTGCACTGGAATTCGAATAAAAAAATGCTTCGTAAACTCCCCACTCTTATCTACTTTAGTTTTCTTAAGGTTTCACTTCTACCGAGTGTGAATTGCACTATTTATTTTTTGTTTGTTTTTCTCATTCAACAAAAACAAAATTATGATTAAATTATATTTCGATCCGTCCAGTACACCACTATACGAGCAATGGTCTATTTAAAATTTCCGAATTCTGACTGATTTTGAATTAAAAGTATATTAACTTAATGTGTTGTGGTCTCTCCGCTAGGTGGGGCAGCACATGGAATACGAGCCGGAATGGGAGACGGCCTTCAACCTGCACATCAAGCTGGCCACAGTGGTGTCCCTGGCTCTGGAGTGGTGCGGAGCCGACAAGGTTGTGCTGGTGAAGGCGTACCGGGCCACTCTCAAGAAGCTGCAGGACAACCCGCCGCTGGCCAACCCCTCAGTGCCGCACAAACCTACTGTGGTGCACGGTAAGTTCTGATGAACGTTAATTACTTGCCATAAGTGCAATAAGAAGGTTTTTTCCTTTGTTTTAACCACTGCAGTGACCACGCGAAATAAATAAATTTGCCTCGCTTGCTCGAAATTTCCAGAAGATAAGATTTTTAAACTTTTCGCCAACATAAAAAAAATCATACCTTCGAACTTTAACATGGAGACGCAAAAACTTATTAAAGTGCTATATAGCCAATGAATTAACCTGTATTTTACCATTTATTTCATGTCTGTAGGATTTATAAAAAAAATATGAAAAAATAGTAAAGTTTATAACTGCGCGAATTCTGCTTGTTTGTTTCTTAGAAACTGCATGAGAGGTACTTATTCAAGTCAACATAGAATATTTTTGATTTCTGTATGTTGTCTGTGGTATACTTGATAATGAAAGGTGCATATTTTTGGAAAAAGGACTTAATTTTAACCGTAAACAGCTGATCAAAAATTTCATAAACAAAATATATGCAATGAAATTACTTAACAGCTTCTCAACTTTTGTAAAACAATGTTTTTTTTTATTGGTTAATAAACTGATTTCATACACTCAAACAAAATATTCAAACTAAAAAATAAGTTTTTTGAATTATGCCTTTGTCATTCCCCAGGTACGTCATGTAACTAAAATTACTACAGATTAAATACATAATAAATTATCTCTACACAGTTGGTGAGGTTGGCATTGAACTGCAATGAACTCCCAAGACTGAGTCAGCTAAAAAAGATTTTTTCGCCCTCAACTGCTTCATCGGTGATCTTGGCGTTTTTCCGTCAGCGATGATTTTGTGAAAAACATGGGGCTGTTTGTTTCACAGCTTATAATTTTTATTTATTTTTTCTGCTAGTTACTGTCACCACAGAATTTCATTGTATCACATTTTAGGTGCGAATAACACATATTCATGACGATTGAATAATTGTAACTAATATTTTTATATTACTTGCGTGGCAACTTTCCCTTATCCCTCTCTTCCCCTTACCCGTCCCAATCACCTATTTCGCAGTCTATTTAAGTTTAGTTATAATCGCATTTATTTTATTGTTGTGTATTACATGTTTATCACTTGTTGAACTTACATCAGTATTATTAATTTTTAATTTGCTGTTTAGTTCTGTTTTTATTTTTTTTTTGATTTTCTTAAATGTTCTACTTTACATTCAGTTAATTTTATGTTTCTAAATACCTATCTCTGAACATTTATAATTGTTCTGTTTTTTGCCATCCTCTTATGTATATTTTGTTACTAAGACTGTTTATGTTCCTTAAATAAATAAATAAATTTCTCTTTCAGAACTGGCCGATCACAGTGCCACATGTATCCTGTATGACGTGTCAAGTCTGCACGTGTCAATCCACCTGCCACTTAGCAGGTTCTTGGCTGGTCTTCACCTCTATCTTCACAAGTTTAATCTGTCGTTTGATAGCCCCGAATTCCAGATGCCAAGGCCTATTCCCGAACAGATTATCGGTAAGGAATTATACATTTTAGAGTTATCAAAAAAAAATTGCAAGCAAATCTAAAAAGTTTTAAAAATGGCTCACCTTACATTTTTTCTAACTAAAATTACTGATTAACTAACTAACTTACTAACCATCACGCCATTTCTCCGCAGGGGTAGGCAGAGAGGACGGACCGCCACGCAACTCGATCTTGGCACACACTCTTTGCCTCGTTCACATTCATACATCGTCTCATTTACTGATAATAAAAAAAAAATACAAACACACATATTTTATTAGACAAATGAATTATAAACTTTATTTTCACTTCACTTTTTTGTCATTTCATATAAAAACTTTCCTAAATTTCATAAATTTATTAAAAAAAATTATTCGAAGCTTTGGTGTACATTTTACTTTTTTCATGGTTAGTTTTTGTATTTGAATATATAGCTTGGTCTTTTCTCTTTCTAACACCGTTCATATCATATTTCTCACTATGATGATAAGGGAGTTACAACAATTTCTGTGAGACCTATATGAGTTGTTTCAAAAACTGAACAAATAGACTTTAAGGGTTAAAATGAATACAAGTGTGAATAATGAATATAATTTTGTTTCTGCAATTCCAGAGCCAGTTTTACGCACCCAAGCGATGATAGCGCAGGTCCACGCCGGTCTCTGGCGTCGCAACGGTTACGCCCTCCTCAACCAGCTCTACTTCTACCACAACGTCAAGTGCCGCTCCGAAATGCTGGACCGAGACATTGTCCTGCTGCAGGTGGGGGCCTCGCTGATTGAGAGCAACGAGTTCCTCATCCACCTGCTCAACAAGTTCAACCTGATCAACTGGTCCAACCCCGACTTTGAGATCAACAGTCTCAAGGCACCGGAGGAAGACTCGATGAGGCAGACTATCAGTCTGGTCGAAGAGTTTCTGGGACTGTGCATCACAGGTTAGTTTGGTTTCGTTTATTAGATCGGTATGACGACATGGCAAAAATACATACGTTTGCGGCATGTTCCAGAGTGGAAGGTACTCGCAGTATCGCCCTGGTGTAAGACCACCATTCACAATTGAAACATTGCTTGAAATGGCTTAAGCCGTGTTTGGTGACCAGAACTTAATAGCTAAGTACTTCCCCACTTTCCTCTTCCCCATCTCCTTCCCCTCCCCACCACCTTCAGCCTCATAACATACCCCAATTGGGGATGCCATAGAGGCACTGGCTCCAGACGGGAGCAGCTTGGACTTCATGAGGTGCAGAGGTCTCGGGTTCGAAACCCAGTACGGTCATTGATGTCTAACATATAAATACCAGCACACAAATCCTGGAAAACCATCCCCAACATCCTGAACATTCTTCTTCTGGTTCTCTCTCCTATCATCAGAGCAATCTTCACCCTGTAGGCTGCATTCTTATCCATATGAATTAAATAATTACCAACATTGTTTTTTGTTTCTCTTTTTCATCAGTGATTGGGGAACGCCATGTTGCCGGAGTAGGAGAAGTGACGGCCGAGGAGAGGACCAAGAAGGAGATCATCCAGCAGCTCTGCGTGAGGCCCCTCAGCCACTCGGAGCTCAACAAGACCCTGCCCGAGGACCAGCTGCACGAGACTGGCATGGAGCACGTCATTGAAGAGGTAAGACTTTATTTTCTGACAACTCCACTAAAAAATTCTACTCTGTAAGAACGGAATATCTGAAGAAGCTAGCTATTAACCTGATGTACGCCGCTGTCGCATATGTGATCCATTTGGGTTTATCCCCTTATGCATATGTTGCATGTGTGATCCATGAAATTTAACAAAACATTACTTTGTGGCTTGACATTATACAAATGACTAATGTTCTTTGTTTAGAACCACTTTATTTTACTTCCAGTTTGGGTTGATTTCAACCTTATTTTACGTTTTTTCTAACTAAAATTACTGATCAAAAAAAAAAAAAAACAAGTATTTTAACCACTCGGACCCATAACCTTGTTTTCATGATATGTAACGGCTGAGAGCTCCGCTCAGGTTTGTGGGGATTTCTGTCAGTGTAAGAGGGATTTTAGATAAATAAAAGAGTATGAACTGTTCAAAAAAACTATATTGTCGGCATCAAAGTTAGGGCCATCAATCACGGCCATCAAAATTAATCAAAACAAACAAACACTAAAACATACCAGATGGACTCCGGGAAAAAGAAAGGCTATCCTAACTAAACACTGGGTTCGCGGAGTGCGACGATATCGGGACGTTTCACGCAGAAACCAGGGAACCGGGGAGCCAGGGTCATCCTTCTATGTGACAATTCGGTGCCGCTACTTCCATCCCAAGCGGCCTCCACCCTTTCCACACCAACAGCACGTGGCCCCAAATAGTCTGCCAGGCCTACAGATATCGTCTCACGGAGCTTACACCCATCCGTGGCTTCGCGACGCGGGGGTCACCCAAAGGCATAATCAAAAGCCACTGCCAGGACCAGTCATTTAACGATATGCTGTCCATTCAAATACTTTTCACAAAACATGGCGATCCGCCAACACAGTAACAGGTGAGATTCACCGATCCACCAAAATAAAAACGTGCACGAACTTCTCGTGACACGGTAAAACGCCCCGCGACCTTTACAAGACAAAATCCACTTGGATTCACCTGATATTTTTAATAAAAGACTTTCATAGTCAGTGACTAATTTTTCAGCCGGCTAGCCCCGTCGCCAGGAGAAAAGGAAGTCACCATGAACAAAAAAACTCTCTTTTTCTTATCAAAAAGAATTGCCAGACAACCAAAATAAAACCATAGACAAAATAACCAAATAGGCAAGAACTGCACCAGTCACATAATATTTATGTGACAGATATTATAACATTACGAGGTGTATGTCTGACGTATGTGGCGTACCTGACTTATTTATATACAAATCTATTACATAGTATAAATCAAAGTCGCTCCCACTGTCTGTACGCTTAGAACTTTTAAACTATGTAATGGATTTTCATCCAGTTTTCACCAATAGATAGAGTGATTCATGAGAAAGGTTTAGGTATATAATTTATCAAGGTTTTGTTTAAATTGATTGAAATATATAACATATAAAGGAAGCAGGTTGACAAGCTGGCGGTGTGGATTTGATATGTATTCAAATTAACAGATGGCGTTAGTTATAAAAGTTGGGTGCATTGTCTGTAGATGGCGTGTTGCCGGGTCAGCTAGTGTATTATAAATGTTATTGTCACCTCACTTTTTTGTCATTTCATGTAAAAATAATTAATAAAAACTTCATAAAGTTTCATACAATCAAATACGCGCCGTTTCGCATTCTTAATATTAGTATAGCTGTTGGCTTAGGTCAAAATGTAGATTGGTACCTATTTTATATTTGTTCACCAAATATTCATATTAGAATACGCATATTTCAATTTTTGCTATCAAAGAAATCTCCATAGTAACCTTAACAAATACAAAATGACAGCCCATGTCAAACATTTACTTGGCAACACGCTTTGCCAATAAACGTATAAAAAATAATTTCATAACGCCAGAGCTTACCAATATATATAGCCTTTATTACTCGCAAATAATGTAGCTTTCGATTAGTGAAAGAATTTTTAAATTCAATTCGGTATTTATTGTGTGAAAGAGTAACAAACATCCATGCATACAAACATTCGCATTTATAATATTAGTAAGATGTGTACCTTTTAATTCTTCTGTGGTTAACTTTTAGATTTTAATATAAAGCTGGGTATTTTTCTCTTTCTAACACCGTTTAATCATATTTCTCACCACGATGGTAAGGGAGACACAATGATTTCATTGTGACCTGTATGAACTACATATTCCCAAAAGCGAAAAAATTGTCCTGAGCGGATTTCAAAGAGGTTTTGAAATGCCACTTTGTTGAATTGTCATGGAACTGAATAATATAATATTCTGACGATAATACTAACGAACATTATCATGTTACAACATGATGCAAAAGCCTGAAAAATGGCCTGAAAAAGTCGGCGATGTGTGAATGCAAAATAGTGCAGACCACCAAATGTGAGGTCAACGAATGTCCGCTCCATTCATTCCTCGCCAGGATTGATGAGGTTCACAAACTGGTTTGCAGACCCTGGATGTTTCCCTCTGATCTCCCAACATACGAAAGAGGAAGATTGAACATTATCACGTTTTTTAATGTGAGTCCTCTAGTTCTTCGGCAAACTTATCAGGCAAATCATTTTCCTTTCGTAAGTTGGCTATCATCAGGGCGATCTTCACACTGCAGCCTGCATCCCAGAACAACTCTGTGGAACTGTACTGGATTATTTATATTGTTTCTATTTGACAGGTGGCAGAGTTCAAGAAGCCAACGGCTGGCCAGGGTCGTGGAGTGTACACACTCCGACCCCAGTTCTACTCCGAGTACAATGTGTTCTTTTACCACTACACCCGGGAGGATCTGTCCAAGAGCGAGGAGGTGCAGAGGAAGAGAAAGAAGCTTGCTGGTAACTTTAACTAAAACCTTCATTCTTGTACTTTCAACTTCAAATTTTTTTCTCAAATTGCGGCTGGAAACTTTGGTTTCATAAAGGTGCACATTTTAATATTTCTATTGTTAATTTCTAGATTCAAATATAAAGCGTGGTGTTTTCTCTTTCTAACACTGTTTAGATCATATTTCTAAGGCTAGCTTTACACTCGTAGTAAAATTTACGACTTAACGTAAGTTTTTGACATGTTACTCCCAGGAGTGTTTACATATGCATCCGATTTGTGGTAATTAATGCTCTTTATTGACAAAATCATGTAAATTTGACAGTAGCAGATCGTTGTTGATAGGAAGCCATCTTACCGCAAATAATTTACAGATGTAAAAGGTCACATAAGCATTTACACAGGTTGAGTTTCCGAACAACTTCCGTGAGCGTTAATTACCGCAAGTCGGATGCATATGTAAACGCTCATACGAGTAACTTTTCAAAAACTTATGTTAAGTCGTAAATTTTGCTTATGAGTGTAAAGTTAGTCTTATCATGACAGTATGAGAGATTCTATGACACCTATGTGAAGCTGTTCCGAAAAGTGAACAAATTAGAATGGTTTTCACTGCATGTAAACCTTTTATAGTAAATTTATCCCTTTCATTTGTGCTGTTTACTATTCCAGGAGAGTTGGAGTGCTGCCCGCCCCCGGATCTGGCCAAGCTGGCACCCGGCTTCACCATGCTGGCCGACCTGCTGCAGTGCGATGTGATGCTGCACGTCATGAAGACAGTGCTGACAAGAAGCGCAGACTTGCGTGCTCGCTCCTTCAGCGAAATGCAGCTGCACAAGGTGCGTACGCGTACCCATCATACAATATCAATTCTCTTGACACATTATACAAAAATATTAGTCAATCAAGAAGATTATATCAAGAACTCTCTTTGAAAGCATGAAATGAACAGAAAATAAAAGGTTACAGTTGCAACTAGGACTCTAAGTCTCTTGTCTCACTGGGGACTGGCGTCTCTTCCAATTGCAATTGAGTTATTACCATCTCATTACATTTGCATCTTATTTATTTATTTAACACCCAGAGGGCTTTTACATGTTTGTTAGTACAATTAATTCTTGGCAGATGATTTTTAAACAGATAAAGAAATTATAAAAATACAGATACAGTGAAACCCTCTTAAGAAGTTCTCTCTTAAGATGTTTCGTGGCTTAAGAAGTTTGGTTTTTTCGGTCCCTCGACTCAATATTGGGTCAATTTTTCCCACATATAAGGTTTTCCTGCTTAAGAAGTTTGTTTTTTCCGGTCCCTTGGAAAACTTCTTAAGAGGGTTTCACTGTATTATTAGAAATAGTTTTGGAGTAAGTTTTTTGCAAGATCCACAAAATTCACCAAGTTGATGTTAAATATGTCAACATCACCTAAGTACTGATTTCCCATAGTGTGAAATCGTTGTATCGGAGATTTGGCAATGTGGTTCCGCTTATGAATGCTGCAGTAGAATAGTGTATTTTGTCATGTGGTTACTGTCGGTATTCGTAAATTTATGAGTGGCAGGAGTTCACAACAGTCGAATTTAGAGTTAAGTATTTTGAATAAAAATGTTAAGTCGTTTATTTTACATCTGTCTTCTAGTGTGTGTATTTTTAGAATATTTAGTAATATATTATATTTTAAGTCTTCTAAAGGGATTTTTAATTTAAAATTTATAAAACGCAGAATTTTTTTTTGTATTCTTTCAATGTTATTAACGTGAATTTTGTAAGATGGAGACCAAGTTACCGAGTTATATTCAATTTGGCTTCTAACTAGAGATACATATAATAGTTTAATGGTTTGTATGGAATTAAAGTTTTTAGTTCTTAATATGAAGCCTAGTGTTTTCATACCTTTGTTCATAATTTTGTGGATATGATTGGCGAATCTTATTCCAAAGATTCTCAGTGTCACCCTAGAGACCACCATTTAGAATCAAAAGCTTGCTTGAAATGGCTATGGTTATGTTTTATAAACACTAGCCAGTACCTTCCTTTTTCCTGCCTACTTCTCCTACCCACCTCCATCGAGTGGGTGATCTTCCTCATCTTCCCCTATTTAGTTAATGAAGCCTTATATAATTTTTTTTTCCATTACAGGTGCTCCACCTGATGGGCATGGCTCTGAATGAGCAGGCCAGCGGTCGGTACCCATTCCTGGTGTTCTCGGAGAGGGCGGCCAAGCATGGGCTACCGGCTCTGCTGGAAGAGCTGCACAAGAGCGCCAGAGTGGATGCCCACAAAGATCTGCTTACCTGGACCCTCAATAAATATAGGTACATATTTTCCTTTTTAATGTTATTTATTTATTTAAATTTACATTTACAAAGATGTGTTTTTTTTTTTAATTTTTAAATAGTCCTAGTACAGTGAAGAAAGAAAAAAAATTTAAAATTACACGCAACAATAGATTACTAATAACTTAATGAAAGCATTGATTCTAAAGGAATTCCAAGTCTAAAATTAATACACCTCAAAAATTTGCGCTTGACTCTTTCAATGATATTTGATAATTAAAGACAGGTGACCAAATTGTAGAGTTATATTCTAGAATGCTTCTAACGAGAGATGTGAACAGAATTTTTAATGTGTGAATATTTTTTAAATGTTTGGAAATCCCTAATATAAAACCTAACATTTTCATAGCCCTGTTAGCGATAGAAGTTATATGAGATACAAAGCAGAGTTTTTGGTCAAAAATGATGCGTTAATAATATGTTTGATGATGGCTGTCTAAACCTCACTGGTAAAAAAGGATTACAACAAGGGGTTATGAATACTAGATCCGGAAGTTGCGGGTCCAAATCCCGGCTCGTGCAAGTAAATTTTATTTTCACAGATTAACATTTAATCTTTTAAAATAATATAAGGTATATTTGCGACATGTTAGTCGAAGATACTCTTAGTATCACCCTAGTGTAAGAGCATCATTCAGAATTGGAACATTGCTTAAAATGGCTTTAGCCATATTTGATGACCAGATCTGAATAGCCAGGTACTTCCCTACCTTCCTCTTTCCCATCTACTTTCCTTCCCCACTACCTTCAGTCTCACAACATACCCCGTTTGGGGATGCCATAGTCTCACTGACTCCATATGGGAGCAGTTGGGACTTTTGTGCAGGATTCATGTAAAAAAAATTATCTTTATCATCATTATCTGCTCGAAGAAACATTAAATACATTTTTAGTTGAATGTATCAGTCCTCCTTTCTTGTTTCATTTTGGCACTTTATTAATGAATATGTGGTGTTTTGTTTCAGATCTGTCTCCTCCATGGACCAGAGTCCCAGTGGAGATCCTGAAGACGCCGTGGAAACGATATCCAGCAGCTTTCCCCAGAACACCACAATCACATCAGAAGCTACCCCCAATACTACCAAAGGTTATTATAATCACAATTTTACTATGAAAATTATTTTCAATTGTTTTTAGTTTTCGTATCATTCAGAAATATTCCATTTATTTGGATTTTATTGCAAAGCGGAAATTTTCTGACCTGACAGAATATTCCCGAGGCCTTAAAGAGTGGTTAAATCTGTTATTATTGTAATGTTGTGTAATTCCAGATCTGGACAGGGAGTGGCGAGCCAATATGGCGGCGCAAAAGCGCGCCAAGATAATGGCACAAATGCAGGCCCAGCAGAACAGCTTCATGAAAGAGAACGCCAAACTTTTCCAAGAGACAGACACGAGTAAGTTGCAGAATGATATTTTAACCCAGAAACCTAATTAATTAAGTAGGTCTGTTTCAACAGAAGGCTATACCATAAATTAAATTAAAATTTTAACCGTCAGTTAAAATAACAAGGAAGTTAAATATGTATGACCGCATGGTGTTTCTACTGTACTTTTGCTAAATTTATAATTGTTTGTGTGGCAAGTCTAAAAAGCAGAAAATGACTCAAAATTATGTGAAAAAATGCACCGCGTAGTTTTTTGGTAGGTCAACAACTCAAGGTTTGTAGAAAATACATTCAACTCTTAGCAGAATTGTGGTATCCCAGTGAGATAACACATACAAAATAATTGTAGTGTAGCAGTGAGCTTTTTAAAATAACACATATATGTATATAGTGAAACCCTCTTAAGAGTATATTATTGGGGCAGAATTGTAATTTGCTGAAAAACGGCTCTCTAAAACGGCTTAATATTACCTTTCGTGTGTCATTCTCAGACTTGATATTTTTTGTTACCAAATAATGGACTTTTATTTTTCAATCTGCTTATTTTTTTTTGTAATTGATGTAGGCATTCGACCATGAAAAATAAAAACATTGATACACCATACAATCCACTTTTAAAACTTCAGTCTATGATTATCGCACTAATAATGATTTAACACAATATTTTAAATTAAAAATATATACATAATACATACATCTGTAGAAGTACGGCCTCTTATTATCGTTATGATATCTGTGGATATTGATAATTAAATAAATACTTCATTTTTTCACCAAATTCGAACACATTTCAAAGCTTCTACTCATTCCGGGCTAGAATCTCCCGTTGGCAGGTAGCGAAACTGTACGCTCCTCGTTTGACAGCGTATATATTTTGAAAGTACGGTCAAAATGTTTCATTAATAGCTGTAAACATAGAATACCGACTCACTTGAAGCACTTCAATAATCTCAGGAAACTACAAAAACAGAAAGTACTCGAAAATTCTCTTTTTTGGTGTAAGTTTGTCGAACTGTAACTTTTCAACGGCCATATTGTATAAATCGTTGAAAATATAACATTACATGTGCGTTCTTAGTTCTCGTTCCGAAACACGGTTGGGACGATGTTCACACGTGTGTGAAACTTGCACATACTTACGAAACGTAGCGTGGCTTATTTCGGAATGTCAGTATTGTTCAGTGTTAGTTCATTTGTGGGCTTTTGCTTGCCGTAGGTACATTGTGTACGCTGTGTTTGGTAATAGATACAAAAATTGCCTTATATTATTAGTATTAGTATCAAGTATAATGGACTAGGAGACGAGATAGGTAAACCGTACATCATCATGTACACGGATAAAACTACTAGTGATAATGGGTAAAGCCGCGCAGTCATGGAAATAGTGAGCGATTTTTTTCAAAAAAATTACGACATCGAGTACGCGAACGGAAATGGTTTCATATGATAAAGGGGGATTAGAAAATGAGAAAAAAGCAGGTCTGCCAACCAGCAGCCTAGCACGTTCCCAGGCAGCCGGCCTCAAAGTGGGGTAAAAAATAGTAAATTTTACGTCATCGAGTACACGAATGAAACCAATGAATAACTATATTCCAGATCGTTCTATTTAAGAATTTCTTGGTCTGACGACCCGACCAGCAGCCTGATAGCTTTTAGTGTATGACTTTTCAATTTATTTTTTTTAATTTTTTCGTTTATCTGAATTATTATTTTTATTTCATTATAGTTTTAAATTAGATTGCCATATTTTAAAAAAATAAGCCATAGGTAAGGATAAAAAAGTATTTGAGAGTTCCGAGTGTACCCATCCGTCGGGCGAGCCTTTCAACGCTAAACCACTTACGAAACCTGCCGCGGTGCCCCTCACCGCTGTCGCGTGTCCATATTATTGTACAAATTTATAATAATAATAGTCATTTTAAGATTGCCAAATAGTCCATAGTAGTTGGAAGTTCGAACAACCAACGCAACGTCGCCGTAAGAGCTGCGTTCGTCCGTAAAACGATGGAAATTTTCGAACCTCGTCCGTTTCATATCGGTTTTGCTTCCCCTGCTGCATCGATTACATCGAATCAAGATCGAAACTAACGAAAAACTATAATATAGATCATCCCATTCATGACTTCCTTGGTCTGCCGACCAGCGGCCTGGCAGTTTTTTGTGTACGATTTGTTTTAATTTTAAAAAAAAATCAATATAATTATTATTATTTTTATTTCAATATGGTTTTAAAAACTTAGAATGCCAGATATTAAATTAAATAAGTGGTAATGGCAGGCGCTTGCATTATAATGTAGTTTCCTTGTTATATACTGTTTTTATACAATACATAACTACGAAATACATAATTATGAAGCAGAACTTGTTTATTAAACTGTTTAACTGTTTTTATACATTAAATAATAATATTATTGAACATATAAAATAAATAAAAAATCGAGTGTGCAAGACCACACGACTGAAGCAAAATTTCACTAACTTATAAAAGAACACATGATATTGGGGTGACATTGACATTCCAGACAATATTGTTTGTTGCATTTCACACAGTAGTACACACTCATGCGTCTTTTTTTCGCTGGGCAAAAGTTGCTCCGTTTTCTTTTGCATGCTCCGTTTCCCTTTTTAATGACATTGATCACCGTTCGCATCGATAATCACCGTTCGCATCGATGATCACCGTTCGCATCACACTTTTCGTAACAATCACACCTTTCGTAACGCATTCACCAGTTTAACCCAAGTGTCGATCGTGCGTAAAGAAGTTTTACTTTAAAAAAACGAGTGTGCTTTAGACATTGAAACACATTAAAAAAGGAAACGAAGCAAGTTCAAAAGTTGCACATGCTCCGTTTTCTTTTTTAATGACATTGATCACCGTTCGCATCAATTACCGTTCGCATTACACTTTTCGTAACAATCACACTTTTCGTAAAGCATTCACCAGTTTACCCCCAAGTGTCAAGCGTGTATAAAGAAGTTTTACTTTAAAAAAAAAATTAATATAATACATAATTACGAAGCAGAACTTATTTATAATAAACTGTTTTTGGCTTGTTTATAATAAACTGTTTGTTTGTATAATAACTTTTTTTATAATAAACTGGGCATGTAGAGCGAATGAATGAAGAAAGTAGTGTAAGAAGAATATACAACGCAAATGTGAATGGTAGAAGAAGTCGGGGACGTCCGAGGAAGACATGGCACAATCAAGTGAATCAGATACTTGAGTCGGGCCATGTCAAAAGTCAGAATAATAGAAGAGAATGTATGAGACGATGTATGAATGTGAGTGAGGCAAAGAGTGTGTGCCAAGACCGAGTTGTTTGGCGGTCCGTCCTCTCTGCCTACCCCTGCGGAGAAACGGCGTGATGGTTAGTTAGTTAGTTTTTATACATAAAATAATAATATTATTGAACATATAAAAGAAATAAAAAATTAAAATGGAGTTCTACAAAATAAACTTAATAACAATAAATGAACCACGAGATTCCAAACGTCGTTTATAATGGGAGTATGAACGACCATGAACTATGGGAAAAAACCATCAACAAGCAAATTATGAAACATTTGTAAAAAGGATCATATTAAATATTCTACCAAAATAATAAGTTCCATAAGTTGAACACGCTTTGTTATTGGTTTGGTTTTTACTTCGATATTTAAAAATATTGTGCTCGTCATAACCAGTGGCGGCTGGTGTTCATAAAAATAGGTGGTGCACTAAAATAATAATAATAATGGTCTTTATTTCAAGATGTGGGAAGGTGAGTGCAATCCATCATAGAGATATCCCATAAATCTTGGACCTACCTACTCTAATTAAAATAAATTCAATTATGAAAAAATCCTACCTATTTGTAAATTAGGTCGATCCTCCATTATCTCTGGGTGCATGCAACACATTGAGTCTAAATTAATTATATTTATTAAGATAGATTAAATTCTTTTAAAGTTTAACAACATCGTTCAATCTAAACAGATGTCATAAGGATTGTGAGGAACAACTCACTGAAAAAGCATTCCATATTCCATTATTTTAAAAGAGTTCTAGTAAAATAAATATTGATCCATCACCATTTGTAAAGTCGCCGCGATTGTAAATTCAAATTCAATAACAGTTGACTCCTATCCAGAAAATTGTATGTAGATACTTATTGGCACGAAAATCGAGTTTAAAAAATGTTCAGTTTATCACACATCCGAAAGTCTTCCTTACGCTCCGTAACTCCAATGAAATATATACTGTCATAACTCATAACAAATAATGTCCGCAATGTTTGTTGTTATGCTGTCGTTGGTCGATGCTGAGTGAAACATAGCATGAAAAAGAGTATATTTTTTTTTTTTTACAGTGAATACCGCACAAGAATCTTAACTGCTCCCGTCTGGAGCCAGTGAGACTATGGCATCCCCAATTGGGGTATGTTGTGAGGCTGAAGGTAGTGGGGAGGGGAAGGAGGTGGGGAAGAGGAAGGTTGGGAAGTATCTGGCTATTCAGATCTGGTCACCAAACACGGCTAAAGCCATTTTCAAGCAACGTTTCAATTCTGAATGGTGGTCTTACACCAGGGCGATACTGATAGTATCTTCCACTCTGGAACGTGCCGCAAATATACTATATATTATTTTAAATGAATTAATTGTGAAATAACACAAATAAATCAAATAAAATTTATTTGCGCACGCCGGGTTCGAACCCGCGACCTCCGAATTGTGAGTCAAGTGTCTTAGTCACTGGACTACGGAGGTCGTCCGTATATATTAAAATAAAGACACGATATGGATAATAATATGACACAAACGTGTCCCCGTTTAACATGCTACAGAACGAACCATTCCTTTTGATGTGGTGAAAATTTTTGGATTGTCACCCGCTATTTCGTAAAATTTGCAAAGCATTCAACCTACCTACGATTTTGGCTCATTATAGAATTATAGAAGAACTCCTGTGATCGCTTTGCAAAATGAACCACCACTCTGAATATAGGCACACAACGATCTGCTTTGTTACGCGCGCACTCCAGTAAGCACCTATATTACGCATGCATTATAACCGAGTGTATATTGTGAACTGTGATGAGGCGTGTCGGAAATAAATATGTTTTTTGGCGCTCGGAAATTTTTAGATTTAAATTAATTAATTAGATTAGATTTAAATTAATAGATATATTTTGGGAGTGCGGCGCTCCTCCGCACCTTAGAGCTGGCCGCCACTGGTCATAACATACATATGTTGAATGTTGAAGTTTTAAAATTCGCGAAGGCATTACTACCGCCACCTAGCGATGTAATAATGAATACATTTTGACAGTTTTAGAATTCGGCCATGGCTATTACATCCCTTTAAGAAGTTTTCCAAGGGACCGGAAAAAACCAACTTCTTAAGCATAAAAACTTTATATGTAGGAAAAATTAGGACAATTTTGGGCCGAGGGACCGAATAAACCAAACCGAACGAATTATGGCATGCCAGTGATAACACATTGTATATTGAAGTAACCAAGGGACCTTTGAGCCGGATCATATGGTGTGGCCTCTGAACAGTCTGTCGTCAGTTGTAAATTGAGCTGCTGTACGACTTCTTTGTTTCCAATCCAAGGGAACGCGCACAAATATTTGCGGGTGGTTTAAGAAGTTATCTGTTTCAGGAGTAAAAACACTTATGTTTTGTACTGGATATTGTTGTAATTGTGTATACATATTTGTTTAGATGAATTGAAATTTACAGTGATTTGAGTCTAGCTATGAGCTCTTGGGCTGTGAAATTGCAAGAAATTAGATCGAAAATATCACAGTAACAAAAGAGAAAGTTGATGTAAAGACCACAGACAAAAGTTGTACAGAAAAGTTAGACAGAAGGTGACACATACGTTAAATTTAAGGTAAAAGAGTCTATAGATGCAAGTTAGAAAAATGAATTAAATCTGAAATGCTAGTAAGAAATGAAGTAAAATATTAAACATAGGACAACACAACACTCAACAGACTTTACAGTGGAAAAATTTCGCTTTTCATGTAACATCTGCTTGAATGGCTTTAGTCATGCTCAGTGCCCATATCGTTACAGCCATGGTGTTACTAGTCTATCTTCTTCCCTCTTCTAAAAATAAATTTAAAAATTAAATAAATTTAAATGCCGGCAACCCGGGCGTTTATTGTAATAATAATATCTTATACAAAACAAGTAAGTAACCCGCCTCACTAGACTAAGTCTGTTCCGAGACGGGTACATATTTATATATTTACACATATAACTTACACACACATTTATATATACACATACACATACATACATACAGGTATTCGCATACATGTATATAATCATACACATAGATACATAATATAAAACATAAGTACATATAATCAAATGAGAATTATTGGGAGTTGTTATAAAGTTATCATGGAATTGACATACATATTTTCATAAAACCAAAAATTCATCAGATACATATAGAAATGCTAGTTCCTACTAATTCTACTTCTCCGGTTCTATTAGTTTGTTTGTATGTATTTCCACAGCCAGCCAGTCGTCCAAAACAGACCTTTCCCTGGAAACTGCCATGGAGGTATCTGAGATCCCGACATCGGGAGGGGAAGCTGCCGTGGCCACCGAGGAGCCGGAGCCTGCCGCCGGCCGCCGCCGCAAGATCGTGGAGCGCACGCACACGTGCATCCTGTGTCAGGAGGACACCACCGTGGGGCTGGAGGGGCCGCCCCTGGTGCTGGCCGGGTTCGTGCAGCAGTCCACCGTACTGCTACAGAAAAGGTACTGTCTCATAACCTATAATATGCAATCAGTTGGATGGGGACTTCTAAGCTAGATCTCAGAACCATATTTTCACTCAAGCTCTAATTCAGCAAGGCATCGTGGCTAATTTCCATGACCATATTATAAAATACTAGCAGACCCGGCCACAGGTTGCTGTGGCTAATGAAACACAACGCCATTACCCAACCTTTATAACCAACGCCATCTGTTAATTTGCATACATGTCAAATCCACACCACCCGCTTGCCAGCCCGCACCCTTTATATATTATAATATATATTTCAACCAATTTACACAAAACTTTGACAAATTATATACGTAAACCTTCCTCATGAATCATTATCTATTGGTGAAAACCGCATGAAAATCCGTTGCGTTGTTTAAAAGATCTAAGCGTACAAATAGCAGGCGACTTTGCTTTATACTATGTAAAGAAGATACAGTGAAACTCACTTAAGAGGCCGGTATTCGAATTTCTACCGATTTCTTGCAAACCTCCCAACATTTGAAGTTTTTAAGCTCTTAAAAAAATATATGTTATTCTTGAAGATAATATCTAGACATTAGTCGCGCCCAAACGCAAATTATATAAAATTCCCTCGATAGAAAAAAATCGCAAACTATGCTCCAAAAATTATTATAAACACGTTTGTTTCAGTTATTTTACAAGTTATATGTATGAAAAAATTCACAGCGTTTCTTTAAATGCTGTTTAAGACAATTATCGCGAGATTTTTGCTCTATTTTAAACGACTTGTGTTTTATTAAAGATTTTCATGATTTTTGCATCGATTTTATCGTTGTAAATGTTAGCGCGCTCTTCTAACATTCGTAATTTCATATCTCTGCATCTTCTTTTTGGGGCCGGGATCGGAGCCTTAAGAAGTTTTCCAAGGGACCGGGGAAAAAAAACTTATTAAGTGGGAAAACTTCTTAAGTGGGATTCAATTTTAGCCATTTAATAACTCGAGTGCGGGGCATACGTCATTCCTATGCCTACCTAAGTTAAATTGTTGTAAAAACAAGCTTATATGATAACTAACTAACTAACCGCCAAACAACTCGGTCTTGGCACACACTCCTTGCTTCGTTCACATTCATACACCGTCTCATACATGCTCTTCTATTATTCTGACTTCTGACATGGCCATACTCAAGTATCTGATTCACTTGGTCGTGCCATGTCTTTCTCAGGCGTCCCCGACTTCTTCTACCATTCACATTTGCGTCATATATTCTCCTTACACTCCTTTCCTCGTTCATTCTCTCTACATGCCCGAACCATCGGAGCGTTCCTTTCTTGATCTTACTCATTACGCTTACATCAGCCTTGCATTCTTTGCGGATCTCCGCATTTCTCACACGATCATACATGGTTTTACCACACATACGCCTCAGGGATCTCATTTCTACAGCATTCAGTCTTATTTTGAAGTTTGATTGAAAAAAACATAATTATAATGCATCTTTTACCATCTCCCGGGGCATATTTAATCATGTTGTTATGAACATAATAATAAAACTAAATATATTTATTTGAAGGGGAAATATTCCGTATTTAACCGTGATCCAAAGTTTTTCGTGTTTTACAATTTGCTGGGCTAAAATTTTTATACAATAATACGGTAGAACCCCTTTAATTCTAAATCCACGGGACATCTAAAATAAAATTTAGAATTACCGTACAAATTCCAATTACAACAGGTTCCAAATACCGTACAAATTCCCAATTCGAAATTTTATGAAAAAAAAATCTTAAAAAATTGCCGAAAATTGAATATCTCGGCGGCAAATTCAAATTCGGATAGTTTGTTTGGAATAAATTCGTAATAATTCGACTTATTCTCTGGGTAAGTCGAATTTTCGCAGCCGTGTACCACCGCGGACGGCCCTCTATTCGAAGTAAATTTACAAAAATATGATATTTTCTGAGTAAATATAATTTTCGCAGTTGATTACCGTCGCAGCTACCCCTTTAAACTAAAAAAAAATGATATATTATCGCGTAAATCGAAATTTCGCAGCCCATTTCTGATGCAGCTGGCCCTGAATTCAGGTACTCGAAGTAAATTCGTAAAAATACGATAAATTTCGCATAAATCGAAATTACACGACCGAATCCCGTCGCGCCCGGCCCTTAAATTCAGATAGGTACCTATTCGAAATAAATTCGTAAAAATACCGCATATTTCAAATCAAATTTAGGTATTCGGAGTAAATTCGTAAAACTACGATATATTTCGCGAAAATCGAGTTTTTGCTGCCGAATCCCGTTGCGGCCGGCTATAATGCAGATACCTATTCTGAATAAATTCATGGAAATACGATATATTTCGCGTAAATTGAGTTTTCGCTGCCAAACCCGTCGTGGCCGGCCATTATTCAGATACCTATTTTGATAAAAATTTTAAAAAATTCGCTATATTTCACATAGATCGAATTTATGCTGCCGAATCCCGTCACGGCCGGCCATAATGCAATATTCCGAATAAATTCATGAAAATACGATATATTTGGTGTAAATTGATTTTTTCGCAGCCGAATATAGTCGCGGTCCGCCATAATGCAGATACCTACCTATTCGGAATAAATTCATAAAAATATGAAATATTTCGCATAAATTGAGTTTTCGCGCCCGAATCCCATCACGGCCTGCCCTAATTCAGATAGCTTTTCGGAATAAATTCATAAAAATACGATACATTTTGCATAAATCGAATTTTCGCGGCCGAATTCCGTTGCGGTCGGCCTTTTAAATTAATACGAAATTTGTTTTTTATATTTTTTGTTGAAATTGATGTTTTTCGAATTACTAATTTCGAATCTTAAAGATGCTTGCATGTTCTTTACATAATTCCGCATTGCATATTCGTTCGACTTGTCACATTGCTATTGTACCTAGGGGTTACGGCTTACGGCAAAGGATCTGTTTATGGTCTCAGATACTAGGGATTGCGCGTTATCTGTGAAGCCAACGTCTTTCACTTTATGACTTGGAAAAGGGTTCATTTTAGATATGTATTTTGCAGCACAATATTTCGTTTGTGTTGATTTTACCGCCGGATTTCTAAAACCTCTTAAGCGGGAAGCAGTTTTAGCTCTAAAACTTCTTAATGGGGAAAAAATCGTGTTTTTTATGGTTTTTTGCAGTTTTTTTGCATGGAATTTTCAAGGGACCGAAAATCAAAACTTCTTAAGCGTGAAAACTTCTTAAGTGGGAACTTCTTAAGCTAGTTTTACTGTATATAAAAATGAATGTTTCTTTGTTTGTCCCTTATGCATTCCTAAACCATTCATCTGATTGCGATGAAATTTTGGGAATTTGGTATGCACATGCTCGCGATGGTTTCTATATACAATACTGAGCTCTGGCTTTATAAAACTATTTCTTATACTATTCATCCGATTGCGATGAAAGTTTGGAGAATTGTTGTGTACATGCCCGCAAAGTTTTTTTTATATATAATGGTGAGTTCTGGCATTATAAAATTTGCATAAAATTTTTACAATAGATGGCGCGCAAGATGTTTGAAAAATGTGTGTATTCCATAAAGTTTAGCAGCAGGGAAGGAATGAGGGAGGGGAGATCACGGGAGGGGGTGGGCGGAAGGGTAATGTGGGAGGAAAAGGGGACAACAGGGTAGGAACAATGAGCCAAGGGAAGGGACACGCATGAAGAAACAATTTCTTTCTTCATGTGGCATTGCAACACATGCCGGATACTCGCTAGTTATAAAATTAAAAAATTCGAATGCCTCCCTAGTTACAAAATAATTGTCCTTCCTCGTGATTGGCTGCGGTATTTCGATTTACATAAAAATAACATGTCATATTTTTACAAATTTACTTTGAACATTTGAATTTGGACGGCCGTGGCTGTAATCAGCTACAATATTATTTTGATTTACATGCATATTTTATATGTGGTCATTATTTAATTTATAGAATTTGACAGCCTGGCCAAGACAGAAATCAACGGCCATTTTTATAACTTTGTATTTGTACGTATTTGAGATTTCTTTAATTCTAAATTTTATTTTCGAGATCTCGTTTATTTTGAATTGAACTGGTCCTACTGTAGTCTTTTAGGAGATTATTTGTATGTCTTCAATTAATGATAATATTGAAATTTCAGGTACGCGACGCTCCCCGTCAATGTGCAAGTGGTTGCGGCAAACTCTCCATTCCTCGTGCAGGTGCTCGCGCCTGCCGTGCACGTGTCCACGTGCGGCCACGTTATGCACGGTCACTGCTGGCAGAAGTACTTTGATAACGTGATACTCCGGGAAAACAGAAGGTGAGTGAATAAGTTGAGGCTTCCTCTAGCTACCGATTGAACGCAAATCTTTGATTCTATCTTGTTTTATATAGCTGGCAACTTGTGAGAGACTTAATGCATGTCTTTCGGGAGCATTTTTTTAGTAAATTATTCAAGGGTTAACCTGTTGACTGTTGGATGGTATTTCGAAAAACCTTGCGATAATTACCTTGATGAGTTCTGGTCAAATATCCATTTAAAAACAGAGTGTGTTTTCTGTTTATCAGATAATATATCTTATTATTCATACATATTACATGATAATATCATTAGAAATTTTCCCAGAATAGCTAACTTTTAACTAAAATAATCTAAAATCTCCCATTAGGCAAAAAAATATTCATTCGAATATAAACGGATTTTATTATTTCTACACAAACCTGTATACACACCCTACATGAAAAAACACAATTCAAAGGAGTTTTCAAACAAATAATAACATTGATACTTTTTTGAAAACATAAAATATTGTTATTTTCGCCACTGATAGCTCCTAAAAATGACCCACAGAGTCATAGAAAATTCATTAAAAATCATTTCCGAGAAGCTAGACTAATTAAATGAAGTGTTACGTCAAGAAAGATGTTGGTGCAAGCGATTCTGACCTTGTCCTTCATACAGTTTCTTTATAAGCTACAGTTAGAGTTTAATCCATGCAAAACATCCTGAATGAATTCTCAATTGGTGGTGGTTGGTGCCTATTTGATCAAAGAATGAAAAATGCAAAACACCTGATTTTGGCTGGCCACTAAGTGGTTAACTAGGTTAGGTTAGAACATTTAAAGTTTTCATTATATTATTAAAACTTGTTGTTTTTCTGTTGCAGACCTTATCGTTTACGTCAACCTGCCTCCTTCAACATTGACAAGCAGGAGTTCCTCTGCCCTCTATGCGAGTGCCTCTCCAACACCGTACTGCCCCTTCTGCCCTCCCTGGTCTCCCTGCAGCAGGATTCTCCGGTGTCGGAGCAACTGGCCTTCCAGGACTGGGTGGCCTGTCTGCAGACAGTGCTCAACTTCAAGGTACACATACTTCCTTCATTATATCCTCATATTATGTTTGAACTGTACAGATTAAGGCTCCGTTCCCGGCCCCAAAAAGAAGAAGACGGAGAGATATGAAATTACGAATGTCAGAAGAGCGCGCTAACATTTACAATGATAAAATCAATGCAAAAATCATGAAAATCTTTAACAAAACATGACTCGTTTAAAATAGAGCAAAAATCTCGCAATAATTGTCTTAAACAGCATTTAAAGAAACGCTGTGAATTTTTTCATACATATAACTTGTAAAATAACTGAAACAAACGTGTTTATAATAATTTTTGGGCTTACTTTGCCATTTTTTTCTATCGAGGGAATTTTATATAATTTGCGTTTGGGTGCGGCTAGTGTCTAGGTATTATCTTCAAGAATAACATATATTTTTTTGAGAGCTTAAAAACTTCAAATGTTTAAGGGAGGTTTGCAAGAAATCGGTAGAAATTCGAATACCGGCCTCTTAACTCCTGGGGCTATTCTGAGATTTACTTTAAATGATCTGTCAGATTCAGAATTTATTTAGAAATATTCGCAGTTGACATTAATTTTCCAATAGATTTGCTGTTTTTTAACATATCCCAAAATGAAATTCTGTTTTGAAAGCAGACGGATACTCTTTCAGATTTGAATGTTAGAAATGTACATATTTTATGCAATTGAAAATATAAAAATTTTGCTTTGAAATTGAGGATTTTTTTATGACAGTTTTTTTCTTGTGAACTGTAAAACGGTCTATGGTAAACTTTTTAATTCAATTACAAAGCATGGTGTAGCCACTTTCTAACCCTGCTTAAATCATATAATCTCACAGTAATACAAAAGGAGATAGAACGACTTTTATGAGTCCTTTTCAGTTTGTGCCATAAAGTACCCAAGAATACTCTACTGCTGTCGGTGTACCGTGTACTAAAGGGCACAAAAAGACCCAAGGGATTAACTTCAATGTCAAAGATGATTTTTCACCGTTGATTGCTTAAATTTTTTTTTATACAAGGTGTCCGGAAACTCGTAGTACAAGCGGGAAACTGGGGATTCCCCATCCCATTTGGAGTCGATTTTGTGGTATAACTTTTTTTGATTTGAGCTTTCGTTTTCGAGAAAATCGAGTCAGAAGTTGATTTTTTTTTTGGTCAAATTCTTGTAAATTATTACCGACGATCATAGTACCTAACTAATAAAAACAAATTAAAAGAAAAACAAACAAAGAAATCGGTATTTAAAGCATAATTTTGAAATTGCCCATCAATTAATTCAACATGAAAATAAAATATTCGCTCATTTCACGGTTCAACAGCTGATCTACATTTCGCGCACGAGACTGCATGCTGATCCAATCACGACGAGATGGATTCTAGCGCTGTCTCGTTTGTTTAAAGTGCTGCTAAAACGAGACAGCAACGCTTGTCAAATGACCGCGGGCGGCAAAAAGTGTCGTGTGGCCTTGACCCACGAACCAAATTCTGTACCCAAGAAGCATACGGATGCAAGTCCGAAAAGGTAAATGTTCAGGAGAGCCAAAAAAATATTTTTTCTCTAACTATGGTCTCATAACTTCGTCGGATATCCATGCTGATAGATAACAAAAAAAAAATTATTAAATAAATTAGTTTTGTTTTAAAAACGAGCAAATGAAACGAAGTTTTTAGATTTTCACGGCCAAAAGCATTTTCGTTGTCTGGCGACACGGTATCGCTTCCAAGTAAATAATCACACACTCTACACTAACAATTACACATCGTCGGATTTACCGGATCTGCCCTGATGATGGACACTGCAACGCTGTCCGAAACGTCGGCTATAGTAGGAGGTAGCGCAACACGGCATAACACCCCAAAAACTAACAACGAAAATGAAACGAAATTTAAAGCCTTAAAAATAATTAGTTTTTAGACTTTTACGGCCAAAAGCATTTTCATTTGTTAGTTTTTGGGGTGTTATGCCGTGTGGCGCTACCTCCTTCTATTGCCGACGTTTCGGACAGCGTTGCAGTGTCCATCATCAGGGCAGATCTAACGAAATAATGACAAGACTAGAAGAAGTTATAATTTCTTTGAAGTGAAAACTTCTTTAGCACCGTTGTGATTTAAACCTGTTTGAAACGAACAAACTACACCAAAAAGAAATAGTAAGCAAACGACGAAAAATTAATTTTGTAACAACTTTGAAGTGAAAACTTCTTTAGCACCGTTGTGATTTAAACCTGTTTGAAACGAACAAGCGACACCAAAATGAAATAGTAAGCAAACGATGAAAAATTAATTTTGTAACAACTTTGAAGTGAAAACTTCTTTAGCACCGTTGTGATTTAAACCTGTTTGAAACGAACAAGCGACACCAAAATGAAATAGTAAGCAAACGATGAAAAATTAATTTTGTAACAACTTTGAAGTGAAAACTTCTTTAGCACCGTTGTGATTTAAACCTGTTTGAAACGAACAAGCGACACCAAAATGAAATAGTAAGCAAACGATGAAAAATTAATTTTGTAACAACTTTGAAGTGAAAACTTCTTTAGCACCGTTGTGATTTAAACCTGTTTGAAACGAACAAGCGACACCAAAATGAAATAGTAAGCAAAAGATGAAAAATTAATTTTGTAACAACTTTGAAGTGAAAACTTCTTTAGCACCGTTGTGATTTAAACCTGTTTGAAACGAACAAGCGACACCAAAAAGAAATAGTAAGCAAACGAATAAAAATTAATTTTGTAACAACTTTGAAGTGAAAACTTCTTTAGCACCGTTGTGATTTAAACCTGTTTGAAACGAACAAGCGACACCAAAAAGAAATAGTAAGCAAACGAATAAAAATTAATTTTGTAACAACTTTGAAGTGAAAACTTCTTTAGCACCGTTGTGATTTAAACCTGTTTGAAACGAAAAAGCGACGACATCGTCGGATCTACCGGATCTGCCCTGATGATGGACACTGCAACGCTGTCCGAAACGTCGGCTAGAGAAGGAGGTAGTGCAACACGGCATAACACCCCAAAAACTAACAACGAAAATTAAAAATAATTGTTTAAAAAAAAAAACGCTGACTTGAGTCAAACAAAAACATGGACTTGATTGAGGCCTACTGCCTCTAAATGAAGTGGACTATTTTGTTATGACATGTGGTGTATTATGAAAGGAATAAAGTCCATGGTACACCTTTCTGCTTCTAAGATAGTTGTTGCATCATGGTACTTGCATCCATATGCAATTTTGAAGATCCTATTTTTTCTTCATAATAGGACTTCCATCTTTCTGCCACTGATAAACATGATAATTTACTTCAAGTTTCAAGTCTGTATCAAAAACTCATTTCTGACTTGGATCCGTATAATCCTCGCGTACACAAATAAAGATGGCCGCTTTTCTGTTCCGTGTTAGTTCTTTGTATTACAGTAGTGTTCGAAACGAATGTGAACAAGGTTATTATCATTTTTTTAATAATGTAATAATTAGATGGAAAAAAAATAGTATACAGCAAATTTTTTCCCCATCAACTACTATCATTCAGACAAGTGCTTAGCCAAAAGTCCCCGCCCCTAGCCCCCCTTGCTTTCCCCCTGTGCCCCACCAAACACGAAAAGTGTAAGTTTTTCGTAAATCACGTCTATCTCCATTACTAAACAACATATCGGATTGAAATTTTTTGTATTCTCTTTGCTGTAATATTGTCTACAATTAATGTCAATCACAACGGTGCTAAAGAAGTTTTCACTACAAAGTAATTACAAAATAAATTTTTCGTCGTTTGCTTATTATTTCTATTACCTAAGTGTCGCTATTTCGTTTCAACCAGGTTCAAATCACAACGGTGCTAAAGAAGTTTTCACTTCAAAGTAATAATTAAATAAAATTTTCGTTGTTTGCTTATTACTTCTATTAAGTGTCGCTTTTTCGTTTCAAACAGGTTCAAATCACAACGGTGCTAAAGAAGTTTTCACTTCAAAGTAATTATAACTTATTCTAGTCTTGTCATTATTTCGTTTGTTTTAGTGCACTAAAGCTATGTACAAATCGCGAACGTGAAATACTCGTGTTAGTGCGGGTTATTCATAATGGAGCTAGTTTACACTTCCATTCAATAAATAAAGTTATAGATTTTAAACTGAAATACTATGGCATTTTTAGTTGCTGAAATCTTGAACTGATACCCGTAAGCCTAATTTCACTTCTTCAGTAAAACCAAAATTTAAAACAAGTGAGAAAAAATACAATTAACTAGTATAAACATCAATTGGCGGCAATGAATCGGCTGCCGCGGAGCGATGCAGAGATGTTGCACCAAACATTCACGGTTGATATCTGACATTACCTAGCCATAAAGTACACATTAAAATTAATATTATTTTACAGCTCATAGAAAGGGCTACAATCTTTGTAGGAAACATTTTTTCATAAAATGTCGGCCTGAAAAGTTCTGTGACAAAATGTAAAATAACGTACCAAAAAAAAAAAAATTTACCTTTTCATACGAATTACAAACAAACGGTAAAAGTTACGATGAAAGTTAACTAGACATTAATTGTAGACAATGTTACAGCAAATCCTCTCCTTCCTTTTCTTAAAAGACGAGAAAGTGAGCGCTTCCATAAATTAAGGTGTACCGTATTTAAACAAGAAAATCGGTTACTAATTTAATTTTTTTTTTTAAGTTATTGTTTTGATTTAAAGTGTAAAAACGAGCAAATTAACCACAGAATTAAAAAAAAACTTTTGCAATACTAAATCGTAAATGTTGTAAGTTAGAATATGAATGTTAAAATATTTTATTTTTTTTAAAGTATTACTAATGTTCAGCGAAAACTGAATAGTACTGCAGTTCATCACCACAGCACGTGTCAAGTCTCGACAGCGCTGTGTTGATGAAAATGATGAATATTTGGCAGTTTGGCAGCGGCCGCCGGCAGCTGCACTTGTGCGTAGATATGGTTTCGTGACGTTTGACATTTATCGAATTATTAAAAACATTTTGCATTAATTTGTCATTAAAATAAAGTACGTGTTTGTGAAGTACAGTGAAATTTAGAGGTTATTGATAATTCTGTGATTTGTGAAGTACAGTGACATTTAACTAGGTACTTACCGGCTATTTTAAAATGATTTTTTCTTAGCTTATGATCTTTCTGAAGTGTTTCTGAGTTAATTTCATTCTGAGTTGCCATGGAATCCTCTGTGCTTGAAAAGTGATCATTTTAAACATTTGTGATGTTGTGTGTTTTGGATTGCAAAAGAAACATTGCACATAATGTAAGTAGTTTCCTTCCTGTTTTAATATTGAATGGGTAATCCATAAGCCGCCGCATTTTTTAAACAGTTTTTTCAACAATTACTACAAGAAACAACTATTTACGTACACAAAATTGGTTATCAGGTTCTTAGTTTAGGTAAATTACGTAATTCGTGCGTATTTAGTTTGAAGTCAAATCCAAATGCAATAATAATAATACGGCGGGTTTGTACCTTTTAACTTGGAATGAAAATCGAATTTTAATGCATATTTTTCCGTCTACCCCGACTGAAACCGATGATTTACTTTGTATTTTACTTTTCAAAATTAAAAGTGTAGCCGATACGGCGGGCACCCCGGAAATACACCAGAAATACAATAACGAATAACCCTAAAGTAGCCGAAATTTTTTTTTTTTTACTTTTTTTTTTTTTTTTTTTGCAAAAATGCTCAAAACGAAAAACTATATGTTTATTTGGGTACTCTATGTAATATAGATTCCCCAGTTTCCCGCTTGTACCACGAGTTTTCGGACACCGTGTATAAATGGGTTAATAGCATCAATCAATTACTAAGAAAACTTAGAACTTCCTGCTGACAATTGAACCAGTTGTAATGTGTTTACTTTAATTGTAGGTTCTGCAGAGTCCGACCTACCAGTGTGACGAGACTTGCACTGAGATCCACTGTCATGTCCGCCCAGAATTAACTGCCTCTCCCCCTCCCCAACCCTCAAACATCATGTACTTCTCCTGCCATGTCAATCAGGTAAACCATTTGTTTTTTTTTTTTTATTATTTTCAACAATTACTTTGTATACAATACCTTATTTCGACCGGTAACTGAATTGGCTGTAAATTGTATTATTTATAAAATTATATTTTTTTCTGCTTTTCAGATTGTGAAAGAGATGGGAGAAACTGGAAAACATTTTGCCTCTCTTTTCCCCTCACAGGCGCCAGAATTTGATGAAGATCACATAGACTTAATACAGCTGTTTGCAATGGTAAGTAAACCTTTTTTAATTTCTTTTTTTTTAAACTTATTGGTGTTCACGAGAGGTTTCTTGTTTGTTTCCTCTGTTGCCATGACTCCCTGCCTTCTTGAATATTGCCCCACCTGAGGCCCTGCTCAGTACACCCAGCTTTTAAGTCTGGCTTCGATGGAGCCCGCCCGTGCCTGAACAGGCCACTTAATTTATACTATATCAAGCATGACAATGGGAAGGTTTATAGAAAGATTGGTTCTGTTGTATTCGAAACTGTTTTCGATTTACAACTTCATATGCACTTGGAAATGGACTGTAAATTAGACAATAAAACGAAACGGTGTTTGCTGGAATTGGGTGATAATATGTGCATGGGAAAAATAATGGATACAAGGAAGAAGGAACAACCAATCACTTACCTCTGAAAAGGCGAACAACACAATTACAAATACTTAATATACATTATAATATTTATTTAGTTCTACTGCGGTACCTCGAGGTAGTTATCGCCACAATCACACAAATAAGTTTATAAACGATTTTGATACGATCAAAGCACCTTCTTTCATTTCATAAACGAATAATATGAACCTGAACAACCAACAAAATGCTTTCAATGTAGTCCAAAATTTTCTTCTGTTTTTTCATAAACAAAAGCACTTCAATTCACTCTTGTCATTGTTCCATTTTTAACTGCTTTTCCAAAGGTGATGTGGTTAGAGAGGGTAGGTACTGGATAAATGACATCCCAATAGAAACCAGGTATGCATATTGTCAATTCAAAACCAAACTATCCCGTTTAGTATAATATACTACTTGAATATAATCATCCTTCCTTGTTTGTTACACTGTTGTCTAAAAAGCATGATTTGATTGTATATTTGATTGCAGGCCATGTACAGCCGCGCCCTGGGGACGGCCGCCTCCCGCAAGGACCCTCGCGTGCTCAGTCTGTCGTGGGCCGGCGCCGCCTACACGCTGCACTCCGTGGAGCAGCTGGCCACGGCGGCCGGCAAACCCCTGCTCGGCCATCTGTCCAGCAGGCACAGGGACTGCCTGCAGGCGCTCATCAGGTAAACATGACTCTTTTCATCCATCACTGGAATCTACATTTCCACTGGCTTTATCGTTTATTTATTTTATTTATATATATATATTACAAAATGATGCTTTGTCTGTCCAACTGGGAAGGTTTCCCATTTCAGGACAGCCAAATTTCACATTTAATTCATAATATCCTTAACAAAGGAATGGTTTCGTTCAAGATAACACAAGAATGAGATTCTATCAAGACAACTTTTGAGAACATTAATAATTGCATTCAGAACAAAGGAATGGTTTCTTTCATTCTTTCAAATGGTCATTTTGGAGAACATTAATAATTGCATTCAGAACAAAGGAATGGTTTCTTTCGAGAGATCACAAAGATGAGATTCTTTCGAGTTCATTTTGGAGAACATTAATAATTGCATTCAGAACAAAGGAATGGTTTCTTTCGAGAGATCACAAAGATGAGATTCTTTCGAGTTCATTTTGGAGAACATTAATAATTGCATTCAGAACAAAGGAATGGTTTCTTTCGAGAGATCACAAAGATGAGATTCTTTCAAGGTCATTTTGGAGAACATTAATAATTGCATCATTAAAGTTATACAGTCTTACTCATAATCACAAAATAAGATACAATCACGAGAGCAAGACCGGGGTAGGTGAAATTGTTACTCAACATGGTGGGTCAGTCGCGCGCATGCGCGTTTTCTTACCCGGTCGCTGTACGGGAGATGTAGTAGCTGTCAGAATTTAAACCACCCGGTCACCAGGGTTAACTTAGTACCACGGCATTGTAACTTTCGAAATGGCAAACTTTTATGAGAATCTTGACATTTTGAATTGAGCATTGGCAAATATTGACCGTATTCGCGGCATTCGTGCCCCACGGCTATGGAAAAGGTTCAATCCATTTGCGGCACTTATGGAAGGAGATTTTAGGTCTAAATATAGATTTACAAAAGTTAACATCAGACGTTTGATTGCCTTGGTACGAAGATAAACGGGGTGGCAAAGTATCTACCGATCTCCAAGTTCTCTGTGCCATACGGTAATGGGGTAGAAACGAGTGTTTATAATTGCATTCTTGTGAAACAAATTAGCGAAATTGATAACCAAACAGTCTTTATTATTATTATTTTTTATAACACTCATTTCAACGTCACCCCGATTCTTATTACGCCTACTAATTTTTGTTTCCTCATCCGAATTACTGTTTATGGTTATCCATTATTAGTTATTTTTGAAACGCGAAACACAAAACAATCTCGTCGAATAATATTTTGACGTATGAATAGACGTGAAGTTGGCAACACGCCACGAAATGCCAAATTGACCGCGTTTTTCAGCTTTGGAGCTGAGTGTTGCTACCGTAAAAAAATCGTAACCCATAATCCAGATGTCGAGCAATATTATGAAGATGAATAAAGATTTTTACCCTGAGCAGTGTAGGCTCCCTCCCCTGTGTAGATACCGCGGCGCTACAGCGTCGTGATAGGGTTTCATTATGAATAAGGCTGATTGTATTTAACTATAATTTTTAAACATTTACTGTACTAGAAATTACACTTTTATAAACCAAAATATATGACATACTAGCTGGTACCTGGCATGCGTTGCAATGCCATTCAAAGAAATAATAGATTCTCCCTGTCTCCGTTCCCTTCCACCTTCTGCTTATTATTTATAACGTGATTCCAGAATAATGGGAGTGCTGGGAACCACTACCGCCAAACAAGAGGTGGTGAGCTCACACGCCCTCCAGCTGCTGGTGCCCCTTCTGGGCCCCCAAACCGGGGAAGACCCCTGCCTCCTCGAGTGGGACGCCCTCGGCTACGTGCTGGCCCTCACCATGGCGCTGCCGGGCCTCTTCGGCAACGACAGCAAAGTCTGCCCCGTTCCCGTAGACCCTCTCCAAGCTCTCCACATTCTCAAATTAGTGCTACTCTCGCAAATCGTCAAAGTTATGATCACGTCAGATTTCGCAGATTGCAAAAACGACGTCAATATGGAAGGAGAAGACGATGAAGGCATACAAATCAATCTGCCAAGCAATAACGGATTAAAAACACTTCTAACAACCTTAAATTCCATTCGGAGGTTAGACGTGTCAGATCTGAACGAGGGGGCAGTTTGGAAGGTCATCCAAATCGGATGCCGCTCCTTCCTGAGGGGGTGCTGCTTATTCTACCACTTCTTGATGGACACGGAAGCGCCGCACAACCTGACCGTCATGGGCGGAGACACCTTCGAAAACATGTGCTTCTATCTAGGAATTCCCGTCGTGTTTGATCAAATATTCGACGACCCAATCACTCTGACGCTGGCTTCGAAATGGGTGTCGCATCCGTCGGTTAGTAAATACCTGGCGGGACAAAACACCACCATCACAATTATCAAAGAGCCACGACTCCCTTGCAAATTAGTTTCTCTACCGAATGATTATAGCGAACTGATTAACGCAGTGTCACTCTTTATCTGCCCTAATTCCGATAGAGAAGATTCTAGAAATCCTACAATGTGCCTGGTGTGCGGAGCTATGCTGTGTTCGCAGAGCTACTGCTGCCAGATGGAGCTGAATAAGAACCTGGTCGGTGCGTGCACGTATCATTCCCACGTTTGCGGTGCGGGAGTGGGAATATTCCTGCGAGTACGCGAATGCGAAGTGTTGCTTCTGGCCGCTCCGTCGAAAGGCTGCGTAGTATCTCCGCCCTATGTAGACGAGTACGGAGAAACGGATCAAGGGTTGAGAAGAGGGAACCCCCTGCGATTGTGCCAGGAAACGTACAACAAGCTGCAGATGTTGTGGCTGAGCCATGGCATCCACGAAGAGATCGCCCGCAATATAGAATCCAACAACAATTTAATGACGACCACCTGGCAACACCTCTAGGGGCGGTCGTCCTTATTATTTTTAATTCACTCTCACATAGATGCTTTGAAATAATAATATATAAATTATGATGGTAAAGACTTGAGTTGTCGTTGTCGCGTAAGTTTCGTCTAACGTTAAATTAACTAATTGATAATTCGCTTTAAGCCGGAGGGGTCCCGGCAGAATTTATGATTATTTTGTAATAATTTAAAATAAATTATTATTACTTAATATTATAATATATTAAAATGTTACACATTTTATCTAATGAGGATAAACTTGATGAAATAAAATTAGAAATTTTCTTTTCCGTGATTGTGCAGATGCGCTCGCACCACAGGCTTTATAGTCAGATTCTACTTTACAGCAATGTTTGTATATTCGTTAAGTTCTAACCAACATCTCTAAATTATTTACAGATTATTATTGTTGCCGACTCGTGGATTAATTGTTAAAAACACTGTGTTCTGTAAATAAATTAAATTCAGCAGTGTTGCTAAATAAACTAGTATTAATTAATAATATTCACTTTTTCCTAATTGTAAGTATTTTTTAATAAGTTCATCCACAATAAGGTGTCACTACCAGTACACTACCAGTGCGTAGATGACTTTAATCAAATTAAAAGATGTTTATGTAATATTGCATGGATGATTTAAAGATGAAATTAAAATTATTCGTAAACTGCTTGATGGCGCTAATTTAATTATTTTAAAAATAAAACACTTTTTGCAAGTTATGCTTTAAAATACCAAGAAGAATTATTGTCTATTTGCGCTTGTCCATACGGAATATGAATACAGTGAAACCCTCTTAAGAAGTTTTCCAAAGGACTGGAAAAAAACAACTTAGGCAGAAAAACCTTATAAGTGTGATAAATTGGGCCATTTGATCTTCAAGGGACTGAAAAAAAAACTTAAGCAGGGGAACTTCTTAAGAGGGTTTTTTAAGCCTTTCTTGAAAGAATTTTTATACTTACACAAACACTGCAGTGAAACCCTCTTAAGAAGTTTTCCAAGGGACCGGAAAAAAACAAACTTCTTAAGCAAAAAACCTTAAATGCGGGAAAAAAAGGGCCAATTTTGGACCAAGGGACTGAAAAAACCAAAATTCTTAAGAGGGAACTTTTTAAGAGGGTTTCACTGTATTCATATTCCTTTTATACGTTCGTTAATAATCAATTATTCATCTTAATATTTTAAAGCATAACTTTAAAAAAAGGTTTTTTCCTAAAATATTTAAATTAGCACCATTTACGAATGAGCAATTTATCTAATATTAAACGGATGACTTCAGCCAAATTGGGTCATCTCTGTGATTTTGCAGTAATGACTTCAATCAAATTGAAAGAGACATTTATATAATTTAATGTATTGCACACCAGCTAAAAAGGTTTTGTTAAAATAGAATTATTTCAATCAGTTTACAATTGGGAATGTTTCTTGCTAATGGCTAATGGCTTGTGGTGTGATATTGAAGGCAGCCTTGAAAAGTATACCAAAATATTATTTTACTACTTATTTACTTTTGTGATATTTTGTTAAATGTCGCATAATATATGTCTATTTAAATTATATTTTTCTTTGAAATATACACATACTTTCTGTATCAATTACAGTGCAACCCTTTTATAAAGTTTTTCAGGAGAGTCTATATGGGAAAACCTTTTATATGAGATTAATTAACCATTGTCATACAGTTTTTAGATCTGTCATTTGCCATTGCAACAAATCATAAAAAATACACATTCTGAGAGTGATGCATGTTCTCAATCAGTGATAAACAGTTATGGGACAGTCATTTTATCAATATATTTTATATGAAAAACAAATTCAAAATGCAATATTTCCATATAAAATATTTATTTACGTAAAACGATGACAGATTTCTAATCCCATCATGCTTTTGGTACTAATTTGATGTCCCATCAAACATACAAAAATGGCATCATATTTTATCCAAACATTATTTTTTTTATTAATATTTTCAAAGAATGAAAAAAAAATTAAACATTAATATTTCTCATAGGAACCTTATATGTGAGTTTCACTGTATATATTATTATGCATAATTATTTTTAAAGGATTGTATTACTGAAGAACACTGATTTTGAAAATTAAATAGAACCTAGGAATTCATAATGAATTGTAAAGCGCCCTTGAGGTGATTTTTCACAAAAACGGCGCTCTACAAATTGTACAATTATTATTATTATTTGAGAGATTAGATACGCAGTTCCTTGTTCAGATACTTTATCTATGAACCGTTTAATAATCTATATATTAATCAACAAAAATGCAAACTAACAATGCTTACTACTGTGATTATGTGAATCTCTTGTCGAACCGAATCCTTTGCTGAAAAGTCACCCTGATATACTATTTCGCTACATTAGTGAAATAATAAATAATTCTAATTTAACAACAATAGTACATAATATTTCTGATATATAAAAAAATCTAATGCAGACATTAATAATTATTCTCATTGAAACTTTGCTAATTTTCCTAGTAAATAAGTACCTATATAATATATACAAATTTCAAATAAAAAATTAATAAACTGTGATTGAACCAAATGATACTATGAGTGTACTTATTGTCTTTGGAAAATAAAGTTGTGTTGAAAACATTCAAATTCTTCTATGTCCTGTAGTCAGTGGAGAGATGCAACATTCAATTATTTAGGTTCCTCAGCAATAATAACTCTTGCCGCCTTCCAGTTCTGTATTCCTAGGTCTAGATTTTATTTTCTTACTATTTTGACAACTTAAATTTTATCGTACACACTGTGTGAAATTTTTTTTTTTTTTGCAGAAAAAAAGCTAAAAGAACTCGAATAATCAACAAACCATTGAAAGGGGCAAGGAAGATAATATGTACAGTAAAACCCTCTTAAGAAGTTTTCCAAGAGACTAAAAAAATAAACTTATATTTGGGATAAATTGGGCCATTCGGTCTTCAAAGGGCTGAAAAACCCAAACTTTTTAAGCAGGAAAACTTCTTAAGAGGGTTTCACTGTACATATTTCATTATCTAGTCTGGTTCAGGTGTCTTTTTTCCTTATACAATTTTTTTATTATTTTTTGTTAACCCCTATGGCCTCTACCATATTTTTTTCCGAGAGTTAAAATACATATATCAGTTTTGCAATAAAATCCAAATAAATGGATTACTTCTGAATGTATCTGAAAACTAAAAACTGTTTTTGAAAAGTCATAAAATTCGCTTTCAAATTGTATAAATTGAAATAAACAAATAATTTTTTAAATATAAAAATTTTGCATGCAAGCGTCAAAAAGTTATAAAAATGGCTCAACTTACATTTTTTTCTGTAACTTTTAAGATGAAGGATAAATGATGTAACTTTTAAGATGTCACAACTACTTTTAGACTTGCGTCCTAATATTTTATTTATTTCTTCCCAAGTTTTTTTTTTGTGTCTGAAATAATGTTTGAATTTATTGTTAAAAAGGGTAGACTTACATTTAATAACATCTTTTATATTCTAATTCAAAAAAATTATTGGTAGGAGAATTCTTCCACCTTCTGTACAGTGAATCTTTTTTTTATGTTTTCTAAGATATCAGAAGTTATCCAGGATTTCATTGCGAGAGGTCTTTTTTTCTGTTTATAATACATAACGATTTTACTTTGTTCATATAAATCCTTTAAATTATTTTTAATTTTACTGTATAATATATTGCAATCTTGTTCCTCAAGCAAGGTATGCCACTTAAAATTATGTATATTTTTGTCAATTTTATTTCGAGATAAGATACCAAAATCACTAAATTACTTACATATGTTTGCGCATGTTTGTTTTTCATGTAAAAATAATTCATTATAAATTCCCCAGTTTAATTTTTTTTTTTAAATTGCGATCCGAAACTTTGGTTTCATAAAGTGTACATTTTACATCTTTTGTGGTTAGCATTTGAACATAAAGTGTTGTGTTTTCTCTTTCTAACACCGTTTATATCATATTTCTTACTGTGATAGTAGGGGGGGAGACACAACGATTTCTATGAGATCTATGTGAGTGGTTCTAAAAATATAATTTATGAATATAGTGAAACCCTCTTAAGAAGTTTTCCTAGGGATCGGAAAAAAACAAACTTCTTGAGCAGGGAAACCTTATATGTGGGAAAAATTGGGCCAATTTTGAGCCGAGGGACAAGCCCTCTTCTTAAGCCACAAAACTTCTTAACACGTTCCCGGACGAGCATGCTATAGCATTCGCATTGGATAGTTTAATTATGTAGCGGATGCTATAGCACTCGAAGTTTTTTTGTCAGATATGCTTGAGCAGTTGCTTTATCCCTATAAAATATAGGTAGTCTATTTCTTACTGTCACTGCTGACACAACCACAGATCGCTTAATAATAATATTTGGACGATTTATATAGCGCCGTTTTTGTGAAAAATCACCTCAAGGGCGCTGTACAAACTTACCATACATGCCTAAAATCTAGAAAGACTACAAGCTAGACAAACAATTAAAAACAACTTATGGCTAAAAATTGCATACACCGGTTCATTGATCACCAATACGAAAATATATGTACAATACGCTTACTGTCACATGAGACCTTTTCTGCACACAAAGATAAAACAGTGTTTACCCCTTCCCCTACAGCTCGCCCGGCGTACCCCACGTGGTGGCGTATGCTATAGCATGCGTCAATAGTGCCAAAGTAGGGTGACTCACTGCCCGTGAACGTGTTAAGAGGGTTTCACTGTATTGACGTTTCATTATCATACAATTCTGGAATAAAATTCATAACACATAATTTTGATTTAGTAAACTGTAATTATTTATTTTTCATTTAATGAAATTTTGGTTGAATGGATTGTTTGTAGGAATGTTTCATTAATGGATTTATGAAATGTTGAATCCATTTTTGAACTTTTGATGAAATCTTGATTTCAGTATTGGATATTTTTATGTAATATTTGTGTTCAATAAATTTCAAAGTGGATGAATTTAATCTAAAAATAGATTTATTTTATATTGTAGAATATATTATCACACATTTATTTTTATTATTAGTGTGTCAGTGAATATTATATTATAATAATATATAAAAAGAAACAATATTATTTTTACCATTGACTGAAATGAGTGAATGCCATTTTGTGTATGTGTTTTGTTTCAATTTAGTCCGGTTTAGATTTTGTTGTTGATATTTTATTTTTCTCTTTGCCGGGAGTTGACGTGTTGCATTGTCTCGTTGAAATGCAAACATGTCGGAACTTAACATTTAGAAGTCTCTCAGTTCCCCTGGATTTATAATGTGATAAATTTTATTATTATTAACAATTTGTTTTCATTTTGCAATAAATGGCTTAGCTAATAAAATATTGATAAATTTCACCAAAATTCATTGTTTTTATTGAAAACTTTATCTTACCCAGTTTTGGTATCCCTGCTCTGTGATGCCACAGTGTTTAGCACTCTGACTTTCCATCTTTGAGGTTGTATGTTCAATTTCTGATTTACCATGTGAGGGTCACTGAGATTATCCCAATAAATTTAAAAGGTTATAGGGCTGTCGAATCCCAAACTGTTTCTGAATTACAGGATGCACTTGAAAGTGGACTAAATGAAATGGTAATTGCTGGAATTAGGTGATAATATGTGTAGGGAAAAATAATTGATTACAAGGAAGAAGGACCAACCAATCACTTACCTCTGCGAAGGCGAACAACACAATCACAAATATAATTGATTTGGTTCCACCGTGGTACCTCGAGGTAATTATCGCCACAATACAAATAAGTATAAGACAATCTCGATAAGGTCAAAAACCTTCTTTTAGTTTGTAAACGATATTATGAACATAAACAACCAACAAAATGTTTCCAATGTAGTCCAAAATCTTCTTCTGTTTTTCAGAAACAAAAGCACTTTAATTCACTCTTGTCATTGTTCCATTTTCAAATGCTTTTTCAGCAAGGTGATATGGTTAGGGAGGGTAGGTACTGGATAAATGACACCCCAGTAGGAACTATGCATATTATCATTTCAAAACTGAACAAGGACTGTGTTTAAAGGTTTTCTTAGAACATTAATCCTATCAGTTCACTATAATATAAGTAGATATATTGAGTACTGATTTAATATCACAAGACGTTTATGATACCAAAAAAAATAGTCATGGAATTATACCGACTAAATATTTACTCAGTGTAATTACAGCTTTTTATCTTTATTGCTTCAGTGTCATTAATAAAGCATTCATAAAGTCATTAAGAATTTTCACCTTTTTTGTAGACTTATTAACCCATAGAGAACGGCAAGAAATTTCAATAGATAATAATAATAATTTCAATAATAAGTTTTTTTCGTTAAAATCAACACATAGACAATACCACACTTGGTAAAAAAAAAACGAAGGTCTTTCACCAGAGCGATACTGAGAATATCTAGCATCCGAATAGTTCATGACAGCCAAGCATTCCCCTGATGATAGCTGGGCTCCAGAAGAGGAAACAAATATTGGAGTATAAAATAAAAATTAACATTTCATATATTTGTCACCTTAATTTATTTCAATGCACATTTAAAACTTAACTCTCAATAATAATTGTTTGACCTGACTAGAACGTAAAGCTAATAAAAAAAATTATGATAAATGTCTTATAAAATATTCAGTCAACTACCACGCTGGTGTAGGCACATTCTGCTTCATTCACATTCATACATCTTCTCATGCTCTATTATTTCGTCCCTTGACCTGTGCTATGTCTATCTGAGTTATGCCTCACTCATATTTACATACTTGCTAGTCATGTTTTACATAAACTAATATTTTTTATGACTTATTATAATGCTGTAAATTTCTGGATAATCTCTGATAAATTGCTAAATAATATATATTACAAAAAAATCGATTTACAGATAAAGTAATAGACGTGGAGCACTACTTTATTCATCCATTCGCTGTATGTGTCCAAAATTTTCAAGCATCCCTTTTATACTCTAATCCATGTTAACATGGGCCTTACACTCTTTTAGGATTTCATTTTTTTTAATTTGTTTGTGAATCGTTTTAGCACTCACACATACCCCTCAGGGATCTCATTTCCACTGCATTTAGTCTACTAATGTCCTTTCTTTACCAATTTTTATTTTAGTATAGGCCTGCTGCATATAGATCAATTTCAACCCCACTCTTTCTCAAAAACAATGTTTGTAACAAAGCCTAAATCAGAGCTCTCAACAGCAGAACCATGGATAAGAAAAACGGTGACCAGCCAACTCAGAATGAAACCAACTCAGAACCACCTCAGAAAGGTCATTAAGAGTGATGATAAAAAAATATAAAAACATTCGTTAAGTTAGGTTAGGGTTAACGGCTATTTTAAAATTATTTTTTCATAGTTTTTAATGACCTTTCAGAGGTGGTTCTGAGTTGGTTTCATTCTGAGTTGGCATGGAACCAAGAAAAACACAAGGGAAATGGGTCATGAACCATTATTAATACAAAACCACGCCCACGAAAGTGTCGCTAGCAGCATCCACGGCCTTTGTTTCTACCTATACATCAAGTTAGTGTTAGTCGTGCAGTTTGGTTGTAGCTCGGCGACAATCGTCGTGCATCCATGCCATATCTCCCTGTGTTTCTATTATCTGATGGGACCATATCGTGGGTGTCTATTTTTCATGCTGATTTTCCTGAGCAGGTTCGGTTGGTCTCTTTTCTGAAAATTCTTTGAGAAGAAGATCTATGGGCGGAGTCAGCAGTCGATGGTCTTCGCTTTTCTTCTCCACAACCTCATCCACGACTTGCATTGAGTTTCTTCTCAACACTTTCTTGATGATCCTTCTCGTTTCTACATTCTCTTCTGCCTGCAATTACAAAAATATGGATATCAGAAGTGAACATTGACCCTATCAATAACTTCAATATGGTTCTATGACAACTCAACAAAGTTGCATTTCAACACCCCATTGAAAATTTGTTAAAAGTTATGAAAAAGCCTATAACCTAACGTAACCTATTTTTTTCCAATGGGGGGGTAACAGCGACAGTGACAGTAACAGCTTTGTAAAATACCAATTATTTATTCAAATTTCTCGGAGTCCGCGTTTCCTCTTAATAGCAATTTTAAAATATATTAATATTTGTTTAATTAATGTAATCAACAAACCATCACGCCATAACAGTGAAAGGCAAAAAGTATGGAATGTCTCACTTTTTTACCCTGACACACTTTTCTTGTTTCATTCACATTCATGTATATTCTCATGCATACTCATAAATTAATCTAATAAAGAAAGGAATTAGTCTCTTGACAGGATACATTTTGTGGAGCATTTGATTCACTCTTATCTTGCCTTTCTAGAACGTCCCCCACTCCTTTCATCAACATTTACGTCAGACGTATTTCATCATATCACAATAATAATCTTTTTACGTATTTACTTATTAACGCCTTAATGAGCTTTTTACATACGAACATCGCAATAATGCGAACATCAACTGGAAGACTTTTTACATACGAACATCGCAATAATGCGAACATCAACTGGAAGACTTTTTATCAATATTATATGTAGTTTTTAATCATTGAAGTAGAAGACAATTCTAATAAAACTAAATGATATGTGATACAGAATAAGACACACAAAGTTAAAAGGTAACAATAGCAATTGGGAATCAAACCCAGGTATCTATTTTAGCGGGACAATGCCTCTAACCACTCGGCCATTGTTTTTTAACATCATTTTTAAGTAAAAACTTCTTTAGCACCTTTGTGATTTGAAACTCGATAAAATCTATAGGACTTAGCCTGTGAGAGAATGAGTTAGTATAATTGGTCTCCTCTTTGCGAGGTGCTTCATAGCCTATCAGTCTCTTCTTTGTGCGGTGCTTCGTAGTCTCCCCACTCTTGTCTTCTTTAGTTTTCTGAAGGTTTCACTTCTACTGCGTGTGAATTGCACACTCTGATTTTTTTTGAATTCCAGTTTCATAAAACAGGCACTTTTTAAGGATTTTTTTACAAAAGATCAGTGAATGTATTCTTTTGGCACTACATACTTTATTCGTCCAAACAAAGCGTTCAAAACTCTTTCTAAATCTAATCCATTTTTTTAACAAGAACCCACTCTTTCGTAATTCGTTGGTACATTTCTACCGATTTCTATAAGATAATTATGACAAATTTAATAATACGAATTAAAAGTAAGTACTCACCAAAAAATTCATGGTGGCGACTGAGTCCATTTGAATGTTTTCCCTCATTGAAGTGTTTGGGCAAACTGATTGCAGGTTCTACTCGAGTTGAGCTATAAGCTACGAGATATCTCAAGTGCTCCTTTGGAAGGCTAAATGTTTACAAAGTCGCTGGCTGAAGCCGACAACTGTTTTATCTGTCCTGACAAGATAAGCGATGACTTTTTTTTTTCATTTGTGCAAACACTCGAGTAGTTAGAACTAGTTTTTCGAAGTAAAACTTATTGACATGACATTTTGGCATTTTGGATGCTAAAATAGATTTGACAATCAAATATTTCAAGTGGTAAATGTTGTTTTGTCACTCTTATTGACACTATGCCCCAAATGTGTTTGTTTAGATTTACCATAAATACGCAGTAAGCTGGATTCTCCGCAGGCTGTATTATTATTATTATTTTATACATAAATACACTTTTAAATTTACATATCATCTTGTTAGCTCGCACTAATCGTAAGTGATGTGTAGGATTATATCAAGATAGTACCTAATCAAATTTAATAAAATGTTTATACGTAGTAAGGTTCTGTTAGTTTTGTACAGGGTGCGACAAATCAAACAGTGCAGTTTTGAAAGGCTGGTACATCCCGTGTGGTGGGAGTAGAAACCTGGGAGTGGTCTCATTGTGTCGGGAGGGTCATGCCGTTTTTAGTCATTGCCACCGTTTGGTCTGGACAACACCGGGGCTTTGCCGTCCGCACGTATCTTGTTGAAAATGACCAAAAATGGCAAAGTGACGAGGCCCACTTCCATCTCTGTGGAGCGGTGAATAAACCAAATTTTCGGTACTGGACTGAAAATAACCTGAGGCAACTTCACGAGAGACCTCTTCTCTCCCCAAAAGTGACCGTGTGGGGTGCGATTTCAAAATTAGGGGTGATTGGGCCGTATTTTTTCGAGGAAAATGGATGAACCATGACTGTCAACGCTCAACGTTATGTTTCCATGTTAGAAATTTTTTTTGAACCTCAATTGGAAGAACTAACGGAGGAAACAGATCTGGTTTCAATAGACACCGGTGCTACGGCCCATACTGCTCGAGTTTCAATAACGAAACTGCGACAGATGTTCCCTGCGCGCCTCGCCTCTCTGAGGGGTGGCCCGCGCGCTCACCTGATTTAAGCATTTGCGACTTCTTTCTTTGGGGCTCTCTGAAGGAAAAAGTTTTCATACATCGGCCTCACACCTTGGAAGAACTCAAGGATCGAATTCGGGAGGATATCGCCACTATGCCCATCGAGATGTGCCAAAATGCAGTCGAAAACTTCAGAAATCGTCTTCATCAATGTATCGCTGCTAGGGGCCATCATCTTTCTGATGTTATCTTCAAGACTTGATGCATAAAACGGCATGATCTACCGAATAAAATAAAATCAACCCCATTTCTCTAAGTGACGCCGTTTTTTTTTAATAGCTTTTCAAAACTGCAATGTTTGATTTGCTGCACCTTGTATATGACGCAGGCAAATCGCCGATCATGATGCGCCTGAGGCACTTCACGAAGTAGCTAGACGCATCATGATCTGCCTGATTTTACTAACGGCCGCTGACATATACATAGCTTTGCTTTTGCGCGACAGTTGTTTCGGCAGTCAAAGCTATTATCAAACTGTACCTAGTTTTTTTTTTTTAGTTAAGGGTATTCTCAAAATATTTTTAGAAACTTTACGCCGATAGATGGTGCTATTTTCAATATCGTCTAATAAAACACTTTTAACACGTTATGCTTTTTTAATATTGAGATGAATTATTGGTTCGCGAACGTATATTAGTAATATTAATCTATATAAAAAAAAAATTCATAATCGTAGAGAACGGGTGAAAAATACACAATTTCATTGCAAAAAATATGCACAAAAGACATTTTCCACAGCTCCGCGCGCGTTGGTAAAGAACATTTTTATTTACCCAACCAAAAAACATTCGCGAAAACGATGTATTTCAAAAATTTTACGATGTTTCGCATGCGTGGAAGAGAGACGTGAGATAGAGGTTTGTTGTATTCAGTAAATTAAATCAACGCCTGGGAAGATTGAATAAATTTATAAAAGGAACCGGCTGGGAACAACGGCATGTGTGGCGGGAGCTGGTGTTAACTGGACCTTTTTTTAGAGGCCGATTTTGCTAAACGGGCTTATTCATAACAAGCGATGTAGGTACATACCTACTCATTAACCATGCACTCTCTCGGTTGCTTGCTCGCTAATATTTCGTGAATAAGTCAAAAAGTTACATTTAATTCTTACATTTCTATGGGGCGCATTTGTCAAACCAACGAAGTGGTTAGAATTGCCAGATGGAGAAACAAATTTGTCGTGTGCTCAAGTCAGGATACCACGGCTTCCCATAACAACATCACAATACATAATAATATAGTATGTGGTGTGATTTCATAAAATTGTTGACACTCAAACTGGCAGAGGAAGGGGTACAAGTAGAAATGAGATCCTTGAGGGGTATGAGTGGTAAATCCGTGTATGATTGTTCTACAAGCGTCAAATAGATAATATAATATGTGTACTGTATCAAGAAAGAATGCAAGGCTAAAACTGGGATCCCACATCATCTATTTCATAGAATCTATGAAAAATATCGGTGAGAACCCGATTTCTGTACAATAGAAACACAAAATCGACTTCAACTTTCGTTCTGCGAAATCTAACAATTTTTTTTTCTGTTATTGTGATACCAACTAACATTATAGTATAGTGTCTCTTGAGATAATTTTTCGCAAAAAACGGCGCAATCAAGCGAATTAATTATTTGGGAACAGTCAGTCGGAATAATAGAAGAGATGTGTATGAATGTGAATAATCGTATTCCTCACATTCTCTTTCAACTCTTAGTTGTGACCCATCCTCTCAGCGAGAAAACGGTGATAGATAATTAGTAAAAATTACACGATTACTACAGAATGAAATAATTACTGCAGAATAAAATAATTTAATTGTTAAAATTAAAATAGTAATTAAAATATTTATTAGTAATTAAAATATTTATTATTTAATTTTAATTTTATATAAATTACTACAGAATATACCTAGAAAATGTGGATATAGAGCGAATTAATGAAGAAAGTACCTAGGTAGTATAAGAAGAATATATGACGCAAATATGAATGGTAGAAGAAGTTGGGGACGCACGAGGTAGACATGGCACGATCAAATGAATCAGATACTTGAGTCAGGTCATGTCAAAAGTCAGAATAATAGAAGACTATGTATGAGACGATGTATGAATGTGAGTGAGGCAAATAGTGTGTGCCAAGACCGAGTTGTTTGGCGGTCCGTCCTCTCTGCCTTCCCCTGCGGGGAACCGGCGTGATGGTTAGTTAGGTAGTTACCAAGAAAATATTTGTAAAAAAATTTGTAACTTAGTCTTGGATTCACTCTCTACCTTCGATCAAGTATGCTCTCTAATAATACTTTTGATTCTTATAAAGAGCACGCCTCATTTTTATGGAATAACAATAATGCGTTGTACAAAGTCGAAAAAAGCTTCAAACTCGTGGCAGACGGACGAGAATCGGACAGAATGTAGGTACCCAGCTCGATCTATGCATTTTATTGTTTAGCAAGTCTCAATAACAAAATAACTAGGCGGGCGTCTAGTGATAGTTGGAGATTTAAGAAAGTTCTAAATAATTACAGTCGTTCTCACTATAATTATATAGTTAATTTGTCCTTTTTTACTGCGTGCCAAAACCGCAAATGTTCCTTGCGCCGAGTAATACTGGAACATTCATAAAAAAGCAAAACGAACATTCTATCAGAATAAAGGGGTCTCCACACGGTGCTGCCGCAGTACCGGCAGTACCGTGTGGAGACCCCTTAACAAATCGCGCCACGCAAATTGACATTTTTACTACAAATATACTGACCACTTTAACACCATAGGAATGGGTTGAAAGCGTGCACGTGAAACGTATGGCTCGCACATAGGTTTGTCTCCTTCTAACGCAGATTAGGGCATTTTGGCTAGCAGTTTCTGCACAAAATAATTAATTTTGTTAATTTAATTACTGGGTTATTATAAGTGATAGAACTGTGAAATTTTCGTTTGCGAATATTTCATTATGAGTATTATTTTTCGACATTAAAATAAAAAAAATGTTATCTGTAGTTTTCAAATGCGGTTGAAAAATAGATTGTATGGGAATGGTCACATCTGTTTCACCTTAAGTTTTAATATTATCTTATTTTTTTACATCAGCTCGACACAGGAAGCCCTGGCCTATGTCATCTTAGGGGTTGGAGCTGTGTGGAGGGTCTTTTTAGGAAAGAAAGGAGAGGATGTTCTCATACTCCCCTATCTGATATTTTTTTCATCATCAAAGATAGATCCCGCAATGTTTGGACAGAGTATTAGAACATTGCTAGTTAATCCAAGAGGGCCTGCTACGCCTCAATACGAAAAAAAATTTAAAACCACGGTCAAAGGACTGTCCCATTAAAACTGTGGTTTCAGAAATTCCCCCATTTTTCCAAAAATGAGAATAAATTTCCTCACTTATTCGAACGAGAAACAGACATGTTCCGTTCCTTCGCACCCGATTAAAATTTACGTCTTTGACTCCCCAGATTGTTCATTCTGTGGTCTATCTAGATGTGGGATATTTTTTGGTTGTCCCTCTCTAAATAAATATCCTTTCTTCTATCAAGCGTTATCTAAAATTGCCTCCCCTCCATTCAACACCTCATCTCTTCTAAGTCTGAACTCGACTCCAATCTTCCATATAATTCTGAAATTTGCACATTTAAATAAAATTAATACATAAATTCATCTTTCCTTTCTCTGTAATTTTAAATGATGGCCTAGAACACCCTTGAACGGTGAAAGCCAGAAATAATTGAAAAATAAAACTAACCTAGTAGAAAGCAAAATGAAAATTTAAGGTCTACACGGCAAATACAGGGTGCGCCAGAGAAACTTACTTATTTGAAAAAATTCCCGACCGTTGAGTTGGGCAGGTGGAGGGGCGGGAGGGGGCGCATCTGGAGGGGGACGTCCCCAAGTTTGTTTCCCATTCTCGTCAGTTGCCATTATGCTGTGGTCTAGAGAGCAGCGGGCCTTCGCCGTCGAGAGCTTCTTTTGTAACGGTCGCTCAGTTGTTGCTACGCAACGTGCCTTTCGCGCTCGCTTCGAAATTCCTCCTCACAGACTCGTTCCTGGCCGTAATTCGATTCTGTCGTGGGTCAACTCATTTCGGGAGTGTGGAAGTGTCGCTAAATCCAGAAATGGACATCAACGGACCAGCAGAACACCGGAAGCTGTGGAAAGAGTGAGGCAGTCAATTCTGCGTTCTCCCCGGCGTTTGGCTCGCGTTGACGAACGTTAGGGACGTGTGGTTTCAGCAAGATGGAGCCACAGCACACACAGCACGAGACTCAATGAATTTGCTGCGACAACATTTCCCCGACCGCCTCATCTCTCTCCGAGGCGATCTCCCATGGCCGGCGCGCTCTCCGGATTTGACTCCATGTGATTTTTTTTAATGGGGTTATTTGAAATCCCCTGTTTATGTCGATCGACCACGGACCATAGATCACCTGAAGAACAACATTCGCGACGCTATTGCCAATATTCCGATTGATATGCTGAGAAGAGTGGACGAGAACTTCAAAAAACGACTTAACCAGTGTATGCGCGATGAGGGTCGCCATTTAAAAGATGTAATTTTTAAGACAGTATGAAAAAAAACTTGGTACATTGTATTTTCAAATAAAAAAAGAATTACAACAATAACTACAGTGCTTTTGTTTTTATTGAACTTTCAAATAAGTAAGTTTCTCTGGCGCACCCTGTATAGTGCTTTTACCATGCATAGGCACTAAAATTACAGAGATCCGGCCTTTAGGGGTTAAATGAAGACACTATATATTCGGCCTGCTCCGGAGCGGAAGATACTCTCAGTGTCACCCTGGTGAAAGACAACCATTCAGAATTTTTTGAGCAACCTGCCTATTACATAATGTTTGTTAAGTACTGCACACGTCTGATAGCTGTTATAGTGTTAAAGAGTTTAATCAAAAGATGGTTGAACATTTCTATTTTATCACTTATGATAATTATTGTCACTTAATTGTGTCTCAGTAGTTGACGTCCGAGATAAAGCCACTGACGCAAATGAGTCGTGCCAAGTAACTCTTCTGTTTACCCGACTCAACGTCATATTTCAATGCTGTCTCGAGTTGTGCACGTAAGGATTATGATAATTTACTGATATTATTTTTATTCGTATGAAACCTTCACATTGTTGGTAAAATTTTATAATGCTAGAAGTTTTATAATATTATGAACAACAAGAATGGGGATAAAGTTTTAACAAATAATTTAGCTATTTTTTTTTAAAATTTGAATACCGCACAAGAGCCCGACTGCTCCTAACAGTCCAGAGCCAGTGGATGCGGTATGTTATGAAGCTGAAGGGGAGGAGATAGAAAGAGGAAGGTTTGGAAGTGCCTGGCGAATTCAGATCTGGTCATCAAATAAGGCTATGGCTAATTTCAAGTAACTTTTCGATTCTGAATGAGTCCTTCAGCAGGGGGATAATGAGAAATTTGGACGGTTTTGCCGGGCAGGACACGGAGCAAGATTTTTTTTTAATGTGAGTACCTAACAATAGTCCCAGCTGCTCCCGTCTGGAGATAGGAGTAAGATAAAGGCCGATCTCTAAGATAAGAGAAAGGAAGCAGGAAAAAAGTGTTAAGAGGTCTAAAGTTAAGTTGCTGAATGTTGTGGAGACCGACACTGCAGCATTAGACATTAAGAACTGGAGAGACGCAGGGGATGGACGGGAGTGGAAGTTTTTCCTAGAGGCAGCCGGGACACTCCAAATTATTGCGATTTTGAATAAACCAAAGCAAAAAAGTTGTTGACGGGAAAATCTTTTTAGGATGTAGAAAAGCGGTTTGGATTATTATTTATTTATTAAAGTGGAGACGGTTTTCATATAGTTCCCAAAGGCACTCAGGCCATGGGCCCATTATGCTATCTCCCATTTTACCTCATTTCTTTAATAGTACGCCGGTCGCTTTGATAATAAAGTTCTCAAGGGTTCCACACAGTAACACTGGATCCTCTTCACATTTCTCACTTCAATCTATTTGTGTTTCCACTACCGACAGCGGAATTTGTCTCTTGAGATGGTCATGTCTAGTAAGTAATCCTACCAGTTCCCTCGGTGAGTTTCTGTCCACATTGAGTGGTTTTTGAATATTTAGAAATGGGGAAAGGAAGGGGTAAAATGAAAACATGTTTTTTTCAATAATAAATTCTATAATTATTATTTAATATACAAAAAAGTTTGGTAATTATCCGACCCACAGAGCGGATATATCTCTTAAAAATAAAGGATTATCAATAGTATTTGTGATTTCTCTCTTAGCATGTAAAAATATTATATTCATCAGTTGTACAGAGTACCAAATGTTATTGTGATCCATCCCACTAACTCCGCAACTATAAAAATATGTTTCTCTTAGAAATAGGTGGCATTGCGGGGAACTTTACTTCTGTCAGAACTTCTGCGAAACCACCAGACCAGTGCAAATAATAGACAACAATCACTCTGGGGAAGCCAACAGCTCTAACCTCCTAAACTTCTCCACCAACATACATACATACGTACAGACAACAGGAAACAAATCAAACAAACACTGCCAACCAGTCACAAGTCAACCAGTCAACCAGTTAACCGGCCAACTCAGGAGACAAAACAAATATAAACACAATTTGGTTAAGTTTACTATCACCCTCAATTTAAACCGTTCAATAGAAGAAATAAATAATAATAATTACAATTTTAATAAATTAACGAATGGTTAAAAACCGGTAAGATGACGCCACCTTCGGGAATATGCTCAAACTTTGCAAAGGAATGTGACAATTTATCAGAATGCTTGTGATGTATTATATTATAGAGACATATTCCTCAGGGAAAACGTTGCATTACCTCCTTGCAAACCGATCCCGCGATGGTTTAAACTAGTTACAAAAAACAGACATTATTTACAAATCAGAATTTTGTCTACTTAGTACTGTACAGTTTGGCATAACATATGTGTGTTGTGATGTTTTGCAGAATAATACACAACTTTAGGACTCCACTCCACTAGGCTCAGTCTCCACTAACATTAGGTCATTTCTTCTTCAGATCTCTGCTGATTTTAAACAGCCCGACAGCCATTTATACAATATTCAAAAAGTCACATTACATTGCACATTCAATATTTGTTGGATATATTGCTTTAAAATTTGAAAATTCATCGAAGGTTTGTTTTGATTGCACAAAGTATTAATAGAAATAAAGTGGACACCAAAAGGTTGCAATTGTAGAAAAGCTGTCATTTGCAAGTTAAGTGTAAAATAATCGTCCAGCCATGATATGTGCTCCTTTGACGTAATTGCAATTTAAATAAACCTTCAACAAAGTGGCACTTAATCTGATAATTCTACTTTTATAACTTCTTCAATATAGGTACCCTTTTATGTAATACATAATTTAATACTCGCCTTTATGTCTAAATGTTTTTTAACCCACCAATAATTATCCGTCGCACATACAAATGTCTAAATGACCAATAATTATTCTGTCGCACATACAAACGTGTACAATGCATATTACTATACAAAATGGAAATTATTCATTTATTGGTTTAACGGAAGAGATACATTTATTTATTTTATATTTTCTGATAAGAAGCACTTGCTACGTTTCATAAAAAAATATGTGAAAATAATTTATTTTATATTATTTTTAATTTAGTGGTTATTTATATTTGATGGTGTTTGAGACAGACACTGACTGCAATATTAACACGCATTTAGAATGAGGTTTGCTTTAATCTGGTTCACACCAATAAGACACTGTCCTCACGTATTTGTAGAGTTAACATTCACTTACTACAGAGACTCAACTCAACCGTATTTTGTATATGAGAAACTTAACAAACTTAATACATTCATTTGTCAATTCACACATTACTGCAGAATGCCATTTGCACTAACAAACAAACATTGGCACAACGGGTAAATAACTATCGGATAGACCAGCTTTACATTTTAAATACAACTTTTTTACAGATCTGAAAGCCACCATTTCAAAAATCATCTTAGTTAAACTGGAAAATTAAATAATTGTACTGCCACAGAGTTTATCACTTAAAACCATGTTTTAGGAAGTTAAAACTAAGTATAGACCACCTTTATTTACATATAATCTGACAAAAACCGTTGGATCGTCAAGGATGGTGTTTGATTGTAATTGTTTTATTTAAATTAATGGTGAAAGACATTTCTAATATTGAGTTAACATAGTCTATCCAATAATTATTTTATCCCCAATTATAAACAGTAGTGCAGTACTGCAACCTATCAATGATGCATGTACAAAACATTGGTGATGATCATTTCCAAGATGTGATGCAAGATTAGTATTATATTCTATGAAAAATATATTCCAGCAACAGATTATGTATTCAGTTTCTCAACAGTATTTCAATAGTGAAATATCGTATACATTTCAACAATTTTCTATGCAGTATAACAAAATTGGTGTCTACAAAAGGTGTTTAAATTATCCTACTAAATTAGTAGGATGAAAATCAAGTAACAAGGAAATACTGTGTTTGTTTTTTTAACTTCAATCAAAAAGAAAACATAGTTCATAATGAATAAGTATCAAATGAATGAATTAAATATCATTAGTATCGTTGTGATTAAGTAAAGTGGGTCTATATACAAACACAGGAAAAAATTACGCCATTTTCGTTGCTTACAAATCAATTATTTTCAAAAGAGAGATATGTATAATTGATCAAAATAATATAACTAAAATTGTCATTATAATAATAAGTGAAGTTTATTTTATTGTATACATATATATATATATATAAATGTGTAGGCATGAAGTTTGTTTTGTCAATAAATTATGATCATTATTGCTCATTCGACCCATGTTTTTTATACTCAAAGTTTTGCCAAATTTAGTTAAATAAAAAATCTAAATTAAACTATGCATTCATTGTGTCTTTAAATATACAAAATAAGTTGATTTAAAATCTTTAGAATATAAATTAAAATAAATAATGTTTTTTTCATTAAATAGAACACTTAATGTGGCAAGAAGTTTTAACAATCAAATAACAAACAAAACATTGGCATGCAAGAATAACAAATAATTTAGTTTAAGTTGTTTTGTGATAAATTTTAGCTACATAGATAGATTATTTGATTGAGCGTAGGTATATAATTATGTAAATGGTTTCGATACTTGATAGTAATATGCTGCACAAATGGATACTTCAGGGAAAGACCAAACCAAGTCAAATTTAAATACCGATGCGTAAAATAACATTTATTCTAAACATTTTATGTGTTGGTAACATGGCAAACAAAAGCACGTCAAAATTAAATATTTGACGCATTTTTTAACTGGCAATATTTTTCATTTCTGGTGATTGTCTAGAGCGAATGTAAATTAAGATAAAATGCAAAAAATAAGTCCATTTCAATAATTGTACTGAAAATATATAATAATTACAAAAACAATAAGCATTTTTAAAGTTTAGGCAAAATAAGAGAGAAACAATATTCATTAGGCTCAAAGAATCAGGAATAAATTAGGGTATAAAACTATTATCTATTGGCGATTTATTGTTTCCTTTTTCCTTCCAGAACGGTGACATACCAATTTTTAACAAACTTACAAATAAAGTAACTTATGCAAAAATAGATGTAGGTACAATAATTACTCTCCAAGACATTCATATCAAAGCCGAATAAACACATAGTCTATATCAACAAATACAATAATCTTATAAATATTAATATAGTCACATATAACTCCACTTGGTAGCAATGCTCCTTAACAATATTCCATATAAAATTACAATCGCCCAAATTCAATAAATATATTATTTATGGTAAAAAAATTGCATTATTATTTATTTTATTCATAATAAAATAATAATTATTACAAATTGATAAATATTTAGGAATGGGGAATCCAAATTAACTTATTATGTTGTATACAATAGGTTATCTGATTTTTAAATTATACTATCAAACGGAAGTATCCGAGTCTGCTCTATTGAACGTAATTTGTAATGCGCGCCGATGTAGAAAACACAATATAAGAAAAGTCAGACTTCCTACATAACCTGCTAAAGTAATTCATAGCAACTGGCTGGAAACCAATATTATTTAATATTAATCTATTTTCATAGTGAACCGTTAATTCTTTAGCTGATTGATTCATTAAAAAAGTCAACTAGAAGCAGTGCTATAAATAGACAATTGTAGAATTACAAAATGTACTTTTTTGTCTAAAACTTGTGACATTAGTTGCATATAAAAGGTATCAGGGAGATTCAATTTTAATCATGTATTATGTGAATACCAATATTACGGTGAAGAGGTAAAGATAATGAGCAACGGAAGATTGGGAAGTACCTGACTACACTAGAATGTTGTGATGCAAAGATAATGAACTTCGCAAGATTGGGAAGTACTTGACTACACTAGAATGTTGTGATGCAAAGATAATGAACTTCGGCAGATTGGGAAGTACTTAACTACACTAGAATGTTGTGATGCAAAGATAATGAACTTCGGCAGATTGGGGAAGTACTTGACTACACTAGAATGTTGTTATGCAAAGATAATGAACTTCGGAAGATTGGGAAGTACTTGACTACACTAGAATGTTGTGATGCAAAGATAATCAACTTTGGAAGATTGGGAAGTACTTGACTACACTAGAATGTTGTGATGCAAAGATAATGAGCATCGGAAGATCGGGAAGTACTTGACGAAAATGTTGTGAGACAAAGATAATGAGCATTGGAAGCAGATTGTGGAAGTACTTGACTACACGAAAATTTTGTGAGGCAAGATCATGAGCATCGAAAGAAGGTTGGGTAAGTACTCGACTACACAGATTTAGTACTAAAAAAAAGTTAAGTACTAAATCAATTTCAAACAACATTTCAATTTTGAATGGTGTGGTTGGTCTATCTTAATTTATCTGAAAAAACCCGTATCAAATTTTAGAATTTGTTACAAATTGTGTTTAATAATTCAAATTATTGCAAATAAATGTCCAAATTGTGTTTTCTACATCAAATGCCGTATAAAATCTGAAAAATGCAGGCAGTACCACATTCCAACAAATGATAAACTTTATTATGTCAGTTATCTGTTGGAATGTTGAGCCATGCCACAAGCCTTCTTCTTGAACTAACCTTTCTGACAACCTCACAGTTCCCATTATCAGGACACAAGTTCTAAGTTGCAAGTAAGTAGCAAGGCTGGCTCAAAGCAAGAGAAAGGATAGCATGGCTCAAAGATCCCAAAGTCAACGGACACAACAGTATTGGCCGTAAGAACCTTAAACCATAATCAAACAATATGGAGAAGTAGTAATATGGTAAACTTTTAATGGGCGCACAACACAAACTATTGTTAAGCCTATAATATAATCTTTATAAGCACTCTACGTTATAAAATACATGCACTTATTACGTGTAATATCATTATGGCTAGGTTGTCTCTCTATATAATATTAATTATATATGCTTTGTGATTTACTTTAGCTAGTTGCCACATATAATGCGACACATTGTGTATAATTACAATAGTTACTATTATTTCCTATGTTTAAAGTTGCCTAAAACCTTTTCCAAAAATTAATATTAATCTTAGTTTTTACGTCGTCACTATCCTTATTTACAAAAATAAATCTAACTATCTTTATAATATTATTTATAATTATTTTTTTCAATTTATACAAAATGGTTCATACGCTTTAAATCACCATCATTAATAATTTATCTATAACCGAATTTAACTATTAACTTTCATGAGCATAATATATTATTATTATTATTTATACATACAGATAAATTAATAATCTATATACTATTATATTGCCTACCCTCTTTGGGTTTTCTGAAATATTGGATTTGTGGAGATCTCTGGCGGAAAAGGAAAACGGCGATGCAAGGCAAACTACAAGATAAGCCTTCAAACCACCGACCAATGAGGCTTCATATACATCAGGCTACCGCACATCAAAACATTGTAAATCAATCAAAAACAATGCTCTTGCCATAAAAATAGTTTATTATTTTCTTTGTTTACACATAACATTGCAAACTAAATTCTTCAAACTACTTTCTTTATAGATTTTATTAAATTTGAATGTGTTCCATTTTCAAAGTATCGTAAAATTCACGAGAGAAAATATTCACGCATAATATTGTAACTAAATAGGGTTATAAACTACTATCTTGGCAGATTTTACTCAAAATTCAATGTATTCCTTTTTTTAAATGTTGTAGAGAGAGAAAATATGTACAGATAATATTGTAACTAAATTGGCGTAAGTACTTTCTTTACAGATTTTACTCAAATTTGAATGTGTTCCATTTTTAAAGTGTCTTAAACAAGTTGTCACTTTTATGGATGAAAAGGAGGGAAGACAGAGTTTGGGAGCAAAAATATCTATGCATAACTAACGTAAGTACTTTATTAGTAGATTTCAGCGTTGCCAACTTAACGGATTTCCCGTCATATCCGGCAGATTTGGAGTGTCCCGAAACGGGAGAATTTTTTGTCTAATGGAATTTACAGGATGACGGATTTCCTGGCGGATTCAAATAAAGTTACAAATTACGTAAGTTTATAGGCGAAAATAGCCTATATTTATGGGTTTACGGAAAAATTTTGATCCCTGTAAGTTTCGGACCTTCAGGGGGGCAGAAGAAGAGAAAATTGGGGGGCGTGGGAGACTTTCACAGGGGCGGTAGGAGACCCAGAGAAACCCATTCTATCTTGCCCCATACCATCCCATGAGGGGCCATCACCCACAAAACATTCCCAAAGTGGGCGGTGGGCAAAAAAGGTTGAGAATCTACGTTTTAAATGATCTCGCGAAATAAACTATCTCAAACAATTTTTTTTGGTTCTCACTTTACAAAGAAATTTTAGAAAACGAAATGAGCGAACAATTGAGTTGTAAAATTTGTTCCTATGTGAGGTAACTAAATGAATCGGTGAGAAATTAAAGTTTTGTATAATTTATTAATTAATCAACCACTTTGAGATATCTGAAAACACACTATTATTACGTATAACATGTTGTATAAAAAAATATGATTAAAATGTAAAACTTTTTCCTTGTCCTGACAGTACCTTTTCTATTCTGAAAAATTAATTTATTTTAAAATACCAAAAAGCGGCCATTCCTAAAGAACTATCATTTGAAGGCTTAACGTGATTTCTTCGCTCATACAAATGAAATATTTCCTTTTGTTTGGTGTCTTATTATTTTAATTATCTTTAAGCCAGAAACTGATTTTACAGTAATGTTTGAAGGCACTATATATTTGTTTTTAACCAATATTTAACTGAAGTTACGTTCAAAAAAGCGGAAAAAAATTAATACACTGGGTAACGATTTAAAATAAAACAAAATATACAACAAAATGTAACGATAAAAAAATTTACAATGCTGGACATTATTAAGTATGTATATGTTTATGCCCTTGGTTGATAATGTAAATTGAATCATTATGCCTTGTTCGATAATTGGGTTCTTATGCCTTGTCGATTATTAAAGAATATAGCATTTGTTAACCTTACTGCCGTAAATCCGTTGCTGCGTTGATACAACAACTTAGATTGCTGATAATGCCTTTAGTTAAATTATAACAGTCGGTACAGCAAAGTCAATTAAAAGGTATAACAAAAGATTTAATTGCCTACGAACATTGCGGAAATATTGGAGCCCATAATTCATAGTGAGAGAGTCATGTCAAGGTCAATATTTAAAAACAAACTTATTTTATCAATTATTATTAGATTGTAAATAGTTAATCTATTTATTTATTAAGAATATTGACGCTATTAAATTGCCATTATAATTGCTGATTGCTTTTCTTGTAATGCCGTTCTATCAATTCCTAAGTAATTCTTATCTAAAAGATTTACAAACACGATTTTCAAACCAACCCAATAGAGTTAGTGATCCATATGTAATCTGATCTGATGAAATAACGCATATGTGATGTTAGTTTCAGTAAAACACATACAGTGTGTCAAAATGTGTCGCGTGTTGGGCTAGATTGAGTTGAAAGGCTCAGCATTGTAAAAGGCATTACATACCTCCCTAAATTCGAAGGCAATCTAGAACCCCCCCCCCCCCACCATTGACCCCATATTTCCCCCTAGATGACCGGGTGTGTAAATTTAAAATCATTGCGCAATATAATATGGGGTCAGCGTGCGAGCGAAATATCCAATGTGCAAACTAGTAGGAAGCATCCTAAATTGCCTTTAGATTGCAGGGAGCAGGGAGGTGTGTTAGGCCTTTAAAAGTTAAGTAATTATGTGCCCAAAAGAATTTCTAAATAAGTGTAATTTTTTAAACAAAGTCAAATGAGAGTGTAATTATACTGCTAGAAAATATGGAGAACTTAAAGACTCCTTATACTGAATTCGTCAAAAAGAACCATCCTAGATCCATTTTCTACAAATTGTTTATCTCTCAAGTAAAGTAAATTAGCTTGCGTGTAAAGCGAAAACTGTTTTCTGCTTCACAAGTTAATATTATTGTGCAATCAAGTACAGAAGTCTCTCAAGAAAGGATACAGTTAAATAAGTCAATCCCATCTATATTATATCGTTGCTTAACTAATGTCCAATTATGAATTAATATTTTGTTCCCAGCTGGTTCAAAGTGAACTGAAGAATTCTGAAAGAATCCTGAATAAATGTTCAGCACTCCAATTAAGAAAAAGGCTTAAGCCGTTTTGAATTATATTTGTACTTCCTGTGCGATTACGTAATGCTACCAATAAAAAGGTCACAATACTTCCACGGAGAAATCAAGGCTTTGTTTCTAGCACTATGTTATAAAATAAATGTCGAGAAAAATCATAGCCAGCCGTATATACAAATATCTATGTTTATTAGTAAATCAATAAATGTTTTGGCAACTTTCTCAACCGAATCTCATGAATTTTTCAAACTGTTAATATGAATAATCGAAAAAATGTTTAGGTAACAAAAAATAAAATAAAATTATCAAAAAAAACTTTACTTCATAAAAATTAATAATTAAAAAAATTTAAATTGAGTTCTAGATAATAATAAAAATATTATTATTAAATCCTCCAATCTGATTAAAAACTAACACTAACAATAAATTAATAAACAAATAAAATAAAAATCATTCACATCCACTTGGAGACTTAAATAAATGGAATTAAATATTCTCTTTTTTAACATTTTGGCATTTAGAGCAAACGCAGGAAGCCTTTCTTTAGAAAGATTGTCGTAATAAAATATATTATATAACGGAAGAGAAAAGAGGCCATTTTCATACGGCTCAACCGTTTGTATCAAATATGTTTACGTGTGATACTAGCATTCAAAGGGTTAAGAACATTCTAGATTACAATTAACCAAAACTCAGGTTTGTAGGACTTCTTGGGCTTTTTGTTTCATTTAAACTGAAAATTTGTATTTAGGTCAATTTTGTAAACAACTTCAACCATCCTTTAAAAACGAATGGTTCTTACGCAGAAATACTTAAGCTAACGAATTAACAGCAAATGTATTGTATAAAAATAATGTTTAATGCCTCAGAAAACTACATATTTCTGTTACATTAGTGTTAGGATTCAAATTGACAATATCAGTGTGGAAAAGACACCAAGAGGCAACTTTGCAGTAAACATAACATTGGTGTTATGTTTCTTATATAAAAATTGAGATTTTTAAGGTCAATGCACCTGGTTTTACAATACGCAAGCTAATTCACAACGATCTAGCTATCGTTTCGAAAAAAATTTAATAAGCTGCCAAAAAATTAATTGTTTTAATAGCAGGTATGAAAACAGCTATCCCAATTAGTATCTTCTTTCAATTATGGATGATATTGCCATAATAAAATGCACAAGCCCAAAATTTTAAATCAAGTATTGCAAATTGCATCACCTTTTTGCTTGTCAGAAGTCACGTACATGCATAGGATTAATTCTCATTAGCATATCTGTACGTAGAAATTGACAACACAGCGAACACATGCGATAGTAAAAATGATACGGGTGATTCCGGGACAATATGTATATTATTAAGCAGCAAACTTTTCACACTTTTCACTTATTTGAGAATATTATAATTATTATGTAGAGCTTCTCATAAAATTCTTTAAGACACCATTTGATCCGGAGCAAAAAACCGAACCGAACACTTAACCGTTGAACTTAACGACGCATGACAATGGTCACCATCGAAACCATATCCAGGATTCACTTGGTCACTTGTGAATACTAACAAGGTTAAGTTAGCCACAAAAACACTTATCCAGGCTTTAGTTCGCCTCTTACAATACTTGTTCAGGGTGAAGTAGACCACTATAACACTTAACCAAGGTGAAATTGGCCACTTACAACACTTGTGCAGAAGTAGACCACTATAACACTTAACCAAGGTGAAATTGGCCACTTACAACACTTGTGCAGACTTTGGTTGGCCACTTATAACTCTTATCCAACGTTAAGTTGGCCATTTACAACACTAATCCAGGGCTAAGTTGGCCAGTTATAACACTTATCCGAGGTGAAGTAGGCCACTTACAACACTTGTGCAGACTTTAGTTGGCCACTTATAACACATATCCAACGTTAAGTTGGCCATTTACAAGACCAATCCAGGGTTAAGTTGGCCAGTTATAACACTTATCCAAGGTGAAGTAGTACACTTTCAACACTTATCCCGGCTTTAGGTGGCCACTTATAGCACTTAGGAGGGTGACATCGGCCACTTAGTACACTATCCAAGTGGAGTTGATGACTTATTTCACTTATTCAGGTGGTCACCATTGAACACTATGTGGTTGGTAGCTTCTGTTAGTAATTGATCCCACTAGCAGTGTTGATATTGCACTGGTTGGTTCAGCAGCTTGGCATAGTTGATGATCACAATTCCGTATTGTTTAAGGACTGCTGTAGCAGTTGATCTCCAAAAGTGTGCTGTTCAGAGTCGCAGTAGATCACAATATTAAAATGCTTATGGACCCCTGAAGAGTGTATTGCTCTGTAATAGGTATCGCTCCATTTGACCACTATACCGGACATGTTGATTCCCGAACTATATATTGTTCCAGCTGATGATGATGAGGTGTGTGTTGGTCGGGTGTGTGTTGGAAGCAGGTGACATCACTCCGCCCACACTCACTTGGGCGTGAGTGCCGGCAGCCAGGCTCACGAGCCGTGGCGCGACTGTGCCTTGAGTATGGAGATGGCGTGGCGCACGTACTTCACCAGGTGGCGGAAGGACGAGTGCAGCGTGAGGGGGCCGCACGCGCGGTCCACGCTTATAAACAGATCTGGAAATTACAAACATATTATAAAACATTGTAAAAATTTTCATAAATCTAGGACAAGTAAAAATAAATATGACAAGTACAGTTTGTCAAATAAGAGTAGAAAATAAATGAGGGCGCCACTGTTGCCCAAATGGCAATACTAAAAATATGACAATGGTGTTGATCTAAAGCTGTGTAACCTACATTTTTATTAAAAATTAAAAAGGCATTAAAGTGAAACAAATATTTTTCCACTGCTATATAAGATACCCACTGATCTCAAAATTAGAATTGCATTTAGGTATATTATTATTATACATTTGCAATTTTGTGTTAACATAATGAAGAATAACGATATTATAATAAAATATAAAGCACACTTTAGAAATTGCTCGCATTTATTTAATACTAGCTTAAGTACCTAGCGTTGCCCGGGCTTTAGATCATGCCTCTAATTTTATATCTGAATATATTTAACTCATTCAGATCTAAAAGTAGTGTGACTAAACTCACCATTAATGATTCTTCCTTTCCACCTACTGTTAAATTCAAATCTATGTTAAATTAAATGAAAGCCAATCACTTTGTAAAACACAATTTAATCAAATTTATGTCATTTAGTAAGTACCTTCACAATAGTGCTCTTTCGATTTAATTTTTTTTAAGAACAAAATGTTTTTAAATGCGTATACAGCGTTTTGAATTTTCAGTGTCATTGCACTTTTAAAGAATATTTGACAGATAAATTGGTGTTGCCAGCCTAAAAATTTCTTAGTTCCATTTTATTTATTTTCTACTCTTATTTGACAGACTCTAAATAAAGTTTAGAGCATTACACTAATCAAAATACTTCTATTCGAATTTTGAAGCTGGCAGCTTTCTCTATTTGAAACGAACAGCATTATATTCATAGTTCTTATTTTCCATCTTTACCAAAGTGATTATATACAAATGTGGAAATCTCTTCTTAATTTCAAACTTACAGCTTATATTCAAGGAAATGTGTCATCCATTTGAAACTAACAGCATTATATTCACGGAAATGTGTCATCCATTTGAAACTAACAATAATATTTCCACGGAAATATCTCCTCCATTTGAAACTAACAGCATTATATTCATGGAAATGTTTTCTCCATTTGAAACTAAAAACATTATATTCACGGAAATGTTTCCTAGATTTGAAACTAAGTGAATTATATTCACGGAAATATGTCATCCATTTGAAACTAACAGCATTATATTCACGGAAATGTCTCCTCTATTTGAAAGAGTATTATTTTGAATGGAAATATGACCAGTATTTGAAGCAGGAAGGTGCGTACCTGTGTATCTATGTATCCTGATGAGCTGATCGGCCTGCTCCCACAGGTCGTGCGATATGTGCAGGAAGCCGTAGTACTTGGTCAGGCAGACCATGGCCTGGTGCGCCTGCTGGGGCACGGCCAGCATGACGGGGGCCGCGGGAGCCCCGGCAGCCGCTGCGATGGAGCCCAGGTGCTGCGGGGTCAGTGCCGGCGCCGCCGAGCTGTACCCGCTGGAGCCCGCCGACCCCACGGAGCCCACAGACCCCGCGGGGGAAGGTGTAGGAGACAGGGGTGACACGGTGCCCACGGCTTCCGGACATGCGGGCTGCAATCATAACACATACCTACATGTAATCTGTTCACTTTGGAAAGCATTTATCCTTTCCAGCATTGACATCATCTGAATGATGAAATAAGAATGCATAATCTAAAGTAGTAAATGGTGCAATAATGTGACAATATGTAGATATTGTAGATGGTAGATATATAGAAAGGATTTTAAATACATACAAGATAATAAGAATATGATGTGACCTGAAAAGCTGAATGATTGTAATAAATAACTTTTTTTACAATAGCTCCACACAGGGCCTATGTCACCTTTGGGGATGCTATGTGGAGGATTTTTTAAAGGAAAACAAGGAGAGGAAGTTCTGGGAAGGATAAGGTATGAAGGGTGAATAGGAATCTGAGGATCAGTGGGTCCAGGAGTGACGGACGTAAGAATCCATCCCTACCACTGCAGTGCAAGGTGATGTTCCAAGAGAGTTTTGCTTGAGAGGTCACAAGGTCTCCCTCAACCAGTCTCTCCCGATCCGGTCATCCATGCAGCTGGTGGACAGATACATCTGCCACCAAGACCCGGACAAACCTCACCCCTTAACCCGGGCACCCCTGCTACACCAAATGTACCGAACCACTTGGGATGACTAATGGCAGAGGTTTTGGTTATCCAAAAAATTGTTCCCACAGCGGTACCCATGCCCGACTCCCAAATTGAGTAATGAATAAAAACCCTGTGTATGTGTGAATAAATAAATGTGGCCAATATATTACCCAGAATCTCTGAACAATCTGAAAAATGAGAAATAATCATTTTAAGATTAATTCCAGATCATGTATAATAATATATGCACTACATTATTTACAATTTGTAAAGAATTATGGTTCTAACATTTTTTTTAACTCCTGTCCAAATAAGATGCTAAGCAGTTTATTAAGTCTATTTATGAAATTTTGAAGTGTCCTACAATATGGAATAAGAATAATGATAATATTACCTTCTGCAAATACTCCTGGAAGATCTTGTAGTACTCCTTGACCTCTCCTTTGTACATCTTGAACATCCGCAGGTACAGAAGCGCCTGGCATCTCATACTGGAAGGAGAATAAACAATAAGTATTAATGTTTATTATACAGATGAATGAAGGTCTCACCAATCTTTATACACTCCTTGTGGATAATTCATCCAACAGTCACACTGGCAGTCGGCATTAAAATAATATTCAAAATTTAATTTCTATAACAAACAGTTATGCGTAAAAAAAAGACAAAGAATAGAGAAGAAAAATTTGATTATATATTTTGTTTCTTTTTGAAGACTTTCTTGCTGCAAAAAAGAGCCATGCTATAAACACATTTCAAATGGTTCGAATTCCAACTTATTAAAGATATCCATCCACCTTTCTAGGCAGCATTTTCACATATTTCAAGCTTTTTATGTATAACTCGTCAAGTGCATGACTTGCAGAAGACCATGAATTACGTTATCATCGGATGGCATCTTTGTTTGGGAGGTATACAGACGATATAGACTTGATCAAATCTGATGATTTTGGATGAATGAGAGCCGCTAAAATCAGCAAAACTGGAAAGAATTTAAGGTGGCATGTATCCAAAGCTGGACGCCAGAAGGCTCACTGAGAATGTCCAGCTAAAAAGATTAAAAGCATATTTTGCAAAAGCTGACAATCCCTTATACCTCCCATCCTATCCATAACTGGATGTCGTAAAGCTCCCAAAGAAGAAGGATAAGGTATGAAGGAAACTGAGGATAAGGATAAGGTATGAAGGAAACTGAGAATGTTCAGCTTACAATTTTAAGGCCTACTTTGTACCCAGATAAACAACCAACATGCAGCCGACAAACATTCCCTCGTGTCTCTGAAGTCAGAAGGCTCTTCTTTTGAAGAAGAAGTATGTGGTTAGGTGACTGAAAACATCCAGCTTAAATGGTGATGCCTAATTGGCATTCAGCTCGAGGGAAGCCTCAGCTGGACACCAGAAAGCTGAAGAAGAAGAAGTATATTAAGATTAAGTACCTGAGTATGTCCAGTTTGCTGAGCGTGCTCTGCGGAGACGCCCTGTGTCTGGCCGGCATGCTGTGTATGGACTTGATGTACTCCATGGTCTCGCGGTACATGGTGAAGGCCTTCTTGGTGTCCAGCTCGAGCTCCAGCACGCGGCCGGTCAGCACGAAGCACAGCACCGACTCCTGGTAGAGCATCACGCGGCCGAGCAGGTCACCCTCCAGCTCCGCTGCCGCCCGCAGTCGCTTGGCCTCCAGGAGGTAGTACTTGTGGTCTCTGCTGGAAAATCAAATTCATTACACAATTATTATTAACACTAACACTACAGCGATTAAACACAGGAACAGAAAAATTAAACAGCTTATTATTCTTGTTATATGTACAGTTGGCAATACTTTTGCAGAAATAGTAATTGTGTTCAACTGCAAGGAATTTAGTTACAAAGCTAAGTAATAATTAATGTTAGCATAATACTAGTCTTTTGCACCAGTACTATATAATTTAAATAGCATATTTTACTTCATGATTACTATTCCACAAAATTATTATGTTTATCAAATGTGTTTTAGAAGCCCGCCTAGGCATATATTATTAAATAAATTAAACTGCCCCGGCAAAAATAGTTTGTATTTATTTAGTGATAAATTTAAGATGTCCCCTGATTCGTGTATACATTTCTTAATTATTTTATTATTATATTTTTTTAATGTTAGCTCCACTCGGAAGGCCCTGAGGAAAAGAATTCCCTTTGGGGATGATGTGTGGAGAGTACTTTAGGGAAAGGAGTGAGAGAAAGTTCTGGGAAGGAAAAAGGTTGGAAAGTCAGGTAGGAATCTGGGGGTCAGTGTCGAAGAACGTATGAATCCATCCCTCCCACTGCAGTGCAAGGTGATGAGTCGAGAGAGTCCAGCTGGAGGTCTAGGTTTGGTCTCCCTCAACCAATCTCTCCCGATCCAGCCTGCCATGCAACAGGTGGGCAATGCTTTCGCCGCCAAGACTTAGAAAAACCTCACCCAATGAACCTGGGCACGTCTGCTAAGTCACCAAATGTAGCGAACCACTTGGGGTAAACTATGGCAGGGGTGTTGGTTATCCAATAAACGGTTCCCGGGGCGGTGATACCCATACCCGCCTACCAAATTGAATTATTGTGGCAATGGCGTAACAGTGATAGTCAGATAGTTAAACAAACCTTTCTTCATCAGAGGAACAGTCCTGGTGCCCCCTCTCCAGATAGGAGTAGTAGACCAGCGGCTGGCCCCCTGGGCGGGCCACCTCAGTCTCCACTCGCTCGTGATTGGTCGGGGTCGTCTCGGGGTTCTGAAAACAATTAAATATAATCTCAAATATACTCCACCAAGAAAGTCTACAACAAAATGAAGGGAGCTGTGATCGTATAATTTAAAAAAATTAAAATGGCAGCACCAAGATCGTTTAAAATAAATATTTTTAAAAAAACAATGTAAAAAAGCAATACGGTCCAATTGAATATTTTTCAGATCGGCATCAGTGTTCAAGTGATTCAAGTGATGCAAAAAATGAAAACAGGTGTAATGAGTTATTAAAAAAAGTGTTATCGAATAAAAATAGTTTTAGTACTTTTTGTTAGTATTTTAAATGCATTTTATGTATGGTTTATCTGTAATTATAATCTCGATAAAATGAAAGCATACCATTAACGTTTTAACATAGGCCTTTCCAAAGCAATATATCCCAGTCCCAGCAAGTGGCAAGTTTAGACACAATGGATGTGTTTCATGGATCGTATTAATAAAATGATATATGGGGACAGAGTTTTAGAGTAGACGGACAAGTTATGTAAAAAGTGGGTAACATAAGATAATGAATGATAACTAACTTGTCTGACTGTCAGTTTGGGCTTCTTGTCAGGAGGGGCGGGTGGGAGGGGGGGAGGCCTTTTGCCTCTCCGCAGCCGCGCCACGAAGGAGCTGCTGAGCCGCGACAGGTCCAGCCGCACCATCAGCGGTCCCACCACTCCCACTTCCTCACCTGTCACCACCATGTCCTCCCCCTTGCTGCTCCTTATCCGGGTGCTGTCCTCCCGTATCCTCCGCTGCAAAGGGTCCTCCTCCTTCACGGGCTTCACCGACTCCTCCTTCAGTCTCCGCTGCATGGAGTCTTCCTCCTTGAATCTCCGGTGGGAGAGCTCTTCCTCTTTGATCTTACGCTGAAGCAGTTCTTCTTCTTTTAGCCGACGCTGTGTCAGTTCATTTTCTCGGATTCTCCTCTGGATGGCTTCCTCCCTTCTTTGCGCCGCCTCCTCTTCCTTTAATCTCCTCTGCGCTTCTTCTTCTTTTCTCCTTTGTAACGCTTCTTCTTCCTTGAGTTTCCTCTGGAGAGCTTCTTCTTCTTTGAGCTTCCTTCTCATCTCTTCGTCTTTCAGTCTTCTTTGTACGGCTTCTTCTTCCTTTATTCTCCTCTGATTGGCTTCCTCTTTTAGTCTTCTCTGCTCTTTTTCTTCTTCCAGCTTTCTCCTTATCGCTTCCTCCTCCTTCAATCTACGCTGCGCTTCTTCCTCTCTTTGCCTTTTATACGCCTCCTCTTCCTTTAACCTCTTTTGGAGACTGTCGTCTTCTTTTTCGTGTTCCAAGGAATGAGCTTCGATAACCACAACTTGTCCCTTGCCTTTGCCTCCCTTGGCTCCTCCTTTGCCCCCACCCTTTGCACCTCCGACGGGGCAGAATAATCGCTTTAGCGTGTCGTTCTTTTCCTTGTCGGTGGTAACAATAGAGCAATCTTCGCCTTCGCTGTCGGTGGTGTGCCAACGGCGCGGCGGGGAATGCGAGGGAGGAGAGGGGAGGCGGCGTTCATCGTCACTAGAGGAAGAAGCGGGTCGCGGGGGGGCAGGTTGTTTGGGTTTGGGCGGTCTACCGCGTCTCTTCTTGACTATGTCCTCCTCAACCGTGCGAGCGGGCTTGGTTCTGGGACGGCCCCTGGGCTTGCGGGGCGGGGGGCTATCGTCCTCGCTGGGGGAGGAGGGGGGAGGTGCGGGGCGGCTCCTCCCGGTGCGGCTGCGCTCCGAGCTGCTGCCCACGGCGCTGCTGGAGCGAATGAGGCGCATGTTCTTGGCACCTCGCTCATCGGAACTGTCATCCGAGTTGGAGAGACTCGACAGCAATGTCTGGAAGTAATCGAATTATGAATTATTATCAATCACGATGAGTGAAGTGATTGCATTGCATAGCGAGTACTTAAAGTAGGTGTTTGTACCTCGGTCTTCCCCTTGGCAGCGGCCAGCACGCTCTCCACCTCCTTGGTGGAGTCGTAGCAGGAGTCGCTCTCGGCAGCGGCGGCGGGCTGCGGGGGCCGGGCGGGCTGCGGTGCGAAGTTGGACAGGGACCAGGAGGGCCGCTGCTGCTGTGAACACGCCGCCTCGCCCGGACCCTCCACCACCTGCGGGGGCTCGTCTCTGACCGCCACTGAAAATTAATAAATAACATTGCAACATCTGATTTAATCAGAAAATCAAAAGACCATCATAAAAAGGGATGTGCATGGTGGTCGAAAAATCCCCAAATTATGTAACTATTAATGCTGTAACGGACGTGTTATCGGGGAAATAGAAGACGAGGAGTGTTTGCTGAACTTCCTCGTTTTCTAATTTCTTGTTGCTCGGTGAGCACCCTCCCCTGTCAGCCCGCATTAGTTGTATGGTAGCGCGAGCGGGGGGGGGCCTGGCTATATACGCTAGACTGCCGTACCGTTCCCCCCTCCGCTTCCCGCTACTCCCCGCTGCTACCGCACAGCCGACCAATCAGAGCGCCGATAATCATTGGTCGGATCTGTGCGATAGTTGAATTATAATATGTAATGTTTATGTTTGAATTACAGGAGTTGGGCCTATATATTTGCAGAATAAATGATAATGGAAAGTAGGCCGAACTCCACTTTGCATAATTAGTTAATAAGAAATAGTATAAGTCTTAGTTTAATTGATATATTTGAATCCCCCTGAATATTGTTGGGGAACATTTTTGTATTTGTATTTTCTGGAATTAATAAATATGCTTGAGAGAGATGGTTTTGGTCAGCAGAGAGAACACAGAAAAGAGGGTAGTTCCAGAGGTTGCAACGCCCGTCACGCGAATCGTGGCGGAGATTATGACCTACACATTTGAACGCCTAGGGTCGCACCGAATCCTTCACTCGGTTGAGGTAGGATTTTGTATAAATAGAGGTGCGACCCGGGAACGAACGCATTCCAGTACCGACGCGATAGCTACCTTTTCTCTCTGCGAACCGGACCCATCTCTCGACGGAAATTTACTGCAATTTGGCTTTGATTTACTCACAAGAGTCCCAACTGCTCCCGTCTGAAGCCAGAGTGAGACTATGGCATCCCTAATTGGGGTATGTTGTGAGGCTGAGGGTAGTGGGGAGGGGAAGGAGATAGGGAAGAGGAAGGTGGGGAAGTACCTGGCTATTCAGTTCTGGTCACCAAACACGGCTAATGCCTTTTCAAGCAATGTTTCAATTCTGAATGGTGGTCTTACACCAGGGCGATACAGAGAGTATCTTCCACTCTGGAACGTGCCGCAAATATACTATTTATTATTTTAAATGAATGAATTGTGAAATAACACAAATTAATTGAATAAAATTTATTTGCCACGCCGGGATTCAATCCCGCGACCTTTGGTGCGCGAGTCAAGCGTCTTACCGCTATTATGGTTTAGGGTTAGGTAAAGTAACACATTCCTTGCTTCATTTGCATTCGTACATCATCTCATACATTCTCTTGTTAATGATTCTGGACACGGCCCACCAAAAGTGTTTTATTCACTCAATTGTGACTTTTCTTCCTTGGTGTCCTAGCTTCTATCATTCACTTTCATATCTTTACATTTCTTAGGTTAGGTAGGTCATGTATTTCTCACCAGGGGGTTTGGAGTCATCGCTCGAAGAGTCGGAATCCGAATCTGACGATGAGGACTCACTGCCGGACGTACTTCCCGCGGGGGGCGGGGAAGCCATCACACTCCTGGAAAACATAAAGTAATAATACATTATTCAAATGTCCAATAACTGTCAGATAATAGATATGTATATCGGACAATTCAACTTCAAATAACAGATGGATAGGATATCAATATATTAAGATAACAGATAAATATCAGCTAATTACTTTCAGACAATAAATTAATTCTCTTATTATCTAGTAAAGCACAGATAATAGATACGTATATCGGACAATTCAACTTCAAATAACAGATGGATAGGATATCAATATATTAAGATAACAGATAAATATCAGCTAATTACTTTCAGACAATAAATTAATTCTCTTATTATCTAGAAAAGCACAGATAATAGATACGAGGTATAGGGAGAGAAGGACCAAGATAAAAAAAAAGCATAGATTTAAAGACAAATACAATTCTTCACATTTTTTTACTTAAATTTCAAGTATAAGATAGATAGTGTGTATGCTGAATGGGCTAGAACCAAAAGGTACTAAGTCAATAGCGACATTGGTTTCCATTCCAATCTACATGAAAAGCATTTCTGGTGTTCCTCTTATTCTATGATAAAGAGATAAAAACAATGTAAAAATCTGCCAAAAACTGTCAAAATGAAAATACATATTATTTCTATGCATAAACACATAACATATCGACCATATCGTGGCCATTCTGCCAAAAAACATTAAGTCGGAAATTAGACATTTTGACATTCTTTTTTAAAGCGGGTATAATTCTAATATGAAGTGCATTGAAAAGAAACTGAAGCAATCAACTGAGTAACTTAGCATTTTTTGGCAGAACAAAAATATATGGCAAAATATACTAATTGCTACCATTTTGGAAATAAACTTAAAAACTAAACAGACACAAATGAAAAATATATTCTTAAATGAACACACTTTGTGATATCATATTTTTATATCAATACAAACTGCAATTTAAATTGATAAAAAAAGTTTGAAGTTGGTGCAAAACTTAAATGCTTGTTTACTCAAAACAGCTGTTTTTGAGTTAACGTTTTTTGTCGCTATACCCACGATATTGTAATCCAGAGAAGTGTTATGATGTTGTTTGTTAAAACGATTTTGCAAATTTCATAAAGGACAACAATAACAAAAAAAGTATATTACTTAGACCACATTGAGTGAAATTGCATTGAATTCAATTTATATAACAGCAACAATTCAAATTAAACAAATACAACCACATCACTCTATCAGACAACAGATAACTGAAATTTAATTATGAGAATAAATCTAAAAATGGTCATAACATGACTCATTAAAATGAAGTGCTTTCTTTGTACTGAATACTTTAAAACAATATTAGCCGTCTCGCTCGCACTTACTGGAGGCAACAAAGACAGGAGATGCACATGTGTCCAGTTTGAATATGACTCACAGTGCACAGCCAAGATAGACTGGTTGGACTCTACTAATTTATGGGTATTTGAATATTGTTCAGCGGGATAATAGCAGAGAAATCATAAAGAGGTCACAAAGCGTTGTGTTGACCAGACTATATTTTTTCTCAGAATCAGATGACCAATATAAGCCAAACTGGGTCGGTGATATAAATATCAAGAAGTGTAGAACTTTTATATGAAGATTTCTGTGAATTTTTAAATTTCAAACATTTGTCAATTTTTAAATTTCAAACAAACGCACATGCAAATTTATAAACTGAACCTAGTTTACATGGTGTCCATGAACTCATAGTACAAGCGGTAAACTGATGAATCTAGAAGGTGGCGCTAAAGTTGTCACCTGATGTTATTTGGCTGTAATTTTTTTTATGAATGAAGAATTTTGATTCTGCTTTTGGATTGTATTTATTGGATGTCTTAATTTTTTTCCATTTAGCCAGAATTGTTGACCATACGGGCTCGATATGACATTTTCCATCACTCTATCCAGAAATTCCGGCGATAGGTTCTCGCATTCTTGACGGGTATTCTCTTTGAGGGTTTAAAGAGTCTGAGGCTTGTTGACACAGATTCGTGACTTCGAGAAACCCCACAAAAAGAAGTCTGGAACGGTTAAATCGGGCGATCTTGCCGGCCAGTGCAAATCATCAAAATGAAAGATTAGGCGACCCAGAAATGAGTTTTTCAAAAATTTTCTGCATTCTTGAGGAGTATAGCGATTCGTGTCTTGTTGACGTGTATTTTGTATCTGATTACTTCACAAATGTCAAAGCAGAACTGACATTTACCGCCATTTGCAAAAATTATGGCATCTTCCGATGGGGTGATGACTTTTGCGCCACCTTGTACATCAACCATCCCAAAAAACATTTTATTTTTGATCTGAACATTTCGATTAATATATATATTTAATTTTGCCTTTTTTTGGCTAATAAAAGGTTAGAAAAAAATTTTGGAGCCAGGTCTACACTTCAATGCATTTTACAGCTGATATTAACTCTCTAGTGACAGATTATTTTCAAATTTTACCTAAAAATTTCAACTTCAGACTAGATTTACTCAAAAAGGAAAGCTCACATCAAAAAAGTTATAATCCGAAATTGACCCCACATGTGATGTAGATTCAACAGTTTCCCGCTTGTACTATGAGTTTCCGGACACTGTGTTTATATTTTTTAGAAGTAAAACAAATATCTCCAGATTGTGAATAACCTGACCATTTTTGAAAAGCTCAAACTACCATCATTATAAGCGGAAGATTGCTTTTACAATGATGAAGGACTTAACTAGCAGAGGAAAGAACCCATAAATGGAAACCAGACGCATCTGTAATCTCAGCTACTAACTTGTTCCTAATTGCCCTAAGAAGGGCCACCAGAAGAAAAAGAAGAATATATCTGAGAAGGTACTTACGAAGATTTCCTTTTCCTTGCCTCATCATCACTATCTGTCAGACACAGATCACCCAAAAGGTCGTTCCTATAAACAAAATAATAAAAAAATTAATTACTAATACTAAAAAAATTATAATTAAATTATCTTTTTTTTATAATGCGACCAAACAAGACTCAAGTGCCTACAATTAGGGTGACTACTATAGATAATAGAAAACAAGGGAGATACGGCATAAAGTTACGCAGATCTACAAGCAAACTGCACGGACTATCAAAGCAGCTCTGCAATGAAACTTATGTAATGGTTTTAGCAACACTTTTCACGCCATTTCGTTCTAATAAGCATTCGTGACCCGTCTCTCTTGTTTCTATTATCCATGGATACCCTCAATATTGTAGAATGCGACAAGGGGATGGGAGAAGAAAAAAGGAAGATTTAGAGAAACTGGAAACGCAGATCTGGTCACTAAACCTAGCTCAATCAAATTATAGCAAAGTTTCAATTTCAACACCAGTGCAGTGTAGTCCTGTAAAGGGGTCGTACGGATGTCTTGTATGAATATATTAGCCACATTGGCTTCAGGAAAAGAATTTCCCCCAAGGCCTGTATCATCTTAGGAGATGATGTGTGGAGGGTCTTTTTAATGAATCCATCCCTCCAACTGAGGTGCAAGGCAATGGGTCGAGAGAGATAGCAGCTGGAGTGGTCAAAGGGTCTCCCAAAACTGATCTCTCCCGAACCAGCCCAACACCTGATAAGTTTTTAGATTTTCACGGCCAAAAGCATTCGTCGGCAATTCTCACATGGACGGACCCCAGGCTAACGTAAATACTGCGCTTTCACTAAAATCGCAGTTCCCTTTCTCCTGAAATACCTACCAGCTCGTAGTGAATTGAAGCTGGCGACACGGTATCGCTTCCAAGTAAATAATCACACACTCTACACTAACAATTACACATCGTCGGATCTACCGGATCTGCCCTGATGATGGACACTGCAACGCTGTCCGAAACGTCGGCTATAGTAGGAGGTAGCGCAACACGGCATAACACCCCAAAAACTAACAACGAAAAAGCCCAACACCTGTTGAAAAGGCGCATTCGCCGCCAAGACCTGAACACACCTCAACTGATGAACCCGAGCACCCTTGACAAGATACCAATGAAGACAATTACTTGGGGGGGTGGCCTATGGCAGAGGTGTTGGTTATCCAATAACGGTCCCATTACCATTTCTTAAAATAATGAAATGACAAAAAATACTAGAATAATGACGTCACATACAACCTCTCTGCAGGTTTGCTATATCTTCAACGTTCTGCTCATTAAAGCGGTCACCCTATAAAAGTAATGTTGCTTAACCTACCAAAAAGCTAGGCAAAAGTTGTTGCAAATCGTTTTACAAAAATAATGAAAATTATCACTTTTTTTTTTTGTGGGACATACTAGTATCTTTATTTATTTGAAACCTTACTTTGATTTATTTTTAAGTAAAACCAAAGTAGGTTAAGACAATAAAACATATTTAGGTTTGATAAAAAATAGGTCAAGCTGAATAAAACAGTTAACAGTTAACCATTAATTGGACAATAAAATAATCTAACCCCTCCATACTATCTCATCATAACTTTTTGGCCGACTCCGGCAATCAAAGTTTTACGATGGAACCATTGTGTGACATAAATGGTGTATATTGTCAAGGAGGAAAAAAATCACAATCATTAATCATTCTTAAATTGATTGTTCGTTGTATCATAAATTGATTTGTGATAATCTGTTATACTTTGCTATTTAGTATGAGAATCAAACCCTTTAAACAACACAATAATTTTACTAACTAACTAACCATCAGGTCTTCACCATCCTTGTCTTGTTCACATTCTAATCTAAACATCTGGTCTCATAAATGCTCTTCTATTATTCTGACTCTTGACATGGCCCAACTCAATCTGATTGGTCCTGCCATGTCTTTGACTTCTTCTACCATTCACATTTGCGTCATATATTCTCCTTTTACTCCTTTCCTCGTTCCTTGCTCTACATGCTCAAACCATCTGCCGAGCGATTCTATATCTCTTGTGGGATCGTTATGAGATAATGGACGTGATCTCCTGTCAGATTTGTGTGATTTTTACATATTTACGTTTTTACAAGTTAAGAAAAAGGAAATAAATCACACAAATCTGACAGGAGATCACGTCTGTTATCTCATAATGATCCCACAAGAGATATAGAATCGCTCGGTTGAGCTTCTCTTTCTTAATCTTACTCATTATGCTTACATCAGCCTTGCATTCTTTAGGGATCTCCATGTTTCTTACACGATCGTACATGGTTTTACACACGTATGCCTCAGGGATCTATTTTACTCTCAGTAGGAATGGCTTTAGCCATATTTGATGACCAGATCTGAGTAGCCGGATACTGCCCAACCATGTTCTTACCCATTTCCTCTCCTTTCCCTTCAGCCTTATAACTATAACATACTTCAAATGGGGATGTGATAACTCCACTGCGATAATCACATAAAGAATAAAAAGTTTTATTTACTGTTTTGAAATGCTGTGGAGTGGAAGGAACACGGAATAAAATGGAAAAAGAGTTTAGAGGATGGTAAGGGAGTATGGTACCAAAACTAAGCAGATCCAGTTACTAAATAGAGCTGAAATTAAATCTTCTTCAAACTTTGCAAAATTACTTTGTGGCATTATTTATTTAAATTAAAAAATATATATTAAAAAATTAAATCTGCTTTATCAGGCTTTGAATCTAGGATTTAGCAGATCTACCGCAGTAGTCGTCGTATTAATATATCAACCTATGTCCTCCTCCATACAGCATCCCTAAAGATGAGTGAATTTAATGTAAAAAAAAAAAAAAGCGCCTCTTGAAAGCTGCGAAGACTTTTATGTAGATCAAACATAGCAAACAACATCACAGCACATGAATGGCGGTGCTCAAAACAGAGAAATTATAAGTCAATATTTCGTACCACTGCCGGCATCGAACCAGCCACCTCTACCTCTTGCCTAAGTCAAATGCTTTGATCACAGATCAGCTATTGTTCACAATGTTACATTATAAATTATAACACAAGCTCAGGATCCCTGGCACAAGCACATGGATAAAAACGTGTTAACGGTTCTTATCGACTAAATTGAGCAAATTTTTGGGATGTGAACGTTGTTTGCTCATTTGTGATCGGGAACGGTGACAAGTTACCGATATTGTTGAAAAATCCTTTATCGATGCGCTTGCTTGGGGCCCAAGACTCAGTAGTAAGAAACCGTTGCAAAAATAGATTTTGTTTATTAATACTGTAGAACTTCCATTATTTGAAATATACAAAACAAATTATTTTAACATAGAGAATGTTTAAATCAGCCGAGCAATTCTATATAAATTTTTTGTAGGATCGTTATTAGATAACGGACGTTATCTCCAGTCAGATTTGTGTGATTTTTATGGCTGTTATTTGCTTTTTTTTATGTACAACGTACATTCCTGCAAGTATTCATGAATAAATAATCATGCATACTTGCAGGAATTCGTGTTTAGAACGGTCTAAATTAAAAATATGTGATAGTAAATGTGTAAAAATCACACAAATCTGACAGAAGATAACTTCCATTATCTAATAACGATCCCAAAAAAGATATAGAATCGCTCGGCAGATTGATGTAATGTTTTTTCCGTTTGTTTTTTTTTTCTTTTCGCGACAATCTTGATTTTCATTATCGAGGCCATATTAAGCACCGTGGGCGTTCAATATAAATTGGCAAAGTTACTCATTGACAGTTTTCAGAAGCAATTGCTTTTTGAATGATCTACATTTTTATTGACCATCTCCAGGGCACATAAGACAACGTCCAGATAATGGAGGTTCTCTAGGACTATCTTTGAAGAGTGAAAACATTTATATAGTGTAGAAAAAATACTTTACAGTAGGAACTTAAAATAAAAAAGAGTAAATGGTACTTACGCTGAAGACAGCTGAGTGTTGTTGTGCCTGTCCAAATCTGAAACAACCATTTTGCCCAGGTTAGACAAATCTATGCACATATTCACTGGATTTTATCATTTACACCACACAAAACAACAACTAATTGTTTATAAATTCCCAAATTTCTCCTTTAAATATTACAAAGCTTGTCCTTTAAAATGTTCAATAACACCATAACTTTTATTTGCAGAAGAAAACACTGTTTTTGTCTTTTTGGCAACATTTATGCAGTTATATTTCTTATTTTTAACAGTGTATGTTTATAATAGTTAATGAGACTGCATTTTTTTTCTCAAAGGGAGAGCACAATTCACGTTCAATGGTTGGTAATACTGCAACTTTTTTTTGCAATGGAAAACACTCTTTATTGTTTTTTGGCAACGTATAGGTATAGTCCTATTTGTTTATAATGGTTCATTACACATCACACAGCAATGTTTCATTATTTTATTGAAATAAAGGCACAAACAGTAATTAATTATGTCCTTATAAACAGTTCCTATATTCATAACTCATAACACTTAATTTTATTTGCAGTGCAAAAAAATAAATTTATTTTAATAGTTTATCGCACTGTAATTATGTACCCCTTATTACTTAGTAGGGGTTCCCCAACCTTAATTTTAAATAAGCTTTTTAATATTAATTACTCAATAGTTCATCACACTGCAATTGCTGATGCAAAAGCAACTTTATAAAACATATCCATAAGGCACAGTATTGGTTTTCAGATAACAAAATATTATTCATTGTTTTCATGCTTCCCTTAGGCTAATTTGTTCGCTTTTGAGAACAATTCACATAGGTCTCAGAAATCGTTGTGTCTCCCTTACTGGCATGGTGAGAAATATGTTTTAAACGTACCAGAAAGAGAGAACACCACGCTTTATATTCGAATCTAGAAGTTAACCACATATTATGCAACCAAAGTTTCCGATCGCAATTTGAAAAAAAAAAATGAAACTTCTTGATTTTTTTATAAAATGACAACAAATTGAGGCGACGATAATGTTTAAAAGGCATAGGACTAATAAAATGTGTGTGTTTTTCGTTATCAGTAATTTTAGTTGGAAAAAACGTATGGCGAGCCAGTTTAAATTTATTTATTTATGTTGGCATTCAAAATTTTAATATTTCAAAAACTATATGTTTATTTCAAATAATAAAAGCGTATTTCACCACATTTCAAAAAAAGTTTTTAGTTTTCGGATACATTTAGAAATATTCCATTTATTTTGATTTTATTGAAAGAAGGAATTTTCAGACCTTCTAAAAAAATATGCTCGTGGACTAAAGGGTTAAAAGTATGGAAGAAACGATTTGATAGTTTTAATCTACTTAATTATGTATAAGTGAAGTGCAATGGTAGGAATGTAATTAACTTTATTTCACTTTCTCTGTGTTAACTTTGTGTCCAATCAATGTAGAAACACAATACCAATAAAACATTGCAAGTGACTTAATAAGATACGCCAGCAAATCTGTGTTTGCTAATAATATAAGATACACAAAAGGTACTGATAAAACGAAACATGCTTGGGACGACCCTCATGTATCAGAAATCAGAATACAGACAACTTCTGCAAAAAAAAAAAAAAACAAAAAGGGTGTGCTGAAGATGTTAAAACTCTCGAATGTTGAGTTCCAGTGCAGCGAAATTTAACAACTTTGTCAAAAAAAAAAAAAAAACGATACGTAATTTTTTTTGTTACATGTTAAAGTAGACAAGAGTGGAGAGGCTACGAAGCACCGCACAAAGAGGAGACCGACAATTCTATATCATTATCTTGCAGGTTAAATCCTACAGATGTATGTTCTTGTCTCTTCTTAGTGTCACTATTTTTCGTTTCATCGAGTTTCAAATCACAACGGTACTAAAGAAGTTTTCACTTCAAAAAGATTTCTATGGCGTTTTAAATCTAATATCTATCTAAGAATATAAGACAGGTTTAGTGGCCGAGCAGTTCAGAGAGTCCGGTCCCTACCCAGGCGTCGTGGGTTCATTCCTTTTTTTTACAAGAATCTCCACACAGGAGATTCTGTGAAAAATAATTTCCCTCAAGGCCTACGTCATCTTTGGGGATGTTGTGTGGAGGGTCTTTTGTGGAAAGGAACAAGAAGATGATATCATGTGACAAATGTCAACCGTGTACAAATGTTGGGCGCGCGTTTGGCGTGTTTCCCGACTATGCACCGGTGCCGAAGGAATCATTGACGCTAGTTCCTCTGAGCATCTTCATTCCCACCCGACGCCTGTGCTCTAAAAATTGCAATCCGTTTGTTAAGATAAATACAGACATTCCTCTACTAGCTAAGTCCTCCATCACCGCACAAGCAACATTTTCTGCTTATAATGATGGTACCAGTAGTTCAACAGAAAATCTTTGAATTCCTCTTACAAACAAAAAAGTTAAAAACATATTCGTTGTCTACATTTTAAATCAATATGCAAATATGTAGATACAATACATTATTATTATGATTACTAATTTAGTTAGAGGCCAACGAAATTGAAATATGTTAATTTGGTCCGGCGGCGTTATCAGTGAATTTCTCTTATCAATCGCTGGAATGTGTACAGCGAGCTTTATCAGAAATTTCAAAGTACCTACCGAGGCCCGACGCAGATCGAAACGATGAATGAACTCTGTAAGTACCTACTTCAAGTTTTTTAAATTGTTTATCTTAAAAAACAAATTTAATAATGGAACAAAAACTTTCATTACTATTGCAACATCGATTTTAGAACAAATTGTAGTATATTCAAATGTGAGGTTATGCAATGGACAAGAAAAGGGAAAAAAATGCATATTCAATTTTTCTTCACGTTTATTTTATTTCTAAAAGGATACATTTTTTCAGCAGAGTTTTGATGGAATTTTAAAATCGAGAAGAACTAAATAATAAGGTAGGTACCTAAGTTTTCACACTATTTACAAATTTACTCTAACAGAACGATGTACCATCGTTGAGTGTTCTGTTAAGGGCATATTACACACTTCAATTCTGCCTCGCAATTTGGTTGAAGCAACCAAATTGCACCGTGTAAACAAGAAATTGAATGTTTCGATGTCATTGCGCGTCATCTTTCAACCGTATTGAAAATATTGAGCTTGTTCAATATTTTCAATGCGATTGGTTCTGTTGTCCATTCGTGCGCATGCGCGAATGCGGCGTTGCATGCGCACGCAGCACTGTGCGTGCGTATGGAAGTGTCAAACTGTGACTGTTTATTTTGTTGTGAGTTGTCAACATAGAAAATGGTTTTTAAATGGAGGGAAGAGCATACGCCTCCTTTCTTAGAGCACTTAGAACTATCCGAGCCTGTGGAACATTAAATCAGAGGGATATAATTCCCGCGCGCACGACCTGTTTCGAAGACATTCTAAACTCTATGACAGCAATGTGATAGAATGGTCCACTTCTGAAAAGTACGTGTAAACAGCACACCCTTTCAATTATACGCCGTTCAACCAAATCGCATCAATGTGGTTGAAGTGTATAATATGCCCTTTATAGATCATTAGATTTTTAATGAAAATTAAAATTCAAGTGACCTAGGGAAAACAGAGAAAACATTATTAGTGAGTGCCAAGACAGATTTGTTTGACGGTCTATCCTCCTTACATATAAATAATATCTTTGTAACACGAAAACGTTAGGTGAAGGCATGTGAAGAAAATTTACAGCACCAATACTTTCCTTTGCTACAAATGCAAAGAAAACGATCCAGTGAGAAGGTTGTGCTTTGTTTCTTTTGTAGTTAAAATCAACTAAAAGACGTCAATGGACCAAAGAAAAGTACGGACGGACATAAAGATAACATTATGGGCACCACTGCCGACCTCCATTGTATCCAGTCAACTTCTAACTCTGTGACGAATTATTGACAATAGCGCGGATATACAGCTCATGACATCGATTCGCCCCACAGTGGCTGATTTTGGAGATCTGTGATTCATTGTTGTTTTTAAATGTAAGTAATATGAAATAGTACTTTCTTTTAGTAAAATATTATTTATTGGAATATTAACCCATCCATATTACATACGGTAATCAAATCTGGATCATCAGCGAGTACTTTCCAAGCTGCTGAGATTAGATTTTTGAGAAAAATAGCTGCAGGATTGTAAAATAGGATTGAGTGAAATGAAGATAGGAGATGTACTCAGCATCAGATCCCATGTACTCGTCGTAGAAAGGTCGCAGACGAGGTGACTTGTATATATTCGGAATAATCATAAATCTAAAAGACCGATTTTCAAAATGAAAACATTTAAAGATAATGTACAATTCACATGCGGTAGAAGAGAAGACTTCAGAAAATTAAAGTAGACAAGAGTGGGGAGACTACCAAGCGCTGCACAAAGAGGAGACCATGGAACTAAAATCCAATGGAAGCGGCATACCTAACTCAGAATGTATAAAACCGCCAAAACCAGTGTAGCTCTAAAAATTTGTGGCCGCCGGGAAGTGGGGATACAGACGGGTTAAAGGGGCCAGCGTGCGGGGGGAGGGCAGCCGCCAGGAGATAAGGGCCGAATTGGGAATGGGCTTCACATTTTTTTTTTATTATTAAAAAAACGTTCGTAAATTTTTTATAAATTTTGAACATATGTATAATAGTTGTTTTCTGAACAGGGAATGGTGGTGAAAAATAAGTAATGAAGAAAAGGGAAGTACTTAACAAAAGACTTTTGAGTAACTTAGGTAATTTGAGACTACATTATTTAATTTTTAAAATGTCCTGATGTATGTTACTCATCCAGACCACAAACAATCACATAAAAAACAGACATATCGTGACAATAATTCGAAAAAAAAAACCTAACGGAATATACGATTATCTGACCAATGTCATGTTGAATTATTCCGACTGATGACGAAACTTATTACTTTTGGATACTAAAAAATATTTTGCTGACACCAGATGTTCATCAAAAAAATTATTCAAAGCATCAAGAGTTTATACTGCTTTCATCAATTCAGGATGGTAGACATATATAAGTTCACCCTACAGGCTCGTCGGATACATAGATAATATATCATACTCCCAGGTGTCCAGCAGTCAAATGATCCCCGTCTTCATGATATTGTCGAAAACAAAGAAATTTTGCTGCCACCAGCTATCCAGCACCTAAATAATTTACACAACATTGTCGGATATCAAGATATATCTATAATTAAAAATGACAATTCCAAAACCAACATTGACCTTATTATGAGTAGAACTAAAATTCACGTGCAATCAGGCGCGGCCAGTGCCTCAGTGCACTCGTGCAACGAACCGCCAAAAAAATTGAACAACAATTTACAGCTCATCGTAATCTTACTTAATGTTTTTAATTATAAAATTAAGCAAAATTTTAAAAAAATCCTAAAAATTGCAATTTAATATACTAAATGTTACTAAAACGTGACTAACGACGAAATATTGTAGATAAATACAGCAAAAACATTGCACCCGCGCGCCGTTTACATTGGCTAGGAACGAGAAACCGAGGTACATACCAAACCGCGCGCTTTAGCTATGCGCGTTGTTTGGCTAATAATATTTTGTATGCAGCCCATCCGAAACATATCTGGACCGTGGTTTTGACAAAACGTATCAAGACAAGAAAAATACCTCTGACAGTACGCCGCACGGTCAGCGGAGATATACGAACGAAGAATCGAAGAATTCCGAAGGAAGGGCTCGAACGATCAAGGGTTTGAACAAGTATGAAGTAAAATTATAACATTTCTCTTGTAAAATGCAACCTCGGGTCAACGGGTCACGGGTCAGCTATGCGTGCGATTTTATCTTGTGATATACTACTGCGGATTTACATACTTGGCAGTGAATTTATTATTTGCTTTTTTTTGCAGAAAGTAACCTTTTATTTGTGTGCGTTTTTTTTAATTATTGCTAACTTCACACCGACGCTTAGTGGGTCAGTAAACACCCGCCACTGTCTGCAATCCTACGCTACAAATCAAAACATTATTGTGATATTAATTCATATCCGAAAGTTGAGTCTTTTTAAATAATAAATAAATACCTTCTCTTCTTTGCCACTAATCCTCTAATACTAATAGATGTAATATCAAAAGAAATGAACCATAGTGTAAAATAGCAAATAATTTATGATTTCTGAAGTTTTTTAATGCAGTGTCACCGCTTGCAAAGTCGTATCTTCCAAGCATAAACTTTCATATAAGTGTGTTTATCGGATAACGAGTTTATCAGGTGAGTAGGTATATCTGTTTCAGTATATTATCAGGTGAGTATATCTGTATCTAAGGGTGGTTGAAGTCTTCGCTCGGCAAAGGGATCGAAGAATTGATCTTCTCTATAAATAAGTAAGATACGTGCATTTATATATATATTACATACATTACGTTTTTGATGAAATCGGTGAACCACCAAAAATGTAAGGCACCGGCCGCGCCTGCGTGCAATATGTCAACAAAAAAGTGCAATCAACAATAACTAAATATATTTTTTTTTAACACCTCACAAGAATCCCAACTGCTCCATTCTGGAGACTATGGCATCCCCAATTGGGGTATGTTGTGAGGCTGAAGGCAAGTGAGGAGGGGAAGGATATGGGGAAGAGGGAGGTGGGGAAATACCCGACTATTCAGATCTAGTCTCCAAATACGGCTAAAGCTACGTTTTAATTCTAATTGTTGGTCACTCAGCCGAATAACCGAACAACTTCTAACCCCGCCTTAAGCTGTTCAACACATACCATTTTTTTATGTTTTTGTAGAAAAAAAATGTCACAGAAGACCAAACTTTCAGTTACATTTTTTACTCCAAATAATGTCAGGAATCACTGATTAGAGTAAGTCAAGTACGTCCCTTAACACCCTATATATACACACACACACACACGTATATATATAACATCAAATTCGAATATTTATTTATATATATGTAAATAACAAATAATCGAATATGTATTTATATATATGTAAATAACAAATAATCGAATATGTACATTAGAATAACACATAATCGAATATATATATGAGGGGAAGGAGATAGGGAAGAAGAAGGTGGGGAAGTACCCGTCTATTCAGATCTTGTCAACAAACATAGCTAAAGCCATTTCAAGCAACATTTCAATTATTATGGGTGGTCTTACACCAGGGCGATACTGATAGTATGTTCCACCTGGAACTTGACGGAAATATACCTTATATTATTTTTAATTATTAAATTTTGAGAACACAAATCAATCGAATAAAATTTATCTGTGCGCGCCGGGATTTTTAACCCGCGACCTCCGGATTGCTAGTCAAGAGCTTTTCCCCTCGACCACGGGGGCATGTCAATGTGAATTTTACATAACAATACAGTGATTATTTTATTTTATTTTATATACTATGAATTACAATTGTAAACATATGTAAAAGGTGTGATAAATTAGTAGGAAAAGAAATAAAAATAACAGTGCAAAAAAGACGAAGTAAAAACGTTTAAAAATTAATAAGCTAAACGATAAAAAACACGTACATACGACATGTGTAAATCAGAACTTTATATTTGTACATTATGATTTATAAAAAATAAAAGTTTTTTGGTAACTTTTAATTATTATAATTTAAGTTGACTGATTCGGCCCATTGCCATTCCGAGATCACGTGATAGCGACGGGCCGATGGCGGTAGCGGTTGAAATGGACACGTCGACAATTATAAAATGTATATTTAAGCGATGTTTAAACACTTATATGTGAAAGGTAAGACCGTCTTTCTTTTTAAAGGTCTTCATAGAACTACTTTTACACAATTTTACGGCGCATTGGACCATTTTTCTATGTTTTATGAACGTTTTACTGGGAGCTCTATACGCGACCAAGGTGTAAAAGCCAATGTCAACCGTCTAAAAACCGTTCGGTAAAATTTTTGAATAATCACACTTTGGGTCAGTGTGCACACTTTACATGCCGTCTCTCTAATATCCATACTCTTAGGAGGAGACCGATAGGCTACGAAGCACCTCATAAAGAGGAGACCGATACTATCTCATTCTATCGCAGGCTAAATCTTATAGATGTAGTTATGTGTGTTGCCTCTTTTAGTGTCGCTATTTTTCGCTTCATCGAGTTTAAAATCACAACAGTGCTAAAAAAGATTTCACTTCAAAAATACTGGCGGCATTTCCAGAGGAATGAAGTTCTTAGGCGAAGTTGGGAAGAGTAACTCCAGAGGCTGTACAAAGAGAGGTTGGACCTGCAATGGACGAAAGTCGACGAAGTCGCCCACGACGGAGGAACCTTGGAGGAATAATATGTATGGAGAGATAGCTAAAAGAAATTACCCAATTTATGCAAATTTGTGAAATATATCTCTCTCTCTCCAAGGAATTCAAGTAGTTTCCGTAAGAGATAAAAAAAAAATATTCAAATAACCTTACGTGGAAACCAAGGGCGGGAAGGTAGCTTGGTGTAACAATGTATATTACATTTCGTCCCAGGTTCAAGGGATCTATTCGAGATGAGATGTTATTGTTGACAATGCTTGAAAACAGTTTTTAAATTATATCAATATATGTATAGTGAGCTAAAAACACGTTTCCTTAATCTCGATAGAAAAATTTATTCAAATGATATTTTCAAAGCCAATTGAAAATTCAACAGCAAGCTTATTTTTAATGAAAAATATGCATTTTACGCGTCTTGTAGATTATTATCCCATTACGCTAATGAAACTCAGGTACGTATATTATTATTATTCAAATGTTACAACCACGAGTTGTGTTTTTGCTAACCTAACCTAATCAGCCATACAAAAAAAAATCTAGGTATATGTAAATATAATCTACAATGAAGGTTAATTAATTCGTAATAAACACTGAATAGAAAATGCACACGCAAATAGAAATGCCTTCAACCGCCCGACATCGTGTTCGCAATTCAATTTTATTTTTAATTTATACTGAGACCGAATTTCTGATTTTGAAATTTAAGCGAAGAACGGTCAGACTTTTGGATCACGAAACAAGCACTTCTTCGGGCATTTCTTGTCTTCTTTAATCTATGGCAGTGGTTTTCAACCTGTGGTACGCAATATTGTGGTACGCATGTAGATTCTACTAGTTAAAAATACCCTAAGTCGTATTACACTCTGTATAAAATTGCAATAATTGTATTTGTGTGAACTAATTGTTAACTTCCCTCGTTTCCCCGTTTGAGAAATCTGCTCTCTTATGGTCGTTTTCACCAATCAAAACTGAGCAATGCCAAGTTAAATAAAATATTACCCTTATTCGGATAACGCGAACAGGACTTATTTAAAAATACAAATATACTGTACCCACGGACGTACAAAATATATGGACATGCCCTTACGTGTTAAAAAACGTGTTATTTCCCCCTCCCATTGGAACCATTTTTCGGAACCGGCTGGGCGTGTCCGGACCAATGTCGTGCTCTCGTCGTACATTTTACGCGCGGACGCTGTATGTCTATGAAACACATACTTAGACAATGAAGAAGACTTGGCGAATCACCAGTCTCTTTCCTCTCTTCGCCCCGCCATAGTTGGTTTTTACCCCTCATCTGTAAGTTCTCGTCTAGTTATTTGTATGTCTATGACTGTACCTATGTGACATTATACATATATATACATTTTTTTTTATTATTTAACATATTTTTTATTTAACATACCTACCTAAAATTGTATTACATTCATTACGCAAATTGTAATATCCTACCGGCTTAAAACGAGTTTTATACAAGAAATAAAAATAATAATAAAAAAATTAAAAAATGGCGAATATGCATCAAATTATTTGGATTTGATTTTCGAATACAAATTTTTCGATTTTATTTGATGCGTAGTCTACCCGGTTCGACACCCGACCAAAAAAATGCTCAGGTCGAAAAAAGTATTTTTTATTATATATTTTTTTAATTTTGATATTTTATGGGCCCATGGTGCTTACATTACATGAATTATCTACAATTTCCATGCAAGTGATAGTAATAAAATGTTGTTTGCTTACATATTACAATAGTTTACAATTTATTTTATTTTTTAATTATCAGAAATAATATTTTGACGCGAAAAAAAAGTTAAGGTGTGTTTTAAACATCGAATTAATTTGAATACGTTAATATGTCGATATCATATTCGTTTATTTGTTTGCAAAACTTTGTAGGCATGAAAATAAAAACACAAGCATAAATACTTCACAATTTTTTGTTTTGTTTGGTGAACGGTGACATTAAAAAAGGTCCTGGTATTGGTGTGTAGATTAACCAGTGTCCCGCTTGCACCACTAGTTTCCAAACACCGTGTATAACGCAAGTAAAATGTGAAGATTTTTAAATACTATAATACGATTTTTTTCATTATTTCCTCAAACATTAGCACCAACTTTGAAAACATGCTAAAAAAAAAACACTTGAGAGTTTTCAGTGGGTACACATCTATTTTACTATTAAGACTAATGAGACTATTAAACTTAATCATTACAATTATTACGAAGCCCTCCCTCATGGTAAAAATCAATTGCATCATTTTATACATAAGGTTCATACCTACCAGATAGTAAAAATAAATTAACTTTTATTGTTATTCCAGCGAATCGTTACATTACCATGTATTCCGAGTCGTAAACATCTTTATTTATAATTTAAATCAATATTTCTCAAACTTATGTGCGCCATACGCAACTTCAGTGCTTCAAAAATCTTAGGAGATTAACAGTATTTCATTGCTAATTGAACGTTTACAAGAGTCAATTGAAGCGATTGACATTTATACGCGAATTCCTAATGACGAGAGAATACCCTATTTTGATTGATCGCATTGACGAGCGCAATTGACGCAGCGGAATGTTCGTTTTTGCGTGCTATTGACAATCGTTTGTTCAGTTGAGCCAATCATAAAGCCTCTTGGAATTCAGTTCCATCGCGAATATGTTTACTTATAATTATATTATAGTAAGTAATATGAAAAGATTACCACTGTATTCGCACACTAATACCTACTGGGGCGAAAATATTGATAGGTCGATTGAAGTTCCGTCAATCGCGCTACAATGAACATTGACAATTGACATTGATTGTTACCACTGACCACACCCGTTTACATTGAAAACCACTTTCAATTTTAACCCCACGTACGCTCGAACAAAAACATAATTTAGGGTGCTCACTTCACTTCACTGTAGTGGGAAAGTTAAAGGGTTAAAAATGAAACAATTCCGGTTACCGAGTTAAAGATGGCATAACATTATGATTTAGCTCATTTAGGTGAAAGCATCAGGCTGCTGTAAGAATCCACGAGCTAGCCGCAGGCGGAAGTGCTGCCATCTCTACTATTCTGAGAAAGCTATTGAAGTTTTCCTTGCAAACAATTTTAGTGCTAGTTCCGTGCATGGTTTTCCTCCTTGATATAAAGCAATACCTGTGTTAGTTGGTAGTTGATACATACGATTGAGGCATTATTTAATTTAAGCCAATAAGAGTCCATTTGCTCGCCGAGTTTGCATATTGTACTACGTATGCAATAAATTTCAAAGGCGATCGTTGTGCAACCGAACATGTTTTCGTGAAGTGTTTATTTATTTTTCAACAACCAAAGAGCTTGAATAAATTTGTAGGTACGACGTCAATAGTGCGGTACATCCGACTGGTGCAAAATCCAATTCAATAAATAATAAGTAATAAGTTTAATGTTATGTTAAAACAAGGTTACATAAAATATGTAATATTACGACAGCGAACAAATTATTAATAATAATAATATGCAATTCTTTGCAGAATATTACGTAAAATAAAAGATGAACAATTATGTGACAGAAGAAGTTTTTAGACGTATCAGAAAGACGTTCCCAATTCAGCTATAGCTTGTAGGTAGGTATGTGCTTACTGCTTAGCCAGCTTAGCCTTATCAGTCGTTAGGTTACAGATTTCGCATTCAGCGAGTCAACAGCGATCTGTAGTAGGCGGGGTGTAATGTTTACTATAAAGTTACACTGACCGTTCATTTCACCAAGCTCTCGATGACTATTCACTATAATAAATAAATACAAGCAGTAACTTATCAACCACTGTTCATAGATTTGTGTACCGAACAGTAAAAACTCGGAATTTATCCATATATATATATATAAAAATCAACATATATGTTTGCTTAAGTGTATGAGTATATGAGATGTCTATGCGTTGCTAAACCATACATCCGATTGCAATGAATCTTTGGGGATTTGATGTGCGCATGCCCGCGATGGTTTCTATATACAAGAAGTGAGCTCTGGTGTTATGAAATTATGCGTTGCTAAACCGTTCATCCGATTACGATGAAACTTTGGTGAGTGTTGTGAGCATGCCCGCGAAGGTTTCTATATATATACTGGTGAGCTCTGTCGTTATGAAATTTGTATTAAAAAATTGCAATAGGTGGCACGCGAGCTGTTTGAAAACTGAAAGTACCGGGACTGAATGTATGGAATGCGGGAGGGGGGAGGGGAACTCGGAAGGGGTGTTCGCGGGACGGTGGAAGCGGGAGAGGGGAGTGGGGAGAGGAAAGGCGAAGTGGGGACGCGTGATGGGAAGGGGACGCGGGAGAGGGGAGTGGGGAGAGGAAAGGCGAAGTGGGGACGCGCGATGGGAAGGGGACGCGGGAGAGGAAGGGGAGGCGGGAGAGGAAGGGGAGGCGGAAGGGGAACGGGACGAATGGGAAAGGACACGCAGAGAGAAACAATTTCTTTATAAAGTGCCGTAGCAACGCATGCCGGGAACTCGCCAGTAAATACATAAATACATTGTTAAATCGAAAATATTCATTATCTTATTGATAGTGCTTTTGACAGCTTAGGTATTAAGAGGATGATAAATACCCCCTAAGTATGGAATACTTTTTTGTTTTCTCTTCAATAAACATATTTTTTTCCTTTGATTTTCATGAATTTTCGGTCCGTATACCTATTATCAAATCTCGTATTACAGCACATTTTATATTTATTTTAAATTATCTAATTACTATTATTTTGTATACTTTGTATGAATCTACAACTTTGTGGTTATTAATTTTTTTAATATTACTTTGAAGAAACCATATTTTTTAGGTTGAATTGCCTAATCAACAATTTATTTTATTTTCATATACGCCGATTGGTTTTGTCGTACATAAAAACAGTAGTTCAAACAAAGCAATATTGTTTCATTTATTATAATTGTATTTAGGATAAAATTGCAAGTGGCACATAGTGCTGCCATTTTGTTATTCAATGTACCTAGTATAGATTTGAGTACGGAAACGGCGCTCATTTTAAAAGCAGGACTAAAAATAAATCGGCGCTGATAAGAAACCAGAATGGCACGAGGATGCATTATGGATTAAACAGTTCGCAGTTATACCAAAGCATTATTCGACAAATACCATTCATTAGTGTTGTGGATTTAAATAGGGATATTATTTTTTTTCCAATTATTTCTGGCTTTCACTCTTTAAGGGTATTCTAGGTCATCATTTAAAATTACAGAGAAAGGAAAGGTGAATGTAGGTATGTATTAATTTTATTTAAATGTGCAAATTTCAGAATTATATGGAAGATTCAAATCGAGTTCAGACTTAGAAGAGATGAGACGTTGAACGGAGGGGAGGCAATTTTAGATAACGCTTAATAGAAGAGAGGATATTTATTTAGAGAGGGACAACCAAAAAATATGTGATCTAAAGTTCCCAAATCTAGATCACAATATGTACAATCTGAGGAGTCAAGGATGTGAATTTTAAAAAGATGTGAATGAACAATTTCCAATTCTCATTCGAATAAGAAAATTTATTTTTTGTAAAAATGGGGGAATTTTTAAAACCACGGTTTTTATGGGATAGTCCTTTGTTTTGAGGCGTAGAAGGCTCCCTTGGATTGACTAGCAATGTTCCAATACTCTGTCCAAACATTGCGGGATCTATCTTTGATGATGGAAAAAATATCAGCTAGGGTATGGTTTACGAGGGTAATAGTAGGGTTATTTTGCCAATGAATCAGCAATATTGTTTGTTACTCACTATGCCAACATGTCCAGAAATCCATATCAGAGTTACGATTTTACCAGAGCCCTGAATGACATACAAAGTGATTATCAAACACTGTAACTTTATGCGTAAAGTATAAACTATCAATATGTACACGAATAAACCATCAGTTTCGGAGTTACTGTGCTTTTTCGAGACAGATAGACTAAAAGTAGACGTATATTAAGCTTAATTGAGGGGGGTTTAGAGCAGGTGTCAGAGAGATAGAAGCAACAGTTGAGATGGAGATAGGCACGAGCAAAAGAGGGAATGAACTGTCAAGTTTTTACCAGGTTGTCAAATTTGTACGAAACTGGGCAGGGTGTTCGTATTAACAAAGTAAAGTATGCAGATTTACGGTATTTTAAACATGCATTTTTTTTAAATACGTCATTTGTCAAGTTATGTCAAGTCAGATCAGAAAAATAGAAATGTGTCAATTTTGTTCAGGAGTTTGCGATTGCTTCGCCAACTGTTTTTTTCTCAGTTAATGTTTTTTTTTTCAGTTTCCCTATGAGCCGATAGCCTAGCACAGTAAAGGAGCACAGTAAAGGAGCAAAGTTCATCAGAAATCAAAAATACTAGTAAGTTTGCATAGAATCATCAAAAATACTAGTAAGTTTGCATAGAATCATCAAAAATGCTAGTAAGTTTGTATGTACGTTAAGTTAGTTTGTTCTACGTGAAATCTGGTTCAATGAACTCAAATTAGCTTTGAATTTAAGTGATATTTTCAAAATTGAAGCTTATTATGTGAAGAATTCAGACAAGCGATAAAGTTACATATCTATAATATAATATTTTTAACCCCCGACGCAAAAAGAGGGGTTTCGTAGCTCCTAAACGAATAGACCGATATGATGCGTTTTTGTTTGTTCGAAAGCTGACGTGATCGAGAGGTTCTTAGCTAAAATTCATGGAAATCTGTGAAGGCGTTTCAAGGTCATCAGCTCTTTTTTGTGTCGGGGGTTACTTAACTTTTTGAAAATTTTACTTATTAACAGAAAATTATTTTATTTGCTGACTTAAAAATTGCAAGTGATTTTCGAGAATTCATACTATCCCGCGATTTTCATGGGTCTGCTCTGCGCCAGTTTTATCATATTTAACAGGCAATTTACATAACGCTTAATTGATTAAATCACCTCAAGGGCGATTGGTGTGTGGTGTGGTAGGGGGGGGGGGGGGGGTCACGATCCCAAGCAATGAGGTTACGACTGGAAGAAGTGCCATTTGTTTTAAATTTCACACTGAGAAAAGTTGTGGCAAGTATTCCGGTCATGTCGCGGTTCGCAAACTAATAAAATTTTTGAATTTGCGACAAACAAACTTTTCAACAGCACACAAACCATCGGTTTATACTAAACAAAGTTCGCCGACAGAATTTTCAACAGATTGTCAAAGTAAAAGGTAGGTACATGACTTGTATAAATATACATCTACAGACGTAAAATACAATCTAAGATAAAACTACAAGAGTTTGTGTGGCTGTATCAACATGCCTACGATAGCAATGTGCATAACTTAACCTAACCTAATCTAACTCAACAAAGTGCTTAAAATTAAAAAAATTGTTTTATTGGATTATTTTGTTGATTAAAATGTTTGAATTTTCTGATTTTAACCCTCGACGCAAGGAGCGGTGTTATAAGTTTTACCACCGTCTGTGTGTCTGTTTATGGCATCGTAGCTCCTAAACGAATGAACCGATTATGATGCGGTTTTTTTGTTTGAAAGCTGACGTGATCGAGATGGTTCTTAGCTACGATTCATGGAAATCTGTTCAGGCGTTTCAAGGTCATCAGCTCTTTTTTGTGTCGGGGGTTGCTTGAAATTTTTAAAAGCAATGAAAAACATGCAAAATAACAACAAAATATTTTTTGATCTCAAAAACAGTAAGAAATCAGAAACGAAACATTAAACAACTTTAAAATTACAAAATCGCACACCCAAAACAACATTTGGTTGTTTTTTGGGACGATCGTTTTCTTTTATATTGGACCCATTTGACGAATCCCACATAATGTATGTGATCGTACAAAGTTGGACTACGACATCTTCAATTGTACGATGTGAAGCTGCATGGGAGTAAGGGAGGCAAGGAGATAGGGTAGAGGAAGGTTGGGATATTCAGATCCAGTCTAAAACCATTTCAAACCAAATTTCGATTCTGAAAATATTGGACGGACGGACCGCCAAACAGCTCGATTTTGACACACACTCTTTGCCTCACTCACATCCATACATCCTCTCATATATACTCTTCTATTATTCTGACTTTTGACATTGCCCGACTCAATGTATCTGATTCACTAGATCGTGCTATATCTTCCTCGGGTTTCCCTGACTTCACCTTTCACTTTGCGTCATATATTCTTCTTACACTACTTTCTTCGTTCATTCGCTCTAAATTCCCAAACATCAGGTAGGTAACAGGGCTCAATTGTGGACTGCTAGCTTCGCTTCTTTTGACATTTTTTTTATTAGCGCTAACTGCATTCAGTCCACCATTGATGAGGTTACCTGAATTTACCCTTCTTTCAACATCTCTATCAGCCTTCCCATCTTTCGTCTTTCAAGTAAAATAGTGTAATATTATTACCAGCGAACATTTCACAAATCTTGCGTTTCCATTTCATGTATAGTCCTCCTAACTCTTGACACGAGTCAAAGTGTTGAAACAAAAACTAACTTATCACAAAACGAGATCAGATTTGTCACATTTAGGTAAACCTCCAAAAATCAACCAGAAGTTAAAACAACACTACCTAATCATTGCACAATGCAACGTGAAAAATCACACAAACAATCGAAACAAGGTCGACACTATAATCGAACACAATTAACACTTAACTGCCAACGTAATATTAATAACAACAAACAGTTAATCAAAAACAAAGATAGCGCGCTTTATCGCGCGAAATTCGAGATAAGTAATATGAAATTTCAATGAATTTAGATAAACGAAAGAGCCGAAAAGCTTTCAGATCATCTCACATGTTTGTTTGAACGATTTGAATTTGATGAAATCTCGCGCGAAATTCGAATTCTCGCGCGTATTTCGGCTGACGCGCTGCCTCCGTAGAGGCGTTTTATCGACTGATGATGACTAATCGGCATCGCTCATCGCCGCCTCGAATTTAACGCCGGTAGCCGGTAGTCGGCAGTCGGTAGTGCCGGGTACTTCCGACGACGTTCAACGTCAGAAAGGCAGGTGGGTTGGAAGGTTTGGTTTGTTTGACTGTTGGTTATAATATTATTATTATTATGAATATTCCCATGGTGAGCGTCTTGCAGCTAGGATCGCTCTCTTCCCGGCAGGTGTGTGCTGAGGGACGGGCGCTTGCGCGACCAGACGGTTACCAGACCAACAAAGGTGGCCGATTGGACATCTAAATACCTACATATATTTATATTACACCTTAGAGATGTTGTACAATATTATGTGAAGAATTTATTCGTTTTTAAAAAGGTGTGTCAGGGGAATATATGACAAAGGAATGGAAGAAGTTATGAACGTCCCAAGAAACAGCACGATCAAGCGAATTGAATACTACTGGAGCCAGGTAATGTCACCTTTATGATATTTAACTTTCTTCCGTGGTCTTCAGTTTCATCGGGCCTCATAAACTGGTACAATTTGAACTAAATCTAACTGACTCATGTTTTCCGCGGCAGTGAGAACGGATCGCCAAACTACTCGGCCTTAGCACACAATCGTTGCCTCATTCACATACACACATACTCTTCTGTTATTCTGACTCTTCGGGCGTCCCCGACTAATTCTACCTTTCACACTCGCGTCGTATATTCTTCTTACACACCTTTCAGCATTCATTCGCTCTAGATGCCCAAACCATTTAAGCGTCCCTTTCTTAATCTCACATTCAAACTAATTGTATATGGTATAACAGCACGTACCGGCGATTCCTGAGCACATTTGGAGTAAAAACGTACTAAACGACGTCATTTCCCTGTTCGTTTTTTTCCAATTAAAATCAAGAAAATATTGTTTTTCAAATATCATTCTCAATCAATTTTATAATATTATATTCTTGCAAAAAAATATGTTTTTTTTAATGTCGAAACTGATTTACAAAAAATTCAGACTATTATTCAATTAATATTAATTTTTTTTATATCAGTAGACAGACCCCGAGGAAAATAATTTCCCTCGGGGCTTAATTCATCTTTGGTGATGCTTTGTGGGGGGTGTCTTTGAGAAGAGAAAGGAGTGAAGTGTTATCGAAGAAATGAAATCTAGGAACAAGAATTTAAAAAAGATCGAGTGCAGTTCTGTAGTTATGCAGTGCTGTATAGATCATATTTATGTCAGGACAAAATGTAATATCTCTGCAACCGTAATAAATACGACAGTAACCGATCACTTTGCAACAATGCACGCCTTTTCCAAGAAAAATCACAAGAAGAAAGACAAAGAACAAAATAAAATACAACTAAAATACACAGATTACGATGCTATTAGATCATCTCTTGATTCTATATCCTGGGCAAATATTTTCAATGAAACAGATGTTAACACTGCAATGGTGAATTTTACTAACAAATATTATAATCAATAATTATCAGCCTGAAACACTCATCTACATTGAAAAAATCTTCCGAGAAAAGATACTGGCCGCCAACGGGAATCAGTATCTTTTCTCGGAAGATTTTTTCAATGTAGATGAGTGTTTCAGGCTGATAATTATTGATTATAATATTTGTTATCTACCCTTTGTGCTATGCATAAAAATCTTGTTTAAACGTTAGTTTATCAATTAAAAATAATAGTGAATTTTACTGACAAAATAAATATAAGTGTAATAAAGTACACAACTTTTCGAACAGTTGTTCACAAAAATAGAAAAATTAAGCCCTGGATCAACGACAACTTGGTTAAATGTTTACATAAGCGAGACAAACTACATTAACAGTCTTCAAACTCACCGAATAATATCAGGCTTCAAAACTACTATAAAAAATATAGAAATATCTGCCGATCTATAGTGAAACAGACAAAAGAAGAATATTATAGAAGAAAAATTGAAGATAACAAAGCTGACCCGAAATTATTATGGAATGCAGTAAAGGAAATAAACAATGTTAATAGAAAACCAGCAGCACAATTCCAACAAGTTGAAGTTAATGATACAGTAATAACTGATCAGTCTGACATTGCCAACACATTAAATAATTACTTTGCAGACATTGGTCAAGCATTAGCCCAAACCCTACTTAATAAAACAAACACTGACGAAGATACACTTGCCGATAAATACATCACTAATGCACAAGATAACAATACATTTAGAGTAAAAACTTTCCAAACCAAAGACATAATACATCACATAAATAAACTGAGAAACGACTGTGCGACTGGACCCGACAAACTTGACACTAAACTAATAAAAGAAATAAAACACCAAATAGCCCTTCCCTTCACCCACATCTGTAATCTGAGTATTACTAGCGGTATATTCCCCAGCCATTTTAAAATTGCAAACATAGTACCTATATATAAATCTGGAGATAAAAATAATCCCTCTAACTATAGGCCTATATCACTTTTAAATGTTATTACCAAAGAATCTAGTGGAAAATCTAGTGGAAATCCAACTAGTAGACTATCTAGACAAACATAAAATTCTATCAGAAAATCAATATGGATTTCGAAAGAATATGGGAGTGCAAGATGCAATATTAAAAGTGACAGAAACCATTTTGAAAAATGTTGACCAAAAAAAAAGCTGCATTGCGGTTTTTCTAGATCTAAGTAAAGCTTTTGATACAGAGTCCCATAAGATTCTCCTTAAAAAATTATATAACATAGGTATTAAAAACTCGGCTTATAACTGGTTCAAATCATATATAACTGAACGCAGCCATGCACTAAAATTAGGCAACGTAACAAGCCAAAACAGATACATAACTTACGGAGTTCCCCAAGGAAGTACATTAGGACCCATCCTATTTTAACTTTACATCAATTGCCTGTGTCAGTTAGATATTAGCGGAGATGTTATTTGCTTTGCGGATGACACTGTTCTCGTTTTCACTTCTGATTCCTGGACAAATGTTTATAAAAAGGCTGCCCATGGAATCAACCGGATTAAAAATTGGCTAGACAATAACCTGCTAACACTAAATATAGACAAAACAAAGTACATGACAACCGAGACCTAATGAAAACTTAACCATACACGACTGCTTATCTAAAGAAAACTGCCTATGCAACCCGCTAACACGGACTGAGATAATAAAATACTTAGGAATTTTTGTTGACAACTATTTTAGGTGGACAGAACAAATACAAAAAACAGCGGGTAAAGTCAGAAAACTTATATATTTTTTTAAGAACATACGAAACATAATGCCAATGAAGTCTTTAAAAACAATATACTACGCGTTAGGCCAATCAATTATCACCCACGGTATGATCGGTTGGGGTGGTGCTGCGAAAACTAATATGGACCCTCTCAACAAAGCGCAAAAGGCCTTAATTAAAGTTATTACTAAAAAACCTTTTAGATTCTCGACAATACAGTTATTTAAAGACTTTGCTGTATTGAACATACAGCAACTGTACATCAAAATTATAGCTACACATTACCAACAAGACAACTTAAACCATCATACTGCACAACACAATTACGACACAAGACATAGACATCAACACGTGACTCCGAAGACAAATACTACATATGGACAAAGACATTATCATAATCTGGCTCCAAAAAATTTTAATTTAATTAAAAAAGATGTTAAAGATATCCACATGACAAAAAATGCAAAACACAAAATCCATAAGTGGATAATCGACAAAGGCATTATATACTGCGGTCAGATAACCTAAACAATACAAGAACACACTCAACGCCTGTATTTTTTCGCTTTTCCTGTCAATTATTTTTATGTCTCTAATTTGTTTCTTTCATATTTTTTTCTATTTTACTATTTTATTTTTCTTTTATTGTATTTATCTATCTAAACTAAAATATAATTTTTTTTTTAATCTTATTTTTCTTCCAAGATTATATCAAAATTAGTTTAATTCCTGCCACCTCGGAACAGGCTCAGCCTAGTGAGGTGGTTTATACCAAAAAAAAAAAAAAATGTACATTGTATTTTGTATATATTGTATTGCAATATCTTGGTTAATAAATAATTTTAAAAAAAAAAAGTTCACATGCGGTAGAAGTGAAACCTTTACCACACAATCTCAACCAATAGGAGCCTTGAAAAGTCAGCTCATAATCAAAGCGCCCAATGCGGTTAGGTTTCATTCTATATCATTCTCCCGCAGGCTAAATCCTATAGAAGTATGTCTCTTTTTAGTGTCGTTTCATAAAATTTCAAATCACAACGGTGCTAAAGAAGTTTCACTTCAAAAACAAAAACTGTCAATACCGCAAATATTGGACTTTTCCGCAGTCAAAATCCTTGCCCATAATCGTCGGCCATCAAATGAAACCGTTTATCGCCTCACATCCCTTCCTTCCTTCTAGTAGGCAGTAGGCATATTACAATAGGCAGCTTATAGCGCAGGTATTACTATTTGTTTGTAGGTCGCCGCCCCACTGTGTACGTATAGAGGCCGCACCAACACGCGCGCACCCTCGCACGTGCGCCGCTCTGTGTGTGTGGATACCGGCAGTACCTAGTGCTAGTGCTAGTGGCAGTCGTAACGGGAGAGAAGATGGAACATTGACTACGTGCAGAGCAGCACCGCCAGACGGAGTGTCCCGCTCTCCCTTCACCTTCACCCTCCCCCTTCCCCCTTCCCCTCTCCCCTTACTACCCCACCCTCTCTAAGCTATCCCGCCAAACTAACGCCAGACTGCAAACAACTGATAGATTCGCGGTGCAACCAAATAAGAAAAACTGTCGTCTTATATGTTAGTATCAACTGGTTAAAATTTTGAAAAAGTTATTTGACAGACAAGTCGGCAGTACCAATATTATATATTTTTTCCACTTCCTTCCTTCATCCATGTAATATTTTATGTTTTTGAAATAAAAACTTCTTTAGCACCGTTGTGATTTGAAACTCGATGATGCGAAAAAGCAACACTAAAAAGAGACAAACACATACATCTGAAAGATTTAACCTGCGAGAGAATGAGATGGTATAATCGGTCTCCTCTTTGTGAGGTGTTTCGTAGCCTCTCCACTCTTGTCTACTTTAGTTTTCTGAAGGTTTAACTTCTACCGCAAGTGAAAAGATCTGATTTAAAAAAAAATTATACCCTTTTTTGTTTCTTTTTATAATTTAAATAAGTAATTAAATATTTATATACTTATTTATAAATTAAATATTTATTTATTTATTTTATTTATTTATTTATTTCAAGACTTGTTTTTACATTAAAAAATGATAACATTTGCAAGGTTAAACAACATTTTTTTTTATTCTACTACTCCATAAGTTGAGCTCTGGGAGCTCGTGTTTATGGGAGGAGTATTTATTCACACGCAAAAAATAAAATAATAATAATGTTCTAATTAAATGTTTAAAAAGAACTTATGAGATAAATACAAATATTAATTGATTAATATTTGTATTTATAATTAAACGTTTAAAAAGAATTTATGAGATAAATACAAATATTATTTTTTTATAAATATAAATTTCTAATTAAATGTTTAAAAAGAACTTATGAGATAAATACAAATATTATTTTTTTCAAAGAACTTATGAGATAAATACAAATATTAATTGACATAGGTTCGTAATTAAGGAAAAAAAAAGTTATACAAGGTCAATACTTTTTTTTTTTAATATTAAATATTACAATTAAAGTAAAGGTAAATTAAATTAAGGGTACAATATATCATATATAAATATTTAATTTATAAATAAGTTCTGCTATGTAGTTATTATTACGCGTGACAGCTGTTTCGCCTTCTGAAGGCATTATCAAACTGTTTTTATAAATTGAATAATAATATTATTGAATATATTATAATATAGAAACAGCTGTCTCGCGTAATAATAACTAACAACATAGCAGAACTTATTTATAAATTAAATGTTTTATAAATTGGATAATAATTTTATTTAACAAACAAATGAATTTAAAATTAAAATTGCTTTCTACAACTTGATAACAATAAACAAAAATTGGCACTCTTGATTTTTTTTATTTGATCTATGGCAGAAAAAACTAAGTTGCCCGTAAATTAGCAAATGAAACCATATTATTCATAAAAATAAATACAAAGTATTTTACTCATGCTCGTAAATTGCAAATGAAACCTTGTAGTTCTAAAGACGCATCTCTTGCGGTAAAATGTTAAAAAAACATCCGACAAAAATAAAAACATTGAGGCATGGCCACAGGAATGTGATAAATATGAATGTTTTAAATAGAACTTTATTGAATAATTATTTGCGAACTTGAATATAAACGACCCCATCGTTTACTAAAGTTAAGTTTCAGCGGCAATTTCAATGAATCAAAGATAGAAAGAGACGATCGGGCTTTTACCGTTGATTATTATAAAATAGTCAATAAAGGGATCAAAGATTGAAAGAACTTCCGGCCGCGGAAATATGAGACATACGAGAAACCTGTTCCTCCGCATCCATCCTGCCACAAAACCTTTCCGCTTTATAACAGAAAAAAAAATAAACTCATGTTTTGATCTGATCATCGAGCTGGTTCTTCCACGGTTCAAGTGTCCCCCAAGGATGCAATACCAACTAGACCAGCGGAGAAGATGGGAGATTTATCGTGAACTATTTTTCATCACAGTTCGACCTTCAGAATTGCGCAATCTCTGGCGTATTAATAACCGTGTCACTTTTGGCAGCCGACATCGCTTGAATGCTAATAGTAAATCGTACCTACCTTATATATTTATATAAAAGTGATTAGGTACGTATGACGTAATGAAATTGGGGTAGGTACCTACTTTCTCTAAAGATAATCGCTTAAAGAAAATTGGGTTAGAAGATTCAATGTAGATTTTCTCAAATCAACAGTAATATTTACTAGCAGTTAAAAACCCGCTCCGCAGGTTTTGGCTGCTAGGCCCTTGGTTCGGCTTTTGGTTTGGCTTCGCCCAGTTTGAGTGTTGGTGACCATTATATAAATCCGATAGGAACTATATATCCAAAAATAGCCGATTCCTCGGATCCACTGTGATCCAGTGACAGCTAGTCACCGGGACAAAGACAATGACGTCATATGTAATATATAGCCGCATGTTACTAATATTCACAACTCTAAGTATTACTGTCAATCTTTCCACATCCGGAGAGATACTCAAATTTACAAATCCGTAGTACTTAAACCTGCCAGGGGCACGCCTCTTGCGATCTGCTAACGTAATTGGGGCCATCCTTTTCGAATTCTTGAATTCGAAACCGAATTACAAAAGCTTAAAAGTTTACAAAGCTTAAATGTTTACAAAGCTTACAAACTTCAAATATGAATATGGTTCTTTCTCAGACGGATTCTTACGTTTCAACCGTACAGACGTTAGTGTAATAATAACGTCCGATGATGGCGACCCCACTTACTGTAAAATTGTGCACGTCAAGACTCATAACATTTTAAAGAAAATGGGGTAAGATAGTCTCAAAGAAAGTTTGTACGAGTATAATATAATCTATTCATTTTCACCAAAGACGTGTGATAAGGAGAAGATTGTCGATGACGTACGTACGACCACTTCCTGGGACTACTGCATATACTTAGTACATTTTAGAATGTATTCCATTTTTTACGTGTTCTATTACGACTTACTATTAACCATTAGAATGGCAGGAGACCAAATTTGTCCCAACGCACATAGGTCTCGTATAAAACGCTGTACCTAACTCCCTTATTATCATAGTGAGAAATATGTTCTAAACGGTGTTAGAAAGGGAAAATACCACGCTTTATATTCCAATATAAAAAATAGCCACCAAAAAAGTATAATGTACACTTTTATGTATACAAAGTTTTGAATCGCAAATTGAAAAAAAAATTTAACTTCGGGAATTTTTTATAAATTATTTTTACATAGAGCGACAAAAAGTGAGATAAAAATATGTGATTGTTATACGTTTGTCTAATAAAATATGTATGTGTTTTTATTTTTTTTTTAATTATCTGTAATTTTAGTTAGAAAAAACGTAAAATGAGCCATTTTTAAAACTTTTTTATGTTTGTGTGCATAAATTTTATAATTAAAAAAAAAAAAATGTTTATTTCGAATTATATAATTTGAAAGCGTATTTCATCACCTTTCTAAAACAGTTTTTAGTTTTTGAATGTGCTCAGAAATATTCCAAATATTTGCATTTAATTGTAAAGCGAAAACATTTTGATCAACCGAAAAAAATGCCAATTTTTTGAAAGGTTAACAATTAATTGAAGCAATTTAATGGCGCCGTTTTCTCAAAAATTCCCTCAAGGACACCATTAAAATGAAAACTTAAATAAACCTTGCCTATAATCAGAAATCACAAAAACATTAATAATTATTTTTATCTTATACTCTCGTCGTATTTTTTTCAAATGATTTGATTATAATATGATATTAGCATAACAAATTGATTATCCCTTCTTCTAACTACTTAAAACCTATAACCTATTTATTTACATATTTTATTGCACTTATAACAAGTACAAATCAATTATACAACCATATAATAATACTGCACATTGATTGCATGCATACTGTGAAATGCAATTGATTAATGAGACTGAATACTGAATGCAATATGACACAATATTTAATTATTCATAATATAATATAAATATTATAGATTATCTACAATCCTACCAACCATCACCAACATAGTAGGCGGAGCAGATAATTAAAATCGAAGCTCATTAGAAACAACGAAATGTTCCCTAGGGTCGAATTATTGCGTCTCTAAATAATGGTAAACCGATAAAAAAGAACTGCGACAAAACAGAAAATGATAAAAGGGAATAGAACAAAGATTAGAGAGAACAACAACAGGTGTCGTTTCATGCAACAACAACATTTAACATAAACCCAAGTTGGGCGCCAAAAAATAACAAACTTTCTATAGAAAATTATCAACAACTTAGGCGGAGCAGATGATTGAAATCTACGCTAATTAGTAACAATGAAATGTTCACTACGGTCTAATCGTTGCATCTCTAAATAATGGTAAAAGGATGAAGTGGAACATTGACAAAACCAATAAACTAAATAAAATACCCTAAAGAGAGGACTTGCATACCAATAAAAACATTCAGTCCAGACGGTTGTATAAAAATGGCGGCCGAGATGGAACCAATATTTATTACTTATCATTTAAATTGAATAATTACATGGAAAATGTAATTCCATTTTTGTATAGCCGTTTGGGCAAAATATTCGGTATGTCAAGTCCTTCTCTGAGGTATTTTATTTAGTCATTGGATAAAGAAACATCATCGACGGTCGCGTAACACCTCCGATGTGAAAAAAAAATTACAGGAGAGTGAAAAAAAAACAATTTTGATGAAGGAAAATGAAAGCTGGACCTCCAAAATATATTTGTTTATATTCATAATGATTATTAACAACATAATAAATAAAAATAAATCTAAGTCTCCTTTCATTTTCATGCTTAAAAATGAGTGCTTTCACTATCCTGTAAAATTTTAAAAAATTTCAAATCAGAGGTATTACGCGCCCAGCAACGATATGGAAAAAAGCTAAGTTATATTAGGTTACGTGTGCTGTGTTTTTGTTCTTTTCTTCAGTGTTCCGTTTTATCACAGTTCTGTCTTGTCAATGTTGTGTTTTTCGTGGAACCCTGAATCATTAATACTCTATATCTATTTCTGGATTTGCCCATCAAAACGAAATCTGTGCTGCAAAACAAAAGCAGGCATTTATGACTAAGTTCATGCATGGTTACTTTATTTCTTAGAAATATCCGACATGATTGCACTTGTAAATCGCATGACTGATGGACGGGCCGGAGCAGTGTGAGGAACAAAATGAAACGAATGATGTGGGTAGGTAGAAGTTGGTAGAACCGCGAGGAATAGTTTGTTGGCTCAGGGCCAAAGAGTTGAGTTGATACGACGGGAATGGGTCAAATTTTAACCAAAATGCAGCTTATTATGACAGACACATCCCACGAGGAACCACTGATAAGTCGTATTTCTCAACAACAAACGTATTAATTCTAGATACCCATAGACATGTATGTCTATGTAGATACCTAACTATAACTAATCTTGCAGACAAAATACACATACTTCTATGGTCTAACAGGTTCGGTGGAAAAAAGATATACATATATACATACAAAACTAGCAGAAGTCCCAGACAAGATCTTTCAGTATGTGGATGCGGCGCATCCCTCAACTGAAAGAATCCTGAAAATTTTCGTGCAAGAAGGTGAAATTTTGAAAAAAAATCATTTTCAGCTACACCAACGTCAATAACGTCATATTTTTCAATCTCAGCGCACTAGATCTACATAGATCACTGAAAACTCACGGACCGCCACTGATAGACAGGTAGAGACTAGAGAGTAATTTAGTAATTCGCCTCTCATTCTGAAGGTCAAGTGTGCTAAATAACATGAAGGAGTATTAATTTCCACTCTAAGACAGCGACCTCTATTGAAGATCGAGTGTGCAAAATTTAATCAATCTCAGAATAAAACTGTATTTTTGTATGAAAATCAAATTCAAGCGCCCGGTGTCCGCCAGACATATTTCTTACAATGTATTGAATTTTACAAAAAAAGTTAAGTAAGTAATAATTCTTTATAAGCGAAATAATATTATTGTATAAGATCCATGAATGGGCCTTTTTAATCAAATAATTCGACGTGTGATAATTTGTTTTTCCGTAATCTTTAACCAATATTTGAGGTCCTCTGGAGCCGATATGTTTTTAACACGCCAATGATAATATTCCCAACCTAAGGAAGGTCATCGTCATCAATCTAGAATCATTTGAAGGAATTAATCCATCGAAGATTAGAATTTAGCATATTGTTTATTCCAGATCCGAGGACAGAGTATCACAATCTAAGGTTAATTAATTACGAAATTTTACGCTTGATCTCTTTTGGAAACGGATTAAAAATTTCAAAGTTCCGCTCTTAGGGTCTTCGATCATGGAGAAATTGCGAACTGGTTGGCAACTCAATTCACGGTGCAACTCAACTTTACGATATCAGTAATTATATCAGCTTGTTTAATAAAAATATAATTTATTAAGTAATGAATATTATTATTTATTTAAACGCCATAGAATGGCTTTTACATTCTAATGATAGGCACATGATAGTATAAGTATACAATTGTACACAGGAGATTATCAGTATTACAATAATAACAAAATAAGAATGTATATTTAACAAAGTGATGTGTGATAAAAGCAAGTATGTATTTAGGTATACGATACTATTATGTGTTACTAAACTACTGTTACTATACAAAAAAAATAATAATATCAATGTTATAATAACAGAGAATATATTATTTAAACAGGATTATTTAGAATAAAAAAGATGTAAACAAAGGGGACTTATCACAAAAGTTGTCAACAGTATTTATAGACATTAAATAGAGTAAATTTATATTGAGTTTATTGTTACCTTCAAAGTTATCTTTGTTTGGATTTACTAAGCAGGTATTGCTAATTAGCTAACTGTTTCAGGGCTATCAGTTAAAGATTTAATAATAGTTTTGGTTTAAAAAATCATTTTTAATAAAATACTACATTTAAAAGCTATCTCTCTTCAGTCTGATAGTAAAGATATCTGAAGTAAGTAGTTGAGAATCTATAGTAAAATATTTATTTATTTTGAATTTCCCGCCCGGCTGGGCTTTTACATATTATTTTTTATTATTTATTACAAAGAACATCTAAGTAAGCACAACAAAATCAAAGCAAAATCAAAAACAAAATAGAAGACAAAATCAAAATATTATATTATATTATCAATCTGAACAAAATCGATATTTTCCTGCTCTGACATATGACACATACTTGACAGGTCGCGAGGCATAGCCATAGAAATCTGTCAACCTGGCAACTGAAACGCGAGGCGTAACCATAGTATCCTGTGAACCTGGCAAATGAAACGTCGGCGTAACCATGGCAACCTGTCAACTGAAATGCTAGGCGTAACCATGGCATCCTGTCAACCCGGCAAATGAAATGCTAGGCGTAACCATGGCAACCTGTCAACCTGGCAACTGAAACGCGACTAGTAACTGATCTTTAACACGTTGCCTGTGTGTGAACGGCCAATGAAATTCGCAATTTACTTTCCTGAGGATAGCCATTGAGTTGCCAGCTTCCTTTTTTTCAGTTCCTCCATGAACCGATGGACTTACTCCAATTTTAGAAGTGCTTTGTTTAAAAAAAAGTATGATTTTTTTCTTAGATTATCACGAATAACCCAAAATTTCACGATATGAACACTGTGTACAAGTATTACAATGAAGGAATAAAATGTATCGTGACTTTACGCAAGAATGTAGAAATATGAAGGTTCTTTATTTGCAATAATAATAATAATACATATAATTATACTTAATGCATAATAAACTATTAATTATGCACGTGTCCACATTAAATTAATACGATCACGGCTGATCGGTTTATGGAAATACATGTATAAAATTACTTAAGACTTGAGGAGAGTCAGAAAACGTGAGGATTTTGTTAAGTTTTTTGAATAATTACTACACAGCCCTATATAAAAGTATTTCAATTAACACGACAAAACTACAAAAAAATACATTAAAACTTAATTTCTTGGCCTTATAAAAAATATTAATACGTTCGATTCCTCAGCGGGCTAAGTCCTCCATGACAAAACAAGCAAAATTTTCGGCTTTCTGTGGTGGTAGTAGGAGATTTTCAAACATTGTTGGGTTATTCGTAACCCGGGAATGTTTGTCTTTCTTTTTAAAATTTAAAAAAATATATATCTCAATTGTAAAGAAGAACGGTGACCAGACAACTCGGAATGAAATCAACTCAGAACCTCCTTTGTAGTCATTAAAAATGATGAAAAAAAAAAATGGTTAAATAGGTTACGTTAGGTTAGGGTTATGGGCTTTTTAATTTTTTTGGTTTCATAGCTTGTAATGAATTTTCAAAGAGGTGTTGAGTTAACTTGATTCTGAGTTGGCAAGAAACCAGAAGAACAAATTTTGTATTTCTCAGTAAATAAATCTCGTACGGTCAGTTCTGGCGCCACGAAATTTGCGCAAATTTTAAATTTAAAATCTTAGGGTATCGAGGCTATTTTCAGTTCACAATTTGGGAGGTGGATATGGATACCGCCGTCCCTGGAACCATTTGTTGGATAACCAAAACCCCTGCCGTAGATCACCTTAAGTGGTTTGCTACGTTTGGTGACTTAGCAGGGATGAGGTTTGTCTAGTTCTTGGCGACGGATGCGTTTGCGATACCTACCGGATCGGGAGAGACTGCTTAAAGGATATCTTTTGACCTCTCCAGCCGGACTCTCTCGACCTCGCACCACATTGGAAGGAATGGATTCATACGCACGTCATTCCTTTACACACAGATCCCCACATTTCTACCCATCCCTCGTACCTTTATCTTTCCCAGAACTTCTTCTCCTTCATTTCACTAAATATACCCTACACGTAGCATCCCCAAAAATGACATAGGCCCCGTGGTGTTTTTTTTCCTTAGGGTCTCCTGTGTGGAGCTAAAGTAAAAAAAAATCTTGATACTATCATGAGCTAGGAAATTTTGAAAACCCCCCATATAGAAAAATATACATATTATCGAAGTAATATTGTTTAAATTTATTTTTCAGAAAAAAGAATGTCAACATTTCGGGCGAAACCGAGTGGTACATCGGATCAAATTGTTCAAATTGTTTTATATAAAAATCTAATTATTATAACAAAATTACAGAATGTAAGTACGCAATGCATGCAAGCATATTCGGTGTAAAGCCCATTAACGTAACAAGACACTTTACATTTCATTTGTTCTTTGTTAAGTGACAGCTCTTTCGCCTTCTATAAGATTTATCACAAAACATGGTGGCTTTTACGGTCGTGCTCGCGGCTCGCAGCTCACAGCTCACAGGGCGAAGGACGCTTGACATAATGATACGTGAGAAAAAGGACGGACGAGAGGGGGCAGTGACCTTAAAATCCTAGAGATGACTACCGAATGATGAATCCCAAACCAAGGGATAGTCTGAGAGGTTTTCTAATATTCCACGGTACACGAGATCTTTACACTGTGTAATCTGAGAAAATAAACACGCTTTTATAAAACAACATCTTCGTCATATCCGGTGTGGAGCCTACAGGAAGGGAGATAAAAGGTTTACCGCTGGTAATTCATTTGTAACCTCTTCCTCTTTCTGATTAACGACGCATGTTATAGAAAGAGAGGTTACAATTTAAAAACTTACAATGGAGCTCTCATCATCGTAGATCAACCAATGCCAATAATAATAATTCTTAATAATATATAAGTTTAATTTTATAATAAATAATGTGGCAATTCGTACATTAATAACATAAACTGTCAAAGGTTATTTAAAAAAAAAAGCAGAGTGTGCAATTCACATGCGGTAGAAGTGAAACCTTCAGAAAACTAAAGTAGACAAGAGTTGGGAGTTTATGAAGCTTTTTTTATCAATTCCAGTGCACCTTTTCCTATACATTTGGTCATCTTATAAGTACAATATATGGGTTTTCTTCTTCGGAGTCGCTAGTCGCTAGATGTCGCTTTCTTTCGTGTTATATGTGCCTGTTATTTTGGAGCGGTTTGAAGATTGGATATTGATTTTACAAAAATATTTAATTTTTTTGGATTTCGTAAGTTTCGATCCTTGGTCTGCTGAATACCACTAGACTAAAAGGAGGCCTGCGTGGGACCGTGGATTTATCGTATTATATTGGAACCGAATACCCGTGAAATAAATAAATATTTTATTGTTAACTCATTCTTTGGCAGGCTAAATCATATAGATGTATGTGTTTGTCTCGTTTTAGTGTCGCTCGTTTCTGTTTCATCGAGTTTCAAATCACAACACAACGAAGGTAAAGAAGTTTTCACTTTAAAAGCAATCTAAACGCTCGGTTCTGACGTCATCGATACCGTATGGTACGCTGTCGCAGCTGAGATTGACGTCATCTGATACAAAACATACAAAATCCCTTGACGTTACTTAAAACAATCTACGAGTAACATCAAAAAACTTATTTTTGAAGTAAAACTTCTTTACGCACGCTTGACTTGGGGAGTAAGTACTTAGTGAATGCGTGACGAGAGCGTTACGAAAAGTGTGATCGGGCGAGGCGAACGAAAATTGAGAGGGAGATATAAGTTAGTGAAGATAGAAAGAAAGAGAGTTACGTTTCGTATATTACTGTAGGGGCGAGAGAGAGGTGCGAGCACACATTTTCTTTCTCTCTTTCTCTCATAGCCAGTAAGACACAGTGCAGGCCTATTGTCTGTATCACTGTAGGAGTAAGAGAGAGCAGTGCGCGCGCACATTGTCTTTCTCTCTTATTTTATAAGTTAGTGAAGTTTTACTTCAGTCGTGTGGTCTAAAGCACACTCGTTTTTTTTTAACTTCTGTTATTCGATAAATATTGATTAAAAATATATCTTTTATAATATTTAAATTAGTTAAAAATAACCCGCATCTTACAGTTAACATCAAAGCCATAGATAATCGATTCGTTCGAGGTCTATGAGATGCCTGGGTAAGTACTAACTACTATGTAACTACTCGCCGACAAGTAGTTTGACCGTGTGAACCGAGCCGTAGCTTTTCAAATGCATTCAAAGTTCCATTTTCAAACGAAACGTAACACTCATAAAAAGACATTCGTGTACAAATCTTGGTAGTTACCCATATGAAAGTTTTCATTGAATTAGACGTGAGTACCTACTTGACTAAAGGTTTTATTATACATATATTATTTAGAAAAGGGGGGGGTAGGTACCTAAACTACGTAACCGTAGAAAATTTCCAATCCGTTTCGGTAGCATCTGAGTTCCGATCACGTCCAAACAAATTGAATGAATAAGATTGATGAATCAAAATAATTGTTAAAATAAAAAAGCACGACGCACGACTAAAAATTAACCTTGCACGGATCAATCTAAATTAATAAAATGATTAATTTTCTAACGCTTAACCCGTCTAATCACAGGAGACCCAAGTTGTCCCAAAACATCATATGCCGTTATAATAACAAGAGACCCAGATTGTCCCAGAGCGACCGTGCATTATTAAAAGTTATATATCTCTCTTCCTGTCATGCGAATATTTGTGATTTCTTTTATGTTAGAGAGCCAAAGAAATAATGCTTCTCATTGCCTTAGGATTATATGAGCTATGTTGTTCAGATATTTTACAAACCCGATCATAAGTGATGGTTTTATTTCTAGCCAATTTTCGACGCAACAAACATTTAATTTTAAAATAAAATTGTATGAAAGTGATAAAAAGTGAGGTGACAGTTTTATTACAAATTTTGTTTAAAAAAGGAATCTGTATTTAAAATTTTAAGTTTATTCTATTTTAAGTACTTTAATTCCAATATTCGCAGGTATGCATTTTTTAGCTAATTTATATTTCCAATATCAAAATTTTAATATTTAGAAAAAAAAAGTTGATTTCTAATAAACACATCGGAAAGATTATTTTGTATAAATTTTAGAACAATTTTTGTTTTTGCAAAAGGGTTAAAAAATAACCCATAAATAGGAAAATTTAAGATGCATGGCAAGAACCAGGAATTTTGCGCGCAAACCTTGACAGGCAAAAGGTTACAGATATTATTTTCTTAATACCCGATTTCGCCCGAACTTCAACGCAATTTTTTAAACTTTTCATTTTGAGATTTCATTTAATCATTTTGTACCTTTATAAAAATAAAATGTTTACCGGTTTACAGTGTTGATCATTATTTACAAACCAGTCTATTGATGTGACTTCGTTCACAGAGATTAGAGAGAATAACAACAGGTGTCGTTTCATGCAACAACAACATTCAAAATAAACTCAGGTTGGACGCCAAAAAATAACAAACTTTCTATAGAAAATCAATAACATCCTATCGTGACAAGTTGTTGCGATTTTTTGCGATATTTTATGGCTATACTAATTTTACTACCCGGCTTCGCCCGAGTATACTGCCATTTTTTTTTTTTTTTTTAATAATTTTTCCTTTGGAACAACACCGAATATACACTTTCAAATATGACGACGGAAATGAATTATGTTGAGGTATCGTACAAAATATATGGACTTGCCATTACGTGATAAAAGGCGTGTTATTTCCCCCTCCCATTGGAACCATTTTTCGGAACCGGCTGGGCTTTCGAAAGCCCCGCGTTAATCTAAAAAATGTGACGTCATCATTCTTGTCCGGGCCAGTGTCGATCTCTTATCGTACATTTTACGCACGGACGTTGTATGTCTATGGAACACATACTATGACATCGAGACACATGGCGACGCGAAACACAAATCCGCTGTTTACTGGGGCAAGTAAATCATGAAACATTTGTAAAAGTGTCTACGGAAACAAAATATTCGACTATGAAAATACTCAGAACCTTACTTTGCGAATTTGGACTTGACATATCTGTTCATAACGTGTAAACATATAAAAAGGTCTATTCATTCAAAAGCAGATTTTACTTTCAAGAACTAAATGGTGATATTATAGTGCGAGGTGCCTATAAACTGTTAGATTGATTTATTGGCGAATCACAAGTCTCTTTCCTCTCTTCGTCCCGCCATAGTTGGTTTTTACCCCTCATCTGTAAGTTCTCGTCTACCTATTTGTATGTCTATGGTTGCGTCGATGTAAATATTCCAAACTGTAGAGGCTATGCAGATTTCATGACCCAGAGCTCAACTATCGCCCTTAAAAGATAATTAACATATTTACATATTCAAGGCCGGAAAATGAGCAATGGTAAACTAAAAATACAATAAATCTTGGAACCTACAGTTTAAGAGGTTTTACAAAGAAAAAAATATTTTTTTTACTTTTTATACTAAATGTAGAAAATTAAATAATGTACTACAGCCAAATAATTTCAAAGAGCGCATGATTGAATCTATTTTTGCACACTAGTGGTTAAAATTGGTTCGAAATAGTTCGTAACACGCCTGCAATTCCCTTACAGCAGTAGTCATTCGATACAGTACAGTACACCATTTACTTCGCAAGCAAAAATCTCTTTAAACTGATTATATTCAGCAACAGAAGAATAATTGAAGCATGTGTCAAAAATGAATACGAAAAAGTTTAATTACAGGTAAATAATATTTCTTTATGAACGCCGCAATTCGACAGGTTGTTGGATTTCCTCCCTAAATAGAGGGTGCGTTGAATAAAGCAGGTGGTAAGGCAGGAGACAGCTGATAGCCAGTCCTAGTCGCCAGACGCAGGTCAAGAAACAGGCCTTACGCAGATGCAGGTGAAATTATGTATTACCCCCTTTCCTTAATTTACTTAAATTTTAAATGAAAGGCGTTATTAGGTATGTAATACAAGTATTTTGTACTAAAAATTGCTGGTTGAACTCAAATCTTGCCGATCAAGAAGATATCAAAAAAGCTCTATAACATTTAGAAAACAAAGGGGTAAGAATGCCAAACGCACGCCGTAATCATATGCCGAATGCCAATCGCACTCGTAATAACTTATTTGTTTTTTGCAAAATGATGTTTTTGTAAATTGTACCGTCTTACCTGATAATGTATTTATATATTTCTGAAAAATTATATTTCCATCTTATGTAGTTTTCCCAGGAAGGCTACTTATATTCAAAGAAATGTTTTTTTCTGTCTAATATTATAAAAAAATATTATGTAATGAAAGACAAACGAAAATATTTGGGTTTTATTATATAAACTAGTTAAATGAGCGTTCTTCACAATAAAAATAAGTCGTATGAGGATTTCCGATAAATAAATACAATACTGACTTTTACTAGAAGCATTTATTGGGGTTGAAATTCCCGGACAAGTGCGGAGAGTTACTAGCAAATCCACAGTGGATTTCTTGGCATACTAGGGGATAACGGTGAGCTCTGGCGTCACGCAATTTGAAGAGTTTTTTACTATCATTTTCTACATGAACAGATCCAGACAGCAGCATGTAGAACGAAGATTGTCACAATGAAAATCAACCTCCGGTAGGAAAAGATCTTATTTTGTTTTAGTCGTCCTTTTCAACTGCGGAATAAGAAAAAAGAACGTTGAAATTCCGGTAAAGCCGGCTAATAAAGACACTAAAGCTAGTATTGTTATAATATAATACAAGTCATAAACGCATAGCAGAATGGAACATAATAAAAGGAAATAGATATTTTTACATTACACGATAAATGGCACGTAGGTCAGTTTTAGCCAGTCTTTTTACAATCGGCGATTTATCTAAGTACCTACATAATAAGTTTTCCAACAACGAATAAAATGATTAAATTAAATCTCGATTACCTAGAAGAAGGTCAATATCGATGTGCCGGTAGTCACAACTCTATTGAATTAAATGTGGTATCGATTATCAGGTCAATAACGATCCCGCATTAATCGCACTTATTATTACAACCGACCCCATTTTGCTAAGATTCGGTTCACGGAAAAAATAATGATTCTGTTTTTAGACTAAATGAAAGCAGGGCAGGTAGATTGTTTTAAGAACCTAAATAATTTCCTCCATAACAAATGCAAAATAATTAGCTAGAAGTAGAAACACAAGATTCAAGAAACAGGCATTCGCCTAGTATGGTCATTTAATAAATCTTATCTATGGAAATGTCAAATATATGAACCATGTATTATGTAAATAAATAAATAACATAAATATGTTTTAATCCTCTGTTAGTAAGTACCTACCTAAGTAATTAATATTATTTTTTTAAAACTTTGCTAAACGAAGAACAGTCACTATGTTTTAATCTTTTATTTTTGTTTTTTTTTTTTTTTTTTTTAATATTATTTACAGACCATGTTCCGTATGTTAATACTCATCCTAATTTGACTGTCCTAAAAGGGGAATACTCCTGGTTGGGCAGTCAAAAAATTTCTTAAATAATGAATATAAATGTATAATCTTTTACTAAATAAATAAATAAGTACCTACCAAATACGCGGTACATTGTGAAAGAGCACCATTCAAAATCGAAACATTGCTTAAAACGGCTTTAGCCGTGTTTGATGATCAGATCTGAATAGCTTAGTAGTTGCCAATCTTACTCTTTCCATTCTCCTTCCCTTCAGTCTCACGATGTACCCGATCGGTGTTGCCATAGTTCCACCCGTTCTGGACATAACCATCATCAATTTCGATTATTTTTTGAGGTTAAATAGCAGACGTTATTATTCGAAGGGTGTTTCGTGTGTACCCCCTTCTGTATTAAACCAGACACGTGCTACTGCCGTCTGCATAATACATCCCGGCGTGGAGTATAAAGAGTGCCACACAGTACACACACACCACCGATTGGATATGACCCACACTGGCAAAAGATGACCCCGAGGGGCGAGGGGGGGATATCGCACCACGGGGCCAGTCCCCCAGTCTGACTACCAATACACAATACACTCAATGTCTGCGCTTATATTTAATAATATATCCAATAATCGATCCGCAATGCTTAACTTGTATACCTACTAAACTTCATAACAGAGATTTCTTGTAATAACACTTGGCACACAACTACAGTAAAAGAGTGTAATGAAGACAATGTGTAAACAATAGCGACTTGTTATTTTTTTTTTTAAAAACAGCAACACTGTGGCATCATGTATGCAATGACATTATAAACATACTATGTAGGTATAAACACATTCCAAACTTTTCACGTCAACATTAGTATACTTAAGTAATAAATTTTGCAAACATTTCACTAACAAAGACACTGTTTTGTAAACAATTAATAATAGCTACAGGTACCTACTATATTTGTGACAAAACTAAATATTGTATATATATTTTTAAAGCTGTAACGCAACACGATAGCATTATTTGTTATATTTATAATTTTTTTCATATTTTAAGGTTTAGGTTAGGTTTTTAAAATGAAGACGTTCCTAATTGCTGATAACAGCATAAATTGTAACCACTTTGTTTCTCCTATAAACAAGACAACAGAAATATTGCAACGGAGAACTCTTTGGTACCTACCTAGGACCGTAATACATAAGAACAACCTGATCTAAAGTTTTAAAATAATAATTCCATTATAATAGGCAAAGGACCAAAGGGTAACCATGTTTTTTTTGCACTAATGACACTGTTGTTACCTATTACTATTGCGTACCTACACACACTATCGACACTTCAAAGTATTAACAATGAAAACAATTATTATAATTCCAAGCAATAACTACTAGACTGTTATGATTTAGTAAGACGTAACTAACTGTGCCTTAGCAAGTCATTACGCCATAATAATATTTATTAATCACCATAGCCACTGCGTGTGTACGCGATTAGTGTCCCTGGGACAGACGTCACAAGGCTCATTGTCGATTGAACTCGAGACAAACAACAAAAGAGGCACTCGAATAAACATTACAATAATAAACACAATGATTGTTTTGGTACGTTGGACGTTATGCACATTATATACGTTGAACGCGAACGACGGGATCTCGACACCGCACGACAGGCACGCCGCGTAGATGTGTTCACACTGGCGCAAAACACAAACATTGCCACAACAGAATACAGAATAAAACATAAAGCCACACGGCTCCGGAACACGCGACTGCGATGGGTCTACTACTTATCGAGGCCTACGCACTGTGAAACTGTGAAATATACTACAGAATAGATATTATATCCGAGGGCATACCATTAAAAAAACCCGACAGGAAGCAAAACTAAACAGTAAACACAGAGGTTAGAATCCGCCCGGCGCGAAAGTAAAGCAATACTAGCTAGGAAGGTAGGTACCTACCGTTAAAAGAAAAAATCTGGCGCGCATAATGTGACGGCGCGAAATCAAAACAAATGTTTTTTTATTATGACAAAACTGCCAAACCCGAGTAGGTACAAACTTTCGCCGGGTCAAAGTTACCAAATGGTCAAAGATCGATTATTTGAATTTATTGCACAAAAAACTTTTTTTATGGCCACACTGCGTTATGTTTTTGCGGGAAACAACAAATTGCGTTTAAAAGTTGAATTTTTTAAATGGTTTCGAGCGCGGCGGTAGGTCCGCGGCGCGATCACAGATCGCAGAATGCAGATCAGGCAGTAACTAAAGTAACAACTGCTGCGTTTCGGAAGAAATAATTCAAAAAACAGAACATTCCGCCTCTAATATACGACAAAGAAAACAATGCCGATGCTCTATCGCTTCCGAGTTGACAATTACGAGACGGGCGGGAGAGGGACGCCCTGCTATTCCATAGACGTACTACCTATTGCAATGTGGTAGGTACCTACAATGTAGTATGAGAGGAAGCACCTTGCGAGCTCGTCACATTTTCTGTGAACGGTGAACCCTCTGCCTCTGCCGGGGGAATGACGCGGGGCGAACGTGGAATTGAACTGACGATCGTATGAATGTCTATTTTAGAAAAATAAAAACAGGGAGTACCTAATTCAACACAGGAATGACCGCAGCGCTTGCAGTTAGGTTGCATTCACATGGTTCTATCATTTAAAAAATACATGCAAACGAAAAAATGTTTTAATAATTATTACTAGAACTAATTGAACTAGCCTAAAACTTGTCAGGAAGAACTTTTCCAAAAGAGGAATTAAGGCTCCATTTATAAGCTTTAAGAAAAAGAAAATTACTGAAGATGATTTGAAAGAGAGATATTGTAAGTACGAATGATAGAGTGAGGGTGCTAATATAAATAAAAAATATATTGTAATTAATAGTTAATAGGCGTATGCGACTGTTGCGAAAATATTTAATAAAACACGACTAATTTAAAATTGAGTAAAAATCTCTTAACATCTGAGTTAAGTAGCATTAGAAGGACTGTGATTTTTTCATACATTAGCATATTAAATACCACAACGAGATGTGTTTTTTTTTTCGGAGCATACTTTGAGATTTTTTCTGTCGAGGGAGTTTCATATAATTGGTACTTTTAAGATTATCTTTAAAAATGTTTTTTTAAGAGATTAAAAAAGTGTTAACCTGAAAAGTGGTCAAGGGAAGGACCTATGTTATAATGTCGAAATATTATCAAATATGTTTCTTTAAAGTTTTATTTATGATTTAAAATGATGCAAACGAGAAAATTAATTAAAAATGATGCCCAAAGCAAACCAGGTCGTGCCAGAGATATATTTCAGACTAATATTCTCAATATACATTCTAAACAGTGGTGACGTCACCGACTGCAAAGTTAAGCGTGTCGATCAGGATGTCAGTCACAATGCATCTCCGAATACTACCTTATTTATTTATTTTTACATTAACTCCACATAAAAATATTCATCTGAGATGCTGTGTGGAGGGTCTTTTTGAGGAGAGGAAGGAATGAACATTGGTCTTGAAGAGACCCATGTTGTAGGAAGGAGGAAACACAGAGGCCGGCAAATCGTTCCACAGCCGAGCTGTTGAACACAAGAACGAGTCGAAGAAACGACCCGTTCTCATGAGACAAATGTCAACCGTGTACATATGTTGGGCACGCGTTTGGCGTGTTTCCCGACTATGCACCGGTGCCGAAGGGATCAATGACGCTAGTTCCTCGGAGCATCTTCCATTGTAATACCGGTAGAATAAGGATAGTATTCCCAGCCGAAGTCTGTGCTCTAAAGATTGCAATCCGTCTGTTAAGATGGGAGAATCTATCAAACGGACCGCTCGTTTTTGCACAGAGTCGAGGGTATTTTTCTATAAGAAGCGGCTTTACTTCATTTGTATACTGCCGATAAGCAATAATTATTAATAGCGTTACAAACAACCCCCGTAAAGTATAAAGTATAAACTAATCGGAATAATAATTTCCAATTAAATACTGTAAACGCAATATGTAGTGTGAAAATCAAATGAAAAAAATCAAAAATAATGTACTATCGTTAAAAGTTGTGCAGTTATGTAAATACGTACCGTGTTTTATTCCAATGTTAATAAAATAATAATAATTCTTATCTGCAACGAGTCTTGACATCTGATCTCTCTATCATCAATACAGATACAAATGTAAGAAATAGATTAATAATAAATTAAACTATCATATACATTTTGGAGGGTTTAATATTCAACCATTGAACACATTTTAACACACTTTTTTAGATTATAATTGAGTAATACATCATTACCATTTAATATTAATAACACAACAAAATATTTGAATTGGACTGGATTAATTGATTGCTGATTTTTTTGTAAAAATTAAAAAAAAAATTGTATAGGACAATTTTGTGACATTCCACCACAAGGGCGATTTATTCTAGTTGCTTTTAATTATGAGACGATGTATGAATGTGAAAGAGGCAAGGAGTGTGTGCCAAGACCGAGTTGTTTGGCGGTCCGTCCTCTCTGCCTACCACTGCGGAGAAACGGCGTAATGGTTCGTTTAGTTAGTTAGTTAGCTTTTATTTATATTATAAAAAGGTAGAAAATCCTTTTGTACGAAGAAAAACAATTATACTTGACTGTTAGTTCTAGAGTCGTGTAATTTGTCACAATTTTAATAAGTCCAACGCAACTATTTTCAGCTCGGTACTTAATTTCACAATGAGCTATGTAGCCATATGCAATAGAATTTTTTTTTTAAGATAAAAAATTCAGGAAAAACTGGGTAGTAGAGCTATATTTCTGGATAATGTTCTTTTTATTGTAAAAACTTAACTAAAAACCGAATAAATGACGTAATACTCAATTTGGATTTATTAACTTAGCGTAGCAAAATCCTGTTTTGACTCGACCACTTTGCATTTGGTCTGTCTTTACCACTTTGCAATTTGTTTGTGTGCTAATGTGTCAATTCTGTGTACATGGTAGTCGTTTGATGGTACATTTTAATTCCGCCAGAGCGCATGGGCGTCATTATAGAACTACTAGTAATTTTGTATCTGTAAACAATATACAAATTTTGATAAAGTTTAAATATTCAGACTCATTATTTACGCAAACCAAACCTAATAAACTATTTTGTATAAAATATCAACAGGTTCTTAAATTTTTTAGGTTAAGGTTGGGTTTAATTTTAAATTAAAACCAAATCTTGATTCCTAGATTAAATCAATGAAAAAAAAACTGAACGTAAGAATTAAAATGCATTATTTACCAATTCCGCCAAATTAATAATCTATGCAAAGATTGTAAACTGGCGTTAGTGAATCTACGAGTATTGAACGGCTCTGAATAGTAACTTTATCCAAATTTTCTTCAGTTTCCATTCTACTAAAAAAAACTACTTTAATAATTTGTGCATTATGCAACTCTTTGATAGCAAGCTCGCTGCAGGCGGCCCCGCACATGCAAAATGAATGTGCACAACTCGCGGAAACTGCCGAAGTCCGGTTCGGTAATTTCCGCCGTTCTCGTCCGGCAAACGGCAAGCGGCGGACTGGCGGACTGGCGGACGGGCGGACGGCTCACCGCAGCGGTGTTCGTGAACTTTGGCGCGCGAGTGTAGGTAAGGTAAACACAGTACGACAATGAGAATCTAATAATATTAAACAGGTTGGTTGGGACGGTAGCAGTGATGGTATTTGTCTAAGGAAATTTCCCTAGAATTAGGGGAGAAAAAAATCCAGGGAAATGGGAAATCGACACAAAATATAGGGTAATTTTGAACGCTAGCTTTGTTAATTGAAATATGAAACTATTGCTGGAATTGCTAATAAACCTAAATGATGGTTTTAAAAAATAATGGTATTGTGATTTATAAAACTGGAAACACAAAATATTATTATTATCGTAATCGAGTTTATTATTCCCAATTTTTCTCCTCCAAAACTGGACCGATTTTTTTTTTAATAACTATATTAAAAGAAAACACTCGGATGTCTGTACGTTTTGCTTTTTTAAAACATATATTGTCTTGTTTGTACACAGAACGTCTGTTGACGGGTTCAAACCAGGCAATTTTCAGATAGGAAATTGGGGAATACGTTTGACAATACGCCGCCCGATTCCCTCTTAAAGCGTCGTATCCCCGCTCAAAAAGAAAAAGACGGAGAGATATGTAATTACGAATGTTGGAGAGAGCGCGCTAATGTTTAAAACGATAAAATTGAAGCCAAAGTTGTAAAAATGTTTAAAATAAAACACGACTCGTTTAAAATAGAGCAAAAATCTCTCGGGGGCTGTCTAAAAAAACATTAAAAGATACACTGTGAATTTTTTCATTCATATAACCTGTGAAATAACTGAAACAAACGTTTTTATAATAATTTCCGCAGCATACTTTGCGATTTTTTTATATCGAGGGAATTTCACATAATTTGCGTTTCGGCGTGGGGAATGTATAGATAATTATCTTCAAAAGTAGCATATATTTTTTTAAGAGCTTTAAACTGGAGATATGTAAGAAATCAGTAGAAATTCGGGTAGCGGCGGCTTAACAGTGTTAAAAAATATTATTTCAACAGGGTTGCCAACCATCTCTTTAATTAGATAGTTTTATATAATATTACAAATCAGGGCAGGATAGGCAATATAGGCATATACTTAATACGTTAGGTTATTTATAACATGGGTGCTTGGTATCTATTTAATACGATATTTTACTAGCAGACGCCCACCTGCTTAATTTATATTACCTAACAGGGTGATAGGTAAGTACCTTAGCACCTAATAATCTACTAATCCAGGGTATTTATAACAGGGTGGGTGTACCAACTTAATAAGCTTGGTTATTTACTTAACAATATTATGTCCATTCAAATTGATGCAATTCCAATGTAACGAGGCGTGTGCGTAGGTTTGGCAAAGCGCTATTATAAGCAATCGGAAACAATAAGTTATATGGCGAGGAAATACATAAATATAAATTATCAAACCGTCCGGAGTCAGTCGATCTCTCCACTAGAAAAGTCACCAAACGAACATAGCTCAAGGCATTATTTATGATATTGCACTAGAATAAGGACTAAATAAAAAGTCTCAAGCGTTTTTTTCTCGGAAATTGGTATTTCAGCACGAAGATACTGAAAATATTTTACATTTTAGAGTACGTGAAACGTCCTACATTACAGGGACGTCGATGAATGAACATAATCAATATGTATTACAAAATAAAGTGTACAAAAGTGTGCGTCCCGCTAAAACTAAGAAACGAGTCCCGGTATGATCAAGGGAGTTATATGGTGTGGTAGCCCTCTATCCCCCATCCATGAAGAATGTTCCTGTTTTTACCTAAAGGACGTGTTTTGAAGATATAAGGGCTGGAAGTTTTGCCTTGTAGAAATTTTTAGAACAGTCCAGAACATTCGAGAGAATTCCACAACATTCCAGAACATCCCGGAACTTTATGGAATGTTCGGGAATAGGGGATCGGGAAAATCATTGTGGAACATTCCAGAACACTCTCGAATGTTGTGGAATGATCTGGAATATTGTGGATTCGAGGCCTTTTTGTATGGGTGGGTCTACCCATTGGTAGGGGTATATAAAGCAAGATCCGTGGTGGGTTCGAACGTCAGTTCAATCTCATATCAACTCCCGGAGCGAAGCCGGGTACCCCCCCAGCTAGTAAGAAATAAATTATTATAACATTCAATGTATTGGAATACAATTTGAAGCATCTACGGAATGTTTAACCATTGGAGAAGAAAATAAACATTTACAAATCTTAATGCAATTTGAAAAAGACAGAAAATAAAAAAGGTAAACGGTCGCAACTGGGAATTGAACCCATGTCCTCTGACTTAGGGGACAACACTCTTCCAAATGAACTACTGAGACCTACTTACGTGCGGTCAAAAAAAACTTAAATAACTTCAAGTAGTAAGTAGTGAATATGGCATCCAAGAAAAGAGGGTATCAGATTCTTCAATAGTGACCGACTGCCAACCCTGTACAAATCCCAAGTATGCGCAACGATTGAATATAAGAGCCACCTCTGGGCTGGAGCCCCAAAATACTTGATAAACCTACTTGATTATGTGCAAAGGAAGGCGGTCCATCTGATGGACAATCCGCTGTTAACAAACCAATTGCCTTCTCTAATGCACAGACGCAATAAAGGCATGAGTCTATTATGCAGGCATTTACGAAAGCCTGCTCTAAGGAGCTAGCAGCATTGATCCACAGTGCACGTGCTTGAAATTCGACGGACTCGATCGGAAAGCTGTTGTTGGCTTCATAAGAACGGGTCGCTTTTGCTTAAGTCGGCTCGGGTGACCGGACAACTCAGAATCAACTCAATTCAACACCTCATTTGAAACGTCATTAAATGTGATGAAAAAAAAATGCTTAAATAGGTTACGTTGTGGGCTATTTGTCTTTTTTCCATAGCTTTAGACTTTTCGAAGAGGTGTTGAGTTAAGTTGATTCTGAGTTGTCATGAACGAGCTACCGGCATTTGTTTTTCCTGCTTCGTTATAATCCGGGCCTCTTCAAGACCCGCATTAATAAATCCCTTCCTACAACAGCCCCTACCTTAACCCACCTCGCAACGCTGCTCAATCGGGTGGCGACATAGTTCCCCTATCTAACACACGAAAAAAGTAATCATGACACAATTCGTCTTAAAAAATGGCTCTTATTAAACTGCTTCTACATACATGTACGACTGCGCTTAAGTATGCGTGCGTATATGTACACCTCAAAATCCCACATTCAAATGCTCTAGTGTGAGTGAGTTGGCGCGTGCGCTCTATGCCCCTCTGACGTCACAAAATGGCCGCCGGCCGCGAAGGTGAAACGGGCCCTGTGACGTATACCCTCGTCTCGTCCGCAACCAACAACATACAAATAAAGCAACAGGGCACCACGCACAAACACACAACCAAACATATTAATGACATTATGCAATCAATAAATTGATTGAGTTCTTTTTATTAGGTGCCTGTTTCAGTGAAGTTGTTTTGACGCGCGAGGATCGCATTTACGACAATAGTGGCGGGAAGAGCGAGCGGGATAGATTTATAAGATAATTATTACAAACAGATTGACTGCGCATGCGTTGGAAAGAGATGGTATGTTTTAAGCGTATTGTAAATTATGGCGGGGAATTGATAAATTTGCGGATTGATTGATTCAATGACAAATAATAAAAATTAACGTAAAAGCAGGCGTTTATTTATCATATCGTGAAACATGTTAGGCATCAACAATTTGGGGCTTGCATAATGGGGGTTTCGACGATTCTATAATGATATATTCTATCGAAGCGAAGCTTGGATTAACGGTTTTATAGGTTAACGAAAGCCAACATCCATCTTTGTTCAATGACGTTTCTTTGTTTTGACAAATTTCTCAGCAATTGACAACAGGATTGTTATTTTGGTAGCTAGTAAAAACTATAATGCGTATTGTTTCACAATTGTTCAAAAAGTTCATGCAAAGCGTCACTGAGAAACATTTTTTTTGCCTTGCTTATGTTTACGAATTATGTTTACATAGTTCTTAGCGAAAAAAAAACAGCAAGTGTTTAGCGTACGTATATCGAACTTTTTCAATCTTACTTGAATTTTTGAAGTAAAAAATAACAAGTTTGATTTACGCTGTATGCAAGCAATGCATCTGTGTGAGTACTCTGTGTGAGTTGTAATTAAGACTCACTGCAATATCTGCAATGTCAAATCAAAAGAAAAATATTGGTTTGAACCAACGACCATCGCACACGAGAAATATAACGTATACGCCAAAAAATATTGAAATATCAAATCAATATTGAATTTTACTAAACTACGTGAAATTCATCTATATTAATAATGATATACCTAAAAAAATTGTAGAAAATTCGAACCGAAATTGAACTTTACAAAATTACGTGAAATTTAACACACGTATTAGTATATCTTTACATTACCAAAAAGGCAAACTAAACAACATAATTACGACACAAGACACAGACACCAACACATGACTCCAAAGACAAATACTACCTATGGACAAAGACATTACCATAATTTAGCTCCAAAATTTTTAAATTTAATTGAAACAGATATTAAAGATATTCGTATGACAAAAAATGTTAATCTAAAAACCAAAATTTATACGTGGATATTCAACAAAGGCATTGTATACTGCGGGCAGATAACTTATACAAAATAATAACCAACTAAACGCCCATATCTTTCTCTTTTCCTATCAAATAATAATATTTATTTTTTGTAATTCTTATTATTCTTAAATAATTATTTTATATTTTAATATTTCTTATTTGTTATATTTCTCATCACTTCTCTTTTCCTTTTCTTTTTATTTTCCCTTCATTCAATTTATCTTTTCAAATGCAAATAATTTTTTTTATTTAATTTTATCCTACAACATAAAGTAATCAAAATTTCATTAAATTCCTGCCACCTCGGAACAGGCTGAGCCTAGTGAGGTGGTATATACAAAAAAAATAATACTAAAAGAAATTGTAGGTACTTCAAACTGTAAAAAAAAAGTATTTTTGTGCTTATATGTATTATCTTGGTTAATAAATAATAATTAAAAAAAATTTAAAAAAAGTAAAAATACGCCAAAATAAAATCACAGAAAATTCGAATCAATATTGAACTTTACTAAAAGACGTGATATTTTACATATGTGTTATATTAATGTCCTTCCTAAAAATCATAGATACATCAAACCAAACTTTACTAAATACCTACCACCCCAAAAGAAAATCATTATCATGTACCTTCTAGACCGACTCGACTCAAAACACCTTTTCATTGTGACAATACTTTGACGAACGCAGAACAAAACTCAATCATAAATCGCTTACATATTTTAGGCAATGAATATGCTAATATCGATCACGCCGCCGGCAATCTGGCCTCATACAAAAGATGCATTAAACTAAATTTGTTTGGTAGTAGCACGTAAATATTATAATACATCATGCAAATCATCATGTAAATATTATAATTATATGCCTACCAGTACTTCACACTAAAACTACTAATGTACTAGAAATCATAGGCACTGTCACTGTCACTGTGTTTATCATATCGGATAACATAATCCAGGATTTTTTTAACTTTTTATATTTTATATTTAAATCTTTTTAGGTAACTTTTAGAGATATTTTATATTTCTACATTTTACCTTTTATTGTTTTATTTCTCACTTTAATTTTTTATTTTTACTTTTTACCTAATAATTTATGGTTTGTACTTTAAACTTTATATTTTATACTTTACATTTTATTTTATTCACTGCTTATTACCTAACTTTTTACCTTTTTTCTTAAATTTCACTTAAATTCTTCATGTTGTTGTCAGTGGCGGATTTCCCCTTAGGCCTAATAGGCCCGGGCCTAGGGCGGCCAGATATTAGGGGCGGCCAATCGCGACAAAAAAGTCACAGATCATAACAAGAAATTACTTTCTAAGTACCTAAATATTCTACGTACGAGAACGTCATTGCTAGCCGCAAGGGTCTCGCGCTCGTGCTCGGAAGTTTCATAAGAGCGTGTTCACACACAGCTATAATATGCGTGGGATGGCGTATTTCGGCCTATCGCTCGCTATATATTCCCAATTGGAATATATGGCTAGCGATATGCAAGAGCGTGTTCACACACAGCACACAGCGCGCCCCCCCCGCCCCGCAGCTGCCCTCGCCACACCTATCATGCGCCGTCGCTCGCCCGCTCGCGTATTTCCAATCCCTACCGGGATTCAGTCGCGCTAGTGCCGCTAGTGACTGAACCGCGTTAGGTATTGTTATGCATAAATCACCTTACAAAAGCTATAATAAATAAATAAATCAGAGATTACAAAATAATACAATAATAAGCTGTTATTTATGCCAATTATGAACTTTCCACTGATGATAAATAATAAAGTGTGACATTATAAAGGGTAGGTATTTTCTTTAAAAAAATATATTTTTAGTTAAAATATATGAAAAAGGAGGGGGGGGGGGGGGGAGGAGGAACATAGGAATAGGATTAAGAGGCAAAGGATTTTTATTTATTTTTAACATTGTTCTAAAGTAGCCTACGGATTTCGGATTTGTGACATCATGGTCAAAATAGATAAAGCATTGCAATAGCTCCGTGTAAAAATGGTAGGAAATGTGGTCCATTTTTGGACCAAAATCAATCGCAGAAAAATAAAAGTGGTCCGTGGTCCATTTTTCAATCGAAATCGTTCCAGTGTAACAAACCCTATCGCGACTGAAAGGCGGTAGGGATTGGAAATACGCCCCCGCTCGCGACAGGCGACAGCAGTCAGTGGTCAGTGGTAGTAGTGTTCAATATCGGTACTTTTACTACCCGTCGGTATCCGTTACTTTCACAAAAAGTATCCGTTACTATGTAATCGTTACTTGATTACTTTGATTACTTTCGGGTAGTAACTACTACAAGTATCAAATCGTTACTGAATGCTTTAATTACTTTCGGGTAGTAACGACTACTAGTATCAATTCGTTACTGAATGCTTTGATTACATTTGACTTCTTTCGGTTCCGGATACCGACGGATACTTTTATAATAGATACAAATCGTTACTGGTTACATTTTGACGTTTGTGTATTTCGTTAGCGTGAATAGCGTGTACTTTGGTTATGAATTATTAGGATTCTACATTCTACGTTAGATATTTATAGGTACTTTGAATGTTTTGAAGAGTTTTGTGTTTAGATTTTTTTAACATTATCTTTGATTTTATACGAACAATTAAAATACCGGAGAAAATATTTTATATGGAATACAGCTACATAATATATTATGTTTATGTGTAGGTACAAACAAAAATATTGCAGCATCTCTCACCAGTCGTGGTTGGATAATATTAAACTTATCTTCACAGTCGCAGTCATCGGATATATTATTGTTATTGTTATTTTATCGAAAAAAAATAACACCAAATAATTTCGATCACATAATCACTCACTTATAAATCACAAAAACCAGAAAAAACGCAAAGTGTTAGAAGTTTCAACGATCACAAACGGCCCAAACACAATAATTTATAAAAAAAAATTATGAACACACAGATTAAATATATTATTACGTAAAAACAAAGTCAAAGGTTGTAATAAAAACTGACGCAAATTCGTAAACAACGAACTAAAAGTTAACATGCTAATATAGCCGTCGGCAAAGCTATACGACCGAAGAACTGACGAACTTCACTATTTTCCATTTAATCAACGAACAAAACAATTTTATTTTCAGTTATTAATTTGGGTCCCATCACGAAAACAAGTGTGAAAGCATTAGTATCGCACCACTAACAATAACAGCTTTAATACAATAATATAAACAATTTGAAATGGAATCCATTCCCCGGAGTTACAATAAGATCCCAGTTCTTTTTTGTTTACGTAGGCAATTTTGATCGAAAATTACATATTAACACACTGGATTGACGTGTTATTTTCCTTTGAAATACGAAACGTAATTTTACATGCGAGTTTTGATTTTTGTTTTTCTAGCTTTGCGATAAGTTAATAAAACACAATTTTAGGCTGGTGGTAATTTTTTATACCTTTTATTTATTATTTATTTACATCTCAAATAATATCTTATTATACCTATGGTAATAGATGTTAGGCGGGTTTATTACTTGGCGGAAATTTCTACCAACCAAATTCATCTTTATAATCATAAAATGAATCAATCAAGCGCATATTGTATTTTTTTTCTAAACTCCACAGAAATTTATATCTTATAATGTGTGAAGGAAAAAAAGAAATAATAAAATTATTACTGTGAAAACTTTTTATAGTCGTAATAATAATACTCATGTTTTATTATGTTTATACCGTTCGAAAATTGTAGTAGATACCTACCGTCAAAAAACTTGAATACTTAGTATAAATTGGTAGCAATATATTATATCAGATAGCAAGGTATACAAACATAATTATAAACTGAAAGCGTTTTTTTACCAATAAACGTAAACACCGCAGTATTTTTCGTCTCTGGCAATACAGCTGGCTCTAGCGGGGAGCGCCTCCAGCGGCACAAATAGAAACGACCAAGTAATCGGTACAAAGTGTGGTTTATTAACTGACGTGGAGCGCCTCCAGCGGCACAAATAACAACCAAGTAATCGGTACTGAAGTATCCGCATCAGAAGTAATCATTTCAAAAGTATCAATGAAAGTAATCATATCAAAAGTAACGGATAGTCTTCGTTTTCAGTAGTCGGTACTTTGATTACTCGGTGAGTACCGATTACTTCAGTACCGAATGATTACTTTTCATGCATCTCTAGTCAGTGGTCAGTTCAGTCGTTCAGTCGTTCAGTGTGCGTACAGCAATTGCAGCGAGGGGATGAGCGTTTTTCTAATTTCGTAAAGGTATTCGCGACGCGACGTGTATGTATGTACTGCAATATTATCAGGGGTCTCTAAACAACGGTCCGCCAATTTCATCAATCCGGCCTGCGACAATTATACAGTAATTGAACTAGCGAATTTAGCAAGCGTATTTTTTTACATTAATTCCACACCGGAGGTCCTGAGGAAAATATTTTCCCTCACGACCTATGTCATCTTAGGTGATGCTGTGTGGAGGGTCTTTTTAAGGAAGGGAAGGATAGGAAGTTCTGGAAAGGAAAAGGTATGAGGGGTGGGTAGGAATCTGGGGGTTAGTGTGTCCAGGAGTGACATACGTATGAATACATCCCTCCAACTGCGGTGCAAGGTGATGGGTCAAAATAGTTCGGCTGGAAAGGTCAAAAGGCCTCCCTCACCCAGTCTCTCTCGATCCGGCCCGCCACGCAGCAACTATGAATGATAATAGCAGGAAAATTAAAACGGTTTTGACCTTAGGAACTTACTGGAACTTACTGAAAAGTTTGGATACTCCTGGTCAATATGATGGGTACTGAGAAAGGGGCGGCTACATGGCCTGGGGCCTAGGGCGGCCAAGACTGCAAATCCGCCACTGGTTGTTGTACTATTTATAAATATGTCAATTATGTTAATGGCACGTGTTGTGCCGTATATATGTAAATATGTAAATAAATAAATAAATAAATAAATTCTAACCATTCTAACGTGATTTTTGTTGTTAGTTTTTGGGGTGTTATGCCGTGTTGCGCTACCTCCTTCTATAGCCGGCGCTTCGGACAGCGTTACAGTGTCCATCATCAGGGCAGATCCGGTAGATCCGACGATCTACCGGATCTGCCCTGATGACGCTTTTGGCCGTGAAAATCTAAAAACTTATCATTCTAACGTGATATTTAACATCCCTATTATTTAATAAACTACCCCAAAAGAAAATCAAAAAATTTGAACCGATATTGAACATTGTCTTAAAATACGTGATATTTAACATCCCTATTAATTAAAAATATTAATCCAAGAGAAAAACATAGGACTATTCGAACCGATATTGAGTTAAATTACGCGAATTTTATCATCCATCCTGCTTGTAGACTCGTAACACCCACACACACGGGGAAATTCAACAGAATGTTCCGGAAAATCCTGGAAACCTATAAATATTCCGAATTACTCTACCAGTTCCACAACTCCTGGACTCCTGGTAGTGGTGGGCGGATCTAATAGGGCAGAAACCGTACTACGTCACAGGTGCGCTAGGAACACAGCTTTTGTCTCGGTGACTGCTACAAAAGTGACGTCAGACCTATTATTATATCTACTTTGCCGCTAGACTCTGCGGGACAGTAGATTTGTAACAAACGTACAAAAATGGTTTTGCATAAGGCGCAGCGCGGCATCACAGAAGTACTCGAAGTCGGGTTCTTAAATTTCAACCGTAATGACGCTAGCATATTAATACTATCAGATTGTTTATTTTATCACAGTATTACTGTTTATTATTAGATTTTTTTATGAATTTAGCGAAGTCCTGTTTTAACTGGACCGTTTTGAATTTTGTCTGCCTGAAAAATTGTTTGTACGTTCCGTTTCTCGTTCAAGATGGTGGCCATCTTTAAGGTTAGGTAAAGATCTTTTTTCAAATGTGAAATCGGCGTGTTTATCAACTCCACACAGGAACCCCTGAGGAAAATGATTTCCTTCAGGGCTTTCATTATCTCTGAGGATGCAGTGAATAGGGTCTTCTTATAGAAACGAAGAGTGTCTTGAAGATAGCCATGTTGTAGGAGGAAGGAAACAGAGGCCGGCAAATCATTCCACGATGTTCACGTTCGATATGATTTTCTCGAAACTGTTGAGAAATTCTTTGAGAATTCGGGACGGATTGACGTTATTTCTAAACATAAATTCATTAAAAACTGACTTTGAAAAATAAGGACGTGTTATGCTACAATGAACAAACCGATAATCGTCAATCAAGTCTTTCTTGGAATACGTATCTAAAAATAGTACCTATAGAATACGAAATAAGTAAGTACATTTTAATAATGAGTTGAAGAAAAACCAATACGTTGCCAATTTTTGGAAATGCGAACTAACAGTGTAATTTTGCTTTACAATCTCAAAATGAAAATATAAATAATGGACTTACGTTGTTTTGGGAGTGGAGCAGGTTTGGCCTCCGAAGGCCCGTTACTCTGGGAAATGTTGTCATTGATCTGAAGGAAAAATGCAATAATTAAATTTTTGACATATACAATTTTTTTTCGAAAGTTTGGTTTTTTTTTTTAATTAGCTACTTTTTGTGAGGATGTGTAAAAAGGGTAATTTTACCTTTTGTAATTGGCCCATGTTGAAGTTGAACTTTGACTCTGTCTCTTTCCGCGGAGTGGCCGCTATGGCGGTGAGCGGAGTCATAGACACTGATTTCATCTCCTGAAAATACAACAAAATAAATATTTTTGCCTCCATCATTAAATCAATCCAATTTAATGGAACTGGAGAACTATGTATTATGACTTGTCATATATATCATAAAATTTGGTAAAACATTTCCACTTAATAACGCATTCTTGCTAAAAATATGAAAAAGTCAGTTGTCAGAGTTAATAATTACTTTATTAGATCATACTTGTTTGAAAAGTCGAAATAGGCCGACAATCGGCGTTTACCAGTCACCGTTCAAATGGAAAACAAAAACAAAATGGTGCTATCGACAATTTAATGGTTTTAAGTTAGAAAAACTCCAAACTTAACCAGGGTAAATATATTGATTTTTAATTTTTTTTTAAATCTGAATAAGTTATTTCGTAGAAACCTATATAGAGAATAAGTATAAAAAAATAACTCATTTGGGATAGTTATGTCTCTTTGTGAAAGCGTTCCTCAATTGTAGGAAGTTTGTCGTACATAAATATAATAATTGAGAATGCAGTATTTGCTTTTCGTCGAGACTAAATACACATGACACGCGATAATTAACAGATAAATAATGACTATATTGATAAAGGCAAATTATCGCCTATTGTAACACATCTGACGGCCTTTTTCGTAAGACCTCGTGTAATTTGTGGTAGGTACAAATAAATAAATTACCTCATCCATAATAATGATTTTATTGTGAAATTGTTGCACAAAAAATGACTTTAGGGGGCCTCTTGTCAAAGTTTCAGCAGGTGAAAAATTCAGGAAAAATGCTCAATTGTTCTAAGTCACATTATGGAAGCAAACTGAAATCTTATAAAGTACATTTTAGTTTGAGAAAACATCAAACAAAACAATACAATAGTGCCGTATAAATAATGCAAGAATAAAGTTTATAATAAGTCTATGATAGTTACCTTGAGAATGTGGTCAATGGGCGGTACACCGTTTGGCTCGCCCACGTTCTGGAATAAAAACATAAAGCATTGAAGATGAAAATAAATTTGTAAGAATACAGTTAAAGGGGTAACAAAAGGTAATAATTTCATTGAACAATTTAATAATGAATGCCGAATGTTATGGTTTATCTCTAGCACCCTTTTATCAATGCCACCACCACCGTTGTTGGGGATTCATCGTTTTCCTTTCACTAACTGCTAGGAGTAAAATTAGAAATATGGGGAGATTCACCGCACCCCCCGTCCCTGTCACACATCGTCACATTTGCGAGACCCCCTCCCCCCCTAGTGTGACGTCACATATTTTGCAATTGATCTAAAATAATAATTTAGATTTTTAATAATTTTTCGTTATAATAATAATAATAATTTAGATTTTTACATTTTTATATTTTTACATAGCTGATGACCACCTAACGGCTACTTCAGATATCACGAACCATCCAACCTTCAATAAATTTAATTACATTCAGACACTTGTAAAAATTTTGCTTATAATCAATTTTCTTAGCACTAAGTCTTTCAATTTGAGAGGCGGGTATGGGAACCGCCGCCCCGGGAACTATTTGTTGGATAACCACTCTAAGTGGATCGCTACGTTGTTTAGTGTTACCAGGGGTGCCCGGGTTCATGGGGAGAGGCTTTCTAGGTCTTGGCGGTCGATGCATTTGCTCACCTATTCTATTAAGTGGCGGGCAGGATGGGGAGACTTGTTGATGGAGACCTTTTGACCTCTCAAGCTGGACTCTCTAAACCCATAGGCTCGCACCGCAGAGGGATGAATGGATTCATACGTCCATCACTCTTGGATAAACTGATCTCCAGATTCCTACCCACTCCTCGTACTTTTTGTCCTTCCCAGAACTTCCTCTCCTCCCTTTCCCTAAAAAAGGACCCTCCACGCAGCATCCTCAAAGATGACTCGAATTCAAATTTTAATATATCATCATTTTGAAAATTGGAAGTGTTTGTTCGGAGAATTCAGAAAAGCGATAAAGTACCTACCTATAATTTAAAATTTTTAACAGAAAAGTAATTTAATTGCCATTTTCAAAATTGAGTTGTAAATTTTATTTTATAACTCTAACTAACTAATTAACCATCACGCCGTTTCCCCGCAGGGGTTGGCAGAGGACGGACCGCCAAACAACTCGGTCTCGGCACACACTCTTTGCCTCACTCATATATACATCGTCTCATACATTCTCTACTATTATTCTGACTTTTGACATGGCCCGACTCAAGTATCTGATTCACTTGATCGTGCCATGTCTTCCTCGGGCGTCCCCGACTTATTTATTTTATAGCATAGACAAAATTACGAGAAACAATTTACTAAAAATTCTGCCTCAATACAGGTTCGCCTAGTGAGGCAGGCTATGCAAAACATAAAATATATATTATGTTACTTCTATATAACAGTTCTTACCTCCATATCTTTTTTCCTATTTTGATACTGCTTTAATAGCATCAATTATTATTATAACACTATTCTTATAACAATGTTATTAAGTTGTAGATATTAACTTACTAACGCATAATTTATTACCTTATGTTTTTAACTTTGTAAGTAACATGTTATTGTCATTAAAATTATTTATTTATTTATTTCAACGCCATAAAATGGCTTTTACAATCCGGTGATACATGATACATGATACATGATACACAGTGGTACACAATACACATGAGGGTAATTATAATGATAACAAAATAAGAATGTTCATTAAACCAAGTACATATATACGTGTGATAACAAATAGTATTTAGTTATAGGATACAATTATGTGTTACCTTATTTTATGTTATTATTACTACTGTGTAAAAGAAAAGGAAGAAAATAAAAAGGGAAAATGTACTTAAAATGTAACTAATACACGACTGTAATGTGATAATATATTATGTTTTCATATATTTTTTGGATGAAATAAATAAATAAAAATATATCATTTACCATTTTCCACGGGTCTGCGATAGTATAATTAATTAGTATCGCTGACGAGCGATTGTTTTTTAACTTTTTTTATTTATTCTTTGTATATTTACATTTACATTATAAAGTTTACAAGTTGTAGAGGACATTTTTTGTTTTCATGAAGATATTTTAACAACAGTTTCCCGGAAGATAAAAATTTGGAACAAATGTTTCCCTTAAACCAACCTAACTACATCACTGACTTCTCACTCTATTATGAGCACAGCGGTTAGCTCCGTTGTAACCACTTCCTCAAAGACGACTTTTGATTAAAAAAGACAGCTAACTTCTCAGCGGCAGGACTTATAATACACTTCTTCATAGTAAATTTACTTTTCTTTCAGATTGTTCAGCATCTGGACCACGTGACTATAAATCCTCGCTGGAGGTGTTCTAACGGTGTCAATGCCCCTAAATCCTAAACGTCGTAAATCAACCGTCACTTAAAACAATACGACATGTTTTTTTTACCCCACTAAACAGAACCCGCGACGTTATAATTAGAAAGCCGAATATAATCTCTTCTTCGCAGGGGGGACTTACAATATTTAGATTATCACACACGCCCAAAGATCATTATTAGTTAAGGTAGTGGTGAGGGGAAGGAGACGAGGAAGAGAAAGGTGAGTGAGTACCTGGCTATTCAGATCTGGTCACCAAACATGGCTAAAGCCATTTCAAGCAAAGTTTCATTTCTGATTAGTGGTCTTATTTTTTTTTAATATTATTATTATTATATATATATATATATTTTTTTTTTAACAAAAAAATCTTACATCAGGGCGATACTGAGAGTATCTTCCATTCTGGAACGTGCCAAAAATAATATACTACATAATATTATTGTGAAATAACTCAAATTAACCGAATAAATTTTATAGCCCACGCCAGGGTTTGAACCCGCGACCTTTGGATTGCGAGTCGAGAGCCTTACCCCTCGACCATGGAGGCCGTCAAGTAAATGTAATGTTGTCCGGCACTGTGGAATAAAATTTCCTTCGGGGCCTATGTCATCTTTGGGGGTGCCGTGTGGAGTCTTTTTAATGAAAGGAAGGAGAGGAAATTCTCGTAAGGTAAAAGGTATGAGAGGTGGGTAGAAATCTGGTGTTTCAGTGTTTCCAGGTTATCCGCCGCGAAGACCAGGACAAACCTCACCCCATGAATCCGGGCACCCCCGCTAAGTCCCAAAGTATCAAACCCCTCGGGATGTCCTATGGCAGAGGAGTTGGTTATCCAATAAATGTTTCCCTGGGCTGGCGGAACTCATTCCATAGGCAAAGACATAACAATAAATTTAACATGGAAATCGATAGAAAAAGTACGTAGGTAGGTTAGGTTGGTAAAAAATCTTTGAATCAAGAATTTGGCAATACTTACGGTAAAATTGGTAGTTAGTACGGAGAGTCGTTATAGCTTGTTTATTGTAGGTTGAACTTACCGGTGGCGTTTTTCCGTTGTGGGGGAAGTGAGGGGGGGCGGGTCGGGTGTGAAGGCTGAGGGGTGCAGCGCCCTCCGACATCTGTGGGCAAAAGGGTAAACTACATTACTTTATGAAAATAAATCTTTCACAAAAAGGGGCACCATCAAATTAATATCCAATGGTGGTTACAGAAGTAAGTGGTGATTTGTCACGATACTGGATGGTGGTCACGTCACTAGATAATGCTATTATTCAAGATAATTTTTTTCATCAACATCATTTGCTTCATAAAAAATCAATAAACACCTTTAAGGCCACAGGACACTCCAAATTTCATACTCTGAAAGCTGCATTTGTTAAGATGAAGCCATACTAAATAATGCAAAATCATACAAAATCGTATGTTTTTGTTTTGAAAATTTGACCGCTTAGAAGTATTATAGATGCTTCAATTAAATAATGCGTGTAGAACATACCTTGGCCCTTAAAAATATCGGTCATTTTTTTAATAAGTCTTTTAATAAGCTTAGAAAAAAATAAAGTATTAGGTCTATAAAAAACATTTTCAACTGAAAATTCTCCTACTTATAAACACTTTTTCGGATATGGTTTTATTGCATAATGTGGCAAATTCAGTTTCTTATATAATTATCGCGAAAAAAAATTATATTTACGCCCGAACCTCACAAAATAAAATATAATATGCATTTTTGCGTTGGTATTTTTGACATCCCGGCGACAATACGGCAGTCGACGAATTTGCTATATCAAAGTGAACCTTATACCGTCCACCGAAGAACGACTGGCAGCCGCCCCATTCTTCCGTCATTACTCCTCCGACCGGAGCGGAGAAACAACGTGTTAGGGTCCGCGCTGCTTGTTTTCATGAAATCAATTTAAAAATTCCGTTTTATTACAATAAACAATGCATAAAAAAGGAATTAATGCTTTTTACAGGCCTTTACGAAATCAACAAGTAAAAAAAATTTCTCAAATATCTTTTCCAACCTTTACAAAAGCTTTTTCTTAAGTATTTTTAAACTCCTCCCATAAAAGGGCGTGAATTCCGATTTCGATTTTTTCCTGTACTAGTGGATCGCCTTAAGAATGCTCTTACCAAATGTTTTACAGAAATTCGTAAAAATGACGGAAATACATCATTATATGTGTAAAAGTTTGAAACAGTTTGTATGTTGAATTATCCTTCAGCAAAACTTTGAAAGTGTTTTTCTCGAAACTACGTTTTTCAATCTGGTTGACAACATATAAAAAAAACTATACATCCGTTTAGCATACACTAAGTCTTAAACTTTTGAAAATGCAGCCTCTATGGCACCAAGTCATTACTGCGAACATCTAAATAAATATTCAAAAACAAACCACGTACGGATTTTTTTTAAAAGGGTCCCCTTTTTTTAATGAGATGAATTTTTTTTTTAGTTTTCAAAATTTCTAACGTAATGCTGTAAACCCATATGACGTATAGTTTGCAAATATATTTTTATTTAATTTTCATATGAACCGTTTGGCTTAATCGCGCCAAGCAGCAATTTCGACGGAGTGTCCTGTTCCGAAGCATATTTTAGATTCGTGTACAGAAATTTGTATGCAGTATTCTATATTATGTGTATATATTGACAATGAGTACCTACTAATAAAAAAAATCCATTCATCAATTGCTTGAAAATAATTACGAAAAATACACCTTTATACCGCCCACGCACCGTGGTCTGATGTCTTAAACATTATGCTTACATTTTCAGTCTTGCATTATTTGCAAATCTCCAAAGATATCTGCAGGACGCGTGTATTTGGTAAAATAGGTTAAGTTAGGTTAGATAACGATAAAGTAGTGAGTACTCTTACCTTGCCGTAAGGGTGCGGCGGCATGCGGTGGTGTGGCCTGCCATTCTGAGATGACGCGTGGTGCGGCTTCTTGAACTCGACACCTCGCTGGGGAACTCCTGCAAAAATACATAACATCAATACACCGAATCAATAGGTACATCGAATCAATAGATCCATCGAATCAATAGTTACAGCGAGTTAACGGGTACAACGAATAAATAGGTACAAAAAACCAATAAGCACAACAAATCAATAGGTACAAAGAATCAATAGATACAACGAATCAATAGGTACGTACATCGAATCGACAGGTACAAATAATGAATAGACACAATGGATCAATAGGTACAAATAATCCACACAAAACCGTATAATTTGGTCTATTGTAAAAATACTGAGAAGTGGGTAATAAATAATTTTCTTTACTTTTTTAATTAGTGTTATATTAATGTCAAATAAGTTTTTAGATTTTCACGGCCAAAAGCATTTTCGTTGTAAGTTATAGCCGACGTTTCGGACAGCGTTGCAGTGTCCATCATCAGGGCAGATCCGGTAGATCCGACGATGTGTCGGCTATAGAAGGAGGTAGCGCAACACGGCATAACACCCCAAAAACTAACAACGAAAATATATTAATGTCATTCGTAACAACTCGGTCTTGGCACACACTATTTGTTTCACTCACATTCAAACATCGTCTCATACATACTTTCTATTATTCTGACTTTCGACATGTCCAGAGTCAAGTATCTGATTCACATCATACCATGTCTTCTTCGGGCATCCCCGACTTATTCTATCTACCATTCACATTGGCGTCATATATTCTTCTTCCAATATTTTCTTCGTTCATTCGCTCTACATGCCCAAACCATCTGATGGTCCGTTTCTTAATCTTACTCATTATGTTTACATCAGCCTTGCATTATTTGCGGATCTCCATATTTCTCAAACGATCATACATGGTTTTACCATACATACGCCATTCAACCGTCACTTCAACAGCATTCAGTTTACTTTCATCATTCCTCTGTCAGTTCCATGCCTCACATTGTGGACTGCTAGCTTCGCTTTTATCAAGTTTAAGGTTTCTATTTGATAAACCTTATAACATTTTAAATAATAAAAAAATAATTAAATTAAACGGAATTTGACAAATTAAAAACAAAAAAAATCATTATTCTTTGTTTAACATTACAGCCAATTGAAAGTTTAACAGTTTGATGTAATTTTTTTCTTTACATAGCTTGCTCCACAGTAATGTCTCCTTCTTTCTCGGAGAAAAGGGATTACAAGAAAGAGCGGATCTCTCCACGGCAGTTGTATAAGGTAGGAGGCGTTAGGTTATTACCTGGTGCCGGACTGGCAGGCTCTCCGTAGACGCCAATGGAGGAGGTGGGGTCATCCAGGAAGTGCTTGACGTAGCGGTAGTCGCCGAGCTTGCTCTGAATCTGTTGCGTCACTCGGTCGGTAGCCGCCGGGTTCACCTAAGAACAAACAAACAAACCAATATTCATTATTATTATATTTTTAATCAATCCATCCATCATCATTGCTATTAGCTTCAGGTTCAGATATTGGCGTTATACGCCACTCCTTCCCGTCAACATCTGGATCCTCGTCATCACAAAAGGAGTTGTTAATCGAGTGCAATTTGTGTGCAAGTCCTGATTTGTGTCGAATCTTTTATTTATTATTTATATTACAATACAATACATTGCCTAACGATGCTTTGGCTGTCCAACTAGGAAGGATTTTCGTTTCAAGACAGCCAAATTGCATATTTAGTTCATAATATTCTTAACAAAGGAATAGTTTCGTTCAAGATATCACAAGAATGAAATCCTGTCAAGACAACTTTTGAGAAAATTAATAATTGCATTCGGAACGAAGGAATGGTTTCTTTAGGTCTTTGAAAGATTCACAAAGATGTGATTCTTTCAAGGTCATTTTTGAGAACATTAATAATTGCATTCAGAACAAATGAATGGTTTCTTTCGAGAGATCGCAAGGATGAGAATCTTTCCAGCTCATTTTGGAGAACATTTTTTACAATTGCATTATTAAAAATATAGTAAGTATGTAACTAAAATTTTGTAATCTAGCTTGAGTGTGAATATAAACATGAGCTAACCAAAGATGTTAATATGACTAATAAAAACTCTACAAGCTGAATTCAGTTTTTTTCATTAGCTCTACACAGGAAGCCCTGAGGAAAACAATTTCATGGCCTATGTCATCTTTGGGGATTCTGTATGGATACTTCTTTTAAAGAAAGGAAGGAAAGGAAATTTTGTGAGGAAAACGGTAACGAGGGTTGGGTAGAAATCTGGGGGTTAGTGGGTCCAGCAGTGAACCGATCCCTCCCACTGCAGTGCAACAAGGTGATGGGTCAATAGAGTCCTACTGGAGAAGCCGGTGCCCCTCAACCAATCTATTCCGATCCGGGACAGAATCCGCTACCAAAATCTGGACAAACTTCACCCCATGAGCCCTATTATAAAGTAGTTATCGCACAATATATAAGTTTCATTTTAGTGTGCAAGAGAGTCAATATAAATATCGATTAGTTTTAAGCTATAAAATATGAAAAATTTCTACGAGGATGGAGGTGCTGTCGGAATACGATTTAACGAAGCAAGCTTTTTTGGGTTTGGCTGAAACAGGTCAAACCACGAAAGTATAGCACAAATGTAGCATGGTCTGTCTGAGACTGGCATGAAACTTTTATGTATTGGACTGATATACCTTATTTATCAAACTTGCGCCATAACGCCAAAAACATAAAGTACGAAGGTTTCTGAAGTTAGTTGAAGACAAAGATTCACATCAAGTAATTGCGGAGAAGAATAATGTATACTAGGCGACCTAGGTGTAACCCCAAATAAATGTAAATGAAATTGATGGAGAGGAAAGCAAACGTACAATACCAAGATACTCCAAATAGAACCCGAAATGAACAAAACTTCCGTAAAAGCCGCTGGTATGACAAGAAAACAACGTCTTCATTCTGCAGTAATTTATTATAATGACAATTGGAAGATACATAGTGGAAGATACATAGTGGAAGATACTCTCAGTATTACCCTGGTGTAAGACCACCATTCAGAATTGAAACGTTGATTGAGATGGCTTTAGCCGTGTTTGGTGACCAGATCTGAATAGCCAGGTACTTCCACACCGTCTTCCTCTTCCCCATCTCCTTCCCCTCCCCACTACCTTCGGCCTCACAACATACCCCAATTGGGGATGCCATAGTCTAACTGGCTCCAGACGGGAGCAGTTGGGACTCTTGTGAGGTATTCACATAAAAACAACACTTTTCTTTTTAAAAAAGCGGCATTGGCCCATCAACCAGCGATTTTTCAATACACTCAGAAAAATTTACAAATAGAAAGAAATAAAACATTTTTGATAACAGGGGCAGCAAGATCCATGAATTTTAAACGCTTCCCTTAAAAATCTAATACGCCAAAAGGTTCACTTCACCTTCGCTGATTCGAGTTTTATTGCCTATTTCAATAATAAATCTTTATCTATGCTACATCTGCATACAAATTGGTTGGAATGGCTCCAAATACCGGGCAATTTATCGATTTTACAAAGCAAAGGTCAAAAAGTTAAGCGATCGTGTTGTATCTATGCAATGTGGACGCAATCAATCAATCAAAGTTATGCTAATAGCCGCCTTCTTAACCTTACACGTTATACAATATAAAATGATCTAATAAACCTGTACTTTAATTATCTACCGAAATAGAAAGCGCGATTCTTTATCGAGAAATTCCATTAAAAAACTTGGCCGATAAATTCTTGCAAAATTTGCGATAAAGTTTTTTAATAACTCTGGAGTTACAACACTACAATAGAAGTAGGTCAGGTTAGTTTCAAGTGCCTGGATCTAGTGGGATCGTGGCACCCCCAACAGATGGAATGTTTTCATACATTTTGAATCGAGCCTGTTTCCAAAATGATGAAGTGATATTAAGTTCCCATTTTGAGCGTTAAAAGATGCAACAGTGACCCCAATTTGCATACTAGCTCATAATTTATCTTAGATCTTATAAAATGCTAGAAGACTTTAGATATAATAAAACGAATATAGTGGAATATAGTCGAATATGAACGAATATAGTCCTTTAAATAAACTTTAGAGATATAATAAAATGGTGTCAGACGGACAAGAAAAGGTATGTATAAAACCTGGAATGAGTCTTGCAGTAAAGCTGAATTCGGCATAAACAAAGTTAAACAGTGGCTAGATAGTAATCTCCTCACTCTAAACTCGGATAAAACGAAATTCATCTGCTTCAGTTCAACTCAAGCGGGTCAACCACAAGAAATCCTTAACATTAGAATACACCATTGCAACGACATTATTACATGTAAATGCAATACCTTAGAATGTGTGGACAATATAAGATACCTAGGAATTAACATTGATAAATTTCTGAGATGGGACAAATATATAGCCTTTACTTCCACAAAGGTCAGGAAACTTACACATCTGTTCATAGCAATAAGAAATATTCTATGCGTAAATGATTTGAAACGAATTTACTTTGCAATGTGTAATTCCATATTAGACTATGCTTCCTTAGGTTGGGGCGGTTGTGATAAAACTATACTCGATCCCTTAGCTAAATCCCAGAAATCGCTTATAAGAATCATACTGAAAAAACCTTTCAGGTACCCCAGCGATTCGTTGTTCGCAGAGTTTCGTGTTCTTGATGTAAGACAATTATACATGAGAAAAATCATATTAAATACTCAAAAACAGAGGCACCACTACGCTTCCGTAAACCACTGTCATAATACAAGACATGCAAAAAAAACCCAATAGTTCCGCCCACCACTTCCTCATCTTTATCACAGAGACAATTCTCATACTTAGGCCCTAAATTGCTCAATCTCATACCTGATGCATGGAAGGCAATTGTAGCCGACGTGTTCACACCCTCGAAATATTTTTCATCAAAGCTCATCGCTTGGCCGGTCCTCTACAGTTTTGTGATCATTTTTGGGAATCAGGAAAAAATGGCCTGCCCTCACAATACTGGAGTACCGTGCCGCCGGCGACGCTTTGATGGAAAATATTTGTTCTAATTAGAAAATGTCATTTTTATTAATTACTTATTATTTTCTCATTGGATTTCAAATATTTAAGTTTTTTATTTCTTATGTACATCTCCCCGGTGCGATCAATAAATAATACTTTGAAAAATCGCTACTGGGGAGGTTGTAAACTCATTTTAAATATGTTTTATTTTTGTACCTATTTTTAAATGTTTATGTCTTAATTTTTATACACACGGGCCTTGTAGGACAAATGAAATAATCAGTTTTCATTTGAAATCCTACAAGGTCTCGAGTAAAGCCAAGATTTATCACACAACATATTGGGAGGCAAAAATAAAGTCATTTTTGCCTACCAAAAAACACTTAGAAAATTTCGAAGGTGTAAAATTTATGTTTTTCCAAATAACAAAACCTGCGGGCCTTGTAGGACAATGAAATAATCAGTTTTCATTCTTGATCCTACAAGGCCTCCAGTCAAACTGAGACTTTGCTCTCAAAATACTTAGAGCTGAAAATAGAGCTCAATTTGCCATGTCAAAAAGACAGGTCATGACATTTTTACATTTTTACCTCTACAAAATTCTAGGGTCCCTGTGAGATGGTGAAATAAACAGATTTCGTTAACTTATCTCACAGGGAACCTAGGAAAAATAATTATAACTTGATAAATCATAAAACATTTCCTTAAAAATCAAAAATTCTTAAAATCACGGTAAATTCACCAAACTAAAATTCTTGTCATAAATCTTGGCTTTATTTATATGTTTTTTCTATTTTTTATATATTTTGATTGTTAATTAAGGCTACAAAATCCGTAAAAGTTGCCAAATTTAAGCGAGCACTTTTACGGATTAAGCCGGCAAAATAGATACTAAGCAGTTTCTTGCCCCTTATAAAGGAAAGTGCCTGGGTTCCGTTTTCCCCCTCCACTTTCCGTGAGCCACCTACCGATTGGTATAAATACGACAAATTTTTCAATAATAAATCAGTTCAACGTTTTCCTTAAATCTTCGTGTTTTACTCCTTCCTCTGGAAGAAACCTCTCTCCGACCTGCCTCCTGCTGAAGCTCTGCCTGAACACAAGTCTGGTGCCTACCTCCTCAAGACCAGCCGGCCCAACTACTGGACACCGCAAGGCGCCAGGCTCAGGCAGAGACCAAGGACATCCAGGGCTACCACTCACCAGCTCTGGGTGCAGGGAGGCAGATCAAGGGTTACCACCCTCCAGTACAGCAGGGCTGTCACCTTCAAGGAAGGCCAGCCAGTACTGCATTTCAAAACAATATTACAATAGTCGACATCCACGTGCACAGCCACCGGTGCCCTTTTCTACAGTCTTGTAGCACACGTCTGTTACAGCAATGAGTACTAATATTCTGCGTATGCAGGTAACTAATTGGCTTCTGGTCTTGGGGAGAGCTGAATGCGAGAATATGCTAAACAACAGTAATTGAATTGTAATTTTTGTTTTTCTTTACATTTCAATTTATATTGGTACTAGCTGTTTCCCGGCATGCGTTGCAATGCCATATTTAAATAAATAAAATGTTACTCCCGTGCGTACATTCCCGTGCGTTAACCTCCAGCGTTCCACTTCCACCTTCCCCGCCACCGCTCTCCCGCTCCCCCGTCCCGCCAACCCCCCTGGCACTTCATTTCTTGACTCCTCTCCCGCCCGGCCCGTAGCAGAAACTTTTTTCTAATACTAAAATTTTTAAACTCGTGATATCTTTCTAATTAAATATCCGAATTGAAAAATTCAAAAAGTTAAATAAAGGTATTGAAGCTGTCTTGAATGTGAAGTAATTTATTTTGATAAGGATTAACACCAAGATACAAATAAAAAGCCTTTTCAAGCGGCGACATATTAATTAAATTTTTAAAATAAAAGAATACTTATTGTGGCATAACCATAATAGTTAGACATATGCTGTCGCGACCTTTTTTGTAAATAATGATGTGTTCTACAAAGTCGTAGTACATTATTTTATTCTATCATCAATAGTTTTCGCAGCGCACGCGATGTAAAGAATATTTTAGGTAATTTTTTTTACACCTTGGGTTGCATTATTGGAGTTTTAGTAATGATCCCTAATTATTTTGAAAATATTATATAGCCTATGTCACTCAGGGATAGTGTAGCTTCCCAACAGCGAAAAAAAATTTCAAATCGGTTCAGTAGTTTCAGAGCCTATTCGATGCAAACAAACAAACAAACAAACAAACAAACAAACAAACCTTACCTCTTTATATAGTGTAGTAGAAATAGATAGTAGATTTGTTGTCATCAATGCAAAACACATTAATTTTAGATATAATTAAACTCGTGATATCTTTCTAATTAAATATCCGAATTGAAAAATTCAAAAAGTTAAATAAAGGTATTGAATCTGTCTTGAATATGAAGTAATTTATTTTGATAAGGATTAACACCAAGATACAAATAAAAAGCCTTTTCAAGCGGCGACATATTAATTAAATTTTTAAAATAAAAGAATACTTATTGTGGCATAACCATAATAGTTAGACATATTCTGTCACGACCTTTTTTGTAAATAATGATGTGTTCTACAAAGTCGTAGTACATTATTTTATTCTATCATCAATAGTTTTCGCAGCGCACGCGATGTAAAGAATATTTTAAGTAATTTTTTTACACCTTTGGTTGCATTATTGGAGTTTTAGTAATGATCCCTAATTATTTTGAAAATATTATATAGCCTATGTCACTCAGGGATAGTGTAGCTTCCCAACAGCGAAAAAAATTTTCAAATCGGTTCAGTAGTTTCAGAGCCTATTCGATGCAAACAAACAAACAAACAAACAAACCTTACCTCTTTATATAGTGTAGTAGAAGATTATATTAGCATTACAGTAACTGTATTTTTACATAAAGTAAGTTCGAAAATTGCTCGATTCCTCGGGATATTTTTCCTTAAAGGAAAAGTTCCTTCTTTACTTTCATTTTTATTTTTCATTTTCTTGTTTTATCTATTAGCATTTCTTTAGTTTATTATGTCAGCTAAACAATAGCAAAAAAATGTTGTGGTATAACTGACAGTATACTAGATTACGAATATATATATGTATTATTTTACCAACAGAATTTCTTCATTCATATTCATTTTCATTTTCAAATTCATTTTTCTTGTTTTATCTATTAATATTTCTTTAGTTTATTATGTCAGCTAAACAATAGTAAAAAATGTCGTGGTATAACTGAAAGTATTCTAGAATATGAATATACATATGTATTATTTTACTAACAGAATAGTCAACACTATAATTTACTATAATTTACATGTAAAAACATTATCATACTGGAATGTCCTAAAACGGGCAATTGCCTAGTTGGACATTTTAAGTTAATTATATTGTATTATGTAATATTTACAAGCAATAAATAAATAAATAAAATAAAGTATATTGCAAACGGTTTCATGACAATTCAGAATCAACTCAACTCAACTCAACTTAACACCAACCTAAGCTAACGTAACCTATTTAGCAGTTTTTTCATCACTTAATGACTTTGAGGTCAATGAAGGAGGTATTAAGTTGAATTCATTCTGAGTTGTCCGGTCAGCATTTCAAACATTACTGTTTGAAGGTTTTTTTGACATATTTAAAATATATGTAAAACTGCGAAGAACCCGCTAAGCAAAAGTGTAGGAAAAATGAAAGTTAGTAGAACAATAAAATTGGTTCTTAACAATAAACCTGCAGAATAAAGGAGTATCCGTGGCCTAAAATTAGATGGGTGGATGATGTGGAGGCAAACACCACATCTTTGGGCAAAGGGACTGGAGACTGGAGGGAGAATGCAGGAGATCAGCAGAAACGGGTGGCTGTAAGTTTACGTATTATGTCGGGTGACAGGTGAGGACGAAGAGACTTTTGACGATTGTCACACTCATGAAAGTCTTACGTTTGTTACAATAATTATGTTTGATTTTACAATAATTATGTTTTGTTACAGTCATATTTAGTTTTACTCCAAAAAATTGAATGCTTTGACTTGCGTTGACAAGTCTCGACATTCTGGATAAAAGAGAATGATATCCATAATTAGTAGAATGTTGATTGAGGAACAGTAATTAATTATTTCGGAGTCTACGGGAAGGGATGTTGAATTGGATGAGTTGTAACAAAGCAGGTGTGTCAGTAATACTGTTGATAATTTTGAATATGCAAATTAGATCAAAGTCATTTCTACGTTTCTTTAAAGAAGAAATGTTTAAAGTTTGCAATCATTAGCAATCAATGAGCGTAACTTCATATCATTTCGTTAGGTTCTAGAGAATTTCAACTTCTCCAGAAATTTCAATATTTCCAGTATTCCCTTGAGAATTTTGACTACAAACCAACATTTGAAAATCGCTAGATTTTGTGCTTTTTCCCCTTTCCTACACGTACCATCACTGTATATGAGACTCTCGCCGCTCGAAAGTCCGGATATCCGCGAGTATAAATTCTGAGAATAAATTGATTACAAAAAATGTGACGCACTATCCTCTATTTACACGCTAGCAGAGCTAATAGAAAACACAACAATTTAAGCGACAAGGAATGAGAACAAAAAACATTCAACATTCAACATTCAAGGTCATCGCGGCGAGTACCTACATACAAAAACAAGTTTACGTGAAATGATTGGCTCTGGGTCCTGTTATTTATAGACGCGATATTGATATTGGATTTAATAGACGACCAATTATTATTATACAAGTTCGACTCAATGTTACTAGTTATTTATTACTTATTACAATTAATTTTTGATAATTTTCAAATGATTACAGCTTGACACAGTTAACTTTGCAGTAGTTGGCTTCATTACAATACGCACCTACTAACGATACAAGTAAAAGAGATTAAACAATTTATGATTATTATCTGAATTATCGTGATTTAATACAGATTTTGAAAAATAGTACAATTATGGTGTAAACACACTATTAAATAAAATTTATTGAATATATACATACTGTAAAAAAATAATAAACTCTTTTCATGGGTAATTAACTAACTAAATAATAAATCATCGCACCGTTCTACAGAGATAGGCAGGTACATGTCATCATCTCATACATATCTTTCTGTTATTCTGACTTCTGGCATGATCTGACTTGAGAATTTGGTTCACTTGATCGTGACCTGTCTTCCTGGGGCTCCCCCGACTTCTTCTACCAATCACATTATCATCATATATTCACCTTACACTCCATTCTTCGTTCATTTGCTCTACTTCCCTAAAATATCTAAGCGTCCATTTCTTAATTTTACAAACCAAGTTTACATCAGTCTTGCTTTCTTTGTGGATCTTCACATTTTCATACGGTCACACATGGTTTTACACACACTCACTCACTCACTCACTTTTCCTCAAAGCATAAATTTTCCTCAAAGGCTTGATTTTACCCAAAGTGCTGATTTTTCCCAAAGCATTGATTCCCGTTAAACTTTGATTTTATCCAAAGCGTTGATTTTACCCAAAGTGTTTATTTTTCCCAAAACTTTGATTTTACCCAAAGCGTTGATTTTACCCAAAACATTGATTTCCGTCAAAACTTTGATTTTACCCAAAGCGTTGATTTAACCCAAAGTGTTGATTTTGGTCAAAGTGTTGATTTTAGTCAAAGTTTTGATTTTCCCCAAAGCATTGATTCTCGTCAAAACTTTGATTTTCCTCAAAGCAGTGTTCCCCAAAGTTAACAACACAACCTAAACAACAGTCCTATTGAATAATACTGGAATTCTCGAGACTGTTTTGTGTTGATATAATATACTCGTATAGTGATAAGACAGTGGTTTTTCTCGAAACAGTGGTTTTCCAAGTTCGTGAATGCATAAACCTTGAGCCTTTCATGCGTCACTTTCCATATTATATACATTCGTCAGCATTAAAATAAAAACAATTAAGTTTAAAGAAATATTATAATCAATAATTATCAGCCTGAAACACTCATCTACATTGAAAAAAGCTTCCTAGAAAAGATACTGGCCGCCAACGGGAATTGAACCCATGTCCCTCTGATTGCCGGTCAGCTGCTCTGACCACTGAGTTATGGCGGCTTATCTAATACCCGCCAAATAATTCAATATATACTAGTGTTTCATTCGGCAATTACTTATTACCTATTACATTTTATCTACCCTTTGTGCTATGCATAAAAATCTTGTTTAAACGTTAGTTTATCAATTAAAAATAATAATTAATATTTGACAAGTTAAAGTATTTCAGCAATAAATGCAGACATCATTAGTCTCGACGCCACCTAGCGGGAGATTTAGTACTTAACAATACCTCTCTCACAAAAAATAAAGTTGGTTGTTTTCAGTTGGAAAAATGTAATAATAAGTAATTGTCGAATGAAACACTAGTATATATTGAATTATTTGGAGGGTATTAGATAAGCCGCCATAGCTCAGTGGTCAGAGCAGCTGACCGGCAATCAGAGGGACACGGGTTCAATTCCCGTTGGCGGCCAGTATCTTTTCTCGGAAGATTTTTTCAATGTAGATGAGTGTTTCAGGCTGATAATTATTGATTATAATATTTGTTATCTACCCTTTGTGTTATGCATAAAAATCTTGTTTAAACGTTAGTTTATCAATTGAAAATAATCATTAAGTTTAAAGAAACCGAATTGAAAATATTTTGACCGACAGAAAAGAAACCATCAAATGTTTATTTTTTTTTCGTCAACATACGCATTAACACCCCAAAAACAAATAACGAAAATACTTTTGGCCGTGAAAATCTAAAAACGTATCCATTATGTGTTTAGTTCCTTTTCTGGCCAACTACAAAATTAAGCGTGTCAAGCTGTGCGATGTCACCTTGATAATAATGAAAATCGGATAATACGGAATCTATACGTTGCTGAATGTAGTTGTAATGACCGTGAATGCATTTGAAACAATGTGTGTCCACTCCTGAGATGAATTAAAAGAGAAGACATGTTACAGAAACACCGCGCGTGGTTGCACCGAACTAGGTCTACTGGACATACTTGAGATTTACAGCGTTCAGAATCGCACGAAGTTTGTTCGTCAGACAAGCTGTCACCAGTTGCCATAAGTGGCTCATTTGTGAAAAAATGCTTTACAGTGCTATTGAGAGGTGCAAAAATTATTCTTGAGCAAAAAAACAAAACCGATGGCGTTCCTTTCCATTCGTAAATACACACAACTCACTAACAACTCAGATAAATATAATTATTCAAGGCTTTTGGCTACCCGAAATTGGTAAATATCGAAATAAAATAAAGCGAGATACCGAAAACAGAAACACATAAATGCAGGAAGGATGACCTTAGTGACGGTACGTCATATTCTACTACGCTGATCGCTATTGGTATGCAAGGTGGTGGGCGTTGATAATACCGTTCCACGACGACTCAACAAAGTGGCATTTCAACACCCCTTTAGAGTCATTAAAGGGGACGATTTTTTTTAAATGGAAAATAACCTAACCTATTTAACTAGTATTTTTCTCATCATCTTTAACGACTTTTCAAAAAGAGTGATGAAGTTGCACATTGTTGAGTCGGTCACCGATAATATGGCCATTTTATCCGTACGAACACATTTTATTTAATTTATTTATATATTTATTTATTCAACGCCCAGGGGGCTTTTACATGTTTGGTAGTGCAATTAGTTCATGAAAGATAATTTTTAAACAGATAAAGAAATAATAAAAATAAAATTAGATAAAAAAATGCACACGTTCTTTGAATTGCTATCCTTTTCTCATGCACTATGTTTTTGGCTTGATATTAAAATCAAAATACACGCGGCGTTACATTGTCATATCATCCCCACGCACATATTCTATGAATTGCAATTCTTTTCTTATACGTTTTGTTTAAGCTATGAAAGATCGTGCTTTATTTTTGTTCGATTAGTATGACTATAAACTGTCTTTATTTATTTAGTCTATGGACTACTCGCCGAAAACGAAAAAAAGACAATAATTTTATAACAAGGTAATCGGCGTTTGGCAACGCTGTACAAGAATAACGGCGAACTGCTACAGGCTATAGGCGCCCGAAACACTTATTGACACAGGTAAAAATAGCTGCAAGAAGAAAAAATAGTCATGTACCCGCTACCCGCCCATTGAGCAGAATGATCGTGATTTTTGTATACATAAAGTTGTCCCAAAATGAACGCAAGATTTGAATTAAATAGAAAACACAGTTTTTAGTCTTTAGATTGTTATTTTTATATTGAATCATAAGGTACATAGGATAGGATAATTAAGGGCAAATGGCCTCCACGAGCGCTGGTGCAGCGCTTAATTTTCTCCTGTAATGCATGGGTGGTTATGGGCTTGTTGACATAGACCTTTTACTTCAAATAACCCCATAAAAAGAAATCTAATGGTGTTAAATCGCACGATCTAGGGGGCCAATTCAGATCACAGAAACGAGAGAGTACACGACCAGAAAATGTCTCATGCAGTAATTGAATTGTTTCACGGGCTGTATGGCGTGTGGCACCGTCTTGATGAAACCACATATTGGCCACATCAATATCATCCAATTTCGGCAGAAAGATATGTGTTATCATGTAAATGTTTAACCTTTTTTTTAATTGTTTTTATTTTATTTTAACTTTCATAATTTTTGAGATATTGTTCAATAATGAAAACACGTTGTTGTATCGTGTAACGCTCCATTTTTACTAACCCTAAACTCTCAGCTGTCAAATTTGTTGTTTTCAAGGTTGCCAACAATTGACTGCACAAATGGCGGGAAATTCAAATTTTGCGTTTTGGGACACCTTTGTTCAGAAGGTATGGCAAAGTATTGGGAAAGTGATTGTTACATTTATTTGATTTTAATGGTGTTATTGGACTAATGTATCGATTCTAGAATAACTAGGTAACTAAGTATCAATCGTTTGACTCGTAATGATTAAGCGGCGTTTCACGCCGTGTGCGGTTGCTTCTTTCCAATCACATAATTCGTGGCACGGCTCGCGGTAATGCCTACCTGTTTAAACGCAGTTTTACGTTTTCAGAGATATTTTGGTAATTATACAGATATATACTCGGACATTTTAATTTAAAAACAATTTCAATTTGAGAGGCGGATATGTCTACCGCCGCCCGGGAACCATTTCGATATGTTTGGTGACTTAGCAGGAGAGCCCGGGTTCATGGAGTGAGGTTTGTCCAGGTCTTGGCAGCCGATGTTTCTGCCCACCTGCTGCGTGGTGGCTGGATCGAGAGAGAATGGTTGAGGGAGGTCTTTTATCCTCTCCAGCCGGACTCTCTCAACCCATCGCTTTGTAGCGCAGTGGGAGGGATAGATTCATACTTCCGTCACTCCTGGACACTTCTAATTCCTACCCACCCCTCATAACTTTTTGAAGTTTAGCACCGTTAATGACTTAAAATTCGGGTGAAACGGAAATGCGTCACAACTCAGTTCTACACAAATACTCGGTTCTAATATAAAGCGGTAAATTCGCACCTCGGCGCCTGACAAGTCTCGGTGGCCAGAGAGACAGACATCAAGCGAACGGGGGTTCGAATCCTACGGAATCCAAAAAACATTTTTATTTTGTGAAATCAATATCCAATCTTCAAAGCACTTTCAAAAAAAAGCAAAAGAAAATAATGCGACTTTCTAGTTTCACTTCTACCGCGTGTGAATTACACACTCCGATTTTTTTCATTCCCAGAACTTCCTATCTTTACTTGCCTTAAAAAGACCCTACATACAGCATCCCCAAAGATGACACGGGTCCTGAGGAGAATCATTTTCCTACTGTGTGGAGAGCTAATGTAAAAAAAAACAATGTGTGCAATTCACACGTGGTAGAAGTGAAACCTTCAGAAAACTAAAGTAGACAAGAGTGGGGAGGCTACGAAGCAGCCCACCAAGAGGAGATCGATTATTCTATCTCATTCTCTCGCAGGTTAAATCCTGTAGATGTATGTGTTTGTCTCTTTTTAGTGTCGCCATTTTTTGTGTCATCGAGTTTTAACACATCATCACAACGGTGCTAAAGAATTTTTAACTTTAAAAAATAATGCTCAAATTTACATAAACATTTTGAAACCGTTGTTTAGCCTGAGATTGAGTGAAATTGAAAATATTGTTTCAGTGCATTCCGTAGAAAGAAAGCATTACATTGTTGAGTCATAACATCATCATCATCTGATTGTATTGTATCGACTCTAAACGAAGATTCGAAGGTTGGGTCGACTCCATTGAGGTTATTAGGTCGATTATATTATAAATAATACGTTTCCAGATAACCATGCATAAATGTAATACGTCGACATCCGAATGATTCCATGTAACAATAATAATAAAATTAACAAGTGACGTCTTCAGTGACGATAAGGAATCTCGTGCGATTTCAGAGGAAATTTAATTATTATACTTTGTTGTTTTGATTTATTTTTATCGCGCGTGATATTTTTCCGACTGCATTACATATATAATTTTTTCATTATTATTTATTTTGAAAGACATTTCGGCAGATCTAATAATATTTTAATCTGGCGGCATACGGAGGGGGAGGGTGGAGGGTCTAGATTGGAACAAAAACTGCTCACGTAATTAATGGATGCCCCTTAGAGCATAGATTTAAAACCGTGACCTTCGAGTTGCTAGTCGATAGCCTTAGGCCTCGGTGAGATAAATTTGGGCCAATTCGTATATTTTTTTTCAAGTAACGTGAGATTTTGCTGGACCCCCCCCCCCCCCCCCCCAAATACTCCGTCTGGACGTTTTGCTTTTTAAAAATACATTGTCTAGTTTGTACACTAAAGGTATGTTGATGGCGTTCAAACCAGACAATTTAGTCGATTTAACTTATCAAAATCCCATCCCGATTCTGCGTAGGTTATTAGAAAATAAATGGGGAGGGGTAGGAGAAATGAAGTAAAAGATTGAGAAGTACCAGGCTATTCAGATCTGATCACTAAACACGGCTTACCGACGTATCGATATAATGCAAGGAGATGTTTAATTTGGGAGGTGAATGTGAGTACCGCCGCCCCGGGAACCATGTATATGGAGAACCAACACCCCTACCATAGGTCACCCCAAGTGGTTCGCTATGTTTGGTGACATAGCAGAGGTGCCCAGATTCGTTGGGTGAGGTTTATCTAGGTTTTGGCGGCGGATGCATTAACCCACCCACTGCGTAGCGGGGCGGATTGGGAGAGACTGAGTGAAGGAGACCTAACCTAGACCTCTCTGCTGTCCCATAAACCCCCAAATCCCTACCCACCCCTCATACCGTTTTTATTCCCAGAACTTCCTCTCATTCCTTGTCGTAAAAATACGCTCCTCACAGCATCCCTAAAGATGACAGGTCCTGGGGATTTTTTTTCCTCTGGGTCTCCTGTGTGAAGCCTTTGTAAAAAAAATATGTTTTAAATTTTAAGAGAGAATATAACAAAAATTGCGCTGCATAAATGAAAAATAAAACTAAAATATTTTAAATTGACATCGAGTACGCATATTATACAATATTAAATCGATAACATAATACATATTTATTTCTTTATTATTATCATTCGGAAGGTAGTAAAATTCTTCACACTTAAGTTTTATACTATCATAAAAAAATAATACGGGTAAAAATATAGTGCGTCCAAAGTTGTGCAATTTGGTTGGACCAGCGATGATGTTATAACGGCTAACGACACCTCCACTACCAAAGTGTCAAAGATTTAGTACCTATGGATAGCCGGGATGATGTTTTTATAATGGTCATGAAAATAGAATATATCGGTGATCGTACTGATGCTGTACTTTATTAAATATAAATTTAGCAGACTTTTTTAAAACCAATAACACAAGGTCAAGTCACGCGTTACAATAACAGAAGAATATTATGTATGAGACGATGCATAAATTTTAATTTAAGTGACCAACTCACGTACGGGGGCTCCATCGAAGCCTGAGTTAAATTAAACTCCCAAAAACTAGGCGTACTGTACAGGGCCCGTAGATACTTTAATATTACACAACTGCTAACCCTGTACAAATCGCAAGTGCGCCCCATGGATGAATTTGGCAGCCACCTCTGGTCTGGAGCTACAAAATACCTGTAAAAAAACGTCGACTTTGTGCAGAAACGGGCGGTCCGTTTGATAGAGTCTCTTATCTTAGTTAACGGATTGCAATCTTTAGAGCACAGGCGTCGGGTGGAGATGCTATCCTTGTTCTACCGGCATTTCAATGGAAGATGCTCCGAGGAACTAGCGTCATAGATCCCTTTGGCACCGGTGCAGTCGGGAAACACGCCAAACGCGCGCTCAACATATGTACACGATTGATATTAGTCACATGTGAACGGGTCGCTTCATCGACTCGTTCACATGTGACTAAGTTCAACAGTTCGGCTGTGGAACGGTTTGCCGGCCTCTGTGTTTCCCCTTTCCTACAACATGGGTCTCTTCAAGACCAATGTTCATTCCTTCCTCTCCTCAAAAAGACCCTGTATACAGCATCTTCAAAGATGACATAGGCCCTCAGGGAAATTATTTTCCTCAGGGCTTCCTGTGTAGGGCTTATGTAAAAAAAAATCTTACGTATGTAATTAAAATGGATCCACAAAGAAAATTTTGCCGCAAAATTAGAAAAAATCCTTACAAAAAAATTAGGTTTTAATTGTGTTTTATATTTTGCTGAATGTTTTCAACGAAAGGTTTATCGGAACAGAAAAAATTTGGTCAAGACAATAGCTACAGCAATAACAACTATCTATGCAATGAGTTTATAATACATTTAGAGGTTAATTTAGAGTATTTAGTTTAACTCTTTGACCGGCGCTCTTTCTGACGTAAGTGACCCAACTTAGTCTGTGAGCAACCAACTCCACTTGTGATGTGGGACTTGGCTCTGACATTTAACACATTTCATTTGACATACTTCACACTGACTTCTTACTACGTACTTAGCAGTTACTACAAATTAACCGCTCGCCCAGTGAAACAAAATAGTACATTTAATTTGGAATCTTATTAATTTATGATCTTCTAAATATGTATTAGAGTTTTAATAGGTTGTCTTACTTACATTCATTCAAAAGGGGTGAAATATATTAGCAAAAGGAAAAAAGAGACAAAGATCATTGAAATAAGTACCCAATTTCTTTCAAAACCCCAACAGATCCGATAAGAATGCTAGTTTTTTTTATTAAAATAGCTTCAGAAACATGTCCCTCAGGGCCCCATGTCATCTTTGGGGATGGTGTGTGGAGGGGTAGGAAGGTCTCCCTCAACCAGTCTCTCCCGATCCGATCCGCCACGCCGTAGGTGGAAAAACGCATTGCCACCAGATTTCCTGTCAGATTGTATGATTTTCTATGGCTGTTATTTGCTTTTTCTATGGAACAGTGTCACATTTGAACTGTGAGCTGTCACAAATCGGCGAAGCTGGTCTGATACCCATAGAAAAAGCAATTGACAGCCATGTAGAAAATCAAATAAATATATAGATATAGAATCGCTCGGCTGATTGGTTTTAGCATTACATATCTGATTAGCGAAGAAAATATTGAATGAAGAGAAATTACGAGATAAATACATGATGTAATATTGTACAATTGTACGAATAGAAGAAGAAGTCGGGGACTCCCGGGGGAAGAAGACATGGTACAAACAAGACCACTAAGTTCTTGAGAAAAGCATGTATAAGACAATGCATAAATGTGAAAGTAGCAAAGACTGCGTGCCAATATAAGTTGTGTAGCGGTTCAACCTCTCTGCCTACCCTTATATGCTAAGAAATTACGTGTTATGTATGTATACATATCTAAATATAGCACCAGTTTAAAACAATATTTTTAAAGCACCACCATTTTCCTTTCGTTCTATGACAATATGTTTTACACGAGGTTTATTCAAACAATAATTCTTTACCCGAGAATCTTAAAAAGAAATTGCGCCAATAAACTTAGAAAATATTTCAAAGCTTTTTAACAATCGGGTTCAGAGTAATTTTTAAAAGAAAAACCATCAGAAGAGTTTTCAGGCACTAAAGGTTTACGGCAGTTGGGGATAATGACAAGTAATTTAGGCAACAATCGCAAAGTTGATCGCGGTAATTTTTTATCCAATTTCCTCCATTCGTTATCTTACCGCTCTGAATATCGGAAAATGCCGAGTCAGGGGGTGGGGGAGAATCGATCTCGGTAATAACATCGAAAACACAAGCTAAGGGCTCGTTAAATTGGGTAGCAAATGGAAACTGTATGGTAAGAAAATATAAATTAATAAACTCATAATTGGTTAGAAGATGAAAGATAACTCTTATTTTTCTTGGTGTGGTGGAGGTCAAAATGGGATGCTGGTAATTAAACCAGTAGATTCCACCCGAAGGGAAAATTAAGCTTACTTCGGCACACAGACACGCACATGACACTTATTCTTTTAATTAAATGGAGACAATATTAGCGAAACTCAATCGAAAATCTGAAAACAGAAAAATCAGAAAAAGATATCGCCACATCTAGGATGCGAACACAGGACCCTCGCCGGGGCCTAGCCTAGCCTTGCCGGGGCGCGACTCAACTGAGCTAGTGTGTCCCTATCCGATTCGGTCATACTTAACTGTATCATACTTCGACTAAGAACTACCAACATTATCTTCGCTTTCTTAACGCATATTTTTATTGGCTGCTATCTTTATGTATGATTGCAAAATTCAAACCCAAACTGAATGCTGTATAGATATTCTCGATCCAAAATAAGACCAACCCGTGTACGCGCATGTCTCCGCCCATTACCCCAACTGCTATAGCCGAAGACATACTAATTTTTTAGCGGAATGACTCGGGCGAGAAGAGCGCGGGTGTAGGAACCGTAGCGGGGGGAGTGGTATGCGCAATACGAACCAAGTTTCGTACCATCACGGGTTGATCTTATCGCCGACAGAGAATAGTTCTTGGATATTTTTTATCCATTTTTATTTTTAATATGCGACATCTATTGACTGTTCTGCAAGTCTACAATGAATATTTATTTATATTCTTAACTTAATGAGTAAAACCTCAAATTGATTAAATTATTTAAAAACTGAATAAAATGAAAAAAATATTTACGCTCCTTACAACATTAATCTTATAATTTGTTCATGTGAATACTCTGTAATGTTCCAAAATAATAAATAAATGATGGTGTCGGCTTGGGAAAGAATTTAACAGAGGTGACCCGCATACGAGATGGGCTATTCAGGACGTGGTTACCGAATAACTGTTAGCATTCAAACAATATCGGATGGCGTCCTTGTTTGGGGCGGAGAAGCAAAGGTCGCCCATAGATGAAGTTATGATATTTTATTTAAATTGACTACACGATACATATGACATATGTATGTATATTAAGGGATACTGTATGGAAGGTTTTATTGAGGGAAGCAATGACTGAATCAGGTTTCAAATAAATCCATATTGTGGTAGGGGGAAACAGGTTAAATGTCAAATTATTTAAAAAAAGAACTATTGAGCATGTAAAAACGATCCGTTCTCATGTTATTAATGTTAACCAATAAAACATTAATTTTTAAAGGATATCTAATTGCGTACGACATTAGCAGAGAGGTAAATGATAGGTAATAAGACAGTAAAAAGAGATATCGGTAAGCATATTTCGTGGGTCAACGATCTTAGTTCTTTGGAGCACCTTCCGTTGAAGTACCGTTGGTACAGGAATGGTGAGAATATTTAAAACGAATCGCTGACACAAGATAGGTGAAGGTCTAAAAAAAAAGGAAATTGTTATTTTTTGGATTAGTTCCACACATGAGGGCATGAGAAAAGTAATTCTCCTCAGGGCCTATGTCATCTTTGAGGATGTTGCGTGGAGGGTCTTTTTAGGAGAGGAAGGAGAGGAAGATGACCGGTCAGGCGTTCCGTGTTCGATTCATCGATTGGTTAAGTCCTCCGTCACGACTCAAGCAACATTTCCAACTTACTGTGGTGGTAGTAGGGGATTTTCAAATATTGTCGGGTTATTCGTAACCCGCGAATGTTTGTCTTTCTTTTTAAGAAATTGAGAAAAATTAAGTTCTGGGAAGGAAAGGGGTATTAGGAGTGGGTAGGAATCTGGGGGTCAGTCTGTCCAGAAGTGACAGACGTATGAATCCATCCCTCACACTGCAGTGCAAGACGATGTTCCGAGAGAGTACGGTTGGAGAAGTCAAAGGGACTCCTCAACCATTCTCTCCCGATCCGGCCTGCCTTGCTGCTGGTGGGCAGACGCATCCGACGACAAGACCCGGACAAACCTCAACCCATGAACCCGAGCACCCTTGCTAAGTTACTAAACGTGGCGAACCACTGTGCGGAGTGACCTATGGCAGAGGTGTTGGTTATCCAATAAAGGGTTCCCGCGGCGGCGGTACCCATAACCGCCTCCCAAATTGAATGATGAAGAAGATATAGATAATTGAATATTACAACAAATTTAAAGCATTTTTCAAACTACCATCACGAAAAATAGTAATCACAATCGTTGCATCACAAGACAGATGAGAAAAAAACATTGGTATAATTTTTTTGTGAAAAAAAGCAACAATCGGTTTACAGTGGAATTATGCTAATAATAATTGTACCATGAATTGCTAAGTATTTTAAAAAGCCACCAGAGATGATTTATTGAAAATTGAAAGTGTTTCGCAAACCGGTTGGTAATGAAGGAGATTTGCATAAAGAGTACATCTCGTCCCAATTCGTTCGTGTTTTGGGCTCCTAAATAATGGTGTCATTCGTTTCTGATTGCTATCTGAAAAGTTACTGTTATGTATCGAAACGTTTTATATTTTTTTCTGGCGTGTCGTCACCTCAGTTGGACCAGGTTCTAACTTCAGTTAATCTAAGATATGAGGTGTCAAAGTTTTCAAAGACAATTTCACATTATTTTATTTTATTTAACCATCACGCCGTTTCCCCGCAGGGGTAGGCAGAAAGGACGGACCGCCAAACAACTCGATCTTGACACACACTCTTTGCCTCACTCACATTCATACATCGTCTCATACATACTCTTCTATTATTCCGACTTTTGACATGGCCCGACTCAAGTATCTGATTCACTTGGTCGTGTCATGTCTTCCTCGGGCGTCCCCGACTATTTCCACCATTCACATTTGCGTTATATATTCTTCTTACACTACTTTCTTCGTTCATTCGCTCTACATGCCAAATCCATCTGAGGGTCCCTTTCTTAATCTTACTCATTATGAAGAGGATTATATCTGCCGTGACACAATTTTACAGTAGAACATATGGTTTTAAAATCGGTTGGACACATGAACAGGGTATTCGGTGGCGATAAATATGGAAAAGGACTGCCGTTGACATAATTAATTACATTCATATAATATATATTTTTATTTAAACATTTATATTTATCCCAACACAACCTCGTTATTATTTTTCGCAATTGTATTAAGGCTCCTTTCCCGGCCCCAAAAATAAGAAGACGGAGAGATATGAAATTACGAATGTTAGAAGAGCGCGCTAACATTTACAACGATAAAATCGATGCAAAAATCATGTAAATCTTTAATAAAACACGACTCGTTTAAAATAGAGCTAAAATCTCGCGATAATTGTCTTAAACAGCATTTAAATAAACGCTGTGAATTTTTTCATACATATAACTTGTAAAATAACTGAAACAAACATGTTTATAATAATTTTTGGAGCATACTTTGCGATTTTTTTCTATCGAGGGAATTTTACATAATTTGCGTTTGGGCGCGACTAATGTCTAGATATTATCTTCAAAAAGAACATATATTTTTTTAAGAGCTTAAAAACTTCAAATGTTTAAGGGAGGTTTGCAAGAAATCGGTAGAAATTCGAATACCGGCCTCTTAAGGCTTATTGTAATTTGACATTTTAAGCAGTTACTATAAATAAATTTTTGTCATATCTAACTTTTTCACAAATGGTCGAAAATTACCATTTGCCAACATGCATTATTTGTAAACAATATGATATTTTGTTGTAGAAGACAATTCCATTTTAAAGAAAGCCATTCATCATTTGACTAGTTCCGAATTTATTTACACCGTGCCAATTACATTTTCCGATTAAGTAAGTATATAGTTACAGATGGTACAGAGAGAGGTGAACGGAAGGCCGTGACATTTAGCCGACGAGATGAGGGAATTATTACCTACTGCAAGTTACAAGATCGGTGGTCAGTGATCTACCATGCAATTATTGTCATTATAAAATATATCGTATTTACCTAGTCACTCATTATACCGACAAAGATTTAATGTTACGGAATGATTTGAGCCACATATCACCATGTTAACACGACAAGCGTTGACGTATTGTTGTTTTAAAGATATTATGATAAGGATTTCCTCCAGTCAATGTCATCCGATGATTTTCATTGTTATCGATATTATGTCGAATAAAATGGAAGCCGGGAAGATGTCAAATGAAACAGGTGTCGGTGGCTGTGGGGGTGTGAAAAAAAAATGAACACAGGGGTGAAGGTCAAATAAAGTGGACGCTATACGGGATATATATATGTCCCTGGTACTGATGGATTAAAAACATCGGAAATGACCTTTTATCTCTAATATGATTTTAAAAGTCAATTAATATTTACTTAATAAAACGTAGGCAATTTTATCGAAAATCTGAAATCAGAAAAAGATACGGGCACATCTGGGACTCGAACCCAGGACCTTCGCCTTGCCGGGGCGCGACTCTACCAACTGAGCTAATGTGTGATATTTAACTGTTTCATACTTCGATTAAAAACTACCAACATTAATTTTCTTAACGCGTATTTTTATCGGCAGCTATTTTTATGCGTGATTGCAAGATTCAAACCCGAACTAAATGCTATATAGTGTTTTGGATAAATGCGACATGTAGTCTAGGATGAATATTTATTTTTATATTTTTTTGCCCACCGCCCACTTCGAGAATATTTTTTATTTCTAGCGCCGGAGGGGGCGAAATGGGATACCATGACAGGGTTACATTTGCCAGCGGAGGGGGCGTAACGGAATACCACGAGGGGGCATAATGGGATACCAGTACCACGTTGGGGTTACATTTGACACGACTCTAGGATGGGGTGGGATGGGTTTCTCTGAGTCCTCCTACCGGCCACCTGAAAGCCTGAAACGCCCCCCCCCCCAAATTTCTCTTGATCTTCTACCGCCCCCCAACCACCCAAGGGAGCGTTATCACCCACGTTGAGAACCCATGATTTAGATGTTTCAATTCCTAAATTCATTATAATAATTTTCTTGACAATGTTAGTTCTGCCACAATATAGGTAAATTGAACCAATAATTCTAATTAGGAATTACACGTATAATTCGTACAATACTACGTCGATAGAGTCCGTTATCGGGCGAGAGAGTAGTTCCAAGGTAACAATGGACATTTAACGCAAGAGCTGTTAACTGTGTAATTGTCGAATGATCCGGTTAAATTAGGTAGATCATAGATTACAGGATACGTAGTAAGTAACGTAAGACCAATAATAGCAAGTTAGTAACAGTGTACACTTGTTTGAATAGCATCAGTATTAACTAGGAATAGATGGAACTAAATAAGGATGTAATAACAACATATATGTATATCCGTATCATTTTTAACTGATTTTAATAAATTAATCACTGCTGATGAATGACAATTATTTATTAATTTTGTTTGATCAAAGTCAATTTGTTTACGACTTCAAGGTTTTCTGGGTGACCTATCATTAGGAACATAGGTTCTAAACCTTATTTTGCCCACCGCCCACGTTGAGATTTTTTTTAACCATTAGCCCCCGTTGTGATTTGAAATTCGAAGATTTGTAAAGCACGTGAAAAATCTCAGCGTCCAGAGACATCCAGCGAACGGAGGTTCGATCCCACAAAATAAATAATAAATTAACATTTTTATTTTTGTAAAATCAATATCAAATCTTCAAACCACTTTAAAATAAACAGGCAAAAGAAAAGAAGGCGACATCTAGCGACTTTCTAGTTTCACTTCCACCGCTTGTGAATGAATAATTGCGCACTTTGGTGTCAATTCTTAATAATAATACTAATACACGTAAGTAATTTCCATTTAATTCTGAAATTTGTACATTTAAATAAAATTAATATATAAATTCACCTTTCCTTTCTCTGTAATTTTAAATGATGGCCTAGAACACCCTTGAATAATTGAAAAAAAAGATAATATTATATAATAAAAAATGAAATATTTCATATCATCCAATTTAATGTAGATTTGAATGTAATGGAATCTCTCAGTTCAATTGTAATCCACTTCATGAACTACCAAAATATGTAAATTTTCACAAACGTGATAAAAATGATTACAATACATACATACAATAAGAAAAATTAACCAATATTAAAGTTTGCGTATTTTTTGTCTTTTTAAACCATATTTTTTTACCTGCCCACGCCCTCAATCTCAACGGGCCCTAATTTTTTTTGGGTCTGGGTCAACTGCCCATCTACCTATGATTTAGAATTATTTGACAACGTTATTGAATATTTAACTCTTTCACGTTTGTTATCAAAGTTCATATCAAATCTATGTAACCGTAATATTAATATGTAGTTAGGTACATGGATTGATATGAACACGGATAACAAATGTGTTATTGTAAAATGGTCAACATTGTGGCATAATTCTAAATTATAGGTCACCTATAAAATCTTAACATAGTAAACAAAACAACATATTATGGGCTTGCTTATTGACCCCTCAGGCCTCTGCCATATTTTTAGGTCAGAGCATTTCGGCTTTGCAACAAAATCCAAATAAACGGAATATTTATAAATGTATCCTAAAAATTAAAAAAGGTTTTGGAAAGGTGATGAAATACGATTTCGAATATAGTTATTAAAAAAAAACATATTTTTTAAATTTAATCATAAAAAAGTTTTTAAAATGGCTCATCTTACGTTTTTTATAAAATTACCGAATACGCAAAAAAATAATAACGCAAAGATAATTTATTAAGTAACATAATGTATTATAAATGTTATAGTCGTCTCACTTTTGTCGTGTCATAAAAAATATTATTAATAAAAATTCACGAAGTTTTAAAAATTTTTCTCAAATTGAGGTCGGGAACTTTGGTTAATTTCTAGATTCGAATAAAAAGCGTGGTTTATTCTCAATGAGAATTTTATAAATCGTTTTATGAGAATTTCTCATACAACGATTTATTTATAAGCGAACAAATAAGCCTGAAAAAAATGATCTTACTGCAAAGTGCCAATTTCTTCCAACCAATCCAAATTTGCAATTAAAATAGGTGCAATGTTTTTGCATAATTTATTAAATTAGTGATAATTAGCATAATCGTAAAACACAAACAAACGTTCAAACTAGTTGCATTGCCGATAAATTACTCTAAACGGACTGTGCGCGTTTTCTCTATCAAACCGACGACGATTTAATCGAAAGAAACGATAAAACCATTTTAAAAACTAGTTCGAATCATATTCGAGATTCGATTATTGCGACTATCGACTGAATTTACTATTACATTGAGTTTGAATGAATTATTTTTCAGTTATTCAAAATATTTCCGCTTTACAATAAAATGCAAATAAATGGAAAATAAACATATCCAAAAACGAAAAACTGTTTTTGAAAGGTGATAAAATACGCTTTCTAATTTTATAATTTGAAATGCACTGCACATATACTAAATTTTTAAAATATAAAAATTACGCATGCACGCATGAAAAAGTTTTAAAAATAGCTCACATTAAAGTTTTTCTAACTAAAATTACTGATGAAAAAAAAAAAACAAAAACATACATATTTTATTCGACAAATGTATTATAAACGTTATTGTCGACTCGCTTTTTTGTCGTTCCATATGAAAATAATTAATAAAAAGTTTAAAAAAAAAATTTCAAATTGCAATTTAAAACTTTGGTTTCATAAAGGTATATATTTTATGTTTGTGGTGTTTATTTTTTAGATTTGATTATAAAGCGTGGGGTTTTGCTTTTCTAAAACTGTTTAGAACATATTTCTCACTATGATAGATATAGTAAAGGAGTTACAGCGATTTATGAGACCTGTGTGAGCTGGGATAAATAATGTGGTCTCTTGTAATTAGACGGGCTAACTATTATTAAAATTAATAATTAATAATGTGACGATTATGTCCATCGGTATTGCAATGTTCAATTAAAATGTCTACCAAGTGGGAAAGAGATGGGGTAGAGAAAGCAGTAAAGAAGGAACGGGGTGTAGAAGCAAGTATGTATTAAACTGATGGGAATTGGGAGTGGTGCAGGAGCCTTTACTTCAAGGTGAAGATTTACGAGCCAGGTTCACGAAAACTCTATGCAATAAAAAGTCAATTTTATACAACGTCAAATTTTCTTCGCGGCGACGCGGAGAGTTGAACTTCTAACCATAACCCTAACGTCGGGATCAGTTTAAATCGGGTTGTTAAAAGAAACGTTTGCGCGGCCCGTTTCATACGTTAATTTTGGATTTGAGATCAAAATACTCAACCAAACTGATTTTTTTTTTCTTTTAAAAAAAAAAGACAAACATTTCCGGGTAACGAATAACCCGACAATATTTGAAAATCTCCTACTACCACCACAGTAAGCCAAAAATGTTGCTTGAGTCGTGATGGAGGACTTAGCCAGCCGAGGAATCGAACATGGAACGCTTGGGTGGAACTGAAACGTGGTGCCCACTCAACCACTGACCGGTCTTTTGTAATCAAAGGGTATGTCAAATATCTAGTACGGATGTGACGTACTTTATTTATTTTTGCTTTAAATTGTAGGATATAGGCTATTTAAGATTTTAATGTTTCATGATTTTAAAGGCAACTTAAGCAGTTTTCATTTTCGGAGGCGAGTCTGGGTACCGCCGGCCCGGGCACCATTTTTTGGATAACCAACACCTCTGCCGTAGGTCATCCCAAGTGGTTCGCTACGTTTGTTGACTTAGCAGGGATGCCCGGGATCATGGGGTGAGGTTTGTCCGGGTCTTGGCGGCGGATGCGTCTGGCCACCAGCTGCATGGCAGGCTGGATCGGGAGATAATTATTGAGGGAGTTTCTTTGACTTCTCCAGCCGTACTCTCTCGGAACACCGCAGTGGGGGGGATGGATTCATACGTCCATCACTCCTGGACACACTGACCCCCAGATTCCTACCCACACCTAATACCCTTTTCCTTCCCAGAACTTCCTATTTTTTCTTTCCTAAAAAAACCCTCCACACAGCATCCCCAAAGATGACATAAGCCCTGAGAGGAATTACTTTCCTCAGAGCCTCCTGTGCGGAGCTAATGTAAAAAATACATATATGTATATATTTTTAAGTACTTAAATGAAAAACATGAAAAAAATATTTTTACTATATTAATAAAAAAAAATGTATGTAATATATTATACATAAGTGGTACAATTAGGTGAATAAAAAATTGAAAGAATGTTATGTCCAGCAAGTATTGAATTCCCCGGCCAATGTTCCCTTCAGATAACAGAGTACCAGACAGACATAAGTAGCAGAGGAACAACCCGCAACATGTGTCTGACCTTGGGGGGCGACCTTACGACAGTATTTGAGCAGCAGGTTGCGATGATTTTAAGACGGGTACTGATAAAGATTACTGAATATATTCATAAAATTTTTCAAAGATTTTGACAAAAAGGGTCAATGAAATTAGACGTAAACCAAGACTCCTACATTCTAGGGTAGTTTTTTAATAACACAATCTTTAAGGGGCCGCAACTCGAATTTCTACGGATTTTTTACATATCTCCCTTAAACATTTAAAGTTTTTAAGCTCTTAAAAAAATATATGTTATTTTTTTAAGATAATGTCTAGATGCTGCCTAAGCCGAAACGCAAATTATATGAAATTCCCTCGATAGAAAAAAATCGCAAAGTATGGTCCAAAAATGATTAAAAACAAGTCTGTTTCTATTATCTTATAAATTATGTTTGTTCATATGAAGCAGTTACTTTGTGATGTGACATTATAATTAAAAATAAAACAATAACTTTGTAAACACCACTTTTATTTTTATACTTTATGCCGACCGGGTTTCGCTACAACCGTAGCTTCTTCAGGGCAGTACAATCTCTACTCTACGGTAGAGATTGTACTGCCCTGAAGAAGCTACGGTTGTAGCGAAACCCGGTCGGCATAAAGTATAAAAATAAAAGTGGTGTTTACAAAGTTATTGTTTTATTTTAAATTATAAATTATGTTTGTGAAAAAAATCACAATGTTTCTTTAAATGATACTTAAGATGCTCCCCAAGAGATTTTTGCTCTATTTTAAACGAGTCATGTTTTATTAAACATTTTCGCAATTTTCGCATCGATTTTGGCGCTGTAAATGATAGCGCTCTCCTCTAACATTGGTTATTTCGTATATCTCCATCTTCTTCTTTTCGAGTCCGGTTGCGGAGCCTTAAGACGTTGGCATAGAAACATCAAAACGATTACATTGTAAGAGACCATAATAACCGAATACCAAAGTTGTATTATTGAGGTTTTATGATAACATTCTAAAGATAGGGAATGGTGGATATTCTTCATGTGTACCTACTCTTAGGGCCGGTATATAAGTCTTTGCTAAGGACGACATTCCTCGCTCAACTTAAACCAACCAAATCGGCCGCTTAAGCCATGGTAAGCCGCAGAATAGTTCCTTTGCTAGAGACGCTGTGGAGCTATTGGCAGTAACACATAATATGTCATCTGCTAAATTTTATATTGCTTCGATTTCGATCTGTTACGTACGGACGCAATAAATTACATTGGAGGAATAAGTTTACCTATCAGCATGAAATTCGAACTTTCTTCAAGTGATGACTATTTAGACATCGTTAATTTCGTCGAACGTCGATATTTGACGTTTGCTTGTTTGATAATAACCATAGAGTCCATAGAATACTTACACAAAGATTGGTTCGGCATAGAAATCCTCGATTAATATCATAGACTAAACGTTTAAAATTGGTCAACTCTAGGTTTACAACCGATATACGGATTGTGTGCTAAGCCCCGCTTAAGCTTCACATTCCGTCAAAGCCGAGCTTTAGACCAACTGATATAACGGCCCTTAGCAACAGTTTTTGACAAGTCAATGAAACAATTTGGACTCAACGAAGTTGCCGAAGGAAGACATGGCAAGATCGAGTGAACTAAATTCTTGAGTCGGGGTATGTCAATTGTCAGAATAAGAGAAGAGTTTGTATGATGCGATGAATGAATGTGAATGAAGCTAGGAGTGTGTTCCAAGACAGAGTTATTTAGTGAAGTAAACAAAACGATTGTAAAAATGTAGAAGGGGTTAAAACTAATTTACCAAATTTTATAGGATAGGTACCTATAAAACTATAAACATAAGTCCAATACGTTCAGGGCTTCTTTTCATTGCTTTTTAAAACGATTGAAGGGTTCAGAACACATGACCAATTTGTCCAAGCGACCTGATTTTATAACGAAGAAACCCTACAAGGGTAGCGCCGGGATAGCGCACCTGTCGCCAATCATTGGGGACCACTTTACCCAGTGATATACTTATCAAGGTCCTTCAATACCACAGGTGTCAAGCTGTTCTTAAAGAGTTCAAAGTGAACATTCAAAACTGAGCTAACACCTACGACTAAATTTTAACAATTCATCAATTTTTTTAAGTTAATTTTTACTTGTATTTTCATTGTTAATGTTCTATAAATAATCTCAAGTGACCTTCCAGGTAAATATGATAATAATAATAATAATAATAATAATTGGATAATTTATAGATGATCATGTATATTTTCTGTCTGTACAGTACATTTTTACGCAGCATCGCTTTCATCGGTCAAATACGTGTACATATAGTTGCGTATCGGTGTTCGAAGAACCGGTGGATGCAATTTTAAGCCATAAGTTGTTATAATGGTTTGTCTGGTGTCCGGCCAACTAAGAATGAAACCAACTCAGAACCACCTCAGAAAGGTTATTAAGACTGATGATTAAGACATTAAAAAGATCGCCGTTAAATGCCGATTCAAACGGTGCTTCTCAGATTTCTTTCAAATTATAACAAGCTGACAAGCTGAACAACATGACTGTTGTCTTCTGTTGATCACAATTTGTTCAAATACTGAAATGGACTTAGGACGGTTGTTTCACAGAATTTAACAATTCATCAATCAAAATTCAAAGTTCATTTTTAAGTTCTATGAAAGTTTTGTTATTATATCAAAATGGGCCAAATGTGAAATACTTGATAACATATGATAATAATAATTGGATAATTTGTAGAGCGCCGTTTCTGTGAAAAATCACTTCAAGGGCGCCACACAATTTATTAAGAATTCTTAGGTTCTATCTAATTCTACTATTTACAAATGGATACAGAAACATACTTACCTGGCAGGTCAATTTTGATAAACACACTTTAATTAGAAGGTTTATGCTTGGAAAAGATACGACTTTGCACGCAGACGACATTATATTTAAAACACTGGACATTGCACGATTTAACATTTGCTGCCCCCATCAATATTAGTATTATATTTATGAAAATACTAGTGGCAAAAGTAGAGTTGATATTTATTATGAAAGACTGGAGAATTTAGGACTCTTTGGGGGTGGAGAATGTTATTGAAATGACCTTTATGAATGCTTACAAATAGGTTTTTTTTCACATTTTAACAGTGTCACGGGCATTTAATGTGAAGGTGAAAGATATTTGATTTTATGAATACGACTGTTTGTACGCAAAGAGGATAGGCCGCCAATCAAACTCTCTTGGCATCCACTCCTTGTTCCATTCATATTCATGCAACGTCTTTTTTTTTTTTTTTTTTTTTTTTTAATTCCTTTATTTTTCCCATATTTTACAATTTATATTTACATATTTGAAAATCATAACAATAATGTGGGAACCCACTAAGGCGCAGCCTGTGGCGTGGGTAAAATATTTAAAAAAAGTTTTTTTTTTTTAGTACCTAGAAAAAAACAAACAGGGGTATATAAAGCAAAAACAAAAATTGTTTAAAACATTTTGTACAAAAATTGTATACAATAGTGTACGGTTAAATAAGTGTAAGTGTAATTAATGATATACATTGTAGTAATAGGTGTAAAGTTTGTGAGAAAAGTGATATAAAACTAAATAAATAGAGTTTTTAGAAACATAAAGTGAAATAAAACTAAATAAATAGAGTTTTTACATCTGTATGGTTTAGCCATAATTTTAACTCTTTTACGAAATGCGGAAGTTTTGTTGCAACTTGAATATGTTTTGGTAAACTATTGAAGGTACGAGGTCCAATAAAACTACTGTGAGTTTGCATTTGTTTTGTGTGTGTTTGGGGGGTATAGAATACATTATTATTTCTAATGTTGATTCTGTTTACATTTTTTTCGAATTTGTTTACGTTTTTAAAGATATATTTCATAGTTTGCAGTATAAATAGTTTACGGAGACTGAATAGTTTAGATTCTTTGTATAAAGCATCTGTCGAAAATGTTTTAATTCTATTATCTATTATACATAACTTTGATAATATAATTTTGAGTTGTTTGTAAAGGTTTTATAAAAGTATCAAGGGCACCACCCCATCCTATTATTCCATACATGAGTGAAGATTGCACAATAGAATAATAAATCATTTTCAATTTGTCAATATTCAATACTTCTTTGAGTCTGTAAAATATGTATGTAAGATATCTCAATTTAGAAACGGTATTATTTATTTGTGAATGCCAATTTAAATTTGTATCAATACATATACCCAAATATTTTATCTTTTCAACTTTTACAATTTCAGAGCAAGATGAGCATATTACTTGATTACAGTTAGTATTATGAATTCTAATTTTAAGGTTATTGGGGGGTTTATTTTTACTGTTTTTATAAAAAGGTATGTAAAATGTTTTATTGTTGTTTAGGAAGAGTCTATTACTATTTAGCCATGATGAGACATGTGCAATACATTTTGATGCATTTAAATAAGTTTCAAGTCAGGATTTTCCGTTTACAATTATTACTGTATCATCAGCATAAGATACAATATCACCAGGGATTACAAGATTACATAAATCATTTATATATATTAAAAACAGGATTGGGCCAAGCACAGTACCCTGTGGTACTCCATTTTTTATCCTCGTTTCAGTACTATAAAAATTCCCTATTTTTGTTTTTTGTTTTCTGTCTTTGAGATAGTTTGTGAGAATTTTTAGTGTATCTTTTTTGAAACCTATTCGATTAATTTTTTTTATAAGTATATTGTGGTTAACCGTATCAAAAGCTTTTCTTAAATCTAAAAATAAAGATAGGCATTTTTTATTTTTATCAACAGATGTGTACAATTTTTTTGTCAAATCGAATATTGCATCTTCAGTGCTTAGGTTACTTCTGAAACCATATTGATTTTGGGACAGAATTTTGTTTTGTTCTAGGTGATTCATTACTCTATTTTTGATACATTTTTCAAATATTTTTGAGAGGTTTGAAACTAAGGAAATAGGTCGGTAATTGTCTAATATGTGCGTTTCTCCTGATTTGTGAATTGGAATGATGGTGGAGATTTTAAATTGTTCAGGGAAATGTCCCTCTTTTAGTGATATATTAAAAATATGTAGCAATGGAATTAAAATATTATGTTTTATTTTTTTTAGTGTGTTACCCGATAAACCATCAATTCCTGTAGAATTTGTTGACTTTAGACTATCAATGTGTTTTACAATTTCGTTTATCGTGATAGGTGAAAAATATTCTAAGGAATTTATTGAATCGTAAGTTGAGAGTAAATGCAAAGATGAGTCTACGGGTGTTGTACTATCAATTTTACTAGAAGATTCAAGTACTTGATCTACTACATTTGTGAAGAAGTTGTTAAAGTTTTCTGCAATGGCCGATTTGTCAGTTATACTATTGTTATTTATTTTAATCTCTTTCACATCAGTTGATGCCATTTTTTTTTTGTTCATTATTTCATTAATAATATTCCACGTTTTTTTGGTATCATTTTTTGCGTTATCAATTTGTTCACAATAGTATTTCTTTTTACAACTTCTTATTAACCTATTTAGTAAGTTTCTATACATCAAATACTTTGTTTTCATAAAAGACATTATTCTTACGTTATTTTTTTGACAGGTTTTTTCATAATTTAACATTTCTCTGTAAAGTTTATCTCTGTGTTTAATGGAGACTATTAGTCCTACAGTAATCCAAGGTTTGATTTTTTTATATTTTCGCTTATTAATAACAATTTTGTATGTGCTTTTCGATATATATAATCTTGTAGAGTTTTATAAAACAATTCTAATGCTGAATGTGGGTTAGCTGTCGATCGTACATTGTCCCATTTTTCTGAATGGAGTAGATTGTTTAATGTGTCGTAGTTAATATTATTTTTTTCTAGATTACCAGAGATTTCTTTTAAATTAGTGGTTAAGAGGTTGTGTCCATAAAATGTTGGGTAGTGGTCAGTAATGTTTGTATGTAGAGTTGAAGATGTAGTTTTGACGTGTTTGTGTGTTTTTACAAATATATGATCTAGAGTCGTGGAGTTATTCAAATTTTCTCTTGTTGGAGAGTTTATGTATGACTGATATCCTGCATATGATAAACAATCTAAGTATTCATTTATACAGTTTGTTCTTTTGTTATTTTCATTAATGTTTATATTGATATCTCCAGATAATATTGAAAAATTGAAATTTTTTCTGTTAGCCGTTTTAAAAAATGAATTTAGCTCGTTAGTGAAAAGTGATTCATTTAAGGAAGGAGATCTATATATAGCTAATATCAGATAATTACAGTTATTGTGCTTGAATGTTACTTCAATTGCATTAGCTGTTTTAAAATCTAAAATTTTGAAGGTAGTTTTCTTAAGACAATTTTTCACAAATACGGTGATACCATCGTGCCCAGTATGTTTGCATTCAGATGAAATGGTGACATATCCTGGAAGGTTATAGGGGATTACCTCTTTCATCTGTGTTTCTGTTAAAATAACAATACTCGGAGAAAAATCTAGACTTTCGAGAAGTACACAGAGTTCATCAAAATGTTTTCTTAAGCTACGTATGTTCATATTAAGAACTGAAAAGTTTATATCTTTAAAGTGATTATTTAGTTCATTAGTATCATTACAAATATAATTTTCATACAAAAAATTTTCGTCTGAAATGTTGAAAGAAAAAATTTACACATGCAATGTGGTTACTTGATCCTCTATTCTTCGGGAATGTCTGCCGGCTGTCTTATTTGGATGACTGGGGCTAATTCATCTTTTCTCATCATAATGTGTCCATTTTTAGCCCAAATAAATTTGTAACCAAGTCTTGATGATTTTGCCAGGAACAGTAGGTGTTTATTTTGTGGTGTCAGTTGTTCATTAATGTATACTTTGTTATCTTCTGGAAAGTTAAAGTTTTTTGTGGACAAAAAACCGTATTTTCTTTTTTTGTCGATGATTTGGTCTCTGATTTCTTTATTTTGAAATGATACAACAATGGCTGGGTATTTGTTTAAAGGATTTCTATTTTTGATTCGGTAAATATTGGTTATTTTTGAAGATTCTGTTTCGCCTTTAATAGTTTCCATTATGTTATTCACTATTTTTGTTATGTTTTCATTATCTTTAAATGGGACTCCCTGTATTTCGATGTTATTTTGTTTGTGAAGTTGTTCTAGTTTGTTAATTTGCATTTTTATTTCCTTGTTTTCCGATTGCAGCTGTTTAATCAATATGTCTTTGTTTTTATTTTTTTCTTCGAATTCATCAATTTTGTTACTACAGAATTCAACTGATTTTGTAAGTTCTCTGAGTTCATTCTTGATCTGTTCTCTGAAAGATTTCATTAATTGTTCCGATAAATCTTCGAATTTTTTTTCCAGGAATTTTAACATCTTATTTGTATTATAGTCTTCTTCAGATTCGCTAGATGCTGCTTTTTTTTACACATACTCTTCTGTTTTTGACTCTTGATATGAGACGATATTTCCAACATTAAATTGAATAGTATTTTTTTAATCTGACAGTAAAAATTTCCACGTGCCTGCCTAGTGTGGAATGTTTTATTACGTATTTTCCCGTGCACGAGCTTGTTTACAGTTAATGCATCGAATCATTATCTGTCCAGACTGTCTGTGCACCTACATAGTACCTACTGACTGTATAATTGATGTGTTGAAGTGTTCAGTGATGGTAGGTGGTAGGTAGTGTTCTGTGTTCAGGTCTAGTGCAGTACGGCCGGTGCATATCGAGTCGACAATGACAGTCGACAATGCAACAAAGTCAAATGCCACGTTACAAGTAACTTTTATATGTATTTTCATAAAAATCTTTTATACTGTTACACAAATTCAGCTATGTAAAAACAATGACTCTCAAAGCGGAATTTAACGGAATAATACTATTTGAAAAGAATGTTGTAGTTATCGATAAATCATAAAATTAAAAAGACAAAATGATTTCATTTATATGGCACTAGCTGGGGTACCTACCCGGCTTTACTCAGGGAGTTGATATGAGATTGAACTGGCGTTCGAACCCACGAAGGATCTTGCTTTATATACCCCTACTAATGGGCAGCCTCCACCCATACAAAAAAGACTTTGAAATGTTCAAAATTTTTCAGAACATTCCACAAAATTCGAGAGAGTTCCGAGACGGTTCCAGACCATTCCAGAATGTTCTGGAATGCTCTTGGATGTTCTGGACTGTTCTAGATATTTCTAGAGGGCGAAACTTTCAGCCCTTATATCTTCAAAAGCACGCCATTCAGGGAAAAACGAGAACCATCTTCAGGGATGGAGGGTAGCGGACTACCACACCATATAACTCTCTTGATCGTACCGGGACTCATTCTGAGTTTTAGCGGCACACACACTGTACACTTTATTTTATAATATTCCAGCTGACCCGCCACGCGTTGCTATGGCTAACGAAACACAACGACATTCACTAAATGGTTTACTCAACCTAGATAACCAAGTGCTGTATCGATAAATTAACTCACACCGCCATCTGCTAGAATATGTAACTTCCAAATAATTACAAAGCATTATCCTGTTAACAATCGAGATAAAAACTATCCTATCGTTTAAGTTGGAACAAATTACATACAGAAATCCAAATTTCATCCAAATCGGTTAAGTAGTTTCGGAGTTTACCTCGAACCAAATCGTGACGCGAGATTTATACATATAAAGATATGGCAGAAGATAAGTAGATATTTTACGATATCTTCGTATACAACCGAATTACGACCGGTGCAATTGATAAGATAAAGAACAAATGCATTTATAAATGGTTTGGGCACGTACCGCAGGAGGACTATGGAGGATGTTACCATGTTAGTGCTAGGAGAATAATAATGCATTATGTCGCGGAAGTGGATGGCAGGAGGCAGGAGTCGCCGAGACATGCCAAACCTAACAAATGAATAGTCGGAATAATGCTTTATATGTGGATCAAATAAAATAACGTATTTACCCCTCAGGCCTCGACAATTTCTGCCAGTAGGTCAGAATATTTGCGCTTTGCAAAAAAATCCAAATAAGTACATGGAATATTTTCGAATGTATTTGAAAAAGAAAAAATGTTTTTGAAAGGTGATTAAATACGCAAATTTTATTATTAGAAATAACCGTGTGATTTTTTTAAATATAAAAGTTATGAATGCAAACATAAAAGTGTTAAAATTGGCTCACCTTACGTTTTTTCTAACTAAAATGACTGAGAATGAAAAAAAACACACACACATACAGATTTTATTATGCATATCTGTTATCGTCGACTTATTTTTTAGTCGTTTCATGTACAAATAGTTAAGTAATTAAAAATTTCCAAAGTTTCATAATTTTTTTAAAGTTGAATGGGTTAACATAACATCACTTTTTTTATTAGGTTTGTCAACAGTGATTTACATCAAAGCTTTCACAGATACTGTGTTTCACAGATCTTACGGTGTGAAAGAGACATGCGTGTATGAGTGAGACAACATGAGGAACGTATAAAAGGGTGCGATTGTTGTCCATTTGTCCTCTTACCATCAGACTTCCTAAGAAATAACATTGTACCTTATCCCGGAATAAACATCACGAGACTACCTACGTCTTCTTATTGTAGTAACACCCTGTATTACTGAGAGTATCATATACAGAGGAATCTGGATCCATAGAAAGGAGTCCAGAAATATATGGGATAACCGGCCACGGTCATCACAGATACAATTACACTGAACATGGTTGATGCTATCACTAATTAAAGACAAACACAACATTGATAACATAATACTTTTATTGTAAAATACTACCGCTTTTGTCGAATTAGGTATATAATAAATTTTTCAAAAATTAAAAAAATAAAACCTAGGTAACTTAATTTTTCCGATCTGCGCGATATTAAAAAGCATAGGTGTCTGTATCTACCCACGGGATGACTAGAAGTTAAATGACTTTATTTTTATTTATATGGGAAATGAGTCATACTAGTTTCTGTACACGGAATAAGTCAACGAATTGACAAACAGCTGTTAGGAAATTAACAGATGAATACTCTAATCTGTAATGTGACTCATCTATTACTGTATTTTCTCATTGGAAATGGTAAATTATTCAAGCTAGTTTCCAGGATTGCATAAATCGAAGAGGTGTAAAACGTTATCATAGAACTAAGAAGGAAGACATGGACTTTAAGTAAATACCATTAACAGGTTAGAGGCTTTTGAAATGTGGCTTCACCGGAGAATCCTCAAAGTCCCATGGACCGATATGATCACCAACATAGAAATTCTCAGGCGGGCTAGAGCAGATAAGAGAACTGCTCACGTTCTAGATTCGTTTTAAAAATAAATGTAGCTTCCTTTTTACAAAAATTAGAGTCCTGACGTGTGCGGCTAAGGAGGTTAAACAATCAGTTTCCTCACACAGCCGTGGGAAAGTGGTGGGTCCCCTCCAATGCTCAACTTCAGGAAAATTTCATATCTGGGTTACATAGTTCGAGGGGAGAAATATCACCTCTTCCATTTAATATTAAAAGGCAATATATAAGGTCGTCGAGGGCCTGGTAGGAGACAAATGTCTTGGCTGCGAAATGTACGAGAATGGAGCGGTATTAGAAGTGTGGAGGAGCTATTCCGGGCAGCGCAAGATACAGATACATTTACCAGAGTGAGCGCCAATGTCGGAGGGCCTGATAGGGCACACGAAGAAGAAGAATCAGTTGTCCTTATCAACAATAAGGTCAGAGGTTGCCTTTAAAATCAAGAAAAAATGAATTCTTAAATGGACTATATTACATAATCTAGATCAAAAATAAATAAATTAGCACACAGCGAACTAGATATTTTCTACACCTTTCGATTAAAATATAATTATTCGACTAGGTTAGGTATTTTGGCCTGGAATACAAATTTAAGTTTTGTTTGAAAAAGATCGCGAAGCAGTTCCTTCCAAAGGTAGCTTACACGGTGATAATAATTTGTCCAAATACCAAAATATCAGAACACGGTAAGATGTGGATAATGACTGTAATGAGTTAAGGCAGAGGTTCCCAAAGTGGGTGCCGCGGACAGAGGTCGGGGGTGCCGCGGGGCGACCCTGATGTCTGTACTAAAAATCAAAATTGACATGAACGAATACAAACACAACACATATCTGTGTGAAGCTGGATTTTCAGCGGTCGCGGTTATAAAGAGCAAATGTCGCTCAAAAATAAATGTGGAAAAAGAAATGAGAGTAGCTGTATCGAGCCCATTCCCCGGTTTGAAAAATAGCAGGCTCACCCGTTTCACTAAATGGTTTTTGTATTATATTTGCATTTTATTAGTAAGTTTTCCTATCAATAAATATACTTATTCATTTTACGAGTTGTATTATTCAGTGTAGTAGGCAAAAAAATTGTTCCTCCGTCCTGGGGGGGGGGGGGGTGGCTAGAGACTTGTGCTCTTGGGGGTGACACTCGGTCCCGAGGCTACCACAGATAGACATTATATGACAGGGGTACCGTGAGAAAATTCAAATTTTCTAAGGGTGCCGCGACTTGGAAAAGTTTGGGAACCCCTGAGTTAAGGAGTAATGAGTTAAGGAGTAATGAGTTAGGGAGTAATGAGTTAAGAGTTTCGGAGTAATGGGGGAGTAATGAGTTAAGGAGTAATGAGTTAAGGAGTAATGGGTTAAGTAGTAACGAGCTAAGGAGTAATGAGTTAACCCAGAGGTTCCCAAAGTGGGTGCCGCGGACAGAGGTCAGGGGTGCCGCGAGGCGCCCCTGATATCTCTACTAAAAATCAAAATTGACATGAACCATGAACGAATACAAACATTTTATGGAATGGAAAATCACCCACGTGGCCGGTCCGCGCTCTGGGAATGGATTGGGTGGGAGGCACAGGAGTGGGGATATTGTTGTGGTGCTTCGCTTGCAGCGGCCGCGTGCCGCACTCACTTGTAGTTTTTCATTCAAGATTTCATCATTCAGGAAAAAACTACAAGTGTGGAAGAGAAAAATGGGTGATGATGGAGGCAAAGATTGTTTTCCAATATTGCAACAGTACATAGCCCATAGCGGAGTTAAGGTTTCAAATAACTTGCTGACCCTTTTCACAGAGCACCTATCACAGTTAACTGACTGGTTTGCCAAGTACTTAGCAGAAGACCAAGTGGAGAAGTTTGTATGGATCCAAGATCCATTCCGTGCTCAAGCTCCCCAAGATTTTACTACGCAGGAAGAAGAAGATTTAATTGACCTCTCGACCGACAGCAGCCTAAAAATGAAATACGCTTGTTCGGATTTGACGGAGTTTTGGATATCAGTCAGAAATCAATATCTGATTCAAAGTGGAAAAGCTGTAAGGGTCCTCATTCCCTTGCTACTTCATATCTGTGCGAAGCTGGATTTTCAGCGGTTGCGGTTATAAAGAGCAAATATCGCTCAAAAATAAATGTGGAAAAAGAAATGAGTAGCTGTATCAAGCCTTATTCCCCGGTTTGAAAAATTGTACAGCGAGCTGCAGGCTCACCCGTCGCACTAAATGGTTTTTATCCAGTGGAATTCAGTGGAGTAGGTAAAAAATTTGATCCTCCGTCTTGGGGGGGGGGGGGGGGGGTTGGCTACCACAGATAGACATTATATGACAGGGGTGCCGTGAGAAAATTCAAATTTTCGAAGGGTGCCGCGACTTGGAAAAGTTTGGGAACCCCTGAGTTAAGGAGTAACAGGTTAGGGAGTAATGCGTTAAGGAGTAATGAGTTAGGGAGTAATGAGTTAAGAGTTTCGGAGTAATGGGGGAGTAATGAGTTAAGGAGTAATGAGTTAAGGAATAATGAATTGAGGCGTAATGAGTTAAGTAGTAATGAGCTAAGGAGTAATGAGCCGAGGCGTAATGAGTTAAGGAGTAATGAGTGTAATTGGTGAATAAAGATGTATAACTTACCCTGACCGGCGGCTTGAAAACCGGTTGGGCCTCCTGGATCTCACTCGCCTGCTGGGACATCTGCGCGCGGGCTTGCCGCTCCCTCTCGCGCAGACTATCTCGCTCCACGCTAAAAAACAAACAACAACACACCATTATTACTTCAATCAATCAAATAAATCAACTGATAAAACCACTAATAGAAACAATACAAAACACAACATTTGGTTACAGTCGTGTCTGATGTCGCAGAAAACAGTAAAACTTGCCGGGCAATCCTACTTTCTTAACCCTTCCCTGACGGTGATAGAAAATCCCCCGATCTCGGATGCTGTAGACCAAAAACTCCTAGATTTGTAGACTACCTACACAGGGTACACATTAAGAATTTCGTTATTTTTCAATTGGATAAGAATGCATAGTTTACATTTATTACTTAAGTTAATCGTTATTATTTAATAATACACATCGGCCGTAACTTAAATATTATGCATTTGTGTTTAAAAACATCGGCCACGCATAAAACGCATAACACGTCCGTTACAGCCGGCTAAACGTAAGTTTTCCTCGGTGCGATTATCGCGATGATCGTTGAAAACACCTTTAAATGTTTGTATATTCTATGGAGCTGTTTTCCTACGAGCGACGGTCGCTAGAGTTGTTAACGATGATCGTACAATGAATAGGTGTGAGTATAATCGTCAGCCGCTAACGTTATTCTTTGTAGATTTTGTATCGTCTTTGATTAATACTTGTACAAAATCAAACTTTTGAACAGATATACGGAAAAATTCGAAGAACTTTTTGTTGTTTTTAAGCAGGTGGGTGTGGTAGTGATCATTTTTTGATATGGTCCCTCTTCAATTTAAACACATACGAATCATGGATGTCATTTCTACAGCATTCAGTCTACTTTCATGAAACGTGAGTATTATTAATTTACCCGTAAACAATGGTCCCAACAGATCATGTCTTGTTTGTCAAAAACAATACAAACTTTCGCTGTTTGGCGCCATGGTTCGTTTTCCTTATTCGTGGAAAAGCGGCGTCGTCACAAATTTAAGGAAATAGGAAGCTTTCCGAAGTTTCCCGAAGGGCGGCGGAACTTGCCGACAGCTTCCACGGGTCACGTGGCCCTCTGGGGGGGGGGGAACACGTGACACACTCCCGCCCCCGTCCCCGCCCTAACGAGAGGTACGTATTATCATAATATTATAACAAAATAATAATGTACAATAGTAACTCTGTACGCTTGTGTTATCACCACAAATATTATGTTTTGTCGTGATTGACATTTTAGTGCGAGTTGAGATAATAAATAATTACTAGTAACATAATTATTGAAATAAAGTGTATTTGTAACAAACCATCAAATTCTTTCCGAGCATATATTGAGTAGTTTTTCAATCTCGAATACTTTCTTATTCCCGAATCACTTCGTTTATTAAACCTCGATGACATTGAGCGAGTTTACAAGCTACTACCTGGAAAATTCACTATCTGTTAGTAAACTCGCTCAGTGTAAGTATTACTTTCTAACTAGCAGATTGTTGACAATCTACGAAAAAAGTTGAAAGGTCGTCAACTTTACTTGCTACTCGCTTACTAGTGATTGGTTTATTTATGCGCTCAAAATGGCGGCCAACAAACAGCTTATTTCGACTGCCAAACATCTGACAGAATTAATTCACGTACAGTCTGTCAAATAAGAGTAGAAAATAAATGAGGGCGCCACCGTTGCCCAAATGGCAATACTAAAAGTATAATCATGGTGTTAATCTAAAGCTGTGTAATCTACATTTTTATTAAAAAGGCATAAAAGTGAAAAAAAAATTATTGCAATACAGACACCCACTGATCTCAAAATTAGAATTGTATATAGGTATACTATTATTATACGTTTGCAATTTTGTGTTAACATAATGAAGAATAACGATATTGTAATAAAATATAAAGCACACTTTAGAAATTGCTCACATTTATTTAATATTAGCTTAAGTAACTAGCGTTGCCCGGGCTTTAGATCATGCCTCTAATTTTAGATCTGAATATATTTAACTTTTTTTTCTATTAAACTCATTCAGATCTAAAAGTATTGTAACTAAACTCACCATTCTTCCTTTCCGCCTAGTGTTAAATTCAAATCTATCAAATTTATGTCATCTTGTAGGTACCTTCACAATAGTGCTTCATGGATTTAATTTTTTTTTTTTAAATACAAAAAAATGTTTTTTTTAATGTGTGTACAGTGTTTTGAAATTTCAGTGTCATTGCACGTTTAAAGAATATTTGACAGATAAATTGGTGTTGCCAGCCTAAAAATTTCATAGTTCAATTTTTTATATTTTCTACTCTTATTTCACAGACTCTAGGCGTCGTTATTCTCGCTACTGGGTAGCTATGGCGCTAGCAGCGACCTACGAGCTCAGTTTCCTACGCTACTGAGCGAATGGACAGTTGTGTGTGTATGACAATCTCATTCGCCAATTCACCCGCTTTTAAACTTAGTAGGTAGTAATAATAATAATAATATTTGGATGACTTGTATAGCGCCGTTTTTGTGAAAAATCACTTCAAGAACGCTGTACAAATTTATAAAACGTTTATACAATCTTATTTTAAACTATATACAACAACATCTTATGGCTAAAAATTGCATCCATCGGTTCATCGATCACCGATACGAAACTATATGTGCAATGATTTGACCAATGAACGCGATGCTGCTGTAAAAATGCACTGTACAGGCAGAAAATATATACAAGACCATACTTACCTGGAGGGTCACTAGAGATTAACACTGTTATTGTTTATTTAGAGCAATTAAGACACAGTTCGCACGCAGAGGACATAATTGGGAACTATAATTATAATATATAAAATGTTCTGTAATGAGCGTATTTTGAAAACAAAAGCAAAATTTTATGATACTCCGATAGGTATTTTTATTTAAGGGTATGAGAGCCCAAAAAGGTACGTTTTTAATTTGGACCTAAATTCTGTTGGGCTTGTTATGCATCTAAGTTCCGGTGGGAGTTTATTCCAAGCCTTAGGTCCAGACACTCCGAAAGCGCGATCTCCAAATTTCGTATTTGGCTTGCGTTTAGGTTCCATTAGTCTGCCTATAGCTGATGATGTTGCTGATCTAAGGGTTGACTGCCTCAGACCAGTATTTTCTGGGACACATAGTTCAGAGATGTAAGATGGGGCCATTTCATTAATTGATTTAAACACCATCCAGCATATTTTGTACTGGATTCTTTGAGGGCACTTGAGCCAGTGAAGATTACGAAGGTGTTCTGAAATATGTGAATATTTAGAGACTCCGGTTATGAGTCGAGCGGCTGCATTAAACACGGATTGAAGTTTGTCAGTTTGATATTTTGGAAGGCTAGCGTAGATACCGTTACAGTAGTCGAGCCGTGAGACTACGTAGGAGTTTACAAGTAGTTTTGTTGCTTCTATAGGAAGATTTCTTCGGACTGACTTGAGTTGTCTTAGGTGAAAAAAACCATTGCTTACAGTCGTATTTATTTGCTTTTTAAGCGAAAAGTTTAGTAGCTTGTAAATTCACTCAATATAATTGAGGCTTTACTAATTAGAGCGAGGGATGCTATTAGTTAATTTTCACGCCGCACAGTGATTGGAAAAGCTCATTATCGTCTCATAAATCTGTAACTTCTTCGTTTCTTATCATAAAAAAATAAAATTTGGTGCACTGATTAAAAACTAAACAATCTTTATTTTTCAAATTTTTGTTTAATGATTTTTTATTATTTTGAAATTAAACATGTCATTTGAAAACCAATTTATTCTGATTAAAAACAAAACAATCTTCATGTTTTTATTTAGTGAATTGTTATTATTTTGATTTTAAACATGCCATAGGTTACGTTAAGAGGTTCGCTACGTTTGGTGACTTAGCAGGGGTGCCCGGGTTCATGGGGTGGGGTTTGTTCAGATCTTGGTAGCAGATGCCCACCAGCTGCGTGGCAGGCTAGATAGGGAGAGAATGGTTAAGGGAATCCCTTTGACTTCCCAGAACTTACTCTCCTAAAAAGACCATCCACACAGCATCCCCAAAGATGAAATAGGCCCTGAGGGGAATTATTTTCTAAATTATTTCAAATACAATTTTGTTTTTTTATTAAATTATAACAACGCTTACAACTCTGCCAACGTCATACGACAATAACAGTGCGCAATGCACCTATAACCGGCACCGATTATGCACTCGCTAATGACGGCTAACCTATCACCGTTGATTGGAGATTTGCAACGGACGTACCGCATGTTATTGTCATGGATGATTATTGCTTAGGTTATTTAAGATTCCCATTGCGCTGTGTTGTAGTTAAATAACAAAATACGTAGTGTGGTTCCAAGTCATTCTTAACCCTGGAAAGATAGTCTACGTAAAATTTACGCATGCGTGTTAGAATTATTGCTCTCTCGTTCTAATTAGTGCGAATCCGTCGCTGTGCTTTTCAAACATCTCACTCGCTGCTTGGACCTTCCGTGGGGCGTCGCTGAGGTAGGTGTCACAAGTTTTGAAAATAGCGACCGCATGAGTCAAAAACCATAATATTGATACGTTCCAAAGCGATAAAACATTACTATTGTTACAAAGTAACTGATCGATTATTACTAAACTAAAATAAATTTTAACTAAATTATTTAGTACATTAGTCAAAATGGTTGATTATAAGTAAGAAAATAAGTGACTTGAGACAAAAGAAAAATTATTCCTAAGTTTTGTTTTGATTATTGAAAAAGTTTCACGTTTCGTTTTTTAACAAATACATATATATATTCACAAATTGTTTTATTTCTAACGTCATTTCTTACGTCACTTACGTCCATGAGTTTTAACTAGTTGTAATATTATTTTATTGTGTTAATTTATTTGAATAAACCAATCGGTATTATATTTTTACAAAAACAAATTTTTATTTATTTATTTTTTAAAATAAGTAAATAAATAAAAATTTGTTTTTATTTATTTATTTTAAAAAATAAATAAATAAAAATTTGTTTTTGTAAAAATATAATACTTACCGATTGGTTTATTCAAATAAATTAACACAATAAAATAATATTACAACTAGTTAAAACTCATGCGTCAATTTTACGTATGATTATCTTTACCGTACATCAATATATGATTATATTTCTAGGGTTAAAAATATATTTGAAATACGAACGCAAAAACGTTATATTTACGTTGTTCTTCGTGGTTTTACAAAATTGTGCAAGAATTTTGCAAACTACTAACTACTACATGACCTTCAGATTCCAACCTCTCAACCTACCCATTTCCTTCTCAAAACTTATTGTTTCTATCCTTTCCTTTAAAAGTCTCTCTACTCAGCATCCCCAAAGATGACACAGGCCCTGAGAGAAACTACTTTCGTGGAGTTATTGAATGTTCAGAAAATTGTTTAAATTAAAACAAAATCAACTTAACTAGCATTTGATTAATTGCTGCACTCAAAACGTAATAAATTATTGTTTTTTAATAATAATAATAATATTTCACATAAAATTGAACAATAAAACATATGTGGAAACTTTGACTAGCCAACTAGGAATGGATCCTGTTTTAGGCCAGTCAAGTTTTATCTATTAACATTGGAAATGATAAAAACGTCACATTATGTAAACATTGCACAGAGGTCAGTTGTACATTCTTGTTTGCCTTAGGCCTTCTGCCTGCTGTAAGCTGTAAGGTAGTTAAGAATTAAGTGGCCGGTGCTTTACCACTCCGCCTTAACCGAGGGGTTATTTTATAAACGGAAACATTTGATTCGCTAAACTAATAAACAAACAAACACATACTGTAAATAGCGAAAATTGTTAACATTGGACAAGTCTTTGTAAACAGTCCGGCAACTAATGACACGTTGTTTAATGTAATTTTCTTTGCACGATAAGTTTTATTTTTATATCCAACACATTAGTTTTTCAGGAATCTTACAGGCATTTTTTATCAGACGTCGTGCTTTGATGGGAAAAGGAAACAGAGATCGCTCAAAGATGTGATAGGCTGTATTGAACACGTGGCACGGCTAACGGTTGCTTGCCGACATTAAAAAACGTCATTATTTGAGGATGTTGTGTGGAGTATCTTTTTAGGGGAAGAAAGGACTAACTAAGGATTGAGGATGGAGGAATCATGCCAGAAAATCACTCTACAGCCGAGCTGTTGATCGCAAGAACGACAGCATGCAAATCGTCGCCTTAGTTCCTAATTGTCCAAACGACCATTTTAGTTTTTGTTCAATCTCCACTTTAAAATTGAAAACAAAGTAGAAATAATGATAATTCACCACTTAACTAAGAGTTATTTAGATTACAGTAAAACAAAAAAAACCTTAAGAATTATTTAAACTACTTACTGAGACCTTTACCTTTACCTTTACGGAAATAGCTTGATCTTAAACCTTATATAAGACCTTTTCATCTTCAAAAATGTTCTACCAATCTAACACAAAATGCTTTTATATTCAGAGCATGCAATGAATTTGATAAGAATTTTAATGATATAGACATATTCTCATGTAATTTAAGTACTTAAAATATGACATAGCTTATAGCTAACGTTAAATAATTTTAAAGACCCTTTTGCAAGTTATCATGTTATTGCAGTGAATCCTTTCCATTTACTTGCCATTTGATTTACTATTGTGTTCAATCTGAGTTGTAGGTATTTACATATTATTATTATTGCTGTTGTATAGTGAGAATAGATTTCTGACTATTTTATGTTTTCAAATTTATTAAGAAGGTTATAAGTTTATAATATTTGTGTTTTTACATCTTCTTTAATATTTATGATTTTCAAAGTTATATTTTAGTAAACTTCTTACGGGTACAACAGAACCTTAGTTTTTTATTAAAATTTTAATTTTGTGAAAATCTATTATTGGATATTATGTGTATTATTAATGTTATTATTATAAATGCAATTTATATCTGTTGATTTTCCCTAAAAAAAAAAAAATAAGGGTTTCATTGAAATAATGGGAGAAAACCTAATGTAATTTTTTTATGGTAGTTTGTACAATTAAGAACTAAGGCGATGCAATGTTGAACAACCAATGATAAAATCAATTATCCTATATCCTCGGAGCACCTCCGGGTTACGTATCGGTATCGGTAAATCACACACAAAATAACTCCCATCTAACTTATAAAAGCTATTTTTGATTATGCACTATTATATGTATATGAGGCGAACTATTCCCTGATTTTATCTTATTGTGGCACGGTATCAAAAGAATTTTAAAAACAATTTTTAAATCAAGGCAATAATTTTCCACCTGACTTAATAAATTTACCTCTAGGGATGCAATCGAATCTGTGTATCACATAAACAAGATAGAACGAATCAAATAAAAATGTGTTACGACGAAGGACGCGAAAATGTGATAATACGAAATCTGGTTTGTACATCAAATCACAATTTTGTCGGGGTTTGAGAAATGTAATCGAGAAAAACCAATAGAACCTGGAAAATAATTTAAAATTCCGTCGGAACATGTGAAGCATGGCCCTCGAAGGAGAGCTGCCGGGAAAGAATGGTTTTATTGGGAGACTTTCTGTACGGTTTGTCCCAATATCGGGTGGTGGCTGGTGGCTGGTGGCTGGTGGCTGGAGGCGCCCAATCACTTTCCCGAGGTCAAATAACGAGATTTATAACTGCAATTCGGTTTGTAAGGGTCTCCGAGTTAAATAAGACCATTGCAAGTTAAATAATGACTTGAGTTTAAATTATTTATTTACATTTATTTTTTACTGTTTTGCTACAAATCTACTTAAATTCATTCTACATTCTACACAATATGCTTTCATATTTTACAGTTGGATCGACCTGGTTGGTGAAAAACCATAATTCAGAAAAGCATCGTTACTTGAATATGGAATCTTGGTGATGAGTGACCAGATCTGAATAGCAAGGCGATTCCAACATTAATATTTTCTATCTTTTCTCACCACTCATTTCAACTTCACAATATGCCCCGTAGACCCACTGCCTTGGAGAAGTAATAACAGTACGCTTGAGACAAGTAATTTGAGAGTGTGCCAAGAACGAGTTGTTTAAAGTTGCATCCACTCTGTGTGTGCTAGTTTTTTTTTAACATTTTAAATATGGTAACATTGGCGTAAATTTTCAGGTACCACCGCCCCGATAACCAACACCTTTGCCATAGGTCTCCCCAAATGGTTCGCTACGTTTGGTAACTTAGCGTGGGGTGCCCGGTTTAATGGGGTAAGGTTTGTCCAGGTCTTGGCAGCCGATGGGTCTGCCCACCTGGTGCGTGGTGGGCAGGATCGAGAGAGACTGGTTGAGGGAGGTCTTTTATCCTATCCAGTCAGAATCCCGACCCATCGCTTTGCACCGCAACTCGAGGGAGGGATGGATTCATACGTCCATCACTCCTGGACACACTGACCACTAAATTTCCTTCCCAGAACTTCACACAGCATTCTCTAAGATGACACAGGCCCTGAGGGAAATTATTTTCATCAAGGCCTCCTGTATGGAGTTAATGTAAAAAAAAAGCATTGCATCTCGTTAAGATAATAATTGTTTGCTTTAATCAATTTATATTTCAAAAGAAAATATGCCTGTGGAGGTTGTGCGGGATGGATTTAATTTTTGTACAAATCTACAGTTTTATTCCGATACTGATGAAATTTGGCACACTTGATCTTCAAAACAAGAGGAAATTTACTGTCTAAGTGAGATTTCTAAAAACTCTGCGTATTATTATTCTGCAAATTACAAGTAATTTGCCCGGGCAACGTGGGTTTCATTTGTATACAAATCTACAGTTTTATTCCGATACTAATGAAATGCCCACTTGAGCTTCAAAGCAAGAGGAACTTCACGGTTTACTTTAGATTTATAAAAAATCTGTTAATCCATTAATAAGTTCCAGAAGGGTAAAGGGTTTTTTCCATTAAACATTTTCTGTGTAGTTTTATAAATGTGAGATATTTCGTTTTGCCTTTCCGCAGACGATATTAAACTTATACTAACTTTACTTATGAGTAAGTTAAAGATGAAAACTAAATGTCGGCATCGAAGTTTTAAATATTTGCTTTCAACTTTGGTAATAGCTCTTCAAAGAATTTTACGGGCACTTGTTAAATAGAAATTCACAGAATGAGGAAAAGATGAAAAAATATCCATATTTATTTCGTTTTTTCAATGTTATCTTACCCAATGGACTTTGAGAAGAAATCATATCAGTAATATTCAATATGCTAAAATGTTGCATCTAGCCAACATACCTAATACATTATTTGCCTTGTTGATAGTGCGAATATTTTCGACCTCTTAGGAACAAAGATTGTGAAAAAATGTTTTTTAGAATAATCGTATTTATCCCTCTACAGCAGTTGTGGTTCCCAATTAGTTGTACGAGTAGCCCCAAGGATACGTGAGGTAACTTGGAAGGGGTACGCGCACGCATATATTTTTTGAGTCAATCAACCATTATCATCAGCATCGTATTCGTCGCCGACTTCAATTCGAAAATGACTTACGACTGAAGCTCACTAAAAAGCAACCTGATTTTTAAGAACTGTACAGAAAATCTTTGCTTTTTTTTAATGCGGTTTTAACCTTTATGTTTAAAGAAACTGTGTGAAGGACAAGGTCAAAATCGCTTGCGCCAATATATATCTGGGACCTATGTTATATTTGATTATTGTAACTACTCTGAATTATTTTTAAAGAATTTTCTATGAAATTTGCGGGTAGCTTTGGCAGCTGTTGTTGGCGAAAATATCGATATTTTACATTTTCAAATGAGAATAAAGGTCATTTTTTCTTTGAAAATTCCTTTGAATTGTGTTTTTTCATGTTAGGTTTGTGTAGAAATAATAAAATCAGTTTATTTTTGTATGAATATATTTTCTGACAATATTTCCAAAATAGGAGATTTTTAAGTGTTTTTTTTAGTTAGTTGGCTATTCTGGAAAAACTTCTTACGATATAATGATGTGATATACATGAATAATAAGATATATTAACTGTTAAACAGAAAACAATAGCTTTGTTTTATATCGATATTTGACCAGAACTCAGAACCAGGAGATTTTAAGTGTTTTTTTAGTTAGTTGGCTATTCTGGAAAAACTTCTTACGATATAATGATGTGATACACATGAATAATAAGATATATTAACTGTTAAACAGAAAACAATAGCTTTGTTTTATATCGATATTTGACTAGAACTCAGAACCAGGAGATTTTAAAGTGTTTTTTTTTAGTTAGTTGGCTATTCTGGAAAAAACTTCTTACGATATAATGATGTGATATACATGAATAATAAGATATATTAACTGTTAAACAGAAAACAATAGCTTTGTTTTATATCGATATTTGACCAGAACTCATCAAGGTAATTTTCGCTCGGTTTTCGAAATACCGTCCCGCTTTCAACAGGATCAAGATTTCAAAGTTAATAAATATCGAAAAACTGTATTTAATTTTTATGTATTTAATTTGTGGACTACAAAGGGGTACGCGAATGTAGGCTCTTTCTCGAACGGGGTAACTTGCTTAAGATAAACTAAATGAGAACCATTGCCCACTGGATATATTAAAAAAAAAATTGCCAAGTGGACAGTCGACAGATGACTTTCCAAGTAAAGAAATATTTGTTATTTATTTATACATGTACTTGATGAAATAATAATAAACATGGGACTACGTGTTGAAATGATAGACGTTGAAAATAACGGCTGTTAATCAGAGTTAGTTGGTAGATCTCAGTGAGGATATCATTATCTCTATTTGTTACTAATATAATAAAACATTTAATATTATTATTATTTAGCTTGTTAGTGCCGAATCGACTGTTGAGTGTGAAAATCGGTTTGGATCGAGTTAAATCATTATAATTAACCAATAACCGAATCCAACAGCGAGTAACTCCCTAGCAAACCTGCTTAGAGAAAAGGTTTTAATCGAAAATAGCACGGTTTAAAATAAAAACTTTAAAAGTGTAATGTAATGTAATAAACAGGTTGTAGCCACTATAAAGGCAAATTAGATAATTCAAAATAATGTGTTTTTGGTTTGGAAGATCGCTTAGAAGTATTATAGATACGAGCCTTTTCATAAAACCAATAAAAAGATAAAGATCTTCTACGATCTGAAATCAGGCCGACAAAAACTGCTTAAAAGTGCAAAATCTCCTATTTACCAACCTGTTTGAGGAGACGGTTGGTGGAAAATTAAGTTCTTAAGAAAATGATCGGAAAACATTTTAATATATAAATATTTTTTTAACATTATAGTTCCACACAGGAAGCCCTGAAGAGAATAATTTCCTTCAGGACCTATGTCATCTTAGGGGGTGCTGTGTAGAGGTTTTAAGGAAGGGAAGGATAAGAAGTTCTGGGAAGGAAAAAGGTACGAGGGATGGGTAGGAATCTGGGGGTCAGTGTGTCCAGGAGTGACGGACGTATGAATCCATCCCTTCAAATGCGATTTAAGTTGATGGGTCGAGAAAGTCCGGTTGGAAAAGTCAAAAGGCCTCCCTGAACCAGTCTCTCTTGATCCAGCCCGCCATTCAGCAGGTGGACAAACGCATCCGCCACCAAAAACCTGAACAAACTCACCCCATGAACCCGGGCAACCCTGCTAAGTCATAAAACGTAGCGAACCACTTGGGGTGACCTATGGCAGAGGTATTGGTTATCCAATAAATGGTTCCCGGGGCGGCGGTACCCATAACCACCTCCCAAATTGCTTGAACTTCACAAAAGATGCACATAAAATATGCTGTTTGGCTGTTTTTTGCATAAAACGAAACAGACGGTTGGTGTTACGCAACAGTTTCAAACTTATCGCCATCTACGTAAGGACTCTGTGATTTCGTCTGTGCATCGCCTTAAATTATAAAAATAATAATAATCGACTCACAGCTGTAAACGTACATGAAACGTTTTAAAAATAAGGGTATAAGGAGCACTTCATGTGATTTAGGTAACATTATGAGATAAGTTAATTCTAAGTCAAAATTATTGTAATTAGCATATTAATAATGTTGGTGATAAGGTAAATGTAAATAGATAAGATGTTATTTGGGCAAAGTCAATAATTCGTCGAACGATTCGTTCTGCTTAGTGTAATTAAGAAACCATTACAGTTTGGTAAAACCCGTCCGCAAATTAAAATGTGCCCTTTGTTTGTATCACTTGGACTTATTTCTAAGAATAAAGACATTTTAAATTACCGACCAAAGATTAAGGAAATACCTACCAATGCCCAGGCGCTTTGCTAAATGAAGACTGAGATCCTGAAAGCAAAGTACGGGTAAAAGTAGAAATGGCAAGGAGAGTCGTTTTCCTTCTAGATGTGTTAAAACTTGTTCCCCATGTGGTTTTACTTAGTGCCAGTTTTCCTCTACACTGGCGAAGATTGGACATTGAAAGCAAAGCATCGATTCTTATCATGTTGGTCGATGAAACAAGGCCAATAAACAAGATCGAAGATACCATGGACAGCACGGGACACAAGTGAGCAGGTGTTGAGGGAATTGAACAAGAGGAGCAAACTCCTGAAAAATATTATAGATATGAGATATGAACCAGAATAACAGTAGGTATATATCGGGCGTAGTATACAATGCTTCAGAGCAACAAGTGCTGAATATCGGAATGGTACGCATGTAAGATGGAATGGAAGAAAGAAGGGTTGTAAAAAGTTGGAGATTTTCGTGGTTCGTGGTTTCGTGGTTCGTGGAACATCCATAAGTTGATGAGTGCTTAATGTGTGGAGAAGATGTTCAGGTAAAATAAGAACAAGGAGAATTATGGCAGGGTCACCATCGTTATAATTCTGTTACAATATTGCTCGAATTAAGGACAACTAGGTAACAGGTGGACAAAAAAAGTGATAAAGAGGATTCCTGGATCACGGATCTATCACCCGAAGTCGTTCGCTTAGTTTGATGAATTAGCTGGGGTACCCGGGTTCGTGGGGTTCGTTTGTGTAGGTATTAGCGGCCGATGTGTTTGCCCACCTACTACGTGGAGGGCCGGATCGAAATATTGGTTGAGGGAGACCCGATCTAGACCTCGACCCAAAGCCTTGCACCGCAGTGAGAGGGATTAATCCATACGTCCGTCATTCTGGATACTGATCCCCAGATTCCTACCCACTTTCCTAAAAAGACCCTCCACACAGCATCCCTAAAGATGACATAGGCCTAACGTTAAAAAAAAAATAACTTTCGTATCCCAAAACTTAATATTTTAATGATAACGTTAAAATTAAGAATATAACCAGTTAATTGCTTTTGAGGAAAGACGGAAGTACCGACATCAAAAAAATTCTGTATTTAATAAAATGAACTATGATTCAGACCTGCCTATATTAGAAAAACGAAATTTACAAGAGATTATTAATGGATGACCAGATTTCACACGATCGCAAAGAGTTTCCATATGAAAAAGCATTAGATTCCTATAATAAAATTAATTTATTCGTATGTAAGTCGTAAAATTTTAAAGATGTACCACCTTTAAAAGAAATTTTCCAAAAACCTAAAAACGAATAATCATTAATATTATTCGTTACGACAACTCTCTCTTTTCAACGTGATAAAATGTTAATTTGTGTTTGTAGCGATAACGCAGAACCGATCGACAGTCGCCAGATTTAATTCGGTACATCTGGATTCATTATTTAATTTCGCATTCGTCGAACGAACCTCGCGACGGACGCTCGCTGCTGATGATGACCGATGAACATTGAATGATTAATTCCAATTTAATAAATTTGTACACAGCACGAGTCGAGTCGAGTTGTGCAGGCCGAAACCAGTGCAGCTGTGGAATGTTTTGTGGCGGATGGGAAGAGAGAAATACCTGGCTATACGGATGTTATAGTCGATTTTTTTTGTGAACGCACAAGTGTCCCAACTTCCGAAATCAGTGGCATCCCCGATTGGCGGTTGTCGTTGTTTTCTTTTATAATTTTCGCTAGCTGAGATACCCGAATTCGCTCAGGGAGTTGATATGAGATTGAACTGGCGTTCGAACCCACGACAGTTCTTGCCTTATATACCCCTACCAATAGTACCAATGGGTAGAGCCCCACCTATACAAAAAAGCCTTCGAATGGTCAACAATGTTCCAGAACATTCCACAACATTCAGCTCCACAATGATCTGGAATGTTCCTGGATGGGGTCAGGGGGCGACGTGCGAATAAAAAATATATTTAGTGTTTAATTTTAAAAATTATCACCGGACAGCAAAATGAAATCTACACTATTTACTCCAAATATGCTCAGGAAGCGCTGGTAAAAATCCTTCAGTACCTTATGTGATCTATGTATACACCTAACTAACTAACTATCACGCCGTTTCCCCGCAGGGATAGGCAGAGAGGACAGACCGCCAAACAACTCGATCTTGGCACATCCTCCTTGCCTTGTTCACATTCATACATCGTCTCATTCATACATGATCTTCTATTATTCAATTCAATTCAATTATTCTGACTCTTCACATAGCCCGACTCAAGAATCTGATTCACTTGATCGTGCCATGTCTTCTTTTACCATTCACATTTGCGACATATAGTTTCCCTACGCTACTTTCTTCGTTCATTCGCTTTACATGCCCAAACCCTTTCTTAATCTTACTCATTATGCTTACATCAGACTAACATTCTTTGTGATACGCCTCAGGGATCTCATTTCAACAGCATTCAGTTTACATTCATCCTTCCTCTGCCAGTTCCTTGCCTCACGGCCATAAATCAGGGTAGGTACCAGGACTCCATTATGGACTGCTAGCTTCGCTTTATTGGACAGTTTTTTGTTGGCGCCAACGGCGTTCAGTCCTCAATTAATGGAGTTACCTGCAATTACCCTTCTTTCAATATCTCTCAAAAAGAAACAAAAAACTCAAAACACGGAATTATGGATGGAATTCAATTAAGTTTATTTTTATCAATTTGAACTGTTGTTACTAATGTACGCACAATAATTTGAATGAAAATAATGGAATCCTGTCAAATTGACCTTTAAATAGATTAGGCAGAATTTACTTCTCTACTTCATCTCCAACATTTATAAAATAACTCTCTTTAAAAGATTTATCACCCTTCCAATCACCTTTCTGTTTTAATTCTATTCAAAGTGATATGTGTTTTACCTTAAATATCCTTGTAACTACAACATTCATTTATATACCTGTACGCCTGTCTCGACACAGGTATACCCTAGTGAGACAGGCATATACATAAAACCATTGTAATTATATTTTATTATAGATAAATAAATAAAAATAAAAATAAAAAATTTATCAATTTGGTCATTACCTAATCGTCGTGCGTAAATGACTGCACTCGTGACTCACAGGACATCCAGTTATAATTAAATGATAATAACTACTTTAACATAATGTTAGTTTAGTGACCATTTCCGGGAATTTTAAAATCCAACAATGTTTTGCTGACTGGTTATTAACATTAATAGCAGTTTTAAGGGCGGCGATTTGTCCAAACAAACTTTTCCCCCAATTTTCTCTGTGGGTTTTGACAATATTGCAAATATATTTTAATGTACTTAATATAGATATCGACCACTAGTGCTTGTCGGTACGTTTTTCTTTTTTGATAAATTGTTATAGGAATTAGGAACCTCTAATAATCTTGAACGCTAGTTACAGACATTCAGTAAACAAACTAGTCATAATAAAAAGCGAAACGTATGTACAAACATAGAGTATTTTCTTCTTTTTTTTATTTATTTATTTTATACACTTTACAAATACAAGACAAAAAGTCCCGATAAACTACTTTTTAGCACTTTGTCTAACGGGTTCTTTCCGTTAAAGATCTTATTATAGTGATTTAAGAGGCCGCTCTCCGAACTTCTACCGATTTCTTGCAAACCTCCCTTAAACATTTGAAGTTTTGAAGCTCTTAAAAAAATATACGTATGTTATTTTTGAAGATAATATCTATACATTCCCCACGCCGAAATGCAAATTATATGAAATTCCCTCGATAGAAAAAAATCGCAAAATATGTTTTAAATTTTTTTATTTTCAAGTCTGTTTACGTTATTTTACAAGTTATATGTATGAAAAAAGGCACAGTGTTTCTTTAAATACTGTTTTAGACAGCCCCAAAGAAATTTTTGCTCTATTTTAAACGAGTCGTGTTTTATTAAAGATTTTCACAATTTTCGCATCGATTTTAATGCTGTAAATGTAAGCGCGCTCCTCTAACGTTCGTAATTTCATATCTCTCCATCTTCTTCTTTTTGGGGCCGGTTACGGAGCCTTAATAGTTACATTTTTACAATTATATAAAATTAAATTAAATTTTATACAGAAATATAGATTAAAATAAATTTTTGAAAACATAAATAACATTTTTAAAGTCTTTAGAATAATATGTCATTGTAAGCTAATACAAATTAAGTAATTCTTTCCGTAAGCCAAGTCTTCAGTAAATTCATCAATTGTTTGTTTTGGGCACAGTTTTTAATTTTAGCAGGTAACAACTCAAAAAGTGTCTAAAACATGTAGTGCCGTTCCTAGTGTTCCTTTTTAACAAAACTTTCGATTTAGGCGAGGTGCCCCAACTACTCAAAAAAGCCCTAGTTTCCCCAATTTTAAAGAAACCCCAATTAGATTCTGTAGATTTAAGTAATTATCGCCCTGTATCCAATTTACCATTTATCTCAAAAGTTCTTGAAAAAATTGTAATCAGGCAGATGACTGCCCATCTGGCCAAAAATGAACTGTTATCAAAGTACCAGTCAGCTTATAGGAGGTACCATTCTACAGAGACTGGCATATTGCGCGTGCTGTCAGATTTAATGCTTGCAAATGAGTCAGGTAAGTTAGCTTTGCTATCATTTTTAGATTTGAGTGCGGCATTTGATACCATCGACCACGATTTTCTCATCAAAAGACTGGAAAAAACCTTTGGACTGGGTGGTGAAACTATTCAATGGATAAAATCCTACCTCTGTGGCCGAACACAATCTGTACAAGCCGGTGGTAAAAATTCTCCCTTTGTAACCCTCACTTCTGGAGTCCCCCAGGGTTCAGTGCTGGGACCCCTACTTTTTATTCTGTTCATCAACGATGTTGCCAAAATAATAGAATCATTCGGACTTCTTTCCCATTGCTACGCTGACGATCAGCAAATCTATTTCTACTGCGCACCGAATGAGAGAGATAGATTAAAAGATATTACCATTAAATGCATTGCTGCCATAACAGACTGGATGTTTTCAAACAAACTAAAACTAAATCCAACCAAAACAGAATTTCTCTGGACAGCAACAAAAAAGCGTCAGTCATTATTAGACAAATCTCCTCTCATTACTTCTGGCTGTAACATCATCCCTAAAAATGGCGTCAAACTCCTAGGTGTACATCTAGACCAAGATCTTTCCCTTAAATCCCAGATTAATAAAACAGTAAGCGCGGGATTCTTTCACCTGCGCCAAATCAAATCTATAAGGAGAAGTATTCCGACTAAGGCCACAAAGATGTTGGTAAACTCTTACGTAGTATCGCGACTTGACTATTGCAATGGCATATATGCAAATCTCCCTAAAATATATACTGATAAACTTCAGTCAGTTTTCAATGCTGCAGCGAGACTGATAACCGGCGTTTCCAAATATTCTCACATTTCCCAACATCTGCGGAACCTTCATTGGCTTAAGTGTCCTGAGAGAATTCAGTTCAAACTCTGCTGGATGGTTTTTAAAGCACTACACGACATGGCGCCACCCTACCTGTCGGAACTGTGCATTCCGAATGATGTCAATACTAGGCAAGCAACCCTTCGATCAGCATCTTCAACAGCCATAGGTAGACTCTCAGTGCCTATGCGCAATCCCAATACCAATTTCGGAGACCGGGCTTTTGCAGTAGCAGGCCCAACAGCTTGGAACAAACTCCCTTCACATTTGCGAAAGATCGACGGTACATCTGAGTTCAGAGCAAAGCTCAAAACTCACCTTTTCACATTATCATATCCCGAAAAATAACTTCATTCTTTCAGTAGTATTTCATTACTCAGTCCATGGGAATTACCTAGATTGATGTATCTTCATTACCAGCTTTTACGTTGTTACGCTTCTTTTGATACTATATTACAACTTATTATGCAAAAACTTTTTTTTTTTTTTTTTGTTATATTTTTCATGACTTACACTGACAGCACGGGCAGTAACATAACAAAATGTGTTTATAAACGTAAATAAGTATGTTAGTCGTAAATAACTAATTTTAAGACAGTTGCAAATCATAATGCAAATAGAGCGGTAACAATACTGCTCTATTCGTATTATGACAGTAATCATAACAATATGTGATTATAAATGTAAATAAGTATGTTAATCGTAAATAACTAATTTTAAGAGAGTTGCAGGTCATAATACGAATAGAGCAGTAACAATACTGCTCTGTTCGTTTCGTATTGTATTATGGCTTGCAATTACATGTACAAACTCGGTTATAAAAATAAGTATAGTTCTTAATCACTATTCATAGAAGTCTTAGTTGTAAGTCATTAGTTGTCAATGTTAGTTATAATATAAGCCACTTGTAGTATATAGGTATAGATTACATGTATAAATGAATTTATAAAGCGCCCTTGAGGTGATTTTCTCACGAAAATGGCGCTATAAAAATCATCCAATAATAATAATAACATATTTAAACAACTGGGAATCATGTAATTTAACGTTATTTGTCCATATTTATTATTTGTATGCTTAGTAACAATTAGCCCCTCATTAAAGTTAAAACGAGTATTATGGTTGTTCCAGCCTGTTTATATATAAAGGATTATTTATGTGCTGAAATATAATTTTGTACCACAGAATTGCTCTCACTGAAAGAACTTTGAGACTCTGATAAAAAGTATGGAATATTATGCCTTTCTTTGTATAATCGGTTAGTAGTTTTCCAATTTAGAAGGCGTGAATAGGTACCCCCTACCCAAGTCGTTCGCTAGATTTGGTGGCTTAGCAGGGGTGCCCGGGTGCATGTTTGTCTGGATCTTGGCGGCAGGAGACTGGTTGAGGACGACCTGTGGACCTCTGCAGCAGGACTCTCGGAACATCGCCTTACCCGCAGTGGGGGGATTGATTCATAGTCCGTCACTCCTGGACACCCTGACCACCAGATTCCTACCCACCTCGCGTACCTTTTTCTTCGCACGACTTCCTCTCCTTCCTTTCCCTAAAGCATCCCCAAAGATGACACAGGCCCTGAGAGGAATTATTTTCCTCAGAGTCTCTAGTGTGGAGCTAATGTTAAAAAAAATAGTTAAAAAGAATCGAACGTAGCGACAGTTCTAGGAAATGCGATAAGAAATGTCGCCAAGGCAACTGCAACTAACCACTAGGAAATACTTCCAACATAATATTTAAGATAAACAATGCGATGCGAAAAACATATTTTTATTTGATATTTTGTCGCGTTTGAGGTCGCAAAATTGAATATCGCGAGTCTCAACAACAGCCTGCAGCCAGCTGGACTTTGGCATCCCCCTTTTGGGCATGTTGTTAGGCTGGGAAGGACTATACAGATCTGGTCACTAAACACAGCTAATCCCATTTTTAGATTCTGAATACATTACGTGGAAATGGTTACGGGCAGTGGTAGTTGTACGATTTGAGTTAAAATATTATTTATGTCAAAGTATTTCAGCTGTTACAGGAATTGACCCTGCAACACACAAATACAAAGACCATAATATCGCTACGGATCCCTTATATTAATAGGTACCTGATGATGCTCCATGTTTGTAATTGTTTTTTTTTCATTAACTCCAACACAGGAGGCCCCGAGGAAAATAATTTTTGGGGATATGAAGAAGTGAATCTGAACCTCGAAGAGACCCGTGTTCTAAGAGGGCGGGAAATCGTTCCACAACCGAGCTGTTGAACTCTAGAATGAGTCAGAAACGACCCGTTCTCGTGTGACAAATGTAAAAATATCTACATATAATAATACCAACTCAGAATCAAGTCAACTCAATACCTCTTTGAAAAGTCATTACTTGTAAAAGCTAGGTATGAAAAAAAATAATTTTAAAATAGCCCATAAAGCTAACCTAACGTAACCTATTTTTTTCTTCACTTTTAATGACTTTTCAAAGGAGGTTCTGAATTGTCCGGTCATTAAAAATACCATACATAAACAATAACTAAATTCTGGTAGGTATTTATGCCATATGCGAATAATTCAATATTATTAATACTATTCAATATTCTTACAAAAAAACAACTTCGCAAAACAACAAAAATAATTCATATATTAGATAGATCGTCGTTGTGTGTGTAAGTACATTACATTGTCAATTATGTTTGAAATAATTGTTTATAAATTATTACTATGTATGTACTGTTATGAAGTGTAGTATGTAAACATAATTACCTACATACAGTACAAAAAAGAAAAATAACAGTGTGTAATGGTTCGCATCACGGACGGGTATCTCTAATGTCAAACACAGATGGCTCTATTTACGTATAAATCGGTAAACAACATTTTACCATTCTGTTATTGCGAAAGGTTCACCATTGTTGTCAATAACGTCGCCCATTTGCTAAAAATAATACAAATTAAAGTACATAATATATGAACGTCAAGTTAGTCAAACTAATTATTTAAATGCGGTTAAAATATTGGGTAATTAATGGGTATTCCGCTGCGCTCTTTGCGCGTAGATTATTGAAACGAAACTTGGTTTTAACTTTACAATAAGAAACATACTAACATTATTTCAACGTTTATTAAAATTAAAATTAAACTGGGAAAAATAATGAATCGTTCGATAAACCCACCGGATGTGGTCAAAGCGCACGTGCGTGTTGCAAAATCTGAAATCTGTACAAGCAAAACAATGATACTGCACAAAAAGTCAAATATAAATAAACGTTAATAATTTATTTTATGGTTTTGAAAACACACCTTTTCACTCGGTGCCGGTGTGCTGTGCGGTATTCTTGGAGATGAACAAACCAGACATGACAGCTTGGAGTGTTAGTAGTGTATGCGGAAAAAACTTATTTCACGCGAAACACAAAAAGAAACCGTTATTATATTATTTATGTCGTTTAAACTACGAAATAACCCACAATCAACACACTATTTCGCTAAAAGCGACACAACACTGCACTATTTGCTGTACTTCACTATGCAACAAATTGACACAAGATAACCTCACATTCTTGATTCAAACACCATTTTGTGTAGGGCTTTCGTCACAGACAAGAAACAATATTATTTAACAAGATATTATTATAGTATCACAACACTGGTAGACTAGGTTACATAAAAACCATCTCACCAGTTGAATCACGCGTCGAACAAGCGACGAAATCAACACATTTCAAAGAATGAATCACTTTTCTAAAATAGTAAACAAATTGAAAAAAGTTCCCGCCGAAACTTGCGACGTCTTCATCCGGCAAGAAGCGGTCCCAAACTGAAACTCGCTGAAAGATAATATTCCATGAATCAAGGAAAAAGGAGTCAGCTGTTGGGGCCGATGACGCTCGCCATTGGTTCGCTATCTCGGTGTCTCCATGACGTCACTGGCTTTTAAATAAATAATAATATCGTAGGTACATACATTATCGAACATGGCTGTGATTTTTTTTTCAAGTGCGTTCGGTTTCTTCCGGAATATGTGAGGCAGACAGGTAGGTAACTAGGTAGATATGTATATTATTATTGAGATAGGTGGGTGAAAGGCAGGTACGTAGGTACTTACCGTGTTAATTTATAGTACAGATTATGAATTATTATTATCGGAATGTGGGTAGGTGATAAAATTTATTTTATAATACTGATAGTAAAAATAAATATTACATAGCATTGTTTTAGGGAAAACCACCCCGCGGCCGCTGTACCATAATTATTTTTACTGAAAAAAAAAGGAATTTTGAATGAAATTTAAGGCAAAGTATCAAAACAACACTATTCTTCTTGGTCTTAAAAACAGAAAAATGCAGAAATGAAACTATCGCACATCCGACATTGTTCTTCGGGACGGTCAAAATAGTTTTTAACTGTAATTAGGAAAAAAAATGTATAAATTATTTTACTTACAGGTGTTTTTACCTTACCTACTTTAACCTGTGACTTCTGACATCATTTGGAGTAAAAAATGTAATGAGATTTTGTTCTCCGGTGCCTTTTCTATATTTTTTCTTCGAATCCAAAAAAATATTCTTCCGCATGTTATCCACTAATCACTCAGCCGAGTAACTTTCCGACCCCTTACCCCGAGCCTACATGACCAATGTTGAAAAAAAAACATTAAAAAAGATACCGGAGACCCAAATTTCATTTATTTCGATTCTAATCCAAATTTCGATACTGAACGGTAGTCTTTCACTAACTATCATACTGTTTCCCCGCAGGGGTGGGCAGAGAGGAGGACCGCCTAACAACTCGGTCTTGGCACACACTCCTTGCCTCATTTCCATTCATACATTGTATGTAGATCTGCAGAGTGTATACAAACATATTTCTTCACTGTCCTGATAATGGACACTGCAATATTAAGCAAAGATTGTTCTCAAGAAATTGTGGTCCTGTAACCTGTAAGTAAGTATGGCCCAATCAGATAAGTATGGTCCTGTAACCTGTAAGTAAATATGGCCCAATCAGATAAGTATGGTCCTGTAACCTGTAAGTAAGTATGGCCCAATCAGATAAGTATGGTCCTGTAACCTGTAAGTAAATATGGCCCAATCAGATAAGTATGGTCCTGTAACCTGTAAGTAAGTATGGCCCAATCAGATAAGTATGGTCCTGTAACCTGTAAGTAAGTATGGCCCAATCAGATAAGTATGGTCCTGTAACCTGTAAGTAAGTATGGCCTAATCAGATAAGTATGGTCCTGTAACCTGTAAGTAAGTACGGCCCAATCAGATAAGTATGGTCCTGTAAATTTTCTGCCTGTCAAGTCATTGTAGGTACATATAGTTTTGTATCGGTGATCAATGAACCGCTGGATGCATTTTTAGTCATAAGTTGTTATAATGGTTTGTCTATTTTGTAGTTAGAAGTAAGATTGTAGAGATATGTTAAGTAGGTATATGTCTGTACAGCGCCCTTGAGGCGATTTTTCATAAACGGCGCTGTACAAGTCATCCCAATATTATTATTATGAATGGGAAGCGCAACACCTGACAAGAAAAATCAACAAGCTGCATGACGACTTGTTTATCTAATTTAATTTCGGGTGTTTTGTCTGTCTGTGAATGTACCCATTTAACATTTTAACACGGGGAATCCACATTCAGCGTTATACCTGGCCCAGTGTATGTGTATTAGTGTGAGCTAGAGCGGTAGGTTAGGCCGGCGATAATATGGTCGGACGTTGTTTTGAAAGTACATGTACCTAATATTGTAAATAGTGATTACAAAAGATAACGGCATTACGAGGTGACGATACAACATAATTGTTACTAAATTTGTTACTGGTCTGTACGGCTTGCAGTGTGCACTGTGTGCAGTAGACACTCGGTGTTCTCGGAACCGACGGTATTTTGTATCATCTTTTTCTCTCTTAGCAGTGCTGAAATTCCCAACATATTATTATTTATTGTTTTACAACGGCAGAGATGCGCAAACTTTTGCAAAATTGCAACTCTCAAACCATAAAACTAACAAAATATTTTAAGTAACATTTTTTAAAATAATATACATACTAAAACAGTTTTATACTCTTTTTCCCTTAATTTGTTGCAGCCTATTAAGACATTTTCAGACTGGTTAAATTATTTATTTTTATATGAATACCTCACAAGAGTCTCAGCTGCTCCCGTCTGGAGTCAGTGAGTCTATTGCATCCCCAATTGGGGTATGTTGTGAGGCTGAAGGTAGAAGAAGGGAAGGAGATGGGAAAGAGGAAGGTAGGGAAGTACCTGGCTATTCAGATCTGGTCACCAAACATGGCTAAAGCCATTTCAAGCAACGTTTCAATTCTGAATGGTGGTCTTCCACCAGGGCGATACTAAGAGTATCTTCCGCTGCTTATATATCCTTTAAATTTATTTGCCACGCCGGGATTCGATCCAGCGACCTTCGGATTGCTAAAAAAATTTGTTAATTCTACTTAATTTATTTCTGACCATAGCCGATTTCAGCCTATAAAAACATTGTCAGACTGATTGTTAAACTATATCTAGTACATATTTTTGAAGTGAAAATGGATTTAGCCTTCGAGGGAACGATAAAGTATAATCGGTCTCCTCTTTGTGCGGTGCTTGGTAGCCTATCGTTCTCCTCTGTGTGCCGTGCTTCGTAGCCTCCCCAACTCTTTGTCTACTTTAGTTTTCTGAAGATTTCACTTTTAATCGCGTGTGAATCGCACACTCTATTTTTTTTTTGAATTTCAAATAAGGAATTACTTAAACAATTTGTTCAAAGAAATGTATCATAATCTCAATGAGTATTATTTTTTCAAACTTTCTCTAGGCAGGCAGGTACCATATTTTTGAAAAAATGCGAATAAGAAAGTACAAATAAATACAACGATTTAAAACATCTGAAAAATGAATCTTTACAAAACTATTAAAACGGCCACCATCTTGAACCGGAAACGAAAGACACAAACAAATTTGCAGACGAAATGTAACACCGTCAAGTTAAAACATCGCTAGACTAGTCAATAAGACATGTGTCACACACACCTATAAAAAATAAAAGATCATTTGGCTTGGCGTATTTCGGCATATCGCTCGCAGTACATTCCCAATGGGAATATATGGCGAGCGATATGGTGAAATAGGCCATGCCAAATGATCCTTTATAGCTAAGTGCGTTCGGCATTAAAAGATTGGCGCACGATAAATATTCCTTCCCCCATTCATACATTGTAGACTGCGTATTCTTCTGTTATATCGGCTTTGCTTAATTTTTTGGTTATGCCGTTTCTTTCTGACTTATTTCAATTCACTTGCGCATCGTATCATCGGAAGGCCTGCCATAAGGCGTGAACGACACGAAACAAACAGGTGGTATCCCTGGACATCACATAAGTACTTAACTTAATAATAATAGAGTTTGGATAATTTCTATAGCGCCGTTTTCGTGAGAAAATCACTTCAAGTGATTTTACATAGGTACCTATTGTTCACAAAAAGTACATTTTAACAAATATTCAGCATTCTCTGGATGAGCATAAACGGAGAAAATGATTATAAAAAGATGGAGAGATATGTAAAAACGAATGTTAGACAGAGCGCGCTAATATTAAAAACGATAGTATTCAAGCGAAAATTGGGAAAATGTCTAATAAAACACGACTCATATAAAATAGAGCATAAATCTCGAGGAGAATAAAATAGCAATAAAGAAACAGTGTGATTTTTTTCACACATATAACTTGTTAACTAACTAAAACAACGTGTTTATAATAATTTTGGGAGCATGAGGAATGTATAGATATTATCGTCAAGAAAAACATATTTTTAAGAGCTCTAAAACTAAAAAATAAATCGATAGAAATATGGGAAGCCGGGTCTTAAATGTAATTGAAAAGTTGCGCGGTATTATATTCGCTAATATAATAATTTCAGAGGAACCTGTTCCTTGTCCAGAGATTCGCTGGTCACCCTCGTCCCCGTAAAACTTTATTTTTTTGAGGAATCGATTAATTTACTTAAAAATCAATTTCCACAGAAATCTGTAATTTTTGAAGGTGTAATGCTTGTTACAGAATGTATAGTGAGCGATATGCTACAAAAGACCAATCCGCGAGATTACAGGGCAAGTCTGTCAGTCCAACAGCACAAAACTTTGAATGTAGATAGTTATAAGTAAAAAATCCTTTCACCTTCGCCTTCACTACCTGCGACAGTTTAAATATCTAATTGTGTAAAAATTTAAGCAAGTAAGCTTTGTAAAGATCCTAAATTCTGAATTCTTTCGAAATAAATATTAACTCAACTTTCGCATTATCTTCTTATAATGTGATGGGGGTACGACTAACTAACTAACTAACCATCACGCCGTTTCCGCGCAGGGGTAGGCAGAGAGGACGGACCGCCAAACAACTCGATCTTGGCACACACTCCTTACCTCGTTCACATTCATACATCGTCTCATGAGGGTACGAAATGTAAAATAATGCAACGTGTAAAATAATGCAGTGTTTTAAATAATATGTCCTCCACATATCTTCTCCAAGCATAAACTTTCTAATTGTTACGCTGATATAATTATACACAACTCAACCATCCATTTTCACAAAAACTCTTAGCTTTCCATTATTTGATCAATCGATTAATTAATATCCCGCTATCCCCAAATAATTTCAAAGCTGAACTTTACACAATTAAAATAATTGCATCTAATAATGGTTATAACCCCAAATTAATAGACGACATATTGAACAAAAAATTTTAGAAAAAATTTCATTTGTCCTACATTTACCCATTGCTTAGTGATAATATTAAAAAACAATGGAGAAAAATATTGTTTGTAAATCATCAAACCTCATATTTAATCGGGAAACAAATCCATAATACAATACAGTCATTTATACCAATAATAAATTGAAATATTAAATCATATTAGAATAAGTTAACAATAATAATTGTAAACTTATTCTAATATGATATATTTCACTAATGAGAATAACCTTAAAAAAGTACAGAAAGAAAGTTTTTCTTATATAAATTGAAAAATTATATTTTAAATAACAAGGACAAAGACCAAAAATTGAAAAAATCCGGAGTTTACCAATTGAATTGTATTGATTGCAATCATTTTTACGTAGGTAAAACTTGCAGAAATTTTAAAACGAGGATTAAGGAACACTTGAGATGTCTAAATAGCAATAATTATTCGGAATTTGCTAACCATCTAATTGAATTTAACCATTCATTTGATATAAATACTGGTTTTAAAATGTTACACACTAACGTTAGTGGTTTTCAATTAGATCTTTTAGAAATATTATAAATTAGGAAAAATGTCAATAGAAATTTAAATATTATTTTGTGAATAACCCTATCTTAAACATATTTCCATTGTAATTTTGTCTATGATTTTCTAAGCAACCCCCTCCCCCCCTGTCTATCTTCTAAGCTCCTCCTCTTTCCACCCCTCTTCCCCCCCCCCCCCCCCCCTCCAACTACTTCCATTTCCACCCACGCCTGTCTTTCTATGTTTGATATTTTAGTTTTTAGTACATATAATGTCCTGATGAAGAGAACATCGTTGAAAACATGTCGACTTTTTAAATAAAGATTATTGTGGGAAAAACAAAGTGTTTTTAATTATTTAATTAATTTCTAATTGTGTTTACCGGAATTAACCTGCCAGGTAAGTATGTTTCTGTATCTATTTGTAAATAATAAAAGTTGATAACTAACTAACTAACCATCACGCCGTTTCCCCGAAGGGGTAGGCAGAGAGGACGGATCGCCAAACAACTCGGCCTTAGCACACACTCTTTGCCTCACTCACATTCATACATCGTCTTATACGTTCTCTTCTATTATTCTGACTTTTGAGATGGCCCGACTCAACTAATAATTCACACTAAATTGTACAGCGCCCTTGAGATAATATTTCACAAAAAAGGCGCTCTACAAATTATCTAACTATTATTATCATACAGTACGCGTACCGAAGTCTGACCATCCCTGGCATATAGCACAAAACATTCAACCATAGAAATAATAAACAAAAGCCGAGTGGAGTGTTGTTTACAAGCATTTTACAACAATGTGTTCAGCGAACAAAATAGGAACATTAACCCAGCTACACACACAAATATTAGTTGTTTTTGTATTTTGAGGGCCGAACACAGCCAATATAATACATATACCTATATGTATTGTCATAGTAGTATCAAGCCATTTAGGGACTTTCTTTTGGATTATGCTGACAAGGTTACGTCGGCTTCCTTGTTTGTTAATTGGCATTGGAAGAACGCTGTGTGCAGTTATTTCATAAAATATAGAAGATAAAAATCTGACCAGAGTTTTGTTGCTAAACAGAGAAAGCAACTACAAACTTTCAGACAGGATTTAATTTTATTTATTTTAGGAAAAGTTGTCAGCAAAACTGAGATTACACAATAATAAGATAGTTAATTATGCCAATTATGAACTTTCCACTGATGATAGTGAATGATAAAGTGTGACAGTGTAAGGGCGTTTTCTTAATTAATTTATTTTTTAGTTACAAAATATGAAATATGGCGGAAGGAGGAACATAGAATTAGGATTAAGAGGCAAAGGACGGGAATATATAGGGATTTAACTTCCTCGTTTCAGTCGTGTTGCTTAGTGAGTTTTCGTTTAAGAGTGAATAACCAGCACATGACAACTTCGATTCCGACACTAGCGCTAACACATCAGGGCTCGCGAGCGGGCGTTTTCAGAACTAAATTTCGTTCCGCGGCAATCCGAGTTTTGAGGGTTTTGTTCACGCGAGCTACGGCTACCCGCTACTATTACTACTTTATATTACTATCTCGCTTCCAGAATTTTAATTAGTAGTAGTTATTTGTAATTTGTATATCGAAGTGCATAAACATAAATAGATACAAGTGAAATGCGTAAACACAGTAGGTATTAAGTAGATACCTACATGAATAAACAATTTGTTATATTCTTTTTAATATTTTGGTTTTTTGTTTTTTAATTGTATTTTACGGCCATTAGAGTGGAAGATACTCTCAGTATCGCCCTGGTGTAAGACCACCATTAAGAATTGAAACGTTGCTTTAAATGGCTTTAGCCGTGTTTATTGGCCAGATCTGAATAGCCAGGTACTTCCCTACCTTCCTCTTCCCTATATCCTTCCCTCCCCACTACCTTCAGTCTTACAACATACCCCAAATTGGGGATGCAATAGTCCCACTGGCTCCAGACGAGAGCAGTTGGGACTCTTGTGCGGTATTCATGAAAAAAAACGAGTAATATTCAGTTGGATTATAAAAAATGTCGCATTTTGAAATATTTATTTGTGTGCATAATTAATAATAAGCACTTCAACAAACGGAATTAAAGCGCACAAACCCTTTCTTTGAGTGGCCTTGCAACGCATGCCGGGTACCCGCTGTGTATAATGTTATATAGTGCAGGCGCTTGCATTATAATTCCCGGGACTTGTGATGGAACCAGTTTAGTTGACCGCGAGGTTACAGTGCCCTTGAAACGCATGCCGGGTACCCGCTGTTTATAATTTATTTATTTATTTATGGACAAATAGTCCATTAACAATATAACAATAACACGAAAAACAAGCGTGCGTAAAGGCCCGACCCGCCGAGCAATCGATCACCGTTCGCATTGATTACCGTTCGCATGTAATTTTTCGTAACAATCACCACTTTTCGTAACCCATTCACCAGTTTACCCCCAAGTGTCGAGCGTGCGTAAAAAAGATTTACCCCAAAAAATATTTTGGAGCAGTTGGGACTCTTGTGCGGTATTCACACAAGAATAATTTAAAATTAAAAAAAAATATTCGAAACTATAAAAATTTTTGCAAAAAAATATTCAATGAACATGAAAAATTGCGTTCGGGCAACCCTGTAGATTTAACAAACATGAATCAAGGAATTCGTGTTTATTTCAAATTTCGTTTTCAAATTTCATTTCCAAATATTATTATTCAAAGCGTCGCGAAGACGTGCTCTCCTGGCCGCGTTTGGGCCCGTAATGAAATCTGAAATTTGTGTTTACGGGCTGCGATAAAAATGGTGAAATGCGATGTTCAAAATTATTTAAAATTAAATACTTTCTGAAATTATTTTACGATCAAATTATTTATGATTTGTCAATAACGTCTTAGCAAAATAAGTATGTAAAAAAATCCGAAATATATTTGTTTGTAAGTGCACAAATAAATGCACAAACCGACCAATTTTCGTCAAGAAACACATGTCCGTATATATTTTTTAATAATTTTATTTAAACTAAAATTAAAATTCTGAAACGTACGTTTACCAGATAATGAATTGATTTATTTTACTGCATGATTATATGATTTGAAATGGGTGTTGTATAATAAATGTACTTTTTTGAAAATTGAACAAATCTGCGAACGACCTATGGTATAACCTTATTATTCTAAAAATAAACATTTTTTCTCAAAATCTAAAACATACGTTTACTAGATAAAAGAACAGTCTTTTGAAATCCATTTATAGTTTTTTGTGGAAAAGAGTCAATACGTCTAACCACTGATTTAAAAATGACATATTTCTGGTTTCTCTGGTAATACACTCTTAATGTCACGTAAAGTCGAGTTAAAAATGTCAATGTGGTAATAATTTAAGTTAAATAAATGTGTGGATCTGTAGATAAACGAATAAAAATCAATTAGTTTATTATATATAACTGTTCAAAATATATCTGTGTTGTGGGCGTGTCCGATGTGCCTGAAGTAAGATATTTTCATTAAGATATTTTTGTTAGGATACGATACGATATTGTTGACGAATAAATTTTCTATAACGATTTAACCTTTACCTGCCATAGGTCATTCCAAGTGGTTCGCTACGTTTGGTGACTTAGCAGGGGTGTCCGGATTCATGGGGTGAGGTTTGTCTAGGTCTTGGCGGCTAATACGTAGGGCCACCTACTGCATTGCGGACCGGATCGAGAGACAGGTGAGAGAGCCCTAACCTAGATACGATATCTCCGGCCGGTCTCTCTCGACCAATCGCCTTACACCGCATTTGGAGGAATAGATTCATACGTCCGTCCCTCCTAGACACATTGACCCCCAGATTTCTACACACCCCTCATACCCTTTTCCTTCCCAGAACTTCCTCTCATTACCTTTCCTAAAAAGACCCTCCAAACAGTATCTCCAAAGATGACATTTGCCCTGAGGAAAATTATTTTAATAATAGCCTCCTGTTTTTCTTCCGCCAAAACGACATGTTGGTTATACATATTCATGAATGTTGGTGACAGCCGTCTTACCAGCCAGTGGCGCTATAATGACGTTTTAGCCAGATGGAGCCTCTTCGGAATGAGCAAGATCATTTTTAAAATCAATAATTATGAATGAAAATATTAAAATTTCTTTGTATCTTCCACACTTTTTAACGGTATTCATCATAGTATGTAAAAATATCCCATTCTAGCGAAATACTTAGAACAAACTTTGAAATAAATAGATATGCTTTCTCGAACAGAAAATCAATTTCATTGACTATCTGGGGCCTAAGATTCTAAAGGTCTCTTTGTAAGGCGAATACCGAATCCAACCGTCTGGAGCCAGTGAAAACATGGCATCCCCAATTGGGCTATGTTGTGAGGCTGAATGTAGTGGAGAGGAGGAGATGGGGAGAGGAATGTGGGAAAGTACATGGCTTTTCAGATAACCAACTAACCATCACGCCTTTTCCCCGCAGGGGTAGGCAGATAGGACGGACCGCCAAACAACTCGGTCTTGGCACATATTCATTGCCTCGTTTACATTCATACAACGTCTCATACATTATCTTCTATTATTCTGATTCTTGACATGGCCCGAGTCAAGCACCTGATTCACTTGATCGTGCCATGTCTTTCTTGGGCGTTTCAATTCTGAATAGTGGTCTTACTCCAGGGAGTATCTCCCACTTTGGAACGTGCCGCAAATGCACCTTATTATTTTATAAATGATTAAATTGTAAAATAACGTAAATCAATCAAATAAAATTTACTTGCGCACGCCGGGATTTGATCCCGCGATTTAGCTATTATCCGTCACAGTTTTCAAAAAGTATTTATTAATTCCATTTTCACTTCTGGAAATGTTTAGTTGTGGGAGTGCTATTTGCAACCTTCATTTTGAAACAAATAAAAGTATTTATTGCCTTTTCGCAGACACATTAATAACAATATAATAACTAAATAACCACCTACCACCTTATGTTGCTAAGGAGATCGAATCACACGACTGGAATATCAAATAAACATTTCAACGAAGAGGCGTTTGGCGTTTTGATGACCAAGTTGACCGGCCTCGAAGACGCAAGACCAAACAGTAACGTATGTGTTGTAAGCTTTTACTCGTCAGTTTATCATTTTATCTGTCTATAAATTTGTTTGTACGTTCCGGTTCGAATCTCCTACATCCTTAGAGTATTTATGTCAATAGCTGTATCCACTTTATTATTAAAGCAAGTTGTGGCTAGCTTTGACTGAGCTTTTCAATATGGTACCTACATGCCTGAAGAAAGTTTAAAAAGGAAATTGTTATTGAAATAGTGACATTTCTTTGGACAAATTACGCAAAATATTATTTAGTTATAATAATTAGCTAGGTAGCTAATTGAGAACTTATCTACTTATAAATTTTAAGATTTTAGAGGAAATTTATATTTCGATTTATTTAATAAGAGAAAATTAGAAACTTACTTTCTTACACTAACTAACCATCACGCCTTTTTCCGCAGGGGTAAGCAGAGAGGACGAACCGCTTAACAACTCGGTCTTGGCACACATTCTTTGCCTCATTCACATTGTCTTATACATACTCTTCTATTATTCTGACACTCGACATAGCCGTCTCAAGTATCTGATTCACTTGGTCGTGCCATGTCTTCCTCCGGCGTCCCCGACTTTTTCTACCTTTCATATTTGCGTCATATATTCTCCGTACACTCCTTTCCTCGTTCATTCGCTCTATATGCCCAAACCATCTGAGCGTCCCTTTATTAATCTTACTCATTACACTTACATCTGTCTTGCTTTATTTGCAGATCTACACGTTTCTCACACGATCATACATGGTTTCCTACACATACGCCTCAGGGATCTCATTTCTACAGCATTCAGTCTACTTTAGCCTTCCTCTGCCAGTTCCATGCCTCACGGTCATACATCGGGGTAGGTATTAGCACTTCATTGTGGACTGCAAGTTTTTTGTTGGCGCCAACGGCGTTCACTCCTGCTACTGGCATGATAATAGTGGAACACGTTTCGACGAGAAATTAGTACGTAATAACGCCTCGATATAACAAATCATTACTAACTCAATCGTAATAACACTGATTACAGATTACACTTAATATTAATATGAATATGACACATTTAACCTATAAAATACGTTCATGGCGAATGGTTTTTCCGTCTCACATAAAACTTGGTAAATGTTGTTTTTCCGGTCTCTTCACATTAAACATGTACTAATATTTTATTATTTTTACTGTCGGATTACACTAACCGCGTTTTACACTGTACTGCATAACAAAACACAATCAGTTCACATAAACAGATAGTGGGAGTGAAATAAACACTAAGAATACTACTAACTAAAAAGAGGGCAATGAACTTGTGGACTTATATGAGGAATTCTGTTAGCTTTTGCAGTAAATAGGTTATTAAATTTGTATATTTCCCTCACCACCAAATTTATCCATTTAAATAATTTATTTACATATTTTTTTAGCTCCACACAGGAGGGTCCGAGGAAAATAATTCTCTTAAGGCGCCGTAACCGGCCTCAAAAAGAAGAAGATGGAGAGATATGAAATTACGAATGTTAGAGGAGGGCGCTAACATTTACAGCGATAAAATCGATGCGAAAATTGTGAAAATCTTTAATAAAACACGACTCGTTTAAAACAGAGCAAAAATCTCGCATTGTCTTAAACAGCATTTAAAGAAACACTGTGAACTTGTAAAATAACTGAAACAAAGGTGTTTATAATATTTTTTGGAGCATACTTTGCGATTTTTTTCTATCGAGGGAAATTAATATAATTTGCGTTTCGGCGTGGGGAATGTCTAGATATTATCTTCAAGAATAACATATATATTTTTTAAGAGCCTTAAAACTTAAGAGTGTTTAAGGGAGATAAGTAAGAAATCGGTAGAAATTCAGGTTGCAGAAGCTTACTACGTCATCTTTGGGGATGCTGTGTGGAGGATATTTTTAGGGAAAAGAAGGGGAGGAAGCTTTGGAAAGGAAAAAAGGTATCATGGGAGGGGGTCAATGTGTCAAGACACATGAATCCATCCCTCCCACGGATACGGACACCATATAAGGCGATGGTTCGAGAGTCCGGCTGGAGAGATAAAAACGCCCCTCTCATCCAATCTCTCCCGATCCGGCCCGCCATGCAGTAGGTGGACAAACGCGTGTACTGCCAAGAACTAGACAAACCTCAACCCATGAACCAGAGCACACACCTGTTAGGTCACCAAACGAAGCGTGGGGTGTCCTGTGGTAGGGGCGTTGGTTATCCAATAGTCGGTTCCCAAGGCGGCGGTACAATACCCACCTCCCAAATCAAAATACATACCTACATATATGTACAGTTCATATTTTCCCATATTATAATAAAAATAAGAAAGACAAAGATTCTTTGGATACAAATAACCTGACAATATTTAAGAAATGCCTACTACCTTATTATTACTATAAACGGAAAACGTTGCTTGTGCTATGGTGGAAGACTGGTTGGTAATTCGACGTATTTTGTCAACTCCGCTAATAACAATATCTGATCGATTTATTTAGTCTATTCTGCAATATGTATTTAATTTAAACATGCAATATGTTTATTTATGTTTTATTTATTTTACTTCTATTCTCAAGCCGTTTACAGATTATTACAGTGGTTTACAGAGATAATAAGTTTCAGTTATAAAGAAAATGATAATGATCAGTAACTCTGTATGTAAATAGGTTAGTGGTAGTGTTTTGTGAACACCTCTCTAGGATAATCGGTGCTGATGTGTTCCCATGTTTAGGGTTGAGGGCTATTCTATCGACATAAGTAAGAACTCCGTATAATCCTACTTGATGTTGTCAAGAAGGGCACTGTGGGTCGACCCATGGCGGCAGTATCGTATACATACATTTGAGATTAGTAGCAGCAGGGTTAGATAATTGTCCTGATAAAAAGGTAGGTATATTTTTCTATGAACCACACGCCACTGGTAAAAACAATATTGTGGTCATGTTTTCTGTCCCGAAACAAAGTTATGTATTTAATATTTTTGAAAATCGCTTTTTAAATACCTATACAGATGCATGGACTGACAGATTTCGATTCAGCCTAAACCATGTTAACCTGAACCATTACTAACTAAAACAGAATAAAAAAAAAACTAACTTTCTACTACAACACATAAATACTTGTCACACTTGATCATAAACACGTAAACACCTCAGCACAGGTTCTCCTAGTGAGGTGTTCACGAAACATACAATATTACCCACCCACAGTTTCACCCTCTCAGACCTACCTTTACACCCAACATAATAAAAGTTTAAAATAAATTAAGCATGTAAAAATGTTAATAATTAGGTAAACACTGTAATATATAGATATAAATAAATAAATTGTAGTAAGTTAGGAAACTTAGAAAAGAGAGAGAAAACATCAATTAGGGTCAGTTTATCTAAAAATTAGGCTACTCGATAAATTTAATTGTTTATTTAGTAAATGGATTTTATTTATTTTTGGTGACGTATTGATTTCAAAACATTCTAAATTATTTAGTCGTAGACCTATCCCATTTCTATGGAATGCATCTATCTATACCAGAAGTTTTAGATCAGTAATGAGCAACCCGCAGCCCGCGAATCCATTTCATGTAGCCCGCGAGCTTTCTCGTACTGCCCCACTTGCCTAAATAAAATATCTAAAAATGGCGGTAAAGAATATTCAACGTTTCCTCTTCGGTTTAGCAAAAGGCTTTAGCGGAAAGCTTTAGTCTTTCTTAAAAGTTTTGGGCCAGCCGCTCAAAAATATAAGGTTTTTCTTACATATTCTTAAAAAAACAAAATTTCGTGGTTCAATAATTACATAGTGAATAATATTGAAAAGCAGAATGAATAAACAACAATTCTTATTAAATAACGAAGTTATTTCAAAGCTCCTTGGCTCATGATGCAAGTTACGCTACGATCTGAAAATAATTGGTTTAACCTATGAAATCCTGATAAAACAATAATATTTTTTGATGGCGCTAGAGCGTTCGAGAGATTCAGTTGCTTCAGTAAAGATTATCTGGTTTAAAGTCCATAAATCCTGGGTATTGAAATGATTTATTATTATTATTACCGATTAGAGATAATAAATTCGTAGAAAACATTATTTCAGCACTCGTCCTTTCTTTACACTCATATATATACGTTAATAATAAATAATAACAGAAGCGATAAGGAGGTACTATTGGACACGCGGCAACAGTGTAATATGATTGTTATTATAGTAGGTCTCTAGGTAAAAAGTCAATACTATGTCGAATAATGTAATCGACTAACCAGGAACAAGAATTCATTTATTGTTTTTGTGTTGAATTCGTAGAACTGCATTTATCTTTTTATGCAAATTAAAGTGAATCAAATTTAATGTTGTTATTAAATTCTGCAAGTATTTTAGATATATATTGTCTGTTCGAATGTCTATCACTGTCCATTTGAATATCGACATAGTTGCTGTGCTTCAAGAAGCTCCGCGGCGTATGGTTGCTGACTGCACAGTCAATCGCACAACATCTTAAATGTTTTTTTTTTTTTAAATAGGCAATATTTCACCATAAAAAGAGTACATGGTGAATTACAATTAAAGGAATGCCATTACAATGAAAGCAATGCCTACTTGTATTTGTGATTGAATTATTTATTTGGAATTTTAATATTATTGGCTTAAACTAATTCAACACTTAGAGCGGGTCGTTTAAAAAAAAAATGACGGATTCATCAAATATTTGAAGTAAATTTTCACTTTCTGTGTAAGTTCTGTGAATATTTCAGCTTTATGAAGCAACTGGCCTATAATGATGTAATAACAGAACTCGAATAGAACTTACACAGAACGTGAAAATTAACTTCAAATATTTGATGAATCCGTAATTTTTTTTTAAACAACCCATCCTTAGAAGGAAGACTGACGTTTTCTGCTTAATCCTTTTGCAAAACAATAGAATATTTTTTGCCGCAATTTTATATATTTTATTTAGCAAAGTGGGAAGTACGAAAAGGCCCGCGGGTCACGAGTTGCTCATAACTGTTCCATTCTATGATTTGATTTGTAGAATATCGCGTCGCTCCTCCCTCGAGTCCCCTCTCTCTATCTAATGCGGTAATGGAGGCCGACCCTGAAAACGTCAGTGCTAAATAATAGCGACGGTCGTAATCGAAACAATTTAACAATCGGGATACCGATGACAACGTCGGAAGAATGATGAGAGCAATCGTTTCGACGGTTCCGAAGAACAATGTCGGATCTGATAAATATCGAAAATTGTCTTGTTGGCTTATTTTAACTTCCTTTTGATGATTTAAACATTTGTATGTATATTCGGAATTTACAATGAAATGTAACGAAATACGTACACGAGTATATTCCTTATACATATGCTATATTTCTGATCTCAGAAACAGTAAAAATGCAGAATCGTAACTTTAAAAAGCCCTACTGCAAAACAAAGCGCCAATCGAAGAATGTGATCATCACAGCCATGGTTGCCTGGATGGAGTCCCCCCTGATGGCGAGGAAGTGAGACGGTGAAATACTCTCCGCAAACAGCTGCTTGCGATCATTTCAGTGTTTTTTTTTCAGTTTCATTTCGCATGTTTTAATGCTAATTCGTTTTTTTTTAAATTTTATTTGTGTGTTTTTATTTACTTTTTACTTCATCTTATATTATTTGTCTAATTTATTTTGTTACCTCGAAATATGGAATGTATTGCATTGCACTACCCCTGCATACATTCTGGAATAAACTATTATTATAAGATATTATTAAAACAAAAAAATCGCATATCCGACAACTTTTTTCGGAACGTCGATTTGTAAAGTTTTTTCTTGTCTTTCCCAACGATAATATTTTCACACCTTAGTGTTGTGACATATTTATCTTTTTTATTGACAGTTTTTATTCGGCAAATCTGAAAACTTTCACAGTCCGCCACATCTGTTTATTTAATTTATTACCTTGTTTTCGTGTGGTATTTATTAAACGGAGTTTTATTGGCCAATAATAATAATAACGTAATATTTATATAGCGCAGTTTTGTGTTATTTTACTTCAAGTGCGCTTAACTAGGTATAATAAAGGTAAAAGTAATCCTATAGTGTTCCTTACGAGTCCTTATAAAATATAGATTAAATAATATGAAACAAAGAATATACAAGGCAACGCCAAGACAAAAACATTCACAATAATAGTGCTGTTTTGGCACAGGACAATAGATAATATAGAACAGGAGGCAGTTTATGTTTAGAGATAAGAAACATTCTGAATGCACATTAAACATAAAAGTACAGTAAGAAGGTAACCGAAACCAAACAATTACCGGAAACTTGAGAAACATGGATTACTAGAGTGTATATTGAAAAGGTGTAAAGATTCATGAAAGGTATGATTTTTTTAAATAAGTTTGTTCTAACCCGTTTAAATTCAGCCAAGTTCTGGATATTAATAAGAGCTGAGGGGAATTTATTCCAAATGAACGGGCCAGTTACACGAAAAGATCGATCATAGAAAACTGCTCGATTTGATCGAGAAAGTTCGATTAAACAATTAGTAACATCTAGATCTGCTGACCATAGTAATAAATGATAACCGTGTTTTTTGATCTGAATAAACAGATACATTTGATCTTACTCTTCCTTTTGCCTCCCTTCTGGCTTACAACATGACATGTATGATAGTTTGTGTCGCTCTCCACAGAGAGAAAAAAATAGCCTTATTTTTAAACGCCCTGGGTCTCAAAAGTTGCGTATAATCTGTAGCTATTCGAAAACGTAAAAATGATTAAATTGTTGTTCACTATTAGCCCGCTAAAATAGCCGGAAGTTGTGAAATAAACTAGATTTCGTGATTTGGAAATAAAATAAAACAAAGGGTTCGTATTTTATGTTTTATACCAAACTTTTTTTTTTCTATAACTGCAGTACAAAGAACGAAAATAAAAATTGAAACATACGTGATGTATTTGTTAAAAATATAAAAGGGGAAAATAACATTTTATCTGGATAAAATCAGTATTCCTGTTAATTTACTTGTATTCATAAACATGATTTTTTTATCATTTTTGTCAGCTAGACGCATTTTTTAATATTAAACAAACATTAAAAGGTAAAAATTTTGAAAAAAAAATTAATTAATTTAATTTTAAAAAAAAGTTTTTTGTTTTTTTTCTGATTTTCTATGGATTTAGGCTAATAACCATTTAAAAAAAATTAAAAACAGTTCTCCTTTTTTTGTAAGACGAAACTTTTGAGATTCCGGGGGTTTCTGAAATCAAAAATTGAAATAATTGACACACCCTAATGTGTGCGGTATTCAAATCTATCACGCTCAAGAGTTACCACTTACCTGTGTTGTGGACATTCAAGTCACAGGTACAGATAGATGATGGAAATTACACTTCTACAATTACTACAAAAAACAACAATTAACAAAACACAAAATAGATTATTAGGTTCTTAGTTTGGGTTAATGAAGTAATTAATGCATTTTTAGATTGAAATTAAACTTTCGCAAACGTCAACCCTAACTAAAAATCCACTATCGCGGCAAAGGGTTTTATAAGTGAAATTGCGGAACTTTAAGTTTACCTTAAAATCTATTTTAATGGCATTTTTAAGTGGTTCAAATGTAATTTTAACATAATTTTGAGATATTCTTATCTTATGTATTTTCAAAGTGATTGAGGCTCAATTTGCAAAGCAATTACTATTATTATTGTAATTACTTATTACTTACTTATTATTACTGTAAATTAATCTTTTTTGGGGTCAGTTGACGTTGGCAAGCCTGTTACGCTACTATGGGGTCTACAAACCCTAGCCTTTATCAATTAGCAGTTACTATTATAAGCCTTTATCTACAACAAAACATAACTGCACCCATACAAAGAGAGATAAGTACAAATTTTTAATTGTTATCGCAGTCGTCCAAGAGAGCCGGGTATAACATTTCACGGACGAATCGGGTTTCCAACCTAGCTACTCTACCTGCCCACTGGCTGCTGGCCATTCCGGAAACGTACCGCGGGGCAACCTTAGAATTAGGTTCTCAAAGGTGAATTCAGACGTTTCACTCGGAAGAAGGTTTTACTCGATGAAATGTTCCGTTCTCGTTTCACCGCGTGTTCAGACGGTTCATTAGAAATACCGCATGTTCAGACGGTTCCTTCGAAATACCGCATGTTCACACGGTTCCTTCGAAATACCGCATGTTCACACGGTTCCTTCGAAATACCGCATGTTCACACGGTTCCTTCGAAATACCGCATGTTCACACGGTTCCTTCGAAATACCGCATGTTCAGACGGTTCCTTCGAAATACCGCATGTTCAGACGGTTCCTTCGAAATACCGCATGTTCACACGGTTCCTTCGAAATACCGCATGTTCAGACGGTTCCTTCGAAATACCGCATGTTCACACGGTTCCTTCGAAATACCGCATGTTCACACGGTTCCTTCGAAATACCGCATGTTCACACGGTTCCTTCGAAATACCGCATGTTCAGACGGTTCCTTCGAAATACCGCATGTTCACACGGTTCCTTCGAAATACCGCATGTTCACACGGTTCCTTCGAAATACCGCATGTTCACACGGTTCCTTCGAAATACCGCATGTTCAGACGGTTCCTTCGAAATACCGCATGTTCACACGGTTCCTTCGAAATACCGCATGTTCAGACGGTTCCTTCGAAATACCGCATGTTCAGACGGTTCCTTCGAAATACCGCATGTTCACACGGTTCCTTCGAAATACCGCATGTTCAGACGGTTCCTTCGGTTCACTCGACATTCCCACTACAAAGTCGTCGAGCGCTGTCGCACGCGTCGGTCGCCGCTGACCTCTAATTCGGGAATATGTACGATTTCAAATTGACAATTTTGATAACGTCGAACTAAATTACGAGAAATTGGCGATTCTTGTAAACAGTAAATAAATATCAATACCATAAATAATAACCTGAAAACAGATATCTACCAGTATTTTTGCAACATGAAATTTTTTTTATTCCAAAATAGGCCTCGGCTTGCAATAAAATCCATATAAATGGAATATTTATAAACGTATCCAAAAACTAAAAAAACAAAAACTAAAAAAAGGTGATAAAATATGCTTCCAAAATTTATTATTAGAAATAACAATGTAATTTTTTAAATAGAATAACTTTTAATGTAAACTTTTAAAAGTTTTAAAAATGACTCTCCTTGCGTTTAGTCTAAATAAAATTGCAAGTAACAAAAAAAAATAAAGGCACACACTTATTTTGTTAGACAAATGAATTATACATGTTTTTATCACCTCACTTTTTTGTCGTTTCATATAAAAATAATTCATAAAAAAAATTACAAAGTTTCATAATTATTTTTTCAAATTTCGATCGTAAATTTTTGGTTCCATAAAAGTGTACATTCGTATTATTTTGTTGTTAATTGTTAGATTGAATATGTAGAGCGTTATTTTCTCTTTCCAATACCGTTTAGATCATATTTTTCGCTATGGTAGTAAGGGAGAAACAACGATTTCTATGAGAAGTGTAGGAGTTATTTCGAAAAGCGAACAAAACGGAGTATTTTGACGTTTATGCCGCTCCGGCCATGCCAGAACATTCTCGTCCGACTAAATCGCGAGTGAAAGACTGTTCATTTGAGTGTTCACACACATCATTCGCGTCACATGATGTTGTCACGTGATGAGTTCCGGTTGCGAGTGAAAAGTGCGCTTCTCTTTTCACTTTCGTTTCATTGCATGTTCAGACGGGTCATTTCGAGGGAAAGGGGCGGAATGAAATGAGGAAATGAACGATAAATGAATCGTCTGAATTCAGCTTAAGGGGGCAACCACTCGACCAATGCAGTTTGTAGACTAACCTACGCCTCGGTCTGCCGCTGATAACACCGTTGTCTTGTAACAGAAATAGGAAATATGACTTAGGTGAATTAATATATAGAAGATACTAGGTGGCGATAGCGCACTTACTTTAGCGGCCCGTTTATTTAGCTATTTCATTCGTACACATACATATATTCTTTGAATGATTATCCTTGTCATAAATGGTGCAACATTTTTTGCTTGATTAGTATGAATTTAGTTTTGTATCACATAATTTTAATTTTAACATTTTTTTGATAAGTACGAATTTATTTTTGTGTCGCATATTTTTAATATGTCCTATTACAACGGAGTTCTCAGCGGTAGAATCTTATACTTTGTTACTCTAAGATCTTATACCAACTGTTTCGCGACCTGCAGAAAGATCCGTTTAACTCATAGACATATGAATATTAATAGACCAGAACAGAAAGGTGAGGGGTAGAAACCAACTACAGCGGGACGAAGGGCGGGAAGATGGCTTTGGTGATATGTGATTCGTCAAAACTCAATCTGACAGTATATGGGCATCTCGCACTATAATATCACCATTTAGTTCTTAAAAGTAAACTCTGCTTTTGAATGAATAGACGTTTTTACATGGGAGCGCGAATTGCTCGCCGCGTAATTAAAAATTTTGCGAAGTCCAAATAGGCAAAGAAAGGTCGCCTATAAGGTCGAGTTCAATATTTTGCTGCGGTATTCAGCAGTGGCGGCTCGTGAGTTTTGGGTATGCTAGAGTGCTGATATTAAAAAGTTAAGACACTTTTACAAATGTTTCATAATTTACTTACCCCAGTGAAAAGCGACCGGCACACGTCATGTATCTCGAGTGATGGTGGATTTTGAAAAACGATCATATTATGTGATCTGAATTAGCTTAAAATAGTGTAAAATAATACTTGCCTATGGAATGTATTACGACAATTGGGTTTATTCTCTTTTTCACTTCTATTTTACACGTTTTGAAAACACAAGCCACTGTTTTTACCGAGTTATTTCTTAAAATGTACCGATGAGTGCTCGACGCTGGTTTGCAGAAGAATGATGACGTCACATTTTTTAGATTAACGCGAACCCATACTCGATCTCAGCCGGTTCCAATGGAATGGTTCCAATGGGAGGGGGAAATAATACGGTTTTATCACTTAGGGCAGGTCTACTAATATTCATATGTCTATGGTTTAACTGTATTTAGGAAAAAAAAGTCCAAAAAAAAAACTTCCACCGTCAGTTTTTAAGAATAAAACGAATAACATATTATTTAAGATTAAAGGACATGGGGAAGCTGTTGTTTATCAATTTAGAAGACTAGCATTTCTAAATTACAGATCTACTATGTAAAATTGAAAAATATATATGTAGTATTAATTAATTATAAAAAATGCGAGACTTCTTACAATCAAACTGATTGATCAGTTTCGTAAGATTCGTATGATAAAATATTGTAAAATTAAAACTGAATACAAAAAAAAACTTATAATCCTATTGAGAGAACTTTTCAAACAATGTTGTTACTTTGCAATTGGGGATCTTTAGGGTCTTCGTTTTGTTTATCTTAGTGAAAATCGCACCTATTATAAATATTGTATCGTATTTTACAATCTCGGCCATAATTATTACTCTAATGGTGATATGTAGTTTTTAATAGGAGAAAAAATACCTTGGAACACCAATCTGTACAATACTCTGCACTGCAAATATGTAAGCAATATTATAATTTATTTAAATTTTATACGCAAACATTATACAGGGTGTTACGGGACCTACTTGAATTACTTTAACCAGTGATATCTGACATGGTGTATGGTAAAAAAGGTAAAATAAATTTTGATGTCCGGAGATTTTTTGTGATTTTATTTTTATCAAAACAAAATAAAAAATAATTCTTCCATTTTCGTTGTTAGTTTTTGGTGTGTTATGCCGTGTTGCGCTACCTCCTATAGCCGACGTTTCCATCATCAGGGCAGATCTGGTAGATCCGACGATGTCGAAACGTCGGCTATAGAAGGAGGTAGCGCAACACGGCATAACACCCCAAAAACTAACAACGAAAATGCTTTTGGCCGTGAAAATCTAAAAAAAAAATAATTCTTCCACATTCTTTTTATATTCGTTCGAGACAGGAATATAATTCCCCTTAGGGTCTTTGACATCTTGGGGGATGAAATGTGGAGGGTATTTTGAGGAAAAGAAGAGGATGAAGTTCTGGGAAGGAAAAAGGTATGAAGGGTGGGTAGGAATCTGGGGGTCAGTGTCTCCGGGAGTAACGGACTTATGAACCCATCCCTTCCCCTGTGGTGCAACGCGATATTCTGAGAGAGTCCTGCTAGAGTTTAGAGAGTTAAAAATGTCTCCTTGAAGCAGTGTCTCATGTCATCACTTGTCACTCAGCCAAATAACCGCCAAACCCCTTACTCCGACCCTAAATATCTAATACATGCGGATTTTTAATGATTTATGTTGAAAAAATAAGATAAAGTAAGTCACCGGAGACAAATTTTTTATTTAAATTTTTTACTCCGAATAAAGTCAGGATTCACTGGTTAAAGTAAGTCAAGCAGGTACCTTAACACCCTGTATAAATGTGATATGCCTATATATTTTATTTTTCTTAGAAAACAATCACTATGTAGTTTGACATTATAAAAATATGAATCGAAAAATTATTTTGCGGTTTGACATTTTAGAACTTATAAGACAGGGAAAAATAACATCGACATAATATAAATAAATTGTACTACATTGACAGAAATAAAATAATCATTTTATAATGTAAAACCACAATTTTATTGGTTTATGTATTTGTCACCTCGCATATAAATTGATTTTTAGACAAAAAATGTTGAAGACTGCGTTTAGGTTAGGTATTGAATGCAAAACACGAAAATGGCGGTACTTATAATGTATGTTATAAATCAACAAGCGACTTTGCTTATCAAGGTTTTTTTTTATTTATTTCTTCCCATTATTTATACATAACTTTAAAAAAAATCTTTTACATTGTATCAAAATACAGTAAAAAGCAAACGTAAGATATAAGTTTCAATTTGGGAGGCGATTTGGGTACCGCCGCCCCGGGAACCATTTATTGGATAACCAGCACCTCTGTCATAGGTCAGCCCACGTGATTCACTACGTTCGGTGACTTAACAGGGGTGTCCGGGTTCATATCCGGGTGAGGTCTGTCCTGGTCCTGGCAGCGGATGAGTCTGAGGCCGGATCGGTAGAGACTGGTTTAGGAAAACGTTATCTCTCTCGGAAAATTGCCTTGCACCGCAGTGGGAGGAATGGATTCATAAGTCCGTCACTCCTGGACAGACTGACCCCCAAATTCCTAACCACCCCTCATACCTTCTTCCTTCCAAGAACTTCCTCTCCTTCCTTTCCTGAAAAGACCCTCCACACAACAAACCCAAAAATGACGTAGGCCTTGAGGGGAATTATTTTCCTCCGGGCTTCCCGTGTGGAGCTAATGTAGAAAAAAAAAGATGCAAACATAAGACACACGTAATGTAAAAGTATAGAATAGGTAAATACAGGGTACACACCCGAAGGATTTTAACCAACGATTCATGAGCATATTTGTAGTAAAAAATGTAGATGTAATTTTAAAGTTCGATGATATTTTTTTCCCATAAAAAAAAAAAAATTACATCACACATTCTAACTGTATGGTCCGGTAGTCCGGTGTAGCATAACAGCGGGTCGCATAAAAAGCACTCCGTCTCGTTAAAACAGCACGGTAACGCACGATACAGGGCGCATATCACTTGATCCAGTCGGGGATAAAATGAGAATGTGATTGAAAACTACTTTTTATGTTTTTAATAGAAATAATATCATCGAAAAGCAAAATGACATATTTCGTTGCATTGTCTTTGCATTTAAAAATGAAGATACTAACTTAGAATTCCGTTAGCCTTTCTCTGTGAAAATCAAAAATAGCGCTTAACCGAGCTGCACAACCAAGATTATTCCGACCACGACAATTCCGACCACATATTATTCCATACATTGAAATTCCGCACTCCGACTACGGTTTATGTGTATACATATTCCGCAAACAGATAATTCCCGAAACGGATTATTGCGAACAGTTCAGAATTGGGAGGAAAAATTTTCAATTTCCAAGGGCTGAATAATAATAAAGAAATAGGGTATTTCGTGAAATAGACTGTTACAATAAAAAGAGACTAGTCAAAATTATGTCAAGGATTCATAATATTTTTTTTACAGTTATGCCTGTACAGAAAATATTATTTAATCAAGGGTCGAACTCCATGATAATACAAATAAAAAAGTACGTAACTCTACACCAAAAATATTAGCAGTAATAATAGTAAAAATAATAATATTCATACATTTAGATTAACTTTATTTTCGCTTTTTTTAATGTTAAATTACTTTATTACCCTCGGGTATTAAAAATAAAATATGTAATTATAATATTTTACTAAAATTAGTAAAAACGTAATAATCTGAGTATAAAAAGAGTGTGGAGGCTACGAAGCACCGCCCAAAGAGGAGACCGATAGGTTACGAAGCACCGCAAAAAGAGGAGACCGATTATACTATCTCATTCTCTCACAGGCTAAATCCTATAGATGTATGTGTTTGTATCTTTTTAGTGTCGTTATCGTTTCATAGAGTTTCCAATCAACGGTGCTAAAGAAGTTTCACTTTAAAAAAATTATTGTTGGGAATAATCTGTTTTAGATTTTTTTATGTGAGCAATGATCCGTGTCCGAAATAATCTGTGCGCAATTATACATTGTTGGCACAGTCTGTTATCACACTGTTATATCGTGGCAAGTACTTGACTTGTAAATTGTTCAAATAGTGTAAAAAATAATTTGTACGCGTAATGCGACGTTAACGACATCTATAGCCATTTACGCCAGGCTGCAAAAGTCATCGGGATGATAAAACAATCGTTAAAGTAGGTACCTGCCTCAATACGCGAGGAAGGTTCCTGCCTACATCATTAAAATTTCACACTTGGATAACAACACAAATGCGTGCAAGTTGTGTTATCGCAGCACCATCTGTTGAATTTTCTTGGAAGCGTTCCTGAAAAACAATATTATTTATCTGTATTGAATTACATACACTTATGGAATCTAAATAAAATTATGTGGGTATTGTAACCCGTTGATAGCTGAGTAGTCATAATAGGCCACTTGCATCACATTTAAAAAAAAAATCCGGTTTAGGAAAATATTCTAAGACATTCCGTATTTTTTTGTCGCATTATTGAAACCCTGGCGATTTTTTGAAAATTTCAATCCGAAAAATCAGACCATTTTTTATAAATCGGAAAGACGGGACATAATTTTATGGGTGCGAAAAAACGATAATTACATAGTCGAAAATCATTTTAAAAAAAAAAACGTTTTCCACACGAATAGCAATAAATTATACGGGGTTCTCTTCGTAACATCTGTAAAAACACCTCCATCTTTATCAAAAAATCAAACCAAAGGATAAGTTCGCATAACGATAAATCTAGTGAACGTTAAACGCAAATTCAAAAATTCGCCGGAAATCAAAGTGTTGCCATACAAAAAAAATTTTATCGGTGTGGTATTTTAAAAAATTAAGGGAACATAATTGGAGACGGGACATTTTCATGTAGTGACGTCACGAGCTCAAATAATGGATTTATTTATTTAATAATAAAAAAAACTATACATTTCTAAAAAATTTTACTAACATTTTCGTAATCTTAGTAAAAAAATCTATCCACACGATTTTTTCTAAGTCGTTATGAAATCCATGCAAGTGGCCTATTGTATAGCACTGTTTTGCGTATTTCCAAAACCTGTACCGATTCAGTCGCGGTAGCGACAATTTTCATTTTAAATACACCTCTATATTGGTTATTTTTTTATCTATCTATATATTTTTGTAGAAGTTGTATAGTAAAAGGCGACGAAAATGTTTACAGCTGAAAATATTTATGAAAAATGAATGTCGATTTGGGAAAATAAATTGATTTGGATGACAATACAAAACCTAGCCAAACTATTAAAGATGCATTAAATTGCAATTTTTTTTAACTTTTAAACTTTTCTTTACTTTGATTGAACGATTCTTCAATCAACAGTTTCTTAGTTTAATAAACGAATCTTTAGAAACAGGGAAGTTTCCCGAATCATGGAAAACGTCTATGGTGATACCAATTCCAAAGATTTCGAACTAAAAAAAAGCGACAATTTTCATTTTAAATACACCTCTATATTGGTTATTTTTTTATCACTTTGAAAAAACAAAAATTGTTTTAAAATAAGAAAAAATAATCTTCCTAATTGTATATTAGAAATTAATATCTTCATTTCTAAATATTTAAATTTTGATATTGAAAATGTAAATTCTCGCTACCGCGACTGAACCGGTATAGGTTTTGGAAATACATAACCCGGTCGCCGAGAAATTTGAACAATAGGTATTTTACCAAATTGTTGTTGTCACTGTTGCTCTTGGTTCCGCGCTTTTTCATCCCGCGACAAAATATACCCGACCAAGTATCCCTGACAAAATATCCTACGGATAAAACATCCCCCAGCAAAATATCAACTAAAACCTAACCTAACCAAATATAACCTAATCTAATATAACCTAATCGTATTGCAAATATGATGAAATTATAACCTAATCTAACATCACCTAACCTAACCTAACCTAACCTAATTTAATCTAATCTAACCTTACCTAAAAAAACCTAACCTAACAACCTAACAAAATGGGACAAGAATAAAACAGAAATCCTGTAAAGACAATAAATTATTGATATCTGTATTATTTTTGCTCAATTTTACTATTTTTTAACAATAAATTATTGTTTTTACAGGATTAAAATGCGCATCACGAAAGGGACAACTGTACCTAAAAATAATTAAAAACGTAATTTTATATTCCCATTTTTCTCCTACAAAACTGGACCGATTTTAAAGATTTTTTTTATTAACTGTATTAGAAGAAAATACTCTACCTACGTCTGTACATTTTCCTTTGCAAAAAATATATTGTATAGTTTGTATAGTTTAATCAAATGTTGCTGGCGATCAAACCAGGCAATTTCAAGGATTTTTAGAAGGTCCTAACATCTATAAGAATTGATTTATCTAAAAAAGAAAAACGTACCGACAAGCGTCCATATCGATATTATGTTAAAAACATATTTGCGGTAGTGTCAAAGTGCAGAGAGGAAATTAAGGATTACGTTTGTATGTACAAAACTTTATAGTTATAAAATTAAATTTCAAATTTGGAACTGATATATCAAATAGAAATCAGACTATTCCGTGATTTATACCGGGTCTGCGGTAATAAATTAATAAACATAGGAGACGGGATGTAAATGCCGAATCTTTGTTTCGTTGACTCACGCGCGGTACATATTCGTAGATAATTCCTTTCACTAAAATCTAAGTTTACCGTTTAAATTCGCCTAGCCGCCGTATTAGATGCGGGTGACGCTGTTATCAAAGACAACTATTATTTTACCTGTACCTGACATTGTTTTGATTTTCGAAGTTTGGTACAACATTTTATATTGCTATTTTAAGCCTAATTATTTCGCAGAAATTCAAATCTAACCTTGCCTTTTTTATATTTGAAAGGTCCTTTCTAGGTGCGTTTCAGCTTTCTATCAAATTTTAACAAGCTGACAAGTTGAACAACATGAAAGTTGTCTTCTTCCGCTGATATACGATACGATACGATTGTACCACCCCAGCGAGGAGCACTCCTGTCCCGGTGAGACCGGTATACCAGGGGGCATTGATTTGTTAGGACTCAAAATTTATTCGAAAGCTAAAACGGACTTAAGACCAGTCGTTTCACAGAATTTGAACAATTCGAATTGAAGAGAATTAAAATACAAATACATTTGGTTTAAAAACGGATCCATTCTAATGAAGAAGATGAAGGCAAAAAAATCATGGAAATGAAACACGAAGATGATCTCAAGAAAATATTGTAGAAGTTGTATAGTAAAAGGCGACGAAAATGTTTACAGCTGAAAATATTTATGAAAAATGAATGTCGATTTGGGAAAATAAATTGATTTGGATGACAATACAAAACCTAACCAAACTATTAAAGATGCATTAAATTGCAATTTTTTTTAAACTTTTAAACTTTTCTTTACTTTGATTGAACGATTCTTCAATCAACAGTTTCTTAGTTTAATAAACGAATCTTTAGAAACAGGGAAGTTTCCCGAATCATGGAAAACGTCTATGGTGATACCAATTCCAAAGATTTCGAACTCAAAAAAATGTGAAGACTTTCGACCTGTAAATATGTTACCAAAATATGAGCAAGTGATGGAATACATAATTAAATCTCAACTTGAAGAATACTTGGAAAATAATAGCATTCTTTGTGACGAACAATCTGGGTTTAGGAAGAATAATTCATGTGAAACAGCGTTAAATTTAGTTATTGATGATTGGAAGGAAGATATAGATAAAACTTGTATACTGTTGCGGTGTTTTTAGATTTTCAAAGAGCTTTTGAAACAATAGATAGAAAAAGAGTTATTAAAAAATTAAAAAAATGTGGAATAAAAGGGAAAGAATTGGAATGGTTTAAAAATTATTTAAGCAACAGACAACAAACAACAAAGATAAGAAACAATATATCAAATCCGATTGAAAATATGCTGGGGGTACCGCAAGGATCGGTATTGGGTCCGATATTGTTTATACTCTACATAAACGATATGGTAAAAATACTAAAACATTGCAAAATAAGACTGTTTGCAGACGACGCACTGTTTTATATTGCAGAAGATAATTATGAGAACGCAATCAAAAAGATAAATAGTGATTTAGAAACTTTGTCAAAATGGCTCAAATTAAATAAATTGAAACTAAATATAAATAAGACAAAATACATGCATATAGGTAGAACAAATACGCATGGTGAACCAAAGGTTTCTATAAATGGAGAAAACATAAAAAAATGGAAGAAATTAAATATCTTGGTGTCATCATAGACTCAAAATTAAACTTCTCAAAAAATGCAGATTACACAATTAAAAAAATTGCAAAAAAAAATATCATTTCTTGGTAGAATCAGAAACAAAGTAAATAAAGAAACATGCCAGATAATATATAATACAATTATATCACCACACTTTAATTACTGTTCAAGTATTCTTTTTCTCTGCAATGAAGAAAAAATGAAAAAAATGCAAATACTGCAAAATAAAGCAATGCGAATAATACTTAAGCGCAACATATACACACGGATACGAGACATGCTAAAAGAGCTAAATATGTTGACAGTGAAGCAAACTGTGTATTTAAATGTACTTATTTTTTTTCATAAAATTAACATGGGGACGATGTCTAAGGAACTAAAAAGAAAAATACATTATAATAACGAAACACACGGACACGGGACAAGAAATTCAAAGCAAATTAGACTGCCGACAAAAAAAAAATCAAACACCCAGAAATCTCTGATATACCAGGCCGTCCAACTGTATAACAACATCCCGAATGAAATTACTGAGATAGAAAATATAAATAAGTTTAAAAAATAATTACGAAAGTATGTCTACCTCAATTATTAATGTCTTTATTTATGTGTAATATTTAAAGAATGATTATGTTTGCCAACCAATGTAAATGTTTATATCTTTATAAAATATTAGCACACGCAAAGATGTGGATCTAACTTAAGATTAATAAATAAATAAATCAATCGATTCTATCTTCTTTATACTAAATGAATACCATATTTTATACTGTGAAAATCTTTTTTTTATCTTTGCCCTGCTAATAGAATATTATTATTGTAAAAAATATTTGTTTCCATCTTTGCCCTGCTAATTTGATAGCATTTTATATTGTAAAAAAAAAATAGTTTTTTTCATCTTTGCACAGCTAAATTAATAGCATATTATATTGTAAAAATTATTTTTTACATCTTTGCCCTGCTAATTTGATAGCATTTTATATTGTAAAAATAGTTTTTTCCATCTTTGCCCTGCTAAATTAATAGCATATTATATTGTAAAAATTATTTTTTACGTCTTTGCCCTGCTAATTTGATAGTACTTTAAATTGTAAAAATACTTTTTTTCCATCTTTGCCCTGCTAAATTAATGGCATATTATATTGTAAAAATTATTTTTTACATCTTTGCCCTGCTAATTTGATAGTATTTTATATTGTAAAAATAGTTTTTTCCATCTTTGCCCTGCTAAATTAATGGCATATTATATTGTAAAAATTATTTTTTACATCTTTGCCCTGCTAATTTGATAGTATTTTATATTGTAAAAATAGTTTTTTTTCCATCTTTGCCCTGCTAAATTAATGGCATATTATATTGTAAAAAATATTTTTTACATCTTTGCCCTGCTAATTTGATAGTACTTTAAATTGTAAAAATACTTTTTTTCCATCTTTGCCCTGCTAAATTAATGGCATATTATATTGTAAAAATTATTTTTTACATCTTTGCCCTGCTAATTTGATAGTATTTTATATTGTAAAAATAGTTTTTTCCATCTTTGCCCTGCTAAATTAATGGCATATTATATTGTAAAAATTATTTTTTACATCTTTGCCCTGCTAATTTGATAGTATTTTATATTGTAAAAATAGTTTTTTCCATCTTTGCCCTGCTAAATTAATGGTATACAATATTGTTAAAAATTATTTTTTACATCTTTGCCCTGCTAATTTGATAGTATTTTATATTGTAAAAATACTTTTTTTCCATCTTTGCCCTGCTAAATTGATAGCATATTATATTGTAAAAAATATTTTTTACATCTTTGCCCTGCTAATTTGATAGTATTTTATATTGTAAAAATAGTTTTTTTTCCATCTTTGCCCTGCTAAATTAATAGCATATTACATTGTAAAAAATATTTTTCACATCTTTGCCCTGCTAATTTGATAGTATTTTATATTGTAAAAATAGTTTTTACATCTTTGCCCTGCTAAATTAGTAGCTTATTATATTGTAAAAAAAAAATCTTCTCATTTTTGCCCTGCTAATTTGATATTATTTAGATTGAAATTTTTTTTAATCTTTGCCCTGCTAAATCAAATGCAATTATTATTATATTGTAAGAATCCTTTTTCCATTTTTTGGTTTTTTTTTTACAGTGAATACCGCACAAGAATCTCTACTGCTCCCGTCTGGAGCCAGTGAGGCTATTGCATCCCCAATTGGGGTATGTTGTGAGGCTGAAGGTAGTGGGGAGGGGAAGGAGGTGGGGAAGAGGAAGGTTGGGAAGTACCTGGCTGTTCAGATCTGGTCACCAAACACGGCTGAAGCCATTTTCAAGCAACGTTTCAATTCTGAATGGTGGTCTTACACCAGGGCGATACTGATAGTATCTTCCACTCTGGAACGTGCCGCAAATATACTATATATTATTTTAAATGAATTAATTGTGAAATAACACAAATTAATCAAATAAAATTTATTTGCGCATGCCGGGTTCGAACCCGCGACCTCCGGATTGCGAGTCAAGACTCTTAGCCACTGGACTACGGAGGTCGTCCAGTGGCTAATAATACCAAATAATACCATTAATACCAAATAATATTGTAAAAATATTTAAGATATTATCACTATGGTCACCCTACATATTTACAATGCGATGTACTAGACGCCTTCTGCGTGAGTACCATTATCTGAAATTTAATTGCACATTATTGTAACAATATTGTTCTTCAATATTAATATTATTCTGTGTTATATTTTGCTACTTTGTAGAATTATTAACCTCGACACAGGCTTGTCCTAGTGAGGTTAAAAATTGAATTGTACATAGAAATAACATGTAAAGAAACAATAAATAAAAATAAATTCATTATAATATTTCAGTGTAAATGTTCATTTTCTCTGAAAGTTATATATTAGTTCTGTTATCATTTCAGTTATGCGAAACAATTGGTCATATTAATATAATAACAGAACTGGAATAGAACTTTTACAAAACTTGGAAAATAATAAACTTATTCCTAGTCTGATTTATTTATAGTGATTTTTATGTACCTACACACTCGTAGTATATTTTTTTATGTGGATATGATGGTACAACTACTTTGACCATATACCATCGCAGACAAGCTTTGTTTTATTTTTGGGTCGTTTCTACGACTCGTTCCTGTTCCAGCTCGGCTGTGGATCGATTTGCCGGCCTCTGTGTTTCTTGTAATGCGCGGTTTAATCCCGCGACAAAATATCCTCGACGAAATATCCTACGGACAAAACATCCCCCACAAAATATCTACTGAAACTTAACCAAACCTAAAAAATAATATGACAAAAATAATATAGACGTCCTGTAAAGTCAATAAAATATTGTTCAATAAATTATAGTAAAACGGGACAATTTTTTAATTTTTTAAATGAATACCACACAAGAGTCCCATCAGCTCTCGTCTGGAGCCAGTGAGATTATGGCATCCCCAATTGGGGTATGTTGTAAGGCTGAAGGTAGTGGGGAGGGGAAGGAGATAGGGAAGATGAAAGTGGGGAAGTATCTGGCTATTCAGATCTGGTCACCAAACACATAATTTATTGTCCTTACAGGATGTCTGTATTATTTTTGTCCCATTTTTTGTTAGGCAAGGTTAAGTTAAGTTATGTTTTAGTAGATATTTTGTCGGGGATATTTCAGGGGATCGCGTGATGATAAGTCGCGGAACCGTGTTTCCCCCCTCCGACAACATGAGTCTCATAAAGACCCATGTTCACTTCCTCCTCTCCTGGCATCCACAAGATGGGCCCTGAGGGAAATTATTTTCCTCGGGGCCTCCTGTGTGGAGTTATTGTAAAAAAAAACTATACTTTTTTTTTGCCCCAGAGCTAAACTGCCACAGCAGTTCCAATGCATTTATGATTGTGTTATGATAATTACAGTTAGTATAAAGCGTGACATTGGAGACGTGACGTGGGCGGAATGCTGACAATATCGTAAGGTGACTGTTCAGACCGTAGGTTCAGGTAGACTACGTCACTATTCTCAATAAATAAAAAAACCATTTTCATAAAATATGGGTATTCCAGCAATTGAATCACAACACTATTTTAAATGATATGACTATGCTCAAATTGTTAGACAGAAGACTTTTCACTGACTTGGTATTTCTGTATAAAATTCTAAATGATTTAGTTGATAGTCCGGTATTGCTTGAATAGGCCATTTGCATGGATTTCATAACGACTTGGAAAAATCGTGTGGATAGATTTTTTTACTAAGATTACGAAAATGTTAGTAAAAATTTTTAGAAATGTATAGTTTTTTTATTATTTTTAAATAAATAAATCCATTATTTGAGCTCGTGACGTCACTACATGAAAATGTCCCGTCTCCGATTATGTTCCCTTAATTTTGTAAAATTCCACACTGATAATTTTTTTTTATATGGCAAAACTTTGATTTCCGGCGAATTTTTGAATTTGCTTTTAACGTTCACTAGATTTATTGTTTGTTCTATGCGAACTTATCCTTTGGTTTGATTTTTTGATAAAGATGGCGGTGTTTTTACATATGTTACAAAGAAAACCCCGTACAATTTATTGCTATTCGTGTGGAAAACGTTATTTTTTTTAATGATTTTCGGCTATGTAATTATCGTTTTTTCACACCCATAAAATTATGTCCCGTTTTTCCGGTTTATAAGAAATTGTCTGATTTTTCGGATTGAAATTTTTAAAAAATCGCCAGGGTTTCAAAAATACGATAAAAAAATACAGAATGTATTAGAATATTTGCCTAAACCGAAAAAAAAAATTTAAAAATGTGATGCAAGTGGACTATTGACAAACTTCCGGATTCCATTGCGTAATACTAGAAGTCATTATTTTATTCAGTGCAGAAATACTGGGAATAACTACCATATGTATGCCTCTTTGCATACATACTAACGGAGAGAAACAATTATACCAAGTCAGTGGAAATCTTCAATTTATCTTTAAACAAATATAAAATATTGTTACTAAGGCAGTTCAGTTATGTTCAATGAATACTGTATATTTCTTACTATTCAAATGTAAAAGCCCCGAAAAGGAGGTTAATAAGCGAACTAATAGTTCTGTCAACAGTAGCAGACCTCGTTTCATAAATCAAATCAAAAAATTTCCTCTGAAATTTTTAAGTACATACTTAAATACCTACTTATTACCTTATAAACCTATTATATATTTTACATAACATTTTTTATTATTTCAAATAAGGAATTATACAATTGGTGCAAAGAAATGTCACCATCTCAACGACAATTCTTTTTTCAAACTATCTTCAGGCCAGGAGGTACCGTACTATTGATTCTTCGGATTTGATAGCTCGAAGTAGGAACCACGATCATGCGAAATCTGGCGAGATAAAAGGTAGTAGGTATCCAACAAGGTCTGGAACGTAACAAACAAATTTACAGACGGAAGAAATGCCAAATAGTCCAAATAGACGAGGTCGAGAAAATAATTGAAAAAAAAACGAGTTTGCTTTAGACCGCACGACTGAAGTAAAACTTCACTAACTTATAAAAGAAGAGAGAAAGAAAATGTGCGCGCGCACTGCTCTCTCTTGCTCCTACAGTGTGATACAGACAATAGGCCTGAACTGTGTCTTAGATATACGAAACATAACTGGCAATGAGAGAAAGATAGAAAGAAAATGTGTGCTCGCACCTCTCTCTCGCCCCTACAGTAATATACGAAACGTAACTCTCTCTCTTTCTATCTTCACTAACTTATATCTCCCTCTCAACTTCCGTTCGCCTCGCCCGATCACACTTTTCGTAACGCTCTCGTCACGCATTCACCAGCTTACACTCCAAGTCAAGCGTGCGTATAGAAGTTTGCGTGCGTATAGAAGTTTGCGTGCGTATAGAAGTTTTACTTAAAAAATATAATGTTAGGTGCGTATAGAAGTTTTACTTAAAAAATATATTGTTAGGAAGTAATCTGGAGATTTCGAGGGACGACTAGACAATATTACATTTTCTGAATGCCACAACAAAGTCATGGATGACATTCATTATGATTTTACAATGATAATATGGATTACATAAGTTTATGCTTTCCTTTTTCAATAGTGTCAAGGACGTTAGCTACTTTATAAAATCATAAGATGTTTCATATCAATAATAAAAGAATGCAACATCGAATAATTCATATATTTTTAATGGTCGCTGTCTTTATATTGTTTTATTTTTATTATTTTTTATTAGTAAACTAATGTTTAAGACAAGATTTTTATGCATGGCACAAAGGGTTACAATTATTATAAGCAATAATTATTAGCCTGAAACACTCATCAACATTGAAAAAATCTCCCGAGAAAAGATAAATGCCGCCGACGGGACTTGAACCCGCGTCCTTCAGATATCCGGTCAACTGCTCTACCAACTGAGCTACGTCGGCTTATCTTTGGCGGGTGGGAGTCGGCTTATCTCCCACCCGCCAAAGATAAGCCGACGTAGCTCAGTTGGTAGAGCAGTTGACCGGATATCTGAAGGACGCGGGTTCAAGTCCCGTCGGCGGCATTTATCTTTTCTCGGGAGATTTTTTCAATGTTTATGAGTGTTTCAGGCTAATAAATAATGCTTATAATAATTGTTGTTTTTTTTATTGGATTTTATAAAAACATATAAGGCGCTTGTGTCACGTATTCTTAAACATCAATAATTCCGATACTGACAGAGTAAAAAAATAACACATGATAACATTGTACTCTTTTAAACAAGAAAAATCTTTCTGCAGTATTCAACCAAAAATAATACATTCTTAAACCTTTAGATGTTCGTGTTGTGGCTTATGGCCATACCAGCGATTTCTCCGAACGCAAATAAAAGACAGAAGATCACAAATTATTACATACCAATTTTACAAAAGAACACTGTCAAACACTCGCAAATGCAAAAAGGTTAAAAACGAAACAGTATATAATAAAAATCAGAGTGTGCAATTCACACGCGGTGAAAGGTGGAAGAGAAAACCTTCAGAAAACTAAAATAGATAAAAGACTACGAAACACTTTTTTTTTATCAATGTGAAAGATGATTTTTTCCATATTTTTGTCGTCGAATTCCAGTGCATCTTTTCCTATACATTTGGTCATTTTATTAATATCTATTTGTATTTTCTTCTTCGGAGTCGCTAGATGTAGCTTTTTGTGTTTTGTTTGCCTGTTTATTTTGGAGTGGTTTTAAGATTGGGTATTGATTTTACAAAAATATTTTTTTTTTTTGGATTTCATTAGATTTGATCCTTGGTCCGCTGAATGTCTGGCCGCTGATGTTCGTCAGGCGATTTATACCACTAAATTAAAGGAGACCTGCGCGACACTGGATTTATCGTATTATATTGGAACCGAGTACCCGTGAAATAAGTAAATATTTTACTGCGATCTCTTTCTCTCGCAGACTAAATCGTATAGATGTATGTGTTTGTCTCTTTTTAGTGTCAATTACTTTCGTTTCATCGAGTTTCAAATCACAACGGTGTTCAAGAGGTTTTCACTTCTAAAATGAAGGTTCTAAAAATAATTATGTAAATAAACGCGAAAATTCTCGAAACATTGTTCAATTTTTGCAAAGCAGTGCCGATGCATAATTTATAATTACCCTCAAACAAACAACGGGTCTACCGCAATAATTAGTGGGCGGATTTTTGAATATGAAATCCGCCGTTAAACGCTCATCCCGAGTCCCGAGGTTACATGGCGGTATATTTAGGATTGGGTGATAATGAGCACACTTTGGCTTTGGCGCAACCAAACAAACTGTTTTTGATCTACCATTATACTCCCGGGAAAGGATTTCATTAATAATGTAGGAATAACTCAGCAAATTTGGCTTGGCGATTTAAAATAATCATTTATTTTGAGTGTTTTTAGTTATGTTTCAATTTTAAGCTCTTTCTGGGACTAGATCGCCATATCGATCCCTTTTAGACGTAATTGGGTCATTGAAATATTTAATTCGACTAGCTTGTTCTTACCCTAAGATGAGACTATATCGAGGTAATCCGTACATTTTCTGCTTCAAAGCCCTCTGAACTGTTGGTGTGCCCTTTGTGGGCTTGTTAAACAAACAGCTATCATGCCTTATCATGGACTGTACTGTCATCCGCGTAACAATGAATTGGTGCACACGACAAAAGGTCATTGATGTGCAACAAAAACAAAGCCGGAATCAGAACAGATCCTTGTGGGACGCCACATTTTATTCAATGTGACTAAGAGGCATAAACAGGTATTTATTATTAGCTAAGGGAGTGGTCCAGATAGTTGGTTGATGTGAAAAAGTTGAAGAAAAAATAATTCGCTTTCATTTCAACGAAATAGTCTTTATTAAGTCTATGGGTGTCCATAGACATGATCTTGGACTGTTGCTCTGAATTCTGCCTTTTTTACTTCCAAATCAGGCCAACAAAGACCAAAGCGTAACGCTTATTATTATACATATATAACACAATTTCGGCGTTCTCAGGTGTGAAATGACATTAATAAATTAAAATCACATCAATTGGGCATTAGAAGCGCAAGTGATTGATTGGTCCTTCAATAATAATTCAATACATTTGAGGCTGTTGCCAAACGGCAACAAAAATCTTAATACGTATTGATAAAAGCGCCAAAACTCACACGAAAAAACCACAATACATCCGTAGGTAGTTCAGTGTTCACTTCGGTAATGCGCAATTGGTATGAATATACAATATACTGTGACGTTGTTCCAACACGTAAACCAGTGGTACGGTACCGGGCTACTCAGGCGTCAAATTTATTACGAAAAATGAAAATAAACCAAATATTTAAAAACGCTATCAGTTATCACATTTCAAAGTAGTATCGAAGTCCAGACTTTTATAGAAGTATAGACTTTTCAGGAAATTTACAGAAATACTCAGGCGGGCTAGAGCAGAGAGAGAACTGCTCACATTAGTAAGTCAGGAAAATTTCATATCTGGGTCGCATACTTCGAGGGGAGGAATATCACTTGCTCCAAATAATACTAAAAGGCAAGATAGAGGGTCGCCGAGGGCCTGGTAGGAGACAAATGTCTTGGTTGCGAAATTTATGAGAGTGGACTGGTATTAGAAGTGTGGAGGAGCTATTCCGGGCAGCGCAAGATAGAGATACATTTACCAGAGTGATCGCCAACGTCGGGGGGACCTGATAGGGCACACGAAGAAGAAGCAACTGACTTTTCGCTATTGTGATTTATTTATTGTATTTATCTAAATCCTATAGATGTATGTGTTTGTCTCTTTTTAGTGTCGCTCGTTTCCGTTTCATCTTGTTTCAAATCACAACGGTGCTAAAGTAGTTTTCAATTTTAAAAAAAAGAGTGCAGTTCACATGCGGTATAAATGAAAACTTTACCCGCACAATCTCAACCAACAGGAGCCGTGAAAAGTGAGATCATAATCAAAGCGGCCAATGTGGTAAGGTTTCATTCTATCTCATTCTCTCGCAGGCTGAATCCTATAGATCTATGTGTTTATCTCTTTTTAGTGTAATTTCAGTTTCATCTTGTTTCAAATCACAACGGTGCTAAAGTAGTTTTCAATTTTTAAAAAAAGAGTGCAGTTCACATGCGGTATAAATGAAAACTTTACCCGCACAATCTCAACCAACAGGAGCCGTGAAAAGTGAGATCATAATCAAAGCGGCCAATGAGGTAAGGTTTCATTCTATCTCATTCTCTCGCAGGCTGAATCCTATAGATCTATGTGTTTATCTCTTTTTAGTGTAATTTCAGTTTCATCTTGTTTCAAATCACAACGGTGCTAAAGTAGTTTTAAATTTTTAAAAAAAGAGTGCAGTTCACATGCGGTATAAATGAAAACTTTACCCGCACAATCTCAACCAACAGGAGCCGTGAAAAGTGAGATCATAATCAAAGCGGCCAATGTGGTAAGGTTTCATTCTATCTCATTCTCTCGCAGGCTGAATCCTATAGATCTATGTGTTTATCTCTTTTTAGTGTAATTTCAGTTTCATCTTGTTTCAAATCACAACGGTGCTAAAGTAGTTTTCAATTTTTAAAAAAAGAGTGCAGTTCACATGCGGTATAAATGAAAACTTTACCCGCACAATCTCAACCAACAGGAGCCGTGAAAAGTGAGATCATAATCAAAGCGGCCAATGAGGTAAGGTTTCATTCTATCTCATTCTCTCGCAGGCTGAATCCTATAGATCTATGTGTTTATCTCTTTTTAGTGTAATTTCAGTTTCATCTTGTTTCAAATCACAACGGTGCTAAAGTAGTTTTCAATTTTTAAAAAAAGAGTGCAGTTCACATGCGGTATAAATGAAAACTTTACCCGCACAATCTCAACCAACAGGAGCCGTGAAAAGTGAGATCATAATCAAAGCGGCCAATGTGGTAAGGTTTCATTCTATCTCATTCTCTCGCAGGCTGAATCCTATAGATCTATGTGTTTATCTCTTTTTAGTGTAATTTCAGTTTCATCTTGTTTCAAATCACAACGGTGCTAAAGTAGTTTTCAATTTTTAAAAAAAGAGTGCAGTTCACATGCGGTATAAATGAAAACTTTACCCGCACAATCTCAACCAACAGGAGCCGTGAAAAGTGAGATCATAATCAAAGCGGCCAATGTGGTAAGGTTTCATTCTATCTCATTCTCTCGCAGGCTGAATCCTATAGATCTATGTGTTTATCTCTTTTTAGTGTAATTTCAGTTTCATCTTGTTTCAAATCACAACGGTGCTAAAGTAGTTTTCAATTTTTAAAAAAAGAGTGCAGTTCACATGCGGTATAAATGAAAACTTTACCCGCACAATCTCAACCAACAGGAGCCGTGAAAAGTGAGATCATAATCAAAGCGGCCAATGAGGTAAGGTTTCATTCTATCTCATTCTCTCGCAGGCTAAATCCTATAGATCTATGTGTTTATCTCTTTTTAGTGTAATTTCAGTTTCATCTTGTTTCAAATCACAACGGTGCTAAAGTAGTTTTCAATTTTTAAAAAAAGAGTGCAGTTCACATGCGGGATAAATGAAAACTTTACCCGCACAATCTCAACCAACAGGAGCCGTGAAAAGTGAGATCATAATCAAAGCGGCCAATGTGGTAAGGTTTCATTCTATCTCATTCTCTCGCAGGCTGAATCCTATAGATCTATGTGTTTATCTCTTTTTAGTGTAATTTCAGTTTCATCTTGTTTCAAATCACAACGGTGCTAAAGTAGTTTTAAATTTTTAAAAAAAGAGTGCAGTTCACATGCGGTATAAATGAAAACTTTACCCGCACAATCTCAACCAACAGGAGCCGTGAAAAGTGAGATCATAATCAAAGCGGCCAATGAGGTAAGGTTTCATTCTATCTCATTCTCTCGCAGGCTAAATCCTATAGATCTATGTGTTTATCTCTTTTTAGTGTAATTTCAGTTTCATCTTGTTTCAAATCACAACGGTGCTAAAGTAGTTTTCAATTTTTAAAAAAAGAGTGCAGTTCACATGCGGTATAAATGAAAACTTTACCCGCACAATCTCAACCAACAGGAGCCGTGAAAAGTGAGATCATAATCAAAGCGGCCAATGTGGTAAGGTTTCATTCTATCTCATTCTCTCGCAGGCTGAATCCTATAGATCTATGTGTTTATCTCTTTTTAGTGTAATTTCAGTTTCATCTTGTTTCAAATCACAACGGTGCTAAAGTAGTTTTCAATTTTTAAAAAAAGAGTGCAGTTCACATGCGGTATAAATGAAAACTTTACCCGCACAATCTCAACCAACAGGAGCCGTGAAAAGTGAGATCATAATCAAAGCGGCCAATGTGGTAAGGTTTCATTCTATCTCATTCTCTCGCAGGCTGAATCCTATAGATCTATGTGTTTATCTCTTTTTAGTGTAATTTCAGTTTCATCTTGTTTCAAATCACAACGGTGCTAAAGTAGTTTTCAATTTTTAAAAAAAGAGTGCAGTTCACATGCGGTATAAATGAAAACTTTACCCGCACAATCTCAACCAACAGGAGCCGTGAAAAGTGAGATCATAATCAAAGCGGCCAATGAGGTAAGGTTTCATTCTATCTCATTCTCTCGCAGGCTAAATCCTATAGATCTATGTGTTTATCTCTTTTTAGTGTAATTTCAGTTTCATCTTGTTTCAAATCACAACGGTGCTAAAGTAGTTTTCAATTTTTAAAAAAAGAGTGCAGTTCACATGCGGTATAAATGAAAACTTTACCCGCACAATCTCAACCAACAGGAGCCGTGAAAAGTGAGATCATAATCAAAGCGGCCAATGTGGTAAGGTTTCATTCTATCTCATTCTCTCGCAGGCTGAATCCTATAGATCTATGTGTTTATCTCTTTTTAGTGTAATTTCAGTTTCATCTTGTTTCAAATCACAACGGTGCTAAAGTAGTTTTCAATTTTTAAAAAAAGAGTGCAGTTCACATGCGGTATAAATGAAAACTTTACCCGCACAATCTCAACCAACAGGAGCCGTGAAAAGTGAGATCATAATCAAAGCGGCCAATGTGGTAAGGTTTCATTCTATCTCATTCTCTCGCAGGCTGAATCCTATAGATCTATGTGTTTATCTCTTTTTAGTGTAATTTCAGTTTCATCTTGTTTCAAATCACAACGGTGCTAAAGTAGTTTTCAATTTTTAAAAAAAGAGTGCAGTTCACATGCGGTATAAATGAAAACTTTACCCGCACAATCTCAACCAACAGGAGCCGTGAAAAGTGAGATCATAATCAAAGCGGCCAATGTGGTAAGGTTTCATTCTATCTCATTCTCTCGCAGGCTGAATCCTATAGATCTATGTGTTTATCTCTTTTTAGTGTAATTTCAGTTTCATCTTGTTTCAAATCACAACGGTGCTAAAGTAGTTTTCAATTTTTAAAAAAAGAGTGCAGTTCACATGCGGTATAAATGAAAACTTTACCCGCACAATCTCAACCAACAGGAGCCGTGAAAAGTGAGATCATAATCAAAGCGGCCAATGTGGTAAGGTTTCATTCTATCTCATTCTCTCGCAGGCTGAATCCTATAGATCTATGTGTTTGTCTCTTTTTAGTGTAATTTCCGTTTCATCTTGTTTCAAATCACAACGGTGCTGAAGAAGTTTCACTTTAAAAATTACAAGTGTACTGTTCAGTGTATGTTTTGAAATGTGTAGGAAGTGAACTGTAACTCTAATTGCTCACAGAAGATTATACGATCCGTAACGTTAATGCGCGTTGTCATCCCGCGACAAAATATACCCGACAAAATATTCCCCGACAAAATATTCCCCGACATAATATCCCAAAGACAAAATATCCTACGTACAAAACATCCAAAACAAAATATCCGTCTAAACCTAACCATATTTCACATTTTACTATTTTTGAACAATAATTTATTGCCTTTACAGGATGTCTCTATTACTTTTGTCACTTCATAGTAAATTTACTTTCCTTTCAGATCGTTCAGCATCTGGACCACGTGACTATACATCCTCGCTGGAGGTGTTCTAATGGTGTCAATACCCCTAAATCCTAAACGTCGTAAATCAACCGTCACTTAAAACAATACGACTTTTTTTTTTACCTCACGGAACAGAACCCGTGACGTTATAATTAGAAAGCAGAATATAATCTCTTCGCAGGGGGGACGTTCATTTTATTTTACTTAGAATGTATTTAGATTATTACACACGCCATTAGAATCGCCATCTTTCAACAATGGTGCTTTCATATTAGTAGGTATTGTCATAATGATACTTCCTTGCCGTTTGCATTTGCGATCAAATTTTATTGACGCATTATTAATTAAGGTAGTGGTGAGAGCGAGGAGACGAGGAAGAGAAAGGTGGGTGAGGACCTGGCTATTCAGGTAGATTAGGTTTTTAGTAGATATGTGGATGGGGGATGTTTTGTCCATAGGATATTTTGTCGGGGGATATTTTGACGCCGGATGAAAAGCCGCGGAACCCTCTGTAACAGCTTGATATCTTAAAATATTTTTTACTTGTTTATTTTTTTTAATCGTTAAATTTTGAATGGCTCGCGTGTAACATGTAACGTACCCCTGCGACAGACACAGACAGCCTACGGTTGCCTTCGTGCCTTCAGCGGAGAGGCACGAGTCCGGCCCGGAGTTGGTTGCTTGGAGCGTAGAATGGTGGAATCACGGCCGCGGCGTAGACTCTATTAACTAGGTCATGATGCCTGCGCTTGGCTCGGGGGCCTGATGCTCAAACTTGAACATTACCACGTAGGTATTATGGATTTCGGATTTGGAACTATTTAAGGAAGGAATGTAGGAAGTAGGCATTTATACATACACTAGCTGACCCGGAAACTTCGTACCGCCTCAGAATTAATAACTTGTTAACTGAATTAAATTCAGTATAAAATTACACAATGATGTAATAATCGATGCGCAACTGTCCGTGTTTTGTTATTGTCAGTATCAGAGATAACGTATGTACGGATTTATATTTTTTGAGATTTTCTTACTTTTCTACTTACTTACGGGAATTGTGTTTCATTTTCTTTATACGTGTGAGGGAGATTTATTATCATTATTATATTTTTCCTTTGGAGGGGTGCAGACATACCTGTTCACCGTTTGTCTCATTTTCGACTATTGACATTCAGTGTGTAAGAAAGAGGGGCAGCATTATATGACATTATAGGGCAGAACAAAAGCAAAACAATCAGCGCATTGACATTTGGCGTTTTTGAATTGTTAGAATTCACTCACTACTCAATATACTTGTCACAATTTTCCTGCAGCTCTTTCAAAAGATGAAAATTCGTTCCATAGAAAATGTATGAGGAAAAGAATTTTTATCATAATTTTTTTTTGTGGATTTTTCCGATATTTTAATAGCTATTCTGCTATTCAATCGGTCCAGCCGTTCTCGAGTTATAAGTGGTGAAACTAACCCGACTTTATTTTACATATTAAGATTGTTTATTCGTTAAACATCGTTCTATTGTAGGGTATGTAGTTGACGCACTGCTTTTCTGACAGTCCTGCATTGTTAACATACAATATGCTGCGGATTAAAGTTATTTATGGAGGCAAGAGGCATTTATCGAGGGGGTATCCCTCCAATCCAAATTTGTAACCGTAATATACTTGTGACGTCAAATAATAGCGTCCAATAGAAAACTTTGAATGTCCATGGATAAACTGTCGAGAAGTGATTGGTGGTTTTATTTAAGCAAACCCCCAAAATCATTCACCCTCTTATAATTTTTAATTCTAATCATTTCAGTACTTATAAATTTTAAGTTAGTTTTAAAATTGATAGTGAATGACACGGGTGTGTCAAAACCGGTAGCGGATAAATAAAAATTAAGTAACAAATGTACATGTGCAAAAAAGTCTTCACAAAACATAAACATCGAGTGCAGTTCACACGCGGTAGAACTGAAACCTTTACCCACACAATCTCAACCAATATGAGCCTCGAAAAGTGAACTCATAATCAAAGCGGTTAATGCGCGCAGTTTCATTCTATCTCATTCTCTCACAGGCTAAATCATATAATTAAATGTGTGTGTTTGTCTCTTTTTTGTGTCGTTTCCGTTTCATCGAATTTTAAATCACAACGGTATTAAAGAAGTTTCATTAAAAAAAAAAAAAAAAAAATCAGAGTGCAATTCAACCTTCAGAAAATTAAAGTAGATAAGCGTGGGGAGGGTATGAAGCACCGCACAAAGAGGAGACCGATTGTACTACCTCATCCTCTCGCAGGCTAAATCCTATAGATGTATGAGTTTGCCTCTTTTTAGTATCGCAATTTTTCATTTCCTCGACTTTCAAATCACAACGGTGCTAAAGAAGTTTTCACTTCAATAACAAATTCCTTTACCAATCGATAGACTTTGATTGCTTTTCAATAAAATTAAAATAGATTCATTTCAAAATGATCAAAAGTCCAAACAAGTTTATGGGAACAAAAAGTGAGAATAAAATCTGTTTTTATTATGCAATTAGCATTGCATTGGTACGAGTTTTATGTAAACACTTTCCGTCCGACTTCCAACTTCGCTCGCTGGATAAAAATAGCGCTCTATAATAATAATTGGCTTTGAGGAGAAAAACGTGCATTCTGTCGGCCAAACAGCCAGAACAGGTGAATGATATAGGTGCTGGTGTGGATACTGTAGTGTAGGTAGATAGCTTCCACCTCGTTTACGTTTGCCGATTATTCTTGTTATTATGTCACGTGGCGGTATTATTTGAGAATCACATTCCGGGCTATTTTTGCTGCCAACTTATTTTTAGCTTCTCTCTGAAATATCGTCGATTTCAACAGGTGAGATTATATTTTAACTGTGTTTAGGTAAAAACCCTTCGAGCAAAAGTTTTGGGAATGTTACTTGTCTATGGTTTCATGTAGTATAGTCATGAACTAACATGGTAAAATTGCTTGATTAAAGCATTTTTAATAATAAAAACTAAATTTATGCGTAATTTTTAAGGTTATTTTGAAAAACCATAAATTAAATAACTCAACCCTCAATTCCTACGTAATCAATATTTCTAAATTTTATTTTTATTTTTTATTTATTTTTTTATTTAAAAATATAAATAAGTTACAGTTTTACAACATAATATTTTACAATTAATATTTCAATCATTCTCCTAATAAAGCAGCTGCTTGTGTTTAGGAGAGGACAACTAAAAAAAAATTACATTTGTTTAAATTAAAACAAAAAATATTAGTAATTTAACAAAAAATAATAGTGATTTAATGATAAAATACAGATAAAAGTAATAAAAATATAGGTCAGTTAAAATAAATGATTTAAAGTATTGATAAGGCAAAAACATATTTCTAAATATGCAATACATATTTCTAGATATAATATACAATAAGTTAAGTTGTGAGGTGGTACTAGAATATTTTAATTTAATATTTTTCGTAGCTTTCTTCCGATCGTATATCAAGGGGTAATTTATTAAATAATTTTATAACCTTGAATACATAATGGTGTTGTGCTGTTGTGGTTCGCACTAGTGGCACGGTAAATCCTCCAACAGATATTATTCTTTTGCTTATATTTAATTGTGGTAAATTATTTTTACTAAAGAAATCTTTATGTATTTGTAATAGTGCAATTTTGTCATAGATTTTTGGTAGTGGGGGAACCGGGAAATCTTGAAAAACATTTATAGTTGGATAGTCGTAGGGCTTTTTTAGGATGATTTTTATTACTATTTTTTTAATTGTTTCCAATGGGAGAAGGGTTGCTTTGTATGCACCCCCCCAAGCCACGATTCCATATTGTAGTACAGAGTGCGCAAGTGCATAATAAATATCTTTTAGTGTTTTCAGTATATCTTAATCTAAAAAATATATAGATCAGTTTTCTCATTCTGTCTACTGTGGAATTTATTTGACTTTTCCATTTGATGTTCTTATCGATAATTATTCCAAGATATTTTATTTCTTCTTTACTACTAATGTATATACAGTTTGAGTTACAGGGTGCGATTCTAAGGAGGCAATTTCTTTCGTGAATTTTTATGTTTAGATTTTTATTTGAGATATTCGCTGTTAGGCTGTAAGGTATAAAATGGGTTTTCTCGACATTTAGTGTCAATAAGTTTTCATCAAACCATACTTTAACGATATTTATTGCATTATTAGCTAATATTTCGACCTCATTCCAAGAATTTCCTTCAATAGTTATCACTGTATCATCTGCGTGTGATATAATGTTTCCAACGATTGGGAGTTCAAAAAGTTCATTTACATATAATATGAATAGTAAAGGACCTAAAACAGTTCCTTGTGGAATTCCAAAATCTATATTTTCTATTTCACTAAGTTCGTTGTTTACTTTTACCTGTTGAGTTCTTTGATAGAGATAGCTTTTTAACCATGATTTAGCTTTGCCAGTTATTCCTATATTATTTAGTTTATTAATTAATTTTGAATGTGAGACACTATCAAAAGCTTTACGGAGATCAATAAATTTACTTAAGCATTTTTTGCCTCTATCTAATGTTTTGTAAATAAGCTTAGTTAATTCTGCAATTGCGTCTTGTGTGCTAAGTTTATCTCTGAAACCGTATTGACTAGGGTTAATACATTATTGGTTATCTGTATAATCAGTAATTTGTTTTTTTTTATTACTTTTTCGTATATTTTAGCAATGTTGGATAATAAGGATATTGGGCGGTAATTGTTTACTTCTTTTGAATCTCCGGATTTATATACTGGGATTATAATGGCTTTTTTGTAGTTTGACGGGAATATTCCATATTTAGTGCTTACGTTAATTATATGCGTAATCGGTTTGGTTAGGAAATTGCAGTATTTTTTCAAGATTTCTGTGGTTATACCGTCGTATCCTGGCGCACTACCATTTTTAAGAGATTGTATTATGTTTTCAATATTTATTTCTGTAGTCGGTTTAAAAATTGAGAGATTATTATTTGTTATTTTATCGTCATGTATATCATCAGGTTGATAATTTTGGTCAATTTTATATGCAAGTTTTAATACATTATATTTTACATATATAATAAATTAAAGTCCGCCGCCGCGTCTGTCTGTTCGCGATAAACTCAAAAACTACTAAATTGATTTTCACGCGGTTTTCACCAATAGATAGAGTGATTCATGAGAAGGTTTAGGTACTTATATAATTTGTTAAGGTTTTGTGTAAATTAGTTGAAATGTATAATTAAAGGAGAATGTCTGTATGTGGAGGACGATAGGGCTGGTAAGCTGGCGGTGTGGATTTGAATTGTATGCAAATATACAGTTTTATGCCGAGGTTGATGAAATTGTGAAAACATGTGACCTTCAAAACAAGAGGAAAGTCACTTTCTACATTTGATTTCGAAAACTCTGTGAAAAGCCCGGGCATCCCCGGGGAGCTAGTATATTATAAAATAAAGTGTGCTTACCGTTAAACTCAGAAATGAGTCCCGATACGATCAAAGGAGTTATATGGTGTAATAGTCCTCTATCCCCCATCCATGAAAAAGGATCCCGTTTTAACCTGAAGGGCGTGCTTATTGAAGATATAAGGGCTGGAAGTTTCGCCCTCTAGAAATTTCTAGATCAGTCTAGAAAATTCGAGAGCATTCCACAACATTCCAGAATATGCTGGAACATTCTGGAATGTTGTGAAATGTTCGGGAATAGTTTGGAACGTTCTGGAACGGATCATCCCAGATCATTTTGGAACACTCTCGAATGATCTGGAACATTGTGGACCACCATTCGAAGCCTTTTTTGTGTGGGTGGGACTACCCATTGATGGTGTTATATAAAGCAAAATCCGTCGTGGGTTCAAACGTCAGTTCAATCTCATATCAACTCCCTGAGCGAAGCCGGGTACTCCAGCTGGTTATTAATAAAATTACAATATCGAAGGTCGATTTTGTAGTCTTACAGAAGAGTTAAAGTTTAATTTCTGAATTTTTATTGTTTTTGAGATCAAGAAGTATAGTGGTGTTTTGATGTTTTGCATTTCATTCAAATTTCCGTAAGTACAGACCTTTAAATCAAGAAAATAAGCCAATAAATATATCAACTGAACGATTTTCAATTTATAGCAGATCCGACATTGTTCTTCGGGACCGTCGATTAAAATGATTTTTTGAGGATCTCATACAAGTTAAGAGCCTGATTTTATAGTGTTCCGGCCTAAATATGGTTTTGATTGAATCCGTGACGCCTGGTTGGGAACTGGGAGCCGACGCATTTGTCCACTCGGATACTACAACCGGTCTAAACATTAGATGAAAAGATAATTAAAACTTTGTTAATATAAATACTATGTACATAAAAATATAAGGAATACGTACGTATATCTGTAAGAAGACATGCCAAATATTCATTTTAGTGGTTAGGACCTCCCGCCGGTCGGCCCAACAATACCGAAGGTCTGTAAGAGAAGAAACAAACACGCTCGTTAGTTTTCCATTGACGATGCAAATATGCACTAACGACCAAAAAGGCTCAAATAATATGCACTAATAACTAAAAAGGCTTAAAATATGCATTAACAATAAAAAAGGCTTAAAATATGCACTAACAAAAAAAGGCTTAAAATATGCACTAACGATCAAAAAGGCTTAAAATATGCACTAACGACCAAGGATTAAAAAATATGCACTAATAACCAAAAAGGCTTAAAATATGCACTAACAACCAAAAAGGCTCAAATAATATGTACTAACAACTAAAAAGGCTCAAATATATCTACCTATATTACGACCAAAACCGCTCAAAAATGCGGCCAAAAAAGGCTCAAATATGCCCTAACAACCAAAAAGTGAGACCATGGCATCCCCAATGTTGGTATGTTGTAAGGCTGAAGGAAGGTGGGAAAGCACTTGGCCATTCAAATCTGATCACCAAACATGGCCAAAGCCATTTCAAGCAATGTTTCAATTCTGGCATTCTTGGTCTTACACCAGGCCGATACTGAGCGTATCATCCACTGTGGAACGTGCCGCAAATATATTGAACTTCTATTTAAAATGAGTAAATTGTGAAATAACACAAATTAATCACATAAAATTTATAGCGCACGCCAGGATTTGAACCCGCGACCTCCGGATTCCTATTCGAGAACCCTACCCCTCGACCACGTAAATAAATAAATAAAAATCCTTTGCTAAGAGTATATTACACATTTATTTGGGAAAAGCGGGGTCCGCGACTTTTAATTCTGCGATAAAATATCCCCGACAAAATATCCACCGACAAAATATCCTACGGTCGAATTACTCGTATCTCACCTAACCTAAGAAAAAAGTGGGACAAAAATAATACAGATCCTGTAAAGAAAATAAATTATTGTTATCTGTATTTTTTCTCCCATTTTCTATTTTTTAATAATAATGTATTTTCTTTATTAGGGGTCGTCCATTAATCACGTGAGGCTCTAAAGGGGGGGGGGGTGGGGTCAGAAAAAATCACGAAACATCACGAGGGGGGGGGGGTAAAATGAGATATCACGTGTATTTATTTTTCATTGAACGCACGATTTCTAAAGGTGAACGTCCTATACTTTGTACTAAAAAAATACACGTCATTTGGGGGGGGGGGGGTTAGTCTAAAACCTCACCATATTTCACCAGGAAGGGGGGCGTCAAAAAGTTGCTAAAAAACATCACGTGATTAATGGACGACCCCTTATTGTCTTTACAGGATGTTTGTAATAATTTTGTCTCATTTTTTGTTAGGTTAGGTTAGGTGAGATTACGTTTTAGTAGATATTTTGTTGGAGGATATTTTTTCCCTAGGATATTTTGTCGGGGATATTTTGTCGCGTATTACCTTTCAGAAGAATTTATGTTATGGCTAAAATATATCTTTAATTGCAATATTTATTTTGTAATACCTACGAATAATTCACGAATGCAAATCGCTAAATATATCACCTGTTTTTGCGTTTTTAATACGCATCGGCACAACAAAAGCAGGTTGCGCATTCACGTTCATATCAGATGACCTTAATAAAAAACAAGAAAGTAATTAAAAATACATAAGCATGCATTGACGAAGAGACAAATCCCACAGCTTTAAAACCCGTTCTAATTAGCATAATTTTTTAAACAGTGACATTAATTTTCTTGCAAAAACTACTCCAATAGCAAACTATTAAAAAACACAGTAAAACATCCTCGTAAAACTAGATTTTATGCCTCAAAGAAGTAAAAACAAGAAAATACACATTAAACCACGGATGTACTACATAAAAAAATATTATTAACGTTTAACCATAAGAAGTTTGCTCCTATCCGCTGTACTGTTGTTTTATTTCTCTGAGAACAATTGTCACGATGACAAGCTGATATTAAAAGTAATTAAATTAAAACCATGATCACAAGTCCACCAAAACTTTAAATTAATCTTCCTAATAATATAAGAACAACGGTTCATAAATAAAATGTTCGTGCCAGAGTTGGCAATCTTCAAAAACGAAATTTCGATTAAAAAGTACACCACGAAAGAATAAATTTCACTAATTAATTAACTAACAATTTAGAGCTGAGAGTAAGCAAAGATGACGGATCACCAAATTACTCCGTCTTATAGCCGTTTTACACCATTTCATTTTCGGACCGATTCCCGTAAAGAAACCAAAGAAAAAAAAATCGTACTACATGATCGCTATTTTTATTTCTTTTTTCATATCTAACACGGTTCACGTGTTCGTGCAGTGATGCCAACTTAATCGTAGATATGAAAATAGAGATGAAAATAGCGATCGTGTAAAGCGAAAATGTATCGTAAGGGAATAATATGTCTGTAAGGGAATCGGGCTGAAAAAGAGATGGTATAAAACGTTTATTAGTATCTACTCAAACCTCGCTTCGTTCACATTCGTACGTCTCTGACTCTTGATATGACCCGACTCTAGTAAAAGATTCACTTCTTCGGGAGTCTCCGACTTCTATCATTCACTGCCGCGTCACATAGACAAAATGTAATCATGATTTTGCTTTATAATATATGCACTTCAATATATATCGTTTCTTTCTAGGTACGATAATATAATCTATTTAACTATATTACCCAAGCATAGGCTGCGCTTTAGTGGGTTCCCATTGTTCTTATGATTTTTAGATATCATACGTCAATGGCCATGTCATATTAATTTCTAGACAAAAAAAAAGAATATTTCAAAGCTCCACAGCTCACGATTAAAAATGCCTTGCGAGTCTAAAATGGTTGCGTTGACCTAGAAACTGAGTGGAAAATATTGAGTGTTGGGGTGTCGCTAATATAGATATTTGGGTCCTCTTTTGTCTGATCTGTTAATTTTTTAGTTCCTTTTTTGCCACCTGTCCAGATGTGTATGAATATCTTTATTATATAGATCTCTCCTACTAAATTTTTTTATTGACAGAGACGTAATACCTCGTTCGTTCGTTCTCACGCAGGTCCGATCAAAGATACCGATCTAACAGTACCATTGTTTAAAAAAATGTACGGTCGAGAGACCACGCACATAACCGCAAAGTCAATTCACAAAATTCTTCATAAACACCCAAAATAAACAACAGATAAGGTGGTTGTCGATTTTTTCTCAGCATTCACACAACTTTCCAACAAGTAAAACTTATTTTATTTGACGTTTTCACAGTAATAGCATTATAATTTGATGAAATTTTTTTTTTTATATAAGATAGGTATCTATAATTTGTATTTTGCCTGTCCCAATGAAAATTTACGAAAGTAACAAAATTTTGCAGTAAAATATTTTGTTTATAGAGCGTTCTGCTACGATGAGTTGAAAATATAGTTTCTATCTCGAATTATGTAATTCAAGCGCGGTTCCTCTATACCAGTGGTTCCCAACTTTTTTCTGAACCGGGACGACTTGTACGTTTATTTTTTCGACAGGGACCACAAGACGTAGGCTAGCTAGCATGGGTGGCACCCGGGCTGATAGAACAACGGGAGGGGCATAATGGGATAGATAGGACGGGTTCTAGCAGAATATTTACCACAACGGAGGGGGCGGAACGGGATATGGGTTGAAACGGGGTAGGATGGGTGGGGTGAAACGTAATACCATAATGGCCACTGACCACAAGGTACAATGATAAACTGAATATTGGCACGATTTTTTTTATTCAGAGATCTCGACCAAGGGACCGCCCGCGCGCTGGCTCGCTTATTGACCGGCGAACCATCGAGGACCATATTTAAGCCTCTTGCGGACGACTCCAGGTACTAATATCTACACCCTGTATGTCGGACGAATATCTACAGTTCATATGTTGGAAAAATATCTATGAACTTCAGAGTGAGGACTAATATCTACAGAGCTAAGGTCGGACTAATATCTATGACGGTCCCAGTGGTGACTAATATCTATGGAGCGTGGATGGGAATAATATCTACACAGGGCAAATCCTTAATAATGATCTAAATGTGTCCAATAGTCCGATATTAGGGATTTTTACATACATACATACATAAATTAAGTTTTTCAAACTGCATACGCAATATTATGTTATTCTTATATGCTACACATAATTGCAAATCAAACCTCTGCCAGTGCTGTAGATATTCGTAATCACTTTGGTTCTCATAGATATTAGTCAGCAGTTTGAGCTGTAGATATTCGTTCTCACTTTGGTTGTCATAGATATTAGTCCGATTTGTTCAGTTTTTGGAATTCCTGTAGATATTAGTAGACGCCTCCCTTGCGGACCACTAGTGGTCCACGGACCACCACGAAACCCTGCTCTATACATACTGTAGATACCGAGAATCCCTTGTGTTTTAGAGTAAAAATAATAATGATTTATTTATTCCGAATAAAAAGATTTGGACTTATTTTTTCTAGCCGATAACAGCACAGCACTCGTGCAATATTCTCGTTAGACGAGTGGGGATGTTTATTGTAAGCAAACAACAGAGGAGGAGAATGCACCTCCTATATGTTTAGTATGTTAATTAAATATAAAGATTACATTTAAATAATAAAAATAAACTTTTATTAGAATTCCAAGATATTTTTTTGTTAATTCTCATGCTTAAAACATTATTATTTAACCTAAATAATAATATAATCACGTAATTTAAAACAACGAGCATTGGCAAAGCCTCCATGCGGCAAATGACATAAAAATAGAGATATAATACATAAATACGAATGGTGGAGAGAGCAACTCATTGGAATTATGTTAAGCGAATGCCGTGAAAATAATTAATTAAACGACTTATTTAAGATAGAGTTTCAAAACAATCTTCAGATTTGTGAATCGGGCCCCAAATTGAAAAAAATAAAAATAAAAACGGAATATTCGTGAAATAAAGGCATTTACCGAACAAAAAAATAAATACGACAACTACAATAGAAACAAATAATAAGTTAGCAAGCGTCATACATCAGTAGAGACCTGAACGTGTTTCCGCCCAGAAAGTGATAAATAAACGGCCTCACAGGGTATAAAGGTCCCAAATGCATTGAAAAACAGTCGAATGCAATAGCGTCCTTGGCGAATCCATTGATCCGCCTCGAGCTGCATATGTACAGCACAGCGCACAGCGCACAGTGCACAGTGCACAGTGCACTCAGCGCCGCTCAAGGCAGCTTATTTCAGGTGCATCATCTCCTTATTGTTATGTTAGGGACCTTCGGTGCAGCTAACCGACAATATGCACCGCTGTACAGATAAAATAACATAGCTGCCTTATTCAAATACATCTTCCTATATGTTCTCGTGCAATCAATATGCACAGCTGGTTTGCACAGGTGAAAAACAATTTAATTCCTAAAATATGCTTCAAAATTTAAATAATCCAAATGAAATTGAAAATATTGGTATTTTCTACACATTTCTACACAATTTGACTGCAAAAAACTGCAAGATATTATTACTAATAGATAAAATAATAATGCTACAACTTATCTTACGAGAGATTTTTTTTTATTTTTTTTTATTTGAAATATACATATATAACAGATTTACAGAAAGAAAATATTTGGTTCTTAAAAAACTAATTACAGATAAAGTAATTTCTTGTTAATGAATCTACCCAATTTAAAAGAGAAAACATTTCTCGTGATTGAATTGGGGGAAAATGGGAGATGGGAAGGCTATAGAGATATTGAAAGGAGGGTAAATGCAGGTAACTCCATTAATGGAGGACTAAATGCCGTTGGCGCGAACAAAAAACTGTCAAAAGAAACAAAGCTAGCAGTCCACAATTAAGTCATGGTACCTACCCTGGTGTATGGCAGTGTGGCATGGAACTGGCAGAGGAAGGATGGAAGTAAACTGAATGCTGTTGAAATGAGATCCCCGAGGCGGATGTGTGGTAAAACCATGTATGATCGTGTGAGAAATGTGGATATCGGCAAAGAATGTAAGGCTGATGTAAGCGTAATGAGTAAGATTATCCCTATAGATAAGCCCTCAGATGGTTTGGGCATGTAGAGCGAATGAAAGAAGAAAATAGTGTGAGAAGAATATATCAAGCAAATGTGAATGGTAGAAGAAGACGGGGACGCCCGAGGAAGACATAGCACGATCAATTGAATCAGATACTTAAGTCGGGCCATGTGAAGAGTCAGAATAATAGAGGAGTATGTATGAGACGGTGTATGAATGTGAATGAGGCAAGGGGTGTGGACCAAGACCGAGTTGTTTGGCGGTCCGTCCTCTCTGCCTACCCCTGCGGAAAACGGCGTGATGGTTAGTTAGTGTAAAAGTTATTGAGCGTTGGTTTCTCACACAGTTACACCGAGAATGCATGAGATAAATGCTTAGCAACAGAAATTAATCGATGAGAAAACAATGTATCTACGTTTACTTCCGAACATAAGAGCAAGTAGTGGCCAATTAAAATGATTGTATTAAATTGATAATATGGGCCCAATGGGGATTGGGACTAGTACAGGTAAGGCAGTACAGGTACTACCAACTCCATTTGTAGCGTTCATTAATCATCAATGAGTTAACGCTACTACATTTATTTAAAAAATAATTTTAATATATTTACTATTCAAACATGATGAAGTGTAAACTATATTTAATTATTGAAGAAAGCGTTTTGATGGGCGTATATTGAAATTACAAATGAGCGATTTAAGTTAGAACATAAATTTGTCGTAATTAAATACATTTAATATTTCGACCCAAAAAAACGTTTCCTAACTACGTTTTATTTTTGATTTTATGTTTCATTAGATATATTTAAATGGTAGACAGGACAAAAATATTTTTTTAACAATTACCATTAACTCACAAAAAAATTGTCAAAGTTGCCTCTAAAATCGTAAAAAAAGTAAATTCTTTAAAGGCCTTTAAATAATTATTTAATATTTAAATAAATAAAGTAGCACATATCCACACTAGATATTTGCTACACCTATTGATTAAAAAAATAATTATTCAGTTTGGTCAAGTATTTTGGCCTCAAATTCAAAATTAAGTATTGTAAGAAAAAAAAAAGCCGCGCAACCTAAACAGGTTTTATTGCTTTAATGCGACATTATAAAGGTAAGAAAAATAAACAGAAGCAATTCGAAGGTGACCTAAAATGTGATATACAATTTTTTTACGAAACATTCCAAAGTATGTTACCGCTTTGACATTTTGAGCGGTAGATATCCGGAAAGATGCAAGAAAGTTGATAGTCAAAACGAAACATTCGGCCAGGACAGGGTGACTGGTATTTGATGGCGAAGTATTGAACAAAGGGACACAAGGTAATTAAAATCATCGGAATTTTTAGTGTTACCTACACATTACTATTTAGGGTCCCACTTCAGGTGCTGATATTTCAATAACTTCACTGTTGAAAAAAATTCACGTACGCATTTTTGTTGTGTATAATTCCAGATTCCAGGGATGCGTATTACTTATCCCAAGTGTAATTTACCATAGCGGAAAAAACAGCGACTCGAAAAATAAAATAATTAACTATACAAAAATCTGAAAATATACCCAAAATCATAATCATCCAATAAACTAACACATAAAAAACTCATCGAATACAACCACCACAATACAAAATCACACAAATATATCACAAAAAATGCTCAAATAATAGCGCTAACAATTAATTTAAATGAATAAATTGTGAAATAACACAAATTAATCAAATAAAATTTATTTGCCACGCCAGGATTCGATCCCGCGACCTTCGGTGTGCTAGTCAAGCGCCTTACCGCTGCACTAAGCCGGCCGTCTAAAGTGCTCCTGTGTGGTGTTAACTGTATTCACAATACATAATAATATGTTCAGTTTGAGAGATCGACAAAGTATTAGAAAAATGGAATTGAGTTGTATTCGAAAATCGAATAAAAAAATTAGACCTTTTTACCTAAAAATCTTCCTATACATGTGGAGAATACATTCCCAAAGTTATAGCATCAAATTCGACCATGAAATATAGTTAATAGCGGTGCGCCTAGCAGGTAGAACGGAGAACTGAGCGGCCCGGTTACAAGCGATAACTTTAAACGCGTTTTTCTTAAAATAACATTTTTCTGGCGGTTACAATCGTAGCTCATCGAATTTTCATCCGATTCACTTCATTCAAAGTTTAAATTAAAGAAAATTAAATTTATATCTGGATGAACCAAATTATTATAGGACAAAGTTATTGCAAAATTAAGACCGTTTTTTTCGTCAATTTATCATTTTATGTCCGCCAGTTTGCAATCAACAACTTTTTTTTGCAAGCTTTTGGATCATACACGTTCTACATTTCAGATAATATCCCACGACCCCAGGTTTCCAACCGATTTCGTCAGACCCTCCTCATGCGACCGCCATATCTACATATATTTGTAGACATTCAAATCAAATTTTCAATAGTGTTTCAATTTTTCTTTGAAAAAATTAAAACGCACTGTAAAAAACTTGGCTAGTCCAGAATCCCAGATTACCAGATTACCAGATTTTCGATTGCTCAGTTTTGAAGAGTGAAAGCATCAGAATAATTCTCGCAACAAAATTATACCTCTGTACTGTGTCCTTTAATATTTTTTGCATCAATAACAAGTTGCTTTGTATAACTTTCACTGGCCAATCCAACGCGGATGCACTGACCGGTCTATATAATTTCTTTCAGTAGCGTAGCGAACGTCTTTTCAGCGAGGAAAGAACACATTGCCCCGGGCCCTTGCACACTTCATGAAAATGTGAATATAAGATATGTATACCATGATTTTATATACATAGATATAATAACTACTAACGGGGACAAGATCAAATATGTTATTCATTTTAATGAAATAAACGCTGAATAAGGTCATATCATTGTCAATTATATAATTTATTTTAAAAAGAACTAGCTGGGTTACCCAACTTCGCTCATGGAGTTTATACGAGATTGAACTGACGTTTGAACTCACGACGAATCTTGCTTTATATACATACCTCTACCAATCCAATGGGTAGCCCCACGCATACAAAAAAAAAGAATTCGAATGGTCCACAACGTTCCAGAACATTTCACAACAGTCAGTGTTCTAGAATGTTCCACATCCCGAACCTTCCAGACTATTCCCAGACTTTCCCGAATGTTCTGGCATGTTCTAAATTGTTGTGGAATGCTCTCGAATGTTTTGGACTGTTCTAGAAATTTCTAGAGGGCGAAACTTCCAGCCCTTACATCTCCAAAAGCACTTTCAAGGGTCAGTGTATCCAGAAGTGACGGATATATGAATCTATCCCTCCTACTGCGGCGAAAGGCGGTGTTCTGAGGGAGTCCTGTTGGAGAGGTCAAAAAGCATTTCTCAACCAGTCTCTCCTAGTTTGGCTTGCGCACGACGATCACGCAGTTGGTAGGCAGAGGCACCTGCCGCCAAAACCGACAAACCTCACCCCATGAACCCAGGCAAATCTGCTAAGTTGCCAAACGAAGCGAACCGCTTGGGGTGACCTTGGGAAGAGGTGTTGATTATCCAATAAACAGTTTCCGGAGCGGCACCTCTACCCAACTCCCAAATAGTAATGTTAGAGCGCGGAATGTGAGAAACGGTTTTGTTAGTTTTGGTTAGGTGGTTATTAAAAAGGTGATTATACCTATGTGTCGAGCTGGTGCTTATGAACAACCGGAACGTCATGCCATCCCGATATGTCCCCATGAGGGCGGGCAGAGCGGTGAGAGCGCCACACGGCTACGTCCTGCCATGCAATGTTCGCTTCGGCCTCATCCATGCACCTTTCAGAATGCATTACCTAAATATCAACATTTATTTAAGAATATATTTTTATATCAAATACCGAATTAACCGGACGATTTTATATTATTTATTTATTATTCGAGGGTTTTATTTACATGGGTTTATGTGTCGTGCCGTTGATAGCAACGTATACTATTTTCAATTTTTTATAAGAACAACTCTCTTTTTAAAACTTTTGAAGGTTATTCCCATCAATGTAATATATCATTGAAGAAGAAGATAACACTTATAATCTAAATAGCACAGAAAAATAGAAAAAGATAATGGTCGCAACTGAAAAAAAATACTAAATGAATATTCAACATGAAATTTTAATATTCATTTAGACTTTTAGAAAAAGGATATATGTTCCATAAAAGTAAAATCGAATATATTTATATTTATCCGAGACGCTATCTAGGTTACAAACCATTGCTTAGGAAGATTGTTTCTAATGAAGAAGGTAGTTGCCCATAATATGGAAAAATTAGTCGAAGATAATATTGATAATTCTAAAATTTAAAAAAAAATAAATTGATAACGGTTTGACAGAAGGTGGCAATGGATGAATTTGTAAAAGCGCAAAGGTCTGGGTTCGAGTCTCAGTTGCAACCATTATCTTTTTCTATTTTTCGGTGTCTTGGTTATCTTTCATATTTTCGTTTAGATTATTAGTGATTTATTCTTCAATGGTGTATCATTTTATTTACTTATGTCATTTTATACGTATATCATTTTATTTACATTTGTTGACTGTACGCAAATCGCGAAGGCGTACTAGCTGCTGTAAGATCCGTTGTAACCTCTCACTTTTTCATAAACAAGAGAGGTTATAACGGAGCTCTCAGCGGCGAGACTCCACATTAGTTGAAAAATATGATTATAACGCAGAGTTGTTACGATCGAATAGCAAATGAGAAGATTCCAAAATAATACATATTCGGAATGTATTTATAGGGTGACCGCACAACTCAACAATCTGCAACTTCATCACTTCCTTTGAAAAGTCATTAAAAATAATGAAAACATAAACAAAAGTTTTAACAAAACAAAAAACGACTTCAAAAAATGCACTAAAAAGTATAAAAATAATTTCATACGATTGTTATTTTTGGAGTCGGTGTCAGCCAAGGTAACTACATACATGGGTAGTTATAGGTGAGATGTGGAGATCTTGGCTGACACCGACTCCAAAAATAACAATCGTACGAAATATTTTTTATACTTTTTAGTGCATTTTTTGAAGTCGTTATTTGTTTTGTTGAAATTTTTGTTTATTTTTTGATTTTTAGTGACAAGCGTGCGTAAAGAAGTTTTACCTCAAAAAAAGAATCATCGAAATCTGTTGGCGTAATATTGAGTTATTAGTCCATTTGTCGCGCACATACTGATGCAAATTTAAGACATAATATATGGTTTTCTCATGGATCCCATTGTCAGAACTGGACCAAATTAAAATGGGACCACACGCGAAGCACCAGCTTTCTAATAAAAATATCAGTTCACCAAATCATCAATATCGGTTTACCCAATCAAAAGTTCTGAGGTAACAAAAAAAAAAAAAAACTTCGAATTGATAACCTCCTCCTTTTCGAAGTCGTTTAAAAAACCTTGGTTAAATAGGTTACGTTAGGTTAGGTTATGGACTATTATAATTTTTTTTCTTAACTTTTAACGACCTTTCAAAGGGGTTTCAAATGCCCTTTGTTGAATTGTCGTGGAACCCATGTATTTATATGGATTCAAAACATATCAAAACATACCACACCAGACTCAGATATATAACAAATTGTTAAAAAAAAAACAATGTTTGTGAAAATTTATATATTAAAAAAATAAATACAACACATTTTTATACATAGAAAAAATATTTAATTACTTTTTTCTGTGATTTTCCGTTTTCCACAACCTTTTTTGAAGTTGTTTTGTGTCAACGTGTGTTCAAATATTTCAATTTTTGATAACAAAAAAAATGAGTCATACATTTTATAACTCTTATTGATTAATTTGTTTGTTTGCTCCTGTTTATTATTTATTTCATGATAATACGAGTGCTGGCCGTAAAATAAGGTGCTGCGGTCGCGAGGAACAATTTTACGCGAGATCCGGAAAAACTGGCATGTAGCCTGGTTTCCCTACGCCAAATCCCCACAAAGCTCTCTGCGACACTTAGTCTCGGCGTGGCAGTCGTTCGCGATAAAGCTTCGGCTCGCCGCACCCGCCAGGTGTGAATTACGCTCTATAATTAGATTTTTTGTACGAAGAACAAAACCCCGGTAGAAATTCATTCTCAGTTATTTGAAGTGTACGGAAAACAGTGTATGAGTGCGAAAACGTGGGCAAATGGTGCAGAGAATTTAAAAGCTTGCCGGACAACCATCGGTTTCAGATGAAAATTGCCAAAGTGGAAAAAACAATGATTGCAAATCGACGGGTGACGGTTCGGGAGCTCTGTGGTATGATCCCTTATGTCAGTAAGACCACTATTGACAAGATTTTGACAACAAAATTGGGAGACCAAAATGCTCACCGAAGATCACAAAGAACAACGGGTTGAAGCAGCCCAGATATTCCTTGAGTGCTACGACATCGATGGCGAAGAATTCTTGAACTCAATTGTGACTGGGGACGAGACCCGGATACACTACACAATCCCATAGACAAAGGAATCTTCCCAGAGGCATCATTCAGATTTGCCGATGCAAGGTTTAAAAACGAATTACAGAGCGTAACTCACACCTGGCGGGTGCGGCGAGTAGAAGCTCCATCGCGAATGGTTGCCACGCCGAGACTAAGCGTCACAGAGGGTGCAACGTGGTGGGGATTTGGCAAAGAGAAACCAGGCTACACGCGAGTGTTGCAGGATTGCGCGTAAAGTCATTCCTCGCGACCGCAGCGCCTTGGAGACCTTTTTTACTGACAGTCCTAGTATTTCACTGAAAAACTTGATTTTTACGACAAAGAAAAAAAAAATCTAATTATGTATAAATGTAAAAATGACATGCATTTAATGGTTAAGATAGAGGCGCTCAGATGATTTAGAGTTAAGATTCAGGGATAGCTGTAGGTTAGACCGATGGAGTGAAGTGTCAGGAAAAGATATCACGTGCGAGGCAAGATCAAGTGAAACAAATTCTTGAAGCAGGACATTTCAATCATTAGAATAAGATGTTGTATAAGATAGGAAATAGGAATGATTATGTGTTCAAACAGAGTAGTAGGGCTTTTCATCGTTTCTGTGTATCAAGATCGATTTAATTTATTTAAAAAACAATCCAACTTTCAAAATCAAATTAGTTGTGAGCAAACTATTTGTAAACTATTCCAATACTCTTCAACAACGTCTGAAAAACATTCTTATACCAGATCAAGATCTTTCTCGTAGGAAATCCAACCCTCAACCACTAAACCTCGTTTGTTGTGCCTTTCAAAATAATTAATAAATATATCAAATAGCCAGCCTATATATAATGCTAAAATAAAGTTTGTGTGCCAACGCGTGTTCTGTTTAAATCGCAAAAAATGTGAAAGTCACCATGAAAATATGCCATTTCTTTGTATTTCTTGGGCATTAACTATGTAAAAATTTCTAGACATTTTGTTTTCAAGAGTGTTATTGTTCAATGTACATTTGTTACTTTAAATTTGAAATTTTCTGCTACCTAATAAGATATTAAAAAAAACTTTTTTAATATCTCTATTTATCTCTAAAAATATTCGATATATTCAGATCATATTTCTCCAGCTTTCTACACAAATTCCAAAATAATATAAAAAGATTAATAACAAGCATGTCTCTAATCAAAAACGCGATATACATTTTGAATGTAATGATTGTGACGCACAGTATGTAGGCATGACTACTAGAAAATTTTAAACTAGAATCAGGGAACGTGAACTTTTTTTAAGAAATAATAACTATTCAGAGTTTTCTAACCATTTAATAGAGACAGGTTACAAAGAAAATACCAAGTTTAAACATTCCAATATAAATACATATTTTAATGTGTGCGCTTTAGAAACCGTAAATAGAAATAAACAAAAAAAAATAATCAAAAATTAATGTAGTTAATAAAATAATAACATCCTATAAATCACCCTTATTAACAATGTTTCCATGTGATGTTGACTCATCCAGCCGTTCTTCCCCTCCCCCAAAATCTCCCCTCCCACGTCCCACAGTCCCCACCGAATTAAACCTAATAATTTTTTTACTGGTATAGAATTTTTAAGTTAGTTAGGTTTGCTAGTGAATGACACGGATGTGTCGAAACCGGTAACAGAAAATTCAAAATTTAATGTTTCAAATTTCAAAATTAAAACATGAAAAATGAAAGGATCTTCCGATAGGATGGTGACTTTTGTGCCACCTATTATATCGATTCCCTAGTTAAAAGACAATGGTCCGGTATGTAGGTCAGTCCACATCCTGGCTATGTACGATATTCCTCGATCAAATTTAAGCGGGCTAAACCTGCTGCTAAAGCCTTGCTATCCCGCAGAATAGTTCCAGGTATTACAAAAATACTATTACAACAAAAGAAATCAATTTGTTCAAGCAGGCAGCCATTACGATTTCGTAGTAACAAAATTTGATGTGTTATAAAAAAAGTATATAATAAATGCATCGGATCATCGCGGCGAGAAGTGAAAGTTGATATCACGGTGCTAAATAAAATTAATGATGTTATAAAGAGATGATTTCCAAACGAAATCGGAGGTCGACGAAAGTGACACCTCTTTTATAACTGAATTATCAACAAATTAAATACGTAATAATGGTCACACTAATGGCCTCAGACAAAAGCCAAAGGAATGTGCAATTTCATCAGATTGACACTATTTTATTTTCGCCTTCCTTACATATTACAATAAATTAAATTTGCATTTGAAATAATCAGCTCTTACGGGTACATCAGTTGCTTTTAAGCTCGGCTAGGTTGAAATGTCGAGCGTAGCATGGCTTAGCACATAATTTGTATACAGGTCGTAAGCATAGATATAACCAATATTACACGTATTGTCTATGATTGTAATAGAGTAACATATTTATTTTTGTTTACAATACCAATCAACTGTCATCGCGATGTTTCAGAATGTGAACAAGAGCAGATTATTTTTACACGGTTAAATTCACGAGTTGATTTTTGATGCTGTTCCCCACTTCAACACTTTAATCAATTAATAATAAGGACTGGGGAAGAATTAGACGAAGCGAATCCCGTTATCCTTACCCCAACAGAAAACGCATTCTAGGTAATCATCCACGTTCTGTTTCAAAGACCTAAGAGCAACTATTGGAGGTTCCTTGTACTTAGCGGACTCGTCAAACAAAAAGCTATCATGGATTATACTGGCATCCACGGAACAAACGAAGAGATTATCCAACTCACCTTATTTTTGAAGAATTTAAAGTATTAAAATTTAATGATCTAGTTCGAAAAAATATAATAATCCAAATAATAAAAGAAAAACAAAATCATAGCTTTTTAACTGAAAGTCCTACTCGTCAAAAACATATATTTCCAACACAAAAATGTAACACCTCATTTGCACAACATCATTACACTTATCTAGGAAAAAAATACTTCAATAGCCTACCTGAAAAAATAAGAAAAATCGAAGACGATAAATGCCTACTAAAAGCAATTAAAGAACCATTTAAAGTAAAAATAACGAATTGATAAAATTTATCATCATAACTTATATTACTTGTAAATTTGATTTTTAAGTATCTACCACAATTAAATAATTAAAAGATACAAAATATATTTTGTTAATATATTTTAAATATTTTCTCATCCCGATACTCGTCCCTCTTCTAATCACAAGCGTCTGCTTCTATAGAAGATAAATATCATAGAAAAAAAAAATCTGTGAAAATTTATTATGTAGTTTATTTGTACCAAAAAAGGTTATTTTGAAATATAAATATTATAAAGATAATATTCAAAATAAAGTTGCACCATTTAAAAACAACAGAAATCTTAGACAAACATCAATAAATACTTCCTACTCCAAAATGTAAAAAAACACTACGACAGTTAAGTCATAAATATCTCGGAGTAAAATTTTTTAATTCACTTCCTGAAATGATCAGAAACATGAACAGTAATATCAACAAATTTAAAACTCACCTTAAAAATTATACCGAAAATTTGAACTGAATATAAAAAATAAAACAATTAAACCAATATAATAACACCCCCATACACACAAGCCCTGCTTTTTTATGGGGATAAATCAAATATGTACACATATTATGTAATTAATTATTATATTGAATTTATTGTAATTATTTATGTATCTTTCTCTGAATAATAAAAAAAAAATTATATGTTATTTTTGCTGTATAAATAATGTATCTTATGTAATAAATAAATGAAAAAAAAAAAATTAAAATTAAAAAAAAATGTTTGAAACAAAGACGGTCATCAATAAAGACCGGATTATATGCAACAAAAACAACCCAAAATATGCATGCAAATATGCAATAAAAATATGCACGAAAATCCATAAAAAGGGCCAAAATATGTAACATGAAATAATACAGGAAGTCGTATTTTTAAATATTTTTTTTTTATTTTAGTAAGCTACAAGTTCTCAAGGATAACGGTCGCATTTTCGAAAATATCAATTACAAAATGTATTTAACAATGAAATTTACAATTGACCTTTAAAAACGTATCAACTGTTCTAAATGTTTTGTAGACACATTGTGTCTATGATCGCTTAATATATTTTTTAAGCGAAAAGGAGCGTTCTACGTCTACTGATGTGAAAGGACAGAAGTTAAATTTGGGTGCGATTTTTGAACTTATTGTGCCGGGAAAAAATTCACCTGCCCCGTTGACGAAGCTATCAATTTAGCACAAGGGTTAAAACCCTGGTTATTGTTCAACAAGTTTTCAAACTTTTCTTTGAGTTTACTCTGGAGGAATAGCTTTGACAACGAGGAATTCATAATGCGAATTTTATTCATAACCTGAATAGATTAATCAACGCCAATCCATGAGTTTCAGGCGTTTTAAAACTTGCAGGTAAGTAGGCGAAGTGAGTGCTAAACATAGCTAGGTTTTTATTAATACTAGCATCGTCAAACGCTTCTTTGCACTGGAAAACTGCCGAAGCCGCTGAACTATCGAAGTCATTGATAATACCCTTGATGTCACTATGTGAGGTATCTGAACGATGAAAGAGATCAAGCGTAAATATACAAGATCTCAATTTTTTGCTAAAATATGCAATTACCGCTGAAAAGGGTCTAAATATGAAAATGCATATGCAAATATGCAATTGCATATAATCCGGTCTCTAGTCATCAATGTGCAACAAAAACAATGGAGATATCAGAACTGATCCCTGTGGGGCGCCAGCGTGTAGCCAATCGGAGGAAACCGATAAAATCGCTACCCCCAAAAAGTCGCCAATTCATACCTAGACAAAAAAGGATGCCAAAACTTTGTAGTTAAAGGCCTTTAAAATGTCCAGTACACAACAAAGTAGAGTATTTGCTTTCTACTAAAATTATGGCTCCACATTCTAACTACTGCTCAACGATTCTTTTCCTGTGTAACGACAGAGAACAAAGTAAGTTTAAAATTCTCCAAAATAGGACAATGAGAATTAATACTTAGGAGAAATAGATCTTCAAAGGTAAATAAAAAGTTAAAGGAACTAAATTGGCTAACAGTGAAGCAGGTGCTGTCTTTTGAATACGATGACGTTTATATACATAAAATAATAAACAACCTATTACTAAAATAATTTTTAAATAAAATTAATATACCAAGGACTTTCACAGCGATAACACAATCAGATTACCAAGAAATGAGAAGAATAAATCGCAAAATGGTTTATTCTGCAAAGGGGTGATAGTATGATCTACAAAGGGATATCATAATGCACCGCCGCGCGCCGCGCCGGAAACTTTTAAAGTCTGCACCAATTGGTAGATTCAAGATGTATTATTGTAGGAGCCACATTAGGCAAGAGAAAATATAGTATGTGAGTTAAAATTAATTAGTAATTTGTAAACTAAACTATCACCTAGGAGAATATCGAAGTATTAAAATATGTATGTGAAATGAGGTGGGTGTCTTTTTGGGATGACTCAGGCGACAGTTATGAAAATCTCAGCTGGAACCGACTCCAGATATAATGTAACGGGACACACGTAAGCAGTAGGCAAACCAGATAACACCGATACCTAAGTATTATTGGTGCGTTGTCAATGGTAGACATTACATGATTTGAATTCTAAACGTGGATATATTTAAATTGGGACCGAAATATCGCATGCAAAACATATTCCGATGTAGAGCCGACTAGTTTCGAAGCAATCCGCAAATCTGTGAGCTTTGGTGTAAGTAAACATAATTTCCTATTTTTAAAGTAGGTACTATAAGATTTATTTTAGTTAACGTAGTATTAAAGTGAGACGGCAATAGATGAGCCTTTATAGTACTGATCCATATTTTTTTTTTATATGAATACCGCACTGCCCAACTGCTCCCGTCTGGAGCCAGTGAGACTATGGCATCCCCAATTGAAGTATGTTGTGAGGCTGAAGGTAGTGGGGATGGGAAGAGGAAGGTGGGGAAGAACCTGGCTATTCAGATCTGGTCACCAAACACGGTTAAAGCTATTTCAAGCAACATTTCAATTCCGAATGTTGGTCTCCAGGGCGATAGTGAGAGTATGTTCCACCATATGTTCATAAATGAGCATGCTCATTTCACCCTCCACCCGCGAATCAATGAGCTTGCTCACAAATCAACAGCCGGTTGATTTGTGAGCATGCTCATTTGGGCGTAACAGACATGCTATAATTATAGCATAGCACTAGGTATCATTAGCGCAACAAGAGAACATGCTACTAATGAGCATGTCTGTCAGAACCATTATACAGAGTAACGCGATCTCACGCAGCCTCTTTCTACACCAGATCATCGTCCAAACCAGACATCAGTTCGCAGTACCAGTAGTTATTATCAAACATTAAAGTACATTTAGAGAAAGACAGAAGTATTCCTAAGTTATCTACCTCTCACAGTAAACACCGAAATAATATTGGCGCAGCCGGTAGAATTTTTAAAGTTTGGTCACTTTTTTTACATTAGCTCCGCGTAGGAGGTCCGGAGGAAAATAATTTCCCTCGGGTTCTACGTCATCTTTGGGGATGCTGTGTATGGAAGTATTGGTAAGGAAAAATGTGTGAGGGGTGGGTAGGAATCAATTTGTCGAGGAGTGACGGACGTATGAATCCATCACTCCGGTGCAAGGCGATGGGTCGAGAGACTCCGGCTGGAGAGGTCAAAAGGTCTCCCTCAACCAGTCTCTCCCGATCCCTGCCACGCAGCTGATTAACTAAAAGTTTTGGCAATTCAACGTTTTCAACCATTCAGCCAAAAAAGTGATAAAATACAAAAACTAGGTACCTAAAAGCACTGATCGAAAAAAAAAGATTTTTCTGGATAGCATTTATTTTTATTTTTTATTAATAATTAATAGATACATAAATTACCAATAAATTGTATAAAGTAATTAATTACATGGTAGATATATTTGATGTACCCCCATAAGTAAGCTTGAGTGTATGAGGGGATATTATTGTTTTTTTTTTTTACATGATAATGTTACCAATTAAATTGAAAAAAAGTTTATATTATAGTCTCGTATACTCACACCTAAATTACCTGATTGAAATCTACACATGTGAAACACACATAAATGAATTACAGGTAATACAAAAAAAGGTAATCAAAAAAACTATTTAACTACAAGCCCAGAACATCCACAAAAAAATTATATATGGAAACAAAACTATTAACATTAAGAAAACTATATGAATACAATACATGTCTCATTATAAATAAAATACAAAATAATCTCGTACACACAAACACAGAATTCATTAAAACGTCTCAAGTACATAAACACTTTACACGACAACATGATAACATACATTTAAACACCATCCACACTAACTATGGTAAACAATCCATTGGTTACGAGGGGGTCAACTTATATAATTGCCTCCCAAATGACATTAAAAACGAAAATAAGTTGGGTTAATTTAAAAAAAAATTATTAATATTTATTCTTGATAAACAAAACAATGAAATAGAATAGCGCTGTATTGAAATATTTAGTTTATGTGTATAATTATTTCTAGTTAAATGAGTGAAAATGTAATTTTCTTTTAACTGGAAAAAAAAATTATTGAGTTTAAGTTTTCAGAGTAATTTTTAAGGTGAGTTTTAAATTCTTTTATTTTAGTATTCATGTTTCTGATTTTTTCAGGTAGAGAAATATAAAAATACAAATATAAAACGATCTTTCCACTATTATATTCCAGATAGGCCATGGCGATGATTTATTATGTTCAAGAAAGAAAACCGAGAAAATATTGATCAATTAAACCTCAAAGTAAGATGAAATTGACCTTACTTCGTGCATACTGACACGCTCACAATACAATTATTCTATCAGTAGACTTTTCGATCGACATAGTGGGCGAATCAAAACTTCGTCGTTGATTACGTGCGATGATAATATTGATAGTAATTGGCCCATTTCGTGTACACTGTACAGCCTGATAAGGTCACCGGAGTAAACACTCCTGACTCCGAGTAGACACGGTAGACTGGTAGACTGACAGTAGTTGGTTAGGTAGGTGCTTTCTCTGCAGTCTGTGTTCCCTGTAGCACTGGGTTTTATTTGACAAGGTCGCCCAAACGACGAGGAATAGATAATTCAACGAGAAAAAGACTACATGAAATGATGAAAGATATTTTTTTTTAAACCGAGTGCAGTTCACACGCGGTAGATGTGAAACGTCCAGAAAACTAAAGTAAACAAGAGTGGGGAGGCTACGAAGCACCGTACAAACAGGAAACCGGTAATAAATGGTGTATTTCTCAGATTTTTGATTATACATAGGTAGCTAACTTCAAGGTAGGTTAACACTACTTAATGTTATTATTTATCTATACATCGATAATTGTAGGAAAGAATTCAAAGAGATTGGATTGGGCGCAAAATTGAGTAATCTGAAACTGTTTTCTTACGCTCATTTCTAACAGTATGGAAGATCTATAGTAACTCGTGTCTACGGATGAACGAATTATAAGTAAGTCTTAAGTAATAGTTTTTGAAAGAGAGTGTAAGAAAACAGTGTGCAATGTAGTTGTAAATGATGAATACTTGGAGCAGGGAAATATGTTTACGAGAGATGGAAAGGATTGAAAGAAGGGTAAATGCAGAAAACTCCGTTAATAGAGGATTGAACGCGGTTAGTGCTAACAAAAATTGACCAAACTAGCCGTTCACGATGAGAGTGCTGATACCTACCCAGATAAGGCGGTGAGACATGGAACTGGCAGAGGAAGGATGAAATTAGACTTAGAAATTACTGTACAAACGAAATCTTTGCGGCGTAAGTGTAGTAAAAACAAAAAGAAGTAACTTGTGAGAAATGTATAGATTCGCAAAGAATGCTAGGCTGATATAAGATGCTACACCGAGTTGTTTAGCTGTCCGTGAGGGGGTAATTTAGTTTGGTTACTGTATATCTGCCCCGATGATTTCGATTGAACAGAGTGTATTTAAGTAGTTTCTCGGAATTTCATCGTGCTTGCTGCCACCTCGCAGTTCTACAATCTTAATAACCAAGTCAAAAGGCAAGGTTGTTGTCATTAATTAACTCTACGTGAATTAATTGCGCCAATTAAAATCAGCCCCGGGAGAATAATAATAAATAAATAAAAATACAAATAAACAAACAAAACAAGCATCTAACTTTTAAGGCGACCGAACTCTTCGCTTTGCAATCTTGATTTGACACAATAGCCACAGTTTTCAATGTTTACAGTGTTCTCTATTCACGCGTGATAATAATAAATAATAATACTTGGCTGATTTATAAAGCGCCGTTTTTGTGAAAAATCACCTCAAGGGCGCTGAAACCTATATACCTATATATTTACAAATCATATTTCAACAAAGAGCTGTAGATTAATTAGAGTGCTTTTAAAGCAGGTTTAAAAAAGTTTAAAAAAAAAAGAAAACAGGCTAACAAAATTTAACAAAGAATCATTTTAAAACTCCTGATAGTTCCAGGCACTGAAAAGAAAAGCCGTTAGAAGTGTGTTGTGGGAGTGTGTTTGAAGCCAGGCCATTTGTACCTTACTTCACATGAAATTCAACAAACTTTTTCAATATCGAAATTCATTCTTGAACGGATAGTCAGTTTTATTCTACGAGTTGAAGTGTCCTTTCTAAACTGGCGAAAACAGTTTTCTTTGAAGTCGGTATAGATTCACACTTCTTGAGATTATTCGCTCCAGTTATAATTCCATGATTAATATATAATTTTTTTAATTCCATTTTTTTTAAATTCTCTATTTTTAAATTTACGGATTTTAAATCAGTAGGCGTATATTAACTATTCTGATCGAATTTTGGCAATTTAAATTGGCCTTCCGAGAAATTGTAAGGAACGAATTACGGGAGTTAAAAAGAAATTACTAAAAAGTTTAATCTAATTATTACCTAACGACCTTGGACCAAATAAAAAAAAAGATCTATTTTTAAAACGGTGAAATTCAGTAACTATTGTAAAATATAGCGAGAAAATATTATATTTAATAATTTCTTCCGCTTATTTGTTTTAGGTCAACTGTACAAGGCTTCGGGCATTTTTAGACTGTTTGTAAATTTGAATCTATTAAGGGGTTTTGCTTGTGATTCAGATCGTAGACATAAAAATTATTTCATAAGTAAAACAATTAATAAATTTTTTTTTAACAAAACAAAAAACAACTTCAAAAAATGCACTAAAAAGTAAAAAAATAACTTCGTTCGAATGTTATTTTTGGAGTCGGTGTCAGCCAAGGTACCTACATACATAGGTAGTTATAGGTGAGATGTGGAGATCTTGACTGACACCGACTCCAAAAATAACAATCGTACGAAATTATTTTTTTACTTTTTAGTGCATTTTTTTAAGTTGTTTTTTGTTTTGTTAAAATTTTTGTTTATTTTTTGATTTTTAGTGACGAGCGTGCCATAAAGAAGTTTTACTTCAAAAAAACAATCATCGAAATCTGTTGGCGTAATGTTGACTTATTCGTCCATTTGTCGCGCACATGCTTATTGCAAATTTAAGACATATATGGTTTTCTCAAGGATCCCATTGTCAGAACTAGCCCAAATTAAAATGGGTCCACACGGGAAGCACCAGCTTTCTAATAAAAAAGAATCATCAATATCGGTTCACCCAATCAAAAGTTCTGAGGTAACAAACATTAAAAAAAAAAAAAAAAAAAAAAAACGTCGAATTGATAACCTCCTCCTTTTCGAAGTCGTTTAAAAAAAATCCAGTCTGTTCAACGTCACGGCTTTTCCTATCTAAGGAAAGGTATTGGTAGGTAAGGTCGCAACATCGTTTCTGTCATGGAGCTTGGCGTGAACACTGGCGTCGTGAAATTTGTAAATTTTTTTTATTATTTAATTTTTCAACGTAATTAGTCATTTACTTTACCTTCTTTATAAGCTTTTAAATATCCATTTAACCGTAAAAATATAAGAAAATACGAAATAGTGTTTGTTGCGAATTATTTATAACAGTAAAAAATGAAGCCAAATTGTATGTCCCTTATTTTCAATTTGACTAGAAAAAAACATGAAATTGATTAAGTAACTATCGCTTAAATGGTTTGGGCATGTAGAAAGGATGAATGAAGAAAGGCAATTAAGGAGAATAAATCATGCGAATATGAATGGTAAAAGCCGGGGACGCCCAAATAAGACATGGCACAATTAAGTGAATATTAGAATCGGGTCATGTCAAGAGTAAGAATAACAGAAGAATATGTATGAGAGGATATATGCATGTGAATGAAGCAAGGAGTATTTGCCGGAACAGTGTGGCGGTCTATCCTCTTTGACTACCCCTGTTGAGAAACGGCGTGATGATGAGTTTATTTAGAAAAAAAATTAAGACCCAGATGAAGCCAGGTAGGTAATAAAACCACACGACTATAAGTCAGAAATCCTCCTGCTGAGAAAGTTGTTGTTTGTTCATTATTTTCGCATCAAGGAAAGAAATAACAATAATTAAGGGTCAACTGGGCGATGAACCCTTTCCCGGAGAGTAAAACATCAACGAAATAAAAATAAAAACAAAACCAAAGGGATCAACGTGCTTTGTTATTTAGAAGCACTATCCTATATTATATATTTTTTTTTTTTTTTTTTAAAGCATTTTATTTATTTATTTATTTATTTATTTATTTATTCAACGCCCAGAGGGCTTTTACAGTAATACAGATATAACAGATGATTTTTTAACAGATAGAGAAATGATAAGAATAAAATTAGATAAAAATGCACACAAGTCACAAAAATACAGCGATTTGATAAGTTTACAAAAATACATACCTATATGTTTAGGAATAGTTTTGGAACAAGTTTTTTACAAGATCCACAAAATTCGCCAAGTTGATGTTGAATATGTCAACATCACTTAAATACTGATTTCCCATAGTGTGAAATCTTTGTATCGGAGAGTGGGCAATGTAGTTCCGCTTATGAATGCTGCAGTAGAATAGTGTGTTTTGTCGTGTGGTTACTGTCGGTATTCGTAAGTTTATGAGTTGTAGGAGTTCGCAACAGTCGAATTTAGAGTTAAGTATTTTGAATAAAAATGTCAAGTCGTTTATTTTACGTCTGTCTTCTAGTGTGTGTATTTTTAGAATATTTAGTAATAAATTATATTTTAAGTCTTCTAGTGGGATATTTAATTTAAAATTTATAAAACGCAGAAATTTTTTTTGTATTCGCTCAATATTATTAATGTGAATTTTGTAAGATGGAGACCAAACTACCGAGTTATATTCAATTTGGCTTCTAACTAGAGATACATATAATAGTTTAATGGCTTCTATGGAATTAAAGCTTTTAGTTGTTCTTAAAACGAAGCCTAGTGTTTTCATACCTTTGTTCATAATTTGGTGGATATGATTGGCGAAACTTAGTTTTTCATCCAAAATAATTCCAAGATCCCTCATTTCCGTGACTCTTTCTAAAGCTGTGTTATTGATGGAATATTCGAATAAAATAGGATTTTTATTTCTGAAGAAAGTCAAGGTTTTACACTTTTCTACATTTAAAAATAAATTATTTTGAATGCACCAATCTTTAAACTTACTAATATTCGACTGTAATATTTGGCAATGATTTATATCAGTTATTTTCTTGTATAGCTTGATGTCATCAGCAATACATTGTACATTGTCATATTGTACATTATTTGCTCAACAGTGTTCCAGATAATGCCCAAGCCACAGAAGGCTAGTATTTTATGCCAGAATAGCAAGATTTTGCTAGTAATCCAATAAGCTAGTAACACTGGTTACATGTAAATAGAATTAGTCAGTAGGTTAGCATCTCATCAGTAGGATAGTTTAATAGGATGGGGTTCTATTACTTAAGCTAGTAGCGCCCCCCGCCATTGAAGTTACTATCCTGCCTTTGTGTGGCCGGTGAAGCTAGTAAATGATAGGCTAGTATACTGTGATTTTCCTTGGGAGGAGTTGTTGCTTAGTCACTGCGACCATATCAAATTTCCTAGAATCGTGTAAACCATAATGAGGGGTTATGCCATAATCTCCTGGCTTGGCCAAGCCAAAACTGGCTTATTCCAAGCCAGGAGAGTAAGCCAGGACCTTGCTAGGATTTAGGATAGGACGCCGGCATACTAACTTGCTATCTCACAAGACAGCACAAGTATAGGGTTGGCAATACCCAAAGGAGCAAAGGAGTATGAATAATAAGCGTGACAACGTGACAGTTGAATAATACGCGATAGTTGGAAGTTTGTAATACGTAGGTATTTTTAAAATACATAAATAATACCTATTATCTTCTGGCTAACAAGACTAGCTTACCCCTAGACTACGACCTCCGTATTATTGATTTATTTTATTTTTATTTATTTATTAATTTCCAAGGCCCTGGAGGGCTTTTACATTACATGTTTATAATACAGAGACAGGTTTTTAAAAACAAAAGATAAACTATAAAAAATAACTAGTACACGTCATAAAGAGTATACAGATAAATTAAGGAAAGATAATACATTACAATAAAAGAGAAAGTTGTAAATACACGACAAAATGCAAGATACATAAAAATTATTCTAGGGGTAAGGCTCTTGACTCGTAATCTGAAGGTCGCGGGATGGATTCCGGCGTGCGCAAATAAAATTTGATTATTTTTTGTTATTTCACAATTAATTAATTAAAAAAAATATGTAGTATATTTGCGGCACATTCCAGAGAGAGAATACTCTCAGTTTGGTGGCCAGATATGAATAGCCATGTTCTTCCCCACTCTCCTCATCCCCATTTCTTTTCCTGCCCACTACTTTCAGCCTCACAATATAACCTATTTTTTATGTGAATACCTCACAAGAGTCCCTGGAAATGAAAAATCTTACTAAAATTTCATGCGGCAACAATGTTTCCATTTCGGATGACAACGACAATGCTGCTATTCTAAATAGACAACCTTGTTTTAGATAAGAAATCGGCAACATTGTTTTAGATTAAAGTTTATTTTGAAAGTCGTACTCGTCAAAAACATATATTTCCAATACAAAAATGTAACACCTCATTTGCACAACATCATTACACATATCTAGGAAAAAAATACTTCAATAGTCTACCTGAAAAAATAAGAACAATCGAAGACGATAAATGCCTACTAAAAGCAATTAAAGAGCAATTTAAAGTAAAAATAACAAATTGATAAAATTTATCATCATAACTTATATAACTTGTTAATTTGTTTTTTTTTTTTTAAGTATTTACCACAATTAAATTAAAAGATATAAAATATATTTTAAATATTCTCTCATCCCGATACTCGTCCCTCTTCTAATCACAAGCGTCTGCTTCTATAGAAGAGAAATATAAAAAAAAAAATTAAAAAATCAGTGAAAAATTATTATGAAGTTTATTTGTATCAAAAAAGGTTATTTTGAAATGTAAATATTATATTTTATATGTTATTTTTGCTGTATAAATAATGTATATTATGTAATAAATAAACGAAAAAAAAAAAAAAATAATTATTTAAAAAAATTAAAAATCGGCAACATTGTTTTAGATTACAAATCGGCGACATTGTAGCGATTACAGATCGGCAATATTATTCCTGTAAATAGTACTTCGTATTATCAGAAAATAGTGATATGGTAAAAGTTAGTAAGTTTGCTAATGGTAGCAGTAGGGATAAGGGATTGCAATAACTAGGGGATAAGTCGGTATTTGGCGATATGATCGAGATTATGAAAGGGGCGCTAACATAGCCAAAATAACATAGGACAGTGTGTTAACAATGTGAGTTACGCAGATGCATGGTTTTGATGTCGTATCAGGCGACCTGTAACAGTTTGATCAGTGGCGTCGTGTGGTAGATTTAAAAAAAATAATTAACTCCAAATATGCTCTGGAATCACTGTCGGGAAGGTATGTGCCGGTACAACCGTGCTATTTATAGTAAATATATATAACATATATTAAAGAAAAGTAATAGCATTGGAGGGGACCCCGCCACTTTCCCGGCGTTATAAGGAAATATATGGTTTTCTCCTTTACCGCACACGTCAAGACTCTACTTTTTTGAACGAAGCTACATTTATTTGAACGACTCTAGACCTTCCAATGTCCATGCATACGGGGTTAGTAAGCAGTATGCAAGTACTTACATTAATATTAAACAAAAGATAAATAGAAGTAGCAGCCTACAACTTAGCAAAAGTAATAGCAGATAATTCATGCACCATTGTAAAAAGGCACGTCTTGTTTACAAGATTAATACTTTAACTGCTGTAGAAATGGGTCTCACCTTTCCGCCGATCGATAACCATAAAACTGTCATTGCTCCCCCCGTCCCCTTATTGTCCTACTGCCCTCAACCTAAATCATACTCTTGCTCTCCTATGGTAATATTATTTACTCTGCGTTCTTGAAAATACTACTTACTCTCTTTGTTTTAAAACAATGCTTACGGCGTAAGCACCGAGAAAGAAATCGATAGAAGTGCTATATCTACCGGAAAGAAGCCTGATGTTAAACATAAAACAAAGGCAAAAGGAATCGAATGACAATCCTTTTGAAATTCTAAGAAAAAAATTCAATATCTGAAAAAGTATGATTTATTTCGACCTAAGTAAATGAAAATTGACCTTACTTCTAGTACACCAGACGTCCAAAACACTCTTATATTTGTATAAGTTTATCTTTTTATTTTGTTATGTACCTTCTTAACGTTAAGGACTAGAACGTGGCTAGAACCAAAAGATATTAACTCAGTGGCAAGGTTTTCATTCATACTTGGAAAACATTTATGTATCTATCTATTATCTGTGGTGGATCTATCTATTGTCTATGGTGTTGAAGCAAGCACGCCAAAACATGTAGTTCTTTTGTCGATCATGTTTTCCGTCTGTGTCTTATAGCTATTCCTTATCGACAAAATCAATTCGCGCCTATGTTTATAAAAGTTATACCGACATTGTAATGCATAATCATTTTAAAATATCAACAGTTATAACATAAGTTATTGAGATAAATCAGAAAATCGATAAATCCTTATCTCGGTCGCGGTAAGATAGCGACCGATAAGATATGGACGTTGTATGTCAGGGGTAACCTAACGGACGAATTGCAATAGGTACGTATTTAGTGGTTCCATGCCAACTCAGAACCACCTCAGAAAGGTCATTAAAAGCTAAAAAAAAATAATTTTAAAATAGCCGGTAATCCTAACCTAACTTAACCTATTTAACCATTTTTTTATATTTTAATAAAAAGACGAATAACTTTGTTTACATCACTTTTATTGGTACACAATCAACATGTTTCGTAAACAATGTTTACTTCATCAGGATCAAATGTATACTAAACTTAAAAATTAAATATAGATTACACATGGAAGGAAAGGGTAGGAGGGAGGGGGAGGGGTAAGAGTGGGGAAAGTTTATCAATTAGGGATTTCAAAGCCATTCTTACCCCTCCCCATCCCTCCTACCCTTTCCTTCCATGTGTAATCTATATTTAATTTTTAAGTTTAGTATACGTTTGATCCTGATGAAGTAAACATTGTTTACGAAACATGTTGATAGTGTACCAATAAAAGTGATGTAAACAAAGTTATTTGTCTTTTTATTAAAATAAATAACGCCATCACAAAGTGAAAACCTTTCCGAAGAAGTTTTCTTCGTAAAATTATTTTTTTATATGTTTTTATCGTCACTCTTTATGACCTTTCTGAGATGGTTCTGGGTTGGTTTCATTCTGAGTTGGCCGGTCATCGTATTTAGCCATTCAGGTGGGAATACTGGGTTTGCCTCACTTCACTTTTAATGGAAAGTGCTACGTAGAACTACAGGCAGTCCGTAATACAAAGTGTGCAGTTCACACGCGGTAGAAGTGAACCTTCAGAAAACTAAAGTAGACAAGAGTGGGGAGACTAGGAAGCACTTTTTTTATAAACGCGAAGGTTGATTTTTTCCATGTTTTTGTCGTCAATTAAAGTGCACCTACACATTTGGTATTTTTTTTTTAAAGAAAGACAAACATTCCCGGGTTACGAATAACCCGACAATATTTGAAAATTTCCTACTACCACCACTGTAAGCCGAAAATGTTGATTGAGTCGTGATGGAGGACTTAGCCAGCCGAGGAATCGAACGCGTAATGCTTCGGTGGAACCCAAACGCGATGCCCACTCAACCACTGACCGGTCAAATGTCATCTTATTAGTATTTGTGTTTTCTTCTTCGGAATCGCTAAATGTCGCATTCTTTAATGTTTTCTTTGTTTCTTAATTTTGGAGTGGTTTATAGATTAGATATTGATTTTACAAACTTTTTTTTTTGATTTCTTAGGATTCGACTCTCCGTTCTACAAAAAATTATTATTGAAAAAAAAGCAAAAAAATATTTATCGTACAAAACGTGTTGTGTATTTTTAACAAATAAGTAACATTGCTTATAAAAGTATAACACGATCGTACTGTTATATTTGTATAATAATATTTTTCATACGAAGTAGACAATTTGTGATATGTTAATTGTTTTGTGTTTAATTCGTAGAACTCAATTTAATTTAAATTAAATTAATGTTTTTTTATCAAGTTCTGTAAGCATATTAGTTTTTTTTTTGTTATTTACAAACTGTGGTTAAACAATTTTGAGACTACTTATTTATACGATTTAAAATGTCAATTTTTGAAAAATTTTCTAAATTGATTTACTACCGGTTAAACCAATTTGCCGAGAAACTTTTTTAGTTTTTTTATTCCAGTCAAAAGAAAATTACATTTTCACTCATTTAACTAATGGAGACAAACTAATATAGAGACAATAGAGAAACTAATGTAGACACTATTATGAGGGGTACTTCGGAATCAGTTTTCCCCGCACTAAATGTAAAGGTTTTCTTAATTGGTTAATAATGACTAATGATGTTACCGCGTTACTCCTTAGTATGTTTACAATAAATACCTAAACAAAATAACGCACTTAAATGAGTCATAATTGTAACGTCATTATTAACCAATTAAAAAGTTAATAAATCGGTAATAAATCAATTTAAACACTTCCAAAAATTGAACACTTAAAATCATATAAATATGCCGTCTCAGAGGTTAAACCCCAGTTTGAAAATGGTCTTTTAAGCAGAAACAGCTGTAACAAAAATAAAAACTAAAATTCTAAGTATTTATCTTGTTATTGGTCATTTAATCCGATTTTCGACCCCTGATAGGCCTTCGAACTTACTGCTGCAACCGTTACGAGTAATAAAAAATGCATTTTCTGTTAGCGTAAGTACCTATGGAAGAAAAAATACATAACTTCATGATTTGGTGCTGTAGTGCAGCGTAAACATTTGCGAACCCAGAAGCAAGCCGAGCCACAAATTATGGAAAAGGAAAGAAGCAAGGGCAAGCGGCGTTTCGCACCGTTCGCGGTTGCTCAGTTCGTTTCCCATAATTCGTGGTTCTGTTCGCGTGTGTATACCCAGCTTTACTATCTTGTACGTGCATAAATCAACGTGTATTACGTGCATGTTTTAGGTGCCCGGTACGGTAGTGAATTCTGCTTGCTTGAATGTTATTTATTGATTAGGTATTAATTATTAGCGATGATTTCTACATACATAATTAAAAGCGTATACGAATTCGACCGCTCGACTCAGAAGAATAGAGGCCCAGAATACAAATAACAATTCGGCAGGCATTAGCAAACCCAGGAGCGGTGTGCAACACTGTGCATACGGTACATAAACTACCAATGGACTTGCTATGCAATCCATACTGCATCGTCAAACAGATTGATTTGAGGTTAGTTGTATGTTGTATGGCAAACGTCAGACTATTATGATGACTTGAGGATGTGGGTTACGCTTGGCGGCGGATGTTTTGATAATGAAGCCACAAAGCGGAAGATTATGCGTCCATAATGATTGAAGCGTTTCCTTCATATCTTTTATTGAAGGTTATTTAAAAACCACATTTAGTGTGGAGTCTATAAGTAAGTAACTCAAAAAACACTTAACTGTGAAAAAATGTGCAGTCCATTTCATAGAATCTCGTCTCAAACAGAAGAATTGATGTCTTTTGGAAAACAACACAGTCTGGTTGCAATTTGCTATCTTGTCAAAATATCCCAAAAACTGGAATAAAAACTACAGGTGTAATGTCAGTGGCTGTATAGCTTGGTTCTGTGGGTTTTCATCCCACGACAAAACATCCCCCCATACAAAATATCCACTAAAACTTTTACAGTATAACTTAACTTTTTTCTTTATTACGTTTTATGGTTTTCTTTTTTATATTGTTCCGTATTATGTTTATTTTTTTGTCGCATAAATTGACTAGATAAAAAAAAAACCATATCAAAATTTTAACTTAATGGAACTTAATTGGTCTACAACATATGAATGTTCATTGTTATATTATCATTTTGTATGACTGTTTATTTCCTAAATAAATAAAAAAAACCTAATCAAACCAAACTGAAAATTTATTTTTTTAATAAAAAGGTATATCAAATATCTAGTAAGGATGTGAGCTACTTTATTTATTTTAGCTTTAAATTATAAGATATAAGTTATTAAAGATTTTAATGTTTCTGGATTTTAGAGGCGATTTGGGCAATTATTTGTGAGTAAATGAAAGACAATAAAAAAATTATTTTACTATGTTTATCATATAAATATGATGAAATATATAAAATAAAAAATTAATATATAAAACAAATAATTTTGAAGGGTGTTAATTAAAAATACAAATTACCTATTTACGCCGGAATAAGAAACATTCGTTTATATATTAAAATTACTACCCAAAAAATGCATTTTCAACAATTTTTTATTTTCTTATATTTTTTTTAATTGTTCTTTTTTTTTAAATATATAGAGTACAATTATTTTTTTGTATGAAACGCGCCGAAATGGGCCGCGCATACGTTCCCCTAGGTAGTGGAGATACATTTTGTTCTTTGGATATTATGTCGAGGATATTTTGTCAAAAGATATTTTGTCGGTCATGTTTTGTCTTGGGATAAAAAGCGCGGAACCAACCTATACAGTTCTATCCACTGAATAAAGAAAGGTGCGTCTCCTGAGGCAAAATGTTTTCAAAACATCCGACAAAAATAAATAAAAACATTGGGACAGGGCCACAATGTTTTTGTTTTTCGTGGCCGATGGAAAACAAAAAAAACGTTGTGGCCCAGACTAAATGTTTTAAGAACATCTTGGCGCAGGAGAAAAATGAAAACCGATGTAACCACTGACTTTGAACCAAATGGTATCTTAAACTGTCCGTATTAAAGCCATTCTACAGTAGTCCCAGAGAGAAGTCGTATGCACGTCACCGACGAAAAATCTTCTTTTTCACATGTTTTGTATGAAAACGAAAAAGGCAAAAGATATTAGATATTAGAACGATGATTTCACGTACGAACTCTCTCTGGGACTATTAAATATCATCGAATTGAAAATGTCAAAAAGAAGAAACGAATTTCCAAACATATTTGAAATTTCAGTCCGATCGGTTGTACTTTGGCTCGCATCTATTCTGTTCTTCTTTACGTTTTCTATGGTTACCAGTATTTCAATGGAAGAGGTTCAGTCATTGATCCCATGGCACCGGCGCACAGCCGGGAGACACCGAAAAACGCGTGTCTAACATTAGTTCCTACCTTATCAAATCGTTTTTAGGGCTCGTACCAACAGTGGAATGATTTCACGGCTTTTGCTTTTCCTTCCTCCTTCAAAATCCAGCTTCATTCGTTCATTTCCCTTCACACAGCAACCCCAAATATGTTGCCCCTAGTGCCACCTGTCAAACAAGCATGGCGATACTAAAATCTCTCGTCTGGCACCACATTAAACTGAGTTATCATTAAACGTAAATATTATAACGCATTGAAAAGACAACAATGAAATTGGTGGGACGCCAAGAACACGCCGGTAAACAAGTTATTTTTACCCCGATATATTGTGTAGTGTGTACCTACCTTTCTTGCAATAGGTATAACATTGTATATGGCAAAACGCACCTCGTATCGTTGTAAGGATTTCCCAACCTGCTCGAATATTCTGGATCACAGAATGACAATCTAATGGCATTTTACGTGATGCTTTTGAAGTGAAAACTTTTTTAGCACCGTTGTGATTTTAAACTCGATGAAACAGAAGCGAGCGACACTAAAAAGAGACAAATACATACATCTATAAGATTTAACCTGCGAGAGGAGATAGCCATAAAATATTTATTTAATTCGCGGGTAAACCTATTAGGTTCCAATATAATACGATAAATCCACAATCGCACGCGAGTCTCCTTTGGTGTAGTGGTATAAAGCGCTCGACGAACACCAGCGGCCAGATATTTAACGGACCTAGAATCGAATCCTACGAACAAAAAAATTATGTAAATATTTCTATTTTTGTAAAATCAATACCTAATCTTCGAACCACTCCAAAATAAAACAAAAAGCAAAAGAAAACACAAAAGAATGCGACATCTACCGCGACTCCGAAGAAGAAAACACAAATACTAATAAGATGACCTTGTGTATAGGAAAAGGTGCATTGGAATTGGAAGATTAAAATATGGAAAAAAACCTCCTTCATAGAAACCTCTTCAGATAGAAAAAAGTCCTTAGTAGTCTCTCCACTCTTGTCTACTTTACTTTTCTGAAGGTTCCACTTCTACCGCGTGTGAATTGCACACTCTAGTTTTTTAGTAAACCGGGGGTCGCGGGTCGAAATCCCAGCGTGTGCAAGTAAAAATTTTATTTGATTACTTTGTGATATTTCACAATTTATTCATTTAAAATGATATGTATTGGGCATATTTGCGGCACGTTCCAGAGTTGAAGATACTCTCAGCATCGCCCTAGTGTTAAGATCACAATATTTCAGAATTGAAACTTTCCTTGAAATGATTTTTTGCCGTGTTTGGTAACCAGATCAGAATAACCAACTCCCCAATCTCCTTCTCTCCACTCCCCCCCCCCCCCCCCCCGCTACCTTCACTCTCACAACATACCCCAATTGGGGATGCCATAGTCCCACTGGATCCAGACGGGAGCAGTTGGGACTCTTGTGTGGTATTAACAATAAAAATCCTCTTATCATGCCATGCTGTCCTAGAACATCACTAACATCAGTTCGGCCGTGTGTGGTACAAGGTACAAGTCGTGTTGAAGTATGCTGTTATTACATGAAACATAATAACGTTGACTGTGGAATCAAACCTGCAAATAACAGACTGAAAATAAAAACAAATGATTAGATGAAACGTAAAAAAAAAAAAAGGAATTATCAAAAACAAACACTTCTCCCAAGATCCTCATTTCACACTAAAATACTTCACAGTCAAGTATTCGAGTAGTATTATTTATATCCCATCAGACTAAAATTAGTCACATTTGCATTTGGCCGCGAGAGAGAGCATTGGGCACCGGGAGCTGGTCGCACCGGGTCGGTAACGTAGGCGTCTGTTCCCTTCAGGTGGGAGGCTGGGAGCTGAGATTCTATACAGATGACTGTCGCCGTGACTCCGTGACGCTTCACACGCGTACTGATTTATTACTCACACTTCTTGAAGAGTTATAATATTCTACCTTTCAAGCTGCTGATTCGTCGCGGAATTCAGTTGCAATGTTATGATTAAGTGCATTTATAAGTTTGTTCTATTTAGTTATTTTAGAGCTGACCGATATCGCGATATTTAGGGTTTCATACTTTTCCTTTTTTTATTCAGCTTTATTAGTTATATTACATTGGTGATTTACTGTGCCTGTCTCGATAGGAAATCTTAAGTGCAGTTTATAAAATAACATAAGCAAATTACAACAAAAATAACAATTCAATTTATATGAGGAATAAGAGATCCCTCAGGGTCTATGTCATCTTTGGAGATTTTGTGCGAAGGGTCTTTTAAGGAAAAGAAAGGGGAGGAAATTATGGGAAGGAAAAAGGTACGAGGGGTGGGTAGGAATCTGGGGGTCAATGTGTCCAGGAGTGACAAACGTATGAATACATTGCTTCCACAGGATGCACTTCCCGCGGTGTAAGGCGAGGGTTGAGAGTCCGGCCGGAGAGGTCAAAAGGTCTCTCTCAACCGATCCGGCCCACCACTCAGTAGGTGGGCAAATCCATCCGCCGCCAGGACCCAGACAAACCACGCCCATGAACCAGAGCACCCCTGATAAGTCACCAAACACAGCGAACCACTTGCAGTAACCTAAGGCAGGGGTGTTGGTTATCCAATAATGTTTCCCGGGACGGCGGTACAAATACCCAAATTGAAGTACATTGAAAACAAAATACAATCAGCATCGTACCATTAGAAATGCATACATTTTTTGTATTTAATATTTAAATTATAATATTGATACAGTAATACATATACATAATATAATGATATATGAAAAAATAGTGAATTAAATACGTTTTTTAGTATTTCCAAGTCAAAAAAGAGAACAGATACAGGAGTAAAAATAATATTACAGAGTGTACAATAAATCTATGGATTGACACTGGATCATGGCGATTCACAAACAACGATAAAAAAATCCATACAACAAATTCGGTCACATTCGTAAAATAAAAAAAAAATGTGATGCATTCACATTTTAAAAAGTTACATATTTATCTTTAACCATATAACTGTGATATTTTTTGTGTTTTTATTTAGTTATATTAATGCGGTTTACTTGGTTGGTCAGAAGCAATGTTACAACAATAATCCTGCAAAAAGGTAAAAGGCCAACGCTTAACAAAGGAGTAGGGTTCCGGTGGGGCAACTCAGGGAGAGGCGATCAACTCGGGTTCCGCACATTTACGCGAATCGAATCACGAATAATTAATTAATCCAGTGCTTTAATGCCAGGAAGCCTAGCGAACAAAGTGATTACGTCTTTAAATTTTATAATGCGTCTCGTTCCATCGCACAAAGCGACAGTGGGGAACAATAGAGATGGGTCAGTTCGGAGGCCTCCGCGACGTGCTTCCTTTTAAGGCCCGGTAGTACCCGCTCAAAAAGAAGAAGGAGAGATATGATCATACGAATGTTAGGGAGGCGCGCTAATAATAAAAGTAATAATAATCTTAAATTTCTTACATTCGTCCGAGTATACATTTAGGCACAATCAAGTTTTAAAAATAATTCACCAAAGTTTGGTAATTAAACATAACTTGATTGACTGCCGTAATGTACCATATTGTGAATATGAACCAAATTCATTTTTAGTAAATGAATTTTATAAAATTTATTTTGATAAAACTATTCTAACAGACAGAACAATTAGTCATAATAGACCCGATATAGTTTTACATGAAAAAATTAAAAAAAATAACTTATATCATTGATGTCGCTATTCCAAATTCTTGTAATATTCAGAAAACTGTTTCTGAAAAAATAAGAAAATATACAGATTTAGGAAATGAGATTAAAAGAATTTGGCATTCTCAGACTATAAAAATATTACCATTTGTTATTTCGGCTACTGGCATTATACCTAGCTCTCTCATTCAAAATTTAGGCGTATTAGATTTGTCAACAAATTTGTATATAAAAATATACATGTAGGATTACGAAAGATTTTTTAAATATTTATATTGAAGGATCAGTAGGATTTATCGGACCAGTTAGGATTTCATCAGAGCCGAACCCTCTGATATGAAAATATCTGGAGTCGGTGAAATATTTTCCCATTATGTTTCTGGTGGATTGACGTATTGTTTTGTATTTATTATACTTATATAGTGCACTTACATTGCGTGAATTTACTAGATAATCGTTAGTGGAAAAGTGTGTGGAAGGGTTTAGTCTTTCATTTGGGAAATATTTAACCCGGACATAAAATCTGGAGCACCGTAAAAAAAATATAAACAAAAATTGTGAAAATGCTTATTTAAACTCGACTCGTTTAAAATATAGCAAAAATCTCGTGGGGGAATTTCTAAAATAGCATTTAAAGAAACACTTTGATTTTTTTCATTTTTGGAGCATACTTTGCGATTTTTTTCTATCGTGTTGGCGTGGGGAATGTGCAGAAATCATCTTCAAGAATAATATAATTTTTTTAAGAGCTTTAAAACTTACAGTGTCAAAGGAAAATAAATAAATCCGTAGAAATTCGGGAAGCCGGGACTTAAAATTATTCTTGTTCTAGGAGAAGGTCCCGGGTCCAAGTTCTTGGGTGCGGACTAGGTACTGGGTGCAGTTGCGGCCATCGGGACGCACGTGTTCTTCCGGAACCGGATCTCGGAGCCGGAATCCGCACAAGAAAACTCGCGGACGCCGGTGGAGGCATTCGGGTTCAGGCTCCAGGTTTCAGGTTTGGATCCGAGTCCTGTACCAGGTACTATGGGAGTAGTCGATTTGAAAAAGGAGTAGTTGTAGGATCGGCTTCCCGCGAAGAATCCGAGTTCAAGAGCCCATTCCGGTTGAACCTACACATCGCTAGTGAACAATGGACAGATGAACTCTAGAAATGTGATCTATACTGATTTGAAAGAGAACTGATGCCCCGAATAATTCACAGAAGAGCCGCAGAATTGCATTGAAATCGATTATCTATCTATTCAAGAAGGAATTTCAATAATTGAAAATTTTGATCACTTTCACTCGAAGATTGATCCTCATCTAGATGTTGTAATTTATCAGTAATTCCACCAAAAAAAATGAATAAGGAACCGATATAACGCATCAACTCTGTGTCCGAACATTAATAGTACTCGAGATTTCACATCTGGGCATCTAGATGAATCCCGTTCTAGATGCTGTAATTCAGCCGATGCACGAAATTAGGGAATTGGGTCGGCAGATTTTTATTCGACATGTGCGCGAAATGTGTTACGGGCGGAGTTCGAAATGAGCCAGTATGCAAATAGACGGCCATTATCTTATTGCACAGTTGCTAGTGGCTAGCGATAGCTATATCGGACTCTTACCGCTACCTGCGCAATCTGCAACTTATTATGGCAGCAAATCTTAGACACAATAATAAGATAGTTATGCCAATTATGAACTTTCCACTGATGATAAGTGTGACATTGTAAGGGTGTTTTCTTAATTAATTATTTTTTAGTTACAATATATGAGGGAGGAGGACCGTAGGAAGGGAATATACAGGGTGTTAAGGGACCTACTTGACTTACTTTAACCAGTGATTCCGGACATTATTTGGAGTAAAAAATGTTTCTACAAAAACATAAAAAATGATAGGTGTTGGACAGTTGGTGGCGGGGTGAGGGGTCGGTGAGTGACCTGTGACGACATGCGGAAGAATTTTTTTTTGTTTGAATTTGAAGAAAAAAATATGAAAAAAAAGTCATCAAAAAAAGTCACCGGATACCAAAATTTCATTTACATTTTTTACTCCAAATAATGTCAGGGATCACGGGTTAAAGTAAGTCAAGTACGTCCCTTAACATCTTGTATAGGGATTAAGCTTTCTAGTTTGTGTCATGTTGCTTATTGTAATTTAAGATAAATGAATGTGTGGATTTGTAGATAAATGAGTTCTGTTTGGAGTTGGTCTTGCAAAGGGGGAGATTAAAAGTAAGCGACTGTCTGCTGTTGCTATTTGTAACAATTGATAGGCGTTGAAGAAGATCAGGACTATCGATTAAATTATGTGTAATTTTAAATAGCATTACCGAATCTGCTATATTTCTTCGGGAAGTTAACGTGTGTAAATAAAGAACTTTGCAGTCTTCATTACTGACATGAGATCGAAAAGAGCGGAAGTTAAGGTACCTTAAAAATCTAATAAAACCTTCTTAATGCGGTGATAGCAGCAAAGGCCAAAGAGAAGAAATAATGTTACTTAGAAAGTTGTAACCATGACATCTTTTTTATCTGGGCAGGAAGATGCAAGGATTCAAAAGTTTAGACGTCTTATCTCAGAACCAACTTAATGCAGTTAGAACCTCACCGCTGTAGCCTCGTGATATATATCGAATGTTAAGGACACTCTTTGTTGAGAGACGAGAAACTACACAGATAGTAATTGACATCGTTGTTAAACAGAAAAACTGCATATAGTATGAGTACCTAGAGCCGTGATACAATAAGTTTTATTTAAATATAAACACTGCACAAAAGAACAGAAACACTGGAACTGTGGGAACAATAGATATTAGAAGAATTTATTGCAAGTTATATTGTTTCTATTTATCCATGAGAAGAATTTTGTGAGGTAAAGAGAGCTTCCGTCTACTGAGATTTGGTGACTAAACACGGCTTTGTGATTTCAAGATACGTGACTTTTACAGATCAACCAAGTTTAACACCTTTGAAAAGTTATTAAAATTATTGGAATTTGGATCCTGCTACTGAGAGAACCTTTGGAACCTATCTTTAACCCCCGCGACGCAAGGAGCGGTGTTATAAGTTTGACTTTCTGTGTGTCTGTCTGTGGCAACGAAGCTTCTAAACGAATGGACCGATTATAATGCGTTTTTTTTATTTATTTAAAAGCTGACGTGATCGGGATAATTCTTAGCTATAATTCATGACAATCTGATCAGGCATTTCAAGGTCATCAGCTCTTTTTTTTGTCGGGGGTTGCTTAAAATTTTACATATTCTTCATCATTATCTATCTGTTTGAGGAGAGAATAATGTAATGCCTATGTCATATCTTGCTTTTTATACGAATAACGCGCAGGAGACCAACTGCTCGGAGCTATTGAGATTATGGCGTCCCCAATTGGTAATGTTGTGAGGCTTAAGGGAGTAGAGAAGGAAAGGCAATGGAGAAGATCCATGTTTGATGCATTTTAAAGGTTTCCGTTTTATAAACTACCAACAAATTTCTTGATAAAATGTTGTAGGTAATTTCCGAACGATAATAAATCAACAGCATTTATTTATTGATTTGATCTTGCACACGCTCTTTTCGCGACAAACTTTTGCCTGTCTATTTTGAATCAGCCGCCCAAAATTAAAAGTACTTTTTATGTTCCTTTATATTGCAGAATGATAAAAATCGAAAGCATTTATTGTTTAGACCACACGTGGGCAACCGCCAGCCCGCGGGCCGCATCCGGCCCGCAGAGTTATTTTGTCCGGCCCTGATTAATCTCGGGGAAGTAATAGAGAAATAAATTAGTTAGATACCAAAATTCTCTGAATCTTAAATAACAAAAACAGGGACAATTGGTCATTGAACTGTATGGATATGCCAAAGTTTTTTGTAATAAACTCAGATTAGAAGTTAAAGTTGTTACCATTTTCCTAGTCTATCAACTCATATAATCATCACATGTAATTCTTAGGGAGATAAACTTATAGGCTCAAATAGAGCACTTTGATACGAGGTTTGCCGACCTCCAAAACAAACACTCCATATTTGCTCGTTCGATGGATGCTGATGTGCTGAATGTGCCAGTAAATTTACAGATGGAACTTATTGAGCTTCAGGAGGTCTTATTTTTTTATTTATTTATTAACAGAAACAAACAGTACATTATTTACATTGGTGAAAAAAGTTTACAGTTAATAAATATATTTCAAGTTAGGTACCTATGATATGTTTCATTGAAGTATCTTGTTTATATTAAATTTTTACCGGGTGATGTGCGTTGTGGGAGGGTGTGTGTGTGTGTGAGTGTGTGAGTATGTTTGTGGATGTGAGAAGTGGTGACGTATGTATGTATGCGCCTTGAACAATTTACATTACTGACATGATGCTCTTTTAAATTTAGGAAGTGAATCGGAGAAAATGTCGATATTAGAATTTAGACAAACATTATTTAACATATGAAGAGCACGGTTAATTGGCGAATTAGTTGCTGCATTTGTTTTATAATTAAGCGTGTGGAATAATTCTGTATGGCGTGTACGTCTTAAGGGTATGTTAAAATTAATTAGGGAAAGAAGTTCGGTACAGTCGATGTTATTATTTAAAATTCTGTGTATAAATGTTACATCAGCTATTGTCTCATTTGTTGCAAAGTTTGAAATGTGCATCCAAAGTTATTGTTGAATTTGAAGGCAAGATATTTTATAAATTTGTGTTGAATGTTTTCTATGCTATCAATATACAGTTTGTACTGCGGGTTCCAAATTGGTGAGGCATATTCCAGTGTACTTCTGACTAATGCAAAATATAACATTACTACTGTACGCGGGTTACTGAATACTTTACTGACACGGAGAAAAAAACCAAGCATTTTATATGACCTGTTAACGATTGAGTCGATATGCTTATTACATAGAAGTTTGCTATCAAGGTGAATACCAAGATCTTTACATTCCTTTTTAGAGATGACAGGTTCATTGTGGGAGTGAATAAGAGTACTCAATTATATGTTTATTTCTGGTGAATGTCATAGTGTGACATTTGGAAATATTGATATCTAAACAGTTAACTTTGCAATACTTGCAAAGCCTATCTAGGTCACTTTGTAAAGCTTCACAGTCAGAGAGAGAATGCACCACTTTGAATATTTTCATGTCATCAGCGTAAAGCAAATATTCGGAATTTTGAAAGCATGATCCAATGTCATTTATATAAATGTTGAACAAGAGCGGACCTAGGTGGGAACCTTGCGGGACACCAAATAATAATGCTAAAATCACAATTTAACAACATTGCTTGGACGGATTTTTATAAATTATATTTGGTGGAAGAAAATATACAAATTTACGTGCATTTGCAAGAAAAATCCTTTGGCTTTTGGGCAGCACATAAAGAATGAACAGTTTTTTTCGAGGATGGAAAACAACAATTCAAAAATTTGAATTTGGCTATCAGATGAAAATCTCGAAAATTCTAGGCGATTATCCTTAAGTAATACTAACGTCAATATTGATAGTCTCGTAATTCAATTGCAAGGCCAATCTGCACACTAAATTTTGTAATTAGTATATAATATTAATATTACGTCGTTTATGTAAATAAAAAAATATATAAGAAGTAGCAAGGTGTTTTATTTAATTTAATATTACTTCATTATGTTTAATAATTTGGTCTCGGAGACGGAATGATTATTTGGCCCCAGACCTACGAAAGGTTGCCCATGCCTGGTTTAGACCTTGGGGATATGAAATATGGCACTTTATTTTACTTTCTTCGATTGTTTTATTAAAAAAATACCGTTTTATAAAATTTAAATAGGTTTACGACACCAGCGACTGCTAAGCTGTTTGTCCCCTACCAGCTGTTTGTACATTACTTACGTACTCGTACAAACTAAAATTGATACGCCTGTCCTCTAGCTAAAAAGGTTGATCATCACTGATTTAACACACAAAAAAGCTGAGGGGTAGCGAGGTGGCGAAATTCGCGCCTTTAAAAAGTTTGAAAACCACCGCTGTACACTAAACTTAAAATGATTTGAATGTAAGATAATATGATAAACCACTGTCAAATTTAAAGCATCTGTAAACTAAAAACGGAACCCTTTGAGCAGTGGCGGTCCTTCCCTCAGGTCAATTGGTCAAAGACCTCCCAAAATTACAAGATGATTGTAAAACATAATATTATGCAAATATATTAGTTAGCAGGCAGCGGTAAGTAGAAGACATCTAACGTCTTAAATGGAAGCTTTCTTTTCCACGCACTATGATTGGCTGGGTCAATTTGTCAAAAGTCCCAATATCATGTCTTTTGTCTCTTTACGCGCCATACAATAAATGAGATGGCACTATGTCGCCTAGTAAAAATGTTTTCGGATTCTGAAAACAGTTGTCATTGCCGTGAGGGAGAGAGCATGATGAATATTATGCATCTGAAAGAGATGGTTTGATAACGTATATTAAATGTAATTTAACTTGGGGTACCTACAAATATATACCTATAAATATTGAAACTTTCAGAAAGAAGAATAAGCACAGATTTAATACTGTTACATAAAATACTGCATTACAAAATTGACTGTCCAGAATTACTTCAATTTATCAATATCCATGTACCCAAAAAATTATGTCGACATTTATTACCCTTTTACTTCAATAACACCAGGACACTAGCTTATCAAAATTCTCCGTTTCCGAGACTTCACAGTCTCGGAAATAAATATTCTAATCTAGGTGATATATTTCATCTTAAAACCAATCAGTATAAATGTTGCATATTCTATCACTTTTATTCTTCTAGACACAAATAGATTTACATAATTTCTGCAGTTTTTTTGTTTATATTGAATGTGAGACTTCTTATCATTTTTACATATGTACTTTTTATTTTATTATGTGGTTTTATTTTATATTGTATTACGTATTTTCTTTTCTCATTGTATTATATTTTCTTCATTGTTTTTATACTCAACTTATAAACTATAATGTAAAAGCCCATCAGGGCGTGTAATAAATAAATAAATAAATAAATAAATAAATAAATAAATAAATATGGTCGTATTTAATTTGATATTGTATCATAATACCATTTTTTTTAAATGATCTTCCACTTCTGGATCCCTAGAGCCGCCTCTGCTATTGAGACTTCAGTATGCAGATTATACCGCTCTGAAACTCTGTACCGTAGACCAATTGCGTATGAGTCAGACAGAATAACAAAGCAGTTTAGATACTGGACTGGACCGTGAATTAGCCCCCCGGCCCCGGCAGCGGAGTGGTGTGGTGTGGCGTAACAATCACAACAGGAACATAACTAGATCAGGAGGTCTAGGTCGTATGTAGATAAGAGAGGAATCTATCGAATATGGAAGTTTTTATAGAACCAGACGCATGAATATTATTAACCTAATCTAGAATCTGTCTAATTTAGGGAATTTGGGCATTTTTTGAACTCGGTAAGGTATTTCTTCAATGTTCTTACATATTTACATCTATGGAGGCATTTTTGAAGACCTCGGTGGTGGAGGGATAAGGCTCTTGACCACGAATCAGAAGATTGTGAGTTCAAAGTTTGATTCATTTTATTGTTTCTGTTCTCTTTCTAGATCTCATTTGTATAAAATGTGTATGTAGGACTAGGTATTATTTGAAATGCAAACACAAGATACCATTATGTTTTAATAATTTACTTTTAGGTATGTATATATTACTTTTATGATAATTTAAAAAAACTATGCTAAGCAAACCACGGTTATCTTTCCTGTATGGATTGGTTATTATTATTTTTTATCTTTTAATTCTTTCTCTTCTCTTTTTTTCTTATTTTATACAACCCATCTCTGCGTAGGACTATGATATGCAATGCTTACACTTTTGTTCTATATCGATATGTTTTAATCCTCTGTTATTAAGTACCTACCTAAGTAGTCAATATTTTTTTTTTAAACTTTGCTAAACAAAGAACAGTCACTTTGTTTAAATCTTTTATTTTTATTTTTTTTTTTTTTAATATTATTTACAGACCATGTTCCGTATGTTAATACTCATCCTAATTTGACTGTCCTAAAACGGGAATCCTTCTAGTTGGGCAGTCAAAAAATTTCTTAAATAATGTATATAAATAATGTATGTATTTTACTAAATAAAACAAAAAAAAATTTAAAAATTGGTTCAAATCACGGTGTACGCAAGTAAATTTTAATTGATTAATTTGAGTTATTTCACAATAATTTATACATTAAAAATAATATATAGCGTAGGAATTCGCGGCACATTTCCTGAGCGATAGATACTTTCAGTACCGCCCTGGTGAAAGACCACCATTAATTCATTGACATTAGCCGTTTTTGGTGACCAGATCCGAATATTCAGGTAGTAGCCTCACAACATACCCCAATTGGGGGTGCCATAGTCTCACTGACTCCAGACGGTTGAGAGCAGCAAAGAACGGGAAATAAATTCATATGTGACTGGTACAATAGCATAACCGTTACACTATTAATGTCTCGAAAACATGGCACCTGAGGAAAACTAATTTCCTATGCCTATGTCATCTTTGGGGATGCTGTGTGGAAGGTCTTTTTAGGAAAGGAAGGAGAGAAAGTTCTGAGAAGGAAAAGCGTGAGGGTGGGTAGGAGGAATCAGGGGTCAATGTGTCTAAGAGTGACGGACGTATGAATCCATCCCTTCAACTGCGGTGCAAGGTGATGAGAGAGACCGGCTGGAGAGGTCTAGGTTAGGTCTCCCTCAACCAGTCTCTCGCAATCCGGCCCGCCATGCGGTAGGTGGACAAACATATTGGCCGTTAAGACCTAGACAATCCTTAACCCATGAACCCGGGCACCCCTACTAAGTCACCAAACGTAGCGAACCACTTGGGGTGACTTACGGCAGGGGTGGTGGTTATAGAATAAATAGTTCCCGGGGCGGTGGTACCCATATCCGCCTCCCAAATTTCAGTGGTAGAGTAGAACAATGAACAATGTGAACTCCCTGCTTCCAGTGCATTTTTTAAAGCGCTCCTCTCGTTTAAAAGTAGACTAGATTTTGTCCAATATCCGATAAGAGAGGTAAACCACACGGCAGAAAAGATGAAAAGAAGATAATTGATGTTTAAGTAAAAATGTTTTAAGTTATGTTTGGCATTATGGTCCATGAAGCATTAGACACTGAAGCCAGCGCAAAAAGCGATCGAACAATCCTAATCGAACAAAAAAACTCATCAAGGCTATCAACGCTGTGAGCCAGTGGCGTGGGGACTAACTCACGAGCCCTGGGGCAAACTTATAAACCGGGCCCCGGAAAATAAAATATTTTAGAATATATTATATTTTTAAGTATCGGCCACCTACTATTTTCATGGCTGAAAAATAAATGGCCCCGGAAACCATTTATTAGATCACCAACACCTCTGCCATAGGTCACCCCAAGTGGTTCGTTACGTTTGGTGACTTAACAGGGGTGCCCGGGTTCAAGGGGTCCACACTGACCCCCAGATTCTTACCCACCCCTCGTATCTTTTTCCTTCCCACGACTTCCTCTCCTTCCTTTCCCTAAAAAGACACTCCACGCAGCATCCCAAAGATGACATGGGCCCTGAGGGGAATTATTTTCCTCAGGGCCTCCTGTGTGAGGCTAATGTAAAAAAAATAATACCAAATATAATCGAGTGAGAAATGCGGAGATTAGCAAAGAACCCAATGAGTTAAATTAAGAAAGGTACGTTTAGATGGTTTGGGCATGTACATACATAGAGCGAATGAAAGAAAAAAATTAGTGTAAGATGTAATAAATGTCAGGGACGCCCAATACAAAGCTAGATTACCCCAGCGGGAAAACGGCGCGATGGTGAGTTACTTAGAATAATTTCTCCAACACGAACGGAACAGATAAACAACATTTTGACAAATAACAACCAAAAGATCAACTATAAACTAGCTTGATAGCTTCCAAAAAAGTACCATTACGTAGACTTTGTAAAGGCAAACTAAAAAACAATCGATTTTTATTTTCTTTTAATACTTTTTTGAAGGTTATTCCCATCAGTGAAATATATTAGAATAAGTTAACAATAATAATCTAAACGAAAATATGAAAGAGAACAAGCTACAGAAAAAACAGAAAAAGATAATGCTCGCAACTGGGACTCGAACCCTGGTTCGAGTTCGAACATTGGTTCGACCATTGTCTTTTTCTGTGTCTTGTTCTCTTTCATATTTTTGTTTAGATTATTATTGTTAACTTATTCAAAAACAATCTTTTAACATTGTTTAATGCATTTTATACTAGCCTGTGTGCGTGTGAAACATGATGTCACTACCGAATCAGCTCGATGGAACGACTCCGGAGAACGGTCTTCAAAAAGTACAAGATATCTTAGAAAATGATAAAACAATTTTTTTGGTGTTATAGTCTAATATATATTTTTTAGATTTATGTTTTAAATTATCTAAACGTTTAAAATCATTTTTGGTATATCTTGGCTTATAAACGGTTTAAGTTTTGCACGGAGGCCCCCAACGATACGGCCTCTGGGGAGCTGCCGAAGTGGTCGCCACGCCACTGCTACGAATAAATACTATTTTGTATATTTTTATGCGGAATAAATCATATTCCAGAACCAACACGGCACAGAAGAGGCGAGAAAAAACTAAAGACATAAAACACGATTACACAAAAAAAACTAAAAGCAGAAATAAATAAAAATATGAAGGCATGTAAACAGAATAATCTGTTGAACATAAAATACACCTTCCGAAAATCTAGTCGCACAAGCCACGTAAATTACATGTCATGAGGTGTGGGGTGTGGCATCTTCTAGAGCTTTTGGCCAGAGCTCACTATTATATACATCGAGGGCATGCGCACATCAAATCCCCAAAGTTTCATCGCAATCGGATGAATGGTTTAGCAATGCAAGGAACGATAATACATACATGCAAGCAAGCAAACATTGATTTTATATATATATATATATATATATATCAAACGAAGATATTCGTCAATTCTTTAAAATCCCGAAATTAAATTGTAGGAGAATTATTTCTGATCAATTGTTATTGTACAGAATCCTAAATAATACGATATCTTCCCCGTATCTTTTACAAAAAATAGATATTAGAGTTCCTGGTCGCAATGGCCGAAACGTATCCCTTTTTTATAACAGCCGCTCCAACACCAACTACTTACAAATTGAATTCATACATCGAGCCTGCCACTATCATAACACACACCTCACATATACAGACATCTTCAATATAACTTTCAACAAATTCAAAGCAACACTATCAGATAAATGTAATGCATCACAACACACCACTTAACATCCATATTTATATTTATTTATTATATTATTTATTATATTATTAATCAGATTCCTTTTCCTAATTTGCAATATTTTTTCATATTCCCTAATTACATACATATCATCCATATACTCCTATAAGATCATAAGCTTACCCTTTATTGTGTTTTTCTATATTTTATCATGCATATTTAAGTATTTAGCTTCTCCTAACTATTTTTTTTCTTAATTTTTCTTTATGTTTAATTTAGCTTCTCTTAACTATTTTTATCTTAGTTTTTCTTGTCAGCGAAAAAAAAAAACAAATTTTATCAGCGAAAACATGTTTTTAGGCTTACTGTTTTATTTTAGCACTCTTTATTTTTATGTATCTTTGTAAAGCTGTTTGTTTTCCAAATAAAGATTATTATTATTTATTATTATTATATATATCATAACAGTACCATAGAGGTGCATTTATGGATTTATGCACAAAATCAACAAAATTGTACCTAACTTAAATAAAAGAAGGAAAGTAAAATTAATTGACAAACTTTCCTTGCTTAGAATAAAGAATAACACAAGAAGTGTCTTGTGGAGGGATTTTATTAATCCAAATTCGTGCCGAATTGAGGGACTTATTACAATATTGTGTTTTCAAAAAATTAAAATGGTATGGAGTTGACCGGTCAGAGGTTGAGTGGGCATCGGGTTTGGGTCCCACCCAGGCGTTCCGTCTTCGATTCCTCGTGTGGCTAAGTCCTCCATCACGACTCAAGCAACATTTTCAAATATTGTCGGGTTATTCGTAACCCGGGAATGTTTGCCTTTCTTTAAAAAAAATCTACGGTGTCAGGCGAGTGTGAGTGAGAAGGAGCGCTGGGCTATTGGACTAAATGGAACATTTGATTCCATTCAATTTTTTTTTGAGAGTTCAAAAGTGTACATTTTTCCTCAAAGCCTCACTTGTCAAGAAATCTATTTTTAAAAAGAGAACAAAAAACATTTTTACAGTGTGTCTTTTAAGCAGATTTAAGTGAAGGGATCATAACAGGCACCTGATAAAAAAGTTTTCGTGAAATAACGAAAAGCATTTTTGTGAAAGAGCCGATGAAATAGTATTCTTATAGCGTGCCCTACGCGAATCAGAAGCGGTAAAAGCGTACGTGCCGCAGTAAGCGTAGATATCTACTCGATATGTTTATAACCACTTTCTGTTGTAGTGAGTTGAGCTTTTTTGCTCCCAGCTGTGGTAGATTGTAGCGATATAGAAGGTTTTGTGCTAAGGGATTATTGGGTTAATATACTATTAAATGGAGAGTTTAATGAATTAAAATGCATAGAGTAATAATTAGACGCGTTATTATTATTTTTTAAATCTTTTTAACAATCCTTTAGAAAAGAATGTGCCCGGGTGTACCCCGTTCTAATGTAATATTGTACACGGTTGCGTTTTTGAATTATAATTAAGTACCTACCTATGTCAAAATATTATGAGAGGAAAATTATAAAGCAATATCTAGAAAGAAACACCCTGTGACCCCCATTTCCTACTTTGACATTACTTTCGTCTCTCTGGCGCCTGTCCCAATCACATTGTAAATTACACACTTGTATGTATGTTACAGTTAAAACTAGTTTTTAGTTATAACGAGTTTTCTCTAGTTAAAACTAGTTAATTCTCCAATAGGGAGCAGAGTCCTGTTGGAGAATTGCTCCTCATTGGGGTTGGCACTTTTGGAGTTCTTTGTTCAAATGCTATTTCAACATCGATTTTTATTTTTGGCTATTCATCACGCCTTCGTTTGGCATCAAAGATCCAACCCCTATGTACGAAAAACACCACCAAAACATTTATTTATTGAAACATTTGGTTGTTTTCAGTTTGGTCAATATGCCACAAGTTGAAGGAAATTATGAAATATTTCCGGGAAAAGGAGATAACTGTTTTAGATTGGCCCGGGAATACACCAGATATAAACCCTATTGAGAATTTATGGACCATTTGCAAAGCTAAATAGACTATGCAAAATCGACTGCACTACAAGAACAAAGATGGCAGAAATTCAGGTTTTTCTTTCAGATTTCGGGATGAGAGGGTTTCTGAAAATTGTCAATAATTAGCGGAGTCCGTGCAAAAACGAGTGAGAAAAAAGTTATTTCATATTAATTTGCATAATCGTTGTTGTATAATTATGTACGAATATTATTTTACAAGCAATAAATGGTTTTACCATAATAATTGATAATTATTCCATTAATTTGCACAATACTTTTAATAAATTTATCCTGAAGTATCCTTAGAATTCAAATTAGCCAAAACCGGTTTCCGGTTTGTTGAAAATGAAGCTGTTACAACCAAAGACAAGCAACCATTCACGACAAGTTCATTTTATAATTTTCTATTGCTGTTTATACTAACAAAGGGGGAGTTTTCCGAAACCGTTCCACATTTCATCCATATAAAGTGGATTAAAACGCAGTTAGATATTTATTAATTTATTTAACATAATTATTTTCTTAGATCGTAATAATATTTACTATTATCAAAATTAATTAGTCAAATAAATTTTTTCACCTAGTCCTTTTAAATGAAATATATAAAAGGGCTAGGTGAAAAAATCTTCCAAGTCGGACAGTCAAAAGGTCGCTTTATGTCACAAATTGCCACATAATGTTTTCTGTAGTTAAACAAAAAAACAATAAATAATAATTGAATTGATAAGAATCCGCTTGATGATGTAATGTGATGTAACACCGAAAAAGCTCAAATCCAAAAGCACATTAAAAATAAACTATTGATTACCTCCAATGAACATATCCATCAGGAGTACTTCATGACATATTCACATTTATGTCTAATGTGTGAATATGTGTATACTATGTAATGCATGTATGTACATTTGACTAAGTCTCACTTGTCTTTTTTCTTATCATTTCTTTTTTCTTATCATTCCTTTTTCTCAAATTGAATTTAATTGCTTCAAAATTATTCTTGTTCTGTCTTAATCTTCTACATTCATACTTGAATTAATAATTAAAAAAACTGTTTTTATTTTTAAACAACTGTCATTTTCATAATACATAAATTATGTAAACAAAAACCTAGCTAACAACCACTCTATAAATTGCCAACTCAAAATAAGCGTTTCACACTAGCGAGATGGGCAATACGTCATCAAACGGCAAACCGACTTAGCTATAACAGATCATTTGGCTTGGCCTATTTCAGCATATCGCTCGCCGTATGCCGAAATACGTCAAGCCAAATGATCTTTTATAGCTGTGTGTGACACATGCATTACTCTAATCAAAAGTAATATTAAAATAATGAAATTAAAAACTTAAAAAAACAGAAGGAATAAAGGCCGCGAAAATTGAGAGCGTTTTATGATTTTAAAGCAGCAAGGGTCTGGGTCTGGGCACTGGGTCTGGGTCTGGGTCTGGGTCCGGGTCCGGAAGGTCCCGTTACTATTGTCGTTGGGCCATCGGAATGTACGATACGTTGTGAGTTGTGAGGTCACTGGCGACTGGCAACTGGCGAACATTCGAGAGAAAGTGACGGGAAAATTCTTCAGCGGGCCGCGACTAGTATTTTAGGTAGCGGGACTTCACTGAACGATTGCCCACTAGTTGCACACTACATAACAGTGGCGGTTCGTAATCCAAAATATTGGAGTTCAACAAAAAAGCGATTTAAAAATGAAATTCGGCTTTCTGTAAGCAATCTTCTTTATCGAATGTACATATATCGATAGCGGAAAAATGAAATACTAATATTGTTCAGGAGAGAAGTCGTCCATTAATCACGTGATGTTTTTTAGGAACTTTTTACCCCTCCCCCGGTGATATGTGGTCAGGTTTTAGACTACCCCCCCTCTACCCAAAATCACGTTTTTTTTTAAAGTACAAAGTACATCGAAATTTTCTGAATATTTTCTTTAAATACATGTATAATCTGATTAAATTTTGGAAAATTAAGCATTGTGACCAAAATTTACAGAGAGACATTAAGGTTGCAGGTTGTTTTTGACTGACATTTGGTTTAGAAATTGTGCGTTCAACGAAAAATAAATACACGTGATATCTCATAATATCCCCCCCCCCCCCCGTTTCGAGCCTCACGTGATTATTGGACGACCCCAGAGCGAAAAGAAATTTCATTTTTTTTAAATGCATCTCCTCTTTTTGTAGACCTATAATTAAATTTTTTTATTATAAAATAACATTGAATAGATCTTTCAGAATACTCAACATTTTTTGTAAATTTGCTTAATAATAGAATTTAATTTTTCAGAGAAAAAATCACATTAAAATGCACGTCGTAATTATTAGGAACTAGCTGAATACCCCAGGGAGTAAATATGAGATTGAACTGACGTTCGAACCCACAACGGATCTTGCTTTATATACACCTACCAATAAGTAGCACCACCCATATGAAAAAGGCTTCGAATGGTCCACAATGTTCCAGAACATTCCACAACATTCGAGAGTGTTCTGGAACGCTCCACAAAGATATGGGATATTCCGGGATGTTTCCAAACGTTCCACAGAATATTCACGAACGTTCTAGACTATTCCCGAACATTCCAGAATTTTCCGCGATGTTCTGGAATGTTGTGGAATGCTCTCAAATGTTATGGACTGTTCCGGAAATTTCTAGGGGGCGAAACTACCAGCCCTTAAATCTTCAAAAGCACCCCCTTTAGGTGAAAATGGGAACCTTCTTCATGGGTGAGGGTTAGAGGGCTACCACACCATATAACTAACTACCTTTATCTTACCGGGATTCGTTTCTGAGTTTTAGCGGCACGTACATTGATTACACTTTCTTTGATTATATATATATAGATTATTAATTATAATATTATAATTATGTATGACTGTAGAGGATTTTCATCTCCGACTTGACGCGACGTCTGGTGAGAACCCGACGCTTTGGACCGCTCGACAAACTAACTGACGTTATAGACTTTCAAGGTTATGAATGAATGTGAAAGGTTTGTATATTTCCCCTTTGAATTGGTACCGTGACGCGCCGTATAATACATAATCTCACATTTGAACATAACAATGGATTCTTGAGAAATGTTTACATTCACGACGTCATTATTAACTGCCTACTAGATTATGTTATGATTGATGGGCGACATTGATATGATACTTTTATTTATTTATTTTAGGGAAAGTTGACAGCAATTCTGTGAATACACCATAATAAGACAGTAAGTTAATATGAAGTAAGATTAAGAAATCACCCTCAGATGGTTTGGGCATTTAGAAAAATGAAGAACCTAACAACCTATTTCTTAAAATTATTTAATGTGAATACCGAAGGTAAGTCGAGAGGGGAAGATGATGGGGAAGAGGAAGGTGGGGAAGTATCCGGTTATTCAGATCTAGTCACCAAACACAGCAGAAGCCATTTCAAGCAAAGTTTGAATTCTGAATGTGCGACTTTATACCAGGGCAATACTGAGAGTATTTTTTTACATGGTAAAGTGATGATCCCCCGTGATCTAGAAAAATCCAGGGAAATTTCGCCCTGAAATCTGTTTTGCACACACCAACTCTGGTCCGGAGACGGTAGGACTGTGGAATCCCTCATTGTTAAACGTTGTGATACTGAAGGGAGTGAGGATGTGGAGTGTGGCAACAGTGTTACTCTATGAGCGAATGTGTAAGGAACTCTTAAAGAAAAACTACGGCGAACAAGATAACATTACTACAGTTTGAACTGCACGTCACTCGCTATTCCATAGTATTTGCCCGTGTAAATAATAAACAGTGCGTCATATCCCCGCCCATTAATACTGCGTGTACAGGTAAGTATAACCGTGAACCGAGCCACGAATTATGGGAAAGGAACGAAGCAACCGCAAGAGGTCAGCGAGTTGTGCCTTTTTCACGCGAACGGAACCAATGATTTTCAATATTTGCAAGTAGAAAGTTATTTTGGTTTGGCGTGGTAACTAACTTCACTTTTTCTTGTTATGAGATACGAGATTGCAAAGACGATTTCTCATTATCTATTTACCAATTTCCGATTTTGATGTTCGATCTTTTGTAAAGTATTTTAATTTAAAATATACTAACCATTTTAAAACATACATAAACCTACAGATACATATGTAACCAGCTACGGTATGATAATTGATTGCATAGAGTTCTAACTTCATTTCCCTAATGCCACGTTCTAATTAAATATTCTACTTAATTAAAATACTATTCACAAGAAAATACTTTTCACAAGATTGAACATCAAAATCAGAAATCGGTAAATAGATTATGGGATGTCGTCTTTGTACACTTTGACACCTCAGAACATGGTAAGCTGATGCTAGAACTACACTGCGCCTCGTAAAAACGGTCCACTCTCAGATATAAAGAAAATGATTCAGAGTGAAGTTAAAACCTTGTAAAACATGGAAGTTTTAAAAATTGGAACTAGAGCTTCGTCATACATCTACGGAAATACAACAAAGAAACTATTTTGCCTATAGAAATGAGCAAAGGAAATTTAGCATTCAAAGGTAATTTTTGAAAAAAGTGTCAGTTAGAAGTTAGAACCTTGCCATTTTGAGAGTTCATACAGTCCACTTATCACTAGTTCAGATAACATTTTAAAATGCGACTTATACGAGAAGATACAAATTATACATCATCAATATAAAATCACACACGCGATTATTGTGCAACGTGTATTATGGATGTGGCACGATCTCTTTTTTAAACAAGAGAAGAGTATAAGCCACTTTATTACAATATCTACTACTGCTATTCAGATAAATACGATCGCAGCAATGCTATTAATTATCCATTCACCGCGTCACCCTCGAAGCACTAATGCATTAACGAACGACAATATTATGATATTGAACAAATTTCACACGCAACCTATAATAAATATAGCATAGTGCTTATCTAGCAATACAACTGTAGCACATTGTTAATCTAGGAATACAACTATAGCATATTGTTTATCTAGCAATACAACTACAGCATATTGTTTACCTAGCAATACTGTACTTTTAAATTTTTCTTGCTTTTATTTTTATTTCACGTATGTATTTTTTTTATTGTAACTTTATTTATGTTTTATATGTTCAAATTGTAATGTCTTTATATATTTATGTTAAAGCCCTATGGGTGTAAAATAAATAAATAAATAAATACGACTATAGCATATTGTTTATCTAGCATTACAACTATAGCATATTGTTTATCTAGCAATACAACTATAGCATATTGTTTATCTAGCAAACCAACTGTAGCATATTGTTTATCTAGCAATACAACTATAGCATATTGTTTATCTAGCTAAACAACTGTAGCATATTGTTTATCTAGCAATACAACTGTAGCATATTGTTTATCTAGCAAAACAAATGTAGCATATTGTTTATCTAGCAATACAACTACAGTATATTGCTTATCTAGCAATACAACTATAGCACACTGTTTAAATAGCAATACAACCATATCACATTGATTATCTAGCAATACAATTACAAATACATAACACAAAATACCAGCTTTCTTTCGTTTTGTCACCCACTTCGGCTTAATAAAATAAAATCAAACAAATATTTATTGTTAATGGGGTATGTTCACAAAAAATGTTCGGTACAAGTTAACCCCTCAAACTAATTTGTTCGCTTTTATTCTATCTTACGTTTTTTTTGTTTAAGGCAATTCACCCTAAGAAGAGTGCTATGTGTTCTATCTTACTTACTATTATAGTGAGAAATATGATCTAAACGGCGTTAAAAAGAGAAAACACAGCGCTTTATATTCAAATCTACAATTTAATCACCTAATAATTAAAACGTACACCTTTATTAAAAGTTTCCGAGGTGAAGATAAGTTTTATAAAGTAAATTTGTCTATTAATATATCAGTAATTTTATTTAGAGATAACCTAAGGTGAGCCGTTTTTAAAACTTTTTTATGTTTGCATTAAAAATTTGTATGTATAAAAAAATACATGTTTATTTCTAATAACAAAATTTGAAAACATATTTTACCACCTTTCAAAAACAGTTTTTAGTTTGCGGATACGTTCAGAAATATTCCATTAATTTATTTGGATACAAAGTGGAAATAAGAATATAAAAAGAATATGGTCGAAGGGTCCGAGGAGTTAAAGTGTGCGCCGAATATTAAAAGGTTATTTTTGTTCAATTCTGATCGTGGCACCAAAAATGTAATTTTTTAATATAGTTTAATTAATAATTATTAATTTTCAAGTCGATCTAAAATCGCGAATTCCGTAACGATTCTAATTTGGATATGAAAACTGACAAGGTCAATGCCAATGTCTGCTAAGACAGCACTCGCCGGGATCACAAACGTTTGCCGGTGTGACGTCATAAACGCCCCCCCCCCCCGCTCGAATAAAAAATCGCATGTCTTAAATCGTGGTAGAAAATTAATATGTCAAATTAAAAATGTTAGTATAATAGTATTTTTGACAGCAAAAAAAAAAAACAGTTAAAAAACCCTATTCGTGGCTCAGACTCCAGTGCACTATAATTTATTATAGTAGTACGTTAATGACAGTAAAATCTGTTTTACCTGGTCATGACAGTTTCGTAGAAATCGGCTCCCGACGTCTTCAATCCACTTCCTCATCATAAATGTATTATGTAATTTTTTCTACAGCAATGAGATGAAATCAAGTAGGTACTAACCTGAAACAAAAAGAACACAACATTAGTAAATGAGCACATGGTAAATTGAAAGTAGGAAGATTATTGCTTGGTTATTTTTTTTTATGTGAACACCTCACAAGAACCGCTAGAAGCCAGAGGGACTATGGCATCCGTATTCGAATTAAGCTCAATTATGGCAGTTAATTGTTCATTAAATTCGAACGTGTACGAACTTAGTTCCATTATTTCTATCAATAATTTCCTTGGAATAGTCATATTTTTAAAAATATATACGTAGTTAATTTCTCCTAATCAAACCAAATTGTTTCTCCCTTTGTATCCTTTCCCATTCGTTCCGTTCCCCTTCCCCTCACCGCATGCGAATCGAACATGCGACGCCCCACCCGGGCGTCGCATGTTCGATTCCTCGACTGGCTAAGTCCTCCATTACAACACAAGCAACATTTTCGACTTTCTGTGGTGGTAGTAGGAGATTTTCAAAAATTGTTGGGTTATTCGTAACCTGGGAATTTTTGTCTTTCTTTTTAATAGAAAAAGAATCTTTCAAAGCCACCGTGATCCAAACTCATAGTCGGGGATCATCTTTACCTGTATTAGGGACATACACACTATACACAGAGAAACTTTCAGGTTTTATAAAATAACAAAGGTCTGATCGTCACGGGCTCTTGGACTAAAAGTTTCTTCGCACTCGGATGAATGGTTTAGCAATGCATAGACATCTCATATAAACCCAAGCATATTTTGATTTATATATATATATATATAGATTACACGAGAACTACTGAGACCCGGAGTCAGTGAGCAACCGCAATTTGGGTATGCTGTGTCAGAACTGATTGCAAATTCTGGTCTTTCACCAGGGCGATACTGAGAGTATAACCAATTTTATAAGGTTCTTCGAAACATAAAAATCCATAACGAACCCCCAAAGCGAAAGTGTTATTAAGTTTAACAAACTTTATTGATTTCTGGAAAACTTCAAAATAATGCATAACTAGACTAAACAAACAAGAGGTGTCAATATAAAGTGAAAAATATTCATAAATCAACCGTATGTGGCAGAGGTTTGATATTGCGATAAAGGAACGAGAGAAAACAACATTTGACAAACAGAAATTGCAAATCAATAAATGCTTTAATAAATAATAATAACAAATTACTATATTAATAATAGACCTTTAAACTATACATAGGTTCATAGATAGGTCCCACACAACTCAACAAAGGATATTTATTATTTATAGAAAACATGCATTTATAATAGGCCGAGCAATAAGAATTGAGGAAACCAACGATAAGTTGGGATTATGTGAATTGGTGCTGGTATATTCTTCACTACGTGCAAAATGTGACTAGCTTCGTCCAGACTGGTCCAGACAATCACAACTTGTTGTGAGGCGGGTATGGTTCGGATGAATAAAGAAAAAGAACTTATTAAAACAATAAAAATCTGAAAACTTCAATATCTAGGACATGTGATGAGACATCCAGAGAAGTGGGTACGAGATCTTGCATCTCATAATGCATGGAAAGATTGCTGGAAGACGGGGCCCCGGAAGAAGGAGAACATCATGGCTGAAAAACCTGAGACGGTGGTTTGGCCAGTCTACTGCAGAGCTGTTCCGGGCCGCAGTAAACAAAGTCCAACATTGCCAACACGATAGAAAACATCAGTTGAACGGACAGGGCACGAGAAGAAGAAGAAGAGGCGGGAATGGGACTGCCGCCCCGGGAACCGTTTATTGGATAACCAACACCCCAGCTATAGTTCAACTCGCGTGGTTCGTTACGTTTGGTGACTTAGCAGGGGGGCGGGTTTATGGGGCGAGGTTTATCTGGGTCTTGGTGGCGGATGCATCTGCCCACCTACTGCGTGACGGGCCGGATCGAGAGATACTGGTGGAGGGAGGCCCTTTGACCTCTCTAGCCGGACTCTTTCGACCCATCGCCTTGCTTCGCAGTTGGAAAATTCATACTTTTGTCACTCCTGGACACACTGAACCCCAGATTGCTACCCACCCCTCGTAGCAGCGCAGTCCGTTATCGACTTTTCTGGGCAGGATGTGGATGTTCGTTTTTAACCGAACCGTCTTATGATGCGAGTAAGCTGTAATGCATCTAAAATGGTCCAACAATATATTCGATTTTGTAAATTTCGTCCTATTTTCCTCATAAGAGTCCCAGCTGCTCCCGTCTGGAGCCAGTGAGACTATGGCATCCCCAAATGGGGTATGTTGTGAGGCTGAAGGTAGTGGTAAGGGGAAAGGGAAATGCAAGAGAAAGGTGAGGAAGAAACTGGATACTCAGATATGGTTACCAAACACGGCTAAAGCCATTTGAAGCAACGTTTCGATACTGAATGATAGTCTTACACCAGGGCGATTCTGAGAGTATATTCCACTCTCCACATCTCGGATTCTCAAGTATGCAGAGTATGTAGAACAATTCTCGCACCATTACAAAAAGGATTAGTAATTCTATAAGATTTTATATTCGTTGACTAAGTAGTGATAGTACAATGCGCGTTGCTTGCAAACTGTCAGATTCATTTATTTATTACTCAAATAATTAAATGTAAATTAATAATTATGTAAAGAAATAAATGAATTTATTATGTAAATGAAATCTTTAGCACGGAAGATCTCAGTGAGGATACTATTATCTCTGCTTACAACAAAAAAGGAAGATAATAAAAAATATATTATTTTTATTATTAGATATTATTGACAAATCATTGAAAGGGAAAGACTACCCGCTCCGAGCAACTTTGTTTTTTCCCCTTACGGGCCCCGTCTATGGTTTTCTTGGTCTGTGATCCAGACAGTTCACACAAAGTACAACGAACATCCCCAGCTAGCAAATAAACAATTAGGCAATCAAAAGGGCAACACGAAGGACTTTCTATTAATATTCAACTATTGACTGAAATATGATCGCGCTAGTCCAGCTCTTTCGACATTCGCCCTCGCGCGGTTTGGGCAAAGCTAGTTTTGTATAGAGATAGAAATACGAAAGTTATGCATGATTTAACACCGTGTACTCCTGCAGGAGCGATCAAATAAAGCGAGTAGCTGCGGGAAAAGAAAATACTAAAAGATGATCATAAGTGAATAATTCGGGGTTAACATGCCGCGTCAGGAGAGACGAGGAGACGTGACCCAAAAACACACCGGGCTGCATACTCGCAAGGCAAAGGAAAGCTGGGAAATTCAATCAAATTGCTCCTACACTGTTGGGAAACTGGCGCTTGAAGCAAGGAGGTATCATGTTTTGATCTCGGGGGAATGCAAAATATCAGCAAATGCAAACCTTTTCCACCAACTAGGTCAAGGAAAAATGCAAAACATGATTAAAATATCAAGTAGGTATATCTAATTTAAACAAGCATTTCATAATAAAAGTTTTCCCATTTCTGTTAATTATTATAAACCACTAGCTGGTTCCCGGCATGAGTTGCTGTGTCATATTCAAAGAAATAAATTATTTCTCCTTTCATGTCCTTTGCCGTGCGTCCCCGTTCCCCTCCCGCTTCCAGTTCCCCTTTCGCTCCACGGTCCCGCCAACTCCCGCGTTCCATATTATCAGTCCCAGTACATTCGATTTTCAAACAGCTCGCGTGCGTCCTATTACATTTTTTTATTATAAATATTAATTTTTGTATATTATAAGAACAATCAATCAAATTTGGTACCTAACATATGTTATGTTATTCTTGATTCGATTCTAAGTATTAGGCGAGTGCTTCAAATAAATTAATTAATTTAAAGAGTTTCGAAAATTTATTTTTGATTTAACAATCATTGTTTTGCAAAATTTCATTCTCAAATTTTGACATTTTTGGCAGTTTCGCAAAAGTTTTTGTAATGATTAAAAAACTTTTCAGATGTATTGTCATGTGGTTGTAATAATCCAGAAACCTTCGCGGGGTTTTAAAAAGGGTATTTTGAAAGTTTCAAAAATTTCCTACGCTTAATATAGCAATACATGGACATCTCAAATACTCATATAAATATACATATATCTGTACCTAGCCTCTCTGATTCTCCAATGTGCTCGATAATAACAAATTGAAGATGTCGAGCACACATTATCAAAGTGCATTGAATATGAACGACAGAGAGTGGACAATATTAATGACCTAGAACTCATTGGAAGTTCAGAATTTAATAGCCTCAACTGAGTTTCATGCCATATCGAGAATAATGAAATTTATTAGATCATGTAAACTGGAAAATATTTGAAAGTGAATTTTTATATAAAATGAATATAAAAGGACTAAGTACCTTTTAAAGATCATTAGAGATTATAATGATAATATTATAATTTAAAAAACAAATGAGGCAAAAAATGACAACATTGTGTGAGTCAGAAGTCTCGATAATATACATGACATTAAAAATATATATTTATACACATGTATATATATATATATAAGCAAGCATATTTTGATTTTTTTATATATGTATATAGATGCGAGAAAAGAGTTTTGTTAGAAACTGAAGCTATAATAAGCAATGAGCCAACGAGGTATCATGTTTTGTTCCCAGGGGAATGCAATGTTCCAGTGATGACAAACCTTTTTCATTAAATAGGTCAAGGTAAAAAGGCAATTATTGTGTATAAAATTCACAAATCAGATTTTAAAAAAGGTTTAACACGTTATTATTAGATACTCAAGCAAGAGGGTGTCAAAATAAATTATTTTCCTCAGGGCCTCCAGTATGCAGTTAATCTAAAAAAATATCTCAGTATGTACATACAATTACAAAAACAAACTCTATAAAAGGACACATAATATTAACTAACTATGTAACCGCATCCTCTATGCCTACAACGCGATCTTGGAGTACACTATTTACCTCATTCACATTCATACTTCATACATACTCTTATATTATTCTGACTCTTGACATGCCCGAGTTTTATATATATATATATATAAATTTTTAAACACCGTAACATGAATAACGTGTAAAATTGCTTATATTACAATCATTCATACTCATTAATAACACCAGGTACATCACTGCATTGTATATATAATTATAATTTCCTATTGTTGATTGATGGGTTGGTAATTTGAATTAGTTATTTATGAGCAGTTGTCAGGTTGGTTAAAGGTTTTCAATCATTATCAGTAGTACATAATACAATAAAACGATATACATAATACAATGTATTATAATATATTGGTACTCGTATAAGTACGGTCCCTTTATCGCAATTTCTGGGGAAAAGGGACCTTAAAAGTTGATGTGTATTAATCCCTCAGGCCTCGACCATATTCTGTCAGTAGGTTAGAATATTTCCGCTGTGCAATAAAATCCAAATAAATGGAATATTTGAGAACATATCCGAAAACAAAAAAAAATCAAAACATCACGAAGGGGATGAAATACGCTTTCAAATTTTATTATTAGAAATAACCATGTAATTTTATAAAATATAATTTTTTTTAATGCAAAATTTAAAATGGCTCATCTTATATTTTTTCTAACCAATATAATTAGTGATAACCAAATAAAAAAATATTTTAATAGACAGATGTATTATAAATAATATTTTTTTGTTAAATGAGGTCAGAAATTTAATAAGGATGTACATTTCCTTTTTTTTGTGGTTAACATTTTAGATTTTAATATAAAGCGTGGTGTTTTATCTTTCTAATATCTTTGAGATCCCATTTCTCATTGTTCGATGTCGAATGATAACGATTTCTATGAGACCTTTATGAGTTGTTATGAAAAGCGAACAAATTAGCCCGAGGGGTTAGGAAAATTATCTATTCATGCTATATTACTGAAATATTAGTTTTTGATCGTTGCAGGCAACTATCGGTTAAATATTAAGCGATTTCACGTTTGAATGTGGATGAAGCATTAGTGTGTGTTAAATTAAATATTTGAAAAAAAAAAACGATATTTTAATGAAGACGAAGCGAGGAGTGTGCGCCTACACAAAGGCCAAAGGTAGTTCCTGCCACTGATCCACTTCGGTCCTTTTTTCGCAAAAAGGGGTCATGGAGATTACTGCTCAATTTTTCACTGAGCCATTCGGGTTGTGTAGGTTAATACGCGTAATTTGATATCCATAACGCCTACTTTCTTGTTACTGAAATATTTATATTAATTATTATTAAGGCACTTAGATTTTGTTGTTCCAATATTTTCCTTGCGGTTTACAGGGGAAAACTTTAATTACAATTATTGTAGTAGATACAAATTGCCGGAACAGGCTCTTTGCCGTAAACGGGCGACAAGTTGCACAGTTTACTCGTCAACTTCACGTTAATTTTTGGCGTGATGTATATGTATAGGAGAAAACCTCGTATAATATTAATTTGGAACAATGTGAACATAATATAATGAATTACCGTGTGAACGAGGTTTTACTTTCCATTTTACAAAACTCATTAACGAAATAATTGTTCGCAGAACTCCAAAATGATGAAAATAACGTACAATATAACTAATAATTCGGCCCCTTAGGGTCAAAAAAACGTATCTCATTTTTCTCTACTTTACAGGAGAGCAAAAAAACATAGTTCTCAATTAATCAATGTTGTCTACTTTTAAACAAATGAAACATATTAATAATTTCTTCTCACTTTCTTAAAGTTTGGTATTTTGTACATTTGAAATATGTTTTAAATACAAATAAGTAATTAATTTTCATATGTTTTTTTTAATTTTAGTTCAGCTATATCTCAGTTACGTTTCTTTGGTCCTAACCAAAGTAAAAATTGCTATCACTGAACTCAAGTTACGAAAAACTTGCATAGGTGTTTGACTTTTTTTACATCCGAAAATTAATTTAGATGATGAATATAAGTTAGGATAGTGGTGGAACAGCACTAAAAATATTTCAAGTCTAGAAATATTAATTGAAAAACTTAATTAAAACAGAAAAAAATAGAAAATATTTAGGTAGGTAACTATTTATCAACCGATACTAATATCAAAAGAAAACTTAATATGCTACATAATATGCTAACTTGCTAAAAAAACTGGAATTTTGTACCTACATTATGAATACCAATGAAGGTACATGCTTTCTTATAAATATGTAACCAGAACCAAAAAAAACTAAAAAAGTTATTAGGCAAATAATATAAATGTAGATACGTTTTTAGATTTTCACGGCCAAAAGTATTTTCGTTATTTGTTTTTGGGGTGTTATGCCGTGTTGCGCTACCTTCTTCTTTAGCCAACGTTTCGGACAGCGTTGCAGTGTCCATCATCAGGGCAGATTCGTCAGATGTGTGATCTACCGACAGATATGTGATCTGCCGACACATGTCGGATCTGCCCTAATGAGGGACACTGCAACGCAGTCCGAAACGTTGGCTAAAGAAGGAGGTAGCGCAACACGGCATAACACCCCAAAAACAAATAACAAAAATACAAATGTATTATAAATTAATTTTAGAATCATTCATCAACAAATTGTTCAATAATGCCTTCCTCAACTTGATTATCAGTAATAATAATTCCTACTTTGATAGAGTTGTAAAATGTCTGATATTGGGAGGGTATAATGCCTTTATCACACAAATAGTAGAAGTTTCAATATATCCACAGGTATCACTCATCAGAATCAACTTCTTTCCATTAGCACTAGCTACCAAATACTTATACATACATGAAGCAATTTCATCTGAGCCACCACCAGCTATTCCTTTATGCCATATTTAATTTCCAGCTTCATTGCTCCGAACATTAAAAATAGTTAAATTATAAACTGCCAGGCGTCGTTTATAAAAAAAGTGTTCTAAAAAAAAACTCGATGAAATTAACAGTGGATTCTAAAACAAGGGTTTTAGATTGGGTTTTAAAATTCTGTACAGAAATTTTGCGTTTGAATATGGCGGTCACACTCTTCCGAAAGAGATATTTTTTCTTCCGAATTAGCATTTTCGTATTTAACACACGAGTTGTAGATATCTTTGCGTGGTTGGTGGAACTATAGGTTACAGGCATACAGGTTGTATCGGTACAACCACATTATTTCAGGTACATACATTTTATCCTTACACAAGCCAACATACATGTGCAGTACGTGCACATTACGTATGTGTAATGTAAACTCGGCCGCTAGATATTTAAATGCATGCGATTTCCCAAAATATTACTAATTATATTTCTAGCAAAGGTTTCAGTAATATCCAATGTAGCCAAGAAAAATCCTTGGCATACTTGGATTCTCGAATCGCCCTTATAGAAGAAGAACTGTCTTGATATTTGGCGTCGTAACTCTTGACGTAGCAGTTGTAGCAATTGTGACATCAATTTCATTTTTGGGGATGTTGTGTGGTGAGTTTTTTTAGAAGAAGGAAGGAGAAGAAATTCTGAGAAGGAAAAAGGTATGAGGGGTGGGTTGGAGATCGGGGGCCAGTGTGTCCAGGAGTGATGGACGAATGAATCCATCATTTCCACTGCAATGCAAGGGAATGTTCCAAGAGAGGTCAAAAGATCTCCCTCAGTCTCTCCCGACCCGGCCTGCCACGCTGTTGATGGCAGACACATCCGCCACCAAGATCCGGATAAACTTGACCCCATAAACCCGGGCACTTCTGCTAAGTTACCAAACGTAGCGAACCACTTGGGGTGATCTATGGTAGAGGTGTCGCTAATCCAATAAATGGTTCCCGGGGCGGCGGTACCCATACCCGCTTCCCAAATAAAATATTTGTAGCACTTGAAGAATCTTCCTTATTATTCAACATTGCCGTTTCCATTATTCGTTGAATCCGTGTTTTGTGTGTTTTCCTTTCCATATTCGATTTATATTGAGTCAAAAAACAGGTAAAATAACCAAACTAATATTTAAACCACTCGTTTAAATAAAAACGGCCGCAAACACAACTTCCAAATCGTAAATGAATGACGCGTAAGTGACATGTCAGTAAAACAGTTGCATAATCTACGCGGGTGAATCGAACGTAACTAAAGATGCGTTTCTTTGACTCGCAAGCAAATATCTTTTTATTCAAGTTTAAAAAACGCAAGTAAAGATACACTCTACTGACATTAACAACAAATGATTTTCTGCAGTTACGTATAGATGTATATTTTTATCCGTTGAACCTACAGATACGTGTCTTTGTCACTTAACGTAACGTGTTATTTTGTGACTAGTACCATCCGTAACTCAAAATCGATAAAAATTGAGATACGTTTTTTTGACTCTAAGGGGCCGAATTGAAGGTATCACAGTATTTTTTTCAGGAATACTTTAGTACAAAGTAGGTACATTTCGAAAAATGATTTCTATAGGTAATTAAATTAGGGTCATGAAAAAGGATTCGTGTTTCACAGGCAATAATGGGTACCACCGCCCAGGGAACCATTTATTGGATAACCAACACCTCTGTAGGTCACCAAGTGGTTCGCTACGTTTGGTTCAAGGGGTGAAGTTTGTCCGGTTCTTGGCAGCGGATGTGTCGGCCCACCTGCAGCGTGGCGTGCTGGATCGAGAGACTGGTTGGAGGAGGACTTTTAACCTCTCCAGCCGGACTCTGTCTCGACCCTTCGCCTTGAAACGCAGTTGGAGGGATGGATTCATACGTCCGTCACTTCTGGACATACTGACCCCCAAATTACTACCCACCCTTCACACCTTTTTCCTTCCCAGAACTTCCTCTTCTTCTTTAAAAAGATCCTCCACACAGCATCCCCTAAGACGACACAGGCCGAGATTGAATTTATATTCCTCGGGGTCTCCTGTGTGGAGCTAATGCTAAATAAAAGGTTTCCCATTACTGCAATGGGGAATTAGAATAAATAAAGGAGAAGCACAGGAAGGTAAGCCAAATTTTGCCAACTGTTTTCAAATCTGAAGCCAGAAGGCTTAAGAAATTTGTAATATTAATAAATTACATAATACTAGCTGGTACTCGGCATGCGTTGCAATGCCATTCAAAGAAATAAATTGATTCTCCCTGCATGTCCTTTCCCGTGCCTCCCCGTTCCCTTCCACATTCCCCCACCCTCGTCTCTTCCCTCACCGCGAACCGCACCTTCCCCCCAATTTCCTCCCTGCCGCTAAAATATATAAAATACACACAACTTTAATTAATACAAATTTAATAACGCCAGAGCTTACCATTATATGTTACTCGATGAAAGAATTTTTAAAATCGGTTTAGTGGTTTAGGCGCGAAAGCGTAACAAACAAACACATTCGGTTTCGCATTTATAATATGTATGTATAGATGGATTATATTGTAAACCATTTGTTTTAAAGAGGGGTTCTCGAGATCAACAAACCTTTTTAATATTGTCGCAGGTGTGAGTTTTACTAGTCACAGAAAAAATATCGTAAGAGACGTCAACTTTCTAGTATCTTCCGTCTTAAACCAAGAATGAATAGGACGATCTGGTACCACTTTAGTGATGGGCATAATTGAAGTATTTGACAATCGAAATATTTGACAATCCAAAATTGCTCGGAATCTGATTTGTAAAATATTTATTTACATTTACATTCATACACGAGGCAAGGAGTGTGTGCGAAGACCGAGTTGTTTGGCGGTCCATTCTCTCTGCCTACCCCTGCGTGGAAACGGAGGTATGGATAGGGTGGGTGCTATAGTAATTGAACGGGCTATAGTTATTGGACACTTCAACTTTAGACTTCTAAAACAAGACTATCTCAGCATTTCTGTAAGTGTGAAAGGGATCAATCTATATGTTGTTTCCTCCTTTATGCGTATGCATGTTCTAATATTTACCACCAGTTATCACCACTGACAAAACTTCATTCATATTTCAAGTCGTGATAAAACCGTTATAACGGGTATTTTCTTAGCAACTTGGTTAAGGAACAGAGATATTTTATTCCTGATTATTTCATACAAGTTTAGTTTATTTTGGAAGAAATATCTAAGGAAGGTTGCAAAGGGCTACAAACTGTGAGTATTTGGTGAGATTTAATCAGTAATATGAATAATAACCTCACAATTTTAGTGTTCAATTACTATAACAAATTTTAGGAATGTTTTTAGTAATTGGACGCCCTGTCCTAATACTGTCTCCGTTTGAAATTTATCGATCTTCATGAAAGTTAGTGAGCTTTAATAGTATGTCAATTAGAGCCATTTTACAAAATATCACTTCACTCACATTACGCGTTCAGTAATTGGACGGGTGTCCAATAACTAAAACAAGGTATGGTCCAATTACTGAAACATTTTTTAGCCCTTTTTTAAGATCTCGCAAAATGCCAAAAAAAAACCTCTTTACACCAATAAACTACTGGACAAGGCTTTAGAGGAAATCAGGGCAGGGCAGGCATAAGGGCTACACCAAAAAAATATGGAATTCCAAAAAGCACCATTCACTAAAAGATGACCCATTCAAACAAAAAGTTAAATTTTGGATCCAATCCATATCTTTCAAATCAAGAGCAGAAAGACATGGAAGGCTGGTTTTGTGAATTAGGGCGAAAGAAATTTCCATGATCCAAAGAAGATATATTGGACTCTGTGTAGGCAATTCTAACTGCAATTCACAGGAAAACCCCATTCAAGGACAATAGACAAGGTAGATAGTAGGTAGGTGGATAGACAAAAAAAACAAGTACGGGATGAAAAAAAACGATGGGATGAAGGAAAAAAGATGATGCGTTTGAAAAAGGCGAAAAAAAATGTCGGGAATAAAAAACAGGCAAAAGAAAATGAGCCCAGCAAATCAAATGCTCAATTGGAAGATATAACCATAGAATCATCGATCAATTTCATTGAAAATATATTTTTAAATGGATGTAACAGATGTGAAAGGCATTTGAGAGAAATTGATACAATTAAATGCCCTGAGGGCGTTCGAATTTTTCATGTCGACTGCATACCAAAAAAGCATTCCGAAAATGTTCCAATAAGGGAGGATAATGACACGTTTTTATGTCACATTTGCTATAAGGTGTCTAAAGAATCTGATGGGTCTGATGAAAGCATAACGTATATATTAAAAGATTTCAGTGACTATAACGTTGAAATGGGTTTTTTTGCCGTGAATTAGTTTTTTTTTGTTAGAAAACATTATTTTTTTTTATGTTTGTACAACCAGAGCTGACATATGGGTAGGTCTTTGGACATTCATTTTACTTAATTTTTTTTTTTTTTTTACATTAACTCCACACAGGAGGCCCTGAGAAAAATAATTTCCTTCAGGGCCTATGTCATCTTAGATGCTGTGTGGGGGGTATTTTTGAGGAGAGGAAGGAATGAACATTGATCTTGAAGAGACCCATGTTGTAAGAAGGAGGAAACACAGAGGCCGGCAAATCGTTCCACAACCGAGCTGTTAAACACAAGAACGAGTCGAAGAAGCGACCCGTTCTCATGTGACAAATGTCAACCGTGGAAAATTGTGTAGCACGCCTTTGGCGTGTTTCCGAAGTGCCGAAGAGATCAATGATATTTCCTCAGAGCATCTTCCATTGAAATACCGGTAGAACAAGGATAGCATTCCCACCCGACGCCTGTACTCTAAAGATTTCAATCTGTCTGTTAAGATGGGAGAATCTATCAAACGGACCGCCCGTTTCTGCACATATCAAGGGTATATTTCAGGTATTTTGGAGCTCCAGACCAAAGGTGGCTGCCAAATTCAACCGTGGGACGCACTTGTGATTTGTACAGGGTTAGCAGTTGTGTACTAATAAAAGTATCTGAGGGCCCTGTACAGTACGCCCAGTTTTGAGAGGCTACCTTAACTCTGGCTTCGATGGAGCCCCCATATCTGAGCTGATCGCTTAGAATTACACCAAGAATATCAATGGAGAGCCTATTCGGAAGATTGCTTGCGTTGAAGGAGACTAGATTTCAATTTAAAGTTAGAGTCCAATAACTGTGCCACTGATGTCCCAATACTATAAAAAGTGTCCAATAACTGTATTTTTTCCTACTTTTCAGTTCAATAAAATATATTAAAAAAAACCTTGGGTATTTATTATTTTTATCTATATTTCCTTAAAGCCCATTAAATTCTACGGCACTACATACCTAAAATATTTCCTACATAATAATATTTTTTGAATTTTACACTTTTAAAAAAAGTCATTCTCTTAACTGTCCAATAGCTATAGCGTTCACCCTAGTTAGTTTTTAAATAATGGAAGATGAATTATTTTTGCTCCGGTCAATAATGAAGTCATATTTTTCAATATTTCCATTCGCGCCTCGCACATACTGAGGGTCACGAGCCACAACTGGTTGAATATGTAGGTAAATTTGTTATCTCTTTTCGTCTCGGAAACTTTTTGTTTCTTCCCACAAAAAAAAACTCCCGGTCCGAACGAAGCCTAAAAAAGCTTATTAAAGGCAAAAGAAGCAAGCTCACCCTTAGGCACCCAAAGCTAAATCGTTTGTTTACCGGTTTGATTCCGGCCAAGGACGTCTGGCATATTTTACTTTGATTGATGGCTTGTCGGCGATATAAATATTAATAATATTATACCGCAAGAGGGCGTGGAAATAAGCAGGTAAACAAAAGTTTTTGATATCAATACAAATATTATACTATTGTGCGTAGTCAAATACGTCATCGACTGAACCGTCAAAACAAAAACAATGGCTACGAAATTGATTAATATCTTAATTTGTTCATTGACAGGAGTTTAGTTTTGTATTTACTTCTTGTAACTTGTAGGTGAATGGGATTTTATTAGGGTTGTTGACAGTTTTATTGACACTGATGACTGATGACAATCAATGGGAATAATATATATGTATTATGGTGAATGGTCTTTTTTTATCAATTGAGGATACTTACCTACCCAGTGGAAAGACAAACAATCGCGGGTTACGAATAATCTGACAATATTTGAAAATATTCTACTACCACAACATTAAGCAGAAAATGTTGCTTGAGTCGTGATGGAGGACTAATTTATATGCAATTACATGTATTGGCGTTCCGTCAAGTGTGGCGCTAGCCTTAACCAGCCGAGGAATCGAAAACGGAACGCCTGGGTGGGACCCAAACGCGATGTCCACTCAATCACTGACCGGCCAGAATAAATTTGTGTTTATAAGTTAGTTGACTATTGAGGTTTCTGAATCCACAATAATTATTCATTTATTGAAGGTATAGGTCTATAAATGCGATGATAACAACAAAATACAAGATGGCTGTACTACCCCGGCATGAAATGCGTGGAAAAACATTCCCGGGATACGAACCTGACGATACACGAATTCCTCCTACTTCCATCATTATAAGTGGAAAATGTTGCTTGTGAATTGTGTAGATATTGATTGAGGATTTAATTTGCCGAATATCTGTCAAAAAAGAAGATGGAGAGATATTACATAAACACGAATGTTAGAGAGAGCGCGCTAAAATTAAAAACGATAATATTTAAGCAAAAATTCTGAAAATGTTTAATAAAACACGAATCGTTTAAAATAGAGTAAAAATATCGTGGGGATTGTCTAAAACAGCTTCAAAGAAACACTGTGAATTTTTTCATACATATAACTTGTAAAATAACTGAAACAAACGTGTTTATAATAATTTTCGGAGCACATTTTGCGATTCTTTATAACCGTTTCGGCGTGGGGAATGCATAGATAGTATTTTTTGAAGAGCTTTAAAACTTGTATTTAAGGAAACTATGTAATAAATCGGTAGAAATGCGGAAAGCCGGGCCTTAAACAGCACCGACCGAAACAGGATTGAACCCACGACGCCTGGGTGTGAAAGCGACGCATTAGTCCATTCGGTTATAAACAGGCTCAGTTAATAACCTTCGGACTTTCACTTCACTTCAAACAGAAATTTCCAGCACTTTGCTAATAATTATAAAAGTTGATGAAAACGCAAATAATGTTTACATCTAATTCTTTCCTTCTTTCCTGGTTTCCGGGTATCGTAAAGATAAAGCAGAGGGTGACGATCTGACAGTTTAGGAGAAGAAATGCCCCTTGGACCGAGAATTAACCCCCATCCGTCGCGCGTCGCCGGGCCGGCCGATCGATCCTAAGAACCGCCTAGAGAAATAATATGTAAAGGACGTAAACCTTTGGAGGGGTGGGGGATATTCTGGAAAAGGGAGAAAATGTCAACAGATGCGGAGAAAAGGTGCTCGGCTCAATAAGGCTCGCCTAAACGGAGTTCAATTTGCGCTACATTTGGTTTAACGGTATTTAAAAAATTAAAAAGCGTTTTGATTTGTGATAGATCTATTACTTTAAACAAGTAATAAACCTGGTCGAAACTTATAGATGCTACTTCTACTTTCAAATAAAGGTCTTTGTTTACATGTATTTCTTTTTATATATTATTCAATTTATAAAAACAGTTTATTTATTTATTCACGCCTTGAAGGCTTTTACAATATCACGTTATTATAGATATCAGGAGTACAATTATAAGCATAAAATATATAACATAATAAACTGAACATTAAGGATATAAGCAGAATTAAAAAGAAATAACAACAAAAACAATATTAGAAGAATAATAATAAAATTTACAGATTTTACAAAAATATCAGAATTTTAGAAATTTAAACAAGTTATTATTTATAAACAAGTTCTGCTATATAATTATTACTACGCGTGACAGCTGTTTCGCCTTATGAAGGCATTATCAAACTGTGGTCATACCACTTACAGCCTATGTATATTCTATTTATAGATAGGTAAGACTAATTTCTAATTTCTGAGCAAAATGACTAAAATTATTAATGGTTATTAACGTATTAAGTTTCCCCAATAACTGTAAGTGGTACGGCCACAGTTTGATAATGCCATCAGAAGGCGGAACAGCTGTCATGCGTAATAATAATTATAAAGCAGAACTTGTTTATAAATAAACCGTTTTTATAAATTGAACAATTATATTGAATATTATGTAAAATAAATAAAAATTAAAATGAAGTTCTACAAATTAAACTTGATAACAATAAATAAAAGATCTCTGTTCTTCTGACGTCCTCCCTTTTATGGTTTTGCAAAGTTCATTCTGCGGACTGCAGCCCAGATTCCGTAGTGCGCTTGTAAAGGTGCCGTTCCTAAGCAAGAACCGAGTCCACTACAGTCGCGCGATCAGAGTCTCTTGTACGACTTCCAACGATTTTCAATTTTCAGTCGCTACTTGAACGCCATGGGGGATACCGGGATACATCGGTCGGTGTCGTATCTTCTTGAGGAAGACAGCGAAAAGAAAATTGAACCCCGACATCCGATGTTAGTTGGCGATGGACATGGAAGGATTTCAAAATATTCTTATAGTACAGAGTCGATTTTGGACAATGAAACGACGTTTATAAAATTAAGTAACTCAATCAGTTTAGAATCATACATTTCAAGCTAAAAAACTAAAGGAAAAAAGGCAGAAAAGAATGAACACTTGCGATCGAGGCGACTCAAGCGGCTAGACTGCTCTAGAACCAACAACCGCGCGACTACAGACGTTTCGAGTCACCAAAGTCACCAACGAGTTGCGGATTCATCCTCTACTACGTCTTCCATCAATCTTCCTTTACTTCCCGATACTTGTTTACCCACGTTAGGTGGCCAGGATATTGTACTTATCTTATTGTTGACTCCGAAGCGATTTTATAATGTACTTAACCCTAGAAATAATATTATTTTTACCTACGTTAAAGATAATGATACGTCTTAGAGACGTACTGAAGTTTAAAAGTGTATATTTGACTTATTATCATACTTACACAGTTTAAAGATAGTTGAATAATTAGTTTAGGGTTTTGTACTTTTAATAAAACCAAAATAATTACAAAAAATGTATTGTAATTAAAAAAATTAAACAAAATTCTCTAAACCTCTTACAAATCAACTAAAAAATATTCAGTCTTTTTTTAAATGAAAAATAATGATTCATTTTATGTCTAAATCTATTTTTTATGAAATGCTGTGAAAGTTTAAACGCTAATCAGTAGTTCTACTTAAACTTTTTTTTTTATCACATTTATACGAATAAGTCTGAAAGTTACACAAAAGGTAATCATACGTCTTTCCGACGTATGGTGTATGTGTTTCTCCGTAATTATTGTACTAACCGTGGTGACAGAACCGCCCCCCGCAAGCTCCGTTCGCCTACTAAGCTAACTGAGATAGACAGCGCGGTACGTTGCGAAATAAAAAAGACAGCAATTCTTGTGTGTCGCTTACGTCTCTAAGACGTAGATTATCTTTCTAGGGTTAAGATACCTGCTTAATCATCGACCAAGTATTATATAATCGAAGTACTTAATGCATAAAACCTTCTCCGAGAATACTCATAGACAATAAGTACCTAACATACTTTCAAACGATTTTTCTCAAATACTACCAAGTGAGGATTACACCGTCCCACTAGGTCGTCGAACTTTAGTCTTTTACAAAGATCGCCTTTTTTAATACAGACGAACAAATAAAACACAAAAATGAACCATTCTTATTCTCAAATTCAGTTTTTGTTAACTTATATTAGATTAGCTTTATCGGTATCTTATCTTGAATTGAGAAAAATAGATACAGCGTTAACAGAGATAAGATTGTACCAACTTCACAGATAAAGTCGAATTCGCATCCCAGCTGAGTGTGGATGACCCCTAACAGTATTTGCACCTTCGCAGGGGGTAAAGGAAAATAAAATAATGAAAATGCTCGGGACGTGGATAGAGATATAACGGCGCGGGCGGCGGTAGAGCAAAAAAGAGATCGCGGGTGGAATTGAGAAGTAAGTGGTTTTAGCGGCGATACCAAAGACATAGAATAAGAGATCGGAAGGAAGAGGTGAATGAGAACATGGACGTATGGAAAAAGGAAATTAAGGGGAAGAAATATAAAATATACTGATCACTATACATTGTTTTGGATGCACTAAAATTGTCAAATGATGTACCTACGCAAATGTAGATGTAAATGTGCCCAGATGTAGACCAAGATAGACACACGATAAAATGAATCGTTGAGTTCCAATATCAGCCCTATGTCATCTGGTTTCTTTTTTTCTCATTCTGGTTTCTCACAAGGAATGGGATGCCGTTGTTATTATTTCTAAATGTATTCTAGTTTCTTTATTAATCGTGTTTAAATACGGGCCTACATTAAAACACGTTTTTTTCAAATATAAATTAAACATTTAAAGAGAAATCGAGTTCTAAAGATCGTTCTAAAGTGTAAAAAAATAAAATAACTGGAATCATGAAAACTCATTAGCTCACATAGGAGAAGGAGGTAGCACAACACGGCATAACACCCCAAAAATTAGCTCAGGTTTTTCTTGACTTCTTGAAAATAAAAATAAATCAATTAGTGCAGGTTTTGGAACTCAACGATTCAAATCAGGAAAAGTCTTCTTTAAAAATGTTCAATAAAAAAGTAAACAATATTGGTTTTTGATCTCTAGACAGTTACAAAAATCCTAAGTTTGACAGTGAGGCATGAAACTGGCAGAGGAAGGATGAAATAGGTGGAATATTTTAGAAGTTGGTTTTGACCTGTAGATCGAATGAACGAATACAAAAGTGTAAGGAGAATACGTGCCGCGAACATGACTGGTAGAAAGTCAGGAAAACATGGTACGATCAAATAGTCAGATATCACAATATAGGCTAGTCGTTGTGATGTTCAAAATTTACCATGTGAAGATAAAAACATAAAATAAAAATGTTTGAGTCGGCCTGTGTTAACAGTCAGAATAAAAGAAGCGTGTTTATGAGAAAATGTATGAATGTGAATGAAGTAATGCGTGTGTGCCATGGTTGTTTGATGGTCCATCCTCTCTGCATACCTCTGTAAGGAAACAGGGTAACAGAATTTAAATATTCACAATAAAACCGAATTTACTTTGACAACATTTATAAGATGTAAACTGGGAAGAGGTAAATATGCAAGGGAAAGGCAAATAATCAAATGAGAGAGGCGTTAAATTGGATTCCAATAAAAAAGAGACTGTTATTTAGTGTGTTAATTTTTGAGCGTAAAGTTATGAAAACCAATTGCCAAAATACTCATACTGTCGTCGTACTTCAAGGGTGAAATCTTTTTTAAAAGAGATGTACATAATTACGAAACAAGAAATATAAATAAAGTTAGATATGCCTAATGTATGGAGGACTAAAGATGTATGGTGAAATGCCTGAAAGTATGAGGAACGAAGGAATAATGAATGTATTTAAAAGGAAAGGTTATACTTACTGTAAAAATATTCAAATTTATCAAATGAAATGTTACTTTGACTCAATAAATAATAAGAAAAAAAGAATATCACGAGTTTTTCATAAAAAAATAAAGAACATGATAGAAAATGTTACAAGTAAGAACTGCATTAGCTTAGATTAGTTTGTTGAGAGCGGTCGTGATTGTCAATAAAGAGAGATCATTTTTAGATCGCTAGCTTCTTAGGTTGGTGTCATCTCGTGTGTTACATTTCATTGCACACATACAGATGATATTATCAGTATAAAGAGAGAATGGACGAGAGGGAATAATAGGAAGGAAGGAAGTGTGTTATTATTATTTGTTGTGTTAGGTGTGTTGCTGACACGGATAGTTTTTATTCTCTGTTATTTATAGAACCTTATCAGCGTTATCTTTCCGGTCCAATACAGGCCATACAGGGGGCATTATCACCTTATCTGGCGATTGATTGCATGTTCAATTACTGTGCATAAACGGCTACCATTATATAATTAAATAAAGATTAAGATGTATTATTTTGTACAAGTGTTCTTTTTTAGGGACGCGACGATCTCATAGTGTAAGAAACACGCATAAATGACTTAGGCTGCTGGTTGGATAGGTAGATTTAAACCTTAAAGCTGAATTAAAACTGGCAGTGGCAACATTTATGATGTTTGAACGATAATTGGTGGAGTTACTTTTTTTTAAATGTTATTTCTGACGAGCTGGCGGGTGCAATCTGTTTGTCTTAAGTTATTAACTTATTATAAATTACATATAGTTAAGTACTAGGATGGAACCTCAGAAAAAATTGTGCAGCGCCTTTGAGGTGATTTTCCGCAAACTGCGCTACATAAATAATCCAAGTGTTATTATTATTACAGGAAGTTGACTCTTTTCCAAATATCTGTGCAGTGTGCAGAATTTGGAAGGAAATCTTTAAGTTGTAAAAAAAAATAATAATAAAAACATTTATTTATCAATAGAATTTTTCATTTTTGTTTACAAAGTTATCATTGATTTTTTTTGACAAAAAGGTCACTGCTCAGCTATATATTCAGATTTTTCCCGGAATGCAGCTGGTTTTCAGAGTTTTTGCAGAGTTAAAACAGTTACGTCCCCACATTTTGGGAGGCGGGTGTGGGTACCGCCGCCCCGATAACCATTTATTGGACTTGGACTTATCAGGGGTGCCGGGTTCAAGGGGTGTGGTTTGTCTAGGTTTTGGCGGCTAATGCATTTGCCCACCCACTGTGTGGTGGGCCGGATCGGATGAGACTGATTGAGGGAGACCTTTTAATTTCTCCAGCCGGACTCTCTCGACCGATCGCCATGCACCGCAGTGGGAGGAATGGATTCATACGTCTGTCACTCCTGGACACATTGACCCCAAGATTCCTACCCACCCCTTCATAACTTTTTCCTTCCCAGAATTTCCTCTACTTCCTTTACGCAAAAAGACCCTCCACACAGCATCCCTAAAGATAACATAGGCCCCGAGGGAAATTGTAAGACCACAGGGTTTTTGCGGAGACAAACAAATGAGATTTTGGTTGATTATATAGTTCTTTGGTCATTTAGTGATCTGATCAGCAAACCGCTCACTGGACTGACCTCAAATGCCAAATTCCTGCCGAGGCCGTGACACACTGGCGCTCCTCGTAGTCCGCCGGGGGCCGGAGGATCGGGGGGGGGGGGGGGGGCAATCACTCACTCGGATCAAATTGTTTCATGCTAATGTTTAAATATTAAATATACATCACTGATAAATGACAACTTAGATTTAGGTGGATTTAAAATCTAGACCAAATGTTAAGTAATAATATTTATTTATTTTTATTTTCCATAAGTTGGATCCCACAGACATCTGAAATTTTGGTACGCTTCTATCATTTGTAGAAATTCTTCATAACTTCAATCCATAATTAGTATAACAATTTCACGCAAGTACCAAGAACACAAGACCACTTTGAAAACACCGCTCGGAGACCTCAAGGAGCGGTCCCGTCCGAAAACGAAGGAATGCTTTAGGAATGTTCTAGGCCAGCGGTTTTCAACCTGTGGTACGCTTACCCTTTGGGGTAATGTACATAGGTTTTAAAACTCAGTTCAACGTTTTCAAATTTCGGCGGCTTAGTCTCAGTGTGATGGTATGAGTAGGGTGTAGAGTGGTAGAGTCTAAAACGATTTTGGGCATTTTTAACCAGTGATTGATTCTACATGCGAAATTGAAAATATGTCTTGTTCCACGTCATTTTATTTCGACGAAAAAAAAAATCATCCTCGCAATACACTCTAAGAGTTTGGAGTTGTGTTTGGAGAACATGATTTTTTTTCATCAAAATAAATTTTCGTGCAACAAAATTTATTCAACTTCGCATGCACCTAGCTAGTTAAAAAAGCTCGAATTCGTGTTACTGTATAAAATTGCATTAAACGTATTTGGGTGACTTGACTGTTAAATTCATATAAAAATGAGAATATATTTTTTTTTCAAATGAAACTCTGTCTTTCATTACACATGCTGATAGAGGGTACGGGGCACAAAAAAATGTAGTAAGAGTCAGGGGGTGCACAGGCTCAAAAAGGTTAACAACCGCTGTTCTAGGCGACTGTTCGGGCGCACTTACGTCACAGTTTGAGAATGACGTTTTGTAAACCATCGATTGTTAAATCTATCAATTCAATTTTCGAATAAACACTTTAAATTAATGAATTTAATCGAAGAACTCACCAACTATGATACTAACCAAAATTGAATAATATTTATTTAAAATGGGTACCTACGTTAGGTACCTACCAAATTTGATTAATTGTTATTATAATATACAAATGTGAATGTTTGTTAAAAAAAATCAATAGGTGGCATGCGAGCTGTTTGAAAATTGGAATGTACCGGGAGTGAATATATTGAACGCGGGAGAGGGGAGAAGATCGCGGGAAGGGGGTTCAAGGGAGAAGGGAGAGGGAAGGCGGGGAAGTTGGAGGGGAAGGGGACATGGGAGGGGAAGGGGAGGAGGAAGATGAACGGTACGAATGGGAAAAGACACGCAGGGAGAAACAATTTCTTTATTAGTGGCATTGCAACGCACGCCAGGAACTCGCTAGTATTATATTAAAAAATATTTGCACTAGCATTAAAATCCAGAGAGGAAATTGGGGTATACATATATACGTTTGTACAAACAAAACGCTGGCGCTGGTTTAAAACTCGATCAAGTCAGCTCGCGTGCATTTTAACCTTCAATAAAAGTATATCAGAAAGGAAATGATTTAACTAGACCGATATTGACTTAGGCGAAATTATGTAACACATCAAAGTGATCGATACGAATTGGTCGAGACCTCCGCTATACTGTTATACAAGTATTAGGTAGTCTAGGCACTGTGACACCGTGAACACGCGAATATCGTTATTAATAATTAATATGCAAAATGTCACCATGTGCTCAAGGCCGTTCAGATTCAAGTGACAGAATATCATTAATTTTTTTTTGAGTTGTCATGCCGCGGAATATTCGATAAGGCCGGTAGCTAAACAAGTGGATCATTAAATCATTTTATATGGGACACTAAATTACACACATCAACAAACCCCACAATTTTTATAACAATTATTATGAAATGCAGTAATTTTAATTTTTATGATTATTATTATTATTCAATCAACACGATGGCAAATTAGCAATATAATTTTGGTCATAAAATTAAAGCGAATTTATCTATTCAGTTTATGTGCAGAAATAAAATAGAATACAATGAAAATCGAGCGCAAAGTATCGACTGTCTGTAAGTTTGATTGCTTGTTCCATGTCCAGTCAATCTTGTCAAGATGGTAGCCGTGTTCGAAATGTCAAATCGGAATATTCATCATTACGCGAGGTCCACTGTTCAGAAAACTACGATTTTAAACTTCTTAAAGTTTTGCTTTTTTATTTCTGTTCTCTCGACCGATATACTAGGCCCAGGCCAGTTTCATAGTAGTCATATAAGTATAGCGTAATATTGTAAGTATAATGCAAAATATATGCAGAATCAGTCACCTGGAAAATCAACAACGTGAAACTTCATCACTCCTTTGAAAAGTCATTAAAAGTTATGAAAAGAAACTGGGTTAAATAGGTTACGTTAGGTTAGATTATGGGCCATTTCATTTTTTTTCTTTTCTTTCGCAAACTTTGCAAGTACACTTTGTGGCGTCATTTTTAATTAAATTAATACAAATAACTTTGTTAACAGTGGTGTTTTCACAAAGTCTTTTTTTTCATTTAATATATTTTTCATTACTTTTAATGATTTTTCAAAGGGGTGTTGAAATGCCAATTTGATGATTTATGTAAACGTAGAAACCATATTGACCCACGAGTCCACGACCAAGGGTACCTTATATTATATTTATATCTATCTTTCCAGTAATAGCGATTGAATCATATTATTGAGGCAGGTCATGTAAAAATTCGAATTTGTATGTATGAAAGTAGATGAAGCAAGGGGTGTATGTCAGGCTTTCTACTTGGTACATCTACAGAAAAAAGCATATTTTTGTGTGGGTACCGTTATAATATCTGTTTAACTATCCCGCAGGTGTAAGCAGGAAAGATCGACCGTCACACAACGCTGTATTGGCACATCCTTGCTTCAATTCATGTTTATACTCTTTTTTCACATTAGCTCCGCATAGGATGCCCAGAAGAAAATATCATCTTTGGGGATGTGTGGAGGGACTTTTTATGAAAGGAAGGAGGGGAAGTTCTGGGAAGGAAAATGTTATTAGGGGTGGGTAGGAATCTGGGGGTCAATGTGTGTCTAGGAGTGACGGACGTATGAATCCATTCCCCCCACTGCGATGGGAGGTGATGCTCCGAGAGAGTACGGTTGGAGAAGTCAAAGGGACTTCCTCAACCATTCTCTCAACTGAACCACTTGAGGTGACCTATGGCAGAGGTGTTGGTTATCCAATAAATGGTTCTCGGGGCGGCGGAACCACTACTCGTCTCCCAAATTACATACTCTTCTGTAGATCTAAGAATTGACATGGTCCGACTCAAGTATTTGATTCGCGTGATCGCGCAATGTCTCCCTCTGGCGTTCCCGACTTATTCTACCCTCCACTATATTTCCTTACATTTCCTTGCATCCGCTAAACGTCCCTATTTCTACAAGAGCCTTGCATTCCTTCCAGATCTCCAGTTCCTACAATTTTCCTACAATTGGTATGATTTTATAAACATTCATCAGGGATCTAATTTCTAACACTAATATGCTGTAATACAAATAAAGATAATTCGCGATTAAATTGTTGGCATTATTTTCTCACTTCTTTGTGTAAATCGCTTCGATAAGGTCACACAAATAGTAATGATAATATCCGATAGGTGCTGCCGCCGCCAGTCGGCGGAGAATCGGCGAACAGACTCGATCTCCGCCCTTCAAAGTATAACTAAATCGCGACCAATCAATTCCAAGAAACCGCACACAAAGGCACCCAACAAAGACAACCAGTAAACACACAAGTCATTGTATAATAGATACCTTTTCAATAAGTGTCGAGGCATTTATATGCGCTTGCACTTGATCTTATATCCACGACTTGAATCGATACATTAAAAGTACAAACGTACTAACAAAATCGACGCCGAAGGTAAAAATGTGTCAGCATTTGCTATGTTGAAGAAATTTGATTTATTTTATTGATTTGATCTTTCGAGTTGGGGAGGATTTACTTACTTGTTCTTTAGCCCGGTCTGGAATTAATACAATGAAAATACAAACGTGCTGATAAAATAATGGCAGAGAGTAAAAAATTTCCAGCATTCGTTTGATTGAAGTTGTTAGATTTATGTTATTGATTTGAATTTTTGAGTTGAAGTAGTTTTCCTAACAAGGGTTTGTTGTGATTTGCGGGCCTGTCAGACGTTACGCTTTCTAAAACTATTATATATGGATGGAGTATCGATAGACAGAAAAATTAATAGAAATAAAATAACAATATACCTACTTAATTCATTAAAGATTGGTTTAAAGAAGAATGTCTATAAGCATAAGCTATTGTAAGTCTTGTACAAGTCTTCTGACTACTAACAGCCGTGTTTTATGTTATTATTGGAGAATGATTATTTATTATCTTCATGGGTAATTGTTTTGGAATCAAATATTGCCGCGAAACGCCACTTGCAGTTAGTTACTCCTTTCCCATAAATCGTGGTTCGTTTCGCGCTTTCTTACATGCAGGTACATGCAGCTTAAAGATTAAATTAAAACATTATATTTACGTGTAAAAAGTTGTATTGAAATAAGCGAAAAAAATTAAAAAATATAATAATGTATCTAAGTTTTTTGCTGATGAATTACTGGTCCATTCCGGTAATCTATACTTACCTTATTCATTAATCACTATATATACATGAACTCAGAAACGAGTGCCGGTACGATCAAGGGAGTTATATGGTGTGGTAGCCCTCTATTCCCCATACATGAAGAAGGTTCGCGGTTTTACCCGAAGATATAAGGGATGGAAGTTTCGCCCTCCAGAAATTTCTAGAACAGTCCAGAACATCCGAGAGTATTCGGGAGCATTCCACAACATTCCAGAACATCCCGGAACATTCTGGAATATTGTGAAATGTTCGGGAATAGCCTGAAACGTTCGGAACACCCCAGAATATCCCAGATCATTGTGGACCATTCCATTCGAAGCTTTTGTTAGGGGTATATAAAGCAATATCCGTCATATCGAGCGAAGTCGGGTTCCCCAATTAGTTTACTATAATACCAGAGTGGTGGGAGATACTCTCAATACCATTCGGATTCGAAATGGCTTGAAAATTCTTCAAATGGCTTTAGGCATGCTTAGTGAACTAATTTGAACAGGATACACACAATATTGGCAGGTACTTTCCAACTTTTTTTTTCTCAACTATCGAAGAGAACAATCGAAGACCATAAATGCCTACTAAAGGCGAAAGAGCAATTTAAAATAAAATAATAAAATGCAATATTTTTATTTATTCATTCTTCCTTAAATAATAATTAATTATAGAAACAAAATAATTTTCATCCTGATGATCACCCCTCTTTTAAACACAAGCGCCCGCTTCTACATTAGAGAAAAACAAAAAAAAACTTTAAAAAATTTGTAATTCACTATTGTTAACAACATTCTTTGTTATCGACCACCATAACACGGGCTTGTGCGTAGAATGGTGGTCGAAAAATCCACAAATTATAAAAACAATTCAAAGCAATAAGAAAATAAAAATTATAAAAAAAAAAAATAAGTAGGTACATAGGTACTATTATATCAACAGTGGAAATTTGAAATACTGTGCAGGACAATAAATCCAAAAATGAGTTAAACAAACATGTCATTTTTCTCCCTTTTCTCTCTTTTAATCTGCGTAGTCGAAATATTTTTAGGAAAAAAAGTGCCTCTTTTCCGACGTGCATTATGTGAGGTTTTTCAGATTTTTTAAAAATTTAAATACTGATATTAAAGAAATTTACAAAAAATGTCAAGTATTCTGAAAGATCTATTCATTATTATATACCTATTAATTGTTACTTTATAATAAAAAATCATAATTATAGGTCTAAGAATCGTAAACAGGCGATATGAGATAATATGATACGCTCTCCTGAAGAATTAACATTTTGTCCACAGCAGCAGTATTTCAAATGTCCGTGATCGATATGTTTATAAAATTATTAGAAAACATGACGATTAAATGAAGAAACGATGTCATCCTACCTTCTTGTTATACATACATAATTTCTGTTACATAAAAATACTTCCGAGAGCTCGGAAAAAGTTTAATTTATACCAAGTGGATATAAATTAAACTTTTTCCTAAGTATAATATTTTTATAAGTATATAACAAGTGGGTTAATAATAACATCACATCAGTGTCACACTCAACAGCGGCTTCGAGGAATAAATACCAAGAATGAATATAGGGAAAATAGGGTCAACTCAGTTAGTCAACTTCATGACGAGTTTCCCAATAAATTACTATTTCAAAGGTTTAATATAAATTTATAGGTTTCATTACCTTTGTGACACATTCACTTTGTAATTTCATCATAGTGATTTTAATAGGAAGGATTTCCAAACATCCATATATTGAATAACGAAGCAAAGCGTTCAAAATAATAATGGCCACTTCTTTGGTAGCCATCATCAGCATATCACTTCCGTGTACAACACTGGCGGAAATTCTGGAGGGAATGTGTCATGTATTATTGTTTATTTAATATACTTAATACATTTCAAATATTCAATAGGTTATTATTTAAATATATATATATATATATATATATATATGTATAAACCGCACAAGACTGCCAACTGCTTCCGACTGAGCCAGTTGGATTATGGCATAATCAATTGGGGTATGTAGTGAAGCTGAAGGTAGGTTGATGATGAGAGGAAGGTTGGGTAGTACCTGGCTATTCAGATCTGGTCACTAAACACAGTAATTTACATTTCAAGCAATATTTCGAAAATCATCACCATCTACCACCCGATTATTAATAAATGGGACCTTACCAATAAACGTATTTCAAATTTTACACAACTGTTGTAAAAATGTAGGGTAAATGGTTGTTTATCAGTTCTGTTTAATTTAAAACACTAAACGGGGGTAAAGTTTTCCCAAGCAGAGTTCGTATGCGCATCATCATGGAGCATTCGAAAGAGACGTATGTCGTAACTTGTTTCTAAAGTGGTCTCCACACGGTGCTGCCGCAGTACCAACTGCCGCAGAACTGTAGTCAAAAGCGCCAGCCGTGTTGTTATTATAATAACAATACGGCTGGCGCTTTTGACTACAGTCAACTAAAGTTCTGCGGCAGTTGGTGCTGCGGCAGCACCGTGTGGAGACCCCATTATAATAATTATGTATACGCATCATCATGGAGCATTCGAAAGAGACGTATGTCGTAACTTGTTTCTTATAATAATTATGGATTACAGTGCAGTAGCGTAGCTACTAAGGTCAGAAGCCAGTAATAAACAAAATATCGGTAAAAATATTTTCACAAAAATAAAACAGGAGATGAGTGTATTAATTTCGTGTTATAAAAATTCCAATAAACAAAATTGCATGGTCAGATTACCATTTCATTACAATGACTTTTGAATACGAAGTGTTACAAACCCAGAACTAAGTCGTACCGGATAGGAATTTATAAAATTGATAACGATAATATAATATTATTTTTACGGTAAAATTACTACCGAATAAGTATGCAATCAATGTTAAATGACTATCTCATTCTGTGCGAATTTTATTACCATCATGTGCGCTTTACGAAATAAAGCTTTTAATTTTTTTGTTTGCTTTTATAAACGGCAATACCTACCATAATAGTTCGAAAGAAACACACGCTCGAGAAATTAAAGGAATATAATTATAGATATTTAATATTCTAGTATCTTGTCTTTTTCGTCTTCATACGAGACGGTTTAGAAGGAAGATTTTTATGAACGGCTTGTACGACGATCGTCGATGACGTGCATACGATCTCTCTTTGGGACTTTTAGAAGCAAGTTATTTCAAATTATGGAGCCCGCAGACGGGAGACTTTAGTCGCAACGACAGTTGTAGAACTAAATTCCAAAATTCATACAAATTCTAAAAAGTCTCCATTTGATGGCCTTCGTGGTCTCGACTCGCAACCCGAAGGTCGCGGGATGGAATCCCGGCATGCGCAAATAAATTTTATTTGACTAATTTGAGTTATCTCACAATTAATTAAATTAAAATAATATGTAATAGATTTGCGGCACGTCCCAGAGTTGAAGATACTCACAGTATGGCCCCGGTGTAAGACCACCATTAAGAATGGAAACATTGCTTTAAATGGCTTTAGCCGTGTTAATGACCAGATCTGAATAGCCAGATTCCTCACTTTCGTCTCCCCCATCTCTGATCGAGGGGCAAGGCTCTAGATTAACAATCCAATGGTCGCTGGTTCAAATCCCGGCGTGCGCTAGTAAATTTTATTTGATTAATTTGTGTTATTTAAAAAAAAAATTTATTTAAATAAAATACAGAGTGGTGGATACTCTCACACTCTCGGTATCGCCCTTGTGTAAGACCACCACATTCATATTTGAAAAGTTGCTTGGAATGGCTTTGGTTATCAGATCTGAATAGCCAGGTACCTACTTCCCCGCCTTCCTCTTCTCCAGTACCTTCAACCTCACAACACACCCCAGTTGGGGATGCCATAGTTTCACTGGTCCCAGACGGGAGCAGCCTGGAACTCTTGCGAGGTAACATAGGAGGTCCTGAGAAAAATAATTCCCCTCAGAGCCTATGTTATCTTTGGGAATGCTGTGTGGAGGGTCTTTTTTAGTAAAGAAAGGAGCGGAAGTAAATGGAATAAACTAATTACGAGGGGTGTGCAGGAATCTGGGGTCGATGTGGCAAGGAGTGACGGGCGTGTGAATCTATCCCTTACCCTTACACAAGAGTCCCAGGACTCTTGTGATAGGTATTCACATAAAAATAAATGAACTAAATTCTGTTCCGCAACTAGTTTCTCACCTGCGGGTTGCCCCGAGTCATCTATCTTGGACATGAATCGATTCAAATGATTCTATCGCGTTCAGAGCTCACGATATGAATCGTTCATACTCGACTTAGCTACAACACTTTCGATATGAATCTACCTCAATTATTCACAGCGACCGAGATACGTTCAAATGAATGAATCGATTCACATTGAAGTATCAAACTTACCACCACTACGAAGTAATCAATCACTTGTTTCGCTTTTAAATTGTTAACGACAATGAGATTGATTTCAATGGAGCTAAACAATAACAAAACAAAGTTATACCTAGTCGTTGAAACAGCGCAAGATAAATAATAACATTAACACCCGTCTCCCCGCGCCAGCAATTTGTTGCGAAAACAACGTCTCTTGTCTGCTCATGTCATAATTATAATCAAAGATTGGACGGAATTAATTATAATTTAATTTAGAGATAAACGTAATAAATTGATAGTTATAATGAAATAAATGAAACATCTGTATTATTATTTCCCATATTTCCCAACCATTTCCAAGACATAAAATTTTCATTGCAACGTTTATTAGGAATAGATATTTTGTAATATTATTATGACTACCGCTACAGAACTGTCAAATGATATATTTATGGTTTTGTGAATTTGCATACGTTAATGCAGAATACGCATTAGTCTAGGGAATTTTTTTAATTTTTTTCAAATTAATCTCGGAAAAACAATATTGATTTAGAGAAAAAATAGGCACAAAAGAAGCTTTGGCGCGTACAATAGATTATATTCATAGCAATTTAGATCAAGGGTATAAATTCATAGCGATATATCTAGATTTAGCTAAAGCTTTCGATTCAATCTGCCACCAAAGGCTTTTTAAAAAAAAGAAAACATAGGTATCAAAGGCAAGGAACTCCAACTATTAAAAAGTTACATGAGTAACAGAACACAGCAAGTAAAAGTTAACAACCATATCAGCAAGCCACTACCAATTACATATGGAGTTCCACAAGGGAGCATACTAGGGCCCGTTCTTTTCACTATTTACATTAATGAACTTTGCAGCATGAAAATAGACGGTGAAATACTTAGTTATGCAGACGACACAGTTTTACTCTTCAAATCTAAAGATTGGAAAAATGCATACAACATAGCGAATTTAGGAATCACGCGAGTGAAATCATGGCTAGACTCAAACACACTTACACTAAACATATCAAAAACAAAATTCACAACGTACAGTATAAATAGCACAGGACAGCTAAAAAATAACACAAACACCATAAAAATACACGAATGTTTAAACACCAACATCTGCGTTTGCCCTCCTCTAGAAAAAAAAGAACAAAAATAAAGTATCTAGGAATAATAATTGACCATAACCATAGATGGACACATCACACCAAACAAGTCACAAATAAACTCCTCAAAACGATACAAATTTATGTCAGTCTATAATAGAATATGGAATAATTGCTTGGGGAGGAGCAACAAACTCAGCTATCCAACACCTGGAAATTGCGCAGAAAACGATCTTAGAGGTAATCCTTAAAAAACATAGACTTACTGATACAGACCAAATATTCAACCGTTGTGAAGTAATAGACATACGACAATTATACGTTAAATCGCTACTAAATTACATTTTTGACCAAAAAAACAATCTTCAACAAACACAAAATATTACAAACAGACCAGTTAGACAGGCATACAAAGAAAACTTAAAAACTCCGACGGTAAATACAAGCTTTGGACAAAGACACTACCAATATCACGCTATAAAAGCATTCAACAGTCTAACACTTGAAAATAAGATTGAGGAAAACAAAAATAAATTCCGAGACAAAATTACAAAATGGATTAAAGACCAAAATAGACAATACTATCAAAATATTGTAGCATAAAATAATAAAACATACAAGTAACACACAAAACCAATATAAAACACAATCACCCACAAACACACACTTAATAAAAATATCGTTTTTAACCTTATAATAATATTATTTATTTTTACGTTAATTTTAAATCTCTAATTTTTAAGTTTAATTTATCTTAATCGTATGTTTGTTATTTAATTTTTTTCACCAATATTATATATGTATTTATATCTATTGTGTATAATTTTGTATATAAAATGGAGGCCTCAGCACGGGTAAACCACCCAGTGAGGCCAACATCATTGAATTTCGTATAAAATGTAAATATATTGCATCAAATAAATAAATAAATTTTATATTTAAATATCTAATAATGACACGGATTGTTTCAAAATGATTTAACTGTTAACTATGTAGGTAGGTACATCTAAGTTTAGATATGGCCATTTCTGAATGTGTGTTTTGGTTTTATTCCTGTAAAATGCGAACTTATCGGTAAATTACAAATTTGTTTTGTTTCAAATCACCAAATATTTATGTATAGTCTGCATGTATTTTAATTTAAAATAGCAAAAAAATCTTCACAGTTCTGGCAAATAAATACATTAAAATTAATAATACTTCACCACCTGGTCCTGATTATTTGTTTTTTATCAATACCAAAAGCGAAAAACGGCAACGTCGCAACAAATAAACGATCAAATAAATGTAAAGCATTATCAAAAAACCAATTAAAATATCAACGGACGAATATGTATTATAGGAATACAAGGTAGGCAATTTCGGATTATTATTTTAAAAAGTACACTCTTAAATTGTAGATTGTAACCTTCAAAACCGATGCACTTTGTAAAAAGATTTCACACTTTATTTTTATGTCGGGACAATGTCGTGCAAGACAATGTTGCCCTTTTTTTTAACAAAACCCCGACATAATTCACAACAAGTTGAACCCGATAGACAAGTCAGAAACCCGAACCCAAATTAAAATACTAGTCTGTGTGCACTATGGAAAAAGAGCGTGGAATTCCTAGCGTTCATTTAAACTTTCAATACAAAGGGAATTGACCTGCTTGCGAAGTGGTCTCCGCAGAATGTAGCATGTGGATCGCGCCATATAGAAGGTCAAAGAACCACACCGTCTGTATCGGTAAATTTAGGGTAGAGTTACAAGATCATTTCTAAAATAATCTCAAGATTCGGACCCGGTTTTTTTCTTAAATTCTGATCGTGGAGCACAGAGTTCATAAATCAAGAGCGTCTTTAATTCAAATTTTATCAGTTCCAGTATATTAAGGGTAGAATTACAGAATCATTTTAAATGCATTCTTAGTGTTAGGAATCCGGTTTTGGCCGCATTTTATAAGCAAGAGCATTGTGTTTAAGTGAAGCGAGGTCTTGTACTTTTGATTTATTCATTTCGTCAGGCCCAAGGCGCCTTACGTCATACTGTGAATTTTGTAGAGGCCGACGGGGGAAGACCAGATGATACCTACCTCAGTTAATTAAATGTTGTTTACAGGTGTTAGTGATACAATACAAACAAATATCATGAAATCTAAGAACAATAATTGAGCCCTTGCCCGGAACAATGTCGTATCGAACAAAACTATCAATGTTGAGTTATTGTTGGAATAATGTTGGGCGTATTATTAATACTGGTAGGGATTATGGAAATGAATAATTTTTTTGACCTGTGGCAGCCTTTTAAAGTTTGGTTTGTGGAAGAATGTTGTATAATGCCATTTATCGAAATCATGGAGTATAATAATAATAATAATAACATAGTATTTATATAGCGCAGTTTTGTGATATTTCACTTCAAATGCGCTCAATTGTAATAAGCTTAAGATTAATTATATGGTGTTCCTTACGAGTCCTTACAAAATTGATTAAATAGTGTGAAACAAAGAATATACAGTATATACAAAACAATTCCTAAAGAACAATATTAACAACAATAGTGAGTGCACACGACAATAGATATTGATCCCATTGAAACCATAACGTTGCCATTCAACAGGAATCATTAAAAACTAAAATATACTACAGAACAGGAAACAGTTTACGTTTAGAAATAATACAAATTCGGAGTGCACATAAAACTATAGTAAGGAGGTAATCGAAACCAAACAATTACTGGAAAATTGAGGAACATGGTTTATTATAGTTTTTTGAAAAGGAGTTAAAAATTCATGAAAGGTATGATTTTTTAAATAAGTTTGTTTTTAAAGCCCTTTTGAATTCAGCCAAGTTCTGGATATTAGTAAGAACTGAGGGAAGTTTGTTCCAAATGAGCGGGCCAGTTACACGAAAAGATCGATCATAGTAAACGGCTCGATTTGACCTAGAAAGTTCGATTAAACGATTAGTAACATCTTGATCTGCTGACCTTAGAGTAAGCTGTCTATCGCTTAAGTTTTGTCGGACACATAGTTCTGATATATAGGCTGGCGCCATTCCTTGTATTGCTTTGAAGGTCATTAAGCAGATCTTGAACTCTATTCTTTCAGGGCATCGAAGCCAATGAAGGCGATCCCTTAGAAGCGGGGTTATACGGCAATACTTAGATTCACCAAAAATCATTCTCGCCGCAGCATTGAAAACGGACTGGATTCTATTGAATTGTTTTTTAGGTAAGCCAGCATATGCACTATTACAATAGTCCATACGTGAGACAACGAACGAATTTATAAGTGACTTTGCTCCATCAGAGGGAAGGCAACGCCTGATTGATTTTATCTGCCTTAGATGGAAAAAGCCTGAACTTACAGATTTTGAAATTTGTGATTCAAGAGAAAGACTATTGTCTATTGTGAAACCCAGAAATTTTATTTCTGTAGAAGGGATTATATCTGTACCCTGAATATGGATTGGGTTAGAGTCGATGAGGGCTTGCCTTCCAGGAGAAGCTATCCAAATAAATTCCGTCTTGGTCGGATTAAGTTTGAGTTTATTGACAGACATCCAACTTGAGACTGTGTTAATGAAACTAACCACCTCGTTTTTAAGGACGTCTTTTTCATCCGGGGAACAAAACTTGAAAATGAAACGATCGTCTGCATAGCCTTGTGATTCAAAGCCAGCTGATTGAATGAGTTTCTCGAGGCGATTCGTATAGAGAATGAAGAGAATGGGACCCAAGACAGAACCCTGGGGAACTCCACATTCTATGGGAGTTTCAGGTGAAGTACAATTATTGAAAATTACTGAGGCTACTCGTCCAGACAGGTATGATGTCATCCATTGGAGTACATCACCTCGAACGCCAAATTCGGTTTCAAGCACATTTAATAAAATACTATGATCTACCGTGTCAAATGCCGAACTCATGTCAAGAACAGATACCAAACCCAACTTACCTGCTTCCATCCCGATGATCAAGTCTGAAATCAACCGCAGAAGAACAGTTTCCGTTGAATGAAACTGTCGATAAGCTGATTGATTTTTGGCAAATAGACCGGCAGAGTTCAAATACCCCACCAATTGTTTGGCAACGATTTTCTCAAGCAGCTTAGAAAGGAACGGTAGATTGGATATTGGCCTGTAATTATCCGTATTGTCAGAATCAAGATTTTGTTTTTTTAGAATCGGAGTTATGATTGATTTTTTGAGTGTTCCCGGTACAAGTGAATTTACTAGTGACTTCTGGATAATTGCGGTAATTACAGGCGCTATATCAGGAAGACACTGTTTTAAAAGCCAGGTAGGTATGGGGTCTTGAGCGCATTGCTTGTTAGGACAAGATTTTATCGCACGCGTGACATCTTCTTCCGTTACTGCTGCAAAAGAAGTGAATTCACTCGAGAGCGGACTTGATGCTGCGACAGAGGACGATCCTACCACACTGAGGGCCCGAATTTTTTCAACCTTACTTCTGAAGTATGTTGCGAGGCTGTTTGCTTCAAGAGAGGAATCAACCTTGTTGTTGCTCTCTCCAGACAGAGTCCTTACGTTTTGCCAAAGTTTTCGGGGGTCCTTTTCAGTCTCAATTTGCTCACACCAAAAGTTAGATTTCTTCTGGGTGACTTCTTCTTTGTAACCTTTTTGCTTGGTAATCCAAAGCTGCCGATTGCTGAAAGTCGGGTTTCGTCTGTAGATCCTTTCAAATTTCCGCATTTCCCTCTTCTTTTGAAGACATTCAGCATCGAACCATTTGCTGCAATTCCTAACGCGGCAGACCTTCTCTGTGAAAGGAGCATTTTTATCGAGTAATGCCCGTAGAGTAGAATTATATAGAGTTACTACCTCTTCTACATGGCTCTCGCTATACTTTTCCTTATCACAGAGAGGCGACGCTTTCAATTCACTGCAAAATGCCTCGAAGTCGAATTCTCTCCAATTTCTGGAGACAACGGATTTGAATTCTAATTTCGGAGGATCGAAGGCAAACTCGGATGTGACGAGACGATGATCTGATAGTCCAATGTCAGTAACATTTACGTTATTCGGGGGAAACCCAACCCGGGAAATGATTACATCTAGTGTGCCTCCTGCATCATGAGTAGCTGAGTTCACCCACTGGTCGCAGCCGAAGTCACGCAGAATTCTGCTGAATTTTATGGACATGGGATTAGTTTTGTTTTCCAAATGAATATTTATATCTCCTAGAATAATAATCTCGCAGTTGTAGTTGGAGGTGCATTCTAGGAGAGACCTGAATTCGTTGAAAAAATTTGTAGTCGGTGTGCACGACCCGGGACGGTAGATGGAGATTATCACGAGGGATGCACCATTAGCAGAAGCCTTGCAGCCGACAAACTCAAAAGTTGTATACACCTGACGTATCCCTATACTATGGAGTATGGTATAATTTATGGGAATAAATGGAGAAAACGAACGTCTTAAGCTTCCACTAGAAAGTCTTCAAAGCCAAGAAGCTGAAGAATGCAGGAAAGTAGAATTTGTCCAGAAAAAATATTATTAAGCCTACTTTTAAGTCGAACTCAAGACAATGTCAAAAACGTAAATGATTTAATTAATTCATATCGTTTTTTTTGCACTTTAAGCTCAAATACATCAATGACATGTGTAAATTTATGTCAGAAGAGTATGTTACTTTCTGTATGGTACAGAATAAAAAAAATCTTTTGCTAAATAACGTAGTATGCGAAATTTTTATATACAACATTATTCCACAAATTCAGCGTAAATTCTAGTAAACTCTAATAAAATTGCCTTTCCAGACGAATTTTAATTTAAAACTCTTAAGAATTGTATGTTTTATGTACCTATTTTAAATATTAAATGTTATATAAACTGTTTTTTCGATTTTTTCTCGGAACAAGAATATTGTTGGATACAACATTCTTCCGGGCATGGGCTCAATTTTTTAAACCTGATATGTAACAGTATTGCGTTTGATTACAATAAAATTTATGACGATAGACTAGTAAATAATTCTCGCTTTGATTAGACAGGCGTCAGAATAATTGAAATATCGCTTTATATGGCAGTCGCTATACAGCACTACCTCGTTTATGGCAGTTGACAGGTTAGGCAAAATAATTCCGTTAACCGGGTTAATGGTAACAAAGGATCGGGAAGTGCGCATTCTTTACAGAAAAATGTCAACAACATGCAATTACAAAAATAATTCATAAAATAACCCCATTTATTTTTGTTTATATTCCTTCTTATTCAACAATAAATAACTTGTAATATAATATGTGTTACGTATTCCAGATGTAAGGGTGCGTATAAACGGGTAGGTATTACCGCGAACTGAGCCAAGAATTACGGAAAAGAAACGCGCCGCCTGCGGTTGATTCGTTCCTTTCCCATAAATTGTGACTCGGCTTGCGTTCATGTTCGCAAATGATTAAATACAACTTTGATGGGTTAGACCTGTTAGTAGCCGAATGGCCAAATGCGACGAGTAACCACACAAGTGTCGCGGTTTCTATCCTCGGTCAGACAAATTGGTCCATTATTACAAAAGCTACATTTTCCACTTATAATGAAAATAGTAGGAATCACTCGTAATTGTTTGATAAAAGGCCCGATAGTACCCGCTCGAAAAGAAGGAGAGATATGTAATTACGAATGTTAGAGGGAGCGCGCTAATTTAAAAAACGATAATATATAATTTTAAACGATAATAGAGCAAAAATTTCGTGGGGAAGGTCTAAAATAGCATTTAAGGAAACATTGCGATTTTTTTCATAAAATAATAATAATATTTGGACGATTTATATAGCGCCGTTTTTGTGAAAAATCACCTCAAGGGCGCTGTAAAAACTTACCATACATGCCTAAAATCTAGAAAGACTACAAGCTAGACAAACAATTAAAAACAACTTATGGCTAAAAATTGCATACACCGGTTCATTGATCACCGATACGAAAATATATGTACAATATTTTGACCAATGAACGGGATGCTGCCTAAAAATGAATTAATACAGGACCATACTTACCTGGGAGGTCGCTTGAAATTAACACTGTTTATTGTCTATTTATAGAAATTTAGATAGAGTTCGCACGCAGAGGACATAATTATGCACACATGTTGTTTAATCCTGAAAATATTTTAATATTAATATGTAATGTATTCTTTAATGAGTGTATTTTCGAAAGTAAAAGCAACATTTAATGGTGGGCGGTGCAGTAGTACAAGGATTTGATCTTCCGAGAGACAGATTGATGTGTAAGGATTCGAGTAATTTTAATTCAGTAAGAAAAGTGTGATTAAAGACACATCATAGGCAATACAAGTATGATACTCTCAGATAGGTATATTTAAATTAAGTTAAGGGTATGAGAGCCCGAAAAGGTAGGTTTTTAGTTTGGACCTAAACTCTGATGGGCTTTTTATGCATCTTAATTCCGGAGGGAGTCTATTCCAAGCCTTAGACCCAGATACTCCATACGTATAACTTATACAATAATAACAAAAAAACGTGTTCACAAAAAATAATTTTCGGGGCAAACTTTGCGTTTTTTTCCTATATCGAGGGAATTTCATATAATTGTCATTTCAGCTAATGGGGAATGTATAGATGCATCTTCAAGACTAAAAAATATATTTTTAAAAGCTTTAAAACTGAAAGGGTTTGAGGAAAATATATATTAAATCGGTTGAAATGCGGGAAGCCGGGCCTTTTTTTATATATGAACACCCCACAAGAGTCCCAGCTGCTCCCGTCTGGAGCCAGTGAGACTTTGGCATCCCCAAATGGGGAATGTTGTGAGGCTGAAGGTAGTGGGGAGGGGAAGGAGATGGGGAAGAGAAAAGTGGGGAAGTATCTGGCTATTCAGATCTGGTCACCAAACACGGCTTAAGCCATTTCAAGCAACGTTTCAATTCTGAATAATGGTCTTACACCAGGGCGATATTGAGAGTATCTTCCACTCTGGAACGTGCCGTAAATATACTATATATTATTTTTAATTAATTAATTGTGAAATAACACATATTAATCAAATACAATTTATTTGCCACGCCGGGATTCGATCCTGTGACCTTTGGGTTGCGAGTTAAGAGCCTTACCGCTCGACCACGTCAATAAATAAGTACCGTTACCACTACTTCTCCTTTCTCGTACGAATATTCAGCAGAAATAGAGGTAACAACGGAGCTTTCAGTGGCAGAAATATAATACACTTTTGGCGTGTATAGTCGAATGAATCAATTAATAATGAACGAAATAGATATGTTCACACGTCAAAACCAATTAATCTAATCGTAGCGATTTATTCAAAACGTCCCCTGTTGCTACCTGTTGAAAATATTTTCCCGTCCAGACATCAATTGCGATACTAATAAAATTTGAGCCATTTCTCCAAATACATTTTTAATTTTTAAAATTATTTCTTAAAATATTACAGAAGATATCATTTACTGTAATTGTCATTTAAAGTGTTATAGACTTGCATACAATTTGTCAAAAATGTTAGCAAATTTTTAAACCTATCCCAACCCACCCAGCTTGTACATGGATGTGAGAGGGATAATGCCTTATTTTAAGGATTTAATATTGCAAAAGGAAAATTGTCTAGTACCTAGAGCAGGATTCGAAATATCAGGATATTTATATTATAAATATGAAATTATCCGATAAACGAGTAGGTATGTATAGTATATCAAGTGATATGTATTTTCTTATTATATTAGGAAATATAGTTTTTTTTTGTATTTCTTGGGCATTAAGTATGAAAAAATTTCTAGACATTTTGTTTTGAAGAGTTTTAATTTTCAATATACATTTGTTACTTAATTTTTTTAATTTTCTGCTACCGGTTTCGACACATCCGTGCCATTCACTAGATCACTAGCAAACTTAAAATTAACAAAAAATTCTACGCAAGTACAAAAATGATTAGATTTAATTAGGAGGGGGTAGAGGGAAGGGTGATTTTCGGGGAGGGGAAGAACGGTGGGAGGAGTCAAAATTAAATGGAAACATTATTAATAAGGGTGATTTACCCATTTATCCATTAAAACTCTTCAAAACAAAAAGGGAATATAGATGTTAAAAAAACACTTAATGATGAAAAGTATCTTTCTAAACCTAATGTTGCCTATTTGCTCACAAACGAAACGAAGTTGTTTTTTCTTCTAATAGCCGACAGTTGTCGTCAATGGTCGGCGGTTTTCACCACACCAAGGGTAAGTAATGCATTGTGAAAATTAGTTCCAATCATACAACAACGCGACTCGATAGTGCCCAGGGAAATCCTAGTAAAATTAAAAATGGAGAAACGCGGGAATGTTCAGGAGTAAAAACAAAATCGTTACATCTTTGCGGTAAACATCAGTCACATAAGATGACATGGAGTACTTAATCTCTGGAATGCTCAGTTTTCAAGAATAACTGGTGGTACGGCTCCGCGACTTTTCATACCGCGACAAAATATCCCCGACAAAATATCCTACGGACAAAACATCCCCCAACAAAATATCTAATAAAACCTAATCTAACCTAACCTAACCTAACGAAAAAAATGGGACAAAAAAAATAAAGACATCCTGTAAAAACAATAAATTATTGTTCAAAAATAGTAAAATGGAACAAAAATAATAATGACACCCTTATAAAGACAATTATTGTTAAATAAGGTTAGATTTTAGTAGATATTTGTTGAAGAATGTTGTCAGTAGAATATTTTGTCAGGGGTGACAAATTGTCGGGGATATTTTGTCGCGGCATGAAAACACGCATTATCAACATTTACACCTTCTGTTTCAGAAGCCGTACTGTGAATAATATCCGTGTTCGCGCCGCTTATAGGTAGTAACTTGGCGAGTTATTTTTGTGTTTATTTTGATTTAAATACTATTTATTTCATATGGCAATGATTATCTCCCGTCCCCCGCTCCCCGCATTGATTCGGCCCTGTTCCCAAACTCCTATCAACTCGCGAGAAGGTTTGACAGACGAAAACATAACAATTCAGTGTCAAAGTGAACTCTCACCGGCGAAAAACCAATACATCGTGTTTCCTACCATTTCCTACCGTTTCCTACCATAATTATTGTGACTTGCCAAATATACAAATCCTTTAAGCGGGAACAATCCGTGTATTCTTACTTGATAATGAGCTGTAGTTTTATTTTGTTTTAACGTGGTTACGTTAGACGGGGCATTACTGTATTTAGTTAGTAGTACTTCAAAGCCACCGTAGTCTAAGTGTAAGGAATCAAATCCCAAAATGCTAACGACTGTTTACCGAGCCAAAAGGCTTTCAGAATGCCTCGTGAAGGAGGAGGGATGGTGTAAAATACAACATTGTGTACTTAAATCAGGGTAGCCACTAAAACAGATCCCAGGTTTTCCATACAGAAATTTAAAAAATCCATCAAATATAAAATTGCCTAAAATCAAGAGACATAAATAAACTGCTGCATACTACTTTACTTACAAATTTTTCAAAGTCACCGTTTTCCGGTGATAAATATGGAAAGGATGAAATTCAGTTAAACTAATTCGGAAAAACATTTATTTTTAATCTTTAAACAAGTGACTTTTAAGGTTTAAACAGGATGAAGTTATGTTAAAATAAGAATTCACTCATATTCTTAAATAATAACAAAAATCCTGTTAACCGAATATCGTGCTTAATCAGTCGCGATACCTCGTCCTAAACCTTGAAAAAAACTTAAATAGTATAAACGTTTTCTTATCTTTCTTTTTTGCAATAAGTTGAGATAATTAAATGATATCCTCATTGCGATAAATCAATAATAATAAATGTTTTATTACCTTTCCTTTTTGCAACAAATTGATAAAATTATTTCCTCACTCCCGTCTCCCAAGCTGAGGATTTCATTTTTATACATACTAGCGAGTTCCCGGCATGCGTTGCTATGCCACTTAATAAACAAATTGTTTATCTCTGCGTGTCCTTTCACATTCGACCCGTTTCCCTTCCTCTTCCGCGTTCCCTTCCCATCACCCCACCCGCCTTCCCCCGTCCCGCGTTCTCCCCCCTCCCGCATTCCACACATTCAGTCCCGATACATTCAGTTTTCAAACAACTGCCTATTGCAATTTTTTTATACAAATTTCATAATGCCTGAGTTCACCAGTATATATGTATATAGAAACATTCGCGGGCGTGTTCACGACAACTCACCAAAGTTTCATCGCAATCGGATGAACAATTTAGCAACGCATTGTTAGCAACACTTAATATTATGACGCCAGCGCTCACTATTGTATATGTATAGAAACCATCGCGAGTATGCGCACATCAAATCCCTAAAGTTTCATCGCAATCGGATGAATGGTTTAGCAACGCATTAGAAACACATATTTTGATTTGTATGCAGTGGCGGCCAGCTCTAAGGTGCGGAGGAGCGCCGCACTCCCAAAATATATCTATTAATTTAAATCTAATCTAATTAATTAATTTAAATCTAAAAATTTCCGAGCGCCAAAAAACATATTTATTTCCGACACGCCTCATCACAGTTCACAATATACACTCGGTTATAATGCATGCGTAATATAGGTGCCTACTGGACTGCCCGCGTAACAAAGCAGATCGTTGTGTGCCTATATTCAGAGTGGTGGTTCATTTTGCAAAGCGATCACAGGAGTTCTTCTATAATTCTATAATGAGCCAAAATCGTAGGTAGGTTGAATGCTTTGCAAATTTTACGAAATCGCCGGTGACGATCCAAAAATTTCCACCACATCAAAAGGAATGGTTCGTTCTGTAGCATGTTAAACGGGGACACGTTTGTGTCATATTATTATCCATATCGTTTCTTTATTTTAATATCTACTCTTTTTCATGCTATGTTTCACTCAGCATCGACCAACGACAGCATAACAACAAACATTGCGGACATTATTTGTTATGAGTTATGACAGTATATATTTCATTGGAGTTACGGAGCGTAAGGAAGACTTTCGGATGTGTGATAAACTGAACATTTTTTTAACTCGATTTTCGTGCCAATAAGTATCTAAATACAATTTTCTGGATAGGAGTCAACTGTTATTGAATTTGAATTTACAATCGCGGCGACTTTACAAATGGTGATGGATCAATATTTATTTTACTAGAACTCTTTTAAAATAATGGAATATGGAATGCTTTTTCAGTGAGTTGTTCCTCACAATCCTTATGATATCTGTTTAGATTGAACGATGTTGTTAAACTTTAAAAGAATTTAATCTATCTTAATAAATATAATTAATTTAGACTCAATGTGTTGCATGCACCCAGAGATAATGGAGGATCGACCTAATTTACAAATAGGTGGGATTTTTTTCATAATTGAATTTATTTTAGTTAGAGTAGGTAGGTCCAAGATTTATGGGATATCTCTATGGTATGTGTGGGATTGCACTCACCTTCCCACATCTTGAAATAAAGACCATTATTATTATTATTTTAGCGCATCACCTATTTTTATGAACACCAGCCGCCACTGTTTGTATGTATATGTATAGATTCTTTTCGTAGTGCCACTTTAAAATTTAGAATAGTTCGCATTTATTTAATTTTTCATCCTCGACAATCTATTCCACAACAGCGGATCCCTTTCACAGCGCGCGATATCTCTTGTTATCAGATTTCGTTTGTATAACGCTTGTAGAATAGTTGAAACTTATTATTTTAAAGCTGTACACAAAGTCCTTCCGGGGATCCTTTTACAATAGCACCTACTTTTCTATAAATCCATGAAAATTCCAGGTTTTCCCTGTTTGTGGCCACCATGATAAACATGAGACTCAAAAAACTTCCACAGCTATTGTAAGGAGCCGGTAAATAAATAAATTAGTAGCTAATAAGACGGCGCGTGCTCAAAGGATGGTCTAATGCCAACTACTTGAGTGTGTCTAGTACTTTATAGTCTTGTTAGCATATCAGCAATATTCCTAGACCTAGACAATGGGCAAATAAAAATACAAAGTGAGCGGCGATGGATGAACGGAACTAGACTAATAAAAATTTACATTAATACATAATTTAAAAGCACGTAAATTTGGCTAAGCAAATGTTAGCAGAGACAAGGAGAAATAATATTATTATTATCAAGAGTTGAGTGGTGAAGGTACAATGTTACTAAATCAAGTGATAAAATGAATGTCCAATTTTTAATTAGGTTTATATAAGATAGCCCTAATAGTAGATAACCACTTACAAGTATATTTATTTTAATTGGTTTTCAAAATTGGTATTGATTTGTCGAGATTTTTCAGGATTCCACAAAATTGAAAAAGGGAACAGACACACATTACATAAATACCTTTTTTTATTTGAAATACAAACTGCGTAATTTGAGGCTTAAGTGCCCTGAAAGAATCCAGTACAAATGTGCTGGATGGTGTTTAAATCAGTTCCATGCCAACTCAGAATCAATTCAGCTCAACACCTCTTTTAAAAGTCATTAAAAGCTATTAAAAAATATTTTGAAATAGCCGTTAACCATAACCTAACGTAACCAATTTAACCATTTATTTATTTTTTAAATGGTGCTTGCTATACAAGTCATCCAAATATTATTATTATTATTTTTGATTTTGACAACATCTTAGGACGACCTAAACTCTATTTAACATGAATTCCTAAAATAAAATGTATGTCTGCATAAATTGCTCTCAGTCCAACCAAACCATATAAATAAAAAGCGCAAACAAAAATAATTTGATCAAAAGCTATTATTTAATAAGGTCGAGAAGGTTCAGTGGAATGGGATAACTTGATTTGGGACGACGATTAACTTGGCCGGGCCAAAGATCCCAATTTTAGCAGGTAGAAATACATTATACTATACGGCAGAAACGATAGCCACTTACTCCCAAGAGATTCATTTCGGCAGCCCATTCTTATACGGGAGTAATGCTTCATTTTGTTTATTGTCAATACATTTAAATTAAATCAGTTACATCAGCATTTGGATATCATTATAACTGACATTTTTTTTCAAAAATTACCTTTGAATGCCAAAGTATTTCTTTTGCTCATTTCTATACGCAAAATAATTTTCAGATTCATTTGTATTGTATTTTCGTAGACAAAGTTCTAACATCAAGCATTATAAATAATAATTTATTTTACAGGGTTCTATCATCACTTATATTCTCTATTTTGTTTATATCTGACTTTGGTCGTTATTAGTCCGGTAAAGTTAGCACAAAAAATAGGGGTAAGGTTACAATAACTCGCATAGAGCTGAAAATTGGTACGAATGTTGGGAACAGCATTATAAATTAAATGTGAAAAGTCCACCTCGATCCCACATCTGCAAAAATGTAATTCAAGGTCAAAGTTGGCAAATATGTTTTATTTTTATTTTTCAGCCAAACTGTAAGTTTTATCATAAAATAATTCAGAAAAAATTGTAGATCATGAAATTATCTATAAAAATTGTTTTAACACTTTATTTCCTCAGAGTCACCATTTCTGAGATATAGCGATTCAAAAGGGTTGAAAAGTTGTGTTTTTCGTAATATGCACACGTTTCCACGCCACCTGTGAGGTAGTGCGTTGATTTGGCACTTTTTATTCAACGAGGTTTCCCCGGTAGGCCTATTCCTTAGATTAGATGGTTTGTTACAAATTGTAATATGTAAAGTAAATGAAAAATGTTGTGATATTTAATATCAGTTAGAAAAGACTAATTAAAAAGAAAGAAATTTAATATGTAAAAGAACTTAATAAATAAACAAATAATAAATAGGTCATAAAAAATACATCGCAGTCAAAATTGAAAAAAGGACTTATGAGAGACCTCCATCCATAAGTAGATACTAATAGGTTCAAGATCACAGATTTGGATGTTGTGCTGTGACAATGAAATGACTCATTCCGCCACGAGTTAACAAAAAACTATAATCCATACATAATGGTAATTATCTAAGAATAATGAAGAAAAAAAATCCATGATTCAAGAATGAAAGTAAACGTATTTAATTCATGCAGAAAAAACACTTAGCGAGTCTTTCCTAATGTATGTTTGTACTCGTACCTAACTGACACACTAAACGTGAACGCTGACGGATCAACAGCATTATTGATATAACAATGTGTACACAAAAGAGTAGGTTAGGTACTTGGCTAGTTTGTACTATCGAATGGGTACTTTTCGTTATGGTAGTTATCACCTAGGGATTCCCAATGGGAATGTATGGCGAGCAATATGCTGAAATAGGCCAAGCCAAAAAACGCTGGCGCTTTTAACGCTAGGTGTGACACTAGCATAAAGCAGACGAAAAATATAAAATAAAACTGCAAGCTTTTGCGTGGCTGTATCAACATGCTCCAAATAGTATTGTGCATCTAACCCAACCTAAAAAAGTTTCACTTCCTTTTATATTTGGCCGATACAACATACGCTCTAGGTTAGGTATCACAGTGCGGTCGTCAGCATATCGATACAGTCAAGCAATATCTTTCAGTTTATTTTAGACTAGCTGGTTCCCGGCATGCGTTGCAATACCATATTCAAAGAAATGCATTGTTTCTCCCTGAATCACCTTTCCCGTGCGCACATGCGTCATGGTTCCCCTCCCGCGTCCCCTTCCTAGCTAGCTTTATAAATTATAGCCTATATGTTATTCTGATGTATGAGCTATATTATTGTAAAGTTTCATTCAAATCCATTTAGTAGTTTTTGCGTGAAAAAGTAAAAAACACACATACATCCACACAAACTTTCGCGTTTATAATATTAGTAAGACTAGGGGACCCGGCTATGCTTCGCCATTATATTATCCATGTCTTTCTCGAGCATCCTCGACGTCTTCTACCATTCAAGCCACTCTCTAAAAACTCCTGGTACTAATAAGAACAAATTATGAAATTTTCAGCGAAATCGGTCGAGTAGTTATTGAGTCTATGGTCGCTTTTACAATTCCACGGCTAAGGCAATAAACGTACGTTCCTCATCAGTCATTACAAAAAAGCAGCAGCTCTTTCTTACACTTTAAATAATAGTGAGATAAACTACGAGACTAACTGCTTCTTCCAAATGAAAAATGTAATAATTTTCTTGCATCTCCCACAATCTTACTAAAGAAATGAGATGCCGCGTGTCGTGCAGATGCCGTGGAAATTATATAAGCAGCTATTAGGGGCAGACACATACGAACATCCTCATATTTGTATAAAAGAAGAAGATGGAAGAACTAGATTGTATTTTGCGTCTGTACACATCGGCTGCTGTATAAGCTCATATTTACCTTTCACCCTCTATCACAGCCTGCGAAACCAGTATTTTATTTAAAGGTTACGTATACAAGTCTCAATTGCATTTAATGACATGAAGTATCACTGAATTGCGCTATGTACATTTAATTTAACGCTATATATTATATATTATTACAGTATCAATGTCGATGGCGTCGATGCGATAAATAAAGTAGTGTCGTGTGACGGCAACATAAATCAATCAAACGAGAACAGCTTTGGTGATTCAAAATTTAAATAATTAATTCACAAAACAAGTTTCTTTACTCAGAGACAGTATGGAGATTAAAAAAGAGTGTCTTTTTCATTATTTATTAACTAAAAATGAAAAATTAGTTTCATATTTCGAAATTTGTTTTAAGCGAAATTTCCAGCTTTCTAATTCCAGAAGTGTGCAAATAAAATTTTAAAAACCCCTCAGGCCTCGGGTAAGTTTTGTTAGAAGGTCAAAATATTTCCGCTTTGCAAATAATTCAAGTAATGGAATATTTCTAAATAGGATTTCAAATTTTATAATTCAAAATAAACACTTAAATTTTGAAACACAAAAATTTGGATTGCAAACATAAAAAATAATTGTGTTTTTTCTTTCTAACATCGTACCTATAAAACACATTTCTAACCGTGATAGTATGGGACACAACGATTTCTAAGAGACCTGTACGAGTTGTTCCCAAAATCCAACAAATTAGCCTTAGTATCTTCTGTATTATCTGATAAACAACCTTTAATGTAGGGGAAATAGTTGTTTATCAGTTGAGTAAAATTTCAAATACGTATTTAAACTATCCTTACTAATATTATGATGGCAAAAGTGTTTTTGTTTTCTCGTCTTTCACGTCGCAAGGGAGCGACCGATCGACGTGATTTTTTGCATAGGGATAGTTGGAGGACTGGGAAGTGGCATAAGACATAGGCCACTTTTCACTTTCATAATCGTAGACATAGGCCACTTTTCACTTCCATAATCATAGACATAGACCACTTCTCACTTTCATAATCATAGGTCACTTTACATTTTCATAATCGTAGCCACTTTTCACTTTCCACAATCGTAGACATAGGCCATAATTCACTTCCATAATCCAAGACATAGGCCACTTCTCACTTTCATAATCATAGGTCACTTTTCACTTTCATAGTCGTAGGCCACTTTTCACTTTTATAATCATTGACTAAGGCCTCTTTTCACTTTCATATTCATAGACATAGGCAACTTTTCAACAGATGGGTACTTAGTAGGGGTGTCCGGGTTCATAAGGTGAAGTTTGTCCGGGTCTTGGCGGTGAATGCGTCTGTCCACCGCTGCCTGCTAGGCCGGATCAGGAGAATATGGTTGTGGGAGACTCTGACTTCTACAGCCGTACTCTCTCAGAACATCGCCTTGCACCGCAGTGGGAGGGGTGGATTCATATGTCCGTCACTCCTGGATACAGTGATCCTCAGATTCCTACTCACCCCTCATATCCTTCACACAGCATCCCCGAAGATGTCATAGGCCCTGAGGGGAATTATTATCCTCAGGGCCTCCTGTGTGGAGCTAATGTAAAAAAAAAAGATTAATAAATGAAAATAAATAATCTTATACCGGTGGTTGTCGGTAGGTATTGGTCCGTTAATAATTTACATACATTTCTTACCGAAAGGTATAAAGAAATTGGTGGAAAGAATTCGAAATGACTATCGCGAGTTGGTCGTGACGCCATCGGAAGGCCGCTGTCGAAATGTGGGTCATCCCCGCTGGCCCGCTCGACGGCTCGACACGGGGAAAGGACCAACCGGTGTGAGGGGAAAGGGGGGCACAATGATCTGAAGTAGTGATGCCAAACACTTAAATAATCGAATAAGGTTGTCTCCTACAACGAAATTTCACGTTTACAAACTTATCATTTTAATTAGAGCACGCCGAGAACAGAACTTTCAGAATTTATGGAAAATACCAGAAAGTACCGAAGATGTAAGCTTTCAAAATGTTGGCCGAAAAGAGTGACATCACGGTACGTGCGCGGCGGTACTGTCATTCGAATTATGAATTGAAACGTCACGAGTCACCATTGTGTCGTTTTACCTAAGTTTGAAATTCACTTTGAAATTCCATAAATTGCAATTTTTTGAGATATGAAAAAAACTAATTTTACACCCTTTAAAAATAAAACATTTTCACAAAAACGGATATTATGTTAACTAATTTTTTCCATATTATTGGCAGCTACCCTTTTCATAAACAAGTTTTCGATGAACTGTTTTGTGAAACTGTGGTTTGGTTGTTTTTTTTTTACTTCTTTTTTTTGTTCCAGTTGCGACCGTTGTCTTTTTATTTTTTTGAGTCTTTTTCGTTAGATTATTAGCGTTATCTTCTTCAATGATGGGAATAACCTTAAAAAAATATAAAAAGAGAGTTGTTCTATTAAAAATCGAATTACATATCTATTTACTTATAGATCATGCGACAAACAAAAGGCGCGTATGTTTATGGTTGTCAGATAACGAATTTTTAACATTTCGATTTGTAATTATAAAAAATTTTTTTTCCAAATAAAATATGTCGATTAAATTGTTCGATTAATACGTATCGATTATGTCCATCGCTAGGCGAAAGTAAAGTAGTTTAGTAGTTTGGGTAGTTTGGCGTGCGACACGCACAGGCACAAAGTTCAACGTAATTGAGCCCGAGCTGTTGACTCGGGGGAAATGAAATTGAAAACAACGAAAACGAGTACATTGGGAGTACTAGGACTAGGACAGTTACTATTTGCACAAGCCGTTCTGTCCTCTGTTATTTACACTGGTGCTTTTACTGCAGCAAAGGTAAAATAGCTCACAGCCACGAAATTGTGCTGTAATGAACATTTAAATTTTGAGGGTGTTAAGTATGGCGAAAGAACAACTCAACAATGTGCAATTTAATCACTCTTTTGAAAATTTATTAAAAGTGATGAAAAGAAAAACATTTTTATCACTTTAAGCCCTTCAAGAATTGGGCGTATTTTGTCAGAAGGTAAAAATATTTTCGTTTTGCAATCAAACCCAAATAGACGGAATATTTGTGGACGTATCCGAAAACCAAAAACTGTTTTTGAAAGGCGATAAGATATGATTTCAAATTTTATTATTAGAATAACCATGTAATTTGGCAAATTTGTGTATTTTTTTTTAAAATCCACAATGATTATTTTTTCAAATTGCGATCAAACTTTCTTTTCATAGAGGTGAACATTTTAATCTACTATCTACTATACACTATATAAAGAGGTAAGATTTGTTTGTTTGTTTGTTTGCATTGAATAGGCTCCGAAACTACTGAACCGATTTGAAAAATTCTTTAGCTGTTGGGAAGCTACACTATCCCCGGGTGACATAGGCTATATTATATTTTCAAAAAAATTAGGGATCCTTACTAAAACTCCAATAATGCAACCCAAGGTGTAAAAAAATTACCTAAAATATTCTTTACATCGCGTGCGCTGCGAAAACTATTGATGATAGAATAAAATAATGTACTACGACTTTGTAGAACACATCATTATTTACAAAAAAGGTCGCGACAGCATATGTCTAACTAATATGGTTATGCCACAATAAGTATTCTTTTATTTTAAAAATTTAATTAATATGTCGCCGCTTGAAAAGGCTCTTTATTTGTATCTTGGTGTTAATCCCTATTAAAATAAATTACTTCATATTCAAGACAGCTTCAATATCTTTATTTAACTTTTTGAATTTTTCAATTCGGATATTTAATTAGAAAGATATCACGAGTTTCATAATGTTAGTATTAAAAAAAAGTTTCGGCTACGGGCCGGGCGGGAGAGGAGTCAAGAAATGAAGTGCCAGGGGGGTTGGCGGGACGGGGGAGCGGGAGAGCGGTGGCGGGGAAGGTGGAAATGGAACGCTGGAGGGGAACGCACGGGAAAGGACATGCAAGGAGTAACATTTTATTTATTTGAATATGGCATTGCAACGCATGCCGGGAAACAGTTATATATTATAAAAGAAAATCCAAATAAACGCGCGGACCGCAAAAACTCAGAAAGGAGTCCCGGTACGATCAAGGGAGTTATAAGGTGTGGTAGATCTCTGTCCCCTCTCGGGAAAAAAGGTACCCGTTTTACCTAAAGGGCATGCTTTTGAAGATATAAGGACTGGAAGTTTCTTCCTCTTGAAATTTCGGAAAGTTCAAGAAGGTTCTATAGAACTCTAGAAAGTTCTGGAAGGGGTGGCGGAGTATGTCGTGGAATGTTCGGGAATAGGGATCATCATTGTGAAACATTCCATAACACTCTCAAATATTTTCCTGAGCGAAGCCGGGTAACCCAGCTAGTTATATATATATTTGAAGATTATAAAGCTTTCCAATAACGTTAAGATCCTACTCGATGATAGAAAGGGAGACAAAACGAATTATATGACACCTATGTGAGCTGGGATAAATATGGTCTCCTGTGATTCAAAGGGGTGTTGAAATGCCACTTTGTTGAGTTTTCATCGATAGTTGATAGGAATATCGCAAAAATGTTTTGATTTCTCATTGTCAAAAAATATATTTTCCAAAAAATTTTTAGGTTAAAAAATTCATCCCCTGAATAAACTTTGTGAGTTTGGAGTTGTGTATGTAGAACATGATTTTTTTTCGTTGAAATAAAAAGACGTGGAACAAAATTTGTTCAATTTCGCAGGTAGAATCACTGGTTTAAAATGCCCGAAGTCGTGTTACACACCGCATTAAATTGCATTACCTATTTGTGTGTGTTGATTGTTAAATTCATGTAATAATGAGAGTATTAAAAAATAACAAATGAAACATTTCTTTCATTACACGCGTTAACAAGTTAGATAGAGGGTACGGAGAACAGCAAATTTGTAGTGAGAGTAGAGAGGTTCGCAGGCTAAAAAAGGTTGACAGCCCTCCTCGTTCGGATTGCTGCGATGATTTATCTTTTTGATGTGATTTTTATGTCACCATAATATAATGGTGACCGGACAACTCAGAATGAAACCAACTCAGAAGCAACTCAGAAAGGTCATTAAGAGTGATAATAAAAAATTATAAAAACATTGGTTGAATAAGTTAAGTTAGGTTAGGGTTACCGGCTATTTTAAAATTATATTTTCATAGCTTTTATTGACATTTATGAGGTGGTTCTGAGTTATTATGAGTTGGTTTTATTCTGAGTTGACATGGAACCAATATAATATAGACGAGAAAACAGTCACCAATAATCGTCATTGTTTTGAGTGACCAGAAAAAGACGCCGGGTTCTTTTTTACTTCCAATCAAAATGCAGTCTTTCATGCACAGACAGACATACGAACTCGCACTGTAAATTCCGGTTTTTACAAATAAATTCATGAAACAATTGTTTTATTTTCATTTCTTTCTACTTCGAGAATGTAGAAGGCACACACAACATGGCGTGCACCGTGAATGAATTAGAATAATAATTTCAATACATTACTTTGTTTTAAAACTTTACACATCCAAAGTGAAAACAAAAACACAGTAATAATAAATTCACGGTGGTTTTTATTTTATAATTGTGATATTATTTATGCCACCAAACAAGTGCACAAAAGCGGTACATTACAGAAACAATGAGTGCAACAATGCGGAACTTTGTGGAACAAATTAAAACAATTCAAAGCTAAAGCCATTAAGCTTTTCTAGTGGTTATACAAAACTGTTAATATGCCATTCATTCAATATCGGCTGACATTTGTCACATGAGTTCCACAGCTCGACTGTGTATTTGCCGGCCTCTGTGTTTCCTCCCTCCTACAACATGGGTCAATTCAAGACTCCTTCCTCTTCTCAAAAAAGGGCCTTCACACATCATCTTCGAAGATGACATAGACCCTGAGGGAAATTATTTAGTTCTCATAAAAATCGCTGTACTCGTATCTCCCTTACTATCTTAGTGAGAAATATGACATAAAGGGTATTAGAAAGAGAAAAGACAAGGTTTTATAATATAGACAAGAATTTTATCTTTTTACCACAAAACTATCACTGAAAGTTGGAATTTCGAAAAAAGTTATTTGTCTTTTTTACTTATACTATCATGTAGAATCACCTACCGAAGTTAATGTACTTTACCCCCGGACTGTACAGTCGAGGACTGAATGGTTAAAAGTAGGATAATGCTTTAAGATTTTCACTTTCATTTATTTTTGGTGTATTTGCCATGTTGCGTTTCGTCCTTCCGTCATCAGGGCAGATGTGATAACGCTTGCCGAAACGTTGGCTAAAGAAGGAGGACGCACAACATGACATAATAACACACCATTAAAGTCATATATATTATTTTTATATAAAAAATCAGAAGCATGATATTTTTGAAAACGGGCGGGAAATTTCTAAGTCTGGCCGCACACGTCAGGTTTTTCCATCCGATTGTCTGATCCGACAATTATTATTGTTACACGCACGCGTACAGGATTGGCCGGCCGGCGCGGAATAAAAATAGGCCACGCCCTTCCGCGCCAGCCGTCCAATCGGGTTTCGAATCGGATCATAAAATCGGATGGAAAAACCTGAAGTGTGCGGCCAGGCTCAACCGAACGCTAAAAAAAATTCGAGCGCTCAAGACTGAAATTGATTATATACATATAACGGAACGCTCCAGTGGATAACATTTCTTACAAATTCTGTAAAAAATATAAAAACGATTTTGGATAAAAACAAATAGAGTAATTATTCTCTTCTGCCTTTTCATATTTGATATGATTAAACGATGAAGGCTTTTGCTTCACAAAACCTATAATAGGATTGAAAGGAATCGATATTGTGAATTGAGAACCGGTAAAGACCACATCGCATGTATCGTAAGTACGAGTAAACACACCATTCAATTATTGACATATTATTGTGAAAACAATCTACACTTGGACTAAAGAATGTCACATGGTTTTAAAAATACAAAACAAAACCAAGTTCCTAACCAAAAGTTAATTTAACCCTTCAAAAATCGTACGTATTACGTCAGAAGGTAAAAATATTTTAGCTTCGCAATAAAATCCAAATAAAAGTGTGATAAAGTATGCTTTCAAATTTTATCATTAGAATTATCCATGAAATTTTTGAAATATAACATTTTTTAATGCAAACTTTCAAAAATTTAAATAATGGCTCCTCCCCTTACATTTTTTCTAATTAAAATTACTGATAATGAAAAAAAATATTTTATCAGACAAATGAATTGAAAACGTTATTGTGACCTAACTTTTTTGTCGTTTCGATACGATACGATTGTACCACCCCAGCGAGGAGCACTCCTGTCCCGGTGAGACCGGTACACCAGGGGGCATAAATTTGTTAAGACTTGGAACAACTGCTCGGAGAATAGGGAGGAGTTTATAGTTTAATCGACCGGTATACATGGCAACCTTCATGTAAAAATAATTCTTAACAAACTTTCATTTATTTTTTTCAAATTGAGATTGGAAACTTTGGTTTCATTTATATTATTTTGTGTTTAATTTTTCGAATTGAATATAAAGCTTGTTTTTTTCTCTTTCCAATACCGTTTGGATCTTATTTTTCAATGTGATAGTAAGGGAGACACAACGATTTCTACGAGACCTATGTGAGCTAGGACAAATATGGTCTCCTGTGATTAAGCGAGTTTAGATGTTTTTTTTAACTATTTTTATTTGAATATCAAAAAACAGTCCCGACTTCTCCCAACTGTATGGAGCCAGTGGGATTACGGCATTCAATTCAGTTCTTTATTTCAAATCCATCACAGAATTGTTCACTTTAGTGCGTCTTTAAAGACATTTGTAGGGAAGAATTACATAAATATAAACAGTGGTTATTAACAATACTGGGAGTAGCAGAGCTTGCCTTGTAAAGACAGCTCAATTTATGCTAAATATGTCGGTATCCGAATTAATTCTGTTCAGCAGCAAAATACCTCTTCCCACCTGTATGACCATTGGCAAGTTAGTTCTGCAGCCTGGGAGATAACCTAATAATAGATAAATAACCTAAGAGTATGTAAAGTTTGTAATGGGGTGGTCCGCCAGTCTTGGCTTTCGACTCCAATTGTGATGAACCCTACCTAGCTGATTTACTTTTCTAAGCTTCTACCTCGTAGTTTAAATCTCGTAGCTCCTGTCTCGTAGCCACGCTCATAATTCTACCCTTATGTCCTACTGATCACACCACTAGGTATGATGGCCTGACTCAACCCTCCTTTCGGTTTATTTCTACCTCAGGCTCGTGATTTCTAAACCCCTATACCTTATAATCTAGCTAAACCTACCCTATCTTCTTAAATCCCTGCGATTTTCTCACAGTAATCAAGATTTAAGATTTTTGTTCACATTACTTCTATAATCTGCGTTGTGTAATTTTTTTGTTTTAGATTTTACATCTGTTTGCATACTTAATATGCACACATATGTAGAGAAGATAATGTATTACGTGTGGTAACCCATAGATTCTTTTAGAGAAAGGGTGAGAATTTTCCGATCAATTTATTTATTATTATTTTAGAATATTTAACCGAGTTTGATAAACTACCCCCGCCCTAATCCTTGTGTCTATTTGATTTCCATAGGAATTTAGTGTGTTTATTTAATTCTTCCTATCACCGCTGATACATCGATAACATAAACAACAGTTAATAAATTAAACATTTCAAGAAAGCAAACCTTACCTTAGGATGATCGAACTCGAAGGTCCAGTTTTCTCAATTGAAGTCCTTGTCTGCAACTTCTCCTAACATAATGTGTTTGTAGTCATAGTTAGTGCTATTGGTTAGTATTCGCAGAATTGTTGAAAGAGCAGGAATGGAGGGATATGGGGAGGGGATAATATGTTTGCTGAAAAAGTCGGCACCTCCGCTAACCAAGTGAAAACCGATGAACAACAATTTCAAACCGGATTCTCCCAAGTACGTTTGCTAAGCTTATCCTTAAGTCCGAGTTTTACTCTCTTCGACGAGCGTCTCTTGTTACGAAAGGGGCTCTTCACGCCAGATGGGGGAATACCAAGTCTTCATGCCGTTTTTCTGCCTCACTCCGACTTCCATCTCCGCCGGATTGAATTTAACTCTACTGAGTCTAGAAGGGGTATTTCATGTCTTCCCTTATCATGCCTCTATCCGTTTAATGTGGCGTAAGCTTGTGACGGGCAGATCCTTCCTCCCACGTAACCGACCCAGCGTTACATTCCACCTCTGACTAGCTGACATAAAACTCACCTCGTGAACCTTATGTTTGCTTTCAGGTTCGACAAGACTCTCGGTATGCAAATAACCTGTGGCTTTAATGCCGCGTCAGCGTACTGTCCGCATACGTCCTCCCTCTTCCCCGCATGCCCACCTCGACAATACCGCCACAAGATCAAAGCCGTCCGTTCGAGAAAGGTTGACACTTACATTTCCAGATGGCTCATACCTACATACAGAAGCCTTGAAGCTTACGTTCGAAGACAAGTTAGGATTCAGGACTGTATGAGTATTTGAACACCAGTGTTGTTTAAATGAGGTCACTAGCTCCTCGTGTGTTAGGTATTTAGGATAATGGGTATTTATGGGTTCTTGGATACCTACTTCCTATAAGAAAGATTTAAAAATGAGATAAATCAAGTCGACATTGAATCAATGACCTCCTGAATAATTGTGATGTGCTCTCTTAGAGTTTGAAGCTAGTCGCAGTACTTTACTTTGCGAAATTTTTGCATGCTGAATCAATGCTACCTATTGGCGATCGCTCTAGTAAAATCAAGTCGTTTAGAATTGAGTGAATTTAACGTCAATGTCGCCTTCACATATTGACCGCAGATTTCATCTCAAGCTATAATTGATAAACTTGTCCCTGACGTTAAGTTTTGTTTTGTTTATTCGTTAATGAATTTAGGTGACTGGGTCAATGGATGGCCTTGAACTCAAATCGAAATTTTGGTACACTATCGAAGGTCATATAACCATACCCTAATCGTGCTAGTGAAAAGAAATGATAGGTATTTATCTTACAAATACGCTAAGATACCAAAATTGATTTAGTGATGCGTTTCTATCTAATTATGTGTTAAGTATTTGTTTAGCAACATTTCATTCTGTATGGGAGGTGTGACATGCGAATGCTAATAAATTGGTTAGTTATTTATTTACCCTTACTTGGCGTTACGTCCATCAGTGTCAGGATATCCACAGGAACCTGTAAAAGCTTAAATATTGTAAGGACTCACCAAGCTCTAATGTCTTAATTTCAGCTCCACCGGGTTACTATCATCGGCGAGAAACTTATTAGAGCATCCAGACTACCTGTGTAACTTATCGCACTTTTATTTCGACTTCCCACTTTTAACGATTTAATCCTACAAGATCCGGAACTCATCTCCTTCCTTTCTCCTTTGAATAGATCTCTGATGTAAAAAATCCTCACGTTTTCCTTTAATATCTGCCGTTATTATTGAAGAAGAACGATCCTATCTAATTATGTGTTAAGTATTTTCCAGATTTCGGATCAATTATTATTATTGCGTTGTCACCTAACGATAATTAATATCTCGTAATAAAATTTCCAACTTTCGACCTAAACGTAAATTTTTTATTTAATGAAACTTATTAGACTGTAATTTTCTTAATATAACCTCGGACTAAATAACTCTATTTTAACCTTCATAGTACAAATTTAAAGCAATTCAAACACACTATATTAAACTCCTCCCGCATTGAATTTGTAATTGATTAATTAATTATTAGATTTTATTGAATCGGAAATTATTGCAAACACTGATTTTAGATTTATTATAAGATCATACACTCCGTTAAATTGCACGATTAACCCTATCCGGGCACTTCACTCCCTGTTTTATCAAAGTATAAAACTGATTGTAGACTCTATTTTACCACTGAATTTTTTTAAGTATAAAAACTGATTCTAGATTCTATTAATTAATTACCAGGGTAATTCTCACAACATGCGCGACGTTTTAATCAACCTTGCCAGTTGTCGAAGGACCCCTTTTTTATTTTAATGATAAGTTGAATTTATAAATAGATATATTATTATTCAATGCTGTTATAAAATTCTTTAAACACTGTTGTTTCTTTTTAAATTAGCTACACTATATAAACTTTTTATTTTAATGACAAGTTGAATTTATAAATAAATATATTATTATTCACTGCTGTTATAAAATTCTTTAAACACTGTTGTTTCTTTTTAAATTCGCTACACTATATAAACTTTTTATTTTAATGACAAGTTGAATTTATAAATAAATATATTATTATTCACTGCTGTTATAAAATTCTTTAAACACTGTTGTTTCTTTTTAAATTCGCTACACTATATAAACTTTTTATTTTAATGACAAGTTGAATTTATTGTAAAACTATATAAAACACTTTATTTAATTTTCAACACTCCACAGATTTAATCACGACCGTAATTTTTATAAGTCCCAGAATTCCCACTCCGAATTTTCTAAGTCTCAAAATTTTACAACACTTAAGAAATTTTCAACTAATAACCGTTTTAGACGCTACGTCACGTAACTTCCACGTTTTAATCCGACGATTGGTCACCGACGACTCCTTCCCGACAACTAACACCGAAAACTGATCTCGATTCTTCTAAGTCCTAAGTTTTATATGTACCTCCAGGATTAGAACAACTTAATTACGCGTTCATTGATTTTCTAATTCAAACTCTAACAACTCGAGATTTCATATATCAATTCTGTTATTTTCGTATCAACGTGTTAAGTCCGGCCCCCTTGATTTTAGAAATCTTCCGTCTCTTACGTAAATTGTTCCAGTGTCGAACCTACCATTATGTCAAATTTTGCCCCGTCGTTCCTTTGTCTTCAGGTCTTACAAATTTAACTAAAATATCATGATTTTCGTGTCCTTTTTTCTCTCAATATATAATAGGTACGTCTTCAATAAACTGTATGTAATTCTCAATTTGGTTTATCGCTACCAGAACACGAACAAACTCATGTCGAAATCTTCATTACGCATTTTCCAATTTTCATTTCCCTAAATTTCCCCACATTTTCATGTTTCCTATATGAATCAATTCAATTTTAAGCTGTATTGTCTCTACTTATGTCGTAGACTTGAATTTTCTTATTTTCTTCAATTATATTTTATATACGACGTTATTTTTATGATTTCTCTGCTTCATTCTTATGTCATTGTCCATAACTATATGATTAGTTATATTCCAAGCCAAATTTACTGTTTTCATCAATACTTCTGAATTTTCATGAGTTTTCCTTACGGAATCGTCTTTAAACTGTCTTTACTTCATTCTTTACCATCATTTGCATAATTTCCAATGCTTATCTTCTCTTAGAAAACTTCACCTTCTAGTCATAATTATTCAATCTGCTATTTTTTCATAATTTTCATAGAAGAAAATTCCAATTTGACTCTGGGATATGTGTCAGGTTAATTGCTTCGTATAAAAACGTATAAAATTGTGTCTCGTTTCATCCCAAAACCCCATAAAGTATCATCGCTGACATATGTTGATGTTTTCGATTTCTACGTACTTGATCGTAAATAATAAATTAATATTAACTCGTTAAATTTAATCTCTTTTATCTTATCCAAACATTGCATAAGTTCCATGTTAACTTTTATTGCCCCAAAAGCAATAAAGACTATCATAATCACCCAAAACCATGTCGGAAATCTTATTGTTTAAACAACAAAATCGTGTGTGAGCTCGACAACCTTTTTTTACATCAATTGCCTCAGCAATTTGTTCTATCGTCTATAGTATTTTCTCATAGCAAATGACGTAAAAACGATCCCTTCCTTTGAATTAATCTAACGTAATATAACTAGAATAACCATCCTATTTCAAATATATAACGATATCTATTTAAACTCGTCTGAAACCGCAAAATTAAGTCGAAATCTTATATTGTTCAATAAATACTTCCGTTTAAATGTCCGTTTTTTTTATTAGATTTTCTTTTCAAATCGTTTTCCCTGACCGTATTGCTTCATTTAAAAGTGACATTCCTAATTTCCATCGTTTTTCTTTCTTTTAAATATCAAACGTACGTTTTCCTCTGAATCTGGCCTCCTTTTGTTCTTCACGTTCTCGTTATGCAATTGAGTATCCCTACAGTAGCTTTTCCCACGTTTTCCAGGTCTTTTCTTTAATCTTCCGTTCATTATATTTCCTTGCTATTTTATTGCATCATTTTTTCAACATAATATGGATTTATTTGTTCGTTAACTGCGGTTGTCGATTCCTCTGTTGCACTCAATATTTACCTTTAAAATTAGGGTCATTGTACCAAATGCACCGAACGTGGGATTGTGTTTATCTTAAAGCGTATTGATCTCTCGGGTTGATGATGATTTTTACCCCATAAATCTCAGACTAATGGTCTAGTCCAAAGTCCATCTCTTTGTCTTGAAAAAAGGTAACCTCCCCCTTCTCTGATTGGTAGATCAATCTTAAGTGTTTATAATTGGATCCCTCTGTGTTCTATTTATCAAAACTTGACATTAATTTAATAATTATAGATCTCTGCAGTCTCCATGGCCCAATCAAACATAATCAGCTAGGTGTCGCTAGTGTGTTGATTTCGTTATAATTCTGAATTATTATTTATTCATTCGTAAGGTGGAAGCTACTATATTTTCGTATCCACTGCGATTCATCACAAGTTACATGGAGATAACCATAGAGAACATAGAATGCTCTTCATGACAGCCGAGTTTTCCACCAATCTGTCTGAAGAAATGTGTACATCCCTTCTGGTTCATTGTTCATTCCGAGCGTATCCAAAAGAAATTCGGTAAGATAGAGCATCAGGTTGCAAGTTGCAAGGCCGAATGGATTGGAGAAGGATAGAGGAAGTAGTAGTAGGAGAAGATGGAAAGAGATCTGGTTAAAAGTACAGTCAGATTTCGTAATTTTTCAAGGATCTGCGCTTTTTAGCTAATATGCAATTTATTATCAATCCTACAATTATAATGTTCCGTGATTTTCCACGGGTCTGCCATAGTAAAACATTTTCCGATTATAATGAGCAGAACTACATTAGCTTCAATGTTCAATTGAATAAACCGTCAATAATAAGTAAGAAATTCGACAAGCCTGAATGGTAAAATATCCCCGACAAAATATCTACTAAAAGGCGGCCCCTAGACGACACAATTATATTGAGCAATATTACGAATTGTGTAATATTATTGACCGTTTGGGGTGAATATTGAAGATTGCGCAATGATTAAATAAAAATTTAACTCGCATAAATTTAGTTCAATCATTGCGCAATCTTCAATATTAACCCCAAACGGTCATAATATTGGACAATTCGTAATATGCTCAATATAATTGATCGTCTAAGAGCCGCCTTAAAACTTTACCTAACCTAACCTTATATTGCATTTTACTATTTTTTAACAATAATTTATTGTCGTTAGTTTGTTTGGGGTGTTATGCCGTGTTGCGCTACCTCCTTTTTTAGCCAACGTTTCAGACAGCGTCACGGTGTCCATAATCAAGGCAGATGTGTATAATAATTGTGTATAATAATTGTGTACAATAATTTATTGTCTTTACAGGATGTCTGTGTTATTTTATCCCATTTTTTGTTAGGTTAGGTTAGGTTTTAGTAGATATTCTGTTGGGGGCTGTCCGTAGGATATTTTGTCGGGGATATTTTGTCGTGGGATGAAAACAGGCTGAATTGTTTTCAAAGATTTTTCTAAAATATATTTATTTTTAAATTCTCAATGCATTTACTACAAATAAGCCAACGGTGCGTCCTTCTCATTTATAACAATTCCAGGTAAATTCAGATAAATAAAAAATTACATTTATGATTTTTAATATGATATCTCATAAAAACCAATTGCTTAAGAAAACAACAGAATTGGATGTGCATATTCCTGGTATTGACACATCCATTACAATTCCTTTGCATTGTGAATGTAGATTATGTAAGTAATTGTAATCAGTATCAGTAAACGTGCTAATCATCGATCAATCACACTATACTAAAACAAGAATAGATACGTGTATAAAAAACGTCATTTAAGGCGATGCTCAACGTCGTGTAATGTTTGGAATCGGGCGCCAACAATAACACTCCTTATGTAATTTTTTATTTATTTTTAGAAACTATATATTTATTATTTTTTACATTTTTATATGAAACGTGTAAGTTGTATATAAAAAATAGAAATTATATTCGTAGTCCTCCTCACTAGGAGATCCTGTGCTGAGGGGGACTATGCTTTGGATAAGTTTTTAGCGACTTCTATGGTTTAACATCATGGTATGGATAAGGTTTTCCAGAAACTTCTACGAAGATGTTTTAAGTATACTAGTAAGTTCATTTTCCGATAGTTCCTTCAGCCAACATTTAATGTCTTTAATGTAGCTATTTTTTGTTTTAATTTGTTTGATACTAAGTGGGAGTTTGTTATATAACTTTACTGCTAAAAAATCAGAACTTCTCTGAACAAACGAAGAGTTACAAAGTATGTCTGTTTGTTTGGCTCTGGTTTTATGAGCATTTGAGGTGTCGACTCTGAATAATTTTTTAAGTGATGTACCAGAATGTTTTTGGCATAGATTTTCTGTATGCTTGGAACTTCAAACTATTTAAAAATTTCTGTGATTGACGTCCTTATGGGCACCTTTAGTATGGTCTTTATGATGCAATTTTGAGTTACCTTCAGTTTTTTTTTTTTTTTAATTTTTTTTTTTTTAAAAGAAAGACAAACATTCCCGGGTTACGAATAACCCAACAATGTTTGAAAATCTCCTACTACCACCATGTTTTATGTTTTATCTGTTTAGATGCTACTGAGCCCCATCCTATTACTCCATATTCTAATCGAGAGTGGCATAAGGCATAATATACTCTCCTTAAATCCCTCGTTGACAAGATGTTTCGTAATTTTTTGAAGAAGTAGATGAGTTTTGTTAGCTTTTTTGAGGTTCGATCAATATGTGATAAGGTTTAAAGTCCTGCTTAACACCAGCCGCCTGTTATGATTTATGATTATCTTTACATAGTATAAAATGAAGTCACTCCCGCTGTCTGTGGGCTTAGATCTTTTAAAATACGCAACGGATTTTCATGCGGTTTTCACCAATAGATAGAGTGATTCATGAGGAAGGTTTTTAGGTATATAATTTGTCAAACTTTTTGTAAATTGGTTGAAATATATAAATAAAGGGAGCTGATTGGCAAGCGGACAGCGGGCTGGCAAACGGGCGGTGTGGATTTGATTTAACAGATGGCGTTGGTTATAAAGGTTGAGGAATGGTGTGGCGTTATGTTTCGTTAGCTACAGCAACATGTGTCCGGGTCTGCTAGTGATTATTATTTTAAAAAGAAAGACAATAATCCGACAATATTTTAAAATCTCCTACTACCACTACAGTAAGCGGAAAATGTTACTTGTGTCGTGATGGAGGACTTAGCCAGCCGAGGAATCGAACACGGGACGCCTGGGTGGGACCCAAACGCGAATACAACTCAGCCACAGACCAGTCCACGATGATTTATGCGAGAAAAAAAATCGGCAAAAAACGTGTTTTTTTGCGAATTTCAGGCAGAAATATTTAAATGTTTTACGATAACTTTCTAAATAATTTAATTTCTCACATTATACTTATAAACGAAAATGGGTTGGTAAGTAGGACAATTCTAAATGTACGTCACAATTTTTTTTCTGTGTCTATAATTTGTAAGGTGGGGGATGCGTATCTCCGCCTCGGGAACCATTTATTGGATAACCAACACCCCTGCCCTGGGAATGCTGTGTGAAGGGTCTTTTTAGGGAAAGGAAGGAGAGGAAGGAAAAAGGTAGGTGAGGTGGGTAAGAATATGGGGGTCAATGTGTCTAGGAGTGATGGACGTGTGAATCCATCTCTCCTAGTGCGGTGCAAGGCGATGGGTCGAATGATTCCGCCTGGTTAGGTCTCCCTCAACCAATCTCTTCCTACAGTTATACCTCCCTGGTACCTCCCAAAATGAATTCTCTTCCTACATTTATAAGATAACTCTCTTTGTGGGATTTATCCACACTTTCAATAATCTTTCTGTTTTAATTCTATTCAAATTAATATGTATTTAACCTTAAATATTCTTGTAACCATGATATTCATTTATGTACCTTTATGCCTGTCTCGACATAGGTATATACTAGTGAGACAGGCATCGAAAAACATACTTTATACAGATAAATAAAAAAAAATAATAAAAATCTCTCACGATCCGGCCTGCCACGAAGTTGGTAGATAGAAACCCGGGCACCTCTGCTAAGCCTCCAAATTAGCGAGCCACCTGGGGTGACCTACGGCAGGGGTGTCGGTTATCGAATAAATGATACCCTGGGCCGGCGGTACCCCAATTGACACGACATGACGATACGAACAGAGGCTGCATAATTGCTTAAATCTGAGTAGTTGCTAAAAATAATAAGGAATTTAGCAGAAAATGAGAATCAAGAATAGCACCTCGAGCAGCAGTTGTACGAGTATTGTGTGTTATGCCGTTATCCCCGCCAGTGCTCTCAGTTGGAGTGGTGCCAGAACTTGAAAGTTTGTTTCAATTTCCCACAGTGTCTCTGTCTCTGTCTCGGATGCAGACATAGAGTCTTGCAATACATTGCACTCGATTTGGATGAAACGTAACTCTTTGCTCAGAATTTTCGCAAACTGCAGGAATCAACAATACACACAGAAAACTTATAAAAAAATAATGCATATCCACCTACTATATTGAAAACTAGCTTTTGCCAGCGGCTTCGCTCGCATGGTATCAGGGGGAAATTACTGTATAAAGAATTTTCAATCACCAAAGTTTCATCGCAATCGGATGAACGGTTAGCAATGCGTAATTTCATGATGTCAGAACTCACTATTGTGTATAGAAACCATCGCGGGCATGCGCACATCAAATCCCCAAAGTTTCATGGCGTTTGGATTAATGGTTTAGTAACGCACAAAATCTCACATACAAAAAAAACATACTGAAAACCAAGAGAATTCCTGAATTGTAGCTGAGCAGTGACCTTTTCATCAATAGACTCAATGATAAAAGAACAAAATGTATAATACTGTAAAAAATCTATTGATAAATAAACGTTTTTATTACTATTATTACTATAAACAGAAACAAATCTATTTTTATATTTATAGATAAGCACAAAGCACAATATACATACACGTCTTTTTTTATATTAACTCCAAACATTTGGGAGCATACCGCAGCCCCGGGAACAATTTATTGGATAACCTACACATCTGCCCTAGGTCACCCCATATTATTTGGTGACTTAGCATGGGTGCCAGGGTTCATGGGGTGAGGGTTGTCAAGGTATTAGTAGCCGAAATGTCTGCCCACCTGCTGCGTGTCGGGCCGGATCGAGAGACTAGTTGAGGAGGTCTTTTGACCTCTCCAGCCAGAATCCCTCGACCACAGTTGAAGGGATGGAACACTGACCCCTACGTAGATTCTTACCCTCAACCCTCATACCTATTTCTTTTAAACACTTTTTATGATTTCATTCAAAAAAATTATTTCGTATCATAAAATTTGAAAGCTTATTTCATCACTTTTCAAAAACAGTTTTTAGTTTTTGGATGCGTTCAGAACTATTCCATTTATTTGGATTTTGTTGCAATGCGGAAACACGTTGACCTTCCGACAAAATAGGCCCGAGGCCTGAGGAGTTAACAGATAACCTACTAATTACATTAGATATAATTGTTAGTGATCAAAGGGCCGTTATCGCAGTTTTCGTTACATGACTGTTTTGCGGTTGGGTGCTTTCACCAATCAAAACTGAGAGATTGCTAAGTTAAATGTTGTAAATGTCGGTTATCAAACTACTACCAATGTCTATCAATAAGCTACCAATAGAATGTCATTCATCAATCCCGCTAAGCGTTGAATAAAGTGCTGAGTGATTTCTTGCGGTTCAAAATCATACCCATCTCTTTGTTCACAAATAATATTCCATAAAAATAGTTAACAATGTTGGTTTATGCATTTAGCATGTAAAATAAAACATGTTATTTAATTTATTTTTATTAATAAATTAAAAGTTTGCCAAAGTATTGGTCGTAGGTGAAGCCATGTGTGAAGTTTATTGAAATACCGCGAAGTTTGTTTGTTATTATTATCTTGGTAACAATATCTTTTTAAATTGATAATTAAATCTATACAACGCGAAATACGTCATTTTTGTGAATAATGTGATTTGCAGAATTTACAGTTAATTAATAGTATAGGTCCAAACCACTTTAGGTTTAGTGACTCAGCAGGAGTGCCCGGGAACATGGTCTTGACGGCGGATACATCAACCCACCAACTGCATGACAGGCCGGATCGGGAGAGAAGTTGTTGAGGGATAAATTTTGACATCTCCTGCAAGACTCTCTCGAAAAATCGCCTTGAACTGTAGTGGAAGAGATGGATTCACACTTCCGTCACTCTCAGATTCCTGTCCACCCCTCATAGCTTTTTCATTTCTATAACTTCCTCTCCTTCCTTTCCTAAAAAGACACACAGCATCTGGCTCTGAGGGGAATTATTTTTTTAAGGGCCTCCTATGTTTTTTTTTATGTGCATACCTCCCAAGAGTCCTAGGCTGCTCCCGTCTGGAGACAGTGAGACTATGGCATCCCCAATTGGGGTATGTTGTGAGGCAGTAGGTAGTAGATAGTGGAAGAATATGGGGAAGAGGAAGATGGGGAAGTGCCTGGCTATTCAGATATGGTGACCAAACACGATTAAACGTTTAAATATAGGTAGTCGAAAAAACATGTAAAACAAACCTATAACAAACATAATGAATAAAGAAAAAAAAAATTCAAAACCGAATCCAAAGCCAAATCAGAATCAAGTCGACTCAAAACCTCTTTGAAAAGTCATTAAAAGCTATGAAAAAAATAATTTTAAAATAGCCCACAACCCTAACCTATGGTAACCTATTTAACCAATTTTTTATATGTATCTTTTTCATTATTTTTAATGACTTTTCAAATTTGATTCAAATTTTCTGATTTTATTTTATTCTGAGTTGTCCGGTCACCAATTTAAAGGTCCCTACTCATTACTAATTAAAAATGCTACTCAAGTATATTAGGTATGTAGATTTCAATGCAAAATAAATAAGAAAAAATTTCTTTAAAACTAAATTCGTTCTAAAATTCCACATTTATGCACGTTCTTCCAAAATGAAATATGTAAGTAACCTCCCGATCTTACGTAGACGATCAAATCGATGCGCCGAGGAGCAGAAATTATACAACGGTATGTACTTACAGTCTCTAGTTCGTATCTAGGTAAGGGTACCATTTTGCCTGCACAATATGGCATAATCAAATAAAAGCTTTTGCGTTTCCTAACTTGTATAATCCGCTGGCTTGTGAATCTCTACCCATTGATATAAAGTATACAAGATGGGTAAACATGCTTGCAAAAAAGATTAAAGTTAACCAATAGTCATTATTTTGTGGAATGCGTATAGTGTTGCAAATGTAATATCTGAGGCGTAGCGTTCTCGAGAAAAAAATATCTTGTTAGATAATTAAATATTGATTCAAACGATTTCTTACTACAATATAATATGTGTTTTCGTGCTAAGTTATTCCCTACCACTTCTCTAGTTTTTAGTGTGGGGAAAACGCATTAAGTAATACATAATTGTTTATTTTGTGCTATCGAACAAAAAAAATACAGTAAAAAGGGTATTTTTATTTTATTTTTATGTCGATGAATGAATTTTCTATAACCATTTAAATATGCCTTTTTCCATTTACCGTCAAAACGCCATGTTCGTTTTCATTCGTGAATTCGGCGGCGTTGACGTCACGCCGGGCAAAACCGGTGACAGCCATTTTACATGCAAGCTTCGGAGTGATGATTTTCTACGTCATAATGACATTGTAGGCGGTTGGAACAGTTTCGGAATGCGCGATTTTTCAAATCAATAATTATGAGTGAAAATATTAAAATTACACATTTTTAGTACGATTTTTTTTTTACATGAATACTGCACAAGAGTCCCAACTGCTGCCGTATTAACACAGTGAGACTATGGCATCCCTAATTGAGGTACGTTGTGAGGCTGAAGGCAGTGGAGAAAGGAAGGAGATAGGGAAGGTGGGGAGGTACCTGGCTATTCAGATCTGGTCATCAAACACGGATAAAGCCATTTCAAGCAACGTTTTAATTCTGAATGGCGGTCTTACACCAGGGTGATACTGAGAGTATCTCCCACTCTGGAACGTGGCGCAAGTATATAATATATAATTTTAAATGAATTAATTGTGAAATAACACAAATTAATCAGATTAAATTTATTTTCTCACGACCGGATTCGATCCCGAGACCTTCGGATTGCGAGTCAAAAGCCTTACCGCTGGACTACGCCGGCCGTCATGAGAATTAGAAAAATTAACTTTAAATTTTCCAGCCTTTTTTAACCGTATTCTTGGTTTGTGAAAATACACCATTCTGTCTGTAAGACTAGGAAAAAATTAACAGTATTCGAATTTTAATGACAATAACAATAATTTTGTTGTTTTTCTATGTACGAGCTTAAAATGATGTTGTTTTTTAAATACCACATAATTATTGTTTCGCACAAAGCATTTTTGATAATAGGCCACTTGCATCACATTAAAAAAAAACGGTTTTGGCAAATATTCTAAGACATTATCGTATTTTTGAATCCCTGGCGATTTTTTGAAAATTTCAATCCGAAAAATCAGACCATCTTTTATTAACCGGAAAGACGGGACATAATTTTATGGGTGCGAATAAACGATAATTACATAGCCAAAAATCATTTGAAAAAGATAACGTTTTCCACACGAATAGCAATAAATTGTACGGGGTTCTCTTCGTAACATCTGTAAAAACACCGCCATCTTTATCAAAAAATCAAACCAAAGGATAAGTTCGCATAGAACAAACAATAAATCTAGTGAACGTTAAACGCAAATTCAAAAATTCGCCGGAAAACTAAGTGTTGCCATATAAAAAAAATTAATCAGTGTGGAATTTTACAAAAAAGGGAACATAATCGGAGACGGGACATTTTCATGTTGTGGCGTCACGAGCTCAAATAATAGATTTATTTATTTAAAAATAAAAAAAACTATACATTTCTAAAAAAAATTACTAACATTTTCGTAATCTTAGTGAAAAAATCTATCCACCGATTTTTAAGTACTTTACACGAAGTCGTTATGAAATCAATGCAAGTGGCCTATTATTAAAGTCGTTTATTAAATAATTTCTTTGTTATTTCCTGAGTCTCTACTTTAGTGTATTTTAACCCCATTTTAGATCATTTACCTTGCGCACATCCCTGTCTTGTATGTTAAAAATCTTTAATTAAAGCATTTGTTAAATTTGAAGGTAAACCAATACCATGTGTTGTTATAAAATCGGAATTAAAACGAGGAAGCTCGCTTACCATCTAAATCTAAGGTCATCTAGGCAATCTTATATCGACAACGCTATAATTCAAGAGATGAAATAAGATTTTCTCTTTTCTCTTACAAGTCATAAGGAAGTCACGGACTTGATACCAGATACCAGCGCTTGCTGCGCTCTTTTTTCTACCGTTAATTAACTACCATTCATTTGCATTCGGTCAAAAAGTTGCTGATATCATTATTGTAGTAGATACTAGATACCTATTTACTCTAGGTTAATTTGCAGGTACCTACTCGTGAACGACGTACGTCAAATGTGAATTATGTGTATTAACGAATTGGACTCCGGCAATGTGTCCTGATTTATTCAGTACATCCAAAACTAATACTACAACTACCCATCGAATTCCGTCGCATCTCTTGCGTGACTTAGTTGTTCAGGAAGAAATTAAACATTTTTTACCAAACTTACTTTGTTCGATACGCTGCGCTGTCCCAAACCTACTTATGTGTTACGTATATAATTTTTTAAACATTCATATAATTTTATTAATAAAGTCCAATACCTAAAATATTTCTAACTGCCTCAATTTTGTGTTTTAAAAATGATCTTCACGAAAGTAGTAATTAGGTCGCCGCGAACTTGCTGGAAAACAAATTAGCTCCAAGCAGACCAATAAAAGGTAAAACCAATGCTTCTTGCCATCTTTTGATTAGTGAGATAAACTTTCTTTTTGATAAATCGTCACCTCATTTGGATAGAGTTCTAACTGGATTTATTTTCAAAATGACCTTTGAATGTCAAAGCATTTTTTTTTGCTCACTTCTATACTGAAAATAATTTTCAGAACCATCTGTGTTGTATTTTCGTAGATGTTATATGTATGGCAAAGTTCTAACATCAAGCATTTTAAATAATCATTCATTTTACAAGATTCTAACATCACTTATACTCTCTATTTGACAGTTGATCGTTATACGAGGCGCATTATGATTCGTTACTTTGGTTGGATAGGGTTCTCACTTCGCCTGACTATATTTTAAAGTTCGCAAAGACGAATTTTCGTATCTATTTAATAATTTTAGTTATGCCTTAGCTGGTTGCATATATGGTTCTATTAGCAAGTTTAGGTATGTTCTAAAATGGTAAGTTTACGTCCTATTTAAATATTTTTCTTTAAAATATGTTCAATCAAAATACTTAACACAAGATTTGACCTCAAAATCGGAAATTGGTAAATAGATAACTCTCTGCAAAATTTGACACTTCATATGCCAGAACAAGGTGAAGTGAAGTTAGAATCTTATCCAAATGAAGAGACGAAATGTTTCCAATATTTTTGGTTCCGGTGTCATTTATAAGACCCACACGCTTTGACTTGGCCAAGCATTAACGTAACGTAACGTAAGCATTTTGTAAAATATGTTGGAACAATTACATTCCTCAATCCGCAAAATTAAAATTTTCTACAATTAAATACATAATTCCACAAGTCCCCAAACCGCCGACCTCTTAATCCGGCCGGCCGCAGGAATAAAACAAGTCAGGAATAATTAATCCAGCATTATGTTCGTCGGGAGTCGGGAGAAGCGACCAATAACTTCGGCTGAGCCGAGAGTAATTTTAATCCACCGCTAACAAAGGGGGCATTTCGCATTTACATCCAGCGGCTGCGACCTAAACAGATACAATTAATGTTTTTAAAAATAAACAAATGTTTTGGTTTCAGGATAATTATTGGTAATGAAATTAATTATGTATTCAGCATATTTACTCTTTTGGCAAATTGATGCGGTCAGCACGAAAAGCAGCAAAAATAAGTTGTTTAGTGGGTAATTATTAAAAACGTGTACATTTGCACAAAGAGTGGAATCTTCAGTAACTAGATCAAGGTTGATCACAGTCAACAGATTTTAAAATTGCCTGATTATCCTAACCGATTATCGATTTAATATCAAATACCTAGGAACTTTTTACGCAGCATCGCGTTCATTGGTCAAATCATTGTACATATATAGTTTCGTATAGGTGATCGATGAACTGGTGGAAGAAATTTTTGGCCATAAGTTGTTAGAATGGTTGCCTAGTTTGTATTTAGAAGTAAGATTGTAGAAATATATTATAAATTTGTACAGCGCCATTGAGGTGATTTCCCACAAAAATGGCGCTATATAAGTAATCCGAATATTAATATATATATAACTCTTAAATTCTGTTAGTATATAAATTCATAGCAATAAAAAAATGAAGGTCTCTAAAATAAACAAACACACAATTAATTAATTATGACATTTAAGCAGTTTTGAACGTTGTATTTGATATGTATTTATTGAAGTGAAAAAAATTAACGAAAAAGCGACACTAAAAAAAGAAAAGCAGATACATTTATAGGATTTAGCCTGTGGGAGAGTGAGATAGAATAGTCGGTCTCCTCTTTGTGCGGTACTTCGTAGCCTTCCCACTCTTGTCTACTTTCGTTTTCTAAAAGTTTCACTGGTTTATATGTATACATACAACGTATAATTAGTACAATAACATAAATAATGAAACAGTATAAGTGTAAAGCAAAAGTAAAAAGGTAAGAAATAAAATAGTTTAAAAAAGTTGGGTTTCATAAAAATTCTATTTTAGTCCACCAAAATTTGTTTCGTTTTCTGCGATTCTCCAAATTGTGGTACTCTGTCTTACGGGAAAAAACTCGACAAGTTCCAGTAAATTAGAAGCTAAAAATATTTTTTAAAAAATTTAAAAAATCACTTACAAACGATGAAGGTCGTCATGAAATTTGCAATAATTAATTTCTAGGAAAGATTTTTTCAGAAAAAGTGTATTAAGACAATAATAAAATAAACCATCTTTCTCACAATTCAAAACATTGCGTACATATAATCACAACAGTTTTAGATGTATCAACACATAACATCACGATTGTACATTGGCTTTATGTGTATATTGGCTTTAATCGACTTGGTCCACTTTTGACTGCAGTTAGGTTCTGAGAACCGATCATGGACTGGAATGGTTTCGAATAGGTTCTGGACCTTGGGGAGGCGTTTCCAGGAATTTACCACTGCACCGACGTGCAATTATTATAATATTCATACTTAATGCAACGTTTTCAAAACCTTACCATCTTATTAGGAATGTAAATCGGTTATTTAGCCCTTAATAAGATATATTTTTATGCGAATCCAACTGCCCGGAGGAAGTAGGACTATGGCATCCCAACTGGAGGACTTAATGAGGCGTAAGAAAATGGAGAATGGGAAGTAATAAAGATAGATGGTTAGTAAGGTGTTTTAACCTCTGTTTCTAAGCTTATTAGCTTAGTTATTAAACTTAACAATCAAAATTAAAACACCCAGATCTATAGGTCGCGCAATTAGAGATGGGACGAACAACAAATACCTAATTAGGATCGTGTGTGCCTGTAACATTCTCAATGGTATTAACTAGCGAGTAAGGGACAACGCGTATTATACGATCACCGAATTTGAATATGGATTCGAAAGGATTTAAATGCAGCGCGTTATTCTAATTATTTAAAAAATGACATCAATTTCAATTTCACTACAATTTTCAGTTTTAAAGTATGAATACTGTTTGAAAGCAATGGATAAATGTATCGCATCTGTGTGATCTGTGTTCTAGTCCACTCTAGTTACGATATTTAACTAAGGACGGCTTGTTTCACAGAATTTTAACAATTCATCAAATTTCAAAATTAAAATTGTGTGAGTGTTCTGGGATTATTTCAACATGCGCCGGTCGTTTCGCATGGTAATAAGCGTTTTCATCTTGCGACAAAATATCCTACTGACAAAACATCCTCCAACAAAATATCTACTAAAACCTAACCTAACTTTACAGGATGTCTGTAATATTTTTGTCCCATTTTACTAGTATTGAACAAATATATTGTCTTTACAGGTTGTTTGTATTATGTTTGTCCTATTTTACTATTTTTGAACAATAATAATTTATTTTCTTTATAGGATGTCTGTATTATTATTTTCCCATTTTTTTGTTAGGTTAGGTTTTAGTAGATATTTTGTTGGGGGATCTTTAGTCCGTAGGACATTTTGTCGGGGATATTTTGTCGCGGAATGAAAGGTCGCGGAACCGTTTCACATTACTCGGATAATAACAGAACTTGAATAGGACTTTAAAATTTGATGAATTCTTCAAATTCTGTGAAACAATCCGTTTTAAGTAACATGTTCAAAATATAATACATATATTATGATGCAGAGATATATTATCTTACAACCCATTTAGCGACAAATTGAAAGCACCCTTCAGTACTTAAATCGATGTATAATAATTATGTATTTGCCAACGTACAAAAGGGGAAGGTTCATTGACTCTTAGATGAAAGGCGGGGAGTTTTACCGTTCCTCCCCCATTGCCTTGTGGGCTATGCTTCGAGCATTATCGATTGGGATTAGAGGAACGCACTCACCCCTTGGTTTTACCTTGACTATTTTCCCGAATAATACCGACTCAAATAATTCTCCAAAGAAGCGAAGCAAGCAGTCCACAACGGAGCCCTAATAATAACCCTTCCATGCGATTCTGTATCTTTTGTTGATACGGAATCGATTCCATACGTAATCTATTGTCAAATTTGTGTGATAGTCTATGGCTTGCAATTGCTTTTTCTGGACTGACATGTCAGCTGTCGTATTTCAACTAGTTTAAAACACGAAACGCTGCAAGCATACATGATTATTTATTCATTTAATGTACGTTTAACGTTGTATATCATGGATTTCACATTTGCGATGTTTCAATCTAAATACGCATGAATTACTTAGTTTGCGCAAATTAAGAACCTATATTGTGCAGTAAATAGTTAATTCTTGTAGCAATTATTGAAATGAAGTGTAATTCCCATAATCCGTGCCTAATTCCCATAATCCGTGCCCATAAACCGCCTACCGTGCGGTTAGTCGAATAATTAATTAGGAATACATTAATTAATCAATATATCGTTCCCAAATATTCAATAATTCTGTACGTGTATACTGCCTCAATAGTTTTGCCTTAAATAGGTTCTTAATTGGGGAAAACTAAGTAATTCATGCGTATTTAGATTGAAAAGAAACTTCACAAATGTCAAATCCATGGTATACAACATTAAAAGAATGAATAAATAATCTTGTACACCTGCAACATTTCGTGTTTTAAAATAGTTGAGATATGACAGCTGACATGTCAGTCCGCAGAAAAAATAATTGCAAGCCATAAACAATCGCACAGCAATTGACAGCAGATTACGTATGGGGAATCGATACCGTATCGACAAAAGATACAGAATCGCTCTTCTGATGTATATTATTGAGGCATGGAACAGACAGAGGAATGGAAGGTTGAAAGAACACTAAATTGCTGTAGAAATGAGATCTCTGAGGCACACGTGTTTTAAAACCACATACGACCATGTTAAAAATGTTAATAAAACCGAAAAAAGTAGCATTACGAAAAACTTTTATAAAAATGAGAAAAAGCACAAAAATTCATTTGAAGTTATGTTTGCTAAGCTTTTTTTAATATCAACATCACACAGGAGGTTTTACTTCATCTTTGGCAATAACGTGTGAACTGTGAACAGTCTTTTAAAGGAAAGCAAGGAGAGTCACCTGTTTTATCCTTATTTTTATATGAAGAAAGACTAACATACTCAGGTTATAAATAAACTGACATTATTTGAATTCCTCCTACTTTCATTATAATGAGCGGAAAATGTTGTTTGTGCAATGAAGGAGGAATTGTTTAGGAAGATTTTTTTTATTGTGAATCCCAGCTGCTCCTGTCTTATTTCTGTCGCCATACTGGGTACATAATTATCTGCTAATAACTTGGAAAAGCAAAAGAATTGTCTTCACAACACCTCAAAACAATATCATAGGGGTCGGGCAGATACCTTATCTATTAATTTATTCATCTCGTATATTCAGTATAAAAAAATACAGGTGTTGTTCTGCGAGATGTTACAAAATTGGCGGCTAGATGATAAAAAAGTGTAACTAAAAGATAAGCGGTACTTAAATATCTAGTACGTTATTGAATAAAGAAAACAAACACATAATAATACATTTATAACTTTCTTATCTGAGCATTCTAGAAATAGTAGAACGTAATGTGATAATATTGACTCAAAAAATAATTATGAACAAAAATATAGATTTTCAGGGGAATAAGGTCAATGATGTTATGTTAAAACTAGACCTGGTAACTATATCACACCTAAAACCTGTTGAGAAAGAGATGGATATTTTTCTACTGATCATATTATTATAATGCAATATTAAATCATTTTCGGTAAAATACAATTAAACCAAGATGTAACCATTGTTTGGTTATTTTTTCATTCAAACTCGTAACATTACATAATAAAGAACTTACAAACATGTCTAGAAGCTATATACCTGCAACTCGCCATTTTAACTACTTATTTGTATCGTCTGCGAAAAAGAATACAAGAGCTTTTTTAAAAAGTTAAGACATAGCAATAATACATACTCGTATATCTTATTATTATTATAAAGGCGAAAGTTTGTATGGATGTATGTGTGTTTGTTACTCTTTCACGCAAAAACTACTGAATGGATTTAATGAAATTTTACAATAATATAGCTCATACATCAGAATAACATATTGGCTATAATTTATAAAGCTATGCAACCAGGAAGGGGACGCGAGAGGGGAACAGAGACGCACGGGAAAGGTGATTCAGGGAGAAACAATGTATTTCTTTGAAAATGGCATTGCAACGAATGCCGAAAGCTAGTAATGTATAATTTCGGACCTAAAATTGACCCTTGCGGTACTCCCGATTCTATGTATCTGGACTTGGTAATTTCATTTAAAACCCTTACTTTCATTTTTCTATTTGATAAATAGTTTTAAAAAATGAGAGGTGCTTACAGCGGATTCCTATGATTTCAAGTACTTTAATTATTTGTTTATGGTTGAGTGTATCAAAGGAATTTGAGTAAATGATAACTAGAACCAGTAAATGATAAAAGAACCAGTGTTTTTTAGAGTTTAGCTGTGAGTTAATAAAATTAGAAAAAAATTCGACCAATTTATCACAACCTTTTTTTTCTGGATCCATATTGGCATTCATCTATAATACTTAAGTTATTTAAATATTTATCTAAATCCATCGATACATATTTTTCTAAAATCTTTTCTAATGCGGGTAGTATGATAATTGGTCTGAAATTATTTATTATGGAATGATCTTCATTTTTATACTTAGGTCTACAATGCTACATTTTAGATCGCTGGTCAACTGGGTACCTACTTCTTTTAGCATGACGATCTAAGAAAAGTTGCAGATTTTTTTATATGATAGATTCAACAATAATGCTTTATTTTATTTTAATATTTGATTTGTCGTTCCGCTCAGTTCTGCGTCGGTATTTTGTGCCATGTTGTCAGCGAGTTGGAACATCACCATGAAGGGAGTAATGGTAAAACTATCACAATCAATAATAACCTTTTTATTATTATTTTTCCGAGATCCTGTGAAAGTTAAGTTTTGTGGAGAAGGAGTGCGCGAGTCTTGAAGAGACCCATGTTGTAGGAAGGAGGAATTACAGCTGTTGAACTCAAGAACGAGTCTCAGAAACGACCCGTTCTCATGTGAAAAAAAAAGGCGTGTTTCCCTACTGAGGAATCAATGACGCCAATTTATTCAGGCTAATCATTTTCGGGAAAAGTGTTGCCGAAGGTTTCACTATAGTTGGTAGACATTACAGATATAAAGGGCTCACGGCTAGATAGCTAGATAAGTAGACATTCTCTTCCCAGAAACGCGGCAACAGTACCTACTTACAGTAAACAACACTGCGATATAATGTATTTTCAAAAACAAATTATTTGTACGATATTATTATTATGCTAAGCCAAGATAAGAGTGCAGTAACCGCAGTATCCAATTATTGTTTTCTGCGGCTTCCCTTACGAAATGGTAGTTGATTAAGAGGAAATCCAGTCGCAGAGAAATTTGAACAATAGGTATTTTACCAAATTGTTGCTGTCACTGTTGCTCTTACTCCCCCGAATACTGAGCGAAAGGGACAACTGCGCCTCAGGCTGATAATACCTAAATAAAATCATCAAAATCAAGGTTTTGTATTCCCCCTTTTTCTTCTCTAAAACTGGACAGATTTTGAAGGGGTTTTTACTAACTGTATTAGAAGAAAATACTCTACGTCTGTATGTATTTTAACAATGCCTAGTTTGTATACTGAACGTGTGTTGATAGCGTTCAAACCAGGTCATTTGGAGGGTCATAACTCCTATATGAAGTAACTTATAAAAAAAGCAAAGAGTGCCGACATGTTAGTGGTCGATATCTATATTGTGTTAAAAAATATTTGAAGTAGTGTCAAAATCTAAGGAGGAAATTGGGGAATACGTTTGAATGGACAAAACGCCGGCCGGTTTCCTCTTAAGGTCTTGTGCAGTGATGTTAGGTTAGATACAGTAACACACGGGCCTAGGAATATCATCACTCGTAATACTAAACTAAAAGCAGCACGATACGATTTTCTCGCAGAGGTAGTAGGCAGAGAGAATAGAGAAACACACGCAACTGTTAACGAGGATAACTCCTTAACATGTAGCAAAAAACCACCCCATCATTCAAAAAATTCACTATGACAAGCGAACAAATACATTGATACTAGTTCGATGAACAGTAGACCATGTGTCGAAAATAGCATTTTTAAATTTCCCCTTTTTAATAAACCAAACGAAATAAAAGATATTCAAAGTCAAGTATTATGTAAAAATGTTACGTAAAGTACTTACATGGTTTACAATTAAGTACCAACACTAAGTAATTAAGTAGGTTCTCAATATTTAATTACTTGGTGTTGGTACTTAATTCTAAACGACAAAAGTACTTTACGTAACATTTTTATTTTATTTTAAAAACGGAAATATACAATTTGTTTAAAGAGACGTCACTCAATGACAATTCTTTAATCGAACTCTCTTAAGGCAGGCAAGTTAACTTTCAGCAAGTCCAAACAAACACGATGATTTAATGCTTGAAAAAAATCTTTAACTACTGAACTAGAATTACTGAACCGGCTATGAAATCGGCCACCATGTTTAAACGGAACGCAATGATTTTCAGACAATCAATGAAATGAAATGCAAACTGGTCGAGTTAAAACTACGCTACGCTCAATCAATTATGTTGCAGACTGTGAGAGGGATCAAATTTGTGGATAAATTACTGTCAAAGCATAAGTAAACGAAATGAACATTTTTCTCCATAAATTTATTGGAATTTCTATAACTTCCATGGACGTGACACTCTTTAGCGTTGGGAGACGTAAATGTTTGTGGCTGGACGGTGTGGTAGCCGACACAGCATTCCTGGGTAGAAGGACAGCGCCCTTGAGGTGATTTTTCACGGAAACGGCGCTATATAAATTATCCAAATATTATTAAGGAAGAAGAAATAGAGGTACAAGCATTGTAGGTAACTCCAAGGATTGTGACATGCTCCTTGATCGTATAAATGCAAATAATTACAATAAACAATAGCTGAGAATGATTCGCAAACGAGTATCATTTCGCCTTATTTCCCATTGATTATATTCGGGTCGGGAACCCATCGCTTCGACAAGATGTCCCTGCCCTGGGCTACTTCGGGAGCCTTCGTCCATTGCTGCCCCAGCTTCTGGAATTGTTTTCCCCGACTTTGCCTAGGTTGCCCACTGCAAGTCTTCCCTCTGGAACTGATGCCAGAATTGTATACCTACGGAAATCGGTCTCCTGGCATTCTTGCAGTAAATGGTCAAGCCACTTCATCTCTGATCGTCGAGTGTATTCGATCCCATATTATCTCTACATATTATAAATTAAAGTCTTCCATCGCGTCTGTCTGTCTGCCTGTTCACGTTTTTCTTGCGGTTTTCACCAATAGATAGAGTGATCCATGAAGGTTTAGGTATATAATTTGTAAAGCTGTTGTGTAAATCGGTTGAAATAAATAATATAATGTGGTGGACGAGCGGGCTGGCAAGCGGGCGGCGTGGATTTGATTTGTATGCAAATCTACAGTTTTATTTTATTTATATTTTTTTATGCCCAGGTTGATGAAATTTTGCACATGTGATCGTCAAAATAAGAGGAAGGTCAGTGTCTACATTTGATTTCGAAAACCCGGGCATCACCGGGGACTTCAACTAGTTTAAGATAAAATACATGATATTTAATTAAGACATTTACATAGAGTAGATAAATTTACATAGAACCTGTTTCATGGTGACCAATGGGGTATAGTTAATTTATATGAAGTCTAGCGTAAACATATAGATTTAGTATACAGCGTGTTAAGCGACGTACTTGACTTACTTTAACTAGTGATTCCTGACATTATTTGGAGTAAAAAATGTAAATGAAGTTTTGGACTCCGGTGACATTTTTTTTTCTACAATAACATTAAAAAATGGTAGGTGTTGGACAGTTGGAGGCGGAGTAAGGGGTCGGTCGGATACTCGGCCGAGTGACCAGGGACCACACGCGGAAGATATTTTTTATTTGTTTGATTTTGAAGAATTTTTTTTTTTAAACAAAAAAAGACGTCCAAAAAAGTCACCGGAGATCAAAATTTCATTTACATTTTTTACCCCGAATCACTGGTTAAAGTTAGTCAAGCACGTCCCATAAACATGTAAACATGCTGTAAATTTGAAAAATTATAATAGAAAGTAGAGGATAGAAGAAGAAAAAGATATTCATAAAGATTAGATTAAAAAATATAAATGACTATTTACATATACATATATACACGCTTATATACATATGTATATGAACCTAGATACACACAAATACGCATATATACACATATATTCTCACACAAATAAACAATAAATTGTGAATCCTTTTATTTTTTTAAGTAAGTAATTAAAATGTTTTAACAACGGTTCACAGTAGTTGAAGGTCACCATTTGAGAAGTGACTGGCCATGACCTTCAAAAATAAACATTATCAATAAGTAAGCAAAATTCTGCGATGGGTTGGAACCGGTTAGCGATTTTATGAAGGTATAAACGATTTGCGATGATTAATTATGTTTTTTTTTTTAAATCATGTAAGTAATTTGATCATTTTCAATCACACAATTAACAATCAATCAATACAATGTAATATTATTGGATGTTACTCAATTGGAAAGAATTATGTATTCACCTACATTTGTTGACATTGACTATGTGCGACCTTCCAACACAATTTTATTGTTTCTTGCATTTAAATGCATTTCCATTGACTATATTAAATTCATGAAATATTTATGGACTATTTTTCCTTTTTTCACGTTGCGTAACATTAACTCCACTTGAGGCCTGAAGGAAAATAATTTCCCACAGTGCCCATGTCATCATTGGGGATACTGTGTGGAGCCTTTTTGAGGAAAGGAAGGAGTTAACCTGGTCTTGAGGAGACTGTGGTAGCGAACGATGCAGCTATTTTGAATCGCGGAAGCATTCCTATTGGTTCCTCACACGCCAATAGCGATCCCTCAACATTTCCACATAGTCACCGTCTGCCGGGACAAATTAAGGGGAATCACTCTGTTCCAAATTACCGAAGACATAACAGCTTTGTAAATCGCTGCTTGTTCGCTCTCACTTTTCATATACGAATCTCTACATAATATAAATTAAAGTCTGTCTGTTTGTTAGCGATAAACTCAAAAACTACTGAAAGGATTTTCATGCGGTTTTCACCAATAGATAGAGTGATTCATGAGGAAGGTTTAGGTATTCTTCTTGTAACCCAACCTAACTATATATCATTTTCTTATAGAAGATCTGTGTGCATAGTATTAAGAGCAGGCATAACATGATAAATTATTTTTTTACATATTTTTATTTACTATCTAAGCAGCTTTGTATGTACGTATAAGACTGATTACTGTGACTTAAGACGATAGACTTCGCTTTTCGGCCCATACAAAAAGGACGCCCGGGAAAAAACACTTTTCTACATCGAAAATTACACAAAATCAATATATTTTTTTTATATTGCCTTCTAGAAAGTAGAAGCTATGTCGGTATGTTTTTGCATTTTCGATACGTTTCGTATTAACGTAAACATTCACTATCAAACATATATAATTTATCGTAAAGTATTATTCAAGGTAAAAGTGCTGTTAACTCAATTATTATAAAGAATTACAAAATTATAAAAACATACCGACATAGCTTCTTCTTTTAAGAACATATTACAGTTTTCAAATTACAATTTCGCGAAAGTTTCGGTGTAGAAAAGTGTTTTCTCCCTGAACCCTTCTCCGAGCAATTTCTGTAGGTAAATTAGATAGTTTACTGCAGTTGTCTCATTCGCACGTTTTACATGTCGCGGCAAGGAGTGCATGGTCGGGGGGAGGGAGTCATCGTTTTCGATAATAGTGATGTTAAGACTATTTTATACAACAATAGTGATGGGGTTGATATATTTTTATTAATTAGTTCTGTTTAGTTTTACAATAATGTATTTTAGAGATTACGGTCTAACGCATTTTTAACAATACGTAATATATTATTTTTTCATATGACTATTTTATGATATTACATAATCAAACTTATTCCTGTGAACACATAATGTTACTTGCAAACTATATAAATGATGACGAGTTAAACACAAAAAATAATGTGAAATATTTTTGGACTTTCGTGAAATCCAAATAATCTTCCTCTGCTATACCTAATAACATGTTCCGTGGAAACTTTTCTTTTAGTGAATGGCAACAAATTTCCAATCTTTTTAATGTCTATTTTCAATCAATTTTTGTCCTTTCTCAAACTAAATACATACTCACAAATAATGACAATAATAATAATATGAGTTCAATAAATTTGAATTCGATTAACATTTAATACAACTTTAGTAAGTATTAAAATATCTGCAAAATGACAACACAAAAAAATGCTGGTTGTGACAAATTACATTCAACTTTTATTTTTAATTGTGCTGAACAACTTATTACCCCGGTGACATTGCTATTCACATATTCTCTCAAAGAAAACGTATTTCACACTACTTGGAAAAAAATCTTTTGTAACGTCTGTTTTTAAAAAGGGGGATAAACACAATATTTAGAATTATAAACCGATATCAAAGCTGTGCGTTTTCATGGAAAAAATCCTTACCGATAACTCTTCAATTTATGTAAAAACACAATTATTAACACCCAAAAACACTGTTTTTTTCACTGCAGATTTCACAGGCAGGTCTGTTGAGTCAAACTTGGGACAGTTCACCGACTTAGTTCTTAATTCTATTGGTTGGTTTCAAAAAAGACACACTAAAAATACTGACAAACTATCCTAAAGACAGAATACAAAAAAATGGGAATATGCATAGTACAGAAGCATAGATAAAAAATGGAGTTCCGCAAGGTACAGTACTTGGGCCGATTCTATTTTTGATGAATATAAATGATTTATGTAATTTTGTAATCCCAGGAAAAATTATTTCTTATTGTAACAAACTCATTTTAAACTACAGCAAAACAGTTTATTTAACTTTTTATAAAATTCATTAAAAACAAACCTCATGATAACCTTAAAATTAGAATCCACAATACAAGTTGCAATCAAGAAATATGTTCACTATGCACTTTACAAACCACTCAAAAGCGCATAATTAAAGTTATGTATAATAGAAATAAAACATTCTCCACCGAGTTATTATTCAAATAGAAAATAGACTAAAATATTCAATATCCGTTAATTTTTAAATTGCAGACTATGAAATATGTATTTAAAAACAAAATTTGTTTCTTAAAAAATGAAAATAGAATTGGCCACTTCCATGAATTTCATAAAGACTTGAAAAAAATAGTGTCTATAGATTTTTTTACTAAGATTACGAAAATGTTAGTAAATAAATTAGAAATGTAAAGATAAGTTTTTAGATTTTCACGGCCAAAAGCATTTTAGTTGTTAGTTTAGAAATGTAAGGTTTTTTTTAAAAATAAATAAATCCATTATTTTGGCTCGTAAAGTCACTACATGAAAATGTTCCGTCTCCGATAATGTTCTATTAATTTTGTAAAATTCCACACTGATTTTTTTTTTATATGGTAACACTTTGATTTCAGGCGAATTTTTTAATAGGATATTTAACATTCACTAGATATTGTTTGTTCTCTGCGAACTTATCATTTGGTTTGACGTTTTGACAGATGTTACGAAGGGAACTCCGTGCTTTTTATGCCTCTTGTACCTATTTTAGAAGTGTAATGGTAATGGTGATGATTTTATAATATATTATTATTATTATAATTTACAAGGACGAGTATATTATATTGGATTTAGTCATATGTAGACGGTGAACATTATAAGATAGATCAAGGAAAAAAATATTTATGAGAAGTAATATTTTTGGCATGTCCCGTTATTCTCCTGCGCCATTCGCGTGGAAAACGTTATTTTTTAAAAATGATTTTCGGCTTTGTAATTATCGTTTTTTCGCGCCCATAAAAATATGTCCCGTCTTTCCGGTTTATAAAAAATGGTCGGATTTTTCGGATTGAAATTTTCAAAAATCCGCCCGGGTTTCAAAACAACGATAAAAAAACGGAATGTCTTAGAATATTTGCCTAAACCGGATTTTTTTTTTAAATGTGGTGCAAGTGGCCTATTAGCAAAAGTACTAATCAAGTCCATTTTTATTGGTCTTCGAAAATTTAATCTTCTACCAAAATACATTCAAATGACAAATAAAATATCACTTTACATTAAAAAAAATATTTGGCTGAATGATACAGATGTTGAAACACTTTTCCTATAAATTTTTTGTATACCTTTATGTTTCACTATTTAATACAAATCTACGGTAACTTAAAAAATAACTTTATTTACTTTCTTAAAACTATAACAATCAACAAAAAAAATGTTTCACTATTTTTCACAACATTTTTTTCACTACATATTTTTCACAAATACCTAAATTTCTAAACATTTACTTTAAAATTAACATTTTTTTTTCTTGTACTTATTGATGTTATATGTATAACATTTTTGTTTATATTACCCACACTCAGGAAGTGCCGTAGTGGGTTCCCATTACCTAATTTTGTCTATTATATATTTACGTATTGCTAACTACGTATTACAATATTACTTGTACCTTATGTTTACATCTTACTGTATTTAGAAAATATTTAAAATAACTTTTGAAATGTAGATATAATGGATAAAAATAGCCGATAGAGCCGATACCCTCTGAATATATTGATTGAGGAATCACTAAGTCACGCGAGATCAAAAATACTACGAAGAACAAATAATTATGCGGATTGCTTAGGTAGGTAGGTACATGCACGGCTGACGCACTTCCGAGATCCGAACAGTAAAAATGCTAGACCCACAACACAGCTGCAAATCATAGCGGCGCGGGTGAGGTGTAGGGGCAGTGGTTCAAGGGGGATGGGGGGTGTTCGACGGACAGTTTGTCACTTAGTGTGTGTTCTCTTGTTTTGAATGTCGTAAGTGTGTGTGAGCTTATTTCGAGCGGGACAGAAGAGATTTAATGAAATACCTAAACGCTCCGCGTCGGTCGCGAAATCTAGCCTCTTAATATATTAATAATAAATTCTCTTTTCCAATAACTCTTTAACTTCTTTACCTTATTCTTATAATCCAAAATACCAACATAAACTCTCTTATTGTAGAAGAATCTGTGTGCATAGTATTAATTAGTGAACATTTTCAACCAATACTAATGAATGTAATCCGAAAACTGTAAACTTCACCCGCCATAACACAGGGTCATTCCTAGCATGGAGGGTGAAATATCATAAAAAAAAACTATATGTACTTTCGATTTTTCATGTATTAAATAAATAAATAAATAAAATAAAAAGTATATAATTTGTCAAGGTTTTGTGTAAATTGGTTGAAATATATAATTAAAGGAGAATGTCTGTAGGTATGTGGTGGACGAGCGGGATGGGGACGGACGGTGTGGATTTAATTTGTATGCAAATTAACAGATGGCGGTGTGAGTTAAAAGGTTGGCTAATCATCCAGTAGATGGTGTTGTGTTTCGTTAGCCACAGCAACGCGTTCCGGGTCAGCTAGTATTTTATAAATATTAAATTATGGTTCGAATGTAAATTGTTATAATAAACTTGTAAGTACAGTGTTAAATGCTTATTTTATACATTCACATACCCCCAAAAGATCCTTGTTCTAGAAGGGAGGTTGTAGAGACAGATGATGCTGGAAAATCATTTCACAGCCGAGCTATTGAAGTCAAGAACGAGTCGTAGAAACGACCCGTTGTCATAATGTTGACAACGATCGAACAAAGATAATAGTAAACCAGTCGGCAGACAGATTTCAGAAATGAAATTAAAATATTTAATTTCGCAGTCTAACGCTTGCAATATGCACTCTCAATAGAAATAGGTAAATACGTATAACATGCACGGTTTATATTGCAAAATTTATGTATATGAGAAGGCGTTATTTGCTTTGGAGACAGATGTTCAGAGTTACAATAGATTTGATATAACATTTGCGTCATTAGAAACAGCCGAACATTATTAAAACAATTGCAGGCGTACACACAATATATCTTTCTACATACTTATAGGTAAAACCGTTAGTAGCTGAGTGGACCAATGCGTTGGGTCATTGCAAAAGATACATTTTCCGCTTACAATGATGAAAATAGGAGAGATCATGGAGAAAACCAATATCAAGGTCATCAATGTTATCATTCTTAACCAATGATTAATTTTCCTTGAAACAAACTAAGTAATGAACGAGCGATTTTTTTTGTTACAATATTTACAAAAGCAATGATCAGTCACCAGGTAGTGTTGAATAATAACTTAAGCTGAGAAAAAGTTTGTAATTTTTGACGGATTCTGGCGAATACAACATAATATCTGGGTCCATGACAGTTGATCCCCCGACAAATTATTCCCCTGACAGTTGATCCCCCGATATTTAGCCCCTCGAATTATAATTATTATAAAATCATATTTTGTTGTGCATTTTTTACCATTTTCAAACCTAAAATCGACTTCAAAAATACCTTTAATGATTAGTTGGTTTGGATATCGTTGATTTTTCGTACTTATACGGTGGTATATCTTTACATAGTATAAAATGAAGTCGCTCCCGCAGTCTGTGCGTTTAGATCTTTTAAACTACGCAACGGATTTTCATGCCGTTTTCAGCAATAGATAGAGTGATTCATGAGGAAGGTTTTTAGGTATATAATTTGTCAAGGTTTTTTGTAAATTTTTCTTTATTCATTGCATAAAGATTATGGTTACATTTTTGTGGATTTTTCGACCACCATGCTAGGCTGGATGCCAGTGTTTGTCAAGGTTTTGTGTAAATTGGTTGAAATGTATAATATATCTGGCCAAGCGGCAGCGGGCAGCGGGCTGGCAAACGGGCCGGGCGCTGTGTATTTGATTTAACAGATGGCGTTAGTTATAAAGGCTGGGTAATGGCGTGGCGTTGTGTTTCGTTAGCCACAGCAACTTGTGGAAGGGTCTGCTAGTACATTGTAAATGCATTTGAATGATAATATGTTTTATACTTTTGTTATTCGGTGATATATCCTCTCTGCAAGGGACCACTATCAGCTAAAGTACCGTAAATAGAAAATTGAGTTCGAAAAAAAAAAAAAAATTATAACGAATGTGATGCGATATACGTACAATGTTAGATAATTACCTACTACAAGTCGTCTCCTAGTGAAAGACAACCATTCCGAATCTAAACGGTACTTAAAATGGTATTAAACGTGTTTAGTAAGTCGATGGAATAGCTAGGTACTATCCCAAATCTTCCTCTTTTACATCTTATTCTCCTCCCCACTTCTTTCAGCATCAATACATACCCCAAAGGTATACGTCATAGCCACTGGCTCCGGAGAGTTGGGACTCTTGTGCGGTAGTAAACATAAGTTGAATTGCTAAGTTTTGTGTGTCGGTCTGCAAGTAATTATGTCTTACAAGTAGTATAAAGTGTAAAATACGATTGTTTGTTGGTATTGTATAACGAGTATTGCGTGTGTATAGTAAAGAAGGTCACGACAATCTAGATGACCTTATGAGAAGCAAAAACAGTTTTACTTCTGCTAAATACTTCATTAATTAATCACGCCGAAATTTACAACACGATGATATATAATTATAAAATCCAATGCAATATAAATAATGACGAGATTCACCAATAAAGTCATGAAAAACAGATAGATGTCCCTAGTAGTTGTTTTGTTAAATTGAAACTTCTTTCGCACCGCTGTGATTTTTAAATCGATGAAACCGAAACAAGCGACTCTAACTTACTGAGGTGTTGTGTCCAACTGCGCGAAATGGCCGTTTGATTATGAGCTCACTTTTCAAGGCTACTATTTATGGAGATTGTGTGGGTGAAGATTTCACTTCTACCGCGTGTAAACTACACTCAATTTTTTGTTTTTTACTTTAGCTGCACACAGGAGGCCTTGAGGAAACAAATTCCTCAGGGCCAATGGCATCCTTGGCGATGCTGTGCAGTGGGTCTTTTTAGAAAGGAAGTTCTGAGAAGGAAAAAGATATGTGTGGCGGGTAGGAATCTGGGGTTAAAAGTGTGCATTCGCCGGCAACACCTAGACAAACCTCACCCCACGAACCCGACCACAAAACGTAGCGACGAGTTATATTAAAATATTAAACCTATAAAAGTCTGGTAAGTACACGAAGGATTTTAAAAAATCCAATGTGAGAGAACATGTTTGTTTAATTAAATGAAGACAATATTAGGGAAACTCAATCGAAAATCTGGAGACAGAAAAATCAGAAAAAGATATTGGCACCTCTGGGACCAGATTAATATTGTCTTCGTTTAATTAAATACTACAGTTTGAGAGGTTTTACTCATTAAGTTAAAAATAAAAATGAACCGATTTGTCTTCAACGGTTATCTCGTCGTAAATTTATGGAAAATATAATACACTGATTCCAGCAAAATAAATAGTTTTTACAAATATCAGGTTAGTCGCTTATACTAATATTGCTGATTGGGGGGACTTCATAAAAAATCAACTCGTAAATTAAACCCGCATAAAAGTAAACACGATCTTTGTTGTAGGTCCATCTTAATAATAAAATTTCATGCTGTTTATTATTATAATAAAGTATAGATTGGTTTCATCATCTTTTATTAATATTACTTATTATAACTTTTAAAATATTATTTTATAACGTAAAAGTTTAAAAAAAACTCTATTTAAACGACTTCGAAAAGGAGGAGGTTATCAATTCGACGGTGTTTTTTTTATGTTTGTTACCTCAGAACTTTCGATTGGGTGAACCGATATTGATGATTCTTTTTTATTAGAAAGCTGGTGCTGGGAGCATGGGATCCATGTGAAAACCATATATGTCTTAAATTTGCAATAAGTATTTGCGCGACAAATGGACGAATAACTCAATATTACGCCAACAGATTTCGATGATTCTTTTTTTGAAATAAAACTTCTTTACGCACGCTCGTTACTAAAAATAAAAAAAAATAAACAAAAATTTTAACAAAACAAATAACGACTTATGAACGAACTCTAGGATGTTGTAAACGTAAAAATAATATGTAAGATGTATATGTTGTCAAAATCTTTTTTTTTTTATGTTTTTTTATTCAAATCCTAGGTAAGTATATAAATATTTTTAAGAGAGATTGTGATTGTACTATATAAATGTATTATACATATAAATGTGTTGATAAAATGAGTGTTACATAAACTTATTATATACATAAAAATTACAATGTAGCCAATATTCATTACATAAAATCCTCAAACAGGTAGTTGAGGGTGGATCTTAGTTACCACGTTCATTATCGTATGCTTCATTTTCTAGTATGAAACATGGGTTCTATTGCCGTTCCATGGCTTCTATTCTTACTTCCATGGTTATGACCTATTTACGGATTATATTAATATGCTAAGCTCGTCAGAGCAATTGTTACACCGGCCCATAGTCTTTCGGGCAAGAAAGGCGGAATTTGTAACCTTGCTTTTGCATAAGTCAAATTGTACGGGATTGTGGAATACAGGATTGTGCCAACAATGTTGAAGTTTTTATGGATTATTAGGTTTTGCTTCAGTGAAATCAATATCAACATCTTTTAATAGAGTTGACTTCTATCGTTGAAATTCAGATGCCAGTGGGCAATTAATAATATTGATTTAGCAAACTAGAAACCAAAGAGTCAAAAATAGAACTTATGAGCGTAATACACGAGCCCGATTCCAATTAGAGACTAAAGTCAACATTTTACGCTTTACGCAATCGCTGTTTTCATCTCTATTTTCATATCTACGATTTCAGTAGGCATCACAACAAACAGTATGGTTCATGTGTTGTTTGCAGTGATGACAATTGAAATCCTAGATATGAAAATAGAGATGAAAATAGCGATCGCGCAAATCGAAAAATGTTGAATTTTATCTCCAATTGGAATCGGGCTGAAAATCGGGCTCGTGTATGACGGCCTTTAGCGCCCTTGAAGTGCTATTTCAGTTTCAGTACCGATAACCCGGCGTTTATAGAAATAATATTTTTACAGTTTCATACAAAAACCAAACAATATAAGTACGCAACACATTACCTACCTCACTAGGTAATGAAGTGGGTAATGGAATATACAAGTAAGTATATTTTCTGAAGTAGATTTCAGTGCAATGTTATTGACAGATTAGGCAGTGTTTAATTTAAACATATGAAGGGGAAGAATTGTTGATAAAGTACGTAGTGTGTAAAAGAAGAAAAAGAGTACATCTTAGATCTACGGTTAAAATACGATTTGATATAAAGAAATAAAATAAAAGTGAAAACGCAAGACAGTTTATTAGCAATGCATTAGACGGGTGCCACATATAGCTATAAAAGATCATCGCACGCCAAAAAGCGCTCTCCATACAATCCCATCAGACCTGTCATACCTAAGCGGTTTATGCGCAGATCAACCATAGGCAATACAGACCTTACGCCGTAACCGCTCCTGAGGTGATATGAGAAAAGTTATGCGACCACCTCTCTGCCGTAAACAGGAGAAGGGGTCATTTTAATTACGGAACTGCCTAAACGGGCGGATGACAGCTGTCAAATTGACAGGTTCAGTACAAAGAAATGGCATTTCGTGGCAGCTCCCTAATTCATTTGACCCCCTCTCCTACCATAGAAAGAAATATTTGACAGCGTAGTGTGACAGTGTGTTCAACAGATATCTTCTGCTCGCGCTTTTATAGCTGTGTGTGTCACCTATATTAAGAATATCAAGTCCTATTTCATAAGGTTTTTTAATTTCCTTGGGATCTTTTCTTATTAGCCATTCGGTGATGTTTTTGTGGAAGGGATACGCATTAATTAGTAATTACCTTGGTATGTATGTAGTGTCAGTTTGTTGTATGCGTGAGGTGCAGCGGCCGTACCTACATGATGTCTTTCGGCAAAGGTTGTCGTATTTCAATATTTCGACGTCAAAAGTCACCCCTTGTGTTTTGTTCTGTCTTTACTATGAATAACACTTTATAAATTGATGGTTATGATGTGTGTAGTATTATTATTGTATTACATTGTATAATTGCCCGACGTATTCAGCGCTAATAAATTGTCCAATAATAATAATACGTCTACGCGTAGGGAATTTGATAGCAAGGTTCCCGTCAAAATGCAAAATAATATATTAAAGCGTTTTTGGATGAAAGAGAAATTTATTCCTTATCTAACACTTTACAGGTCAAACGTAAATTGGCGACAGTTGTATTTCAATTGGTATATTATAATTATTAATTTATTACACAAACATAATTATTTCTTCAATATTCGCAAATTAACTTTATGGCGTCATTTTAATTAAGTAAGTAAATGAAAACAAATCACTTTTGTCTACATCATTTACTTAATCAAATTATCAATCTGTTTCGAAACCAATGATTCCTTCTTCAGGATAAAATTAAAATAAAATAATATCCTCACGAATAAACCACTGGTTTCGAAACATGTTGATAATTTTGATTTAATAAAGTCTATACAAAGTGATTCGTTTAATTTAATAATTAACAATAGTTTACATGGTGATAACGGAAGGCATATTAGTACCGAAAATGCTTATAAATTCATAATAGGATATTCTTTTGTTTAGAGATGCAGAACAATCGTGAGTTATATAATTTCGTGAGTAGTAGATACCATTGAACACGCGTCTACAAAAAACTTTTAAAAAAATCCTATCGGGAGTATGCCTATAGTCATCATTTTCTATAGGAATTAATAATATTATACGAAAATTGGTCAAACGCTTATAACATTATTTGCCAGACGGAAAATTTTTGTGTCAATTTAAAGGAAATTTGTGAACTGAAAATATTTGGCACGCGAAAAAATAACAACAGTAGGTTGAATACCATAGTCAGGGGCGACCAAGTTTTATAAACCATTATAATATTATATAACAATTATAATATTACAAAATACATAAGTATAATCGGTCAGTGGCTGAGTTGGCCTCGCGTTTAGGTCCCACCCAGGTGTCCCGTGTTCGATTCCTCCATCACGACACAAGCAACATTTTCCGCTTACTGTGGCGGTAGTAGGCGATTTTAAAATATTTTCGGGTTATTCGCAAACCGGGAATGTTTATCTTTCTTTAAATAAAGGAAATGAATATAACAAAAATAAAAATAAGATACGCGTACTGAAACAACCATTTTTAATAAGAACCAACCAGTGGTTCTGTGTAGAGTAGACTTGGCATTTAATTGTGTTTCTAATTTTTCTTATTTTATTAATCAAAACCAAAAATTCCTCCAAAAATCATAAGATTTGTAAGTAAATAGGTACTTAAATACCTACCTACTTAATTATTGACGTTTCTATGATCGATCCCAAAGGAAAAATAAAATTTACCATATTTATTGTTAAATTGTACCGTCTTACCAGATAATGTAGCAAAGGTTAAAGTCATGAAATGTCCAGTGTGTTTAAATATAATGTCTTCCACGTGCAAAGACGTATCTTCCCTAAGCATAAACTTTTTAATAAAGTGTGTTTATCGGAAGTGACCTGCCAGGTAAGAATGTTTCTGTATCTACATATTTATAAATAATAAAATTAGATAGATCCGAAGAATTGTGTGGCGCCCTTTGAGGTGATTTTTCACAAAAACGGCGCTCTACAAATTATCCAATTATTATTATTAAAAGAGCTGTTTTCGTATTAAAAATTTAAAACACAAGAAAAAGAAAGACCGCGGGCCAACTCTTGGGCACAACTGTTTCATTTCATAGTGAAAGTTAGCGCTAGCATCCAAGGAGCCGAGCCAAAAGCGAAAAGCAAGAGCGAACAATTCAACCATTAGGTATATTTGCACCGGAGAAATTATTTTATACACGTTCACGTGCTTTTATTACGATATTATTATTTATGTTAATCTCCAGCGATTGAGTGACTCACTAAATTCCAAAGAGTTATCTTTGGAATTTTTAACTTAATGGCTAAGATAGTTTTTTAATTTAGGTCAGTCAAATTTACATGACATGTAAATTTTCAGAAAATGATAATAATAGAGTATACTATTATATTTGTTACCAACAGAAGTTTCATTCATAACACAATAAAATCAACATTATCTTTAAGCCGCCGCAACCCGAATTTCTATCTTTAACCCCCGCGAGATTTTAAACCAGTCAGCGCACAATTTGCGCATCGATTTTGTCGCTTTAAATTTTAAATATTAACGCGCTCCTCTGACATTCGTAACTCTCCATATTCTTGTTTTTGAGCCCGGTTGCGGCGCAAAAGAGTTAAAATCTGATATACCTACTTAAATAAATAAAAAAGGGACAATAAAGCTGAGGAAGGGTTGTTTCATAAAATTTGAACAATTCCTCACATATTTGAAGTTAATTTTCACGTTCTGTGAAAGTTCTATTCAAGTTCTGTGATTATTTCCGTTTTATGAAGCAACTGACCTATAATAATATATTATAGAGAACTTGAATAGAACATAGACAGAACGTGAAAATAAGCTTTAAAATATTTGATGAATCGTTCAATTTGTTTTAAACAACCCATCCTGAGAGAAGCTGTTTTTGAAAGACGGATCATTAGCGGGGAAACAAAGTTTTAGGAAAAAACTTATAGTTAACTGGAAACAATTGGGTCAGAAAATGGTTAGCTTACATAAGATTGTTTGGAGAAATAATGTGACGTATTGGAAATGATGTCTTGATTTAGGGGGTTGGGAATGGGTACCGCCGCCCTAGGAACCATGTATTAGACAGATTGAAGTAGACATTTTTATCTCTCCAACCGGACTCTATCGACCCATAGCCTTCATTCATACATCCGTCACTCCTTGACACATTGACCCCTGATTCCTACCCAGTACCCACCCGTCATACCTTTCTCCTTCCTACAACTTCCTCTCCTTTCTTTCTCTAAAAATACCCTACACCAGGGGTTCCCAAACTTTTCCAAGTCGCGGCACCCTTAGAAAATTTGAATTTTCTCACGGCACCCCTGTCATATAATGTCTATCTGTGGTAGCCTCGGGTTCTCTCTAGCCGCCGCCACCCCCCCCCCCACAGAACGAAGTTTCAATTTTTTTACCTACTTCACTGAATAATACAACTCGTAAAATGAATAAGTGCATTTATTGATAGAGGAAAACTTGCAAAGAAAATGCAAATATAATACAAGTACAAAAACCGTTTAGTGCGACCGGATTGATACAGCTACTCCTCATTTCTTTTTCCACATTTATTTTTGAGCGATATTTTTGCTCTTTTTTATAACCGCAACCGCTGAAAATCCAGCTTCGCACAGATATGAAGTAGCAAAGGGAATGAGGACCCTTACAGCTTTTCCACTTAGAATCGGATACTAATTTCTGATATCCAAAACTCCGTCAAATCCGAACAAGCGTATTTTATTGTTAGGCTGCTGTCGGTCGAGAGGTCAATTAAATCTTCTTCTTCCTGCGTAGTAAAATCTTGGGGAGCTTGATCACGGAATGGATCTTGGATCCATACAAACTTCTCCACTTGGTCTTCTGCGAAGTACTTGGCAGTTAACTGTGATAGGTGCTCTGTGAAAAGGGTCAGCAAGTTATTTGAAACCTTAACTCCGCTATGGGCCATGTACTGTTGCAATATTGGAAAACAATCTTTGCCTCCATCATCACCCATTTTTCTATTTCACAATTATAGTTTTTTTCCTGAATGAAAAAACCACAAGTGAATGCGGCCCGCGGCCGCTGCCAGCGCAGCACCACAACCGTATCCCCACTCCTGTGCCTCCCACCCAATCCATTCCCAGAGCGCGGACCGGCCAGGCGGGTGATTTTCTATTCTATAAAATGTTTGTATTCGTTCATGTCAATTTTGATTTTTAGTAGAGCCATCAGGGGCACCTCGCGGCACCCCTGACCTCTGTCCGCGGCACCCCGGGGTGCCGCGGCACCCACTTTGGGAACCTCTGCCCTACACACAGCATCCACAAATATATCATAGCCCCTGAGGGCTTTTTTTCCTCAGGGCCTTTTGTGTGGAGATAATGTAATTTTTTTAAATTTTTTTTTTGCAATTGAACAGGATTTAAACCAGAAGCCATCGGACCTAGACTCCACTGCCTTCATCACAACAAGCTCTGGAGTTCTTCGTATCAATATATTTATGTTCAAAATTGTAAATGGTAAAATAGACAGTCCTGATTTAAGTAAGCTCGTCAACTTTCATATACCCACTAGAGCAACTCGCTTCAAAATCCTGTTTAAATGTAACAACAACAGGACTGAGTATACGAAACACTCGCTTGTACCTAGGTTACATGAAGTTAGTAATAGATACGCATTTGTGGCGGATCTATATAACTGCACTGAAGCTAGGTTCAAGAAGGCTATTCTATCAAATATTTTCAATCAATATCAAATTTATTTATACTATAGTATTATACATATGTAATTGTAGCTCTTTGTGTCATTTCTCAACCAAATGCCACAATTAACTGATTCTCTCTTTTTTATCATTTCTTATGTACAACTCTGAGTTTGTGACATGTAATCTGTATTTATGGTATATTTATACCGTTGATGTTAATAAATAAATAAATACTACAACAACTTTAACAGATTTATCTTGAAGAATGGTAGCTGACTCCATTTGAAATCCCAATGAAATCACAATAACGATATAAAAGTTGTTTTTTTGGCGTCCTAAATGGCAACCAGGTAAATTTGCTAATCTACACTGAACCGAGTAAGTTATGGCACCTCGCAAAAAATAATATTACCAATTGAATTAATTAACACAAAAGCAGCTTACCTTTTATACTTTTTTACGTGTGCCATCGTTTCGCTGTCGGCCAGATTGTATTATTTCTTGTTCGCGGCGTTCGTGGAGGTTATTTTTCGTTTATTATAAAAAGCGTGACTACCTGATACTAACATCATTTCCCTCCCCTTTTGTATATTTATAATAATGTGTTTCATTTTGAAATGCGACCCTAAATGTTAAAGACCTTTAAAAATAAGGGAATCTTATTTTATTTTGTATGCATATCTACAACGGAAAACTCAGAATGCAATCAACTCAACACCTCCTTTGAAGAGTCATTGAAAGTTATGTTAAATTTCTATATTTTCAATTTTTTTTTTCATAGCTTTTAATGACTTTTCGAAGAGGTGTTGAGTTGACTTGATTCTGAGTTGCCATGTAACCGTCTACAACATTAATACCATCTACAGCTTTAATAGTGATAATTATTGGATAATTTTTAGACCGTTTTTGTGAAAAATCAACTCAAGGGCGCTGTACTATTTATTATTAATCTTTAGGCTCTTATATACAATTTTATTATTTACAAATAGATACAGTAAACTGATTGCTGTTGAAGTGAGATCCCTGAGGCGGATGTGTGGTAAAACCATGTATGATCGTATGAGAAATGTGGATATCCGCAAAGAATGTAAGGGTGATGTAAGCGTAATGAGTAAGATTAAGAAAGGGACCCTCAGATGGTTTGGTCATGAAGAGCGAATGAAAGAAGAAAATAATGTGAGAAGAATATATGACGCAAATGCGAATGGAAGAAGTCGGGGACGCCTGAGGAAGACATGGCAAGAGCACGCAGATACTTGAGTCTGGCCTTGTCAAAAGTCAGAAAAATAGAAGAGTATGTATGAGACGATGTATGAATGTGAGAGAGGCAAAGAGTGTGTGCCAAGACAGAGTTGTTTGGCGGTCCGTCCTCTCTGCCTACTCCTGCGGGGAAACGGGCGGCGTGATGGTTAGTTAGTTAGTTAGTTACAGAACTGGCAGGTCACTTCCGATAAACACACTTTAATTAGAAAGTTTATGCTTGGAGAAGATACGTGGAGGACATTATATTTAAAACACTGGACATTGCATGATTTTACATTTGCTACCCTCATCTGGATGATCGATATTTCCAACATTGATGAAGGGCGACATAGGTAAATATTTTGGTACAATGGCTACAGGCAGGGGCGTGCACAGAGTTTTTGATCAGGGTAGGCAGTAATAAAATACAGCAAGTTTCATAGATTAAAATTTCCAAATTCTATCAGATAATTTTAGAATTAAAGTATGACAAACGTTTTTGAACCGACAATTAGCATCTATGAAAGACAACTATTTGATAGAAGTAGGTACATAACAACAGATGTTTTTGTCGTCACTGATTGCCATTTGCTAATTTTGTTCTAGAAAGCACTGCTTAATACTAACAAAAAAACCTCATAGAAGCAAATTCAAAACGACAGTTCTACTCTATGCTTTGTGCATTTCGTAAACATTGAATTATGTCTTGTATGAAGTTAGCTCTAGTCAGAAATAATTCCTGCTTAGACCGCATTTTAGTGAGGCAGTTGGAGGGCGCGTGTGTAGTTTCTAGTTACAGTTTATGCCGCGTTTGTAGTATGCCGTTTGATGTGTCGCTCGCGTAGTTTCGGTTGCTCAGTTTTTTCGCGCTTATTTTTGAAAATGTGTATTTATTTTTAGCAATAATTTTATAAATTATAATATTATTTACATGCTTATATTTTACAAAAACGGCAGGGTAGGCAGTGCTTATGTGCCTATATGGAGTGCACGCCCCTGGCTACAGGCACATATTGCACATTGCATAGAAAAGCAGTGCAGTAGGTAAACATAATATTGTTGACATAACTGCAATCGGAGTTCTTCCGGAAATTGCACTAATCACAATCGCAGTGCACACATTGTACACTTCACAATAAAATGCAACTGGTGCCCTGCCCCTGGTGGTATAAACAGACAGTGGATATAATTCACATAACAACTAACCAGTGACTAATTATAATAATAATAAAGTAAGGCAATGAACTATGAATTCATGAGAAATTAAGAAACGTAGGAGGAGATAACTTAAGTCAATTTCAAAAAGCATTTTCGATTCCGAAGCGGGCGCATTTTTTGTTTGTTTGTCACCTTTAGATGCTGTGGGATGGTATTTTTAAGGAAAGTAAGAAGTCGAAAAAGGTATGAGGGGTGGGTAAGAATCTGGGAATCACTGGGTTCAGGGGTGACGGGCGTATGAATCCATCCTTCACTGCGGTGCAAGGCGATGGGTCGAGATAATCTTGTGGGAGAGATCAAAAGGTCTACATCAATCAGTGTCTCCCGATTCGGCCCGCCAAGCAGTCGGTAGGCAGACGCATCCGTCGCCAATGCCTGGACAAACCTCATCCCATGAAGCCGGGTACTCCAGCCATGTCACCAAACGTAGCGAATCAATTTCAGTATTTTAACACTTTCCCCAGAAGTCCATTGGTTCGTATTAAATATTTTCAGTGGGTTTTTATATATACTATTATTATATGCAAGAGCAGACCCGTTAAAAATGATGGGATATTATAATTTCAATTTCGAAAAAGACAATTCAGTTCCTATTTTAGTAAATCCTAGTTCTGGAGTTCATTGAACCAGAATTAAGTACACAAATTAAATTAGTAGAAAATTTTAATCATCGGGTATTTGTAGATTTTCAGGCTATATTTTTAACCCCTTTTTCTCAAAATCATCCTCCTCGCCTATTCAATCTATCTACACAATAATCTAGGCCAGAGGTTCCCAAACCAAAAAGTACGGCCAACTTCTGAGAACAACAAACTTTCATGGCTCACTCAGTTTTAAAGAAAAAGTTGTGTGCGGTGAGGAATACCTGAATAGACAATATTTTTTTTATTATCGTCTTTAAAATTATGTAGCCTGTGTCAAATTCACGCTATACTTTCGAAACTTGGCCTATTTCAGCACATTGCTCACCATACATTCCCATTGGGAACGAACGGTAGGCGAGAGATATGCTGAAATATGCCAAGTTTGAAAATGCTTGCTACTTCATAGCGTAGTCTGACAGTACCAAACTAGCGCAGTCCTGTAAGAAATTTTGGGATATTATTTTAGTAAATAAAGCTTCATTGAAAATTGAGGCCTTTGAAAAATCGCGTAATCTGAATTACTCGTCAAAATTGTAATTAAAAAATTTAAACGTAAGAAATACACTTCTAAAATATATAATTAAAATAAATTTTGGTTAAAACAATATTACACGTAGGTAGGTACTTTATCGCTTTTTGGGGCCCTCGAAAAATCGCTTAATCTGAATTACTCGTCAAATTTATCAATAAGAAATTTAAACAGAAGAAATACACCACTAAATATTTATAAATAAAATAATTTTCTGTTAAAAAAATAAAGTATATTATATTTACGTAGGTAATTTATCGCTTTTCTGAATTCTCGACACAATCAGTTCCAATTTTGAAAATGACACCTAAATTCAAAACAAATCCGAGTTCTTTCAACCGGAGTTAAATCACAGGCAGACCCATAATCCTAATTAGTATATTGGTTAGTTATGATAAATACTAGTTGTTATCATACATACTTTGTTTAATGAATGTACATTCTTACTTTACCCTCTTGTGTAATCTCATTTATCATTTGATTGTAAAGACCATTTTATGGTGTTCAAATAAATAAATAACACTTATTTTTTCTATCTAATCGTATTTTTAAAAACTATTCCTCAGCTACAAATAACCTGACAATACTCCTCCTACTATCAACATAATAAGCAAAAAATGTCGCATATGCAATGATGGGGGTTGCTTAGCTAGCAGAGAATAATTGAAAACGAGTCGCCCGGGTGGTAATCCGTCGCATTTGTCCCCTATGCTACTAACTGGTCAACAAAGTTTGTGAACTTCTGATATAAGAAGAGGGGATGTTTGTAATACACATTATAATGCAACTTAGAAGCTTGGGAAGAAGATGTAGGCAAACAGGGGATAAGGACAGGTGTGGTATTTCTATCCCTTCTGTTTCTCTGCCTTCCCCTTCTCGTAGTACCCAGGTCAATGCACTAAGCACTCACTCACTTGATTTGAATTCTAAAGAATATGTTGGGATGTCCAGTATGTTTTATTTTTTACTGACTTTTATAATGACCATTTTTTATTTTGACAATTTTGCATTTCGACTGCTTTGTAAATTTGTGTGCAAGATGGTGGCGTTTTAATGGTTCAGTAAAAAAAATATAAATGTAGAATCGTGGTGTTTATTTGATCTTTCTTATTCTCCAACTTAGTATCTACGACTCGTTCTTGAGTTCAACAGCTCGGTTGTGGAACGATTTGCCAGCCTCTGTGTTTCCTCCCTCCTACAACTGGGGCCTCTTCAAGACCCATGTTCATTCCTTCCTCTTCTCAAAAAGACCCTCCATAAATCCAGTTTTGAAATCATTTTTATAAAATTTCAGGTAGATAAGTAGGTACCTTGAAATATTGAAAATGCGATTATTTTTTTTAGTATATCTCTATATATCAATGCATTAACTACATACAAGAGGCCGACTGAGGAAAATAATTCCCCTCAGGGTCTATGTCATCTTTGGGAATGCTGTGTAAAGGGTATTTTTAGGAAAGGAAGGAGAGGAAGTTCTGAGAAGGAAAAGGGTGTTACGGATGGGTAGGAATCTGGGTGTCAGAGTGTGCAGGAGTGACAGACGTATGAATCCATCCCTCCCACTTCGGTGTGAGGCGATGTTCCAAGAGAATACGGATGGAGAAGTCAAAGGGACTTCCTCAACCATTTTCTCCCGATCCGATCTGCCATGCAACAGGTGGGCAGACGCATCCGCCGCCAAGAGACGGACAAACTTCACCCCATGTAAACGGGAACCAATAAATGATTCCCGGGGCGGCGGTACCCAGACCCGCCTCCTAAATTGGATAAATTATTATTCTCCCACATTCTCATGAACAACGCATAATAATATAAACTGAAAGAGAGGTAAAACAGAGCTCTCGGCGGCAGTACAATAGTTAACTTGAAACAATGTATTGCACTTTGCACTTTATTGTGTGAAAACCGAACTAGAGAATCTATTTATGGATATTAGTTCCATGGTACTGAAGCAGTTAGTTATGATTAATTATTATTTCATTTGAACTGTACTGCAGTTATTGTTACCTGTTAACAAATTTTATTGGTGTTATTAATAATTAAATGTTTACCACAGTTGATGGACAGTTGCGTGTGATCCGTGTTCCCGTACCTGGCGAATCTAGGAAACGTGGTTCGATCGGTTCGATAGGAAGATAAAACATATTTTTTAAAATAATATTATTAAAACTACAATTTTACGATCATCTAGTTTTTAAAGAATCGTGACAATTATTGATGAATACCATTTACAATTTTAAAATATCGGTAAGTAATAAAAAATCAGTGAATAAAGAAACAATATTGAGTGAGAAGTAAATTGAAAGTGATATTTATTTATATGTATACTACATATTTCATGATAACGTGGTGGCATTTAATGAATATTGCTTTGATAGTGAAATTTTAAAAACACACTAGTTCAACCTGTAGTTTTTCACATAAAAAAAATCTGTGAATTAAAAAATAAGTGCAGTGTTTTGAATAAAATTGATGGATCAAGATGATTGTCGATGATGTTAAATGTTATTGGCGTTATAAAAACAATGTTGGGCATTCAGTTGTTGCAAAAAATATTGATTTTAATATATGCATAACTTAACCCAGATATAACTGAAGACCACCAAGATCAGACTTGTGATTTGAAACTCGATGAAACGAAAAATAGCGACACTAAAAAGAGGCAAACACTTACACGTGTAGGATTTAGCCTGTGAGTGAATGAGATAGTATAATCGGCCTCCTCTTTGTGCGGTGCTTCGTAGCCTCCCCACTTTTGAACACTTTCGTTTTCTAAAGGTTTCATTTCTACCACGTGTGAATTGCACACTCTGTTTTTATACGGGGTAACTTGGCCTCTCAGGCCAGCGAAAGAAAGCGGATAGGCGCTCTCAAAATGTGGAGCTGGAGAAAAATGCTTCGGATTCCATGGACTGCCAGACGCAAAAATGTGCCTATTCTGGAAGAGAGGCATCCACAATAGGCTTTCAGCTATCTTTGGACACGTTGTTCGCCAAATTGAGAACTCCAGCTTGAAGAAACTTGTACTCACGGCAACGTGGAAGACAGGAGAAGCAGAGAAAGGTGACCGCAGCGCTGGAGTGACCAAGTATCACCGGCATCGGTGTCCTTGGCTCTCCACTCCACGCAGAAAGAGAGTTGATCACCATGGAAATTGGAGTAGACGTCAAGATCCTCAACATTGAAGAACCGACTAAAGATAAATAACGCTAAGAAGATAAAAACCTTCAATATCTGCGATGGGCTGAAGGATGGATAGACTACGTGAAATAGATTTGGAGCAGATTATGGAGAACTGGGGACTAGAGTTGAATGGATCAGTCAGGGGAGAGCATTTTTTGTGGAAGAGGCCAAATCTCACACTGGAACTCGCACTGTATACATGTATAAGTGATAATGATGTGCTTACCTACCTATTTTCATAATTATTTTATGGTCGGTGCGTCGAATAATGTCGGGAGAAAGGTGAAACAAAGGTTTTTTTGCAATCTTTATTTATCTTGGCTTGCTTGGGCAACTAGGCGAATTCATCAGATAAAATAATCGCACAGTGTGATATCATTTATTTTGATTTGTGGATCATTAACACGTCAAAAATATGTAAGTAATAATTAGTTTAATAATTCAAAAACGTCAATGTATTAAGCAAATCAATGTAAAATCAGAGAAATAAATCATTTCTGCAGAACGAAAAATATTATAAATCTCGAATATAGAATAAAAATAATCGTATTTATATTTATTTTACGGAAATTAACAATTTACAATTTGATTAATTTATACATGTATAATTTACCAACCTAACTGAGAAACCGATAAGTTTTTAGATTTTCACGGCCAAAACCATTTTCGTTGTTAGTTTTTTGTTAGTCGGATCTACCGGATCTGCCCTGATGATGGACACTGCAACGCTGTCCGAAACGTCGGCTATAGTAGGAGGTAGCGCAACACGGCATAACACCCCAAAAACTAACAACGAAAATAACTGAGAAACCAATTATAGATTTCCTCATACTTACTATAATATTGTGTATCTAGAAATTAATTATTAACTCAAACTGAAATCTTACAACATTAAAACAAGAACTAAAAGATGTAACGTTATTATAACATGTGGTAGGTACCTAGTACATAATATATGTCATTACATTTATGCAGTTTTGTACGAATTTAATACATTTTAATACACTTTTGATAGAATTTTTGTATTTACTTTCGCCACAATTGAAGATATCTATATCAATGAGAATGTTATTATTATTATGTTGAACACAGTCTTATAAGGCAAGATTTTGGTTTGAATTTGTTTTACAGTATTTTTCTTTTAAAATATTACACGAACGTGTGTGCCGTGTAGGTATTTTAAAATCTATTCTGTTCAATAATTCAGGACAGTCAGTTATGTTATTTACGATTTTATAGTATAGCAACATCGCATCTGAGGATTGTCTGCGTACACTCAATGAATCAATTTTGAAAAAAATTGTTGAATAAATATTATCTGGGGAATACCCGGCTTCGCTCAGGGAGTTGATATGAGATTGAACTGACGTAAGAACTCCGAACGTTCCAGACTATTCCCGAACATTCCAGAATGTTCCGGGATGTTCTGGAATGCTCTCGATTACTCTCGAATGTTCTGGACTGTTCTAGAAAATTCTAGAGGGCTTCATAATTCTTCCAGCCCTTATATCTTTAAAATTACGCCCTTCAGATAAAAACGGGAACCTTCTCCATGGATGGGGATAGAGGGCTACCACACCATATAACTCCCTTGATCGTACCGGGACTTCTGAGTTTTAGCGGCACGCACACTGTAATACGCTTTCTTTCATAATATACATTTATTATAGATAGATAGGTACCTACTTTAATTGCTTCAAAATACAAAAATGAGCCTACGTGCTTGCGTTTCAACAAATGAGGTAGGTAGGTAGAAGACGCTGTTTTTTTTTCATTATTGAAATTTGTAGTAAACGTATCATCTGGTATTTTGTCGACTTTGTTCATAACACAATAATGTAATATTTACGCAGCTGAAGAAAAATTTGCATTGCGATAGTGAATGTCAATAAAAAGAATTATTAACGTGAATAAATAAAATTATAATATAATATTAATTCACATTTTACTTTATTATTGAGTACTTAGATCTGCTAAATATTTTATTAATGTAATTTTACTTAGAATGAATACATTTTAATGTTTTTTTGTGATTTTTAAATGTTACATCAAAATACCGTGTAAAATAATGGAATAATTTTTAAAATTATAAAATAATATCTTATAGGTAGAGTCTGTCAAATAAGAGTAGAAAATAAATAAAATGGAACTAAGAAATTTTTAGGCTGGCAGCACCAATTTATCTGTCAAATATTCTTTAAAAGTGCAATGACACTGAAAATTCAAAACACTGTATACACATTTAAAAAAACATTTTTTTTGTTCTTAAAAAAAAATAAAAAAAATCGAATAAGCACTATTGTGAAGGTACCTACTAAATGACATAAATTTGATTAAATTGTGTTTTACAAAGTGATTGGTTTTCATTTAATTTAACATAGATTTGAATTTAACAGTAGGTGGAAAGGAAGAATTATTAATGGTGAGTTTAGTCATACTACTTTTAGATCTGAATAAGTTAAATATATTCAGATCTAAAATTAGAGGCATGATATAATATCGTTATTCTTCATTATGTTAACACAAAATTGCAAATTTATAATAATAATATACCTAAATGCAATTCTAATTTGAGATCAGTGGGCATCTATACATATAGCAATGAAAAAATATTTTTTTTCACTTTAATGCCTTTTTAATTTTTAATAAAAATGTAGGTTACACAGCTTTAGATTAAGGTATTTTAACGCTTATCTGAATTTTTCACACAAACAGTTCCATTTTTTAAATTACACTTAAATTGAAAGAATATTTTAGTTCATTGAATAAGATTTCACACATTCCGACGATGTGAGTATGAGTGACATACCTAATTCAAAATTGGATTTAGAAATACTATGGCATTTTTAGTAGGTATGCAGAAATAATAGATTGTCAATGTGGATATTTTTTGTTGCTCATATCTCATATCTAATAATGGTAATTTTTTAAAACAAAATATTGTAATATTTTAACGTTAGTTTTAATGTAATTTATTGTATACATATAATATTTTAGTGTGTAGGTAATGTGTGTATTGGCAGTCAACAAAGGAATTGGTATTGGTTTTGTATTTGTATTCTATATTTAAAATGTGTAATCTCTTGTGATTTTGAAGAAACAAACATTCTCAACTTTCATCTTGGTAGGTAGGTACCTACTTTACCTAAGTCAAGTTACCTACATTCTATGATTTGTCACGGGTATGTATATATAGTCATTCAATGACATTATTTACAACCTTTATGGAATACACATACGCCATAAATACTACAGTTTGTTTTGACAGAAAATTTTCAATCATAAATTTTCAATGTTTATATTTTTTTGTTCCTAATAAATATGGTTTATTTGCTGAGTTTAAAAAAAAAACTATTGTAATATTTGAATGATATTTACAATGTTATTTATTGTATATATTATTTTAGTGTGTAATGTATGGATTGGCAGTCAACAAAGGTATTGGTTTTGTGGGCAAAACCGTCGGATTGAATTGGTAAACGCCTAGAGGCTGTGTGAGGTCAAAGTCAGTATATTTGAATAGATAATAAGGCGATACTCCATTAGTAAATGGACCAGGGGATAAAATGATTATTATTGGCGACATATCATGACAATTCACAACAGAATTGGGACCGACAATTGGAATGTTAATGCATAAATACGTGCGTACGTCACACGACCTTCTGTATCTGTCCCTGTCATTCTGCCCGCGTCAGCGGAGACGGCAATAGACACTTGAGCGGCTGCCTTCCGTGCGGCTATGCCTATAGAATATAGATACAGCCGTCCTCGTCTCGCGCAAAGGCGAAATCCCAAGAGAAAGTAAGTAAAGACACTAAAATAATATTATGTAGTGAAATGGCAAACGCCATTAGCGCAAATTAAAAACTATTTATCTGGTCGGATTCCATGATGCCAGGAGTGCAGAGATATGACAAGACACTGGACGATATTATGGACGTCAGGCACGCAATGATAATAGTGGTCGGCAGTTGGCAGGTTGATGAGATGGCTGGGCTATATTCAACTGGTAGCTATGTTTATCCTTGTGATGCTGGAAGAATGTAACAATAGCAGGTGATGCAGAGTGTCGAGGTGTCGTGTCCAGCAGGACAGGACACAAGACACGGGTCCCAGCAGACCAGGCATACAGCACACACACACAGACATTACGCACCTAGCTGTCAAACGACAATGTAGTAAAGTAACAACTGATCTCACCGTCGTTTCTTCATGAGCTACCACGGACCGAGGTAGCTGCTGCCAGATTGCAGATCCCACAGAGAAACCACTCATCCAACAGCATTTTATGCAATACACTTTTCATCTATAACGGGATCCAATATCCCAAAATGTCACAACACTGAACAGTTCCCCTCTTGACAGAAGGAAAGAAACGATTGATCTAATTTTATTTCACGTAGAGACGTCACTTGCAATATTATTATTATTATTTTTGATACACTTTCGAGATAGCATGATCATAAACACTAGGTATATATAATAAATTCACTTCCCGAAATTATCACCGCATTTTCTTTTATACTAATTTCCAACACTTGACACGGATCGAAATAATCGGTCGGACAGGGAACGGTGTGCGTACGGATACGTCGGGTACTACGGCGTGCGTTTTCACACACCTACTTAGTTCCTTCGCTCGTAAATGGACTCGTCCGCTGGACCGACGTGAAGTTGGCGCTAGTGACGGTAGCAGCTGATTGGTTCTGCTGCCGACCGAGCCACCACCGGCCATTGGCGCCACTTATCAGCCTTACCCGGCTTTTTGAAATACCCGCTCAAACGGGTGGAAATCTGTGTACTGGAGGCCACTCTACTCGGCTTTCTCGTCGAAAGACAATAATAATTTAACTTAAAAGTTTTTTTAATATACATACATAAACCGTGCTGTGGCTCTGCTGTTGACATTTATTACCATTGTGATTAATTTTTGAATAAGCCGCCGCACTTCAATTTATATTTAAAAAAAAAAAATTGTACGTAATTTCTCGTTACGGCTGACATTTCTTATTACAATTATTTTGCATACTGACCGATTTGCAGGGTACCAATCGATAAATATTAAAAAAGATTGCCATATCGCAAAAAATCACACATATTCGAGGAAGGTACTAAAAGTTGCACCATACAAATTTTCGGCGTTACAAAGGGGCACTTTCTTTTGAATCACAAACCATGTTATACCTACAAACCTAGCGTAGCCGCTAAACTACTTGAAAACTGGGATGTTTTTTTTTGCCTTGACGCGAGTAGGCGTTATAAAGGGGCACTTTCTTTTGTATCACAAACCATGTTACACAAACCTAGCGTAGCCGCTAAACTATTAGAAAACTTGGATGTTTTTCTTGAGGTAATAATTTTTCGGGTATGGCAACCTTTATTAATATTTAAAAATTGGTACCCCTTTAAAATGGAAAGAATACATCATGAAATGTCATTCGTAAAGGAAAAATTACGTACAAAAAATTTTTTATGAAATAAAAATTTAAATGCATATTTTTTCCGTCTATCTCGACTGAAAACGATAGATCTTGAGGTAATTAAGTTTAAAAGTAGTTTACTTTTCAAAATGTATGCCCATTTAAAGTGTAGCGGCATGCGGCGGTTATTTCACAATTTACCCCATTGTGATACATAATATATGTCGTTAATTCTTCGGAACAAACGTCAACGGTTAATACGGAAAATTTATTTCATAACAATCAATTATAATTACACAAACCCGCTAGGATAAACCCTGACCTGCCCTCAAACCATTCAAAACCTGGGATGTTTTTTAAAATTATGACGACATGAAGCTAAAGGTTTTATAAAAAAAAGACCCATATGTCATTTAATTGAACAAGGGAAAAGTTACAGCGGTAACTTATAAAAAAAAATAAAGCGCACGCCACCAGCTATCGGTTGACAAAGTGTTGCATTTGGACTTTTATTATTGTCGCAAGCATTTTGCGCAAATTTTAATTCACAATGGCATCACCCAGGTCGTAAAGTGCACACCATAAATAAACCAGGTTTGGTATATTTATGGCTGCACAACAGCAACATCTTTTGGATAGAAAAATATTAAAATCTATGATACTCTACAATGCTCTACCAAATAAACAGAAAATAACAGAAATGAATACACCTATTTAAAAAAAAAAGTAAAAGCGTGGCTAAAGACATTGTGAAACCAAATACAAAAGTTTAAAAAATATAGGCCGCCTCAGAACAGGAAACCCTGGTGAGGAGTAATGTGATTTTTTTTAAATGTATACTTGTATTATACTTTATCCCTTCAGCAAGTACAAACTTTGCAATTGGAAGTAATAAAAAATGTATATATTGGTTGAGTTATGGAAATGATGTGTTTTGATTTATAAAACTACCTATTGCGAAAAAAACAAGGATATACATTATATTCTCCCCATTGACTACAGCGCCGGAACAACTATATGTTTAAAAAAGTGCCAACTCAGGAGGGGCGCCTTCAGAAAATAAAGTTTGCGTTATTTTTTTTCATATTTTGTAGATTTCCAAACTCTACACAAGGTCAAAAAGAAAAATTTCCTGACCTATTATGTTCAAAGAAGAATTTATTTCAGAAAAATTTCCACCCTATAAAAAACCAACTAATATAACTTGTAAATCCAACGAAGATATTCTGGTGGACGACGTTGTATAAAAAGGGCCCTTAACAGGAAATCTCAAACTATAGGCCAATATCCTTATAAAGTAACAAATTTTTCAAAAATATTTGGAATATAATCGCATTTATAACTTCCTCGAAAACTTCGAGACAATATGTTCACAACAATTTGGATTTCGTAAAGTCCGTTCAACAACACAGGCAGTATTAAACTTCGTGAACAAAATTCTGGATAGTACCTACTCGTATTAATTTTAGCAAAAAACCTGTAGGCATTTTTCTCGACTTCTCAAAAGATTCGATAATTTTGATCATAAGCTTCTTCTAACTTAACTTGAACAAATTGGTATTTATTTATTTATAATATTAACGCCTTTCGGCTTTTACGTAATATAACATAGTTTATAGCAACAACGTGAAAAATACAGCTCTAGTGAGTTTGTAAAACAGAAAGAAAATAGTTGAGAAAGACATAGTAGATATTCAGATAACTAAACGAAAATAAATGCTAAGATATTTAAATATTACAATATTGTAACAATGAAAAAATATATTTATATGTAATACATGCAAATAACTTAACTGAAAGAGGATAAATGATTTATTATTTCATGCTTATATTTTATAAGCGACACATATCATACATCTATGTGTGAAAAAATATTGCCTAAGTTTTGAATTCTGTGTAGTGGTATATTGAAATGGGACATGGTCGTAGTATTGCCACAATAAAACGGTAGTACTGACCTTGTGTTTCTGGCTGGCACATTAAAATTTATGAGCGCCAAAACTTCCGGGCTGTTAATTTTATTATGCAAGATGTTAAATAAAAATACTAGATCGAAAACAGTTCTTATATCACTCAAATTTAATAAATTAGATAAACGCAGAAGATAGATGTAGTTTAATTGTTATTTCGGTATTTTTGGTTTATAATTTAAAAAGCTAAGGATTTTTTTTTGTACTCTTTCTATTGTTTGAGAAGGCACGTTATAGTGAGGAGACCATACAGTAGAGTTATATTCAACCTGATTCCTCACAAGTGATGTATACAGAAGTTTTAATGTTTTAGGTTTTTTTTATCAGAGGTTTAGGCTTAAAATGGTTTGAATCGTACCTAAACAATCGTAAGCAGAAAGTTCAAATTTCAAATATTGACGAAAAAATTATGCAGTGCATGGTAGAATCCCAATGGAGAAATATTAACAAGGGTGTGCCACAAGGAAGCATTCTTGAGCCTCTTCTCTTCGTTATGTGCTTATACGAACATCCGATTATTGCTGGCACAGAATGTTCAATGTTTGCTGATGACACCGCTTTGTTATTTGAAGGTACTGGAGACATTGACGAGTTTAATAAACACGTTAACGAGACTTGTCGATCAATAGCAAACTGGCTGTTATCACAATATCTGTCACTTAACACAAACAAAACTGAAGTTCTAAAATTTTGTCTAGTACAAGCTACACGTATAAATATAAATGTTAACTTTAATAACAATCACATCGAACCTTCCCAAATTTTTTCACTGCTGGGAATAAATACAATTAGATGTAAATATAAACTGGAAAGAACATGTTTCAAAAGTGGTAGCAAAAATTAGTAGCTTTTCTTTTGTTTTAGGCACACTTAGAAAAATCTTAAATATAATACTATGTATACGTATATTTAATTATAAAATATGGAATAGTTTTTCGGGGAAACTCAGCAAACGTCAAAGATGTTTTCATCATCCAAAAAAATTACAAACGCTGATCACCTGGATTCATGTAGACTATAGATTCTCAACCTCTTTTGCCCACCGCCCACTTTGAGAACATTTTTATTTCTGGCGCCTTCTAACTTGCGAATTTGAACAGAGGGGGCGTAATGGGATACCACGACAGGGTTACATTTGCCAACGGAGGGCGCGTAATGGGATAGGGAAAATAATTTTGTGGATGGATGGCCCCTAATGGGATGGGATGGGGCAAGATAGGATGGGGTGGGATGAGTTTCTCTGAGGTCTCCTACCGCCCCCCCTGAGAGTCTGAAACGCCCCCCCAATTTTCTCTTGGTCTTCTACTACCCCCCTAGAGGTCTGAAACGCCCCCAAGGGGGCGTTATCGCCCACGTTGAGAACCTATGATGTAGACCCATATTTAAAATCCTCAAACTTCTGACAGTGACAGACATATATATACATTGTTAGTTCGATCATCTCCGGAAAAGTTCCCATAAAAAAAAATCAGCACATAAACACGCTACAAGGTACACAGAAAACTTATTAATACCAAAAGCAAACAAAACTATAATTCAAAAAGGATTCTACTACATGGCCATTAATTAAATAATAATAATATTTGGCTGATTTATAAAGCGCCGTTTTCGTGAAAAATCACCTCAAGGGCGCTGTACATATAAGCATACAATAAAATAAGATTAATACGATAGGCTTACAACTAAGATTCAAAATTATAACTAGGTTCTTACATTTAAGACTTATATATTATTATGTACATAGCTAGTGACTTACGACTAAGACTTATTACTACTGACTGAAAACTAGTGGCATACATATATATTTACAAATGTGACTTAAAATTAGAGATTTACAATTAAAAGAGGTATTTACATATAACAATAAATATTTTTAGTTTTGCGATGTGTCTAATATTACCAAGTGATCAAAAAAACTCTACCGATATAGGTACAGACAGAGAAGAAAGTTATTGCTGCAAGTCGAAGCAGTTTGATGATTTTATATATACATGTATTACTATTATATATTATATATACTATTATATATACATACGAACATATTTTATTCTACACATTTTACAAATTATTTTATACCCTTTTTTAATACTAATATTGTTAGCGCCAGAAGAAGAAGGAAGTTCGTACATAATATTACAATTTTATAACATATTTATTAATGATTTTAATGGGTTAACTATATTTAAAGGAAAGCATAGGTATCTTAAATGAATGAATGAATTTAATCGTCGATCTCAACCGCAATAAGATAATATATATACAAGATAAAGTATATAACAACCTTCCACGTAAAATTAAACAAATAAAAGATCTACTCAAATTTAAATCATAATCATATTTCTTTTAAACAAATGTCATTATACTCCCAATGAAGAATTCCTTATGTTAAGTAAATAACTAACTGTTTTTTTTTCTTCTCATATTATGTGACATGTAATTGTTTGGTATAATATTTGTATCGTATTATATTTGTATTTACTGGTTAGCTGGAAGAAATAGAACGTAACTATAACTATAAGCTACACCTTTTTGTGCAATGAATGGTTTTTTAATTTGAATTTGAATAAGAATCCATCAGCAACCGTCTGTAGCGACCTCTCCCTCAAAAAGTCGTCAATCCACGTATACAAGGATGCGGGAAGCCCGTAAGAAGGCAGTTTGTTGATAAAACCTCGGTGGCAAACCCGTTCAAAGGCCTAGGAAATGTCCAGTGAAACCGTTTGGGTTTCAACAAAACGTTTCAGGTACTTATTGCCCCCAAACATGCGTCGCATAAGCGAGAAGATCACCGCACGAGCGGTTCCGCCGGAATCGTTAATAATTAATATTTTGTTCTTCTCGAGATATGTGGGCACTTTGTCGTTGATCACGCGTTCCATCACCTTGAAAAGAACTGATTTGATCGCTTTCCGTCAGACACCCATTTTCCGCCAGGATATCCGTCATCCTGTACATTCCGTTAGGCACAAGATTCGTTTCGTGACACTCCAATCCGCCAGATATGACGGGAAATCCGTTAAGTTGGCAACACTGCCTGTGGTTGGTAGTTGGTCGGGTTGGAGAGGTCACCCTTCTTTGTAGGATGGATGACCGCTTTTTTCCAACCAGAGGGCGCTGAGCCAGACTTCATGGACATTTTAAAAAGCTTCGTCAAAATTGGAACTATTTCTGCAGCGCACCTCTGCAATACCAGGTCAGGTATTCCGTCAGGCCCACAAGCTTTATTAACATCAAACCCACGTAAGACTTGGAGTACGCCTTGATGCCGGATCCTCAGCTTTTTCATATGAAAACCACAGTGAGGAACCGACGTTGGGACAGCACCTTATCATCGAGGTTTGAGTTTTCTGCAAACAGGATTTGCAGAAATTGCGACCTATTGAACCCGCGAGTGACCAGAATGCTCTACTGCCATGCGGGCATGTAGTCAGCTTTTTGCCGATCTGCAGGTCGTGCTCAAATTTTGACCTATTTATGATTCTCTTGATTTCCTTTGCCATTTTGTTTCTGTTTTCGGATAATCTAGATGTGTTGTAGTCTGTTCAGTCGAACTGCTTCGGAGCATTGTCGTCTGAACCACGGCTTTGAGCCCACACCAGTTTCCTAAACTGTGGATTGGATGAAGCTATCTATCGCAGTTGTTTTTGTTTTAACTTTATTTTAATTTTAATTTTTAGATGTGATGACGTTAGATTTAGATGTAATGACTCTAATGAGTGAACTGTCCTGTAAATCTATCGATCTTTACTTTTCGGCCTGAAGTGGCGCATGACTCGGTCGCACCGAAGTGCCGTGCGCGTGGTGCTATTGTATGGCGCAAGTTTGTGTTCACCCGTAGTAGTAATTTTAGGTATTGGAGGTGGATAACCAGGACACACTGAACCCCAGATTCCTACCCACCTTTAAATCCTTTTCCTTCCCAGAACTCACCTTTCTTTCCTTTCCTTTCCAAAAAAAACCCTCCACACAGCATCCCCAAAGATGAAATAAGTCCTGAGGGAATTTTTTTCCTCAGGGCCTCCTGTATGGAGCTCATTTGAAAAAAATAAAAATAAAAACCGAAAAAAAGAGATTGCTTTTTTTTTACTTTTGTCATTTCTGAAGTGAAAACTCTATACGCACGTATGACAGTTTTTTTCCCGGGAAGCACGAGATTAAGTGACATTGCGGATAACATTTTACTAATTTTTGCTTACACACGTTAGGGCCTCTGTAGCCCGGGGGGCCCGTATCATTGATACGGCTGATACGGCGGTATCTACGCCCCTGATCGTTAGGTTATTAGTTATTAGAGAAAGTTCCTGTTAGTATCATAAATAAACCAAACCGCCCATGTTAGTAATGCTGTAAAAAAATATGTAAGTATATTCTGGGAAAACAATTTTTTCTTGCAAGAACGGTGTTGTGAAAAAAGCTGTGACAGCACTCACCTGTCTCACCACAGATAAAATCGAATTCGATACGGAGTCAAAACATCACACATAGCACCGTGTGATTTACATTCCCTCCTTGCGAAGTTCTTACCGAGCAATAGAACTGGCCAGTAACTTCATAGTGGTTACAGCCTTTAATAAGAGGAATACGATATCTATCTGTTTTCTATTTGTTGCTGATTGTTGTCAAATTGTTCTGTCAAAAGATCAAAATAGGGCACAAATTTACCAGTTTTTGTCGTCGACCTCTCGGCGCACCAGGCATAAACATGGAAGATGATATACAAGATGACATGGACCTTCTAGAGTCGGGTATGATATGCAATATTTATAAATTGTTTTACGAAGTGCGTAGTTTTATTTAATTTTCTTTGCATATTTCATGGGGGTTTCGCGTTCGAATGAATTGTACTAATTGATTCATGTTTGAAAGTGGGAAAACTTTCCACTCGGAATGTTATAATTGACGGCTATTTATTTAGCTTTGTTGACACAACATTGCAAAAGGTAGGTAACCGTATTGATTATATTATCATAATATTTTCATTATAATTTTTACTCCAGATTTGCCGTGTTCTGACGTTTCAGTTTTAGTTGATAAACTTTTAATGAGGGACAAAAATTGTTCGATTTAATTGAAATTGAAAAACTTGAACAACTTTCTTGAAAGAGGATTCATACTTGTCAATATGTTTTCAAGTAGAGAGTTGATCAACTAAAACTGAAACGTCTGAAGGAGGCATTAGCTACAATAGCGGTTCTTCACCAGGGAACAATGAGGACATTCCTTTTTTATTTTTGAAGAGATTTTTCTTTAGCACCGTTGTGATTTGAAACTCGATGAAACGGAAGCGAGTGACGCTAAAAAGAGACAAACACATACATCTATAGGATTTCGTCTGCGAGAGAATGACATAGAATGAAACTGCGCGTTAGCCGCTTTGATTGTGAGCTCACTTTTCAAGGCTCCTGTTGGTTGAGATTGTATGAGAAGGTTTATTGAAGGTTTCGCTTCTACTGCGTGTGAACTACACTCGATTTTTTTATCTTAGTTACAGGAAACAAACAGTTATACATATTTCATTAAAGTAATTACACATTACATGGTTGCATCAACCAGCGAAGTTACCATTAAATTCATAGTATACACAGAAAAACATAGATGATTAAAGTAAACATAAAGTATTAGAAATTATTTGAAATACAAATACGTATTTTGTATTTGTATTTCAATTACTTCCTATAAATGTATTTTGTAATTGGTATTTCAATTACCCGATGCCGAGGTATTTTGTAATTTGTATTTCAAATACTTTTTTAAATTATGGCTTCAAAATACATTTTCAAATACATTTAGCGATCTTAGTAATGATAATGATAAATAAACTCACATAGATTGTAACAGACGTGTGCTACAAGACTGTAGAAAAGGGCACCGGTGGCTGTGCACTTGGATGTCGACTATTGTAATATTGTTTTGAAATGTAGTACTGGCTGGCCTTCCTTGAAGGTGACAGCCCTGCTGTACCGGAGGGTGGTAACCCTTGATCTGCCTCCCTGCACCCAGAGCTGGTGAGTGGTAGCCCTGGATGTCCTTGGTCTCTGCCTGAGCCTGGCGCCTTGCGGTGTCCAGTAGTTGGGCCGGCTGGTCTTGAGGAGGTAGGCACCAGACTTGTGTTCAGGCAGAGCTTCAGCAGGAGGCAGGTCGGAGAGAGGTTTCTTCCAGAGGAAGGAGTAAAACACGAAGATTTAAGGAAAACGTTGAACTGATTTATTATTGAAAAATTTGTCGTATTTATACCAATCGGTAGGTGGCTCATGGAAAGTGGAGGGGGAAAACGGAACCCAGGCACTTTCCTTTATAAGGGGCAAGAAACTGCTTAGTATCTATTTTGCCGGCTTAATCCGTAAAAGTGCTCGCTTAAATTTGGCAACTTTTACGGATTTTGTAGCCTTAATTAACAATTAAAATATATAAAAAATAGAAAAAACATATAAATAAAGCCAAGATTTATGACAAGAATTTTAGTTTGGTGAATTTACCGTGATTTTAAGAATTTTTGATTTTTAAGGAAATGTTTTATGATTTATCAAGTTATAATTATTTTTCCTAGGTTCCCTGTGAGATAAGTTAACGAAATCTGTTTATTTCACCATCTCACAGGGACCCTAGAATTTTGTAGAGGAAAAAATGTAAAAATGTCATGACCGAAATTTTCTAAGTCTTTTTGACATGGCAAATTGAGCTCTAATTTCGGCTCTAAGTATTTTGAGAGCAAAGTCTCAGTTTGACTGGAGGCCTTGTAGGATCAAGAATGAAAACTGATTATTTCATTGTCCTACAAGGCCCGCAGGTTTTGTTGTTTGGAAAAACATAAAATTTACACCTTCGAAATTTTCTAAGTGTTTTTTGGTAGGCAAAAATGACTTTATTTTTGCCTCCCAATATGTTGTGTGATAAATCTTGGCTTCACTCGAGACCTTGTAGGATTTCAAATGAAAACTGATTATTTCATTTGTCCTACAAGGCCCGTGTGTATAAAAATTAAGACATAAACATTTAAAAATAGGTACAAAAATAAAACATATTTAAAACGAGTTTACAATCTCCCCAGTAGCGATTTCTCAAAGTATTATTTATTGATCGCACCGGGGAGATGTACATGAAAATTAAAAAACTTAAATATTTGAAATTCAATAAGAAAATAATAAGTAATTGATAAAAATGACATTTTCTAATTAGAACAAATATTTTCCATCAAAGCGTCGCCGGCGGCACGGTACTCCAGTATTGTGAGGGCAGGCCATTTTTTCCTGATTCCCAAAAATGATCACAAAACTGTAGAGGACCGAGCCAAGCGATGAGCTTTGATGAAAAATATTTCGAGGGTGTGAACACGTCGGCTACATAGATAATACATAGACTAAAAACGTTAGAATCCTGCGCAATATATTAGAATAAGTTGGCAACACTATTTGTATCGTATTATATTATTAGTGTCTGACCGAAACAGGACTTTCTACCGAAACCGAAACCGAATCTTCGGTATCTCTCTCAGTTTTGGCCGAAACCAATTCTTTTTTAGCTATTGTATACTGAAGTTTGGCTTATTTTTACACTTATACAGACAATTAACACGTGTTAAATGAAATAAACAATTATTCAAGTACATGTAAAAAATTATTATTATTTCTGTTTTTCTGTGTCTTGTTCTCTTTCATATTTTCATTTAGATTATTATTGTTAACGTATTCTAATATGATATATTTCACTGATGGGAATAACCTTCAAAAAAGTAATAAAAAGAAAGTTTTTCTCATAAATTTTTTTTTTTTTTTTTTATATCACAGCTATAAAACAAACAAAAATTAACAAACATGTTAACTACTTCTTGGAACAAAAAAATGACAATAATCAACACTCACATTATAAAGGAAGGACCTCATTAATTGAGTATTTTAATTGCGTTTACAATCACTATATTCTTAATGAAATAAAGAAAGCAAAAATTGAAGAATGTGAAAAAATAATTATTTATTATTTTTTTTATATTATGTAGTTCCACGTAGGAGGCCCTGAGAAAAATAGTTTCCCTCATGGCCTATGTCATCTAAGGGGATGCTGTAAGGAAATAGGTATGAAGCATGGGTAGGAATCCGGGGGTCAGTGTATTTGCATAACGGACGTATGAATCCATCTCTCCATCCGCGGTGCAAGGCGATAGGTCGGGAGATTCCGACTGGAGATGATAAAAGACCTCCCTCAACCAGTCTTTCTCGATCCTGCACACCACGTAGCAGGCAAACAGACGCATTAGTCCCCAAGACCTGGACAAACTTCACCCCATGAACCCGGGCACGCCTACAAAGACACCAAACGTATCGAACCATTTAAGGTGACCTATGGAAGAAGTGTTGATTATGCAATAAATGGTTCCTGGGGCAGCGGTACCCTTACCCGCCTCCCAATTTGGGCGGCGGGTATTATTACCGGTACATTACTGTTATAAAACAAATAAAAAAATTAAAAATTAACCAACATTTTAACTACTTATTAGAACAAAAATTTGGCGAACGAGCCACGAACTCACCCGATGTCAGCCGAACGACGCGCGATATTTCACGAACGCAGAGTTTCGGTGCGGCCGAAGGTTTCGGCAGATTTTCTGCCGAAATCGAAACTGATGCCGAAACTAGATTTAGTCTGTCACTATATATTATACTTGTCATTGCTTTGTATTGTACATTTTTGTGTCACAGTATTAGATCAAGCACTATGAGAATAATTTGCTGAATACTAAATTATTTTTAAGTTATTTACAGTAGAGCGCATTTGAAGTGAAATAACACAAAACTGCGCTATGCAAATGTCTTGTTATTAAAATAATAATTATCTAACACCTGGGAAGTGCGTAGCGAAGGGGGGGCGGTCCGACGGACCCGACCGAGTGTCACCCCTCAAGAGCACAATTCTCTAGCCACCTACTCCCTCCCTGAATGGAGCAATTTTTGATGAAGTCAATAGGGGGGGGGGGGGGGGTTACCCGCCCTATTCGCCCCGGGTGCCACCCATGCTAGTTACGCCACTGCACCTTTGTCCTATACCAAAAAACTTTACAAGTGGAGCGAGGATGAGATGTGTCTTCTAAGCAATATGATTGGTCAATTTTTGCACGTCTGTTTCACTCTGCTCAGCTTTGCTTTTATAGAAACGCACCCTTAGATAAGTACACTTACGACAATTTATTGCAACCAAAGGTTCTACCAAAACCAAATGTATTTTGTATTTTGTTATTTGTATTTTGTATTTGAAATAAAAAAAAATGGTTAAAATACTGTATTTTGTATTTTGTATTTCAAATACACCACTTCAAAGTATTTTGTATTTCGTATTTTAAATACATGCGAAAAAGTATTTTGTAATTTGTATTTCAATTACAGAAAAGCATGTATTTTGCCCAGCCCTGCCCGGCATGCGTTGCAAGGCCACTCAAAGAAAGAAAGGGTTTGTGCGCTTTAATTCTGTTTGTTGAAGTGCTTATTATTAATTATGCACACGAATAAATATTTCAAAATGCGACATTTTTTACAATCCAACTTAATATTACTCGTTTTTTTTCATGAATACCGCACAAGTCTGGAGCCAGTGGGACTATTGCATCCCCAATTTGGAGTATGTTGTAAGACTGAAGGTAGTGGGGAGGGGAAGGATATAGGGAAGAGGAAGGTGGGGAAGTACCTGGCTATTCAGATCTGACCACTAAACACGGCTAAAACCATTTCAAGCAACGTTTCAATTCTTAATGGTGGTCTTACACCAGGGCGATACTGAGAGTATCTTCCACTCTAATGGCCGTAAAATACAATTGAAAAACAAAAAACCAAAATATTAAAAAGAATATAACAAATTGTTTATTCATGTAGCTATCTACTTAATACCTACTGTGTTTACGCATTTCACTTGTATCTATTTATGTTTATGCACTTCAATATACAAATAACTACTACTAATTAAAATTCTGGAAGCGAGAATAGTAATATAAAGTAGCAATAGTAGCGGGTAGCCCTAGCTCGAGTGAACAAAACCCTCAAAACTCGGATTGCCGCGGAACGAAATTTAGTTCTGAAAACGCCCGCTCGCGAGCCCTGATGTGTTAGCGCTAGTGTCGGAATCGAAGTTGTCATGTGCTGGTTATTCACTCTTAATAACCAACTAAATTTAAATAAAAGTCCCATACTAAGATTGTTCCCTATTGAAAAAGAACACGCCCGTTCCCTTCCCAATTCTCCATCAACACCTATACCTACTTCCTCCGTTACTTGAGGAGTCCAGCCCATTTGGTTAAATCATGTATTAGCTATAACACACATGTAAATTAATTTTAGTAGAGATTGTACTGCCCTGAAGAAGCTACGGTTGTAGCGAAACCCGGTCGGCATAAAGAATATAAAAAATAAAAGTGGTGTTTACAAAGTTATTTTAAATTATAATGTCATATCACAAAGTAACTGCTTCATATGAACAAAGATATTGTTTTATTTAATTGATAATAATATCTCAGTTTAATAGTCAACTAAACTTAGATAATAGGTTTATTTTTTTTTTGACTTCTCGTTGTTTTGTTTGTTATAAAAGAACTGTTTTATTACTAAAAGATTTTTGTTTGATATTAAAAGAGAAGACTGGTCGTTTCTTTCATTTGTTATTTGATAGATGCGTATGTCAAAGTTTACTACTTACAAGTTTATTAAAAAAATATAGACAAATACGTCAAACAATGTTTGATGCATAAAAGTCTATTGAAAAATTCGTGAAAATAAATGTTTATCTTATCCCTAATACTTATAATTTTTTTTCATAATTTATTCAAATATTGTGATTATTTGCAAAAAAAACACACAAAACTGCCAATCTCGCGAGATCTCGAAATTGGCGAGATCTCGCAGTATTGTTATTCATAAACTCGCGAGATCTCGCTTGAGCCCCAATCTCGCCAGATTTGCATTCCCTACCTCCCACTACCCCCACCCAATTAAATCTAATCATTTCTGTACTTGCGTAGAATTTTTTTAATGTTTTAAGTTTGCTGGTGAATAACCCGGATGTGTCAAAACCAGTAGCAAAAAATTAAAAAAAATTTAAGTAACAAATATACATAGAAAATAAAACTTTTCAAAACAAAATGTAAAAAATGCGTGTTTATGAAAAATGGTGAAAATAAAGCAAAAATTCAAATTCTGGTCTCTACTTATTACTATTATGTATTACGTAGATTGTCTTATTAGATATCGTCTCATAGGTTCCAGTGACTCTGATGATGACTATGGGCCGATGGTGCGGACTGAGGGAATGGAATTAGAGGAATTTGACAGAAACCTCCCTGCCGCACATTCCGTGAGTTTTGATCTAAATTTTTTAAACATATTTTTTGGACTTTTTTCTTTGTCTGAACCGAGGCGTCTACTAATATCTACAGGAATTCCAACAACTGAACAAATCGGACTAATATCTATGAGAACCAAAGTGAGGACGAATATCTACAGCCTCAAACTGCTGACTAATATCTATAGAACAGGTGATGTCGACGAATATCTACAGCACTGGCAGAGGTTGGATTTGAAATTATGTATAGCATATTGGCATAACATAATATTGATATTATAGATATTCTTCACCACTGGGACCATCATAGATATTTATCCGACCTTAGCTCTGTAGATATTAGTCTTCACTCTGAAGTTCATAGATATTTGTCCAACGTATGAGCTGTAGATATTCGTCCGACATACAGGCTGTAGATATTAGTATCTGGAGTCGTCTGAACATATTGTCTTAGACTAGTTTTATCGAACTAGCCATCTTGAACATATTGTCTTCATGATTTGTTGTTTTTTTTGAGAATATTTTTCTTAGACCGTCTTAGTCCCCGTTGATTGCCAATTTTAGCTCTGTTTCAGCTCTCTGTCTAGTTGTGATCAGCTGATAAGCATGACAATATGACAGTTGTGTTTTTACGCTGATCACAATTTGTTCAAAAGGAAGGAGCCTAGAATGTGCATTTAACGGGGTTGATTTTAAACAAATAAAAATAAAAAATTGCACTCATTGGCAATTTGATACCTGTTACAATTTTTGTGAAATACCTCAACCTGCTGTGTTGCTGCTTTGGACTTGTCTAGAAGCCATTGGAGGGGACCCCACCACTTTTCCAACGGCGTTATAAGGAAACATATGGTTTCCTCCTTCACCGCACACGTCAAGACTCTACTTATTTATTGAACGAAGCTACATTTATTTGAACGACTCTAGACCCTCCAATGTCCATGCATACGGGGTTAGTAAGCAGTATGCAAGTACTTACATTAACATTATACAAAAGATAAATAGAAGTAGCAGCCTGTGGAATAATTCTTCTGAAATAGGTAACATAAAAGTAGAGATAATAGTGTTATTAAAGAAAAAGAAAAATAGCAGCTATAACCAGTCGAAGAAACCTTCTGAAAATAAAAGAAGTAATGAGGAAAAAAACAGTTGTATGCTTATGTTATAATGTAAATAATTACAATAGCAGAAAGAAAATAAAATATTTAAAAAGAAAAGAAAAGAATAGCCAGAGAAGATATTCGATAGATCACCTGGCAGTCCCAATGAGAATGCGTATAGCTTTGTCTAGAAGCCAGTGTCTTGTATCTGTTTTCTTGAATTTACATATTGACTCTGACACCGTTTCCAGTATCTGCCCAACAACCTGCAGCCCATTCCGGGCCGCTCGGTGCTGGAGCCCGGCTGGACGGGGCGGGTCCTGTGCTGGCGCCACAAGAGCGTGGTGTTCCCGGGGGAGACTATCCCCATGGTGTTTGTCAACACTCTCGACATGGACATCATGCAGCACATGATCCAGGGGAACCGCCTCTTCGGCCTTGTGTTTAAGGAGTGAGTATTTAACCTCACTTATTATTTTATAGTATTCTGTTTTAATCCGGTTACCCTTCATCACTATGTATATCCCAGGTTGGATTTGGCTCTACTGTCTGTGGTCCCTCACCATTCGCCTCCAGTCCTTAGTCTAACTTCCTCTTTTTCGGAAAGCAACCACACAGTCCTGGAATCTATAAATTGAAGTGTAATAAATTAAGAGGGTAATTAAAGTTTGATCAACCACTTACTCCAAATCGCTGGAAAATGGACTTGGTTTTATCATTCATTCAAAGATAGGCTCTTAGGCATTTCGACCGGTCAGTGGCTGAGTGGGCATAGCGCTTGGGTCCCACCTGGGCGTCGCATGTTCGATTCCTTGGCTGGCTAAGTCCTCCATTGCAACACAAGCAATATTTTCGGCTTTCTGTAGTGGTAGTAGGAGATTTTCAAACATTGTTGGGTTATTCGTAACCCGGGAATGTTTTTTCTTTCTTTTAAAAAAAGAAAATTATTTTATTTATTTATTTTTATCATTCATTCAAAGATAGCAGTCATAATTTTTGATGTTATCTTTAATTTTCATCTGATATTCTTTCATTTACGATGGTCGCATGCTCAATTAGATTTTAGACTACACGCGGATGGATTACCCCATAAAATGATTCTTATACTCTTTACCTATATAATAAATAATTGTAAAATTAAACCAGTCATTTAGTACATCTCTCACAAGTAAATTTGGCATCCCTCAAGGTACTTTCTTACATAATTTTAAACGTGAGAATCTCAAGTCATGTCTTGTTTAGGTTAGGTTTATTTTGTTGTCTTTCTTCAAAACGTTTGGTCATGGAAATGATGCATTTAATAACAAGGTGTTTCCTTCCAGGATCCAAGGGCTGGAGGGCACCCACACATACGGGGTTCTGTGCGAGGTGGTGGAGGCCACCCCGCCCGTCAACACGGCTGGACACCACCTCTTCAGGGAGCCCTTCTCCTTTAAGGCCAAGGCCCGCCAGAGGTTCATCTTGAAGGCCAAGGGGGATGTGCTGATACGGAGGTTAGGACTTTTACTCAAATATTTACTTGGTAAAGCGGTCAAATCTGAAAAGATAGACCTTTTTAAAAGGGGAGATTGACGATGAACCATTTTTTTACAAAAAAATTATAAAGTTGAACATACTCACGGATACTGTGCCAAATAGAAAATTTCCACTTTGCAATAAAATCCAAATAATTGGAATATTTCTGAATGAATCTGTAACCTTTAGGAGAGTATAGCCGCACTGTTGGCGTCCGAAAAAAAATCTGCTCAAAGGAGTATGGACGCACATGGTGCGGCGGTGTTTTTGGAAATTATAATAATAATTTTTAGTATTAATATGAATTTTTTTGTTGTTATTAATATCTGATTAATTCGGTTATTTTAGTATTATATAGGTATTTTTTTATTTAAAGTTAATTTTTTTATAATACATACTATAAATAGAAGTTTAAAAATTTTTTGGAAAAAATATCTCTCTCTCTTAAACACTCCTCCGAATAAAGGTGCATACCAACTCACCCTCTTAGAGGTTAAAGTTGAATGAAACTAAAAACTGTTTTGAAAGGTGATGAAATTAGCTTTCAAGTGTTATTATTGGATATAAACATATAATTTTAAAAATTTCAACATTTTTAAAGCAAACGTGAAAAAGTTTAAAAAATGGCTCACCTTACATTTTTTCTAATTAAAATTACTGATACCGAAAAAAGAAAAACATACATATTTTATTGGACAAATGTATTTTAAATGTTATAATCACCTAACTATTTTGTCATTGCACCGCAGTTGGAGGGATGGATTCATATTTCTGTCACTCCTGGACACACTGACCTCCAGATTCATACCCACCGCTCATATTTATTTCCTTCCCAGAACTTCCTCTCCTTTTCCTTAAAGAAAAGATGACATAGGCCCAAGGGAAATTATTAATTATTTTCATCGGGGCCTCCTGTGTGGAGCTAATGGAAAAAAAAAACAGAGAAGATCTGATATGACACAATGTGTCTATTGACAACATTTTAGAGGAGAAGTGATATGACACAACGTCTCTTTTGGAAGAGATACAATATGACACTTATATGTCTTTTAGTTAGGTACGAGATACGACACAACGGAAAGGGAACTCAAATTTTGTATTGTATTGGTATGTAGCTCGTTTATTTTTGTCACAATGTGAATACTTCTGTACTTGACAGTGTCAAAGCCAAAGTAGATAATTTTTAGTACAGTTATTCATCGACTTCACTAAACACATTGACAGCATTTGTCATATCACGAACCTCTGTTTTCCGGCAAGTGTTTGACAATGTGTTTTTTTTTTTTACATTAGCCCCACATTAGCCATTTTGTACATTAGCCAAGATGATATAGGAAATATATAAGGGGTCAGCGTGTCATGAGTGACGGACGTATGAATCCATCCCTCCCGCTGCGGTGCAAGACGTTGGGTCAAGAGAAACCAACTGTGTTAATCTGAAATGCAGCTCTTTCACTCCAACATAAACACGTCCTACTATGTAATTTATATTTAAATGTGTGTATGTATTTAACTTTCAGAATTGACAGTGTGGAAATTAAAATTCTACCAGACGTCAGCTTGAATGACCCCCTGGAGAATGTGAGGTTTTCCAGTCTCGGCCGCCATAAGAATGTTCCCAAAACAAGGTTTTAAATAATTACATATACATGGTGTCCGGAAAGTAGTAGTACAAGCGGGAAACTATTAAATCTGCATCATATTTGGAGTTGATTTTGTAGTATAATTTTTTATGTTCTGAGCTTTAGTTATCTAGTAATTCGAGTTCAAAGTTCGTATTTGTTTTGGTCGTGTTCAAAATATCAGCTGTTTATTATCTTTTTGAAAAAATAATATTATCTATGTGATGTGTATTAACCAGTTTCGGGTTTGTACCATTAGTTTCCGGACACCTGAACATCTGATATCAATCAGTACTGATGTATTTATTGCCCGTCTCACTAGGTGTGAAATGCCCGTATTGAGATATCAGTTTACAGGAGTGATTGTTGAGCTAGGTTTATGTTACATAAAAAAAAAAGATTACTATTTACATATTTATGAGGTTATTTGTTACTTGATATTGGTTACTTGCTAAGTTTGTAATCTCCACAAATAATTATTTTGAGATAAATTTAGAAAACTGTTATTTACTGAATGTTAGATGATAAATATTTATTATATTATAAGACTAGGGTTACACTCGTAATTAAAATTTACTGTTTACAAAAGATTTTGACAGATCACTCACAGGAGCGTTTACATATGCATCCGACTTGTGGTAATTAATGATCATGGAAGTTGTTCGGAAGTTCGACCTGCATGAATGCTCATGCGACCGTTTGCATCTGTAAATTTATTTGCGGTAAGATGGCTTCCTGTCAACAACGATCTGCCACTGTTAAATTTACGCGATTTTGTCAATAAAGACGAATAGGCCCAAATAAAGTGTTGAAATAGATTTTGGCTTTAATTAAACAATTCTCCACGCGTTTTTGTGCCGTTCAAAGGCGGAAATTAATTTCGTTTTATCCGAATGACAGCTGCCTGACAGCAACCGACTTCGAATTCAAAATGTCAAATACGTAAATGTTAAAAACAGAAACATCAACATTGGAAAGGATTGGACCGATAATTGAATAGAAGGATGCTCGTTTTCCAGAAAACTTAAATAAGTGGAAATAAATACTACATAGTTTTGTAGGAAAAAATCCTATGAAAACAATTGTCTTTTAATTTTTGACATTTTGGAACTATTTCTTGCGGTAAGTCTCTTAGCTTATCAAACTGATTTTATAAGCTGTAAAAAGGCTGGAAATTCACGCAGGCGCAATTAGACCCGTCAAAAAACTTCCGAAAGAATAAGTTCTGTAACTTGCTATAAATTACGTTAAGTGACTTTTGGTGTCGTTTACATTGGTAATTTGGCCATAAATCGCTTACAAGAGCGATTTACAGGAAAAAACTTACGAGTCTAACCCAGCCCTAACACATTTAATTTTGTTAAAAAAAGAGTTTGATGAGATAATTTTTCGTTAACATTATTTGCTATTGGCCGATCTCTAATCAAGATGATTGCGATTGGAGATTTTCGGTTTTGTTTAGTAGATATAGTTCTTAATGATAGGTTTTTAATGATAGTTCGTCCTGCTGGAACCTCTTTCGGTCGGGTGAGTTTTTTCTGCAAAATGTCCTGCCGGGAGATTATCGCTAGCCCTGCTGGCAGTGTGAGATTTGTATGGAAGTACTTCCTGGTCCTTCCAGCAGTATCGTGACCGTGAGTGTGCCCGCCATGTCGAAATGCATTGCGGAGGTGTGCACTTGCTGTGCTCGTGTATACTCGAGCACCATCGCATATCTATTGAAGGTTCGTCGAACTAGGCAACTGTTTTCTATACAGAGAAAAAATGCTCTTTATTTTCGTTCAATTTTGAACCTTATGCTACATAGGATGCCGGAGCAATAAATGAAAAAAGTTGCATCCTTCCTGAAGTATTCAAGTGGCATCATAACTTCGTTAAATATCATTAAATTCATACAGAATTCATTCAGTGAAAAAAGTACCATTTACCTTTTAAAAAATGGATATGTTTTATATACCCCTGCCGAGCGATTACATATATATCTTCTTCAAATTTTGCAAATTCACTTTGTGGCACCATTTCATTAATAAAATAATTAAAGACACTTTGTTTTTACCACGATAATCTTTATTTAAAAAATCAACATGTTTCGAGAATTATGTTCTTTTCATCAGGACATTATATGTACTATAATGTACACCATGTACATCAGTACATATAATGTCCTGATGAAGAGAATATCGTTCTCGAAACATGTTGATTTTTTTAAATAAAGATTATCGTGGTAAAAACAAAGTGTCTTTAATTATTTCATTAGTTATATATCTTTTGTGGGATCGAGATAGATAACGGAGAGATCTCCTGTCAGATTTGTGTGATTTTCTATGGCTGTTATTTGCTTTTTCTATGGGCCGATGTCAGATTTTTCGTGTTTAAAACGATCTAAACTAAAATATGTTACAACTATGATTAGTATGATGATGATTGCTTTCTTATTTATTCTGTTTTATTGGTTTAGTAACATACGAGTACATAATTATTATTGTTAGTATACTTTTCCTTCTATGCTTCTAAAAGCCCACTAGGGCGTAAATAAATATAAATAAATAAATAAACTCTGAGTTGAAATCTGACATTGGCTCATAGAAAAAGTAAATAACAGCCATAGAAAAACACACTAATCTGACAGGAGATCTCGACCGTTATTTATCTCGATCCCACAAAAGATATAGAATCGCTCGGCAGATGAAGATTCAGGTTTAACCGAAAACGGTTGGTTAGGTATATAATAAAGTGGTAACCAAAGTTATTTTATTGTAATTATTGAAAAAATGGAGATTACCGACTTTGCAATTACTACCTTCAATTGTATTCATTTATGCCTTAGTGGGTTTTTACAAAAAATGATTGTAAAGTAATACAGTTATGTCAACTATTTGTTGTACATAGTAACAATGGCAGAGCAAGATTAACAGATTAAATTAAATGCGCAACCAGTGTAAAATATAAAATAAAAAAAATATATTTAAAAAATGTACATGTAAAATAAATAATCAATGTTTCTTATTTGATTTTTTTAGGATGAATGAATTAGTACGTAAGGCAGACTCAATGACAACTCCGTGGCCACAATTTGTCTACGATGTGTTTGATGTCGATAGAGTTGTAGAAAAAATAAGAGAATACTTTAGCAAAATGGCCTTTGGTAAGTACATAATATGTATTATATTCTGTTAGCAGTAGCTATTATATTTTTAAATGTAAATATTTTTTGCTTCTTCAAGCTTGGTCTCCTGCGACCATCTCCACAAACAATACATCAAACATTATCATAAACATTATCACAAACATTAGCACAAACATTATTTATTTTCGTCCACATTTCATCTGCTCTCTGTTTGTTGAAACATTAAGGCACAGAGGGTGTGGACATACACATTTTATTTAGTGATCTGTGGTGAAGACTTGTCTACGCACTGCATACTTGACATTTGAGGTCTACATAAATAATTAAGTAGATGTCAAAAATCCATTAGAAGAACCTTTTGCCATCCAAATAAATTCACTTGAGTTGGTTTTTTTTAAACGGTTAATACAATCTCTATAATCTGAACAAAACATTGAGCCTGTTCGGTTTAACAAATTTTTATTGGAGTCAGAGAGACTAGAATCTTTGTAAGACAGCTGCATTTTCGGAATAATTGATGGTGCCATTTTCGGGGGCCTTTTAACGTACGCTTCTTAGTCAAAAATTGAATTCTTTTTACCTTTCAAAACAGATGTTGTGGCCAATTTTATAATCCCTCGCTAAGTTTGTACAACTCTCCACTTTTAGGTCTCTTTAAAATTACACTATTTTCTTCCACCTACCTTGCCCCCGTCACCGAATGGTTCGTAACTCTGGAGGTTCGTATTACTTAGTAGTTAAGATGCATAATAATAATAATTTGAATGTTTCAGCAAATTTGCCAAATGACAATTTGTCACTTTCATACTGGGTTGGCACTAATCTGAGTGTCTCCAATAAAGACAGGCTTTCTCTCTTCTGCACAAACAACATCGTTCTGAGGCTGTCTATGGAATTGTATCACATTGGACAAAAGGTATGCCTCCATTAATTAATTTATTGTTTTATTGTTTCATTGTTGACTGAGCTTAGCAAAGTCCTGTTTGTACGTTCCGTTTCAATATGGAGGGCCGTTTTGATGGTTCAGTAAAGATTCTTTTTCATAAGTGAAATCTTTGCGTTTATTTGGATTTTTCAATATTATGGTACCTAGGTACCTGCCCGAAGAAAGTTTGTAAAAAGAATTGCAATCGAGATAGTGACATTTCTTTGGTCAAATTGTATTATTCCTAATTTGAAATTAAAAAAATAATGTTAAATAAAATCTATAGATTATAATTAAGTACGGGGGCATCCATCAATTACGTGAGCACAAAAGGGGAGGGGGGGGGGGGGTCCAGCAAAATTTCATGTTACTTGAAAAAAATATACAAATTGGCCCAAATTTATCTCACCGAGGGGGAGGGGGGGGGGGGGGGGGGGTCTAGATTGGAAGAAAAACTGCTCATGTAATTAATGGATGCCCCCTTTGTAGTTATTTAAATGCCTACTTAAAAATCTTATGATTTCGGAGGACTTCGCCTTCAAATCTTATAATGTAAAATAAAATAAAACACAGTAAAGAATGTGTTTTTTGGATAATAATTTTAATTTACGTGCGACATTTTTGTGTTCCGAAGGTCAAATTGTAATTTAAATTTACATCCTATCAAATTGCTTTCTTTTAATAATTTTTATTTTTTTATTTTATATTTCATACTAAATATGTACGGTAAAATAATTTTTTTAAATGTTTATCATATTTACTCAAATAATTGCCCAAGTTGCCTCTAAAATCATGAAATGTAAAAATCGTTAATGGCCTTTATTTTATAATTAAAAACACAATAAAATAAAGTAGCATGTATCGTACTAGATGTTTGATATCAAAAATAATTTTTCAGTTTGGTTGGGATTTTGGCCTCAAAGACAAAATTAAGATTTGTATGAAACGGGCTGCCCATCCATTCCCCTTAAAATCCACATATTCATATTTTAGCCCTGGGTGCTCTGAATTTGACAGCAAATGTTGTTTTGTGATTCTAGATTTTTATAACTAACTAGACAGAGAACTGCTTACATTAATAAAATTCAAGAAAATTTCTTATCTGGGTCATATATTTCGAGGGGAGAAATATCACTTGCTCCATTTAATATTGAAAGGCAAGATAGAGGGTCGCCGAGGGCCTGGTAGGAGACAAATGTCTTGGCTGCGAAATGTATGAGAGTGGACCGGTATTAGAAGTGTGGAGGTGCTATTCTGGGGAGCGCAAGACAGAGAGACATTTTCAAGAGTGATCGCCAACGTCGGGGGGACCTGATAGGGCACACAAAGAAGAAGAAGAAGATAACTAACTAACCATCACGCAGTTTCCATGCTCCTTGGTTCAAACACAATTCAGATTTCGTCTTATCCATACCCTTTGTTATTCTGACTCTTGACATTTTCCTCTTGTGTCCCTGACTTCTTCTAACATTCATATTTGTATCATATATTCTCATTTCTTTGTTGATTCGCTGTACATGCCCAAACCATCAAAGCTTCCTTTTCTTAATCTTACTCATTATGCTTTGTAGCCTTTCACCAGATTTTTATGTATTTTCTTATTTCAGAGTCGTGTGCTTTGCTGCGTCCTTTGTGGAACAGAGGTTTGCGAGAAAAGCAAAGTATTTGCTATGTCCAATGAGGGAATCTATTCCAACTTCTGCAACATTGGTAAACAAATTTTATATATATTTGTATACGGTCAACGGGATATTTTCTCAAACCATGAATACCTAGACTGAAGAAATGCTGTAGAAATTAGATCCTTGAGGAGTATGTGTGGTAAAACCATGTACGATTGTGTGAGAAACGTGGAGATCCGCAAAGAATGGAAGGCTGATGTAAGCGTGGTGACTTTCAGATGGTTTGGTCATGTAGAGCGAATGAACGAGGAAAGGAGTGTAAGGAGAATATATGACGCAAATGTGAATGGTAGAAGAAGTCGGGGACGCCCGAGTAAGACATGGCACGACCAAGTGAATCAGATACTTGAGTCGGGCCATGCAAGAGTCAGAATAATAGAAGAGCATGTATGAAACGATGTATGAATGTGAACGAGGCAAGGAGTGTGTGCCAAGATCGAGTTGCTTTGCGGTTCGTCCTCTCTGCCTACCCCTGCGGAGAAACAGCGTGATGGTTAGTTAGTTAGTAGTCATGAATACTGTTAAAAATGTGTGGAAGATTTAAAGTTTGCTTTATGACTCTGATCATTTTACTAAAAATATGTAATTTTAATATTTTCATTCGTAATTAATGGTTTGCAAAATTGCACATTCTTACACGGTTTTAGTCGCGCATCCAGACAGTGATGCTTAACTAAACGCCTGAAGTGAATAAGTGAAAGTAATGAATTTCTAGGTGGCTATGTCCATGATATCATGACGGCCAGCGAGGTGACCAACCTGACTCTGCAAGGAACCCCTTCCACGAAGTTTACTTGGTTCCCCGGCTACAGCTGGACTATTGCAGTTTGCACCACATGCGGATCTCACGTTGGATGGAGGTATTATCATTATTATTACTAGTTGTTAACTTTCTCTGGACCCGACAGGGAACTTATTTACGTAACGGCCCTCAATAGTAGATTTGTTTTTAGAATTCTACGTAATAAACATTGTAGTCAGTCAGGTGAAGCAGCGCCGATTCATAAGACAACTGCTTTATGAATTGTATAATACATTTTTAACCTCTAGGCTGCGTCAAAATGTGCGTGTGCCGACAGTACTACGCGGCACGTTTAATATTTTGATCGAGCCGAACAACATCACATTTTAAAAATGTCATTAGATATATTTTAAATGATTGTTCTTTGTTTGAATTCAGGTCAATAAACTCGTCCATGCTTTAGCTATCCATAAATAATCCCGAATGTCGTTTTAGAATGATCTTAATATAAACAAAAATTATTCAACAAGAGTCGGACGTAAACATTACAGAATTATCTTTATGGTGCGTGGTACTTACGTCTGCCTGATTCTGCCGCGGGTCTCATGTTACAAAGGACCGATCAATGCGCTGAAATGTCGGACCATAAAAACTGTTTTGCAACGATATATATAAAACGAAGTATTTTTACACGAATGGGCATATTTTATGCGCACTTTAAAATGTATTAACCACATCACACTTAGGTACTACACATAACTCTCTAATTTCTCGTTTTTAACATTAATTATATAAACATATTTTAAACTATTTTTTATTCACATGCACATAGTTTTTTTTATTAATAATTATTTTTATGATGGTAATCTTTAAAACACGGAACTACACACAGTGCAACATTACATTCTAAGCACATGTAACATGTAATTTTTTTCGTCTTAACTCTAAGTGTTGTATTTGCACAAACATGGCATTGACGACAAGGATTTGACCGTTTACTTGCAGGGGGGACAAAACCGGGCATATGATTCGCCAATTCTTTGGCAGCCAAACGTAATGGGCTATCGGATGATTGTTGATTTCTTGTTGATGGTATGTGATATTTCTCCAAAAGTTGTTTTATGATTGCGTATTGAAATTGAGTCAAGGTCATCTGCTTTTCGGAAACTGTTTTGTGAAGAATGTGTGCATTTAGTAGGAATAAATCAACAATATGGAAAGCAACCTTCTTGTACCATTTTATTGATTTTCTCATACAACTTAGATTACTCAACATCATGTCAGCCTTATCAACCGAACCCATACATTTATTTTAATCTAGTACACACTTGGGTTTTTTAATTGGTAGGCCTGTGTTTCTATCACACTTTCCAGTCTCTGCAAAAGAAGCATCGTGCACAGTTGTTAACAAATGGTTTATCATGCCACTTGAGGGCTAACAAAGGGCCTGTATGTTTGGATTCATGGTCACCTTTTTTTAACTTATTAAATTTAGGCATTCCCTTTCGACTTGCTTCTACAGTTCCACAACCGTTTGTTTTTTGATCATGCAAGAATTTAAGTAATTTTGGACTTGTATACCAATTATCGGTCCATAGTGTGTGATTTTTTCCAAAATAATCAGTGATTAATGTGGTTACCACTGCTCCAGAAACACCTAAACATTGGCCGTCTTGGATGTCAGTTCCTTCTCCACAGTATATAATGAAATCTAAAACAAATCCCGTGGTAACATCGCACAGTACAAATAATTTTATTCCGAACCTATGACGTTTACTAGGGATATACTGCTTAAATTTCAGACGCCCTTTAAACACGATTATGCTTTCGTCAATGCACAAGTTTTGGTAAGGGATAAAGGTTTTTTTTAAATATTTCTCTGCAATGGTCAACCAAAAGTTTTATTTTATGAAGTCTGTTTCCGGGGGTTTGTGTGGCAGGGTCAGAAAAATGAAGCATTCGAAGAAGAATCTGATATCGATCTCTCGGCATAATCTTTCCAAATTGAGGAGACGCTAAAATAGGATCCGTTGTCCAATATTCCTCAATCGATATGTGGGAAACCCTAGTCATCAGCATAGTTATAGCAAAAAATATATACATTTCAGGCACTGATGTATCTTTCCATTGATGGAGTCGAGATTTGGGAGCTATTGTAATTTGATTAACTGTAGCTCTATAGTATCTGTTGGATTCTAGAACTATTTTCTCCATTATTTCTAGATTCAAAAAGTGTTCAAAAAAATCTACCTCTAATGAATCTTTTGTCAATGTCATGTTTGTGATTCCTGACGAAAAGTCATCAAATTCATGTAAGACTGGAATAAATGGACCCGACACCCATGATGAAAAAATGTCACTGTTTATCGAAGATGTGTTTTCACGGATGCTTGAAGTGCCGGGTTCACTGGTATCGGATGCACTGTTACCGGGCACACTCGTACCGGATGCACTGGTAACGGGCACACTGGTGCCAGATGCACTGGTACCGGGCACGCTGTTACCGGGAAGAGTTACACTGTGTTCACTTTGAACTTCATCATCACCGTCACCGATATCAAATAAAATTGATTCAGCGTCACTATCCAACTCTAAGTCTGATTCTAAATCTAACACGCTCTCAAAAATTTCTTTATCACTAAGACCCCGTGACATTTTGAATATTATAATATAAATAATAACGAATAAAAGTTTTGTTGAGTTAAACAAGACAAATATAAAGAGCCACGAAAACTAAAAGGTACACCATAAAATACCTAAATGCGAAAAAAAGTGTTTTTAATTTCACAAATTAAAACAATCGAATCGATATACGTAACAGAATGAAAAAGTGTACAAATAAAACAATCGGCGCAGTGTTCTATTGGAGCGCCTTTGTTTGTTCTACTGCGACTGCGCGAGATTAGTAATGGTTGGTACCGACGCGCGAGATTCAAATCGACTGACGGGGAAATTCTGTCTCCTTGGCTTTAAATGGTTCCTAAGAATAAACAAATAATATTTCGGGATAAATTTAGACAGATGTCGTTAGAGATATGATAGGAGATTTTTTACATGTAGAATTTGGCCCTCTACCTTGCATGTACACGATACAGCAAGGATTCAAACCTCAAAATAACTATAGTTGGCTCCCGCGTGAGAGGCAAGTTCGCTGAAATTGAAAAAAAAAGATTGTTCCCGCCGCCTGGAGGTTAATCACAAAATTCACGAATGGATAGCCAACAAAGGCATTATCTATTGCTGACAGATATGCTCAGAACTTCTACAAAACAAAAACAAACTTCTCCTATATTTTTCTAATTTTTTCATTAATTTCTCTTACTATCATTTCTTTCTTTTTATTTGTTTTCGTTTGTTATAATTTTTTTTTTTATAAATTTTCAAATCCTAAGATATTAAATTTAGATTTCTGCCACCTCGTAACAGGCTCAACAGATTTATACAAAAAAATATATTTGTATATAACTTTGGATTTTCAGTTAACCTTTTAAAGACTATGTCGTTAAAGAATTTGCGATACCCGTGGACTGGTATTTCAAAATCTCATACATATGCGTCATGTATAGATGATGCTCGTCTTTTAGGCACGCGATCGGTTGGCATGTATACATGACACTCGTCTAAAAAGGGTTAATAAATTATTACAAAAAAACAAAAATAAATTTAATTTTGACTTGCGTAAAGGAATATTTTAGAAGTACACAATAATCAACAGCCTATGTGATTGCGTTGTTACGATCCTTGGCTACGAATCAAGAGGTCGTGGGTTCAAATCCCGGCATGCGCAAGTTAATTTTATTTGATTAAGCTCGATGTAAATAGTTTTGACAGACTGTCAGGGAGGTCAACTCTAAATACTGTCTGAATTTGATTCACTTGTGTCGAGGGCCGTTAATAGTTTTATAATGATAATATTCATATTGTATCTCTTTCCAGGTTCGATGCGTGCAAAGTAAATCTTAACCCTGCGTCATTCTGGGGACTGGGCAGAAGGTCACTTGTACACGACACAGAAAATAACGTCTTTGAAGATCCCATGAGCGAAAACAGAAACACAGTGCCCACCAATGCCACTCCGAATGCAGAATAAATTACTCCCTTATCCTTTGTTGATCAAGATCTACAAATAAACAAATCGTCGGTTACTTAGACAATTCATCGAATCAGTTTATTATTGTATTCTTGTAAATTGTGCGTTTTCGCAGCCGTTATTACGTATACACATTATAAATATTATAATTATAGCAGTGTATAGAATATTCGGTATATTTTATACCCATTGAAAAGTTTCTACAATCACATGTATAAGTTTTAGTTATGCTATTTTAAAAACTTAACCTGATCTACACGGCTGTCGTATAACATTTGATCCATCGACAGCGCTACCCCTTTTCACAGATGTTGCATATACTATTATTTTTATTTAAATTTTAAAATGTGATCCATGAATCTTCACTAATAATTGAGCCCTTGCCTGGAATAATGTTGTATCCAATAAAACTATCAATGTTGAGTTATTGATGGAATAGTGTTGAGCATATTAATATGTATCTTTTAAGGTAGGGATTATTGTAATGAACATTTTTTTAGGACTATGGCAGCATTTTAAAGTTTGGTTTGTGAAAGAATGTTGTATAATGCCTGTCGAAATCACGGCGCATGGCTTAATTTATGGGAATAAATGGAGGAAACCAATGTCTTATGGCTTCAACTAGAAAGTCTTGGCTTTGAAGTCTTTCTAGTTGAAGCCATAAGACATTGGTTTTCTCCATTTATTCCCATAAATTAAGCTATGCGCCGTGATTTCGAAGAATGCAGGAAAATAGAATTTTTCCAGAAAATATATTTTTAACCCTACAGTGGTCGCGCTCTTAAAAGTAACGCCAGTGGTCGCGTGGATTACATAGGTAGGCTATTTTAAACTAAAAAAAATAAGTGAAATCATTCAAAATTATTGTGTATTTATGTTTTAATCTTATAATCTAAGCATTGTTTATTAGAAATAAGCAACATATATTAAACATAACTTCTATGTTTTTCACAATTATTAACCAAAACATAAATAACCTCTTTTTTAAACTAAAAATTACATCTTTCACTTTTATTGATATAACAAAAAAAATAACATATACTCATTTAATTGCTGATTTCTGAGTAGGATAAACATAAAATTATAGAATGATCAGGAAAAATGATGATTTTTGCATTTTGCATACACTTTTTGTGTACGCAAAATGTGTTACTTAATTGGTCGCGTGGATTACAGCTGTAGACCATGGACTTTGCGGAGCTCCTGTAACACAACCAATGCGTGCACGACACCAGCGCTGAGCTGAACGCGTTCGTAAGTTATCCAACTTAAAGTACACGGAAGATAAGATTATTCTCGACACCCGTTTTAGAGGAATCTTTAATTTTGCATGAGTGGATTACATATATGTAATCCACGCGACCACTCCAGGGTTAAGTCTGCTTTTTAGCCGTTGAAACAGTTTTGTGAAATGTTGTATGTTGATCTCAAGACAATATCTAGAACATAAATGGTTTAATATTCATATCTTTTTTTAACTTTTTAAGCTCGAATACATAAATAACATGTGTACATTTATGTTAGAAGAGAATCTTGCTTTCTGTAAGGTACGAAGAGTAAAAAAAAAGGTTTTGCAGAATAATGTTGTTTGTGAAATTTTTATACACAACATTATTCCACAAATTCATTGTAAATTCTAGTAATAAACTCTAATTTAATTGCCTTTCTAGATGACTTTTCATTTAAAACTCTTAAGAATTGTATGTTTTATGTATTTTAAATAAAAAATGTTATGAAACATAACTGGTTTCGTTTTTTAAATATTTCTCGGAACAAGAATATTGTTGGATACAACAATCTTCCGGACAAGGACTCAATTGATGATGGGATAAGTTAGCGCTGTAAAGGTTAATTTTATATTTTGGTGTTACAAGTTACAAGTCCGAACATTGGTTTATAGTGCAAATGATTTATAGTGCGTTTAAAATCAGGGGTTTTGCTTTAGATGTAAACACTGCACAACAGTTTCAGCGCCTGGAGCCTGTGGAACTATGGCACTGCCAGTTGGAATGTAATAAGGAACTCATGTCCATTTTTATTTCATTTTTTATTAAAAAATTACCTTCTAACTTAAATTTGTCTATCTATGATTGTCCCTGTTTCCGACGATATAATGTGCTGTGAGAAACCAATATTTTTCTATCTAATTTTGGAAGCTATTTAATTTCACATAGGTAGTACAATTTTGCAAAAAAAAAATTGGAGAAAAGGTAATTACCTATTATATTTCCCATCAAAAATAAGAGCTGACAACTTCATTTTTAAAAGGGTACATGTTACATAAAACACTTAATTTAGATTAGTGTAATATATATATTTTTTATTAGCGACTATGTAACATGTGAACCTATAAATATTATGGTGTAGATAAGTTCCCACTGAAGCTCAGCCTATTTTTTGTAACCCATTGTAAAGCTAAATATATTTATACCAGTTGTTACTTGTAGATATTATTTTATTAGAGTACTAGCGGCATGCGTTGCAATGCCATATTCAAAGAAATAAATTGTTTCTCCCTGCATGTCCTTTCCCATGCGTCCCCGTTCCCCTTCCTCGCCTTCCCTCTCCACCCCCTCTCGCATTCCATATATTCAGTCCCAGTACATTCAGTTTTCAAACAGCTCGCTTAACACCTAATACAATTTTTTTATTCAAATTTTCATTTATCATATATTACAAATATTCATTTTTGTATATTATAAGAACAATCAATCAAATTTGGTACCTAACATATGTACCTATTTAAAATATCTATAATTTTTTTTTTGATTCAAAGTATTAGACGAGTACTTCAAATAAATTCATTAATTTAAAGAGTTTCGAAAATTGAATTTTGATTTAACAATAATTTTTTTGCAAAATGTAATTTTTGACAGTTTTGCAAGAGTTTTTGTAATGATTAAAATCTTTTCAGATGTACATATTGTCATGTGCTTGTAATAATCCAGAAACCTTCACGGGGGTTTGAAGAAGGTATTTTGAAAGTTCATAGAAAGTTTTTTTCTATGCTTAATATAGCAATACATAGACATCATAAATATATCTACACCCAAGCATTTTGATTTCGTATATATATTTATATAGATAGATTATACTGCCCTGAAGAAGCTACTGTTGTAGCGAACTGTCATTTTGTAGAAATCTATGATTTTTGATGTCTCCTTATAGAAATATTCCATGATTTTGATTATTTTTTTTTTATTTAAAAAAAACCCCTAAGCTGTTTAGTCTTTCTCAAATACCATGTATAATCTAAAATAAATGTTTTAAAATTTTGTACCCTTTTATTATGTATATGTATTTAAAAATATTTTTTTATTCCTACAGCTCTTACAATAGATATCGATTCTTTGTATATATGTATTTGATTTTTACTCAGGTTGTGGTAATTATTCAATATTATTATGTACCTACATTAGCTGCTTCTTCTATGTATTGTCTAATTTACAGTCCATTTCCAAGTGCATCTGAAGCTGTAATTCGAAACAGTTTCAGATGCAACATAACATCCTCATCATTTAGAATGGCTTTCTAATGATTAAAACTATCCATAATTGTATCCAACCTCCACCAAGGGAGGTCAAACAAGGAAAACAAATGTTTTGAATTATTAAGTATTTATTTAAAAAAAGATACAAAAATAAGCGTATTTCAGTATTGCTAATCTCAACAGTGTCGGAATAGAGACTGGTGGTGTTACTTCCTCTCTTCCTACCCCTATGGTTAGTATAGGTAAGGTTTAGCACATAACATTTATTTTTCACAAGGGAGATTACGTACAGGCAATTGAACTCTCAAAATGCTGGGTCAAGTTTTAAATCGCTTAACATACAGACAGATAGGGTGACTTAACAGGCTAATCATAAAAGAGACCAAACATAAATGACAACTCTGCTGAATTTAATGAAAGGAATTTGGCTACTGTCGGTCTGTATTAATGTCACAGTGTAACACGTAAGCATTGAAACATGAAATATCAATCATTTTATGAAATATGGCTATAGGCCACCTTCTTGTCATTCGTTTGCAACCACAGGTCGAAATCATTTTGTCTAGAAAATCAACAGCACGCTTTGAATTTAGTAAGATATTCATATTCGAAAAATGAGATATCTAGTTTGCTAATATTTCTATTTTTGAAACTGATAATTCGTGGTGGAAGTCCATTATAATAGATTATAATAAAACAAATAAAAAACTTTATTCCACTTAATTTTAAAATTAAGTGGAATAAAGTTTTTTATTTGTTTTATTATAATCTATTAGTTTGCTAATGATTTGTAAAGACGAAATTTATTATAGTCCATCATCGTTTTAGGTTTCTTCTGCTCTGAATCATGTATTTTGATTTTGTTGTGGTTTGTGCTCAACAAAATTATGTTTTTGTTCACCTTTGAATTGAATGGACCTTTTTCATACTCGGGTATTATTGACCCGAGAAACCGAAGACAGAAAAAACTTAATTTTCTTAACATAAGAGATTTATCCATAATTTTACAATAATTATAATAGAAGTCTTTATAAATTATATAAATAATTACGACTTTTATGATCTCAGTTAAATTTCAGTTTCGGGTCAAAATGACCCGAAGAACCGAGGAAGGTTAATTAATAATGATGTGATTTCTCACCTGATCACCGATGCATTAAAGCAAATACCCTAGAATAATTATAATACACCCAGTAAAATATTGGCAGTATTTACCCAACGCTGGCTGGTAGAGACACTAGTGTACTATACTTGCAGGGCAGGTCCATGAAGAGTGGAGGAGCCTTGTTCACCAGGGAAATTGAAGTGGGGATCACAATGAGGCAAAGGCTAATGAAGGTGGCTTTAATGAATGCATATTCTACATTACTGCGCATGGAATCCTTCATATTTGAAGATCATCTGCGGGTTGGTCTGATAGTTGTGTTGATTGACATGATGCATATGATGTTGATGAGGGTGTGACAGCATGTGTGTCGCCATGCCCACATTGGTAGCGGCATAGTTCTGCGGATCAGGCTGAAGCTTGCCGTGTAGAGGCACTGACGGATTCACAATTTGCGATATCTGCTGCGGCTGTTGTCTGTTGTGGTATTTATTGGTAGGGTAGGATAGGTAGTGTTGCAAGGCGGAGAAGGGGAGAGATGTGGGTGTGTCCGGGTATGTGTAAGCAGGGGGAGGGCAGGAGATCATATTGTTGGTTGTTAAGGCCACTTGTTCTATTTCCACGTGTTGTTGATGTTGCTGTTGCACCTCTTGTTGGGGTTTTTGTTGTAGCGGTTTTTCTGGTTTATGCTGTTGTTTTGGTGTTTGCAATGGTGGAGTCTCAATTTCAGTACTGGAGTATTTTCCTAGGAAAAATATCAAAATTTTGTTTACAGCCGAATATGAACATAATTCTTCTTCTTTATATATATGGTAGGGGGTAATTGGTGGAGGTCAAAGTGAGATGCTGACATTTATATTCAGCCAGAGTCACTTGGTTCAGAATAGACGTGCTTCCGGGCAACTGATGACGGGACAATGTGTTCTGCTGTTTGAATATGTCCACATTCACACAATTCAGAATGCCTTAGGCCCCATTTATGTGTCATATATGCATAACGGCTGTGACTGCACTAGATGAGGTTTAGTGAAATCCATGTCTTTGGAGGAAGAGAGAACCCTGGCAGTTTAATAGTTGGATCTTAATATGTAGTTACGATTTCAATAGCTCTTGTAAAACTGCAATTTAGGCAGTGAAGTTTTGTCTTTGATTAACAGAAGTATGAAATATGAGGAACGGAAAATGGTACAGCGGAAAGATGCCATCAGAATAATGAAGAGGCCTACCCTGATGATGGACTCCTATGTGTTCCTGTGTATGACCCAAAACTCCACAGCGTTTGCTTTCTTTTTACATGCGTAATGCTGTATTGAAAGCGTCACTACATATTTGTATCTAGATGCACGGTAGAGAAGGTACTGGGTCGGCAATAAATCTTCTTCCGTGATAAAAGGATCGGAAAGGGTGGGTAGGGGGGGACGTAATAATAACCAGCTATGCCCGGAACAGTTACAATGAACACAATTAAAATTAACCACAATCTGGATAATCTAATAGAGTTTTGTAAGATTTTGAAGGCCTGTTGAAAGAATACCAAATGATAGGATACCAAAAATGATGACTGTGAAGATGCTCCAATGGAAGGGACTCAGATGCAGACCAAGGAAGAGATGAATAGACTGCGTGGAAGAGGATTGGAGAAGAATGGAAAGGACTGTGGACTGGAGGTGAATGGCGAGGGACCGCAGCCAGTGGAGAGCATTTGTGACGGAGGTCAAATCCCCCCTGGGATGTAGCACCGTGAAGATAAAAATAAAATTTAATTACCACTTTGATTTTGAGCATTCCCGTTGATATGTTTGATGTGCAGGTCTTCCTTGAGAATTTTGATAAGGGTGGTTCTTGGAAGGGCTAACTGCTCAGCCCTTGCCCTGAGGGACAGTCCGGGGCACTGCTGCAAGGAGGCCTCTACCAAAGGGATGTGGGCTTTTCTGTACATTATAAATATTGTATTTGTTTTATGTCCTTTTAACGACTTGCTTACGAGCTAGTGGGACAATGGCATCCCTGATTGGGGTAAATTTCGAGGCTAAAGAGAGTGGGCAGGGGAATGAGATGAGAAAGAGGTAGGTTGGTAAGTGTCTGGCTATGCATATCTGGTTACTAAACACGGATATTGCCATTTCAAAAAATACTTTCCTAAGGTTACTAAATGAACAATATGTATACCTAAATGAGTTTTGTGGAAGAAATTAATGAGGCCTTCATTCTATTAGGGATAGGATACTTATAATGATGGTGATACCTTCTACATGGCCTGCCTGACCTCTTCGCATCCATGACCTTCCCCGTTGAGAATAGTTTCTTCTCCCAGAAGTAGAGGGTGTTCTTAGTGGGTGCAGCTTTGCCAAATCTTTTCCTAAAATTTATTTTAATCTAAGAAAATAAAAATTAATTAGTAAATTCATAAAAATAATAACTTATTTATTTAATAACATCGATATTTATTACTTGAGCTATTGACGTCTTATCAAATTTTCTCTCGTGAACCCAAACGGCTGAAACAAGTCGTTCTTCAATGGAAAAATTAGACGTATCCACGTCCCCCTTCCCTTCTGATTTGCATTTTCTTTTTTCATTTTTCTTTTCTTTGTCGCAATTTATTGACATAAAGTCAAATTTACTAGGAAAGTGAATAGAATTTCAATTCTATGAAACAGAGATTGAGCATTTTATAACAGTTTTTCATTTCTCTTTGTTATATCGTACAACTTTAATTCATTTACGAATGTTTAGAAATTTGATACGGTTTTGTATAATGAATAATACAGAATATTATGAATTATTCATATCATATTTTTCCTTCGGGAGTTACAGAAAAAAGCGGAATGTATTTTTCGGTTTAATATTATTAATGTTGATTTTAAAAGTAAATTGATGTATTGTTTGAAACTCAAACTCAAACTGAAAGCTGAAATAAACAATAAACAAACTCTTTTCAAAATGTCAAAAAATGAAAGTTAAAATCCATAGATATTTTTTGATCAATCCGGTAATCCGGTTTCCAGTTATCTTGAGTTCGGCTAGTGATGGGCATTGGGCATACTCGAAATATTTTGATAATCGGATTATCGATTTTGAAATATCGCAACGATCGGATGACGGTTTTGAAATCACCGAGATTCTATTGAGATCCTGCCGATCCTGGGGACTATAATGCCCCTGTGTTATTTTATTCCGGCATTTGTTACCTCTACCTGTTTTTACTTTGCTTTCTTCGACAAACAGTAACTTCCACCTCCATGTAGTGCATTTTCTCTAAATGATATTTAGTTACTTTGCTCTCCTGATACGTTATTGAAAATAAAATAACTAAATATGTATTTAAAAAAAATTAGTAGTAACAAATGGATATATAAATTACAAATAAATTTTATACAGTAATTAATTACATGATAGATATAGATGTACCCCCATAAGTAAGCAGGACTTGTGTGTATGGGGGGGGGGGGGATTTATTATACTAAATACTTAATCAACGATATTTACACGTTACTTTTAGGCAGCTTAAGTGTATGCTAAAAAAAAGTTGCACCACTTCATTGCTCCTTAAATCAATAGTAAGATGTTTCATGAAAGTAATGTATTAAAAATAAAACTATTTAGTGTTTTTTTGTGATTTTAATATTTTATTTATTTATTGTTTCTTTACATGGAAGGCAATATTGCTTACAATTCAATTTTTAACCTCACAAGGAGAAGCCTGTGTTGAGGTTAATCAAATTTTATAAGAAATAAAAATAACACAAAATAGTATAGGTTATGAAATAACAATATTGTTTAAAAAAAAAATTGTAGATAATGGGTATCTACTAAGTTGAAGGAAGCTAATAATACATTATAATGTAAACATGTAGGGTGACCATCCAACCGTGTGTTGAAATTTGATTTGAAATAATATGCTATTAATATACATATAGGAAAGAAAAAAAAATATATATATATATACATAAACAGGATGTAACAGGAAGTACCCGGGGGATTTTAAGCAGCGATTCCTGAGCATATTTGGAGTAAAAAATGTAGATGTGATTTTGCTGCCCAATGACATTTTATTTAAGTACATTAAAAAATATTTTTTCCATCACACGCCGATGTGTTTGAGCGAAACGCGCTGTTTCGTGTGGTAATGTGCAGTTAGAACGAGACGCAACGCTTATCAAGTATCCGCTAGCCTATAAATGCGCTATATTTCTAGTCAGTTAAGCCTGTAATTTTTTTTCCTACAAAATTACCACAAAATAAAAGTTAACAATATATACAAGGAAAACAAACCCCTCACATGATGTTCTGAAAATAATTCGAAAATATTTTGATAATAATTTTTTTTTAAGAAATATCATTTACTTTCATTATTGTATTGTTAATTTATTTTCATCTCAAAGTTTCGTAGATTAAAACCGTTTTCCTAAACTAGTTATACCTATAAATGGTTTAAATGGATAATGGTGCTACAAAATAATTTTCCATTTTGAATTTTTTTTTTTTTGACTTGTGTAGTAAGTACTGATTTGTGTGTTAAAATAACATGATTTTACCATGGCATGTTGTAAACCGAGAGTAAAAATAAGAATCTTCAGTAAATCAATAACTACGAATGGGTGGGGTGTAAAGATGGTGTAAGGGTGTACCTACTTATAAAGGAAAATTATATAATTTTCCGAGAACTTTGAACTAAAAAAAAGATGTCGAACTCGAACCAAAAATTATTTTTTCTATGGAAATCTCATGATAAATTATCGATCTATGATCATTTCGAAATTGTCTATGGTCATCAAGTTGTCATCTCTATTGTGCCTACCTCTAATTTAATTTTCCGTTGACATGAAAAAGAAAAACATCTGGTAAAAGATTTTGAAAATATAACAATTATCAATACAATGTAAGTAACGATATCTCTTTAGTTATTATAATGGTTTAATACTTGCCGTTTTCAAATACTACAATTAAGTCCACCTCAACGGTTCTGCGGCATTTTGTCGAATGACAACATTGATAGTTTGTTATTCTTCTGTTTCGTGCTCAAAAACGACAATTTTTTTTTCGTCTACCTACATTCCGATTACCTGTGCGAACGCGGCGCGATGTAATCAAAACAGATTAATACACGAAACACTGCATATTACAGCTATTTGCCTTTTGAAAACGGCGGTTGATAAATTATTCTTGACCGACAAATTTGCGGACATTCTGCTGCCATCGGTGAGTTTTTTTAAACATGTCTAATTCACGTTCGCGGGCTGCATTTTTCATGCCCTCGGACATTCCTAATATGGAAAATCGACTTGCGTGTTCCACTCTCCTATAATTGGAAGTATTATATTCAATTGACCACAATATAGCACGGTTGACAGTCGTTAGTGCGCAGTTTTACCGAGTTCAGGGAGTGATTAAACGTCTCCTGAAATGTGTCATCCTCTTTAATATTTGTCACGGTATTTGCATAATAAAACGTAAAGTTAGTTTTGGTGATGAAAATAAATGGTAATGGTATTATTAGATGCTACATGCATTTCCAGCGCGGCTCTCGAATGATAACTCTGCTTGTCAAAAGTGTTGATTTCCTGTGATTCCACTTTATTCCTGTGACAATAATAACATGTCACGGTATTCGATGTTTACGCAAACTTTTATTTTCCGATACTTTGATGCATTTTGTATCACAAAGTGTCCACGTTTCGTATATTTTATTTACAAATGCATTTGTCAAGCCTTTTTCATGCCTATGTATCGATTCTTCCACTGCAGATATGACAGTTCACTGGAAAAAGATAGTATCAATAAAAATTATAATGGTAATGAAATAAAATACCAATCTGCCTTGGACGATTTTGGTGCAATATCAATGGTAACATTGTATTTTTTATTCAGACAGGATGGAGGGCTTGGGCAATAACATAACAATAGATCTAACTGAATAATTAACCATCTATTGTTTCTCCGAAAGAGTAGGCAGAGAAGATGAACTACCACAAAGCTCTGTCTTGGCACAAGCTCCTTAAGTCTTTCACATTCATGCATCTTTGCCCACACACTTTTGTTTTCTGAATTCTTTTAATTAATTTAATATCTCAACTTGCGGCGTAGTCCAGCGGTAAGGCTCTTGACTCGCAAACTGAAGGTTGCGGGATCGAATCCCGGCGTGGCAAATAAATTTTATTTGATTAATTTGTGTTATTTCACAATTTATTAATTTAAAATTATAGTATATATGCGGCACGTTCCAGAGTGGAAGATACTCTCAGTATCGCCCTGGTGTAAGAACACCATTCAGAATTAAATCGTTGCTTGAAATGGCTTTAGCCGTGTTTGGTGACCAGATCTGAATAGCCAGGAACTTCCCACCTTCCTCTTCTCCATCTCCTTCCCCTCCCCACTACTTACAGCCTCCCAACATACCCCAATTGGGGATGCCATAGTCTCACTGGCTTCAGACGGGATCAGTTGGGACTCTTGTGCGGTATTCATATAAAAAAAATTAAAAAAACTTGTAATTCTTTTCACTGGAACTCCTTAGTTAGTTACTACCGGTTTTAGCTAAAAGGTTCTTAGAGTTATCTCTTTATGCATATCATTATTTGAATAATATATAGATTTGTTTTGACTTTCTCTCCGATTAAACCAGTAATCGGGGTGTGAAAATCAAATATCTCCTATAAATTCATAGATACTTCACTGTTTGCATTAAGTCTGACAGTTGTCAATTTTTTTTAATTGTGGAATGAGTGACCCGCTGTCTGATTACAGTGCATTTCGAATTCGACATATTCTTTGTAACCGTAAAAAAAGATGGTACGTTACATACTGGAAAATGAGGGATATGTTCCATTGTGTAGTGTGTAAGTCGCTGTCAGAAAACTAATGTATCCGTTAGAAAATTTGTTGTAAAATTACTTTCAGGGTTTGAAATTCCATCTCGTCCAACTCAATATTCTAAGTTTGGATACCGGTGTGGCCGTGGGTGCCCGCAGAGTGGGGCAAGGGGGGGCACTTGCCCCCCCCTGGATTGATAGAAAATAGTCGAATAATGTTACTTTTATTTTAAATCACTTTATGTTAGCATAAAGAAAGTGTGGAGAGACAGAACGTTGCCCCCCCCTAGAAAATGTGCAGCCCTTAAAGGTTGAAAAGCTGAGCTTGTCCTAAGAAAAAAGCACAACAACAAAAGAAATTAAAAGATAATAATTAGAAAACTTGACAAATTTCTTATCGAAATATGTTTTTTTTCCATGAATTAGGTAAGGAACTTGTGCTCTCATTTAATCAGTTCAAACAACCTGTGAAAGATAAACTAACCCGTTTCCCCACAGCAACAACTCTATTTTGGCAAACACTACTTGCTTCATTAACATACATACATTGTTTCGAATGTACCCTTCTGTTATTCCGACTTTAGACATGACCCCACTTGATCGTTCCATGTCTTTATCGGGCGTCCCCAACTTATTCTATCATTCACATTTGCGTCACATATTCTTCTTACAAGCCTTTTTTCGTTCATTTGCTCTAGATGCCCAAACCATCAAAGCGTCCCTTTCTTAATCTTGCTCATTACGCTTCCATCAGTATTGTATTCTTTGCGAATCTTCACACTTCTCATACGATCATACCTACATGAATCAATATTATATAATAATTCAGGGATCCCATTTCTACAGCATGCAGTCTGTGAAAGAAGACAATAAAATGTTTTCAAATATTGAAAATGTAATTCATATCCAAACTACACACAGCCTTCCTTTGGTCAAAGAGAAATGCCAGATATTATGCTTTGCGGACTGTGCTATTTCAAAACCCTGTAAAAATAGAATAGAGTACACAAATTTTAAATAAAATGTGATTTAACCCTAGTTTTTATCAAATTTTTTCAGATAGACGAAGAGTAACAGAGACCGTGAGAGCTAGCCAGATAAGCACTATTAATATTAAGTGGTGACTCGGTGACTGTCCTCACTCACCATGGAAGAGGATTCCGAGTACAAGAAGCTGCCCACGGATGAGAAGTGCGTCCACAAACTGTGGAAGGCACGCGTGGAGGGCTATGAGGCGGCTGCCAAGCTCTTCAAACAGATTGACGACGAGAAGTCGCCGGAATGGAACAAGTACCTCGGACTTATAAAGAAGTTTGTTTCGGATAGCAATGCTCTGGCACAGGAAAAAGGTAATTGTTTAAAAAAAATATATTATTACTAACTAATAAACCATCACACCGTTTCTCCGGAGGGGTTGGTACTAGTACTGGACATTAACGTACCACTATCTTAACTACTTGGACCCATTAGCTTGTTTTCAAGCTACCTAAAATACGGCCAGGCACATCGTCACTTTACCTTCTGGGTATGAGGTGTCAAAGTTTGCAAAGACCTGCACTCATTATCTATTTACCAATGTCCGGGTTTGAGGTTGAATCTTGTGTAAAGTAATTAATTGGACATATTTTAAAGGAAAGTATTTAAATAGGACATATACCTACCTTTTTAGAACATACCTAAACATGCAAATAAAACCTTGTGCAACCAGTTAAGGCATAATAATTCATTGCACAAGGTTCTAATTACATTTTCCTAATGCAATTCCTAGCTAGGGCCACATCCTATTTTAATATTTTCCATTAAAATATGATAAACAAAAATACTTGAACTAAAATTGTTAAATAGATTACGAAAATTCGTCTTTCGAAACTTAGAAACCTTAGAAAATGGTAAGGCGTAGTTAGAACCCTATCCAAATGAAGTGACGAACCATAATGCGTCTCGTATTTAAATCAACTGTCAGATACAAACAAAATAGAGAGTGTAAGTGATGATAGAACCTTGTAAAATGAATTATTATTGAAAATCCTTGGTGTTAGAACTTTGTCATACATATACTATTTACGAAAATACAACACAGATGGTTCTGAAAATTATTTTGGGAATAGAAATGAGCAAAAGAAATGCTTTGGCATTCAAAGGTCATTTTTGAAAAAAATGTCAGTTAGAACCCTAACGATATGTTAAGACGTATGCGGCGTACCTGAGTTATTAAGCGATTGCCAACTGTTGAAAATAACCGTTGGAAATAAAGACAACGTTGGCACGAAAATGAATAAAAATAATAAATAATGATTCTAAGAAGGTGATTCCAAGTGTTGGGATGTTGAGAATGTTATTTACCATCTTGCATTGTTTCCAACGGAATTGTTTTCGACTTTGGGCGTTATTTCCAATGTTGCTTTTATAATTCCCACGGCAACAGCAGGGGACCGGCAATGGCTCGCGACCTCCCATTTCTTTAATACGCTTGAGGGAGATGCAAGAAAATGATTACTTTTTCCTTTGAACGAAGCAGACATGTGCATACATTGTTTGTCTCACAATTATTATTTTTTTTTTTACCATAACTCCACAATTTAGGAGGCCCCGAGAAAAATAATTTCCCTCAGGGCCTATGTCTATCTATCTTGTGGATGCTGTGTGGAGGGTCTTTTAGAGGAGAGGAACGAGTGAACGTGGGTCTTGAAAAAACTCAGAAGATGTTGTAGGAGAGAGGAAACACAGAGGCTGGCAAATCGGTGACCGGACAACTCAGAATGAAACCAACTCAGAAGCACCTCAGAAAGGTCATTAAGAGTGATAATAAAAAATTATAAAAACATTGGTTGAATAGGTTAAGTTAGGTTAGGGTTACCGGCTATTTTTAAATTATACTTTCATAGCTTTTAATGACCTTTCTGAGGTGGTTCTGAGTTATTCTGAGTTGGTTTCATTCTGAGTTGGCATGGAACCGGCAAATCATACCCCAGCTGAGCTGTTGAACTTAAGTATTTAATGAGTACATTGTTGGGCGTTGACGGCATCTAGCTGTTTTTTCTTATGGAATTGTTTTCAACATCATTGGGAATTGACGGCATCTAGCTGTTATTTCCAATGGAATTGTTTTCAACAATATTGGGCATTGACGGCATTTAGCTGTAATTTCCATTGGAATTGTTTTCGACAACGTTGAGCATTGACGACATCTAACTGTTTCCAATGGCTTGTTTTATATATTTTAATATAGTGGCTAGTAAGGAAAATAAATCCTATTTTATTTTCTATGTTGTCGCTGGATAGAGATGAGATGGAAACATTGATGTAAATTTATAATAATTTATATAAATAAGAAAGTCTCTAGCGGGCGGGTGTGGATTTGATATGTATGTAAACCTACAGTTTAATTCCGAGACTGATGATAATTTCTATGCTTGACCTTTAAAACAAGAGGAAGGTCACCTTCTGCTTTAGATTTCGAAAAAGATTCAACTAGTTTTATACAAAAAGTAATTTTCATTTATTATTTTTACACAAAATTTTTTAATTTGGGAGGTGGGTATGGGTACCCCCACCCCGGGAACCATTTATTGGATAACCAACACCTCTGCCATAGGTCACCCCAAGAGTTTCACTACGTTTGGTGACTTAGCAGGGGTGCCATGGGGTGAGATTTGTCTAGGTCCTTGGCGACGGATGTGTTTGCCCACCATGCGTGGCAGGTAGGATCAGAAGAGACTGGTCGAGGGAGACCTTTTGACCTCTCCAGCCGGAGTCTCTCGACCCATCGCCTTGCATCAGGGATGGATTCATATGTCAGTTATTCCTCGACACATTGAACCCCAGATTCCTACCCAACCCTCATATCTTATTCCTTCCCAGAACTTTTCCTCTCCTTTACGTAAAAAGACCCTCCACACAGCATCCCCAAAGATGACATAGGCCCTGAGGGATTTTTTTCCTCTGGGCCTCCGGTGGAGCTAATGTAGAACAAAAAAAAAACAGTGCCTTAACTGCCGTAAGGTATAAAATGACAATCATCACAAGAAATGACGACCGGCCGTAGCGCAGCGGTAAGACGCTTGACTCGCGCACCGAAGGTCGCGGGATCGAATCCCGGCGTGGCAAATAAATTTTATTTGTTTAATTTGTGTTATTTCACAATTTATTCATTTAAAATAATAAATAGTATATTTGCGGCACGTTCCAGAGTGGAAGATACTCTCTGTATCGCCCTGGTGTAAGACCACCATTCAGAATTGAAACGTTGCTTGAAACGGCATTAGCCGTGTTTGGTGACCAGATCTGAATAGCCAGGTACTTCCCCACCTTCCTCTTCCCTATCTCCTTCCCCTCCCCACTACCCTCAGCATCACAACATACCCCAATTGGGGATGCCATAGTCTCACTGGCTTCAGACGGGAGCAGTTGGGACTCTTGTGAGGTATTCATGTAAAAAAAAAAAAAAAAAAAAGAAATATAAATATCCATCAATATTTAGCATCGTAAACTAGTCACCCGTATAATAAACAAATTAGGATCTTTCTATGATTTACTAGTGATGTGTTTGATATTTATGGGAGTGGCTGATAAATAGGCCTTTACATATCAGCTTGGACGTGATGGATCTGATTCCATTAAAGATTTTGATAGGCGTGGCGGTTTCCTATAATTTATAATGTCTGGCCAAGCGTTACTGTTGGACCATCCTTTTGTTTTGGCGAGTTTATTGTTTGTAGAAATTAGGGCAGACCTGGCCTAGGTATTTTAAAATTGTTCTTTTTAAAAGAAAGATAAACATTTCCAGCAAAATAAAAACACAAAAAAAAACCCCCTGAAAATTTGATTTAATTGACAAACGGCCGTGGATGTGAAAACATTACTAATTAAAAAATTGTTTTTGGAAAGAAATACACACTGTTTACACAGTGTGAGAGGGTCGTTTATCTCTGTTTTAGTAATGATGTCTGAGCGAAATTTGGAATTTTCCAAAGTATTTTGAATATTCTATATATTTCTAATTTTTGAAGGTGTTGTAAAAACAAATACCATTTATAAAAACTAGTTAAAACTACCTTTTAGATTTGTGTATTTGAAATACACTTTAGTTTTAAAAAACTGTCATATTTTAAGATTAAAACACGGAAAAAATGGGAAAAAAATTCTTACCAAAAAATATTTGATGAAAGTGTACGGAAATTAAAAAAAAAATCAAAATTTAAAAAATACAGTCCTTTTATATAATGAATTTGGAATGAAACTGTCACCTCACTTTTTTTCCGTGCATACAATAAAAAAATAATAAAAAATTTCAAAGTTTTCTATGCCAAAAAAATAACCTAAAAATAAACCGACATTTAAAAGTTATTTCTTGCATCTGTAAAGACGTTAATTTCTTTTATACGTTTACGAACACATGTATTAGATATTAATATTTAAAAAAAACACCACTTTTAAGAAATTCTCATAAAATAAAGATTTAAATATGTAAATTTGATGTTTTGTGTAACCCATAAAACAATATTTTGACTGTTCAATTTTTAAAGTACGGTTATTGTGCAATAACTTGATTAAACTGATGTAAAACCACACAAATAACACGGCAAATATATTAATTATATGAATAGAAGAGTGAATTGGTCACTATAAATCATTCAGTAAAATCGCAATATTTACTAACATAATTCCTGCCATTCATAAACTAAACTTTTATTTTCTGCGCGGGCTACAAAACTACAAATGTGCAGGCATGTCGCCATCGCCACCTAGCGGCTATGAATGAAAACAAACAATTTAATATGTACATTATAAAAAATTGCATTGTTGCCAGATTTAAAACGCATTTTAAAGTGACAAACCTTATTAGTAATATTTCGTGTTTTAGTGTAAATTACCGTTACCGCAGAAACACAGGTTATTGGTTCGTGCTGTGGTTTTTTTTTTAGTAAGGCTGTATAGTGGTTCGACTACCATAATACGGGCATTTGCATAGCTTGGTAGTCGAAAAACCATGTAAAACAAACCTGTAACAAACAAAATAAATAAAGAAAATTAAAAAAAAAATAAAAAAACTTTATGAATAATGGAAAATATTAGAAAAACTCTTACTACTATCACTATAAGCAGGAAATGTTGCTTGTGCAATGATGGAGTACATAACTAGCAGAGGAAATGAACCCACGTTGGGTACTTAACGTATTTGTACATTTGGGTAGCAAAACCGGTCAAGCTAGTCGGTCAGCTAATGTTTAAAAACGTTGTCATGAACATCAGGAAAGGTGATGCAGACTGGAGCTTGTATTTTTTTTGCATTTCGTGAAAGGAGAAGGATGGGGAAAAGAGATAGGATCAGAAGGAGACAGTTTTCAAGCAAAATACACCAGTCCCCATAAATTGGGTTTCACAATAATTTATCTTTTAACCCCTTTAGTACCAATTTGTTACAAGTGGAAGCATCTGTTTCCAGCGAGTAAATAGATTTCGATTATATAATATTATCGTATAGTTTGTCCGGAAACTCATGTTACAAGCAGGAAACTGGTGAATCTATATCACACTTTTATTCTGTCTGAGCATTTTGTTTTAATTTTTTTTTCCTTTTTTTCGCTAACTAAAGGGTTAAAAATTTTTTGGAGACAGATATACAAGATATTTTAAAAGTAAACAGCTGGTATTAACCCTCTAGTGACCGATTTTTGACCTAAAACATTCCATCTTTGGACTCGTTTTTTTTCCACACAGGCCATCTAAGGCCTATTTCCCTCTGGTGTCATATTTTGGGATGCTGTTAGGAGGGTCTTTTTAGAGAAAGGAAAACGAGAAAGTTCTGGAAAGGAAAAAGGTATGAAAGGTGGGTAGGATTCAGGATTCAGGGGGGGGGGAGTCAATATGTGATTTAAAAATCAATAGTACCCCAAATATTAATATTTTTTTATACATTAGCTCCACACAGGAGGCCCTGAGGAAATTAATTCCCCTCAGGGCCTATGTCATCTTTGGAGATGCTGTGTGGTGGGTCTTTTTGGGGATAGGAAAACGAAGGTTCTGGGAAGGTAAAAGGTACAAGGGGTTGGCAGGATTCGGTGGTTAATTTGTCCAGGAGTGATGAAGGACGAAACCATCTCTCCCACTGCAGTGCTTGGCAATGGATAGAGAGAGTCCGGCTCAAAAGAGGTCAAAAGGTCTCCTTCAATTGGTCTCCAGATTCGGCCTGCCACACAGTAAGTGGGCAAATCTCTGCCCGGAATGAACCCGGGCACCCCTCTGCCAAGTCACCAAACGTAGCGAACTACTTTGGTTAAACAATGGTAAGGGTGTTGGTTATCCAATAAATGGTTCCCGATTCGAAAAGTAAAAGTTCAAATAGAATGGAAGTTATTTAGATTTTGGGTGCTAAGAGTGTTAAGATTGAATCAATTGAATCACTTTCCAGTTTGGACACAAACCAGCCTCAGGCAACTTTACCGTCAATGAAAGAGACGCCCCCGTACAGAAAGTTGAACCTGGTCAGAAGATAACGCCCACTCCCAGTGCAGGCCTGTAATGTGCCATGTGCCGTGCTGTACCTTATTCATTCCATCTACACTCCAAGAGTGCAGTTAGCGATGCTAATTCAAGCGTGAAAATCGCCATTGTAATTATAATGCCAATATTATTTGTTATGTCCCAGTGAGCAGATGTTTTTAATCTGTTGATCGTAACAAGTTTACCGTATTTTAAATTTAGGCTTTTGACCCCAAATCGCTAAAATTTTAGTTTGTTTATTGAAAACAGGATTTTTCGATTTTAAAAATTTTTGTTTGTTTATTGAAAACAGGATTTTTCGATATTTCAAAGCTCAATAACTCATGATTGAAATGATAATTTATTTTAAATTTAAATTAGAATATTAAAATTTATTTTATTTATAGAGCATTACTGTAAAGAATTTTTTAGGTACTTAAAGCTATAGTTTTTTGTTGTTGTTTTATAGATTTGTTAAATGACCCTTTTTTTACTTTAGCTCCACACACAGGAGGCCCCGAGGGAAAAAAAGTCATCTTTGGGGATGCTATGTGAAGGCTCTTTTTAGGGAAAGGAAGTTCTGGGAAGGAAAAAGGTATGAGGGATGGATAGGAATCTGTGGGTCAATGTGTCCAGGAGTGACGGATGAATGAATCCATCCCTCCCACTGCGGTGCATTGCGATAAGTCAGGAGAGTCCGGCTGGAGAGGTCTCCCCAACCTGCCTCTCCTGATCCGGCCCGCCATGCAAACCTTACCCCATGAACCCAGACACCCTTGCTAAGTCAACAGACGTAGTGAACCACGTGGGGTGACCTATGGCAGGAATGTTGACATGAAATTGTACAAAAATAGTACTATATCTAAAAACTATTAAACGTGGTATTAATTAAAGATCAGCGGGTCGCAAAAAATTTTTTCAATTTGACAACAGATGTTGTCCTGAAGAAGGTTGAGATCAACCGAAACCGGTCGACAAATATAAATTACAGTAAAGTGGTTTTAAACAAAGAATTGGTTTCATTTTGTATAATATCAAGCCACAAGTGTTCGCTTTCTTTGATAATTTAAAACAATAGTAATTAATTTTTGACAAAATTTGTGTTTTAATTGGTTTTTCCGCATAACTTACAGCAGTAAGTGGAAATTTTATGTACTTGAGAGGTCAACTATTAAACACACATAAAAAAATTTCATTATCGCTGAAAAGGATTGCAAAAATTCATTAATAATATGCTTCCTTTCATGTATTTGTTCCTTCCTAAAAAAAAAACCTCTGCACAGCATCCCCAAAGATGCCAAAGGCCCCGAGGGAAATGATGGCCCCTGAAGTTTCTATATAAAAAAACCAATTTCAAGATAAGAATATTTCCAAATGAATGAAATTTCTTGTTACCTTATCTTTGATGATAAAAGATAATGGTTTAAATACGGAATTGATTTACGATTTTGACAATCTAGATTAATTTGTGCAAATATGCATTCAATAATTAATTCCATGTGCGAGAAACACAAAACGTATCTACAAAAAAACGAGTGTGCTTTGACCGCACTGCTGAAGTAAAACTTCACTATCTTATAAAAGAAGAGAGAAAGATAATGTGCACGTGCACTTCTCTCTCTTGCTCCTACAGTGTGATACAGCCAATAGGCCTGCACTGTGTCTTAGATATACGAAACGTAACTGGCTATGAGAGAAAGAGAGAAAGAAAATGTGTGCTCGCACCTCTCTCTCTTGCCCCTACAGTAATATACGAAACGTAACTCTCTCTCTTTCTATCTTCACTAACTTATATCTCTCTCTCAACTTCCGTTCACTTCGCCCGATCACAGTTTTCAAAGTAAAGAAATTTTACTTCAAAAATGAATGTCTTGACTTGCTTCGACTAAGGTTTGAACCTTCCTTCCCGGTGATCGAAATCAATGCGCTACCAACCTTGCTGAATTCAAATTTTTTAAAATCAGTATCTATTTCGTTTATCAAGTGCTTTAATTAATTTCATAGACTTCTTGATTTTATTTTAAATTAGGTCCACATAGGAGACCCTGAGGAAAATAATTCCCCTCAGGGCCTATGCCAACTTTGGGTATGCTGTGTGGAGGGTCTTTTTAGGAAAGGAAGGAGAGGAAGTTCTGGGAAGGAAAAGGGTATGAGTCTTTTTTCATTACTTTTAATGACTTTTCAAAGGAGTGATGAAGTTGCACAATGTTGAGTTGTCGGTCACCGGTTTTATAACATCTCCAGGTTTTTATAAAGCACATAAGTCAACATTGCAATATTATGTATTTTTCCAGGTTTGGAGGCGGCATTGGCCTTCGTGGAGAACTGCGGTCACGCTGGCAAAACAGTCGGCGAAGTGATGTCGAGCATCGTCGCCAAGTGCATCGCCGCCCCCAAAACCAAGACAAAAGAGCTGGCGCTACAAGTCACCCTCATGTACGTGGAGATTGAGAAGCATGAGGCTGTGCAGGAGGAGCTAATGAAGGGCATGGAACACAAGAACCCCAAGACAGTGACGGCGTGCATCCAGGCCATTACCAGTGCCCTGCGTCAGTTCGGCAATAAGGTGATCAGCATCAAACTGCTGGTGAAGAAGATACCCACTATGCTGACAGATCGGGATAAAGATGTACGGACGGAAGGCAAAGCCTTGGTGGTGGAGATGCATAGGTTTGAATACTGTTTTTGTTTTGTCAATATCCCTTGATAATCTATCCATTCCGGAAGACACTAGACACTAATTTAGCCATTCCGGAACACTAGACACCAATTTATGCATTCCGAAAGACACTACACACTAATTTATCCATTCCACAACATACTATGACACTAATCTATCCATTCCGGAAGACACTCGACACCAATTTATGCATTCCGGAAGACACAAGACATTAATTTATCCATTCCACAACATACTATGACACTAATCTATCCATTCCGGAAGACACTCGACACCAATTTATGCATTCCGGAAGACACAAGACATTAATTTATCCATTCCACAACATACTATGACACTAATCTATCCATTCCGGAAGACACTCGACACCAATTTATGCATTCCGGAAGACACTAGACATTAATTTATCCATTCCACAACACACTATGACACTAATCTATCCGTTTCGGAAGACACCCAACACCAATTTATGCATTCCGGAAGACACTAGACATTAATTTATCCATTCCACAATACACTATGACACTAATCTATCCGTTCCGGAAGACACTAATCTACCTATTCCGGAAGTCACTAGACATTAATCTGTCCATTCCGGAAGATATTAATCTGTTCATTCCGGAAGATGCAAGTCTATCTATTCTGGAAGAAGCTAATCAATCAATTTCGGAATTTACTAGACACGAATCCATTTCTTACAGAAGGGACAGATTTTGTAAGAGCTAGGCTAGGAATCCAAAATACGCTATCAACTGTCTGCCTACAACATATCTGGTAATATATTATGGAATAGAAGTCTGGAGAAGCTCATGGTCACTGGCAAAGTGTTTAGCAGAAGAAGTAGAGGAAGATGTCCGAAGCTTTGGACAGATCAAGTATCACCCATGTCCAGAATGTGGATATCCATGCCTCTCTATCCAGCGCAGGACCATGAGGAGCGGAGAGGCCGGTTAATCAGGACAATACTACAGGCATTAGTTGATTGGTTAGTTGGTTGAGCTGTCCAAAATCATGTTTGTTTTGTTTGTCCAGATGGGTGGGAGTGGCTCTGGAGCCCCACATCGGCCAGCTGCAGCCCGTGGTGCTTCAGGAGCTGAGGGACGCTTTCTCCGACAGCCCGCAGAAGGTCACCCCTGAGAGGTACCTGAGGAGTCAGCAGGTTCACGCCCCCGCTGCCTCCGCCGGCCAAGGGGATGAAGGCAAGTTACCCCTGTATGGTAAAACCCCATCAATTAACAAATTCCCACGCAATTCGAAATACCCATATCCGCCTCTCGATGTACAGTTTGGCCCTTTTCCTTCACAATACACCTGTCCCATTCACTATTTTCACCAATTTTTTGAAGTGAACATTTCTTTAGCACCGTTGTGATTTGAAATGAAAAAGCGACACTAAAAAGAGAGAAACACATCTATAGGATTCAGCCTGTGAAAGAATGAGATAGAATAATCGGTCTTCTCTTTGTGCTCTGTAGCCTCCCCACTCTTGTCTACTTTAGTTTTCTGAATGTTTCTCTTCTACCTCGTGTCGATTTAATATCATGAGTTAAAATATAAATGTTAATTATTTGTCCAGACGGCGGTGACTACGAGAACGAGGATGAAGAAGAGGACGCCAGCATGCCCGATGTGGATCCCTACGAGCTGTTGGAGCCAGTGGACATCATCAGCAAGCTGCCCAAGGACTTCTACGACAAGCTAGAGGCCAAGAAGTGGCAGGAGAGGAAGGAGGCCCTGGATGCGCTCGAAAATCTGCTGAAGACAGCCCCCAAACTAGAGTCGGGGGACTATGGGGACATTCTCAGGGCACTCAAGAAGGTAAGATTACGAAAAAATTATTTACCGACTTTATGGAATTTGTTAAATATGTACTTGAAATATTATACAGAGCCGTAAGGTGATACTCTGTTTCTCCTGTCTTCCACCAGTGACCATCCACTTTTTCAGGTTCAACTAAAAAATATATCAAGCACTAGACAAAGGCAAAAGATCTCTTGCAATATTCATAGACCTAAAAAAAGCTTTTGACAGCATAAGTCACAAAAAATTACAATACAATCTTAACGGAATCGGAATTATAGATAACGCTAAAATGTGGATAAAAAGTTTCCTGAACTCTAGAAATCAATATGTAAAAATAAACAACACTCTTAGTGAAACAAATACAAGCGTCTTTGGAATACCACAAGGCACCATTTTGGGCCCTCTTCTATTCATCTTGTATGTTAATAATATCTTTTGAACTTCTCAGTTTGGCGAGCGACGAGTCCAAAGTATTTTTTTTGTAGGCAGACGCGGTTCCTTGCACTGCTCGTCTTCAGTCTTCACATTACTTAGAAAGTCATTTTAGCCCTAGTCATCGATATACGAAAGTATGCTCCAGTCTAATTCTCGCCAGGTCATTATTGTGCAAATTCCGATGTGCACAAAACTTTGGGAAAACATTGGCTGGTAATGGTATGTACTTGGGCGAGACAGATTATGCCCATAATGGCAAATCATGTGTTGAGCAGTGCATATATCATAATAAATATATAAACAAAACTCATGCCATGCATTATCTATTCATAGTGTGAAGCGCCTTGTAGGTACAGTGAAACCTTTTTAAGAAATTTTCCAAGGGGCCGTAAACAACAAACTTCTTAAGCAGGAAAACCTCATTGGTGGGAAAAATTGGGTCAATTTTGGGCTGAGGGACCGAAAAAACCAAACTTAAGCCACGAAACGTCTTAAGAGAGAACTTCTTAAGAGGGTTTCACTGTAATTGTATTTTGCGTAACTTTAATTACGCATAATCCAGTGAGTCTGGAATGGATTCATTTATGAATATTAATTAACAATGTTAGCGCTGTGCACAGTTGGCACAGTTCCCTTGAGGTTTTTTTTTCACAAAAACGGCGCTACACAAATCATTCAAATACTATTTTTGTTATTGTGTGAGGTGAATTTAAACAGCTTCATAAGATTTTCAGCCATGAATTGCATATCCTTTACTCTGGAGATGATTTGCGAACGCTGACGGAGCAATATTATTTATTAATTTCTTTACAAGTGTAAGTTAGTGGAGTGAATGAATTGCTACATTTATATTACATAGTAGGTACATTTTAAAAGTGAAATGCACTTCGCTGGCTGCCTCTTTTGTGTGCACTATACACTGGTTATGGTCAGACAGTGGATAGTCTATTTTGGATGCCTAGCTCTTCTTCAATGGATAGATTAGTGGGCCTCACTGCATAGAGTATTTGTATCTCCAGCACTACATTTTAGGTTGTTCATTCCTTTCCTTTGGCTGGCTCTTAATCAGTGCTTCTATTAATATATAAGATTGTAATAATGTAATGTGTTGTTTGTCCAGGTTATAGCCAAAGACTCGAATGTAATGCTGGTGGCCCTGGCGGGTAAATGTGTGTCCATGCTGGCGGCCGGGCTCAAGAAGAAGTTTGGGACGTACACCACGGCTCTGCTACCCGCGTGCCTGGAAAAGTTCAAGGAGAAGAAACCCAACGTGGTCTCCACGCTGCGGGAAGCCGTAGACGCCATGTACCCCTGTGTGAGTTCATTACACGTATTACACACAATTACGTCCTAAATTTATTAACCTCTAAATAATCCTTATCAGATGAGAATTCGCAGAATTGTCCAAAAATTACCTTGATGAATTTTTTACCATTTTGAACAAAACTCATCAAGGTAATTTTATGGTTTTGAAATGATAATATGCATAGTTTCTACCAGGATGTCATTTATCCAGTATCTACCCTCCCTAACCACATCGCTGGAAAAACAAGTTTTTTTTTTGTTTCTGAAACAAAACAAGAAGATTTGGGACTACATTGGAAGCATTTTGTTACTTGTTTGTGTTCATAATCTCGTTTATGAACCAAAAGAAGGTTTTTGACCTTATCAAGATCGTTTTATACTTATTTGTGTTGTTGTAGTAGCGATAATTACCTCGAGGTACCGCGGTGAAACTAAATAAACTATATTTGTAATTGTGTTGTGTTTGCCTTCGCAGAGGTAAGTGATTGGTTGTCCTTCCTTGTATCCATTTTATTCCCTGCACATATTTTCACCCAATTTCAGCAAACACCGTTTTATTTCATTTCATTTAGTTTAGTATTTACAGTCCATTTCCAAATGCATCTGAAGCTGTAACTCGTAAACAGTTTCGGATGCAACAGTAATTTTAACGCAGTTCCGGGAATTCGTAGCCGACAGTCGGGAGTTAACCTCGTTAATGGGCACCATTCAAATATCAAGAATTCAAAATGACGCCGATGTACCATTTGATAGACATCAAATATAAATCCATCTGTAATATATTGGTGCTTAACTGTTTTATGGTATAAAGAGTTAAGTCAGATAGATCCCAAAAGTTTTGTTGTTGCGTCTGCTTTTTGAAAAGACAATATTTAATTTTCTATTTCTTTTCTAACAGACGACGATAGAAGGCATCGCCGAGGATGTTGTGGAGGCGTTGAACAACAAGAATCCGTCGGTAAAGGCGGAAACTGCCGCATTCCTCGCCCGCGCTTTCACCACCACACAACCCGCCGCCCTCACCAAGAAACTGATGAAGACTTATGTCGGGGCATTACTCAAAATACTGGAGAGTGCAGGTGAATAGCAAATATTACCTAAAGGGTGCTATACACATTTGCTTTTAACTGTGACATCAAACTTTACAGTTAAATCGCATCGCTGTTTACCTAGGTACACACACTCCATTAAAACTCTGGCATCTGATGAACTGTCTGATTATGTAATCTGATCGGTAATTCAATGAATAAAATATTTAATCACTGATGACAATATTAGCGACTCTCAAACGGAAATTTGAAACAGGATAAATAGGACCAAATCTTTTTCTCTGATTATTCCGTTTTGAATTTTCGTTTGAGAGTCGTTGCTAATATTGTCTTCAATGAATAAGTATTAGGGGGCATCCATTAATTACGTGAGCACAAACGGGAGGGGGGTCCAGCAAAATCTCACGTTACTTGAAAAAAATATACGAATTGGCCCAAATTTATCACACCGAGGGGGGGGGGGGGGTCTAGATTGGAAGAAAAACTGCTCATGTAATTAATGGATGCCCCCTTACAATTGGAGTTTTTGCTCATTAATCCCTCAGGCCTTTTTGTTTTGTTTTATTTGCTTTTTAGAACAACTCATAGGTCTTTTACTATCATGCTTAGAAATATGATCTAAACGATATGCATAAATAATACGGGCATGTACCTAGCGTGGTAGTCCAAACACCTATAATACTGTGTACGGGACAGGCACTGTAGTCGCCAGCCGCACAGACGATGAAGTGGGAAGTTGCCGGCTGGCCGCTTTGACACCTAGGGAGAAAGTGAGGAAAAAATGTAGGGAGAGGGAAAAGTGGGGAGATTTTAGGAAAATTGGGTAAATGTAGGGAGAAAGGTAGATGGCAAGGGGGGCGGAAGGGGGGTAGAGGTAGAGGGAAAACCTTCGCCTTGAAAAAGGCGATCGACCAATTGTATGTTTCGAAGTCTTCAGGGAGGGCGGTTCGGCCAGGGCCAAGAAGAAAAGTCCAAGTTGTCCAGGGGTCGATCGGAGAAGGCAGAAGAGAAGGCGAGATGCTGTTGTGGCGATGAGATCTGGAACTCTACCGATCTGGCAGTCTAACAGCCGTATTTAAAGGGCTCAGCGACGGGAGTCTGCCCATCTCAGTCCTTTGTTCATCTCAATTCTACGAACTGAGATGAAATTCTTAGAATTTTGGCTGTTAGAGTTGTAAAACGCCACCGCGTTCGTTCCGCTATTGCGCAACGAAGCTGAGAACGCCACAGAGTTTTATCTCGACCTACTCTCGATGCCTCTCCGATCATTCGTTTATTATGTGAGTTTGCACATTTTACATACATTTATTTTGGTAACGAACAGTCTGCACAAATTGGAATGATTTTATAGTTGTGCAAAACTGTTATACTGACACGAATACATAGGTTGCACAAATTCGAATTTGTGCAAGTGTTATAAAGATACAAATACATAGGTTGCACAAATTCGAATTTGTGCAAGTGTTATAAAGATACAAATACATAGGTTGCACAAATTTGAATTTGTGCAAGTGTAAATAATAGAGATTTGCACAAATTGGACCCGTGTGAAGGTTTGTATAGGAACGGCTTCGCACAGATCGAATTTGTGCAAAGGAAAAGTCAATTTAAATAATTTAAATAGTGTAGGTATGTACACTGAGGGTTGGGGTCAAGCTTTATTTTTTGTCTTAGGCTGACTGCCTGACCCCGTGAATATTTTTATTCTTTCATAAATATTACATTAAAATTACACATGAAATTATACTATAATTAATCTTAAATATTTCCGGTACAAACTGTAAAAAATTATATGATGAATATAGAAAAAAAAGGTATTTAAGTATTGAAGAAAATACTGAAGTATGAATTGTTGTTGTTTTCAGACCCTGTAGTGAGGGATCAAGCCGCGGAGGCTCTGGGAACAGCCATGAAGCTGGTCGGGGAGAAGAACATATCACCTTTCATAGGTAAACTGGACAATCTCAAGGAGCAGAAGATACAAGAGTGCTGCGAAAAGGTAACTGTTCCAAGAGTCTACCCAATTATTTCCCTGATAATTTGTTCATTTGCTTTTGTCTCCTAATGTCTTAATTGCCTGTTAATTCAAAATATCTTACAAAACTTCATTTTGAATTTGAAGTCAAAATACGTAACCAAACCTTAATTATTATTTAAAATAAAACAATAACTTTGTAAACACCACTTTTATTTTCTATACTATTCATGATTTTGCAGTCAACTTTGGCATTATTATTAATAATTGCCAATGTTGCCTCCAAATTCATGAAAAATTCAATTCGTTACAAGACCTATATTTTATAATTTAAAACAAATAAATAAAGTAGCACATATCCATAGTAGATATTTGGTATGTATATGGTAAATTCACAGTGAACAATAATTTTGTCTTGTTTTCCACAGGCTGTGATAATCGTAAAAGTAGCTGGTCCAAAGAAAGAGGCTAGGCCCAAGTCCGCCCCGGCCGCAAAGGGAGGCTCCACGGCCCCTAAAGCCGTCAAGAGGCCCGTAACAGGTAATTTACCCACTTTATTTATTAACAACTAAGGTCCTAAGGGAAAGAGGGAAGTATTGTCAAAATCAAGCATAAGATGCATTAATATTAATGTAACTTGTTAAATATTGTTTAGGTGGTCCAGCCAAGAAGGCGGCGGCAGCGAAGAAACCTGGTGCAGCGGCAAAGTCCCCAGCGAAGGCTGCGCCCCCTCGGGAAATCCCCGAGAGGGAACTCAGCCAGGAAGAGGTGGACGAGAGAGCCGAGGAACTCCTCGAATCTTCCGTACTTAGCGGTGAGAACATTAATCAAGTGTTAATGTGTTGAATTGTATGTCAATTATTAAGTTATGGGCATTATTTCTAACTCTCATAATATAAAATTTGAATGTGCCTGAAAAGGTAGGGTTCTGTTATAATAAAATATGCTTTGTACTCACTTGCGTTTATTAAACACAAACCAATTAACTGAGTAAGTAATGACAAATATGGATTGTTAACCGACACAATAACGACGTTTTACATCACGGAGTAACGTTCCGTGCCGCCCCATCTCTGGTCTCCTGGATGGTGGAAATATGTAACAGAGTGAAAATATGTAATCATCACACCGTTTCGTCGGAGGGGTAGTTAGAGAGGATGGTCCGCCACACAACAATGTCTTTGGAAACTCTCCTTGCTTCATTCATACATTATCTCTGAGACTGTTATTCTGACTCTTGACATGATCCATCACAAGCATTTGATAATCGTGACCTGCTTCCTCAGACATACCCTATTTCTTTTACCATTCACTTTTGTATCATATATTCTTTTTACAATCGTTTCTCCTTTCATCCACTCCACATGTCCAAACCATCTGAGTATCGCTTTCAGTCTTACATCAACATGGTCAAATATGGTTTTACTACAGGCATACGCATTTCAACAACATTCGGTCTACACTCTCTACCACCTCCACTTCTTTTTGCCGTACATCGAAGTTGGTATCGACATTTCATTGTGGACTACTAGCCTCATTTTGAGGTTGTCATACTTTTCTATGTATTCTGTGTCAATGCTAGGTTTAACTTCCAAGTTTCCGCGTTCCTTATGATCTGTCTCCTTGCAGCTCTGACCGACCCCAACTGGAAGATGCGCCTGGAAGGGGTGGAGGGTTTCCGCCACGCCCTCGCCGACCTGAACCCCTCTGAGGTCAGCGGCCAGCTCCTGGTGAAGATCCTCAACAAGAAGCCCGGCCTCAAGGACACCAACTTCCAGGCGCTGAAGATGAAGCTGGAAGCCGTCAAGGCCGTCACTGACAAGTTTCCCGTTTCCACGTAAGCCATTTATTCATATCTTGGATAAGATTTGGTCATTTAACCTTTGCAAAGCTTGCCTTTTCATGGATCACATCGCACCCGGGGAATAACAATGGCACAATTCAAAAAACTTCTTTTTTCAGGAGAGCAGTTTGAATATTTCGTTTGAGTGTATTAAATCAGTTTATTAACCACTAAGAAAAACATTGTTTTACAAAAGTTGGGAAGCTGTTATGTAATTTTGTTACATATTTATTTATTTATTCATTTGTTTGACATAATAGCTTACATTTCAAAAATAAAATCAACAATGTCGGCCTCACTGGGTAGCTCACCTGTGCTGAGGCCTCCATTTTATAAAACAAAAACAAAATAAACTAAAAATTAAAATTTATAATTAAGTTTAAATTATAGGATAAAATGAATTATTTTATTACTAAAAAAAAAAAAAAATTTAAATCGGTATATATTACATATATTATGTGTTGTGTGTTTGTGAGTGATGTGTATTTTATATTGGTTTTGAGTATTACGTGTAGTTGTGTTTTATTTTGTAATGAAATTTTGGTAATATTGTCTTTTTTGTTCTTTAATCCATTTTGTAATTTTGAGTATGAAATTATTTTTGTTTTCTTCCATTTTATTTTCAAGGGTAAGACTGTTGAATGCTTTTATAGCATGATATTTATAGTGCCTTTGTCCAAAGCTTGTATTTACCGTCGGAGTTTTTAGGTTGTTTTTGTACGATTGTCTAACTGGTCTGTTAGTGATAGTTCAGCTCAAATGATCACTGTGCCACTATTTTTGCTTGAATTCGAGTAAAATATTATAATATAACAATGACATTTTCGATTTTTAAGGCCCCAATAATATTTTTAAGAATTGTGCCGTTTTTTCAAAGGTAGAACAGATATCCAGGAACATTTCTACATACTTAACTCAAAAATGCAATTTTTTGACTTGTGCCACTATTATCGCTCAGGTGCGATATATCAGTTGGGTAGTATCGGCATAATGCTGACAATTTTGTTTTAACCTCCCTCTTTCTCATAAACGACACATGTAACAAAAAGAGGTTATACTAGTTCCAGCGAGAAATCGTACGTAATGTCATCGTTCTTGTATCTTTTGTCTTCTTCTTTTTCAAACAAGATGCTTGAGAAGGAAGAGGGCGAACGTCGATGACGTCCATACGAGCTCTCGCTGGGACTAGTTTTCAGTGGCAGAATCACAACTACTAACTAGTTACAGTGAAACTCACATTCTCCCACAGAAGAAGTTTTGTTTGACGGACATTGAAAAAAAATGATGTAATTATTAATCCCTCATATAAAGTTTTTCCGGTCCCTTTGAAAACCTTGTAAAAGACTACTAGATATTTATATATTTTTCAATTTATTGCACAGAACCTGCGTAGACTGCATTATCTCCGACATAGTGGAGAAACTCTCGGACCCCAAATGCTCGGGGGCTGCTGCAGACGCACTGACGGGGCTGGCGGAGGCCTGCCGGCTGGAGCACGTTGCCTCCCAGGGTCTGGAGTACGCCCTGGACAAGCAGAAGAGCCCCCGCGTACAGACAGAGATCTTCTCCTGGCTATCGGGGGCACTTAAAGACTTTGGATTGGCGTAAGTAGTGTTCCGTCAGGTGAAACTAATCTGTTATTTTTGTGCCAAAGGGTAAATATCGCCGATCTAGGGGTGTGGCCTCTTCCCCACCACTCACAGAGAGCCAGTTTCCATTCGTCTCGAAAATTGAGTGAAAAATCTATTTTGATCAGTTTTTCTGTGATTTAATCTCACTGATGAAATGCACCCGATCGTGTTTGGATTTGTGTTATGCCTGATGGAAGATTAAGGCAATTGTGAAAGGGATTCCATATTAGATTTTTTTTTTACATTAGCTCCACACAAGGGGCCCTGAGGAAAATAATTTCCCTGAGGGCCCATGTAATCTTTGAGGATGCTGTGTGGAGGGTATTTTTAGGAAAGATTACATGAGTAATCTTTGGGGATGCTGTGTGGAGGGTATTTTTAGGGAACTTTCGGAACACAAGGCTGGTTTAAGTACTTTTTTTTTACTTAACGGTGATTCTGCGTAAGAGTCCACAAGATTAAATTATTGTTCCACGCGGAGCAAGTAAATGGTTTCGCTCTGAATTTTTCTGTTTTTTATCTGGAACTAGAATTTCATTATTTTACTCAAAACATGAAAATGGTTTCTCTTGAAATACGTCAACAGATGAATCCGCCACTGGAATTATTTTTTTGCATTCCGAACACAAAACTGGTTTTAATTTAATAAGGAATCTATGCGTGAGCCTGTTTATTGAAACATTTAATAATAATAATTGGACAATTTGTAGAGCGCCGTTTTTGTGAAAAATCACCTCAAGGGCGCTTGAGGTGATTTAAATGGGCAGAAGTGTGATATTACAGTAAGAATGTAGATAACACAAAGCAAATCGTAAATCGTAAAGTTTGCCAACCCCTGACCTATACCAATCTTAACTCCATCTTTTTGATTTTTACAGGCTTAACACAAAGGTGGTTCTGATCCACGTGAAGAAAGCCCTGGCAGCTAACAACCCGGCCATCCGGGGCGCAGCTGTCAGCTTCCTGGGCACCCTACACCTCTACATGGGACCCGCATTGACGGCCTTCATCGAGGCGGAGAAACCCGCCATCAAGCAACAGATCCAAGCTGAGCTGGACCGACTGGCCGATGAGGAGGCACCTTCACCTATCAAAGGCATGACCAAGGTATGCTGCTATTGATTCCATAATAAAACAGAACAATAACAAAACAGGAGAGTTATGAAACAGAATATGTAGTAACAAAGCAGAACGTTAAAGGAAAGTGAAGAAAAAAACAACAATCAACTAACCTATTCTTTTATCATGTTCTGTTTTATCATGTTAATGCTGCAAACATATATCTTACAGACCTTTTTGTTAGTGTAAATACCGTGCACGGGTTTGACTTGTCTTCCTGGTGCCTGCAAATCAATATTGTTAGTTCATTGTTTGTTGGAATGGTTTCCTGGAACTAAGGCTGCAGATACCCATGATATTACATGGACATGAAAAACCTAAATGGTTTTCAAATTTGTATTTATGTTCCAGTCTGCCAGCAAAGGTTCCAATGACGAAAACATGGGAGATGAAGATTACGGCAATGAGGATTCTTCGCCCCCAAACGCATCAACCACAGACGTCCGGCCGCGTGTGGATATTGCACCTCTCATCACAGACGCTTTGATTCAGGAGATGAATGACAAGAATTGGAAGGTTAATTATTATTGCATTTTACATGTACATATTCTTATTTTGTTATTTTGACAAAGGGGGATAATGAAAGCTGAGCAACATTATTAGGAATAAGCATTTACTTATAAAAGATATTGCAAGCTTATTTTCTGCTACATTATATTTTCTTCTACTAAAAGTTTCACTTCAACCACTAAAACTGGAACTGATTATGAAGAATAATTCTGACAAGGGATAAAGTAGGTGCCTAGTCTACCAGTGGAGTTCCTGTACTCTTCAGTGACCTAAAGTGCTAAGATTGCAAAATACTATGTTATTGATGTTGTAGCTGATTAATGTTAATGTATGATTTTATTTCAGGATTCTTGGGGAAATCCAGCCTCCCCAAACTGAAAGAATCTACTTAAACCTACCTATGTAATTGTGTTTTACAGAAAATATTTCATTTGTCTTTTATCAAAATTAAAATTGGAATTGGGTACTTCAGGCATGCCCAACCTGTGGCCTACGGGCCGCATGCGTCTAATTGAAGGTTTTTTTGTGGCCCATAAAGAAGTTTTCAATTTTCTATGTTTTGGATTTTGGTGTTCATACAAAAAATAATCGATGGCAGTTTTGATTTATTGCTTGAAAAGTATTAAAACATTTATTTCACTAACTAAAAGCTTAACTTTAATAAAAGCAGCTCTTCTGTTGTTAAATGTCACACGTCTGCTACTAAATGTTTATCTTAATCTACTTACAGCGTCACTTCTGTTCCTGTAAATGTTTCTCCAATTATTAATTGCCTTGTGTATTTACTAATTATTTGCGTATTCCAGGTGAGAAACGAGGCGTTGGAGAAGGTGCGCACCATCCTGAACGAGGGGCAGCTGATCAAGCCGGGTGTGGGGGAGCTGCCGGGAGCCCTGGCCCCGCGCCTGGTGGACTCCAACTCCAAGATATCACAGCTGACACTGCAGGTCTGCGAGATCCTCGCCACCGCCATCGGCCCCAAGGCCAAGGTGCACATACGGACACTGTTCCCCGGCATCTTCCAGGGTAAACTAATCAAACAAATCAACCACATTTACTGTTAGGCACACCATCAAAGGCACACAAATTAATTATGAAAGTTATTCTTAAAGTTCCCATAATAACAAGTACTGTAGATATATTCAACAAATTCCATGTATTAAAACAATCTTAACTCATCTGTTTAAAAATAAAACAAATACATTTTATGAAAATACCCAAAATATTGTAAACACGCGGCACAAAACCAAAGAACTCATACAAACACCTAAAACAAACACAACATTTGGTCAAAGAAATTTCAAATACATTGCGTCTAAAATATACAATAACCTACCTGACAAAACAAGACAATCGAATAATATAAAACAAATACAAAATTCTGATAAAACAATGGATCATCGAAAAAGGTCGTGCAATAATTAGTCACCTCACCAAAATATAATCCCCTTATCCCATTATTATTACCACTACTACCAACCTGAAATTTTTTGTCAAATATTTTTACTTAATTGAAAAATGTATTTTATTTAATATTTATAAAAAATATTTGTAAACTAGTCGTGTCTCGACACAGGATTTCCTAGTGAGACAGGCAAGGCCAAAAAAAAAAGTTAACTTTATTGTATAGATGCATAAATAAATAAATAAATAAATAAAAAAATAAAAAAATTTAAGATGACTTTGCAAAACTCTCATGTCCAGGCAATCACGGCCTCCCCGGTCGAGGGGTAAGATTCTCGATAACATTGCTTGAAATGGCTTTAGTCGTATTTGGTGAGCAGATCTGAATAGCCAGGTACTATTCCACCTTCCTCTCCGTCAACTCTTTCTCCTCCCCCACCTTATCCCAATTGGAGATGCCATAGTCTCACTGACTCCAGATGGTTGGGAGCAGCTGAGACTCTTGTGAGGTATTCAAATAAAACCCTCAAATGGGGAAAAAAGACATTACAAAACACAAAGGTTCAGTTCAGCCTTCTTGACAAAGCAAAGTGGAGATTGTTGGACTGAAAAGAAAGAGAACAAAAAAAATGAAACAAAAACAATAACAACAAGAATAGCAATTCTCCACCTTCCTCTCGGTCTTCTCTTTCTCCTCCCCACACCTTCAGCCGCCCAACATACCCCAATTGGGAGCAGTTGGGACTCGTGCGATATTCACATAAGAAAAAAGTCACTACAATCTCCTGAAGAGTGATGGCGAACTCAGAGGCAGAACTCAGATATAATATAGAAAAACAAAAATCTTGTAGTGGACACAGCTATCAAACTGCCAGGATTCTTTCTCCCTCGGTATATGTGGTTTCTTTCTCCTTGGCCAAACTGCATCCACACCAGTCATAGTCGCTGTGCAAACAAGATGCACAAAGCATCTGCAGGACTCTGAATTGTATTAATGTGGACAAATACATACAGTGAAACCCTCTTAAGAAGTTTTCCAAGGGACCGGAAAAAACAAACTTCTTAAGCAGGAAAACCTTATATGTGGGAAAAATTGGACCAATATTCAGCCGAGGGACTGAAAAAACCAAACTTCTTAAGCCACGAAACGTCTTAAGAGAGAACTTCTTAAGAGGGTTTCACTGTATATGGAGTTGTATTATTAATTCATGAAACTGTAATTTAAATGCTAAACACTTATCCTTCTTCCTCAGGTCTGGGAGACTCCAAGACGTGGATCCGCTCTGCCGCCTTGCAGTGCATCAACGTGTGGACAGCCCAGTGCGGAGTGTCCTCAATCTTCGAGGGCGAGATTGTGTTTGACGCCCTCAAATCAGGCGGGCCCATTCTCAAGGCTGAACTGTGGGCGTGGCTGGCCGAGAAAATGCCTAACGGTACATAAATAATTAATTTTTGATTTGATCTACGTTCTTTCACTGCTGAATTTTTTGAAGAAAGACACTTTTCCGTTTTAAAAATAATCTGAGTATTTAATTCATCCTACTAGAATCGTATGACTAATGCGAACGTTGACGAAGTAGTTGATTCCTTTTATAACATCTTAAATAATACCATCAACCAATTTGTCCCCAAACGCATCGTCAAAAAGAAAAAATTTCCTAACTGGTATTCAGCTCCTCTAATCAAAATTATTAAAGAAAAACAAAAACTTTATAAAAAATGGAAATCCTATAATAATTCAATAGATTACATAGAGTTCACTATCAAACGTACACAACAAAAACACCTACAGAAGCATTGCTATAATCAATATATAAGTTCGGTTGAATCTAATATTCAGAATAATAATAAACAACTCTGGAATTACGCTAAAAACAAAAGTAAAACAATCGGCATCCCACAAATCATGCACCTTAAAGACGAGTCTGGCACCGGCGCTCATCAAGTATGTGAATTATTCTCTAAACACTTTCAGTCCACCTACGTAAGCGATATGAGCACGAACAATACCAGCACACTTGATAGCTCTACGTTTGTAAATAATCATTCCTCGATTGGTAACATAAATATTGACAATCTAATGATCAATAAATACCTGAATAATTTAGATGTTAGTAAGGGTGACGGTATCTCGCCATATTTTGTCAAAAAATGTGCCAAAACTCTTTCTTACCCTTTAACTAACATATTTATAATGTCACTAAAAGAAGGTAAATTTCCCACAAAGTTTAAAGAAGCAATTATAATCCCTATTCATAAACAAGGCTCAAAAATTAACATTGAAAACTACCGCCCAATCTCGATACTCACGGTATTTAGTAAACTTTTTGAACGTGTTGTCTACGATCAAATTTACACAATAATTGTTCGCAATATACAAAACCAACAACACGGATTTCTTCAAAAGAGATCAGTACTAACAAACTTGGTAAATTTTACGGAATATTTAACGAGAAATATGGACAAAAGAAACCAAGTAGATGTAATCTACACTGATTACTCTAAGGCCTTCGATAAGGTAAACCATTTCATCCTTATTCAAAAATTAAAACAGTTAGGCATCCATGGTGACTTACTCCGGTGGCTCACTTCATACCTTTGGAGTAGACTTCAAAGTGTCTCAATTGGGGGAACAAAGTCCAGCTTCTTTTCTGTGCCCTCCGGTGTACCTCAAGGTTCTCATTTAGGCCCATTATTATTTAATGTGTATATATATGATATTTACAAATGTTTTTTACATGCTAATTACCTAGCATATGCAGATGATAAAAAAATATACTTAGTTATTAAATCAATCAATGACTGCATTAAACTCCAAGAAGACCTCAATCGTCTTTTTGTCTATTGCGAATTAAACAAACTTGTTATTAACATCTCAAAGTGCAATAAATTAACATTTACACGTAATAAAAATATAATTTCATTTGTATACACACTGAACGGCACACATATCAATGAAGTAAAATATATCAGGGACCTTGGGGTAACGATGGATGTCAAATTAAACTTTATCCAACACACTGATGAAATAATTAACAAAGCCAATAAAATGCTGGGATTTATAATTCGTATAGCAAAACCCTTCCACAACATAAACACTCTATATTCTCTTTACACCTCATATATTCGCCCGCACTTGGAACACTGTACACCGATCTGGACTCCTTTATACCAAGCCCATATTGAAAGAATAGAAAGAATTCAAAAAAAAATTTTTAAACACTTAAATTATAAATTCAAATTACACTTCTCAAATTATACCGAATCCATTAAATTTCACAATTTCAAATCCCTCCAAACACGACGTCTAATTTTTGATCAAATCCTATTGTTTAAAATTCTAAACAATGGCCTGGACTCACCAGAACTTACCAATTTAATAAATTTTCATATTCCGTCAAGATCAACCCGGCAATCCGATTTATTTTATTTACCCTCTTGTAGAACAAACATTAGAAAAAACTCCCCAATTCCTCGTGTATGTGCACAATATAATACAAAATTTCACAGCATTGACATTTTTAGTAAAAACCTTAAGAAATATCGATATGAAGTAACGCGTACGATCGATTATTAATATGAGAATATATCGTGAGCATCTCCTATCCTTTTCCTATATTCCTCTTCCTCTCCTCTTCCTATAACCCAACATTAATTATAATATAATAAAACTTCATCTCCGATGTACTTTAGCATAAGAAACCTCTGTGGCTTGACTCCAGTTCAATTATATATTTATCACTGTATATGTATTATGTAAAAGCTGTTTGTTTCTTACAAATAAATAAATAAATAAAAGTAATACGTTGAAAATGGTACTTGAGAATGAAAATGGAATTTCTAGGTCATAACAACTATTTTTGGCTAGCAATGTCATTTCCACCCTGAGGTGCGCAGCTTTGATGTGTAAATAAAGATAAAATAAGAGGCTATTTTTTGATTACGACAAAATCAATTCTTATGCCACCGAACAAATTATCCCAAGAAATGTTGTTCCTGGGGAATAACAATGGCACAACTCAAAAAATTTCTTTTTTCAGGAGAGCAGATTGAATATTTTGTTTGAGTGTATTAAATTAGTTTATTAACCAATAAAAAAAACATTGTTTTACAAAAGTTGGGAAGCTGTTATGTAATTTTGTTGCATATCTAGTGGATAGTTCAGCTCAAATGATAATTGTGCCACTAATGAATTGAGTAAAATATTATAACATAACAATGACATTTTCGCTTTAAGGTCAAAATAATATTTTTTTAAATTGTGCCATCGAAGGTATAATAGATATCCAGTAATATTTCTGTATTCATAACTCAATTTTTTTTTTTACTTGTGCCGCTATCATCGCTCAGGTGCAATGTGATTTATACTGAATCGAAAACCAATGTTTCTATTTGTAGACCCTTCGGCTCCTAGGCCTCAGACAGGTTAATGAAATTGATAATATTGTCTATGGTCGTGTTTGTGTGAACTCTTCCGTTGATGCGAAAGAAAACTTATTATTTCGTATTTTATAATGCTAATTTGTTTGAAAGTGTTATTTTACGTGATCAGTAAACATGGCTAACGCATGTACATGCGGATTTGTTATAAACGAAGCCCTGGCTTTCATTCAACAAAAAGTTGAAGTGATGGATGACATTAGTCTAACCCAAGTATGTGATATGTTCTCTGAACAAGATATCGAGAGTGCAAGAACTCTACTTACGAGTATCCTGGGCCAAACTCCAGGTCCTTCGACTAGGAGAATCGGCGAAGGTAAAAAGAAAAGATGTATTATTGATATAATTAAATACATGCGAGAAACCGACGGTAAACTTCTACCGAAATTTGTTGTTTTAGACATTAGTAAACTACCATCAGTTACTTTTGATCATGTAGACGTAACTACTCTTTTAAAAGAAATAATTACACTAAAAAACGACATGCGTAATCTAAAATTAAACTCACTTAATGATAACTTTGCAACCTGTGAAGACGTTACAAAAATTCGAAAAGAATTACATGAATTTAAAACAACATATTCATTACATTTAGACTGCAACAATTCCGATGTAAACAGAGGAGATCCAATGACATCTGTTGATAACGGGCCAAAGTTAAAGGCCACCTGTAGCAAATTAAACCAGCAGATGATAAACAAGCAAACGATCCCATCTACCGATAAAGTTGCAAACAATTTTAATTCGACTGAGTCCACCGAAAATAACAATGTGTGGATTAAATCTCACAGAGGGACAAGTGCATCTGATAAAGCCGATCCAAATAATGTGCTTTAACAGGAAAAAATTATCAGAAAACAAGCCCTATTAATCAAACATCAAAAACCGCGAACGATTGGAAAGAAATTACCTATAAAAAGAGAAAAACCTCGCGTATTCTAATTAAAGGAAAAAACGAGAGCTCCGGTTTAAAAGTCCTTCCAAAACAGAGATATATAATAGCCTCCAGATTCGATCCCGAAACAACTACCAATGAAATAAATGGGCTATTGATCTCCCATAATATACACTGTAAAATAGATAAATTTATGGCAAAGTCAGGCGAGTTTGCCACTTTTAAAATTGGATTTAATATCGAAAAATTCGAAGAAATCGTTAAAGAGGAAATATGGCCACCGGGTATAATAGTACGAAATTTTATTTTTAAAAAACCGATCTCTACGCTGAACACAGAAAATAAGACTTCTAGAAATGGATCCACATAAAAATAAAAACTGTCTACGGATCTTATCTCAAAACTGTAGGTCGATTCGACGGACAAAACATTTTGTAAAAGATTTATGTGAAAGAAATGACATAATACTGCTCCAGGAAACATGGACTCTACCAACTGAAATAAATATATTCTCAAAAATTCATCCCCAATTTTCAGGATATGGAACTTCAGCCGTAAATTTAGCTGATGGCCCTCTAATTGGACGACCTTATGTTGGAGTTGCCATCTTATGGCGGGATTCACTTTCAGTCGACATTGTGGAATGCTTTGAACCAAGAATAGCGGCAATACAAGTAACTGTAAACAGTGGGAAAATATTAATTTTTTCAATTTATATGCCGACAAATAAACCAGAAAATCTTGAGGAATTTACAAACTGCATGGGTAAGGTAAACGCAATAATCAATGAAAGGAACTCGTCCAGTGCGATTATCTTTGGCGATTTTAATGCAGATCCCAAAAGTCTGTTCGGCCGAGAACTGGAAAAGTTCTTCGAAGAGTTTAAGTACGTTTGCGCCGATACAAAGCTGATGAACTGTGATACTTTTACGTATGTGAGTGATGCCCATAGCACCACAAGTTGGTTAGATCACTGCGTTGTCACAAAAGCACTGGAAAATGCTATAAGTAGCGTAAATGTACTATATGATGCGGTGTGGTCCGATCACTTGCTAATGATTATAAATCTAAACCTTCAATTTTTACCAGCCTTTGTGGAATCGTGTAATGATAATATAATTGATCCTTCTAGATGGAATCCGAAATCTAATGTTGATATAATGCGATACATTGAAGCTATCAATAACAAACTTCTAAACATAATTCAAGATTTCTCCCAATTAGAACTTGATAAAAAATCAACCGATGAAACACACAAAAATCAAATAAATTCCCTATATAAAAATGTTGTAGACGCACTGCGAAATGCTGCCTCCACCACATTCAATAACCCAAATCGAAAAAATAGAAACATTCCGGGATGGAATCATATGGTTGCAGCCAAATACGCAGAATCCAGACGCGCCTTTCTTTCATGGCTCGAAGCCGGAAAACCGCTCTCAGGGCCGGTTGCCGAAGACAGGAAGAAATACCGAACGATTTTCAAAGTAGCTCTGAAAAAATGTCAACAGACAGAAATACAAAAGCGAATGGATGGTATTGCCACCTCACTAATAAATAAAGATTTTCATAAATTTTGGCAAAAAACATCTTCAGAATTGAAAACGAATATGAAAACTCCTCTCTGTGTTAATGGAGTAAGAGGAAAGGAAAATATCGCCAATGAATTTCGTAATTTCCTCTCTATGGCGGGTGAAGAAGCGGCAGAAAAATCTCTGGATATAAATTTTTGCTTGAAAACTGAATGTAGTACCACCGCTATCAGTATTACTCCGTGTATGGTTGAAAAAGCTTTAAGAGAAATGGCAGCAGGAAAAGCCACAGGACATGACTCAATAGCTCTTGAACACATTAAGTATGCTGGACCAGCGATTCATTTCATCCTAGCAAAACTATTCTCAAATATTTTGCGTTACAGGCACATCCCGAATGAAATGACAAAAACGGTAATTATTCCCATAATTAAATCAACAAATCTTGATCCATCCGTGATCAATAACTACCGACCAATTTCACTCTCAACCGCCGTGGCGAGATTATTTGAAAAAATTTTATCCGTTGTTGTAACAGACCATCTAAAAACAGAAGATAACCAGTTCGGATTCAAACCTGCACTGTCAACATCTATGGCAATATATTCCCTAAAAGAAACCATCAGCTATTATAAACTAAGGAAAACGCCAATCTATACCTGCTTTCTAGATCTAAGCAAGGCGTTTGACCGTGTACGTCATAATAAACTGTGGGAAAAACTAAGGAAAAGAGCAGTTCCAGAAGATGTAATAGCGATTCTTTCAATTTGGCACACGCAACAAGAAAATGTTGTGAAATGGTCTGGGGAGCTGTCTAATCCATTCTATTTAAAAAGTGGCGTAAGGCAAGGAGGAAGCATGTCTCCGGTTCTGTTCAATCTGTATACCGATGATCTTATTAAAAAACTTAATGCCACGAAAATAGGATGCCATATACATGGAGTATGTGTGAACAACATTAATTACGCAGATGACATGGTTCTTCTTGCACCGTCACTAAGCGCATTACAGAAGTTACTAAGAATTTGTGAAAACTTTGCAAAAAACCATAACCTGTTATATCGTCGCTGCATACATAATATGAACAATGTGAGCTTTAGTACATTCTGAGATAATCGATAAAAACTGTTTAAAAAAATAACGAAACGGAAAAAGAAAGTTCTATTTATGAGCAAAGTAGGAAAAATACATTTAATTCGGTAAAAGAAAATATTATCTGAAAATATTATTTATTTCATATCAGAAAATCGCATTTTAATGCGATTTTGCTCACATGGTTCATATTCTGTGCACAGTTTTCGTCACATTGTTCATTTTCAATAGCAGCTGTCAAAATATTTCTTCAAGTCCTGTGTTTTTTTTTTTTTTTACATGAGCCCCACACATGAAAATAATTTCCCTCAGGGCCTTATGTCATCTTTGGGGATGCTGTGAGGAGTTTTTTTTAAAAAGAGGATAGTTCTGGGAAGGAAGAGGATTTAAGGGGTGGGTAGGAATATGGGGTTCAGTGTGTCCTGGTCATCCGCCTTCAAGACCTAGACAAACCTCACCCCGTGAACCCGGGCACCCCTGCTAAATCACCAAACGTAGTGAACCACTTAGGGTGACCTATGGCAGAGGTGTTGGTTATCCAATAAAGGTTTCCGGGGCGGCGGTACCCATCCCCGTCTCCCAAATTTTGAGTTCGTTTAAAGGAGAAATTTAAAATGGGAGACTCTATTATTACAAAATATATTATGTGAATTTAGTGGTGTGCAGAGGATATGAAAATTTGTATTATATTTTGGAAAAATATTAATTATATGAATGAATGAATCTTTTTATTTGAACATTCCTAAGTGTTAATGACACACATCTTTGGGTCATCACAACACCCATATTGATGGATGACCTTTGTCTATTGCCAGTTTTAACTGTTGCAAATGCCTGAATTTGGATTCTGATAGAGCAAGGGGTTTGGTGAATAGAGGCAATGGTGGAACATAGCCAGTCTTGCGGCGTTGGAGCAATTCCAGCCCATCCTTCGACTGGTCTAACTTATAAGGATATTCCCCGATGATAAGTATTTAAGAGCTCTTAAATCAGTGACAACAGGATCCCCTACTTTCTTTCCCGGTCTCAAAGATATAAGTTTTGTGTTCAATGTTTTGTAATTTAAAAAAAAATGAAGTGGACATTTATTATATTGTATGCTTATTTGGGACAAGCCATTTGCATGCGAGATAAATAATCGCTTGGAGAATATATTGGCGGGTGGAAGTAATGCTCCAACACCGAATGGACATTGTCGGCTTCGATCATAGTATGGTCCTTCTCCAGAAAAAAAAAGTTCTATTGTGAAGGATGACATTCTTATACTGTGGGGGCATGTTCTCCTCATAGTTGATTATGCATCTTGTGAACTCATTAGAGGTCACGCTTCCATCTGCTTCATATCACTCATAAATAGTGATATCTGCATTGTTCAGGAGATACAAACTGAAGTTGTGGAGTTGATATTTCTGTTTGTTATAACAGCAGACGCCGGTAGTTTGGTACTATGGACTTGAATACAAGTCCATTGCGACAACTAACAACTGGGTTCTTCGCAAAAATTACACTTTGTTTTTACAATTATAAAAGAAACAACCTTATTAACATCTACAAAACCCAGATTTGAAGATACTGAAATGGCTTCTTCAGCCATGTTTGGTGGCTAGATCTGATTACCCGGGTACTTCCCCATCTTCCTCTTCCTCCTCACAACATACCCAAATTGGGGATGCCATAATCTCACTGGCTCCAGGCGGGAGTAGTTGGGACTCTTCTGAGGTTTTCAGGTTATAAAAAATTGGTTATTAGGTTCTAAGTTTGGGTAAGTCCGGTTAGTGGCTGAGTTGGCATCGCGTTTGGGTCCCACCCAGGCGTCGCGTCGTTCGATTGGCTCCATCACGACCCAAGCAACATTTTCCACTTTCTGTGGTGGTAGCAGGAAATTTTCAAATATTATCAGGTTATTCGTAACCCGGGAATGTCTGTCTTTCTTTAAAAAACAAAAAAAAAATATAATTCATGCATATTTTTACTGAAACGGAACTCACGCAGTGATACATACAAAAATACATTTAAAAAAATAAAAATGCACCAAAGGAATCGTTTTATATGGTAAATTTTGACTTTGAATAAAAAAGGAATTTGTATGCATCCTTTACCATCTATCCAAACGTAATTAGTTGTAACTTGCAGTAATTTAGTTGAAATGTACCAAAATCAGTGCTTAATAAAAGTGTGGCGGCTAGTGGAGTATCAACTAATATTTTAAATGCATTATTTGCCAACCAAAATTCTTACAATTTGAAATTAGGACAAAACCAAATTTAAATTTAAATTGAAACGAAATAATGTTTTTAAATGTTCTTAAATAATGATGCAAATGTTAGTAATAGGAAATATTTAGGAAAAACATGTGTACGGAGTAAACAGTTGAGGCCAAATACTAGCAATACAATAAATAGCGACGCCTATAAAAGATTACAACTTTAATAAAAAATAATAAAAAAATGGCCAGAGTTTGAAATTTCCCAAAATTTGTGCTGATTTCCCTTTTCAATATTTTTCTCCCCTACATCTAAGGAAATTTCCCTAGACATACTAACCCTGGTGTAATCGTAGATGTAAAATATGAACCATGTGACCGTAGACGCGGAAACAAGCGCACATTTAATATGAACCATGTAAAATAAGTTCACATTGTTCTTATTGAGATGCAAAATTTTGACTGTGCGCACATGATTCATTTTCTATCTCCTTAAATATTGGTTATTATTACATGGTTCATATTGTAGAAGGTGGAGAAAAAAAAACTAGAAAAAACTGTACATTTAGTTCATTTTCGTCAAAAACGTCACATTGTTCATATTATGTATGCAGCGACGATATAATACTACCAAGTCAGTAGTTATGGTTTTTAAAAACAAAAACGAAACCATTCAAACACCCTCAGTATGGTTAGATGACAGGAAAATGAATGTTTATCACAGCGTTAAGTACCTGGGACACATCATCACAGACGACCTTAAGGATATCGAGGATATGGAAAGGCAGAGAAGAGCGATATCTGTTAGAGCGGGTATGCTGTCAAGACGTTTTTACCTATGCAGCCCAAAAGTAAAAAGAATATTGTTCAACGCTTTCTGTACCTCGCTGTATACATCAGAACTGTGGGTTGACTACACTGCATCCCAATGGAACAAGTTAAAGGTTGCTTACAACAACGCATACCGTCAACTTTTCCGCCTACCGAGATACTGCAGTGCTACGGAAATGTTCCTGGAGGGACGAGTGCACACTTTCCGAGCACTTCTCTGCCACCGCATGGGAAGTTTATGGCGCAGACTACGCCAATCGAAGAATGCAATCATCACCGCCATGACTACCTGGTTGGAGTCCCCCCTGATGGGCCTCTGGAGACGGGAGACGATAAAATACCCTCCGTAAACAGATGCATGAATTAATTTTACTGTTTATTATTATTTTTCTCATGTTCGTGCTTATTCGTTTTTTTTTTTTTTTTTTTTTTTTTTAATTTATTTATATGTTGTTATTTACTTTATTTTTAACATTAACCCATTTTTTGTTTCAAAATATGGAATGTATTGCATTGCACTACCCCTGCATACATTCTGGAATAAACTTTTATTATTATTATTATTATTATTATTTAAGAAAGTATTTCGATACATATGTATTTGAAAATGTTTGATCAATTTCGCCAGGAGTTGAGCTTCCAACACACATTCAGTTTGTCTATTCAACGATTTAACTTGGTGTTTATTAATAGAATGTCCATTTCCATGTCCAGCTCCGATGAAGTCCATCCCTCGAGAGGAGCTGTCGGTGTGCATCCCACTTCTGTACGCAGCTCTGGAAGACCGCGGCCTAGAGGTGAGGAAGGCGGCCGGGGAGGCCGTGCTCGGCTTCATGATGCACCTGGGCCCAGAGGCCATGGTCCGTGCCACTGAAAAGCTCAAGGTAACTAATATACCAGTAACTAATATAGACAGTGTCTCGGCACACACTTCTGGCTCTGTTCATATTTGTGCTCCATCTCATACATACTATTTTGTTATCTAGTTCTTGACATGACTCCGACTCAAGAGACAGAATAATAGGAGATTGCTTATGAAACAATCATATTCTTGTCTAGTCGTAAGTCACTAGCTACATATAAGTCTTAGATGTAAGTCCCCAGTTATAATTTTGAATCTTAGGCGTATTAATTTTATTTTATTAAATGCTTATATGTACAGCGCCCTTGAGGTGATTTTTCACTAAAACGGCGCTTTGTAAATCAGCCAATTATTATTATTCTTAGGCTTTATGAAAACAGATATTATTGTGATAAATTTTTGGGGTAATGCGCCGTGTTGCACTTTTTCCTTCATTTACCAACATTTCCTTACAGTACGTTTCCATCATCGATTATTTGTTTTTTATGTTTATCCTATTTTTGAGATTCATAAAATAAAGAATCAAAACTCTGTTTTAATTATGCAGTAGAATCCGGATAAAACGACCCTCAAAGGGTCGGCGATACTTTGTGGTACTAACCGGACGACGCACAAAATGGCCGGATAATTTAAGCTTGTTTTGGCATGAGTTACGTCGAACTCCTTCGCGAGGGTTACATTTAATTCACATTCTAAATGGTGTAATTTAGCACGTTTTTCTTCAATTGAAAAACACTTTAGCTTCACGGAACTCATTGAGCTTTTAACCTAGTCACAAAAGATGATACACATTGACTGATTTACGCTTGCTAATAAGGATAGGTGTTAGCCAGGGAGTAGCCGGGCGCTGGGCGCGAGGAATTGGTGCTTCGGTTATGTAAAAAAACGCTGCGTGTCGTTCTAACGACGAATTATCATTAAAATAGATCGCTTAAAATGGAGTTGTACTGACTATGAAACCTAACTTGAGTTTAAAAATGGTAAGTCATTATAAGCGAAATCGATAAATCCGAATTCTACTGTATGTGCATTTTAGCAATTATTATCTGTTTTCCTTTCAGCCGGGCTCCAAAGCTGTGGTGCAAGCATCCATCGAGAAGGCGCGCCCCAACATGCCGGTGCAGCCTTTGCCCAGCGTCGAGTCCAAGGGCATCAAGACGGGTGGGGCACAGGCCAAGGCTCAGCAGCAGCAGAAACCTGGACAGGCCAAGCCCACAAAGGTACCTATCACTTATCCCATTAACCCTGGAATTCCAGGCTCCTACCTGGACGGCCCACCAACTTTGTTTACAATAAGGAACTCAATTAAAAATAATTGTTTTCATATAAATCGACAAATGCTGATTCTGAATATGTATATAAGTTTTATTATATATTTTATGAATAGAATTTATAAATCGTCATTTAAAAACTAATAAAACACCATCACATTAAAACACTCTGCTTCATTGGTATGACTGAATCTGCTGATTCTGACGACACGAGTCTTGGAATCAGTCTGCATGAGTGGTATATCTATGGTCTACTATGTCCATACTTTAACTGATGAAACTAATGTTTTTTTACTAAGGTTTTTTTTCTACCCTTTATGCATAATTATTTGTTGTTCAGTCCCACTAACAATAACTCTTTTCTTAAATTTTCCCAGGGAATAGTAAAATCAGCATCAAGCTCATCCGCCCGCGGCAAGAAGGGAGATGACGAAGATGCATTTATTCCCCTTCTCGCCATCAACAACCTCAAAAACCAGAGGATCATCGATGACCAGAAACTTAAAGGTAATATTACTGCTCATTATAAACCTTAACATACATAACTGCCGACCCTGTTCAAAGCGCAAGTAAACCCCAGTGTTGAATTTGGCAGCCATCTGATCTGTAGCCTCAAAATACTTGAAAAAACCCTTGACTCTGCAGAAACGAACAGTTTGTTTGATAGATTCTCCTATCGTAACAAATGGATTGCAATCTTTAGAGCACAGGAGTCAGGTGGGAATGCTGTCCTTGTTCTGCCGGTATTTAAATGGAACTAGCTTCATTGATCCCTTCGGCAACGCTGCATAGTCAAGAAACAAGTCGAACACGCGCCCATCATTTTGTTGACATTTGTCACATGAGAATGGGTCTTTTCTACGGCTCGTACTTGAGTTCAACAGGTTGGCTGACACAAAAAATCCCTAAACTGAGTTTACAAAGAAATAATAACATTGATACTCCTTTGAAATTGTTAAATATCATTATGTTCGCCACTGACAGCTGCTAAAAGTGGAGCATTAATGTTTTAGAAAATTCATTTGAAAGCATTCCGAGAAGCTAGATTAATCGGTCGGATGCCACCGTTCCCGTTCCAAATTCCCTAACAAAGCGCCACTTTGAATTTTGAATTGAATGTTTTGTGGATTAATTTTGAGCTATCATATATTTTACTGACCGAAACACTTTCCTAGAACAATAAACTATGTACCAAAACGACATTACTTGCGTTAATTTGATAAATTGATAGGTTTTACAATGTTTTCGTCAAGGATCACGCATCAGATTTCATCGCAGCAAATTTGACATTTCGATTCCAAAGATAAAATTATTTAAAAATATTCTGGTGTTGCCAGGTGAATGAAACTAGTGGCTATGTCATCTATGATATTGGCGCAAGCTATTCTGACCTTGTTCTTCAAACAAATTCTGTACATAGAAGGGTCAAAATCGCATTAAAAAATATTTTTTTCGAAATTTTTCCGCGCGCATGCGCACACACCGAGCGTATATTGACGGTTCTGGCAAATCTCAGGAATTAAATAAAGTGTTACGTCAATAAAGAAGTTTTGCGCAAGCGATTCTGACCTTGCCCTTCATACAGTTTCTTTATACATGAGGGTTAAAATCGTATTTATATTGTATTTAGTTGTTCACTTATTTTTGTTATTTTGTTGTAGTATTGAAATGGAATTTCATAACTCCTCGTGAAGAATTCTTCGATCTATTGAAGGACCAGATGACTACAGCGGGAATGAACAAAACTCTCATCGCCAACATGTTCCATGCCGACTTTAGGTAACTATTTGATTAAATGTCCTGCGTGGCGGGTCAGGTGAAAAGAGACTGGTTGATGGAGGCCGGACTCTCTCGACCCATCTCCTCGCATTGCAGTAAAGCTGGATTGCTGGATATACTAACCCCCCATTCCTATTCGCCCCCTTTTCCTTCCCATAACTTCCTCTCCTTCTTTTCCTTAAAAATACCTTTCACACAGCATCCTGTAAGATGACATAGGTCCCGAGTGAAATTATTTTCCTCAGGGCCTTCTGTTTTTTTGTTAACGAGTTAATGTAAAAAAAAATGGTGATTGATATTATTAATTTGGGAGGCGGGTATGGGTACCACCACCCCGGGAACCGTTTATTGGATAACCAACATCTCTGCCGTAGGTCACCCCAATTGGTTAGCTATGTTTGGTGACTTAGCAGGGGTGCCCAGGTTCATGGGGTGAGGTTTATCCGAGTCTTGACAGCGGATGTGTCTGCTGACTAGCTGCATGGCAGGCCGGATCGAGAGAGAATGGTCAAGGGTGTCACTTTAACTTCTATGGTCGAGGGTGTCACTTTAACTTCTCCAGCCGTACTCTCCGTACATCGCCTTGCGTCGCAGTGCGAGGGATGGATACGTCCATCATTCCTGGCCACATTGACCCCCATATTCCTACCCACCCTTTTCCTTCCCAGAATTTCCTCTCCTTCCTTTCCTAAAAAAACCCTCTACACAGCATCCCCAAAGATGACATAGGCCCTGAGGGGAATTATTTTCCACAGGGCCTCCTTTGTGAAGCTAAAGTAAAAAAATATATTTATTTAAATTTTTTTTTTATTTAATATCAATTTGGGTGTACTGTGAGGCTGGAGGGAGTGGGAAGGGAAAAAAATATGTGGTTAGACTAAAGCTGGACTTGACTGATCAGATCTGATCACTAAACACGGCCAAAGCCATTTCAAGCAATGATTGGATTCTGAACATTGGCCTTTCTTAGCCCCACTAACAACGCTTAGATTTAATATAGTATTGTGTCTAATTTGCCAGATACCACATCAAGTCTATAGAATCCCTGATCGAGGACCTGGCAGACAATGGGCCGGCACTGGTGGCCAACCTGGACCTGATCTTCAAATGGCTGACACTGCGTTTCTTCGACACCAACCCCTCGGTGCTGCTGCGCGGCCTCGAATATCTCAATGTGGTGTTCAACTATCTCATCAACGAGGACTACCACATGGCCGAGTACGAGGCCAGCTGTTTTATTCCCTATCTGGTCTTGAAGGTTAGTCATTTCGTACAACACATTTACCACATCAAGTCTATAGGATCCCTGATGGAGGACCTGGCGAAATTCATAACAAAAACCCTACAGGAATATATATATATCACAGAGAAACCCACTGAAGAACTTTTCATGCTTAAGAAGTTTGATTTTTTTGGTCCCTTGAAGACTGAATGGCCCAATTTATCCCTCATGTAAGGTTTTCCCGCCTAAGAAGTTTTGTTTCGACCCCTTGGAAAACTTCTTAAGAGTATATTATAGGGGCAGAATTGTAATTTGCTGAAAAACGGCTTTCTAAAACCAAATACTACCTTTAATACTACCTTTCGTGTGTCATTCTCAGACTTGATATTTTTTGTTACCAAATAATGGACTTTTATTTTTCAATCTGCTTATTTTTTTTTGTAATTGATGTAGGCATTCGACCATGAAAAATAAAAACATTGATACACCATACAACCCACTTTTAAAACTTCAGTCTATGATTATCGCACTAATAATGATTTTACACAATATTTTAAATTAAAAATATATCCATAATACATACATCTGTAGAAGTACGGCCTCTTATTATCGTTATGATATCTGTGGATATTGATAATTAAATAAATACTTCATTTTTTCACTAAATTTGAACACGTTTCTTAGCTTCTACTCATTCCGGGCTGGAATCTCCCGTTGGCAGGTAGCGAAGCTGTACGCTCCTCGTTTGACAGCGTATATATTTTGAAAATATGGTCGAAGTGTTTCATTAATAGCTGTAAACATAGAATACCGACTCACTTGAAGCACTTCAATAATCTCAGGAAGCTACAAAAACAGAAAATACTCGAAAATTCTCTTTTTTGGTGTAAATTTTTCGAACTGTAACTTTTCAACGGCCATATTGTATAAATCGTTGAAAATATAACATTACATGTGCGTTCTTGGTTCTCGTTCCGAAACGGCGTTAGCGCGATGTTCACACGTGTGTGCGCACATACTTGCAAAACGTTCTACGCGCACGTTTTGCAAGTATGTGTGAGAATTAATTGTGCTGCGTACACACACACAGCTATAATATATGTAGCGTGGCTTATTTCGGAATGTCAGTATCTTCATTTGTGAGCATTTGCTCGCCGTCGGTAAATTATGTACGCTGTGTTTGGTAATAGATACTAAAATTACCTTATATTATTAGTATTACTATCAAGTATAATGGACTAGAAGACGAGATAGGTAAACCATACGTCATCAAGTACACGGATGAAACTACTTTGTAGTGATAATGGATAATGGGTAAAGCCGCGCAGTCATAGAAATAGTGAGCGATTTTTTTCGAAAAAATTACGACATCGAGTACGCGAACGGAAATGGTTTCATATGATAAAGGGGGATTAGAAAATGAGAAAAAGCAGGTCTGCCAACCGGCAGCCTAGCACGTTCCCAGGCAGCCGGCGTCAAAGTGGGGTAAAAAATAGTAAATTTTACGTCATCGAGTACACGAATGAAACCAATGAATAACATAGTCCAGATCGTTCTATTTAAGAATTTCTTGGTCTGCCGACCAGCAGCCTGATAGCTTTTAGTGTACGACTTTTTAATTATTATTATTTTTATTTTTTTTTCGTTTATCTGAATTATTATTTTTTTTCATTATAGTTTTAAATTAGATTGCCATATTTTAAAAAAATAAGCCATAATGATAAAAAAAAAAAAGTATTTGAGAGTTCCGAGTGTACCCATCCGTCGGGCGAGCCTTTCAACGCCAAACCACTTACGAAACCTGCCGCGGTGCCCCTCACCGCTGTCGCGTGTCCATATTATTGTACAAATTTATAATAATAATAGTCATTTTAAGATTGCCAAACAGTCCATAGTAGTTGGAAGTTCGAACAACTAACGCATCGTCGCCGTAAGAGCTGCGTTCGTTCGTAAAACGATGGAAATTTCCGAACCTCGTCCGTTTCATATCGGTTTTGCTTCCCCTGCTGCATCGATTACATCGAATACAAGATCGAAACTAACGAAAAACTGTAATATAGATCATCCCATTCATGACTTCCTTGGTCTGCCGACCAGCAGCCTGGCAGTTTTTTGTGTACGATTTGTTTTAATTAAAAAAAAATCAATATCTTTATTATTATTTTTATTTCAATATGGTTTTAAAAACTTAGAATGCCAGATATTAAATTAAATAAGTGGTAATGGCAGGCGCTTGCATTATAATGTAGAAATCCATAATTATGAAGCAGAACTTGTTTATAATTAACTGTTTTTATACAATAAATAATAATATTATTGAACATATAAAATAAATAAAAAATCGAGTGTGCAAGACCACACGACTGAAGCAAAATTTCACTAACTTATAAAAGAACACATGATATTGGGGTGACATTGACATTGACATTCCAGACAATATTGTTTGTTGCATTTCACACAGTAGTACACACTCATGCGTCTTTTTTTCGCTGGGCAAAAGTTGCTCTGTTTTCTTTGGCATGCTCCGTTTCCTTTTTTAATGACATTGATCACCGTTCGCATCGATGATCACCGTTCGCATCAATGATCACCGTTCGCATCGATCACCGTTCGCATCACACTTTTCGTAACAATCACACCTTTCATAACGCATTCACCAGTTTACCCCCAAGTGTCGATCGTGCGTAAAGAAGTTTTACTTTAAAAAAACGAGTGTGCTTTAGACCACACGACTGAAGTAAAACTTCACTAACTTATAAAAGAACATATGACATTGAAACACGTTAAAAAAGGAAACGAAGCATGTTCAAAAGTTGCACATGCTCCGTTTCCTTTTTTAATTTTTCGTAACAATCACACTTTTCGTAACGCATTCACCAGTTTACCCCCAAGTGTCAAGCGTGTGTAAAGAAGTTTTACTTAAAAAAAAAAATTTATATAATACATAAATACGAAATACATAATTACGAAGCAGAACTTGTTTATAATTAACTGTTTTTGGCTTGTTTATAATAAACTGTTTGTTTGTATAATAACTTGTTTATAATAAACTGGGCATGTAGAGCGAATGAACGAAGAAAGTAGTGTAAGAAGAATATACAACGCAAATGTGAATGGTAGAAGAAGTCGGGGACGTCCGAGGAAGACATGGCACGATCAAGTGAATCAGATACTTGAGTCGGGCCATGTCAAAAGTCAGAATAATAGAAGAGAATGAATGAGACGATGTATGAATGTGAGTGAGGCAAAGAGTGTGTGCCAAGACCGAGTTGTTTGGCGGTCCGTCCTCTCTGCCTACCCCTGCGGGGAAACGTCGTGATGGTTAGTTAGTTAGTTAGTTAGTTTTTATACATAAAATAATAATATTATTGAACATATAAAAGAAATAAAAAATTAAAATGGAGTTCTACAAAATAAACTTAATAACAATAAATGAACCACGAGATTCCAAACGTCGTTTATAATGGAAGTCCTACGAGTATGAACGACCATGAACTATGGGAAAAAACCATCAACAAGCAAATTATGAAACATTTGTAAAAAGGATCATATTAAATATTCTACCAAAATAATAAGTTCCATAAGTTGAACACACTTTGTTATTGGTTTTGTTTTTACTTCGATATTTAAAAATATTGTGCTCGTCATATCATAGGGCCGGTATATCAGTCTTTGCTAAGGAGCACATTCCTCGCTCAACTTAAACCGACCAAATCGGCCGCTTAAGCCGCAGAATAGTTCCTTTGCTAGACGCTGTTGGCTGTGGCGCTATTGGCAATAACACGAACACATCCATCTGTCAAATTCGACATTTGACAATGTTTCGATTTCGATGTACATCTGCTACGTACGTAAATTACATTATGAATAAATTAACCATCAGCATGGAGTTTGAGCTTTCTTCGAGCGTTGAGGATTTAGATATCGTTCATTTCGTAGAACATTTAAACATACCACGCAAACTGCGAATATATAAAAACAGGGCGAACGACTTCCTGGCGTGGATGATATTGAATTTCATAACAGGTTTCGCCCCTCCAAAAGGGTCGTAAATTGCTTTTTACATTTGATAAGGGATGACATCAAATCTAAAATGAACTGGTAAGTGAAAATACTTTTTAAAAGGTGTAAAAAGTAGCTAACAATGTAGTACCTGTCTGCATAGTGTGTTTGTTTTCATTTCAGGAATAAAGCACTCACTCCAAAACACCAGATACTTTTGACAGATACCTAGCATCTGGCTCCATGCTGATTGCTGTGGGGGACTTATTCAGAGTTCACAAAACCACTGCAAGCAAGCACATTTGGATAGTTTTACAATCAATTGCATGTTTGAGAACTGCTTTCATTACTTTGAAAAATGATCCTATATGGAAGAAAAACTAAATATGGAAGAAAAACAAAGAGGGTTTTTTGCAATAGCACGTTTCCCCAAAGTGATTGGTGATCTTAATTGCAGGCACATGCGGGTATAGTCCCCTGGTAAGTTAAACGTCATTTTATCCAAGTGCTTGTCCCAATATCAACAAACATGTCCCCCCTTTGCTTGCTTACCTTATTCGACTTATGAATATGCAGACTAATCATTAGTGAATCATTATTTTAGGTGGATGCAACGCAGAGATTTATCGGAACTGAAAAGGTTTCTTTTCTGTCAATGTGAAAGCTATTTGTGATGCCAATCCCAGATTCACCGATATCGTTTCAAGGTGGCAGGGGTCAAGTTTTATATTAGTGTAATTATTTATTTGATGAGCTTACATAGTTGTAAATTTACCCCAAGCCTCTTCAACATTTAATCATACTGTAAAATGTAAATTAATAATGTACCAAAATAAAAAATTGTCTGAGGAAGTATAACAGAGTGTTTATTTTTTAAATGTCTTTATTCGGGTGTAATTTTCAAAGGAATACAAACAAATTAAACAAAAGAAGAATTCTTAACAGATTTCAAAAATGAAGAAATTAAGATAATGACTGATCAAAATCTGGATATATTTCAGGTGAAAGCTTTCACCGACAACATAGAAATAACCAACTTTATTTAATGGTTACTAAATAAAGCTGGTTTATATTGTCATGTCAATTGTGACAATCGGTATAGTTATAGTTATTTTATTTATTTCATTATTACATTTGATTACAGTAATGACGTAATTGCCCATCTCACTAGGTGTGAAACGCCTGTGTTGAGATGGCAATTTACAGAGTGGTTGTATAAAAATAAAACAAAATCAGTATTTTTTTTCTTACATTATACAATTCAAGTATGAATTTAGAAGATTAAGGAAAAAATGTAGAAGCAATTAAATTTCAATCTAACAAAAAGGCATAATATTATGTATGTATGTTTAAATTGTAATTGAAAATTAACATCCTGTTGACAAACTGCTTAATTTGCCGTTTAACAGGATTGTACATTGAAAAACAATAAAAAGGAAAGTACTTAAAATTTAATTATTAATGTTGTTATTTTTGTGTATTAAAGTACAACTTACTTCACATGGAAGTAGTATTTGTACTTTAGTTTTTCCTCCTCATCAGTCCCATCCCGAGGAGGTGCTCCTCATGTTCTTCCTGGGGTTCGGCCTTGAGGTTTTCGGCCCGGAGCAGATGTTCTTTCTCGTTTTCCTGGCGTTTAGTCTGGAGGCCCTCCACCTTGAGGAAGTGCTCCTCCTACAGATTTTGGGATTTGAAGCTAAAATTTTCATTTTAAATTCTCTCAAAGAGCTCCACTCGGTGGTTGCGGAAGTAGATTTTCTTTTCTGCTGGAAAAGAAGAATATAATATTATAAAAAGTTGTACATGAAAATACCAACAGTTGCTTCATTCCGCACCCGCACCCATGTATTTCACAATATAATTGGAAATAACTTATATTATTCCATACGAGTACATGTTTGCAAAATAAACCTTTCCGTCAGTAAGAAAATTCTATTATTCTCTTCCTTGATGTCAACTGATCAATTTGAAAAGTTTTGATGTAGAAGTTAACTAACCATCACAACATTTCCGCAGGGGTAGGCGGAGAGGATGGACCACCAAACAACTCAGTCATTTAAAATAATGTATATTATATTTGCGGCACTTTCCAGAGTGGAAGATGTGTAAGACTGGTATAAGACCACCATTCAGAATTGAAACGTTGCTTGAAATGGCGTTAGCTGTGTTTGGTTACCAGATCTGAATAGCCAGGTACTCCCCCACCTTCCTCTCCCTCTCCAATACCTTCAGCCTCACAACATACCCTAATTGTGGATTCCATAGTCTCACTGGCTCCAGATGGGAGCAGCTGGGACCCTTGTGAGGTACACATATAAAAAAATACATTCCTTGCATCATTCACATTCCTACATCATCTCGTACATACTCTTATATTATTTGACTCTTGACATGGTCCAACTCGCCATGTCTTGCCGACATCTTCTAACATTCACATTTGCAATATATATTCTCCTAACACTACTTTGTTAGTTCATTCACTCTACACGCCCATGCGACCCTTTCTGTATTTTTATTTATTTATTCATTGCTTTGAATGGTTACATAATTTGTGGATTTTTCGACCATCATGCTAGGCTCATGTTAAGGCCCGTGTTATGGTGGTCGGGTGGACAATTATATTATAAATAATGCAGGGCAAGTTTTTTTGTAAGACAATACTTTCAGGTAGGATATTATCAGAGTATCACCACTATAAAGGTGTTAGTGATACATCCACTCAGAATCCAAATGCTATTTGAAATCAGTGGATGGTAGTCAAATAATTTCCCTCAGGGCTTATGTCATCTTTGGGGATACTGTGTGGAAAGTTTTTTTTTTAAGGAAAGGAAGGAGGAGAGTACGGGGCAGGAAAAGGGTTTAAGGGGTGTGTAGGAATCTGGGATTCAGTGTGTCCTGGTCATCCACCTTCAAGACCTAGACAAACCTCACCCCATGAAACCGGGCACCCCTGCTAAATCACCAAACATAGCGAACTACTTGGGATGATCTATGGCAGAGGTGTTGGTTATCCAATAAAGGTTCTCGGGGCGGCGGTACCCATTCCCGGAGCCCAAATTGAGTATATACATATATATTTTCAGTTACAACATTATCAATAATGTCATATTTTTCAATCTCACCACTCTCGCTTACTAAAAGTCTAGAACTGCCCCTGCTTGAAATTCTTTAGCCTTCTTTGCTGATCATTTCTGAATAGTCAGGACTTCCGTAACTATATATTTCGTGGTACATAGGACTGCCCTAATTCCTTCTCATATCCATCCCATTTATCCTCACAACATACCCCACACAAGATGCCATCTCACCGACTTCGGTTAGCAGGGAGAAAATGGAACACTTGTGGGATATTCACATTAAAAAAATTAACAATATATTACAAACCCCTATAGCTAGTGCTGGATTGGGTGCGGGTGTAGCGGGTGCTCTAAGTTTGGTGTATTTTGGCGTCAATTCTGATCAATTTCAGAATGCTAAAAGAAAGATAATAATATTGTAACCAAATGATGTAAAAAAATGCAAATCTTTTGAGGTTTTTTGCAGAAATATGCCATGAACAGCAGAAATGCAAACAGATTTTTTTATGAGTTAAGTAACTAACGAACTGTCATATCAGAGAATGAATCGCCAAACGTGCATACATCTTCTTTTACATACCCTACTGTGATTCTGACTCTTGACGTGGTCCAACTGATCAAGCCATGTCTTCCTCGGACAAGACCCTCGGCTTCTTCTACCACTCACATTCATGCCATATATTTTCCTTGCACCCTTTCTTCGTTTATCCTCATATAGTCAATTGATATGACAAACATAATAAGTTTGGGTAAATATTCAGAACAAACGTCAACGGTTAATACGCATTTTTTTTTATACAACCTTTAGCTTCATGTCATCATAATTTAAAAAAAACATCCCAGGTTTTGAATGGTTTGAGGGCAAGGCAGGGTTTATCCTAGCGGGTTTGTGTAATTATGATTGATTGTTATGAAGTAAATATTCCGTATTAACCGTTGACGTTTGTTCCGAAGAATTACCTAAGTTAGTATTTCATATTACAATTAATTGATATGCATACTTAATAATAGTTACCTTTGAGGACTGTTCATTCTACTCCGGTTGACTGGGTGGACAACAGTCCCATTATATTCCCATCGATCTTGGATCGGCTGCAACAGGCCCTTCTGTCTGATATGATACTTTTTATTTGTGGCAAATTTTTGCTTCATGTTCATTTTTATCGATTGTCACTCTTTTTTCCCATGCATTTGCCGTGGGCATTGGACTGAAATTGAATTCTCAAGTCGGCTAATCCAATTCTTTTTGACCGCATTGAACTCTTTATTCTCCAAATAAAGCGAATACTTTGATAAGACCAACTCCACCAGCAATTTCACCCCCTCTTCTGCGAAGTTCGGTGTTCTAGTCATGTTCTAGTATTTTTGATTCTGAAATAATTTCATACTCGTTATCCAACCAGTCAATTCTAATGATTCTAAATCGAAGTAAATACATAAAATCTATAATAAATAGAGCTTTTAAATACACAAATGTGCTAAAAAAATGTGTAAAACTTACCGAAAATAATAAAAAATCTTTGGAAAAAGCGTTGACGTTTGACGTTTGATTTTAACCATAGAATCCATAGATACTTACATAAATAGATTGGTTCGGCATAGAAATGACCAAAATTAGCATAGACTAAACGTTTAAAATTGGTCAACTCTAGGTTTACGACTGATATACGGATTTTGTGCTAAGCCCCGCTTAAGCTCCACATTGCGTCAAAGCCGAGCTTTAGACCAACTGATATACCGGCCCATACACATGTTGAATGTTGAAGTTTTAAAATTCGCGAAGGCATCACTACCGCCACCTAGCGATCTAATAATGAATACATTTTGACAGTTTTAGAATTCGGCCGTGGCTATTACATCCCTTTAATAGAATTTCACTGTATATGTACATTAATTCTTTCAGGTTGGTGATCCCAAAGACACAGTTCGCAACGGAGTCAAGGCTCTGCTGAAGCAGATTTGCGTGGTCTACTCGGTGACCAAACTTTTTGGCTACTTGATGGAGGGTCTCAAATCCAAAAATGCCAGACAAAGAACCGGTAAGCATCTCACTAAACTTCTAAAGCTACTGTTAACATTACCAAAATTTATAGACTCACTGCACTCACAACTTATACACTCACTACACTTACAACTTACTCACTGCAATGTGTCTTTAATTTGAGCTGTATTCCAGAATGCCTGGAGGTGATTGGGCTCTTGATTGAGAGTTACGGCATCAGCATCTGCGGTCCGTCCCCCACCACCGCGCTCAAGGAGCTCGCTCGACAGATCTCCGACCGGGACAACTCGGTGCGCAACGCGGCGCTCAACTGCGTCGTGCAGGCGTACTTCCTCGAAGGGGAGAAGATCTACAAGATGATTGGACAGGTAAACAAACAAGCAACCACATAAAATTTTAACCCAGAAGCTGCTTAATTCATTCTGCAGTATCATTGCAACCGTGTTAGGTAAGTATTTTTACTAGGAATGTAACGATACATAATTTTGCCGATATGATACCGATTCTTAACAAAAATAATCGGCAATACCGATAGTGATGCCAATATTGATTGCCCTCAGGAGTGTGAAAGAAAAATAATCAATAAAAATGTAGAAATTAAATTGAAAGAAAAGCATTTATTTGTTTGGAATGAAATAAATCACATAGTTATAAAAAAGAAAGATATATAAAGTTAGTAATTAAAATTTACTTTTGGTAGATTTTTGTTAAGAAAACAAAGTTTATTCAAATTATCAGCAGATAATCTGTTATGCGCCTGTAGTTGAAAACAGATGTTCTGAAGCCACTGAGCTCATTGGACAGGACAAGTTTTTTTGCGCAAGCATTTTTAATTTTGGGAATTTATCTTCATGGCGCCAATAGTTCTTTGTATCCTGTTTAATTGGAATATTTGGGCATCTTCAATAAGATTCCACCTTTTCTTTTTTTTCATTTCTATGCATAATTTATTGCTTGCATATTCAATTCTGTGTCTAATCCATTGCTGTTTAGTCTATTTTCCAACATATTTACGTCTGTACTTAATGTATTGCTGATACATCTATTTACAGGCTGAACAGACGTGTTTGATAAAGGCTCAACTGTCACAAGCAGACCAGATACCCGAGAAAATCTCACAACCGTTGAGAAGCTACGACATGGCGGCAACGTCGCTTGCTTTGCTTTAGTAATTTAGTTTTTACACATTCCTACTAAAAAAATCATTCGATCAATATGACATCGTAATGATGACAATCATTCGATCTGCAGTTTACGTGTTATATATGTAGATGTCTAACTGAAATCTTAACCTAACTAAACCTCCTGGAGGAACATATATGGTGAACCCTGGAAAGTAATGCGGTAATAAAATCAAATTTTGTTAACGAATCGAAATAGCCTAAATAAAACTTCAACCGAATTAGTGTTGGGACACGATTTAAGAATGAGTTTGTACTCGACTATTGAAATATGCGACCACTATTGAAATGCAAGCATAAATGAATGACTGCGATAAATAAGAAAGAATTTTACAACATTCATTATCTTTGATAACTAACTTAACATAACCAACTTTCCTAGTTCGGTGACGGTCGGCACGCTTCCATATCATATCTCGCTTTATTTCTATTATCTGTGACGTTAAGTGTAATAATCTTTTGTTAAGAAATCAAAGCTTGGTGTTATGAACTATGGAGGTATTGTCAGCATCAGCAAGGCAGTTGATTGGTGACCGTTCTTCCATCTGATTGATGGAATTGATTGATTGGTTGTATTTGTTTGTTTGTTGCAGATATCGGACAAGGACCACTCCCTATTGGAGGAGAGGATCAAACGTGCGGCCAAGGGCAAGGACACCACCAACCGCAAGTCCATGCTCCTGCCGCTGAGCTCCACGGGGAGGCCGATTCAGCAGGAGGTGGGGATCATTTCATACTATCCTTATCAGCCAGTTGTTGCTATTTCAATCCCAAGGCTCCATCTGAAACAGTAACGTCTCACTATAATGGGCTCTATAGAAAGCTACTTTAGTGTTCATTATTGCTCCACATTGTGTCAGACGGAACGGAGTATAGTAGAACTACCTTCATTCGAAATTTGACTAATCATTACTTTTGTCCCCTTTCAGACGAATCTTCAAAAGCAGATAATTCAAGAACAGAACCAGGAACCGAATGAGGAAGAGGAAGAAGAATACGAAACTGTGCCTGTGCCTGATTACCAACCGCTGCAAATGAGGTATTTTTTCATTTTTATGCATAATATATTGCTTGCATGTTCAATTCTGTTCCTAATTCATTGCTGTTTAGTCTATTTTACAACATACTTACGTTAACGTATTGCTGTACTTAATGTATTGCTGATACATCTATTTACATTCTTAATCTATTGCTGATACATCTATGTACATATTTACATTCTTAATCTATTGCTGATAAATCTATTTATATTCTTAATCTATTGCTTGCACATCTATACTGTTAATCTATTGGTGATACTATTGCTTCTATGTCTTATTAATTACAGGCATATCTATTTGGCTTATTATTTCATCATTTATTTTATTACACTTGTAATTAATTTGATATAACTGTACATACCATGTTATAATATTAATCTATTTCATCTGCTTGCATGGTTACATATTATTTTCTTATTCACTGTACAAACTAGAATGAACCCTGTGGATGAAACAATGAGAAGGAATGAAGTCATCAGATTAAAGCAAACCTTTGCCCGGCTGAAGGGCCGGAGAATGAGTGTAGATCTCGGTGTCCAATGTCAGTCGGGCCGGCCCATGCTTAGGGTGGACCCCCTACGTTCCCACTCTTCAAATAATCTCCAAGTACCGGTACTCGCCCCACTGAGGGTTCTAGCGCTCAGGACGTTACCTCCGGTCAATAGAGACCGTCAGCTTCATGGCAGCCTTACCCCCTCTGGAACGTAATGTCAAATGTTATTCTTTGGGGTTAGTTTGTGTCTCTACTAAGTTGTGCCGTTATTTGTGACTGTCAATCTCTCTTGGGATCCTTTGGGAGTTGTGATATTATTTGTGATGATTGTGCATTTTTTATTAGAGATTCTTTCTTGGTTGAATGGAGACCACTGGGGGCCTAGTCCCTATCTTTTACGTTTTACTAACAGCCTGTTAGCTTAACTTGGTGGTTTGAGCAAAGTTGTCGCAACTGGCTAAAAATGGTAGTCAGTAACTTTTATGTTTCTTTTATGTCGGTCGCGACGATAAAATAAACTAAACCTTAACAGAAAAGTTACTGAATACCATTTTTAGCCAGTTGCGACAACTTTGCTCAAACCACCAAGTTAAGCTAACAGGCTGTTAGTAAAACGTAAAAGATAGGGACTAGGCCCCCTGGTTTGAAATAAATATCTATAGAATAAAATGTTATTCTTGGGGTTAGTCTGTCTCTTTTTTAGTTGTATGAAATGTTTTTTCTTGTGGTTTGTTTATGTCTCTTTTTTAGTTGTGGTTCATTTGTGATGTGCATTTTTAATTAGGAATTCTTAATTGAATGGAGACTACTGGATTTATGGAAATCCGCAAAATGGTGTGTTATTCTTTGGTGTTCATTTGTGTCTCTTATTTAGTTTTGCCGTTATTTGCGATTGACAAAACCTCTCTAGAGACATTTTGATGTCTTTATTAAATTTAACTTCTATAGTGTGGTTGTGCCGTTTTTTTGTGATTGTCATTCTCTTTCGTTGGTTGGAGGGATTCTGTCGTCAAAAAAATACGTATGGGTTTTCAGCATTTGTGTTTGTCTTTTGTTCAGGTTTCTTATTTAAGGTAAAAATTTCCCATCTCACATTTTCCCATCTTTTACGTCAAACAGCCATGACCGTAGTCCTAATTTATTCCATACATTTGCTCAATTTGCAAAGTGTTGTGTTACAATGTCTCAAACAATAATGTACAGGGTTTTCCAATAAGAGGTGTTATTTTGAATAGCCCGCTATTTCGGTAGATGTCACTTTTGAAGCTGTCATTTTTTGACATTTGACAAGTAGAAACTACGCCATTAATAAAAATGGAACGATACACGCTTCAACAACGCATTGAAATGATTAAAATTCACTATAAAAATAGTGAATATTTGGCAGAGATGGTTCATAAAACTCGAGCATTTTTGGGTTGTCGTGAAGCACCTTGTCTGACCGCAATACAGAAATTGGTGGAAAAATTCGAGCTGTTGGGACAACTTAGTGATGTGAAGAATAAAACACGTGCACGTCGCTCAAGAACAGCCGAGAATATTGCTGCTGTAGCCGAAAGTGTTGAAGAAAACCCAGGTTTGTCCATTCCTCGTCGTTCTTTGGAATTAGGCATTCCACAAACGTCATTACACTGTATTTTGCATTTGCGGACCGTTTTATCTCTCGAAGAGGTGATCACAATTGGCCACCGAGATCTTGTGATTTAACACCTTGCGACTTAACAAATATTATAATCAATAATTATCAGCCTGAAACACTCATCTACATTGAAAAAATCTTCCGAGAAAAGATACTGGCCGCCAACGGGAATTGAACCCGTGACCTTCTGATTGCCGGTCAGGTGCTCTTGACCACTGAGCTATGGCGGCTTATCTAATACCCGCCAAATAATTCAATATATACTAGTGTTTCATTCGACAATTACCCATTATTACATTTTTCCAACTGAAAACAACCAACTTTATTTTTGTGAGAGAGGTATTGTTAATACTAAATCTCCCGCTAGGTGGCGTCGAGACTAATTATGTCTGCATTTATTGCTGAAATACTTTAACTTGTCAAATATTAATTATTATTTTTAATTGATAAACCAACGTTTAAACAAGATTTTTATGCATAGCACAAAGGGTAGATAACAAATATTATAATCAATAATTATCAGCCTGAAACACTCATCTACATTGAAAAAATCTTCCGAGAAAAGATACTGGCCGCCAACGGGAATTGAACCCGTGACCTTCTGATTGCCGGTCAGGTGCTCTTGACCACTGAGCTATGGCGGCTTATCTAATACCCGCCAAATAATATTTGGCGGGTATTAGATAAGCCTTAGTAAATATTTGGCGGGTATTAGATAAGCCGCCATAGCTCAGTGGTCAAGAGCACCTGACCGGCAATCAGAAGGTCACGGGTTCAATTCCCGTTGGCGGCCAGTATCTTTTCTCGGAAGATTTTTTCAATGTAGATGAGTGTTTCAGGCTGATAATTATTGATTATAATATTTGTTATCTACCCTTTGTGCTATGCATAAAAATCTTGTTTAAACGTTGGTTTATCAATTAAAAATAATAACCTTGCGACTTCTTCCTTTGGGGCCACGTGAAAGAGAAGGTCTTCGCTAACAGCCCAGCGTCGATTCAAGACCTCAAAGATGGAATTTGTGAGGCTATCGAGGACATAGGGCAGCCACTTTGCGATTTGATTATGGAAAATTTCATGAAAAGGATATGGTCCTGTAAGCGTGGTCTTGGTGGTCATTTGCCTGATGTTATTTTCCACTTTTAAAGGCATACTTTCCTCTTTGGTCCGTTTGATAGATTCTCCCATCTTAACAGACGGATTGCAATCTTTAGAGCACAGGCGTCAGGTGGGAATAACAAGTCGTCCTTGTTCTACCGGTATTACAATGGAAGATGCTCTGAGGAACTAGCGTCATTGATCCCCTCGGCACCGGTGCATAGTTGGGAAACACGCCAAACACGCGCCCAACATTTGTACACGGTTGACATTAGTCACATGAGAACGGGTCGTTTTTACGACTCGTTCTTGAGTTCAACAGCTCGGATGTGGAACGATTTACCGGCCTCTGTGTTTCCATAGACCCATGTTCACTCCTTCCTTTCCTCAAAAAGACCCTCCACACAGCATCCTCAAAGATGACATAGGCCCTGAGGGAAATTATTTTCCTCAAGGCCTCCTGTGTGGAGTTAATGTAAAAAAATAAATAAAAATAAATAATGAAATAAACATCCGATCATTTATAATAAAAAAATGGCATTTTTCTTTGAATATCAAAATAACACCTCTTATTGGAAAACCCTTTATTATTAAAAAATTATTTTGTCTCATATTTCATAGTTATTTGTAGGTGTTAACCAATTCTGGTTCCACGATATGGATTTAATGTCGCGAGTGGCCCATTTTAATTTTATAGATACATATTATAATTTATTTTTTTTATCCAAATACCATGACCATAACTGGTTTCAGCTTGTTAAAGCCATCTTCAGACTGAATCAAGTGATCCACAACCATCATACAATATATTTATATGTATTATTGAATTTATTCCATTAACACAGCAATCTTAAATGTGCTAATTTAGATCTTCATCTTTTTCATTCTCTCATTCTTGACAGCTTATTCCACAAATGTAAATCTTTTCACAGCATTACATGACAGTCTGCGTCATCTGTTTATATGTATGTAAAAACCAGTTTTCAATTATTTAATATTGTCTCGTTTAATCTATGTGTGTAGGTAGCGCAGTTTTATCAAAGCATAGCATATTTACCAATATTATTTTAAAATATATTGGTAAAATATTTATTATAAAAGCTCTTAATTCAGTTTTACAAAAATGGCACATTAGAATATACAGTGAAACTTCTATCTATCGTTTTTGAAGGGACCTATTGAAATATATGATGAATGCGGGAATATAGAAAAATGCTACTTTTTATATCACTTGGGTGAGCTGCCCAGTTATTGTATCGAAATATGTGAGTCTGGGGGGTGAAAATAGCACTTGAACTCCATCTGTGAACCATCTGGAGTTCAGCGAGCACCATACATTTTAATGTCATTGACAATACACAGAGGCTGCCAAACAACCATTTTTGATGATATAAATAATATTTATTTTAAAACTATTTCAAGACCAAGATAAAATACTTACTATATGATGCTTACTTAAACACTTATACCCATAAGCTTGTTTTCACGATAATGTAACAATACCAGATATATTTTTATTTATTTAATAAAATGGTACAATGGTACATGTTGCTATACATAAAATAAAGTTTTTTTTTTTAAAATTACATATGTACGACGTATGAGGTGTACCCGACTTACTAACCAGTTATATAAAAATAATAGTGTTTCAATGTTTTATACCCTTTGCTGATGTGTCAAGGTTCCTTAAATACAAATTTAAAAATTTTGTAGTCATCGATGCCTTTTTGTTTGTGTAATATTTTACGGGTAAAATTTTTATATTTTTAAAGCACCTGCTTTAGCAAATGTTTTTTAATAAACACAGAGATCCTCTCTTCCAAAACTTTATCACCACAACTTTTAACTTTTAGTCTTTCTAGTTTTTGAAGATTTTCCACACTGTAAAAAGTTTGCAAGCGTGCCCGCTGTGTTTGACGGTGCAATGACAAAATACTAATGGCTAATGTCAAAAAATTCTAATGTTCCACTTGTTGTTTACGAGTACCGTTAATTGAAATCAAGCATTTAGCTACAAAATATGGTTTGCATGTTCTTAATTTGGAAAACGATCAATCGAGATAATATTTAATACAAAAACTGCAAAGTCAAGGGGTACGTGGGCTCAAAAAGGTTGACAACCGCTGCTTTAAACGATCAGTGTGGTAAAATGATTCATATAAGAACGATGATGCGTTTATACTTTTGCAAGTTTAGTATGAAATGAATTCAAGACTGAAAGAAATAAACAATAGATGCGGGAAAACGATTATTCAGGGAACGATGGATGGAGATTTCACTGTATTTATAATAGCACGGTCAGGTCTGTCAAAATAAGAATAACATTTTTGTCAAGGGCTTACTGCCAATTTTAAATAATTTTTTAGTATTTTTTTAATTAGTCTTTGCATGTTGAAGTTAGTAATGTCTGAAAGAATTCTTCTACTGTTCAAAATTCCACCACAAAATAGCCTAGTTTTAATATGTACATATAATAATAATTGAATTATTTTTTTGCATCTTTATTGCAAAAAATCACCTCAACGGCGCTGTGTAGTATTAATTAAATGGCTAGTTTTCAATCTCATTATAAGATTTCGTCTATTGTCCACAATTTCATTATTTTCGTTTTTGTAAAGATAGTTCTGTATATTTTTTGAATGCCGATCAGCCATCTCCAGTAAGTAGTCAACATTATTTTGAAGGGCTTTAGTTATTTTACAGCGGAATTTACTCAAATAAATTCAATGTAAAGATGCTAAATTATATGATTCATGGCGTTGAAAGGAGTTTGAGGTTAAGAGGGTCAGTAAGATCTTGGATGAAATCAAAAGCATTCTTAGTAATTATTAATGGATTTATGAAAATTTTGTTTCCTTCATACAACATTTTGCATGATTTGTTCTTTTGACTTATACAATGCATCATCCCCAGGCCGCAGTATCTACAGAGCAGGAACCAGCCCCGCCCCATGAGCGGCCCCTTTGGCCTGGATCCCGAGGTGATGGCCGCCATCGAGGACGGCATGGAGCAGGAGATGCAGGCCCTGAGCCGGAAGCCCGTGCTGCGCGTGATGGACCTCAGCTTCCTGGACGAGCCGGTGCGGGCGCCCTCCCACCCTCCCACCGGTTCACACTTACCCAGGTAATGATACCATATCTCTATACCATAGTTGATATCCAAAATGATGCAATGGCTGTACACAGCCGTTGTAAAACCAAGAATCATGCATGCAGCCTTGGTCTGGTGGAGGAGAACAACACTGAAAACAGTGATGGCCACACTCAACCACATACAGGGACTTGCATGCAGAGGAATCACAGGAGCTATGCGAACCACTCCAATACTAGCCATGGGAGTGCTGCTGGACCTACCCTCACTAAACTTAGAAATAGAGGGGGCGGCGATGGCGGCAGCCTACAGGTTAAAATGCAAAGGTCATTGGAGAGGTGAGTTGCCCAAAAACAGTCATACGGAGATCGAAACAAGACTGAGGGCAATTAGCCCGACAGCTGGAATGAAGCAGGACGGCAAACAAGCTGAATACTTCTTCAGACAGCAGTTTGATGTGATGTACCCCACCCGGGAGGAGTGGGACATGGTCCCAGGTCCAACCTCCAGACAGGAACTAATCTGGTTCACAGATGGGTCCAAGATGGAGGAAGGAACGGGGGCCAGGGTATGTCTATAGGGATCCAAGAGGGAACTCAGTATACCTCTAGGAACTCACTGCACTGTGTTTCAGGCTGAGATGAAAGCCATCATGGCCTGCGCACAGGAGAATATACGTATCGGGTACAGGAATAAGAACATAACTATTTGTTCTGATAGCCAGGCAGCCCTAATGGCACTGGAAAGTAACCGATGCGACTCCAGACTGGTGACGGAATGCAGGACTGTTCTTACAGAACTCGCTACCATCAATAAAATAACACTGATATGTGTACCAGGACATAAGAGTATTGAGGGCAACGAGCGGGCTGATGAACTAGCAAGGAAAGGGGCGAAAGCACCACTTGCGGGATCCGAGCCGGCCGTAGGAGTAGCAGCTTGCCACACGAAATTACATATTGAGAGGTGGGTCAAATCCCAGCACTGGAAGGAATGGGAGAGGGCACCCGGAATGAGGCAATCCAAAGTACTCATAAACGGACCAGGAAACTACTCGATATGGACAGAAACTCGCTGAGGGAACTGGTAGGACTACTAACGGGACACTGCCATCTCAGGAGACACATGCAGCTATTGGGAGTGGAAAGCACCAATAGAAAATGTGAAGAGGATGAAGAGACTCCAATTCACTTGTGGTGCCAATGTCCTGCCCTGGTGGGAACTAGCGATGTGTCGGTTCAGCTGGAATGGTCTCGTGTGATCTGCTCCTTTGCGGGAAGCGGTTCCTACTCCCACTCCTTTTTCAAATCGACTACTCTCAGGGAACCCGGCCCAGTACTCGCATCCAAATAAATCCGGCGGTCCGAGTAACCCAACGCCGCCGCGCGGCGCCGGCTTTCCTAGCCATTCGAATACAAGTCCCGAGTTAGCCGAGTACGCTCAAACCCAAGCGTCTTGGTCCGAGCTCCGAGCCACGTGAACCAAGAACCCGCCACTCTCACGCCACTCCCGTCATTCCCGCGACTCGCGAACCACGATACATTCCTGCCACTCACTCCGAACTCTGGCTCGTTTCCAAACCCGAAACTCGGATGCCTCCACCGGCCGGCAGGCGTCTCCGTGTTCGCCGCGAGTACTGAGTAGTAGGAACTAGGAATCACCGTTCGGCTTCCCCGACACGCTCCACTCTCCACTCCACTCCCGAGTCGCGAGTCTCGGGTCCTCGGAACTGCGTGAACCACAAGACACTCCCCGCGACCCGCGACTTGCGACCCGCCAACCACTTCCCCTTCGGGCCGGCCGGGCGGCGGGCGTTCATGCGTTCATTCGATCGCTGTCCTTTGATCGACATACACGTGCGTGACCGCTTGACGTAACAGTATACTGCTCTCGCGGAAACGCGGAATTGTTTAGTAGGTATATTAGATTTTTGAATATTTGGCTAGACACGGAGTCGTTTTTAATTAGAGCATGTTATCTTGGTATAATCAAAGGGTGAAGTGCATTATAAAATAATAGTTTATAAGAAAGCATCACAGCTTACAGCTAATGTACTTATTTAAATTCTCAATAAAAGCCGTGTAATATACCTACATTGCACGGGTGACGGGTCCGAGCCCTCATGCGGGTCTTGTCTGGCTCCGGGGTTCTAGTCTGGCTCCGGGGTTCTAAGTTCTTGTGCGGGTTCTACGAGTAGGTCCTGGCTCCGAGTTCTTTGAACCCGTGCGTCCCAGTTCGGTGCGCCGCAACAACACCCAGTGCTCAGTCCGCACCTAAGAACTCGGACCCGGGACCTGCTCCTAGAACTCGTGTACTTTTAAAAGGAAGCAAGTCTCGGAAGCTTCCGGCAAAATACAGAACTTACCCACCTCTAGTGGGAACTAGGCTCAGATACCTGGGGAGACGCATTGTGGAACCAGAAGACTTAGCCACATATCCAATGACAACTCTGGTGAACTTCATTAAAGGGACTGGGTTATTGTTAAAGGATTGAGGTAAAATGGGAGATAGTAAAATGGGCCTATGGCCTAAGTACTCACGGGAACTAACTGTAAACCGACTCCGCAAGTTTAAAAAAAAAAAAAAAACCATTGTTGGGCTGGACCCGATGTGATGGCCGTTTGAGAGTGATGAAGAAAAGTTCTTTATCAGGGCACCCTTTCAATAGCCAAAAATTATACACATATTTTTTTTATTTTTCATTTAAATAAATTTTATAGGTCGTTTACCGTTGGTCTAAGTTTCGAAAATGTGCAACTTTTAGAATTAGGTTCGGAGCTTTAAAAATCAGATCAATGGCGGCAGCGTGTCTTTCAACACTTTTAAAAATACTAACAGAATAACAACTTTTCACTAATTCTATAGATAATCAATAGGTAACAATAGGTCAATCAATAGGTGAGAATTTACTTCACTAATACACGTCAATCACAATGTACGTGAAATGTATGTGAAAGAAATGAGAATGACACAGGTGACAAATAAGGAATATTTCAGGGGAATCCCCAAAAAAGCGCCCTTGAGGTGATTTTCTCACGAAAATGGCGCTATAGAAGTCATCCAATTATTATTAAGCAACAGTTAGAGCTAGGAACGAAAATAAAACAGAATTTTTGGGAAATCCCCGACCGACTGTGCCATAGATCTATGAAAATATAAATAACAGACAATGTTTATGTATAAAATATTTTTGTAGCAATATTCTACCTTTCGTAAGTTTTTCGTTCACGGTCAGGTCTGGCATCCGGTGTGGGCCGCCCCCCCCCCTAGCTACGCCAGTGCCTACAAGCATAAGTGTAACGTATAATAATTTCGAAATTGATTTTAATCTTGTGTTAAAACCTGGCTATAGCCAGGCGTATTTGGAAAAAACCGGGCGAAATTAGCTTTTTCCCGCTCCGGAAACAAATCGTAAAAAAATATATTTATACGAAAATGAACTGATTTTTTTATTTCTATACAAACCTGAATAGACACCCTACGTGAAAAAAAAACAATCCAAGGGTGTTTTCGAAGAAGTTATGACATTGATACGAAGTTTACACGCCCAAAATGACAGTTGAAGTGACGCCGAGGTCGCCAAGTCAACCAAAGATAATTTTTGTAATTTATTCCGAGAGGCTAGGCGCTATGCGGCTTTTTGTTACGTCAAGAACGAGAATGGCCCAAACCATTCAGACCTTGTTCTTCATACAATTTCTTTATGCATAAGGGTCAAAATCGCATCCAAAAAAGTTTTTTTTTTAAATTCCTACCGCGGCCACATATGGCCTATCGGCGACAGCCAGGTTCAACTATATTTTCTAGAAATTTGCTTAAAATAAATACTCTTTAATTACCAAATTTTTACACTTTTTGGTCAAACCCCTACATTTTCACAGCTGGTAGCGACCCCTAAAACCCCAATAAAAAATCTAAAAAAAATGAGTGTAATTTTTTAGACGTTTCGAAAAATAGAATGTTAGGAAAAAAAATATTTTTCATAAGTTTTTGAATTGTTTATAGTATTGATGTATTGTTGTAATTTCAGTTGGCCCTCCCAGCCTCTTTCCCCGCCGTCCCGCCCCAACATGATCCCGGGATCCCGCTCCAGCATGGCCATGCCGCAGTCCATGCAGCCGCAGCAGCAATACCACACGGGCAACTTCCAGGCCCAGCCGGCCCCTGTCGCCTTTGAGCCCGACAATACGCTGACACGGAACATTCAGGCCATCGCCAGTCCTAACCTGCCCGTGAGAGACTCCTTCTTTGTTACTAACAAGGGTGGATCAGAACAATTATTTTACCCTTTTCTTTTTAATTTTTTTATTTACTTATAGAAACAAAACGATACATAGGTTACAACAGAAGTGATGCGATATTAAATATGGTAAATATATCATAGTGGGTACCGATAAAATGTTTCCTTGCAATTTCTTGTTTGTGATGGGTATATTGAGTAATTACCGGATGATATATTATGTAGTTTAAAGTGTGTATGTATGTGTGAGTGTGTTTATAGATGTGAGAAGTGGTTGTATTTAGAATTGAAACGATTTGTTTGCGCATTGAACAGTTTATATCATTGCTATGATGCTCTTTTTAAATGTGGTCAGTCAGAGTTAGTCAAGAGTCAGAAAAAAACTGATGTTGGAGTTTAGACAAATATTTTTGAAGGTATGAAGAAATAGGTTGATTGGTGAATTCTAACACACAATTTTCCATGATATTTATCCACTGGATCGCTTTTTGCCACAATATGGCACTCTTTAAAATACCTCGGATTGCTTTGTTGCCAATTTTGGCAAATTTTCCCTTATTTGTAAGTACTTAAGTAGAATTTTACGATTTTATAATATTTTTTTATAAATCCTACGAATATGTGATAATCGACAAAAGATAGGTGAATTCATTGGCTATAAAGAACTATAATCAGTTTGTATGTCTCCATATTAAGATTCGGAGGCATGATTTTTTTAAATATGGGCGGAAAATATTCAAAATGATCACCAAAAAATCTCAAGCAATCAGAGAAAAAAGTTTTAAATTGCGCTGTCGCTCCAGTGGTTATGATGTATTTAAATTTCCCCTTTAGGTTGCGTTGGCTGCTCTATCCCAGATAAACAGCATCCTGAGCTCGAACCGTGCCAACCTGATGACCCCCTTCGAGGAGCAGCTGATCCTGGCCATCGTGGAGCAGCTACAGATCCTGCAGAGGCCCTCCCCCACCATGCCCATCTCCGACTCGGAGATCTTCGATGCCTACAGGTTCCTGATGACTGTACTCAGCACGGTAAGTGGCAATATGTCTCATGTTTTTGATTGGCATAACAGCACTTTCCATAAATTTATGCTATTTATGATGGAAAGAGATCTGGATATAATTTGTAGAGTAGGATACGTTATTATGGAATCAGAAGACATAACCAGATGACAGTGGTAATCACTGGGCTACTCCAGTATCCAAGGGGTTTATTTTTGAAGTATAGGAAAAAGTTATTTGGAACAAGATTGCCATTTTTAACTACTACCCACTCTCCAGGCATTCCCAATTGGGTTACGTTGCGAGGTTGGTGGGAATGGGGAAGAGAAGAAGATGGGAAAGTAGGGAAGTACCTGGCTATTCCGATCTGGTTACCAAACATAACTAAAGCCATTTCAATTTTGATTCTGAATGGCCTTTCACCAGTGCTTTAATTTCAATTTTTATTTTCAAGTGTGTTGCTTGCAGATAACAAATTTTCCTAACTAGGAAGTCTGTTCTGCCGTTCGGTACTCTAAACAGATCATGATATCGACTTTGGGTGTAGTGGTCTGTTACATATAAATCATAGCATCCCAAGATGAATGAATGGGCTATCGATGAAATTGTTCCAAATTTTGAAAGACATAATAGCAAGACTTCCTTTCCGCCTAGTTTCTAGACTCACAGAATCAGTTTCCTCAAGTAAGTCAATATGGTGCATGGACCTTGGATAGGTTCCAAGATATAGAGACAACAAACAGGAATTTCCTTTGAATTTGCTCCAACATGTCAATGTACTTCCGGTGGTATGGTGCCCAAACAAACGATTGCTGCATAGATGTGGCCAGTGAATTGAAACATTGTTTTTGACTATTTGAAATGAAATTCATACTATGCGGGCTATAGACTAATGTCTAGCATTCCTAGAAGTAAAGCAGGACATGGAGAGCTCTGTGGGCCTCATCAATGAGTCAATTCTGCTGTGGAATGCTTGAAGTGTGCATTCATCCTCTGTATGTTGGTTATTTTATAATTGCAGTTCTACGACGGGCGCATTGCCGGTCGCAACGTATCCTCGGTGGCGGTTAGTGCTCTGGTGGACCAGCTGCTCCGACTCCTGGTCTCTCGCGCCCTCGAGCGAAACAGCAGCGAGGTGGACGAGAAGCTCGTGAGGGTCACCAACAACGTCTGCGTCAAAGTGCTGGAGAGGAGCGACCACACCCATCTTATCATGTGAGTTTATTATGCGCACTTGGAAGGTTTCCTTTCTTTTCTCGCTCTACAAATTATCCAGTTATTTTATCTTTGACCCATTTACTTTGATCATATATTCCAAGTATGTGTTGAGATCCACTAAGAAATTTGACGGCCTCCATGGTTGAATGGTTTGGCTACGAATCCTGAGTTCGCATGTTGAAATTTTGAAAATTTGATCTAATTAATTTCTGTTTCATAATTTATTAATTTAAAACAATAAAAAGTTTAATTGGGGCCCATTCCAGAGTAGCAGATACTTTCAGTATCGCCCTGGTGAAGGCCACCATTCAGAATCGATGCGTTTCCAGAAATGGTTTTAGCCTTGTTTAGTGACCTGATCTAAATAAGCAGGGACTTCCCCACCTTTCTCTTTCCTAACTCCTTCCCATCCGTACTATCTTCAGCCTCACGAAATACCCCAAACGGGGAGAAGTTGGGACTCTTGTGCAGTCCTCACATGTCACTGGTGAATAAAGTAATAAATGATATAATTAATTGCAGTGCCCTGATCAACTTGCTGGACAAGTCAGTATCAGGCGACCCGCCCTCAGCCCGCTACCAGGAGCTGGAGATGAAGTGCCTGTGGAAGGTGATGAAGCTGATCCCCAGTTGGGATGTGGACCGGCTGGACTACGACCGTCTGATGCTGCAGCTGCACCTCTTCTTCAAGGCCTACCCCAGCCACTATTGGAAGAAAAACCCCAACATCAGTGATACTCCCTTCAGGTGAATATACCATCATCATCTTCCCCTTCTCTAAAAAAATCAAAACTATACCTGAAAAAAAAAACATGCACAAAGTGATACATACATGTATTGAGATTTTTTTTAAATAAACCGAAAAAAGACAACTCAAAATAATGTCACATGACATATTTTCTCTTAATGTCTTAGAAGATCTGTAAAACCTATGTGTTTTGTTTAACTTTTATTGAATTTAAAATAATAATTGAGGCGGTCACCTGAAGAGTGGACTAACTCACATCAACAAAAACATCAAATTTTTATATATTTTGCATAGACATACAAATAGATAGACCGGAACATACAGATGAGGGGTAAAAACTAACTATGGCGGGGCGAAGAGAGGGACGATGACTGTGATTCTCCAATAAATAAATCTAACAGTATATAGGCATCTCGCATTATAATATCACTATGTATTTAGTTCTTAAAAGTAAAATCTGCTTTTGAATGAATCGACCTTTTTAAATGGGAGTGCGAATTGCTAGCCACAATATGAACAAATTTGGCAAAGTAAAGTTTCACTTATTTTCGGAGTGAAATATTTTGTTTCCGTAATTAGTGGATACACTTTTACAAATGCTTCATAATTTACTTACCTCAGTAAACAGCGGCTTTATGTTTCGCGTCGCCATGTATATTGATGATACAGCGGCTTTGTGTTTCGCGTCGCCATGTATCTTGATGTGTTATCATATTATATGATCTGAATAAGCCTAAAATAATGCCTACCTATGGAATGTAACACGAAAATTGGGTTTATTGTCTTATTCACTTCTATTTTTACATGTTTTAATAACACAAGTCACCATTTTTGCCGTGTTATTTCGTAAAACATATCGATGAGAGCTTGACACTGGTCCGGACAAGAATGATGACGTCACATTTTTTAGATTCACACAAGGCTCTCGCAAGCCCACCCGGTTCCGATAAAATGGTTCCAATGGGAGGGGGAAATAATACGCCTTTTATCACTTAGGGCAGGTCCTATTTGTATGTCAATGATATTTTGTCATATCTGTGATGCCACATTGACTTATGGCTTCGTAGATATGACAAAAATGCATAACAAATTATGTTTTCGCTGATTACGAATTTTTGTGGGTTGGGCCACTCTTCCACTGAGCACCTCAATTATGCAAGGCATATTTTCATTTCTTTTACTTGGCACAACCACCTAAGATAATATCCTGTTGGAGCCTCTTATTCGATTTGTAACTCCTACCACTCTTGAAATTCTCATTTGGGCAGCTGGAACGTAATTACTACCTGACCATTTTGTAACATGCATCAAAAAAGTTTTGCTAAACACTCAGTCAGTGTTTGATCGCTGTGAACACCCGCAACTGTTTTTAGATTTTAGTTAGTAGAAAAGTGATTAGGCAATGGAACCAGCGTTGCCAACGTAGGCGATTTTTCGCCATTTAGGCTACTCAGAACGAGAATCAGCGACGAAAAAATCTAAAAGGCGACTGGTCGCCTATTAGGCTACTTCAGAGACAAGTTATTTAAATCAACCGAATCGCAAATAATTAAGAAAAAAACAATATTTCACGCAACAATAATTGGAACAGCTGGGAGGAAACCCGATGTTTAAAGATCTAACAAAGTTTTCAATATGATGCCTATCATTTCCTTTGAGTAATGCTGTCGTTGAAAGAATTTTCAGCGTAATGGGGACAATCAAAACAAAATTAAGGAATCGCTTGCAACTACCCATGCTGATCGCCATTCTTAGAATTCATACCCATATGAATGTAAGAGGTATGTGGTGCAACAACTTTCAACCAAGCAATCACATGGTTAGTTAACACGCTGGTAGAAAAATGTACGTCTCCGGTGGATCTTGCGCCAGTACCATCAACTATATCTAAAACTACAGACGACGGCGAAAGTCTTGTTGATGCCTTATTATTGCTACCAGAAGACGAATCGGAATCATCCCTATCTTTGTTTTAAATTTATTTTAGAATTTTATTTTTAAAATTTTATTTCTCTACAATAAAACACATATAATTTTTTTACAAAAATGTTATTTCTTTACTTTCTTTTAAGGTACATTACGGTGTTTTATATTAGGCTTAGGCCTATTTATTAAAACATTATAAATAAATTAATAAAAATTACGTTTTATTTTATTCATATTGATATTTTGGCGTTTGGACTATTTTAGGCTACTGCAACTGAAATTCGGCTACTTTATATATGAAAAACGGCGATATTAGGCCAAGCGCTGTTGGCAACACTGAATGGAACCTGTAACGTCACTGTCATGACACTAAAGAGTAATGTTTATTTTCCAGAACTGTGAAGACAATGGTTCACACCCTGGTGAAGAAAAAAGGCACAAGCATGATGAATCATCTCACTCTCATCCCAAATGTCAATGAGTCGGAACTGCATGGATATTTGATCAAATTGTTTAGGGTTAGTATTATTTGATGTTTCCTTCTTCCTGTGTATGTTGGTGCTCAATCAGAGGGTTGCAATTCCTGGACCTCCTAAATTGCCTCCTGCCTGGCACGACCTGATATCATGACTGCGATGGGATTCTATGTTCCGGACAATTTGTCACTAACCCGCCTATACTGACTCCATACTTCCCAGGTGCAGATCCAATTAACCAGTGTTGATACCCTCGGAAATATCTACTACTAAGAGTTAACTGCCTCGGAGGAAATGTGGATATTGTCCACCTGATATGAAGCAAGTTTAAATACAATCTCTGTGTTAAATATGTGATCCATCGGTGGCTATCCCGATTTCACATATGTGATTCATGATCCACATAATTTCACTTAACCGCTCCGGCCTCTAAGCTTGTTTACACCACAATTTAACAATAGCAGTCAACTACAATAAGCTTATTTTCAAGCTAACGCTTGTGTTCCACAGAAATCGTTCTAATTCCGTTATTGTTCTAGTGACAACCCTGAAACAAAAAGTAGAAGATCCATAAGTCAAGCTTTATATCTCTTTTCAAAATTGTCCACAAAAAGACTTATTTTGTAGAAACAGTTTTCACCCGCCAAATCGCCTACATTAGACATTGTTAATTTTTTATTAAAATATTCTTGGGTGAAGTGGTAAAAAAGTGAGGTGATAAAACTGTTTATTATACATTTATACAATTGAATAAGTGTTTTTTTTTTTTTTTTTTACATAATCCTTGATTTTAGTACCGTTTTCACATAAAAACGTCACATGAGTCATTTTTTACAATTTTTTTATGTTTGCATTCTAAATTTTAATATTTACAAATGTTAATATTTATTTGTAACATAACAATTTGAAAGCTTATTTCATAACCTTTCAAAAATAGTTTTTAGTATTCGGCTACATTCTGAAATATTTCATTTGTAGAGCTTTAATTGCGAAGTGGAAATAAAATGAAAGTTTTTTTAAATCTGACAGTTCGTTTAAGACTTATTAAACTTACTTGCACACTTAAACAAATACATTTAGATCTTATAAATTACGAGAGATGGGAAGGCTGATAGAGAAATTGAAAGACAGATAAACAGGTAACTCCATTAATGGAGGACTGAATGCCGTTGGCGCCAACAAAAAATTGTCAAAGAAGTGGAGCAATCACAACAGTCCATAATGGAGAACTGGCAAAGAAAGTAGACTGAATGCTGTAGAAGGTGGAGATGTAAGAGTAATGAGTAAGTAAAAGTAAAGAGTAAACTTAAGAAAGGGATGCTTACATGGTTTGGGCATGTAGAGCGAATAATCGAAGAAAGGAATGTAAGGAGAATATATGATGCAAATTTGAATGGTAAAAGAAGTTGGGGATGCCCGAGGAAGACATGGCACGATCAAGTGAGCTAGATACTTAAGTCGGACCATGTCAAGAGTCAGAATAATAGAAAGTTTATGTGAGACGATGTATTAATGTTAATCAGGCAAAGAGTGTGTTCTAAGACTGAGTTGTATCCCTGTGTGGAAATTGCATGATGGTTAGTTAGTAAATAAATAAATAAATAATTATCCACTTTTCAGTAAAATGTGTGTTGTTTATTTGAGCAGTCGCTCAAGCTGGACGTGAACGATGTGGAGCCCCCCACGCCGCGTGCAGAGCCCCCGAGCCAAGTGGCGGGCGACGGCAGCCCCATGAAGATGGTGCAGGAGGAGCTGCACCAGATCTTCAAGAGGATCGGGGAGAAGGAGCAGTCTATGGAGGCCATGGGACAACTCTACGACTTCAGGGTGAGAACTGATAAACCATTATATAGTGAGATTGATGGGAGACTGCTGTAGAAGACCCCATGCTATATAGCTTCCAAATCTATTAGACTGGCACTAGTGAACTTCTGTAGAGTAGTACATAGTGGCCTTGCAAGGACAACTCCCAATTTCCAACAATAAGGAACTGCACTGAAAAATATTGTGGCTTCAACAATATTTTTATTTTTAGCTTTATGAGTAAAACCCCAAGTTGTAATATTTATGTTATGAAGACAATATTAGCAAAACTCAATTGAAAATCTACAACAGAAAAATCAGAAAAAGATACGCTCACATCTGGGACTAAAGACTTGCAATATTCAACTAAAACTAAATGCTAATGTTAACTTAGTCTGCGAGTAAACATAAAATGTTCATTTTCTCAGTGTGATCAATATTCTAACATGTTTAATATGTTCTTCAGGAGAGACACCCAGCGGTGGACATCTGGTCCTGCCTAAAAGACAAGTCCAACTTCTTCCGAAAGTACATAGAGCGCGGGCTGCACGTGGTGGCGGAGGAGCGTCACCAGCGGGGCGGCCAATCACAGCAGCCCTCGCTGCAGCCCAGCAGTGTTCCCTCCAGCATGCCCCCCTCCCTGCCGCTTAGCACTATGGCCTTCAATAACAATCTTCCAGATAGTGGTAGGTTTACTGGTATTATTGACAAAACAAACATTCCCAGGTTATTATTCGTAACCTGGGAATGTTTGTCATTCTTTTAAAAAGTTAGTAAGTAAACTGTGACATGGCATCATACGTCCCCAGGACCTGTTGTATGCAGATGACATCACATCTTGACAATGGAGAGGCATATGTCTTCCATCCTTTTCAATGAAACATTATAATAATGTAATTCTAACAATACTCATGTTATGTATAACAGTGTCAATGTTTTCAGGTCCAAACAGTGCATCAGCCAAGGGATACGTATACTACTCTGAAAGATTACAGACACTACGGGTAAATGATGCTTATAAACAATTATTCTAATAAAACTAGCTCATTTCTGAGATTTAAACTTTTATCGCACATATTGAATATTTAAAACATTCTTTTGCTGTCAAAATCAGATATCCCATAAAATGAAGTATTTTTGACTGAACACGCTGTTTTAACTTGACCTTTTGTGTATCGTCTGTCTGTTAACCACTGGAGCGATTATAGTGGAAAAATGGACCACTTTTATTTTCTGCGATTGATATCGCTCCAAAATTAGACCACATTTTCCTACCATTCGTAAAACATATATTATGATTAAAAATGAAACTATTGAAATGCTTTATCTATTATAACCATAGATATCGCAAATCCGAACTTCGTAGACTATTTTAGAACGAAGTTAAAAATATTTTATTTTTTTGTCGCATTTTTGATCAGCTGTTTACGGTTAAAATAAAGTCATATTTCCATAGATTTGCACCTTTAATTATCAAGTATACCACAGACAACATACAGAAATCGAAAATATTCTATGTTGACTCGAATAAGTACCCCTCGCAGCAGTTTCAAATCTTAACAACACGCAGGATTCGCGCGGTTATAAACTTTACGATTTTTTAATATTTTTTTTTTATAAATCCTACAAATATGAGATAAATGGTAAAATACAGGTTAATTCATTCGCTCTATAATAAGTTTTTATCTTTCCATGTTAAAATTTGAAGGCATGATTTTTTAAATTTTGGTGAAAAATTAAAAAAATGATCTTCTGGGAAATTGTGAGCAATCGAGGCAAATTTATTTATTTCGCCTGGTCACTCCGGTGGCTAAATTGAGAAAAAATATGTTTCGTCCACTTTATTATACAACTAACTTGACTATGGTTCAGTAAAAAATCTGAAATCTGTGTCTAATGTGAAAAAACTTTAATTGGACTTTCTTGTTCAAAATTTTCAATAATATGGTACCTACTTACCTGAAGAAAGTTGTCATTGAGATAGTGATGTTTCTTTCGACAAATTTTACAAATCCTTATTTGAAATAAAAAAATGTTACATGAAATATTTTATAATTTGTTTGGTGAGTATTTAAGTACTAGAAAAAATTTCAAACATACTTTTTTGTATGTGAGGTCTACTGTTCACAGAAGTACTAGTTTAGATTGTTATGATGAAAATAATTTAATAAGTATGATTTGTTGTAGGCTAAATTGGGTATGGGTCCCGAAGTGAACTCCGCATCAAATTCCCAACCTCGAACCCCCGTCATCGACAACAGAACATTAGCTGATTCATTGGACGATAATGGCAAGCAGAATATAGACCCCAGATTTGATGTAAGTATTCTTTCAATTATGGTTCACACTACACTGCTAAATAATTAACAAATGCAACAAATATCACTTTAACAACACGGCTGCTATAACCTAACGCATTTCGAGCTTCCTTGTTGAAAGACCGTATACTTATAAAAATGCTCGACATGACCAGACTATAATGCCAAAGGTAGTAGTGTCCCACCTATATTTTATCAACAATATGTATTTAATATGTAATAATTTTTTAGGTTCCGTCCCTGAACCAAACGACCAGTCGCAGCCAGCCACAGATGGATGCCCTTAAACAAAAACTACAACAGATCAAAAGTTCAAACAAATAAAAGTAACAGACGCCTGCAATCCTAAGTCAGTGGAAGAAACAAAACCAAACAAACAAACCTCTTCATCTTATCAATTACTAGACCATGCGAATTATCCACTAAATGTTATTAAATAATATCTTTGTTTTTCACCACTAAAAAAGTTTAAAATAAAATATAAATAAATTATTTCAAAAATTATGGTGAAAAATGATGATATTGTTTAATTTCACGTATTATGTCCAACCACAAAGTGATTATTGCTTTCTACGAAAATGTATGTTTTAAAGTGCCAATTTGTTTTTTCAAAATTTGTCAGCGGACCGGGATTCTATTGAACAGTAATTTGATATAAAAAATCATATATTTAATTTTAAGAATAAGGTACATCGTAATTAAAGTGGCATTAAGGTTGTAACAGTTGAAAAACGGCGCATTATTTTGAAAATCCAAATACTTGACATATTTAGGCTTAGTCCGCAGGTCGCATCTTTGACATGTCTGCACTAGAAACATTCAATAATATTATTATATATTTATCTCACGTGTGAATTTGGGCATCCCTACCTTTATCCCATATAATACAGTGAATCCCTCTTAAAAAGTTTTGTGGCTTAAGAAGTTTGGTTTTTTCAGTCCCTTTACCACACATAAGGTTTTCCTGCTTAAGAACTTTGTTTTTCCGGTCCCTTGGAAAACTTCTTTAGAGGGTTTCACTGTATATGTAATTAATTAATTCCCATTCTAGAGATGTTGAGATCAAAATATTTGATTGGATTTCTTTCTTTGATACAAACTTTAAATTTTAAATATGATTAAATTTGAGTTTAGAAAAGACTCCGTCTCTAGTGTTGGATGTAATGTTATAATCATATGTGGTTTTAATCTTGATTTGTTAATAGGAAATACCCTTATATAATATATATTTTCCAAGCAACAATAACACCAATAATAGTAAAGAAAATCCCTGGAGGAAAAAATAAGTTGAAAACAACATTTGCTTCAATTTAAGTCTATTTTCTTTGATCTGTGGACGCTCTATAAAATAACTTTTATTATTAATTTAAAACATTCATTAACAGACAAACAAATGCTTAAACATGTCCATTGTAATATTATTATGGTATTACAGAACCAACCAAAAATAAATAAGATATGATATGAATGATTGGAAAAAGAATATGTATACTTAACTCATCTACTTACTTGCAGATTTCTTAAAAATACTATTTGACATTGCATTAACCTTACCTGTAAAACTGTCGAACATAATATGATCTATGAAGTTGCAGTAAAACACATACATTGTGTGGATATACGCCGTTTGTGCCGTGGTGGGATAGATTGCCTTGAAAAGGTTAATTGTCTGCTCTGTGTTTTGCCTCGGAGTGCAAACATCAACTGCCTGCTGATAATGCCAATGGGTTGGCAAATTTCTAAAATGCGCCTTATGTCGAAAATATGGCATTAGAAATCAACAATGCGTTAAAAGAAAATAATTGACAAGATAGTGAAATACAGAAAATCTTTTAAAAATATCATATCTTGATTTTACAAAGATTTCATTTCATCAAAACCAATTGTGTAAAATTCTTAAATGAGATTATTTTTGAACAGTAAGTCGTCATAGTAGAATTAACGTAAAAAGATGGTCACATGGTTTCTAAAATTATTGTAAAAAGTACCTACTGTGTCACAAAGTGAAAAATAAAATCACATAATGTTAAGAATATTGGTCTATCTAGTTTCATTGTCCGTTTTGTTTCGTTATTTTTTTTTTGGTTAGCTTTTTTTTTACAAGACATTTTATTTGACAATGGGCATTTAGAAGTGTAAATTTGGATATCCATTTATCTAATTATCAAAATGTTAGGCTTTTTAAGTAATACACATATATGTACTTGTCAAGTATTTCCTGATTAAGATACTTTAGATTGAATACGTAAGTAATATTTACCCTAAAATACGAAAACTTTATTGTATGAAAAAGGCTTGTATCTACTGGACTTGGTTTCACACATGTTGTTATTTAATTTAGTAATGCGATGATTCTTACTTTGACGATTGTGTTTATTGAATACATATTTTTAGTAGAAGGCATGGTTTATGTAAGCCGTCGCATCACACGGCAGCGATTCTGAATGGCTATGTCTAAACATGCCGCATGACGGGACAGATTGTAAAGATTAGTGAAATCCTTTTAAAAAGTTTGCTTTTCTCGGTCCCTTGAAGACTGAATGGCCCAGTTTATTCCAGTTATAAAGTTTTCCCGTTTAAGAAGTTTTTTCTGGTCCCTTGGAAAACTCTTAAGAGTGTTCTCTGTATAAGAGAGAAGCTGTAAAATAATATCTTACTTTATTTGTATTAGTATTAATAAATGCTTTTCAAATTTAGATATTTTCCATCACTCCAGAGGGAACATAAACAAAATTTTTTTCTGGGAGTTAATGCTAGAATTGCCTATGCCAAACACGTGAATTTTTCAGGAAAGGCGATTGTCAATTTTTTTTGGTGTAAAATATGCTGAAACATTAATATAAACATTACGTTGTACGCATTAGATGAGGGTAAATTTAAAGAATATTGCGCGGCCAAAATATGCAATAGCATTAAAAGAAGGGATTTAAAAAAAATGTCTGGCATATTCACTTCTAGCATACTCCAAGATTTTATCTTTTGCACTTCATGGACTCCATCAATTTTAGACATTTTAAAATAATTGCAATAAAGATGAAAAGATTCTTTATAATTGTAACTGTAACTTTTCCCATGACCAAAAATGGCAGTCATAAAACTCACAATGTCTTGATTACAAAAAAAAAATTACATTAAAAATTTAAATTATTGACACATTTAAAATGTTGAAACGTAACCCCACATTTCTGTCTTCCAAAATACTAGAAGCCTTTTTCAGTCCCGGTTTTACAAACCTTAGGTCAAGATATGAATACGTTGTGGATATTTAAAGTTAGTACAATATGCCTTAAGTGTGAAATAATTAGTAAAAACAGTGTCTGTCCACTTGTGATAATAATGGAAGATTAATTGAGAATTACTCCTACTTCGTTGTAGTGATGGCTTTTTCTGATATTTCTTTGATAGAAAGTTGATATAATTCATGTCTTAGAATAGGGTAGCCACAGATCCGCTAAACGAGAATTATCAGGGTAATATTAGGGTTTTCTCAAATCATCAATTTACTATTTAAAAAAACCGAATTGGATACTTATTTCCAAATGTTCCATGTTTCGTAATTTGTAAAAAACACAGAAAAATGCAATGCAACTTTTTATTTGGCTAAAATTGAATCTATAGCCCCAAAATCAATTTTAAAATATCTCATTGAAAACCTGCAATTGTGAGGGAATTTCGAAATCTGTTTATTGTGGCCACCCTAAAGTATAAATTATTTTTAAATTTTAACGTAAAATTAGTACCTTATCCATTTAAAAAATTTTCTTACCTTGTGTTCATTCCCAAATGATGTGCTTTAAAATTATCCTTTTTTTTTTAGATTTTTCTTTGCTTGTCCATTTTTAATAACTTATCGTGATCTCGTTGGTGACAACATTGATGGTAAAAATGTATGAAAGTTAATAATAATTTTTCTATGTTTAGATCTGAAATGTATAAAATATGATATAATCCCTCATGACATAACCATACTAGGCAGTAATAGGGTAGTCCATATATTTTGGGTAAACTAAGCGTTTAATATTAAACTAATGATTAACCAATGTTTAAATAATGATAAATTTGCATATTTATAAATTTGGCTGCAAGTTGATTTTTTATAGTAGTTCATTAGAATTTTACATATTTTTAGTTGAAATGACTGTGTTTGGAAGTTTTTAAAGTGACAGTTATTCAATACATATGTTTTTCTTGTTTCTTTTGTTCGCACATAATATGAATTTTACCATTATGCATTTTTTTAGTTGTGATTGTATAATACAATACAATATATGACTATATTTTAAATTTGCGACTTTTTGGCTTTTATTTATAAAGTGTGAATAGAAAAAACAAGAAAGCATGTTTAAATGGTAAGACTGTCTGGGAGAGTTAGGGCTTTGAGAATAGGATGTTAAATTTGATTGTAAGTTTAGTTAAAAAGTGATTGATGAAATTTGGAAAAACCTAGTTGCATTTTGTTTTTAATGAGTTGGTAAAACTACACCGAATCACAATGTTGCTTATTATTGATTTAACTATTTATAACAAATCTGTTTCTATCTAAACAGCAACATATCCTGCAGTAATTTAGGAATCATTTATGTAAACAATTTTATCTATGTTTTTTAGCTTTGCCACTTTTTATATTCTTCACTAAACATATTTTTAATAATAATCCAGTGTCTGTCTACAATTTCTTTTATCAGAACTCTTGTCATTTCTGTAGGGAAGGGAAAACTAGTTAAAATTACTAAGATTACGAGAGGGAGAAAACATGAGAGCTGGCTAGTTATCTTGTTGAGAATCTGGATATTTCTTGTTTGCCAAAACGATTTGTTGGATATTTTTCATATTATAATGCGTATGTTCAGTATTGTTTGAGAATGTTGATTACCTGATATTTGAAGTGTGGCTCGTTAAATGGTTTTTAATCATGTTATTTATTGAAATGTTTGATCTTGTGCGTTGAATAATTGAAATACTTTGTAAGAATCTCGAGTCTTTAAATGTTGACATTCTACAAAAATGTGATTCCTCGGACAATTTATTAATCTTTTGAAAAACTTTTTTAATATTGCGTTCAGAAGCTTTTGTTATAATTTTCTTACTCGTAATTATTTAAGTTATTATTTATTTATTATGCGTTTCACAGTTATTAATCCAGCCTGATTTTAAAATATTCCATATTATGATAGGAGTGTGTTCAAATACAGCTAACTTCAGCTTCAACGATTATCCGTTGGTATTATAAAAACTTACCTATTAATTACTTACCGATTAAAAGGAAACTTTTAGCACTAGAGGCCAAAGACAAAGTCTCTGCATTCCTTCCTTCCTGCGGGAATAGGATAGGGCTTCACACACCACACACTCCTTGTAAATACTTTTCAAAATACATATTGAAAAACCCATTTGGTTTTTGTAATTTTTTCTTCTTGCATTAAATATTCTCATTTAGAGCAAGAGAAAGTAAGCACTACCGTGTCTTTGAAACTGTTTATTCAATTTATAGAAATCTATTTGAATATTTTTTATAATTAAAAAAAATATGTAATCTGATCCAACAAATGTTTATTATCGATTCTAATATGCAGGCATTTTATGTTAATTTGGTTATCCAAATAATATGTGTTTACTGTTTTTTATATTGTGTTCACTTGCTTTAAGTTATTCTATCGTGGTTTTATGTATTTATTTCTGTTAACATTGGGCCGAGTGTCGATCTTGACTGGGGTGAATTTATCTAGAAATTGACAAAAGCGAAATCCGCTTCCTGTAAAGAGTTTTATAAATATAATGTGAGGATTTTAAAAATTTCATCACAAATACACAAATCTTGAAAATTGAATCAGGTTTATTCACAGTGGTTAAGAAACTTGACTTAAGATCAGCCGAGCAATTCCGTATCTGTTGTGGGATCGTTATTAGATAACGGACAATATTTCCTGTCAGATTTTTTTACAAATTTACTGTTACATATTTTAGTTTAGATCGATTTAAACACAAATTCCTTCAAGTATGCTTGATTATTTATTCATTTAATGTACATTGTACATAGAAAAAGCAAATAACAGCCGTAAAAATCACATAAATCTGACAGGAGATTACGTCCGCTATCTAATAACGACCCCACAAAAAATACGGAATCGCTCGGCTGGAAGGTAGAGTTGAAAATGCAAACAAACATTGACAAAGTAAACCAAGTTATTGATTCTCTTGCAATTATTTAACTTGCAACTTTCGGAAGCAAAGTTAAAAGTATTTTTCCTACTAAACAAACTGTTATTGACTTTTTGCAATATTGTTCGCTTATTGACTGAGTGAGTTAATTTTTTAAAATATTTTTAAGCGCAAAACCTCGGTAAGGTTCAACTTGTTCCTCTAATTTGATCAGTTCCTTCACCCATCTTAGCATGTTTATTTACCAATTAACAAACAATAAATAATATTTAACAAAATAATATATTACTTTTATTTCAAATACATTCACAGACAACATTATAAAAGTGTTTATTAATAATTATATGTATATTATAGCAATCACTTAAACCGCATACACAAAACATATCCTTAACCCATTCTGTCCGAGCCTTGGAAGGCCTTCTCTCCGAGCTGCCATAATTTAGGGCTCCTGGAAAGCATGATTTTTATTTTTGCGTAAAAAGTATTATGCATTGTTGTGACATCTTACGGTTTTTTTTTGAGTAACGTAAAATTTATCAATAAACCAGGAGACAAGTTAGCACCAAAATTAATTCAGTTGCTGTGGTCAGTTTCAGTCTAAATAATTTCGGATGGGATGGGTTAAAGGAGGACCTGACAGTTGATCTACCGACAATTGCCCCCCAAAATGATATTTACTATAAAACTATAATTTTTTGCGCATTATTTACCAATTTCAAATCTAAAATCGACTTCAAAGAAACCTTTAATAATAGGGGGAGATTGGCACCATTCATACACGGGGAAGCTTCATACAGTCACTACTACAGCTTGTTAGAACAGCGTATTTATTTAGCTTTGCGTGTGTGCCACCATTGCGATCGTCACGAGAGGGCGTAATGTGTTTTCGCGTGCTCAAAGTAAATATTTTGTCAATTTTATTGGATATTTTGTGCTTTAGTGAGGCGTCAAATTCTATAGGATTAATTATTATTTTTAATTGATAAACTAACGTTTAAACAAGATTTTTATGCATAGCACAAAGGGTAGATAACAAATATTATAATCAATAATTATCAGCCTGAAACACTCATCTACATTGAAAAAATCTTCCGAGAAAAGATACTGGCCGCCAACGGGATTGTTTAAACGTTAGTTTATCAATTAAAAATAATAATTAATATTTGACAAGTTAAAGTATTTCAGCAAAAAATGCAGACATAATTAGTCTCGACGCCACCTAGCGGGAGATTTAGTATTAACAATACCTCTCTCACAAAAATAAAGTTGGTTGTTTTCAGTTGGAAAAATGTAATAATAAGTAATTGTCGAATGAAACACTAGTATATATTGAATTATTTGGCGGGTATTAGATAAGCCGCCATAGCTCAGTTGTCAGAGCTGCTGACCGGCAATCAGAAGGTCACGGGTTCAATTCCCGTTGGCGGCCAGTATCTTTTCTCGGAAGATTTTTTCAATGTAGATGAGTGTTTCAGGCTGATAATTATTGATTATAATATTTGTTATCTATAGGATTGTTGTGCTCAATGGTAAGTGACTTTCAAGATAATAATAATGTATCTATTTTGTGGATCTTTCTGCATGATTTATGTGTAGGTAAAAATCTGTTATTTTTTACCTTCGGGGCACGTTCGTACGCCTTCTCCAGAGGCACATTCGTATTAACGAATTTCTTTTTTTCCAGAAAATTTGCAAAATTGGTCCGGAATTATAAAAAATAGGTGCACAATAATAAATGAAGAAAATATGTCTGAGGCAATAAAAGATAAACCTGATGATGATGGCACGAGCCACAGTACATATCAGTCTAAATACACAAGTTACCAAGTATTTTCTACTGAAGAAGAGTCACAATGAATGTTCCCCTACCCATGTACGAATGTACCCTGTTAGTGGGGTAGATTCGGACATTTGTCAGCTTTAATTAATTAATTAGTCGAGGATGCCCGAGGAAGACATGGCACGATCAAGTGAATCAGATACTTGAATCAGGCCATGCCAAAAGTCAGAATAATAGAAGAGAATTTATGAGAAGATGTATGAATGTGAGTGAGGCAAAGAGTGTGTGCCAAGACCGAGTTGTTGGGCTGCCTACCCCTGCGAAACAGCCTGATGGTTAGTTAGTTAATTTATTTTAAAAGTTATTGACTTCAAACTTTTTGAATAAGGAGCGGTACGTATGCTGAATAGATATATGTATGTATAACTGATTGAGCAATCTATATTTAATTATCAATTTTTGAAAAATCAAAGTCGAAAAAGTGTACGAATGGTGCCAATCTTCCCCTAAGTTGGTATGAACATCAAACGAATTTATATACAGTGTCAATTTTTTGTACTTATTTGCTGATACACACAGTATACAGACAAGTAGTTTTATCCTTAATGTTATTAGGCAGTACATCTGTACACACTGTCAGGTCACTTAGTTATATTTTGTGTAAGAAGGTATATCGTTTTTCCCTAAACCGACTGCAATATATGTATGCTAAGGAGCCAACTGTCAGCGGATCAACTGTCATCGAACCAAGGGTAACAACACATGTTACGTCATCCTTCAGCATAATTTTTCATTTCATGATCCATAATACTTCATGATTTTTACAATATAATCCAAGATGAGAAATATTAATTGAATAGTGCGATTTTCAATTTAAAAGCATAAAAAAATTACATATAAGATTAGAGATTTGTTAAGATTTGCATGTGTAAGTAAGCAGTCTTATGAGGTGAAAACTTCTTTAGCACCGTTGTGATTTGAAACTCGATGAAACGAAAAAGAGACAAACACATACATCCATAGGATTTAGCCTGCGAGAGAATGAGATCGAATAATCAGTCTGTTCTTTGTGCGGTGCTTCGTAGTCTCCCCACTCTTGTCTCGTTTGTTTTCTTAAGGTTTTACTTCTACCGCATGTGAACTGCACACATGTATTTTTTTTATTATATCTTTTTAGTATGTAAAAACAATAATTTTAATAAAAAAATTGTTACATTGTGCAAAGTGATAAAAAATGTATGTTTAACCACTCACTAACGTAAGCAGATATACACGTTAATATGACATCAGTCAAGTACAATAAGCGTGTTTTTACGTCAACGCGTATGTTTCCACAGAAATCGTTATAACTCCGTTATTGTTCTAGTGACATCCCTAAAAAAAAGTAGAAGCTCCATAATAAATCAAGCTACCCATCACTATTCAAGTTGTCCATAGAAATACATAAGAAAACCTTTTCTGCCAAATTGCCTATCCACCGTTTTCACATAAAAAAACGCGTGAGTCATTTTAACATTTTTTTTATGTTTGCATTCTAAATTTTTATATTTACAAATGTTAATATTTATTTGTAATATAACAATTTGAAAGCTTATTTTGTAACCTTTCAAAAACAATTTTTAGTATTCGGCTACGTTCAGAAATGTTTCATTTATAGAGCTTTAATTGTGAAGCAGGAATAACATAAAGTTTTTGTAAATCTGACATGTCATTTAAGGTGAAACAGATGTGACCATTCCCATACAATCTATTTTTCAACCGCATTTGAAAACTACAGATAATATTTTATTTATTTTAATGTCGAAAAATAAAACTCATAATGAAATATTCGCGAACGAAAATTTCACAGTTCTATCACTTATAATAACCCAGTAATTAAATTAACAAAACTAATTATTTTGTGCAAAAACTGCCAGCCAAAATGCCCTAATCTGCGTTAGAAGGAGACAAACCTATGTGCGAGCCATATGTTTCACGTGCACGCTTTCAACCCATTCCTATGGTGTTAAAGTGGTCAGTATATTTGTAGTAAAAATGTCAATTTGCGTGGCGCGATTTGTTATTCTGATAGAATGTTCGTTTTGCTTTTTTATGAATGTTCCAGTATTACTCGGCGCAAGGAACATTTGCGGTTTTGGCACGCAGTAAAAAAGGACAAATTAACTATGTAATTATAGTGAGAACGACTGTAATTATTTAGAACTTTCTAAAATCTCCAACTATCACTAGACGCCCGCCTAGTTATTTTGTTATTGAGACTTGCTAAACAATAAAATGCATAGATCGAGCTGGGTACCTACATTCTGTCCGATTCTCGTCTGTCTGCCACGAGTTTGAAGTTGAAGCTTTTTTCGACTTTGTACAACGCATTATTGTTATTCCATAAAAATGAGGCGTGCTCTTTATAAGAAACAAAAGTATTATTAGAGAGCATACTTGGTCGAAGGTAGAGAGTGAATCCAAGACTAAGTTTCAATTTTTTTTACAAATATTTTATCGGTAACTACCTAACTAACCATCACGCCGGTTCTCCGCAGGGGAAGGCAGAGAGGACGGACCCCCAAACAACTCGGTCTTGGCACACACTATTTGCCTCACTCACATTCATACATCGTCTCATACATAGTCTTCTATTATTCTGACTTTTGACATGACCCGACTCAAGTATCTGACTCATTTGATCGTGCCATGTCTACCTCGTGCGTCCCCAACTTCTTCTACCATTCATATTTGCTTCATATACCTATTCTTCTTATACTACCTAGGTACTTTCTTCATTAATTCGCTCTATATCCACATTTTCTAGGTACATTCTGTAGTAATTTATATAAAATTAAAATTAAATAATCAATATTTTAATTAATAATAAATATTTTATTTACTAAAAAATATTTTAATTACTATTTTAATTTTAATAATTAAATTATTTTATTCTGCAGTAATAATTACATTCTGTAGTAATTGTGTAATTTTTACTAATTATCTATCCCCGTTTTCTCGCTGAGAGGATGGGTCACAACTAAGAGTTGAAAGAGAATGTGAAGAATGCGATTATTCACATTCATACACATCTCTTCTATTATTCCGACTGACTGTTCCCAAATAATTAATTCGCTTGATTGCGCCGTTTTTTGCGAAAAATTATCTCAGCGAGCTGACACCAAATCACACCACATAGGCATATACTATATTATTATGCATTTTTATGTTGTTATGTGAAGCCATCGTATCCTGACTTGAGCACACGACAAATTTGTTTCTCCATCTGGCAATTCTAACCACTTCGTTGGTTTGATAAATGCACCCCATAGAAATGTAAGAATTAAATGTAACTTTTTGACTTATTCACGAAATATTAACGAGCAAGCAACCGAGAGGTATGTACCTACATCGCTTGTCGTGAATAAGCCCGTTTAGCAAAGGCGGCCTCTAAAAAAAGATCCAGTTAACACCAGCTCCCGCCACACATGCCGTTGTTCCCAGCCGGTTCCTTTTATAAATTTATTCAATCTTCCCAGGCGTTGATTTAATTTACTGAATACAACAAACCTCTATCTCGCGTCTCTCTTCCACGCATGCGAGACATCGTAAAATTTTTGAAATACATCTTTTTCGCGAATGTTTTTTGGTTGGGTAAATAAAAATGTTCTTTACCAACGCGCGCGGAGCTGTGGAAAATGTCTTTTGTGCATATTTTTTTTGCAATGAAATTGTGTATTTTTCACCCGTTCTCTACGATTATGTAATTATAGGTACCAATTTTTTTTTAAATATAGATTAATATTACTAATATACGTTCGCGAACCAATAATTCATCTCAATATTAAAAAGCATAACGTGTTAAAAGTGTTTTATTAGACGATATTGAAAATAGCACCATCTATCGGCGTACAGTTTCTAAAAATATTTTGAGAATACCCTTAAGACGTAAAAAGTGCATATTCGCGATATATCGGAGTGGTTAAGAAAATAAAAAGAATATTTTAGTGAATTAATTTACACAGGTAGAGGAATTTTTGGAGTCGTACAAGAAATGGATTTATGATGAAAAAGGTACACTATGCCACTTGCATTACATTAAAAAAAATTTTTTTTAGGCAAATATTCTAAGATATTCCGTTTTTTTTTAATCGTATTTTTGAAACCCTGGCGATTTTTTGAAAATTTCATTCTGAAAAATCAGACCATTTTTTTACAAACCGGAAAGACTTAATTAATAATTTTATGGGTGTGAAAAATCGATAATTACATAGCCGAAAATCATTTAAAAAAAATAACATTTTCCACTTGAATGGCAATAATTTGTACGGGATTCTCTTCGTAACATCTGTCAAAACACCGCCATCTTTATAAAATCGTCAAACCAAAGGATAAGTTCGCAGAGAACAAACAATAAATCTAGTGAATGTTACACGTCAAATTCAAGAATTCGCCTGAAATCAAAGTTTTGCCATATAAAAAAAATAAATCAGTGGAATTTTACAAAATTAATAGAAGATAATCGGAGACGGGACATTTTCATGTAGTGACGTCACGAGCTCAAATAATGGATATATTTATTTAAAAATAAAAAAAATTCTACATTTCTAAAAATTTTTATTAACGTTTTCGTAATCCTAGTAAAAAAAATCTATCCACACTATGAAATCCATGCAAGTGGCCTATTATGAGTGTTTTATAACAATTGCTTGAAGAATCATCAATAACTGGTGGGAGCTGGCTATGACATATAGACGTAGCAAGGAGTGAATAAAATAAGCAGCTTTAAGGTACGTTCACATTGGTCAAGTAGTAAGTCAAGTAGCGAGTATACTTGCTACTTGACTCGCCGAAAACCGTTTGCATTACTTTCAAGTAGAGTACATTTGTGCCCACCGCCCATTGCAAGATGACACGAAAAGAGATTAATAGGGTAGCATCTTCGCTCTATCGCCACAACATGTCCGCGGGTTTACAAAACTCTGCTAAAACGGCCGGTTCGCGCATGTCAGTGCGCAGGGACGCGTGGAGGGGGTCCTTACTCGCACGAAAAATAGAACGAAATGGATTGAAGTTGAGTCACCCACTCTACTAAAATTACGGTGTTCGGTCGCATTTAGTTACTGCTATACTCTCCACTCGACTAAAATACTCACCAAATGCGAACGGCTCTTTTCTTTAGGCATATAAAAGGAACTGAAGGTAAGTAGCACAAGGGTAGTTGAACTGATGATGAATTTGCAAAGACACTGGACTCAGGGGAGAGGGGCTGGACCTACTATGGATGGAGGCCGTCTAAGTAGAGCAGGACACGGAACAGGACAATAAATAAGATGTGACACATTTATGTTTGGCTAATACACTCTTATTTATAAGCAATATTTACAAAGAACACCACTAGGGCCCCTAAATTAACCCAATGCAATTTTTGTTCAACTCTACAGGAGCGAATTTTTATGTTTCGTTTTAGTATAATTTTGTCATAAAATATTAAAAATATTATATTTGAAAATAAACTAGTATTGCATGTTTTCAGGTTAGGTAATTTATAAAGAACAATAATTTCAAAGTTTACTCCTGTAAAGTACTATATATTAGTAGATAGATTAATTTAGTAAGGCCCGTTGATATAATCCGAAACTATTATAAAATTTAATTTTAATTAACAGCATTACATATTTCTTTCACTTAAAATTAATAATTCGTTGGGTGAACTGGTGTATTATTTAAGCCTTTTCTTTTGGCGGGTTTAGAATCCATTTACGTAGGTCTATCTTGTTCACTTTTCCCATCAGGTTGCGAGGTAGCCTGTAAAAATATTAAAGAAAAATTATTAATATAACAAAATTTAGAAGTCAACTGAAAATAATTTTAAAATGCGTTATTTATTAGAGTTAGCAATTGGTAGCCTGTAAAAATATTAAAGAAAAATTATTAATATAACAAAATTTAGAAATCAATTGAAAATAATTTTAAAATGTGTTATTTATTAGAGTTAGCAATTATGTCTCTCTATTAGCGCCAAAAGGATCAAGGTTTAAGAAACCAACTTAAAAGTTCACAACATGCTGATGGGCCGAGAATCCACAGCTAAAGTCTCAAATGTGAAAATTCAGAATGGTGCTACCTGCCGATTTAAACAACTCTTATCTATTAGCACGCTCAGCTTATTACGTCAGCGACCTCATACATTGCTATTCATTTGAGTTTTTATCTGCTTTTTTTCTTTCTTTTAATACATACCTTCTATACAGGGCCGAATCTACGAAATCTGGCGCCCTGTGCAGTAGGTACCGATGCCCCCCCCCTACATTTTTATTTTGATAAAAAATTCGTTCACCCCAATTATTTTTTTATTTAATTATTTTTTTGGTTTACATTAATTTATCAAATAAAATCAAGACATATAAAGGTGTAACTTTTCCAAGTGACCTGGCGGTAGGTAGCTCTCACACTCGATCTATGTAATTCTTCTCCATTAGGCAGTTTCTTGTAATAATATTTAGTATTAAATTTACGCTTGTTCGTAATAGGAAAATCAAAATCTTTCAATTGTACTGCCTGAACTAATAAACTAATGAAATTTTGAGATAACTTTGGCCAGCATCCGGGATCTTTCAATTCAAGCTCTGAAAACAGAATTAAATTTAAACTGCTATCAGTAACGTTATTTTTATCTTCTAATAATTCGACCGTAGGAATTTGTGCGAAAGATATCTGTTAAGATGTGGTCGGGACCATTGTAACGTCATTTCGCGGGACATCATTTTTTATCGGTGCTGGAGAAATTGGAATAAAAAAATTCCCAATGGAAACGAGTTTTTTTAATGTCATTCTGCTCTTTAATTCTACGTTTTAGATTCTGCGAGCCTGAAAGCTTTTTTAAAAATTATTATTCTATTCATTGTAATCCACAGTACTTTTATATTTAGTCATAAATTTTAAAATCTAATAAGAATATAACCTCAAATTTGTACCTTGCATTTCCCCTGTGTTGACGTGTTGAGCGAACAAACACCATACAAAACACTAAAAACAATACAACGGCTTACGAAAGACGCTTTCACTGACACTGACACCGTAAAATAACAAATCCAAAAATCTAATAGATATTACTTATAAATTTAACAATTTAATTAACTTCAAATAATATGTCAAACAGTCAGTCCAAAGTTAAAGAAAAACCTCCCCAACAACAGAACCTCAAACTACCTCTCAAACGCTTACAAAATAAATTATCAAAAATTAAAAACGTCACTTAAAACTTGTAAATTTACCCATTCGTCTGACGATGTAAACCAAAATTATAATAATTTCGCTGACTATCTAAAAAATGCTGTAAATTCGTGCAAAACAAAAGTTAAAATTAATAAAGGAGACAAAAGACTGAACAATACGCCATGGTTTGATGCCCAACTTGATTCACTTATTAAAGAACGAAATCGCATATTTAAACTCTGGAAACAAAATCAAGGAAGTATTCCTTTGACAATAGAAAAAAATAAAGCTCGTAATACTGTCACAAATTACAGAAGATATATTAAATGCAAGTATTATACAAAATTGCTTAACGAAAACATGAACAAGCCACAGAGAACCTGGAAAACAATCAATTCCATTCTCACAAATAGCTCGCGAAACCCAAAAATAACTTGTAAATCTCTAGTCATAAATGACGAAGAAGTAAAGGGACCAAAGGAGATTGCAACTGCATTTAACGCATTTTTTCTTTCAGTTGGGGAAAGTTTAGCATCAGTAATAAAAACTTCAAAAACTGATGTAAACACGATCTACACGGAACCTCAAGCAAAACAATCTTTTAACATGATCAGGACAAATAAAAATGAAATCCTACGTGTCATATCTAACCTTAAGTCCAAAGCGGCAGCTGGTTCCGATGGGATAACCTCTCTCCTTCTCAAAAATTGCAAGAAGGAACTGGCGGATGATCTTGTATTCTTAATAAATCTCTCTCTATCAGAAGGTATCTTTCCAGACAGACTAAAGATTGCGAAAATAATTCCTATTCATAAAGACGAATGCAAAAAAAATGTCCAAAATTATCGTCCAATCTCTATACTTCCAGCTATCTCTAAAATTTTTGAATGTATCATTAAAGAAAGACTATTGAAATATCTCGAACACAACAAAATTCTCACGTCAAACAATACGGTTTCAGACGACGATCTAACACTAAATGTGCAGCTTTCGATTTTATATCAAATCTACAGAAACATATTGATCATGGGGATTTTACGGCGGCAATATTTATTGATCTAAAGAAGGCGTTTGACACGGTGGATCACAACGTATTGATCGAAAAACTGAAACATTTGGGTATTGTTGGTCCTCCTCTGGAACTTTTCCGATCTTACCTATCAAATCGCGTTTCGGCAGTAGAACTGGGAGGAGAAACGAGTGAGTTGGGTAAAATAACATGTGGAGTGCCACAAGGATCAATTCTTGGACCGTTGCTATTTCTAATCTATGTGAATGACATGACAAAGTGGGGTATTAAAGGAACTCTACAACTTTATGCAGACGATACAGTAATTTTTTACAATAAACTGAACCTAGCGGAGCTTGAAACGGAAATGAATGCTGATGTTTCTAAACTCACAAGCTGGTTAAGAATAAACAAACTAACTCTTAACGTAAAAAAAACTCATTATATACTTTTTGGTAACAAGAAAAATTTCAGCCTCAATATCAAAGTTGGTGATAACTGCCTCGAAAAGAAAATGAGCACAAAATATTTGGGCCTGATCGTAGATTCCCAACTCTCGTGGGATCTCCACATAAATCATGTAAAGGAGAAAATTACCCCCATAACTGGTGTACTATATAGACTCCAAGGATTATTACCCATTCCTTTACTAACATCAGTGTACTACGCCATGGTACATTCACACCTTTCTTATCTCTGCTGTATCTGGGGATTTGCCTCAAAGAAATTGATAGCTGATCTGCAGGTGGTTCAAAACCGAGCTCTCAGAAATGTTTTTGGACTTCCATGGGACACCCATGTCAAAGACATCTATTCAGTTTCCGGTATTCTTCCAATCACAGTACTTCCTAAACATGAAATCACAAGCAACATCCTACAAATTCAACATCAAGCCACTTTACAATCAAGACATTCACACTCACAATACTCGAAATAGCAATAAAATCCGCATACCTCAAACACACACTACAAAATATGGGATAAAATCTCTGAACTATGTTGCCTATACACTATATAATTCGCTTCCAGATATGTACAAGGGAAACCAGCAAAATAAAAAAGTTCAGAATAATGCTTTAAAAGAATATTTTTTAAATACGTTTAAGGATGAAACTATGTAAATTTTCTTATCATGTCTCATTTATCTTGTTTCCTTTTCTCTTCTTTTCTTTTCCATTTATTTGTAATCATAATCATCCACATTTGTATAACCTTGTTCTTTGTTTCTTTAATTATTTTCTATTGTTGTTTGCTCACTCAACCTGTTTTTTTTTAAAATTTATTTTTGGTCTATGTTGTATGTGAAACTTATATTTTTAATATCCATTTTCCAAGTAAAACTGTAACTATTTCCTCACACCCATGAATTTTCCTCCTGTCCTAAAATGAGTTCTGTAACTCATCGGGATTGCTCCAGCAAGTAATAAATACAATAAAAAAAAAAAAAATAAAAATCGTACAAAATAAAACAACTGAAATTGAAGGCGCAAGTCGGTTTATGTGATTCTTTTGAACAAAAATACGGTGCTGTGATTGGTTATTGAATTTGGATCGCACCCATTCGTCTTAAAAGACGGTAAAAGATATATGGAAAAATAGATCTTACGTTTAAACTTAATATATGGAATTTGTAAAAAAATTCTGTAACTGACTATAAATTCGTAAACTGTTGACACCAACCTGATGCGCGCGCATTCTGTTTCTTTGTTAAGTGTTACTATATAAGTGTTATGGTGTTTGTTCGCTCAACACGTCAACACAGGGGAAATGCAAGGTACAAATTTGAGCGTAATAATTATGTTGTACTATGGGTAATTTTTAAACGATTCAGGGAATATTATAACTAAATTTTAAAACAATATTTTTTTTCTCACGGCGCCCCTTCGGAGTTGGCGCCAGGTTTTTGCACGTTTTTGAACGTATGGCAGATCCGGCGCTGCTTCTATAATGTATTTTTCACATCATAACCACTACATCGGTGACTTCTCTGTCCATAAATATATCTTAGCTATTTGTTTACATGTTATTAGGGACACGATATCGAATAGAAAGTATCGATACTGTACTCATGAGTAGTATCGGAAAAAAAGTATCGTACTCGTAAAAGTATTGAAACAAAAGTATCAAAGTACAAACAAAAGTATCGAGTACATTTCATAGGGCCTGATTTACAGCCCTGATCGGGCTAACTACGTATCAACCCCCCCAGATCAGAATTAGAAAAGATAAAAGGATATCAACTTCAGTGAAATGAAAAAGAAACAATCAAATTTAAGTACGTATAATCAATAATAAAAAAGGACATGTAAATTCACAAATTACTATCTTAGGTACTCATAAAAAAAGTGTAATGTTTTTTTTATGTACATAATCAACTGCAAAACTAAACGTGCGTAATTAAATAAATAATGAAAAAACAACTGTTAAAACACGAACTCAAAAGTGAAACAAAATTTTTGCAATACATTTTTTTCTCTATTTTGTGTTTTGGAAGGACAGTCAGTATGGCACTTGCAGATTTTTTTCACCTAAGGTGTTTTTCAGTAACTGAATGTTTAGATAACAAAATAAACTTGCTTTTCTTGAATTATAAGACATCTATTCGTTCCATGACACACTAGATTGCCTGTGCTTGCAATTATACCAACGCAATGGAATGTTTTAGAAGCTTTGCTATGAGTGAACCAGATGGCGTTGCCATAAACAGGAGCCGCTTAGCCAAATTTTTATAGGTATCGATACTTGCCAAAAAGTACTCATTGAGTAAAAGTAACAAATACAAAGTATCGAGTACAAAAGTAACGGTATCGAAAAGAAAAGTATACTCGATACCACAAAGTATCGATATTTTTTTCATGTCCCCGCATGTTATGTATTAACTCTTTTATGCGCCCATGCGAATTTTACATCTGTCACATGAAGTAGTAATAATTTCTTGTATGAGTGTTGGTATTTTTACCTGCCTACGCCATCACTGTGCCATCTCAAAACCCCTCCAATTTTCTCTGGTTCTTTTACTGCCCCCCTGAAAGTCTCAAACGCCCACAAGGGGGCGTTATCGCCAAACGTTGAGAACTTATGGGTTTTATGGATATTTGATGGATAATCTCAATTAAATTTGGCTAGACCAGCTTAGCTTTTTTTGGCGAAAACTTATCACATCTATGATTAGTTTTGTTTATCAATTAATTTTCTGTTTTTCCTACTGCCTCTGATTAAAAACGCAGGCCACTGTCTGTGATTTAGTTTTGTTTAACTTACTTGGGAACGATGAATACAACTGAAGGTAATTGATACTTGGGAGCATACTGCGCTCCCCACTCTTGCAGTTCCTGAAGTGTGAGGGTATGTCCTTCTTTCAGCGATATAGCCGCTGCCACCTGTTGACAAACAGAAAAAAACATTGAAAGACATCTCTAAACTCTGCTAACGACTGCGCGATCGAGTGTGTTGATATTAAAAGGGAATACAAAGAGCAGAATTTAAACCGGATAGTAACCGAGTGGGGAAATACATCAGGTCACCCTAGTTCCCCATTGTCCTCATCGTTGCAAAAGCAACAATTTCCACTTCCAGTGATGGAAGTAGGATGTTTGGTTTTGAAATAATAATATGCATAGTTCCTACTGGGATGTTATTTATCCAGTACCTACCCTCCCTAACCATATCACCTTGCTGAAGAAAGGATTTGAAAATAGAACAATAACAAGACTGAATTGAAGTGCATTTGTTTTGTGAAAAATTTGATGACATGGAAGCAAGTTTTGTTGGTTGTTATAATATAGTTTATGAACAAAAAAGGAAGATTTTTGACCTTATCGAGATCGTTTCTTAATTATTTGTGTTGCGGTGATAATTGACCTCAACGTACCACTGTGGAACTAAATAAACTATATTATTTTATTATAATTGTTTTGCCCGCCTTTGCAGTGGTAAGTGATTGGTTTCCTTCTTCCTTGTAATCCATTATTTTTCCCATTCACACATTATCACCTAATTCCAGCAAACATCATTTGGTTTCGTTTCGTTATATTTATTTATTTATTTATACTGGGTTTTACAGATGTTTACACTTACATGAGAACAATCCAGTTATAAAACTCAGTTATTACACAATTATAAAAATCTACAATTACATACAATTAAATACAAATAAATACAATTAGAAAAACAAAAACATCACAAATAAAAATACAGAATTATATACAAGGTCACTCAAGTAACACATTGCAATGAGTGGTAAAAGACATATGAAATACGCGAGCATGCATAGAAAGACAATTCACACAACATAATTAGTTAGTACTTTTTAACAGCGCTAGAACTTTTTTTTTAAATCCGTACAAATTGTCAACGAAAATATCCACATCAGTGCACTCTATCTTGTTATACAGTCGACACATCTGGGTCAGAGGGCTAAAGTAGGCGATATTATTTTTAAATGTATTCATATGAAAAATGTTATGGCGTCTTAAACAATGGGAATTGGGGACATTAATTTCAATACTGTTAAGACATAATGTAGTATCAAGATGGCCGTGAATAATTTTATGTAAACATATTAGATCAGTCAATTGCCTTCTAGTTTTAAGTGTATCAATCTTGAAGTAATCACGACGTACATCGTATGATCTGAGATGGTCGTGTAGTCCACATTTGAAGGATAACATTCTTAATAATTTTTTTTGAACTGATTCTACAATGTTTTCATATTTGCAGTAATGTGGATTCCAAATAGTGCTTCCATATTCAAGTTTACTTCTAATTCTTCTTCTTCTTTATGTGCCTTATCAGGTCCCCCCGACGTTGGCGATCACTCTTGAAAAGGTCTCTCTGTCTTGCGTTGCCCGGAATAGCTCCTCCACACTTCTAATGCCGGTCCACTCTCGTATGTTTCGCAGCCAAGACATTTGTCTCCTACCAGGCCCTCGGCGACCCTCTATCTTGCCTTTCAATATTAAATGGAGCAAGTGATACTTCTCCCCTCGAAGTATATGACCCAGATATGAAATTTTCTTGATTTTAATTAATGTAAGCAGTTCCCTATCTGCTCTAGCCCGCCTGAGAATTTCTATGTTGGTGATCATGTCGGTCCATGGGACCTTGAGCATTCTCCGGTGAAGCCACATTTCGAAAGCCTCTAACCTGTTCATGGTATTTATTTTCAAGGTCCATGTTTCACAACCATACAGCAAGACCGACCACACATAACATTTTAGCATTCTCTGCCTTAATTTTAAGCTTATATTGTCATTGCAGAAGAGGGATTTCATTTTTATGAATGCAGTTCTTGCTGCTTCAATTCTGCACCTAATCTCTATATCTGGGTCAAGATTCTCCGTGAGGATACTGCCGAGGTATCTAAATCTCTCCACCTTTTCGACATTACAACCATTTAACTGAATCATTGATCCAGAGTGATCTAGTCGTCCAAAAGTCATCCATTTAGTTTTATTGACGTTGATTGTTAGGCCCAATTGCTCACCAGCATTATTAACAAGATCTAATAGGTCTTGGAGGTCACTGATACTGTCAGCTAGTAATACAGTATCATCTGCATATCTTATGTTATTAATGACAACTCCGTTGATCTTGAGACCCTTCTGGGTATTACTTAGGGCTCTTTTGAAGACATAGTTGGAATAAAGATTAAATAATAGTGGCGACAGGATACATCCTTGTCGTACTCCACGCTGAATGGCGATTGCATTAGATCTCTCATTCCCATGTCTTATTTCTGCTGTTTGGAACCAATACAGGTTTTTAATGAAATTCTGGTCTTTGGTGTCAACGTTACAATCCGCAAGCATTTTCATTAAGGCATTGTAAAGTGTTAGAATTGATTGAGGATCTTTGAAAGGTTTACATATTCTGTGAATAAATCCCACCATTTTTAATGATTTGCACTTAATGTTGTTAATATGTACATCAAATATGAATTTAGAATCAAGAGTGATTCCTAGATCCCTTATTGAAGAAACTTTTTTGAGAATAATATTATTGATAACATAAGAAAAATCCTTTATAATTCTATTTCTAGTAAAGTTTAAAATGTAACATTTTTCAACATTTAAGTGCATATCATTGACAGTACACCAGTTATTGAGTGTGTCGAGGTCATTTTGAAGCAGCTGATGATCGGAAACAGACTTAATTTTACGAAAAATTTTAAGATCATCGGCGAAAAAAGCATAATCACAGTTTAATTTCGAGCCAAGGTCATTTATGAATATAAGAAAAAGCAGGGGGCCAAGATTTGAACCCTGTGGTACACCAGAAGTTACAATTATAGGGGATGATTTGTATCCATTAATAAGAACTAATTGAGTTCTGTTATACAAATATGATTTCACCCAGCGTAATAGGTCTCCATGTATTCCAATTTGTTCAAGTTTTTTTAGTAAGATGGAGTGGTTAACTCTATCAAAAGCTTTTTGGAAATCAGTATAAATTGTATCTACTTGTAATCTTTCATTAAAAGAATTACAAACATAATTACAAAATTCCAAAAGATTTGAGTTGATTGATCTTTGAGGAACAAACCCACGTTGCCTAGTGCAGAGAAGGGGTTTAAAATGTGAAAAAATACTTTTATATATCAGAGATTCAAAAACTTTAGCAAAACAGGATAGTATACTGATTGGCCTATAATTTTTTATTAAAGATTGGTCTCCCGATTTTAATACTGGGACCACGTGTGCTTTTTTCCACAGATCGGGAAAAGTTCCCGTGGTAAGGGATGCATTAAAAATTATAAAAAGCGGTAAACATAAAGAGTCTGCACAGCAACTAACAAAGAAAGGAGGAATTTTATCAGGTCCTGGGCCCTTACTGGGATCTATTTTACTCAAAAAACATTTTATTTCATCTGCACTAATATGTATTTTACCCAAATTGCTTTGATTGTGTTCAGTAATGTTTGGCATTGAATCATTAGTAGATGATTCCGACTTGGTATAAACAGATGAAAAATATTTAGAGAATATGTTTGCTATGTTTTCACCGTCATTCGCGGAAATATCGTCAAGATGCATTACTTTAGGAATACAATTATTTTTTCGTAATGATTTTGAGTACGACCAGAATAACTTTATGTTACCATGCAGACCACTTTCGACAGAGTTGATATATGATTTATAACATTCACTTTGTATTTTCTTTGTAAATTTCCTTAAATAAGAGAATTCCCTATAATCTGACTCATAACCATGTTTTTTTACCTTAAGTCTAACTTTGTTTTTTTTTTTCTTAAGAAGAGCAATCAATTGCTGATTAAACCAGACAGGATATTGATTTTTTGTTTGAGTACCATATTTTTTAAAGTATTTGTCAATAATTTCCCACAATTTTTCATATAATAAGATTACCATGCTATTCACATTTTTATTTTTAAAGAGAGTTATCCAATTAACAGACAATAGATCCTGTCGACATTCATCAAAGTTTCCCTTCCTGAAGTTATATTTTGAATCGCTTCTATTCATTTCTAAGAATTGATCTTTATTTTGTTTCACTATAATTTCAAATGAAGGGTGATATTGATCCAATTTGGTTAAGCCTGGTGCTATATGTATATCAATGTTAACTTTATCTGAAAAAACAAGATCCAATAAATTTTCATTTCTATTTAGTACATAATTGAATTGATACAAATTGCAAATTGATGAGAGATTGACAAGACTATGTGCTTTCATGCTTTTATAATTAGAAGGGGAAAGTACATTATTTTTGAATGAATTGTCAGGTATCCATTTAATTTCGGGCAAATTAAAATCACCAACAAAAATAAACTGCAAATTGGAAGTTGAAAACTTTAAATACAGATCCTGTAATTTTTCAATATGTTTACAATAATTATCAACGGTTACACTAGGAGGAATATAGAGAATGCATATAAAGATGAGCGAGTTGGAACGAGACTTAATTACAAGCCACAAATCTTCATTGTCACTCTCCCACTCCGTTTTTCTTGACACAAGAAGTTTTTTAGAAACGGCGGCTAGAACTCCGCCACCTTCTTTAGACACAGATTTGGTTGACTCACGATCTCTTCTAAATATTACATATCTATCATCAAACAATTCTTCACTAAATATCGTTGAGTTCAGCCATGTTTCGGAAAAACAAATAATGTCATAATTATTGATTTAAATATTATTGCGTACACTTACAGTCTTTGTTCGAATACCCCTCACATTTTGATATAATATATTTAATGCATCAACAGCAAGTGCCTCGCCATCTATTTCGGTATGCTTAGATGCCATAGTCAATGGTGGAGAGGTCCTTCAATAGTGCTGCTTTGTAGGCCGGACAATCCTTATCTCCGGTGGGGTGGGCACGCGAAGCTGCAGGCTTTCCAAAACGTGTGCATGTGGCGCAACTGGGTGCTGCAGCAGCAGCGGGGCAGGCCTCACGCGCGTGTCCTTCTACACCGCAGTGGGAGCATCTCTTGGTATCTTTACAATACTTGTGCGAGTGTCCGACCATTTGGCAATTCAAACACACTGTAAGTCCAACAAAGTCACGCACACCGCAAACGGTCCAGTCCACAAATACGCGTCCTTGTTGCACCAACGCATGACGAATGTTAGCAGGCACCGAGTACACTCTGTGGCAAGACGGTCCGGTTCGAGCTCCAGCCATATGACTTAATTTGCACTTGGATACACACTCTTTGAAGTCACCAGCTTCAGAGATTCCGGAGAGGGCCTTCTCTAAGAAGTTCTCGTCTGAAAGTTCACGGGGCACATTAAAAAATATTATTCTAGGCTGCCTCTTAATTGGAAGACGGGCACTCAGCAAGTCGGAGCTAGATATAATAGGATCATTTAAAAGCCTTTCTTGTTCTTGGCTGCTGGCAGTGTGGATAATTACTCCTTTGTTTTTGATATTTTTTACTCCCGTTATCCTTACTCCTAACTGTGATGGCTTAACGATGTCCTTAATTATTTTTTTTGTGCCATCGCTATCATCAACCCCCGGTAGTTTTGGAAAAAAACATACAGATGGTCTCGGTTTCCCTATTTTGATGCTGGTACGAGTGAGTGGTGGGGGCACTGGGAGTTTTTTCTTTGTGACTTCAGCGAAAGAAAGGCTAGCCTCTGTAGCATCAGCCACTCGGCGCATTACTGGACCCAGATCTGATTCAAGCTGTTGGATTTTATCCAGCAGCTGCTTTGCATAATTTTCCGCCATTTTCTTCTCAGCCTGCAAGACCTTGATGTTAGCTAGGGCCGAATTTAGGTCTCCTCTAAGTTCTTCCTTCTCTAGCAAAAGTTGTGCAACGGAGCCGAGAACAGTTGTCACGTTTCTTGATACTTTGAGCTGCTGCTCTTTGGAGACTTTGGATGGTTTTTCAGCCAAAGCGTCCTGTAGGGCTTTTAGGGCGATTTGGGTACCGGATAATGTCTGGTGTCCTGATACATGACTAATGTCAGGGTTGGTTTCGGCTTCAATCTCCTCAGCGTCTGAGTCCGATTCTTCAGATTGGGAGGTGTAAGGGGAAGCAATGATAGGGCTTTTAACAGAGTTCTTTTTTTTCCCCATAATTATTACACATATGTAATTTCAGTTCAATGTTAAAAAAGTATTTATCTTCAAAATAAAATTAGTTTAACTATTTTAATATTGTCTAATTTACAGTCCATTCCCAAGTGCATCTGAAGCTGTAACTCGGAAACAGTTTCGGATGCAACATAGGAGAAATTCAAATAAAAATTATTCGATTAAAAAAATTGTCAGAAAGAGTACCTTTTCGCCCCAAGTATCATCAGGCAGTCCCAATACTGCCACATCAGTTACGCCAGGGTGTCCGAGAATCAGGGTTTCCACCTCCAGGGCGGAAATCTTGTAACCGCCTGACTTGATGATGTCTACCGAGGTCCTGCCCAGGATCTTCATTTTACCATTTTCCAAAAATCCCGTGTCACCTGTTAAAGACAGAAATAGCAGTGTTATTTCATCTACTACAATATATAAAGAGGTAAGATTTGTTTGTTTGTTTGTTTGCATTGAATAGGCTCCGAAACTACTGAACCGATTTGAAAAATTCTTTAACTCTTGAGAAGCTACACTATTCCTGGGTGACATAGGCTATATTATATTTTACAAAAAAATTAGGGATCCTTACTAAAACTCCAAAAATGTAACCCAAGGTGTTAAAAAATTAAATAAAATATTCTTTACATCGCGTGCGCTGCAAAAACTATTGATGATAGAATAAAATAATGTACTACGACTTTGTAGAACACATCATTATTTACAAAAAAAGGTCGCGACAGCATATGTCTAACTATTATGGTTATGCCACAATAAGTATTCTTTTATTTTAAAAATTTAATTAAAATGTCGACGCTTGAAAAGGCTCTTTATTTGTATCTTGGTTTAAACGTTATCAAAATAAATTACTTCATATTCAAGACAGCTTCAATACCTTTATTAAACTTTTTGAATTTTTCAATTCGGATATTTAATTAGAAAGATATCACGAGTTTAAAAATGTTAGTATTAGAAAAAAGTTTCGGCTACGGGCCGGGCTGGAGAGGAGTCAAGAAATGAAGTGCCAGGGGGGTTGGCGGGACGTGGGAGCGGGAGAGCGGTGGCGGGGAAGGTGGAAGTGGAACGCTGGAGGGGAATGCACGGGAAAGGACATGCAAGGAGTAACATTTTATTTATTTGAATATGGCATTACAACGCATACCGGGAAACAGCTAGTATATTATATTAATAAAATGTTACACCTGAAGTAAAACAAGATGACAGACAGATTTGGAAGAGCATCTCATGGTAAAGGTCCACCATTCACAAATATTGTTGTGGAGTAAGGTTAGCGTTTGGAAGAAATGACAAAACATTCTTCATCTTTTGGTCATTAAGGGTATTCTCAAAATATATTTAGAAACTTCACACCGATAGATGGCGTTATTTTCAATATTGTCGAATAAAACGCTTTTAACACGTTATGCTTTTTAATATTGGGATGAATGATTGGTTTGCGAACGTACATAAGATATAGTAATCTGCTTAAATAGTTTTGCATACCTATTCTTTTATAATGTTAAAATGCGGCTGAAAAAAGCACAATTTTATTACAAAATTAACACGTAAAAAATACATTTGCTACAATCCCGCGCGCGTTCATACAAAATTTTATTTTACCCAACCGAAACATATTTGCGAAACAGGTGCGTTTCATAAATTTAACGGTAAAACTCACGAGTTCGAAAGAGACGGAATACAAAAGGTTTGTTGGATTCAGTAAATTAAATCAACACCCGGGTAGATAGAATAATTTATAAAAAGGGCCGGCTAGGTTACAAGAGCATATCTTGCGGTTGCTGGCGTTAACTGGACCTTTTTTTTAAAGACCGCTTGCAAGACTTACTTCGCTGTGTACGATATTCGGGCAACAGCGAAGTCCGTATTACATGGTTCCAGAAAACTGTATTGTATTTTTTTCTAGTGAATTATATTTTTTCCATCGAAAAGTTCCAAGTTTTATGGAGGTGTCCGTAAATAATATGTGCTGCTGCCGAAAATTTCCCACTCCTTCAACGCCATCTGTAATTTTAGAACCCTCTGTAGCTGCAAAATTAATGAATTTCAACGTAGATACCAATCGCTTCTGTAGAAAAATCGTCAACAGTATCTTTTCTTGGTGGAAGTTGTTTATACTTCAAAATAATGCACCACCTCTCATAATTTTTTTTGTCTTCCCTTCACGTAAAATAAGCTTCATTTGCTCAATGAAGAACGTTGAAATTATATTTTTTGAAGTAAAACTTCTTTACGCACGATCGACACTTGGGGGTTAACTGGTGAATGCGTTACGAAAAGTGGTTATTGTTGTGAAAAATGACATGCGAACGGTAATCGATGCGAACGGTGATCAATGTCATTAAAAAAGGAAAACGAAGTGCAACTTTTGCCCAAAAAAAAAAAAAATGCATGAGTGTGTACTACTTTGCAAAAAGCAACAAACCATATTGTCTGGAATGTCAATGTTAATGTCACCCTAATGTCAAATGTTCTTTTATAAGTTAGTGAAGTTTTACCTTAGTAGTGTGATCTAAAGCATACTCTTTTTTTTTTAAATAATTTAAAGTGCTTACCCACTTAAGGGCCTCCAAGTAACTGGAGTAATTTTAATCAGTTTTAAATATTTTAGATACTATAATAGTGTTTAATGAGATCGCGAAGAGTTAGTATAAAAGAGATAATATATATACATATATTATAATAGAAAGTCTAAAAACACGTGCGGCTCGCAAAAACTTAGAAACGAGTCCCGGTACGATCTAGTGAGTTATATGGTGTGGTAGATCTCTATCCCCCTCTCCAGGATGACGGTTCCCGCTTTTACCTAAAGGGCGTGCTTTTAAAGATATAAGGGCTGAAAGTTTCGTCCTCTTGTAATTTCTAGAACAGTCTTCCAGAAAGTTCGAGTAGGTTCCATAGAACTCTAGAAAGTTCTGGAAGGAGTGGCGGAGTATGTGGTGTAATTTTGGGGAATAGGGAATAGGGAACATCATTGTGGAACATTCCAAACACTCTGGAATTGATGTCCTGAGCCTGAAGCCGGGTAACCCAGGTAGTATAACATAAGACCTGTGCCATACGCAGCTATAAGGGAATATATGGCGAGAAATATGCTGAAATAGGCCAAGCCACATATTTTATCTGCACGTGCGGTACCGCTTTAAGTGTTATATTACATGAAATTAAACAACTTAAAATTCATATATTTTTTATTCGTGTTTAAGTGATGTTAGTTACACTAACAGCCGCTGTTCCCAATTCTACTAAGCCGAAACTAAAGTTCAAAGCTGCTTAAGCATCACTTAATCATCACTTAGTCTAGATTAAGTGATGCTTAAGTAGTTTTGAACCTTAGTTTTGGCTTAATAGAATCGGGAACTTGTAATTGGGTTATTATAAGTATTGGGTAAATTCAACGTAGTTTTATTGTGATATTACTCTGAATCAGAATAGAACGGTAATTAAAATAAGTTTTTCCCCCAAAACCCGCACACGAAAATCCCGCAAATTCGCAGGATAAAATGTGCTGAAATCGCTAGTAACTAACTAACTAAACATCACGCCGTTTCCCCGCAGGGGTAGGCAGAGAGGACGGACCGCCAAACAACTCGGGTCTTGGCACATACTCTGTACCTCATTCATATTCACACATACATGGTCTCATACACACTCTTCTATTATTCTGATTCTTAACATGGCCCGACTCAAGTATCTGATTCACTTGATCGTGCCATGTCTTCCTCGGGCGTCCCCTACTTCTCCGACCATTCACATTGCTACTAGCCTCAAATAGCCAATAATAATAATATTTGGCTAATTTATATAGCACCGCTTTTGTGAAAAATCACATCAAGGGCACTGTACAAATAAATATATAAAAGAATAAATATTACTGGCTTACAACGAAGATTTACAATTATAACTAGTGACTAACATCTAAACTCAAACATGATTGCAAGCGCTGGTTTTTTTCTAATACCAGGCCTCATTTTGCTGACAAGTTTTCAGTTTAATTTTAATAAAAACATAAATGTTTTATCGTGTTTGACGGGCTCTTTCGCCAAGGACGCAAGCTGTATGTAGGTACCCTCGTATCTGCTTGCTTTTCGCCGTGAGGAGATTTATGTTTGTCAAAAAGCAATAAATGAGTGACACCTATTTGTCAAAAGGATTTGTTCCTATATTTGTATGCATCGAATTTATCAAATAAACAAATTGGTGATTATTACTATATCTGAGAAATGGTTTCTCGTGTGCTCAATCCACGGCAAGTGTACATTATTTACAACTTCATTATACGTAATAAAAAATAAGTTTGTATTTAGGAGTTTGCTAATTTGGTAATTTCCTACATCGTCTCATAATATATATGTAGGAATGTGAATATGACACGATAGTGAAGGGTAAAAGAAGTCGGAGACGCCCGAGGAAGACATTTCAATTTGAGTGGCGGGTTATGGTACCGCCGCCCCGGGAACCATTTATTGAAAAACCAACATAAGTCACCCCAAGTGGTTCATTATGTTTGATGACTTAGCAGGGGTTCCCGGGAAAGGGCGCGAAACGTGATGGTTACACAGTAAATAAATAAATTAGATGATAATTACAGTACCTTCCTACCTACCTACATAGCAAATGTTTGTAGAAATAATATGTAAGTGTTTCACCCATTCTGGGATTCGTTTCTTCCCAGAATATTTGTTTATAAAATGCAAGCCTAATGTTATAGAATAATGCTAAACTGTTTTCTGAGAAAATAATGTTATTTATTTATTTTTACAATAGCTACAATAGGAAAATAATTTCCTCCAGGGCCTATGTCATCTTTGGGGATGCTGTGTGGATGGTAATTTAAAGGAAAAGAAGGAGATGATGTTCTGAGAAGGAAAAAGGCATGAGGCGTGGCTACGAATCTGGGGTCAGTGGGTTCAGGAGTGACGGACGAATGAATCCGTCCCTCCCACTGCGGAGCAAGGCGATGGGTCAAGAGAAGAGTGCAGGAAGGCTCAAATAGTCTCCCTCAACAAGTTCCTCCCGATCGGATTTATGTAAAGCTCAGCACCTCTAACTATATCTCTGTGTCTTGAGTAGGGATGTTATGGATATGCAATTTCGGATCTGGATACGGATACGGATATAGGAATAATATTATACCGGTTTCGGATACGGTTACGGATATGAAATTATTTCTGATTATCCGCTAGTTTCGGATAATTTCGGTTACGGATATTAGAATTTTAAAATTATAAAAGTAAAATACAAATTTATTTCTTGTCTATATTATCATTTGTTTTTACAATCAGTCACGCGCGGCTTTTATGACAAATGACGGCTCGGCCATGTCATTTAGACTCCGCCTTTATCCGAAACTTTTATATCGGTTTCGGTTACGGATACGGATATTTTTTTATTTCGGATATCCGATAGTTTCGGATACGGTTACGGATCTCCATAACATCCCTAGTCTTGAGGTAATTTTTCCCAAAAAACGGCGCAACCAAGTGAATCAATTATTTGTAAACGGTCAGTCAGAATGACAGAAGAGATATATGAAGACTGATAGATCGTGTATATCACCGCCATCTTTATTTCCAAGCCGTGCTGTAGAAAACCAACTGACATTTAAAGAGACCTATTTTTGGGACTTCATAGTAACTTTTTTCTACGCGCCAGTATGGATTGTGTAGGCGTCAGAAGAGTGTGTGCTACTGATTGAAACAGATATTTAAAGTTTTCATCACATTTCTGTAATATTAATGCTTAAATTTTGTAAAACAATACGTTGGTGGTAATATACGATCGTTAAGGTAAGACATTTTTAATCTATTTACGATTTTAACGTAGTAATAATGCTTTCAACCATTTTTCATAATGGCGGATGATGCTTAGCTTTGGAGTTGTGCCGATTATCATTAGAAATTCTATAATTTACTAGATAATATAATATAATCTACATAATAGTACTATTTTATAACATGTGTAGAGCTTTCTGAGAGAATAATAGGATAATTAATCCATAAGCCGCGACGTTTTTAGTTGGAACTTAAAAATGACACTTCCTTTCGACTCGATTGTTGATTTGTTTTCCAAGTGAAATTTTATTGGTTTTGAAAATACGTAATATATTTATCAGTGGATATTATTTTCAGATGCCTCATAAGTGCTGTGTTCCGGGATGCAAAGCGAATTACGCCAGTTCTCTGAAGAAGGAAGGTGCTGTTACCATCTTCAAATTTCCAGCGGAGGAAGAACGCAGACAGTCATGGATCAGGGCTATTCCTCGCAAAAATTGGATTCCAGGTGCTTTCGCTGCCGTTTGCATCAATCATTTTGATAAAAAGGATATCATAACTCACCCTAAAAAACCAACATTGATTATTGGAGCTACACTAAGTATTTTTAAGGGTTTGCCAAGTTATTTAACAAAGAAAAAGGCAACGGAGAGAATGAATCCCGAAAATCGGAAATTAAAAATAAAATACCGACACGAGGAACAAGTTGAACTTTTCATTCAAAGTGACACGATAGTGGATTACAGTGATTTTGTCAGAAAAATGCAAATTAAAATTAAACTCAGTGAGTCGAATGTAAAAACTATAAATGACAGAACATATTTTTACGTCACAAACTTTGACAATGTAGATAAACATTTGTATTTAAGTTCTCAGGTTGTAGTTGACTATCATCTGAATATCAAAGTGTTTGTCGGAACAAATGAACTTTCTCATAGTGAATTTAAGTGGCTATTCCATAAAACTATGATATTGAGTTTATGGTCACAACTAGAAAATTTGTTGGTACGATATCATAATATTAATATAGATGACAATATTAGTTATGAAGACAGAAGTCAAAATACTGTAAATAATCATTTATTTATATTTTATATTTAATACAAACTTCTACAAATAATTGTTTTACTATTTATCCATGAAATTCTAAAATATCTACTTCCCACAATAATTATTTTACTTTTTACACATGAGATTTAGGTAAGTACCTATATATATTCATTAATATGAATCAAAACGATTTGTGTAGGTGAAAAAGGTAAGTATTTATAAACAAGATATATACATGCCTTCACTGTAATAAATTAAATTCACCAACATTTTCTATTAGAACCTTTAAAATCAGAGCTGGAATGATGTATTTGCTTCTTGGGGAAATAGGCCTCTTTACTTTGAATTTTGATTTCCCGCCAAGTCTACAGCACGGCTTGGAAATAAAGATGGCGGTGTATATATGCGACAATGTGACAGAATGTAAAAACCCATGCAGCTTGATCTATTCATTTTATTGTTTAGTAAGTCGCAACAACAAAATAACTAAGCAAGTCTCTAGTAATATTTACAGTTTTATGAAAGTTCTAAATTGTTACAGTGGCCCTTTTTATCATTATGTAGTTAATTTCGCCTCTTTTACTGCGTGCCTCGACTGCAAATATTCCCTGCGCCCAGAAACAATAAAATCAGAATAGCAACTTGACATTTTTTCGACAAATAATACTACACCATAGGAATGTGCCGAAAGCGTGCACGAGACGAGCATATCGGGACCGCTCCAACAGTTTGTCGCCTTCTAACATACGGATACCTATTCCCGCGCCCGCGCCCCGCGCCTTGCGCCCGGTGGTGTAGCGGAATTTAGCTACCCGTGTCGAACGTAAATCTGATGAAAAATAATTACTTTTGTTAATGTAATTACTTGGTTATTATAAGTCATATAACAGTGAAATTTTCGTTCGCGCTAATTTAATTATTAGTATTATTTTTCTGTACTAAAATAAATACAGTATTATCTGTAGTTTTCGAATGCGGCTGAAAAATAGATTGTATGAAAATTGTCGCTTCTGTTTCACCTTAAGACAATCTCAACCCTGAGACTGCATCTCAGAACAGCACTCGTACCAGTCATGTCACTGAAGTTATAAACTGATACGAGTGCATTGTGTCCCCAAAGTAAGGTCAATGTTATCTTACTTTGGGTGAAATTGGTCAAACATTTTTTAATTTTTTGAACAGGTAAACAATTTAATTGACCTGTATGTGGCCCAAGAGTTGAAAGGCCTTATGCAAGGCTTAAGCTACAAGAGCGGTTCTACCGCCGTGGGAAACCGCCCAAGAGAGCTGCCGCAGACTACCATACTGCACGGGTGGCGGTTTCCCGCCATGCTACACGGGCGGTTCTACCGCCGCGGGAAACTGCCCGATCCTTTATGGGCACTTCCGATCCACAACGCTCTCTCGCACGAAATGTGGTGCAATCGCGGGAAACCGCTTGTGTTGTATGAATGTGGCAGTTAACCGCCGCGGGAGAACCGCTGCATGTGGCGGTAGAATTTCTCCCGCCTGTGAACCGCGAGCATCCGCGGCGGGAGAACCGCTCGTGTAGAATGCACCATACAACGTTCATAGTAAATTGTGTCTGCTGGGGTTTCCCGCGGCCGGAGAACCGCTCGTGTAGCCTAGGCCTTAATTTGCATCTTAAATCAGCTTTCTTTCAAGTCAGCACAGAACACCGTTTATTTCTTTAGTGAGTCACGTAAATTTCAAACCAACAAAGTATGTATCTTATTGTGTTTCGTCAACACCTCACCAGGCCAAACTGTAATTACGAAGTGTGTATGTAGTTGATTTAGTTTTAAATTAAATTAATTTAACAAAAATAAAATGGTGCACCTGTTTTGAACCACCCATCTGATGTGTACCCCTCTTTGGTTTGTTCGGGCTTTTCCCAGTAGCGTCTGAAAACTGACGGTCCACGAACCTGGATCTCTCCCGTCAAGCCAGTTTTCTTCTGCTCGTCTGCGTACTTTATCGTGCACTGAAACATTGTTATTTAAAACTTTATTCATAACAGCTGTAATATGAATTACACCACATAAAATATATCAAACAGCATTAACCTTCCGTCAGGCGTAATGCAAATCCTCACATGATCGGGCGCAATCAAAAGATGGCGACGCTTACATTAACAGCTAGCGTGAGGAGCATCGCCTGGCAGGTGTACGTACTATTGGATTAGTAATTTCGTGAATCTCTCCAGATATGGAGAGTTTGACGATAATATGATTGTTATTGTAATTGGCAGTTGTGAATAATAATACCACGCATCTACAGTGAAACCCTCTTAAGAAGTTTCGTGGCTTAAGAAGTTTGGTTTTTTCAGTCCCTCGGCCCAAAATTGTTCCCTTGGATAACTTCTTAAGAGGGTTTCACTGTATGTATTATATACAACGTCATTGCCTATCGCAGTTACTTTGTCTCGGCGACTAGTTGACACTGGATCACAGCGGATCAGAGGACCCGGCTATTTTTGGAACCAGTTCCTGACCAGTTAAAAATGGTCACCAACACTTCAACTGGGCGAAGCTAAATGAAAAGCTGCCCGCAGGGCCTAGCACTTATCATATTGCTTCATTGCTGAGGATGATGAACCTCCCTCCAGTTGACAAGACAAACCCACTCCTCACAGCCCATGAATTTCAAGTTTTCAGTTTGGTGAGCAACACGTCCAAAGTGTCACAGGACACGCTGTATGCAAACAGTTTTATTTTGGATGCCTAGCTCTTCCCGAATGAATATTTTGATATCAGTCCCCTGGCTGTTCATGGAATCCTGACCTTTCTTTTCCAGCACCACTTTTCAAGGGGATCAAGTAAGTAAGAGATTGTCAAGTAGGTAAAAACTTGATATAAAATGTTCATTATTATGTATGTAGTAAAAAATATTTACCTGCTTATCAAATGGAGTGTAGTCCGACGTTTCTACAAATAAGTTTTTAACAGCAGGTTCGTTGTCAGGATGAAATTGAAGTTGGGAGAGGTTTATCTGAAAAATAAAAATAGTTTAAAGTAGATTAAATTAAACATTGATATGCAAAACAATAATACTTGTGAAAACGTTTTGAAATGTCTCTCAAAAATTTCAAATTAGATTCAGTGCGCCATACAAGTGAATTCGGTCAGTTTGGTCGATGTTTATACAGTTAATTCAAAAATCATGGGACTTCCAAGTTACAGAAGCTGTTCTTACGTAAGTTTTTTTGACTGGTATAATCACATCCGCGTGAACTTCCAGCTTTCTCACAGCTTACCAAACCAGTTTGATAAGTTATGCTTACCATAAGAAATAGTACCAAAATGTGCCGATGTGAAATGTCAAAAATTAAAAGACAGTTGTTTTCGTAGGATTTCTTTCTATAAAACTAATATTTTTAACTAAAATCTTATTAGGTTGATAATTATCTACCTTAAAATCTCCGGAAAACAATACAAAAATAACACTAGATAAAACTCAAATAAGCACTTCCCACGAAAATGAATGTAAACGGAAAAAAGCTTTTCTGATTCTAAAAATCAAAGAGAAAACATTTATTTTTCAGATGGAAAAAGCTTTCTGAAAATGAGCATCCCTATATTTAATTATCGGTCCAATCCTTTCTAATCTCAATGCTTCTGTTTATAACATTATGTATTTGAATTCAAAGTTGGTAGCTGTCATTCGGATAAAAATAAAGAAATCAATTAATTTGCGCGGTTAACGAAACAAAAATGCTTGGAGAATCAAGCCAATTTCTATTCCAAATGATTCCAACACTTTATTTGGGCCCTTTCGTCTTTATTGACAAAATCAAGTAAATTTGACAAAAGCAAATCATTGTTGACAGGAAAAAATTTACAATTAATAAAATTACACGTGTAGCGTTCGCAGTCCAAACTTCCAAACAACTTCCGTAAGTATTAATTACCATAAGTTGGATGCATATGTTAACGCTCCTGTGAGTAACTTTTCAAAATCTTACGTAAGCCGTAAATTTGACTTACGAGTGTAAAGCTAGCCTACAACTGCAAAGTTATACATCTTGACGCAGGATTGCTCTAGTTAAGTGGTTCACAACCTTTTTTTGATCACGGACCACTATTACATTTATTAGTTCTCACAGGGACCACAAGGTACACTAATGATAAACTCTTAATCGCATAATTAAGCGTCCTTGAAATTACTATCATTTTGCAATTCAATGTGCTTTTCTTGGGTTTCTTCAGCTACCTCTCCATCATTAATACCAAAAGTTTACAAATCAGCTTTTAAATACCTTTCGATTCGGTTTTGTAGTAAATGAATCAATATTTCGTGGATCATATTTTAGATCTCGCGGACCACCGGTTGGGAACCACTGCTCTAGTTAGATTTTATTGTATTACACTATTTCTAAAATTGGTAAAGAGGCTGAGTTTTGAATTTTTGGACTAATTGTAATTATTAGAGACTATATTATGTAGAATGAACCTCTCGGTTGGGCGGCGGGGCCTCTAGGGTGACCAGCGTGCCGCTCTCCTTTGAGTGGATCTTGACACTGCAGCCGGGCAGGGGGGTGCCCACGAAGCCCGGGGTCCTGTCGCCCATAGACTCATATGAGTTGCTGAGCGCCATGCCCAGCTCTGTCATGCCGTATCTGTACCATACAAAATACCATAAAAAGATGGAGTGTCATCAAATTTTGGTTGAATCTTTCCACATATAGTATATGAAAATATATAGTATATATATTTGAAGCTATGAAGTGCCAATATGTACAGTCCCTGGCCAAATTATTAGACGCACAGCAAAATTTCATGTAAAATATTAATTACCGGGTGATATTATACCGTTTTATTATTTTAGATTGATTTGTTTTTTTTTTTTTTTGTATTATCCAATCAATTACCGATTTATTTGACATAAATAAAACAGCATTAATTTAGAAAAGCATAAGTTTATTAAGTTTTAAAGAAAAGTGAAATTAATGTTAGTATAAGTCAATATTTAGCCGCTATTAAAGCTTTAATTCTGCGCGGCATGCTATCAATGCAAGACTGTACTGTCTCCTGCATTTGAGGATGATGATTCCACACATAAATAATCTTTCTAGGAGCTGGGTTTTGTTGGTAATCACATCTTTAGCCATTTCTCTTTTCATCAGCTCCCACACATTTTCAATTGGGTTCATATCAGGGCTATTACCCGGCCAATCCAACAGAGGGATACTTTTTTCTGCCAAAAAAGCTTTAACAGACCGAGCAGTGTGGCACGGAGCTCCATCTTGCATGAAAGTGAATGGTTGCAAATAAAATACAGTGCGTCTAATAATTTGGCCAGGGACTGTATACATGAAAAGTGGGAAGACCCAGACTGAGGTGGGAAGACCAGGTAAGAGGGGATGCAGCACAGCTTCTCGTTGTGACGTATTGGACAGAATTTATTGTGCAAAAAATCAACCATAATCAAACCCTCTGCATCCCAGAACACTCTCACGGTTTTGAATTTTTTCGTCCTGGGTGAGTTTGTGTGATGCCATTCGATTGACTGCCTCTTTAATTCAGGTTAAAAAAAATGAAAAATTTTTGTACAGTTGCATCACCGTACAAATTTTTTAGTCTTTCATGAATGCGAATTAGCATTCCACCTTCTGCATTCAAGAATTCAATTACAGGACGCTGTCTAATATGAACGCCGATGTCGGCCATTTTGCAAGTGACTACAGTGCTGCTACCTGTTGACGCTCAAAGTTACTACTGCAGTAGATTGTAGATGAAGGTTTGAGGAATAGCGCCAAATAATTTTTTTTAGTTTAACTAACATTATTTAATTAGAAAAAAATAGGAAGCATTAGTTTTAAACTGACCCTAGTAGTTTTATGTGTTTTCCTACAATATGATGTTATCTGCGGAAATCATCTAAGCTTCAAATGCAATAGATTTTTGGCAACTCAATTTTATACTAACCCACATTTCAGTTATGTATCGTCATTAATTGACGTAAAAAACTTCCATGCGGTTTGAAAGTTTTATATTTATATATTCTCAATATTATACATGCAGTCTCAATATTGTTTTCATATTTATTATTTCATAGAATACCTTTTTGGTGTGGGCTGGAGGGCATCAACCCTCGCCTTTCATTTTGTAGAGGAAGTCCAACCCACATGGAGCAAATTAGGGCTAAATTTCTTTGACATTGCAACATTTTGTAGCATCCAAACATTCAATTGCAGAATAACAGGACATAAAATTATTATTTTATAAATACATTGATAGACGATAACACAAATACTGAAATCCACTTGAGAAATGCCATAACATGCCTTTATATCATACATATTTTCTCAGTTTTTTTCTTTTTAGTCTGATTTTTTTTTACATTAATCTCAGGAGGCCCTGAAGAAAAAAAAATCCTCCAGAGGGATGGAGAGGTCAAAAGGCTTCCCTCAACCCTCTCTCTCAATCCGGCCGCCATGCAGAAGGAGAGCAGAAGCATCCGCCGCCAAGACCTAGACAAGCATCACCCCATGAATCCGGACACCCCTACTAAGTCATCAAACATAGCGAACCTCTTAACCCAATCCCTGCCATTTACGCGGATCGGCGTACGAACGTTCCGTGCCACAACTGCCATTTACGCCGTATCACGTAAATCGCCAGTATGAATGTTTCGAGGATGATATTTCTAAGTTCTGATGGTAGATGGGGCTAAATATTATTTTGTAAAATATTATGAACTGTTTCTTAGCGACATCTCTTGTAAAATATGATAATTTAAATTGTTTATACTATGAAAAGCAGCATCCAAAAAAGGTCAACAGATTTCTTGGCGCAGTCGTTTGATTCTCCCGCCATCGCAGCGTCGTGTGTGTGTATGTCACGTGGTTCTTATTGCGTTCTCTGTGGTGTGGTTCTAAAAGTTTTTTTCATATTCGGCGGAGATGTGGACTTGAGTTTTTATTCCCGAATTGAGAATTTAGTTTGTGTTTTTTTTTTTTAATTTAGTTTGATATTTCATTTCGTGTGTACTTTTATACAATCATTTTTGAAACTTTATTTTTAATATCCCTAAATAAGTCAAGACGCAATCTCGGTGAAGAAGAGATAAGAGAATTCGTCCTCGATATTGACTCCGAAATTGAGGAAAGTGATGATGACTCGGATTTTATAACGCAACTTAGTGACAATGAAGATGAGCCTATGGAGACTGAAGTTACCCAAAGAACTTCGTCGGGAAATTGGACTGTGAATTCCGGAAATTTTAAACCAATAATCCATTAATTTAATGATTTTCCATCTGGAATAATCGCGACCCCATTATTATCAGAAAATTCCCCGGAAATAAATTTTTTTAAACACTTTCTAAATACAAATATAATGGCCGAAATTGTCAAGGAGACAAACAAATATTATCAAGCAACTATTAGAAATAAAGTTATTTCTGAACATTCACGGCTTCGCAGGTGGAAAGATACATCAGTTAATGAACTCTACATATTTATTGCAGTGACAATGCTTATGACCAGAAATAAGCACCACACGATAGAAGAGCATTGGTCGAAAGATCCCCTTCTGACAAGTAAAATATTTGGCAAGACGATGGCAAGAAATCGTTACCAGATATTGCTGAGTATGCTGCATATGTCAGACCCTGATTTACAAATTGCTGGTGACAAATTAAATAAAATTAAACTTCTGGTCAATCACACTCGAAAAATGTTCAAGGAAACAATGGTGCCATACGAAAATCTATGCATTGACGAGAGCATTATAGAGTTCAAAGGACGTCTTAAGTTTAAACAATATATTCCATCCAAACGCCATCGGTTTGGAATAAAAATGTTTGTTTTGTGCGACTCGAAGACAGGTTATATTTTAGATATAATTATTTATTGTGGAGATGGGACGGATGTCACTGACGAGCAATGTCTTGGGGCTTCAGGGGCTGTTGTCACCACTATGTTAAATGGCTACCTCGGTAAAGGCCACAAATTATATGTAGATAATTGGTACACTAGTCCAATATTATTTAAATTTTTGCATGACCACCAAACTAACGCATGTGGAACGGTGCGAAAAAACCGTAAAAACATGCCAAAATTTAATAAATTGAAGAAAGGGGAAATTACTTCTCAGTATTCCGATTCACTGATGGCATTAAAATGGCACGACAAAAGAGAAATTCACATGTTAACGACGCTTCATGATGATAAAGTTTCTCCAACTGGGAAAATAAATTTTAGAACTGGAGAAGTAGTTTCGAAGCCAAATTGTATTCAAGATTATAATAAAAATATGGGCTTAGTAGATAAAGCGGATATGATGATAACTAGTGTAAATTCCCTTAGAAAATCAATTAAGTGGTACAAAAAAGTTTTCTTTCATTTAATCGATTTATATTTACTGAATTCGTACATTATGCACAAAACCGTTAGTTCCAAAAACATTACTTTTCCTGATTTCCAATTAAATGTGATAAGACAATTATTAGAAAAACATCATACTCCATCGCACCCTGAAGTTGGTCCATGTTCGTCACAAGATGTGCCATTACGGTTATCTGCCAAAATGCTAGTAAAACATATGCCGATACCAATACCCGCAAAGGAAAAAACCCAAAAACCTTATAAAAACTGTTATGTTTGCTCAAACACTAAACTTAGACCAAAAACAAGAAAAGCGACGAAGTACATGTGTGGCGAATGTAACGTACCGTTATGTGTTTGGCCATGCTCAACAATATTCCACGAGAAAAAAGAATATTAATTTTAAATCTTTAAAACATTGTGTAAATAAAATGTAATACAATCTAGTGCAATATCAAATATAAAATGTGAAAAAAGTTGGAGAATCGTTGCCGAACTCGATACACTCCATAATGACATGTGAGTGTTTATCTTATATCTCTTTGTTTATTTGTGTTAGTGAGTCAGCACTATGGCCGGTTCACCGCACTCAATTATTCTGATGGTGTTTACTATTTATGTCAAAAATACGTTACGGGACACACTCAAGGATTCAAATATCTTATAAAGTATGTAGTAAAGATATCAGTTATGAGTGTCTAATATAAACAAAGCCCTCAATGGCAATGGGAATGCCGTAAAGATTAATTTAATTGAGAACTTGAAAAAGACTGAAATAGCTTGGCGTGTCATAGTTGACAGAGTATATTGTCTGGGCAGCTATTGGGTTAAGGTGACCTATGTCAAAGGTGTTGGTTATCCAAATGATTTCATATCCGTCTATCAAATTGTATAAATTGATTTAACATACCTTTCAAGCAATCTGTGTCCGGAGATCTCTTCCCATCTCTCAAAGACGGGTGCGGGAAGGGGGGCGGATCCGCAGATCATGAGCCTCATTCGGGTCTTCAGCACTCCTCTGGAAATCAAATACACTCATCTGTTAAAGCAACCATTTACTATTACTTTTTTACAGCTAGACTGCAAGCAAATAAAGGATAGACGCACATCTCTTGCCATGTGCAAAAAGGGCAAGATTTATTAGTACATTTATTTATTTATTTATTTATTTAATACATGAAAAATCGAAAGTACATATAGTTTTTTTATGATATTTCACCCTCCATGCTAGGGAAGACCCTGTGTTATGGCGGGTGAAGTTTACAGTTTTCGGATTACTCTTTCGGAATATTGTACATACAATGCCGCTAATTTAGAAAATAGAGATATATTATGTTTTGTCTGAAAGGTGATTAAATTGATAGAGTGTTAAGTGAATGGGTATTAAAATTGTAATGTATTCCATGTGTAAGGATCCATTTCGTTATTTGTTTTTTAAAGGAATGGGGTTGGCTCAACGTTTTTAAGTTTTCAGGGATAAGGTTAAAGGTTTTAGGAGCTAGGAAGAAAAATTGTCTTTGAGCTGTCGTGGTGTGTAGTTTAGGTACATCGTAGTGTCCGCTGGTTATTGTTCTGGTGGTGTAGTTGTGCTGTAAGAGAGTTTTGTTTTTGTATTTGAACAGGAAATGTATTAGCATAAATTTTAGATGGAGTTGCCGTACGTTTAAGACGTTATACTCGATGAGGAGTCGTTTGGAGGGGTATCTAGTTGGTCGTTTGTTAATGACACGTATTACCATTTTTTGGGCTTTTAGTAGAGGTTCGACAATTGATTGAGCACAGCCACCCCAAGTTATAATGCCATATGCTAGTAGGGATTGGCAGAGAGCGTAGTAAACAGTTTTAAGAGTTGAGGTAGTAAGGATAGTTCTTAGGGATCGAAAGACATAAGAGAGTTTGCGGATGAGTGGGGTTAGACTGGCCAAGTGCTGATCCCAATGAAGGTGTTGATCAATGATGACCCCCAGATATTTTATGTGGGTGGCTTGTTCCAAGTTTGGGCAATTACAGGAAGAGCAAGTTCTTAGACAGGAGTGAATTATTATCTTCTGATTGTTGGTAGGTTGGGTTGCAGCAGAAAGACTGAAGGTTAAGAATTTTGTTTTTCCGGCGTTAAGGGTTAGGAGATTATCATCTAACCATTTCTTTATTTGGCCTATGTCGTTTTGAGCTATGTCGAATGCTCCTTTCCAGTTTTTGTGTCTAGTCATTAGTACAGTGTCATCTGCAAAAGATATTAGTTTCCCGGTTATGGGAAGATTACAGAGATTGTTGATGTAGATGAGGAACAGAATAGGGCCTAGAACACTTCCTTGTGGGACTCCGAAATGGATTGGTAAGGGGTTACTTACAGCTGTGTTGTTAATTTTCACAGTTTGCGATCTGTCTGTTAGGTATGATGAGAACCAGTTAAGAGTTCTACCTCGGATGCCTATTTGAGATAGTCTTTCTAGAAGTATGGGGTGGGAAACCGTGTCAAATGCTTTGGCCAAGTCTAGGAATATGGCTAAGCAGGAATCACCTTCATCCAGGCTGTTAGTGATCTTATCCGTCAAGTCTAAGATTGCAGATTCTGTATTTAAATTGTTTTGAAAGCCAAACTGATTAGGCGAGAGGATCTTATGGGTTTCAAGATGTGAGACAAGCCTACTTTTAACAATTTTTTCAATGATTTTTGACAGGACACTTAGCAAAGAAATGGGTCTATAGTTTTCAATATTTGTTTTATCGCCGCCTTTATAGATTGGGATAACCGTTGCATGTTTTAGTAAGTGTGGGAAGGAACCGCTTTTAAAGCTTAGATTAACGATATGCTTTAACGGCGTTGTTATAAAGTGAACTATGTGTTTTATTATATAAGAAGAAATATTGTCATTACCAGCAGCACTGTTTGTTTTAATGGTGAGTATTGTGTCAACTATTTCTTTATTGGAGGTAGGGGCTAGGATTAGTTCAGGGTGCAAAGAGCGCTGTTGTCTTACCCGTGAGGTTAAGAGATTTTGTGTTTTGTTTGTTGCTTTTAGAATTTTGTTGGCTAAGTTCGTGCCAATATTACTGAAAAAATGGTTGGCGTGATCGGCTAAGGTTTTTGGGTCATCATGGACTTGGATATTTTTCCCATTAATGGCGAGTGATTGCATTTTGAGTGAGGTTTTTTTGTTTTCTGAGATATCATTGACTACGTTCCAGATTATTTTACTATCATATCCTGACTCTTCAATTTTTTTTTTGTAATAGTTTTGTTTAGTTATTGTTATGAGATTATTGCAAATGTTACAATACTTTTTATAGAAGCGCAAGAGTTGGAGGTCTGGGTTGTTAAGGGCTTGTTTATGGAGTCTGTCTCTTTTACGTATACAGAAGATCAGGCCATTTGTAGTCCATGGTTTTAGTTTCTTTTTTTTGTTTGAAGCCATTAAGATGGGGAAAGTGGCGTGGTTAATGTGGGCAGTTAGTGATGCAGAAAATTTTTCAACAGCGTCTTTGACATTTTCAGAAAGCAGGGTAGATTCCCATTTTTCTTCTTTTACAGACTTTAACAATTGATCCATATCAACAGTTTTATGGGAAGGATTACTGGCCTTAGAGGGAGAAGATTTATAGTTGTGTAGTTCGAGAATGGTTGAGTAATGGTCAGTTACAGTGGATTCGAATACAACTGTTTTAGCAGTTCGCCTTGATCTAACCATAATGTGATCTATGCATGTCTTAGTAGTGAGGGTGACTCGGGTAGGTATGTTGATGTGTGGTATAAGGCCATGTAGTGCCATTAGGTTTAGGTAATTTGTAGTGTGGGGGCTGGATTCATTTAGGATGTCTATGTTGATGTCACCGATTATGATGAGATCCTTAGTTTTTTCATCGATATTTTTTTCGAGAGAATAGAGAAAAGGGGTGACATTGTTGGACTTAGGGGAGCGGTATATTGCGAGAATATTTAAGTTATCGATTGAGATATTAAGGCAATTTGCATGGTCGACTGTAATTTCAGATACTGCATGTTTAAGGTTAGACTTGACATAAGCTATGACCCCGTCGGATTGGGACCTGTGCTGAGACGTATTGTAAACAGAGTAGTTGTTTATTAATTTAGGTATATAATTAACGTTAATCCAGCACTCTGAGAGAACAATGATGTCAAATTCATTTCCTAAGTCAGTAAAGAACAAGTAGGTTATCAAAGTTTTTGTTGAGACTATGGATATTCATGGCAAATACTCTTAGAGCATCTGGTTTGGAGGTAATTCTTTTTAATGCATTTATGTTGTTTGTAGTATGTGCCGTGATATTAAGAATATTATCAATAGGGTTAATGGGGTCCATTATGGGCAACTGTGTGTGGTGGGGGTTTGAGTTCATCAACGACTGGGTAAGATAGGTTTATGTATAAGTATGTATATTGGAAAACTAAGACAATTATTATTCGAAACGTGTCTTTGCAGGTGCTTAGTGTCTTCTGTGTTTGAAAGAATAACATTAGTTATACAAGTAAATATACATGGAAGATCTACAAACATAAAGGTTATTAAGTGCATTGAAAGTATGAGATTAATATGTATGATTATAACTTCATAGATAAAACGAGAATAGGAATCATAGCAGGTTATTAATTTTATAATAAAAATGGAATGGATTACCTGTATAAGCGGAATTTGACAAGTAAGGATACAATCCTGCAGCGTTGGTGTTGAAGGTATGAGATATGCATATAAATTGTTGTAGTTATAAGCAATGACATGTAAAAGGTTAGTTTCACTTGTGGTTAGAATTATACTAATTTTGTATTTATGAATTAGAATGTTCAGATGATAGAAATTATTTGAGTAAGTGGTACCATAGGTTTTTAAAAGTGGTAGTGGTAGTGAGAAATGTTTATAATTTCTGTTTATAGTTATGACACAATTCCAGAGTTCAATGACATTTATATTGATATAAGTGATAATTTGCTGATACTGAAAGTCAAAAGCAATAGAAAATAGTTTATATTTTGTTATTTCACGATTATAAGAGAAGTTTAGGGAAGGTATTTTGTAGTGGAAAAATCTTTTCATTATGAGATATTTTGAAAATACATAAGTATTGAGGGTAATATATGCTGTTTTTGTGAATTTTTATATAATGAAAAAGGTATAATTAAAGAAGTTTACAGTGTTGGCAAAGCTAGGAAAAAATAATTCAGGGTACGTTGGAATTAGAAAGTTACAAATGCGTATCATGATTATTATAGTAATGGAGTTCATGATAAGCAATATAGGGATAATATTATTAATTAAGATATGATTTGGGTGGATAATAAGATATAGTATATCAGTACTTGGGAGTGAGTGCGGTTGTGTAGTAGGGAAACATAATACAAGTGTATTTATTAAGAGAGAATTCCCATATGTAGAGGAAAAATTTGATATCTCATTAGAATATATCAAAATAATTAAACCTGCAAAATTATAAGTAGTACAAATTATATCCATTTTACTATAATGTGCATTAAAAAAGTAGAGTGGGTGATGAGAAGATATGATACTGAGATTTATAATTTTCATTATACTATAGTGGAGTAGCTGGACATTAGAGTTAGGCATACTTTGTATCGTTAGTCATAGTTAAGTATGGTCCTGTATTAATTCATTTTTAGGCAGCATCGCGTTCATTGGTCAAAATATTGTACATATATTTTCGTATCGGTGATCAATGAACCGGTGTATGCAATTTTTAGCCATAAGTTGTTTTTAATTGTTTTGTCTAGCTTGTAGTCTTTCTAGATTTTAGGCATGTATGGTAAGTTTGTACAGCGCCCTTGAGGTGATTTTTCACAAAAACGGCGCTTTATAAATCGTCCAAATATTAATTTTACGGTGCTCCAGATTTTATGTCCGGGTTGAATCTTTCCCAAATGAAAGACTAAACCCTTCCACACACTTTTCCACAAATGAATATCTAGTAAATTAACGCAATGTAAGTGCACTATATAAGAATAAAACAATACAAGAACAATACGTCAATCCACCAGAAACATAATGGGAAAATATTTCACCGACTCCAGATATTTTCATATCAGAGGGTTCGGCTCTGATGAAATCCTAACTGGTCCGATAAATCCTACTGATCCCTCAATATAAATATTTAAAAAATCTTTCGTAATCCTACATGTATTTAAAATGACCGACTTTTGCATTTTTATGTACAAATTTTTTGACAAATCTAATACGCCTAAATTTTGAATGAGAGAGCTAGGTATAATGCCAGTAGCCGAAATAACAAATGGTAATATTTTTACAGTCTGAAAATGCCAAATTCTTTCAATTTCATTTCCTAAATCTGTATATTTTCTTATTTTTTCAGAAACAGTCTTCTGAATATTACAAGAATTTGGAATAGCGACATCAATGATATAAGTTATTTTCTTAATTTTGTCATGTAAAACTATATCGGGTCTATTATGACTAATTGTTCTGTCTGTCAGAATAGTTTTATCATAATAAATTTTATAAAATTCATTTTCTAAAAATGAATTTGGTTCATATTCATAATATGGTACATTACGGCAGTCAATCAAGTTATGTTTAATTACCAAACTTTGGTGAATTATTTTTAAAACTTGATTGTGCCTAAATGTATACTCGGACGGCGCTAATACAGAACATCCCGATATAATATGTTCTATAGTTTCCAGAAAAGCCAAACATTTTCTACATAAATCATCAATTTGATTTGCATCTTTGATGATATGCTTCCTATAATTTTTAGTATTAATGACTCTATCTTGTATGGCAAGCATAAAGCCTTCTATTTCTGCGCTCAACTCTCCAATACTCAACCATTTGTTTGACGAAAATTTGTCAACATATGTTTGGTTGAGATAATTGAAGTGTTTTGCGTGAAGAATTTTATTTGACCAGGAATCTAATAATTCCTGGTTAGTATTTATAAGAATGCTGGCATTCTCGTCGTATAAATTTAATGGTGAAATATTTCTATCTGCCTTGCAAATTATTTTGTGCATTTCTGAACTATCAGCTTTCCTATGGAAAAAATTTCTTAGCATTTCAACCTGATTTATGTTTTAAAGATGTTATTTTGACTATACCTCTACCTCCTAAATTTCTGGGTAAATTTATTCGTTCTACAGCTGAATTTGGATGATGGCAATGAAATTTTGTTAATGTAGTTCTAATTAATCGTTCTAAGCTATCTAAATCTGTATTAGACCATTTAATTATGCCAAATGAGTAAGTTAATAGAGGTATTGCCCAAGTATTTATCGCCTTTACTAAATTTTTAGCAGATAGATTGCATTTCAAAATTTTTCTGATCCTAGTTTTAAATTTAATCCTGATATCATTTTTAATACTAGTATGATCTAATCTATTTGATTGCGGATATCCTAAATATTTATAAACCTCACCCCCTTTCATACTTTCAATTTTGAAATTTCTAAATATACCCTCGTCTCCATCTACAATTTTACCTTTCTCTATATGGATCGTTCTACATTTATCTAAACCAAAAGTCATTTTAATATCATCTGAAAAATTTTTAACTACTTTAATCATTTTCTCTAAATTTGGTTCAGAATTCGAATATAATTTTAAATCATCCATAAATAATAAATGAGAAATTATATTTCTCTCTCTAGTATTACCTTTAATTTTTATTCCAAACTTGCTTTTAATTAACATTTTAGATAGAGGATTTAATGCTAAGCAAAACCAAAGAGGACTCAATGAGTCTCCTTGAAAAATCCCTCTTTTTATTGAAATGCCCGGTACTATAATTTTCTTATCTTTCAAATTCAAAAGCAAATCGGTATTCCAAAATGCCATAATTTTTTCCAAAAAGCTAATAATAATTGGGTTAATTTTGTATATATTTAAAACTTTTATCAGCCACGAGTGCGGGACACTATCATAAGCCTTTTGGTAATCTATACAACAAATATGTAAATTACGTTTTTGGGTTTGAATCTGTTTTAGAATTACAGAATCAATAACTAATTGTTCTTTACATCCCATATGTTTTCTGCGACAACCTTTTTGTTGTTCAGATAAAACATTTTTTTCATCTAAATGAGTGTATATTAAATCTGTCAAGCAAGAGGTTAAAATTTTATATATTGTCGGTAAACATGTAATGGGTCTATACTGAGAGGGATTATTAATATGTTCGCTTTTAGGCAACATATAAGTAATGCCCTTAGTTAGAAAATTTGGAAAATTTTGAGGTTCTCTGACAAATTTTGAAAGATTTTTTGCCAAAAGGGGATGTAAAGTAGTCAGACGTTTATACCAAAAATTATGTATCCAATCGCAACCCGTGGCTTTCCAATTATGAGTACTTTTTATAATTTTGGCTAACAATTCAACCGATATATCAGAAAAACTCATTTGTTCAATGTCTGAACAATTGAGTTCTTCATTTTCTATCCACGGACCTGACTCGTTATGTTTTATATCTTTACTCCAAATATTTGTCCAAAAATCGCGCATATCTGATTCAGATGGCAACGGATTATTATTATTCGAAATAATATTTTGTTTATCGTCAAGTTTGGAATAAAATATTTTCTCATTTTTCTGAAATAATCTATTATTATTTTTTTTATTATACGTATAATTATATCTTTTTAATCTACTAGCTTTTACACCTAATTTTTGTTTTAACAAATCTAATAAATCATTGATTATATTTTCATTATTATTACTACCAATGCTATAACCAAATTTTCTCCCAATTACATCTACATGTCTCAAAATATTCCTACTTCTATTTCCGTTTTTATACTCTATTACTCTAGCTATGCTACTTCTTAAAAATACTACATCATTTTCTAATCTACTCTGCCATTTTGGTTTTCTATAATTATATGATCTATCATCAGAAGACGTTAATTTAACTCCTAACTTATTACATATAGTGATAGCACTAGCATACACTATTGTATGAAGATCTAAAAAACTAATGTCATCAAATATTATTTTTGGTAAAATTATATTATTTAATTCAGAAATTAATTTAGATAATTTCTTTGACGTATGTAATTTTGGTAATTTTGGTCTAACTGTGGGCTCTATATCTATATATCTATTTATATTATTATGAAGTAAGTTAGCTAATTCTATAATATTTTCATCTAGTAAGTTTAAATTTGCAATGTTGATTTCCCTAAGATTATAAATAACGTCTAAGTTATTTGAGTCTACTGTAATATCATTGGATTCTTCGACTAGAATATTATCTGAACTATCTACGTTCAATGTATCTGATATAACATTACTACTCGTATTAACTTGTTCTAAATTATTTTCTAATTGCAATCTATCTGCTACTTCCTTTTACTACAGGAATTAAATTATTTTTGAAAATTGCCCTCTTTTGGTCTGCTAATCTTTGTTCGTTTACTTGGGCAATCGGATAATTTTGTGAGAAAATTAAATGTAATTTTTTCCTATACAATAACATATCTGTTTCTAATTTAGTTACATAAAAATATGAACGAACGATGAACATATTGACATCGTTCGTCCATTTCATACGCTGCCTAGGAATACCTGCTTTTGTTTTTGGTGGTCTCAGACTATCATTGTTCATCTGTGTAGATGACATAACAGACCTCTCTTCATTTCGGTTGGTTGTAAATGATATATTATCAATTTACAAAACAACACGAAAATGATTATTATTATTAGTTCCTACATTCCAGTAACCAAGCAACTATCGTTACCTAGTAATATCATTTGTTAATTGTCAATTGTCAACAAATAATTTTCAAAATGCCCAAATTAAATATTTTAATTTAAACCTTTTACCTTTCAACGTTACAAATCTATAATATATTATATTTTAGAATACTTATATCAAAATAAAATATATGCAATTAAATTTACCTTTAAAATATATTACAAATTAATCTCAAATATTATTGTTTACCTTGGTTACTGGAGCCTTCACAAAAGAGATTTTTTATATCCTATTTATTTATCTAAATAACCTATGGTTTACTGGCAGTTTATTTATTACGTAATCTAATATACTTATTTTCAAATATTTATATTTTTTGGGATCAAAACTAATTATTTTCTATCTGATATAATGAAAAATCAGAGAGCTAATGAAATGCGAATGTCTCTATAGCGTTGCTAAGCACCGATTTATTATTATTATTATTACTTGGCGTTTTACTCGTACAATATCTGCGTCATTGCGAATTGTTATTATATTCGAGTCATCGGTCTGCCTGAGTAGAATACAACCTGATTTCACCCATGTATATTTGAAGTGATGGTCTCTAGCAAATTTTTTTGTCTGGGCCAGTAGATATTTGCCTTTTGGGGTAAGGTGTTCCGAAATGTAGATTTGATTTTTTTCCTGCGAGTATCCTAGATCTGCTGTGTTAAGCTTGTTCGAATTGCTATTAGTCGATTTCACGTATGTTTTGATTTTGTCTAACCAGGCGTCTCGAGCTTGAGTGTTTTTGAATGTAGCTATAATGGATCTCGTTGTTTTATCGGATGTTTTTTGTCCCAGCCTGTAGATTTTTGTGATTTCGGTTTGCAGAGGAGAGGAGGTATTATTGTAGTTGATAATATTGGATATTTTCTTCATTAATTCCAGGTTGTTTTCAGCAGTCGTTTCGGGAACTCCTCTAATGTCGATGTTGCACAGAAGGCTTTGGTACTCCAGCCGATCAATTTTTTCGTCTTGTTTGGAGATTATATTTTGTAAAACAGCATACTGATTTTTTAGTTCAATTACTTCAGAGTTGACTCGGTCATTTGATTTTTCGATGATATCTAGTCGTTTTTTCATTTCTTGTTGTTGGTCAGAAACAAATTGTATGGATTTGATGATTTCATTGTTCTGTAGGACGATTGCTTCATATTTATTTAGGTACAAATCGAATTTTTGCTCAACAAATTTCAGTATATCTGTTTAGAATGTTTGTAATTCAGAGGTGAAAATTTCAGAAGTTAATATGGTGCAGTTTTTGTTTTGGTTATTACCGCCATCTGTGTTTGTGGTTATGATATTTTATGTGTTATTGGGCAGGGCACTTTCTAGTATCTGTGGTTGGGTTAGCTGTTTTGGTTGTTTGACCATAGATGTCAGATCATCGTTTTTTATTGATTTATTTGAAGATTTTGGATTTTTTATATTGTTTGTTAAACAGATTCTGCACTTCCACTGTGTAGTTCTAGGGCTGCGACGAGAAGTATCAGAGATTTCTGAACAGGCGAGATGGAAGTTGCCTTCGCAGATGCAGCATGAAATGCAGTCCGATGGGTTTTCGATGTTTTTTTCCACAGGTAAAGCATTTTGTAAACATGGTAGAAGTTTTTTTGCTTCAGGCTTTAATAAGAGGGAAACAACTTATGGTAGATATTTGTTTGAGTTATTGATGAAGAGCACCACTGTATAAGTTTCACTTTATGATAGCCGATAGGTTTTAGAGCAAGTGACAGTTGTATGAACTTTATGCATTAAAAAATCCTCTTATAGAGATGAAAATACGCTGGTTTGGCGCGCAATATCCAGTTTAGGATAATTAGGCACTTTTGATATAGTTTAGTTTTGATTTAGTTGAAGATTTAGTTTAGTTTGCAAGTGACAGTTGTGGAGGTGTTATAATGAGTTTTATGCACTAAAAAATCCACTTTTAGTGATGAAAATATGCTGGTTTGGCGCGCGATATCCAGTTTAGGATAATTAGGCAATTTTGATATAGTTTAGTTTTGATTTAATTGATGATTTAGTTTAGTTTGCAAGTGACAGTTGTGGAGGTGTTATGTTGAGTTTTGTGCACTAAAAAATCCACTTCTAGTGATGAAAATACGCTGGTTTGGCGCACGATATCCAGTTTAGGATAATTAGACACTTTTAATTTAGTTCACTCTTTTTTTTCATATATATTTTTTATTATTTTGATGCAGTCATAGAAATGCGTCAACACTCTGTAAGTTGTAGGTAGTAGATGTGGGCAAAATTGAATGATTGAATTAACCTTTCCGGGAGTAAGTTACGAAACGCTGGACGTGCTCGGGGGAGTGAGTTTTTTTTACATAAATAATTTTTAAATTTTTTTTATTAAATGTATACTTTATGATAATACGAACGACCCAAAAATTGTAAAAAAAATCGTACTTACCACTGTCAGCTTTTATCACAAAAAATCGGGTTCTGTTTTTCAGGAGTCACAAACCATTGGCACATGAACAAAATAGTAAAAAAATATATACAACACAATTATTTTCACTTAGCACTAATAAAGAAACGAAAATGGATAAAACTGTTAACTACGTACATAAAATATACAATCAATTAGTATTGTTTTTTTGTATGGTAATCCATGAAACACGGGTGTACACAGAGAGCAACGTCACACTCATAACACATATATTTTGTTTCTTTCCTTTGTGGATTCCTTATGGATGTATGTTTGCACACAAAACAACGTCGTTTTGCTTTGCTGCCTTTGCACTCTGTTTGTGGAACTGGCTGTGGAAAGTGCCTTCCTGTAAGCCTAATGGGATTGTCATTGCCTCGCCTACCCCCTGATGATGATGGCCGTGGAGTGTGATATTTTTCCACCATCTGGGTAACAAGCTTCTCTTTGTATTCTTCAAATGTCGTCTCTCTGGATTTAATGGAACGGTACATGAAAAACGCATTGATTATTGAGATTTCTAGTAATCTGAAAAATATTTTCTTGTACCATTTTATTGTCTTGCGGCTAACAGCTCCTAATCCTAGAATTCTGTCTACGTTATCAACGCTTCCCATGTTCATGGTATAGTCCACAACAGCTTCAGGTTTGTGTTTTTTAGCTCCTGTGGTGTAGTCAATTTTTTTTGTCTCAATCATATTATTAGAATGTATATTTGTCAACATCACAATATCCCGTTTATCTCGCCATTTCAAGGCCATTAAATTTTCCGAATTGAATGATATGACATCTCCTTTTCTTATTTTCGTATCCAATTTAGGCATTTGCTTCCGATTGGTTCTTGCTGTCCCACAAGCATTAGTTTTGTTTTCAAAAAGACAATCAAACAAAGAGGGTGAAGTATACCAATTATCTACATAGAGTCGATGTCCACATCCAAGATAATCTTTAAGTAAAGTCATTACTACAGACCCCGATATTCCAATGTTGGGGTGGCTTTCAATGTCTGTTTCACTACCGGTATAAATTATTAAATCCAAAACATAGCCCGTTTTTACGTCACAGCAAACAAAAATTTTGATGCCAAATCTGTGCCTTTTTGAAGGTATATAAATTTTAAAAGAGAGCCTTCCTTTCCACAATAATAAGCTTTCATCAATGCACAAATTTTGGTAGGGATAAAAGGTTTCCTTCATTATTTTTCTTAACGGGTCTAAAATGCTCCTAATCTTGTAAAGTCTGTCATTATTGGAGCAATGACTCGCAAAATGGAGATTCCTCAAGATAAGTAAAAAACGATCCTGCGAAAATAGTTTTTTGAAAAACGGTGTCTCTATTATGGGATTATTGGTCCAATATTTTTTGATACAGTTTTTTCCAACCAGACTCATAAGAATTATGGTAGATAGAAAAACGTACATTTCTTCCTTCGTAGTGTCGACCCATTTTTTAATTTTTGACGATGCGGATACATTATGGGATGCGGATGTTGCGTAAATGTTTGTTTCTGAAACAATGGTGTGTATAATGTCTTTTGTAAAAAAAAGTTGGAAAAGTTGCAGTTCAAGATAATCTTCCTTCAAATTAACATGTGTTTTTATTCCGGACTGGAAATCATCGAATTTGTGCAGTGTTGGAGTGAAGTTCGTATTATCCCATATCCTGGCTTCCTCCCGTCTCCGTTTAGCACTAGGTTGCGACTCTACTACAACCGTTTCCTCATCATCAGTAGAGGAATCATCAGAGAATAATGATAGATCGTCAATAGTTTCAATATTTTCCTCTTCATCATCGCTGTTCATCAAAATGTTGGCGATTTCATCATCTCCTAAATCCATTTTGAGGAGGTTTTTGATGTTTTAGTACACTTTCAATCACAAAAATCACTGTCAGAGTAAAATCACCAAAAATGTCGTAATATCCGCTAACAAACACAAAACACAAATAATAATGATAAAAAACGTTTAAACATATGAATCACATTGCTCAAGATATCACAAAACCACGAAAAAGTTATTTTAATACGGGTTTACGTATGGTTGGACCACAAGAAAAATGAAAAGTTTAAAAACTATGGAATTTACAGGTTGACACACTGCTATTTACTTCGCTACAAACTAAAAATCACATTAAAACAAAAAATACGTCATCATATGAGCTCTAAAGTACATATATTCGAACAAAATATTAGAAATCCGCGAGAAAAACATAAAAAACACGTGCGCGCCGAAATCAATGGTTGAATATGTCTGTTTATGTCCGAACTTGCTCGTGTGACGTCACGCAAAATAAATAACGGCCGATATCTCTGTCGATAATGATGTAAAATATTTGAAAATGGTGTAAAGTTACAGGAATATGCCCATAGATGGCAATACAATGCACATTTACAGAATCTAGGCGCGAAATTTAACTATGCAACGCCTGTCGCTCATAGACGTCCATACTCCTTTGGCGAAAGTTTGTACTGTCGTTCATTCGCGTCCATACTCCCGGAAAGGTTAAATGAATAAATTCAATTTTGTGACACACTCAATCTTATTCTCATTTTCAAAAGGAATTAAATCTTTATTTCTTACCCTTGGCCTTGCATCCTACGATTTTTTAACAGCACCATATTTCTTTTAATTTCTATTAATTTATTTTACAGTTAAATAATGCATGTTATTTTGAGGTAAGAAAATAATAATGTACTCTGTAAATATTGGATATTCGTTGCGCGGATAGGTACACCTACTACAGGCGGCGCGCGCCGCGAAATTGCCCAACACGTGTAGTATCCCGCGTAGTAAATCTATACAAAAAAACCCGTAAGCCAGAGAGTTCCCGTCCCCAGCCCAAGCGACAAAACCGCCAACCAACTGAACCGACAAGCGATCGAGTCATCCAAAAGTCACAGTCGTCCCGCCAGTCCCACTGTTCGTCATAGTCATAGTCATAAATGAACTAATACCGTCATAGTCCTACAAGTCTGTTCAATTCTCAACCCCAATCTCTGTTTCACTTATTCAATGAATCAAAACATTTGTGACGTCGTTGTACCAAATCACAAATCCCACGGATCGAGTCGATCATCGGATCGAGTTAAATTCTAATCTGTTGAAGATATCGAGTAATTATTAGGTCCGAGGAATGCAAGTTATTCAAGTCACAGAAAGACAAAAGACACTTATTAGTCAGAAGTTCCTAATTCATTCCTTGATGCCCGCAGAGAATCGGTTCGTCGTTAGTTCCCGCGCGGCCAAGCCGTCATCTTGCACGGGACCCGGAACTTTTGCTAAAAGGGAAAGTTAATCCTATATTTTTTCTCCCTCACACGTGCGTAAATTATGCAATGCGTTTAGAAACAACGATGTTTATTTATATTATTCTTTATATGGTATCTGTCTACCTAGCCGTAAACAAAACACCAGTCGCTGTCGGACCGTGATACGTCATGATGATCGAGTGGTTTATTACTTTATTTTTGTAATAAATTGTATGACGCATGTCGCTCAGACTTTTAATTAGTTTTTATTCGGCGCATCGGTTTAACTTCACCATTGAGGTAAGTGCATTTAAAAATATATATTTGAGTGAAACTTATTCCAGGTGACCGGATCGGATGTATGAAAGCGCGATAATACTATGTTTTTTATGTGAATACAGCAACTCCCAACTGCTCCCGTCTGGAGCTAATGAGACTATGGCATTCCCAAATGGGATATTTTGTGAGGCTGAAGGTAGTGGGAATTTTAGATCACGTGAAGTAGACCAATTTTAAGTTTAATAAATAAAATAAAATTAGTGAAACTTAAGGGTAAACCACAAAAACTGTTCCATTTTAAGATTTAATTGATAGCCTAATATAAATACATTTTTCTTGTCAAAATTATTTTTTTTTTCAAAATAAATACACATTAAAATAAATATTTCATTAAGTTCGTTTTTAGTACCTTCAATTTTTCAGAACGACATAATTCACCCTAAGAAGAGTGCTTTGCGCAGTGAAAATTTCTTTAGCACCGTTGTGATTTGAAACTCGATGAAACGAAAAATAACGACAATAAAAAGAGGCAAACACATGCATCTAAAGGATGTAGTCCGCGGGAGAATGAGATAGTAATAGTATTATCAGTCTCCTCTTTGTGCGGTTTTTCGTAGCCTTTCGGCCTCCTCTTTGTGCGGTGCTTCGTAGCCTCTCATGTATACTTTAGTTTTCTTAAGTGAAAACCAGGTATTAGAAAATATATCTATGTATGCATATAAAACTAATTGAATGAAAGGAAGGAATAAAAGGAATCAATTCAAAAGGCCGGGGGAATCAGACTGAATCAATTCACTCCTGGGAATGAATCTGCCCATGTCTAGTAGGTAGTATTATAGTTCACTAGCATTCAATGTTGATTTAACGCTTTGTATACTTGGCTTAATAGTGCACAACACAGTCATGGTAATAACCACTCGAGCGACAGCACGATTTAAAATTTGCTCGTGATTTTGGAGATCATTTTGAATATTTTCCACCAAAATTAAAAAAATTATACTTTCGAACTTTAATACGGAGACAGACAAACTGATTATAGTTCTACATAGCCAACAAATCCACCCATCTTTTATCGATTATTACACATTCGTAGGATTCATATAAAAATATTATAAAATCGTAAACTTTGGTCCAAAAACTTTGGTAAAAGAAATGTGGTCCAATTGTCAATCTCAGAAAAATAAAAGCGGTCCATATTTGACCTTAGTCGCTCCAGCAAAGAAGGATAATCGGTGGAAAATCTGTACCTACCCTAAGAAAAACAAACCATACTAAATAAAATAATTTTTGAACAAACCATATTTTTTCCACAAATGTTGTAAATATTTTTAATACCATAATCGTCCTGCATTGATAAATTGTTTCTATAAAGATGAAACATTTACACTAATATAGTAATGTAAATTAAGATGTAAAATGTTTAGTAGTATGTAAATTGTTTAGTAATATATAAAATGTTTAGTAATATGTAAAATGTTTAGGAACACATATGTAAATTGTTTAGTAATATGTAAATTGTATAATATTGCATCAGAATCCGGATACAACGACCCTCAACAAGGGACCAGCGATACTTAGTCGTACTAACCGGGCGATGCACAAAACGGTCAGTCAATTTAAGCTTGTTTTCATTACAATACATATTATTGTTGTTGTAATTATTGTTATGAAAAATGTAATAGTACAGATAGATGTCTTTTTAGGTAATTAAAACATTTAATACAAATTATAACTTTAATGGTACTTAAACATTCCACATAACACACATACAATGTACCTACGCAAGTAAATAAGTAGTTACTAACGTAGAAAGTCTGTAATTTGAGTTTGTTTTTGGCCAATTTTTGTTCGAAAGTAAGAACTTCACACAGCTTTGTGAGTACACGACTAAACACTGCCAATGATGTGCGCGGGGAGTAGCCGGGCACGGGGAACAGCCAGGCGCGGGGAGTAGGTGAGGCGTGGGGCGGCGAGGTATTGGTGCGTAGGTTTTGTAAACAAAACACTGCGAGTCATTCTAACCTGACCAATTATCATTAAAATAGTTCCGCTTTAAGCAGTTGGTCGCTTAAAACTGAGTCATATTAAACGCATACGTTTTCCTACTAAAAGCTATGAAACCTAACGTGAGTTTACATTGTCGTCGCTAAAAACGGTAGGCCGTTATATGCAAAGTCGTTATAACCTTATTCTACTGTATGTAAAATGTATAGTACATAATATGAACAACGTACAGTAGTATGTAAAATGTAGTAATTTGTTTATGTGTAGTAATTTGTAAAATGGTTAGTATGTAATACCTTTTTAAAATGTATGGTAATACATATGTAAATTGTATAAGTAATATGTAAAATGTTCAGTAATACGTAAAATATTTAGTAAAATGAATCGATAGTAATATGTAAAATGTTTACTAACTTGACATATTCCCTGTGCCTGCTGCTGGAGGCAAACACTTTATCATACTCGGCAATCAGCTTGGAGTACATGGTGGGGACACCCATGAACACAGTTATCCTCGAGCTGTCTCTCTTCTTCATGCCCAGGAAGTGCGCCCACACCTACACCACAATAACACAATAACAATAGTATGTAAAACAAATCAACTTCAGAATCTGGGACAAGCTACAGACGAAGGCCGCCCAAGAAGCCTTGGACAGGGACACCAGGGGGCGTCTCCGACCTGAATAGGACAAGGTGAAGAAGATAAGATTAAGCTAGTAGCTCTGTGAACAGTAAGAATAAATAAACCTGTTCCTTCAAATTTTTATGTATTTTGGTGGGGGGGGATGGAGAATTTCCGTGGTAAAAATCAAGTTTGCAATACGAAAATAATCAGTTCCTAAAGAAATAGCTCTTATTGTCAATTTGTCATTTTTCATTCATGAGTTTTGTATAAAAAGGAAGCTAGATGTGAAAATGAACTAAACCATTTTTTTGGAGCTGACGGCCTTGTTTTGGAGCTAAATCTAGCTCTAAAGGAGCCGTACCATAATATTGAAAAAAATGCAAATAAGAAAGTCCAAATAAACATGACATTTTCACATTCAAAAAATAATATTCACTGAATCATTAAAACAGCTACCGTATTGAAACCGAAAGTACAAACAAATTTACAGACCGACAAATGCAATTTTGCTGTTCTCAGTCAACTGCCAGTCTGCCGCCACAGGTCACCCCAAGTGGTTCGCTACGTTTGGTGACTTAGGAGGAGTGCCCGGGTTCATGGGGTGAGATACGTTTGCCCAACCACTGTGTGGCGGGCTGGATCGGAGGAGACTGATTAAGGAAGGCCTTTTGACCTCTCCAGCCGGACTCTCCTGACCCATCGCCTTGCACCGCAGTGTGAGGTATAGATTCATATGTCCGTCACTCCTGGGCACACTGACCCCCAGATTCCTACCAACCCCTCATACTCTTTTCCTTCACATATTTTCCTCTCCTTCCTTTCCCTTAAAAAAGCCCTCCACACAGCCCCAAAGATGACATAGGCCCCGTGGTAAATTGTTTTCTTTGGGGCCTCCTGTGTGGAGCTAATGTAAAAAAAAAATCACTTCAAGGGCGCTTTATATAGTTCATTGTATGTTGTAGATATTTTAAGAAAAGTGTACTTATTTTTTAATTTCATTTCAAAGTTCTTAAAGCTAGTTTCTGACCTCAGAATATATGGCAAGTTTCTGACGACAGACTATATACAAGAAATAAGAGGTGCAGTATACATTTTTAAGAGAATCGTACTTGAGTAGTGGTGTACCGTATCTTAGAACTACTGCAGGTTAAGAGGGGAGTGAGGGATTTTTAAGCATCTATTACGAATGAGATTTCAAATTAACTGTTGAATTCAATACTCACCGATGGAGAACTGAATCCGGACATCATTCGGATCTTGGCTCCAGCGCTCAGTCCGGCCAGCACACTGTTGACCACGCCGTGCACGTGGTGAAGGGGCAGGCAGTGCAGGAGCGTGTCTGTGGCATGGTATCTCCACGCAGAGTGCAGCGAGCTCACCTGCGCTGACAACTGGTCGAAACCATGAACTACACCTGCAAATTTGTATAGAAAATTCTTATTTATAACAATTAGGAGTCCCAACTGCTCCAAACCATCTGGAAATAATAGGACAGTGGCATCCCGTGTTGGGATATGTTGCGACATGGGATATGTTGTGACACTTAATAGAGTGGAGAAAACAGGGAGGTGGGGAAGCACCTGGCTATTCAGACCTGGTCACCAAACACGGCTGAAGCTATTTTAAGCAACGTTTCGATTCTGAATGGTTTCACCAGTACGATACTGAGAATATTTTCTGATGCTGAGATTATCCATCCAGTTGATGGCATCGGGAGACCCTTGGGAGAAGGCACAAGTGGGGGAGGAGGGGACTTTTTTGAAAATACTCCACCGTGGTAGGTATTATTCATCTGCAAAAATTCAGCTTTCCCCTAATTTGTTCCAGTTAAATGGATTCATTGACTTGGGTATATAATACGGCTCTCATAATTTCTGATGATATTTTCTGAATATGTATTATAATATTATTTACACATGTATTATTAACATGTATTATTATTCTTTTTATGACGATGTCGTTAAAGTATAAGTAAATTATTATAAGTCGTGTACAGATCAATTATTTAAATTTCCATCCCGTTTATTAGTAACATACATTCAAGTACTGTAATGATATAATTTTATACAACATTTATTTACCTTTTGGTTTGGCAGTCGTTCCACTTGTGTACATTAAAAGTGCATCACTTTTAGCGTAGAACTGCCCATCTTGAAACCCATCCAGGCTTAAAGCACTGGGTGCATCTGAAATATTTAAAGATTCATATATAATTCAAACATCTTCACAACAAAACACTGTTTTTATTTAGACTAGAAACTCTTATAATCGGGAACAAGTGTAGGACGGCCCAGAGGCCAACATCCTCTCTATTGTGTTCTCAAAATCTCTGTTGCTAGAAATCTAGCTGCTAGCCCACCTAGTCCTCCTGAACATGGAGGTGCAAACCTATACACTACTGACATCTGTCGGATAAGTCTATAACCTCTGAAAACTACATAACTACACCAGAGCCATCTATGTCTTGTAACTAGAACTACCACATAATTAACATTAATCTTATCTATGCGCCTGTCGCATTTGTGATCCATGACATTGTTACATGGGTGTGCAGTGCATCCTTTTATAAACACCATATTTATGGTCTCCGTGTGTGGAACCTCCAGTATTTGCACATTGACAATTGGACATTGGTCAGGTTGCCAGCCCAGGAATATTTTTAATGATTTACGATTTCTATGAAACCTATATGAGTTGTTGTTGCCAAAAGCGAAAAAAATCCACCTGAGGAGTTAAAAATGTCAACATCTCTTTATCTGTCTCTTTGTTAATTATTATTTTTTAACTAAAGTAAATATCTATCGAAGCAAATGTACATCAGCCGAGCGATTCTATATCTTTAGTGGGTTCGTTATTAGATAGCGGACGTTATCTCTTATCAGATTTGTGTGAATTTTACATATTTACCGTTACATATTTTAGTTTAGATCGTTTGAAATACGAATTCCTACAAGAATTCATGATTATTTATTCATTTGTACGTTGTAAATAGAAAAAGCAAATAACAACCATAAAAATCACACAAATCTGACAGGATATCACGTCCGTTATCTAATAACGATCCCACAAAAGATATAGAATCGCTTGGCAGATAGAAAAGAAATGAGGGTTCAGAGATATTAATCTCGAGTAGATTGATTAAAAACACTTATCAGAATCGCTCTAATCTACTGCTTGTATAAGTAAAGGAGAATTACAGGTTGACAATTAATGATCAAAGGAGGAACTAACAAATGAACAAACAATAAAAAAAACATAGGTTATCCACAAAATTTATACCAGTGATACCACCAATTGCAAATTTAACCATGTCAATCTTACCATTATTTTCATGCAACAGGTGCAATAAAGCAGTTGATCGTAATTCCGGAGGCAGGAACAGCGTTGTGGCTTTGGACTGCGGCAGATTTTTAGCGAGGGTTTGATCGCAGATAACCATAGATGCTCCGCTGTCCTGCAGATAGTGGTCTATCAACGGGGCGGGATGTTGCGGAGATAGAGGGACGGCTAAAAAAATATATAATATATATATATATTATGGATTCCCACTTTTTTTTTACTATTCCTTGAGAGTTTGTTTTCTTTTCAAAAAGTAATAAATAAATCTATGCCTACTGTTAAATTTAAGTTATATGAATTCAATCAGCCACTAAAAATGTGTGGTATAGGCATACTACTGATAGCTTCATTGTAATCTCTCACTCTTCCTCATAAACAATGCACATAACAGAAAGAGAATTACAATGGAGCCTCTGCATGATCTTAAGATGAAGCCATACTAAATAATGTAAAATCATACAAAATCGTATGTTTTTGTTTTGAAAATTTGACCACTTAGAAGTATTATAGATGCTTCAATTAAATACTGCGTGTACAACATACCTTGGCCCTTAAAAATATCGGTCATTTTTTTAATAAGTCTTTTAATAAGCTTAGAAAAAAATAAAGTATTAGGTCTATAAAAAACATTTTTAAGTGCAAACTCTCCTACTTATAAACACTTTTTCGGATATGGTTTTATTGCATAATGTGGCAAATTCAGTTTCTTATATAATTATCGCAAAAAAAATTGAAATTTACGCCCGAACCTCACAAAATAAAATATAATATGCATTTTTGCGTTGATATTTTTGACATCACGGCGACAATACGGCAGTCGACGAATTTGTTATATCAAAGTGAACCTTATACCGTCCACCAAAGAACGACTGGCAGCAGTCCCATTCTTCCGTCATTACTCCTCCGGACGGAGCGGAAAAACAACGTGTCGGGGTCCGCACTGCTTGTTTTCGTGAAATCAATTTAAAAATTCCGTTTTATTGCAATAAACAATGCATAAAAAAGGAATCAATGTTTTTTACAGGCCTTTACGAAATCAACATGTTAAAAACAAATTCTCAAATATCTTTTCCAACCTTTCCAAAAGCTTTTTCTCAAGTATTTTTAAACTCCTCCCATAAAAGGGCGTGAATTCCGATTTCGATTTTTTCCTGTACTAGTGGATCGCCTTAAGGCAAAGTACTACGAAGTTACGCAAAATCATGTGTTGTTGAGTTTTTCAATTTGATTTCTTAGAAATATTTTAGATGTTTTAATTAAACTCAGCAAGTAGAACACATTTTGGAATAATAATCATCTTAAAATAATCAAGCATTTTTTTGATAATTCTTTTTATAAGTCCAGAAAAAATGAAGTATAGGGTCTACAAAAACTGTTTTAAAGTTCAATATCTCCTACTTACAAACCCCTTTTCGGTTATGGTTTTATTCTACAATGTGGCAAATTAAGTTCTTTCGAAAATGATTGTAAAACATTTAAATATTTGTGCCTGAATTACACAAAATAAATTAAAACACGTTTTTTGGCAAATATTTTTTTCTTGCATAAATCAAAGCAGGTGGCCCCTATTAAGTGGAAATTTAAACCTTATCGCCAACTACATAAGGAGTATTATTGTGAGCGGCACGATTCCAAATGTAACATGACGTGGTTCATCTCCTTAAGGATATTATTTGCATCACAACTTCATTCTGTCTTAAATGGCGAGAGATATTATTTTTGATTCAACAAATTTTTAGCTCAAAGATATCAATGGCACAAAGTAAATTTCATTATGTATTTCTCTGATGCAATTTCGTTTGATTCCCGTAACATTAAAAATATCTTACCAATATTTCCCGTCATCCATATTGCCCATTGTGTGAAAACATGCGATGAGTCCCCGTGGCACAGGTAGGCTATTGTTTTCTGCGTTTTACCACCTAAAAATATTTAAAAACAAAAAATAAACATCAAAATTACAGTGAAAATTAAGAAAGATTAGTCTATCATTCGTCATTATTCATTACAAACCCAACACGTTACATAACAAACAAACTGACGAATATTGAAATTTAGCCCTTTGGGTTGAAAGGTTTCTAAATTTTAAACATAGATTTTATATTTTTATTTATCTTATCAAACATACTAATTGTGGTTGCCTCTGCTTTCTGCGTTATATCTGGTTCAATGAACTCAAATTTGGTTTGAATTTAACATTTGTAAAATGTTATTTATAAAATTTGAACTGATTGTGTGAAGAATTCAGACTAGGCCTACGCTAGTATACAGGATGTAACAGCACGCACCCGAGGGATATAAACCAGCGATTCTAAAGTAAAAAATGTAGATGCTATTTTGCTGTCCGATGATTTTTTTTTTCTGTTAAAAATATTAATAACTCAGGTATGCCTAATACGTCATTACATGTCTGGCCGTGTTGTAGGTAGCTTGATAACAAGCTAATGCGTCCAAGTGGTTAAAAATATTTTTTCATCACACGTCGCAACTGACTAGTTAGGAGAGTAGCCTGTTTATAGTCTAGCGAGTCTTGATAAGTGTAGCGGTCGTTCCAGCAGCATGTTAACACACGAAACAGCGCGCGTATCGCTCATACCCATCGCGACGGAATATATCCCATAGCAATGAGATCAGTAGCGATGTGTGATTTTTAATTTTTAAAAAATACCCTCAGACAGATGACACCTACATTTTTTACTCCAAATATGCTCAGGAATCAGTGGTTAAAATCTCTCAGCTAGGTGCTGTTACACCCTATACATATAATACAAAAATGTATGGCATTGAAAATCATTATTTAATAAAGTTCTTAATCATAGTCCCTACAAGCTCAAAAATAGCTGAAGCGAAAGGTATTATTTTCCAAGTTTTGGATACCTTGAAAAAAAATGCGACAGTCGCATAGGTCAGATTAAGTGGATGAATTAATTACCCAATGCTTCGTTGATTTGATTGGATAATCCCTTGGCAGCGTTGAACAGGCCCCTGTACGTGTATTCCCCGGAATGATCTTGAATGGCAACACGTTCATCAAAGATGGCGGCCAATTTGAACACCGGTACCACGCCACCTGGAAAAATAATAATAATAAATAATCACAGCTTCACAGCCTCTTCTATAGACTGCGTACCTCTATTGGCGGCCCACAGCAGAATTCAAAGACAATCAGACGAGCTATTCTATATCTTTTGTGGGAACGAGATATTTCTCGGCCGAGATCTGCTGTCAGATTTGTGTGACTTTATATGGATGTTATTTGCTTTTTCTATGGGCCGATGTCAGAAATTCAGCTGTGAGCTGTCACTTATTTTAATGTAGGTAGTTTTAAACATGAATTCATGCAAGTATGCATTAATGATTATTTATTCATTTAACAGCATTAGAAAATCACACAAATCTGACAAGAGATCTCGCCCGATATCTATCTCGATGGAGACGGATATCAGGCGAGATCTCTTGTCAGATTTGTGAAGTCTCCCTAGCATCGCGTCACTTATTGTGTGTAATGGATTTTGATGCACGCAACTAATAATAATAATATTTGGCTGATTTATAAAGCGCCGTTTTCGCGAAAAATCACCTCAAGGGCGCTGTTGCCTACAACAATTTTTTTTTTACATTAGCTCTACACAGGAGGCCCTGAGGAAAATAATTCCCCTCAGGGCCTATGTCATCTTTGGGGATGCTGTGTGGAGGGTATTTTTAGGAAAAGAAGTTCTGGGAAGGAAAAGGGTTTGAGGGGTGGGTAGGAATCTGGGGGTCAGTGTGTCCCACTGCAGTACAAGGCGATATTCCGAGAGAGTACAGCTGAAGAAGTCAAAGGGACTCCCTCAACCAATCTCTCTCGATCCGGCCAGCCATACAGCTGGTGGGCAGATGCATCCGCCGCCAAGAACCGGAAAAACCTCACCCCATGAACCCGTAATTTACCCCTGCTAAGTCACCAAACTTAGCGAACCACTTGGGGTGACCTATGGAAGGGGTGTTGGTTATACAATAAATGGTTCCCGGGATGGTGGTACCCATATCTGCAAAATCAAATTGTACCCATATCAAATTGTAAAAAGGTTGCTTGTGGAAAGCGCCTGGACTTGTAGCTTATACTTCTATCACCATTCTCAATGACCGCCAAACCAAAGACATAAAGCATTAATTTTTAACGAAATAGCTAAATTACACTATATTCTAACTCCGATAACTGAAATGTAGTGTGCCATGAAAGAAAAGTGTGAGTTGTTCAATCAGCTCTCTGAGCATACTCCTGAGGAGAAATGGCAAGATGTTATGAAATTCACCATTCATCCGTGATATAGAAATATTGCATTTGTTTGCAACCATTTTCTGTAAATTTTCTACATATTAAAAAAAATAAGATAAATATATTAATATCTTATCATGATAACTAATTTACTTTTCGTTGCACAACTTTACTTATTAATTTCAAATGTCATAACATAACCCACCTGCTCGTATTTCCGCGTTGAATTTCTCGACCGTATCATTGGCGATGTTGGCCTTTGCCGAAATAAATCGCAAATTTGCATTTCGGACCCCAACCTTCAAAATATTGGTCGTAAGCATTATGACAAACTCCTAGAACAACTTTATTTACGACCAGAAATTTTCACGAGCACAGCAATACTACGTTACATTGGCACTCGATAATCACTGAGAATGTGCTTATGTGCGATAAAAATTTGAATAAGCGTGTTTTTAAATTAATCTCGTTTCTGACACTAACAAAAAATAAAAAAATCTATTAATATTATCTGAAATGTAAATAAACTTCGACTTTGACAGCTGCCGTCAGATAAAATACAGAAATCCACAGAAATGTCAGGAATCGTGAGCATTTTTTTCTATGGAATAGATTAATCATTTGAGTGCCGATTAGTGCCCCCCACACGCACACTTCGGAGCGACCGAGTCCCGCGCCACTTCAGGCCGCCGCACAGAAAAGTCTCACGGTGAACTGCGCTGTAAACCTATCGGTGTTGTACTTTTCTGCGCGGCGGCCTGAAGTGGCGCAGGACTCGGTCGCGCCGAAGTGTGCGTGTGGGGGAGCCTAGTCATCCGGGCATAAATATATACCAAACCACCCACCATCCGGGTGACAATATTTCAAGCATATGCGGCCACATTCGGCACACAAGTTAAAAATTAATTATAAATCAATAATTATGACAGATAATTGAGATAATCATATATTTATGCAGATAATATTTCCAGCGACATGGCGAGAGTGGTTTGATGGGGTGGTTTGGTTTAGAGTTTAGACTAGAGATGCCACAAAAGTAAGACAATTTTTTATCACAATCAACAAATAATGCGTGTTGTTATTCGATCTGCAAACAAATATGTAGTTACCACATGCAATTCAATGATAAAGGTCGGAACCTGTATCCCATAAATAAACCAAGCACTGTACTAAGTGTTGCCCATAAATATGGTGTCGCCGAATATTCGGTATTCGGCAAAATCACTATTCGTGGCATCTCTAGTTTAGACCTCACATGCAGCTATGAAAGATGTGGCTTGGCGAATTTCACCATATCGCGCTCGCCGTACATTCCCAATGGAAATATATGGCGAGCGATATGCTGAAATAAGCCAAGCCACATCTTTTACAGGTGTGTGTGGCACCCGTCTTATGGACATAGCTGATATATCACGTTCTGGCAGCAAGCTTCGAATGAGAAAACTTCTTTAGCACCGTTGTGATTTAAACTCGATGAAAAAAATAGCGACACTAAAAAAGAAACAACCACATACATCTATAGGATTTAGCCCGCGAGAGAATAATCAATCTCCTCTTTGTGGTACTGTGCTTCGTAAATAAATAATCAGTCTCCTCTTTGTGCGGTGCTTCGTAGTCTCCCTACTCTTGTCTACTTTAGTTCTCTGAAGGTTTCACTTCTGCCGCATGTGAACTGCACACGTTTTTTTTTCTATTACTTAAAGGAAAATAATAAAATTATTGTTTTTAATAAAGCATTCTCGATTATTCACTAATGTACCGTTAGTTTCTTGTTTATATATTCTCTATAAAAAGTTCACGAAATGTTGTTTGTATTTTTACTTGTTCTTATCCCACAAAATATGGTAAAAGATGATTTTTTCATCCCTGAAACATGGTTTTTTATTTTTGGGACATGGCAACACTGCTTTGGACATTTGGAGAAAAATATTTTTAGGGAAAAGGGAATTCAGCAAAAATCTACGAAATTTCGAACTCTGGCAATTTATTTTACATATGACTGACTGGTTTATTTATGCATATGACAATACTGGTATTGCTAGTCAGAATTTTTTTTTAATACCCATGAATCTTAAATATTGTTGATGTACTTTCAACTTACACGCAATGTTTTTTTTAAAACTGACTTACAAATGATATAATGTATCTGAAACTTCGACCAAGTATACCCATACGTCAATATCGATATCATACGTCAATGATCTGAAAAGATAAATGGAGACCTGCACAATATTTTTATACATTTGTCATTATTTTTGCATCATGCGAACATTGGTTTTTTGGGCTGTAACCAATTATTTTATGTTGGTAATAATATGTTGTAATCCTGTTAATGTTCCAAATATAATAAAACAAATATTTAAAAAATGCTAATACCAATAGAATTGTGTATTATTTTGGAGGTAGAATTATAAAAGATTTTGTGGGGAAATTGTGAGGAATTTGTTATTTTGTTTTCCACAATTTGGGGGATTTGAACATTTACTGCGGGTATTTCAACATAAGCATTGGCAACCCTGACCATAAGCCATAATGCCATACAGGGTTGCCAACTTAGGGGTTTTCCCCTCAGATTAATGGGGAAAATAAGTGGGATGGAATTTTTTTAGGGGTTTAATATGTTTAGGGGTATTTTTGGGGGTTTTGTGATTCCATTTTTTTTTTTAAATTTATTACATGGTGTACACGAAGCATTCACACACTTCAGAATTTTATTTGTTGTCTTGCAATTATTATATTCCAACTGCTCTGTGGTGACTAGAGGTCAGGCTTCACACGAAATCGAAATGGTGGATCTTGCACTACATTTAACATTTCAGAAGATGGATTAAGGTCTCTGCCCACTACACCGTTCCATACCATGACCGTAACCGTAGCGGCGCATGCAAAAAAATATTCTTTGTATCGACTAGTATGAAACGTTGCCCACTAGCCAGTCCCGTCACCGACCAACACCGTCGCATAACATGACCGGACCGACGGCGAATTCTCGATGACAATATTTTGCAGGTGCCGGTCCGCTCTATGCATGGCACGCGACGGTGTTAGAACGGGGATCATACGCGTATGATCCCAGTTCTAACCGCGTTGGCACTCCGTTAGTTCGTGATTTGTGTTCAGTTCTATGAGACAGACAATTTTGAAAGAATTTTGAAAAAATGGAGGACGAAAAAATTATCGAGTATGTTCGTAAATACGAATTGATATAGAATTTAAAACATCCAAAATACATGTAACATACACCCAGTAACGTCTAGACTTTCTTTTTCGGTTTTCAATTTCCACTTTCTCCTCCTCGTCCAAAATAGTGGCAATTAACGCTAATTCTCTTACAGATTATTTTATAATAGCCATCTTATTGGTATTTTAATGATATGACAATAACACTATGCTTCTCCTGACGCGTCAGTCTGACACGAAAACACAGGCAAAATGACTACAACCGATAGAACGGGCACCGTACGCCTATTGAACGGGGATGGAACGGACACTAACCCCGGTGTGTACGGGTATCATACGGTCACTAAACCCGTTACGTACGGGTATCATACGGTGTTAGCACGTTCTAGTGGGCATAGTAGGACGTAGCGTGTTTATTTCGTGGCTGATACGTTCATAGTACGGTCATGGTATGGAACGGTGTAGTGGGCAGACTCCTTTAAGCTTGTTCAATGTTAACATGTATGATTTTAAAAAATCTGATTCTTCTCAAGAAAATGATGCAATATTTGATGTATTAAATAAGTTATAAATAAAGATTATTAAAAAACATTACAGCATATCATTTACTAATTATTATTAATAATTTTTCCAAAAAAATTTTTTAGAGTAATTTGCCGGTTTCTAGGGGTTTTTGAGTTTAGTTTAGGGATAAATATTTTTGAGAGTGGCAACACTAATGCCATAATATTTTTCTTCTATTCTGAAAGTTGTTCGGCGGTCGTGTGTTGTGTGGTCGGTGTAGTTTGTTTGTATTTTTAATTAAAATACAACAAAGTTGTAGTGAAAATGGTGAATTAGTGTTTCTGTTTATCCAGTGAGACTTTTCTTTGTGGTGAGTGCACTTTTATTGTAACTGTAATTTTGCCATCGTAAATATTATACACCTTTCTCTATCAATTTTGACGTTTGACATTTTGTGTTGAAGACTATTTTTTTTCAGTGGCACTAGTTTGAGGTTATTTTGTGTTATAATCGGTCTCAGAAAACACAGAAAACCTCATTTGCGTAACTTTGTATTGCATTACGATGCATAATATTTCCTATCATCTTAAATCTTTGGTTTCTACAAAATACGTGATTCATTCTGATTTTTAAATGCTAGTTACTTACATATATGTTCCAATAACAATGGATATTTTGTACAGCTATTCTAACTACCAACAATTTAAATGACAAGAGAGGTCAGAGTGGAAAATAATTTATGTACTGGAAAATATACAAAGGGTATTAGAAAGGATGATATATTTGTCATTTTGTAAACCGTCACAAAGGAAGTCCAGTGACGTCTCGTAAGCATATTTTAATAACAATGTTATTATTTCTTGTGCGTATTTTGAAAGACTCATCTCGCCATTGCAGCTAGAATTTATAAAAATAATTATCTGGTTATTGATCAACAGAAAAAGTGAGTTATATTTTAAAAAAATGAACACAAATATGGCGGATAGGGTTATAGTATATTTAGTTATTATTATTTCGCTTTTATTTATTTATTTGTTATAAAAGTAGGTACATTCACAGTTCAATGAAGCTTTGACTGTCCAACTAGGAAGGTCTCCCTTTGTTTATAAATTTGTTGCATTGATCTATTTCTTCGTTTTTGTGTAGGCCATTTGAATTTGTTTACAAAACAATGCCATGTTGCACAGTACAAGTTGATATATTTATGCCCAGTGGCGTAGCTAGCATGGGTGGCAACCGGCGCGGATAACGCGATGTCACCCCAAGAAAGAACGCGGTGTCACCCCCCTCCTATTAAAGTTGACTTTGAAAACTTCAAAACGCAAATTTCAACTATATAAAAAATAAAAACATTTATATCTAGTTAATTTTTCAGTCAGTTATCGATCGATTCTGCTATACTTATTTGTATTCGGGTTTCTCGTTTATCATTTATCGTTTATTACAACAACAAAAATAACTATCCAATCTGCTTACAGTGCTTACCTTGTTTTTTAAAAGATGTCTTTCAACACTTTTAAAAACACAACTTTTTTACTAATTCACGTCAACCAACAGGTAAAAATTCCCTTCACGAGTTCACGCCAATCACAATGTACGAAATAAATGAGAATGACGTCAGGTGACAAGCAAGGAATATTTCAGGTGAATCCCCAACCGAGCAAAAGTTAGAGCTTGGAACGAAAATAAAACAATAGAATTTTTGAGGAATCCCTGACCGACCGAGCCATAAAGTTGCGAAAATATAAATAATAGACCGTGTTCATGTGAGTAAAATATTCTACCTTCGTAATTTTTTTTCCACGGTCGGGTGTCACCCGATGGGGGGTGACACCCGACACGCGGGTCGCCCCCACCGCTCCCCTTAGATAAGCCACTTGGTTTATAGGTTTACCTGCTTAGTCAACTCAACAACTAACAACAGGAAGTTAACAGGGCCGGATCTACGAAATCTGGCGCCCTATGCAGTATGTAGGTATCGATGGCGCCCCCCCCCTACATTTTTATTTTGATTAAAAATTCGTTCACCCCAATTTTTTTTTTTTTTTTTTACACCTTTTTATCAAATAAAATCAAGACATATATTTTTTATCGGTGCTGGAGAAATTGGAATAAAAAAATTCCCAATGGAAACGAGTTTTTTTATGTCATTCTGCTCTCTAATTCTATGTTTTAGATTCTGCGAGCCTGAAAGTTTTTTTTTTAATTATTATATCCATTGTAATCCACAGTACTTTTATAACTTGTAACAACCAATAGAAATTTAGTTATAAATTTAAAAATCTAATAAGAATATTACCTCAAATTTGTACCTTGAATTTCCCCTGTGTTGAGCGAACAAACACTAAACACTGACGTATGGTATCAACGGCTTACGAAAGACGCTTACACTGACACCGTAAAATAACAAATCCAACATCCAACAAATCTAATAGATATTAATTATACATTTAACGAACTTCAAATAACTGTCAACACGTTCAACCTGCAAATCCTGCAAACCGTGCGATGCTTTTGTTAATGGAATTTACTGAAGATTTCATAAGAAAATGGTCTTTAACTACCTTCTCCTAGGGACTTAAATCGTACAAAATAAAACAATAGCGAGCGTACGGACAACACACTAACAAAAATTGTCAGCATTTTGAAAGGCGCAAGTCGGTTTGTTTGATTCACAGGAACAAAAAAACTGCGCTGTGATTGGTTATTGAATTTGGATCGCACCCATTCGTCGTAAAAGATATATGGAAAAATAGATCTTACGTTTAAACTAAATATATGGAATTTGTAAAAAAATTCTGTAACTGGACTACAAATTCATAAGCCGTTGATTTCAACCTGATGCGTGCGCATTCTGTTTCTTTGGAAAGTGTTGCTAGAGCGTAATAATTATTTCGTAATTTTTAAACGATTCAGGGAATATTATAACTTAATTTTAATACAATATTTATTTTCTCACAGCGCCCCTTCGGAGTTGGCGCCAGGTTTTTGCATGTTTTTGAACGTATGGCAGATCCGGCGCTGGAAGTTAATAACGTGTATTCCAACAAGAAGTATGCTCGATGTCCAAGGAGATTTTGTTCAAAAGGGTGTTAGCTCTCCCCCAAACAAACTTTGAACTATTGTACTATCTCAGGGGTCTGCAGTTTTTCAAATGTGAACAGCCAATTTGTCAAAGAAATGTTTCTACAAACAGACTCGGGCATAGATTCCTTAAAATTCTAGTTCCAGATAAGTTAACTTTATACCTTGTGTTGGAGGGGGGGGGGGGGGGGGGGGGGGGGTAAAAAATCATGAAATTCGTGTGACTTAATTCGATGGCCCCTAACTACAGGTTGAAAATGGCCTTGAATGCCGAAACAGTTGTCATAATAATAATAAAAAAAACTGAAATACTGCAGAACTTTAATAACAAATTTTAATTTAAAGTAAGTCCAAAGTCATGGTGTTTTAAAGAGAAAGTACGAAAACAGTGTGCGATATAGTTGTGAATGATGAATAATAGGGTACATGCAGTATATGTAATATAGTGTTTTCAATGCATTTAATACAAGTAAAAAAAATAACTAAACTCGAATATCACACCTAAAACCCCCGAAAAAATTTATTAAATTAATTAATTCACTTTTAAAGTTGTATGAAAATTCATATATCAAAAACGAGTCATCATTGACTTGCGAGATTGTGACGTCACAACGCACCCACCTAGTCCCACGTCAAATTGTTTTTGACAGTTTTTGTTCCAGCTGCTATGCTGGTTTGAATAAGTTTGATAGTCATAATCGTTTAGTTATGCATCCTAAGCCCATTAGTTTGTGTAAAACATACATTGTAAATACATACTATCATGACAGACAGTGGTTTTCTACAAAGACAGTCTGACAATTTGCCAAAAATCGACGCGATTATAATGGCAGTTACATGTACCTTTTCATCGCATGACACCGCTTTTTACACATAATAACATTATTTGTGACGTTTATAAATAGTTTGTTTGGTGTTGAAGATGTTGTATTTGTACACTTTAGTACAATACAGTATTTATAAACGGTATCTACGGACATTTTCTTCGATAAACAAATGATCAACTGCAGACTGATTACTGGATTACGACTTGCGACTTATGACATCTGTCAAGAAGTGCGCAGTGACGTCACAAGCCAAAACCGCGCGAAAAGGGCGTTTTAGCGCTAATTTGAAAATTGAATATTCAAAACGTTATTGAAGGACTATTTCCTATCGTAAAAATTTTTTTTTTGAATATTCCAGTTTGTAATTTTTTTCTTTAATTTTTGGTAAAACAAAAAAAAAATGTGATTGTACCCTATTGGAGCAGGTGGATGAGTTTGTGTTTCTGGGTAGTATGTTTACATAGAGATATTGAAAGAAGGGTAAATGCCGGTCGTTGGTGCTAATAAAAAACTGTCAAAAGAAGCGAAGCTACCGGTTCACAATGAAGTCCAGTACCTACCCTGATGTATGGCAGTGAGGCATGGAACTGGCAGAGGAAGGATGAAAGTTTTGTTTTGTTTTGTTTTTGTTTATTAGGGAAACAAGCAGTTGTACATATTATAAGGTAATTACATATTACATGGGTGCATTAACCAGTGAAGTTTTCGCAAAAAAATTATAATATATAAACACAGATTAAAACGTTAAGAGTATCATACCAGCTAATCATTATTCTGATTCCTGCGCCAGCGCTCTCATATCAGAGCTTGTGAGCGGAAGTTTTTGGAATTAGATTACGTTCCGCTGTAAACTGGGTTTTGTGTATGGCGCGGAGCTAGGGCGGCTACATGCCTACGGTATGCTTATATTCTCGCGTCCAGAATTTTAATTAGTAGTAGTTATTTGTAATTTGTATATCGAAGTGCATAAACATAAATAGATACAAGTAAAATGCGTAAACACAGTAGGTATTAAATAGATACCTACATGAATAAACAATGTGTTAAATTCTTTTTAATATCTTGGTTTTTTGTTTTTTAATTTTATTTTACGGTCATTAGAGCGAAAGATATCTCAGTATGGCCCTGGTGTAAGACCACCATTAAGATTTGAAACGTTGCTTGAAATGTCTTTAGCCGTGTTTAGTGACCAGATCTGAATAGCCAGGTACTTCCCCACCTTCCTCTTCCCTATATTTTTACCCTCCCCACTACCTTCAGTCTTACAACATACCCCAATTGGGGATGCCATAGTCCCACTGGCTCCAGACAGGAGCAGTTGGGACTCTTGTGCGGTATATTTATGAAAAAAGTGTAATATTCAGTTGGATTGTAAAAAATGTCTCATTTTGAAATATTTATTCGTATGCACAATTTTTTATTTTATATTTATCTGAATACCGCACCAGAGACCCAAATGCTCCTACTGGAGCCAGTGAGACTATGACGTGACTATGGGGTATATTGCGAGGCTGAAGGTGGTGGGGGAAGAGGAAGGCGAGGAATTACCTGATAATCAGATCTGGTCACTAAACAACGTTTCAATTCTGAATGGTGGTCTTACACCAGGGCGATACTGAAAGTATCTTTTACTCTAAAACGTGACGCAAATATATTATTTTTAAATAAATAATTTTGAAATAACCCAAATTAGTCAAATAATTTTTTTTTGCCTATGCCGGGATTCGATCCCACGACTTTCGGATTGCGAGTCAAGAGCCTTAACCCTTGACCACGCCAGCCGTCAATAGGTAGTATCAGTAATTTGGAAGGTACATCCACCAACTTCATGGAAGGCCGGATCAGGAGAGACCGTTTTTTTACACTCGCTCGACACACTGCTTATCTCTTCTTTGGGAATGCTGTGTGGAGGGTCGTTTTAGGGAAAGGAAGAAAAGCAAATTCGGAGAAGGAAAGGGATATTAGGGGTGAGTAGAAATCTGGGGGTCAGCGTGTCCAGGAGTGCGGATGTATGAATCCATCCCTCCCACTGCGGTGCGAGGCGATGTTCCGAGAGAGTAAGGCTGGAGAAGTCAAAGGGACTCCCTTAACTTTTCCAGATCCGACCTGCCATGCAGCTGGTGGGCAGACGCATCCGCCGCCAAGACCTAAACAAACCTCACCCCCTTGAACCTAGGCACCCCTGCTAGTCACCAAATGTTACGAACCACTTGGGATGACCTATGGCAGACGTGTTGGTTATCTAATAATTGGTTCCCGGGGCGGTGGTACCCATACCCGATTCTCGTGTTTATTATTTTTCCATCAAAATTATTTATGATTTGTCAATAATGTCTTAGTAAAATAAGTATGTAATAAAATCTGAAATATATTTGTTTGTAAGTGTGCAAATAAATAAACAAACGGACCAATTTTCGCCAAGAAACTCATGTACGTATATATTTTTAAATAATTTAATTTATCTATTTATTTACGCAAAAATAGTCTATTAACAATAAAACAATAACACGAATAACAAGCGTGCGTAAAGGCACGACCCACCTAGCAATCGATCACCGTTCGCATCGATTACCGTTCGCAGGAAATATTTCGTAACAATCACCACTTTTCGTAACACATTTACCAGTTTACCCCCCAAGTGTCGAGCGTGCGTAAAGAAGTTTTACTTGAAAATAAATATTTTGGAGCAGTTGGGACTCGTGTGCGGTATTCACATAAGAATAATTTACAATAAAAAAAATTTCAAAATTATAAAAATTTTATCATAAAAATATTCAATGAACATGAAATTTTGCGTTGGGGCAACCCTATAAATTTTACAAACATGAAATCGTATTTATTTTCCTTCGTTATTCGTTTGAAAATGTTACGATGTAGAGCGCCGCGAAGACAACCGCCGGTGGCCGCAGTTGCGGTCTGAATGAGCGCTCTCGAGTCGTGTTCTCGTTGATAAGAAAAATTGTGAAACGCGAAGCTGTAAATTAATTAATATTAAATACATCCTAAAATTATTTTTCCATTAAAATTATTTATGATTTGTCAATAATGTCTTAGAAAAATAAGTATGTAAAAAAATCTGAAATATATTAGTTTGTAAGTGCGCAAATAAATAAACAAACGGACCAATTTTCGTCAAGAAACACATGTACGTATATATATTTTTTATAATTTTATTTAAACTTAAATTAAAATTCTGACACATACGGTTACCAGATAATGTATTGATTTATTTTACTGCATGATAATATGATTTGAAATTGGTGTTGTATAATACATGTACTTTTTTGAAAATATAACAAATCTGCCAACGACCTATGGTATAACCTTATTATACTTAAAATAAACATTTTTTCTCAAAATTTAATCCATAACTTTAGTAGATAAAAGAACAATCTTTCAAAATCAATTTATAATTTTTTGTGGAAACGAGTCAATAAGTCTAAACACTGATTTAAAAATGACATATTTCTGGTTTCTCTGGTAATGTCCTCTTAAAGAAAAAATAAAGTGTTAGAAAAAAGAAAAAATACAACAGCAATGAAAAAACACAAATTAAAGCATGTGGGAAAGAAAAGATGAAGTTAAACAGCGAACATATATAAAATTAACACATTTTCACAGCATTAGAAAACGTTCAAGGATAAATGATTAGCCATTTGCCAGCGCCCTTGAGGGGGTTTTTCACAACAACAACAAAAAATAGCGCTATATAAATCATCCAAATATTATTATTTTTATAATAAGAAGGAAAAACAACATAATGAGAATGAAAAAAACATCAGACAGCAGGGATGGAGGGTTCGCAATTAACAATTGGTTTTAATTTTTTCAGTTATGAATTTAATAAATTGGCCTGAGGACAAATGGAAAATATCAGCTTCGTAAAACATATCGTTGTATTTTGTGCACGTCCTTCGAAAAAATGAATGTTGTGTGTAATTTGTTTTTGAGTGTGGGATGTGGAATAGTTGGTTTGACCTTGCATTTCTTGTTGGACAGTGGAAATTAATGTGTTCTAGAAGATAGTTGTTGTCAACAACGTTGTTAATAATTTTGAATAAAAATTTCTGGTCGGATATATTTCTTCTATCTTCTAAGGTTGATAAATTATGGAATGTTAATGAGTCTTATAGGTTTTCTGATGTTCGAAAGGATTTAAAGTCTAGCGGCCTTACTAAAAAAACCCGTGAAAAATTTATTCAATTGACAAACGGCCGCGGATGTGAAAACATTACTAATTAAAAAAATGTTCTTGGAAAAAAATACACACCGTTTACACAGCCTGGGGGGCTAGTTTATCTCTGTTTTAGGGATGATGTCTGAACGAAATTTGGAATTTTCTAAAGTATTTTGAATGCTCTATATATTTCTTATTTTTGAAGGTGCCGTAAAAAAATACCATTTTTAAAAACTAGATAAAATTACCATTAGATTTGTGTATTTGAAATACAGTATAGTTTGAAAAAACTGCCATATTTTAAGATTTAAACACGGAGAAATGTGTAAAATAATTATAAAAATAAAACACAAACACTTTGTATTTAACCACGAATTTATTATTGCATATATCGACCGGTTTCACTTCGACCAAGCTTCTTCAGGATATAAATAATAACTTTATTTATATCCTGAAGAATTTATTTATAGTTATTATTTATATCCTGAAGAAGCTTGGTCGAAGTGAAACCGGTCGATATATGCAATAATAAATTCGTGGTTAAATACAAAGTGTTTGTGTTTTATTTTTATAATATAATGTCTAACCACAAAGTAATTGCTTCCAAAAAAAAAAAAAAAAAAAAAGTTAAATAATTTCTTACCAAAACATTTTTGATGAAAGTATACAGAAATATTTAAAAAATTAAAATTTAAAAAATACAGACCTTTTATATAATGAATTTGAAATGAAACTGTCACCTCACTTTTTCCTCGTGCATACAATAAAAAAATTATAAAAAATTTCAAAGTTTTTTTTAATGCCAAAAAAATAACCTTAAAAATATCTCTGACATTTCAACACATTTCTTGCACCACTAAAGATGTTAATTTCTTTGATAAGCTTACCAACACGTGAATTTGATATTAATATTTAGAAAAACCACCACTTTTATGAAATTCTCATAAAATAACTATCATTAAATGTAAATATGAATTTTTATGTATCATATAAAAAACTTTTTGACATTTCAACTTAGAAAGTACAATTATTGTTATTATAACTTCACTAAAACTTATGAAAAACCACAAAAAACACGGTAAATATATCAATTATATGAATATAAGAGTGAATTAGTCATATTAATTAAAATTACGATCACTTTGGTAATATTACGAAGCACATCGCCGTACCCGAATAATCTTTCACGGCTTAAAATATGTTTTCACTGCGAACAGCGAATGCGCCGGCGCCCCCATCTAGCGGCCACGAATGAAAACATTGAAAACAACAATTTTGTATGAACATTACTAAAAATTGCACTGTTGCCAGATTTTAAAACCTGTTTTAGCGTGAAATTCTTTATTGGTAGAATTTCGTGTTTTAGTGTAAATTTGTTGTACGGATGTTGCTACAAAAACACAGGTCATCGGTCGTGCTGTAGTTTTTTTTAGTAAGGCTGTACGTGTTTCAGTATCTTTTTTTGAATTCTTTCTAACCTTAAAATATTAACTTTGTATTGGGGATTCCATATGACTGATCCGAATTCTAATATTGAGCGGACAAAAGAGACATACAGTATTTTGATTATATGTGGTGACCTGAATGGTTTAGTCACTCTTAAGATGAATCCTAGAAGTTTGTATGCCCTGTCACAGATAGAATTTATATGTGTTCGGAAAGACATTCCAGAGCCCATTATTATTCCTAAGTCCCTCACTTCACAACATCTTTTTATTTCTACGTTATTGATTTTGTACGGGAATGTTAGGGGGTTCTTGCTTTTGGTGAACGATATTGTGTTACATTTTTCCAGGTTAAGTAACAGTTGGTATGAATGCTGAATGCTGTTGAAATGAGATCCCTGAGGCGTATGTGTGGTAAAACCATGTATGATCGTGTGAGAAATGTGGATATCCGCAAATAATGTAAAGCTGATGTAAGCATAATGAGTAAGATGGTTTGTGCATGTAGAGCGAATGAACGAAGAAAGTAGTGTAAAAATAATATACGACGCAAATGTGAATGGTAGAATGGAAGAAGTCGGGGACGCCCGAGGAAAACATGGCACGATCAAGTGAATCAGATGCTTGAGACGGGCCATGTCAAAAGTCAGAATAACAGAAGAGTATGTATGAATGTGAGTGAGGCAAAGAGTGTGTGCGAAGACCGAGTGTTTGGCGGTCCGTCCTCTCTGCCTACCCCTGCGGGTAAACGGTCTGATGGTTAGTTAGTTAGATTTAATTGATTCCAAAACAAAATTGTGTGAGGTTACGAGTACGTAATTGATGTTCCAAAAAATAATACTTTATAAGGTGCCTGCTTCGTGGAAGAAATTGGGGTTTGTTTTTCTTTTTGCATGAAATAATAATTCAGTCTAATTATTTGGTTGACCTTCGCACGTCTGGTTACCGAAACGATTAATGTCTTTGTCGACATGTCCGAAGTCCTTTTCGGTCACGGCAGCATGGGTCATTAAACAATCTGCAGATCCGCTTGCATATTATCGTATTACAATGACTTAACAAAATATATAAGAGAGGGACTTAATGTACCTAACGAAATACGGTTCCATGCCAACTCAGAATGAAACCAACTCAGAACCACCTCAGAAAGGTTATTAAAAGCAAAGATTTTTTTTTTAAATAGCCGGTAACCCTAACCATAACCATTTAACCAATTTTTTAATATTTTTTTATCATCACTCTTAATGACCTTTCTGAGGTGGTTCTGACTTGGTTTCATTACGAGTTGGTTGGCCACCACCAATACACCACATACCGATTTTATTTAATTTATTTCTTACTAGCTGGTACCTGTAATAAAGAAATTGTTTCTCCCTGCTTGTCCTTTCCCATTCGTACCGTTCCCCTTCCGTCTCCTCTCCTCTCCCGCGTCCCCTTCCCCTCTCGGGTTCCCATTCCGCCTCCATCACCTTCCCTCTCCCCACTCCATTCCCCCCTTCCCCCTTTCCACGAACCTCCCTCCCGAGTTCCCCTTCCCCGTCCCAGGTTCCCCTCCACTCTCCCTGGTTTCCCTTCCCCCCCCTTCCGCGAACCCTCTACCCGAGTTCCCCTCCCCCCTCCCGAATTTCCCTCCCCCCTCCCGAATTTCCCTCCCCCTCCTGAATTCCCCTCCCGCATTCCATAAATTCAGTCCTGGTACATTCAGTTTTCAAACATCTCGCGTGCCACCTATTGGAATTTTTTTATACAAATTTTATAATGTCAGAGCTCACCAATAGTTTTATACAAACCTTGTTCTGACAATAATGCGCACAAAAAAAAAGAATTATTCAATTTGGGCAGTCGTTCGTATATTTCGTTCATATATTTCGGCGATTCATTTTTATTTATATATAGATTTTGATACATTATTTTGTCGCATTTAAAAAATAACCTTAATATTGTAGAGTCGTTCGTAGTTCATTAGCACAGATACAATGAAATTGACTGTATTTCATTGTTTTAGATTGAGTCGATGAAATACTTGCTCAAAAAAGTTCCACAGCACTGATGTATAAATTGATAATATGTCTACTGTCTTATGTTACACAGCTATCATCGCCAAACGCTTTACAATGGAAGATATCAATATTATTATTGATTTATTGTGAGGATGGGATGGCTTCCATTAAAATGTGTGACTGTTAATTCAAATGTTACTTTGTCTCCGTTATAAAAAATCTACCTTTAAAAACAAAGGTTTATTTTACTTTATTTAGTTTATTTTTAATTTTCGACCTAGTTGCGCCATCTCTTAAGCCGGATAGTAGCCATTTCCAGAGAAATCTGTGTGCGTGAGTTTCTCTAAAAGTTGATAGACTGCATTGTCATCGACAGTGAGTCTGTCTGCCGAGATTCAGCTCGATCGGATGTCGGGAAGTGGGTTAATTTACACTTACATGATTTGCATTCGTTCAATTTGGGAGGCGAGTATTTATTAATCACTTAGGAGGCGGGTATATTTATTGGATTAACCAATTCCCCGGTTATGGGTCACCCCACGTGGTTCGATACGTTTGGTGACGTAGCAGGGGTGTCCGAGTTCATGGGGTGAGATTTTTCTAGGTCTTGGCGGTGAATGCATTTGCGGGTCGGATCGGGAGAGTCTGGTTGAGGGAGACCTTTTGACCTCAAGGTGGATTCTCTCGATCCATCGCCTTGCACCGTAATAGGAGGGATGGATTCATACGTGTGTCACTCCTGGACATTGATTCACAAATTCATTCCCACCCCTCAGACCCCTTTCCTTCCCAGAACTTCCTCGTCCTTCCATTCCCTAAAAAGATCCCCCACGCAATATTCCGAAAGATGGCATTGGACCAGAGGGAATTTTTTGAAGTAAAACTTCTTTACGCACGCTCCACTTGGGGGGTAAACTGGTGAATGCGTTTCGAAAAGTGGTGATGTGTTACGAAAAGTGTGATGTGTTACGAAAAGTGGTGATGTGTTATGTAAAGTGTTATGTGTTACGAAAAGTGTTATTCGATCGGTAATCGATGCGAACGGTGATCGATGGCGAGGCGAACGGTCGGGCCTTTACTCACGCTTGACTTGGGGAGTGATAAGGATTGTGATTGTCACCCCAAGGTCGTAGGTCACCCCAAGGTCGTAGGTCACCCCAAGGTCGTAGGTCACCCCAAGGTAGTAGGTCACCCCAAGGTCGTTCGCTGCGTTAGGTAATACGTGGGTTCATGGGGTGAGGTTTGTCTTGTAGTTTTACTTCAGTCGTGTGGTATAAGCAAGGGTGGCCAACACGCGGCCCGCGGCCCGCTTGCGGCCCGCCGGGTGTCTACTGGTGGCCCGCAGGGCACACATTTTTTATTTTAGTGTACATAAAACCGGATTTCGACGCGTATCGACGACATTCGAAAACATATTGAAGATAATCTGAAAATCGAGCATATTTTATGCTCTAGCATTGGATGAAAGCACATACCTAGCAGATACCGCCCAAGTGGTGATTTTTAGTAGGGGTGTTGATTGTTGATGTCATTTTAACAAAATAGAAGAATTAGCGGCACTGTATCCACTTAAGGACACTACTTGCTCACGAGATTTGTCAGGAGTTGTTATATCAACGTTGAATCGCTTTTCGTTACAACTCAACCTATCGAGCTTAACAACAAATTAATGGTGCTCCAGCAATGGTTGGTAAACACGAAGTTTTAGTAAAATTGATTGAAAATGAGGCCTGCAAAGTTAGTAATACTTCGCTGCAAAATTTTCATTGTATTATTCATCAGGAGAATTTACGTGCCTTTAAATGGATCATGTCATTAATGTGGTCAGCAAAACAGTGAACTTTATTAAGGGGTTGAATCACCGTCAGTTCCAAGAGTTTCTCAAGTCTTTGGATTCACTGTATAATGACGTTACATTTTATGCAGAAGTTAGATGGCTGACCAGTGCCAAAATGTTGAAAAGAATGTTTGATTTGAAGCAAAAAATACAATCTTTCTATGCAAGCAAGTCAAAAAGTATCCCAGAATTTGAAGACTAGAAGTGGGTTAGCGACTTTGCATTTCTGGTCGATATAGTTAGCCATCTAAATGTTGTTAATACTCGTCTACAGGGGAAAGATCAACTAATTAATAACATGTATGATCTTATTTCCTCATTCCAAATGAAACTTGGGCTTTGGGGGACAAAAATCTTCACTCACTTTTACAACCTAAACCGATTACAAGATTTAAAAAAAACATCGTGTGCTTTTTGCTGCATTTGCAACGCCATTCTCCGTAGACGTGAATTTATTGCCAGGAATTTTACAAATGGAACATTGTAAAAAGTATTGTGATGCCCAGTTAAAGGAGAAATTCAATCAGGTTGATTTTGGAATTACAAAACATATTTGGAAAAGGATATCCTGCATTTTACAAACATGCTCCATCGATGATTTCGCTATTTGGAAACACTTACACGTGTAAACAGTTTTTTAGTCGAATGAAGCATATTAAATTTCAAATTGATGCGCTTAGTTCTGACAAACAAAATTAGACTTCTCACCAAAATTTATTGTATTTTGTTTATTTTTTGGATAGCCTAACTTTAATCTAATAAATATGTTTGAATCTCATTTTTGCTATATTTTTTTTACAAAACAATATATTTCTTGTTTTGAATAATAAAGGAAATTTTGTTGTGCGGCCCGGTAGGAAATCTTATTTCTAAAATCTGGCCCGGCTGCTGAAAAGGTTGGCCACCCATGGTCTAAAGCACACTCGTTTTTTCCCTGTGGAGACAGTTTAAAAAAAAGGAAAAAAAAATCGAAATTCAAACTGATGTAGAAAACTGGAAATAGTGGGAAAGGGAATGAAGATGGGGGATGTGTAGAAGATGAAGATTTAAATGAAATGATGGAAGAAAAAGAGAGGGGGAAATCACTAAGGGTAAAAAGTTAATTGACCCAAACAAGACCAAGCAACGTATTATTTTCAAATAATTGTTTGATACTATTTATTTTATTGTGAAGCGTGTTGAAAATTCTGATCGAATAATTTAACATACGTTAATAAAACACCTGTGATTAAGCACCTGTGATTTTCATACATAATAAATAATTATTATTGTTATACAGTTCAATTTGATTTATAAATATTTTACATAATAATTATATAGATTTTATTAATAAAGCCATATATTCCTCAAATGGTATCTAAGTGAATTTTACGCCATTGTTCTTCAAACTGAATAATTGTAGCTACCATGTATGACACAAGTTATTTTGTAAATGTTTACAGCTAGTACTAGAATTGGCTGAGGAGAAAGCTTCTGCTGTCTATTCGACACTCGACACTATGGTCAAGCCGCCGAGAGCTCCGTTGTAACCTCTCTTTTTGTTACATGCGAAGATAAGTTGAAAGAGAAAGAGAGAGGTTACGATGATTGAACTATCAGCGGTCTTACGTACTTGAACAGACGACATGACGCGACGATGACCGGATAACTTGAGATTTATCAATTCACGTAAATAACAAATCTTTACGTAAAAAAACTGCTAAAATTATTAATTTTTTGTAATCGATGATTTTTTTAAAACTTTATTTGGTTTCTTGCAATTTATAGGTACAAAGATTATTTATTTGTGAGCACTGAAGAAATAAACCCTATGGAAGTGTGTTTTGGGCGTGTCCGCTTGCCCCTTAATTTTCCCTACTTCTAATGAAATCGATTTTTTAAATTTTTTATACTAACAATGAGAAAACACACGAGAAAAGGATTGCAATTCAAAGAATGTGTACCTACACATGAAATAGCTGTCTTATCACAACAGAGAGCAGCGTAGTAGAATACGAAGTACTGTCACTATGGTTGTCCTTCATACTTCATACACTCATGTGTTTCTGCTTTCCCTATCCCACTTTATTTTATTTTGAAATTTACTTGATTAATTATATTTATTTAAATTATAAGTGATTTATGTGCATTTACGAATGGAAAGAAACTCCTTCATTTTTGCTCGAGACTGATTTTTGCACCTCTCAAAAGCACAAGGAAGGCATTTTTTCCCAAAAAGTGCCCAGAGCGAAGTGTTAGTTGTGGCAGCTTGTCTGACGAACGAACTTATGTGCGATACTAAACATACCAAGTCCGCTGGACCTAGTTCGGTGCACATACGCATAGCCCTGGGTGCCCCCAAATGGATAAGGGTATCCCTACTCAACAAAAAATCTGAAATCCACTAAAGAAATACATCGTAAGTCTCGCGGAAACATTTTATGCGGGAATTCCCACACATGAAAACGCGTCCATAAACTGCCTCACACATAAAAAACCTAAACAAATCCTCCGCAAAGATGAACCTCCCCATATTGCAGCCATGTCCTCTTGCAAATAATTTTTAACAAACAACCAAATAAACAATATTTTTCCACAACCATATTATTATAAATTCACGCTGAAAGAGAAAGGGAGCCTTTTTGGCCCGGAGCTCTGTATGCCATTATTTCAAAAAGTCAAAATTTTGATCAAACTTGGTTCTCTTTTCATTATTAATCTAAGGTAAGATCACGCTTCTAAGGAATTTCTGTTCAGTGGTTATGATTAATAGCCGTTTTACACCATCTTTTTTCAACTCTATTCCCGTATAGAGACCAAAGACAAAAAAATTTCGCTTTGCACGATCGCAATTGGATGTAGGAGTCATGCAAATCGACGAAGTGCAAATTTTGTGGATAAAAAAATCTATAGATTTAAAAAAATAGTTCGTTATATCCTCCTTTGACCGCCTGCTGAAATAAGTGTGTCAATTTGTCACAATGTTTTGAGTGATTCGATAAAGATAGAATTCGATAAAACCTATCTAAGGTGAATCTTTTGGACTATGAATTATAAAAAAAAACATTACTTATAAATAGGACCCACACTCCAAACAGACTATAAAGATAAACTGGTAGACAGTGGGTTTCTTAATCGATTTTTTATCTTATTAATAATTATTTAATTAAAATCATTATCAATGTCCAAATATAAAATATGCGAACGTAATGACGCAGGTGTTTATTGGTCTTGTGATGTGATCGCTTTATTGTAATCGGTGAAATACCGTTAATAATAAATTATTTAATAGATTAGTTAGTTGTTAAGGTCATGCATGGGGATTTAAATAAAATCGCCAATAAAATTTATTAAAGCATAAAATCTGACCGCGTGTGAAGCAATAAAACGACCCGATTTGCCTAGAATTTATAGATTAACGCTTATGTTATGTGATTTCCGTTATGATCTATATTTAAATTATCTATTTGATTGAAATGTAAGACAGAAGCTCAACTTGCATTTATGTTTGCATGTACATGTTTTTTTGTTTGTCATGTATATACGTATACGCAATGCCGTACACTACCGTAGTGTTGATATTAACGATCAATTCAATCGCACAACCAAAAACAGTAAAAATTTAAACTGACACTTCCCCGAATCCGGTCGGAATAGAAATTTGAACAATAGGTATTTTACCAAAGTTGCTGGCACTGTCGCTCTTGCTCCCCCGAATACTGAGGGAAAGGGAGAACTGCACCTCAGACTGATAATACCTAAATAAAATCATCAAAATTAAGGTTTAGTATTCCCAATTTTTTCCTCCAAAACAAAGATTTTTTTACTAACTGTATTAGAAGCTACTTTATGTATAAAATAAAAATACTTTATGTCTGTACGTTTTGCTTTTTTTGAAAATACATTGTCTGTTTGTATACTTTACAAGTCTGTTGATGGCGTTCAAACGAGGCGATTTTAACGATTTTTGGAGGGACTATGCACCGGTGCCGAGGCGATCAATGACGCTAGTTCCTCAGAGCTTCTTCCATTGAAATACCGGTGGAAAAAGATCAGCATTCCCACCTCTAAATATTGTTGCCAGTGCTCTAAAGATTGCAATCCGTTTGGTAGGATAGGAGATAACGGACCGCTCGTTTCTGTGTAGAGTCAAGGGTTTTTTCAGGTATTTTGGGGCTCCCGACCATAGGTGGCTGCAAAATTCAACCGTGTCGCGGACTTACGATTTGTACTGTACAGTACGCCCAGTTTCTGCGAGGCTCTTTTTCGAAGGTTTTCTCTAAATTTTTTCTCGAAACTCGGGTTTCGACGGAGCCCCCATACCTGAGCTGGTCACTTAGCTTAGAGTTACACCAAGCATATCAATGATAGACTTATTTGGAAGATTGCTTCCGTTGAAGGAGACTAGATTATAATTTCGATCCCTTTTAGACGTTATCAGACATGATTGGGTCTTTGAAACATTAAATTCGGCGAGGTTATTCTCACCCCGAGAGAAAACACTCGAGGTAACCATCTATTTTTTGCTTCAAAGCCCTCTGAGCTGAGCCGTTGGTTAGCGGTGTCGATTTAATTACGTATGAATTCATTATTATAAACTCGACATCACCTACGATATAATTTCACATAACAGAACATTAATATAAAACCAGTTTTTAATTATTGTAACATAAAGTGAGTACAAAGCACGACCATGTTACAAAAACTCATATTCTCGATGCCAGTTCTGTCGTTTGGCCGACCGCGACCGTCACATTTGACACCGTCGTAATTCACTTAATCGTGCCAAAGTCTTATTGGCCGTCTCGGCTGCTTCCATCTGTGATTTCCCAGATATTAATTTCAGAGCTTGTCCCCTATGGGACACTTGGCTATCCTAGATTATTTTAAGAGCCTGTCCATAGAAGGCACTTGGCTATCCTTGATATTAGTTTAAGAGCCTGTCCATAGAAGGTACTTAGCTATCCTAGATATTAGTTTAAGAGCCTGTCCGTAGAAGGCACTTGGCTATCCTTGATATTAGTTTAAGATCCTGTCCGTAGAAGGTACTTAGCTATCCTAGATATTAGTTTAAGAGCCTGTCCGTAGAAGGCACTTGGCTATCCTAGATATTAGTTTAAGAGCCTGTCCATAGAAGGTACTTAGCTATCCTAGATATTAGTTTAAGAGCCTGTCCGTAGAAGGCACTTGGCTATCCTAGATATTAGTTTAAGAGCCTGTCCATAGAAGGTACTTAGCTATCCTAGATATTAGTTTAAGAGCCTGTCCGTAGAAGGCACTTGGCTATCCTTGGTATTAGTTTAAGATCCTGTCCATAGAAGGTACTTAGCTATCCTAGATATTAGTTTAAGAGCCTGTCCGTAGAAGGCACTTGGCTATCCTTGATATTAGTTTAAGAGCCTGTCCATAGAAGGCACTTGGCTATCCTTGATATTAGTTTAAGATCCTGTCCATAGAAGGTACTTAGCTATCCTAGATATTAGTTTAAGAGTCTGTCCGTAGAAGGCACTTGGCTATCCTTGATATTAGTTTAAGATCCTGTCCATAGAAGGTACTTAGCTATCCTAGATATTAGTTTAAGAGTCTGTCCGTAGAAGGCACTTGGCTATCCTAGATATTAGTTTAAGAGCCTGTCCATAGAAGGCACTTGGCTATCCTAGATATTAGTTTACAATTTGGGAGGCGGGAATGGGTTCTGCCGCCCCGGGAACCTTTAATGGATAACCAACACCTCTGCCATAGGTGCCCGGGTTCATGGGGTGAGGTTTGTCTAGGTCTTGGAGGCGGATGACCAGGGCATACTGAACCCCAGATTCCTACCCACCCCTTAAACCCTTTTCCTTCGCAGAACTCTCCTCTCCTTACTTTCCTTAAAAAAACCTCCACACAGCATCCCCAAAGATGACATAGGCCCTGAGGGAAATTATTTTCGTCAGGGCCTCCTGTGTGGAGCTCATGTAAAAAAAAGAGTTTAAGAGCCTATCCATAGATGGCACTTGGCTATCCTAGATATTAGTTTAAGAGACCACCCACAGTTATATACATAGGTACCATTATATATTATACCACACATAGGTATCTAGCTGTCGATAATGCAGAGATCGAGATTTTAGTAAATACATTTGCAACCTCAAGGTCGAGGCCCATATAAATTCTACCGGCCGCGCCAATTTGTTGTAGTATCACAAAAACTCCGGGGTCAACAAAACACTTTGGACTTTATTCGTGATAAATGGCAATAAGCTCTGACATCTTATTTAGATTCTCGGGTTCATGGGGTGAGGTTTGTCTAGGTCTTGGCGGCGAATGCGTTTGCTCACCTACTTGCGTAGCGGGACGGATCGGAGGACACTGGTCGTAAGAGACTTTTGACCTCTCCATGGCTTTCTCGACCCTGCTTTGCTGTGCACCGCAGTGGGAGGGATGGATTCATGTCGCGAGCCTACTTCCTGTAAATATGTAAACAATCTCAGGAAAAGGAGGAAACCGGACGGTGTTTTGTCCATACAAACGTATTCCTCTCTGGATTTTGAAACTGGTGCAAATATTTCAAAATATAATATAGCCTTGAGGTGATTTTTCACAAAAACGGCGCTCTACAAATTGTCCAATTATTGTTATTATTATTATTATAGATATCAAACACTAGCGTGTCAGAACGTTTTGCTTTTTTGATATGTTACAAAATCTTAAAAATCAGTCCAGTTTTGGAGGAGAGAAATGGGGAATACAAAACCTCAATTTTGATCAGCTTCATTATCAGCTTTAAGTGCAGTTGTCCTTCGCTCATTGGGGGGGGGTTAATAGCAACGTTATTTATGTGCAAGAATGAAAGTAATACGGTTTTGCCATATCGACTCCGATAGATAACTGACCTTTCTCAATAACTGACCTTTCTTAATAATTCTTTATCTAAGTTGGCAAGCGATCTTATTACATAATATATCATACTGTTATTATTATTTCACGACAAATGATAACTCTTATGCATTCAATAAACGTACCAATAGGTACTACATACGTACCTTTTCTGGAGATTTTAATTCTGGGTACATTTTTATTATTATTATTAGGTATGTAATGAGCAGGCAGCATTCTGCTGATGCGCTCATATCTAATTTCACAATAGTTTGACAGTAAATGAGTAGTTTTCATTTTTAACTAAGTTATTCTTTTCTTCTCTCCAAATGTGAATCCAATAGAGCTTTGAATTGGTTTATATTAGTTGCATCGATGACATGTTGTGGGAGTTTGTTCCAAGCATCCACCATTCTGTTTGCAAGGAAGTGTTTTCTGGGATTAGATGCAAAAAGCGTTTTGATAAAAAAAATTTGAGTGTCCACGGAGAATAATATTTTTATTAGTAGTGAAGATTCCTTAGATGCCAGGGCAGCTGTACTGTCCAGATAAAATTTTGAAAGTCTCGATCAAGTCACCCCTTTCTCTTCTTTCTTTTAATGTTGGTAATCTTAGTTCCTTGAGTCTATCTTCATATCGCCGATCTTTCAAAGCTCTTGGTATTTTAGTGAAACGTCTCTGTACTCCCTCTATCAGATTTATATCCTTTGCGAAGTAAGGACTATAAATCTGATAACATATTGATGTTTTTGCGTACCTAATATTCTTGTCAAAAAGTACTAATTTCTTTTGTGTTTCTGTCTTAATCTCTAGAACTCTATTAATTCAAAGCAAATATTTAAGTAATACTTTCAAAATTGGAACTGATAAATTACCCACCTAAGTTGTTATGGAACGTACGCGACTTAATTTAACCAGTGAAAAAATGTTAATGAAATTTTGGTTTCAGATGACTTTTTTGATCATGAAAAAAAAATCTTTAACTTGTCGTCACTGGACAGTTAGCCGAGTAACCGCCCAATCACTTTATGCTACCGCTCAATAATTTTTTCATGTTTTTAGTTGAAAAAAAAACACCAAAAATATCACTGGAGACAAAAATTTCTCTCGCATTATTTACTCCAAATGAAATCAGGAATCACTTGTTAAGTTGGATTATAATCGGTACTATATTTCACACAAAACTACATCGAGAGCCTCTAGCGGACGTTATGGTCCTTTCGATAAATTTGGAATATTTTTGGTTTCAAAAAGTTTGAGTTGTTTTCGAAAGATGTCGCTAAAAAACAAGGAAAAAAGGGAGCATAAAAACATTTTATGGCTCCATCGAAACCCGAATTGCATGTACCCGCATGTCTACCTACACATGGCAAAATTCCGACCGAGGGTATTCCAGATGGGGTATGTTGTGAGGCTGAAGGACGTGGGACCTTTCTTTAAATTATCTCCGCACAGGAGGCCCTGAGAAAAAAAAACCCTTAGGGCCTATGTAATCCTTGAGGATGCCGTGCAGAGGGTCTTTTTAGGGAAAGGGGAAGTTATGGGAAGGTCAAAGGTATGTGGGGCGGGAAGGAATCTGGGGGTCAGGTGTGATGAACGTGGGAATCCATCCCTTCCACTGCGCTGCAGGGCGATGGGTCAAAAGGTCTCCCTCAACCTTTCTGTCCCGATCCGGCCCGCCACGTAGTAGGTGGACAAAATCAACAGCTTTCAAGACAAAAAAAACTCGTAAAAAACTAACAACGGATAACGATAACATTTTATATTTCCGTCTGAAGTCATTATAATCGTTATATATTTTGGTATGTTGTGTGTTTGGTAATTGGGGTATGTGGCACACTGCCCCCAGATTCCTACCCACATATGTATATTATTTATTTATTGAAATAAAAGTAGAAGAAAACATAAACAAGAAGTGTTTAATTTAAATCACGAAAATATTCACATGTAAGGTTCGCGTCATAATATTATATTGTAATAAAATATATATATTTTTTAATTATTATTAATTGATATACATGTGCAAAATCCTCTCGCCAGTCAACACTTCTACTAGCCGATTACTAAAAATAAAAACGGACCATAAAAACATTTGATGTATTCATTGAGACCCGCATTGTATATATCTATAACCACATGTCAGTCTTTCGACTAAGGGTCGAAATAATAATAATACATTCCTACTACCTAGAACATTTGAAAGCGAATCGATATTCCAAACCTTGGTGGTTGAAGTTATTTCTAAACTTGTTACGATCCTTGGCTACGAATCCGGAAGTCACGAGTTCAAATTTCGGCGTGCGCAAGTACCTATCTACATTTTATCTGATTAATTTGTGTTATTCCACAATATATTATTTTTAAATAATTTCGTTTAGATTACCTCTTATTGTTGGTTATCCAATAAATTTGGGAAACGAGTGTGGGTGCCGCTGCCCCGGGAACCATTAAAAATGTGTTTTAATTATCGTTGGTGGTATCATTTGTTATGTTTATATTCAACCGCAGACGTTGTCATCGTTGATTCACACACACACTCACACACACATGCAAATATAGGTGAGGAAACGCAATCACCACCAACACCTAGACAAACCTCATTCTAAAAACTCGGGTACCCCTGATAATTCACCAAACGTAGAGAATCACTTGGCGAGACATATGGCATACTTATTTGAAGAAATAATCTTTTAGGGGATCAACTGTTGGGATTGACTGTCGGGGGATCAACTGTCGGGGACCAACTGTCAAAGATATCAACTGTCATGGAGCCAATAAAATAAAGCATTTGCGTTTTTTTTTTTTAAATACAATTGTTGTTTAAAATTTGTCACGACTAGGACTGCACGATTTGTCAAGACTGTCAGACTGGGAAGGAAAAAGGTATGTGGGGCGGGTAGGAATCTGGGAGTCAGGTGTGACGAACGTGTGAATCCGTCCATTCCACTGCGCTGCAAGGCGATGGGTCAAAAGGTCTCCCTCACCCTTTCTGTCCCGATCCGGCCCGCCACGTAGTAGGTGGACAAAAGCATCCGTCACTTAAACAAACTTTACCCCAAGAACCCGGGCACCCCTGCAAAGTCACCAAACGTAGCGAACCTCTTGTTGGTTATCCAATAAATTTGGGAGGTGGGTATGGGTGCCGCTGCCCCGGGAACCATTTATTGGATAACCAACACTTATGCCATAAGTCACCCCAAGTGGTTCGCTACGTTTGGTGATTTAGCAGAGGTTCCCGGGTTCATGGTTTGTCTGGGTGTAGTTTGTCCGGGTCTTGGCGACGGATGCGTCTGCCTACCAGCTGCATGGCAGGCCAGATCAGGAGAGAATGGTTGAAGGAGGCCTTTTATCTTCTCCAGCCAGAATCTCTTGGAACATCGCCTTGGACCGCAGCGGGAGGGATGGATTCAAACGTCCTAACTCCTGGACATACTACCCCCAGATTCCTACCCAACCCACATACCTTTATCTTCCCAGAACCTCCCCCCTTCCTTTCCTACCCGCCTCCCAAATTATACCTTGACCGTTTTGAAGATTTAAAAAAAAACATTTATGTGAATACTGCACAAGAGTGCCAACTGATCCCGTCTGGAGCCAGTGAGATTGTGATATGTTGTCAATTATAATCCCCAAATTGGGGTTTGTTGTGAGGCTGAAGTACCTGACTATTCAGATCTGGTCACCAAACACGGCTAAAGCCATTTCAAGTAACGTTTCAATTCTGTTCGGTGGTCTTACACCAGGGCGATACTGGTATCTTCCACTCTGGAATATGCCGTAAATATGGTATTGGTACTCAACGCATTTGACGTAGGTACTAGAAATACATAAAATAACATTTTTTTACAACACAAACACACCACGTGGCAATGGCAAGAATTTTATACGGTAAGGTACCTAAATGACCCTGTTGAAATACCACATTTCAGAATTCAGATTGTAATGTATGTAGACCCCATAAATACCTAGTGATAGGTCTACATAACAAAAATAAATAAAGTAGTTTTTATTTTTTTTTGTGAATACCTCATAAGGGGCTATCCTAAATTACGTCACACGAATTTTATGATTTTTTTACCTCCCATAATAATATCTTAGATTCTCACCGCGTTTGATTACTGCCATCTTTTGAAATAATTTGAACAAAGCTTTTAGTTTAAAATTGTCCCGTAAGCCGAAAGATAAAACGGCGCCACACGACAGTGGGCATTTGCTAGTAATTTAAAATCCCCTATGTCATTGTTAAATTGTAGTTTAAAATTATAAAATTATCTTTAAAAAATGGAGAAAGATTTTAATATGTTGTTGTCATTTCGTTTTTTCTAATAAACTTAACCTACGTTTTGTAATTTGAATTTTAAAAAACAATGAATTTAGGGTTTACGAAAAAATTAAACCAAAACCCTATTCTTGATTTTTTTTTAAATTTACGTATGTCGGTTTAAAGAAAAACCTCCAGAGTATTTTTAAGGGTCTTCATCATTTGAAAATATTTTGTAAAACATATGGAAGAGCGGTCAGAAAAGGGTCTGATTTCTGATTTATTTTTGATAAATGCTAACCCCCTGTAAATTTTAAAAATACGAAATATTTTTTTTTCCCAATAAAAACATTATACTTATCGTATTACGAAATAAAATTTTCGTTATTTCGAAATAATTTATCATTACATTCCGCCTTAAAGTAATTTATGTACGTTTTTTAACATCCTATATAATATTTTTTCCCGGATTTCTTTTGTATAACTTTCTTTAGTACTTTACTGACTATGTCATCTTACGGGGTACTGTGTGGAGGGTCTTTTTATGGAGAGAAAGTTCTGGGAAGGAAAAGGGTATTGGGGGTGGGTAGGATTCTGAGGGTCAGTGTGTCCAGGAGTGACTAACGTATGAATCCATCCCTACAATTTCGGTGCAAGGCGATAGGTTGAGAGATTACTGATAGAGAAGCCAAAAGGCTTCCCTCAACCAGAACCATTTGTTACCCAACAAATGGTTCCCTATATGTACGGGCGCAAACAAATAATTCATCTTAACATTAAGCATCACTTGCGAAAAGTGTTTTTTTCCTCAAAATAATTAAATTATCACCATGTTTGAAAGACCAGATTATGAATTCTGTGTAAGAGTATAGTAATGCAACGTTGCACGAGTGGTAGCCAAATGGTTTTTTTTTTATCTAAGTATTGAGCTACCGAAATTGCCTCTCGGTCGTTCACAGTGTTTTTATTGTCTGCAGGTCAACACACCTCTCTGATTCTGACTAACCCATTTTGATGACGAACAAAAACTCCCATACTAGAGAAGCTAAAAACTTCAATTTTGATTATTCTATCTTAGAAACTCTTTTCCACTTGGCGATTGTCCAACTTTTCTGATTATGATTTTTTTTTCGTGACGTCACAATTCATCATTCAAGATTCAAGAGTGGTTCACTTAGCATAGAGATGTAGATCTTTGTAATATTATTTAGTTAAGATTATAAAACTTATAGCTACAAATTTATTTTTCACTAGCGGCGTTGAAATGCCACTTAAGGCGCCGCATCCGCGCTCAAAAATAAGAAGATTGAGAGATATGATATTTACTTTGATATTTTTTCTATCGAGAGAATTTCATATAATTTGCCTTTCGGCGTGGAACGCGTCTAGATATTATCTTTAAAAATAATATTATTATTTTTTAATATAATATATATATTTTTTTAAGCGCTTAAAGAACTTCAAATATATATAAATTTTTTAATATAATATATATATTTTTTTAAGCGCTTAAAGAACTTCAAATATTTAAGGGAGGTATGTAAGAAATCGGTAGAAATTCGGGTAGCGGCGGCTTAAATAAAGAAATTGTTTCTCCCTGCGTGGCCTTTCCCATTCGTCCTCGTTCCTCTTCCGCCTCCCTGCCACTAAACTACATGAAATACACACATTCTTCAAATTATTCACGCGCCATCTATTTTATTTTTTTAATACAAATTTCTTAACACCACAGTTCACCAGTTTATATTTATATAGAAACCTTCTCGGGCGTACGCACCTCAACTCACCAAATTTTCATCGAATCCGCATTCCTCAGAATGGTGTAGGAAATAATTTCATTAAGCCGGAGCTCACTATTAGATATATATAGAAACCATCGCGGGCACGTGCACATCAAATCCCCAAAGTTTCATTGCAATCGGATGAATGGTTTAGGAACAAACAAGCAAGTAAGCAAACGTACATTGATAAAGCTGTTCCGATTTCCTCTGGTTCTGTACAGTCTCACTTTATTTGATTTCATTTTATATCTTTATCGCTTGTTGAATGCAAAATAATTGTGAAAGTTGTTATTTTCCGAGCGCTATGTATGCAAAGCAATATAAAATCATGTGTTTTTGGTTTGAAAATATTTTAGATGTTGTATTAAATTCAACATTTTGGCCTTTGAAATAATCGAAAATTTTTTGATAAGTCTTTTTATAAGACTAGAAAAAATAAAGTATCTGACCTACGAAACAGGGCTGGGCAAAATACATGCTTTGCTGTAATTGAAATACAAATTACAAAATACTTTTTCGCTTGTATTTAAAATACGAAATACAAAATACTTTGAAGTGGTGTATTTGAAATACAAAATACAAAATACAGTATTTTAACCATTTTTTTATTTCAAATACAAATTACAAAATACAAAATACATTTGGTTTTGGTAGAACCTTTGGTTGCAATAAATTGTCGTAAGTGTACTTATCAAAGGGTGCGTTTCCATAAAAGCAAAGCTGAGCAGAGTGAAACAGAGACGTGCAAAAATTGACCAATCATATTGCTTAGAAGACACATCTCATCCTCGCTCCACTTGTAAAGTTTTGTGGTATAGGACCCAGGTGCAGTGGCGTAGCTAGCATGGGTGGCACCCGGGGCGGGTAACATCATCCCCCCCCCTATTGACTTCATCAAAAATTGCTCCGTCCTAGGGGGGGGGATTGGTGGCTAGAGAATTGTACTCTTGGGGGGTGACACTCGGTCGGGTCCGTCGGACCGCCCCCCCTACCCCCCCCCCCCTTCCTTGTCGAATGTGAGTGTTGATTATTGTCAATTTTTTGTTCCAAGAAGTAGTTAACATGTAATATTTTTTTACATGTACTTCAATAATGGTTTTTTTCTGTATAAGTGTAAAAATAAGCCAAATTCAGTATACAATAGCTAAAAAAAGAATCAGTTTCGGCCAAAACTGAGACATTTACCGAATATTTGGTTTCGGTAGAAAGTCCTGTTTCGGTCAGACACTAATAATATAATACGATACAAATAGTGTTGCCAACTTACTCTAATATATTGCGCTGGATTCTAACGTTTTTAGTCTATGTATTATCTACGTCAGTTTATTTTTCATTATCATTACTAAGATCGCTAAATGTATTTGAAAATGTATTTTGAAACCATAATTTAAAAAAGTATTTGAAATACAAATTACAAAATACCTCAGCATCGGGTAATTGAAATACCAATTACAAAATACATTTTTAGGAAGTAATTGAAATACAAATACAAAATACGTATTTGTATTTGAAATACGTATTTCAAATACTGCCCAGCCCTGCTACGAAAAATGCTTTCAAGTCTAGTAATATCTACTTAAAGCACCTCTTTTCTGATGAGTTTTTTTTTTGGATAACATGACAAATTAAGTGCTTTAGATTATGATGGGAAAACATTTTAATATTTGTGCCTGAACACAAACTAGAATGAAACATGTTTTTTTTACATAAATCAAAATAGGCAGCCGGTGTTAAGCGGGAATTTCAATCTTATCGCCATTTGCCTAAGGAGTGCATGATTTCATCTGTTTCCTTTTGTTCATGCCGAGGCGGATCGCCTTAATGCATAAGTAAACATAATTAACAATGAACGTAGCTAACAAATAATGCTTTACGGAAGGTTAATGATTACTGATTACATAATAACTGTAACCACATTCACGTCGGCATAATCATATAAATTGTAGGTAGCTATTTCTTAAATGAATATTGATATATAAATATGTTATAGTATGGTGAAGGTCCATTATCTCATCCATACGACGTAAACTTATGTAAGGTAATTCTTCGTTGTCGTCATTTTAGATTGATTGTACCCAGTGAAACGCAACGAGAGGTCCGTCGTAATATATCTCGAGCGCAGCGCATGGCATATGGCGCAGTTTGATTCGTTTAACAATAATAATTATTTATTATGCAACAGTAGCGATTCATAAACCTAACTCTTTTGTTATCTCGGAGAGATTCTTCATTTTCTATGGATATTTGTTTTAAAACATTCGGTATGTTGATATTTTATGTCTTTTTTCTGTGAGAAGAAAGATAATTGTGGAAGAATTTACCACGATCAACATTACTAGGTACTTTTCGAAGAATGAAGAGGCGTTTCTAGACTTTACAGTGGCTAGAGTGCTAAGATTGAAAAATTCAACATTATATATTACTAGCTTTTGCCCCCGGCTTCGCACGCGCCACTCCCCCGCCCCACCCCCCTCCCCCTTCCCCCTCCACCTACACCCCTCCCCCCCTAACCCTACCCCCTTAACGTAACAATCAAACGCGCTGTAAATCTTGACTATCAAAGGGATCTCCATAGCAACCTAAACAAATAACAAAATGACAGCGCATATCAAACAATTACGTAGCAACGCTTTATACAAACTTTCGCCTTTATAATATTACTAAGATAAGATAGGATAGGATAAGTCTGGAAAAGCACAGCCTCCCCAAAAAAAAATCACACAAAAATATCAACAATGTCGCATTTTTCAATCTTAGCACTATATTACATGAAAAGTCACAGACCGCCACTTTTTATTTTGCTTTTATATGAATACCTTACATTACAGTCCCGTCTGGAGCCAGTGAGACTATGGCATCTCCAATTGGGGTATGTTGTGAGGCTGAAGGTAGTGGAGAGGGGAAGGAGATGGGGAAGGGGAAGGTGGGAAATTACCTGGCTATTCAGATCTGGTAACCAAACACGGCAAAAGCCATTTCAAGCAACGTTTCAGTTCTGAAAAACAATGACAAAATATCCCCGGTAAAATATACGGACAAAAAATCCCCCAACAAAAAATCTACTAAAACCTAACCTAACCTAACCTAACCTAACATAATTTTACAGGATGTTTGTATTATTTTTGTCCCATTTTACTATTTTTGCACAATAATATATTGTCTTAACAGGATGTCTATATTATTTTTGTGCCCTTTTTTTGTTAGGTTAGGTTTCAGTAGATATTTTGTTGGGGATGTTTTTTCCGTAGGATACTTTGTCGGGGATATTTTGTCGCGGGATGAAGTCACGGAACCTCCGAATGGTGGTCTTACACCAGGACGATACTGAGCGTAGGTATCTTCCACTCTGGAACGTGCCGCGAATATACTATATATTATTTTTAATTAAATAATTGTGAAATAACACAAATCAATCAAAATAAAAGCCCACGCCGGGATTCCATCCCGCCACCTTAGGATTGCGAGTAAGAGCCTTGCCCCTCGACCATGCCAGCGGGGCTGTCTGAATTAGGTGCATAACTGTAGTATCAATTTTCAGTCTCAGACCGGAGTCAAATTCATGAATACATCGCTCAGGTACTAACGGGCGATAGAATTCAACAATTTTGGTTTATATATGTATATGCATTCCGGGTCCAAAAATAGAACACATTTTCGCAATATGCTATTATACTATTAAATTATGTGCCCTTGACTGATCGATTAGTTGAAATCATGTCCATAAATTAATGTAAATTTGTACTGCAACATAGCTAAGCTAGCCGCATAGTAGGTATCTATTTAAATTAAAGTCATACTGTATTATTGTATGCAAAAGTTATCCTATATCTACACTACATATTGCCCGAAACTTTTCACATTCCGTAAAGTTTTCATTGTAAATAATAGTACAGTTTTCATTGAAAATAGTAGTACAGTTTTCATTGTAGTACAGTTTTCATTCTAAATAGTAATACAGTTTTCATTGTAAATACAAGTACAGTTTTTATTGTAAATAAGTAGTAAGTTGTTCTATGAAAAGTCAGTAGACTCGCTTCCAAAAAAGGATGTTTATTTTTCTCTTATATAATAAATCAAAACCAAAATTTTCTTTGAAATCATATATTTTTTTATAAGTACTTTGGTAAGTATCTACCATAATATTGATTATTCCGATTTGACAGCTCCTAGTAGGAGCCACGATCAAGCGAACCGTGGTGGCATAAAAAGTAGTATCCAACATGGCGACCATCTTGAATCGGAGTCGGAACGTAACAAACAAATTTACAGACAGGTGAAATGCCAAAATATTTTAATTCTTCCTGCTACCATCATTATAAGCAGAGAATTTTGATTGTGCAAGGGTGGAGGACTTAGCATTCAGTAGGCTGAACTCGCGTCGGCGTCGCCCAGATGGGAGATTCCAATTCTACGGATAAGGAATTGTTCCTTACCTTAAAATTAACGACTTTTTGCTGTCATCCGAGAGAACTGGAATCGCAGTTAACGAAATACTCGTTAATTGGACAATGGGGTATTTCCACAAACGAGGGATTCTGTTGAAAATGTACGGAATATTTAAAGACCATTTTTCTGATTTTAATCATCCTACTATAAATGTTTGTTTTTTATGTTTTCATTCAATATTATTGATTTTAAAAACGCTCGAAAACTGACAAAATCAAAACGGCCCGTTTTTTCAAATGGGTTTGTGACGTCGCAGGCTACGCCCGGCTAAACCAGCACAAATAAGCACTGTCAGGGAGCGTCCGCACTCACGACGTCACACGATAGCCACGCCCCAAAATATCGTTTTAGCGGTGATTCAAAAATGGTAAACTTCAACTCGCTCTAGAAAATTTATTCGTCAACATAAAAATAAAATAAAAATGCTATAATCATCGTAATTTTTTGCTTAATTTTTTTAAGCAATAAAAAAAATACGTGGAAATACCCCATTCCTTATCCTCAAGTAGAACTGGAATGTCCCTTCAGGATTTCCCAACTAACCGACTACATCGGTGCCCAGGAGCGGCAGGACCAAGTGGTATCTGCGGTATAGGTCTTTAGCAATATTTATAACCGAGAAAAAAAATCTCTGCTTAGCTTTGCGGAGATAGGCTGGAGTTTACGAGTGCAAGCCATTGTTCGCCTTTTCAAATTGATTTTATCCGGGTTAAAGCATAGAAGCGAATAGTCGTTATTTTATCATTAACATTACTAACGAGCTGAATTACGAGACTTATGCCACGGACACACATGCTCATTAGAAACCAAAGAGCATGCTACTAATGAGCAATTGCAAGTGCTCATTGGATTAGGTGGGAGGGAAGGTCAAGCTTACGAGCATGCTCATTTCGATCCGAGCTCAGTTCGCGCCTGCGCATTTTTTGCAAAAATATCAAATATGGCCCGCTGGGGAGACGAACAAACTTTGCTTTTCGTGATTTATTATGGGAATCACGAATGTATTTGGAACATAAGACCACTAAAGTACCTACAATACAGTTACAAATTTCCCAAAAGTTCCTTTACCTCCAAAATGAAACCACAGTCTATTGAAAATATCATTTATTTTTTATTACTAAGTCATTTTCGGATTTGTTGTCATCTTTGACCCAAATCTACCGCTTTATTTTCTTTGTCAGAAGATTCTTAAATAATTGCATTGCAAGCAATAATATTATTTTGTTTAGTTCTGGTCACTGACTCCATTTATTGACATTTGTTTGACATGAGCACGCTCATTAAAGAGCAAGCTCATTTATGAGCAAATGTGTACAGTTGATGAGCATGCTGATAAGCCGGCATATTAATGAGCATGTGTGTCGATACCATTATGAGTTATGACAATGACAACCACCGTGCTCGACTTGATAACGAACAAACCAACAAACTACGCAGATATTGCTTCTGCTATCAGCCCGGAATACAAAGTCTGCAGCTAAATATAGTACTCGCCCATACATCCATGTACACATTAGTCAGTACTGTACTCGCCTCGTAAACACTGCAACATTGTATGCATTACCTTGGCGGGTACGATCTACGTAGAATAAATAGATATCATGTTGGCACTTTATTAATGTTGGAATGGTAGAGATGTAACGAATGCATTTATTCGCATTCGTATTCACGAATTTTTCATAAAATACCCCACGCCCTAAAGAGCGAGTAAACGTTCTTAAACTTTAATTAAATGAAGACAATATTAGCGAAACTCAATCGAAAATCTGAAACCATAAAACTCATGAAAAGATGCGGTCACATCTGGGACTCGAACCCAGGAACTTCGCCTTGGCGGTGTAGAGCTCTACCAACTAGCTTATGTGTCATTTTCTTCATTTTCTTAACGCATATTTTTATTGGCTGCTATCTTTGTGTAGTTCGGGTTTGAATGTTTCAATCATACATATAACTAAAAAAAAGTACATGTTCAGTGTAGTTTACAATGGTTTATAAATAACAAGTTAACAACAGAAAATAATATACATATGAACAAGTAGATAATAAATACTAAGGGCGTTTAACCAGCCAGGGGCCGAAAATCCACATTTCGTCGAAAAATGTTCTTACGATCGTACAGGGCGGTTCCAATGAGAAAGGTTAATTATTCTCCGTACCAGCTTTTTAAAATTATAACTCAATGTCGATTTTATTTCATTCTAAAGTTGCTTTAATTTATACCTGCATCCAAAAATGCTGAAAGGCGTGACGATAAAACTATCAAAATTATGTACTTTTTGTAATTATTTTTGATCATAAGTATTTATCATTTTTCAATAATGTCTAAGCAAAATAAGAATGCAAAAAAATCTGAAATATATTAGTTTGTAAGTGCACAAATAAATTCACAAACCGACCAATTTTCGTCAAGAAACATGTGTACGTATATATTTTTTAATGATTTTATTTAAACTAAAATTAAAATTCTGAAACATACGTTTACCAGATTATGTATTGATTTATTTTACTGCATGATTATATGATTTGAAATGGGTGTTGCATAATACATGTAATTTTTTGAAAATTTAACAAATCCGCCAACGACCTATGGTATAACCTTATTATACTAAAAATAAACATTTTTTCTGAAAATTTAAAACATACGTTTACTAGATAAAAGAACAATCTTTCGAAACCAATTTACAATTTATTGTGGAAAAGAGTCAATGCGTCTAAACACCGATTTAAAAATGACATATTTCTGGTTTTCTTTGGATATACGCTCTTAAAAGATTAGAAATTTATAGTACCTAGTTATAAACCCGCCTCACTAGACTAGCCTGTGTTTTATGTGGCAGTAATTTTACAAGCATTTATTGTGGTAGTAATATATAGTAGCATAATATAATGCTGAGTATAGATTTGCGAGCATAAGTGCGAGCCGAGCCACAAGTTATGCGAAAGGAATGAATCAACTGCAAGCGGACGGCGTTTCGCGCCGTTTATGTTCGCAATTGAATACGCAGCATAATCTTTTCCACATTATTATTTAATAATAATTGTATATTTTATGTTCACCATTAGTTACCATTTCCGTGTTCTAACTATTATAAACATAAAAAAAGATTGTCATTGTTACAATGTGTTGTAGTTTTTTTCGAAAAACATGATGTTTTTCATATTGTATTATAAAACATTCTTTTCGTTTTCAACAATTTTTTTTTCATCAAGCATAATATTATTATAAGTACTAGCTGACCTTGCAACGCGTTGCTGTGGCTAACGAAACACACGCCATCTACTGGATGGTTACCCAACCTTTACAACCACGATAAATTAACTCACACCGCCATCTGTTAATTTGCGTACAAATCAAATTTACACCGCCCGCTTGCCAGCCCGCTCGTCCACCACATACAGATTATATATTTCAACCAATTTACACAAAACCTTGACAAATTATATACCTAAACCTTCCTCGTAATCTCTCTATCTATTGGCGAAAACCGCGTGAAAATCCGTTCGGCAGTTTTTGACTTTATCGCGGAACAGACAGACATCCGCGGCGAAGGACTTTAATTTATAATATGTAGAGAAGTATTTCAACCCGACACAGAAAAGTGATTAATAATGGATTCATAAAAAAGTATGCCGAAATGTTTTAAAAATTGTTTTAGCGGGTAATATAGTTTTTGCTGCTAGGCCCTGCGGGCGGCTTTTAGGTCGGTTTCCCCCAGTTTGAGTGTCGGTGAACATTTTATAAATCCGATAGGAACTGGTTCCAAAATAGCCGGTTCCTCGGTCCAGTGACAGCTAGTCACGAAGTAGCCGCAACAGGCAACAACGTCATATATGTATAATAATGATAGACGCATGGTATTATTATTCACAACTACCAGTTACAACAATAATCATATTATCGTCAATCTCTCGTATGGAAATATGGGCACAATTTGGGCCTATATTTCCATAAAAAGCTTTTAGAAATTCAAATGGGATGGAGATATACGATTTCAGAGGAGTGTAAGAAAGATGGAACGCTAGGGGGTGGGCTAAATGGAACATCGATTGTTTCCATTCAAATTTGAATTCAAGGCTGTTCTAGTGTTAATATAACTTGGTACACAATAAACACAACTGAAATTATATTGTTTAACTAGCTGACCAGGAAAACGTTGTCATATAAATGAAAATTCGATGAGGCGGAGTAGCGCCATCTGTCATTCAACAACATAAATAATTTCGTTCTGTTTGAAATACGAACGACGGTTAAATTTGTTGGTACAAACATCCTAAAATCGCGATTAAAACATGGGAGGGTGAAAATTTGGGGTTATAGGTATTTTATATGCAAAAAAATACAAAAAAATTCAAAAAGAATAGATTTTTTTTCTGGATAGGGATACTCTAATCACCTTGCGGCATTATATATACTTCAGCGCCCTTGAGGTGATTTTTCACGAAAACGGCGCTTTATAAATCAGCCAAATATTATTATTGTCGACCTATTATCATACCTACCAAATATACATAGAAAAATTCATAAAAACCGGTCCAGTCGTTTCGGAGGAGTGCGACCACAAACACCGTGACACGACATTTTATATACATAATAATTTGAGATTCATGATGACTGATGACAATCTAATGTCATTATCATTTATCATTCTTCATAACCTTGACCGTGCCAGATAATAACCTTGTAAAAATCGTGATTTTTGTAGGATGACAAATTTGTAATTTATCAGCAGCAATAATTATGGTTGTGATTATTTTAATAATTTAGATTAGAGATCAGATCACTGCTATACTTTGTATTATTTCAGGTAATCATTACAAGATTATTTTGGAATTTTTACTCTTTGCTTGGGTTATCTTCTGTTTTACATTAAAATAATAATTAAATTATCTCTATAATGACATTTATAGTGTTACCTGCTCAAGGTCAATCGAATATCTCTCGAAACATGTCTATGTTATAGTTGTGAGATATGGTTTATCAAAATATATATATAGATGTATACGTCTATATGCGTACACTATATTTTACTATTTTCTTTTTTTTGTGAGCACTATCATTTTACTTTTACTTTGTTTTTTTATTAATGTATACCTATATTATTATTTCTCGACCCCACGTCTGGTGTTTCTCAGTTTTCATCATTATTATTATACGTACATATATTTATTTTTTCTACTTTTCTGTTTTTTTTTATCATATCTTATCTGTTTCTTTTATTTACTACACAGTATTAGACAATATATCTAGATTATGCTTAGACAGTTTATTTAGTTCCTATCTCTATAATATTAGGTAAAAAAAAGAAAGTTAATAATTATTGATTATTTGGGCATGATGTGAACATTTGTTATTGGATTATAACCTAATTATTATAATTTATTGTTTTCTTTAATGCATGTAATGTTATTAATCTGTAAATGTTCCTAATAAAATAAAACAAATTAATAATTGTTCATTCTTCTGCTATATTAGTTCTCCATCGTTGCACACGCATAATTTTAAGCTTATGATGATGTTAGTTTTAGGTTACAAGAGTCCAAGAGTCCCAACTGCTCCCAACCGCCTGGAGCCCGTGATACTATGGCTAGCCCAATAGGGGAATGTTGTGGGGCTGAAGGTAGTGGGGGTTCATTCCTCTGCTATACTAGTTCTTCATCATTGCATAAGCATCATTTTACGCTTATGATGATGTTAGGTTTAGGTTAGTACTGCACAAGAGTCCCAACTGCTCCCAATCGCCTGGAGTCAGTTTTACGATGGCATGCCCAATTGGGGAATGTTGTGAGGCTGAAGGTAGTGGGGAGGGGTAGGAGATAGGAAAGAGGAAGATGGGGAAGCACCTGTCTATTCCGATCTGGTCAGCAAACACGGCTAATGCTATTTCATGCAAAGTTTCAATTCTGAATGGTAGATTGGACTTTCATCATAGCGATACTAAGAGTATTTTCCGAAAAAACACAAATTTACAAAATTGCGCATGCTGAGATTTGAACCCGCGATCTCCGGGTTATTCCTAGTCTAGAACCTCTCTCCTCGACTACGGAGGCGGGTCAAATCATTTAAATAAATCGTTGTTTACGTAGGTGAAATTTGGTATAGGATTTTTTTAAAGATTGATTGATCTGTGCTGGTCTTAAATTGAAATTGATTTGCTCCAAGTTTTTATTTAGTTAAAATCAAGGTCGAAAACCTCTGCATCAGTGTTGCCAGATGCATGGATTTTACCACGTTTCTTGGTTTTTTGGGTTACATAATTTGGGAGGCAAGTATGGGTACCGCCGTCCCGGGAACCATTTATTGGATAACCAACACCTCTGCCATAGGTCTCCCCAAGTGGTTCACTACGTTTGGTGACTTAGCAAGGGTGTTTGGGTTCATGGGGTGAGGTTTGTCCAGGTTTTGGCAGCGGATGCGTCTGCCACCTGCCGTGTGGTGGGCAGGATTGAGAGACTGTTTGAGGGAGACCTTTTGATCTCTTCAGCAGGACTCTCTTGGAAGATTGCCTTGCATCGCAGTGGAAAGGATAGATTCATTGGTCCGACGGCTTGCGTAGTCCAGCGGTAAGGCTCTTGACTCACACTCCGAAGGTCACGGGATCGAATCCTGGCATGGCAAATAAATTTTATTTGATTAATTTGTGTTATTTAAAAATTTATTCATTTAAAATAATATATACTATATTTGCGGCACATTCCAGAGTGGAAGATACTCTCAGTATCGCCCTGGTGTAAGACCACCATTCAGAATTGAAGCGTTGCTTGAAATGGCTTTAACCGTGTTTGGTGACCAGATCTGAATAGCCAGGTACTTCCCGACCTTTCTCTTCCCTATCTCCTTCCCCTCCCCACTACCTTCAGCCTCATAACATACCCCAATTGGGGATGGCGTAGTCCTACTGACTCCAGACAGGAGCAGTTGGGACTCTTGTGCGGTATTCATGTAAAAAAAAAAATCCTGGGCTCACTGACCCCGAAATTCCTACCCACCCCTCATAACTTTTTCCTTCCCAGAATTTCCTCACCTTTCTTCCCCTAATAAGACCCTTCACATAGCATCCCCAAAGATGAAATAGGCCCTGAGTGGAACTATTTTCCTTAGGGCCTCCTGTGTGGAGCTAATGTAAAAAAAAGCAAATACAAAGTTTTATTTTCCTTCCTGTTCAAGTTTCAAAGAGTAATTAAATAATAAACTAACAAATCAATCAGCAAGCAGTAAAATGAAATAACAAAAAATATAATTTTTTAGAATTTTGTCGATAATTGAACTTTGATCACATTCGAACTATCCTCGCTTCTGTCTGTCGATAAGTATAAAGTAAATAAAGTTAGAGATATGTATAACATTCATCAAACAATGGATATTCATTCATGCTTTGCACACAAGGAACTGCTCCGAAAAGTAAATAATTATAAACTCTGCATAATAATATGTATGTTTTAAAAATAGTGATGCTACGAATCACACTCTGACGATTACCATTATGCAATCGATAATGAATTGTTGGATTACTGTTATTACATAAACTAGTCCACATGACTGTTATGCACATGTAAAAATAACTATTTGACTGTCGTGCCATTTCACTGGTGGGTGGTGTTGGGGTGGGAGAAGGCAGAGAGAATGAGACACCACACTACTTCATTCACATTCATGCAATGTCTCGTACATTCTCTTCTGTTATTTTACTCTCGACATGACCCGTTTGATTCACTCGGTCGTGCCATGTCTTCATCGGGCGTACCTGATTTCTTCTACCATTCACATTGGCGTCATATATTCTCCTTAAATTCCTTTCCTTGTTCATTCTCTCTACATGCCCAAACCATCAGAGCATTCCTTTCTTAATCTTCAGATCTCATTTCGGAGGCTTTCAATCTATTTTCATCCTTCGTTTGCCAGTTTCATGCCTCACTGCCATACATCAGTAGGTACTCCATTATAGACTGCTAGCCAGACTCGTATGTTGCCTCTTAAACCATGAATCTTTATTGGCCTGTATTTTATAATTTAAAACACAAATAAATAGCCATAAAAACACATATACATTTGTTGTAGACCACTTTTATTTTATAAACCTCTACCGTTTTCGGAAGCACCCTTCCTTCGTTAGGAGAATATTATAACTAACCTATGATATAGAATATTGACAGATATACAAATTTTTTGGTGTTTGAGTGGGGGGTAAGCAAAATAACAGAATTGAATTCAACATTTTTCGTAAACCGACGTACACAGATATACCAATACATAATATGTCAAACCACCCGTTTTCACATTTACATTCGGCTTATCATTCAATGGTGCACCGGCTAGTAAAAATTCCTTTATCATCTGTTAATTTCGCGATTGAACTTTCAAAAATTAAACAAATTGCTCTAAATAATGGTTATTCAACAGATTTAATTGATAAAATCCTAAATAAGAAACTTAAACTCATTTCAACTAATACATTTTTATTTTGTACACCTGAAAATAATAATAAAAAAATAATAAATCCCGTTCAATGGCGCAGAATCTTATATATATCCAACGTTTCCTCACTTAGTATAAAAAACTTGCCTGCCCATATTAAACCCGCGTTCTATACTGATAACAATTTAGGTAAATTATTAAAAAACACCAAAGATAGAGATCATAAATTTAGCCACTCAGGCATTTACCAACTATGTTGCAATGATTGTCCTTCGTTCTACATAGGTAAGACATCTAGAAATATAAATATTAGAATCACAGAACATTTAAGATGCTTAAATAATAATAATTTTTCAGATTTTGCTAATCACCTAATTTCCACAGATCACACTTTTAATAAGGACACAGGGGTTAAAATTCTTCACCGTAAAAATAAAAGCAAAAAATTAGATAACTTAGAAGTACTTGAAATCAGAAAATACCTAAATAATAATAATTAAATAACCAAATTAATTTATCTTTTAGTCCCATTCTAAATATTTTTCCAATAAACCGCTCTGTTGTTCCCGGAAATCCCGCAATTACCCCCACCTCTTTGCTTACCCCCTACTCAAACACCTAAAATGTGTATATCTGTCAATATTCTATATCATAGGTTAGTTATAATATTCTCCTGACGAAGGAAGGGTGCTTCCGAAACCGGTAGAGGTTTATAAAATAAAAGTGGTCTACAACAAATTTATATGTGTTTTTATTGTAAATTATGGAGAGCCACTAAGTTAATGCTTTTTACAAATACAAATAATAGAGTAGCACATATCCATACTAGTTATTTGATATAACTTTCTATTACAAAAATAATTTTTCAGTTTGGTTAGGTATTTTGGCCATCAAAAATTAAGATTTGTTTGAAACGGGCCGCACATTGATGTAAATGGAGTTTATTGCCTAACTAATTTGCTCTTAACCTAACCTAGTCTAGGCTTAAGTTGCTTTCATAACTGAACCTAAATAAAGTTACAACCATTTTCTGCATATAAATACCTACTTTAACCCTTTGAATAATTTGGAAATAATATCTGTAAACTTTTGCCTGTCAAGGTTTGCACGCAAAAATTCTCAGTTATTCTCATGCATTTTAAATGTTCCTTTTTATGGGTTATTTTTTAAACCTTTTGCAAAAACAAAAATTGTTCTAAAATCTAGATAAAATAATCTTTCGAATTTATTAGAAATCAACATTTTAGTTTCTAAATATAAAAATTTTGATATTGGAAATGTAAATTGGCTTCAAAATAAATACCTGTGAATATTCGACTTAAAGTACTTAAAATAGAATAAACTGAAAATTTTCAATACAGATTCCTTTTCTTAAGAAAATTTGTAATTAAACTGTCACTTTTTATCACATTCATACAATTTTATTTTAAAATTATATGTTTGTGATAAAAAGTGACAAATTCACACAATTTCGTCGCAAATTGGCACGAAATAAATACATCACTTCTGATCGGGTTTGTAAAATATCTGAACAACATAGCTCATATATTTCTAAGGCAATTAGAAGCATTATTTCTTTCGATTTCTAACAAAAGAAATCACAAATGTTTGCATGACAGGAAGAGAGATATCTAACTTTTAATAATACATGGCCGCTCTGGGACAACCTGGGTCTCCTGTTATTATAACGACATATGTTTGGGACAACTGTGATTAGACGGGTTAAAACTAATTTGTATATTTTGTTTCTTTCCAGCTTAGCTTTGGGTTGCCAGCTTTGCCAGTTCACGCAACTTCCATTCCCACTGCGGCAACACCAGCTAGATAATAATTAAGGAGACACGCCCCGCATCATCAACACACTTTGACAAAAAGAGCGGGAAAATTTGAATATTCAAGATGTCCGCTCTAAAGATGGCTGTCATGATTGCCGTGAAGAACACAGCGTTCAATGGTTTCTCAGCAGCCAGAAATACCGGCGTCGCTTTCAAATATGTAAGTATACCCCATTAATAATGAATTTATGTAAAGAAGTGATGAAGTCGTGAGAGTGGTCGTATGTATATTATTTTCAATTTGTGGGCCAACTCCGTGAGTGGTTCTGATTCGGGGTTGTGGTTTCAAATCCATGTGTGGGGGAATAATTTAATTTGATTCGCGCTTTATTTCACGTTTAATTAAAATAAAATTTTATTATCTTCGCCCTTGAGGTGATTTTTCACAAAAACGGCCCTCTATAAATTATCCAATTATTATTATTATCATATAGCTTATTTGCGAGACATTCCACCATTCCCGAGTGGTATCGCTTCGGAAACAAAGAAATTCAGAAAGTATCGCTTTGGTGAAAGACCACTATTCAGAAACAAAACGTTGCTTAGGTTAACATTTAATTAGCCATATTTGGTGACCAGATAGGAGACAAATGTCTTCGATGCGAAATGTAAGAGAGTGGACCGGTATTAGAAGTGTGGATTAGCTATTCTCTTTTACTCTAGTAAAATAGCTATTCTATTAGCTATTTTACCAGAGTAAACGACAACGCCAATGACAACGTAACCAGATCTGAATTAGTCCTGGGTAGTCCTGGGTTTTTCACGACCCGGGCTGATTAAGACCCATTTGCTAATTGATCGGGTACTTAAAACATAGAAAAAGTGCCATATATAGATAGATGAGCTGCCGCCGTTTTGACGTAGACCATAGATATATAAATTGTGTAGACAGTTTGTTTGAAATATCGTTTACGAGACTATGAAATAGAGATGGTTAATCTGAAATAGACTGTCATTGCGGTTCCAGCCTGAAACCGCAATCTTTAAATCTCTATCGTGAGAACAAGTTTGGAGATGCCTGGTTTACAAAATGTATCATCTATCCGTGACCCGATCCATTATTAGTGGTTCGTAATAAGGGCAAAATGATTGACTTCCCAACCTTGTCCTTTCGCATCTTCTCCTCCTCCCCACCCCATTCATCTTTACATCATTCTCCAATGGGGATACCAAAGGTTTTCGGGCACTTGGGATTCTTGTGAGGTAATCAATTCTGTCTCGCGGGTGGTGATCACATAAAAAGGGTACTCAATGGGTTAATGAAATATTTAATTTTCCTCTTATACAACCAAACACCAGATACTTTGTATAAAAGGGCTTTGGCGTATTTCCACGCAGACTGACTCTCAAAATATTTGAACTGTTGCCAATTTGACCACTAGATCAACATCAGCACTTCCGTACAAAGAAATAATATGTACCCGTTCAACACAACATGTAGTATAAAGAAAAAAAAATTAAATGGCATCACCCCCGCAATTCTTTTTATTATGATTTTTTTTATCAATCGATATATGGGAGATAGGTAAAGTGGCAGTTCTTGACTTTTGGGTGTGCTGAGTGCTAATATTAAAAAAAATGGCATTTGTTGTAATTGCCGAAAACTTTTTTTTTCTAAAGTTCAGTTTTTTGAATAAGGATTTTCATGAAATTTTAGTTTGGCAGTGCAGAGCACCAAATTGCAGATTGCTGAAATTGCTGAAAATCTTCACACCAAAACTCAATTATTTTCTAAACAAAAAAAAAAGTTTTCGGCTACATCATCAATAAAGCCATTTTTTTTAAAGTATTGGCACTCTAGCTTATTGGTCCCCAACCCTCGAGTGAGCTGCAACGACGTGGGACACTTCTCTTATATTCTGCTTGCCCACGAGCTTAATGTTATGTTTATAATTATTTTAATAAATCCGTAAATGTATAATGAAAGCTTAGCCATATATACAATCATCCTATATCCTAATTAAGTATTAGCCATATAAACCATCAAGTTTGTAAATAATATGAAAATGTTAATGATGCTTTTCTTTTGTTTAGGGCAATCTGTCTCCATGCTTCTCCATCATTCAGGCTCGCTTCCTCAGCAGCCAGGACATCACCAAGAACATCCAGTACATCAGCAATGAGAAGATCAACTTGGAGAAGGATCCTGAAACACTGAAGTAAGATCCTTTACATCAATTATTGTGCCAAACCACATATTCTGGCTATTACGACCTTTGTCGTAGACCACCTTTGACAGAATTATTATCCGAAGAGAGATTTATGCTACAAATTTTTCATTGATACTACATACGGAGACGGGCCGAGAATGGATTCTGCAGGATTAGGTGAGGGTTTGATCTTCAAGCACAATGGTCTATTCATTCTTACCATCCAATTGGCAGAACTGTTTGCAGGACTGCATACAAGGTGTCTGAAAATCGGATTGTTTGTACGCAAAATCACCAGCCGACTTATTGTTATTCCCTTTGTCGGCCCGTCGGAATAATAACAATCGGGCTGGCGGTTCAGCATGTATTCCTGCAAGCAGTTGTGCAAATCGGATGGTGAGTAGACCCTAATAAATTGAATAGTCACAAAATAGTAGCACCACACTCAAATATACATAGTTATCGGATTGTCCATTTGTATTCTGTATTGTAGCAAATCTTGTTATTTCAAGCGTATATTGATAAGTATTCAATCTCGAATACTTTCCCTTTCTCGCATCGCTTATCTCTTACGAATAGGGACGAGGGATGCTATTGGTTAATAAATGTAAACCCCGCCGCTGGGGCATCTGACCGATATAAGAACATGTAAGACCTCAAGTTTTTAAGTTTGCCTACCGGGTTGGCCCGCGGCTAACGAGCAGTTGGGTTATTTATTTTTAACTCATAAAGCTATGGTTATAGTTGTACTGTTTTACGATTATTGAACTGTGATATACTTGTAAATTGATTGCACCCACTCCAATAAAGCACATATTTTCGTCCTAAAACATCAATGCACGTCCTAAAACATTTATGAATAGTTAATGCATTTTATGAATGCATTCATTGACCTATATAAGTTTTAACAAAGAACAATCGTCATTTGAAATAGTATGTGAAATAACAGTATTATTGTTCAGCCCGTGCCTGACCTACCTCTCTCTGACCTGCATCTACTTGCCTCATTTCTCTACTGACCATCGCCATTAACTTTACAAGTACAATTTTGCAAGTAGGAAAATCCATAGTTAGAATAGTTCTTTTATTTGTTTAACCACCCGCAAATCTGAACTGCCACCTGGTGCTTATCAATCAGTTCTCATAATATTATATCACTATCTTTATAATTAAGTAATAATTTAAATTATTACTTAATTATATTTATAAATTATATCAGTTGTTAATCAGAGTGATAAAACTTATCAAAGGATTACCAATAAACAAGAGTAATCATTAACAAAATTGATTTTAAATCTTTTCGCTTGTGATGATAAAAGATTGTTACAATGTATCAAATTTAAAGTAAATATTGGTAAGCTATAACACATACAGAATAGGCCTTATCTGCTAATGGTAGTGATTAGGGGGCTATCTATCGGTGGTTGTCTATCGTTAAGGCCATTGCTAATTTTCATCCTGCTTATCTGGTACTAAATTAGTATATAATAATCTACTGAATTTATGACAAACAAGAAAAAGCAGAAATGTTTCAAGCAGAGGCGGCTCTAGCGATCCAGGTGTGGAAGGTCATTTAAAAATATTTGTGACTAATCTTTATTAACCTGTTGAACGTTGGATGGTATTTTATGATGGTATATTACATGATAAAATCGAAAGAAGTTTTCCCGGAATAGCTAACTTTCTCTCATTTGGCAAATGTAAAAAAAAACAATTCAATGAGTTTTTGAATAAATAATGGCATTGGTACTCTTTTGAAAATGTTAAATATTGTGATTTTTACCACTGACATCTGCTAAAAAGTGACCCGCAAAGTCATAGAAAATTAGAGAAGCTAGATTAATCAAATCAACTGTTACGCGAAGAAAGATGTTGGCGCAAGTGATTCTGACCTTGTCCTTCATGCAATTTCTTCATACGTAAGGGTTAAAATCACATTTTTGACCAGCGACAGTTGAGAGTAGAGATGCCACGAATATTCTTATCTACTTTTTTTACTATTCGGTATTCGGCCGAATATTGTGAATCATTCGGCCGAATACCGAATACCAAATGATGAAAAAATGCACATAAATTTAATATTTATTATTATTTTTAATTGATAAACTAACGTTTGAGACGAGATTTTTATGCATAGCACAAAGGGTAACAATTATTATAAGCAATAATTATCGGCCTGAAACACTTATCTACATTGAAAAAATCTAACGCCAGTGGGATTGGCGGCTAGTATCTTTTCTCGGGAGTTTTTTTCAATGTAGATAAGTGTTTCAGGCTGATAATTATTGCTTATAATAATTTAATATTTATTGTCTTCACTACAAATTTCATAATATTCCCAAATAGGTGATTTTTTATTAAATGGTGCCATTTCGTAAAGCTTTTCGCGAACAAACAGACTTGTTACACACTATAAGTAACACAATTTGATGTAACAACAAATAATGCATGTTGTGACTCGACCTACTCGCAAATAAAACAAATACGTAGTCACCGCACGCACTTCAATGATGCAGGTCGGAACCTGTCACCCACGAAATGTACTAAGTGTCGCCGAATATTCGGTATTCGGCCGAGAGCCTAGCCGAATATTCGGTATTCGGCAAAATCACTATTCGTGGCATCTCTAGTTGAGAGGTTAAATATTGTGAAAAATGACAAGGTACAAGAATGAGCACTTCTTGAACTTCTTGAGCTACCTCTCCAACACTAATACCTAAAGGGTTAAGAATCAGCTTTTGGATACCTTTCGATTCGGTTTTGTAGTAAAATGAACGAATATTTCACTGATCACATTTTAGATCTCGGGGACCACCTGTGTGGTCCACGGACCACTTGGGAACCACTGCTCTAAAGGGACTTACCTGGAAAGGTAAGGGAGGAAAGGTAGGAGGGGGAGGGTAATGAAAGAGGTTGGGTTTCGCGGGAAATTTAAATTCTAGATTTGAATATAAATTGTGTTGTTTTTCTTTATAACGCCGTTTAAATCATAAGACAGTAAGGGAGACACAATGATTTCTACGAGACCATATGAGCATGAGCTCTTCCCAGAAACTAACAAAATGAACCTACAGGTATGAATAGCTGTTCGTTCGCAAAACTGAACAAATTAGCCTGTTAACATTTAGCAGCAGATAAATAAACTTTTACAAACATTATTTAATACACATAAATTTAACCATTCATTGGTTACACGACAATGTAACATACATACGACGTATGAGGCATACCAGAGTTATTAAGGAGCATCAAAAAGTTTTCCTTCGAGTCTTTATAGAACACTTATTTGTCAGTGTAACAAGATATAAATAAATGTTTGTTCTTTCAGACTGGTGAAGCCGATAGAGCGTCCGCTCTGCATAATGCTGAACTGGATGCTGGCCAAACAGAAGAACATCCACAAGTACGCCAAGCTCTACCTGGAGCAGGGCTACGACGTCCTCTCCGTCAGTTGCACACCCTGGCAGCTGCTGTGGCCCATGAAGGGATCCCAGGTTAGTCTTGTCGCACGCAACCCCTATGTCGGGGTGAAATATTAAAGTCTGGCAGCAAAGAATGCTTTTTTTTATTAGATTTCAATTTGCACAAAATTCTCTTTCGACTACTGAAATTCCCACAAAGACATAAACAAAGAGTCGCCTCAGTTCTTATTTGTCCAATAGACCATTTGAGTATTTTTTCAATCTCCACTTTAAAATTTAAAAAATAAGTATAGAAAATGATAGTTAATCACTGTACTAGACGTTTTGTACACAAATTGCAAAAATAGGGAGCTGGACACAACTTGGCACGCCAATGTCCTTAACTTCTGGATTTAATGATTCTAAGTTAAATTAGCAAAAACTGACTCTATAACTGTTGTAAAAACACTTAAAAGACTTGCAGACTTTTGGAGACTTTTGGAGACTGTTGGGGTCAGGATAATGGGATACTGAGAGAAAGGTAGAACAGAATTTAAACTGATTAAAAAACACTTTTAAAGTAGGTTAGAACTTGGAGACTTCAGTTTCTTGGAGACTTGTGACTTCTTGGCTGGTAGTTTTTGAACTGATTTCCTACCGGTTTGCCGTTTGTTTTATAGGGCAAATCCGGGTTGGACTTTTGGAACACAGAACCTCCCTGTTTCTGAAGGGTGCTTGCGTTTACGTATTTTTCCCAATCGCTATGATTTTCGAGCAGATGTGTTAAAAATCTGTGTGATAACCTTTGCCAAGACAGTCCTGTTCCAATAAACCGAAGTCTCACATAATTTTTATTGTTTCAACAAGAAAAGGTACAAGTTTACAAATGTGATACAAGATACAATATCTAGAAGTAAATATTTTCTTAAAGTGCAATAATCACTGGTAGACGACAGTTTTTTGAGGTGTTATTGTAGTATATACCTATTTTTAGGTGATGATATATATTTCTTGATTCAAATTATTCCCGATTTCCCGAAATTTAGCTCCGAGTTTTTCGGAGTGTAAATTGGCTGTCGTAAATATTTACGATTCAAACATTTCCTTTGTTCAGCATTGACCAATGGCGCCGCGTCTGGTAGCAGGGTGGGGATAACGTAAATACTCAATCATTTCCTTGATTTTGATCATTGCTGTCTGGGGTCCCTGGTGGAAGTATTACGTGGTTATTCAGATGTGTTTTCGAGTCCAATGATGCTGCAGCATGTATTTATTATCAATTGCGTTTATGTTTTCAATTGATAAGTTAATTGTAGAATGTAATAGCATTGTAGACATCATTCCAAATGCACAGTGTTTCGTTGGCCAATGAGAGCACTCCCTTTGTTTCGTAGGTTATTGGAAGGGGTAACGCGCAGCGGCACGGTATTATGTGGAAGCGTAAATTCCATTCTTGAATTCTCAGGGTTGTCATACGCTTTCGTCGACACGTTCGATACAATCACTTAACTAAGAATTTTTTAAACTAATGAGACCTTTACTTACCTCTACGGAAATAGCTTTATCTTAAATACCTATCATAATGTTTCATTGAAATATTGAAAAAAAAAACCTTCTCCTCAAAAATTTTCTAATGGTCTGTTGGACAAAGACGAACTATGGCGACGAAAGGAGTAATGTGTTTAAAGCTGTGTTCAGACAGGCACATCAAATATAAAAGATCATAGCACGCCAAATATCGCTCTCCATACAATCCCTTCATACCTTTCACACCTAAGCGCTTTATGCGCATATCAACCATAGACAATGCACATCTTACGCTGTGCCAACAGTTAAGCGCCCCCCACTACGACGAAAACAGGAGAGGGGGTCATTTTAATTACAGAGCTGCCTAGACCGGTGGATGACAGATGTCAAGTTGGCAGATTCAGTACAAAAATGTGCATTCCGTGGCCGCTCGGTAATTCATCTGACCCCCTCTCCTACCATAGGAAGAAATATTTGGTAGCATCGTGTGAACGGTACGAAACATAAGCGCTCGTGTTTCAATAGATATCTGCTCGCGGTTTATATTCATGTGTGAACAAGCTCTAAATGCCACTCGCAAGAAATCACACGAAGGCGTTGACAAAGGCTTGCTGCAACGGCTTGATGCATTCGTCAAGCCGTTGTGGAAAGCCTTAATAGACAATTTACATGCTTGCCATCAAGCCGCTTGACGGTCCAATGAAATAATTATTGCGAACAATGAAATATGATGTATTATATTATGAATGTTGATTTACTTGCATAATAATAATTATCAATCATTGTTGATATATTATATGCTAAGATACATTACTTTTGTCTTATGTTTGAAACACAGTATTGATCAGTCATTGTATGAATTCTCTGTTTTATGGCAGTGAAGTAAGTGAGGCAAGGTAGAGGAAGAATGAAATAAATAAATTAGAGATGAAATCTGAGGAATAGGCGCCAGTATGCCAAAATAATAAATTACCGAATTACTGATTAGAGAATGGTTGAACAATTCACCTATTCCGTGACATCTAAGCGGCTGAACCAAATCTCGCCTGATCAACAAGATGAATAAATTGGGCGAATGCGTAAACATTTGTGTAAAATTACACGCACAAAATTGTCACCTACATGTTCACCCATAATACTACAAATCGCGTCTGTACACAGCCGCACCCCGCCTTTTTATCTACCTACATCCCAAACGCTTAACATTAATCATTATAACTTTTTTTAATGCATATGTCTTGGAAGTGGAAATTAACCTAATTTCCGACATCCGGTCAAGCTGAAACTCGGCAGATAGACTCGTTGTCGATGACATTGCTTTCTATCAACTTTTGGTGGCATACTTCGACTAAGAACCACCCACATTATCTTCAATTTCTTAACTCATATTTTATTGGCTGCTATCTTTATGTATGATTGCAAGATTCAAACCCCAACTAAATGCTATCTAGATAGTGTCTGGATAAATCTTTATCCATTTTATTTAATATGCGACATCTATTGACTTTACTGCAAGTCTAGGATGAATATTTTTATTTTTAACTTTATGAGTAAAACATGATGCCGTTGAAAATGAGCAAAGTGGATATCAACACCTTGGCGCGTCAGCGCACTTGTCCGGAAAGCGAAAGGTCCTGGGTTCGAGTCCCAGAGGTGTAAATATCTTTTTCTGATTTTTCTGTTTCCAGATTTTTTATTGAGTTTCGCTAATATTGTCTTCATTTGATTTAATTATGAATATTTGTAGCGAGTGCATGAGTTTGTGATGGAAATGTTGAAAGTGAATGATAGAAGAAGCGTGTGCCAAGGCAGAATAATGTGGTAGTTTATTCTCTCTGCCTACCCCTGCGGATAATTAGTTGGTTTAGATTTAATTATTTTGTTTATTTCCCTTGCGAGTACGTAGGTATATTATCATAGCACATCATCCCATCCGCACGTGAAACCATTTCAAGAGTCACAATAACCTTCTGGATTCCAGTTAGTGGCCGCAGATCTGCTGAAGTTCATGGAATCGAACACGGCCCACAAACATCTCATCCTCCACTGCTTCAGCATTGGAGGCTACCTGTTTGGAGAACTCTTATTCCAGGCCTCCCAAGACAAGAAGAGGTTAACTAACATCCCTACGGCTAGAGGCTTGCTATCGCATGGAGCTTTTAAAACACCCGTCTCCGTCTCCCATCCTGTCGAGCGTCCCCCCATCTAGACTAAGTTCACTTTTAAATGGAGTTATGTTTTAACGGCCTAGCAATACAATAGGTAATACACATCAGAAATGTTTTCCTTATAGATTTCAATAGAAACCAGTGACTTAATACCTTTTGGTTCGAGCCCATTTAGCATGCGCTTTGTCTCTCTTACACGTGTTTTAAATTGTGTGTTGCCATTCTGTTTGCTTTAACAACTATAGCATCATATTCCGGGTTAGAAATCGGCATCAAAAGATGGCATTCACCCCTAATTTTAAACAAAAATTCATTAGGGAGAATTGAAATGAAAATATCTTTTAAACTTTTATTATTCGGCGGTACATCCTCTCTGCACATGCTTTCAGGACACTTGTTATATTTTGTGTAAGTAGATTTACCGTATTTTCCCTAAACCGATTGCATATTGTATATAAGTATGCGGGGGTGAGGGGGCCAAGTGTCGGGGGATCAACTGTCATGGAATCGGTTTTCCCGCATAAGTTTTTTCTGATCAACTGTCATGAATCAGTTTTCCCACATTAGTTTTTCCGATCAACTGTCATGGAATCGGTTTTCCTACATAAGTTTTTTCCGACCAACTGTCATGGAATCGGTTTTCCCACATAAGTTTTTTCGCCTTGAAGAACCTCAAAAGAGATTCACTATATAACAAGTTATCGAAGATATGTCTCTATATGTTATTGCTAGACTGTTATCAAGTAACCCCCATTTATTAATGTTGTTTTTTTAAGCGGTGTATAGGGTGACTGATATTTAATGTGAAAATATTAGAGGCGCTACAAGCAAAAAAAATTCACGTGAACATCAGTAGTAATGATGTAAAAATATTGAAATAATTTTTGATGTCTGTTTAATTAATTTAATAATTTTTTACTACATTCACGTAAACATTTTTTCTTGCACGTCTCTTGTTGATATCATTAAATGTACACAATGCGTTGAGTAACAATCACCCTGTCCAATGTACACATTTTTCAACAATTATTATTATCAGTTTTGTCTAAATTATGCATTGGTAATCTAATATAACCAATTTTTAATTCTTTTCACTTAGCGGAAATCACCACTGTGTAGTGATTGTATCTAAATAAATATCTTATATTTAAAGTTACAGTAAAAGTTTTGGTGTGTTTTAAATTCACATCACATTTTTTGATGACTGTCCCCGTTACACAGTGCGTTTCAGCTTTTGATCAAACGGTGATTGACGACTGAATTCTTGTCAGCTATCACAAATTTGATCAAGAGGGTCCCAAAATCGGCGTTTAAAAACATTTTTCAGAAATTCATATTGGCGCCGATTGTTGCTTTGCTGTCGCCAAATGTGACGACGGTTAAAAATTAAATTCAGTCAGATTACTTATGCATAATTTATTTAAAATTTTCACCACAAGATTGTGAGCGTTTCTAGGTTTCCTGAGAATGCCGCCATTTTTCTTCTATGTCTTCTTCTGTAAAGAAAAATTGTTTGAAATGCGCATTTTGCGGCTTTTGTATTTTAATTTGAATGGTGGTGGTTGTACGGGACAGCTTGAAAGAGTATTTTCGCTTGCAGCTAGTGGCGGCTGATACGCTGCGTTTCATTGAATCCAATACCGCGTTTGCACCGCTGGTAATCCATGGATTTTCCATCGGCGGATACATGTGGGGAGAAATTTGCATGATCGCCTCCGGTAATAAGCCAAGGTACGTTGATCCATTAAACTTTTTACTACAGTACGTTGATCCATTAAACTTTTTACTATAGTACGTTGATCCATTAAACTTTTTACCATTATGGCCAGAAAATCAATCCAATCATTCTTTTCACTCATTTTGGCGTATTTACAAAAACCTACAAATTTTTTAGTAGACGATCATCATAGTGATTTATTTATGACATCTTACTTTTTTAACATCAGATCAAGCACTACAGCTAATTTGCAGGTTTGTGTTTATAACCAAATCAGTAGATACTCTTAGTATCGCCCTGGTGAAAGAACACCATTCAGAATCGAAACGTTGCTTGAAATTACTTTTTTGCCGTGTGGTGACAAGATCTAGATAGCCAGATACTTTCAAACCTTCCTCTTTCCTTCTCTTTTCCACTCTCTACAGCCTGACAACACTCCCCAGTTGGGAAGCCATATTCTAGTGGCGGTTCTAGACTTTTCGTGAACTAGAGAATGATAAGATTTAAAAAATAATACATTATTGATGTCATAGCTACATTTTTCAGCTACAACAACATCAATAATGTCATATTTTTCAATCTTAATACTCTAACTCACTAAAAAGTCAAAGACCGCCACTGCGGTCCTGAAAGTTGAGACTCTTGTAACTGCAAAAATATCTAAGAAAGTTTTTATTACCATTGAATTAACAGCTTATGTATAATTTTTTTTTGTTACTGCTATAATCATAAAATCTTCAGTAAAAACATACATATTTTTATAATGTACATAAAGTCTTATAGACCAACTTATGTCTGGGGTTTTTCATAGTAGTACGGGAGGCGAAGCAGGGATTTTGGGATTTACTCAAGCGCGTCAGATTAACTAAGGGGAGATACCTCCCGACCCTGTTATGGACTACCACCATATATGAACCCATAATATTGGTGGGTACGGCTAGGAGAACCGATCAGATTAGTAAAAAAAAATCGATCCCTGTAGTTACTCGAGCGTGTCAGATTAAGGTATTGTGAGTTAATTACATACAGAAAAGTTTACATTTTAATAATCTGACGATTTGAACGTGACGTAAGAAAATTAGCGAGTCACAAAGTTGCAAAAAAAAAACGTCACGTGGATTTACTCGAGCGCGGTTCATTTTTCTTTTATTTTGAAGGAAATAATGTAAGGATCACGGAAATAGTATAATCTGACGATTTCAACATGTCGAAGAAGCTAAAATCATCATTGAATGTGGAGCGTACAGTGGCTGACGGCGATGAGAACTGCCCACTAACTGTTGAGTCCATAGACATATGAATATTACTAGACCTGCCCTATGCCGAAGACCGAAGAAAATTAATTTGTTTAAAAAAAAAAATATATTTGTTTTTATTATTGAATAGAATTACAATGAACAAAAAATAATATAGGTATAATGATAAAAAGAAAATCTCTTAGTGAAAAAAAAGGTTGAGAATGAGTTTTAATCATCGTCATTATCAGTGGAATCGTCTTCGTACTGCAAATTCGAATCGATTTGGTCACCTTCATCAACGTCTTGCGTATCTGTAATAAAAAAATGGTTACGAAACTTAACAATGTTTATTTATTTCATGATATTATTATTACATTAAAAATAAAACATACCTGAATCTGGAGTATCCCCTAGAGTGTCAGGTGTCGTGACAATATCTTGATATGCGTCTGGTAGTTGGTTGCCAACGAACCAAGTCATCTCCAACTTTTCATCCTCAGTTGCTGGCATCTCAGTGACGACTCGACAGTGAGCATTCCTCCACAAGCGTGCGATGTATTGCGTTCGTAATAAATGCTGCCGTAGCTCCGATAGGCAAGGTGGTAAATTACAAGCATCGTAATTGCGAACTTTTAATGAGAAAGGCTGTGATGTATCTGATACCTGATATGTTTTATTAAAGATTTCTATCCTAGCTCGGTTGACATCAGCCAATTTTTTTGAACCATACAAATGGCAGATAAAAGATTCCATAGTGATAAATAATTCATCAACACTGTAAGCTTCGGATCCCAAATTACAGAAAAAGTACAGATCCCAAATATCGAAAGGCTTTTTTTTGCCTCGTCTGTAAAAAGCTGGATTGTAATCACATCCTGTTAGCGCATGCAGAGCTGGTAGCGCTTGTGAAAAGAGTAGACCTAGCTTCTTAAAAAGAGCGGTTATATCGATATATGTATTTCACTTATTAATCTTCTTTACATAACGAATAAACCAAAGCATTGCAAATCTACGAACACGAACGTGCGGCAAAACGGTTAGGGTGGGCATATGCTGAGACATCAGTCGCGCAAGGTAGTTCAGTAACGGATTTGTTACGTGTCCAGAAATCTGGAGCAACCTACGCTGGTGAGGCAGCGCAGTTATGAATCCCCACACGGGCACTTCGAGCGCGCCACTTCTGGCCACCGCGCAGAAAGGTAAAGATCGAAAGTGAGATATCGGTTACAGGGCAGTTCACTGTGAGATTTTTCTGCGCGGCGGCCTTAAACTACAAACTAGACTGGCTAAATAGGGATAAAATCTAATTCTAAAACGACAGACATTCATTCACCTTACACATTTGACATCTAATTTTGAAATAAGAACAAATACACCTTTGCTTATCTAATTCTTCGAGTACCTAACTAAGGAAGCAATCTTCCGCACAAACCCTCCATTGATATGCTTGGTGTAACTCTTAAAAGTAACCAGCTCAGGTAGGGGGCTCCATCAATGTTAAGTTAGCCTCTCAGAAACTGGGCGTACTGTACAGGGTCCGCAGATACCGGCCGGCGTAGTCCAGCGGTAAGGATCGTGACTCGCATACCGAAAAATAAATTTTATTTGATAATAAATTTTATTTGATAATAAATTTTATTTGATATAATCATATAATAATATTAGATAATTATTATCAAATAATTTTATTTGATAATTTTAGCAGGTCTAGCAATATTCATATATCTATGGTCGAGTAGTACGTTGACGGGCGCTTGCTATTTATATTCTGTCGCAGAGCCGGAGGCCCTTAGGCCGCGCGTTCGTGTACAACGCTTTGGTTTATTCATTGTGTAAAGAAATTTAATAAGTGAAATTTTTAAGAAGTTTAATTAAGCGATTTTATTTTAATCGTTATAATGGGTATATATTCTTTTTTGTTCATTGTAATTCTATTCAGAAAAAAAAAAAAAAAAAAAAAAACTTAAAACTGTCAGATTAAGAAAACCCCTCCACATAATTGTCAGATTATAGGTCAGCACAACCAGGACATCAAGCTGAACCGTCTGTATAAATATCTGATGCGCTCGAGTAAGTCAAGGTCACGATTTTTTTTTACATTTTCAACAAACAGCCACGAGTTTAGGTTACGTCCAAATCGTCAGATTATTGAAATGTAAGCTTTTCTGCATGTAATTAACGCACATTACCTTAATCTGACACGCTCGAATAAATCCATTTTTTTTCAATTTTCTACCTCTTCATACGGCCACCCCCACCACTGAAGTCGTCAGATTAATATATTTCCGTTACCAGAAACACGTAGGGCGTATACGCTATTAATATCTGACGCGCTCGAGTAAGTCAATGTGACGATTTTTTTTTACATTTTTGATAATTTATACTCGCTCCCCCCACCACTGAAAGTGCATACATCACATAAACTTTTTTTCTTTTTAGCATCTAATCTTTGCAATCCAATAGGTCCCCACAACGCTCGAGTAACTACCCATTTAGCGTTAATTCCTCCCCTACTATAGTACTTCTCCACCTTCCTCTTCCCCATTTCTTTCCCCTCCCCACTACCTTCAGTCTCAAAAAATACCCCAATTGGAGATGCCATAGTCTCACTGGCTCCAGAGGGGAGCAGCTGGGATTCTTGTGAGGTATTCGCAAAAAAAAGTCTAATCCCATAATATTATTACCAATCAAGTTAAAGACAATTGAATCAACATCTAATTTTTAATTCTCTACCAACACCCATAGTACTAACATATTTGCTTTTGAACATTTGCTGAGACAATTTTAAATTAGCTCTCACTTATCCTCATTGGTGAAAGCTGTCATAGTACACACAATTATTTAACATAAATAATCAGCTAAGTTCTTTTTACTAACTCTTATTAATCAATCCATTTATAGTGGTTGAACTTCTTTTATTTATTAAATAAATGTTATTAATTTTCTGGCCATTACTTATTTGTTTTACATATTGTTTTTGCACCATCCAATGCTTACTCCCATATTTACTGCCCATAGAATTAATTTTATTTATTTATGCATGTTAGTTTTAGTCATTAATTAATTGATATTAATTTATCACTTGATGTCACCAATTGTCCTTAAAAAATAAAGTGTTATTGGAATCATTATGCCAATCGCCAGGGCCTCTGATATTTTGCAATTTACCTCTATTTTGATACAGCAGATTGCATTACATTCGATTTCAGACAAATTTTCTATTTTTTAAAGTATTTCAAGGTAAAATACTGTTATAGATTCATAATCTTCTCTTTCAGAGATGGCGCGAGTTTAATTATTTTAGGGAAAAATGCTTTTTACAAGTTATGCTTTAAAATATTAAGATGAATTAATTATTTTCGCCCATATACAGTGAAACCCTATTAAAAAGTTTTCCATGGGACCGAAAAATGAACTTCTTAAGCGGGAAAACCTTATATGTGTTACAAATTGAGCCATTCAGTCTTCAAGGGACTGTAAAAACCAAACTTCTTAAGCAGGAAAACTTGTTAAGGGGGAACTTCTTAAGAGGGTTTCACTGTATACGCAATATGAACATGAATACATATATAGTTTTGTCCATTAACAAACTCAAATCTTTCAAGAAAGGCTAACAAAACAAATACGATATTGTACGGGTGATTCAATCCAATGTTGTATTTGTTAGCCTTTCTTGAAAGACTTGAGTTTATTTATGGACAAAACTATTAATTCGTACGCGTGCAAACAATTAACTCATGTTAATATTTTAAGCTCGGGTCTATCGCCTTTAGTATGTTTTTAGTCCTAATGATCTGTCAGATTGATAATTTTTTTTTGTTATTTATGTAATGGTATTATTATTTATTTATTTATTTGGTATAATATCTTACATTTCAATTATAATTAAGCAATGTCAGCCTCACTGGGTAGCTCACCTGTGCTGAGGCCTCCATAAAAAATAAATTGTGTTATTTATTTTTACTATTTCATAGCAATTTTTTTAAAATTAAAAATTAACTAAGTCTAACGGAGCGTGTGCCTTTTAGCGGGTGAAAACTGTTTCTACATAATTAGTATTTCTTATCTATTTCTATGAACAACTTTGAATAGAGATATGAAGCGTAGTTTATTATAGATATTCTACTTTTTGTTTTAGGGTTGTGTCACTAGAACAAAAACGGAGTTATAACGATTTCTGTGGGAACACACGCCGAAGCTTGAAAACAAGCTTATTGGACTTAACTGCTATTGAAATATTGTCCTAAAAACAAGCTTAGGGGTTTGCGCAATTGAAGCATAACTTTTAAAGAGTATTTTTCTCTAAAATAATTAAACTCACGCCATCTATGAAAGAGTAGATTATGAATTTTTTAATAATCGTATATATATATATATATATATATATATATAAAACGATTGTTCATTTTCTGCTATTGAGTCATTATCAGTCTTTAAATTGATATTACACTTCAAAATATAAGTTTAAAAAAAAAACTAAGTTGTATGTGTATTGATGGTGGTCTTTCCTCAGATACCAACCAGTGTTAGACCGAGTGGCGGCTCAGATCTGGGACAGCGCCGCAGACATCAGCGAACTCCCCATCGGAGTGCCCAAGGCAATCTTCCCCAAGAACCAAGTCATGCAGAACGCACTCCACAAATACATCATGTAAGTACACTACAATATGAAGTTTGGTTCATCACCAAACAACATTGAAGAAAAAAAAACTAACCTAACCCTAATGTTTTGTTTTGTCTAATTAAGCCTCCGTTACTGGCCCCAAAAAGAAGAAGATGGAGAGATATGAAATTACCAATGTTAGAGGAGAGCGCTAAAATTTACAGCGCCAAAATCGATGCAGAAACTGCGAAAATCTTTAATAAAACACGACTCGTTGAAAATAGAGCAAAAATCTCTTGGGGGCTGTCTAAAACAGTATTTAATGAAACACTGTGAATTTTTTCATACATATAACTTGTAAAATAACGGAAACAGACTTGCAAATAAAAAGATTTGGAGCATAATTGGCGATTTTTTTCTATCGAGGGAATTTCATATAATTTGCGTTTCGGCGTAGGGAATTGTATAGATATTATCTTAAAAAATAACATATATTTTTTTAAGAGCTTAAAAACTTCAAATGTTTAAGGAAGGTTTGCAAGAAATCGGTAGAAATTCGGAGAGCGGCCTCTTAATGAAAACAATATTAGCAAAACTCAATCGAAAGTCTGAAAAAAAAAGATAATGGCACACCTGGGACTCGAACCCAGGACCTATGACTTGCCTAGTCAGTGCTCTACCAACTGAGCTAATATATCCCTATCCGATTCGGTTGTATTTAACTGTATCCTTCGACCAAGAACTACCAACATTTTCTTCATTTTTCATCTACCAACATCAAAACCATTTCCTTATCTGATCTTCCAGGGCCTATGTAATCTTTGGGGATGCTGTGTGGAAGGTCTTTTTAGGGAAAGGGAGAGGAAGTTTTGGGAAGGAAAAAAGGTATGAAGGGTTGGTAGCAATCTGGGGGTCAGTATGTCAGGAGTGACGGACGTATGAATCATCCCTCCCATTGTGGTGCAACGCGATGTTCCGAGAGAGTATGGCTGGAGAAGTCAAAGGGACTCCCTTAACCATTGTCTCCCGATCCGGCCTGCCATGCAGATGGTGGGCAGACGTATCCGCCGCCAAGACCCGCACAAACTTCATCCCATGAACCCGGGCACCCCGCCTAAATCACCAAATGTAGCGAACCACTTGGAGTGACCTATGGCAGGTGTTGGTTATCCAATAAATGGTTCCCGGGGCGGCAGTACCCATACCCGCCTCCCAAATTGAAAAATTCTTTAGAAAATGATCGTAAAAAATTTAAAAGCTTGTGCCTGAATTTCTTATCATAAAATAAAACACAATTTTTGGAGATTTTTTTTTTTACGAATATATCAATATAGGCGGCTGGTGTTAAATGGGAAAATAAACCTATTTGCCATCTACATAAGGAGTTTTATCGTTAGCGGCCTGATCCCGAATTTTCCATGACATGGTGCATCCCCTCAATTGATTTTGTGAATCAGTTTGTATCAAGAACTATTCTTGTCACAGCACAAATATAAGACGGTTTGCCCATCTAAATAAAGGTGATAATTGATGATTTGTTTAATTTCAGCTACCACATGAAAACGTTCCACGAATCGGCCACGGTGCACTACATGCGCTCCAGCCAGCAGTTTCACCTCAACCTGTGCAGGGCCCCCGCGCTGTTCCTGCTCAGCAAGACCGACCCCGTTGGGGCTGAGGCCTCCAACAGGCGGGTGCATGACAGCTGGAAGAGTATTGGCATCCAGGTACCCCATAACTGCTTTATCCTCCTATTCCCCATAGTTTTCTTACCCCTTTCCTAATTGGCTCGGGGAACCATCGTTTCGACAAGGCGCCTCCAGGGTACATAGCACAGTCATCATCTTCTTCCCCTTGTCCTATTCAGGTCGGGGACCCACTGCATCGACAAGGCGCCTTCATTCGTCCCTGTCTTGCGATGATTGTGCGGCCTCCGTCCATGGCAGTCCCATCCTCTCCTCTTTTGGTGTTATCTTCTTCTTTAATGACTATTTTTCTTAATTATTATTGTATTATTTTTACTTCATCATCATCGTTCATTCATTCCTTTGCTGAAATCTAAATGAATTGCAATGGCTTCTTTCTATCCTGGATTCTGTTGGTGATGAACAGCTCAGCTCAGATGTCGCCAAAACTGTTTTATTTTTTCCGAATCTATAATCATCAGCATCAAACCTGAAGCGAATCCATGATCATCAGCATCAAACCTTAATCAATCAGCATTAATCCATAATAATCATCAGCATCAAATCTTAATCAATCAGCATTAATCCATGATCATCAGCATCAAATCTTAATCAATCAGCATTAATCCATGATCATCAGCATCAAATCTTAATCAATCAGCATTAATCAATGATCATCAGCATCAAATCTTAATCAATCAGCATTAATCAATGATCATCAGCATCAAACCTTAATCAATCAGCATTAATCCATGATCATCAGCATCAAATCTTAATCCATCAGCATTAATCTATGATCATCAGCATCAAACCCTAATCGATTAGCATTAATCCATGATCATCAGCATCAAAACTTAACCATTTATTTATCTAATTGCAGACCACCTGGAAGTGCTGGGATAGGTCTCCTCACGTGTCCCACTTCAGGTACCACACCAGCGAGTACCTCACTCTCATGAGCGACCACCTCGAGAGCCTGGATTTGCTCTCCCAGCCGGAGAAGATCCGCGCCAGGATCTAAGGGGAACCAGGAACTTAAGGATAAGATAATAGACTAACCATAAACCAAACAGAACTTAATGTTAATAATCCAAACCTGACTGTAAAGTAAACTGACTTTCAATTAGGTCTTAGTAATGGAACTTGAAACTTTGCTAGCTCCAAATTGACCTGTTACAATTTTTCGGCTGTATAGCGAGTTCTCAGGTTAATGTATCATCTCACCTGTAAGCGCGTAGAGTTTAATATTGCCTGATGATGGATATATTTTACAACCGTATTCAAAAATTTGTCAGACTGTCCGGTTGGCACAGCCGTTTGAGGCCATCTCTAAAGACCGACTGAATTTGTATCGCTTGGATAACAGTATCAGTTTGGATTATTGATGTTTACCTATTAACTCGAGCCGATATAAGCAGTACATACTGTAAATTAAACATTTTATGTAGATTTTTTGTAAAGCCTTGAGACCTCTATTTTATACGTACCAGTAAAATAATTATTAGGCAATAAATGTTTGCTGACCTGAAAAAATTGCAGCTTACTGTAAAACTTATAGCCACTTTTAATTTCAATATTGTTTATGATGACTTTATTAGTTATTAAGTGAAAAAGATAATTTTATGACCTTGTATTATTTAAATTAGGGTCTCGCAGATTTCAAGGAATGTTTTCAAAATGTCACCAAAACTGATTTTTAATTTTATTTTTCCGAATCCATGACAGATGAATTATTTACAATGTAATTAATATGTGAGAATCCATTTTGTAGGATTTGGCATAAATAAATAATATAAAATATTTAATAGTTTTTTCTAATTCTTGACCTTCGACATCCTAACATCCAAAATAAAACTTGTTTTAGCATGAGGGGTAACTGAGTTACCCCCAAAGATATTGAAATATAAGAGATGTGCTATCGGCAGTTTTTACTGGGTGGGAACGTGTTTCCTGGTGTCGCCGATATTGTTAACCAATACTATTTGCACACCTTAAAAAAATCAACTAAATGATCGAATTCTTTCTGTATTCAAACTATACCTTTTAGGTAGTAGTCTGCTGACGGTCGGGCATACATAACATATCTCTTGTATTTTAATATCTTTGGTTACCCCACACTTCTTATCAACAAAAGCTTATTTTAATTTATATTTTTAATTGCCTATTGTTCTTATGGCTGAAACATTGAATGATTTTTTATGAATTTACTATCATAATATGTATAGTTATTTTTATAAAATATCTCTATTATTATTGAACTTACATGGTCCATGTAGTGTATTCATCATTATCCATGTAGTTTCAGCTCCTTTGAAAAGATGTCGGTAGTTTAGTATATAGTAGGAAGTCCTGCTATTTCCCACCAGATGGCATTTGAGGTAGTTATCAGAAGAGTTTTTTTTTTACTTTAGCTTCACACAGGAGGCCCTGAGGAAAATAATTCCTCAGGACCTATGTCATCTTTGGGGATGCTGTGTGGAGGGTCTTTTTAGGAGAGGAAGTTCTGGGAAGGAAAGGGGTATTAGGGGTGGGTAGGAATCTGGGGGTCAGTGTGTCCAGGAGTGACGGACGTATGAATCCATCCCTCCCACTGCGGTGCAAGGCGATGTTCCGATAGAGTACGGCTGAAGAAGTCAAAGGGACTTCCTCAACCATTCTCTCCTGATACGGCCTGCCATGCAGCTGGTGGGCAGACACATCCGCCGGCAAGACCCGGATAAACCTCACCCCATGAACCCGGACACCCCTGCAGTCATTACAGGTACCGAACCATTTGGGGTGGCAGAGGTGTTGGTTATCCAATAAATGGTTCCTGGGGTGGTGGTACCCGTACCTGCCTCCCAAATTGTAAGTAACATCTATTACCGTTGGATATGGCCGAAGCCTCCAATCAGATTGGGCGGGTTTTCTCAGTCAGCCCGCCGGAGCAACAGAACTACTTAGGGTGTAGCCTAGTAAGGACGTCTGTCCAATTTGTATTATTTTTTAGTTATTCATTGTAAATATTCACGATAACCAAATAAACAAACTAATAATCATTATGTACTAACTACAGGTAGATATGAATATGGGAAAATGATATAAATAAGACTAAAATAAAGGAAAGTCATAAACAAACAATTACATATTTATTATAATATCAGTAACCCACAAAACGACTTCTTAAAATGCACGGCAGTGCACTGAGAACTGAACAATTTTACGTTGACGAATGTTGGCAAACGGCAAACAGCCGGTGTGAGCCTTCCGAATTATTGCGGAATGAACTCGGAGCTCTCATAGCACAGCGCATACCATTCCCTCACCCGCGCCACATACCACACGCCCGCCCTTGTTTGATGAGACATGTTATGTATCGATTTCAGATGGGAATATGTTCCAACGAAACGGAATGGTTTCCCAGATAACCAAAATAAATTAATATTAGTTTCTTTATTTGGTTTCTGATCCTTGGGTTTGGGCCCAAATAATGGGTCGTCTCAACAAACCGGTGATCTGATTAACTTCTCGTCTGTGGCAGGCTTCTTTACTTTTACCCTTGTGTATAAAGAAACTGTATGAAGGACAGGGTCAGAATCGCTTGCACCAATATCAATCTAGGACCTAGGTACTATTTGATTATTGTAGCTACTCTGAATTATATAAAAAGAATTTTCTATGAAATTTGTGGGTGGCTTTTGGCAGCTGTCAATAGCGAAAATATCATTATTTTAAGTTTTTAAATGAGTATAAAGGTCATTATTTCTTTGAATTGTGTTTTTTCATGTTGGGTATGTATTAAGGTTTGTGTAGAAATAATAAAATCAGTTTATATTTGTACAAATATATATTTTGACAATTATTGCCAAAATGGGAGATTTTTTAATCTTTTTTTTAGTTAGAGGTATTCTGGAAAAAGTTGTTACGATATTATCATGTAATATACATGAATAATAAGTTATATTATCTGGTAAACAGAAAACAATCGCAAAAAAAACAATTGCATTGTATTTGTAATGATATTTGATCAGAACTGATCAACGTAATTTTCAACAGATTAAGCAGAATGGACTGGATTTCAAAATAATTTTCAGCTAGCCTTTGCTATGGATTTCTTTTTATTTTTAAGGCCTCCTTTCTTACCCTGGTTCAAAATGTCTAACTTAACCAATTTCCCATCTTTTTTTTTCATGGTCGTATGCAGTTTACTTTTAGCCGTCTTTTTACCGATGGCCGTCAATTTACTGGGCATATTTTTGAATCTGCTATCTTTCTTCATGATAACCTTGTTGACATTTTTCATTGTTGCTTTCAAGTCTTTGCCAGATTCTGGGTGAGGATTTTCATTTGGAGTGTTCTTTTCAGCTTTATTGTCTCCAGCGAGGACGTTTCTTTTCATTTCTTGCATCTTTTTCATGTTGCCCTTTCTCGCCTCTATTCTGCGTTGTTTTATCTTTTTTTGATATCTGAAAAAGATAATAAAAGGAACATTATATTTACGGTACGAGTGGAAAACTGTAAATGTAAAACACATTTGGAGTCAATTTTGTGGTATGGCTTTGATTTGAGCTTTCGTTTTCGATTTGGAAAAAAATAGTCGCTCGGCTATTTAATGTTACAAAAAGGATCCAAAAGAGTTCCTTTTAGATCCCTTAGTTCCCATAAAATGGAAAACAGTACCTATTGAAAAAAAAAGTTTTTTTAAGTTCACTGAGTGCTGGAGATTCACCAGCTTTCCGATTGTACTACAAGTTTCCTCTGCAAAGTCATAGAAAATCATTTAAAAATATTCCGAGTAAGATTAATGAAATCAACAGTTATATCAACAATGATATTGGCGCAAGCGATTCTGACCTTGTCCTTCATACAGTTTCCTTCTACATAAGGGTTAAAATCGCATTTTGAAAAAAAAAAGCAAAAAAAATTCTCGCTTGCTCGCGACAAATGACAGGTTAATAGCCGCTTTTGAAATGTTAGCAGTCCAACAACCCTGATTAATAATTTGGTTACCTGGCTTCCATCATGTCGGGGTTCAGTCCTTTGGTAATCCAGTCTTTTCTTCTGTAATTCTTGGCTCTTTCGTCAAAATCTTCATTGTCCATGTTGATCTCTGCCTCCCTCTTGGTGACCGACACTTGTGTGAATATCTTGGCTGCTTCTTTATCTGTAGATCAAGGAAAAATACAATACAGAACAACTTGGTTTCGGTGATGTTGAATTGTGTAAATATCTTGGCTGCTTCTTTATCCGTAGATCAAGGAAAAAGTTATCTCTAGGCAGCCAGCACAGTTTTTAGTTTTAGGCCGCCGCGCAGAAAAGTCTCACAGTGAACTGCCCTGTAAACCGATATCTTACTTTCGGTCTTTACTTTTCTGTGTGGCGGCCTGAAGTGGCATGCTCTGAAGTGTCCGTGTGCGGATGGAAAACTGTCTCGACTATGTCGCCTGACTCCCGGCATATGTTGGAAATCCGATACTGAACTACGACCGATGTTTCGGCGTATGCCCAGCTTTAAAGTTGTTTCAAAAAATTATTTGAAATTTTTTGAGAGCGTCTATTGTATTTTCGTTGTTAGTTTTTGGGGTGTTATGCCGTGTTGCGCTACCTCCTACTATAGCCGACGTTTCGGACAGCGTTGCAGTGTCCATCATCAGGGCAGATCCGGTAGATCCGACGATGTGTAATTGTTAGTGTAAAGTGTGTGATTATTTACTTGGAAGCGATACCGTGTCGCCAGCTTCAATTCACTACGAGCTGGTAGGTATTTCAGGAGAAAGGGAACTGCGGTTTTAGTGAAAGCGCAGTATTTACGTTAGCCTGGGGTCCGTCCATGTGAGAATTGCCGACGAAAGTGGCGCCATCCTTATTCTAGAATTAGACAACAGAGATGCAAACTGGAAAAACTGAATCCTGGATTAAGGATTCTGCAGATCTGATCAGTAACCTCAAAAGGGTTAAGACTGAGGAAGGAGATATCTTAGTCAGTTTTGACGTAGTGTCCCTTTTCACAAACGTACCACTAGAAGACTCCATGGCAATGCTCAAGGAGATCTATGAGGAAGACATTTGCAAACTTTTTGAACACTGCCTCAAAACGGGATATTTTGCATTCCAGGATGAACTTTTTGAGCAAGTGGAAGGAGTTGCGATGGGCAGTCCGTTGTCGCCAGTACTAGCTAACTTTTTTATGGAGAAGTTTGAAGAAGTGGCACTCGACACAGCCTCGGCTGTTCCCAAGGTATGGTGGCGTTATGTCGATGATGTCTTCGCCATTTGGCCTCATGGAACAGAAAAATTAAACAAATTTCTGGATCATCTTAATTCACTCCACAGTAAAATTAAGTTCACAATGGAGCTGGAAAACGACGATAAAATCCTGCCTTTTCTAGATGTGGAGGTGATGCGAAAAGAAGATGGTAATCTAGGACATACAGTATATAGAAAACCAACGCATACAAATCGGTATCTACATGCCGATTCGCACCACCACCCAGCGCAGAAGAGAGGACTTATTCATACTTTGGTGACCCGAGCGACCAGAATATGTGAAGAAACAAAACTTGGAGCAGAACTTATAAAGCTGACCGATGCACTGGAGCGCAACGGTTACCCGGCAAGTCAAACAAGGCAAATTATAAGAGCCAAATCTACACCGAACGAAGACAGAGTTGAACAAGAGTCAAAAGCCTGTGCTTTCCTGCCTTTCGTTCACAATGTGACAGACAGAATTGCCAGGCTGTTGAGAAAAGAAAGCATCAAGACTGTCTTCGGAACCACTACTAAAATCCACGACCTACTGAGGTCTGCAAAGACCAAGTTTCCTCTGGAAGCAGATGGAGTGTATAAACTCAGCTGTTCCGGATGTGACAAAGTTTATGTAGGCCAAACAGAGCGGACGATTTCCAAAAGGATAGCTGAACATTTTCGTGCTTGTAAACTCGGCCACCCTGATAAATCGGCAATCGCCGAGCACTTAATTGAGACCGGCCATTACTTTGGATTCGTTCCTGAGGTCCTGGTAAGACCCAAAACTTACAGATCACGCCTGATTACGGAGGCTATCGAAATCTACAAAAATCCAATTAATATTAATAGAGACGACGGAGCTAAGCTCAACAGCTCTTGGTATCCGGTAATTGACGGCTACACCAAAGCTAAACGCAAAAAATACCATGTCTAAGTATACTGTAATATCATATAATAATACAATATAAAGGTATAAAACCTTTTTTGCTTATATTGGCTACTTTCGCTTTAACCACTTGAACTCTGTTGTCTAATTCTAGAATAAGGATGGCGCCACTTTCGTCGGCAATTCTCACATGGACGGACCCCAGGCTAACGTAAATACTGCGCTTTCACTAAAACCGCAGTTCCCTTTCTCCTGAAATACCTACCAGCTCGTAGTGAATTGAAGCTGGCGACACGGTATCGCTTCCAAGTAAATAATCACACACTTTACACTAACAATTACACATCGTCGGATCTACCGGATCTGCCCTGATGATGGACACTGCAACGCTGTCCGAAACGTCGGCTATAGTAGGAGGTAGCGCAACACGGCATAACACCCCAAAAACTAACAACGAAAATGCTTTTGGCCGTGAAAATCTAAAAACTTATGCGTCTATTGTAAATTGCAAACTGAACGGGTGATCTTTTCTCTTTCTAACACGTTTAAATCATACATTTCACCATAATACAAAATGAGATAGCATGAATTTTATGAGTTTAGGTTGCAAGAAATATCTTGCAAAACTGTATTAACCACTCAGCAACATAAGCAGATATACACGTTAATATGCCGACATCAGTTAAGTACAATAAGCGTGTTTACACGTCAACGAGTATGTTTATACAGAAATCGTCATAACTTCGTTATTGTTCTAGTGACATCCCTAAAACAAAAAGGAGAAGCTCCATAATAAATCAAGCTACCCATCACTATTCAAGATGCCCATAGAAATAGATAAAAAAAATCTTTTCTGTCAGATACATGATAGACCGCCAAATTGCCTATCCACTGTTCGACAACGTTATTTTTTTATTAAATATTCTTGTATGAAATGATAAAAAAGCGAGGTGACCAAATTGTTTATTATACATTTATAAGATAGAATAAATATTGTCTTTTATATAATCTGTGATTTTAGTACCGTTTTCACATAAAAACATCACGTGAGTCATTTTTTTTATGTTTGCATTCTAAATTTTAATGTTGACAAATGTTAATATTTATTTGTAACATAACAATTTGAAAGCTTATTTCATATCCTTTCAAAAACAGTTTTTAGTATTCGGCTAAGTTCGGAAATGTTTCATTTATAGAGCTTTAATTGTGAAGCGGAAATAACATAAAGTTTTCGTAAATCTGACATGTCGTTTAAGACGTAAAAAGTGCATATTCGCGATGTATCGGTGTGGTTAATCTTGCTAGTTGAAGAATACTAAATCTAAAATCGAAAGGCACTTACCATCGATTTTGTATTCAGTCAGTTTGGTGTTGATTTTCTCTTCGATGGCACTTAGGGCCATCAGATCGTATGGAGTGATGAGAGATATGGCCAAACCTGATCTGCCAGCTCTAGCCGTGCGACCCACTCTGAACAAAACAATAATAAACATTAATGAATATAAGAAAATTTTACAGGAGAAATCAAAGAATGAATATTAACTAGGAGGGATAACTGAGTAATCAGCAGATAATAGAAAAAAGGGAGATGGGCCAAGATTATAATATATAATCGGCAAATTATGGCACTTTTGCAAAACATCTTGAGTGATTTGTTGCCACAGTATGTCAAATTTACCTCTCTTTCGTAAAACATTTTCTTATCTTCCCGCGATTTGCAGTTTACATTATGAGGAATCTGATATAATGCTTTCCTATTTTATCAACAGGTGTCTCAAACTGACTTTATAGGCGCTTCTTGAAGCGTTTAAAATTCAAAACTGTTCATTTTCATGTTAATAAATTTTTGTTCTCGGATGAGGTCTTGTTAAAACGTGAAGGTGTTTGTTTTACTCGATTTTTATTACGTATTTACGTTTTAGTGTATTCATAATTGAAAACAATACGTGGAAACTTTAAATGAAAAAACAATCCTAAAAATGTTTTAAAAAATTTCTTCAAATTGGCTACATTTTGTCAGTGGGCACTGCGGGTGTTTGCAAATTGGCCAAAATGTGGGCAAAAACGGTCCAGTGTACGTTTGACGATTTAGTAGTAGATTCTTTACCTGTGAACATATTCATTAGGCTCCAGCGGCATTTTGTGATTGAGCACCAGCTGTACAATGGGTATGTCGAGACCGCGGCTGGCCACGTTGGTGGCGATGAGGACGCGGGCTGTGGCACTGCGGAAGGTGGACAACGCGGCCGCACGCTCCCGCTGCTTCATGTAGCCGTGCAGGCACACGTTGGGTATGCCAATGTTGTTCATCGTGGTAGACAGGAGCTGGCAATCTCTGGAATTATATTAATTGTGTGAAAATACAATGAAAAATCTTAACTATAATTAGTAATTTATTTTCCATAATCTCAATTTATCACTCAAGCATATTTAAAAAAAAAAACACCATGAGCGATACATATTTTTAGTTTTAGATTTGGCTGCGCACACGACCGTGAACTAAAAACGTGTTTTATCTACTCGTTTTCGAGGAAACTCCTGAAAGTCGTGCGATATTACATTGTCGATGTTTACAAAAACCTACAGCAATCGCTTTAGTAATTTCGTTTTTACACATACATACTTATTTATAAAAACGAAATAAGATAAAAATGACAATCCATGCGATCCAAGGTAAATATAAATTTTTTTACATAAGGTAATAAATTTGTTTATATATAAGTCAGGTACGCCTCGTAAGTCTGATAATGTTTGATAACAAGTTTATGGGTTCAAGTCGTTAAGGTAAATAAAAACAAAAAAATATTATATGTAAATAAGGATACAAATATAATGCCTTTTTTTATATGTTTTTTTTCTTCACATTTTTATTCATAAAGATTAAAAAAAAAACAGGACGGGAAGGACTGAGGACTGGAGGCAAATGGCAAGGGACCCCAGCCAGTGGAGAGCATTGATCATAAGTGATTATGATAATACCGATAAAGACTACTCACTTTTTAGTGGTTGTGAATACCATGATGTTTCCGTCTGCATTATCCCTGATGTAAGTGCGTAAAACTTCAACTAGGAAGACATCTCGTGCATATGCGGGGCAGATGACATATCGCTGGTCCAATGTCGATACGGTCGCTTGAGGGTCAGTTTCCGTCCAAACGTGCAGGTTCTAAAATTAACATAACCATATTTAAATTTATATACATTAACCTTTTCAATTATGGTTTTTTTAATGCCGATTTGACACAACGTATGGGTTTTAGTGCTTCATACGTCACATATGCGATATCCACGTACGGGGAGAGCCTATGATGGGACTCATATTATGCGTCAGCTGCGTAGATAAAGTTAATAAAATGAATATTTATTAATTTAATAAGGTCCATTTGTCAAAGTTCAGTTCTGAGATGGCTTATGGTATTTTTACAAAGATTTTTTTTTGCTGTATGACCGGGCACTGGGCTTTATTTTTATGTGATACTGCATAAGAGTTTCAACTATCTGAAGCCAGTCTACGGCATCCCCATTTTTTGTGTTAGTACCACACAAGAGTCCCTACTAACCGGATTCAATATACAATTTTTATAAGAATAACTCTTAATAGATTATAATAAAACAAAATTTAAGATTATAATAATCCACCACGATTATCAGTTTCAAAAATAGAAATATTAAGAATAACTCTAATAACTTTATGAAGGACTAGCTGTTTCCCGGCATGCGTTGCAATGCCATATTCAAATAAATAAAATGTTACTCCTTGCATGTCCTTTCCCGTGCGTTCCCCTCCGGCGTTCCACTTCCACCTTCCCCGCCACCGCTCTCCCGCTCCCCCGTCCCGCCAACCCCCCTTGCACTTCATTTCTTGACTCCTCTCCCGCCCGGCCGTAGCCGAAACTTTTTTCTAATACTAACATTTTTAAACTCGTGATATCTTTCTAATTAAATATCCAATTGAAAAATTCAAAAAGTTAAATAAAGGTATTGAAGCTGTCTTGAATATAAAGTAATTTATTTTTATAAGGATTAAAACCAAGATACAAATAAAGAGCCTTTTCAAGCGGCGACATTTTAATTAAATTTTTAAAATAAAAGAATACTTATTGTGGCATAACCATAATAGTTAGACATATGCTGTCAAGACCTTTTTTGTAAATAATGATGTGTTCTACAAAGTCGTAGTACATTATTTTATTCTATCATCAATAGTTTTCGCAGCGCACGCGATGTAAAGAATATTTTAGGTAATTTTTTTACACCTTGGGTTACATTGTTGAAGTTTTAGTAAGGATGCCTATTTTTTTGAAAATATAATATAGCCTATGTTACCCAGGGATAGTGTAGCTTCCCAACAGCGAAAGAATTTTTCAAATCGGTTCAGTAGTTTCGGAGCCTATTCAATGCAAACAAACAAACAAATCTTACCTCTTTATATAGTGTAGTAGATATACCCTACAATATAATATAACATTAAAGAAGAAGATACAAGGGTTGTCCAAGAAATAAAGACCATTCTAATTTTAAAAATCGTGAAAAATTTATATGTACAAAAAAATCATATAGCATTTTAGGAACATATCCCTACTTTTTTCGATATAGTCCACGTTATGATCGATGCACTTGGTGAGCCGTGGCACTAGGTCCTTGACTCCCTTCATAGAACTCCGCCGCCAAATTTGCTATCACCTCTCCCTCCGCGACCTAGTCGGTCTTCAAAGGTTTTCCCGCTAAATGTTGCTTCAGGTGAAGAAAAAGATACAAATCATGTCATTGATTGCCTTTTTGATTCCGGGGTTAGGTGGTGAACCCATGGTTCAACCCAAAAAACTTCACCTTGGTTGCAAAAAACCGAAAAAAAGAGATCCGAGCGCTATCAAGCGCCCTTGAGGTGATTTTCTCACTTGGAGCTATAAAAATCATTCAATAAATTATTATTATTATTTTCCATACGCTCTTCTGCATTTTGGGAACCAAAAGAGCACGCAATTTGCATATATGCCATCTTTCCCTCAAAATCATTTGTGTGGTAGACTTTTGACGTCTGGGAACAAAATTGCGATCCTACGAACTTCAACAGGGTGTACCCCCCTTAGTTGAGAAAGCGAATAATTGAGCGCACCTCGCAGGCGGCGGGATTCGACAGCCAAACGTCGATAGTAAATAGACACAAAGATCGCACTGAAGCAGCTACCAAGCCGGATCATCACTCGTTTTTAGGGGAAAGTCTTAGCTTCAAGCTAGTGCTGCCATATTTTGAGAAATAATGTCCGGGTCGCCGAAAATGAGGAACGGTCTTTAATTCTTGGACAACCGGTAGATACAATATAATTTATTAAACAACAAAAGGCTCCTTACATCTGTGTTCAATGTGAAAAGCTGGTTCTCCCTGATTTGTTCTGTGATAGTGGCGGAAAAGAGTAGAGTTTGTTTCTTGGTGGGACATTTGTCAAGGATTGTTCGAAGATCATCGTCATACGAGCCACTGAGTAATCTGAAACAAGATAATTTATAATAAGTTAACAATAATAATCTAAACGAAAATATGAAAGAGAACAAGACACAGAAAAACAGTAAAAGACAATGGTCGCAACCGGGACATTCTGAACGTTTTGACAGAAGGTGGCAATAGCGAAATTGGTTAACGCACTCGTCCCAGTTAGACGGAGAGGTCTGGGTTCGTGTCCCAGTTGCGACCATTGTCTTTTTCTGTTTTTCTGTGTCTTGTTCTCTTTCATATTTTCGTTTATATTATTATTGTTAACTTATTCTAATATGATATATTTCACTGATGGGAATAACCTTAAAAAAAGTATAAAAATAAAGTTTTTCTAATAAAAATTCAAGATAATTTAATCAGTTAAATTATTAAGAGAAGATGACCGTTTGAATGGGCAGCCTTCGGCGAACTTAGCCATATCCTAAAAAACAGGAAAACATCCTAACACCTTTGGGGGCGAGTATTTAAAAATATAATTTGAATGATTAAAAACCAAACCTATTCAGTTTAACCTCTCAACTGTCGCTGGTGGACCAAAACATTTTTTTGCTTTTTTTTTTGTTGTCAATTGCGATTTTAACCCTTATTTATAAAGAAACTGTATGAAGGACAAGGTCAGAATCACTTGCGTCAAAATCTTTTTTTAAATAACAGTTGATTTGATTAATCTAGCTTCTCGGAATGATTTTAAATGAATTTTCATGACTTTGCGGGTCACTTCTTAGCAGCTGTCAGTCGTAAAAACAACAATATTTTACGTCTTCAAAAAAGTATTTGCATTTATTTATTTGAAAACTCTTTTGAATTGTTATTTTCATATAGGGTGCGTATTCAGGTTTGTGTAGAATAAAATCAGCTTATATTCATACAAATATATTTTTATGAATAATAAAATCTGTTTATATTCGTATGAATATATTTTTTTGATATTTGTTTGCCGAAAGCGAGAATTTTTGTTTGTTTAGTTAAAGTTAGCTATTCTGGGAAAACTTCTTACGATGTCATCATGTAATATGTATGAATAATAAGACATATTATCTGATAAACGGAAAACAATTGCTTTGATTTTATATTGATATTTGACCAGAACTCATCAAGGTAATTTGAAGTAGCGTGGTCGTGGCGAGGTCTCAGGAAGTCTGCAGTCAGGTTGTAAGGCTGCGCTGCTTTTAGTGGCTTCTTTTGTTTCAACGCCAAGATTGGCGTACAGTTGAGAGAGATTGAGGTTATCCTTGAAACACTTGTTTTTTTTTTGGATATAATTGTAACTTTATTTAAGTATAAATTCACAATGAGAGAGTGACTGGCAATTAATTAGATAGAGAGCTTAATTGAATCGATAAATTTACTAGTTAAGTCTGAGAAGAGAATCAAAGAGAAGATTTTTCGAAATACCATCCAAAGTTCAACAGGTTAATGAATTTCTGGAATCTGGAATACTTGGAACATGTCTCGATAATGATAAAAAAGTAAGAATTAATTTGGTAATGAAGTGCTTAACAAAAACTAAACCGACCTGTCCGCCTCATCGATGACCAGGTATTTGATCTTTCTGAGGGAGAAGGTGTCGCATCCGTCCAGGTGGTCGGCCAGACGGCCAGGCATGGCCACCACAACGTGGGGGCGTCTGGCCAGCGCCTGCCCCTCCAGCACCTGGTCACTGCCCCCCGTCACCACGCACACCCGCAGCCCCATTGGCTGCCCTAGCACCGAGAACTGCTCCCCAATCTAAACATGGTTTGATTTCAATTCACATGGGAATTTATATTCATAATGAGAGACATAAATGAAGAGAATCATTTATTAAAAAAATCCAAATAAACGGAATATTTCTGAATGTATCCAAAAGTCAATGTAAATACATATCTGTTTTTGAAAGGTGATACAATATGCTTTCAAATTTTATAAATCGAAATCTTAATATATAAAACAAAGTCGGGTTAGTTACACTATTTATAACTCGAGAATGGCTGGACCAATCTTTATGATCTTTGATTTGTTGGATTTGTCTCCGCCCCGAATAGCAGAATAACTATTAAAACATCGGAAAAATACACGAAAAACAAAGTTATGAAGAAAATGTATTTTTTCATAACTTTTGTATGGAAAGAATTTTCATCTTTTGAAAGAGCTACAGCAATATTGTGATAAATATAATATTAAATAGTGAGTGAAATCCAAAAATTTAAAAACGTCAAATTTCAATGCGCTGATTGTTTTGCTTTTGTTCTTAATCATATAATGCTGCCCCTCTTTCTTACACACTAAATGTCAAAAGTCGAAAATGAGACAAACGAATGTCTGCACCCCTTCAAAGGAAAAATACAATAATTATAATAAATCTCTGAAATGAAACACATTTTTTTTTACATAAGCTCCACACAGGAGGCCCTGAGAAAAATAATTTCTCTCTTAGGGGATGGTGTGTGGAGGGTATTTTTAAGGAAGGGGAGGATAGGAAGTTCTGGGAAGGAAAAAGTGTGTCCTGGAGTGAATCCATCCCTCCAACGGCGGTGCAAGGCAATGGGTCAAGAGAGTCCGGCTGGAAAGGTCAAAAGGCCTCCCTCAACCAGTCTCTCTCGATCCGGCCCACCACGCAGGTTGGCAGACGCATCCACCGCCATGACCCGGACAAACGTCACCCCATGAACCCGGGCACCCCTGCTAAATCACCAAACGTAGCAAACCACTTGGGGTGACCTATGGCAGAGGTGTTGATTATCCAATACAGTAGAAGTCCATTAGTCCGGCATCCGACAGTCCGGAATGCCCGATAGTCCGGCATCGCTTCGGTGTTTTTAAAGCAAATAAAAACGCTCAAGAGCTATTCGGAAGTTTTCGGGATAGTTCGGGATCATCCGGAAGCGCTCGTTAATTGTTTCCGAACAATACCGAGCTAGTCTCAGCTGTCACAACAAATTCGAAGCGTTTTCGCCATTTTTTTGTGCATTGCTGTTTTGTTCGCATCGCAGTAAACATAACTTTTCAAACTGTTTATAAAAAAGTGATTTTCGTTCTAACTGTACAGTGACCATGTTTTCAAAACTTAACCCTTCGAGTTCAAAAGGAGAGAAACGAAAACACGTAACACTGACTCTTTTAAATCTAAGTGAAATATGTTTTACAGTACGTGTACATACATTGGCATTTGATAGACCGGAATTTTCGATAATACGGCACCGAGCCGGTCCCGAACGTGCCGGATTATCGGACTTCTACTGTATATAGTACCCGGGGCGGCGGCACCCGTACCCGCCTCCCAAATTCCCATAAGTGGGAAAGTAAGAAAATCACGAAAAATATAAATCCGTAGACAACGCCATCTCTGATACTGAAAAAACAAAACACGGACAGTTACGCATCGATAATTGCTTCATTGTGTAATTTTTAACATAATAAAAAAACTGAATTTAATTCAATAGTTATTGATTCTGAGGCGGTACGAAGTTCATCGGGTCAGCTAGTAAACATATAATTTATAAAATATAAAAAATTTGATTTTCTATTTAAGCCCTTAGGCCAGCGGTCGGGGAACTTTTTTAACCATTACCCCAAAATATTTTTGCGTAAGTCGATATTACCCTTTCCCCCCATTTTGAAAAGAAGACAATCAATGTACCTATATTTAAATTAAAAAAAATTATTGAATTAATTTACACAGAAAATAAAAAAAAAGTTACATGAAAATAGTAAGTATGTAATAGACAAACAAAATAAAATTCTCAAATTGGATCAAACAAAAATTCAGATTTTCAGGTTTCCCTTTCAGTTTTTGAAGAAATGATGTTGCTTCATATTTGATACAATTACTTCAAAATTGGGACGTTTTGATGTAAGAGCAATTTATATACAGTCTTCGGCGTTTAATCGATTTCTGTTCTTCGTTTTTATGTTCATTAGAGTGGAAAAGCCTTGTTCACAAAGATGGGTTGTTGCCATTGACGTATGATATCTAGACGCGCCCTGTGAAATGCAAAATGACGCAAGAAGCCAGCAAAAGCAGGCTCAAGGCCCATTTATGAAAAAGTGCCTGCATTGTTTTGCACCGTTTAGATCGCATAGTGCTTTGTGTTGTACCTTTTATCGGTCTAAAAGGTCTACACTGGCACTAATTTGTGTATCAGCGGTCCGGACCGAGTTAATTTTTTCAAACACAAAAATATACCACTTCCGAATATTGTACAAGGTACACGCCGCGGACTTTATTTTTGAAAATGTAGTCTGCTATCTGACTACAACAAAAAAAAATACACCTTACATATGTCTTTTAGACAGCGTTTTAATAAACGTAATAATGTTAAAGAGTTACTTTTGTTACCATCAAAGTTTCCTACGTCATCAAATCACCGCACTGTTTGTGACGTCACGATAGTTCGACTACTAATACATACAAGGAGGGCTAGTATCACAATTTAGAAGAGTTTTCAAACTTTTTTAAAGCGCGACCCGCTTTCAGTAATAAAATAAATTATACTTATTCCATAAATTATAATTATAGTTACATAAATTCACCACCCGCTGTTTTTTAGGAATGATCAACCTTTTTAGTCGAAGTGTTATTAATGTATCCATTATTATTATGTATGCGGACCTTGGTGGGAGGGTATGTACAACGTAACCTGGTTAACTTTGTTGTCGGTGGAGTCGCAAACCTACTTTACATATTGTAAAACAATATTTGTTTAATAAAACTATCAAAGTGGGTAAAAATAAAGCGCCGCAGGTGAAAATTTTATATCTGCAATGCCAAAACAATGAATGCTATCGATTTTTTCATTTGGAAATGTAAAATTTTGGCAGTTGATTCAAAAAGGGCAAAAAATGCCAGACAAAATTTTTACTACGTTCAAGGTCAAACCAATATATATATTGGTATCTTGTAAAACAATATTTGTTTAATAAAACTATCAAAGTGGGTAAAAATAAAGCGCCGTAGGTGAAAATTTTATATCCGCAACGCCAAAACAATGAATGCTATCGATTTTTTCATTTGGAAATGTAAAATTTTGGCGGTTGATTCAAAAAGGGCAAAAATTGCCAGACAAAATTTTTACTACGTTCAAGGTCAAACCAATATATATATTGGTATTTTGTAAAACGGAAACCTTTAAAATACATTAAACACAGATCTCAACAAAAAACCGTTGCAATATTCTTCAATTAAGGTCGCAAGTTAACTATTTTTTTTTAGCCACGGCATTCCGAATTTCTACCGTTTTATAACATTTTTCTCTTGAACACCTTAAGTTTTTAAGTTTATAAACGGTAATTATATGAAATTTTCCCCGATAGATGAAAATCGTAAGCTATACTCCAAAAATTATTATAAACACTATATTTTTGATATTTTACAAGTTATATATAGGTATTTGAAAAATTTCGTAATTCATTGTATTTTTAAATTCTTTTAAAGACATTTTCCGTCAGATTTTTGTTCTATTTCAAACGAGTCATATTTTATTAAACATTTTCACAATTTTTGCTTAAATATTATCGTTTTTAAGATTAGCACGCTCCCTCTAACATTCGTATTTACGTATATCCCCTTCCTCTTCTTTTTGAGGGCTTACTACTGGGCTTTAAATAACCACTAATTTCAGTCATTTTTTATTTATTATACGCAAAAAACCTAATGATTTGAGTAGCTGATTCAAAACTTTAGAGAGAGATTATATTTTTTGCATAACACCTTTTGCAAAACAGAATAGAAGCCTTTAAACATTTTTTTTCTTAGCAACTTTTTTTATATTTTTTTGTAGTCAGTCCGGAGAGCAGTAAATTTGCTTGCGGACCGCTGGTTCCTCATCACTGTATTAATGATGAGCAACCAACTTGGACAGCCCACGGTCTCGGTTTTCAAGCAAACGATGAATGGATTTTTTTATTAAACTCATTAAGCTTACGGACCATCAGAAAAAAAATTGCAGACGCATCCGCCGCCAAGACCTGGACAAACATCACTCCATTAACCGGGCACCCCTGTTTAGTCACCAAACGTAGCGAACCACTTGGGGTGACCTATAGCAAAGGCATTGGTTATCCACGAAATTAAATCGCTTGTCATAATAAAGTAAAAAAATATTTTTTTACAATTAAATTTATGAATATCTTTTGACCCACTTATAACCGAAAACCGCTTATAAGCAACACAACTTGTGGATATTGTTCATGCGGCCAATCCGTGACCAACTATTAATGTATTAGTTCGACAAATTACACAACAGGATAACTTGGTGGTCAGTTGTATATTGCCGGGAACTCTGTATGCAAGACGGCGGAATTGGAAGGAGAGTTTTATTGCGAAATTACTGTTACTGGCGTTATTTTATTCTGATTCTTACTATGAGAGGGCTTGTCTAGGGTATACTTGGTCGAAGGTTGTTGCAAATGGCAGCAACTTTTTTACTGCTCCTCATGTGTAATTTTGAAAGCCTTCGTAGCTTTTGACATCCAAAAAGACGACAGATTGGCTTTGCTCTCAAATTGAATACGTGCTTCAGCATTAGATCGAGGTTCAAGTATTGTTTCTGCCAAACCCGGAGGTTCTTCTGGTATGTTAGCAATTTCACATTTAAAAGAATTTACAACCCATGATTAAGTTCGTAAAAATACTAACACAATTATGTAATAGCAAACTAGAAAAATTTCCTTATTACCCAAAAAAAAAAAAAAATTTTTACCCCATTGGGGTTAATTTACCCCGGTTTGTTCGCTTTTTAGAGCAAATCATACAGAAATCGTTGTCTCCCTTACTATCATGGTTAGAAGTACGATCTAAACGGTGTTAGATAGAGAAAAACACCACACTTTATGTTCAAATCTAAAAATTAGGCACAAAATAATTAAAATGTATACCTTTAAGAAACCAAATTTTCCGACAGCAATTTGAAAAAAAAAATTAAACTTTTGGAATTTTTTAATAATTATTTTTAAGTCAAATGAAAAAACGTGAGGTGAGCCATTTTTTTAAATGATTTATGTTTGCATTCAAAATTTTATATTTTAAATATTATCTGCCTTACTAAAAAACCCCGTGAAAATTTTATTCAATTGACAAATGCCCGCGGATGTGAAAACATTACTAATTAAAAAATTGTTCTTGGAAAAAAATACACACTCTTTACACAGCCTGGGGGGGTAGTTTATCTCTGTTTTAGTAATGATGTCTGAAGAAAATTTGGAATTTTCCAAAGTATTTTGAATTTTCTATATATTTCTTATTTTTGAAGGTGTCGTAAAAACAAATACCATTTATAAAAACTAGATAAAATTACCTTTTAGATTTGTGTATTTAAAATGCACTTTAGTTATAAAAAACTGCCATATTTTAAGATTTAAACACAGAAAAAAATTTCTTACCAAAACAATTTTTGATATAAGTACAGAAATATATAAAAAATTAAAATTTAAAAAATACAGACCTTTTATATAATGAATTTGGAATGGAACTGTCACCTCACTTTTTTCTCGCGTATACAATAAAAAATTAATAAAATATTTTCAAAGTTTTTTATATTGCCAAAAAACTAACCTAAAAATATAACTGATATTCAAACAGATTTCTTGCACCACTGAATAAGTTAATTTCTTTCATAAGTTTACAACCACATGTATTAGATATATTAATATTTAAAAAAAACACCACTTTTAAGAAATTCTCATAAAATAAATATGCTAAACCACTCAGCAACATAAGCAGATATACACGTTAATATGCCGACATCAGTTAAGTACAATAAGCGTGTTTACACGTCAACGCGTATGTTTATACAGAAATCGTCATAACTCCGTTACTGTTCTAGTTACATCCCTAAAACAAAAAGAAGAAGCTCCATAATAAAACAAGCTACTCATCACTATTCAAGATGTCCATAGAAATAGATTAAAAAAATCTTTTCTGTCAGCTACATGACAGACCGCCAAATTGCCTATCCACTGTTCGACATCGTTATTTTTTTATTAAATATTCTTGTATGAAATGATAAAAAAGCGAGGTGACCAAATTGTTTATTATACATTTATAAGATAGAATAAATATTGTCTTTTATATAATCCGTGATTTTAGTACCGTTTTCAAATAAAAACATCACGTGAGTCATTTTTTCATTTTTTTTATGTTTGCATTCTAAATTTTAATGTTTACAAATGTTAATATTTATTTGTAACATAACAATTTGAAAGCTTATTTCATATCCTTTCAAAAACAGTTTTTAGTATTCGGCTAAGTTCGGAAATGTTTCATTTATAGAGCTTTAATTGTGAAGCGGAAATAACATAAAGTTTTCGTAAATCTGACATGTCGTTTAAGACGTAAAAAGTGCATATTCGCGATGTATCGGAGTGGTTAGATGTAAATTTGAATTTTTATGTACCATATAAAATACTTTTTGACATTTCCACTTTGAAAGTACAATTATTGTTATTATAACTTCACTAAAACTTATGAAAAACCACAAAAAACACGGTAAATATATCAATCCTATGAATATAAGGTTAAATTAGTCATATTAATATAAATTACAATCACATTTGTTAAATTACAAAACATATTGCCGGATACAAAAAAATCACTCGCTGTTTAATATGTTTTCACTGCGAAGGACGAATTCGCTGGCGTCACCACCTAGCGGCTATAAATGAAAACAAACAATTTAATGTGTACAGTATGAAAAATTGCGTGGTAGCCAGATTTACAAGGCGTTTTAAAGTGATATTTAAAACGTATTTTAAGACCAACGTTATTGGTAATATTTCATGTTTTAGTGTAAATTTGTTTTATTGATGTTGCTGCAAAAACACAGGTTATCGGTCGTGCTGTGGTTTTTTTTAGTAAGGCTGTATATGTTTATTTCTAATTATAAAATTTGAAAGCGTATTTTATCACCTTTCAAAAACAGTTTCAGATTTCAGAGTGTTCAGAAATATTCCAATTATTTGGATGCTATTGTAAAGTGGAAATATTTTGACTTTCCGACAAAATAGACCCAAGGCTTAGAGGTTAAATGATTAATGTTAATTCTGTATCATTTAAAAATTAATTATAAGTAGATGATAACCTGATGCGCTAATTCATGTGTAGGTGTCAGCACTAGTGCAAATATTCCGTAGGGGTCATCGGAGAGCTGCTGCAGCATTGGGAGAGCAAAGGCAAAGGTTTTTCCAGATCCTGTCTTGGCAGCTCCAATGCAATCCATCCCCTTCAGGATGCTGGGTATGCAGGCCTTCTGGACCGGGGTTGGCTCCTTGATTCCTGCAAATAATACACTGTATTGCTCACACTCCCAGTACCGCTCTGGTGAGAGATCTCATTATCGTAATTCAGTTTCGAAACTTTGCTTGTGGTATGTTGAGAGGCTGAAGGCAGTGGGGAGGAGAAGGAGATGGGGAAGAGGAAAGTGAGGAAGTATCTAGCTATTCAGATCTGCGTTTGTGGGATCGTTATCGAGATAACGGACGTAATCTCCTGTCAGATTTGTGTGATTTTTACATATTTACTGTCACATATTTTAGTTTAGATCATTTTAAACACAAATTCCTGCAAGTATGAATGATTATTTATTCATTAAATGTATGTTAAGTTAAGTTATGTCTTTAAGCGCCCTTGAGGTGATTTTACAAATTGTCCAATTATTATGTTGTACTTAGAAAAAGCAAATAAACTCACAAATCTGACAGTAGATCACGTCCGTTATCTCATAACGATCCCACAGAAGATATAGAATCGCTTGGCTGGTGATCAAACACGGCTAAAGCCATTTCAAGCAACATTTCAATTCTGAGTGGTGGTCTTACACCAGGGCGATACTGAGAGCATCTTCGACTATGGAATGTGCCACAAATATACTATATATTATTTTTGATTAATTAATCGTGAAATAACCCAAATTACTTAATGAAAATTTTTTTTAAAAATATATTTTTTATATATTCAATTTTTCTAATATTTTTTTTTTAATGAAAACCGCACAAGAGTCCCAACTGCTCCCGCCTGGAGCCAGTGATACTATGGCATCCCCAAATGGGGAATATTGTGAGGCTGAAGGTAGTGGGGAGGGGAACGAGATGGGGAAGAGGAAAGTGAGGGAGTATCTGGCTTAATCAGATCTGGTCATCAAACACGGATTAAGCCATTTCAAGCAACGTTTCAATTCTGAATGGTGGTCATACACCAGGGCGATGCTGAGAGTATATTCCACTCTGGAATGTGCCCCGAATATACTATATATTATTTCTAATTAATTAAAGTAAAGTCACTAATGCTGGACAGTGAACTAAAGGAAGACACTTACCAAAAAACCTTCTTGTTTTAAGAACAATTTTAGTAATATGACTCTAATGTCAATATCATAGGACTCCTTGCTCTATCTATAAATCATTCTCAAAAGCTTTCAAAGAGTTTCTGAATGAAATTTCAAAATTACGTCAGTTTTTGTAAATTATGTGACTGAGTGAACGCGCGTTTCGCGATTTCTTATTTTATAGGTTAAGGAAGCAGAAATTTTGAAGGTAAGTTTTGAATCAATATTTATTAGAACTTTACTTTTTTAGTTGTTTCTGAAGGTATCAATGTTACTTAAGAATAGTTATGAACGTTTTTTTCTTGTTTTTGTTAATGTTTTTCTAACAAATTATGACATGTCTACTATTAGTTCAAAAAATAGGGAAAAATCTAAAAGATGACATGTGTGTCTTCCATTGGTGTTCTAAGATATTGAATTTTTACGTTTATTTTAGCACTATCTTGATCACAATTCCCAATTACAAGGTTACTGTAGAAATATCAACAATTTTCGATCACTTTTACTAAAGGTAGACATGGTGTCTATTATTGGGGTATACATGATGTCAACTATTGGTTCTATTGTTTTAGTTTGATAATCATGCCGCCAATAAAAGAACAGATATTCCGTTATTCCGAAGCGGACATGGTAGCAGCTATTCAAAAATGCAGACGAGGTGTACCGACATCAACTGCGGAAAAAAAAAGTGGAGTACCTAGGGTAACTCTGCTAAATAAAGTAAAGGGGAAGACACCAATGAAAAGAAAAATGGGAAGAAAATGCTACATCTCAGAAGATAATTAAACTATGCTTGTAAAGTGGGCAAAAGCAATGATGAAACAAGGATTTTAGGCAAGGTGAATTTAGGCAGTGTGAAAAAAATTGTTGATGATTGAATAATTCAATATCAGAACAAAGCAATACCATTGAAACATTACCATCACTTACCACGGGTCCAAGTAGCAATCCATTTATAATCAAACCCATATCACAAGATACAATTTTAGAGCCTCCATTACAATATTTACCCCTAAATGAAGGCCCTAAAACTCCCTGTAAAGAAGTCCAAGAAAGCATTTCTCTAAATCTCGAGGCCACAATGGACAAAGTTTCGTCGATAGAACCACCTACGTCAAGGCGTTATAGACCACACGAAAGTTGCTCCATATATATCACCAAGTCCATTCAAAAGAGCTTTTTTTTGTCCAACACCCAAAGAATACTCAAAACGAAGAAAGAAAGAAAAAGTGCCTTCTGTTATATCATCTTTGGAATGGCAAAGATATTATGAAAACAAAGAGAGAAAGAAGACTGAATTAGATGAAGAGAAAAAAGAAGAGCTGAGGAAAGAAAATAGAAGAAAGAAGAGCCTGAAAAAAAAGGACAACCTAAGACTGATAAGAAGTTATCTAAGAAGAGTAAAAATAATGTAAGAAAGAAATCTAAGAAGACTGACTACAACTCAGGTACGGAAGAAGAATGGGTAGAGTCGGGAGACAGCGCGGATGATATTTCTGATGAAAGCATTGATGAGGAAAATGAAGAAGAAAGAAATGAGGATGCGAGTGGAATTAAGCAAAGTGATTATATTATTGTTAAGTTTCCTGGAAAAAACAGATATTACAAATAAGTTTGTGTTGTTCAAAAGGTAACTAAAAGAGACATTGAAGTTATGGCTACTGTAGTACTGTAGCATGTGACGAGTCTAAAACTTTATTCAAAGAAAATGGAAAAGATATAAGTATTATAACTGAATCTCAAATAATTAAAGTCCTTGATGCACCAACAATGATTATAACGGGGGATGGAATTAAGTACAAATTTGATAATGCCTTAGAGGTTGAGGGATAATTATTAGAATAAGTTTGTATTGTTATTAAGTATTTCATTTCTTTCTTAATTAATGTCAAGTAGTATGTCAACTATTAGTGCAACTGACTGTCTACCTATGGTGATTTTAATTTTTGATGATGTCATCTATTAGTACTTATGACAATATTAAAATAAAAAATTATAATAATTGAAAGTATGTTGATTATTGGAGATTTTATAACAAAATATTATTTTCTAAGATTCACTGTATCCTACATAAAAAAACTGTAGTTGTTTTGTTTAGATAAATATTTTTTTTTTTCATCTAAAGATTGTGTTTTCCTTAAAGTGTCGAGCATTAGTTCCTTTACCTTAATTGTGAAATAACCCAAATTAATCAAATAAAATTAATTAATATTATCACTTATTTTATAAAAAACAGTTTATTTATAAACAAGTTCTGCTATGTGGTTTGGATAATGCCTTCAGATGGCGAAACAGCTGTCATAATAATTTCACAGCAGAACTTGTTTATAAATAAACTGTTTTTATAAATTAAATAATAATATTACTGAATACAAAAAAATAAAATATTAAAAGGAATGGAGTTTAACAAATTAAACTGTAAATAAATACATGAACAGTAAATAAATAAAATTTACTTGCGCATGCCGGGATTTGAACCTACGACCCGCGGATAGCTAGTCGAGAGCGTTACCCCTTGACTATGGAAGCTGTTAAATAAATAGCAGTAGCCGTATTAAGTGACCAGAGGCGTGATTTTGTTTCTACTTACAGATAAGGAATTTTCATTAACCTTAAAATTAATGATTAATAATAATAAATAATTAATTAATAATTAATAAATTCAGCCGACAGAACTGGAATCTGATTATAAAGGAAATTCTCAACCTTCCTCCTACCCATCTCTCGCCTTCTGCACTTTTTCAACTTTACAACATACCTCTTTTGTGGGTGCCGTAGTCCCACTGATCAGGACACTTGAAGTAGTTGTACTGTAATTATTACGTTTAAGCCTTTGCCTCATTTATGAGGATATCACCCCCACATCATGTGGAGAGAATGCGAACATCAAGCGTCAAAGTCCCTACTGAACTTAAGACCGACAGGGCGAAGAAGCCTGGGAAGGCCAAGATTAAGATGGAGCGACAACGTCCTCAAATATATATCTACCTTGGAGCTTCTAAACTGGAGAGAGCTGGCACAAAACCGAGATGAGTGGAGGAAGACTCTTGAGGAGGCCAAGACCCACCAGGGGTTGTAGAGCCAAGAGTGACGAGTGTTGTAGTATATCTACAGTTGACAGCCCATTTTTTTTTTTTTTTTTTTTTTTTTTTTTTTTTTTTTTTTTTATTTAATTATAATGTATTACAAAAACATGGTGAGTAACACATTATTCCCAATGAGTTGAGAAAAAACTCATTACGGGAAGGACAAACACATAAGAGTACATTTTACACAAATATTACATGTTTAAAAAATACAACATAAAAAGGGGAAAAAAATGCATTGTCAAGAATAGAGATTTTAGAAAAACTGAGGACATCCATACACATAAAACATATAAAAAAATTTAAAAAAAAACGTATGAAGGCGAGCAAATATTCACTGGTTTAAAAACATTTTCAGGAAATGTTCTTTAAGCGTTTTAACTAATTTTTTTTTGTTATCTACTGGTTGCTTAATTTCATTAGGTAATGCATTGTATTGTGTATTTGCAATATATTGTAATGATTTAATACCAAATTTAGTTGTGTGGGTAGATGATGCTAAGTGTATTTGATTTTGGGATCGTGTTTTGTGCTGGTGTATATCGGAATTAAAGGCTGGTTTAGTGTTGGTGTGTGAGGAGTGTTGAATTATTTGTAGGATGGCAGTGGTGATGCTATATTTTGGCAGAATGGTAAAGGGAAGTATTTGTGTCAGTGAGTATATATCTTTGACATGTGTATCCCATGGTAAATGGTATATATTTCTTATGGCTCTATTTTGGATTACTTGTATTTCGGATATTTGTTTCTTAGTAATGGTGCCCCAGATACTAACCAGATAACTTAGGTGAGAGTGGATCAGAGCATAATATGTGGCACGCAGTAAAGCTATGGGGAGCACATCTTGAAGTCGATAGAGTACACCAGTAATCGGGGAAATTTTGGATTTTACATATTCAACATGAGAGTTCCACGACAGGTTAGAATCTATGAATAACCCCAAATATTTCGTTACTTGTACATTTTGGAGCTTTTCATTTCCAAGAGTAATATTCATGCTCATATAATCTTTTTTCCCGAAAGTGAGGTAGTGGGTTTTTTTGACATTGAGGCTTAATTTATTTATTCGCAGCCATTTAGCTAGCTTTGCGAGATCTTTATTCATTAGAGATTCAAGTTCCCCCAGATTTTTGCAACGATAGTAAATCACGGTATCATCAGCGTAAAGTTGTAGTTTTCCCGAGATGCCGCATTTAGTTATATCATTGATGTATAGTAAGAAAAGTAGGGGTCCCAGAATCGAGCCTTGTGGCACTCCACATGTGATTTTTCCAAAGTCGCTTAGGTTCCCTTCGATGTCGACAAGGCAAAATCTATCAGATAGGTAACTTCGGAGAAGCTTTAAAGATTTTCCAACTATACCCAAATGTTCCATTTTCTGTAGGAGTATTTCATGATCTACTGTATCAAAGGCTTTTTTTAGGTCTATAAAAATAGCTGCTACGTATTCGCCCTGGTCTATGTACTGCTGAATGTTCGAGATGAAATCGAAGGTGGCACATTGGGTACTGGAGTTTTTTCGAAAGCCATATTGTTGTGGTGTTAGGATATTGTTGTTAGAGATATATTTTAGAAGTCTATCCTTTATAATAGTCTCGAACACCTTTGAAAATACTGATAAAACCGATATTGGGCGATAGTTAGAAATACATTTTTTGCAGTCTTCTTTATAAATTGGTATAATTTTTGCTAGCTTTAATTGATCTGGAAATACTCCCGAGCCTATAGAGGAATTGATAAGTTGCACTAGGTGCCCAGCTAGTTCTTCTTTACAGGTTTTAAGGATGCACGGGGTTACTCCATCGATACCTGCCGCTGCATTCGACCTAAGTTTCGAGATGATCCTTAATACCTCACCCTTATTTGTCCTAGCCATATATAATGATTGACGTGCCTTTGGTTCTACATAAATAGTATTACAGTCATCCGGGAATGATGGAATGGCAGCTGCCAATTTTTCTCCAACCGATAAGAAGAACTCATTAAATGCTGAAGCTACTTGACCGGGTTCCCTAACCTCACAATTATTTATGATGAGAGATTCGATGGTGTTGGAGGGTTTATGTGCACGGTTAGACAGAATTGAATTAATGGTTTTCCAAGTTTTTCTGGGGTTATTCAGGTTTTTTTGAAAGCTATTGACATAATATTTGTGTTTCAAACTTCTCCTATAATTAGTAATTAAATTTCTCAGTTTATTTTTATGTACTGCAAGAGTCATATTACCTGGGTCTTGTTTCCATTGCTTGTGAAGCTGGTTTCTTTCCTTGATTAGCGAATTCAGTTTAGAGTCGAACCACGGTGTATTTAGGTGTTGTTGATTTCCTATTTTCACTTTAGGTGTAGTTTTACCTGCTTCTATTGCACTTTTGACATAATCGTTAAAATCTTTATAACTCTCTTCTGGTTTGGTTGAATTGATGGTGAATTTGTTAGCTGCAAAATCCAATTTTGGATGCCTAGCTCCTAAATAAACCACTTACCTAGCTAGGCACTGTGCGCCTTACTGGTCACGCATCGAGGAAAAACCTCAACACAAATCTACATCCCAAAGCCGACGAACATAAGATTTATTATTATTTATAAAAAAAATCTATGACAGTTAAACTTTTTATTTTACCTAGGTTTTCGCACTGTTTGATCAGCCATGGTTTAATTTTCATCGAAGAAAACGACACGTTATCTTCCTCGGAAGACATTTTGCGTTAGATTTATCCTAAATCACAAAATTAACGGCACTTTATTAGAAATAAATAAACTTGTGGAACGCTCAAATTGCCTCAAATGTCAAAACATACTTTTTAGGTTATTTGTTCACATGTCAATGATAGTGTTCAGTGTTGCCCGAATACAAATTGTAAATTGACAGTTGAAAGTACATTAAGTAGTAGACAGCCGAGAAGCTTTCAGCGGATTATTTCTCAAAATTTACACTCGTAGGTAACATAATGTATGATCGTTAATATTGCTTTGTCTTCAAATTATTTGTACAAACAAATTAGTACATGACTGTCTTAAATAATAGTTACGAACAGAGCCTTGTAAAATTTTACGTGCGTTCCTCAACATAAAATATTAAGTAGGTGCCGACCATAAATATACTAACCCCGTGCCGACTATGCACGTTCTCGAGAGTACATTTTCCGTAAGGTATTTTCACCCTTATTAATAAAATTATTATGGGTCGTAAATCACGAGCAAACTTTCGATGATGCTCCCTCCCATCGTCCCATCCAGGTGAGATAAGCTTGCAGCATAAATGAACTAATACCTTGCAGCATCTCTTGCAGTTTCATCTTCATCTCGCTAACTACGCATGCGTTTCTCAACCAATGTGTCAAAAATCAATAAATTTGTCTGCCGAATAAATGCACGCTGCACCTTGCACTTCCCACTTACCCCCTTTCTTCTCAAACGCTTGCCGCTGCTGGACGTTCGCCAAAGATTACCCCTTCCCCATTGTTGGCAGTATTATGTCTTCTGCATTAAATTCGCCGGCAGACACTGAAGTCGAAGAAGATCTTCAACCGAGGTCCGTATTTTACAACCAATTTTCGATTTTTATGCTAATTGAAGTTTTTATAATTGAGCCGTCTACTTTTATGTGCCGTTTCCACGCTTGCCAAGCCTACGCAAACCTCCACAAACGCCAGCGTGGAAACAGGTCGTTTGTCTTGGCTTGCGTAGGCTTGCGTAGGGTTTGCGTAAGCTTGCAAGAGCTTGCCGCCGATCCAGTTGGGGTCGGATCCAGCGGCAAGCTTCGACAAACGCTCAGTGCAGGGGGGTATAACTCCGCTTCATTTCGTCAACCGAGTTCAAAAATGGTAAATTTCTATGACTGCGTGACGTCATACCGCGAGGACCAATGGAAAGCTTGACAGCTATGCGTATGTGTAATGTGTATGTGTATCAGTGTATAATGTATAATCCAATAATCCAAAATGGTCGCTCTTCAAAATGTCACGTTCTATTTACCCGAGCGCAATCTAAAACTTTAAACATGTAAATATCAGTGCGGTGTGGAATTAGCAGACTTGAATACATTGTTTACCCGATTTTGAGAACTCGTGCATGTGTTTTTGGATAATACTATCGTGAAATGGCACATTGCGATTGAATGCATAACCGTCGTGAATTCGTAACCTCCAGGTACAAATATTTATGTTGATTATTTATATGGAATTTTAAGCTCATTTCGTACGGCTATTTTAGCGAATAATTACAATCACTTCATAGTGTCATAGGTACATTAATTTAATCTTGTTTTCACGTATTTATAATGTTTTGTTTTGATCTGTCTGTCTTTATGTATCTCACGAGTTTTTCTAATACTTTCAGCTCGAAACACCAAAGTGACGGATAGTATCGGGCTGCCTACTTTCTACCCCTACAGCTGGCAGGCTGGCGGAGACTACAAATGCTGGAGTACACTCATTTCCTTCAGTAACGTTGTGGTGTCATACCGGGAGATGGGGGGCTGACTTATTCCACCACTTCCTGGCACCGCTGTCCTTGAGAGAACACAAGAAGGAAGAGTCTCCACCAGAACTCGACAAGAACGACACATTCTCAGTACGCCTTTTCTATTCTGTACTTTATATTTTTGTCAGTAGAGGGAGTACGAAAACAGTGTGTAATACAGTTGTGAATGATGAATGCTTGAGAAGGTAAATGAGTTTGTATATCGTGGGAAGTATGTTTACAAGAGATGGAAAGGTTGATAGAGATATTGAAAGAAGGGTTAATGCAGGTAACTCTATTAATGGAGGATTGAATGGCGTTGGCGCTAACAAAAAAACTGAAAAGTCTAAAGAAGTGAAAATGGCAGCCCACAATGGAGTACTGTACCTGATGTATGGCAGTGATTAACTGGCAGAGGAAAGATGAAAGTAGACTGAATGCTGTAGAAATGAGATTCCCGAGGCGTAAGTGTGGTAAAATCATGTATAGTCCCTTTCTGCCTGTACAGAGTATAATTAAAGCAATATATTATGTATATTTTACGCAGCAAAGCGTTTATTGGTCAAATGAATGTACGAGTATAGTTTCATATCAGTGATCGCTGAACCGGTGTATGAAATTTTTTGCTATAAGTTAAAGTGGTTTGTCTACTTTATTTATAAGTTTGTGCAGAGCGCCTTTGAGGTGATTTTTTTACAAAACTGGCGCTATACAGATCATTAAAATATCATTATTTATGATCATGTGAGAAATGTGGAGATCCGCAAAGAATGCAAGGCTAATCGTAATGAGTAAGATTAAGAAAGGGACCCTCAGATGGTTTGGGTATGTAGAGCGAATGAACGAAGCATGGAATGTAAGTAATATAACGCAAATGTGAGTGGTAGATGAACTCAGGGATGCCAGAGGAGAAGACCTGACACGATCAAGTGAATCAGATATATTGCCTCGGGCCACGTCAAGAGTCAGAATAGTATGTATGAGTCGATTTGTGAATGAGGCAAAGAGTGTGTGCCAAGACCGAGTTGTTTGGCGGAACGTCCTATCTTTCCACCCCTGTGGTGAAACAGCGTGATGGTTAGTTGGTTATTCTTGTTTTTAACTAACTAACTAACCAACCATCACGCAGTTTCTCCGCAGGGGTAGGCAGATAGGACGGACCGCCAAACAACTCGGTCTTGGCACACACTCTTTGCCTCACTCACATTCATACATTGTCTCATACATTCCTATTATTCTGACTTTTGACATGGCCCGACTCAAGTATCTGATTCACTTCCTCAGGCGTCCCCGTCTTCTTTTACTATTCACAAACGTTCATTCGCTCTACATGCCCTTGTATTTCCTTCTTCTTGTATTATTGTATTGTATACCCTGATGTATGGCAGTGAGGCATGGAACTGGCAGAGGAAGGATGAAAGCAGACTGAATGCTGTAGAAATGAGGCGAATGTGTGGTAAAACCATGTACGATCGTGAGAGAAACGTGGATATCCGCAAAGAATGCAAGGCTGACGTAAGCCTGATGTGTAAGATTAAGAAAGGGACTCTCCGATGGTTTGGGCATGTAGAGCGAATGAACGAGGAAAGGAGTGTAAGGAGAATATATGATGCAAATGTGAATGGTAGAAGAAGTCGGGGACGCCCGAGGAAGACATGGCACGACCAAGTGAATCAGATACTTGAGTCGGGCCATGTGAAGAGTCGGAATAATAGAAGAGCATGTATGAGACGATGTATGAATGTGAACGAGGCAAAGAGTGTGTGCCAAGATCGAGTTGTGTGGCGGTCCGTCCTCTCTGCCTACCCCTGTGGAGAAACGGCGTGATGGTTAGTTAGTTAGTTTTAGTTATTTCCTTGTTTCACTAATTCTTGTATTTCCCTGTTTTTACCTGTTTATAATAAAATATTAAAACATGTTATTGAGTTCATTTATTATGACATTCCATTTTATTTTTAAAATAATATTTTAGGCTAAAAAAATTTGGTAGGTACCGAAAGATAATTATATTGTCTATGGTCGAGCCTTTCATTGTTTCCTCTATTCTTGTCGATGGTGTCTATGACGTCATACCGCGAGGAAAAAAAAAAAAGTCGTCACATTTATGGCGTATCTATGGTGAAATAGCGTTGAAATTTTGTCTGAGCAAAAAGCAGGAAGTTATCAATCTAATGACTGGTTTATTTATGGCTCAGTGTAATTTCAGAACTGACGGCGAATGCACGCCGTTTTTGCTCCATGCGGTATATCGATAATTAACATTACGAGACATATGTATGACGAAAGAGGCATGCCTGACTTATTAAAATGTATAAGAACATAATTTGAATGCACTAATTTAATTTATTGGATTTACCTAAAAAGTCAATATAAATAAATAATCTTTTATTGATGATTTATTATTTATTACAATAAAAAACATATGATTTTTGTTGGAATAACTTTTTTTTATAATACAAGACAATATTATATTGTTTTTTTATACTTTGCTTGTATTTCAAATAAAAGTATGTTAAACCAAACGCAATAGCCTACACAAATTCGGCGTCCGCCATGCTCGGGTGTTGGTAGCTCACTGACGCAGTCACAAGCGTGTAAACGGCTTCCAAATGCCAGGCGAGATTTGCGTACGCTTGGAGCGTGTGGAGGTTTGCGTAGGCTTGGCAAGCATGGAAATGTACCATTAGAGGGCGTCAGACTTGGCTTCGCCAGACTCGTTATTGCTCGTTATGTTTTCCATATTATCCAAATATTTTTTAAAAACTTCTAACCATAGAACAATTATTTCTTCTGCTTCCAACGTTTATTTTCAAAAACGAGATCAAAACAATGACTAGGTCTAGGTACCTGGGGTTGCTAGAGAATCGGATCTTCAATAATTATTATTCCTGACATTATTTGGAGTAAATTTTTTTAATAAAATTTTGGTTTCGGTTGAATTTTTTTAAGACTTAATTTTTTTTTTTTCTTCAATATCAATTTGATTCGGGAGGTTTGGTATGGGTACCGCCGCCCCTGGAACCATTTATTGGATAATAAACACCTCTGCAACAGGTCACCCCAAGTGGTTTGCTACGTTTGATGACTTAGCAGGGATGCCCGGGTTCATGGGGGTGAGGTTTGTCCGGGTCTTGTCTGAGTCCCTTTGACTTCTCCAACCGTACTCTCTTAGAACATCGCCTTGCACCGCAGTGGGAGGAATGAATTCATATGTCCATCACTCCTGGACACCCTGATCCTAAGATTCCTACCCACCCTTTAACTTTTCTTTCCCAGAAGTTCCTCCACTTCCTTTCCTAAAAAGACCCTCCACACAGTATCCCCAAAGATGACATAGGCCCTGAGGGGAATTATTTTCCTCAGGGCCTCCTTTGTGGAGCTAATGTAAAAAAAAAAAATCTTCGACATGTTATTACTGGCCATTCAGAAGAGTAACCGCCCAAAGCCTCACGCCTACCAAAATTTCACTTACATTTATGACTTCAAATAATGTTAGGTATCACTGGTTAGCAAGTTAAGTACGTCCCTTAACTTATAAAAAATCTCAAAATTAAAAAAAAAACATCATGGCACCCCACTGCAAAAAAAAACCACACAACAAAATCGACTGAAATTGAAAAATATTCTGAGAAGGTATTTTTAGCTCTTCAAAAAACTTTCACCTTTTCACAGTTTATTAAGAATGAGCAAGAAATCAAGCAAAACATTCATTCTACGAACTACCACCAGGGTTTGGGATCAACTGATTGGGAATTCTTTACCCTTAAAAAAATGTATTCCTTTTCAGATACAATCCAGGCCGCAGTCACAACTGGACGAACGGCCTACGAACAGTATACCGATGCTTACAAGCCCTTTTGATATGGGCCCGCATCATGAAGGGAGTGATCTTTGAGTTAATAGCTGGTAGCAATAGAAGAGAGGCCCTTACCTTTTATCTAGTGGTAAGCATTTATTAAATTAAATTATTTTTATATTTTGTGTTGCATTCTCAACTCTTTGAATTCCTGAAAACATGAAAATAATTTTACTATGTTGTTCTTCAGATTCTAGAATTCAAATTCAATTCTTCAAATGTCATTTTTTTCAAAATTTATCAGATTCTAGACATTTCATCAGTAAGGATTGAATTCCAATTTGTATTGGCTCATCTTCTTACTCTTGCTTTCATCAGTTTTCTCTTCTGGAGTTTATCTCTTATGAAGTATGTCCCATCTCTGGAGTAGGCTACTATATCTCTACTAGAGTATATCCCTTCTGGAGTAGGTACCTAAATCGCTACTAGAGTATATCCCTTCTGGAGCAGGTACCTAAATCCCTACTAGAGTATATCCCTTCTGAAGCAGGTACCTATATCCCAACTAGATATTTCCCTTCTGGCCCCACTAGCATGGTCGATCGATATAGGTTTTATCGAAAATGTTGGTAACTTTTCATCCCTCCTGAGCACGACTGCAGGCCGCTAACGAATAAGCAACGGTTCACGTCAATTAAATTAGGAACCCTTAGTCATTGTGAACTATTGTTTGTTCGTTAGCGGCCTGAAGTTGTGCTTGGAAGCGATGACAAGTTACCGACATTTTTGATAAAACCTATATCGATTGACCATGCTAGCACCCCTGGAATAGATACATAACAATATCCCAACTAGATATATCCCTTCTGGAATAGATACCCACCCCTATCCCTACTAGAGTACATCCCTTCTGGAGCAGGTACCTAAATCCCTACTTATTTATTTATTTATTTATTTACATATATACGGCACAACACGTGCCATTAACATAATTGACATATTTATAAATAGTACAACAACATATACTACTAGAGTATATCCCTTCTGAAGCAGGTACCTATATCCCAACTAGATATATCCCTTCTAGAGTGGATACCTACCTGTATCCCTTCTAGAGTACATTCATTCTGGAGCAGGTACATATATGCCTTCTGAGTAGGTACCCATACCTCTATTAGAAGTACTAGAATATTATATCCCCTTTGGAGTAGGTACATCTACATCCCTAGTAGAGTATATCCCTTCTAAAGTATATCTGAGTATGTCCCAACTGGAGTACCTACATTGTTTCTGGAGTATATTCCTTCTGAAGAATATTCTTATGTCTATCACTTGTAAAGTAAACTAGTCCCAGTGAGAGCTCGTTCTGAAATCATCGACATTCATCCTCTTCCTTCTCACGTACTTTTTTGAAAAAGAAAACTACAGAAAATTCTAGAACGATGACGTGACAATCGTGACATACAATATCTCGCTGGTATTAGCATAGAAGTATGTTTATGGGGAGTAAATTCTTTCTAGAATGCCTATCTCTCTATAAGAGAATAAGTACAATCCGTCTGAATTATATTTCTTTGACAATATGCATGAAATTTCTTATTTGTTTCAGTGGACTGTCACACTTCTACTGCATAAGGTCATTCGAGAGAAGGTATCGGTCAATATGACTTTTTCTGCAGTGAGAGATCTCACCTCCTGTGAAAAAAAATATGTCTAATTAGGTACTATGTAAAATAAGTTATTTTAAAATAAAAGCATAGTAATTTTGATACTAAATTAATCTTTGTACTTATCCACAAATAAAATTAACAAAAAAGTTCACTGGAATAACTTTTGAATGTTTTGCCCATCATTATAAGTAATGTAATCATTGAAGAAGATTATACTTATAAATGACAAAAAAAAAACAGAGTGTGCAATTCACAAGCGGTAGAAGTGAATCCTTCAGGAAACTAAAGTAGATAGAGTGCGGAGGCTACGAAGCACCGCACAAAAGGAGACCGATAGGCTATGAAGCACTGTACAAGGAGGAGACCGATTATACTATCTCATTCTCTCGCAGACTAAATCCTGTAGATGTATGTGTTCGTCTCTTTTTAATGACACAATTTTTTGTTTCATCAAGTTTCAAATTACAACAGTGCTAAAGAAGTTTTCATTTTTTTAAAATTAGGTCTCAATGGCTGAGTGGATTGAGGCATTGTCCTGGTTAGGCAGAGATCCTGGGTTGGATTCCCAGTTGTGACAGCTACCTTTTTATTTTATGTTTCATGTTTCGTTTAGATTTATTATATTATATTTATATATTATCTTCAAGTATTAAAAAAGGTAAATAAAATTAAATTAGTTTTCCCATGCCGGGGTTCGATTCCGTGACCTTCGGATTATGAATCAAGAACCTTACCCCTCGACCACGCTGGCCGTCAAGTTAGATGAATTGGACAAGTGAAGCGGATGAGTGTAAGGAGAATATAATATGATGTGAAAGTGATTGGTAGAACATGTTGTGGACTCAAATACTTGAGTCGGGTCATGTCAACAGTCAGATAACAGAAGTATGATGAGATTATATTATTCTTGGTCGATGGAGATGATGCATGAATGTTAATGAAGCATGGAGAGTGGGCCAAGAAAGAGTTGTGTCTCGCTCCTGCGGAGAAATGGCATGATGGTAAGTAAGGGTATCTTCACTGCACCGGACAAAGGACTGTTAAGAGGTTCATAAATTAGAAAGGTACACAAAGTTAGACAAAAAACAAACAGTGTTGGATAACCAAAACCTCTGGTTACTTAGCAGAGGTGCCTGGTTTTGTGGGGTGAGGTTTGTTCAGATCTTGGCGGCAAATGCTTCTGCCCACTGACTGCGTAGCGGACTGTATCGGAAGAGGCCAGTTGAGAGAGATCTTTGATTTGTGCAGCCTGGTAGTAAGCTGGTCTGCCTAATATGATCACTGCACTGCTGAAAACTAGGTGTAATAGGTGGGAGAAATCCTGAGTGACTCATTTGTCAATAGTATCAATGTTATATATTTTTATATTATTTAATTTATTTAATATAATGGTAAAATTCAGTGAACATAATATATCGGTATTATTAGAGAATAAAGCAGTTTCCCAATTTTCAGTATGATGAAGCCATACTAAATAATGCAAAATCATACAAAATCGTATGTTTTTTTTTTTTGAAAATTTGACTGCTTAGAAGTATTATAGATGCTTCAATTAAATACTGCGTGTACAACATACCTTGGCCCTTAAAAATATTGGTCATTTTTTTTAATAAGTCTTTTAATAAGCTTAGAAAAAAATAAAGTATTAGGTCTATAAAAAACATTTTCAACTGAAAACTCTCCTACTTATAAACACTTTTTCGGATATGGTTTTATTGCATAACGTGGCAAATTCAGTTTCTTATATAATTATTGCGAAAAAAAAATGATATTTACGCCCGAACCTCACAAAATAAAATATAATATGCATTTTCGCGTTGGTATTTTTGACATCACGGCGACAATACGGCAGTCGACGAATTTGTTATATCAAAGTGAACCTTATACCGTCCACCGAAGAACGACTGGCAGCCGCCCCATTCATCCGTCATTACTCCTCCGAACGGAGCGGAGAAACAACGTGTTAGGGTCCGCGCTGCTTGTTTTCGTGAAATCAATTTAAAAATTCCGTTTTATTACAATAAACATTGCATAAAAAAGGAATTAATGTTTTTTACAGGCCTTTACGAAATCAACATGTAAAATAAAATTCTCAAATATCTTTTCCAACCTTTCCAAAAGCTTTTTCTCAAGTATTTTTAAACTCCTCCCATAAAAGGGCGTGAATTCCGATTTCGATTTTTTCCTGTACTAGTGGATCGCCTTAAGGTTTTGTTGTAGTTTTTAATAATTAATAATAGTTTTAGATAAAATATTAAGACAATTTCTTATTATTCTCATTTATTTTGTCAGTTTGAAAGGCTACAATGCACGTGTGATGATCAGTAATATTATTTTTCCAAATAATTGATTTTATTTTTTCAGTTTCATTTTTGCATTGCACCATACGGTCAATGATGGCCTTTGCCCAAAACATTTTCTCGTATATTTTTTAATACATGGTTTGAAATTGAGTTCAGATAATGTGTTAATATATTCAGTTTTTTCCTTATTACTTTTGTTTTCAAATTCATCAGATATATCGATATTAATGTCTCCTATAATAAATGCATTTTGAAAGCGATTTGATTTTATAAAAGATTTAATATTCTAATTATTAATGCTCTAGTTATGAGTTCTATAAAACGCTATTATATTGTAAAAAATGTTTTTTTTTTTAATATTAATTTGTACCTATACATATGTAGACAATTGACAAGATCGGTAGGTATTTCATTATCAGAAATATTGTTATAAATAGATTTAACAAAAACCACTATTCCAATGTTGTAAGTTGTAAAAAAAATATTTGTAACTAGTTAAATTATAAGTAAGTAAGTACTTGAGTTTTCACTAATTCTGGCTTCTGATAACACAATACAATCCTGTTTACGGGCAAGTTCATTTAATGCTAGTGTAAAACGATCAAAATTTTTAGAAACACTCCGAATATTTAAATGTAGGTTTGTTAATGATTTTAAAGGATCCATTTCTAATAGTGAGTTATTACATTCGACACTGGATAGACAAATATGTTCTGAAATTTTAAAAGACGAATCTATAGCTTCAAATAATGAGTTAGTCAAATCAAATATGGAGTATCTTTAGAATAGAGAAGTCCAGTCCAATTTTTTAATTTTTTTTTATGAATGACCTTCTAACTTAAATAACTGCATTTTTTTTTTTTTTTTAGAGTTTGTTTTAATAGTTAGAATAATTTTCAAAGTTTTAATTTTTCAAGGTCCCTCGAAAAACACCATATCTATTATGCATTTTGTGACGTCATCAACATTTCATCTACTAAATAACGATAAACGTATATTATGATTTTTATGTTGGTCTCCTTGAATCTCATATAGATTTGCGCAGGCGCCGCCGGCCATCATGCTTATTATTAACGCGTTGATTGGTCTATTTATGTTGTATGGCGCAATGGCGTCTGCCGTCTATGGCGACGGCGAGATCAGAAGCTTCGCAAAAATGACATGATGAATTTTACTTGCAGTTTTATGTTTTTAAAGATAATTTTCGTTTAAATGATCAATTCACTGTGATATTAGTGTAATTCAGCATAAGTACCAATGCTGCGTTACCTTTTTTTCGGTTTTAGTCCTTTAAATAGTGTTTTATTGGTGATTTATTTTCGTTGTACGATAGGTTTAAGGTTACGTCTGAAATTTTTTTTTAATGACTTTTCCGCGTGAATTTAATAAAACTTCTATAAAAGTAATATTATTTAATAATGTAAAAGACTAATGCATGTGTAAATAAATACAAAATACAGAAATCAACGCATTAACACCGAATCCAAGATGTCATATTTTTTCAGTTATTTTTTCGGAATCATTAAAATATTTTTTTATCCTTTTTAATTGTATGAACGAGATAAAAAGTGAAGTGACAGTTTTATTCCAAATTCATAAAGTAAGAGGACTATATTTTTAAAATTCTGAATTTTCCTAAATTTTTCGACCATTTAATAGATTATGTTTACAGTCAGCTGTTTTATTTTAATTTTTTTCATTTTGAAACTTAAAATACTGCAATTTTCAAACACGATCGTATATGTCAGATACAAAAATCTAAAAGGCAATTCTATTTAGTTTCTATAAAGGTATATGCTTTTACGACATCTTCAAAAATAAGAAATATATAGAACATTCGTTTGTGTCATACCTAAATTCCCATACAAATGACGTACAGTGATTACCATCGTGACGTCACCACAGAGCATTACACAGCATACCAACTTGACGCTGTGTTTTAACGAGAATATTAAAAATGCACTTTTTAATATTTTTTTAAAAACTGTACGTTTAATATTATTAAATAAAACTTATATACATATTCAGAATCAGCGTTTATTGGTCTATATGAACATATTTTTTTAAAGCCATAATATTTTTCACTGGAGTTCCTTATTATCTTCAAATATTGAGTATGCACAGGCGCAAACATTATTACATCTTAATATTTTAAAACATAACACGTAAAAAGTGATTTTTAAATTAAATAATTAAATTAGCGCTAACTATGAAAGAGTAGACTGTGAAAGAGTCACCTTATACATACACTTAATAAATTCGCTGTGAAAAAGATTTTATTTGTGCATTAAAAAATGTGAATAATTTTCAAATCAGGATTATCTTATTGAAACATCGATATTAGTACATTACTACATTGAAATATTTAAACAGATAAAATTATGTGCAATGTTTATAAAAATAAATTTATATTAACAAAAAAGTTATTTTTTCAATAGGAATAAAATACATAGCTGTTTTCTTTATTTGAACCAGAGCAGTATTCGGTGCCTCGCAAAGGAGGCAACAGATACTGACTACAACCGGATTTATTCACCGTCAAACTTTTTTGAAGCGCCGCGCCGCAGTCGCACGGGAGCCTTTTTTACGTATGTTGTGATATAATAATAATATTTGGATTATTTGTACAGCGCGGTTTTCGTGAAAATCCCCTCAATGGCGCTGTACAAACTTATAATGTATTTCTAAATTCTAGAAAAACTACAAACTAGACAACAAAATAATATAAATTGTGCCATTGGTAGGTACATGAATTTCAAAAGTAATCAGTAATCACGTTTTCTTTGTTCAGTGGGAAAGTAAAAGAGTAGGTACTTAAACGTGTGCATTTACTCTTCATATTTTTTTAATTCTCATAAAAATGTGTTGTAAGTCACTATTTTCCTTCTTTCAGTACTGCGTAGAGTGAGTATGCCCACTCAAACACCTGAAAAAGAAAAAATAAATTGATTTCCATAAAAAAGAAAAGTTTACACGATTAGTTTAAACACTTTTACATTGCCAATTACATTACATTCGTGTACTCGATGAAGACGCGTTGGCAGACCAGCTTTTTAAGGCTTACTAAACGTTCATTATCACTACATAGTAGTTTCATCCGTACACTCGATGACGTAGGGTTTATCATAGTGAGATCCTAGCATGTAGCAATATAGGAGCTGAGTTGGCAACGCTGCAGTCAGGACTGCAGGCACGCGGTATGTTGCCGTCTCTTTCTCTCCTCTACGTAACACGAAAAATTAATGTAATTTGAAATAGAGATGGTAAGTTCTGCATTTTGCCGGAGGCCTCCGAGACCTGATTCCTTTTAAAGTACTCGAGTCATAGTGTACGAACAGAGACAAAGCGGAATCGGTTTTCAGATTAACGGCGCTCAAGGGCCCGGTTCCACCGGCGGGAGTTGTCGCCGAGGTGTGGACAAACAGAAACCTGCGCTACCTGCGCGGTAGCCTGACAGAAGCTGTCAGTTTTTAAAAAATGTCGAGTTCGTCAGACGATGATATTTTACTCTTGGAGAATCCTTTCTTGAAATTAAAGAATAAAACAATTGGTATTCATCCAATTGGTTGTTTATTAAAAACAGCAGCAATTAATATGTCGCTCATTTTGATATTCGCGTCTCCCTTCAAAATTCAAAACAAGCTACACCAGTATTGCCATGTCCCAAAAATTAAAAATTTTTAAGGATAAAAATATTCTAAGCTGACGTTTGAATTACATTCCTGATTTCAAGATTTCTCGGTGCGACCCATGCTTAAAATCGTTTCACACTCAAAAGTACACACTTTTGTTAATTAATGACACGCTCTACAAGGTTTTTTGAAATAACCATGAAGGTGACCATAGAGGACACCAAATCATGAAAGGATTCAAAATCCACGAAAACATGGCAAAAACCAAGCACTTGGCAACATTGAGTTTCACTGACCGGCGTCATCGGCGAGCAGGAATTGAGAATTCATTCCGGTAAAGCTTATCGGCGCCGCCTCGCGCGAAAGCGGATCTGAACCTGCCTTCACTATGTTCGGCCTGATACGTTGACATACAAACATTCTTGTCGGCAGTCGGCCGCCGATGCGCCGACTAATCATAAAACCGGAACCCGCTTTGTCTCTGTTCGTACCTATAGGAGCAGGTCCCGGGTCCGAGTTCTTAGGTGCAGACTGAGCCCTGGGTGCTGTTGCGGCGCACCGAGCCGTGAAGGTACTGGCACACATGCTCACAGAATCCGGCTTATGAGCATGCTCATTAATGAGTACGCTCCTGTCAAAAATAGTCAACTGTACACATTTGCTCAGTAATGAGCTGGCTTGGTTTGAGCTTTCTCGTGAATGAGCGTGCTCAAAGCCAACATTTGAACACACATGCTACTTAATGAGCATGCTCATGTCAAAAAATAAACGTCATCGTCAAGTGTCAGTTCCGTTCTCCCAGAACTAAACAAAGTAATCTTATTGCTTGCAACGCAATTATTAATTATTTAAGAATCTTTTGACGAAAGAAAACAAAACGGTTGATTTGAGTTCAAAATGTCAACGGTTATACAGTTACAAGGACATAATAGAGTCAGTGCCGTCCGCACAGAAGTCAATTTGATTTCGTAATTGGATCACGAGAAGAGCAAACCTTGGAGCAAGTAATCCATTTGTTGTAGAAATACGAGAAGAAGATGTCAACGGATATAAAAATCATTTACGAATGCTTCCGCAGAAATTTTTATTTTATTCCAGCTAAAGTAAAATTGGAAATTACATTGAGATACCTAGCTGTCGGAGATTCTTTGTACATATTATCAGCGTTTAACAGGGTTAGAAAGTCTACTATGGCTAAATTTATATCTGAAGTCTGTGCTGCAATATGATTATGACGTTTGATTTGGGTCCAAGATTTCAACAAATCCGAAAATGACTAAATATTAAGAAATAAATGCTAATTTCAATAGAATGTGGTTTCATTTTGGAGGTAAAGGAGCTTTTGGGGAATTCGGAAATCTATTGTGTGTATTTTAGTGAACTTTTGTTCCAAGTATATTCGTGATTCCCATAATAAACCACGAAACACAATGTTTTTTCGTCTCCCCTGCGGGCTATTTTGACATTTTTGCTAAGAATGCGCAGGCGCGAACTGAGATCGGATTGACATGAGCATGCTCATAAGCTAGTCTGTTCACACATGCTACAAAGCTTCCCCTTCCACCCGATAATCCAATGAGCATGCTCATTAATCAAACGTCTGTTGATTTGTGAGCAAGCCCATTCGGCTTGAAATGAGCATGCTCATTACTAGCAATGTCACTGACACACATGCTACTAGGTAGCAATTGCTACTAGGTAGCATGCTCTTTGGCTTCAAATGAGCAAGTGTGCCCGTAGCATGATGCACGGGATCAAAGAATTCGAAGCCAGGACCTGCTCCTAGAACCCGCACAAGAATTCTGAACCCCGGTGCCGGAAAGAGAACCCGCACGCGGACTTGGGCCAGTCACCTGTCCACTGATGTGATGTCTAGGGAAATTTCCCTAGATCTAGGGGAGAAAAATATTTTTTAGGGAAAAGGGAAATTAGCACAAAATCTAGGGAAATTTCGAACTCTGGCAAAAAAAATTATTACATATGACAATATTACTGGTATTGTATTTTTTTTGGAATTCCCATGAGTCTTAAATATTGTTGATGTACTTACATTCAAGCAATGTTGTTTTAAAAACACTGACAACTCAAAACGATATTATGTATCTACCTAAAAAGATAAATGGGACTTCTAAAAAATAATTTTATTTAGGTTTCGAGTTGCGTTTTTATCTGTTTATTACAAGAAACTTTCTTCAGTTTCAGTGATTGCGTTTGATTTTTATTTTGCAAACTGATTTTTATTAGGAATTCCGTTCCTAATTTAGTGGCAAAGTACATACTTTCAAATTATAGTAAGTTTTCAATCGAACTGGCACATATATGAATATTTATTAGTAAATAAAAAAAAACATTTTTTTAATAATAAGAAAATATTTTTGGAAAAAAACCCTCAGATTCGCCTTAATGACTATAAAAGGCAACTTTTTGCATTCGGGGCGATGGGAAACAACGCAATTAACATTTCAATTTCGAAAGTGAAATTTTACTTTGTATACTGATTTCGCGGGTATTTATGGTTGCTGTCATTTCGATCTGCAGGGTAGGCGACTTCATACGCATACCAATGGCGGATCCAGATGGGGGGGGGGGGGTCATGGGGGGTCATGACCCCCCCCTGGGCTGGGTTCAGGACCTAGGTGGACAAATTTTTAAACATAATGTTTTTATTTTTTTTTTTCACAATAAAGATTTTATTTAAGTACTTAATAAAATAACTTTTTTATAATATTCTCCACGAATGAAATAGGGTTTTTCCGCTGTGGATAAACACGTGATTCTTAGATTTATCTTTGTAGTACATGAATAGTTGCAGTCGGAATATGAAAATGGTTTTTCTCCACTATGAGTCAGCAAGTGACTTCTTAGATATCCCTTTTGAGAACACGAATTGTTGCAGTCAGGACATGAAAAAGGTTTTTCTCTTCTGTGAATCATACTGTAGATTTTTAAATCTTCCTTTTGAGAACTTGTATAACTGTATTCGGGACTGGAAAATTGTTTTAGTCTGCTGTGTATGACATGAATAATTGCAGTCGGGGCATGAAAAAGGTTTCTTTCCACTTTGGGTAAACGTGTGCATTTTAAGATACCGTTTTGTAGCGCATGAATAGTCGCAGTCACAAAATGAAAAAGGTTTTTCATCAATGTGAGTCAGTAAGTGTCGTTTTAGTTTTTTTTTCGAGAAAAAGCATAGTTGCAGTCAAGACATAAAATAGGTTTTTCTCCACTGGGTAAACATGTGATTTTTAGATTTTCGTTTACTTTGTAGTACAGGAATAGTTGTAATTACTTCGTAGTACATCAATAGTTGCAGTCTGAACTTTAAAAAGATTTACCACGAATATGTGACCCCCACTGGCGCCAAAGCTGGATCCGCCCTTGACGGATACATGGTATGCGCTTCCCCCCCCCCCCCCCCCCGACGCGGGTTTTGATTTGAAGTAGTACCCCCGAAATCTAGGGAAATTCTAGGGAAATTTCACCTCGAAATCTAGGGAAATAATTTTTTTGGGCATCACATCCCTGCACCTGTCGCACCCGAGCACGATTTGTGCGACGTACATTTTGGAGAAGTTCAACGAAATTCATTTGTGTCACAAGACACCACGACAACGTGGTCCAGCTGACTGAGCGTGAGCGACGATTACGACCGCAATGTATCATAACTTTTAATCTTTGAGCGTTTTCATCACAGAAATCTCTTATCCGTGAATTGATCATGCCGCGGTGCCAATTGATGTGTTTGTTTATGCTTTCCGGTACCCATTATTTTATAATCGTTTTGGGACTTCAGTTACTGGAGATTGTTTACGACTTTTTATTATTTTTTGTTTATAAACATTCAGAATTAATAGATATTGTCGTGATCTCAACATTAGCTTGGGCCGATTTCTTTTTCTTCCGAATTCCTTTTGGCGCTAGTAATAAAAAGTTGTCTTTGTATCTAAAACATAAAAAAAATAGTTAAAAAAAAAATCAAAAATATCCTCCGGCTCCGCGGGTCCTTTGAAGTTTGAGAAAATATTGAAATATTTCCATTTTTTCAGCCTTTGCAAAAAATATTCTGAAATAATTTCAAGATGTTCATTAATGAGATTTTGTTAGATAAAGTCTATAGCTTCGGTGTATATATAAGCTATTTATAATTTTTGTAGTAATATGGCACTAAAGCACGTCCGCCCGCAATCCCCAAACCCGCCCTCGCTTGAGCAGCGCGCCATGTTGGCCGTTCCTTAGTCGACCAAGGACCCTCCGTTTCGTGATATTGTTGTGTAGGTAACTAAAAGTATTTTGAAAATATGGGAAAAAGCTTCTTTGCCAACCATTTCGAAAGAAAGAATTACAAAAAATTATATGGCATATTAACATAAGTATATAAACTTGTTGAAGTCAGAAAAAGGTAGGAGAAATACAGTTTACTTGGAAAGAAGAGTCTCTCCATTTAAAGTCACAAGCTCCCCTCCTGTTTGATATTTGTTACTGTAAATGTAAAGACAATAAATGCAATTTATAGACAATAAATGAAAGTTTCCCTTAACCCATATTTCGCCGCAATCAGTTCCCGTGGTCAGATTTTGATGAAATTTTGATATGTCGTATGTAAACACACAATTAAGAAAATAAAAAATTTAAAAAAATGGAAAAACTTATACTTACATAAATATGAGGTGGTGCGTTTTCGCACCGTCAGCGAAATAGGGGGGTAAAAAGAAAATTGTACTAGACGTTTGTACATAAATTGCAAAATAGGGAGCTGGACACAACTTGGCACGCCAATGTCTTTTACTTCTGGATTAATGACTCTAAGTTAAATTAGCAAAACTGAATCTATTACTGTTGTAAAACATTGAAAATTGATTCTAGTTATAATGGCCAAAACTGAATTTAGTTACTTAATTTAATATTGATTTGCACTTTGGAGACCTTTGGAGACTGTTGGGGTCAGGATAATGGGATACTGGGAGAAAGGTAGAACAGAATTTAATACTGATTAAAAACACTTTTTAAGTAGGTTAGAACTTGGAGACTTCAGTTTCTTGGAGACTTGTTACTTCTTGGCTGGTAGTTTTTGAACTGATTTCCTACCGGTTTGCCGTTTGTTTTATAGGGCAAATCCGGGTTGGACTTTTGGAACACAGAACCTCCCTGTTTCTGAAGGGTGCTTGCGTTTACGTATTTTTCCCAATCGCTATGATTTTCGAGCAGATGTGTTAAAAATCCGTGTGATAACCTTTGCCAAGACAGTCCTGTTCCAATAAACCGAAGTCTCACATAATTTTTATTGTTTCAACAAGAAAAGGTACAAGTTTACAAATGTGATACAAGATACAATATCTAGAAGTAAATATTTTCTGAAAGTGCAATAATCACTGGTAGACGACAGTTTTTTGAGGTTTTATTGTAGTATATACCTATTTTTAGGTGATGATATATATTTCTTGATTCAAATTATTCCCGATTTCCCGAAATTTAGCTCCGAGTTTTTCGGAATGTAAATTGGCTGTCGTAAATATTTACGATTCAAACATTTCCTTTGTTCAGCATTGACCAATGGCGCCGCGTCTGGTAGCAGGGTGGGGATAACGTAAATACTCAATCATTTCCTTGATTTTGATCATTGCTGTCTGGGGTCCCTGGTGGAAGTATTACGTGGTTATTCAGATGTGTTTTCGAGTCCAATGATGCTGCAGCATGTATTTATTATCAATTGCGTTTATGTTTTCAATTGATAAGTTAATTGTAGAATGTAATAGCATTGTAGACATCATTCCAAATGCACAGTGTTTCGTTGGCCAATGAGAGCACTCCCTTTGTTTCGTAGGTTATTGGAAGGGGTAACGCGCAGCGGCACGGTATTATGTGGAAGCGTAAATTCCATTCTTGAATTCTCAGGGTTGTCATACGCTTTCGTCGACACGTTCGATACACTCCCCCCAGTGCAGTCTCGACTGTGCTCAGCTACTTCGTCGGGCGTGTCCTTTTCCGATGTCTGAGTTCTGAATCGGGTGTCTTCGCAACTGGTACAGTTTCATTAGTTGTTGGTGTGGCAGGCAGGATGACGGCGATTTTGACTGCCGGCCTTACGTATATCCCAGTACTGGTTTGGATCCGAGCAGTTCTGACCTGTCCATCAGCTGCAGGTGTTGCTTCGAGGATACGGCCACGTGGCCAACTGTTTCGAGGCAGTGCTGGGTCCATGATGATCACTAGGTCATCCTTCTTAATTGGTGTAGTTGGATGGTGCCATTTTTGTCGGGCAGCCATGGTAGGTAGGTATTCGTGCAGCCATCGCCTCCAGAAGGTGTCTGCAAGTTGTTGTCCGATGCGCCACTGGCGGCGTAGGCATACTTCCTCTTCTTTTTTGTCGTAGAAGGATAATTGGGGGCGCTTCCCAGCCGATCCCAGCAAAAAGTGGTTGGGTGTTAGAGGTTCTTCATCACGCGGGTCGACTGAAATATGGGTGAGTGGTCGGTTATTTACCACAAACTCGGCTTCTGCAAGTGCTGTGCGTAGAGTTTCTTCTTTTGGTGCTCTTTCTTTGAGTGTTGCGCTTAGGGCTTTCTTTACTGATCGTACTAGTCTCTCCCAAGCTCCCCCCATGTGGGGACTCAGCGGTGGTATAAAGTGCCACTCGATGCCCTGGGTAGCTATTGCGTCAATCATTCTGGCGTCTTGACTTATTGACAGCAGGGCGTCCCTCATCTCGGTGTCAGCTCCGTGAAAATTTGTTCCGTTATCCGAGTACATGGCTGTGGGTTGTCCTCTGCGGGCGGTCATTCTTTGAAGGGCCATGATGGCCGAGTCGGCAGTCAGTGAAGCGGCTAGTTCTAGGTGAATGGCGCGCGTTGAGAGGCAGGTGAAGATGGCTCCGTATCGTTTTTCTCGATGCCTACCGACCGTGATAGCCATAGGGCCGAAATAGTCAAGCCCGCAGTGTGTGAATGGACGGACGTGATGCATCAGGCGGGGTGGTGGTAATGCGCCCATCAGAGGTGGAGTCGGTTTGCTGCGTCGTATGAAGCAAGTGGGGCAGACGTGCGTTAGTTTCCTGATTGTTGTGCGTATTCGTATTATGAAGAAATGATTGCGTATTTCTGCAATTGTTTTCTCAGTACTAGGATGATCCGCCTTTTTGTGGTAGTGGCTGATTAGGAGCCGAGTGTAGGGTTCGTCGCCGTCCAGTATTATGGGGGTTCGGGCCACACTCTTTGTTCTTTCCAAGGCTCGTAGTCGGGTCCCCATTCGTAGAAGGTCGTCTGGTCCAAAGAAGGGGTTCAGCGAGTTGAGGCGACTGCCAGTAGGTAGTTTTTGACCTTGTCGGATGGTGTGTAGATCAGTTGTGAAAGCGTTTTCCTGGGACCTTTTGATCCATTTTTGTTCTGCTGCTTTTATCTCCTCGGCTAGTAGTGGGCCTTCTAATGGTTTGTTGGGCCCCATCTTGCATCGTCTGATAAAACGGAGGATCCAAGCTGTGGAGCGGATTAGCCGGTGCCATGAGGAGAACCGCTCTACTGATGGGAGTGCTTCGCCCTTGGTGGACACAAGGCCAACGTAGTGAGGTTTGACTTCTAGTGTTAGGTCGTCAGGCCTGTGGGCGGGTGCCCGTTCTTTCGGCCATGCACCCTCCGGGGAAGTGAGAAAGGCTGGGCCGGTAAACCACCTTCCTTCTGGTGTTAGGTCTGGCACCTCTAAGTCTCGTGTTCCTATATCAGCTGGATTGAGTTTTGTGGGTACCCATTTCCAGTCGGGTATGTTGGTTAGTTCGTCTATTTCGCCCAATCGGTTTGCCACAAAGGTTGAGTAGGCGCGTGGGTCGGTGCGTAACCAGCATAGTACAGTTGTGGAGTCTGTCCAGAAGCAGGTGCGGGATATCAGGGCTTTGCTTTCCTTTTGGATCGTCTGGGCTAGTCTCGCTGCTATGAGGGCGGCTTGAAGCTCGAGGCGTGGAATGGAGAGAGGCTTCAGTGGTGCTACCTTGCATTTACTTGCAAGGAATGTTACTCGTAAGGATCCATTTATTTCTTCGGTGAAGTAGGCCACGGCACAGCAAGCTTGCTCCGATGCGTCGCAGAAGAGGTGTAGAGTTACGTTGTTCTGTTTGTTTGAGAGGCAACGTCTCGGGATTGAGATGCTGTTTGTGTGCAGCAGGCTCAGCCAGTCTGTCCATCTCTGGGCGTGTTCGGGGGTAATGGGTTCGTCCCAGCCGACGCTTGAGCGCCACACTGCTTGCAGTAGCATCTTAGATCTGATGGTAAGGCAGGCAACGAAGCCGACTGGGTCAAAGATCTTCATTACTATGGATAATAGTTGCCGCTTGGTAGGTTGTGTGGCCGTGTCGGGGGAGATCGCCTCGCGAAATGAGTACAGGAAGCGGTCTGTGGTGGGGTCCCAGATCAAACCAAGCACTCGTTCTGTCTCTGGACCTCCACTGCTGATCTGTATCGCGGAGCTGGCACGGTCTTCTATGGGTACGCCAGCTAGGGCCACCGGGCTATTAGACGCCCAATTTGTCAAGTGGAACCCTCCTTTCGCGAGGAGGGCACTTACACTTTGGGCTAGTGTAGCAGCTTCATTGGGTGTGTCTGTTGCATCTAGGTAGTCGTCCATGTAGAACTTGGTGCGTACGGCTTTTGCGGCGGCCGGGTACTCGTACTCGAATGTTTCAGCCACTTTATTTCGGACGAATTGGGCACTGCTTGGGGAGCAGGTGGCTCCGAACATCATTGATGACATTTGATAGGTGTCTGGTTCATGATGGGGTGATGTCCTCCACAGGAAAAGCTGGGACGGCTGGTCTTCTCGCCTTATTTTTATTTGCAGGAACATTTCTTTGATGTCTGCAGCAATGGCGATGTTTCCTTCCCGGAAGCGTATTATATTCCCCAGGAGGGAGGACAGCAGGTCAGGACCAGTAAGCAGCTGATCATTGAGGGAGGTTCCTCGGCATCGGCTTGCAGCATCGAATACCACTCTGATTTTTCCTGGCTTATTTGGGTTGATTACTGCGAAGTGAGGCAGGTACCATTTGCGAGGTGTGGTGGTGGAAGCTTCATGGCCTGATAGCTTCTTGGCATAGCCTTTGTTGAGAAGTTGACTTATTTTGTCATTGTAGGCCACTGCTAGATTTTTGTCTTTTGCTAGCTTTTTCTCCAGAGACAGAAGTCGCTTCAGCACACACTGCCGATTGTCAGGTAGCGAGACTTCTGGATTGCGCCATAGTAGACCAGTTTCCCACTTCCCTGTAGGAAGAGGACGGGTAGTTGCATTCATAAGTGCAATGGCCTGTTGTTCGCTTGCATTGACTCTGGTGGCTGATGTTACTCCGAGCGAGTCGATGGCGAAGTTGGTTTTTACTAGCTCCCTCAATTGTATGTCTGCGGCCGTTTCTGATTGTAGTGCCAAAGTGGTAGTCGTGTTATTATCTCTGGGGTTGACTCCCCCATGAGCGATCCATCCTAGTGCGGTGCGTGATGCTATTCGCGTAGTATCATTGCATTCACGAACTTCCCTTGACACAATTAGGTGAGCGTTGTCTTGGCCTATTAGCAGCTTCGGGACGACAGACCTTCCTTGGATCTGTTGCTCCGGCAGGTTGAGGTTGCTTATTGTGCTGGCAGAGATGTGGTATGTATTACTGTTGCCCGCACCTCGTATTCTTAGTCTCACTCGTTGGGAGAGATTGTCAGAGGTGCACATTTCTTTGGCACCGTGGATTCGCAGTCCGTGAACTGGGCCGTTTGCTCCGACTTGTATTGCGGTGTCAGTGTCAACAAGTGTTACTGTGGATCCTTCGTCCAGGAGAGCAAACACTGACACTTCTTCTTTGTTGGGAGCGCTTAATATTACTGGCGCAATTTTTAACAGTACTCTCTGTCCGGAGTCCTGGCGTCACAAGTTGACATTTTCCACGGTGCTTTTTCGTACGAACTCGGGATTATGTAGCAGGGGGTGGTGTGGGGATCGGCAATCCCCTACTTTGCACCATTGGTTTATTTTGCAGCTTCGTGAGTGGTGTTTTTCTAAGCACTTGCGGCATAACCTTCCCATGCGTACAGTTTCCCATCGAAGTTCAACATCTTTGGCTGCGAATTCTTTGCATTCGCGGGTTTTATGATCGCCGCCACATTGGGCGCAGCTTTCGTCGGCTGTTTTTCTTTTTCGGCTTGGTCCAGGGTAAGTATGTGCCTCATTCATTTTGCGTTTCATCGGGGCGATCTTTTCTTTTGGGCCGTCCCCGATTTCTTCTTGATGTCCGGCATGTATTTGCTCATGGCTCGGTAGAAGTCGCATGCGATCACTATCTTCTTCCTCCTGGTACCCGGCATGTATTTGTTCACGGCGTGGTCGGGATCGTATGTGGTCCACCATCCCGCTGTTTGGAATTGCGTTTGATACCTCTTTCAGAAAGGCAGCGAGCTGGGTTATGGTGGCCGGGGCATGTTGTTTGCGGATCTCGATTAGCCATGCCAGCCGCAGGGAACTCGGCATTTTGTCAGTGACGTCGTTCAGTAATGCAGGATTGGTGAGATAACCTTCGGTTTTTAAGATCCGGAGGGATGCCACCAGGTTTTGCACCGTCCCGGAGAAATCTGCCAGGTCCTCGAGTGATACCTCGGTCGTGAGGTAAGGTAGCTTTTTAACCTTGTCTAGCATAAATTTTGCTATGGAGTTAGCGCTGCCGTATCGCTGCTCGAGGACGCTGATGATCTCTGGGACTTGCGCAGGATCCATTAGTAGGGGACCCACGGTATCTCGCGCCTTGCCTTTGAGGGCACGCTGCAGCCGGATGAGATTTTCGCTCGGAGTCAATTGGCAGGTGGCGGTGGATTGAGCGTACTGTGCCTTCCAGGTAGGCCACTCGAGGGGGTCTCCGGAGAAGGTAGGCAAATCTTTTGCTGTGGATTGCCTGGCGATTAGGGCTGCCATTCTTGAGTCATCTTCTAATGTGCGAGGGCTATCTTGCGTTCTGGAGGAGCGGAGCGCCTCTGCCATCACAGAGGCGATCTGGGCCAGTGGGTCGTTGCCGTGCTGCAACCATTCTCGGGTGTGCCGTGCTGTCTCGTTGGCTGTATGCGGTGGTGTAAACAATGGGGAATCCTGGCCGGAGGAGGCTGGCTGTTGCTGGTACCCCGTTGCATTGTAAAGTGGGCGCTCGGGTCCGAGATGGCTGTATTCGGCCGTAGGGATGTTCTTTGCAGGGCCCGTCAGTAGTGTGTAGCCTTGGGTGGCGGCATATCCAGTTGGATCGGTTACTGTAAATTCATTGGTAGGCTGACCGACTGGTGTGTGCATTTGAGTAGTTGCATATCTCGTTGCAAACTCTCCGGCTGGCCTTTTTACTTGAGTGGCATATCTCGTTGCGAACTCATTAGTAGAAGGGCCGGTCGGTGCGTGCACTTGAGTTGTTGCATATCTCGTTGCAAACTCTCCGGCTGGCTTGTTTACTTGAGTGGCATATCTCGTTGCGAACTCATTAGCAGAAGGGCCGGTTGGTGCGGGCACTTGAGTTGTTGCATATCTAGTTGCAAACTCTCCGGTTGACGGGCCGTCTGACGTGTGTACTTGAGTGGCATATATCGTTGCGAACTCATTAGCAGAAGGGCCGGTTGGTGCGGGCACTTGAGTTGTTGCCTGACTGAGGTTGGCTCGCAGGGTCGGGCTGGTTGGTGCTGGCTCCTGGGCAGGTTGGCTGACTGCTTGGCGTGTCGCAGCGTTCAGGGCTGCGAGCAGATTGGCTGTCTGCTTGGCGTGACGTCTGTCCCGAATGCGCATCTCTCGGCGCAGTAATCGCAGGGAGTCTTCAGTTGATTCAGAAGTTGTTTCGCTGCTTTTACTGTTGGATTCGTGGAGGCTCTCGGAGACAGATTCTGGAGCAGGTCGGTCAAGCGTGATGAGATCAGAGTTCCTGGCTGGGCTCGCACTAGATAGATCGTGGACCTGGCGGGGTCCTCTAGATGGCGTCTCATCGGTGTCTACGGTGTGTGGGCCCGGGGTCCGTCGGGGCGCCACTGGCATATTTCGGCTTGTCCCCGGGGCGTCAGGTTTAGATTTAGACAGCGATGTATCAGAAGATGTCGGGGTCTTACGGCCACTGCGAAGAGACGGCATTTCCACTGGGTAAGACTGAAGGCGTGTTATGTGTAGATCCGGCTCGAAGGACCAAATGTACTAGACGTTTGTACATAAATTGCAAAATAGGGAGCTGGACACAACTTGGCACGCCAATGTCTTTTACTTCTGGATTAATGACTCTAAGTTAAATTAGCAAAACTGAATCTATTACTGTTGTAAAACATTGAAAATTGATTCTAGTTATAATGGCCAAAACTGAATTTAGTTACTTAATTTAATATTGATTTGCACTTTGGAGACCTTTGGAGACTGTTGGGGTCAGGATAATGGGATACTGGGAGAAAGGTAGAACAGAATTTAATACTGATTAAAAACACTTTTTAAGTAGGTTAGAACTTGGAGACTTCAGTTTCTTGGAGACTTGTTACTTCTTGGCTGGTAGTTTTTGAACTGATTTCCTACCGGTTTGCCGTTTGTTTTATAGGGCAAATCCGGGTTGGACTTTTGGAACACAGAACCTCCCTGTTTCTGAAGGGTGCTTGCGTTTACGTATTTTTCCCAATCGCTATGATTTTCGAGCAGATGTGTTAAAAATCCGTGTGATAACCTTTGCCAAGACAGTCCTGTTCCAATAAACCGAAGTCTCACATAATTTTTATTGTTTCAACAAGAAAAGGTACAAGTTTACAAATGTGATACAAGATACAATATCTAGAAGTAAATATTTTCTGAAAGTGCAATAATCACTGGTAGACGACAGTTTTTTGAGGTTTTATTGTAGTATATACCTATTTTTAGGTGATGATATATATTTCTTGATTCAAATTATTCCTGATTTCCCGAAATTTAGCTCCGAGTTTTTCGGAATGTAAATTGGCTGTCGTAAATATTTACGATTCAAACATTTCCTTTGTTCAGCATTGACCAATGGCGCCGCGTCTGGTAGCAGGGTGGGGATAACGTAAATACTCAATCATTTCCTTGATTTTGATCATTGCTGTCTGGGGTCCCTGGTGGAAGTATTACGTGGTTATTCAGATGTGTTTTCGAGTCCAATGATGCTGCAGCATGTATTTATTATCAATTGCGTTTATGTTTTCAATTGATAAGTTAATTGTAGAATGTAATAGCATTGTAGACATCATTCCAAATGCACAGTGTTTCGTTGGCCAATGAGAGCACTCCCTTTGTTTCGTAGGTTATTGGAAGGGGTAACGCGCAGCGGCACGGTATTATGTGGAAGCGTAAATTCCATTCTTGAATTCTCAGGGTTGTCATACGCTTTCGTCGACACGTTCGATACAAAAATGTATGAAACCAAACAAGTTTATTTGAAAGTGGATTTATTTCTCTTAATTTATAAATCATATTAAAAATAATTAAATCATAAAATACCTTGGAATAATTATAGATCAAAATTTAAATTGGAACTCCCAAGTGGAAAATGTGAACAACAAATTAAAAAAAACTAACCAATTTTTTCAAAACAATAAAAAACATTTTAGATAAAGAACAGCTAATTAAAATCTCTTACGCATTAGCCCAATCTCATATACAATATGGTCTAATCTCTAATCGGATGGGGAAGCTCGTGCGATTCCACAATGAAACCAGTCCTCATTGCACAAAGGGCAATTATGAAAATTATACTTAGAGTCCCCATCAGAACCCCTACAGACTATGTTTTTAAAGCTCTGAATTTAATGTCACTGAAACAATTATACACAAAAGATATTTGTAACGGACGTGTTATTGGGGAATTAGAAGACGAGGAGTGTTTGCTAAACTTCCTCGTTTTCTAATTTCCTGTCGCTCGGCGGGCACCCTTACACGTCAGCCTTCATTAGTTGTATGGTAGCGGGAGCGGGGGGGGTGCTGGCTATATACGCTAGACTGCCGTACCGTTCCCCTCTCCGCTTCCCGCTACTCCCCGCTGCTACCGCATAGCCGACCAATCAGAGCGCCGATTATCATTGGTCGGATCTGTGCGATAGTTTGAATTGTAATGTGTAATGTTTATGTTTGAATTACAGGAGTTCGGCCTATTATTTGGACTAATAAATGATTCTTTCTCCAAAAAATAGCCAGATCCGTCGTTGATTGCCCAGAACTCCTACAACGTATACAGATACGAGTTCCTAACAGACGAACCAGGTCAGACATGATTCTCAGCCTCCCTCGGTGTAATACTAATTCTAAGCAGAACTCTTTCATCCATCGTGCGTCCAATACTTTTAACACACAATACAAAACATTTGACATATTTAATTCTGCACCACATTCCTTAAAATCACACAGACACTCTCTCGACACTTTATAACAACAATAATTTCTAATACCACCAGTCACCATTATATTAAATTCTTTTTTTTTTCTCTTTTAATTTTTTGTTTACTCATATTTTTATAACTATACCTCAACCTAACCCATTCTCCCCCCCCCATCCTACCCCCTCCCTATTCCCCCCTAATTAACTTGTCTCTTGAAATGTAATTTTTTTTCTTCTTTAGCAAATATCTATGGAACCACAACACTTGTATACAATACCCATGTGGAAACCTGTAAATGGTTCAATTACTGTCACTTAATTACTACTATGCTCTGTTATGAATGTAAACTGTTGGTCTCCCAAATAAAATAAAATAAAATAAAATAATGGAAGATAGGCCGAACTCCACTTTGCATAATTAGTTAAAAAGAAATAGTATAAGTCTTGGTTTAATTGATATATTTGAATCCCCCTGAATATTGTTGGGCCGGGGGACCCGCGAACATTTTGTATTTGTATTTTCTTTTCTTTAATAAACATGCTTGAGAGAGATGGTTTTGGTCGGCAGAGAGAACACAGAAAAGAGGGTAGTTCCAGAGGTCCCAACGCCCGTCACACGAATGGTGGCGGAGGTTATGACCTACACATTTGAACGCCTAGGGTCGCGCCGAATCCTTCACTCGGTTGAGGTAGGATTTGGTATAAATAGAGGTGCGACCCGGGAACGAGGCATTCCAGCACCGACACGACAGCTACCCTTTTCTCTCTGCAAACCGGACCCATTTCTCGACGGAAATTAATTGCAATTTGGCTTTTATTTCACGAGACACAGCGGCTGACATAGACTACCCGGCGCCCTATCTTACAGTCTGTGTGAGGGACGGAAACGTCGCTTACAATATTTTAATGTACGCATTCAAAAACCAGGATAAATTTACACAGACATATTCGAGCCGATTCACAAGATCTACACTACAACGTACCTTTTACCAACCTACAACTAAAACGATATTTGCACAAAGAAATATGCAGTACTTCTCAGTAAAATTATTTAATTTACTCCCTAAAAACAATAATAACCACTAAAAAAATAACCAACTTCAAAAGAAACATAAAAATATGGATTATGGACATGGGAAGGAAGAAGATAGATGCAATTTTGCAACCGAACAAATATTAATGTATTGTACTTTCTTTTAGATTCAACTTATAATTTTCGTCTGTAATATTTAAAAATAGGTATACATACTTATATTCAAACAAAAAAACTTGTACAATGTGTCCTTAGAATGGGGTACCCCAGTAAGGACTCATTTTTCTCTGAAAAAATGTAAAACAAAGAAAAAAAAATTTACTTATATTAACTAAAATTAAAGATATTGTATATACTATAAGTAGGAAAGTGCACCTTTCAAAGTGCATACACAAATATTACAATGAACACTATTCACCGGTATGGTATAATTCGTAACATTTTTTTATTTTTTTTTTACATGAGCTTCACACAGTATATAATATTTTTTAGTAAGAAAATATTTTTCCTCAAGGCCTATGTCACCTTTGGGGATGCTACGTGGAGGGTTTTTTAAGGAAAGGAGGGAGAGTTCTGGGAAGGAAAAGGGTATAGGGGGTGGGTAAGAATCTGGGGTTCAGTGTGTCCAGGTCATTTATGGTGCAATGCCACATTACACTCTAGACACATAAAATATGTGTGTGAATGACATATTTTTCTATTTTCCCCTTTATTTAAAAAATGAATACTCCCTGTTATACTTGACCTCGATGTTGTCGCAAATCTGCTGGGTCTGCCAATAGAAGAAAAATTTACTTTTGACGACTTCATGAAGGCGGTGGACCCACTTCTTCTAAAATTTAAAAGGCTCATATTTTCTTCTGGATGAACCATTTGGTATAATTTCCAAGCATTACAAAGTGCCACATCACAGAAGTTGGAGAATATTGCCCACCACCACTTTTTACCACGAACCCTTAGAGCCCGTTCACACTTCCGTCGTAATAACGGAGGTGGGTTCCGTCTTTACGACGGAGGCCCTAGCCGCTGTAGTGGCTATATGGAGCTGTTCACACTTGCCGGATCCGGCGTGAAGACGGATCCGTTATTTTTTGCCGGAGAGTTCGCCTACGCAGAGTGTCCGTCGTGAAGCCGGGAAGGATCGCGCTGGCTCATACATTTCAATGGAGCTGTTCACACTACACGGCGGGACGACGGATCCGTTTTGAACCCCCCACACCCCGCTTCACACTTCACCACCGCCCGCTCCCAGACGCAAGCGAGCAGGTAAATTGTGTTTTTATGGGGCGCGCATTTGGCGTTTATAATATTATTATATAATATATATGTTCGTTCCAGAATGCGATTTTTTCTATTTAATCTCAAGAAAATATTTAGTCATATCATTCATGTTTTTTAGTCATTTTAGTTATAATAATTGCTGGATGATTTTCGCGTACTTTCTCCTTTTCAAGTATGCAAACAAAATATTCTCCCACGGTTGAACAAATAATTTCAGCTATAATTGGGTGTACCCTAAATTTTCTTTTCACTTTTTTCCTTCTTTTTTATAAGTACCACATGACAACAAGAGCTTCATCGTCGTCCATTGCGCAGTGCGCACGACCGTCTACTGAAGAATGATAAAATGCTTTGGTCGTTGTTTTCGTAGAGTAGGATCCGTCTTGAAAACGGAAGTGTGAACAGGGGCCTAGGGCTTCCGTCATGACGACGGAACCCGTCTCCGTTTTTACGACGGAAGTGTGAACGGGCTCTTAGAGCCCGTTCACACTTCCGTCGTAATAACGGAGGTGGGTTCCGTCATTACGACGGAGGCCCTAGCCGCTGTAGTGGCTCTATGGAGCTGTTCACACTTGCCGGATCCGGCGTGAAGACGGATCCGTCATTTTTTGCCGGAGAGTTCGCCTACGCAGAGCGTCCGTCGTGAAGCCGGAAAGGAACGCTCTGGCTCATACATTTCAATGGAGCTGTTCACACTATACGGCGGGACGACGGATCCGTTTTGAACCCGCCACACCCCGCTTCACACTTCACCACCGCCCGCTCCCAGACGCAAGCGAGCAGGCAAATTGTGTTTTTATGGGGCGCGCGTTTGGCGTTTATAATATTATTATATAATATACATGTTCGTTCCAGAATGCGATTTTTTCTATTTAATCTCAAGAAAATATTTAGTCATATCATTCATGTTTTTTAGTCATTTTAGTTATAATAATTGCTGGATGATTTTCGCGTACTTTCTCCTTTTCAAGTATGCAAACAAAATATTCTCCCACGGTTTGAACAAATAAGGTCCGACCCCTTAAGTAATTTTATGGCTGGTATTACATCAATACATTCCCGATTTGGAGAAAAAGTTTATTATTTAAATTGTTTTTTTAAGTAGGTATGTGTACATTTCAAATAGCACCTATAACTATTTATGGCAGCCCCAAGGGAAAGTTTTTGCTGTCGGCCTTTTACGGCCCAAACTAAGAGGAACTTTTATAATAGTAAAATTTGCAATATTTGCATTGCGCAGTGCGCACGACCGTCTACTGAAGAATGATAAAATGTTTTGGTCGTTGTTTTCGTAGAGTAGGATCCGTCTTGAAAACGGAAGTGTGAACAGGGGCCTAGGGCTTCCGTCATAACGACGAAACCCACCTCCGTTATTACGACGGAAGTGTGAACGGGCTCTTATTCTATAGTTTGAAACGAAATTATCCGCTAAATCAACACCTCCCATAAAACGATTATACTGGGTAAGAGCGCTGGGTTGAGTGACATTTATATATCTCTTTTTAGTATTTGAATACCTCGATACGTTTTTAATGGGCTCTAAGTTATCAAAATTAGATGCCACTGTAACTACAGCACTATCTTTCCATCTAACAACCAGTATCTCATTGTTTTTTTCGAATCTATAATCATATTCCCCTCTTTGTAATTTATTCATTTGTTTGGTCGTTTTTAGTGTACCGATGTTCTTTAGTCGATTTTCTCTTATCGTACCAGTACCGAAAAATAAATAATCACTTAAATATTTCAAAAGTGGGATCGATGTAAATAAGTTATCGAAATAAACAATGTGAATTCCTGGAGTATCTACACTTTTCAGAAGATCCTTCACAACGTTGCCTCCCAAAACCCAAATTATTAGTATTTGACGGCGCTTTGTTTTTCCCAGTATATATATCAAATGCATAAATATATCCATGTGCAGAAGCCAAGGTCCACGACTCATGTCCAAATTTGATAGGCTTGCCATGAATATACATTTTACACGAATGCTTTCCTCTTGCAAGGCATTGATGATGAAGATGTTGATGGTTGGGGTTGAGATGGAGTTGTTGAAGGTTCACTTATCAGCCCCTTGGAGTGGAATTCCAAAGTTCCTGTTGTATCCCCGAACGTATGGCTAAATGCACCGTCTTCATGTAAATCATTGTCATCAAAATCCTCGTAACTTCGGTGACTTCAGGTGGTAAAACGACCACATCTGGAATATCTTCTTCGCCGTCTTCATCGTTGACATTCCAATTCTCTGCGATAAAGTCAGCAGCCTCTTATGTGGTAAAAAAAGTCCTTTGGGTTCATCCTATTCAGAAGAAAAAACACAGTATTAGCGATTGATGCCGGTAATTATGAATAAAATAATGCCAAGGTTTTTACCCCCGTATTTTGCTGACGGTGCGTTAATGCACCACTTAAATAAACTATGTAAAATAAATACCTTTGAATTTTATTTTTTTAATAGTGTTCATATTATTAAATACGAGTCAATTCTGTATTAAAAATGCTAGAATATATTAAGAATTTTAGTCAGACGTTAAATATAATAATTATTTAAAAATCACTTACCTGAGTGTCATATTTTTTCCGACTTTGGGGGCGTCTACAATGCAACTGAAGCAAATATATTTCTACATGTTTAGTTCTAACGTTAAAGTCAAACCTTTTCTATAATTACCTGAAAGAATAACGGTGAATCCTTATCAAGTTATCAAAATATGACCAAGCAACCAAGATGGTGCGTTTTTGAACCGTCAGCGAAATATGGGTTAAAGAAAAAGAGTTTTTGGAAGACCAACGAGGTGAGATAAAAATGTTCATCGGCAATATTGATATACCGACTACGAAACAATTGGAAAAGCCTATGAAGAGAAAATGAAAAGATCTTACCAAATTAAATGAACAGGTGTGAGAAGAAAAAGCCTTAGAATTTGTAGACAATTTGTAACTTTGTCTATCATTGCGTATCATTATCTTCCACCTTAACTTAGAAATCATCTTCTCCGGTCACAAAATCAAGTCGGTTACTTAAGACTAATAACACCGTCTTTCCAACAACCAGCAATTCTCCATCTTTTACAGTTCTCTTCAAGATCTGTGACAGGTTCAGGATATCGGATCGATCTGGAGCAGCAATCGCTTCTGACGTCTTAAATGATTTCAACATAATCACTCAGGATAATACTAATAAAGTAATAGACAAAAATAGACTTCGTCGCGGACGTCTGCGTACCAGATCTGTACTCATTAAAGCTATGTTCATAAAGTAAGTGGATTATGTTTCGATGGTCGAAAGGACAAAACCTCAGCTAATATAAAAAGACGCAAATACTATAAAAGCAGCTCTCATATCTTGATGCATATTATGCCTAGGTCAGGCATTGCCGTAAATATAGCCAAACCAATAATGGAATATTTTTCTGGCCAAAACATTTCACTCTACCATTTAAAAGCAATTGTGTGTGACACCACAAATTTTAATACGGGAACAACTCTTGGTGTGATTCTAATGATGGAGAAACACTTGAATGGACCGGTACAGTGGCTGCTCTGCCTTTTTCATTGCAACGAGATGCTTCTGCGCCATTTGATTATGAAGTCGGACAGTACAACCACTGGACCACAACCACTAGACCCTGAGGGTTTTCTGGTCTCGTAGGTTCGACTCTTCATAATTGCCATAATTTACCTGTAAAATCTTTCTTTCAAATTGATGTTGAGTATTCAACATCAAGATTTTTTCCAGCGGACATTCTCATCCTGATATTACCAGAAAAACCCAGCAGTGATTACCACAGCAAGTCAAATCCCATGATATATTGAGTCAAATCCCATGATATATTCATTAGAAAATGTTGTTATGTTAGCCACGTTTATCATGAGGACATACGTTCCTATGTAGTTAGATATGAGACTAAATGGGTCGTGCCAAAATGTGCGAGGGATATTTTTAGTATGATTAAATATTCGCGCTATCTTCCGGAAGTATTAAAAGCAAATAATTAATCCTGTGATACAGCGAAGTCCTTACTTCGCTCATCCTGAAAATGTACTCTTGTTAATGATAACCGTTGAATCACCTACCATCAAAGAACTTCGAATAAGGCATTCATTGAAAGCCAGAGAGTTATTTCGGACAGAAAACTGAACATTAAAAGTACACAATTGAATTTTGATACACAATCCTACATTGATATGATATCTTGGCAAGATACCCCAATCACACATTCTCCCATTTTGGAAGATGTAACGGAAGAAGAATTAGAAGAACTTAACGTAGCTTCAGAAGTCAGCTCCATTTTCATCAACTTTGACAGGTTCCCCTGTCTTAAAAAATCTGTAGAACGTTGTGTAAAGATTGTGATTGAAACATCTTCGAAAGTGAGTGTCAAGAAGAACAGGGAGGGTCTTATTACTATAACCATGAACTCAAGGAAAAATATACAAAAAATTGAAACAAAACGTGATTTTCAAGCGGAATAATTTAATTATTCATGATTAATGTAATATAATTATAACTGTAATTTTTAATGTTGTAACTGCTTTAATAGTAAATAAGCTGTTTGCATCATAATATGGGTTTGAGATGTGTAAATAATCTCAAACCCTCTGGGACGTAATACCTACCCCAAAATTAAATTTGATTGATTTAATTTACTCGCGGAACAAAAATAAAAATCAGGAAAAAACTGCAAGCATGCAAAGAAACACCAACCTTATATGTAGCTCCGTTGTGCTAAACAGCCTCCTTGATGTATTTTTAGTCCAAATACAATTCAGTCCAAGCTGTTGGAATATTTATGATACCCTATGTGGCAACACTATCAGTTCCGTTTCCGTATTATGTAGTGCCGTTCCTTATCCAGAATATTCCTTAGTGAGAGATGACATCTCTGTTTCTATCCGATTTCGGTCTCTCTTCTCCTTTTACCTTCTTGAAATATTCAAATATCGCGCGATTTTTTGTTCCTTGGTGATCGCAAATCACTGCTACCAACAGTTAGGCGCTCGCTAGCGTCTGACGCGACGCCATCTTCTTCAATTGGCGTCTAATTTCTATCGCGAACGGTCGTCTAGTTACAATATTGCGATATAAACCAGAAACTAGATTTCTTCTCCAAAATTATTACGAAAATCATTACGCAATGTCAGAAAATAATATATCTCCCGAAGCGGTTGAGATTTCCGCGTCCGCGAGTGTAAACCGTGACGAAATACGAAAAACGAAACGAAAGAATTTGTGTTCCAACTGTTCCTCTAATTCTAATGAATCCGTTTGTGACAATAAACGAAAAAGACGAAGGCGACGCCGACGCTCACCAAGTTCCGACAGCTCTACTTCCATGAGTTTTTCAAGCAGGGCTTCACGCTCCAGAAGGCGAGGAATGGCCCGTTCTATTAAGAAATTAACTGAACAAGTAGGCAGACTACAAAATTTTATTCTGCAAGCACCGAGGTCAAGATTCGCAGAGAATGCAGCCTCAGATAATATGTCCATCGCAGAGACGGAGAAAGAGTGTTCAACAGTATCCGGGCGTAATACTTGTGTTTTTCAAATGCCGAGTCCCACCATTTCTCTTAAAGAACCCTTAATGACTGCTCCTCCTCACTTGAAGTGTTAGAGCGTCTTCAACGATTCAATCAGAAAGATTGGACCAATGTGAGATATAACAAGGTCATTAAGGAACACCTTGCCGATCCGGGCTTTAAGGAGCTTGAGGTGAACTATGAGTTGCAACCTTACGATTCTGGGTCTCCTCAACAGGTCGCTATTGAAAGATCTTTCGCGGCAATAACACATGCAGCTCTCAAACACAGGGAACAACTGCAGCAGTCTCTGCAGAAATTGGTCGAATGGGGATTTGAAGTACAGGATGTCTCTCCAGAAACCCTGTACGAGAAAGTTAATGAGCTGTTTGGAGGTCAGAACGACTTACAAAAATGCTCCGATGACCTGCTGCAAATAACATGCGGAAAACGGGCAGAGATAATTGAATTTAGAAGGGACAGGATTCTCAATTCCTGTAAACAGAAATCAGACAAGAAAGTTCTTATGCAGATCCCTCCAACTTCCTCTCATCTCTTCAATGAGGAAGCCCTCTCTACCCAATTGCAGAAATTGGGAGGAGTAAAGAATTTTTTTAGGCCCTTCTCACAAGTCATCACTAGCGGTCCACCAAAGGAGGGGTCTGATACTAAAAAGGCTTCTAAGCCCGTTCAATACTTTCGGGCCCGAGATTCCTTTCCGACCCGAGATTTTATTCCATCTCGAGAATTTTTTCCATCCCGAGAATCCTTTCGCCCGAGGGGGGCAGACCCCTAAAGGTATCCCCAGCCCTCCACCTCTGGTATTAAAAGGGGGGGAAAGGATAGTAACAAGTGACCGGTGCGAGGGCAGAACTCTAACCGACGCTATTACAGGGGTGCATGACTGGAGGCCATTAAAGTTTCAAGCGGGGCAATTGCTGAATTTCAAAAACAAATGGGCAGCTCTAAATGCTCCCAAAGTTGTTCAAAAAATCATAGGGGGATACAGAATCCCCTTCTTTACAAAGCCCCTATTATTACGCCCAACTGCCTTAACTTTGAAAAGATTTGTGACAAAGACAACCCCAGCAATGACAAAAGAAATAGAAATTCTCAAAAAACTGAATATATTGGAACCGGCAGTCAACAACTCCGGTTTTCTCTCCCAAATGTTCCTGGTTCGAAAAGGGGACGGAAGCAACAGACCTATTCTCAACCTGAAAGGTCTCAATCACTTTGTGTCGGTAAGGAAATTTTCTTTAATGTCGCATCAGAAAGTTCCCGAATTTCTCCAACCACAAGACTGGATGACAAAAATAGACATATCTCACGCATATTTTCACATCCCAGTCGCAGAGTCTCATCGTCGTTTTTTGAGGATTGTGTACAAAGGAGAGCTTTTGCAAATGACATACCTTCCCCAGGGCTTGAGCAGTGCTCTACAAGCCTTTGCCAAGGTGACCAATTGGGTTGCGGAGACCCTACGTCGTCAAAATGTGAGGACCATTGTATACTTGGACGATTTCCTTCTGGCCCACCAGGACAGGGAAATTCTGAAGGTCCAAACAAATCTATTTCTGAATCTACTAAGAGACCTCGGTTTGACTGTCAATTTGAAAAAATGCGTCAGCGAGCCGGTACAAACAGTGGAGTATCTGGGTGTAATGTGGGACACGCAACGCGGTCGGAAGTCACTGAACAGGAGAAAGTGCGAAGACCTTCAACAATCCCTTCAAAGGCTTCAGAAAAAGAAGAAGTGGAATGTGAAGGAGGCCCAGAGAGTTCTGGGAAAACTAAATTTTGCATCATTCGTCACTCCAAGAGGTCGTCTTCATCGCCGAAGGATGCAACTACAAATGCACTCCATGATGAAACTTCCCATACGAACGAGAATTATCATAAAGGAACCCGTAATGAAAAACATATCATGGTGGGCACAGAATGTAAAGGTCTTTATGCCACTACACGTCCCCGCTGCCTCTCATTTCCTCTCGACCGATGCAGCAGATCATGGCTGGGGCGCTCAAGTGGACGACATTCCGATTGCGGGAAATTGGACCAGGGAACAGCAGAATTGGCACAGCAACTCGAAAGAGATGTTTGCCATACTAAATACCTTGAAATACCAGAACAAATGTTTGAGGAGTTCTACCGTTCTAATACAGTCAGACAACAGAACAGTCCTCGCTTATTTGAGGAACGAAGGAAGGACGAGATCCTTGAGTCTACTTCATCTGACTTTTCAAATTCTGTCTCTAGTAGACAAATACAATATAACCCTGCAAGTTCACTACCTACCAGGGCGGTACAACGGTCTTGCGGACCATTTGTCCCGAGGAACCCGTCTACCGGAGTGGCACCTTCTACCTCCTGCAACAGAACAGATATTTCACAAATGGGGCAGACCCACTGTGGACCTGTTTGCCTCTCACACGGCTCATGTTGTGGACAAATATGTATCCGTAGACAGGAAAGACAGAGCGGCATTATTTCACAATGCTTTCCGCAGACCTTGGCACTTTCCTCTGGCATGGGTGTTTCCGCCTCCTTGTCTAATTCCCCGAGTGCTTGCTCATCTGAACAAATCCACAGGAATTTATCTGCTAGTAGCTCCCAAATGGACGAAAGTATTTTGGCTACCAGACTTGAAACAGAGAGCCTTGTGCCTACCTCAGGAGATCAAGAATCTACAAGAGATACTGATAGATACCACCACAGGCTCCCATCCCCAGCAAATACTTCAACTAGAACTGCAAGTGTGGAAAATTGGGGCTGGATGATGCATTGCAAGGATGGTCTGATAGAGAAAGAGAGATTTTAAAATCCAGCTGGCGAACTTCAACACAAGCTTCTTATAAAGCAGCGTGGATTAGATGGCGTGAATGGTGCTCATCCAACCATGTTAATTTCAAAGATCCAATGGGAGCCCAGTTGGCAAAGTTTCTAGCGCATCTCAAAATATCGCTGAATTTAGCTCCTAGCACTATAGCTTTGCATAAATCGGCTATTTCAACTTTATGCAATCCAAATAATGAAAATAGACTAAGTAACCATCTTGTGGTGAAGCAAGTAATGAAGGGAATAGTAAACAGCTCGATTAAAGTGCAACGGGATACAATATGGGACCCGAGACAGATATGTTCTTGGCTTCAGACTAACAATCCAGAAACTATAACCTTATTTGAAGCATCCAGAAGGTGTGCAGTCATACTCCTGTTAGCCTCAGGGCGAAGGGTACATGATCTGACACTTTTGAGATTAACATCGGAACATTTCATTGATATGGATGATCATATTATTTTATGGCCTGCATTTGGTTTAAAGACAGATTCTGCAAAGTATCAACAATCAGGATGGAGATTAAACTCCTCATCAAATCAATCCACCGATCCTGTATTTTGGCTTAAGAAGCTGTGTGTTCTCTCAAAGGACAGGAGACAAGAGGCACCTAATATTGATAACCTGTTTTTACACCAGGATTGGATCAAATACGTATGTATGATATAAAAAAACATGTTAAAATACTGAGCCCAGTAATTACTCATTTCATAAACAGTATAATTGATACTTGCCATATACCCGAAGGATTAAAAACTAGTATTGTTAGACCTATTTTTAAAGGCGGTGATCATTCAATTATAAATAATTACAGACCTATTTCCCTATTACCTGCTTTGGAAAAAATTCTCGAAAAATATATTGCGGTATACTTAGATGCATATTTAAATAAATTTGGTATCATTGACGAATGTCAGTACGGATTCCAGAAAAAAAAAGCTGTGACGCACTACTAAAAAATTTTACTAATTTCATAAACACCGAGCTCAACTCTCAGAAACATGTACTTGTACTCTTCATTGATTTCTCTAAAGCCTTTGACACACTATCACATAAACAAATAATAACAGTTCTACAAATCATTGGAATCCGAGGTAAACTGCTTACTTTCTTTAGTAACTACTTATCAAATAGAAAAATGAATGTAAAAATATTGAATGTGATGAGTAAATCTAAATTTATAAGGTCTGGTGTGCCACAAGGGTCAATTTTGGGTCCAAAATTATAAATAATTTATGTTATAGCTATGTCGAAACTATTTAGAAAAGCGCGTAGATTCATTTTCGCAGACGACACCGCACTTATTGTATCAAATGAAAATCCACAAATAGCGATGCAAGAATTACAAACCGACTTCGATGAACTGCTGAAATGGGCACATGATGTAGGATTAGTTATAAATGTTAAAAAAACAAAATGCATGTATATCAGATCACCAAGTTTGAAAATATGGAATATTCCGAATCTAACCGCACATAACCTTGAATGCATTCATAGGAAAAAAACAATAAATTGCCAGTGTGAAAAAATTGAATTTCTCAACGAATATACTTACCTGGGATTAAAAGTAGATAACACATTTAAATGGGATAAGCAAGTTACTAAAATATGTAACCAGCCAAGAGCTCTGGTGAGCAATTTCTATAAATTAAAATTTGTCTTGCCTCATAGCACACTCAAACTAGTGTATTTTTCATTGGTAGAATCAATTCTCAGATATGGAATTCGAAGCTGGGGAAATACAAGCATGATATATATTAAGTATATACAAAATTTGCAAACCTCTATCATAAAACAAATTGTACCACCAACTATATATAGACAAAGACACAATGTGCAACTCTTATATTGTGCTGAGGGCCTGCTCTCAATAAAAGGTATATTCTGGTTCCTTACTATTAAGGATAACTGGGGAGATAGTACTTATAAAAGACCACTGGTACATAGTCACAGCACACGTTTCACAGAAAAAAAAGGCCTGAAAATACCTAAAATATCCAATAAGTATGGAAGTCGGACGCTGGAGTACTGTGTACCAGTGATTTTTAATAAGCTCAAAAATAATTTTGTTTTTGAGGAAAATGAAAATTTAACCATGAAAATTGTAAAAATGTGGCTTATCAATGAAAAATCTATGTATCTGTAAAATAAAACAGAATACACAAAAAAAAGAATGATTGGTGATGTTATGGCAGTTAATTTTTTAAAAATATTTTGATTTTTTCTTGAATGATACCAAAACTGTTATTTTATTTTGATTCTTCGGGAAGACTATAAAAATATTGTATTCCTTTGTAAATAAAATTATTGTGTATTTTTGGCCTCGAAAATATTGAAATTTGTTGTTTAGAAAATCGGTTGTTATGTTATGCCTAAATGATGAGTTAAGTTTAAACATTTTTATTATTTATTACATTTTCTTTAAATATTTGTAATAATTAATCTTTTTACAGAGGTCTTAAATTTTTGGTAGGTACTTCAAAATTCTGAACAATGATGCTGGAGAGAATGTTGGTTCTTTTTTATTGTTTTTTTTTGTTATTACTATCTTTCAACCACCTTCACATTAAAATTTTTCTTCATATGCGCCTCCCCATCCACTGATTTCCTACTGAATTAAGGATTGGACCAGTGCGAAATAGACTTTATTTATTTTTTAGATAACTTAATTTGAGTAAATTTCTTAATCTGATAAATATATAGATATATTTTCTAAGGCGCATATGTGACTGTTCTTCATATGTTGATCTTCAATTACACCGAGGTTCATTTTTTTTGTCGTATGATTTAATATGGTACATGAATTATTACAGACATCTTTGTCACATTTTTTGTTATGTTTATGTTTAAATTAGGGTAAATTCTATCAATGTTAGGGTAAGTTCTAAACATATTCATTGAGAATATAAAGTTTTTTTTTTTTTCTGCATTTTTTGTAAGGTTGTAATTAGATTTGTATCGCATCAATTTTTTTAGGATTAGGATGTCATTATTTGCATTTTCCATTACGATTTTTGATATTATACATATATATATTTTTTAACTTCTAATATTAACGAGTGTATATTAAGGTAGAACCTGCAGACAAGCAGCCATGTGGCAGCTTCGCGGGACTACCGATAAATTGTCTAAATTATATATTTATGTAATTTGTGTTTTTGTTGGAAATAAATAAAAAAAAATAAAAAAAAAAATAAAAAAAAAAAAATAAATAAAAAAATCCACATCAGGTCCAGCCAAAGCAGCTTCTAGAACAATTATCGGTGGATGGGTCAAGACAATACTTAGAGATGCTGGTATTGAGGCCTCTGCGGGGAGCACTAGGTCGGCAGTGGCTTCACTTCGGTGGTTTGAAAACTGTTCAATAGAGGACATTTTGGAAAAGGGAAATTGGCAGAATGAAAATACCTTCCAAAAATATTATAAAAAAGAAATAAGGCAATCCAATATTCAGGAGCCGGGGACTTCATCGTCCTTGACAAACCTAATCCAATCATTCGCCTGAGGGGGGCAGACCCCCAAAGGTCTTCCATTTCTGGAGACAGAAGGAGAAGCGATCATTGTGAGGGCAGACCTCCAACCGCCGCTTCTTTATGAAGATGATCACAATTGGCATCAACACTGCCACCAGACGATAGCAGACAATTCTCACTGAGGAATTCTCACTGAGGTGATTTTGCGCCCTTGAGGTGATTTTCTCACGAAAATGGCGCTATAGAAATCATCCAATAATAATAATAATTATTATTAAGGAATATTCTGGATAAGGAACGGCACTACATAATATTGGAGTTTACCTACCATTAAAACTCTTACGGCCTTACTAAAAAAAAACCACAGCGCGACCGATTACCTGTGTTTTTGTAATATCATGGATACAACAAATTTACACTAAAACACGAAATATTACTAAAAAAGATTTTCACTCTAAAACACGTTTAAATTTGGCAACACTGCAATTTTTCAAATTTTCTATACAAATTTTTTTGTTTTCATTCATAGCCGCTAGATGGTGATAGCGTCGCGCCTGCACATATGTACTATCTAGCCAGCGCAAAAAATAGCGGTTTAGTTTTGTATGTGGCGGGAATATTTCTAGTAAATATTGAGATTTTATTGAATGATTTCTATTATAGCGACCAATTCACTCTTCAATTCATGTAAGTAATATATTTGCCGTGTTATTTATGTGGTTTCACATCAGTTTTATCAAGTTATTGCACAACAAACAGTACTTTAAAAGTTGAACTGTCAAAATATTGTTTTGGGTTACATAAAAGTTCAAATTAACGTTTTTAAATCTTTATTTTATGAAAATTTCTTAAAAGTGGTGTTTTTTTAAAATATTAATATCAAATTCACGTGTTGGTAAACTTATCAAAGAAATTAACATCTTTAGTGGTGCAAAAAATGTGTTAAAATGTCAGAGATATTTTTAAGGTTATTTTTTTGGCATTAAAAAAAACTTTGAAATTTTTTATAATTTTTTTATTGTATGCACGAGGAAAAAGTGAGGTGACAGTTTCATTTCAAATTCATTATTTAAAAGGTCTGTATTTTTTAAATTTTATTTTTTTAAATATTTCTGTACACTTTCATCAAAAATGTTTTGGTAAGAAATTATTTTACATTTTTTTCCGTGCTTAAATCTTAAAATATGGCAGTTTTTTAAAACTAAAGTGTATTTCAAATACACAAATCTAAACGGTAATTATATCTAGTTTTAAAAAATGATATTTGTTTATACGGCACCTTCAAAAATAAGAAATATATAGAACATTCAAAATACTTAGGAAAATTCCAAATTTCGTTCAGACATCATCCTTAAAACAGAGATAAACTACCCCTCCAGGCTGTGTAAACGGCGTGTATTTTTTTCCAAGAACAATTTTTTAATTAGTAATGTTTTCACATCCGCGGCCGTTTGTCAATTGAATAAATTTTTCACAGGGTTTTTTAGTAAGGCCGTTATTATGTTGCCTTCCTTATCCAGAATATTCCTCATCCCCTGTCTGGTGAGACTACAATTGAAGAAGATGGCGTCGCGTCAGACGCTAGCGAGCACCTAACTGTTGGTAGCAGTGATTTGCGATCACCAAGGAACAAAAAATCGCGCGAAATTTGAATATTTCAAGAAGGTAAGAGGAGAAGAGAGACCGAAATCGGATAGAAACAGAGATGTCATCTCTCACTAAGGAATATTCTGGATAATTTTATGTGTTTTATGGATAAGGAAGGCAACATAATAAGAGTTTTAATGGTAGGTAAAACTCCAATATTCTTTTGTTTTTTTCTTCTGTTTGAAATTGTATAACTTGAGTATTGTTTACCTGACAATAAAATAAATCTGTACCTTGCAATTGAGTCTATTTAATTAAAAACCAACAGGTTATGGGCCACATCATGCTTAAAGGCACTGTGTTGTGATCAATGACTTTTAAGTATAAAATTGTGATTAACGTTTGTATAGAACAATGTCGTTCCAACTCCCTATTGAAAAGCTGAAGGGCCGGAGAACTATGACATCTGGAAGTTCGCTGCTCAAGCGTATTTAGCAGACCAGGATTTATGGGAATGAGTTGAAGGTACAGAAATAGACCAGAAAAAGGATAAAAAATGTCGTTCCAAGATTGTTTTATTGATTGAACCCGTTAACTATGTACATGTCCAGTATGCTACAACCGCGAAAGAAGCCTGATAAAGGTCTTACACGGCGCGTCGCGCTACTAAGGACCCTTATTACAACAAAGTTAGAAAACTGTAAATCTGTTGAAGATTACGTCGATAAAATTATTACCACCGCCCTTAAATTGCATAATATTGGTTTGAAAGTTGATAATGAAAGGATAGGGGCCATTCTTCTTGCGGGGCTTCCCAATGTCTTTATATTGTATTAATGTCATTGGGGCTTCCAGAAAAATACACCCACATAATTATGGGCATAGAGAGCTCTGGAATAAAAGTGACTGGGGATGCAATAAAAATAAAATTGCTACAAAATATTTCGCATAATAATTCAACATTAGAAAATCTCAATGACATTGCTATGTACGGATCTGGCTCGCCCAGATGGGGAAAATACAGTGTTTCTGGATCAGGTAGTCGCAGTTCCAGAGGGGTGGCAGAAAACAGTTCTTACAGAAAAAGATCGGAGGAAATAATTACTCCCAACCCTGCAGATCATAAAAAGGGACCCCCCTGTTACTGATGAAACAGAAATGGTCATATAGCCCGAAACTGTGAGATGATATTGAATACAAAGAACTGTGGAAATAAACAAAGTTCAATGTACACTGCTTTTTCTGTGACTTCTAAATCAGCTGAAGAATGGTTTCTCGACTCAGGGGCTTCTGCACATTTAATAATGACTGATTGTAATTTAATTAATAAAATTAAAAAATCTTCCCAGTTAGATATTACTACTGCCAATGGTGATCAAATTATCAGCGAAACAGTTGGAAACCTACAATTAATCACATCTTGTGGAGAATCAATGTAAGTGATGTGTTTTATGTTCCACAAGTGAAAGTAAATTTGCTATCTATAAGTAAAATTGTTAGCAAAGGTAATTCTGTGATTTTTAATTCAACTGGAGCAAAATTTTTAAATCGTAACAATGAAATTATTGGAACAGCATCACTAGTGAACAATTTATTTTAATTGGATGTGCAAAGCAATGTTGGCTTCGCTGTTCAAACAGATAATAATGATAGCATTCTTTGGCACAGAAGGATGGCCCACCTAAATTATGACAGTTTAAATAAATTGAAAATGGATTAGTTAACGTAATTCAGTTTCCTCGTGAAACCCACCAGATGTATGTGAAGTTTGTGTGAAAGGGAAGGGCCAGAAGTTGCCTTTCCAATCGAACAACTCTAGAGCTGCAAGACTACTTGAAGTGATCCACTCAGATCATGCAGGACCAATGCAGACAAATTCATTATCTGGCTCTAGATATATTCTCACTTTTTTGGATGATTTCAGTATAAAATCCTTTGTTTATTTCCTTGTGACAAAAGATCAGGTGGCAGAGTGTTTTGAAGCATTTAAAAATCATGTTGAAACGCAAACTGGAAAGAGAATCAAGGCCTTCGTACTGATAATGGTGGTGAATTTTGCAACAAACGATTAGACAAAATCCTGCATGATTGTGGTATTTTGGTGGTAACACCAAACCACGGTTCCATATACACCAGAACAGAATGGTCGGGCGGAAAGACTGAATAGATCAATCCTGGAGCGTGCCAGGTGTCTTTTGATTGAAGCTAACCTCCCAAATATTTTTTGGGCTGAAGCAGTCTTCACTACAGTGTACTTGATGAATCGTTCTCCCATCAAAAATGTGGATAAAACTCCCGAGAAAATGTGGTCAGGAAGAAAACCTACTGTGAAACATGTAAAGGTATTTGGCTGCAAAGCCTATGCACACATTCCGGATGCACACCTAAAAAAGTTGGACCCTAAATCAAAGTCATGCATTATGATGGGATATTGTCTCTACCTATTTGCAAGAAATAAAAGGCTTTTTATTTATTTTTTTATTTTTATTGTCTTCTGTCTAAGGCTTATCGTTTGTATGACCCTAACAATAATTGTATTTTTGCATCAAGGGATGTCATTTTCTCTGAGAATTAGGAAGGAGTTTCACTCCTCACAAGGAAACAGGATAATTCAAGAGTATCGTTCTTTCCTGCAGCAGAAGATGAATGTTCATCAATAAATGAAGATATTGTATCTGAGGACTCGCCCGAAAATGTTGGCTCAATGGATTCAGAGGACATTGCAGATATACGGGATACTGAAGACATCCTAAATCGGCAAGTTGCAGACATACAGTCTGGTCTAAGAAGGCAGGACAGGGTTAGGAATCTTCCAAAAAATATGATGATTTTGTAGTTTATGAACCCTCAGATCCCTTGACCATTGAGGAGGCAATGGAGCGATCAGATAAACAACTTTGGATTGAAGCAATGGACATGGGAACTGGTTGATCTTACATCTGACAGAAAACCTTTAAACAGCAATTGGGTTTTTCGCACAATGAGAGATGCAAACGGGGTTATAGTCCAGCGTAAGGCTCGTCTGGTTGTGCTCAAAGAAAGGGTTTGGATTTCGAAGAAACCTTCTCACCTGTAGTCCGGTACAGCTCTATTCGATACTTAATGGCATTAGCGGCCGAACTTGATTTGGACATAGATCAGATGGACGCTGTTTCAGCATTTCTCCAGGGCAATCTTCAGGAGGAAATCTACATGTACCAACCAACAGGATACCAAAAGTCTGATAAAGTTTGGTCCCGTAAGGAAAAGCCTATATGGATAGGAATCCGTGTTTGGAACATAAAATTGGATACATGCCTGAAGAATATTGGGTTTCAACAGTCAAGATACGATCCTTGTGTGTATGTGAAAAATGAAAATGCGACTGTGTTGATCATTGCTGTTTGGGTGGATGATCTACTTATTTTTTCTAGCAACAAATCGGTGAAGCCAAATATGTTTTGGGATTCCAATTGACTCGAGACAGGCAAAACAAGAAGCTGTGGATAAGCCAACAAAGCTATATCGAACAGGTTCTGAAGCGCTTCAATATGGATGGATGCAACCCTGTGGACACACCATTAAGTCCTAATGAAAAACTCTCAAAACAGCAATCACAAACAGACATTTCATTTGCGGTTAGTTATGTGTGTCGTTTCAATCCAGTCGTTTCAATCCAATCAATCCAGGTCAACCGCACTGGGCTGCAGTCAAACGAATCATGCGTTACTTGAAGGGTACTGCAGTTTGGAAACTGGAGTTTGATGGATGCACACCCTCTTCAATTGTTGGTTTCTGTGATGCTGATTGGGCCAGTGATTGTGACGAAAGGCGATCTGTGACAGGCTACATTTTGACTAAATGTAAAGGAGCTGTTTCTTGTGGGACAAAAAAACAACCAACTGTGGCGCTGTCGACAACCGAAGCAGAATACATGTCCATGTCTGCTGCGACACAGGAGGCGTTGTGGTTAAGAGGTCTGGCTCAGGAAATCGACAGTGCAGTAAATGACACTCCTATAGTTATCTACGTGGACCTATTTCCTTCCCTGACAGCAACATTTCCTTTTCTCGAAAATAATACTAAAACGGCACTTACTAACTCACAGTGATGAAAAACCCTTTCCATGTCCCGACTGCGACTATTCATGCGGGACAAAACGGTATCTAAAAATTCACATGTTTACCACACTGAAAAAAAACCCTTTTCATGTCCCGACTGCAATTATTCGTGTTGTACAAAGGAACGTAAAACCTTTTACATGTGTCTACTGCGAGTATTCATGTTCTTCAAAGAGGCACCAAGAAAATTACATGTTCTTCCGACATCCACAGCGGACAAAACCATTTTAATGTCCCGAATGCAGTTAAGTTCTCAGAGCGATTCACAGTGGAGAAAAAAATCTTTTTCTTGTTCTGAGTGTAACTTGCATAGACAATCATAAAAAATCGCATGTTTTCCCATAGTGGATAAAAACCTTTTTCGCGTCCCGGCTGCAAATATACATGTTCTACAAAACAACAAATAAAACGTCACATATTTAGCCACAGATGAGAAAAATCTTTTTCATGTCCCGATTGCCACTATTCATGTTATCGCTCGGGACATCTAAAAAAATCACGTGTTAACCCAAAGTGGACAAAAACCTTTTTTGTGTCCCGATTGCAACTAATCATGTACCCAAAAGGGACCTCCAAGAACGCACTCGCTCATTCGCAATGGAGAGTAACCTTTTTCGTGTAGTGACTGCAACTATTCATGTACTACAAAGAGATATCAAAAAATCATATATTTACCCACAGTGGAGAAAAACCTTTATCAGAAAAGTTTTATGCCATCAAAATTTGAACACTGAAGAAGTTCAAAATAGTGCTAGTAAGTTTGTTAGTAAAGACATAATTTTGGAAGTTTAGAAAAGTGTTTTTTTGATGAATGTATCCATCTACGATCTTATTTAACAACGATAGCTTGAGATGGAGAACTGCCCCGAAAAACCAAAACGATTTTACATTTTAGGTTCTAAGAAATAAAGAACTTAAAACAATTTGCCCAAACATAGCCTTAAGAATGTGCATTAAGTTTCTAATTCCTTATTTTTTATTTAAATAAAAAAACATGTTACGTAACGCGTTGTTCGAACCCCCCCCCTGTAACGCACAGTTACGTTTTACAAGACCCCCCTTCCCCCCTAGGTGCGTTACGTAATACTTGAACGGCCCCCAAGAAGTCCTAATTTAATTTTGATAATAATAGATACAAGTAAAAAGTAGATATTTTTTATTAATATACGTAAGTACTGTACTTAAAAATACCTACCTATATTTGGATAAGTTTTTTTTATATATATTTAAATAAAAAAATCAATTTTTCTTTTATGTCTTCTCCCGTAACGCGTTTTCACTTCATCTACTTCAATGAGTACGTACAGTGCCAGTCCGGTTTCCGGTTAGACGTTCTTCAACCATTGGAGCTCTTAGCAACGATTTTATTCTTCGTAACGTAGAGAAAGATCTTCCCGCTGTTGCTACACTAACAGGTAGTGTAGCCATAATACATAAAAAATCTTATATTAGGATACATCTCAATATAGAAATTTAAAATAAGGTCAGAAATCGACTGCGGTTTGTCCTGACCACCGATATTCATTTACAACGACAGAAAGTGGAGTATTATCTAGTAACAATATATAATCGGTTGCTAGTTGTTTCACAGTTTCAATGTCTTGATTACTGTATTCGCTTTTTGGTATGAAAACGCTTAGCTGAAACAAATTAAGTATTTCAGGAGACAGACGGTCCTGTAGGTCACTTATAATTGAATCCAGAAGAGGGATGTATATGGCTCTGCGGAAATACTCTTCAGCAGATTGAGCAGGTTGGTTATTGGCCCTATGCGTTTGTCTTGACAATATCCTGGGACATTTAATTTCTACATCTAGCTGCTCAGCTACTTCTTTAGCCTCTTCAAAAAGCTGTCGGTAATTTACATAATAAATATAGGTACTAACCCACACAGCGGCGCGCCGCCAAAAAATTCGTCTGAGCATGTGCAACCGGTGTTGCAAGTTCGAAATAATTACATTTTAGAGATAATTTTTTTTAGTAACAAAACATGCATGGGCTTTGTATAACGTGCAACAAATATACAGTTCAACGGTCGTGCTGTGTTTTTTTTTGTAAGGCTGATTATGTTTAACAATTTTAATTAGTTGTCCACCTAGGTCCTGGACTCAGCCCAGGGGGGGTCATGACCACCATGACCCCCCCCCCCCTGGATCCGCCCTTGTATACACATCGACCTCCTCAAAAAACCAAAGCTTATCTGAAAGATCTTCAATTTTTGTGTAAGAAAAACCAGTGCTGCCGTTTCCAAACAGTGGAGAAGACGTCGGCAGCAGCGTTTGAAAGTCGCCCTCCGCGCAACCGAAATTGGCGTTTCAATTCGGTTTTTTCAGCAATCGCCCGGTTTTTTAGATTTGTATTATTGAAATACGCCTGCCACTATCGCGAACAATTAATTTTACGTGTCCTTGATTGTTTAAATAAATGAAATCGCATATTTTTCGATTTTTCAGCCGTTTTCATTGTGTTTTTTTAAACTTTCTTATGTCTTTCGTTACCGGCTAGCTATACTCATCGACCTCCTCAAAAAACGAAATGAATGACATTACGATTTATGTGTAGGTATGAACTTTGTGAGACCTATCAGTACAGGTTTAATGTCGTCGGCTCTCCTACTAGGACTAATTGTGTAATACTGTAATACTAGCTTATGCCCATTGCAAATGCAACTAACGGGTTAAAACTAATTTGACTTACTTACTAACAGAAAAAAAATATATTTCATAGTAAGCGGGTAGGTACCTACGGTTAAACATACAAATATATATAAAGCCGCCCACAGGGCCTAGCAGCAAAAACCTGCCATACGTTAGTATATAGACACCATTGTAGGCATGCACACATCAAATCCCCAAAGTTTCATCGCAATCGGATGAACGGTTTAGCAATGCGTAATTTCAAAATGCCAGAGCTCACTTTTGTATACAGAAACCGTCGTGGGCATGCACACATTAAATCTACAAATTTTCATCGCAATCGGATGAATGGTTTAGCAACGCTTAGCGGTTAAACACAAAACTATGTATAAAGCCGCCCGCAGGACCTAGCAGCAAAAACCTGCCATACGTTAGTAAATAAACACCATTGTAGACATGCACACATCAAATTCCCAAAGTTTCATCGCAATCGTATGAATGGTTTAGCAATGCGTAATTTCATGATGCCAGAGCTCACTTTTGTATACAAAAACCGTCGTGGGTATGCACACATCAAATCTTCAAATTTTCATCGCAATCGGATGAAAGGTTTAGCAACGCTTAGCGGTTAAACATACAAATACATATAAAGCCGGCCGCAGGGCCTAGCAGCAAAAACATGTCATACGTTAGTATATAGACATCATTTTAGGCATGCACACATCAAATCCCCAAATTTTCATCGCAATCGGATGAACGGTTCAGCAATGCGTAATTTCATTATGCCAGAGCTCACCATTGTATGCAGAAACCATCGCGAGCATGCGCACATCAAATCCCCAAAGTTTCATCGCAATCGGATAAATGGTTTAGCAACGCATAGCGGACATACATACATACTTACTTGCAAATATTTTTTTGATTTTTATACATATAGAAGATAGCTGGTATCCGGCATGCGTTGCTATACCATTTAATAAAGAAAATGTTTCTACCTGCGTGTCTTTTCTCATTTGTTCCAATCCCCTTCCCCCCCCCCCATTTTCCTCACAAGCGTCCGCTTCCCCTTTCCCCCACTTCACTCCTACGCTTCTCCGTCTCGTAAACCCCCTCCCGAGTTCCCCTCCCCCCTCCCAGGTTCCCCCTTCCTGTTTCCACCCCCCTGCCTCATTACATTCACTAATTCTCGGTACATTAAGTTTTCAAACAGCTCGCGCGCCACCTATTCAACTTTTTTTTACAAATTTCGTCAAGCCAGAACTCACCAGTAGTTTTATACAAACCTTGAACTAACAATAACGAACACAACAAAAAAAGAATTTTTCAATTTGTTGCAGTCCTTCAGAAGTTATGAGCGTACGTACATTTTCATACAAATTTTATAATTACAGAACTCACCAGTAGTTTTACTGCTTAAAAATAAGCGCTATATTAATTTAATACTTAAAAAATATCCCGTTCAACTTTGAGTAATTTCATTGTAAAATTAGAAAACTAATACATATGCAATATCGTCGGATGATACCGAGTGTTTGTGTGCAGGTAGGCACCTACTTATATACTGAGTATAGGTACTTGCATACATACGTAAAAAATAACACATATTTAGGCTGGGTTGTTTAACGAAATTAAAAATTCTTCAATTTTTCAAGTCAATTTTAACGTTCTGTAAAAGTTCTGTAATTATTTCAGTTTTATGATGCAACTGGCATTTACTGATAAAAAAAAACAGAACTTACACAGAACGTGAAATTAACTAACGTAAAAAAATTGTTAAATTATTCAGTATCGGTGAAACAACATTACCTTAGTAAATTAAATTGCATTTAAACTTAAATAATTATGTGGCTACCCATTACGGTAGGTACCTACGCATTCCTTACAAAATTCCGGCAATGTTTTTGCTTTTCTCATCATATTTGCAATACTACCGAGATAAGTAGGTACCTACCCTGAATTAATAACATTTCAATGTACTGGCCGGTAAATATCCACCCTACTGAAGTGAATCTATGGACACCAATTTTCTTGTTTTTTTGGAAAATTTTATAGGTTTTTCGGCGACCCTGAACTTTTTTACATGGGACAGACACCTCATATTGGTATCAAAAGACGCGAAATGTTTTCGGGTACCGAATTTTTTAAAAACATTCAAGCCGGAATCGTTTTTCCGGCCGCAATGCCGTTTCCCGAAAAACAACAACCCAAACCGCTGAGAGATCCGTTTTCTTTTGACATTTCAATTTGCTGTTGAAGCGCGGGTAAATCTAGCGCTTTTGTATTAGGTACTTACCTACTATATAATACACAGACAGATAATATTCCATAATTATATTTTTTAAACAGGCAAGACCGATGCACAAATTTGCACAATTCCCGCTAAAATTAAGGCCCTGCCGAACCACACAAATTGAAATCCGCCATTAAAAAAAAAAATTCTTCATACAAAACCTATTAGGGCGGGGTCTGCTTTTTTTTAAGGTGGTAGTGGATTTTAACGCCATCACGACTCCATCTTCAGTGTTGCAAAGTTCGAGAAAAATTATAAAATTTTAATATACCAGCCGATTTTACAGGCTGCAAACGATTTGCATTTATCGATGAAAGTGAATTTTTCGCAAATGTCAGAAAAATGTCGAATTTGAATGCAATATTGTGAAACATTTTCAAGGGGGAGCTAAACATGTTTTGGTTTTAAAAGTTTCTAAAACTTGTATTGTTTATGTTTATTAAAAAACATCTCCGCCGGAAGGTGTACTTTTAACGCAATCTTTAATTCCGTAATGCCCCTATAAAATGTAAATTTTTCTCAAGAACTTTCTCGAAGCCGTTTAATTAATTAGAATAAATTCCTAGCAAAATCAGTTTTGTATGGGAAACTAACTTTTTTTTACTTCCCTTCTCGATCCGACGTTTTTAAAGGGGCGAACCTGTCGGCGGGAAATATAACCTAGCCGAATTGAGTGATTTTATGAGTAGTTCCAGTTTTCGCCGCAAATTTATATAATTTTTCGCTCTTAAAATGTATCAGTTCAATTTTATGTGAGTTTCCTGTCTAGTCTATTTTTTTTGTGAAAATCGTGAAGCTAGCGTATTTATTTAAATTCAGACGAAGCTGCCATTTCGAACGGATGAAAATAGAACTACAACAGTATTCGATAGACATTTGATTTTTTCTAATGTGAATAATCCATACTTGTATTCCGCACCGCTAGAAGTCTCCCGTAAAGTTTTGGCAAACATATTGATAACGATGAAAAATGTTTCCCCTAACAAAAAAGAAACAAAAGCTAGTGGCTGGAAAATAATCGACTCTTCGAAGGATTGTGAACTTTGAAGCGTTCCAAAATAGCGAGCGCTAATGTCCATTCTCGCGTGTCAGCCGAAGGGACAATTCTAGACTTCGAGCCAAAGTGAACCTTGAGGTTGGTGAAACGCGTGGGGCGGTGAGGTCGATTTTCGCATCAAGGAAAAAGTGAGTTTTTTGAAAAACCAAGCAATACTATATAATATGTTCTTAAAAAATTATCAAGAAAACTTGAGTTTTACGATCTTTTGTCAAAATTTTCTTCTTTCTACCGCTGTAAGTCATTATATATTAGACTTATAAAAAAGAACCTCGAACAAAAAATGTACGTAATTTAGTCTTCATCAAGTTTGTGTTACACATTTTGTTGTAAAGTCAACCGTTGAGGAATTATTTTGACAAAACCTAATTTTGGCACCTTCAATGTATATTTATGCCTTCAATCCAAGATGGCGGTTCACGCTCGACCGCCCAAGGTTGAAATTTTTGTCTTCATTAGACACCCAAATCTCTACTACACGACCTTTTGCAAGGTAAAACTCCACACTGACTGAACCTTCGTATGTGTTCATTCGTTGATATGGAGAAAGGGTTCCATGCCAACTCAGAATGAAACCAACTCAGAACCTGGGGTGGTTCATTCAAAGCTATGAAAAAATAATTTGAAAATAGCTGGTAACCCTAACCTAACTTAACCTATTTAACCATTTCTTAATATTTTTTATCATCACTCTTAATGACCTTTCTGAGGTGGTTCTGAGGTGGTTCTGAGTTGGTTTCATTCTGAGTTGGCCGGTCACGGGAGAAAGATCAGTAGTATCAGCCACGTAGGTAACCCTCGTTAATAGATGTCAGTCGCGGGAAAATTTGCGGACAAGTTTCACCGCGTACAAAATAATATGATAAACGGATAATCATTTATAAAAGCTTATTATGTTAATGATTCATAAATAGTTTTAATGAATTATTCGTGTTTTTAAGTAGGTAAATAATTCATTTATCAAACCCCAGGCATAGCTATCAAAAGCCATAGAAAATCACAAAAATAACGGCGATAATGTACGACAGATGCCTCTCGATATCAGACGGAATCTGCCCTTTTTGTCTTAATTGTCTCGTAACATACAGAAAACACAGACACATAATCACGCTTCTGTGCAGAAAAAAATACTAGGAAATTAATTGTTTTACATTTTTTAAAGTTTCGTGACTGAGGGTGCTGAATGGGCCTCCAGATGTTTGAAGTGGCTTTTGAGACATGTGTAAAGCCACCAGAATAAGTTTTCTTTCTGAAGGATCCATTTCAGGCCAAGGGGTCGAATAGAATGCAAAAGCTATTTCTTCACTCTGAAAATACAAAGAAAGAATAAATATTATTTTGGTAGTCGTGATTTATTTTTGGAATATTATGCCGTGTTACTCTGTCTTTGTACCGGACGGGTCAACGAGGAAGAAGACGGTTTTCCCTTCAGGACGTCTTCTTTCTCTATTCTTAATTCCATCATGTATTTTGCCAACGAAGACGAAGATGAGTTCCCGCAAAGGCCGTCCTCGTCTTCTTAAATAAAATTAGCTTTAAGATTTAATAATTAGGTTTATTTCAATGTATAGTTTATAAGAATAATTTCCGTAAATAAAGAATACCTATTTGTTGAGAATGAGCGGCTCGGAGAGGTTGACAACGAGATAAGGTTTGCTGCACCTTTTTTCTCGTTTTCGACTTCTCCGCACGCCACTGGCTTTGCCGCCACGGGGGAGAATTGCCTGCGGGGTGCGAGGTGGGCCCCACTTCCCTACCCTTCCCCGCACCCTAGCCCCGGGCGGACCAATGAGAGCGCTCCTTTGAGACAAATAGGTATTTTTCAGGTCTAAATGCATCAATGCTTATGGTTTACAGTTGAATTTCAAGAGTCTGGTCTATCGTATCACCAAATAAATTATATAGACGGGTAGACCGGACTCTCCTTTATGTAAAATAACTTAAATTCAGATAATATCCCATGTAATAACAATGTTATGTAAGATTCCCCGGAAATGTTGGGGTTCCGGGGCCCCATGAAAATTTACATATATGTGCCTATAAAATCGAATAAATTAGAAGGAGTGAGGTTTTTGGGGTCAGACGAAAGAGCGGGAGGAGGAGAAGAGTTGAACATATAGCCCGCTTCGCTGTGTCCAACACAGCGGAGGTCACGACCCGCGAAAGAACGGACTGCCGGAAAAAGAGGCAGAAATCCGGGTCCGCCCCCGCCGAGAACGGGGGTGGGGGTTCGGGCTATATATACCGGGGTACCGATTGCAATCGGCAAGCATTCTGCTTCTGCCTGCGCCAGCGATAAGACGTCTGTTCATACAGTTCTCCTTCCCGCTTACGTTTGCCTTAACAGTTTTATTATTCAATTCTTTCCTTTGCATTGTGCTCTGCACATGTGATTGTGATAATTGCGTACTCCATTGCGTTTAAAAAAACAAGTTACTATAGTTCCGGATCGCTACGAGTGTTTTTTACCCCAGGGGGGTGTTTCCATTCGTGGTCCGGAATTTTACGGTCGCTGCCTATAGTGTGTGTTTGTGAGTACCAGTTCATCCGGTGTGTTGTTACAGTGATAAGTGTCGAATGGTGATTAGTTATCAATACTATCGAGATTCTCTACAAAATTCAGTAAGTCATTTCTTTTATCACTCTTTTGCTTGATTTATATTGCAGAGTTCATCGTCTCCGTTTCATCCAAGTAAAATCTTGTTTCAAACTATCAAAATATAGCTTTCTACATATGCATTTCATTCTTATCGGCCCCATAGTAACAGTTTAATCATTATTGAAATATAAATTTCTCCGTTCACGTAGCGACGCCCGCGTCAAAACCCATTAAAAAACCAATTAGTAACGCTCCGAGCAACTTTCTTTCTCAGAATTTTCAGGTAATTAACAGTAGCCTTCAGCCCAACTCGCCAACTTATTCATCCAAGTAACCTTATTTTTAATTCAAACTTAAAAATAATAAAAATAAAAACATGTCTCAATCTCCCCAAGGACCATTCGAGTCCGACGTGAGAACTTTTATCGCCAACCGGGTTGGCCGTGATCTTTCTTCTGAGGAGAAGGACCACTTAGCCAAGATTGTCCTTCAGACGTATCTTGAAGAGTCCGCTGACTCTTCACCGAAGACCCTATATCCCGAACCCAGTCAAGGTTCTTCTAGTGCATGGGAGAACCATAATGTAGAGATGGAGGACTGTCAGTCGTCCTCTGACGAATCCGGCTACGAACTAGTAGCCAGACGTAAACGGTCACGGACCAATTAAAACGGTTCGCTGACGCCAGTAAATTCTCCGCGCTCTTCCCCGCTATTAAAAAAACGTCATCAGTCACCGAGAGCCGACGTGGCTACAAAGAACAAGTTTACCTCCCTGAGGTCAAAATCTCCGTCCCCAGTTAGATCTGTAGAGCCTACGGCAAATGACGATGCGCCAAAGAAATTTGCGCGTATCCCACCTATTGTTATACATAAAAAATCTGAAACTACGGCCCTTCTTCGCTCGCTTGAAGACAAGGGAATCGACTTCATGGCGAAAAATATGGGGAACGGTCTCCATATTATAACCAAGGTGCCGCGTGATCATCATGCAGTCACGCGTTACCTCCTAGCTAAAAAAGTAGAATTCCATACTTTTAGGCTTCCTGAGGATAAGCCCTTAAGGGTAGTTCTGAGAGGAATCCCGGAGGATATCTCCCCGAAGAGATAAAGTTAGAGCTAATCCGAAACTATCCCATAATAACTGTCCACCGTATGAAAAACGGCAGGACTAAACAACCAATCCCGCTAGTTCTCGTTACTTTGACGAAAAACGAAGCAGGAAAGGATATTTTTAATAACCTAACTTCAATATTCCGCCTGAGGATTCAAGTTGAATCTCTGCGGAACAAATCGCGTGTAGGTCAATGTTTCCGTTGCCAGGCGCACGGTCACTCTGCAACGTGCTGCCATGGTAGCGAACGGTGCGTTAAGTGCGCGGGTCTGCATCGATCTTCGGAATGCACCAAGCCCAGGGATACCCCGGCCAAGTGTGCCCTGTGTGAAGGGGCTCACACAGCCAACTACGGAGGGTGCCCTGCCAGGCCCCAAAAAAACTTTAATTTTAATAGGAACAAAAATTCGAATTATTACAAGAATTATAATAATAATAAGATGAACTATAATAATAATCATAACAGAAACCAGCATAGTCAACCGCAAAGGCAAGCCGTTCAGAGACCGGTAGCCCAAAGTCAGCCCATACCCGCAGCCTCTTCGGTGGAATTTCCCCCCCTCCCCACCCCTTCCACCCCCCCTACCCCCTCCAATCCAGCTCCACCTCCCCCCGCCCACCGTAAGTGGCCTGATCCACATTATTACAAACCCCGTTCCTCCCAGAGGGAGAGACGTGCTCCGACAAACCCGGGGCCTAGTCAGCAGTATAGGTTAGAGCGAGAGCCCCAACCCACCCAAGCGTCTCAACGCGCCTCCGACCCTAATATTCCCCCGCGCACTTTAGACCCAGTTCATAAGCAAGCGCTTATTGAACAAACCACGTCAATCGAACTACAAATCCTAAACGCCACCAAAGAGTTGGCTAGAATCCAGTCAATTTTAAGATATTACGATGTCTAGACAAAATGTTAAATTAATCAATTTGCAGACGGCCTATTGGAACGCCAACGGCTCTGTCATAACTCACAAGGATGAGATAATCGAATTCTTGCAAAGTAATAGCATTGAAGTATTTCTCATTAACGAAACTTGGCTTAAGCCATCTAAAAACTTCAGAATACCAAATTATATTACCTATCGTGACGACAGACTAGCCAATAAAGGAGGCGGAACCGCCATCTTGGTTAAGAATAACATTGACCACCGTCTAGCGCATTCATTCTCTAGTGTTAACATTGAATCCACATCGGTAATAATAAATACCTCTTCGGGACCACTTAAATTTATTTCAGTCTATGTACCCCCAAACCGTCAATTAATTCCAGCCGAACTAGAGAGCCTCTTGTCCGAAAATGTTCCCACTATAATAGCTGGGGACCTTAACGCCAAACACGAATCGTGGCACTCAAATCAGAATAACACAAAAGGAAACGTACTCGCAAAGTACGCGAGTACCAATCCTATTGTAGTCGATGCCCCAGATAGACCCACGATCCATCGTCCCAACGATAATCCGGATGTGATTGATATCGTAATACTCAAAAATACTAGCCACTTACACTCCCTCCGAGTACTCGACGAACTTTCTTCAGACCACGATCCAGTTCTTCTCACTCTAACAGGAGGCTCTAACCCCCTGGTCCCCGATAACCCCCCACGTACTAAAATCAAATGGAAAAAATTAACCGAGCTGCTGATTAAAAACATAGTTATACCTACATCAATTCCCGACGAAGCCTCCCTAAATGCCGCTACCTCAAACTTTATCCAGACAATAAAATCATGCATCACCGAGGCGTCCGATGAGATTCCCAACGTCACAACACGTCACGGAATTCCCGAAGAGATCAAAGATCTTATTAGGGAAAAAAATCTTGTTAGGAAGGAGTGGCAAAGATCTTGCAACCCGATAGTGAAACAACACCTTAATCGACTAAACAGAGAAGTGCGTGATGCCCTCAGCGAATTTCGCAACGAGCGTTGGCACGAATTTATTTCAACATTAGAAGACGATAGAGCAGCATACTGGAAGCTCTCTAAAGCACTCAGGCGCCCTAAAACTAAAATCTCTCCGATTCAAGGCCTAAACGGAAAAGTTTACTCCGCTGCAGACAAGGCAGAAGCCTTCGCAGATAGCCTTGAAAGTCAATTCTCTCCAAACACCGATCACGACGATCCTGCGTTCGTAGCAAAAGTGGATTCAAAAGTAGAAGCAATCTTAAATCTAGACCCTGAAGACCCCCCAATCAGGTGCGCAACTCCTAAAGAAATTTTAAACATAATTAGAAAATTAAAAAAGAAAAAAGCCGCCGGGCCCGATGGCATTTCAAACAAGATCTTAAAACATCTCAGTACTAAAGGCATCTGCGCCATGACAGCCATTTGCAACGCGTCACTTCGACTACGTTGCTTTCCTAAGGATTTTAAAGAAGCTGACGTAATTTTAATTCCCAAACCAGGCAAGGATCCTTTATTTACAGAGAATCATCGGCCAATTAGCCTCCTTCCATGCCTAGGTAAAATCCTGGAAAAAATAATACTAGCACGATTAAATTCATTCACAAATAAAAGTAAATTCTTGCCAGACTTCCAACATGGTTTTAGAGCAGGTCACTCAACCTCTCACCAACTCCTGCGTGTTGTGGAACACATCACGGAGGCATTCAATATAAGGAAAAAAACAGTAATTCTCTCACTCGACGTAAGTAAGGCTTTCGACAAAGTCTGGCATTATGGCCTCTTATATAAAATGTACTCTCTTGGTTATCCATTAAGACTTATTCAACTAATAGCCAGCTACCTAAGAGATAGAACCTTCAGAGTCAAAATGGAAAATGTATACTCCACATCCCGACCCATATCAGCTGGGGTCCCACAAGGCAGCCAACTCTCACCATCCTTATATAATATCTATTGTAGCGATATTCCTAAACCCGTGGATCATAATGTTAAAATCACTCAATTTGCGGATGACACTAACATCATTTCTAGCTCAACTGTCGAGGCCACTGCTACACGCCGCGTACAGAAACAAACCACTCTAACTGAAAAGTGGTGTAAAAAGTGGAGGATATCTATTAACCCGACTAAAAGCGTCGCGACCGTTTTCTCAAAGACACGGCCAAGGCGACCCCCATTCATTAGACTGTTTGGGGAAAACGTTCCATGGGAAAAGTCAATTAAATACCTAGGTGTAACGCTCGACTCCAAGCTCACCTGGAAGAAACACATAACTGGAAAAATTAAAGCAGCTAATAAATGTCTATCATCACTGTATCCATTGATGGGGAAAAAAAGTCGTTTATCAACGAACAACAAATTACTTTTATATAAAACAACAATAAGGCCCGGCTTCACCTATGCTTGTCCCGTTTGGGGGGCATGCGGCACCCAGTCTCATTCAGCAAATACAAATATTTCAAAACAAAGCCGTTAGACTTGCTCTTAATGCGCCTAAATGGAGCAAAATTTCTTGTCTCCACAAAGACTCCAACATCCCGTTGATAAAGGACTTCATTTTCTCACAAGCAATCAAATTTTACGCCGGCCTACCCGGCCACTCTAATCCTACGATTAATACGCTCGCGAAATATAGCGAAAATGATAAATTTAAATTTAAAAAACCAAAGATAGTCCTCCGGAAGGAATAAAAAACCTGCATACAGCCGCAGTATAGTAGTTAATCACATTAAAAATCACACCTAAAAAATAAACTCAAAGTAAAGTATCATAAGATAATCCATTTATAATTATGTTAGAGTCAGTAAACTCATGTTTAGGAACTCTGTAAAATAAGTCAATCAAAAGTCAAAAAAGCAATCGGCAAGCATTTTACAAATTCGAAACTGGTATCAACACTTCTCCGCCTCTACTGCCTGCCCCTTGGACCTCACTCTGGACTGAAATTGAAAACTGGATTTCATTTCTTGGACCCTGCCTCTTCCCCTGGAAGGCCTCCAGCCCAGCAGTACACCAGCTCCATCTAGCGGCTACACAAGGACTACCCGGCGCCCTATTTACAGTCTGTGTGAGTGGCGGACGGAAACGTCGCTTACATAGTGGTCCTTCGAGCCGAGGATCAGTCACCAGCCGCTACGATGTCGAGGTCCCTACGGTCGGGCAGAGGAGGCGGAGACGAAGAAGATGCAACGCAGAGCGGCCCTGCCGCTCCGGCCAACCCAGCTGCCCCGCTGGCCGTTCACACCACTGAGGGGAGCGACTCAGCCTCGGCGGACGAGCACTCTGCTTCGGAGAGTGAGCCATCCACCGAGGACACACTGCGCCTGCTGCGACGAGAGCTGCGGGCGGAGAGGAAGCGCACACGGGACTCCGCACGGCAGATCGAGCAGCTGATCGCCATGCTGGGAGCGGCGCGACCCCTTCACGAGCCTGAAGCCAAGGCTGGCCCAACGCAGACCGCAGCAGATGTCAGGGCTGCCCCAACGCAGTTCATAGCCGATGCCAGGGCTGCCCCTACGCAGTTCGGGGCCGATGTCAGGGCTACCCCAACGCAGTTCATAGCCGATGCCAGGGCTGCCCCTACGCAGTTCGGGGCCGATGTCAGGGCTGCCCCAACGCAGTTCATACCCGAAGCCAGGGGTGACCCAACGCAGCCCGCAGCAGAAACCAGGGCTGCCCCAATGCAGCCTGCAGCCGAAGCCAGGGCTGCCCTACCTCCATCCGACCCATCATTGGCAGCGCTCGTACCTATGCCGAGCCAAGCAGCTACATCGGCGCATTTCCCGGGGCATCCTACGGCAGAGGAGACCGCCCGGCAGACGCAAGATTGGGTCAACCGTGGACCGGACCCGCTCGCACATTTTGCTGCCGTGGTTGCCGACGCCATCCGCAGCTCGCAGTCTGGAGCTACGCCAAGGACGTACGAGGACGACAACAGGATGGCAGCCCTGATAGCGAGGCAGTCCACGGCGAAGGACCTACCCCCGTTCTCCGGTGACCCGGTGGAGTGGCCCACCTTCGCGGCTCAATTCAAGCAGTCAACGGCCACGTGCGGGATGACGGCCTCCGAGAACCTGATACGCCTACAACGTGCACTGCGTGGGAAAGCACGGGACGCCGTCAACCCGCTGCTCATGGACCCCGCGCAGGTTGGCGAGATCATGGAGGTCTTGAGAAACCGTTTCGGAGGGGCGCAAGCGATTGCCGCGGTCATGCACGAGAGGGTGAAAAGCTTGCCGCGGCTCTCCGATGATGCGACGAACGAGGCCCTCGTAGAATACTCCGGAACGGTACAGAACGTGGTGACGTCGCTCGGCAACCTGGCCGACAATTATCTGATGAACCCGGCGCTGCTGACTGAGATGGCCTCCAAGATGCCCTTCGCCCTGCGCGTCCTCTGGCTGCACAAGGTCGCGGAAAGCACGGAGGTAGCGGACATCCATCAGTTTGCGGCATTCCTGAAGCGGCTCGCGAACGCTGTCTCGCGATCCGGCCTCGTCGACCCTGCCCGGACCACCCGACCACGCCGTGAACAGGTTCACGCGCAGACCGCTACATATGAAAAAAGTGAAAAATATGACAAAAGTGCGGTGACAAGTGCGCGAGAGGGTGAGAAGGGTGAGAAGAGTGGAAAGAGTGAAAAATGTGAAAAATGTGCAAAGTGCAGTGGTGCCCATAAATTGGGGGAGTGCTCGCAGTTCGTCGCTATGGACGTTCCCGCTCGGTGGGAATTCACGAAAACGGCGCGCGTGTGTCACAAGTGTTTGGAAAAGGGTCACTACACACGTTTTTGTAGATCCAAAGTGAGCTGTGGAGTGGGAACGTGCCGGTTTGCCCACCACAAGCTGTTACATAACGAGTCGCGGTACACGGCCAACAGTGAAACCGTGGGCACTACAGTGGCTCACGGGTCGGGTGATGTGTTTTTGAAGGTAGTGCCGGTAAAAGTTTGTGGCCTGAACGGGCAAGTGTTGACACACGCGCTGCTGGACGACGGGTCCACGGTGACTCTCATCGGAGATGAGAGCGCGGAGATCGCTGAGTTAGTGGGAGCGTGCGGGCCTCCCCGCGGACTCCGTATACACGGGTCAAAGGGTTCGTGCTGGTCGGATACCAACTCCCGGCGGGTCAAGTTGTCAGTGCAGGGTGATAGTGGGCAATACGCCATTTGTGCCAACACAGTGCGAGAACTAAACTTGCCGGAGCAAGCGGTGGCCGGCCGCCGGCCGGTGCAACCACGGATGCTGATCGGGCAGGACAACGTGCATCTCCTAGCGATACGTGAACAGCAAATGGAAGGCGGCGGCTGCATGATGACACGGACGGCCCTCGGATGGATCAAGCATGGGGGACGCCGCGACATCGACTTGGGCATCACACTCAACATGTCGGCCGAGATAGCCAGCACGGACAACGGGGTTGACGCGCTGGTCAAGCAACATTTCGCCGTGGATTCGCTGGGCGTGACCGCCGCGATCCGTGTGTCCGCCGACCTGCAACGTGCCGAGTCTCTGATGCAGAGCACCACGCGCCCAGTGGGAACGGGCCGATGGGAGACTGGCTTGCTTTGGCGGGAGGATGACGCGTGGCTACCCGACAACCGGCAGTGCGCATCAAACCGGCTCGCTTCGCTTGAGAGGAAGTTGGGCAGAGAGCCCGACCTGGCAGCGGCATACGCAAGCAAAATTGCGCATTTAATAGAAAGGGGATACGCCGTAAAGCTATCCGAGGCGGAGGCGGGCGTCGCGCACAGACGGAAATGGTACCTGCCGCACTTCGCCGTCTCGAATGCCAACAACCCCGGGAAATTACGAGTGGTATTTGATGCCGCGAGCCGCTGCCGGGGAACGAGCCTGAACGACAGACTGCTAACCGGGCCTGACCTCCTGTCATCGCTGCTGGGAAATCTGTTGCGGTTCCGTGAGGGGAAGGTTGCCATAGCGGCCGACATCGAAGAAATGTTTTTGAGGATCAAGATGAGGAGGGCGGACCAGATGTCACAGCTCTTCCTATAGCGAGCCAAGCCGCAGGAACCGCCGAGCACATACAAGTTGACCTCAATGATGTTCGGCGCAACGTGTTCCCCAAGCAGCGCCCAGTACGTGCGGAACCGGGTGGCCGAGCAAGGCGCCACTGAGTTTCCCGAGGCCGCGGCTGCGGTGCGGTCGAAGTTTTATATGGACGACTACTTGGACGCCGTCGACACCGTGAAGGAAGCGGCGGCTCTGGTGCAAGACGTCAGCACCTTACTGGCCAGGGGAGGCTTCCACCTCGCAAGCTGGGCCTCCAACGCACCCGCCGCCATCCAGAGCATTCCCGGGGATAAGAAGGCGAAGTCGGCCATCACCATAAGCAGCGGCGACGATGCTGGGACGGAAAAGGTGCTCGGCCTGGCGTGGGACCCGTGCAGCGATCAGCTCATCTATACGTTCAAAGAAACGGAGGCAGCTGAACTCGTCAGACACCCGACGAAGCGACAGCTGTTGAGCACCGTCATGAAGATCTTCGATCCGGTGGGGTTCGTAGCATGCCTCACCGTGCGATCGAAGATCCTGCTGCAGGATGTCTGGAGGTCCAGCGTTGGCTGGGACGAGCCCATCCATGAAACGCATGCAGCACGGTGGGCCGGCTGGATAAAGATACTGAAAGAAAATGACATCCGGGTCCCGAGACGCTGCTTACAACAGAAGCACGGGGCATTCGAGCTGCACCTCTTCTGCGATGCCTCGGAGGCCGCCTGCTGTACCATCGCCTACCTGGTCGAGCAGTGCCCGGAGGGCAAACGCGCTACCTTCCTAGCAAGTAAATGCAAGGTAGCACCCCTCAAGCCTCTGTCAATCCCACGGCTTGAGCTTCAGGCAGCACTGATGGCAGCCCGCCTTGCGGCTAGCATACGGACCGAATCGCAGTGCCGTATAAGTCGGACAACTTATTGGACCGACTCATCAACTGTCCTATGCTGGCTGAGAACGGACCCCCGGAGCTACTCTACGTTTGTCTCCAACCGCCTGGGCGAGATCGATGACCTCTCACGCACCAATGAATGGAGATGGGTCCCGACGAAGGCCAATCCAGCAGACATCGGGACCCGTGACGTGGAGATGCCAGACCTCACGATGACTGGAAGGTGGTTCTCCGGGCCGACCTTCATCACCCTCCCAGATGCTGAGTGGCCAGTGCAACGTGGTCAACGGGTACAGCCGGACGAGAGCACCTTGGAGCTGAAGCCCAAGTTTGTGGGCCTTACCACCGTACGGGAGGAGGCCCTGCCAGCTGTCGAGCGATTTTCATCATGGCTCCGGCTGGTCCGCTCCACAGGATGGGTGCTGCGGTTCATCAGGCGGTGTCGCGAGGGACCTCATCGTGCCCTAGAAGAAGGCCCCTTGCGCGCTGAGGAGATCCAAGCCGCCGAAACACGCTGGGTCATGCAGTCTCAGAAGGAAGCTTTCAACGCAGATATAAGGGCGCTGCGCATGGGCGCGCCCACACCAGCCGGCAGCCGACTCAATGCCTTGACACCATTTCTCGGGCCAGACGGAGTACTAAGAATGGGCTCCCGGCTACAAGCGGCCAAAAGAGTTGCGCAAAGCGTGCGGACCCCGGTCATCCTTGACGGGGACGACCCGTATACACGCCTGCTGATCCTCCACTATCATAACAAAGGGGATCACGCAAGCACAGAGCGAACAATGGCAGAGCTACGCGGCAGCTTCTTTGTGTTGAAATTGCGCACAAATATCAGGAAGATTGCACACACCTGTCCCACCTGCCACATGCGGAAAGAAATGCCTCATCCGCCGCTAATGGGTCAACTACCTGCAGCCCGACTGGCCCATCATGTCCGCCCTTTCACAAACTGCGGGCTGGACTACTTTGGGCCCATTGACGTCACCATCGGACGGCGGCGGGAGAAAAGATACGGGGCCCTGTTCACATGCCTCTCCACCCGGGCCATACACTTAGAGATCGCCCACTCCCTGACAGCGGATGCCGCTATTATGGCCCTCCGAAGGATGACCGCGCGACGAGGGCAGCCTTTGGCGATCTACTCGGACAACGAGACAAACTTTCGCGGGGCGGACCGCGAGATGAGAGAGGCGCTGGAAGAGCTTCAACAGGACCCCCGATTGCAGGACCATCTCTCCACGCAAGGAATGGAGTGGCATTTTCTCCCACCCTCATCACCTCATATGGGGGGAGCCTGGGAGAGACTCGTGAGATCAGTCAAACGAGCCCTGGAAGCGGTCCTGAGGGAGCGAGCACCCCGCGAAGAAACCCTGTTGACGGCGATGGCTGAGGCAGAGTTCGCAGTAAACAGCCGGCCGCTCACCCACCTGTCGGTCGACCCCCGAGATGAAGAGCCACTGACCCCCAACCACTTCCTACTGGGGTCAGCAGGAAGACGGCCGCACTTGTCACTTTATGGCCCAAAGGAGGAAGATGTCTGCCTACGGAAGCAGTGGCGCATCAGTCAGCAGATGGCTGACATGTTCTGGCGGCGGTGGCTGAAAGAGTACCTCCCCACCCTAGGAGAGAGGCAAAAGTGGCAGCACCGCAGCAACCCTGTGCAGAAGGATGATCTGGTGCTCATCACGGACCCCGCCCTGCCCCGTAACAGTTGGCCCAGGGGGCGAGTCATCGAGGCGACACCTTCAGCGGACGGCCAGGTGCGAGCAGTCCGCGTGAGGACGAGTACGGGCGACTACACAAGGCCGGCGGTAAAAATTATCGTCCTGATGACAGCCGCGCCGATAGCCGCGCCGACAGCCGCGCCGACAGCCGCGCCGACAGCACCTCGACCCCCAGCCCAAGGCAGACGCCGTACACCACCCCGCCGCAGAGGATCAGGCCGCCAGGGACGCCGACGCCAACACGCCCCGTCCTAGCTGAATAGGGCACAGCTGACGCTGCACCGAGGGGAGTGTACCGGACGGGTCAACGAGGAAGAAGACGGTTTTCCCTTCAGGACGTCTTCTTTCTCTATTCTTAATTCCATCATGTATTTTGCTGTTGGAAGTGTTTATTAGTTGATGTATGAGTGGATGGAGAGTGTTTGATGAGGAGATCCTCTCCACGTCAGGCAGGATTGCCTTCATACGTTACCGATATTGAGGTTAAAATGCTCCTTGAGATCACGGCACTTCCAAGCCGTGATCTTGTGTTCAGGCTTATAATAATGATGATGTTTAATTGAAAACACTTAGTTATCCACGATATTAAATTTTATTTAATATATTATTTACAACGAATATACATTCGCGTACAAACTGGTAGTCAGGTAAAATTGCCGTGCAACCGGATGGATCGAGTACTAGAATCGGAATAATAATATGATCCTATCTCGGGGCAATCGGTGACATTTAGTGTTGGTCATCTGGGATACCATACGCGTGAAAATAAGTAATGTGAATAAGTACTGCCATATACCTCCCCACCAGCGTTGCACGCGAATAACAAAATATGGCATACGAAAAGAAAATAATTATATACACCTAAATAGGGTTTAGTATGTGTCTGAGATATACATATCTATATACAATGTTTTTCATACTTGAAAATATAATTTTTACATAAGTAGTTTTGTAAACAATTCTAAATTTACATAAATAACTTAGAACATAACATGCCTATAAAAAGAAAAAAATAACAAAAGTTACAAAATGTTTTAAAATTATAATGTTATTTATTTACAAGTCCTAATTATCATTAGTAATAGGAGTAAGTACCTATTTCTCAGTCGGTATTGACCGATTAAAATTATTATTACTTGTTCCTTCTTACGGCTAGACATATAGTGTTGAGGTAAGTAGGTACTGCTAGAATGCGTAACGGTGATTATTTACAAAGGCGAGTAGCTGCTGGCTGACTCAGTACATACTTATTATGCGTTTATACAATTTCAACGAAAGTAAACATAACTATGCGTAATTGAATACAAGTGTTATTTTAAGGTGTATTAAAATATAAATAAAATACATGAACCATATTATTCAAAATTAACTTTATAAATCTTAGACTAAGGAGTGAATTCATTTTTAATCGAGGGAAAATAATAATTCGAATTCCAAGTGCTGTCTTTGTTTACTACCTGACTTTAGGTACGTAAGTACCTCCGCAGTGGTATTGGAATGTCTAATTATTATTTATTATATTGTTATTGTTAAACAAATACAGTTTGGTTAGCATTTATGACGGTCCGATCTAATATGTGGCTTCTTTTTAATAAGATAACACTACGTAAAATTAATTGATATCGGAAATTAACAGAAATTATATACAGGTTGGATAACTTATTTGCTATATTTGATATACCTTACTAATATTATTAATTAGTTATTTACAAATAAAATGTAGTCTGTATACTGTTCAGAATTCGGGATACGAAAATGAATTTATATAATATTATTATTTGTTAGAAATACTGACTACGTAATAATACAATAATTTATATGGCGGTGTTTCGCTAGCTAAATACCTAAATAAACTTAGTTTTATTTCACAGTAGTTATTTAGAATTTTAATTAGTTATGAGGTACCGTGATACAAATCGTATAATAAATTTTGGATACATCAATATAAGTTTTCTAATTAATTTGTTTAAACGATAGCTTTTTTAATTGAAGTATTGCCAAGTATTACTTTTACGACTGGTACCTTTCAGGAAAATGTATGTGTCTTCCACAGCGTGTTTTTCTTGTTGTTATTGTGGGCAGTGTGCTTGCCGTTTTTTGCGGTATTTCCTCCGAATTTTGGGAAAATGCAGGTTTGAGTCGGTCACAGTTGGAAACATTAATTTAACATAGGACGAGGGCGGAGTCATCTTTTGCCTTAATATAATCGTCAGGTTGACTCTGCGCTTTCCCTTCAATCCTTGGTTGCTTGTAGTAGGACAGTTAGTCTCTTCAGATTGAGATATTGTGTCAGCTACTGTATATATACATTATTGGAGATGTTGAAGTTGAGAAGATGGTGGTAAAACGATTTGTTTCTTTAAAAAAATTCGAGATGGTAGCTATTCAGTAGATATTCATGAGTCCATTAGTATTCCTGTTGTTCCCAGTTGCTCGTTGCCCGTTTACTGGATCTCGTCCAGTCGCATGTTTCTTGTTATCTGGTGATATATGTTGACAGTTCCCAGTTGCTCGTTGCCCGTTTACTGGATCTCGTCCAGTCGCATGTTTCTTGTTATCTGGTGATATCTGTTGACAGTTCCCAGTTGCTCGTTGCCCGTTTACTGGATCTCGTCCAGTCGCATGTTTCTTGTTATCTGGTCCTGTTAAATAGCTACAAGTGTTTATGTTACTTGTGCGTAAGTAAGGAAAGTTACGATGGACTGCTATTATTAGCAAAATCACACTTATTGTGTGGCGTTGCCGTTGTTTTTTTAATTATCTCTGTGAAATGTGCATGGTGGAATGCAGTTGAATGATCTCTGCCCGAATTTTTTATGGTATCTGCAGTAGTCGTTTGTTTTGTGAAGTTCATTGTTATTGTCCGTTCGATCGTTCGACCGGGATCGATGTTGGCGGTCGGTATTGGAGTACGATGTCGGTGGATGACGCCATTCTCGGCGGGGGCTAGGATTACGCCGATTATAAAAATGATGTACGGGGCTATGACTGTCTCTGCGACTTGACTTTAGTTGTTTGACTTCTAGAGATAGTGCAGAAATTTGTTCACGTAGGCTCTGAAGAACGGAAGTGATGTCGGGATCTTCTCTGTAATTGTTATCTCTACGTTGATTTTTGTTTATCGCTCCGCACTCGGTCGTCTGGTAGATTTCCAGGATTTTATCGGCTGCTGACGCAAGTTGTAGTAGATTGTCGTCTGGCCGTGCGGTCAATATAGCTTGTACATGTTGGGGAAGTCTTTGTAGCCATAACGTGCGTATGATTGCGCTCTCAGCAAGCTCGGAGCCGGCGAGTTCGTGCATCAATCGAAGTAGTCCGGATGGTTTCCTGTCGTCCAACTGTAATCCGGTTAGTAGTCGGGTGAGACGTTTTCCTTCGGAATCTTGCAACCTCGTGATGAGTGCAGTTTTTAGGGTAGAGTACTTGTCCGTTGCTGGTGGCTTGATGACGACATCGCTGACGGTCCTGAGGGTTTCGATGTCCAGGGAGGCGACAATAATGTTGTACTTCGTGGTGTCATCTTTGATTCTTGAGTTGGAGAACTGGCTTTCTGCCTGGGCAATCCAGAGCTGTATGTTGTCACACCAGACGGGGGGTAGCTTAACTGATACGGAGTTTATGACTGGATCCATTATTGTGTAATTGGCGCTGGTTCCTGATGCTGTTTCTTCTAGCGGCATATTGTCGTTGTAATATGGCAAGTGATAGGCAATGGCGAAAGCAATAGTAGTACTGATAGACCGTGTAGGTATGCAGATAAAATTATCAAAATTGTGCATAAAACAAAATAACAATAAATCTAATCCAGGTCTGAAAAGTTAAATTGATGATATCCAAAATCTTTTACAAATCCCTTATCTTTGCGTTGAAATGTTAGTACAAATATATTGTAATTGTAATTGTATTAATGCTTTGTTGCAATGCAGGTTAAAAATTTATACCGTGTAACAATATTTGCCTATTCTCGCTGGGTTGCTAAATTTCGTTGAAATGTTCGGATTATCAATTATTAACAAGGATCACTGTGAGAAGTTGAATTTGCGTTACTTGCTTTACTCCGATCTGCGGTGGATGCTGGGGGGTCGGGTGTAGGATCTCCAGGTATATTGCATCCGGGTATTTGGCATCCGTTTACCTGGGTCTGTCTGCAAAATCGCGTCTGTTGGTTAGGATACTCTGCCTTAGCTGCTGGGCTTCTTGTTTATCTGAAATTGATATTTACCGGCAATATACTATCCACATAAACAAGTAATGAGTTGCGGGGGAAGCATTATTAAGAAAGTAGTAGCGGGATGTAGGTATTTTCGTACGCTACTGAATTTGGTGGACAATAACCAATGAACAATGTTGGACAATGATGTTCTTTACTGATTTATCTTCATATGATTCTAATGTACATACTGGACCTACTGAATTTAAGTTAAAAAATTGAAATGTTACTCACAAGATTGGGTGTCCAGGATTCCGCATTCCAGTACTCAATCCTCCGTATTGGCAGTGTTCATCATTATCATTAGAAATTCTCGGGGTCACCAATGTTGGAAGTGTTTATTAGTTGATGTATGAGTGGATGGAGAGTGTTTGATGAGGAGATCCTCTCCACGTCAGGCAGGATTGCCTTCATACGTTACCGATATTGAGGTTAAAATGCTCCTTGAGATCACGGCACTTCCAAGCCGTGATCTTGTGTTCAGGCTTATAATAATGATGATGTTTAATTGAAAACACTTAGTTATCCACGATATTAAATTTTATTTAATATATTATTTACAACGAATATACATTCGCGTACTAACTGGTAGTCAGGTAAAATTGCCGTGCAACCGGATGGATCGAGTAATAGAATCGGAATAATAATATGATCCTATCTCGGGGCAATCGGTGACATTTAGTGTTGGTCATCTGGGATACCATACGCGTGAAAATAAGTAATGTGAATAAGTACTGCCATATTGCCAACGAAGACGAAGATGAGTTCCCGCAAAGGCCGTCCTCGTCTTCTTAAATAAAATTAGCTTTAAGATTTAATAATTAGGTTAATTTCAATGTATAGTTTATAAGAATAATTTCCGTAAATAAATAATACCTATTTGTTGAGAATGAGCGGCTCGGAGAGGTTGACAACGAGATAAGGTTTGCTGCACCTTTTTTCTCGTTTTCGACTTCTCCGCACGCCACTGGCTTTGCCGCCACGGGGGAGAATTGCCTGCGGGGTGCGAGGCGGGCCCCACTTCCCTACCCTTCCCCGCACCCTAGCCCCGGGCGGACCAATGAGAGCGCTCCTTTGAGACAAATAGGTATTTTTCAGGTCTAAATGCATCAATGCTTATGGTTTACAGTTAAATTTCAAGAGTCTGGTCTATCGTATCACCAAATAAATTATATAGACGGGTAGACCGAACTCTCCTTTATGTAAAATAACTTAAATTCAGATAATATCCCATGTAATAACAATGTTATGTAAGATTCCCCGGAAATGTTGGGGTTCCGGGGCCCCATGAAAATTTACATATATGTGCCTATAAAATCGAATAAATTAGAAGGAGTGAGGTTTTTGGGGTCAGACGAAAGAGCGGGAGGAGGAGAAGAGTTGAACATATAGCCCGCTTCGCTGTGTCCAACACAGCGGAGGTCACGACCCGCGAAAGAACGGACTGCCGGAAAAAGAGGCAGAAATCCGGGTCCGCCCCCGCCGAGAACGGGGGTGGGGGTTCGGGCTATATATACCGGGGTACTGATTGCAATCGGCAAGCATTTTACAAATTCGAAACTGGTATCAACACTTCTCCGCCTCTACTGCCTGCCCCTTGGACCTCACTCTGGACTGAAATTGAAAACTGGATTTCATTTCTTGGACCCTGCCTCTTCCCCTGGAAGGCCTCCAGCCCAGCAGTACACCAGCTCCATCTAGCGGCTACACAAGGACTACCCGGCGCCCTATTTACAGTCTGTGTGAGTGGCGGACGGAAACGTCGCTTACAGTCTTCTTTAGATAAAGTTTCTGACAGCATACATCCTACATATCATGACTACATAACATGTCTTCCCTGATGATGTTATGTAATGTATTCACATCATTTATGTAATGTATTACACTTCTGCCCTGATGATGGACAATATAGTGGTGTCCGAAATGTTGGCTAAAGAAGGAGGTAGCGCAATACGGTATAACAACCAAAAATAAACCACTATAATACTTTTGGCTTTGAAAATATCAAATAATATTTTGATTTTTTGAAATAAATACTTATAGTATACGTGAAACATACTTTGGTTTCATAAAGGTGTAGGTACCGTTTAATTATTTTGAGGTTCATTTTAATATAAAGCTTGTAGTTTTTTCTTTAAAATATCGTTTTGTTTATACTTCTCGCTATATACAGTAAGGGAGACACAACGATTTCTATGAGACCTGTGTGATCTGGGACAAATATGGTCTCCTGTGATTAAACGGGTTAAATAGTTAGATTGTTTAATACAACCATAGATTGATATCGGTACGTATCTTTACCTTGTTTTCCACACTTTGTCCAAAGTAACAGATGATGCTTATTTCAATTATCTGGATTGGCAAAATCATCAGTTTGCTTACATTCTGAAAGTAAGAAAAATTATTGTAAATTATTAGTAAATAATACGACTAGCAATCCGAAGGTAGATAATACGACTAACAATCGCGGGTTCAAATTCCGCCGTGCAAAAATATATTTTATTTGTGTTATTTTGCAATTTTAATTACAAATAATTTGTACAGAGTGGAAGATACTCTCAGTACCGTCCCGTTGTAAGACCACCATTAAGAATTGAAACGTTGCTTAAGGTGCCGTATCACCGCTCAAAAAGAAGAAGATGGAGAGATATGTAATTACGAGTGCGATTATATATAAAACGGTAAAATTGAAGCGAAAATTGTGAAGATGTTTAATAAAACACGACTCGTTTAAAATAGAGCAAACATCTCTTGAGGGCTGTACAAAACAGCATTTAAAGAAACATTGTGAATTTTTCATACATATAACTTGAAAAATAACTGAAACAGACGTGAAAATAATAATTTTCGGAGCATACTTTGCGATTTTTTTCTATCGAGGGAATTTCATATAATTTACGTTTCGGCATGAGGGAATGTATAGATATTATATACAAAAATAACATATATTTTTTTAAGAGCTTGAAAACTTCAAATGTTTAAGGGGGATATGTAAGAAATCGGTAGAAATTCGGGTAGCGGCGGCTTAAGATGGTTTTATCCGTGTTTGGTGACCAGATCTGAACAGTCAGGTACTTCCCCACCTGGCTATACAGATCTGCCTTCCCCTCCCTTCTATATAATATTTTCTAATGCTTATTACTAATTCGTGTTTAGTACGTTGATTGAAGTATCGATGAACAATTTGCATACGTTTCCAAAATTAACACATTCATATGACTCGGGGATGCTGTTTTCTTCTGAGTGCGCGATGTTTTATTGAGTCCGGATGAGTCCGGATTGAGGATTGAGTCCAGATCTTTTAAGGTACAAAAGATCAAAAGGTGAAACGATCGGTTTACAATGTGTTGATTTTTTTTCTTCTTTTTCAACTTCTTTAATTCTTTTGCGGAATTTAATTCTTTCACACCTAAAAATCGTAGAGATTTTCTTTTGAAAGAAAGTCGATGGTCTTTGTGAGTTCGCTCTGCTGGTTCTAAAGGTTTCTTACATCTTTCAATTCAGTGATTTTTTTTTAAATTTTGTATATTTCTTTCTCCGTGTTATTGACTTATTTGTTTTAAATATTTTGGTTTGCTATTTGAGATATTATATCTTTTTCATTACGACCATTTTTCGATTGAGGTTCGCTAATATTTTCTTCATTTTAATTTTAATTAAAATATCGTTATTTAACAAGAAACACATCCTAATAACAGTGCAGTGTTCGTAGCTGGGTTTTGTAAACCTCCAGCGGCTTGGTCTGAACAAATTCTCAATTTTGTATTATTTTTTTAACGACATTAATTTTCATACAGAGAATACTCAAATAAAGCTTTTGTACATAAAAATTGAAGGGCTTTTCATTCTTTAGTTTGCGTGATATCAATTTTATTTTTATGATGTATTCTGCATTCGTGAATTATCGCGCGTCGTTCGGCAGACTTCGGGTGAGTTCGTAGCTCGTGGGTCACCTGCCATCATCAGCTGAGTTTGCCAGCCGGTCCGGCGTGATTGTGTCGTGAGTATGTGTTATTTCTTACATGTTTTATAGCAGTAATATCAAGAAAATAAATAATTATTTTTTCGGTGCTCCAGATTTAATGTCCGGGTTGAATCTTTCCCAAATGAAAGACTAAACCCTTCCACACACTTTTCCACAAATGAATATCTAGTAAATTAACGCAATGTAAGTGCATTATATAAGTATAATAAATACAAAACAATACAAGAACAATACGTCAATCCACCAAAAACATAATGGGAAAATATTTCACCGACTCCAGATATTTTCATATCAAAGGGTTCGGCTCTGATGAAATCCTAACTGGTCCGATAAATCCTACTGATCCCTCAATATAAATATTTAAAAAATCTTTCGTAATCCTACATGTATTTAATATGACCGACTTTTGCATTTTTATGTACAAATTTTTTGACAAATCTAATACGCCTAAATTTTGAATGAGAGAGCTAGGTATAATGCCAGTAGCCGAAATAACAAATGGTAATATTTTTATAGTCTGAGAATGCCAAATTCTTTTAATTTCATTTGTATTTTCTTATTTTTTCAGAAACAGTTTTCTGAATATTACAAGAATTTAGAATAGCGACATCAATGATATAAGTTATTTTCTTAATTTTGTCATGTAAAACTATATCAGGTCTATTATGACTAATTGTTCTGTCTGTTAGAATAGTTTTATCATAATAAATTTTATAAAATTCATTTTCTAAAAATGAATTTGGTTCATATTCATAATATGGTACATTACGGCAGTCAATCAAGTTATGTTTAATTACCAAACTTTGGTGAATTATTTTTAAAACCTGATTGTGCCTAAATGTATACTCGGACGGCGCTATTACAGAACATCCCGATATAATATGTTCTATAGTTTCCGGAAAAGCCAAACATTTTCTACATAAATCATCAATTTGATTTGCATCTTTGATGATATGCTTCCTATAATTTTTAGTATTAATGACTCTATCTTGAATGGCAAGCATAAAGCCTTATATTTCTGCGATCAAATCTCCAATACTCAACCATTTGTTTGACGAAAATTTGTCAACATATGTTTGGTTGAGATAATTGAAGTGTTTTGCGTGAAGAATTTTATTTGACCAGGAATCTAATAATTCCTGGTTGGTATTTATAAGAATGCTGGCATTCTCGTCGTATAAATTTAATGGTGAAATATTTCTATCTGCTTTGCAAATTATTTTGTGCATTTCTGAACTATCAGCTTTCCTATGGAAAAAATTTCTTAGCATTTCTACCTGATTATGTTTTGTTACGATACGCCCCTGAAGCGAGTAAATACGAGAGCACAGAACACAGCACAAGTCCACACGGCTCGGCCGCCGCCTCTCCCCGCCCCGTATCCTGTTTCTCCTTGCCTCTCCCCCGTGCCCTGCCACTCGGCATTCCCGCTGCGCTCGCAACAGAAGAGATCTGAGCGCCTTTGAGAACACACGCTCGCGGCTCACTTGCAGCCGGCGGACCCAATTCAATGGGGCCGCGATGTATTATTGAAATACTTTTGAGTAGAATCAGTCTTTTGCCGCACTATAGTTCGGTCTATTTAGACTACGAAAGTGCCTGATGAAGCTGCCACATGAGACGAGGTTCCTGCCAACCTACATGTAAGCTGTATCTTGATTTCCTCCTTAAATGTTGTCCGTAATTCAGTGAAATGTAGGGCCCCCGCGGAAATCACGACTCGGAGAGTTTCGTTTTGAGAGAGAGTCAGAGAGAGTTAAACACTTTAGCTAGGTTTGTGTAATTTGCATTTCTTGTAATTGAATTGTACTGTAGAAACCTATGTATGTGTTTGAGTTTACAATACATGTCTAAATGATTTAACATTGTTATTATTCTGCTACGGCGGGAGGATTGTTGGCCAGTGAGGATCCCGTGGGTCACCGGAGGATGGAGAGAAGTTCCCTAGCCTTGAGCTGCCCACCCCCCTGAATAGAGAGTACCATAGTCCCGCTGAGAGCTAGTCAGGGACGTGTTTTGGGCCCTGGTGTTGGTTTAGAAGCCGACATCGAGGCACCCTAACAATTGGCATCAACGTGGAGCCTGGAATTTTTTTTCTCTATCCCGGTCGCTTTGCGGGACCTTCCTTTGTCGAAATCCTTCCCGCATAACAACTATTTTGTAAACATTAATTATGCCTTGTTATTCTACAGTGAATCCTGTGAAAAAACCACAGAAACCAATATGTAAATTAGATCCATAACGGATCTGACTGGAATTATAAATTGCATCGCAAGTTGAAACAACGGCCATTTTGAGTACCCGAAACGCCGCGAATCTGATTGCGCACGCGTCACCAAACAGCGAGCGCGTAGCAACAGCAATCCGCGCCAAATCCAACGGCCTTTGTTTCACGCGATATTCCGGATTGTGCGCGCAAATGCCTTGTTCCCGCCGATATCCTAACCGACTGTTGCTAGGCTGCGTTTTAAATCCAAACCGTTTTTTATGACTGAACCGGGATACCAACGGAAATCATTGATTCTGGAACCCCAGTTATTTTGCGAATTCCTTAATGAAAATTTCGGACTTACGTATTTTTATTATTTCTGCACAATATACCAATTGGCCCACTTGTGTCTGTCAAATTAGTACAATTTAATGTTTCTCCAAATGGACAAAATAATGACTTTTTTTCCCCATTGTACATTATAGGTACTGTTTTTTTTCAGCATAAGTGAAAGTGAATTGTGTTTTTTCCCTTACATAAGTGAAAAGTGGAATAATAATAAAGCCAATGACTGATTCCATGAATAAATAAAACAATTTTAATATGGTTGGATGCAATAAACCCCATATTCAGTCATTTTCATCCGGAAGTTTGTCCTTTATTTGCCAGAAATGTGCCTTTTGTGAACTTTAGTGCCTTTCTCAGTGCAAAGTGTTTTGTGAAAATAAAAAAACCTGTTTTCTAAAGGTCAGTCCTGGCAAAATTTTTCTAAAATAAATAAATACTTGTGAATTTCACAGTTTTCTCAAAAGTGGTCAGTGAAATACAAAAACCTTTACCACTAAGGTCTTTCCACGCAAAATTTTTTCTCGTCTGCCTCTCCTTGACAAGAATTCTGGTGTCATGTATACAAAACACATTTGGAAGTGCCAACAGTGATCACCAAGTGAAAAGTGCCTCACAAAAATTAATTTTTGCGCTTTCTAAAGGAAACCCCTGGCCAATTTTTTTTTCTTCTCCTCACCACCCAGGAAACTCGCAATGGAGGACAAGCAAGCTATTACACCATCCAACTTGGGTACCATTCCCAATGTGCATAGTTTATCCAAAGCCCACTTACAAGCTGCTTTAAGGGATAGAGGACTCTCGCCATCAAGCAAATCTAAATCTACATTGAAGGCATATGCACTTTTATTCAACAAAAAGTACATTAGGAGAATAAACCTCGCCCCCTCCAACGAAAATAATTCATGTTCGGCTACGCAAGTTTTGAATAATCTTGACAAAGAACCTACGCCGCATGTAATGATAAAACAGGACGTAGCACCCATCTTGACACAAGATAAAACTTACGATTTATCCTCTTGGAAAGTCAAATATAATGGCGTCTCCGATGTGCTGGATTTCATTGACCGTATTGAAGAAACGGCTACAATCAAAAATATCCCATTCGAGATTCTACGGAGAAACTTTATAGAACTCATCTCCCCAGAATTAATTCCGTGGCACCGCATCCAAAAGACTAAATGCAAAGATTGGAATAAACTCAGAGCTGCCCTAATCTCTAGCTTTGGAAAAAAGGAGGCCCAGCACCGGATCAAACTATCTCTACTATCTATTAAACAACTAGTAGATGAACCTGTGGCTACATTCATAGAAAGGGCTGAGTCCATCAACATCAAGCTTTCACATCCTGTTCCGGAAGCTGAACTATTACCAGTCATAACTGATGGCCTTTTAAGCAAATACGAGAACATCATCACCTCACAGAAAATTGCATCCCTGGCCCAGCTAAACGAAGTCTGCCTCCTCCTGGAATCGTACCAGGATAGGAAAAACATAAAGAATGTGTCGAATAATGTGGTTGTGCCAAGCCGTTCGTCTGGTTTAAAGCCAGAATTCGACAACAAAAAAGTGTGCTCTTTTTGCAAAAAAGTAGGCCACCTGGCCGCTACTTGTTTCAAGCAAGCAAGACTTCTGGAATCCAAGGAACCCCGAACCTCCAAGAGACACCACTCTAGGGACCGCTCTCCTCCACGCGACGAACTGCGCAACATTTTTAAGAAATCAAGGCACAATGCAGAAAGGTTACAAAACCCAAGCGATGTCAGACCTCAGGTGGATTTCTCCAAGCCCCCACCAAATTTCTACATGAAGAGGCCAAAAAACTAAATAATAACCTCTCAGGTACCCATTCTGAACCAAGGTCTAAAGAATGGACTGATTGGTTATCACACATTAAGTATTTTAACCAGACCTTAAATGTTTCCTCGGTTTGTTGCAAACAAGCTAAAGATGGGAGACCCTATGCTCTTTTCTCTGTTAACAATGTGCCCTTTTCCGGATTACTTGATAGCGGTGCATCTGTCAGCTGTCTTGGCAACAATGCTCACCTGCCTTTTGTTAACAGTGATTTTAAAATTTCGCCATAAACAACACACCTGACGACTGCGGATAATGTTTCCCAGCCGGTCATCGGTAGCCTTGCACTGCCAATTAATTGTAACAATAAAATAATTACAATCAATTTTCTAATAGTGCCCTCTATATCCCAGAATTTCATCCTTGGCGTTGACTTCTGGAAGGCTTTTAACGTTGCTCCCCAAGTATTTAATACTCTTGGCGAAACCTCCACTGCTGCTCAAATTAGTGAGATCCGCACAATAATACCTCACGAAAATTTAAGCACGGACCAAGCTCTCCAACTAAAGGAAATGGTCAATAAATTCGAATCAATATCTTTCGAAAAATGTGGATTGGGTTTGACAAATTTGGTAGAACACCACATTAAAACCAATGGCCCACCCATAAAGCAACGTTATTACAACTTAGCCCCCCAAAAGCTTAAGCTTTTGGAAAAAGAACTTGATGAAATGTTAAAAATGGGTGTGGTGGTTCCCAGCAGAAGTGCATGGACCAACCCAACTCTTTTGGTTTCTAAAAAAGATGGCTCCGCACGTTTCTGTCTCGACAGTAGACGTTTAAATTCTTGTACGGAAGCTGACGCATACCCCTTACCTTACGTCCACGCGACCTTAGACAAACTGCGCAACGCCAAGTTCATCTCCTCTGTTGACCTAAGCAAAGCTTTTTGGCAAATACCTTTGGACGCAGAATCGTGTGAAAAAACTGCTTTCGTTGTACCTGGTAGGGGAATGTTCCATTTTAAAAGATTACCCTTTGGTCTAAAGAACAGCCCCGCCGAATTACAAAGACTGATGGACAAACTCTTCGGTCCTGAGTCGATAACAGCCTGTTTTGTTACCTTGACGACCTCATCATCGTCAGCGACACTTTTGAAAAACACCTATTAATGTTGGAAAAGGTTTTTCAACAACTCAAGTTCGCTGGTTTAACCATCAACTTGAAGAAGTCTGAATTCTGTAAGTCCCGTTTACGTTATTTGGGATTCATTGTCGACGAAAAAGGTCTAAGAACAGACCCCGCTAAGGTGGAAGCCATGGCAAATTTCCCCCGACCCAAAAACGCGAAAGAAGTCAAAGGTTTCCTTGGACTTGCAGGTTACTACAGAAGATTCATCAAAGACTTTTCCACAATTGCAGCCCCCTTAAATAAAATTACCGGCACCCGTAAAGGTGTCAGCAACTTCCGATGGTCTGCTGAAACTGAAGAAGCGTTTACAACTTTAAAAAATGCCCTTCAAAAAGCCCCCGTTCTGAATTGCCCGGATTTTGCACTCTCTTTTACCCTCCACACGGATGCCTCCAACGTAGGAATCGGTGGAGTCCTAACTCAAGAATTCCCAGATGGCGAACACCCTGTAGCGTATTTTTCCCGTACACTAAATAAACACGAGAAAAACTACGGAATTACCGAAAAGGAGTTATTGGCTGTATTGGATTCTGTTCACCATTTCCGCGGTTACATAGACGGTAGCAAATTTACTGTAGTCACAAACCATAGTAGTTTGAAATGGTTGATCTCTTTAAGTAATCCCTCCGGTAGACTCGCTCGTTGGGCCTCCCGTTTGTCTCAATTCAATTTTGATGTTGTACACCGTAAAGGCGCGGACAATATTGTTCCTGACGCTCTTTCAAGAATTGAATTGGCTTCATTAAATGTTGACACAATTGCCCCCCCTCCATCCACAAAAGATGAATGGTACTTGAAAATCTTCGAAGGTTGTAAAAATAATCAACAAAAGTTTCCTAATTTTATCATAAAAGAAGGACAACTATACCGTAATTGCAAGGCACCACTATCCATCCTCGAAGATTACTCTTGGAAACTTGTCGTTCCCCTCGAAGGAAGAGAACAAATAATAATTGACAATCATAGTGCTCCCGACTCTATACACCCAGGAACTTTCAAGACGTATAAAAAGATTTCCTTGAAGTATTACTGGCCTGGTCTTTTCAAACAAATTCGCAATTACATCTCTAAATGTGAAACTTGTAAAGCTTATAAACATAGCACGGCAGCACCTGCCGGCCTAATGGGTAACCCCAAACGCGCCGACAGACCCCTACAGTCATTGTCAATGGACCTCGTCGGACCTTTTCCTCGAAGTTATGCCGGACACATGCACATACTTAGTGTAGTGGATGTTTTCACCAAATTCTGTTGGATCTTCCCTTTAAAAAGAGCCAACGCGTCCGCCATCATCAAACTTCTGGAAAAACACATTTTTATACCTTACGGAACACCCAGAACCGTAATTGTTGATAACGGAAAACAGTTTATTGCCCAGGAATTCAAAGAATTTCTTGCCAAATACGGAATCAAGGACATTTATTATAACACCTTGTACACTCCCCAAAACAACACTGTCGAACGTTACAACCAAACAATCAACACAGCTCTAGCTATTCTAGTTGATAAAGACCAACGCACTTGGTGTAAAAACCTAGATAAAATTCAGGCCGCTATGAACAACACTGTTAATCTGGCCACTGGTTACACACCTTTCTTCTTAAAACACGGTATGGAACAAGTCGTCCATGGTTCTCTACATAGGGACACAAACTTTCCTACGTCATCCGCCACCACAAGCAACCCTACCGCAGACTATGCCCATCGCTTGGAAGAACTGTCGGCCATTTACAGTGAAGTCACTGATGCTTTGCTCCTGGCTCACCAAAAGAGTGCGGACAGATATAACTTACGTAGAAAACATGACACCTTCAATACAGGAGACATAGTTTGGAGAAAGAACAACACACTTTCCCAAGGAGCCATGTATTTCTCTGCTAAGCTGGCACCACGTTTCGTGAAGGCCAAAGTCCTAAGGAAAATATCAGACCTAGTGTACTCCTTGTCTGACTCATCTGGAAAGCACATTGGTAATTACCACATTAAGGACATTGTAAAGTCTGGAAGTGAGGAGTCAAGTAAAACTGCCCCCACTATCTCAGCAAACGTAAAATGATCCAGTATGTATCACATTTTTTTTTGTAAGCTTACAGAGTCTTACTACGTCAGGCGTGTATTGTGTCAATCACATGCCCATCGTTTCGTAAATGAAACAAGTTGTAAATTATTTTGTAAATTAATGCGTACCCTCCTTGAAGTTACTTTCAAATGTTGTTTTTGCACTGTTTTTTCTTTCCCTCACGGCAATTTTTTCTTTTATTTTTTTCACCTGTTCTAAAACTGATCACTTTGGAACGGAGACACTATTCGAGTTTCAATGTTTGGGAAGTCGCGAGCCCATTTATTGTCTCAACACGTACACTACGCAATGTTCATGCCACGTCATACCCTGCCTTGTCATGTAATTTTGTAATTTTTCTCCTATTTTTTTGTTGCATTTTTGTCGTGTGGAAAGGAACTTTCTCACCTGTTTATTTTGTTCATGTAAAGTAGTTGACAATTGCCCATCGGCGTGTCGTTCTAGAAGTCGGGTTTTGTAAATTCCAAAGTGTTAAATTCCGACTCAGAACCAGTTAACTATTTTTACAATTTTTCCTTTTATCTTGTTCATCATGAGTTGTAAAACCTTCCGAGGTATCTCTAGCATGAAAATCAAACAGTGGTTACTTACATAGTCGCCCCTCGTGTATATAAGTTTTTTTCAATTTTTTCCTCTTAAATTAAAAATTGATGGCGTCCTACCCAAATTCATGCTCTTGTACCAAAATTGGATATCGACACGTCAATTTTGGAACTTGTATTTATAAAACCAATGATTGGTCTTTATAACCCTGTATATAAATCAATTTGGCTCGTTTCAACTAAAGTACGTAAAACCGAATCATCCGGTCTTTGGTTGTTATAACAAAGCCACCTTTTTGTTATTTTGTTTTTTGCTTGTACGTTACGTATGTCTTATATGACACGTTTCAACCCTACGAGATAGGTTAAATAAAACCTTATGGTTATCCTGATTTTGGAATTCACAACTTTTAGGTGTTCATTTAACCAAGTATTTGCAACCCAAATTGCACATAACCTGGTATGTTTGTAACTGCACAAAGGGTATGTAAAACCGTAATTGGTCCCTTTTCTTTGGTCTTCCTCACTGCAGGTTGCCACAACAGACAGTATGTAAAACCATTATAGGTCTGTCTTTGTTTTAAATACTTGGTGTAAGTAGAATTATACTCTGCCATCACCCTTGTATTTTGTAACACATGAAGTAGCATCAAATTGTCTATCTTCTCTGTCGTACGCTCTTGGGCTACGGAGTTAGTTAATCTAACGAATCTTTATAAAATGTGTTAAAATCAAGCATCATTAACGTTTATTGTGTTGTATTTAAACGTAACCCTGTTACATTATAGGAGAGATCCTTAGAACATCCACCGTCATAGGAGAGATCCTTAGAACACCCACCGTTATAGGAGGGATCCTTAAAATACCTGCCACGATACGAGAAGTTCGTCATAATCACTTTTGCTCATAGCTAAATGTTATTGAGTTGGTCGTGTGACATATTTGTCATGAGTACCACCCTTTCTGTACAATCTATTTTGGTCGTGTGTCATTCATTTGTCATGAGTACCGCTTTTGTATTTTGGTCGTGTGTCATTCATTTGTCATGAGTACCGCTTTTGTATTTTGGTCGTGTGTCATTCATTTGTCATGAGTACCGCTTTTGTATTTTGGTCGTGTGTCATTCATTTGTCATGAGTACCGCTTGTATGTATAATTGTGTACAACCCTTGTACACGAGACGTGGAGACGTTAAAACACTTACCGTGATTCGTGCGAACGACATAATATCGGCCTTGCCATCTTCTTTAAGAGGCATTGTATAAACTCTTGACTTCTGTCTATAATTGAGTTTTATCTTGTATGTACTTACATGTTCTTATACACTATACGTGGAGACGTTAAAACACTTACCATGAGTCGTGCAAACGAAATAATATCAAACCTTTTGTGTGCGATCTACGAAATGTAGTCCACAACCCTTTGTTGTCATTCAACGCCAATGCCCGTGGACCTCCTGTTTTTTTACTTCTTTGCAAAAAGGAAAGAAGCCCAGGAGTATCTACTATCCCAAAAGGACTAGTTTGTAGCTTCACTGCTAACTATGGGGCATAGTGCTGTGGGAGTTAATCGATTGAGCACAAAACCACCCAACTCGTTGTCTGGGGAACGGATAAGAAAACCCCCAGGTTTGTGAAATTGGAGCAAGAGTCTGTCTTTTCTCACAATCACGCAGGAGTTTTTAAAATGACCCCTAATCTTTTGCCCAATACACGCAAAAGATTAGTCTCTTTGTTAATGTGTATTCAAATTTCTCCTCATCCTTTTAACAATTGTAAAGAGTCAGGAAATCTGCTGGTTGATCATGTTTCATTCTCACATGGAGTTTGAAGTGGAAATTAGTCCAGTCTCTAGCAAGTTTCGTCACTCAACTCCTTTCCTTTTCCTTTCCTTTCTCCTCACCATCATGTTCTCAGGTATATGTTATGAAGAGGAAAATCTGTTGTTAACCATAATTCGCCCTCACTGGGAGTGCGAATCGGTAAACTAACCAATTATCAGCAGGCTTTCTCCCTCACTCTCTGCATATGTCTCACCTTTTGTTCTTTTTCTCAATTTTACGAAACACATTCATGAATGTTGGATATGTACGATATGCACTTGGCGTACCGTCTGTCTCCTTTTGACAACCTTTATTCATGAATTGGTTTCTCCGCTTTTACCGTGACTCATTCACGACTTCTTTGTCTTGTTCGTTGAAATTCTACAAAAATGTTACCACCTTTATGTTAACATAGGCCATGGAAGGCCGGTTGTTTTTTAACCAAGACATATTGTCACTCGGCAAACGCCAAGTCATCCTGGTAAAGGAAAATGTTCATGTAATCACAATTTAGTTAGAAAACTCTCTCTTCGTCACTCTCTGGGTCGGTGGTTAAAACTTCGTTTATTTCATTATCTGGACACATTTTGTTTCTCTCCAAACCTTTTCTTCATTGGTCCCTAGGCAGGTAAACTTCAAGAATTTTGCTCTAATAATAATTTCTCCCGGATTAAAAAGAAGCCCAGGCGGATGTCATCACCAACAGCCAAGCTGAGCTCCACTTCCTGACAGCACGCGCTGTGGTTACTAGGTCCCTCCTGCTGCCATTTTTCTACGCATTTGTTCCTGAAAGCACAGACCATACCGCTCATATGTATGTTGTTTTGTCGTGCCACAGCAAGTTGAGTTGTCCCACTATACATTATGACACTCTGAACCACCTTTTGGGCACGCTAGCTCCTAGGTTTGTTCTTACTCTTGCTATCAATGCCAACCATGTCGTCTCTTGCGCTGTCATGCAGTGACGCATATATCGTCATGTGTAAACCATCATTACCTTGACTTCCAGTATTCGCTGAATGCGTACCAATACAAGTTATGTTGAGCTACATTATGCTTCAATAACCATTATATACGATCCGTGTTTACCTTAATAACACTTTAGGATTCGTACTGGTATGTCTGCAGACACTGGATTCTCCTCCTCAATGACCTCTGTAACCATAGTCGCGGCACAGCAACCACAGTCTCCACTTCATGAACTTCGACGTCTTCGACAAAACCAAGTGTTTTCTAAGGCCCAAGTGTACTTTTGAGTGTTATCTCAAAGGGGTCTGATTACAGTGATAATGTAATCCTTAGAATCTGTGAAACCACGTCCTCCTCTTCGAAATTCTCCGAAACCAAACAAATCCACGCTTCGCAAACTTAGCTCCCAGACCAATGAAACTTTAGAATCACACAGGCATTTTTGTTCTTGTTTTCTTGTTCTTCGATTGTACTAATATGAATTGTTATTTTTCAATTGCATAACCATGTATTGTTATTTTGTTCAATTGCATAACCATGTATTGTCATCTTTCAATTGCATAATCTTGTATGTTGTTTCACACCATGTACTTTCACCAAAACTGTTCTTTTCCAAACATTGTATGTACCCCTCACCCATTCCCTACAAACATTGTGACCTAAACTATAACATAAATTGCATGTTCTAGCTAGGCATCTCTCAAGCAACGAATCTCTCAAAAACCCCAATGAAAGTTTAAGAGGATTTTTTTTCCTACAGCTCCATTGCCACGTCGCTTTTTTTCCAAGCGCGGGGGGAAGTGTTACGATACGCCCCTGAAGCGAGTAAATACCAGAGCACAGAACACAGCACAAGTCCACACGGCTCGGCCGCCGCCTCTCCCCGCCCCGTATCCTGTTTCTCCTTGCCTCTCCCCCGTGCCCTGCCACTCGGCATTCCCGCTGCGCTCGCGACAGAAGAGATCTGAGCGCCTTTGAGAACGCACGCTCGCGGCTCACTTGCAGCCGGCGGACCCAATTCAATGGGGCCGCGATGTATTATTGAAATACTTTTGAGTAGAATCAGTCTTTTGCCGCACTATAGTTCGGTCTATTTAGACTACGAAAGTGCCTGATGAAGCTGCCACATGAGACGAGGTTCCTGCCAACCTACATGTAAGCTGTATCTTGATTTCCTCCTTAAATGTTGTCCGTAATTCAGTGAAATGTAGGGCCCCCGCGGAAATCACGACTCGGAGAGTTTCGTTTTGAGAGAGAGTCAGAGAGAGTTAAACACTTTAGCTAGGTTTGTGTAATTTGCATTTCTTGTAATTGAATTGTACTGTAGAAACCTATGTATGTGTTTGAGTTTACAATACATGTCTAAATGATTTAACATTGTTATTATTCTGCTACGGCGGGAGGATTGTTGGCCAGTGAGGATCCCGTGGGTCACCGGAGGATGGAGAGAAGTTCCCTAGCCTTGAGCTGCCCACCCCCCTGAATAGAGAGTACCATAGTCCCGCTGAGAGCTAGTCAGGGACGTGTTTTGGGCCCTGGTGTTGGTTTAGAAGCCGACATCGAGGCACCCTAACAGTTTTAAAGATGTTTTTTTGACTATACCTCTACCTCCTAAATTTCTGGGTAAATTAATTCGTTCTATAGCTGAATTTGGATGATGGGAATGAAATTTTGTTAATGTAGTTCTAATTAATCGTTCTAAGCTATCTAAATCTGTATAAGACCATTTAATTATGCCAAATGAGTAAGTTAATAGAGGTATTGCCCAAGTATTTATCGCCTTTACTAAATTTTTAGCAGATAGATTGCATTTCAAAATTTTTCTGATCCTAGTTTTAAATTTAATCCTAATATCATTTTTAATACTAGTATGATCTAATCTATTTGATTGCGGATATCCTAAATATTTATAAACCTCACCCCCTTTCATACTTTCAATTTTGAAATTTTTAAATATACCCTCGTCTCCATCTACAATTTTACCTTTCTCTATATGGATCGTTCTACATTTATCTAAACCAAAAGTCATTTTAATATCATCTGAAAAAATTTTAACTACTTTAATCATTTTCTCTAAATTTGGTTCTGAATTCGAATATAATTTTAAATCATCCATAAATAATAAATGAGAAATTATATTTCTCTCTCTAGTATTACCTTTAATTTTTATTCCAAACTTGCTTTTAATTAACATTTTAGATAGAGGATTTAATGCTAAGCAAAACCAAAGAGGACTCAATGAGTCTCCTTGAAAAATCCCTCTTTTTTTGAAATGCCCTGTACTATAATTTCCTTATCTTTCAAATTCAAAAGCAAATCGGTATTCCAAAATGCCATAATTTTTTCCAAAAAGCTAATAATAATTGGGTTAATTTTGTATATATTTAAAACTTTTATCAGCCACGAGTGCGGGACACTATCATAAGCCTTTTGGTAATCTATATAACAAATATGTAAATTACGTTTTTGGGTTTGAATCTGTTTTAGAATTACAGAATCAATAACTAATTGTTCTTTACATCCCATATGTTTTCTGCGACAACCTTTTTGTTTTTCAGATAAAACATTTTTTTCATCTAAATGAGTGTATATTAAATCTGTCAAGCAAGAGGTTTCAGCAAAAAATGCAGACATAATTAGTCTCGACGCCACCTAGCGGGAGATTTAGTATTAAAAATACCTCTCTCACAAAAATAAAGTTGTTTGTTTTCAGTTGGAAAAATGTAATAATAAGTAATTGTCGAATGAAACACTAGTATTTATTGAATTATTTGGCGGGTATTAGAAAAGCCGCCATAGCTCAGTGGTCAGAGCTGCTGACCGGCAATCAGATGGTCACGGGTTCAATTCCCGTTGGCGGCCAGTATCTTTTCTCGGAAGATTTTTTCAATGTAGATGAGTGTTTCAGGCTGATAATTATTGATTATAATATTTGTTATGTACCCTTTGTGCTATGCATAAAAATCTTGTTTAAACGTTAGTTTATCAATTAAAAATAATAATTAATATTTGACAAGTTAAAGTATTTCAGCAAAAAATGCAGACATAATTAGTCTTGACGCCACCTAGCGGGAGATTTAGTATTAAAAATACCTCTCTCACAAAAATAAAGTTGGTTGTTTTCAGTTGGAAAAATGTAATAATAAGTAATTGTCGAATGAAACACTAGTATTTATTGAATTATTTGGCGGGTATTAGAAAAGCCGCCATAGCTCAGTGGTCAGAGCTGCTGACCGGCAATCAGATGGTCACGGGTTCAATTCCCGTTGGCGGCCAGTATCTTTTCTCGGAAGATTTTTTTAATGTAGATGAGTGTTTCAGGCTGATAATTATTGATTATAATATTTGTTATGTACCCTTTGTGCTATGCATAAAAATCTTGTTTAAACGTTAGTTTATCAATTAAAAATATCAAGCATAAAGCCTTCTATTTCTGCGCTCAACTCTCCAATACTCAACCATTTGTTTGACGAAAATTTGTCAACATATGTTTGGTTGAGATAATTGAAGTGTTTTGCGTGAAGAATTTTATTTGACCAGGAATCTAATAATTCCTGGTTGGTATTTATAAGAATGCTGGCATTCTCGTCGTATAAATTTAATGGTGAAATATTTCTATTTGCCTTGCAAATTATTTTGTGCATTTCTGAACTATCAGCTTTCCTATGGAAAAAATTTCTTAGCATTTCTACCTGATTATGTTTTAAAGATGTTATTTTGACTATACCTCTACCTCCTAAATTTCTGGGTAAATTAATTCGTTCTATAGCTGAATTTGGATGATGGGAATGAAATTTTGTTAATGTAGTTCTAATTAATCGTTCTAAGCTATCTAAATCTGTATTAGACCATTTAATTATGCCAAATGAGTAAGTTAATAGAGGTATTGCCCAAGTATTTATCGCCTTTACTAAATTTTTAGCAGATAGATTGCATTTCAAAATTTTTCTGATCCTAGTTTTAAATTTAATCCTAATATCATTTTTAATACTAGTATGATCTAATCTATTTGATTGCGGATATCCTAAATATTTATAAACCTCACCCCCTTTCATACTTTCAATTTTGAAATTTCTAAATATACCCTCGTCTCCATCTACAATTTTACCTTTTGAACAAAATAACAATACATGGTTATGCAATTGAACAAAATAACAATACATGGTTATGCAATTGAAAAATAACAATTCATATTTGTACAATAGAAGAACAAAAAGCAAGAACAAAAATGCCTGTGTGATTCTAAGGTTTCATTGGTCTGGGAGCTAAGTTTGCGAAGCGTGGATTTGTTTGGTTTCGGAGAATTTCGAAGAGGAGGACGTGGTTTCACAGATTCTAAGGATTACATTATCACTGTAATCAGACCCCTTTGAGATAACACTCAGAAGTACACTTGGGCCTTAGAAAACACTTGGTTTTGTCGAAGACGTCGAAGTTCATGAAGTGGAGACTGTGGTTGCTGTGCCGCGACTATGGTTACAGAGGTCATTGAAGAGGAGAATCCAGTGTCTGCAGACATGCCAGTACGAATTATTAAGGTAAACACGGATCGTATATAATGGTTATTGAAGCATAATGTAGCTCAACATAACTTGTATTGGTACGCATTCAGCGAATACTGGAGGTCAAGGTAATGATGGTTTACACATGACGATATATGCGTCACTGCATGACAGCGCAAGAGACGACATGGTTGGCATTGATAGCAAGAGTAAGAACAAACCTAGGAGCTAGCGTGCCCAAAAGGTGGTTCAGAGTGTCATAATGTATAGTGGGACAACTCAACTTGCTGTGGCACGACAAAACAACATACATATGGGCGGTATGGTCTGTGCTTTCAGGAACAAATGCGTAGAAAATGGCAGCAGGAGGGACCTAGTAACCACAGCGCGTGCTGTCAGGAAGTGAAGCTCAGCTTGGCTGTTGGTGATGACATCCGCCTGGGCTTCTTTTTAATCCGGGAGAAATTATTATTAGAGCAAAATTCTTGAAGTTTACCTGCCTAGGGACCAATGAAGAAAAGGTTTGGAGAGAAACAAAATGTGTCCAGATAATGAAATAAACGAAGTTTTAACCACCGACCCAGAGAGTGACGAAGAGAGAGTTTTCTAACTAAATTGTGGTTACATGAACATTTTCCTTTACCAGAATGACTTGGCGTTTGCCGAGTGACAATATGTCTTGGTTAAAAAACAACCGGCCTTCCATGGCCTATGTTAACATAAAGGTGGTAACATTTTTTGTAGAATTTCAAAGAACAAGACAAAGAAGTCGTGAATGAGTCACGGTAAAAGCAGAGGAACCAATTCATGAATAAAGGTTGTCAAAAGGAGACAGACGGTACGCCAAGTGCATATCGTACATATCCAACATTCATGAATGTGTTTCGTAAAATTGAGAACGAGAACAAAAGGTGAGACATATGCAGAGAGTGAGGGAGAAAGCCTGCTGATAATTGGTCAATTTACCGATTCGCACTCCCAGTGAGGGCGAATTATGGTCAACAACAGATTTTCCTCTTCATAACATATACCTGAGAACATGATGGTGAGGAGAGAGGAAAGGAAAAAGGAAAGGAGTTGAGTGACGAAACTTGCTAGAGACTGGACTAATTTCCACTTCAAACTCCATGTGAGAATGAAACATGATCAACCAGCAGATTTCCTGACTCTTTACAATTGTTAAAAGGATGAGGAGAAATTTGAATACACATTATCAAAGAGACTAATCTTTTGCGTGTATTGGGCAAAAGATTAGGGGTCATTTTAAAAAACTCCTGCGTGATTGTGAGAAAAGACAGACCCTTGCTCCAATTTCACAAACCTGGGGGTTTTCTTATCCGTTCCCCAGACAACGAGTTGGGTGGTTTTGTGCTCAATCGATTAACTCCCACAGCACTATGCCCCATAGTTAGCAGTGAAGCTACAAACTAGTCCTTTTGGGATAGTAGATATTCCTGGGCTTCTTTCCTTTTTGCAAAGAAGTAAAAGAAACAGGAGGTCCACGGGCATTGGCGTTGAATGACAACAAAGGGTTGTGGACTACGTTTCGTAGATCGCACACAAAAGGTTTGATATTATTTCGTTCGCACGACTCATGGTAAGTGTTTTAACGTCTCCACGTATAGTGTACAAAAACATGTAAGTACATACAAGATAAAACTCAATTATAGACAGAAGTCAAGAGTTTATACAATGCCTCTTAAAGAAGATGGCAAGGCCGATATTATGTCGTTCGCACGAATCACGGTGAGTGTTGTTATTACGTCTCCACGTCTCGTGTACAAGGGTTGTACACAATTATACATACAATCGGTACTCATGACAAATTAATGACACACGACCAAAATACAAAAGCGGTACTCATGACAAATTAATGACACACGACCAAAATACAAAAGCGGTACTCATGACAAATTAATGACACACGACCAAAATAGATTGTACAGAAAGGGTGGTGCTCATGACAAATATGTCACACGACCAACTCAATAACATTTAGCTATGAGCAAAAGTGATTATGACGAACTTCTCGTATCGTGGCAGGTATTTTAAGGATCCCTCCTATGACGGTGGATGTTCTAAGGATCTCTCCTATGACGGTGGATGTTCTAAGGATCTCTCCTATGACGGTGGGTTACGTTTAAATACAACACAATAAACGTTAACGATGCTTGATTTACCACATTTTATAAAGATTCGTTAGATTAACTAACTCCGTAGCCCAAGAGCGTACGACAGAGAAGATAGACAATTTGATGTTACTTCATGTGTTACAAAATACAAGGGTGATGGCAGAGTATAATTCTACTTACACCAAGTATTTAAAACAAAGACAGACCTATAATGGTTTTACATACTGTCTGTTGTGGCAACCTACAGTGAGGAAGACCAAAGAAAAGGGACCAATTACGGTTTTACATACCCTTGTGCAGTTACAAACATACCAGGTTATGTGCAATTTGGGTTGCAAATACTTGGTTAAATGAACACCTAAAAGTTGTGAATTCCAAAATCAGGATGACCATAAGGTTTTATTAACCTGTCTCGTAGGGTTGAAACGTGTCATATAAGACATACGTAACGTACAAGCAAAAAAAATAACAAGAAAACAGTGGCTTTGTTATAACAACCAAAGACCGGATGATTCGGTTTTACGTACTTTAGTTGAAACGAGCCAAATTGATTTATATACAGGGTTATAAAGACCAATCATTGGTTTTATAAATACGAGTTCCAAAATGGACGTGTCGATATCCAATTTGGGTACATGAGCATGAATTTGGGTAGGACGCCATCAATTTTTAATTTAAGAGGAAAAAATTGAAAAAACTTATATACACGAGAGGCGACTATGTAAGTAACCACTGTTTGATTTTCATGCTAGAGATACCTCGGAAGGTTTTACAACTCATGATGAACAAAATAAAAGAAAAAAATTGTAAAAAAATAGTTAACTGGTTCTGAGTCGGAATTTAACACTTTGGAATTTACAAAACCCGACTTCTAGAACGACACGCCGATGGGCAATTGTCAACTACTTTACATGAACAAAATAAACAGGTGAGAAAGTTCCTTTCCACACGACAAAAATGCAACAAAAAATAGGAGAAAAATTACAAAATTACATGACACGGCAGGGTATGACATGGCATGAACATTGCATAGTGTACGTGTTGAGACAATAAATGGGCTCGCGACTTCCCAAACATTGAAACTCGAAAAGTGTCTCCGTTCCAAAGTGATCAGTTTTAGAACAGGTGAAAAAAAAAAAATAAAGAAAAAAATTGCCGTGAGGGAAAGAAAAAAAACAGTGCAAAAACAACATTTGAAAGTAACTTCAAAGAGAGTACGCATTAATTTACAAAATAATTTACAACTTGTTTCATTTACGAAACGATGGGCATGTGATTGACACAATACACGCCTGACGTAGTAAGACTTTGTAAGCTTACCAAAAAAATGTGGTACATACTGGATCATTTTAAGTTTGCTGAGATAGTGGGGGCAGTTTTACTTGACTCCTCACTTCCAGACTTTACAATGTCCTTAATGTGGTAATTACCAATGTGCTTTCCAGATGAGTCAGACAAGGAGTACACTAGGTCTGATATTTTCCTTAGGACTTTGGCCTTCACGAAACGTGGTGCCAGCTTAGCAGAGAAATACATGGCTCCTTGGGAAAGTGTGTTGTTCTTTCTCCAAACTATGTCTCCTGTATTGAAGGTGACATGTTTTCTACGTAAGTTATATCTGTCCGCACTCTTTTGGTGAGCCAGGAGCAAAGCATCAGTGACTTCACTGTAAATGGCCGACAGTTCTTCCAAGCGATGGGCATAGTCTGCGGTAGGGTTGCTTGTGATGGCAGATGACGTAGGAAAGTTTGTGTCCCTATGTAGAGAACCATGGACGACTTGTTCCATGCCGTGTTTTAAGAAGAAAGGTGTATAACCAGTGGCCAGATTAACAGTGTTGTTCATAGCGGCCTGAATTTTATCTAGGTTTTTACACCAAGTGCGTTGGTCTTTATCAACTAGAATAGCTAGAGCTGTGTTGATTGTTTGGTTGTAACGTTCGACAGTGTTATTTTGGGGAGTGTACAAGGTGTTATAATAAATGTCCTTGATTCCGTATTTGGCAAGAAATTCTTTGAATTCCTGGGCAATAAACTGTTTTCCGTTATCAACAATTACGGTTCTGGGTGTTCCGTAAGGTATAAAAATGTGTTTTTCCAGAAGTTTGATGATGGCGGACGCGTTGGCTCTTTTTAAAGGGAAGATCCAACAGAATTTGGTGAAAACATCCACTACACTAAGTATGTGCATGTGTCCGGCATAACTTCGAGGAAAAGGTCCGACGAGGTCCATTGACAATGACTGTAGGGGTCTGTCGGCACGTTTGGGGTTACCCATTAGGCCGGCAGGTGCTGCCGTGCTATGTTTATAAGCTTTACAAGTTTCACATTTAGAGATGTAATTGCGAATTTGTTTGAAGAGACCAGGCCAGTAATACTTCAAGGAAATCTTTTTATACGTCTTGAAAGTTCCTGGGTGTATAGAGTCGGGAGCACTATGATTGTCAATTATTATTTGTTCTCTTCCTTCGAGGGGAACGACAAGTTTCCAAGAGTAATCCTCGAGGATGGATAGTGGCACCTTGCAATTACGGTATAGTTGTCCTTCTTTTATGATAAAATTAGGAAACTTTTGTTGATTATTTTTACAACCTTCGAAGATTTTCAAGTACCATTCATCTTTTGTAGATGGAGGGGGGGCAATTGTGTCAACATTTAATGAAGCCAATTCAATTCTTGAAAGAGCGTCAGGAACAATATTGTCCGCGCCTTTACGGTGTACAACATCAAAATTGAATTGAGACAAACGGGAGGCCCAACGAGCGAGTCTACCGGAGGGATTACTTAAAGAGATCAACCATTTCAAACTACTATGGTCTGTGACTACAGTAAATTTGCTACCGTCTATGTAACCGCGGAAATGGTGAACAGAATCCAATACAGCCAATAACTCCTTTTCGGTAATTCCGTAGTTTTTCTCGTGTTTATTTAATGTACGGGAAAAATACGCTACAGGGTGTTCGCCATCTGGGAATTCTTGAGTTAGGACTCCACCGATTCCTACGTTGGAGGCATCCGTGTGGAGGGTAAAAGAGAGTGCAAAATCCGGGCAATTCAGAACGGGGGCTTTTTGAAGGGCATTTTTTAAAGTTGTAAACGCTTCTTCAGTTTCAGCAGACCATCGGAAGTTGCTGACACCTTTACGGGTGCCGGTAATTTTATTTAAGGGGGCTGCAATTGTGGAAAAGTTTTTGATGAATCTTCTGTAGTAACCTGCAAGTCCAAGGAAACCTTTGACTTCCTTCGCGTTTTTGGGTCGGGGAAAATTTGCCATGGCTTCCACCTTAGCGGGGTCTGTTCTTAGACCTTTTTCGTCGACAATGAATCCCAAGTAACGTAAACGGGACTTACAGAATTCAGACTTCTTCAAGTTGATGGTTAAACCAGCGAACTTGAGTTGTTGAAAAACCTTTTCCAACATTAATAGGTGTTTTTCAAAGGTGTCGCTGACGATGATGAGGTCGTCAAGGTAACAAAACAGGCTGTTATCGACTTCAGGACCGAAGAGTTTGTCCATCAGTCTTTGTAATTCGGCGGGGCTGTTCTTTAGACCAAAGGGTAATCTTTTAAAATGGAACATTCCCCTACCAGGTACAACGAAAGCAGTTTTTTCACACGATTCTGCGTCCAAAGGTATTTGCCAAAAAGCTTTGCTTAGGTCAACAGAGGAGATGAACTTGGCGTTGCGCAGTTTGTCTAAGGTCGCGTGGACGTAAGGTAAGGGGTACGCTTCAGCTTCCGTACAAGAATTTAAACGTCTACTGTCGAGACAGAAACGTGCGGAGCCATCTTTTTTAGAAACCAAAAGAGTTGGGTTGGTCCATGCACTTCTGCTGGGAACCACCACACCCATTTTTAACATTTCATCAAGTTCTTTTTCTAAAAGTTTAAGCTTTTGGGGGGCTAAATTGTAATAACGTTGCTTTATGGGTGGGCCATTGGTTTTAATGTGGTGTTCTACCAAATTTGTCAAACCCAATCCACATTTTTCGAAAGATATTGATTCGAATTTATTGACCATTTCCTTTAGTTGGAGAGCTTGGTCCGTGCTTAAATTTTCGTGAGGTATTATTGTGCGGATCTCACTAATTTGAGCAGCAGTGGAGGTTTCGCCAAGAGTATTAAATACTTGGGGAGCAACGTTAAAAGCCTTCCAGAAGTCAACGCCAAGGATGAAATTCTGGGATATAGAGGGCACTATTAGAAAATTGATTGTAACTATTTTATTGTTACAATTAATTGGTAGTGCGAGGGTACCGATGACCGGCTGGGAAACATTATCCGCAGTCGTCAGGTGTGTTGTTTGTGGCGAAATTTTAAAATCACTGTTAACAAAAGGCAGGTGAGCATTGTTGCCAAGACAGCTGACAGATGCACCGCTATCAAGTAATCCGGAAAAGGGCACATTGTTAACAGAGAAAAGAGCATAGGGTCTCCCATCTTTAGCTTGTTTGCAACAAACCGAGGAAACATTTAAGGCCTGGTTAAAATACTTAATGTGTGATAACCAATCAGTCCATTCTTTAGACCTTGGTTCAGAATGGGTGCCTGAGAGGTTATTATTTAGTTTTTTGGCCTCTTCATGTAGAAATTTGGTGGGGGCTTGGAGAAATCCACCTGAGGTCTGACATTGCTTGGGTTTTGTAACCTTTCTGCATTGTGCCTTGATTTCTTAAAAATGTTGCGCAGTTCGTCGCGTGGAGGAGAGCGGTCCCTAGAGTGGTGTCTCTTGGAGGTTCGGGGTTCCTTGGATTCCAGAAGTCTTGCTTGCTTGAAACAAGTAGCGGCCAGGTGGCCTACTTTTTTGCAAAAGGAGCACACTTTTTTGTTGTCGAATTCTGGTTTTAAACCAGAAGAACGGCTTGGCACAGCCACATTATTTGACACATTCTTTATGTTCTTCCTGTCCTGGTACGATTCCAGGAGGAGACAGACTTCGTTTAGCTGGGCCAGGGATGCAATTTTCTGTGAGGTGATGATGTTCTCGTATTTGCTTAAAAGGCCATCAGTTATGACTGGTAATAGTTCAGCTTCCGGAACAGGATGTGAAAGCTTGATGTTGATGGACTCAGCCCTTTCTATGAATGTTGCCACAGGTTCATCTACTAGTTGTTTAATAGATAGTAGAGATAGTTTGATCCGGTGCTGGGCCTCCTTTTTTCCAAAGCTAGAGATTAGGGCAGATCTGAGTTTATTCCAATCTTTGCATTTAGTCTTTTGGATGCGGTGCCACGGAATTAATTCTGGGGAGATGAGTTCTATAAAGTTTCTCCGTAGAATCTCGAATGGGATATTTTTGATTGTAGCCGTTTCTTCAATACGGTCAATGAAATCCAGCACATCGGAGACGCCATTATATTTGACTTTCCAAGAGGATAAATCGTAAGTTTTATCTTGTGTCAAGATGGGTGCGACGTCCTGTTTTATCATTACATGCGGCGTAGGTTCTTTGTCAAGATTATCCAAAACTTGCGTAGCCGAACGTGAATTATTTTCGTTGGAGGGGGCAAGGTTTATTCTCCTAATGTACTTTTTGTTGAATAAAAGTGCATATGCCTTCAATGTAGATTTAGATTTGCTTGATGGCGAGAGTCCTCTATCCCTTAAAGCAGCTTGTAAGTGGGCTTTGGATAAACTATGCACATTGGGAATGGTACCCAAGTTGGATGGTGTAATAGCTTGCTTGTCCTCCATTGTGAGTTTCCTGGGTGGTGAGGAGAAGAAAAAAAATTGGCCAGGGGTTTCCTTTAGAAAGCGCAAAATTAATTTTTGTGAGGCACTTTTCACTTGGTGATCACTGTTGACACTTCCAAAATGTGTTTGGTATACATGACACCAGAATTCTTGTCAAAGGGAGGCAGACGAGAAAAAATTTTGCGTGGAAAGACCTTAGTGGTAAAGGTTTTTGTATTTCACTGACCACTTTTGAGAAAACTGTGAAATTCACAAGTATTTATTTATTTTTGAAAAATTTTGCCAGGACTGATCTTTAGAAAACAGGTTTTTTATTTTCACAAATCACTTTGCACTGAGAAAGGCACTAAAGTTCACAAAAGGCACTTTTCTGGCAAATAAAGGACAAACTTCCGGATGAAAATGACTGAATATGGGATTTATTGCGTCAACCATATTAAAATTATTTTATTTATTCATGGAATCAGTCATTGGCTTTATTATTATTTCACTTTTCACTTATGTAAGGGAAAAAACACAATTCACTTTCACTTATGCTGAAAAAAAAAACAGTACCTATAATGTATAATGGGGAAAGAAAGTCATTATTTTGTCCATTTGGAGAAACATTAAGTTGTGCTAATTTGACAGACACAAGTGGGCCAATTGGTATATTGTGCAGAAACAATAAAAATACGTAAGTCCGAAATTTTCATTAAGGAATTCGCAAAATAACTGGGGTTCCAGAATCAAATTTATAATAATGATTTCCGTTGGTATCCGGTTCAATCATAAAAGCGGTTTGGATTTAAACGCTGCCTAGCAACAGTCAGTTGTTCATTCCGACGGCTTTTTTCCGTTGGGATATTGGCGCGAACAAGGCATTTGCGCGCGCAATCCAGAGAATATCACGTGAAACATCGGCCGTTAGATTTGGCGCGGATTACTGTTGCTATGCGCCCGTTGTTTGGTGACGCGTGCGCAATCCAGATTCGCGGTCAAAGGTTGGCGTTTCGGGTACTCAAAATGGCCGTCGCTTCAAATGTGATTCAATTCATAATTACAATCAGATCTGTTATGGATCTAATTTACATATTGATTTCTGTGGTTTTTTTCACAGGGTTCACTGTAGAATATCAAGGCATAATTAATGTTTACAAAACAGTTGTTATGCGGGAAGGATTTCGACAAAGAAAGGTCCCGCAAAGTGACCGGGATAGAAAAAAAATTCCAGGCTCCACGTTGATGCGTCAGTTGTTAGGGTGCCCCGATGTCGGCTTCTAAACCAACACCAGGCCCAACACGTCCCTGGCTAGCTCTCAGCGGGACAATGGTACTCTCTATTCAGGGGGTGAGCCGCTCAAAGCTATGGAATTTCTCTCTATCTTCCGGCGTCCCACGGGATCCACACTGGTCAACAATCCTCCCGCCGTAGCAGAATAATAACAAAGTTAAATCATTAAGACATGTATTGTAAACTTAAACACAGTACATAGGTTTCTACAGTACAATTCAATTACAAGAAATGCAAATTACACAAACCTAGCTAAAGCGTTTAACTCTCACTGTCTCTCTCTCAAAACGAAACTCTCCGAGTGGTGATTTTCGCGGGGGCCCTACATTTCACTGATTACGGACACATTTAAAGGAGGAAATCAAGATACAGCTTACATGTAGGTTGGCAGGAACCTCGTCTCATGTGGCAGTTCCATCAGGCACTTTCGTAGTCTAAATAGACCGAACTATATGGCGCGGCAAAAGGCCGATTCTACTCAAAGGTATTTCAATAATACATCGCGGCCCCATTGAATTGGTCCGCCGGCTACAGGCCGCGTACGTGTGCTTCCCAAGGCTCTCGAATCTCGTCTGTGGAGTGGCCGCGGACTGCGCGAGTGGCAGGGCAAGCGGGGAGAAGCAGGGTGAAACAGGAAACGGGGGGGAGAGAGGGGGCGGCCGAGCTGTGGACTTGCTGCGTTCTGTGCTCTCGAATCTAATTGCTGCAGGGGCGTATCGTAACAATGGATCGTTCTTCATTTATCTAAACCAAAAGTCATTTTAATATATACTCCGGTTTCCCTTCAATAACGAATAAATCTTTCGCCTTTTACTAAAGATTTCCGTGGAGGGGAGAACTCAAATGAGTCTCTAAACCAATTTTTATATTATTATTATTATTACCATATTTTCATATTTATTACTATTTATTTTTTACGGTGCTCCAGATTTTATGTCCCGGTTGAATCTTTCCCAAATGAAAAACTAAACCCTTCCACACACTTTTCCACAAATGAATATCTAGTAAATTAACGCAATGTAAGTGCACTATATAAGTATAATAAATACAAAACAATACAAGAACAATACGTCAATCCACCAGAAACATAATGGGAAAATATTTCACCGACTCCAGATATGTATTAATATATATATAAATTTTACGGTGCTCCAGATTTTATGTCCGGGTTGAATCTTTCCCAAATGAAAGACTAAACCCTTCCACACACTTTTCCACAAATGAATATCTAGTAAATTAACGCAATGTAAGTGCACTATATAAGAATAAAACAATACAAGAACAATACGTCAATCCACCAGAAACATAATGGGAAAATATTTCACCGACTCCAGATATTTTCATATCAGAGGGTTCGGCTCTGATGAAATCCTAACTGGTCCGATAAATCCTACTGATCCCTCAATATAAATATTTAAAAAAACTATTAAATTCAGACTTGACCAGTCTGAAGATGGCTCTGACGAGCTGAAACCGGTTACGGTCAAATAAAATTAAGTGGAATAAAGTTTTTTATTTGTTTTATTATAATCTATTATAATGGAGTTCCACCACGAATTAACAGTTTCAAAAATAGAAATATTAAAAACATATGTTCTTTATCACAATAATGATATCACAGATAAAATAATTTAAAAAAAAAACATCTGCAGTGGGCGAATTCGCGAGATTGAATTATTCGGGGGAATTCAGAAAACGTTGCGAGGAAGAGGCGCGATGTTCAACAGCGGTGCGGAGTGGATCGCGTTTGTTTGAGGTGTGATATTATTTGCCTGTGGCAAGGGAAATCCAGTGTGAGGTTAAAGGGAATAAATAACAGCGGGAAGTAAAGAATGCATATTTTAGACTATTCAGTTACCTTTTTTCAAACCGTAGCGCGTTGGTGTGTACCGCAATCCGCGCTCCATACCTATTCCAATGATTAATACGTATAGCCATTACTTATAAAGAGCCGTTCGCACACGCCGAGTATTTTAGTTAAGTTGAAAGTATATTAGTAACTAAACGCGTCCGAACACCACACTTTTATTAGAGTGGGTTAGTCAGCTCTTTAGTAGATTCAATCCATTTTGTTCTATTTTGCGCACTGACATTATTCCCTACGCACTGTCATACACAAATCAGCCGTTTTAACAGAGTTCATTTATAGACGCGCGGAGATGTCGTGGCATTGGAGCGAAGATGCTACTCAAAAATTATTTATTTATGCTGCTATTAATCACTTTTTCGTGTCCACAGTTTATTTATTTTCATCTCACTAATTTATTCTTCCACCTCTTTTAAAACAAGCATTAAAATTAGCTTAATTAGTTCATCTTCCAATGCGCCACTTAAGAATGTACTCTCTACTTGACTGTAATGCCCCGTAATGCGGACGGTTTTCGGGGAGTCAAGTAGCAAGTATACTCGCTACTTGATTTACTACTAGTTCAATGCGAACAAGCCATTAGTGAGGTGGTGGAATTTGGTAACACGCCGGTCCAGCAAACGGGAGATTCTTCATTTAATTTCCAGTCACAAACCAATTTAAAAAATGTACTTAGGTTTATTTATTCATAAAGAACATATTGTTTGAATAATGACATTATTCAAACAATATGTTCTTCAATAGTACCTCTGTATGAATAGATGCAAAGCAAATACAAGCTGTGCTTATCGAAAGCTGAATAAACATCATCCAATAGAACGCCTCACATCGAAGTTCATTGGCACTGAAAGCAAAAGAAAAGTTATCCAATAAATATAAAACATGTTTTTCATATCCTTGATAGAAATACCTAAAATAAATATACTACATATATTATTTACATATACCCTGTAACAATTAACTACGAAAACATTCTTTAAAATAATTACTTCACAAAATGTATCCATGACATCAATAGAGAGGCTATAGCTAAAAATAAAGTGACACGTACATGCCTCGATCATATATTTGTTAGTTATAATAGTAAGAACAAAGACACGGACACGTTATATTATGTTTGTGTGTGTGACTGTATCGTAGCCGATCACTTTATGACGTATGTCGGCATTCCATATTACAAGACGAATAAACGTATTGTAAATGAAGTACTGAAAGTCTCAATTTTAACACAACAACTTATAGATTCCTCGATTAGAAATTATAACTGGAGCGCCTTACTACAGACAAACGATTGCACTAATCTATATAATCAAATTAAAAGCAAATTTACTGAACTGTATGAAAATAGTATATTAGTTATAGATGTCAAACCTAAAGCTAGACCTTCGATAATAAAAGAAAGGATGACCAAAGATATTTTATTATATATTAAAAAAAATATATTTATTCAAACGATCGAAAAACTCACCAAAAAATACAACTTATGAAAACCAATATAAATCCTTTCGTAATTTTGTCACCAAATTAATAATCAAAAGTAAAACTGCATTTTATAAAGATAGATTTAAAAATCATTTTTCAGACATCAAAAAGACCTGGGATGAAATAAATAAAATTCTTGGACGTAGGACAAAGAGTAACTGTGATGATGTAATAACTAGATATATGTTAAAAGACCAATCTGTGGAAATTGTGATAAACCAATTTGTTAACTATTTTTCAGACAGCATTTCTTCAATAGTACATAAATATGATTTTAGAGCGTCAAATATCATCCCCCTAGAATCACAACATAGCTTGTACATACCACGAGCGTCACTCGCAGACATAGTGAGCATAGTGAATCTTCTCAAAATTTTAAAGTCTCCCGGCATAGACAATATTCGAATGTTTGACATTAAAAGAAACATAGATATCTTAGGCCCTATCTTAACTCATCTGATTAACACAATTTTAACACAATCAGTAATACCAGATGAATTCAAGTGTAGTATTGTCAGACCTGTTTACAAAAGTGGAAAACATACTGATGGGTAAACATGTGAAAACATACATAGGAAACTATAGACTATATTTTTAACCTACATTAATGATTTATGTAATTTAGATATTCCAGGTCACATTGTTAGTTTCGCAGACGACACTGCTTTAATATTTGAGGGTAAAACCTGGAAAGATGCTTTTGAAAAATGTGATTCAGGATTAAGAATAGTAAAGAGTTGGCTAAATAATAACATCTTAACTTTGAATACATCAAAAACAAAATATGTAACTTTTAACATATCATCAAAAAGTCAGCCTTCCTACATTAATAATCTAACTATACACAATTATCTTCAAAATTGTAATTGCCACAATTGGTGTAATTATTGATAAATATTTGAGATGAAACGACCATATTGATATGTTAACAAAAAATATCAGGAGACTTACCTATATTTTTAAAGAACTTCGTCATATATTGGATAAAGAGAAATTAAAATCTGTCTATTATGCCTTAGTCCAATCTCGAGTTTCTTACAATATAGTATGCTGAGGATCCAGTCTAAAGTCCAATGTAGAACCACTAAATATTGCTCACAAATTAATTCTTAAAGTCATATGTACAAAAAATTTTTTCGTTATCCATCGAAACTACTTTACAAGGAATCTAATGTTATGTGTATAAAACAGCTGCACATCATTAAAATAATTTGTAGATTTTTTATCCATACTAAATCTGCAGAAAGAACCCAACAAATCCATACCACTAGAACTGGCTCAACAATGAACTTTGTGGCAATACATACTAAAACATCTTTTGGCCAAAGAAACTATTTATATCAGGCTCCACTTATGTTTAATATTCTGCCAGATTACATTAAGTCTTCCAATTCATTAGCTAAATTTAAAAATAATGTTAAGAAATTTATGTTGACAGAGGATTGGCATACTATTTTTTCATCCGTGTACTATTTAAATAATAACATTTTTTTTAAATAATAAGATTTTTTTTAAATATTAAGATATTTGAGTTCCATTTGCACAAATCGAAGTGTCACCCTAGTTGTTTTGAATTTACTTTGCTTTTGGCAGGTACAAATATTGTTACAAATCATTCTCAAATTACCCATCTGGTCTAGTGGGTAATTAGTATGTAATATTAGTGTTTTGAAAGTAGTGTTTTTATATTGTGTTGAATGTAATGCATCCACGAATTATAATTGTTAACCTCAATACATGCATTAGTCCTAGTGAGGTTAATTTATGTAAAAAAAAACAACAACAAAAAATGTATTGTGAGAAATAAATATATATAAATAAATAGACCAATTAGTATATTACCCGCTATAGAAAAGATTCCCGAGAAATACATATCATTAAAACTGACTAAATACTTGGATTGCTTTTCTTTAATAGATCCCAATCAATATGGTTTCCAAAAAAACGTACCGAAATGTTACTCCAGGAATTTTCTAACTATATAAACGAAATTTCTAACGAATTTAATAACAAAAGACATGTTTTGGTACTGTTCATAGACAATTCAAAGGCATTTGATACTATAGATATGATGAAATTATTAAATATTTTGGAGGCAATAGGGGTAAGAGGAAACGTGCTCAAACTATTCGAAAACTTCTTAACTAGCCGCCAAATCAAGATAAAAATATCTGATAAATTTAGTGAAACAAAAAATGTCGAAACTGGAGTTTCACAAGGATTAATTTTGGGACCAACACTTTATATTATCTTTGTGTCTCTTATGACAAAAATATTTTCTTTTGTTAGTAAACTGCACTTGTCATATCCCATGAAAATTTGTCTATTGCAATGAAATTATTGCAGCTAAATTTTATTTCTTTATTAAAGTGGTAACATGATTATGGTCTACTAATCAATTTAAAAAAGCAAAACTGATGTTTATGAGATCACCACATGCCAAGTACAGCGAGACACCCGTAATCATATCTCACTCTTTCGATTGCATTCACAGCCACCACAACAACATCACACAGCCCTGTTTTTGTACAAGTATCGAACTAGTTAACGACTATGTATATCTAGTAGTTACAGTAGATTGTAACATGAAGTGGAATGTACACATGTGGGTGGTTTGGTATATTTATGGTACACATTTCCAAACTTTGTAAGCGCCTCCGATCTATTGTAGGTAGACTTTATAAAATAAAATGTTATGTGCCTATAAAAACTATGAAATTGATTTATTTGTCTCTTGCAGAATCAACAGTGAGATATGGGAAAACTTCTTTGGGGTCAATCATGTGAAACCAACATAAAACATGTACAAATGATTCAAACGCCATGGTAAAGTTGCAAGTAAATAAAACCGTTTTTAACCAAAGGCGAGACATTAGTGTCGTATAAAAATCAATCACCTGTGCGTGCTATTATGTGGCAAAAATTGTAATGCAGCATATATCCGGCAGTCCATATAAAACAATGGTGGATCATGCACACAATACCCGTCTAATACAAAATAAAGGAATGAAAGTACATGTGTTTCAAAATAAATATGGTCAAAGAACCTTTGAATATATTATACCATTAATATTAAACAAATTGCCATACGAATTTAAAGAAAATTGCTCTATAACAAAATTCTCACTGATGTTAAAATCATGGCTCTTAGGGAGTAACCTAATGTATTAAGATTATATTTCGCTCTTTCTTATCATGCATTAAATTTCAAGTATGTGATTAATGTATTGCTGTTTTTCAACTTTTTCATGATATTTAAAAAAAAATTTATAAATAAATATTTTCCTATTCCACATAACAATGTTGGTAGGTATGTTATATGTGTATTTTTGTATGTTGTTGGTACGCTAACGCGTTTATGATTATTTTATTTGTAGTTGTAACTCATCTGCGGAACAAATCTCCTGCTGACAAGGTACTTGCAGTAGCTTAGCGGGTAAGAAATTCCAATTGTATGCAATTTTTTATAAAATCATAAAAAAAAAGTTTGAATACCTATCGCGATTATCGCCTCCTGAAGTGTTTTGGAACCACCCGGAAAATAGCGTGTCCCACAACTTATATACCCAGAGTCAAATGTAAAATGACTTCGTGCGAGAGAATGGAGCAGGATAGACAGACACGCGGAATGGAGGTGAACGGGGAGGGAATCGAGACATTAGAGAGAATAGGAGGAGTATTCCAAATCACACCTACATAACAACAACAACCTAGTACAACAAAACACTATAAAATAATGTATATAGTTATCGATGGATTTAACACTTACGTCAAAATGGACACATGTCGCTGCACAACCCTCTTCAAAGAATTTCTCAGTTCAATTTTGTCAACCCGCCGCTCATATTTAATGTGAGATATTTGATAAATCAGCACGTCGATGTGGGCATTGATAAAATTGCAAAAACTGATAAAAAAGGCGTTATACGTGGTGACCGCCAAACAAATGACGGCTATTGTGAAACTTCGTGTAATTAAATTGGGTCTATACACGGGAACATTGGTTGGTTGAATTATTGGTACCAAAACAGAAAAAAAGGTAAATAAAAAAGTGACACTTATATACAGGTAAATGAATTTTAACACGGGCTTCGTTTTATTTTTAATAATTGTTTGGAATTCCTCTTCTTCGAGATGGTTATTGAAGTAATCCAACACGGTTTCGAAAGATTTTCTGCAGAAAAATAGACCGCAGTGTTTTACGAAGCAGATGGTCATATCGAATCCGAAAAAGGTGACAAGTATCACGTCCGCAGTTGTATCGTAGTGTTGGAAAAACGAAATGATCATACAGACAGTGTAAGTGACGAAATGTATTAAGAGGCAGGTGATGCTGATTACTTTCTGCAGGCGAACTCTTATTTTGTAAGGATTCCAACAAAGTATCCACAAAGGTATCACAAGTAATTTATAACAGTCAAAGAAGCAAGACGTCATGTTTGCGAGGTTCCTTAGAAAAATGACGAATGGTAGGGAAGTCTTCGGGTTTTATATCCTAGATACTATTTGCATATTTATGAAACTTGTTAGTAAATACAGGGCACAACTTAGAAGTATTTTTAAAATAAATAAGCACTAGTTTATTTTCAAATTCAAGAAAGTACTGAGATTATTTTTGGTTATTAATTGTCTATGGTCGATATTTGGGTCGACAGGAAAACGGAAATGGTTGAGCCACTTTCCGGCGGCGGCTTATCAGGGCAGGCGGTCGTCGCCGGCAGTCAAAGAAAATCTGCCATTTTTTAATTTTAAAAGTGTGATCGAAGGTGCTATCAGTTATCCCGGTACTTGGATGTATCCATGGGAATAAGTTATAAAAGTGACTTGTGATATACTGTCTTTCGGAGCACCGGGCCATATGGCCCCTTTCTCCTTCATCATGAGTTTGTTTTATGGTTGTAGAACTTAGTGATTGTTAATAATTTTTTTTATTTTTTTGGGGACGTTGAGGAGGGGTAGGGAGGGGGAGGGGGTAGTAAGAGAGATGGAAGGGGGGGGGTGGGTAGATAGATGTCGGGGCTTGGGGGAAGTGCAGGAAGACTTGGGGGGGCGGTGGCATGTCGAGGGGTGAGGGGAGTGGTATACTGAGGGGTGGGGCTTGTGTTTGAAGGAGGTGTTGTTGAGGGATCGGTTTACTAGCTTGGGAAGGAACTGCTTGGTATTTTGGAATGAGAACGGGTGGGGGTGTTTCTTTATTGGGGGACTCGTTTGCGGGATGGTCTGACGCGGACCCAGGCTATTTCCTAGTTGCCTGGGTTGTCGGAAGTTGGTTGGATGGGCTCTTTGGTGACGCTGGAGCGCGAGGATGAGGAGTGATGTCTTTGCTCCTTGGTTGGGGGGGAAGGTAAGGAAACCTAAACCGATAGTGGACCAATCAGTTTGGGGGGCGGTGAGGGGGCGATCGGATAGAGAGGCGATGGGAGGGCAAACGGTTTGGGGGGCGGTAGTAGGGCGGTTATCTTGAGGGGTGGTGAGGGGGTGGTCAGTTTGAGGGGTGATAGGTGGGGCAGTTTGGGGGGAAGTAAGGGGGAGGTTGGCTGGGCGGGGCTGGGTGAGTTGCAGGGGGAGTTGGGAGGGGAACTGTGAACCCTGCTGAAGGCCAGGTTGAAGACATATTCTTTGTCTTCAGGGGACATGTTGTTGGGGTCGGGGTGGTTGGCAAAGAAGGACTGGATCTCGAGAGTAAGGCGTTGGTATTCGTCTGAGGTTTGGAGAAGGGGGGAGGACATGATGGTATAGAATGGGGTGAAACACGAGGATAACTGAAGGCATGAATGTTTAAAGCACTGATGTTCAGAGCACTGATGTTCAAAGCACAAGGGACGGTATGAAATGGCGCGAACAAGCACTGTAGACTGGGGTGATTTTTAGTTCCTTTACGGGAAAAGGCACTTTGGATTCACTGGGGTGTGGTTTTCACGAACTAGGCGAACGGGCGTGGAACAAGCGACAATGTCGGGGAATGGCATATGCCAAGGCAGAGGAGCGACCGTCGCGGACGGCAGTCACTCAGCAAGTAAGAGACTTTTTTTGAAGTTATAAAAGTAATTCGCAATAAAACGGAGTGTTGAAACACGTAAAATTATGCGTCCGGGCGTGACCTTGCCTAGCCGCCGGCTTCGATTATCTGAATCTCATCGCAGATAGGCAATTCTGCTCGCCTCGCGAACGATGTTGGCCAAAAAAAGCCCGTAGACGCTGGGTTTTATCGGCTGTGATGAATATTTAATTAGGGACAAGCTCGAAAACATTCCACAATGATCCCGCCATGTTGACGGGGAGCCTGACGTTTCCTCGTGAGAGGCTGACTGGAGTACAACCATAACATCAATCCATCCTCCCAGAGAGCCCTGGGCCGGTTTTCGTCCGAGCGGGGGCCTGAACGCGTTGCCCGCTACTTGCTGATGGACTGAAGGCTTGGACCAGCTTTCGTCCTGGAACGGACCTCTCCAGGGATAATAGCCACGGCATTAGATAGATAGAATAGTTTCACAGTATTACGGTCTGGTCGGGGTAAGCAGATGTTTAAAATTAATGTATAATGTACGTAAAACGTATAATTTTACGTAAAACTTAAACTCTTTTACTTCATAATATTCCAAGTTGCACCCATTTACCAGGATGAATCGTCCTTCCCATGCCCCGTGAGAAAGAGAGTTGATTGATACTGCCCACAGCTATAATGCCGGCCAAACATATTCTGTTTAAAAAACAGAATTTGGCGCTCGGGGGGGAGGGGGGGGGGGGAGCGGCTTGCCTTGGGCCTCTGGTCCTGAGGAGCTTCCAAACGCCGCCATGTTTTTATATATATTTTTTATTTTATTTTTAATGTCGTTCAGGAGGCAATTGTATAAGTTGCTCCCCTCGTAACTAATGGATTTGTTTCCAAATGTATTTTTTGTGGATGGTCTGGTCTTCTAGAGAATTAGTTTTTTGACTACCTCGTTTTGTTTTGTTTTTTAATTTTTTTATTTGTTTATTTATTAAAAATCAGTACAAAGTATAATAATTTTGAATACAAAATAAATTACATAATAATTTTTCACTGATTATTATTTTTTAAAGATATTTCGCTTCTATAGAAGCAGACGCTTGTAATTAAAAGAGGAACGAGTATCGGGATGAAAATATATTCAAAATATATTTTAAAATAAAACAATAACTTTATTCCTTTATATACTTTATTCCGACCGGGTTTCACTACAACTGTAGCTTCTTCAGGGCAGTACAATCTCTACTAAAATAATTTACACGTGTGATATAGATAATACATGATTTAACCAAATGGGCTGGACTCCTCAAGTAACGGAGGAAAGAGGAATAGGTGTAGATGGAGAATTGGGAAGGGAACGGGCGTGTTCTTTGTCAATAGGGAAAAATCTTAATATGGGACTTTTATTTCAATTTAGTTGGTTATTAACTACATTACTATTAGTGTTTATGACTTTCCTTAGTTCAAGTGCCTTTAAATTGTCTAGCCCAGGGTTTCCCAAGCTTTTTCTGCAGTGGAACACCGCAAACCCGTAAATTTTAACGGAACACTTGGCTCATTTTTTAGATCGGATAATTCCTAATAATAATTTTTTTTTTAAAGTTATCACACCTTATTTATTAAGTATATAAACAATATATATATGACAAAAATGGAATATAAACAAAAAAGGAATGTAAACGGAATAATAGAATAAATAAAATAACTAATTAATGACGTTGATGATTTCGAGTCCTTGAATTGCATATCTTCTTGATATCAGGTGCAGTATTGGTAAGTTGAATTCTAATATCAGGGTACCTAGTATGGTCGATCGATATAGGTTTTATAAAAAATGTCGGTAACTTCTCGTCGCTCCTGAGCATGACTGCAGGCCGCTAACGAACAAATAACCGTTCACGTCAAATAAATTAGGAACCCTTAGTCGTTGTGAACTGTTGTTTGTTTGTTAGCGGCCTGCAGTCGTGCTCGGGAGCGATGAAAAGTTACCGACATTTTCGATAAAACCTATATCGATCGTCCATGCTAGATACCCTGGTGTGGCGTCGAGCCTGTTCCTGCACTTTGACTTCGTTGCAGCATAGTTAGAAAATCGTAGAAAGTAAAACAATAATAGCTTGTTTTGATAAATTGGGATACTCTTCTGACAGACTCGCCTAGAAATCATTTAAAGGCTGATCTTTGTATTTTTGTTTCAAGTCCGAGTCACTAATTAAATCAATTAGATTTTCATACTCACTTGCGCTCAAGCCTACAGGTTTGGCTGTCACGGAAAATGGATTCCAAACCCAGGAGTCGTCCTTACTAGTTTTCAGAAAATATTGCATTAGAGTTGTTTATAAGTTATGTATGCAGGTGTTCTAAAAATTCTTTGGTAATCTCTTCATTTACTTTAAAATTTAATTCGTTCAAATATTCATTTAAGGCAGGAAAACAATCAAAATGATAGATTGAACCGAAAAATTGTAATTTTTTAGCAAAATATGCAATTTTATCTCTCGTATTAAAAACTGTAATACTTTTTCCTTGTAATGATAAGCTAATTTCTTTGCACTTGCTAAAAAATATCTGACAGATAAGCAATTTTTATCAACCGTGAAGGATTTGATAAAACTTCAATAAAATTTAGTCCTGAATTATTTTGTGTCTTCAAGAAGACCAATAACTCACTCCAAAGTTCATACAGTCTTAATAGTGCTTTTCCTCTGGATAGCCATCTCACTATGTATGTTATAAAAGTGCTTTCAAACTACCCATTTCATCACACAAATGAAGTGTAGAATAAACACGCGTAAAACTACAACCTATTGTAAATTTGACAGATTGGTTCCCAACATTGAGAAATTCTGTAAAAAAGTATCAAAAATGTACCAGAAAACTAAAATCGTTCCGTGTTGTTTTTTAAAAATTATTTAAAAAAAAAGTATTTCTATAAATTGATGATTATGGCTTGTATTACTCACCTTTGATTTCCAAATGTAGATATACACGTATATGTATTATTTATAAATGATGCTTGTGTTCTCCTTTATAGACGTAATTGATAACGAATATTTTCCACAAACTAATTTCACACGATTTTCACCAACACCATGCGCGTTTATCGTTCGACTAATTGCTAACAAGGATGTACTTAGACTGATGGTTGTTTACATTATTTTACTTTCAGGTATAGTCGATTTCAAAAAAAATATGGTTGGGTGCCTTGGGAACAGAAATTTCGTGACACACGTGCAGATCAGTTACCCCGTTGTAATTGTTTCCACATCGCACAGATGTTCATATTATTGTGATGTTTATATATCACGGTAGCACAGTAGCACAGTAATAAATTTCGGAGATTTTTATTAGTAGGTATGTAAAATGAAGGTTTACTGCGATAACATAATCTTTCCACTTCCATAAAGCTTAGTCTCTCTACCTGGAAGGATCTACTACCTACTTAAGAACTATTGTGAATAATATTTATATTAATAATGAGAATAATATCAGTATTATTGAAAAATGAATATGTGTATATTATATTAAATTAAATTTTTCCGAGAAATTGTCGCGGAACCCCTGTACAGGTTCGGCGGAACCCTAGGGTTCCGCGGAACGCAGTTTTGTAAACCCTGGTCTAGCCTAATACCGATGTTGTTTTTATGAATTAGTTTGGCGCCTGTATTTTTATCAAATTTATGGTCTTTTTCAGATCAATTTTTATTCAATTTGCTACGTTTTCATTATTGTTCAAATTATCTAATTTTTTCATAAGTTTTATATGAGATATGCTGTCAAAAGCTTTTCTCAGATCTATAAAAATAACTACACATTTTTTACTCGCATAAATATATGCGTGATGTGACATTTGCAATCGCATCTTGTGTGCTGCGCGCTTTTCGGAATCCGTATTGATTGTCGTGGTGCTAGTATTTTGTTATTTTCAATAAATTCCATTAGTTGAGATCTTACGATTTTTTCAAATATTTTGCCAATATTTGAAATGAGGAAAATTTGTCGATAGTTAGTTACATACATAATGAGACGATGTATGAATGTGAACGAGGCAAAGAGTGTGTGCCAAGATCGAGTTGTGTGGCGGTCCGTCCTCTCTGCCTACCCCTGCGGGGAAACGGCGTGATGGTTAGTTAGTTAGTTAGTTAGTTACATTTTGCGAGTTTTCCGCTTGAATATAGGTGAGACAATTGTCTTCTTGTAATTAGACGGAAATATTCCATTTTTTAAACTTAAATTAATTAGGCGAGTCAATGGTTTTATCACGTGGCTTTTAATGGATTTTAACATATTATTCACTGTTATGGTGTCGAAACCCGGTGACGATCCTCCTTTCAAATTTTCAATAATGTTTAGAATATCTTCGTTGATCATTTTAAATTGGGACAGTGAGTTTACGCATTGAATATTTTTAACAATTGGTTGAGTTGTATTATCTATAATTCATATTATGTATATTTCACATGCGTTTCTCCAGATTTTGATCAAATAATTTAAATGTGAGTGTACGAGACTATAATACAAGCCTTTTAAAAATTTATTTGGCAACACATATGATAGCCGGCTAAATTCGCTAATTAAGGGGATGATTTTGTCTTTAATACCTTGTATATGCTGTTTTAATGTCAAATGCTGGTCAATGCACCGCTCAAGATATTTTTCCTGGATCAGGATTTGCAGGTCGTTGTTTTCAATTTTTAAGGGTACATGAGGAGGAATCATTTTACGGGTTGAGCTTAAGATCATTTATCCTGTTTTTTAACATTCATTGTTAAAATATTTTATTGGAGCCAAGATTGTTTCTAGGTCTCTTTGTGCTTTTTCTAGTAAGATGTCTAAATCTTTACCCCAGTAGAAAATTGCAGTATCTTCTGCATAAAAAAGATTTCAAAATTTAAAAAAAATTGTGAAATATCATTGATGTCAATTTGGAACAATAGTGGACCTACTTTGGAACAATAGTGGCGGAACTCCATAGTTCTAACTCATAATCCTAAACAAGGCTTTAAGGCACCAGAACACTTTAAAAAAGATAAAAAATATTTCATTTTCTCAAATATGCTTGTAACGGACGTGTTGTCGTCCTTACAAGACTGTAAATTTATGAGGGCACCGGTGGCTGTGCACGCCTTCCCTTTTGTGCGCCAATGATGATGATGATGCTGGCCTCCCTACATCCAGTGGGTAGTGGCCCTGGATTCGCCTAGTTTCTGCCTGGGCCTGGTTGCCTTGGGAGTACCCAGAGTTAGGGCCGGCTGTAGCGGCAGGCACCAGGCACTCGTCCAGGCAGAACTTCAGCAGGAGGCAGGACTTCCAGTGGTAGGAAGTAGTAAAACAAGAAGAGTAGAATTGACTTAAACTGAACACAACATATTTATTTGGAAATTTTCATAACATTTAAGGGGTACTTGTACCCGACAGCGTTCGGGCAGTATTTATTAAAAAAGTGGAGGGGATTCACACCTCGAAACAGAATGGTTTAAATAGAGCGGCCAAAATGTCGGCCCTCTATTTTGCCGATGTCGCCTTTGAAGGCGGTCGCTTAAAATTCATATTTTATAACAATTCTACGTACTTTATTGTGTACATACATGTAAATTATTCTGCATCAATGGTAAAATAAACGTATTGTTTATCACCAGATTTTTATCAGGGCGATTTATCTCATTTTTTAAGATAAATCGTAAAATTTAAGAAGTTATTTGCCGTTTGGCTGGACACGTGGTAATTTACCAATACAGTGTTATTTTTACGAGATCCTTCGTAAGATGTGTTAATGAAAACTGTTTGTTTCACCATCTTACGGGGCACCTGGATTTTTATAATCCGGAAAAACATATTTTTATTGAAATTTTTCTAAGTGTTTTTTGAAGGCCATTTTTTGCCCTAGTTTCAGTAATTTAAGGGCTAGAGACTCAGGCTCTCTTTCCCTCGATGCCTTGTAGGACTGCGGAATGAAATTTCTTAGTTTCATTATCCTACAAGGATCGTAAGTTAAAATATTTAACAATATGTCAAAAAAAAGGAAACATAAAAAATACGTTTGAAATTATAAATTGAAAAATGTCCCTGGTGGCAACCTGAGCATGATAGCGTTTATTTGTTGCACCGGGGGCATTGTACATAGAAAAATGAAAGTATTTTATTAATACAATATTGCAATTAGAATAACTTTAAATTCTAATTGGAAAACAAACATAAAAATATTTTCAACGAAAAAGATCGCTGGCGGTACGGTACTAACGAGCTCAGTGGGCAAGCGGATTTTTGGATTTCGAGCGAAAGATCAGTTTTTTGGCTCGAGATCAGGATCAGCGATCAGATCAGGATCAGAGAGTTTGGAGTTGACTGCCGCCTGCGACAGTCGCCTTTGAGACGAGCCCCTTTTCGCCCCCGATTCGCTTTTGTCTGGCTTGTGTTTACACGGCCAGACACCTGCTATTTTATCAGCCGGCTGGACCCCGACCAGCCCACCGCCTAGGCCTCCGCGCCACCAACTGCCTTTATCAAGGCACCGAAGAAGAGGGAAGACCTGGCCCCACCGAGACGAACCCACATTTCAATTTCCATCCAGAAGAGGAGAAATAGAATCCCCGCCGTCCGGATGTTCCCCGGGCGGATGGAACCTGCCAACCCGGAGGATTCGCCGATCGAGATCCCCCCGGGAGCCCGCCAGTATAGACGGCAAACCAAGACGGGATCGATCCTATTTACGATCCCTGCCTCCCAGCCCCAGCTGAGCCACCCTGACCCGAGGACGCAGCCGGCTATCGCCCTGCCGCCCCCCGAGATGCCCGCGACCGGCCCAGCACCCGCACCCGGACCCAGCCGCCACGCAGTAGGCCCAGCTTCGGGCTACGTCCCACCCCCCAGACCCACGCTACCCCCCCAGGACATGGAGACGACCAGGCAGGAGGAAGGTTGGACGAGGCCGTCCAACCCCGTTAAGAGGCCCCTGTCACCTCAGGAACCCCGGGCGGTTGTTGTCGGCAACCGCTTCGGAAATCTCCGCGAGGTAAGCGAAGGCGGCGGCGCACCGCAACCAAAGCGCATTAATACTAATTCCTCTTTCTCTCCCGCAGGTACCAGCGGCCAGCCTGCCCGGAAAGATCGTGTCCCCCCGGTTGTGATGACCCTGGGGACTCTCACCCACGCCCAAATCACCTCGGCGGTGCAGGGCCACATCGGGCATGAACTTCACGTTCCGCTACAACCGAGGCGGAACTGCAAATATCTTCGTGCGGAGCATGGCGGACCACCAAGCTCTAACAAACGGGCTGCGAGCGGAGGCACGAGGCTTCCATACATACACGGCGGAGGCCGAAAAACTGAAGAAAGCCGTTATCAAGGGCCTACCGAATGTTGACACGGAGGATATCGCGGCTGACCTCACTGAACAAGGCTTCCCCCCGGTGAAGGTCGTCAGGATGACTACAGCCTCGACCGAGTATCCCATTTACCTGGCCAACTTCGATAAGGAAGTGAATATGGGCCAGCTGAGAGCGGCAGTGAAGTACCTGTGCCACTGCAGAATACGCCTCCAGAAGCACAGGAGCAATCACCTCCAACATGGGACGCAGTGTTATCGCTGCCAAAACTTCGGGCACGGATCCCGAAACTGCGCCCACACCGCGAGGTGTGTGAAGTGCTTGGTGGAGCACGCCTCGGCCGAGTGCCCCAAGACCACCAGGGACGAGCCCGCCGCGTGCTGCAACTGCGGAGGCCCCCATCCCGCCAACTTCAGAGGCTGCCCGAAGAGGGTCGCCTACGTCGCCTCGCTCCAGCAGCACCAGAGACACCCTCAGCGCCAGGCCCCAGGAGCAAGCAGGCCACCTCCTCATACACAGCAGATGCCGAGGACGGATGGACGCAGCTGGGCCAACGTAGCCAGCGGAAGGAGCGAGGAGCGCCAAGAGGAGCAGCCCCGCTCGCAGCCCCGCACGCAGCCCCGCACGCAGCAGCCCGCAGGAGAGGCTAGAAGCGATGCCCAACTGATGATGGCCCTGCTCGAGGGACTAGATCGCCTGCGACCAGAGCTGGCCGCAGCTTCCAGCGAAGCTGCAAGAGCCTGGATCCTTATGGGTCTCATCACGTCCACCATCAATGTCTGATCCCGAGATGGTGAACGTTCTCCTGTGGAATGCCCACAGCATCCGCTTCAAGACCGACGAACTGCTCGCTCTGACAAACAATACTGACATTGACATTTTTCTCATTACAGAGACCTATTTAAAACCTGACATACCCCTGAGAGTGCCCGGCTTCGAAGTACATCGAGATGACCGACTGGAGGGCGCAGGTGGAGGCACCGCCATATTCGTTCGTCAAACCATCTTCCAAGCTGAAGCATACTGAAGCCACAATTATCGAAGTCACCATAGAGGATAGAGCGCATACCATCATCGCCGCCTACTGCCCCAAACTTCTGGTAAGAGAAGATTTAGATAAATTACTTAATTTGCGCCCCATTGTTGTTTTAGGAGGAGACCTCAATGCCAAGCACAATTATTGGAACAACTACCGAGGCAACGCGAATGGGAAAACGCTCTTTTCACATATGCAGACGCACAACTACACGATTATGGCTCCGGACAAACCGACTCACTATCCAACATACGCAAAGTATCCAAGTACTCTAGATATCGTACTTGAGAAAAACGCCAAGACCATCTCGCCACTGCGTACGCTGGATGAGTTATCATCAGATCACCTGCCCGTGAGCTTCAGTATTGGAGGGACGACTTCAAGGAGCCCCAGAAAACGGCGAAATTACAAGGAGGCCGACTGGGAAGGATTCAAGAAAGAGATTAACGAACGAATATACCTATCGTCGGCAACCCTGCGCTCGAAGGAAGAAATCGACGAAGCCGCAAGCACTCTGACCGAAATCATCCAACTTGCACAAGACAACTACATACCATACAAAGACGAACAGACTTTTACGATCAAGCTTCCCGAGTATGTCCTATCGCTCATCAAGGAGAAAAATCGCCTGCGGCGCATCTACCATCAAACGCGCGACGGCTACTTCAAAACCGCCTACAACACTCTGCAGAGGGAGATCAAACAAGAAATCACCGATCTCAGACGCGAACTATGGACGAAGAAAGTTACGTCACTCACGCCCAAAGATAACAGCCTGTGGAAAATGGCGAAAGCACTGAGACACGAAGATAACACGATCCCCCCGCTTGAGAAGTTAGACGGCTCAGGGCTGGCACTTTCACTAGAAGAAAAGGCAAACGCGCTCGCCGACGGATTTGAGAGAGCCTACGCAGCCACAGACGGCTTATGCGACCCGGAAACGGATCGACTAGTAGATGAGTCTCTACAACATCTTGATCAAGCAGAGCAGACGGACACCGCCGACATACATTTCTGCACGCCGAGCGAAGTAGCCGTCATTATCAGGCGATTGAAGACAAATAAGGCACCGGGAAGCGATCAAATACATAACATCTTACTGAAACATCTACCGCAGAAAGCAATAATTTTCATAACAAAGCTGTTCAATGCCTGCCTCATCACCGGACACTTCCCTCAAATCTGGAAAACGGCAACCGTGCTGCCCTTCTCGAAGCCTAACAAAGACAAGAGGCAGCCGACGAACTACCGGCCGATAAGTTTATTATCCACACTGAGCAAGGTATTTGAACAGGTGATTCTCAACAGACTTTTACCACATCACGAAGACACATTGCCAGACGAGCAGTTCGGATTCAGGAAAAGGCATTCCACTACCCACCAGCTCTCCCGAGTAGCGGAATTCATCGCCAGAAGATTCAACGAACATCGCTTCACCGCCGCTGCGCTGATAGACTTGGAGAAGGCATTTGACACCGTTTGGATCAGAGGGCTACTGCACAAGTTGCACATACTCAACACGCCCATATACCTAACGAGAGTGATACAAGAATACCTAAAGAACAGATCCTTCAGAGTTTTTATCAGAAACGCGCTCTCAACACTACGTGAGATTCCAAAAGGCGTGCCACAAGGGAGTCTACTGGGACCTCATCTTCTCAACATCTTCACACATGATATCCCCCGAGACGAGAGATGCAACTTATCCATATACGCAGACGACGTCAAACTTTACGTTTCCTCGCTGAAAGCAGACATGGCGGCCATATACCTACAGAGGGCGCTCGACGCTCTAGTAGAGTTCTATAAGAAATGGCGACTCAAATTAAATGAGGCAAAGACCGAAGTGATAATGTACACGAGGAAACGAAAAAGAAGAACACCAGACGTCAACATCGAAATGGGAGGACACGTCCTAGAATGGAAAGATGAAGTTGTTTACCTGGGCCTGACAATGGACTCACGTCTCAATTGGAAATCTCACATAGCCAAGACACACGCAAGAGCCAGAAAGGCAGTCGGCGCGATGAAGCCCATCTTCAACAGACGAAGTCCGCTACGTCCCAGAACCAAGCTCCTGATCTACTACTCGCTCATCCGACCGGTACTGACATATGCTATTCCCGTGTGGAGTAGTATTTCTCATTCTGACCATTTGAAACTACAGACGCTACAAAATCTCTGCATTAAAATCGCATACAACACTAGAATCAGAACGAATCTAAAAAGACTACATGCCAGAGAATACATACCGACTTTATTTGAATACACGCACAGACTGACAGACCGATTTTACAAATCTCTGAGACATAGTAAAAATAGACTTATCAAGGAAATCGGTCAATACAATGCACCCAGTGACTTTACTTTCAGATATACACACAGACTACCCAAACATATCCTGATGGACCTGGACCACATCTGGTATGAACCAGATTCAGACGCGGACGACTGAGCGAGCAGTAGGTATTCCTAAACACCAGACCCCCCCCCCAAAACTTATGTTTATATATCTATGTATATATCTATTTAATATTGTATAATATGTATGTTTATGTAAGTTTATTATAAATTTCCCATATAGTATGTATATATATCTCACATAAAAACAGACACACACACCCCTCACCACACAATGCAGGATTTCATATATTGAAATCACTGAAGGCCGACAAGTTTCATGTTGACTTTCGGCCGACTCTTCCCGGATGAGGTTTTTCATGGTTTCCTCATTCCCGAAGGCAAATGCGGAAGAGATCCAAAAAATAAGGACATGACCGACTCCTTCCCACTCCCAACATAACACAAACAGACACGTATGTATACATGAGCGCCTGCCGGTGGCGTGGCTGCTTGATGATGATGGAGCTTAGCAAAACATGCAATTTTAGTAGGGTTTTTAGATAACAATTTTTCCCTACCGATGAAATACAAGGCCTTTAAGTCTATAATAGCCAGGTAACATTTTAAAATACCCACATGAGGTAAAAATTGCAAGGCGCATATGACGCCGTTCTATTTATAAAGAACATTAACTTTAAATTCAGTAAATTTAAATGATTCATCTCTTCAAGAAACATAAGAATCTAGTAAATGAAAAAAAAAAAAAAAAAGATTTCGAGCGAAATCTCAAAAAATGACCACTGAACTGTAGAGGATACCGCCAAGGATGTTTTTCGTTGAAAGAACTTTTGAGGGTACGTAACACGTCGGTTACACTCCCCCCGTGCAGCTATGCTGTACTAGTCATCACGACGTGTAGTAGGATGAGTAGGTGAAGCTGCATCGGTAGACGCGGGCGGCAGGATCACAGCGACCTTCACGGCAGGTCGGACGTAGACTCTGGTTCTCGGCAGGTCGAACGTAGACTCTGGTTCTCGTCTGGGTCCCGGCGGTCCTTACTTGGTCGTCTTCAGCAGGGATGGTGTCAAGGACTCGGCCGTGTGTCCGGCTGATGTGGGTCCATGACAACCATGACACGGGGTCCATGACAACCATGATGAGGTTGACGGACTCCCCCCGTGTGAGGAGCGCCATTTCCTTGATAGTGGCACTGCTGGGGCAGGACGAGCTCGTCTTCGCTGCGCCGATGAGGAGTACCACGTCCTTGATAGTGGCACTGCTGGGGCAGGACGGGCTCGTCTTCGCTGCGCCGATGAGGATTACCACGTTCTTGACAGTGGCACTGCTGGGGCAGGGCGGGCTCGTCTTTACTGCACTGTTGAGGAGCACCACGTTCTTGACAGTGGTACTGCTGGGGCAGGACGGGCTCGTCTTTGCTGCGCCGATGAGGAGTACCACGTCCTTGACGGTGGTGCTGCTGAAGCAGGACGGGCTCTTCTTCGCTGCGCCATTGAGGAGCACCACGTCTTTGACAGTGGCGCTGCTGGGGCAGGACGGGCTCGTCTTTGCTGCGCCGATGAGGAGTACCACGTCCTTGACGGTGGTACTGCTGAAGCAGGACGGGCTCGTCTTCGCTGCGCCGTTGAGGAGCACCACGTCTTTGACAGTGGCACTGCTGGGGCAGGGCGGGCTCGTCGTTGCTGCGGGATGTGGTTGGTCATCCATCTGTGCTGGCGCTTGGTACCTTTGTCCAAGCAGTGGAGCGGATCCGGCAGCTGTTCTCTGCTGATCGGCTGGCTGCCTCTGGTGGAGCAGAGGTGAGGGCGGCCCGGGACCAGAAGGTCCTGGTGGCAGTGAGGACCAATGCTCTGGCAGCGGAGCGGATCCGGCAGCTGTTGTCTGCTGGTCGGCTGGCTGCCTCTGATGGAGCAGAGGTGAGGGCGGCCCGGGACCAGAAGGTCCAGGCGGCAGTGGGGACCACTGCTCTGGCAGCGGAGCGGATCCGGCAGCTGTTGTCTGCTGGTCGGCTGGCTGCCTCTGGTGGAGCAGAGGTGAGGGCGGCCCGGGACCAGAAGGTCCAGGCGGCAGTGAGGACCAATGCTCTGGCAGCGGAGCGGATCCGGCAGCTGTTGTCTGCTGGTCGGCTGACTGCCTCTGATGGAGCAGAGGTGAGGGCGGCCCGGGACCAGAAGGTCCAGGCGGCAGTGGGGACCACTGCTCTGGCAGCGGAGCGGATCCGGCAGCTGTTGTCTGCTGGTCGGCTGGCTGCCTCTGGTGGAGCAGAGGTAATGGCGGCCCAGGACCAGAAGGTCCGGGCGGTATCGTGGTTGGGTCCCTCTTGTAGTAAGGGGCCGGTGGCGCAGGGCCTCCTGGCCCTTGCTGCGCTGGTGATGCGTACCTCTGGTCCATCAGAGGTACAGGTCCAACAAGCTCATCGTGTACGGCTTCTCGTTGCCTCAGGTTGAGCAGAGGTACGGGCGGCACGGGGCTGGAAGGTCCAGGCTGCATCCATCTTCCCTGGAGTCGCCAAGCTTCTTTTTGGCCCGGATCTGTGTGGCCAGTTGACTCCAGGATTGCATCAGTTTTGGAAGGCGCTGAAGTTGCGGCTTCTGGTGATGCGTACTTCTGGTTTTCCAGAGGTACAGGTCCAACAGGCATCTCACGTACAGCTTCTGGTTGCCTTGTATTGTGCAGAGGCAAGGGCGGTACGGGGCCGGAAGGTCCAGGTTGCAGCCATCCAAAGCTCCCATTGTAATGAGGGGGTTGCAGCGCGGGGCCTCCAGGCCCTGGCTGCGCCGGTGATGCGTACCTCTGGTTTACCAGAAGCACAGGTCCGACGGGCATCTCTCGTACGGCTTCTTGTTGCCTTGTAATGTACAGAGGCAAGGGTGGTACGGGGCCGGAAGGTCCAGGTTGCAGCCATCCAAAGCTCCCATTGTAATGAGGGGGCTGCGGCGCGGGGCCTCCAGGCCCTGGCTGCGCCGGTGATGCGTACCTCTGGTTTACCAGAAGCACAGGTCCGACGGGCATCTCTCGTACGGCTTCTTGTTGCCTTGAATTGTGCAGAGGCAAGGGCGGTACGGGGCCGGAAGGTCCAGGTTGCAGCCATCCAAAGCTCCCATTGTAATGAGGGGGCTGCGGCGCGGGGCCTCCAGGCCCTGGCTGCGCCGGTGATGCGTACCTCTGGTTTACCAGAAGCACAGGTCCGACGGGCATCTCTCGTACGGCTTCTTGTTGCCTTGAATTGTGCAGAGGCAAGGGCGGTACGGGGCCGGAAGGTCCAGGTTGCAGCCATCCAAAGCTCCCATTGTAATGAGGGGGCTGCGGCGCGGGGCCTCCAGGCCCTGGCTGCGCCGGTGATGCGTACCTCTGGTTTACCAGAAGCACAGGTCCGACGGGCATCTCTCGTACGGCTTCTTGTTGCCTTGAATTGTGCAGAGGCAAGGGCGGTACGGGGCCGGAAGGTCCAGGCTGCATCCATCCGGGGCCCCCATCAGAGTGAGGGGGCTGCGGCGCGGGGCCTCCAGGCCCTGGCTGCGCCGGTGAGGGGTGCCTCTGGTTTATCAGAGGCACAGGTCCAACGGGCATCTCTCGTACAGCTTCTTGTTGCCTTGTATTGTGCAGAGGCAAGGGCGGTACGGGGCCGGAAGGTCCAGGGTGCATCCATGATGCTTGTAGTTGCCAAGGTTCTCCTTGGTCCGGATGTCCATGGCTGGTTGGCTCCGAGGCAGTACTCGCTGCGACGAGTTGTGCCAGCCCTGCGGCACCGGGTTGTGCCAGCCCTGCAGTACTGGGTTGTGCCAGCCCTGCGGCGCCGGGTTGTGCGGGCCCTGTCGAATCTTTTGCCGGCAGGATCCCAGCACGGGGTTGTGCAGGCCCTGTCGCATCTTGTGCCGGCCCTACACGGGTTTGTAGTTGAAGGGCTGCATTCAGCCAATCAATACGTTTTTGTTGGCTGCGCAGCTGTCGTTGCAGCTGGCGCAGCGTGTCCTCAATAGATGTAGAGGGTGGTGTTCGCTCATTGTTGCTCTCTTCTGTGGAGCGTGCCATCTCAGTAGTAGAGCTTGGCGGGGGCACGAGCGTGGGCACTCGTGGCAACAGGTGTGGTGTCAGCCCTGGCATGAGACGCGGCATCAGGCGTGACATGGTATCAGGCGTGGCATCTAGGCGTGACGTCAAGCGTGGCATGTAGGCATGGCATCAGGCGTGGTATTAGCCCTGGCATGAGGCGTGGCATCAGGCGTGGCATCAGGCGTGGCATTAGACGATCCACGTAGCAGGCGTGACCTCGGGCGTGACGTCAGGCGTGGCATTCGGGCGTGACGTCAGGCGTGGCGTGAGGCGTAGCTTCAGGCGTGATGTGACATCAGGCGTGGCATGAGGCGTGATGTCAGGCGTGGCACGTAGTCGTGGCTCAGGCGTGGCATTAGCCCTGGCATGAGGCGTGACATCAGACGTGGCATTAGCCCTGGCATGAGGCGTGGCATCAGGCGTGGCATTTAGGCGTGATGTCAGGCGTGGCATGTAAGCGTGGCATCAGGCGTGGCATTAGACGATACGTCAGGCATGGCACGTAATCAACGTAGCAGGCGTGACCTCAGGCGTGACCTCAGGCGTGGCGTCAGACGTGGCATTCAGGCGTGACGTCAGGCGTGGCGTGAGGCAGCTTCAGGCATGATGTGACATCAGGCGTGGCATCAGGCGTGGGCGTGGGGTGCAGCTGATCCGGCTCGAAGGACCACTTGTAACGGACGTGTTGTCGTCCTTACAAGACTGTAAATTTATGAGGGCACCGGTGGCTGTGCACGCCTTCCCTTTTGTGCGCCAATGATGATGATGATGCTGGCCTCCCTACATCCAGTGGGTAGTGGCCCTGGATTCGCCTAGTTTCTGCCTGGGCCTGGTTGCCTTGGGAGTACCCAGAGTTAGGGCCGGCTGTAGCGGCAGGCACCAGGCACTCGTCCAGGCAGAACTTCAGCAGGAGGCAGGACTTCCAGTGGTAGGAAGTAGTAAAACAAGAAGAGTAGAATTGACTTGAACTGAACACAACATATTTATTTGGACTTTGGACTTTGGATTCATTTATTTTTCAGAGTACCTAAACCTAAGTTTACTTGCTCTAACATATTTAAAAGGATTATCTATTGATGCTTCACGTGGTTATTAATGTAATTGAGTTTTTATAGAGATTTTTATTTTTACTGCGGCTTTATGCAGGAATATTCTACACGTATTTAATTAATTTCTACGTAAGATTGATTTTGGTTTGTTATATTTATGATGATCATTCTCGCTGTATTTAGCGAGAGAGTTAATAGTGGGATTAGAGTGACTTTCTAGGCCAGCGTAAAACCTAGTAGCCTGTGCAAAAATTAGATCTTTTACCAACGGGACGTTGGATTCATCGTGGAGAGTAGAGATTCTACTCCAGCTAGGTGCATTTAAGGCGAGTCTAATGCATTTATTTTGAAAGGTTTGAAGTTTCTTTAAATGGGTTTTTGCTGCATAACCCCAGATTGGGCAAGCGTATGAGAAACATGATCTGATGGTTGTTTTATAAAGAAGTAATTTGTTGTCAGTTGATAAACGGCTATTTCTACTCATCATGGGATAGAGGGAAGATAGATAACGATTTGCAGCTTTTGTTTTTTCATCTATGTGTTTTTTCCAAGTTAATTTACTGTCTAGAGTGACACCGAGATATTTTAATGATTTTTCCCATGGAACATTTTTCCCAAACAGTTTAATGAAAGGGGGTCGTTTTGGCCGTGATTTGTGGAACACGGTCGCGACACTTTTAGACGGATTAATTGAAATTCTCCACTGTTTACACCACTTTTCAGTAAGAGTGGCTTGTTTCTGTACTCGGCGTGTAGCAGTGGCCTCGACAGAAGAACTAGAAACGATGTTAGTGTCATCAGCGAATTGCGTGATAATGATGTTATGGTCTATTGGCTTAGGAATGTCACTCGAATAAATATTGTATAATGACGGCGAGAGTTGACTGCCTTGCGGGACCCCAGCTGACAGGGGGCGTGTTGTGGAGAAAATGTTGTCTATTTTTACTCTGAATGAGCGGTTTCTCAGGAAACTATTTATAAGTTGAATGATTCTAAGTGGGTAACCTAGTGAGTACATTTTATATATTAGGCCGTCATGCCAGACCCTGTCGAATGCCTTACTGACGTCCATAGAGAGAATTACCGTTTTTTTATTAGTGTTAAATCCCTCCGTGATGTGTTCCACGACACGGAGGAGTTGATGAGAGGTTGAATGACCTGCTCGAAAACCATGTTGAAAGTCTGGCAAGAATTTACATTTATTTGTGATTTCATTTAATCTTACAAGAATTACTTTTTCCAGGACTTTACCCAAGCAAGGAAGGAGACTTATTGGCCTATGGTTCTCCGTTAATAATGGATCCTTGCCTGGTTTCGCAATTAATATTACGTCAGCTTCTTTGAAGTCCTTTGGAAAGCAGCGCAGTCTAAGTGCTGCATTGCAGATGGCAGTCAGGGCGCAGATGCCCTTTTTAGGTAGGCATTTGAGTATTTTGTTAGAAATTCCATCAGGACCGGCCGCTTTCTTTTTTTTTAGACCCTTGATTATTTTTATTATTTCATCTGGAGATGTTGCTTTAATGGGCGGGTCCTGAGGATCGAGATTTAAAATTGCTTCTACTTTAGAATCCACCTTAGCTACGAAGGCTGGGTCATCGTGTTCCGTATTAGGAGTGAATTGCGCTTCAAGGCTATCTGCGAAGGCTTCTGCCTTATCGGCTGCAGAAAAAACTTTCCCGTTTGGGCCTTGAAGCGGAGCTATATTTGTTACCGGACGTCTAAGAGCTTTGGAGAGTTTCCAGTAGGCGTCCCTGTCGTCTTCGAGGGAGGAAATGAATACATTCCACTGCTCGTTACGGTGATCTCTAAGTGCTTCGCGTACTTCCCTATTTAATCTATTTAAATGTTGTTTTACAATAGGGTTATAGGAACTTTGCCACTCCTTACGCACTTGGTTTTTTTCCCTAATAAGGTCTTTGACCTCTTCGGGAATACCATATTTAGATGAGTTGTCTTTTTTTGTAATTTCTGATGATGATTCGTTTATGCAAGCTTTGAGGGATTTAATTAAGTCGGAGGTGGCAGTATTTAATGCTAATTCGTCGGGTATTGATGTCGGTATTGTGATTTTATTTTCTAATAAGACGCTGAATTTTTTCCAATTTATTTTTTTCTTTATAGGTACGTGGGGGACCAAGGGATTTGAGCCTCCTGTTAATGTTAGAAGAACTGGATCGTGGTCGGAGGTTAGTTCGTTAACTACTTTTAATGAGTGTAAATGATTTGTTTCTTTTAAGATAACTATGTCAATCACGTCCGGACTACCGTTAGCGTGGTGTAGCGTTGGCATGTCCGGAGCGTCTACTACTATTGCTTTAGTGCTCGCGTAATTTGCCAGTACATTACCTTTTTGGTTTGGATGTATGGAATGCCACGATCCGTGTTTAGCGTTCATGTCCCCGGCTATAATGGTGGGGACATTTTCTTCTAATAGGCTGTCCAGTTCGGACGGGATCAGTAATCGATTCGGCGGTACATAAACGGAGATGAGTTTAAGTGGTCCTGAAGATGTATTTACTATTACCGAGGTGGATTCTATGTTATTACTAGAGAATGAATGTGCTAGACGGTGGTCAATATTATTTTTAACTAAAATAGCCGTGCCGCCGCATTTATTGGTTAATCTGTCGTCACGGTATGTGATATAGTTAGGTAATCGATATTTCTTAGATGGTTTGAGCCATGTTTCATTAATGAAGAATACGTCAATGTTGTATTCCTTAAGAAAATCAATTATTTCACCTTTGTGGGTGATGACAGATCCATTGGCGTTCCAATAGGCTGTTTGCAGGTTGACTATTTTATTTTGTTGTCTAGACATCGTGATTTCTTAATGTGGCTTGAATTCTAAACATTTCGTCGGTAGCGTTTTTTATCATATTTTTAATGGATTCTAATTGCTCTTCAAGAGCTTGCCGATGTATTGGGTCCAGGGGGGGCGAGGATTGTTGGGAAGCTTGGGTGGTGGCAGGTCCCCTGTCTAGCCTGTGTTGTTGGCTAGACTGATTCCTTTGGGCTTGAGAATTGGTTGACGGACCCCTATTAGAGTAGTGGTGCGGTCTTGGGTTATAGTAATGTGGCTGAGGCCAGTTACGGGGATTTGGGTTGGCAGACTTGGACGGGGGTTGGGTTACGGGTTTTTGGGCAGATGGGGTAGGATTAGGGGTAGGGGGCGTCAGGGTAGGGGTGGGCAAGGGGACGGATGGTGTTGGGAGGGGGGGGAAATCCACTTGGGAGGCTGCGGGAGTAGCTACAGGTGCGGGAATGGGCTGTCTGGACGTTTGTTGAGAATCTACTCGTCTATTAGTGTTATTATTAACGCGATAATTGCGTTGATGATTGTTGTAATTATTAATCTGAAAACGCCTATTATTATTGTAGTTGCGCTCGTAATTAGCGTTCCTGTTTCTGTTGTAATTCGGGTTGGAATTTTGGGGCCTTGCAGGGCACCCGCCATAGTTGGCCGTATGGTCACCTTGGCATAGAGCGCATTTAGCCGGAGTATCTCTCGGCTTAGGGCAGTTGGATGATCTGTGCGGTTCGCCGCACTTGACGCAGCGCTCGCTGCCATGGCAGCAATTCGCTGAGTGTCCGTGCATTTGACAACGGTAACATTGTCCTACACGGGCTTTATTCCTAAGCGACTCGACTTGGATTCTGAGCCGGAAAATCGAAGTTAAGTTATTAAAGATTTCCTTCGCTGTCTCATTTTTCGTTAACGTTACTAAAACAAGCGGTATTGGCTTGTTTGTCCGGGCCGCCTTCATTCGGTGCACTGAAATGACCGGGTATTTAGTTGCAAGTTCTTCTTTGACTTCCTCGGGAGAAATGTCTTCGGGGATACCCCTAAGAACAACCCTTAAGGGTTTTTCTTCCGGAAGCCTGAATGAATGGAATTCTGTTTTCTTGGCAATTAAATGCCTAGTTACGGCAAGATGATCACGCGGAGTTTTTGTAAGGATATGTAGGCCGTTGCCCATGTTTTTGGCAGAGAAATCGATGCCTTTATCTTCTAAAGTGCGGAAAAGTGCCCTAGTCTCAGATTTCCTGTGCAGGACTATAGGCGGGATTCTACTGAATTTAGCTGGCGGCGCTTCAGTCTGCGCAGAGGTAGTTGGGGCTGGTGATGTTGACCTTAGTGGCTCAAATCTATTGCTATTTGACGCTAGCGGTGACGGGGACCTAGAGCGACGGTCCGTGTTAATATTATTTTTTTTGAGTACCGGGGAGGCCCTGGGTGAATTAGTCGGGGTTACCGACCCGTTTGAGTTTGCGCGCGAGCGTTTGCGCCTGGGGACCGATTGAAAGGGGGCTTCCGATTCATCGGATGAAGATGGCCAGTCTTCCATGATCACAAGGTTCTCCCTAAAGGGAGCACTTCCTGGGATTGGCGAATCTGTGTGCCTAGGAGAGGCTGCGGGGGGAACTATTAAAGAAACTTCCTTGGACGGAGGTACCTGGGTTGACGTAGAATTATCTTCTAGGTATTGCTTCATTACTAGCTTGGCCAGGTGATCTTTCTCGTCAAGAGAAAGTTCGCGGTGCTTGCGAGCTTCCAAGAAGTCAACTAAGTTGACTTCAAGGGCACCAGCCACTCGCTGAGAGTAAAGAGTTGACATGGTAGACATTATTCTGTTGTTGAGGTATTTGCAAGTAGTTTATTTTAAAAAGAGAAAGCGGTTATGATGCTAATGGCTTTTTAATTGCTTGGCGACCGAGCCGGGAGAATTGCTAATGGGCTTAAACCTGGGCGAGCGGGTACAATGTATTATATTATTTAATGTATTGACTTAGCTTTGTTGCTATGCTGAAGATATTATATTAGTGACTCATTGGAAAAAACGCGGCAATTTTACGTGAAACGGAAAGCGAATAAAATTGACAAAACACTGATCTGGTTAATTCTGAATATGAGAATACGGATGTAAATAATAGCGCATTAATTACGACGGGAAAGATGCTCAATTACTCTGAATAATAAACAAATCCAAATGAAAAGCGGAAAGATAAAATGACTTACTGAATTTTGTAGAGAATCTCGATAGTATTGAGGAACTAAATCACCATTCGACACTTATCACTGCAACAACACACCGGTTGAACTGGTAATCACAAACACACACTTTAGGCAGCGACCGTAAAATTCCGGACCACGAATGGAAACACCCCCCTGGGGTAAAAAACACTCGTAGCGATCCGGAACTATGATAACTTGTTTTTTTAAACGCAATGGAGTACGCAATTATCACAATCACATGTGCAGAGCACAATGCAAAGGAACGAATTGAATAATAAAACTGTTAAGGCAAACGTAAGCGGGAAGGAGAACTGTATGGACAGACGTCTTATCGCTGGCGCAGGCAGAAGCAGAATGAACATATTTATTTGGAAATTTTCATAACATTTAAGGGGTACTTGTACCCGACAGCGTTCGGGCAGTATTTATTAAAAAAGTGGAGGGGATTCACACCTCGAAACAGAATGGTTTAAATAGAGCGGCCAAAATGTCGGCCCTCTATTTTGCCGATGTCGCCTTTGAAGGCGGTCGCTTAAAATTCATATTTTATAACAATTCTACGTACTTTATTGTGTACATACATGTAAATTATTCTGCATCAATGGTAAAATAAACGTATTGTTTATCACCAGATTTTTATCAGGGCGATTTATCTCATTTTTTAAGATAAATCGTAAAATTTAAGAAGTTATTTGCCGTTTGGCTGGACACGTGGTAATTTACCAATACAGTGTTATTTTTACGAGATCCCCCGTAAGATGTGTTAATGAAAACTGTTTGTTTCACCATCTTACGGGGCACCTGGATTTTTATAATCCGGAAAAACATATTTTTATTGAAATTTTTCTAAGTGTTTTTTGAAGGCCATTTTTTGCCCTAGTTTCAGTAATTTAAGGGCTAGAGACTCAGGCTCTCTTTCCCTCGATGCCTTGTAGGACTGCGGAATGAAATTTTTTAGTTTCATTATCCTACAAGGATCGTAAGTTAAAATATTTAACAATATGTCAAAAAAAAGGAAACATAAAAAATACGTTTGAAATTATAAATTGAAAAATGTCCCTGGTGGCAACCTGAGCATGATAGCGTTTATTTGTTGCACCGGGGGCATTGTACATAGAAAAATGAAAGTATTTTATTAATACAATATTGCAATTAGAATAACTTTAAATTCTAATTGGAAAACAAACATAAAAATATTTTCAACGAAAAAGATCGCTGGCGGTACGGTACTAACGAGCTCAGTGGGCAAGCGGATTTTTGGATTTCGAGCGAAATCTCAAAAAATGACCACTGAACTGTAGAGGATACCGCCAAGGATGTTTTTCGTTGAAAGAACTTTTGAGGGTACGTAACACGTCGGTTACAATGCTTTTGTTAAGAATGCTTTCACCAAATGTTTTAAATAAATTCAAAAAATTGACGGAGATACAGTATTTTATGTGAAATCGTTTGAAACAGTTTTTATGTTAAATTATCCTTCAGCAAAATTTTTAATGCGTTTTTCTCGAAACTTTTTCAACACGTTTTTCAACCTGGTCGACAATATATTAAAAAAACTATACATTCGATTTGAATGCGCCAAGTCTTGAACTATTCGAAAATCTTGTGTCTATGGAACCACGGAGGGGAATTCTTATATCTAAAAAAAATAAAAAATGGTGGACCAGCGAATTTTATTTTCGTTTTTTATGGAAAATTTTCATCGTTCATAATATAATAATTTATAAAAAAAATCCCTACGTGGTGCAACGGTGACTGGATTTTCAAACAGTTATAGTTTTTCTAATATGTTGTCAAACAGGTTGGAAAACGTATTTTCGAGAAAAACGCGTTCTATGTTTTGGTGAAGGATAATTCAACATACAAACTATTTAAAACGGTTTCATATAAAATGCCATATCTCCGTCAATTTCACGAATTTCAATAAAATATTTGGTGAGAGCATTACTAACAAATTTCAAAAAATTAAATAATTTTTTTTATAGTGTCCTGGTGCCTTATAGCCTTCTTTACGATTAGATTAAGGGAACACGGAGGCATTTGGAGGGCCCCACGACTAGAGGCCCGTGTGAACTGAATAAAAAGCCTAAAAAAAGGGGGGGGAGGGCTAATTCAGCTTTGCCGCCCCGGGCTTAGTCCGCCGCTGCACTTTTTTATTTGAGTGGCTTTGCAAAGCATGCCAGTAAATCGCCAGTAGTTTATAAATATTTAAGTATTGCATCCCTTTGCAAAGCCAGCAGTAGGGATGTTTCTGCATTATAATAATTGCCATAAAACTATAAAATTGCAACTAATTGAGACATCAAAAGGACATATTTTCTTTATATTTAATTTCAGGCCATTTCCTTTAGCGTCATACGACTGGTAAAGTAGCCCCCTGTTTTACCGGCATTAATAATTCAATGGGTAATGATGGAGTTTTTTAATAATAATACGTGTATGGTGTACAAAGGGGCGAGTGAGGGTGAACGTCACACGAGAGAAAGGCCTGTACATTATACAAAAGGTAACATCATTCATACCTACGTACATACTCGTACTTCATACTTGTGGCGCTTTGATACTAATGATGGGCGAGTACATGGGCCAGACAGTGCTGAGTGCTCTCGACCGAGTGCTCAGTACGTGTAAACACATAAAACTGCATCAAACACATGTTTACACGTACCAAGCACTCGGCCGAGAGCACTGACTCGCCCGTCTATTCAGTACTTGTGATCCAGGCATAAGAAAACTCGTCTCGACTATTCGTCGTACAAAACAATGAAAGTTTAACATGCGAAAGTATTTTCCTGTATTTTTTGCACTGTTTTTTAAAATAACTATTCATTTCACTGTTTCTCGAACAAAAGTGTTGTTTACAATGGTCGAAGTGCACGCATTGCAAGGCTCCTCTTGGTAGGGATTGTGTTATGAAATTCCTTGTTTACAAATTGAAACAGAATTCTTTTTAAGAAACGAATTTTATGAATTATTGTGATTTTTTTTATTTTCTTTTTTTATTCTTCATTTTAAGCACCCGCTAAACCGCCAAAGCAGTTTGTCAGCAGGTCAATTTAACAATATTAATATAACACAAAAGAACAATTAGGTATAACAAGAAACCACAATATAGAAAATAGAAACAGAAGAATAACCTTTAAGTAATTACAATATAAAAGCATAAAATACAAAGACAGACAGATATAATACAGGCAAATTACTCATAGTTATATTATACACAAGATTAAAACAAAATTCAATATAAAAAGTCTTGATCTATTAGCCATTTTTTCAGTTTTTTTTTAGATCAGTGGTGCAATTTGATTCGTTTTTTATGTTCATGAGTGAAACGAATATTATGTATAATGTTGGGCCGAGAATTGACCCCTGCGGGACTCCTGTTGACATATATTTGGCTTTGCTGTAAGTTTGGAAGAGTTTCACTTTAAATTGTCGATTGCTTAAATAGTTTTTGAGTAGTTCTAGTAATTTTCCCCTAATTCCTATCGCCTCCAATATCTGTAATAGTTTTGTCGGATCAATGGTATCAAACGCTTTAGAGTTGTCTATGAATAAAACCAGAATATATTTTTTATTATTGAGTTCTTGATTTACGTAATTCGAAAAGTCTTGTAATAACATTTCTGTGCTTTTATTTTTTTGAAAACCGTATTGGTTAGGATCAATAATTATACATTATATTCATAAAAAAAGAACTGCTGCCTTATATTGCTTCTCCATATACCTCCCACGATGATGATTCGGATTCCGACGACGGGGCTGAAATCAACCAAGACCTTAGAAATATATACACAGCATTCTTAAAGATGACACAAGCCCTGAGAGGAATTATTTTCTTCAGGGCCTCTTATGCATTTATTTACGCCCATTTAGGTTTTTACACACACACACACACACACACACACACACACACACACACACACACAAACACACACATATATATATACATCCCGCTATCATTGCTGCGTCTTCTAATGGTCCACTTTCATTCAATCCTGCGTCCGACCGTCATTCTGCGTCCGGTATACGGACGCAGGATTGAACACGTGTAATTTCAAGTTTTCCCCACTCCTTTACCCTCATACAGTTCAAAAACGAAAATAGGCCAGACGCGGTTTTGGTACCTAAATCAACTGAAATATACTATTTTAGTTCAGTGTTTTGCCACCGAGCGGCGAGCCGCGGCGCTGTGACTTTGACTTTGAAATAATGGCGTTCAGAGCACCGGGCCAATTTAGGCCCCTTTCTCTTTCATCGTGAGTTTATGTAATGGTTGTAGAAGTGTGATTTTAGGTGTTTTTTTTTTTTAATTACTGGGGAGTTTGGGATGGGGGAGGGAGGGGGTGGGGGGGGGGAGGTGAAGGTGTTGGAGTGGGGTAAGAAGTGATGGGGGGTAAGAGAGAGAAGGGGGGGGGTTAGAAGAGAAGAGGGGGGGTTTGGGGGGGGGGGATAGAGGAACAAGAGGGAGGGGGTGGCAGATCGGTGGGTGGGAGGAGTGGTAGACTGATGGGTGAAGGTTGGGTTGGGCTTGCCGGAGGTGTAGGGTAGGGGACGTTTGTTGCTTGGGGGGGAATGTTTGGAGTTTTTGGAGGGGAACGGGGGGGGAGGTTTCTTTAGGCGGACTCGTTTGCGGGATGGTTTGAGGAGTACCCAGGTCTTTTTGGGGCCTGAATTGTCGGGGGTTGGTTGGATTGACTGGGTGTCGCTGGGGTGAGAGGAGAAGGGGTGGAACCTTTGCCCCCTGGTTGGGGGGTTGGGGGGGAAGGTTAGGCTGGAGGTGTTGAGTGAGAGTGAGCTGTGAGCGGAGGTTTGGGGGACGGTGGAGGGCCGGTTGGTTTGGGGGGTGGTGAGGTAGTGATCGATTGGGGGGGTGGTCGGGGGACGAGCGGTTGGAGGAGTGGTATGGGGGCCATCGGTTTGGGGGGTGGGGGGTGGGCAGGTGGTTTGGTTGTCGGTAGGGGGGCGGGTGGTAGGGGGGAGGGTAGGGGGGGCATTGGTTTGGGTGGCAATGGGGGGGCGATCGGTAAGGGGTGCGGTGAGGGGGCGGTCGGTTGGGGGGGCGGTAGGGGGACGGTTGGTTTGAGGGGCAATGGTTTGGGGGGTGAGAGGGGAGTGGTCGGTTTGTGGGGTAGTGGTGGGGCTATCGGTTTGGGGGGGGGGGTAGGGGGGTGGTTTGGAGAGGTTGGCTGGGGGGAGCTTAGGGGGGGTGTAGGGGGGGGATTCAATGAGGGGGTGAATTCTGATTCGGGCTGGGGTGAACTGTGGGGGATGAGGGTACGGGAACGGGCGTGATGTCTGATTACGAGTAAGGACACATGGTTTTGGTCTTCTAGGGACATGTTGTCGGGGTCGGGGTGGTTGTCAAGGAAGGAGAGTACCTCGGGGGAAAGGAAATGCATGATGGATTTGTTGGGGGGAAGACGGTGGAGAATTTAGAATTGTTGTTAGAAGTCTGGGTGGAAATTCAGTGGTGGTCTCATGCGGGGTAGTCCTATGGCGAGCGATGAGCCTTACTCTTCTTTCAGGCGGTATCAACTCGAGCCTCAGACACGGGGAAAAAACTGAATTGCATGAAAGTTCAAACCACTGAATTAACTGAAGTTATTTGCGGGAGAAGGCACTGAATGTAGGAAGACGTGAACCCGGTAGGCGGGTGATCGTTGGGCGCGAGACAAGACGACGGTTGGAAAAGGCGGGAAATGATGGCGTCGTCGTTTGTCGGTTGGATTTGGCGGGAAAAACTGTAGGAGCGGCGAATGCGGGCGGCCGTGGGCGCGACAATAGGCGGGATTGTTCCTAGGCGGCACTGAGGTGGATGTGGAGACTGGGGAGAAATCCTTTACTGGGAAAGGCACTTTGGAATCACTGTGGTGTGGTTTTCACGAGCGCGGCAAAACTGGCGTGGGACGAACGAACTGTAGGCGACGGGAGATGGGCGCTGTAGTAGATGAGCGTATATTTTTAGCATAATATATGTTTCATTGACTCGCGTATCGCAACTCCTACATTTGGCAACGTCGCTTTTTAATAGCGTGTCTTCTGTTCTCTGTGAAAACAAAGCAATCATACTTAAATATCATTGTACAAGATTATATTAAAATCAGCTGGATTATTCAAAATTGGCGCTAAATATGACTACAATAAGGATGGATCTTTGTCAAACGTATGTAATTGAAAATATTTTATCAAAATGTTCGTGGTCTTAGAACTAAACTTCAGAACCTAAAAACAACCCTACCCACTTTAAATCACGATTCTTACGCCTTTACCGAGACATGGCTAAATAGTAATATCAAAACTTCAGAACTGGGTTTCTATAATCATACAGTGTACAGAAAAGACAGAAATGAAAAAAATAAATCCAGGGGTGGTGGAGTGTTAGTATCCATAAACAACAAACTTCATTCAAGAAAACTTAAATGCATCTATACACATCTGGAGCAACTGTTCATCATGGTATCCACCAAAAAGGAAAAAATTATAATCGGCTGCGTCTACATTCCCCCATCCTCTGACGCTCAACTATACAAGGACCACTACCATGAAGTTGAAACCATCCGGAGAAGATTTCCTGGCGCCACGTTAATTTTGACAGGAGACTATAATCTGCCTAATATTGTATGGGACGTAGAAAACAAAAAAACTTCCTGCACGGACAACATCCACCACGGTTCTCACGATATAATCGAAATTTCAAATTTTCTTAGTCTCCGACAGTTTAACTATGTATTCAATATTAATTCTCGTCTTCTTGATCTAGTGTTTTCCAATTCTGTATCAGTAAAAGTATCCGCATCTGTTGAATCCATTCTCCCGATTGACAAATACCACCCCCCTCTAATAATTGAATGTAACACTTCAATAACAAAAAAAAAACCACCTACATCAACTAAGTTGAACTTCTTCAAAGCAGACTATAGTCAAATTATTAATCTTTTATCTTCAACTGACTGGAAATTTTTGGACACTGACGAGAACATCAATGAAATGGTTGACAAATTTTACTTAATTCTAAACAATGCTATTGATTTATTTGTACCCGTTTCAAAAATTAATGTGCATAACTACCCAAAATGGTTTAGTAACGATCTCATCAAATTAATTAGAGACAAAAAAATCGCTCATAAAGTTTACAAATCATCACGCGATCCTATTGATTACGCAAAATTTTGTGAACTAAGAACGACCACCAAAAAAATGTCCAAATTGTGTTACAAAAAGTGCATCGATAACTGCGAACAATTGGCTATTGCTAACCCTCAAAACATTTATAAATTTTCAAACCTACTTAACAATAATGACTCCGGTGTACCCACTAATATGTATTTAGATAACAAAATGGCCGATAATCCCCAAGAAATCGTTAATCTATTTGCTGAATTCTTCAGCAAAGTCTACGATTCTGCAAACAACTCTCCATTATTCAAAGCCACAACATCTAATAATAACCAGATCGATTTCAATCAATGCATATTTGAAGAAAGTGATATTAGAAATAAATTAAAATCTCTAGACCTGAAAAAATCCGCTAGTCCTGATAACATTCCTACAATCTTCTTATCGAAATGCTTATCAGTCTTAACTTATCCTCTTACTAAACTTTTTAACTTGTCAATAAAAACCGGCACATTTCCGAATAAATGGAAAACCAGCTTTCTGTCTCCAATTTTCAAGAAGGGTGATAAATCCGATATATCCAACTATAGACCTATATGTATCCAGTCGTCAATCCCAAAAATATTCGAATCTGCTCTGCTCTCTAAACTCACTCCTGAGATTAATAAAGTAATTTCACATCGACAACACGGTTTCATGGCAAAAAGGTCTACTCTAACAAATTTAATGATCTATCAGGAATACTTATTTAATAATATGCACAATCATCTTCAAACAGACGTAGTATACACTGACTTTAGTAAGGCTTTCGACAAAGTCTCACACAAAATACTTATACGCAAATTAAAATCCCTTGGAATAACGGGGCATATTTTGAGATGGTTTGAAAGTTATCTATACAACAGAAAAATGTCAGTCAAACTCAACTCGCACTTTTCACATCAATTCGAAATCTTCACCGGAGTTCCCCAAGGGTCACATCTAGGACCAGTGCTGTTTTCTTTGTTCATCAACGACATAACCACAATCTTTGATGGAGTTATGATACTTTTATTTGCAGATGATCTTAAAATTTACAAAACAATTACTAATCTCTATGACTGTTGCGTATTACAAACAAATCTTGTGAGGCTACAAGAGTGGTGCATCCATAATGAACTGTTCCTCAATATTGAAAAATGCCAAACAGTAACTTTTGCCCGAATTAAAACAACATCTTTCTAAAAAGAGTTGAACAAATTAAGGACCTAGGAATTATTTTTGACAGTCAATTATCTTTTGTTTCTCATATTAACGAAATAACTAACAAGGCCATGAAAAGCTTGGGATTTATATTGAGGACGGTAAAAGATTTTAAAATAATTAATTCTTTTAAATTGTTGTACACTGGGTTGGTGAGAAGCCATTTAGAGTACAATTCAACCATCTGGGCTCCTTTTTACAAGACTCACCAACAAAAAATTGAGAGGGTGCAACACAAGTTTCTGAGATTTATAAACTACAAATTAGGAATTCCAATCGAAGAACTTAACTACACATTTCTTAAGGACTTACTGAAATTAAATGAATTAACTTCGAGACGAACAATGAGTGATTTAATTTGTCTTTTCAATATATCAAATGGCAGACTGGACGCCCTTGATTTAACCAATCTAATCCAGCTGCGAGTACCTACCCGTGATACAAGATTGATTGCGCCGTATTTTGTCCATGCGTCTACTAATAACTATTTCGAAAACTCACCAATCGAAAGGCTTCATAGACTCGGAAATAAATATAACTCAATCGATGTTTATCGCCATCAGTCAGTGTCGAAATTTAAATGTAGCATATTAGAATATTTACAATAGAATAATAAGTACAATAGTGCACTTAACCCAACATAGTTATATTCCGAAAAACACCTACCATATAGTGCTTAATAAAGGTTAGTAATTTATAAAAAAATTTTACATTAACTATTCGTATTTATCGTTGTAATATTAATAACAAAATTACCTTAACTACTTAAACTTTAATTAATATTTTAATTTGATTAAAATAAGATACTCTGTTATATTAAATTATCGAATTCATTTCTACTTTCCGTGATTGTATACCCAACAATCTGACATTATTTGTTTATACCTTAAGTATTCTGTGGTAGCATTATAAATATAAAGTTTTTGGTCTTCTGAAATTGAATTCTTTAAGCAGAAACTCTGTCGTAAATGTAATTGGTTAAAATGGAATCGCTTTGAATAATAATTCTAGTGCGGTGCAAGTCGGTAGTGTGTATTTTTGTTTAATAAATCAACTTCGCCATGTATTCAACACGTAAAAATTATACATATATTAAGTACCCACACATTATTATTATTTGTTATATACTTATTATGCTATCTGTATCTCTTAAACTGATTTTTTTTTCTGTCTCTTTATTGTATAATGCTATACTCTTTACCTACCATCTTTACTTCTGTGTACCATGTCTGAAACCTATTATGTTTTCTTTGTCATCTGAACACACCTGTATGCACTAAAATATAAAAAAAAATGTAAATGTATGTAAAAGCCCATAAGGGCGTTAATGATTAATAAAAATAAAAAAAATAAAATAAAAAGTAATTAATATTTCAATATCACCAAGACAATGTTGCAGCAATATTGTCGTTGTTTACGCATTAAATAATAGTTTTTCTGCTGATATTAAACTTGCCGAAGCTGAGTTTTTTTGAGAGCCATGATTTTACTTCTTACTCGAAAAATCAATTAAAATTCATTCTGAAACTAATATTAAATCACGGCATCCATGCTTATTTCTAAAAATAAAGACGAAATCGCCTAAACTAATTTACTAGAAGTGGTATAATTCTTTTAGATTCGTTTAGTTCTTCTGACTTTTCAATTTCAATTTGGGATGTGGGCATGGTTACCGCCACCCCGGGAACTAATTATTGGATAACCAACACCTTTGCCGTAGGTCAACCCAAGTGGTTCGCTACATTTGGTGACTTTGCAGGGGTGCCCGCGTTTACGGGCTGAGTTTTGTCCGGGTCTTGGCGTTGGATGCGTCTGCCCACCAAGTGCATGGCAGGCAGGAACGGGACAGAATGGTTGAGGGAACAATTCTCTCTTACTTCTGACTACTCCAGCCGTTCTCTCTTGGAACATCGCTTTACACCGCAGCGGGAGGGATGGATTCCTATGTCCGTCACTCCTGGACGCACTTATTGTTTGGCAAGAAAGTGTAGAAATTAATTAATTTGGAACTAAATTTTTTCATTACTATGGTAACACCGAAATACTCGTTTTGTCAATGACATTTTGTATGGCTCTTGGCTTTACTGACTTTAATCATGTAGAACACACTGAAAATCGCTCGTTTAGTGTTTTTTTTTTCATTGTTTGCCTGTGCATTGTTTGAATTGAATTAAAATGAACAAACCAATACGTAGTGGTGCAAGAGAAGTTGTAAACTGCGTGTTTCAACGCTGCCTAGCTGAATATCGTGCGAAGAAGCTCCTATCCCATTTGAAAGAAGTTTACAAACGAACTGCAGAAATGAATGGTACGTGGTATAGTTTTTTTTAATAAATTTCATTAGTATTACAAGATTTATGCCAATTTTTGTGCGATTATAACCATTACAATCTGATTTGAGGTTATGTTTAAAAATCCTAATTTGACATTTCCATTTGACAGTTAATATTAGGCCACAAGAAAAATGGAATAACTCAATTAAAAAAAAAATAATAATATGCAACTTCTTTAAACTCATAGAAATGTAACTTGTTCTTAATTTTCTCTTTCTTTCTTTCTAAATGAATATTTACAGGTGTGCTTTTTTAAAACTACCTTCAATAGAATAATCATTTCAATGATGTTTTCCACATACAGGTAAATCTGAAAAGTAAGATAAATCGTCAAGGAAGGGAAAAGGCAGATGGAAAATTTGAAACACTGGGAAAACGGAAAATAGCATAAGTGTTGATGATTAAAAAAAATTGTTGCAAAAACGTGATGAAAATCAAGGCAGATTATTATGCACGAGGAAGTACTCTATATGATGATATAGATGAACTGATAAAACGTTTAGATGAAGATGAAGATATGGAAGAAGAAGAATCATATGAGGACTAAGACAATAATCATTACATGTCGGGTGTTGAATAAATATACTCAGATTTTTAAATACCTATTAACCTACGTTTTTATAACAAAATAAACGCCCACTTAAAACCTGTTTTGTTTTATTTTACTTCTATTAAATTATGTGTTTTTGTGCAAAATTTATGAAAATACAAACACGTTATGAAATATGCATTTTGGCTGAAGGGTTTTTTAAAACATACATTCATTGTCTTATGAGCCATCACGGTGTTGCCATTTAAAACCAAGAAATCGATCGCAGCGCCATCATTTATTTTCTACACTTAATTGTCAAACTGTACCCTTAGATTCCTACCCACCCCTGATACCCATTTCCTTCCCAAAACTTATATTCCTTCCTTTACCTAAAAAGACCCTCCATACAGCATCTCCAAAGATGACATAGGCCCTGATGGAATTCTTTTTTCCTCAGGGCCTCCTGTAATGTAAAAAAAGTAAGATATTTTCCAATATTGTCTGGTTATTCGTAACCGTATGCAAATAGTCGTCTTTTATAATAGGTGAATTAAAGTGATCTATGGCAGAATTGTTGGTTATCCAATAAATGGTTCCCGGGGCAGCGGTACCATTAATGTAAAAAAATGCAAGGCTGATGTGAGTGTAATGAGTAAGATAAGAATGGGACGCTTAGGTGGTTTGTACATCACGTAAAGTGTAGAGCCAATGATCTAAGAAAAGGTTGTAGGGAGAATATACGACGTGAACTCGATTGATAGAAGTCGATGAGTCGGGGACGCCCGAAGAAGACACGGCGTGATTGGTGAACCAAATTCTTCAGGCATTTCGAATGACAGAATAACAGAGCGATGTATGAATGTGAATGAGGCAAGAAGTGTATGCCAAGATCGAGTTGTTTGGAGATCCTCTCTGCAAACCTCTGCGGGAACAGCGTGATTGTTAAATAATATTATTTATTATTAAAGGCTTGTTATTTTATTTGTTTAGAAAGTTTTATGCTCTCGCTATTATTTTTTCCCTTTCTCCTTTCAATGGATTTAACATATAATTTAGTTGTAAAGTTTGCGAAGGACCCTCAAAATTGTTTATCCCGTGAACGAAACTGCATTAGTTAATTAGCGTCAATCATAATAGACTTGATAAGCATTTATATAATTCTAATTTAATTTTTCATTAATTTTATTAAAATAATTCCCCGCAGGGCTTATGTCATCTTTGGGGATGCTGTATGGAGGGACTTTTTAGGTGAAGAAGGAGAGGGAGTTCTGGGAAGGAATAGGAAGATGGATAGGAATCTGGGGATCAGTGTATCCAGGAGTGACAGACGTATGAATCCATCCCTCCCTCTGTGGTGTGTAAGGCGATGTTCCGAGAAAGTACGACAGGAAAATCAAAGTAACTCCCTCAACCATTCTCTCCCTATCCGGCCTGCTATGCAGCTGGTGGGCAGAGGCATCCGCCACGAAGACCCAAACAAATCTCATCACATGAGCATAGTATATTATAGGGTACCCTTGCTAAGTCACCAAACGTAGCGAACCACTTGGGGCGACCTATTGCAGAGGTGTTGGTTATCCAATAAATGGTTCCTGAGGCAGCGGAACCCATACCCGCCTCCAAAATTGACTCTTTCCGAAGTCTACGGTTTGTTTGCAATTAATAGGTCACATAATATTTCAACTGATAATCGTGTTGTAGTAATAATTAGCCACTTATATCTAAAGTTCAATCTTTAAAATTAACATGAAAGGACTTAATGTTTTTTATGAAAAAACCACACCGGAGTCCACTGCCATATTAATGTAGTAATCACTATCGTGATGCGAAATCAAATCGGGGAGAAGAGGAAGCATAGGAAGGTCCCAACAATACAGATCTAGTCACTAAAAATAACTTATCACACTTCAAGCAACGTTTTATTCTGAATGATTCTCAAAAAATCCGATTGCAATTTAATTAATTTTACGTGCGCATCGCCGCCGGGTTGATTAGAGTCCGCTACGTATGGGCCAGTCATATTGGCGCCATCATATTCTATAAATACGTATACATTCATCTACTCAAACTTGAACGAATAAGCGGCAACGTCGCAAGACGTTGGTTTGTCGTCAACATAAAAACGAATATATAATTGGAAGCTGCATTGTCGACCAAATTAAAGTAAATATATGCAGGATGCCTCACTGCATTGAATATAAAAGGAGTTCAGATTGGTGGAACATTAAAAGGTGTTTTTTTCGTTTTGTATATTTTTAAATTAATTCTTTTCAAAAATCTAAATACCTAGCAACAATCAAACGCTTAAAAGCTAGTTTATACTTTAGTTAAAACTATGTAAAATCAAGTCCTTCAGATAGACGCAGTAATGTCGGTCTAATGAAAGGACGCAGAAATGATAGCGGGATGTATATATATATATATATATATATATATATATAACTTAAAGAAATTGTACACAAAAAACTGCCAGGCTGCTGCAGACTGGCAGACCAAAGAAGTCTTGAATGGGATGATCTAGACTACAGTTTTTCGTTAGTTTTGATTTTGTACTCGAGTAATCGATGTAGCATGGCAAGCGAAACCGATATGAAACGGACGGGGCCGGGAAAATTCCGTCGTTTTCCGGACGAACGCAGTACTTACGGCGACGTTGTGGTAGTTGTTCGAACTTCCAACCACTATGTTCTATTAGGTAATTTTGAAAAGACTATTATTATTATAATTTTGTAGAATAATATGGGCATGCGATGGCGGTGAAGGGCTCCGCGGCCAGTTTCCAGTAAGTTGTTTCGCGTCGAAAGGCTCTCCCGTCCGATGCGTACGCTCGGAACACTCAAAATGTATTTTTTTATCATTACCACTTTTTTTTTTAATCTGGCGTTCTAAGTTTTTTAAACCATATTGAAATAAAAATAATAATAATAATATACTACGAATTATTAATGTATTTTTTGAAAATTCACAAACCCTTGCATAAGTACTTTTTTTTCAATAGAGTCGTTTCCACTTAATTGGTGCACCTGTTTATCGAGACAAATGGTTATTTGGAACAAAACACAAGGAACAGAAACCAAATAAATAAATTTAATCTATTTTTTATAAGAAATACTCTCTTTTTTATGGTGAATTTGTCGGATATTTATTTGTTATTTAATTTAACCTCATATTCAACAGTTAATGCCAGGATAATGCATAACATATTAATTACCACACATAAAAATAAATTGTTAATACAATTATATTAAATACTAGCTGAACTAGCCTGGCGCTGCTAGGGCTTTACGCAGAGTTTTTCGATTACAGATGGAGACGTAACATCAAATGTACAAAATTTCTTCACTATCAAAATTCTGCTTAAATGGGATGGGGAGTAGTTTTGTGAAATTTGATGTAAACCTTCCTCGTGTTTAGATAAGATGTTCAAGAGTACAAAGTTATATCAATCGCATAACAAAACTCTATATTTGCATAACAAGCAAAGCCACATCGCCACACCAGAACATTCGTCTTTACATATCGATCGTCCAGTTGATTAGTCAGATATCTCCAAATACAAAATTTTGAGATAATGAGGAAAGTGATATTTGAAACGTCACCATAAATCAAATTTTATTTACACATGTCTGTATTTAACAAATTAAATATGCTATAAAATAATACCGGAAAGCATAACTGTCGGGTACATTAGTATGACATTTTGAAATTTCTTACTGGTAATCTTGCAAATATTATGTTTTTTATTGAAGGGAGTATTGGAGGCTATCCACCACTTACCCGCCATGGTATAAGTAACAGATGATTACTCCTTTAAGGTTCTCGCAAGGACTCTAATTTTTATTTGAATGAACGAATTTACATTTAATTTTGAACAAATCTAGACCTCCAGTGTCCCTGCATACGTTGTTAGTAAGCAGTATGCAAGTGTTTAGCGAGGAACGAATGACCATACTAACACGTATTGTTAATGACTGTAGACAAGATTAGTGATAGTCCATGAGGAGACAAGCTCTGGGTGATTGTATCCAGCGTATCCTGCAAGCATCTGTAGGGAGGAAGACACAGTACATTGTTACGATACGCCCTGTAGCGGATTCAGATACCTAGAGCACAGAACGCAGCAGTCCGCACAACAACACCTCTCTCCGCCCCGTTTCCTGTTTCCCCTTGCTTCTCCCCGCTTGCCCGGCGACTCGCGCAGTCCGCGGCCACTCCACAGAAGAGATTCGAGAGCCTTGGGAAGCACACGCACGCGGCCTGTAGCCGGCGGACCCAATTCAATGGGGCCGCGATGTATTATTGAAATACCTTTGAGTAGAATCGGCCTTTTGCCGCACCATATAGTTCGGTCTATTTAGACTACGAAAGTGCCTGATGGAGCTGCCACATGAGACGAGGTTCCTGCCAACCTACATGTAAGCTGTATCTTGATTTCCTCCTTTAAATGTTGTCCGTAATCAGTGAAATGTAGGGCCCCCCGCGAAAATCACCACTCGGAGAGTTTCGTTTTGAGAGAGAGACAGTGAGAGTTAAACGCTTTAGCTAGGTTTGTGTAATTTGCATTTCTTGTAATTGAATTGTACTGTAGAAACCTATGTACTGTGTTCGAGTTTACAATACATGTCTTAATGATTTAACTTTGTTATTATTCTGCTACGGCGGGAGGATTGTTGACCAGTGTGGATCCCGTGGGTCGCCGGAAGATGGAGAGAAATTCCATAGCTTTGAGCGGCTCACCCCCTGAATAGAGAGTACCATAGTCCCGCTGAGAGCTAGCCAGGGACGTGTTGGGCCTGGTGTTGGTTTAGAAGCCGACATCGGGGCACCCTAACAACATAAATAATAAAAGTATAGCGCTGGTGGAAAACAGGTGGGATTCCTCTCCAATCGATTGGCAGTCCCAACAAGAATGCGCATGACGTTCGATCTAGCCGTAAACTACACTCCGCTTCCGCGCCCCTTAACCGGTTCCTCTGTGGTATCGAAGGGAGCAAATACCTTGTGGTGTGACATTATATATTAAATGAAAAAACACACTTCGTAAAACACCACTTTTTTATTTGAATTAATATTTAACAGCCAAACAGGTTTCGCTTAGCTCAAGCTTTACAAACTAGCTCATCAACCGACTGCCAAAAACTTAATTATTTCATATTACAAAAAACATAAAAACATCTTAACAACTTTAATTCGCAAAACGAAAAACAGCTACTACTCCTAATTAATTCTAGAGGTCAGAAAACAATAATAAAAAAATTTGGACTACAGTAAACGAAATAAAAATAAAAAGAGTAGTTTTATATCCGAAATTTCAGATGGAAAAAAACGTACAATTTCTATTTCGACACCAAAAATCGCAGCAATGTTTTAAACAACTATTTTGTAAGTGTTGGAAAAAATCTGATAAACGCCAAGAAAACATGTCCCAACAACAACAAAAAATAATCTCCACGCTACCCAACACCAATATAATAAGTTCAACAAAATAACAGAAACTGATGTTGGAAAAATTATTGGTTGAGCGTTGAAATATGTATCCTTGTGATTGATTATTTTAATTATTGCGTTCCTTTGCAAAGTGTTGATGATGGCGGCTCTTTGGACAGCGGAAGGCACTTTCCAACCGCCTTAATGTGATGTTGGTTTGGAAACCGGCTAAAGCTTCGCGCTTGACCGAAATCAACACAGATGTCACCCGCTTGCTGTTTTTGGAGGACGATAAAATGATTCAATACTGCAATATGTTACATTAAAAAAAATGTCACATGTTTTCTGTGAATTTGAAGTTAAGTTCAGTGTGAATTTTGAACTCGATGTGTATGTTTGACATCAGACTTATGTGCGTTACATTAAAATATACGATTGATCCATGTGAAAGGACTAGATGTGAAGGCCTTCCATCTGCAGCAGAGCCAGAGAAATAAGGTCAGTGTTCTTTTTGTTGCCATTGAGTTCCTGCCAGATCCATCATCTTTGTAATTTTAGGTTAACGCAAGATAAAATTCACATTTGTTTTTTCTTTTTTGAGTATTATACTCAAAGAGTTCTGGGCTATTTACACGTCCAGAATTTACAAGTTACAGACTCAACCAATTATCGATGATTTAAAGGGGGGTTCTGCTCCCGTTTATGACAACATTGATATAAACATATTACAAACAATGAAACAATTGCTAATTTGCACTTTAACTCATATAATAAATACAAGCCTTATAAAGCTGTATTTCCAAATAATAACAAAAGAACAATAATAACACCAATATATAAAGCAGACTGCCCAAATAACCCACAACGTCTATATCCATTTTATCAGATAAATAAAAAAAATTAAAAAACTGTAAAAAATCAAATTGGTCCTTCTTAGAACAACATCATGTTATAAATTCTAAGCAGTACGGTTTAACAAAAATACTAACACCCACAATGATATTGCGAAAACAACAAACTATATATATTCCACTCCAGACTCAAATGAAAAATGCATTGGAATATTTACTGACCTTAATAAGCATTTGATAGTATATTACATACTAACTTAATAAAATCAATTGGAATAAATGGAGTGGTACTATCCTGGATTATAAACTTTTTGGAAAATAGACCACAACAACTAAAATTATTAAATATATTAAGTGATTCCGAAAGTAGTAATTTCTCGATACCACAAGATGCGAGACAAGTTTTAGGACCACTTTTGTTCATATTGTATGAAAATGATATATTTGAAGTTGCTAAATACGGGGAAATTGTCTCATATGCAGATGACACAGTGCTTCTTCTAAGAGCAAACACATGGTTAGATCTGAATAAAAAGGCTTGGATAATGGCATGGTTGGATAATGACCTACTGACCTTAAACTCTAAAAAAACACATTAAGTACCATTTTTCATAAAAAAACAACCACGCCGCATGAAATAAACATTAGGATTCACTCTGCACCAAATACTCAACAACACCACTGTAACTTACTGGGTACTAATATTGAAAACAAAACTTCAACCAATAATTCAACTAAGGATCACTATTGACCAATGCCTAAAATGGATACCTCATATAACCATTCTCAAAAACAGTGTTCGAAAATTGACCTATATTTTTAGCTGTTTGAGACATATTCTAAATAAAGAACTACTGAGATTGACGTACTTCGCTTTCTGTCAATCTATAATCCATTATGGTATAATAGTATGGGGTTCTCTATAAAACTCACACACAATCTCTTTACATTGCGCAAAAACTAATAATTAAAATGATTTTAAAGAAATCATTTTTATGTTCATCTGAACCCACATTTAAAGAATTTAAAGTCAAAAAAATTAAATACTATTTTCCTGTATCACTCAACCTTACAAGCTTACAAAGAGGATATCCTAAACAAAACCGTACCTTTCAAAAACACAGCAAAAATACATGTTACCAATTCCGATTTGTAAAAAAACTTTGGGTCAACTTTTAACTGCAAATACAAATTTCTTCAATAAATTGCCAATATAAGATCCCTAAATGATAGATTCCAAGAATTCAAATCACTAAAATTAAAAAAATATACTGAAAAACCAAAAAAAAAAAACAAATAAATAAATAAAAATATTATAAAAAAATTTTAAATTTCGCTTATTATTTGCATAAAATAAATTATATATATGTATATTAACATATATATATATATATATTAAATACACTAACTACCCAGTTAGACTCGAGAATAATTCTCCACTAACCGGGAATTGAAATAAGTTAATTAACGTTTTTTTTGTTCATATGAAGCAGTTACTTTGTGATGTGACGTTATAATTTAAAATAAAACAATAACTTTGTAAACACCACTTTTATTTTTTATACTTTATGCCGACCGGGTTTCGCTACAACCGTAGCTTGCCCTGATACAAAATAAAAGTGGTGTTTACAAAGTTATTGTTTTATTTTAAATTAATTAAGGTTGGTTTATTCAAATAAAATTAAAAGAAGTAAAAACAAAATAAAAAAAAATGGTTTTTTTAATACCTCACAAGAGTCCCATCTGCTCCCATCTGGAGCCATCTACGATTGGAGTATGTTGTGAGGCTGAAGGTAGTGGGGAGGGAAGGAGATGGGGAAGAGGAAGGTGGGGAAGTACCTGGTTATTCAGATCTCGTCACCAAACACGGCTAAAGCCATTTCAAGCAACTTTTCAATTCTGAATGGTGGTCTTACACCAGGGCGATACTGAGAGTATCTTCCACTCTGGAACGTGCCGCAAATATACCATATATTATTTTTAATTAATTAATTGTGAAATAACACTTTACAAACATTCAAATAAAAATTATTTGCCTAGCCAGGATTCAATCCCGCGACCTTCGGATTGCGAGTCAAAAGCCTTAGCGCTAGACCGCGCCGGCCGCCAAATTTTATTTCAAAATTAAAAATGGTATATGAAATAATATGAACGTAGCACATTTTAAACAGGTACACTTTATTTAATTGGGCTTAATTTGTATATTGCGTCAAAACACAAAAAGTCTCCGGAGGAAATAAACAGGGTTGCTCTAGTTTTTAACCTTCCCATGGCCGCACTTTCTGGTCCCAACAAAACGCGCGCGATATTGTTGAAGTCTACTTCTGAGAATGTCTTAAACCCCTGTTAAATAAATACACAATTAGAATTGCCAAATATACTCAACATTATACATATAAAATATGAAAATAAATACATGACAAAAATGGGCGTCTATTTATTTTCTCAGTCATAATAAATGTATTCCAGTTTAATGGGCAGCATTTTACTAAAAGGGGTTTCGTTCTTTTGTGAAGCTGTCGGAAAAATATCATAATAATTGATCAAAATAATCAGGGTGCTTACTTAAACTTACTTTAACCAGTTATTCCTGACATTATTTGGAGTACAATATGAAAACGGAACTTTTACCTTTAATGTTTTTTTTACACCTTAGAACATAAGTAGTATTGGACAGGTAGGGGGTTTTATGGTTACTCGGCTGAGTGACTAGTGACGAGATGTGAAAGAAATTATTTTTTTTTAACCTTTGACTGGTGAAATGTTTTTTTTGTAACGTAACTGATGACAAACGTCCTGAGAGGCCGCTGCCGTATCCGGTCTATAGCATAGAAATTAGGTAATGTAGCTTACAGCAGTCTTTAAAAACAGTTTAATAACATATACAACGATAAAATAAAACTAGTCAATAAACTCTAAATGTAATTTTTAATGAAGAACTTGTTATTACAATGTATGCAGTATCTAAAATCAAAAAACTAGAGATGAGATCAGTAATTACAAAAAAATATATTAAATCAACATATTATAACAAAAATACTAATTTTCCTCATAGTTAAGATACTAATCGATTAAATAAAATAATAATGCTCTAATCACTGGTATCATTTTTCAAAACTGGCAATAGTCAAACTGTGGTTATCTTTATTGGCAATCAGGGCATAATTGCATTAATCGCAAATGTAATTACCAAATAACATTGGTAATTAGATTTGCGATTTAACTTCGGAGGACAACTAGTACAGGTTTTCCGTGTTTTAGGCCTGTCATTTAAAAAAAAAAACGAAAAAACAATATATGAAAATTACTTTTAAAAGTTACGTAAGTGGTGACATAGGGTCTGAAAGACCGCTGCCGAACTTTGGGACTGTGCGTTGTAACTATCCTTATCCATGCGTGGACGCAACTAAAGTCGAAGCTACTCAGGCGTTGGAACAAAGCAAGCGTGGGGAAGGGGGTGAAATTATGTTTCACTGATGCTGCTCGGCCTGTGAGACCGCTTATCACCAGTTAAAGATTAAAAAGACATCAAAAAAGTCACAGGAGACCAAAATTTCATTAGCATTATTTTTTACTCCAAATAATGTCAGGAATAAATTAAATCAATTACGTCCCTGAACACTCTGTACAAATAACGGTAAGTTGGGTTACCTTTATCATTTTACATTGTCGGTCTACTAAAACAATAGGGTCCAAAACATATTTTTTGTGAAATTGATAATCACAGACATTGTAAGTATTTATGTTAACGAGCATTTCAAATCGGTTTCCATTCCACTTCCAATTTCTTAAATAAGCCTGAAAAGTAAAGAAGCATGAGCAGGGCGTCCTATACCCATTTCATCATCGTTCCGATTTTTTTAAATGGAACAATTCATCAAATATTTGAAGTTAATTTCCACGTTCTGTGAAAGTTCTGTAATTATTTCATTTTTACGAAGCATCTGGCATATAATGTTATAATAACAGAATTTGAATACAACTTACACAGAACGTAAAAATTAACTTCAAATATTTGATGAATTGTTCAAAATTTTTGAAACATCACGTCCCTGACTTCTATTATTTAAATAAAAACTTTGAAAGTCGGTAGTAACTCGAAAACTAAATTTTATCAACTTGTGAGTTTGTCATCGAGGGCGATGAAATACTAAAAATTGTTTGCATTGTTAAAATTGTCATAAAAATAAAAATAATAAAAATTATTTTTTACTTAATGAGTAAAACCTCAAATTGTAATATTTATTTAAATGAAGACATTATTACAAAAATTAATATTAATCCTAGACTTGCAAAAAAGTAAATAGATTTCGCATATTAAAAATAACAACGGATACAAATTTATTCAAGACACTATCTAGATAGCATTTAGTTCGGGTTTGAACATTGCAATCATACATAAAGATAGCATGCAATCAACATATGCGTTAAGAAAATGAAGATAATTTGGAAGTTCTTAGTCGAAGTTGGACAAAACTTTATATGTAGTTCCACCTCCCAAACGAGATCACTAGCGCTCCGCTACGACATCAACCGACTGAATGGCGCACATTTAAAAAAAGGAAGTTATGCTGCCGCACCCTGTACCTCAGAAAAGCGCAAGATTTTCGATAATATTGTCTATAATAAGCGCAAGTTTCGCTAATATAATTTAATTTTAAAAACTTTTTGTTTTTTGTGCGTGCTGTATACACGATTTGATCATCAATGTTTTGTTATTATTTAACGTGTTTATCGACTTACCCCTACAACAAATCCTGATTTTTTATTTGTACTGTTTCCATTCAAATAAACTTGCCCGATTTTAGGATCAACAATAGCTTCGGCTTGTACATTGGCGAGATTAGTCAATCTTCTTCCATTGCACATTGCAACAGACTCTATAAATAAATCATAGGGTCCCTGGAAATAAGCAAATTTATTTTATTTTATTTATAAACAGAAACAAACAGTACATTAGATACATTGGTGAAAACAATTTACAATTAATAAGTATATTTCATGATGGGTACCTATTATGTGTTTCATTGTAGTGTCTTATTTAAGATATGCACACTAAGTAAGAAAGTACGCTTAAAGAATATATCCTGAAAATGTACTTAAACCAGTGAATATTCGCAAGCCTTCATACGTTTGTTTTTTTATGTTTTATGTCCCTCTCAGTATTTCTAAAATCTCTATTCTTGACAATGTATTTTTTTTCCTTTTCAATATGTTGTATTTTTTAAATGTGTAATATCTGTGTAAAATGTACTTATATGTGTCTGTCCTTCCTGTAATGAGTTTTTTTCTCAACTCATTGGGAATAATGTGTTAATTACCATGTTTTTGATATACATTATAATTAAATAAATAAGTAATTACCGGGTTGTGTGTGTAGTATGAAGATGTGTGTGTATGTGTGTGAGTATGTGTGTGTGTATATATGTATGTATGCACATTGAACAATTTATATTATTGATATGAAGCTCTTTTTAAATTTAGGTAGTGAACCGGAGAAAATGTCGATGTTAGAATTTAGACCAATATTATTGAACATATGAAGAGCAATATTGGTTGGCGAATTAGTTGCTGCATTTGTCTTGTAATTAAGCGTGTGGAATAGTTCTGTATAGCGTGTACGTCTTAATGGTATGTTAAAATTAACTAAGGAAAGAAGGTAATATTGTAATCAAAATCAACTATGTCCATAGAATTGGATTAGGTACTTACGAAGTATATATTTTCAAAATAAGCTAAATTCAGGCTACAAACATTAGCGATGTAGTAAACAAGCAAGCACAAACCATAGGTAACCACCCTAGCTTTGCGAAATTTATATGAGTATTTAGTCATAATGTACAACCCTTGTAAAATGCCAAAAAACGCGTGAAATAATTTAACAATTATAAGTTATATTAATGAAATATTAAAATGATCAGAATCTATTTGAAACCTGTAGATTTAAAAATTGAAAAAACAGTGTAAACATGGCCAGAGAGGTCCATCGATTGAAACGCACGAGTATAAAATGAATGGCATGCGCAAGCTAGTCCTCATTTGCTGCCTCGTGTTTAATATTTTGATTGATGCGGCGAGTGTTGCTTCCGGTAGAAACCCAAATTAGGTATAGGTCTCGCTAGTTAAGTTAACTTCATCACAGTACCTACTCACGCAGATACAAAACTTTCATACAGCGTGTTTCGTATTAGGCTTTAAAAAAAAATTATGATTATTTCACAATTGAGAATTCTAAGCCACGTTTTGAAGTCAGTCACATAAAACTTATTTTGTTTTACAACATCCTTATTAAAATACTGAAGGTTATCATTTTTTTTTCTAAACTAAATGTGATAATTTTCAGGATTGAATTCAAATGGGTAGGTGTTCATAAAAAAAGACAATGGTTTTGCTAATAATTCTTAGCCATTTATTTAAGAATGCTGTAAATAAAAACTTCCATTGATAATGACTCTAATTCACGGAAATCATGGCAATTGGAAATTATACTTTGTTGTTTTTTGGAAAATAATTATTATTCTGACCAGAAATATTTATTTTACAAACCATGTTTAATGTTAATCTTACTAATATTATAAATGCGAAAGTTTGTATGGATGGTCCTTACTCTTTCACGCAATAAATATCGAATGGAATTTAAAAATTCTTTCACTCATCGAAAGCTACATTATTTGCGAGTAACAACGGCTTTATATATTGGTAAGCTCTGGCATTATGAAAAAGCTGTGGCGTTATGAAATGATGTATCATACGTTTTTTGTCCCTAACAAAATCGAGTTATTGCAAACGTCAAACAAATACAACCTATACCTTGGAAACAATGTTTTATTTATTTATTTTAGGCTTAAAAAGAGTGCTTTGTTGTGATTAAAAAGAGTACTATTTTGGCGTCGTAGTTAATATCTACATATCTCTAAAAATGTTTATTCTCCGAACAAAAAGCATAACGTTGCTATAAAGCATAGCGTTTGAAGTGGACTGTCATTTTCTTATTTTTTTAGGTTACTCTGGATTCAAATATGAATAAAATACAAATAAAGGGAGTAGGTACTTAAAATAAATTTCTATTTCTGTAATTTAAATATTTTCTAAAATAGAATTTTTATTTGCGAAATGTCATTCTCAAATTTTGAAATTTTCTATTAAACAATAATTATTTTCTATTCGACAAAATAGCAAGAATAATAAAAAATTATGCCAATAATTATGCCAGTAATTTCCCACTAATACTATGCGAGCGAAGCCGTGGGTAAAAGCTAGTTTGATATATTTCCTAGAAGTATAATTAACCCACATTTCCAAAGTTATAGTGTTTCCTAGAATATCCCACTGGACCTTTAGCACATTAGTCAGAACTATCTAAAAGTTCACCTATACCACTTATTTTCCCACTGATTGAAGACCCCAAAGATGATCCAACGGAGGTATCTTCGTCTGATTCCCCAAGATGTATTGTGAATTCATCAGGGTAATTATCGATTTTGGGTTCTAATTTTTCGTATTTATCTTCTTGTTCCTTGACCTTTCAAAAAATGTCTTTGAATATCTGTCCGTTTTGTAACAGAACTCCATGAGGTCGTAATAAATATTACACTTACACGCTTTAAAAACACTCCGTAAATCCACTAATAAAGATTAGAATTGAAAATAATTAAAACTATTTCTTATTTCAAATTTAAAAATTAGTAATAATTATTTCACTTGCGATATGTAGGCGCACGTAGGTTTAAATCAAATTACGAACTGAATGAATAGGACACCCCGTAAGTGAAGCCCGTAAGGTGTCGTTAAAACTTGCCTCTCTTCTAACTAGTTACAATAAGTGAGCGTAAGCAAGACAGAGAACCTTATCGGGTTAGTGGGCGTCGCTTGACGTTCACACATATTATAGACCACCATTTTTCGTTGCATTATAGGTAACGCAACGAAAGATGAGCACAATAAAAATGCTTAGAATCACCGCCATCTTTATTTCCAAGCCGTGCTGTAGAAAACCAACTGACATTTAAAGAGTCCTATTTTTGGGACCTCATAGTAACTTTTTTCTACGCGCCAGTATGGATTGTGTAGGCGTCAGAAGAGTGTGTGCTACTGATTGAGCAGATATTTAAAAGTTTTCATCACATTTCTGTAATATAAACACTTAAATTTTTTTTTAATAAAAAGACAAATAACTTTGTTTACATCACTTTTATTGGTACACAATCAACATGTTTCGTAAACAATGTTTACTTCATCAGGATCAAACGTATACTAAACTTAAAAATTAAATATAGATGACACATGGAAGGAAAGGGTAGGAGGGAGGGGGAGGGGTAAGAGTGGGGAAAGTTTATCAATTAGGGATTTCAAAGCCATTAGCAGGGAAAGACCGGTTAAGTGGGAAGAGGTTCAAAAGAGGGTTTATAAAAATTTGCTGCTTATTAATTATGTCTGCTTTATTATTTACATTTTTTCTAATTTCTAAAATCTCTAAATTATTTATCTGTGATGCCTTATAGCCTGTATGTAATATTTTAAGTCCATGGTTTTTGTCAAAATTATGATTATTTTTTATTAAATGATCTGCGAATTCAGACTCGCTGTTGCCATTTAATGCCCTGAGATGTTCTTTAACCCTTACTTCAAAATTTCTATTTGTTCTACCTATATAAAAGCTATTACAATCTTTACAATCGAGTTTATAAACGCCCGATTTTTTTGTTTTGATGTCGCTGTCTTTGTTATTGAGGATGAATTTTTTTAATTTGTTATTTGTGTAAAATGCAGGTTGTATATTACTGGGAATATTTTTGTTAATTATTTTTGACATATCGTTATTAACAAATAGAATTCTACGCCATTGATTATTATTATGTTTAGAAAAAGGGTAGATATATTGTTTTGAGAATTTCTGTTTATTCTTTTTATTAAGTATTTGATCTATTAGTTTAGTAGAATAACCATTATTAAATGCTATTTGCTTAATGAGATTTTATTCTAAAGTAAAATTAGGAACAGACAAAGGAATCGTAACTAATCTATTAACCATAGAGTGAAAAGCCGAGAGTTTCTGAGTGAAAGGATGATTAGATGAATTATGTATAACTTAAATTTTGTAAAACAATACGTTGGTGGTAATATACGATCGTTAAGGTAAGACATTTTTAATATATTTACGATTTTAACGTAGTAATAATGCTTTCAACCATTATTCATAATGGCGGATGATGCTTAGCTTTGGAGCTGTACCGATTATCATTAGAAATTCTATAATTTACTAGATAATATAATATAATCTACATAATAGTACTATTTTATAACATGTGTAGAGCTTTCTGAGAGAATAATAGGATAATTAATCCATAAGCCGCGACGTTTTTAGTTGGAACTTAAAAATGACACTTCCTTTCGACTCGATTGTTGATTTGTTTTCCAAGTGAAATTTTATTGGTTTTGAAAATACGTAATATATTTATCAGTAGATATTATTTTCAGATGCCTCATAAGTGCTGTGATCCGGGATGCAAAGCGAATTACGCCAGTTCTCTGAAGAAGGAAGGTGCTGTTATCATCTTCAAATTTCCAGCGGAGGAAGAACGCAGATAGTCATGGATCAGGGCTATTGCTACGGAGAGAATGAATCCTGAAAATCAGAAGTTAAAAATAAAATACCGACACGAGGAACAAGTTGAACTTTTCATTCAAAGTGACACGATAGTGGATTACAGTGATTTTGTCAGAAATATGCAAATTAAAATTAATCTCAGTGAGTGGAATGTAAAAACTATAAATGACAGAACATATTTTTACGTCACAAATTTTGACAATGTAGATAAACATTTGTATTTAAGTTCTCAGGTTGTAGTTGACTATCATCTGAATATCAAAGTGTTTGTCGGAACAAATGAACTTTCTCATAGTGAATTGAAGTGGCTATTCCCTAAAACTATGATATTGAGTTGATGGTCACAACTAGAAAATTTGTTGGTACGATATCATAATATTAATATAGATGACAATATTAGTTATAAAGACAGAAGTCAAAATACTGTAAATAATCCATTTTTTTTATTGAATGCATACTTCTACAAATAATTCTTTTACTATTTATCCACGAAATTCTAAAATATCTACTTCCCACAATAATTATTTTACTTTTTACCCATGAGATTTAGGTAAGTACCTATATATATTCATTAATATGAATCAATACGATTTGTGTAGGTGAAAAAGGTAAGTATTTATAAACAAGAAATATACATGCCTTCACTGTAAATTAAATTCACCAACATTTTCTATTAGAACCTTTAAAATCAGAGCTGGAATGATGTATTTGCTTCTTGGGGAAATAGGCCTCTTTACTTTGAATTTTGATTTCCCGCCAAGTCTACAGCACGGCTTGGAAATAAAGATGGCGGTGTTAGAATTGATGTATTGGTCTATCTGTGTGAACGTCAAGCGACGCCCACTAACCCGATAAGGTTCTCTGTCTTGCTTACGGTCACTTATTGTAACTAGTTAGAAGAGAGGCAAGTTTTAACGACACCATTTACGGACTGCACTTATGGGGTGTCCTATTCATTCAGTTCGTAATTTGATTTAAACATACGTGCACCTACATATCGCAAGTGAAATAATTATTAATTTTTAAATTTGATATAATAAATAGTTTTCATTATTTTAAATTCGAATCTTTATTAGTAATTTACAGAGTGTTTTTAAAGTGTGCAAGTGTAATATTTATAACGACATCATGGAGTCCTGTTTAAAAATGGTACGTGGCAAATCACTGAATGGACAAAGTCGTGAAATTTTATTCCGCGTGTTTAATTATTTTATGCATAATATAAAAAAAACGGTGGCCAATTTTGAAGCATGAATGACTTATATGATTTGACGTCTGAGGCAACTGGAGTATCGCAGACTAGTATTCGACGTATCGTAACTGGAGTGGCAAAGGAAACAGAAACACAACCGTCGTCATCGTCAACTCAACGACCAACATTCAGCACACCAGGGAAAAAACGACGCAGACTATCAACCAAATCAGATGTAGATGATTTTGATAAGGAAGTTATTATAAGATATGTCTATGATTTTCATTTAGTTCATAAGTCTTTGCCAACGATGAAAAAGATTCATAGAGTTCTGAAAGGAGACATCGACTACGCAGGGTGTATAACTACGTTAAGAAAAGTTGTTCACAATTTGGGTTTTCGATGGAGAAAGACGGAAACAAACCGAAAGTTGCTTATTAAAAAAAATGATATCCGACTTGAACGTACCACATATCTCACTAAATTAGAAGAATACAGGAATGACGGACATCCAATTGTGTATTCTGATGAGACATACATTCACAGTACCTACACCGAAAAACAATTAGGTACCTAACTATAAATTTCGATTGCCGTAATTTCCGTAAATTAGGGTCATTACCAATGGAAGTTTGTTATTTACAGTATTCTTAAATAAATGGCTAAGAATTATTAGCAATACCATTGTCTTTTTTTATGAATACCTAACCATTTGAATTCAATCCTGAAAATTATCACATTTACTTAGTTTTGAAAAAAAAATTGATAATCTTCAGTATTTCAATAAAGATGTTGTAAAACAAAATAAGTTTTATATGACCGACTTTAAAACGCTTTGACTTCGAATTCTCAATTGTGAAATAATCATTAATTGTTTTTTTTTAAAGCCTAAAACGAAACACGCTGTATGAAAGTTTTGCATCTGTGTGAGTACTGTGATGAAGTCAACTTAACTTGCGAGACCTATACCTATAACTGCTTCGAAGTTTTCGACAATACAGGATAGCTATTCCCGAGGAACGATCAATCGTTACTCGTTACGCGCCATCTACGAGCGAAAAATTACTCGTCGTCGCTATGAACTTTATCGAATGTTTCATTTTTACGTATTCTTGAACGTCGAACGGCTGCCAATATTAAGATGATAATATTGGCAGCCCTGTGAATATTGTCTATGTTCTGGATGTTTTTGAGATTTCTGTGGTGTAAGTTTTAAATGTCAAATAGTTGATACACGTATTTTTACTGCGTATAATTTCTACGAGTTGATAATATTCGACAAGGCTGGGCAACAAAAACATCGCTGGTAAATCAGTCATTGTAATTGTAAAATTTTGGAGGAAGGAAACTTGTAATGATAATGCATCTCAGGAAACTAAAAGGACTCGTGATTTTATTTGTTATATTCCCAATTACATTGTGAATATTGGTATATCCAAACTACCCAAAACAGACCAAGGAGTTTATGTTGTTACGAAGCTATAGCGAAGAGAAGAGGAGTTAAAAAACCAAAAAACGAGGCTTTTATAACATTAGTTCCATGGCTGAATGAGAGTTTGCATCTACCGACATCTATTAATAATTGTTACAATTAATTATTTTGGTTCCCAAACATACAATTCATTTTATCAATTTGAAGAGGTGTGAGTCCTAGCTAAAACTGTACTTACGAGTTTATACAGTAATATTGAACCTTAAAACGACATTATAAAAATATACGAAGTCTTTGAGGGTGCGAAAGTTAGCGCGGGAAAAAAATGCTAGATTTTGACAGCCAATTGCATAGATACGCCAACAACACACCACTCGCTGCTCTGTTTCTACTGGTTTGACCCACTCGTTGTAGTGTTGAATGACTTTTTACGTTTGGCGTCTAAGTATGCTCCTTATGCCGGCGCCAGACACGAGTTCAAATAAGTGCGCACTTATTTGAAGACTGTGCTCACACATTTGGTCACTTATGTGTGTCACTGCCAGATATGTGTTCAAAGATTTGATCACTTCTTTGAGCTCACAGTTTTCAAGTAGACCTCACATAACATGGACGACGATTTGGTCGACACAGTTTGCTTATATTATTTATGTGCGTGTAATTATTTATTACACATGCAAATAAATAAACAAAAACAGCCAAAACGAAGACGTGAATGGATGTTTGAAATGTATCGTAATAGAATAAGGTTTAAGTGAATTTTATTTTACAGCTAGCACAACACTTACAAAAATAAATCAGGGAAATTATAAGTCACCGTATTTTTATATATATTTTTTACATGAGCTCCACACAGGAGACCCTGAGGAAAATAATTTCCCTCAGGGCCTATGTCATATTTGGGGATGCTGTGTGGCTGGTTTTTAAAGGAAAGGAAGGAGAGGAGAGTTTGAGGGTGGGTAGGAATCTGGGGTTCAGTTTATCCTGGTCATCCGCCTCCAAGACCTAGACAAACCTGACCCCATGAAGCCGGGCACCCCTGCTAAATCATCAAACGTAGCGAACCACTTGGGGTGACCTATGGCAGAGGTGTTGGTTATCCAATAAAGGTTCTCGGGGCGGCGGTACCCATTCCCGCCTCCCAAATTGAATATAGAATAATTTTAAGATAATGTTTTCCCTGTAGTCGTTTTTATTTAAAAACCATTATTGATGAATGATGCCTAGACCAGTGGGTTACTTCAGTAATTTTTGGAGAACGTCTTCTCTCCACGGCGACGCTCGCGCTACTGGGCTTCGCGCGGTGTGGCAGGCATACAAACATTTGGACTTTGATCCCTTTGATGTGCGCTAAAGAAACCGACACGGAACGGCAAAGCGCACTTAAGTGCTCAAATAAGTGAACACAGTGTCAAATGCCCGTGCCACACATGTGAACACTTATTTGAACACTTCTTTGAACACATGTCTGGCACGGGCATTAGACCAAGCTCAAGAATAACCAAGTCGAACAACGGACGGACTTTCGGCGGCGATTGCGAGCGATGAGGCTTGGAGAATAGCTAGCCAGGGTGTAACAGCACGTACCCGAAGGATTTTAACCAGCGATTCTTGAGCATATTTGGAGTAAAAATTGTATACTTATGTGATTTTGACGTCGTTTGATATATTTTTATTTTAAAAACAAAAAATATATTTTTCAATCACACGTGGAAACTTATCCCATCCCTATACCTCACGATGCGTTTTGTATGTTACCGTGCTGTTAGAATGAGACAGAGTGCTTATCATACGACGCACTGCTATGCTTTACGGGACCACTCAGTTGCGACGTGTGATGGAATAATATTTTTTATTACTTTTAATTGAAACAAAAGCATCGGACAGCAAAATGATATCTACATTTTTTACTCCAAATGTGCTGATTATAATCCTTCGGATACGTGCTGTCACACCCTGCATACAGGGTGACAATTTTAACCTGTAAAATTCCTGACATTATTCGGCGTAAAAATGTAAATGAATATTTTGACTTTAAATTTGTTTTTCAACTAAAAATAGTGATAGGTACCTACTTACGAGCGGCGGCCGGAATGTTCTTGTTAGTTCGGCATCCAAACATTTTAATATGGGCGACCGACGCTTCTGGAAAGATCAATATTTTTCGGAAACAATCCAGAGCATGAGGTAGCAGAGGCTGGCTGCTACAAAGTCATTAAGTATTAGACATTTAGGATCGGGGTAAAAGGTTGAGTGGTTACTCGGCTGAGTGATTAGTGATGACGTGTGTAAGAATTTTTTGTTTTTGTTTTGTCTTGAATAAAAAAAAATCCGCTATTATCATACATCTCTATGGCTATTATACACCTATTTTCAAATATTTTTTAAAACTTTGTTTGACTAAGGATAGAACCATCCTACCCAGTAATCCGGGTCAAATCCCGAGTTGGTAAGAGCGACATTTATTTCGCAAATTATGCGCTATAATGTTATCGAATTTCAGAGAAATGAGTGTGTGTGCGCGTGTATGTATGTGTGTGCTAACAAAAATTGATATAATCATAGACATACAAATAACTAGACGAGAACTTACAGATGAGGGGTAAAAACCAAGTATGGCGGGGCGAAGAGAGGAAAGAGACTTGTGATTCGCCAATAAATCAATCTAACAGTATATAGGCACCTCGCACTATAATATCACTATTTAGTTCTTGATAGTAAGTAGTGGAGCGCGAATTGCATGCCACGGTATGAACAGATGTGTAAAATCCAAATTCGCGAAGTAAGGTTCTGAGTATTTTCATAGTGGAATATTTTGTTGCCGTAGACACTTTTATAAATGTTTCATGATTTACTTAACCCAGTAAACAGCGGCTTTGTGTTTCGCGCCGCTATGTATCTCGATGTCTAAGTATGTGTTTCATAGACATACAGCGTCCGTGCGTAAAATGTACGATGAGAGCACGACACTGGTCCGGACACGCCCAGCCGGTTCCGAAAAATGGTTCCAATGGGAGGGGGAAATAACACGTTTTTTAACACGTAAGGGCATGTCCATATATTTTGTACGTCCGTGGATATAATGCATTTTCATTGATAATGATCCTATGTGCCGAGTTTCAGCTCGATCGGATGTCGGAGGTCGGTTAATTTCCACTTCCAATATTTATATTAATTTATTCATTCACGAAAACAAATTCGAAATTCTACTACATTTAAAAATCGGTCCATTTCCAAAATTCTTCACAATATTATACACATTGCTGTTTTGCTTCAATAACCCGATGTTAGCGTGATTATTTCCAAACCCCGACATTAGTGTGATTATTTCCAATAACCCTATATTAACGTGATTATTTCCAATAACCGGATATTAGCGTGAATATTTCCATAGTCCGTCTTATCCATGTAGAACATAGGTTCTCAACTAGGGCGATAACGCCCCCCTGGTGGCAGTCAGAAATAAAAATGTTCTCAAAGTGGGCGGTGGGCAAAAAAAGGTTGAGAATCTATGATGTAGAATATGCCACGAGATGCAGATCAAGATACAAAATCCTTTAATAATAATATTAGGACGATTTATATAGCGTCGTTTTTGCGAAAAATCCCCTCAAGGGCGCTATACAAACTAAACACATATATTTAGAATCAAGAAAACTACAAACTAGACAAACAATTAAAAGCAACTTTTATGACTAAAAATTGCATCCACCGGTTCCATTGATCACTTATACGAAAATATACACAATTTTTTGACCAATGAACGCGATGCTGCCTAAAAATGTATTCGCAGTCGCTGATAAAAATTATTAATATTGGAAAAATGTAATTTAATTTTTAATATTTAGGACACCGTTGATTAAAAAAACATTATTACACACTTCATTTATTGTTCTAAATAATTACATTTCCATTTAGTAGGTTTCTCGAAAACACGGATTTGACATAATTTGTGGCGGAAATAGATACTGAATGCCTCATTTATTTCATGCGTTATCTGCGTAATTCGTTGTATACTTTTATGATGTCCGTTGATAGCTACCTAATAGCCGTTTTACAGCATCTCTTTTTTCATCCCGATTCCCGGATAGAGACTAAACAAGGCCTTAAGGCACCAGGACATTATATTTTTTTGTCATTTTTTAAATTTCAGTTTCTGAAAGATGCACTTCTTATGGATGCTCTCGCCAAATGTTTTAAAGAAATTCGTAAAATTGCGGAGATACAGCGTTTTATGTGAAACCGTTTGAAAAAGTTTGTATGTTGAATTATCCTTCAGCAAAACTTTGAACGCGTTTTTGACGAACTTTTTAACATGTTTTTTCAACGTGGTTGACAACTTATAAAACTTGTATAAAACTATACTTTAATTATAACAAAAATAGAATTTTGATGTCTAAAAAAAAATGGCGGAGCAGCGAATTTTATTTTCGATTTTTTATGGAAAATTTTCATCGTTCATAAAAAAATAAAATGGGTCCCTCTAATAGGCCACTTGCATCACATTTTTTAAAAAAAATTCCGATTTAGGCAAATATTCTAAGACTTTCTGTATTTTTTTTAATGGTATTTTTGAAACCCTGGCGATTTTTTGAAAATTTCAATCCGAAAAATCGGACCATTTTTTATAAACCGGAAAGATGGGACATAATTTTATGGGTGCGGAAAAACGATAATTACATAGCCGAAAATCATTTAAAAAAAATAACGTTTTCCACACGAATAGCAATAAATTGTACGGGGTTCTCTTCGTAACATCTGTAAAAACACTGCCATCTTTATCAAAAAATCAAACCAAAGGATAAGTTCGCATAGAACAAACAATAAATCTAGTGAACGTTAAACAAAAATTCGCCGGAAATCAAAGTGTTGCCATATAAAAAAAAAAAATCAATGTGGAATTTTACAAAATAAAAGGGAACATAATCGGAGACGGGACATTTTCATGTAGTGACGTCACGACTCAAAAAATGGATTTATTTATTTAAAAATAAAAACTATACATTTCTAAAAAATTTTACTAACATTTTCGTAATTTTAGTAAAAAAATTTATCCCGCGATTTTTTCCAAGTCGTTTGAAATCCATGCAAGTGGCATATTGGATTTTCGAACAGTTTAAGACTTGGTGCATGCAAATCAGATGTATATATTAGTTTTTCTAATATGTTGTCAACCAGCCGAGCGATTGCGTATATTTTGTGGGATCGTTATTGGATAACGGACGTTATCTCGTGTCAGATTTGTGTGATTTTTTACATATTTTAGTTAAGATCGATTTAAACACGAATTTATACAAGTACGAATGATTATTTATTCATTTAATGTTCGTTGTACATAGAAAAAACAAATAATAGCCACAAAAATCACACAAATCTGACAAGAGATTACGTTCGCTATCTAATAACGATCCTACAAAAATACGGAATTGCTCGGCTGGTTGAAAAACGTGTTCGAAGTTTTGAAGGATAATTCAACGCACAAACTGTTTAAAAGGGTTTTATATAAAATGCTGTATCTCCGTCAATTTTACGAATTTTCTTAAAACATCTGATGTTTGCATTATTAACAAATGCATCTTTCAGAAAATTAAATAAAAAATTACTTTTTTACAGTGTCCTGGTGCCTTAAAGCATTGTTTAGGATTTTATCAAGGGAACATGGGGACGTTCACAGGCCCCCAGGACCTGAGGCCCATGTGAACTGAATAAAAAGCTTGTAAAATTACATCAACTTCTTTACTGTCAGAAGCTGCTTTACTGTCAGAAGCTGCTTTACTGTCAGAAGTTGCAAGATGATTTGCAACGTTTGAACACGTATTGTAATGCCCATTGTCTGGAAATAAATATATCTCAGTGCTTCTTCGTGCTCATCACCAGAAATAAAAAAAAAATATCCACGAATACTCAATTAAACATCAACCATTATCTATCAAATCATAAATTAGTGACCTTGGGGTTATGCTTGATAGTAAACTGAATTTCAATAAATATATCGATCACATAGTCACTAACGCATCTTCTATGCTTGGTTTCATAATCCGTTCCTGTAAACAATTCAAAAATATGTTTTTGCCTTATCAATACTTTAAATCATTTATTTTAACTAACCTATATTTTTATTACTTTTATCGGTATTTTCTCATTAAATCACTAATATTTTTTGTTAAATTACTAATATTTTTTGTTTTAATTTAAACAAATGTAATTTTTTTTAGTTGTCCTCTCCTAAACACAAGCAGCTGCTTTATTAGGAGAGTGATTGAAATATTAATTGTATATAATAATAATAATAATACTTGGCTGATTTATAAAGCGCCGTTTTTGTGAAAAATCACCTCAAGGGCGCTGTACATATAAGCATACAATAAAATAAAATTAATACGATAGACTTACAACTAAGATTCAAAATTATAACTAGGTACTTACATTTAAGACTTATATATTATGTACATAGCTAGTGACTTACGACTATGACTTATTACTACTGACTGAAAACTAGTGGCATACATATATATTTACAAATGTGACTTAAAATTAGAGATTTACAATTTAAATAGGTGCTTACATATAACAATAAACAATAAATATTTTTTAGTTTTGCGAGGTGTCTAATATTACCAAGCGATCAACAAAACTCTACCGATATAGGTACAGACAGAGAAGAAAGTTATTGCTGCAAGTCGAAGCAGTTTGATGATTTTATATATACATACATACATATTTTATTCTACACATTTTACAAAATATTTTATACCCTTTTTTAATATTGTTAGCGCCAGAAGAAGAAGGAAGTTCGTACATAATATTACAATATTTTATAACACGGTTTTGAAAATGATTTTAATGGGTTAACTGTATATAGAGGAAAGCATAGGTATCTTAAGAGTGTACAACCAGAGAAACCAGAAATATGTCATTTTTAAATCAGTGGTTAGACGTATTGACTCTTTTCCACAAAAAACTATAAATGGATTTCAAAAGATTGTTCTTTTATCTAGTAAACTTATGTTTTAGATTTTGAGAAAAAAAAAATATTTTTAGAATAATAAGGTTATACCATAGGTCGTTCGCAGATTTGTTCAATTTTCAAAAAAGTACATTTCTTATACAACACCCATTTCAAATCATATAATCATGCAGTAAAATAAATCAATACATTATCTGGTAAACGTATGTTTCAGAATTTTAATTTTAGTTTAAATAAAATTATTAAAAAATATATACGGACATGTGTTTCTTGACGAAAATTGGTCGGTTTGTGCATTTATTTGTGCACTTACATACAAATATATTTCGGATTTTTTTACATACTTATTTTGCTAAGACGTTATTGACAAATCATAAATAATTTGATCGTAAAATAATTTCAGGAAGTATTTAATTTTAAATAATTTTGAACATCGCATTTTACCATTTTTATCGCAGCCCGTAAACACAAATTTCAGATTTCATTACGGGCCCAAACGCGGCCAGGAGAGCACGTCTTCGCGACGCTTTGAATAATAATATTTGGAAATGAAATTTGAAAACGAAATTTGAAATAAACACGAATTCCTTGATTCATGTTTGTTAAATCTATAGGGTTGCCCGAACGCAATTTTTCATGTTCATTGAATATTTTTTTGCAAAAATTTTTATAATTTCGAATATTTTTTTTATTTTAAATTTTTCTTGTGTGAATACCGCACAAGAGTCCCAACTGCTCCAAAATATTTTTTTGGGGTAAATCTTTTTTACGTACGCTCGACACTTGGGGGTAAACTGGTGAATGGGTTACGAAAAGTGGTGATAGTTACGAAAAATGACATGCGAACGGTAATCAATGCGAACGGTGATGGATTGCTCGGCGGGTCGGGCCTTTACGCACGCTTGTTTTTCGTGTTATTGTTATATTGTTAATGGACTATTTGTCCGTAAATAAATAAATAAATTATATACAGCGGGTACCCGGCATGCGTTTCATGGGCACTGTAACCTCGCGGTCAACTAAACTGTTATGGTTCCATCACAAGTCCCGGGAATTATAATGCAAGCGCCTGCACTATATAACATTATATACAGCGGGTACCCGGCATGCGTTGCAAGGCCACTCAAAGAAAGAAAGGGTTTGTGCGCTTTAATTCTGTTTGTTGAAGTGCTTATTATTAATTATGCACACGAATAAATATTTCAAAATGCGACATTTTTTACAATCCAACTGAATATTACTCGTTTTTTTTCATGAATACCGCACAAGTCTGGAGCCAGTGGGACTATTGCATCCCCAATTTGGAGTATGTTGTAAGACTGAAGGTAGTGGGGAGGGGAAGGATATAGGGAAGAGGAAGGTGGGGAAGTACCTGGCTATTCAGATCTGACCACTAAACACGGCTAAAGCCATTTCAAGCAACGTTTCAATTCTTAATGGTGGTCTTACACCAGGGCGATACTGAGAGTATCTTCCACTCTAATGGCCGTAAAATACAATTGAAAAACAAAAAACCAAAATATTAAAAAGAATATAACAAATTGTTTATTCATGTAGCTATCTACTTAATACCTACTGTGTTTACGCATTTCACTTGTATCTATTTATGTTTATGCACTTCAATATACAAATTACAAATAACTACTACTAATTAAAATTCTGGAAGCGAGAATAGTAATATAAAGTAGTAATAGTAGCGGGTAGCCCTAGCTCGAGTGAACAAAACCCTCAAAACTCGGATTGCCGCGGAACGAAATTTAGTTCTGAAAACGCCCGCTCGCGAGCCCTGATGTGTTAGCGCTAGTGTCGGAATCGAAGTTGTCATGTGCTGGTTATTCACTCTTAAATGAATGAATGAATCTAATCGTCGATCTCAACCGCAATAAGATAATTCATCGCTCAACAACAGATTGGATAGAAATATTTGAATGGAAAAGCGAATTTATGGAAATGAGTGTTTAAATAGGTAAGTTTTAATATATCATGTTGTAAAACTGTAACCTTTTTATATTTTTAAATAATTTTTTTTTTTTTTAAATCTTACTCGCTAAATACTTTACTTCTCATACGTTCGTAGTATCCTTGAATATGCATCTCAAGTGTGGAACCCAGGCTATGCAATACACAAAAATAGAATTTATAGTGTTCACAATAGATTCTTAAGGTACCTAACTTCCGCTCTTTTCGATCTGATGTTAGTAATGAAGACTCTGCACAGTTCTTCAATATACAGACGTTAACTCGCTGAAGTTACATAGCAGATTCGGTAATGTTATTTAAATTAAAGATAACTTAATTGATGGTCCTGATCTTCTTCAACGCCTATCATTCCATTTTCCAAATCGCAACAGCAGGCAGTCGCTTTCTTTTAATCTCTCTCTTTACAAGGCCAACTCTAAACAGAATTTATTTATCTACAGATCCACATACTCATTCAACTTAAATTATTGCCACATTGACATTTTTAACTCGACTTTACGTGACATAAAACGAAAACTCACTAAGCAACGTGACTCAAACTAAAAAGTTCAATCCCTATAATATATTCTCGTCCTTTGCCTCTTAATCCTAATTCTAAGTTCCTCCTCCCCCTCCCCTTTCATATATTGTAACAAAAAATAAATTAATTAAGAAAACACCCTTACAATGTCACATTTAATCATTCATTCACTATCATTTATTTATTTATTTATTTATTAACGCCAATTAAAGCGGCTTTTACAAAAGAATTACAATTATTTTACATATGAATACAGAATATACATAGATAAAAAATATGTACCTGAATTTTAAAAAATATAAATATAAAATACATAAAAAAAAGAACAATAGAAATTGTAGTATCAACATAAAAAAGTACAACGAGTAGGTTATTATAAAATCAATACAACATATTATAAATCCCGGATAATATGTATTAAGAAATTAATACTTTAAAACTGTATTTGATATAATCAAGGTGAGAATCGCTGACAGACAGTTTTAATTAAGTAGTGTTGGTATGAGGTTAAACTAGCAATGTTTATAGAATCATCCAAAACATATTTATTTCCAAGTACATGCAGGCGATTCATTATGGAATTGAGTTCAGCGTTAGATCCTGTATTGTTGCAATGATACGTTAATTTGAAACGAACTGATCGACTAGGTACATGGAAACATATTAACGAAAGAAGTTCAGGGGAGTTCAACAGGTTGGTAATGATTTTAAATAGATAAAATAGGTCTGAACAAATTCTTCTTTCTTTTAATGTATCGAGTCCCAATAATTGTAGCAGAGAGGGGTAATTGATGTTTTCGATGAATATTCCCAATTTAAAATTAATATAACGTAAAAATTTATGTTGAACTCGCTCAAGGGAATTCTCATGTACACTGTAGTAAGGATTCCAAATGGTGGAGTTAAATTCTAGTTGGCTTCTAACAAGCGAAGTGTAAAGTAATTTGACAGTTTTTAAATTTTTAAAATCCTTTGAAATCCGTAAGACAAATCCTAACATTTGCATTGCTTTACTGGTTATATTATTAATATGTTTAATGAATGTTAATTTAGTGTCAAAGGTTATACCAAGGTCTCTTATTTCATCAACAGATAATAAAATGTGATTATTGAGAAAGTAGGTGAACAACAAAGGGTTTTTTTTTCTGTGGAATCTCATTAGTTGACATTTTTTTACATTGAGAGTTAATTTATTTATAAGACACCAATCATAAAAGCTATTAATATTAGATTGAAGTGTCAGACAGTCCTCGATATTATCAATAATTCTATATATCTTCATATCATCAGCGAACATTAGGATGAGAACACGGGTGAATATGTTAGATACATCATTAATGAATAAATTAAAAAGTAAAGGACCAAGATGCGAACCCTGGGGTACGCCACTGGTAGCTTCGAACGTGTAGGATAAGTGATCATTAATACATACAGTTAACAGACGTCTAAGTAAGTAACTCTTAAACCAAGATAAAAGTTTTCCATTAATTCCGAGTTTCAAAAGTTTATTAATGAGGATTTTAAGACAGACCTTATCAAACGCCTTACTGAAGTCGGTGTATATAGAATCAACTTGTTGTTTGTTGGCAAGTGCATTAGAAATGAAATTTTCCTATAATGTTAAGTTAGTCAAAGTTGATCTGCCGGAGATAAAGCCGTGTTGACAAGTAGCGATACAAGAGTTTACAAAGAAGCTGATTTTCTTAAGAATCAATTTCTCAAAAAGTTTGGGTATAGACGATTGAATACAGATAGGCCGATAATTTTCAACAAAGGATTTATCACCACTTTTAAATACAGGAGTTAGGTAGCTAAGTTTCCATATTTGTGGAAAGTGTCCTGTAGAGAGTGACTTGTTAAACAGTATATTAAGCGGAACAGATAAACTTTGGACACAATTCTTAAGTAAGATGGAAGGAATCTTATCAGGTCCCGAGCTTGTTTTGGGTTCAAGTGATTTAATACAGACTATAATGTCCTCAATATCGATGTGTATTTGCGATAAGTGTAAATTTATATCCGAATTGAAGTACGGAATTGAGTCATCTGGAATATCAGGTTCATACACGTCCTTAAAGTAATCAGCAAACATGTTAACAATTTCATAAATTTTACTGGAGCTGTTTTGTCTGTAACGTATATTACCGGAAATACCAGCATCATTGTTTTTCATTGATTTTGTGTATTTCCAAAAGTATTTTACATCATGAAGTATCGTGTTCTCAACCGAATTAATGTAATTATTATAACATCTTTTTGTCATTTTTTTGCAATCTCTTCTAATATTGTTGAATGCCATATAGTTGGGAATTGTTCTGTGTTCTTTATATTTTTTATGTGTTTCCTTTTTAATAACAATTAACTGAATTAATTCTTTGCTGAACCATATCGGATACTTTCGTACTTTATGATGAATTAGAGGAATTGTGTCGGAAATGATACTATTCAGCTGAGAGTAAAATAGTTCTACGCTATAGTTGAGATCACCTTCCTTGAGAACAGACCAATTTACTTTGTTAAGTGCTTGATTAATGTCCTGGTAATTAACATTAATGAAATTACGACTACAATTTTTAATTAGGGGGTCACACTCTATTGTATTAGGTACTAGTATTGTAAGTGGAGGGTGGTGATTATCAATTGGGTCAAAGGATTCGGCTGACTCATAGACTTTTATATCCTCATCAGTAGAAAAAATTAAATCAAGTGTCCGATTACTGCAATTCGGCACATTGTTACATTGAAATAGACCTAAATAGTTAGACATGTCTAAGATTTCTCTCTCGCACGCCGTCAATGGTAAGTATTAAGTAATCCAAATCATTAAATTTACAATTGGGTAGGTTATAATCACCGCAAATTATAATATTGTGATTAGGGTGGTAAGATTTGAGTAGCTCGACATCTTCACAGTGATTTTTATACATTATTATATTAGAATTCGGTGGAATATATACACATCCGATGATAGTTTTTTTGGATTTATCGTTTAACATTACAAAAATTTGCTCAACATCATTGTTTTTGTTTTTTAATAATTTAGATGAAATTTTTTTATTAACTGCTATCAGGACGCCTCCTCCTCTTGATTTGGAGCTGGTGTTCCGATTTCGGTCAACTCGGTAGATACTGTGGTTAGGTAGACCGAGCTCCGCTGAGAATATCGATGGTTCCAGCCAGGTCTCAGAGAGTATGATGATGTCCTGTGTGATGGTGTGTGCATTCGTTCTAAAGTCACTGAGTTTAGTCCGAAGTCCCCTGACGTTCTGGTAGAAGATGTAACGTGGCACGGTTATAAGTTTTTTGGTATATTGGTTATAATTTTAGGTCTATTGTTGATATATTTAATAATTAAATTATTTTCTCCCTTGCTTTTTCGATCCTCCAGCTCCTTCCATAAGTTTTGTACTTCTTGCCGTTGAAGCATTGTTAAGTCGTTCTTGTGGAAAGTTCATAATTGGCATAATTTACTATCTTACTATTGTATTATTGTGTAATCTCAGATTTGCTGTCAACTTTCCCTAAAATAAAATAAAATTATGAAACTAGGGGGGGGGACTCATTCAGCTTTGGCGCCACGGGCCTCTGACGGGCTTAGTCCGCCACTGGAAATACTTTAAGTTTTTTTAAATATTTTTTGATAAAAGAAATTAAATGGTGTTATATAACAATCGCATTACATATTTTTACAATTACTTACAAAATTAAATTAAGTCTTATTTTTGCAACGAAAAAAACCAATTACCTCGTCGGTGTTAATGTCGATTCTGCGTTGTCTTTCCTGACCTGTGGAATTTCTTAAATAAGTTTTGAGGCATTTCAGAGAAGAAAAAGTCCTTTAAAGGGTACATAACAGGCAGTGTCACCAAGATTTTTAAAAGGTTGTGAATGTTTGGAAATAAGGCCTGGTTGCATCCTCCTTTTATTCTCCACATTTCTAATTCAGCTTTTACAGAGTCCCGTTCCAAATATTTTTTATAAAGCTCAAAGTAGTATTCTTGATAATTAAGTTGGTTTTTGCAACACACAGACGAAATTAATTTGTTGAGAGATGATAATGTGGATCTATGATTTTGGAATCTAGAACGAAACTGATCAATCGAATCATCCAAAAGTGATATCATGACAGTAACTCTAAAATAAGTTTCAGGATCATTTGTGTTGTAGTTTGCCCTATGCTTTTGGCGTGTCGATATTTGCGGAATTTTGATTTCCTCGTTTATAATTCTGAGCAAATTCTGAGCATTCTTTTAAAGTTCAGCAACTTTGGAATCAGTATTTAGACGAACATCTATCTTCAATAGTTTTTATAATTAAATCGACATGTTGATGTAAAGCAGCTGCTAAATAGCATAGGGGAGATTGAAGTATTTTGCATACAGTCAGTGTGCATGGAAACAACGATATAAAAATAATTTTTCCCGCAAAATTTTTGATCAATTGTATTCGGATAAAATTAAGTCCTTTTTCCATAGATATGCATCTTTCATTATCAAGTATATCACAGACTATATGCAGAAATCGAAAATATTCTATGTTGACTCGAATAAGTATTCCCTCACGGCAGTTTCACGCAGGATTCCCGTGAATATCTTTACGATTTTTTCATATTTTATTTATAAATCCTACAAATAATAAATTAACTTAAAAATACAGGTCAATTCATTGACTATATAGCACTATAATAAGCTGTCTCCTTGTTAGAATTCGAAGGTATGATTTTTTTAATGTTCGAAAAATTAAAAAAAAATTAAATTCTGGGAAATCGCGAGCAATCGAGGCAAATTTATTTATTTCGCATGATCGCTCCAGTGGCTAAGCAACATAAGCTTATAGCAAAATTACTTGAAATGACTGATCTCAGAAAATAATAAGCCTTTGATGATGTTTCAGAATCCATGTCACTGTTTAAGTCTTCAAGTGTATCAACAATAACTTTATAGATTTCCTTGAATCTTATCAACCAATCATGATTTTCAACGGGTCTCGCACATTGCCATAAGGGTTTTCCATTGTGTTTTAGGGAATTGTTTTAAAAATATTTTCTTCTAATCACTTAACAGTTCGTCTTGCCGAGGACATGATAAAATTTCCAATAGTTGTTTTAGTACCAATAGAATTTCGAATAGGCTGAACCTGGCAAGAATGACATAGAGCCAAATTCAACGAATATGAGCTGCAATGAACATATAAAGATTCTGGGTGTGACTTACAAATCACTGCCTGCACACCTTTAAAACTTCCTTTCATCGAAGAAGCTCCATCATATCCTTGTCCGATTAAATATTCGCAATCTACACCCAAAGATTTTAATTCAGATAAAATTGCATTAGCGAAATACTTTCCTGTTGTATTCTAAAACTGTTTAAAAAAAGGTAAAAAGTTAAAAGTTAAGAAATCTTCAAAAATTCTTCGGCGCACCGTAGGTACAGTCAATTTCTGGGGGGGGGGATCAAACCCCCTCGATCCCCCCCCCCTGGCTACGGCCTTGACTAGGTCTAGGTACCTGGGGTTGCTAGAGAATCGGATCTTCAATAATTATTATTCCTGACATTATTTGGAGTAAAAATTTTTAATAAAATTTTGATTTCGGTTGAATTTTTTTAAGACTGTTCAAAATTTTTTTTTCTTCAAAATCAATTTAATTCGGGAGGCTTGGTATGGGTGCCGCCACCCCGGGAACCATTTATTGGATAATCAACACCTCTGCCACAGGTCACCCCAAGTGGTTTGCTACGTTTGATGACTTAACAGGGATACCCGGGTTCATGGGGTGAGGTTTGTCCGGGTCTTGTCTGAGTCCCTTTGACTTTTCCAACCGTACTCTCTTAGAACATCGCCTTGCACCGCAGTGGGAGGAATGGATTCATATGTCCATCACTCCTGGACACCCTGATCCTAAGATTCCTACCCACCCTTTATCTTTTCTTTCCCAGAAGTTCCTCCACTTCCTTTCCTAAAAAGACCCTCCACACAGCATCCCCAAAGATGACATAGGCCCTGAGGGGAATTATTTTCCTCAGGGCCTCCTTTGTGGAGCTAATGTAAAAAAAAATCTTCGACATGTTATTACTGGCCATTCAGACGAGTAACCGCCCAAAGCCTCACGCCCACCAAAATTTCACTTACATTTATGACAATGTTATGTTAGCAAGTTAAGTACGTCCCTTAACTTATAGAAAATCTCAAAATTATAAAAAACATCATGGCACCCCACTGCAAAAAAAAACCACACAACAAAATCGACTGAAATTGAAAAATATTCTGAGAAGGTATTTTTAGCTCTTCAAAAAACTTTCACCTTTTCACAGTTTATTAAGAATGAGCAAGAAATCAAGCAAAACATTCATTCTACGAACTACCACCAGGGTTTGAGATCAACTGATTGGGAATTCTTTACCCTTAAAAAAATGTATTCCTTTTCAGATACAATCCAGGCCGCAGTCACAACTGGACGAACGGCCTACGAACAGTATACCGATGCTTACAAGCCCTTTTGATATGGGCCCGCGTCATGAAGGGAGTGATCTTTGAGTTAATAGCTGGTAGCAATAGAAGAGAGGCCCTTACCTTTTATCTAGTGGTAAGCATTTATTAAAGTTAAAAAAAATACATTTTGTGTTGCATCCTCAACTCTTTGAATTCCTGAAAATTTAAAAATAATTTTTTTATGTCATTTCACCAAATTCTAGTCATTTCATCAGGTTCTAGACGTTTCATCAGTAAGGGTTGAATTCCAATTTGTTTTGGCTCATCTTCTTACTCTTGCTTTCATCAGTTTTCTCTACTGGAGTATATCTCTTATGAAGTATGTCCCATCTCTGGAGCAGGTACCTACTAAATACCTTCTAGAGAATACCCCTTCTGGAGTAGGTATCTTTTTTTTTTACATGAATACCGCACAAGAGTCCTAAATGCTCCCGTCTAAAGCCATTGAGACTATGGCATCCCCAATTGGGGTATGTTGTGGAGGCTAAAGGTATTCGGGAGGGGAAGGAGATAGGGAAGAGAAAGATGGGGAAGTACCTGGCTATTCAGATTTGGTCACCAAACACGGCTAATGCCATTTCAAGCAAAGTTTCAATTCTGAATGGTGGTCTTACACCAGGGCAATACTGAGAGTATCTTCCACTCTGGAACGTGCCACAAATATACTATATATTATTTTAAATGAATAAATTGTGAAATAACACAAATTAATCAAATAAAATTTATTTGCCACGCCGGGATTCGATCCCGCGACCTTCAGTGTGGCGAGTCTAGAGCCTTACCACTGGACTACGCCGGCTGTCTATCTATATCCCAACTAGAGAATAATATATCCCTTCTGGAGAAGATACTTACTTGTATCCCTACTGGTGTACATCCCTTCTGGAGCAGGTACCTATATCCCAACTACTATAGTATATCCCTTCTGGAGTAGATACCTACCTGTATCCCTACTAAAGTATATCCCTTCTGGAGCAGATACCTAAATTCCTACTAGAGTACTTACATCCCTTCTGAAGCAGGTACCTATATGCCAACTAGAATATATCTCTTCTGGAGTAGATACCTACCTGTATCCCTTCTAGAGTACATTCGTTCTGGAGCATCTATATGCCTTCTGGAGTAGGTATCCATATCTCTATTAGAAGCATTAGAATATTATATCCCCTTTGGAGTAGGTACATCTATATCCCTACTAGAGTATATCCCTTCTAAAGAAGTATGTCTGAGTATATCCCATCTGGAGTACCTACATTGTTTCTGGAATATATGCCTTTTGAAGTATATCCCTACTAGAGTCTTATCACTTGTAAAGTAAACTAGTCCTAGTGAGAGCTCGTTCCGACGTCATCGACATTCATCCTCTTCCTTATTACATATCTTTTTTGAAAATGAAAACAACAAGATACTAGAATGATGACGTGTCGTACAATCTCTCGCTAGTATTAGTATAAGTACCATCTGGGGTACATCCATTCTGAAGTATGTTTATGTGGAGTGCATTCTTTCTAGAATGCCATCTCTCTATAAGAGAGTAAGTACAACCCGTCTGAATTATATTCCTTTGACCATATTTATAAAATTTCTTATTTGTTTCAGTGGACTGTCACACTTCTACTGCATAAGGTCATTCGAGAGAAGCTATCCGTCAATATGACTATTTCTCACCTCGTATGAAACAAAATTTGTCTAATTACTATGTAAAATAAATATATTTATAAAATACGTTATTTTAAAATAAAACCATTGTAATTTTGATACTTAATTAATCTTTGTACTTTTCCACAAATAAAATTAAAGAAAAAGTTAATAAGTAATATAATCATACAAGAAGATTATACTTATAAATGACAAAAAAAACGGAGTGTGCAAGTCAAAAGCGGTAGAAGTGAAACCTTCAGAAAACTAAAGTAGATATGAGTGCGGAGGCTACGAAGCACTGCACAAAGAGGAGACCGACTATACTATCTCATTCTCTTGCAGACTAAATCCTGTAGATCATAGGTTCTCAACGTGGGCGATAACGCCCCCTTGGGGGCGTTTGAGACCTTCAGGGGGGCGGTAGAAGATCCAGAGACAATTGGGGGGCGTTGGGATGGCACAGGGGGGCGTTGGCAAGTAAAAAAATATGATCTAAAAAAGACAAACAAAACACTCTAATCACATACTAATAAAGCAAAGTAAACTTTAATATTGGTTAATTGTTGTTATTAAAAACCCATGTCAGAAGTTAAAAAGAAGATACGGCAATATGGTGTGGATTATATTAAATACTGATTTATCGAAGATCCCACAAATCCACGCGATGAAGCCTTCTAGGTTTCAAGATCATTTTAATAAAATCCACCCGGATAAGAAATACAAAGATGTGACATATTTTCAAGACATAAAAAAGAAGTACAAAATTCAGTCAACTAAATGAAAATAAATAATGACGATGGACTTCTAGCTTCGTACAATATCTCATTGTTGATTGCTAAAACAGGCAAACCACATACTATTGGGGAAGATTTAATTTTACCAGCACTAAAAGAAGTAATTACCACTGCGCTCCATAAACCAGCTGCAGATATTATCCGAAAAAATCCTTTGAGCGAAAGTTCTGTGAAAAGACGAATTGATGAAATGGCTGAAAACATTGAAGAATCATTGTGCAATCATCTGCAGTCTTGTCGACTTTCAATTCAGCTGGATGAGTCCACTCTACCAACCAATGAAGCATTGCTATTGTCATACGTGAGGTTCATCAAAGATGAGAAAATATGTCAAGAACTATTGTTTGTTACAAATTTGGAAACAGATGCAAAAGGAGAAACCATATTTAATACACTGGAAAAGTTTTGTGACGAAAAGAAAATTCCTTTTAATAATACTGGGGTTTTGGATCCTTTTTCAAATGTCAACACAGCAGGATCATCCCAGTTAGAAGAATAACTAATAGAACTGACGACAAATGAGGAATTAAAAATTAATTTACCAGACTGGGTTTTGGATCCTTTTTCAAATCTTAACACAGCAGGATCATCCCAATTAGAAGAAGAACTAATAGAACTGACGACAAATGAGGAATTAAAAATTAAATTTAAGAATGGCTACTAAGAATTTTGGCTGCAGAAGCCGATTTCGCAACTTGTTATGGGTCGCCCATAATCTTCCGGACGGACTACATAAGCCAGCAAGCGGATATGGTCCACGCACGCTGAACGTGATTTCAATCACGCATGCCTTGGCTGATAACAACAGGCAATGTGTAGCGGGCCAATGAGAAGACGATTCACAACACAAATCACCTTATATGGGCACGTCACAGGCGATGTGTAACGGGCCAATAAGAAGTCGTCCTCACGGCAAATCACCTTATATGGGCATAAGTATCGAGTCCCCACCACTCTCTCGACAGGAGCGAGGAGCCGTGACCGGACGAGACGGACAGACACGTTTGGACCGGGACCGCGAGAGGTTCTCGGAGAACACAAGGGCAGTTTGCCGCGCTTCGTCGCGCCCCTAGTTAAGTCTCGGCCTACACCCCGAGTATTGTGATAACACCGGTTCCGATTTAACCGCCGCCGGGTTGGAAGCATGCTGCTTCTAGCCGCCCTTGTTGCTGACGAGCCGCCCATTTAACTGCCGCCCTGGAAGCATGCCACTTCTAGTCCGCCCTTGACGCTGACGAGCCGCCCACTTAACTTGGGAAGCTTGCCGCTTCCAGTCCACCTTGACGCTGAGGAGCCGCCCATCGCTGCCTACTGCCAGGTTATCATGGCCCGGTCTGTGAGCATAGCTCCAGACCCACCCACCATGCAGGGAAGCTGCCTGCCGCCGCCCATCGTCACGTGAGGTTCCTAACTTTCGTATAGTCCTTTCGAGCCCAGAATCAGTAGTCCTTTTACTAGCTTGCCGCTCTCTTCCAAGGCTAGGTCTTAACCGCATACTTTCTGTCCTGTTCTTGTTCTATCCATGCATATTGGGAATAAACTGAATTGTAACTAAGTTCTGTTTCATTTGGAGTAAATAGTCGATGAGCGCGGCCGAACCCTTCCCCTGAGATGAGCGTCTCTAGCCCAGGCATATGACCCCCGGGGGGTCTGCTTAACACTTGTTCCCCCGTCTAGCAACTTACTTCCCCCCCCCGGGAGTGACTGTATAGCACCGGCCCCAACGGTGGTTATATAACAAACTGTACCCTGGATTATGGTCGATAGTTCAACGATTTTTACTAGCATTCCCATCGTCCTATTTAGATGAACGTGGATTCAGTGCTGTAGCAACGTTGGTAACCAAAAAGAAAAATAGGCTCCCTATTACTGATGCGGCGACTTACGTTTGTTTTTAAGTAAAATCGAGCCTAATATAAACAAACTTCTTAAAACGCATCAAATTCTACCATCTGATTAGATAAGTTATAAATTCAATATCTTTTCAATGTTAATAAAAATACTTCTCTACATAATTAAGTATGCGTTTTAATTGTTCTCATTAAAACAATCTTCTTCTCAGAAATATGATAGGACTCATAGCCTTTCTTACGATTGCGTAATATTACAGTGTAATTACACGTTTAAATATAATCGTGACAATAGCTGTTTCAGATTCGCGACTATTTTTTACATATTAGGTACCTAGTATGCAAAAAATAAAAACGGACTTTCAGGAAACCTATCGCCCCTCCGACCCCCCCCCCCCCCAAGATGGTATGTAAAAGTAAAAGCAGTTGGGGGGCGCTAGAAAAAAATAATACTGTCAAGTGGGCGGTGGGCAAAAAAAGGTTGAGAATCTATGCTGTAGATGTATGTGTTTGTCTCTTTTTAGTGTCGCTATTTTTCATTTCATCAAGTTTCATATTACAGTGCTAAAGAAGTTTTCATTTTTAAAAAAAATTGGTCTCAATGGCTGAGTGGATTGAGGCATTGTCCTGGTAAGGCAGAGATCCTGGGTTGGATTCCCTTTTTATTTTGTGTGTCTTGTTCTGTTTCATGTTTCGTTTAGATTTATTAGTAATATCTTCAAGTATTAAAAAAGGTAACATTTTTATTTGATATCACCATTCTTTGTATAACAACATTGCAGGAAACATCTTTCCTGCAATGAAGGGTATAAAATTCTGAATGGTGGTCTTACACCAGAGCGATACTGAGAGTATCTTCCACTCTGGAATGTGCCGCAAATATACTATTTATTATTTTAAATGAATAAATTTTGACATAACACAAATTAATCAAATAAAAAAAATTTCCCACGCCGGGATTCGATCCCGCGACCTTCGGATTACTAGTCAAGAGCCTTACCCCTCGACATCAAGTTAGACGAATTGGACAAGTGAAGCGGATGAGTGTAAGGAGAATATAATATGATGTGAAAGAGATTGGTAGAATATGTCGGGGACATCTGAGGAAGACGTGACACGACTAATTAAATGAAATACTAAGTCGGGTCATGTCAAGAGTCAGATAACAGAAATATGATGAGATTCTTCTTCTTTTGTATGGTGGGGGGTCAGTGGCCGACATCTGGGTCTGTGAGCCAGTCTAAGGCCTCAGGCGTTGCCCTGTGGACCTCATCAATCCCGCCGGGGAAGGATGTAGCGGGCATTCGTTGACCACATGCACCGCACCGCATTCATACATCGCCGACTCTTTAAGGCCCCATCTATGCATCATGTGAGCACAACGGCTATGGGAGCACCTTATCCTATTGATGGCGGTCCAGAGTTTGCGAGGCAATGAGAACCCAGGTTGTCTCTCAGTGGGGTCTTGAACGAGATGGGCGTTTTTAACGTTGGCCGATTGCCACTCGAGCTTCCACCTATCTTCTGGGGTAATAGGTGTTCGGAGTAGTCTTTCTCTTTCCGACCAGAAAAGTTTCGAGACTTCAAGCGGCATGTGAGGGTATTCTCTCAGTGTTGCAATCTCTCGCCTGATATTTGGCGGGGTTATGTTTGCAAGTACGGGAGCCAAGGGAGAGGGGTCGATTTTAAAGTTCCGCTGGTGGTTCGCATTGTGGCATTAAGCTGAACATCGACCGTGGAAGAGATGATGATGAGATTATATTATTCTTGGTGGATGGAGATGATGCATGAATGTGAATGAAGCATGGAGAGTGGGCCAATAAAGAGTTGTGTCTCGCTCCTGCGGAGAAATGGCGTGATGGTAAGTAAGGGTATCTTCACTGCGCCGGACAAAGGACTGTTAAGAGTTTCATAAATGAGAAAGGTACACAAAGTCAGATAAAAAAAACAAACTGTGGTGGATAACTAAAACCTCCCGTTACTTAGCAGAAGTGCCTGGTTTCGTGGAGTGAGGTTTGTTCAGGTCTTGGCGACAAATGCTTCTGCCCACTAACTGCGTAGCGGACTGTATCGGAAGAGGCCAGTTGAGAGAGACTTTTGATTTGTGCAGCCTGTATGCTGGTCTGCCTAATGTGATCACTGCACTGCTGAAAATTAGGTACAGTCCGGGAGAAATCCTGAGTGACCCATTTGTCAATAGAATCGATGTAATTTTTTTTTTATTTATTTAATATAATGGTACAATGGTACATGTTTTTATACATTAAATCAAGTTTTTCTATTAAAAAATACATGAATTAATACGTCTTATACCTTTTTTTAGAGCAAAGCTCGAGTAAAAAAAGGCAGAGAAAATGCATGTACAATGTACACCGCAATTTAACGAAAGAAAAATTTTATGTTTTTATTTGTAGTGAACAAAAAAAATTATATATGTACCTATGTATACATATTTTTTTATGTAAGTACATAAAACAAATAATAGATCCACATTACTTTTTATCTCCTCTTCGTCATTCTGAATGATGAAGAGGAGATTAAAAAGAAAGGAAAAAAATATATAAAGAAAAGGGATAACTAATATTATTATTGATTTGTAAAATATAGTACTTATTATTAGATGTAGTGATTGTAATATGTTATACATAAACAGCCTTACTAAAAAAAACCACAGCACGACCGATAACCTGTGTTTTTACAGCAACATCAATAAAACAAACTTAAGGCGGAAACACATTATTAAAACGCGACGCAGCGCAACTCGTCGACACCCGGTATGCACCGTGCACATTACCAACACGCGCAATTTCTGAACACAGTTAGCTAACAGCAGTGGAAGTGTATGGTTATGTACTATGGATTTAATAAATAACGAGTCAGATGAAGACTTTGAAGAAGATTTGATGCAAATTTTGGGTACATACATATATGATACATAAACTACTCAAGAAAAAGAGAATAACTAGGCGTTACTGGGTACATGAAATAAATTAAAAGAGAAGTATGTATGGTGAATATCATACTCTGTATCCAGACTTACTTCAAGATACTGAAAGATTTCATATGTATTTTCGGGTTACTAAAACACAATTTAAAGAAATACATGAATTTATTCAAAGTGACATAGACAAGAAAGATACGAAATTTGCTCGGCAATTTCTTCCCATGCATTATTTCTCACATTATTTTTTTTATTTATTTTATTTAGAAAAAAGTAAATATTCACAATAAATACATATTACATTTCATATCAGACATCACTTTTTTTGGTTACCCAATTAGTAGAGAAATATTCTCGGGTCTAACTGGGGAGCTAGTCGATGTAATTATATATATTTAGATAATAATATGTAAAGTTACAAAAATGCAAAAATAATATTTTCAAAAATACTGCAAAATATTGTATAGTAAGAAAATTACATATACATAATTATGATCCCTGTATATAGCTAAACTCATGTCATATAGAACGTGATGTCGTTTTAACAACTCAATTAATTATTCGTCGGTCATTTCGCTAAATAAATGCAAAAAATTATATTTAATTGGCATAAAGTCCGTATATTATGCTCTGTGATAGTTCTCGAACGACTGACGTGGACTGACGCGTGGCGTCGGGTGTTGTCTAGAAACATACCGCGCGCGCCACGTCGGATGGCGTGTTTACCCCTACCATGGGCAACACACCGACCTGGCTCGTCTGGATCGGGTGGAGTGTGTGCGCATGGCGTCGCGTCGGATGTTCATAGTGTGATTCTGGTCTATAGAAAACAATACATTTGATTCGACTCAACACGCATCGCGTTTCATCGGGTCGCGTCACGTTTTATGGTGGAAACACATTATTAAAACGCGACGTGACCCTACGAAACGCGATGAGTGTTGAGTCGAATCAAATGTATTGTTTTCTATGGACCAGAATCACACTATGAACATCCGACGCGACGCCATGCGCGCACACGCCACCCGATCCAGACGTGCCAGGTCGGTGTGTTGCCCATAAATATACTAACCCCTAGATTGATATCTTCGGGCCTTTTCCTAGTAAGTTTTTTGTCACCAACTTAACCACGGAAAACACCGTTGGTTCTACCGTAGACAATAACATAGGAAGTTCAAGGCCATTTGTCACCATAGACAATATTGCACTCGACCTACTTCATTAATTCATTAGCCAAATAAAATATTTAAAAATAAAAATGCTTGAAAGCAGAAAAATGTTTTATGTTTCCCCTAGAAAACAACTTTCCATTTGACAAAGCCTGAGGGAATGAGCTTTAGATAATGTTTAACAGCTCATTTTCTCAGCAGGGAGCTTTGTCAAATGGAAACCTGTTATCCTGAGGAAAAAAATCAAGCGTTAGTAAAAAACCTAAAATACTTGAAATATTAAAGGGATATTTATTGGAGAAATCCGTAAGCTGTCAAAATTAGTTTTTTTTCACATCGCTAGATGGCGGTAGGAGTGTCTTCCCGAATTTTAAAAGATCAACATTATACTTGCGTTATAAACAGAAGAGCACAGTATTTTTAAATGTCAAAGTAAAAAACAAACTAATAACAAAGTGTGGTTTATTTATGGAACTTATTATGTTAGTAGAATATTTAGTATGATCCTTTTTATAAATGTTTCATCATTTGCTTGTTCATGGTCCTTTCCCATATGCTTCCATTATAAACACATATTGCGTTATGAACAGACAAGCACAGTATTTTAAAAATATATCGAAGTAAAAAAACAAACTAATAGCAAAGTGTGGTTTGTTTATGGAACTTATTATGTTGGTAGAATACTTAGCATGATCCTTTTTTATAAATGTTTCATCATTTGCTTGTTCATGGTCCTTTCCCACAGTCTTCCATTATAAACGGCGATTGGAATCTCGTGGTTCACATTTGGAGTCGATTTTTTTTTCTTTACTTCTAAATATTCAGTAGTTTATTGTTTTTTAAACAATATTAAATTTTCTAGAATTCATCATTATTATTACTATCCCCAAATTATTTGGAAACGTATATTGCATAGAATATATACATTAATAACATCATTAATAATATTGACTACCAGAAATAAAAGAAAGATTCTTTTTTATTTATATATTTATTAAATTTTTCTGTGTTATTTAGTAAACTAAACAATAATCTTTTTTAACATGGCAGTAGTTGTCGTGCAAGGCTGCAGAAAACCATGACAAAACTGCAGCGACACTCACTCTATTTTAATAAGACTGTTTATGTTCCTTAAATAAATAAATATAGAATATCTTTGATTTGACAATGTGTGAATGATAACGTGTACGCAGAAAGGCGATATTTTTGTTAATTTCCTTTCAAAAATTTTTTTGTCCGTTTCTCCAACACCATTTACACATTATTGACTTCATTTGAAATTTTAGATAAAAATATATAAACGGCAATAAACTTTTTATACATGATCCTTATACTAATCCTATCCTCAGAGCACGTGTTCCACTCCTAACAAACAGTGCCCCCTGGTGTACCGGTCTCACCGGGACAGGAGTGCTTCTGGCTGGGGTGGTACAATCGTATCGTATGATCCTTATACTGATAATAATGTAACTAATTTCTACTAAGTAAAAAAAGTAAAACAAAAAAAAACTAAGTAAAAAAACATCCCATTAATTAAGAAATGTATTGCCATGGCCAATCAGAACTCAAGAAATTAAAACCAAAATTTTGTATTTTTACATAATTCTACCCCATAACTCCCCTTTAGCAATGTAGGGTAATTATTGTATTAATTACCAAACACTGTGTACATAAAAACCTTTCACTCTCAGATTAGCGTTGATTTGTACAAACACAGTTATAATATATGTGGCTTGACGTATTTCAGCCTATTGCTCGCCATATATTCCAATAAGGAATGTACAGCGAGCGATATGCCGAAATACCCCACGCCACGTATATTGTAGCTATGTGTGTGTACACAGCTTAAAGACAATGAATTCTCACACATACTTGCAAAACGTGCACCTGCCACATGAAGTTTGTGCTAACGGTTTCGGAATTGGAATGCATACGCAAGTTAAATGTTATATTTTAAGTGTCTGGAACAAAATGGCAGTTGAAAAAATACAGTTTGTCAAATTTTACACCAAAAAAGAGAATTTTCGAGTACTTACTGTTTTTGTAGCTTCCTGAGATTATTGCAGTGCTTCAAGTGATTGGGTATTCTATTTTTAGAGCCATTAACAATGCGTTTTGATGGCATTTTTTAAATATATACGCTAACAAACAAGGAGCGTATAGTTTCGTTACTTGCCGACGGGAGATTCTAGCCCGGAATGAATGACGAGCTGTGAAATGTGTTAGAATTTGGTAAAAAAGGAAGTATTTATTTAATTGTTAAATCCACAGATATCATAACGAGAATAAGAGGCCGTACTTTTATAGATGTATGTATTATGTATATATTTTAAATTAAAATTATTGTATAAAATCATTATTAAGGCGATAAACATAGACTGAAGTTTTAAAAGCGGGTTTTATGGTGTATCAATGTTTTTATTTTTCATGGTCGAATGCCTACATCAATTACAAAAAAAAATAAGCAGATTGAAAAATAAAAGTCCATTATTTGGTAACAAAAAATATCAAGTCTGAGAATGACACACGAAAGGTAGTATTAAGCCGTTTTAGAGAGCCGTTTTTCAGCAAATTACAATTCTGCCCCTATAATATGCTCTTAACTCCTTATAAAAGGAAAACATTTTCAAATAATGATTATGGTTTTCTACAACGAATTTACATTTTTCTGCTTGAAAAATGATAACTCGGGGGTACATGTTTAAATACTTTTTATTTTCAGAAAGACAATCGATAATAGCACATAAAAACACTGGTTTGGTGAATTCGAAGAATTGAAAAAAAATATCGACGCCGGAAAGAAAACATGGCTAAAGCAACATACAGCTGTGACATTAAAGATGAACCTACACAATAAGCTATATTGTTCGTTGACATACGTTCATCTTTAATGTTACAGCTATGTAGCGCTTTAGCCGTGTTTCCTTTCCAGCAGTCACCGTACATATCTTAGTTCTTGTAGAATGAAATAAAAATCTACATATTCTAAATATATAAATACTATTTCCTTTCAACCGAAATAAAACAGAATAAACCTTCATCGAGGACCTAGCCAGCCCACAGTAAAAACCGCATCATGTGTTCTGAAAAAAAAATTATCATTTAAAATAAAACAATAACTTTATTTAAACAAACACCACTTTTATTTTTTATATACTTTATGCCGACCGGGTTTCGCTACAACCGTAGCTTCTTCAGGGCAGTACAATCTCTACTGAATTATCACATTAAAAACAAAGTTTGTGAACAAAACGTACAATATTTTTCCCTTGTGATGACATACTTTGTTCATCAGAAGGGAAAAATATTCTCCCATCTGTTCATACATATGAAGAATGAAAAAAACACGTATGAGCATTGGAGAACAATATATGATGCAGATGTGAGTGGTAATGAAGTCGGGGAAACCAGAGGAAGACCTGGCACGATCAAGTGAATCATTGCTTGCGGCGGGCCACGTCAAGAGTCAGAATAATAGAATAGTATGTATGAATGTGAATGAGGCAAGGATTGTATGCCAAGACCGAGTTGTTTGGCGGTCTGTCCTCTCTGAATACCCAGCGGGAAAACAGCGTGACAATTAGTTAGTTAAAGCATTATTAATTTTGGTAAATTTTTGAGATCGCTGGCAATGGTTAATACGCACTTTTTTTTTAAAAAATCTTTTGATTCACCTTAATTACATTAAAAGACAACTATTTGCATTGGGGGAAGTGGAAAACATTTCATTCTACATGGTTTATGATACAAAAGAAAGTGCCCCTTTATAACGCCTACTAGCGTCAAGGCAAGAAAAACATCCCAGTTTTCAAGTAGTTTAGCGGCTACGCTAGGTTTGTGTAACATGGTTTGTGATTCAAAATAAAGTGCCCCTTTATAACGCCTACTCGCATCAAGGCAAGAAAAAATTTAGAATGAAATATTTTCCACTTCCCCCAATGCAAATAGTTGCCTTTTAATGTAATTAAGATGAATCAAAAGATTTTTTCAAAAAAAGTGCATATTAACCGTTGCCAGCGATCTCCAAAAATTACCTTAATTTTACCTGCCAATAAAAATGTTATGGTCTGCCAAACAATGTTATAAGATGTTCCTAATGTGAAGCTTCAAAGACTGGAACATTTTCTGAAACAAAATTTGTGAAACATTAACCACTCGGATCCATAAGCTTGTTTTAACGATAATACTTTGATTATATAATTTATTTATTTATTTATTTTATTTATTTATTGTTTGAAAATATTACATAATACAATATAGTGAACTTAAAATGCCCAACTAGGCAATTGCCCGTTTTAGGACATTCCAGTATGATAATGTTTTTACATGTAAATTATAGTAAATTATAGTGTTGACTATTCTGTTGGTAAAATAATACATATGTATATTCATATTCTAGAATACTTTCAGTTATACCACGACATTTTTTACTATTGTTTAGCTGACATAATAAACTAAAGAAATATTAATAGATAAAACAAGTAAAATGAATTTGAAAATGAAAATGAATGAAGAAATTCTGTTGGTAAAATAATACATATATGTATATATTCATAATCTAGTATACTTTCAGTTATATCACGACATTTTTTTGCTATTGTTTAGCTGACATAATAAACTAAAGAGATGTTAATAGATAAAACAAGAAAATGAAAAATAAAAATGAAAGTAAAGAAGGAACTTTTCCTTTAAGGAAAAATATCACGAAGAATTGAGCAATTTTCGAAGTTACTTTATGTAAAAATACAGTTACTGTAATGCTAATATAATACCAATATAAATTAAAATGTAAAGAAAAACAAAAATTACAATTCAATTACTGTTGTTTAGCATATTCTCGCATTCAGCTCTCCCCAAGACCAGAAGCCAATTAGTAACCTGCATACGCAGAATATTAGTACTCATTGCCTTCCATGCATCAGGTATGAGATTGAGCAATTTAGGGCCTAGGTATGAGAATTGTCTCTGTGCTAAAGATGAGGAAGTGGTGGGCGGAACTATTGGGTTTTTTTTTGCATGTCTTGTATTATGACAGTGGTTTACGGAAGCGTAGTGGTGCCTCTGTTTTTGAGTGTGTAATATGATTTTCCTTATGTATAATTGTCTTACATCAAGAACACGAAACTCTGCGAACAATGAATCGCTGGGGTACCTGAAAGGTTTTTTCAGTATGACTCTTATAAGCGATTTCTGGGATTTAGCTAAGGGATCGAGTATAGTTTTAGCACAACCGCCCCAACCTAGGGAAGCATAGTCTAATATGGAATTACACATTGCAAAGTAAATTCGTTTCAAATCATTTACGCATAGAATATTTCTTATTGCTATGAACAGATGTGTAAGTTTCCTGACCTTTGTGGAAGTTAAGGCTATATATTTGTCCCATCTCAGAAATTTATCAATGATAATTCCTAGGTATCTTATATTGTCCACACATTCTAAGGTATTGCATTTACATGTAATAATGTCGTTGCAATGGTGTATTCTAATGTTAAGGATTTCTTGTGGTTGACCCGCTTGAGTTGAACTGAAGCAGATGAATTTCGTTTTATCCGAGTTTAGAGTGAGGAGATTACTATCTAGCCACTGTTTAACTTTGTTTATGCCGAATTCAGCTTTACTGCAAGACTCATTCCAGGTTTTGCCTTCAAATAAAAGTACTGTATCGTCAGCAAATGTAATTATGTGGTCTGCAAAGGAAGTATTACATAAGTCATTTATATAAACATTAAACAGTATGGGACCTAGAGTACTTCCTTGCGGTACGCCATATTTAATATTGGCTGGATCACTTAGAGTACCGTTAATATCCACTCTTTGGCTCCTGTTTTCTAGGTAACTAACCAACCACTTGAAAATTTGACCCTGTATCCCAATTCGCTGTAGTTTATTCAGCAGAATTTTGTGCGAGATAGTGTCAAATGCTTTAGCTAGATCTAAAAAAAGTGCAATGCATTTACTACCTTTATCTAGGTTATTGGAGATGATTTTTGTCAAATTAGCGATGGCGTTTTCAGTGCTTAAACCTTTGCGAAAGCCGAATTGTCTACTAGAAAGGATGTTGTTATTTTCTAGATAATGGGTGAGACGGTTCTTTACAATTTTCTCCAAAATTTTTGGAGACCGAGTTGAGCAGAGAAACCGGCCGGTAGTTATGTATCAGTGATTTGTCCCCACTTTTATGCAGTAAAATGACGATTGACTGCTTTAAATGGTTAGGGAATTTCCCTGATTTAAAGCTTAGATTCGCAATGAACGCAATCGGTAATGCTATGTATACTTTAATGATTTTTAGAAGATTCGATGAAATCTTATCGGGACCACATGCTTTTGATGACTTAAGGTCGTCAATTATCTTCATGACTTCGTTAGATGACGTTGTGATTGAGTCTATTTTGTGACCGATATTAGGGATAGTTAAATTGGCGAGAGCGGTTTCTGATTTCTTACACTTATCGAGAATTTTTTTCGCAAGTGTGTCTCCCACAGATGAAAAGTAACAGTTTGCAAAGTTTGCCATATCTTTGGGAACTTCAGAGTTTGATGTGTTAATGTATAGCGATTTAATTTCTGAAGATTTATTGATTTTGGATTTGGTTATGTTGCGAAAGGTATCCCAAAAACGTTTTGGATTGCAGTTGTTTTCGTAAATGAGTTTCTTATAATAATTTTCTTTCGCCGATGTAATTAATTTCTTACACAAATTCCTATACTTTTTATAATAACATTGTAATACCAAATTCTCAGGATATGTTTTTGCCTTTTCATGAAGATGATTTCTTCTGTGAATCGATTTAACTAGACCCAGGGTGATCCATGGTGTGAATTTAGTTTGTTTATTAGATATGGTTATATTACTTGTGTGTTTTAATATGTACTCGTGTAGTTTGGTAATAAATTCTTTCATTGCTAAGTCAGTGTCTGATTGATCTAGAACATTTAGCCAGTTTTCTGCGCTCAAGTCCTCAATTAAATTATTGAAATTAGTTTTAGCAACGTATTTAATTTTCGAAGAAATGGGAGGCTTGTTTTTAAGACAAAGAGATGTTGTATAGTGGTCTGAAATAGTTGAGTGTATAACATAAGTGTCAATAAAGTTAATATTTTTCACATTGATGTGATCAAGACAGGATTTATTCGAGCCCTGTTCACGGGTAAAGCTGTTAATAGTCTGTGTGAAACCATTTTCCGCAAGTAGACATAGATAATCGATTGATTGACGGTGGTAATCAGGGATAGTATTAATGTTTAAATCTCCCATAATAATTTGCTGTTCAAATTTTTTAGCATTGTTTAAAATTGATTGCAATGAAAACAGGAAGGGGTCAATATTGATGAAGGAAGGAGATCTGTAAATGGCAAATATGCATATGTTATTATTCAATACTATTTTCATACAGTTTGATTGTGCTAAAGGAATTTCCTCTACATGAGCTTTAATTCCGTCCTTGATGTAGATAACAATTCCACTAGATTTGTTGAGGGTGGTTGTGGTGTGATATTCAGTGTAATCGTGGATTGATTTTACGGTGTAGTATTTGTTTAACCAGCATTCAGTTAATATTAAAACATCAAAAGAGGAATTAAATAGATCAAGAAAAATTGTAAAGTCGTCGAGATTCGATATGCTTCTAATATTCTGGTGTATGATTTTTAGGCTATATGAGTCCCAGTTATAGTTGTTTAAATTCTCCAGATCTCGAATTATATTCATATTAACGCTAATACCAGAATCATTGCAATTATCCGAAGGTAACTGAAACATAATTATGTTTAAATTTATTATGATGTGTAGTGGTGAACCCGTAGTTCTTGTGCGAAAAGTCAGCAAACAAATAGTAAAAATAGAAAGTGTAAATTACGGTGTTGTTCATCAGTATTTTATTAATATATTGTATAGGAGATTGTGAGTTCTGATAGTATGATGCGTATTTTTCTTCGAGATGAAGATTGATTCCGTTACGAGCATATAGAAGAGAAAAATATGAGAAAAGTGAATTATTATAGATATAAAAGATGTTATAAAATATGATGTTGTTGGTATGTTTCGTAAAGAAGCACTCTAAGCAGGTGATGATTATGTAAGTATCTGTCATGAAGGCTGTAAATTCAGTAAATATAAAAACAATAAAATGGCCAGATGCATAGTATGTGCTGTTCTTGTAGAGAAGTTGATGCGAAAAAAATGCCAAAAAACAATAATTGAATACCATGACATGCGAAAAATGCAAAAGTAGAACCAATACTAGGACATATTTATGTAAATTAAGATTTTTTCCAGATTTATATAGATTTGCTGGGAACATCATCTTACAAATACTATCGCTGCTTGTGATAAGTTCATATGAGTTTGATTGAAGAACGAAAAATACATTATTATGCGTGTAAAAAAGAATGTTTGAGGTGTTGGCATGCCTCATAAAACAACAACAAAGAACAATCAATACAATTAATACCAATAATAGAGAGAGTGCATTATTATGAGATAATGAGAGTACATTATATAACGTGAATGATAATGTTGATACATAGTATTCCAAATTAAAATATATTTTAACAGTAAAGTGCATAATATAGTGTATAATGCTTCTGCTTGTAATTGATAGGTGTGATAAAAAACAATAATTAAATACAGTAACATGTGAAAAATGCAAAAGTATGATTAAAAATGTGCGTGGGCATTTGTAACGGGATTTTTTCCCAGATATATAAACAGTAGGTATACGTCTGTAGTATCCTAAAGTTAAATTAAATGTGCTAATCATGGATGTCGAAAACTGAATATAGAATATATTACCTTCAATATATAATATTCTGATGAGAATTATGAACTGCCTCTTAAATGCCCAAGAATTGAATGTAATACCGCACTTCAACGAGCGAATAATTAAATACAAGGTAGATGTACCACTCGCATTTCTAACTTGTATAAGTAAATCGAACAGAACCCAGTACATAATAATGCTGAAAAAATATGTAAATAAAACAGTAGTAATGGTTTTTGAGAAATAAAAAAACATTATTTTGACAGAGCTCGAGCATTTGAAGTTAATGTAAATTCTGTAAATACAAGTGAATATAATAATAGTTAACCAAAACAAAAAGATTATTACAGAAAATATGAGCATCATATAGTGAGTAAATAAGATATTAATACTCTGATTTTTATTTGTACAATAAATTATTTTTTTTTTATTTTGATTCCTACGAGAACATGCTGGAAGAATAATATTTACACAGTAAACTGATATTATCTTAAAGAATACTAAAACAGCGTGATTTTTGTTGATTAGAGGAAGAGTATGGTTAGAATTTTTAATTGTAAGATTTGTAATTTTTATAATAATTTTGCTGTTACTAGAGAAAGCTACTAATGAAAGTAAGAATGAATTATTTTGATAAATATTAGTTATTATAATTAAACTTAGTGTGAGTGAATTGTAGATGGCGGTAATACTCAAATAAAAACTTGTACTGAATGTATTATTTATGTAGATATATAATTTGTTTTTAGAGAGAGTTAAAGAAACGTGAGTTACAGTCAAAGGAGGTAACGTATAATAAAAATAGTGAATACTGATATAAACAATTTTCACACTGATTTTGTTGCTACATGAAAGAACTACTAAAAAGAGTAAGAATGCATTATTTTGAATTGATACATTATTTTTAAAGACAATGAAAAAACTCATATGAAAACTAGCGATGAAAATGATATTAACCGGATTATTTTCGTTTAGCAGTGCAGTAAATGTTGAGGTACTTTTTATCAACTGTCACAGTTGTTGGCGTTTTTCTCGATCAAGATCAATGATGTTTTTGATCGTAATAATTTTGGATGTATCCGTTTGTCTTAGCAGAATGCGCCCCAATAATGTCTAGATAGAGTGTTGCGCTGCGCGCTGTAACTCCGACAAAAACAACAGGCCAGATTTGAAACACTTGTGTGTGTGATACGCACACAAGCATGCGCAACTTCTATGGTTTTACAAGCGCGGCAGTCGTGCTGAGTGATACCAGCTCCCGAGTATTTCCCATAAAAGTGGGTAAAAAATATGTTTCGATTTTGCGGGACCTATAATTCGTTTAATTTTGAATTCATTCAAGTAAGATAGTTTTCTACATATAATGATATAAATGAAAAGAAAATCATTGTTAAAAGAGATTTATTTTTATTTGATCATTTTAACAAATAAAGACAACGAAAATCATTAGAACCGGTTTTATTTAGTTATACTATAATAAAGAAAAAATACATTTAAAAAATTAAGTTTTTTAGAAAGAAATGTAATAATACTATAGATAATGTATTAAAAGCTAAAACATTAATAGGTAGGTCCTAGGTATCAGTCGTCACACCACTCTTTTCATTTGATCAAACGAAAAAATGGTGTGACGCGTTGAATTTCTATCAAAAAAACAAATTTCGTATTTCAAACAAATTTCGTATTCATAACTTTTTAAAATATAGTGTTAACGCGAAGAATTTACAAACACTTAAAACGCAAAAACAAACTTTCACATTTATATTATTATATACTGGCTTTTGCCCCCGGCTTCGCTCGCATATTCGTCCCCCCCCCCCCCCCCCCCCCGCGCCCCGCTACCCCTCCCAATCAATCAACAATCAAATACGTTCCGTTTCGCATTCATAATATTAGTATAGCTGTTGGCTTAGGTCAAAATGTAGATTAGTACCTATTTTATATTTGTATCTACCTACACTAAATATTCATATTAGCAAAGAAATCTCCATAGTAACCTAAACAAATAACAAACAATATATTACTGCCTATGTTACTCGCAAATAATGTAGCTTTCGATTAGTGAAAGAATTTTTATATTCCATTCGGTATTTATTGCATGAAAAAGTAACGACATATCCATCCACACAAACTTTCGCATTTATAATATTAGTAAGATATGTACTTTTGGATAATTATCAAAAACCTATTTTAAAATTAACAACGCACTCATGGGAAAATTTTATTTGAAGAACAGGCAACCCTGTAAACATGGCGTCAAATGGCGTTGTCCTAAGATCAAACTGTCAGACCAAATTACACCATTAAAACTGAATTGTTTCTTTAACTAAATGGTTATTTAAAGGTTACTTATCGATGATAGGTAACATTTATAGTTATTTTCAATCGTCCTTTGTAATTCCTGCACACTGTTATAGCGCAAATCGTCATTTTCAAATGTCACACAACACGTGTTTACCGCACAACCAGTGTTGCCAATTCAACTACTTCAAAATATGCTAGAGTGATGTGAAAAATATGCCAGAAATATGCTAAATAGGGTACATGCAGTATATGTAATATAGTGTTTTCAATGCATTTAATACAAGTAAAAAAAATAACTAAACTCGAATATCACACCTAAAACCCCCGAAAAAATTTATTAAATTAATTAATTCACTTTTAAAGTTGTATGCAAATTCATATATCAAAAACGAGTCATCATTGACTTGCGAGATTGTGACGTCACAACGCACCCACCTAGTCCCACGTCAAATTGTTTTTGACAGTTTTTGTTCCAGCTGCTATGCTGGTTTGAATAAGTTTGATAGTCATAATCGTTTAGTTATGCATCCTAAGCCCATTCGTTTGTGTAAAACATACATTGTAAATACATACTATCATGACAGACAGTGGTTTTCTACAAAGACAGTCTGACAATTTGCCAAAAATCGACGCGATTATAATGGCAGTTACATGTACCTTTTCATCGCATGACACCGCTTTTTACACATAATAACATTATTTGTGACGTTTATAAATAGTTTGTTTGGTGTTGAAGATGTTGTATTTGTACACTTTAGTACAACACAGTATTTATAAACGGTATCTACGGACATTTTCTTCGATAAACAAATGATCAACTGCAGACTGATTACTGGATTACGACTTGCGACTTATGACATCTGTCAAGAAGTGCGCAGTGACGTCACAAGCCAAAACCGCGCGAAAAGGGCGTTTTAGCGCTAATTTGAAAATTGAATATTCAAAACGTTATTGAAGGACTATTTCCTATCGTAAAAAAATTTTTTTTGAATATTCCAGTTTGTAATTTTTTTCTTTAATTTTTGGTAAAACAAAAAAAAAATGTGATTGTACCCTATTACTTTATAAAATGCCAAAAAATATGCCAAGACGTTTTTTATAATTAATATTCGTGCATTTTGTTCGATGTAACGTCATGTCGCTGTGTTTGCTGTCAGAAAATCGGTATTTGCATAACTCCGATAAATGATCTAACAAATCTAGTGCTCTGCTTTCTGGGTGTTCAAAATTTTTTTTACAATGGGAAAGTTAATGATTTTTTGACTTTTCATTGGCTCAATTGATTTTATGTGCTTTGTTGATAAAATATGTAGCTTCAAAATAGACATTTTTGCAATCATGTCGCACTTGCAGTACTTAGGGTGCATACGTTAATTACGTGAGCACTTTTTCTTCCAATCTATACCCCTCCCCGCCCTTGGTGAGTTAAATTTGGGCAACTTCGTATATTATTTTCAAGTAACGTGAGATTTTGCTGGACCCCCTTCCCTTTTTGAGCTCACGTAATTAATGTATGCGCCCTGAAAAAATAGGCTAAGTGTCGTTTTCAACAGGCTGCAACCACTCTTTAAAGTCTGCCATTTTCTCCCAGTCTGACCGGTAATGTTGATTATCCTTAGGCGGCATAATGGTATCAAAATCAAATTGCAGAAACACACATATTGCACAGTAATAAACTTTTACTCTTAAAACAACACGCGAGACAAAATGTGACTAGTTAGGGGAATCCTATGGTATAGACGGTATAGAGAATCTACAAACGCCCGAAAAAGGGTTGTCCAAAGTGCAAGTGAGGTGGGGACACCGACTCCGACAAAGTTATCGATATCGTTTTGTTAAAAAAAAAGGTTTTTATTATTTTCATGTTTCTGTAAAAATAAGCCAAATAAATATGCTATATGCTAAAAGCATAAGAAGTATGCTAAACACGGAGTAATTATGCCAAATTTAGCATATAATATGCTAAATTGGCAACACTGCGCACAACGATAGTGTCGCCACTGAGCGGACAGGACGAGCTTATGAACTAATAGTTGGCTGATATTTTTTTTGGCGTTTTGACGCTCGAGCGCTCTATCTAGACATTATATAATCAAAGCGATAATATAACATTAACAGACATTTGTATGACGTTCGAGGCGTACGTGACTTATTAAAGTAAAATTGAAAGCATATTTTTTCAATACAAATGTCATTTAACCTCAAATTGATTTACAAATAAATTAGCTGAATGTTAATGTAATTACCTGTTTTCTGGTTCAATTGCGGACACATTTAAACCATTTTTTCACCTCTGGAATTCATTTAAACGATTTTTGACCGAAATATGCCCATCGGCGACGTAAGCAATGCAAATTCAAATACGATTTTGGACGAATTCATGACATTCATGTTCTTGACACAACACAAAGTTTGACCTATCTCATAAATGAACTAATACCTAGATCGATATCTTCGGGCTATTTGTATGGAACGGGTGTCAACACTATTTGACCATAAATAATGCTCATTCCGCGATTATGACGTCACGGACCATCGACAAGGATAGAGGAAAGTAAAAAAAAAAAAAAAAAAAAGATACTACCTTGGACAATACCAGTACCTACCCAAATCATTAGCCTAAAAATTATTTTAAAAATAAAATGAAAAACTCATAATTGCATGTAGTATTTTATTGCTTTATACAGAATAACACAAAAAAACGGAAATACAATCATGTGCAAACACATTTAGAAGGAACTTAATCATAATTAATGAAAATCTGAGTAATAATAATAAAAAAGGAAGTGTTTGGATAGATTTTTAGCCCACATGGGAGGCCTTGAGGAAAAAATTCTCTCGGGGCCTATGTCATCTTTAGGGATGCGGTGTGGAGTCTTTTTAGGAAAAGGAAAGGGAGGAAGTTTTGAGAAGGAAAAATGTACAGAGGGGTAGTTAGGAATCTGGGGGTTAATATGTTCAAGAGTGATGGATGTATGAATCTATGCGTCTTACTGCGGCTAAGGCGATGGTTGACCGAGTATGGCTGCAGAGGTCTGAAGACAATGTAATAACAGAGTGCAATTCACACACGGTACGCTGCTCAGCCCAGGGAACACGTTTGGTTCTGAAATAAACATATTCATCACATTAACCAAAGTTCGCAAGCAAAACATATAATATTATCTCCTTTAATGAAATATAAATCCAGATGTATACCTGTATAATCTTCCACTACTTTTTTGGCAGCAAAACGCACGGTACTCGGCCCAGGTAGAACACGTTTGGTTCTGAAACAAAAAAAAATTCATTACATTACCCAGCCTCATCCTATGAACTATATCCTACCACTGCAGAGTATAAAAGAGAAAATAAATTAAGAACAACGACCATGCGTCTCGGATACGCGCCTGTCATATTAAATATCTTAATAATAATGGAATTGCTGTGTTTGAAGAAATAATAAATGTATTGAATATCTTTATAATAAGAAAGACTCAGTAAATCAGCATCTATCTCTATGAATAAAATAGGTTGATGCCATATAGAGTATGGAGAAGACTTTATACCTTTTAAACTGTAATTGTGGTCTTGGACGGCACCATTCGTGCTGGACACTCCAGGTAGAATATGGATAGTCTAAAAATGAAAATAGATACAATTTTTAGGTGAAGCTAGGGAAAAGTTACAAAGTATATTAGGAACACTGAACAAACAAAAGATTCGCACCTGTATTTTGGTATCCTACGATCGTTTACGTTTTCTTTAGGTAAACCCCGATGTGTTCCGATTCCATGAAGATTAAGGGTCGGCAAAGCGTCTTTTTTTAACGTGCCATTGGAATTTTTGCAGTTATTAGTGAAATGGGAACCAAACATAACCACAACTTCCCAAAATCGGATAAGCAATAGTCAGATCTGCCGATTCTCAACGCCCATTCCCATAACGACTCTCATTATTTTCGCAGTTAGGTACTCTGTATCGAACTGAAACACTATCCTCACAGCCTTCGACACTGAAACGATATTTAGGAAGCATTTTTTCAAAATATTTCGTTGTTTTGAATGTTCGGATTGTTTCGGCCAACGTGCTATTTGACATATAATACCATAGATATCCCACCGTATATACCACTCAGTTCTCAAAAGTTTTTCTATGGAAATTGTAAGATTCCTATTGGTAGTCATTACTATGACGTCGTCATGATCACGTGACCGGGTTACAAAAACTGACGGAGTTATACCCCCCTGACCTATCTGCAGGGCAGTGTTCCCGAACCCAAAATTTCAAAATCGGGAGAATTTTAGCCTAAAAATCGGGAGAAAACGGGAGAATTTTGAAGAAATCGGGAGATGACTAAAATTATTGTAATAAAATTCATCCCTTGTCAATATTCCGAATTCCTTTTATTATTCCGAAGCAGAACCTTAACAATAAATGAAAAAACCCATAAGCAGCACTATCAATACGATTATTGTAGATGTTGCCCGTGGAATAACGCAATTTTTCCCTAACGTTCAACGGGGACTTACTTTACATTTGGAAACTCAGCCCAAATTTTTGTGAAACTTGACCTTAGGGGCCGTTCAAGTATTACGTAACGCAAATTAGGGGGGGGGGGGGTCTTGTTAAATGTTACTGTGCGTTACCAGTGCGGGAGGGGGATTCGAAAAACGCGTTACGTAACATGATTTTTTTATTTAAATAAAAAAACTAGGGAATGCTCAAGTTGGCAAGCCTTTTCGTTTATGTTTTACAGAGAATCCCTCGACTGTATTGTACGTTATTTTAATTTTATTTTGTTGTCAGTATTCGTTAGTGTTTTAAACACGAAATACGCATAAACACAAATTGCTGTAGTCAGTGTTGTTAAAGTGAGTTACTATAATTTCCCCAAAAGCGAAATATTCACATCATCAACTGTTCTTGGCCTATAAAGGCTCTCGTGACAAGGGAAGAACGTGAAAAGTTGCAGTCAGGACTCGAAAAGGGTTTCTCTCCACTGTGAATCAGCGATTGCTTTCTTAGACGTCCCTTTTGAGAACATGAATAGTTGCAGTCGGGACACGAAAAAGGTTTTTGTCCACTATGGAAAAACTTGCGATTTTTTTAGATTTATCTTCGTAGTACATGCATAGTTTCACTCAGAACATGAAAATGGCTTTTCTCCACTATGAATCGCGCTGTGGATTTTAATAACTGCAAAAAAACTTCCTTTCGCGATCTTTAATAACTGCACTCGGGACAAGAAAATGATTTTTGTCCGCTGTGGATAAACATGTGATTTTTTTATGCCTCTTTGTGAAACATTAATAGTAAATAGTCGCAGTAGAAACATGTAAAAGGTTTTATGTTACTGTGAGTCGGCAAATGATTTCTAAGTTCCTTTGTACAACATGAAAAATTACAGACGGGACATGAAAAAGGTTTTTTTCCACTGTGGGTAAACATGTGAATTTTTAGATACCGTTTTGTAGTGCATGAATAACGTTTTAATTTTTTTCGAGAAGAAAAATAGTTGCAGTAAGGACATGAAAAGGTTTCTCTCCATTGTGGGTAAACATGGGATTATTAGATTTCTCTTCGTAGTACAAGAATAGTTGCAGCCGGAGCATGAAAAAGGTTTTTCTCTACATGAGTCAGCAAGTGAATTCTCTTAGATATCCCTTTTGAGAACACGAATAGTTGCAGTCAGGACATGAAAAAGGTTTTTCTCTTCCGTGAATTTTACTGTGGATTTTTAAATCTTCCTTTCAAGAACTTGTGTAACTGCATTTGGGACAAGAAAATGTTTTTTGTCCACTGTGGGTAAATAAGGTTTATTTGTGCCTCTTTGTAGAACCAACATGAATAATCACAGTAGAAACATGTATACGGTTTTATGTCACTGTGATTCAGCAAATGATTGTTAAGAAGTTGCTTTGTACGACATAAAAAAGGTTTTTCATCACTGTTAGTTAGCAAGTGCCGTTTTAGTTATTTTTTCGAGGAGGAGAATAGTTGCAGTCAGGACATGAAAAGAGTTTGAGCGCCTTGTTAGTGCATCTCCTCCAGAGACAACGTTAATGTCTTTGTTGCAACTTTTTTGCTAGGAGCAGGCCAATTTCCCACTTTTTTTATATAATATTGGGAATATTTCATTTTTAGAAATACTTCTACTCGTACCTGCGCCTGCGTCAGGGTCTGAGGTGGTCATAATTAAAAAAAAATTATATAAATATATTAAGTTAGTAGAACAAAGTACTGAAAAACCTTCTGATTCGAAGAGGCGTTACGTAATAAATTATAAATTCCACCTCATAATTCATAGATGATCGGTTTGCATGGGTCTATAATGGAGATATGCTTAGATTGCGGTATTTCTTAAGAATTTTTTTTTTACCATACACAATTAGTTGCCAGTTGAGCGGACGAAGAATCGATGAGAAACGAATTCGCTAAGAACTTCGAAAAATCGGGAGATTTTGATGCCATTCCGGTAGATCGGGAGATGAAGTGAAAAATCGGGAGATCTCCCGAAAAATCGGGAGCTTCGGTAACACTGCTGCAGGGGGGTATAGGTATAATTAAACTCCGTCAGTTTTTGTAACCCGGTCACGTGATCATGACGACGTCATAGTAATGACTACCAATAGGAATCTTACAATTTCCATAGAAAAATTTTTGAGAACTGAGTGGTATATACGGTGGGATATCTATGGTATTATATGTCAAATAGCATAGCACGTTGGCCGAAACAATCCGAACATTCAAAACAACGAAATATTTTGAAAAAATGCTTCCTAAATATCGTTTCAGTGTCGAAGGCTGTGAGGATAGTGTTTCAGTTCGACACAGAGTACCTAACTGCGAAAATAATGAGAGTTGTTTTGGGAATGGGCGTTGAGAATCGGCAGATCTGACTATTGCTTATCCGATTTTGGGAAGTTGTGGTTATGTTTGGTTCCCATTTCACTAATAACTGCAAAAATTCCAATGGCACGTTAAAAAAAGACGCTTTGCCGACCCTTAATCTTCATGGAATCGGAACACGTCGGGGTTTACCTAAAGAAAACGTAAACGATCGTAGGATACCAAAATACAGGTGCGAATCTTTTGTTTGTTCAGTGTTCCTAATATACTTTGTAACTTTTCCCTAACTTCACCTAAAAATTGTATCTATTTTCATTTTTAGACTATCCATATTCTACCTGGAGTGTCCAGCACGAATGGTGCCGTCCAAGACCACAATTGCAGTTTAAAAGGTATAAAGTCTTCTCTGTACTCTATATGGCATCAACCTATTTTATTCATAGAGATAGATGCTGATTCACTGAGCCTTATTATAAAGATATTCAATACATTTATTATTTCTTCAAACACAGCAATTCCATTATTATTAAGATATTTAATATGACAGGCGCGTATCCGAGACGCGTGGTCGTTGTTCTTAATTTATTTTCTCTTTTATACTCTGCAGTGGTAGGATATAGTTCATAGGATGAGGCTGGGTAATGAAATGAATTTTTTTTTGTTTCAGAACCAAACGTGTTCTACCCGGGCCGAGTACCGTGCGTTTTGCTGCCAAAAAAGTAGTGGAAGATTATACAGGTATACATCTGGATTTATATTTCATTAAAGGAGATAATATTATATGTTTTGCTTGCGAACTTTGGTTAATGTGGTGAATATGTTTATTTCAGAACCAAACGTGTTCCCTGGGCGGCTGAGCAGCGTACCGTGTGTGAATTGCACTCTGTTATTACATTGTCTTCAGACCTCTGCAGCCATACTCGGTCAACCATCGCCTTAGCCGCAGTAAGACGGATAGATTCATACATCCATCACTCTTGAACATATTGACCCCCAGATTCCTAACTACCCCTCTGTACATTTTTCCTTCTCAAAACTTCCTCCCTTTCCTTTTCCTAAAAAGACTCCACACCGCATCCCTAAAGATGACAGGCCCCGAGAGAATTTTTTCCCCAAGGCCTCCCATGTGGGCTAAAAATCTATCCAAACACTTCCTTTTTTATTATTATTACTCAGATTTTCATTAATTATGATTAAGTTCCTTCTAAATGTGTTTGCACATGATTGTATTTCCGTTTTTTTGTGTTATTCTGTATACAGCAATAAAATACTACATGCAATTATGAGTTTTTCATTTTATTTTTAAAATAATTTTTAGGCTAATGATTTGGGTAGGTACTGATATTGTCCAAGGTAGTATCTTTTTTTTTTTTACTTTCCTCTATCCTTGTCGATGGTCCGTGACGTCATAATCGCGGAATGAGCATTATTTATGGTCAAATAGTGTTGACACCCGTTCCATACAAAAAGCCCGAAGATATCGATCTAGGTATTAGTTCATTTATGCCTATCTGTAATTCAGCTTTATCTATAAGAATTTGGTCTCGCGTTTTGCAGTTTCAAGGTCAAATCAAACATATACGCCCCTGGTGTTGCCCATGGTGGGGGTAAACCGTCACCCACGGTATAAGTGGGTGACGTACAGTGTTGCCAGCCGTGTCTTGTAAAAAGTCACCTAAAATATATAAAAAGTAACCTTTTTGTGTGAAAAGTAACCTTTCATATGTTTTTCCAGTGGTATGGTAAAAAGTTGATGGAATACATGAGGGGACATCCATAATTATGTGAGCACAAACGGGGGGGGGGGGGGGTCCAGAAAAAATCTCATGTTACTTGAAAAAAATATACAACTTGGCCCAAATTTATCTCACTTAGGGAGAGGGGGGGGGGGGGGATCTAGATTGGAAGAAAAACTGCTCACGTAATTAATGGATGCTCCCTGAGGAGCTCAGTTTTAAAGTGGGACACAAGCCATTTGGATTATTTTTCAGTAGAGCGAGTTTTTTGTTTCGAATATACCGGTATGAAAAATCTAATATTTTTTCTACGTGCATAATCCTTGCGCATAAAGAATCACAAGCCATAATACATAACATTATATAATTTAATACTCTTAGCTGTTTTATTTTTAAGTTTAAAAATGCTTATGTTCGCATTTGATATTAAAAAGAGCAATTGTCCGTTTATGAAACGCATTAACTTGTAATTGTCTGTTTCTGATATAAAGTCTTACAAGGGTCCAGGGTCAACAATATGAAATAAAAGGCTGTTCAAGTTCATTTTTAAGAAGTTTATTTTTTTAATAACATAATAATAAATTGAAACAACCAAAATTACCCACTTAGTGATAAAAATAAGCCGTTTCCGGTACAAATACAAAATAAACGCCGTAAACTCAATATTTTAGAGCAGTTAAAAAGAAAAATCTAAAAATCCGAAAGCTACACATGTGAAAAAAATTATATAAAAAAATTTCGCTCGCCCCTCTTAGAAATATTTAAACCAACTTCACATAGTAGAGACCAAATATAAATTGAATGAAATTTTTAATTTAACTGGAAAAAGAATCTCCTGAGTCATCCCTTAACGACATTTGATCAAGTCTAAAAACAACGCAGTAACTGGGGAAGCTTTCAAGAGGACCATTAATAATTTCCGAAATTTTACTCGGAAATCAATAAGGTACCTAACAAGTAATAAAAAAAGCAATATACCTTTTCAGAAATAATAATTCGCCTGTAAGTGGCCTAAGCACAGTTTGGTAATGCCTCCAGCAATGCAAGCAGCAGTCACGCGATGTTTTTTTTAAATTAAATAATAATATAATTGAATATATAAAATAAATCCACATTAAAATAAAGTTCCACAAAGAACCACCCCGCACTCCGGAAAATTTGAACAAATTCGGTAGGTTATAAAATCACACAATAGTGTGAAAGAGAAAGATGTAAAGTTTTGCAATATGTGTATAGTCTATGGTTTTGCGTGCCGTTAGCCAACAAGCATGATTGGTTTATTTATGCAACAAGCCAACATAAAAAAGAGCCAAAAAGAGCGTTCCGTTTGACGTTGGTTCAAATTCCGTAGGGAATTAGCTCTACGAATTCTGAAAAATCACCTAAAAGTAACCTTTTGAGTAGTGTAACCTAAAAGAAACCTTTCGGAGTTAAAAATCACCTAAAAGGTTACAAAAGTAACCTTCTGGCAACGCTACTGACGTATAAAGGCCAAGCCGATAGTTCACAGTTCACACGCCCTCACCCCGCGCGGCGGTCAGTTCGCGTACGGCCAGGGGCGTATATATCTCTTTACTTAACCTCATAAATATACTTACCCCTAGATCGATATCTTCGGGCTTTCTCCATACTAGTGATGTGGTCGTCAAACTTAACTGTCAAAATGACTTGCGTGGCGCGAATTGACTAAAAGATAGAGGAAGTTTATTTGTCTACCATAGACAATATAATCACTCTATCCTACTTCATGGATTCATTAGCCCAATAAATTATATAAAAAAAATAAAAAAGCTTCAGAGCGGCAAAATTTGAAATTCTGCTTGCATTAGAAAAATGAAAACTCAGGGTACATGTTTTGATATTATTTTTATTTTCACAAATACAAAAATATGAAATACCTTCCGTGGATATATTTCAGCCATCTCACAGCAAAAACTGCAACATGTCTTCTGAAATAAATATGTCACATTAAACAAAGTTTGGGAACGGAACATAGAATACTTGTGATGAACAAAGTTTATATGCGACGGGCCATTTCAAGAGTCAGAATAGTATGTGTTAGTCGGTTTACATGAGTTCGGTGAGTCCAAATAAGTGAGAGGCTTATGGCGGAGAGCAAGTTGTTAATAATCGTCTGCAACAGGGCCTTTCTTTATTTATGGTGGAGAACGAGAGGTTAAACTAAAACTCTACGAGCATTATTTGACCCTATGTATGTGCAAGTAATCATAGCAAATAGAGAAATAAACAGTCACCTTTCTTTGGAATCATGCCACATGTCTTCAGCTGGGACGTTGAACTCTCCTCTGGTGTTCCTGTTATATCTGAAAATTAAAAACAGTTTTTACAATATTTGTATCTCAAATATTACTTAAGATTTAGCATGACAACTGATAAAAAAACTGCAACATGTCTTCTGAAATAAATATGTCACATTAAACAAAGTTTGGGAACGGAACATAGAATACTTGTGATGAACAAAGTTTATATACGACGGGCCACTTTAAGAATCAGAATAGTATGTGTTAGTCGGTTTACATGAGTTCGGTGAGTCCAAATAAGTGAGAGGCTTATGGCGGAGAGCAAGTTGTTAATAATCGTCTGCAACAGGGCCTTTCTTTCTTTATGGTGGAGAACGAGAGGTTAAACTAAAGCTCTACGAGCATTATTTCACCCTATGTATGTTCAAGTAATCATAGCAAATAGAGAAATAAACAATCACCTTTCATTGGAATCATGCGACATGTCTTCAGCTGGGACGTTGAACTCTCCTCTGGTGTTCCTGTTATATCTGAAAATTGAAAACAGTTTTTACAATATTTGTATCTCAAATATTACTTAAGATTTAGCATGGACAAATGATAAACTTATGTTCAGTAAACAACATTTTGTATTGAATGCTACCATTTAAATACCCCACATACATTTAAAGTGAAATTAAACAAGGCAAGGAGTGTATGCCAAGACTGAGTTGTTTGGCGGTCCGTCCTCTCTGCCTATCCTGCGGGGAAACAGTGTAATGGTTTGTTTTAAAGCATTATCAATTTTACCTTGTACGAGGTCTTGTATGAAGTCTTGTGTAAGATGGGCATTTTTAACGTTGACGTTTCAAGCCTCCGCCTATCTTCTGGGGTGAGAGACGATCGTCGGATGAGTCTTTCTCCTTCTGTACAGAGGGTTTTCAGGACTTCAAGCGGCATGCCAGGTGAGAGACGACATCATCGCATACCCAGCCACAATGTATGATCTCACAATCATGGTCACAAATCTGACGTTAACAATGTTCCTATAGTATAGGCTTCGATACGTTAGCAACGTTTTTATGAGGTGGTAGAACATTTTCTGAAACGAAATATGGAAAAACATTAACCACTAGTACCCATAAGCTTGCCTTCACGATAAATTAAGTATTTCGTTCAAACATCATTCCATCTCTATATTTTAACCTCAAATATTGATTTACAGATAAATTAAGGTGAATGATAATGTTTTATGTAATTAATTACCTGATTTCTTGATCAACATTAAACACCTTTTCACCTCTAGAATTCATGTAAGCATTTTTTGAATAAAATATGTTCATCGGCAAATTATCAAAACAACGTGCAAAGTAAACATGGCTGACATGGCGCATAAATATACTAACCCCTAGATCGATATCTTCGGGCTTTCTCCATACTAGTGACTTGGTCGTCAAACTTAACTGTCAAAATGACTTGCGTGGCGCGAATTGACTAAAAGATAGAGGAAGTTTATTTGTCTACCATAGACAATATAATCGCTCTATCCTGCTTCATGGATTCATTAGCCCAATAAATAATATAAAAAATAAAAATGCTTTAGAGCGGCAAAATTTGAAATTCTGCTTGCATTAGAAAAATGAAAACTCAGGGTACATGTTTTGATATTATTTTTATTTTCACAAATACAATGGATAAATGGATAAGTGTTCCAAAAACACAAGATGCTTTATACAAAAATATGAAATACCTTCCGTGGATATATTTCAGCCATCTCACAGCAAAAACTGCAACACGTCTTCTGAAATAAATATGTCACATTAAACAAAGTTTGGGAACGGAACATAGAATACTTGTGATGAACAAAGTTTATATGCGACGGGCCACTTCAAGAGTCAGAATAGTATGTGTTAGTCGGTTTACATGAGTTCGGTGAGTCCAAATAAGTGAGAGGCTTATGGCGGAGAACAAGTTGTTAATAATCGTCTGCAACAGGGCATTTCTTTCTTTATGGTGGAGAACGAGAGGTCAAACTAAAGCTCTACGAGCATTATTTGACCCTACGTATGTGCAAGTAATTATAGCAAGAGAAATAAACTGTCACCTTTCTTTGGAATCATGCGATGTGTCTTCAGCTGGGACGTTAAACTCTCCTCTGGTGTTCCTGTTATACCTGAAAATTGAAAACAGTTTTTACAATATTTGTATCTCAAATATTACTTAAGATTTGGCATGACAACTGATAAAAAAACTGCAACACGTCTTCTGTAATAAATATGTCACATTGAACAAAGTTTGGGAACGGAACATAGAATACTTGTGATGAACAAAGTTTATATGCGACGGGCCACTTCAAGAGTCAGAAAAGTATGTGTTAGTCGGTTTACATGAGTTCGGCGAGTCCAAATAAGTGAGAGGCTTATGGCGGAGAGCAAGTTGTTAATAATCGTCTGCAACAGGGCCTTTCTTTCTTTATGGTGGAGAACGAGAGGTTAAACTAAAGCTCTACGAGCATTATTTGACCCTACGTATGTGCAAGTATCCAGGCGCTATACAAGAATGAGGCCGCTATAATTAGATGTGACAATGAAACAAAAGAAGCCAGTATAAGACAAGGGGTGAGACAGGGATGCTCTCTGTCACCTGTTCTTTTTAACGTTTATATACAGAGTGCGATTGACGACTTGAGAGAGAGAATGAGTCACAGAAAAGGTGTAAAGATACACGGGCAAAAGGTGGATATGATAAGGTTTGCTGACGATATTGCTTTGGTTGCTGAAAGCGAAGAAGAACTGCAAGAGGCCTTAACAACCATGCAAAGCATTCTTCAAAACAACTACAACATGAAGATAAATAAAGACAAAACAAAGCTGCTGACTGTAGGCCGAACGCAACACCAGATGAGAGTAGAGATGGCAGGAGTTCCACTAAAGAACACCAAGGAGTTTGTCTACCTCGGGAGCAAAATAACATGGGACGGTCGGTCTAAGAGCGAGGTCGACAGCCGTATACACCAGGCTAGGCTTGCATTCAATAAAAGATCGAAAGTAATTGAATCAAATAATATAGACCTAAAACTGCGAATACTCCTCATCAAGACCTATGTGTGGAGTATCTTGATGTACGGCTGCGAAACATGGTGCCTATCCGAAAGAGATAAACGGAGACTAGAGGCTTTTGAGATGTGGTCCTATAGAAGATTATTAGGAATTTCCTGGAGAGACCACATTACAAATGAGGAGGTTCTCCAAAGTATCGAAGGAGGAAGGCACCTGCTCAGGACCTTGTCCGAAAGGCGTGCAAGATGGATCGGACATGTTATACGACAAGAAGGTCTCTTGCATACCATAATGGAGGGTATTACCGAGGGGACAAACTCTAGGGGACGCCCACGCCGAGAGTACCTGGACGACCTGCTGGTGGACGTGCGCTGCTCATCATATGCAGAATTCAAAAGAGCCGCACAAGACAGGGAAGAATGGAAAAGAAAATTAAAGGAAATTGCTGCAAACCAATCCCAGGATTGAAACCAGAGAGAGATGTGCAAGTAATTATAGCAAGAGAAATAAACTATCACCTTTCTTTGGAATCATGCGACGTGTCTTCAGCTGGGACGTTAAACTCTCCTCTGGTATTCCTGTTATACCTGAAAATTGAAAACAGTTTTTACAATATTTGTATCTCAAATATTACTTAAGATTTAGCATGACAACTGATAAACTTATGTTCACTAAACAACATTTTGTATTGAATGCTACCATTTAAATACCCCACATACATTGAAAGTAAAATTGAACAAGGCAAGGAGTGTATGCGAAGACTGAGTTGTTTGACGGTCCGTCCTCTCTGCCTATCCTGCAGGGAAACAGTGTAATAGTTTGTTTTAAAGCATTATCAATTTTACCTTGTACGAGGTCTTGTATGAAGTCTTGTATAAGATGGGCATTTTTAACGTTGACGTTTCAAGCCTCCGCCTATCTTCTGGGGTGAAAGACGATCGACGGATGAGTTTTTCTCCTTCTGTCCAGAGGGTTTTCGGGACTTCAAGCGGCATGCCAGGTGAGAGACGACATCATCGCATCCCCAGCCACAATGAATGATCTCACAATGATGGTCACAAATCTGACGTTAACAATGTTATGAAATGTTCCTAAAGTATAGGCTTCGATACGTTAACAACGTTTTAATGAGGCGGTAGAACATTTTCTGAAACGAAATATGGAAAAACATTAACCACTAGTACCCATAAGCTTGCCTTTACGATAAAATCAAAAAACCTCTATATTTTAACCTCAAATATTGATTTACAGATAAATTAAGGTGAATAATGTTTTATGTAATTAATTACCTGATTTCTTGATCAACACTAAACACTTGTTTCACCTCTAGAATTCATGTAAGCATTTTTGAATAAAATATGTTCATCGGCAAATTATTAAAACAACGTGCAACGGCGTCCGTAAATAAACATAACATGGCGGATGGCAAATCCATAGATGCAAGTCTATTTCCTGCAGATAGTGCGGTGTGCGGTTTCCTGCATTTGGTACCATAAATAATACATACATTTGGTACCTTTTTTTTTTAGTGACGTAGGTGTATGAGCATCTCTTTCTGACACACGCAGAGAGCGAGAGATGGCGAAAATCAAAATTACAGACCTATCTAAAATTCAGCTTTGTCTGTGGTGTGTGGCACTTTCGCTAGAGTAAGAGTTATTTATGGTCACAGGACACAAATTTTGACAGAGTTATACGCCCCTGACATGGCGGATGGCAAATCCATAGATATGAATACCTGCAGATAGTGCGGTGTGCGGTTTCCTGCATTTGGTACCATAAATAATACATACATTTGGTACCTTTTTTTTAGTGACGTAGGTGTATGAGCATCTCTTTCTGACACACGTAGAGAGCGAGAGATGGCGAAAATCAAAATTACAGACCTATCTAGATTTCAGCTTTGTCTGTGGTGTGTGGCACTTTCGCTAGAGTAAGAGCAGGGGCGTATATGTTTGATTTGACCTTGAAACTGCAAAACGCAAGACCAAATTCTTATAGATAAAGCTGAATTATAGATAGGTCAAACTTTGTGTTGTGTCAATTAAACCATGGATTAAACGAACATGAATGTCATGAATTCGTCCAAAATCGCATTTGAATTTGCATTGTTTACGTCGCCGATGGGCATATTTCGTTCAAAAATCGTTTAAATGAATTCCAGAGGTGGAAAAATGGTTTAAAAGTGTCCGCAATTGATCTAGAAAACAGGTAATTACATTAACATTCAGCTAATTTATCTGTAAATCAATTTGAGGTTAAATGACATTTGTATTGAAAAATATGCTTTCAATTTTACTTTAATAAGTCACGTACGCCTCGAACGTCATACAAATGTCTGTTAATGTTATATTATCGTTAAAACAAGCTTATGGGTCCGAGTGGTTAATGTTTCACAAATTTTGTTTCAGAAAATGTTCCAGTCTTTGAAGCTTCACATTACGAACATCTTATAACATTGTTTGGCAGACCATAACATTTTTATTGGCAGGTAAAATTAATAATGCTTTAACTAACTAATTGTCACGCTGTTTTCCCGCTGGGTATTCAGAGAGGACGGACCGCCAAACAACTCGGTCTTGGCATACAATCCTTGCCTCATTCACATTCATACATACTATTCTATTATTATGACTCTTTACGTGGCCCGCCGCAAGCAATGATTCACTTGATCGTGCCAGGTCTTCCTCTGATTTCCCCGACTTCATTACCACTCACATCCGCATCATATATTGTTCTCCAATGATCATACGTGTTTTTTTCATTCTTCATATGTGTGAACAGATGGGAGAATATTTTTCCCTTCTGATGAACAAAGTATGTCATCACAAGGGAAAAATATTGTACGTTTTGTTCACAAACTTTGTTTAATGTGAATTTTTTTTTTCAGAACACATGATGCGGTTTTTACTGTGGGCTGGCTAGGTCCTCGATGAAGGTATATTCTGTTTTATTTCGGTTGAAAGGAAATAGTATTTATATATTTAGAATATGTAGATTTTTATTTCATTCTACAAGAACTAAGATATGTACGGTGACTGCTGGAAAGGAAAAACGGCTAAAGCGCTACATAGCTGTGACATCAAAGATGAACGTATGTAAACAAACAATATAGCTTATTGTGTAGGTTCATCTTTAATGTCACAGCTGTATGTTGTTTTAGCCATGTTTTCTTTCCGGCGTCGATATTTTTTTTCAATTCTTCGAATTCACCGAACCAGTGTTATGTTAGTTTGTGTGCTATTATCGATTGTCTTTCTGAAAATAAAAAGTATTTAAACATGTACCCCCGAGTTATCATTTTTCAAGCAGAAAAATGTAAATTCGTTGTAGAAAACCATAATCATTATTTGAAAATGTTTTCCTTTTATAAGGAGTTAATATTTCAAGTATTTTAGGTTTTTTACTAACGCTTGATTTTTTTCCTCAAGATAACAGGTTTCCATTTGACAAAGCTCCCTGCTGAGAAAATGAGCTGTTAAACATTATCTAAAGCTCATTCCCTCAGGCTTTGTCAAATGGAAAGTTGTTTTCTAGGGAAAACATGAAACATTTTTCTGCTTTCAAGCATTTTTATTTTTAAATATTTTCTTTGGCTAATGAATTAATGAAGTAGGTCGGGTGCAATATTGTCTATGGTGACAAATGGCCTTGAAAGCCTTGAACTTCCTCTATGTTGTCTACGGTAGAACCAACGGTGTTTTCCGTGGTTAAGTTGGTGACAGTGAGATTGATGTACCCATAGGAATACCAATGCTAAAAATTCACAGAATTGAAAAAGATGTGCGATCTTTTCCCAGCTGGCTTAACTAGTGTGAATAAGGCGGTAAACCCAAAGGAGTCTTAAAATAGTTAGGCAGGAAGTCGTCATATAATTTTAGAAATAAGAAATAATATAACAATAAAATTTGTAACTAGCGGCTAAAGCCAAGGAAGCGTAATAAAAATTGGAAAGCCAGGATGTTTTCGGCCATGGCAAACGAACAATGCGACCCAACATTGCCTGGCTAATAAAACCCCCAAACCATTGCGAGGCCGGATAAACCAACCATCGCCGAGCCGAGCGAGGGGCAATAAACATTTTCCTTTGACCCCCGCCGCGGCCGGTGCCAACGAAAGATGTAAAAAAATTATTATTTGTACCTATTGTATAAATTGTGCATCGTGCCAAGCTAACAAGCCTCCTAGCGACATCTATGGAGTAAAATTACGACACCAGCGCCAAGGATCCGTTGCCGCATCAAGATGCGGAAGGATAAGGAACTGAATTACTTCTACGATCCGACGTCAGGGGAGGAACGGGGGATGATAAAAAAATCTCCCCAGGAAGTCAGTCGCCACTTGCCCCGGCCAGGGAGCAGTCACCGCTCACCGTCCGCCGCGGACGCGGTTCCTCCGCCCTACGGAGTCGCCGCTCACCATCCACCCTGTCCACCGATGACACGGTCCGACAGTCAGTCACCGTTTTACAGCCTGAACAGGGCTGTCTCTCTTCGTTTTCCGGAGTGGGTCCGAAGCTCGCGACCCCGCACAATTTCCCAACCAGGGAAATTGACAAACACACTCGCGGATTCCAACCAGGAACAGCCGAAACGTTCGTGAACTTCCACCAGGAAGTCCAACCAAGTGACCGCGAAAAATTCCGAACAGGGATTTGTTAAAAAATTTAACCTTCGACAAGAAATTGTGCAACCACCCGAACTGTGCGATTTGTGCAATAATCAGTGAAACAACAATTAATAAATTAGTTAAGTGCCAGTGTATCATCCAGGACGATCAGTTACACGCGGAGACTCCATCATCAGCAACCAAAGGGAAGTGACTGAACATTTCAATTGTTTTTTTGTCCGCCTAAGTGATTACACTCTGAACAATTACATAAAGACTTTTACCGTAGAATTAAGCAACAGACAATCTAATTTTAAGATTAATTAATTAAGCACCTAGTTATAAGACTAACACTAGATTAATAATTAACACATGCTGCTTTGTATTTAGAATAAATGTCTCATTTCTATAATCAATAGCTTTTTCATTTGTTCCTCCTTAATTTTAAGCTTATATTTAATTTTGAACCCCGCCGCAAACGAGGGCGTATCAATTGGCGGCCCAGACGTGGGGCCTACTGGATTTGTCTAGTAGAAATCCGAGTGTGGATTTCCGAACCACGAACCCTGAGATTAGAATAGTTTCGGCAAAAAGGAGGAACAATAGTTATAAAATTAGTTAAGTACACTCACAGCTATAATCACAGATAGAATCCATATAGAATCAAACTAGATGCAATATTATTTGTTTTAAAATTAATTGGTAGGCATTTTTGTAAGATTTTTTTTGTAGTTGATGTTTAAATAATATTTTTTATGTCTGGGTTTAATGCTTCCCGCCTAAAAAGAGTATTTGGCGCCCAAATTAGTTTAGGTATAGTTTTATAGAAATAGATTTGAATTCCAAATTAATTAAATGGCATCGGCTAACACGCGAACCACGCGACAAACCACGGCAGATGCATTACAGGCAACTGTAGACGTCAGTAGCCTCACACCACCGTCGGAAAAGATGGAGAACAGAGGGCAGACCTCGTGCCATTCGAGGGTACTGGAAGATCGGTTCGAAGGGCTGCCGGAGGAAGACCCTGAAGAGTTTATCCTCGCGTGCGAGGAATTCTTCGCTGCGACAGGCTGTTCATCAGCACTTAAAGCGGAGAAAGCGGTGAAACAGTTGCAGGGAGAAGCACGAAAGTGGTGGCAGCCTCATTCACGCGGGCGATGGAGCTGGGAGGACTTCACTACGCAACTACGGAAGCGTTACGGCGTAGCAGGAGCAAGAACGTCCCTGATAGTAACCTTGTATGGAGACCCGCAGAAAACAGACGAGAGCGGCGTTGCTTTCTTACAGCGTAAGAGAGCAATCTACAAACGGGTTTTCGGAGAAACCGGCATGGATGAAATATGCCCAGATCTGATAGGGCTGATGATGCCTCGTTATAGAGAGCTGCTAGAGGCGGGCCTAATCTTCGGCTCGTACACCATGGAAACACTAACAGCACGGGTAAACACCATCGATTTCCCGAAGGAATTACTCTTCCGTGAACCGCCGCCCCGACATCAGGAAAGGGCTAATACCCGTAACAACGACGCAAGGCGACCACGTGACCAATTGCCCTGGTGTCATAACTGCCCAGGAAGGCACTGGAATGTAGATTGCCCAGAACTGTACCACCCCAGGGCGGAAAACTGCCATGGCCCGGGCGCCGAACAAATCGGACAGCGTCGCGTCCAGGGCCCCCATACTTAGGTACGTATGAGTACCAGCATTCACAACAAGGAGATCAGACCAGACCGCAACAAGCTCAAGAACCTCCACAATGTTCCTTCGCGTACGCGCCTGTCGTGGAACCACCACGGTACACACGTGGCCCCGTTTCACCGGATATCGCCTCCATTATCGAGCACAGTATACTCAAACTTCAAGAGCCGTACGCCGGGCCTAGCGGCCATAATATTTCCCACACAACACCGCAAGAAATCACTCAACACGCGCCTCTAACGAATATCGAGCAAAACGTAATTAATGACGTGCCACCACCTGTAGATGCGTACCCCCTGGAGGTATCTATACCAGCGAGCGCAGGTACCTTCACCTGTACGCCAGCCGTAGAACCGATTAGCACAAGCAATCATATTATATCGGATATCGAAACAAGTCCCGAAATCAACTTCACCATTGCACAAAATGCAAGCAACCTGCAATCACCGCTCCCCGGGCCACTCCACAGCATCGATTCGTCCCCCATTGCCGCTACAGCACAAAACAATCAGGTGACGCCTTTTCCATCTATTGTTTCATTGCGCAATGCTACAGACGAACCCGATGCCTCTCCACAGCCACCCCCCGGGTCAAGCGGTCACAATACGCCGGCGGAACTTGCGCCAGGTAACCAAAGCCGGGCACACCTGTTAACCATTCCTGAAGAAGAAGATCTTTCAGAAAAGGAGGATATGCCGTACACTTCGATATTAGCTGAGGAACGTAGGGATAGGTATAGGATATCTAATATTGTGCGCAATTTCCCACCGAGGGCGCATGATCCAATTGGTTCACGAAAGGTGGACAACAACCGCTATTATCAAGCCCACTACCCACCTGGAATCACATGAAACAAACAATATCATATCGATGATGAGACCATTATATTATGAAGCTGGATAGATACATAGAACGTTAGGTAATATTAGAGTGTTAGAATAATTTTCATAGTTTTAGTTAAGGTTAATCATAATTACTTAGTGCGTTAATAATATTAATTACTGCGAATTTTCGACAAAAAAACCCGGGGGCGATTGATGTACCCATAGGAATACCAATGCTAAAAATTCACAGAATTGAAAAAGATGTGCGATCTTTTCCCAGCTGGCTTAACTAGTGTGAATAAGGCGGTAAACCCAAAGGAGTCTTAAAATAGTTAGGCAGGAAGTCGTCATATAATTTTAGAAATAAGAAATAATATAACAATAAAATTTGTAACTAGCGGCTAAAGCCAAGGAAGCGTAATAAAAATTGGAAAGCCAGGATGTTTTCGGCCATGGCAAACGAACAATGCGACCCAACATTGCCTGGCTAATAAAACCCCCAAACCATTGCGAGGCCGGATAAACCAACCATCGCCGAGCCGAGCGAGGGGCAATAAACATTTTCCTTTGACCCCCGCCGCGGCCGGTGCCAACGAAAGATGTAAAAAAATTATTATTTGTACCTATTGTATAAATTGTGCATCGTGCCAAGCTAACAAGCCTCCTAGCGACATCTATGGAGTAAAATTACGACACCAGCGCCAAGGATCCGTTGCCGCATCAAGATGCGGAAGGATAAGGAACTGAATTACTTCTACGATCCGACGTCAGGGGAGGAACGGGGGATGATAAAAAAATCTCCCCAGGAAGTCAGTCGCCACTTGCCCCGGCCAGGGAGCAGTCACCGCTCACCGTCCGCCGCGGACGCGGTTCCTCCGCCCTACGGAGTCGCCGCTCACCATCCACCCTGTCCACCGATGACACGGTCCGACAGTCAGTCACCGTTTTACAGCCCGAACAGGGCTGTCTCTCTTCGTTTTCCGGAGTGGGTCCGAAGCTCGCGACCCCGCACAATTTCCCAACCAGGGAAATTGACAAACACACTCGCGGATTCCAACCAGGAACAGCCGAAACGTTCGTGAACTTCCACCAGGAAGTCCAACCAAGTGACCGCGAAAAATTCCGAACAGGGATTTGTTAAAAAATTTAACCTTCGACAAGAAATTGTGCAACCACCCGAACTGTGCGATTTGTGCAATAATCAGTGAAACAACAATTAATAAATTAGTTAAGTGCCAGTGTATCATCCAGGACGATCAGTTACACGCGGAGACTCCATCATCAGCAACCAAAGGGAAGTGACTGAACATTTCAATTGTTTTTTTGTCCGCCTAAGTGATTACACTCTGAACAATTACATAAAGACTTTTACCGTAGAATTAAGCAACAGACAATCTAATTTTAAGATTAATTAATTAAGCACCTAGTTATAAGACTAACACTAGATTAATAATTAACACATGCTGCTTTGTATTTAGAATAAATGTCTCATTTCTATAATCAATAGCTTTTTCATTTGTTCCTCCTTAATTTTAAGTTTAGATTTAAGTTTGAACCCCGCCGCAAACGAGGGCGTATCAAGATGACAAAAAACTTACTAGGAGAAGGCCCGAAGATATCAATCTAGGGGTTAGTATATTTATGAGTAAGAGTTATTTATGGTCACAGGACACAAATTTTGACAGAGTTATACGCCTTAACCTTGAACCTCCAAAAAAGATCGGGTACCATAGAAGAACTGAATTGTAGATAGTAAACGGAAATGACAAATACGCCATTGAACCAGTATATCCGGTTTGGCCATTATGCCAGTGTTACCGAAGCTCCCGATTTTTCGGGAGATCTCCCGATTTTTCACTCCGTCTCCCGATCTACCGGAATGGCATCAAAATCTCCCGATTTTTCGAAGTTCTGAGCGAATTCGTTTCTCCTCAATTCTTTGACTATGGTCCGCTCAACAGGCAACTAATTGTGTATGGTTGAAAAAAAAAGTTTCGGGCATTGACTAGAATAATTACAAAATACCGGAATCTAAGCATATCTCCAATATAGAACTATTCAAACCGATCATCTATTAATTATGAGGTGGAATTTATAATTTATTACGTAACGCCTCTTCGAATCAGAAGGTTTTTCAGTACTTTGTTCTACGAACTTAATATATTTTTTAAATTATGACCACCTCAGATCCTGATGCAGGCGCAGGTACGAGTAGAATTATTACTAAAAAAAGAAATATTCCCAATATTATTAAAAAGAGTGAGAAATTTAGTCCGATTAGGTTGGCCTGCTTCTAGCAAAAAAATTGCAAAAAGGACATCAACGTTGCCTCGGGAAGAGATGCACTAACAAGGCGCTCAAACTTTTTTCATGTCCTGACTGCAACTGTTCTTCTCCTCCAAAAAATAACTAAAACGGCACTTGCTAACTAACAGTGATGAAAAACCTTTTTCATGTCCCGACTGCAATTATTCATGTTGTACAAAGAAACTTCTTAAAAATCATTGGCTGACTCACAGTGACATAAAAACGTTTTCACTTTTCTACTGCGACTATTTATGTTCTACAAAGAGGCACCAAAAAATTTCATATACACCAAAGTGGACAAAAACCATATTTTCTTGTCCCAAATACAGTTAAAAAAAAGGAAGATTTAAAAATCCACAGTATAATTCACGCAGGTGAAAACCTTTTTCATGTCCTGACTGCAACTATTCGTGTTCCAAAAGGGAAATCTAAGAAGTCACTTGCAGACTCGTGTAGAGAAAAACCTTTTTCATGTTCCGGCTGCATCTATTCTTGTACTACGAAGATAAATCTAAAAATCACATGTTTACCCACAATGGAGAAAAATATTTTTGTGTCCCGACTGCGACTATTCATGCATTACAAAACGGTATCTAAAATTTCACATGTTTACCCACAGTGGACAAAAAGCTTTTTCATGTCCCGACTGCAATTATTCATATTGTACAAAAGAACTTCCTAGAAATCATTTGCCGACTCAGTGACATAAAACCTTTTACATGTTTCTACTGCGACTATTAATGTATTTATATATATGACTATATATATAAATACATATGACTATATATGACTAATATATATGACTATATATATAAATACATTAATACATTAATATATATAAATACATTATATATATGACTATTTATATATATGACTTTTAATATATTTTCTTTTTTTATACCTAACATGTTTCATATAAAAATGTAAAATATAATAAATGTATTGTTACTAAATAAAAAAAAAATTATATTAATGTTTTACAAAGAGGCACCAGAATAATCACATATTTATCCACAGTGGACAAAACAATTTTCTTGTCCCGAATGTATTTATTAAATATCGCGAAAGGAAGTTTTTTTTTTGCAGTTATTAAAATCCAGAGCACGATTCATAGTGGAGAAAAGCCAATTTCATGTTCTGAATAAAACTATGCATGTACTACCAAGATAAATCTAAAAAAAATCAGTTTTCCCATAGTGGAGAAAAATCTTTTCATGTCCCGATTGCCTGTATTCATGCTATCGCAAGGAACATCTAAAATATAACATATTAACCCATAGTGGTGGACAAAAACCTTTTTCGTGTCCCGTCTGCAACTATTCATGTTCTCAAAAGAAACGTCTAAGAAAGCACTCGATGATTCACAGTGGAGAGAAACCCCTTTCGTGTCCTGACTGCTACTCTTCATGTTCTTCCCTTGTCACGAGAGCCTTTATAGGCCAAGAACAGTTGATGATGTTAATCTTTCGCTCTTGAGGACACATAATGGTAACTCACTTTAACAACACTGACTACAGCAATTCGTGTTTATGCGTATTTTGTGTTTAAAAAACTAACGAATAATACTGACAACAAAAATAAAATAAAAATGATGTACAGTACAGTCGAGGGATTCCCTGTAAAACATAAACGAAAAGGCTTGCCAACTTGTGCATTCCCTAGTTTTTTATTTAAATAAAAAAAAACTTTATACGTAACGCGTTTTTCGAATCCCCCTCCCGCACAGATAACGCACAGTAACGTTTAACAAAACCACCCCCTAAATTGCGTTACGTAATACTTGAACGGCCCACAAGGTCAAAGTTTCACCAAAATTTGTGTTAAGTTTCCAAACGTAAAGTACCTATTTCCCCTTTGAACGTTAGGGAAAATTGCGTTATTCCACGGGCAACATCTACAATAATCGTATTCATTGCGCGGCTTACGGGTTTTTTCATTTGTTGGTAAGGTTTTGCTTCGGAATAATAAAATGGATTCGGAATATTGATAAGAGAAGAATTTTATTATAATAATTCTAGTCATCTCCCGATTTATTCAAAATTCTCCCGTTTTCTCCTGATTTCTCCCGATTTTTAGGCGGAAATTCTACCGATTTTGAAATTTTGGGTTCGGGAACACTGCATTATGCTTTCAACTGTCAGTGAATAGTCAGGCGCGTTATGCCAATACGTAAATATTTTGAAGTGAAAATGTTTCTTGCTAAAGCACTTCGAGGAAATTAGAAAATTCACAGATTTACCTAAGCCAACTGAAAAAAGGAAAAGGACTAAGCCAAATGAAAGTTATGGTGACGAAATTACAGGTAATAATCTCTCATCCGTTAGGTATTACAATGTTTTTGTTAATGCTTCATTTTGTTGTTATTTGCCTAAAATTGAATTTATTTCTCATTGTAGACCCCAACTCGACGAAATCGTACAGTATTATGTATTGTGATGCCGTAAGGGACTAAGATTACATCAAACATTGAAAAGGTATGTAATCTTAAATTGCATCATTATTAATTTTTATATTTATTAAGATTTAATCGGCATATTCAATGTCGTTTGCTGACGACAAAGCTGTGAACATTATTGCAAAGCGCAGCATGAGAATTTGAATAGTGGTTTTGGTAATTCTTCGGAACAAACGTCAACGGTTAATACTGAATATTTATTTCATAACAATTAATCATAATTACACAAACCCGCTAGGATAAACCCTGCCTTGCCCTCAAACCATTCAAAACCTGGGATGTATTTTAAATTATGATGACATGAAGCTAAAGGTTTTATCAAAAAAAGTGCGTATTAACCATTGACGTTTGTTCCGAATATTTACTGTGGTTTTTTTAATTTCTGAAGCACCTTTTTATTTCTGTCAGAAGCACCTTAAGCAACATATAATCCTCAATTTAGCTTGAGTATAACACTGGTTTGTTCACAAACTTTGGTTAATTATATTGATTTCAGTGCATAATGACTTCCCGAGGGCCATCGGTGTGGTTGTTCCTGCCAAGGGGGGTTATATTTCTTGAAAAGGAAAAAATAGAGTAGTTTTTGTTCCCTAATTTTAGTTAATATATTAAATATATTTATTTCAGATACGCAGGCACCAGCAGTGAGATTGTTCCTGCCAAAGGGATCCCAGAAGTTAACGAAGGTATGTACATTTAGTAAACTTGCCTTTTCGTGTGCCTACACGAAAAAAAAGTGCATCGAGAAAGGCATTATTAATGAACGGTATGAGTAAATGCGCCTTGAAGGCTTTTACATGTTTACCTTGTTTTCAGGAGAATACATAAGTTGTTCAGTATAATAAACTGAACATTAACATTACTCATTATTTTATTTTATTATAGTATATATGTGTGCTTTAGTTAATATAATAAGCCCTGATGAAGTTTGAGCTAAGCGAAATTAAATATTTATAATAAAAAGTGGTGTATTACACAGTGTATTTTTTCATTTAATATATTTTATTTTGGTTGAAAGGGAATAGTAATTCTACATTTTGTTCATCTAACATGTAGATTTTTTCTTACATTCCTTCAAGAACTAAGAAACATATTCTTTTTTTCAGATATAAGCATTCCTGTGAGACCCGGCACCGGCAGTAGTCATGCATTCGCAACACACCAAAATGAACATTTTAAACGTAAGCATTTTTATAGCTTTTTGTTTGTAGATCATGGTTTGGTATATTTTGTTATTAAAAATGTAATAATTTTTCTCAAATATTGTCTTTCTAGGTAATAGGAAGAGTATTTTAACTTATTTTGGACAGAACGCAGCCCTGACTCCCAGGAAGAAGAAGGTGAATATGGAAATTTTGAAGACCAGGCGTCGGCTGCAATATGTCCAGTGTAAGAATTGCTCGTTGAAGAAACGTTTGATGATAGCAACTCGATATACAGTAAGAAACAGCTTGGAAGATTCTCTTTCAATTTCAAACCCCATTCTCTATGATTCATTTTAGCACAAGCTAAACTTAGCCCACGTCACAAAAAAGGACGGAGAATACAGCAGAGAAGATAAGTCACTGGCACTTGCTATTTACAAGGGAGGACCAAAATCTTACCGATTGTAGCAACTGGACTGATGGCTCCGCTCATCCTCGGCGGGACTGCCTTAACTCTTCTTCCTTTATATTAATAAACTTTTATTTCAGCTACATCAAGTGGCGGAGATGAGACGTGATATTATCAACATGTACGCACTCGCATACTGCCTGCTAACAATGTATGCCTGGACATCGGAGGTCTAGGGTCATTTTAATAAAAAGTAGCTTCTTTATAAACAAAAATGAAAGTCCTGAGGTGTACGGTGAAGGAGGAAACCATTTGTTTCCTTAGAACGCTGTGGGAAAGTGGTGGGCAACCTCCAATGTTTACATATTTTTGTATAAAGCTTTTTGTGCTTACATGTTTTTAATTTTTTTTGTCTGCTGTGTTAGTGCTTATAATTTGTGCTATTATTTTTGTGTATTTGTATTTATTGTACGTTTTATATAAAAGATTACAGAGTTATCGTATTAAGCCAAATAATGTATTCATGGATATTCCATTGGATATATGAACAATTATATAATACTTGTCATATTATTATTTTTTTTTTTTATTATTAAAAACATACAACGAAGTTGCACTCCCATGAGTTATCAAAAACTCATTAAGGGATCGCCAATTGGTACTTTTGAGAAGTTAAACCCAACTCAACCCAATATGTAGACACAATTTATGAATAAAAAATTTACAAAACATTTCACAGAAGCAACATACAGATACAAACATATGAAGAATCACTTTACAAATATTTCACAGAAACATGTCTTATAAAATTTTATGAATTTGTATAACTCATTGACTCATTTGATTTATGTACTTTGGGTTTCAAAAAGTTAAAATAAAGTTTCCTCCATGATGGACTAATGAGATGGACTAAGAAATGCATAGATAAAACAAAATCAGGAAAATACAATATAAGGTACGGGCTCAAAAATATACATACCTAATACAAGATGTTTACATACAAATACATGACGAGATTAATAATAATACTGTTAATTATAATTAACAGTAATAATATGACAAGCCCTCGACGTACATTGTTCTTGTCATATTATTACTGTTAATTATATGACAAGTACAATGTACCTCGAGGATAAACTGTAATACAGGCGTGAATACGTTAGTTTCTGACTCATGCTCAATCTACCGGTCGAACCGACTCTGCGTTTTTATGTGTTTATCCTTTGTTCTTTTGAAAATAAAAAAAATATTTTAAACACCCACCTGTGACTTTTTCATCTCCTTGGGATAACAGGTTTCCGTCTGACAAAGCTCCTTCCTGAGAAAATGAGCTATAAAAAACTATGTAAATCTCATTTCCTCAGAACCAGCTTTGTCACATGGAATCTTGTTGTCCCGGGGAAGAATTTTTGCATTTTTCTGCTTTACAATTTTTTTTAAATAATTTATTGGGCTAATAAAGCAATTCGAGTATATTGTCTATGGTAGACCTTGTGCCATTGTCTATGACAAATGGCCTTGAACACCCATCTACGTATATCGGGTTTTTTTTTCCGTGGTGAAGTTGTGTTGAAATTTTTCCCATAGAAAAGGCCCGAAGATATCGATCTAGGGATTGGTATATTTATGATTCCGCTTCTAGTACACGATCCATCCGGTTGCATGGCAATTTTACCTCTCTACCTGTTCGTACGCGAATCTATATTTGTTGTAAATAATATTTTAAATAAAACTTAATATCGCGGACAACTAAGTGTTTTCAATTAAACATCATCATTATTGTAAGCCTGAACACAGGATCACGGCTTGGAAGTGCCGTGATCTCAAGGAGCATTTTAACCTCAATATCGGTAAGGTATGAAGGCAATCCTGCCTGACGTGGAGAGGATCTCCTCATCAAACACTCTCCATCCACTCATACATCAACTAATAAACACTTCCAACATTGGTGACCCCGAGAATTTCTAATGATGATGATGTGGAGTGTCGATACTCCCACCACCATTGGGACGAGAGGTGGGGAGAGACGTGGCACGGCCCGTCACTCCGTGACGATACGTGTATCAAGCAACAACTGCTCATTGTTATTTAAACATTGTATTTATCAATAAACCAAGTGAGTACAATACTTCTTATTTCATTTTAACAGAACCTTACAAATTAAATTTAATATTATGAGAGTTGGGAAACAACTCCCATAAATTGGTGACCTCGATAAAAACACGCGAAATTAATATTATTTACGCCATCGGAATATTATTTGACCGCGTACCTACACACTGAAAGTAATTTTGTACCGCTAAATCGAAACCCGAGCGGCTGAGAGTAGACGAGTAAAGTTGCCTCTAGAAAAGGGCATCTTGTGTACTCGACCGCACAAGGCAAGGCCGGCTTCCTTTTATTGTCCCTTTTATTTGCCGTTTTAACAATTTTGACGTTTCGATACCGCTGTTAATTACCTAGTTCCTTGCGTAGGGTTCTGTGTAGATTGCTAGTATAATAGTAGAGGTACCACTTGGCGTTTCACTAACGTAAATTTCTTAACACAAATAAATTACGTCACGGAGTCAATCAATTTCAAATAATATTATAAGTTACGTATTTATAATAAATTACAAATTTATTATATTTGAGTCTGCACACCATTACAATTAAAGTTGCCCAAGCGATTTAATGGCTAACACGCAGCAAAATAACGATAAAGATATGACGGACCCGCGCACTAGTCATCAGGTTGCAAAAGTGGGGGTTCGAATGCCGCCTTTTTGGCGGGACAAGTGTCAATTGTGGTTGACGCAAATTGAGGCTTAATTCATCATAGCCGGTATTACTTCCGATGCAACAAAATACTACTCGATCGTAAGTTGCCTGGACAGTGAAACACTAACCATGGTTAGTGACATCGTTTTGAATCCACCCACACGGGATATGTATGCCACATTAAGATCGGCATTGGTGACTAGATTTACAGAGTCCGAACGGAAAAAAACTGCCAAGCTCATATACGGTCTTCAGCTTGGAGATAATACACCATCCCAGCTATTACGTCAGATGAAAGAACTGGCAGGACCCACCATCATTAACACGGAACTCTTCAGGACGCTGTGGTTACAACGGCTGCCTAATAACATGCAAGCTATACTGACTGTATCGGCTGATCAGGACTTGGACAAGCTAGCAGAAATCGCCGACAAAATGACAGATGTCTATAGCAGCAATGAAGTATGCCACGTAGAAGAAGGTTTTCCTAGTTCATCCTGCTCAACTAAAATAAGCGATGGAAAAGTAATGGAAATTAATAAACAGAGGCGAATAAGGTCACCAGCGCGTAACAGATATCAAACAAAAAAAGATTACAAACGATGCTGGTATCATTATAAGTTCGGGAAACTTGCGAAAAAGTGCATCGCACCCTGTGATTGGTCGCCGACGACAAAGAGTTCGGAAAACTAAAGAAGCTCTGTGTCAATGCAACTTACATAGAGCAAATTGGAAAAAGGTTGCACATCTGGGACCGGCAAAACAATATAAACTTTTTGATAGATTCCGGGGCGGAGATATCTGTAATTCCCGCCAAATTCAAAACACAGCGAACAATTGAACAACACGAGCCAAATGTGGCCCTCTACGCAGCAAATGGTACTCCTATCAAGACGCACGGACTACGCCGAATGATGGTTAACTTCGGATTGCGTCGAACATTTCCATGGACATTTGTCATAGCCGAAGTCGAGCGCGCAATTTTGGGGGCAGATTTCTTAGAAAATTTTAATCTTCTAGTGGACCTTCGGAAAGAGAGACTCATTGACGCAACGACGGGGCTAACTTCAACGGGACAGCGTATTAACTATGCAAGTACGGGTATATCTACGGTCAACAATACAAGCAAATACCACCAATGTCTACAACGGTACCCTGCAATTACACGACCTTTCAACCGAGAAGTAGAAGTAAAACATTCTGTAGCCCATTGTATTGAAACAACTGGACCGCCCACCTCAGCTAGAGCCAGAAGAATGACACCGCTAATGTTAGAGGCAGCAAAGAAGGAATTTGCCCTTATGGTACAACAAGGAATATGTAGGCCATCAAAAAGCTGTTGGGCAAGCCCTTTACATATGGTACAAAAATCGGACGGCAGTTGGAGACCCTGCGGAGACTATCGCAGGCTCAATTCTCAGACGATTCCAGACCGTTACCCGATTCCACAACTGAACGATTTCGCTCACAAGCTGTCTAAAGCCAACATTTTTAGCACTATAGATTTGGTCCGTGCATACCACCAAATTCCCATTAGTTCGAGTGATATTCCAAAGACTGCCATCATAACACCATTTGGTCTCTTTGAGTTCACACAGTTACAGTTTGGGCTTTGTAACGCAGCACAGACGTTTCAACGCGTTATAAACCAAGTACTGAATGGCTTGGAATTTTGTTTTGCATATATCGATGACATCATGATTGCATCCGAAGACGAAAATCAACACATGGAACACCTCGAAATGGTTTTCAAACGTCTTGAGGAACACGGTTTGATCATTAACGCCGAAAAAAGCACGTTTGGTCAATCCAGTATTAAATTCCTTGGCTACCAAATTTCAAATGAGGGAACGACTCCACTTTCTGACAAAGTGGAGATCATCAAAGATTTCCCAAGACCAAAAACAGCGAAAGACATGCGCAGATACTTAGGTATGCTAAATTATTACCGAAAGTTCATTCCAAAGGCTGTGGAGGCCCAATGATTGTTGTACGCCGTTATAGCCAACACAAATAAAGCGGACAAGCAACCAATCCAATGGACAGAGGAGCTCATTTGGGCATTCGACCAGACCAAAGTTGATTTGGCTAATGCTACACTCCTCACACATCCAGAAATATCATCAGACCTCGCAATAATGGTGGATGCATCAAATTTCGCAGTAGGCGCAGCTCTCCAACAACGAACAGAAAAACAAAGAAAATGGAAACCGCTTGGATTTTTTTCGCGGAAACTTAACAACGCACAAAAAAATTACAGTACTTATGATAGAGAACTCACAGCCATTTACGAAGCAATTAAGTACTTCCGAGGACAGGTTGAGGGTAGAGAAGTGACCATATATACTGACCATAAACCTTTATGCTTTGCATTCACCAAAAAAGCGGATAATGATTCGCCAAGGCAAAGACGACAGTTAGATTTTATTGCGCAATTTACAACAAAAATCGTCTACACACCCGGAAAAGAAAATCAGGTAGCCGATGCATTATCAAGGATTGAAGAAATACAAATTCCATCTCCAATCAATTATGAAGAGATGGCGTTAGACCAGAACAACGACCCAGAACTCATCACATTCATGAACACCGAGACTTCTCTGCGTTTGGAACGTGTCCAGATTCCCGGAAGTCCTACAACTCTTTGGTGTGACATGTCTACTGGGGTTGCCAGACCATTTATACCAAAGGCTTGGAGACAGCGTATACTTGATAGCATGCACAGTATTTGTCATCCCGGCATTGGAGCTACCTACAAAACACTTAGGCAAAGATTCGTTTGGCCTAAGATGCAAAGAGACGTAAAAGAGTTCGTCACCACGTGCATATTATGCCAGAAGGCCAAGGTAAATAGGCATACCCACAGTCCTATTGGAACACTACCGTTGCCCAAGGAGAGGTTTAGAAATATCCATATTGATATTGTTGGACCCTTGCCTCCATCACGTGGCAACAACTACCTTTTGACCATTATAGATCGTTTCACTAGATGGCCAGAAGCGATTCCCATTAAGGATATCATGGCAGAGACAGTGGCTCTCGCTCTCATGGAGAACTGGATAGCTAGGTTTGGAGTGCCCGATACAATAACGTCGGATCAAGGACGACAATTTGAAAGTAAGCTCTTCGAAGACCTCATGAAATTGTGTGGTGTAAAACACTTAAGAACAACAGCGTACCACCCGCAAGCAAACGGATTAATAGAGCGATGTCATAGAATACTAAAAGGTGCTCTAAAAGTAGCCTCCACAAGCAGTTGGTCAGAAAGACTTCCATTGATTCTCTTGGGCCTCAGATCTTGCGTTCGACAGGATGCGAAAACATCACCCACGGAAATGACATACAGAACTCCACTTAAGCTCCCGGGAGATTTTTTCACGGAAACAACACCAACAGATCCAGAGACATTCGCTAGAAAGGTCACCGATATGTTGAAAGATATTAAACCCATACCAGCTACAAACCATAACCATGACAAACCTTTTGTACACGGTTTGTTGGGAACATGCACTCATGTTTTCATTCGAACAGACTCGGTAAAAGCTCCCTTGCAGGCGCCATATGAAGGACCCTTCAAAGTATTGATGAGGGATTCTAAGAAAATGTTGGTGGAAATACGCGGCCATCAAAAGTACATAAGCATTGATAGGCTAAAACCTGCTTTTCTCCCAACAGATTTGGAGGACAACGAAATTCCCACTATTAAACCGACCACACCAATAAAAGTTACTGAGAAAACACCAGAGAGAACAACTCGATCGGGCAGACGAGTTAGATTCCCTGAAAGATGGGCATACTAAGCACGAGATATCTTCGAACACTCGTGTCCTTCATTCCACACAATCATCTGTCTCTCCTTCATGTACCTATACCTCTTCAGTCCAATATTTCATCCACCTGCTAGACTAGAGGATTCAGGACGACTTCAGGAAGGATGATCATCATTCTAAGAGGGGAGGCATGTGGAGTGTCGATACTCCCACCACCATTGGGACGAGAGGTGGGGAGGGACGAGAGGTGGGGAGAGACGTGGCACGGCCCGTCACTCCGTGACGATACGTGTATCAAGCAACAACTGCTCATTGTTATTTAAACATTGTATTTATCAATAAACCAAGTGAGTACAATACTTCTTATTTCATTTTAACAGAACCTTACAAATTAAATTTAATATTATGAGAGTTGGGAAACAACTCCCATAATGATGAACACTGCCAATACGGAGGATTGAGTACTGGAATGCGGAATCCTAGACACCCCAATCTTGTGAGTAACATTTCAATTTTTTAACTTAAATTCAGTAGGTCCAGTATGTACATTAGAATCATATGAAGATAAATCAGTAAAGAACATTATTGTCCAACATTGTTCATTGGTTATTGTCCACCAAATTCAGTAGCGTACGAAAATACCTACATCCCGCTACTACTTTCTTAATAATGCTTCCCCCGCAACTCATTACTTGTTTATGTGGATAGTATATTGCCGGTAAATATCAATTTCAGATAAACAAGAAGCCCAGCAGCTAAGGCAGAGTATCCTAACCAACAGACGCGATTTTGCAGACCGACCCAAGTACCCGGATGCCATATACCCGGATGCCATATACCTGGAGACCCTACACCCGACCCCACAGCATCCACCGCAGATCGGAGTAAAGCAAGTAACGCAAATTCAACTTCTCACAGTGATCTTTGTTAATAATTGATAATCCGAACATTTCAACGAAATTTAGCAACCCAGCGAGAATATGCAAATATTGTTACACGGTATAAATTTTTAAAAAAAGCAATAATACAATTACAATTACAATACATTTGTACTAACATTTCAACGCGAAGATAAGGGAATTGTAAAGATTTTGGATATCATCAATTTAACTTTTCAGACCTGGATTAGATTTATTGTTATTTTGTTTTATGCACAATTTTGATAATTTTATCTGCATACCTACACGGTCTATCAGTGCTACTACTGCTTTCGCCATTGCCTATCACTTGCCATATTACAACGACAATATGCCGCTAGAAGAAACAGCATCAGGAACCAGCGCCAATTACACAATAATGGATCTAGTCATAAGTCAAATCCTGGAAATCTACCAGACGACCGAGTGCGGAGCGATAAACAAAAATCAACGTAGAGATAACAATTACAGAGAAGATCCCGACATCACTTCCGTTCTTCAGAGCCTACGTGAACAAATTTCTGGACTATCTCTAGAAGTCAAACAACTAAAGTCAAGTCGCGGAGACAGTCATAGTCCCGCACATCATTTTTATAATCGGCGTAATCCTAGCCCCCGCCGAGAATGGCGTCATCCATCGCCATGGTACTCAAATGCCGACCGCCAACATCGATCCCGGTCGAACGAGCGAACGGACAATAACAATGAACTTCACAAAACAAACGACTACTGCAGATACCATAAAAAATTCGGGCAGAAATCATCCAACTGCATTCAACCATGCACATTTCACAGAGATAATTCAAAAAACAACGGCGACGCCACACAATAAGTGTGATTTTGCTAACAATAGCAGTCCATCGTAACTTTCCTTACTTACGCACAAGTAACATAAACACTTGTAGCTATTTAACAAGCACAGACAACAGGAAACTGAACATTAGAGTCAGCAAACAGGAAACTGTCAACAGATATCACCAGATAACAAGAAACATGCGACTGGACGAGATCCAGTAAACGGGCAACGAGCAACTGGGAACAACAGGAAACTGTCAACAGATATCACCAGATAACAAGAAACATGCGACTGGACGAGATCCAGTAAACGGGCATCAAGCAACTGGGAACAACAGGAATACTAAAGGACTCATGAATATCTATAAATATCTACTGAATAGCTACGATCTCGAATTTTTTTAAAGAAACAAATCGTTTTACCACCATCTTCTCAACTTCAACATCTCCAATAATTTATATATACAGTAGCTGACACAATATCTCAATCTGAAGAGACTAACTGTCCTACTACAAGCAACTAAGGATTGAAGGGAAAGCGCAGAGTCAACCTGACGATTATATTAAGGCAAAAGATGACTCCGCCCTCGTCCTATATTAAATTAATGTTTCCAATAATTCAATATGAACAACAAAATGTTCTCAGCTGAGCTCACATTGGATAATACACTAAAAGAGTTTCGGTCGACCGACTCAAACCTGCATTTTTCCAAAATTCGGAGGAAATACCGCAAAAAACGGCAAGCACACTGCCCACAATAACAACAAGAAAAACACGCTGTGGAAGACACGTACATTTTCCTGAAAGGTACCAGTCGTAAAAGTAATTCTTGGCAATACTTCAATTAAAAAAGCTATCGTTTAAACAAATTAATTAGAAAACTTATATTGATGTATCCAAAATTTATTATACGATTTGTATCACGGTATCTCATAATTAATTAAAATTCTAACTAACTACTGTGAAATAAAACTAAGTTTATTTAGGTATTTAGCTAGCGAAACACCGCCATATAAATTATTGTATTATTACGTAGTCAGTATTTCTAACAAATAATAATATTATATCAATTCATTTTCGTATCCCGAATACTGAACAGTATACAGACTACATTTTATTTGTAAATAACCAATTAATAAGGTATATCAAATTTAGCAAATAAGTTATCCAAACTGTATATAATTTCTGTTAATTTCCGATATCTATTAATTTTACCTAGTGTTATCAGAAGGTTGCGTGTTCACATCACGTCGGGGTCACCAATGTTGGAAGTGTTTATTAGTTGATGTATGAGTGGATGGAGAGTGTTTGATGAGGAGATCCTCTCCACGTCAGGCAGGATTGCCTTCATACCTTACCGATATTGAGGTTAAAATGCTCCTTGAGATCACGGCACTTCCAAGCCGTGATCCTGTGTTCAGGCTTACAATAATGATGATGTTTAATTGAAAACACTTAGTTGTCCGCGATATTAAGTTTTATTTAAAATATTATTTACAACAAATATAGATTCGCGTACGAACAGGTAGAGAGGTAAAATTGCCGTGCAACCGGATGGATCGAGTACTAGAAGCGGAATAATAATATGATCGCATCTCGGGGCAATCGGTGACATTCAGTGCCGGTCATCTGGGATACCATACGCGTGAAAATAAGTAATGTGAATAAGTACTGCCATACCAGTGTCTATGGCACCACGTAGGGGAATTTCAATATCTAAAAAAGGGGCGACCAGCGAACTTTATTTTCGATTTTTCATGGAAAAATTTCATCGTTCATAAAAAAAATAGAAGGGGGTCCTTTATAAAAAAATCCCTACGTGGTGCCATAGTGACTGGATTTTCAAACAGTTTAATAATAAATAATAATAATATTATTTTTTTTATTAATTTCTTACACCTTACAAATTTGAATTTATTGCATATAAGAAATAACTGAATAAATGAATTTATTATAAGAATTTACTACAAGAATCCAAAGAATTTCCCTTTTGAATCTCTCCTCACCGACGCAAAATATATCAATCTCCGAGGAGATTTGGTTCAGGAGCAATGTAATCCTCCCTACCGGGAGAACCATAGGCAGGTTAGTCCAACAGGCAGGAAGATAGAATAATCTAAGATGACGCTGTCTAAGAAAGTCATTTGGAAGACAGAGACCCACGCGCTCCAAAATGGTTGAGTTCTCAATATAGCCTCGCAGCAGTCTGAATAAGTGGGTGGCGGAATACCCCTCTCTTCTGAGCTGCAGGGAATGAAGTCCCAGCATGCCCAAAAGAAAGTTCGTCGGGTAGAGCCATGGATAGTTGCCATAATTCTTCATGTAGAGAAATCTTAGAAACCCTCTTGAACCCTCTCCGAGATGAGGGATCACCCCACAATATATAATCATGAGGATTCCAGATAAGCGAACCACTATCCAGTCTACTGCGGACCAGGGAGAAGTATAAAAACTTCAGAGCACTGGTATCCCGAGAACAAACCTTAAAATTTTCGCAGACTGGCACTCCTTCGATATAAGGACGAAATGTCAACTTACTTTCATACATAATCCTAAAATCCTTTATACTAGAAACGCGTATGAGATTATGACCGAGCATAGTGAACCTATAATAGGTGAGACTAAATGCTCGGGTAAAAGTCAGAACTACGCATTTCAAGACATTGAAATGAAGCTGATTTCGTTGACTCCATTCTGAAATGTTATCAGCATCAGCTTGAAGGCGCAGGGAGTCCTCAATATTTCTTATTAGAAGAAATAATTTTAAATCGTTGGCGAACCGCAAAAAAACGAGAAAAACGGATGACTTCAACAATGTCGTTAATGAAAATGGAAAAAAAGAAGAGGCCCTAGGATCGATCCTTGAGGAACCCCTGAAAAAACAAGAAATTCAGCAGATTGGAAGATTCCGTGTGTGACAAATTATTTTCTGTTCTTGAGGTAACTGTAACATCCGAAGAGAAAAACCTATCAGGTCAAGTTTTGTGAGTAAGATATCGTGATTCACAGTATCAAAAGCTTTGGAGAAGTCGTTATACGAACAATCTACTTGGTATCCACTGTCTAGCAACATAGTCGGTGAAAACCACCAGATGGATTTCAGTGGATCTTCCTTTCCTGAAACCATGCTGTTCGGGGATAATGTATGCGTCTATCTGAGGCATAAGGAATTTATAAATTATTTTTTCAAATAATTTAGCAGGAGTTAATAGAATGGCAACTGGTTTATAATTTTCGATTAGCTTTTGTGAACCTTTCTTAAAAATATGACTTATTTTGGAAGTTTCCATACTTCGGGAAAAGTAGAAGTACTAATAGCTATGTTAAAGATAAAACATAATGGTGTTTTAAGGAACTCGGCGCACCCTTTAACAAAAAATACGGGAACGAAGTCTGGTCCGATGGAGTGTGAGTTCTTCATGAGACTTATGGCACTCGAAACTTCGGGTTCCGTAAATAACCCTAAATCAACGTTTGAAGCTCCTCTGGTATTAAATGAGGCCGCTTTATTAATGTCTAGAAGTGAAGGGTCTTTACTATAGACTGATTGGAAATGATCAGCAAATGCGTAAGCCACACCCAAATGTGCCAACGCATTTCTCCCAGCCCAAACTCTCATCAAGCTGCAATGAAATTCAATAGCCGGATGAAAAATGTCATCTTTAAGACTTCGGATGTGTAGTTTTTCTAATATGTTGTCAACCAGGTTGAAAAACGTAGAATGAAATAAAAAAAGACAATAAATTTCCTGGTGCCTTGTTTAGGATTTGATCAGGGGAACATGGAGGACTCCCAGGATCAGTGGCCCGTGTGAACTGAATAAAAAGCTTGTAAAATTACATCAACTTATAAACTAAGGGGGGGGGGGGGGGGGGCAGAAAGTCGACGAAAATGATGCCTTTAAAAAAATTAACGTATTTCTATAAACACTGTTCCACCAAAACAAACCCCCCCCCGAATTTTTTCTCTGGCTACGGCCTTGATTGGCTGCTATCTTTATATATTTATTTATTTATAACATGTTACATATATTTTTTAATCAAATAATTAAATTAGCGCCATCTATGAAAGATTAGACTGTGAATAATTATTTTAATACATTCGCTGTGCTAAAGATTTTATTAATGCATTAACAAATGTGAATAATTTTCAAATCAGTACATAGAGTCTGTCAAATAAGAGTAGAAAATAAATAAAATGGAACTAAGAAATTTTTAGGCTGGCAAAACCCATTTTATCTGTCAAATATTCTTTAAAAGTGCAATGACACTGAAAATTCAAAACACTGTATACACATTTAAAAAAACATTTTTTTGTTCTTAAAAAAAAAAAAATTAAATCGAATAAGCACTATTGTGAAGGTACCTACTAAATGACATAAATTTGATTAAATTGTGTTTTACAAAGTGATTGGCTTTCATTTAATTTAACATAGATTTTAATTTAACAGTTAGTGGAAAGGAAGAATTATTTATGGTGAGTTTAGTCATACTACTTTTAGATCTGAATAAGTTAAATAATATATATTCAGATCTAAAATTAGAGGCATGATCTAAAGCCCGGGCAACGCTAGGTACTTAAGCTAGTATTAAATAAATGTGAGCGATTTCTAAAGTGTGCTTTATATTTTATTATAATATCGTTATTCTTCATTATGTTAACACAAAATTGCAAATTTATAATAATAATATACCTAAATGCAATTCTAATTTTGAGATCAGTGGGCATCTATACAAGGTGTCCGGAAACTCGTAGTACAAGCGGGAAACTGGGGATTCCCCATCACATTTGGAGTCGATTTTGTGGTATAACTTTTTTTGATTTGAGCTTTCGTTTTCGAGAAAATCGAGTCAGAAGTTGATTTTTTTTTTGATCAAATTCTTGTAAATTATTACCGACGATCATAGTACCTAACTAATAAAAACAATTTAAAAGAAAACCAAACAAAGAAATCGGTATTTAAAGCATAATTTTGAAATTGCCCATCAATTAATTCAACATAAAAATAAAATATTCGCTCGTTCCACGGTTAAACACAGCTGTTACTACATATTCGCAGCTTCTGTTAAAATAACAATGCAAAATTAGCTCTTTCTCTTTCTACGCTAGGTACAATCAACACGTGAAAGAAGAGACGAGATAGCGTTTTCGATATTTCGTAAACAGATACCATACGGACGAACTAATAATTAAAGGGCTCTACACACGGCGCTGCATGCAGGGAATCTGCCGCAGAGTCCCTGCAAATTGGGTTGGTAGTAGTCAGAACCGCCTGCCGTATTATTATTTACCCTCTTCGAATTCTCTGTCGGGTCAGCCGCAGAGGGTCCGCCTCCAACTTGCGACCAATCTGCTGGAATGGACATGTTACGACACGTCATTGACAGCGACTTGTACCAGTACAGCGATTAGGATATAAATATTATTATTTTACTCATCATGCTTGAAAAGGAAAAAGAAGTTTGGGTAGAAATTTTTGATTTATTCAAGGACCTTCGATGCTTGTGTGATATTTCCGACAAAAATTATTTGCGGCGAGATCTAAACCATAGATTTTCAACGTGGGCGATAAGGGGGCGACAATTCAGGGGGGGCGGTACAATTAAAGGAGAAAATTGAGGGCGTTTCAGACTTTCAGGGGGGCCCAGAGAAACCCATCCCACCCTATCCCATTAGGGGCCATCCATTCACAAAAATAATTTCCCTATCCCATTACGCCCCCTCCGTTGCGGCAAATGTAGCCCCATCGTGATATCCCGTTAAGCCCCCTTCGTCGTGGTGATGGTGGTGTACCGTTACGCCCCCTCCGTTGTGGCAAATGTAACCCTATCGTGGTATCCCATTACGCCCCGTATTGCTGTTTCGGATAGGGGCGCGAGGATAAAATTATTCTCAAAGTGGGCGGTGGGCAAAAAAGGTTGAGAATCTATGATATAGGTTCTCAACTTGGGCGATAACGCCCCCTTGGGGGTTTTTCAGACCTTCAGTTGGGTGGTAGAATACAAGGAGAGAATTGAAGGGCGTTTCAGACTTTCAGGGGGGGTGGTAGGAGACCCAGAGAAACCCATCCCACCCTATCCCATTAGGGGCCATCCATTCACAAAAATAATTTCCCTATCCCATTACGCCCCCTCCGTTGCGGCAAATGTAGCTCCATCGTGATATCCCGTTACGCCCCCTTTGTCGTGGTGGTGGTGGTGTACCGTTACGCCTCCTTCGTTGTGGCAAATTTAACCCTGTCATGGTATCCCATTACGCCCCCTATCGCTGTTTCGGATAGGGGGCGCCAGAAATAAAAATATTCTCAAAGTGGTCGGTGGGAAAAAGAGGTTGAGAATCTGTGATCTAAACGGTGCGGTGTTAGAATACAACGCCACTTTTTAAATTCGAACCTAAAAGTTAACCTCAAAATAATAAAAAGATGTAGACCTTTAAGAAACTTAAGTTTCCGGCCACAATCTGAAAAAAAAGTGAAATTGTGGGATTTTTTTTATTAATTTTATGCAAGAAACAACATAAAATAAGTGGTTAATAATGTTTATAATAAATTTGCCTAATAAAATATGCGTGTGTTTTTATTTTTTTTCGTTATCGGTAATTTAAGTTAGAAAAATACGTAAGGTGGGACATTTTTAAAACTTTTTTCAATTAAATTGTTCCATATTGTACCAACCTTTTCTCATTTTTTCCATTGTTACCGTTGTCTATGTTTATTATTAGTCCTATGTCTGTTATTTTTCCTTGACACCATGTTCTATGTCTATTATTTAAAAATTAGTATTATTAAAACCCCGAAGAAATAAGCGTTGCTTACGAAACATTCGGTTTTTATAAACAATAAAAATGGTAAAAACTAAATAATTTATTCATTTTGTTTTTTTTATTTTGCGTGACAAAATTTTATAATTCAAAAATTATAGATTTAATCAGGGTATAACCGCACGTACCCGAGAGATTTTAACAAGAGATACCCGATCTTATTTGGAGTTAAAAAAATTAAAGTCATTTTGAAATTTAAAGTCATTAAAGTCAGACTAACAAAACCTAAGAACTCTCTGCAAATTGGGTTGCTGCCCTGCATGCTGCAGTGCCTGCTTGAAGTTACTACAAATCGGGTCGTGTGAAAGACCCTTAAAACATGGCCGCTTCCTTGCATTGTTTTGGCAGGTTCGGGCAAGTTCAAAGTTAGTTCCCGCTGTCACGCGTTTGATTGATGTCGTTGACATCTTTTTACCGTTTTGTTAATAAAACTTTAAAACAAAGTGTGTTTGTGAATTATTTTGTGCCATTTTCATATTAATAACGTGATTAATTATTGTGTATTACAATGGAATAATACCAACGCAGAATATTATTACATGTTAATGTATTTTTTTATGATGTGCATAGTGTTTTAAGTTTTTGGATTACCTTTCCTCGGAACATTTCTTCGTAATGTAAGTAGGTTAACACCTATGCTTATAATTTATCTCACAAGGGTTGTTCGAATTGGTCCAGTACTAAGTCAAGTAGCGTGTATACTTTATTTGCTGAAAATCTTTCGTATTGCTTTTAAGTAGAGTACATTTTTGCCCGCCGCCCGTTTCGAATTTAAAATTTATTAACCCTAAAGTAGCCGAAAAAATTCATTTTATATATTTTTTTTAAATTTTAAATGTAAAAATGCTTAAATAGAAAATTTGTATGTTTATTTGGGTTCTCTATGTGATGTAGGTTCACCAGTTTTCCGCTTGTACTACGAGTTTCCGGACACCGTGTATAGCAATGAAAAAATATTTTTTTCACTTTAATGCCTCATTAATTTTTAATAAAAATGTAGGTTACACAGCTTTAGATTAACACCATGGTTATATTTTTAGTATTGCCATTTGGGCAACGGTGGCGCCCTCATTTATTTTCTACTCTTATTTGACAAACTGTACATAGGTACATTACGGCCGGCGTAGCGCAGCGGTAAGACGCTTGACTCGCGCACCGAAGGTCGCGGGATCGAATCCCGGCGTGGCAAATAAATTTTATTTGATTAATTTGTGCTATTACACAATTTATTCATTTAAAATAATAAATAGTATATTTGCGGCACGTTCCAGAGTGGAAGATACTCTCTGTATCGCCCTGGTGTAAGACCACCATTCAGAATTGAAACGTTGCTTGAAACGGCATTAGCTGTGTTTGGTGACCAGATCTGAATAGCCAGGTACTTCCCCACCTTCCTCTTCCCTATCTCCTTCCCCTCCCCACTACCCTCGGCCTCACAACATACCCCAATTGGGGATGCCATAGTCTCACTGGCTTCAGACGGGAGCAGCTGGGACTCTTGTGAGGTATTCATGTAAAAAAAAAAAAAAAAAAAAATTATACTACATTGCAATATTTAATTTAATAAAATAATGTGCATTGTTCATAAAATAGATTTATATAAACAAAAAAAGTTATTTTTTCAATTGAAATAAAATACAGATTTGTTTTCTTTATTTTAACCAGAGCAGTGTCCTTTGCCTCGCAAGGGAGGCGAAGCGCTGGATTTATTCATCGTCAAACTTCTTTGAAGCGCCGCAGCAGCACGGGAGCCTTTTACGTAATGATTTGTATAGTGCCGTGTTCGTGAAAATCACCCCAAAATAATTAAATAAATTGTGCCATTAGTAAATGAATTTCAAAAGTAAATCACGCTTTCTTTGTTCAGTGGGTAAGTAAAAGAGTAGGTAAATAAACGTGTGCATTAACTCTTCGTGGAAAAATGAAAAAGTTTTACCTTACAATAAAACTTATATTATGTACTTAGCTTTATTTAAAACCTATAAAGTGAGATAAACATTACCATTTTGCAGCCAAATCGACGTTTCTTACCAATATTCGTGTGAAATTCTCAGTTTAAATCTGCCGCCAATGTCACCTGGCAGTTCCAATTGCATCCGTCAGGCGGCGTTGCCAGCACAGCGTGGTGACGCCAATGATTATGCGTCATTAGATCTCATCAGGCAGCCCTTGCCTAGGTTTTAAATAAAGCTAAGTACATAATATAAGTTTTATTGTAAGGTAAAACTTTTTCATTATGTAGCATAGGCTTTATTTAAAACCTATAAAGTGAGATATTGTTTGTTATCGCCTGGTGACATTATGCTAATGTGAATGAATTACATTATTTAGATGATAGAAATAGGGGCAAGATTTCTAGAAATCAGCTAACCAGTTACAGAGGTTGAAAAAGATCAGCAACAGATGGGTCATTGTTGGTTCGGCCAGCCGATTCTGCAATTTCCCTTCTATAGAATCTGGCAAAGGTATTGGGAGTTCTCCAGTTGCCACGCGACAGTATATCATCTAGCTTATACTTCTGCAACCAGTTCAGGGATACCACCGCTGAACGGATGCTGCCAGGTGGATCTTCTACACCGGCATCTCTGAGAACTGTCCTAATCCAACCTGCAATTACTGCCCTGGAGGCCGCCTTTGCCGTCCCACAAGTTGTAATAAATAGATTAGGTAATATCGCCTGCACTCTCCGTTCCCTTGACAGTTCTATGACCTTCTCAGTCCAATAGACAGGGTCTATGTTCCTTGTCTCAGAGCGAGCCAGCTTCCACCCTGATTGCTGCCAGTCTGCCGAATCCGTCTTGGCACCAAACACTGGCCAAATGGAGATGCCTTCACTGTCCACTGACAGTCTTTCAGCTGTGCAGTGGAGCAAGGTGAGATCATGGACTCGGCGCCCTGATGCCAAAAGCAGGATTGTGGCTGCTCTCCTTGATGCTTCAAAGAGAGTTATGTGTTGAGGCAAATTCTTCTCCAGCCATGATGAAACAATCCTCGGGTCCCAAATGGGGGGATTCGAAGGCTTTATTCTAGCTAAAGATATCCCTTTTAATATCTTCTTCACTATTGGACTGGAGTTCAGCTTTCTGTTATCCTCCGGAGAGCCTAAGGTACACACCACTGACTTATGCACTAAAATGGTACTTAGCGATAGCTTTTCTCTGATGTGTAGGTCGGCTAGGAACCTGGCCAGGTCCTCAGCTTTGGGACGTATGGCATCAAGCTGATTCTCTGATGCCCAGTGCTGCCACCTCCGCCATGCCGGAGCATAAGTGCGAAGGGTAGAACTTCTCCACCCAGATCTAAGCAGTTCCTTCTGCTGAGTTGACCATTTCCTTAGGTTTTTGTCCCACCCCCACAAAGCCAAATCTCCAGAATGAAGGATTCTACTTGAGGAGGAGGGTTGTTGGTCCTGGTGTCTATCAGTGCTTCTTATAGATTGCGAATCGTGAGAGGTGGACCTAAGGCCCGACACTTCAGATCCGCTCTCCAAAATGCCCTCTCCCAACGAGGAGCCACTACCAGGTACCATCCCCTTGCTCTGTTTAGGTGGCAAAGAACCCTCGGCAAGAGGCAAGGGGGAGGGAAGATCCAAGCCAGCTGATAGTCCCAGTCCCTGCTCCAAGCGTTGTGGTAGTCTGCTTTGTCGTCCTGAAAATCAAGAGAAACATACCTTTGAACCACGTGTGCTGTCTTAGAGACAAAGAGGTCTATCTCGGGTCGTCCCCATTTTCTGAATGCTATCTCTGTAAAAGAGGGTAGCAAGTGCCATTTGGGTACAGCACGATGACGAGATAGACAGTCCGCTACTTCATTGAAACGACCTGGTAAGTATTGTGCTGTCATGGAGATACAGTGTTTGTCCAACACATCTAGCACTAGTCGAGTACAGCTCAGGAGTTGAGTTGACTTGGTACCACCCTCCTTGCGGAGGTAAGATACGACAGACTTGTTATCCGACTGGATCAGAAGACCCGAGCCGGACAGCTCGAGCGCGTGAGGAGACAAGGCAGCCAACACGGCGAGCATCTCCTTCAGATTGGAGTGAAGATTCAGCTGATCTTCAGTCCACACACCACTGAGAAGTCTCTCGTCTAGCTGGGCACCCCAACCCTGATCCGAGGCATCGGTTGTCAGGTAATGCTCAAACAGCGGCAGATGTATAGGTGACGTCAGGGTGAGCGATCGAACCCACCATCTCAATTCCCGAGCGGCAGCTGCAGGAATCGGTGATGACTTCCAAGGGTGGTAGTGCCTTAGTCCTAGGCACCCTTTCTGTATATACCGGCTGTTGAGTCTGCCTCTTGGAACTGCAAAACTAGCAAAGTTCAAAGAACCCAAGAGGCTGCGCCCCTTATTTAGTGACCACCTTCCCGTCTGAATCAAACCCTTTAATAGATAAGATAGGGCTAAAATCTTGTTCTGAGGGAGAGACTTTTCGTTAGTTACAGTATTCCAGCTGATACCAAGAAATTGGACTTGTTGCGATGGTTCTAGTATTGACTTATCAAATTGTATCTGCCATCCCAAGTCTTGTAAAAACTCCACCATTTCGCTAGACTGGTGTTTTAAAGTAAGCAGGCATTGGTTTACTAATAAAAAATCATCCAAATATACTTTAATTCTCATCCCTCTCTTCCTCAACTCCTGCGCTACCCAGTTAGTGATGGTTGCGAATGCCTTAGGTGAGGTGGCCAGGCCAAAGGGGAGGGATGTCATCTGCAAGAGTTCGTTCCTATAGATAAGTCTAAGGAAACATCTATGCTGCTCACTCACAGGCACATGGAAATAAGCGTGCGTTAGGTCTACTTTAACCATCCAGTCATTCGGTTGTAGAAAAGTAGGAACCCGATAAAGGTTAACCAGACGAAATTTACTAATAGTCAAAAAGTTGTTTAAATACTTTAAGTTAAAGACCGGTCTCTTTGAACCATCTGATTTGGGGACGAGAAACATGTTAGAAATAAATGAAGGAGTGGCAGGTGCCGACTCTAAAACTTTAAGGGCCTTGAGTTTTTCAATTTGTTCCGTCATAGCCACAGAAGTCTTAGTAGCGAACGGGGAATTAAATAAATCAATATTATTACTCCGTGGAGGTTTTGAAGAAAATGGAATCCGGTAGCCCTCTAACATCTTAAGGATGATAGTAGGGGCGCCAAGGTTCCTCCACTTACCTGCGAATGAGCGCAACTGTCCCCTCTGAAAAGAGAGGCCTAGGTTAAAACCTCTTACCATCCGACTTCCACACCCTCTCCTTGGGTCTAAACCTATCTCGGCGAGTGAAAGGTTTAGCCGTTCTACGGGCCGGTTCCTGACCTCGGCTCTCTGGCTGCTGCATTCTCGCGGTGGTCCTCCCCTGCTGCAGTCTGGGACGAAAGGGCTGCAGGTTCTGCGCTGGATCTAACAGGCTGGGTTTAACGGGCGGAGTAGGACGCGACGTGCTAGGCTGAGGAGCGAAGCACTTCTTCACTCCTCCCAACCTATCCAGCTGTGCCGACAGGATGCTTGGGTCGAAGAGATACTCTGATGTGGGTGGTATCTTTCGCATGGCATCTCTAATGTAGCCGTCACTGATGCCCCGTAATACCCCCTCTCTTCGGAACTCGATGTGGGCTGCCCGCTTTCCGCAGACCATCTGCATAATGTCCTTTGACACCTTCTGGGACTCAGACCCCGTGGCGAAGAGAGACTGTACCTTCTCATACAGAGTGGCAGTGCTCAGCTTCGTGCCCGGTTCCGCGCTCCAGTTGACGAGCTCCTGGAGGGAGGCCTTCAGGAGATCGGCATGCAGCGAAAGGGCATTAGTCAAGGACCCGCAAAAGGAGTCTGTTGACGTACCGGCCGATTCCTCCTGGGCTATGCGCTTCAATTCCGGGTTCAATGCTAACATTGAGAAGAGAGGGGTTGCGGCGTACGATTTCTGGATCTCGAGGTAGCGAACGTTGTTCCAATCAGCCATCCCCAGGTGCTGAAGAAGCTCAACTCTTTTCACCCTCCCTGGGTCGGCTGACGGTATCTTCGGCTGTTTCAGTTCTGTCGTCCACTCCCCGAGATCCAAGGCACGAGACGTCAGAGGACAGGTGAAACCCATCCCTTCATCTCTGTCGGCTTCCCTCGCCAACTCCTCCCGGAGCGACGCGGGGGTGTCCAGGGAGATGCTATCCTCGTCGTCCGAGGCGTCACGGTTAGGAGCATCCGAACGCTTCTCCAACAAAAGATGCAACATCTCCTGCATCTTGGACATCTGCTTCGTAAGCACGTCAATTCGCGGGTCGCCGAGTGTCGGCTCACATATCTTCTGCCTTTTGGCATCACCACAGACCCTCGAACGTTTGCCCCGCGTGTCCGTATGAATTATCTTCATAACTTCCGCCCTCGAAATCTCGGCTTCCCCGCTATCCGAACTTCCCGAATTCGACATCACAAAATCACAAAACAACAAAAAACACACGAAACTGGAATATAATTTCGGAATTCGAACAGTATAACTGTTAAAAATGTCTTCGAAATTATAAATTTTGCGCAAAATACTGTAGAATGACAATTTTACGGTATTTTGATGTTTCAAAACATAAACAAACGTGTTTGACCTTCGCAAAAATAAATGCTAATGACGCATAATCATTGGCGTCACCACGCTGTGCTGGCAACGCCGCCTGACGGATGCAATTGGAACTGCCAGGTGACATTGGCGGCAGATTTAAACTGAGAATTTCACACGAATATTGGTAAGAAACGTCGATTTGGCTGCAAAATGGTAATGTTTATCTCACTTTATAGGTTTTAAATAAAGCCTATGCTACATAATATATTTTCATAAATTCTCATAAAAATGTGGTGTAAGTCACTATTTTACTTCTTTCAGTACTGCGTAGAATGAGTATGCCCACTCAAACACCTGGAAAAGAAAAAATAAATCAAATCTATTAATATCTTCGATTATAAATAATAATAATCATACTTGGCTGATTTATGTAGCGCCGTTTTCAATCGCAAAATCACCTCAAGGGCGCTGTACAAGTAAATATATGATAAAATTAATATAACTAAGATATATAATTATAAGTAGTGACTTACTAAGACTTATACGTAAACGAAAGAGGAAAAAAATAGGTACTGGTACGTGAACACAACGAACAAACAACAAAAGCAAAAAACCTGTTATATGTACCTACAGTGAGTTCGTTAAAGTAAATACCACTTAAGAGTATGTAACCAGCTAATCATAATTCTGATTCCTGCGCCAGCGCTCTCACATCAGAGCTCGTTAGCGGACGTTTTTGGAATTAGTTTACGTTCCGCTGTAAACCGGGTTTTGTGTATCGCGCGGAGCTAGGGCGGCTACAGGGCTACAGTATGCTTATATTCTCGCTTCCAGAATTTTAATTAGTAGTATGTAGTTATTTGTAATTTGTATATCGAAGTGCATAAACATAAATAGATACAAGTAAAATGCGTAAACACAGTAGGTATTATATAGATACCTACATGAGTAAACAATGTGTTATAATCTTTTTAATATTTTGGGTTTTTGTTTTTTAATTTTATTTTACGGCCATTAGAGCGGAAGATATCTCAGTATCGCCCTGGTGTAAGACCACCATTAAGATTTGAAACGTTGCTTGAAATGTCTTTAGCCGTGTTTGGTGACCAGATCTGAATAGCCAGGTACTTCCCAAACTTCCTCTTCCCTATATTTTTACCCTCCCCACTACCTTCAGTCTTACAACATACCCCAATTGGGGATGCCATAGTCCCACTGGCTCCAGACGGGAGCAGTTGGGACTCTTGTGCGGTATATTTATGAAAAAAGTGTAATATTCAGTTGGATTGTAAAAAATGTCTCATTTTGAAATATTTATTCGTATGCACAATTTTTTATTTTATATTTATCTGAATACCGCACAAGAGACCCAAATGCTCCTACTGGAGCCAGTGAGACTATGACGTGACTATGGGGTATATTGTGAGGCTGAAGGTGGTGGGGGAAGAGGAAGGCGAGGAATCACCTGGCTATTTAGATCTGGTCACTAAACAACGTTTCAATTCTGAATGGTGGTCTTACACCAGGGCGATACTGAAAGTATCTTTTACTCTGGAACGTGACGCAAATATATTATTTTTAAATTAAATAATTGTGAAATAACAAATATTATAATCAATAATTATCAGCCTGAAACACTCATCTACATTGAAAAAATCTTCCGAGAAAAGATACTGGCCGCCAACGAGTTATTGATTATAATATTTGTTATCTACCCTTTGTGCTATGCATAAAAATCTTGTTTAAACGTTAGTTTATAAATTAAAAATAATAATTGTGAAATAACCCAAATTAGTCAAATAAAATTTATTTGCCAATGTGTAACCGACGTGTTACGTACCCTCAAATGTTCTTTCAACGAAAAACATCCTTGGCGGTATCCTCTACAGTTCAGTGGTCATTTTTTGGGATTTCGCTCGAAAACCAGAAATCCCGCTTGGCCACTGAGCTCGTTAGTACCGTACCGCCAGCGATCTTTTTCGTTGAAAATATTTTTATGTTTGTTTTCCAATTAGAATTTAAAAGTTATTCTAATTGTAATATTGTATTAATAAAATACTTTCATTTTTATATGTACAATGCCCCCGGTGCAACAAATAAACGCTATCATGCTCAGGTTGCCACCAGGGACATTTGTCAATTTATAATTTCAAACGTATTTTTTATGTTTCCTTTTTTTTTGACATATTGTTAAATATTTTAACTTACGATCCTTGTAGGATAATGAAACTAAGAAATTTCATTCCGCAGTCCTACAAGGCATCGAGGGAAAGAGAGCCTGAGTCTCTAGCCCTTAAATTACTCAAACTAGGGCAATAAATGACCCTCAAAAAACACTTAGAAAAATTTCGGTAAAAATACGTTTTTCCGATTTTAAAAATCCAGGTGCCCCGTAAGATGGTGAAACAAACAGGTTTCATTAACACATCTTACGGGGGACCTCGTAAAAATAACATTGTAACTGTAAATAACCAGATATTCAGCCAAACGGCAAATCAATTTATATTTTATGCGATTTAGCTCAAAAATGAGCTAAACGTCTCTAACTAAAAATCTAGCAATAGACAATTGGTTTATTTCATGATTACTGTATAATAACGAACACATATGTACACAATTAACTCTGTAGAATTATTATAAAAAATACATTTTAAGCGACCGCCTTCAACGGTGACACCGGCAAAATAGGGTGCCCACATAATGACCGCCCTATTTATACCATTTGGTCTGAGGACGAAAACCCCTCCACTTTTTCATAAAAACACTGCCCGAACGCTGTCGGGTACAAGTACCCCTTAAATGTTATGAAAATTTGTCAATAAATATGTTGTGTTCAGTTCAAGTTCAATTCTACTCTTCTTGTTTTACTACTTCCTACCTCTGGAAGTCCTACGACCTGCTGCCTCCTGCTGAAGTTCTGCCTGGACGAGTGCCTGGTGCCTGCCGCTACAGCCGGCCCTAACTCTGGGTACTCCCAAGGCAACCAGGCCCAGGCAGAAACTAGGCGCATCCAGGGCAACCACCTACTGGATGTAGGGAGGCCAGCTTCAATCATCATCATTGGCACACAAAAGGGAAGGAGTGCACAGCCACCGGTGCCCTCATAATTTACAGTCTTGTAAGGACGACGACACGTCCGTTACAAGTGGTCCTTCGAGCCGGATCAGCTGCACCCCACGCCCACGCCTGATGCCACGCCTGATGTCACATCACGCCTGAAGCTGCCCCACGCCACGCCTGACGTCTCGCCTGACGCCACGCCTACGTGCCACGCCTGAGGTCACGCCTGATGCCACGCCTGAGCCACGACTACGTGCCACGCCTGAAATCACGCCTCATGCCAGAGCTAATGCCACGCCTGAGCCACGACTACGTGCCACGCCTGACATCACGCCTCATGCCACGCCTGATGTCACATCACGCCTGAAGCTGCCTCACGCCACGCCTGACGTCTCGCCTGACGCCACGCCTACGTGCCACGCCTGAAGTCACGCCTGATGCCACGCCTGAGCCACGACTACGTGCCACGCCTGAAATCACGCCTAAATGCCACGTCTGATGCCACGCCTACATGCCATGCCTGACGTATCGTCTGAATGCCATGCTTGATGCCACGCCTACGTGCCACGCCTGAGGTCACGCCTGATGCCACGCCTCATGCCAGGGCTAATGCCACGCCTGAGCCACGACTACGTGCCACGCCTGACATCACGCCTCATGCCACGCCTGATGTCACATCACGCCTGAAGCTACGCCTCACGCCACGCCTGACGTCACGCCCGAATGCCACGCCTGACGTCACGCCCGAGGTCACGCCTGCTACGTGGATTACGTGCCATGCCTGACGTATCGTCTAATGCCACGCCTGATGCCACGCCTCATGCCAGGGCTAATACCACGCCTGATGCTATGCCTACATGCCACGCCTGACGTCACGCCTAGATGCCACGCCTGACGCCATGTCACGCCTGATGCCATGTCACGCCTGATGCCGCGTCTCATGCCAGGGCTGACACCACACCTGTTGCCACGAGTGCCCACGCTCGTGCCCCCGCCGAGCTCTACTACTGAGATGGCACGCTCCACAGAAGAGAGCAACAAGGAGCGAACACCACCCTCTACATCTATTGAGGACACGCTTCGCCAGCTGCAACGACAGCTGCGCAGCCAACAAAAACGTATTGATTGGCTGAATGCAGCCCTTCAACTACAAACCCGTGTAGGGCCGGCACAAGATGCGACAGGGCCTGCACAACCCCGTGCTGGGATCCTGCCGGCAAAAGATTCGACAGGGCCCGCACAACCCGGCGCCGCAGGGTTGGCACAACCCAGTACTGCAGGGCTGGCACAACCCGGTGCCGCAGGGCTGGCACAACTCGTCGCAGCGAGTACTGCCTCGGAGCCAACCAGCCATGGACATCCGGACCAAGGAGAACCTTGGCAACTACAAGCATCATGGATGCACCCTGGACCTTCCGGCCCCGTACCGCCCTTGCCTCTGCACAATACAAGGCAACAAGAAGCTGTACGAGAGATGCCCGTTGGACCTGTGCCTCTGATAAACCAGAGGCACCCCTCACCGGCGCAGCCAGGGCCTGGAGGCCCCGCGCCGCAGCCCCCTCACTCTGATGGGGGCCCCGGATGGATGCAGCCTGGACCTTCCGGCCCCGTACCGCCCTTGCCTCTGCACAATTCAAGGCAACAAGAAGCCGTACGAGAGATGCCCGTCGGACCTGTGCTTCTGGTAAACCAGAGGTACGCATCACCGGCGCAGCCAGGGCCTGGAGGCCCCGCGCCGCAGCCCCCTCATTACAATGGGAGCTTTGGATGGCTGCAACCTGGACCTTCCGGCCCCGTACCGCCCTTGCCTCTGCACAATTCAAGGCAACAAGAAGCCGTACGAGAGATGCCCGTTGGACCTGTGCTTCTGGTAAACCAGAGGTACGCATCACCGGCGCAGCCAGGGCCTGGAGGCCCCGCGCCGCAGCCCCCTCATTACAATGGGAGCTTTGGATGGCTGCAACCTGGACCTTCCGGCCCCGTACCGCCCTTGCCTCTGTATATTACAAGGCAACAAGAAGCCGTACGAGAGATGCCCGTCGGACCTGTGCTTCTGGTAAACCAGAGGTACGCATCACCGGCGCAGCCAGGGCCTGGAGGCCCCGCGCCGCAGCCCCCTCATTACAATGGGAGCTTTGGATGGCTGCAACCTGGACCTTCCGGCCCCGTACCGCCCTTGCCTCTGCACAATACAAGGCAACCAGAAGCTGTACGTGAAATGCCTGTTGGACCTGTACCTCTGGAAAACCAGAAGTACGCATCACCAGAAGCCGCAACTACAGCGCCTTCCAAACCTGATGCAATCCTGGAGTCAACTGGCCACAAAGATCCAGGCCAAGAAGAAGCTTGGCGACTCCAGGGAAGATGTATGCAGCCTGGACCTTCCAGCCCCGTGCCGCCCGTACCTCTGCTCAACCTGAGGCAACGAGAAGCCGTACGCGATGAGCTTGTTGGACCTGTACCTCTGATGGACCAGAGGTACGCATCACCAGCGCAGCAAGGGCCAGGAGGCCCTGCGCTACCGGCCCCTTACTACAAGAGGGACCCAACCACGATGCCGCCTGGACCTTCTGGTCCCGGGCCGCCCTCACCTCTGCTCCATAAAAGACAGCCAGCCGACCAGCAGACAACAGCTGCCGGATCCGCTCCGCTGCCAGAGCAGTGGTCCCCACTGCCGCCTGGACCTTCTGGTCCCGGGCCGCCCTTACCTCTGCTCCATCAAAGACAGCCAGCCGACCAGCAGACAACAGCTGCCGGATCCGCTCCGCTGCCAGAGCAGTGGTCCTTACTGCCGCCAGGACCTTCTGGTCCCGGGCCGCCCTCACCTCTGCTCCACCAGAGGCAGCCAGCCGACCAGCAGACAACAGCTGCCGGATCCGCTCCGCTGCCAGAGCATTGGTCCTCACTGCCGCCTGGACCTTCTGGTCCCGGGCCGCCCTCACCTCTGCTCCATCAAAGGCAGCCAGCCGATCAGCAGAGAACTGCTGCTGGATCCGCTCCACTGCCAGAGCAGTGGTCCTCACTGCCGCCTGGACCTTCTGGTCCCGGGCCGCCCTTACCTCTGCTCCACCAGAGGCAGCCAGCCGACCAGCACACAACAGCTGCCGGATCCGCTCCGCCGCCAGAGCATTGGTCCTCACTGCCGCCTGGACCTTCTGGTCCCGGGCCGCCCTCACCTCTGCTCCACCAGAGGCAGCCAGTCGATCAGCAGAGAACAGCTGCCGGATCCGCTCCACTGCCTGGACAAAGGTACCAAGCGCCAGCACAGATGGATGACCAACCACATCCCGCAGCAACGACGAGCCCGCCCTGCCCCAGCAGTACCACTGTCATAGACGTGGTGCTCCTCATCGGCGCAGCGAAGACAAGCCCGTCCTGCCCCAGCAGTACCACTGTCATAGACGTGGTACTCCTCATCGGCGCAGCAAAGACGAGCCCGCCCTGCCCCAGCAGTACCACTGTCAAAGACGTGGTGCTCCTCAACGGCGCAGCGAAGACGAGCCCGTCCTGCCCCAGCAGTATCACTGTCAATGACGTGGTACTCCTCATCGGCGCAGTGAAGATGAGCCTGCCCTGCCCCAGCAGTGCCACTGTCAATGACGTGGTACTCCTCATCGGCGCAGTGAAGATGAGCCCGTCCTGCCCCAGCAGTGCCGCTGTCATAGACGTGGTGCTCCTCATCGGCGCAGCGAAGACGAATCCGTCCTGCTCCAGCAGTGCCACTATCAAGGAAGTGGCGCTCCTCACACGGGGGGAGTCCGTCAACCCCATCATGGTTGTCATGGACCCCGTGTCATGGTCGTCATGGACCCACATCAGCCGGACACACGGCCGAGTCCTTGACACCATCCCTGCTGAAGACGACCAAGTAAGGACCGCCGGGACCCAGACGAGAACCAGAGTCTACGTTCGACCTGCCGAGAACCAGAGTCTACGTCCGACCTGCCGTGAAGCTCGCTGTGATCCTGCCGCCCGCGTCTTCCGATGCAGCTTCACCTGCTCATCCTACTACACGTCGTGATGACTAGTACAGCATAGCTGCACGGGGGGAGTGTAACCGACGTGTTACGTACCCTCAAATGTTCTTTCAACGAAAAACATCCTTGGCGGTATCCTCTACAGTTCAGTGGTCATTTTTTGGGATTTCGCTCGAAAACCAGAAATCCCGCTTGGCCACTGAGCTCGTTAGTACCGTACCGCCAGCGATCTTTTTCGTTGAAAATATTTTTATGTTTGTTTTCCAATTAGAATTTAAAAGTTATTCTAATTGTAATATTGTATTAATAAAATACTTTCATTTTTATATGTACAATGCCCCCGGTGCAACAAATAAACGCTATCATGCTCAGGTTGCCACCAGGGACATTTGTCAATTTATAATTTCAAACGTATTTTTTATGTTTCCTTTTTTTTTGACATATTGTTAAATATTTTAACTTACGATCCTTGTAGGATAATGAAACTAAGAAATTTCATTCCGCAGTCCTACAAGGCATCGAGGGAAAGAGAGCCTGAGTCTCTAGCCCTTAAATTACTCAAACTAGGGCAATAAATGACCCTCAAAAAACACTTAGAAAAATTTCGGTAAAAATACGTTTTTCCGATTTTAAAAATCCAGGTGCCCCGTAAGATGGTGAAACAAACAGGTTTCATTAACACATCTTACGGGGGACCTCGTAAAAATAACATTGTAACTGTAAATAACCAGATATTCAGCCAAACGGCAAATCAATTTATATTTTATGCGATTTAGCTCAAAAATGAGCTAAACGTCTCTAACTAAAAATCTAGCAATAGACAATTGGTTTATTTCATGATTACTGTATAATAACGAACACATATGTACACAATTAACTCTGTAGAATTATTATAAAAAATACATTTTAAGCGACCGCCTTCAACGGTGACACCGGCAAAATAGGGTGCCCACATAATGACCGCCCTATTTATACCATTTGGTCTGAGGACGAAAACCCCTCCACTTTTTCATAAAAACACTGCCCGAACGCTGTCGGGTACAAGTACCCCTTAAATGTTATGAAAATTTGTCAATAAATATGTTGTGTTCAGTTCAAGTTCAATTCTACTCTTCTTGTTTTACTACTTCCTACCTCTGGAAGTCCTACGACCTGCTGCCTCCTGCTGAAGTTCTGCCTGGACGAGTGCCTGGTGCCTGCCGCTACAGCCGGCCCTAACTCTGGGTACTCCCAAGGCAACCAGGCCCAGGCAGAAACTAGGCGCATCCAGGGCAACCACCTACTGGATGTAGGGAGGCCAGCTTCAATCATCATCATTGGCACACAAAAGGGAAGGAGTGCACAGCCACCGGTGCCCTCATAATTTACAGTCTTGTAAGGACGACGACACGTCCGTTACACAATGCCTGGATTCGATCCCACGACCTTCGGATTGCGAGTCGAGAGCCTTACCCCTTGACCACGCCGGCCGTCAATAGGTAGTATCAGTAATTTGGAAGGTACATCCACCAACTACATGGAAGGCCGGATCGGGAGAGACCGTTTTTTTACACTCGCTCGACACACTGCTTATCTCTTCTTTGGGAATGCTGTGTGGAGGGTCGTTTTAGGGAAAGGAAGAAGAGGAACTTCGGAGAAGGAAAGGGGTATTAGGGGTGGGTAGAAATCTGGGAGTCAGCGTGTCCAGGAGTGCGGATGTATGAATCCATCCCTCCCACTGCGGTGCGAGGCGATGTTCCGAGAGAGTAAGGCTGAAGAAGTCAAAGGGACTCCCTTAAATTTTCCAGATCCGACCTGCCATGCAGCTGGTGGGCAGACGCATCCGCCGCCAAGACCTAAACAAATCTCACCCCCTTGAACCCAGGCACCCCTTCTAGTCACTAAATGTTACGAACCACTTGGGATGACCTATGGCAGACGTGTTGGTTATCTAATAATTGGTTCCCGGGGCGGTGGTACCCATACCCGATTCTCGTGTTTGTTATTTTTCCATCAAAATTATTTATGATTTGTCAATAATGTCTTAGCAAAATAAGTATGTAATAAAATCTGAAATATATTAGTTTGTAAGTGCGCAAATAAATAAACAAACGGACCAATTTTCGTCAAGAAATACATGTACGTATATATTTTTTAATAATTTTATTTAAACTAAAATTAAAATTCTGACACATACGTTTACCTGATAATGTATTGATTTATTTTACTGCATGATTATATGATTTGAAATTGGTGTTGTATAATACATGTACTTTTTTGAAAATGTAACAAATCTGCCAACGACCTATGGTATAACCTTATTATACTTAAAATAAACATTTTTTCTCAAAATTTAAAGCATACATTTACTAGATAAAAGAACAATCTTTCAAAATCAATTTATAATTTTTTGTGGAAACGAGTCAATAAGTCTAAACACTGATTTAAAAATGACATATTTCTGGTTTCTCTGATAATGTCCTCTTAATAAGTCTGCTTTTTATTTTAACATCCTAAAACATAATAGCAACATTAGCGTAAGAGTTACCAATGGTGTGTAATCTATTATAATAGGCCACTTGCATCACATTTTTTAATTTTTTTTCCGGTTTAGACAAATATTCTAAGACATTCTGTATTTTTTTGAAAATTTCAATCCGAAAAATCAGACCATTTTTTATAAACCGGAAAGACGGGACATAATTTTATGGGTGCGAAAAAACGATAGTTACATAGCCGAAAATCATTAAAAAAAAGAACATTTTCCACACGAGTAGCAATGCAAGATGGATCGGCCATGTTATATGACAAGAAGGCCTATGCCATAATGGAGGATATGACCGATGGGACAAACTCCAGGGGATGCCAACGCCGAGAGTACCTGGAGGACCTGCTGGTGGACGTGCGCTGCTCATGATACGCAGAATTCAAAAGAGTCGCACAAGACAGGGAAGAATGGAAGAGAAGATTAGAGGAAATTGCTGCAAATCAATGCCAGGATTGAAACCAGAGAGAGAGAGCAATAAATTGTACGGGGTTCTCTTCGTAACATCTGTAAAAACACCGCCATCTTTATAAAAAAATCAAACCAAAGTATAAGTTCACATAGAACAAACAATAAATCTAGTGAACGTTAAACGCAAATTCAAAAATTCGCTGGAAATCAAAGTGTTGCCATATAAAAAAATAAAAAACAGTGTGGAATTTTACAAAGAACATAATCGGAGACGGGACATTTTCACGTCACGAGCTCAAATAATTGATTTAATTATTTAAAAATAAGGAAAACTATACATTTCTAAAAATTTTACTAACATTTTCGTAATTTTAGTAAGAAAATCTATCCACACGATTTTTTCCAAGTCATTGTGAAATCCATACAAGTGGCCTATTAACGTGACCATTTATTGTTTCCATCAAACCCGAACTCGGACCGAAAAAAAAGGTAGGTACTTTTTTCATTTATTTATTATTTTTTATTTTAGCGACTATATAAAATAATTGTACATACAAAATCTAAAGTTATTTAAATACTAGCTTTTACCCGCGGCTTTGCTTGCATGGTATTAGTGGAAAATTACTGGCATAATTATTGGCATAATTGTTACTATTCTTGCTTTTTTGTCTAATAGAAAATAATTATTGTTTCAAAATTTGAGAATGAAATTTCGCAAATAAATTTTTTATTTTAGAAAATATTTAAATTATGGAAATAGATATTTATTTTAAGTACCTTCTCCCTTTATTAGTATTTTATTCATATTTGAATCTAGAGTAACCTAAAAAATGACAGTCAACGTCAAACGCTGTGCTTTATAGCAACGCTATGCTTTTCCTTCGGACAAAAAACATTTTAGAGATAGGTAGATATTAACTACGACACCAACAAAGCACTCTTTTTAATCACAACAAAGCACTCTTTTTAAGCCTAAAATTCAAAATAAAAAACATTGTTTCCAAGGTAACAATTTGTTTGACGTTTGCAATAACTCGATTTTGTTAGGGACAGAAAATGTATGATACATAATTTCATAACGCCACAGCTTATTCATAACGCCAGAGCTTACCAATATATATATATATAGCCTATGTTAGCTTTCGATTAGTGAAAGAATTTTTAAATTCCATCCTTATTTATTGCGTGAAAGAGTAAGTCATATCCATACAAACTTTCGCCTTTATAATGTCTATATAAGATAGTTTATTTGTCTTCTATGTCGTTTTTAGTCTCTTCTCTAAGGTTTTTTCATTGACCTCTTTCAGTCATATTTTTATTCTTGATTTGTATTCATTAGGATTTTTTATTAGTTTTATGTCTCGGGGAAGGATGTTATGGAGTTTAGTTGCAAAGTATGTATAGTTTCTTTGTCCGAATGTGGTTTTATAACTTGGAATATTTTTATTCGATCTAGTGTTATTCATGCATGGTCTAGTAGAGGATTCATTATTTTTGAAAAGCTTCAATAATATATTTTTGGCATATATTTGCTGTACATTTGGTACGTCAAAGCTATTGAAAATTTCAATTGAAGGCGTTCTAATTGGTACTTTCAATGTGGTTTTTATGATTCCTTTTTGAATCGTATTCAGGTTTTGTAGATACGTATGTGTAGCAGATCCCCATCCCATGATTCCATATTCAATTCGAGAATGACATAACGTAAAAATAAAATAAATGAATACCTTTTTCATATCCTTTTTATTTACCACGTTTCTTAGATTTTTAAAGACAAATATAAGGCTTGTGAGTTTTTCCGTAATACCTTTGATGTGTAGATCCCATCTAAGATTTTAGTCAATTATTACTCCGAGATATTTTGTGTTTTTTCGATGACGGGGCAGTAACATTGTATATTATTTCTATGGCATTCGTGTAATTTTTGTTCTAGTGATTTTATTGGTTGGCTCCTTGAGTTTGTAGCAGCCAGCCTCTGCTACCTCATGCTTTGGATTGCTTCCAAAAATATAGATGTTTCAAGAAACGTCGCCTATATTTAAATGTTCGCCTGCCGAATTAACGAGAGCGTTCCGGGCACCGCGCGTAAGCCACCCAGACGGGCGTTGCGTGACTGGACGGTAAGTACCTATCACATCGAAACAGAGCTGCAGTCTACCTACCTCTCACGCATTCCAGAAAAGGTACGAACCATTGCGCGCCCGAAATGCACAGTTCAGGAGCTTTCGAGAAACTAGCCGAGTGATGATTTACTGCCATACAAAGCAGCGTTCCGACTCGTTGGGCTATATAAAAACGCCCTGCAACAGCCACCTTACCTCAGTGTTAATTCAGCATCACGGTAGCTCGCCTCGCGCAACCACAGTTAATCTTGACTCAGTGTAAAACTGTAAATCTGTTACGCTGTCCGTACCTGTATTGATTTACAAATTATAATTTAAGTGGGGACTCAATAACAGCTTTCAACACGCCACCTCGTTGTTCTCCATTGACAACCTCCAACCACAAGTCCCTACAAGTTCATTGAGAATGTTATAGCGGGTCCAAATACATGGCAAGCCTATGCAAGCGTCCACAAGTCCCAACGTCTGGAGCGCGCGTGTGGCTTGGCTTGCGTAGGCTTGCAAGAGCTTGCGAGAGCTTGCCACCGATCCGATCGAGGTCTGGACGTAGCATTATATATTTTGTTTTGCTTGTAAGCTAGTTGATTTTGAGCCAATTTTGAAGTACAGTAAGCCCTTTTTCAGCCTCAGTAAATGTATCCGTCCAATTTTCTTCTTGAAGTAATAAAACAGTATCATCAGCAAAACTGATTATGTTCCCTTTAATGGTAAGGTTAGTTAAATCATTGATGTAGATAATGAATAGAATCGGTCCCAGTACACTTCCTTAAGGGACGCCATAGTTTAAAGATATTAGTTTGCTCTTTTGTTTGACAATTTGTACTTGTTGTTCTCTCCCTGTTATATATGACTCCAATAAGTTCTTTGCTGTTTCGGCCATTCCTATTTTTTTTTTTGCTTTGTTAGTAATATTTTATGGTCTTTTGTGTCAAAATCTTTTTGCAGATCTATGAATAAAGCCAAAATTTTTTCCCATCATCTATGTTTTTTATGGCTATGCTTGTTAGATTTTCTGTGGCATCATTGGTGCTTAGATTTTCCCTAAAGCCGTATTGGGATGGTGATAATAATTAGTTTTGTTCAAGGGATTGAACAATTTGCTTCTTCATTACAGTTTGCAAAATTTTTAAAAAGGAGCTTAAGAGGCTTATGGGTCGGTAATTATATATATCCTTTTTGTTACCACTTTTATGTATGGGTATAACTGTAGATCTTTTAAGGCATGAAGGGAATACATTTGTGGATATATACTGATGGACCAAGCATGTCAATGGGAAGGTCAGTTCATTTTGTAGTTGTTTTATTGGAGATTATAATATAATTTCCCGATGATTTATTAACATTAAGGGATACAATTGCGTTTCTGATTTCAGTATTTGTTACATCAGTTAATTTTAATTTCTCTATTGTCATGATAATAATTATTAAATTCGAATAATTATTCTCGTGACCTATTTAGCTTTCACCTGGCCGCTCGTGTTATTTGTTGAACCGCCTTTGGTTTTATTTTTGCGGGTGGCAACATTAGTTTCTAGTTTCCGGACTTTTTGAATATCCGCCGTTACGGCAGCCGACGGATATTCGACTCGTCAATTAGGTGTCAGTTTTACAAGTTTTTTAACATGGGATAATCCCTTATATTGATATTTTATTATTTAAAACCACGAGCCGGATCATTAAAGATGATTTTTGATAAACGCGACCCGGAGTAATTAAGCGGGCGTTACGGCTGTCGGTGGGTGAATTACTTGTGCCACGCGATGTTTGCATTTTGATAAATCCGCGTAATCGTTTGTCGAAGAGTGACATGAAACGCGTCGGAACACCTTTGTGCCCTTGCCTGCCGTCTGCCTCGAGTAGTTGTGGCGAATTCCTGGCGGAAAGCCTTTGACGTGGATCTTGCCTTGTGCTTGACAAATGCCCAGAGTCCCTTGATGACTTCAGCCGGAATCCTGGTCATCCGGTGGAACCTGCTGCCCGGCTGTCCGGATAGCCAGAGTCAGCGGGATATGCGCTGGCGATTTGCAGTTGGCGCAGTTGCGTCCCATGGATGCGCTCCCCGATTACTTTCCCACGTCTTCGCGGCGACAGTTCAAATAAGCGTTCTTGAGTGTTAGAATTATTTTTAGGAAACATGACTTGGTCCAACAGGTATGCGATTTGCTTTTTGTTTCATTGTTGATTTGGTCGGCCTTACCGGTGTTGTATTGGGGTAATTGAAACCCCCTGGCTATATGTTTTTTTTGAAATACACAATTAATATTGTTATTTAGTAAAGAACTCTTTTATTTCAAACAAAAAAGATAAACCTAATCATGCTGGGGAGAATCCCGTATTTCCATCCACAATCCTGAGGAGACTCGCTTGCTCTACCTATTTATGTATAATACTGTAAATGGTTCCCCGGAACTATTTACGTTACAATTGGCGCCAACGTTTTTTAGGAATTTATTCTACAGGTGCACTTACATAAATACGGTATTTTTTCCAGCATTTTTAGCGTTGTATTTAGACGTCATTGTCAAATTACAATGTACCGTTTGCGGCAGTTATGCCCATAAGTGTTAATTAAGTCTGGTGGCTGCCCAACCTTTTGTTTATATTTAAGAAATGGTTATAAAATGTTGTTTTACAGCGCATCAGTGTGGACCTTTTAGGTTATATTTTCTTTGTTGCATACGTTTTGACATTTCTGTTTGGTTATGTGTTGCCACATAAATAACTTGAGTGATAAAATATTGTCTTTGTCAATTTAAATGTACTCGCTTATCTGAGTCAGCTAAATAATTTGTGGGGAAATTATTTTCTCTTGACTGGCAATACGTGAATCTTACGTCAGCTGTCATTTCCATAATATGCGGTTTGTTTATCATCATAATGATAAATACGTTTCAGTATTGTGGTTTAGGCAACTTACCTGTTAAATACGTAACTTTATATTTAGAATATATTTAATTCTTTTTGAATTAATTGTTCTTTAATGAGATATTCGTGGGTTCGATTTATTCTCTCCTTTACACAGTGTCTGGTGATCTACATACATTATAAATTATATTATTTCTTTGGAAAATAACTTCGATTTGTTTTTTCAAATAAAATTTTCTTTTTAAGAAAATTTGTTTACAGGGTGTCCGTTATTAGCTGCTAACAATAAATACTCTTTTCCAAATAATCATTTTGATTATTTTCTTTTTCGAATTTTTTTATTGTTTTGCGAAGCTTCACTCCTTGAGCATTTCCATAATGGCGATTTCTAATATTAACGGTGCAACAAAGGAGGAGATGATACAGATGTTAACTGAAGTGAATATCACTCCAGAGCTTACGCTATCAGCTATGCGGGAACAGGCTCGTATGTATAATAGGAGCTTAAAACAATCCGGTAGTGATTCTTCAAATCAAAATGAAGGTAATAGTGATAATGCAAGTCATACTACTAACATAGTTAATAATTATTATCAAACTGTAAATACAAATACGTCCGTGCATTCTTGGGGTATTAAATTTGCGGGTTCTTCTGATGTTAGGGATTTTATACAACGTGTGGAGGAATTATCTAGATGCCGTCATTTGGAACTGTCATCGGTTGTGACTTCCTTTGCTGATCTTTTGGAGGGGAGAGCTCTCTCTTGGTATCGAACAATTTATAAAGATTCTTTATCTTGGCCTGAGTTGAGAAATCACCTCATAGCACGTTTTGACCGTTGTATTAATCAAACAGAGGCCCTAAAAGCTTTATTCGCTATGAAACAAAAATTTAATCAAAGTGTTGTGGATTACGTCGAAGACATTAAATTGGCTAATCTCAGATTAGACGTTCAACTTACAGAGGAACAGTTGGTAGACCTAGTTTCTGATAGTCTGTTACCTAAATACGCCTTGGCTATCGCATATTTTGCAGAAAAAGACTTAACTTCTTTGGTAAATGTGTGTAGGAGATTCGAAAAGCTCTCGGTAGATAAACCCTTACCGCATTTTTCTTCTTCTCAAGCAACTTCCTCTTCATCAACACATACTTCTTCTTCGAATAATAGAAAAACTTTTAATTGTTTTTATTGTAAGGCGCAGGGTCATACAAAACAATTTTGTAGGAAATGGAAGTCTGAATCTCAGAGGGATTCCAGTAAACGTAAAGATGACTCCGCTCGCACAAACCCAAAAAACTAGAGTGTGATCCTCTGCGTCCTGCTAGCAAGGATGTCAGGAGATCATCACCTTTAGTTGATAGCTCCAGTAACCGGTTCTTCAGGCGTGACATGGACGCATGCATGCCGTTGGCTAGTTCTGGACAAGACATCAGACCCCATGCGAATATTTCTATTCAAAATCTTGTCTTTTCGGGTCTTTTGGACAGTGGTGCGACTGTCAGTTGTTTTGGCGGTTCTCTTTACAACTTCTTTATTAGTTTAGGTTTTAGTTTAGATAAGTTAGAATCTTACGTTACCACCGCTGATGGGGTACGTCAAGATGTAATTGGTACTATGCGAGTACTAGTTACTTATAATAATGTTAAAAAATATGTTAATTTTTTTGTAATTCCGTCTCTTTCTCCTGTGATTGTTTTGGGAGTCGACTTTTGGAAGCAATTCGACATCGCTCCTCAATTGTTTTCAAAAGCCAACAGTAGTCGTGATGTCGAGAATACTATAGGAGAAATTCGCAAGATCACGTCAGCTTCCCTACTGTCCCCTCAAGACAATCGTAGGCTTAATGATGTTATAGATAAATATAAGTCAATTTCTTTTGAAAAATGTGGTTTGGGTCGAACTCATTTAGTTCAGCACAAAATTAAAACAACGGGAGATCCCATTAAGCAACGGTATTACCCTTTGTCTAAAACACGTCAGCAACAACTTGAATCTCAACTTAAGGAAATGCTAGATTTAGGTGTTATTCGCCGTTCGCGTTCGGCTTGGTCGAATCCGGTTTTGATCGTGCCTAAAAAAGATGGTTCTGCAAGATTGTGCCTGGACTCCAGAAAGCTTAACAGCGTCACAACAAGGGATTCGTACCCGCTGCCATATATTTCGCGAATTTTAGACAACCTTCGTGGTGCACGCTTTATAACCTCTATTGATTTGTCGAAAAGTTTTTGGCAGATACCATTACATAAGGACTCTTGCTCCAAAACGGCTTTTGTAGTACCTGGACATGGCTTGTTTGAATTCGTTAGGATGCCGTTTGGGTTAAAAAACGCACCTAGTGAACTTCAGCGTCTAGTAGATGCACTTTTTGGTCCAGAGTTCGACGAAAACGTTTTTTGTTATTTGGATGACCTAATTATAATTTCGGAAGATTTTGATTCACATTTAGAGCAGTTAAATAGGGTTTTCTTACGTCTGAAAGAAGCAGGCTTAACAGTCAATTTAAAAAAGTGTGAGTTTTGTAAGGACGAATTGAAGTATCTCGGTTACATTGTAGATGCAAAAGGTCTTCGCACAGACCCAGTTAAGTTGGAATGCATTCGTACTTACCCCATTCCAAAGAATTCTAAACAGGTTAAAGCTTTCATTGGCCTGTGCGGGTATTATAGGCGATTTATAAAAGATTTTTCAACCATTGCTGCTCCTTTAACAAAACTCACTGGTTCAAGGATGGGAATTAGTAATTTTTCGTGGTCTACTGAAGCGGAAGACTCTTTTAAGAAATTAAAAAAGGCGTTGACTTCTGCCCCTGTTATTAATTGTCCGGATTTTTCGCTTCCTTTCACCATCCACTGTGACGCGAGCAACGTTGGGATCGGAGGGGTGATTACCCAAGTTTTTGATGGAGAGGAGCACCCTGTTTCTTATTTTTCTAGGTGTCTTAATGTACATGAACGAAACTACGGCGTGACGGAGCGCGAACTCCTAGCGGTGTTAGATTCGGTCAACCATTTTAGGCCCTACATAGAAGGTGCCCACTTCACTGTGGTAACAGATCATTCTAGTCTACAATGGTTGGTGTCGTTATCAAATCCAACAGGTAGACTTGCTCGCTGGTCTACTCGTCTGTCACAGTACTCTTTTGATGTTATACACAGGAAAGGTAAATTAAATACGGTTCCGGACGTTCTTTCACGTAAAGACGTTTCATTAATTTCTTCCATTGATTCCGTTCCCATGAGTACGGATACTTGGTATAATACGTTATTTTCCAATTGTAAATCAAATCCACAACGCTTTAACAATTTTCAAATTAGGGAATATAAATTGTTTCGTCACACTAAATCTCGTTTCGCTCTGCAGGAGGACACAGCTTGGAAGCTTGTTGTTCCTTGTGAGGACTGTAACGCAATCCTTTCTAAAGAACATGAATCGGATATTTCTTGTCATCCAGGAGTTTTTAGAACCTACAAAAAGGTTCAACTTCATTATTTTTGACCAGGGATGTATAATGACGTCAAAAATTTTGTTAAAAAATGTAAAACGTGTAAGGCACATAATATTAATACTGCTGCGCCGGCAGGCATTTCTACCAACCCGAAAATAGTCACAAGACCGATGCAAATGTTGTCTATTGACCTTGTCGGTCCTCTTCCGCGTAGCTATGCAGGATTTATGTATATTTTAACGGTTGTTGATGTATTTTCTAAATATACCTGGATTTTTCCGCTTAGAAATGCAACTACTAAAAGCATTGTTAAAAACATTGAACAATACATATTCCTTGTACACGGGGTGCCGCAAACGTGCGTCTGCGACAACGGGAAACAATTTATTTCAAAAGACTTTAAACAATTGTTAGCGGAGTATAACGTACCTCCACCTTTTTATAATGCCTATTACACCCCCCAAAATAATGTTGTGGAACGCTATAACCAAACTATTGGAACTGCATTGTCTATCTTAACCGAGTCTGACCAGCGTAATTGGTCCAGATATCTGCCTCAAATTCAATCAGCTCTAAATAATACAGTTAATTTTGCAACCGGCTTCACGCCCTTCTTCCTTATGCATGGTAGGGAACAAATTATTGACGGAAACTTTCATAAAAATAACTTATCTTCTAGTGTCGTAGACACTACGTTGCAGCAATCTAGGGATGAATTTGCTAAGAAGTTAGAAGACTTGGTTCCAATTTATGAACAAGTTTCAAATGCTTTGTTACAAGCTTTTAAGAAAAATGCCCAACACTACAATTTGCGCCGTAAGACGGTCAATTATGAAGTAGGAGATGTGGTTTGGAGGAAGAATTTTGTCCAGTCCAGTGGACCGAATTATTTTTCTCACAAATTGGCCCCTAGATTCGTTCGCAATGTTATTAAAGGTAAAGTCTCTAATTTGGTCTATACGCTAGCTGATATGAACGGTAAAATTGTAGGAAATTTTCATGTAAAAGATATTGTTCGCGTTGATTAAATATTTCTTGCTCTTTATAATTAGATGAAACCAACGTGATAGTATGCGGGGCTACCAACCTTGCATGCTGTTCCGTTTGTTTCGTCAGTGTTTTTCTAGTAACTTGCTCTTGGGGCTTGGTACCCTCAAGAGGTTGTGACTAGAATTTTCACAAAATTTCCTCATTCTTACTATCATAATATTTTTAAAAATTCTTCTGAATTTTTTTTTAGGAGACGATGTTTGTAATGAATGTCGTTTCCTCTGATCCATGTGATCAGTGGCGCCCATTATTTTTTTTAGGTCATAATTTTGTAATTGACATATTCTTTGACGAGATTTTTTTTTTTTTCTCTGGTTTAAAATCGGAGTAATTTATTGTATAAAACAAGACGTTTCGTCTTCCTCATAGTATATCTTTGCTGCGATTATACTTACACACTGATGAGTTCGTAAAACGGCAGGTTATGTTGTACTATTCTTTTGTTTAAGTCTGAATCCTTTTTCTCAAGTTCGTTGGAGCTTTCTCCTGATTAATGATTTTCCAAGGACTTGGAAAGAACGATTCAAAACTTCTGTTTATGAGAGATTTGAGCGACTTTCTTATGCACAGATTGTTTAAATTTCACCAATTGGTGATTAAGTAAATTTTGTCATAAATATACCATAGCTGTGTTTAATATATTAAGTCTGGTTTAACTTTCCTTAAAGTCAGTTAGTTAAGTTTTTTCTTTGTTAAGAAAATTTGTCTTGTTACAAACAAAGGTGGTACTGCTCTGGCATGCCTACCCAGTATATTAATTCATATTACAAGTTTATCACCTTACCTCTAATACAGGAAAGTGTATTTTGTCTTTTAGTTTTAAGTTAACCTTAAGTAAGTATATACATCTATTGGTCTCTCGCTGCTTAAACCAGTGTTGTACTGTTAATTTTGTCTACTAGTGTCGATTATCTAATAAGTATATTCGATCACCAAAATATTATTGTTTGTTCAAGAAATTTTGACTTTTAGCATTTCTGTAAATGTTATTTTTTTAAGGAATGCCACCTCGGTTTATCCTTAGTCCTTTTCTTGCATAAGCAACGCCCTCTGAGGATGGTTTATCATAGTTACTTCTTGTATTTTTTTGAATAGAATCAAGAGTACCTTTTGAGGTTCACTTTTAAAATAGCTAGGTGTTTTGTTTAAATTGTAATCCCTAAGCTCTAAGCCTAACATTATATATCCTGTTTTGCTTCTGTGTTCCTATTGACTTTATATAATTTTGATGGATAGGTATTTTATATATGTAATCCCTACTCTAACCACTTTTACTTATAGTAGACAGTTTTTAACTGTTCTAGCTTACGCATCAATACATAAATATTATGCATACATTTTTTTTTCTCAAAGCGACCTGTTGGATCTAGGTAGAAAGATTAGTTTTACTAGATTTCAAACAAATCTCTTAAATTCAGTGTAAGTGTGGGCTGGTTTACCACCCTTAAAGTGAAGCCTAAATTGGCAAAGTGTCCTATTAGAGGAAAAGTGATGCCTCGTGCATACCTATTGGTTGTACTCTGTTCTCTATGTATGTTACCTTTTTTTGTTGTTGTTATTGTTTTGTTTTCTGTAAATTTAAGTGACTTAGTTTTAAGTTTATGTTTCTTGTTTACTATATACTAATTTATTTGATTATAAATGAATACTTGTTGGACCTATGTTTGGTTAGTTAGTTTGTTCAATTTTCTTGACGTGATTTTCATGTTTGAGGGCAAACATTTTCGCGGGAAAGGGGGAATTGTCATGATAATAATTATTAAATTCGAATAATTATTCTCGTGACCTATTTAGCTTTCACCTGGCCGCTCGTGTTATTTGTTGAACCGCCTTTGGTTTTATTTTTGCGGGTGGCAACATTAGTTTCTAGTTTCCGGACTTTTTGAATATCCGCCGTTACGGCAGCCGACGGATATTCGACTCGTCAATTAGGTGTCAGTTTTACAAGTTTTTTAACATGGGATAATCCCTTATATTGATATTTTATTATTTAAAACCACGAGCCGGATCATTAAAGATGATTTTTGATAAACGCGACCCGGAGTAATTAAGCGGGCGTTACGGCTGTCGGTGGGTGAATTACTTGTGCCACGCGATGTTTGCATTTTGATAAATCCGCGTAATCGTTTGTCGAAGAGTGACATGAAACGCGTCGGAACACCTTTGTGCCCTTGCCTGCCGTCTGCTTCGAGTAGTTGTGGCGAATTCCTGGCGGAAAGCCTTTGACGTGGATCTTGCCTTGTGCTTGACAAATGCCCAGAGTCCCTTGATGACTTCAGCCGGAATCCTGGTCATCCGGTGGAACCTGCTGCCCGGCTGTCCGGATAGCCAGAGTCAGCGGGATATGCGCTGGCGATTTGCAGTTGGCGCAGTTGCGTCCCATGGATGCGCTCCCCGATTACTTTCCCACGTCTTCGCGGCGACAGTTCAAATAAGCGTTCTTGAGTGTTAGAATTATTTTTAGGAAACATGACTTGGTCCAACAGGTATGCGATTTGCTTTTTGTTTCATTGTTGATTTGGTCGGCCTTACCGGTGTTGTATTGGGGTAATTGAAACCCCCTGGCTATATGTTTTTTTTGAAATACACAATTAATATTGTTATTTAGTAAAGAACTCTTTTATTTCAAACAAAAAAGATAAACCTAATCATGCTGGGGAGAATCCCGTATTTCCATCCACAATCCTGAGGAGACTCGCTTGCTCTACCTATTTATGTATAATACTGTAAATGGTTCCCCGGAACTATTTACGTTACACTATCTAGTTCATATTTTCCTTTTATTCTGGTAAAATTCTAGTTATTGGTTGTCTGATTTTCTTTGCTAATTGTGACCCTATATCAGTAAAACATTCGTTTATGTATTCGAGAATTTTGTCCAGATGCTTTGCGAAAGAGATTTGGGAATTTTCAATTGTTAATTCGTCTGTGTTCTTGTAATGGGATGATTTTGCGTATTTAATTTAATTAATAACTTCCATAATTTGCGCGGGTCATTGTTACATTTGTCTATTTTCTTCTTATAATAATTTTTTTGACATTGCGTATAACATTTTTGCAAATATTTCTGTACCTTTTATAGTATGGTTGTATAAAAATATCATAAGGATTTAATTTTACTTTCCTGTGTAATTCTTTTTTTTTTTCTAATGCAATTTATAACGCTTTGAGTTATCCATGGTTTAAGATGTTGGTTTTTATGTGAAATCTTTTTTTTTATTGATTTGGTATTTGACATGTTGGTGTGAGTTATATATTCAATGAATTTACTCCAGGTGTTATTTGTATCAAGGTTCTCCAGTAGGCTTATCCATTTTGTATTGAGTAACCGTTGTTTTACTTCATTCCATTTGGTTTCTGTCTTTTGCACGATAATTGGGTAGGGCTGCGATCTTTGTATTTTCTTTTTTGTAATAAATAATATTGTTGTATAGTGGTCGGTTTTTGCAGAGGTGAATATGATAGAGTTGGTTGATTTAATAGTCTTACTGAATATGCAAGATTTGCTGTCATTCGTTACTCGCGTAGGTTTATTTATCGTACTTTTCAGTCCATGGGAGGCTAGGGTTTGCAGATATTGATATTGCGATAAGGAATGATTTTTTTGTGTTTTAAAGTAGATTGAGCTCATTAGAAAGTGTTTCAAGAAACAGGATTAATATTAGTTGTAGCCGGTGATCGATAAAGAGCTAATATGGTGGTCTCATCACCCACTTTGATTTTTAAACAGTTTGGATTTGTGAATTTTATTTCTTCGACTTCAGTTATAATGTCATCTTATATGTGTACTATCACACCATAATTTTTGGTATAATTCAATTTGGTTGCATAGGAGATGTAATCATTTATATGTAATAGTGAATATTTATCCTTTATCCAGCATCCAGTGAGTATAATTATATCTAGATTTATTTTTAAATTCTTAATTAAGATTTGAAGCTCATCAAAGTTTTTTATGATACTTCGTATATTTTTTTTAAGATATTAAAATGTTTGTTAAAGTTAACAGTTTATCTGATTCGTTTGTAATTATGGTTTCCTTATCCATTTTCCGAGTATTTCAGTATGGAGTGTTCAATTTTGTTTCGTTAGTTTAATTTAATAAGGTCATCTAGATGCCTGATACAAATTATTTTTTCATCAGGTTTTCTTCGTACCATAATTTTTCCGTCTTTAAACTAGACGAAAGAATATATTTTTTCTTTGGCAGCTTGTTTTGCCTTCCAGAGTAGTTCCTTTTGGTACGGGCTCATTTCTTCCGAAATATATATTGTTTCCGTGGAAATATCTTTTGAGATTGGGTTGTCTCTAATCGATTTGTCAGCAAAATGCACTAGCAGTTTCGGTAGTGCGTTGATTCTTCTGTCTGAAACCCTTTTTACCTCAGTTATGTCGTTGTATTTGATTTCTAAATCAGTCGCCGCCGCAACTCTTTTAACGACTTCAATAAGTTGCTCGTCATTTTTTTGGGGAATGCCCGCAATTTCAAAATAATTAAATCGAGGCTTGTACTCCAAATCCGAAATTTTTATCTCAAGTTGTTTGATAATTATATTCTTTTCTTGTTGTTCTTTTTTAATATTTTCAAGTTCGTTTTCAATTTTTTTTATTTTGTAAAATAGTTATTTCAAGTTTTTTTTATTAATTCATCGTGTTGACTACTCATAAATTCAATGTTTTTTGGGGTGTCCTGAGTTTTGTTTTCAATTTTCGATATAATTTTCTTTTTCATGGATATATTTTTTGAATTTTTAAGAGATAAACCTATTTATTTATTTACGCCCTTTTTCGGGGCTTTTACATATACAATTAAAAAATTACACTTTGATAAAATAAAATATAAATACTATATATTTCTTTTACCAACAAATATAAAAGGTATATATTTCTTTTACTAAGAAATATACAGTATTTATTGTACATAACTGAACTGCCTCAGTAACAGCATTTTGTATTTGTCTAAAGATAATTTGAAGATGTCCACTCACTTGGTATAATTATTTCCCTTCATTAGTATACTGGGCAAAGAAGAATACATATTATAGTTAGTTCCAGAATTTCTGCACTGAAATAAATCCTGACTTCTAGTATTACGTAGAGGAATCCGGAAGCTTATTAATTCAAGCAATACCGGACTATCTACTAAATCATTTAGATTTTTATATAGAAATACCAAGTCTGTGAAAATTCTTCTGTCTGACAATTTGAGCATATTCATATCAATTAAAATAGTGTTGTGGTTCAATATAATTGCTGGAATACCCATTTTAAAATTTAGAAAACGTAAGAATTTGTTTTGTATTCTTTCAACAGCTTGTACATGTATATTGTAATATAGATTCCAGACGGGAGAATTGTACTCAAGTTGACTTCTAACAAATGCAAAATATAATAGTTTAATACACTTTATGTTGTTAAAATTTCTAGTTAGCCTAGTTATAAATCCCAACATTTTTAAGCCCTTATTAGAGATTTCTGTTATGTGGTTAACAATTGAAAGATTTGATTGAAAAGTGATGCCTAAGTCTTAAATTTGTGTTAATGTCTCGAGAGTATTGTTATCAATGTTGTAATTAAAGATCACTGGATTTTTTATTCGAGAAAATCTAACTACTTGACATTTTGAGATATTTAAGTAGAGTCTATTTTCATTACACCAAATCAACAATTTGTTGATATTATCTTGAAGAATGTTGCAATGGTAAATATTTTTAATAATCTAAACATTTTGAGATCATCAGCAAAAAGTAAGAAAAATACATCATGAAATACTTTTGTTAGATCATTTATAAACAAGATGAATAAGACTGGGCCAAGGTGTGAACCCCGTGGAACTCCACTTGTTGCATAAATTTTTTCGGACAAGGAGGATTTTATTCTAAACATTTGTTGGTAAGATAGCTTTCAATCCAGGTTAATAAATTGCCACGTATACCAAGTTTTTCTAATTTCCAAATGAGAATTTCATGGGAAACTGAATCAAATGCTTTACTAAAATCAGTATAGACAGAGTCTACTTGTAGTTTTTCTTTAAAAGCATTAGTTATAAAATTTTCATAAATAATCAAGTTGGAAAGAGTACTTCTACCCGGCATAAATCCAAAATGGTAAGGTGATATTACAGGTTTTATTTGTGTAAAAAGTTTGTCAAGTATTAGGCTTTCAAAGAGTTTCGGTATGGTGGATTGAATGCATATTGGTCTGTAATTACAAATATCACTTTTATCGCCCTTTTTGAAAATTGGGGTCAAATAAGTAATTTTCCACTTATCGGGAAAAATTCCACTAGATAAAGACAAATTAAAAAGTTTTGTTAATGGAAGAGCAATTACTTTGATACATTCTTTAACACTCCAATACACGCGCGTCATCTCATAGACCAGTTCTGTTTTTTCGTCATAAGTTTTATGAAGGGAGGGGAGCCTGGTCCCCCACCTTAGTATTCCTTAAGCTCGCCTAGCTCTACAGTTCAGCAAAATTGCGAAAAAACAATTATACTATTCACTTTTGACAAATAAGTGAACAGTCATCTGACAGATGACACGCGTGTTTTTATGTCTCACTAGGGGGCGCGTGTATTGGAGTGTTAATAAATATTGTAGGGATATTATCCGGTCCCACAGATTTGTGGATATCTAAGGATTTAACTTTAGTAATTACATCAGAGAGACTTATGGTACACTGTGAAATGTCAAAAGTTTCATCTAGAGTTGTTGTTGGAACAGGAGCATTTTTTGAGTCTGTTGAATAAAAACTTAAAAAAAAATTTGCAAACAAGTTCACAATACCATCAGTATTATTGCTATGGCTGCCATTTAGGTGCATAATGCTCGGGAAATCAGAATCATCTTCTTTAAGTGATTTTGAGTATTTCCAAAAAGAACTAACATTATTTATTATCGAGTTTTGAATTTCATTTATATAGTTACGGTAGTAGGTCATAGACATTCTCTTACATGAGGTTCTTATATTTTTAAATACAATGTAATCAGAATATTTTTGATGTAATTTATATTATTTATGTTTAAGTTTTTTGGTGATAAGCAGATTTATAAGTTCTTTGGAGTACCATTTTGGATAGGTTTTTGGCTTTCATTTCATGGTTGGAATAAACATGCTAATAGTTTTTTCCAAAACAGAATAAAATTCATTGGTAGATGTGTTGATATCATCATATTGCATAGATGACCAATCAAAAGAGAAAAGATAATTACAAATTTTCGCGTAATGAGTTTTGAAAAAAATTTGGTAACTGAACGATAGTTTAGAAGTATTAAACATGTACATTAGAGATGATAACTTCTAGTGGAGGATGATAAACATCAGTGGGCACCAACGGCTCACTACATTCTTCAATTTCTAGTGAATCTAAGTTAGAAAAACATAAGTCTAGAGTACGATTAATTACATTTGGTATAGTATTTGCCTGATTAAGACCTTGGAATAACGCCATGTCTAGAATAATGCGTCCAGACACACTAACACTGATATTATCGTCACTGTTCACCCAATTCACGTTTGGAAGGTTATAATCACCAGCGAGCAAAAATGTCGCACTTTTGAATATAACTTCCACTTCCTCACTATGGCACCTGTATACTTCATTGCTTGAATTTGGTGGGATGTTAATACAGCCCACAATAAATTTTTTATTCCTGGCAACATTTACTTGAAAGAAGATTTGTTCAAAGAGTCCGATTCGAGCCGCGGTCAACAGTGGTTGTGTGTACCTTACTTATTGCTTAGTGCCGTTCGCCCGTTCCTGTGCCTCATACAGGTAAGAGATTATTGTTACATTTTATTTAATTTTGTTTATCGTATACCTATTTGTTTGCATTCCTGCTTACGGCTAATCCGTTTTTGTTTGTACAGTCAATGAAATAGACTGCGTATTATTTTTTCAGTTTAATTTTTAAAAGTTAAGTTTTTTTTATATAATGGAGGAAGACAGAGATAGGCCTCCCGACCCAGGGTCGATATTAGATTTTTCTGATTCGGAATCTAATACTAGTCAGGTTTCTATTACGCTCCCATCTCGTAAACGACGACCATCGCATAGCCTTCACATTCCATTGAAAGTTAAATCTATACCGCCGATTCAACAAACCTCGACCTCTAACGACCTTTAACACCAATAGTAACATCCAGACAAGTACTTTAACTAGCGATAATACAAAAAGTACTGACTTACTTATCCTGCTTCCGCTTCCGGTCCTTTTATCGTTATTGTTCAGAGAACTGAACAAGGAAAACTTATTCATCCTTTAGATTTTGGAAAATTCTTATTTGACTCAAAATATAATAACCTTGGTATTGTTAACGGTTCAATTAAACCGGAAGGGCGATATAAATTATCTATCGAGTTTAATACTGCCGCTTCCGCAAATGGATTTATAAAAAAAGTTGACTCGCTCTCAAACCATAAATATAAATCGTTCATCCCGACATTTAACCTTACGAGAATGGGTCTTGTGCGAGGAATTCCCGCGGAGATCCCAGAGGCTGAAATTGTTGATGCTTTGAATAATTCCCACGGAACCCCGAAAGTATTAAAAGCACGTCGACTGAACTATCTGGAAACCTTCCCAATCTGTTATTACATTTGAAGAAAAATCCCTGCCGTCTCGTGTGTTTATTTATTATACCTCGCTTCCCGTCGAAGTTTATAAGTTTCCAACGATTCAATGCTTCAATTGCTGCCGGTTTGGACATTCGAGGCCCGTATGCCGCTCCCCCCTACGTTGTTACTTTTGCGGAGAAGGTCACCCATTTGATCAATGTCCGAAATCTTCCAATGATCCCATTTGAATTAACTGTTCTGGTGCATATACCGCGGTCAGTCTAGCCTGTCCGGAATTATCAAGACAGAAGAACATAAAATGGCTACCGACAACATTTCGTACTTCCAGGCCTCAAAGTTATTCTCTCCTGCGAAAAAATCATTCGCAGAGATGACATCGTCCTCAGCTCCTTTCCAAACAACCACCTTTTTAAATTCAACGTCATCTTCTCACAGAGAAACCATTCTCAAGCCAGTCAAATCCAACCCAAAATATACTCCTTACCTTGATAAAAAACAATTGAATAATATTTTGGCCAGCCCGAATGGGAATGCCAAATCCCAGACGCCCAATGGGTGTGCCATTAATGGTAATACTTCCCCTCCTGCTCTCCCCGAAATAATGAATAATAATTCTTTTATACAAACTTTAATTACCCTTTTAATTTCTATCCTTACAAACAACAATACTGTACCGTCTAACGCTGCCGATTACATTAAATCTTTATTATCTTGCCTCCCCAATGACTTCGAAACTGTACAAAATTCTTCAGTGGAACAGTAGAAGCCTCTTCGCTAACAAATCTGACCTAATTCAATTACTCGACGAACACGACGTTTCAGTAGCCGCCATTTCTGAAACGTGGTTAATACCCTCCTTTCACTTAAGAATTCCAGGTTATTATTGTCTCCGACACGACAGACCGGATGGTAAAGGCGGCACGGCTCTGATAATCCATAATTCTATCCCGTTTAAACAAATTCATATTCATACTCCCTCCGACGATATCCAGATAATAGCGGCTGTCTTATCTGATATCACAATATTATCAATATATATTCCTCCCTCTACGACTTTTATTGAAAATGAATGGGCACCAATCTTAACCCAGATTTGTTCCCCTTATATGATCCTTGGAGATTTTAATGCTCATTCCCCTTCTTGGGGTAGCAAAATAACAAATCGTTCTGGCCGCAATCTTTTAGATTTTATTGATACCCATAACCTATGTTTTTTAAATGACGGATCTCCAACCAGATTCACCTCCCCTCATCAACGGAAAAGTGCTGTTGATTTGTCTTTTTGTTCGTATTCGTTAGCATCTAAATGATCTTGGGACATCCTTAACGATCCCCTCTCTAGTGATCATTTCCCAATTATAATCCACTTCCACCATCAATCTAACACTTATCCCCCCCCCCCCAGTTAAAAATAATCTCAAATTTAGAACAAAAGATGCGAATTGGAGCACTTTCTCTTCTGAACTAGATAACCTTATTAATTTAACAAAATCGTCCCCGGGAGACATCAGAATGCAATGTAAGACGTTTTCCTCTATGGTTATAAATGCAGCAGAAAAATCCATCCCGAAACGCAATGCGAACATTAAAATAAAACACTCTACTCCGTGGTGGGACGAGGAATGCACTCGCTTCGTCAACTCTCGTAAAAAAGCAATTTCCTCTTTTCGTAAGTGTATGTCACTAGAAATTTTTTTATCAGTTAAAAAAGCCCAGGCAGAAACCAAACGAATTTTGAAAAATAAAAAACGCGCTGGATGGCAAGTTCTGTGAGAACCTGTCTCCGGAAACTCCCCAGTCTTCAGTTTGGTCTAGCTTAAAAAATTCGGATCATCGTATTCTCCGCCGAGAATCAAACATATATCAGAAGAAATTCTTATAGGATTTTCGGATAAAATAGCCCCGCCATCAGTGGCCGGATGTGAAGAAATGCCTTCTGTTAAGCCTTATCCATCTCATTCTAACTGGCTAGATGCTCCTTTCTCCATTGATGATATGAAACGAGTAATAAGAGCCCTTTCTGACTCTGCTCCGGGTTCCGATGGAATATTTAATAGTTTCATTAAATCATTTTCCGATATGGCGGTTGAATATTTTTCATCTCTTATTAATAATATGTTTGAAACAGGACTAATTCCGGATGATTGGAAAACTCAAAAAATCATTCCCATTTTAAAACCTGGAAAAAAACCCATCTGAAATTTCGTCTTATCGGCCTATTGCTCTTTCATCATGTTTGATGAAAGTAGCGGAGCGTTTGATAAAAAACAGATTAGAGTGGTTTGTTGAAAGTCAAGATATTATCTCACCAAATCAGTATGGTTTTCGGAAAAAGAAATCTACAATGGTTAATTTAAGTTTGTTCACAACTGATATCCGAGTTTCTCAATCCCTAAATTCTTATACATTGGCCACATTCCTTGACCTTTCATCAGCTTACGATGATGTTTTACTGAATGTTTTGAAAGAAAAGCTAATTAAAAAACAAATCCCCCCGAAATTAGTCCAATTTATTATTAATTTGCTCTCAGATAGGTCCATTATTATTGAGTCTTCCTCTAAATGCTTAAGGCGCGAACTATGGAGAGGTTTGCCCCAGGGTTCTGTTATTAGTCCTCTGTTGTTTAATATTTATATAAGCGACCTAGACTCAGTAATTCCTTTTTCCATCAAGCGACTTTACTTTGCGGATGATATCCTTATATATTTGTTACATAAAAATATTATTCTTGCAGCTAAGGAAATGAATTTGGCTTTACCACATATTAAAAGCTGGTTGTCAATAAATGGGATGAATCCGGCGGCATCTAAAACAAGGGTCGTGGCTTTCACTCGCAAAAGAAAAATTCCCCACTTCTCAATCTCGTTTGATAATGTGCCTCTACAAACCGCTACTCAAATCAAATTCCTTGGTCTTCTTTTGAACCATAAACTTTCCTGGCTTCCACACATTCAGATAATTTCTACAAAGTGTGAAAAGGGACTTAATATAATGCGAGCAGTTTCCAGAGTATGGTGGGGATCTCATCCTACCACTCTTAAATTAATGTATAATTCTCTAGTTCGGAGCCACTTGGATTATGGCTCATTCCTTTTTGACCCACTCCCTAAATATTTAGATAAGAAAATGGAAAGAATTCAATCAAAAGCCCTCAAAATGATTATTGGAGCTATGAAGTCTTCTCCAATTAATGCGCTTCAGGTGGAATGTGAGGAGGCTCCGTTATATTTCAGAAGGCAATTCCTTGCCAATAAATATATTTTCAAGGCTTTATCGTTATCACATCATCCTATTAAACAAATTCTTAATCGGTTAAGTGTTAATTTGAATTCTAACAAAAGATTGAGAGAAAAACAATGTTTTCCTCTCCTAATTAAAAGTTTTCATCTCTATAATTCTCTATCATCTTCCCTCCAATATCTTCAAAAAGTTCCCAATCTCCTTATATACAATATTCCATTTAAGGCAATCACTTTTATGCCGAACACAATAACATCAGTCTTTCGGAAGAATATTTTATCTTCCCCAAATAAATTTCAAAATGTGGATGATTGTTTTAAAAGCATTGTGGCTTCAAAATTCCCTGAATTTTCCATCCTTTACACTGATGGTTCCAAATTTGAAAATAAAAGATGTGGAGCATCGATATATAGTCCAGAATTCAACATCAATCTCACTTATAAATTACCGAAAGAAGCTTCCATATTTACAGCTGAATGCTTTGCAATTGAACAAGCGCTAAATCAAATCCAGGTTCTCAACATTCATCGAGCCTTACTATGTACTGATTCGCTAAGTGCTCTAACTAAAATTAGGTCAAATATTCTATGTTATCCGGAAGACAATATTATATGTAAAATAAAAAATCTTCTCAATTCTCTAAGTGAATCTGGGTTTGAGACGATATTGGCCTGGGCCCATTTGGGTATCGAGGGTAATGAGATGGCCGATTTTCTCGCCAAATCTGGTTCAGATTCTGGAACTATCCCACTAAATTTTAGAATTCCTATCTCCGATGTCTTCCCGATTCTTAAATCCAACATGACTCGTGCCTGGGAAGAAAATTGGGCAGTCTCCAGAATAAGAACTGGATCTTTCTATGCTGGAATTCAAAACCATATCCCTGCTAAGCCATGGTTTCACGGTAAAAAACTTTAAAAACGATTCATTTCATGTATTTCGAGAATGAGAATTGGTCACTGTTCAATTGCATCTCACTTGTCTAGAATTAGAGTTTTAGATGATCCGGTCTGCCAGTGCGGTGTGGAAGAGGAAACCCTCGACCACGTTTTCTTTAACTGTAAAAACCATTCATCTTTCAAGAACATATACCGCCGGCTTATTGAAATCACACACCAGTCCCCCCTTAACATTTCATACCTTTTATCTCTTAACAATTCTCGTGTTCATACAGCTTTATGTAAGTTTATTAACCTGTATGAATTCAATATTTAATTTGTTTTAGTGATCTAAATGAGTCCAATATTTAATTTCTTTTATTATTTTCCCAATAGATTGACCGAATTTTTTTATCCACTTTAACTATTACCGGCACAAAGCACTCTTTTCAGGGTGAATTGCCTAAAACCAAAAAAAAAAAAAGATTTGTTCAAGATTTTTATGTTTAGTTGTAATTAAGTTAGATTTGTATTTTTTGCTTATAGCGATTAAAACCCCACCACCTCTGCTTTTAGCACTTGTTGATGAAATTCTGTCTAATCTATGCAATATTTGGCTCTAACCACGTTTCAGTAAGTAGTACAAAGTCGTGTTCAAACATTGGTAGTGTAGACTGAAGTAAACTTAATTTGGTTTTTAGGCCTCTGACATTTTGGTAGTACAGGTTGCAATTATTTGGTTGGTGTCTTTTAGAGGAATTTTTTAATGGCATAAAAAATCGATTTTCTTTTTTTCAGTTTCAATTTTTCTCAAATGTACTGAGCATTCATTACACCAAGCATAATGATCAGTTGGTAATTGTAATTTTAGTTTCTCATTCATTTTTTTGCAGTTTATGCACTGAATATCGTTTTGACATTTTTCATTTCCATGTGCTTCGGAGCATCGAGTGCAAGCTTTTTCGCTTCTGCAGTCTTGTGCTTTGTGCATATAGCCATTGCACTTGTAACATTTCAGAAGTGAGATGTTGTCGAAAACCCGACATCTATCCCATCCAATATTAACTTTACCTTCTTTTAACATTATGTCGTAAGTTTTCCATCGACTTCCATGAAAATGGTGTAGTTAATGTCACCTCGTTTGGTTTTCATTTCTTTTATATATTTTATGTCAATTTTCGCTTCAACTGTTTGCAGATAATCATTTTGCATCTTAATTTCTGAAACAATTTCTTCTGGTGTGTATTTATCCGATAAACCAATAATTTTTATTTTGGGATTCTTTGGTTTTGGTGTATTCAGATCATATTTTTTTCCAATCTTTGAAATTATTTGTTCTTTCATCATTTTTGTAGCAGCTACATTCTTACACTCTACTATGACTGCCCCTTGTTTGAAGTTTCTAATTCCAGTTACACCAAAATTTACAGGATCTATATTTTGTTTTAATTCATCCTTTGTTACCGTTTTTTATCCTTATATTTTGGTTTAATGATGACAATAGGTTCATGTTTTTTAAATTTGCTTTGTTCTTCATTAGTTTTACCATATTTCATTATTTCAGCATACGATTTAACTTCAATGTTCAATTTAAGATCTTCAATGTTCCTATCTATATTAGATAGCGACTGATACAATTTGTCGAGTCCATCATCTTCTTTGGTTGTTGGTGCCTTGTATTCGTGAACCATGGCCTCGATATGATTCAACATTTCACACATAGCCTCAGTTAGAGAGGTTTTTTGATCTTTTGATAAAATGATAGAGGTTAAAATTTTGTTAAAATATATATACATATATATATCATATAATAATAACAAATTTGAACAACTTATATGGCGCTGTTTTTGCCAAAAATCACCTCAAGAGCGCTGTTCAAAAGAGGCTAGATTACAATTCATCCTGCAGCTACCACCAATTGCATGGACGACTTGAATTCTAAACCCTTGGTGATTTTTTCTAATAACAGAAGATTCTTTCTAATAACAGAGAGATTTTTTCTAACAACAGAAGATTCTAAGAACAGATTAACAGTTATCTTAGTAAAAGAAAGCTCTGTATTAAAATAAATTCTGTAGAATCTTAGATCTTCGAAGCCACAAGTGGGGTTCCCCAAGGATCTCACCTAGGACCAATTCTTTTTTTATTATTTATAAATGACATTGTTAGTGTATTTAAAGACGTACAAGTCCTTCTCTTCGCTGATGATTTGAAAATGTATAAAATGATGCGTAGTATGGAGGATTGTCATATTTTACAATCAAATTTAGATAAATTGTATCATTGGTGTGTGATCAACTCGTTATTTCTTAATATTCAAAAATTCCAAGTTATTCGTTTTCGTAAAATCCAAAGTCATGTTACCTATGAATACTCTTTAAATAATGTAAAATTGACACCAGTCACTCAGATCAGGGACTTAGGTGTTATATTTGATGAAAATTTAACATTTACTCTGCACGTAAATGAAATTACAAATTGAGCTATAAAAATGCTCGGGTTCATATGCAGAACAGCAAGTCACTAGAATGTTTGAAAACATTGTACACTTCTTTAGTAAGAAGCCAGGTAGAGTACAATTCGCCAATTTGGTCCCCAATGTATAAAATCCATTCCAACAATATAGAAAGGGTACAGCACAAATTTCTAAGATTTATTAACTTTAAGCTGAATATTCCAATTCAAAATATTAATTGTCTTTTTGATGAAACAACTCAACATAATTACGCTGTCAGATAGGCGGATAATCTTTGACCTTGTACTATTAAATAAAATTATTAATAATTGCATTAACAACCCCGAAATTCTCTCCAAAATAAAATTTTACATACCGACCAGAAATACGAGACAAAGTGCTACCTTTTTCTGTGACAATTTCAAAACAAATTATGAGGCTCATACACCTATTAATAGAATGCATCATCTGGGCAATAAATTTGGGAATAATGTAGACATATTTAAAGATTCCGTATTAGTCACAAAATGAATTCTTTATAATTATTTTAGTAAAATGTATGATTTCACGACTCCGTAGTGAATACACTTTATATTTCTATTTTCTTTTAGTTTTTATATGTCTTTTTACAAATTTCGCTTTCCATCCCTATACATTTAATTTGTCTTAAATTTATCATAAATCAATATATATTGAATACTATGAATTTGACTTCTTATTTGTTACAACTGTATTACTTATATATCTATCTTGTAAAAGCCCACTAGGGCGTAAATAAATAAATTAATAAATGAGAGAAAATTTAAACGAAATAAGCAATATGACGTTACAGTACGAATGTTTTTGACTAAAATTAGCATGGATTTTACGAGTGAATTTACTTTACTATGTAGGTAGGAAGCTAGATCACAACTCGTCTTACAACTACCAAGCGCATGGATTATTGGAATTCGCCCTTTAATAAATTAAATAAAATATCTTATATCTTACTAGCTGTTTCCCGGCATGCGTTGCAATGCCATATTTAAATAAATAAAATGTTACTTTCGTGCGTACATTCCCGTGCGTTAACCTCCAGCGTTCCACTTCCACCTTCCCCGCCACCGCTCTCCCGCTCCCCCGTCCCGCCAACCCCCCTGGCACTTCATTTCTTGACTCCTCTCCCGCCCGGCCCGTAGCAGAAACTTTTTTCTAATACTAACATTTTTAAACTCGTGATATCTTTCTAATTAAATATACGAATTTAAAAATTCAAAAAGTTAAATAAAGGTATTGAAGCTGTCTTGAATGTGAAGTAATTTATTTTGATAAGGATTAACACCAAGATACAAATAAAAAGCCTTTTCAAGCGGCGACATATTAATTAAATTTTTAAAATAAAAGAATACTTATTGTGGCATAACCATAATAGTTAGACATATGCTGTCGCGACCTTTTTTGTAAATAATGATGTGTTCTACAAAGTCGTAGTACATTATTTTATTCTATCATCAATAGTTTTCGCAGCGCACGCGATTTAAAGAATATTTTAGGTAATTTTTTTACACCTTGGGTTGCATTATTGGAGTTTTAGTAATGATCCCTAATTATTTTGAAAATATTATATAGCCTATGTCACTCAGGGATAGTGTAGCTTCCCAACAGCGAAAAAAAATTTCAAATCGGTTCAGTAGTTTCAGAGCCTATTCGATGCAAACAAACAAACAAACAAACAAACCTTACCTCTTTATATAGTGTAGTAGATAAACTTATTCGTTTTAGGAGCCTCACACTTTCATACAATACAATTGACAAGATAGTAAAGTTTTTTCGTGTCATATTATGGTTAGCTATTTTATATATTAATGTACCAAGATTATCAGTATGTTTGTGTATGCGCAAAATGGTTTCTTTTCGAAAACGGGACATTTTGGCGTCCCGAAGCTATGTTCGGGGACACCGGGACACGCTGCCTGAAAACGGTAATAACCCAACTGTAATCTGAAACCATAATACGATTGTATTACAATAATGCGTACGAGGGAACCTTGATATTAAGTTCAACAAGAAAGTTAATTAGCATTACTATATCAGGAAATTCCAACTGATAATTTACAATTTTATATGAAAATATGAAATCAAAAAATTTCCCTTTGTTGTGGGAATTTTATTTGTAAAAATACTTGAAATGCTATGCCGAAAAAAGAAAACTTTATTCTCATCGGCCCATGAAGATATTGCGTCTAAATCAAGATGTAATTTAATTCTTGAACCTCGCATATTATCCTGAGCAGTTTGAGATCGCCAGCAAAAAGCAAGCAAGTAGGTAGTAGGTACTTTGAATTTTGAATGCATTCTTGAATGTCGTCAGTCTTGATCAGTAGTATCAGCCACGTAATCTTCGTTAAGAGATGTCAGTCGCGGGAAAATTTGCGGGGAAGAGTGTCACCGAGTACAAAATAATACGATAAACGGATAATCATTTTTAAAAGCTTATTATATTCATGATTATTAAATAGTTTTAATGAATTATTCGTGTTTTTAAGTAGGTAAATAATCCATTTATCAAACCCCATGCATAGCTATCAAAAGCCATAGAAAATCACAAAAATAACGGCGATAATACACGACAGATGCCTCTCAACATCGGATTCCGGAATTTGCCCTTTTTGTCTTAATTGTCTCATAAAATATAGAAAAGACACACACACAGAATCACACTTCTGTGCAGAAAAAATACTAGGAAATAAATTGTTTTACATTTTTTAAGGTTTCGTGACTGAGGGTGCTGAATGGGCCTCCAGAAGTTTGAAGTGGCTTTTGAGACATGTGTAAAGCCACCAGAATGAGCTTTCTTTCCGAAGGATCCATTTCAGGCCAAGGGGTGGAGTAGTATGCAAAAGCTATTTCTTCACTCTGAAAATACAAAGAAAGAATAAATATTATTTTGGTTGTCGTGATTTATTTTTGGGATATTATGCCGTGTTACTCTGTCTTCCAAGTTGGCCAAAGAAGGAGGTAGCGCAACACGGTATAACAACCAAAAATAAACCACTATAATACTTGTGGCCTGGAAAATATCAAATAATATTTTGAAATAAATACTATAGTATACGTAAAACATACTTTGGTTTCATAAAGGTGTATTGTTTAATTTTTTTGAGGTTGATTTTAATATAAAGCTTGTAGTTTTCTCTTTAATATATCGTTTTAAGAGAGACACAACGATTTCTATGAGACCTGTGTGATCTGGGACAAATATGGTCTCCTGTAATTAAACGGATTAAATAGTTAGATTGTTAGTACAACCATAGATTGATATATGTATCTTTACCTTGTTTTCCACACTTTGTCCAAAGTAACAGATGATGCTTATTTCAATTATCTGGATTGGCAAAACAATCAGCGGGCCTATATTCTGAAAATTAGAAAAATTATTTTAAATTATTAGTAAATGATACGACTAGCAATCCGAAGGTAAATAATACGACTAAGAATCGCGGGTTCAAATCCCGCCGTGCACAAATATATTTTATTTGTGTTATTTCGCAATTTTAATTACAAATAATTTGTACAGAGTGGAATATACTCTCAGTATCGGTGTAAGACCACAATTCAGAATTGAAACGTTTGGTCACCAGATCTGAACAGTCAGGTACTTTCCCACCTGGCTATTCAGATCTGCCTTCCCCTCCCTTTTCAATCATATTTTCTAATACTTATTAATTCGTGTTAAGTACGTTGATTGACGTATCGAAGAACAATTTGCATACGTTTCCAAAATTATCACATTAATATAATTCAGGGATGCTGTTTTCTTCTGAGTGGGCGATGTTTTATTGAGTCCAGATGAGTCCGGATTGAGGATTGAGTCCGGATCTTTGAAGGTACAAAAGGAAGTCCGGGTTTCTGAAGTGTTATGTCGTTCGACATGTACATATGTCTTGACATATGTACATGTCATGTAATATAATCCACGCTATGTAATTGCACTATATAAGTATAATAAAAACAAAACAATACAAGAACAATACGTCAGTATACCAGAGACCAAATGGGAAAAAAAAATCACGGACTCCAGATATTTTCATATCAGAGGGTTCGGCTTGGTAGAACTTCTAACTGGACCAATAAATCCTACTGATCCCTCAATATAAATATTTAAATAATCTCTCGTAATCCTATATGGATTTAAAATTAGTGAATTTTGCATTTTTGTATATAAATTCTTTAGCAAATCTAATACGACTAAATTTTGAATGATAGAGCTAGGAATAATGCCATTAGCCGAAATAATAAATGGTAATATTCTGAGAATGCTAAATTCTTTTGCTCTCATTTCCTAAATCTGTATATTTTCTTATTTTTTCAGGAACAGTTTTCTGAATATTACAGGAATTTGGAATAGCGACATCAATGATATAAGTTGTTTTTAAATTTTGTCATGTAAAACTATATCGGGTCTATTACGACTAATTGTTCTGTCTGTTAGTATAGTTTTATCATAATAAATTTTATAAAATTTATTTTCTAAAAATGAATTTGGTTCATATTCATAATATGGTACTGTATTACGGCAGTTTATCAAGTTACGTTTAGTAACCAAACTTTGGTGAATTATTTTTAAAACTTGATTGTGCCTAAACATATACTCAGACGGCGCTAATACAGAACATCTCGATATAATATGTTCTATTGTTTCCGGAAAAGCCAATTTTTTTTACATAAATCATCAATTTGATTGGTATCTTTGATTATATGCTTCCTATAATTTTTAGTATTAATGACTCTGTCTTGAATAGCACGCATAAATCCTTCTATTTCTACGCTCAATTTCCAATACTCAATAACTCTACTTTATCCTTTCTAAATTAATATCATATTATTTTGCCTTTTTTTTCATCTTTCTCTTGCCAAATTAATAGCACAATATATTAATCACATAAATATTTATACTTTTGAATGTAGCTATAACTTTGTGGTTATCCATTATAGATAAATTGTCAAGTCAGTATACGTTTGCCCTGAGGAAGGAACGGTCGTTCCGAAACCGGTCGGCTTTAAACAAATATACAAGTGGTTCAAACAAAGTAACATTGTTTCATTTACATAAATATTTCTCATCTTAATTCTTTTAAAATAAATATATTTTTTCTAAAAATCAAATCTCAACATTATGGTCACCCTACATGTTTTAATTGTAATGTACTATCGCCTTCAGCTAATTAGGTACTAATCATACTCATAATCTGTGAGAAACATACAACAATATTGTTCTTCAATAACTGTATTATTTTTGTGTTATTTTATTAAATTGTAGAGTTGTTAACCTCAATACAGGCTTGACATAGTGAGGTTATAAACTGAATTGTTAAAATTAGACATAGGTACCATATAAATAAATAAATAAATTTGTTTGACGAAAGTTTGGTAACATACGTTTGGTTGAGATATTTGAACTGTTTTGCGTGAAGAATTTTATTTGATCAGGAATCTAATAATTCCTAATTGGTATTTATAAGAATGCTGATATTCTCTTCGTATAAATTTAAAGGCGTAATGGTTCTATCTGCCTTGCAAATTATTTTGTGCATTTCTGAACTATCAGCTTTCCTATGTAATTTTTTTTTTAGCATTTCTACCTTATTGTGTTAACTTTACCTCTACCTCCTGAATTTCTAGGTAAATTAATTTGTTCTTTAGCTGAATTTTGATGATGGCAATTATGTGTTAACTTAGTGACCAGAAAATTGGTGAAATCATCACATCCGCAATGAATGGCTTCATCCAATCTACCATTAAAGAAACTGGTGTGGGCTCAAAGCTGTGGTTCAGTCGACAAAGCTCTAAAGCAGTGCGATAAAAAAACACGGCTTACCGAGCCTACAACACATCTAGAACATCCGAAAACAGAACAGCCTACAACAAAATGGCAAAGGAAACCGAGAGAATCATAAATAGGTCAAAATTCGAGTACGACCTGCAGATCAACAAAAAGCTAGCTGCGTGCCCGCATGGCACCAGGCAATTCTGGTCGCTTGCGGGCTCAATAGGTCGTAATTTCTGCAAATCCAGTCTGCCACCTCTTACCGGATCTGACGGCTCACTAGCAAACATTGCCACTGAAAAGGCTAACCTATTAGGAAAAATGTTTGCGGATAACTCAACCCCAAATGACCAAGCTATCCCGACGTCGGTTCCTCACTGCGGTTTTCATATGAAAAAGCTGAGGATCCGGCATCGGAAAATACTCTATGTTTTACGAGGGCTTGCTGTTAATACAGCTAGTGGGCCTGACGGAATACCTGCCCTTGTACTGCAGAGGTGCGGTGCAGAAATAGCTCCAATTTTGATGAAGCTGTTCAAAATGTCCCTGAAGTCTGGCCCTGTGCCCTCTGGTTGGAAGAAAGCGGTTATCCATCCTATTCCAAAGAAGGGTGACCGCTCCAACCCGGCCAATTGCCGTCCCAAAGCGATCAAATCAGTTCTGTCTAAGGTGAAAACGTGTGATCAACGACAAACTGCTCACATACCTCGAGAAGAACAACATTATTAACGACCGCCAATACGGATTTCGGCGGAACCGCTCGTGCGGTGATCTTCTCGCGTATGTGACGCATGTTTGGGGGCGGTGCCTGGAACGTTTTGGTGAGACCCAAACGGTTGGACTGGACATTTACAAGGCCTTTGACCGGTTTTGGTACCGAGGACTTGTCAACAAACTGCTTTCTAACGGACTTCTCGCATCCTTGTGTATGTAGATTGCCGACTTTTTGAGGGTCGATTCAGACGGTAGTCGATGGTTTCACCTCTTCCTCACACTCGGTAAATGCTGGCGTCCCACAGGAATTGATTCTATCTCCGGCTTTGTTTTTGTTGCACATCAACGATCTTTTGTCATGTGCACCGATTCATTGTTACGCGGATAACAGTACAGTCCATGATAGCTTTTTGTTTGACAAGCCTCCAAAGGGCTCACAAACTCCAATGGCTCGGAAGGCTTTGAAGCAAAGAATGGATGGTTACCTCGAGAGTGTTTTCTCTTGGGGTAAAAATAATCTCGTTGAATTTAATGTTTCAAAGACCCAATCGTGTCTGATTACGTCTAAAAGGGATCGAAATGAAAATATAGTCTCCTTCAACGGAAGCAATCTGCCGAACAGGTCCTCCATTGATATGTTGGTGTAACCAAAAAACTTAATTTCAAAAATTAATTTCACACAGAGTGCACGCCAAAAACCGCTCCTATTAGATCGTTTAAATTTATAGCGAATAATACTGAAAAATTTATAATTCTGTCGGCAATTGTTTTCGTTAAGATCTATTCAGCGAAAGATCTACATTAATGATTTATGACCGGTCTCATAAAGTGATTAAATCATTTTGAACAAACTTTACAAAGTGACAGTTAAGTGAATATTGTTGCCAAAATAAATATCCGCTTATTACAAGTACCTGTCAACTAATACTGCGCCCAAGTCAACAAATATTGCACTAACTTCACACTACGTCATATGTGGTCAATAGTATAATAGCTAACGCGATAGCTCAGGCACACCCGGCACACCTAACGGACCAAGATCGAATCATACCCAATCCAGAAGAAGTGTAATATTTTTAATTTTCCTAAATAAATATCCGAGCTCCAAACCTTCCCAAGATGAATAGGCAGAAGAAATCGCAAAAAAGTGACATCTAGCGATTCCGAAGAGGATAATCACAATACTAATAAGACGACGATAATTTTCACAGGAAAAAATGCACCTGAATTAGACGATATAAATATGGAAAAAAATATCCTACACATCGCTAAAAATATGGAAAATATTTAAAAAAAATTATTACCAAAATGGAAAAAATCATAGCTGAAACCCAAAAAGCATAGAATTTATAAGTAATCAATATGACGAACAAATAAAAAAGATAGATCTTACTCTTATTCAAAACAAAAAAATTGAAGGTGAAATAGCAATCATCAAAAAGGATATCAACACGACAAAAATACCACTATAAAACATCTTGAAATAAAACTATCTGAACTGGAAACAAAATTCCGCTCAAATTACTTGGAAATAGCCGACATCAAACATTCAAGTGGCGAAGAGGTGACCGAAATAGTTATAAGAGTTGCTGCAGCGGTTGGCGTGGAAATCAAATATAATGAAATAATCGAAGTAAAAAATACTGGACCGATGCACTGATGCCTCCCCCAAACTGCTGGTTCATTTCAACAACAAAACTGCAAGAGACAACCTCATCGTCGAAAAAAGAAACATAAACTACGCTTCCATCAAAGGACTTACAGAAGACAAGATATACACTGGAGAAGAACTCAACCCATATCACGAAGAACTTTTATGGCATACAAAAAAATTTGCCAAAGAAAAATATTATGCCTATGTCTGGTACAAAAGGGAGAATCATGATGAGGCGCATCACGTACGAAAAAATTATTTATATTAAATATGTAGATGATTTTTAAAAAATACCTAAAATATCGGGTAATTACCCATACATATTTCGTCACAATCTACACATCATACAAAAATAGATACTACTATGGAAATGCGATTAAGTACTTGTAAAGTAACTGATTATTTCGTCAAACTATGACAACACCAGTCGCCCTAGCAACACCGGTCACGTGACCAAGACAGTTCCGGCGAACGCGGTTCCGAGAGACGCTACTCAGACGATTCCATTCTGGTTACGGCATCCGCCTCGTGAACACGCGTTAATAGTAAATTTAAGATCACATTTCCATTTTCTCCTACCGCGATTTAAATGTAAATGTTGTCAGACAAGATTCATTAATAAATGATCAAACGTGTGCGAGCCCTTATTATTTCTCCAGATACAAGAACCTTCCCGGAGTCCCGTAAGTACCATCGTCACCACAAAGGAAGAAATGATGAGCGGCTCCCCCACAACTGGTGACCCTCGACAATTCACGAATTTTTTCAACGGTAGACCTGCCATTTACCTCCATTTTTAAATTTTTACACGTGTTCGCGAGCGGTAATGTCGTAACTGGAGTCCTGGGATAAACCCGGTGAGTACCTTTCCAATTTTAAAAACCCTCACGATACTTAACCTCTTTAACATTACATCCCAGTATTTCGAAATTTATGCTTTATATTTTTTGGTTTGCAATTCTTAAACGAATCATATCGCAGTTTTTACAAATTGGTAATAAACGAAGCTTGCGTGTTATCGGGTACCGATTCAAACGCTTCAATAGCCATTTTGTTTCGTCCCAACATCGCTTGTTCAACAACAAACTAATGCATTCTGGAATTTTCTCCAATCTAAAGTTTTCACACTCCCAGCTCTTTTGTGAATTTGTTTTACAAGCATGTATATATTTTCGTATGCAAACACACGTGTATAAATCTGCAATTCAAAATTATCCTCTGTTGACCTGTAACCTATGCCTTGTTCTTATCTCGGATTAAGTGCGTGTTACCCTCTATTTCAGGCTTCGAATGTCTTCAACAACGCGGGATGCTACAAATGAAGCATCTACCTCCGAGCCTCTCTTCCCGCAGCCCCGTCAACAGCCTGACGCAGCCTCCACTGCCAGCATCAGCTGCGGACACCCTCGGAAACCAGATCAGCATCAACGCAACAAAGTTCCAGCCACGTAAATTTTTACATCAACACCATTTCATCACATACGTACTACATGTTTCAAACCCTGCAAGATAATATGTCACAATTCATACATTTATAGGAATAATATCTTGCATACCCGCAACAAATTATACTAAACAATGTGTTACAATTCCTAGCAAATTTCTAGAAATAATGTTTCTGCATACCTACACCAAATATTTAAAACGTGTCAGACACTATAACACATTTATAATTACAATTTGAAAATTTCTATTTGAATTTTAAATGATAATTTCAAAAAGGTTTGCGTCTTGGATATTTCCTAGTAACTTCAGTAGAATTTACATAGATGCCAACATTCCAATTCTATAAATGCTTAAATTATTTCAGATAAATTTTAACATATAATATCTTGAAACATTAGTTTAATCACTGTCTTTGCGTGCTTATTACCGTATAAATGTTGAAATGACCTCGGATGAAGAATCTTTAGCCACCACATCAACCGATCAACTCAAGACTCTGTTTCAAGAAACAATAACTCCGCAACCCAAATCAAACATGGAATCAACTGGCGAATCAAGCCCTGCGGCAGCAGTAAATTACGTGACCGTGAGATTACCAACTTGTTGGAGGGAAAGCATCTCACTTTGGTTCATACAGGCTGAAGCACAATTTGTGAATTCACGCATTAAAGAGGATTTCACGAAGTACAATATCATTATCGCAGCCTTGGATTCACAAACCTTACAATGTGTGAGCGATATTGTGACACATCCACCGATTTCTGACAAATATACCAATTTGAAAGCAGCCCTTATAGACCGACTCCAAGACTCTGCTGAAAAACGCCTCACACGCCTACTCACAGGAATTCAACTCGAGGATAGGAAGCCGACCGGTCTATTGAGACATATGATGGAGCTAGCAGGACCTACCTTAGCGGATAGCGCAATTGTGCGTACACTGTGGTTACAACGACTACCACAACACGTGCAAGCAATCTTGTCAGACATTTGAGAAAAGCAACATAACCTCCGACAACTGCCCTTCCACGTTATATGGGGCAAATGGGAAACCAATAAAAACATACGGCACAAAAACAGTCGAACTCTACTTTGGCCTACGCCGCACAATGACATGGCGTTTCATCGTAGCCGACGTTTCCAAACCCATCATTGGCGCAGACTTTCTTCACAAATACAACTTGACAGTCAACTTGAGACGAGCAAAACTGGAAGATCAGTCTACTGGATTAAAAATAAGAGGAGCTTCCTACAGAGGACCAGCATCGGGCATAGCCACAATTTCCTCTTCTCAAAAGTATCTCGACATTTTGAAGAAATACCCTACGTTGACAAGGCCTACCATGCAGACACCGGATGCGATTAAACATTCTGTGACTCATTGTATCGAAACCAAAGGCCCTCCAGTATCTGAACGTGCACGGAGACTAGCACCAGCGCTCCTCGAGGCAGCCAAGCGCGAATTTAAGTACATGATGGAACAAGGGATTTGCCGCCCTTCAAAAGCAACTGGTCCAGCCCTTTGCACATGGTAAAGAAGCCAAACGGCGAATGGCGTCCATGTGGCGACTACAGAATCTTAAACTCAAAAACAGTCCCTGATAAATACCCCATAGCTCAACTTCAAGACTTCGCCCATAAATTGGCAAAAGCGAAGATTTTTTCAACCATAGACTTAGCACGAGCTTACCACCAGATACCCGTTGAACCTGAGGACATCCCTAAAACGGCTATCATCACACCGTTCGGATTATTTGAATTCACCTCCATGCAATTCGGATTATCAAACGCCGCTCAGAGTTTTCAACGATTTATGCATGCAATAACAAGAGATCTGGATTTCTGTTTTGTCTACCTAGATGACATCCTGATAGCTTCCGCTGACGATGAGGAACATAAAAAACATCTAGATTTGCTTCTTAAACGACTCGCTGATAACGGACTTGTCATTAATATCCATAAATGTCAATTAGGAACCGCAACAGTGAACTTCCTCGGACACACCATAACTCCAGAGGGCATGACTCCAATCAAGGACAAAGTCAAAGCAGTGACAGAATTCCCACTACCTAAAACCGCGAAAGAACTACGTCGCTTTTTAGGTATGCTGAACTACTACCGCAGGTTCCTACCAAATTCAATCAACACCCAAGCAATCTTATATGACAGTATTGCCGGTTACAAAAAGAATGACAAGAGGATTCTCAACTGGAACCAGGAGCAGACAAAGGCATTTGAAGAATGCAAACAACAACTAGCGAACGCAGCTTTACTTGCGCACCCAGATCCAAACGCAAAGCTTGCAATGATGGTTGATGCCAGCGACAAAGCATTGGGCGCTTCATTGCAACAATCAAAAGGAAACACCTGGGAACCGCTAGGATTCTTCTCCAAAAAGTTCACCCCTGCACAGCAAAAATACAGTACTTTTGACCGTGAACTGACCGCCGTTTATGAATCCGTGAAATATTTCCGAAATCACATTGAAGGCCGTCATTTTAGCATTTACACAGACCACAAACCAATCACCTTCGCATTAAACAAAAAACGCGCGTCTAGCTCTCCCCGTCAAGAGAGACAGCTAGATTACATAGCGCAATTCTCAACCGACATCAGGTATGTTTCTGGTAAAGAGAACGTAGTCGCGGACACACTATCTCGCATCGATGAGATCAACTGTCCCACTGTAATTGACTATGAGCAAATGCGGTTAGAGCAATGCCAACCTGACGGACATTTCAAGGCAAACGATGGCAGCACCCTTGCTCTACGTCAAATGGTGATCCCTGGCACCGACACTCGATTGTGGTGTGATATTTCAACAGGTCATGTTAGACCACTTGTTCCACCCAGCATGCGACAACAAGTCATAGCAAGCTTACATAATGTTTGCCACCCTGGTATCTTGGGAACTACAAATACGGTTAAACAAAGATTCGTTTGGCCCGACATGGCGAAAGACATCAAGAGTTTCGTCAAACTATGTATACCTTGTCAAAAAGCTAAGGTATCAAAGCATACGGTCGCACCTCTAGCAACGTACTTATTACCGGAGGATAGATTCCGTAACATTCACATCGACTTAGTCGGACCACTACCATTATGCAATGATCACCAATATATTTTGACCATGATCGATAGGTTCACTCGATGGCCCGAAGCAATCCCCCTGAAGAATATTTCAGCAGAAACCGTAGCCGCAGCACTGACTACACATTGGATCGCTCGTCACGGTACACCCGACAGCATCACCACTGACCAAGGACGACAGTTCGAGAGTTGTCTCTTCAAAAAACTCTCAGAAAAGTTCGGCATCAAACACTCAAGAACCACGGCATACCATCCTCAAGCGAACGGTATTATAGAAAGATGGCATCGCACTTTAAAAACTTCTCTAATGGCATGTGGAGAAGAGAACTGGGTTGAGAACCTTCCACTAGTACTTCTCGGTTTGAGAGCTACAGTGCGTGAGGACCTAAAATGCTCCCCCGCAGAACTTACGTATGGCAGGACATTAAGGCTTCCCTGCGACTTCTTCTCAGAAACTCCTCGCGAGGAACCCGATACGTATGTAGGACGTCTACAGAGAAAGTTTGAAAATATCAAATCGACCCCTGCCAGCAATCACAGCGTAAGAAAATTTTTTGTGCACAAAGACCTACCTGTCACCACTCATGTTTTCCTGAGAACGGATAGCGTAAAAAGACCGCTTCAGACCCCATATGAAGGTCCTTACAAGGTAGAAGAACGTGATGACAAAACATTTGTCATATCAATAAAAGGCAAATCCAAACGAGTCTCCATCGACAGACTCAAGCCTGCTTTCGTTCCGGTTGAAGAAAATGTCACTATTCAACCCCCTGTTCCCGTTACACCGATTACCAAAATCTCAACGCGCTCAGGTCGGCAAGTACATTTTCCAAAGCGATTTGGAACGGAATAACGCACAAAAAGAAATTTTATTTGGCATTTTTTCTCATTCATAACTCATGATAGAAATTAAATTTCGTCTAACTTTCTATTACAAACCATATTCATAAAGTATATATTTCTTTAAAATACTGCGGATAACACAATATTAAAATGCATAGATTTTTGATGGAAATCCTGCCTTTAATATTGTAATTTATCAATTAATATAATCTAAAACTTAGATCATTATTGTGTATTCACAAGTGTGAAACATCTTCAATACGATGAAACAATTCATCATCTTACCGCATAACTCATGCATTTAAAAAAAAACATTAATAATGTTATTGCAATTTTAAATCATTTCTATTTAGATGAAAACTTTTCATCATTTAACTGCATAATTTGTGCACTTCAAAGGTACTACAAGCACCACTGTGTTTTTACTAATGTAAAAGTTTAAAAAAGAAGATGATAACTTTTCATCATACAACCGCATTTATGCGTTATTACAGGTATTACAGCATTATTGTAATAGCAAGTGTGATCAACTTTTCACACAATTAATATAGTTCATCATATTATATTATGTACAAATGTACACACTATATACCCTACAAACTATGTACTGGGTAGGTAACTTTTTACCACATTGTTTAAACATTGTTATTTATGCATTTTAGTTTTTTAACCATGCTTCCCTGGATGTACACGGCACTTTTATACATCCAGCGAATCATTTGGTTGAAATAATTTATTTTTAAATATACTTTTTTCTTTCATGTTTATCCAATTACAAGTTCAACCCACTTCGTCTTACGTACGTAAAGGAACATGGTTATTCGACTTACGTCAACAAAAAACACACTTTTACGTACTGAAGACGATTTTTATTTTTTTATTTATTTATTTATTTCTATATATTACAGTTTTTACCTTATATTTAATATTTTTACATAATATATTTTGAAAACATTAATATTACATTTTATTATGTTGGGTGTGTAAGGTAGGTTTGAGAAGGTGAAACTGTTAGTTGATAATGTTGAATGTTTCGTGAACACCTCACTAGGAAAACCTGTGCTGAGGTGTTTACGTGGTTATGATTCAGTGTGACAAGTATAGGTATTTATGTGTAGTAGTAGAAAGTTAGTTTTTTTTTTTCTTTATTTTTTATTTACATTTAATGGTTATTGTACATGGATTATTTGGAAGAAAAAAATATATAAAGTATATATAAATATATATGTATACATGAATAGTTGGTAAATTCTTGAAAGACATGTTTATTTATTTTACTAGATGATATAAGTGCCAATATTATAAAAAGAGTTATGCACTATCAATTAATTTTGTAGATCTAGTGGTTTAATTTGAATACCAAGTGAATTTTTATGTTTGGTTTGGAGTAAAGAGGTTTTGGAAAAATAGTGTTCCTTTAGTTTCCAGTCTGTGATTTGTTTTTTTAGTTTATTTTTTGGTGAATGATCAGCAAGATGTTTCAGAGAAGGTGGCATGCAGTTATATAGTTTAATGGAATAGTAGTTAAAGGATCTTTGTCCGTGGGTCGTGTGCTTTAGCGGGATGTTGAGTGTTAGGTTTGTTGAAGACCGGCTTGTTATTGAGGACTGAGAAAGTAAAGGGATATGTAGTTTGAATTTGAAGAGGTGAAGAATAGACGATTTAGCGTAGAGTTGTCTGATTGACAAAACGTCGAGCATCTTGTAAATTTTTACAGAGTCTGTGTCATATGGTACTTGAAGAATTAGTTTGATTGTTGCCTTTTGTGCCTTTTCTAATGGATCTAGAGAAATATTACTTGCACTTCCCCAAGATAGAAGACCATACATGATTAAGGATTGGGAAAGAGCAAAGTAAATAGATCGTAGTATTGAGCGTGGGAAGATGTTTTTTATGTTATTTAGGAGATACATGATTTTTTTAAGCTTGGATGTAACTAAGTTAATGTGGTCATTCCAGCGTAGGTTTTCATCAAATATGACGCCTAGATATTTTATTTGTTTGACATTTTCTATGATTTCGCAATTGCATGTTGAGGAGAGTTGGGAGCAGTCATGTAATTTCAGAGCGAAGGTTGGAGGAGGTTGACCTCTTTGAGTTATACTATGTGTAATGAATTTAGTTTTTTTTGTATTTAGAGTAAGTTTGTTTTCATTGAGCCATTGTTTGATGACAGCAAGACTTTTCTCAGCTTTAAGGAATGCCTTGATCCATGAGTCAGCTTGACAAAGTATTACAGTGTCATTAGCGAATGTCACAATATTGCCTTCTGTAATTAGTTCACAGATATCATTGATGTAGATAAGAAACATTATGGGACCTAGAACACTACCCTGGGGCACTCCGTAACTGATCGGAAGGGGTTCACTTTTCACTTTGTTGATAATGACTTGTTGAGTTCTCTCTGACATAAAACTTTTCAGTAAGTTAAGTTCATTTCCAGTTATGCCGAGTTTAATAAGTTTCTTAAAAAGTATATTGTGCGATATTGTATCGAAGGCTTTACATAAGTCTAGGTATATTGAAATTACTTTTTTCTTCGAGTCAAGGTTAGAGTTAATAAAGTCAGTTACTGAGGTTATAGCGTGTTGTGTTTTTCTGTTCTTTCTAAAGCCATGCTGGTTCTTCGAGAGTAGATGGTTTGTTTCTAGGTAGTGGTAGAGCTGTTCTTTAATAGCTTTTTCCAGAATTTTGGACATAGTATTTAGAAGAGTGATAGGTCTGTAGTTGTTGATGTCATTTTTAGGTCCTGACTTATAGATAGGAATTACTAGTCCATTTTTTAAGCAGCTAGGGAAAATACCTTCCTTTAGGCTACGGTTTATCAGGTATGTAAGCGGATTGAGGAGTTGGTCACTTAGAGTTTTAATGGTTTTAGCGTCTATGTTGTCAGTACCTGCAGCTGAGCTATTCTTTAATGATTGTATTATTTTAATTGTCCTATCACATGAGATGGTTTGGAGTTTAAATTGTATAGCATTATTGGAGTTAGGAGGAGTATCTTGTTGGATAGATGAATGTGGATTCTCTGCCACTGTACTTGTAATGTTTTCTGCCAGAATGCCTCCAATATTTGTGTAATGATTGTTAATGAAATTTAGAACTAGTGTAGGGTTGTCGTGGAAGAGGATTTCTTCATTGTTAATGACAATATTTTTGATATTATCATCATCAAATTTATGAGTGCAAGTACTTTCCTTTAGTATTGACCATACACTTTTGGGATCGTAATTGGATTCTATAAGTTTATTTTTGAAGTGTAGCTCTTTAGCTTTTCGTGTAATTTGGGTGCATAGATTTCTATATCTTTTGTAGAATGAATAGAGAGTAATATCAGAAGGGTTGAGTTTGACTTGTTTATGTAATTTATCTCTTTTTTTAATACAATTTAAGATGCTTTGGGTTATCCAAGTTTTTAGTTTTTTTTTGCGGTGGGGTATAATTTTTGTTGATGTCTTAGTATTTTGTGTGATGATGGTTTGTAAGTATGTAATGAAGTAGTGCCAAGCCTTATCTGTAGACTTTATACTCCTTAAATGCTCCCATGATTGTTCATCTAAACATGATTTTATGTTGTCATAGGCAATACTCTTAATTGTGAAGTAGCGTTGAGTAGGCAAATTTGGAGTTGGTGTAGTCAGGCCTAATAAAGTTGTGTAGTGGTCCGTAATGGAGGATTCGTAGACTATGCTTTTAATATAATATTTTGATTTTACCATAATGTGGTCTATACAAGACTCAGTGTTATTGGTTACCCTAGTGGGGGTATTAATAGTACTGAAGATACCATGTTGCATCAGCATCAAAAGGTAATCGTGCTTTTGTGGTTGACCATTAGGCAGTAAATTAATATTAAGGTCACCGGCTATTATGATATTTTTAAAGGAATTTAATTTATTAAGATGACTATTAAGGGAAGATATGAATGGTGCGATATCAGGGGTGGATGGTGATCTGTATAGTGCAAGTATACATGTTTCTTGGTTGACGATTATTTGTAAACAGTTTGAGTTATCAATGAAAATTTCAGAAACTAAACTACTAAGGGTGTTATGAAGATAGACCACAACACCGTCGTTTTGTTTTTTATTATTCGATGTGTGGTACGGGGTGTAATTTTGTTTGTGTTTCTGGGTGAAGGCGTTTGTAACCCAACATTCTGTGAGAATAATGATATTAAAATCTGTAGTAAAAGTGTTGATTAGGATGTCAAGTTCATCGTAATTTTTGTTGAGAGAGCGTATGTTTTGATTTAGTATAGTTAGTGAAGGTGGGCTAGTGAGGATTGAATCACATAATTTCTGATCCGCAGTAGTATAATGGTGATGCAAGTTATTGAGATTCATTTTCAGTAGGTCAGCCATGTTGATATTATGTAAATTAGAAAATGTTAATTTGAGGGGTTAGTTATTTATGAATGTGGCCCCATTTTTTTAAGATCATTTTCATGTTTTATTTGAATGGTTTTTTCCCCGGGTCCTTTGCGTACAAGCAGTCTGCTCGCTTTGAACCACACGAATTGGAAAAGAGTTTCTTTGGCAATTTGTTTGGTTTTCCACAATAGTTCCTTATAGTAAGGAGAAAGAACTTCACTGATGTAAATCGACGAACTCAAGTTAAGTGATTTGGCCGCACTTTTTACTGAGAGAATCGAATCCCTAGTTTTAGGGCTGTGAAAAGAGATCTGCAGTTTGTCCGGGGTGTTACGTCTGCGGTCTTGGGTCCTGGTCACCAGACGAATGTCCTGTTGGAGCAGCGGCAAGCCCAGCAAGCTGGCTACCCGAAGTACAGCTTCCGTAGGTTGTTCGCCCGGCTGCAGCTCCACTCCCGCCATCTCCACGCTGTCAGATAACTTCTCTTGCTCAAGTTCTGCAAGTCTACACTCAAGGCTAGAGATTCTAATGTTATTCTTATCGTTCACCTCACGTAAAAACTTGGTTTCTTTATGCAGATCCTGCATTTGTTTGAAGCTCGACACAAGGTCTTCATACTGGTTACAGATGAATTCGCTGCTTTTCTTTAAGTCTCTGATTTCTTCTTCAAACAATTGTTTCATTTCAGTAATTTTGCTGTCAAAATGTTTGGTGATTCGTTCGAATAAGACATCAGTTTCTGAACCGGAATTCAAGGACGGTGAGCTCGAACGGCTTTTGCATTTCGGACAGTTCCAAGCTAATTTGTTTTTGACCGCCATTCTTTTGTAATTTGTGTCGGAGATATTGACACAGGTATTATGAAACGCGGTATTGCAGATGGCACAGGTGAGTGCAAAGTCATTTTTCGAGATCAAGTTTAGACAACCTTCGCAATTCATTTTTACAGTATAAATTACAAATTATATATGTGGAGTCACAACACTGTTTCAGGTATTAAAACTTTTGATGTGTTAAATCACTGTTATAAAGAAGTAACACAATGGTCTGTGTTAGTTTGTGCACTTTTCTAATGTTTTCCTTTACTTTTTATACTTAGAATTCATAAGTTTAGTCAGAGCACTGTTTTACTGTTTCAGGTATTAAAACTTTAGATGTGATCATTGACGTATGATATCTAGACGCGCCCTGTGAAATGCAAAATGACCCCAGAAGCCAGCAAAAGCAGGCTCACGGCCCATTTATGAAAAAGTGCCTGCATTGTTTTGCACCGTTTATATCGCATAGTGCTTTGTGTTGTACCTTTTATCGGTCTACAAGGTCTACACCGAAACCAATTTGTGTTCCAGCCGTCCGCACCGGAGTTAATTTTTTCAAACACAAAAATATCTAACTTCCGAATGTTGTACAAAGTACACACCGCGGACTTTATTTTTGAAAATGTAGTCAGCTATCTGACTACAACAAAAAAATAGACCTTACATATGTCTTTTAGACAGCGTTTTCATAAACGTAATAATGTTACAGAATTACTTTTGTTGCCATCAAAGTTTCCTACGTCATCAAATCACCGCGCTGCCTGTGTTCGACTACTAAAACATACAAGGAGGGCTAGTATCACAATTTTGAAGAGTTTTCAAACTTTTTTAAAGCGCGACCCGCTTTTAGTAATAAAATAAATTATATTATTTCCATAAATTATAATTATAATTACATAAATTCACCACCAGCTGTTTTTAGGAATGATCAACCTTTTTAGTCGAAGTATTATTAATGTATCCATTATTATTATGTACTTATGCGGACCTTGGTGGGAGGGTATGTACAACATAACCTGGTTAACTTTTTTGTCGGTGGAGTCGCAAACCTGCTTTACATAATATAAAACAATATTTGTTTAATTAAACTATCAAAGAGGGTAAAAAAAAGCCGCAGCTGAAAATTTTATATCCGCAATGCCAAAACAATGAATGATATCGATTTTTTTCATTTGGAAATGTTAAATTTTGGCGGTTGATTCAAAAAGGGCAAAAATTGCCAGACAAAATTTTTACTACGTTCAAGGTCAAACCAGTAAATGGTGTTAGTTTATTTTCGTTTGTAATTACAATATTTATAAGTACAATATTTCGTCAAGATAATTTTTGTTATTTTGTAAAACGGAAACCTTTAAAATACATAAAACACACATTTTAACCAAAAATCGTTGCAAAATTCTTTAATTAAGGTCGCAAGTTAAACAATTAACAATTACCACTTATAATTTAATTGTATGAAATTTCCCCCGATAGATAAAAATCGTAAGATATACTCCAAAAAACATTATTAACACGTATTACAAGATATATAGGTATACGAAAAATTTCGTAATTCATTGTTTTTTTCAAATCCTTTTTGAGACATTTTCCGTGAGATTTTTGTCCTATTTCAAACGAGTCATGTTTTTAAGAATAGCGCGCTCCCTCTAACACTCGTATTTACGTATCTCCCCTTCCTCTTCTTTTTGAGCGCTTACTACTGGGATTTAAGTATCTACTAATTTAAGTATTTTTTTTATTTATTATACGCAAAAAACTTAATGTTTTGAGTAGCTGATTCAAAACTTTAAAAATAAATTATAGTTTTTGGCTAATACCTTTTGCAAAACGGAACAGAAGCCTTTGAATATTTTTAGCGCAATTTTTTGATATTTTTTTGTAGTCAGTCCGAAAAGCAGTAAATGGGCTTGCGGACCGCTGGTTGCTCATCACTGTGTTAATGATGAGCAACCAACTTGGGTAGCACACGGTGCATGGGCGGTAAAAAGATGATTTTTTCGTAAATGTTTTCAAGCAAATGATGATTGGTTTTTTTAATAAACTCATTAAGCTTACGAACCAACAGAAAAAAAATGCAGACGCATCTGCCGCCAAGACCTGGACAAACATCACTCCATTAACCCGGGCACCCCTGCTTAGTCACCAAACGTAGCGAATCACTTGGGGTGACCTATGGCAGAGGCGTTGGTTATCCAATAAATGGTTCCCGAGGCGGCGGTACCCATACTGGCCTCCGAAATTGAATCGCTTTTCAAAATAAAGTAAAAAAATATTTTTTTCCAATTAAATTTATGAATGTCTCGTGACCCCCACTTTGAAAACCACTGTATACAGCACGGCTTGTGGATATTGTTCATGCGGCCAATCCGTGAACAACTATTGATGTATTAGTTTGACAGAATTACACAATAGGATAACTTGGCGGTCAGTTGTTTATTGCCGGGAACTCTGTATGCAAGACGGCGGAATTGGAAGGAGAGTTTTGTTGCGAAATTACTGTTACTGGCGTTATTTTATTCTGATTGTTACTATGAGAGGGCTTGTCTAGGGTATACTTGGTCGAAGGATGTGATAGATCACTGGTATAAATTAGAAAACTATGTAGTAACACAATGATCAGTGTTAGTTTGTGCACTTTTTAAAAGTTTTCCGTTACTTTTAATACTTAGAATTAAGAAATTTTGTCAGAGCAATTATTTTAGGTTGTTTACAATTGACGTATTATTGTTGTAAAACACCTGTATGTGTACCTTCTTTGACTTAAAAATTGTCATTTTTTGCTACAGATTAGCATAACCCTTTATTATTTATAATGTTATGATGAACGCCTAACTAAGGCTCCAAAAATACAGTACTTTGAGGAATAAAACTCTACTATATCTACTTATGTATCAATTTAAATATTTCTTACACTAGATATAACTTACTATAAAACATATATTCTACTATAGTTTTCTATTTCAATATAACCTATGTAAATACAGCATTCAGCTATATACGGCTTACCATCGAAATGTTTCTCAAGTAATTACAACTTTCAACCATACATTTGCGATTCTTTAAACATGTATAATGTTATTTTAAGGTTACTTTAAGTCATAGTCTTAAGTAATTTTTATACAATCAATGTACAGTAATTTTACAACCTGCGCTACTAATTACGCACTCTTAGTAAAATAAATCTACCAGCTCTGAACATAGTTCATTGAGGCTACAACTGGTCGCCACAACTGGTAATAATAAGGCAACAAAATTCAATGTACTTACATTTATTGAAAAACAACCAACTGGAATCAAAACCTTGAAATCCATGTACCACAACAATCAGCTGGAATCATATCTCAAATTCCATGTACCACGCTTTATGTACACCAACGCTCCGAACACTTAGTTCGTCGATGCGTCAAACACTAAAAATAAGTAAAGAGTTCGTCGAACTTGAAAAGTTTTAAAACTTATATATTTATAACTAACTGGTAAATAACTCACTTAAAACTAACTAGTAAATATCTCAACATTTTGTTTTATTGTTATACACTTAATTTCACGGTACTAGAACTAAGATTTTTTAGTTTAAAATTGTTGTAAAACTTTAATACCTTCCAGTGTGTTCTTAAAATTATAACAGCAGTCTACTTCCAAAAAATAACTAGTTATCCTACTCTGCTCTAGTAACTTTCACAATTTTCCGAACACATTGGAGGCTATCCTTGTTTTGACTGAAGGTGCCTCAGTTTAAATAGGATTAGCAATCAGTTACATAATTTATCTGAACGATTTTCCATTGGTTCATGTTATCGTTAGCACTGGAGGGGAGGCTATGGAAATGCGATTAAGTACTTGTAAAGTAACTGATTATTTCGTCAAACTATGACAACACCAGTCGCCCTAGCAACACCGGTCACGTGACCAAGACAGTTCCGGCGAACGCGGTTCCGAGAGACGCTACTCAGACGATTCCATTCTGGTTACGGCATCCGCCTCGTGAACACGCGTTAATAGTAAATTTAAGATCACATTTCCATTTTCTCCTACCGCGATTTAAATGTAAATGTTGTCAGACAAGATTCATTAATAAATGATCAAACGTGTGCGAGCCCTTATTATTTCTCCAGATACAAGAACCTTCCCGGAGTCCCGTAAGTACCATCGTCACCACAAAGGAAGAAATGATGAGCGGCTCCCCCACACTACTATCGTAACATCTAACAAATCAAACTTATAAATATACCATCAAAATATTAGATCTATAAACAAAAACTTTGACCAATTCGTCATCGAACTCGACCTTACTAAAATCAAATATGACATAATTATCCTGACAGAATGTTGGCTAACATCTTACTATACTCCATCAAACCTCGAATCACTACAGACAAAACGATGACATAGTAGCATATACCAATGACCAACTCACAAGAAAAAATAAATATTTATTACGTTCCGCGAAAGAGTTTAAAATCGCTAACAACTTTAATTTTTTATGGGTGTGAAACTCCAAGATATACATAAGAAAGAACGAAACCTCTCCCGCAATCCTGATATCTTACCCTGATCAATTATCAAACCTGGTATAACTACAAAAATTTGTATCTTTCCTATTCACTTCGCTCACATTTCATCAAATTATTATTATCTTTCCTTTAATCCCGCGCACACAACACATCATAACAACATACTCATTCAACCCATATCAACAGCTAAAATGTTCAACAACCGTACCTACACATTCGCACATTTTAGCATATTATCCAGCGACACACTCGCCGAATGCATATTCCAGTGGACCTGTGGCAGACAATAATAAGTTGATCATTTATTTCGCTCTCCAATGTCTGAAAAAATAATCATTTTTTTACCAAAACGCACGTGGCCTTTGTACTAAAACGAACGAGTTTTACCATAATGTTCTTATAAATGAATTCGATATCATTTTAATCACTGAAACATGGTTAGTAGACAGTATGTCTGACAACGAGCTCTTCGACTCCAGGTATATTATTTACAGAAAAGACAGGGACACGTCCCTCACGGGTAAAAAAAAAGTAGGTGGTGTCGCAATTGTTATTTTTTTTTTCTTCTGTACATTCACGCGAGTCGTGGAGCTCGTAGGCTGAGGAAATTTGGATTTCACTAGTATTAACACTAGAAAGACCGAAGCCTTCATTTTGACGGCTGGCCGAAGTAATGTGACGATATAATGCTTAATAATTATTGTATTGGTGTGATTTTTTTTCACATTTCATGATTTATTATTTTACAACTGTAGTGAAAAAAACAGGTACGGGTCTTATTTAGTTTTTGAGATATATTGACTTATACCTACAAAGACCGCCGCCGTCAATGTGACGGTTTGGGCCATACTGCTGAGTTTGTTTACAACCTTCCTTACCCAAGTTTACAACATGCCCATTCCTCCTCGTTTATGATAGTACCACGATAGTACTAATATGTCTGTCTCTTTCTTTCGCTATCGCGTATCATATAATTCATAAAAATAACACAAAAAATATATTTCTGGCCCAAATTTATTTTATGGCTCGTCAGAGAACTAAAGACAGGGTATGCATACATATACCAGAGTTGGTCCAGCTGGGTTAGCTCCTGAAGAACTGGCAGAATCTTGGATAACCAATTCCTACGCCATAGGCCCCCCTAAGAGGTTCGCTTAGTTTGGTGACTTAGCAGGGGTGCCCAGGTTCATTCCAGGTATTTTTTTACATTAGCTAACAGGAAGCCCTGAGAAAAATAATTCCCCTCAGGGCCTATGTATGTCATCTTTGGGGATGCGGTGTAGGGAATCTTTTAAGGAAATGAAGGAGAGGAAGTTCCGGGAAGGAAAAGGATATAAGGAGTGGGTAGGTATCTGGGGGTCAGTGTGTCCAGGTATGACGGACCTATGAATCCATCCATCCGTGATGTTCCGAGAGAGCACGGCTGGAGAAGTCAAAGGGACTCCCCCAACCAATCTTTTCCGATCCGGCCTGTCATTCAGCTGATGGGCAGATGCATATTTATTTTACAGCGCCCTTGAGGTGATTTTTCTCAAAAACCGCGCTGTATCAATTAGCCAAATATTATTATTATCTGCCCCCAAGACCCGGACAAACCTCATCCCGTAAACCCGGGCACCCCTACTAATTCACCAAAAGTAGCGAACCAATTTTGGTGACATATGGCAGAGTTGTTGATTATCCAATAAATGGTTCCGAGGACGGCAGTACCCATATCCGCCTCTCAAATTGGGAATTTGTTGAGGGAAGGTGTGTTCGGATCTTGGTGGCGGATGCGTCTACCAAGCGACTGCGTGGCAGGCTAAATCGGGAGTGCCTGGTTGAGAGAGATCGTTTGACCTCGCCAGCAGGACTCTCGGAACATTGCCTTGCATCGCAGTGATAGGAATAGATTCTTACGTATGTCACTACACTGATCCCCAGATTCCTACCCACCCCTCACTCATCATTTAATTCCCATAACTTATTATTCTTCCTTTCCCTTTAGGTACGCTCCACACAGCATCCCCAAAGGTGACAATGCCATGAGGGGAATAATTTTCCTTAGGGTTTTTTTTGTGGAGCTAATGTAAACGAAAAAGAAAAGAAAACGGGCCCTATGCCATCTTTGGGGATGCTGTGTGAAGGGTGTTTTTAGGGAAAGGAAGTTCTGGGAAGGAAGAAGGTGTGAGGGGTGAATAGGAAAAAATGGTAAATTTATCCAGGAGTAACGGATGAATGCAGAAGGTGTGAGGGATAAATATAAGAAATTGGTAAATGTATTCAGGAGTGTTAGACGAATGAATCGATCTCTCCCACAGCGGTGCAAGGCGACGGTTCGAGAGAGGTCCTGCTGGAGAGGTCTAGATGAGGTCTCCCTCAACAAGTGTCTCCCGACCCAGTCGGCTACGCAGTAGGTGGGCAAACGTATTTGCCACCTAGATCAGACAAACCCCACCTAATGAACCCGGGCACCCCTGCTAAGTCACAAAAATAGCGCAAACCGCTTGGAGTGTCCTATGGCAGAAGTGTTGGTTATCCGATAAATGGTTCCCGGGGCGGCGGTACCCATATTCGCCTACCAATTGGCAAAAAGTTATCAGCCGTCAAAATGACGGTCGTGGTCTTTATAGGTATAGAGAAGTACCCGGTCTTTCTAGTGTTAAGAGACCCAAAACAACATATATTTAATATTCACATCTGTTGTTCGTACTTACCTGGAGTCGGTCCAAAGCTATCAAACACTCAGCGATTAACTTTTTTCAACAGTCATACGTCTAGAATATCCGATCTAACCACAAACTATCCAAACGATATCTTCCTATTGATTGGAGATTACAACATGCCTAATATGACCTTTGCTCCACCACCCTCCTAAACTGCATATCTTATTGTATTCGCTTTTTATTGTCCAGATGTTATTTATGATATTTATCAATTAATTTAAATTTGTATTTTTAATTGTTTTTAACTCTCTTCTTAAGAAAAAAAATCACCGTTTTTATTGAGGTTATAGTTTATTTAGGATACACTTTATATTTCGTTGTATTTCACAGTTTATTATTTATTTACTTCACTAAATCGTTGTGTGTTATTGTCATTTTTTCACAAAATATGAAATAATAGAGCACGAGTCGCTTTTTTTAAGTTTAAAAACACATAGACGACGCACAATTGCGAAATCAATATATTCTGCACTTTTTACTGCTTAAATATAGCTTTATTTGTGTTTATTTCTTTAAATTCATATGAGCAAAGATAACACGTCTAATCTGTAGGTAGATGATATTGTATGTAATTATTGATATATTGTTTTTAAATAAGAATGTTATGATTGTAAACACAATTAGGAATACAAATTTTGCACACAACACAACGGCTTTACAAGTAGATAACTTTAAAATGTAATTAAATATTATTAATCATCAAATATTTAAAAAATTAATTTAAATCATTTCTCTTAAATTTATTTTCAAAATAATTTATTCTATTATTTTACATTTTGATTACAATTGTTTATTTTTAAAAAATGATATAAAAGCAATTTTTACGGATTCTAAAATAATTTTTACATTTCTTTGTATTTTATTGTTTTTATGATACTTTTAAGTAATTAATCGTCACTTCCTTTAATAGTTTTATCTATAGTTCTTATTTGTCTATACTTATTTATCTTTGTTATTTTTATTAATGTTTATTTTATCCTGACCAATAAACCTTCGTTTTCGAAACTTGTAGATAATTTTGATTAAATAGTGGTGTCTTACGAAGTTATTTGTTTTCATGTAATTAAAAATGACGCCACAAAATGAATTTTTAAATACTGAAGAAACAATTTAAATCACCTAATATGCAAGTTAGGTAAGGAAAATTTGGTTTCACAGACTCACCCGGGGTTTTGCTTCTGGCCAGTTTCACAGTTCACAGCGGCTGTTCACATTGAAGTTACAATTGTCTCGTAAATACATATGTTTTTATCACAATTATGATATCACAGATAAAATAAAAATAAAAATTTGCAGCGGGCGAATTCGCGAGATTGAATTATTTGGGGGTATTCAGAAAACGTTGCGACAAAATGCTGTATGTATGATATCTTGCTTACATATGATAATAGAGCGGAATAATGAATAATGTGAACCTAGATTGAGAAATTACACTTAGTGCGGTGGTACATCCCGCCTCCCAAATTATTGTATTGCGCCGTAATGCGGACGGTTTTTGGTGAGTCAAGTAGCAATTATACTCTCTACTTGATTTACTACTTGTTCAATGCGAACAAGCCATTAGTGAGGTGCTGGAATCCGGTATCACGCCGGTCTAGCAAACGGGAGATTCTTTATATAATTTATAGTCACAAACCAATTTAAAACATGTATTTTGGTTTATTTATTCATCAAGAACATATTGTTTGAATAATGTGTTGTTTCCCTGGTTATATTGATCCATACCTCTGAATGAATCAATGCAGAGCAAATACAAGCTGTGCTCAATAAAAGCTGAATAAACATCATCCAATAGAACGCCTCACATCGAAGTTCATTGGCTCTGGAAGCAAAAGAAAAGTCATCAAATAAAATAAAACATGTCAGAACTTATGTACCCAGAGTCAAATGTAAAATGACTTCGTACGAGAGAATGGAGCAGGATAGACAGACACGAGGAATGGAGGTGAACGGCGAGGAAATTGAGACATTAGGAAGAATTGGAGGAGTGTGATTTGGAACTTTGGCGTTTTTTGATGTTAATAAACGCCAAAGTTCCAAATCACACCTACATGAAAACAGTAACCTAGAACAACAAAACACCATAAAATAATTTATATGGTTATCGATGGATTTAACACTTACGTCAAAATGGACGCATGTCGCTGCATAGCCCTCTTCAAAGAATTTCTCAGTTCATTTTTGTCAACCCTCCGCTCATATTTAATGTGAGTTATTTGATAAATTAGAACGTCGATGTGGGCATTAGTAAAATTGCAAAAACTAATAAAAAAGGCGTTATACGTGGTGACTGGCAAACAAATGACGGCTATTGTGAAAATTCGTGTAACGAAATTGGGTTTATACACGGGAACAATAGTTTCGTTTACCCCAAAATAGTATTTTTGAATTATTGGAACCAAAGCAGTAAAGAAGGTAACTAAAATGTTCCCACTTGTATACAGGAAAATGAATTTTAATACGGGCTTCGTTTTATTTCTAATAATTGTTTGAAATTTATCTTCTTCCTGTGTGAGGTGGTTATTGAAGTAATCCAACACATTTTCGAAAGATTTTCCGCAGAAGAATAGACCGCAGTGTTTAACGAAGCAGATGGTCATATTTAATACGAAAAAGGTGACAAGTGTCACGTCTCCAGTTGTATCGTAGTGTTGGAAAAACGAAATGATCATACAGACAACGTTAATGATGAAATGTATTAAGAGGCAGGTAATGCTGATTAATTTCTGCAGGCGAACTCTTATTTTGAAAGGATTGCAACAAAGTATCCACAAAGGTATCACAAGGAATTTATAACAGTCAAAGAAGTAAGCAGTCATTTTTGCGTTGTTTCTAATGAAAATGGCAAATGGTGGGGAAGTCTTCTGGTTTTATACCCTAAGTTCTATTTGCATATTCATGACACTATTTTTATACACTAAGTACTATTTGCATATTCATGACATAATTACAGGACAGCACTTAGAATTTCTATTCTGACAGTTTGATTGTACATTTCAAGCAGTTTAATGATTTTCTTTTTTTTCCGATAAGAGTGAGACAAATCTTTGTACCTGAGAACAATACGGACACATCAAAATTTTGAAGAAATGAATTAATGATGAAAAAATGCCCCCAAAACGAAAGTATTGGGAGTATTTTTATAGGGAAAACAAAAATACTGCGTATCCAAAAGCACTTCAATAAACAGAATTTAAGACACATTCTTAGTGGCTTATCAACGGGGGGAAGGGATGGCCTGTCCTGGGCTTTTTATTATTTATTTTTTATTCCAGTATAAAGACAATTAATTACATTTTCATTCATTCAAATAGAAATAGTTAAACGTATTAAACTGAACTATATATTTTACTAGAGGTTTATTTTATTTTGTTTATCAAGAATAAAATTAATATATATTTTTTAATTTACGCAGATTTTTTTCGTTTTTAATGTCATTTGGGAGGCAATTGTAGAAGTTTCCCCCCTCGTAACCAATGGATTTGTTTCCATAAATATTTCTTTTGGGATATTCTGGGATTCTAGAAAAATAGTTTTTTGATTACCTCGTTTTGTATTACCTGTAATTCAATTATGTATGTTTCACATGCGTTTCCCCAGTATTCGATCAAATAATTTAAATGTGAGTGTATAAGACTATAATATAGGTAAATCTTTTTAAAATTTATTTAGTCACAAATATGATAGCCGGCTAAATACGCTAATTAAGTGGATGATTTTGTCTATAATACCTTGTATATTGTTAACTTCGTAGGGCGCTGATGTTAAACATTAGCAAAAGGGCCCCGTGCCAACATAATTTACCTGCGGCTAGCTCCACTCGGCAGGTGCATGATATTTCAAGGGGTGCATTCGGCCGCAGCTCTAATTCACACGCGTCGAAGAGACGCTTAAATACTTTGGGTCAATTTGTTAGCAATAATAAGAAAAGAGAGGCTTTCTTTACTTCCTTTATTCCTTGAAACAAGGTGGCAAACAAACACAAAGTACAACATTAGAACAGACAACAAGAAGGTATTCTTAAACTATAATTTCTCTACTCTCTCTGATCTCGTCCCGGATATTCCGTGGCAAGGCATTATAGTGAATTTACAGCACATAATTAGAGGAATAGGTAAATGACTTACGGTGACATGATGGGCTCTCTCGAAGCTCCATGGCGGCAGTTCGGGCTCCGACGCGTTCTAGTAGCACGCCAAAATAGCGGGCGCGTGTGTTCACGGAAGATGCGGCCAGCGTCGTTCCAACACGGACACACACACGAGTGCGCGATCGTCGATCCGGCGTAGGAGTGTGGCGACCGGCCGCTTGGCTTTTGTGCGAGCCGCGCTCTGCGGTGGCGATTTGAACTAAGTGGCTGAATCCGTGTTCCGCCTGATTGTGTACTGATCCCAGCGCCACTCCCGGATGTCGCTAGGCAGTGAGTTTAAACACTACTATTCTTTCGTATCGTAACAATATGCTGTTAAAATATCAAATGCTGGTCAATGTACAACCCAAGATATTTTTCCTGGATCAGGATTTGCAGGTCGTTTTTTTTTTAATTTTAAGGCTACACGAGGAGGAATTATTTTACGGGTTGAGCTTAAGATCATGTATTTTTTTAAACATTTATTCTTAAAATATTTGTTGGGAGCCAACTGTGGATTTTTTCTAGGTCTCTTTGTGCATTTTCTAGTAAGATGTCTAAAACTTTACCCAAGTAAAAGATTGCAGTATCATCTGCATATAAAAAGATTTCACCGTTTAAAATTAAGGCGATCCACTAGTACAGGAAAAAATCGAAATCGGAATTCACGCCCTTTTATGGGAGGAGTTTAAAAATACTTGAGAAAAAGCTTTTGGAAAGGTTGGAAAAGATATTTGAGTTTTTATTTTACATGTTGATTTCGTAAAGGCCTGTAAAAAACATTAATTCCTTTTTTGTGCATTGTTTATAGCAATAAAAAGGAATTTTTAAATTGATTTCACGAAAATAAGCGGCGCGGAGCATAACACGACTGCTCTCCGCTCCATTCGGAGGAGTAATGGCGAAAGACAGGGGGGCGGCTGCCAGTCGTTCTTCGGTGGACGGTATAAGGTTCACTTTGATATAACAAATTCGTCGACTGCCGTATTGTCGCCGTGATGTCAAAAATACCAACGCGAAAATGCATATTATATTTTATTTTGTGAGGTTCGGGCGTAAATATAATTTTTTTTCGCGATAATTATATAAGAAACTGAATTTGCCACATTATGCAATAAAACCATATCCGAAAAAGTGTTTATAAGTAGGAGAGTTTTCAGTTAAAAATGTTTTTTATAGACCTAATACTTTATTTTTTTCTAAGCTTATTAAAATACTTATTAAAAAAAATGACCGATATTTTTAAGGGCCAAAGTATGTTCTACACGCAGTATTTAATTGAAGCATCTGTAATACTTCTAAGCGGTCGAATTTTCAAAACTAAAACATACGATTTTGTATGATTTTGCATTATTTAGTATGGCTTCATCTTAAGGGTGAAATATCATTGATGTCAATTTGGAACAGTAGTGGACCTAGTATGGATTCCTTCGGAACTTCATAGTTCTAACTCCGTAATCCTAAACAAGGCTTTAAGGTACCAGGACACTGTAAAAAAAAATTGTCATTTTTTTTAAATTTCATTTTATGAAAGATGCATGTGTTGAGAATGCTTTCACCAAATGAATGTTTTAAATAAATTCAAAAATTGATGAAAATACAGCATTTTATGTGAAATCGTTTGAAACAGTTTGTGTTTCGTAACGCTTAGTTGGATCTCGATAGGTTTGTTCTGTATCACATACGAAGGCCAGAATTCAAACCTATTGGTGAATTCGCACTTGGGTGCTTACCCTGGCTGATATCGGTCCGCTAACAAACGTTGTCAAGGAGACCAAAGATTGTATTCAGTCTACTTATCGTCAAGCTTATGTCAACATCTTATCGTTTCTACCGGACAAGCAAATAGACTCAAAAGTAAAATTACCGCCGGTAATTAATCATTTATCGTGATAATTGACTTGCAACTGCCTGTGGTCATCCAGACTCAGCCAAACGAACCACGAGGGACCTCAAACCGGGCATGATCGCCAACTAACTATCGTAAGTACCCTTGTGAATTACCTCCGCTATTTGTTACAGTTAACACACTATATCGGGATCCACAGGCATAGCACGCATAGAGTGCTTTACTCTAACCCACGTAAGGTTATGCCACCAGGGCTAATCATAAATTTTTGGTGCCGAAAACCAGCAAACTTTAGATATCAAATTCTTTCAGTGGCAAAACGGAAGAATGCTATGAAGTGTTTCGTAGATTGAAATTTCATTTCGGAGATCATATTTCGAACAGTGAATCACAGAATTAGGTACCTTGTTCTTAATTTTTTACCATCTACCTACCGTATATTTAAATATTAATGAATTCTATTTATTAACTACCATTACGTGTTCTAGTTTTTAATTTCGTTTAACGTTTGTTTATTGTTAAAAAATGTCTAGAACTTTACTAGGCATGCATCGTATACGTAACGTAGCTATTAGCAGAATTAACAAAATATACGAAGTCGGTCAAAGCGTTTTGAAAGATGCAACCAAATACCCATTATTTGTAGCGTACCATACGAGGTTGCAACGTATCGTTGATGATTTTCAAAGGATTCATTCTGAAATTTTAGCCTTAGATGAGGCGAACACGAAAGTTGAAAATCAAGTTCGCGAAGCTTTTGACAACGTGCATTTCCGAATCGTCGCAATTCACAAGGAATTAACTAATCAATGTTTAAACTCTGAACCCGTACAAACTATCGTATCGAACCAAAACATTTTATCATATCATGATCAAGCTGTCATAACACAAACTTCATTGCTTTTTTGTGACATGAAGAAAGCAAAACCTGAAATCAAAGGGTCCTTGACTGCGTGCACTTATTCAAAGTGCGCGTTTTGCGAGGGAACTCACCGTATCGCTAAATGTAAATTATTTACACTCAAATCAGTTCAGGAACGCGCTCAATTCGCCAAGGCACGCCGTTGGTGCCTGAATTGTCTAACGCCTTTTCATTCACTCACGAATTGCAAATCTGTGTTTGATTGTCAGAAATGTCATCGTAAGCATCACACTCTTCTTCATAGGGAAGACAACATTTCTTCTGAAGAAGAGTGCAAACGAACCACCACGTTTACGATTCAAGGGGCTTCTCTTTCCGATCCTCCAGTTCTTTACCTCGCAAATTTAGGTGACAGTTCCATCGTACGGTTGCCAACTGCTAATAACTGTCAAGCACACTTCGTAACCAATCGCACTGCCGAGCGTCCAGTCAGCTTTCAGAGAATCCGTGTCTTAGGCCAATCTCCTACAACCGCGTCGGGTGTCACTATGTTAGATGTCGATGTTAAGGGACAAACTATCTTCAACACGAAGTTACTTCCATCGCCATCGATTCATTTCGAACAATTATCCTGTCATCTGTTCCAAGACATAACTCGTACGGACCCTGACTGTCACAAACTGACAACTGAAACTGAACCAACTGACCTACTTCGAGATGTTGAGATCTTGCCATCTCTATCGAGACCCCAATTAACGGGTGATCTTCACCAGCCTTCAGCTATCAATTCTATATTCGGTTGGCTTCCTCTGGATTCGGTTGGTTTTGCTACCAATCGCCAACCACATTCATCAATCGTAACCAACCAGTACCGTCTTCCTGAAGAAGTCAAGAAACTGAGGGAGTTGGACGGATTTCCTCAGTCTTCACAACTCATCCCTGAAGAACAACGTGATGAACAGGTTCATCACACTTATCACTCACGTGACCCTTCGGAGCAAATCATCGCAGCCTTACCTTTTGGAAAAAAGGACAAGGATATCGCATCCACAGGTTCGCGCGAACCTTCTTCGCGCATTATTCTTTCACTCAAACGTAAACATACAGCAACGCTCAATTTACGTGAACCGTGCTCCGCTTTCATGAATGACTGCTCGCTCAGTGGTCACATGGACATGACACGTGTTCCTGGGAAAGATTCACTCAAGAGAAGGTATCACGTACTTCGTCATTGCATTCTTCGTCCGAGCACCGTTACCACTAAGTTACGAGTGGTCTTCGATGCCTCAGTGATGGAGGTGAATGAATCATCGTCAAATGATGCCTTATTTATCGGTCCCAAGCTTCAAACGAACTTTGCTGAACTTCTGCAAAACTTTCGTATACCATCTGTGGTGTTCATTGCTGAGGAACAGCAAATGTATCGCCAAACTTTCCTGCAAGAGCCAAATCACACGTTCCAAAGAATGTTTTGGCATTATCAACTATCTGAACCCACTCCGAATTACCCGTTATACCCTGTTACTTATGGTATCTCTGCCTATATTCTGGCCTGTCGTACACTCAAACCGTTGACAGCAAATGAGGGTTACAAACTATCGCTAAAACGCAACGTGCTAACTTCGATACCAATATCGACTATATCGTCACCGGCTTTTCCAGTCTGGAACAAGCTCAACAAACGAAATTTACCAAACAAGGTCAACTTGAACTACATAAGTGGGATTTTAATAAACCGAGATTTCGCGCCTTCCTATCGCCGAACTACTGTCTCACTTATGTAATCTTCAACAATGTTGATCATTCTAATAATCTCAGGGTATTGGGATGGAAATGGTGGCCACCGGATACTCCTTCCGATGACATTCGTCACGGGGATTACACGTTTAGATAATATTACACTATATTACATAACATTACGTCACATCGACCATTTATCGTTTTTGACAAGTATCGCATATAACCATTGGCCTCAAACATCATCTATTGATAATCTATCGGATATCGTTTCTCGTGGCCATTCTCCAGCCGATCTAATCCGTAACGTATTATGGTGGGCGGAGCCCTCCGAGCTTGTCCAGCCAAACGACTCTTGGCCTATCCTAGATTGCAGTGTTAACCAAACTGAACTCCATTCTGAGGAACTAGTTCAATCGTTATTAGCCCAATAGGATCAAAATCTGCTGGACTTCTTACTAAATAAATTCTACCGTATTCGGAAACTTCAACGCGTTTTCGGTTACTGTTATATATTCGTACAAATTTTCATAACAAAGCCACTCGTCATTCGGATTTTCCACTCAACCATATCGAAATTCGTATTCTACCTGTAATCAAACTTTGCAAATCACTCTCGGCGGATGATATGGTGAGAATCAAAATTTAAAAATATTGTGCTTATTGCTACGTTTCATACTTTGAATGGATCTTCTCTTACAAGACCATTCACCAATCGTGTCCATTCCCTAGTCAATGTGACTATTCATCATCGTTTTGCGGTTCGTTTTATTCTTATTACGTCTAAGTTAATCGTATCATGTAGATTCGTATCGTCTAGTTTATCTTTATCTTTTAAATCTAGTTTAAGCTTTTGCTTCGTCTTCTTTTCGTCTACGTCACGTTTCATAGCATTCTGCGCTTCGTTTAAGGTTTAACCCTTTTCTTTAAAAATACAATTTGCTGTATTTTGGTGAGCGGAATGTTTCGTAACGCTTAGTTGGATCTCGATGGGTTTGTTCTGTATCACATACGAAGGCCAGAATTCAAACCTATTGGTGAATTCGCACTTGGGTGCTTACCCTGGCTGATATCGGTCCGCTAACAAACGTTGTCAAGGAGACCAAAGATTGTATTCAGTCTACTTATCGTCAAGCTTATGTCAACATCTTATCGTTTCTATCGGACAAGCAAACAGACTCAAAAGTAAAATTACCGCCGGTAATTAATCATTTATCGTGATAATTGACTTGCAACTGCCTGTGGTCATCCAGACTCAGCCAAACGAACCACGAGGGACCTCAAACCGGGCATGATCGCCAACTAACTATCGTAAGTACCCTTGTGAATTACCTCCGCTATTTGTTACAGTTAACACACTATATCGGGATCCACAGGCATAGCACGCATAGAGTGCTTTACTCTAACCCACGTAAGGTTATGCCACCAGGGCTAATCATACAGTTTGTATATTGAATTAATTATCCTTCAGCAAAACTTTAAATGCGTTATTCTCGAAACTTTTTTTTTCAATCTGGTGAAACAATATATTAAAAAAACTATACATCCGATTTGCTGCGCCAAGTTTTGAAATGTTCAAAACTCCAGTGTTTATGGCACCACGTAGGGGAATTTCAATATCTAAAAAAATTGCGGACCAGCGACATTTATTTTGTTTTTTTTTTTTGAAAATTTTCGTCGTACATAAAGAAAAATAGAAGGGGGTCCTTTATAAAAAAAATCCCTACGTAGTGCCATGGTGACTGGATTTTCAAACAGTTTAAGTCTTTGTGCATGCAAATTGGATGTATAGTTTTTCTAATCAAACAGGTTGGAAAACGTAGTTCAATATACAAACTATTTAAAACGGTTTCAAATAAAATGCTGTATCTCCGCCAATTTTACGAATTTCCTTAAAACATTTCGCGAGAGCATTATTAACAAATTTCAAAAAATTAAATGATTTTTTTTATAGTGTCCTGGTGCCTTATAGCTTTGTTTACGATTTGATTAAGGGAACATGGAGGCGTTTGGAGGCCCCCCAGGACTAGAAACCCTTGTGAACTGGATAAAAAGCTTGTAAAATTACATCAACTTCTTAAACAAGGGGGAAGGGGGTACATTCAGCTTTGCCGCCCCAGCCTAGTCTGCCACTGCACCTTATTATTTGAATGCTGGCATGCCGGTAAGTCGCTAGTAGTTTATAAATATTTAAGTGTTGCATCCCTTTGCAAAGCCGGCAGTATGGATGTTTCTCCATTATAATAATTGCGATAGAGCCATAAAATGGCAAAGAATTGAGACATCAAAAGGACACACTTTCTTTCTATTTAATTTCAGGCAATTTCCTCTAGCGTCACACCGCTGGTAAAGTAGCCATCTGTTTTACCGGCATTAATATTTCAATGGGTAATGGTGGCGGTTGCTAATAATAATAAGTGCATGGTGTACAAAGAGACAAGTGAGGTTAAACGTGAGAAAGGCCTGTCCATTATACAAAAGGTATAGGTCTTGCAAGTTAAGTTGACTTCATCACAGTACTCACACATATGCAAAACTTTCATACAGCGTGTTTCTTTTTTAAAAAAAAACAATTAATGATTATTTCCCAATTGAGAATTCGAGGCCAAAGCGTGTTGAAGTCGGTCAAATAAAACTTATTTTGTTTTACAACATCATTATTGAAATACTGAAGGTTATCATTTTTTTTCTCAACTAAATATGATAATTTTCAGGATTAAATTCAAATGGTTTTTTTTTACATTAGCTCCACACAGGAGGCCCTGAGGAAAATAACTTCCCTCAGGGCCTATGTCATCTTTAGGGATGCTGTGTGAAGGGTTTTTTAAGGAAAGGAAGGAGAGGAGAGTTCTAGGAAGGAAAATAGTTTAAGGGGTGGGTAGGAATCTAGGGTTTAGTGTGTCCTGATCATCCTCCTCCAAGACCTAGACAAATCTCACCCCAATTAACCCGGGCACCCCTTTTAAATCACCAAATGTAGCTGACCACTTGGGGTGAACTATGGAAGAGGTGTTGGTTCTCCGCCTCCCAAAATGATAGGTAAATCTCTCTCTGGTTTCAATCCTGGGATTGGTTTGCAGCAATTTCCTGTAATCTTCTCTTCCATTCTTCCCTGTCTTGTGCGGCTCTTTTGAATTCTGCATATGATGAGCAGCGCACGTCCACCAGCAGGTTCTCCTGGTACTCTCGGCGTGGGCGTCCCCTGGAGTTTGTCCCCTCAGTCATACCCTCCATTATGGCATGCAAGAGGCATTCTTGTCGTATAACATGGCCGATCCATCTTGCACGCCTTTCGAACAAAGTCCTGAGCAGGTGTCTTCCTCCTTCGCGATTCGTTGGAGAACCTTCTCATTTGTAATGTGGTCTCTCCAGGAAATTCTTAATAGTCTTCTATAGGACCACATCTCAAAAGCCTCTAGTCTCCGTTTATCTCTTTCGGATAGGCACCATGTTTCGCAGCCGTACATCAAGATATTCCATAAATAGGTTTTGATGAGAGTATTCTCAGTTTTAGGTCTATATTATTCGATTCCATTATTTTCGACCTTTTATTGAATGCAAGCCTAATAATAATAATAATGATAATTTATAGAGCGCCGTTTTTGTGAAAAATCACCTCAAGGGCGCTTTACAATTTATTCATAATTCTTAGGTTCTATCTAATTTTAATATTTACAAATGGATACAGAAACATACTTACCTGCAGGTCACTTCCGATAAACACTTTAATTAGAAAGTTTGTGCTTGGAGAAGACACGGCTTTGCACGCGGAGGGTATTATATTTAAAACACTGGACATTGCATTGCTACCCCCATCACTATAAGTATAACATTTTAAAAGATTAGTGGCAAAAGTGGAGTTGATAATATCAAAATATGTATTTTAAAAGACTGGAGAATTTAGGACTTTTTAGGGCTGGAGAATGTTACTGAAGTGACCTTTAAAAACGCTTACAAATAGTTATTTTTTACTTTTTTTTTTTTTTTTTTTCTCTACATTTTTGGGTTAGTTATTTACAGTGTCGCGGGCATTGAATGTGAAGGTGAAAGAAATTGAGTTTATGGATACGACTGTCTGAAAAGGTGGGTTTTAAGTTTAGCTCTAAATTCTGCCGAGTCTGTGATCGTTCTTAAGTCATATGGCAGTCCATTCCAGGCTTTAGGTCCCGACACTCCGAAAGCGCGCTCACCGAACTTAGTATCTGGTGTGCGCTTTGGTTCCTTTAACCTTCCAACAGCTGATGACGCTGCTGACCTTAGGGTAAGCCTAGCCTGGTGTATACGGCTGTCGACCTCGCTCTTAGACCGAGCGTCCCATGTTATTTTGCTCCCGAAGTAGACAACTCCTTGGTGTTCTTTTGTGTAACTCCTGCCATTTCAACTCTCATCTGATGTTGCGTTCAGCCTTCAGTCAGCAGCTTTGTTTTGTCTTTATTTACCTTCATGTTGTAGTTGTTTTGAAGAATGCTTTGCATGGTTGTTAAGGCCTCTTGCAGTTCTTCTTCGCTTTCAGCAACCAAAGCAATATCGTCAGCAAACCTTATCATATTTACCTTTTGCCCGTGTATCTTTACACCTTTTCTGTGACTCATTCTCTCTCTCAAGTCATCAATCGCACTCTGTATATAAGCGTTAAAAAGAACAGGTGACAGAGAGCATCCTTGTCTCACCCCTTGTCTTATACTGGCTTATTTTGTATCATTATCACATCTAATTATAGCGGCCTCATTCTTGTATAGCGCCTGGATTATTCGTCTATCTCTATATTTAAAATCAATTCTCTTCAGAATCTCGAAGAGTCTTTTCCATTCTACTTTGTCGAAAACCTTCTCTAGGTCTATGAATGCGATGAATGTGTTTTGGTTTCTTTTATTCTTTTTTATAGTACCTAGTATTCGTAGCGACAATATTGCTTCTCTGGTTCCTACACCTCTTCTAAAGCCATACTGGTCTCCGAAAAGGATGTTCTATACTTTTGGTTCGATTCTTTTTAGAATGATATTAGTCAATATTTTGTAAGGCATGGGATATTAGGCTAAGAGTTCTGTGTTGCTCACATTTCGTCGTGCCTGCCTTCTTTGGTAATGCGACAATTAGGCAATTCTCGAAATCTTCTGGTATCTCTCTAGTCTTATACATTGTCTGTATCATTTTAAACAGGGCATCTGTAGTTCCTTTTCCTGTTGGCTTAGTTAATTCTGCCGGAACGTCATCGATTCCGGGTGCTTTCCCGTTTTTAAGAATTTTCAGTGCGAGGTCAAACTCTTCTTTAGTGATTGGATCTCCCAAATCATCTGCGTCTACCTCATTTTCTCTTTCTATTAATGTTTCGTTGTCACTATTTCCCTTTCCATTGTACAGCATTTCGAGATATCTTTTCCATCTCTCTCCTATTTGGTCATTTTTGAGAAGTATTTTGCCGTCTTCTCCTTCTATTGCATTACCTTTTCTAACTATCATACCAAAGAAGTCTTTCACCTCAGCGTGAGCTCTTTCTACATTTCCTCTCTTGAGGTCATCGTTTATCTAATCGCATTTATTCTGGTAGAATGTTTCTTTGGCTATTCTTGACTCTCTATGTATTTTGTTTCTCAGCACTGTTTCAATGTGGGTTTTATGATATTAAAACACTTGTGACTTATTACACAGACGACATTTTATTCAGCTCTTTATTAGCTCCCTGACATTACACAAGTGAAGTAGACCATAGACATGTTACAATAATCTAGTCATAGTTTATTCATAGAGATGTGACATCCCCCTTCTTAATTTATAAAATAAAATAAAACATAAAATACATTAAAATTTCATATGTCACAATACCTATCCGGTTGTTTGACAACTCTTCCATATCTCGTAATATATGGATTTTGTGAATTATTTTCTCCCACCTGTCCCTCATCTCCAGCTTCTTTCGCTTCTTGTGCTGGATTAGATCGCATGGACAGATGGTCATTATTGATTCCAGTATTGTATCTGAGTCTTAAATGTATTCTATTTCGTCTTTACCTATTACCATAATTATCTTCAATAATATAAGACCTGTTACATTTTAATATATCTTTAACGACAGCTGGTAGCCAATTACTTTTGGGATTTTTCTTAAAGTATACATGATCCCCTGTTTTTAACAAAGACAATGGTTTTACATTTTCATTATAATATTTGGAATTTTTTGAATTATTTTTATCAACACACTTTTTATAATCTGAAAATCTTACAACCTTAGGTTTTAATTTAATTTGAGTTAAAGGAATATTCATTCTCAAAGTTCTAGACATTAATAATTGAGCAGGTGACGGTAAGTTGGCTTTCGGTGTGTTCCTATAATGCAATAAAGCGATATAAGGATCTGCATTTGTTTCTTTACACTTTTTTAGAATATTTTTTACAATTTTTACAGAACTCTCTGCCTGACCATTAGATTGTTCTTCTTCTCAGAGATTGTGGAACTATTAATTTATTACCCTTAAAAATCAAATCATTAATGACATTAATTTCGTCTTGAAAGTTATAATATGATTTTAACATACAGTGAACTTTATCTTTACCATTTGGCCAACCTTCGTAATAATATTTTTTCAATGTTTGCATAGCTTCATCCAATGCGGTAGCATTACTTATTTTTTTACGATATTCTTCAGTGATAGCTAAGTTCATATAGACTGAATTGACATGACAATGTAGATCAGACTCATAATCAGGTATATAATGATCTTTCAAAGCGGCTCTAGACAAAGTATCCGAAATATACATTTCTTTACCTGGGACATGTACAACATTTAAATCATAAGATTGAAGTGCTAACATCATACGTTGCAATCTAGCAGGTACATCATGCAAAGGTTTTTTAAATAAATAGACTAAAGGTTTGTGATCAGTCTGTACTGTCACTCTGTTACCGTAAACATATTGGTGAAACTTATTACAACCAAATTGTATGGCAAATAATTATTTTTCAATTTGAGCATAATTTTCCTGCGACTGCGTCATTGTTTTAGAACTATATGCAATTGGACGATTATTTTGCAAAATGACTGCACCTATAGCTGATTTTGATGCATCAACTGACAAAGTTAGCGGTATTTTTGGATTATAATGACTTAAAACTGTTATATTTGAAATAGCTTCCTTCAAAATCTTAAAACATCTTTCATTATTCTCGTCCCATGACCATACTACATTGTTTTTCAATAAATTTCTCAAGATTTGTGACTTTTCTGACAAGTTTTCTATAAGCGGACCTAGATAATTGACCATTCCCAAGAATCTTTGCAAATCTTTGACATTTTTGGGAGACGGCAACTCCACGATTGCTTTGACTTTCTCTTTGTCAACTTTTACACCTTCCTTACTAAAAATATAACCTAGGAAACATACTTCTTTGACAAGAAATTTACATTTTGACTTATTTAATTTTAAATTGACTTCTCTAGCCCTTTCCATGACTTTTCTTAACCTAATATTATGGATTTCTTCAGTTTCTCCATAAATTAGAAAATCATCGACAAATATTAAAATACCTTCTATATCTCCAAATAAATCTACCATAATCCTATAAAAAATCTCAGTTGCTGCATTTATTCCAAACGGCAGTCTTAAATATTTGTACCTTCCAAATGGAGTTTGAAAAGTACATAAATCACTACTTTCTTCATCTAATTTTAATGACCAAAATCCTGAATAAGCATCTAAATGCGAAAAATAAGCAGCTCCTATAAGTTTAGATCTAATTTCATCAATGTTTCTTAATGGAAAATGCTCTCTCATTATACAATTATTAAGTTTTCTAGGATCTAGACAAATTCTTAATTTACCTGACTCTTTGACTGTTATGACCACAGAATTTACCCAAGAAGTAGGTTTAGTGACCTTCTCAATGACCTTCATCTTTTCCATGCGATCTAATTCCTCACGAAGACTGTCTTGTAAAGCAAAAGGAACTTTCCTCGGAGGATCAACGCATGGGACAGCATCTTGGCGAAGTTTGAGATGAACGACAGGTGGTAGGCATCCTAGACCCTGAAATATGTCATTAAATTCAGTTAATATAGTGTTACGATCAGATTGAACATTAAACACTCTTTTTATAATACCAAGCTTTATAATAGTTGGAAGACCTAAAACTGATTGACATTCTATATTAGTGACAAAAAATTTTATATTTTCTACGATATCTCCATTTACTTGACATACCAGATCACATTGACCAATGATCGGTATTTTATTACCTCCAAAACCTGACACATTTACGTGACCTTTTTGTAGATTAGTATTTAAATTTAAGTTTCGAAAGTTTGACAATGAAATTACATTTATATCAGCTCCAGTATCCAAAATACAGTCTAATATTTTGTTATTAATTATTAAATCTAAATGCCATGCTTGACTTAGATAGTTTATATTTTTAATATTTCTTATTGTTCCAACATTATGACCCTCAGAGCAAAAATCAATTTCATCATTAGGTACTGATGTTTGTGAATTTAAATTTCTTACATTATTGCGACAATTTTTATTTTTGTAACAAAATTTAGCAAAATGACCAAAGGAATTACATGACCTGCATCTGACATTGACGGCTGGACATTTTAATTTATGATGTTGACCACATCTTCCACAGCGTATATGCCCACTTGACATTGACGGTGATGATGACTGCGACGTAGACCCATGACGATTGTATTGACTTGAAGATCCATAATGACTTGGACTTGATCCTCTTGGACTTGATCTTCTTGGACTTGATCTTCTCGGACTTGACCCCCTCGTTGCACTTCTATGCCGACTAATCTGATGGATATGTTCTGGATTTGTTTGATGTGCAATTTTTTCAGCATTCCTTTGTGACATTATTATGGTTCTTGCAATTTCTACTGTTTTTTGAAGCGATAGTGTAGAATCTTGCAGAAGACGTTGACGTACATGACTTAAATTTGAGTTCATATTCGCAATAAAAATATCTCTTACCAGAGATTCCCTTAAATCTCCAAATTCACATTGCTTGCTTATATTTTGAAGATCCAATAAAAAATTGTCGATATTCTCAGCATTATTCTGACATCTTGTGAAAAATGAGTTTCTGACCATTGTTAAATTCTTTTGTGGTAGAAAATAAGCATCAAATTTTTCTTTTACTTGTTTAATTGTTACCTCTTCAATATTTATGTTAAATGAGTTAAATATTTCCATGCCTTTTGATCCGATGGAGTGTAGTAAAATAGCTATTTTTCTCTTTTCTGATGCATCCTCCAGGCCTGATGCCAGCAGGTATATTTCAAATGATCTCCACCAATCCTTCCATTCTTGATTATTATTCATACTGTCTGAAATAATCAGACTTGACAATGCATGAAAATCATGCTGCATGTGAACTTTTGAATCCTTCGACATTCTGTGATATTATTATACACTTTTTATACTTATGACACTTATTATTTTTATTATCTCACTTCTGACACCATGTTTCAATGTGGGTTTTATGATATTAAAACACTTGTGACTTATTACACAGACGACATTTTATTCAGCTCTTTATTAGCTCCCTGACATTACACAAGTGAAGTAGACCATAGACATGTTACAATAATCTAGTCATAGTTTATTCATAGAGATGTGACAAGCACTTTGTATTTCTTTTGTGGTTCCGCTCTTTTATCGTTTTTGAGCTCTTTTCTATCCTTTATCATATTTAGGATCTCATCGGTTATCCATTCCTTCCTTGCTTTGGGTTTTTCCATGACTATGGTTTCCTCTGCCGTAGTTATAATCTTCGTCTTTTTCTTTAAGTTGCACTCTTGCGTCTTTTCCCTAAAACTGTCACTGATATTTAATACTTTTGTCTTTAAGATAAATATGAGTAGCTATTCATAAAAAAAGACAGTGGTATTGCTAATAATTCTTAGCCATTTATTTAAGAATGCTGTAAATTGTGTAAATAATAATCTTTCTGTACCACACAGGATGAGGCACACAAGACTGTAAAGGGCGGAGGTCCCGATCCACGAAGACGTTAAGAAGTCGGGAGAGCGTCTCAGGGCTGTCCGCTTGGATAGCTGGTCTGAAAATGATCCAAGGGCTCGTAGTTCCTTCTAACTAGCCGGGTCTGATCCGTAGAGCGTAGAGTGTCCGAGGTCCAGAGATAAGGCGGTGGTCAGAAGAGAAAGAGGCGATTGGAAGCAGGTCAGAGCGAGGTCGGGCGGCAGGCAGAGAGAGGTGTTGAAGCGACGGGTAGTACTGGATAACTGGTTTGATACTTTGGACTTTGGATTCATTTATTTTTCAGAGTACCTAAACCTAAGTTTACTTGCTCTAACATATTTAAAAAGGATTATCTATTGATGCTTCACGTAGTTATTAATGTAATTGAGTTTTTATAGAGATTTTTATTTTTACTGCGGCTTTATGCAGGAATATTCTACACGTTTTTAATTAATTTCTACGTAAGATTGATTTTGGCTTATTGTATTTATGATGTTCATTCTCGCTGTATTTAGCGAGAGAGTTAATCGTGGGATTAGAGTGACTTTCTAGGCCAGCGTAAAACCTAGTAGCCTGTGCAAAAATAAGATCTTTTACCAACGGGACGTTGGATTCATCGTGGAGAGTAGAGATTCTACTCCAGCTAGGTGCATTTAAGGCGAGTCTAATGCATTTATTTTGAAAGGTTTGAAGTTTCTTTAAATGGGTTTTTGCTGCATAACCCCAGATTGGGCAAGCGTAGGAGAAACATGATCTGATGGTTGTTTTATAAAGAAGTAATTTGTTGTCAGTTGATAAACGGCTATTTCTACTCATCATGGGATAGAGGGATGATAGATAACGATTTGCAGCTTTTGTTTTTTCATCTATGTGTTTTTTCCAAGTTAATTTACTGTCTAGAGTGACACCGAGATATTTTAATGATTTTTCCCATGGAACATTTTTCCCAAACAGTTTAATGAAAGGGGGTCGTTTTGGCCGTGATTTGTGGAACACGGTCGCGACACTTTTGGACGGATTAATTGAAATTCTCCACTGTTTACACCACTTTTCTGTAAGAGTGGCTTGTTTCTGTACTCGGCGTGTAGCAGTGGCCTCGACAGAAGAACTAGAAACGATGTTAGTGTCATCAGCGAATTGCGTGATAATGATGTTATGGTCTATTGGCTTAGGAATGTCACTCGAATAAATATTGTATAATGACGGCGAGAGTTGACTGCCTTGCGGGACCCCAGCTGACAGGGGGCGTGTAGTGGAGAAAATGTTGTCTATTTTTACTCTGAATGAGCGGTTTCTCAGGAAACTATTTATAAGTTGAATGATTCTAAGTGGGTAACCTAGTGAGTACATTTTATATATTAGGCCGTCATGCCAGACCCTGTCGAATGCCTTACTAACGTCCATAGAGAGAATTACCGTTTTTTTATTCGTGTTAAATCCCTCCGTGATGTGTTCCACGACACGGAGGAGTTGATGAGAGGTTGAATGACCTGCGAAAACCATGTTGAAAGTCTGGCAAGAATTTACATTTATTTGTGATTTCATTTAATCTTACAAGAATTACTTTTTCCAGGACTTTACCCAAGCAAGGAAGGAGACTTATTGGCCTATGGTTCTCCGTTAATAATGGATCCTTGCCTGGTTTAGGAATTAATATTACGTCAGCTTCTTTGAAGTCCTTTGGAAAGCAGCGCAGTCTAAGTGCTGCGTTGCAGATGGCAGTCAGGGCGCAGATGCCCTTTTTAGGTAGGCATTTGAGTATTTTGTTAGAAATTCCATCAGGACCGGCCGCTTTCTTTTTTTAAAGACCCTTGATTATTTTTATTATTTCATCTGGAGATGTTGCTTTAATGGGCGGGTCCTGAGGATCGAGATTTAAAATTGCTTCTACTTTAGAATCCACCTTAGCTACGAAGGCTGGGTCATCGTGTTCCGTATTAGGAGTGAATTGCGCTTCAAGGCTATCTGCGAAGGCTTCTGCCTTATCGGCTGCAGAAAAAACTTTACCGTTTAGGCCTTGAAGCGGAGCTATATTTGTTACAGGACGTCTAAGAGCTTTGGAGAGTTTCCAGTAGGCGTCTCTGTCGTCTTCGAGGGAGGAAATGAATACATTCCACTGCTCGTTACGGTGATCTCTAAGAGCTTTGCGTACTTCCCTATTTAATCTATTTAAATGTTGTTTTACAATAGGGTTATAGGAACTTTGCCACTCCTTACGCACTTGGTTTTTTTCCCTAATAAGGTCTTTGACCTCTTCGGGAATACCATATTTAGATGAGTTGTCTTTTTTTGTAATTTCAGATGATGATTCGTTAATGCAAGCTTTGAGTGATTTAATTAAGTCGGAGGTGGCAGTATTTAATGCTACTTCGTCGGGTATTGAAGTCGGTATTGTGATTTTATTTTCTAATAAGACGCTGAATTTTTTCCAATTAATTTTTTTCTTTATAGGTACGTGGGGGACCAATGGATTTGAGCCTCCTGTTAATGTTAGAAGAACTGGATCGTGGTCGGAGGTTAGTTCGTTAACTACTTTTAATGAGTGTAAATGATTTGTTTCTTTTAAGATAACAATGTCAATCACGTCCGGACTACCGTTAGCGTGGTGTAGCGTTGGCATGTCCGGAGCGTCTACTACTATTGCTTTAGTGCTCGCGTAATTTGCCAGTACATTACCTTTTTGGTTTGGATGTATGGAATGCCACGATCCGTGTTTAGCGTTCATGTCCCCGGCTATAATGGTGGGGACATTTTCTTCTAATAGGCTGGTTTGATACTGAGGGTGTCGCCCTACTTATACGCTGGGTCAAAACCCAAGCGCATAATTAGAGCGACAGCCATCGGCCCGCTCAAAACTCTCTCTGTCTGCCCGCTTACCCCCACCCCGATATATTTATTAAGCATACATATTACATTTTTAAATGAGCAGCGCGCATACGTCCGACAAACTCCTCCCGTGGAGCTCTGCTACACTTCTCTAAGGACGTATTGTGTCTGAGCTGCGTAGCGTAGCGAATGAGATGCTCCCCCCATGTGGGGGCACGGGAAAGGATGAAGATCTGAATGTGGCTCTTGGCTCAAGGCGGATGCTCCTCCCGTCGGGACTTACTGCTTTGGTAGAGGTGGTTGCTCACTGGGTAGCGACCATCGTCATTCTGATGCGGAGAAGCAGGGTCACGCTCATCAGAGCGGGATCCCTGGTCACTTTGGTGGAGCCCGCTTGCAGCGGGGCCGTGTTTGGCGAGGCGGCGTAGAGCAGGGTGGCGTATAGCAAGGCGGCGTAAAGCCGGGCGGCAAACAGTAGGACGGCAAACAGCAGGGCGGAAAACCGCAGAGTGGCGTGAGCCTGCCTTCAGCAGAGGCGACGTGGATTGAACCGGGCACTGCAAGGTGCGGTGTGCAGGCAATCGCGCATCGGAGCGATGCGCATCGGAGCGACGGGCATCGGGGCAACGGGCATCGGGGTGGCGCGCATCGGGGCGGCGCGCATCGGGGCAGCGCGCATCGGGGCGACGCGCAGCGGAGAGAGCTGCAGCGGGGTGGTGTACAGTCACGCGGCGAGCGGCGGGGTGACGTACAGCAAGGCGAAGCGCATCGGGGCGGCGCGCATCGGGGCGACGCGCAGTGGAGAGAGCTGCAGCGGGGCGGTGTGCAGTCACGCGGCGAGTGGCGGGGTGACGTTCATTGAAGCTTTCACCCACCTATTCACAAGGCGGCGGGCAGCAAGGCGGCGTGCAACAGGGTGTCGTGCAGCGGGGCAGCGTACAGCAAGGAACGCAGGGCCGCGGTAATTAGGGTGGCGGTCCTCGTCCCTCTGGTGGGGCCCCCCAGAAACAATGCCGTGAGCAGACGGGTGGCGTGGAGCAGGGCTGCGGCCCTCATCACTCTGGTGGAGCCTTGGTGAAGCGGGGTGATGCCCAGCGGGACTGGCTGCTGTGGGAGAGGCAGGACCGCAGGGGCTCAATGCAGCGGGGCTCACAGCAGCTGGAGACGCAGGGTGCGCAGAGCCGGCATGGATCGAGCCGAGCACTGCGGGGGACGCAGGGCCTCGCTCGTCAGAGCGGGGGCCCTCATCATGGTGGTGGAGGCCGGCGGGAGTGGGGTTGTCCCCAAAGAGACTGAGGGCAGCAAGGCTAGTAGCAGCTAGACATGCAGGGCCGCGCTGATCAGAGTGGCGGCCCTTGTCATTCTCTTGGAGCCCCCCAGCGGGGCTGTGTGCAGCTGGCACGCAACCGGCGTGGAACGGTATGGGAGCTGCATGGAATGCCGGCGTGGACCAAGCCGGAAAATATAGGGTGCGCAGAGCCGGTATGAATCGAGCCGGACACTGCGGGGGAATCAGGGCCAGGCTCGTCAGAGCGGAGGCCTTCATCATGGTGGTGGGAGCCGGCAGGAGCGTGGCTGTGCGTAGGGAGACTCAGCGCAACAAGGATCGTAGCGGCTGCCTGGGATGCAGGGCCATGCACATCAGGGCTGGGAGCTGCGGCGCTCGCAGGGCGGTGCTCATGTGAGCAGGGCACAGCAGCGTGCGCAGGGCTGGCGTGGATCCAGCCGAGCGTTGTGGGGCATACAGGTTTATGGTATTGTGTAACAGAGCCAGGTGTTGTGGGGGGTGCAGGGTGGCCCTCGCCATGGTTGTGTGGCTCGCCAGGAATGAGGCAGTGTGCAGCGTAGCCGACGTGGAATAAGTCGGGAGTTGCGGGGCTGTAGGCTGCGGGGCTGAATGCAGCGTAGCCGTCTTCAGGGCTGGGTGCTGTAAGGGGCGCAAGGCCGCGTTTATTAGAGCAAGAAGCTGTGGTGCACGCAGGACCGCGTGCTGCGTGGTGCGTAGGGCCGGCGTAGATCGAGCCGGGCGCTGCAGGGTGGCCCTCATTATGGGGGTGGGGCCTGAAAGGAGCGCAGCCATTCACTATGTAGTCCGCAGCGCAGAACGCAGCGTAGAACAGTGGCATGCCGAGCGCTTCGGGGGGCACAGGACATTTCAGAATGCCTAGATAGGTAACCAGCTATTGGTTGAGGAGCTGAAGCTGCTGGGGCGTAAAAGGGGTAACGGCAAGGGGCGTCAAAGAAGCTGGTGTAGCGCCGATCGGGTCACCTTGCCTCTGATTGGCAGCATTTGTGTTAAGGGCTGGATTTTAAACCATGATGTGTGTCGCTCTCCAAAGGAATGGTGTGTCAGGTACATACTTTAAAAGGCAGAGTTGTGAGAACAAGCTTATAATTTTTATAAAACAAGTGGCAATCAGGGTTTTTAAATATGTCATTTCACTTACCCCCATGAACCGACCTCCTTTATTGTGTATACTATCGCTAGCTAACTAATAAACTGTCCATCTAGTGGCTGCCAGGCCCAGGCAGCATTTTCCCATGCAGGATCTGGATGGCCCTCACGAGGCCGAGATCTGGAGACAGTTCCGCCGTCAAAGAGGAAACATCAAGCGGCCTTACGCCGCGATCAAATTAGCAAGTCTTCCCGCCGCCAAAGGGAAATCATCAGGGGGCCTGTCGCTAGAAGAATTATGAAGGAGGGAGACCGCCCTCAGTCCAGACGAGAGTCAAGGTCGGCGTAAATTTACTTCTCCGCCACAAAGAACGGCAAATTGCATCACGGGCTAACGGTACACCGGTCATCCGTCAAAACAGGGCTCTGTCCCAAGTGTGATCGCACGTATTACATATCGATTGAAATATATTCCGGGTTTCTAGCACGCCTGCCGCCATTTTACGTTGCAGGAAACTCGACTAATCCCAATACAGGGATTCAATCTTTCCGAACACACAATGCGTACCCATTAATACTTTCACCGCCCGACCTTATTTAAAGTTAAAAGGAATTATTTTCCCGTTCAAATACTAAGTTCTCACAAAACTGTCTTGACTGTCGCGTGGTTAGACACGGGGCCCAACACTCCCGAATCTACCCACGCAAGAAGTGACGTATATCGCCGGAACTGTTCCAGGTGTCGCCTCAGACCGTCGATCACATCAGAGCTGGCACACTAATAATTAATAACAAGTTCCTACCTAATTACGATTTCGACGGGTAGGGTTGTTAGGATGCAGTACAAATAATAAAGATGTTAATAATTATATTTAAAGTAATACGGATTTGTACTGCATCATAACAAAATCAGACAATTTTTTATAAACCGGAAAGACGGGACATAATTTTAAGGGTGCGAAAATACGATAATACTAGCCGAAAATCATTTTTAAAAAAAGAGAGTTTTCCACACGGATGGCAATATAATGTACGGGGTTCTCTTCGTAACATCTGTCAAAACCCTAAATCTTTATAAAATCGTCAAACCAAACGATAAGTTCGTAGAGAACAAACAATAAAACTTAGTGAATGTTAAACGTCAAATTCACAAATTCACCTGAAATCAAAGTGTTGCCATATAAAAAAATAAATTAGTGTGGAATTTTACAAAATTAATAGGACATAATCGGAGATGGGACATTTTCATGTAGTGACGTCACAAGCTCAAATAATGGTTTTATTTATTTAAAAATAAAACTATACATTTCTAAAAATTTTTACTCACTTTTTCGTAATATTAGTAAAAAAATCTATCCACACGATTTTTTCGATAAGTCGTCATGAAATCCATGCAAGTGGCCTATTCCTTTTTTACAAATTGAAACTTAATTCTTTTTAAAAAACGACTTTCATGAATTATTGTGAGTATACATTATATTGATAAAAAAGAACTGCTGCCTAATATTGCTTCTCCCTATACCTCCCACGCTGATGAATCGGATTCCGATGAAGAGGAGATTGGGGCTGAAATCAACCAAGACCTTAGAAATATACACACAGCATTCTTAAAGATGACACAAGCCCTGAGAGGAATTATTTTCTTCAGGGCCTCTTATTTTTTTATTTACGCCTATTTAGGCTTTCACAGATATACATATATAACACTATTTACGAAATTATTAATTTAAAAGAAAAAAATATACTCATAAATAGTGCAGGAAACGACTGTTTAAAACACTTGCACAAAAATAAATTTAAAGTAAAAATATTATTGAATTTGATCCACATAGTATGTAGGTATAAAATATAAAAAATCCAAAATAGTTTTTTCTTTCAGCCGACAAAATACTGTTAATGTGTTAGTCAATTTAAATAGCTTTATCAAAATATTCCCCTACTTGAAAATTGATGTACCAAATATATGAACGACATCGGAGTATTTGTTTCCTAGCTGTTGAATCCGTCGCATAGGAGTGTAATATTGTGACATTGATGTGGAATGGCTACAATAATATAGTAGGAGGTCTTGTAACTGACCTGCCTGGAGTATGAAAAGAGATTAGCTATAATAAATCAGGGGTATCAAACATTGAATTAATGATTTTATAGAAAAAGGTTAAATCAGAAATGATTCTACGATCAGATAATTTTATTAAATTTAATAAAAAAAGTATGTTATCGTAATTTAGGCATATACTAGGAATGCACATTTTAAAATGTACATATCTTAAAAAATAATTTTGGATTCTTTGTATCGCATGTGAATGAACCTGATAATGTAAGGACTAAACCGTGGAATTGTATTCTATATGACTCCTTACTAGTGACGTATATAATGTTTTTACAGTATTGACATTATTGAAATCACTAGATACCCTCAAAATAAATCCCAACATTTCCAAAGATTTTTTTTATTTTTATTTTTATTTTTTTTTGCAGAAACCTACAGTACATAATTACATATTAGAAAGTAGTTACAAGTTATAGAGTTAATACAATAATTGGTACCAATGACATGTCGCTGTTATATAGTATATGTTTTTATGTGACAAATGATGCATTTTACCTATATTTAATTAATAAATTATTGAGGGAGAGGGGTAAGGGTGTGTGTGGATGTGTGTGTGTGTGTGTGGATGTGTGTGTGTGGATGTGTGTGTGTGTGTGGATGTGTGTGTTATGTGTGCAAGTTCAGTGTGCTAGAAATGTTTTTCTTAAATAAAGGAAGGGAATCAAAAAATATATCGATATTTGTACTTGTTTGAATTGAGTTGAATCTTTGAAAGATGCGGGATATGGGGGAGTTGGCTGCAGCGTTCGTATTATTACTGGTTGTGTAAAAAAGGTTGGTGTGGCGAGTTCTTTTAGATGGGATGTTAAAATTTATTTGGGATAGGAGTTCTGGGCAGTCTATTTCGTTATGTATTATTTTATGGAGAAATGTCATGTCGGCTACCGTTCGCCTGGATTTCAGGGATTGGAGAGTGCAGATATAATTATTGTTGTATTTATAACCGAGATACTTAATAAATTTATTTTGTATGTGCTCTATATACTTGACGTATTGGGTGTATTTGGGATTCCAGACAGGCGATGCAAATTCCAGTGTACATCTGACTAGTGAGGAGTAAATCATTACTAGCGTATTTGGATTTTTAAATAATTTACTCAGACGTAGTATGAAACCCAACATTTTGTAAGATCTATCAGTGATTGAATCAATGTGCGTATTAAATATAAGTTTACTGTCTAAATATACTCCGAGGTCCTTACATTCATTTTTTGAGGTCGCGGGTTCATCGCAGAGTGAATAGCGGAAGTTAATTATATGCTTGTTTCAAGTAAAGGACATAGTGTGGCATTTAGAAACATTGAGGTCCAAGTAGTTAAATGCAGAGCCTATCTAAGTCACTTTGTAGCTCTTTACAGTCCGATAGAGAGCGAACCGTTTTATAAATTTTCATATCATCTGCATACATTAAAAATTTAGAGTGTTGAAAGCATGAGCCTATGTCATTTATGTATATATTAAAGAGGAGCGGACCAAGATGGGAACCCTGAGGGACACCCGAGGTTGCTTTGATAATTTTGGATAAAACTCCATTTATTGAGACAACTTGACTACGATTGCTGATGTATTATTTAATCCATCTAAACAAGTCACCGTGTATTCCAAGACTAGTGAGTTTATTTAACAGAATTGAGTGGATAACGCGGTCGAAGGCCTTTGAAAAGTCGGTATACATAGCATCGACCTGCACCCTTTCGTCCATATTGCTGTGCAAATAGTTGATGAAAAGGGCCAGGTTAGATGTTTTAGACCGATTTTGTAATTATTGTTGTGTAATTATTGTTGTGATAGTCGGGTAAAGTTGGTCGTAAACGATTTTTTCGAGAATTTTACTTAAGATGGGAAGTTGAGAGATAGGTCTATGGTTTGTAACGTCATGTTTGTCGCCCTTTTTAAAAATCGGAGTTATTACGGCAGACTTCCACTTATAAGGGAAAGTTCCTTCACTTAATGATTTTTTGAAAATTGCACTGACCGGAGGAGTGATATATTTACTACAGTTACGTATGAAGATACCAGGCAAACTATCTAAACCGGGTCCTTTGTTAATGTCAATGGATGAAAGATACTTGTAGGTGATGTCGTCGTTGATTGTAATTGAGGTTATAGATATATTATTCAGTGGATCAGGTTCGTGAACATCGGATGCAAAATTTTGGGTATGATCAGTGAAGACGGTAGAGAAATAGTCAGCAAACAGATCTGTAATCTCCTTACTATTGTGTGCGATTCTCGAGCCGTATGTTAGGTGTTCAGGTATGGAAGGAGATTTTCTTTGCGTTTTGACAAAGCTCCGTATTTTTTAACATTATTTTGTACGGCATATTCTAAATATGAAATATATTTGTGGTATGTGAGAGTAGCGATTTTCTTTTGTCGTTTTCGGAGCAGTGAAAAGGTTTGGTAATCTAGTGGATTCTTGTGGCGTTTCCAGGCTCGAAAGAATTTGAGCTTTTCTTTTGTAATGTTGATAAGAGCCGAAGAATACCACGTTGGGAATTTGTTTGGTTTCAGAATTTTTTTTGGAACAAAGTTATCACAAGGCGTCAAAAGCTGTTAACCGCCGTGTTGACGTCCTGTGCGTTTAAGACAGAAGACCAGTCAGTTTTTGATAGAGCGTCGTTGACTAGGTCATAGTTGATTTTATTGAATAATTTGATCGTCTGGGGTGAGGAAGTAGATGTGGGGGAGTGAATATTGAGTTCGACTATTAAGGATGTGTGATGTGTATCCTCCTGAACCAGAGGGGAGTCGGCAGGAGAGACGCAGACTGTGGTGTTACAGAGCACTAGGTCAAGTGTTCTACCGTGCCTATTTGGAATGTGGTTGTGTTGTTTTAAGTCCGAGTAAGATAGGCAGTTTAGGAGGGTGGTGGAGCAAAGGTCAGTACCGTGGGGATGATGTGTGGTGTTCCAATTGATATTAGGCATGTTGTAATCTCCGATTAGTAGGAAGATATCTTTTGGATAGTTTGTGGTTAGATCGGATATTCTAGACGTATGACTGTTGAAAAAAGATAATCGCTGAGTGTTTGATAGCTTTGGGCCGACTCCAGGTAAGTACGAACAACAGATGTGAATATTAAATATACGTCGTTTTGGGTCTCTTAATACTAGTGAAATCCAAATGTCCTCAGCCTCCGAGCTCCACGACTCGCGTGAATGTACAGTAAAAAAATAATTTATACCAATTGCGACACCGCCTCCTTTGGTTTTACCCGTGAGGGATGTGTCTCTGTCTTTTCTATAAATAATATACCTGGAATAGAAGAGCTCGTTGTCAGATATACTGTCTACTAACCATGTTTCAGTAATTCATCACTGACAATACTACAACAATAAACAGTGTGTACCACGATATTTGCTCTACCGATAAAATCATAAAATCTATATTTAAAACCATCATATTGAATATTAAATGTATTGGAGGTGATTCCTTGGGTCACATTTAGTGTACAAACTTCAAACTTTCTGATAATTCATTAATTCTACAGTGATTTCAAAGGTCTCTTAATTTTCGATGAACTGACAGTTGTTGTGATTTCCAGTGTTTATTTGTGTTAAGAACTGTGACTGCTTATTAAATAACTTATCCACTGCCTATTACAAATAACATAAAATAACAGTGAAACATCATCAACATTATCAAACATCATCAACATAACATACATCATCAACATGAATAATATCTGTCAACAATGTTCCGAACCTACACTATCTGCCGAGTCTGTTTTTGTGTGCATAACCTGCAAAGAGACATTTCATCTGCAATGTGGAGGTGTAGCGGAAAGTACCTACCGTCGCCTCTCTAAGGAGCGGCGGGCCCTCATAAAATGTAAACAATGCATTTGTGTCACACCGACTGTCAAACCCAGCGGCAGTTCACTTATTGATAGTGAACTACTCTCTAAACTCCTCGAACAAAACACCCAAATTCTTGCCACTCTAGCGGGGATGAGCAAGCAATATGAGGAGATTCTCCTTCGCGTCCACGAGCTTGAGGACACTAATAACAAACTGGAGAAAAAAAACACCGGCCTCGAAGCAAGAATTGAGGCGTTAGAAAACCACATGGAGCAAATCGATAGACAAAATAGGTCCATAAACGTGGAAATCAGGGGAGTCCCCGAAAATAACGGGGAAAACTTGAAAAACCTTATATTTAACATCCAAAAAACTACTAATTCAAACGTGGAAATGAACAAGATTGACGCAGCTTACCGCATCTCCCAAAAAATACCTAAAGATCAATGCAGACCCATAATCATATCATTTAAAACCAGTATTGACCGTGATGTTTTCCTGACAGACATAAAAAAGTTCAACAAAGAAGCTAACAATAGAGAGGAAAAACTAAACACCACCCTCGTCGGAATTGCAGGAACTCGCTCCCACATATACGTCTCAGAACACCTGACTTTTCGTGCGAAACACTTGTGGTTCCTTGCACGTAAGGCTTCACGGGAAAACTTATATAAATTCGCCTGGACCCGTGGAGGGCAAGTGTACGTCCGTAAAGAAATTGGGACACCAGTCATTATTATCAATGACAAAAACAAACACCTCTTATCTCCCGCACTCAATAACTTGTAAAAAAACTGTAACTATTGTACCTATGTTTACATATTTTTTATTTTACCCAAAACTCATTAATATCACTATTTTAACTATTAATATCAACCTATTATATGAAACACAAGGGCACAGGTATACAGGTACACAGGTGACAGGGCTATTTAAATTATTTAAATGGTATTTTTCTAGTTTTCTTTTAATTCTTTACCCAAACACTGCATTCAGTTTTAGTATTAGCAAATATAAATCTTGTACTATGTATCAATTCTTAGTTACACTATATTATGCCTGTTATAATCATGTAAAATACTTGCAACAACTAAATCCTTATAGCACTTGTGTACTTTACATGCTTATGTTTTATATTATCTATATTCTTATGTTTTATACTCCTTATATACTTATGCTTTACATGCTCGTGATACATACTCACAACAACTATATGCATACTTTGTATACTAAAGCCTATGTTATAAATGTTAAATATCCGCAACAACCAAATCCATATATCATTGGTATACTTTATATGCTTATGCTTATGTTTTATTTTCTTTATATGCTTGTGTTTTATAATCTTTTTAAGTTCATGTTTTATTTTCTTTGTATGCTTGTATTTCATATTCTTATGTTGTATATTATTTATATGCTTATGTCATACATTCGCAGTAACTATAAGTACACTTTATACACCTATGCTTATATTATAAATACTTTATATGCTTATGTTAAATACTCACAACAACTAAATTCTTATATCACTTACATACTTTTTATGCTTATGCTGATGTTTCATACTGTTTATAAGCCTATGTTTTATTTACTTTATATTCTTTACATGCCTATATTCTATATTCTATATATGCTTGTGCTATATATTATATATACGCTTATGTTATATTTCCGCAACAACTATATGTGTACCTTATATACCTATGTTTATGTTATACATACTATATATGCCTATATTATAAATTCACAACAACAAAATCCTTATATCACAAAGCTAACACTATGTACTTTGTATGCTTATCTTATATACTATTTATGTGCTATTCTATATTTTCTTTATGTGCTTATGTTTTATAAAATTTTATATGATAATTTCAACCTATTATTTAAACATGCAGAACCCCTCAGTCTTATTCTAACCAATGTGACTAATCCGTTTATACATTTTATACAAGTAACTCTGTTTTCATTACAAACAATATCGATGGTAGAAATACCTGAACAAAATATTAAAATAGCACCCTATATTAAATGTACCACACCAACTTTAAAAAATGGAAGATAGCATAACAAATATTTTGGACAACATGTCGCAGATTCCATGTATCGAAACAAATAGCTCTATAGAAGTTCGAAAAACCTTAAATCAATCTAACCTAAAAATATTTTCCATGAATATCAGAAGTATTAATAAAAATTTTACTGAACTAATGATACTACTTACAGAACTTGACTCAGACTTTGACTTGATTATTTTGACCGAATGCTGGATCAAAGATAATTATATTCCAAAAAACATAAAAAACTATAATCAATACAGCACCCAGAATAATCAATCACAAAACGATGGCGTCATTATTTACATAAAAAATCATATACAACACTCTGTACAGGAAATCACAATCACTAACTCAAATCTTCTCAAACTCGAAATAGAAAACAGCGTTACTATACTATCTATATACCGATCACCGAGCACATCCAACATAACACCATTTTTAAACGCACTTAATCAATTTTTGGTACGTATTAAAGATCATGAAAATGTCCTTATTATTGGTGACCTTAATATCAACATTATAAATATAATGCATCCCCAAGCAAACGAATACATAAATCTTCTAACTCTGCAAGGATTTTCCGCAGCTATTACAGCCCCCACTCGTGTTACAGAGTTGTCCGCCAGTTGCATAGACCACGTTTTTGCCAAATGCAAACTAAATATCAAATCTTTAATATATCAATGTACTGTTACAGATCACTACGCCACTATCACATCCATTTCACATAAAATACCAAAATCACCAGCATCTACTATACAACTAAACAAAATTTCATATGACACTCTCTTTAAACTGGTTTCCGAGGAAAACTGGTCAAATTTCTATCAACTTAGTGACCCGAACCTAGCATGTGAATCTCTCATCGACATCCTTCATAAACATCTAGTAAATGCCACATCAAACACAAACAACCACCAAAGTAGACATAAAATTAAAATTAAACTAAAACCTTGGATAACAAATGGCATTTTACACTGTATACGTAAGCGGGATAAACTCCATAAATATTGTAAAAATAATCCCACCGACTACGAATCTCTCTTATTCTATAAACGATACAGAAATACTTGTAAAAAAATAGCCTGTACGGCCAGAGAAGAGTATTATAGGAAACAGATAGACGAAGCTGCTAATGATACTAAACAAATCTGGAATATTATCAAAGAAATATGCTACACAGAAAAAGTTACCACACCCATAAATAAAATCACAATCGCAGATAAAACATTAAGTGCAACTGAAAACTCAGAAACGATCACAAAGCATTTCAACCAATTTTTCTCCACAATCGGATCAGACCTAGCAAATAATATCCTTAATAGAAATAGAACATCTGAAGATAACCTTGCAAATAAAATCTCTCTCGATAATCTGAGTTATAACCTTTTTAATCTCACTCCAACATCAGAACAAGAAATCAATGAAATCATATCTTCACTCAAAAATACACACTCCACGGGAATTGACAATATATCCACTAAACTAATTAAACACCTCAAACCAATCATCACTAAACCCCTTCAACATATCACAAATCTAAGTTTTCGAACTGGCCTTTTCCCAAGCACCCTAAAACATTCAACCATTATTCCTGTCTTTAAATCAGGGGACAGATCATCTGTGAATAACTATAGACCAATATCCTTACTAAGTCCGATTTCAAAAATAATTGAAAAAACAGTTAAACGAAGACTCTACAAGTTTCTCGAAGATAATAAAATCCTGTCAAATAATCAATACAGCTTCCGCAAAGGTCGTAGTGCCTCAGATGCAATTGCAAATTTCACTAAACTAATTTCTGACAAACTCGATAAAAGTCGCAAACCCCTCGCTGTATTCTTGGATCTAGCTAAAGCCTTTGATACTGTATCTCACCGCATACTGCTGAAAAAACTCCTGCAGATAGGTATAAAAGGTACTCCCCTTAAATGGTTTGAGAGCTATCTAACAAACAGGTCCCAGTCAACTATTATCAACTCGGCTAAAGAGTATAGAAGTACAAGTTTACTAATCACATATGGCGTACCCCAAGGCAGTGTTCTAGGCCCACTTCTCTTTCTAATATACATTAACACGTTATGCAATCTGAATACTGGTGGCACTATTATATCTTTTGCTGATGACACGGTTATCGTATTTGATGACGAAGATTTGAATTCAACCTTTGAAAAAGCAAATTATGGCATGAACATAGTAAAAAACTGGTTGGATTCTAACCTTCTAACTCTAAATAAAGATAAAACAAAATACCTACTTTTTTCCATACGTAAACCAAATATCCTCCACAACTGCCAAAAACTTACCATACATACATGTTCACAGAACCTTAACACGCCTACATCACCTCACAAAAACTGCTCATGCGATAACCTAAAAATATCAAATGAAATTAAGTACTTGGGAGTTATCATAGATGATCAACTACGATGGGAGGCACACATAAATTCTACAACTAAAAGGCTTCGCAAATTATGTTACATTTTCTACTCTCTTAGATCTATCCTTAGCCTACAAACACTAAGATGTATTTACTTTGCACTTTTTCAATCAATTGCTACATATGGTATTGTAGGATGGGGAGGCTGTGCAACATCAATTCTTCATCCCTTGGTCTTAATACAAAAACTATTGCTTAGGATAATATTCAAATGTAACCCATCACACCCATCAGAACCACTTTTTAAAAAATTCGCAGTATTAGACATTCGACAATTATACATAAAGACGATTCTCATATACTTATGGAAAAATGATTTGATGAAAAAAACACAACAAAAAATTCACACCCGGTACTCATCCCAACTAAAATGCATAATTCCTCCAACAAAAACAGCCTTCGCACAGCACCAGTTCTCTTACATTGCACCCAAAATGTTCAATTTGCTAAGTATTGATACCAGGAAATCGAAAACTGACAATCAATATATCACAAGTGTTCAGAACTGGTTAATTATAAAGGGAAGGAACTATTTTAAAGAATGCCTGACACCACTAAATTGAGTCAACTTGATCTTAATTAACCTAACTTGACTTAGCTTAACTTAAATTACTTAACTTAACCTGACTTAACTTAACTTAACACTTTCTGCAAAAACAGGAATACATTTCTAAAAAAAAAAAAAAACATGTCTAATTTTATTATAAAGGTCAACATCTGCCTAAACGTTTCTGTTATTTGTATAATATAGTATGTCATATTACTTAATTTATTTGGAGGAAAACATCATTTTATTTTTAAACCTAACATTTATTTGTACAAAAATTGGTGTAAAATAATGTACCTACCAATATAACCATGCACATTTAGATTTTCAACAAAATAAAATTCCTTTCTCATATGCATACCATATAGTACCTACTCTTTTTTTACGGTGCTCCAGATTTTATGTCCGGGTTGAATCTTTCCCAAATGAAAGACTAAACCCTTCCACACACTTTTCCACAAATGAATATCTAGTAAATGAACGCAATGTAAGTGCACTATATAAGAATAAAACAATACAAGAACAATACGTCAATCCACCAGAAACATAATGGGAAAATATTTCACCGACTCCAGATATTTTCATATCAGAGGGTTCGGCTCTGATGAAATCCTAACTGGTCCGATAAATCCTACTGATCCCTCAATATAAATATTTAAAAAATCTTTCGTAATCCTACATGTATTTAAAATGACCGACTTTTGCATTTTTATGTACAAATTTTTTGACAAATCTAATACGCCTAAATTTTGAATGAGAGAGCTAGGTATAATGCCAGTAGCCGAAATAACAAATGGTAATATTTTTATAGTCTGAGAATGCCAAATTCTTTTAATTTCATTTCCTAAATCTGTATATTTTCTTATTTTTTCAGAAACAGTTTTCTGAATATTACAAGAATTTGGAATAGCGACATCAATGATATACGTTATTTTCTTAATTTTGTCATGTAAAACTATATCAGGTCTATTATGACTAATTGTTCTGTCTGTCAGAATAGTTTTATCATAATAAATTTTATAAAATTCATTTTCTAAAAATGAATTTGGTTCATATTCATAATATGGTACATTACGGCAGTCAATCAAGTTATGTTTAATTACCAAACTTTGGTGAATTATTTTTAAAACTTGATTGTGCCTAAATGTATACTCGGACGGCGCTAATACAGAACATCCCATTTAACATTTTATATATTTATAATTACATACCTTTGTTTGATTTATTATTATTTATTTATCATTATTTATTTATTAATTTATTTATTTATTTATTTATTATTATTACAACTCTTTTATATTACTCTATAGCAATTTAGATTCTTTTATATTTTTTTGTATTCTTGAATATCATATAGTTTTATGTATATAATTTCTTAATTCTTTCACATTCTTCATATTTCATTTGTTAATGTACCTACTGTATATAAAATCGATCGCCACAACACGGGCATGTGCCTAGCATGGTGGTCGAAAAATCCCCAATGTATGTAATGAAAAATCTAATGAATAAAGAAAACTTAAAAACTTAAAAAAAAAAAAAAAATTAAAATGATGTCGAATTCATTTATAAGAACATTGTGATAAAACTCGTTCGTTTTAGTACAAAGGCCACGTGCGTTTTGGTAAAAAATGATTATTTTTTCCAACATTGGAGAAAGAAGTAAATTACCGATTTATTTTTGTCTGCCACAAGTCCACTGGAATATGCATTCGGCGAGTGTGTCGCTGGATAATATGCTAAATGTGCGAATGTGTAGGTACGGTTGTTGAACATTTTAGCTGTTGATATGGGTAGAATGAGTGTGTTGTTATGATGTGTTGTTTGCGCGGGATTAAAGGAAAGATAATAATAATTTAATGAAATGTAAGTGAAATGAATAGGAAGTATACAAATTTTTGTAGTTTCACCAGGTTTAATAATTGAGCAGGGTAAGATATCAGGATTGCGGGAGATGTTTCGTTCTTTCTTATATATATATCTTGGAGTTTCGCACCCATAAAAAATAAGTTATTAGCAATTTTGAACTCTTTCGCGGAACGTAATAAATATTTATTTTTCCTTGTGAGTTGGTCATTGATAAATATGTTTCCTCCGATTAAACCTATGTGACGGCAGTCGAGTCCCTTCTTCTTCTTGATGGCAGCAATCAATTCGTCCTTCAATTTCTTGCTGGCAAATTTGGCTACAATGTTTTGGGGGCGGGGATCGTGGGGGGTAGCAAGTCCAGGACCATCGGGTAGAGGATATTGACGTATTTTCATCCTGCTGGCGTAAATAATATCTTGTCTGTTTATCGTACATCCCACGTTAGTTGCAACTTTAATAATGGTGTCAGCAAGGTCCTCGTTAGTTTTTTCTGAGATGCCGAAGATTTCAATGTTATTTTCGAGCAGCTGTTGGTCGTGGTTATTATTCCTTTTGTCCAGGTGATTAACAATTTTCTTAAGCTCCGCAATCTCGCCTTCCAGCGTAACTGACTTTGTTTTTTCTTCTTTTAGGTCCAGGTCCATAGTTTTAAGTTTTACTTCGTAATTCATCGATTTTTTTTGACATGTAGTCTATTGTCTTTATGAGGTCCCGGATTTCAGATTTAAAAGACGTTTGAAAGCTGTCGAATTTTAGATCAATGTGCTTCAATAGTTCGGAGTCATCAGACTGCAACTTCTTGGGAGGCATCGCAAATAATTATTTATTAAACTCTTTTAAAGTTTGTTTACGACAAACACGGCCAATAGGAGTGGGCAGTGATAGCAATAAACCAATGACAAGTCTGCGATAAGAAATGGCGGCGATTACACTCAATCACAGCTGTCAAAACGAGGATGACAGGTAATTTTGAAGAAATCACTGATATTAGATTAGAAATGATGAGTTTGAGTTTGAATTTCAAGCAAGTTATTCTGCACAGAGACCGTGGATAACAGTTTCACTTATGGATTGCACTTAGCTCTATTCGTTTTACTAGAACTGGAATCAGATGGTATAGTAATAAACAGTTTTAACGGTTAACACACTAGGCGTAATTTGAACAGGTAAATGTATTGGTAAAGGTTAAAAATACATATTGGTTATATTATAAACCATAAAATTGTTATACACGTCTTTGGTTAGAAGTCAGGTTGAATACAATTCAAGTATTTGGTGTCCTCATTTCAACTCTCATTGTTTACAAATTGAAAAAATTCAAAATAAATTTTTACGTTTTATTAATTTCAAAATTGGTATTCCTATTATTGAAATCAATTATGTCAGTTTACGCAGTAAACTTAACTGATCGAAATTATCGGAAAGGCGAAAAATATTTGATCTCCTTTTATTGTATAAAATTATTCATTCAAGGTTGGACTGCCCTGACGCTATCAACTTGTTATCCTTACACATACCTCCAAAATATACTAGACGGAATATTTTATTTTGCAACAATAACTTCGCTACGAATTCTGCGGTAGAAAGAATACATAGGTTGGGTAATGAACTGACTGATGTCGCTGACATATTTAATTTAAACTTCGATTCATTAAAAGCCAAATGAGTCCACCACTTTTTAGATGTAAATAGTGAATGAGTAAATTTTTTTTTATTTCGATTTTCTTTTGTTTATTGTTTTTTTTATTGTTCGTAGGTATATGAATTGTTGTACCTACGAGTTCTAAAGTCATCCATGTGGAATTAGCTTTAGATGTATGTACTCCTATTTTTTTTTTATTGAGTTTATGCTTTATTTGTATATTTTGTAATATTTTTTTAAGTTTGTTATGTACTGTTGTTATAAATGTTATTTGTATTTTATATGTTAAAGCCCAATAGGGCGTCAATAAATAAATTATGTGGAGCTAATATAAAAAAAAACTGTCTCCGGTTCAATGTAGCATCTGTCAGGGTTGGTTATTTTTTTTTTTTTTTTTTTTTTTTTTTATTTTTTTTTATTTAGCATATAAAATATAGTATACATTTAGATAATGTTATAATTAGTATACATGTTCATGTTCGAATGTTAATACCACTCTTCCATAGAAGCATTAGCTTGTGTCTGGAAGAGTAGTGTACATTTTTTAATGCTATATTATGTTATGAGTTCTTAAATTACTATGTGAATGTAAAAAACAATAAGTTGTAAGTTCGGTGATATGTAATTAAAAGTATTTTTCTACTAATAAACAATTTTACTATTAGAATAAAGTATCTTGAGTTATTGTAATTAGTTGTTAAAAACAAAACAAAATTTACCTTATTTGAAAAACGGGGTATCACTTGGAAACTGAGTTATAAGTTGTTCTTGAGATTAGATTAGTCGGAAACTTTTTTTTTGAGATTATCTTTAAAAAATTTTTTAACAGAGTTTATTAATTGGATTTTATCATTAATTTTTCTAATTTCATCCGGTAATCGGTTGAAAATAAGTCTTCCTTGATAAGTATAATAATTTTGTGCGAAGGAAGTGTTTAATTTTGGGCATGAAAAAATATATTTATGTCTAGTACGATTTTCAGTTATAAATTGATACTTCTCTTTTTCTTTTATAATTTGAATCAATGTATTTCTATTGTACAGATCTTTGAAAGAAGGTACTTGGAATTCCTTAAATAATTTATCCGTTGGGTAGTCAGATGGTTTTTTTAATATGATTTTAATAATTAGCTTCTGCACAACTTCAATTGGGGAAAGATTAGTTTTGTATGCGGATCCCCAGCTAATGATAGCATATTGTAAAGTTGATTGAACCAAAGCGTAATATATTAGATATAAATTTTTTACAGATAAAAAATTTCTATATATTTTTATATTATTTATATATTTATAATTCCTGGGGAAGATGTTCGTAGCATTGGTTCTGGTATGAAAACACCAGCTTCTTTATCTAGAATATAGTCAAACACATTATTAAAGCCAGATGGCGTAAGGATATTTTATTTATTAGGTGCTCATAAATTTCAAATGCGATTAAAAATTACGGTATGGCTAAAAACTAATAAAATTATGAAACTTTCCGTTCACCCATCTTAATTATTACAATAATTAAAAAAAAAGTTATTGTTTCCAACATTCAGTTAATGTAAAAATCACTTTCCTGAACAAAAGTTTGCCGACCCCTGGCTTAGAGTAACAATATATGTATTCGAGTATAATATATAATGTAACTCTAAGGTTATTCGTAACCCGGGAAAGTTTGTCTTTCTTTTAAAAAAATAATTAAAAAATATATATATACATATATCAGTATTGTTAAAATCTGGAGTGATCCGTTTAAATAAAATCTCGTTCTATTCACAAACTTTCACTTTTATTTCAACTATTGAACATGGATAAGTTTTATAAGAAACGGTGAGAATAATAACTGCTACAATAGCTCTGACTTATGAGCGTGTTTAATATTGAGTTTATTGTAGAGAAAGAACATAAAACACGTGATGCGAGCCTTTTTAAAGAGTAAATTCCATCCTTGTAAACAACCAAGTCATTCTCACTGGAGGGAGAACTGACTAGAAAGATAAAACGAAAACCTACAATATCGACCAATAACCTAATAACATCCATAAGCAAGGGCTCACACCATTTTGGTTAAACATAGTAATTTGAATTAATCGACCACAGATGTCGGTAGCCTTCACTTTTTTAACATATTGCCCGGGGCAGGATTCACAAATTTTATTAAAATTTTGGAATCATAATCTATTTAAAATAAACTATAAAACAAACAAAATAAACCAAAAAATCCTTAATCTAAGTACCTATACCACAAAAATACAATAATAAAATAATTCAAAATAGCATAAATTAACTAAAAACCTTTTTTTATATCCTACACTAAACTTATAATTTAGCTGTATAAATGCTGTTGAATTACTCTTTTAATTAACTAAAAATAACTAAAAATTATTAATCCTATTAAATAACTAAAAAATTCAAATGACTAAATTACACACGTGTACATACTAAATTTAAATGGTCCAATAACACAAAATAATATTGTTTACACTAAACACAACACAATTATTGTTCTTTTTTCTTCTTTCTTCTCAGTCTTCTGCTTGATCCATCCAAGGTGGAGTCGAGAAGATAAGTACCATAGTGTAAGGTACATCATCAATCCTTGGTAAGGTCCGGGATGTCAATTACAGGTTTAGTATCTGACTCCAGGGGCATCAGACATATCTTTGTGATGGGCCTCACAAAGATTCCTTGAGGTGTTTTTAGGGTAACAACTCGTACTTCTCCATCCGCTCCAGGGTGTGTATGCAGAATTCGGGCCATTTTCCATAAAGGTGGAGGTAAATGGTCTTCCTTTAAGATCACCAGATCGTCTTTTTGCAGTGCCCGTTGAGTGCTGGTCTGCCATTTAGTCCTATTTTGCAGTTCCATCAGGTAATCTTGCTTCCATCTAGACCAAAAAGATTGAATTAGCGAACTGATCCTCTGATATTGAGTTAGCCTGTTGTCTGGTATCGCCTGGACGTCTCTCTCTGGAATGATAGAGGATTCAGTGCCTATAAGGAAATGGTTTGGGGTGAGTGGTTGGTAATCATGGATGTCATCGGACAAGGAAGTTAATGGATGGGAGTTCAGACAGGCCTCAATCTGACAAATTAAGGTATACAAGAGTTCAAAGGTTAATGAAGAATTATTAGTGATTCTATACAAATGGAACTTTGCTGACTTAACTGCTGCTTCCCACAAACCTCCCTGATTAGGGGCTCGAGGGGTTATGAACTTCCACTCAATACCTCTGTTCACTAAATAATTTTGAATCTTGTCGTTGTTTTCCCTTAAACTGGTGTACAGCTCTTTGAGCTTGCTGCAAGCCCCCCTAAAGTTACTAGCATTGTCAGAAAAGGTCTTTTCAGGTTGTCCCCTACGGGAGATAAACCTTTTTAAACTGTTCAAAAAAGCATTGCTAGATAAATCCGAAACTAATTCCAAGTGAACAGCCTTGGTTGAAAAGCAAATAAAGATACATAAATACGATTTCACGAGGGAAGCCTTTCTCAGCGTCCAACTTTTAATTGGAATTGGTTCGGCATAATCGATTCCGGTGATTGCGAACGGACGACTCGGCGTAATTCTTTCGGGTGGCAGATTTCCCATGATTTGATGACCGGTTCGGGGACGACATCTAAAACACAATACATTTATGTCATATCTTTTTAATAGTATTTTTCCCAAAGATAGGCCAAAATTTTAGTCGTATTTCAGCTAACAGAGCTTGAGGTCCTGCGTGTAAGTTTACATAATGGTAGTGACGTATTATCAATTCAGTTAGCTTATGTTTAGCTGGCAAGATAATTGGGTGTTTTTGTTAGTACGATAACTGTGTAGCTAAATTCAGCCTACCGCCCACATATATTAGACCATCATGTAAGAAGGGATGAAGAGATTTTAAATTACTTTTTCTGTTGACGATGCCATGGTTTTTTAATTCCTTCAATTCCTTTTGAAAGGTGTGTATTTGAGCTGATCTCAATAGACATTTCAAGCTTGATTCCAATTCAGCTACACTTAAATTGCCTGAAATTCTACCTTTAACTCTTCTGCAGTTATTGACAAATTGCAATACATATGCAGTAACTCTTTTCAATTTAATAAATGATGAGAATTTTTTAAACATCTTGAACATTCTTGAACATCTGTGGATAATAGAATATTTTTGCTTTTGAGTTCCGGAGGGTTTGAACACGAAATATTTGATATAGGCCAAGCGTTGACTCCTTCGGTCAACCAACTTGGTCCATTCCACCATATTGCAGAATTTATCAATTTATCTGTAGTGGTTTCTTTTGAAAGTATATCCGCTGCATTGTCGGCTGAAGAAACGTGTCTCCATAGATCTGGATCACTAAGTTCTTGTATTTCAGCTACTCGGTTTGCAACGAAAGTAGCCCATCTCGTAGGTTGACCTTTCAGCCAGCACAACGTTATCATGGAGTCACACCAGTAATATGTGTCGATCTCCACTATATTTAGCGCTTGTTTTACATTTTTTATTAATTTCGCCAGTAGCACAGCACTACAAAGCTCCAACTTAGGCAGTGAAATACACTGCAATGGTGCTACTCTTGATTTAGACGTTATTAAATGTGAATGCCACTTACCGATATGGTCCACTGACACCATGTAAACGCAGGCTCCCTAAGCCTTCTCAGATGAGTCGCAAAAACCGTGTAGTTGTAGATATTTAGATTGCCTGCAAATAATTTTTCTTGGTATTTTCAACACATTTAGTTGAATTAATTATTGAAGGTAGGACCTCCAGGGTGCTAATATTTCATTAGGCAATAGATCATCCCACGCTGCTTTAGACTGCCATAACTTCTGCATTATCAATTTGGCTACAACTATAATCGGTCCTAGCAGACCTAATGGATCAAAAGTTGATGCGATGCAAGATAATATCTGTCTTTTACTCTCGGTTCAACTTGATGGTTTCATTATTACATAAGAAAAATAATCAGATTCATTATTCCATCTTAATCCTAATATTTTCTCAGTCTTTAGATTGTCAGTAATAATTTTTTCAGAATTGCCTGATTCGGCAATCTTAGCTTGGCCCGACTCGGCTGACAACTCCAAGACATTGGACCTCCATTTCCTCAAGGTCATCCCCGCAGACAAAAAGATGCTGATTAATTGCTCTTTTAACTCTCTACAGGATTCCATGTCATCTCCTCCGGTTAACAAGTCATCCATATAGAAGTCATTTTCTATGACCTGACTAGCTCTAGGAAAATTTATATTGTTATCCATACCAATTTGCCGTAGACTTCTAGTGGCTAAGAAGGAGGAAGACCCCAGACCATATATTGTCTTCAGACGGTAATGCTTGAGCACCTCCTGCGGCGACTAGCGCCATACTATCTTCTGCAGGTCACAGTCCGCTTCACACACGTTAATCTGGCGGTACATCTTCTCGATGTCGGCCGTCAGGACCACTTGATCAAGGCCTTAGCCAGGGGGGGGATCGAGGGGGTTTGATCCCCCCCCGAAATTGACCGGTGCGCCGAAGATTTTTTAACTTTTTACCTTTTTTAAAAGTTGAGAATATAACAGGAAAGTATTTCGCTAATGCAATTTTATCTGAATTAAAATTTTTGGGTATAGTTTGCGAATATTTAATCGGACAAGGATATGATGGCGCTTCTCCGATGAAAGGAAGTTTTAAAAGTGTGCAGGCAGTAATTTGTAAGTAACATCCAGAAGCCTTATACGTTCATTGCAGCTCACATTCGTCAAATTTGGCTCTATGTCATTCTTGCCAGGTTCAGCCTATTCAAAATTCTATTGGTAATAAAACATCAAATGGAAATTTTATCACGTCCTCGGCAAAACGAACTGTTAAGTGCTTAGAAGTAAATATTGAAAAAAAATCCCTGAAAAACAATGGAAAACTCTTACAGCAATGTGCGAGACCCGTTGAAAATCATGATGGGTTGATAAGATTCAAGGAAATCTATTATGTACTTCATAATCCATGTCTTAAGAGGGGCATCCATTAATTACGTGAAAAGTTTTTCTTCCAATCTAGACCCCCCCGTCCCCCTCGGTGAGATAAATTTGGGCCAATTCGTATATTTTTTTCAAGTAACGTGAGATTTGCTACCCCCCCCCCCCCCCTCCCCCTTTTGTGCTCACGTAATTAATGGATGCCCCCTAAGGGGCCGCAACTCGAATTTCTATCGATTTCTTACATATCTCCCTTAAACATTTGAAGTTTTTAAGTTCTTAAAAAAATGTATGTTATTTTTTAAGATAATGTCTAGATGCTTCCCAAGCCGATACGCAAATTATATGAAATTCCCTCGATAGAAAAAAATTGCAAGGTATGCTCCAAAAATTTTTAAAAACAAGTCTGTTTCTATTATCTTATAAATTATATTTGTGAAAAAATTCACAATGTTTCTTTAAATGATACTTAAGATGCTCCCCAAGAGATTTTTTCTCTATTTTAAACGAGTCGTGTTTTATTAAACATTTTCGCATCGATTTTGGCGCTGAAAATGTTAGCGCTCTTCTCTAACATTCATAAAAAAAAGAAGAAACGCCTCAAAACTTATTTAAGAAATTCCACAGGCCAGGAAAGTCAATGCAGATTTAACATTTTTTAAATTTTACTTTATTCATGGCATAAATATTATGCTTTCATTATTTATGGTTTTTCGACTACCATGCTAGGGCTGATGCCCGTGTTATGGTGGTCGAATCATTGACACCGACGAGGTAATTGATTTGCTCGTTGCAAAGAAAATACTAAATTTAATTTTGTAGTTATAAAAATATGTGATAAGATTTATACATAATACCATTTAATTTCTTTTATCATTATTTTTTTAACTTAACTTATTTCCAATGGCGGACTAAGCCCGTTAGACGCCCGAGGCCTCAAAGCTGAATGAGCCACCCTCCCCTCCCCCCTAGTTTAATTTTTATTTATTTTTTAAATTTTTATTTTATTTTAGGGAAATTTGACAGCAAATTTGAGATTACATAATAACACAATAGTAAGATAGTTAATTATGCCAATTATGAACTTTTCACTGATGATAGTGAATGAATGATAAAGTGTGACATTGTAAGGGTGTTTTCTTAATTAATTTATTTTTTAAATTAAACAATGTTAGTTTGTTTGATTTATCTATAATGGATTACCACAAAGTTATAGCTACATTCAAAAAAAAAATTTAAATAAAAAATAAAAAATAAAAATAAATAAAAATAAAAAATTGTTACAATATATGAAAGGGGGGGAGAAACATAGGATTAGGATTAAGAGGCAAAGGACGGGACATTGAACTTTTTAGTTTGAGTCATGTTGCTTCGTAAGTTTTCGTTTTATGTCATGTTAAGTCGAGTTAAAAATGTCAATGTGGTAATAATTTAAGTTAAATGAGTGTGTGGATCAGTAGATAAATGAGTTCTGTTTGGACACGGAGGAAGGAATGGATTCCTTCCTCCGTGTGTTTGGAGTTGGTCTTGCAAAGAGGGAGATTAAAAGTAAGCGACTGCCTGCTGTTACGATTTGGAAAATGGAATGATAGGCATTGAAGAAGATCAGGATTATCAATTAAGTTATGTACGTGTAATTTTAAATAACATTACCGAATCTGCTATATTTCTTCGGCAAGTTAACGTCTGTATATTGAAGAACTTTGCAGAGCCTTCATTACTAACATGAGATCAAAAAGAGCGGAAGTTGAGGTACCTTAAGAATCTATTTTGAACACTTTCAATTCTATTTTTGTGTATTACATAGCCTGGGTTCCACACTTGAGATGCGTATTCAAGCAAACTACGAACGTATGAGAAGTAAAGAATTTTGAAAGTAATAAGATCTTTAATTATTTACAGGAACTGGTTATGAAACCAAGCATAGAAGATGCGTTAATGACTATGGGGTCGAAATGTTTATTGAAATTCAGTTTACTATCAAGTATATTCTATTAGGTCCTTAATTTCTGATTTGATGGATAATGGTTGATGATTAATTGATTATTCGTAGATAAACATGTTTTTATTTCTGGTGAAGCGCACGACGAACCACTTAGATATTTTTATTTCCAGACAATGGGCATTACAATACGTGTTCAAAAGTTGCAAATCATCTTGCAGCTTCTGACAGTATATCAGCTTCTGACAGTTAAGAAGTTGATGTAATTTTACAAGCTTTTTATTCAGTTCACATGGGCCTCTGGTCCTGGGGGGCCTCTGAACGCCTTCATCCTCCATGTTCCCTTGATTCAAATTGATCAAGGCTTTAAGATCCCAGGACACTGTAAATACAGAATTTTTTTTATTTCATTTTCTGAAAGACGCATTTGTTAATAATGCTAACACTAGATGTTTTAAGCAAATTTGTAAAAATTGACGGAGATACAGCATTTTATATGAAACCGTTTTAAACAGTTTGTAAGTTGAATTATCCTTTAAAACTTCGAACGCGGTTTTCTCGAAACTACGTTTTTTAACCAGCCGATCGTTTCCGTATTTTTTGTGGGATCGTTATTAGATAGCGGACGTAATCTCTTGTCAGATTTGTGTGATTTTTGTGTCCGTTATTTGCTTTTTCTATGTATAACGTACATTAAATGAATAAATAATCATGCGTACTTGCAGGAATAATGCATCTAGAGCGAATTTGCTGAAATTAAACAACTAAGCAAACTTATGTTTTGTAAGTGGTGCCGAAATTCAGCAAAAAGCGTTCCAATGGTTAAATCGATCTAAACTAAAATATGTGACAGTAAATATGACACACAAATCTGACAGGAGATAACGTCCGTTATCCAATCACGATCCCACAAAAGATACGGAATCGCTCGGCTGGTTAACAACATATTAGAAAAACTTACATACACATCTAATTTGCATGCACCAAGTCTTAAACTGTTCGAAAAACCAATTAGAGGGACCCATTCTATTTTTTTATGAACGCTGAAAATTTTCCATACAAAAATCGAAAATAAAATATGCTGGTCCGCCATATTTTCTTTTTTTTAGACATCGAAATTCCCTTACGTGGTGCCAAAGACACTCGATTTTCGTACAGTATAAGACTTGATGCATGAAAATCGGAAATATAGTTTTATAGGTTGTCAACAAGGTTGAAAAACATGTTAAAAAGTTCGTCAAAACACGTTCAAAGTTTTTCTGAAGGATAATTCAATATACAAACTGTTTCAAACGATTTCACATAAAATGCTGTATCTCCGTCAATTCCACGAATTTCTTTCAAATATTTGGTGAGAGCATCCTTAAGAAGTGAATTTTTCAGTAAATGAAATTTAAAAAATTAAAAAAATTTACAGTGCCTTAAAGCCCCCAGGACTAGGGGCCCGGGCGGGCCACCCCCTCCACCCCCCCCCCCTTAGTCCACCGCTGGTATTTCTATAAACACTGTTCCACCAAACAAAACCCCCCCCCGAAATTTTTCTCTGGCTACGGCCTTGCACTTGATGTTTCCTGAAATGCAATAGTTGGGTGTATAGGTAAGTCCTTTTGTATAACAGGTCCTGTCATCAAGGCGTCATTGAGAGAAATTCCATTTGAAGTTTTGACGGAGCCGTCAAAAACGACCCTCACTTTAGTAGTAGTGCTTGATTCTTTTATTACAGCGTAATGAGGTAAAAAATAGGATTCACGATCCCCCTTTGACTGGTCACACACCTCCATATGACCCAATTCCTCATATTCACGCATGAATTGTATATATTGTGTCTTCAATTCGGGATTTGACACAAATTTTCTTTCTAAATTTTTAAATCTCTTTTCAGCAGTGAGCAATGAACTTCCCAGCTGATCAATGCATGCCCGACGCGGTAAACTTACTACGTATCTACCGTCGTCTTGTCTGGTATGAATACTAGCAAAACTGGCTTCACAAGCCTTTTCTTCATGATTTAGAATCTTAGTTGGATTAATCTCATCCAATTTCCAAAATTTTTCTATTTGATGACTTATTTTATTTATAGATAAACTACAAAAATCTGATACAGGCCTTTGCTTGGAGTACATGTTGATCGGTCCTGATATGATCCATCCCAGTTGCGTACGTTGAAGTGTTGGTCCCGACTCGAGTTTCAATCTATCGTTGGTTAGGATTTCCCAAAAACTTTCCGCGCCCAACAGGATGTCGATGGGTGCAGCTATATTGAAGTTCGGGTCAGCTAGCTCCAATCCTCGTGGTAGCTTGAAGTCTTTTTTCTCCATTGTCACTTGTGGTAAGTTTGTTGTAATCTCCTGTAAAATCAGACATGATATTTCGCGTTTATAATCAGTATTAAGCGAAGTCATCTCCACTGAAATTCTCTTTTTTATGTGTGTGATATTATTACGGATCCCAGAGACGGGTTTGTTTATCAATTCACATGGTAAATTTAATTTTTAAGCAAATTCAGCTCTCATAAAATTTGACTGGGCCCCTGAATCAATCAGAATGCGGGCTTTAAAAATCTTATTGTTACTACCCACAACTCCTATGTTGGCAGTTGATAACAATATTATTTTTTCTGCTTTATCCGATGCAGAAAAATTCGATACTGAAACCTCGTTATCAGCATCCATATTGGAGGCCTCCCGCAGAGGTACCTCATTGTGTAGCAAGGTGTTGTGGTTATCTTTGCCACAACGCCTGCAAGAAAGGTTTGCCTTGCAACTCTGTGCATGGTGACCCACCTTTAAACATTTAAAACATGCTTGGATTGATTTCGTAGCATCAATCCTCTCATGTAATATTAATTTTATAAATTTTTTGCAATAATAAATTTGGTGACCTTTCTCGTTACAATAAATGCAGTTGTTAGCCTTTACCGCTAAAAATACTGATGAATCTTTTTTGTAATTATTGTTGCTTGTTTGTGTTTTATGTAAGCTAGAAATTTTTTTCTCAGAAGCGTTCATAAGTTCCAATACTTGTGCTCTAGCAGATAAACATTTTAAGAATTCCTTTAACGTAGGTAATTCGTCTTGCAATGTATATTGCTCCCAATTTTTTCGGGTAGCTGCGTCTAATTTTTTTGATATTATATAAATAATCAACGGATCCCATTGATCTACCTTGACCCCGATATTTTGTAATGCCTTTAAACTAACGTTTGTTTCATCAATTAAATACCTCAATGCTACAGGCTCTTCTTGTTTCATGTCTTTTAATTGAAATAGAGATTGGATGTGTTTATGCGCGGTAGTTCTTAAATTTGCATATCGTTCATTTAACAATTCCCAAGCGGAAAGGTAATTTAATTCCGAAACTTCTAGATTTGCAATTATCTTCAATGCGTTTCCCTTTAAGGTGGATTGCAAGTAAAAGAATTTTTGCACATTGCTTAAAGTACTGTTATTATGGACTAAAGTTTTGAAGGTTTCGACGAAATTAACCCAATTTTTTTGATCTCCATGAAATTCCTGCAATTGAAGGGTGGGTAGTTTTATTTCCACCTTACTTTGATCGACGGATTCGATCGCGCCTTTGGCCGTTGCCAAAACTGAGAAATATTGGTTTTCGAAAGCTTCTCGTTGACTATAATTTTCAATTTCGTCTTAATCCGGTAACATTTCAATTTTCTGTTGAACTGCTTCGAATTCATCTAGCAATGATTTCACCCGATCATATCTTAATTTAATTTCATTTACCGACAATGCATTTAAGAGGACATTACCAGAGAAACCAGAAATATGTCATTTTTAAATCAGTGTTTAGACTTATTGACTCGTTTCCACAAAAAATTATAAATTGATTTTGAAAGATTGTTCTTTTATCTAGTAAAGTTATGGATTAAATTTTGAGAAAAAATGTTTATTTTAAGTATAATAAGGTTATACCATAGGTCGTTGGCAGATTTGTTATATTTTCAAAAAAGTACATGTATTATACAACACCAATTTCAAATCATATAATCATGCAGTTAAATAAATCCATACATTATCTGGTAAACGTATGTTTTAGAATTTTAATTTTAGTTTAAATAAAATCATTAAAAAATATATACGTACATGTGTTTCTTGACGTAAATTGGCCAGTTTGTGTATTTATTTGCGTACTTCCAAACTAATATATTTCAAGATTTTTTTAAATACTTATTTTGCTCAGACATTATTGACAAGTCATAAAAATTTTGACCGAAAAATAATCATAAGAAGTAATTAATTTTAATTAATTTACAGCTCGCGTTTTACCATTTTTCTTATAGCTCGACGACTCGAGAATTGAGAATTCACTCTGCCCGCAAACGTGGCAGCCGGCGGTTGTCTCCGCGGCGCTCTGTATCGTAATATTTGGAAATGACGAATTTACAACGAAACCAAATAATACGATTTCATTGTTTCGTGTTTGTAAAAACTACAGGGTTTACCGAACGCAAAAATTCATGTTCATTGAATATTTTTATGAAAATTTTGAAATTTTTTTTTATTGTAAATTATTCTTATGTGAATACCGCACAAGAGTCCCAACAGCTTCAAAATATTTTTTTTGAAGTAAAACTTCTTTGCGCACGCTCGACACATGGGGGGTAAGCTGGTAAATGCGTTACGACAAGTGATGATTGTTACGAAAAATGTCCTGCGAACGGTAATCGATGCGAACGGTGATCGATTGCTAGGCGGGTCGGGCCTTAACGAACGCATGTTATTCGTATTATTGTAATGAACTGTTTTTCAGTAAATAAATAAATAAATTATATACAGTGGGTACCCGGCATGCGTTGCAAGACCAATGTAACCTCGGGGTTAACTAAACTGTAACGGTTCCATTCCAAGTTCCGAGAAACTACATTATATTGCAAGCGCCTGGACTATATAACATTATATACAACGGGTACCCGGCATGCGTTGCAAGGCCACTGTAACCTCGGGGTCAACTAAACTGTAATGATTCCATCCCAAGTCCCGGGAAACTACATTATATTGCAAGCGCCTGGACTATATAACATTATATACAACGGGTACCCGGCATGCGTTGCAAGGCCACTGTAACCTCGGGGTCAACTAAACTGTAATGATTCCATCCCAAGTCCCGGGAAACTACATTATATTGCAAGCGCCTGTACTATATAACATTAAATACAGCGGGTACCCGGCATGCGTTGCAAGGCCACTATAACCTCGGGGTCAACTAAACTGTAATGGTTCCATCCCAAGTCCCGGAAAACTGCATTATAATGCAAGCGCCTGCACTATATAACATTATATATAGCGGACACCCGGCGGGCGTTGCCAGGCCACTCAAAGAAAGAAAGGGTTTGTGCGCTTTAATTCTGTTTGTTGAAGTGCTTTTGAATAGGTTCACATAAATTTTTGTGTTTTCGTCTGACACGTCCGCAGGTCGCATACAGCTGTCCGTTTGAGAAGCATGTTTTTTTAAAAATTTATTGTTATAAGTTTGTTAAGTTTTACTTCAATCGTGTGGTCTAAAGACTCTTAAGCACACTAAATTAAAAAATATATATATTATAAATTATTGTTATGTGAATACCGCACGAGAGTCCCAAATGCTCCAAAAAAATATTGTTATGTAATACCGCATAAGAGTCCAACAGCTCCCAAGGGAGAGAGGTTGGAGGAGAGTTGAGATGAGATGAAAGGGGTGGCTGAGGGGGGGGGGGGTAAAGGAGCTGGGGGGTGGAGAGGTGTTAGAGGTGGGGGGTAAAGGGAGGGGGTTTAGGGGGGGGGGGGGGGGGTTGAGAGGGGGTGGGAGGGTAGGCCTTTTTTATATCCATTTTTCGTATTACAAAAATAACAAACACGAGAATCGGGTATGGGTACCACTGCCCCGAGAACCATTTATTAGATAACCAACACGTCTGCCGTAGGTCATCCCAAGCGGTTCGCAACGTTTGGTTCGTGGGGGTGAGGTTTGTTCAGGTCTTGGCGGCGGATGCGTCTGCCCACCAGCTGCATGGCAGGTCGGATCTTGAAAAAGTGGTTGAGGGAGTCCCTTTGACTTCTCCAGCCTTACCCTCTTGGAACATCGCCTTGCACCGCAGTGGGAGGGATGGCCTCATACATCCGCACTCCTGGACACGCTGACCCCCCAGATTTCTACCCACCCCTAATACCCTTTTCCTTCTCCGAAGTTCCTCTCTTTCCTTTCCCTAAAACGAGCCTCCACACAGCATTCCCAAAGTAGAGATAGGCAGTGTGTCGAGCGATTGTAAAAAAAACGGTCTCTCCTGATCCGACCTTCCACGTAGACGAACCTCGCCCCATGAACCCGAGCTCCCCTGCTAAGTCACTTGGGGTGACCTATGGCAGAGGTGTTGATAATCCAATACATGGTTCCCGAGGCGGCGGTACCCATACCCGCCTTCCAAATTACTGATACTACCTATTGACGGCCGGCGTGGTCAAGGGGTAAGGCTCTTGACTCGCAATCCGAAGGTCGTGGGATCGAATCCCGGCGTAGGCAAATTAATTTAATTTGAATAATTTGGGTTATTTTACAATTATTTAAATTTAAAATAATATATAAGCGTCACGTTCCAGAGTGGAAGATACTTTCAGTATCACCCTGGGTGGTGTAAGACCACCATTCAGAATTGAAACTTGCTAGAAATGGCTATGACCGTGTTTAGTGACCAGATCTGAATAGCCAGGTAATTCCTCGCCTTCCTCTCCCCCATCTCCTTCCCCTCCCCACCACCTTCAGCCTCATAATATACCCCATAGTCACGTCATAGTCTCACCGGCTCCAGACGGGAGCATTTGGGTCTCTTGTGCGGTATTCACATAAATATAAAATAAACAAATATGCACACGAATAAATATTTTAAAATGAGTAATTTTTTACAATCCAACTGAATATTACTATTTTTTTTTTCATTTATACCGTACAAGAGTCCCAACTGCTCCCGTCTGGGGCCAGTGGGACTATGGCATCCCTAATTGGGGTATGTTGTAAGGCTGAATGTAGTGGGGAGGGGAAGGATATAGGGAAGAGGAAGGTGGAGAAGTACCTGGCTATTTAGATCTGTTCACTAAACACGGCTAAAGCCATTTCAAGCAACGTTTCAATTCTTAATGGTGGTCTTACATCAGGGCGATACTGAGATATCTAATGGCCGTAAAATACAATTAAAAACAAAATATTAAAAAGAATATAACAAATTGTTTATTCATGTAGGTATCTACTTAATACCTACTGGGTTTACGCATTTTACTTGTATCTATTTATATGTTTATGCACTTCGATGTACAAATTACAAATAACTACTACTCATCAAAATTCTGGAAGCGAGAATTTAACATCTTCATCTGACCCATACTGTGGCGTCTATACAGTCCTAGCGCGTGAGCTAGTACCAAGCTTGGAGCGGAACGAACTCTAGTTCTAAAAATGCCCGCTAGCGAGTGTGTAGCGCTGACGTCGGAATCTGAATTTAAATTTGCTGGTTATTCGCTCTTAATGAATCTGCGAACCTAGTCAATTTTCCCTTAATCACGCCACGTTTGCTTATTAATGATTTCATATTTTCCATTTTTGATTCTATTTTGTTAATATCGCTTGACAATTATTTTATTTGAGCAAAGCACCCGTTTGAAAGAATACCACGACAATCTTGACAATACTATTTGAGAACACTTATTCAAATAATATTATATTATTATTCTCAAGTGGGTAGTGATTTTATTTATAATATTGACTCTATTTAAGATTAATCTCATTTAAATACATGAGGCCTGAATAAACATAAGATAGATGTGATAGGAAGGCACTGAATACTTATCTCAGAATTGCGATGTGGTCCACTTTCCTTAATGATTTCCAGGTTCAATCAATTTTGTATCTTTTGGCTGCTGGTTCTTTGTTTTTTTTTTTTATATACAATCTCCTGATTGTAATCCGGTGGAAGGATCAAATGTTAAAATCTGGAGTGATCCTTTTAAATAAAATCTCGTTCTATTCACAAACTTTCACTTTTATTTCAACGATTGAACATGGATAAGTTTTATAAGAAACGGTGAGAATAATCACTGCTACACTAGCTCTGACTTATGAGCGTGTTTAATATTGAGTTTATTGTAGAGAAAGAACATAAAACACATGATGCGAGCCTTTTTAAAGAGTAAATTCCATCCTTGTAAACAACCAAGTCATTCTCACTGGAGGGAGAACTGACTAGAAAGATAAAACGAAAACCTACAATATCGACCAATAACCTGATAACATCCATAAGCAAGGGCTCACACCATTTTGGTTAAATATAGTAATTTGAATTAATCGACCACAGATGTCGGTAGCCTTCACTTTTTTAACAAGTATATAATTCTGTACCTTAAACCTTAATGGATAAATCACGTAAGTCCACTTCTTGGTGGCTTTGGGTTGAATATCGATGGCTTAATCTGCAAATACGTCTACTCCGTTTTAATCAATTTTACAGGAACACAAAACTCGATAAAAAATAAAATGTTTACAATATCCATATTCCGAAATTATTTATTTTGCATACGTAATTAACTGAAAAATATGAAAATATATATTGATTTATAATAGATTTTTGGAGACATATAATAGATTTTTGGAGATGGCCCATTTGAAAATTAAATTTTTTTTAAAAATATGAGAGTTGTCCACTTTTCTGTGGATCCTATAATATTTTGTTAATGTAAAGTAATTATAGGAGAAAAAAATACTATTTTTTGTCACAAAATATGCTTTAATGCTTAATAAGTCTTCATTCATATGGAATATTATCATAGAAGACCCTGTAGACCACGGGTAGGGTAGATTTTAACTTCTGGAGGTTTTCAAACTTCCGATTTTTAATTTGGTAAATGTTCCGCTATTGAGTCCACGCTCAAAACACACTTTAAAAAATTAAACTAAACTGTACTAAGTAGATAATAGTTATTAATAAGTAATTCAGTAACCGGAATTTAAAAATATTGCGTTTAAATGATTATTTTGTTAACATTAAAAATGCGAAATGTCATTTTTCAAGGACCGCCATGTTATTAATTACGACGATGAAATATGCACTTTTAAAAGGAAAACTCACTCTCTTTCAGTTACACAATAATAAGTACGAATTTCAATCTTCGAAAATGATAAATAATGCGTATTAATCATTATTTTGTTAGGTTTCGTAAATTCAAAAAATCATCACTTATTACGCGTGCATGACGCGAGACGCAAGCCTATATGAAATGTGAAAATATACCAAACCACCCACAACTGTTCCATGTGAAACATGTTTTACATGCAATTTGCACATGAGCCAACCTAAAAATAAAAAAAGCATTCTCGAAACGAGTAGCTAGAAGCGATACATAGACGATATTATTACGAAAGTACCTGATTTGCCAAATTACGTATGTAATTATTTTAATACCTAAAACGAAAATAAATAAAAGAACACGCACGCGTTTTTCTTTTCAATAACACCCAAGTTTTGAAAGGTTTGTACTGCAAGTAGGATGAGTATTATAGACAAGTTTGTATCTGTATTTATAACAGAAGAACATGGAAAGAAATGTCACTTTCTTTTGTATCACAAACCATGTTACACAAACCTAGCGTAGCCGCTAAACTACTTGAAAACTGGGATGTTTGCCTTGCCTCGACGCGAGCAGGCGGTATAAAGGGGCACTTTCTTTTGAATCACAAACCATGTTACACAAACCTAGCGTAGCCGCTAAAATACTTGAAAACTGGGATGTTTTTCTTGCCTTGACGCGAGCAGGCGGTATAAAGGGGCACTTTCTTTTGTATCACAAACCATGTTACACAAAGCCGCTAAACTACTTGAAAACTAGGATGTTTTTCTTGGTAGGTTATTTTACAACAATTAATTGTTATTATATTATTTGAAACAACTGGTTACGTAAATGTTTTTGAATTTTTAGGTTGGTAGTGTGTATTTACAATTTGCGTATTGCAGTTTCACATGGCACAAGAATGGCCTTCTTATTTAAAAAGATGGCGGTCCTTGAAAAATGACATTTCGCATTTTTAAAGTTAACAAAATAATCATAAAAACGCAATATTTTTAAATTCCGGTTACTGAATTACTTATTACTAACTATAATCTACCTAGTACAATTTATTTTAATTTTTTAAAGTGTGTTTTGAGCGTGGACTCAATAGCGGAACATTTACCTTTAATTTTAAGCCGATTTGTATGAAGATCTGGTAAGTTTTCAATCGCTGTGGGTGTAATATTTCTATCGCAAAGTTGTGGTAGTAACTGACTTTGCCACTCATCTTTGAATCTCAGCTTAAAATATATGTTCCCGTTTATATATATATATATTGACCTCTTCTCGTAATATGCTGATCCAGTAAGAAGTTATTAGACAGTGTTGATCCACTTTTAACACCATATAACTTGGCTTTAATGGATTACTTCTGTATGATTTGGCAACAACGTTACATTAAATAGCAAGGTTGCCAGTTTCCCAGTAAAAGTAAACGAAATACTACACATAAAATTTTCGATATTTGTATGGAAATCATACGCTTCGCAACTGTTGATCCGCCCAATTAACCATGCGTTGATGATCCGCCCAAATTGCCATGCGTTGTTGATCCACATAATCGTATATCGTATGTACCTATATGTGCTTTTACTATAAAATTGTTGATCTGACAATGACCAATCAGAATGGCGTTCAAGATGGCGTTATGAACGAAGCCTTCTGGTTGGTCATAAAAAAACATATACCTATATCTGGTTTTACTGCTCATAGGTTGAGCCGATATGGAAGTTGCAAAACGTAACATTATAACGGCCGCGGCACCGACTTGAAAAATATATCTTTCTGTATTTTATAAAATTCTAATAATATACTTCCGCGGGATTTTGCGGCCAGGCTCCGCCGCCCGGGAAACATTTATTGGATAAACACATCTGTCATACGTCATCCCAAGTGGTTCGATACTTTTGATGACTTAGCAGGGGTGCCCGGGTTCGAGGGGTGATAATGCGTTGCATTACGATCTTGGCTACGAATTCGGAAGTAGCAAGTTCAAATTTTGGCGTGCGCAATAAATTTTACTTTGATAAATATGTATGATTCCTCGATAATGCATTGCATTATGACCCTTGACTACGAATTCGGATGTCGCAAGTTCAAAATTGGCGTGCGCAAGTAAATTTTATTTTGTTAAATTTGTATAATTCCTCGATAACGCGTTGCATTACGATCTTGGTTATGAATTCGGAAGTCACAAGTTCAAAAATAATAAATTTTATGTTGGTAAATATTTAGATATAATTCCTCGATAATGCGTTGCGGTACGATCTTGACTACAAATTCGGAAGTCGCAAGTTCAAAATTGGCGTGCGTAAGTAAATTTTATTTTGATAAATATCTATGCATGATTCCTCAATAATGCGTTGCATTATGATCTTTGACTACGAATTCGGATGTCGCAAGTTCAAAATTGGCGTGCGCAAGTAAATTTTATTTTGTTAAATTTGTTTAATTCCTCGGTAACGCGTTACATTACTGTCGTAAGTTCATATTGTATTTTATTCTGATAATATATGTATAATTCAAGCGTCACCTCATGGTTCGCTACTTTTGGTGACTTAGCAGGAGTGCCCGGGTTCAAGGAGTGAGATTTGTCTAGGTCCGTGCGGGGAACGCGTTTGCCCACCTACTGCGTAGCAAGCCGGATCGGGAGAGACTGATTGAGGGATATTTTTTTCATTAGCTCCACACAGGAATGAGGAAAATATACCCCTTAGGGGGACTATTTAATCTCTGCGGACGCTGTGTGGAAGGTATTTTTAGGAAAGGAAGGAGAGGAAGGATCATAAGAGAAGGAAAAGGGTAGTAGGAGTGGGTAGGAATCTGGGGGTCAGCGTGTCCAGGAGTGTAACAGACGTGACGCCTTTACAAGAACTGTAAAATAGGTCCGGGTCTAAGTGCACGCTGATGAGGATGTATGATGCGTAAAATAATAAAAGCTGGCCTCCTGCACCCAGTGTCTGATGAGTAAGGGACACTGGATGTGCCTATTCTTCTGCCTGAGCCTGGCGCCTTGCGGTGTCCTGGAGTAGGGCCGGCTTGTCTGGAGGAGGTAGGCACCAGGGCGGAAGACAGGCAGAAGTCGGCGGGAGGCAGCTGGTGTTGAAGAAAATACTTCTTAAGTAACAAGTAATAAAACAAGTTTTGAAGAGTCGAAGTGAACTGATTTATTTTAAAATTGGCATGGTATATAAAGGGGACTTGTACCCGACAGCGTTCGGACAGTGTTTTTTACAAAAAGTGGAGGGGTTTTCGTCCTCAGACCAAATGGTATAAATAGGGCGGCCATTATGTGGGCACCCTATTTTGCCGGTGTCACCGTTGAAGGCGGTCGCTTAAAATGTGTTTTTTATAATAATTCTACAGAGTTAATTGTGTACATATGTGTTCGTTATTATACAGTAATCATGAAATAAACCAATTGTCTATTGCTAGATTTTTAGTTAGAGACGTTTGGCTCATTTTTGAGCTAAATCGCATAAAATATAAATTGATTTGCCGTTTGGCTGAATATCTGGTTATTTACAGTTACAATGTTATTTTTACGAGGTCCCCCGTAAGATGTGTTAATGAAACCTGTTTGTTTCACCATCTTACGGGGCACCTGGATTTTTAAAATCGGAAAAACGTATTTTTACCGAAATTTTTCTAAGTGTTTTTTGAGGTTCATTTATTGCCCTAGTTTGAGTAATTTAAGGGCTAGAGACTCAGGCTCTCTTTCCCTCGATGCCTTGTAGGACTGCGGAATGAAATTTCTTAGTTTCATTATCCTACAAGGATCGTAGCTAAAAATAATTAACAATATGTCAAAAAAAAGGAAACATAAAAAATACAAGTGAAATGATAAGTTGAAAAATGTCCCCGGTGGCAACCTGAGCATGATAGCGTTTATTTGTTGCACCGGGGGCATTGTACATATAAAAATGAAAGTATTTTATTAAAACAATATTACAATTAGAATAACTTTTAAATTCTAATTGGAAAACAAACATAAAATATTTTCAACGAAAAAGATCGCCGGCGGTACGGTACTAACGAGTTTAGTGGCCAAGCGGGATTTCTGGTTTTCGAGCGAAATCCCAAAAAATGACCACTGAACTGTAGAGGATACCGCCAAGGATGTTTTTCGTTGAAAGAACATACGAGGATATGTAACACGTCCGTTACACTCCCCCCGTGCAGCTTGGCTGCACTAGTCTTCACGACGTGTTTGAGTAGAAGAAGCTGCATCGGTGGGCGGGGCCGGCAGGATTACAGCGAGCTTCACGGCAGGTCGTACGTATACTCCGGTGCTCGTCTGGATTCGGGCGGTCCTTACTTGGCCGTCTGCAGCAGGGGTGGTGTCGAGGACTCGGCCGCGAGGCCAGCTGTTGCGGGGCATCGCAGGGTCCATGATGACCACCAGGTCGTCTTTCTTGATGGGATTGACGGTCTGGTGCCATTTTTGTCGGGTAGCCAAGGTGGGGAGGTATTCGCGGAGCCACCGCCTCCAGAACATATCAGCTAGCTGCTGACTGATGCGCCACTGGCGGCGGAGACATACCTCCTCCTCTTGTTTGCCGTATAATGACAACTGGGGCCGGTTGCCTGCTGCTCCCAATAGAAAGTGGTTGGGAGTGAGGGGCTCCTCGTCTCTCGGGTCTGCGGAGACGTGTGTAAGAGGACGGTTGTTGACGGTCCACTCAGCCTCGGCCAGTGCTGTTCGTAGGGTCTCTTCTCTTGGGGCCCTCTCCTTCAGGATGGCTCGCAGGGCGTGCTTGACTGAGCGCACCAGGCGTTCCCATGCTCCCCCCATATGAGGAGACATTGGTGGAATAAATTTCCACTCTATTCCCTTTGAAGTTAGATGATCCCTCATCCGGGTGTCATCTTTGAGCGAGTTCAGGGCGTCCTTCAGTTCATTGTCTGCTCCGTGGAAGTTGGTCCCATTGTCTGAGTAAATTGTCTTTGGTTGACCTCGGCGCGCCGTCATGCGTTGTAGGGCCATGATGGCTGAGTCGGCAGACAGGGAAGTAGCCAGCTCGAGGTGGATAGCACGTGTGGACAGACAGGTGAAGAGGGCTCCGTACCGCTTCTCCCGACGTCTGCCGATGGTGATGTCCATGGGCCCGAAATAGTCCAACCCGCAGTTTGTAAAGGGGGGAACATGGTGGGCGAGCCGTGATGGTGGCAAGGGTCCCATCAGTGGTGGAGCCGGCTTGCTTCTGCGCATCTTGCAGGTGGGGCAGTTGTGGGCGAGTCTGCGGATGTTTGTGCGCAGTCGCAGCACAAAGTAGCTGCCCCGTACCTCTGCCATTGTCCTCTCTGTACTTGGGTGGTCAGCCTTCTGGTGATGATGGTTCACTAGGAGCCGTGTGTAGGCGTGGTCTCCATCCAAGATTATGGGTATCCGCACATCTCGGGAGACTCTGCTGGTGGTCCGTATTCTTGAGTCCATCCTCAGCAGGCCATCGGGTCCCAGGAAGGGGTTCAGTGTTTTGAGCCGGCTGCCATTTGGTAAGGGGGCTCCTTGACGAAGAGCATTCAAATCGGTACCGAATGCGTCTTCTTGGGCTGCTTTCACCCATCGGATCTCTGCTTCACGGGTCTCCTCGAGCTGCAGGTATCCGTCCAGGGGCTTGTGGGGTCCCACACGGCATCGGTTTATGAAGCGGTGGACCCAGGCGGTGGCCCTGATGAGGCGGGGCCAAGAGGAGAAGCGGTTGATCTCTGGTAGAGCGTCTGACATAGTTGAGGTGAGCCCGACATATTGGGCCTTCACTTCAAGGACGCTGTCATCCGGCCGGTGCAGTTTGGACCTTTCGCGCGGCCATTCTGCCTCGGCCAAGGTGAGGAAGGCTGGGCCACTGAACCAATGTCCTGCAGGTGATAGATCGGGAGTCTCGATGTCTCGGGTGCCAATGTCGGCAGGGTTCAGCTTTGTGGGAACCCATCTCCAGTCTTCAATGCGGGAGAGCTCATCTATCTCGCCAAGCCGGTTAGCCACGAAGGTTGAGTAGGTACGTGGGTCTGTGCGTAGCCAGCACAACACCGTCGTAGAGTCTGTCCAGAACACTGTTCGCGCAATGTTGCTGCGACATTCTTTTTTCAGTGTTGCTGCTAGTCTGGCCGCCATTAAAGCTGATTGGAGCTCGAGGCGGGGTATGGAGAGTGGCTTCAGGGGGGCCACCTTACACTTGCTGGCCAAGAAGGTAGCTGTGACTTCACCATTGATGTCTTCTGTGTGATAGGCGACCGTGCAGCATGCCTGTTCGGAAGCGTCACAGAACAGATGGAGTGTGACGTTGCTTTGTTTACTTTTTAAACAACTTCTAGGTATGGCAACTCCACAGCTTTGGAGGAGTCCCAGCCAGTCCAGCCATCTCTCATTGTGATCGGGTTTGATGATCTCGTCCCATCCAGTGTTTGATCTCCAGACGTCTTGCAGCAGCATTTTTGATCTGACTGTGAGGCATGCAACGAACCCCACAGGATCAAAAATTTTCATAACAATTCTGAGCAGCTGACGTTTTGTAGGTCTGCTGATCAGTTCAGGTTCTGCGGCGTCTCTGAAGGCGTACAGAAAGCAGTCGGTCACTGGATCCCATAGCAGGCCGAGGATTCTTTCAGTCTCTGCTTCACCGCTGCTGATGCGTATGGCTGATCTGGCGCGGTCTTCAGGCGGGATGGTGGCCATGACCGCTGGATTATTAGAGGCCCAGTTGGTGAGATGGAAACCTCCTGATGATAGAACTGCGGCCACGTCTTTTACAAGGCCAGTGGCTTCACTGATGGAGTCCACCGCGTCCAGATAGTCATCCATATAAAATTTTGTTTGGATAGCGTCTGCAGCAGCCGGGAAGCTCTCAGCATTTTGTAGTGCTACTCGGTTTCGCACATATTGGGCGCTGCTAGGAGAACAGGTAGCGCCGAACATCATCGAGGTCATCATGTAGGTATGAGGCTCTTCTTGAAGTGTTGGTCGCCACAGGAACAGTTGTGACAGCTGGTCCTCTGCTTTGATTTTTACTTGTAAAAACATCTCTTTTATGTCGGCGGCGAGGGCTATTTTCCCTTCTCGAAACCGGAGAATGTTCCCAAGGAGTGACGTCAGTAGATCAGGTCCCGTCAGCAGTTGATCATTGAGGGAGGTCCCTCGGCAGCGGCTGGCGGCGTCAAATACGACACGGATCTTTCCTGGCTTGTTGGGGTTCACCACGGCGAAGTGGGGCAGATACCACTTGCGGGCGGAGTGCTTTGCCGCCTCTCGTGCTGTGAGCTCCCGTGCGTGGCCTTGCGTGATGAGCCGGTTGATTTTTTCTTTGTACGCCACTGCCAGGTCCTCTTCCTTCAATAATTTCCTTTCCAGGGACCACAATCTTTTGAGCGCACATTTTTTGTTGTCGGGCAGTGTGATATTTTCGTTTTTCCATAGCAGGCCAGTCTGCCATCTGCCGGACGTCATCTGACAGGTGGTGTCCTCCATCAGCTGGTTGGCACGTACCACATGTGCGGTCACCCGGGAGGCTGATGTGATCCCCAGGGAGTCGACTGCGAAGTTTGTTCGTATCAAGTCGCTCAGCAGGTCATCTTTGTGATTTTCAGCGTGCAGGGCCAGAGTGGTGACCGAGTCTTCACTGGTGGGAGTCCCTCCTCCATGGGTAATCCACCCCAGGGCAGTCCGTGACAATATTCGCGTAGAGTCACGGGCTTCATGCACTTCCCTCGAGACAATGAGGTGAGCATTGTCCTGCCCGATGAGAAGTGTGGGTGTGACGTACCCGCCAGGAACCCTTTGTTCTGGGAGGCTGAGGCCTTTCACGGTGCTCGCTTTGATGTGGTAGCTGGTGCCTATCCCGGCGCCGCGCAGTGTGACCTGCACGCGGCGTGATGCTTGATCTGAGGAGCACATGCCTTTTGCCCCGTGGAGCCGTAGTCCTTGGACGGGTCCGGTAGCGCCAATTTTTTCTGCTGTGGCGGCGTCAATCAGTGTGATCGTTGATCCCTCATCCAGCAGCGCGAATGCGGAGATCGGCTGCGTGGGGCCCGTCAGCACTACTGGCACCACTTTTAGCACGGCGCCGTCGGCCTGGCGTCACATGTGGTGGACATCAGCTGTTGTGGTGTTTTTTACGAACGATGGGTCGTGCAGTAACTTGTGGTGTGGAGCGCGACAGTCTCCAACACCGCACCAGTCCCGGGATTTGCATTGTTTGGGCCAGTGTTTGCCATCTAAACATATACGGCACAATCCAGAACTTTTAACTGTCTCAAAGCGAAGTTTTACGTCCTTCGCTGCGAACTCACGACATTCACGGAGGCAGTGGCCCCTTTCACCGCACTGTACGCACCCTTCACGATTGTTAAAGTCACAGTGGGGTGTCACATTATCACTTCGATTTGTGTTTCGCGTACTTTCGTTTTTTCGCGAACGGTCATACTTTCGCGCACTTTCGTTTTGTACTTTTCGCGAACTTTCGTTTTGTATTTTCCGCGAACTGTCATTTTGTGGTGACTTACGACTCGTTTCACTATTTCGCGGCCCGAATTGTTCCGAGGTAGCAAAGGTTTGCTCGCGACGTGGTCTAGACCTCGCGGGGTCGACCATTCCCGATTTGGAGATGGCGTTCGCGACGGTTTTCAGGAAGGCGGCAAACTGGCAGATGGTGGCAGGCACTTCGTAATGCCGCACTTCCATCAGCCACGCCAACCGCATCGTGCATGGCATCTTCCCCGCGATGTCGCTGAGGAGCGCCGGGTTGGTGAGATATCCCTCATTGTTTAGGGAGCGGAGTGAAGCCACCAGGTTTTGCACAGTCCCCGAGAAGTCTGCTATGTCTTCTAGTGATGCCTCTGCCGTCATGTGTGGAAGCTTCTTGGCCTTGTCCAACATCAGGGCAGCCAGTGAATTCGTCCCTCCGTAGCGCTGCTCCAGCACGGCCAGTATCTCTGGCACTTGGGTAGGGTCCATCAGGAGGGGGCCCACAGCTTCGCGGGCCTTTCCCTTGAGGGCTCGCTGAAGTCGGATGAGGTTCTCGCTGCTGGTCATCCGGCAGGTTGAGGTTGACTGGGTGAACTGTGCCCTCCAGGTGGGCCACTCCAGCGGGTCACCAGAGAAGGTGGGCAGATCCTTGGCCATTGACTGCCTGGCGATGAGTGCTGCCATCCGGGGGTCATCCTCAATTGTGGGATGAGGGCTGTCCTGAGCCCTTGAAGCTCTTATGGCCTCCGTGAGCGCGCAGGTGAACTGAGCCATCGAGTTATCCGCTTGGTGGATCCAGGCGCTGGTGTGGCGGGCCGTCTCGTCCGCATTTGGTTGTGGAGGAAACATCGGCAGGCCGGAGCTCGGGCTGGAAGCGGGCAGATGCTGGTCATCAGGTTGTGCTGGCGCTCGGTACTCCTGTTCGCGCAGTGGTACCGGCGGCACATGTGTAGATGGCCCAGGATGTGTCCACTGCGAGTATGAGGCTGGATCCCCGTGATTGTAGTAAGGGGGTGGTGGCACAGGGGCTGCTGGCCCTGGCTGTGCTGATGATGCATAGGGTCCGACAGGTTTCTCCGGTACGGCTTCTCGTTGCCTCTGGTTGAGCAGAGGTACGGGCGGTACGGGGCCGGAAGGTCCAGGCTGCATCCATCCAAGGCTCCCATCATAGTGAGGGGGCTGCGGCGCGGGGCCTCCAGGCCCTGGCTGCGCCAGTGATGCGTACCTCTGGTCTACCAGAGGCACAGGTCCGACGGGCATCTCTCGTACGGCTTCTCGTTGCCTTGTATTGTGCAGAGGCAAGGGCGGTACGGGGCCGGAAGGTCCAGGTTGCAGCCATCCAAAGCCCCCATTGTAATGAAGGGGCTGCGGCGCGGGGCCTCCAGGCCCTGGCTGCGCCGGTGATGCGTACCTCTGGTTTACCAGAGGCACAGGTCCAGCGGGCATCTCTCGTACGGCTTCTTGTTGCCTTGCATTGTGCAGAGGCAAGGGCGGTACGGGGCCGGAAGGTCCATGCTGCATCCATCCGGGGCCCCCATCAGAGTGAGGGGGCTGCGGCGCGGGGCCTCCAGGCCCTGGCTGCGCCAGTGAGGGGTGCCTCTGGTCTACCAGAGACACAGGTCCAACGGGCATCTCTCGTACAGCTTCTCGTTGCCTTGTATTGTGCAGAGGCAAGGGCGGTACGGGGCCGGAAGGTCCAGGGTGCATCCATGATGCTTGTGGTTGCCAAGGTTCTCCTTGGTCCGGATGTCCATGGCTGGTTGGCTCCGAAGCAGTACTCGCTGCGATGAGTTGTGCCAGCCCTGCGGCACCGGGTTGTGCCAGCCCTGCAGCACTGGGTTGTGCCAGCCCTGCGGCGCCGGGTTGTGTGGGCCCTGTCGCATCTGGTGCAGGCCCTGCACGGGTTTGTGGTTGAAGGGCTGCCATCAGCCGTTCAATCTGCTTGTTTTGGTGGCGAAGCTGTCGTCGCAGTTGGCGCACCGTATCCTCGGTAGATGTAGAGGGCGGTGGCTCGTCATCGCTGTCTGCGGAGCCTGTCTCAGGAGTGGTGCTGGGCGAGGGCCGGGGCGTGGCATCAGATATGTCATCAGGCATGTCCAGGACTTCAGGGCCAGCGTCCGGGGCAGTAGGTAGCTCAGCAGCAGGGGGTGGAGGCGAGCCATCTTCTTGGGCCGTCTTCTTGGATCTCAGCGAGGGTGGAGACATCCTGGCGAGGACTGTAGATCCGGCTCGAAGGACCACTTGTAACAGACGTGACGCCTTTACAAGAACTGTAAAATAGGTCCGGGTCTAAGTGCACGCTGATGAGGATGTATGATGCGTAAAATAATAAAAGCTGGCCTCCTGCACCCAGTGTCTGATGAGTAAGGGACACTGGATGTGCCTATTCTTCTGCCTGAGCCTGGCGCCTTGCGGTGTCCTGGAGTAGGGCCGGCTTGTCTGGAGGAGGTAGGCACCAGGGCGGAAGACAGGCAGAAGTCGGCGGGAGGCAGCTGGTGTTGAAGAAAATACTTCTTAAGTAACAAGTAATAAAACAAGTTTTGAAGAGTCGAAGTGAACTGATTTATTTTAAAATTGGCATGGTATATAAAGGGGACTTGTACCCGACAGCGTTCGGACAGTGTTTTTTACAAAAAGTGGAGGGGTTTTCGTCCTCAGACCAAATGGTATAAATAGGGCGGCCATTATGTGGGCACCCTATTTTGCCGGTGTCACCGTTGAAGGCGGTCGCTTAAAATGTGTTTTTTATAATAATTCTACAGAGTTAATTGTGTACATATGTGTTCGTTATTATACAGTAATCATGAAATAAACCAATTGTCTATTGCTAGATTTTTAGTTAGAGACGTTTGGCTCATTTTTGAGCTAAATCGCATAAAATATAAATTGATTTGCCGTTTGGCTGAATATCTGGTTATTTACAGTTACAATGTTATTTTTACGAGGTCCCCCGTAAGATGTGTTAATGAAACCTGTTTGTTTCACCATCTTACGGGGCACCTGGATTTTTAAAATCGGAAAAACGTATTTTTACCGAAATTTTTCTAAGTGTTTTTTGAGGTTCATTTATTGCCCTAGTTTGAGTAATTTAAGGGCTAGAGACTCAGGCTCTCTTTCCCTCGATGCCTTGTAGGACTGCGGAATGAAATTTCTTAGTTTCATTATCCTACAAGGATCGTAGCTAAAAATAATTAACAATATGTCAAAAAAAAGGAAACATAAAAAATACAAGTGAAATGATAAGTTGAAAAATGTCCCCGGTGGCAACCTGAGCATGATAGCGTTTATTTGTTGCACCGGGGGCATTGTACATATAAAAATGAAAGTATTTTATTAAAACAATATTACAATTAGAATAACTTTTAAATTCTAATTGGAAAACAAACATAAAATATTTTCAACGAAAAAGATCGCCGGCGGTACGGTACTAACGAGTTTAGTGGCCAAGCGGGATTTCTGGTTTTCGAGCGAAATCCCAAAAAATGACCACTGAACTGTAGAGGATACCGCCAAGGATGTTTTTCGTTGAAAGAACATACGAGGATATGTAACACGTCCGTTACAAGGAGTATGGCGGACGAATGAACCCATTTCGGTGCAATTTTCAGAGATTTTCAGAGTACGGCTGAAGAAGTCGCAGGGACTCCCTCAACTATTCTCTCCCGATTCGACCTGCCATGCAAATGGTGAGCAGACGCGCACAAACCTCACCCCATGAACCCGGGCACCCCGGATAAGTAAGTCACCAAATGTAGCGAACCACTTAACCTGGACCCACAGTTTGGGAGGCGGGTATGAGTACCGACGCCCCGGAAACCATTTATTGGATAACCAACACATGCACTCCGAGTGGTTCCGTAAATTAAAACCAAATGTTGTAATAAGTCAGATACGCCTCCTACGTTATTCGTCTGTATACCCAAGGGCGGGTTTAGGTGCCCACGTGCCCTCGTGCCCCCCCCAGACGGTGTTTTTGTGTACTGTGGAGATTCCATCACAGTCCATACTTAGAAGCAAAAACTGTCTTTATTAAACATTTAATTTTTCTATGGTTTTGACACTTTCATAAACTTTCCTATACATGCTTGAATTTGTAGAAATATACATTTGATTATGATACCCAGTGGCGGATTAAGGAGGGGCGGGTGGGGGGGGGGGGGCAAACGTCTCCATGCTCCCTTGATCAAATCCTAAACAAGGATAAAACATGTCGGGGGCCCTAGGCAATGCACGTCTCGGGGCCCCTTTACCCTTGGGGCCCCTTCCCTATGCGGGCCCCTAGGCATTTACCTATACATCTTATGGATAATTCGGCCCTGGCTATAGTGACTGGATTTTAAGACTAATTATTACTATTTTAAGTTTAAGACTATTTTAAGTTTAAGACTTGGTGCATGGTGCATGCCAATATGATGTATAGTTTTTCTAATATGTTGTCAACCAGGTTGAAAAACGTAGTTTTGAGAAAAACGCATTCAAAGTTTTGCTGAAGGATAATTCAACACACAAACTTGTAAAACGGTTTCATATATGATGCTGTATCTCCGTCAATTTTAAGGCATTTCTTACAATATTTGGTGAAAGATAAAATAGGAATAAATAAATGCAGCCTGAACCGGTAATTTACTATTTTTAAAATAAAATTACTACTATTAATTTCTCTTTTTCCTTTTCAATATGTTGTACTTTTTTAAATGTGTATTTGTAAAATGTACTTATATGTGTCTGTCCTTACCGTAATGAGTATTTTTCTCAACTCATTGGAATAATGTGTTACTTACCATGTTTTTGTAATACATTATAATTAAATAAATAAAATAATCTTTTTAATGTCTATAAAGTTTTAGTTCCAGTATCACTTATGTATGGCACTTCGTATTATTTTTACTAACTTAGGCCCTTTGCTAAAGGTTATCTTATCATTACAGATAGTATAGATAGTAATAAAATAGGCAAGTAATTAAAAAGATTCAGTGTCGGACTAACGGGGGGGGGGAAGGGGCGGCCTCTGGTCCTCGGGGGCCTCCAAACACCTCCATGTTTCCTTGATCAAATCCTAAACAAGGCTTTAAGGCACCAGGACACTGTAAAGAAAATGTTTTGGAATTTTTTTAAAATTTCATTGTCTGAAGTTAACAATGCTTTCACCAAATGTTTTTTACAGCATTTTACGTGAAACCGTTTGAAATAATGTGTACGTTGAATTTTATCTTTCAGCAAAACTTTTAATGCTTTTTTTCTCGAAAAATTCATTTTTCAACCTGGTTGACAACATTAAAAAAAACTATACATCCGCGTGTATGTATTTTTATTGCATTTGCATTTACATTTGCATGAACCAACTCTTAAACTGTTCGAAAATCCAGTGTCTATGGCACCACGTAGGGGAATTTTCAAATCTAAAAACAAGAAAAAATTGCTGACCAGCGAATTTTACATTCGATTTTTTATGGCAAATTTTCAGCGTTCTTTAAAAGAACAGAAGGGGCCCTTTATAAAAAAATCCCTATGTTGTGCCAGAGTGACTGGATTTTCTTACACTTTAAGACTCGGTGCATGCAAATCAGATGTTAAATTATAGTTTTTCTAATATGTTATCAACCAGGTTGAAAACGTAGTTTCGAGAAATATGCGTTCAAAGTTTTGCTGAAAGATAATTCAACATACAAACGGTTTAAAACTTTCTTTAAATTTTCTTAAAATTTCCTTAAAACATTAGATGATAGCATTATTAACAACGCATCTTGTAGAAAATGAAATACAAAAAAATGACAATATTTTTTACGATGAGGCCCGAGGCCCGTATGAACTGAATAAAATTTACATTAACTTTTTAACTAGGGGGGGGGGGGGGGGCTTGTTCAGCTTTGCCGCCCCGGGCCTCTGACGGGCTTAGTCCGCCACTGATGATACTTCAAGTTTATTTGTAACAGTAATTGTTGATTTTTTTGCCCGTCCGCCCCTTGTGCCCCCCCCCAGAAAAAAAATCCTGGATCCGCCCTTGTGTATACCCACATTAAATTATCATGAAAACATGCTTTTATCACAATATTCAAAAAAAATTTAAACCAACGGGATTAGCAGACCGGAAGTTGGCGTCCCCGCAGGAATAGGCAGAGAGGGCGGACCGCCAAACAACTCGATCTAGGCACATCATACTTTTTGCCTAACTTATATTTTTACATCGTCTCATACATTCTCTTCTTTTATTCTGACTTGTCCCTCCGATGGATATCCGCAAATAATGTAAGGCTGATGTAAGAATAATGAGTAAGATTTAGAAAGGGATGGTTTGGGCATGTAGAGCGAATGAACGAAGAAAGCAGTGAAAGAAGAATATATGACGTAAATGTGAATGGTAGAAGAAGTCGGGGACGTCCGAGGAAGACATGGCACGATCAAGTGAATCAGATACTTGAGTCGGGCCATGTCAAAAGTCAGAATAATAGAAGAGAGTGTATGAGACGATGTATGAATGTGAGTGAGGCAAAGAGTGTGTGCCAAGACCGAGTTGTTTGGCGGTCCGTCCTCTCTGCCTACCCCTGCGGGGAAACGGCGTGATGGTTAGTTAGTTAGTTAATTTCTCAACTATTTCTTACATGTTGGTCGTTTTCGTTATTGGTTGAATTTCGATTTTTCCCTATAACGTGGGGAAATTTCCCCTGAGATTACCTATTTTGTTGAAAAATAATCTTCAATATTATACGAACAGCTTATAAAAACTGACAGATATCCAAGTTTCAAATATTATGATTTTAAAATTAAATTGGGAGATGTTTACTGGGTTTTAACACTACATTCTATGTTATTTTTAATCTTAAAAATTATAAACCTCAAAAAGTTTACCAAGTTCTATAAAAATCAGCTTCTTCTCAGTATGTAGTTAAAATTAGAGGGGTATTGATATATTTCATATTACTAATATTCCCACATTTCACGAGTAAAGTACATAATTTTCCATAAATACTGGGAACTTTTCTATCTCTCAACACCGAACACCTGCTAGTAGCGTGCCAACTTGTCCATCATCGCCTGTGCAAATTGCTAGGGCTGTCAAAACATGGAAATATAAAACAACGTTGAAATATCATTTATTTATCTAAAAGTTAAGGTTTTTTGTAAAATAGAATAAAATAGTTTTTATAATAAAAAAAACATAAGCTTACATAATTCTTTAACTACGTCTTTGATGCTTCAGATTTTACGTCCGGGTTAAATCTTCCCCACAGGAAACCCTTCCACACACTATTCCAAAAACGATTGTCAAGTAAATCCACGCAATGTAAGTGCACTATATGAGTATAATAAATACAAAACAATACAAGAACAATACGCCAATCCACCAGAGACCAAATGGGAAAGTAATTCACCGACTCCAGATATTTTCATATCAGACGGTTCGGCTCGACAGAACTCAGAAAATTATACTCATAAACAATGCAGGAAACGACTAGTTTAAGAAACTTGCACAAAAAAATAAAGTAAAAATATCTTTGAATTTGATCAATAAAGTATGTATGTACAGAATATAAAAAAAATCTATTGATATGAAAAAATCCAAAATAGTGACATTTTTTTTCTTTCAGCCGACAAAATGCTGTTAAATGTGTTAGTCAATTTAAATAGCTTTAACAAAATATTCCCCTACTAGATGAAAAAACTTCAATAAGGTATATTTGCTTATATATTACAATTGATGTACTAAATATATCAACAACATCAGAGTTTTTGTTTTCTAGCTGTTGAATCGTCGCATAGGAGTGTAATATTTGGATATTGATGTGGAATTGCTACAATAATATGGTAGGTACTGTCTTGTGACTGACCTACCAGGAGTATGAAAAGAGATTACATAGAATAATGTCTTGTTCTGGTGGAATTTATTTATTAACTTATTTTTATTAATATCCTAGTGGCGTTAACATACAACATACATACATGAAAATATTACAATAAATTATATTTTTGTACCAATTAAAAAACTGATACAATTTAGAAAATAAAACTTGACTTTAAAGCTAAAATGTAGCCATATGGATACAATTGTTCATGTGTGTTACAAACAATAAAATAAAGATATGATGTACTCGTACGGTATCGAATTTTAAAAGAGAAGAATTTTGTAAAAAGAAAAAAAATAATAAAAGTTAATTATAAAAAGATAGACTGGCGGGAATATAACACCGAGATCTCGTATCTGCAATACTCGAAGAAACTTAGCACCACTCATAAAAAGGGGAAAATGAAAAGGATTTTTATTTTTGTAGAAATTTAAAAGTAATCTGGCATTTACCAATATTTCACATTCCATAGTGAAAGAAGATACTCTCAGTATCACCTTTATGAAAACCACCATTCAGAATCCAAGGGTTGCTTGAGATGGTTTTAGCCGTGTTTGGTAACTAGATTTGAATAACCAAGTAGTTCCTCTCCTTATTCAAAAAGGATACTATAGTATATAAGAAGATGCAAGAATTTGTTACAATTTTGATAGAAACAACAATTTGGTTTTCATAAGGAACATAATACAAGGTAAAAGACAGAGTGTACATGGCCGGTATTAGTTATAAACATTTCACACAGAGCGCATGCAAAAAGATCGCTCCATAAAGATCATCTGAATTAATAGCGTATAATACATAGGTTCTCAACGTGGGCGATAACGCCCCCTTGGGGGCGTTTTAGACCTTCAGGGGGGCGGTAGAAGATCCAGAGACAATTGGGGGGCGTTGAGATGGCACAGGGGGGCGTTGGCAAGTAAAAAAATATGGTTAAAAAAAGACAAACGAAACACGCTAATCACATACTAATAAAGGAAATTAAACTTTAATGGGTAATTTTTGTTATTGTGTGTACTTTAATCATTTTTATCACGTTTGCGAAAATTCATTCGAGAGTTCGGGAAGTGAATGAAAATTGAACTGATAGATTCCGTTACATTTAGATCTACATTAAATTTTATGAATGAAAATTTTAATTTGTTGATTAGAATAATTTTTTTTTTAAATTTAAATCCGATTTCACGTGAAATATCTCATACAACGGGATTACTTGTATATATTACCCTATATTCTCATACGGCAATATGGTGTGGATTATATTAAATACGGATTTATCGAAAATCCTACAAATCCATCATCGCCAATGTGCCGTATTTGTCGAAAAACATTTTCAAATGAAGCGATGAAGCCTTCTAGGCTTCAAGATCATTTTAATAAAATCCACCCGGATAAGAAAGACAAATATGTGACCTATTTTCAAGACATGAAAAAGAAGTACGAAATTCAACCAAACATATCAAAACAATTTTCGACAGCTTCTAAGCAAGACGATGATGGACCTCGAGCTTCGTACAATATCTCATTGTTGATTGCTAAAACAGGTAAACCACATACTATTGGGGATGATTTAATTTTACCAGCAGTAAAAGAAGTAATAACCACTGTGCTCCATAAACCAGCTGCAGATATTATCCGAAAAATTCCTTTGAGCAATAGTTCAATATTGATGAAATGGCTGAAAACATTGAAGAATCATTGTGCAATCATCTGCAGTCTTGTTGATTTTCAATTCAGCTGGATGAGTCCACTTTACTAACCAATGAAGCATTGTTATTGCCATACGTGAGATACATCAAAGATGAGAAAATATGTCAAGAATTATTGTTTGTTACAAATTTGGAAACAGGTACAAAAGGAGAAACCATATTTAATACACTGTAAAAGTTTTGTGACGAAAAGAAAATTCCTTTAAATAATATTTTGTCAGCTGCTATGGATGGCGCCCCAGCTATGACAGGGCGTCACAAAGGCTTCATAGCGTGCTTAAAAAATAAAGTTCCTGACTTGCTTGCTGTGCATTGCGTAATTCATCGCCAGCATTTGGTTGCGAAAAATCTGAGTGAACGCCCTTATACATCACTGCAATATGTTATCAGAGCAGTTAATAAAATCAGAAGTAACTCATTGAATGACAGATTATTTGGACAGCTTTGCATTGCCAATGATGAAGATTTCAACCGATTGCTGCTTCACACAGAGGTGCGCTGGCTGTCAAAAGGTTCATGTTTGACTCGATTTTACAATCTGTTTGAGTCTGTGATAGAGTTCCTAGGAAGCAAAGACTCAGAATTGCGCGACAACCTCACCTCATCGAAGAACGATATTGCGTACTTGACAGACCTGTATAAATTGTGTAATGATGTCAATCTCCAACTTCAAGGCGACGACTTAAATTTGATTAAGACAAAAAATTGTATTGCAGCTTTTGTATCCAAACTGCTATTATACAAAAGAAATATCGGCAGACGGGAATTTAATAACTTCCCAAATTTATCAGCAGTATCATTCAAGAACGACTACTTGCTTGTTTACAGTCAACACTTGGAAAACCTCCACAGTGATTTCAAGGAACGATTCCAGGATATTTTAAACATGGAAATACCAGATAGGGTTTTGGATCCTTTTTCAAATGTCAACACAGCAGGATCATTACAATTAGAAGAAGAACTAATAGAACTGACGACATATGAGGAATTAAAAATTAAATTTAAGAATGGCTACCAAGAGTTTTGGCTGCAGAAGCCGATTTCGAAACTGTACTCAGGATTATGGTCGATAGTTCAACGATTTTTAATAGCATTCCCATCGTCCTATTTAGCTGAACGTGGATTCAGTGCTGGAGCAACGTTGGTAACCAAAAAAGAAATAGGCTCCATATTACTGAACGCGGCGACTTACGTTTGTTTTTAAGTAAAATCGAGCCTAATATAAACAAACTTCTTAAAACGCATCAAATTCAACCATCACATTAAATAAGTCATAAATTCAACACCTTTTCTATGTTAATAAAAATACTTCTCTATATAATTAAGTACGCGTTTTAATTAACAATCTTCTTCTCAGAAATAGGATAGGAGACATAACCCATCGCCCTCCCCCACCCCCCCCCAAGATGGTATTTTTGTACCAATTAAAAAACTGATACAATTTAGAAAATAAAACTTGACTTTAAAGCTAAAATGTAGCCATATGGATACAATTGTTCATGTGTGTTACAAACAATAAAATAAAGATATGATGTACTCGTACGGTATCGAATTTTAAAAGAGAAGAATTTTGTAAAAAGAAAAAAAATAATAAAAGTTAATTATAAAAAGATAGACTGGCGGGAATATAACACCGAGATCTCGTATCTGCAATACTCGAAGAAACTTAGCACCACTCATAAAAAGGGGAAAATGAAAAGGATTTTTATTTTTGTAGAAATTTAAAAGTAATCTGGCATTTACCAATATTTCACATTCCATAGTGAAAGAAGATACTCTCAGTATCACCTTTATGAAAACCACCATTCAGAATCCAAGGGTTGCTTGAGATGGTTTTAGCCGTGTTTGGTAACTAGATTTGAATAACCAAGTAGTTCCTCTCCTTATTCAAAAAGGATACTATAGTATATAAGAAGATGCAAGAATTTGTTACAATTTTGATAGAAACAACAATTTGGTTTTCATAAGGAACATAATACAAGGTAAAAGACAGAGTGTACATGGCCGGTATTAGTTATAAACATTTCACACAGAGCGCATGCAAAAAGATCGCTCCATAAAGATCATCTGAATTAATAGCGTATAATACATAGGTTCTCAACGTGGGCGATAACGCCCCCTTGGGGGCGTTTTAGACCTTCAGGGGGGCGGTAGAAGATCCAGAGACAATTGGGGGGCGTTGAGATGGCACAGGGGGGCGTTGGCAAGTAAAAAAATATGGTTAAAAAAAGACAAACGAAACACGCTAATCACATACTAATAAAGGAAATTAAACTTTAATGGGTAATTTTTGTTATTGTGTGTACTTTAATCATTTTTATCACGTTTGCGAAAATTCATTCGAGAGTTCGGGAAGTGAATGAAAATTGAACTGATAGATTCCGTTACATTTAGATCTACATTAAATTTTATGAATGAAAATTTTAATTTGTTGATTAGAATAATTTTTTTTTTAAATTTAAATCCGATTTCACGTGAAATATCTCATACAACGGGATTACTTGTATATATTACCCTATATTCTCATACGGCAATATGGTGTGGATTATATTAAATACGGATTTATCGAAAATCCTACAAATCCATCATCGCCAATGTGCCGTATTTGTCGAAAAACATTTTCAAATGAAGCGATGAAGCCTTCTAGGCTTCAAGATCATTTTAATAAAATCCACCCGGATAAGAAAGACAAATATGTGACCTATTTTCAAGACATGAAAAAGAAGTACGAAATTCAACCAAACATATCAAAACAATTTTCGACAGCTTCTAAGCAAGACGATGATGGACCTCGAGCTTCGTACAATATCTCATTGTTGATTGCTAAAACAGGTAAACCACATACTATTGGGGATGATTTAATTTTACCAGCAGTAAAAGAAGTAATAACCACTGTGCTCCATAAACCAGCTGCAGATATTATCCGAAAAATTCCTTTGAGCAATAGTTCAATATTGATGAAATGGCTGAAAACATTGAAGAATCATTGTGCAATCATCTGCAGTCTTGTTGATTTTCAATTCAGCTGGATGAGTCCACTTTACTAACCAATGAAGCATTGTTATTGCCATACGTGAGATACATCAAAGATGAGAAAATATGTCAAGAATTATTGTTTGTTACAAATTTGGAAACAGGTACAAAAGGAGAAACCATATTTAATACACTGTAAAAGTTTTGTGACGAAAAGAAAATTCCTTTAAATAATATTTTGTCAGCTGCTATGGATGGCGCCCCAGCTATGACAGGGCGTCACAAAGGCTTCATAGCGTGCTTAAAAAATAAAGTTCCTGACTTGCTTGCTGTGCATTGCGTAATTCATCGCCAGCATTTGGTTGCGAAAAATCTGAGTGAACGCCCTTATACATCACTGCAATATGTTATCAGAGCAGTTAATAAAATCAGAAGTAACTCATTGAATGACAGATTATTTGGACAGCTTTGCATTGCCAATGATGAAGATTTCAACCGATTGCTGCTTCACACAGAGGTGCGCTGGCTGTCAAAAGGTTCATGTTTGACTCGATTTTACAATCTGTTTGAGTCTGTGATAGAGTTCCTAGGAAGCAAAGACTCAGAATTGCGCGACAACCTCACCTCATCGAAGAACGATATTGCGTACTTGACAGACCTGTATAAATTGTGTAATGATGTCAATCTCCAACTTCAAGGCGACGACTTAAATTTGATTAAGACAAAAAATTGTATTGCAGCTTTTGTATCCAAACTGCTATTATACAAAAGAAATATCAGCAGACGGGAATTTAATAACTTCCCAAATTTATCAGCAGTATCATTCAAGAACGACTACTTGCTTGTTTACAGTCAACACTTGGAAAACCTCCACAGTGATTTCAAGGAACGATTCCAGGATATTTTAAACATGGAAATACCAGATAGGGTTTTGGATCCTTTTTCAAATGTCAACACAGCAGGATCATTACAATTAGAAGAAGAACTAATAGAACTGACGACATATGAGGAATTAAAAATTAAATTTAAGAATGGCTACCAAGAGTTTTGGCTGCAGAAGCCGATTTCGAAACTGTACTCAGGATTATGGTCGATAGTTCAACGATTTTTAATAGCATTCCCATCGTCCTATTTAGCTGAACGTGGATTCAGTGCTGGAGCAACGTTGGTAACCAAAAAAGAAATAGGCTCCATATTACTGAACGCGGCGACTTACGTTTGTTTTTAAGTAAAATCGAGCCTAATATAAACAAACTTCTTAAAACGCATCAAATTCAACCATCACATTAAATAAGTCATAAATTCAACACCTTTTCTATGTTAATAAAAATACTTCTCTATATAATTAAGTACGCGTTTTAATTAACAATCTTCTTCTCAGAAATAGGATAGGAGACATAACCCATCGCCCTCCCCCCCCCCCCCCCAAGATGGTATGTAAAAGCAGTTGGGGGGCGCCAGAAAAAAAAATATTGTCAAAGGGGGCGGTGGGCAAAAAAAGGTTGAGAATCTATGGTATAATACATAAAAAGGTTAAACTAAAGGTATCAAGAAATATTTCACAAAACGTGCTAAGAAAAAATAATAAAGCGTCATCGTAACTCTTACTTCAACATTGCGGAATTCTTTTGAATGTGTGGCTGTAGTGGGTTCATGAATGTCATACACACTTTGATCCTAAAAAAAACATAATCATGTGTGAATATTTTTGATAAATTACCCAAATAATCATTATTTGATGTTGCTTACTGTTGAAACTATATTCGTAGGTAGTTCAGTACTGAAATTTTCAGAAAAGTTATCCTCGACAGCATTCTCTTCTATTCCCTGAGATCTTCGAGAAATCGATCTGTACACAAAATAGTCAAATTTAATTTGATTAATTTGTGTCATTTCACAATTAATTCATTTGAAATAATACACAGTATATTTGTGGCACGTTCCAGAGTGGAAGGTATTTTTAGTATCGCCCTGGTGTAAGACCACCATTCAGAACTGAAACGGTGCTTGAAATGGCTTTAGCCTATACATTTTATGCTATAAATAGGTTAAAAATCATACTTTTTCATTCGAAGTCTATTGAGCTGATGCCAAGTTTTGGAACGCCATTTGTTTCCCATGTTTAAATTTTTATACTGAAAAATTATTATATATTATTAAACAACTTAAAATTTTTCAAGTGATATTATTTTTTCTACTTTCTTTAAAAATTGGCTTTAAACTGTGGTCACACGTATTATTAGGCGAACGAACAAAATGTGTGTCAGTAATGAGATAAAAACAGCTTTGTCTGAAAATGATATTTTACGAAAAAACTTAAAATTGTTGTAAATATTTACTGGTTGGAGATTAATTTGCATCTAAATATATATATATATATATATATATATAATTATATTATAAAAGTAAATTAAAATCTTTACAACTTCTTTAATATAAATTTATTTTCTTTGTTGAATATTTTAGACGACATGAAGGAATGTTTGATGAAAAATGTGAGGTAAAATGATTTTTTTCAAAAATATCTACGTTTGTAGAACGTGTAACTAAAAAACGGCTGGGATTTCGAAAATTACATAAAGAATAAAAGTTGGAGATGATTTTATGAGCTTTTACTTAATTTCAGAAAATTTTCCTCTGCAACGCACCGTTTTCGAGATATAAGCGGAAACCTGAAAATTGGGACCTCCCCCCCACCCCTTAACTCACCACCTAGACGTCAGGACTTTTAGTATGTTTACACCCTAAGCACCCTAAACAATTTTTTGAAGGAATCGCTTAGGTTCCTGCTCACGCACCCTAAAACCTTTTGGATCATTCATTGACTGGACGAACTTGTCTTAAGCAAAGTAGATTCAGAATCAAATTGAATTTGAGGACGATTTACGCAGATTATTGTTTATAAATTAATATGTTCGTAAAAAGAAAAATAAATAAGTTAAAAATAGAAGAAAAAGTATGGTAAAAAGCTTCTGTTCCCGTGGTGAAATTTGAGTCCTCAGTTTTCCGCTTCTACCACGAATTTCCTGACACCGTGTGTACAAGGTAATGTTGCATGTCTATAATTTGCGCAACGTTGGGTATTAATGCTAGTAAATTATTATTCATAATTAGGTCACCGTAATGTACCACGGGTTTCCCGCCACCGTGTATATGTCGCAGGCAAACCGTAAAATCAGGCCGTTCTTGATGCGTCTGAGGCACTTCACGATCTGCTGCCAGGCACTTCACGAAGTAACTAGGCGCACCATGATCTGCCTGATTTTACGATCGACCGCCGACATATATAAGGCAATGAAGTATGCGTGTAACTCGCGCAACGCCGGGTATGCAAGTAAATTATTGTTTATAATTACCACGGTAATAACAATGAACCGGTCACCGTAATGTACCACGTATTTTTCGACACCTTGTATATGTCGCAGGCCAATCGTAAAAACAGGCAGATCACGATGCGCCTCAGGCACATCACGATCTGCCGCCATTTCACGATGCAGCAGATCATGATGTGGCTAGGCGCAACATGATCTGCCTGATTTTACGATCGGCCTACGACATACATATGCAAGGTAATGTTTCGAGCGTATAATTCGCACAACGCCGGGTATTAGTGTTAGTGAATTATTGTTTATAATTACGTCACCGGAATGTACCACCGGTTTCCCGCCACCGTGTATATAAGGCAATGTTGCTTGCGTGTATTAATGCTAGTAAATTATCGTTTATAATTACCGCGGTAATTACAATTGAATCGGTCACCGTAATGTACCACGTATTTCCCGACACCGTGTACCTATACACGGTAAGGCTGGGTAGTATTGCTAGTTTATAATTTCCGCGGTATAAACGGATAAATCGGTCACCGTAATATCCATGAATCACAATGTATTGAAGTTATTACCCATTTTCTTTGATCAAATATACTTTGTCGAAGCCCATTTACGCGTACATAATAATATATATATAATAAAAATTTGAATTGCACATACCGATGAATCTTTACAGTCATTATTTACTTTAGAATGTTGATTCTTTTCTCTAAAAATTAAACAACATGTTATAAAAAATACACAATAAATCTGACAGATTCGTTCCAACGACCCTGTAGCATATAAGGTATATACAACGTAAATTGATAATCAAATATTACTAATCTTTGTTTTTTCTCGTTATATTTCTCCCAGTTATGTTTTTGGTGTGGTAATTTTGATTTTTTTTATGAAAGTTCTCTCTTTATTGATTTTTCTCCCCATTTTAAGCGGACGAATAAGTTTAAAATGTTATGAACTGGACCGGCGCGGACAACACGACCGCTCGCTGCCGTGAATCGACAGATACTAAGAGTTTTGGTTAGCGCCGTGCGCGTCAAAATACAGAATAAAATATTCACAAAAGCGTGTCGCAAATTCAACAGAATTATATACTCGAGAAAATATTTTTGGTTAAAAATTATTTCTAATATTTCAATAACGTCTTAAGTTAAATTTCTGTGTTAAAAATTCCGAGAGAAATCAATTTGTAAGTGTGTAATAAATAAGTCAAGTTGTAGTATTTTCGGCACAAAACGGGTGCTTGGATTTTTATTTTAATGATTTTATTTGAAATTAAATTAAAATTCTAAATCATATTTTGCCTAGATAATGAACAGTTTTATAATACTGTATTACTATTTGGTATGATATATGTATTGTATAATAACTTTACTCGTTTGAAAATTAACAAATATTGCCATCGACCAACAGTAAAACTATTTTTTTATTAAAAAAATGTTAACTTTTTCAAAATTTAAAATATAAGTTTACCACATAAAATAACGATCTTTCGAAATCAATTTATCGTTTTTCTGTAAAAAGCTTCGACACGTCTATGAGCTCATTCAAAAATGTCATTTTTCAGCTTTGTCTGGTTATTAACTCTTAACTAATTCCTTTTGACATGTTTCTTTTTAAATGATAAACAGGTTAAATGTGGAAAAGTTTAAGCATATCATCGTCTGTCTCCTTGCTACGCATGTTTTTGAAATCCTTTTTGACACGCTTCCTTCAAATTACACGAACAAATTATACAGATTGATTTCATTCATACAGTGTATATGGATACATCTTAATAACTAATACACTTACGTTTTTCAACATAGCTTTACGGAACAGAGCGTCACAGACAACCAGTCGGGCGGATATCATCAAATAAATAATTGAATTTTTTAATATTAATTTATACATTGTGAAGTTAAACTACTGTTTTATTGGGTAATATTTTTATTAAACAGAAAAAAATGGTTTTTAGTACAAAAAAATGATTTTAAAGTACGTTGATTTACGTAGTTTAAAATATTTAAATACGTCATAATTAAGCTACATTATAAAAATATATAAACAGGTTGAGATGTTTTCTATTACAAAATATTTTTATATATCTTTTTCATATTATATACGATTACAGATGGAAAAAACTGGGGGTCGACTGACGATTTATTGAAAACTGCTATTTTATAAACAGTTTTAAAGTAAGAATAACTTTTTTTGTTAATATTTAAATTTAACTGGGGGCTTACAACATACATACATCTAATAAAATATTTTGACAAATATTTTTTTTAATGTGCTGTTACGTGCACAGAAGATTTTGAAAACACGCTAAACCACAAAACTTCGAAAAATATTGAAAAATCCCTTGTGCCCTATAAAAATAAAAATGTTATGAATAAATAAATAGATAATAAATAAATAATGTTTTGTGACCTAATAGGGGTGCCCGGGTTCAGAAAGTGAAGTTTGTCTAGGTCTTTGCGGGGAATGCGTGTGCCCAACTACTGCGTGGCGGGCCAGGTTGGGAGAGACTAATTGAAGGAGTCCTAACCTAGAACTCCCTGGACTCGCCTTTAAACTGGGAATGACACTGGGAATAACATTATTAGTTAATAAGTGTACCGTCACCCCGAGAACCATTTATTGGATAACCAACACCTCTGTCGTAAGTCATCCCAAGTGGTTCGCTACTTTTGGTGACTTAGCAGGGGTACCCGGGTTAAGGGGCGAGATTTGTCTAAGTTCGTGCGGCGAACGCGTTTGCCCCACATAATGCGTGGCAGGCCGGATCGGGAAAGACTGGTTGAAGGAAACTTCTTTTTCATGAGCTTCACGCAGGAGGCCCTGAAGAAGATAATTCTTCGTAAATTATTTTTAGGAAAGGAGGGAAAGGAAGTTCTGAGACCGAAAAGGTTTGTAGGTGTGGGCAGAAATCTGGGAATCAGTGTGTCCAAGAGTGACGGACGTATAAATCCATCCCTCCCATTGCGGTGCATGTCATGTTATCCACGGGTATCCTTCCCAGTTGGACAGACAAAGGATCATTTTGTAACGTATTGTAATATGTATGTTTATAAATAAATAAATAGAGTACCAACCACTCTCTCCCTATCCCTATTCACAAACCTCACCCCATGAATCCGGGCACCCCGGCTAAGTCACTAAACGTACGGAACCATTTAACCTAGACCTATTAGATGGGAGGCGGATATGTGTATCTACAGCCTTCCCGGGAACCATTTATTGAATACGTCACCAGTGGTTCACTACTTTTGGTGACTTTGCAAGAGTGCCCGGGTTCAAGGGGTGTCTAGGTCTTTGCGGCAAACGGATTTGCCCACCTGCTGCGTTACCCATTCGTAGAAAACCTATCGTCTTGCATTTTAATGTAGAGAAGAGTAACAATTTGGTTTAGTAATTAAAATTTAGAATTTGCGCTCCGCTGCCTCGGGAACCATTTATTGGATAACCAACTCCTTCTTAATAGGTCCCCCTTTGCGGCAAATGCGTTTGCCCACCTACTGCGTGGCGGGCCGAATCGGGAAGGACTGATTGAAAGAGACTTGGGAGAGAGAATTTGGGAGATGGATACCGTTTCTCCAGGAACTATTTATTGGATAACGAACACCTCTGCCGTAGGTCAACACAAGCGATTCATTACGTAAGATTAAGTACTTTCGCACGCCACAATTTGAATTCCGCCACTTCCGAATTCGTAGCCAAGATCGTAGTGCAATGCATTATCGAGGAATTATACATATTTACCAAAATAAAATTTAATTGCGCACGTCATTTAAACTTGTGACATCCAAATTCGTAGTCAAGATTTCAATGCACTGCATTATTGTTGAATTATACAAACGTATCAAATAAAATTTACCTCCGCCCGCCACAGTTCGAACTTGTAACCAAGATTATATTGATATCCGAATTTGTAACCAAGGATCATAATGCATCGCATTATCGAGCAATTATACGTTTTAATCAAAATAATATTTACTTGCGCACGCCACAATTTGTTCTTGCGACTTCCGAACTCGTAGTCAAGATCGTAATGCAACGCATTGTCGAGGAATTATATCAAAATCTTTATCAAAATAAAAATTACTTGCGCACGCCACAATTCGAACTTGCGACTTCCAAATTCGTAGCCAAGATCGTAATGCAACGCATTGTCGAGGAATTATATCAAAATCTTTATCAAAATAAAAAATTACTTAGCCAAGATCGTAAGACAACGCATTATCGAGGAATTATACATATTTATCAAAATAAAATTTACTGGCGCATGCCATTTAAACTTGCGACATTCGAATTAGTCAAGATTAGTCAAGAGTAGTCAAGATCGCACTGCACTGCATTATTGTTGTATTATACAAACGTATCAAATAAAAATTACCTCCGCACGCCACAATTCGAACTTTTGACTTCCGAATTCGTAGTCAAGATCGTAATGCCCCTCGATATCGTTGAATTATACAATTTAATCAAAATTATATTTACTTGCGCACGCCACAATTTGTTCTTGCGCCGAATTCGTATTGATCGTAATGCAATTTGTTCTTGTGACTTCCGAATTCGTAGAGATCGTAATGCAATGCATTATCGGGGAATCATACGTATTTGTCAAAAGAAAATTTACTTGGCCACGCCACAATTTGAACTTGCGACTTCCGAATTCGTAGTCAAGATCGTAATGCAACGCATTGTCGAGGAATTATATCAAAAACTTTATAAAAATAAAAATTACTTGCGCACGACACAATTCGAACTTGCGACTTCCAAATTCGTAGCCAAGATCGTAAGGCAACGCATTATCGAGGAATTATACATATTTATCAAAATAAAATTTACTGGCGCATCCCATTTAAACTTGCGACATCCGAATTCATAGTCAAGATCGCACTGCATTGCATTATTGTTGTATTATACAAACGTATCAAATAAAAATTACCTCCGCACGCCACAATTCGAACTTGCGACTTCTGATTTCGTAGTCAAGATCGTAATGCCCCTCGATATCGTGGAATTATACAAATGCATCAAATAAAGTTTACTTGCGCTCGACATATTTTAAACTTGCGACATCCGAATTCGTAGTCAATTATCATAATGCATTATCGAGGAACTATACAAATTTATCAAAATAAAATTGACTCGCGCACGCCATTTGAACTTGCGACTTCCGAATTCGTAGTCAAGGATCATAATGCAACGCATTGTCCAGGAATCATACATATTTATTAAAATAAAAATTACTTGCGCACCCCACAGTTTGTACTTGCGACTTCCGAATTCGTAGCCAAGACCGTAACCCAACGCATTATCGTGAAATTATAAAAAATATCAAATAAAATACTTAAAAACTTTTTATGAAACCCTGAGAATGAGAAAATCGAAATCAAAAACAAAAATCAAAACCAAAACCAAAATCAATATCTCAACCCAAAATCAAAATCAAAATCAAAATCCAAATCGAAATCCAAACCAAAATCAAAATCAAAATTAAAATCTCAAACCAAAACCAAAATCTCAAACCAAAACCAAAATCAAAATCAAAATCTCAAACCAAAATCAAAATCAAAATCAAAGTAAAAATCAAAATCTAAATTAAAATCAAAATTAAAAAATCAAAATACCTAATAATCAAAATAAAAATGCAAATAAAAATTAAAATCAAAATCAAAATTAAAATCTCAAACCAAAATCAAAATCAAAATCTCGAACCAAAATCAAAATCACAATCAAAATCAAAATCAAAATCAAAATCAAAATCAAAATCAAAATCAAAATCAAAATCAAAATCAAAATCAAAATCAAAATCAAAATCAAAATCAAAATCCAAATCCAAATCAAAATCAAAATCAAAATCACAATTTAAATTAAATTTTAAACCAAAATACATTAAAAAAGAAATTAAATAAAACGAATTGAAATAAGAACGTACAGGTACCTACTAAAAGAAGCTGAAAAGTACGACAGACGGGCACCTATGTTGGCGGTCAAAACTTGGCATTTATATGGATCAACAACAAAAAAACGTGTAAAATGTATAAGACACCGAACAATGGGCGTGTCTTACAGCTAAATCTTGATGGTATAAATTGATCCACATGGATCAGGATGTGTATGCCAGCTTGTGTAATGGATCAGCATATCCGGATGGATCAACACGTGCAAACGGATCAACTTAAAACTGGTGTACCGTCGCGCAAGATCAACGTTTTACGAGGGGAGATAAATATATATAAATATACCAACGGGTGACCGGCAATCAGAAGGTCACGGGTTCAATTCCCGTTGGCGGCCAGTATCTTTTCTCGGGAGATTTTTTCAATGTAGATGAGTGTTTCAGGCTGATAATTATTGATTATAATATTTGTTATCTACCCTTTGTGCTATGCATAAAAATCTTGTTTAAAACGTAAGTTTATCAATTAAAAATAATAATTAATATTTGACCAGTTAAAGTATTTCAGCAAAAAATGCAGACATAATTAGTCTCGACGCCACCTAGCGGGAGATTTAGTATTAACAATACCTCTCTCACAAAAATAAAGTTGGTTGTTTTCAGTTGGAAAAATGTAATAATAAGTAATTTTCGAATGAAACACTAGTATATATTGAATTATTTGGCGGGTATTAGATAAGCCGCCATAGCTCAGTGGTCAGAGCTGCTGACCGGCAATCAGAAGGTCACGGGTTCAATTCCCGTTGGCGGCCAGTATCTTTCCTCGGAAGATTTTTTCAATGTAGATGAGTGTTTCAGGCTGATAATTATTGATTATAATATTTGTTATCTACCCTCTGTGCTATGCATAAAAATCTTGTTTAAAACGTTAGTTTATCAATTAAAAATAATAAAACTGTATATTTGCACAAAAAACAAAGCTACACTGTTGCACCAAGACACTCCTAGCGTTTCCAAATATTTTGTTTTGAGATAATGAGGAAAGCAATATTCGAATGCTCACCATAAATCAAATATTATTTTTACATGTCTTTGTTTTATATATTTAATATGCTATAAAATAATACGCTGTAAGCAAAACGGTCTGGTATATTAGTATGACATTTTGAAATTTCATACTAGTAACCCAGAAAAGATAATTTTTTTGTTTATTTCACTACAAATTTTTCTGCATTATAAATGATTTGGTGGTGATTACGAATAATATGCGAATTGTACCAGATAGAGAGTACACTTTTACATTTAACTGCATACTCAACTCAAATTTCGTGAATATCCGACTAATCAACTAGATGATCGTCGATAAATACATTTCTGAAGTTCCCGACGTTTCCCGGGATTTAGAAGAATTTCTGGAAATCAAATGTGGACCACAATTTTCCTCTGAGTTTGAACGTCAAATTTTCAAAATTTCATCAAAATGTAACAAATACTGTTTTGGGGTACAAAATAGGAATGGGTGGTTTTTAGTAAGTATTTTCATTTTGAGAGAGAACTTTCCAATGTTTTGAAGGTCAAGGTGTAAAATCCAAACCGCCCGCCACAAACATTGAACTTTATATATTAGATCGCATTTTAAAATAAAAAATGTTGTATGAAACATGAATGTAGCACCGTCGTTAACGACACCAAGCGGTTAGCTACGTTCGGTGAATTAGCAGAGGTACCCGGTTACAAGGCGTGATGTTTGTAGAGGTCTTGGCGTCGAAACTGGTTGAGGGACGTAACTTAGACCTCTCCAGCCGGGCCCTATCGACCCATCGGCTTGCACCGCGGTTGGAGGGATGAATTCATAAGTCCAATACTCCTGGACAGTCTGGACACGTTGACTCTCAGATTACTACCCGCACCTCATACCTTTTTCCTTCCCGGAGCTTCCTCTCCTTCCTTTCCCTTAAAAACCCTTCACACAGAATATTTTAATTTTTTTTCGTCAAGGCCTGTTAATTTAATGTACCTACTGTCTGTGTTTAGGTTAGTGTACAATAAAGCTGTCCTGAAAATTTAAAAATAATAGTTTATAAAATAATAAAGTAGTTAAAAATAAAAGAATTCTCCATTTAATGGTAATGTCAAGCCACAAACTTTTTTGATAATTGAATTATGCATGTAATATTTTATAAAAATATTTTTTACTAAAAACCTTTACCCAATAATAAAATGTATAGCTACCTTCCCTTTTTGGTTCTGCAGGACCTGTTCAGAATGTAAAAACTAAAATGAAAACTAAAATGTTTCATGTTATTTCGTGACGTATTTCTTGACGTTTGTTTAAAATAAAAAAAATACACCTCTTGTCACTCAATGAACGCTCTGTAGTTATTTCTTCGAGCGATTTTACGAGCGTGTACGGCTCAGAGTAACTGAGGTGTACGGCTAATTCAGTGGCGTAGCGTGCCTTGGAGGGGCCCTGTATCAAAATCAGTTGGGCCTTTATTTTTGCTCGGTACAATACGTGATCACGTATTTTCATGTACTGAAGGTTTCCATTGTTCTTTCAAAAAGCAAAATTCACCCTTCGCTATTGGTAGATAGTAAGTTTTTCTTACCATTGAAATCTAAATCACCCACAGAAGCTGATTGCTGAAAAAATGAAGAAATTTTGGGCATTCTCCACTGGGATAATCTCTTTTCCATTCACTCATCTTTTCACAAATCAAACTAATTAACCAATAAATAATCAGAAGAAAAAGATTGTATTGTATTACAATGTAATAAATAACGTTTGAACCGGAATGAAATAAAACGCATAAAAATATTGCTCTCCGTGGTTTGTCATTGTACATTGGATATTGCGGGATTCCCCGTTTAAGAGAATGACTTAAACGGAGAATCGCTGGAAAAAAGAGATTGCTTTTTTTGACGTTTGTCGTTACTGAAGTGAAAACTCTATAGGCACGGATGACAATTTTTGTTATATGTTTTTTTCCCGGGAAGCATGAGATTAAGTGACATTGTGGATTACATTTTACTAATTTTTGATTACACACGTTAGGGGTCCCTGTAGCCCGGGGGCCCCGTATGATTGATACGGCGGTAGCTACGCCCCTGGGCTAGTTTATACCAAGTAGGATTGATAAATTCATCTCCATAATACGTCACGCGTGATATTTGAGGCATATGATTGGTTGATGAATGACAATAACTACATAATGAGCTTTGAGAACGAACTTTGTGATCGATTTTAGGAACTTGCATTAATATTATCAAGATTTTCTAAGTGAGGCGGTGGTATACGAGGAAGATTTGTTATGTATTGTTAACATTAATTTACAAGGCGTCATTATTCATAGGCAGGCTACTTAGGTAAGGCATATCTAGCCTTTATTGATCGATGGTAAATACTCATAATATTCAGTATATTTGGCAATTCTAATTGTGGATTTATTTTCCAGGGTTTTATGACATTCACCGAAGTAGACTTCAACAATATCATGAGCAATTTGCTGGGACCGACTCCAGATACTAATATCTACAGCTTGTATGTCGGACGAATATCTACGCTCAAACTGCTGACTCATATCTTTGAGAACCAAAGTGAGGACGAATATCTACAGCTCAAATTAATATCTATGACGGTCCCAGTGGTGACGAATATCTATGGAGCGTAGGTGGGACTAATATCTACCGAGGGCAGCTGAGCAAGAGGTTGTACGGAAAGTATAAATTACTTCAATTACATAATACTAACCTAACCTTACTTTACCTAACTTAACATAAATTAAGTTTTTTAAACTGCATACGCAATATTACGTTATGCCAATATGCTATACATAATTGCAAATCCAACCTCTGTCAGTGCTGTAGATATTCGTCGACATCACCTGTTCCATAGATATTAGTCAGCAGTTTGAGCTGTAGATATTCGTCCTCACTTTGGTTCTCAATTCTTGTATGAGATGGGCATTTTTAACGTTGACGTTTCAAGCCTCCGCCTATCTTCTGGGGTAAGAGATGATCGTCGGATGAGTCTTTCTCCTTCTTTCCAAAGGGTTTTCGGGACTTCAAGCGGCATGCCAGGTGAGAGACGACATCATCGCATCCCCAGCCAGAATGTCTGATCTCACAATGATGGTCACAAATCTGAGGTTAACAATGTTATGAAATGTTCCTAAAGTAAAAATTAAAAAATACGATTTATACGATACGATATGTAAACAACGTTTGGTAAATATTTACCTAACCGCCGCAAGCCGCTTCACTTTTAATAGGCATACATTTAAAGAAATAAACTACCCATAAACTTAATTACCAAAAGAAACATCGGTTTCAGTCCGGATAGACGGAAAAAATATGCATTAAAATTCGATTTTTATTCAATCAAAGTTAAAAACTTCCGTTGCCGCCATTTTTGTTTTGTATGGATTTGACATTTGCGAAGTTTTGTTTCAACCTAAATACGCATGAATTACTTAATTTACCTAAACTAAGAACCTAACAACCTATTTTGTGAAGGTAAATAGTTGTTTCTTGTGTTAATTATTGAAATGAAGTGTGATTTCCATAATCCGTGCTTAAAAATGCGGCGGCTTACGGAACAATTAATCAACGTTTTTATGAGGTGTTAGAATATTTTCTGAAACGAAATATGGAAAAACATTAACTACTATTACCCATAAGCTTATTTTCACGATAAATTCAAAAAAGTATTCCGTTCAAACGTCATTTTAACCATCTCTATCATATATATATATATATATATATATATATATATATATATATATATATATATATATATATACATGATTTACAGATAAATTAAGGTGAATGATAATGTTTTATGTAATTAATTACCTGATCTCTTGATCAACATTAAACACTTTTTTCACCTTTAGAATTCATGTAAGCATTTTTTTAATAAAATATGTCCACCGGCAAATCAGTAATATAACGGCATCTATAAATAAACATGGCGGATGGCGAATCCATAGATGCGAATCTATTTCCTGCAATTAGTGCAGATTCCTGCATTTGGTACCATAAATAATACATACATTTGGTACCTTTTTTTAGTGACGTAGGTGTATGAGCAACTCTTTCTGACACACGTAGAGAGCGAGAGATGGCAAAAATCAAAACTACAGACCTATCTAGAATTCAGCTTTGTCTGTGGTGTGTGGCACTTTCAGTAATTTCTAAAGGCCCTGATCGACGGGCGAGTAAAACCGCGGTCTTATGGCTCGTCGGTAAAGCTCGCCGGTGTATCATTGCAAAACCGCGGTTTTGTGAGTTGACGAGCCTGGCTCGTGGCTCGTCATGTTTGCTTGATTTTTTACTCAGCTCGTCGTTCAAAACTGCATGTCGATCACGGCCGGCGAGCCAAGCCGTCAGTGGGATTGGTATATTTATGCCGTCAGTTATCGGCAGGCGGGTTTAACTCCGAGCCAAAACGTGGTCAGAATCTTTGGGTGACTTCACAAGTCCACTTCGATTTGTTTATGGTCACCGGCTACTAAATCAACCAATAGGAATCTTTTATTTTTGTTGCATTTTTCTGCTTTATTTACGTTTGATTGACAATTGACATTTACAATAATTTACATTTCCGACGCAATAAGTAACGATTATGAACTTTGGGAATTCACGATCAAATAAAAAATGGGAGAACAGGACCCGCAATTGGAACAAAATTACAGGTGGGAGTCTTCCTTTGGTTGTTATTTCAGTGTTCCTAAAGTATTTTTTGAAATGTATTGCTTAATTGTATTTTAAACTGATGTACCTACATGTTTCCGTTTTCAGAACATATTTATGTTTCACCTGGGATCTAACAATTGACGCTATCCAACATCACGATTACATCTTAAAAAAGTAAATATGTTTTCTATATTGCATTTTCTTTTCTTATTTTCAACATTTTTTATATTTGTATCAGTAAATTAATAAATTTATTTGTATTTTTCAGTGGAATCTGAACCAACAAAACTTTACTTGTTTACAATATAACATTCTTTATCCACACTTCAATACATTCGCTTCTGTTTCTGGAGATGGTTACATGACGTTAAGGGAAATACTATCAGTCATGGTGCATGATGCAGAGGTAATTATTATTTTTTTAACTTTCATTTTACAAAAACGTCAGTCAAATTTAATGTATTTGAGTAGGCTTCTTTATATAAGTAAGTAGGTATCCTAGAACTTGGTTTAATATGAGAGTTATCATCAATTAAAAGTTAAAAGACATGGGAGGAATAAATGTAACTACATACATACATAGGTATGTACTATAATACACATATACAAATACAATAAAAATTGCATTATTTTACAAATTTCCATAACTGAACCAATGTAGTTTTTAGAAAATATAACTTATCCTATTTTTTATGATTTCAGGGAAAATATGGTGAGCTGAGCTACTTTAAATGCCAAATAAACAAATATAATGTTTTTTTGAGCCCCTTATGAAGAATCAAATATCTCATGCAAAGTAATGTCTCCGTGCATCTTGGAAATATAATAAATTTATTTTTACCTGCCGAAAGATATAATAGGTACGTTCAAAAGAGAAATGTATCTAACAACGTCCTCATGTGGCAATTTTCTACAGAAATATAACCTGCTTATATTGTATTCTTGTTTAAAATATGTACATGTAATTCTGAGTTTTAAATTTTTCTGTTAAAAGATGAAAATATTTTAAATTCAGTAGTTTTGTAGGAACGCATAATCATATTTTAATTACGTATTCTTGTATTTCCTTTTTCTACATGTTTATAATAAAATTCTTACCATGTAATTACGAGTTTTATTTTTAAAATAATATTTTAGGCTAATGATTTGGGTGGTATTGGGTAGGTACAGAAAGAAAATTATATTGTCTATGGTCGCGCATTGTTCTGTTGTTGCTTTCTCTATCTTCGTCTATGGTGTGTGACGTCACAGGTGATAAAATTATTGCATTTTGGTGGTGAAATAGTGACCAAAATATTTACGTACTAAAGCCCGAAGTTATCGATCTAGTGGGTGGTTTGGTATATTTATGGTTATCGGTGACAGCGCTAGAGGACTGACGTCACGTAATAATGGATCTGCGAATTCACATTCACGATTTCATCGTAGAATTCATAAATAAATAATAAATTCATATACTCACAACAACTACCGGTGTGACAACATAATTTGTTAAAGTGTCAAAGTTCTTAGCAAATTTAAAAATATAAATCTGTACTTCTAAGTGATATATTGTGTCAAAACAATTACCTCAATAGTAATTCTGTGTACTGAACATTGAATTTGGTGAAATCAAGTGACAGAACATTGTAGAAATTAAAATTGAAGAATTTAATTATCATCGCAGATAATATTTATTGTTACCCACCATGAATTCTACCTGCAATCAATGTAGCAAGACAGTGCAAACGGCTGACTGTATGAAGTGTATAAATAGCAAAAACCAAATGCATCTCAGCTGTGCCAAAATTACCTCCGCAGCTTTTAAGAAGATGTTTGATGAGAACAAGGAGTCATGGATGTGTGCTAAATGTAAAACAGGAGAATCACCACTCTCCAGCAATCTCAACTCTAATGACTCAACAATTCTTCTCAGTGAAATAAAGAAACTCTCCTCACAACTGCACTCAATGAATTCAAAACTGGTTTCTTTTGAACAAACAATCGTCCACAATAATAGCACAATTGAAGACTACACCAATAAAATTCTGGTATTAGAAGAAAAACTAAAAAAAAATGGACAAACTTGAAGCCGAAGTAATTGAATTAAAAAAGATTGTTACGTATTTGGACAAAACAAACAACGATAGAGAACAACAGTTGCTCATCAATAACATAGAAATCTTCGGTCTGACTGAAAAGCAAGACGAAAACCTAGTTTCCAGTCTAACTAAAATTGCGTCAAATGTCGAACTAACAATTAAGGAAGAGTATATTGAATTTATCACTAGAGCCAAACCACGCCGACATCCTCAAGAGGGACTATCAGCAGCTCACCGTGACGCCCACCCTCGGAACGTGGTGGCTAAATTCGTCAACAGAAGGAAGAAGGATGAATTGATAGCGGCTATTAAAAAGAAGAAGGGGGTTGACAATAAGAGTTTAGGTGTTGCAGGAGGTAAAATTTATGTCAATGACCACCTTACAAGAAAAAATAAATCCTTGTTGAGATCAGCCAAAGAATTCAAAAATGTTAATAATTATGATTTTTTTTGGGTGAGAAACTCGAAAATTTATTTAAGAAAAAATATCACCTCTCCTGCTATACTTGTATCTGGTCAAAACCTTCTAAACAATTTAACATAATAATTTTTCTTAAATTTATATTATATTTTATTTTAGATTTTCTACCTGTATCATTTTTCCACTCAACTTTACACACACATGACTCAACTTCTCAATCAATACATCACAAAAACATTCATTCATTTCTGCGCAGATTGACAAATATGCTCACCCCAGTGGACTTTGGGCTGCTGATTAATTATTATCATATTAGTAGCCTCATTTCGACTAATGCTTTATTTTTAATAATTATTATATTTATTTCAAATCGTAATAGGATAATAATTTTTTCATTTACACAATGCATGACACTATCGTAATTTTTTATCAAAATGCACGAGGCCTTCGATCCAAAACCAAAGAATTCTATCAAAATGTCCTGATTAACGAATTTGACTTAATCTTATTTAGCGAGACGTGGTTAGTTGACAGCATATCCGATGATGAGTTGTTTGATTGCCGGTACAACGTTTACAGAAATGACAGAGACACTATTCTAACGGGTAAAACTAAAGGGGGAGGCGTTGCTATAGATATAAAAAAAGATTTTAAAGTTCGATCACGAAAATCATGGACTTCAGATATATGGATCTCACTGTTATTAAGACATTCGAAACATCATATTTCTAACATTCATATTTGTTGCTCTTACTTACCGGGGGTTAGTCCTAAGTTATCTAATGCGCAGCGTTTATCTATCATCAATAGTCATACAACTGCCATATCTGATCTAACTACTGAATATCCAAACGACATTTTTCTAATATTAGGCGATTACAATATGCCAAACATGAGCTGGAACTCTACGTGTCAGCCACGTAGTACTGATCTCTGCGCTTCTACCCTCCTTAGTTGCCTTTCGTTCTCAAATTTAACACAGTATAATGCAATTTATAATTCTCACGGACGAATTTTAGATCTCGTGTTTTGTAACACTACAGTCAACATCTCCGCTGCCGACTCTCCACTAGTAATCGAAGATGCACATCATAAATCTATTATAGTTGAACTTAATATTCCCCTCCCTGCTGTCGTTCTTAAACCCCAGATAATCAAATTGTTTAATAAAGTTAACTATGATGTAGTCAATGATGCTCTCAGAAATAGTGATTGGTCTTCTGTACTGAATGCGCAAGACGTTGGCACTGCGGTACACCATTTTTATAGTATCATTGATGCCATAATAGATGACATGGTTCCAAAAAAAGTAACCAGATCAACTAAATTTCCATCATGGTATTCGGCGGCTTTAATTAATATAACGAAAGAAAAATTAAAGTTTTTTCGTGCCTGGAAACGCTACAAGAATCCATTGGATTATCAATCTTTCGCATTACTCCGCAAAAGACAAAAGAAGATTTCTAATCTTACTCATAAAGCCTATATTGCCCAATTGGAATCTAATATTCAAAATAATGTTAAAAAAATATGGTGTTATGTTAAGACGCAAAGAAAATCTCCCATTATACCTGAACACATGACATATCATTCCACAGCGGCACACGACAGCAAAGAAGTTACTAACCTTTTTGCTGATTACTTCTCAACAGTCTTTACAAATGAAATTCCAACTCCTGATGCTAATAATACGGTAGATCCTCTTAACAACACATTAATATCTTCAATCAAAATAAATGAAGAAATCACCTTAAAATATCTCTCAAGCATAGATATTAACAAAGGACCAGGAATAGATAGGCTGCCCGGGATTTTTATACGCAACTGCAGTAAATACATCTGTGTTCCGGTTTGCGCCATCTATAAAAAATCACTGACAGAAGGATCGTTTCCTCTCAAATGGAAATCAGCCGTTATCACACCAATCTTTAAGACAGGTGATAAACATGACGTCAAAAACTACCGTCCAATTTCCCAACTTCCTATTCTAAGTAAAGTTCTTGAAAAAATTGTTTTTGATCAATTGTACTCTACTATTTCGACAATCATTACGCCGAATCAGCACGGATTTATGAAAGGTAGGTCTACAACATCCAACCTTGCCCTTTTCATTAACTTCTTGCATAGCAAGATGGATGATAAGGAGCAAGTCGATACTATGTATACAGACTTCTCTAAAGCCTTTGACCGTGTAATTCACTCAATTCTTTTGAAAAAACTCATCCTCCTTGGTATACATGGCGACCTGTTTAGATGGATTAAGTCTTACATTAGTAATCGCAATCAGGTAATATTAATCATCGGCGTCTTCTCAAAGTCTATAGAGGTAATATCTGGTGTCCCGCAAGGTTCCCACCTAGGTCCGCTCTTGTTCAACATTTATATAAATGACATTGGATCATGCTTTCAAAATTCCGAATATTTGCTTTACGCTGATGACATGAAAATATTCAAAGTGGTGCATTCTCTCTCTGACTGTGAAGCGTTACAAAGTGACCTAGATAGGCTTTGCAAGTATTGCAAAGTTAACTGTTTAGATATCAATATTTCCAAATGTCACACTATGACATTCACCAGAAATAAACATATAATTGAGTACTCTTATTCACTCCATAATGAACCGGTCATCTCTAAAAAGGAATGTAAAGATCTTGGCATTTACCTTGATAGCAAACTTATATTTAGTAAGCATATCGACTCAATCGTTAACAGGTCATATAAAATGCTTGGTTTTGTTCTCCGTGTCAGTAAAGTATTCAGTAACCCGCGTACAGTAGTAATGTTATATTTTGCATTAGTCAGAAGTACACTGGAATATGCCTCACCAATTTGGAACCCGCAGTACAAACTGTATATTGATAGCATAGAAAATATTCAACACAAATTTATAAAATATCTTGCCTTCAAATTCAACAATAACTTTGGATGCACATTTCAAACTTTGCAACAAAGGAGAACAATAGCTGATGTAACATTTATACACAGAATTTTAAAAAATAACATCAACTGTACCGAATTTCTTTCCCTAATTAATTTTAACATACCCTTAAGACGTACACGCCATACAGAATTATTCCACACGCTTAATTATAAAAAAAATGCAGCAACTAATTCGCCAATTAACCGTGCTCTTCATATGTTAAATAATGTTTGTCTAAATTCTAATATCGACATTTTCTCCGATTCACTTCCCAAATTTAAAAAGAGCATCATGTCAGTATTGTAAATTGTTCAAGGCGCATAAATACATACATACATCACCACTTCTCACATCCACAAACATACTCACACACACACCCCCTCCCACAACGCACATCACCCGGTAAAAATTTAATATAAACAAGATACTTCAATGAAACATATCATAGGTACCTAACTTGAAATACACTTATTAACTGTAAACTTTTTTCACCAATGTAAATAATGTACTGTTTGTTTCTGTTAATAAATAAATAAATAAAAAAATAGCTACCGAGAGTGGCCCTGTTTATGGCAAATTAAATCAAGCGAATACAAAAAATTGTTCTTTCTAGGTACAAATAAAATACATTAAACTATATTACCCACGCACATGCTGCACCTTAGTGGGTTCCCATTATTCTTATTATATCATAATATTGTATACATATTTTACATTATCATGTTATTAGATACATAGGTTATTAAGGAGTTTAAGCATGTAATATGTAGCATAATAAACTGGATATTAAACATAATACAAAAAAGAGAAATAGCTTCTCGCATTATAGTGTTTTGCTTTTGTACCATAGGTGTTACTAAAGACAATAATTCGTTGTACAATTCTTCAGACATTCTCAGATAATTTCTGTAATCGAGTGGTTCTGCTGACAATTCTCGAATTAAATAATGTGTATGCGATAACGCTTGTCTTTTCTCAATCCAACTTTTAACCCAGGGGGGTATAACTCCGTCAGTTTTTGTAACCCGGTCACGTGGTTTGCGACGTCATAGTAACGACTACCAATAGGAATCTTATAATTTCCATAGAAAAACTTTTGAGAACTGAGTGGTATGTAAAGTGGGATATCTATGGTATTATATGTCAAATAGCACGTTGCGGCACGTTGGCTGAAACTGGCTCACTGGCTGAAACAATCCGAACATTCAAAACAACGAAATAATTTGAAAAAATGCTTCCTAAATATCGTTTCTGTGTCAAAGGCTGTGAGGATAGTGTTTCAGTTCGACACAGAGTACCTAACTGCGAAAATAATGAGAGTCGTTATGGGAATGGGCGTTGAGAATCGGCAGATCTGACTTTTGCTTATCCGATTTTGGGAAGTTGTGGTTATGTTTGGTTCCCATTTCACTAATAACTGCAAAAATTCCAATGGCACGTTAAAAAAAGACGCTTTGCCGACCCTTAATCTTCATGGAATCGGAACACATCGGGGTTTACCTAAAGAAAACGTAAACGATCGTAGGATACCAAAATACAGGTGCGAATCTTTTGTTTGTTCAGTGTTCCTAATATACTTTGTAACTTTTCCCTAACTTCACATAAAAATTGTATCTATTTTCGTTTTTAGACTTTATACATATTCTACCTGGAGTGTCCATCACGAATGGTGCCGTCCAAGACCACAATTACAGTTTAAAAGGTATAAATAATGTCTTCTCTATACTCTATATGGCATCAACCTATTTTATTCATAGAGATAGATGTTGATTCACTGAGTCTTATTATAAAGATATTCAATACATTTATTATTTCTTCAAACACAGCAATCCATTAATATTAAGATATTTAATATGACAGGCGCATATCCGAGACGCGTGGTCGTTGTTCTTCATTTATTTTCTCTTTTATACTCTGCACTGGTAGGATATAGTTCATAGGATGAGGCTGGGTAATGTAATGAATTTTTTTTTGTTTCAGAACCAAATGTGTTCTACCTGGGCCGAGTACCGTGCGTTTTGCTGTCAAAAAAGTAGTGGAAGATTATACAGGTATACATCTGTATTTATATTTCATTAAAGGAGATAATATTCTATGTTTTGCTTGCGAACTTTGGTTAATGTGATGAATATGTTTATTTCAGAACCAAACATGTTCCCTGGGCTGAACAGCGTACCGTGTGTGAATTGCACTCTGTTATTACATTGTCTTCAGACCTCTGCAGCCATACTCGGTCAACCATCGCCTTAGCCGCAGTAAGACGGATAGATTCATACATCCATCACTCTTGAACATATTGACCCCCAGATTCCTAACTACCCCTCTGTACATTTTTCCTTCTCAAAACTTCCTCCCTTTCCTTTCCCTAAAAAGACTCCACACTGCATCCCTAAAGATGACAATAGGCCCTGAGAGAATTTTTTCCTCAAGGCCTCCCATGTGGGCTAAAAATCTATCCAAACACTTTGTATCGAACGTGTCGACGAAAGCGTATGACAACCCTGAGAATTCAAGAATGGAATTTACGCTTCCACATAATACCGTGCCGCTGCGCGTTACCCCTTCCAATAACCTACGAAACAAAGGGAGTGCTCTCATTGGCCAACGAAACACTGTGCATTTGGAATGATGTCTACAATGCTATTACATTCTACAATTAACTTATCAATTGAAAACATAAACGCAATTGATAATAAATACATGCTGCAGCATCATTGGACTCGAAAACACATCTGAATAACCACGTAATACTTCCACCAGGGACCCCAGACAGCAATGATCAAAATCAAGGAAATGATTGAGTATTTACGTTATCCCCACCCTGCTACCAGACGCGGCGCCATTGGTCAATGCTGAACAAAGGAAATGTTTGAATCGTAAATATTTACGACAGCCAATTTACATTCCGAAAAACTCGGAGCTAAATTTCGGGAAATCGGGAATAATTTGAATCAAGAAATATATATCATCACCTAAAAATAGGTATATACTACAATAACACCTCAAAAAACTGTCGTCTACCAGTGATTATTGCACTTTAAGAAAATATTTACTTCTAGATATTGTATCTTGTATCACATTTGTAAACTTGTACCTTTTCTTGTTGAAACAATAAAAATTATGTGAGACTTCGGTTTATTGGAACAGGACTGTCTTGGCAAAGGTTATCACACAGATTTTTAACACATCTGCTCGAAAATCATAGCGATTGGGAAAAATACGTAAACGCAAGCACCCTTCAGAAACAGGGAGGTTCTGTGTTCCAAAAGTCCAACCCGGATTTGCCCTATAAAACAAACGGCAAACCGGTAGGAAATCAGTTCAAAAACTACCAGCCAAGAAGTCACAAGTCTCCAAGAAACTGAAGTCTCCAAGTTCTAACCTACTTTAAAAGTGTTTTTTTAATCAGTTTAAGGCGGAATGTAATGATAAATTATTTCGAAATAACGAAAATTTTATTTCGTAATACGATAAGTATAATGTTTTTATTGGGAAAAAAAAATATTTCGTATTTTTTAAATTTACAGGGGGTCAGCATTTATCAAAAATAAATCAGAAATCAGACCCTTTTCTGACCGCTCTTCCATATGTTTTACAAAATATTTTCAAATGATGAAGACCCTTAAAAATACTCTGGAGGTTTTTCTTTAAACCGACATACGTAAATTTAAAAAAAAATCAAGAATAGGGTTTTGGTTAAATTTTTTCATAAACCCTAAATTCAATGTTTTTTAAAATTCAAATTACAAAACGTAGGTTAAGTTTATTAGAAAAAACGAAATGACAACAACATATTAAAATCTTTCTCCATTTTTTAAAGATAATTTTATAATTTTAAACTACAATTTAACAATGACATAGGTGATTTTAAATTACTAGCAAATGCCCACTGTCGTGTGGCGCCGTTTTATCTTTCGGCTTACGGGACAATTTTAAACTAAAAGCTTTGTTCAAATTATTTCAAAAGATGGCAGTAATCAAACGCGGTGAGAATCTAAGATATTATTATGGGAGGTAAAAAAATCATAAAATTCGTGTGACGTAATTTAGGATAGCCCCTTATGAGGTATTCACAAAAAAAAATAAAAACTACTTTATTTATTTTTGTTATGTAGACCTATCACTAGGTATTTATGGGGTATACATACATTACAATCTGAATTCTGAAATGTGGTATTTCAACAGGGTCATTTAGGTACCTTACCGTACACAATTCTTGCCATAGCCACGTGGTGTGTTTGTGTTGTAAAAAAATGTTATTTTATGTATTTCTAGTACCTACGTCAAATGCGTTGAGTACCAATACCATATTTACGGCATATTCCAGAGTGGAAGATACCAGTATCGCCCTGGTGTAAGACCACCGAACACAATTGAAACGTTACTTGATTTGGCTTTAGCCGTGTTCGGTGACCAGATCTGAATGGTCAGGTACTTCCCTACCTTCCTTTTCCCCATCTCCTTCCCCTCCCCACCTCACTGGCTTCAGACGGGATCAGTTGGTACTCTTGTGCAGTATTCACATAAATGTTTTTTTTTAAATCTACAAAACGGTCAAGGTATAATTTGGGAGGCGGCTATGGGAGGCGGGTAGGAAATGAAGGAGAGGAAGTTCTGGGAAAGAAAAGGGTATGTGGGGTGGGTAGGAATCTGGGGGCAGTATTTCCAGGAGTGAGGACGTTTGAATCCATCCCTCCCGCTGCGGTTCAAGGCGATGTTCCAAGAGATTCCGGCTGGGGAGGATAAAAGGCCTCCCTCAACCATTCTCTCCTGATCTGGCCTGCCATGCAGCTGGTGGGCAGACGCATCCGTCGCCAAGACCCGGACTAACTACACCCAGACAAACCATGAACCCGGGCACCTCTGCTTATCCAATAAATGGTTCCCGGGGCAGCAGAACTAGCAGACCCGGCCACACGTTGTTGTGACTAACGAAACACAACGCCATTACCCAACCTTTACAAAATCCACACCACCCGCTTGCCAGCTGCCCGCTGCCTGCTGCCTGAATTGAATATTTCAATTTATCGGCTTTTCTCTACTATAATAAATATGTATTATACATATAAACCTTACTCTTAAAACGTTATCTATTGGTGAAAATCGCATGAAAATCCGTTGCGTAGTTTAAAAGATCTAAGCGCACCAACATTTTGAGCGACTTCATTTTATACATGTAATGATTAATAATAGAAGCGTTATAGATAGTATTAAAAAGCAATGTTATAATATATATAGTATTGAAATCTATATTTTCATATTTAGTTGTAGTCTATATCATGATTGATCATAATCTCAGATGGATACATCAAATAATGGAAACAATAAATTCAGCAATAGATAGTAATATAATCGGACATCAAAACTATTATAAAAGTACTAGCTTTTACCCACGGCTTCGCTCGCATGGAATTAGTGGGAAATTACTGGCATAATTATTGGCATAATTGTTATTATTCTTGCTTTTTTGTCTAATAAAAAATAATTATTGTTTAACCCTTCAAGATTTGAGTTATATTATTGATACTGCTCATAAAAGTCCTGTCAAATGCCAGCGATTTCTTGAGAATTTCCGCGTTTCAATGAAATCAAAATAATTTAAATATTTCTAAATGTATCCAAAAACTAAAAACTGTTTTTGAAAGGTGATTAAATAAGCTTTCAAATTATATCATTAGAAGTAAGCATTTTATTTTTGAAATATTTATATTTTGAATGCAAATATTAAAAAGTTTTAAAAGTGACTATGCTTTTCGTCCGGACAATTAACACTTTTAGAGATAGGTAGATATTAACTATGACGCCAACAAAGCACTATTTTTAGGGTGAATTGCCTAATTAAAAAAAAAAAACATTGTTTCCAAGGTAACAATTTGTTTGACGTTTGCAATAATTTGATTTTGTTAGGGACAGCAAACGTATGAAAAATAATTGCATAACGCTACAGCTTATTCATAACGCCAGAGCTTACCAATATATATAGCCTATGTTACTCGCAAATAATGTAGCTTTCGATTAGTGAAAGAATTTTTAAATTCTATTCGGTGTTTATTGCGTGAAAGAATAACACTCATCCATACAAACTTTCGCCTTTATAATATCTATAAGATTACACAAAACGAATGTCTGACATGGATCAAGTTGGTATTCAACACATTTGACGTACTATAAATATATAAAATTAAATACATTTTTTACCAAAATAAAATTTTTCAACCAACACAAACTAACACAAAGAATCCAATAAAGCCCGGCGCCCTTGAGGTGATTTTTCACGAAAACGGCGCTATATAAATTAGCCAAATATTATTATTATTAAAGACAAGCCTACGCACAAAATATAATAACTTCATATATATACCTGATATACATATAATAGCTGTATACATCTGATCACATTGAACATTTTGGTTTTTGAGCATTTATAACATGTTCAGGTTCTCTAATCTTCATACCGCGTTGAATTCGGCTATCCGCTAACTCTGGCAATAGTGATTCGTTGAAAAACTTTGTCAGACGTGGTAACACTTTCAGCTCAAAATCATTGTCAGGATATATTCTTATTACTTCTATTCCACTTTCAGAATAAATTATAATGTCACAGAAGTCCTTTCTTGTAATGAACAATTGGCCTTGAACTTGAAATGAATAATTATGTGACTACTTCAATTCAAGTATTCCGTTTTGCACGGCGACGAAGATGTTGTCTTCCAGAGCAGCGTCAAAAATGGGTTTATTTCCAATTGAGGGTAGGCATTTTACTTCCACCAAACCATTTTCTCCAACCAATTCATCTGGACTTGCCCCCAAGTATGGCCATTCCTTTCTTACAAATAGACCTCCGTAGTCCAGTGGCTAAGACTCTTGACTCACAATCCGGAGGTCGCGGGTTCGAACCCGGCGTGCGCAAATAATTTTTATTTGATTAATTTGTGGTATTTCACAATTAATTCATTTAAAATAATATATAGTATATTTGTGGCACGTTCCAGAGTGGAAGATACTATCAGTATCGCCCTGGTGTAAGACCACCATTCAGAATTGAAACGTTGCTTGAAAATGGCTTTAGCCGTGTTTGGTGACCAGATCTGAATAGCCAGGTACTTCCCAACCTTCCTCTCCCCCACCTCCTTTCCCTCCCCACTACCTTCAGCCTCACAACATACCCCAATTGGGGATGCCATAGTCTCACTGGCTCCAGACGGGAGCAGTTGAGATTCTTGTGCGGTATTCACTATAAAAAAATATATAAAAAAAGACCACATGGCAATACTTTTACCTTATGTCTTTCCTCGTATAAATTTATCGCAGTCTTTTCGTTGATTCTGCCATAAATTACAGCTTTAGTCATAAGCTCTCTCCGCAGAAGCAAATTCTCTGTTTGTGTACGGTGTTTTACCATTTGAGAATCATTGTGCATGGTGTTTGACCATTCATAAATGATAATAAATCAGTAGGTATAGGATCTCTGTCTTGACACATAACTCCTTGCTAATAATTAATTCCGACGAATTCGACGGAAATATAAAATGTTATCATTATCCGTTATTAGTTTTTTACGAGTTTTTTTTGTCTTGAAAGCGGTTGATTTTGTCCACCTACTACGTGGCGGGCCGGATCGGGACAGAAAGGTTGAGGGAGACCTTTTGACCTTCCCTGCAGCGCAGTGGAAGCGATGGATTCACACGTTCATCACACCTGACCCCCAGATTCCTTCCCGCCTCACATACCTTTGCCCTTCCCATAACTTCCCCTTTCCCTAAAAAGACCTACTGCACGGCATCCTCAAGGATTACATAGGCCCTAAGGGTTTTTTTTTCTCAGGGCCTCCTGTGCGGAGATAATTTAAAGAAAGGTCCCACGTCCTTCAGCCTCACAACATACCACATCTGGAATATCGATAGGTACCTACGCTTTCATATGTTCTAGAATTATTATTAGGCACTAAGACTTCAGGTAGTTTTTTCTCAAAACTTTACTGTATTGATACGTGCATACTGCATAGTACCCTTGGCCGGCTAGTCGCCCGAATTATTTGATGCTACCAGATGCGACATGTTGAATAATAAAATAAATAATATTTATTTTTCTAGTGGCATCTTTCGGATTTTAACGAAACTTTTTGAAAACAAAATAATCTCAAAATGAATGATAAAGACCGTTCTGACCGCTGGAGTGCTCTGTTGCAGTTTAGTACGGATATTATACCTATTCCTTCTTCGCGTTAAATTCTGTTCTACCTTTCTCTCAGTATCCCATTATCCTGACCCCAACAGTCTCCAAAAGTCTCCAAAAGTCTGCAAGTCTTTTAAGTGTTTTTACAACAGTTATAGAGTCAGTTTTTGCTAATTTAACTTAGAATCATTAAATCCAGAAGTTAAGGACATTGGCGTGCCAAGTTGTGTCCAGCTCCCTATTTTTGCAATTTGTGTACAAAACGTCTAGTACACACTTCCTTTTTTATTATTATTACTCATATTTTCATTAGTTATGATTAAAAAAAACCTTCCCTTTCCAGGTGAAATTACTGAGATATTGTAGGGTAGACTGGGGACGATTGAAACACGTTATGATTGAAACATCTCAATTTACTCGAAAACCATAATACCTAAGAGTGTGATACAATACTCGAAACTCCGTCATGTCTGTTGGGACGTTTCTACAAAAGCGCAGTAGCCGGCGAGTGACTCAATCGTGCATAGGGAACATTATTGAATTTCGCACTAAAACGTAAATATTTAAGACATTATTGCTCATCTTATAACTCATTTTACTCTCGCAGCTTGACGAAATGTTTCATTACATTCTCTTCTTTATCTATTTAAGAGTATTTATAATGCATTTGCGTGGCGTTAATGTCTATTTAAAAGCCATGTTTTTGACTTTGAAGCAGAAAATGCAGCGTGGGGATGTTTGAAACAACTTGTGTGGGGATGATTGCAACGTTTCAATCATAACCATGTTTCAATCGTCCACACTGAGAGAAAAATTAAAATTTATAATGAAAAAAGGTCAGAAATTTAAATCATTAAGTATTATTCAAATTCAAATCATTAAGATAAATGAAACAATGTTACTTTGTTTAAACCACTTATATATTTGTTATACAAGTGGTTCAAACAAAGTAACATTGTTTCATTTATCTATAATGGATAACCACAAAGTTATAGCTACATTCAAAAGTATCAAATCATTAAGTCTAATGTACTTCTGTGATCTTGAATGGTGAACTTCTGTGATCTTGGTTGATGAAGTCGATCTCATTCGACCACATTCGACGTCACATACCCTCACGTGACAATTTCGTAATAACATATCTTTATTGATTTTCTTACATTTATAACTAAAAATAAATCAACGTTAATAGTATACATTGATTTATCAATTATGTAAGTACAAAACAACAGAGAAAAAATTATGTTATGAAGAAAGTGTGTTCCCCTTCTCAAGAAACCGAGGTTGCAAACTATGCTAAAAAAACAGCCAACATTTACCTATTTTTGCGCGCCATCCTGAATTTATTATCTATAAGATGTGCCCAAGCCACGAGTAGGTATGGCACAAGCAACAAGTTTTAATTGACATAATGTTGATGAATTTTTCAACAATTTAGCGAACGTTATGGATAGTTTTAAATTTGAACTAAATGACGTCTATAACGTAGATGAGACCGGTGTCACGACTGTTCAAAAACCTAATCGGTTTATAGCCAGGAGATGAACTCGGCAAGTAGATGCAGTAACGTCGGCCGAACGAGGAACTTTCATAACTGTCTGTAACGGCAAATGCAATTGGCAACTCAATTCTGCCGATGTTCACATTTCTACGTATCAATTAAGCCATTTCTTAAAAGATAGTCCGATTGGTAGTATCGGTACCACGAACAAATCTGTCTGGATGCAAGAAGAAGATTTTACCAAATTTCTTATTCATTTTCAAAAATTCACCATTTCGTCCTTAGATCGCAAAGTTCTTTTATAACTTGATAATCATTCATCGCGGTCGAATCCTACGAAATCAAAAAAGAATATTATTTTGTAAAATCAATATTTAGTCTTCAAACCATTCCAAAATGAACAGGCAAAAAAAACTACACCTAGAGACTCCGAAGAAGAAACCATAAACAAGATGACCAATGTATAGGAAAAGGTGCACTGGAATCCGAGGACAAAAATATGAAGAAAAAAATCACCCTTCACATTGATAAAAAAAGTGCTTCGTGGTCTCCACTCTTGTCTACTTTGGTTTTCTGTATATTTCACTTCTACCGCATGTGAATTGCACATTCAGATTTTTCTTTTCTTTTAATAGATAATATTTACTTGTTTAATAGATTTTAATGCCACTTAACAGATTATTTTTAAAAAAAATCTAAAATATTGCGATATTTTGTATAATGATGTCGCATCCCAAACCATAAATTCAATGAATTTTTATTTTTTCGACTTCTTAATTGTTGAATTTAACACACAAAAAATGCTCTTAATTCAGAGGTAAATTCTACATTGTTATGATTGAAACAGTGTGATGGTTGAAACAAGCACTTTTGTATGAAAGCAAAAAACTTATTTTAATACCGTTCTATTCTGCTCCAGGATAATATCTCAGTAAAAGTAGGTTGATTATGCCAAATACTCATAATAAGTATAACTAAGAGCACGTAAACATAAATAATAAAAAATATATTTAAAGTTGATTCATTTCAAGACATTTAAGTTTATAATTTTTTAAATACTTGTGATATGTTTAATCACTATTCATGATCTCATTGAGTACTATTTTAACAATGAAAATGTTGAAAATTGATTAAAATTATTCCAATTATTCCATAGATATTTAGAGTGTTGCAATTATCCCCACATACTGTTTCAATCGTCCACACTATGGGGATAATTGAAACAGTTTTCCCCATCGTCTTTAAGTGGTCATTGTAGCTTACCTGTACGAGTTGTGGCCATACAATAAATTTAATTTGATAACTAGATAGATCATAGAACATCTGGTATAAACATCTTTTCCATAAATACATAAGAAATATTACTAGGCCTAGTTAAAGTAAAAGTGTTTCAACCATCCCCAGTCTCCCCTAATCAGTTCCTTCTAAATGAGTTTGCACATGATTGTATTTCCATTTTTGTGTTATTATGTATAAAGCAATAAAATACTACATGCAATTATGAGTTTTTTATTTTATTTTTAAAATAATTTTTAGGCTAATGATTTGGGTAGGTACTAATATTGTGTGAGGTGGTATCTTTTTTTTTTTTTTTTTACTTTCCTCTATCCTTGTCGATGGTCTGTGACGTCATAATCGCGAAATGAGCATTATTTATGGTCAAATAGTGTTGAAGCCCGTTCCATACAAAAAGCCCGAAGATATCGATCTAGGTATTAGTTCATTTATGTTTTAACCCAAACTCTCGGGCGTTTTCGCTTTTTTTCTTAATTTCGTGGTATGCTATAATACCAAGATAACACAAAGCTTCAGACGCCGAACAAGACATGTTAACCTCAATTCGACTACGATACGACTGTTTTACTCGCTAGTCGATCAGCACCAACGAGCCGCGAGTAAAACCGACGGTTTTTAAAACCGCGGTATAGGCTCGTACGTCGATCACCCACTTAACAAAAAAGTGCTGGACCTGATGGCATTCCAGAAATCTTGCTAAAAGAATGTAAATATACTACACTAGCTAACCCAATTTGAATGTTGTACAACTTATCTCTTTCATCTGGAACATTTGCTGACCCATAGAAAATTTCATATATTCGACCCATTTTTAAGTCGGGAAATAAGTCAATTATTGGAAATTACAGACCAATATCAATTATATCTACTATTCCAAAAATATTTGAGTCGATAGTTTCAAGAAAAATCACTCCTATTTTCAAAAATGTTCTGATTGAGGAACAGCATGGATTTAGATCGGCGAAATATACAACTAATTTATTGTCCTTTACAAATACCATTGTTAAAGCCTTAGAAGACAACACTCAGGTTGATGTCCTCTACACTGACTTCTCCAAAGCCTTCGACCAAGTTAATCATCGTATCCTCATGGCCAAACTTTATGCTATAGGCATTAGAAACCCTTTGTTATCATTAATTCACTCTTACTTGATAAATAGAAAACAAAGGGTTAAAATAAATAATTTTGAATCCTTTTACATTAATGTAACGTCCGGCGTTCACCAAGGAGCCTATTTGGCCCCGCTTCTTTTTAACCATTTTATTAATGATATCACTAAAGTTTTTTCTCACACACGTTTCTGGCTATTTGCTGATGATAATAAGTTTCTTAAGATTATTAAATTCCACCTTGACTGTTTATTATTTCAACTTGATATTGATTCATTTAACGATTGGTGCAGAATTAACTGCATGGAACTTAATGTTGATGAATGTAAAATTTTGCACTTTTATAGAACCAAAAAACCTATTTAGTTTGATTATATACTAAATAGTGCTTGTCTCTCTACTGTCACATCTATCAAGGACCTTGAGGTCACTCTGGACTGCAAACTTTCTTTCCGTGATCACATTAATAACATCGTAAATATGTAAATCACTTAAGAGTGTCTTACCAGCTAATCATTATTCTGATTCCTGCGCCAGCGCTCTCATATCAGAGCTTGTTAGCGGAAGTTTTTGGAATTGGGTTTTATGTATCGCGCGGAGCTAGGGCGGCTACATTGCTACGGTATGCTTAATATTCTCGCGTCCAGAATTTTAATTAGTAGTAGTTATTTGTAATTTGTATATCGAAGTGCATAAACATAAATAGATACAAGTAAAATGCGTAAACACAGTAGGTATTAAATAGATACCTACATGAATAAACAATGTGTTAAATTCTTTTTAATATTTTGGTTTTTTGTTTTTTAATTTTATTTTACGGCCATTAGAGGGAAAGATATCTCAGTATCGCCCTGGTGTAAGACCACCATTAAGATTTGAAACGTTGCTTGAAATGTCTTTAGCCGTGTTTGGTGACCAGATCTGAATAGCCAGGTACTTCCCCACCGTCCTCTTCCCTATATTTTTACCCTCCCCACTACCTTCAGTCTTACAACATACCCCAATTGGGGATGCCATAGTCCCACTGGCTCCAGACAGGAGCAGTTGGGACTCTTGTGCGGTATACTTATGAAAAAAGTGTAATATTCAGTTGGATTGTAAAAAATGTCTCATTTTGAAATATTTATTCGTATGCACAATTTTTTATTTTATATTTATCTGAATACCGCACAAGAGACCCAAATGCTCCTACTGGAGCCAGTGAGACTATGACGTGACTATGGGGTATATTGCGAGGCTGAAGGTGGTGGGGGAAGAGGAAGGCGGGGAATTACCTGGCTATTCAGATCTGGTCACTAAACAACGTTTCAATTCTGAATGGTGGTCTTACACCAGGGCGATACTGAAAGTATCTTTTACTCTAAAACGTGACGCAAATATATTATTTTTAAATTAAATAATTGTGAAATAACCCAAATTAGTCAAATAAAATTTATTTGCCTATGCCGGGATTCGATCCCACGACCTTCAGATTGCTAGTCAAGAGCCTTACCCCTTGACCACGCCGGCCGTCAATAGGTAGTATCAGTAATTTGGAAAGTACATCCACCAACTACATGGAAGGCCGGATCGGGAGAGACCGTTTTTTTTACACTCGATCGACACACTGCTTATCTCTTCTTTGGGAATGCTGTGTGGAGGGTCGTTTTAGGGAAAGGAAGAAGAGGAAATTCGGAGAAGGAAAGGGATATTAGGGGTGAGTAGAAATCTGGGGGTCAGCGTGTCCAGGAGTGCGGATGTATGAATCCATCCCTCCCACTGCGGTGCAAGTGGGAGGGATGTTCCGAGATGGGAGGGATGGATGTTCCGAGAGAGTAAGGCTGGAGAAGTCAAAGGGACTCCCTTAACTTTTCCAGATCCGACCTGCCATGCAGCTGGTGGGCAGACGCATCCGCCGCCAAGACCTAAACAAACCTCACCCCCTTGAACCTAGGCACCCCTGCTAGTCACCAAATGTTACGAACCACTTGGGATGACCTATGGCAGACGTGTTGGTTATCTAATAATTGGTTCCCGGGGCGGTGGTACCCATACCCGATTCTCGTGTTTATTATTTTTCCATCAAAATTATTTATGATTTGTCAATAATGTCTTAGTAAAATAAGTATGTAATAAAATCTGAAATATATTAGTTTGTAAGTGTGCAAATAAATAAACAAACGGACCAATTTTCGTCAAGAAACACATGTACGTATATATTTTTTAATAATTTTATTTAAACTTAAATTAAAATTCTGACAAATAATTTTACCAGATAATGTATTGATTTATTTTACTGCATGATTATATGATTTGAAATTGGTGTTGTATAATACATGTACTTTTTTGAAAATATAACAAATCTGCCAACGACCTATGGTATAACCTTATAACCTAATGCAAATATTGTTCCAATACATAAATCTGGTGATCAATCTTTTGTGAAAAATTATCGACCTATCAGCATTTTATCGTGTTTTGCAAAAGCCTTTGAATCTATAATTTATATTTCTGTATTTTCACACTTTAAACCCCAATTATGCATTAATCAACATGGATTTGTTCCCAACAAATCCACAACCTCAAATCTTCTCGACTTTTGTTATTACGTTTGTAATGCTTTTAATGAAAGAACTCAAGTAGATGCCATTTACGCAGATTTTCAAAAGGCGTTTGATAAAGTTAACCATTCTATTTTACTACAGAAACTTGAACGAATAGGTATTCACGGTGATCTATTTAGATGGTTTAAGTCTTACTTGGAACATAGAACACAATTAGTACTTATTAATGGGTATGAATCACCTCCCGTAATTGTAACATCAGGCGTACCCCAGGGGTCTAACCTTGGCCCTCTGCTATTCTTAATCTTTATTAATGACCTTGGCCCCATGTTACGCTGTGATTTTGTTCTATTTGCCGATGATCTCAAGATTTACCGTAAAATTTCCACTGATTCTGATCATGTTAAGCTTCAAGAAGACCTTTACACACTAAATGACTGGTGCATTCAAAACGATATGTTTTTAAATATTGAAAAATGTTACATTATTACTTTTACTCGTAACAGAAGACGAAAGGATTATGCATATTCCATTAATAATGTTCTATTAAATGCAGTCACCACAATAAGAGATCTAGGAATCACTCTTGATTCAAAGTTTATGTTTGATGTACACATCAGTAAAATTATAAGTAAATCATTGAAAATGATTGGATTCATCCATAGAATATCAAAACCATTTAAATACCCCCAATCCATTATAACCTTGTACAACTCGTTGGTCAGAAGCAATTTGGAATATGGGAGTGTTATCTGGAATCCACATTATTTAAAATATTCTAAAACAATTGAATCTGTGCAAAAAAAATTCCTAAGACTGCTATCATTTAAACTTGGATTTAATGCCATACTCCAATCCTATGAGGAACGATTACAACACTTTAATTTTACAACATTGGAAAAAAGAAGACAATTTGCTGACTTAATATGTTTATATAAAATTATTCATGATAAACTTTTAACCACTCATTGTCTGAGCAACATACATATTAAAGTTCCTAATAGACGTAACTTAAGAAGTCAAAATATATTCCATATTGAAATATTTAATAACAATATTGCTTACTTCAATCCACTGTCTCGAATGTGTCGTTTGTACAACACAATTGAATGTGACCTTATTGATATCTTCGCAAACAGTCTCGAATATTTTAAAAAACAAATTAAAAATCTTCTACCATGATATGTCATGGAAGAAGATTTTTAATTATTGTTAATTGATGATATGTCATGATTGATGATATGCTACGATTGTTAATTGCTTTATTATTATGTCTTTTCTTTATTTTAACTTTATTATCCTTTCCAGAAACGTTTCTTTCTCTGTACACTTACCATGTTTTAAATTTCTTGTCTTATATTTCTTTTTTATTATTATTATTATTTCTGTTTTCTTTTCACTACTAGCATCTCCGTCGAGCCACAACTAAACCTTAATTACGCATGCTGTGAACATTTCTAATTGGAGTGTTAATATCAGCTCATATTCCAACGTTATAATATTAATGCAATAATTTGTTAACACTCTGTAAATGTTTCAAACAATAAATAAATAAATAAATAAATACTTAAAATAAACATTTTTTCTCAAAATTTTATCCATACCTTTACTAGATAAAAGAACAATCTTTCAAAATCAATTTATAATTTTTTGTGGAAACGAGTCAATAAGTCTAAACACTGATTTAAAAATGACATATTTCTGGTTTCTCTGGTAATATCCTCTTAAATTACTCGGCTTCATTCATAGAATTATCTCTGACTTCAAACATATAAAAACACTTAAAACTCTTTACTGTTCGCTGGTTCTCTCTCACCTTGAATATGAAAGTGTAATTTGGTCTCCTTTTTATGCTGTCCACATTTGTCACATCGAATCCGTACAACATCGCTTCCTAAGTGGAATTGCTTGGAGGTTAGGTCTTTAAAGAGGCGAGTACTCATATGATGAAATTGAACAAATTTTAAATATTTCTTCTTTAGAAAAACGTAGAAAGGACTCTGATCTAATTTGCATATTTAAAATAATCAACTGATAACACCTGATTTGTAACAACTCATCCAGTTCAACATCCCTTCCGTAGACTCCGAAATAATGAATTACTGTTCCTCAATCAACATTCTACTAATTATGGACACCATTCTCCTTTATCCAAAATGTCGAGGCTTGTCAACGAAAGTCAAATCATTGAATTTTTTGGTGTAAAAATAAATGACTTTCGGCAGTCGATAAGCAATATTTAAATGCTTCTTCATGCTTTGACTTGTAGTGTCTTCTATATGTACTTTTTACATTTTATGTTGTCGTTGCTATACATTTATATGTGCTCTACCTTCACTGTCACCACTGCTTTTTTATTCGTGTTATTATTATGTTTTTAATGGACTAATTATTGTCCGTAAACTAATAAATAAAATATTTTAAAAAGCAATTATTATTTTTAATTGGTAAACTAATGTTTAAGACAAGATTTTTATGCATAGCACAAAGGGTAACAATTATTTTAAGCAATAATTATTAGCCTGAAACACTCTAAATTTATCGGCATTTATCTTTTCTCGGGAGATTTTTTCAATGTTGATGAGTGTTTCAGGCTAATAATTATTGCTTATAATAATTAATAAAAAGCAATGTTTTTAACGGTTTAATTTCCAAGAATTTTCATTCAATTAACGATAAATATATTTTTTTTAATTTTACGTATTTGTTTCACATAAGGTTTATTTCTCATGCATCAGTAACATTTTTATTTTAGCCAAATTATGTGATTTACTCTTCATCCAGTTTAGAATCTGAAAAAAAGTTTTATTAGCTTACATTATTTTGTGTTCTAATATTGTTGATTGAATTACTTTACCATTTATTTACTCGTATAATTCATAATTTACGCCTGTCTCGACACAGGTATATCCCAGTTAGACAGGCATCGAAAAACCCAATGTAAACATACTTTATATAGATAAAGAAATAAAATAAAAAAATAAGAAAAACTGGCAATCAAGGGGCAACCACAATATAATTGATTTTTGTAATATTGTTATAAATAAAATGTACAGGGTGTAACAGGACGTACCCGAGGGATTTTAACCAGCAATTCCTGAGCATATTTGGAGTAAAAAATGTTTATGTTATGCAGTCCTATGATATTTTTTTCTTTTAAAAACATTAAAAATATTTTTATATCACACGTCGCACAGTTAACAATTCAAGGTATCTAGCTCGACTTTATTATAAAATCCTAGGTTTCTTTCTGGAATTAATTTAAATTTAATTGAGTACCTAAATGTCTAATCTTGTTAGAATTTAAAAAAATATATAAAATTTTAGCCGCTTGCTACGTATAGCACCATCGCAAATATGCACTACCTTGAAACGCGAACGAGTAATTTTATATCAGTCAAGTTTAAATCTCTCTGCGGATGGAAGTGTGCACGTCATCATGATAATTCAACTATAACTAATGTGTTTTTCTGAATTTTTACGATGAAATCTAGGAAATCAGGGGGCCTAGTCCCTATCTTTTACGTTAACTAACAGTCTGTTAAGCTTAACTTGGTGGTTAGAGCAAAGTTGTCGCAACTTGCTAAAATTGGTTGTCCGTAACTTTTCTGTTAAGATTTAGTTTATTTTATCGTCGCGAGGCGTCGGACCGATAGCGTAACGTCAAACTCTATGCACAAATGTAAATTGTCTATGAATTATTTCTGACAGATTGTCAGAGATTCAATGGTTTTGGGCAGTTTTGGGATTGGTATATTTATGGGTTTTCGCTTTTAAAGTTTCAAGTTTACCTATTTTAAAAGAAACAACGATGACCGTAAGTTATGTAATTATTTATTACTTTGGTTTTGTATTTGTTTACATTAATAACTATATTTTGTAAGATATCGTGAGCTTTCCAAAAAGTAATTAATACAAAAGGACATTATAACCAGGGGCGTATATGTTTGATTTGACCTTGAAACTGCAAAACGCAAGACCAAATTCTTATAGATAAACCTGAATTATAGATAGGTCAAACTTTGTGTTGTGTGTGTGTCAATTAAACCATGGATTAAACGAACATGAATGTCATGAATTCGTCCAAAATCGTATTTGAATTTGCATTGCTTACGTCGCCGATGGGCATATTTCGTTCAAAAATCGTTTAAATTAATTCCAGAGGTGGAAAAATGGTTTAAATGTGTCCGCAATTGATCCAGAAAACAGGTAATTACATTAACATTCAGCTAATTTATTTGTAAATCAATTTGAGGTTAAATGACATTTGTATTGAAAAAATATGCTTTCAATTTTACTTTAATAAGTCACGTACGCCTCGAACGTCATAAAAATGTCTGTTAATGTTATATTATCGTTAAAACAAGCTTATGGGTCCGAGTGGTTAATGTTTCACAAATTTTGTTTCAGAAAATGTTCCAGTCTTTGAAGCTTCACATTAGGAACATCTTATAACATTGTTTGGCAGACCATAACATTTTTATTGGCAGGTAAAATTAATAATGCTTTAACTAACTAATTGTCACGCTGTTTTCCCGCTGGGTATTCAGAGAGGACAGACCGCCAAACAACTCGGTCTTGGCATACAATCCTTGCCTCATTCACATTCATACATACTATTCTATTATTCTGACTTGACGTGGCCCGCCGCAAGCAATGATTCACTTGATCGTGCCAGGTCTTCCTCTGGTTTCCCCGACTTCATTACCACTCACATCTGCATCATATATTGTTCTCCAATGATCATACGTGTTTTTTTCATTCTTCATATGTATGAACAGATGGGAGAATATTTTTCCCTTCTGATGAACAAAGTATGTCATCACAAGGGAAAAAATATTTTACGTTGTGTTCACAAACTTTATTTTTAATGTGATAATTTTTTTTTCAGAACACATGATGCGGTTTTTACTGTGGGCTGGCTAGGTCCTCGATGAAGGTATATTCTGTTTTATTTCGGTTGAAAGGAAATAGTATTTATATATTTAGAATATGTAGATTTTTATTTCATTCTACAAGAACTAAGATATGTACGGTGACTGCTGGAAAGGAAACACGGCTAAAGCGCTACATAGCTGTAACATTAAAGATGAACGTATGTCAACGAACAATATAGCTTATTGTGTAGGTTCATCTTTAATGTCACAGCTGTATGTTGCTTTAGCCATGTTTTCTTTCCGGCGTCGATATATTTTTTTCAATTCTTCGAATTCACCAAACCAGTGTTTTTATGTGCTATTATCGATTGTCTTTCTGAAAATAAAAAGTATTTAAACATGTACCCCCGAGTTATCATTTTTCAAGCAGAAAAATGTAAATTCGTTGTAGAAAACCATAATCATTATTTGAAAATGTTTTCCTTTTATAAGGAGTTAATATTTCAAGTATTTTAGGTTTTTTACTAACGCTTGATTTTTTTCCTCAGGATAACAGGTTTCCATTTGACAAAGCTCCCTGCTGAGAAAATGAGCTGTTAAACATTATCTAAAGCTCATTCCCTCAGGCTTTGTCAAATGGAAAGTTGTTTTCTAGGGGAAACATAAAACATTTTTCTGCTTTCAAGCATTTTTATTTTTAAATATTTTATTTGGCTAATGAATTAATGAAGTAGGTCGAGTGCAATATTGTCTATGGTGACAAATGGCCTTGAACTTCCTCTATGTTATTGTCTACGGTAAAACCAACGGTGTTTTCCGTGGTTAAGTTGGTGACAGTGAGATGACAAAAAACTTACTAGGAAAAGGCCCGAAGATATCAATCTAGGGGTTAGTATATTTATGATTATAACCTCAAATTCACTTAGATCGCAACATACTCGAATGGATAAACTGTGAAAACACCACCAAATGCCGCTACACTTTAAGTTTATTTATTTGCTCTGATTGGTTGATGATACAGCGTCATTCAGAATGGAGGTTATTATAGTATTTTATGGCTTGGAAAATGTAATGATTTTGCATTTGAGTTGTTTTAAAATTACATAGGTGTAATAAATTGGTTTCCATCCCTCATTAGTTTGTAAAATTCTTGATATTCTTTGTTATTTTTTCCTTTACACATTTTTATAATGGAAGCTTGCTTAAATATGTCATCGACATTTGGTAATTTAAAAAGTGATTCTGTTGATAAGGTAGTTATTTTTTAATATTACTTTAATGATGATTCTTTGCGAAACTTTTACTGAGTTTAGATTGTTTTTTAAGATACTCCCCAACCTATAATTCCGTAGATAAGTAAAGAATGAACAAGGGCGTAGTAAACATTTTTCATTACTTTTACATTCAAAACATTTCTTAACCTAACAAATATATATGTTACTGTAAAAGCCCGAACTACGGTAAATCCTAAGATTTACCAACTCTTAATGGTAAAAGTCCGAACCGTTCTACGAATATTTAAATAAGAAACGATTTTTTCGGGCTTTTACCATTAGAATTTAGTACATGTTAGGTTAGGTTAGGTAACGTTAGGTTAGGTTAGGTTAGGTAAATGAACAATGATTATAGAACGGTTCGGACTTTTACCATTAAGAGTTTTTTATTTATTTATTTATTTATTTATTCAACGCCCAGAGGGCTTTTACAGTAATACAGATGATTTTTAAACAGATAGAGAAATGATAAGAATAAAATTAGATAAAAATGCACACAAGTCACAAAAATACAGCAATTTGATAAGTTTACAAAAATACATACATATATGTTTAGGAATAGTTTTGGAACAAGTTTTTTACAAGATCCAGAAAATTCGCCAAGTTGATGTTGAATATGTCAACATCACTTAAGTACTGATTTCCCATAGTGTGAAATCTTTGTATCGGAGAGTGGGCAATGTAGTTCCGCTTTTGAATGCTGCAGTAGAATAGTGTGTTTTGTCGTGTGGTTACTGTCGGTATTCGTAAGTTTATGAGTTGTAGGAGTTCGCAACAGTCGAATTTAGAGTTAAGTATTTTGAATAAAAATGTCAAGTCGTTTATTTTACGTCTGTCTTCTAGTGTGTGTATTTTTAGAATATTTAGTAATAGATTATATTTTAAGTCTTCTAGAGGGATATTTAATTTAAAATTTATAAAACGCAGAAATTTTTTTTGTATTCGCTCAATATTACTAATGTGAATCTTGTAAGATGGAGACCAAACTACTAAGATACATATAATAGTTTAATGGCTTCTATGGAATTAAAGTTTTTAGTTGTTCTTAAAACGAAGCCTAGTGTTTTCATACCTTTGTTCATAATTTGGTGGATATGATTGTCGAAACTTAGTTTTTCATCCAAAATGATTCCAAGATCCCTCATTTCCGTGACTCTTTCTAAAGCTGTGTTATTGATGGAATATTCGAATAAAACAGGATTTTTATTTCTGAAGAAAGTCAAGGTTTTACACTTTTCTGCATTTAAAAATAAATTATTTTGAATGCACCAATCTTTAAACTTACTTATATTTGACTGTAGTATTTGGCAATGATTTATATCAGTTATTTTCTTGTATAGCTTGATGTCATCAGCAAAGAGCAATACCTCGACATCATTGAAACAATTGGTTATATCATTGATGAAAATGAGGAACAAAACCGGGCCAAGGTGACTGCCTTGCGGTAGGCCACTAGTAGCCCAGAAAGCTTTCGACATCCAAGATTTTATTTTGACGAACAGTTTACGATTTAATAAATAGCTAGTAAACCATTTTAGCATGTTACCCCTTAATCCTAGAGAAAATAGTTTTTGGATTAGTAGTTTATGGGATACTTTGTCAAATGCCTTCGAAAAGTCTGTATATATGCAGTCGACTTGTTTATTTTCTGCAAAAGATTGTAATATGAAGTTTTGAAATATTGTTGAGTTAGTTGCGGTAGATCTACCTTTGATAAAACCGTGCTGTTTTTGGTCAATTAATTTTATTAATTTGGGATAGATTTCATCAAGGACCAGTGATTCGAAAAGCTTAGGTAGTACTGACTGTATACAAATGGGACGATAATTGGCTATATTAGTGTCGTCTCCTTTTTTGTAGATAGGTGTAATGAAGCTAGATTTCCAGCGGTCTGGAAAGTGTCCAAGGGTTAAGAGACGGTTAAATAATAATGTGAGTGGTTTAGACAATGTATTAGAGCATTTTTTGAGGAATATTGGTGGAATGTTGTCTGGGCCAGCGGATTTGTCAGTTTCCAAGGAAAATAATTTCTGTTCGCAACATTTTTGTGTGATATGGCAATTTGTTAAGTGTGTGGTCTTGCTAAATTTGTATTCAGGTATTTTGTTATCTGGGGTTTCTTCATCATATACATCTTTGAAGAAGTCCGAAAAAAGGTTTACAATGTCCTGTGTATTGTTTGCACTGGTTCCATTCATTTGCATTATTGGCGGGTAGTCTGTGTTTTCATTGTTTAATTTTTTAAGAAATTTCCAAAGATTTTTGGACTTAAAGACAGTGTCCTCGATAGAGGTTATATACATTTTGTAACATTGTTTGGAAAGATCTTTACATTTTTTCCTGGTTTCGTTAAAGATTTTATAATCACTTATGGATTCGCTTTGTTTGAATTTTTTGTGTTGACTTTTTTTTTGCTGAAGAGAGGCAGTAAGCTCTGATGAGAACCAAACCGGGTAGGTATAGCTTCTCAGTGTATAATAAGGTACATAGGATTCAATAATATTAGAAAAGTATAAATAAAGTTGTTCTAAAGATTCATCAATGTTTTCATCGGATAAAAACGACCAGTCTGTATTTGAGAGATGGCTGTTAATTGAGTCGAAGTCGGCTCGTTTAAAGTTTAGGACTCTTTGTACAGGAATTTTTACATTTTCGCATGTAATATTTAATTTAATGTATAGGGGAGGATGGTGATTATCTATTGGTAGGAGTGGATCATTTGAGAGTTCTACAGATATTTTAGGATAGTTTGATAAAGCTAAGTCTAATAAGCGATTGTTACTGTTATAAATAAAATTATGTTGGTGAAAGTTTAGAAAGTTTACCATGTCCAAAACTTCACGTGCACGATCGTTTTCACTTTCGTTTGTGATGAGACCACAGTTTTTTGCTTTCCATGTTAGGTTTGGTAAGTTATAATCTCCAAGGATAACAATTTTCGAGTGAGAATATTTTGATGAAATTGTTTCGATGTCTTCACAGTGGTTTCTGTATGTTTGAGGGTCAGAAAGTGGTGGTAGAGTTGGTAAATCTTAGGATTTACAGGAAAATCTTAGGATTTACCGTAGTTCGGGCTTTTACAGTAACATATATATACATTTCCTTATTATTTTCACTAGCTCTGAAATGTGACTATTCCACTTCAAGTTTTGGTTAATGTTCACTCCGTGATATTTAATTTTGGAAAAAGAGTTAATTACGGTACAAATAGGATTATGTTGTTTACAGAGTAAATGATCACATTTTTCGTCGTGGATAACAATATTAACTTTATGATCAGGTATTTTCTGTAAAAAAAATAAGATATATGTTGTTTTTTTTTAGCAATAAGTGTGAGTAAGTTATTACCAAACCATGATTTTAAGATATTAATATCTTCAACAGATAAATGCTGTTATTTGATATGATTAAAAGTATTTGACAAAAAAAAAACATAAAACACAAAATATTGAAGAGATTACAAAAATTAAATCTGCTTTTAAAGTAAGTGGATACATCAGATAATATTGCAAGGAACAATAGATGACCATGTCCTGAATTATTAATGTGATTTTTGAAAAATTTACAAACACTTAATTGGTGCACGTGTTTATCGAGACAGATAGTTATTTGGGACAAAACACAAGGAACAGAAACCAAATAAAGAAAATAAAACTAATTTTTATAAGAAATACTCTATTTTTATGGTGAATTTGTCGGACATTAATTTGTTATTTAATTTAACCTCACATTCAACAGTTAATAGACAAAATAATGCATAATATATTAATTATTATTTTTAATTTATAAACTAATCTATTTTTATGCATAGCACAAATGGTAACAATTATTATAAGCAATAACGTTATTACTATAATAATTGTTACCCTTTGTGCTATGCATAAAAATCTTGTCTTAAACATTAGTTGATCAATTAAAAATAATAATAACTTTTTGCCTGGCCGCACACTTCAGGTTTTTCGATCCGATTTTTGACGAGTTAAAGTATTTCACCAAAAAATGTAGACATAATTTGTCTCGACGCCACCTAGTGAGAGAATTAGCACTTGCAATGCAGTTCTCATATAAATAAAGTTGGTTGTTTGCAGGTGAAAAATGTAATAAGCAGTAATTGTTGAATGAAACACTAGTATATATTGAATTATTTGGCGGGTAGGAGGAAGGATCAGAAGGACGAGGGCTCGAGTCCCGTCGCCGGCGTGTATCTTTTCTCGGGAGATTTTTCAATGTAGATGCTTTGATTATATATATAATCAAAGTGTAGATGAATGTTTCAGGCTAATAATTATTGCTTATAATAATAATATTTATTACATAATACTTGTATATTAATTACTACACATAAAAATAAATTGTTAAAACAATTAGCCAGGCGTTGCGAGAGTTTTTCGATTTCAGACGGAGACGTAACATCAAGTGTACAAAATTTCTTCACGATCAAAATTCTGCTTAAATGGGATGGAGTAGGTTTGTGAAATTTGATGTAAACCTTCCTCGTGTTTAGATTAGATGTTCAAGAGTGCAAAGTTATATCAATCGCATAACAAAACTCTATATTTGCATAACAAGCAAAGCCACATCGTCACACCAGAACATTCGTCTTTACATATCGATCGTCCAGTTGATTAGTCAGATATCTCCAAATACAAAATTTTGAGATAATGAGGAAAGTGATATTTGAATGGGTGAGCATTCAAATTGAATGCTCACCATAAATCAAATTTTATTTACACATGTCTGTATTTTACATATTAAATATGCTATAAAATAATACCGGAAAGCATAACTGTCCGGTACATTAGTATGACATTTTGAAATTTCTTACTGGTAACCTTGCAAATATTATGTTTTTGATTGAAAGGAGTATTGGAGGCCATCCACCACTTACCCGCCATGGTATAAGTAACAGATGGTTACTCCTTCAAGGTTCTCGCAAGGACTCTAATTTTTATTTGAATGAACAAATTTACATTTAATTTTGAACAAATCTAGACCTCCAGTGTCCCTGCATACGTTGTTAGTAAGCAGTATGCAAGTGCTTAGCGAGGAACGAATGACCATACTAACACGTATTGTTAATGACTGTAGACAAGATTAGTGATAGTCCATGAGGAGACAAGCGCTGGGTGATTGTATCCAGCGTATCCTGCAAGCATCTGTAGGGAGGAAGCAGGCGCGGCTGGTGCATTAGTGCACTCGTGCAATGAACCGCCAACAAAATTGAACAACAATTTACAGCTCATCGTAATCTTACTTAATGTTTTTAATTATGAAATTAAGCAAAAATTTTAAAAAATCTTAAAAATTGCAATTAATAACATACTAAATGTTACTAAAACGTGACTAACGATGAAATATTGTAGATAAATACAGCAAAAACATTGCACCCGCGCGCCGTTTACACTGGCTAGGAACGAGAAACCGAGGTACATACCAAACCGCGCGCTTTAGCTATGCGCCTTGTTTGACTAATAATATTTTATATGCCGCCCATACGAAACATCTCTGGACCGTGGTTTTGACAAAACGTATCTAGAAAAATACCGCTGACCGTACGCCGCACGGTCAGCGGAGATATCCGAACGAAGAATCGAAGAATTCCGAACGAAGGGCTCGAGCGATGTAGGGTTTGGACAGTATGAAGTAAAATCATAACATTTCTCTTGTAAAATGCAACCTCTGGTCAACGGGTCACGGGTCAGCTATGCGTGCGATATTATTTTGTGATAAACTCCTGCGGATTTACATACTTGGCATTGACTTTATTATTTGCTTTTTTTTTCAGAAAGTAACCTTTTATTTGTGTGCGTTTTTTTTTAATTATTGCTAACTTCACACCGACGCTCAGTGGGTCAGTAAACACCCGCCACCATTTGCAATGTTTGCATCCTATGCTGCAAATGAAAACATTATTGTGATATTAATTTATATCCGAAATTTGAGTCTTTTAAATAAATACCTTCTGTTCTTTGCCACTAATCTCTAATACAAATAATAGATGTAATATCAAAAGAAATGAACCATAGTGTAAAATAGCAAACAATTTACGATTTCTGAAGTTTTTTAATGAAGTGTCACCGCTTGCAAAGTCGTATCTTCCAAGCATAAACTTTAATATAAATGTGTTTATCGGATAACGAGTTTATCAGGTGAGTATATCTGTATCTATTTGCAAATAGTAAAATTGTAATGCCCATGAGGCGATTTCACACAAAAACATCGCTCTATAAAATATCCCTTTATTATCATTATTGTTGAATTATTCTGGAAATATTTTTGGGTACAATTGAATTTCTTTACCCTTTTGAAAATGAGTGATGCAATAATAAATGTGGACTTTATCAAAAAGGACCGCATGAACTCGGCAAAGGGATTGAATAATTGATCTTCTCTATAAATAATTAAGATACGTGCATTTATATAAATTACATACATTTAGTATATCTCTATGCATACATTACGTTTTTTATGAAATCGGTGAACCACCAAAAATTTAAGGCACCGGCCGCGCCTGGGAGGAAGACACAGTACATAAATAATAAAAGTATAGCGCTGGTGGAAAACAGGTGGGATTCCTCTCCAATCGATTGGCAGTCCCAACAAGAATGCGCATGACGTTCGATCTAGCCGTAAACTACACTCCGCTTCCGCGCCCCTTATTTTTTTTTTTTTTTTTTTCATTTACTAGATTCTTATGTTTCTTGAAGAGATGAATCATTTAAATTTACTGAATTTAAAGTTAATGTTCTTTATAAATAGAACGGCGTCATATGCGCCTTGCAATTTTTACCTCATGTGGGTATTTTAAAATGTTACCTGGCTATTATAGACTTAAAGGCCTTGTATTTCATCGGTAGGGAAAAATTGTTATCTAAAAACCCTACTAAAATTGCATGTTATGCTGAGCTCCATCACCATCAAGCAGCTGCGGCACTAGCAGGTGCCCATGTATACATACGTGTCTGTTTGTGTTATGTTGGGAGTGGGAAGGAGTCGGTCATGTCCTTGTTATTTGGATCTCTTCCGCATTTGCCTTCGGGAATGAGGAACCCATGAAAAACCTCATCCGGGAAGATTCGGCCGAAAGTCAACATGAAACTTGTCGGCCTTCAGTGATTTCAATATATGAAATCCTGCATTGTGTGGTGAGGGGTGTGTGTGTCTGTTTTTATGTGAGATATATATACATACTATATGGGAAATTTATAATAAACTTACATAAACATACATATAATACAAAAATTAAATAGATATATACATAGATATGTAAACATAAGTTTTGGGGGGGGGGGGGTCTGGTGTTTAGGAATACCTACTGCTCGCTCAGTCGTCCGCGTCTGAATCTGGTTCATACCAGATGTGGTCCAGGTCCATCAGGATATGTTTGGGTAGTCTGTGTGTATATTTGAAAGTAAAGTCACTGGGTGCGTTGTATTGACCGATTTCTTTGATAAGTCTATTTTTGCTATGTCTGAGAGATTTGTAAAATCGGTCTGTCAGTCTGTGCGTGTGTTCAAATAAGGTCGGTATGTCTTCTCTGGCATGTAGTCTTTTGAGATTCGTTCTGATTCTAGTATTGTATGCGATTTTAATGCAGAGATTTTGTAGCGTCTGTAGTTTCATATGTGCAGTATGAGAAATACTACTCCACACGGGAATAGCATACGTCAGTACCGGTCGTATGAGCGAGTAGTAGATCAGGAGTTTGGTTCTGGGAAGTAGCGGACTTCGTCTGTTGAAGATGGGCTTCATCGCGCCGACTGCCTTCCTGGCCCTCGCGTATGTCTTGGCTATGTGTGATTTCCAGTTGAGACGTGAGTCCATTGTCAGGCCCAGGTATACGACTTCATCTTTCCATTCTAGGACGTGTCCTCCCATTTCGATATTGACGTCGGGTGTTCTTCTTTTTCGTTTCCTCGTGTACATGATCACTTCGGTCTTGGCCTCATTTAGTTTGAGTCGCCATTGCTTGTAGAACTCTACTAGAGCGTCGAGCGCCCTCTGTAGGTATATAGCCGCCATGTCTGCTTTCAGCGAGGAAACGTAAAGTTTGACGTCGTCTGCGTATATGGATAAGTTGCATCTCTCGTCTCGGGGGATGTCGTGCGTGAAAATGTTGAAAAGATGAGGTCCCAGTAGACTCCCTTGTGGCACGCCTTTTGGAATCTCACGTATTGTCGATAGCGCATTCCTGAGGAAGACTCTGAAGGATCTGTCTCTGAGATATTCTTGAATCAGTCTCGTTAGGTATATGGGCGTGTTTGTTCTGTGCAACTTGTGCAGTAGCCCTCTGATCCTAACGGTGTCGAATGCCTTCTCCAAGTCTATCAGTGCGGCGGCGATGTAGTGATTTTCGTTAAACCTTCTGGCGATGAATTCCGCTACTCTGGTCAGTTGATGGGTGGTGGAATGCCTCTTTCTGAATCCGAACTGCTCGTCTGGCAAAGTGTTGTTATCTTCGTGGTGTGGTAGCAGCCTGTTGAGTATAACCTGTTCAAATACCTTGCTCAGCGTGGAGAGTAGACTGATCGGCCGATAGTTTGTCGGCTGCCTCTTGTCCTTGTTTGGTTTGGAGAAGGGCAGCACGGTCGCCGTTTTCCAGATCTGAGGGAAATGTCCGATGATGAGGCAGGCATTGAACAGCTTTGTTATGTATATGATGGCTTTCTGCGGTAGATGTTTGAGTAGAATGTTGTGTATTTGATCGCTTCCCGGCGCCTTATTTGTCTTCAATCGCCTGATGATAACGGCTGCTTCGCTCGGTGTGCTGAAATGGATATCGGCCGTGCTCGTCTGTTCTGCTTGTTCGAGATCTCGTAGAGATTCTTCTACTAGTCTGTCCGTTTCCGGGTCAGATAGGCCATCCGTGGCTGCGTAGGCTCTCTCGAATCCGTCGGCGAGCGCGTTTGCCTTTTCTTCCATTGAAAGTGCCAGCCCTGAGCCGTCTAGCTTCTCAAGCGGGGGTATCGTGTGATCTTGGTGTCTCAGAGCTTTCGCCATTTTCCATAGGCTGTTATCTTTGGGCGTGAGTGACGTAACTTTCTTCGTCCAAAGTTGGCGTCTGAGATCGGTGATTTCTTGATTTCTCGCTGTAGAGTGTTGTAGGCCGTTTTGAAGTAGCCGTCGCGCGTTTGATGGTAGATGCGTCGCAGGCGATTTTTCTCCTTAATGAGCGATAAGACGTGCTCGGGAAGCTTGACCGTGTATGTCTGTTCTTCTTTGAGCGGTATGAACGTGTCTTGGGCATGTTGTATGATTTCGGTGAGAGTGCTCGCGGCCTCGTCGATTTCTTCCTTTGAGCGCAGAGTTTCCGATGTGAGATGTATTCGTTCGTTTATCTCTTTCTTGAATCCTTCCCAGTCGGCATCTTTGTAGTTTCGCCGTTTTCTGGGGCTCCTTAAAGTCGTTCCTCCAATACTGAAGCTCACGGGCAGGTGGTCCGATGACAGTTCATCCAGCGTGCGCAGTTGCGAGATCGTCTTGGCGTTCTTCTCGAGTACGATGTCCAAAGTGCTGGGGTACTTTGCGCGCGCCGAGTAGAATGTTGGTTTGTCCGGTGCCATTATCGTGTAGTTATGCGTCTGCATATGCGTGAAGAGCGTTTTACCGTTCGCGTTGCCTCTGTAGTTATTCCAATAGTTGTGTTTGGCGTTGAGATCTCCTCCTAAAACAACAATTGGGCGCAAATTAAGTAGTTTATCCAGATCTTCTCTCACAAGACGGTAGTTATTGTTGCAGTAGGTGGCGATGAAGGTATGCGCTCTGTCCTCTATGATGACTTCGATAACTGTGGCTTCAGTATATTTCAGCTTTGGAGTGGGGATTCTTGTAGAAGTGATGGATTGACGAACGAATATGGCAGTGCCTCCGCCTGCTCCTTCCAATTGGTCGTCTCGGTGAACTTCAAAGCCGGGCACTCTCAGCGGCGTGTCGTGTTTAAGATGTGTTTCTGAGATGAGAATTACATCAGTATCGGTGTTATTTGCTAGAGCGAGCAGTTCGTCAATTTTGAAGCGGATGCTATGGGCATTCCACAGGAGAACGTTCACCATCTCGGGATTAGACATCGATGGTGGACGTGATGAGACCCATAAGGATCCAGGCTCTCGCAGCTTCGCTGGAAGCTGCGGCCAGCTCCGGTCGCAGGCGATCTAGTCCCTCGAGCAGGGCCATCATCAGTTGGGCATCGCTTCTAGCCTCTCCTGCGGGCTGTTGCGTGCGGGGCTGCGTGCGGGGCTGTGATCGGGGCTGCTCCTCGTGTCGCTCCTCGCTCCTTCCGCCGGCTACGTTGGCCCAGCTGCGTCCATCTGTCCTCGGCGCCTGCTGAGCCTGAGGATGTGGCCTGCTGGCTCCTGGGGCCTGACGTTGGGGCTGTCGCTGGTGCTGCTGGAGCGAGGCGACGTAGGCGACCCTCTTCGGGCAGCCTCTGAAGTTGGCGGGATGGGGGCCTCCGCAGTTGCAGCACGCGGCGGGCTCGTCCCTGGTGGTCTTTGGGCACTCGGCCGAGGCGTGCTCCACCAAGCACTTCACACACCTCGCGGTGTGGGCGCAGTTTCGGGATCCGTGCCCGAAGTTTTGGCAGCGATAACACTGCGTCCCATGTTGGAGGTGATTGCTCCTGTGCTTCTGGAGGCGTATTCTGCAGTGGCACAGGTACTTCACTGCCGCCCTCAGCTGGCCCATATTTTTTTTCCTTGTCGAAAGTTGCCAGGTACATGGGATATTCGGCCGAGGCTGTTGTCATCTTGACGACCTTCACCGGGGGGAAGCCTTGCTCTGTCAGGTCGGCCGCGATGTCCTCCGTGTCAACGTTCGGTAGGCCCTTGATGACCGCCTTCTTCAGTTTTTCCGCCTCCGCTGTGTACGTGTGGAAGCCTCTTGCCTCCGCTCGCAGCCCGTTGGTGAGAGCGCGGTGATCCACCATGCTCCGCACGAAGATGTTTGCGGTTCCGCCTCGGTTGTAGCGGAACGTAAAGTTCGGGTGCCCGATGTGGCCCTGCACCGCCGTGGTTATCTGGGCGTGGGTAAGATTCCCCAGGGTCATCACAACCGGGGGGACTCGGTCCTTCTTCGCCGCGCTCGAGGTACCTGCGGAAGGAGAAATATAGTTATTAGTGTTTTGGCGCTTTGGTTGCGGTGCGCCGCCGCCTTCACTTACTTCGTTTAGATTGCCGAAGCGGTTGCCGATAACAACCGCCCGGGGTTCCTGCGTTGACAGGGGCCTTTTGACGGGGTTGGAGGGCCTCGTCCAACCTTCCTCCTGGCAGGTCATCTCCTGGGAGGGCTGCTTGGCTCTGGGGGGCGGTACATAGCCCGAAGCTGGGCCTACTGGGGGGCGGCTGGTTCCGGGAGCGGGGCCGGTCTCGGGCATCTTGGGGGGCGGCAGGGGGATGGCTGTCGGCTTCTCAGTCGGGTCAGGCTGGCTCTCCAGGGGCTCGGGAGTGGGGATCGTGACTTTGATAGTCCCGGTTTTGGATCGGCGACTGTATTGACGGGCGCCCGGGGGGATTATTATCGGAAATTCCTCCGGGTCTGCGAACCGTCCGGGGAACATCCGCACGGCGGGGGTCCTGTTCTTCCTCTTCTGGATGGGGATGAGGATGGTCTTGTGGGAAATTCTCGGTGGGGCCAGGTCGTCCTTCTATGTTGCCTTAATAAAGGCAGTTGGTGGCGCGGGCGCCTGTGCAGGAAGCAGGTGTCTGGCCGTGCGCACACAAGCCAGACAGAGCGATTCGGGGGCGAAAAAACGGAGCGTCTCCAAAAGCGACTGTCGCGGACGGCAGTCACTCAGTGATCCTCTGATGATCTGATCTGATCTCCGCGCCCCTTAGCCGGTTCCTCTGTGGTATCGAAGGGAGCAAATACCTTGTGGTGTGACATTATATATTAAATGAAAAAACACACTTCGTAAAACACCACTTTTTTATTTGAATTAATATTTAACATCCAAACAGGTTTCGCTTAGCTCAAGCTTTACAATCTAGCTCATCAACCGACTGCCAAAAAAGTAATTATTTCATATTACAAAAAACATAAAAACATCTTAACAACTTTAATTCGCAAAACGAAAAACAGCTACTACTCCTAATTAATTCTAGAGGTCAAAAAACAATAATAAAAAAAATTGGACTACAGTAAACGAAATAAAAATAAAAATAGAAGTTTTATATCCGAAATTTCAGATGGAAAAAAACGTACAATTTCTATTTCGACACCAAAAATCGCAGTAATGTTTTAAACAACTATTTTGTAAGTGTTGGAAAAAATCTGATAAACGCCAAGAAAACATATCCCAACAACAAAAAAAATAATCTCCACGCGACCCAACACCAATATAATAAGTTCAACAAAATAACAGAAACTGATGTTGGAAAAATTATTGGTTGAGCGTTGTAATATGTATCCTTGTGATTGATTATTTTAATTATTGCGTTCCTTTGCAAAGTGTTGATGATGGCGGGCTCTTTGGACAGCGGAAGGCACTTTCCAGCCGCCTTCATGTGATGTTGGTTTGGAAATCGGCTAAAGGTTCGCGTTTGACCGAAATCAACACAGATGTCACCCGCTTGCCGTTTTTGGAGGACGATAAAATGATTCAATACTGAAATATGTTACATTGAAAAAATGTCACATGTTTTCTGTGAATTTGAAGTTAAGTTCAGTGTGAATTTTGAACTCGATGTGTATGTTTGACATCAGACTTATGTGCGTTTCATTAAAATATACGATTGATCCATGTGAAAGGACTAGATGTGAAGGCCTTCCATCTGCAGCAGAGCCAGAGAAATAAGGTCAGTGTTCTTTTTGTTGCCATTGAGTTCCTGCCAGATCCATCATCTTTGTAATTTTAGGTTAACGCAAGATAAAATTCACATTTGTTTTTTTTCTTTTTTGAGTATTATACTCAAAGAGTTCTGGGCTATTTACACGTCCAGAATTTTCAAGTTATAGACTCAACCAATTATCGATGATTTAAAGGGGGGTTCTGCTCCCGTTTATGACAACATTGATATAAGCATATTACAAACAATGAAACAATTGCTAATTTGCACTTTAACTCATATAATAAATACAAGCCTTATAAAGCTGTATTTCCAAATAATTACAAAAGAACAATAATAACACCGATATATAAAGCAGACTGCCCAAATAACCCACAACGTCTATATCCATTTTATCAGATAAATCAAAAAAAAATTGAAAAACTGTAAAAAATCAAATCTGGTCCTTCTTAGAACAACATCATGTTATAAATTCTAAGCAGTACGGTTTAACAAAAATACCAACACCCACAATGATATTGCGAAAACAACAAACTATATATATTCCACTCCAGACTCAAATGAAAAATGCATTGGAATATTTATTGACCTTAATAAGCATTTGATAGTATATCACATACTAACTTAATAAAATCAATTGGAATAAATGGAATGGTACTATCCTGGATTATAAGCTTTTTGGAAAATAGACCACAACAACTAAAATTATTAAATATATTAAGTGATTCCGAAAGTAGTAATTTCTCGATACCACAAGATACAGTTTTAGGACCACTTTTGTTCATATTGTGTGTAAATGATATATTTGAAGTTGCTAAATACGGGGAAATTGTCTCATATGCAGATGACACAGTACTTCTTCTAAGAGCAAACACATGGTTAGAACTGAATAAAAAGGCTAACACAGACTTCAATGAATTAAAAACATGGTTGGATTATGACCTACTGACCTTAAACTCTAAAAAAACACATTAAGTACCATTTTTCATAAAAAAACAACCACGCTGCATGAAATAAACATTAGGATTCACTCTGCACCAAATACTCAACAACACCACTGTAACTTACTGTGAACTAATATTGAAAACAAAACTTCAACCAAATATCTAAGGATCACTATTGACCAATGCCAAAAATTGATATCTCATATAACCATTCTCAAAAACGGAGTACGAAAATTGACCTATATTTTTAGCTGTTTGAGACATATTCTAAATAAAGAACTACTGAGAATGACGTACTTCGCTTTCTGTCAATCTATAATCCATTATGGTATAATAGGATGGGGGGGGGGCGTCTATAAAACTCACACACAATCTCTTTACATTGCGCAAAAACTAATAGTTAAAATAATATTAAAGAAATCATTTTTATGTCCATCTGAACCCATATTCAAAGAATTTAAAGTCAAAAAATTTAATACTCTTTTCCTGTATCACTCAACCTTATAAGCTTACAAAGAGGATATCCTAAACAAAACCGTACCTTTCAAAAACACAGCAAAAATACATGTTACCAATTCCGATTTGTAAAAAAACTTTGGGTCAACTTTTAACTGCAAATACAAATTTCTTCAATAAATTGCCATAACGTATAAGATCCCTGAATGATAGATTCCAAGAATTCAAATCACTAAAATTTAAAAAATATACTGAAAAACAAAAAAAAAAAACAAATAAATAATTTTTTTTTTTTTTTTCTTCATATGAAGCAGTTACTTTGTGATGTGACGTTATAATTTAAAATAAAACAATAACTTTGTAAACACCACTTTTATTTTGTATACTTTATGCCGACCGGGTTTCGCTACAACCGTAGCTTCTTCAGGGCAAGCTACGGTTGTAGCGAAACCCGGTCGGCATAAAGTATACAAAATAAAAGTGGTGTTTACAAAGTTATTGTTTTATTTAAAATTAATTAAGGTTGTTTTATTCAAATAAAATTAAAAGAAGTAAAAACAAAATATTAAACTGCTCTTATCTGGAGCCATCTACGATTGGAGTATGTTGTGAGGCTGAATGTAGAGGGGAGGGAAGGAGATGGGGAAGAGGAAGGTGGGGAAGTACCTGGCTATTCAGATCTCGTCACCAACACGGCTTAAGCCATTTCAAGCAACTTTTCAATTCTGAATGGTGGTCTTACACCAGGGCTATACTGAGAGTATCTTCCACTCTGGAACGTGCCGCAAATATACCATATATTATTTTTAATTAATTAATTGTGAAATAACACTTTACAAACATTCAAATAAAAATTATTTGCCGAGCCAGGATTCAATCCCGCGACCTTCGGATTGCGAGTCAAAAGCCTTAGCGCTAGACCGCGCCGGCCGCCAAATTTTATTTCAAAATTAAAAATAGTATATGAAATAATATGAACGTAGCACATTTCAAACAGGTACACTTTATTTAATTGGGCTTAATTTGTATATTGCGTCAAAACACAAAAAGTCTCCGGAGGAAATAAACAGGGTTGCTCTAGTTTTTAACCTTCCCATGGCCGCACTTTCTGGTCCCATCAAAACGCGCGTGATATTGTTGAAGTCTACTTCTGAGAATGTCTTAAACCCCTGTTAAATAAATACACAATTAGAATTGCCAAATATACTCAACATTATACATATACAATATGAAAATAAATACATGACAAAAATGGGCGGCTATTTATTTTCTCAGTCATAATAAATGTATTCCAGTTTAATGGGCAGCATTTTACTAAAAGGGGTTTCGTTCTTTTGTGAAGCTGTCGGAAAAATATCATAATAATTGATCAAAATAATCAGGGTGCTTACTTAAACTTACTTTAACTAGTTATTCCTGACATTATTTGGAGTACAATATGAAAACGGAACTTTTACCTTTAATGTTTTTCTTACACCTTAGAACATAAGTAGTATTGGACAGGTAGGGGGTTTTATGGTTACTCGGCTGAGTGACTAGTGACGAGATGTGAAAGAATTTTTTTTTTTTAACCTTTGACTGGTGAAATGTTTTTTTTGTAACGTAACTGATGACAAACGTCCTGAGAGGCCGCTGCCGTATCCGTATGCCGAAATTAGGTAATGTAGCTTACAGCAGTCTTTAAAAACAGTTTAATAACATATAAAACGATAAAATAAAACTAGTCAATAAACTCTAAATGTAATTTTTAATGAAGAACTTGTTATTACAATGTATGCAGTATCTAAAATCAAAAAACTAGAGATGAGATCAGTAATCACAAAAAAAATTATTAAATCAACATATTATAACAAAAATACTAATTTTCCTCATAGTTAAGATACTAATCGATAAAATAAAATAATAATGCTCTAATCACTGTTATCATTTTTCAAAACTGGCAATAGTCAAACTGTGGTTATCTTTATTGGCAATCAGGGCATAATTGCATAAATCGCAAATCTAATTACCAAATAACATTGGTAATTATATTTGCGATTTAACTTCGGAGGACAACTAGCACAGGTTTTCCGTGTTTTAGGCCTGTCATTTAAAAAAAAAACGAAAACACAATATATGAAAATTACTTTAAAAAGTTACGTAAGTGGTGACATAGGGTCTGAAAGACCGCTGCCGAACTTTGGGACTGTGCGTTGTAACTATCCTTATCCATGCGTGGACGCAACTAAAGTCGAAGCTACTCAGGCGTTGGAACAAAGCAAGCGTAAGGAAGGGGGTGAAATGATGTTTCACTGATGCTGCTCGGCCTGTGAGACCGCTTGTCACCAGTTAAAGATTATAGAGATTATTAAAAAGACATCAAAAAAGTCATAGGAGACCAAAATTTTATTAACATTATTTTTTACTCCAAATAATGTCAGGAATAAAGTAAATCAATTACGTTCCTGAACACTCTGTATAAATAACGGTAAGTTGGGTTACCTTTATCGTTTTACATTGTCGGTCTACTAAAACAATAGGGTCCAAAACATATTTTAAGTGATATTGATAATCACAGACATTGTAAGTATTTATGTTAAGGAGCATTTCAAATCGGTTTCCATTCCACTTCCAATTTCTTAAATAAGCCTGAAAAGTAAAGAAGCATGAGCAGGGCGTCCTATACCCATTTCATCATCGTCCCGGTTTTTTTAAATGGAGTTGTGTAGGGTTTCGAGTGGTAATAATTTGGAACAGCCTTATATAAAAAAAATGAAATCTTGAAATTTTTCTCCTCAATGAAACAAATTTCAAGTTTAAATTTCAGAATTCATAAACAAAATATAAACAATAAAAAAACCAAGGACGGGTTGTTTAAAAAAATTTGAACAATTCATCAAATATTTTAAGTTAATTTCCACGTTCTGTGAAAGTTCTGTGATTATTTCATTTTTACGAAGCATCTGGCCTATAATGTTATAATAACAGAATTTGAATACAACTTACACAGAACGTAAAAATTAACTTCAAATATTTGATGAATTGTTCAAAATTTTTGAAACATCACGTCCCTGACTTCTATTATTTAAAAAAAAACTTTGAAAGTCGGTAGTAACTCTGTTTCGATAGCTATTGGAAGATGCTATCTCTTCCGCGGAGTCTCTAATCTCTACCAATTTTCCCCGATGGGAACGAAAAGGATGGACAGGAACAAAAGGATGTCAACCGAATACAAGATGATCCTACCTTGCTGGCGATGTCCTGGATTTCCACACTCATGCACCAATGAAAATAACTCCACGGATGAGATAGTTAACTTGCGCGGATCCGGGTTTCGATTGCAGGCGACGAGACAAAGTACTTGTCCGCCCTACCGCGCCGTTGTTGTAATTGCACTGAGTTCGCGGTTAGAAATCAATCCTGAACCGGTGACAATGGAAAGATGGATAGGTAAGGATAAGTAGGTACGACGGACAGGAGGAATAGGTACTTGGGTGTAGGTACAAGTATGCCCGAACATATACCGCTCGCCAAAAATAACATTTTTCCAATACCCATCGAAACTGGCCAATTTTGAAAAAGAAAATATGAAATATAAAAAAATCCTATCCCTAACCTATAATATTATCCTTACAAGCTAGGTGCACGTGAAACTAAAGACTACACGTGCAAAACGTACAAAAAAAATAATAAACCTGAATCGCAATCGATACGAAACCATTGAAGGCATAAAGACAAACAAAAAAAAAATATGAACCTATACCAAGATTCATATGAAAAGAAAAGAAAAAAAAAACGTTACTCTCTATTCTACAGGTAAAAGGCAAAGCTTTGCCACAGGCCGTAGATATAAACCGTCGCTGGTTTTAACTGAGGCTACTCTTACGACCCCGTCAGAGCCCGGTTTCACCTCCATTATCCTGCCGAGCGGCCATTTTAATGGAGGACTCCTAGCATCCTTGATGACCACGAGGTCATTTACTTGGAGATTACGGGTAGCCTTATACCATTTGACGCGATTTTGAAGCGCTTGTAAATATTCAGTATTCCAGCGCTGCCAAAAGTGTTGGGTCATTTTCTGTAAGTGTTCCCAGCGGTTGAGACGATTGATTTTAACCTGCGAATAGTCGTATTCGGGAATAGAAATTAAGGGTTCTCCAATTAAGAAGTGACCTGGAGTAAGGGCCTGAATGTCTTCAGGGTCTGATGTTAGAGGACAAAGAGGTCGTGAATTTAGTATAGCTTCTATTTTGTGTAATACCGTAGTAAATTCCTCATATGTTAGTGAGTTATCACCTATGACTCGTTTCAAATGATTTTTTACAACCCGTATATTCCCTTCCCATAGTCCACCAAAGTGGGGGCTGGAAGGCGGATTGAAATTCCATGCGATTCCCTTTTCCGAACATGTATGCATTACATCTTCATCATTAGGACAATTATTCAAGAATTTTTGTGCACCTATTAAATGTCGTTTAGCCCCAACGAAATTCGTGCCACAGTCCGAATAAATAGCTTGGCAAATACCCCGCCTTGAGACGAATCTTTCTAAGGTAGCGATAAAGGCTTCAGACGAGAGATCAGAGAGGACCTCGAGATGCATCGCCTTCGTTGCCATGCAAACAAAAATCGCAAAGTAAGCCTTGTATGTCTTAGCACCTCTACGTTTCCCTTCCTTTAGGACGAATGGGCCGGCCAAATCCACTCCTACACGACTGAATACGCGTTTGGGCGTAACACGCGCCTCTGGCAGACTGGCCATGAGGGGATTTGACGGTGAAGATCGCAATCTAGCGCATCTCACACATTTGGACACCATTTTCTTGATTTTATTACGTGCCGATACAATCCAATAATTTTGTTGAATCAGGAATTGCAGTGTTCGTGAACCAGCGTGTAGATAGGCCTTATGATAATAAGATATTAACAGTTCTGCAATCTTACTGTTTTTTGCCAAGATTATTGGGAACTTAGCATTATATTTTAAATGAGAGTTGCGGAGCCGCCCGCCAACGCGAAGTAAGTTTTCGTGGTCGATAAACACATTTAATTTTTGAAATGCCACTGAGTTGACCCCATCATTTTTCAGCATTCTGAATTCCTCGGGAAAATGAAACTGCTGATCGCATTTTACTATTAGGGTGACCGCGCGATTTATTTCTGCGCCGGTCAGAATTCCAGATCTACGAGCATCCTTGGTCCGTTGCTGCGTATTGTAAATAAACCTAAGCGACCAAGCGACCACATTCCGAAGACGGTTCCAAGAAGAAAATCGGAAAAATTGTAGGCTCTCATAATAGTCGAGGGGCCTGTGAACTGTTGAGACGTGGGACTTTACTTCCGGTAGCTCTTCAGCCTGTAATTCTTCCGGTAAAGTCAACGGCCACTTCTGACTTGGCTGAGCCAACCAATGAGGCCCTAGAAACCACAATTGGTTATCTATTATTTGCGATGGACATAAACCGCGAGAAGCAAGATCGGCTGGATTTTCTTTTGACGCAACGTGGTACCACTTTGCGTCATCGATTTCATCAATAATTTTGATAACGCGGTTCGCGACAAAAGTTTTCAAAGTATGCGGTGGTGTCTTAATCCATGATAAAACTATGGTGGAATCGGAAAACAATATTATATCTGTAATTTTCACGAGAGTTTCTATCGATGACTTCGTCATTTTTACCAACTTTGACAGTAGGTAAGCTCCCATAAGCTCGAGACGTGGTATCGATAATGTTTTCAGTGGAGCAACTTTAGATTTACTCGTAAGTAATGTGACTTGAGGCTGTGCTTCATTCGTAACCAAATATATGCAAGCTGCATAACCCAATTCGCTCGCATCTGAAAATCCTACTAAAGTACAGTTTAACCCTTTAATTGTTTTGCAGTGCCTAGGTATTTGTAAATAACATAACTTAGGTAATTCATCTAAGAAATTTTCCCATAAATTAACAAGGTTTTCCGGGAGGGAATCATCCCAACCTAACTTGGTTTTCCATAGTTCCTGTATAAGGCATTTTACCTTAAAAACAACAGGTGTTATTAATCCGATGGGATCGAAAATACGCGCAACACAGCTCAGTATTGCACGTTTTGTAAATACCTTTTCTTTTTCTTCTACCGAGTACGAAAATGTATCTTTATCAGGATCCCATATTAATCCTAAAATTTTCAACGAGAAAGATGTGCTATCATCAAAGGCAACTTTACCACTCGTATGACTCCGATGCTCAGTTGGAATGTTATTTAAAACTGACTGCGAATTGCTCATCCATTTTCTCAATTGAAAGCCTCCTTTTGTAAGGAGTTCGTTCAGCTCCGTCTGAAGCTGAGCGGCGCCTTCCGGTTCCCATTCACCGGTTACGATGTCGTCCACGTATGTGTCCGACAACAGTGCCTTAGAAGCCTTTGGAAATCGAGTACCTTCGTCCTTCACTAGTTGATGTAAAGTTCTTATGGCCAAATAGGGCGAAGAAGTCACTCCAAAGGTGACAGTACCAAGTATATATTGCCCTACCGGCTGTAAAGGTGAAGAACGCCAAAGAATCCTTTGAAAATTTGTATCTTCTTCTCTCAATCGAATTTGTAGAAACATTTTTTGTATATCCGTAGTAAGTACTATCGGGTATATACGGAATTTTAAAAGTATGTGACTTATTTCATTTTGTAATTTTGGACCCGAATATAAACAATCGTTTAATGAGATTTGTTTATCAGATTTACATGAAGCGTCAAAGACCACCCGAATTTTAATATTGTTCCCTATTTTTTGAACAACCGCATGATGTGGAATGTAATAAGTATTCGGTATCTCAGTCGATGAGGAAACTCTTGTCATGAAGCCTTGCTCCAATAAATCCTCCATACATTTACAGTAATGTTCCGCCAATGTTGGATTTAATGATAAACGTTTTTCAAGATTATAAAATCTCTTAAGGGCGATATCATATGTGCTTCCGATATCCACATGCTCTCTGCTCTTGAAAGGTAGTGCAACGATATACCTGCCGCACCCTTCCCGGCTGACTGTTGACTGAAATATGGTTTCGCATTCATTCTCGTCCTTATTCTGAATTATTTCGTTAAAAACCTCTTCAATTTCCCAAAAACGACTTACCGCGTAATTTAAGTCACTATTTTCAACTGCAGTTAACGCTGACGTCACAACGGGTTGTGCTGAATTGTAACCTTGTAGACATGAACCCATGATAACATACCCGAATATCGTATTCACTGCTAGCAAATTACATTTAAGGCTTGAAACATATCCTTGTCTCCATATGTTAGCAATCAAATCTGATCCCACTAGAAAATCAATGTCTCCTGGCTTTTGGAAATCTGGGTCAGCCAAATTTAAATTTTTGAAATCTTCAAATGATTCTTGTAAATCTACGGGCGTAATTTTAGAAGTAATATTTGATATTATTATCGCTTGCCCTTTCACAAAGCAGTGATTTTGAATAGAGTATATTTTACAGGTAACTAAACCTTGTATGTTGTTGACAACAGCATTGTTTACACCGCGTACTTTCCCGGACCATTTCTGTGAATGTAGTCCCAAAATGTTATATAGGTTTTCAGATATAAACGAAACCTCACTTCCAGTATCAATTAAAATCCGCGCTCTGTGTTTACGTCCAGAACAGTCCAGGAATTCTGCCAGCGCGGTAGGTAATATCGAACGTTTTGATAGCCCGTAAGCTATGTTACACTGTACAGGGTCGTCCGTTCCAGTACTGCGACTGTTCGGCGAAAGAGACCTTTCGTCAGTATGTAATAAACTATGGTGCGTTTTGTTGCATGTTCTACAACGAAATTTTGACCTACAATTTTTAATGAAATGTGGATTCAAACAATTGAAACATAACTTTTCCTTTTTTACGAAGTCTCTCCTACTGTCTACATTTAGTGATAGAAAATCTTGACATTTTGTCAGGTGATGTGAGTGCTTACACTTAATACAAGTAATTTTATGAACATTGTGATCGTTCGCGCTCGTGTTTGAAAATAATACCCTCTTAGAAATCCTTTTGTCTTTTATATCTGAAAGCATATTTATTCGATGTTGTGTTGCTAAAAAACCTATTAATTTTTCAGTATCCGGTATTTCATCTTTTTTAACAAGAGATTCAAAAGACCGACGCGTTTTTGAATCTATTTTGAGTAGAACCATATGACAAACGAATTCGTCAAATAATTTTCCCCGATTTAATTCGCGTAGTCCCGAGAGATTTTCTCGAAGGACATTTAAAATCTCTTCATTATTAGAAAAATTACAATTTAAAATCGAGTTGGCGTAATGTATGAATAATGCTCTAGACTCGGAATAATGACTCCACAGTGTTTCCCATGCTAACTCATAATTTTCTGGAATCAATGGAATGGTTTTAACCAATGACAAAGCTGTTCCCTTCAAAGAGGTCAATAAATAATGGAATTTTTCAATCTCACTCAAAATGGTACTTTCATGAACAAGGCTCCTGAATAAATTGAAATATTGTGGCCATTCTCCAATATTTCCACTAAATATAGGAATTTTTATTTCCGGAGCTAATAAGCTACGCATCGGGCGTAGTTGCATTTCCTCATTTGAATTATCATGGCTTGCGTGACCTTTATCCGATTGAATGTCACGCGCCGACGTGACCTCGAAATATAATTCCTCAAAAACCCGTGAAACTTCCAAAACATCGTTTTTTGATTCGAATTCCGGAAGCGAAACCAGATCCGATAATTCGCATTGTATGTTTTGGAACTCTTCGTACGTGGATTCAATTTTTTCCATTCTAGCTTTAAATTGACAAAGTTTTGTTTTTTGCTCTAAATCCTTAATGAGATCATAAGCGGCCTGTACTCGCCCAAACAATCTTTGCCGTTTTAATTTTAACGAACCAATTTTGGCTGCAAGTTTATCCATTTTGGAATGTATTAAATACGTAAATTAACAATTATAATAGTAGCTATCTACTTGCAACTTGCAACAAATAAAAGTATTCTATTTGCACCCAAATTCTACCTACCAGCTGAACTGATAAGCCGTACCCACTATTACTAATTGCTACCCACTATTGAAAATAATCTTGTAATGAAACTAATTTGAGTACAATTTCTAATCATGTAATTAAACTTATCTGTAAAGAATCAAGGTTAATTCTATATCCGGTGAAGGACCAATGTTTCGATAGCTATTGGAAGATGCTATCTCTTCCGCGGAGTCTCTAATCTCTACCAATTTTCCCCGATGGGAACGAAAAGGATGGACAGGAACAAAAGGATGTCAACCGAATACAAGATGATCCTACCTTGCTGGCGATGTCCTGGATTTCCACACTCATGCACCAATGAAAATAACTCCACGGATGAGATAGTTAACTTGCGCGGATCCGGGTTTCGATTGCAGGCGACGAGACAAAGTACTTGTCCGCCCTACCGCGCCGTTGTTGTAATTGCACTGAGTTCGCGGTTAGAAATCAATCCTGAACCGGTGACAATGGAAAGATGGATAGGTAAGGATAAGTAGGTACGACGGACAGGAGGAATAGGTACTTGGGTGTAGGTACAAGTATGCCCGAACAAACTCGAAAACTAAATTTTATCAACTTGTGAGTTTGTCATCGAGGGCGATAAAATACTAAAAATTGTTTGCATTGTTAAAATTGTCATAAAAATAAAAATAATAAAAATTATTTTTAACTTAATGAGTAAAACCTCAAATTGTAATATTTATTAAAATGAAGACATTATTACAAAAATAAATGTTAATCCTAGACTTGCAAAAAAGTAAATAGATTTCGCATATTAAAAATAACAACGGATACAAATTTATTCAAGACACTATCTAGATAGCATTTAGTTCGGGTTTGAACATTGCAATCATACATAAAGATAGCATGCAATCAACATATGCGTTAAGAAAATGAAGATAATTTGGAAGTTCTTAGTCGAAGTTGGACAAAACTTTATATGTAGTTCCACCTCCCAAACGAGATCACTAGCGCTCCGCTACGACATCAACCGACTGAATGGCGCACATTTAAAAAAAGGAAGTTATGCTGCCGCACCCTGTACCTCAGAAAAGCGCAAGATTTTCGATAATATTGTCTATAATAAGCGCAAGTTTCGCTAATATAATTTAATTTTAAAAACTTTTTGTTTTTTGTGCGTGCTGTATACACGATTTGATCATCAATGTTTTGTTATTATTTAACGTGTTTATCGACTTACCCCTACAACAAATCCTGATTTTTTATTTGTACTGTTTCCATTCAAATAAACTTGCCCGATTTTAGGATCAACAATAGCTTCGGCTTGTACATTGGCGAGATTAGTCAATCTTCTTCCATTGCACATTGCAACAGACTCTATAAATAAATCATAGGGTCCCTGGAAATAAGCAAATTTATTTTATTTTATTTATAAACAGAAACAAACAGTACATTAGATACATTGGTGAAAAAAATTTACAATTAATAAGTATATTTCATGATGGGTACCTATTATGTGTTTCATTGTAGTGTCTTATTTAAGATATGCACATTAAGTAAGAAAGTACACTTAAAGAATACATCCTGAAAATGTACTTAAACCAGTGAATATTCGCAAGCCTTCATACGTTTGTTTTTTTATGTTTTATGTCCCTCTCAGTATTTCTAAAATCTCTATTCTTGACAATGTATTTTTTTTCCTTTTCAATATGTTGTATTTTTTAAATGTGTAATATAGGTGTAAAATGTACTTATATGTGTCTGTCCTTCCTGTAATGAGTTTTTTTCTCAACTCATTGGGAATAATGTGTTAATTACCATGTTTTTGATATACATTATAATTAAATAAATAAGTAATTACCGGGTTGTGTGTGTAGTATGAAGATGTGTGTGTATGTGTGTGAGTATGTGTGTGTGTATATATGTATGTATGCACATCGAACAATTTATATTATTGATATGAAGCTCTTTTTAAATTTAGGTAGTGAACCGGAGAAAATGTCGATGTTAGAATTTAGACCAATATTATTGAACATATGAAGAGCAATATTGGTTGGCGAATTAGTTGCTGCATTTGTCTTGTAATTAAGCGTGTGGAATAGTTCTGTATGGCGTGTATGTCTTAATGGTATGTTAAAATTAACTAAGGAAAGAAGGTAATATTGTAATCAAAATCAACTATGTCCATAGAATTGGATTAGGCACTTACGAAGTATATATTTTCAAAAGAAGCTAAACTCAGGCTACAAACATTAGCGATGTAGTAAACAAGCAAGCACAAACCATAGGTAACCACCCTAGCTTTGCGAAATTTATATGAGTATTTAGTCATAATGTACAACCCTTGTAAAATACCAAAAAACGCGTGAAATAATTTAACAATTATAAGTTATATTAATGAAATATTAAAATGATCAGAATGTATTTGAAACCTGTAGATTTTAAAATTGAAAAAACAGTGTTAACATGGCCAGAGAGGTCCATCGATTGAAACGCACGAGTATAAAATGAATGGCATGCGCAAGCTAGTCCTCATTTGCTGCCTCGTGTTTAATATTTTGATTGATGCGGCGAGTGTTGCTTCCGGTAGAAACCCAAATTAGGTATAGGTCTCGCTAGTTAAGTTAACTTCATCACAGTACTCATACAGATGCAAAACTTTCATACAGCGTGTTTCGTTTTAGGCTTTAAAAAAAAAATTATGATTATTTCACAATTGAGAATTCGAAGCCAAAGCGTGTTGAAGTCGGTCACATAAAACTTATTTTGTTTTACAACATCGTTATTAAAATACTGAAGGTTATCATTTTTTTCTAAACTAAATGTGATAATTTTCAGGATTGAATTCAAATGGGTAGGTATTCAGAAAAAAAGACAAAGGTATTGCTAATAATTCTTAGCCATTTATTTAAGAATGCTATAAATAAAAAAACTTCCATTGATAATGACCCTAATTCACGGAAATCACGGCAATTGGAAATTATACTTAATTGTTTTTTGGAGAATAATTATTATTCTGACCAGAAATATTTATTTTACAAAGCATGTTTAATGTTAATTTGTTATATTGTTTCCTAGAATATCCCACTAGACCTTTAGCACATTAGTCATAATTATCTAAAAGTTCACTTATAGGTACCACTTATTTTCCCACTGATTGAAGATCCCAAAGATAATCCAACGGAGGTATCTTCATCTGATTACCCAAGATGTATTGTGAATTCATCAGGGTAATTATCGATCTTGACTGAGGATAAAGCCTTCCTACCCAGTGATCCGGGTCAAATCCCGAGTTGGTAAGTGCGATATTTATTTCGCAAATTAAGTGCTATAATGTTATCGAATTTCAGGGAAATGAGTGTGTGTGCGCGTGTGTATGTGAGTGCTAACAAAAATTGATATAAAGCATTCTCATTGATAATGATCCTATGTGCCGAGTTTCAGCTCGATCGGATGTCGGAGGTCGGTTAATTTCCACTTCCAAGATTTATATTAATTTATTCATTCACGAAAACAAATTCGAAATTCTAATACATTCAAAAATAGGTCCATTTCCAAAATTCTTCGCAATATTATACACATTGCTGTTTTGTTTCAATAACCCGATGTTAGCGTGATTATTTCCAAACCCCGATATTAGTGTGATTATCTTCAATAACCCTATATTAACGTGATTATTTCCAATAACCCGATATTAGCGTGAATATTTCCATAGTCCCTATATTAACGTGATTATTTCCAATAACCCGATATTAGCGTGAATATTTCCAGAGTCCGTCTTATCCATGTAGAACATAGGTTCTCAACTAGGGCGATAACGCCCCCCTGTTGCCATTTCAGCCCTCCAGGGGGGAGGCGGTAGGAGACCTCAGAGAAACCTATCCCATCCCATCCCATTAGGGGCCTTTTCCTTATCCCGTTACGCCCCCTCCGTTGGCAAATGTAACCCTGTCATGGTAGCCCTTTCCGCCCCTCCGTTTGGATTCACGAGTTACGTCCCCTCCGTTAGCAAATGTAACCCTGTCATGGTATCCCATTCTGCCCCCTCCGTTCGGATTCACGAGTTACGTCCCCTCCGTTAGCAAATGTAACCCTGTCATGGTATCCCATTCTGCCCCCTCCGTTCAGATTCACGAGTTACGTCCCCTCCGTTAGCAAATGTAACCCTGTCATGGTATCCCATTCTGCCCCCTCCGTTCGGATTCACGAGTTACGTCCCCTCCGTTAGCAAATGTAACCCTGTCATGGTATCCCATTCTGCCCCCTCCGTTCGGATTCACGAGTTACGTCCCCTCCGTTAGCAAATGTAACCCTGTCATGGTATCCCATTCTGCCCCCTCCGTTCGGATTCACGAGTTACGTCCCCTCCGTTAGCAAATGTAACCCTGTCATGGTATCCCATTCTGCCCCCTCCGTTCGGATTCACGAGTTACGTCCCCTCCGTTAGCAAATGTAACCCTGTCATGGTATCCCATTCTGCCCCCTCCGTTCGGATTCACGAGTTAAGGGGCCAGAAATAAAAATGTTCTCAAAGTAGGCGGTGGGCAAAAAAAGTTTGAGATGCAGATCAAGTTACAAAATCCTTTAATAATATTTGGAGGATTTATATAGCGCCGTTTTTGCGAAAAATCCCTTCAAGGGCGCTATACAAACTAATAATATATATTTAGAATCTAGAAAACTACAAACTAGACAAACAATTGAAAGCATCCTTTATGACTAAAAATTGCATCCACCGGTTCCATTGATCACTGATACGAAAATATACTCAATTTTTTGACCAATGAACGCGATGCTGCCTAAAAATGTATTCGCAGTCGCTGATTAAAATTATTAATATTGGAAAAATGTAATTTAATTTTTAATATTTGGGACACCGTTGATTAAAAAAAACATTATTACACACTTCATTTATTGTTCTAAATAATTACATTTCCATTTAATATGTTTAACCATTAAAAGAACTCAAAATGGTTTTTTAAAGAGTTTCTCGAAAACACGAATTTGACATAATTTGTGGCGGAAATAGATACTGAATGCCTCATTTATTTCATGTGTTATCTGCGTAATTTGTTGTATACTTTTATGATGTCCGTTGATAGCTATCTAAAAGCCGTTTTACAGCATCTCTTTTTTCATCCCGATTCCCGTATAGAGACCAAAGACAATTTTTTTCGCTTTATACGTTCGCTATTTTCATATCTTCAATTTCAGTCGCAGTCATTACAAACAACTCGGTTCATGTGTTGTTTGCAGTGTTGCCAACTTTTCGCTTTATACGTTCGCCATTTTCATCTCTATTTTCATATCTATGATTTCAGATGGCATTGTTACCGGGGATGAGGTGGCAAAAATGTATACATAATCTATCAATTTAATCACCCTTCAGACAAAACATAATAAATCTCTATTTTCTAATTTAGCGACATTGTATGTACAAGATTAATTAGTGTGATGTATTTCTAACAACTCCACAAATTTTTCATTTTTCATTTTCTAATAATTCTCTAACTTCTTCATCTTCTTCTTGTAACCCAATCTAACTATGTATCATTTTCTTTTTATAGAAGATCTGTGTGCATAGTATTAAGAGCAGGCAACACATGATATATTTACTATCTAAGCAGCGTTGTATGTATGTATAAGACTGATTACTGTGATTTATATACCAATAATTCCTTAATATATTAATAATAACTTCTCTTTTCCAATAATTCTTTAACTTCTTCACCTTATTCTTGTCATCCAATATAACTACATTAAATCTTTTTCAACCTATACTAATGAATGTATATCCGCAAACTGTAAACTTTACCCGCCAGAACACAGGGTCATCCCTAGCATGGAGGGTGAAATATTATAAAAAAACTATATGTAATTTCAACAATTCATGTATTTGAGGGAGCCGACGTGATGACGTCGGGATCACCAGTTGAGGGAGCGGACTGCGGATCGGCAGAGATGGGTTACGATTTAATGAAAGGCGTCAGTCAATGTAGTGAGTCAGTCGTTTATTGCTGCTACGTAGCGATAGTAAATTTAGTGTGGAGTAACAGAGTGCAGAGAGGAGCGATGTGGATGAGGCACGTAGGTGATGAGTGATGTAGGCCGATGATGTAGTGGTGGAGCAGACCATGGGTCTGCATGTCGCCAGCATGCAGTTCCGCACCGTGGTGGTGGAGAAGACCTAGTCGTCCAGGATGGATGCTCGACGCGGTGAGTCGCGGAGATGGGCAGCGGTGAACCTTGTGAGGAGAATTGAGGTCTCAGTGGCAGCCAGAAGCGGTAAGCCAGAGAAGTTACTGCACCCGTAATAAGAAGGCCCGCCGCGTCTTCTTGTCGCGGGAAATTGAGTATCTTAATCTGATGGTGCGATGGACCATTTTAGCTGCGAGATGGTGCGTCCTCGAAGGTTGTTATGCACCGGCACAGGATCTGGCTTTGAGTCACCGAGGATCGAATCTGTTAAGGTTACCGCACTGGAACGTTATCACTATGCACTGTTGTCTGTGTGTGTTGGTGAACTGTTACTGAATGTGTAGACTTGACTGGAACTGACTGACTGAGCGTTGCTGCGCTTATATAGCTGACCGGTATAGTAGCTTCCCGTAGCGCCAAGTAGTTGGCAAGTAGGTGAATCTGGCATATTCTTCCAATGGCGGTGCAATGATTTTGAGTAAAGGGGGCGACCGTTCTGGTCGCCACATATTAAATAAATAAAAATAAATAAATAAATAAGGTAGATTATTATGAGCAAAAATGAATCGCATGGCAGATGTAAGGAATAGGTGAAAGATTTCCAAAGAAAATAAGGTATTAGAAATAAAAAATATATATTAAACTAAAAAAGTGACATCCTGAAACTAAGGCTGTCTGGCATGGGCTTGCTTTGGTTTAAATAGTTCATGTTGATACCGTGGTAAGTTGAAATGACGCTTGATGAAATCTTATTTTGTGAAACTAATCTCACATTGCGAGAAGGGCAGGACTCCAGAGAAATGGCTCCCAGCCAAAAGGACCCTCCAGAAACAGGAAAGACGGATGATTCTCGATGTCAATCATCCCTCCAGGGTGGCTTCCAGTCACCTCCCGTGTTGACCTCAGTCGTGTTGCGGTCAAAAGGACCGCCCTAAGCTCTCGGCTGCTCCACCAAGAATGGTGTGCTTTCTTTTCAAATCTTTTGATTTTAAACTCTCAATATTACCAATGCCCAAATGTCAATAAGCAAGCACTAGAGGTACCACACACCGAAACCATAAATTAAGTGTGTTTAAGAGGGTGCACACACCTTGTTACAAATACTTTTATGTAACAGCATCACTACAAATAACTCGGTTCATGTGTTGTTTGCAGTGATGCCAACTGAAATCGTAGATATGAAAATAGAGATGAAAAAAGCTAACCGACCGCGACGGTCTGAAAATGTAAACATACTGAGGAAGGTGTGGAAAATGATGAAGAAGAATTGTTTTAACTAACAAAAAATATATAAAAATATCAAATCACGGATTTCTTTCGCCTTAATAGTCTTAATTAAGCAAAGAGAAAAAAATATTCAGAGAAGTGTTAAAATGTCAAATAGCTTGCCGGTAGAATAACATCTGTATAATGTCTTTAATGAAAACAAAATATTTAATATATAGAAACTAACTCAATAGGCTAATATGAAACTGCAAATAGAAATACTAATGTCAACAAATTGAAAACACTAAAAATGATACTAAAGAACATGGAATAATATAAATGAATTTAGGAACCATAAAAATTGACTTTAACTGTTTTATGTGGGGTTTAATAAAATAACAAATTAATATCTGTCAAATTCACCATATTGTCAAAAACTTGAATAACTTCTTTACAAAAATAGTTGATGAGGTGCTTGAATCATCCAGTATAAATGCTAATAATTCTTATATACAGATATCTTTGCAATTATATTCAAATAACGAATCAATCATCTCTGTAGAATATGTTCACCTCTAACAATAAACAAAATTGAAAAATATATTGGTCGCCTAAAACAAATGAATAAAAATAGAGTCAAAGAATACTCAAATAAATATAATATTCTATCGCAGAACCAATGTGGTTTTCGTAAAGACATAAGCAGATGCAATGTATAAACTGACAACCAACAAATAATGTACCTGCATACATATAAGAAATATCAAGCTACGGTATCGAAAGCTTTTATCGAAAGATTTGACCGCAAATCATAACTTATTGAAAAAAATAACTTAGGTTTCAAAAAAGACACACTAAAAATGCTCACCAACAATCTTAAAGAAAGAATAGAAAAAAAATTGGGAATATTTATAATTCAGAAGGTCAGAATTTTATTTATTTATTTATACTGGGTTTTACAGATATTTACACTTACATGAGAACAATCCAGTTATAAAACTCAGTTATTACACAATTATAAAAATCTACAATTACATACAATTAAATACAAATAAATACAATTAGAAAAACAAAAACATAACAAATAAAAATACAGAATTATATACAAGGTCACTTAGGTCACTCAAGTAACACATTACAATGAGTGGTAAAAGACATATGAAATACGCGAGCATGCATAGAGAGACAATTCACACAATATAATTAGTTAGTACTTTTTAACAGCGCCAGAACTATTTTTTAAATCCTTACAAATTATCAACATCAGCGCACTATCTTGTTATACAGTCGACACATCTGGGCCAGAGGGCTGAAGTAGGCGATATTATTTTTAAATGTATTCATATGAAAAATGTTATGGCGTCTTAAACAATGAGAATTGGGGAGATTAATTTAATACTGTTAAGACATAATGTAGTATCAAGATGGCCGCGAATAATTTTTTGTAAACATATTAGATCAGTCAATTGCCTTCTAGTTTTAAGTGAATCAATCTTGAAGTAATCACGACGTACATCGTATGATCTGAGATGGTCGTGTAGTCCACATTTGAAGGATAACATTCTTAGTTTTTTTTTTAAACTGATTCTACAATGTTTTCATATTTGCAGTAATGTGGATTCCAAATAGTGCTTCCATATTCAAGTTTACTTCTAATTAAGGCATTGTAAAGAGTTAGAATTGATCGAAGATCTTTTAAAGGTTTATATATTCTGTGAATAAATCCCATCATTTTTAATGATTTGAAGTTAATGTTGTTAATATGTACATCAAATATGAATTTAGAATCAAGTGTAATTCCTAGATCCCTTATTGAAGAAACTTTTTTGAGAACAATATTTTTGATAACAAAAGAAAAATTCTTTATAATTCTATTTCTAGTAATGTTTAAAATGTTTTCAACATTTAAGTGCATATCATTGACAGTACACCAGTTATTGAGTGTGTCGAGGTCATTTTGAACAGACTTAATTTTACGAAAAATTTTAAGATCATCGGCAAAAAAAGCATAATCACAGTTTAATTTCAAGCCAAGGTCATTTATGAATATAAGAAAAAGCAAGGGGCCAAGATTTGAACCCTGTGGTACACCAGAAGTAACAACTATAGGGGATGATTTGCATCCATTAATAAGAACTAATTGAGTTCTGTTATACAAATATGATTTCACCCAGCGTAATAGGTCTCCATGTATTCCAATTTTTGGAAATCAGTATAAATTGTATCTACTTGTAATCTATCATTAAAAGAATTACAAACATAATTACAAAATTCCAAAAGATTTGAGTTGATCGATCTTTGAGGAACAAACCCATGTTGCCTAGTGCAGAGAAGGGGCTTAAAATGTGAAAAAATATTTTTATATATCAGAGATTCAAAAACCTTAGCAAAACAGGATAGTATACTGATTGGCCTATAATTTTTTATTAAAGATTGGTCTCCCGATTTTAATACTGGTACCACATGTGCTTTTTTCCACAGATCGGGAAAAGTTCCCGTGGTAAGGGATGCATTAAAATGATTAAAAGCGGTAAACATAAAGGGTCTGCACAGCAACTAACAAAGAAAGGAGGAATATTATCAGGTCCTGGGCCCTTATTGGGATCTATTTTACTCAAAAAATATTTTATTTCATCTGCACTAATATGTATTTTACCCAAATTGCTTTGATTGTGTTCAGTTATGTTTGGCATTGAATCATTAGTAGATGATTCCGACTTGGTATAAACAGATGAAAAATATTTAGAAAATATGTTTGCTATGTTTTCACCGTCATTTGCGGAAATATCGTCAAGATGCATTACTTTAGGTATACAATTAGTTTTTCGTAATGATTTTGAGTATGACCAGAATAACTTTATGTTATCTTGCAGACCACTTTCGACAGAGTTGTTATATGATTTATAACATTCGCTTTATATTTTTTTTGTAAATTTCCTTAAATAAGAGAATTCCCTATAATCTGACTCGTAACCATGTTTTTTTACCTTAAGTCTAACTTTGTTTTTTTTTTCTTAAGAAGAGCAATCAATTGCTGATTAAACCATATAGGATATTGATTTTTTGTTTTAGTACCATATTTTTTTAAGTATTTGTCAATTATTTCCCACAATTTTTCATAAAATAAGATTACCATGTTACTCACATTTTTATTTTTAAAAAGAGTTATCAGACAATAGATCCTGTCGACATTCATCAAAGTTTCCCTTCCTGAAGTTATTTTTTGAATCACTTCTATTCATTTCTACGAATTGATCTTTGTTTTGTTTCACTATAATTTCAAATGAAGGGTGATATTGATCCAATTTGGTTAAGCCTGGTGCTATATGTATAGCAATGCAAACTTTATCAGAAAAAACAAGATCCAATAAATTTTCAATTCTATTTAGTACATAATTAAATTTATACAATTGCAAATTGATGAGAGATTGACAAGACTGTGTGCTTTCATGCTTTTATAATTAGAAGGGGAAATTACATTATTTTTTAATGAATTGTCAGGTAACCATTTAATTTCGGGCAAATTAATAAATACACGTCATTGTTGCACCAACGCATGACGAATGTTAGCAGGCACCGAGTAAACTCTGTGGCAAGACGGTCCGGTTCGAGCTCCAGCCATATGAGTTAATTTGCACTTGGATGCACACTCTTTGAAGTCATTAGCTTCAGAGATTCCGGAGAGGGCCTTCTCTAAAAAGTTCTCGTCCGTAAGTTCACGGGGCACATTAAAAATATCATTCTAGGCTGCCTCTTAATTGGAAGACGGGCACTCAGTAAGTCGGAGCTGGATATAACAGGATCATTTAAAAAGCCTTTCTTGTTCCTGGCTGCTGGCAGTGTGGATAATGACTCCTTTGTTTTTGATATTTTTTACTCCCGTTATCCTTACTCCTAACTGTGATGGCTTAACGATGTCCTTAATTTTTTTTGTGCCATCGCTATCATCAACCCCCGGTAGTTTTGGAAAAAAACATACAGATGATCTTGGTTTCCCTATTTTGATGCTGGTACTAGGACATATACTGGTACTATGTACTAGGACAGACTGGAAATAGGACAGATAGTAAATGGAGTTCCGCTAAGAACTATACTTTATCCAATTTAATTTTTATATGTATGATTTGTGTGACTTTGTAATCCCTGGAAAACTTATTTTTTACGCCGCTGATATAACATTTTCTAAGGCAACAGAATGTATTGCACTTGCTTCAACTTGGTTATATTGTAATAAACCCGTTTTAATTAATTAAAAACATTAAAAACAACCTGGTCATAACCTTAGAATTGGAATCCACAATACAAGTTGCAACTAAGAAACATTAGATGGACTGCTGAAAATCAGCTGCGTTCCAGGAGAAACAAAGAAAGAATATGCTCAGATAATAATGCCTAACTAAACTATAAATATTATCCATGGATTTCAAGAAAGGTGTTATTTAAGCTTTTCGGGGCCAAAACTTTATACATGATCAATTTTTGCGATATCTTTCCTGATGACGGACACTGTAACACTGTCCGAAACTTTGACTAAAGAAGGAGGAAACGAAAGACGGCGTAATAACCAAACCACGAAGATGTAGTTTTTTTTTTTTAGGAACATAATTATGGTTGGATTATACATGTTGTGCAATTTATTTAACTGACAAACCAATTGTAGATTTCCTCATTATACTAATACATTAACAGCCTTACTAAAAAAACACAGCACGACCGATAACCTGTGTTTCTGCGGCAACATGACTAAAACAAATTTACACTAAAACACGAAATATTACTAATAAGGTTTGTCACTTTAAAACGCATTGTAAGTCTGGCAACGGTGTGAAGGGTCATGATTTCTTCGTGAAATTGTTTTTTTTTTATTCTTTTCCGCCAGGGGCGTTATTGGCGCGCCTGCGCATGTGTAGTCTAGCCCGCGCAGAAAATTAAAGTTTGTTTTATGTATGGCGGGAATTTTGTTAGTAAATATTGCGGTTTTTCTGAATGATTTCTATTGCAGTGACCAATTCACTCTTCTATTCATGTAATTATTATATTTGCCGTGTTATTTGTGTGGTTTTACATCAGTTTTATCAAGTTATTGCACAATAAACAGTACTTAAAAGTTGAACTGTCAAAATATTGTTTTGGGTTACATAAAAGTTCAAATTTACGTTTTTAAATCTTTATTTTATAAGAATTTCTTAAAAGTGGTGTTTTTTTAAATATTAATATCTACAATATGTGGTCACCTTATCAAAAAAATTAACATCTTTAGTGGTGCAAGAAATGTGTTGAAACGTCAGAGATATTTTTTAGGTTATTCTTTTGACAATAAAAAAAAAATTGAAAATTTTTATTATATTTTTATTGTATGCACGAGGAAAAAATTAGGTGACAGTTTAATTTCAAAATTATTATGTAAAAGGACTGTATTTTTTAAATTTTGATTTTTTTTAAATTTCTGTACACTATCATTAAAAATGTTTTGGTAAGAATATTTTTTTCCATGTTTTCCGTGTTTGAATCTTCAAATATGGCAGTTTTTAAAACTAAAGTGTATTTCAAATACACAAATCTAAAAGGTAATTTTATCAAATTTTTATAAATGGTATTTGTTTTTGTGACACCTTCAAAAACAAGAAATATACAGAACATTTAAAATACTTTGAAAAATTCCAAATTTCGTTCAGACATCATTACTAAAACAGAGATAAACTACCCTCTTACGCTGTGTAAACACTGTTTTTCTTTCCAAGAACAATTTTTAAATTAGTAATGTTTTCACATCCGCGGCCGTTTGTCAATTGAATAAAATTTTCACGGAGTTCTTTAGTAAGGCTGTAAGTATTTAATAATTAAAGAACAAATTTAACAGGTAGTGACAATTTAACAAATTAGCAGTTTAGCAATTTAACAATTTAACAATATAATAATTTAACATTTTAACAATTTAATAATTTGACAGTTTAACAAGTTAACAATTTAATAATTAACAATTTAGCAATTAATAGGTATTACATATACCTACAATAAGTACATAACAACAAGAGATACTCCCACAAAAGATAATTTCACAAAAGGTTTTCAATTTAAGGTCTTAAGTCTATAAAAATGTCTCAGGATCTATATTGATGAACTTGATCCATTATTATTCTGACCCACACAATTATATACTTAACAACTTTCCTATCATCTAGTCGTTAAATAATTCAAACAGCCCTATGGCCGAGTATTTTTAAAAATATTATTTGTTCTTGTGTAACGTCGTTTATGTACATAATTATTTTTTAATGGATACCGATTTACTGAAATACACCAAATGGTTGCTTTTTACACTTGTGAAATCTGTATTTTATTTATTAGATGTATGGATAATTTTAAAAAAAAGTCTATTACGCGTAAGTTCATATATTCAGCGAGCAATTATTGGATGACCCCTGAAAAGATGGTATTGCCGACTTGAACTTGAGATCTTGCCGAACGATCCATTCAGCGCAGTTACAGTCACTTTACTGATTTTATAATGACCGTAAGCGAAATAGAAAATAGAAAGATGCGTAAAACACAAGTGCGTCAGAGAAAGGCGTGGGCGGGGAGTGGGGAGTCATGCACTTTTCGGACCTTAAACTCGCCTATTGTGGCGATTTCTGTATCAACGCCTGGTCGGCATAAAAGTTTGGGGCTTAATACGCAGACTTATCTATATATATATATATATAAATTTAGGTTCCGTATGTTTGTGTCCGCAAATGTCGGAAAGTAATCGATGGATTGACTCAATTTTTTTACAGAACATTGAATTTTAGCAGAAAAGTGTTTCAATATATAATGGTAAGCTCTGGCGTTATGTAATTTGTATAAAAAAATTACTACAGATGGTGCGAGAGTGGTTTAAAAATGTGTTTATTTCACACATTTCATTTTCATTTTTATATATTTTAGCGGCAGGGAGGAAAGGTAGGAGGGGGAGGAAAACGAAGGAGGTGGGGTTCGCGGGAAGGGTGACGAGGGAGGGGGAGGGCGGGGAAGGTGGAAGGGGAGCACAGGAGGGAAGAGGATGCGGGAGGGGAACGGGGACGCATGGGAATGGACACGTAGGAAGAAACAATGTATTTATTTGAATGACATTGCAACGCATGCCGGATACCAGCTAGTATATTATATTAATTCTTTAAAAAACACCTACTCATATACAATCTCAATCCCTCAGCAACATTGCTTAAAATATGCCAAGTTCTAAAAAATTAAAATAAATTTTTACAAAAGACTCAATATTACTGACAAAGATTCGAAACACATTATAATAAATAAATCAAAAAAACAATTTGGGAGGCGGTTATGAGTTATGGGTACCGTCGCCCCGAGAACCATTTATTAAATTGTCAACACCTCTGCCCTAGGTCACCCCAAGCGGTTCGCTCATCGGTCAATAGGCCACTTGCGTCACATTTTTTAAAAAAAAATTCCGGTTAAGGCAAATATTCTAAGACATTCTATATTTTTTTAAATCTTTTTTTTTAAACTCTTTTTTGAAAATTTCAATCTGAAAAATCAGACCATTTTTATAAACCGGAAAGACGGGACATAATTTTATGGGTGCGAAAAAACGATAATTACATAGCCGAAAACATTAAAAAAATAACGTTTTCCACACGAATAGCAATAAATTGTACGGGGTTCTCTTCGAAACATCTGTAAAAACACCGCCATCTTTATCAAAAAGTCAAACCAAAGGATAAGTTCGCATAGAACAAACAATAAATCTAGTGAACGTTAAACGCAAATTCAAAAATTCGCCGGAAATCAAAGTGTTGTCATATAAAAAAAATTAATCAGTGTGGAATTTTACAAAATTAAGGGAACATAATCGGAGACGGGACATTTTCATATAGTGACGTCACGAGCTCAAATAATGGATTTATTTATTTATTTAAAAATAAAAAAAACTATATATTTCTAAAAATTTTAACTAACATTTTCGTAATCTTAGTAAAACAATCTATCCACACGATTTTTTCCAAGTCGTTATGAAATCCGTGCAAGTGGCCTATTGGTTCGCTACCATTTCTATCTCAGTATTTTCCAATATTTTCCAATGAACAGATTAGGTATATCTAGATAAGTTTTTAGATTTTCACGGCCAAAAGCATTTTCGTTGTTAGTTTTTGGGGTGTTATGCCGTGTTGCGCTACCTCCTTCTATAGCCGACGTTTCGGACAGCGGTGCAGTGTCCATCATCAGGGCAGATCCGACGATGTGATGATGGACACTGCAACGCTGTCCGAAACGTCGGCTATAGAAGGAGGTAGCGCAACACGGCATAACACCCCAAAAACTAACAACGAAAAAGATTATATCTAGTCATCGATCAATGATATCATACGTCAATGTATCTAGTCGTTTACATATTACATCGACGTCGTCAATTCACAAGACCTTTTGTATTTTGGGCCCCAGACAGACATTATTATCTTATATTAGGTATTACATAAAATCCATACCATACAAAAGGTCGGATTAGAAAGTACCGATTATTCAAATAAATAATTAAAAGGGTTTTTTCCGTTAGAAATTTTCCGCCGAAGTGTCAAGGAATTAATTTCTACTTAAGCTCATTGATAACCTGACGAAACATTAGATTAGTGAGCTCAACAATTCAGCATTATTGACAGCAAGGCGTTATTGCATTAATGCTGATCTAAGAAAGATATAAACTTTTTAAAAATGAATTCGTGCAATAAAGTTCACTTTGTACCTACCTGAAATTATTGATGTAAAGCTTCTTTACGCACGCTTGACTTGTGGAGTATGCTGGTGAATGCGTGATGAGAGCGTTACGAAAAGTGTGATCGGGCGAGGCGAACGGAAGTTGAGAGAGAGATGCAAGAGGAGAGGGAGGGGCAAGATAGAGAGGTACCATAGGTCACCCCAAAGTCATAGGTCACCCCACGGTCATAGGTCACCCCACGGTCATAGGTAACCCCAGGGTCATATGTCACCCCATGGTCGTATATCACCCCAATGTCATATGTCACCCCAATTTCATATGTTATTTTATAAGTCATAAGTCAAACAGAAACTAAATGAACGGTCAAAGTCCATAGTCAGTAATAAAATGTAGGTAGGTATAGGTAAAGAAACACGAGAAGGTTCACGACTTAAAATTAATTTTACTAAACAAAATGTTTTTATTATCTTCTTGTCTTCAAGTCTGAATTTAAGGATTGAATAAAAATGCGTATAATTTAGAAATACTTACAAGGTGTCCGGTAACTCATATTACATACCTACATATTTCAGAATCAAGAAAATTCTTGGACAGGTTTTATCTGACGCTAATTAAAAAAAGCGGTAACCAATTTATGAGACATTTAAATTTAAATAATAATATTTTACAATTTTTTGTTTTAAAGACAAAAATACCTAAATGTACACATCAACATAAAACAACATACCTTTTACAATACAATATACATGTTGCATCGGTAAATTTTTATTTTTAATTATAATATATATATATATATATATATATATATATATATATATATATATATTACAGTTTTCGGAAAACATGTTGATTCACATATTTATTGAATTAGGCTGATGGAACATTTTTCCTTCTTCTGCGTACGGAAAATAAGAAGCTTCCAACGACACTCTTCGAATGTTTGACAGGTTTAGGCCGCAAGCCTCTGCTGCCAATATATGTACTTGCTTGAAGTTCAATGTTTTGATGTACTCTGAATTGTCACAGATTTTTTGGAAAAACTTGATAACATTATAAACTATCGTTTTTTTTCCTGCCTGCAATTCGTATCGTTGATTTGTGAATTCGTATCCACCATTTTAAATATGTATTATCTTTTAAAAGCACTGATATTAGATCACACATGTAATTTACAATCACATCGATTAAATAAACGGTGTCAAAATGACATTAATAAAGTAGATTAAATCGAAAATAAAGTAATGGACTGGTTTTTGATATTATGAAGTCAATACACTACTTATTACTAAATTTAGAATCATTAAAGGTTTACTTTTATAGTAGCATGATATAGAAAACAATAAAATTTCCAAAGGATTTAGTCGCCTAATTCACGGGAATAACCGCCATTGGAATTTTTAAATTTTGTTTTGCAGTGTATAATTATTAGGTATCGTCCGAATTATTGTTTTTATAATCCAGTTTAATGTTTTTCCGAAAATCGGAATTTTCGAGGGTCGAATAAATAATAAGAAATTAAAAATATAAATATTAATAACATAATGGTAAAGCGCCTTTCGAGTTTGGGTTTTTCGAACATTTTACTGTACGTTAATCTCCGTGTGAAATGTTGGGAGTGCATTTGGTATCTGTTCGACTATAGTGAAGTTTTACTTCAGTCGTGTGGTCTAACTAAAGCACACGTTTTATTTTATTCATTGTGAGAAACAGATTTTTTGAAAAAAAAGTTTCAATTTTACAAAAGAAATTGTTCAATTTGGTTTGGTATTTTGGCCTCAAATCGAAATTTAAGTTTTGTATGAGAAAGGCTGCTTATAATTGAGGGTTTTTTCCTAATGTTGTCGGGTTGCACTTGTATTGATGTTATTGCACATTTGTCGGCATAAAATCGGTTTGTCGGGTTGATCTTGACTGTATACGGATTTGTGGGTATATTATCGGTTTATCGTTTTGGTCTTGATGGTACGTGCATTTGTAAGTATAAAATCGGTTCGTCGGATTGCTCTTGACGGTATACGGTATTTGGCTTTGAAGGTATAAAAATGGTACCTAAGCTTAGGCGACATGCCATTATTCAAATCCGTTGATCATAAATTAAATGTCTTGTTTGTTAAATTATATTATTATTACATTCACTGTGATGTGTTTTCTGAATTCTGTCGATAGTTTGCAATCTTTTAATATAATTTTTATAGGCCATTTGCATCACCTTTTTTTTAATTTTCCAGTTTAGGCAAATATTCTAAGACATTCCGTATTTTTTAATCGTGTTTGAAACCCTGGCGATATTTTGAAACTTTCAATCCGAAAAATCGGACCATTTTTTATAAACCGGAAAGACGGGACATAATTTTATGGGTGCGAAAAAAAAATACATAGCCGAAAATCATTTTTAAAAAAAAAACGACACATTCCAAATGAATGGCACAGGAGAATAACGAGAATTTGTTTCCTTGATCCATCTTATTGATCATTAATCATAAAATTTTTCAACGTCTACATATGACTAAGTCCAATGTAATAAACTTGTACTCGTATATTACAATTATAATAATATATTTTATTATAAAATTTGATTTTGTTAAAATCAGCACTATTACCATTATTATCTAAGCATCTATACGAGATTCACTTTATACACCGTCATCTTTATTACCATCTGCCAAAACATCAAAACAAACATAAGTTCGCAAGGTAACAAACAATAAATCTAGTGGAAAAATTGAAAAATTTGCCTGAAATCAAATTGTTGACATACAAAAAAAAATTGTGTGGAATTTTGCAAAATTAATTGAATATTTCGGAGACCGGACATTTTTATGTAGTGACGTCACGAGCCCAAAACACGGATTTATTTATTAAAAAAAAAAACTATAAATTTCTAAAAAAATGTAGTATCATTTTCAGAATCTCAGTAGAATCTATCCACACGATTTTTTCCAAGTCATTAGGGGGCATACATTAATTACGTGAGCTGAAAAGGGGGGGGGGTCCAGCAAAATCTCACGTCACTTGAAAAGAATATACGAAGTCGCCCAAACTTATCTCACCAAGGGGGGGGGTGGGGGGGGGGAAGGGGTCTAGATTGGAAGAAAAACTACTCACGTAATTAATGTATGCCCCCTTATGAAATCCATGCAAGTAGCCTATTCTCTGACGACTCGAAATTGATTATATTATTTAAACACACCGGGCGTGTATTTAAATAAAAGTTAATATTTTACAAAATACTTTTTTTATCTCGAGGTCACAGTCGATTGCTTGGATTACTCTCGTAAATACGGCAATAAAGATTGCCTTATCAAATAATACGACATAAGTATGCTTGTTCAAAATTACAAACTTATGAACCTCTTTGCCGTCTGCAAAAATGTGGTATTATACATATTTGGGTATTAATTATCGTATTTTCTCTTCATTGGGTATTATGATGTCATTGTAGATTGATTGATGTTTTAAGGCAATGAGTTAAATAGTTTATTCTGGAAGAATTCATAATCGTAATTCTCAACAATTGGTTTTATTGAAATATATTTTATAACAATATTTTTTATAAATACCTTAAATCATAAACTGTACAAAAGGATCAGGAAGGGAACAAATGGAGGAAAATGATGTATAAATTGAAATTTCTCCTGTATTAACTTAAAAATTACATTCTAAATAATAAGGATATAGATTCAAAAATGAAAAAATCTGGAATCTATAAATTGAAGTGGAATGATTGTGGTTTCTTTTATATAGATAAAAGTGCGAGAAACTTTGAAATAAAGATAAAAGAACGTTTGAAATCTTTAAACAATAACGGTTTCTCGGAGTTTGCCAATCAATTGTTGGAGACCAACTTCAATAGTGGAATCGAATTTTACATTGTAATTTTAATGGCAGACACCTATTAAAAGACACCAATTTCTTTTTTTTTATTAAATTCACGCGGCAACGGTTAATAAAAAACAATACGTCAGAAATAATCTTATTTTTTAAAGATGCGATATTTTTCAAGTTTTTTCAGTCTGCCGAAATGCGACGTTGCCAGTTCTTTCGCAGCACAGTTGAAAATATGTTTTATTAGTAAGAAATTAAAACAGTGCTTTAGTAGTGAGAACACAGTAGTTTTACTTTAGTTGTAGTAACACTTTTTAGTGTTTTTTTTTTATTGAGGGTGTAACTAGATGGTTTTTGGAAGTGTTTTTTGTATTAATGAGGCTTTGGTACAACGGTTGGGAAGTGTTTTTTTTTGTATTAATGAGGCTTTGGTACAACGGTTGGGAAGTGCTTTTTTATTAATCAGGCTATGGTACAACGGTTAGGAAGTGTTTTTTATTAATGAGGCTTTGGTACAACGGTTGGGAATTTTTCTTTATTAATGAGGCTTTGGTACAACGGGTTGGGAAGTGTTTTTTTTAATGAGGCTATGGTACAACGGTCGGGAAGGGTTTTATTTTTATTTATGAGGCTTTAGTACAACGGTTGGGAAGTGTTTTCTTTATTACTTTGGTACAATTATTTATTGAGATTTATTAAATTAAGTAAAATCGTAGAATCTTTTTTACATTAGCTCCAAACAGTGTCATACGCCTATGTCATTTTAGGGGATGTTGTATGGAGGGTTTTTTAAGGAAAGAAAGAAGAGGATATCTGGGAAGGAAATAGGAACGAGGGTGGGTAGGTATCTGGCGTCCAGAAGTGACGGACGTTTGAATCCATCCCTTCAACTGCGGTGCAAAGCGAAGAGCAAGGGATTCCGGCCGGAAAGGTCAAAAAAACCTCCTCAACCAGTCTCTCTCGATCCGGCCCGCCAAGCAGCAGGTGGGCAGACACATCGGCCGCCAAGACCCTGACAATCCTCACCCCATGAATTCGGCACCCCCTCTAGGTTACCAAACGTTGCGATCCACTTGGGGTGAACTACGGCAGAGGTGTTGGTTATCCAAAAAATGGTTCCTGTGGCAGCGGTACCCAAACCGCCTTCCAAAACAACCTGCCAGTTGGCATTTTTATGCAACTATTTTATTGCTAAAATGATTGTAATACCAATGTTTTATAATAAAAAATAAATAACTTTTATTCCAAGTTTCAACTAAACGCTCTTTTTAAAACAAGGTTCTTTAGCAATGATTTTGCATTCTTTGTTTATCTTTTTTATCTTACCGCCTCAGCCGAAAAGACAAGTGAAAACCAATTTACAATAGTCTTAATAGTTTACGACTGTGTTTAGTGTGAGTGTAGTCTGCAAGGTATTATTTTTGTTATTTACTATAAGCACAAATGATTTATAGTTTTCCAAATTGTTCCGCCCACTAGTTTAGTTCTTCTAAAGACATAGTGAAAGACGTTGCTCAAGAAAAAAAAATTGGTGAGATCATTTGAAAAGGACGAGAAAACTATCTCGTTTAATCTACGGTAAGCATTTTGTATTACGATTTTAAATTCACTTACCATTTTCATTCTTTCTCTACCCTTTGAGTAGGTATCTGTTATCAACTATAATTTGAAGAGCTTCATATCAAAGTTTTTTAAAAATATTTATTCTTTTGTTTTTCTTTATGTTATTCAAACAAATTTTATGTATTAACAAGTTTATTGTGTAATTACTTACATCACGCATGATGTTGACTGTTTCGCCTTCGAAATGTTTTATTAAGAAGGAATAACCAGATTCAACCGGATATATGTCATTTTAAAATCAAATTCTAGAAGTATCCACCCTTTTCTATAAAATATATAAATTGATTTCACAAGATTGTTATTTTATCTTGTTAAGTTATGTTTTAAATTTTTTTAAATATATATATTTATATTTATTATAATCAGATTATACCGTTGTTCGTTGGCAGATTTGTTACGTTTTCAAACGAATGTTATATTATACAACAAACATTTCAAATCATAAAGTAAAATAAATCAATAAATTATCTGGGAAAGTTACTCTTCAGAATTTTAATTGAAGTTAAAATAAAAACCACGCCTGTTTTTTGCGACAAAAATGGTTCAGTTTGTCTATTTATTTACGGCCTTACGAACTAATGTATTTCAGATTTTTTTACGCGCTTATTTAGCTTAAACATTATCGAAAAATAATAAATATTTTTATAAAAAAATAATTACAAAAAGTACGCTATTTTAATAATTTTTTTCATCACGCGTTTAAGCATTTTTATTGCTAACTTGAGTGTAGGTGCACATTAAAACAAATTTTGAATGAAGTAAAATCGATATTGAGTTATTTGCTACGGAGAATAATCAATCTTTCTCATCGGAACCGCCCTGTATAGTTGCAAGGCCGCCTTTCAACGAAATTGTAATTCTCAGCATTTCGAATTTATAACACAATTTATTACACATCTCTTTGAACACTTTAAGTTTTTAAGTTAATAAAAAAAAATGTTTTTTTTAAGATTTGTAGAGCCGAAACGGTAATAGAGAAGTCCAGTCCAATTTTTTTATTTTTTTTCCTTCTAACTTAAATAACTGACTTTTTTTTTAAAGTTAGTTTTAATAGTTAAAATAATTGTCAAAGTTTCAATTTTTCAAGGTCCCTCAAAAACCCGCCAAATTTAAGATGTATTTTGTGACGTCATCAACAGTTCCATTTCATGTTTTTTATGTTGGTCTCCTTGAATCTCACATAGATTTGCGCAGGCGCCGCCGGCCATCTTAACGCGTTGATTGGTCTATTTATGGTGTATGGGCAATGGCAATATGGCGACGGCGAGATCAGAAGCTTCGCAAAAATGACATGATGAATTTTACTTGCAGTTTCATGTTTTTGAAGTTAATTCAGTTTTATGTTTTTTAAGTTAATTTACGTTTAAATGATCAATTCACTGTGATATTAGTGTAATTCATCATAAGTACCAATGCTGCGTTACTTTTTTTTCAGTTTTAGTCCTTTAAATAGTGTTTTGTTGGTGTATTTCCGTTGTACGATAGGTTTAAGGTTACGTCTGAAATTTTTTTTTTATGACTTTTCCGCGTGAATTTAATAAAACTTCCATAAAAGTAATATTATTTAATAATGTTAAAGACTAATGCATTTGTAAATAAATACAAAATACAGAAATCAACACATTAAACTGCGTAACACCGAATCCAAGATGTCATACCTAAATCCCCATACAAATGACGTACAGCATAAATAAACCTGTCATTACAGTGATTACCATCGTGACGTCACCACACAGCATACCAACCTGACGCTGTGTTTTAACGAGAATTTTAAAAATGCACTTTTTAATATTTTTTTAAAAACTGTACGTTTAATATTATTAAATAAAAGTTATATATTCAGAATCAGCGTTTATTGGTCTATATGAGCATATTTTTTTAAAGCCATAATATTTTTCACTTGAGTTCCTTATTATGTGAATTTCCCTCGATAGTAAAAAATCGCAAAGTGTGCTCCTAAAAGTATTTAAAACACATTTTGTTATGTTATTTAACAAGTTATAGGTATGAAAAAATTCGCGGTGTGTCTTTAAAAGCAACTTGTGTTTTGAGTCTTGTTTTATTCAATATTTTTACAAATTTCTCTTAATTATTATCGTTTTTTAATATTAGCGCTCTCTCTCTAATAGTCATGTGTACACTGTACATGTTTCCCTTTCAAACCATCTTCTTTTTGAACGCTTTCTACGGTGCCTGTGGTGATGAAGCGTTGGTAATTTTTTATTCAGAATAAAATTTAAAAAAAAAAAAAACTTAACATTTTGAATATTTTATTTAAATTGTGGTAATGGAAAAAGTATCCAATTATAGACGTATCTAGATATATCTATCTATTATTACGAGTATTTGTGTATGGTTGTTATGAAAATCTTTTGACAAATTCCAAATAAATTTATTACCGATGCCTCGTAAATTGTCGTAAATCAATGATGGTTATTACGGTGCAAAGTTTGTTTTATGCGATTGTATTGTTCAAATTTGATTAAAGGTCGCTAAAGTGGGGACACTGGGGTATCAAATTAATATTTTGGAAGAAGTTTTTATTATTTCCTGCGTACTTATACTACTTGTATTATGGTTAATAATCGAACAACCTGTACCACAGATAGGGTTTCTAATATCTTTGACCTGTACCTAATATCTGGGAGGGGCGAAAGAATTATATTTTTTGTGTTAATTTATGCTTTGGGAAATATTAAAAAAAACTTAGAATGCCTTAAGTTTCGCCGATTCTTTCTTGGCAGTTTTTTTTATATTAAGGCGCCGTAGTCCCGCTCAAAAAGAAGAAGATGGAGAGATATGTATAATTTACGAATGTTGGAGAGAGTGCACTAATATTGAAAACGGTAAAATTGAAGGCCACTAGGAAAACAGTTTACATAACATATGGAGATTCTGTATGGAGGGTATTTTTATGAAAAGGAAGGAGAGGACGTTTTGGGAAGGAAAAGTGTATGAGGGGTGTGTAGGAAATTGGGCAGACGCATCTGCCGCCAAGACCTATAAAAACCTCACCCCTTGAACCCGGGAACCCCTGCTAAATATATTTTTTGAAGTGTTTAAATGTGTCATTAAAAATGTCAATTTAATTATTAGAGTAGTGTACAGTGTTATAATGTCTTAATTTTCGTGGTACAGGGGAGAAATATCCTGTATTTGTGTGGTAGGTAGGTATATATATAGAAAATAACTTGCATCCTCCTCGTTGAATTTCTTGATGGTGTGTTGATGTTAATTTGGGAAAAAATGTTTGGTGTATCAACTGATGCATGCATAAATACTGTGTAGAAGCAATAAATCGGAAAGTTTACGTCTGGCTGTGAGAGTGTAGTTTATAGTGTAGAATTCGATCGTTATACGTTCCAAATTGATCAGATAAACCTTCGCGATAAGCAATTACACGGGTTAATTTTCTTTGTATGGATTCGATTCTATAATTGTGAATCTCATAATTGGGATCCTACCTACCGAGTTTCTCATTGGTTTGCACGGAACGCTCCATCTACGGATCAGAAGGGGTTCTACAAAGTAATTGATTAGAGGATGATCAGAATACTCAACTGTCACGGAGGGCCTTGGAGAACGTAATTTCCCTCAGGGACCATGTAATCTTTAGAAATATTACTTGGATCTTTTAAGGAGATGAGGTTCTGGGAAGGAAAGGGTATGAGAGGTGGGTAGGAAACTGTCTAGGAGTGACGGACGCATGAATCCATCCCTCCCACTGCGGCGCAAGACGGTGGGTAGAGAGTCCAGTTGGAGAAATTAAATGGTCTCTCCCAATCCAACCAGCCACGCAGTTTTTGAGCAGATGCATCCGTTGTCGCCAAGACCTAGACAAACCTCACACAATGATTTTTATTTAAAATACAAAATAATCTCGTACACACAAACACAGAATTCATTAAAAATTCTCAAGTAGGTACATAAACACTTTCAACGACAACACGATAACATACATTTAAACACCATCCACACTAACTATGGTAAACAATCTATTGGTTACGAGGGGGAAACTTATATAATTGCCTCCCAAATGACATTAAAAACGAAAAGAAGTTGGGTGAATTTAAAAAATATATATTTATATGTATTCTTGATAAACAAAATAATGAAATAGAATAGTGCTGTATTGAAATATTTATTTTATCTTAATGTGTATAATTATTTCTAGTTAAGAGTAGAAATGTAATTTTCTTTTAACTGGAATAAAAAATAAAAAAAATAAAAATAAAAATTCCATCGTTACATTCCCACTTGCAGGACTTTAAATCAAGTTATCGACCACCATAACACGGGCATCAGCCTAGCATGGTGGTCGCAAAATCCACAAATAATGTAACCATAATATGCAATGAATAAAGAAAAATTTTAAAAAATAAAACAAAAGTTTGTTTATATATTTTATGTCAATGAAGCTGCTTCGAAAAGGAAAGCATTATTGCTATTTTGTCAAATAATACCTACCTCTATTTGTATTCTCTGTTGACTGAGCTAAGTCCTGTTTTCATTAGGACTTCTCCTGTGTTTTGCATTCGTCTTTCTGTAAATTTGTTTGTTAGGTACTTTCCGGTTCCGGTTAAAGATGGAGTCCGTTTTAGTTATTCAAATGTGATTAGGTACCTATTAATTAAGTAGGTGGGAATTTAATTATCTATCATTGAAAAATAAGATAACAATAATAATCTAAACGAAAATATGAAAGAGAACAAGACACAGAAAAATAGAAAAAGATCATGGTCGCAACTGGGAATCGAACCCAGAACCTCTCTAACCGGGAAGTGCGCTTTTACCAATTCAGCCATTGCCACCTGTTTCGTGACCATGCATGATGCATGATGCTCTTTGCTATAAACGCTCATGGACCTCGATACGAATTATGCCCGACTACCAAATAAGATACGGTATTCACAATTAGTAATACTCACTGCTCTTGTGTCTCGTGGCTTGATCTTCTATTCGGTGACAGTCACATATATATCCATAAGCGTGCGATATGACTGTTCTAGTTGGTTATTAAACCACGATTTGAGTCAGATTAACATAAGAACTTTACACAAAGTATACGATAACAGAACGATAGGATTTAAACTTTATATCACGATAAGATAAATAACACTTCAACGTTACGATACGATAAGAGCGAAATGTTACGTTACGATACGAGCGATGGTTGTTGACATGACTCCTGTCTACCGTGTAGTTAGGTACCCTTATACCAAAATCTGGATTCCTTCCGATCCTATAGGCCGATCGGAACTCAAATACGAATGAAACCCATCAGCGTTATGAAACACTACCTTCTAAGAAACCGTAATAATTGTCGATCTCATATTTAGAAATTTTAGAATTAACAATATTATTTTCGAAAAATTTATTCATATCATTGATTATCCAGGTTACAAACCAGTTCTTAGAACGATTATTTCCAATGAAAAGGGTAGTTGCCCATGATATGGAAAAATTAGTCGAAAATAATATTGTTAAAATTTTAGAATATGAGATTGACTTATATGACGGTTTGACAAAAGGTGGTAATGACGGAATTGGTAAACGCGCACGTCCCGGTTAGTCGAGAGGTTCTGGGTTCGTGTCCCAGTTGCAACCATTATCTTTTTTCACTTTTTCTGTGTCTTGTTCTCTTATATATTTTCGTTTAGTTTATTATTGTTATCTTTTTCGTTACAATGATGGGAATAACCTTAAAAGTTTATAAAAAGAGAGTTGTTCTTATAAAAATTGAATATTTAAATATCTACTTACATATCTTGTGCTTTCGGTTGAAATAACGTAAACCGTTTACACAACTACAAGTCTTAGGTTAAAAATAAGAACACCCTTTTAAACTAGCTTAATTTTCAGCAAAGATGTCCCTCAGTCGTGGCTCGGATGTGGCTACGAACGAACTAGGGATGGAGCCCATTCCCTTCAGCGATAAGGCTCGACCAGAGAAGAAGAGGCGAGTAGTCCAGCACAGCGTCCACTCCATCTCCTGGCGGTGGCCCGTGTTCGTGCTGCTGGGAGGATGCTTGGCCTTCTACATTGTACACATCATCGATCACACTCTGCCAACTGGAGTCACTGAAGAAGAAGCGGTAAATCGAACAGTATTAATAGTGTAGCGTCTGAATGCTTAAATTTTAGAACCCGGCTTCGAGTGCATGTCTGACGCCACGCCATACGCGTCGCGCCACAAATAACATCTGTGTACGTGGAATTTCAAACAAAGCCTTTGTAATTCGGTTTCGTATTAAAAAAATTGTCAATAGATGGCGCGATTTCCGTTAGCAGGTCGCATGGGGACGTGCCCCCCCTAGGTATAAGCACTACGAATTACTAAATTTGTAGTATCTCTCCGGATGTGGAAAGATTGATGGTAGGTAGTACTTAGTTGTATCACGTGGGTATATACGTATATTACATATGACATCATTGCCCGTCCCGGTTACTTTGTCCCTGTGACTAACTATCACTGGATGACAGTGGATCCGAGGAACGGGCTATTTTTGGAAAAGCCACCCGCAGGGCCTAGCAGTAAAAGTAAAGTTAGTGCTAGTATATATTAATGTTACGTAAACTGAGATTACTGAGGCGAATATGTACAAAAGATTTACTTTTCGTCCTAACTGCTCCCAAACGTTGAGTAACTCCGACTTTTGCGGCGGTTTGTTTGGAACCAGAGGTTAGTCCCGGCCGCGGCGTTGGTCACGCCAACGAAACTTTTTTATTTTGAGTTACTTTTGATCTGATAACGGGAAATGATTTCCATCAGGGTCTATGTCATCTTTGATGATGTTGTATGGAGTATCTTTTTAAGAAAAGCAGGGAGGGGGGAGTTCTGGAATCGAAAAAAGTATTGGTAGGATAGGAATATAGGGATCAGTGTGTCCAGGATTAACGGGCGTATGAATCCATCTCTCCCGCTGCAGTCAACATGATGGGTTGAGAGAGACCAACTAAAGAGGACAAAGGGTTTCCCCATCCAGTCCGCCACACAGCTGGTGCGCAGGCGCACCCGCCGCCAAGACCTGGACACACCTTGACCCTGATAAGTCACTAAATGTATCGAACCACTTGGGGTGACCTATGCATAACTTGACCATTTATTTTTTCCCCCAAACCGGGACACTGAAAACAAGGTAGGTTAGGTTAGGTTAGGTTATTTTTCCCCCAAACCGGGACACCGAAAACAAGGTAGGTTAGGTTAGGTTAGGTTATTTTTCCCCCAAGCCGGGACACCGAAAACAAGGTAGGTTAGGTTAGGTTAGGTTATTTTTCCCCCAAACCGGGACACCGAAAACAAGGTAGGTTAGGTTAGGTTAGGTTAGGTTATTTTTCCCCCAAACCGGGACACCGAAAACAAGGTAGGTATTTTTTTTTACATTAGCTCCACACAGGAGGCTCTGAGAAAAATAATTTCCCTCAGGACCTATGTCATCTTAGGGGATGCTTTGTGGAGGATATTTTTAAGTGAGCGAAGGAAAAGGATATGAGTGGTGGGTAGGAATCTGAGGGTAAGAATGTCACGTATGAATCCATCCCTCCAACTATGGTGCAAGGCGATGAGTCGAGAGAGTAATAATAATAATAAATTTGGAAAACTTACATGGCGCCGTTTTCGCGAAAAATCGCTACAAGAGCGCTGTACAAAAGAGGCTAGATTAGAATTCACCCTGCAGCTACCATTCGCATGGACGATTGGAATACTGGACCTTGTTCAACTTTTAAAGAGATTTTTTACGAATTAACGTAATTATTAACAACTTTACGAATAAACTTTTATATGTAAACATCCGACCAAAGAGTAAAGAGTATGTTTTCCCTTCAGAAATATTTTGTCTATGATCAGATGCATTACGAGATTAATTAAGTACCTACTGTATTATTTACGGCACATGCCTACGTCTTCATTTTCTAGTACTAGATTCTACCGCCGCGCCGGAATAGGCCACTTGCATTGATTTCATAACGACTTAGAAAAAGTCTTGTGGATAGATCTTTTTACTAAGATTACGAAAATGTACAGTTTTTTTTTTTTTTTTTTAAATAAATAAATCCATTATTTGAGCTCGTGACGTCACTACATGAAAATGTCCCGTCTCCGATTATGTTCCCTTAATTTTGTAAAATTCCACACTGATTAATTTTTTTTTATATGGCAACACTTTGATTTCCGGCGAATTTTTGAATTTGCGTTTAACGTTCACTAGATTAATTGTTTGTTCTATGCGAACTTATCCTTTAGTTTGATTTTTTGATAAAGATGGCGGTGCTTTTACAGATGTTACGAAGAGAACCCCGTACAATTTATTGCTATTCGTGTAGAAAACGTTCTTTTTTTAAATGATTTTCGCCTATGTTTTTTCGCACCCACAAAATTATGTCCCGTCTTTCCGGTTTATAAAAAATGGTCTGGTTTTTCGGATTGAAATTTTCTAAAAATCGCCAGTGTTTCAAAATAATAAAAAAATACAGAACGTCTTAGAATATTTGCCTTAACCGGAAAAAAATAAAAATATATGATGCAAGTGGCCTATTCTTATTTGTGCCCTTTTATTATATTTTTTAAAATTCTACTGCGAGTTTCTTTCTTTTGGAAGACGAGACATTTTGGCGTCCCGAAGCTGAGTTCGGGGACACCGGGACACGCTGCCTGAAAACGGGACTGTCCCGGCAAAAATGGGATGTCTGTCACGTTACCTATGCATAATTTTGGTTATTCAATAAATGGTTCCCGGGACGGCGGTACTCATTTCCACCTCCCAGATTGTAGATGCTGTTGTTTTTGAGGAGAGGAAGGAGTGAACACGGTTCTTGAAGAGCCTCGTGTAGGATGGAGGATGGAGGAAATTCGGTCAGTGCGGTTGGGTGGGCATCGCGTTTGGGTCCCACCCAGGCGTTCCGTGTTCGATTCCTCGGTTAGCTAAGTCCTCCATCACGACTCGAGCAATATTTTTGGCTTACTGTGATGGTGGTAGGAGATTTTCAAGTATTGTCGGGTTATTCGTAACCAGGGATGTTTGTCTTTCTTTTAAAAAAATGCACGAGTTCAGCAAATTGTTCCACAGCCGAGCTGTTGAACTCAAGAACGAGTCCTAGAAACGTCTCATTATCATGTGACAAAGTGTCAACCGTGTACAAATGTTATAATACTAATTAAAAAGAGTAGAGAATAACAATAAACTAACCATTGATCTTATTATATTTCTGATTTGTATGTTTCAGTTGGCCAATCCGAAGTTATTCAGCGGCGTGAGGTCACGGAACACCCTCCGCAGCCTGACCAGCCTGGGCCCGAGGGTGGTGGGCACGGACCAGAACAGGATCAAAGCGCCAGCCCTCCTGATGGAAGAGCTGAGGCTAGCCAAGCTGAAGGCGCACAGCTCCCAGTCCTTGGAGTACGAGGTACACTATAGTCTATAGTCCTTTTAGCCACATTATCAATGATCAGCTTGGTTGGGCCTGAGGGCGGTGGGAACGGATACCGGATATGAACCAACGACCATGGATTAAACCTACAATAAACGAAATCTTTTTTCAACCCGATTCCTGTATAGAGACCAAAGATAATTTTTTTTGCTTGACGCGATCACTATTTTCATCTCTATTTTCATATCTACGACTTCAATTGGCATCACAGCAACACATGAACCATATTGTTTGCTATGATGCCAACTTAAATCGTAGATATGAAAATAGAGATGAAAATAGCGATATTTTTTGTCTTTGGTCTCATTTTGGCGTTTGGCCATCGCCGCCGTTACTGAGAACCACATGACGTTGCCAAAGTAGAGATACGTACATTGCAATGGCCGGGTTTCCACCGTAATTCAGGCCGATATGCCAGCAATACAAAACACATCTGAACTTGTCCACACCCGTATAAGTCGATACGGAGGACGGAGGCGTCTATTAATACTAATATCTACAGGAATTCCAAAAACTGAACAAATCGGACTAATATCTATGAAAACCAAAATGAGGACGAATATCTACAGCTCTAACTGCTGATTAATATCTATGAGAACTAAACTGAGGACGAATATCTACAGCTCAAACTGCTGAAAAAAAAGTGGAACACGATTTGAAGTCGCTGTGTGTATGGGGTAACTAAGGAGGCGTCTATTAATATCTACAGGAATTCCAAAAACTGAACAAATTGGACTAATATCTATGAGAACCAAAGTGAGGACGAATATCTACAGCTCAAACTGCTGACTAATATCTATGGAACAGGTGAAGTTGACGAATATGAAGTTGGATTTGCAATTATGTATAGCATATTGGCATAACGTAATATTGCGTATGCAGTTTAAAAAACTTAATTTAAGTTAGGTTAGGTTAGTATTACGTAATTGAAGTAATTTATGCTTTCCGTACAACCTCTTGCTCAGCTGCCCTCTGTAGATATTAGTCCCACCTACGCTCCATAGATATTCGTCACTCGTTAGATATTTAGCTCTGTTGATATTAGTCTTCACTCTGAAATTCATAGATATTTGTTCAACATATGAGCTGTAGATATTCGCCCGACATACAGGCTGTAGATATTAGTATCTGGAGTCGTCGATACCACTGAGATGGGTCCCGGTTGGCATACGATTCCGAACTCGGTCCTTGCCAGAGAGGGTCAAATTTCCGCTTTACAATAAAATCCAAATAAATTGAATATTTCAGAAAGTATTCAAAAACTAAAATCTGTTTTTGAATCTTGATAAAGTACACTTTCAAATTTTATAATTCGAGATAAATAGTTTTATAAATACTTAAATTTTTAATGCAAACTTTAAAAAGTTTTAAAAATGGCCCACCTTACGTTTTATCTAATTAAAATTACTGATAACGGAAAAAAAAATTATAAAACACACATATATTTTATTAGACAAATGCATTATAAACGTTATTGTCATATAATTTTTTTGTTGGTCCAGGTGAAAAAAATTAATAAAAAGTTCCCAAATTTTCCAAAAAATATTTCAAACTTCGATCCGAAACTTTTGTTTCATAAAGGTATACAATTTATTTATTTGATGATTATCTTTTTAAGTTTTTTCTTTCTAAGACCGTTTAGAACAGCGTGCGCCCAAAAGTTGGCAACATCCTACATCGGTTATTACGGAATTTCCCCGTTTAAGTAATTCATTAAACGGGGAATCCCACAATAAACGATGTCGCGTCCGATGACACGACAATATGATGTTGTGGACTGTAAATCGATTTCGAAAAGAATTTGACCAATGAATTGTGTTTTAAAATACAGATCACGGGAAATGGGGTATGACGGAATAGTCTCTTACCTTTTGACGGTTTATTCGGCTGTTTCAGGATCGATCTTGGATATTGGAGTTTCCCAAGAAACGGCACAACACCAGTTACACTTATAATCCATAAAAAAAACGGACTTTTTGCGATAATTGCGATAGTTCAACGACAGAGAGCTGTGTCCCATAACACTGCGAGATTTCAACTGTTCTGTAGGTAACTTAGATTAGGGCGACAATATTATTTTCCACTTGTTCACAGGTAGGTAGTCGACAAACATCTTCTTCTTCCCCTGGTAGAGACTTTGAGGACAGGAGGACGAGGAAGGAATATATGATTTATGAAGGACTTGGGGAATATGGATTAAGGTTTTTTTTTTAAAAACTGTTTCAGAACCAAACATTCCGCCGACCTTGAGAAAATGTGATATTTTCTCAACAACTATAAACGAAAAAAGCAACGAAAAAAAACGAAAGCAAAGTAACTAATTAACCTAGGAATTGAACAAGACAAAATTAAAAATGAAATTAATTAATTAACTAATTAATCAATCGATGGGTAGTTTATACAATTTGACCACGGGCCGCTTAAAAATGCCCTGAGGGGTTCTTACAGTAGCGACACGAACCACACCATCGGCACCGGGGAACAATTCAACCACCCTCCCGACAGGCCATCGCATTGGGGTAGCTTGTGAATCATCTATCATGACTAGATCGTCAACTTGCAAATTAGGAGTTGATGTTGCCCACTTGTTCCGTTGTTGAAGAGTATGTAGATATTCTTTCCGCCAACGATTCCAAAAATGTTGGGACATTTTTTTCAATAGTTGCCAACGCGATAAGCGATTCATTGGTACATCCACAAAATTTTCTTCAAGAACAGAAACAAGAGGAGCCCCAATTAAAAAATGTGCAGGAGTTAACGGATCCATTTCGGATGGATCCGACGACAGCGCTCCAATTGGTCGCGAATTTAAAATGGCTTCGATACGAGTCAGGACAGTAGTTAATTCTTCAAACGTAAGGATTTGATCTCCCACAACCCTCTTCAAATGGTGTTTAGTTGACTTAATACCAGCTTCCGACACACCATTGAAATGGGGTGCGGAGGGCGGAGAAAAAAGCCAAGTAATTGAACGAGCGACAGTTGCGTCAACAAGTTTGTCAGTGTTTTCAGATGCATGTATGAATTTAGCAAGGCCAGTATGATATCTATTAGTTCCAATAAAATTAGTTCCGCAATCGCTATAGATATTCTGGCATATACCGCGTCTAGAGATGAATCTATCTAATGCTGCCACAAATGCTTCAGTAGATAGATCTGATACTAATTCAAGATGAACGGCTTTGGTCGATAAACAAACGTAAAGACATAAATAGGCCTTATAAGTTTTTGCGCCGCGACGTCTACTCTCGCGTACCAAAAAAGGACCTCCAAAGTCTGTTCCGACATTCAAAAATGGACGACCTTCTCGAAAACGGGAAGCGGGTAAGTTACCCATCAAAGGGAAACTACCACGCGGGTTATTTTTAAAACAAGAAATGCATTTACTCAATCGATGTCGAATTACGTTCCTGGCCGAAATTATCCAATATTTTAATGATATTATGGATTGGAGTGCACGAGGACCTGGATGAAGGTACATGCTATGGTAATAATCAATTATTAATGTTGTCAAATGACATTGCTTCGGTAGAATAATAGGATGTCGAGCATTTTCAGAAATCTGTGCAAGGCGAATTCGACCACCGACTCTTAAAACCCCATTGGTATCAATAAATGGAGCGAGTTTTTGCAGCTGCGTTGAGCATATACGATGGGAGGAGATATTGTTGATATCTGGTTGAAAATGAATTGCTTGAACAAGCTTAATGCAACATTGTAAGGCTACATTATTTTCTTTTACCGAAAGTGGGGAAAAACCATTGAAATTGATGATCGATTACGAACGTAGTCTAGTGATAAATCGACGGCACCAACATATAACACGCAATAATTTCGATAATGATGAGAATTTCAATAACAACTCTTCGTCATACGTTGACACATTCGTCGATAAAGAAATTAAATTTTTATACTCTGGTAACTGGTCCACGGAGATATTAAGAGGTTTAACAAATAACCATTCCTCCAAAGGTGTTGATATAAAGTTAGGTCCTTTCCACCATAACGAAGCGTCAGCGATTTCACTAGGAAAAACTCCTCGTGAACCCAAGTCTGCAGGATTTTCTTGCGATGAAATATGATACCACTATTCATAGGGTATATTTTGTATTATAGTTTCAACACGATTTGCTACAAAAGTTTGCAAGAGAAAAGAAGGTGTCTTCAGCCATGCCAATACAATAGTTGAATCTGTGAACGCGACAGTCTTTTCTATTTGAAGTCTATCTTTATATACTTCTTGACAATAAGTCAACAAATTTGCTAATAAAACTGCTCCCAACAATTCCAGTCGCGGGATCGATGTTATCTTTATGGGGGCAACACGGGATTTTGCTAATAAAATATGGCTGGATATTTCTGTGTTATTAATCACTACCAGATAAACAATTCCACAATATCCTCTTTCATAGGCGTCCGCAAACCCAACAAGGATGCATCGACTGGTTGGAGAAGTTGCGACATATCGATCAACTTTTAAATTGGCGAGTGATGGAAGCTCTTTTATATATTTTTTCCATTTCAAATTCATGTCCGAAGGGATTTCTTCGTCCCAGCCGATTTGAAGTTTCCATAAATTTTGCATAAAGCATTTAGCAACGAAAACGACAGGATTAATAAAACCTAATGGATCATATAGACGTGCAATTGTCGATAAAATTATGCGTTTGGTACAGTGGTCACTAAAAACATTATGAATTTTATATGTAAATTGATCAAGCGACGGTATCCATTGAATACCTAAAATATTAAGGTTTTTCTTGTCAGTATCCGACTCAAAACTTAAGGGTACTTCCCGATAGCTAACAGGAATATCTTCCAGTATTTCAGGATGGTTACTCGACCATTTTCTCAATTCAAAACAACCTTTTTGAAGTAATGCAATTAATTCCACTATACAATGTCGAGCGCTTTCCAAAGTTTGCGCACCACTGATAATATCATCTACATAAGTGTTTTCAATTAACGTACTAGCAGCCTCTGGAAAATTCACTTTTTCATCATTTGCTAATTTATGAAGTGTGCGAATAGATAGGTATGGCGCACTAGACGTGCCATACGTTACTGTTTGTAATTCAAATTCCTTTACAGGAAGATCCGGAGATTCTCTCCATAGAATATGTTGATATCGGCGAGATTTCTCATCCACAAGTATTTGCCTATACATTTGACGGATGTCAGCTGTAAACACGATTTTGTGTATTCGAAAATTACACATTAATTCGACAAGGTCCCTTTGTAATTTGGGACCAACCAAAAGTATATCGTTCAATGACGTACCCGAGGACGATTTGGTACTGGCATCAAAAACGACCCTTAAACGAGTTGTAGAACTGGTTTCTTTGATTATTCCATGATGTGGTATGAAATAGTTACCAATAGTTGGCGATTGAAGTGGCACTTCCATCATGTGCCCTAATGTTGAGTATTCTCTCATAAACGAAATATATTGAGATTTGAGATCAGAATCTCTATTCAATCTCCTTTCTAAATGCGCGAGGCGTGACAATGCTATGTCATATGACTTTCCCAATTTTTCCGGGCTTTCCTTAAATGGCAACGAAACGACGTATCTTCCGTCTTGGTTACGGTAGGTACTTTCAGTGTACAATTTTTCACAACGAATTTCATCAGGCGATTGAATTTTATTCAAAGGTGGAACATTTTCAATTTCCCAAAAACATTTGAGCTTTTCATCAATATTTTCCTCCATTGACGTGAAGAATGAATTTATACAATTATTTGATGGTCCAACATTTCCCATCAAAATCCAACCCAATTTAGTTTATATGGCTATGGGTTCATTTTCTTTGCCCATCAATTTTCCTGAGCATAGCAATGAGGCAAAAATATCACTTCCAAGCAGTATATCAATAGCTGATGGTAGGTAAAATGTTGGATCTCCCAATTTGAGACCTACGATGTGTTCCCAATGATGATCGACGATACGATTTGATGGCATATTTGAGCAAATATTATTTAAAATAAGGAAATCTGTCAAAATACCAGATTCCTTCGAATCGACAGGACGAAATTGTGTTTTTATTAATCCGTTAGAATTAATTGTAGGAGTATTTCCAATACCTATCACGGTAAGAGGTTGTTTCTTAAAACGAGTGAATCCTAATTTTTTCACGCAATTTTCCGATATAAAATTTGCCTGGCTGGCGCTATCGAGCATGACACGAACCTTCTGGAAAACTCCATTTTTGTCTAAAACTTCCACATAGGCTGTGGACAGCAGTACCGTGTTGGTTTTATTGTAAAATGTTGTCAACGCCAAAGGCTCCGACGAGTTTTCTTGTTGGTCTGAATTTTCCACGATTTTTTTTGGAAAATGTAATAGGGTATGATGTCTTGATTGACATTCCCTACAAGTGAAACGAGATTGACAATTCTTAGCTTGGTGTTTTCCTTGCGTGAGGCAGTTGAGACATAAATTATTTTCCTTTGCAAACAAGTACCTATCTTTTGGAGTAAGGCGTAAGAATTGTTCACACTTGTGCAGAGAGTGTGACGATTTACAAAGAATACACTTGACTTCAATCTTTAATACAAATGCATTAACATTATTGCCAGATCGATGTTTAGCATTATACGATTTCGATTGACCTTTATGAGTCTGTATCAGGTTTTCAGGAAAAACCCCGAGTGCCATTTCTTTTGCCAAGCACTGTCTATCTAAGTACTTTAATAGATGATCAAACGTTGGAATATTCTCTGAACTATGTTGAATTTCAAAATCAATACGCAATTCTTTTGTTAATTTACGTAATACAATATGTAATAAAAGAAAACTCCATTGGCGAACTGGAAAATTCAAAGCTTCTAAAGCAGCAATATTTTCTTTTAAAATAGAAATAAATTGTATGATATTATCCTGAGATTTTACAGGTTGAATCGACAGAATTAATTCTACATGCCTATCAGCGATGAAACGTACGTTTTCATACCGTTCCTTTAAAAGGTTGTATGCAATAAAATAATTTTCTTCAGAAATCGGCAAATGTTTAATGTGTGTTAATGCCTCTCCTGACAGGCTACTTATTAAATAATGCATTTTTTGAACAGGATTTAAGGCATTATTAGAATCGATCAACGAATTAAAGGTATTAATATAATTTGTCCAATCTGTTGATATTCCCGAGAAAATAATCAATTTTAATTTTGGTAACGACACATTATTATTTGCCAGTGAATGATCCGATTCAATTTTCGAAACTTGTGGAAATAATTGATTATAATACGACTGAATCTCGTAATACATGTTTTGAATTTCAGTATATTTTCCTTGTAAAACTTCAATTTCCGATTCATCCTTTTTATTTGATTCTATTGAAATATGTGATGCAACAAAAGTTTCTCTAATATTTGATATATCCGAAAAACGCGCTTTAAATATATTTTTGTCAACAACGTTCAACGAAGTTATAGCTTTCAATGCAGCGGAGCGAATGCTTTCCATGTCTAACAGAGCTAATTTGTACTTCACAAGAGTAGCCGCCATTATGAAGAGGTACTTTAACCAAACTCTAATAATAACACCGCAAACAAACGTCAAACGTCAAACTTGTAAACAAACAGAATGTCCGCTGTGATAACAGCTGACCGATGCGATCCGCGATCTTCTTTACCGACACTCAGTGCAGGTAGCAACCCAACAACACGAGAATGCTTGTGTTTAAAAACTACCGACGCGGCAATAAATACTTTGTGTAGGTACAAAGTATTATCTACGAATATTAAGCTACTCAACGATTTAAATATGCTAATCAATATTCACGATTGAATGTGTAATTCTGAAACAGCTTTATAAAACCGGAAAAGGTCAACGAATGGGATGATCTATATTTCAAACACAATGTCTAGTTTCGAAATTACGACTATCAAAAAACGACAAAAAACGAGAATTTATCCGGCGAATGGACCAAAAATGTCGCGTCCGATGACACGACAATATGATATTGTGGACTGTAAATCGATTTCGAAAAGATTATGACCAATGAATTGTGTTTTAAAATACAGATCACGGGATATGGGATATGACGGAATAGTCTCTTACCTTTTGACGGTTTATTCGGCTGTTTCAGGATCGATCCTGGATATTGGAATTTCCCAAGAAACGGCACAACACCAGTTACACTTATAATCCATAAAAAAAACGGACTTTTTGCGATAATTGCGATAGTTCAACGACAGAGAGCTGTGTCCCATAACACTGCGAGATTTCAACTGTTCTGTAGGTAACTTAGATTAGGGCGACAATATTATTTTCCACTTGTTCACAGGTAGGTAGTCGACAAACATCTTCTTCTTCCCCTGGTAGAGACTTTGAGGACAGGAGGACGAGGAAGGAATATATGATTTATGAAGGACTTGGGGAATATGGATTAAGGTTTTTTTTTTAAAAACTGTTTCAGAACCAAACAAACGATGTACAATGACAAACTACGGAGAGCAATTTTTACGCGTTTTATTTCATTCCGGTTCACACGTTATTTATTACATTGTAATGATTGTAATACAGTACAATCTTGTTCTTCTGGTTATTTATTGGTTAATTAGTTTGATTTGTGAAAATAATGAGTGAGAGGAAATAAGATTATCCCAGTGGAGCTATGCAAAGAAAAAGTAAACAGAAAAGGGAGGAGGTTATAAAAAAAATAGTCAAAATGTCTTCATTTTTTCAGCAATCAGCTTCTGTGAGTGATTTAGATTGCAATGGTAAGTACTACCTATTTATCTACCAGTAGCGAAGGGGGGATTTTGTTTTTTGAAAGAACAATGGCAACCTTCAATACATGAAAATACCTGATCACGTATTGTACCGAGCAATAATAAGGGCTCTAACTAATTTTGATACAGGGCCCCTCCAAGGCACGCTACGCCACTGCTCACAACACACCCTATAGGGGATGCTATAGTCTCACTGGCTCCAGAGGGGAGCAGCTAAAATAAAAAAAATATACACAAAGGCTCCGACATATCGAAGATTCGAGACGATTGTGAAATCAATTTGTCCAAGTCAGCTTATTAATTTTAGATATTTTTATTACAATTCGTATATGTTACCATGGGCACATATAAAAAAAATATTTATTATATTTATATAGCGCAGAGCCATGAAAAGTCACTGAATATTATAATTATAGCATTTGTGAAGCTGAAAGTATTTATAAAATACTAGCGAGTTCTCGGCATGCGTTACAAAGCCACTGAAATAAAGAAATGCTATCTCTCTCCGTGTCCTTTGCCATTCGTCTCCATTCCCGCCTCGTTCCCCTCCCGCAATCCCCTTCCATCTTTCCTGCATTCTTTACTTTTTTATTCAACCCTCCCGCGAACCCCTTCGTTCTCCATCCCCACCCCTCGGATTCCCCTCCCCCTCCCTCTTTCCCACCCTGCCACTAAACTATATTTATTTATTTGATGCAATATATTTACATTTTACACACAATTCAATGATGTTGGCCTCGCTGGGTAGTTTACCCGTGCTGAGGCCTTCGTGCTGAGGATATGAAACACAAACATTTTTCAAACAACTCGCGCGCCACCAATTGTAAAATTGGAATTCAAATTTTATAACACCAGAGCTCACCAATAAATACCTTCGCGGATGCGCGCACAACAACTCACCAACGTTTCATCGCAATCGGATGAATAGTATAGGAAATAATTTCATAACGCCAGAGCTCGGAGAACCATCGAGGGCATGAACACTTCAAATGACCACAGTTTTATCGCAATCGGATTAATGGTTTAGGAACACATAAGGGACAAACAAAAAACACTCATTTTTATACACATTTTATACAAGAGGAACTCGGCCGCCAATAAATTTGAACAATATGTATTTTACCAAACTATTGCTGTCACTGGCGCTCTTACTTTCCTGAACACTGAGTGAAAGGGACAACTGCACCCCAAGCTGATAATACCTAAATAAAATCATAGAAAAAAGGTTTTGTATTCCCTAGTTTTCTTTTACAAAACTCATCGGATTTTTTGATTTTTTTTACAAACTATTTTTGTTTTATTTATTTATTTGCTAATATTTCAACGCCCTGGTAGGCTTTTACACGATAAGTTTACAACAGAGGCTCAGTTTTTAAATAAAAAAGATGAACTTGCGGAAGTAAACATCACATGAATGGTAGGTATAAAGATAAATTTAAGTAGGTACATGTAATGCATTACAATAAAAGAGAAAGTTTTTAAGTTGCAGATGGCATAAAAAGAATAATAATAATTTATGTTAGTAATTACAAAACTTACATAAAAACAATTCTTGACAAATCAAATCAAATGTCACAATACATGAAAAGAAAACGGGAACAGGTTTTCGCATTGTAGATAAATATAAATATATTAAAAGAAAATTGTCTACGTCTACGTGAGTTTTGATTTTTAAAGAATACGTTTTCTGGTTTGTGTACCTACTACTGAACGTCTGTTGGTGATGAAAACCAGGCTATTTTAACTATTTTTAGTGGGTCCTAACTCCTTTGAGAAATAAATTATCATAAAAGCAAAACCTAGTAGTCGATATCTATTTTATATTAAAAAAATGAAGTGATGTCAAAATCCACCGAGGAAATTTAGGAATACTTTTTATGAACACAACACCGGGCGGTTTCCTCTTACGGTTACTTAGAATTAGATTTGTCAATTTTTGACAGATTTAGATCTACAAAATGAAACACATTTCAAATCATAATTATTATTAAAATAAATTCATTTTGGTACCTAGGTAAGCAATCGCTTGGCTCCCACGATCAATTCAAGTTTAGAAAATTAAAAGTTCACTAAACGTGAATAATGAATAATTCACATCACGCACATCATCACATACAATCGATATTAGTATGTTTGTAATGATAGTACGTGCTATACAAATTATGTGGGATTTAGGTTGTCATATAAAACGTACATATCGCAAACAGTCAGTAGGTAAGACTCGAGCTTATCTGCAAAGCTATTATTTTCGATACAAGAATGTTATCAACTGCATCATAAAACTCACATCGTCGGCTTACGAATTGTTTGTAACATTATTATTACCGGATGTTTTCTGTAGAATTTACAAAGTTATCTTTCTGATCGGCGCCATCAATACAGATCGAAACATATCCACATACGACTTGATCGATGCATACGACCGATCAATTTCCACCGATTTCTTTCATATCCCCCTTAAATATTTGAAGTTGTTAGGCTCTTGAAAAATATATGTTATTTTTGAAGATAATATTTATACATTCCCCACACCGAAACGCAAATTTTATGAAATTCCTTCGATAGAAAAAAATTGCAAAATATGCTTCGTAAATTATTATTTTCACGTCTGTTTCAGTTATTTTACAAGTTATGTGTTTGAAAAATTCACAGTGTTTTTTAAATTCTGTTTTAGACAGTCCCCAAGAGATTTTTGCTGTATTTTAAACGAGTCGTGTTTTATTAAACATTTTCGCAATTTTCGCTTCAATTTTACCGTTTTAAATATTAGAGCACTCTCTCCAACATTCGTAATTACATATCTCTCCATCTTATTATTTTTTTAGCGGGGATACGGCGGTGTTCTGTCCTTACAAACGTATTCATAATTTTCTCTGGATTTTGAAACTACTGCAATCATATTTTAATCTAATATAGGTGTCGAAAATTAACGTATTGGTACGTTTTACTTTTTTTGAAAAGTTACTTCTTATAGAAGTTGGGACGCTCAAAAAATCGTTAAAATTACCCAGTTTGAGCGCCATCAAAGGACGCTCAGTATACAAACTAGACAATGTATTTTTTTCAATTGAGACGTACATACAGAGTATTTTATTCTAAGTCAGTTAATAAAAAAACTTAAAAATCGGCTCCGTTTTGGGGGAGAAAAGTGGGGAATACAAAACCTCGATTTTGATGATTTTATTAGGAATTAGGGCATTATAATTATCAGCCTGAGGGTGCAGTTATCCATTTCGCTCAGTATTCGGGGGAGTAGGCGGGACAGTGATAGCAACAGTTTGGTAAAATACCTTTTGTTCAAATCTCCCGGCGACCGGGTTTCCTCTTAATATTGGACATAAAAGATATGAAAAGCGTAAAATTTTAAGGACTTACTTATTTATAATATTTTTTTGATTTAACTTCCAGGCGGGCTCATACATAGATTATAAGAATATAATAAATATAAAGAGTTATTGAAAATTAAACATAAAAGTTAAACAAAAAAAAAATTAAATATATAAATGAAAAACTGATAAACTAAATTTAAAATAATGTAAGTAAAAAAATTAACAGCCATATAAAATGAAATAGAAACTAAAACAATATTATAAAACAAAACACTAAAACTAGTTTACCTACCATAATTTATGGGATTCAGCAAAGAACTAGTATAGATAAATATTAAGTCAGAAAATATATCAATATCGATAGCAATTAGCAATCTATTGGTTACATGGTTACTGAGTCAGATAGTTGATTGCGTATGTGTTGCAGAAGAATGAAAAAGTTTTTTTTAAATCTTTTTCCAGTCTTTCTTTTATCCCGTTTAATCACAAGAGACGATATTTGTCCCAGCTCAGATAGGTCTCATAGAAATCGTAGTGCCTCCCTTACTATAGTGAGAAATATGATCTAAACAGTATTGGAAAGAGAAAACACCATGCTTTATATTAAAATATAAAAAAATAACCACTAATTAATTAAAATTTACATCTATAAAAAGAAATTTTGATAAATTTTAATTTTTTTAGGAATATTTTTACATGAAATGACAAAAAATGAGGTGATAATAACGTTTATAATTCATTTGTCTAATAAAAGATGTGTGTGTTTCTATGTTTTTTTCATGATCAGTAATTTAAGGTAGAAAAAACGTAAGGTGAGTAATTTTTAAACCTTTTTAAAGTTTGCATTAAAAAATACTATTTAAAAAAAAAATACATGCTTATTTCTAATAACAAAAATTTGATAGCGTATTTTATCACTTATCATTCTTATCAAAAACAGTTACGGTTACTTAGATTTTATTGTTAAGCGGAATTATGTTTACCTTCTGATAAAATAAGCCCGATTTTTTAAGGTTTAAATAATTTCAATTTTGTTGTGCTAGTAAAATATATGTACCTACTATTTTCAGCTACAAGCAGGAAGCGGGGCCTACACCCTCGAGTACAAGCCCCGCTTCACCAATATATATGAAAACATCCAGAACGTGATTGCCAAAATAGAAGGAACCGATCCGTCGTACAGCATTCTCCTCAACTCTCATTACGATACTGTTCCTACCAGCGATGGTAAGGATCATTCTTTGTTATTTTAAAAATTATTTTTATACAGGTATTTGATGTATGTATTTTTATAATAAATATGCATTTTTTACATGTTACACGCAGTGTATTTTAGCTACTGAAGCGACAGCACATTTTAAAACTTTTTCTCAGTTTGCTCGACATTTTCAGAAGATAATTTTTTAAATTTTTAGCCAACATTAAAAAAACCATACCTTCGAATTTTAACATGGAGAAAACATGGAGAAATCAAAACTTAACATAACGCTATATATATAGCCAATTAAATAACCTATATTTTATCGTTTATCTAATATTTGTAGGATTTATAAAAAAAATATTTAAAAATCGTAATGTCTAATGTTCACTGCCGTGAGAGGTAGGTACTTATTCGAGTCAACATATAGAATATTTTCGGTTTTTGTATATTGTCTGTGGTATACTTGAATTATCAAATTAGATTTCCACCTTTCATTGTAACCGTTAACAGCTGAGTAGAAATTCTGCATGAAAAAATATATTAGAAATTTATTTTCAACGTCGTTATAAAATAGTCTACGAAGCTCGCATTTGTAACACCTGTGGTCAAAATATGAAGCATTTCAATAAACAAATATTATAATCCGTTCCTCCAACTGGTGATGGGTCGAGAGATTCTGGCTGGAGAGGATAAAAGACCTCCCTCAACCGGTCTTTCTCGATTCTGCCAACCACACAGCATGTTGGAAGAAGTATCGACCGCCAGGACCTGGACAAACCTCACCCCTGCTTAGTCACCAAACGTAGCGAACCGCTTGGGCTAACCTGTGACAGAGGTGTTGGTTTTCCAATAAATGGTTCCCGAAGCGGCAATACTTACATCCGCATCTTTAATTGAATTGCAGATTTTCGTGCGTAGGTATATTGATTAATTCTTCGATCTCGAATATTTTCTTATTCCCGCATCGCTTTGTATCTTACTAATTAGTGTGAGGGGTGGTATTAGTTAGTTTTCACCCCGCCACTAAGGATTGCAGGATAAAATGTCAAGATTTAACTTTAGAAAGCCAGTTGCCTTCCGATAACCGCATTATTTCAAATGAATCTCTAGCACAGGGGTCACCAAATGGCGGACCGCCGACCTATTTTGTGCGGATCTTGTGTTTACAATACAAAATATTTTACACATGTAACTTGAGGACGTAATTTGATAATTTTTCCCGCCCTTTGTCTTTGCTGCCGTCGATTCGCCAACTGATGGGCGGGCGCGGAGCGCAAGATCGTCAGTCGTCGAGAAAATTAAGAATGAGAAAATGTTAATGAGAATGTCACTAACACTAACTATATGCATCCTGGTGATAAAGCTGCAAATATTTTCGGGAGTAATAAAGCTGCTCTCCAGGTGGAAATTATCGATTTCTACGAAAATACAGTTTTAAAACACAAAAAACAGGAATTTTCTTTTTTAAGGGTTTTGGATAAAATTTGTTTGTGCTAATAAATATACCCAGAATTAAATAAATTAGCCTTGAAACTTCTCAGTTTGTTTGGGTCAACATATGTTTGTGAAGCAGCATTTTCCAAGATGAACTTCATTAAAAATAAATTCCGGAGCAGACTTACTTATGAACATCTCCAAGATTTAATGACAATAGCCTGCACAATCTTTAGTCCAAAGCGAAAAATGTAATTTTTCTCAATAATATTGTAAAAAACCCTTGGTACTTCTTTTTATTCATAACATTTTTAGGCTTTTTCCCTTCCGGGCCGCGACGGTCATGTTATTTTAAAAACGGACCCCTAATGAAAGTAATTGGTGACCCGTAGCACGACAAAGAGACGCTTCGTAAAGCGGCAGCTTTCGGAGTTCAGCTAACCTAAAGGTAGAAAATACTCGTTGAAACCATTTTGGTAAAACGAACGGTAGGCATCCTTTGGGAGGACCGACACAGGTGTAACTTGTTTCAGTGAACCCATAAACTCATTATTAAAGTTTTTATACAAATAAATGTCATATTTGCAAATTGCACCTTGTACCCAAAATAAAGGTTAATCGCATTAATCATTAAAATCGTGTATTTTTTTTAATTATCCCATTACAGCAAAGCGGTAAAAAAATTATTTCAAACTACCGGATAAATAATGGGTGCTCGTTTATGACAAATTCAGTGAACATTTAACCCTTTCACTAATGAGTTATTTTTATGTCATCTACATCGTGGGAGTGAGTTATTTTTCAAGTTTTTCTTAATTATGTAATCGATTTAATTAATTATCTTCTTACTTCTTTTTATTACAGAAGTTAATTTCGGAGTTTGTTATTACTATATATTCCTTTTCTTTGGTTTGTTATTACTACAAATTCAGTGGCTCTCAACATTTTACAAATAAAAAGTTTTCAAAAAAAAAAAAAAAAATTATTTATACATATAAAAAGAAATTTTTTAAAATAAAGGAATAATACTACAAATAAAAAAGTGGACTAATCCAGTGGCTATCAACATTTTAAAAAAAGTGATTTCAAAAATTATTATTCTTATTTATAAAAAAAATGTAAAATAAATAAAAAGATAATACTAAAAATAAAAATAAAGTGTAATTAAGGTCTTATATTAAGTTTGTCAAATTCAGTGGCTCTCAACATTTTACTAATAGAAAGTTTTCAAAAAAAAATTATGTAAAAAGAAATATACAACATTAAAAGATACCTAATACTAAAAATAAATTTTAAAAAATTAGGTTAAGTCTTAAAATAAGTTGGAAAAAATCAGTGGCCCTCAACAATTTACAAATAAAACAATTTCAATTTTTTATTTTTTTATTTATATAAAGATAAATGTACAATAATTAGGGGATAATACTAAAAATAAAAAGTAGACTAATCCAGTGGATCTCAACATTTTACAAATAGTGTTTTAATTTTTTTTCATTCTTATATCAAAAGAAATGTACAGTAATAAAAGATAATGCTAATAATAAAAACAAAGTAAAAAAATGCAAAAGTCGGTCATTTTAAATACATGCAGGATTACGAAAGATTTATTTAAATATTTATATTGAGGGATCAGTAGGATTTATCGGACCAGTTAGGATTTCATCAGAGCTGAACCCTCTGATATGAAAATATCTGGAGTCGGTGAAATATTTTCCCATTATGTTTCTGGTTGATTGACGTATTTATTGTTCTTGTATTGTTTTGTATTATTATACTTATATAGTGCACTTACATTGCGAGAATTTACTAGATAATCATTTGTGGAAAAGTGTGTGGAAGGGTTTAGTCTTTAATTTGGGAAAGATTTAACCCGGACATAAAATCTGGAGCACCGTAAATTCAAAGGTTCTCAATACGCGAAAAATGTAAGATTTAGATTTCGTATTTATTTTGTAAAACTTTCACTAGCTAAAATATTATTTTCGTGTGGTATTCCTCAAAACACGGATAAGTGCATAATGGAACATTACATCCAACACACATACATTTTGTGTCTTTCCTTGTTTGTTATAATGCGTAAAAATATTTACGTAACAATATTTATATAATGCTAACTGGTACCCGGCATGCGTTGCAATACCATTCAAAGAAATACATTGTTTCTCTCTACATGTCCATTCGCATGCGTCCCCGTTCCTGCGTTCCCCTTCCACCTTTCCCGCCTTCCCTCTCTCACGTAACCCGCAATACTCTATACGGATCGTCTGAGTGCCGCCGAATACGTGCGGCGATACTCCTCAAAGGGTTAAAACGAATTAGGAAATGTACCTATTTATATATTTATAGTGGAAACCTCAAATTATAACGTTGTCTCCAATGATTGTATACATATTTATTTAATATTATTAGACTAGATAACCTAAAAAGTAAGTAATAATTAATTGCAAAATCTCTATTACAAGATGGCATTATGGCATTATTACCTGGGGAGGAACATGATTATTAATGAAGGAAATCTTAAAAACACATTTTATATGTAAGCGCAAAGACCAATTGTAACCATTCTGACCACTAAATGAATCCCTACCGCTCTATACTCCCCCTCCCCCCCCCCCCCCCCCAGGTTATGTTGGTAGATAGTTAGACAGTAGCTCTCATCTCTGCAGTATATATTATTTTGAGTGGTGATTTTGGTGGATATAAATTAAGGATTTGTTTTCCCAGGTGCAACTGATGCTGGCGTAACTTGTGCCGTGATGATGGAACTAGTGAGGGTGCTCACGCAGTCCGAAGTTCGTCTCAAACATAATGTCATTTTCCTATTTAATGGCGCAGAAGAAAGTTTTCTACAGGTAAATTACACACCGTGTTCCACATTCATACCTCGGAACATTGGGGAAAACCTAAGAAAAAAATTCTATAATTTTTTTTTTAATGTTATGAAAATTATCGAATCTTTACTTTTGCGAATAATGCCTTGTCTGGATAACAGAAAGGCCACTTTCAAATTTCAAACGTTAAATAGAACATCTGACCAAGGGGGAAGACATAATAATCATAAAGGTGTGTTTATATGTAGATAGGTATATTAAGAACACTTTGGAAACCACCCAAACCGCGGTATGAGCCTGGAACACCGTATATTGACTTAGTCTTAGTGTAAGAGATGTTTCCGCCACTCACACGGACTGTAAAATAGGGCGCCGGGGGTCTATGTCAGCCGCTGTGTCTCGTGAAATCAAAAGCCAAATATTGCAGTGAATTTCCGTTGAGAGATGGGTCCGGTTTGCAGAGAGAGAAGGGTAGCTGTCGTGTCGGTACTGGAATGCGTTCGTTCCCGGGACGCACCAGTATTTATTCAAAACCCTCCTGAACCGAATGGAAGACTTTTGGTGCGGCCCAATTCTTGAAAGTTAATGTTTAGAGGGTCGTAACCTCCGACACGATTCGCATGACGGACACGATTCGCGTGACGGGCATTGCGACCTCTGGAACAACCCTTTCATCCATGTTCTCTCTGCCGACCAAAGCCATCTCTTTCTAGCATGTTTATTAAAGAAAATAACATAAAATACAAAAATGTCAGTGGGTCCCCGGCCCTACAATTTTCAGGGGATTTCAAGATATATCAATTAAAACTAGATTTACAATATTTCTTATTAACTAGTTATGCAAAGTGGAGTTCGGCCTACCTTCCATTATCATTTATTAGTCAAAATAATAGGCCGAACTCCTGTAATTAAAACATAAACATGACATATTAATATCATCAGAATTAATTAATATCACCAAATGATAATCGGCGCTCTGGTTGGTTGGCTGTGCGGTAGGGCGCCCGCCCGTGGCCTGAAGCAGGAGGGGAGGGGAAACGGTACAGCAGTTCAGCGTAAATAGCTAGCCCTAGCTGGCAGCTGCTAGCTGCTGCCGCTACCATACAATAATTCCGGCTGACGGGGGAGGGTGTCCGCCGAGCGACAGAAAATTAGAAAACGAGGAAGTTTAGCAAACACTACTCGTCTTCTATTTCCCCACTTAGTATCCATTGTAGCCAAGTCCTTTTCTAAATTTGAATAACGATTCTATTCTGTAATCCAAATATTTCATTCTCTATACATATTTTTACGATATATATCTACTTGTGTTTTTATTTGATTATATTTTTTGTTTTGATTGTATTTTGTATTTGAATTGATTATATGTAATATTTAAATATTTATATTAAGATTATTTGCATTATTTTGAATTCTGATTTAGAAGTACATTATTAAATTTTATTTTAATAAAAAGACAAATAATGCCATCACAAAGTGAAAACCTTTCCGCAGAAGTTTTCTTCGAAAAATTATTAAATTTTATATATTTTTTTTTTCAAATAATTTAATTATTTGTTTATTTTTATTGTATTATAATACTATGCTTGTTGAAGTGCAGATTTGATTTAATAATTTGTTTTGTGTATTATAATACGAGGCACTGCCGAAAACTAGCTACATACATTCTAGGAGAAATTCCGAATGAATAGCTGAGCAGTGACCTTTTTATCAATAGAATAAATGAAAATGAACAAAATGTATAAAACTGTAAAAGTCTCTTGATGATTAATGTTTTTATTATTATTTTTTTTATTATTATTATTATATTGATTAATTTTCTTTTAAATTTTATGAATCTTGTTAATTGTAGGGGTCCCACATGTTCCTGACACACAAATGGGCCGAAAGTGTTCGAGCTTTTCTGAACTTGGAGGGAGCGGGGAGCGGTGGAAGGGCTATACTGTTTCAGTCCGGACCTGAAAACCCTTGGCTCTTCAATGTAAGATTTGTTTATTTTATTAAATGCTGGCGTCCCACAGGGATCGGTTCTCTCCCCAACTTTGTTTTTCCTCAAGGTTAAGCTTCTGTCGCATGCACCAACATATTACAGGATACGTTGTAAGCGTTCAAAAAGTAGAAAATTCGAGGGAGCGCTAAAGAAAAAAAAACGAGTGTGTTTTAGACCACACAACTGAAGTAAAACTTCACTAACTTATGCCGTCCATTAACAATATAACAATTACAGGAATAAAAATATCCCCATCCCCATCCCCTCAACATCCCCATCAACTCAACTATCAGCTCTCAACTCTCAACTCAACTCAACTCAACTCAACTCAACTCAACTCAACTCAACTCAATTCAACTCATATCATTCATTAGCGTTTCACATTGATAACGTTTCATATTGATTAGCGTGTCACATTTTTTCGTAAGGTTTCATATTTTTTCGTAACGTTTTATAACGTATTCATCATTTTACCCCCAAGTGTCGAGCGTGCGTAAAGAAGTTTTAATTCAAAAATTTTATATAATGTATAGGTAATTAAACTTTCATAAAAAAGGCGTAAGTGAAAATATTAATATTTAAAACAAAGTCGGGTTAGTGACACCATAACTCAAGAACGGCTGGACCGTTTTTATGACCTTTGATTTGTTTGATTTGTCTCCATTCCGAATAGCAGAATAGTTATTAAAGCATTGGAAAAATTCACGAAAAAAAAGAAATATAAATAAAATTCTTTTCCTCATACATTTTGTATTAAACGAATTCTGATTTTTTGAAAGAGCAGCAGCAATAATATTGCTGCAAGTATAATATTGAATAGTGAGTGAATTCCAAAAATTCAACTCAATGTCAATGCGCTGATTGTTTTGCTTTTGTTCTTAAACATATAATGCTGCCCCTCTTTTTTACACATTAAATGTCAACATTCGAAAATGAGACAAACAGGGAATGTACATATGTCTGCACTCCTCAAAAGGAAAAATACAATAATTAAAATAAATCTTGCTCACACGCATAAAGAAAATGAAACGCAATTCCCGTAAGCTAATGGAAAAGTAAGAAAATCACAAAAAATATATATTCGTACACAACTCCATCTCTGATACTGACAAAAACAAAACACGGACAATTGCGCATCGATAATTGCTTCGTTTTGTAATTTTTAACTTGATGAAAAAACTGAATTTAACAGTTATTAATTCTGAGGCGGTACGAAGTTTGCTGGGTCTGCTAGAAATATTTAATAAAGCATGTCATGCATAAAGTAAAAAAAATCCGTCCGTACAATTGAAGAGCGCGCATTTTGAAAAATTGAACGAATGTATACTCTTTTACGCTATGTTGTTGGCGCGATAGTTAAATAATTGATAATATTTTAAATCTTCATCTGTAAAAATTTTTTTAATCCATTTCATTCATCATAAAAAAGGGTCCTTTTCTAGTATGCACTTATATACAATAAAAATAATGAACGAGATTTTTCCAGTACTACGCTCGTACTGCGCCCCATCCCCACGGACTTATTTTTGGCGAGGAACTTTTCCAGAGCGGATTCATTCCTTCAGACTCGGATTTCAGAATATTTCGGGACTTCCAACACATACCTGGTAAGACAATATTACTGTTGTTTTTATTTCGACCTAAATTTGAACTTGTATACTGTTCTTCCAGTTGATTAGTCAGACATGTCCAAATACTAGGTTTTGAGATAATACAGAAAGCAATATTTGGATACTCACCATAAATCAAATGTTGTTTACACGTGTCTGTGTTTTACATATTAAATATGCTATAAAATAACACCGGGAGGTATAACGGTCCAATACATTGGGGTGTTATGCCGTGTTGTGCTACCTCCTATTTGACCTACCTAGTTCCCTCATTTCTTTTTTGAACCCTTCTTGTGTAATGGAATGAAAACCAATTCAACCTAATCTTCGATTGTCCGTCATCTTCAAGTCCTGTAATAAAATTGTTGGGTTTTATTTGGTTTGTAGGTTTGGACATTGCATTTGGCCGCAACGGGAAGGTCTACCACACTATATACGACAAGGAGGCTTATATCCCCCTTGGAAGCCACCAGCATTTGGGAGACAACATGCTCGCTCTTCTCCGAGAGCTCGGACACGCTCCAGAGCTAGAAAATTTAAAGGTAAAAAATTCTGAAATATTTTGGACAATGATCTGTGTTTTTTAAAGCCGAATTGGATCTAAAAGAATGGCTAGAATTCAAACTTATTAGATTTAATTCGCACATTGGATACCTACAACCACACATACATCTTGGTTACCTACACCGGCCGATAGCCACCTGCCGACATCTGACGTTAATCAAATTTTGGAAGTTTGATCATTCCTATCACTATCGTTACGTTATAAAAATTACTCTATCGCTACCGCTTATCTCTTTTCTAATGTTATTTTCTCACCTTGATTATCGTTACGAGCAACCAGACTCACCGATCGAATATATATATGATGTATGAGTAAATCATGACAAAAAACTATTAGTTAGGAGTGCCTGTGGTTCATTAATTAAACCTGCTAGGCCTTGCGGGTGGCTTTGGTTGATGACCATTTTACAAATCCAATAGGAACTGGTTCCAAAAATAGCCGGTTTCTCGGATCCAGTGGCAGCTTGTCACTGGGACAAATGACGTCATATATAATACATATATAGATGCGTGGTAAAAATCACAACTGCCAGTTACAAAAATAATCATACCATACCATCGACCTCTCCATACCGAAAAGATCAACAAAAGTATGAATCGTAATAGTTCTTACATACCCCTGCCAGCCTACGCTCCTCACGCTAGCTGTTTATGTAAGTGGCTCCATCTTTTGGCACTGCTTTAATTCTGTTCTATTACAAAACTTGATTTTTTAACAAACTCCATGTACGAAAACGGTTTTCCGTAAGGCGAGGCGTCATAGATGTATTCAAAGTAGAGTTCTTAAATTTCAACCGTACAGACGCAAGGCTATTGATAACATCCGATAAGCAAGGGCCAACCCAGGGATTCAACTTACAATAAGCAATACAACCTACCGTGTGTACCTTTGTGACGTACTTTGCTATTTGGTTTATGCAGACGCTCAATCATAGGCACTGCTCAGTGCTCGCATAGAGCAGTTTAGTTCTCATTATAATCCCTGTATATCCTAATAATGCACATAAACGACAAGTAACAGAGATTCACTCAGGATAAAATTCCTACAAACTAACAAAACATCTTTTACATTACTAATGGCTCAAGTATGTGGCCTTCAATAAAATCCGTCAGGTGTTGACTGCGTGTATTTATTTTCTATATTTGCAGGATCACAAGGAGGGGAATTTGGTGTACTACGACTACTTGGGTTGGTTCATGATCAGTTACTCCGAGGAGGCCGGGATCGCCATCAATGTCATTGTGTTTCTGCTGTCAATCCTCAGTGTAGTTGTTTTCGTTGGACGCTTGTCGCAGTGTAAGATATTTTTGATGATTTATTCGCATCAAATTTTGTTTCTTTATATTTAAATTCAACCAAATTCACTGAGATTTTTTTGTTATCTTAACCAATAGCTTTTTACAGACGGGCCACACACTGCACGTTAGCCATTCCTAACTAGTAAATAAATAAAGCTGTCATTTTTCGAATCACTCAGTTTCATTCGACATCTTGAATGAACACGTTAATGCACCTGATGTTGCTGACGTCTATAATTTATCACATCTGACTTTAAAAGCCGTCAAAGGGGCATATTAAAGTGTATGAAATCAATTGTAGAAGCAGTAAATCAAATCAGTAAAGAGTAGTTTCACCATTATAATAAGATCCTCAAGTATAGGATGGTTTGAATTGACCTCGTTCAAAAACACATTAAGACGATTATATACCCTAAAATAAATTTAGAATCTTAACGACGTAAGTAAAGAAGCCATGTATACAAATAGCGACCCGTGTATAGCACGGACCTACTGTCCAATTTGCCCCATCAAAGAAAAGAAGAAGAAGACAAATAATATGGGAATCTTAACGACGTAAGTGAAGAAAGCGTATAAACAAATATGCGCCCGCTGCACGGCGTATTGGACGAACGTACGGTGGAATTCACCGTAGCAGGCCTGGAGATTAGACATTTCCACCTCGTTCAATTTAATTAATTCTGAAAAACGTGTTACAAATATCAAAAATGTGTCTCCATGTCGCACTCCCGAAGTTATTAATTCATCTTCTAGAAAAATAAAATCTGGTGCTTACCGCTAACTTTATAGTTGAAAAACGGGTTATAAAGTTTTAAACTCGTTGTACGTAGAATATATTAATGGTAAGGTATTGTTTTTATTAATCTTAAATACGAAGAACTTACATCCCCAGGACAAGATGTGAATAAAAACGTTAATATAGTTTTGAATTCGCCGGAAATGATTTATTTATTTTTATTTATTTATTTCTATATACATATTACAGTTTATACCTTATATTTAATATTTTTACATAATATATTTTGAAAACATTTTTACATTTTTTATTATGTTGGGTGTAAGGTAGGTTTGAGAAGGTGAAACTGTTAGTTTATAATAATGATTAAAATGTGAGTTTTGAGCAAACAAAAATTATTAGGATTGTGTACTGCCTTAATTTATTTAAGGGTATCAATTTATAATAAGAGTAAAGCCATAGCCATCCAGATGCAGAACGTCTGTGGTAATGCCAAATAGCAGCCCTCATGGTTAAATGGTCAGCATACTTTTCTACGTCCTGAAGTTTTACGTTTGAAGTTCGGATAAATTATTTTTTTTCGTCAAGCTCATTCAAGCAGAAATTACCAAATTATTAATAACCAGTACATATATTTAAAAGCATTTTACTTTCTCATTACAAACACAAAATTAATACTACATTATTTTGAAGAAAAACACACAAATATACCTAATATCACAAAATTAATTTCGATAAGAAAAGTCACCTAATAAATGAAAACTAGTACACGGTCTTCTACGCTGTTCAAAGCTGCTTTGATTTACCTGTATTTGTTTTTCTTTGATCTCCGCATACCATGATAACAATTAACGAAAAAATATAACTTCGCAAACTTCCTGTAGTTTTGGTCAAAATGTGGCCGTTTGCACGCCTCAACACTACTAACCGCTATCATCCAGCCAATGATGTGCCTCGAACAGAAACTAACACACATACACGTGGGTTTAAGACATGGCCTCTTTAAAAGTATTAGTAAAAGATCTAATAATGGTGAATCTATTGTGGCGTACTCGGGCCTTCCCATTAATATTAATTTATGTATTAATTTACTTGCTGGTTGGGAGCGGCTCACATGTTTTTTTTTTGATTCCTTCTATTTATTTGGTTTATATTGTAGAAACAAACAATATACTGGTCACAGTGATGAAACAATTTACAGTTATTAAGTAATACTTCGTAGTGGGTACCTATGATATGTTTCTTTGTAATGTTTTATTTGTGGGTTGTGTTTAGTTTTTACCGGGTGATGTGCATAGGGGTGTGTGGATGTGTGAGTTTTCAGATGTGAGAAGTGATGATTTGTGAAAGGAAATGTATGCAATTGAACAATTAAATATCATTAACATGATGCTACTTTTAAATTGGGCAGTGAATCTAGGCAAATGTTTTCGAATGGATGAAGAGCATGGTTAATTGGCAAAATAGTTGCTGGATTTGTTATAGGAAACTGATTCGTTAAACTCATCGATATTAAGCAGATTGTATGAAAATGAGCCCAAAAGAACAATTTTTTATTTTATGTATTTTAGGGCAATGGCTGCCACAAAGTATGGGAAAAATGGGAGAAATTTGGGACAAGACATTCAAATGCAAGGATTCTAACAGTGACTCGGACTACTCGCACGTGGACCACAAGAAAGGAAACTCCACTCTTGGTGACCATGGTAACTATTACGATTTCCACACTAAACACCTTGATAAAAATGTTCACCAAAAAAATACATATTTATATTTAATCACCGAAGACAACATTAGCAACTCTCAATCTAAAATTTTAAACAGAAGAATCAGAAAAAGATACGGTCGCATCTAGGTTTAGGTGGGTTCCCACTACCTTCAGCCTCACAACATACCCCAATTGGGGATGCTATAGTCTCATTGGTTCCAGGCGAGAGCAGCTGAGACTCTTATACTATAAAAAATAAAATAAAAACTGCTATTTTAAATTATTTTTTTTCATAGCTTTTAATGACTTTTAAAATAGGTGTTGAGTTGACTTTGTTTCTGAGTTGGCATGTAACCACTTACAACATAGTCTCTGAAACATATCCCCTGATCAAAATAAGATTCTTATGCAGGTACTACAATTTAAATGAAATATGTATTGAAAAACTTTTGAGCTGAAAATGTTTGTATTATTTCCATGTTTACTACTAATGAACTTTTGAGCTGAAAATGTTAGTATTTTTTCCATGTTTACTTTACTACTAATGAACTTTTGAGCTGAAAATGTTTATATTATTTCCTTGTTTACTACTAATGAACTTTTGAACTGAAAATGTTGTATTATGTCCTTGTTTATTACTTATGAACTTTTGAGCTGAAAATGTTCATATTATTTCCTTGTTTACTACTAATGAACTTTTGAGCTGAAAATTTTTGGATTATTTCCAAGTTTACTACTAATGAACTTTTGAGCTGAAAATGTTCATATTATTTCCTTGTTTACTACTAATGAACTCTTGAGCTGAAAATGTTTGTATTATTTCCATGTTTACTACTAATGAACTTTTGAACTGAAAATGTTGTATTATGTCCTTGTTTATTACTTATGAACTTTTGAGCTGAAAATGCTCATATTATTTCCTTGTTTACTACTAATGAACTTTTGAGCTGAAAATTTTTGGATTATTTCCAAGTTTACTACTAATGAACTTTTGAGCTGAAAATGTTCATATTATTTCCTTGTTTACTACTAATGAACTTTTGAGCTGAAAATGTTTGTATTATTTCCATGTTTACTACTAATGAACTTTTGAACTGAAAATGTTGTATTATGTCCTTGTTTATTACTTACGAACTTTTTAGCTGAAAATGTTTGTACTATTTCCATGTTTACTACTAATGAAACTTCTTCCACCAATGCACAATCAGGTGGGGATTTGAAGGAAATCGGAAACGGGATGAAACCAGTGGAAAACGGAAGCAGAGACGGTGAACTAGATGAACCGACCTTGCAGAGTGAATTCACTAAAAATCCCTGTAACATTTTACAAATTACTTAGTCATATATCAATTTCTTCAATCTGCTTCTCCTTCTTTATTTTTTGTGGTGCTTGTTTCGTCTTATTCTTCAAATTTGATATATTCTGGACCTCTTTACAACCCGCATTAATAAATTCCTCCCTACAGCACCTTCGTTAACCCACCTACAACGCTTGACAACTGGTGGCGATATAGCTCCCCCGTCTTTACACTGTACACTGTACAGACGGAGGTGTTTTTTGGGGTATTTTGAAATTCATAATACTTGAAAACAGTATTTTTGTACCTCCTGTAAAATTTGATAAATGGAAGTTATTATTTTGATAGTCATAAATAATTATTTATGATTATCAAAATAATTATTCGATTTTATTATAATTTTTGACAAATTTTACCAGTGTGTTTTAAGGGCATGACTGGAGAGATACAGATTTTGTGCGCACTTTCTTTTTATTGGTTGCCAAAGTCTTGACAAGTTTTGTTGAGTATTCTGTAATCCCCCACAAAAGGCCACGCCCCTTCCGATTTTGAATGTTTCAAGGACTAGTGCATCGCTTTAGTGGAACTTCTGCAACTTTATTTATTCAATTAATCATACATCCATTATGCTTTTCTCTTCGTACATACTTCTTTATCTATCTCCTAAATTGTAATAATTGTTCTTCTCCTACTTTGGGCTTCATTTTCTTTTGTTGGCATTTTTTGACCACTAATTTATTTTTATTTAGAACACAATATTTCACGATTTCTGTTTTTCCTTCATATTGAATTTTTTCCTGGATATTGAACCGTATTTGCTTTGATAAATATTATGTTGGGGCCTTACTGAAATGTGTAATATCAATTTTAAATATTTTTTAAAATTATAATGAAAAAAATAATTTTTTGTATAAAAAATTAAAGTAATATCAATTTAAACAATTTTCAACTTTGCATTATGTTTAAAAATAATTTAATAGAGTTCTACTAACTAAGCACAAAAACAATTATTAATCTTCTATTCCCCGGGTTCATGGGGTGACGTTTGTCTAGGTCTTGGAGGCTGATGACCAGGACACACTGAACCCCAGATTCCTACCCACCCCTTAAACCCTTTTCCTTCCCAGAACTATCCTTTCCTTTAAAAAAAACCCTCCACACAGCATTCCCAAAGATGACATAGGCCCTGAAGGAAATTATTTTCCTCAGGGCCTCCTGTGTGGAGCACATGTAAAAAAAAAAAAAATTGTAAATAATTTTATGATTTAATTAACATAAATGTGGGGCCTTCATGTAATTTTAAATTCATATATTTGAATTTCACTTACGTTTGTTTGACGCGGAATCTGACGTGAAAATTAACACATTTCCCGACATCCGATCAGGCTGAAACTCGGCAGATAGACTCGTTGTCGATGAACCAGTTTTTAAATATTTTTTTCAAATTTGGAGACCTTTGAAAATAAATGTAATTTAGTAATATATTTAGTAAGTTCTGATTTATCAATGCGCCCGTTTAAACTTTTAATTAAAAAGAAAAAATAGATTGCTTTAATATTTTATATTTGAATCTTATAATATAATGGTACCTAATTGAAGTTTGATAATATCCAGGGGCCGCATGGAAAGAGATGTCCTTCGCGTTTGGTGCCCGGCTGATGGGGATGCTGTCAGGGGTGCTGGGAGCTGTTATAATGGGCGCCTTCATCGACGGGGTGGCAACCCTGGCCATGCCGTGGTACTCCAACGTGTGGATAGTATTTCCGCTGTTTTGGTGCCCCTGCCTTTTCGGCTATGGATTGGTCCCTATGGCCTTGGATTGGTGGAGAAGAAGGAAGGTACCACGTTAATGATATCTGAAATAATATATGTTATTATATATCAAGATGTTGATTTGAATCTAACTCACAGTAGTGGAATTACTCCCACGAAGGAGTGGAATTTGTACATTCTACGATATTCTTCTTCTCAAATTGGTTCCTCATTGCTGAGGATTGTGACCCCTACTCCAATTTCCATGGTGGACAAGACTTCCCCACTCCTTACAGTCCTGCGCTGCATGGAGAGCTGCGGACACCGATTTTCTGTATGTCAGTGATACTTGGCCACTCTTCAAAGACCATATATTTTAATTATAAAATGAAAGACACGTCATTGAAACACATGGTGACTTGCAAGGACTTAGGAATTGTGTATGACGCTCGCTTAACATTTCATGCTCACCTTGAAAAGATCTGTAAATCAGCCACAAAGATGTTGGGTTTTGTCATACACAATTCAAAGGAATTGACCAACCTCACAGTTATAAGGCTGCTTTACTTTAGCTTGGTGCGTAGCATTCTCGAGAGTGGATCTCAGATATGGGAGCCAGAGGACATCGTCTATGTACTAATGGTCGAGAAAATACAAAAGAAATTTTTACGTTTGGTTTTTATCCATGGCTGTTTCCAACAGCATTTATCTCGGGAATGCTGGGTATCTGCAGCCTTATTTCCAGAAGAGATGTCGCATTACTGCTGATGGCTTATAAGCTTCTAAATGGTTTTGTATCGGTACCAGATATTCTGGCTGAAATACGATTCTATGTCCCGGATAATTTCACGCGAGGCCGCCAACACAGGCTTTTGATTCTTCCTAGGTGCAGAACTAACTTACCAATAGTGATGCCCCTGGGACGACTCACTAGGTTAATTAACTACCTCGCAGGAAATGTGGATATATTCCACATTTCCTACAACGATTTTAAGCGTGAAATAGCACTTATGTTTTAACGAAATGTATTACTTTAACTGTAAATGTATTTATTATGTATCTTTTCTTGCCGCTCTTGCAATGTATTGGTTTTATGCTGTTTTTGCAAATAAATAAATAAATAAATCTTCACAATTAAAACACATATAAATTTGTTGTAGACCACTTTTATTTTTTAAAACACTCTACCGGTTTCGGAAGCACCCTTCCTTCGTCAGGAGAATATTATATATTATAATATTCTCCTGACGAAGGAAGGGTGCTTCCGAAACCGGTAGAGTGTTTTAAAAAATAAAAGTGGTCTACAACAAATTTATATGTGTTTTAATTGTAAATTATGGCGAGCCACAAAGTAAATGCTTTTTACAAATATGAAATAAATGTTCATCTGCTTCTTCTGCCTTCTACTTTGCCAGTGACTATGAGTTTCTCCAAGTTGGAGTCCTCAGTTTGGCGAGCAACTTGTCCAAAGTATCTAAAGATACGTTGTAGGCAGACAGTTTTGAATGCCTAGCTCTTTCAGGATGGATACACTTGTACGTCTGGCTATCCATGAAATCATAAGCATTTTTCTCCAGAACTACATTTCGAGGGCATCCATCCATCTATATTAGATATTGGTATAAGACAGAGGTCGGCAGTTTATCGAGTGTGAAGAGCCAATTTGTCAAAGAAATGGAATAACAAATATATCAGAGAACCATAATCATACTGTGGTAAATGTAATGGAATGATAATTAGGATTTGCTTTGTGTTTTCTACCCTTACTGTAATATCACACATCTGCCCATTTAAATGTTTCTATAAACAGACTCGCGCATAGATTCTTAACTTTAAACCTTAAACCAGCCTTGTGTTCCGAAAGTTCCAAAGCCATTCTCATACTTCAGAAGATTTGTTCAATTAATCGAGCATTCCATGAGCTGAGTTGGTAACACTGATGCTAATCGAGTCAAAGTTGGTTCGGCGGCTCCATCTCGTAAGGCTGGTTGAGAAGAGGTGAAATTGCAATTGATGTCTGAAGAGCCGCAGACGCCTATGCAAAGAGCTGCAAATTCCGACCCCTGGTATAAAATAACCTTGCTTAAGTGGTTGCACTTCCTTATACATTATAATACAAGTGGAGCAACATGTGGTATAATGTGAACATTATCTAGTACTTTAAGTTGCAATTTTTTCCAGCATGGCCTGTCCCTGTCCATGACCGCCCAGCTGCACCTGGTGGCCGCACAAATCCCCTGGGCCCTCATCTTGATCATCATGACTGGCCTCGGCATCAGGTCTGCCGCCATTGTCATGTTTCCAGTCCTGTTTTCTGCTGTGGCTTTACTTCTCATACACTTGACCCCATTGTATCGCACAGGTAACCAACCAAATACAGATATCTGTCTTCAATTACACAACATCTCGTGTTTTCAAGAGTTTAATTTTATTTGTGATTTTGTTCCGCAGTTCACACGTGGACATGGGTATATCTGGTAATCCAGATCCCGCCAGTTATCTTCCAGTTGTATGTAGGGCTGATAATCTACACGGTGTTTCTGCCCGTCATGGGGCGTTCCAGCACTATCAATGGAGATCTGTACATTGCCGTTGTCACCGCGATCATCGTCTTATACGTGATGAATGCTGTGGTGAGTACCTAATGCCCCATTAATTGTCTTTGTGGTTAATTCATAGAACTGCATTTAATTTTTTTAATTTAATTAAAATTAAAATTAATAATGTTATTATCAAGTTCTGCAAGTAGCGTAGGGAGTGTGGCGAACCCATCGCTCAGGGAGTGGAAACGCAAACCTGCAATAGCTATCCTAAGCCAAGGTGTGAGCTACCGTGCTCAGGCTGAATGTCCTGGGGAACAGTGTCACGAATGGTGCCTCCGAGAAACAAGGTCGCATCTCGTATTTAACCCTATTTAGACCTTACACCAGCACTCGGGGCTCTGCTGGAGTGGACCTTCTATTTCCCTGGTAACTCGTGGGACAAAAAATTGTACCATTCGAAAACTAGGGGCCTTTTGAGAACCTAGGAGTGCTGAGGCCACCTCCATGAACTCTTCCCTTGTGGGGCCTTCAGGGGACCAAGGGGAAGGACACTCTTCCAGCTTGGGACCTTCGAGGAACCAAGGAGGAGTGAGGTGGAGAGATGATGTCCTCTACCCATGTGGGGCCTTTAGGGAACCATGAAGGAGTGAGGAGGAGAAATGAGACCATCTCTGTGAACTCTTCCCTTTTGGGGCCTTTGTGGAACCAAGGAGGAGTGAAGAGGAGAGATGAAGTTCTCTTCCCTTTTGGGGCCTTTGTGGAACCAAGGAGGAATGAAGAGGATAGATGAAGTCCTCTTCCCTCCTGGGGCCCTCGGAGAACTAAGGTGGGGTGGACTCTTCCCTTGTGGGGCCTTTAGGGAACCAAGGGGTGGTGGACTCTCCGTCATGGAGCCTTCGGGGAACTAAGGAATGGAGAGGAGAGATGAAGCCCTCTGAAGAACCAAGGAGGAGTGAAGAGGGGAAATGAGACCTGGGAAGACACATTGTCGAACCAGAAGATATAGCTTCATTTTCAACAACTCTGGTGAACTTTATTAAAGGGACTGGGTTGTTGTTAAAGGATTGAGGTAAAATGGGAGATAGTACAATGGGTCTATGGCCTAAGTGCTCACGGGAACTAATCGTAAACCGTCTCCGCCAAGAATAAAAATAAAAAAAAGTTCTGCAAGTATTTTAGTATGTATTTTTGTTACAGCTGTTTCGGTTTACAAGACCATTTTTAAACTGTGGTTTATCCACATTAAGAAGACCTATTTATACGATTTTAAATATCAATGTTTTGAATGTTTCTAAATTGATTTATTACCGGTTAAACCAATTTGCTGGACACTCATTGAGAGAGTATTTTATGGGTTTCGAAATCTGTTTCCCTTTGCACTAAGTGTTAGGGTTTTCTTAATTGTTTTATAATGACCTTATTGCTATGACTCATTTAAATGTGTCATATTTTTTAAGTTTTATAAACATACTAAGTAGTGGGGAATAAATAATTTTCCTTACTTTATTAATTAGCGTTACGTTGGGGTCATTTGTTTATTTATAGATTTCTAATTGTCCAAGCAAATTTAATCTTAGGCCTTTTCTTTCTTTATGTAATGGTTTTGGCTTGTTGTTTTTAAGTGGAACGTGATTATTTCCTTGTTTACGTGATTACGTGTTTCTCAATGTGGATTAACCACAGTTTGAAAATGGTCTTGGAAACAAATTTTGAGACACACACGTAATCATGTGTGTCTCAAAATCATTGAGACACACATGATTACGTGTCACGTGATTATGTGTGTCTCAATGACGATTAACCGCAGTTTGAAAATGATCTTGTAAACTGAAACAGCTGTAACAAAAATACATAATTACTTGCAGAACTTGATAATAAAATTATTAAATTTAATTTTAATTAAATTATAAAAAAATTTTAATTAAAACAAAATTAAATTTAATAAACCCAATGCCCTAATTAATTAGTGACCTATTAATTTTAAAAGGTGATAAAGAGAGTTCAGAATTCAGTATTAAAATTAATGTCCCCAATTCCCATTGTTTAAGAGGACATTACCAGAGAAACCAGAAATATGTCATTTTTAAATCAGTATTTAGACTTATTGACTCGTTTCCACAAAAAATTATAAATTGATTTTGAAAGATTGTTCTTTTATCTAGTAAAGGTATGGATAAAATTTTGAGAAAAAATGTTTATTTTAAGTATAATAAGGTTATACCATAGGTCGTTGGCAGATTTGTTATATTTTCAAAAAAGTACATGTATTATACAACACCAATTTCAAATCATATAATCATGCAGTAAAATAAATCAATACATTATCTCGTAAAATTATTTGTCAGAATTTTAATTTAAGTTTAAATAAAATTATTAAAAAATATATACGTACATGTGTTTCTTGACGAAAATTGGTCCGTTTGTTTATTTATTTGCGCACTTACTAACTAATATATTTCAGATTTTTTTACATACTTATTTTGCTAAGACATTATTGACAAATCATAAATAATTTTAATGGAAAAATAATTTTAGGGTGTATTTAATATTAATTAATTTACAGCTTCGCGTTTCACAATTTTTCTTATCGACGACAACACGAATCGAGAGCGCTCATTCAGACCGCAACTGCGGCCACTGGCGGTTGTCTTCGCGGCGCTCTACATCGCAACATTTTCAAACGAATAACGAAGCAAAATAAATAGGACTTCATGTTTGTAAAATTTATAGGGTTGCCCCAACGCAAAATTTCATGTTCATTGAATATTTTTATGATAAAATTTTTATAATTTTGAAATTTTTTTTATTGTAAATTATTCTTATGTGAATACCGCACAAGAGTCCCAACTGCTCCAAAATATTTATTTTCAAGTAAAACTTCTTTACGCACGATCGACACTTGGGGGGTAAACTGGTAAATGTGTTACGAAAAGTGGTGATTGTTACGAAAAATTTCCTTCGAACGGTAATCGATGCGAACGGTGATCGATTGCTAGGTGGGTCGTGCCTTTACGCACGCTTGTTATTCGTGTTATTGTTTTATTGTTAATAGACTATTTTTGCGTAAATAAATAGATAAATTAAATTATTTAAAAATATATACGTACATGTGTTTCTTGACGAAAATTGGTCGGTTTGTTTATTTATTTGCACACTTACAAACTAATATATTTCAGATTTTATTACATACTTATTTTACTAAGACATTATTGACAAATCATAAATAATTTTGATGGAAAAATAATAAACACGAGAATCGGGTATGGGTACCACCGCCCCGGGAACCAATTATTAGATAACCAACACGTCTGCCATAGGTCATCCCAAGTGGTTCGTAACATTTGGTGACTAGCAGGGGTGCCTAGGTTTAGGTGAGGTTTGTTTAGGTCTTGGCAGCGGATGCGTCTGCCCACCAGCTGCATGGCAGGTCGGATCTGGAAAAGTTAAGGGAGTCCCTTTGACTTCTCCAGCCTTACTCTCTCGGAACATCGCCTTGCACCGCAGTGGGAGGGATGGATTCATACATCCGCACTCCTGGACACGCTGACCCCCAGATTTCTACTCACCCCTAATATCCCTTTCCTTCTCCGAATTTCCTCTTCTTCCTTTCCCTAAAACGACCCTCCACACAGCATTCCCAAAGAAGAGATAAGCAGTGTGTCGAGCGAGTGTAAAAAAAACGGTCTCTCCCGATCCGGCCTTCCATGTAGTTGGTGGATGTACCTTCCAAATTACTGATACCACCTATTGACGGCCGGCGTGGTCAAGGGGTAAGGCTCTTGACTAGCAATCTGAAGGTCGTGGGATCGAATCCCGGCATAGGCAAATAAATTTTATTTGACTAATTTGGGTTATTTCACAATTATTTAATTTAAAAATAATATATTTGCGTCACGTTTTAGAGTAAAAGATACTTTCAGTATCGCCCTGGTGTAAGACCACCATTCAGAATTGAAACGTTGTTTATTGACCAGATCTGAATAGCCAGGTAATTCCTCGCCTTCCTCTTCCCCCACCACCTTCAGCCTCGCAATATACCCCATAGTCACGTCATAGTCTCACTGGCTCCAGTAGGAGCATTTGGGTCTCTTGTGCGGTATTCAGATAAATATAAAATAAAAAATTGTGCATACGAATAAATATTTCAAAATGAGACATTTTTTACAATCCAAATGAATATTACACTTTTTTCATAAATATACCGCACAAGAGTCCCAACTGCTCCTGTCTGGAGCCAGTGGGACTATGGCATCCCCAATTGGGGTATGTTGTAAGACTGAAGGTAGTGGGGAGGGTAAAAATATAGGGAAGAGGAAGGTGGGGAAGTACCTGGCTATTCAGGTCTGGTCACCAAACACGGCTAAAGACATTTCAAGCAACGTTTCAAATCTTAATGGTGGTCTTACACCAGGGCGATACTGAGATATCTTTCGCTCTAATGGCCGTAAAATAAAATTAAAAAACAAAAAACCAAAATATTAAAAAGAATTTAACACAATGTTTATTCATGTAGGTATCTATTTAATACCTACTGTGTTTACGCATTTTACTTGTATCTATTTATGTTTATGCACTTCGATATACAAATTACAAATAACTACTACTAATTAAAATTCTGGACGCGAGAATATAAGCATATCGTAGGCATGTAGCCGCCCTAGCTCCGCGCGATACTCAAATCCCAGTTTACAGTGGAACGTAATCTAATTCCAAAAACTTCCGCTAACAAGCTCTGATATGAGAGCGCTGGCGCAGGAATCAGAATAATGATTAGCTGGTAAGATACTCTTAAGACGCCATAACATTTTTCATATTAATACATTTAAAAATAATATCGCCTACTTCAGCCCTCTGACCCAGATGTGTCAACTGTATAACAAGATAGAGTGCGCTGATGTGGATATTTTCATTGATAATTTGTACAGATTTTTAAAAAAAGTTCTAGCGCTGTTAAAAAGTACTAACTAATTATATTGTGTGAATTGTCCCTCTATGCATGCTCGCGTATTTCATATGTCTTTTAACACTCATTGTAATGTGTTACTTGAGTGACGTTGTATATAATTCTGTATTTTTATTTGTGATGTTTTTGTTTTTCTAATTGTATTTAATTGTAGATTTTTATAATTGTGTAATAACTGAGTTTTATAACTGGATTGTTCTCATGTAAATGTAAACATCTGTAAAACCCAGTATAAATAAATAAATAAAGAATGCATACATAACATATGATGTTCCCAGGTACCTTTCCTCAGCCTGATGAGACGGCCCGCCCTGGTGCTGGGTATACTGCTGGGCTGCGGTCTGCTCATGCTTCCCATATCCCTGGCCACCGATGTGGGGCACCCCTACAAGGCAGGGCCGGAGGACCCCGCCCTTCAGAGATACTGGATAATGGTTGGTTCATTACATCTCTCTAACGTTATAGGTAATGGTTAATCAGTGATGGTCCATGATTTTTCAGTGAGCTAGAGTGCTAAGATTGAAAAAAACGACATCATTGAAGTTGTTTTAGTTGAAAATGTATTTTCTTTTTCAAAATTTCTTTCAATTTTTATTTTTATTGATGAAGACCTAACAAGATCTCTCCAGCCGGACTCTTTCGACCCATCGCCTTGCACCGTAGTGGGAGGGATGGATTCATATGTCTATTACTCCTAGACACATTAGCCCCCAGATTCCTACCCAACCTTCATTCCTTTTTCCTTCCCAGAACTTCCTCTCACTTGATCTTGCCATGTCTTCCTCGGACGTCCACGACTTCTTCTACCATTCACATTTGCGTCGTATATTCTTCTTACACTGCTTTCTTCGTTCATTCGGAGGTAGACATGGCACGATCAAGTGAATCAGATACTTGAGTCGGGCCATGTCAAAAGTCAGAATAATAGAAGAGAATGTATGAGACGATGTATGAATGTGAGTGAGGCAAAGAGTGTGTGCCAAGACCGAGTTGTTTAGAAGTCCGTCCTCTCTGCCTACCCCTGCGGGGAAACGGCGTGATGGTTAGTTAATTAGTTAGTTAGTAACTTCCTCTCCTTTTTTTTAAATACCGTCCACACAGTATCCCCAAAGATAACACAGGCCCTGAGGGATTTTTTTTTTTGTTAAGGGCCTCTCCTGTGTGGAGCTAACGTAAAAAAAATTGTAAGATCCGTTTTGTCTCCCTTTTTAAAAATTGGTCTGACTAAACTCTTTAAAAACTGTAATTCATTATAATCGCATGACAATCTGATTCACTTATAATTTTCGTGAGCTATTTTTTTTTATTACATTGCTGGAAAGGAAAAATGGCTCAAGAACCATTCAGCTGTACGGTGCTTAAGCCACTCTTTCCAGCCGCACAGCACCTTAGCCATTTATCCTTTTCAGTATTGATTTCAAGACTAAACCAGTTTGAAAAATTTTATTATTCTTACTAAGGAAAAGGCACAACCTTTTTTAACAGCATCATTAGAATAAAATTGGCCTCTCAGAAACTGGTCGTACTGTACAGGGCCCGCAGATACTTTAATAGTACACAACTGCTAACCCTGTACAAATCGCAAGTGCGCCCCACGGTTGAATTTGGCAGCCACCTCTGGTCTGGAGCTTCAAAATACCTTTAAAAAACCCTTGACACTGTACAGAAACGGGCGGTCCGTTTGATAGATTCTCCCATCTTAACAGACGGATTGCAATCTTTAAAGCACAGGCGTCAGGTGGGAATGCTGTCCTTGTTCTACCGGTATTACAATGGAAAATGCTCCGAGGAACTAGCGTCGTTGATCCCCTCGGCACTGGTGCATAGTCGGGAAACACGCGCCCAACATTTGTACACGGTTGACATTAGTCACATGAGAACGGGTCGTTTTTACGACTCGTTCTTGAGTTCAACAGCTCGGATGTGGAACGATTTACCGGCCTCTGTGTTTCCTCCCTCCTACAACATAGGTCTCTTCAAGACCCATGTTCACTCCTTCCTTTCCTCAAAAAGACCCTCCACACAGCATCCTCAAAGATGACATAGGCCCTGAGGGAAATTATTTTCCTCAGGGCCTCCTGTGTGGAGTTAATGTAAAAAAAAAAAAACATAAAATGTAACTTTATAATTGTATCTCCGATATCTAATCTGAAATTTTCTGGTATTTTTTTAATGCAAATCTTATAAGATACAGATATTTTTAAGACAACAATTTATTTTTTTACTTTAGCTCAAAACAGGAGGCCCCAAGGAAATAAATATTACCGTTATCCAATAAATGGTTCCCAAATTGTTGTCTTTAACCGCTTCTGTGCCAAGAGCGAGATATCTCGCATTCTTGGCCGTGCCCAGCAGGCCGGCCATAGAAAAATAGCGAGTATTCTCGCTCTTTTTGAGCCTCTGTATCATACATATGTCCCATTTTTTATTAATTTAAAATATGGAACACACAGAGAGATCTATTGGGATGATTTTAAATTATTTTTTTTTTTTTGATTTTGGTTTTTTTTTTTTTTAAATAAGATTTAAAAATGATTTATTTTGATTAAAAGTTCACGGCCTGCTGTGCACCGCTACACTTCTACCTACTGGCATTTAAAAGGTTAAGATAATTATTCAAGCTAAATCAGTTGTCGACATACCTACCTACCCAAATTTTATGGAGCCATTATTTGATAAATCATTAAGAAATATTATCAATGCTTTCCACTAATTCTTAAACACAAGTCAAATTTCACTTGACAATTCCATTTGAATGTATCTACTAGAGAGAATTCACGGATAATTGCAGTTTGGCCTTTTATGCAACCACTAAATATCAATTTTACTCAAATTTTGCAGAACTCTCACCTTTCATCAAAATGCCTATCATTGTTGTATATCTGTTTTACATTGTTGTTTTGATAAACAAATTTGTTTGTGTCATTATTAAAGCACTCCGATCGTAAATTCTACGACGAGAAAGAATTCCTGAGAAGGCGCGAAACTGGCTACTTTGTCCTGAATTTGGACCGAAACAGTCCCCGCACCATCCCGTTGGGAAACAGGTCCATCTCCTATATCGGCGGGGATTGCGATGACGAACTGTACTGCGGATTGCCTTTGTATTCAGCTAGGATGGTTCCATGGAGGTAATGTCTACTTATTTAATAAAGAATTGTTCATTATACGTGAAAAAGAGTAGTGGTACATGATAATGCTTCTCGTAAAACCTAATATGTAATGGTATAAAAATAAGATTCCTGAAGAAGATTGCTAATAATGATAAGATAAAGCAAGTAAAGGAATTTGCGATTCCATTGTGGCTTGCAGAAGAAGCGAGGAATTAGGAGTAGCAAGACACACTAGAAGTAACCCTCCACTTTCTAATGTGGGTAACCCTTAGTGAGTCTTCTGTATTAGGCTGAGAATAGTGCCACATGTGCGTCGCCGGTCGCATACGTTAATATATTGGCCAATGATTGAAGTACGCGATTCGTTATACGCTGCTTACGAGGACCGTCGTTCCAGCTCATCAGCGCTACATCGTCGGTCAACTGACCATATGCGGGAAGAGGATCCTACTCCTATTCCTTTTTTTCAAATCGAATAGTCCCAGAGAACCCGGTCCAGGACTCGGACCCAAACCCAAAACTCAGAGCCGGACTCGGAGCCGGAACCCAAATGCTTCCACCGGCATACCCGTGTTCGCGGTCCGAGCCACTCACGAGTCGGGAGCAGGTCCCGGTTTTGAGTTCTTTTGCGGGTTCCGGCTCTGATCTCCGGGACCTACTCCTAGAACTTGAGTAGGTACTTTTAAAAAGAAGCAGTCTCGGAGGCCTCCGGCAAAATGCAGAACTTACCCATCTCTAGTACATACCATAACCAAAACATGGTCGCCAGGTACAAATATGTAATAATCGTCTAGTATACGGGTACGGCAGTCTTAACCTGCGGAAACATAAAATATTGACTTCCGGGACGGTTCACCATCCCAATGAGCAACCCATCAGATGCAGGAAGTGTGCCTTCATTTCTCCGACACTCTACCTAATGGGCTTTACAGACCATTATATTTGGTTGAGCGATTGTATCACTCTGGTTGAGTTGAACAAAAAGTAGAAACAAGTGGCAATGCGTTGTATGCGATAAGGGGGCGTGGCTATCTAGTTGAACGGTTGTACCGTTAGAGCATCACCACCACCAACCGTTCAATCAAGTTGAATTATCTGTAATGTTATTGAGCGGTTGAACCAACTTTACATGAGTAACGACTTGTTGTGAGTAGACGTTTGTGAGCGTACATTTAACAAATAAAAATAAATAAAAAGGTAGGCATGACTAATGAACATGAAGTTTAGACGGATTTTTTCACATTATATAAGATTTATTGGATACTGTAAGTGACGTTCCCGTCTCTCACACAGACTGTAAATAGGGCGCCGGGTAGTCCTTGTGTAGCCGCTAGATGGAGCTGGTGAACTGCTGGGGTGGAGGCCTTCAAGGGGAAGAGGCAGGGTCCAAGGGGTAGAAATGAAATCCCAGTTTTCCAATTTCAATCCAGAGCGAGGTCCAAGGGTCAGGCAGAAGAGGCGGAGAAGTATTGATACCAGTTTCGACTTTGTAAAATGCGTCCCGATTGCGCAATCGACCCCCGGTATATATAGCCCAACCCCTACCCTCGCCGCCGGCGAGGGCGCGCTCGGATTTGTGCCTCATCTTTCCGGCAGTCCGTTGTTTCGCGGGTCGTGACCTCCGCTGTGTTAGACACAGCGAGGTGGGCTATATGTTCAACTCTTCTCCTCCTCCCGCTCTTTCGTCCGACCCCCACGACCTCACTCCTTCTAATTTATTCGATTTTATATGTACATATTTGTAAATTTCCTTGGGGCCCCGGAACCCCTACATTCCCGGGGAATTTTACATTACTGAATATTAATTTGTTTTAAGTAATTTTACACAAAGGAGAGTTCGTTCTACCCATCTATATAATTTATTTGGCGATACGATAGACCGGACTCTTGAAATTTAACTCTAAACATGAAGCAGTAATGAATTTAGTCATGAAAAATACCTATTTGTCTCAAAAGAGCGCTCTCATTGGTCCGCCCGGGACTAGGGTGCAGGGAAGGGTAGGAAAGTGGGGCCCGCCTCGCACCCCGCAGGCAATTCTGCCCCGTGGCGTCAATGCCAGTGGCGTGCGGAGAAGTCGAAAACGAGGGAAAAAGGCGCAGCAAACCTTATCTCGTCATCGACCTCTCCGAGCCGCCCATTTTCAATAAACATGTATACTTTATTCAAGGAAATTATTCTTACAACTAATTATGCAAAGTGGAGTTCGGCCTATCTTTCATTATCATTTATTAGTCCAAATAATAGGCCCAACTCCTGTAATTAAAACTTAAACATCACATATTACAATTATCAAATCAGAAGTCCACACATATCCGACCAAACGATAATCTGCGTTTGAATTGGTCGGCTGTGAGGTAGTTGCGGGGAGTAGCGGGGAGTAGCGGGGAGTGGCGGGAAGCGGAGGGGGGAACGGTACGGCAGTCTAGCGTATATAGCCAGCCCCCCCCCCTCGCTCCCGCTACCATACAACTAATGCGGGCTGACAGGGGAGGGTGCTCACCAAGCAACAAGAAATTAGAAAACGAGGAAGTTCAGCAAACACTCCTCGTCTTCTATTTCCCCGATAACACGTCCGTTACAGATACTATGGGATAAGATGTTTCTGATAGAGATCAGGAACTAATTAATCTATTGTGATCCTTTTGGAGAAGTTCAAATGTATTGAAAAGGATGTAATGAATTAAACCATGAGAAACTTATTTTTTTAGTAGGATCATGACTATTTTTTTTTTTTTCGTTCAATGAGCAATTTTTTTTGCCAATGTTGCTATTAAAGCAATTGTAAATTTCAGTTTTTTTGATAAAGTGGGAAGCATGCTGCATGTGTTCCCAAAAAGAGCAACTAACAAAATTGAACCAAACATCGCACTGCCTGTATGCAATACTCAATGGCACAACGATTGAACCAACCAAATTGAGTGGTCTGTTGGGGGTTTAAGACAGGAGCTCACCAGTAATCTAGAGTTATAAGAAAGTATGTTTCTTGGGAACGATCTTCCAAAGATCCTAGGGAAATAGAAGAAGCCTGGAGACACCAGAAGTGCATCGGAGTTAGAGGAAAATGACTCCAACACAACCCCCCCCCCCCTTCTCAGGGGAGACACCGAAGGTTTAGGGCTGTGGCTATCCCAGGAATTATCCATAGTTAGCAGAGATGAGGTCAAAGAGAAGACACAGCATTAGTGATAATGAAAGGAGGTTAAAAAATGTTATGAGAAAGGTAAACATTACAAGCATTTAATGGTTTTCTTTTGAACAGCCGAGCCAGTAGCTGGATTCCCGCAGGAGCACCAGTTCTTCCAACTCCGACGGAGTTCATCAAAAAGGAACGAACCTGTTCATCTACGCGATGCACCATGGACTTCCAATTCACAGGTACATTCTAAATTAGTGAGATCAATTTGGGAGGCAGGTATGGGTAACGGAAAGGAATATGGGTAAGGCAGACACAAATTAGATCTCTTCAGCTGGACTCTGTCGACCCATTGTGAAAGGGATGGATTCATGTGTTTGTCACTCCTGGACACATTGACTCCCAGTGGGTAGGAACCCACCCCTTATATTTTTTTCTTTCCCAGAATTTCCTCTGTTTCCTTTCCTTTAAAACACACAGCATCCCCAAAGATGACATAGGCTCTGACAGAATTTTTTTCCTTAAGTCCTCCTGTGTGGAGTTAATGTAAAAGAAAAAAAAACGAAATCACACAATTTGAGAGGCGGGCATGGGTACCACCGAACCATTTATTGGATAACCAACATCTCTTCCATAGGTCCCGGGAACCATTTATTGGATAATCAACACCTCTGCCATAGGTCACCCTAAGTGGTTCGCTACGTTTGGTGACTTAGCAGAGGTGCCCGGATTCATGGGGTGAGGTTTGTCCGGGTCTTGGCGGCGGATGCATCTGCCTACCAGCTGCATGGCAGGTTGGATCGAGAGAGACTGGTTGAGGGTGTCCCTTTGACTTCTCCAGCCGTACTATCTCATGTGCACTGCAGTGGGAGGGATGGATTCATACTTCCATCACTCCTGGACACACTGACCCCCAAATTCCTACCCATCCCTCATACCCTTTTCCTTCCCAGAACTTCCTTTCCAAAAAAACCTCCACACAGCATCCCCAAAGATGACATAGGCCCTGAGGAGAATTATTGTCCTTAGGACCTCCCGTGTTGAACAAATGTTAAAAAAATCCATTTTAAAAAATTGGCTACCTAGATCTCTAGATTCACGCTTCTGTCTACAAGAAATAATAATTAGTGTGTGTTTTAGGACCAATCAGAATGACCATCACCTTCGCTCCCCGTGACGGCGTGACGCTGGATAGCTGGAGTCTGCCCACGGCCCCTGTGGCCTCAGCCGAGTGGAAGGGCAGACCAACCTATTTCCTGCACATCGTGAGGGCAGACATCACCAAAGATTCCTTCCTTTCGATAAACTTCAATGTGAGTTGTTTTTTCATCGACAAAACAAGCCTCTTGTTGTGGATTCAACATTCAACTTTTTGGTCGATCAACAAATTACGGCTCCATTATAAGCGATCAAAAAGAAGAATAAGATTACTGACAAAGATTTGAAAAGGAGATATGTAAATACGATAGTAAATAGAGGAAGCGCACTTATATTTTTTTTAAAAGATTATGTTGAATTACTAGGCGCTTTTAATATTCCCATGTTTACGGAACGGCGACGACACAAAAAAAGGCAATAAATATACATTCCTTATCACTAATAGGCGGCTGGCGGAGGCAAAATGTATAGCGAGCGATATGCTGAAATAGGCCAAAACCAAATGATCTTTTATCTTTTATAGCTAAGTTTGTTGGACCCATAAAACAAATTTGACCTTAAATAACTATAATTCAATTGTTTTGCCTTTATTAATGAGCGGCTCTGGAATCTTTGTTTTGCCGCCTACTACTTATTTCAATAATGCTGCAGCTCTTTCTTACACATTAAACAATGGTGAGACACACAATGTATGCATGTATGTAAACAAAAATTATATTACAAAGAAAAAAAAGTATTTTTCCTCCAAAGTACCACTTTTTTCATTTGGGGGAAACAGACATACATGCATTGTGTATCTCATCTTTTGTCTCACCATTATTTAATGTTTAAGATAGAGCTGCAGCATTATTGAGATAAAGAACGTGTGTCTTTATTGCCTTTTTGTACCGTCGTTGTTTCGTAAACGAGGGAATATTAAAAGCGCCTTACAGACGTAAGCGATTGTTGTGAAAATATTTAATAAAATACTTACGACTTATTTAATATACATAGAGCAAAAATCTATTGAAACACGTTTTTTATAAGTTTTGGAGCATACTTTGTGATTTTTTGTTTTCGAAGTAATTTAATAATATATGTATGTAATTACTTTTCTCATCTCGGCATCCGAATAAAGATTATCTTTAAATATAACATATATATTTTTATGAGCTTAAACACTTTTGGACCTTACTAATTAATAAACAACCTTTATTTTGTGGGTAATGGTTGTCAGTTGTGTTTTTTATTAGTAAGGATAAGCGCCATACATAAACTTGATTTGATGAACACAAGCACAAACAAAGTAGCTTATTGTATAGGTTCATAATCTTTAATGTCACAGCTGTATGGCACTTTAGCCATTTTGCTTTTTCAGCGTCGATATGTTTAAAAAGATCATACCTTTGTTCTCAAACTCTGAACCTCTAATCATCATATTCGGCTACAGTTTGTAACGATTTGTTTTTATACCACGTTTCTGAGTTTTATACTTTATTCCCTTCCTTATTTTCCAGAGTAATAATACCGTTTATCTGACAATTTAAGAAGAGATTTTACATATAATTTTCCTGTAAGTATGAAGATTTAATATTATTTTCAGGTGACCGATTCATCTTTACCGTTGATGGACTTGGGACTGGCTGGTAACTATATTGACCATGATAGTTTTAGGACGCCAGAATATCAGACATTCTTAGAAGCCTTCCCGGATTGGACCCAGATGACCGGCTGGATCAGCGCATACACCGCTTATGTTTTTTAATAATAAAAATACCAACATAAAATATGATAGAAATATGACCTCAACCCACACCCTTTTATATTGTACAATCCAATTGAGAATGTTTTATAATCTATGCATCCACTTTTTATGGGTGAGGCTTGATGATTCGGGGTGCATAAAATTGTTCTGAATGTGTCTGTGATAATAATAAATGAGCGAATTATCTAAAATACTTTCTTTTTTTATTCACCACACATGTAATTTTATATCGACAACATGGTTTCCCCGCCAAAAGACTTTTACCTCAATCAACTTTATTGGCTTACCAGGAACAATAACTAGCAGTTCTGTGAACAGACCTCGCATGATGTTGATTATTCCGATTCAAAAGCTCTGGCGGAATAAAAGGGTACTATCAAACACGGCTACCATCTTGAAAGAATTGACTGAACCCGGAACACACAAACATATTTACGGAAAGGCGAAACACAAAGTGGTCGGGAACAATTGAAACGGAATTTGATGTGCTTAGTAAATTATTTGACACCACGCAGAAGTCTTCAAATAGACATGGGGTACAGTGTACACACAAAATTCATATTTTCCCGGTGAGATAGAGATCCTGGATTCGATTCAATCAAAAAAATAATAAAAATATATATATCGATGGTGGAAAGGAAGAATGGCTAACGAGTCATAAAACTGGAAAAAAATTGGATGGTATGTATATATACAGGATGTAACAGCACGTATCCGAGGGATTTTAACCAGCAATTCCTGAGCATGTTTGGAGCACAAAAAGTAGATATTGTTTTGCTGCTGATAATTTTTTTTCTATAAAAAATATATTTTTTAAACACACGTCGCCACTGATCCCACTACGCGCGCCACTTCATGTTTTAACACCCTATTGGTACAAGACGGAATGCTTATCGGGTGACTCGCCGCTAAGATATATGTAGTTGCAATCTGTGATGGAAAAATATTTTTTTTTTTTTAATTGAAAAAATGTATCTGTACCCGAGAAGCATACGGATGCAAGTCAAAAATTTGAAGAATTGAGTTTTTGATGCGGACTTGAAGTAAATTATCATGTTTATCAGTGGCAGAAAGATACAAGTCCTATCATAAAGAAAAATAGGATTTTCAAAAATGTATACGGATGAACTACCTTCGAGTTTACTATCTTAGAAGCAGTAAGATGTACAATGTACATGGACTTGCATTTACTTACGATTTAGTTGCATTTTGAGTATTATGACTCAAATCCATTTGCATCCTTCTGCCTCTAACATTACTATGCTTTCTATGGAAGTAAACAATTTTCAAACATTAATCCTTTCATAATACACCACATGTCATAACAAAATTTTCCATTTCGTTTTGAAGCAGAAGGACTCAAATCCGTGTTTTTTTGTAGCGTTTTTTTTTTACATAATATAAAATATTTCGTTTTATTTGCTCGTTTTTAAAACAAAAGTATTTAATTGATTTTTTTAATAATTACTTTTTTTGTTATCTGTCAGCATGTTTTTGAACTTGCATCCGTATGCATGCTCTGGAAGCGCCTATCAAAATCTCTGTATAGTGTTCAGGGCTTTTTATTATTATCAATATAATGTGCATAACTTTTAGGCAATAAATTTTAGTCTTACGAAATTGATAAATAAACATAGCACGAAATTCCCGTTATTCACCAGACAATAAAATACCCTGAGCATAAAGAGACCAAATCAAGAGATTTTGCGGTTTCTTACCCGAATTTCCTCGGCATATCGACACAAAAATATCGATTCGACATGCACAGAAACCCCATCACTAAAATTTGACAACTTTCAATCATTACGAAAAATAACCTCACAAAATTTTGAAAGTTGTCCGATAGGGCTGCGGGCTGTGCCTGTAATTCATTTATTTGATCTTTAATTAGTGAAGTCAACCAGTGAAAATGCCCAAGAAGAAGACGGGACAACGTAAGAAGGCCGAGAAGCAAAAGCTCAGGCAGAAAGAAATCCGAAATGCAAAAGAAAATGTCGAGTTGGCCGAGCATCCTTGTAACGCTACAATGGAATGCGAAAAGTGTCAGAAGTATGTATTTTTACAGCATTTTCAATCTTCATTGTCCTGGTTTTAGTCTGAACTTTGATATTGATTTTATCCCAAGATATGAGCAGAGCTATTATTTACCACTCCCTCATTTTTAAGCTGCTCATTAATTTGTTGAATGCTTAGTTCCTGCATCCAAATTATATGTTAACTTTCTAAAGGGAGCTTGTATTTTGTAAATTCGTTGCATTTCCCTTACCTTAGTCTATTTTCTGTTGAATAATACGTTTTGAACCCTTTTGATTTATGCATCCAAGTGTAATAAATTATTTTAGCATAAATTAAGTATCCATGGTGTCTAACCCCGTATTGAACATAAAATATGAAAAATGCGTGTATTCAAGATATGTATTTTTATTTTTTTAATAATAATGCTTAATTCAAGTATTTCGCTAACTGCAATAATATGATTGATGAACATTTGCAATTGTTGCAACCATCAGCTACTAGATATTATTTTCAGAATTCCACCAAACTAGTGCCTATCTAATAAGCGTAAATTCAGTGGTAATAAAGTCTCTAGCCATTCATTATGTTATTATGTCAATCCCAACATACAAAAATGAATATGGACAGAAATGATTATAAATGGCTCTGATCCCATACGATGAAAGCAAATTTTCATTTAATGTAATTTTGAATGCAATATTTTCCATCTCTCCAAACGCAAATAGTTGTATTTTATAGTAATTAAGGTGAATCCAAATGTTTTTTTTTTCAAAAAATATTCATATTGAGCGTGTCCAGCGATTCCGAAATTCAGAATTATTAATTTATGTGCTGTGTTGCCAGGAAGCAGAAAAGCCGAGCGTTCTGCTACTTCTGCCAGTCACTACAACGCCTGCCCATCTGCGCGCAGTGCGGCAAGGTCAAGTGCATGCTCAAGACCGGAGACTGCGTGGTCAAACACGCCGGAGTCTTCACCACTGGACTTGGGATGGTGGTAAGTTCATTTTAACCATATTTGCTAAAAACAATGGAGGAATCCATTATTAGTACACAAATACAAAGTGTCGAGTAGTAGAGATGGTGTGGGCATGTAAGACAGATATCACCAAACCACACAGTGAAGCAGGCAATGTCTATGGAGCTTCATCGGCAGTCATCCAGAGGAAGACCAAAGAACTCCTGGATGACTCAATGCTCCAAAATATGCAGGATCGAAGAAGCTATAACCTGAGAACGAGAAGAGCCAACCCGAGTTGGGGCAATGCAAGGAAGAAGACATACAAAGCGTCGACAACATTGTTCAACTATACCACTGCAAATGGTGTCAATGCACAGCAGCGCCCCACATTTGTTTCTATAAAAACTATGAAAAAAATAATTTTAAAATAGCCCATAATCCTAACCCAACGTAACCTATTAAACCAATTTTTTATAAATTTTTCATGTCTTGTCTTTTTAAACGAGGATCTGAGTTGGTTTCATTCTGAGTTATCCGGTCACCGTTTCAAAAGAACATGCAGATTCATTACATTATGGGAAAATTTCTTAATTCAAAATACTTTTTCATCTCACTTTAACCTCAACTATGCTGCTGTCACCTACGTGACCCATCGGCTGTTATTCCCATATGCGGATGTCGTATTTGTGATCCATGAAGTTTCACTAAAACACATTGTGTCAAAATTGGGATAGATGGCATTAAAAAAGCCAGCGTTGTAAAGATTAATACAGTAATTACAAGTTTTTTGTTTTTATTAAATTTTTAATGAGGAGAGACTTTTTCAAGAATCAATAGGATTTTCCATTTGAATCTCTCCTCACTGACGCAAAATACATCAATATCGGATGAGATTTGGTTCAGGAGCAATGTACTCCTTCCCAACTTGAGAACCATTAGTGGTTCTACAGGCAGGAAGATAGAATAACCTATGATGACGCTGTGTTAGAACATAGACACTCACGCGCTCCAAAATAGCTGAATTCTGTATATAGCCTCCCACCAGTTTTAATAAGTGGGTGGCTGCATATCCTTCCCTTCTGAGCTGTAAGGTGTGAAGTCTGAGCAAGCCCAGAAGAAATTTCATCAGATAGAGCCATAGATAGTGGCTGTATTTTTCATGTAGTGAATCTCAGAAACTTTTCTGAACCCTCTCCATGATGGAGCAGTATAATATTAGTGTCATTACTTCTTGTTACAGGGGGCAATTTGTGATTTCTGTGAAGCGTGGGTTTGCCACGGCAGGAAGTGCTTAACCAGTCACGCCTGCACTTGTCCCCTGACTGAGGCTAACTGTATGGAGTGCGAAAGAGGTAATTTTTATTAATACTTATTTCATTTTTAATACGTATACAACATAGCCCTGGCTATCCGAGGTCCGATTATTTCATATGCCGGATTATCCGCCTACAATCTTTTTTTATGTGAATGCCGCAATTGCTCTCCACAATTTGTAGCCAGACTGACTTTGGGATCTATTGTGAGGCTTTTTTTAATGTGAATTCCTCAGAACAGTCTCAGCCGCTTCCGCCTGGAGCCAGTGAGACTGTGGCCAATTTGGGTATGTTGTGAGGCTGAAGGTAGTGGGGAGGGGAAGAGGAAGGTGGGGAAGTACCTGGCTATTCAGATCTGGTTACCAAACATGGCTAAAGCCTTTTCAAGCAAAGTTTCAATTCTGAATGGTTGTCTTACACCAGGTCGATACTGAGAGTATCTTCCACTCTGAAACGTGCCGCAAATATACTTTATATTATTTTTTATGAATTAATTGCGAAATAATACAAATTAATCAAATAAAATTTATTTGCCCACGCCGGGATTCGATCCCGCAACTATCGGATTGTGAGTCAAAAGTCTTACCCCTAGACCATGCCGGCCGTCAAAGCTGAAGAGAATGGGGAATTGAAATGTTAGGAAGTACCTGGCTATTCAAATCTGGTCACCAAATACTCAAGCATTCAAGCAATGTTTCAATTCTGAATGATGGTCTTTTGCCAGTGAGATATTAAGAATTTTCCTTTCCCTTATCTTCCCACTCTTAACTCTAAGTAACCCACAGGTAGAGTTAATTTTGATATGCTCAGTTTTCAATTCAAAGTATTGCTTATTTCAAGACAGGTACCGTGCCACTGTCTATAAAATGAAACATACATTATTTTATTTATACCTTGTATAAAAAATTATGTTGTAATTATTGTTATCGGCTTCTCATGTGGAAAAAAGTTTATTGAAAACACATTGCCCTTGGCAAATTTATGATTACACATGCTATTATTATCTACAAATACATGTCTAGTGTCTCTATAAAATATGTATTCATAACTGTGAATTTGCTAACATAATGCTATATTGTTTATTTATTTGAATACGATGACAAAAATAAAAATCACAACAGCATATTTTTACAATATATCTGATGATGGTGGTAGTTCTGTGAACATTAGACCTCGCGTTGCTAAAAAGTATGTTTCTAATTTTCTCTTATTTAACCGTCCAGGCCTCGACCGTATTATTTCAGAGGATCAAAATATTTCCGCTTTAGAATAAAATCCAAATAAATGGAATATTTCTGAACATATCTGAAAACTAAATACCAATTTTGAAAGGTGATAAAATATGCTTTCAAATTTTATAAATCGAAATAAACATATAATTATTGAAATATAAAAATTTTGCATGCAAACACAAAAAGTTTTGAAAATGGCTCACCTTACGTTTTTTCTAAGTAAAATTATCTACTGATAGCAAAAAAAAATAAAAACACTTATTGAAATTAGGTATGGGAGGGCTAATCTATATTTATTATATCGATGTTATTAACGCATGATTTTTCAAGTGATTGCAGTGTTTAATTATAATGTTTTAATTTTAGGTGTTTGGGAGCATGGTGGCCGGGTATTCCGTTGCTGCTTCTGTAATGGTTTCCTTTGTGAAGATGACCAGTTTGAGCACCAGGCCTCCTGCCAAATATTAGAATCAGAAGACTACAAATGTAAGTATACATTATTGTCTTCTTTCAAGTTTCTTGAGAGAAGTTGTGGGATTTACATTTATGGATTCAAGTGAGAAAGCCCTGCAACTCTTACATGTAATATTAATTCTCCTAATGTAATGTTATTCAGGTCAGTCATGCAATGTTATGTTAATTCTTCTAATGTAATGTTATTCAGGTCAGTCGTGCAATGTAATGTTAATTCTTCCAACTTAATATTATTCATTCAGATCAGTCGTGCAATGTAATGTTATTCAGGTCAGACATGCAATGTAATGTTAATTCTTCCAATGTAATGTAATGTTAATTCTTCCAATGTAATGTTAATTCTTCTATTGTGATGTTATTCAGGTCAATCGTGCAATCGCCTGGGCCAGTACTCGTGTCTTCGCTGCAAAACGTGCTACTGCGATGACCACGTCAAGAGGAAGGGCTTCAAGTACGAGAAGAACAAACCCATCCCGTGCCCCAAGTGCAATTACGAGACTTCGCAGACCAAGGATCTCAGCATGTCCAGTGAGTATTCTTTCCTTTCTTATCCTGCTTTCCTGATATTTATTAACCAACATTTTCAACTTCACCCATACTACTGCAAATCACAACTACGCACTTCAATTGTCCAAGTGATTAGTCAGACATCTCCGAAAAATCTAGATTTGAGTTGACTATGCAGTTATTTGTATGTAAAAGTGGACCCTCTAACTGGTAAAATACTTAGATTACTCATAAATTACCACCAAATCTCTACATATGTGTTATAAATTAAAGTCCTCTGCCGCGTCTGTCTGTCTGTTCGCGACAAAACTCAAAAACTACTGAATGGATTTTCATGCAGTTTTCGCCAATAGATTTAGTGATTCATGAGGAAGGTTTGGGAATATAATTTGTCAAGATTTTATGTAAATTGGTTGATATATTAATTAAAGGAGAATGTCTGTATGTGATGGACGAGCGGGCTGGCAAGCGTGCAGTGTGGATTTGATCTGTGTTCAAATGAACAGATGGCGGTGTGAGTTAAAAAGTTGGGTAACCATCCAGTAGATGGCGCTGTGTTTCGTTAGCCACACCAACGCATATCCGGGTCAGCTAGTCAATTATAATGCAAAAAACACTTGTAGTGTACTGGACCGTTATGCCTCCCGGTGTTATTTTACTCACAAAGTTAAATAAAAATAAATATTTATCCTGGACTAGCAGAAAAGTCAAAAGCTGTCGCACATAAAATAAAAATTGGATAGTTATATCTAAGACACTATCTATATAGCATTTAGTGTGAAGAATCTTACAATCATACATAAAGATAGCAGCCAATAAAATTTGTATTAAGAAAATGAAGATAAATGTTGTTAGTTTTTAGTGAAAGTATGGTACAGTTAAATATGACCGAAGGCGAGCAGCACCCCAGCAAGGCTTTTCTTCAAGGTCTTGGGTTCAATTCCTAGAAATGACCGTATCTTTTTCTGTTTCAATTTTCGATTGAGAGTCACCGATATTATCTTCAGTGATTAAATCAACTATACTACAGGGTGGCGCGAAACTACCGATATGGTTTGAATATGTAATAACTTTTTTATTTAATGGTTAGTTATTATTATTTTTTTGTTATACAGTATATTGATGGGGAATATGTTTGGCTTAAGTGTGAAAAATTATATCCCGCAAGTGGTGGCCATTTTCGGCTTCGCACATTCATGCTCTTTCCAGTACATTTTGCATAACTATACGTAAAATTTCCGGTGTTATGGCTTGAATTTCATTGCGAATGTTTTGTTTCAGCTGTGGTATGGTCACTGTTTTATTTACGTATACTCTTTCTTTCAAATAACCCCACAGAAAACTGTCTGGCGCTGTTAAATCCGGTGAAAGTGGGGGCCAATTGAAATCGCTTCTGCGCGAAATAATGCGTTCGTCAAAGAGGTCCCGTAACATAGTCATTGTGTCCCTTGCAGTGATGGGCTGTGGCTCTATCTTGTTGGAACCACAACTGTGGATGGTTTTCTACAGCTGGCCTCAAAAAATTGTCCAGCATCGCTCGATATTCAACACCATTAACCATAACTGAGGCGCCATGTGCATTTTGAAAGAAATATGGACCAATGATCCTTTCAGACGATACACCGCACCAAACAGTGCACTTAAGTGGGTGTAATTGTTGCTGATGAATTATTCTTGGATTCACAACCATTCAATTGGAAATGGGCTTCATCGCTCATTATCAAATTGTTAATGAAATCGCGATTTTCTTCTGCTTTTTGTCGGAATGAAATGGCATAATCAAGCCGTTGTTGGTAGTCTATCGGCTTCAATTCTTCTAAGCTGAACCCTGTACGGAACATGTGCAATGTGGCCAAAATCCTCTGAACGGACCTCCGCGATAGCCCCAGTTGTGCCGAACTGTTGATGTTTGTGGACTGTCCTGCTCACTAACCACAACGTGTTGGATATTTTCTTCCGTGTGGACCGTACGTGGTCTTCCGGTACATGGAAGGTGTCTTACTGTACCATGTTGTCGAAATTTATTATATTAATTTATTTATTTAATTAAATCAGCACATTAAAAAAACGACGATAAGCACGCTGCGTCAAAACAATTGACCGTTGATTTTCAAAATAAAATTCAACAATTGTTGATCGCTGTTCTGTTGTGTAGTGTTCGATTTCAAATTCCCCAAGTTTTCTTCACAAAATTCTGAAATAAAAATAAAAAATATAAATAAATTTATAAAGTTATTAAACATTCAAACCATATCGGTAGTTTTGCGCCACCCTGTAGTAGCACAGAGCTTCATTGATGCTAAATTTGTCAATATCCAAATTGATTCTGAACAGCAAAATTGCTTTCTCCATCGGCACGACCATTGACAAGTTTGTCCTGCTGGCCGGGAGATAGAAGGTGATGGAGATAACCATCGGGAACATAGTAATGAATACTCTCCATGATAGCGGAGTTTTCAAACCATCCACGAATCAGTCTGAAGAAAAGTGTAGCAATGTGTACATCTCTTCTAACCAATAGATGGTTCATTCCGATCATACCCAAAATAAAGTTGGTAGATTAGAGCCCGGGCAGCACTACTCCCTCATGTACAGAAATCTCAGAAAAAATCTCTTAAATAAGCTCTGCGGTTTGGTCTTAACTCTGTGACAAAATAAACTCTGAAAATATGTATAATTTGTTTATTATGTTTCCAGCCCGGACCCACAAGTTCGGCAGACAGGGTAACACTGATGGAGATGAAGACGGAGAAGAATACGGAGGATATGGATTCTATTCCGGAACTTCCAACGATTACGGAGCGGGACGTAAGTCTTTTCAAAATTACGTAAATAATGCTGTCACTGTGACAATAATTCTTCGATCAACTGTTATGTTTCAAGGATCGTGAAAAAATGTTTTGTTAAATTTAGGGCTTTTTTTATTTTGGTTTTGTAGAGACCGATAAAACGATACTTCTGAAACCTTGGTGTGGGCAAGCTAATCACACTGGCTTAAGTGTTTTCATAAAATGCCTAACCAGACTTGCAACGCAATAATTTTGATTATTGAGCCTATTGAATTAATGTGCCATTCTTTCTTTTTCCAGCAATTGAATGTTACGGTTACGCCGGCCCGTCCAGCGAAACTAGTTCCGACGATGATGATGATGATGACGATGAATCTGGATCCTCGGAAGAAGAGGAATCCGAACAGGATAGTCAGGACGAGGCGGGAGCCAAGAAAGAAGAACCCAAGAAGGAATAGACCATTAATTTTTTTTCATAGAATTCCATCTTGTATACAAGAAGCACCGTCATTTTGTGATCTTTGCAAAGATAACTTAGCAAAATTAAATACTTGTGATTCTGTAAGGTTTGTTTTACAGATCACTCATTTTATAATTATTTTATTGAAACATTCTCAAAATCGTTGAAAACAATTTGTTTTAGTGTATTACTTATTTTTTTACCTCATCAATACGGCTGTCACATATGTGAGCCATCGACAGCTCTAACCCTACCTACGCGGAATGCGCATGTGTGATCCATGTAGTTTCATTACAACACATTTATTGTGTCAAAACGAACCCCGTGATGTAGTAAAATGTAAATTCATTCTTTCAGAGTATTAACCCCTCACGATAATTTGTTCACTTTTGAAAACAACTCAACTTTTGGTCTCATAGAAATCTTTGTGTCTCCCTTACCATCATGGTATCAGAAAGAGTAAACACCTCGCTTTATATTCAAATCTAAAAATTAACCACAAAAAATTAAAGTGGGCACCTTTATGAAACCGTTTCCGACCAGTATTATGGTTTTTTTTTTTTTTTTTTTTTTTTTTTTTCCACAAAAAAACACATAAAAGTAATGTGATGATAACATTTATAATGCATTTGTCTAATAAAATATGTGTTTTTTTTTTTCATTCTTAGCAATGTTAGTTAGAAAAAACGTAAAATGAGCCATATTTAACCTCTTATTGGCCTGAGGCAGGCGTGGAACAAATTGTCGATTTTTTTAAATGCGATTTTAACCCTTATGTATAAAGAAACTGTATGAAAGACAAGGTAAGAATCACTTGCGCCAATATCATTCTTGATGTAGTCAATAGTTTCATTCACCTAGCAACACCAGAATATTTTTTAAATGAATTTTCTATGGCATCTGGGCGTCAGATTTTGCCCAGATTTGAACTGTCAAAGTCCGAGCGTGATAGTATACGAAAACATCGAAAAATCTATCAATTTATCAAATAAACGCAAGTAATGTTGTTTTTATAGATGGTTTATTGTTCAAGGAATGTGTTTCGGTAAATAAAATATACAATAGCTCAAAATAAATCCACAAAATATTACTTCAAAGTGATTCCAATATGCAATATAAGAAAAAGGAGAAGTTTCCGAAATGGCTCTCGACCGGTTAAATCTTTTTTATATTTGTATTAAAAAAAATAATAGTTTTATTAATTATATGTTTACTTCGAACTAGGGATGTAATGATACATGATTTTGCCGATACGATACCGATACCGATTCTTAACAAAAATAATCGGCGATACCGATAGTGATGCCAATATTGATTGCCCTCAGGAGTGTGAAAGAAAAATAATCAATAAAAATGCAGAATTTAAATTGAAAAAAAAAGCATTTATTTGTTTGGAATGAAATAAATCACATAGTTATAAAAAAGAAAGACACACAAAGTTTGTAATTAAAATTTACTTTTGGTGGATTTTTTGGAATCTGTTATGCAAATCATTTTGTATCAAGCCTACAGTTGAAAAAAGACGTTCTTATGAAGCTATGACAGAGCGGCAACGTCGCACGCGTTGTTCGTTTTGCGTGCTTGATATCGGCTTGCCGATTATATCGGCCGATTTATCCGTATCGGTATCGTTAAATCCCTACGTCGAACTATAAAATTTGAAAGTGTGTTTCATCACATTTCCACACTAGTTTTGGATTAATTTCTAAAATATTCCATTTATTTGGATTTTATTGTTAACCACTCCGATACATCGCGAATATGCACTTTTTACATCTTAAACGACATGTCAGATTTACGAAAACTTTATGTTATTTCCGCTTCACAATTAAAGCTCTGTAAATGAAACATTTCCGAACTTAGCCGAATATTAAAAACTGTTTTTGAAAGGATATGAAATAAGCTTTCAAATTATTGTGTTACAAATAAATATGTATTAACATTTGTAAACATTAAAATTTAGAATGCAAACATAAAAAAAATGAAAAAATGACTCACGTGATGTTTTTATGTGAAAACGGTACTAAAATCACGGATTATATAAAAGACAATATTTATTCTATCTTATAAATGTATAATAAACAATTTGGTCACCTCGCTTTTTTATCATTTCATACAAGAATATTTAATAAAAAAATAACGATGTCGAACAGTGGATAGGCAATTTGGCGGTCTATCATGTATCTGACAGAAAAGATTTTTTTATCTATTTCTATGGACATCTTGAATAGTGATGAGTAGCTTGATTTATTATGGAGCTTCTCCTTTTTGTTTTAGGGATGTCACTAGAACAATAACGGAGTTATGACGATTTCTGTATAAACATACGCGTTGACGTGTAAACACGCTTATTGTACTTAACTGATGTCGGCATATTAACGTGTATATCTGCTTATGTTGCTGAGTGGTTAAGTGAAAATATTTTGACCTTCTGACATAATATGTCCGAGGCCTGAGGGTTATTTTAATTATCACTATTTAATTAATTAATCACGCCATCTTGACTTGTCATCTATATTATTATTTTACCACATCTTGTGACTTGCTATGAACTGAAAGCTGTATAAAGGACCTAGCAGCATAAATATGCTACGTATTTCAATCTAGTCTTCCTTTACATGCTAATTTTCCTGTTTACTCTCATGTAATATTATTATGTATACCTTTTTTTCTATTCCTGTATTTTTGTATTCTGTATCTACAAAACAATAGTATTTGTGCCACAAATTACAAACTTCATGGGAAAGCAATTATTTTAATTGGTGTCTGAACACCGATATATATCTTTTAGAGTGGTTTAGTTGTTTACCATGGATTCGACATTTGCGAAGTGTCGTTTTAATCTATATATGCATGATTTACTTACTTTGCCCAAACTAAGAACCTATTTTGTGCAAGCGGACATGGCAGTCCGTAGTAAAAGCAATTGACGGCCATAGAAAATCACACAAATTTGACATCCAGTTCCACATGGAATCTTTTCTGTATCCACAAAAGATACAGAATCGCTCCCCTGGTTGGTAAAAATTGCTGAATCCATAAATTTGTTCTGATGTGGTATTTTATCAGGGCGATACTGAAACCATCTTCCATTCACTCTACTTTATTCTACAATTGCATGTGGCAGTCTTGGATTCGGATTAAATATGTATTTAAAAGTCATTCCACATTTCAATGTAAAAATATTTTGGTCAATTCAGTTTTTAAGATTTTAATTGAATTTATTATATTTTTTTGTTTCTTAACCTTACCTACTTGACTTGCATATGTGATCCGTCAGCGTCTATCTCTTATGCAGATGACGCATACGCGATCGATAAAGTTTCACTGAAACATATTGTGTCAAAACATGCTGCGTGGTAGATGGATTGCGTTAAATTGGGGAACATTGAAAAGATTTCATAAATATTATATTGCATTTCAAAGTTTGTGTCAATTGTGCAATATTTTGTTGACTGTTTTCAGAAAAATTCTTTAGAAAACTTTAGAATATATACTATGTATATGTTACTGTAAATGCAAGTAAATAGGTAAACCTTAGGTTTTACAAGTAAATCTTAAGATTTACCGTAGTACAGACTTTTACAGTAACATAACATATACATTGATTTTTGATATGGTGATAGGTAAATAATTTCCAGTCACAAATTGTATTTTTAGGCAATTTTTTAAATACGTAGGTACCTACCTATGTATTTAAAAATTATTTTTAATGTTTTTATAAATATGTTAATTATTTTTTGTTAAAAATTCATTTTACTCTGTAATTCTATTGACAAAACCCTAATCCTTGCACGTTTGAATGGTACTAGGGTATATCACATGGATAATAGAAACATAAGGAGATATGGCATGAGAGCATGCTGGCTGTCGCCGTGCTACAACCAAACTGAACAGACTGGATGGTGATTGTTTCATAATGATAATGGTTCATGGCCCATCTCTCTTGTTTCCATTATCCATGCTATTTCTGCTCCAACATATTTTGATTAAATTCTGAGATTGTTCCCTTAGCGGTCTTATACATATTTATATCTAAGTAGGATCAATAAATTTTCATTTTGTATTTTTTACATGTTCTGTCAACCTGAAGAGTTAGTTATTTGCATAATATATTATGTAGTAACTTTGAAATTATTCTAAATAAGTAATAATTAAAAAATATATATATATCATTGAATTAAGTGCTTTTTGAAAATTCTGTGATTTTTCTCCAATGTCAAGTCAAATACTGCCATGTTTAAAATATCAACTTGAATCGTTATAGCGAATGTATATTTTATGAACTAAAACATTTCATATTTGTTATTTGTCTTTTTATTCCGTTTCCTAAACATCCTTTTTTTAGCATTAGCTCCGCACAGGAGGCCCTGAGGAAAATAATTCCTCTCAGGGCCTAAATCTTCTTTGGGAATGCTGTTTGGGGGTCTCTTTAGAAAAGGAAAGAGAAGTTCTGTAAAGGAAAAAGTTATGAGGGGTGGTTAGAAATCTTAGGGGGTCAGTGTGTCCAGAAACCACAGACGTATGAATCCATCCCTTCCACTGCGGTGCAAGGCGATATTCCGAGAGAGTCCTGCTGGAGAAATCAAAAGGTCTCCCTCAACCAGTCTCTCCCGATCCGGCCTGCCACGCAGTTGGTGGAGAGACACATGGGCTGTCAAAACCCGGACAAATCTTACCCTATAAACCCGGGCACCCCTGATGCTTAGTCACCAAACGTAGCGAACCGTTTGGGGTGACTTGTGGCTGGTTATTCAGTAATAAATTTCCCCATACCCACCTCCCAAAGAATGCCAGAAGACCGACTTCCACTGGAAATGATGAATGCGATTCCCAGGGAAAGAGATACAAAGGCCGCCCAGGCAAAGTCGGGAGAAACAAATCCATAGTGTGTAAGCGGAGAGGGTGCTAGCCTTGCTATGGAAGTATGCCGCTGAAATAGTGTAAAAAGGGCAAGTATAAATTTGGTTAAAGCGGCGGATTACAGTGCATGCATCCAAAATAGGCCTAAAATTAAAACAGGTATAGAAATACCGCTCGTGATCTTTCGTAAAATTTCCATTTTTTGGTATAAGACTCCATTTTGTAAATTTGTTCAATTAAAAAACGTGGCTGAACAGAAATATTTGCCAAAGATGCTGCAATACACAAGAGTACTAACCGAAATGTTCTAAAACAACAAAAATTATTATGACTGGTGAATTGGTCAGCGAGAGCAAGCTAGACCGTGGTATGGTAACTGAGTGTACGAGAAACAAAATCCAACCCGTCACGATGTCTGTGTACAATGCTTGGCACGTGTCGGACTACTGAATTTGACGTATGAATACTGGCAAATTATAAAGCTTGATTTTGTGTTTTCAACTAGCAAAAATAACGGCCGATTATAACTGCCAGCATTCTTTGTCTGGCCTCTTCAACAGTCAAATTAAATATGGTAAAAGAATGGTCATAAAGGGGTTTAAAAAATTAATAGAATTCCTAGTCTCCATATTGATGGGATGCAGAAACATCCATTTTCACCAGAAGACTTGGGCTTGGGGCGTTTGCCCCACCCTTACTGGCCGATGCATGACCTCTGGGATTGTCGACCGAGTCACGTTTTCAAATTCAAGCACTTTATAGGATGCTTTTTCCTTCTCGTTCATATTATTTCTATTCATAGAGCCTAAAGCATGAAAATGTTCTAGAAGCCTACTTTTTGGTAATTCACAAAACTGACACTCAATTGATAAACTAAGACCTCAGGCATCAATGATTCCAAGAAGTGTATCCACCGAATACCGAATTGTTCGTGTCCTTGAAGACGCAGGGTGAAAACTTGGTTACGGTCAACAATCACAGAGAACCATCTTGTTGACCTGCGTATTTTGAGTGTGCATAGAAAATGGATTCTAGAAGCGAGAAACAAATTTGAATCTGAATTTTTTAAAAGATTTTGCCAGAACCCTCGTAGGTAAGATTTAAAATTAAGTTTCAATGTTAGGATATACAGGTGTTTACCAAGGTTCGCAGGTTCGGTTTTGAGCGAACCTTGTTAAATGCATTTAACAAGGTTAGCTCATCGAGTGGGTAGAGCGGTGATTGGCTAAAATTTCGCCACGTAGCTTGAAGTCCATGTTCCACCGGAAGATTTGAATTAACTGCCATTCAAGTGGCAGTGTTTTACCACGTCACGCGTTCGAAATTTCGAAAGCAGCCCTACGAGGTTTTTCCGTAAAAGGCCTGTATGAGCTAACCTTGTTAAAAGCATTTTCTATGAACCTTGGGTGTGTACATGATTATTGTTAAAATAAAGAACCTATTCTACCTACTCTCTCTCTCTCTGTTTTCGGCACCTACTGAGATTTTTATCTTTTACCCCACCCTGGCTATGCCCATGCCATGAAATATTAGCATTTTTTATTTGATGCAATAACTTATGATCTGATCTCCATCATGACACAACCAACATTTTCTTCCTTACTGTAGTGGTATTAGGAGATTTTCAAATATTAATAGGTTATTCATAACCCGGGAATGTTTGTCTTTCTTTTAAAAATATGTACATATATTATATTAAATAAACAATCAAAAATGCTTGTACTAAAGGATCAATCGTTATTCCATATTACTTAAAGTTACAAGCTTTTTATCTCGATTAAGATAAACAAATATTAGCCAACGAAATGACAAAGAGACAAAACATTTACAATGATTATTTCATTTCCTAAGGTGATGCATACCTCATATTGTTCAAGTTGTTTAAAAGTCCCGCAAATATCATCGACCAATGAAAAGAGAGTAGAGTAGATTATTTGTCGTGTTGGCAATGAATCACATTGGTATAACTGCTTAATAATGTAGCCATCCTACAAAAAATCGCCATTTAATGCCGGTAAATGACGTCAATGGTTTCATGATACGGGGAATAATGTCACCGAAATTAGGTATGCATGCAGTATTTAATTAATGCATCATTCTATAGTATTTCGAAGCGATAAAATTTACAACCAAAAACACATTTACATTACTAAACATTACACGATTTTACATTACTTCATGCTTCGCAACGCAAATATTCTTTTATTTCAATATTGTTTATATGTTTACACGTAATTTTATTTCAATATTATTTATATGCATCATTGAGGAGTTAGAAGTTAGTGAAACGATGGAGGGTTTTTAAATAAATCCTGCACAATTAATGGGTAATTGAAGGAGTTTCAGAAATTATTTTTAATTAGAAAGTGTCCGTGGAAGATGATGATAGACGAACTTGCACGGAATTAGACGTTGGAATGGGATTTTTTTAAATTTAAAAAATGCGGAGTCTGTTGTTGAATTTAAAGGTTTTTAGTACGTTCGATAAAATTACAAAAATATTCATATTTCTAAAAACGTATTATAACTCCATAAGCGAGAAAAAAGGTTTCGTTAACATGCTAAACAATTATTTAATTCTTTGTCAGCATTTATTCAGATACTTATTTACAGAAATTACTAAACTACGCACAGGTATTGTTTTCAAGAAAATTGTAATTCCATTTCTGTACATTATTTAGAAAATTAATCTATGCTAAATATATGGTAATGATTTATAAACAATGAATCAATAAAACATTTTTTCCAAAACATATAATCAAACTCGCGTATGGCAACACTGCAATCAGTCAAACCTAAAAAAACCTGTTAGTTGAAAATTGACGTTCGGCAGGATTGGGTGAGCGCGTTGTTCTTTTACAAATGATCGGTAAAATAAAGTTTTTTACTTTTGCGTTGCATTAATGCAGTAAAACAAAACAGTGCAGTGTCAGTGATGCAAAGGGCAGTGTAATAGTGATATATTGTACACAATCAGTTCAAAATGGGTGTTGGTTTGATGCCGCTGGAATTCACAGACTGTCTGACTGACAGTCCGTGGTTTCGGGAAAACTTGCACAAACACGAGAAAGAGCTGGACAAAACCAGCCAACAGATCAAGCGGCTGATAAAGGAGGTTAAAGATTTACTTCAGGCAGCAAAACGTAAGTTTTCCCTTGTTTTTCTCTTTCCACACCAACAAAACAAACAAAAACTATGGCAGTTTGAAAACTTTTCTTAGTCGTGTATTGTTTGTAGGTGCCTACTTATTTACATTATGTTGTCACGTGAGGCTTGTTTGTCATTATTTGTTTTATTTATTTTTCAACTAATATGATTTGTTGCTTGGCTAGCTGCTGCCTTGTTTTGTTATACGACTGTTTATAAAACAATCTAAATACGAAAGTTGAAATAAATAGTGTAATAAACATTATCAGCAGAAAAATCTCGGCCAAAATGTTTCGATTTCGTGCAAACCAAACTTCATCCGATTTAGGTATCAAATAAAACCTGTCAAAATACTACAAAATATGACAAAAGTGTTTTGTTAGGAAGGAACCTACTATTTTAGGTTAGGTACCCCAACAAAATAAATTTCTTAGATATGGAGGAAAGCATCGGAATTTCAATAAAGTAACAAAAGGCAGTAAAAAATATGTGAGGGCACAACACCCTGTCTATGTTAACCCCGAAGGAAGTATGTTATGAAGCGGAAGAGAACGGATAAGATAATGAGATGGGGAGAGGAGGGTTGGGAAGTACCCGGCTATTCATATCTGGTCACCAAACGAGGCTAAAGCCATTTCAAGCTCCGTTTTGATTCTGAATTGTGGTCTTTGACAAAATGCATTTGGTCTTGATCGTTTTTTGCAATTTCAAATCAAATGAACACTACCTACCTTCCAAACACTGGCTAGTTTTATTATACTAAAGTAAAAAAGTAGGCCAAATTTTTATATCACTTCTTCTACAGATTATGTAGGTCTTTATGATTCACGGTTTATTATGTTCGCTCGTGGGACAATGTTTTTTTTTTAAACAATAGGTTAATTATTATGTACCTACTTACTATAGGTACTTTTTAATCTTGTTTTAATTTGCCAATGTCTCGTGTTCAATCAACGTTAGTATTTTTTAAATATCTCTCTTTTATAATAGCTTTAAAATAACTCTATTTTATAATAACTTTAGGAGGTTATTCCCATCAACGTTATATAATGTATCATTGAAGTAGAATATACTACCAATAAACCTAATCAAAAATATGTAAAATATAATATTCATATGGACTTTTAGAAAAAGGTCAATATAGTTGTCCCGTATAAATAAAAAATGATATGGGGGCATCCATTAATTATGTGAGCAGTTTTTCTTCCAATCTAGACCCCCCCCCTCGGTGAAATAATTTTGGGCCAATTCTTATATTTTTTTCAAGTAGCGTGAGATTTTGCTGGACCCCCCACGTGTTCACGTAATTAATGGATGCCCCCTATGTTTATCCGAGACACTATTTAGATTTCAAACAATCTTCGAACATTTGTTATCATTTAAAAAGGTAAGTACCTACCTAGCTCCCAAAATATGGAAAAAACTAATCGAAGGTAAGTAATATTTTTAGTTCTGAATTTCAAATATGAGATTCGCAAAAATGACTTGATTAAGACTTTTTTTATGAGAATATATTTCACAAGAGTCCCAGCTGGAGCCAGTGAGACTATGGCATCCCCGATACGGAGTTGTGAGGCTGAAGGTAGGGGAAGGAGATGGGGAGGAGGAAGGCTGTGGAAGTACCTGGCTATTCAGATCTGGTCAATAAACACGGCTAAAGCCATTTCAAGCAAGGTTCAATTGTGAATGGTGGTCTTACACCAGGGTGCCTAGCATGGACGATCGATATAGATTTTATCTAAAATGTCGGTAACTTTTCATCGCTCCCGAGCACGACTGCAGGCCGCTAACGAACAAATAACAGTTCAAATCAAATAAATTAGGAACCCTTAGTCGTTGCGAATTGTTGTTTTTTCGTTAGCGTCCTGCAGTCGTGCTCGGGAGTGATGACAAGTTACCGACATTTTCGATAAAACCTATATTGATCGACCATGCTAGATAGCCAGGTCGATACTGAGAGTATCTTCCACTCTGGAACGTACCGCAAATACATTAGGTATAGGATTATTTTTAATTAATTAATTGTGAAATAACACAAATTAATCAAATAAGATTTATTTGCGCACGCTAGGATTCGATCCTGCGACCTTCGGATTGTGAGTCAAGAGTATTTATACACGACACCTTTTTTCAGCCCGATTCCAATTGGAGACAAAAGTCAACATTTTTCGCTTTACGCGATCGCTGTTTTCGTCTCTATTTTCATATCTACGATTTCAGTAGGCATCACAACAAACAGTATGGTTCCTGTGTTGTTTGCAGTGATGACAATTGAAATCTAGATATGAAAATAGCGATCGCGTAAATCGAAAAATGTTGACTTTTGTCTCTAATTGGAATCTGGCTGAAAAAAGGTGTCGTGTATAACGGCCATTACCCCTCGGCCACAGAGGCCGTCAAACGAGGGATCCTGGGGTCGAGTCCCAATTGCGACCGTTATCTTTTTATTTTTCTTTGTCTTGTTCTTTTTCATATTTCTTTTAAATTTATTAGTATTCTCTTCTTCTTCATTGATATTCTAAATGAAATTCTTTAAAAACTCGGTTATCAGAAAACCCGTGTATCCAAGACACCTAAGTATTTACTGTAATAAATTATAATGACTGGAAACCGCCTTTGTAGGAGTCGAGGTATGTTATTTTTACAAGTGTTGCTTATCGTATTGAAATTCAATTCGGTGTTATCTCATTTGATAAGAATCCACCACTCGTTTACAAATAATATTGTAAGCAAGAACCAAGACAAGTTTTGCGGAACGTGAATAATAATACTCACCTGTAAAAATATAAATAGTCATAATACTTACTTATCAAATGTTTGTTTTGTAAAATCAAAACATGGAGCGGCTGTTTTAGCATAAAACGAAAACATGTATGTTGTTGAATGTCATAAAATGTGTGAGTCACGCTATAGTAAATATAAATACAGAAATTTTAACAATAGGTATTTTACCAACATGTTGTTTTCACTGTCGCTCTTGCTCCGCCGGATACTGAGCTAAAGGGACAACTGCACCTCAGGCTGATAATCCTTAAATAAAATCATCCAAATCGAGGTTTGGTGTTTATCTGTATTAGAAGAAACCTCAGACTAAAAATACCTAATTAAAATCATCAAAATCGAGGTTCGGTGTTTCTCAGGCTGAAAATACCTAATTAGAATCTTCAAATCGAGGTTTGGTGTTTATCTGTCTTAGAAGAAACCTCAGACTGAAAATACCTAATTAAAATCATCAAAATCGAAGTTCGGTGTTTCTCAGGCTGAAAATACCTAATTAGAATCTTCAAGATCGAGGTTTGGTGTTTATCTGTATTAGAAGAAACCTCAGACTGAAAATACCTAATTAAAATCGTCAGAAGTCGAGGTTTTGTATTCCCCATTTTTCTATTTAAAAAAACTGGACCTTTTTTATATCTGTGTTAGAAGAAAGCTCAGGCTAATAATACCTAAATAAAATCATCAAAATCAGGTTTTGTTTTTCCAATTTTACTCTTCCAAAACTGGACCGATTTTTAAGATTTTTTTTACAATATTATTTTAATTTTTTTTTTTTAAGTTTTCTTTATTAATTTAATTGTTTGTTACATGCATTAAAGGTTTTTCTACCATCATGCTAGGCACATGCCCGTGTTGTGAAGAAAACACTCTATGTCTGTACGTTTTGCTTTTTTTTTAAATACATTGTCTTGTTTGTACACTGAACGTCTGTTCATGGCATTCTAAGCAGGCAATTTTAACGATTTTATGAGTGTCCTAACTCTATAAGAAGTAACTTATAAAAAAAAACAAAATTTTTCGACACCCTAGTGGTCGATATATTTATTCTTTACTATATTAAAATGTCTGCATTAGTGTAAAAACCCAGAAAGGAAATTGTGGAATAGTTTCTTCTTGTCTGTTCTTCATTCTTACTTGATCTTCTTGACTCTTATTCCATCTTTTCGCCTCTTATTGTCTCGTTTCTTGGCTCATTTTGGCTCTTCGAATCTTTTTGCATCTTCTCGCTCCTTCTTGATAATTCTTGGCTCTTCTTGCCCCTTCTTGGCTTTTCTTTCCTTGGCTCTTTTTGCAACGTATCGTCCTTCTTCGCTCTTCTTAGCACGTCCTGGATCTTTTTGAACTTTCTCGCTCTTCTTGGCTCTTCATGGTTCTTCTTGTCTCTTCATGGCTCTTCTTTTCGAATGTGTCGTTGAATGAAACATTCACAGAACTTTTATTTTAAATTCTCAAATTCTGTGAGACAAACCGTCCTTAATTTGCTAAAAAAAACTCGGTTCTTAGGTAGGTACCTAGGTACCTACCGACTTTATAATAAAATATCTCCACCTATTGACATAATATTTTTATTATGACAAAGTTCTCTTTCTGAGAAAGGCCATAGCGTAGGTATAAATGGTTAAATTGTAACGAAATTATGCTTTATTTTGTAAACAAATGAATAAATAGTACCTGTCAGTTCTTACTCACCTGTCGGATTGCGTATTATTAAAGTAAATACCCGCGTGGTTCACCCTCCTCTAAATTCTATCCCCCCATTTGAAACACGTGCTTCGTTTGGTGAATTCCTGCGTAACGTTCGGCATTCCTGAACATCTCGTAAACATTCATTTATGGGTGAAGGCGGAACCGCTGCAGTATTATTATTTGGTGTGTGGTGAGTTTGATCTGTGTTTTATAACACTGCAATAATATTTACAGTATTTTGTGCATTTTTTAAATGTTCTGTTAAAGGAGAAGTTGAAAACTTATAAATAATGAATGCTCAAAATAGCCATAGACATTCACAAATTAATAGATGAGCCAATCAGGGAAAGGGATAACGGATTTAATTTGAGGACTATTTATTGGATGACCAACACCCCTGCCATAGTTTGCTTCGCTAAGTATGGTGACTTAGCAGGGGTGCCCCGGTTCATGAGCGAGGTTTGTCCGGGTATTGGCGGTGGATGCGTCTGCCCACCGTCTCCTTTTCTGCGATTTGTCAATCAATTAATCTGTCAGTGAACAGGCAACTCGCATTGCGATATCACCACTCGGTCCTTGAAAATAAAATCTGCTTACGAATTACTAGTCCTTTTTTAACATGTCGCGCAAATTGCTGGCTGCCTAAAAATACTTACTTAACTTTAAATCGGGATTGTTTGGAAATTGAATATTTTGTTACAATATTTCGTTAGACACGTTTACAAATGTGTTATAATTTACCCACCTCTATTTTTTATCACCACTTTCTAGGACTATATGGGTAGGTACCTACCACGTTTATAAATAAGAAAAACTTTTTCATCATTCGTGGCTACGTTCGCGGTAATGCCTACAAGTTTATAAGCAGCATAACATGTTATTAAGTACCTACGTAGGTACCTAATAAAAATAACATTTCATGTGAATCCTAGCGCTAACACCAGTTATAGGTATTTGTATAATGTTAGAAATATGTTTGCTGCTGCTAAGGTAGGTAGTACCATTATGATATACTAGTCCCAGCGAGAGATACGTAGCGTCATAGGTAGTTCTAGTATCTTCTGTGTTTTTCATTTTCAAACAAGACACGTAAGCAGAAAGTGGACCGACGTACGGATGCTTCAACTCAACTCCTTTAGAGTTAGATTTAGTTACAAAATGAGGCTGTCAGCTCCGAAAAAAGTGGTTTAATAGAGCAAAAGCCCGTGACGATCAGACCTTCGTTATTTTATAAAACCTGAAAGTTTCTCTGTGTATGTCCCTAATACAGGTAAAGATGATCCCCGACCATGAATATTGGATCACGGTGGCCTTGAAAGATAGCAGGTTGCAAAGGTATATATATAAAATTGCACCACAATTTCAAGAGCATTTTGCTCGCACTTTTACAAAAGTCTTCTAACGTCGAAATTTTGCACTATTTCTCTCCCACCCGCCTGCATGTATTGTATATCGCGCTCTCACCTACGGAAGATTCTTAATGTGTCTGACAAGGTGAAGGAACCATCGAAACTGTCTGATTACTGAGAAAACATATTTTGATAGTTCCTCAAGTAACATATATATATTAAATTCAGCTTTTATAGTTAAACGTAAGTACAATTATAATTAATTAATATAATATCTTTCAAAGCCACCGTGATCCAAACTTCGTAGTCGGGGATCGTCTTTACCTGTATTAGAGATATACACAGATAAACTTTCAGGTTTTATAAAGCAACGAAGGTTTGATCGTCACGGGCTCTTGGACTATGCTCGTTTTTCAGATAATTTAGCTCCTCTTTTTACACAAAACTCAAGAACAAAAGATTACAATTTTTAGAGATATTTCTTTAGGAACCGGTTGTTTTGTATTTGAAACCTCAGTTTTTACCTAAGAATTTCTATAGTTCCCTCCCCCATATAAATCCAAAATAATTACCCCCCCCCCCGATGCTTGGAAGTTTTAAGGAACCGGCTTGTTTGTTCTCAAGAATTTTTCTAGCCACCCCCTCCCAGGTTGGCGAATTTTCGGTTACAACTTAGGCCAAACAATTTTATTTCCTTTTCGGGTGACGTCTGGCTTTATTTTAAAAGACGTCCGTACGAACCCTCCCTAGGACTGGTTTTGTATAAATTATATTTTATCAAGTATCTACGTTTATTATGTGGTAAAACTATGTATAAAACTTCATCTCCGATGTACTTTAGCATAAGAAACCTCTGTGGCTTGACTCCAGTTCAATTATATATTTATCACTGTATATGTATTATGTAAAAGCTGTTTGTTTCTTACAAATAAATAAATAAATAAATAATAGTAACATGAATAATATTTTGCGCAGCATGTTTCAAATTTAAATATCGCCGTTTGATAAAGCCGTTATATTATTATTGTACGGTATTATTTTGAATAGACAGGAACTTCCCCGTATCACATCAACAGAGATAATGTATTATTAGACATCATAATAATTATACAATAATATGTAATTAATATTATAATTTATTATTGTCTCATATTATATGGAACAGCAGCGAATCGGAAACCATAATAATAATTATTATACATAATTATTATCCTAGCGGCGCCAATCTATTGCCACTAAGTTCGTGTCTAAGGCGCAAAATTGGAAATCACAAGTCATACGTCAGGGTTGCCAATCTTCTAAATTGCCTATTAGTTGACCTAATTATTAACTCCTATACGACTGAAAGCTGTCAAACGTGACAAGTGTCAGTTGATAACAATGTAATTTTATTTTGTTGCACTGGATCCCAGTTGATCCGAGGAACTGTCATTTTTTGGAACCAGTTCTTATCGGATTTATAAAATGGTTATCTACACTCAAACTGGGCAAGGCCGAACTAACAGCCGCCCGCAGGGCCTAGCGGCAAAAACCTGCGGAGCGGGTTTTCAACTGCTAGTATCTCTATGATTACATTAATTACATCTGACAACACACGAAATAATACATTTTCGAAGCAACTCATGAAGCTTTGAAATTTTGCCTGACAGTATTATGTTTTATATCAAACCTATATCTCAGACTTAAGGTTATCAATTTTCACAAATTTACTCACTAGGTATAATAGATAAGTTTGATTTAAAAATCGTCTTTTTACATACTTTTTATCATACCTTGAAAATCCTTATCACTCCCTTTGCAATCTTGATATTTTAATAACACGATAAAGAATACCTGTATTATTTCGTTTTATCACTGTGGCGCTATCTAGCGCTGGGTACAACAAATGTTAAGTATAATATATTCCTCTGTTTGCTGGGCGTTTTTTGTGATAAATTTGCTAATCGAATGAGTCACTACGATATTTGATCCCAACACCGCGAAGTCATCAAATATTTGAAACTTAATAGCGACTTTTTATAAATAACAATGAAGCTTGTGTATCTGTCTAAAAAACACAGTTTTTTATTAGATCTTTGTCCCGATCACCGGAAAAGGCATGTTAAATACCAATACCACGGAAATAATATAAGAAATATTATTTTATTATCTTAATAATCATCACGGCGTTACTCCCGAGGTGACATTTGGCCTCCTCAACAATAATGTCTTCAGATGTTCCAGTATGTTTTCATTCGCCCCCCTCAAGAATCTGGAAGAAACAGGAAAAGCCACGGAGGTAAGTACATAAGAAGAGACAAGAAGAACCAGGGAGAGCCAAAGGGACAAAAGGAAACAACAAGAACCAGGAAGTCCCAAAAAGTGACAAGAAGAGATATGAAGAACCACGAAGAGACCAGAAGCACCAGGAAGAAACAAGATGAGCAAAGAAGTGACAAGGAAAAACCAGAAAGAGACGAGAAGAACCTGGAAGCGCCAAAGAGGCAAAAAGAGACAACAAGAACCAGGAAGACCCAAAAAGAGACAAGTAGAGATAAGAAGAACCAGGAAGACGGCCGGCGTAGTCTAGGGGTAAAGCTCTTGATCGCGGGGTCGAATCCTGGCGTGTGTAAATAAATTTTATTTGAATAATTTGGGTTATTTCACAATTACTTCATTAAAAATAATAATGTATAGTATGTTTGCGGCACGTTCCAGAGTGGAAGATACTCTCAGTTATCACCCTGGTGTAAGACCACCATTCAGAATTGAAACGTTGCTTGAAATGGCGTTAGCCGTGTTTGGTGACCAAAACTGATTAGCCAGGTACTTTCCCACCTTCCTCGTCCCCATTTCATTCCCACCTTCCTCTTCCCCATTTCATTCCCCTCCCCACTACCTTCAGCCTCACAACATACCCCAATTGGGGATGCCATAGTCTCACTGACTCCAAACGGGAACAGTTGGGACAAGAAATGACAAAAAGAACCAAAAAGCGACAAGAAGAACCATGAAGAGCCAAAGAGGCAAAAAGTGACGAGAAGAAACAGGAATAACCAGGAAGAGCCATAAAAAGGCAAGAAGAGACGAGAAGAACCAGGAAGAGGCAAGAAGTACCAGAAAGAGGCAATCACCAAAAAAGGAAGATGAAGAAAAACACAAAGAAAAAAACAATTCAACAGCCCTTTGATTGGTATTCAAAATAATTGAGGTACCTACCCCTTTACCCTTCCAGTCAACCGAAATTAAATGATTCGATGTGGACCCTTTGTCAAATCCTTATTTAGGAATTCATTTCGTTCCGTGATGTTTGAATTGTTATTTTTTTCCTGCTACTTCGTAAGAAATCGTGATTCATGCCACAAAACCTCGTGCATTCTCACAATTTACAAACAAATCTGATGTTGTTATGTTTGGGTTATCTAACTGGTGGTCCCGCAGGAATAGCGTGATTATATTATGAGGAATTTATAGCACGCCATGTTCAACAAAACGTATTAACAGCACCGTTATTTTATTTTACCAAATATTATTCGATCATTTTGGAAGTCAAAAAGCTTCCGGCTTCTGGAAGGCGTGGGCCTCACTAAACGGCATTAGTTATAGTCACAGTCGCTGGACGTATTACAATTCACAAATAGAGCCAAAAGGACTTTTAATGATGGGAATTTGGACAAATACAAACTTCAGAACACATCCGAGACGAATGCCCTTCTCCAGTTTCCCGAAGAAATATTTTCATATTCCTATCATCGGCCTATGTCATCTTTGGAGATGCTGTGTGGAGACTGTGGAGAGCTTTTTTTAGGAAAGGGAAGGAGAGGAAGATCAGGAAAGGAAAAAGGTATTAGGGGTGGGTAAGAATCTGGAGATCAGTGTATCTAGGAGTGACGACGTATGAATTCATTCCTCCCACTGCGATGCAAGACGATGGGTTGAGATAGTCCTGCTGGAGAAGTCAAAAGCTCTTCCTCAACCAGTCTCTCCAAATCCGGCCCGCCACACAGCAGGCGGGCAGATGCATCCGCCGTCAAAACCTAGACAATCCTAACCCTAAGTACTGCTAAGTCATCAAAGTTAGCGGACCACGTGGAAAGAGGCGATGGATCGATAGAATTCTGCAGGAGAGGCCAGATGGTCTCCCTCAACCAATCTCTTTAAATCCGGCCCGCCACACAGCAGATGGGCAGACGCGTCTGCCGTCAAAACCTAAACAATCCTCACCCCATGATCCCGGGCGTCCCTGCTAAGTCACCAAACGTAGCGAACCTTTTGGGGTGACCTATGGCATAAGTGTTGGATATCCAATAAATAGTTTTCCAAGTGGCGGTACCGATACCCGCCTCCCAAACACATCATACCGATACCCGCCTCCCAAACACATCATCTGTACTGAAACAAGTAACTCCCGATACATATGAATAACATAACTCTACAATACCAAGAAGGCAAAATTGACGTTTTCATGAAGCAATTTATAATGTTTATTCAACTGTCGAGGAATTATAGCTGCTTTCGTTATTATTAGTTCTCGTATCGGTACCTATAATAAATGAGCACACAATGATTCATGTTTGTTTAAATAAAAGTATCAGATGTGGCACGTCCATCGATGTTTCACCGTCTTTGTTCGGAGGCGTTCTTGTACGATAAACTGCATTATATATTGTATTTATGCAATTTAATAATAATTACATTTGATCCATTTTTATCATCCAGCCGTGTGGAACAAAGGGAAATATGATGTCATTCAAAACAAATGTGGAGTTGCTTTCTTCAATCATTACTTCTGCTTATCATGTTGTGGAGAACCTTGTTGATTAATTCTTACTTAGGTGTCATAATCATTCATTAATCAACCATTGTTTTTTTACTACTGGGTAAAAGGTGTTGTATCACCAAGCTGTGTCCGCATTTATTTTTCTTTTCCATTACTTTGACCCGTCGTGTGTTTGTTCATTTCTAAATAATGTACAATTCGTTTCAGCAAGGTTTCTTAGGACGCCGTATCCCGGCTCAAAAAGAAGAAGATGGAGAAATATATAATTACGAATGTCATGCGCTAATATTTAAACGGTAAAATTGAAGCGAAAATTGTGATAATGTTTAATAAAACACGACTCGTTTAAAATAGAGCGAAAATCTGGGGGAATGTCTAAACAGCATTTAAAGAAACACTGTGAAATTTTTCATACATATAACTTGTAAAATAACTGAAAAACAGACGTGAAAATAATCATTTTCGGAGCATAGTTTGGAATTTTTTTCTATCGAGGGAATTTCATATAATTTGAGTTTCGGCGTGCGGATGTATATATATTCCGCCTTACTCATAATCGCAGAATAAGATACAAATGTCATACAAATTTCACCTAACCCGTTCTTATTAACGTGGGATTATCTTATTCTGCGATTATGAATAAGGCGGTTTATCTACAAAAATAACATAATATTTTTTATAAAAACTTCAATTGTTTAATGGTGATATTTAAGAAATCGGTAGATACTCGGGTAGCGGCGGCTTAAGGGTGAACTTAAAATAATTCATAATCTGCTCTTTTATAGATAGGTAATTTAATTATTGAAAAAACAAGTTACGCTGTAAAATATTGTCAGGAAACCGGGCAGCGTTTTGTCCATACAAACGTATTCCTTAATTTCCTCTGTATGGATTTTGACACTACTGCAAATATTTTTTTAATATAATAAGATATCGACCACTAGCGTGTCGGTACGTTTTGCTTTTTTTGTTACTTACAGGAGTTAGGACCTTCCAAAAATCTTTAAATTTGCCTGGTTTTTACGCCATCAACAGTCTAACGGTACTTTTTCTTTTTATTAAAAAGAAAAAGTATAGAGTATTTAATTCTAATACGGTTAGTAAAAACATATTTATAATGTCTGAGGTTTGTAAATAAACACAAAAGCCGATTCATTATATGAGACGTTTATTGACACTGTTAACAAGTTCAAGGTTATCTATCAAGTGAAGTGACAGACCTGCCAACTATCAGAATGTGACAGCTGATGCATACTATTACCAACATAACATCCTTTCCTCCTTCCATTTTTTTTAAATTTTATTTTTATATAAAACCAAATAACAATGACAAGGAAACTTAAGAGTAATCACTATGACTAAATCGTACAGGAGGTTTCACAACTCTGCCAGACCTAGTTATAACATCATTATTTCCACTAGTGCTGGGTAAAGGTTCAATAACTATTTTATTTTCCTGACTTCTAACGTCTTGCCATTTATCGGGATTCTCATAACTTGATTTTGACTTAAGACAACTTTTTTTTATTTGGTTAACATGAACCTTTTTCACCTCTCCTCCGATTAATTGAATTAAATACACCCATGAACTTAATTTTAATTTAACAGTTCCCTGAAACCATTTCATAGGACCTTTCACATGTCTTAAATACACCAAAACATTATCATTTTCCTTAAACTCTTTCAATGTATTTTTTCTCGATTGTTTGACATTTTGTGATTGTTTACTTTTATTGACATGATTTTCTTCAGACAAAATATGTAGTGGTGTACGTGGCTCATATGAAAATATTTTAGCCATTGGAGATACACCCGTAACAGAGGTAGGAGTGGAACGATAACTATACAGACAATCTATTAGACACAGCTGGCGACAAAAATTTAGAATTTTTCGAAAACATAAATTTAATTAATATTTTTTTGAAAGTTTGAACAGACCGTTCTGCTAATCCATTTGATTCAGGATTATACGGTGGACTAAATAATAATTTAATTGATTTTTCTTTACAAAAAAAAAGAAAATTCTTTGCACGAAAATGGAGGACCATTATCACAAACAATAGTTTTCGGAAAAGCGAATCTGGAAAAAACTTCACTTAATTTTGATAACAAATCCGAATATTTAGTATTTTTCATGTAAAAACATTCTATCCACTTTGAATATGAGTCGCACACTAATAAGTATTTAGAACCTTTTAAATCAAAAAAATCCAAATGGACTCTTTCCCATGGACTTTCAGCAATAGGCCAACTATGGCGCACATTTTTGTTAGCATTTTGTACAGACTGACACATTTCACATCTAGAAATAACGTCTTCAATATCTTGATTCATACCTAACCACCATACATATGAACGGGCAAGAATTTTTGATCTGACTATACCAGGATGACCATAATGTATTAAATTTAGGACTTTGGACTTAAGAGATTCTGGTATTACAATTCTGTCACCAAATAAAAGACATTTTCCTTTGACTGACAGTAAATTTTTAAACTTAAAATATTTTTTAATTTCTGGACTTGACAAGTTTTCAATCCAACCGATTGAAACATACTTAATGACTTTACATAATGTTTCATCTTTTTCAGAATGACTTTCAACTTCTGAGAATGGAATTAAAGGTGTAGACATGTATACAAAATTACATTCCTCAATATTGAATTGTTGTTTACTTGGTAAACGTGACATTACATCTGCTTGAGGAATTTTCAGTCCTTTTTTATATTCCAATTTATAATTGTACGCAGACAATATTATAGACCATCTTATAAGACGTGATGCTGCTAAAACGGGGACTTTTTTGTTTTCAGCAAATAAAGACAACAATGGAGCATGATCAGTATATATCGTAAAATGACGACCAATTAAATACTTATGAAATTTCTTTATTCCAAAAATAATTGCAAGGGCTTCCTTGTGCAATTGACTATAATTTCTTTGAGCTGAATTTAATGTTGCAGACTCAAAAGCTATAGGAAATTCTTGATTCTTTACGACATGACTTAAGACACAACCGACACCGTATGCACTGGAATCGACTGTTAGACACAATGGTTTTGACGGATCAAATAAAACTAACATAGTTTTATCTGACAAAAGAGACTTACTATTTACAAATGCCTTTTCGCATTCATCAGACCAACACCATTTTACATTTTTTCTTAATAAATTATGAAGTGGTTCTAGCACTGTAGGACACATAGGAATAAAATTCCTGTAAAAATTCAACATTGACAAATATGACTTTAGTTGAGTAACATTTTCTGGACACCCAGTAGACTTAATTTTCTCAACTTTCGACAAAGACGGACTTTTGCCTTGACCTGACAAAGTGAAACCTAAAAATTCAAAAGAATTCACAAAAAATTCACTTTTTGACATATTAATTTTTATATTAAACTCATTTAATTTTGACAAAACTTTATCCAAAGTATCAGAACACTCCTTTTCGTCTTTACCACCTACACAAATATCATCAATGTATGCAGCACAGTTCTTTATGCCACCCAAAACTGTATCAATTACCATTTGAAATACGGCAGGAGCCGATGATAATCCGTAAGGTAAACGATTATAGATATATAAACCATAACATGTATTAATTGTAAGTAATTCTTTACTAGAATCTGACACGGACAACTGTAAATATGCGTTTGTTAAATCTAATTTACAGAATACTTGACAACCTGAAAATTTATTAAAAATATCCTCTGGACGTGGAATAGGATACTGATCAATTCTCAATTGTGGATTGACTGTAGATTTCAAATCTGCACATAAACGTAATTTTCCATTTTGTTTAGGTACACAAACTATTGGGGAAGACCAATTACTATATTTTACTTTTGAAATAATGCCTTCGCTTTCAAGACGACTTAGCTCTTGGCAAACTTCAGCACGAAGTGCGTAAGGAACTTCATATGCTTTGTGGAAAACAGGAGTAGCATTATTTTTTAAACTTAAATTCACAGAAAATTCTTTAATTGGTAAATCGTTATTAGTAATCGAAAAAGAATTTAAATATTTTTGTGACAATTTTTTGATAATATTTGATTTATTTTTCTCGCTGACAGACACTGAATTTACAGTATTATTATTTATATTTGACACTAAAGAACTTATGAAAGTATTTTCCCAAGATGGATTAAACACTTTTAACCAATTTCTACCCAGAATAGCATCAGACGATAGATTTTTTATAACCAATATTGGTAAATCTATTATAGCATTAGAATCAACAACATTTACTTTTGCCATAAAAAATCCAAAACACAATAAATTTTGACTATTTGCTGTAAACAAATTACCGTAGAATTGCTTTAACTGACAAGTTTTGAATAATTTTATGTACATTTTATGACTTATTAATGTCGATGAACTTCCTGTGTCAATCATGAAAGAAATTTGGATACCATTTACAATTAAATTAATTTCCGCTGAATCAGACACTGACATATTTAATACATTTATATTATTGACACATTTTACGTGATTGATGATTGATTTTGCACTTGGACAAAATTTCGACGTATGACCGTAAATATTACATTTGTAACATTTCCACTTTTTTGACGGACATAACTCCGGTTGGTGAGTTATAAAACACCTCTCGCATCTTCTGAACCCTTGACGTGATGGAGATGACGGATGACTTGATGACCTTGAACTCCTTTGACCCAGATGAATTCGCCTACTCGGACTATGCTGACGTGAAGGGCGATCCTTTGAGACATGACATGTTTTTTTACGTGACATTTTTGACTTGACTTCACAAATTTCCGATGTATAATTTTCTTTGTGTAAAATTTGCTCTGAGCTGTGACTTACTGTCTCAATGTTCTTGACAATTAATTTTGCTTTTTCAAAAGTTAACGTTTCGTCTTCAGATAGTAATCTTCTAGTCATTGCATCGTTTTTTAAACCACACACCAATTTGTCTCTCAGAGCTTCGTCTAGAAAAGCACCAAAATTGCATGATATTGACAGACTTTTTATATCCGTAATATAATCATCGATTCGTTCGTTAGAATGTTGTTTCCGGTTATAAAATTTATATCTTTGGGCAATTGTACACTTTTTTCCTCATATTTACTCTTCAGTGTTGTTACCATATCGTTGAAGGTTAAATCTTCTAGATTTTTCGGATGCACTGTCTCTTTTAAAATTTTAAATTTTTCTGCACCGATCAACATACATAAGTAACCAATTTTTTCTTTCTCTGCGATATTAATAATCTTCAGATAAATTTGAATGCGTTCCAAAAACATATTGAAACTTTCGCAATCCGGTTCGAAATGAGGCACTGGCAAATTACTATTCGACATGTTGAAAAAAATGTTTTTTTCCGCGGCAAAATCACTGTTAATTACTGACAATATTATTAACACACGTTTTAATATGTTTTACCGATTTTCTCGTCGCCAATTTCTGCTAATCCAATGTGCTTTGCACGCGTGGGTTCGGATCCCATCCTCGTCGCCAATTATAATGTCTGAGGTTTGTAATTAAACACAAAAGCCGATTCATTATATGAGACGTTTATTGACACTGTTAACAAGTTCAAGGTTATCTATCAAGTGAAGTGACAGACCTGCCAACTATCAGAATGTGACAGCTGATGCATACTATTACCAACATAACAATATTGAAAATCGGTCCAATTTTGGAGAAGAAAAATGGGGAATACAAAACCTAAATTTTAAACATTTTTTTGGGTATTATCAGCCTGAGGTGCAGTTGTCCCTTTCGATCAGTATTCGGGGGAGTAAGAGTTACAGTGACAGCAATAGTTTTGTAAAATACCTATCGTTAAATTTCTCGAGGACCGGATTTCCTGAAAGGATTCCTGATAAAACCGAAAAATCTTTCTTTCTGTGTGCCCTGCCCAAATTCCAACTATTTATGAATAAATACATTTTACATTCTACACATAGGTGGATCTCGTCTCTTTGAAGTTCGCCTAGTAAATCTATAGAACCATCAGTCCACCATCAACCGTCAGCCCGGACTAAAATAAATCATTTAACTCTGTGCAGCATTATGTTTTATGTGCCTTCCATCTTCCGTCCAGAATGCATCTTGGTTGATTTTTTTGCTTCGTCAAAGAAACCAAATAAGTAATTATTATTACCCTCAGTTTATTATTATTTTATCTTAAATAATTATTAATGTGAAAAATCAAGTGGTATTGTTATAATTGTGGGGTTGAAAGATAATTATTACATGTTAGCTAAAAAGCGTAGACCCTTCGTTTTATGTACGTACTTGTAATATAATTTATAATTCTGTATTACAACTTATATGATATATGCTTAGATGAATGGCGTGCTCATCTTTAATCGGAATAGTCGCTGTAATCATATTCAAATTGTAAACTAATATTAGTAATTAAATTACTTAATTATTAATTGTTTTTGTGTTTAATTCGTAGAACTCCATTTTAATTTTTAGAAATATAATTAAAATTAAATATGATAATGTTATTATCGAGTTCTGCAAGTATTTTAGGATGTTTTTTAGTTACAGCTGTTTCGACTTGTAAGGCCATTTTCTTGACATTATCATATTTAATTTTAATTAAATTTCTAAAAACTAATGTAATATGTAATTAAATGTGATGTATGAATTCTGTTAGCGAACCAATAAACAAAAATAAATAATAAAAATATGTGATCTGACTTAAGAGGACATTACCAGAGAAACCAGAAATATGTCATTTTTAAATCAGTGTTTAGACTTATTGACTCGTTTCCACAAAAAATTATAAATTGATTTTGAAATATTGTTCTTTTATCTAGTAAAGGTATGGATAAAATTTTGAGAAAAAATGTTTATTTTAAGTATAATAAGGTTATACCATAGGTCGTTGGCAGATTTGTTATATTTTCAAAAAAGTACATGTATTATACAACACCAATTTCAAATCATATAATCATGCAGTAAAATAAATCAATACATTATCTGGTAAAATTATTTGTCAGAATTTTAATTTAAGTTTAAATAAAATTATTAAAAAATATATACGTACATGTGTTTCTTGACGAAAATTGGTCCGTTTGTTTATTTATTTGCGCACTTACTAACTAATATATTTCAGATTTTTTTACATACTTATTTTGCTAAGACATTATTGACAAATCATAAATAATTTTAATGGAAAAATAATTTTAGGGTGTATTTAATATTAATTAATTTACAGCTTCGCGTTTCACAATTTTTCTTATCAACGAAAACACGAATCGAGAGCGCTCATTCAGACCGCAACTGCGGCCACTGGCGGTTGTCTTCGCGGCGCTCTACATCGCAACATTTTCAAACGAATAACGAAGCAAAATAAATAGGATTTCATGTTTGTAAAATTTATAGGGTTGCCCCAACGCAAAATTTCATGTTCATTGAATATTTTTATGATAAAATTTTTATAATTTTGAAATTTTTTTTATTGTAAATTATTTTTATGTGAATACCGCACAAGAGTCCCAACTGCTCCAAAATATTTATTTTCTAGTAAAACTTCTTTACGCACGCTTGACACTTGGGGGGTAAGCTGGTAAATGTGTTACGAAAAGTGGTGATTGTTACGAAAAATTTCCTTCGAACGGTAATCGATGCGAACGGTGATCGATTGCTAGGTGGGTCGTGCCTTTATGCACGCTTGTTATTCGTGTTATTGTTTTATTGTTAATAGACTATTTTTGCGTAAATAAATAGATAAATTAAATTATTTAAAAATATATACGTACATGTGTTTCTTGACGAAAATTGGTCCGTTTGTTTATTTATTTGCACACTTACAAACTAATATATTTCAGATTTTATTACATACTTATTTTACTAAGACATTATTGACAAATCATAAATAATTTTGATGGAAAAATAATAAACACGAGAATCGGGTATGGGTACCACCGCCCCGGGAACCAATTATTAGATAACCAACACGTCTGCCATAGGTCATCCCAAGTGGTTCATAACATTTGGTGACTAGCAGGGGTGCCTAGGTTCAAGGGGGTGAGGTTTGTTTAGGTCTTGGCGGCGGATGCGTCTGCCCACCAGCTGCATGGCAGGTCGGATCTGGAAAAGTTAAGGGAGTCCCTTTGACTTCTCCAGCCTTACTCTCTCGGAACATCGCCTTGCACCGCAGTGGGAGGGATGGATTCATACATCCGCACTCCTGGACACGCTGACCCCCAGATTTCTACTCACCCCTAATATCCCTTTCCTTCTCCGAATTTCCTCTTCTTCCTTTCCCTAAAACGACCCTCCACACAGCATTCCCAAAGAAGAGATAAGCAGTGTGTCGAGCGAGTGTAAAAAAAACGGTCTCTCCCGATCCGGCCTTCCATGTAGTTGGTGGATGTACCTTCCAAATTACTGATACTACCTATTGACGGCCGGCGTGGTCAAGGGGTAAGGCTCTTGACTAGCAATCTGAAGGTAGTGGGATCGAATCCCGGCATAGGCAAATAAATTTTATTTGACTAATTTGGGTTATTTCACAATTATTTAATTTAAAAATAATATATTTGCGTCACGTTTTAGAGTAAAAGATACTTTCAGTATCGCCCTGGTGTAAGACCACCATTCAGAATTGAAATGTTGTTTAGTGACCAGATCTGAATAGCCAGGTAATTCCTCGCCTTCCTCTTCCCCCACCACCTTCAGCCTCGCAATATACCCCATAGTCACGTCATAGTCTCACTGGCTCCAGTAGGAGCATTTAAGTCTCTTGTGCGGTATTCAGATAAATATAAAATAAAAAATTGTGCATACGAATAAATATTTCAAAATGAGACATTTTTTACAATCCAACTGAATATTACACTTTTTTCATAAGTATACCGCACAAGAGTCCCAACTGCTTCTGTCTGGAGCCAGTGGGACTATGGCATCCCCAATTGGGGTATGTTGTAAGACTGAAGGTAGTGGGGAGGGTAAAAATATAGGGAAGAGGAAGGTGGGGAAGTACCTGGCTATTCAGATCTGGTCACCAAACACGGCTAAAGACATTTCAAGCAACGTTTCAAATCTTAATGGTGGTCTTACACCAGGGCGATACTGAGATATCTTTCGCTCTAATGGCCTTAAAATAAAATTAAAAAACAAAAAACCAAAATATTAAAAAGAATTTAACACATTGTTTATTCATGTAGGTATCTATTTAATACCTACTGTGTTTACGCATTTTACTTGTATCTATTTATGTTTATGCACTTCGATATACAAATTACAAATAACTACTACTAATTAAAATTCTGGACGCTAGAATATAAGCATACCGTAGCAATGTAGCCGCCCTAGCTCCGCGCGATACACAAAAGCCAGTTTACAGCGGAACGTTATCTAATTCCAAAAACTTCCGCTAACAAGCTCTGATATGAGAGCGCTGGCGTAGGAATCAGAATAATGATTAGCTGGTAAGACACTCTTAACTTATCTAGAATAACCCTAAGGCCATCCGCTCATAGAGAAACTGGGAACAAACCAGTTGTCGACGCAATCGCAATCAACCTCCTGCACAAAATCGATAATTTTCTGATTTGATGATATCTTGACAGTTCATCAGCTGCTACCATGGCAATCTGTTAACAATGCTAAGTTGACTTGCTAGGTTGACAGGTTGTTTTGGTAGTGGCTCACTATATGTCAAGTTTTGTCATGATTTGACATGTCAGATCGGAAAAATATCGATTTTGTTCAGGAGGTTGATTGCAATTGCGTCGACAACTGTTTTGTTCAGTTTCTTCATGTGCGAAGGTCCTTAGAAAATTAACTTCAATAATTTTCTGGTTAAAATATTAAATTACGTGTAGGTTAATTCCTAGCTTGTCTGAATTTTTGAAACAATCAGTTCCAATTTTGAAAAAGATACTGTAATTCAAAATAAATCCGATTTCATTGAACCAGAGTTACAATCACAGAGAGACAACCGTGAAAAATCACGGATTATTTTTAATTATTACAGTTTTTTATTATTAAATATTTCTTTTCTGGCTTGACACACTACACTCGATGCCAACAGGCGGTAATTTAATAAGGACTTTATTCTAGTGGAAACCACAAACACGTAGGTATGTTTATTGAATTATTGCAATATAATGACGCGACAAGCGTGATTCGCATTGGAAAAATGAGAATGAAATGTTCAGTAAACAGAAAGATTCTTATTTATTTACTAGTTTAGTTGGTATCCGGCATACGTTGCAAGCCGATTCAAAGAAATAAATTGTTTCTCCCTGCATGTCTTTTCCCATGCGTCCATGTTCCCGTCCCGCCCATCTCAAAAATCAAGAAGATTTGATTTCTTACGCCCAGCTTGGCTTTCATATTTTTTTTTCTAAATGTGCATAACAACATAATAACAAAATTATTTATAATGCAAGATTGAAAATAGATATTATAGATGCCTACTAGATTATGAAACTCGACTGGAAATACCGTATCATTGTAAAAAATTTATGGGCGAAAATTACAGACAGCCAAGACAAAGTTCTGTGGCTGTTTGGCCACTCTGCCTGCCCATGCTGCGTAACAGCGTGATTGTTAGTTTTATTTAAATGTTTCAAAATTAGTCATATTATTTAAATAACTTTTTTTCTCACATAATCATGGACACAATAGGTACAGAACAATGCATATTCGCAAAAGTATTTTAAAATACACTGACTCAAAAGCTTGTTCCTCATTCACCCGGACCCGGATGTGATCCCGTCTCCCATCACACGTGGCTCAACTCATAAACCATGTTTTATTGCGCTTCTGGTTTGGCATCTGCGTTTAACGACCTTCCTTGCCTACATTTACTTCATAATGTGTATTACAGTCCGTAATAATGCCTCCCTTGTAACATACCACATACCCTGTACTAATATTATAGAATCCATTTTTCCCCTTTTTAGCCAAATCCTATGCTAATGTTGTACTTATTCTATTCTATAATTTCTTTATAATTTAAAAATCCTATGCTGATGTTGTACTTATTCTATTCTATAATTTCTTTCTAATCTAAAAATCCTAAAAAATCCTATGCTGATGGTGTATTTATTCTATTCTATAATTTCTTTCTAATTTAAAAATCCTATGCTAAAGTTGTACTTACTCTATTCTATAAATTCTTTCTGTATAAAAATCCTACGTTGAATGCTGATTTTTTACTTTTTCTATTCTATAATTTCTTTCTAATATAAAAATTTACAACGCCATTTCTAAACCAAAATGTTTTGAAAATTCGAATATACTTTTTAATAAAAAAATACACGCGATTTTTGGTACGGGGGGGGGGGGTAGTATAAAACCTCACCACATATCACCAGGGGGGGGGGCGGGTTAAAAGTTGCTAAAATACCCTGTACTAATATTATAGAATCCATTTTTCCCCTTTTTAGCCAAATCCTATGCTAATGTTGTACTTATTTTATTCTATACTTAATTTCTTTATAATTTAAAAATCCTATTCTGATGTTGTACTTATTCTATTCTATAATTTCTTTATAATAATAATAATAATAATATATATTTTTATTCAACAAAATTTGCAAGATTTATAACAAAAAAAGAAACGTACATATTCAGCGTTAATATTTACAATGGTTTATGTAAGTACAAAAGATTAGCAACAGAAGATAAATAATATAAATATGAACAGAAGGTACCTACTTGAAGAATAGAAAATAGCTATAAATTATGGTTTTTCGTAATCCACCTCACTAGGCTAGCCTGTATTGAGGCAGTAATTTTTAAGTCAATTTATATTCCATATTAACATACCTACACTTATATTAAAATATAATCATACAAAAGATTGGTTGCATTAACAATAAATTTTGAATAATAACAATCAGTACATTGGTTTAGTTACGAATTTGGGTGAGCGCGCCGGTAAAGGCCCTATCATTATTTTTTATCCAAATTTTTATGTTATTTTTGAAATTTTTTTGTGAATCACATTTTTTTACTCTATATGGAAGAATGTTATAAAGTCTTGATGCAAGGTATCTGAAGCTTCGTTGACCAAAAGTAGTATGCGTTATGGGAATTTGAAGTAAGTCTCTGTTATTGTTTCGTGTATAGCGTGTATTTAATCTTTTTTCATAGTATTTATGTATATTTGTGTACAGATGATTGAGGATTGTTTTTGCGTATATCTGCCGAACGTCAAACACATTCATTTCTAATCTAAAAATCCTATGCTAAAGTTGTACTTACTCTATTCTATAAATTCTTTCTGTATAAAAATCCTACGTTGAATGCTGATTTTGTACTTTTTCTATTCTATAATTTCTTTCTAATATAAAAATTTACAACACCATTTCTAAACCAAAATGTTTTGACAATTCCAATATACTTTTTAATAAAAAAATACACGTGAATTTTGGTACGGGGGGGGGGGGGGGTAGTATAAAACCTCACCACATATCACCAGGGGGGGGGGAGCGGGTTAATAAGTTGCTAAAAAACATCACGTGATTATTGGACGACCCCTAAAGTGTATATCCCGTTTTTTTTTCAAATTTATTAGAAACATCCTTTAAAACTAGAATCAGGGAACATGAACTTTGTTTACGAAATAATAACTACTCCGAATTTGCTAACCATCTAATAGAGGCAGGCCATAGCTTCAAAAAAGAGAATACTAAGTTTAAACATTGCAATGTAAATTCATATTTTAATTTTTGCGCTTTAGAAACTTTAGAAATTAACAAAAAAATTAAATCGAAATTTAATTTAGTTAATAAAATAATAGCACCATGTAAATCACCTTTACTGACGATGTTTTCATGTAATGTTGACTCCTCCCACCGTTCTCCCCCTCCCCCAAAATCGCCCCTCCCAATACCCCTACCTAATTAATTGTTGTACTTGTATAGAATTTTAATGTTAGTTTTATGTTTGCTCGTGAATGACACGGTGTGTCGAAACCGGTCACAGAAAATTTAAACTTAAAGTAACAAATGTACATTGTAAATTAAAACTTTTCAAAACAAAATGTCTATAAATTGTTACATAGTTAATGCCCAAGAAATACAAAAAATATTTTTCTTACTCACAAATCCTATGCCAATGTTATTCTTGATCTATTTTACGATTTCTTTGTTACCTACAAATCCTATGCTGATGTTATTCTATTATAATGTTAGTCTCTTCTGTAATGTATTTCTTATCTAAAAATCCTATTTTAACATGTTAACGCTGTACTTAATGTATTCTATAATGTGTTTCTTACCTACTTATTGGACCATGTACTAGTAAATAATATAATTATGAACAAAAGACCTTAGTGATGTTGCTTCTTTGCCCTTCCTTATAATTTTCCGCTTTTGATTTACCTACCATTATTTCCCAGCTACTAATATTTACCAATATATATTTTTTAATGGCTACCAGGCATATAAGCGTGTTTTAAGCGGACCCGTGTGTTAGAATCAAGCCCAAATTTTCCTCACTTTTGGCGATAATTATCGAAACACTTTCAAATATCGAAATTGTTTCTTAAACTGATAATAAATTTCTTAAGCGACATCAGTTTTCTTTGTAATCGGTAAAGACCGCACGTCTAGGAATTATCTATCCAGAGCTACCAGGGGAGCACGTTCCGGACGGATGATTTATGAGAAATGCAATAAAAAGCAGCAGTGAAACCAGGTTTTTGTTTCACCCCTGTATTAACCGTATTTCAGGCATGCATTATTTTTTCAGACTGGGATGTCTTCCCCGTTTCAGACGTCATTTAACTATTTATTCTAGACGTTTTTTTTAGAGAGTTTTATTTTATAATGTTGGTACACTTGCTACTTTTTTAATTCGCTACAGTGTCTTTTACCAACTAACTAACCATCACGCTGTTTCCCCGCAGGGGTATCATTAACTCGTTCTTCTTACATACTTCGTTCATCCTAGATACGAGAGACTAGATTTTTTTTATGTATTTAAGTTTTTTTTTTGATGTTTTCTTCTTCAGATCTTCCATAGTGTTAGAAATCAGCACCGCATCATCAGCATACAACAAGCAACATACTTTCAGATTACTCAATTTCGCGCCCAATCTCACCTCTTTCAATTCTTTCCTACAATTATCCATGTATAGATTGAATAACCTACACATGACATTACAGTAATTTACTAGCGTTTTTAAAATAAACTTTATGTATGCAAGTAGACCTTCCTCTGCTTCTTCTGCTTCTTCTGCCTTCCACTTTGCCAGTGACTATGAGTTTCTCCAAGTTGGAGTCCTCAGTTGGAGTGTCTCCAAAGTATCTGAAGATACGTTGTAAGCAGATAGTTGAAAGCCTATGGGGGTTGCCTAGTTCTAGCTCTTCCAGAATGAACACATTTGTGCGTCTTTCTAACCAGAACTTCTTGATCTCATTCAAATGATTTTTGTATCGATATATTTGTTTCGATTATTTCCAAGTGTATATCTCGATCGTGTCCATCACCAACCAAAACCTGAGCAATTCTCAAAATATTAATCTCCTCGTCTTTATTTAAAATTTTGTTTTGTGAATTGCTGTCATCGATATGTAAATCGTTATGTCGCCAGTGTGAATTGTGTCATAGACGAGAAAAATCACTTCACATACACTTGTTGTTTTATAATTTTACACGATAAATGTCGATTTTTCACAACCTTGACGAATTGTTGACAATATTGCGTACACAATGTACAAGTATGTATTATTCATCATTCCTCATGTTATGTATCTCAAATTAAACCACGAATTTTAATAAATTGAACGTTTGAACTTCGTGAATAGTTTCTATAGAAATTAAGGAAGCCAATAATATTAGTATTGATATTATTTTATTAAGGAATACATACGGTTGCGTTAAGTATTATTATGGAGAATGCGGGAGAAAGATTTTACAAAAACCCACTGACCACCAATTGATTTTTATGCGGTTTTCACCAATAGATAGAGTGATTCATAATGAAGGTTTAGGTATATCATTTGTCAAGGTTTTGTGTAAATTGATTGAAATGTTATATAATATATAAGGGAGAGGGCTGGCAAGCGGATAGCGGACTTGCAAGCGGGCTGTGTGGATTTGATATGTATGCAAATTAACAGATGAGGTTGGTTATAACCGGTCAGCGGTTGAGTGGGCATTGCGTTTGGGTCCCACCCAGGCGTTCCGTGTTCGATTCCTCGGCTGGCTAAGTCCTCCATCATGATTCAGGCAACATTTTCGGTTCACTATGGTGGTAGTAGGAGATTTTCAAATATTATCGGGTTATTCGTAACCCGTGAATATTTGTCTTTATTTTAAAAAAGAAAAAAAAATAAAGGTTGGGTAATGGCGTTGTCAGTAGATGGTGTTGTGTTTCGTTAGCCACAATAAAGTGTGGCCGGGTCTGCTAGTTGGTAATAATAAGAAAAGCTACTTTGCTAATCATTCACTAATTTATGCAAAACATTTATTTGAATTTTTCGATTTACATTTTTGACCTAAGTATGAAAATTGCACTTGAGCAAAGAATGTCGTGATAATAGTCTCCGAAATAGACTATAATATGTACGGGTAAAGTAAAACCAGATAGAGGTCGTATCCACGTCATCATGGAACGAAAGGAACGTACGTCGTAACTTGCTTCTTATAATATTGATGGGTGACAATGACCGTTCTTCTATAATTGTCGGGATATTTACAATATTTTTTATTTATATTAATAATGTACCTACATCGATGATTCAGATGTGTAACATTTTATTTTGTAGATACCACGCGTTTTCATCCCGCCACAAAATATCCCCGACAAAATATACTCCGACATAATATCCCAAGAACAAAATTTCCTACGGACAAATATCCTAATTTCCCACCAACAAAATATCTACTAAAATCTAACCTAACCCAACCTAACTTAACCTTATTTTACATTTTACTATTTTTGAACAGTAACTTATTGTCTTTACAGGATGTCTGTATTATTTTTGTCCCATTTTACTATTTTTGAACAATAATTTATTGTCTTTACAGGTTGTCTGTATTATTTTTGTACCATTATTTTGTTAGGTTAGGTGTTAGTACTAGATTAGGTTAAGTTAGCTTAGGTTTTAGTCTAACTTGTAAGTATTTATTTTTTCAATGGTGATGATTATTAACTGTTACTTGTGATATTGTGTTATTATTTGTATTTTGTATGTGTTATTATTATAAACTACTCACGCTAAGCGCCTGCTCTCAACACAGGTTCTCCTAGTGAGACAAGCATAGAATAAAACAAATTATTAGTAAAAAAATAATAAAGATGAATAATAAAAAATAAAAAAGTAAATATTTTATTGGGGGATGTTTGTCCATTGGATATTTTGTCGGGGATATTTTGAAGGGGGGTATTTTGTCGCTGGATGAAAATTCGGGGAAACATTTTTTTTTGTATGTATACATTCATAATTTTTTTGGAATCGAAATAAAAATCCGAGTTCAAAATTAAAACTTCTGTTTTATTTATTAACAAGAACTTTAAAAGGATATGTGTGCCAACGAACTCAGAATATATCTAGAGATGTATTATTCGTTTATTTGCCAAATTATCAAATTACCTCGCTCGTTCCCAATCCCATCTTCAGTACCGTTATTTTCCAATCGGCTCAGTGCAAAAACCGAGTCCCTCTTCACTCGAGAGTGAAATCCACCTGAGACCGATCTGGGTCATTCGAGTGTCGAGTGTCGTGGATTACTATGTGCCCGTTGGCTACTGCGTTCACCGCTCTCGGTGCGTTCTCAGTTTTCAATCTTAGCTACTGCTACTGTTTGATTATTGGTATATAATATGTAGTCAAAGGGCGTGAAATACGATAATCCTAATAAGTAATGCTAATGGTTTATGCAAGTGTGATCGTTAAATCACTTTTCGAAGTAAAGATTATTTTAGACTTCGTTTTATCTTTTTTGCCTTAAAATTTTATTCTTCTTGAACAAATACCAACCAATTTTGACGGAACATACGACAAAAAGTTTTGAAATGATTTTAGTTTATACTTTTGAATGTAGCTATAACTTTGTGGTAATCCATAATAGATAAATGAAACAATGTTACTTTGTTTGAACCACTTGTATATTTGTTTGAAGCCGACCGGTTTCGGAACGACCGTTCCTTCCTCAGGGCAAATATGTATACTGATTTGACAGTTACAAAATAGTGGGTGGGTACAATATATTATTACAAAGTGTGTGCAAATTATTACAAAGGTGGAGGTGTGGTTAGGGATTATTTAAGAGTGGGGGTGGGGGAACATATCCATGATTGGGCTATAAGATAAAAAATTGGTTTGTTTATAATGGATTCATTATTTTTAAGGGATTTTTTTATTTCCTAGGCCTCCAAGTTATCAAAGCGTTTTCCTTTATGGTTGATATGAAGAATATTTACCCCCGTATTTTTTTTCAAAACTTTGGTTATTTTCAATGATATGGTTAGCGAACTCGGAAAAATTATTATTATTAAGACACCTTAAATGTTCTTTGATTCTAATTTCAAAATTACGAATTGTTTTTCCAATATAAAATGAGGAACGGTCATTACATTTGAGTTTATATATTCATGAATTAGTCAACTTATGGTCTTTATCTTCAGCATTCCTCAAAAATTTACCGATATTATTTATTGTATAAAAAGCTGGTTTAATATTAGAAGGGAGATTTTTGCAACATCGAACTGAAAAATTATTAATATACAAAATTTTACGCCATTCTTTAGCATTATTATTATTTGAATTGTATAGATATTTATTAATTGAAATTTTGCAAAGTTTTTTTAAGTATTTTAAAATTTTTTAAATAAAAAACTTAGCAAAAGTTTTTCGTTAGCCACAGCAACGTGTAGCCGGGTCTGCTAGTAAAAAATAAATTACAAAATTAAAATATTTTTGCATTGTTGTGCAAATTTGTATCTTTGCCTTTTTCTATTCTTCCGTAACTTAACACTTTCCCGGCCTGCAAAATGTGTAAATATTAACGTAGTTAAAACTAAGTATTTTATTAATTGTGAATTAAAATGGTACCACAAAATATGTTTGCTGTGTTTGAAGATTTAAATATCAGTTTACATTTATTTAGTGAAAATAGCTTAGTATTTTTTTAAAGTAAAAAAAATTGTCAAGTGGTGATATTAAATTTACCTTCTTTCAAAAATCACAGCAAATCAAAAGTATTTTGGCTTTTTAATCAGTAGTAGTTGCTTTCGTGATGCATTTTTTACGGGAAGTTCAAATTTAGGCTTTTTGATTGTTTTTTGGAAGTTATTTTCCTTCTTTTTGACCGCAAACATAAAACTAAATATATAAGCTACCTTTGGTTTATGACGTATGACTACTCTCTTACTCCAATGCTGAAAGGAACAAACCATATTGAATTTCACACATAAATTTCGATTTATTATAAAAATACACTTTTTAACACTTAAAATCGAGTGAAATCCCAGAATTGTGTTACTATATTAACAATAATAATAATACAATCGTTAATGTCTTTATTTTATACGTTAACACTACGCAAGTGTAAGAATTGGTCATTGTTTTTTTATACCAGATACATCTCTAAATATGGTCTTTTTATAGCCGATTAGTAGTTGCAGTGGAATTTTACTGAGCGTAGGTGATTTGATGTTGATTCTTTTGTCTGATTGACCTCTTAACATGATCATTCAGATGTCGCCAGGAACAATGCTGAGTAATAACTTTATAATCTTTTAGATTACCAAACTGTCCTTTTTATTTTTGGTTTGTTACTTAACCTAATTTACTATTGATTTGATTTTTCTTCTCTGTCCACTTAAACCTGATGTTTATTTCTGTATTCGATGTAAACGAACAACTAACTGTTCTTGATTTTTTGGTCTGTTTATCTAGGGTTCTAGGGCGTATCGTCTTATACATTCATACTGTTCTGTTATACAGATTCTTTCATCCGTTTCGGCTATTGTGACGGTAAATCTGACTCTTAATTTGTTCTAATACTGAAATTTGCAATCAGCGACTTAGTTATCAGTTTTTCAAAACCAAAAATTGAGATATATTGTTAGTTCGCAATTATGTACGTACCTACGTGCAAATTGTACCGCTAGACAGAACTAAGAGTTATAGCGGGTTCAGACCATTAAGTTTTAGTTGATTAACTTTGATTGAACGTCAAAAATTGTTTGAAAAATATTGTTCAACTTTGTTGAAAGAAGGTTCACACGTGTGTCAATATGCTTTCAAGTATCAAGTTGATCATTTAAAATTGAAGCGTCTGAACCCGCTATTACGGACGTTGTTCAATCCTACTAATGAAATTTTGTCCCAACACTCTTGCACAAATGCACAAATACGCTCTTCCCAATTTAAGTCTCCGACCAACAGGCGAATCGAACGTTGCTAAACAAATCACTTTGCTGATCGGAGACTCAGATTGATCGATGGTAAAGTTGGGAACAACGGTCGTTAGTTTCATAAGATAGCCTTGGTTCGCTATCAAAATTGGGATAACAATTTGAGAGTCCTGGCAGCAAAAAATAGATTCTTGTGATGGCTAATGATGGTACACTTTCATTTTATATCGATTTTGTACGCATATAACGTCTTTTGTAGTTTGTGGCCATGTATTCAGCTCAGTGGAAAAACGGAGATTGTGTCATTAGGCGGGCTTGGCTGCAACCTACCCAAAAATCCCAAATGACATGGGTTGGCCCGAAGGAGTTTAGTTTAGTTGTGGTCAGTGGCGGACTAAGCCCGTCAAACACCCGGGGCGGCAAAGCTAAATGACCCCCCCCCCCCCCCCTAGTTTCAGAAGTTGTTGTAATTTTACAAGCTTTTTATTCAGTATCTACAAGTGTTTGACTTAAATAAACATTCTACATATGAACGTACTAAGCATATTTTTTAGGCACCAGTACACTGTAAAAAACAATAATTTGTCACGTTTTTATTTCATTTTATAAAAGATGCATTTTTTAATAATGCTCTCTTACGGATATACAGAATTTTATTTGAAACCGTTTTTAACAGTTTCTATGGCGAATTATCCACCAGCAAAAATTTGAACGCGTTTTTCTCGAAACTATATTTTTCAACCTTGTTGGTAACATATTAGAAAAACTATACATACATGCTCCGCGTCTTAAACTGTTCGAAAACTGTTTTTTTACAGTGTCCTGGTGCCTTAAAGCCTTGTTTAAGATTTGGTCAAGGGAACAAGAAGGCGTTTGGAGGCCCCCCAATACCAGAGGCCCGGGGCGGGAAGCCCTTTCCCCCCCCCCCCCCCCCCCCGTTAGTCCGCCGCTGGTTGTGGTCCCAACCGAAATTTAGGAAACTAATACCAGAGCTATGCGGAAATAGGACAAAAAAGGGCAGCCTTTGGGCACGTTGTTGTAAAAATAGGTTATAAAACTTGCCAATAATGTAGAGCTACAGATTGTTTTCGTATCAATTTCTTCTAGTATTCACCTCAAATGCGATCCTTATCGTGTGCACTTTGTTCAGTAGTCCAGTTGAAACCAGTTTTTCTAAGAACTTGTCGCTAAACCCGGACAGTACCACGTAATATGTATGTAATAACATGCATTATGCAAGTCTGTGGGCGACCAGCCACGCTCTAGCCCGACCTTGTACCTAGAGCTGCTACGAGCACCAACGGTCTCTAGAACTGTTGTAGATTTGTACCAGTTCACTATTAGGTTACAAGTTGACGGTGTTCTCACAGGGATATAGTTGGAGTGGGCTTAGTACTTCCTACGTTATTCTAATATTGCTTTAACTTTACAAGTGTGGGATAGAAATTTTTGTCTCTTCCGCAGTTTATAATTTTGTTTGTCATCATGGTAAGGAATACATTTGGCCCTTTTTGCTTATACAATTTTTATTTCAAATTTAGGAAAGTTACATCTAGGAAGATAACTTAAAGTTACGCCGAGGAAGCCTCAAGTTAAAAATGTGTATATTCTTAATGTGCCTTATATCGCCACGAATATATAGGTAAAAGGTATAAAAATCGCTTTGCAAACTGAGTCTAGAAACGCTTGATTTAAAGCGCGAAAGTGGTTTTTATTTATTTTGATAGTAATTTAAAAAAAAAAAAAAGTTAATCAAGCATAATTGTCACAGATAATCTTAGTCAAATTATGTTTTTTTTTTATTTCTTATGTGCGTTCACAATTTGTGAGGCGGACAACCAACATCTCCGCCATCGGTCACCCTAAGTGGTTCGCTACGTTTACCTAGCAGGGGTACCTGGGTTCATGGGGTGAGATTTGTCCAGGTCTTGGCGGCGGATGCTTCCGCCCACCATCTGCACGGCAGGCCAGATTGGAAGAGAATGGTTGAGGGAGTCCCTTTGACTTCTTCAGCCGTACTCTCTCGGAGTATCGCCTTACACCGTAGTAGAAGGGATGGATTCATATTTCCATCACTCCTGGACACACTGACACCCAGATTCCTACCCACCCCTCATAGTCTTCTTTTTCCTTCCCTAAAAATACCCTCTACACATCATCCCCAAAGATGCTGTGTGGAGTGCCCTTTGGGGACCTCAGGGGAATTATTTTACTCAGGGCCTCTTGTGTGGAGTTGTTGTAAAAAATGTATTTTTTTATATGAAATTATTAAATCTACTCACATTAATTTTTATTAACGCATCTCTATTTAATTTGTTTAATCATATTTTTATCAAATTCCATTTATTTTATTATTATATTATTATTCTTTGAGCTGTACAAAAACTACAAACCATCGAAATCCCACGGCACTATAAAATAGCATCAACAATAATTAAAGATTTTTAATTTGTTTTTAGTTACAAAATATACCTGGGGCCTCCTCGTCTAGTATGCTAATCACCTCATTTAGTATGGAAATTTCTAGTATGCTAATCACCTCATTTAGTATGGAAATTGTCCCGTAAACGTCCCCAAAGGTATGCCCCATTTGACATAGCTGACAGTTTTGTCATGTATTGTGGTATATTAAAATATGAATATATTATTATTATTCTATGATGAAATTATTTCGAGATGTGTTACATTTGTCGTTTTGAATAAAATTATGTTAAATAAGTTGTTAAATCTAGGTCAGAAATGTTTCATGGATTAACTGGAATGATTTATACTTATTTTATTTTTCACTTCTTTAACCTCTTCTTTGGGGATGCTGTTTTGTGGTTTTTTATGGAAAGGAAGGGTTGAACCTGTGCCTGAGCGATAAAACATAAATCTCAGCAATCTTCGGAGGATTCCATTGAAATATCAGTAGAACAAACTCAGATGCCTGATGTGGTCACTTATGATTATACCTATGGCCTAGGTTATGTAGAAAAAAAATTGTTCTGTTTTTCCGAAATTTTCGCCATTTATCCGACTCCTCGTAGCGAAAGAACCGTTGAAATTCGGTCTGATCAGTGGCTGAGTTGGCATCGCGTTTGGGTCCCACCTAGGCGTCGTGTGTTCAATTCCTCGGCTGTCTAAGTCCTCCATCACGACATAAGCAACATTTTCCGCTTAGTGTGGTTGTAGCAGAAGATTTTCTAATATTGTCAGGTTGATCGTAACCCGGGAATGTTTGACTACCTTTAAAAAAATACCATATTATGATAATATATAAAAAAAACTTTTTTCGGTGGTATGTCTGTCTGTCTGTAACTCTGGTTCAATGATCTCTAGCTCTACGTTTTGTTTTGAATTTAAGTATCGTTATTTAATTGTTTTTTTTTAATATTGAAATTGTAATGTCCCGTGGTTTTCAGTAATAAACGTTTATTTTCTACATATTTTATTTATTTTTTACTAAGCTCCACACAGGAGGACCTGAGGAAAATAATTCCTTTCAGGCGTTATCTCATCTTTAGGGATGCTGTGTTGAGGGTATTTTTAGGAAAGTAATGAGATGAAGTTCAAGGAAGGAAATAGTATGTGGGGTGGGAGGGAGTCTGGGGGTCAGAATCAAGAGTGACGGACGTATGAATCTAACCCTCCCACTGCGGTGCAAAGCGATCTTTCCACAGAGTCCTTCTAAAGAGATCAAAACGTCTCCCTCAACCAGTATCTCCCGATCTGACCTGCCACGCAGTTGGTGGTCAGACGCATCCGCCGCCAAGATCCGGACAAACCTCGCCCCATGAAACCTAAATCAAACGTACCGAGTCACTTGGGGTGACCTACAGCAGAGGTGTTGATCATCCATTAAATGGCAAATCACATAATTTGTCGTACGTTTTGGATTGCTTTTGTTGTAAGTTCCAATGCATTAAACATTTACATAAACTTTACACTAATGCAGGGTACGCGTTGATAGCATTTTCCTGACTCTGTGGAGATGCGCTGACATTTCGGGTTACAGTTTTTTTGCTTACACAATTTCACCGTTCTTCTGGATCCCCAACCTTTCTAATATTATATGATCGTGAATTAAGATTGATAGAACTCATGATAAATGAATTTATATACCAAGTTCTAAGTCAGAGGTTTGAATTGATTAACATAAATAACTGGCGTTTTGGGATTAAGGAGTTAGAATGTCGGGAGAATGCAGCGAAGGAGATTAGAAGAGATAAGAAACGTTGAAAAATGATGGTGACTTTCCGACCTAAATTGAAGATCACAGAAAAACAAGGAAACAAGAAAAAAAACCATGGAAGACAAATTTGCATATATCCTATATATAATATTTTAAAATATGTGTTTTGTGACTGACATTCATTGTTTATCGTGAGCCGATTATGAATCATTTTAAGTTTACCCATATCCATTCCATAATAATATTGAATAATCATTCTATAGACTTAACAAAAAAATCAAAAGATGTCCCAAATTAATATAATCGGATATGTATATTATATTATCCGAGTTACCATCATCACTAAATTTTACAAATCGGATAGGTATTTTACAGTAGATTGTAAAAATCGGATATGTGTAGTATCCAAGTAACCATCTAGACTAGGTTGTAAAAATATTGGATTAGATCTTAGGAATCACATCAAAATATGGAGCCAAAATACATGAGAAATAATTTAAGATAATGTTAATAAATCAGAAATATAATTATGAGATTTATCAAAATGATGGAATATATAATACGGCAATAGATCAGACCAGAGGATCAGGAATCGAGTTCCAGTTGCGACCATTACCTTTTATTTTCTAACTGTTTTTTTCATTGGAGGTCTGTTAATATTATTTTGAATTTTTTTAATTTTTATTTAAAATTTGTTTAATTTTTACAATAAGTATACGTTTTTTATATGTTATACAGTGTTATAAAGGAATATAAAAATAGCCTTTCCTCGCCATAAAGAGACGAGGCTTTTGTGTTTGGTGATGGAATTCATGCTCAATTATATGAAATCATGTAAGTATTTAAATAATAAAATATTACAAATGTCAAATAATAACAAAAATGTAAGCAAGAAAAAGGTCAAGATTTAACAACATAGATTTCAAGGTTTAAAATAAATAATATGTACTAATTGATATGAACAAAATTAATTTGGTAATTTTTAAATTTAAGCTGGAATTCTTGATGATTTTCGATAATTCTTAAATTTAACGGGAGGTTGTTGATATAAGTTATACCTAGATAGAGATAGGTAGCTATTTTGAATGTGCTTGGTATTAAATTTTGGGATTTTAAGTTTTTCTGATATCTTGAATTGTAAGTTATTTAGCTGTATTTCTTTGAAAGTTTGTGGTATTGAATATTTTTTTATATGTTGAATAGATTTTTTCAGTAGAAAATGTTAATGATTTTTTCAAGATAACATTAATTTTCAATCTTTGAAATATTTGAGTGGACTTAATAACATCATACGTTCATCCCCAGCCTATAATACCCTATTGCAATATAGATTGAACAATTGCATAATTAACTCTTTTTAGTTTTTTATCTTCGTCAATAATCTAAACTAACCTAAACTAACATATTATGTACGTATTTTATCGTGTTCTTTTTGTCGCTATTCTGTTTTATCCGATTATCTTAAAATGCAGTGTCCCAGCTCGAAAAGATTTTCGGTCATCTGGTACACCTGTGATTTCATGTGCACCAAGAACTATAATGCATTCTACGTTGTTTATATTGAACACGCCAGGGTAATCTTATATTCTTAACAGTCTAACGATATTGTTATTATGTGATGTAGTAATAAATAAAGGAACACGATACATTTGTGCGGTATCTGGTGTCTATGACTAGGGCATGCGATCAACGGGTAAACGTGCTCTATGATTAAGAACGCTGTGTTGGGTTTGACGTAAGGCGTGGTTTTATCACAACTAAGAATGATGCAGTTTTGAAGACTTCTCGCTGTTGCGTACATCTTAATAGATTTTAGAGAGTTTACAATTTATTTATTTCTTAACGCACTTTTTAGAGTATTTTACGTAGGAATATTCAAAAGTATACAGTATTGTACATACTGAACTGCCTCAGTAACAAAATTTTGTTTTTGTTTAGCGATGTATTGAAAATGTCCCCTGACTCGGCATAATTATTTCCCTACATTGGTATTCTGGGCAATGAGGAATAATATGGTAGTCAGTCCCAGAATTTCTTGCCTGAAATAATACTTAATTACTATTATGAGGTGGAAAACGAAAACTTATCAATTTAAGCAATTCTCAACTATAAAATGAATCATTTAGATTTTTTTATAGAAATACCAAGTCAGTCTTTCCGACAATAAATTTAAGCAAATTCATGATATAATTTTAAAGAGTGCTGTAGTTCAACAAAATTGCTGGAATACCTATTTGTATGTCCATGCGGAATACCCATTTAAAAACGTAAGAATATATTTTATATTCTTTCAATGGCTTTGTTCGCGTAGCATAATTAACCTATGGGATATGAATATTGTATTGTAAGTTAGAGACAGGAGAATCCAAAACTAGATGCGTGTATTGGTGCACATGTGTACACTTCCGACAGCGAAGTCGTACAACAATTATGAATCATGCTGTACGCTTGCATTGCATCTGGATGAGTACTGTGTTCGTCTCAACTCTGATTGCGTTACCTTTACAGTGCAGAAAGAGTAGGTACTTAATACAAAACTTTCTCGACTTATAACACTAGAAAATGATTTATTTTGCAGTCTGTCAATCTATTATTGAGTATGGTATCATAGAATGGGGGGGGGGAGGCACTGCATCTGCACTAGACCCAATGAAAAAGGCATACAATGTTGGGTACGTAAATACATTTAGGTAGGCATCTCTGAAATGGAGCCAATCAAACGGTATTGGATACGATTACATAATAGTTAATGTCTTCCGATAAAACAGTTTCATCTTAATTTATGTGTAAACATCTGCACCTCTGCAATCTGATTTATTGCAATAATTGACTGCGTTTAGCAGCCATGGTTATAAGTAATTCATGCAATACTCATTAAACTATGGTAACTTCAGCGGAACGTCATCGATCCATCTTAAATGCTTTATGTGTTTATATTTAGATTGCAGACGATTTGTACGCTGGTGAAACATCTCAAAATACTTCAAGGACGGGTAAAACTAACACAGGAATTGAATAATATTTTGAAGGGGAAGTGTTACGTTATTTCCGGGAGCACAGAAAAAACAAACAGGTAAATAAAAACACTTGGAGTAAACGTGGGAATACTGGAATGACAGCGATGACGATTTAACGATAGTTTTGTATAAACGTTTACAATCCTTTACTCTGGTGCTGCGATTCTCAAAGTGGGTGATTTCGTTGATATGGGGGCGTTAGGTTATCAGGGGGCGGTTTGGGTAATAGAGTGGCCCATAGTACCTGCTCTTTTACATTGTAAAATTTTGAAAATAATATGAGCTGGTTTCTTGATTTTTTATAACTTTGTCAAGCTTCCTTGAGGGATTTTTTAACCAGTCAGGTCTATTCGTTCGGTTTTCGGAACAAATCATATAAGTCTGATAGAATCGTTGTCTCCTTTACTACTAAGTTTGGAAATATTATCTAAACGATTTCATCTAAACGGAGTCAGAAAGAGAAAACATCACGCTTTATAATTAAAACGAAAAATTAACGGCAAAATAATTTAAATGTTCACCTTTATGAATCCAATGTTTAAGACCGCAATTTGAAAAAAAAAATAAACTTTCGGGTGTTTTTATTCATTATCTTTACTTGAAACGACAAAAAGTGAGTTGAAGATAACTTTTATAATACATATACCTATTAAAATGTGTACTTTTTTCGTTATCGGTAATTTTTGTACTTAACGAAAAACGTAAGTTTGCAAGCAAAATTTTATTTTAATAAATTATTTGTTTATTTCGAATTATAGGTATACATAATTTGAAAACGTATTACATCACCTTTTCAGAAAAAAAATCGGATACATTCAGCTATATTCAATTTATTTGAATGTTATTGCGAAACATAAATATTGGCCTAAGGGGTTAAAAAAATTACGCTACATGAATTAACCAAGTATTATTGAAGGATATGCATTAAAATGGCTATGAAGTTTATAATACGGCTTCGAAAACATTGATTGATTTAAACTTGGTTTTCAGATCGCAGGAATCATCGTACCTGTGAACAACCGCCCGTATTAAATCATTTTTTAAATGGTTTTAACATGCTTTAAAAAAATACATCGTATTCTATGCTCATACTGCAATTTTTTTCGAAGTGATGAATTATTCATGATAATATAAGAAAAAAAACCTATTAAATTTTTTTAACGGAAGCAATTGTAATTACTAATAAAATGTTATAAAAATTGCTTTGTTTAATCGTCACTTTACTTATGCAAGTCGTAATTCACGTGTTCAATTTATTTTCAACAGAACAATAGAACAGCTGACTGAGTGTGGGGAAATAATAATAATATAGATGTTTTTATGGTCTATATTTACGTCCTGCTGCTTCACGGTACCGATGAGTTGTTAAAACTCGTTCTCACATTGTCATGTTTATTTGCAAACTTTTTTTTCCAAAAAATGTACTTAGATACTAAACGGATGTCACAATCATTGATTTACATAAGTCAGCTGGTTTAAACGGTAATCTCTTTCTACGTTTATTTAAATAAATATCTAGTTAATATGTTCAGTTCTGAGGTAAGAAAGAAGTGTCTCCTAAATTCCTATTTTGTTTGTAGGCTGCTTTGTATACCGGGTGGTTAATTTCCTTCACATCCTCAATGCACGTCTTCCATGACCTAAAATGCAGTTCTTCTTTTGTGCCGGTCGCACCGGGACAGCATTGCTCCTGGTTGGGGTCAATAGGGGTGGGGGGTTTGTGGAAAATATAAGTAATTAAATAGAAGTAATTTAAATATTTGTTAGGTTGTTTGTAACATTCGTTAATGTTTGTCTTTATATACTAAAAGGCGGAGGGGCGACAGCAGCGGTGATCTAAAATAGTTTGAGAAACTCTGGTCCAGTGGAATCGTGAAAGTTTATACTTCAACACTTTTAGCATTTAGTTTAATCGTAAATGTCAGGTTTGTGGCAACCGGCAACAGTAACACGGAGATGACTTTAGCTTAAAAGATGATCGGTTAATAAGATTAAAGAATATTAAATTCGTTGCGGTATAAAATATATATTTTTTTACATTAAGTAAGGGGGAAGGTAAGGGGAGGTCTGGAGAAAAATAATTTCCCTCAGAGCTTATGCCATCTTTGGAGGGTCTTTTAAAGGAACGAGAGGAAGTTCTGGAAAGGAAAAAGGTATAAGAGATTGGTAGGAATCTAGGGATCAGTGTGTCCAGGAGTGACGGACATATGAATCTATCCCTCCCGCTACGGTGCAAGGCTATGGGTCCAGAAGAGATACCAGTTAAAGAGGTCAAAGATCTTCCCAAACCGCCCTCTCCCGATCCGGCCCTACACGCAACTGGTGACACAACTCACCCTATGAACCCGAGCACCAATGCCAAGTCACAAAACTTCTACCACATTCTGTCGACCCAGTTTATTTCCAAGTGGGAAATCATTGTTTCTAATATATTATTAAATTCCTTTGTCATTATATTGTCAAACTAAGGGGAGGGTAGCTAGTAGCAAGCAGTATCAGATTCTCCGTCAAACCAAATTAAATAAACAATTTATTTGAATTAAATAAACTATCTAAGACTTGTTCAGGCAGACCTTTTGAACTCTCCAGCGGGATTCTCTCGGAACATCGACTTGCACCGCAATGGGAAGGATGGATTCGTACGTTCGTCAATCCTGGAGAAACCCAGAATCCTACCCATCCATCATAGCTTTTTCCTTCCCAGAACTTCATCTCCTTACTTTCCTAAAAATGCCCTCCACACGGTATCCCCAAAGATGATGTAGGCTCTGAAGGGAATTATTTTCCTCAGGGCCTCCTGTGTGGAGCTAGTATAAAAAATATCTCTCCAGCCGGACTCTTTCAGTGGGAGGGATGGATTCATACGTCCGTCACTCCTAGTCAGATTGTCACCCATGCCATTTTCCTTTCCAGAATTTAATCTCCTTACTTTCCCTAAAAAGAACCTCCACACAATATTCCCAAATATTTAATATTTAATTAAAAAATTTTATTTCAATTAAATTTAATAATGCTAGTAAGTATTTTAGTTTTAATTTATGTTACAGCTGTTTCGGCTTACATTATCCAACTGTTTGAAAAAGGCCTTGTAAGCTGAAACAGCTGTAACAAAAATACTAGCATTATTAAATTAAATTTAAATTAAGTTTTTAAAAACCTGTATATTATACAAATATATCTTGGTTATTGCAAATTAGACTATTTGACTAATATGGATTGCCCACCGTCAAGCTCGTCGTGTGATGTAAACCAGCTTCTATATCCTTTGATAATAATGAATACAATTACATTCACCAACGCGCGATGATTTAAATTAAATCTGAAACTAAATATTAAAGCACAAAAGCAGATTAGCGTAATCTGCTTAGCTTGTTATTGTGGAGAGATGATAACAAGGATTAATTTCAGATGTCTCATCTTCGTCAGTTTAGAATAATCTGGCGACTGTTCATTAGAAATTATAATAACATATCTAATTATTAAAAATACTAATTTTGTTTGACGAAATAAAGGTCCCTTTGTATATGAATACCTCACAAGAGTCCCAGCTCCTCCCGTCTAGAGCCAGTGAGACTTTGGCATCCCCAACTGGGGCGGGGCATGTTATGAGGCTGAAGATAGTGAGGAGGGAAAGGAGATAGAAAAAGGATGGTGGGGAAGTACCTGGCCATTCAAATCTGGTCACCAAACACGGCTAAAGCCATGTCAAGCAAGTTTTCAATTGGTGGTCTTACACCAGGGTGATACTGAGAGTATCTTCCACTCTAAAACGTGCCGCAAATATACTACCTACTCGTGTATATTATTTTAACTGAATTAATTATGAAATACTACAATTAATCAAATAAAATTTATTTGCTCACGCTGGGTTTGAACCCCCGACCTTCGGATTATGAGTCGAGAGCGAGTCTCGTGAGTCTCTAAATAAATATCCCCTCTTCCAACAAGCTTTGTCTAAAATTGCCTCCCCTCCATTCAACATGTCATCTCTTCTAAGAAGACGAAGAACTCGACTCTAATCGTCCATATAATTGTGAAATTTGCACATTTAAATAAAATTAATACATAAATTCACCTTTCCTTTCTCTTCAATTTTAAATGATGGCCTAGAACACCCTTGAAGGATGAAATCCAGAAATAATTGAAAAAAAAATCAATTTCCGTGGCGATATAAGGCAAACTAAGAATACTTACATTTTAACTTTCGCTTGTTGCTTCAGTTAAGGCCCGGTATAGTAAGCGCTCAAAAAGAAGAAGAAGAAGAGAATATATGTTAATACGAATGTTAGAAGGAGCTCGCTAATATTAAAAACGATAATAATTAAACAAAAATTGTGAAAATGTTTTATAAAACACGACTCGTTTAAAATAGAACACAAATCTCATGGGAAATATTTTAAATATCATTTTTAAGAAACACTGTGATTTTTTCCTACGTAGGTATAACTTGTAAAATAACAGAAAAAAGGGGTTTGTAATAATTTTCGGAGCATACTTTGCAATTTTTTTCTATCGAGGGACTTTAATAAAATTGCCGTTTCGACGTGGCAAATATTATCTTCAAAAATAACAATTTTTTTTAAGAACTTAAAAACTTAAAGTGTTCAAGAGAAATCATTACATAGTATAAAATGAAGTCCCTCAAAATGTATGTGCGGTTAGATCTTTTAAACTACGCAACGGATTTTCATGCGGTTTTCACCAATAGATTGAGTGATTCAAGAGGAAGGTTTATATGTATAATACATGCTTATTATAGAGGAGAAAATCCGAGAAATTCAAATATTCAATTCAGGTAGCGGGCAGTTGGCAAGCGGGTAGTGCGGATTTTATAAAGGTTGGGTAATGACGTTGTGTTTCGTTAGCCACAGCAACACGTGGCCGGGTCTGCTAGTGTTAAATAAAACACGATCCGTTTAAAATAGAGCAAAAATCTCGTGGGGAATATCTTAAATAGGATTTAAATAAACACTGCCAATTTTTTCGTAGGTACATAACTTGTAAAAAAACATGGTTAGGTATAATAATTTTCTCAATTTTCGTGAATTTGATGTAAATATCGTTTCGGCGTGGCAAATGTTAGATATTGTCTTAAAAAAAACATGTTTTTTTTAAAACTTAACAGTGTTCAAGATAAATTTGTTTGGTTTGATTGGGTTTGACGCACCCAATGCACAATGTGTTAAGTCTTAACAGATATCTCTGAAGACATCGGTAAGTCGTATTTCAAGGGTGAGAGTTTTGCCGCCTTTAGAGGCACTGAGCGGTAAGATCAGATAATTGCCAACCAAACGGTCATTATCTGACTTTATCTTCGCTGTTCTGAAAGTAAAATTGGCACTTATCAAAGCGATCTGCATAGAATAACCTGGTTATACCAGTTTGCATGCAAAAACTACATCAGTGAAGATTATTTTGCAGGTTTTAAAGTGCAACGTGAATGCACATTAAAGTACCAGCAAGGGCTTTTGTCCACTGCTGCCGTCACAGAGAAACGAGATTATTTCGGACCGAGTTCGGAACGATGTTTGTTTTTTTTTTTCTTTATTAATATTTTTTTATTACATTCATTAAGGTATAAAATGTGCAAAGCAGTTCTATAAACGTTAAATTAAAATACCTAACAAATAATAAAATTATATTAAAGATTTTTAAAAAAAAAGTAACAAATAAATACCTATATGTCAATAATATGCATAACGTGACAACAAAAAATCCGCATAGGCAAAGCCGTGGGTATAGTTGTGTTTTTAGAGCAGTTGAAATTTACTTTTATGGTGTAGAATCTACAGATTGTGTAGGTATACGTAAGTATTTTTTAAATTTTTTAAAATAGTTTTTATGTTCGGCTTTTTACAATAATAAAAGTGCCTAGGTGAAGAGATAAATGAAAAAAAGGGGGTATAGATAAATACATTTGTAGGTATTACAGTGACGGCGAGCATGTGTTACCGCAACCGGTCTCGGTGTTTTGGACGTATACCGGTAATTTACGCATAACCAACAAAAGTCAAAAAAGTGTGCATTAGCGCCGGCAATCTCGCAAACGTGTTTTGTATCGCCGGCATTTCGACTCTTCACGATCTCGTACCGAGTACCGAAAACTGATATCTCAATCTCGGCTGTCGAGATGACGGCGTTCCGATGACGGACGTGCGGTGGACACCCGGCTATTGTAACATACGTAACGCTTCTTGGCAACATCATGTCGTTCTCGGTGACGGCGGCGGTGGACAAACGCCCTAAAACCCGTCCCGATCGTAATTAGCTTCGTTCAGACGGTGCGCGGCTGGCGTACGAGGCAGTATTAGCAAATACATTATTTTACTGTTTAATAAATTGATTTCATGCACTTCATTTTGCCCTCTTTCACTGTATTTTTTTTGTTAGTTGCGATGCTGCCTCGTAGGCGAATGTTTGTATTGAATTTGACAAAAAAAAATCACAGTGCATTAAAGCATTTATCGAGAGATTTGTGCTCTATTCATTTTAAACGTCATTTTTTATTAAATAATTTCACTATTTTCGCTTAATTATAATCGTTTTTTTTTAAATATTAGCCAGCTCCCTTTTACATCCGTATTTACATATCTCCCTTTCTTCTTACTTTTGAACGCTTATTATCGGGCCTTAGATATTTCAAATAGGACGACACAATACTCAACACCAGTGGCGGTCCTTCCCTCAGGTCAATTTGTCAAAGACCTCCCAAAATTATAAGATGATAAGTAAAACATAATATTATGCATATGAAAATAACTGGTATTATTCTGATGTATTTGAAATCCACCGCGAGATAGCAGGCAGCGGCAAGCAGTGACATCTATGTAACGTCTTAATTGGAAGCTTTCTTTGCCACCCACATTTTGGCTGGGCCAATTTAAATGTCCCAATATCTTGTTTCTGTCTCTTTACGCGCCATTCAATATACGAGATGGCAATATGTCGCCTAATAATTTTTTTTTCGGATTCTGAAGACTGTCTGGGTCATTGCCGTGAGAGAGAGAGCATTGTGAAATTATGCGTCCGAAAGACATGGTTTGATAAACGTAGGTTGATTTTGCATATTAAATAACAATATAATTTTACCCTGAAACTCTTCAGGTACCCACTTGAAATGAATATTATCGTATTTAATCAGATATTGTAACATGATATAATTTTTTTAAATGACCCCCAGAGCCTCTTCTGCTTAACACCTACAAAAAGCAGTGGCAGTTTATTTTACATCTTTAACAAAAATTCCAAATACCTCGCGACATCTGTCCCTTTGTTAATATTACAGTTGAAATATAATTTTCGCTTGCCGCATTTGGAGAATGTTGATAATAATTAGCAACTAAATGGGAAAACCTTATATTTCACAAAGATAAGCAGAAATGAGTTCGCCATCGAGCCAATTGAGTTATCAATGCTAATTTAACGCTATCTGCTGACTGCAAAACTGCCAACATAATACAACATGCGCAAATAATAATGGAAAATCCACTAAGAACTCAGTTGTGTCCTCTCTTTCTATTACACGCGTCGTTTAAGCAAAATAAAGAGAGAGAGAGAGTTAACAAAATAGCTATCAGCGATATGTTTATACTTTAAATAATAATATTTATACTAAATTCTAATTTCTTCCGAGAAGCCATTTCGCTTGTAATAAATAATATGCATTAAATGCAATTCTGATGACGCGTTTTATTTTATACATCTATCAAATGTTGTGATTCGTTTCTAAACTGCAATGTTGCACTTTTACTAGCTGATATATTAATATTCATACAGAAATAGAAAGTTAAATTACTATATTTGATTAGTGGTTCAAAAATGTTTAGTTTCTATCCTATACACGAGTTTCAGCGCTTTCGAAAACTAAATAACTAACCGTCACATCGTTGCTGTAGGGGCAGACAGAGAGGATAGAACGAGTATCTTACATCTTGAAATATGCGCCCTGGAAAACACTGGTCCAAGGCAGTCAACCCTTAGATCAGCAACATCATTAGCTTTAGATAGATTGATAGAACCTAAGCGCAAATACTAAGTTTGGAGATCGTGCTCTCGTAGAATTTGGTCCTAAGGCTTGGAATGAACTCCCTCCGGAACTAAGATGCATAACAAGCCCAACAGAATTTTGGTCCAAACTAAAAATCTATTATTTTGGGCTCTCATATAGGAATAAAGAAATGGATTGAGCATTATAAATATGTAATATCTTTTAATGTAATATCTTTTGATTGTTATAAGATTACTGTTTAATCTCTAGATACACAATGTTATATTATAATGAGGAAATCTATAATTGGTTTATTTATCAGTTAGGTAAATTATACATGTACAAATTAATCACATTATAAACTGTTGATTTCCCTAAAATAAAATAAATAAATAAAAAATAAATTATGACGTTTTTTTCCATTCTTTTTGCCTTCCTTTTTCGTATCTCTTCTCGGCTTTTCTTGTCTCTTTAGCTTCTTCTCGTCTCTTCACGGTTCTTCTTGGCCTTTCTTGTTACTTCTTGTCTCTTCTTGTTTCTTCTTGGATCTTATTGTCTCTTATTAGCTCTTCTTGCTTCTTCTTGGGTTTTCTGCCTCTTGCCTCTTCTTGCATTTTTTTACAACTTTTCGCCCGTTCCTAGCTTTATTCATATTCATACAACGTCTCCGTAGCTCGTGACGGAAATGACGTTGCAAGCTGAATTACGTTGACCTAGAAATTCCTGACAGAAAAAAACCTCTACACCGATTTTCTACTTGTAGATAAAGTTATAGGATTTCGAAAGTGTATTTTGAATAGTTAGATAATTTTGCTACAAATACACCTGTTTCGCTTCTTATTTCCTTTGTTAAAAAATTGTATGGCCATCATTTTGTCTAATTTTGAAACAATAAAAGTTTAAATTAGGTTATTCTGTCAGATCCATTGTTATTCTAACATCAACATGAGATAGGCATCAAAATTCGAGATAAATACACGTTTCCCATTGCTTTTGTGAAACAATTTTCTAATTTTTTATTCAGAAAGCTGTAAATCATCGCCTAATCTTTTCTAAACTACCGCATTGCTATTTTACCCAATATTGTAGCGTCAATGATGCTTCGGCACCGGTGCATGATCGGGAAACAATGCGTGCCCAACATTTTTGTTCACAATTGACATTTGTCACATAAGAACCTGACGTTCCTGTGACTCGCTCTTGAGTTCAACAGCTCGGCTGTGGTAAATTATCTAAATTAGTAAAGCCGGCCTCTGTGTTTCTTCCTCCTACAACATGGGTCTTAAAGAGAGCCACGTTCACTCCTTCCTCTCCTCAAAAATACCCTTCACTCAGCATCCCCAAATATGACATAGGCCATGTGGGAAATTAATTTCCTCAGGTCCTCCTTCGTGAAGTTAAATTTAAAAAAAATAACGGTGAGCTGTGGCCATTTTTTTAATGTTTTTTGTGATTACCGCACAAGAACAACTGCCTGAAGAAATTGAAATTTTTGCATCTACTGACTATTAAGTTTAGAGGTTGAATGGAGTAGGGAGAGGAAGAAGATGGTGAAGAGGAAGGCTGGGAAGCATCTGTCTGTTCAGAACTAGTCACCAAACACGGCTTAAGTCATTTCAAGCAACGTTTTGTTTCTGAATGGTGGCATTTCACCAGGGCGATACTGAAAGTAGATATTTACCGCACTCATTGTAACTTCTATCTAAATTAGGACGGTGATTATTTTCATTCATAATATTAGGAACGTGAAGAGTGCAGCCTATAGTCAGTTTTCCAGCCGTGACGTCACGCGCCTCGATTTTTTGAAAAGAGGACAAACATGCTCACAGTAAACTCACACGCACGCGAATGATGATGACTTTAGCTTTTGATTATAAAACCGCGAGGAAACCGTTTAAATAACCATTTTTTATTAATCTTTACTACGAAACTAGGATCGAACAGTTGGGGATTAGCGTATTAAGGAGTGACTGGTACGAATCCAACCCTCCCACTGCGGTGCAAGAAGATATTCGAGAGATATATAGACGAGAGGCCGAAAAATCTTTTTCAACCAGTCTCTCCCGATCTGGCCTGTGCGCGTTTGTGGGCAGACGCATCCGCCGCCAAGTCCCGGACAAAGCTCACCTCATGTTCTGTTAAATCACCAAGCGCAGCAAACCACTTGGAGTGACCTATGGCAGAGGTGTTTGTTATCTGTAATGTTATACTTCGTAGTAATAATTAATAAGGTCCTTGTTACAAACTGGTTTATTATGAGTTTACGAATTTACTATAATTATGCTTTTGAGCACATGACCTGTGTATATTGGCTGCTAATTAAATCTGATCGGTAAGCTGGCGATTAACCACTCCGGATAGCCACTGCTCTCCGGGCACCCCTGCTGCCTACTGTCGGCATCTGACAGAATATCTTTCAACACACTATGTTTCTTCCTTGCGCCTACCTAGGTAGACTGTAGGGGTCGTTTTTTCTCTTTCTCAGGTTATAGCTTCTTCTGTTCTGAGTATCGCCTTCATCCAGGCCGTTTCTCTTAAGTATTTTGGAGCATTGAGTCATCCAGGAGTTCTTTGGTCTTCCTCTGGATGACTGTCGATGAAGCTCCATAGACATTGCCTGCTGTGTGGTCTGATGGTCTACGTCGTATGTGCCCATACCATCTCAACTGTCGTTCCTCCAACTTACTGTTAATATCCGTGACACCTAGGCTACCACGAGTGCGTGAAATTTTAATCTTATCTTTTAGTGATACTCCTGCCGAATATCTAAGATCTTTGAACACGCTCATTATCCAATAATTCCGCACTTGAAGTAAAATGACACAAAACTACGCTGTACAAATATAACTTTATTATTATGAATAAAAGATTAATCTTCAATAGATTTTGTTATATAAATAAATGTAATTACATTCGTCCCTTTTCTTCCAAGCAATTAACGTCTAGTTCCTGCATTCAATATAACACCATTTTGATCTTTATTTATTTATTAATTTTCAACACCCTGATGTGCTTTTACAATGCAAGTTTATAATACAAAGACAGTTTTTTTAAAACAAAAGATAAACTATAAAAAAATAACTAGTGCACGTCATATGAGTAGGTATACAGATAAATTAAGGAAAGATAATACATTACAATAAAAGAGAAAGTTTCTGAGTTGTAAATAGCATAGAAAATAAACTAGTAGGTACTCGTATGTTAGTAATTACAAAAATTACAGGTGGCTGATTAATTGTGATGTGTAAATACATGACAAAATGCAAGATACATAAAAAAAACGGTAACAAGTTTTTACATTGTGGATTAATATAGAAATACACAAATATAGGTATGCATTAGCCCCTATGTGATGCTCCTTAAACGTCAAAATATTCTACATAAAAGACATAAAAAATATCGTTCAGGTATTTCTTAAATAATGGTAAACTTGTGTTAAAAAATGTCTTTTCGAAATCGTCACAAATCCTCGTTTTTTTCTTCCTCCCTTAACAAAATACATACCTATCCACGCGATGTTGATGATGATGATGACGGTCACAAAGTACGTCCGTCCTCCATTGATGAAACCTGACATAATGGAGTAATAGTGAACTGTCCCCATTCACGGCATTGTTACTGGCACATCCTGTCCATAGAGCCCACACTGTCCATGTGTCCATACTGCCCATAATGCCCATGTCGGACCTAATTTAAACTTTTAAAGCGGGCTGGATGGAAAAGCATTTTGCACCGCCCATTTCCGATTGGGATGATATACTGATTAACAGATAAGTTTTGTAATGGGAAAGCCAAATCCATAATTTCTGGAAAATTCAATGCTAATTTTATTACTTTTCATTTACATCAACTGAAGCTAACTGTTTTTGTATTACTTGGGCATTAACTTTACTATGTAACAATTTCTAGGCATTTTGTTTGGAGGAGTTTTACTTTCATGTACATTTGTTACTTAAATTTTAATTTATCTGCTACCGGTTTCGACACATCCTTAACATTTTTAAGTTTGCTAGTGAATGACAAGGCTGAGTCGAAACCAAGAAAATATATTAAAATTTAAGTAAAAAATGTACATGGATGTAAAATTCTTCAAAAAAAAAAACTGTACTTAACCCCTTGAGCAAGTTTGAAAGATATTTCTCCCAGGCGTCGAACACCCCTAAAGTCTTTTTGGAAAATATTTCTCATTGCCTGACACGGACTCACAAAAATTGTGGTTCTATCTCATTTTGTATTTTTGTTATATTAGCTCCACACAGGAGGCCCGCAAAAAATTCCCTCAGGACCTACGTCATCTTTGGGGATGCTGTGCATCAGGGGGTCAATGTGTTCAGCGATAACGGACATCAAATCCATCCCTCCCACCGCGATGCCGTCGACAGCGTCCGGCTGGAGAGGTCTAGGAAAGGTCTCTTTCAACCAGTCTCTCCCAATCCGGCCCGCCAGGCAGTAGGTGGGCAAATGCTTTCACCGCCAAGATCTATACAAACCTCACCCCATGAAGCCGGGCACCCATGTTAAATCACCAAACATAGTAAAGCACTTGGAGTGACCTATGGCAAATGCTTTCGCCGCCAAGATCTATACAAACCTCACCCCATGAAGCCGGGCACCCATGTTAACCCATTTACGCCCAAGACTAAAGTAATCGTAGAAAAAAGAAATAACCCGTATTATTTAGTAGGGAATAGAGTTTTTTAATAAAAATAAAAATTTTAATTTTTTTTTATTTACTAGGAAAAAAAACGCCGTGCTCAAATGGGGACACTGGGCTCATTCAGTATGGTATTTCTCGAAGCATGGTTTTTCAATACACAAGGTTTTTTTGCATTTTTTGCACTCCCAACGTGCCTTCCTATGGCAAATAGTGCATCGCAACTGTTTTGTCAACTTCTGCGGAAAGTGGCCAAAACCATCGAACTGTAAATTGAGCACTACAGAGGCTGATGGGTGAGAACGTTGATTAGTTTTTTGCCGCAAGTAATAACGAGCAATCGTTCGTCGAAATTGTAGCTGGTCCATCTTCACGTCGTTACTAAGTATGTGTAGACGCCAAGCATTGCTAATGCATAGATCAAGCATGTATGTAAATAACACCCACCACCACTTCTTGCCTCGTATTGAAGTTCGATACGTTGAAATCGACTGATCGGCTTGATCGACACCGCCCATGCCTCTGTTGTAATTCACAAATACTTGAGGAATATTTACATCGGTTTTCTTCTTTTCGATTGAGCTCCAGCGCTTTACTTTTCCCAACGGAAGAACATTATCGTAGTTTGTTCCCATTGTACAAACGCTGTTATCCAGCCAGCGAACAAACAATATTTTATTGACCGTGTCAAACCGGTAATCAAAGTCAGCACGATTTTTCTTTTTCATCTCCTTGACGGGTATGAGAGGACATTTGCTGGTCCTACCCTCACGTACAGTTCCTGTAGCGCGATAGCCAGATTCCCATAAATCCCTCAGCAATGCAAAGCTAGTGAAAAAATTATCGAAGAACACAACATGGTCTCTAGGATCTGTGTTTAGCTTGTTCAACAGGTTTTTCACAACTCGTGTACCCAACGGCTCATTGGTGGGAACTTGCGATTTGCCGCAATAAATATCAAAATTGTAGCAGTAGCCATCAGCACTAGCGAGCATCCAATTTTTATAACCGAAGCGTACAGGCTTACCTCGAATAAATTGTTTCGATGGATGACGTCCAAAATATTTCACCATGGATTCGTCTATTGACAGATTTGTGTGAAACACTCCCTATTGCATAAATTTCTTCATGAGAACCTCAGCAAGGGTTCGCACCTTGAACATTTTATCTGATGTTTCAGCAGCCATAGTATTATCACAGAAGTGTAGGTACTTTTTGATATCTAAAAATCTGTTTCTCGTCATTGCCTTAGAAATAATAGGTACATTACAGTCCTCGTCTAAAGACCAAAATAGACGTTCGCGAGGCAAAGTGTGATAACCAGATAGAGATAGAATGCCCAAAAATGTTTTCAACTCACCAACGGTAATATTGAAATCATGTTTATTGTTTTGTGATGCATACAAATCAGAATATTGAAGAATCATATCGATTACTTCCTGGTCAAAAATCTTCTCAAAAATTGAAACAGGATTTTTTCCTTTGAGATCAGTAATTAGGTTTTCGCATCGTTGTTGTACATTATTCTCATCAAAAGGCATGTGATCGTAGCTGGGCTCGCATTTACGCCAACGGGGCCCAAGATCGCTTCGTTGCCTCCTCGCGGAATTTGACAAAGGCTCTTCATCAGAACTGTCCCAATCTTCTTCGTCTCTGTTTACAAAAACTTCGACATTTCCAGGAATATCTCTTGGCATGTTATTGGTAAAAATATTGTCTTCGTCACCTTCTTCTTCATCAGTGAGGATACTTGGTTCTGGGGGAAGAGCAACGATATCGAATTCAACATCGGAGTCCTCTTCTGCCATAATAGCATCAAGGGCCTCCTGGAGTCCATGATAGTTATCCTTGACTTCAAATTGCCGTTTCGACATATTTATGTTCAGTCAAAACTCTGTAAAAAAAAAGAATATTTTACTCCTTATGTGCCCACTGTCCCTATTTGGGGACACCAAACAAAAAAGTAGTTCACAGTTCAGTAAACTATATATTTTACCTTAAGAAATTTTTTATTCCAAAGTAAACAAAGGGTTCAATAAGGTTATGTAGAAATATTAAGAATTTACGAACGTAAACATATAAAAAAAAATACTTACATTTGGTAATCACTGCAACTCTGTGATTCGCTTTATTTATGACACAAAAATTCTTTTTATAAATGATATTATCCAAAATGTTTGATATAAAACATAAGACACATCAATCACCTCGACAATAACGCACTGTTAGCAAAACTTACAACATTAATAACAAAATTGAGGGTAGATTTAAAGGCGTCCTCGTTTGGGCACGGCAGGCGTAAATGGGTTAAATCACCAAACATAGTAAAGCACTTGGAGTGACCTATGGCAAATGCTTTCGCCGCCAAGATCTATACAAACCTCACCCCATGAAGCCGGGCACCCATGTTAAATCACCAAACATAGTGAAGCACTTGGAGTGACCTATGGCAAATGCTTTCGCCGCCAAGATCTATACAAACCTCACCCCATGAAGCCGGGCACCCATGTTAAATCACCAAACATAGTGAAGCACTTGGAGTGACCTATGGCAAATGCTTTCGCCGCCAAGATCTATACAAACCTCACCCCATGAAGCCGGGCACCCATGTTAAATCACCAAACATAGTGAAGCACTTGGAGTGACCTATGGCAAATGCTTTCGCCGCCAAGATCTATACAAACCTCACCCCATGAAGCCGGGCACCCATGTTAAATCACCAAACATAGTGAAGCACTTGGAGTGACCTATGGCAAATGCTTTCGCCGCCAAGATCTATACAAACCTCACCCCATGAAGCCGGGCACCCATGTTAAATCACCAAACATAGTGAAGCACTTGGAGTGACCTATGGCAAATGCTTTCGCCGCCAAGATCTATACAAACCTCACCCCATGAAGCCGGGCACCCATGTTAAATCACCAAACATAGTGAAGCACTTGGAGTGACCTATGGCAAATGCTTTCGCCGCCAAGATCTATACAAACCTCACCCCATGAAGCCGGGCACCCATGTTAAATCACCAAACATAGTGAAGCACTTGGAGTGACCTATGGCAAATGCTTTCGCCGCCAAGATCTATACAAACCTCACCCCATGAAGCCGGGCACCCATGTTAAATCACCAAACATAGTGAAGCACTTGGAGTGACCTATGGCAAATGCTTTCGCCGCCAAGATCTATACAAACCTCACCCCATGAAGCCGGGCACCCATGTTAAATCACCAAACATAGTGAAGCACTTGGAGTGACCTATGGCAAATGCTTTCGCCGCCAAGATCTATACAAACCTCACCCCATGAAGCCGGGCACCCATGTTAAATCACCAAACATAGTGAAGCACTTGGAGTGACCTATGGCAAATGCTTTCGCCGCCAAGATCTATACAAACCTCACCCCATGAAGCCGGGCACCCATGTTAAATCACCAAACATAGTGAAGCACTTGGAGTGACCTATGGCAAATGCTTTCGCCGCCAAGATCTATACAAACCTCACCCCATGAAGCCGGGCACCCATGTTAAATCACCAAACATAGTGAAGCACTTGGAGTAACCTATGGCAAAGTTGTTAGCAGCTATCCAATAAATAGAATCCATACTCACCTCCCAAATCGACTGGCCCCGAACAGTCGGAACTCTTGTACGGCAATCACATAATAAAGAAAAAAGTTTCTATTGTGATTGGTGGTATTACACCAGGGCAGATACTGAGATTATCATCGTCCTGGACCGAGGTGCAAATGGGCTTTATATTATTTTGTATTTTTATATGTGAAATAACACATCTAAAATTTTTCCAACGCCGGGATTTAAACCAGCGACCTCTGGATTCGCAACCGAACATCTTAATTCCATAGCTACGGAGGTCATGAAAATATTCGGTGTTCTATAATAAACCTTTTCTCATTGTTTTCTCGGTATTATTATTACTTATTAAACATCGTGATTCATGTCAACTGAAATGTCACCATATTTGGTTTCGCAATCTAACCACAGGTTTGGCGTTCTAAAGTTTTCCAGTCTGAAGTCATCATAAATAATTTTAGGATAATAATTTCAATATCTTACAAAAGTTTTGTTTTTTTTTATCATATTGGCTGAGAGATCAGCACGTGCCTTATTGCCATGAAACACGAAAATATTGCATTACGAGGTTTTTTGTTCGCTTTATGCCAACGAGTATTTACCGCTGGGTTTTTGTGTAATCCGCTCAATTGACGTTTGTGCCATTTATTTGTCGTTATATCCGTTGAAATCGCATTGAATTGTCGGAATTGCATTTGTACGTGTTTCAAGTTTAAATATTATAAAATAATAATTGATTTTTTGTAAAGCTTTTGTTTAAATGTTGGTTTTTTTATTTTTTTCCTACCTCTTAATAATAATAATAATAATAATAATAAATTTATTTCAGATAAAAATTATACAATTAAACATATGTGGAAACTTTGACTAGCCAACTAGGAATGGATCCTGTTTTAGGCCATTCAAATTGACAAATTTAGTTCATATCATAAATTTTTTTACATTGTTTAAGTCTATAACATATTATTTAAAGAAGGAAAAAATGTGTTACAATTGAATTCCTCATATAATCTTTAGATAAATACACAATTTTGTAATTATGAGAATTATCATATAAGCTTTAGATAAATACACAATTTTGTACTTATGAGAAAAAGAATACCTAAGTGAAGAGAAAAAATGAAGAATGCTTATGTTAAATGTGAATGTTTTGGAAAATGGAAAATGGAAAAAGGAAAATGGGAAGCATAGTGATATAAGTTTATAATCTAGATGGGGGATTAGAAAATAATCGATCGCATAAATTAAAAAAGAATAGACAGTTATGTTCTGGAGTGATAAGTATGTGTTTTTGTAATATATGGACTCTAACAAATTATGTATGAGTGTGTGTTTTTATTTTATTTTTTTCTATTTTTTTTTTTAATCCTCGACTATCTATTGGTCAACATATCTTCGCTTTTGACCCTCCCTAAATCAAGAAGCCAGTCGTTGATCAATTTGCGCAAAACAGTTGTACTTTTCGATTATAATGATAATCTTTCAAGTCTCTTCCAGAACCAGACCCGTTCCTTCTTTTCCCCAAAAAGACCTTCACCCAGTTCAGACCTTCCCTAAAAATGACATCATCATATTATATTACACGAATATCATTTTTCGCACGTGAACAGATCTTTTTACGACTTGATTTGCCCGCTTTTATTTATTCCCTCTAACAATATGGGTCTCTTTAAACTGGTTAAATCGGCCATTTCTTTAATAAGACCCTCCACACAGCATCTTCAAAAAGATCCTCCTTTTGTCTAAAGTTAATTAAAAACTATCTACAGAAAAAAGAATTTGATTAGAAGATGCATTAGTAGTTAGTAGGCAGGTACCAAAATTTAAAAAAAATCGAAATTCAAAAAATATTTATTGCACAAAAAACAATTACATAAGGTGTACCTTTTAGGTACATCCTATTTTTTCCAGCTAACCTAACAAACACAAATATAATTCAATACATATATTTTATTAAACACAACATGTTACATTATTACGTTACATTTCAGCGCCCTTGAGGTGATTTTTCACGAAAACGGCGCTATATAAATTAGCCAAATATTATTATTATTATATGAAAGAAAAGCAGAGGTATTTCATTTGCGTAATATTTACCAAGAAACAAAACTCAATGGTCCCTCGAACCGGACCTCAAGGCGATCAGATTATCTTTTTTTTTACGTTAGCTCCACACAGCCCACACAGGAGCAATTTTTTTTTTACATTAACTCCACAGTGTGGAGTCCACACAGGAGCAATAATTTTCCTAATCGGGGCCTGCATCATATTTGGGGTCGTGGAGGGTCTTTTAGGGAAGTGAATGATAAGAGGTTCTGGGTAGGAGGAATCTAGAAACTCTGTCAGACTTGGATTGTCTTTAATAACTCACCATCATGGGTAGTCCAAAAATTATGAGGAGACCTTGATCCTTAGTGCATATGTTGTGGATTTGACCGTTTGGCTAGGTCTTTTCCACTTTTCTATATCCAATACTTTCATTCTGATGTTCCCTATGTTGAGTTCATGTTTTTTCAGCGTTCTACACATTTTTTATTTTATTGCTTTCTAAAACTAATGTATTTTTTATCTTGTTCCAGGTAAGTTACTTCGCCATACTTATTTATCACTTGACGATACTTCATCGTTAAAGAATTCAGAAATGGTAAGACATGATATTCACCTATTTAAATTTCCTTCTCTGAAATCTACTAAAAGATCATTAGGTATAAAAATTATAATACTCGTGTGATACCTGCGACTATTCATTATATAGTTTGTTAGATCGGTTTTAGTTAAGTGATTCAAATATTTTTATTAAATATTAGCTAGCTGTTTCAACACTATTTTCTTGTAGAATTGAAACATATAAAGTACTTATGAAATTATCAATTTGGCGTATTGTTTTTTCTTACATTAGCTCCCACAGGAGGCCCAGATGAAAAAAAAACCCAGGGCCTATGTCATCTTTGGGTATGCTGTGTGGAAGTTATTTTTATGAAAAGGAAGGAGATGAGAAGTTCTGGGAAGGAATAAGGTATGAGAGGTGGGAATCTTAGGTTTAATTTGTCCAGGAATGACTGTATGAATCCATCCCTCTCACTACGGTGCAGGTCAAAAGGTATCCCTCAACCAGTCTCTTCTGATTCTTCCTGCCACGCATTAGGTGGGCAAACATATCTATCGCCAAGACCTAGACAAATCTTACCCCATGAACCCGGTCACTCCTGCTAAGTCACCAAATGTAGCGAACCACTTGGAGTGACCTGTGGCAGAGGTGACGGTTATCCAATAAATGGTCCCCTGGGTGACGGTATCCACACCCGACTCATCTCGTCTGTGCAAATTGCAGGACGCCAGTTCTCACTGTTCGAAAGCTGTTAACACTGAATAAAGAAAGACATATTCAGCTTTACTGTTTATATTGCTGGCTTTTTGTGTGCCATATTCGCACAAGTCGCAATATGTGGGCTCTGCACATATAACATTTTAATTAGGTACATCCGATAACTTTCTAAACTGCACGCGTCTGATCGGATGCAGGCAGTGGGTATCTCGTACCCGTCCGTGTTTGCGTTGTGACCGAGGTGATAATTACGCAGATAAAAACCTGCAGCTCCTCTGTCTAGTTCCGCCTAATAAGGCCATTCTTATTCCGCTGGTCCGTGACCTGGTCTTCTTAATGCTGTCACTCTCTCGGTGTTTTGCCCACTTGACGGGTGTCGTACCGTATATGAGGATGGGAAGACGTTACAAAATGAGCATCAATTCTGCTTCAATCGTAGTAGTTTTTATTTATTATTCTGCTATCCTGGTGGCTTGTCCTATCGGAGGTTGACTGTTATCTCGACACTGCAGCCCAGAAAAATAACCGTCAATAATCGTCTTATTTTTAAAACCTCATCCTTTCTCTTATTTTGGCGAAACTGCTTTTTGGCGTACCATTTTTGAGCTTCAAATAGGAATCAAAATTCATGCCTGTTTCCTGGCCTTTCAAACGTCATTGTTTTTTTCTTCACTTTGGTGAAGACAGATTCTATTTCCTAATCTTGGTCTTCATTTTTTATCTGTGTTTTATTTGCTTTAGGGAATATTATATCCAAGAGTACTCAAAGAATGGGATAGCTTTTATGGTGTGGTCATCACTCTACTTTAGTGCCAATTTCCTATATCATCACGCCGCTACATTTTCTTTCTTTGACTTCTTCTCCTTGATTTGCCTCGTCCACAAAAGTTCTTCACTAACTTCGGTCCCTATCCATTCCTCTCCAGCTCTCAGGCTGCTCACATCGTCATCAAATCTTTCACGCTGTCAGTCCCACTTTTGATCGCTTCTACTGGATCACCTATGGTCATGATTTTTGGTGTTATCATCTCATCATCATTATCATGTCATCTGCCATTCTCTCTACATTGTCTCCGGAGGGGGTAGTAAGTTGTGAAATAGGATATTTGAAAACAAGCTGGCACACGAAATTCAATCTTTATTAGTAGTTAAATTACCTCATTCCCAATTTTGAAATAAGCTTTGTAAAGTTAAGAACAGGATGACCTGGATCATGAGGTAAATTTTTATTCTGATTTCTGTACCCACGCTGATATGGTGACGATGATTCTTCAATATTTAGATCCTTGTTCACCACCTTTTGCCAGTTTGGCTAATCTAGAAACTCATAATTGGTTTCCTATTTGTTTATCACGAGCATTGTTTTCGTAGTTCGGCCTTTTCGCGTAGACTTTCTTGCGAAAACAATCGATTGGTTTGGCATTCAGCAGATGGCAATGCTGAATGATTATTCTCCGTCGTTTGGTTTCGATTACCGATCTTTTTTTAAATCTTTTAGAGGCGTGGTAGACGTATCTTTGATTTGTAATGCATTGCGAATCTTAAAATTTGAATTCTAAGTTGTCTTGATATTTCACGGTGAGTCATCGAGGAGGAAAGTGTGCCAATAATTGCGTGGTTGTAAAATTAGCCAAATTTAAACCAGTTTTTGGCTGCCTTGACATTGATAATCTTTAATTTATTATTCATTTCCTACGTCTCCTTTTACCCGTTATCTTTTCGACAGCTACAAGATTTCCTGAACATATAATTGTTTTACAGTTGATTTTTGTTATTAATTTTTGGCTGGACAACAAAACACAAGAGTCCTAACTTCTCGGAGTCTTTTGGACTATGGTATCCCGAATATTTTGAAACGGGGTGTAATGAATCTGGAAGAAGAAAGGAAAAAGGAGGATTTTAAATTGCACATGGAAACAGATTTGACCAATCATAGCTAAAGCCTTTTCAAGAAAAATCACCATTAAAAATTTTGTGATTAGACGATAATCCATAAAAATACCAACGTTCGTCTTTTTCTTCTCTTTTTTCGTTCAGCCTCACACTTAATAATACTTCCCAAAAATGTTGTTACCACAGTTCCACTGACTTCGAGCAGACTAAACTCTTTTGATTTTTTTAAAATTATACCTTCGAGCGGTGTCTTCGACTCTAGATTGGTATCTCCAATTGCACTTTTAAACAAAGTGTTTTAAGTGTGTCATTAAAAACGTCTCTAGTTTATAGTTTTATAATTTCATAAAGTTCGCGGTAGAGGAGAGAAATATCCTGTAGGTATTTGGGTTGTATCTTGTATGTATTTAACATAGGAAATGCTTTGCATCCTCCTTGTGAATTTTCTGATGTTGTGTTGAAGTTAATTTGAAATAAAATGTTTGATGATTGTTTAATTTTGTGTAAAAGCAATAATCAAAATGTTTACATCTGGTTGTCAGAGAGTGTAGTTTATAGTGCAAAATTCGGTCACTATACATTTCAAATTGATCAGATAAACCTGATATGTTAACAACGTGTAGAAATTGACAATCAAAAAACAGTACCATTAATTCCCGCTTCATTCATCGCCCCTCGTATTCCTTGCACGTTCTTCTAATGACATGTTCTCCGTACCAGGGTATAATGGACTATGGTTTATGTTTGTATTGTGTTTGGTGTATTTTGGTTCGACAAAGGTAATATGTAGGTAGAACGTACCCGTAAAGGCGCAGACGTGTGCCTTACCGTGAAATTGTTCTCGTCAATGTCAATGTTCCGTTGCGGTCTATATTGCGCTGACTAGTTTGAAGATAATGGTATGTGACTGTTGTCGTACTTCTTGTAATTGAATTCGAATTTGAATTTGGGACTCGCAAAAAGAGGAATGAACGGGGATTCCATCGTCTCTAATTATTTTTTATTTTTCTCCATTCTGTGGAAATGTTATATTGGGCTCATGACATATTGATTTTTGGCAGCCTAAATCTTCGCTTTTCTCGCGGGGTAGCTTAAAATTTTTTAGTTATTTTAACTTTTCCGGGATCTTAATTTTGTATTATGTTAATGTATTTCATACTGCTTACTAACCCCGTATGCATAGACATTGGAGGGTCTAGAGTCGTTTAAATAAATGCAGCTTCGTTCAGTAAAAAAAAAGAGTCTTGACGTGTGCGGTGAAGGAGGAAACCATATGTTTCCTTTAACGCCGTTGGGAAAGTGATGGGGTCCCCTCCAATGGATCTCAATGTCAAGGAATTTAAAGAAATCTCCGTTCTAATATCTTCTATTACTGTATGGCTTAGTTCTCATTCACACTTTTACTGTTTGATATAGTGAACAGGGATAATTTATTTATTTAAACGCTATATAATGGCTTTTACATTCAAGTGATAGGTGTTATAAGTGTACAGTGGTACACAGGAGATTATCTTTCACATGTTGCAGAATATTGGCTAATTATAATTTATTCGTGAAATAAAGTTTTATTGTGTTTTTATCATGGTTTTCCCTTGCTGTAAAGTTTGGCATTGAATACAATATTAAAATACGACCTTTTAATATTTTAATACGTCATGGTGTAATCTAATTATAACGTTTTCTGTGGCAATATAATAAAATAATAAATAACCCTTCGTGATATTTTTAAATTCGGCTGTTTAAAAAAAAAACCTTTGAAAAATTATTCACAATGGTTTATAATTAGATTAGAATAATACCGCGCTTTAATCACATAGTATAAAAGTGCCATTTTGCACCTGGTTTACAATATATGCGTACAAAATGGTTGAAAAAAGTCCTATTTTGGACATGTACAACATCTAAAATTAGCGTTTTCAATATTTTACAAAATTATCTACTCAATGATATGTTTTTTAAATTCCGGTCTTCACGCATTCAACCAATTGATTTAGCATTGTACCATTTGCTAAAAAAACCAATTGTAATACGCATAGTTTTTTATTAGTAATCGATACGATTCGCCTCTTTTTACGCGCTGGTGTATTTTATGGGTATCCGTTCCGGGTCACTGGTAATTTTTGGTGTACCGATTCGGGCTTATACACACGACACAAAGAAAATTGAAAAATATGGCCGGGGCAACGGTAAAAATGTTGTTCGGCCTCATTCGGACACGGCTTTGAGAGCGAAGGCAGTGAAGGCAAAGTCGCTAGTCGGTACAGTCTCCGATGATCGTTCACGGGACCTTGGACTGCCGAATTGCAATCAATTTATTATCCATCACTTTGTTTTTTTTAGGTTAGGTTAACATCCAAACCGACATTGCCATATATCACACCATCCTAAGCTACCCATCCACTTTAGGTATAGGACTTACTACATCCTAAGCTACCCATCCACTTTAGGTATAGGACTTACTACATCCTAAGCTACCCATCCACTTTAGGTATAGGACTTACTACATCCTAAGCTACCCATCCACTTTAGGTATATAATTTTCTGCAATATAATTTTCTCGGTTCCATGTTTTACAAATAATTATTACGGTTAGTTGTTTACAAATTATTTATTATATATGCGGCGTTCTCACCGCAAAAATTATGGTCAAGAATTGGCTAAACATTTAATGAAACTAAAAAAGGGAATTCCTTCCTTCAATAGTACTTGCAATCGTTGCGATCGTTCAGTTGATTTGTCAGACATCTCCGAAAAATGGACATTTGATTTGAGTTCGCAGTTATGTGTAAAAGTGTATCCTTTATCTGGAACAAAAAACTCATAAAATCAACCAAATCAATTATAATGCAAAAAAAAACTGTAGTGAGTTAAACAAAATGTTGATGTTGTCTGGGTCACTCTTATAGTAGAATACTCAACAAATGTACCGGGACCGTTGTGCCTCCCGCTGTTGTTTTAAATAGTATTAAAATGTGTAAAACTTAGAAACATGTAAATAATATTTATGGTGAGCATTCTAATTTTGCTTTCCTCATTATCTCAAAACTCGTCTGACTGATCATCTGGACCAGGGGTCTCCAAACTACGGCCCGCGGGCCACATCCGGCCCGCCAGTGTCATCAATCCGGCCCGCGACAGCTAATGACGAGTGTCATCTATCAGGCCCGCGACACCTATGGTTTATTGTTGTTGTGAGAAGTTAGATAAAAAAACACAGAACGGTCGGTTTTGTTTACTTCCTAGGTGAAGCCTAATGACAAGTATAATACGCAGAAAATTTAACTTAAGTATAGTAACTAAAAAGTAATTGAAATTTATCCAACTAAAATTATAAACGTATATAATCATTGTAACATATAAACACATAATCATTTAACATGTAAACATTATAAAATGCTAATGAGATTTATGTACCTAATTGTGATTTTCCACTGACAATAAATTGTAGTTAGCGGATTTAGCAAGCGTACTATCGCTCAGGGCGCATACTCGGTGACTAGTCTATATATACTATGGATAACTAGCTGGTACCCGACATGCGTTGCATGTCCTTTCCCATGCGTCCCGTCCCCTCCCACTCCCCGCCTTTCCCCTCCCTCGTCGCCCCTCCCACGACCCTCATGTCCTTTGTTATACTCCCCTCCTGCCTTCCCTCCCTGCCGCAAAAATATATAAATATATAATACACACATTTCAAACCACTCGCGCACCACCTGTAGTAAATTTTCATGCAAAATTTCATAACGGTAGAGCGTACCATTATATATAGAAACCTTCGCGAGCGTTCGCACAACAAACCATCAAAGTTTTACCCCAATCGGACGAACGGTATGGCAGCGCATAAAATACCAACAAATATTGATTTTTATATACATATAAGGTGGTAAGAAAATTAAAACGGTTTTGGCCCTTGGAACTTACTGGAGTACTCAATATGGCCCTAAGGCTGGAAAGTTTGGAGACCCCTGATCTGGACGATCGACATAGTAATATTCCCTAACTTAATGCAATTTCCCCAAAGTCGGGTATTTATTAATTTTATTGAGAAATTAGAGTTTGTTAGAGTTGTCGACTCCAGTTCTTGGGTTTTTTTTTTTTTTTACAGAGAATACCGCACAAGAATCTCAACTGCTCCCGTCTGGAGCCAGTGAGACTATGGCATCCCCAATTGGGGTATGTTGTGAGGCTAAAGGTAGTGGGGATGGGAAGGAGGTGGGGAGGAGGAAGGTTGGGAAGTACCTGGCTATTCAGATCTGGTCACCAAACACGGCTTAAGCCATTTTCAAGCAACGTTTCAATTCTGAATGGTGGTCTTACACCAGGGCGATACAGATAGTATCTTCCACTCTGGAACGTGCCGCAAATATACTATATATTATTTTAAATGAATGAATTGTGAAATAACACAAATTAATCCAATAAAATTTATTTGCGCACGCCGGGTTCGAACCCGCGACCTCCGGATTGTGAGTCAAGAGTCTTAGCCACTGGACTACGGAGGGTAGGAAGGTTCAATCCTCAGTCAAATCAAAAACAGTTTCAAAGACATTTGCAAATAGGTGTATACTTCGTTTTTTAAGAGTTGATTTTCTTCGAAGATAGTTTCATGTTTTGGGTGTTAGGAGTTTTTTTATAAAAGTTTTAAGGAAACATGTTAACGCCGTCCATTGAATATATACCCATTTACATATATATTGTTATTAATCTTGTAGAGTTTTTGTTGCCCTTCCACGGCCGGCGTAGCGCAGCGGATAAGACGCTTGATTCGCACACCGAAGGTCGCGGGATCGAATCCCGGCGTGGCAAATAAATTTTATTTGATTAATTTGTGTTATTTCACAATTTATTCATTTAAAATAATATACAGGATATTTGCGGCACGTTCCAGAGTGGAAGATACTCTCCGTATCGCCCTGGTGTAAGACCACCATTCAGAATTGAAACGTTGCTTGAAATGGCATTAGCCGTGTTTGGTGACCAGATCTGAATAGCCAGGTACTTCCCCACCTTCCTCTTCCCTATCTCCTTCCCCTCCCCACTACCCTCAGCCTCACAACATACCCCAATTGGGGATGCCATAGTCTCACTGGCTTCAGACGGGAGCAGTTGGGACTCTTGTGCGGTATACATATAAAAAAAAAAAATGAGCGACCATCATCCAGAAATCGCTGGATGGCAGATTATCCGCTCTAATGGAATACAGACCACTTCCTCGTCTGAAGGCAGAGTCCGCGTTCTAATCCCAGGTCTGATTGTCAAGTCACGTATTTAATTCCACGAACTCCAAGTCGAAATATCACAAAAGAGATTTATAGCTTCAGGGTAACCATCAACAGAAATTTTACATTATTTATTAGTTTCAATGACTATTCTACTGCTAAACTTGATGATTTGATGATTCTCTATATTCTTATTTTTCGTTAATTCGCTGATAATTGTGATTCTGCTGTTTTTGTACATTTTTTGACGATTTAACTCTTAGTGGAGGTTGGTACATTAAGTGTACCGCTGAGGGAACTTTACGTTATTGCGTTTTACATCACCGAAACCATCCAAACACCAAACGCCAATCACCAAAATTTTGACCCAACCTAAGCCAACCAAACCCAAACCAAACCAACCTAACCCAACCTAAACCAATCTTCTATAAATGGCCTTCTTGGTACATGCAATTCTAATTTTGAGATCAGTGAGTACCTATGTTGCAATGAAAAAAATATTTTTTCACTTTAATGGCTTTTTATTTTTTTATAAAAATGTAGTTTACACAGTTTTTCATGAGCCATAAACACCATGAGTTATTAGTTATTAGTAGACATCGGATTACATGCACTAACAAAGTGCCAAAATATGCACTAAAAAAGGCCGAAATATGCAATAAAAACTCTTGATATGCCTAAAATATGCACAATGCAAAATCAAAAAGCCATTTTTATTTTTATGTATTTTAATTAAAGACGATACAAAAACAGCGAAATATTCTTAAAATTATGCATAGTTTTTGTGACAATATACAATTAAGTATTTTTCCAAATTTTCGAGCAAAATTTTTGATGAAGCATTTTTGGTGTTTGTCACCCAAAACGCCGAAAACGACTTCTCTACGTCAACTGACGTCATCCGACAAAATTTTAAAAATTGGCGCCATTTCTGGAGATATCAGTTTAGGCAGGGTATGTATGACCTGTGTCGTTGATGTATGCATTAACATTCTTCATGTCTTCAAGACTCGGATTTTTAAACAAAATAGCGTCTAACTTTTCATGAATCTTTTCTGATATTGAATTGGGAAGGGCGTTGGGGAGTTCAATCATTGTTCCCAGTATTTCTATTGGTTTAAAGTTTAAATGGATGAAGGTTTTTTGTATCCAATTTTTCTATGGCATCTGGTAACTTGTGGAAATGTGTTGAGATGAGGGCGATATTCTGTTTAATGGATGCGTCTTCAAATGCTAAATATGCACGATTGGGGAAAGATTGGCCGTAATTAGAGAGTTATATGCATTTGCATATGCAAACATGCAAATGCATATAATCCGATGTCTAGTTATTAGTATTGCCTTTTGAACGACAGTGGCGCCCTCCTGTGTTTTCTATTCTTATTTGACAAACTGTATGTAATTTTCTCTTTTAATTTTCTAGGCCTTGATGTGTCTTACTCACTCTCATAGTATATCCTTGGTGACCGTTACCAATTTTATATTGTCTTTTCTCCTCTTTTTGGTACATTCTATTGTAAGACATTTTTTGTAGAATTTTCCGACCGTATGTATGTATGCTAAATGCTTATTCTTTTCCTTTTTCTATGCATCCTAAAGTATTAGTGTCTTGTCTCTTTTCCTTGATTTAAACCTACTCAAGTATCATCACATTGAGTAATGGTCACTACGAACTGTGAATCATCTCATCTGTGTTGATGTTCTATCTCTCTGCGTGCCTCTGCAGTTGCCTTGCTACTTAGCTGCTTTAATATTCTCCCAGCGTTCTGTCGTTGTTCTTTTCTGTTCCTTATTTATCCATCCCGATAATCCCACGTATTTCAATGTTATCAATTCAATGATTATTTAGCAAACCAACTGTGTACACGATGTTAAATGCATCGTCACTCGATAAGCCCGCTGCCAATAAATACGATAATTCTGATCGTACTGTTCGTAATCATTCTTCATTTATCGTTAAAGGTGTAGCAAACGGTAAATGGTTTGTTCGACTTGTCTCCAATTGTGAATTGATTTCTAAACTCAATTTTTCGAAATCTTTTTTTTGGACACAAAAATAAAATCCTAATACTTAAAATAAAAAATAAGACCAGTTGTTTCACAGAATTTGAAGAATTCCGCATATTTCAAAGTTCTATTCCAGTTCAATTATTATTTCGTTTTGAGCTGGTTGTTTCACAGCACTGAAATAAAAACAGAACTTTAAAATTTTTGAAGTTTGATGAATTGTTCAAATTCTTTTAAACCACTGGCCCTCATAAAATTTTGATATTTTTTTAGGTAACCCAAAAATGAAATACAATTTACATATATGAAATGTTTGAACCACTTGTTTATTTGTTTGAAGCCGACCGGTTTCGGAACGACCGTTCCCTCCTGTGGGCAAACGTATACTGACTTGGTGACTTGACAATCACAAAATAGTGCGTGGGTACAATATATTATTACAAAGTGTTGTGGTAGGGGTGTAGGGGTGGAGGCGTGGCTAGGGAGTTATAGCTACTTTCAAAAGTACCTACCAATTTATTTATATGCAATTAAAAATGTTACATAAATTCTAAGTAGAAGAAAAAAAAATTACTTACCCAGTTTTGAAAAAAAACATGTCATGATAATCACCAAAATGAAAAAGTAGGTACTGGAGGATTTTAATATCGTAAAATAAGTAAGCTGAATTCAAAGACGCTGTTATCTTTTTATATTAAATGTAAAAGTGTTTTTAAAAACTTGGTATGCAGATCTACTCCACTTTTGTTTCTGCCGATCTGTCTTCCTCTACATCATCCACCATCTTAGCCAACTAAATTTAGGCCTCCCACTTTATTTTTTTCAATAAACCCCATTAATGGTTTGCTGTCTATCCTCACGATGTCTCATTCTATACCCAGCGGAGCCATCCCAGTTGTATAAGTCTTTTTATTGATCGATCGGTGTTAACACAGTATTATATTTCAAGATTATAATATTCGATTGCAAAAATCATATCGAAAACATGTTTTCGTTTGAATGTTTTGTGTATTTGTTGACCTGTCGACCCTGACCAGCGAGTGGGTCACAGGTGCTTCACCTTATCTTCCGCGTCATAATCTGCCCCGTCATCTCGATGAAATGATTAAGCCAGTCTTTTTCGTATCATGCAACGCTCATCTTATAACAAAATTCTGGTAATCACGTCTATCAAAGCTACGTTAGAGGCCAATATTTTGTCCTTGAAACACTTTAAAGAATTGAAAAGTATATCTACATTCTACACAACCAAAATTTCGTCCACATCTATTAGAATTAGAAGGTACATAAATCTATAAGTTTTTTAATGTTTAAGTTTTTTGTGTTATTAAAACTAAAATAGACTGTTAGGCAACTGTTTTTTTTAACATAATCGTGTCTTCTTCGTGGTAGCGTCAGTTGATTTAAGACATTTTTTTAAATTTCTGGTATTTCTCTTATATCTTTCATATCTCTGTATCTCTCTTCGGTTACCTTGCTTTTATCTGACACAGTTTAGTTTGATGGTGATGGTACATAATATGTATATTTAATTCCACGTCTGTGCTATTTGTAGGTGTATATTTTTTGATTATTTTAATAATTGCCTAACGATGTCATCTATAATTCCCCGAAGAAACGCTGTTACAAGATTTGTACCTAAACCATGCAAGTTTAAAAAAATAATTGTGTCCTATAATTTCACAGACTGTTTAATTTATTTTTAAGAGTTTAATTTCACATCTACATGTGTTACTTAATTTTTATTTATCTGCTAACGGTTTAAAATGAATATTTGAACTAAAACTCTTTAAAACAAAATGTTTACAAATTGTTAGACAGTTAATGCCCAAGAAATACAAAAATTGATTGAAATATGTTAATTTCGCTTTATTTTTAAGCTTGTAAAAATAAGTACATTTGTCGTGTCTTACCAAGATGATTATAACATTCGTTACACAAAGTTAGGGGCCACACTCCTATGCGATGTAAACAACGTTGTCATTGGATTCGACCTCAAAATTATTATGTAAATATTACACAAGCCGGTGAAGAAGGGCAATCGACCTTGACCCATAGTGGCATACCTCTAACAAAGTCCAACAGACCAAAAGCTGTCATGCCACATAAAATTCCAGTGGCCGTAGTATCACCAAGCCTGGCTAAGTTGACGTAAATCTTTAAGAATGGTATGGCTTATTTATTTAATGTCCTTATAAAAAACGCTTGGTCAAGGTTTTATCAACAATTTACAATATTCTGTGAAGTTGTAGAACAGATTTGAGTCGTATAATTTGTTACGACTTGTTCAAAATTGATGCTCAACAACTAAAGATTTTTTAGTTACCACCGTTATAGATCCATTGAATGTAATTTGGCGTGTATTAGTAAGCGTTGAGTTTGAAAGGTTGATGGCATTTTATAGGGTGCCAACGCCTCTCCAGTACAGAAAGAAGCCTGTGATACTAAGGACCAGCGTTGTCGAACCAAGATGTAACCCAAAAACGACTCCGGTGAACTTCATTAAAGATGATACGCTAATCTATATTTCGCGAGAAGAATACATAGATGCAATAAACAAAATAAACGAAGATATACAAATATGGCAAAATGGCTGAAATTAAAGAAGTTGAAACTAAACGGAAAAAAAATTGTGGAAAAAGGCAATAAAACGCATTACACAGGGTTGAATTTGACAATGTAAATGAAATCAAATACCCGGGTGTAATACTGGATTCAAAACTAACTTTTAGAGCAAATTTTTGGTAAGTGCTAATCTAGTCTCCTTCAACGGAAGCATTCTCCCGAACAGGACCTCCATTGATATGCTTGGTGTAACTCTAAGTGACCAGCTCAGGTATGGGGGCTCCATCGAAACCAGAGTTAAGTTAGCCTCTCAAAAACTGGGCGTACTGTACAGGGCCCGCAGATACTTTAATAGTACTCAACTGCTAACCCTGTACAAATCGCAAGTGCGCCCCACGGTTGAATTTGGCAGCCACCTCTGGTCTGGAGCTCCCAAATACCTAAAAAAAACCCTTGACTCTGTGCAGAAACGGGCGGTCCGTTTAATAGATTCTCCCATCTTAACAGACGGATTGCAATCTTTAGAGCATAGGCATCAGGTGGGAATGCTGTCCTTGTTCTACCGGTATTACAATGGTAGATGCTCCGAGGAACTAGCGTCATTGATCCCCTCGGCACCGGTGCATAGTCGGGAAACACGCCAAACACGCGCCCAACATTTGTACACAGTTGATATTAGTCACATGAGAACGGGTCGTTTTTACGATTCGTTCTTGAGTTCAACAGCTCGGCTGTGGAACGATTTACCGGCCTCTGTGTTTCCTCCCTCCTACAACATGAGTCTCTTCAAGACCCATGTTAACTCCTTCCTTTCCTCAAAAAGACCCTCCACACAGCATCCTCAAAGATGACATAGGCCCTGAGGGAAATTATTTTCCTCAGGGCCTCCTGTGTGGAGTTAATGCAAAAAAAAAAAAAAAGAAGGTAGCAAAAAAGTAAGTTTTAATAGAAGACTAAGTAATAAACTTTTTTTTAATTAAATTATTAACTTTTTTTATTTTTATTTATTTATCTATAAAAAGTATATTTACAATGTGTTTTTTTATGTCTGTTTCACTAGGATATGCCTGTGTCCAGACAGGCGTTCAGGTATATAAATGAATATTGTAGTAACAAGAATATTTAAGGTAAAATACATATCAATTTGAATAGAATTAAAACAGAAGGGTGTTTGGAAGGGTCTTTTAAAGAGAGTTATCTTATAAATGTTGGAGATGAAGTAAAGTAGTAAATTCTGTCTAATCTATTAATGGAGTTAAATTTGACAGGATTCTGTTATTTTCATTTATTTTATATGGGTTAGGTCGTATGTGAATAGTTATTTCTGTCTATTTTTTATTTTACAGATGTTAGTAATAGTGTTGCGTCCAATACTTATAATCCATTTTTTTTATATTTTGTTTGAATTTTGTCAAGGAGTCAGTTTGTCTGATAGTGTACTGTATAGATTGCAAGCTATGTATTTCAAGTGTCTTTGTCCAAAGATGGTTTTTAAAAAATGAGTTTGGAGAATTCTTTGTTTTTGGCTCAATGGAAACACTAAAGAGCTCTAAATTGAGACCTAAATTTTTTAAACTATATTTGCTCCACATTTAGATTACTGCTTTACGATTTTATATTTGGCCAATGAAGGAAATTTGAACAAGTTCGAAGTTATATAGATCAGAGCTACGAGATGTATACTTGGGAAAAGCAAGTTCAGAGGTTAATCAAATGAGAGAGGAGCTAAATTGGATTACAATAAAAAAGTGCTGTTTAATGTGTTAATTTTTGTGCATAAAGTCACGAAAAACCAATTACCAAAATACTTGCAATGGTGAAATTGTTTTTAATAGAGATAGACATAATTACGAAACCAGAAATATAAATATAGTTATATTACCGCATTTAAGAAAATCAGAGTCACAGAACTGCCTAAAGGGATGTTATTTTTACAGTAAAAATATATATTTTTTAAATGAAATGTTACCTTGTTCATACCAGTTTTTATAAAACACAGTATAAACTAACTCAATAAATCATTTAAAAAAATAATATATAGGCTAACTACTGTCAAAAGAGTAAGGTACGCCGTGGGAGATAACACAATGGATCTATAATGCCCTGAGTGCTTACATAAGCTGTGCAGACTGTATATCAGACTCCGTATCAATAATATAAACAAATTTTCAATCATGGATCGAGCATTTATGTACGCGTTCATTTTTTTACTGCAAATTTATCGGCTTTGAAATAGCACTTGATAATAAAACAAACAAACAAACTTATAACTTCTTGGTTGGTTTTAAGTTTTCAACCTGTTGCGGTTTTGATGTAATCATGCCAACATTAAACGTAATACGAACCGCAATGGCCGAGACCATTTTGAAACTTTATCTAGCCACTGACGAATCAGTCGGTTATCTCTTGTCCTTTGTTTCAACTGTTTTTTGCGCTATTGAAATTCCACAGAAATATACGATGGATAGCTTTTAAATTATAAGGTTACAACTTTACGAATATTATCGTAGGCTAGGTATTAACACTTGTTTCACTACTTCGTTTTTTATGGATTATTATTATTACTCAATCTTTGAATACATTGTCACTGGCAAAGTGAAATGAAGAATACAAAGAGAATGTCTTCGATTCGCCGGATCTATCAAGTCTCCTGAGAATCCCTTGTATTGGTGTTCACATATCTCTCGAGGAGCAGATACGATTGGTTCAATGAGGAAACTATTCAATAATATGTTTGGGTTGAGATTCCTGATGTCCAATCTACATATGCCCTGTCTCGATGGACTGGTGGATTGGAAACGTAAGGTGGGAATGTTGTGTTTGTTCTTCTATTAAATGAAAAGTACTCCGAAGAACTATCATCATTGATCCCTTCAGCACCGGTTCAGTTTGGAAACATGTTAAACAAGTGCCCAACTTATTTGTTTTCGAAGTATGTTTGTCGCATGACAATGGATCGTTCCTTACCTCCTTCATTTTCGTAATAAATACAAAACATCCACAAAACACATCCACAAATTTGGCATTGAACCCCTGTGAAACCTCGCTAAAGCTTTTGCTTTTCATATTTATTCTACTGTTCATACTCACTTGGATAGTATCCTTCTGATGTTCTCATCCATTCGCCTTTTTTTCAATTCCTCCATCCTACGCATCTATCAATCTCTGACTTATTATTTGCATAACCCAAAATTCCGGGTTCAACAATTTGACTAACCCAAATTTCTGTGTCTCAACTATCAACTACCAACGACCAACGACACTTTGGCACCTCAATTCACAATAATAATGTCATCGGTGGGCGTGTTATCACAACCAAATTAGCGTTGTCTATTCTGTAGTTTCTGTACCAGTACAGTTGCGTAGGAAGAAGCGTTGTCGCCGCTCCATAAAGCGATCCTACCAGTTATATTTCAGGTGGACAATTTTAGGAGTCGGGCAGCTTACGTACTTATTATCGATACTCTTATTAGTGAAATATTGAAAGTAGGATTAGCTAAAATCAGATCGGCGGTTTCGACTTACTGTTTGGCCTTTGAGAAAATTACTTCACGAGGTATTTGCATTATACTTAAGAGTGGTAAATACTCTGGTGAAAGACCACCATTCAGGATCAAAACTTTGCTTGGGTGATCAGATCTGAATAACCAGGTATTTTCGAACCTTTCTCTTCCCAATCTCGTTCCACTTCACTCCCTTCAGCCTCATAACATACCCTAAAATTGTGGATGCCATGGTTCCACTGACGTGGCTCCGGATGAGAGCAATTCGGACTCTGGTGCGGTTATTTGAATCTTTAAACAAAATATTGCGCTTTGTAGCTGCCTGCCTTTTTTTGGTTCGTAATATCTTCACAGTTACTTGGTACAGAGTTCGTACACAATACCTTAGTGATATTTGGCAAGTGCTCTGGTGAATTATTGTTCTGTTGAAGTATCTTGATAAAAGTGAACGGATTTATTGTATATTTTCATAATGTATTGAAATCTGTATAGTTTTTAGTTTCTTTTTTATAAAATGTATTATATTTGAACACTGTTTTATTGTTACGATATTGTTAAAACTTAGTTTTATTAATTTTTTTCAGCTTTATTGTGCCATTGTCGCCATTCAGAGCAAAACCAGTTACAAGTAAATAAAATCCGCAATGATTGCAATAGGTACGAAAGCCTCCTACAAAAAACTGTGGCTTTTCGATTTATTATATTACGAGTATTATTGTTTATTATTTTTAGTGATTTATGTTTGGGTTATTGTGCCGTGTTGCGCTATATCCTACTTTAGCCGACGTTTCGGACAGCATTACAGCGTCCATTATTAGGGCAGATAATTGCACAACTGCTCTCATCATGGACACTGTAAAGTTGTCCGAAACGTTGGCTAAAGAAGGAGGTAACACAATCCGGCGTAATAATCCAAAAATAAATCACGATAATACTTTTAGCCGTGAAAATCTCAGAACTATTATATTATCAATAGAAATACATAATATTACGCATTTTGGTAGTTAAATTTTTATATTCAGTTAGTCTCGAAACTGGTAGGCGTACGTAAAAATTAATTTGTTTTCTAACTAAATTAAAAATATCTAAATTTTATGTACAACCCAAAGTAATTGGTTTCAATGTAAAACTCCAAAATGCGTTGTGTGGCACGTAATAATTATTTTTTTTAAATCTATAAAAGCTTGTTGAAACTCTGGTGAATTAGATTGTTTTAAATAAAATAGCATTTTCGCAACACATTTCTTCAACGATGTGAATATAGAAAACTAGACTTCGTTGTTTTTATCAAAATCTTCTTAAGCCCCAGCTGTTTCAGCTGACTGAGAAATGAGGCCTTGGGGAATTATGGTAAATCAGTGCTCGTCCCAAATAATATTATAAGCTAGGAGCTTACCGCGGTGCTTTACTTTCCTAACTTCCTCCCTAATCTTCTTGGGAAGTACGCCAGTTAAGTAAGTTAAGTTTGCCGAATGGGCACTGAGAATAATATTATTAGGTTTGAGTGCTTTTAGTTGGTTTGGTTCTTGTTATTCGTAGGTAGTATTCATTTCGTTTTGTAATATTATGTTCATGGATACCAAAACCAAGCAAAGATGCATTATTACAACAAGCAAAGTCAAAGAGCCAAAAAGAGCCAAGTTAAGCATGAAGGGAAGATAAGATATTAGGTCCTTACATATGAAATTGGCGTTTTGCCCGTACTGGCAACTTTGATCTCAAATATCTTCTCTTTGGTTAGGAATTGCAAATTCAAATTTATACAGCTATTTACTCATGTATTTGTGTTTCAAAATTATAATTCATTTGTTTTTTCCTTAATTGTTTTTTTTCTTTGCGTCACTTAGTTTACAAAATGGAAAACTTGAAATATAGCGTTATTTACGAGTACGAGTTCCACCGTGGCACCAGTGCTGCAGAAACGGTTTGAAAGATTAATGATGTTTACGGCGAAGGTGCCGCAAAAGAAAACACAGTGCGTTTTTGGTTCCAACGTTTTCGTTCTGGAAATTTCGACCTGCAGAACAAGCCCCGTGGACGGCCGGAGACCAAAGTTTATATTGAAGAATTGAAGGCTATTGTGGAAGCGGATCCATCGCAAACCACGTCCGAGTTAGCTGCAAGCTGCGATGTTAGTGATAAAACTGTTTTAATCCACTTGAAGCAAATTGGGAAGGTGACAAAGCTCCCATATAAAACTCCCATAAGCTCCCATACAAAGTTCCTTCCATACAAAACGCCAATTTCATATGTAAGGACCTAATATAAGAAAAGGCTAAAAGGACTAATAATAGAAAATAAAGCCAAGAAGATGCACGACAATAATAGAAGGGACTTGAGGTTATCCATCACTTACCCGCCCTGGTATAAGTAACAGATGGTTACTCCTTCAAGGCTCTCGCAAGGACTCTAATTAAAAAAAAATCTATATTTAAGTTTGAACGAATCTAGACCTCCAGTGTCCCTGCAAACAGTGTTAGGAAGCAGTATTACACAGTAAGTGTTTACATAATATACAAAATGAGAATAATATATAATCTAAAATATTTCTAAAATAAATCTAATCTAAAATATAAAGAAATGATAATAAAACCAAGTATGGTGAAGAACGCTTATGTCGGGTGGGATACCTTTCTCGTCATGAGGCAGTACCAGCGAGAATGTGTATGGCTGTCGGACTGGCCGTGAACGAATCTCAATGTCCGCGTCCTTAGCCGGTTTCTCGGTTATGCCTTGACGATAGTGAATGGGAAGTAGGGGGACGTACCCGAATACCCTAAGGATGGAATGGAAGGGACGATAAGAAGAGGAAATAAGAGGCAAGAATAGATGAGCTAATAAGAGCTAAGACAAACCAATAAGAAATTAGAAGGGCTAATAAGAGCCATCCAAAAAAGGAAATAAGAACCGAGAAAATGCAATAAATTAATAGAAGGGCTAAAAAGAGTCAAAAAGAGAACAAAAGGGCTAAAAAGAACCGAGACGACGCAAGACCAATATAAGAGCAGGTAAGAAGGAAATAGAAGGGTTTTTTAGTGCCATAACGACGCAATAAGAGGATATACACCACAAACATTAAACAGCATAATAATAAAAATTTTAAATGACAATTAGAGGATGGAGGTATTGAAAAACATAATAAAGGTTGGGCCCGTTCCAGAATGGAAGATACTCTCGGTATCACCCTTATGTAAGATCACCATTTAGAATTGAACGTTGCTTGAAATGGCTTTAGCCTTTAACCAGACCTGAATAGCTAGGTACTCTACCTCTTTCCTCTCCTTCCCCTCCCAACCCTACCCCAATTGGGGATGCCACAGTCTCACTGGCTCCGGACTGTAGCAGTTGGGTCTTTTGAATCTTCGCGTTAAAATTCATAAATAAATGATACTTCGAGAATCGCGTCATCATTACAATGCGTGGCCCCTCGGGGGTTATCAGATTCATTTCTGGTCCAGCCTCTGATTGTTATTAATTATTCGCATCTGTTATTATTATATTATAGTCCGGTCCATTATTGGCCGTGGGAGGTATCCACTGTCCGCTCCATTGTTGTCCGCCTATCCGGCCGGTGACGTCACAGACGCTGCCTCACTAATCGGTACCTAATGCCAAAACTAATTTCATTACGTTCATTCGGGATGTACCTATACTGATGTAGGTTTGGAAAGATCACCGATCTGAATCAAAATGTTGCTGAAATGACTTTAGCCGTGTTTTGTGACCAGATCTGAACTAACAGGTACTTTCTAACTTTCCTCTGCTTCATCTCCTTCTTCTCCCTCCCCCCTTTACAAGCGACAGTTGGGACAGCGATAGAAGGGACAGTTTTTTCAGCTGGAACTCTTGCTTTCAATTCAGTTTAAAAAATTGGTAAATATATCTGGTGAATGCTTGATAGGCGATTCCGGTTTTACTTAAGGATGATAAATTGTTCTTAACCTCAAAATTAATTATTTTCGCTGAGATCCGCGGGAACTAGAATCGCGAATAACGAAAACATCGTTTATTTTAATTTCAAGGACAATTCCCCATCCTTTGCGAAAGGTAATTAATATTTAGGTTAATAAAAAATCCTTATCCTTAGCGAAAAGTCATTAATTTTATGGTTAAGGACAATTACCTATCCTCAACGAATAAATAATGAATTTTTAGGTTAAGAACAATTCCTTATCCTTAGCGAAAAGGTCATTAATTTTAAGGTTAAGGACAATTACTATCCTATCCTATTATAATTACCTATCCTCAACGAATAAATAATTATTTTTTAGGTTAAGAACAATTCCTTATCCTTAGCGAAAAAGTCATTAATTTTAAGGTTAAGGACAATATCTTTCACTTAAGCAGAACGGAAATCGGCCCTCGGAGTTGTTAAGTCAATGAAACGTATATTAATGTAGATTTTCAGTAGGCTTCGTGCATAAATAGAGAAAAGTCAATAGTCAAATAAAGTAATGTTCATTTAAATGCATAATATCTAATAAAAAAATCAATATGCGTGACAACCAATGAAAGCGATGATTTAGAAAAAATCTGGTCACAATGAACCGGAAAAGTTGCAAGTAACAGTGCTGATTGGTTTCCTGGAGAAACTCGTGTTGAAATATCCTGTTATGGTAGAAACAGTTTGTATTCAATAGAGGGTCGGTGACTCGCTGAATTTACATCAAAATAAACCGTAAATTGGAAAACTGATTTATTTATTTGTTAGTACGAGGCCCCGTGGGAAAACCCAGGGTCATCTACGAGGTAGTTTTTAAAGGAAAGAGGGAGTGAAGCTGGGTCTTAATGATATCAACACTAATTCTAAGCAGAACTCTTTCATATATCGTGCGTCCAATACTTTCAACACACACTACAAAAAAAATTGACATATTTAACTCTGCACCACACTCCTTAAAATCACACAAACGCTCTCGGTATTTTACAATAACAACTATCGATACCCTCTAATACAGTGTTTTTTAACCGAATTGAAAGAAACGCCCCCTTTACGACAATAAAATTGTACAGCCCCCCCCCTCTCCCCCCATTGTAGTAGGAAATCCATTTACGCAATGGATTTCCTATCCTAATCCATCTACGCAATGGATATCCTTCTACAAAAAAAATGATGAGAAGTCATTGATATTCAGTATTATGCCTCAGTTTTTAAATTTTTGTAGCTTGTTTTCTATATTGACCCAATGCCCACTCGAACTTCTTCAGCGCCCCCTAATTGCTAAAAATTTAAAAACGCCCTCTAGACTTCGCTTTTCGGCCCATACAAAAAGGACGCCCGGGAAAAAACACTTTTCTACATCGAAAATTACACGAAATTAATTTATTTCTTTTATATTGCCTTCTAGAAAGTAGAAGCTATGTCGGTATGTTTTTGTATTTTCGATGCGTTTCGTATTAACGTAAACATTTACTATCAAACATGCATAATTTATCGGAGAATATATTTCAAGGTAAAAGTGCTATTAACTCAATTATTATAAAGAATTACAAAATTATAAAAACATACCGACATAGCTTCTTCTTTTGAGAACATATTACCGTTTTAAAATTACAATTTCGTGAAAGTTTCGGTGTAGAAAAGTGTTTTCTCCCTGAACCCTTCTCCGAGCGATTTCTGTAGGTAAATTAGATAGTTTACTGCAGTTGTCTCATTCGCACGTTTTACACGTCGCGGCAAGGAGTGCAGGTCGGGGGGATGGAGTCAATAGTGATGTTAAGACTACATAGTTTACCCAACAATAGTGATGGGGTTGATATTTTTTTAAATTCATGAATTCTGTTTAGTTTTATAATAATTTATTTTAAAGATTACGGTCTAACACATTTATTACAATACTTAAAATAATACTTTTTCATATCACTATTTTATAATATTACTCGAACTAATTTCTGTGAACACATTATGTTACTTGCAAACTATATAAATAATGCCGAGTTAAACACAATAATGTGAAATATTTTTGGACTTTCGTGAAATCGAAACAATCCTCTGATTTATCCAATAACATGTTTCGCGGAAACTTTTCTGTAAGTGATGGGCAACAAATTTGCAATCTTTTTAACGATTATTTTCAATTTGTTTTTCTCAAACTATAAACATTTCCACAAACAATATAACCGCCCGATTTACCTTCTATCAAACATATCAAAAATATATGAGAAAATTGTAAAAAAACAAATTTGGACACTCTTAGAAGAAAATAAAATAATTAATGATAACCAATTCGGCTTCAAAAAAACACAAGTAAGTACTCATGACGCGATTGCAAAAATAACCAATTATTTATATATGGCCCTAGATTCCGATAAAAAATTAACTGAATATTTATAGACCTAAAAAAGTTTTCGACAGCATATCGCAATAAAATTAATAGGTAAATAAATTAAAATCGATAGGAATAAATAGAAAAGTCTTAGCATAGATAACAAGTTATTTACATAAAATACCTCAAGGAGTAAAATTACTCAAATCAATTCAGTGATTCAAACTATAGCGACTTTTCAATTACTCAAGGTACAGCTTTGGGACCATTGTTATTTATTATATACCTGTATCAATGATATATTCAATATTTCCAAATATGGAGACATTGTCTCATACGCTGACCACAAAGTCCTACTACTAAAAGCAGACACCTGGTCTGAATTAAATAACTTGGCAAATACAAATATCAATGCACTAAAATTATGGTTTGATAAAAACTTGTTGACTTTAAATTCTAAAAAAACCTATTTTTTACCATTTTTCATTAAAAAACAAACAACATCTAAAGAAATAAACATAATAATCCACTCTTCTGTCACAAATACAGAAACACAAATGCAATATATTATGTACAAACATTGAAAGCAAGATCGATATTCAGTACCTGGGCATAACAATAGATCAGCGTTTAAAATGGTCCCCACACATACATATTCTGAACAACAGAATAAGGAAACTAACATAAATATTTAAATGTTTAAGAGATAATATTAACGAAAAATTACTTAGAATCACATACTTTGCATTCTGTCAATCAATTATACAATATGGCATTATAGGATGGGGCGGTACATATAAGAATGAAACACAAACAATTTAATAGTGTCATAATTATGTCACAAAAACTAATAATAAAAACAATTCTAAAAAACCCTGTACATATTCGTCAGAACTTTTATTCAAACAAATTTAGGTCATAAAATTAAGTGCATTATACATTTACCATGCAACATTAAAAATTTATAAAGATAATATTCAAAATAAAGTTGCACCTTTTAAAAATAACAGAAATCTTAGATAAACATCTATACTTCCTACTCCAACATGTAAAAAACAATACGATAGTTAAATCATAAATATCTCGGAGTTAATTTTTTTAATTCACTACCTGAAAAAATTAGAAACATAATTATTAATATAAAAAAAATTAAAAATTATATCAAAAATTTAAACTGAATAAAAAAAATAAAAAAAATTATATAAATAAAAATAAGAAAAAAAAATAAACCAATATAATAACACCCCCCATACACACAAGCCCTGCTTATTTATAGGGGTTAACCGAATATTGTATATTATGTTATTAGTTATTATATAAAATGTGTGTAATTTATATATCTTTTAGTTAATAAACATATATAGCTGGTTCCCGGCATGCGTTGCAATGCCATATTCAAATAAATACATTTTCTCCCATAAACATCTTCCCGTGCGTCCCCGTTCCCCTTCCGCGTCTAATACTTTCTTACGTTCCTAATACTTACATTTTTAAACTCGTGATATCTTTCGAATGGTATGTCTGGATTGAATAATTCAAAAAGTTACACAAAGTTATTTAAGCATTCTTGAATATGAAGTAATTTATTTTGATAAGAACTAAAACCAAGATACAAATAAAGAGCCTTTTCAAGCGGCGAAATAACAGGGGTTTGGTTTTCATTACAAGACTCAAATTAGCGCAAATAAGGTGGTCGCAATCATAATTATTCCGATAGTTCCAATTTTGTCTATATGTTTTATAAAACATATTTTTTGAGAAAAGAGATGATCACGAAAACACAAACCTAGTCGCGCAATATTATGCTTGTTTATGCAAACTTTTACGAATGTTTACGGCTTTATATATCAGTAAATTTTAGAGATAGAAGAAATTAGTCAATAAAAGTAATTGTAACAAATTTTATGTTCCACGTATTTGCTACAGGTACTTTTGGCAAAATTTGAAAAAACACGATTTTGGCGTGATTTCGGCTGGTTTTTTCAAAATGGCGGCACGAGCACGGGTGCGCAAGGTCCAAGGATTTAACGTCAAGGGACCAGTTTATAAAACATATAAAAATTGGAACCATCGGAATAATTTTACCGCGGATAAATAATTTTTTAATATCTAATTGCACTGGCCTACAAATATCTACCAATGGCGATGATTTAGTATCCTTACCCGCCAACCAAATTGGCAAATCATCACCAATCACCATCTTCGCTACCGCAATGTATAATATATAGTTTTGAATTACATTAAACAAAATACATTGTTATATTATATAATATTATAATGAACAATACTTTATTATATTATATTATAACAAACAATACATTATTATATTATATAATATTATAATAAACAATACTTTATTATATTATATTATAACAAGCAATACATTATATTTTAATAAACAATACGTACAATATTATATTATATTATAATAAACAATAAGTTGTTGTATTATATTATAATAAACAATACATTGTCATATTATATTATAATAAACAAAACATTATTATATTATAATATAATAAACTAAACTTTATTATATTATTTTTAAAATAAATAATACATTATCATATTATATTATAAAAAACAATACATTATCAAATTATATTATAATAAACAATACATGCATTATCACTTAGTTAGTTATTGCCGAACGTTCAATAATTGATTATAGGAGCCGATACCCTCTCATCACTAAGTAAGAGAATCACCAATCAGTTGTAGAACAAATAATTATTATGCGGATTGCTTAGGAAGGTAGGTCTAGGTACGAGTATATGCATGCACGGCTGTACGCACTTCCGAGTTCCGAATACAAGATGCTAATAGACAGCTAGACGCTAGACACAAAATGTATCACAGCTCACAGCTGTGCGGGTGAGGTGTAGGGATTGGTCAAGGGCGGGTGGGGTTTCCAGCCGGCAGTATGTCACCAAGTGTGTGTGCGCTTATTGTTTTGAATTTCGTAAGTGTGTGTCGGCTTGGTTCGAGCGAGACAAAGTAGATACAATGAAATACCTAAACGTTCTGCGTTCGTTGCGAAATCTATCCTCTTAATCCTCCAAAATGCCCACAAGGGGGCGCTGGCGCCCCCGTTAAGAATCACTGCTCTAATACAACCACCACTCTATTAATTTCCTTTTTTTTATTTCACGTGTGAGCTATTCTATTTTTCTTTTTATTGCTTCCCAATACTAATGTATTTTTTTTTGTTTCAGGTAAGTTACTTCAACTTCCCTTGTCATGATTATGGCAACAATATTTCAGCATTACCAATTTCGATCATGGTAAGCAATGATATTTCTGTATTTTTCCTTCTCCGAAGTTCTTTAAAATGTCATCTCCCGGCTTGCGCTTCGCCAATGGTCATGCCAGTCGGGAGAGCTGTCTCGTTGTTTAATAGAATCACTTCGAATATCGATATGTTTAACATCAATGAAGCACAACTTAGACGGCAAGCTGTGTTGGTGTTAGTATAAATCTGCTTATCTTATTTATTTATTAACATTAACGGTATAAATATACCATAAATTCAGATTACATGACTTGTCACAATATCATAGTTGTACATAAGATATAATAAAAGAGAGAGAATAAGTTAGTTGTGGCATTTGGTTGAGAAATGACACAAGGAGCTACAATTACATATAATACTAGTGTCAAATAAAATTTATACTTTGATTGAAAATATTTGATAGAATAGCCTTCTTGTACCTAGCTTCCGTGCAGTTAAATAGATCCGCCACATCTGCGTATCTATTACTAACTTCATGTAACCTAGGTACAAGCGAGTTTTTCATGTACTCAGTCCTGGTGTTGTTACATTTAAATAGCATTTTGGAGCGAGTTGCTCTAGTGGGTACATGAAAGTCGACGAGCTTAGTTAAATCAGGACTGTCTATTCTACCATTTACAAATTTAGAACATAAATATTAAGTCAGATATTATTCTTCGATCTGAGAGTTTTATTAAATTTAATTCTTTCATCAAGTAATTATAGTTTATGTTTTCAATGGGAATACCGAGTTTAAAATTTACGTGTCTTAGGAATTTGTGTTGAATTTTTTCGATTGTATCTGAATGTATTTTAAAATGGGGGGACCAGATCGAGGAGTTATATTCGACTTGACTACGTACTAAGGATGTATACAAAAGTTTTAATGTAGAAATATTCCTAAAACCTCTCTTATCTAGATTTTGAATCCAAGATGAGTCGTAAAAGTGACCCGTTCTAATGTGACAAATGTCAACCGTATACATATGTTAGGCGCGCGTATGGTGTGTTTCCCGACCATGCACCGATGCCGAAGGGATCAGTTACGCTAGTTCCTCGGAGCACCTTCCAATACCTGTGGAACAATGAGAACAGCATTTCGACCTGACGCTTGTGCTCTTAATGTTGCAATCCATCTGATAAAATAGGAGAATCTATCAAGATTTAACAAGCGATTTGTACAGGTTTAGTATCTGCAGACCCTGTACAGTACGCCCAGCTTCTGACAGGCTAATTAACTCTGGCTTCGATGGAGCCCCCATACCTGAGCTGGTCACTTGTTGTTACACCAAGCATGTCAAAGGATGGCCTGTTGGGAAGATTGATTCCATTGAAAGAGACTAGATGTTGACAGTGGACATATTTTATCAACAACATGTTGATAGTAGAAGAGTTCCTATCCAAGTTTATTTTATGATACATTCATTCATTTGAAATCTCCTTTATCTTTCTACATCAATCGATAGCTATTCCTCTATACTTTTACCTTAGCTTCGAAACAAAGTAAACATATTACCGTAAAAGTCGTAATAATTGAAGGTCGCCGGGATCAATTGCTATTCTGATAAATACAATCAGAAACTTATGATATTCATGCTGCAAAGATCCGGTTTATCTCGTATCTGTTTAACCTTATCTCAAGCAAACCTCTTGCATTCTGGTATCTACCTTCTTTTTTGTTATAACATAAACGTTGACCAGAACAGGTTTGTCTTATCGTAACACTTGATTGTTTTCTTTGTGAACTTATTGCCTTGAACTTCTCTTAGTTCGTATGCCATTTTTCTCTATTTAATGTTTTTAATAAGTTAATTATTACGTTGAAATTACTTTGGTTCGTAGGTTAATTGTCTTTGTAACATTAAAAAATTACTGCTTTTCTTTATTACAATTTCATTCTGCCTAGTTTATTTTGTGTATCATGTATGACCTTACAGATTCTTCTCGAGCTATTGTAACAAATCGTGCATTTGATTGCAATCGCAAGAGACTATCGCAAAGAAGTTACCACATTGAGACATTATTTGCTGAAATAATTGAAAGACAAAGGGTAGAATCATGTCATTCGTATCGTGATATTTTACTAGAAATAGTGATTTAGGAAAAGTTCGACTTGAAAACGAAAATATCCCAAAAGATGAAACTGATGTTTAACATTGTAGTAAAGTGTCAATTTCATTTAATATACGAATTAAAATAATATTCTGGGAACTACTTGACCCTGACAAAGCGTTGGAACGGACCTAACGTGCTTTAAGTATAAGAAGATCAAGGGTAATTGATAAGATAATAGCAGTTAGCAGTTAAAACCCGCTCCGCAGCTTTTTGCTGCTAAGCCCTGCGGGCGGCTTTTGGTTCGCGTGTTCAGTTTGAGTGTTTGTGACCATTTTATAAATCCGATAGGAACTGGTTCCAAAAATAGTCGGTTCCTCGGATACAATGGGATCCAGTGACAGCAAGTCACCGGGACAAAATAACCGCGACAGGAAATGATGTCATTTACATTATAGACGCGTGGTATTATTATTCACTACTGCCAGTTACAATAATAATCATATTATTGTTAATCTCTATATATATCCGGAGAGATTCACGAAATTACAAATCCAATAGTACTTACACCTGCCAGGCGATGCTCCTCACGCTAGCTGCTAACGTAAGAGGCGCCATCTTTTGGCATTGCTTTAATTCGGGTTTATTACAATAGTAGATTTGTATAAGAAAAGGGTTTTGAATAGGCGCGGCGTCAGGGTTGTGTTCTTAGTCGGTTTCTTGAATTTCAACCGTACAGTCGCTAGGATATTAATACTGTTTGATGTTTGATGATTGATGTTGCTATTTGAAGAGATCAAGATGAACAATGATTGAGAAAACCACTCAAGTATTTAATGCTTTGGCAGATACGTTCTCCGATGTCTCCGATGATCAGGCAGAAAAAATGGCGTGAAGCACTAATTAATGTATCAAAAAATCACTGTTCCACTCTTTATCACATTGGCATTTGAATCACTTTTGAACACAATATCTCTGCTTACGGAGTGTATGCCTCATAAATCATGATGAGCAGTGTTAAAGAATATTGGCTCTGACATTTCAATTAAATCCATTCCGCTTTCATTTTCGCCTGCAGAGCGTTGTGCACGTTTCGTCAATCAGCGCTGTTTATTTTTATCGTGATGATTAATAATAATAATTGAAAGTACTGACCCTGTATGGGAACTGGGAACATTGTTATCGCATCCGCCTTCAGACCGCACGTTCAGTCCTTTCTCAATAAAGGTTGGGTTCAGTTTATCGCTTGGAGACTAACATTATTGTTAGTGATGCAACGATTCCATATGTTATCCAGTAAAGTTGAATACCGCCAGTGTTAGATAGTTAAGAAACCAATGGATTAGATTACCAGGCCTTCATGAAGAAGAACAAAATGATGTTAAGGCTAGACATAACCACGTTTATCAAGGGTTTGCCCGAGACTCACATTTTAATTTATTTCGGCGAATTCGTAATTGGATTATTATTTTTATTTCCGTGCCTCACAAGGGATGCGAGTTATTTATATTTTAGATTAATAAAAACAGTACGTTGCCATCATTTTTTTAACGTACAACGCCTTTAAAAATGTGTAATACGTTGTTCAACTAAAGTTAGCGGTGAGCACAAGATATTATTTTTCTAGACGATGAATTAATAACTTCGGGAAGTATTTATTTAGATATATCTTAAATATTAGTAACACGTTCTTCAGAATTAATTAAAATGAACCCGGCGGAAAGTTCGAATCTCCAGGCCTTCTAGGGTGAATTCGACCGTACGTCCGTCCAATACGCCGTGCCGCGGGCGCACATTTGTTTACCCGCTTTCTTCACTTACGTCGTTAAGATTCCCACATTATTTTTCTTCTTATTTTCTTTGATAGGGAAAATTCGACAGTAGGTCCGTCCAATATACGGGTCGCGAGTCGCATTTTGTATACACGGCTTCTTTACTCACGTTGTTAAGATTCTCAATATATTTTAGGGTGTAGTGTCGTCTTAATTTTTTAGGAATTATGATTGTAAGACAATTTTTTGTAGTCTGGTGGATAAAGGACGTCTGCGAGCCACTCGTAAATCAATAGTTGTTTGAAGAGACGTCCATTGGTAGGACATATGCATAGCAAGGATGGAAGATGGTCGACTTCCAAACAAACTTCTTTATAATAAGGCCATAGGCCTGCAGTTTGATGATATGTTGGGTTGCCTACGCATCGGTGTTAAGATGAACACAGCATCTTTTGGAATAAGCATCTGGAAGATGAGAAGAGGCAGAAGAGAGTGAGAGATGAGTGGAGACATTTCCTAAAGGTTTATCTTCCAGAATTATAGCACTGGAATGAGAGAATAAATGTTATAATAATTCTTCATCTGCATCTACTGTAGAATTCCATAATTCTGATAATGAAATAAAATGCTGAAGAATTTTGAATTTGGACATCACCATTAGCAGTGCACAATATTATAAAGCTGATAAATCATATCAAGTCATGGAAATTATAAATGTGTAATACATCAAGGGACCCTTATCGCAAGTTGTTACCAACTACGCACGCTTTTGATACCAAAGACAAAACATCCGTCATAGACGGAAAACAAAAGGTCAAGTGCTAGACAATTCTTCAAAGAGTTATTTTTGTATCTGTAGATAGTGGTACTGGATATACCTAGTCCTAGGACACTGTTGACGTGTTGACACTTGAGCCAATTGATATTTGTATTATTGTTATTTTAGAACATTGAAAGAAAAAGCCGAGTATATGTATAGCTTTGGATCATAGTGTTAGTAAAGTTAACCTTTTTTAATGTCCTTATTTTATTTCAAATTAATAAATTACTTTGTTTTTACCACTATAATTATTGATTATAAAAAAAAACCGACATGTTTCGTAAGCCATGCTTACTTCATCAGGGTTTTAATAATACTAATTTTAAAAAATAGACATAGAACATGGCGTCAAAAGAAAAAAACAAACATAGACAAATAATAAACACAGACAATAATATCATTGTAAAAATGATAATGGGTAGGGACAATATGGAACAATTTACAAAGGAAATAAATTTAATATTGGATCATTTAAATTTTTTTTTGATTATTAATAATTTTCCAATTAGCATTCACACTCTTTCTGATCTCCAAAATTTCAAGTTTATCTAATTGAATACCATTGACACCACAATGCATCAATTCTATACCACTGTTGAAGTCAAAGGTACGACTAGTTTCCAACAAATGGTTGGCAAACTCAGAGAAACTGTTAATTAAAATTATTAATAATCAAAAATTGTTTTTAAATGATCCAATATTAAATTTATTTCCTTTGTAAATTGTTCCATATTGTCCCTACCCTTTCTCATTTTTACATTGTTACTATTGTCTCTGTTTATTATTTGTCTATGTTTGTTATTTTTCTTTTAACACCATGTTCTGTCTATTTTAAAAAATTTGTATTATTAAAACCCTGATGAAGTAAGCTTGGCTTACGAAACATGTAGGTATTTTTTATAATCAATTATAGTGGTAATAACAAAGTAATTTATTAATTTGAATTAAAATGGTGCCACAAAATAAGTTTGCTGTTTTAGAAGTACCTAGTCCTTATTTTATATTTTAGACCATTTAAGGTCAAAATTTCACCACAATAACAGCGTATTCGAATTAAAATGAGTTAACGGAATGTTATTATTATAAAAAATTATCATTTTTCGAGATGTTCAATCTTTCGACAAAATTCAACAAAATTTCGTAACATTTCTATAGATTTTTGTATTCCACTCAGTCCAAGAGAGATGTTTGTTTCACTTCCCAAAATGCACTGAGGTTCTACGTGAACCACCCAAACGTGAACTCAACTTCTAATTACCCGCAATTTATAAGCTGCGGTGCGACCACTTCTCCTTTCGTTATTCGCTCCTTCCTCGTCAGTCCAAGAGAGAAGATGAATAAATTAAGTCTTATCGGCCGCGTTGTTGTTGTTGAATGCCTGCTAGCGCTAAGTCCCGCTACCTTACAAGGAACAGTAAACTACACGCTGGCCGTCGGCCGCTAGTACCAAGAGCACTCGGCTGGATCGCCGACCTTGGTACAAGGACAAGCCTAGCATATATTTTACGGGCTCTTGGTTTAAACTAACCAAGTTCAAAAAGTTTATCAATGGAATGCAGGAGATTTTTATTTTTATTTTTGAAACGGATACTGCCTGGATAGCTCTCAGACCCTCTTCCTTGTTTTACATTATTATTTTGACAGTAGGCCACTCCCTTTAGTGATGTTCATCTTGGTGTTTGACGATGTATTCTGCTTTTCAAGAATCTGTGTCTTCTTCCAATCAATGCCAGACATTGGCACCATAAATGGTTCTGTGTTTCTTCGTCTTCTTCAAATTTCCTTCAGCTTTTTTGCTTTTCACTCCCGACAGCTGCATGTGGCTCCTGATGTATCTGTTTACTGTTATTAAAATGTTTTGTCAAAGAGGGACATCAGTGACTGTCTGGCGCAGTTTGATGAGAGCACCCTCCCAAATAAATACTGAAATGCTTGGAGTAAGTGTAATATGCGACCGGCTCGAATATCGGGGCTTCATAGAAGTCCGAATAAATCAGGCTTCAAAGAAACTGTGCGTCTTTTATAGTTGAAGCAGACTCTTCAATAGTGAACAGTTGCTAACCCTGTATGAATCTCAAGTATGTCTGACAATTAAATTTGGCAGCCACCTCTGAGCTGGAGTCCCAAAAGTGATATAAGTTATCCTGTGTAAGAAAGGGGTTCGTCTGATTTGTAATCCGTCAATTCCCATTACTAATGCACAGACGCAATGGAGGCATGCTCAGTCGGTTCTACAGGTATTTTAATGGACTCTGCTCTAAGGAGCTAGCAGCATTGATCCTCGGTGCACCGGTGCACTTGGCAAGTGCTGCCTGGTGGCACCGGACACGAGTGGAACTCCCGTTCACAGTTGATGTTGGCGAGTGTTTCTGTAGGTGTTTGAGGCTCGTATATGGAATGAGATACGGGCGTCTGTTTTTCCTCTTTCGTATAATCTGGGCCTCTTCAATCCCGCATTAATAAATCCTTTCATACAGCCTTTACCTTAACCCGCACCACAACGCTGCTCAACCGGATGTACAATTCTGAATTCATGTTTTTGAAGTTCCCTGACTGAATGGTTTGGACTGTCGATTTCTAAATTTATCGAAATGGGTTTTTATTTAGCAACAGCTAGAATGAGAATTGACTTGTGCCAAATCGAATCAATTGCATAAATTGGCTCTGCCAATAACATTATTTTAGTGCTAATTTGACAAATTCCCAAATTGACTGCTAGATCGTAAATTACACCATTCCCAAATTGATTGATTGCATTTCATGTGTTAATAATAGTTTACCCCGTTTTATTGAAATACCAAACACATTATTAGGCTAGGTTTATTTGTGTTCTATTAATGGAGTGCTTCATCTAAATTCAGAGTGCTTTGATTGACTGTTGCACGTATTTTTGTATTGCGTCTAGTATGAATGTAATTTCTTTAAGCGAAGTCTTAGGGAATTCTTTGAAATAAAGGCATTGCGCTTATTGCTTTAGTCATTATGATATTTTGGGAGTCTTTATAGCCCTAAAAGAGGATCTACATAATAATACCTGGACTGCGTTGTAGTTCCTTCAGTCTTCCAATTTACTATTGTTGATTGTACGACGAATCTTGTTCTGCTGACATAGTATCGTATTTTGTTGATTGAATTTCAAGTTATCAAGTGTCTGTTTCAAATTTTGAATTAAAATTATTTGATAAAGTTGCCACGACGAATTGTTGTCTAGTGCGTCAGAAGTATGTCGCTTTATCGTCACAATTTATCAGTTGTGCCTTTCGGTTAACCTCGCTAATGCGTTTATCGTTATTGATCTCGCGGATTTATACCGTATCTGATAAAATACGTAAGTGAATTTAAAAACGGCTCCTATTTATTAAATATTAAGAATAGTTAATACTATAAATAGATTGTATATAGTATATATCCAAAAATACTATAAATAGATTGTCTGTATGTGGCATGACCACAGTTTGATAATGCCCTCAGAAGGCGAAACAGCTGTCACGCGTAATAATAATTACCAGCAGAACTTGTTTATAAATAAACTGTTTTTATTAATTTAATAATAAAATTATTGAATATATAAAATAAATAAAAATTAAAATAGTTAATACATACTTGAACATTGCTGGAAAGGCCCGATCGCACTATTATAGTTACAATCGATTTCATACACTTTATTTTGCCCTTATCTCTAACCAACATTAACATAAGAAACTTTTTGGTTTAACCTTGTTTAGTCTCGTCTACGTTTTTCATTTTATTGTAAATAAAAAAAGTCGTTTTGTTTTTTTACTAAATAAATAGATGCCGGTTGATCCATTTTTTTTTCTTTCGTATATTTGGAGTAATATCACAATTAATTGGACATTCCGATCTTGGATAACCTGACTTCATTCGTATTCCTCAACTGTAAATATCCTAGCCTGGTTTTGCTTCATCTCATTAATTTGCATGGATAGATGCGACCGTGTTATTGTTCGCGTCGAATAATGATATACGTCATCAGTAGCTTATCAGCGTGACCATCTGGCAATTTGCATTAAAATGGATGCGTCGATTGCAAACATGGGAAATGCTCAATTTGCGCTTTCAATCTGTCGTTGGTGTAGTTGCATTATTTTAGTTTTATCAGTATTTTATTTACGTACATCGGATACATTTATATTATCATATCTAATCTATTTCTTGAATTGTATCTGTATTAGAACGGGTCGTTTAAAAAATTTGAACGATTCATCAATAATTTGAAGTTAATTATAATGTTCTGTGTAAGTTTTATTCAAATTAATACAGGCCTGTTGAAATGAAACTAAAATAATAATAATAATATTTGGACGATTTATATAGCGCCGTTTTTATGAAAAACCACGTCAAGGGCGCTGTACAAATTTGTAATACATGTCTAAAATCTAGAAAAACTACAAGCTAGAAAAACAATTAAAAACAACTTATGGCTAAATATTGCATACACCGCTTCATTGATCACCGATACGAAAATATATGTATAATGTTTTGACCAATGAACGCGATGCTGCCTAAAAATGGATGAATACAGGACCGTACTTACCTGGGAGGTCGCTTGAAATTAACACTATTTATTATATATTTAAAGAAATTTAGATAGATTTCGCATGCAGATGACATAATCATGAACACATGTTATTTAATCCTGAAAAATATTTTAATATTAATATGTAATATATTCTTTAATGAGTGAATTTTGGAAAGTAAAATCAACATTTAACGGTGGGCGGTGCAGTAGTACAAGGATTTGATCTTCCTAACTGTGATTCGTCAAGAGACAGATTGATGTGTAAGGATTCGAGTAATTTTAATTCAGTAAATAATCCCAGTACCTACTTGAATAGAATTCACTTTCACAGATCGTGAAAATAAACTTCAAATATTTGATGAATTGTTCAAATTTTTTTAAACAACCCGTCCTTAGTGTGTTTTTGCTGAGGCCATTGAATAAACTTTTATTATTATTATTATTATTATTATTATAGAAAGCACTAGGGGAGACTTGACAGTCTTGGCCTTCACTTGGTAATACTTTCACTTCGGTAATGATCTCATAATCTAAATTTGACCCATTTTAGACTTACAGCATATAATAACAAACCATCTTACAAATATATCAGTCCTTCGATCTCGAATGCTTTTTAGTTCCCGCCTTGCTTCGTCCTTCACCGTTAAGGGCGAGGGATCCTGTTGGTTAGCTTTATAATCCCCGCCGCTGGTTCTTATAGATTTGACCTCTGGAAGGTATTTGATAGCTATATTGATCTGTAAGAGGTAATGTTTCAGTTTCAGAGAGCAAGTTGTTTCCCGGTGACTAACCCCTTCAGAAAAGTCGCTTAGTCTGCTTAGTCAGAGTTCAGCTAACCCAGAGGTAGAGAAAATTCTGGTGCCTCACGCGTCGTCAGCCACCTCTGGCAGGACTGACCCAAGAGACGTTTTATTAAAGCGTTCTCTTAGGAGTTCAGCTAACTCAAGAGGGAGAGCAAATTCCCGGTGCCTCTCGCTCCATCAGTCCAACGTAATGAGTCATTTACTAATGATTGAACTAGAATAAATCTCGTCTTTCGACGCCGCCATACAAAATACTGTGCTCGTTGAAATAAAGCCTAGGATTTTTGTGAGTGGTGACGTCACACACCCAACCACAGATTTGGTGCGATTTCAGAAGATACTTACTATTAAATCTAACTATAACAATAAAAAATACTGCTATTTTAGTTAGAAGGTCAGCATTGATAAAACATAAATAAAAAAGAGGCCGAAGTTCCTTATTGCCATCTAATTTTATAAGGCATCTTTTATAGATTGTTATATTTACTGAATGTTATTGAGGTATTCTACACCCACCTTTATGATCCCTTATCAGTTACTGTACAATAAAATCTGGTATTTTCCACATCAGAGCTTGATACTACATACTAATTGGATAAACTATGATTCTCCTATAGTACGTCAGCAGCTATTGTAGCTCTCAATTTGAACATAATACGTACTCAATCGGTTCAACGTGACCGACACCGGGTGTATGGTGTGTGGTGTATGGTATATGTAATGTGACCATTTATTTTTTCCCCCAAACAGGGACACCGAAAAAAATAAAATAAAAGCTTAATAATATCTAATAATAAATTTGGACAACTTATATAGCGCTGATTTCGCGAAAAATCACCCCAAGAGGGCTGTACAAAAGAGGCTAGATTACAATTATTCATCTTGCAGGTGCCAATCGCATGGACGATTGGTATTGTAGAGCCTTGTTCAAAATTTAAAAAGATTATTTTTACTAATAAACGAAATAAAGCAATATGTTACAGTGAAAATGTTTTGACCAAAATTAGCATAGATTTTACGAGTGAATTTACTTTATTGTGTGAGGAGACTAGAGCAACTAGTCTTTCAGCTACCAAGCGCATTTAAAAAAATATATTTTTGGATAACATCTTTAGCATCGTTGGGATTTGAAACCCGATGAAACGAAATAGCGACACTAAAAGAGACAAACACATTCTCTCGCATCACACATGCGAGAGACTGAGATAGAATAATCGTTCTCTTTGTGCGGTGCTCGCAACACACATGCGGGAGACTGAGATAAAATAATCGGTCTCCTCTTTGTGCGGTGCTTCGTAGCCTCCCCAATCTTGTCTACTTTAGTTTTCTGAAGGGTTCATTTCTACCGTGTATCAACTACACACGTGTAATTTTTTTTTTGAAGTAAAACTTCTTTACGCACGCTGCCTAAAAACGGCACTGTCCCGGTGAACACGGGACATCTGGTCACATTAGGTATATGGCGACTTGAAGGTGTTCTGTCGAGTGATTGTGATTGCTGATTGCCGATTGGTGACCGATCTTCATGACTGCGATGTGACATTGGCAGCGTTGGTCTATCGGCGCGCGGCGGTCATGGTTTGCGGCTCTCGTCCGTCACGGCATGACCCGACTGAAGCCTGAATCGAATGCTATTAATAATAATAATATTTGGACGATTTATATAAAGCCGTTTTTCTGTAAAATCACCTCAAGGGCGCTGTACAAACTTACCATAGGTACATGCCTAAAATCTAGAAAAATTACAAGCTATTCTTGATCCTAAATAAGATCAACCCGTGTACGCGCATGTCTCCGCCCATTACCCCCACTGGCGAGCAGAGCGCGGGTGTAGGGACCGTACCGGGGGGAGTGGTATGCGCAATACGAACCAAGTTTCGTTTCATCACGGGTTGATATTATCACGGACAGAGAATAGACAAACAATTAAAAACAACTTATGGCTAAAAATTGCATACACCGGTTCATTGATCACCGATACGAAAATATATGTACAATGTTTTGACCAATGAACGCGATGCTGTCTAAAAATGAATGAATACAGGACCATACTTACCTGGGAGGTCGCTTAAAATTAACACTGTTTATTGTTTATTTAAAGAAATTTAGATAGAGTTCGCACGCAGAGGACATAATTGTGAACAGTGGCGGCTGGTGTTCATAAAAATAGGTGGTGCGCTAAAATAATAATAATAATGGTCTTTATTTCAAGATGTGGGAAGGTGAGTGCAATCCCACACATACCATAGAGATATCCCATAAATCTTGGACCTACCTACTCTAATTAAAATAAATTCAATTATGAAAAAAATCCTACCTATTTGTAAATTAGGTCGATCCTCCATTATCTCTGGGTGCATGCAACACATTGAGTCTAAATTAATTATATTTATTAAGATAGATTAAATTCTTTTAAAGTTTAACAACATCGTTCAATCTAAACAGATATCATAAGGATTGTGAGGAACAACTCACTGAAAAAGCATTCCATATTCCATTATTTTAAAAGAGTTCTAGTAAAATAAATATTGATCCATCACCATTTGTAAAGTCGCCGCGATTGTAAATTCAAATTCAACAACAGTTGACTCCTATCCAGAAAATTGTATTTAGATACTTATTGGCACGAAAATCGAGTTAAAAAAATGTTCAGTTTATCACACATCCGAAAGTCTTCCTTACGCTCCGTAACTCCAATGAAATATATACTGTCATAACTCATAACAAATAATGTCCGCAATGTTTGTTGTTATGCTGTCGTTGGTCGATGCTGAGTGAAACATAGCATGAAAAAGAGTAGATATTAAAATAAAGACACGATATGGATAATAATATGACACAAACGTGTCCCCGTTTAACATGCTACATAACGAACCATTCCTTTGATGTGGTGGAAATTTTTGGATCGTCACCTGCGATTTCGTAAAATTTGCAAAGCATTCAACCTACCTACGATTTTGGCTCATTATAGAATTATAGAAGAACTCCTGTGATCGCTTTGCAAAATGAACCACCACTCTGAATATAGGCACACAACGATCTGCTTTGTTACGCGGGCAGTCCAGTAGGCACCTATATTACGCATGCATTATAACCGAGTGTATATTGTGAACTGTGATGAGGCGTGTCGGAAATAAATATGTTTTTTGGCGCTCGGAAATTTTTAGATTTAAATTAATTAATTAGATTAGATTTAAATTAATAGATATATTTTGGGAGTGCGGCGCTCCTCCGCACCTTAGAGCTGGCCGCCACTGATTGTGAACACATGTTATTATTTAATCCTGAAAAATATTTTAATATTAATATGTAATATATGCTTTAATGAGTGTATTTTGGAAAGTAAAAGCAACATTTAATGGTGGGCGGTGCAGTAGTACAAAGATTTGATCTTCCTAGAGACAGATTGATGTGTAAGGATTCGAGTAATTTTAATTCAGTAAGAAAAGTGTGATTAAGACGGTTCCATGACAGTTCATCCTGCGACAATTCATCCTGCGACAGTTCATCCGGCGACAGTTCATCCTGCCGACAGTTCATCCTGCCGACAGTTCATCCTGCCGACAGTTCATCCGGCCGACAATTCATCCGGCGACAATTCATCCTTCCTGATCATTTAGAAGATTTTTTCTTCAAGAAAGTATGCAAAGTGGATATACGGCCGTACAACCAAAATCGATATACTTATATCTGAAGGCATCTTGAGTGAAAATCCGCTGTAAAAATATTTTTACTCACAATAATTTCGACTCTCCGAAGAAGCATGCGTTAATAACAAAATACGACATACTTATACGTGCAGTCGGCTTAGCAAAAAACCGTAAATATTCCTACTTGCAAATAATATAACTTTTTTATCTGAAATTAACACCATCTTTTTAGGGTGAATTGACTAATTTAAAAAAAAAACACAAGAGTCCCAACCGTCTCGAGCCAGTGAGTGCCAATGGCATCTCCAATTTTGGTATGGTGTGATGCTGAAGGCAGTGGGGAGGGGAAGGAGATGTGGAAAACGTATCTTCCTGGCTATTCAGATCTAGTCACCAAACACGGCTTAAGCCATTTAAAGTAATTAGACTAAACCAATATACACTGTACAACAGCGAAAAAATTTAAACAAATCATATGAGTGGGGAGGGGAAGGAGATGTGAAAAATTCTGCTGATTTGAAAAAATGCTATTCAGATATAGTCACCAAACACGCCTAAAGCCATTTCAAGTAACGTTTCAATTCTGAATGAATACTGACGAATAGCAAAATACGATATACTTTTATGTGCATCTACTTAAGACTTAGGAGGCGGACATGTTTACCGTCGCCCCGGGAACCATTCATTGGATAACCAACACCCCTGCCATAGGTCATCCCAAGTGGTTCGCTACAATTGGTGAATTATAAGGGTTCTTTTTTAAATTTTTCTTTATTCATAATAAAGAAAAATTAATTAAGAAAAAATAATTAGTGGATTTTTCGACCACCATGCTAGGCTGATGCCCGTGTTATGGTGGTTCGATTATATGCCCGTGTTATGGTTGCCCGGGTTCTTGGAGTGATGCTTGTCAAGGTCTTGTTGGCGAATACTTTTCCTCACCTACTGCGTGGCGGTCCGGATCGGGAGAGATTACTTGAGACAGACGTAATCAGGACATCTCTAGCCGTACTCTCTCGACCTTGCACCGCAATTTGTCTGACTAGTCAGACCTAGTCACCATACACGGCTAAAGCCATTTCAAATAATCAGACTAAACCTACATACACTGTACAGTAGCGATTTTTTTTAAGTCATATGATTTAACTTTTTTTATATATATTTTTTTTACTTTTTACTATAACACAAGAGCCCCAACTGCTCTCAACCATCTAGAGCCAGTGAGACTATGGCATTCCTCATTTTGATATGTTGTGAGGCTGAAGATAGTGGGGAGGGGAAGGAGATGTGAAAAATTCTGCTGATGTGAAAAAAATGCTATTCAGATATAGTCACCAAACACACCTAAAGCCATTTCAAGTAACGTTTCAATTCTGAATGAACGACTCCACCACGCCACCCTTCCCCTATTCTTTATTTGTGAAACCAAAGATAATAATCCGTTCCGGGCAGGTATAATTTTATTACCTGAGACTCTGATAAGGGTCTTAGAAGTGAAGTACTCTTAGCTTTTCAAGAAGTACCTATAACCGTGCTTTTTTGTTACAAATTAAAAAAATATTACATTTTTGCATTACTTTTCAATTTTAGAATATAGTGTACCTAAGTTTAGATATACAGATATCTATAAGTATGTCGTTTGCTATTCGTCAGTATTCGAGTCGTTATCTTCCATACGAACTGGGCACTGTCGTGGACAGTTTTGAATTTTTTAATTAAGTATCACTTCTCTTAAGTCATCCACTTAAAAATTTATTAACATTCACCGTGCATCCATCAGATGCTTCCTCTCCTAAAAAGTATATTTCCGATCTTAAGAGCGTTTAACCAGCCAGCGGCTGAAAATCCACATTTCGTTGAAATATGTCTTACGATCGTACAGGGCGGTTCCAATGAGAAAGATAATTTACTCTCTGGCATTCGCCACCAAGACCTGGAAGACATCACTCCAAGAACCCGGCCAACCCTTATAATTCACCAAACGTAGCGAACCACTTGGAATGACCTATGGCAGGGGTGTTGGTTATCCAATAAATGGTTCCCGGGGCGACGGTAAACATGTCCACCTCCTAAATCTTAAGTAGATGCATTCAGAATTGAATCGTTACTTGAAATGGATTTAGGCGTGTTTGGTGACTATATCTGAATAGCATTTTTTCAAATCAGCAGAATTTTTCACATCTCCTTCCCCTCCCCACTCATATGATTTGTTTAAATTTTTTCGCTGTTGTACAGTGTATATTGGTTTAGTCTAATTACTTGAAATGGCTTAAGCCGTGTTTGGTGACTAGATCTGAATAGCCAGGAAGATACGTTTTCCACATCTCCTTCCCCTCCCCACTACCTTCAGCATCACACCATACCAAAATTGGGGATGCCATTGGCACTCACTGGCTCGAGACGGTTGGGACTCTTGTGTTTTTTTTTTTAAATTAGTCAATTCACCCTAAAAAGATGGTGTTAATTTCAGATAAAAAAGTTATATTATTTGCAAGTAGGAATCTTTACGGTTTTTTGCTAAGCCGACTGCACGTATAAGTATGTCTTATTTTGTTATTCACGCATGCTTCTTCGGAGAGTCGAAATTATTGTTAGTAAAAATATTTTTACAGCGGATATCCACTCAAGATGCCTTCAGATATAAGTATATCGATTTTGGTTGTACGGCCGTATATCCTCTTTGCATACTTACTTGAAGAAAAAATCTTCTAAATGATCAGGAAGGATGAATTGTCGCCGGATGAATTGTCGGCAGGATGAATTGTCGGCAGGATGAACTGTCGGCAGGATGAACTGTCGGCAGGATGAACTGTCGCCGGATGAAATGTCGCAGGATGAATTGTCGCAGGATGAATTGTCGGGTCACCGATTAAGACATATCATAGGCAATACAAGTATGATACTCTCAGATAAGTATATTCAAATTAAGGGTATGAGAGCCCAAACAGGTAGGTTTTTAGTTTGGACCTATAGATTTACTAACAATTTCTATGGCAAAAAACGTAATGTTATAGTCAAAACTTGAGTTAAAAGGTAGACGCTAGATTCGTACCCCACTCTCACGGGTTTTTCTTTCCCAGAACTTTCTTTAAACTTCTTTCAAAAAATTAACAGCATCCCCAAATATGACGTCGGTCCTGAGGGAAATTATTTTCTTCCGGGTCTCCTTTGTGGAGTTAATGTGTAAAAAGGTCTTTCGACACTCTGTTTATTTTCCTTCCCACCGGAAATTGTGCCTTATTTAAATATATATTTTTAAAATTTTTCTTTATTCATTGCATACATAATATAGTTACATTATTAGTGGATTTTTCGACCACCATGCTAGGCTGATGCCCGTGTTATGGTGGTCGATTTTACATAATTAAGTGCAATAACAATCACACGCTCGTGCAAAAGTTCGTGTAATATTAAAAAAAAAAAAAAAAAAAAACTATAAAACAAATTCAAACCAAAAATGCTTGCCTTGCCTTCAATATAAACGTGTTTTAATTTTACAACTGAAAAACCGTTTACGATACATTAAGGTTGTTTATCAGGTGTGTAAAATTGAAAATTTCTATTATAGACAAAAGTATGTTCTATTTTGAGTCATTCGTATTTTAATTAATTTTTAAACGTCTTCGAAAAGGAGGAGGTTATCAATTCGACGGTTTTTTTTTAATTTTTTTTTTTTTTAATTTATATTTTTTAATGTTTGTTACCTCAGAATTTTCGATTCGGTGAACCGATATTGATGATTCTTTTTTATTATAAACCTAGTGCTTCCCGTGTGGTCCCATTTTAATTTGGTCCAGTTTTGACGATGGGATCCATGAGAAAACCATATATGTCTTAAATTTGCGATATATGTGCGCGACAAATGGACGAATAACTCAATATCACGCCAACAGATTTCGATGATTCTTTTTTTTAAGTAAAACTTCTTTACGCACGCTCGTCATTAAAAATTAAAAAATAAACATAAATTTTAACAAAACAAAAAACGACTTAAAAAAATGCACTAAAAAGTAAAAAATAATTTTGTACGATTGTTATTTTTGGAGTCTGTGTCTGCCAAGATCTCCACATCTCACCTATAACTACCTATGTATGTAGTTACCTTGGCTGACACCGACTCCAAGAATAACAATCGTACGAAATTATTTTTTTACTTTTTAATGCCTTTTTTTAAGTCGTTTTTTGTTTTGTTAAAATATTTTAATATTTATGTCTTTATATTAAGTTTATTATAAACAATATATAATTTCGGAATTAGGTACATCATTTTTATATTTTCAGTGCCTACTACTTACAATGAATTTATGTCACCGTTCTTACAATAATTAGTGATGAAATAAGTGGCCAGCATAATTGCCCTCCAAGCAGTTGATCGGGGTAAAATTTAAAATCCTGTGATTTTTCACTATAATCTCATCTTGCATTAATTTACAACATGATTTTTCACTATAATCTCATCTTGCATTAATTTACAACATGATTTTTCACTATAATCTCATCTTGCATTAATTTACAACATGATTTTTATTCATTCGCGTGTATTTTAAGTTTTGAAACTGGAAGAATCGAAAAATAGCGACACTAAATAACTAGTTTTGTAGAAATAAAGCAAATTCTTACAACTCTCCAGTCTCTCAAATAAATATTAACTCAACTTTGGCATTAATCTTCTTATAAATATAAATTTAAAACCAACAGTGATGAGGGTGGCAAAGGTAAAGTCATGCAAAGTCCAGTGTTTTTAATATATTGTCCTCCACGTGCAAAGTCGTACCTTTCCCAAGCATAAACTTTATAATAAAGTGTGTTTTTCGGAAGTGACCTGCAGGTAAGTATGTTTTTGTATCTTTCTGTAAATAATAATATTAAATAGAACCTAGGAATTCATAATGAATTGTAAAGCGCCCTTGAGGTGATTTTTCACAAAAACGGCGCTCTACAAATTGTCCAATTATTATTATTACTAAAAAGAGACAAACACTTAAGTACACCTATAGGATTTAGCCTGCGAGAGAATGAGAGAGAAGGGACCATCCATAAATTACGTCACACGAATTTCATAATTTTTTGACGCCCCCCCTCCCCCGTCACTCATGGTCACATTTGTGAGACTCCCTCCCCCCTAGTGTGACGTCACATATTTTGAAATTTTACATCTTAAAAAGTTTTGCGTTTTAATCATTTAGATTTTTACATGTGACCTCACAGAGCTGATGACCCCCATGCCCCTTCTCACACAATGTCACACTTCTCTGCTCCCCACCCCCTCCCTCAGGTGACGGCCCCGAATAATACGTCTCCTCTTTGTGCGGTGCTTCGTAGTCTTTCCTTCTTAGTCTCTTATATACTTTATTTTCTGAAGGTTTCACTTCTACCGCATGTGAATTGCACTCTAATTTTTTTTTTTAAATAATAAAAGTTTTAGGGCACATTTTTATATAATCATCACAAAAATTCGTTTGTCTAAGCAGTAGCTTTAGTAATATTATCATTCTTTGTACTCAACCGTTTTATTTCGTCTAATAAAATTGATTGTGTGCTTCCTATGAATGAATAATTTTTTGACATTTCTCTCAAACAGACTTACCGACTTACGTATTCTTGATAAGGTGACAATATATTTATTAATTCTATTAATGTACGGCACGATTTCCATTGCTATAAATTTTCATTGTCTTTTTTACTTACATAATTATTTTTCTTGCCGCTTGCACTTTCGACGCGGTCAACAAAAGTGAAATCGGTCATTCCCTTTGCAGTTTGCTGAACAGGTCATATTTTCTACCGCGACCTTTCGCATAAAGCCAGCGGACGATGATAAATGCTGCTGACGGAGTTACCATCGGCCTTTACCTACCAACCAACACCTGCACTTAACCTGTCTAGTAGCTGGACTTGCTTTCTCCACCTCTTCAACTCCGCTTTAATCGCCATTGAAAAATATCCATATATTAATCATACACATTATTGATAAGAGAGAAATCTGTTTTTGTGGAGTGTTTTCTGCAAACATGGAAATTGTGATATTGGTACTAGCTGACGTGTACCCGAAGTTGCCCTGGATTACCAATGGTTTGAAGTAAAGTTTTGAAGTTGTGAATTCTAGTGTACTTGAAAGTTGGTTGAACTTTTAAGGCGGAAATAATATCATTGTAAAGAATTGAAAAAGTTAACTTTGTTTCATTTGATCGTGCGCTGTCTCACTCTACCATTTATTTCCGCGTCATACGTTCTCCTTACAACCTTTTCTTCGTCCATCACGTACGCTAAATCTTCCTTAGGAAAGTATTTGTTTCACTATTTCACATATTTGAGTCATGTTTTTCTCGGGCGATCCCGACTTATTCTACCATCCAAACCACACTCTAAACACTTCTGGCACTAAGAACAAACTTTGAAATTTTCAGCGAAATCTGTTCAGTAGTTTTTGATTCTATAGGGCACCCTCATACGGAGATAGACTTTTATTTATGTAGAAGATTAGTGCACAGAGGGCACTAGTAGCATATTTTGGAATTACTGATATTGTAGAAATCTTCAATCTACATTTCCAAGGCCTTTGACCGGGTTTGGCATCGAGCGCTTGTCAACAAACTGCGTTCTTACGGACTTCCCGCATCCTTGTGTGCGTGGATTGCCGACTTTTTGAGGGGGAGGTCGATTCAGGCGGTTGCTGACGGTTTCACCTCTTCCTCGCATTCGATAAATGCTGGCGTCCCACAGGGATCGGTTCTGTCTCCGACTTTGTTTCTGTTGCACATCAACGACCTCTTGTCATGTGCACCGATTCATTGTTACGCGGATGACAGTACAGTCCATGATAGCTTTTGGTTTGACAAGCCTCCAAAGGGCACACAAACCCCAATAGCTCGGAGGGCTATGAAGCAGAGAATGGACGGTTACCTCGAGAGTGTTTTCTCTTGGGGTAAGAATAACCTCGTCGAATTTAATGTTTCAAAGACCCAATCATGTCTGATAACGTCTAAAAGGGATCGAAATGATAATCTAGTCTCCTTCAACGGAAGCATTCTCCCGAACAGGACCTCCATTGATATGCTTGGTGTAACTCTTAGTGACCAGCTCAGGTATGGGGGCTCCATCGAAACCAGAGTTAAGTTAGCCTCTCAGAAACTGGGCGTACTGTACAGGGCCCGCAGATACTTTAATAGTACTCAACTGTTAACCCTGTACAAATCGCAAGTGCGCCCCACGGTTGAATTTGGCAGCCACCTCTGGTCTGGAGCTCCAAAATACCTAAAAAAAACCCTTGACTCTGTGCAGAAACGGGCGGTCCGTTTGATAGATTCTCCCATCTTAACAGACGGATTGCAATCTTTAGAGCATAGGCGTCAGGTGGGAATGCTGTCCTTGTTCTACCGGTATTACAATGGAAGATGCTCCGAGGAACTAGCGTCATTGATCCCCTCGGCACCGGTGCATAGTCGGGAAACACGCCAAACACGCGCCCAACATTTGTACTGTTCAGGATCTCAACTTCCGCTCTCCTGACAGAGCAATCCGGCGCGGTAACACCAGATTCCGAAAGGAAGTGTGGCTGGAGTAACTCTTCAATAATAACTCCAGCTCTCGAATATCGGTCTTTATTGAAACAATAAAAAGACCCGTAGGGTAGCTCATGTACGGTGAGCCCAATATTGCTATCTCTCTCCGCGGTTTTATAACCCACATGAAGTGAAAACCTGGCAGCAGACGTTTTGCCAAAAACGACCCGCCCAAGACGGATGGTAACAAGAGAAGAAAGAAAAAATCTGTGGCAATACGAAATCGCCCTGGCAATCGCCAACACAAAAAATGTTGCCACAACCATTAGGGTGACAATCACAAATATTAATATTTCAGTACCTGAAATCTTAACATATTCCCGCCCCAAAACGGATATTAAGGAATAGTCGTTTTTCATAATATAATGTAGAAAGAGATTGCAACATTGGTACTCAGAATTTACCCAACGAGTTCACATACAAAAATAAACAATATTCAATATATGGATATCAAAATAATAACAAAAAACTTATAACTAAGTACATAACCCTATGTCAGACTTGTCATTAAAAAAAATAAAAGTCTAATAACGTAGAACCTTCTGGTGCGCTGCACCCACTTATGAGAAAATAGTTTATCACTTGGCACTGATGAGCCTGACAGCACTTTGATTTACACATCACATCACTTTTAGGGTTGTAATTGGTTCTTAATCCAGGTTGGAGGAAGGATCCTCCATGGGAAGTAGACAGAGCTGTGTCACGGCTCTTTTGGTGACACCTCTGGCCGTCCTCAAGGAGACGACGCGGACGCGTCCGTCTTGGCCAGGGTGGATCTCCGTCACTCGCGCCATCCTCCAGTACTGCGGAGGTAGCTGGTTGTCTTTGATGATGACCATGTCACCAGGCTGTAAACTGCGTTGACGTCCTTCTTGCCATTTGACTCGGTTCTGCAATTCTGCTAGGTATTCCCGGCTCCATCTGTGCCAAAAAGATTGAACAACAGTAGACATCTTTTGGTAAATATTAAGCCTATTTGTAGGCAGATGATGGATATCAAGCTCAGGCAATGCTAACAGGTTGTCGCCAATAAGGAAGTGTGAGGGAGTGAGTGCGTTTAAATCATTTGGATCTGATGTTAATGGAGTCAGAGGACGGGAATTTAAACAAGCTTCAATCTGTATTAGTATGGTATTCATGCCTTCGTATGTCAATACAGTTGACCGCATTGCCTTTTTTAAATGTAACTTGGTCATTTTAACTGCACTTTCCCAAAGTCCCCCGTGATGCGGTGAGCGGGGAGGCAAGAAACTCCAGCTAATATTCTGCTGGGCTAAAAAATTATGGATTTCTTTATCGGATGCCTTCAAAAAATCAAATAGTTCAGTAAGTTCCCTATAACTACCGGTAAAATTAGATCCATTATCACTAAAGAGTTGTGAGGGTTTACCCCTCCTAGCTATAAATCTTTTCAATGCATTCATAAATGCCATTGAAGTTAAATTAGTCACTAATTCTAGGTGAATTGCCTTCGTTGAAAAACAAATAAATAAACATATGTAAGATTTTACACTCTTAGCATTTCTGGTTAAACCAGACTTAATTAATATTGGACCTGCATAATCTATGCCGGTTACATAAAATGGTCTTTGGATTCGAAATCGGTCAGCAGGAAGGTCACCCATGAGCTGGCGACACTCGCGCGGACGGACTCGAAAACATACAATACATTTATGCAGTGCTCGCTTCACTGCGTTTTTACCAAATATTGGCCAAAAACGTAAACGCAGTAATGCGAGCAGAGCATTACATCCTAAATGTAAATTCTCATAATGCAGATGGGTTATTATTAAGTCAGTCAACTTATGATTTTGTGGTAACAAAATTGGATGTTTTTGAGAGACCGAGGTAATATCTGATTGTGATAGTCGACCTCCAACACACAACAACCCATCCTGCATAAAAGGATTTAGTGCCTTTACCTTGCTCCGCCTAGATACAAATCCTCCATTGGTCACAGACGCTATTTCATCATGAAATGCGAATCGCTGAGCGTTCAAAATCAATACATGCATGGCATGTTCCAGTTCGATTACAGAAAGCTCGTCGACCCGCATCGGTCTTCGTTTAGAACAGTTATGTATGAACCGTAACATATAAGCAACTACGCGCCTCAGTCGTCTTAATGAAGAATAATTATTAAATATTTCCCAATCGACAGGACTACTAGTAACCAAAACTATCCTCGCCGTTTCTGGCAATTCCGTGGGAGTATCAAATGTAGAACGTGGCCACTTATCCTCGTCGAACGTGAGCCATGGTGGTCCTGACCACCATAATGAAGATGTTTTCAACTGCTGAGATGTTATTCCTCTGGAAATTATGTCAGCTGGGTTTTCAGTTGAACAAATGTGACGCCATATAGCGCCATCACCTTCACGTTGTATTTCTGATACGCGGTTAGCAACAAAGGTAGTCCAACGGTACGATTCTCCTGCAATCCAAGCCAACGTTATTGACGAATCACACCACAAAGTGGTGTCAACAGTTACTTGGAGAGCTGCCGTCACCCGCTTCATTAATTTAACTAATAATTGTGCTCCACATAACTCAAGGCGTGGTAACGATAAATTTTTTAGTGGGGCTACACGAGATTTAGCGCATATTAACTGTGATTGGTGAATGCCGTGTTCATCGGTAGATCTTAAATACAGACAAGCGCCATATGCTACTTGAGATGCATCGCAAAAACCGTGTAAGCTAAAAGATTTTTTATTAAAGCAGAAAATTTTCCTTGGTACCCGAATATGATTTGCTTTACTGAGACTCAGCGTGTAAGTCTGCCAGGCCAATAAAAGGTCATTGGGTAGCTTGTCATCCCAGGATGTTTTTAGCTTCCACAATCTCTGCATAATTATCTTACCGACAATGATTACTGGGCCTACCAGTCCTAAAGGGTCAAACACTTTTGAAATTAATGATAAAACTTGACGTTTTGTTACTTCTAACTTTGAGTCTATGCTTTCTACCTGATAGGTAAACTCATCAAGTTTGGTGTCCCATATTAATCCGAGAATCTTAGCTTCATTGGATTCATTTGGCAATAATTCCAAATTTTCTTTAGAATCATTAATCGAGGGCGCATTAGACCTCCATTTTCTAATCTCCATGCCTGCTGTAGCAAGCGCATTAATGATTTGTGATTTAAGCAAGTGACAAGTATCAATGGAATCACTACCAGAAAGAAAATCATCTACATAAAAATTTTCCTTAAGGGATTTACTAGCTAATGGATGAGTAAATGAAACGTCATTACCTAGCTGATGCAGACAACGTATTGCTAAATAAGGCGAAGGAGCCAAACCATATGTCACCGTGTTTAGCGTATAGTGTTTCGAACAATCCTCCGCATCCCTCCTCCATAATATACGTTGGTAATTTCTGTGTTCCGGGTTGATATTAATTTGGCGGTACATCTTTGCAATATCTGCGGTGACTGCATATTGATGTTTTCTGAAAAATACCAAGTGACAAAATATATCATTCTGAATGGTGGGCCCAATCATTAGAGCGCGATTCAAAGAAATCCCTCGAGCGGGTTTAGCCGACCCGTCAAAAACAACACGAATTTTAGTAGTTGTGCTAGATTCTTTAAATACAGCGTGATGTGGTAAATAATAAGTAGTTTCATTGCGTTTTGGAGGTTCACATTCAGTCATGTGACCTAACGCAAGATACTCATCAATAAATTCCGAGTATTGTTCCTTTAAACTAGGTTGTCTTAAGAATTTCCTTCCCATTGACACTAATCTACCTTTAGCAATACTAAATGAATCTCCTAATTGAGAGAGGTTAGATTTAAACGGTAAGTTGACTACAAATCTACCGTTTGCATCGCGTTTATGCGTGCCTTCGAAAATCCTTTCACATTCACTATCTTCCAGAGAGTGATGCTTACTATTTTCGGTTTCTTCAACCTTCCAAAACCTTTCTATTTGGTTCTGCAAAGAATTTAATGAAATATGACAAACTTTAACTGGCCTCGTATTATGACGCCTCTGTACAGCTCCTGATATTATCCAGCCTAGCTCCGTTCGATGCAATGTAGGTTTATCCTTTCCTAACTGTATCTGATCCGTACGAAGCACCTGCCAGAACATCTCTGCTCCGATCAGCATATCAATAGAAGCTGGCTGGTAAAACTGCGGATCAGCTAACTGGATACCGTCTGGAATGTTCAACATTTTTGGGTTAATCAAGGTCTGCGGAAGATTGCAAGAAATCTCATCCAATACCAAACAAGATATTTCATCCTGGTATTGAGAACATAATGATTTAAATTTAATGTCAACTGTTTCCTTTACATGAATTAAATTATTATGCAAACCTGAAACAGGTATGTTCAACTTTGTACAATGCAAATTTAATCTTTTACAAGTATCCTTTGTAATAAAATTAGACATTGAACCCGAATCCAAAAGTGCGCGTATTTTGTGTGTTCCACCATACGCGTCTTCTATTTTTACTATTACGGTAGATAGTAAAATTTCTCGCCCGTTCATGTCGCTATGACATGCTAAATTTACTGGTGCCTCCGACTGACTCTTGCCAGTTGAAGTACCCGCTTGTACATTATCAGTATTGATATGTAACAGAGTGTGATGTTTTCGATCACAAACACTGCATTTTTCCTTCCACCTGCACAACCTTGAAGGGTGCCCCGGTTTTAGGCAATTATAACATAAATTGCTTTCTGAAACGAACTTTCTTCGTGCCGCTGGTTCTTTGTTAACAAATATTTTGCAAGAATATATGAAATGACTGTCATTGCACAGCATACACTTAACGTTGCTTGACGCTAACGTAACCTTGTTTGTAGAATTCCTTTCCTTAAAATTAAAAAACTTTGGTTTTGTTGCAACCGGTTCTACTTTCTGTTGCATTCCACCAATATCACCTTGGATAGTTTCCAGGATCTGAGACCTTTGTGAAATAAAATTGCTAAACTGCTCGAACGTAGGATAAATTTTATCGCACTCTACTGATTCCCAAAGGCTACGTGTGTGATTATCTAACTTTGAGGTTAACATATGTATAATTAATGTATCCCAATGTTCTGTTGGAAGCTTTAAATTATGTAAAGCTCTCAAATGAATGTTTGCTTGATCAATTAAATTTCGTAATTCATGATGATTCTGTCGTTTTAACGGTGTAAAATTAAATAAGAAATTCAAATGTCTATTTGCTATAAGTCTGATATTTTCGTATCTAGAAATAAGCATAGTCCAGGCTGCACTATAATTATCCCCTGTTATTTCTAGAGAACTAATCAAATCAAGTGCGTCTCCGGACACATAACTAATAAGGTAATGAAATTTCTGAACATTATTTAATTTACTGTTATCATGAATTAAGGCAATGAACGAATTTTTAAAAGTCAACCATTTATGGTTGTCACCTGAAAAAACGGGTATAGAAATTTGTGGTAAATTTACTGAAGTACTTGGGACATTTTCAATCTTCTTAAATTTTGATAACATTTCCTGTCCTAATGCAATTACATTAAAATATGTACCTTCAAAATTATCCCTCGCGTCATTATCTTCTGATTTGTTCAATAAATCAATCTCCAGCTGAATTTTGGAGAATTCTATCAGAGAAGGTTTGATGGCATCTAACCTGGATGACAATACGCCAGGTCTAATATCTTTTTCGTTGCTTAAATAGGTTTCGAATCTCGTTAATGAACCTTTCAAAACCCCGCGCCGTTTAATCAAACTGTCGAGTTCCATTTTTTAGAAACGAAATGACACAATAACTTGTTTAAAAACTGAATACACAACACGCGACAACACGGCAGTTTGACGTAAACAATAAATCTATGGATAATGGATACTATGGATTATAGAGAAACCAATCGCAATTCTATGGCATGCAAAGACGTAGCTTGCAAACGCGTGGCTAGAATTGTAGGTAGGCAGAAGCAAAGTTATTCGGCAGTCTGAATACAACAATAAAAATTATTATCACCAACAAATTTATGCTAAATTGAAAGCATCTGATTATGAACACCCGAATATAATTCGATATAATCAATACGAAATAATGTGGCATTTACACAGATTTTTAGCTTTTTAAATGGAATTTGAAAGGACAATGAAAGGAAGGCTATAACCTGATTTGCTGTGCATGCGAGCGTCGTGATGAGGCTCGCTTGATCCATCCAATGATGGTGATGAGGACGCCGACTGGACCACTCCCGATGATGATGAGGCCTGACTGGGCCACTTCAAATAGTGATCTTCCGTCTCAAATGGATCAATCCAAATAATGATCATACGGCTCGAATGACCAATGTTCAGGATCTCAACTTCCGCTCTCCTGACAGAGCAATCCGGCGCGGTAACACCAGATTCCGAAAGGAAGTGTGGCTGGAGTAACTCTTCAATAATAACTCCAGCTCTCGAATATCGGTCTTTATTGAAACAATAAAAAGACCCGTAGGGTAGCTCATGTACGGTGAGCCCAATATTGCTATCTCTCTCCGCGGTTTTATAACCCACATGAAGTGAAAACCTGGCAGCAGACGTTTTGCCAAAAACGACCCGCCCAAGACGGATGGTAACAAGAGAAGAAAGAAAAAATCTGTGGCAATACGAAATCGCCCTGGCAATCGCCAACACAAAAAATGTTGCCACAACCATTAGGGTGACAATCACAAATATTAATATTTCAGTACCTGAAATCTTAACATGTACACAGTTGATATTAGTCACATGAGAACGGGTCGTTTTTACGATTCGTTCTTGAGTTCAACAGCTCGGCTGTGGAACGATTTACCGGCCTCTGTGTTTCCTCCCTCCTACAACATGAGTCTCTTCAAGACCCATGTTAACTCCTTCCTTTCCTCAAAAAGACCCTCCACACAGCATCCTCAAAGATGACATAGGCCCTGAGGGAAATTATTTTCCTCAGGGCCTCCTGTGTGGAGTTAATGTAAAAAAAAAAAAAAAAAAAAACCCCTGCTATTATTCAAGGTCAAGTACATATAAAGATGCCTACCGCCTTCTAATAAGAACTTTGGTCTGCTGACTGTTCACCTGCTTCAATTTTATAAAAAGGTATTCCGGGGTTTCATTGAAGAGTTATCACATTCTGGGATTTACAACAGAAATGATTTCAGAAAAAAATAACCTTTATATTTGGCAAGTAACAATATTAATTTCTTTACTGTCTGGGTGAAATATATGTACCTACTTCAAAAACAATTGTTACTCTAACAATATTTATTTTCTTCCAAGGTATTCCCTTAATTAAAAGTGATGTACTTGGGCTTGCCATTGTAAGAATCTATAGGGCTCAAAGACTCTGGGTTTGATCTATTTAATATTATGTCAGACGAAAACCACCAAATATGATCAAGAAGACCACGCGGATAACCCAACGGAAACTAGAAAGAAGTTGGTAGACTGTTATTTAAAAAAAAGAATTTTAACGGTTTGACTTTACTGCAATATGTTATGTTTTCTGTGCAGTCTTCAACACGGGCATAACTTACACGTCTTTAATATTACGAACACTGATGCAGAAAACGGGCTTGTTTAAAAATAGTTGGTAAAAGGTCAAATGCGTCAATTTGAAATATAACAAAACATCTTGGATAACAAAGGATCGAAAATAAAAGATGTCTAGAATCTGACCACACCATTTGCCGACGCGGAAGAAATTAAATGCTTACGCAAGTGTATTAGAAAGAGTTGTGGTTAGTGATACTTTTGCATTCCTCGACGATACTAATAATAATATTCTCTTGATTTCTTTGTAACCCCCGACAGCCTGGTGGTGTCATGTTCCTTGTGGAGTGTGGAGGCTAAACTCACACTTACGCTAGATAACTCTAGAATATTTGGTGGTAATTTGATTAGACCCTTTTTGCCTTTGTCAGTGGAGAATGTGCAAAGTCGTAATGTTTGATTTGGTATTTATAGTATTATGTAGATATATTCTGTGCAGTTTGAATTTATTTATGTCTATTCTTTAACATATACTTTACAGATTATTACCTACTTTGGTTTACGTAGATAATAAGTTTAGTAATAAGAAAAAAAAAAGTGAATGATCCGTATCTATATGTAAATAGGTAAGTACCTAGTTGTATTTTGTGAACACCTCACTAGGTGAACCTGTGCTTTGAAATTGTCAAGAAGGGCACTGTGGACTGTGGGTCGACCCATGGCGGGAATATCTAATACATAAATTAAAGATTCTTACGCACGCTTGACTTGGAGAGTAAGCTAGGGAATGCGTGACGAGCGTGTGATAGGGCGAGGCAAACGGAAGTTGAGAGGGAGATATAAGATAATGAAGATAGAAAGAGAGAGTTACGTTTCGTATATTACTGATGAACAAGAGAGAGGTGCGAGCACAAATTTTCTTTCTCTCATAGCCAGTTACGTTTCGTATATCTAAGAAACAGTGCAGGCCTATTGTCTGTATCACACTGTAGGAGCAAGAGAGAGCAGTGCGCGTGCACATTTTCGTTCTTATTTTATAAGTTAGTGAAGCTTTACTTCAGTCGTGTGGTGTAAAGCACAATCGTTTTTTTATTGTTTTTTTTTAATGTCTGGGTTGGGTTATATTTTGTTAGGTGTTATAATGTTTTGAGTAAATTGAATATTTTGTTGTTTGATCCAGTCTTTGATGTGTTTTTTGTGAAGAATTGAAGATGTTTTTGTAGTTAGTAGTTGCTTCAGTGTGTGAGCATACAGTTATATGTTTAGTTTGATTGCGTAGTACTTAAAGTTTCTTTGCCCGTGTAAGGTATTAGTTATCGGTATGTTTAGTGTTTTTTTTGTAGAGACCCTGGTTTTAATTGCAATTGCATTGGAATGTTAATCTTTTGGGACATTTGTTTCTTCAAACAAATTTTCGTTAATTTCAATACTGGATTGGCTTTCAATCTTATAGAATCATTTATCAACAATTCTGGAACATTGGTGATAATTAGATTAGACCCTTCCATAATGTTGTTAGTCAGTTGAGAATCTGCGAAAGCAATAGCGTTTGATATAATTTAGTTACTCTGGGGGTGCTTTGTACTAAAACTCATGTCTTAAGTGACATTTCATACCTCGATCTCATTAATTATCTCGTTGAAAGTTCTGATTTCAAGCTTCGTGAGTTTCCATTCTAATTCAATCTTTTTTATCGGAATTTTCCAATGATGATAACGTCATTTCAATTTCCTTCTATTTTATAATAAAGCATAACTTCTTCTGTATATATAAAAATGAATGTCTCTGTGCAGTGGCGTTACTATAGGCCCGTGGCAAATTCATTGGTTGCCCCCCTTCCCCCAGTAAAAATCGTCCGTTGTAATTGAATTTTAATTAATAAATCGCTTAAAAAGTTACCCAACAATATTACTAATATTGTGTGAATTTTTGTTAAATATCTAATAAATCTTATTTTCAAAAGCCATGTAGGTATAACATTTTATAATTAAATAACAATTTAATCTTTTCAAGATATTTATTAATAAATCTTAATAATTTATTTGAATTTGGTCCTTAGGTGTGCCTAACATTGATTGATTTTATGTACTTATGTATAAAATTTATAATTTTTACTAAGTTTTGTTAATTTGTTGACTGGCATTTTGCCAGTCCTGCCACCCTATAGTTACGCCACTGTCTCTGCACATGTCCCTTATGCTTTCCGAAACCATTCATCCAATTGTGATGAAACTTTGGTGATTTGATGTGCACTTGCCCGTGATGGTTTCTATAATACTGAGCTCTGGTGTTATTTATTTATTTTACGCTGAGAGGGCTTTTACATAAATATATAAAGACAGTACAATTTTAAAAAGAGAAAGAAATATTATATAATATAAATAAAGTTACGATAGAAAACAAAAATACATACATGAAATAAAAATAAAAGCAACAAAAATTTAAAAGTAAAGTGAGAAATAAAAACAAAAAAGTTGCGATAAAATAAAAATAAAATACATGCATGATATTATTCCCATTATGAAATTATTCCCTACACCATACTTTTGGTAATTTGAAAAAAATAATAATAAAAGAGAACATATACGTTTTTAGATTTTCACGGCCAAAAGCATCTGTCGGATCTGCCGGATCCTCCCTGATGATGGACACTGCAACGCTGCCCGAAATGTTGGCTAAAGAAGGAGGTAGCGCAACACGGCATAACACCCCAAAAACAAATAGCGAAAATAAAAGAGAACAGTGTTGGTAATGGAGGCCCAGTTTTGAACTACTGGTGAGCTCTGGTGTTATGAAATTGGTAAACGCGCAAGGGGAAGGATAGGCTGAAGGGGAACGGGAACGAATTGGAAAGGACACGTATGCTAATTTTAGACATTGCTCATTTAACTCTTATCAGGTGCAACTCTATTGTGCACACTGCGAAATCAGGATGTCGAATTTGCATCAACGGTCCTTTTTTGTCTAAATTAACCTAGTTTTTTCTAGTTTCGGGCATACTTGCCATAATCCTAGTAGTTTACATATAATCAAACCAATCGGCAGGTATACAGTTGACCTCCACACATTGCAATGCATCGTGCCACCTAATCTAATCAATATTTCTCTACAGTGTAGGAAATCTACTAATAATAATAATGATAATATATACAATGCACATATTTACAACCTGCTCACTCAGTCACATGCGTGACGTATTTTACAAACGTAATTCGTTGAATATTAACTGGATTAGTTATATCAAATTTATAGATTTCTGGTATTAGTAGGCAGTAGCAGATAAGAATGCATTTTTTTTTTTTGTTTTATTGTTTTCCAATAAATTATATTTGGATAATTTATACTAGGTGTAATATCTTGCGCTTTTTCGGCCTCTGTCCACTGTAGGCCTTTGCTTAGGTGATGTGTGTGTATTGAAAAAAAATGTAAAAAGCAGGTAGATCAAGTAAACTACTAGGTAAAAAGAATTTACCGTCTGATACAACCGGGACTTTGCTCGATCCAGTTCCTGGGTAAGAAGGTTGAATACTCTGTCAAACTAAAAAAAAAAGCTTTGAAATCGGCTACCAGCCGGCCCAAGAGATGGAGCAACTTGATCGAAAATTGATAATAGATGTTATGTAGTAAAAATAAACGTTGTTTTTCCGTGTTGTTGTTTTTTTTTAAACCTTACAACCTTTTAGCGTTCAACGGAATTTTTCAGTTTTTGACGGCCTCTTTTGCCTAGGGGTAAGACTCTTGACTCTCAATCCGAAGGTCGTGTTATTTCACAATTAATTAATTAAAAAAGAAGGTATGTCGCATATTTTGCGGGACGTTCCAGAGTGTAAGATACTATCGGTTTCGCCCTCAGTGTAAGACCACCATTTATAAATGAAAACTTGCTTGAAATAGCCTTAGCTGTGTTTGGTGATCATATCTGATTAGCCAGGTTCTTCCCCACCTTCCTCTTCCCCTTCTCCTCTCCCTCCTTACTACCTTCAGCTTCAAAACATACTCAATTGGGGATGGCATGGTCTAATTTTTACCGACATATTACATTATTTCCTCACAAAAAGCTCTGAGGAAAAAAAATTCCTCAGGACCTATGTCATCTTTGGGAATGTTTTGTTGAGGGTCTTTTTAAGGAAAGGAAGGAGAGAAAGTTCTGGGAAGGAATAAGGGATGAGGGGTGTGTAGGAATTTGAAGGTCGGTGTGTCCAGGAGTGGTGGACGTATGAATCTATCCCTCTCACTGCTGTGCTGTTCCGAGAGTGTCCTGGTTGAGAGATAAAAATGTATCCCTCAACCAGTCTTCATTAATCCGGCCTGCCACGCAGTTGGTGGGCAGACGCATCCGCCGCCAACCTTACACCTCACCCTATGAACAGTTATACACTTCTCGTTGCATGCTCATAAATTTATTATATTTATATTATACTTATAAATTATTAGGTTAATATTAATTTAACATGTAACATATTATCAATTTGTTATATTTTATGCTGCAATTCAAAAACTGTTTTTTTGTTCTTTCTCCTTTGACGTAGGTACATTGTTAAAATGCGTCTTTCCACCACGTGGTATACCCATTTTTAACATATTTATTGTTATCTTAACCTTTAAAGCGGTTTTAATAATTGTATGCACTTAATCACAGAAAATGTAATAACATATAAAAGCCCAAACGAGCGTTGATGATTAGTAAATAAATAAATATATTACAATTTTCTTGTTATTAGACCTCGGACTCTCGATAGAGGGTTTTGATTTATTGCTTGAAAAGGCGAATGGCCATATATTTTTGGCCCACCAGAAGTTTTGGGTTGGGCACCCCTATACTATAGAGTATATAATTACAGTACACAAATACATCATCAACCATACGCTCATCAAAATTCACTAACATTTGGTAGAGAATAAAATGGTAAGCGGACAACTTATAAGGGGTCGCCTATTAATTACGTGAGGCTCGAAAGTGGGGGCGGGGTTCGGAAAAAATCACGAAATATCGCATGGTGGGGGGGGGGATATAATTGTCACGTGTATTTATTTTTCGTTGAACGCACGATTTCTCTAAATCAAATGCCAGTCAAAGACAACCTGCAACCTTAATGGTTCTCTGGAAATTTTTATCACGATGCTTTATTTTCCAAAATTTAATCAGATTATACCTGAATTTAAAGATAATATTCTGAAAACTTCAGTATAGTTTGTACTAAAAAAATACACGTGATTTTGGGTAGGGGGGGGGGGTTAGTCTAAAACCTCACCACATATTACCAGGGAGGGGGGGGGGGGGTTAAAAAGTTACTAAAAAACATCACGCGATTAATGGACGAGCCCTAATGAAATCAACTCGTAACCCACTTTGAAGTCATTAAATGTGATGAAAAAAAATATATAAAAAAATCGTTAGATTAGGATACTGGCTTTTTTTCAATTATTTTTGTCATAGCTTTTAATGACTTTTTAAGGAGGTGTTGATTTGTCATGATTCCGAGAAGGCATGGAACCATATAAAACATATCTATTATGTATGCAGTTTGCTCAAATTTATGTAAAATTCGCATAAAGAAATTGCGTCGTCTGTCACCGTGATAAAATAAAGAAACATTAGACGATTAGTTGACAGATGACACGTGACACGCTGGTTGTCAGTGAAGTCATATTTGCCGACTAGTTAGCGGTTGATAAGTTTGCGGTCGGCTTGGCAACTGGGTCGCCTGGACAAACAACTCTGAACGTTACGACGACTGCGAGTTAGTACTTAGTACGTCTTACGACACCGCAGGTAATCGTAGACAATGAGCGGGTCAAATTAAATTGTCACGAATGAGGCAGGATAGAGGGAGAGAGAAAACTGGAAAAGGTATAAAAATAAACATTTCTTTTTTACGAATACCTCACAAGAGTCTCAGCTGCTCCCGTCTGGAGTCACTGAGACTATGGCATTCCCAATTGGTATGTTGTGAGGCTGAAGGAAGTGGGGAGGGGAAGGAGATGGGAAGGTGAGGAAGTACCTAACTATTCAGATCTGGTCACCAAACACGCCTAAAGCCATTTCAAGCAACACGTTAATTCTGATTAGTGGTCTTACACCAGGGCGATTCTAAGAGAATCTTCCACTCTGGAACGTGCCGCTAATGTACTATTTTTATTTTAAATGAATTAATTTTGAAATAACACAAATCAATCAAATAAAATTTAGAGCGGTTGCCGTGTGAGCAGAACGACCTGGGTTAGAGTCCCAGAGGAGCCAATATCTTTTTTCTGATTTTTCTGTCTCCAGATTTTTGATTGATTTTCGCTAATTTTGTCTTCATTTAATCGAATAAAATTTATTTGCCCACGACGGGTTTCGATCCCGCGACCTTCGGATTGGGAGTCAAGAGCCTTACCCCTCGACCACGCCGACCGCTGCTGTGTTATTACGTCCTCTACGGGTTAGAACACTACTATTGCATAAAATCTCGAAGAGAAGAAAATATTAGATTACTTCATATTCTCAATTTTAAAGGCAGGGACAAGGGTACCTCCGCCTTGGGAACCTTTTGAATAGGAAAACCAACTACCATGCCATTTTTCACAGCCCGCAGTTGAAGGGGTGGATTCACACGTGTGTCACTCCTAGACACATTGACCCCCAGATTCTTACCCATCCCTCGTAGCTTTCTCCTTGCTTTCTCTAAACAGACCCTCCACACAGCATCAAAGATGACATAGGCTCTGAGGGAAATTATTTTCTTCAATGTCTCCTCTGTGGAGTTAATGTAAAAAAAAATATTCTGTCCATAAAGTCAGAAAATTTCCGCTTTGGAATAAAATCTAAATAAATGGAATATTTCTGATTGTATCCGAAAATTAAAAACCGTTTTTGAAAGGTGATAAACTACGCTTTCTAATGTTATTATTAGAAATAAACAAATATTTTTTGGAATATTTATATTTTAATGCCAACACAAAAAAGTTTTAAAAATTGCTCATTTACGTTTTTTCTAACTAAAATTGCTGATAACTAACTAAAAAAAAACCGAATATTTTATGAGACAAAAGTTATGTCGAGTCTTAATTAGTTTATCAAAAATAAAATATAATATAATGTGAGGTGCCCTTTGATGTGGTATGCCATGTGGAAGTGTTAATTGCCGTTCACATTGGCTTAAGTTTGGTGCCATTTTATTTTTATGCATTTGGGCATTTTAGGATTACCATTTTTGAGATACTTGCGTCGCGAAGTAAATTCATATCGTTATTTTTAAGGGTGGAATGCCAGCTTAGTTGGGGGCTATTTATACGCCTCATGCTTTACAGGTGGCGAAACCCGCTATCGTCGCGGTCTCACGACTTTTTTCCCCTGACAAAATATCCCCAATAAATTATCCAAAATATCTTCCGGCAAAACATCCCTCGACAAAATATCCTCGATAAAATATTCCCGGCAAAATATCATAACCTTACCTAACCTAATCTAATCCAACAAAACCTAACGTAACCTAATCTAACAAAACTTTAACTAACCTAACCTAACCCATCAAAAACTTCCTGCGCCAAATTTAAAGTTTAAGCCGCCTCTACCTGAATTTCTACCGATTTCTTACATATCCCTCTTAAAAATTTGTAATTTTTGAGCTCTTAAAAAATATTTGTTATTTTTTAAGATAATATCTAGTCGCGTTCCACGCCGAAACGCAAATTATATGAAATTCCCTCGATAGAAAAAAATCCCAAAGTATGCTCCGAAAATTATTATTTTCACGTCTTTTTCAGTTATTTCACAAGTTATATGTATAAAAAACAGTGTTTCTTCAAATGCTGTTTTAGACAGCCCCCAAGAGATTTTTGGTCTATTTTAAACGAGTCGTGTTTTATTATACATTTTCACAATTTTCACTTTAATTTTATCGTTTTAAATATTAGCGCACTCTTTACAACCTTCGTAATTATATATCTCTCCATCTTATTCTTTTTGACCGGGATGTGGCGCCTTAAATCGAAACTGTTAGTTCCTTGCTCTCTCTCCTTCCTTTCTGAGGATGTTTTGTCCGTAGGATGTTTTGTCCTTGGGATATTTTGTCGGGGATGAAAACGCCAGGTTCCATCAGCGTGAATGTTTCGCAGGATCAGTAAAAACAAAAAAGGTTTATTTTGGCAGATTGCCACTTTAACTTAATCACGTTGTGCAAAAAAAAACGGTTCTTCAAATTTAATAGTATTCTTTTCACATTGCGATTAAAAGTTAAGCGGTGGAATTAAAATCGTTGAATAGAAAAGGAAGCTCATTATAACCGTGGGAACTAGACGGATGCCAACAAATGATATCGCGATGCTTTCATCAACTACAGGATGTCCCGTTTTCGCCATAATATTATTTTGATGTGCTATTTAATGTTTTTTTATGTGGATAGGTACCTACGTATATAATGTTAAGTTATTTAGTTGCAAAATTATTAGGAAACCACACGAAAAAAGTAGTTTTCAACAAAAACGCCCCTAACGTATAATAGTGGTGTAAATAATGAAATACTTGATTTATTACATACCTAGCTATCTTTTTAATATTAGTTCCAAAACGTAGGAAGCCCCGAGGAAAATAATTTCTCTCAGGGCCTATTTCATCTCTTCGGGATGCTGTATGAAGGGTATTTTTAGGAAAGAAAGAAGAGAAAGTTCTGGGAAGGAAAAAGGTAGAAATCTGGGGTCAGTGTGTCCAGGAGTGACGGACGTATGAATCTATCCCTCCCACTGCGGTGCATGGCGATGTTCCGAGAGAGTCCTGCTGAAGAGGTCAAAATATCTCAAGGGCAAACTATCGGCCGCCAAAACCTAGAAAAACTTTACCCCATGAACCCGGGCACCCCTGTTATGTTACCAAACATAGCGTACCACTTGGGGTGACCTACGACAGAGGTGTTGTTTATCCAGTAAATGGTTCCCGGTGTGGTGGTACCCATTCCCAGCTCCTAAATTGAAAATACTTATGACAGCACTTATCCGAAGGATATTAACCAGCGATTCCTGAGCGTATTTTGAGTAAAAAATGTCAATTTAATTTTGATGTCGGATGATGTTTATTTTAGTCAATTAAATTTATTTTTTCATCACACATTTCAGCAACTGAGTAGGGGTCACGTGGTGCGCAATCCATCTCGTTCTACCAGAACTGTATCAAGAGAAAGAGCGCATATCACGTGATCCCGTCGCCATGCGTAACAGTGTGAAATTACTCTGACATAATAATCATAGTTGCATTGAAGTTAGGACTTTCCGCTTCGAAATTTACATTATTTACCAAGACGTTTTACAAGAACCAAAACTATTGCGATAAAGTTCACGCATACTACTTAGGTATATATGGTTAAATGGGACATCCTATATCTCTGGCATTAAACACAGGATGTATCTTTCCTCGTTTCCCACCCCCGCGCCACCACCTCAACCCTCGAGGCTTGGGTTCACTGAGCATATTATTTCCGCCAAGACACTACCCTTCCAATTAAACATTCATTCACCCCCAGATATTGTTATGACTTAGGAATGAAGGGTTCATAACTTATGAATAACTGTAGAAATGAAGAAAAATATTCAAAACAGAGAATGAAAATATACACAGTGCACAGAACATAGAACTTCCACAGTTCCACACAATTTTTTCGTATAAACTGTACGCATTAGAAATGATATCATTGAGGGGCTGACCGGACAATGAAATCAACTCAAAACCCCTTTTGTAAATTCATTAAAATTGATGAAAAAAATAGGGTTTGTTAGGTTAGGTTATGGGCTATTTTTTTCGTAGCTTTTAATGACTTCTCAAAGAGGTGTTGAGTTGACTTGATTCTGAGTTGGCATGTAACTCTTTGAGGCGACCCTGTGATAAAACTGCAAACGCAAGTTATCAAAATTTATTTGAGCAGCAAAACTCTCGAAAGTTGAGCTCTGGAGTCTTGTAATTTTCTCAGCTTTTCTGTCTTAAATGTTTAGTTCGACACAACAATTTTGAACTAAAAAATAATTTGCATCGTGAGTTACAGAGCTTTTAAATGTCCTGTTTGTTACATGTTTTTCGATACAAATCTCGGAGGAAGCTAACTAATTCATCAAGCTGTTTTCAGCAGAGGTAGGCAGAGAGGCACACACGCTTTGCTTCATTCACATTCTTACACATTCTCATAATACCCTTGTGTTATTCTGACTCCATAGCCCGACTTAAGTACAAATTTGGTTCAATTGATCGTGCCATGCCTTCGTCGGCCGTCCCGATTTCTTCTACAATTAGCATTCGCGTTATGTGATATTCTCTTACACTCCTTTCGCCCAAACCATCTAAGCGTCCCTTTCTTAATCTCATACAAGAATGATTGTAAAGCTAGTTTAACAATATAACGTCTTATTTTTAGTTAAAAAGCGATGGCAATAAAAGCGCCTTGGTAATTATTTCCCTAACCGCCGTAGTTTTTGGCACAGATTACGGAAATCAAACTCTTTTCAACAATTTCTACAAGAAACAACTATTTACGTCTATGAAATGGTTTATTGTAAATTACTCAACTTCGCAAATGACAATCCATTTGCGGTTCACACGCGGTGGAAATGAAACCTATAGAAAACTAAGGTAGACAAGAGCGGTGAGGCTGCGAAGCACCGCACGGAAGGGTCCCGACTGGTTATTTGCGAAGCACCGCATAAAGAGGAAACCGATTAGTCTATCTCATTCTCTTGCACGCTAAATCCTTTCCTTTAGTGTCTCTTGTTCGTTTCATCGAGTTTCAAATCACAACGGTGCTAAATAAGTTTGGACTTCAAAATTCAAATCACAACGGTGCTAAATAAGTTTGGACTTCAAAATTCAAATCACAACGGTGCTAAATAAGTTTGGACTTCAAAATTCAAATCACAACGGTGCTAAATAAGTTTGGACTTCAAAAATCAAAATGGCGGCAAAGGGATTGTTTTTAGGAGAAATTTTGAACTCTGATTGAATAAAAATGTAATTTTTATGTAACTTTTACCATCTATCCAAACGTATTTAGTTGTTTCTTAGGCCATCCGCTCACGGAGACATAAAAAAACAGCCACACGTGAGCCACTACCATGGTAACTTGTCAACAATGCAACTGAAACGCGACTGCCGCGGCCACCAACAGTGTTGGTCGCCGCGACCTTGTCAAGTTTTGTCATGTTTTGACATGTCAGATCTGAAAAATATCGATTTACTTCAGGAGGTTGATTGCGATTGCGTCGACAACTGGCTTTTTTTCAGTTTCACCATGAGCGAAGGCCTTAACAATAATTAAGTTGAAATGTAGTATAATTTCCAAAATCTGTTCCTAATAAAAATGCGGTGGTTAGAGGAATATTAGCTCCTATTATCGATCCTTGCACAGTAGTTACCGCATTGCAATTTCGTATCGGGTCGTAAAACAGAATAATAATTCGTATATATATACCCCCCCCCCCCGTCTTCCCCTTGGACCATGAAATGATCGTACTGCCTTCATTTTTACCTCCCCGTCTCACTAACGAACTATCCTCTCAAACTCTCAACTCTGTACAGGAATACAGCCACTTCAAACTATGCTAGAAAATAGAAACCAGAAGAGAAGTGGAGTGTGCAGTGAATTAATCTTTTCTTATTACACGGTGTCTGGGAAACAGTGATGTAAAAGCAAAATAAGGTAATAACGACCGATTTCACCAGGCCAAATTCAGCCAACAGTAAAATTTAAAGTAAATTCGATTCCTTTTCTCGAGCGTTTTTTGTCTGAATTTTTGGGGGTAATGATAACGTCAGTAATTGAGGTGTTATACCTACGCAGAAAGGTTGCCGAAAAAAAGGGTTTTTCAAAAAAAATTCCTGCAATGATTTTTAATTAAAGAGTATAAACGTAAAAATTTATATGCATGTTGTAGTAACTTTTAATTTTAATCTGATTTTTTTTGTTTTAAAATAATGATTTATAATGCTGCTGTAGCCTTTTATTTTGGGATGCGGGTATGGGTATCGCCGTCTCGGGAACCATTTATTGGATAACCAACACCTCTGCCATAGGTCACCCCAAGAGGTTCGCTACATTTGTGAGGTTTGACGAGGACTTGGCGGCCGTGTGTCTGCCCACCTGCTTCGTGTCTGGCCAAATCGAGAGACAGTTTGAGAAGGTATTTTGACCTCACCGGCCAGAATCGCTCGACCCATCGCTATGCACCTCAGTTGAAGGGATGGATTTATACGTTCGTCACTTCATAACATATTTTTGTCTCGTTATATAAAGAAGGCAAATCTACAACGGTGAGCTTTGGCGTCATGAAATTCACAGCTTTTTCTGTCTGGCTATTTCTAGGTAAACCGACTTATTTTCATCTTACATAAATGTCTTTTTTATCGTGAGCTATAGGGCTTCGTAATACTTTTAAGTCAATTTAAACGATACGGCAGGAGGGTACCTATTTCTTATCCATTGAAAGTTTTCGGTTCTTTTACAAAACACTGTGTAACAAGTGCATCTATTTTTTGTATGAGTGTTTTATACACACTTGTAATGTGCATCAGATCCCGGCTTGCAGTCAAAACACAGTCGAGATTTCAAAAGGTCAGAGCTCTTGCATATTCCTCCCTCAGTTCTGGTCTCTAGCACTGACTAAAACATAATGGAAACTTGGAAAAAATATTTTTTAAAATTTAACCAAAAATTATCAGATATGATTTTAGATTTTCACTGCCAAAAGTATCCATGGCTAAAAGTAGTATCGTGATTTATTTTTGGGTATTTACGCCGTGATGCGCTACCTCCTTCCTTAGTCAACGTTTCGGACAGCATTACGTTGTCCATCATTAGGGCAGATGTGTAATTGTGTAATATCTCCTGATGATGGACACCGTCTGTTGTCCGAAACGATAGCTAAAGTATCGCAGTATCGCCCTAGTGTAAAACCACCATTCAGAATTGAAACGTTGCTTGAAATTGCTTCAGCCGTGTTTGGTGACCAGATTTGAATAGCCAGGTATTTTCCCACCTTCCTCTTCCCTATCTCCTTCCCCTCCCCGCTACCTTCAGCCTCACAACATACCCCAATTGGGGGTGCTATAGTCTCACTGTCTCCAGCCGGGAGCAGTTGGGACTCTTGTGCGGTATTCATATAAAACAGAAGTAGCGAAATACGGCAGAATAACCCAAAAATAAATCACAAAATATCACTTTATTATTTTTAAATGCATTTTCTATTTATTTATCCGTTAGGTACACCATATTAGGCAAGTTCACCTAAAAAAATTGTATTTTTGTAAACAGAAAATAACGTTAGTTTTGTACAGGTTACACAATTACAGTAGTATACCCAAACAACGCATACTTAGAATTTTGTATTGGTGCATATGTAAACATTACTGAGATAAAGTTTTATGTCTTTCGCCTAGTTATTTTTATTAGTGAAATTAGAAGTGACTATCATATTTCAATATTTGAAAACTTTTTTTTTGAAGTTGAAATAAAAAGTTTAAGTCATGCTGTATGCAAGCAACGCCTCTGTGTGAGTGCCGTGCTAGACTAAATATTCTCCGATATAATTCCATTAACTAAATTCTCAAACCTAGTACCTATTCGATTCACTGCAGTTCCGTTTCCGGTACAGTTCAACCGGAACAATTCCCGCCTATATTTAAACTGCAGCCACTGTATAAAAAGCGCACAAACCTTACAGTCACCACCCTTTCTATTCAACTGTGGTTTGTACCTTTTTACACGGTGTCCCCGACTCGCCTTGTTGTGCTACTTTTTGTAGAAGTTGAGTGTCTGGAGTTCGAGGCCTGCGCGGAACGGGGCTCGGCAAAACAATTGATTTTCTGATTTCGTTCAGGTGCATGCAATTTTTATTTTATCGCCAACCCTAGCCAACTTCGATAAGTTAGGCAACCTGGCAACACTTTGTTTTATATTACCTACATATTCCTGTACCTATTTTTGCGTTAAGACATTTTTTTTACATTAACTCCACACAGGAGGCCCTGAAGAACACAATTTCCCTCACGGCCTATGTCATCTTTGAGGATGCTGTGTGTAGTACTCGATGGTGGTCGAAAATCTTTAATTCATGTAACAAACAATTCAATGAATAAAGAAAACTTTAAAAAAAAAATTATAGGGAAAGGAAGTAGAGGAAGTTCTGGGAAGGAAAAATGTATGAGGGGTGGGTAGGAATCTGGGGTTCAATGTGTCCAGGAGTGATAGACTTACGAATCTATCCCTCCCACTGCAGTAAGAGGTGATGGGTCGAGATAGTCCGGCTGGAGAAGTCAAAAGGCTTCCCTCAATCAGTCTCGCATTAGATGGGCAGACGCGTATGCCAACAAGACCTAGACAAACCCCACCTCGTGAACCCGGGCATTCTTGCTAATTCACCAAACGAAGCGAACCACCCAGGGTGACCTATGGCAGGGGTTTGGTTATACAATAAATGGTATCAATGTGGGGTTCCCACCAAGGGGTTGCGGATTCTATGATCTGCTAGATAGGTCCTCCATCACTGAAAAATCAAAATTTTCCTCCTGTAATGATGATAGTACAACGCCCCTCAAGTAATATTAAAAAAAACATAAATATGAAAAATTAGCTAAGTAATATTATTATTATTTTAAACGTCCCAAATACAGGTTATCCGCCCACATCAGTTCCAAAATCATCAAAAGCGGTTGACACTCTTTTACATAGCCGAAAAACATATTGTCAAGTTCAACATAATAATATTTACTGTTATTCGACACCTTAACCGTTGTTCGCAAATGTACGATCTTAACCCGACATTGAATTATGGCACTTATCCCGTTTTCAAGAACTGCAACATTGTGACTTGTGACCACCTTGCTTTGTAAATAATATTGCGATATTATTGTGTGCAATTTCCAAGTATGGCTTCTTTGACACGAGTTTCTGATACCACTACCGCCCCCCCACCCCCCCCCACGAGGAATTTCATTTACCCACGCTATATTGTGTACATATTATTTGCTTGTACATAGTGAATACTACAATTCGAGGAATTTCTAAAGATCGATTTCACCAATCACGCTGAGCTGTCTTATAGGATTTTGTCGTGTTTTATTTAGAAAATTTCCTGATTGACATTAATTTTTTAATTGGTATGCGGATTTGAACGTGAAATGAAATACTGTTTTGAAAACAGACGAAAGACTCTTTCAGATTTTAATACACGCAATTAAAAATATTAAAATTTTAAAAAGCGACACTAAAAAGAGACAAACATACATATATAGGATTACGAAAGAATGAGATAGAATAATCGGTCTCCTCTGTATGCGGTGCTTCGTAGCCTCCCCGCTCTTGTCTACTTTCAAAGGGTTTCACTTCTACCACGCGTATTTTTTTGTTTAATTTATAAAATTAATTCCTTAAAAGATCACAAACTTTTATAAATCTTTCGAAAACATACAAGCAATGGCGGACTTTTTGTAATATTGTATTATAATTACTTGGAAGTTCTGTTGTAAACTTTTTAATGCAAATACAAAACGTGGTGTTTGTGCGTGCCACTTTCTAACACTGCTTAAATCATATATCTCACAGTAATACAAAACGAGATAGAACGATTTTTAAGAGACCATAATGTTTTTAATATTCTCCATGTACTCTTTACGAAAAGGCACAAAAATATCAAAGTATTGGCAGAGAAGCCAGTGTAACAATCCATGATAGAGTTCTCATACCAACCCCGATGCATGTCAGTAAGGCACGAACTGACGGAGGAAGGATGTAATAGGCGTTGGCTTTTTTTAGTGAAGTTTCCACATGGTCGTCTTTTGATATGGATTCGGGATGAAAAAGGGACATTTTCTATTTTGGTACCGATATTCGTAAATTTTTTTCGGATGGCAGAATTAAGGAACTCCAATGAAAAATATTATGGCTTTAAATTGTATAATTGAATCTATAAATCGTCTTTTAAAAACGAATAAAACACTAGCATATTAAAGCAGACCGTTTCCGAAATCAGGTGATTCAACTACTTGAATGTCAAGTGTCACAATAACAATCGCGTATGAGACGATGTATGAATGTGAATGTTTCCAGATAGAGTTGTGTTGCGGTCCATCCTCTCTTAAAACAGCTTGGTTATTTGTTACATTACTCATGTCTACTTTTAAAACTTCTGTCTTGGTTCTAACTTTATTATGTTTTCTTTTCCAGGTAAGTTACCCACCTCAATATCAGGCCTTTAAGATATATCAGAGCTGCAGTTCAGGTAAGAAAATACACAAAACATTCAACATTCATTATCTTCGAAATACATAGTAAAAAGAACCTTGAAATCCGACACTGTTTACACTTCATATTCAGTCCAAGATATCAACTAATTAATAACATGAATAACATAATACTATCTTGTCCTGTTTCTTGTTTTGTTTTCCTCACGTTTCCAGAACGTGACTGTGTATTTATGTTCTGTTTATCACAGTTAGAATTTTCCATGTTATTCTTTTTATTATACTGCCTGTTTTATGACCTGAAAGAAGGTTTCTCTTTATGTGACCACGTTTCCGCCATAACGCGGTTTGAGATACAAATTTATGTATCTGCAAAATACCTACATTTTTAAATAGCAATTCCTGAAATATTTAAATTTGCTAAAATAATCGTTTTGCTGACAAAGCAACTTAACAATAATTGTTATTTCTGAACAAGTGTTTTCACTGTTCGGAAATATAAGAATATGGCATTACCTGATGGGGAACGTTCTGAAGTTAAGGGAAGTGAGAAGATGAATGGTGATCTTTCACCAGGTGGATACAATCAAACACTCTGTAGAAACACTTTTTTTTTTACTGACAGAGCAACTTGGTGAAGCAGTTTGGTGAATTTAAAAAATTATCGAATGTAACTGTAATCAGAATTTATTTTATTGACAACAATTAGAGTGCTTCAAGTAAATACTAAGAAAATTTCAAGTTATTAGAATTATTAATATTGTTATCGACACATTACTAGGAACGTTTTATTCTCATATTTGTTTATCTGCTGCACCTTGCGCATATCCAACACCGTTTATTTATTTTTTTATGATTTTCTCACGTTTTCTACTTTTTTTTACCGTTTTCTCCGCTTTTTACGTATCGCACAATAATTTCTTAATTAGGAGCAAACAATATGGCGTCTTGCATTTTTTAGATTAGTAATTTATAAATATTATTTAAGCTACTATTTCTTAGACTGAATGCTGTAGAAATGAGATCCCTGAGGCGTATGTGTGGTAAAACCATGTATGATCGTGTGAGAAACGCGGAGATCCGCAAAGAATGCAAGGCTGATGTAAGCGTAATGAGTAAGATCAAGAAAGGAATTCTCTGATGGTTCTGGCATGTAGAGCGAATGAACGAGGAAAGGTGTGTAAGGAGAATATATGACGCAAATGTGAATGGTAGAAGAAGTCGGGGACGCCCGAGAAAGACATGACACGACCAAGTGAATCAGATACTTGAGTCGGGCCATGTCAAGAGTCAGAATAATAGAAGAGCGTGTATGAGACGATGTATTTTTTTTAAATTTTTTTTTTACATTAACTCCACACAGGAGGCCCTGAGGAAAATAATTTCCCTCAGGGCCTATGTCATCTTTGAGGATGCTGTGTGGAGGGTCTTTTTGAGGAAAGGAAGGAATTAACATGGGTCTTGAAGAGACTCATGTTGTAGGAGGGAGGAAACACAGAGGCCGGTAAATCGTTCCACAGCCGAGCTGTTGAACTCAAGAACGAATCGTAAAAACGACCCGTTCTCATGTGACTAATATCAACTGTGTTCAAATGTTGGGCGCGTGTTTGGTATGTTTCCCGACTATGCACCGGTGCCGAGGGGATCAATGACGCTAGTTCCTCGGAGCATCTTCCATTGTAATACCGGTAGAACAAGGACAGCATTCCCACCTGACGCATATGCTCTAAAGATTGCAATCCGTATGAATGTGAACGAGGCCAAGGAGTGTGTGCCAAGACCGAGTTGTTTGGTGGTCCGTCCTCTCTGCCTACCCCTGCGGGAAAACGGCGTGATGGTTAGTTAGTTAGTTACTATTTCTTGCTATTAAATTATAAAACATTGTTTCCAAAAGCATTGAAAAACGCTGTTTTAGTCCATAATTTTAATTCTATGTGTATCTTTATTTTATTTATTTATTAGTATTATTTCACCTGCCGTGCTAGGTATATCGTACATCCCAGTGTTATTGCGGTGAAGATTACAGATTTAAATTATACATAATACGTTTGATAATAATAATTAATCGTTCATTACGCAATTTAGGGAATTTTTGTCGCTCTTTTAAAAAAAAAGTTATAAAATTGGATACGGAATATTGGAAATGTATAAAGGGAGAGGTGGTTAGAGTGTAAAATATATGGGTATAGTGATTGAAATGTATTTTTAAATGTAAGGATCATTGGATCATTAGCGTTATTTGTGTTTTGAAAGTAAGGAGGGGGGGGGGGGGGTGGCTAGATTTTATATATTAAGATTATGATTTTGAAAGAATATTCAGGAAATAAATTTCTGTCCTGAAGTACTTCATGAGTAGACATACATAAATAATTTCCTATAACTTAACCTACTAAGAAGTAAGTTAATTACGTTTGGTCCCACCTATTGTAATTATTTACATACGTTTTGCAAGTTATCGGGTCTAATAAACCGTTTATCTATCTTTACCAACGTGTGCAATAAAAATAAAGTGTTATGGTGCTTGTTTTTGACTAAGCCTGTATACCTAATAAGATTATTTTTCACTAGGTTAGTAATCATTTTTCATTGTGCTGATCAATTTAACATTTCCTCGAAAATGACTGCAAAATTGGAATCGTGAGCAATATTAGAATCAATGCTTTATGTATTCTTTTTTGAAATCTTTGTGCTTACGTAACTGGTTTCATTGTCAATCGCTAGTGAATTCATTTTGATATAACCACTAAAAAGATTATCCGATAGGAGTGTGATTTATACTGAATTAAAATAAAACCGATTCGCCAATTTACGGAAGACCTTTCGACTTCCAGGCCGTAATAGATACTCTCAGTATCGCCCTAGCGGAATACCATCATTCAGAATTAAAACGTTGCTTAAGATGACTTTAGTCGTGTTTGGAGGTTTGATCTGAATAGCCAGACATTTCCCCACTTTCCCCATCTCCGTGTCTTTTCCCTTCCCATTCCAATTGGGGATTCCATAGTCCAAATGGTTAGTATAAAGTAGTTAGGATTCTTGTGCGGTAGTCGTAAAAAAGGCCTTGGCAGATCAATACAATTATTTTTCTTCTGATTAAGGTTAAATGGAACTTAGATTATAATCTACGCATTCACAGATGGCGCAATTTTATTATTTTATGTTAAGGTTAAACGTCACGTACGTTATAATCTACGCATTCACAGATGACGCCAATCAAATTATTTGAGGTTTTTAATGCTTTTTGCACGTTACGCTTTAAAATATTAAGGTAAGGTAAAGGGTGCCTTTCTTGAAAGCCTTCAGCCTTTTTGAAAGATTTGGGTTTGTTTATGGACAAAACTATTTATTTATATTCTGATTAAATATGTACGGGCGCGAACAATTATTTACCTTAATATTTTAAAGCGTAACGTGCAAAAAGCATTAAAAACCTCAAATTATTTGATTGGCGCCATCTGTGAATGCGTAGATTATAACGTACGTGACGTTTAAGCTTAAAACACTTTTTGCAAGTTATGTTAATATTAAAGTGAATTAATTTTGTTTGCGTCCGTACATGTACATGCAAACAAATGTACATATCCAATATGAATTTAAATAAACAGTTTTGTCTATAAACAAACCTAAATCTTTCAAAAAAGGTTAACAAATCAATTTTTGTCTCGGTGACTCAATCCAATATTGTGTTTGTTATCTTTATAGTCTGATACTTTTTTTTCTGGGTTTATAAAGACTAATAAAAAAAATACTCGATTATTTCAAAGACAAATATTTATTCTACTCGCAGTATTTAATTGATCAGTGATCTGATTTTTAAATCAAAATCACATGATTTTGCATTATTTTGCCTTTAACCAGCCAGCGGCTGAGAATCCAAATTTCGTCGAAAGATGTTCTTGCGATTGTACAGGGCGGTTCTAATAAGAAAGATTAATTGTTCTCCGTACCAGCTTTTTAAAATTGTAACTCAATATTGATATTATTTCATTCAAAATTAGCTTTAATTTATACCTACATCCAAAAATGATGAAAGGAGTGATGATAAAACTATTCAAATTATGTACTCTTTGGACTTATTTTTTGATCAAATGTATTTATAATTTTTCAAAAATGTCTAAGCAAAATAAGAATTTTAAAAAAATCTTAAATATATTAGTTTGTAAGATCGTAAATAAATAGATAAACCAAGTATTTTCGTCACAAAACACGGGCGTGGAACTTTCTTTAATGATTTTATTTAAACTAAAATTTAAATTCTGAAACACAGCTTTTCCAGATAATTTATTGATTTATTTTACTGCATGATTATATGATTTGCAATGTGTGTTGTGTAATACAATATTTTGTTTGAAAATTTGGCGACGACCTATGGTACATATAACCTTATTCTACTAAAAATAAACAGTTTTCTCAAAATTTAAAACATAACTTTACTAGATAAAAAAAAACCTTTGAAATCAATTTATAATTTTCTGTGGAAAAGAGTCAATACGTCTAAAATTTGATTTAATAATATATTAATACTTCGGTTTTCCCTGGTTGTTCCCTCTTAATGTGAAACACTACTATGGACGTGTTGTTTCAAAAATTTGAACAACATTTTCATATTTCATTATATTATGGAAGTAAATTTTCACGTTCTGTGTAAGTTCTGTTATTATATCACTATAGGGCAGTTGCTTCATAAAACTGAAATAATAATAGAACTTGAACAGAGCTTTTCAGAACGTAAAAATTAACTTTAAATATTTGATTCATTGTTTAAATATTTTGAAACAGTAGTAGTTTTTCACCTTAAAGGCGTTATTTTTTACCAAAAATTTGGAGCAGTCATTAGAATTTCAGGAACTTGTTGCAATTCGAGCAACACCAGAAACATGTCGCAAATTATTCATAAAATCAAGTGTTTATTGCATAACTTCCCATTCACAATCATTTCCTTCAATTTGTTCACCATTTTTTACAATTACGAACAAGTTATGAATGAACTCTCAAAACCCACCTCCAGTCACCTCCGCAATCTTTGAATTATTACTTACTATCGAGTTCCTCTTTATCTTACTGAATTTCTAACCACAATAGTATTACAGACGTATGAACTAAAAGTGAAATCTCCCGCGGCGGTTTAAAAACACCCATTTAGCAGCAACTTTGTAGAACAACGTTACAATCGGAGTTACTCATTTGCGTGTTGTGTATTCTGTGTGAATTTATGGATATACAATACACAATGGGCAGCCGGGCACACAATGGAAGACGCTCATAACTGCTAACTGTAAGCATCATCGCTTTTCTTCATAATAATGCGACCTACGTAAGATTGTTAGTAGAAATCTTAAATATATGTAATATAGATGCCGAAATCGTATAAAATATGTATGTTATAAAGTTATAAACATATAAACGAAACTCGGGAGCGGTGGCGGCTTACCTTCGCGGTCATACGGACATTGACAATCCAAAAGCGAAGTATAAATTATTTATTGTTTGGATAGCAAAAATCAAACTTAATAAAACGAACTGATGGAAATAAATATGCGTCGATTATAATTTTTATGTATTGCACTGTTGATAAGTATTATAACATCTTATCGTCGAATTTCTTCATATTTTTTATCTACGGACATTCCCTCTTTATCTAATTCACCAGGCTATACTATACTACGAGTATCTGACAATCTTTTAAAGACAATAGTGGAAAATTAGACCTTTGAGACTTCACGATATAGAAAAGGAGTTGGGAAGGTAGGGATGGTAGGAAGGAAAGTAAGTACCTGGCTATCCATATCGTTGGCATAAAGTTCTAGTGCTGTAACTACAAAATGTCAATTGTTGGCAAAAAAAAGAAATTGCAAAATAACGATCTTCACAATTAAATGAAGATACTTCAAGTAAAGTTTTATTATAACTTAATGCATTTTTTTATTAAAGTATATATATTTTTTATTTTTTTATTTATTTATCTATAATAAAATATATTTACATTGGTTTTATTTGTATGCCTGTCTCACTAGGGTATACCTGTGACGAGACAGGCGTACAGGTATATAAATGAATATTGTAGTTACAAGGATATTTAAGGTAAAATACATATCACTTTGAATAGAATTAAAACAGAAAGGTGATTGGAAGGGTGGTAAATCTTTTAAAGAGAGTTATTTTATAAATGTTGGAGATGAAGTAGAGAAGTAAATTCTGCCTAATCTATTTAAAGGTCAAATTTGACAGGATTCCATTATTTTTATTTATTTTATATGGGTTAAGTTGTATGTGAATATTAAAGGGGTCATCCCCTTTTTTGTATTTTTTTTTGGTGAACTAAGTAAACATACATATAAACATACACACAAACGTCTGCGAATTTTGACCACACGTTTATTCATATTTTGAGCACACTTTTTATTTAGCTGGAAATCGTCGCTCATTGCTCATATACGATTTTTTTATATTAAGACTATTCGACACCTTGGAGATACGCAAAAACCTAACTTTATAATTAAATCTGAGAGATACCACATGTTGACTGTAAATAAAATATTAATTTTTAAACCCTACAATGTTTATTACCTATTGGATTTATATTTATTTCCATGTGAATTTTAAATTACGTATGCAATCTTTTTATGGAAATATATCAAATAACAAAATTTAAATGTAAAGATTTAATATAACAACATTATGTATGTATGATTGCATGTGTGTATAAGCATATATTTTTTATCTTTTTATTATTTATATTATTTTTTTATCTTTTTAGACCTATGTCTACTTTGATACGTATCTTTTTTTTTTCTAAATATGCTATGTTATTTACCCTCCTCAGAACAGACTTTTTCTAGTGAGGTGGGTAAATTAAATCTACGTACATAAATGAAAATAAAATAAACACCCGGGTTGCCGGCACTGAAACAGAAACTGAACTGAAAACTCATTTTTGGACATTTTTGTGGTTACCACACTTTTACTCTAAGACTCTAAGCCATCTAGTGACTAGATGCGTTGTTCACAAAGTTTATAAATGAATGGTTGACTGTCACCAGAATACCTACGAGTACTTATCACTCTCTTTTCGACAATAGTGGAAAATTAGACATTTAAGTCTTCACACCGTGGGCGACCCATTGTTTGACAGGTAATAAAAATAAACCCCCAAAAGGCCCGTTGTAAATAATAGCAAATTATGATTGTAAACGCATAAAATCACCGCTACGGAGAGAAAGTTATTTCCGATATAACGGTCCATACAATTCTTTGTCATCGCTGTTCGCTATTGGAAGCCGATGACAATGTATCGAGGTTAATTCAACACAAAAGGCGATGGTGGATTTTGAGTTTGTCATTTCCCATCTCGGGACTCGGGACCTCTCTCTATTACCTACCATTGATATTCAAAATACTGGGTAAGCCGATGTGTCAAATACAGTACCTTCTCACAACTGATGCTTTGCTTTCATACAGCATGTTTCAAATTTGTATTCCACTTAAGATGAAGCCATACTAAATAATGCAAAATCATACAAAATCGTATGTTTTAGTTTTGAAAATTTGACTGCTTAGAACTATTATAGATGCTTCAATTAAATACTGCGTGTAGAACATACCTTGGCCCTTAAAAATATCGGTCATTTTTTTTAATAAGTCTTTTAATAAGCTTAAAAAAAATAAAGTATTAGGTCTATAATAAACATTTTTAACTGAAAACTCTCCTACTTATAAACACTTTTTCGGATATGGTTTTATTGCATAATGTGGCAAATTCAGTTTCTTATATAATTATATAATAATCAGTATTGTCGCATGTCTCGCGACGAACGGTCGTTTAACGTGACTGACACTGCAAAAATAAACTGCTTACAAACATAAATTTAACACCTTCGGGACCATGTTCCAAAATGGAACTCAAAATAAATATTGAAAAAATACTTACGGAACTTAATAAAATTGGCAGTACAAAAGCTGCCAAAGAAGCTAAAACCGAAATTGAATCAATATTAATCAATATCGAAGACTCATGGAAGCTTGAAATAACATCACTACAAAACACAATAATTAGTCTACAAAATAAAGTAATTCTAAATCAAGAGGATTACATAGACAAATTGGAAACATTGATAAAAAAAGCTTCAAGTGAAGAAAAAAAATATGAAGAAAAAAGTTACGCAATGGTGTTAAGGGAGAAATCGCACCCAATACCCAAAGCAAATTTTGCGCTACTAATCTCCTCAAAAAAAGACAAGCCTGCAGATGAAATCGAAAAAATATTAAAAGACAAAATAAAAGTATCCAAATTAGGAATAGGAATTTCTGGACTAAAAAAAACTTATCAAAACAAAATAATACTAACATGTGAGAAACAAACTGATACCGAAAAAATTATAAATGAAATCAACAAAAACCCAGATATTGAAATACACGCTAATGAAATAAAGAAAAAAAAACCTTGCATTATCATTAAGGGAGTTGATGCTTGCTACAAGGAAGAAGAACTACTTATAGATTTGATAAATCAAAATGAAGATATAAAAAACGCCATGACCTCAGAAACTGAAAATGAACCCATTATTGTCAAGAAAAAGCTCAAGAACAAAAAATCGGAAAAATTATCAAATTTCATTATCCAAACTACAGCAAAACTAAGAAAAATAATAATATCGAAAGAAAGGATCAACATTGGATACTCAAAAGCACACGTAGAAGACTGCTTTCCACTCATGCAATGCTATCATTGTCTTGGATATGGACATACATCACTAAGATGCCTTGAAAACATGAAGAGTCCCAGATGCCTCCACTGTGCAGGAGAGCACAAAATACAAGACTGCCCCAAAAAACAAGAGCCTGCCAAATGCCACAACTGCACTAACAGAAAGGGTTACCAAAATGAACATCCAGGTAACAGTTACCTATGTGAATTCCGCAAGAAAATGTTAAAAAATGCACAAATGCGAATCGAATACGAGTAAGTTTGCATTTTGCATACTTATTTTTTTATCCCCTTAAATATGAATAATTTTTACACTAAACAATTAGATGATTCTCTCAATATTGCGGAACATATTTGTGACACTTTAAATGATTGTAATAACATTGTAGATAAAATACCGAATTCATTCTCAATATTACATTTAAATATTAGATCAATGAAACGAAATTTTAATGAATTCTTACTTTCAATTAATTTACTAAATCATAAACCGGACGTTATTGTGTTAACTGAAGCATTCACCAGCGATTACAATAAATTTTGTATACCTAGTTATAGTTACTTTATGACACAGCTTGCTATTAACCGAAATAGTGGTATTGTTGTATTTGTTAAATCCTGCTATTCAAACATCACAGTGAAAGAAGTACCTATGCAGCGAGTAAATTGCTTAGATATTAATGTAACTGTAAATAAAGTATGTTTTAATATTATCGCAATTTACCGAACGCACGCATCTAATGAGTATATATTCATGGATGAATTAAGAAGCATTATTTTATCAAAAAAAAAATAATCAGAATATAACAATAATTGGTGATTTTAATTTAGATGTTTCTAACGAAAATAATAACAAAATAAAAACTGAATTTATCAATCTTATGTCAGAAATGAATTTTAAATTATGTATAAAAAATTATACTAGAGAAATTACGGGTCAACGTCCTTCATGTATTGATCATATATGGTGCAACACTAAACATACCGACAAATTACTTACGATAATATTAAAAAATAATATTACTGACCATCACACTTGTATCTCTATACAACAACTTAATAATAAACACAAAATTTCAGAAAGTAATGTTTTTACAAAAAAGTCATTAAACCTTAATAAATTAAGTGTAAAAATAAGTACGGAAACGTGGCGACCCGTATTAGAATCTACATGTTCTGAAACAAGCGCAAATATTTTTGATAATATTCTCTGCAATTATATTACCGCATCGACTGATATTAAAACTATTCATATTAAAGCAAAATTCAAAAAAATAAAACCATGGATTTCACATGGCTTAGTCGTATCTATTAGAAAAAAAGAAGAGTTATATCACCTGACAAAGAAATTTCCTTTAGATAAAAAAATATTTACATATTACAAAAAATATAGGAACAAATTAACCTCTTTAATAAAAACAACTAAAGAAAACTATTACAAAAATGAAATTGACCTGGCTAAACAAAATGTAAAACACATTTGGAAAACGATAAATGAAATAAATAGTCGAAAAAACAAAATTAATCTAATTAAAAAAATTTATATCGGGAAAAACTCTGTTGATGCCGTAAGGGAACCGACAAAATGTGCTAATACCTTCAACAAATATTTCGCTAACGTCGGTCAAAATTTAGCTAAACGGATCGATGAAAATTATAAAATAGATGATATCGAGAAGGATTGCCTTAAACAAAATAATCTGTCAGTTTTCCAACCAGTAACAACAAATGACATAAAAAATATAATAAATGAATTAAAAGGTGGATCTGCACCAGGATTTGATGGAGTCACAGTAGAAATATTGAAAAAATACAACAATTTTTTAAGCATTCCAATTACACACATTATAAATATTAGTTTGAATAGTGGAATATTCCCTTCCATTTATAAAAAATCAATCGTAACACCCATTTTTAAATCAGGCAGCCCTGAGGAAATATCAAATTATCGACCTATATCTCTAGTCTCAAACATTGCAAAAATTTTTGAAAAGATCGTAAAAAAGCAACTCATGTACTACATTGATAAAAATAAAATACTTAGTCCTAGCCAATTTGGATTTAGAGAGAAACTAGGCACTCATGATGCCATTGCTGAACTAACCTCAACTATATATAATGCATTAGATAAAAAAAACAAATGCCTTGGCATTTTTATTGATTTACGCAAGGCTTTTGATAGTATCTCCCATAAAAAACTAATTAATAAATTAAACGATATCGGTATTATTGGTAAGGTTAGGTATTGGCTACAAAGCTATCTAACTCAAAGAAGTCAAAAAGTAAAATTAAATAACTCACTAAGTATAGATGAAACATTAGAATTTGGGATTCCCCAAGGGACTGTTATTGGACCAATTTTATTTATAATATACGTAAACCAAATGTTTAAATTATCACTAAATGGAAAACTTATATCTTTTGCTGACGACACTGTAATAATTATCGAAAAAAAGACGTGGAATGATATTACCAATGCAGCCAATCAAGACATGAAGGTTATAAAAAACTGGTTCGATAATAATCTATTATCACTCAACACAGAAAAAACATATTATATTCCATTCTCTCTACAAGAAGATGTGCCAAATAATTTAATTAACATAACAATTCATTCTAAAAATTGTACAAATGACGGTACGTGTAATACGAACTGCGCTAAGCTAAATCATAAATCTAGTATAAAATATCTTGGAATCTTAATAGATAAAAATGTTAAATGGAAAGATCATATCAATCTCACTGTGGAAAGAATAAGAAAACTTATCTATGTATTCTATAACATACGAAAAATTTTAAACAAGAAAACCATAAAAATTGTATATTTTGCATTAATTCAGTCCTTATTACAGTATGGCATTATTGGGTGGGGAGGGGCCTTTAAAGCTTCCTTACAACCTATAATCATAATTCAAAGAATAATTATAAAAATTATCCTTAGGAAACCATACGACTTCCCTACTCTAGAGATATTTCGAGAATTTAATGTACCATCCGTCACAGAATTGTATAAGAGAAACGCCTTATATCAAATTTATAAAGAGTATTTTATTAAAAAAATTCACTCCTCTGATAGCATAAGCAATAGATTTAAAACGAATGGCTTAATAGCCATACCTATGCTTAGAACTACCACGGCTCAGCACCACTATCTGTATCTAGGTGTAAGATGGTACAATATATTATTATCTAAAAACAAAATTAGTGTAACTGAAACATTGAAATATGAACAATTCAAAAAACAAATTAAGTCACTGAAATTGGATAATGATATATTGTGCCCTTAATTTAATTTAATTTAATTTACCCTTACTCTAATTGTAATATTTAATATTTAAAAAAAAAAGTATTGACCTTGTATAACAATTTTTTTTCCTAAATTACGAACCTATGTCAATTAATATTTGTATTTATCTCATAAGTTCTTCGAAAAAAATAATATTTGTATTTATCTCATAAGTTCTTTTTAAACATTTAATTAGAAATTTGTATTTATAAAAAAATAATATTTGTATTTATCTCATAAATTCTTTTTAAACATTTAATTATATTATATGAGATAAATACAAATATTAATCAATTAATATTTGTATTTATCTCATAAGTTCTTTTTAAACATTTAATTAGAACATTATTATTATTTTATTTTTTGCGTGTGAATAAATACTCCTCCCATAAACACGAGCTCCCAGAGCTCAACTTATGGAGTAGTAGAATAAAAAAAAAATGTTGTTTAACCTTGCAAATGTTATCATTTTTTAATGTAAAAACAAGTCTTGAAATAAATAAATAAATAAAAAAAAAAAAAAAAAAATTATCGCGAAAAAAAATGATATTTACGTCCGAACCTCACAAAATAAAATATAATATGCATTTTCGCGTTGGTATTTTTGACATCACGGCGACAATACGGCAGTCGACGAATTTGTTATATCAAAGTGAACCTTATACCGTCCACCGAAGAACGACTGGCAGCCGCCCCATTCTTCCGTCATTACTCCTCCGAACGGAGCGGAGAGAACACGTGTTATGCTCCGCGCCGCTTATTTTCGTGAAATCAATTTAAAAATTCCGTTTTATTACAATAAACAATACATAAAAAAGGAATTAATGTTTTTTACAGGCCTTTACGAAACCAACACGTAAAAAAAAATCTCAAATATCTTTTCCAACCTTTCCAAAAGCTTTTTCTCAAGTATTTTTAAACTCCTCCCATAAAAGGGCGTGATTTCCGATTTCGATTTTTTCCTGTACTAGTGGATCGCCTTAAGGGCCATTAACCAGCCAGCGGCCGAGAATTCATATTTCGTCGAAAGATGTTCTTACGATCGTACAAGGCGGTTCCAATGGGAAAGAATAATTATTCTCCGTACCAGCTTTTTTAAATAATAACTCAATATCGATTTTATTTAATTCAAAATTTGCTTTAATTTATACCTACATTCAAAAATGCTGAAAGGCGTTATGATAAAACTATTAAAATTATGTACTTTTTGTGATTATTTTTTGATCATAAGTTTTTATAATTTTTTGATAATGTCTAATCAAAATAAGATTTAAAAAAAATATATTAGTTTGTTAGACCGTAAATAAATAGACAAACTGAAATATTTTCGTCACAAAACACGTGTGCGGATCTTTTTTTAAATGATTTCATTTAAATAAAAATAAAAATTCTGAAACATAGCTTTCCCAGATAATTTATTGATTTATTTTACTGCATGAATATATGATTACTAAAATGTGTGTTGTATAATACAAAATTTTGTTTGAAAATTTAACAAATCTGTCAACGACCTACGGTAAAACCTTATTGTACTAAAAATAAACATATTTCTCAAAATTTAAAACATAGCTTTACGAGATAAAATAATAGTCTTTCGAAATCAATTTATAATTTTTTTTTGGAAAAGAGTCAATACGTCTAAAATTTGATTTAAAAATGATATATTTCCGGTTTTGTCTGGTTATTCCCTCTTAATACCATAAAATTAAAGTGAATATTAGAAATAAAAATGATGTCAACCCCTCAGGCCTCTGGCCTATTTTGTAGGAAGGTCAAAATATTTCGCCTTTCAAATTTTATCTACGTTTTTAAATTCGTAAAAAACATATATAATTTTTTAAACGTAAATTTTTTTATTACACTTAGAAAAGTTTTAAAAATGGTTTACCTAACGTTTTTTTCTGACTAAAATTACTGATTACGAAAAAATAATAACACACACAAATTTTATTAGTTAAGTAAATGTTATAGTCAACTCACTTTTTTATCGTTTCGTGAAAGAAGAGTAGGTTAGAAGATCCAAGACGAGCCCAGAAGGGGCGAGAAGCTGCAAGAAAAGGTAAGAAGAGGCAGAAAGAAGAAGCAAGAAGAGCCAAGAATAAAGAACAGATAAGGTTCCAGAAGATCCAAGAAGAGGCAAGAAGGGAAAAGAACAAGCAGCAAGAGCCGAGAAGAGACGGGAAGATTCAAAAAGCGGCAAGAAGAGACAAGGCGAACAAAGCAGAGGCGAGAAGATCCAAGAAGATTCGTGAAGGTCCAAGAAGAGTCAAGAAGAAACGATAAAATCCCAGAAGAGACGAGAAGAAGCAAAAAGAGACAAGAAAAACCGAGTTGATGCAAGAAGAAAGAAGGCATAAAAAAGGAAAAAATATTTTTTTCTAAATTAAAAAATCATAACGCTCAATCCATTCCTTTATTCCTGCCCATCCTAAATTCCAATATTGGCTTATTAGGTTGCCATGTATACCGGTTGATTAAACTCCAACCTCCTTCCCATCCTCAGAGCACGTGTTCCAGTCCTAACAAATCAGTGCCCCTCGGTGTACCGGTCTCACCGGGACAGGAGTGCTCCTGGCTGGGGGGTACAATCGTATCGTATCGTAGAACGTGTTTCAAATTCAAATTGAAAATGTTTCACCAATGAAAAATACCCCGCATTGCAAATATGTAAACTAGCATTGTATTGTAAACTAGCGAGTTCCCGGCATGCGTTGCAATTCCACTTAAATAAATAAATTGTTTTTCTCTGCATTGCTTCCCCTCCCGTGTCCCCCTCCCCTCCCTCTTTACCTCTCCACCTTCCACGCCATCCTCCTCCCCTCTTCCGCTTCCTTCCGCCCTGGATTTCCCTCCTCTCTCTCCTTCCCCCCTGCCGCTAAACTATATGAAATACACCAATTTTTCAAAAAAACTCGTGCGCCCCTATTGCAAAATTTTTATAAAAAATTTATAACGCCAGATCTCACTAGTATATATAGAAACTTCGCGGAGGTGGCGCACCAAAATTTCATCGCAATCTGATGAATGTTATGGGAAATAATTTCATAATCTCATTATTATGTATAGAAATCATTGCGGGCATGAGCACATCACATCCTTAAAGTTTCATCGCAATCGGTTGAACGGTTTAGGAACACGTAAGGGACAAACAAAGAAACATTCATTTTTATATACACATTAAGATTACTAATTTAGTTGTACGTAAGTATAGGTTTTTCGAGTATTTAGTAGACATTATAATGGCAAAATCATTTCGTTCATGTCAGCCGCTATCTTTCCTTTTTTTTTCTTTGCCTACCCAACAGAATTGATCCCAGTGGCGTGTCGTCATAGTACCCCTATCAATTAAAAAAAAAAGTATAGTTCCCTTTTACTTCACGGCCCGCGCACTCAATTTTAAGATCCTCAAGTAAGAAGTAGGAGATTTATGTCTGGTGTCATTTCTCGAATCAAAGTTATGTAATTTGTTATTATTATTTTTATTATTTTTTATATATATTTTTTAAATTTTTTATTATTATTATTTCTTATTTAACTATGATTTAGTGACATGTAATAAGTGATTAAGGTATATTTATACCGTTGATATTAAATAAATAAATTTTCTAATATTGTCAGGTTATTCGTAACCCGGGAATATTTGTTTTTATTTTAAAAAAAATAATGTTTAAATCAAATCAAATGATATTTATTGTACAAATAAAAAATAAAAAGGGTGTAGCTTATGGGTAGACCCTATTTCTTCCAGCTAACCACTTTAATAATATAGTACTTATCTTTTTTGGATATTTGTGTCCCGGTAAAAGCTACGCCACTGATCATATTTATATTTAGTTGAAGTGCATTCGTAATACCACACAGATAACAGTATCAGTGAAGAGTGCAAATCACTTGAAATGACTCTTTTATCAGTGAATCATCGTCCATATCAATTAAACGTTTTCGTACATAGAAATCCTTTTTTCTATCATAATATTTCATTTCAATAATCTGATAAGATAAGTACCTACCTGCATAATTTCCATTGTGTGAACGTAAATCTGTAAAAACGGTGACCGGACAACTCAGAATCATGCAACTTCAACACATCCTTTAAAAAGGGCTTCAAGGCCTTGACTTGAGTTGACCAGTCTAGACATTCTGCACAATGGTGAATAATATCCATAATTAGTCGAGTGTTGATTGAGGAATAGCAGTTCATTGTTTCTGAGTCTACGAGAATGCATATTGAAAGGGGTGAGTTGTAGTAAAGTAGGTGAATCAATAATACTTAAAAACTTATCAATAACAATTAAAAACTTTGAATCGTTCCAAATCATTAAACTATTGTTAGAAGCCTAATAAAACATAACTCCATATTTTGGTTGCCCTTCAATAAAATTCATATTCATACTATTGAAAGAATTCAAAGAAAATTTCTACGTTTCGTAAATTTTAAACTTAACATCCCTTTAGAGCACATAAATTACCCATCGTTAATGAATATTTTAAATATCCCAACTTTAGAAAACAGACGAAAAATAAACTACCTAACCTTTTTATTAAAATTATTAAACTCTAAATTCGGCTGTTGTGAACTCCTGCAATTAATTAATCTACATGTACCTACACGAACAACTAGACAAACATTAACATTTTATATACGTACAACTGTGATTACAACTATGATACATTTCAACTGTTAAGTTTAGGCATATTATTACTCCAGAACAGCATGGTTTTGTAACCGGTCGGTCAACCACAACCAATCTTCTATTATATGAACACTATATCTATGAAGCTTTCACGTCTCGTGCACAAGTAGATTCAATATATACTGACTTTTCAAAAGCCTTTGATAAAGTAAATATTGATATCCTTCTCGCGAAACTGCAAGCCCTTGGTATACATGGATCATTCCTAAAATGGTTGAATAGTTACCTCTGTAACCGTGAACTCATGGTAAAATTAAATAATAAATTTTCGTATAAATTTAAAGTAACTTCGGGAGTTCCTCAAGGCTCTCATCTGGGCCCACTTCTCTTCATTTTATTTATAAATGATCTATCTTTATGTTTTGATGATGTTAAATTCATTCTATTCGCAGATGACCTAAAGCTTTTTAAGATTATAAAATCTTTAAATGATGCACTTATCCTTCAGCAAAATTTAGACAGACTTGCTAGCTGGTGTGAAATAAATAAATTATTCCTAAATGTAAAAAAATGTTTCCACATGTGTTTTTACCGCTCACGGATTCCAATATCTACATCGTATTTAATTAACAATAATGAAATTGCATTAGTACCATTTATCAAAGACCTTGGTGTTATTTTTGACCGGAAACTTACATTTGATCGTCACTGTGAAACAATTTCCAATAAGGCCATGCAAATTCTAGGTTTTGTAATACGTAACACAAGGACTTTTCAAAACATTGAGTCAATTAAGCTACTTTACTGCTCTCTTGTAGGATCGCAGCTGGAATATGCATCTCCTGTATGGTCACCGATTTATACCTGTAACTTACACCGTTTGGAGAGAGCACAAAGAAAATTTCTTCGATATGTTCAATTCAAATTGAGACAGCCTGTAATTGAAATACGCTACAATGCATTAATGTCTGATCTGAACCTACCACTACTTTCTACCCGGCGTACTATTAATGACATTCTTATACTTTTTAAATTACTGAACAATCTCATAGACTGCCCTCAAATGTTAAGTGTTATAAATATTCGTGTCCCTGTTAAATCAACTCGACTCCACCACCTTTTCCACAGTGACAATCATAGCACTAACTATTCCTATCATTCACCGTTAGTGCGTTTTCACCGAACTGCCAATACGTATACAGACCTTTTCGATATTTTCAAAACCTCATCATCTTGCATCAAAGCAAAAATAACTAGTTATTTATGTAACTGATATGTTTGTAAAATGATAAATATTTGTTGTACTAATATACATCGTATGTATGTACTGTATGTTATTCTATATATATATGTAATGTTTGTAAATGATCGATACACCTGTATTATGTATGTAATAGCCCTATGTACGGGCGTTTAAATAATAAATAAATAAATAAATAAACTATGATTTGCATTCTCCGATACAACGTCTACATAGTCTTGGTAACAAATACTTTAACAATATGGATGTATTTGTCAATAATTATTTGAACTTAGCAAACTTCAAACGCCATATGTGCCAACTATGTATTTCTACCTATCCCATAAACTAATGTGAACAACAATAATTTTAAATATTAGGTACCTACTTTATGTCAACTCCTATATTTTATGGACTATATTTTGTTTCTTATATTTTATGTTATCTGTATTTTGTTAACGCTTATATTTTATGTAACCTATATTTTGTTTTTAACATATATTATGTATTTTGTAAACTCATTATTTACACGGTAATTTAAAAAAAACATGTACTGTATTCTTTGTAAAAGTCCTATGGGCGGTTAAATAAATGAATAAATATAATACAATTAACCCGATCCGGCCTGCCACGTAGTTGGTGAGCAGACGTATCCGCTGCCAAAATCCGGTTAAACCTAACCCCGTGAACCCAGGCACCCCTGCTAAGTCACCAAACGTAGCGAACCACTTGGGGTGACCACTTGAGTGTGTTGGTTATCCAATAAATGGTTCTCGGGCGGCGGTACCTACCCATACCTGCCTTTCAAATTAAAATAAATAAAAACAATATTTACAGTGTCGATTTTTTTGTACTTACATAATATATGCTGGTAAGTACTCGTACATACATTATATAGACAAGTTGTTTTTCCTACGAAATTTGAATGAAAATATTTTTTTTGCTTTTGTTATTTTGGGGATACACCGGATTTTCCCTTAACCGACTGCGTATTGTATATAAGTATGCCGGGGGGCAATTACCACGAGACGGCACAACTGTCATGAAACCAGCAAAACCGATGTTGAACGGATTCACTATGACGAATATGGACAGCGTGCAAAGGATAATAGATGTTAGATTACCTTTTTTTACATTATCTCCATATGGGAGGCCCTGAAAAAATCGTCGGATCCGAATCCGACGTCTTTGACTATGCTGGAGGATCATTTTAGGAAAAGGAAGGAGTGGAAGTTCTGCGTAGGAAAAGTATGAGGATGAGTATGAATCTGGGGTTCAATGTGTTCACGAGGTATGAATCCATCCCCCCCTTTGCGGTGTAAGGCGGTGGGTTGAGAGTCCAGCAGGAGTGGTTAAAACTACCCCCTTAATCATGTGGGTAAAAGCATCCGCCGGCAAGACCTATACAAATCTCAACCCATGAACTCGGGCACCCCCACTAAATACCAAACGTAGCGAACCACTTGGGATGACCTATGGGGTGCTGTTTATCCAATAAATGGTTCCCGAGGAGACGGAGCCCATACTTGCCTCCCAAAATGTTAAACCTATTACCTAATTTCTTAATGCATTAAGTCTCCGTTACCGGCCCCAAAAAGAAGAAGATGGAGAGATACGAAATTACGAATGTTAGAGGAGAGCTCTTACATTTACAGCGCCAAAATCGATGCAAAAATTGCGAAAATCTTTAATAAAACACGACTCGTCTAAAATAGAGCAAAAATCTCTTGGGGGCTGTCTAAAACAGTATTTAATGAAACACTGTGAATTTTTTCATACATATAACTTGTAAAATAACGGAAACAGACTTGAAAAAAAAAAATGGAAAATACTTTTCATATAATTTGCGTTTCGGCGTGGGGAATGTATAGATATTATCTTCAAAAATAACATATATTTTTTTAAGAGCTTAAAAATTTCAAATGTTTAAGGGAGTTTTGCAAGAAATTGGTAGAAATTCGGATAGCGGCCTCTTAATAAATAATTATCAATATTTACTTATAGTTCTTATGTAAGCGCCCACTTTTGAGAATGTTGCTTTAACTTTGCAATCTTTTGTCAGAACTATGGCAAGATTCTGCACTAGGTTTTCATATAATTTTACCCCTCTTTAAATGACACCATTTCTATGCAATTTGCAATTACGTGGCTTATCTCGAAGGGGAAGAATTTTATGGGACATCGTATTTCATAAATATTTTTTATGAATTTATTCTGCTTTGGGTACAATGGTGATATAGGTATAACAAAAAAGTTTCATTAAAAAATAAACGTGTTTTACGTTTTTTAGATTTTCACGGCCAAAAGTATTTTCGTTATTTGTTTTTTACAATTTTTTTTGTACATCTGTCGGATTTGCCCTGATGATGGACACTGCAACGCTTTCCGAAACGTTGGCTAAAAAAGGAGGTACCAAACACCCCAAAAACAAAAAATAACGAAAAAACGTGTTTTAAGTTTTACACAACCGATAAACAACCAATTATGAAATATAGCTTATCAGTTATAGGTACACATTGAAAATAAATCGAAAAAAATATATTCCTAATTTTTTTTAAGTTAGTTGCTGTACATTTATTATTTATTTATTAATTGTTTTCGAAAAACGTAAAAATAGCCAAATCACTATTTACGGCGATCCAACAATCTCGACGATTTTCCAATTTCCTCACTAAACCAAACACGTCTTGATATAATGCATTTCCTGTCCGGGTACGACCTTATTTATCCCACCCCTAGAATAAACTCTACGGCTCATACGTGAGAACCCTCTGCACTGAACAGAAATTCTGATAGAAGTGTGCTGTTAGCATCAGAGTTCCTGAAATAAGGTAGTTTTTTTTCCTTACTTCGTAGGAATTTGATTAATCATTTTGAAATATTGAAATTATTCCTTGAAAGATTATTTTCCTATATCTGGGGCCTAGGAAATTCTTGCGTAAATTTTATAATTTTTTTTTTTACATGAGCTCCACACAGGAGTGTGTCATCTTTGGGGATGCTGTGTGGAGGGTTTTTTTTTAGGAAAGGAAGGAGAGGAGAGTTCTGGGAAAGAAAAGGGTTTAGAGGGTGGGTAGGAATCTGGGGTTCAGTGCATCCTGGTCATCCGCCTCCAATACCTAGACAAACCTCACCCCATGAACCCGGGCACCCCTGCTTAATCACCAAACGTAGCGAACCACTTGGGGTGACCTATGGCAGAGATATATAATTTCTTACTAATGAACCCCTTTGCGGATAAAGTTTTATTGTATAATTTGGCAAATTAAGTTCTTTAGAAAATCGCAAAACATTTTAATATTTGTGCCAGAATTTCACAATTTTTTTTGGGCACGAATCAAAATGGGCGGCGTTCAACGAACTTCGAATTGAGAATTAAACCTTATGCGGTCCGGCATAAAAACTATGTGCATTTTGTAATTAGTTAACGCCCCATTGCGGTGGCAAATGGATGTTCCTAGACTCTGCGTCGCTTAGTTACGTGAAATCGATTTTAAATTTCCTTGTTTTTATAAATGACTAAGAAAGGAGTAAATATTTTTACAGGCCTTTACGAAATCAACCTGCAAAAAACAACTCTCAAATACCTTCTCCAACCTTTCCAAAAAAAATTTCAAGTATTTTTAAATTAGTCCCAAAAAAGGCGGGGCTTCCGATTTAGATTTTATCAAGGACTAGTGGATCACCTTTAGGTATATTAAATGGTATAGTGTTACTCTTCTAACGGCTTATATCTTCTGTGCCGCCTGCCAACGCCTTCTTCTTGTAAAAGTTCTCAAACAACGAAGGTTTAGATACACGTAAAACTCGCTACATCAGAAAGACGTGCCGTAAATTTTGCTTTTTCGCAATACTGGTTTGAAGTTTTACGCGCACAGTTTTACATAAATTGTATTTCTACCCCGATAAAAATTAAAAGTAGGGTTTTTATTAAAAATACTAATTTTATCAGTCTGTAGAAACTTGCTTTGAATTTAAACGATAAATTAACGTAATTTTTAAAATTTTGAAATGATTTGTCGATAATTCGAATTATTCGTGATTTTTTACGCGTCAGTTTAATGCAATTATGTATATGCAATTCGGGAGGAGGTTATGGGTAACACCGCCCCGGGAACCATTTATTGGATAACCAACATCCCTGCCATAGGTCACCTCAAATGGTTAGCTACGTTTGGTAATTTAGAAGGGGTGTCCGGGTTCATGAGGGGAGGTTTATCTAGATCATGGCTGATAATGCGTTTTCCCACCTACTGCATGGCGGGCCGGATTGGGAGAGACTGAGGGAGAGATTGTATTGTATTGTAGTGGAGGGAGATCTATCCAGCTGGACTCTCTCGATCCATCGCCGTGCACCCCAGTGGGAAGGGTGGATTCGTACGTCCGTCACTCCTGGACACATTGACCCCAGATTCCCAGGGTGGGTACTCCTCGTACCTATTTCCTTCCCGGAAGTTCCTCATCTTCCTTTCCCTTAAAAGACCCTCCACACAGCATCCCCAAGGCTTTGAGGGATGTTTTACTCACGGCGTCCTGTGTGGAGCTAGTGTAAAAAGAAAATAATTGAAAAAATTTCACATTGTACCTATAAATTCTATGTGGTTGACTTAGGGAAAGGAACCAATGAAGTAAAACGAATTATGATCAATACTAGAAATTTTGTTGAAACTCTTTCTGATTGCTTCTGTCAAATTCCGTCAAATTTTGGGCGAGTGCCAAATATTTAATAGAGTGAAATTATTGAGCTAACATTAATGAAAGTGCTAATAACACCAGAAATAAGTTGTTTAAAGATGGACCAACCACAGTTTGAAAATAGCCTTGTAAGTCGAAACAGCTGTCACAATAATAAAGAAACTTAAATACTTCCAGAAATTAATAATAACATTATTAAATTTGATTTAAATTAAATACAAAAAAAGAAGGTGTGCAATTCGTAAGCGGTACAAAAGAGAAACCTTCAGAAAACTAAAGTAGACAAGGGTGGGAAGGCTACGAAGCACCGCACAAAGAGGAGACCAAATATACTATCTCATTCTCTCGCGGGTTAAATCCTAAAGATGTATGTGTTTGTCTCTTTTTAGTGTCGCTATTTTTCGTTTCTAAGTTTTCTCTTCATAAAAACAGGGTGTGCAGTTCACACGCAAGAGAAGTGAAACCTTCAGAAAACAAAAGTAGACAAGTAGACGATACGAAGCACCGCACATAGAGGAGACCGATTATACTAACTCATTCTCTCTCAGGTTAAATCTTTTTAGTGTCGCTTTTTTGTTTTATTGATTTTAAAATCATAACGGTGCTAAAGAAGTTTTCACTTTTGTAAATAAATACCCAAAGCACTCTTTTTAGGGTGAAAGCCTATTAGACCAGGAGACGAGGTAGGTAAACCCTACGTCATCGAGTACACGGATGAAACTACTTTTTTAGTGATAATGGACACTTAGAAAACCTTAAAAAAGCTGGTCTGCCGGTGCGCCTCTTGGCAGGAGCCGCGCTGCCATGGAAATAGTCAGCGTTTTTTTTCGAAAAAATTACGTCATCGAGTACACGAACGGGAATGGTGTCATATGATAAAGGTCGATTAGAAAATGAGAAAAAAGCAGGGCTGCCAACCGGCAGCCTGGCAAGTTCGCAGGCAGCCGGCGTCAAAGTGGGGTAAAAAATAGTAATTTTTACGTCATCGAGTACACGAATGAAACTAATGAATAACTATAGTCCAGATCGTTCCGTTTAAGAATTTCTTGGTCTGCCGACCAGCAGCCTGGCAAATTTTTGTGTACGATTTTTTTAAGTTTTTTTTTTTTTTTTAATTTTTCGTTTATCTTTATTATTATTTTTATTTCATTATATTTTTAAAAACTTTGAATGCCATATTTGAAAAATATTAACGATAATGATAAAAAAAAATAATTTGAGAGTTCCGAGTGTACCCATCCGTCAGGTGAGCCGTTCGACGCCAAACCACTTACGAAACCTGTCGCGGTGCCCCTCACCGCTGTCGCGTGTCAATATTATTGTACAAATTTATAATATTAATAGTCCTTTTAAAATTGCCTAATAGTCCATAGTAGTTGGAAGTTCGAAAAACCAAAGCACCATCGCTGTAAGAGCTGCGTTCGTCCGTAAAACGACGGAAATTTCTGAAACCCCGTTCGTTTCATATCGGTTTCGCTTGCCCTGCTGCATCGATTACACTCGGAACACTCAAAATTTATTTTTTTATCTTAACCATTTATTTTATTTAAAATCTGGCATTCTTAGTTTTTAAAACCATATTGAAATAAAAATAATAATAAAGATATTGAAAAAAATTATTTAAGAATTAAAAATTAAAATTAAAACTTTAAAAAATCGTACACAAAAAACTGCCTGGCTGCTGGTGGCAGACCAAAGAAGTCATGAATGAGATAATCTAGACTACAGTTTTTCATTAGTTTCGATCTTGTATTCGATGTAATCGGTGCAGCAGGGCAAGCGAAACCGATTTGAAACGAACGGGGTTTCAGAAATTTCCGTCGTTTTACGGACGAACGCAGCTCTTACAGCGATGGTGCGTTGGTTTTTCGAATTTCCAACTACTATGGACTATCAGGCAATTTTAAAAGGACTATTAATATTATAAATTTGTACAATAATATTGACACGCGACAGCGGTGAGGGGAACCGCGACAGGTTTTGTAAGTGGTTTGGCGTCGAACGGCTCATTTGACGGACGGGTACACTCGGAACTCTCAAATTATTTTTTTTTTATCATTATCGTTAATATTTTTTAAATATGGCATTCAAAGTTTTTAAAAATATAATGAAATAAAAATAATAATAAAGATAAACGAAAAATTAAAAAAAAAAAAAATCTTAAAAAAATCGTACACAAAAATTTGCCAGGCTGCTGGTCGGCAGACCAAGAAATTCTTAAACGGAATGATCTGGACCATAGTTATTCATTAGTTTCATTCGTGTACTCGATGACGTAAAAATTACTATTTTTTACCCCACTTTGACGCCGGCTGCCTGCGAACTTGCCAGGCTGCCGGTTGGCAGCCCTGCTTTTTTCTCATTTTCTAATCGACCTTTATCATATGACACCATTCCCGTTCGTGTACTCGATGACGTAATTTTTTCGAAAAAAACGCTGACTATTTCCATGGCAGCGCGGCTCCTGCCAAGAGGCGCACCGGCAGACAAGCTTTTTTAAGGTTTTCTAAGTGTCCATTATCACTAAAAAGTAGTTTCATCCGTGTACTCGATGACGTAGGGTTTACCTACCTCGTCTCCTAGTCTATATTTAAAATTAAAAATAAAACAAAGTGTTGTTACCCTGCTAAAAAAGACGTGTAAAGATATACAGAACAGGCACGGTGCTGCCAACCATAATATTTGTGTATGTAAACATATTTTATATTATGTGGCGATACGCGAATAGTCTGCGGTACACGTATAAAGATTTAAAACACAACATTTTCACAACCCAGGCAGGCAATTGCGGAAAATTGGCTAGAAAAACACGTTGGGAGCTTTTTTTCTCAATTTAAACAGGGTATGATAGCCTTATTTCCAAAGATATTATTTCTTCACACGGAGGAGACATTAAAATGAATTTATATTTTAGTAAGCGATTTGTTGTCTAACGTTTATTTAAGATTTAACTCCATTTTATCAACACCTCAGGCCAATTTGTTCGCTTTTTGGAACAACTCATATAGGTCTAATAGAAATCGTTGGATCTGCCTTTCTTTTACGCGAGCTCCACACAGGAGGCCCTGAGGAAAATAATTTCCCTCAGGGCCTATGTTATCTTTGGGGATGCTGTATGGAGGGTTTTTTTAAAGAAAGAAGTAGAGGTGAGTTCTGGGAAGGAAAATGGTTTAAGGGGTGGGTAGGAATCTGGGGTTCATTGGGTATTTCAATTTGGGAGGCGGGAATGGGTTCCGCCGCCCCGGGAACCTTTATTGGATAACTAACACCTCTGCCATAGGTCACCCAAGTGTTTTGCTACGTTTGGTGATTTAGCAGGGTTGCCCTGGTTCATGGGGTGAGGTTTGTCCAGGTCTTGGAGGCGGATGACCAGGACAGAATGATTTCCAGTTTCCTACCCATCCCTTAAATCCTTTTCCTTCTCAGAACTTTCATCTCCTTCCTAAAAAAACCCTCCTCACATCATCCCCAAAGATGACATAGGCCCTGAGGGAAACTATTTTCCTCATGGCCTCCTGTGTGGAGTTCATGTAAAAAAAAAACTACCTCAAATCTGCGCATTAGTATAGAGGGGGAATGTCACTTCCACGTTCCACCTGGCGCGCTTCTGAATGAAGGAGTTTTGTACGCGCTGTACAAGCGTGTGTGCATTGCTTTTCAACTTACCCTCGTATTGATCGCTAGTATGCAGAAAAGCACTAACAATTCAAATAAGCGTTTTACTAGAAAACCCTAGCTTTTGTTTCGTTTACTTAATTGTAAGTACAGTTTTCATTTTGTTTGTTGGCAATTGGGCCTAAATAAACTAGCATTGCTTTAATTACTCTAAATTTTCCAGTAACCCCCTTATCAGCGGCTTGCAACCCCTTCGCAATGAGCAAAGTTACATTCCTCCCCCCTAAAGCCTGCATGTTCCCCATTGTGAGACAAGGCAGCCACCCGGTGGTGGAAACATGTCTAATATGGTTAGTGGAAAACAGAAGTTGGCTGGAAAATCCTATTAAAAATTACTGACTTAAACTTTGAGTTTCGGTGTGGTGTTCACTGCAGTGGCTTTTCATTTTAATAATATATTAAAAAGAAATTTTAATCTTTTTCCACGTAATTTATTTCTGAACGTAACCGGTTGCAGCCTATTAAGGCCGTCTTCAGAATGGTAGGTAGATACAATTTATTATTCCTTAAACTATAATTTATATACGTGAAATTTGAGGAAGGGAGTTCACAGGGGTGATATACAAAGATTTTATTCACATTAAACGGATTTTCCCATATTTGTTGCTGTATCGTATTTTTCGACTAAATTTCAAGTTATTTGGTTTCTAGGCATAATTACTTCGCGTTTTTAGTTTACTTTAATATTCAACTTAAGAAAAGAAAATTACCACACATATGTAATGCGTAAAATTATTCACGACCAACAAACTTTAATTTTCAAAATAGGAACTGATTGTGGGAATCAAGCGATAAAATAGGTATCAAATTTAATTTAATTAAAATTTGAAAGATTCAACTAGAACTAAATGCTACCTATATAGTGTAAAAATGAGTAAAACCTCAAGTTTAATATTTAGTTAATGAAGACAATATTAGCAAAACTCAATCGAAAATCTAAAACAGAAAATTCAGAAAAACATACCTAACTAAAAGTTAGCTCCGTCGAAGATCCTGGGTTCGTTTCCTAGATGTGACCGTATCTTTTTCTAATTTTTCTGTTTTAGATTTTTGATTGAGTGTCGCTTATATTGCCTTCATAAATTAAATACTACAATTTAAGGTTTTACTCATTAAGTTAAAAATCAAAATAAACTAAGCAATTTTAATTAACAGTTTTATCTATCGAGCTCAAAAGTGTTATATTTCCCAGACTATAAATTTCATTCAGAATTCGATATAATATGCTTATGGCCATAGACATACAAATAACTAGACGAGAACTTACAGATGAGGGGTAAAAACCAACTATGGCGGGGCGAAGAGAGGAAAGAGACTTGTGATTCGCCAAGTCTTCTTCATTGTCTAAGTATGTGTTTCATAGACATACAGCGTCCGCGCGTAAAATGTACGACGAGAGCACGACATTGGTCCGGACACGCCCAGCCGGTTCCGAAAAATGGTTCCAATGGGAGGGGGAAATAACACGTTTTTTAACACGTAAGGGCATGTCCATATATTTTGTACGTCCGTGCTTATGGCCGAATTTGAAACGTCCACACCAAGGAGGTTAAATGTATTAGTCCAAATAAAGACAAATTCCGTTTAAACGGGAATTCACTTCTTAATCTAATGCACTTCAATTTTACGAAATTTTTGTGGCGGAAGGAATATTCAAGGAGATGGGTAGGGTTACTTACGAGTTACGATAAGATTTTTTATGTAAATACCGCACTAGAGTCCCAACTATCTGGAGCTAGTTGGGCTATGGTAACACCAAATAGGGTGTGTTGAGAAGGGAGAGAATGTTGGAAAGTAACTGGTTATTAAGAGAGGGTCACCAAACATATCTAAAGTTGCTTATTAGCTACTTGTGGTCTTTCACTAGGACTATATTGAGAGTATTTAGGCTACTTCAGCAACCTGTTATTTATTGCAGGATACGATGATATCAACAGCGGAAATTTGAAATGCTGTAAAGGGCAAAAAATCGAAAAATTAAAAGTGTTTCAATTTTCCCTTTCGATCTGCTTCGTCGAAATATATCTAGAAAAATAAGTTTGTCTTTTACGATGTGCATTTTAAAAGGGTTATTTTCTAAAAATTGAATATTGTTATTAAATAAATCTTAAAAAAATGTTAAGTATTCTGAAAGATCTATATTGTCGTTATCATAAAAATTTATAATTATAAATCTACAAAAACAGGAGAAAAAATTGAAAAAAAAATTTTTTTTGCGCTCTCCTGAACAATTAACATTCTAGCCTTCTTATAAATTAACTCCACACAGGAGGCCATGAGGAAAATAATTCCCCTCAGGGCCTATATCATCTTTGGGGATGCTTTGTGGAAGGCCTTCTTAGGAAAGGAAGGAGAGGAAATTCTGGGAAGGAAAAGCCTGAATGACGCTGGTGGGCAGACGCATCCGCCGCCAAGACCCGGACAAACCTCACCCCACGAACCTGAGCACCCCTGCTAAGTCACCAAACGTAGCCAATCACTTGGGGTGACCTATGGTAGAGGTGTTGGTCATCAAATAAATTATTCCCGGGGCGGCGGTACCCGTAACCGCCTTCCAAATTGAAAGGCCTTTACAGCATAATTCCGTGATCGATATAATGTATGAAAATGGTTCTTCCAAAATATTACATTCCAAAGCTAGTAATTTTGTCATTTTTATTCGGCCAAACGTTTAATATCCTATCATGTAAAATTTTACCATCAATTTCACCCTCGAACGGTTTGCTTTCATTCCGATAACATAAAATAACCATCCCTTCAAAATAAAGTAGCAAATTCCCTCACACAAAATAAAGTAGCAGATTCCCTCACACAAAATAAACAACGTAAAATTCTCGGCCCGGGAAAAGTGCATGTCGTATTTTCTACCGCCACAGTTTGAAGAGCGCACATTGGCCGGGCAATACTAAGTTAGGGGTTGATTCGGGAAACCTCGGGAAAGTCCGGTAAAGTTCGGGCGGGTTCGACGAACTCTGCCAGCCGCTGCTTCAGGGCTGGTACCCTCTAGAGCTCTAACCTCCTTTCATCTTCTTTGGAGCATTGTGTTTTCTCGCTCTAGCCACGTGGCCTGATCTGTCACCCCCCAGGCAAGGATGCTGTAAGGGAGAGTGGGGATTGTCGATGCAACGAGAGATGACGTCAGAAGACGGATCTGGTTTTATAAGGATAAGGAATTTTCCTTAACCTTTAAATGAATGACATTTTCGTTAATTAGGGATGATTCCAGTTCTACTTACTGTCCTTAATCTGAAAATTGACTACTTTTCGTTTTTGAAGTGAAAATTTCTATGGCACCATTGTGATATGAAACTCGACGAAACGTAAAAGCGACACTAACTAGAGACAACACATACATCTAAAGGATTAAGCCTGCGAGAGAATGAGATAGAATAATCGGTCTCCTCTTTGTGCGGTGCTTCGTGTGAACTGCACACTTGTATTTTTGTATTTCTTCGGCATTATGTAACAATTGCAAAAACACTTTGTTTGGTGAATATAAATATCGGAACGGTTGATGCAAAAACAGAACTCTTACAGATGCATTGCTTGCGTACAGCATGCTTCAAATATGTTATCCAACTTCCGAAAAGAAATTATTGGGTGAGGTTTGTCCAGATCAATGATTCCCAAAATGGTCCAGATGGACTCCTAGGGGTCCACGAGAGACTCGATGGGGGTCTATGTTGGCGTAATAAAAGATGATAAAAAATGATAAATTGGTAAGCAGCAGGGGTTCCACCGAAACCTGTAAAGTGGTCTACGAGCAAAAAAAGTTTGGGAACCTCTGGTCTAGACTAGTCTGGTCTGGTCTAGACCTTGGTGGCGAATGCGTTTATCCATCTACTGCGTGGTGGGCCAAATAAGGAGAATCTGGTTAGAAGCCTAGACCTCTCCAGCCGGACTATATAAGTCCATCACCTCGCACCGCATTGGGAGGGATGGATTTATACGTCCGTCACTCCTAGACACATTGACCCCCAGATTTCAACCCACCCCTCATACTTTTTTACTTCCCAGAACTTCCTCTTCTTCCTTTCCCTAAAGAGACCCTCCTTACAGAATTCCCAAAGTTACACAGGCCCTGAGTGATTTTTTTCCTCCAGCAATTGTAAAAAAAATGCAAAAAATAGGCAAAAGCCTATTTCTCAAAAAACACTAACGCCTTTGTGTATTTTATTTTATTTAAATTTATTGTTTCATTGAATTGTATTAAATTGCAAAAGAGGGGTCACAATACGAATGAAGCAACTAGTAAGGTCCATATTATCAAATAATGTTTTAAAACACGTAAAGTTTTCGTATCAAATAAAAAAATAAATAAAAAGGCAAATATTTTTTTAATAAATATTTTAAGCTTTACAAATCCTACAATAGGGAAGTCCAGTCCATTTTTTTATATTTTTTTATGAATAATGACCTTATAACTTAAATTACTGCATATTTTTTTTTTTTTAGAGTTAGTTTTAATAGTTAAAATAATTTTCAAAGTTTTAATTTTTGGAGATCTCTCGAAAACACCCATATCTATGATGAATTTTGTGACGTCATCGACTAAAATACCGATACACGTATTTTATGATTTTTATGTTGGTTTTCTTGAATCTCACATAGATTTGACGTTGATGAATTTTATGACGTTGATGAATTTTACTTGCAGTTTTATGTTTTTGAAGATAATTTACGTTTAAATGATTAATTCACTGTGATATTAGTGTAATTCAGCATAAGTACCAATGCTGCCTTTAATTTTTTTCAGTTTTAGTCCTTTTAAAAAAATAATGTTTTGTTGGTGATTTAGTTTCGTTAACCATAGGTATTTAGGTTACTGACATTACATAATCAAAGGTTACTTCTGAAAAAAAAAAATTATGACTTTTCCTCGTGAATTTAATAAAACTTCCATAAAAGTAATATTATTTAATAATGTAAAAGCCTTATGCATGTGTAAATAAATACAAATTCGAGAAATCAACGCATTAATTGCGTAAAACCAAGTCCAAGATGTCGGATTTTTTCAGTTATTTTTTCGGAATTATTATAATATTTTTTTATCCTTTTTAATTGTATGAACGGGATAAAAAGTGAAGTGACAGTTTTATTCCAAATTCATAAAGTAAGAGGACTGTATTTTTTAAATTTTGAATTTTCCTAAATTTTTCGACCATTTAATAGAATATGTTTACAGTCAGCTGTTTCTTTTTACATTTTTCGTTTTGAAACTTAAAATACTTCAATTTTCAAACACAATCGTATATGTCAGATGTACTATTACGTTTCTATAAAGGTATATGCTTTTACGACATCTTCAAAAATAAGAAATATATAGAACATTCGCTTGTGTCTTGTGTCATACCTAAATTCCCATATAAATGAACCAAATGAATTACAGTGAATCATCAGTGAATCTTCCATCGTGACGTCACCATAACAGCATTACACAGCATACCAACTTAACGCTCTGTTTTAACGAGAATATTAAAAATGCACTTTTTAATATTTTTTAAAAAACTGCACGTTTAATATTATTAAAAAAACTTATATGTTCAGAATCAGCGTTTATTGGTCTATATGAACATATTTTTTTAAAGCCATAATATTTTTCACTGGAGTTCCTTATTGTAGTGTGCATTAGTAATTAATAAAATCAGACCATGTCTTTCTTCAGGCCTTCTATAAAGTACCTACACAGTGGTTCATTCTGTCGATTTCTCAGAGAAACTGCACTAAGCCACGAGAAGAAATATGGCTGTCATTAGAGACTTTCTAGACGACAGATGCGATCCGCGATTAGACGGATTAAAGCGATTAATAACTATTATGACTACCAGCAATCCCCGCCTGGTATTAATCCACATTGGACAATTAATCAACAATTAATACTTTGTGCTCGATCTTTCTGCGATTACTGATTCTGATTAATATCGACTTGTATGTTGTATGTCGTTGTTAGTAGCAGGTGTATTTTATGACTTTCTCTTATAATGTTATGAATGGATCGACAGCTTGCTAAGCTGTACCTATCTGCAATAGTAATGTACTTAGTATTTTTTTTATGGTGATGCCCTACTAAGCAATGCCAAAACATATGATTTTGGTTTGAAAATTAGATTACTTAGAAATATTTTAGATGCTTTTATTAAATACTGTGAGTAAAACACACATTTGTCTTTGAATTAATCGAGCATTTTTTATTAGTCTCTTTATAAGCATTGAAAAAATAAAGTGTCAGTCAAATTTTAGATTTGCGACCATTTTCTTATTCTATTTTTTTGTGTCTTGTTCTTTTTCTTATTTTCGTTTAGATTGTTAGTGTTATCTTCTTCTTCAATGATAAAATAGCATTGATGGCAATAATCTTCAAAAATTATAAAAAGAGAGTTGTTCTTATAAAAAAATTAACATCTATTTGAATTTCTCTTTTTTTTCTTGATTGAATGAATGTAATTATGAATGAAGTGGAATATTGGAAATGGAAATTAACCCACTCCCGATATCCAATCTAGCTGAAACTCGGCAGATAGACTCGTTGTTAATGACAATTCGTTCTATCAACTTTTGGTAGCAATCACGCTCACACACGCGGACATATACACTCTGAAAATCTATGACACTACAGCACATAATTCGAAATAAATGTCGGTCTTATGAACTCAGAATTTTGCTCAGTTGGTAGCGCGGTTGATTCCGATCACTAGGAAGAAAAGGTTCAAACCTGGTCAAACCAAAAAAAAATTAAAAGACATTTTAAAATATATGTTTTCTATTATAAAAAAAAATGTTTATAAGGGTTGATTTGTTTATTAACTTACTTGCTAGTTGGGAACTGCTCACGTGCGTTGTGTGGAGTGTCTGGACGAAGCTAATGAAATATGTACCGTACTGATTCTGATTAATATCGACTTGTATGTTGTATGTCGTTGTTAGTAGCAGGTGTATTTTATGACTTTCTCTTATAATGTTATGAATGGATCGACAGCTTGCTAAGCTGTACCTATCTGCAATAGTAATGTACTTAGTATTTTTTTTATGGTGATGCCCTACTAAGCAATGCCAAAACATATGATTTTGGTTTGAAAATTAGATTACTTAGAAATATTTTAGATGCTTTTATTAAATACTGTGAGTAAAACACACATTTGTCTTTGAATTAATCGAGCATTTTTTATTAGTCTCTTTATAAGCATTGAAAAAATAAAGTGTCAGTCAAATTTTAGATTTGCGACCATTTTCTTATTCTATTTTTTTGTGTCTTGTTCTTTTTCTTATTTTCGTTTAGATTGTTAGTGTTATCTTCTTCTTCAATGATAAAATAGCATTGATGGCAATAATCTTCAAAAATTATAAAAAGAGAGTTGTTCTTATAAAAAAATTAACATCTATTTGAATTTCTCTTTTTTTTTCTTGATTGAATGAATGTAATTATGAATGAAGTGGAATATTGGAAATGGAAATTAACCCACTCCCGATATCCAATCTAGCTGAAACTCGGCAGATAGACTCGTTGTTAATGACAATTCATTCTATCAACTTTTGGTAGCAATCACGCTCACACACGCGGACATATACACTCTGAAAATCTATGACACTACAGCACATAATTCGAAATAAATGTCGGTCTTATGAACTCAGAATTTTGCTCAGTTGGTAGCGCGGTTGATTCCGATCACTAGGAAGAAAAGGTTCAAACCTGGTCAAACCAAAAAAAAATTAAAAGACATTTTAAAATATATGTTTTCTATTATAAAAAAAAATGTTTATAAGGGTTGATTTGTTTATTAACTTACTTGCTAGTTGGGAACGGCTCACGTGCGTTGTGTGGAGTGTCTGGACGAAGCTAATGAAATATGTACCGTATGCAAAGGCAGAATTATCAAGAGTCGTAATAATAGACTAACAGAAGATGTGTCATAAAAGTAATCATCCTAATAATAATTATAAAAATATAAATAAATATCTAATTAAAAAAATAACTTATATCTATCATTGATGTCGCTATTCCAAATTCTTGTAATATTCAGAAAACTGTTTCTAAAAAATAGAAAATATACAGTTTAAGGAAATGAGATTAAAAGAATTAAGCATTCTCAGAATATAAAAATATTACCATTTGTTATTTCGGCTACTGGCATTATACCTAGCTCACTCATTCAAAATTTAGGCGTATTAGATTTGTCAAAGAATTTATAAATAAAAATGCAAAAGTCAGTCATTTTAAATACATGTAGGATTACGAAAGATTTTTCTAATATTTATATTGAGGGATCAGTAGGATTTATCGGTCGAGTTACGATTTCATCAGAGCCGAACCCACTGATATGAAAATATCTGGAGTCGGTGAAATATTTTCCCATTATATTTCTGTGGATTGACGTATTCTTGTTCTTGACCAGTCAGTGGTTGAGTGGGCATAGCGCTTGGATCCTACCCGGGCGTCGCATGTTTGATTCCTCGGCTGGCTAAGTCCTCCATCACAACACAAGCGACATTTTCGGCTTTCTGTGGTGGTAGTAGGAGATTTTCAAACATTGTTGGGTTATTCATAACCCGGGAATGTTTGTCTTTCTTTTTAAAGTTTATTGTTTTGTATTTATTATACTTATATAGTGCACTTACATTGCGTGGATTTACTAGATAATCATTTGTGGAAAAGTGTGTGTAAGTGTTTAGTCTTTCATTTGGGAAAGATTTAACCCGGACATAAAATCTGGAGCACCGTAAAAATATGAAATAATTATAGTCGATGAAAATAATCATTTTCTAAATCAAATCTACCCTTTCAACAGAATCACTTTTTTAAAATTGTTTCCGGTAACAAATGTCGATGACATATTTAAGCACACTACCATTATAAAAGTGTGTTAAGAAAAAATAACAAAGAATATCAAGAATTTAACATAACTAAGTGAAAATCAATTTATTCCACCTACTTTTAAAACAACTCAAATGCAAAACCATTATCAAGCCATAAAAAGCTACAATAACCTACCTTCTGAATTGCGTTGTATTATTAACCTATCAGAACAAATAAATGAAATTAAACAATTTTTCGAAAAAAACTTATATTAAAAAGTTAATACTTTATACAAAACATATTATAACAAACAACCTAAGTAAGAATCGTGTCTCTCTTACCAGGCACAAGTTTCCGCTTTTCTGATAAGTTACCTATACATGTATAAATGTTACTCATATTCTTTATTTTACAATAAATAGTAAAAAAGTATAAATGTTGACGAATTAAAGAGGCTGTACCAAGAAAGAAATAAATGTCTTAAAATCCATCAAATCTGCCTTCCCCTGATGGTTGGTTAACAGTAAAATAAGGAATTCACTCTAAACAATGAATCCCAGGTGCATGAGTAGTGATGAATCGAATGTTACATTAATTTATCTCTTGGGTAGGGGGATGACGATATTACGAGTATATAACCACTGTCGTTTTCTTCATCATTATTTATATTTTCCAATTTAAATGTTGCAATGGCTCTTTGTAACTCTAAATCATTGCGTGTAAGGTACAAGTGATGCAGTTAATAAATCAATTTTATTAAATAAAGTCCCTTCAGATGCAGGATCATTGCCATCATTGTCACTTTTTGCTGGCACTCCATATAAATTCTAAATCTTCTAGATGGCCTAGAAATAGAGGACATGTTTAAGAGGAATAAAATAATAAATACAAAAAGAGAAAGGTTCAAACAAACTACTTCAAGTAGTTTGTCAATGGGTACTTTTATTAATTTATTGGTTTTGTGTTTAATTCGTAGAACTCCTTTATTTTTATTATATTTAATTTAAGTTCTGCAAAAATGTACCTAATTTTTATATTTTTGTAGCCGTTTCGGCTTATTTTCAAACTGTCAATGGCCATTTTCAAACTGTCCGTAGAACAAGCATTCCCACCGAATTATGTACTCTACGGATTACAATCCGTTTGTTAAGATAGGGGAATCTATCAAACGGACCGCCCGTTTCTGCACAGATGCAGGGTTTTTTCAGGTATTTTGGGGCTCCAGACCAAAGATGGCTGCCAAATTCAACCGCGATGCGCACTTGCTATTTATACAGGGTTAGCAGTTGTGTGCTACTAAAGTCTATCTGCGGGCCCTGTATAGTACGCCCAGTTTCTGAGAGGCTAACTTAACTCTGGCTAAAAAGTGATTTCAGTAGCGACGTACTGTGCGCGATAAGTTGTTTGCGACGTGAGTACACAACATGAGTATCGGATACTTACGTATGTTTTTGGAAGAAGCACTCCACATTTATATAACTCTGGCATCATAAGGCATTTCCATGGTACCGAGGGGTGAACGGGGAGAATAAATAATAGTGTGGGGTGCAGAATGGGGGGGAAGAATGAGATATCCCGACAAGTGGATTCTGTGTAAATAAACACACAGAATAGGGGAGGGGAGGCACTCACGATATGATCTTGATTTCATCTCGCTACTGCGAATCAATGATGCGCCCAAATGGGTATATTTTCGTTGGAAATCATCGAGTTATCACATAATTATATATAGGCATACAATTGTTAGCCATTAGAGTCTATTTGTTCGGTTTTCGGAATTCATACAAGTCTCTTAGAAATCGATGTATCTCCCTTTTTATCATAGTGAGATGTATGGTGTTAGAAAGAAAAAAATACCATTCTTTATATTCAAAAATTAACCACAAAATAAGTAAAATGTACACCATAATGAAACCAAAGTTTCGAATCGCATTTTGGAAGAAATTTATGAAAATTTGGGATTTTTTATTAATTATTTTTACATGCAACGAAAAAAAAGAGAGTTAATAATAACGTTTTTAATACATTTGTCTAATAAAATATTTAAGGCTTTTTATTGTTTTTCGTTATTAGTAATTTTAGTTAGACAAAACGTAAGGTGTAATTGTTAAAACTTTTGTATTGTGTGCAAAATTTTTATTTATGTTATCTTATTTATTTTTATTTATGTTTACTTCCAAATTAGAATAAGATGTGAACATTTCACAAAAGAGCTTTTGCTATTTCAGATAACGGGTTTCTGTTACATCGTCAAAAAAAATCAAAAATTCAGCACTTCTAACCTAACATGAATAAATTTTTCTCTCGATTTTTCTCAATTTCCTTTTTCTGATCTTAAGCGATGAATTCATAATAATTAAAATTCATGACGGGTTGTTTCACAGAATTCCAATAATTTATCAAATTTCTATTTTAGCAAAATTTTTATTCAAGTTCTGTTATTATTTCAGTTATGTGAAGCAACTGTCCCGTAATGGCAATAATAACAGAACTTCAAAAGAACATTCACAGAACTTGAACACTTACTTTGAAATTTGCGGAATTGTTCAAATTCTGTGGAACAACTTGCCTTAAATATTGGCCTTTTTTTTTTGGCTATGTGTAGCTTTTTCGGTCTATTAAAGCTGTTCTTCATTTGTCTACCGTTTAAGTCCTCTTTATTCTAATTAATTGAATTATGTTTTCTTTTCCAGGTAAGTTACTTCAATATCAGACCTTGACGATTCCAGAGCAGCAGTTCTGGTAAGAAAGTACCTACTTAAAACATTAAATAAAACTGAATTGCCTCAGAAAGTAATGTAGAGTCGTGTCATTTTTATTTCACATGCACATTTTACTTAATTTTTATTTATCTGCAACCGGTTTCTACACATCCATTCACTAACAATCACAAAACTAACTTAAAACTTATACAAACACGGATATGATATATTATTAGGTGAAGGTAGTGGGAGTGGGAGAACGGTGGGAGGAGTCAACATAACAGGGAAACATTGTCAATAATGGAATCAAAGAAACATCTCCTTTCCACTAATTTTAGAACACCGTTTGGTTATAGTTAAAAATGAGTACTTGGAGCATTGTCCTTTTTTTAAATTTACTTACTTTATCCCCGTGATTTTAAATGATCACAGCGCCATATACATAGTACTGGAGTACTCCAGATACTAATATCTACAGCCTGTATGTCGGACGAATATCTACAGCTCATATATTGGACAAATATCTATGAACTTCAGAGTGAAGACTAATATTTACAGAGCTAAGGTCGAATAAATGTCTATGACGGCCCCAGTGGTGACGAATATCTATGGAGCGTATGTGGGACTACAGTATCTACAGAGGACAGCTGAGCAAGATGTTGTACTGAAAATCATAAATTACTTCAATTACGTAATACTAACCTAATCTAACCTTACTTAACATAAATTAAGTTTTTTAAACTGCATACGCAATATTACGTTATGCCAATATGCTATACATAATTGCAAATCCAACCTCTGCCAGTGCTGTAGATATTCGTAGACATCACCTGTTCCATAGATATTAGTCATCAGTTTGAGCTGTAGATATTTTTTTATTATTATTATTTTTTTTTTTATTATTTTTTATTTTCATTAATATGTTTTACATATTTTTGTTAAATGATAATTTTACATCTTAGGTTTTTTACTACTTTTCCATTTAAAGCATATGCTTGTGTATGGAAAAGGAGTGTACATAAATGTGGCTATTACTTAGTACTTAAATAATTCATTTACATAAATATATGTGTGTTGTAATCGTATATAATAGTATATATTTAAAGAGAAGAAAGAATATTATGGAAAACCAAGGATATTTGTATACATTTAAATAAAAGAAATAATATTATGGAAAACTAAGGATATTTGTAAGGATAATTAAGTGGCATTAGTTTTTTTCTTCAGAATATTTTTAAAATGTCTCTTGACAGAGAGCAGTATTTGGGTTTTATCATTAATGCTTCTGATTTCTTCTGGTAGGCGATTGAAAAAAGTTCTTCCCTGGTAAGTGTAATGGTGTTGTGCAAAAGACGTATTTAGTTTTGGGCATATAAAAACATGTTTAAGTCGCGTTCTGTTTTCGTTTAAAAATTGATATTTATCTTTTTCTTTTATAATTTGAATTAATGAATTTTTAATATATAAATCTTTAAATGTAGGTACTTGGAATTCATCAAATAGGCGTTCTGTTGGGTAGTCCAAGGATTTTTTTAATATAATTTTAATAATTGTTCTTTGTACAATTTCTATTGGAATAAGATTACATTTATATGCTGATCCCCAACTAATAATAGCGTATTGTAAAGTGGATTGAACTAAGGCATAGTAGATTAAATATAGATTTTTTATTGACAAAAAATTTCTAATTCTTAAAAATATGTAAATTAATTTTCTAATTTTGTTTACTACTTGACATATTTGTTCCTTCCATTTTAGATTTTTATCAATAATTACTCCTAGATATTTTATTTTATTTGTTGTTTTTAATATTGTACAGTTTGTTTTGTACAGTTTGTATTGTACAGTTTGATATTCGTCCTCACTTTGTTTCTCATAGATATTAGTCCGATTTGTTCAGTTTTTGGAATTCCTGTAGATATTAGTAGACGCCTCCGTACTGGAGCTATAAACGGTATCTCATTATCTACGATGTAAGTATGGAGGGCCATTAAAACATTAAAATTTCTTAGATAGGCGACGCTTTCCCCGTTCATACCTCTGTTGATCGCTTATTTATCTAATCTCTAGCTCGTGTAAGGTAAACGTCTATTTGTGCAACGCCTACATTACTATATTTGTTTTCGATGAGTCAATATTATGTTATTGGGTATATCTGTACCTTGTGACCTCTGACTTATTTCTTATTACCCCATTAATGTGTAGATTTCTTCGTTGTATTCTTTAAATAATTATTATTTCTTTAGTGAATTTGGAGAAAATAATTGTTTTTATAATGGCCTTATCGCTACATATGATGAAATCTACTTGATATTTTAAAAAAAACGTGTTTGTTGTTTCATTGCAATACTCCGAATAAGAACTATGGCGTACCTCTTCCGACACGGGAAATGTTTATTGGATAACCAACACCTCTGCCATAGGTCACCTCAAGTGGTTCGCTACGTTTGGTGACTTAACAGGGGTGCCCGGGTTCAGGTGTGTCCGGATCTTGGCGGCGGATGCGTCTGCTCACTAACTGCGTGGCAGGCCGGATGGAGAGAGATTGGTTGAGGGAGATCTTTTGACCTCTCCAGCAAGACCCTCAGCAGGATTTATACCGCAGTGGAAGCGATGAATTCATTCGTCCGCCATTTCGGGACACCCTCACTACCTACCAATCTTACCTTTTTCCTTCCTAGAACTTCCTCCTCTTCCTTTCGGTAAAAAGACCCTCCACACAGCATCCCCAAAGATGATACCGGCCCTGAGGGCAATTATTTTCCTCAGGGTCTCCTGTGTGGAGACCCTGAGGAGTGTTTAATACCTCTTCCGACACGTGATGCTAGTCTCACACGAGCTATACTATCAATGCGGTATTTAAGTGTGGCCTATATCATGGGTGGCCAACCTTTTCAGCAGCCGGGCCAGATTTCACAAATGAAATTTCCTCACGGGCCGCTCAACAAAGTTTCTTTTATTATTCAAAGCAAACAAGAAATAAATTGTTTTTAAGAAGATAAAACCAAAATGAGAATCAATACAAAAAATAATAATGAAAATAAACTAATAACAAATTTTAATGGGATGTCTGATTTTGTTATTCAGAACTAAGTGCATCAATGTTGATAACGATTGATGTTGTTGCTACACGCAAATAGTTTTCCAAATGCTCATCACTGATTCGTGTTCTCATTTGAAATTTGATATGCTTCATTCGACTAAAAAGCTGTTCAGACGTTTAGCAAATAGCGAGATCATCGATAGAGCCTCTTTGTAAAATGCAGGATATTTCTCCTTGTTCAAATGTGTTTTTTTAAACTCTCTCAAACCAACCTGATTGAATTTCTCCTTTAACTGTGCATCAGAACACTTTCCACGATGTTCCATTTGTAAAATTCCTGGCAATAAATTCACGTCTACGCAGAATGGCGTTGCAAATGCAGAAAAACCACACGATGCTTTTTAAAATCTTGAAATCGGTTTTCAAATTCTAGGTTTAAGTCGGATATCGACGAAGCGTATTTATCCGCCGCCATTTCTGTGACGTCTAGCTACAATAACAATGTAGGAAAGTGAGAGAAGATTTTTGTCCTTAAGAGCGCATAACCAGCCAGCGGACGAAAATCCACATTTCGTCGAAAGATGTTCTTACGATCATACAGGGCGGTTCCAATGAGAAAGATAAGGTATTTTCCGTACCAGCTTTTTAAAATTATAACTCAATATTGATTTTATTTCATTCCAAAGTTGCTTTAATTTATACCTGCATCAAAAAATGCTGAAAGGCGTGACGATAAAACTATTAAAATTATGTACTTTTTGTAATTATTTTTTGATCATAAGTATTTATCATTTTTCAATAATGTCTTAGCAAAATTAGAATGTAAAAAAATCTGAAATATTAGTCTGTAAGTGCGCAAATAAATGCACAAACGGACCAATTTTCGTCAAGAAACACATGTACTTATATATTTTTTAATAATTTTATTTGAACTAAAATTAAAATTCTGTTACATACGTTTACCAGATAATATATTGATTTATTTTACTGCATGATTATATGATTTGAAATGGGTGTTGTATAATACATGTACTTTTTTGAAAATTTAACAAATCCGCCAACGACCTATGGTATAACCTTATTATATTAAAAATAAACATTTTTTTCTGAAAAATTATTACATACGTTTACTAGATAAAATAACAATCTTTCGAATTCAATTTATACATTTTTGTGGAAAAGAGTCAATACGTCTAAACACTAATTTAAAAATGACATATTTCTGGTTTTCTCTGGTTATACACTCTTAATTGTTGTTCCCAAAACGAAAGTTTCATTTGGAATGCGGAAATAAGATCATACATTTCATTCATTATTTGATCTTTGCCTTGTATACCAGTATAAACAACATGGCTAACTATATCGACTAGAAATGCAAAGTCGCCAAACCACTCTTTGTCTTCAAATTCTGGGATACATTTTGACTTGCTTGCGAAGAATGATTGTATTTCTTGCATCAAATCAAACACTCTTTGCAACATTTTGACATGGAGTAGCCATCTTACTTCTACATAAAATGTTTCATTATACTGTGAATCTGACGGTGATTTAACCCCTTCGACTTAATAAAATTCACTCTTTTGATGACCTCCTTCATGACGTGATCGATTTTAAGGGACTTGGAACATTAATTCTCCTGATGAATAATGCAATGAAAATATTGCATCGAAGTATTACCAACTTTGTAGGCATCATTTTCAATCAATTTTACTAAATCTTTGTGTTTCCCAACCATTGCTGGAGCACCATCTCTGCTTTCAAGCCCGATAGATTGTTGAGTTGTAACAAAAAGCGATTCAATGTCCATGTAAAAGCTCCTAAAAAATCTCGAGAGCAAGTAGTGTCCTTAAATGGATACATTTCTGCTAATTCTTCGTGATTCTTACAGTGACCGTTTGTTAACACGAATATACTATAGAAGAAATTGTCACGATAGTTAAATCAATGTACTGAGATGCTTCCATATATGAGACATGATACGAACTTAATAGCATGTTGGAATGTTCTTCTGATGGTTTTATGTACAAAAATGTGTACATATGCTCCGCGGGCCACAAGTAGACACCCGGCGGGCCGCGGGTTGGCCACCCTTGGCCTATATCACCATATCGCTCGGCCTATATCACCATATTATAATATATGTACCTATTACATGTGTGCGTGACCTAGATGATATACCGTGATTTACTAGCCGAGCGATATTTAAAAATGGTTTTACGCTTACGTTGATGAAATTGTCCACGGTAGGTAAGGGTGTCGGCTAAATTAGGGAGCTGCCGTGGTCATGCGGCTGTCAGCTGTCAGTTGCCCATTCCAATTGCCCTCTCCAATTGCCCACTCCAATTCCCCACTCATCACGGTCCTGTGTTGCAAAGTGAGCTGTGGACACCGACCTTGACTTGATGCCTGCACAGTCCAACACATCGGTGATCTTCCTCTTCTTCTACTATTTTCCACTTTACCAGTGACTATGAGTTTCTCCGTGTTGAAGACCTCAGTTTGGCGAGCAACGTCTCTAAAGTATCTTAAGACGACACTACCCTTAAATATATTCAGAATCTTAACGACTTAAGTAAAGAAGCCGTGTATACAAATCGCGACTCGCGACGAATGTCGAATTTGCCCTATCAAAATAAGAAGAAGAAGAAAAATAATGTGGGAATCTTAACGACGCAGAGTAGAAAGCGTGTAAACAAATGTGCGCCCGCGGCACGGCGTATTGGACGGACGTACGGTCGAATTCACCCTAGCAGGCCTGGAGATTCGACCTTTCCGCCGGATTCATTTTAATTAATTCTGAAGAACGTGTTATTAATCTTTAAGATGTTTCTAAATGAATACCTCACAAAATTATTATTTCATCGTCTAGAAAAATAAAATCTGGTGCTCACCGCTAACTGTTGTACAACGTATTACATTTTTTTAAAGGCGTTGTATGTTAAAAAAAATTATGGCAACGCACTGTTCTTATCAATCTAAAATATAAATAACTTACATCGCTTGCGGGACATGGAAATAAAAATGATAATTCAATTACGAATTCGCCGCAATAAATTAAAATGTGAGCCTCGGTCAAACCCCCGATAAACGTGGTTATGTTTCGCTTTAAGATTCGTTACAGGCAGACAGTTGCCAGCAAATTTTGGATGCCCAGCTCTTCCAGAATGGATAGATTAGATGTACATAATAATAAGCGCCCTTGAGTTGATTTTTCACAAAAACGGCGCTCTACAAATTGTCCAATTATTATTATTATAATAAAATATTGACGAGGTTCCTCCTTGAAAATGAAATATTATACATTGAAAAATAAATTGCAATTCATTTTATTCGTAAAACATTTTCAAAATCAATCAAGGTATAATGATGTTTTGCTTCCTCGCATAAAAGCCCCGCGATCAAAAACCACCCTATACACCCCCGACCCCCCTATTGGGGTGATTAACACAGCCTAGTGATCAATCATTGAAAAAGTAATTCCATCACATTATCCTACCGAAATTAAACAGCCTCATGATTTATAGTATATTAGTAAGTGTGCTTAAAGCGTCGTGGCAAATTCTTTTAACCCTCATGTCCTTAAAATATTTTTGCCTACAACGATACAATGACATAACGATACGGTGAAATTTCATGGAACTCTGGAGTGCTTCCGAGGTATTTTAAATGTGCTTTATATTTGTTATTTTCGAAGCTATCATCAAAAGAAAAAAAACATTTTATAAACTAGATAAAATTTTCATCTTTCAGATGTTTGTATTTGAAATAAACATTGACGTTTCTATATAATAAATATTAATATCAAACGTGAAAGTGTTAACAAAAGTCCTATCGAAACATTTTGACTCGAAACGTCAATAATTTGGAAAGAATTGGGAAAACTGTGGAAAGTGGGGAATCTAGGTAAACTGTTTAGACTATGGAAACTAGAGATAATATGTAAAACTATGGAATCTATGGAAACTAGTGAAAATATGTAACCTAGGCTAACTATGAAATCTATGGAAAGTATAAAAATTGCGGTGTCAACGAACAATATCGTAACACGAGAGGGTATGGACTGTAAATCTTTATTTGTATTAGGCAAGACAATTGATGTCGTTTTTAAAGTCAATCACAGGATTTGGCAATTGGAAAGGAGAACGCCCCTACCTATGCTGGTGACTGGTCTTCCACGATGATAGCACAAAGTTTGGTTACACTTTACTTACTTTTTGCGTTAATTAGTATTTTTACGAATATTAAGCGTGATTTCATGAACGAGCTGTATTTAATTTCACGTCAATTTTTCGACTCAATTAAATGTGGGTAATTTTAGATTTTCTGCAATAATACTGGGCATGTCTACCAAGTAGGTAGGCATCATCTTCCTCTTCTTCTAGTTAGTAAGTAGGGCTTTTCAAGGAAGGAGAAGGACAAAGGTAGGAAAGAACAATGCAAGGAATTTGAGAAAATGGGTTTCAGTTCATAAGCTGTTTCAGAACTAAACATGCGGAAACTAAGGAAAATATAATACTAGGTAAACTATTGAAACTGTGGACACTAGGTAAACTGGGGAAAATAGGAAGCATGAAACTAGAAACACAAATTCAAGTGAACCTACTTTTCCTGAAATTACCTTCAAACTTGTTATTACCTCCACCGCTAATGCAGGTGATCCTATCATACCGGTCGTAGACTCGTATTAGATTCAGTAATCTGTTTACGTGGACTTCTCCCACGTTACCCCATTTTAACCGGAAATGTTTAGATTTTGCATTGATCATCAATTATTGCGAATCCGAACACGATGACCTGAAATCTAGAAATTTCTGAAGGCGTCAGGTTCTAACGGTAAATAGGTATGACTTGTGCTTCCTGATTCGGAAAGGAGTTTCTTTTAACGCATCAGGCCTCGGGCCTATTTTGTAGGAAGTTTAAAATATTTCCGCTTTTCAATAAAATCCAAATAAAATCCAAATGAAATGAATATTTCTGAACGCATCCGAATACTAAAAACTGTTTTTGAAAGGTTTTTTCTTATAAAAAACTGAATATTTATTTACAATTTAGACCTTTATAAAAAGGTCAATATATGTTCCATATAAAAAATAAAATCGGATGTATTTATCCGAGACGCTATCTAATTTACAAACCAGTTCTTAGAACGATTATTTCTAATGAAAGGGGTGGTTGCCTTTAGTATGTAAAAAAAATAGTCGAAGTTAATATTGTTAATTCTAAAATTTGAAGTACGAGATTGACAAATATGATGGTTTGACGGAAGGTGGCAATGGCCGAATTGGCAGAGGCGCCCGGTTAGACAAGAGGTTCTGGGTTCGTGTCCCAGTTGCGACAATTATCTTTTTAATTTTTCTGTGCCTTGTTCTTTTCCGTATGTTCGATTAGATTTATAGTGTTATCTTCTTTTTAAATTATAATAATACGAGTATTTTTATTATGGTATTTGTTTATGTTAAGAATAGTTGCATCAATTATAAAAAAAAACGATTATTCTTTTCTATCCCACTCGACATTTACATTTTATTTCATGTTTGAAAGTAAAAACAATATCTTTGCATTGCATAAATTAATATCACAAAGATTCAAATGACATCAAGGCTGCCTAAAATTATTGTTAAACAATTTATAATAAAAAAAGCTTTCTTATTGCGATATCATTTTCTGGGAAGGATATCGTTTAAATTTTTATGTTCACAAGAAAGGAACAACCAAAACACGGTGCATCCCACCTATTAAGTTGTTTAGCAGCCCAATGCCGGTAAATGCAGTAATGCATGTAACAAGGATGCCTCCCATGCATTTGTCAATTGTCAAAATTCGTCACACCTTACCAAGTTTGGCAGTAATGAACCAAGTCATGCGATTGTGACTGGTGCATGACTATTTAGGGAACAAACGGAAACAGAAAAGGATGCTATAATAATAATGTTTCCACAACAAAAAGGAACAAAAACACAACAGTACGGTGAAAAAACAGAATACAGTCAAAACACAACATTGATAAAACGGAAGAGATACAAAACAGAATAGTGCAACAACAGAATAGTGACAAAACAGAAGAGACAAAACAAAACACTGACCAAAGAGAATAGAGATAAAACAGAATAGATACAAAACACAACATTGATAAAACAGAAGAGATACAAAACAGAACAGTGCAACAAGAGAATAGTGACAAAATAGAAGAAACAATGACAAAAGGGAACAGAGATAAAATAGAATAGATACAAAACACAACATTGATAAAACAGAAGAGATACAAAACAGAAAAATGCAATATCAGAATAGTGAAAAAAAAATAAACCAGAATAAAGTCAGAATGGGAGAAAGTCAAATCAGAACAGAGACAAAACCAAACCCTGACGAACAGAACAGACTCGAAACGGATCAGAGACAAAAATAATACAGATAAAACAGAACAGAGACCAAACTGAAGAGATACAATAAATTACTTACAAAACAGAATAGTGACAAACGGAAGATAAAATAGCACACGCGAAACAGAGTAGAGATAAAATAGAACAGATACAAAACAGAACAATGACAATGAAACAGAGAAAAAACGGAATAATGACAACAGAACACAGACAAAACAGAGCAGGGACAAAACAGAAGAAAAAGTTGTAGAAAAATGGAGAAAAAAAACTTACCTAACCTAAAATAATCTCAATTTACCAAACCCAATATTCCATAATGCCCTGTTTTGTCTCTGTTCTGTTTTATCCGGATACATCAATAGGTCTAAAATTTATCCTACAAGAATTACATTAAGTTTAGGATCTTGGGTAGTACAATATTGTTGCGTGTTGCATGTGTTGTTGTCTGTAGTTTTTAGTACCCATAATCATTTCATGTATTATCTTCCTTTTGTTTATTGTTTTCAAATTGCATGTATTACGATGTTTCCACTCTAATCTCCAAACAATCTGAACTTTTTTTCTTTCCTCTATGTTTCCCCTGGTTTTCTCCCCTACGCGTGATGTGGAAGCATATTATTAACGTAATAATAGAAACACAGGATTTGGAATGGAAGGGTGTCGACTGTCGCTGAGCAATGATAGTTATCCGTTTGGTCTGTAGGTAGAAACAAAGGCAGGAAGCCGCGCCGCTCTGCGTAGGTAAATGTTATTTGCATTGCCTAGAAAGGTGAACGAATTTGGCCACATTTTTGTGCGCGCGGTTTAATACTAACAATGTAATGGTTCATGTATAAAAACAAAGTAAAGTTCGCTAAACTAAGGTACTGCGTTCGACGGCCGGCTTAGTCCAGTGGTAAGGCTCTTGACTCGCACACCGAAGGTCGCGGGATCGTATCCTGGCATGGCAAATAAATTTTATTTGATTAATTTGTGTTTTTTCACAATTAATTCATTTACAAATAATATACAGTAGATATATTTGCGACACGTCCCAGAGTGGAAGATACTTTCAATATCGACCTGGTATAAGACCACCATTCAGAATTGAAACGTAGCTTGATGTGGCTTTAGCCATGTTTGGTGACCAGATCTGAATAGCCAGGTACTTCCCCACCTTCCTCTTCCCTATCTCCTTCCCCTCCACTATCTTCAGTAGCCTCACAACATACCCCAATTGGGGATGCCATAGTCCAACTGGCTCCAGACGGGAACAGTTGGGACTCTTGTGCGGTATGCATGTAAAAAAAATAAAAAAAATAACAGGCGGTCTTCGGCGCAGTCCATTGTAAGACCTGAGGCAGCACATTTTCTGCACTTGGAGCACTCAGCTTATGTCGATTCTTTACCGACCCGTGGGGGCGCGGCTAAGATGAATAGAATATTGCGTACAACCGACTCTAATATCTGGGTTAAAGTTCAGATTGTAGATGAATTTCAGCATCGCGGCTGGAGACATGGATGAATTATGAATTGAGGCACTGGCACACTTGCTCATAAATAAGAAAATAAGCATGCTCTTCCCTAAGCGTGCTTACACGACAATATAACAATAGCAGTCAAGTACGTTTCAAGCTAACGCGTGTGTTCCCACAGAAATCGTTATAACTCTGTTATTGTTCTAGTAACAAACCTAAAAGTAGAAGATCCATATTAAATCAAGCTTCAAATCTCTATTCAAGTTGTCCATAGAAGTTTATAAAAAAGACCCATTTTGTAGAAACAATTTTCACCCGCCAATTCGCCTACGCGCCGTTAGACATTGTTAATTTTTTTATTTAATATTCTTGTATGAAATGGTAAGAAAGTGACGTCACAAAATTGTTTATCACTTATACATTTATACAATAGAATAATTGTTTTCTTTTACATAATCCATATTTTAACATTTTTTTATGTTTGCATTCTAAATTTTATTATTTACAAATGTTGATATTTATTTGTAATAATACAATTTGAAAGATTATTTCATAACCTTTCAAAAACAGTTTTTAATATTCTCTACGTTCAGAAATATTTCATTTAATGAAGCGGAAATAACACAAAGTTTTTATAAATCTGACAGTTCGTTTAAGACGGTCTCCACACGGTGCTGCCGCAGCACCAACTGCTGCAGAACTTTAGTTTTTAACTTTTGCAGACTATACGATTTTTAGTCAGTTCTTCGGCAGTTGTTACTGCGGCAGCACCGTGTGGAGACCCCTTAAGACAACATGTGTTCTCAATTATGTCCTCTGCGTGCAAACTCTATCTAAATTTCTTTAAATAGACAATAAACAGTGTTAATTTCAAGCGACCTCCCAGGTAAGTATGGTCCTGTATTAATTCATTTTTAGGCAGCATCGCGTTCATTGGTCAAAATATTGTACATATATTTTCGTATCGGTGATCAATGAACCGGTGTATGCAATTTTTAGCCATAAGTTGTTTTTAATTGTTTGTCTAGCATGTAGTCTTTCTAGATTTTAGGCATGTATGGTAAGTTTGTACAGCGCCCTTGAGGTGATTTTTCACAAAAACGGCGCTATATAAATCGTCCAAATATTATTATTATTATTATTAAGACAAAAAACTTGCATAATCGCAAAATACCTGAATGATTTAAAACAAATAACATTATAATCGCTTGGTAATTCATTATAATACTGTAGATTGTCGGAAATACAATAATTTACGTATAGCATTTTACAATAGGATGTAATATACATTTACAATTAAAATGAAATAAGGAAGTGCAATAAATTGACAATAACTGCATTATAATAATATGTTGCAAGCCTGTGATGTACACCATTCAGTTTTTCAAACTTCCTTATACAAGGTGGCGGAAAAGTTGTCACCCGGTGTTCTTTGGCTGTAATTTTTTTTATGAATGAAAAATTTTGGAACTGATTTTGGATTGTGTTTATTTGATGTCTTAATTTTTTTCCATTAAGTCGAGAAAATGATATCGGTCAAAGTGGCCGCCAGAATTGATGACCACTCACCACACTGGCCCGATTTATGGCATTTTAAGCGCCCTTGAGGTGATTTTCTCACGAAAATGGCGCTATAAAAATCATCCAATAATAATTATTATTATTATTTCCATCACTCTTTCCAGAACTTCCGGCGATAAATTCTCGTATTCTTGACGAATATTCTCTTTGAAGGATTCCGGAGTCTGGGGTTTGTTGAGATAGACTCGTGTTTTAAAAAAAACCCACAAAAATAAGTTCGGAACGTTTATCTTGCCGGCCTGTGCAAATCACCAAAACGAGATATTAGGCGACCCGGGAATCTGAGGAGTATAACGATTCGTGTCTTGTTGGCGTGTATTTTGTTTACTTCACAAATGTCAAAGCAGAACCGAAATTTCCCTCCATTTACAAAAATTATGATATCTTCCGATAGGGTGATGACTTTTGCATCACCTTGCAGATACAGATTGCAATGGAAGATAGGTTTCTTTTCCCTGTCCTTGTACCGAGATGCAGACGACGGTGGGTGCTCCTTAGAAAGGATGCTGCAATCATGGACTAATCCGAGGAGATGATTCCTTACATGGGGGGGACGAGAAACAAACGGGGCATTAAGCAATTATTATTCAAACGCAGAGTGGGAAGGTCTGATGCAGTTTGATGGGCGGGAGAGTGTGCTTAGCATGTAATACGATGCCACCTAGTCATTAATAATTAAAATTACAATATCATATTGGTCTGTTGGTTGGTCGAGTGGTCCAAAGCGTACATTTGAATAAAAACAAATTTTCATTTGCTCCCATTTTACATCAGCTCCACACAGGACATCTTTGGGGACCTTTTGATCTCTCCAGCCAGACTCTCTCGATTTGCACCACACTGGGAGGGATGGATTTATACGTCCGTCATTCCTCTCTCATACCTTATTCTTTCTCAGAACATCTTCCTTTCCACAAAAAAACTCCAAACAGCATCCTCAAAGGGGACATAGGAACTGGAGGATTTTTTCCTCAGGCCTCTTGGGTGGAGCTAATGTAAAAATGTTACGGCCTGTGCGGCATGGATTTGATTTTGTACAAATCTGCAGGTTTATGTGAAAGATTGATGAAAAATTTGCACGATTAACCGTCAAAACAAAAGAAAAGTTACTGTCTACACGAAATTTCGAAAAACCACTCCTTTCCCCTTTTACGACCCCTCTAACGCAGAATTTTGGTACTTTGATGCAATTTTTACAAAATTAGAGAAACGTTACTGACCCATCTGATTTCGAAAAAGTCTGCGTAAAACCGTGAGAACACCGGTGACCAGATAGTACCGTTATAAATATAAATATTCAATTCAATGTATTCATTTTAAAAACATTATGAATAAATAAATATTTAAAGCGTTTTTAACAAAGAGAAAATATTCAAGATAAGATAAGAAGATTTAAACTAACAGCAACAAAGCTTGCCGTCTAAATTATGCTTCTTTAAACATATCGATTTTCGAAGTGGTTATATTTATCAACAAGACAGCTCTCCCGACTGCGTATTTCCTTTTCCGTGTTCAATACGATGCAACCATGCCTCGAACTCAACACGGGTTTGTAATGCCATTTTTTCTCCAAACCCGTGTCCAGTAGAAGGCAACCGGCATTCTACCGTGCACGGATTTGTAACGCCAATTCCCCTCCCAAACCCGTGTTCAGTACGAGGCATGTTAAGTGAATGCATTATAGACAAGTTTGTACCTATATTTATAACAGCAAAACATGGAAAGAAATGTATTAGAATAATTACACATACCCGCTAGACAAACCCTGTTTTGCCAAACAAACCATTCAAAACCTGGGATGTTTTTAAAAATTATGATGACATGCGAGTTTATTTTAGAGAATTTATTTTATAAGTACCATAAGGTGTTATAAGCACTATATTATAAACTTTTTATTTATCTTATTAATAAGGCTGTTTGCATTTTATTACCCATCCATTATATTGTGCGTATATGCACACACTTCCTTTTTCATGTTATAATCACGTTTGGAGAATGCCTCGTACTGAACACGGGTTTGGGAAGGGAATTGGCGCTACAAACCCGTGCACAATAGGATGCCGGTTGCCTTCTACTGGACACGGGTTTGGAGAAAAAATTGCATTACAAACCCGTGTTGAGTTCGAGGCATGGTTGCCTCGTATTAAACACGGAAAAGGAAATACGCCTCCCGACTGGCATGACTATTGGCAAGTTAGTTCTGCAAGCCGGGAGATAAAACAGTCTATGCTGTCGGTGACGGAGATAACCATCGAAAACCTAGAAACTAAATATTATTATTAAAATGTTCATGACTGCAGTCGGTGACACTATTGTACTGCCCATTGAGTTCACACGAACAGTCGCAGGCAGAACATCTAATTACCGGATGCTGCGCGTTAGCTGTTTTAGACCACGCGTGCTACATCTTCATGGCAGCTATGGCATATACCATAGTCATTCGCCAGCCAGTTCAAGTCAGCGGAAACTTGCTAAGCATTTAACTCACCGATACCTGCATATTATCGTCACATACATTACACGCAAGGCGTGTGGGGAAAATTGATCGATACTTTTCAAATGGTTAAAACGTGTCGTAACTCCGGTTTGTCTCACAATTCTTTAAATAAAACTCCTTTGTCTTTGTACAAAATCCTTTTGACTTTCAATTTTTATTAGAACAACTCTCTTTTTATAACTTTTGGACGATATTTCCATCAATGTAATATATCATTGAAGAAGATAACAATAAAAATCTATATGAAAGAGAACAAGACAAAGAACAATAAAAAGATAACGATCGGAACTGGGACAATGAATAAGGTAGTTTCCAATAATATGACGAAAAAAATTAGTCGAAGATAATATTGTTAATTCTAAAATTGGAAATATATTATATTGACAAATATGGCGTTCAAATAAGAGGTGGCAGTGGCCGAATTGGTAAGGCATTTGTCCCGGTGGGACGAGAGATTCTGGGTTCGTATCCCAGTTGCCACCACATTATCTTTTTATTTTTCTGTGTCTTGTTCTCTTTCATATTTGTGATGGATAACACTTTGCTCGGGTGACACTTTAATTAACAGGCGGTAGTAATAATTCTTAGTCCTGACCTTGAGGTTGCGACAGTATTTATTATAGTCTCAATCACAGCATCATCAATGTTGCCATCTTTTTTTAATTTTTACATTAGTTCCACACGGGAGGCCATAAGAAAAATACTTCCACTCAGGGCCTATTTCGTCTTTGGGGATGCTGTGTGGGAGATCATTTTAGGGGAAGAAAGGAGAGGAAATTCTGGGAAGGAAAAAGGTATGAGGTGTGGGTAGGAATTTGAGGGTCAGTATGTCCAGGAGTGACGGACGAATGAATCCCTCCTTTCCACTGCGATGCAAGGCAATGTTCCGAGAGAGTACTGCTGGAGAGGACAAAAGATCTCCCTCAACCAGTCTCTCCCGGCCCTACACATCCGCCGCCAAGATCCGGACAAACCTGACCCCACGAACCCGGGCACCCCTGCTAAGTCACCAAACGTAACTATGGGTAACTTCTACTATCTATGAATCATCTTAAACTACTCTTACTGTCTATAGGATATCAAAAATCAGAATTATTACAATACTGCGTATTTACGTGCGCAAATAAACAATTCATCTTCATTTCTTCAAGCAGATCGTGAATTATTTAAAGTTTACTCTTAATTGATTAAGCTGAGCTTAAAGACATCGATATATAGATCTTCCGCTGATAAGTTCATTATAACCTCTCCCTCTTTCTCCTTAACTACACTTCTAAAAGAAAGGTAAGTTACAACGGAGCTATCAGTAGATAGTAAAATTATATTTACCAGACTGTATAATGATAGTCTAATAACAGTGAGTGATGGCTGTACTGGCAGATGGAATGACGGAATTTATGTTAAATAATGAGTCGCTTAATTAATTTAGCCCGGCGTGAACAATGAATACTCCAGCGAATTTGGAAATTGCGCAATAATTAATGGCATGACGAATATTATGCAAATATTTACAGTTCCGGAACTGAACTATTTTGTCAACCGGAACGACGACTTCATATTTCTATCGATATCTAAAATGTGAGTTTTTTAATTGATAACTTTGCCATGGAATATTATCTAAAGAAGCACTCTGGCTTTGTTTAGTTTACGTTTACACCATTGTTCTTTATAACAACACACCAACCGGCTTCGGCACAGTCCTGCCTTTTTTTCAGCGTAGATGCGAAGTGAATTGATCTAAACACAGTGTTTATTGAGAAGACATTTCGATGGTGGTCCAATCGTGAACAAAATGGACTGAACATAGTAACAGTTTTTATGAAGGTGGAATAATATATTATTTGTAACCCAACAAACCAATACCAAAACAAATTATTATATCTTTTTGTAATGTTAGAAAACGTTTTGAACAACTTACGACCAATGCATTAAATCCGTACAAAGTGCAAAAACATTCGGTCAAAACTTGAAAAAAAAATTAAATATGCAATGTACATTTAGGTACATAGTATGAAATTATATGCAAACTGTCATTTATAATATTGATGCAAGTCATTTTTTTTATATGAACACCGCACATGAGTCCCAACTGCTCCCGTCTAGAGCCAGTGAGACTATGGCATCCCCAAAGGGGGCATATTGTAAGGATTAAGGTAGTGGGGAGCGAAAGGAGATGGAAGAGTATAGTGGGGAAGTACCTGGCTATTCAGATCTGGTCACCAAACATGGCTAAAGCCACATCAAGCAACGTTTCAATTCTTAATGGTGGTCTTATACCAGGCCGATACTGAAAGTATCTTCCACTCTGGGACGTGCCGCAAATATATCTACTGTATATTATTTGTAAATGAATTAATTGTGAAATAACACAAATTAATCAAATGAAATTTATTTGCCACGCCGGGATTCGATCTCGCGACCTTCGAATTGCGAGTCAAGAGCCTTGCCGCTAGACCACGCAGGCCCATAGTGAGAACGTAATAACAATCTGAAAGGAAGTAGAGTTTTGGGAAGAAAATAGGTATGAGGGGTGGGTAGGAATCTGGGGATCAATGCGGCCAGGAGTGAATGCATTCCTCTCACTGTAGTGCAAGGCGATGGGTCGAATGAATACGGCCGAAGAGATCAAAAGGTCTCCCTCAATCAGTCTCTCCCGAACCGGCCTGCCAAGCAGTAGTTGGGCAATCGCATCCGCCGCCAAAATCTCGACAAACCTCACCCCATGAACCCGAGCACCCCTGCTATGTTACCAAAAGTAGCGAACCATTTGGGGTAACCTATGAGTGGGGTGTTGGTTATCCGATAAATGGTTCCCGAGGCGGCGGTACCCATAACCGCTACCCAAATTGTTAAATTCTTCCCTTCAATTTACATTAATATCTTAATAATAATAATAATAATTGGACAAATTGTAGAGCGCCGTTTTTGTGAAAAATCACTTCTAAAGTTGATATTATAAAGGCGAATGTTTGTATGGATGTTTGTTACACTTTCACTCAAAAAATATATAGGACATAGGGATAGAGATTGTTGCTCTATTTTAAACGAGTCGTGTTTTATTAAACGTTTTCACTATTATTTTTCATATTACTGTTCTCCCTCTTACATTCTTACTTACATATCTCCCCTTTTTCTTCTTTTTGAGCGGGTACTACCGGGCCTATTCACATTATAAAACTTAAATTTGGATTTGAGGCCAAAATACATAACCAAGCGGAAAAATTCCTTTTAATCAAAATGTGTGGCAAATATCTCGTTATGTATATATTAGTTAGAACGTAACATTAGATTAATGTATTTAATATTTCATGTATTATTTCTTAGTTTTTAATGGAAGGACAAAGTTTTGTTAGAATTTCACGAACCGGATCGGCATTCCGGTTTGCTTGGATGTATTCCGAGCACTTTGTAATTAACATCATGGTGACTGATGACTACAGATGAATGGGGAAATAATAGACTTTAATTATTTATTTTGGGGTTGGGAGGTAGGGGAGTATTTTTAAAACGAATTAATGCTTGATGAGTTTTTTGGCTTATTGGTTTAAGCAATGAATTTATTATTATTTAATCTACTACATAAATACTACATATCCTTTTTAATCCCTGTTTGTACTTCATTGAAGTAATTTTTAGGCACCATCCAACTGACGTAAATTTATTGACATATCAATTTGAATGTTGTAAGTCAGCTATAGAAATTGGGTGACCGGACAACTCAGAATCATGCAACTTCAATACCTCCTTTAAAAAAAAATTGATGAAAAAAAAATTCGCAACAAAATTGGTTAAGTAGACAAATTTAGATTAGGTTAAGGGCTATTTTTCAAATTCATAACTTTTAATAACTTCAAAGGGGTTAAGTGATTCTGAACCAAAATTTGATTCGTTTTCACAACCAACAGCAAGAACTGCATATAATTTGGGCATTTATGACAAGGTTTGAACATTTCCTCTTTGACGTGTCCCACGATTTTCATTGAATTTTTCATAGTTATGTACGAGTATTATAGACTATTGGGAAATTGTGTATTTTTAACATAATGTACTTTATTTAGTCAGTTAAATACAACTGCCGAACCTGTATAATATATTGTGTTATAGGTCAAAAGAAAGTGTGTTTTAACTATGTCCTATTTCTGCATTCAAAGAAACTAAGTCTGTTTTCTTTTAGGCTTATAAGATTCGTGTTGTGGTGTCGAAATAACTACATAATATATTTTTGGAAAATATAGAGTTTTTAGGTAAATTTTGACCAATAATAAAAAAAATCACGTTTAACAATTCTGATATAGAATCCGTTAATTCCTTTCCGTGACCATGTATAATTTAATATATGAATAGTTAATAAAATTATAAACAATTACTTGTATACGTATATAGTTCAAGAATTTCTGCACTAAAAAAATCTCGACTTAGTAATAGTAAGTAATCTGGTACCTATTTGTGAAAACTTAAAAATTAAACCTATAGGTAACAAAATGGAAATTGTAAAAATGGTGAAAATGTGTGCAAGCTTTGGCGAAAACGCCAAAATTAATCAGTTTGTATATGTGTTTTTGTATGAAATTGAGATAAAAAAAAATTTAACTCAATTTTCAGTTTAACATTTTTTTCAGTTGTAATACTGTTCGTTCTTCTGAATACTAAAACGCTGACGCAGCAATACATTTGCGCTCACTTCATATATTAGTGGGACACTCCTTAGATAATTCTTCAAAACAGACAATCCCTCGATAACACTACAAATATCATTGTAAAACACGGTGGGACATTCCGATAAGCTGAATCTGAAAGTGCATCGAATGCACTCCACAAACAACCTGACTGCACTAACGTACAAGATAAAACACCAAATCTTACGAACCAGTTCTAATCTAACTGTATCGCTGTAGAGCTTGGCAAACTAAAGAATGCGTTTAACCCTTGTTCTGCGCGCAGCTTTACCGAACTTATTAGGGATAGTGATATTTTCCGGTAGACTTCACCTCTTACCTTGAAAAAAAAAGGTGTTACTTTGCATAAATCATCAGACGCATATTCTTGTTTGCCAGATTACCGCCCGCCCTGCCCAGCCTCTGGAGTAAAATGGAGATTATTCTCTTTACAAGCTTTTTTATATAAGGAGTAAAGACTTTAAATTGGCGCTATCAAATATTATGGTTCGCAAACAGATACACGCCGTAAATCTAACGCGCAGAAATCTCTGCATATTGTGGATAACCACCGAAGTTTCAATTAAAATAAAAACGCAACATTAAACCCCTCAGGCCTATTTGTTTGCTTTTCAGAACAGATCATACAGGTCTCATAGAAATCGTTGTGTCTACCTTAATAACGTAGTGAGAAATATGATCTGATGAATATAGGTCAAATACTCTGGGTGAAATTGATTAAATTTTTACAAATATTGAAATTCTTTCCTGTTCAGATAATCAATTTCACTGTGATACGTTTGGGAGGAGGCGAAAAGTCTCGGTGGAAAGATCTTTCAAATCAGTATAAGTATATCCCTGTACTATGTAGAGGCTTTCATATCGATGGTAATAATATTGGAAAAAAAGAGTTTTTCTTCATCCTTGGAATAATTATACCTTCATTAAAATGAACGAGGAAACGTCGAACTAAAGTGGTTTTCTCGTCAGTGAAAATGCAGAAATTAAAAAAACCTCGATTTTTGAAAAATTCTTACATCGCTTTAGCATTCATTATGTGTAGCAAGACACATCTCCTGCTAGCGCAAGAAAACAAGTCTTGAAGCTCCATTACACGTGATTTATGTTTTTAATGATATAAATTTCTCTTCATCGTTAAAAAACCACAGCAGAAGTTAGGCCATTAAAATGAGTTTCAAGTTCCTACTCTCCCATCAACCAGTAAACTTTTCATGGCTAAAAGAAGGTAAATTTCTTGCAATTTGCGTTTTATTACTAAAACATACTACCCAAATATTTTGTTAGGTTTTCTTCAATGTTTATTTTTTGCAGAACTTAACTGATTTTGGAAAGAAATGTTAGTGTACTCGTACTCTACCGGAACTTAATAAGCACTGTAATTCTTTTAATGAACTAACATAATTTTACCGTTTTGTAATACTTCTTGAAAAAATTGTTCAACAAAAAGGATACATACAAAAATTTGCGTTGTTGGATAGAAGATTTTTAAAAAATTACGCTAATCGGCTAGCAAAAGAAACATCATATGAAATCCTGATTTTTATCATTGTAGAAAGACTCAACACATATCAACAGAAAAATAAATATTTGTATACATATCTTTATATATTTAAATACTTACATATACAATAACACATTGTGTTTGCATGAGCCACCGAAATTTATTTAACCCCTCAGACCTGGAGCATATTCTGTCAGTAGGTCAGAATATTTTGTGCATTAAAATACAAATAAATTGAATATTTGTAAACGTATCCGAAAACTAAAAACTATTTTTGAAAGGTGAATGATCTTTCCTCTCCACATCTCTCCAGTTTTCCCAGTGTCCATAGTTTAAAATAGTTTTCATAGATTGATAGGTTAAAATCCTTTCCCAAATTTCAAAGGTTTCCATAATTTCTCTAGTTTCAGTGGATTCAACTTTGGCTATCTCCTCCGTTATTTTTATCCCAAGAAGTTTAGCTGAAAATTAAACTCCGTGCAGTTGATGTAACACGCTCTAATCTGCGTTCTTATTCCTGTTTTCAATGTCCGGATGGTATATCTAGTCTCTGGTCTCTGGTCCCGCCCGCGATAATATAACGGTGATGTACCTGCGCAGACCTAGGATTACTGAACCCATCGTGCGCATGTACAAGTACATTGGCGTGTATATTATTATACTATGGGGCAATGCAATCGGAAGTCATCTGAATCGCTAAATAGAATATTAGATCATTAAAGGGTTAATTCAGACAAAATTTTACAGAATCAACGGTTTTAATGAGTGTGGAACGATTTTGTATTTACTATTTATCCTTTCGTTAAAAGAAAATCGTATTATTTTAAAAACAAAATATGGACGTGAAATTTTTACAGATTTTACGGGAATAAGACGATTTTTAGGGAATATTTTTTGGATAGTACCTACCTTAGTTATACATCCTTGTTCTACCGTTATTTCAATGGAAGATGCTATGAGGAACTAGCCTCATTGATTCCTTCGCAACTGGTGCACAGCCGGGAAACACGTAAAACGCGCGCCAAACATTTTGTTGACATTTGTCATTAGAGAACGGGTCGTTTCTACGACAAATAGTTCCACAGCTCGACTGTCTAATGATTTGTCGGCATTTGCCGGCATCTGTGTTTCATCCCTCCTATAACATTTTTTTCGTTTCTTAATCCTTCCTTTCCACAAAAGGACCCTCCACACAGCATTCCCAAAACAGATAAATAGGAAAATTATTTTCCTCAAGGACTCCTGTGTGGAATCAATTAAAAAATATATAAATAATAATAAAGTGTACCTACACAGCCCTCGAGGTGACTTTTCACAAAAATGACGCTCTACAAAGTATTCAATTATTATTATTATCGCAGTTGTTGGTTGTTTATCGGTGTTGTCTTAATAATTTGTAAATAACTACTAAACCTTTCATAAATTTCAAATTTTTCTTGTCAAACTTTTACTGCAGTTTAAAGTTATTTATTTATTTATTACACGCCCTAGTGGGCTTTTCTTATTTTGAAGCTTGGTGACATTTCCTCATGATGTCGCTATAAAAATTATTTCTATCCTATTGCGACCATGACACGATAAACATTTCACATAAAATGGAAAACTCTTGTAAACCTTGAAGTATGCTCGAAGTGCACAATAATTGTGTTTTTTAAACGTTGAGAGTTGAATAATCATTTTCTTGCAAAAGAATGATTTTCCCTTTTCAAGTTGTTTAACTGCATTAAATCGCTGCTAAATCGCGTCGTGGGAACATTGTCTATTATTCTCTAATACACGTAGCTACTATCAGAGCCGGTTTAGTGAAATAACTACATAGGTTTAATAAAATTTGTCGTTGCAGGCACAAATTAGCCAACGTAGCAGAAAATAATTAGATACCAATTTTATAGTTATGTGTATAGATATGGTTATAGTAATAGTTGTGTGAATAGGTAGGTAATAGTTGTGTGTAATCAATATATATTATAAAAGAAAGTCCAAAAAAACGTGCGGCTCACAAAAACTCAGGTACGATCAAGGGAGATATATGGTGTGGTAGATCTCTATCCCTCCTAGGGAATAATTGTATCCGTTTTTACGTAAAGGGCGTGCTTTTGACGATATAAGGGCTGAAAGTTTCGCCCTCTGGAAATTTCTAGAACAGTTTTCCGGAAAGTTCTAGAAGGTTCCGTAGAGCTATAGAAAGTTCTGGAAAGAGTGGCGGAGTTTGTCGTGGAATGTTCGGGAATAGGGAATCGGGAACATCATTGTGGAACATTCCAGAACACTCTCGAATTATCCTGAGCGAAGCCGGGTAACCCAGCTAGTAGAATATAAAGGTTTATTAAAACTAAATAGAGGGTCGCCGAGGGCCTGGTATGAGACAAATGTCTTGGCTGCGAAATATACAAGAGTGGACCGGCATTAGAAGTGTGGAGGAGCTATTCCGGGCAGCGCAAGATAGAGAGACCTTTTCAAGTGATCGCCAACGTCGCGTCGGGGGGACCTTATAAGGCACACAAAGAAGAAGAAGACTAAAGTGTTAAATGGATATTAAATGAATGATTGACTATGACTCTATTTGTAATTATTAAATATCTCAGGCCGCGCTGAAAGGTCGAAGAAATCTTCCAGAGTTAAATTCAATGTAATGTGTTAAATAATAATTCTATTATGAATAAGTTACACTATTACGGGCGCCAGATCATTATTTAAACTTAAGCTGCCGCAACCAGAATTTCTACCGATTTTTTACATCTCCCCCTTAAACATTTGAAATTTTTAAGCTCTTAAAAAAATATATGTTCTTTTTTAAGATAATATCTATACATTCCCCACGCCGAAACACAAATGAAATTCCCTCGATAGAAAAAAATCGCAAAGTACGCTCCGAAAATTATTATTTTTACATCTGATTCAGTTATTTTACAAGTTATATGTATGAAAAAAATCACAGTGTTTCATTAAATGCTGTTTTATACAGCCCCAAGATATTTTTGTTCTATTTTAAACGAGTCGTGTTTTATTAAACATTTTCAAAATTTTCGCTTCAATTTTACTGTTTTAAATATTAGCGCACTCTCTCCAACATTATACATATTTCTCCATCTTCTTCTTTTTATGCGGGGATACGGCGTCTTAAAGAACAAGTAATTCATTTTGTGAAACTTATAAATAAAGGTAACGATTTACGTATCGAAGTTTCCTCCATCGTGGTTTATGCGTGCATCAAATTTTATTAATTTTAGGGTTAGATTTGATGCCTTGTTTATCAAAAAAAGTGGATTTTATGTAAATTTTTCATTAAAACGATTTTTTGTGCACTGTTTATTGCACATCGAATATTTTGTGTAGCAGAAGTACGAACGGCTGCGCGTTTTTTTCATACGAATCTTAAATTTGAGTTTGAAGCCAAAATACCCTCAATTTGGGAGGCAATATATGGGTCTCGCTCGCAGCATCCCTAAAGATGACATAGGCCCTGAGGGGAATTATTTTCCTCAGACTGTGTGGAGCTAATGTAAAAAATTGCCAACTCAGAAACAACTTAAGTTAACACCTCTTTGAAAAGTCATTAAAAACTATGAAAAAAATAAATTCAGAAATAGCTTATAACATCTAACCTTCTTAAAGTCAGTTTTTCCCACGCTCAAATTTTCCTGCCGAACATTTCACTCCATTCAATTGAAGCTTTATTTATTAAATATATTATTCTGGTATAAAACAGATTTCTGATTGACCGACTGAACGTTTATAAGATGAAATGTACCGGTACATCAATGTCTTCGTCCCATTCCACACCTGCCTAAAATGAGGTTTGAAAGTGAAAACGACACACCGTTTATTTGGTTGCCTAGCACTTAAATCAAGTTGTTTTTTCTCAATTTGGCTTACTATTATAAACGTCTGTAACGGGTTCTTCTGTTGTTCATCCTAAACTTTCTTCGCCGTTGGAAAGTTATGTTTGCACTTTTAAAGTATTTTCATTAGATGTCTACGTAAAGTTTTTTTTGCAGATTTGGTTGGTTATACGTTGTTTTGAAATGGATTTTGTCGTGTAGTTCCTCTTTATCATTTTCCTTCCCGTCTCACAACGTACCCCATTTGGGTGTACCATAGTCTTGCTGGCTCCAGTCAGTTGAGACACTTGCGGTATTCAAATAATAATAAAAAAACCAGTGTGCTTTAGACCGCACAACTGAAGAAAAACTTCACTAACTTATAAAAGAACATATGACATTGGGGTGGCATATGACATTGGGTGGACATGTGACCTATGACCTTGGGGTGACCTACGACCTTGGGTTAGTATGTACGCCTTACCTTAGTTGTGCAGTATGTACGCCTCGCCCGATCACCGTTCGCATCGATTACCGTTCGCATTACACTTTTCGTAACGCATTCACCAGCTTACCCCCAAGTCGATCGTGCGTAAAGAAGTTTTTCTTCAATATAAATAAAATTTCTAAAAAGCCTGCGAATATTTTAATGTTCAAGAATTTCATTCATTTCTTTATTGTAATTTAATATTACACGAGTCGACGAAATTGATTAATGGGTTAATACTTACAATTTGTAATGTGGGTCATCAGTCATCGGGTATAAATCATTGCAAGTCATCAGTCGTATATATTATTATATTTTTTCACATGTAGCAAACACTTTGTGGCTATATACATAATTATAATAACGGCAATGAAAGAACTTTGTTTAATTCCACTTTATTACATTTTTTAAAACCAACCGGTTTCTGTTCGACCTGTACCTTCCTCAGGGTGAATAAAATATAATAAATAAAATACAGGAGTAAGTATTTAAATGAAAAGTAGTAGAGGGAGAGAGAACGTCAACTTTGGTGAGGTACCTAATAGGGATAGGGTAAAGGTAGGCGTGGGTAAAGGAAATACGTTAAAAATGGGCCTGTTTCACAAATCTGTTTATTTAGTAAATTGGTTTTATTTATTTTTTATGATTTTTATTATTATTTCAAGAGCTTCTAGATTATTAAGGCGTAGACCTATGATAGGATAGAAATGGGATATGTCACCTATCCCATTTCTATACAATACATCTATTCCCGAAGATTTATTAAACGAGTAATCTTTATCTATCAGGTGGGTTGCGAATTCTGTAAAACCTACACTTTTTAGGCGTCTCAAGTATTCAGCAACCCTTGTGTAAACATTTCTAGTCGTTTTACCTACGTAAAATGCTGGGCAATCATTTTAGATGGCTTATAGATGCCAGAATGGCTTAAATTATTTTCTTTATCCTTAGAATTTTTCAAAAGTTTGCCTAGTTATTATTAGTGTAGAAAGCAGCTTTAATTTCTGTAAGAAATTTTGAAACACATGAGGATGAAAAATTATTTATGAAGCGCACTAATGAAACTACCCAAATATGGAAGATCTAGATACTAGATAGTTGTAGATTTCCAGCAGTTTCACTTTTTTAAACTACCCTCGGCTGTGCGAAGACGGATGAAGACGGATGGAATAAAATCTGTGGAAAACCTTTTTTTTGTTGACAAGGATTAAAGAGGTTCCCTCTGGTTGATAGATCGGTTTTGTTTGTGATTTTTTTAAGGCTATTACCCTCCTTAACATGAAATAAATCCGAACGTCCAGTGTGTGCCAACTGCACGCCAAATCGGTGTCGTTTCATCGACCGCCCTTAATTGAACGGTAAACTGATTAAACAGAAAAAAAAAATTGGTAAGCTTAGGTCAGTGTTATTGTGTGTTCTTCTTTTTCACTTTTTTGTTTTTTTTTTTTTAAGTAAAGATTTATTTAGCACCGTAGTGATTTTAAACTCGATGAAACGAAAAAAAGCGACACTAAAAAGTGACAAACACATACGTCTATAGGATTTAGCCTGCGAGAGAATGAAATAGACTAATCTGTCTGCCCTTTGTGCTTCGTAGCCTATCGGTCTCCTCTTCGTAGCCTCTCCACTCTCGTCTACTTTAGTTTTCTGAATGTTTTACTTCTACCGCATGTGAACTGCACACTCTGATTTTTTTTTGTTTTTATCGAAACTCAACATGAACATGACCACCTCAGTGGTGTTTGGACATAAAGTCAGATAAACGCTTTTATTTTAAGTTATTTTAGCCTGAATTTTGATACTTTTTGGTTTTGTCTTTATATACCACACAGGGGTCCCCATTGTCCCTTATTAGCTGAAGCCAGTGAGACTATGGTGTCTCCAATTGGAATGCCTATGTTGTAAGGCAGATGGAAGTTGGAAGGGGAATGGGATGGGGTAGAAGAATGTTTGAAGTACCTGGCTATTCAGATCCATTCACTAAACATAGATTGTTGTCACTTATTAGGACGATTCTGCGATTATCTACCTCTCTGAAACGAAAGAAAAACGGAAACAAATATTAACTTTCATCGTAATAATATCCTCCGTAGTCCCTGGACGTGTCTCTGGAGGTCTAGGGTCGTTTGTAAGGCGAATTCCTTGGATGACTTATTTATATCCAAACCAGGGGTTGTTCGTTTGATTAAAATTGAAAGTAAAATAGTTTACGTTAAATTTAAATTAAAAGTAAACGGAAATGAATCGAGATGAATTTAAATATAAAATAACTGGTAGAAAATGAAGTTAAATATTTCAACATAGGCCGACACAACACTCAACATACCCAACCTTCCCTACCCAATCTTATTTTCTTCCAACTATTCTCTCATACTCGTACCTCTATTGAGGAGACCATATTTTCACTGGATCCGGACGGTTGGGATTCGTGTGGTATTCACTTTTTTTTTAATTCAACCTTTCATCCGTTCTAAAATTTATTGTAAATTATTGACAGGGCACTTGTAGCAAAAATTATGTTCTGCAACTCCCATATCACTCGCGAGCCAATTATTTTATCTGTGTATAAATAAGGCTTTCCCTAAGCAGCTACTAATCCCTGCCTCATTTGTTTCGCCCATTAACCCCGCCTCATCGAACCCATGTAAACCTCCGTGATCCCCCAACAATAGCATTGGGATTTAATAGTTGGTGAACAATAATATATCGATCGTCCAGTTGATTAGTCAGACATTTCCGAAAAAAAGGAAATTTGAGTCGAGTTTGAAATTATATCTAAAAGTGTACCCTCTATCTGGTACACTAATCAGAGTACCTATTAACACCACCAACCTTACTAATATTATAAACGCGAAAGTTTGTATGGATGTATGTGTATTTGTTACTCTTTCACGCAAAAACTACTAAATAGCTCATACATCAGAATAACATATAGGCTATAATTTATAAAGCTAGCTAGGAAGGGGACGCGGGAGGGGACGGGAAAGGGAAAGATTCAGGGAGAAACAATGTATTTCTTTGAATACGGCCTTGCAACGCAAGCCGGGAACCAGTTAGTTAATTATAATACAGGAAAACTTGTAGTGAATTCAACAAAATGTTTTTTGGGTTACTTAAGGATATTTTAAAATGTCATATTAGTTTATATATAACTACTATATTACCTTTAGTCTTAGTTCGTGTTACGACACCATTCTAGCTGACAACATGTCCGCAAAGTGAGAGTTCTGGTCATTAGATAATGCCGACACTACAAACACGACACAAGTGTGTCAGGAATAACAGCTAATAACAACACACAGAACATTTGTGTTCTTGAAGTCTGATTGTCATATATTAAGAAATAAAAAACAAAACAATTTTTTTGTTTGTTTTGGTTTGACTTAGTTTTGAACCTTCCTACCCAGTGATCGGAATCAACCGCGCTACCAGCCGGACTAAATCGTGGGTCGGTACGGCCGACATTTATTTCGTAATACTTGGATAATTTATATAGCGCCGTTTTTGTGAGAAATCACCTCAAGGGCGCTGTGCAAGTAACTATATAATAAAATTGGTATAACTAAGATTTGTAATTATAACTACTGACTTATATCTAAGATTCGTAGCTAGTAACTTATATCTAAGACTTATAGCTAGTGACTTATGACTAAGACTTATGATAGTTCACTTAAAACTAGTGGCTTAATGACATACATATTTACTGTGATTTAAAGTTAGAGACTTAAAACTAACATAAGTAGTTTATGTGGACTCCAGGTACTAATATCTACAGCCTGTATGTCGGACGAATATCTACAGCTCATATGTTGGACAAATATATATATGAACTTCAGAGTGAGAACTAATATCTGCAGAGCTAAGGTCGAACTAAAATCTATGACGGTCCCAGTGGTGACTACTATCTATTGAGCATAGGTGGGACTAATATCTACAAAGGGCAAATCCTTAATAATCAGCTAAATGTGTCCAATAGTCCGATCTAATCGATTAGGGATTTTTACATACATAAATACATAAATTAAGTTTTTCAAACTGCATACGCAATATTATGTTATTCTAATATGCTACACATAATTGCAAATCCAACCTCTGCCAGTGCTGTAGATATTCGTCCTCACTTCGGTTCTCATAGATATTAGTCAGCAGTTTGAGCTGTAGATATTCGTCCTCACTTTGGTTCTAATAGATATTAGTCCGATTTGTTCAGTTTTTTGAATTCCTGTAGAAATCAGTAGACGCCTCCGTTTAAGTGCTTTAATTTCTTAGAGTTTCAATGATTTTATTTTTGAAATCGATGTGACAGTTTATGGTCATTAGCAGTCACGTCATTATAAAACAATTAAGAAAACCTTACCATTTAATGAGGGGATAACAGATTTCAAAGTACCCCACACAGTAGAGAATCTATTGTCACAATTATTTTATCTGTAAATCGGTATGAATCATTTTAGACCCCACGAAAATTGAAATTGAGCGGGGATAAATAGAATCAAATACATTTTGGCCTTAACGTGGCCTAAACATACTTTGAATTGGCCTTGAACGCCGAAACAGCTGTCACGATAATAAAAAACTAAAATTCTTGCAGAAAATACAATTATTTTTTTTTATATTAGAAATAATTTTTTTAACGTAATTGATTTTCTTCATGAAGGGATAGGTGTTTTGAATATGCTTTTAAGCCAATTTCTACCTACGTGAATACCCGAATTTCTCCCGATTTCTTACATACCCCCCTTAAACATTTGAAGTTTTTAAGCTCTTAAAAAGTATATGTTCTTTTTGAAGATAATATCTATACATTCCCCACTACGCCGAAACGCAAATTATATGAAATTCCCTGGATAGAAAAAAGTATGCTCCGAAAATTATTATTTTACGTCTGTTTCAGTTATTTTACTAGTTATATGTATGAAAAAATTCACAGTGTTTCTTTAAATGCTGTTAAGACAACCCTCGCTTTTTGCTCTATTTTAAACTAGTCATGTTTTATTAAAGATTTTCACAATTTTCGCTTCAATTTTACTGTTTAAATATTAGCACACTCTCTGCAACATTCGTAATTACATATCTCTCCATTTTTTTTTTGAGTGAGGATACGGCGCTTTCAGTCTAACATAAAGGTTTGAAATAAAACATAATACTGTCAGGCAAAATTTCAAAGCTTCGTGAGTTGCTTCGAAAATGTATTATTTCGTACGTTGTCAGATGTAATCATGTTCAATTTCGAGATGGTTAAGATGATGTTATTCTGATATCTTGTTATTATTATTTATTTTAATCAAAACATTCAACATACGAGTATAAATAACACTTGAGATAGATAATGTAAACATTTTAGTTATTATAAGTTTGTATATATTTTGGAGCACTCATTCATGATGTGGTCGAACTAAACATAAATAATCTAATGCCTGACTGACTTCTGTGAACTGAGGAATACATACTTGAAATTAAAGTCACTTTCGATCTTGTCTGATAGAAGTCTACACAGAGAAGTCGGTGGACGAGTAAGGTGACCAGATTTTTTTGCCTTAATGGGACATATGTGAAGATGCAGGGGAGAGAGAGGGATGTACACTGCGAATATTGCTTTGAATCCCTCCCCTCCCCCCCGCCCCCTGAAGTCACAATATAATAAACGATACTCTATGAAGTGATGTGCACAAAGTAATTAATGTCAATTTTATCTAACTCCAAGTGAAAATGATCCAACAATAATTAATATCATAAAATCTTCTTTCAAATATGAAAATTTTATTGTCTGCCTGGGGTCTAGGAGTGAAAAGGTATTATGCATTATTTAATTGATTACAGTAGTTGTCTTATAAATCGGTATAGAACACCATTCGTTTTTCTATGACGATATCTAATTGGCGCTTTTATAAATCCCAGGTCAACGGCACGGTGACGGTAACTGCAACGGTTTTTCATATAATAATAATTATGTGTGAGGGAGATGTTTAATAATGATTACATTTTCCTTTGGGAGAAGCAGGCATACGTATATCGTTTTTTTGATTTTCAACAGCTCTTTCGTATATTGTGTGTAAGAAAGAACTGCAGTATTATTGTGATAAAGAAAGTATGTTTTGTGCCGTTGCCGTGCTGTAATCGTAGGAATTACAAAAGCGCCCAATATTTGAGATAATCAGATCTTTTGCGCTCAATTTGGTGTCACGAGTGGCCCGCTTTCTTAACGGGACATTTACGCGTCCCAAAGCTTTCCTTCGGGACAGCCGTACAGGGTCCCTAAAAACGGGACGGTCCCGATCAAAACGGGACGTATGGTCACCTTATATATTAGTACAATTCCATAGGCCATTCTCGTACCACTGAATTGTAATGTTGTAGTTAAATGTACTTCAGATGTATGTCGGAGGGTAATGGAAAGAATTTTAATTCGATTTATCCTCTTCTTGCTTCAAATTCTCGGTAAACACAAGTTGATTGAACTCTCGCTTATATTTCGAAGAATGCCTATTAACCCCTCAGGCCTCGGCCATATTTTTTAATAGCTTAATATATTTTCGCTATGCGTTAAAATCCAAATAAATGGAATGTTTCTGAACGTATCCGAAAACTAAAAACTATTTTTGAAAGGTGACAAAACACGTTTTAAAATTTTATAGTTAGAAATAAACATATAATTTTTTAAATAGATATATTTTTTTTGTATGCCAACGTAAAAAAATTAAAAATGACTCACCTTACGTTTTTTCTAACTAAAGTTACTGATAAAACACGTATATACATACTTTATTAGACAAAAAATGTATTATAACCTATTGCATTAATTTTCGATCGTACGCGTTAATTCTATTCGGTAGTTCTGAAGGGTAATGTTAAAAATGTCTTTGAGTTGTAACTAACTAACTAACTAACCATCACGCCGTTTCCCCGCAGGGTTAGGCAGAGAGGACGGACCGCCACACAACTCGATCTTGGCACACACTCTTTGCCTCGTTCACATTCATACATCGTCTCATACATGCTCTTCTATTATTCCGACTCTTCACATGGCCTGACTCGAGTATCTAATTCACTTGGTCGTGCCATGTCTTCCTCGGGCGTCCGCGACTTCTTCTACCATTCACATTTGCATCATATATTCTCCTTACACTCATTTCCTCGTTCATTCGCTCTACATGCCCAAACCATCGGAGAGTCCCTTTCTTAATCTTACACATCACGCTTACATCAGCCTTGCATTCTTTGCGGATATCCAAGTTTCTCTCACGATCGTACATGGTTTTACCACACATTCGCCTCAGGGATCTCATTTCTACAGCATTCAGTCTACTTTCATCCTTCCTCTGCCAGTTCCATGCCTCACTGCCATACATCAGGGTAGGTACCAGCACTCCATTATGGACGGCTAGTTTCGCTTCTTTGGACAATTTTTTATTACCGCCAACGGCATTCTGTCCTCCATTAATGGTGTTACCGGCATTCACCCTTCTTTCAATATCTCTATCAGCCTTCCCATCTTTAGTAAACATACTACCCAGATACACAAACTCATCCACCTGCTCCAAGTATTCATCATTCACAACTATATTGCATACTGTTTTCGTACTCTCTCTTTCAAACACCATGACTTTAGACTTACTTACATTCATCATTAACTCATTCTTCATACATACTTCGTTCATCCTTGACACGAGAGACTGTAGATCTTCCATACTGTTAGAAATTATATATACGGGGAAATAGGGGATTTTTTTAAAATGTTAGTTCTACATGTGGGCAAACGAAATAAATTGGATTTTAGTGTTGATCTTGTCGGAATATGTATTTTTATCAAGTTGGTAAGCTCTGGCGAATCGGCAAACGAAATAAATTGGATTGTTGTGTTGATCCGGTGGTTGATCTTGTCGGAATATGGATTTTTATTAAGTTGGTAAGCTCTGGCGAATCCAGGCCATAATTCAGAATTAAAAAAAAAAAGATTTGGTCAAAAATTAAACTTGTGTATGAAGCAAGTTTAAGTTGTCAAAGTAAATAACTACGGTGTAATTTGAAAAGTCTAAGTTTTGTTTATAATTTATGTGTTGTGTAGTAGACGAGCAATAAATGTACTTCTTATAACATATTTGCGAACAAGTCGTAGATCTTTGTCCCCTTCTAGACATGGATTAAATTGCCAAGCTTATCCTACGCTTCATTGGCCATGATTAACTGCGGTATCCCTGCCTGGGGTTCCTATCAACCACACACTTGACCATTACACCCAACAGTCCAGAAACCAGGGCTGCCGGTCTATGTATGGACACACTTTATAATTTTCATCGTGGATTTGTTTCATCAACGAATTGCATCACCAGGGAAGAATATACTGGGAAAACCATTGGACACATTGGGAATTATCACGATGATGTCAGTAAATAATTCGTTTAATTTCCATTTATCTTGGTACGTTCAGTAAAAGTTAATTTTGTTTTATTCATCCGTTTGTTTTCAAGGCGGCAGTTAAAAAAATATATATGAATTTCAAATTCTAGAGTTATCGGGATTTTTCAAATCTTTCATTCGATTTCCGTCGATTCTCTTCTAGAAATTGATCTATTCTAATTATTTTGAAACTGTCTCCAAATCTTCTGAAACTGTCTCAGTAGACTCTTTTGAAACTGACTGAACCAGTTGCGTTTTTTGATGCCACAATAACATTTGAATAATTCATACATATTCGTATTCCAATGGACACTCTGTGTTATGTGGAGGTCTCTTCGCAGTCCAAACGGGCATAATCTATTTTAGTATCCCTAAAAGCACATAGAGACCGCCAAACTACCACTTTGTGATATAAATATTTTTAATTTATAAAAAATTAAAAACATATTAACCCAACCAATATCTTCACCCAAACTAGCTTCTCCATCTTTTGTTTTTTCACGTCAACTGCTTCAAACATATTTCACATAGGTAACATTTTGTTGGTAACAAAATTGTTGGCATATAGAATAGTTTGGTGAACCCTAAATCCTACAGGTGAATAGTGGGTGAGTAATCATTCAATTAATTCTCACATATTCTCCATTGCGGTCGCCTCTTCGCACTAGACAATCCGAAAGAGAGATTAATTTGTCATTCGTCTCTAGCCTCTAGTCTCTTGTGCAGATGTTACCCGCGTAGAGGAATCGAGATGATGTAGGTCAGACGTGTCGAAGATGCGGCCCGCGACCTCAATTTGATTGATTTTATTGATGAATTTAGTGTATAAAGTAATGTACAATTTGAATGTACAGTCTAAATCCTGCTGAAAGTCCTGCTCTCCAGCAGGTGAAGTATATATCTCCAACATATGAAGTACTTGTCAGCAGCATCATGGAATATAGCTCCATTATTTGGGTCCCTTCTGAACAAAACCATATCATAGAAATAGAAAAAGTACAGAAAATGTTTATGCGTTACCTTTATATGAGGGAATATATATATATTACCCATTCCTATATCCTAATCTGTCTTAATCCTATCTTAACCTGTACGTCCCTAACGGGTATACTCGTGGGGAATCCCACACACTTTTTAATGCCCCGAAAGCGAGAACTTCTGCCTATCAGAAAGCGCAATTAAACAGAACGACTCAACTGCTTTTCGATTCTGCATTGATCATCGACATCGTCAATGTCACCTATCGAGAGCAACTATCTTTTGACATACGTTACAAAATAGTAAAACTGCCCCATGCATTTTTTTAAATTTTGTAATCTTCTACATAATATATTAGTGTACCTATAACTGTTTTATGGAGAACCTGAAAACATTAATGAATAAATATCTAAAGTTATCTTACTATTGGAAGGTAAATGACTCAACAATGGGGAAAATGGCATTTAAATTTGAGTTTGACAAGTATGCCAACGATAATTGTTAAGAATTATGAATATTTAGTAGAGACTTGGAGACTCGACTGCGGATTGTGGCTTATAAGAGTATGGGCGATTTCAATGGACATTATTTGAGTACAGTACGTTCAATTATTTCATTTTAATGCATATGGCATCTTCTGTATGTTGAAACGAAGTATGAATTATTTATAAACTATTTCTGCTTTCGTTTTGTTTATTTATATGACGTACGTTTGCGAAAGTTAAATGAATTGTTTCAGTTATTTAGAAGAAGAGGGGCGTAAATTTGACGCGGTCAGATTAACCAACTATGTTGTACATCAGTTGATTTTAAGCTCGGCTGGAATGTCGAGTTTAGGCACAGTTTGGAGCATAATCCGTACATAGGTCGTAAATAGATCCGTAAATTCATTACCGCGCAGCGTTTCTAGCGGCCTCTAGTGTGAGAAATGTGGCGATCCGCAAAGAATTCAATGCTGACATAAGAGTTTTTGAATTTTTGAATATGTAAATTTAAAAAGAAAGACAAACATTCCCGGGTTACGAATAACCCGACAATGTTTGAAAATCTCCTACTACCACCACAGAAAGCCGAAAATGTTGCTTGTGTTGTGATGGAGGACTCAGCCAGCAGAGGAATCGAACATGCGACACCCGGGTGGGACCCAAACGCTATGCCCACTCAACAACTGACCGGTCAGTTGTAAGTAAGATTAGGAAAGGGTCGCTCAGACATAGAGATATACGCGAATCAATGAACTCAGATGTTTTGGGCATGTAGAGTCAATAAACGAAGAAAGGAGTGTAAGGAGAATGTACGGCGATTACGTGAATGGTAGAAGTCGGAAACGGGAAGGCATGGCACCATCAAGTGAATCAGGTAAGTAGGGCCATGTCAAGAGTCAGAATAATAGTACGAATGAGACGATGTTAGAATGGGAATGAGGCAAAGAGTGTGCCAAGACCGCGTTGTTTGACGGTCCGTCCTCTTTGCCTACCCCTGCGTTGAAACGGCGTAATAGACAGCCTATAGAGGCGGTTGCCGTGCATTGAACTCCACGGTGCAATAATTAAACTTTTATTAAAATGTAAACCAAAACCGTTAATAATTATTTATGAATCGTCAAATACCAAACCTTTTAAACTTTCCCTTCCCCGCTCCGCTATACCGCCCGCTCATATAAAACGTGCTCCGTGACGTCACGAGTCACGATGTGTCCGATGACGTCACACATTCCTGGGGCAGTCGCACGCACGTGGTAGCGGAGGATTTCGAAAACCGGACACCTTTTGTAATTGCCGGTTGTTTTTATGCTGCCAATGAACTTTAGAATGAAAGTAAGGCTGGCGGGCTTCGAATGGTTCGAGTATGTATATCGTTTGGGGGAAGTGAGATGCACCTATATCTCGTATTCCCTCGTCATTGATTCGCTTGTCAATCGAATTATTTTTATTGAATCGGTCAATTAAAAGGAACAACGGTTGTTGAAATATTGCAATTTTAATCGATTTACTTGTTTGTTTGTAGAAATCCGATCTCAATCTCATATCCCCCGCCAGTCGTCGCTCGCTTTATTACAGCTGCAGTCGCGTGTTTTAAAAAAACTTTTATTACATCTTTGAAGCAATCTTCAGACGAATTTTGTGGTCGCAATATTTGTCTGCGAAATATATTTTTTTTATATACATGAGCTGGACTGTAATCATAAGTGACGCAACCACGTAAGTGTGTGGTAAATAGTTAAATTGGGAAGAAATCTGACTTATCTTTTTTTATTTATTTATAAAATACATGATACATACTTGAGTTATTAACATAGTGTGGATATATTGGATCACCATACTAGGCGGCTGCCTGTTTCATGGTGACCAATGGAGTATTGTTACTTTTTATGAAATATGCAGTCTATTGTAAACATATGGATTTATTATAGGTGATGTTAAAAATTGGAAAAAAATAATAATAAAATAAAAAGTGGAAAATAGAAAATAGAAAGGGGAAAAGAAGTGAATTAGTATTAGGTTATAAAAATGTACATAACTTTTTTTCAATATGTGTGCATGCAAGCACAACGTATATATATATAGGTGCACGCATACATATACACACGTGCACACATCTATACAGGTATAAACACACATGTACGTATCCATATGCGCACCTACTCACATGTATACACACACACATTTATATACATTACATACTCATATATATGGTATATAACATTAAAAAAAAGTATAAATGTATATAGACAGTTGTTCTATCTGAGAACGAGAAACAGGCCACTGGCGTTGTCACATTCACTCATCAAAAAATCACTAATCGCCTTCCTGAAAGTGTGATGTTTGTCTACCGTCTTTGTTTCAATTGGTAAATTATTAAAGATTTTCGGAGCAAGGAAGTTAAACTGTGACTGGGCCATTGAGGTTTTAGTTACTGGAATAACAAAGTTGGATTGTTTGTAATATCTTGTACTGTAGTTGGATTCAAAAAATTTTTTTTTTATTAATTTAAATTTAAAATAGGCAGATATGTACTTGACATACAACGATTTTATATTATATTAAACCTTAATTTTTACTCTACATTTTTTGGTGATATATATTATGACACTGATGCATCACTGGGTTGATCACTGCACGACCTTCCGTTAGTTTGCCCAAAACCTATTTAAGGCAATGCTATTGACGCAGTATGCACATACAGAATAATTGAATGTTTGGCGACGAAATACATGAATTATTCCACTAACTGACGCACTTTTAGGCACGGATTATAGGAATTACGCTTAATTTCAATAATTACTATAAGAAACAACAATTTACGTACACAAAATAGGTTATTAGGTAATTTGGGCAAACTAAGTAATTCATGCGTATTTAGATTGAAACGAAACTTCGCGAACGTCAAATCCATGCTATACAACTTTAAACGTACATTAAATTAATAAATAATCATGTATACTTCAGAATTTCATATTTGAAAAGGCAATTGCAAGCCATAGACAATCACACGACGGGCGATCACGTACGGAATCGATTCCGTATCCACAAAAGATACAGAATCGCATGGCAGATCTGCCTCTTATTTGCCACATTTTAACTGTAGTCGCCGATTGCTTTAGCGTCCGTTCACACGTCCAAGTGGGAGATTTCGGTTGTACTCAATGAGAAGGAATTGTCCTTAACCTTAATAGTATTAAATGCGATTACAGTTCTTAAGGATGACTGCAGAATTCTCCATAACCTTAAAATGAACGTTGTAACGGACGTGTTGTCGTCCTTACAAGACTGTAAATTATGAGGGCACCGGTGGCTGTGCACTCCTTCCCTTTTGTGTGCCAATGATGATGATTGAAGCTGATTTAAAGCTGGCCTCCCTACATCCAGTGGGTGGTGGCCCTGGATGCGCCTAGTTTCTGCCTGGGCCTGGTTGCCTTGGGAGTACCCAGAGTTAGGGCCGGCTGTAGCGGCAGGCACCAGGCACTCGTCCAGGCAGAACTTCAGCAGGAGGCAGGACTTCCAGTGGTAGGAAGTAGTAAAACAAGAAGAGTAGAATTGAACTTGAACTGAACACAACATATTTATTTGGAAATTTGCATCATATATAAGGGGTACTTGTACCCGACAGCGTTCGGGCAGTGTTTTTATAAAAAAGTGGAGGGGTTTTCGTCCTCAGACCAAATGGTATAAATAGGGCGGTCATTATGTGGGCACCCTATTTTGCCGGTGTCACCGTTGAAGGCGGTCGCTTAAAATGTATATTTTATATTAATTCTACAGAGTTAATTGTGTACATATGTGTTTGTTATTCTGTATCAATGGTAAAATAAACGCATTGTTTATCACCAGATTTTTATCAGGGCGATTTATCTCATTTTTTTAGATAAATCGTAAAATTTAAGAAGTTATTTGCCGTTTGGCTGGACACTTGGTAATTTACCAATACAGTGTTATTTTTACGAGATCCCCCATAAGATGTTTTAATGAAACCTGTGTGTTTCACCATCTTACGGGGCACCTGGATTTTTATAATCCGGAAAAACATATTTTTATCGAAATTTTTCTAAGTGTTTTTTGAAGGCCATTTTTTGCCCTAGTTTCAGTAATTTAAGGGCTATAGACTCAGGCTCTCTTTCCCTCGATGCCTTGTAGGACTGCGGAATGAAATTTCTTAGTTTCATTATCCTACAAGGATCGTAAGTTAAAATATTTAACAATATGTCAAAAAAAAGGAAACATAAAAAATACGTTTGAAATTATAAATTGAAAAATGTCCCTGGTGGCAACCTGAGCATGATAGCGTTTATTTGTTGCACCGGGGGCATTGTACATGGTAAAATGAAAGTTTTTTATTAATACAATATTACAATTAGAATAACTTTAAATTCTAATTGGAAAACAAACATAAAAATATTTTCAACGAAAAAGATTGCTGGCGGTACGGTACTAACGAGCTCAGTGGGCAAGCGGAATTTTTGGATTTCCAGCGAAATCTCAAAAAATGACCACTGAACTGTAGAGGATACCGCCAAGGATGTTTTTCGTTGAAAGAACATTTGAGGGTACGTAGCACGTCGGTTACACTCCCCCCGTGCAGCTGTGCTGTACTAGTCATAACGACGTGTAGTAGGATGAGTAGGTGAAGCTGCATCGGTAGACGCGGGCGGCAGGATCACAGCGAGCTTCACGGCAGGTCGGACGTAGACTCTGGTTCTCGGCAGGTCGAACGTAGACTCTGGTTCTCGTCTGGGTCCCGGCGGTCCTTACTTGGTCGTCTTCAGCAGGGATGGTGTCAAGGACTCGGCCATGTATCCGGCTGATGTGGGTCCATGACACGGGGTCCATGACAACCATGATGGGGTTGACGGACTCCCCCCGTGTGAGGAGCACCACGTCTATGACAGTGGCACTGCTGGGGCAGGGCGGGCTCGTCTTCACTGCGCCATTGAGGAGTACCACGTCCTTGACAGTGGCACTGCTGGAGCAGGGCGGGCTCGTCTTTGCTGCGCCGATGAGGAGTACCACGTCCTTGACAGTGGTACTGCTGGGGCAGGGCGGGCTCATCTTCACTGCGCCGATGAGGAGTACCACGTCATTGACAGTGGCACTGCTGGGGCAGGGCGGGCTCGTCTTCGCTGCGCCGTTGAAGAGCACCACGTTCATGACAGTGATACTGCTGTGCCAGGACGGGCTCGTCTTCGCTGCGCCGTTGAGGAGCACCACGTCTTTGACAGTGGCACTGCTGGGGCAGGGCGGGCTCGTCTTCACTGCGCCTATGAGGAGCACCACGTCTATGACAGTGGTACTGCTGGGGCAGGACGGGCTCGTTGTTGCTGCGGGATGTGGTTGGTCATCCACCTGTGCTGGCGCTTGGTACCTTTGTCCAAGCAGTGGAGCGGATCCAGCAGCAGTTCTCTGCTGGTCAGCTGGCTGCCTCTGGTGGAGCAGAGGTGAGGGCGGCCCGGGACCAGAAGGTCCAGGCGGCAGTGGGGACCACTGCTCTGGCAGCGGAGCTGATCCGGCAGCTGTTTTCTGCTGGTCGGCTGGCTGCCTCTGGTGGAGCAGAGGTGAGGGCGGCCCGGGACCAGAAGGTCCAGGCGGCAGTGAGGACCACTGCTCTGGCAGCGGAGCGGATCCGGCAGCTGTTCTCTGCTGGTCGGCTGGCTGCCTTTTATGGAGCAGAGGTGAGGGCGGCCCGGGACCAGAAGGTCCAGGCGGCAGTGAGGACCATTGCTCTGGCAGCGGAGCGGATCCGGCAGCTGTTCTCTGCTGGTCGGCTGGCTGCCTTTTATGGAGCAGAGGTGAGGGCGGCCCGGGACCAGAAGGTCCAGGCGGCAGTGAGGACCATTGCTCTGGCAGCGGAGCGGATCCGGCAGCTGTTCTCTGCTGGTCGGCTGGCTGCCTCTGGTGGAGCAGAGGTAATGGCGGCCCAGGACCAGAAGGTCCAGGCGGCATCGTGGTTGGGTCCCTCTTGTAGTAAGGGGCCGGTGGCGCAGGGCCTCCTGGCCCTTGCTGCGCTGGTGATGCGTACCTCTGGTCCATCAGAGGTACAGGTCCAACAAGCTCATCGCGTACGGCTTCTCGTTGCCTCAGGTTGAGCAGAGGTACGGGCGGCACGGGGCTGGAAGGTCCAGGCTGCATACATCTTCCCTGGAGTCGCCAAGCTTCTTCTTGGCCTGGATCTTTGTGGCCAGTTGACTCCAGGATTGCATCAGGTTTGGAAGGCGCTGTAGTTGCGGCTTCTGGTGATGCGTACTTCTGGTTTTCCAGAGGTACAGGTCCAACAGGCATCTCACGTATAGCTTCTGGTTGCCTTGTATTGTGCAGAGGCAACGGCGGTACGGGGCCGGAAGGTCCAGGTTGCAGCCATCCAAAGCTCCCATTGTAATGAGGGGGCTGCGGCGCGGGGCCTCCAGGCCCTGGCTGCGCCGGTGATGCGTACCTCTGGTTTACCAGAGGCACAGGTCCGACGGGCATCTCTCGTACGGCTTCTGGTTGCCTTGTAATATACAGAGGCAAGGGCGGTACGGGGCCGGAAGGTCCAGGCTGCATCCATCCGGGGCCCCCATCAGAGTGAGGGGGCTGCGGCGCGGGGCCTCCAGGCCCTGGCTGCGCCGGTGAGGGGTGCCTCTGGTTTATCAGAGGCACAGGTCCAACGGGCATCTCTCGTACAGCTTCTTGTTGCCTTGTATTGTGCAGAGGCAAGGGCGGTACGGGGCCGGAAGGTCCAGGCTGCATCCATCCGGGGCCCCCATCAGAGTGAGGGGGCTGCGGCGCGGGGCCTCCAGGCCCTGGCTGCGCCGGTGAGGGGTGCCTCTGGTTTATCAGAGGCACAGGTCCAACGGGCATCTCTCGTACAGCTTCTTGTTGCCTTGTATTGTGCAGAGGCAAGGGCGGTACGGGGCCGGAAGGTCCAGGTTGCAGCCATCCAAAGCTCCCATTGTAATGAGGGGGCTGCGGCGCGGGGCCTCCGGGCCCTGGCTGCGCCAGTGATGCGTCCCTCTGGTTTACCAGAAGCACAGGTCCGACGGGCATCTCTCGTACGGCTTCAGGTTGCCTTGTAATATACAGAGGCAAGGGCGGTACGGGGCCGGAAGGTCCAGACTGCATCCATCCGGGGCCCCCATCAGAGTGAGGGGGCTGCGGCGCGGGGCCTCCAGGCCCTGGCTGCGCCGGTGAGGGGTGCCTCTGGTTTATCAGAGGCACAGGTCCAACGGGCATCTCTCGTACAGCTTCTTGTTGCCTTGTATTGTGCAGAGGCAAGGGCGGTACGGGGCCGGAAGGTCCAGGGTGCATCCATGATGCTTGTAGTTGCCAAGGTTCTCCTTGGTCCGGATGTCCATGGCTGGTTGGCTCCGAGGCAGTACTCGCTGCGACGAGTTGTGCCAGCCCTGCGGCACCGGGTTGTGCCAGCCCTGCAGTACTGGGTTGTGCCAGCCCTGCGGCGCCGGGTTGTGCGGGCCCTGTCGAATCTTTTGCCGGCAGGATCCCAGCACGGGGTTGTGCAGGCCCTGTCGCATCTTGTACCGGCCCTACACGGGTTTGTAGTTGAAGGGCTGCATTCAGCCAATCAATACGTTTTTGTTGGCTGCGCAGCTGTCGTTGCAGCTGGCGCAGCGTTTCCTCAATAGATGTAGAGGGTGGTGTTCGCTCATTGTTGCTCTCTTCTGTGGAGCGTGCCATCTCAGTAGTAGAGCTTGGCGGGGGCACGAGCGTGGGCACTCGTGGCAATAGGTGTGGTGTCAGCCCTGGCATGAGACGCGGCATCAGGCGTGACATGGTATCAGGCGTGACATCTAGGCGTGACGTCAAGCTTGGCATGTAGGCATGGCATCAGGCGTGGCATTAGCCCTAGCATGAGGCGTGGCATCAGGCGTGGCATCAGGCGTGGCATTAGACGATACGTCAGGCATGGCACGTAATCCACGTAGCAGGCGTGACCTCGGGCGTGACGTCAGGCGTGGCATTCGAGCATGACGTCAGGCGTGGCGTGAGGCGTAGCTTCAGGCGTGATGTGACATCAGGCGTGGCATGAGGCGTGATGTCAGGCGTGGCACGTAGTCGTGGCTCAGGCGTGGCATTAACCCTGGCATGAGGCGTGGCATCAGGCGTGACCTCAGGCGTGGCACGTAGGCGTGGCGTCAAGCATGGCATTCAGACGATACGTCAGGCATGGCATGTAGGCATGGCATCAGGCGTGGCATTAGACGATACATCAGGTATGGCACGTAATCCTCGTAGCAGGCGTGACCTCGGGCGTGACGTCAGGCGTGGCATTCGGGCGTGATGTCAGGCGTGGCGTGAGGCGTAGCTTCAGGCGTGATGTGCATCAGGCGTGGAATGAGGCGTGATGTCAGGCGTGGCACGTAGTCGTGGCTCAGGCGTTGCATTAGCCCTGGCATGAGGCGTGGCATCAGGCGTGGCATCAGACGTGGCATTAGCCCTGGCATGAGGCGTGACATCAGACGTGGCATTAGCCCTGGCATGAGGCGTGGCATCAGGCGTGGCATTTAGGCGTGATGTCAGGCGTGGCACGTAGGCGTGGCTTCAGGCGTGATGTGTCATCAGGCGTGGCACGCAAACGTGGCGTCAAGCATGGCATTCAGACGATACGTCAGGCGAAGGCTCAGGCGTGGCATTGTCACGTAAATAATTATCAATTTGTGATATAATTATTTACCTGACCACTAAACTGGTTATTTGAACAGCCTGTATTGGACTGGCAACACTTTTTTCTCTGATTTTTGAACCGGGTCTTTTTCCATGCACTTTCTTAAAATTTCACCGTGAGGGAACCGGTGAATTTTTGACGAGGTCACTCAACAAGATGTTTTGAGTTTATTATTTAACTTTTTCGGGCTGGATTTTCGGTTAATAATGTGTGTGCCGCTTGTGAAATGGTGAATTTGATTTCTCCGCATGCGTAACCTTTTTGGGTTTTTATTAAATTTGAAGTACGATGTGTGTGGCCGTGTGGCTCGGGGAATCGTGTTGAGATTCCGGATAAATCGCAAACCATCTGTTTTGGAGATGATAAATTCCGCGCAAAACCACTACGTGGATATGCTCCGGTTATAAAACTGTGACGCTAACGATTTATTTGTGGCCCACCGTCGGAGGAAACAGCCTCGCTAAAATCACCACGCTCTGGCACCAAGATGGCGTCCCTCGCGCTTGTAGGAAATAACCTGGCATTTGGCCTTTAGCGCCTTCATCCCGGTACGTGCTCGTCGGATCCATCAGGCCCGGACTCCTGGCCGTCTGGAGATTCTTCACGAGATGTTTGCCCCCCTTCATCCGGAGTCCTCCGTTGGCGATCGCAGGATTGCTTGCCGTCACCTTCCGTTCGCCGTTTTCCGTAATAGATTTAGAGAATAGAACCGTTTGCGTTGGTCCACAGGTATGAGGGTTTCTGTTATTAATTTTGTTTAACTTGATTTGTTGTAAAATACACATTTATGGAACCTTCCCAAACATTCTTGTTTTTTTATTATTTGGAACAAAAAAGCAGAACCTTACATTTTCCCACATTACAGATCGCTAGGTCCCACATCAACCTGAGAGAGAGAGACATGGTGATCTTCATGCATAAAAATAACCTTATATTTGGCTCCCAACGTTTTAAGATGAATATGTTGATTTCGGTGCCCGTATATTCTAGCGGTCTGTTATGTTTTTAAGTTTCTGCTTCTTTTTTCCGAATTTTCAAGGTTGGATATGTATTATTCATTAATATCTTCATGTTGTTATAATGATACCAGTGTGTGTGTGTAGAAGCGTCATAATAGATGATATGAAATATTTCGCGGTAGTATGAAATTTTGTGCATATTATTGTATCAATATATTGTGTTGCTATATAATGTATTGGTTTCCGGTTGAGCTTCGTTCGCTCTCAAATTTTGTGTAACGTAAACAACAGCTCCGTTCCTTTTTTTTTCGGGTAAAATATTTGGGATAATTTTGTATACTGGCAAGTTTATCTATGGTTATGTCAGCTGTTATTACAGAACAGCTGATAGTGATTTTTGTTGACATATGTCAGATGTCAAACAGTTACTATACTTCGATAATGTTATTATAACAACTTTATAAACAGTTCACCAGACTTAATATAGTGTTATTCGGTTTTTTCATAAACATTAACTATTTCATATGGAATTATTTGGAATATTTTCTTCGTTTTGTTTAATAAATAAATACCATTTGACAAAATGACGTTGTCTAACATTAACGGGGCCTCAAAAGAGGAGATGATTCAGATGCTTTCTGACGTTAATATTACTCCAGAACCCACTTTGTCCGCCATGAGAGAGCAAGCGCGAATCTATAACAGGAACCTAAAACAATCTGGTGGTGCTTCTTCTCAACAAGAAGCAAGCGGTGATGAAAGTTCTAATACAATTACCAACATAACTAATAATTATTATCAGAATACAATTACAAATCCTTCCGTACATAGCTGGGGTGTTAAGTTTAACGGATCTTCAGACATCCGTGACTTTATACAACGTGTGGAGGAGTTATCTAGGTGTCGTCATATTGAGTTGTCGTTTGTTGTCACTTCATTTGCTGACCTTTTGGAGGGAAGAGCATTGCTATGGTATCGTACCGTTTATAAAGATAATTTAACTTGGCTAGAACTGAAAAAACTAATTTTAACTAGATTCGACCCAATCGCTAACCAAACCGAAGCTTTAAAAGCTCTCTTCTCTATGAAACAGAAGCATAATCAAAGCGTAGTTGATTATGTTGAAGACGTGCAATTAGCTAATTTAAGATTAAACGTTCAACTTCCGGAAGAACAAATTGTGGACTTAGTGTGCAATAGTCTATTGCCGAAATATGCTCTTGTTATTGCTTATTTTGAGGATAAAAATTTAAATTCCTTAATTAATGTTTGTAAGCGATTTGAAAAAAGTTTAGCTATTTCCGACGATGAAGCAAATTCGGTCAAAGACAAGAATAAACCGTCATCTGTTCCGTCGAATAGTAATGCTGCACCTTCTTCTTCTTCTGCTTCATCTTCTGCACAATTTTATAGAAATAAATTACTTTGCGCTTATTGTAATATAAAAGGTCATTCCAAGCCTTTTTGTAGGAAATGGAAGTTTGATTCTCAGAAGAATCATACCAAGCGACAAGCAAATTCTGAAAGACATAATTCAAAAAACTAGACGGGGGTCCCCCTCATTCTGCTAGCGAGGATGCTAGGAGACCACCGATAGTTTCAAACTCTAGTACCAGTCCCATCGACCATGACATAGACGCATTCATGCCGATGATGACCAGCGGTCAAGATATTAGACCTCATGTTAATATTGCAATTAACAATTTAGTTTTTTCAGCTCTTTTAGATAGCGGAGCTAGTGTGAGTTGTTTTGGAGGTTCACTGTATAGGTTTTTCTTAAGTTTAGGTTTTAAGTTAGATAAGCTGGATTCTTACGTTACCACTGCGGATGGTAAACATCAAGATGTAATTGGTACTATGCAAGTACTAGTTACTCATAATAATATTAAGAAATATGTTAATTTTTTTGTTATTCCATCTCTTTCTCCAGTGATTGTTTTGGGAGTCGACTTTTGGAAACAGTTTGACATTGCTCCTCAATTGTTTTCAAGAGCCAACAGTGGTCGTGATGTTGAGAATACTATAGGTGAAATTCGCAAGATCACGTCAGCTTCCCTACTGTCCCCTCAAGACAATCGTAGGCTAAATAATGTTATAGAAAAATTTAAGGCAATTTCGTTTGAAAAATGTGGACTGGGTCGTACTCATTTAGTGCAGCACAAAATCAATACAACGGGAGATCCCATTAAGCAACGCTATTACCCTTTGTCTCAAACACGTCAGCAACAACTTGAATCTCAACTTAAGGAAATGTTAGATTTAGGTGTTGTTCGCCGTTCGCGTTCAGCTTGGTCGAATCCGGTTTTGATCGTGCCTAAGAAGGATGGTTCTGCGAGGTTCTGCTTGGACTCCAGAAAACTTAACAGCGTCACGACAAGGGATTCGTACCCGCTGCCATTTATTTCGAGTATTTTAGACAACCTACGTGGTGCACGCTTTATAACCTCTATTGATTTATCGAAAAGTTTTTGGCAGATACCTTTACATAAGGACTCTTGTTCTAAAACGGCTTTTGTTGTACCAGGTCATGGACTTTTTGAATTCGTTAGGATGCCATTTGGTCTGAAAAATGCACCTAGTGAATTACAGCGTCTTGTTGATGCTCTTTTTGGTCCAGAGTTTGATGTAAACGTTTTTTGCTACCTGGATGATTTAATTATTATTTCAGAAGATTTTGAGTCACATTTAGAATTGTTAAATAAAGTTTTCACACGTATTAAAGAAGCAGGTTTAACAATTAATCTAAAAAAATGTGAGTTTTGTAAGGACGAGTTGAAGTATCTGGGTTATATTGTTGATGCAAAGGGTCTCCGCACAGATCCAGTCAAGCTAGAGTCTATTCGAACTTACCCCACTCCTAAGAATTCAAAACAGTTAAAAGCTTTTATTGGACTTTGTGGATATTATAGACGTTTCATCAAGAATTTTTCCACAATAGCGGCCCCTTTAACAAGACTCACTGGCTCAAGAAAGGGGGTGAGTAATTTTTCTTGGTCTTCAGAGGCTGAAGACTCTTTTAAATAATTAAAAAAGGCATTAACTTCCGCGCCGGTTATCAATTGTCCTGATTTTTCACTTCCATTTACCATACACTGTGACGCGAGCAACGTTGGGATAGGCGGCGTGCTCACACAGGTCTTTGAAGGAGAAGAACACCCGGTTTCTTTTTTTTCTAGGTGTCTGAATGTTCACGAGCGAAACTACGGCGTGACGGAGCGCGAACTCTTAGCGGTGTTAGATTCGGTGAATCACTTCAGGCCCTACATAGAGGGAGTTCACTTCACAGTAGTAACGGACCACTCCAGTTTGCAATGGCTAGTGTCTTTATCAAATCCGACAGGCAGACTTGCACGTTGGTCTACCCGTCTTTCTCAATTTTCTTTTGATGTAGTCCACAGGAAGGGTAAATTTAACACTGTACCCGACGCTCTTTCGCGTAAAGACGATTTAACTATTGGAGCCATTGACAACCTTCATACAAGCACGGATAATTGGTACATTAACTTATTTACTAATTGTAAAAATAATCCACAACGTTTTAATAATTTTCAAATTAAGGATAATTGTTTATTTCGTCACTCAAAGTCCCGTTTCGCTCTACAGGAGGATACAGCTTGGAAGCTGGTTGTTCCTTTTGAGGACCGTAACGCTATTTTATCTAAGGAACACGAATCAGATCTATCATGTCATCCAGGAATATTCAGAACGTACAAGAAGGTTCACTTACACTATTATTGGCCTGGAATGTATAAGGATGTGAAAAACTTCGTAAATAGGTGCAAAACGTGTAAAGCCCATAAAATAAATACTGCTGCGCCGGCGGGGATTTCTGTCAATCCAAAAATAGTAACAAGACCAATGCAGATGTTATCAATTGATCTTGTCGGTCCACTACCGCGAAGCTATTCCGGATTTACGTATATTTTGTCTGTCGTTGATGTTTTCTCGAAATACACATGGATTTTTCCACTTAGGAATGCTACCACAAAAAGTATCGTTAAAAACGTAGAGCAGTCCATTTTTCTCATCCATGGGGTTCCACAAACGTTTGTTTGCGATAATGGCAAACAATTTGTGTCCAATGAGTTTAAAAAATTACTGTCTGATTATAATGTACCGGCTCCTTTCTATAATGCATATTATACACCACAAAATAATGTCGTTGAGCGGTATAACCAAACAATAGGTACTGCACTGTCTATTTTGACCGAGTCCGACCAACGTAATTGGTCTAGGTTTCTGCCACAAATACAGTCAGCGCTTAACAATACAGTTAACTTCGCGACGGGTTATACTCCTTTCTTTCTTATGCACGGTCGTGAACAGATAATCGATGGTAACTTTCATAAAAATCATATATCCCCTGATGTTGCTGATTCTAGCTTACAAGCATCGAGAGTAAGTTTTGCGGGAAAATTAGAGGACTTGGTTCCTATTTATAATAAAGTCACAGATGCCTTGTTACAGGCATATAGAAAGAATGCTCAACATTACAATTTACGCAGGAAGTCGGTAAATTATGAAATTGGAGACGTGGTTTGGAGAAAGAACTTTGTCCAATCGAGTGGACCCAATTTCTTTTCACACAAATTAGCCCCGAGGTTTGTGCGAAACATTATAAAAAATAAGTTATCTAATTTAGTTTATACTCTTGCAGACATGCAAGGCAAAATAGTTAGTAATTTTCATGTTAAAGATATAATTCGTTTAGATTAATTTTAGTTTATAATAGGAAGCTAATGAAGTAGTATGGAGGACTACCAACCTTCCATGTTATTTCGTTCCCTTCTTTATGTGTTTGTTCCGGCCACGTGTTCTGGAGTTTGGTACCTTCAGAACTTGTGCTCGGAATAAACGCAACATTCTAGTGTACTGATGATAGACTTACATTATTTATCCTCGTTGGACTAGAATAGGAACATCTTCACAAGAAATGTTTCTCTGATCCTAATGATCAGTGGCGCCCAAACCTTAAGTCATTATTATTTTTTTTTCTTCTCTCCTTCATGTGACTTATTCTTTTTCGAGTGATATATATATATATATATAATTAGATTGGATATGCGTATTTCTCTTTTTAGTAGACACCCTGTCAGTATTATCACTGCAATGCACACACACACACATTGGTATCGCATCTCTACTCCGTTAGTAAACGGATATTTTGTAATGTTCCCTACTTTTAAATCTAAATCCATTTTTTTTCTCTAGTTCAGTGCAGCTGTCTTTCCATTTTGTCGTCCCTCCGACATGCCTTATAACCAAAGATCCTTCAAGGAGCTAGAGAACAAAATGTATTCTTAAGTGTAAATTCTTTGTATAGCAGAGATTTGAGCAACTTTCTGGTATACAAAATGTGTATATTTAGCTGGTATTTGCTACATTTAAGTTTGGTATAGCTTTCCTTAAAGTGAATAATATTAAGTCATAGTTTATTAAGAACATTGTTATGTCTTTCTAACAAAGGTAGTACTGCTTCGGCGTACTTTCCTATTAAGTAATTCCAGCATGGAATATATAATACTCTACCTCTAGCACAGGAGAGCGTATTTTTGTATAGCTTATAGATATAAGTAAAATATTTGTATTAGTCTCACTGCTGAAACACCAGTGTTTCTCTACACGATTATGTACCTAGTGTCATTCAATTTAATGTTTTGATTGATCTCCAGTTTAAATAGTGTCGATTATCACATGGATATGATCGATCACCAATACATATTGTCTGTTCAAGAAATTTTGCCTTTTGCTTACTTTTGAAGTAATATTTTGAAGGATCTCCGTCTACGGTGTGATCTGTCTATTTTCTTATGCAAACTATACACACAGTGTTAGTTATTAAAATGGCTTGGACTCTATATATTTAATCATACTGGTTCACTAATATTAGCTAGGTTTTTTTTTTTGTTAAATTGTAATCCCTATGCATTCAGCTAAACATTCTAGATTCTGTTTTGCTTGTCTTTGTGTTCCTACTGATACTCATTGTTACCACTTTTATAGACAGGTATATCTTTGGTATTGTAAAACCTGATCTAATTTTATTTTTGAAACATAGGTATTTCTAATTATGTAAACCCTATTGTAACCACCTGTATGAATAGGTATTTCTAAATATGTAAACCCTAATCTAACCCACTTTTAGTAGGCAAGTTTCGCAAACTTGGTCTAACTAATTCATTAATAATACACAAGTACTACTCATATACTTATGGTTCTACATTGTAATAAATTTTTTTAAACTGATAGTTGAAAATCTCTGAAAGATAATCATCATTCTAGTTTTATTGTCTGTTCTGTTTTTTTGTTGAATAAACTTTTATGTTAACCTATGAGACCTGTTGGACCTAGGTAGATAGAATAGTTACCTTTTCGCTATTGATAAATGGCCTAAATTCAGTGAAAGTGAGGGCTGGTTGACCACCCTAAAGTGAAGCCTTTTTAATGGCAAAATTTCCTGCTGAAGGAAAAGTGATGCTTTGTGCATAATTTTTTTTTCTTTTCACTGTTTGTGTTCTTTACTTTTAAGATGTTTCCGATGTTAGGATGACATGAGAATAACAGGTCTGGGCTTCAGCCAGTACTGCCAGCACCCAGCTCCATCGGTTCTGAAGGTGTTGTGGACTCCTTATTCTCGTACCATCCTATTCTCATTGTTCTTTCAATCTATCTAGATTTATATGATTTATTGTTTATGATTGTTAATGGTTACTTTTTGTAAATTTCTAGATACCTGATGGACCTATCTTCTAGTTAGTTAGTTAGTTGTGTACCTTTATTTTTTTTTGTTTTTTTTTTTACATCGGAATCGTGGATTTCATGTTTGGGGCCAAACATTTTCGTGAGAAGGGGGGAATTGTCACGTAAATAATTATCAATTTGTGATATAATTATTTACCTGACCACTAAACTGGTTATTTGAACAGCCTGTATTGGACTGGCAACACTTTTTTCTCTGATTTTTGAACCGGGTCTTTTTCCATGCACTTTCTTAAAATTTCACCGTGAGGGAACCGGTGAATTTTTGACGAGGTCACTCAACAAGATGTTTTGAGTTTATTATTTAACTTTTTCGGGCTGGATTTTCGGTTAATAATGTGTGTGCCGCTTGTGAAATGGTGAATTTGATTTCTCCGCATGCGTAACCTTTTTGGGTTTTTATTAAATTTGAAGTACGATGTGTGTGGCCGTGTGGCTCGGGGAATCGTGTTGAGATTCCGGATAAATCGCAAACCATCTGTTTTGGAGATGATAAATTCCGCGCAAAACCACTACGTGGATATGCTCCGGTTATAAAACTGTGACGCTAACGATTTATTTGTGGCCCACCGTCGGAGGAAACAGCCTCGCTAAAATCACCACGCTCTGGCACCAAGATGGCGTCCCTCGCGCTTGTAGGAAATAACCTGGCATTTGGCCTTTAGCGCCTTCATCCCGGTACGTGCTCGTCGGATCCATCAGGCCCGGACTCCTGGCCGTCTGGAGATTCTTCACGAGATGTTTGCCCCCCTTCATCCGGAGTCCTCCGTTGGCGATCGCAGGATTGCTTGCCGTCACCTTCCGTTCGCCGTTTTCCGTAATAGATTTAGAGAATAGAACCGTTTGCGTTGGTCCACAGGTATGAGGGTTTCTGTTATTAATTTTGTTTAACTTGATTTGTTGTAAAATACACATTTATGGAACCTTCCCAAACATTCTTGTTTTTTTATTATTTGGAACAAAAAAGCAGAACCTTACATTTTCCCACATTACAGATCGCTAGGTCCCACATCAACCTGAGAGAGAGAGACATGGTGATCTTCATGCATAAAAATAACCTTATAGCATCTAGGCGTGGCGTCAGGCGTGACCTCAGGCGTGAGACGTAGCGTCAGGCGTAGCGTCAGGCGTATCGTCAGTCGTAGCGTCAGGCGTAGGCTCAGGCATGGCGTGACATCAGGCGTGGCATCAGGCGTGGGCGTGGGGTGCAGCTGATCCGGCTCGAAGGACCACTTGTAACGGACGTGTTGTCGTCCTTACAAGACTGTAAATTATGAGGGCACCGGTGGCTGTGCACTCCTTCCCTTTTGTGTGCCAATGATGATGATTGAAGCTGATTTAAAGCTGGCCTCCCTACATCCAGTGGGTGGTGGCCCTGGATGCGCCTAGTTTCTGCCTGGGCCTGGTTGCCTTGGGAGTACCCAGAGTTAGGGCCGGCTGTAGCGGCAGGCACCAGGCACTCGTCCAGGCAGAACTTCAGCAGGAGGCAGGACTTCCAGTGGTAGGAAGTAGTAAAACAAGAAGAGTAGAATTGAACTTGAACTGAACACAACATATTTATTTGGAAATTTGCATCATATATAAGGGGTACTTGTACCCGACAGCGTTCGGGCAGTGTTTTTATAAAAAAGTGGAGGGGTTTTCGTCCTCAGACCAAATGGTATAAATAGGGCGGTCATTATGTGGGCACCCTATTTTGCCGGTGTCACCGTTGAAGGCGGTCGCTTAAAATGTATATTTTATATTAATTCTACAGAGTTAATTGTGTACATATGTGTTTGTTATTCTGTATCAATGGTAAAATAAACGCATTGTTTATCACCAGATTTTTATCAGGGCGATTTATCTCATTTTTTTAGATAAATCGTAAAATTTAAGAAGTTATTTGCCGTTTGGCTGGACACTTGGTAATTTACCAATACAGTGTTATTTTTACGAGATCCCCCGTAAGATGTTTTAATGAAACCTGTGTGTTTCACCATCTTACGGGGCACCTGGATTTTTATAATCCGGAAAAACATATTTTTATCGAAATTTTTCTAAGTGTTTTTTGAAGGCCATTTTTTGCCCTAGTTTCAGTAATTTAAGGGCTATAGACTCAGGCTCTCTTTCCCTCGATGCCTTGTAGGACTGCGGAATGAAATTTCTTAGTTTCATTATCCTACAAGGATCGTAAGTTAAAATATTTAACAATATGTCAAAAAAAAGGAAACATAAAAAATACGTTTGAAATTATAAATTGAAAAATGTCCCTGGTGGCAACCTGAGCATGATAGCGTTTATTTGTTGCACCGGGGGCATTGTACATGGTAAAATGAAAGTTTTTTATTAATACAATATTACAATTAGAATAACTTTAAATTCTAATTGGAAAACAAACAAAAAAATATTTTCAACGAAAAAGATCGCTGGCGGTACGGTACTAACGAGCTCAGTGGGCAAGCGGAATTTTTGGATTTCCAGCGAAATCTCAAAAAATGACCACTGAACTGTAGAGGATACCGCCAAGGATGTTTTTCGTTGAAAGAACATTTGAGGGTACGTAACACGTCGGTTACAAACGTCTTTTTCGTTAACTGCGATTCCATTTCATTTGGATGACAGTGGAAAAAGTTCCTCGTTTGACGACAAGATCCTTGCGTCAAACGAGGTTTGACGCAAGGATCTTGTATTGCAATATTATAGTGCTCCGCTCATAAGTCATGATTCATGATCCACTACGCTGTAGAAACCGTGACCCAAACGGCGGTCATACAAGTACTCTAGATATAAACGTGTAACGTGTAGTCCAAATATAATAGAACTCTGATCTATAAGAGAAAATTTTAGTGCTACTCTTAGGGTTTTTTCGCTCAGGATCCGTCCTGTCTGCCATACCGTCTTTCAATCCAAAGATTCTCATGCTTGCCGTCAAATTTTCAGAATAAACCATTTAATAATTCTCTCCATATGAAATCATTTATTATGCATCGCAACCGGCATTCTCGTGAAATTACCTAACATTTATTACTATTCATGAGAGGAGATAGTTAATTAAACCGCTTTATTAGAGATGATCTCTGCGGGGGGGTTGAATCATCAGTCATAATTAATTTTAAATATTTAAATGACCCGAGTATAATACTGCAGGTAATGTGTTTCTGCTGAATCTAAATTTGAATTAGTAATTTGGGAGTTTTACACTTGCGATTAATGGAACGAGCGTAACTAATCGTATTTCCTTGGCCTCGTAATCTCATATTTATTATTATTTTTCCATATTCTACTAAAGGCTTTAATTTCTGAAAATAATCTGTAAGTAGAAGGTTTATAAATGTCTACAATTAACCAATTCGTACACGACTGTTTCCTGACGGCCTCCGTAGTTGAAGGGTAAGGCTCTTGACTCGCAATCAATCCGAAGGCCGCGGGATCGAACCCCGGCGTGCGCAAATAAATTTTATTTGATTAATTTGTGTTATTTCACAATTAATTCATAAAAAATAATATTTAGTATATTTGCGGCACGTTCCAGAGTGGAAGATACTCTCAAAATCGCCCTGATAAAAGACTACTATACAAAATTGAAACGTTGCTTGAAAGGCTTTAGCCGTGTTTGGTTACCAGATCTGAATAGCCGGGTACTTCCCCATCTACCTTTTCCCCATCTCCTTCCCCTCCCCACTACCTTCAGCCTCAAAACATACCCCAATTGGGGATGTCTTAGTGTCCCTGGCTCCAGACGGGAGCTGCTAGGACTCTTGTTAGGTATTCACATAAAAAATTTGACGGACGAAAATAAAAAGATTTGACGATCTCAAGTTTTCTCCCTCCTAAAACATGGATTTCTTAAAGTGTCTTGTTCACCCCTTCCTCTCTTCAAATATACCCTCCACACAGCATCCCAAAAATTTGACATAGTCCCTGAAATAAATTAATTCATTAGATTTATTTTTGGTGCTCTCAAATTTTTGCTTAAACTAGAAACGCAGATTCTAAAACAAGTAAATTAGTTTTATTTCGCATTTTATTATTTACTGTATGTATAAATAAATGACCACAAACTACCGCAAAATTATTTTTATACCTGATTTAATTCGAATAAAGTGTGAGACCGGTTTTGTCATTAGTAAATTAGATTAGACTAAAGAAAAACAAAAGTTGACTATGTCATTTCGTCAATACATATTTGATAACCTTGGTCATCCAAACCGTCACCTAATTTCATTATAATTATTGGTCTTATCGAATAATGGACAGTGGCTTTTTTGTGTATTTGCCTGCAGCATCGGGGGAATTCCTTTCAATAGTAGTAGTTGGTGGTTGTACGCGGTTAGTGTAGTCTGTTGTAACAATAATAGTAATATCTTCTCAAATGACTCTAATGGGCTTCCGACACGATCAAGCGGATTGTCGGAAAGCACATTATTTTTGTTATCTATGTTCAAGCCGCTTGATGCCCGTGTCAAGCGGCTTGAGTATCAAGCGACAAGAGGCATTTAGTACGCATTCTCATTTTAATATTCGATACCTTACGAGAACATCATATACCTACATTCTAGATTTTTAATACATAACACTTTGTTTTATGTCAAGTTTTATTATCTAAATTTTATTAGTTTTTTATTGTTGCAACTATATTATTTATCATGTTATTCTTAAATACTGAGATTTATTGTAAATTTTAAATGTAAATGCCCACTAGGGCGTTAATAAATAAATATATTAATAATATATATATATATATAAAATAATGATAATAAACATCCCAAAAGCTCTTAAAAAATATATATGTTATTCTTGAAGATAATATTTAGACATTAGTCGCGAATAAAAAGCAAATTATATAAAATTCCCTCGATAGAAAAAAATCGCAAAGTATGCTCTAAAAATTATTATAAACACGTTTGTTTCAGTTATTTTACAAGTCATATGTATGAAAAAAATCACAGCATTTCTTTAAATACTGTTTGACAATTATCGCGAGATTTTTGCTCTATTTTAAACGAGTCGTGTTTTATTAAAGATTTTCATGATTTTTGCATAGATTTTATCGTTGTAAATGTTAGCGCGCTCTTCTAACATTCGTAATTTCATATATCTCCGTCTTCTTCTTTTTGGGGCCGGGAACGGAGCCTTAATGGTCAATTAAATATTATTACAGTTAACCAATTTTTTTTTTTGTAAAAAGCCATCTCGTACATTTATTTTCACATGTCCATATTAAAAAATATATATAATATATTTTGACTTATTGGTTTCTCTTTGATTAGGCTGTGTTAATTTATAAAAGTTATTATAATTATATATTATATAAAAGTAATTTATAATAAATACCTATTTTATGATAATTATTTATTTATTTTTATAATTGTTTTATATGATAATGTCTAATTAATCTTTACTCTTTCTAATGTTTTTTTTTTTATCTATAGGCACTTATTTGTCTATTCTCAAAAAAATATAAAATCGCGTCAAGCCTGTACCGCAAACAATCACAATGTTTGAATCAAGCAAACAAATACGCGCTTGGTTCAAGCCGCTTGATCGAGTCCGAAGCCCTTTACATCGTGTTGGCTGCATTGTTATCTGTTGTGGAATGCGTGGGCGAGTCTGGACATTGTTACTCTGAGGTCTGGACGCAATTCGGTGACTATTTTTTGTATTGAATTTCTGCCAGCATGTGTTGGTCGTTGTGCGCGGTCAGTGTATTGTGTTGTAATAATAATGGTAATATTGTCTCTAATAACTGCAATGTTGCCCGTTGGCTGTCGGCTGTCGGCTGCATTGTTATCTGTTGTGGAATGTGTGGGCGAGTCTGAACTCTGAGGCTGGTGGTGATTACCCAGACGTCTGGTTCTTTGTAATTAGTGGGCGTGTGTTAGTTAGATCCTTAAATGTTAGACCCGTGGGACATGACAGTTTTATTGTGGCAGCGCGTTGTTTCCAACTTCCAAGACAAGAAAAATTACAAATTACAAAAAATATTGTCAATAATATTATGTAGGCTAACCGTGTAACATAGCAGAAAGAGATACATATAACAGAAAGAGATACATATAACAGAAAGAGATACATATAACATAAAGAGATACATATAACAGAAAGAGATGTTACGACTAAGCTCTGAGTAGCAGGACGGAGAAGGCCCCAAAAATGTATATATTCTTATTGCGCCTTATATCGCCACTAATATAGGTAAAAATCGCTTGGCAAATGGAGTCTAAATACTTTCGATTTGAAGCGCAAAAGTGGTTTTTATTTATTTTGTGAATAATTTTATAATAAAGAGAAAAATTAATCAAGTGAAACTGACACCGATAATCTTAGCCATAATATTATTTTTTAAAGTTTTTTTCTAAATGAGTTCTTTAATTTCTAATGAAATAATATTTATTTTGTAATTTAAGGTTTATTTTTTTATAAACCAACTAGCTGGTACCTGGCATGCGTTGCACTGCCATTCAAATGAATGAATTGTTTCTCCCTGCATGTCCATTCTCATGCGTCCCCGTTCTCCTCCCGCGTCTCCCTCTCCCCCTGCGTTCCCCTTCCACCTTCGCCCTCTTTCGTCACCCTCGAACCCCACCTCCTTCGTTACCCTCCCCCTCCTTCCTTCCCGCCCTGCCGCTAAAATATATGAAATACACACATTTTCAAACCACTCGCGCACCACCTGTAGCAAATATTTTATACAAATTTCATAACCCCCGAGCTTACCATTATTGAATATAGAAACACTATCCCATACATTCATGTTCACAGAACCCTCACACGCCTACATCACTTCACAATAATTGCTCATGCGATGACCTAAAAACATCAAACGAAATTAAGTACTTAGGGGTTATTATTGACGATCAACTGCGTTGGGAGGCACACATCAATTCTGCAACAAAAAGGCTTCGCAAATTATGCTACATTTTCTACTCTCTCAGATCTATTCTTAACCTACAAACACTGAGATGTGTTTACTTTGCATTTTTTCAATCAATTGCTACATATGGTATTGTGGGATGTGGTGGGTGTGCAATGTCAATTCTTTATCCCATGGTCTTAATTCGAAAACTTCTTCTGAGGATAATATTCAAATGTAACCCATCACACCCATCAGAGCCACTTTTTAAAAAATTCACAGTGTTAGACATTCGACAACTATATATAAAGCCAATGACAATTCTTACATTTATATAATTATATATTCATAATTCGACTACCATAATACGGGCATGTGCCTAGCGTGGTAGTCGAATCACCTGTAAAACTGTACACAAATTATATAATGAATAAATGAAAACAAAAAAAAAAAACTATTCTGCTAAAATGTAATATTCGTTAAAAATTTTGAGTCAATCCATTGAAACATACTACGGTGTTATTAGACAAGGTTATTATCGCAATTTTGCAAACCTATGATCACCTTACTTTTAATTTTTGTTGTATGTATTTTTATATTATGTATGTATTCTTTCTTATCGTAACTTATTGATAGTATATATCTCACTGAATTTTTCCACTTTTATTCCATCGTAACTTTATTTGTTCTATCTTTTTTTCTCATGGTAAAGATGAACTGCCTTTATTATTATTTATATAAAAGCCCTCTGGGCGTAAAATAAAAAAAATAAAACAAATAAATAAACAACCAAATAAATTAATGTTCTCTAAAACGAGCCTGAAAATTTAGTTTGTCATATTTTGGGTTTATAAATGTGTAAATACTACTACTTAAGAAATTATAAAATTTGTAGTACTTTATTAAAGCCATAAATACACTGGGAATTTATATCATATATGTAAATCCTAATTATACAATTGTAAATGTTCTCTATAATGACTTGGAAAGAATCTCCTACTTGTGATATCACTAAAGAAACCACTCATCCACTTGAATGCAAGTATTAATGTTCCTCAAAATGACCTTGAAAAAAAACACATCTTTGCGATTCTTTCAAAGGCATATAGAAACCATCGCTTCGTTCAGAAAACAAAATTTAATGCTCTTAATAGTTATTTCGACAGAGGCTCATTCCTGTGATATCTTAAAAGAAACCATTCCCTTGTTAAAAATATTATGAACTAAATATACAATTTGGCTGTCCTAAAACGGGTATCCTTCCCAGTTGGATAGACAAAGTATCACTTTGTAATATATTTTATATATATGTATATAAATAAATAAATCCATCGATTACTTTCCGAGATTTATGGACACAAACATACGAGACCTAAATTTTATATATGACTGAATTATATAATATAATTTTGACTCTCCTAGAACGTGAGACTCCTAGTTGGACAGTCAAAGCTTCTTTGTACTGATGTATTATTTGTAAAAAAAAAACAAATAAGTAAATAAATAAAAATAAAAATATTAACATAATAATATTTAAATTCTACTCAAGTGAAACAAAAGGAAAAGCTTAAATTTATCAAATGCGTATTTTTTGGTATTCATTATGTAAACCGATTCGTAGTAAAGATTAATCTAAAACAGTGAATTCATGCCTTTGTGAATTTATGGTGATCCTAATACGCAAGTTTTTTAACTTTATGATTTTTTGAATTCAAGTGAAGTGGTTTACACAAACACTTTATAGGTTTGTACAATATCCTGATATAGTTCTATTTAGATGCATTCAAATCACTTAGAACCGTGTTGAGGAAAAATGTTCAGAAATTTGCACGATAAATGATGAACTAAGAAGGAATTCACAGGACTTCCTTTTCGATCCGGTTCTTGTAGCGTATTTATTATTTTTATCTGCATTCCTTATCGCAATACGTTAGGTCATTCTTGCAAGGTTCTTTAATTTATACAATCAGTATTATGTCGGCTGCGCTAATAATTTTTTACTATAGTAATTGCAACCCGCATTCTCCAGACTATAATTGAATACACTGTCATGGAGACAATCGTTTAAGTCTACAACTGTCTTTGAAATGTGTGTATACGTAAAATATATGTAAAATGGAGTGTAGATATATGTAAAGTGTGCATTTATCATCATCACGGATTACGGCCAAGTTATGTTCCAGGGTGACATTTGACCTCCTCTACAAATGGTCTCTGGCTGCCGTCCCTCGTCAATTTCAAGTACCCATAGTTCGACAAATTTACAATAAAACAATTGAGGTGATCCACTGCTCCTTGAAAAATTGAAAATCGTAATCCCCGCCTCTTTTTGGGAGGGATTTAAAACCAATGAACCCTTACATACACCTAAAACAAATGCAAAATTTGAACAAAGGCAATTCAAATACATTAACTACATATTATTTAAAATATTGACTTAAAAATGGATCATAAATGCATCAATAATTAGTCAAATCATTGAAATCTAAATTAACCCCTCAGACCTCGGGCATATTTTTCAGAAGGTCATATTCTTAAGAAGGGCATATTTTTAAGAAGATCAAAATATTTTCCCTTTGCAATAAAATCCGAATAAACGGAATGTTTCTGAACGTAACCGAAAAATAACAACGGTTTTTGAACGGTGATAAAATACATTTTCATATTTTATAAAGCGAAATAAACATATAATTTTTATTATGCCAACATAAAAAAGTTTTAAAAATGGCTCACCTTACGTTTTTTCTAAATAAAATTACTGATTACGAAAGAAAATAAAAACACACACATGTTTTATTACACACATGCATTGTAAACGTTATCATCACCTCAAGTTTTTTTATGGTTTCATGTAAATAGGTTAATAAAAAATTAACAAAATTTCACACATTTTTTTTTCAAATAACCGTCGAATGCACAATTAAATTTTATTTGATTAATTTCTGGTATTTCATAATTAATTAAAAATAATATATAGTATATTTGCGGCACTTTCCAGAGTGGAAGATACTCCCAGTATCGCCCTGGTGTAAGACCACAATTCAGTATTAAAACGTTGCCTGAAATGACTTTAACCGTGTTTGGTGACCAGATCTGAATAGCCAGGTAATTCCCCACCTTCCTCTTCCCCGTCTCCTTCCCTTCCCACTACTTTCAGCCTCACAACATTCCCCAATTGGGGATGGCATAGTCTCACTGGCTCCAGACGGGAGCAGTTATGACTCTTGTGCGGTATTCATATCAAAATAAATGTTAATAACGATTTCCATGAGACCTATATGAGTTTCTCCGAAAAGCGAACAACGTTATTAATTTTTCTTTCTCTTATTTTGCAGGTTTGTCTATGGCCCAGCGCACTCTCTCAGAGTCTTTGGAACAATTTGACTTTGAGTGCATCGGCCAATCCCTCACTGAAGATGAGCTGGTTATCTCCAAGTCTCTCAAGCAATTCTCAATGCTCATCTCGTCTGTTGAGGACGAGAGAGACAGGATGGTAAGAATTTTTTTGCTTTTATTAAAAATATTTGTTACAAGTTTCAAGTAATAAGCGAAAATACAAAAGTGTCTAAAATTTCAACATCATAAATACTGTAGTGTGTTGAAAAAGTTTCTAAGTGATGCCGTCAGATGCCAGCAAGGAAAGTGATTCTATCAATGGCCGACAAGGGTACCCTGTAAATAGGCAAATTAAATAATTTGTTAAAAAGGGAATTTTCCTGAACAATTGTGGATTTATTACGGTGTAATTTAATTAATTACTAAACAGATAAATTAAATACAAATAAAAATACCCAACCAATTAAACCAGACAAACACGAGATATCGAAACATACGTGAAATATTTAATCCAACACTATTCCTACACATAAGTTGTATTTTTGTACACCTGTGTCCTATGTAAACAGTATATTTTTAATTTGTATTTCTTGTATGCATTTTTTCGTATAATTTATTTTATTGTTCGATACTATTTCTTTCTTCGGTTTCAAAAATATCTGAATTCTTAAATTCGACTACCTCCATGTAAAAGCCCTCGTGGCTTAAAATAAATAGATGAAATAATAAATAATTATGCCACACCATAAAAACCTACTGCAAAATTCGCTCATAAATCTTTTTTTTAACATCAACTTCACACAGGAGGCCCTTGGACAAAAAATCCCTCTTAAGTCTATATGATCTTTGGGGATGCTGTGTGGGGAGTCTTTTTAAAGAAAGGAAGGTGATTAAGTTCTGGGAAGGAAAAAATTGTGAGGGGTGGGTAGGAATCTGGGGATCAATGTGTCCAGGAGTGACGGAAGTATGAATCCATTCCTCCCACCGCGGTGGAAAGCGAGGGATCGAGACAGTCTGGCTGGATAGGTCTAATTTAGGTCTCCCTCAAACAGTCTCTCCCGATCCGGCCCGCCACATAGTAAGTGCGCAAACGCATTCACCGCCAAGACTTAGACAAACCTCCCCCCATGAACCCGGGCACCCATGTTAATTTACCAAACGTAGCGACCCACTTGGGTGGGTGACCTATGGCAGGGGTGTTGGTAATCCAATAAATGGTTCCCAGGGCGGCGGTACACATACCCGCCTCCAAAAATCTATCATAATTCAAAAGCTATTTTGTCAAAAATGTTTTATTTTGTAAAGATGACGTCAAAATTGCACTCCGAGTAAAGAAGACCCATTTTGCGAATTGGGTTGAAGCGAAAAGCGGTAGCGATTTCAAAGGCGACGCGTGACAAAAGCGAATTAACCGTCTTTATCTGAAACCAGCCAAGAATAGGACTAGGTACAAATAATAGTAATAATGGTAAAGGGACTTCTGGACCTTACGCCGTTTCCTTCACAAATTGCCCCGAAACACAAAGGAAACTGAACAATCGATTATTTTAACATTATCGTTCTTCCTTCGTTCTACTTCGAAGTTTCTCCCATCTTTATAGGTATATTATTTTGACGAATTGGGTCACTTAGATGGTTTTGAATGGACGAAAAAAGGAGTGTACGAAAAATATATGACGCTTAGCGGTAGATGAAGTCGGGTCAAGGTAATCAAATATTTGAATCGGGCCAAAATTATGAAGACACAGAATAACGGAAGAGTATAAATGAGTTTTTTTTTAATTGGCCATCATTCGGCAAGTATTCTCCATTGGAATTTTGAGTGATATACGTAAGTACCTACTAGGAATGCCAAAAGACCAACTGCCACATAAAATTTCATCATGATCAGCGGGGATGTAATAGAAAGAATATCATCGTAGAGCTAAATGACTTCTACATATTTACTCCAAATATGATCAGGAATCGCTGCTTCAAATCTTTCGGGTACCTGCTGATGGTGACCGGACATCTCAGAATGAATTCAATTGAACACCCCCTTTCAAAGTCACTCCTTTTAAAGTGATGAAAAATATGATTGAAAATGTTGGTTAAATATGTTATGTTAGGTTAGGTTAGGCGCTCTTGTTCAATTTTTTTTTTCATAGCTTTTGATGACTTTTTAAAGAGGTGTTGAGTTAAGTTGATTCTGAGTTGTCATGAAACCCCTGCTGGTACATCCTGTACGTACATCAGGATGCTTAATTTTCCAAAATTTAATCAGATTTTACCTGCATTTAAAGATAATATTCTGAAAATTACAATATACTTTGTACTAAAAAAATACACGTGATTTTGGATAGGGGGGGGTAGTCTAAAACCTCACCACAAAATTCCCTAATTTCACCAGGGGGGTGGGGGGGGGGGGGGGGGGGGGTTAAAAGGTTGCTAAAAAACATCACGTGATTAATGGACGACCCCTTAGCTCCCACATAGGAGGCCCTGAAGAAAATAATATCCCTCAGGGCATATGTCATCTTAGGGGATGCTATGTGGAGGGTCGGTCTTCTAAAGGAAGGGAAGGTATGCACTTATAGGAAGGAAAAAGGTATAAGGAGGGTGGGTAGGAATCAGGGGGAAACTCATGAAAAAAAAGAAAAGTGTCAAATATTACTACAAATATTGTCAGGAATCTATGGTCATAATTTAATCAAGTACGTCCCTTAACACCCTGTATTATATTATTCTAAAAAGCATGCGCCTTGACTAAGTATAAATGATACCGATCAATAGCTCTTCTCTCTGATTCGTAGTAAACAATTATCTCAAATTGATTTGCGCCGTCTCTATTTGCCTTAACCTTGGAGCATTGTTTCGCCGAACGAGTTGACAATTTAACATGAACGTAACGTTGAATATCTTTAATAGATAATATAATCAAGGGAGATGGGCCATGTATCATATATAAGTATCAACGCGTGTCGCTATCCAATCTCATCACCCATCCGCTTAATGCATAACTTTCATTGGCGACAATCGGCACGCTTCAACGCTATATCTCCCTTTCTTTCTAGCATATATATTTTTTCAATTTATCCCAGTTGCCGTGCCCTTTACTAGTCCGTAAACTGATAAAACAGAACTGTGATAAAACAGAACAGTGACAACAGAACATAAAAAAACAGAACACTTACAAAACAGAACATTTTCGTTGTTCGTTTTGGGGGTGTTATGCCGTGTTGCGCTACCTCTTTCTACGAAAATGCTTTTGGCCGTGAAAATCTAAAAACGTATCTAACAAAACGGAACATTAACAAAACAGAATATTGACAAAGCAGAACAGTGACAAAACAAAACAGTGACAAAACAGAACAGTAACAAAGCAGAAAAGTGACAAAACAGAAAAAAAACCAAACAGAACAGTGACAAAGCAGAACAATGACAAGACAGAACTGTGACAAAACAGAACGGTGAAAAACAGTACATGATAAAATAATCAAATGGGGGCCTCAGCACAGCCTCAATAAAATAATTTAAAAATAGGATAGTCTGCGTTTGTTTAGGTTATTTTAGATTTGATTAAGTAAGTTTAGGTTAGGTTTGGTCAGATAACGTTAGGTTAGTTTGTTTTTTATTTATTTTATTTTCCTTAAAGTTCTGTTTTGTCCGCGTTCTGTTTGACCATGGAAACGAATTATGCACTCTATCCTAGTTGTTGTATATGCATGTGAAAGAGGCTCTCATGACTATGACGAAAAATTAAGTAAAAAAAAACTTACCTGACCTAACCTATTATTACGTGTTCTGTTTTGTTTTATCCGGTCACTGTTCTATTTTCTGGGGTCACCCTGCAGGAGAAACCTCCAAGAGTTGGAGATGATAGCCTCGGGTGCAATTATCACTTTCGACTAGCGGACTTTCTCGTCAAAAGACATTAGCGTTTGGCCGCAACTTGAGACCGAGTACCTACTCCATACGTTTGTTACAAGAAAAACTAGTTTTGCTATCTGCTCTCAGGCTGTTCATGTGTGTAAATCGTCTATGCCCTTTCTAGTCTTTGGGATTGATTTACAAACATTCCCGCTATAATTTTATTAATAACTGGTTTCGTAAATGTTATTTATTATCTCTTTTATTTATATTATTTATGTTTTAGTCCCTTGTTTTCGTTTCTCTTCTATTACTCTTGGCTTATAATCACTACTAAGACTTATTGGTCGCGCTGTTGGAAGTAATGCGAACAACGTAGTTCTTAGGTTTGGTTGTATTGGTGCATCTGTGAACACTTATGTGAATGTCCTCGGAAATCATCACTGAGAAACAGCATTTTGTCTTGTTTATGCTTACTTTTTGTTTTTAATGAAAAATTGAATATTCAAAAAGTTTTTACATCTGTTCGAGAAGTTTTATATATATATATATTTTTTAAATTTCTAAATGTTATTATTGTTCTGCCAGTATTTTTTTTGTCATTGTGGCATTTTAAATCACTTTCAATTTGGGAATGGATACCGCCTCCCCGGGAACCATTTATTGGATAACCACCACCTCTGCCATGGGTCACCTCAAGTGGTTCGCTACGTTTGGTGACTAAGCAGGGGTGCCCAGGTTCATGGGGTGAGGTTTGTATGGATCTGGCGGTCTGATGACCTGGACACACTGAACCTTAGATACCTACCCACACCCACCCCTTTTAACTTTTCCTTCCCAGAACTTCCTCTTATTCTTTTCCTTAAAAACACACTCCACGCAGCATTCCAAGGATGACGTAGGCCCTAAGGGGTATTATTCTTCTCAGGCGCTTTAACTAACTCGGCCATCGAAACCTCTTAATTTTCAGCCATTTTTGTCAACTTATAACAATATTATCTTCGAATATCTTTTTCTCCATATTTTTGGCATTATTCTTTCTAAAGTGGATCACAAATGGTCAAAAAACTGGTTTGTAACTTATTCAGCGATATTCTAATAAAAAATAACAATGATTATTTATTACCTATTAAGATTCAATAATATTTTCAATCGGTAGTATTGCGTGCATATTCTCGTGAATAAATAAGTAATTATAGAATCTTCGCATATTTTGACCGCATTTTTTCATTCATGAATCCCACGCTTGCCTGGGCCTTGAGATTTGCATTATTTATACAATTTTGTGGGGCAAACAAACGTGCTTAAAAATCGTTCTCACGTAATAAAAACGCATATAAAATTAATGAAACACTGTTTTATTCAAACTGAATTTTTTTAATCATTGTTGGTGTGTTATTATTATTGATTTGGATATTATTATTTAACCGCTCAGACTAATTTGTTCGCTTTTCGGAACAACTAATTCGGTCTCATAGAAATCGATGTATCTCCCTTACTATCATAGTGAAAAATATGATGTAAACGGTGTTAGAAAGAGAAAACACCACGCTTTATATATTTAAATCTAAAGTAAACTACAAAATAAGTAAAATGTACAACTTTACGAAACCAAAATTTCCGATCGCAAAATGAAGAAAATTTATGAAACTTTGATTAATTTTTTTTTTCTTAATTATTTTTTTTTTTTTTAAATACATAAACGGCTATACTGCCTTTTATAAATAAACATATAATATAGTACAAAAGTAAGAAAAATAATATCATTTCATAATAGTAGTTTTAAACTTTAAAATAACATACAATCATTTTGTGTATCACAACAAAAAATAACAAAAAAGAACAATGATAAATATCATCATTTCATTTCAACATGTCCATATTGCGTATATGAAGTTACATTTTGGAAAAATAATTTTTAAGTGCATGTTTATATTGCGCTAATTTTAAGAAATAAATGTCGCCGATGTTAGCATGTTCATTTCCCAAAATGTGTAATCGACTGATTGGTGAGTAATAATGTGATAATGTATGTGTGTTATTATAGTAGAACGGTAGAGTGAGTCTATTGTTAGCGCGACCAGGGCAATGAAATCGTGTTAGTTCTATTAAATCAGGGGTATCCAAGACCGAGTGAATTATTTTATATAATATTAATAGATCACAGATTTTTCTGCGATCTGATAAATTTATCCAGTTTAATAACAAATTATAGTCCACGGATTCTCTTGGAATGCCTAATTTAAAATTAATATACCTAAGGAATCTATGCTGGACTTTTTCAATCGCTTGAATATGGATATTGTAATGTGGAGCCCAAATCGTAGAATTATATTCCAAAATGCTTCTCACTAGCGTTATGTATAAAATGCGAATAGTATCAATGTTACAAAATTGTTTGGTTATTCTAATAATAAATCCTAAAATCTTCATTGCTTTATTAATAATATTAGTTATATGGCTAATAAATGTAAGTTTTGAGTAATTTTAACGTGGAACGACAAAAAAGTGACGTGACAATAAATTTTATAATACATTTGTCAAATCAAATATGTATTATCACTATTATCAGTAATTTTAGTTAGAAAAAACGTAAGGTGAGCCATTTTTAAATCTTTTTTATGTTTGCGTGCAAAATTTTTGTACTTTAAAAATGTATGCCATGCAGCTGATATGCAAACGCGTCGACACCAAGACACGGACTAACCTCACCTATCGAACACGGGCACCCCTGCAAAGTTACCAAACGTAGTAAACCACTCGTTGTGCCCTGTGATACCTCCAATTGGGACCATAGATAACGACTTATTCATAAATATGATAAGGTTATATTATTAATTTCTAGAAAAACAGTTTCCATAAATGTGGAAACTTTATTAGTAAAACTTCATGATATCAATTTTTCATTATTTTTATTTGTCCTTGGCTCAGTTTCGACGCCATAAAGCCTGCATAAAGATAATGATTGCATTTTTTTAAAATGTAATGATTCGTAAAACGTATGGTCATTTGTATTTAATTTATATTGGCGTATCTAAAACCTTGGACAATTGCATCGCTTCCGTGACGGTTATAAAAGATAGACTATAGACTCGACCGAGACCACCGAATAGAGAAACTGGTGGAAGTGTACCGAAGGCATGTCCGTGTGCCCGTACTGTTACGGTTATTTTTCTATTAATTCTGTTGAAATTGATCAAACATCTTCTATTTGGGAGGCGGGTGCGAATCATTTATTGGATAACCAATACCTCTGCAAAGACATGCCAAGTGATTCGATTGTTTTGGTGACTTGGTACGGGCCATCGTTTTAAAGTCCCGTATCCCATTCATCCCTTAAGTCAAAAAAGTTAATTTTACAGGAGAGCGAAAACAAATGAATGAATGATGAACAAGCGGTCCCGTCACAAAGAGATTATAGACATCTTACGGAGATGGGGTGATCCAACTTAAATCCGGTTTTCATGGGGCATAGATAATAACAATCAATTTACTTTTTCAATCACGAGTTTTTTTTTACAAGACTCCACACAGGAGGCCCTGAGGAAAATAATTTCCATCAGGGCCTATGTCATCTTTGGGAATGCTGTGTGGAGGGTTTTTTAAAGGAAAGGCAGGAGAGGAGAGTTCTGGGAAGGAAAAGCGCCTAAGGGGTGGGTAGGAATCTGGGCTTCAGTGTGTAGTGGTCCTCCAAGACCTAGACAAACCTCATGAACCCGGGCACCCCTGCTAAATCACCAAACGTAGCGAACCACTTGGGGTGACCTATGGCAAAGGTGTTGGACAGATAAAACATAAAATAGAAAATTTTGACTTACGATACTTTTCTATGGGATATGTGATTCTTACTCACTCTTTTGTTATTTTAGAGACAGTTTTCTTACAAGTCGGTATAGATCCCACTTCTAGAGTTTGTCTGTTCAGTGCCGGACTGACAAATCAGGCAAAGCAATCAAATTGGATTTGAACAACATAATTCTATTATTAGATATGTTTTTGTACAGTACCTACTTGAAAAAATGACACGCCATGTTCAGTTCATCCATCATGTGATTATGTCAACAATATTATTGTTCACTGCATGTGTTTCATTCTTATTTATTATTTTATATTTCTGATATGGGCACGGAAAATAATGTTGGTACATTATGACAATGGAAAAATAAATCATGTTATATGTTATTTAAATTCAATTAATACAAAAAAATACTTCACATAATTCTTTTTCTAAACCGGCTATCAAATGCATTTTTGAAAAATCAGTAAAAAATATGCCGATTTACAAATTTATCGATTTTTTTCCTTAATCGGTCGAAAATGCACAAATATTGTGGTTACAAAAAATCTATGGTTTTGAATAAAAATTACAAGTCTGCAGTTCACACGCGGTAGAAGCGAAACCTTCAGAAAACTAAAGTAGACAAGAGTGGGGATACTACGAAGCACCGCATAAAGAGGATACTGATTTTTCCATCTCGTTCTATCGCAGGCTAAATCCTGTAGATGTATGTGTTTGTCTCTTTTTAGTGTCACTTTTTCGTTTCATCGAGTTTCAAATCACAACGGTGCTAAATAAGTTTTCACTTCAATTGTTCGTTTGTTATAACTTGACACAAACTTATCTTTGCAAAGACCACAATTCACAATTAAAACCATGCTTGAAGTGGCTTTAGCCGTGTTTGTTGACCAGACCTGAACCAGGTACTTTCCTCTTCCCATCTCCTCCCCTTTCCCACTATATACCCAAATTTTGAGGATGGCATAGTCTCTCTGACTCTTGTAAGCTGTTCACATAAAAAATTGGAATACGCATAAGAGAGTAACTAACTAACTAACCATCACGCCGTTTTCCCGTGTGCGTAGGCAGATGGGATGGACCACTAAATAATTCGGTCTTGGCACATATTCCGCACATCGCATCGTCTCGTACGTTATTCTGACTCTTGACATGTCCCGCCTCGTGTATTTGGTTCACTCGATCGTGCCATATCTTCTTTTGCATCTCCGACTTCTACTACCATTCACAATCGGGTCGTATATTATCCTTATACTCCTTTCTTCGTTTATCCGCTCTACAAGCCCCATTATTCTGGTATTGATTATTATCTGTCTTTCGATTAAAGTTATAAAAGAAGAAAAGTTGCCAAGTTAGTTAGCGGGAGTCAAATTGTACCGTAAACCAGCAATTGATTTTTACTTACTAAATTACTTAAGTAAGAAAATGTCCATACGTAATTTTATTGTCCTATCCTACGTGCTCCCCTGACCTTAAAGATAATTCTAGGGGTTCCATTCAGGATCAAACATTATCGCAGAATCAGCAGTTGCTAAATTAATTTCTAAACCACCTGATCGGGTCGAAAGCAGGATTATTTTCATTATGATGTCGAGTATCTAATCAAATTGACCGGTCAGTGGTTGAGTGGGCATAGCGCTTGGGTCCCACCCGGGCGTCGCGTGTTCGATTCCTCGGCTGGCTAAGTCCTCCATCACAACACAAGCAACATTTTCGGCTTTCTGTGGTGGTAGTAGTAGATTTTCAAACATTGTTGGGTTATTCGTAATCCGGGAATGTTTGTCTTTCTTTAAAAAAAAAAAGTAAATAAAATAAACCAATTACAACCACCATTTCTCCCTATATTAATAATTTCAACTGACGCTTGGTCGGCCTGGTCGCCGTCACTTCCAAATGCATTTTCCTTTTTCCTAGGAGTTAGAGTTGAGATTGGCCCAATGTAAGTTGAAATCAGCCTTTTACTTAGAAAAACACAACATTGCAGGTCAATCTCAACTCCTTTTTAGTTCATCCACAAACACCTAAGCATACCAATCTACATTACATTTTTCTTACTTCCTTTCCAATAAACTTTACCAAAAAACTTAAAACAACGCAATATTTACACATAACCTTGAGTCGCTAATACTGAACTAGTTTTTTTTAATGTATTTCGCTTATCCATCGATAAGATAAAAACTGCAGTTATTGATATTTCTATTTGAGTCATATCTTCAAACGCAATGCAAACGTATATTGTTTGTTTAATTTAAATTCTTTGGAAATACATAAATTAGCGTGCGGCTAATGTTAAAACCCTGTTCTTATCACCTTCGAGTCTTCCATTTTAGAGCTGAAACTTTGTAATAAATCAAATATGATATACATGTAAAGACGCGATTCAATGGACTACTTACTATCATTTTAATAAATTAGGTTAGGTTAGGATAGTATGTAATCGTCTTCAAATGTTCATTTTGCTGACTGCCTGCAAAACTCCAATATTGTTCCTTTATCCAGTAGTTTTGTAAACAGCAGACCTCGCGTCCAAAAAAGTATGCTTCTAATTTTCTCTTATATTAAATCAAAACCAAAATAGGTACTTAAATTTCTACCTACTTTATTATAAGCCAAATAATATTTGTATATTTTTTAAAAATTATATAATGTCACCAAAGAAACGTCACTGTCCCTGTACGGGACAGGCACTGTAGTCGCCAGCCGCACAGACGATGAAGTGGGAAGTTGCCGGCTGGCCGCTTCGACACCTAGGGAGAAAGTGAGGAAAAAATGTAGGGAGAGGGGAAAGTGGGGAGATTTCAGGAAAATTGGGTAAATGTAGGGAGAAAGGTAGAAGGCAAGGGGGGCGGAAGGGGGGTAGAGGTAGAGGGGAAGTAGAGGGGAAGAAGGGAGGTAGAGGGGAAATTTGCGCGATCGACCAATTTATTGTAATGCTTTCTTCTTGGAGGGCGGTCCAACCAGGGCGGAGAAGAAGAAGTCCAAGTTTTCCAGGGGTAGATCGGAGAAGGCAGAAGAGAAGGCGAGATGTTGCTGAAGCGGTGAGATCTGGAACTCTGCCGATCTGGCGGTCTAACAGCCGTATTTAAAGGGTCCAGAGACGGGAGTCTGCCCGTCTCAGTCCTTTGTTCATCTCAATTCTACGAACTGAGATGAAATTCTTAGAATTTTGACTGTTAGAGTTGTAAAACGCCACCGCGTTCGTTTCGCTATTGCGCAACGAAGCTGAGAACGCCACAGAGTTTTATCTCGACCTACTCTCGATGCCTCTCCGATCATTCGTTTATTATGTGAGTTTGCACATTTTACATTTTATATTTTACATAGGGTATGAACAGTCTGCACAAATTGGAATTATTTTATATTTATGCAAAACTGTTATACGAATACATAGGTTGCATAAATTCGAATTTGTGCAAGTGTTTATAAAGGTAAAAATACATAGGTTGCACAAATTTGAATTTATGCAAGTGTAAATAATAGAGATCTGCACAAATTGGACCCGTGCGAAGGTTTGTATAGGAACGGCTTCGCACAGATCGAATTTGTGCAAAGGAAAAAGTCAATTTAAATAATTTAAATAGTGTAGGTATGTACACTGAGGGTTGGGGTCAAGCTTTATTTTTTGTCTTAGGCTGACTGCCTGACCCCGTAAATATTTTTATTCTTTCATAAATATTACATTAAATTACACATGAAATTAAACTACAATTAATCTTAAATACGTCCGGTACATCCTCCCCTCGGTGCAGTCACGGCTGCGCCTAGCTGTCAGGACGTACAGGTCGGCGGGATCCTCGAAGTCCGGTTCCCTTGGGCTGTTTGGTCCTTGGTCCGGCTGCGGTCGAGGTTGGTACTGGTGCGGGTGCCGGGATGAGGAGGGCCAGTTTTACAGCAGGACGGGTGTAAGTTCCCGTGGCTGTCTGGACTCGGGCGGTCCTCACTTGGCCGTCAGCAGCAGGGATGGCCTCGATGATACGCCCGCGCGGCCAACTGTTGCGTGGTAGCGCGGGGTCCATGATGAGCACCAGGTCACCGACCTTGAGGGGTTCAGTCGGGTGGTGCCATTTCTGTCGGGCACCCAAGGTGGGGAGGTATTCACGGAGCCACCGCCTCCAGAACATATCCGCCAGTTGTTGGCTGATACGCCACTGTCGTCGGAGACATACCTCCTCCTCCTTGTTGTCGTAGAGCGACAGATGCGGGCGGCCTCCTGCAGATCCCATGAGGAAGTGGTTGGGGGTCAAGGGCTCTTCGTCCCGCGGGTCGACAGAGATATGAGTCAGTGGCCGACTATTGACCACAAACTCAGCCTCTGCCAGTGCTGTGCGCAGGGTTTCCTCCCTTGGCGCCCTTTCCTTTAGTGTGGCGCTCAGGGCCAGCTTGACCGAGCGGACCAACCTTTCCCAGGCTCCCCCCATATGAGGACTGAGGGGGGTGTTGAAGCGCCACTCGATGCCCTTGGTGGCCATGGCATCCGTCATCCTGGCATCCTGCTGTAGGTATTCCACGGCATTCCGGATCTCCGTGTCAGCACCACGGAAGTTTGTCCCATTGTCCGAGTACAGCACCGCGGGTTGACCTCTTCGGGCAGTCATCCGTTGCAGCGCCATGATGGCTGAGTCGGCAGACAGTGAGGTCGTCAGTTCTAGATGGATGGCGCGGGTGGAGAGGCAGGTAAAAAGGGCTCCATAGCGCTTCTCTCGGTGTCTGCCAACCGTGACCTCCATCGGCCCGAAGTAGTCTAGCCCGCAGTTTGTAAAGGCCGGGACATGGTGTTCCACGCGAGACGGCGGCAGTATTCCCATCTGTGGTGGAGCGGGCTTGCTCCGTCGTATGTGACAGGTGGGGCAGTCATGATTTATCTTCCTGCTGACGGTGCGGAGTCGCAGGATGAAGAAACTGCATCGGATTTCGGCAACGGTTTTCTCCGTGCTTGGATGGTCTGCCTTCTCGTGGTAGTGGCGGATCAGCAGCCGGGCATATGGGTCTGCGCCATCCAAGATCACGGGAGTCTTCGCCACGCTGGTTGTTCCGGTGAGGTTCCTCAACCGCGAGCCCATCCGCAAAACGTCATCAGGTCCGAGGAAGGGGGCCAGACTGATCAGGCGACTGGCGGCAGGTAGCGCCTGGCCGAGCCTAATGGTGTGCAGGTCGGTGGAGAAGGCGTCTTCTTGGGACCTCCTCACCCATCTGCGCTCGGCCTCCCTCAGCTCCTCCGCGCGTAGCGTGAACTCGGCGGGTCGGTTCGGGCCCATCCGACAGCACCTGATAAACCGCAGCATCCACGCTGTAGCGCGGATCAGCCGGTACCAGGAAGAGAACCTTTCGACCAGAGGCAGCGCCTCTCCGGCCGTGGTGATGTGGCCGATGAAGTGCTGAGGTCTGGTCTCGAGGGTCTGGTCATCTGGCTTGGTGAGGGTCCGCTCCTTAGGCCAGTCGCTCTCCGGTGTGGTGAGGAAAGCGGGGCCGCAAAACCATCTTCCCTGGAGTGACAGGTCGGGCAGCTCCAAGTCCCGGGTGCCGATGTCGGCCGGGTTCTGCTTGGTGGGAACCCACCTCCAGTTGGCTATGGAGGTGAGTTCGTCTATCTCGCCCAACCTGTTGGACACGAACGCAGAGTAGGTGCGCGGGTCCGTGCGCAACCAGCACAGCACCGTGGTCGAGTCCGTCCAGAAGATGGTTGCAGCTATCCTTGCTTGGCTCTCCAACCGGATGGTTCTGGCCAGCCTAGCCGCCATGAGTGCGGATTGCAGCTCAAGGCGGGGTATGGATAGAGGTTTTAGCGGCGCCACCTTGCATTTGCTCGCAATGAAGGTGGCTTGTAGATCGCCCTGCACTTCCTCCACGAAGTATGCGACAGCACAGCAGGCTTGCTCCGAGGCGTCGCAGAAGAGATGCAGGGTCACGCTGCTCGTCTTCCGCTGCAGAGACTGTCGCGGGACGGAGACGCTGCTCTCCTGGAGCAGGCTCATCCAGTCCCTCCAGCGTTCGGCGTGCTCTGGAGTGATGAGGTCGTCCCATCCAACGGTTGAACGCCACACGGCTTGCAGCAGGATCTTCGACCGTATAGTGAGGCAGGACACGAAGCCCACCGGGTCGAAGATCTTCATAACGATGGAGAGGAGCTGCCGCTTTGTGGGCCGCGTGGCTTCTTCGGGGCTGACCGCTTCAAGGAAGGTGTAGATGAAGCGGTCGGTGGATGGGTCCCACACCAACCCTAGGACCCTCTCAGTCTCGCTGCACCCGCTGTTTATCGCTACCGTGGAGGTGGCGCGGTCATCAGGGGGTACTCCAGCTAGCGCGTCCTGGCTGTTTGAGGCCCAGTTTGTAAGGTGGAACCCTCCCTTTGCAAGGAGGGCCCTTACGTCGCGGACTAGGGCAGCAGCTTCGTCAGGATTTTCCACAGCGTCCAGGTAGTCGTCCATGTAAAACCGTGAACGAATGGCTGCTGCGGCGGCCGGGTACTGGTCTTCGTACTGCCCGGCCACCCTGTCCCGCACGTACTGGGCACTGCTGGGCGAGCAGGTCGCCCCAAACATCATGGACGCCAGCTGGTAAGTGTGGGGTTCCCTCTGGTTGGGTGCCCTCCATAGGTAGAGCTGGGAGGGCTGGTCCTCTTTCCTGATCTGGATCCGCAGGAACATCTCTTGGATATCTGCAGCAATAGCTACGCTGCCCTCCCGGAAACGGAGGATGTTTCCCAGGAGAGAGGACAGCAGGTCGGGGCCAGTCAGGAGTTCATCGTTCAGCGATGTCCCTTTACATCGGCTGGCGGCATCGAACACAACCCTTATCTTCCCTGGTTTGTTCGGGTTGGTGACGGCGAAGTGGGGAAGATACCACTTTCGCGGGGCAGGGAGTGACGCCTCATCTGGGGAGAGGCGTCTGGCGTACCCTTTGGTGACGAGTTGGGCCATCTTGTCGGTGTAAGCCGCTGCCAGGTTGGTGTCCGCAGCCAGCTTCTTCTCGAGGGACTGGAGCCGCTTCAGCGCACACTGCCGATTGTCGGGCAGTATGGCGTCAGGGTGTCTCCAGAGGAGACCAGTTTCCCACCGCCCAGTTGCGAGGGGGCGGGTGGTCTTCTCCATTAATGCCATGGCTTTGGCGTCCATGGCATTGACTCTGGCCGCAGACGTAACGCCGAGGGAGTCGACGGCAAAGTTGGATTTTACCAACTCCCTCAGGCGAGCATCTGCGGCGGTCTCTGACTGGAGGGCCAGTGTGGTAGCTGGCCCGTCATTGTTGAGGTTTGAGCCTCCGTGAGCGACCCACCCCAAAGCGGTCCGTGACAGTATGCGGGAAGTGTTGTTTCGACGGACCTCACTTGATATAATAAGGTGGGCATTATCTTGCCCGATCAAGAGCTTTGGGGTGACGCGTCGTCCAGGAACGCGCTGCTCCGGCAGGCTCAGGTCGGCTACGGTGTTGGCGGTGATGGTGAAGGTGGTCTCCAGACCAGTGCCCCGGACCATCAGCTTCACGCGTTGGGAGTGGGCGTCGGAGCTGCACAATCCCCTCGCTCCATGCAGCCGCAGGTGTTGGACCGGGCCATGGGCGCCGATCTGCGTCGCGGTGTCAGCGTCGATGAGGGTTATGGTGGAACCCGAATCCAACAACGCGAATGCTGACACTTGCCCCCCGGTAGGGCCCCGCAACACGACCGGCACTATCGCCAACAACACGCGGCAGTCCTCTGTCTGGCGTCACATATGAATTTGTTCGTCAACAACAACGCTCTCCCGGTGGAGCGAACGATGGTGCGGGCCTCGGCACAAACCCACACCACACCACACTTTTTCCTTACACTCCCTGGAGTGGTGGGGATCCAGGCACTTCCGACACAAATTGTTTGCACGCACCGTTTCCCACCGGAGGGAAACTGATTTCTCACTAAACTGAGCACAATCACCGAGTTTGTGTTGCTCCCCGCACTGAGCACACAACCTGTTATAGGTTACACTGTTTTTTTTATTGTCACTGTTCCTCCTTCCTGCCGGTGGTGGTGGGCGGTTGGCCGTCCACCGGATGGCTTGTCCTCCGCACTGGCCAGCACATTTTCCCGGCGCCCTCTGCCAGGCCGCAGGGGATCCACCATCCCGCTGAGCGGGATCATGCCGGTGACGCTCCTGAGGAATGCTGCAAGCTCCATGATGGTGGACTGCGTCGTCTTGCCCAGGTGACGCAGCTCCAGCAGCCAGGCCATCCTCAGGGTGCAAGGCATCTTGGCGGTGATGTCAGCCAGCAGGGTGGGGTTGGTCAGGTAGCCCCCGGTCCGCAGCTCCCGCAGAGAAGTCACCAGGTTTTGGACCGTCCCTGAGAAGTCCGCGACATCCTCCAGGGTGGCTTCCGGTCCGAGGAAGGGTAGCTTCTTTACCTTCTCCAGCATCAGGTTGGCAATGGACCCAGAGCCCCCGTACCGCTCCTTCAAGGTCGCCACGATCTGAGGCACGCACTCCGGGTTCAGCAGAAGGGAGTAGACATTCTCCCTGGCTTTTCCCTTCAGCGCCCGCTGCAACCTGATAAGGTTCTCGCTCATGGTCAGCTTGCAGGTTGCTGTGGATTGCTCATACTGAGCAAACCAAGCTGGCCATTCGAGGGTGTCCCCGGAGAATGTGGGAAGGTCCTTGGCGGTGGACTGCCGGGCGACGAGGGCGGTCAGTCTGATGTTGTCATCTAACGAGGGCCTGGGGCTGTCCTGGTCGCGCGTGGAGCGGATGGCGTCAGCCAGCATGGTGCCGAACTGACGAACCCACTCGCCAGTGTGATGAGCAGTCTCGTCGGCGGTCGGCTGCGGAGGGAACAGCGGTGAGAAGCCCTGAGGTGTGGGCTGTGGTTGGGAGGCAGATGGTTCGCCATGGTAGGCGCCCTCGTAAGCGCCAGAGTGTGCACCAAGGGGCGCGCCAGCATGGGCACCAGGAGGTGCGCCGGGGTAGGCACCAGGGGGCGCTCCAGGGTATCCAACAGGGGGGGCGCCAGGGTATGCACCAGGGGGTGCGCCAGGGTGGGCACCAGGGGGCGCGCCAGGGTGTGCACTAGGAGGGGGCCCAGGGTACGCACCAGGGGGGGCTCCAGGGGGCGCACCAGCATAGGCACCAGGGGGTGCGCCAGGGTGGGCACCAGGGGGCGCGCCAGGGTGTGCTCCAGGAGGGGCTCCAGGGGGCGCACCAGCATAGGCACCAGGGGGCGCAGCAGCATGAGCACCAGGAGGCGCACCGGGGTAGGCGCCAGGAGGCGCAGCAGCATGGGCACCAGGAGGCGCACCAGGGTAGGCACCAGGGGGCGCACCAGCATGGGCACCAGGAGGCGCACCAGGGTAGGCACCAGGGGGCGCAGCAGCATGGGCACCAGGGGGCGCACCAGGGTAGTCACCAGGGGGCGCAGCAGCATGGGCACCAGGGTAGGTGCCAGGGGGCGCACCAGCATGGGCACCAGGGGGCGCAGCAGCATGGGCACCAGGGTAGGCGCCAGGGGGCGCACCAGGGTAGGCACCAGGGGGCGCACCAGGGTAGGCGCCAGGGGGCGCTCCAGTATGGGCACCAGGGGGCGCAGCAGGATGGGCACCAGGGTAGGCGCCAGGGGGCGCACCAGGGTAGGCACCAGGGGGCGCAGCAGCATGGGCACCAGGGGGCGCACCAGGGTAGGCGCCAGGGGGCGCACCAGCATGGGCACCAGGGGGCGCACCAGGGTAGGCGCCAGGGGGCGCACCAGCATGGGCACCAGGGGGCGCAGCAGCATGGGCACCAGGGTAGGCACCAGGGGGCGCTCCAGGGTATCCAACAGGGGGGGCGCCAGGGTATGCACCAGGGGGTGCGCCAGGGTGGGCACCAGGGGGCGCGCCAGGGTGTGCACTAGGAGGGGGCCCAGGGTACGCACCAGGGGGGGCTCCAGGGGGCGCACCAGCATAGGCACCAGGGGGTGCGCCAGGGTGGGCACCAGGGGGCGCGCCAGGGTGTGCTCCAGGAGGGGCTCCAGGGGGCGCACCAGCATAGGCACCAGGGGGCGCAGCAGCATGAGCACCAGGAGGCGCACCGGGGTAGGCGCCAGGAGGCGCAGCAGCATGGGCACCAGGGGGCGCACCAGGGTAGGCGCCAGGGGGCGCACCAGCATGGGCACCAGGGGGCGCAGCAGCATGGGCACCAGGAGGCGCACCGGGGTAGGCGCCAGGGGGCGCACCAGCATGGGCACCAGGGTAGGCGCCAGGGGGCGCACCAGGGAGGTACTGCGTTGCGGTGGGGATGGATGCGAGCAGTGCATCGAGTTGTCTGCTCATCGCTCGGTTGTCCCTCCGGAGCTGCCTGACGGTGTCCTCTGTGGTGGTAGAGTCATCCTCTGCATCCGAGGACGGTACGCTGTCAGGGCTGGCATCGTGCGGGCCGGCAGGGGCAGCCCTGGCAGCAGGGCTGGCAGCACCGGCAGGGGGTAGGGGCAGCCCTGGCTCTACGTCGGGTTGTGAGTCCGAGCTCGAAGCTCGGCGACCGCTTCGCAGGGACGGCATCTCGGGACGTCACTGGCCGGCGTGAAGGCGTGAAGGCGTGAAGGCGGCGATCCGGCTCGAAGGACCATGTACGGGACAGGCACTGTAGTCGCCAGCCGCACAGACGATGAAGTGGGAAGTTGCCGGCTGGCCGCTTCGACACCTAGGGAGAAAGTGAGGAAAAAATGTAGGGAGAGGGGAAAGTGGGGAGATTTCAGGAAAATTGGGTAAATGTAGGGAGAAAGGTAGAAGGCAAGGGGGGCGGAAGGGGGGTAGAGGTAGAGGGGAAGTAGAGGGGAAGAAGGGAGGTAGAGGGGAAATTTGCGCGATCGACCAATTTATTGTAATGCTTTCTTCTTGGAGGGCGGTCCAACCAGGGCGGAGAAGAAGAAGTCCAAGTTTTCCAGGGGTAGATCGGAGAAGGCAGAAGAGAAGGCGAGATGTTGCTGAAGCGGTGAGATCTGGAACTCTGCCGATCTGGCGGTCTAACAGCCGTATTTAAAGGGTCCAGAGACGGGAGTCTGCCCGTCTCAGTCCTTTGTTCATCTCAATTCTACGAACTGAGATGAAATTCTTAGAATTTTGACTGTTAGAGTTGTAAAACGCCACCGCGTTCGTTTCGCTATTGCGCAACGAAGCTGAGAACGCCACAGAGTTTTATCTCGACCTACTCTCGATGCCTCTCCGATCATTCGTTTATTATGTGAGTTTGCACATTTTACATTTTATATTTTACATAGGGTATGAACAGTCTGCACAAATTGGAATTATTTTATATTTATGCAAAACTGTTATACGAATACATAGGTTGCATAAATTCGAATTTGTGCAAGTGTTTATAAAGGTAAAAATACATAGGTTGCACAAATTTGAATTTATGCAAGTGTAAATAATAGAGATCTGCACTAGCGATGTGTCGGTTCAGCTGGAATGGGCTCGTGTGATCCGCTCCTTTACGGGAAGCGGTTCCTACTCCCACTCCTTTTTCAAATCGACTACTCCCAGAGAACCCGGCCCAGTACTCGCATCCAAATAAATCCGGCGGTCCGAGTAAACCCAACGCCGCCGCGCCGCAGCGCGAAGCCGCGGCGCGGCGCCGGCTTTCCTAACCATTCGAATACAAGTCCCGAGTTCGCCGAGTACGCTCAAACCCAAGCGTCTTGGTCCGAGCCACGTGAACCAAGAACCCGCCACTCCCGTCATTCCCGCGACTCGCGAACCACGATACATTCCTGCCACTCACACGGCCGGCGGGCGTCTCCGTGTTCGCCGCGAGTACTGAGTAGTAGGAACTAGGAATCACCGTTCGGCGTCCCCGACACGCTCCACTCTCCACTCCACTCCCGAGTCGCGAGTCTCGGGTCCTCGGAACTGCGTGAACCACAAGACACTCCCCGCGACCCGCGACTTGCGAGCGCCGGGCCGCCGGGCGTTCATTCGATCGCTGTCCTTTGATCGATATAGACGCGCGTGACCGCTTGACGTAACAGTATACTGCTCTCGCGGAAACGCGGAATTGTTTAGTAGGTATATTAGATTTTTGAATATTTGGCTAGACACGGAGTCGTTTTTAATTAGAGCATGTTATCTTGGTATAATAAAAGGGTGAAGTGCATTATAAAATAATAGTTTATAAGAAAGCATCACAGCTTACAGCTAATTTACTTATTTAAATTCTCAATAAAAGCCGTGTAATGTACCTACATTGCACGGATGACGGGTCCGAGCCCTCATGCGGGTCTTGTCCGGCTCCGGGGTTCTAAGTTCCCGTGCGGGTTCTACGAATAGGTCCTGGCTCCGAGTTCTTTGAACCCGTGCGTCCCGGTTCGGTGCGCCGCAACAACACCCAGTGCTCAGTCCGCACCTAAGAACTCGGACCCGGGACCTGCTCCTAGAACCCGTGTACTTTTAAAAGGAAGCAAGTCTCGGAAGCTTCCGGCAAAATGCAGAACTTACCCACCTCTAATCTGCACAAATTGGACCCGTGCGAAGGTTTGTATAGGAACGGCTTCGCACAGATCGAATTTGTGCAAAGGAAAAAGTCAATTTAAATAATTTAAATAGTGTAGGTATGTACACTGAGGGTTGGGGTCAAGCTTTATTTTTTGTCTTAGGCTGACTGCCTGACCCCGTAAATATTTTTATTCTTTCATAAATATTACATTAAATTACACATGAAATTAAACTACAATTAATCTTAAATACGTCCGGTACAGTCCCAATGACAATTATTTCTTCAATCTTTCTTTAGGCAGGTAGTTACCATAAATTGATTTTTCCGATTTGACAGCTCGTAGTAGAATAGAGTCTCGCGAGATAAAAATGGTGGGATATGCTTGTCGTACTCCGCCTCAGAGGTTAACACGGAATATAAAAATGAAATATTTCGTATTTCAATGGTTAGATTCAGCTTTCTTATTTATTACGAAAGTGAGTAAAATTATATTTAACTTTTATTTTAATTATTTCACTTACGCGAAGTGTTCGACCCCATAATTTGGCCAAGTGAAGCGGAGTCCTACAACTTTACCAAAGGTAGTATCCAACACGGCCACCATCTTGAACCGGAAAAGGAACACACAAACAATTTTTGAGACAGAAAGAATGCCAAACTGTCAAAAAATTCTCTAATAAATTATATTTCCAAAAACCAGAAGTTGGCAGTTTCCTTTTGAAAATTAGCACTTGACCTTTTGTAAGATATTTTTAAGAGAGATTTAGCGTATTCTAAATATTGATGGAAATTTTTTTTACATAAAAGGTATTATTTGTCTAGAGCTGTCGAATTTCCTTCATTTATCCTAACGAGTTGGAGTCCCCGGGATTTACAAAGAGTTTTTAAAAGTCCGATTTAGCCGGTGACCTTCCTCTTATTTTAAATCTCAAGTCTGCAAAATTTCATCAATCTCCAAATAAAACTGTAGATTATAATAATAATACTAATAAAACTTTTATTCATCAATAGATTTTTTACAATATCACATATTTTGTTCTTTTTTCATTGATTCTATTGAAAAAAAGGTCACTGCTCAGCTACAATTCAGGATTTCTCCTAGAATCCAGCTGGCAATTGGAATCAATTGTTCTTCCAGATTAGTATGAATAGCGCTCGTCGCCCACCCGCCGTTTACCCGCCCGCTACAAGTACTATTATTTATATAATTAGGTAGATATTCTTTATAAATTTGGTTAATTAAAAAAAAAAAAAAGTGAATACCGCACAAGAGTTTCAACTGCTCCCGTCTGGAGCCAGTGAAACTATGGCATACCCAATTGGGGTATGTTGTGAGGCTGAGGGTAGTGGGGAGGGGAAGGAGATAGGGAAGAGGAAGGTGGGGAAGTACCTGGCTATTCAGATCTGGTCACCAAACACGTCTACTGCCATTTTAAGCAACGTTTCAATTCTGAATGGTGGTCTTACACCAGGGCGATACTTTTTTTTTTTACATGAATACCGCACAAGAGTCCCAACTGCTCCCGTCTGAAGCCAGTGAGACTATGGCATCCCCAATTGGGGATGGTGAAATTACACAAATTAATCAAATAAAATTTATTTGCCACGCCGGGATTCGATCCCGCGACCTTACCGCTGAACTTCGCCAGCCGAGGCTTTTTCAAATCTTATTTTTTGACTGATGCGTCGAAGCAATTTCAACCACCGCAATCCACGAGTATGAAGCCACTCCCGAAAAATCAAGATCATTTCAGAACTTGCTTAATGTGATTTGAGTTTTGTTTAATTGCTTTAATTAATTGGTTTATTGCATATTGTACACAACACGCGATGAAGTCTAGCGGAACAATGGCAATTAGCACATATATAACAATACTACATTGGTATTACATAACAGTGTACAGATTGTACAGAACATCTGACCGGCATCCCGCCTTTATTGATATTACGCCAATGTTATTATGCATGCAAACTTGATCTTCGTTGCTTCCTGTCCATCATTTTTATTTCCGGAACTTGCCAAATGCAAATCGGAAGGAGTTTTTTCTAATGACGATGCTACTGTGTTTCCACTTAAATTACTTATATATATATTATAGATATTATAAATAGATAATTAGCATCTATCTATAAGTACTTGCTTAGTTTAGCATTTTTTCGTCATTATTTTGGCATTATTAGTGCATATTTATTTCAGTGTAGATTTCACAAACAAATAATGCAGCAAACTCGCCAGTTCTTCGGTAAGGTACATAGTTTATCAAACAAATAAATAAATGTTATCGACGTTTTTAATGTAACAATCTCGGTGTTTGAAACGTAGATACTTTTTTATGTCAACACATTATTTCTGATAATTTCAGTTTGTTTTTATTTTTATCCAATTGTAAACCACTGTAATGTAAGAAACTATTTTTGCAGCCTATTGTTTATAACTAACTCCCTTGTAAAAAATGTAAATATTATGGTGACCGGACAACTCAGAATGAGCTCAACTCAACACCTCATTTGGAAAGTTATTAAAAGTGATAAAAAATATATATAAAACAAATTATTAGAGGAAAATAATTTCATCTTAGGGGAAGATGTGTGGAGGGTTTTTTAGGGATAGAAAGAAGAGAACTTTGGGAAGGAAATAAGTAGGTAGGGTGGTAAGGAATCTGGAGGCAGTGTGTCCAGGAGTGACGGATGTATGAATCCATCCCTTCAACTGCGGTGCAAGGCGATTGGTCGAGGAATTCTCATTGGGGGGTTTAAAAGACCTCCTCAACCAGTCTCTCGGTCCGGTCCGCCACACAGCAGGTGAGCAAACACATCGGCCGCCGAAATCTTAACAAACATAACCCCATGACCCCGGACATCTCTGTCAAGTCACGAAACGTAGCGAACCACTTAGGGAATTCTACGGAGAGGTGTTGGTTATCCAATAAATGGCTCCCGGGGCGGCGGTACCCATACCCGTCCCCCAAAATAACCGTGATAAGAGAGTAAATAAATAAATTTAGTTTTATTTTTAACTTTATGAGTAAAACCTCAAATTATCATTTAATTAAATGAAAACAATATTTGCGAATCTCGATCGAAAATCTAGAGACAGAAAAATCAGAAAAAGATATTGGCACCTCTGGGATTCGAACCCAGTAGTAGAGCTGTTGCCATGTAAGCAGAAGGTCCTGGGTTCGACTCCCAGAGGTGCCAATATCTTTTTCTGATTTTCTGTCTCCAGATTTTCGATTGAGTTTCGCTAATATTGTCTTCATTTCATTAAATAAATATTTATTAATTTTATAAATAAGCAGTATATTTCGGCATTAGTAAGAGTATTAGGATTATTTCGTTTGAGTTAATACTAAAACTGAATTTATTTGAGTATTAGTATTAATTCATTAATGATTATCGGTATTATATGCGTGTGACGTTAGGTAAGTAACAATGATATGCATAATGTAAAGTGTGGAGTGTAGAGAATTTTATCAAGTAAATTGATATCTGTTTTATAGGTCGTGTGGACATTTCATTAAACGTTAAAGGTTACAAAGGTCAGACTAAACACACGTCCGGATGGCGGTCGCACGATAAATTATACCTGGATATTTTTAGAACGGAAGTGCTATCAGGGAAATTAATTAACTTCATCGTGGATAGTGTACATTGTGGACGGCCTGTGACGTTCATATACACTTCTTAATAGAAAATATAGTGTGGGAATCGATGATAGATTAGATTGGCATAGTTAACTTTGCTGTCGGTGTGGATGTAAACTATAAAGGGTACCAGTGCAAAATGTATGCCTGTCTTTTAATCCATCGCAATGGGTAAAGGAAGGATATGAAGTTCTGAGAAGGAAAAGGGTATGAGGGGTGGGTAGAAATTTGGGGTCAACGTGTCCAGGAGTGACGGAAGTATGAAACCATCCCTCCCACTGAGGTACAAGGCGATGGGTCGAGAGAGTCCAGCTGAAGAGATAAAATGTCTCCATCAACTAGTTTCTTCTGATTCGGCTCGTCATGCAGTAGGTGGTCATCATCCCGTGAACCCGGGTACCCCTGCAAAGTCACAAAATGTATCGAACACTTGGGGTGACCTATGGCAGGGGTGTTGGTTATCCAATAAATGATTCCCAGGGCGGCGGTACCCATACCCGCCTCCCAAATTGCCTGCATTGGGTTTAGAAAAAATCTCCCTCTCTTACCACCAATTAAAGTAGAATTTTTATACCTCTTGATGTAATTTTGCACACTTGACATTCAAATTAAGAGGAAAATTACTGTCCACATCTGATTTCGAAAAACTGCTTAAAGCACAGGCAACGCCGGGGACTTCAGCTAGTAGTCTATAAATATTTTTATATCACTAGTTTAATGTAACTAACTAACTTTCACGCCCTTTCGCTTTAGGGATAGGCAGAGAGGCCACACCGCCACAAATCTCTGTCACGGCATTCACTCTTCTGTTATTCTGACTCTTGACATGACCCTACTTAAATACTTCAATTTAATTCTGTAATAACAGTAAAGAATGATAAATAGTCAACTAATTATTTAATTTAATGTTTTTATAATCTTAGGTCATTATCATTAAAGTTAAAATGAATTAATTATTTTTGACAAATTGTAATTACTACCACATGTTGTGATAAATAACATTATCACAATTTTTCGAGTATTATCGCATTATTTATTTACTTAGAGAAATTGCGCAAAATATGTATTACTGGCTGAACTCCCCGATCCCGATTTCTTCTACTTTTCACTTTCATGTCATATATATAACATGTAATATATGTATATATATTATATTACTTGGAAGTGAATATAATAATACTCCTGAACACTAAAAAATATTTAAAGTATAATAAACACTTTCTTAGTTCATCCGATCTCTTTGCCCAAACAATCTTGAGGTGTTATGCCGTGTTGCGATACCTCTTTCTTTAACCAAAGTTTCGGACACGTCTTCCTTGATGATGGACGCTGTAACGCTGTCCGAAACGTTAGCTAAAGAAGAAAGTAGCGCAATACGGCACAACACCCCAAAATAAATGACGAAAATATTTTTGGCCGTGAAAATCAAAGGTGTTCAAAGAGAATGTATGACGTGGAGGTGGATGGTAAAAGAAATAAGGGACATCCGAGAAAGACACTATGGAGTAGGGCCAAGACAAGAGTTAGAATAATAGAAAAACATGTGAGTAGGTATGATACGATGTTCGATAATATGAATAAAAAAATTATTTTATTTTAATTAAGATTAAGTTATTAAGAGGCCGGAATTCAAATTTCTGGCGATTTCTTGCAAACCTCCCTTAAACATTTGAAGTTTTTAAGTTCTTAAAAAAATATATGTTATTTTTGAAGATAATATCTAGACATTCGTCGCGCCGAAACGCAAATTATATAAAATTCCCTCGATAGAAAAAAATCGCAAAGGATGCTCCAAAAATTATTATAAACACGTTTGTTTCTTTGTGATATGCATAAAAATCTTGTTTAAACGTTAGTTTATCAATTAAAAATAATAATTAACGTTTGTTTCAGTTATTTTACAAGTTATATGTATGAAAAAATTCACAGCGTTTCTTTAAATGCTGTTTAAGACAATTATCGCGAGATTTTTGCTCTATTTTAAACGAGTCGTGTTTTATTAAAGATTTTCATGATTTTTGCATAGATTTTATGGTTGTAAATGTTAGCGCGCTCTTCTAACTTTCGTAATTTCATATCTCTCCGTCTTCTTCTTTTTGGGGCCGGGAACGGAGCCTTAAATTAAAGAGTAATTAATTATAGATATCTGCTATTTTAGAAATTTCATTCAATAGCACCATTCATATTATCATACTGTGCTGCGCTAGAACATATGTTCTGCCGTGTGGCATCTTGAACAAGTTGCGGCGAGACGACTACGGCAGAATAGAAGTTTTCAGAGAAGTATAAGCCAAAGTATTCCAAGAGCAGTGGGCTATCGGCTATCAGTAGACTTATGCGTTATCGTTGTGGGCCGGTCCATCCTCTATGACTCTCTGCCTACCTCTGCACGATGTGGATGTACAATTAACAAGTGCTGTTGGTATCTAATTAACTAGTTTAGAGCGGCGGAAACGTCTGCGGTCTCCAATCAGCCATTTTAATGTGTACTGAAATGTGTTCAGAAAAGAAACAAACAATACCAGTGGTTCCGCGACTTTTAATTCCGCGACAAAATATCATCAGACAAAACATCCCCCAAAAAATATCTACGTAAACCTAACCTTTAAATAGATATTTTATTTGAGGTTGTTTTGTCCGTAGGATATTTTGTCGGGATATTTTGTCGGGGATATTTTGTCGTGGGACGAAAACGTGCATTACCATACCAGTATAGTTTGGTTGTATTTAAGAGTTTTATTGAAATACCTTAGAAAAATAAAATGATTTCTAAAAACTAAGTATAAAGTCCGGGCAACCCCGGGGACTTCAAATCTATAGTTTCATTCCGAGATTTTACACACTTGTACTTCAGAACTTGAAGGCCATTGTCTACGTCTGATTTCTAAAACTCTGTGTAATGCCAGGGAAACGCCGGGGACTTCAGTTAGTATCTACTGATAAAAAAATAATAATTCTTAAAAAATATTCTGTACCCACTGAGAAAAAAACACCTGCTTGTAGTAGCGAGACCTACGCCTTCTTCCAACTAAATAATTCACGGCTTGCCACGTCTCCTTGTAATTTTTTTTCAATTTTTTTTTTTAAATATAATAGCGAGTACCCGGCATGCGTTGAAATGCCCCTCGAAGAAATGTTTTTGTTATAATTTTGTTTATTGAAGTGATTATTAAATTATACGCAGAATTTTTTGTTTTTCCTTCTGGTGCGTACACGAATAAATCAGAAGATTTTTCGACGCGCGTGAGAAAACCACATACACCTTCTGTCCGTGTGAGAAGCATAGATTTTCCAAATTTACCCCCTTATATCCCCTACCGCTATTATGTCTTCTTTGCAATCCCTCCCTCTGGCCCTCCCTCGTTCCCTACCCTTACTCTGCGTGTCCTTTACCCTTCCCTCCTGCGTTTCCCTTTAAACAAATTTCAAAGACAAAGTAAGTAGCTTGGTGTTGCCATAGTATTGAAAAAATTAGTACCAATTGAATACATTTTTAGATTATTATGGAAATTCATTTAAAATACTTCTGTAATTTTGTTCATATTTCCCTACTTTCGTGCATTCAAGTTTCGTTCGCGTTTTCAGGAAGCAATTTCGTACAAAATCGAAGTCTGCCTGTTATTGAGAGGTGTCTGGCAGAATATTTCCAATACGACAAATCCAATATGTATTGTGTTTGGTAGAAGTTCGTGCAATTTCGTCTGGAGCTGATGCTAGAGCGATATTGCAGACTTTGTAAAGTTCAAATTATTAGAAAAAAGTTTTCGTAAAACATCCTAAAGCTGTTTCAAAAATATGTCTTTTTTAATTCTGGAGATTTTCAATTTTTCTTTGTTGTAAGAATTTGAAAGTAAAAAGGTTTCAGAATCAAGTCCCAACTACACAAACTTCCTAAATTGCGGTTTGTTGTGAGCCTGAAGGGAATTGAGATGGGGTAGAGGAAGGTTAGAAGTACCTGGCTAATCAGATCTGGTCTCTTAACACAGCTATTGTAATTTCAAGCAATCTCAAGTAATTAATTTGGGAGGCGGGTATGGGTACCGCCGCCGCGGGAACCATTTGTTGTATAACCAAAACCTCTGCCGTAGGTCACCCCAAATGAATCGCTACATTTGGTGACTTAGCAGGGGTGCCTGGGTTCATGGGGTTAGGTCTTGGAGGTAGATGCGTCTGCCCACCAGCTGCATGGCAGTCCGGATCGGGAGAGAATGGTTGAGGGAGTCCCTTTGACTTCTCCAGCCATACTCTCTCGGAACATCGTCTTGCACCGCAGTGGGAGGGATGGATTCATATTCATGTCACTCCTGGATACACTTACCCCCAGATTCCTACCCACTCCTAATACCCTTTTCCTTCCCAGAACTTCCTCTCCTTCCTTTCCTAAAAGACCCTCCACACAGCATCCTCAAAGATGAAACAGGCCCTGAGGAGATTTACTTTTCTTAGGACCTCCTGTGTGGAATTAATGTAAAAAAAATCTCTGAATGGTGGTATTTCTTGTTTTTGTTCTTCTTTCCCGACCTTCATCCTCTCCATTTCCTTCCCAATTCCTTCAGCCTCACAGTATATCCTAATTGGAGTCATAGTCCAACTAGGTCTGAAGTTTGGAGAAGTTGGGACTCTTGTACGGTATTCACATTATGACAGCCTCCGAGGTCGATGGGTAAGACTCTTTACTCGAAATCCGAAGGTCGCGGGATCGAATCCCGGCGTGCTCAAATAAAGTTTATTTGATTAATTTATGTTATTTCACAATTAATTCGTAATAATAAATAGTATATTTGTGGCACCTTCCAGAGTGGAAGATATCGGCATCGCCCTGGTGTAAGACCACTATTCAGAATTGAAACGTTGCTTGAAATGGTTTTAGCAGTGTTTGGTGACCAGATCTGAATAGCCTGGTACTTCCCCATCTTTCTCTTACCCATCTCCTTCCCCTCCTCACTACCTCCAGCAATTTCACAACATACCTCCAGCAATTTCACAACATACCCAGTCTCACTGGCTCTAGACGGGAAATGGTTTTAGCAGTGTTTGGTGTCCAGATCTGAATAGCCAGGTACTTCCCCACCTTTCTCTTTCCCATCTTCTTCCCCTCCCCACTACCTTCAGCCTCACAGCATACCCAAATTGGGGATGCCATAGTCTCACTGGCTTTAGAAGGGAGCAGTTGAGACTCTTGTGAGGTATTCACATAAGAAAATGTATGAAAAAATGTTTTATTTAAACTAGCAGACCCGGTAACACGTTGCTGAAACACAACACCACACCATTACCCAACCTTAATAACCAACGCCATCTGTTAAACCAAAACATCACTGCCCGTTTTGCAGCCCGTTGCCCGCTGCCGCCTGGCCAGATATATTATATATTTCAACCAATTTGCACAAAATCTTGACAAATTATATACCTAAAAACCTATCTATGGCTGAAACCGCATGAAAATCCGTTGCGTAGTTTAAAAGATCTAAACGCACAGACAGCGGGAGCGACTTCATTTTATACTATGTATAGATTTATACTAAGTAAAGGGTGTGGCTTTGATTTAGAAAAATAGGTACGCTATCGTTATGCTTTAAAAGATTTTCTTTCGTATAATAAGTTTTTTCAAATGGGTACGTTGAAATCGAAAAATATTTATATGTTTTAAAGAAAAATTGCATTTCCCAACACAAATGATGGTAGCAAATAAAACGTTAAATCCATAATAATACGTGCTTTGAAGTCGGTTTTGAAAAATTGCGCCCCGAAGTATGAAACAATCCGATTAATTGCACCCTTGGGTACCGTTTGGCTTCTGTGAGAAAATTTATTACAGCGGAAAATTACAATTGTTTTGTTTCCAACGCAAACATAGCCGAGACGCGAACCGCTCGATGGTATATTAACATTTTCTTTCTGATACTGTGTCTGCCATCTGTTGGTCGTTTTGCAAATTATAGATTCAGTGCTAGGAACAAATTTTGTATTGGAAGGATTGTTATTTTATTTTATTACGAATATTTTTTTGGTTGACTTTATGGTTTATTGTTTTTTTCTTTCAGCTTGGAAGGGCGTACGAACAGATCATAAAGCCCTTGGAGAAATTCCGCAAGGAACACATTGGCGCTGTTAAGGTAAAAAAATTAAACTGATATATTGATTATTTTGTAAAATTTTCTTGTAGTTTATAAAATTAAATTATTTTATATTTTATAAGGTCTGTAGAGGTGTGCATTAAGTCCTGTGAAATGTATGAAAAACTAGTAGCGCAGACCCGTGAATAATTTCGGAATAGTAATGGAGGTGCTATCGCCTCCTAATATCTCATTGAAACGTGTTCCACTATTGTCACAAGAGTAGTAGCAGTGTGTGGAGTAGTTTCACGTGGTTCGGCGTTAGAGGTCAAAAATTGGACTGATAAAAAGTAGAACCGATTTTTCCACTTCGTATCTCATCTAAACATAATGGTTCCATGACAACTCAACAAAGTGGCATTTCAACACCCCTTTGAAAGTCATTTAAGATTTATGAAAACAAATATTTTAAAAATAGTTAATAACCTGACCCAACCGTAACCTGTTTATGCAATTTTTTTATTACTTTTAGTGACTTTTCGAAGGAGTTGTTAAAGTTGTATGATTATTAGTTGTCCGGTCTCCAATGAGCATAGTTTTGAATTCCCGATAAATCAGGTCCAATTTTGAAAATGGCAACTAAAATAATTTTCTTTTTATGTATGTCATGTCTGGGTTCTCCAAATGAACGCTGTCAATTTTAAAAACGAAACTTAAATTCAAAGTTCTTGAGTTAATACAAGCAGAAACAACTGAATTTAATATTTGCAAAACCTAATGAGGTTCCTCAGAAGAAAACCGGTAAAACCTGCCTACATTACAATTATTTACTTTTCATGTGCTCCATAATAATTTAAAATGCTTTTAATGGCAACACCAAGATAAATAAAATGATGGTCAAAATATGTGACTTGTGTTGCGGTATAAAAAAATTGACACGTGAATTCCAGGCTAAAAGAGTTGTGTAAATTTTATTCCACCAGAGCTCACCGCTGCTGAGACTGCCACTTTAAATAAATATATTAAAATAAATTTTGAGTTTTTTAGACTCCTTCAATAATTTCTCTTCGATTTTAATTTGATGCTCTGATATATATTTTTTATCGAAATTATATATTTGCAGGAGGGGAAAAAGAAATTCGACAAGAAAACCGCTAAATTCTGCCAAACCCAAGAACGAACGTTGAACCTTTCAACGAAGAAACAGGACACAGTCTTCCAAGAGGTAAGTCACCAGTACAATTATTTTATTTAGCTAGTATCTGAGTGGATAAATGCGTCTGGTTTCCACACAGTCGTCGCGGGCCTAATTCTTCTGTTTGCCGAGTTCTTCATCATTGCACAAGCAAAAAATTCCGCTTTTAAATCATTAATTTATTTATTTAATATCTACGCTCTCTCTCTCTGGTTTCAATCCTGGGATTGGTTTGCAGCAATTTCCTCTAATTTTCTCTTCCATTCTTCCCTGTCTTGTGCGGCTCTTTTGAATTCTGCGTATGATGAGCAGCGCACGTCCACCAGTAGGTCGTCCAGGTACTCTCGGCGTGGGCGTCCCCTAGAGTTTGTCCCCTCGGTCATACCCTCCATTATGGTATGCAAGAGGCCTTCTTGTCGTATAACATGTCCGATCCATCTTGCACGCCTTTCGGACAAGGTCCTGAGCAGGTGCCTTCCTCCTTCGATACTTTGGAGAACCTCCTCATTTGTAATGTGGTCTCTCCAGGAAATTCCTAATAATCTTCTATAGGACCACATCTCAAAAGCCTCTAGTCTCCGTTTATCTCTTTCGGATAGGCACCATGTTTCGCAGCCGTACATCAAGATACTCCACACATAGGTCTTGATGAGGAGTATTCGCAGTTTTAGGTCTATATTATTTGATTCAATTACTTTCGACCTTTTATTGAATGCAAGCCTAGCCTGGTGTATACGGCTGTCGACCTCGCTCTTAGACCGACCGTCCCATGTTATTTTGCTCCCGAGGTAGACAAACTCCTTGGTGTTCTTTAGTGGAACTCCTGCCATCTCTACTCTCATCTGGTGTTGCGTTCGGCCTACAGTCAGCAGCTTTGTTTTGTCTTTATTTATCTTCATGTTGTAGTTGTTTTGAAGAATGCTTTGCATGGTTGTTAAGGCCTCTTGCAGTTCTTCTTCGCTTTCAGCAACCAAAGCAATATCGTCAGCAAACCTTATCATATCCACCTTTTGCCCGTGTATCTTTACACCTTTTCTGTGACTCATTCTCTCTCTCAAGTCGTCAATCGCACTCTGTATATAAACGTTAAAAAGAACAGGAGACAGAGAGCATCCCTGTCTCACCCCTTGTCTTATACTGGCTTATTTTGTATCATTGTCACATATAATTATAGCGGCCTCATTCTTGTATAGCGCCTGGATTATTCGTCTATCTCTATATTTGATATCAATTCTCTTCAGAATCTCGAAGAGTCTTTTCCATTCTACTTTGTCGAAAGCCTTCTCCAGGTCTATGAATGCGATGAATGTGTTTTTGTTTCTTTTTATTATTTTTTGTGTAGTAGTATTCGTAGAGACAATATTGCTTCTGTGGTTCCTACACCTCTTCTAAAGCCATACTGGTCTCCGGAAAGGATGTTCTCTACTTTTGGTTCGATTCTTTTTAGAATGATATTAGTCAATATTTTTGAGGCATGGGATATTAGGCTAAGAGTTCTGTGTTGTTCACATTTCGTCGTGTCTGCCTTCTTTGGTAATGCGACAATTAGGCATTTCTCGAAATCTTCCGGTATCTCTCCAGTCTTATACATTGTCTGTATCATTTTAAACAGGGCATCTGTAGTTCCTTTTCCTGCTGGCTTAATGAGTTCAGCCGGAACGTCATCGATTCCGGGTGCTTTCCCGTTTTTGAGATTTTTCAGTGCGAGGTCAAACTCTTCTCTAGTGATTGGATCTCCCAAATCATCTGCGTCTACCTCATTTTCTCTTTCTATCAATGTTTCGTTGTCAGTATTTGCCTTTCCATTGTACAGCATTTCTAGATATCTTTTCCATCTCTCTCCTATTTGGTCATTTTCGAAAAGTATTTTGCCATCTTCTCCTTCTATTGCCTTACCCTTTCCAACTCTCATCCCAAAGAAGTCTTTCACCGCAGCGTGAGCTCTTTCTACATTTCCTCTCTTGAGGTCGTCGTTTATCTCATCGCATTTATTCTGGTAGAATGTTTCTTTGGCCATTATTGACTCTCTATTTATTTTGTTTCTTAGCACTTTGTATTTCTTTTGTGATCTACGCTACAAGTCTTTTAATTGTTCCCTTTTCCGATCCACATCAACATATGGTATTGTGTCATGGGGTAGTCGAACTTTTTTTTTTAAATTTTTCTTTATTCATTAAATACAAAAATAGGGTTACATCATTAGTGGATTTTTCGACCACCATGCTAAGCTGATGCCCGTGTTATGGTGGTCGATTAATCCATTATTAATCCAATTATTACAGTTAAAAAACGAAAGTAAAAACAAATTTACAGACATTCGAAATGCACGACCGTCGTGTTAAAACAGGTCTTCGCTACGCTCAGTCAATAATAATAGCAATTTCCGGAGTGGTAGATATTTAAAGTATCTCTCCGTTGAAATTCAGAATCAAAACGTAGCTTGAAATTTCTTTAGCCGTGTTTGGTGAACAGATCTGAATAACCTAAAACTTTTCCACATTCGGCTTCCCTGCCTCCTTCCACTCCCCGCGATCTTCAGCCTCACTACATACCCCAATTGGGAATGGCATAATATACTGGTTCCAGACGGATGAGAGCAATTGGGACTCTTGTGCGGTACACACATTTAAACAACACGCTCCAATACTAATCTTTATGAAGCGTACGACGCCTTGTTCAAGGTTTTGAACTCTCACCCCTTTTATACAAAAAACTTCCCTTATTTCACAGCAATCCTGACTGCGTTTTATTGCAACACTTTTAAAGAGCTTTATTATGTGCCAATGGGTTCACGGTTCATGCAACAAAGAAACTAACCCCACCCCTAAATCTGCACTATTGACCCTGTCACCACCCCAACACACTAATCACCACACCGCTGCTAAATTTGTCACTCACAATAGTTCACAGCCATAAAAAAATAACAATGGCGAAAGAACTATTGTCTTTTCCCGCCTCTATGCATTGAGATTTTTCTTTGTCCTGAATACAATCATTCCTAACTTCAACCTAAAAGGCGGCACTTTGCAAAAAAAACATTTCAAATTACATCATTAAAATCTTACAGCAAACTTTTATTAGATTTCTTTTTACTCAGTGGCATAATTTTACCAAATAATAAATTGTTTTGCTATACGCCAACGAAAACTACGACACTTCGCAAAAAAACGCAGCTAATTCTTTTATCAAATTGCATTTATTCCATTCCTTTTTACTAAGTGGTTTAATTTTACCACATAATTTTATCATGTTGTCATCTCAATACGTCAACCGAAAAGGCGGCACTTCATTCAAAAACCATAATATGGTTATTTTTTTATTTAATTTTCTTTATTTATTTATTTTATTACATTAGTTACAGCAAAATTACATAGGTAATAATAATATTTCAAATAACTGTAGATTTTAAAATGTGTACAAGTGTTATTATGTCTTGTACGTCATTAGTTCGCTAGGCAGATTGCATGTGTTCTAAGGAACCAAATGCTGGTGAAAAATGCCAAAAATGTATTCAGTAAAAAAAAAAAAAATTTTTTTTGTAAATTAAATATATACTAAGTTTAAATTATTTTTATTTCATCCAAAAAATATATGAATACATAATATAATATACTATACTAAGTTTTTACTGATTGTGCCATTAATAATTAACCATGTATAATTTTAAGTGACGTTAATTTTAAGTTTTAAGTGACGTTATGGTATTGATATTATTAAATTTTATCGTGGATATCTTACAGCTTACATTCTTATTCCAATTCTTTTTACCCGTTGTTGTAATTTCGAACGTGTTAACATTTAAAAAAATACTATCACTTCATAAAAAATCCTTCATAATGCGCGGCATTTTCATACAAATCTTAATTTTTTATTTGAGGCAGAATTACCCAAAGAAACTAAAATATTATTTGTTTTTTCAAAAGTTGAATTAAACATCTAGTACGTATACGTGCTACTTTATTTATTTGAATTTTAAATTATAAAATACAGGCCATTAAAGATTTTAATATTTCACGATTTTAGAGGCAACTTGGCAATTATGCATTTGTGAGTGAATGAAAAATTGTGTTTATTATAAAAATATGATGAATTATAAAATAAAAAATGAATAAAAGAAAGCATTTTAATGGTTGTAAATTTAAATTACAAATTACCTATTTATGTCGGAAAACAAATTTATAGTAGAACATAAATTAAAATTACCTACTACCTAAAATAAGCATTTTTATAAATTTTTTTTTAATTTTTTCATTATATTCACACACTAGATAAGGCAAGATATATTTTTTAATTAATATAAATTATAATTGACTAAAAATTCAAAGTTGCCTGCAAAATGAAACTAAATTGAATTTTTTAATTACTGTAAATCATCGTTTAAAACAAAAATATGTAAATAAAATTGCGCATAAAGATTTTTTTTCATGAATACTGCACAAGAGTCCCAACTGCTCTCGTCTGGAGCCAGTGGGACTATGGCATCCCCAATTGGAGATGGAGATAGGGAAGAGGAAGGTGGGGAAGTACCTGGCTATTCAGATCTGGTAACCAAACACGGCTAAAGCCATTTCAAGCAACGCTTCAATTCTGAATGGTGGTCTTACACCATGGCGATACTGAAGAGTATCTTCCACTCTGGAACGTGCCAGAAATACACTGCATTTTATTTTATATAAATAAATTGTTAAATAACCCAAATTAATCCAATATTGCCACTCCGGGATTCGATCCCGCGACCTCGGTTTGCGAGTCAAGAGCCTTACCGCTGGACTACGCCGGCCGTCAAACTTAGCTATAACAACCGTAACTTTTTGTTAAAAATATATATTTATGTAGTTTGGTTGGTATTTTGGCCTCAAATCCAAAATTAAGTTATGTATGGATAATAAGTTCACCCTTCGATACTAATGCGCTAAGTTAGCTTATTATTTTCCGTCTCACTCTCCTCTGTGGTATAATGTTAAAAATAACCCACCTCCGTCCCTCTTCAGCGTGAATAACTAATTTGGCTTTTCATGTAGCTTTCTCGCTCCCTCGCCTGGGGAGGCTTGCCATAGTAAACGTCGTCTCTTTCCAACCCACCCATTCAATGAAATATAGGTTAAACTCGCTGTCGAATAAAATTGTCATACCTACAATTTTATGTAAATGGAAAAAAAAAATCTTTAGAAATTTTTCCGTTAAAGTATTTTTTTTCATTAATATTTGAATGTTTACGTTTAGTTTTCTCCATAAAACTGTTATACCAATATTTTATAGTGAAGGTTATAAATTATTTAAGATACATAAAAAGGACGTAAACCCCTTAGGCAATTTTTTTTGGTTTTCTGAACAATTCATACAGGTCTCATAGAAATCGTCGTGTCTCCCTTACTATCATGGTTAGAAATATGATCTAAACGGTGTTAGAAAGAGAAAAAACAACGCTTTATATTCAAATCTAAAAGTTAACAGTAAATTATTATAATGATCACCTTTATGTATACAAAGTTTCCGACCGCAATTTAAAATTTAATTTATATGAAACTAATGAACTACGTTTGTAATACATTTGCGCAAACTATTTTTAATAATAATTTCTCAACGAATTTACGAATTTTTCCAAGGTATTTTAAACGTCCTGCATATTTCTTATTTTTGAAGATGTGTGTAAAAACAAATGCCAATTTGAGAACTACGATTAGATAAAATTAGCTTTTAGATTTTTTAATTTAAATATATTTTAGTATTTATAAATTGCAATATTTTATTCTTCAAACACGAAAGAAGTTGAAAAAAAGCTTACAACAAATAATATTGTTTTAATTAAAACTTTTAAAAATAATTGAAAATTTAAATTTAAAGAACACAACCCTTTTATTTAAGGAATTTGCAATAAAACGATTGAATAAAAAGTAGGGCTGTAAAATTTGTTAATATCTACGCTATTAATGGTTACGGTAAAAAGCTTTCAAAGACAGAAAGTGTTGCCAAAACTCATATCAGTTACTTGAATTCTATTAAGCACCTATCTACATGTGCAACTGTATAATTTTACGCAAAAAGGCTTTATGACCGCAAAACTATCACCATTATCATTATTTGTTAGTTATTCTAAAATTTGGCACACTGCCAACGATAATGCGCACGGCGATATGGTAAAATTTTCCTTGCTGCCCAATGAACAGACAGTACCTAGAAATGTCAATTTATTGATGGCGCCATTAGGGTTGATGCAATCAATATTTTATTTACTAACGCTAGTTTGTAGTCAGAGGCGGCCCGTGACAAAATTTGCGAGCAGTGTATTTCACAAAAAATGGTAACATTAACATGGGAAAATAAAGTGATTAAAAGGGAGTGACATACCTAGTACACACGTTCACTTATAGAGAAAATCCATTCGTCGCACTTCCATTTGTGAAAATACTTCAATGACACGATTATTAAAGTCTAGTATAGAAGATATCAAACTTTTTTAAAAATAGGAAGGGGCCGCCTCTGAGTGTAGTGGTATATCCGATTTACGCTTTCGACAGTTATATCCATGCGAATAATATCCATTATTGATAAACAGCTTTTTATCTTGCTAGCCTATCTATTGTCGTTGACAAAAGGAGTATATTATGGTGATCGAACTCATTCGAAAAGTCTTTAAAGTGTGTTATTTTTATCATATTATTGAAAATCAACTTTTTCATTTCACAGAATTTTTCTTTTCTGAAGTCCAGCAAGAAGTGTTCGCGTCAAAATTCGCTGCGATGCCCTTTAATGCATTTATTTTAAAAGACATATATATATACATTTACTTTCTTAAGTTAAATGCAAATTAATAAAAATTTCTCATTATTATTGTTTACTACCGTACTAACCTGTTTTTTCGGTGAACAACTCAGAATGAAATCAACTCAGAACTTCCTTTGAAAAGTCATTAAAATTGACGAAAAAAATGATTAAATGGGTTACGTCGGGTTAGGGTTACGGGCTATTTTAAAATGAATGTTTAATAGCTTTTAATGACTTTACAAAGAGGTGTTGAGTTGACTTGATTTAGATTTGGCATATAACCGTGTTTTACTTATATAAGTAGGTACGTTTATAACTAGGTACATCTATGCATAAGACCTTTCGACTACAATGCCTCTGATTCAAGATACAATCTCTGTATTTGAAAATGTTTGAACAATTTCACAATAAAATTAGCTAACTTTGGGCATACAAATACGCCCACAACACATTTCTACCTTTTTATCTCTTCAGTGGAACACCCTCTTTCCCGCCAATAAGGCGACCGCAGAGCGCCCGACGCCAAAACCAGGAACCATAACGGAAAATGGCGGGCAAGGAAACGTCAACCGGTGACGCGATCTAACTTTTCCCACATCTACGAATAAATATACTGCGTATTCAATTGCGACTATCAAATAAATACAAAATACGCACTAAATACCGTATTTAAATACTGTTGTCCAGTATTAAAATGTGTTTTGTTACGGATTTATGATTTCTTCCATCAAAATCTGTCATGTTCTGACTGAAAACTAGATCGTATATCGTATGTGCTGATATTTTTCATGGTGATTTGTGTTTTATGGCTGATGTTTTCACCGTGATTTGTGAACTAGTGTGATTTAAAACATCTTATCGATTTCTTGTGAACTCTCACAACAAAGCGTCTAGTTCATTTATACAGTTTATTTCTCGAAATGTGTTGGTTCTTGACCTATCTAAGGCCGAACGGAAACCAACCATAAACTGTTGATTCTTAAATGAAAAAAACACACATTTTCAAAGTTGAACAAGTCATATAGTTTGTCGAAATGAGTTTTTCGTAACGGAACTTCTGTGTATGTGAAATTTGTGTAACAGATTTTTGTGTAAAAATATAATTTCAGTGGAAATGTTGCTTTTAATCAATTGAATTGAAAATCTTCTATTATGGAAGGTATGTTTTTACATGATATTTTTATATCTATATTGATTAAGTTTTCCTAGTATTTTGTTTTATTTACATTGATTGATTTACCGAACCGTTATTTTATTTATGTTGATTGCCTTTTAGCCCGTTGTATTATTTTTATTGATTGTTTTACAAACTAGTTTTTTTTTTAATGTTGATTAAGCTTTCTTATTATTTTATTTTGATTGCTTTACTAGTAACCCGTTATTTTATCCAGTTAGTCGTATATTGATTAAGCTTTCTTATTATTTTATTTGATTTATATTGATAAAGTTTTCTTATTATTTTATTTAATTTATATTGATAAAGTTTTCTTATTATTTTATTTTATTTATATTGATCAAGTTTTCTTATTATTTTATTTTATTTATATTGATTGCTTTACTAACTAAGTAGTTATTTTTATTTGTATTGATTAAATTTTCGTATTATTTTATTCATATTCATTGCTTTATTAACCTATTTTTATTAATGTTGGATAAGCTTTCGTATTATTTTATTTATATTTATTAAGCTTTATTACTATGGAATATTTTTGGATATATTTTTCTTGTTGAATAGTTGAACAGATTGGAATAAACAATATGGTGCCGTAACTTATCTTTTGACAGTTCAAAAATATTAAGGTCATGACGGAAATTTCGTTGCAAGCTAATACTTAGTAGATATGATGTGTGTTGGTGCATATGTAGTTATACACCTCTGTCAGTGGTGTCCTTGCGAAACGTCAAATTTGGGAGGCGGGAATGGGTACCTTTATTGGATAACCAACACCTCTGCCATAGGTCACCCCAAGTGGTTCGCTACGTTTGGTGATTTAGCAGGGGTGCCCGGGTTCATGGGGTGAGGTTTGTCTAGGTCTTGGAGATGGATAACCAGAACACACTGAACCCCAGATTCCTACCCACCCCTTAAACCCTTTTCCTTCCCAGAAATCTCCTCTCTTTCCTTTCCTTAAAAAACGCTCCATAGCATCCCCAAAGATGACATAGGGCCTGAGGTAAATTATTTTCGTCAGGGCCTCCTGTGTGGAGCTCATGTAAAAAAATATACTTGGTTCTACAGTTATTCGAAAAGTTCGTTTAATAAGAGGAAATTCTGGGAAGGAAAAAGTTATTAGAGGGGGGGGGGGTAGGAATATGGGGGTGAATGTGTTCAGGAGCGACGAACGTGTGAATCCATCCCTCTCGTTGCGAGGGAGTCGAGAGAGTCCGGCTGGAGATGTCACAACCCTCGTTCAGTTTCTCCTCATCTGGCCCGCCATGCATTAGGTGGGCAAAAGCATTCGTCGCCAAAACCTGGACAAACCTCACTCGTCCCGTGGAGGGTTGCTTGTCACCAAACGTAGCGAACTACTTGGGGTGGCCTATGTATGGCAGAGGTTTTAATAATAAATGGTTCCCGAGGCTGCGGTGTCCACACCCGCCTCCCAAATTGAAGGCTATTTGCGTTTTTTTTAAGATGCATTAAAAATGGTATCCTAAATCTAAACATTCATGAACCTTAATTTAAATAGATTATATCCATTTCAGAATCAGATTTATATAAGTTCCCATTTTGAAATTCATTAATCTTCATAAGAGCCTTACTCCTCGATGGCCTCCATGGTCGACCTCGACGGGTACGGCTCTCGACTAGCAATCCGAAGGCCGCGAGATCGAATCCCGGCGTGCGCAAATAAATTTTATTTGCTTAATTTGTGTTCTTTCAAAATTTATTAGTTAAAAATAATATAGTGTATTTTGCGGCACATTCCAGAGTCGAAGATATTCTCAGTGATGTAAGACCACCATTCAGAATTGAAACGTTGCCTGAAATGGCTTTAGACGTGTTTCGTGATCACATCTGAATAGTCTAGTACTTCCCCACCTTCCTCACCTCCATCTTTTTCCCCTTCCCTCTACCTCCAGCCTCGCAACATATCCCATTTTGGGGATGCTATAGTCTCACTGGCTCCACACGTGAGCAGTTGGGACTCTTGAGGTATTCACAAAAAAAAATCTAAGCACGATACAACCATTTCTATGAATTTGAAATGATTCCATTGAAAGTGATTGACCTAGTTTGATATCGACTTATTGGCTGAAAGCGGGTCTGTTGGTCACGAGACGTTGTATAGATATTGACTAAACGGTTTTTGCATGGTTCAAAAATGTTTGCTTTTTGACTAAAACATGTACCATGTTCTCAGTATCGCCCTGGCGAAATCCACCATTCAGTATCGAAACGTTGCTTGAAATAGCTTCAGACATGTTTGGTGTTCAAGAAGTCTAGCACAGAAAAATAAAGCAATGCGAATAATACTTAGGCGCAACATATACACACGGATACGAGACATGCTAAAAGAGCTAAATATGTTGACGGTGAAGCAAACTGTGTATTTGAATGTACTTATTTTTTTACATAAAATTAACATGGGGATGATGTCTAAGGAACTAAAAAGAAAAATACATTATAATAACGAAATACACGGACACGGGACAAGAAATTCAAAGCAAATTAGACTGCCGACAAGAAAAAAATCAAGCCCCCAGAAATCTCTGATGTACCAGGCCGTCCAACTGTATAACAACATCCCGAATGAAATTACTGAGATAGAAAATATAAATAAGTTTTTTAAAAAAAATTACGAAAGTATATCTACCTCAATTATTAATGTCTTTATTTATGTGTAATATTTAAAGAATGATTATGTTTGCCAACCGATGTAAATGTTTATATCTTTATAAAATATTAGCACACACAAAGATGTGAGCTAACTTAAGATTAATAAATAAATAAATAAACAGAGAAATCGATAGCTTTGCAATTACGCATCGATGGCGTAACAACCGACGATTTTAAATCGTTTTCTGAAGCACGGCCGCACTGTTGATAGCCAGTCCGATATTGACAGGGAATAAATAAGGAATCGGTATACGTTGTCAATACCGGGGGTTTTATATTCCTTAAGAGCGTTTAACCAGCCAGCGACCGAAAATCCACATTTCGTCGAAAAATGTTCTTACGATCGTACATGGCGGTTCCAATGAGAAAGATTAATTATTCTCCGTTCCAGCTTTTTAAAATTGTAACTCAATATCGATTTTATTTTATTCCAAATTTACTTTAATTTATACCTACATTCAAAAATGCTGAAAGGCGTGTTGATAAAACTATTAAAATTATGTACTTTTTGTAATTATTTTTTGATCATTAGTATTTATCATTTTTCAATAATGTCTGAGCAAAATAAGAATGTAAAAAAATCTGAAATATAAATGTAAGTGCGCAAATAAATACACAAACGGACCAATTTTCGTCAAGAAACACATGTACGTATATATTTTATAATGATTTTATTTGAACTAAAATTAAAATTCTGAAACATAGGTTTACCAGATAATGTATTGATTTATTTTACTGCATGATTACATGATTTGAAATGGGTGTTGTATAATGCAAAATCTTTTTTGAAAATTTAACAAATGTGCCAACGACCTATCGTATAACCTTATTATACTAAAAATAAACATTTTTTTCCAAAATTTAAAACATACGTTTACTAGACAGATATTATAAAATAAATCAATTTATATTTTTTTGTGGAAAATAGTCTACACGTCTAAACACTGATTTAAAAATGACATATTTCTGGCATTCTCTGGTTATACGCTCATAATAAGCCAGTTATTGTGCGTAACTGATTATTTTTCAAAATGATTTGTATATTCACTCAGGAGGACGCGCTAAAAGCACCCCTTATCATTTATTGTTGAACGTGCGAGATATAGAGCGATTCTGTATCTTTTGTTTATATTTAATCGATTCCATACGTAATCTACTGTCAAATTTGTGTGATTGTCTATGTCTTGCAATTGCTTTTTTATGTACTGATACATTGATATATAATGTACTGATATGTCAGCTGTCGTATTTTAACTAAAAACACGAAATGCTAAATTAATTAACTTACCATCACGCCGTTTCCCGCAGGGGTAGGCAGAGAGGACGGACCGCCAAACAATTCGGTCTTGGCACACATTCCTTGCCTTGTTTGCACTCATACATGCTCTTCTATTATTCTGACTCTTGATATGGCCCGACTCAAGTATCTGATTCACTTGGTCGTGCCATGCCTTTCTTGGGCGTCCTCGACTTCTTCTAACATTCACTTGCGTCGTATTTTCTCATTACACTACTTTCTTCGTTCATTCGCTCTACTTGTCCAAACGAAATGTTGCACACCGCAAATGTCAAATCCAAGGTAGATTTTTTTAAATTTATTTATTCTAGTGACTGTATAAAATAATTAGTCCTCCTCACTAGGGGGTCCTGTGCTGAGGCGGATTAAAGTTATCTAAATACCTATAGTTTTTTTGTCTTAAGTATTCTTTAGGGTTTTTTCATTGACCTCTTTCAGCCATATTTTTATTCTTGATTTGTATTCATTAGAATTTTTTATTAGTTTTATGTCTTGGAGAAGGATGTTATTTATTTATTGTTGTTATACGCCCATGGGTTTTTACAATGATTATAAAATAAGTTTTAAGTTATCGAGTTAGAATTTATACCAAAAGTTATAAAAATGAAAAATTTAAAGAATATACAAGTAGTTTTTGAAGAATATAGCCCAAAACCTTGAAATATTTTAAACAATTTAATATTTGACAATAACATAAAACAAAATATAATATAAATCATTACAATAACACATCAAATCGTTAAATATATTATACCCACGTTACAATAATTTGTAGGATTCCACAAAGTGTTGGTTTAAATTGCATTTTAGATTATAAAGGGAATTATTGAATATATCTACAATACCACCAAACTTGTTGCCTAAATCATGCATCCTATCGGTAAGTGAGTGTGATTGATAGTTGGTTGTGTATGTGTTGCAAAATAATGTTATGTTATATTTTGTCTAGTATTATGTTACGCAGTTTTGTTGCAAAGATAGGTTCTTGTAGTAATTAAATTGAAAGTAAATGTTATTTAAATAAATTGCGGAAATTTCACTTAAAAAATCATAAATACCTTCGAATCCCCCAAACGCATCAATACATAAGTAATAATAGGGTTGTTGAAACGTGTTGTGTATTTTGTATAAGCCAGCAGGGGGGGGGGGGTAGTAAAGGCGCCCCCTGGCGGGTGCCCTGTAATCACTGCTTTATTGCGTGCCCTCCATTGTCAGAGTCCCCTTGGGATTATAGGTACTTAACAATGAGTTTGACATCCTCCACGAGGAATATGTGCTCCTGGCATAATCATTCATATATACTTATGAAAATATTGATTTATTTTGTTTGTGACGGTTGAGAAATTCAAAACTAGAAATCTGAGAAGCGGAATACGGATGCAAATTCAAAATTTGAAGAAATGAGTTTTTGATGAAGATGAAGCAAATGATCGTGTTTATTAATTGAAAGATGCAAGCAATGTAGAATTTTCAAAAATGTGTACGGATGTAACTATCTCACTTTTTGGAAGCAAAAATATTTTCATTGACATGCATCTTTATGATTTAGTTGCATTTTGAGTATTATAACTCAAATACATTTTTATCTTTCTGCCTCTAATGTTAGAAACTATACGCTTCCTATGGTAGTAAACATTATTTGATCGATACGTTTTTAGATTTTCGCGGCCAAAAGCATTTTCATTGTTTGTTTTTGGGGTGTTATGCCGTGTTGCGCTACCTCCTTCTTTAGCCGACGTTTCGGACGATGGACACTGCAACGCTGTCCGAAACGTCGGCTAAAGAAGGAGTTAGCACAACACGGCATAACACCCCAAAAACAAACAATGAAAATTATGTGACCGTGTTTAAAACGCGCGTTTTTTTTTACTTAAAAAATATTTTTTCAATGTAAAAAAAGATTTCGTAAGTAAAAAAAACGCGGTCCATCCTCTCTCTGCTTACCCTTCTATAATTATGGTCGTCACCCTAACAGAAACAGAGAGCCACAAAGCGCGAAGGCGACTGAAACGCGGTAGTGTTTGGAAGGTGATTTATGCATTCCAAACCCTAACTCGTTTCAGTCTATAGCACGACTGAAACGCGTTAGGGTTTGGGAATACGCAACCCGGCGTGCGCAAATAAATTTTATTTGATTAATTTGTGTTATTTCACAATTAATTCATTTAAAAAAACATAATGTATATTTGCGGCACGTTCCAGAGTGGAAGATACTATCAGTATCGCCCTGGTGTAAGACCACCATTCAGAATTGAAACGTTGCTTGAAAATGGCTTTAGACCAGATCTGAATAGCCAGGTACTTCCCAACCTTCCTCTCCCCACCTCCTTCCCCTCCCCACTACCTTCAGCCTCATAACATACCCCAATTGGGGATGCTATAGTCTCGCTGGCTCCAGACGGGAGCAGTTGAGATTCTTGTGCGGTATTCACTGTAAAAAAAAAAAGTTGCATTATGAGTATTAGACTTAATTTAATTTGCATCTTTCTGCCTCTAACGACATTACCACGCTTTTTATGGAAGTAAACATTATGCATTTAGACTTAAGTGCGTGTTACATCCTTCTGTTTCTAATCTCTACGTTTTCTATGAAGCTAAACATAACAAATAACAACCTCTTCCACCAACAAACTACACCGGTGATGTTTATTTCCGTGGTGTATTTAGGGAAAAAATGCTCCTGTATATGAATATTTCGATTGGGGTATTTGTGCTACAAAAATATTGCATTTAAAAAAGGTTTTTAATAAGTGCATCAATTAAAACAGTATCAATTGTGTAAAATTTAAAAAAAAGTTTATTGGTAATAGCCCAAAAATTTGTTCATATTTTTGATTATTTTCTACACCGACCCTTACTTACTACTCATATTTTATACTCTGCACACAAAATTCAGTGAGATTTCGTATTACAAACATAAAAAAATGACTGATGGGTTGCTGAATTTCCTAAAAAAACATTTAGGTCAGAATCTTTCTTCTATAATACACTGTTAGGGTACCCCGATGTCGGCTTCTAAACCAACATCAGCACACCAACACGTCCCTGGCTAGCTCTCAGCGGGACAAGGGAACTCTCTATTCAGGGAAGTGGGCAGCTCAAGGCTAGGGAACTTCTCTCCATCCTTTGGTGACCCACGGGATCCTCACCGGCCAACAATCCTCCCGCCGTAGCAGAATAATAACAATGTTAAATCATTTAGACATGTATTGTAAGCCCAAACACATACATAGGTTTCTACAGTACAATTCAATTACAAGAAATGCAAATTACACAAACCTAGCTAAAGTGTTTAACTCTCTCTGAATTTCTCTCAAAACGAAACCCTCCGAGTCGGGATTTCCACGGGGGCCCTATATTTCACTGAATTACGGACAACATTTAAAGAGGAAGTCAAGATACAGCTTACATGTAGGTAGGCAGGAACCTCGTCTCATGTGGCAGCTTCATCAGGCACTTTCATAGTTTAAATAGACCGAACTATGGTGCGGCAAAAGGCCAATTATACACAAAGGTACTTCAATAATACATCGCGGCCCCAAATGAGTTGGTCCGCCGGCTTAAAGTGCGCCGCCAGCGTGTCCGTTCGCCAAGGCACTCAGATTGCTTCTGTCGGCGAGCGCAGCGGGCAGCGGAGTCGCCGGGCAAGCGGGGCGGTAAGGAGAGGCAGACAGGATACGGGGCGGGGGGGGCGGCGGCCAGCTGTGGGCTTGTGCTGCGTTCTCGAACCTACTCGCTTCAAGGGCGTATCGTAACACTTCCCCCCGCGCTCGGAAAAAAAGCGACGTGGCAATGGAGCTGTAGGATAAAAAAATCCTCTTAAACTTCCATTGGGGTTCTGAGAGATTCGTTGCTTGAGAGATGCCTAGCTAGAACATGCAATTTATGTTATAGTTTAGGTCACAATGTTTGTAGGGAATGGGTGAGGGGTACATACAATGTTTGGAAAAGAACAGTTTTGGTGAAAGTACATGGTGTGAAACAACATACAAGATTATGCAATTGAAAGATGACAATACACGGTTAATGCAATTGAAAAATAACAATACATGGTTATGCAATTGAAAAATAACAATACATGGTTGTACAATCGAAGAACAAAAAAAACAAGAACAAAAATGCCTGTGTGATTCTAAGGTTTCATTGGTCTGGGAGCTAAGTTTGCGAAGCGTGGATTTGTTTGGTTTCGGAGAATTTCGAAGAGGAGGGCGTGGTTTCACAGATTCTAAGGATTACATTATCACTGTAATCAGACCCCTTTGAGATAACACTCAGAAGTACACTTGGGCCTTAGAAAACACTTGGTTTTGTCGAAGACGTCGAAGTTCATGAAGTGGAGACTGTGGTTGCTGTGCCGCGACTATGGTTACAGAGGTCATTGAAGAGGAGAATCCAGTGTCTGCAGACATGCCAGTACGAATCCTAAGTGTTATTAAGGTAAACACGGATCGTATATAATGGTTATTGAAGCATAATGTAGCTCAACATAACTTGTATTGGTACGCATTCAGCGAATACTGGAGGTCAAGGTAATGATGGTTTACACATGACGATATATGCGTCACTGCATGACAGCGCAAGAGACGACATGGTTGGCATTGATAGCAAGAGTAAGACCAAACCTAGGAGCTAGCGTGCCCAAAAGGTGGTTCAGAGTGTCATAATGTATAGTGGGACAACTCAACTTGCTGTGGCACGACAAAAACAACATACATATGGGTGGTATGGTCTGTGCTTTCAGGAACAAATGCGTAGAAAAATGGCAGCAGGAGGGGCCTAGTAACCACAGCGCGTGCTGTCAGGAAGTGGAGCTCAGCTTGGCTGTTGGTGATGACATCCGCCTGGGCTTCTTTTTAATCCGGGAGAAATTATTATTAGAGCAAAATTCTTGAAGTTTACCTGCCTAGGGACCAATGAAGAAAAGGTTTGGAGAGAAACAAAATGTGTCCAGATTATGAAATAAACGAAGTTTTAATCACCGACCCAGAGAGTGACGAAGAGAGAGTTTTCTAACTAAATTGTGATTACATGAACATTTTCCTTTACCAGGATGACTTGGCGTTTGCCGAGTGACAATATGTCTTGGTTAAAAAACAACCGGCCTTCCATGGCCTATGTTAACATAAAGGTGGTAACATTTTTTGTAGAATTTCAAAGAACAAGACAAAGAAGTCGTGAATGAGTCACGGTAAAAGCAGAGAAACCAATTCATGAATAAAGGTTGTCAAAAGGAGACAGACGGTACGCCAAGTGCATATCGTACATATCCAACATTCATGAATGTGTTTCGTAAAATTGAGAAAAAGAACAAAAGGTGAGACGTATGCAGAGAGTGAGGGAGAAAGCCTGCTGATAATTGGTTAATTTACCGATTCGCACTCCCAGTGAGGGCGAATTATGGTTAACAACAGATTTTCCTCTTCATAACATATACCTGAGAACATGATGGTGAGGAGAAAGGAAAAGGAAAAGGAAAGGAGTTGAGTGACGAAACTTGCTAGAGACTGGACTAATTTCCACTTCAAACTCCATGTGAGAATGAAACATGATCAACCAGCAGATTTCCTGACTCTTTACAATTGTTAAAAGGATGAGGAGAAATTTGAATACACATTAACAAAGAGACTAATCTTTTGCGTGTATTGGGCAAAAGATTAGTGGGTCATTTTAAAAACTCCTGCGTGATTGTGAGAAAAGACAGACCCTTGCTCCAATTTCACAAACCTGGGGGTTTTCTTATCCGTTCCCCAGACAACGAGTTGGGTGGTTCTGTGCTCAATCGATTAACTCCCACAGCACTATGCCCCATAGTTAGCAGTGAAGCTACAAACTAGTCCTTTTGGGATAGTAGATATTCCTGGGCTTCTTTCCTTTTTGCAAAGAAGTAAAAAAAACAGGAGGTCCACGGGCATTGGCGTTGAATGACAACAAAGGGTTGTGGGCTACATTTCGTAGATCGCACACAAAAGGTTTGATATTATATCGTTCGCACGACTCATGGTAAGTGTTTTAACGTCTCCACGTATAGTGTACAAAAACATGTAAGTACATACAAGATAAAACTCAATTATAGACAGAAGTCAAGAGTTTATACAATGCCTCTTAAAGAAGATGGCAAGGCCGATATTATGTCGTTCGCACGAATCACGGTAAGTATTGTTATTACGTCTCCACGTCTCGTGTACAAGGGTTGTACACAATTATACATACAAGCGGTACTCATGACAAATTAATGACACACGACCAAAATACAAAAGCGGTACTCATGACAAATGAATGACACACGACCAAAATACAAAGCGGTACTCATGACAAATGAATGACACACGACCAAAATACAAAAGCGGTACTCATGACAAATGAATGACACACGACCAAAATACAAAAGCGGTACTCATGACAAATGAATGACACACGACCAAGATAGATTGTACTGAAAGGGTGGTACTCATGACAAATATGTCACACGACCAACTCAATAACATTTAGCTATGAGCAAAAGTGATTATGACGAACTTCTCGTATCGTGGCAGGTATTTTAAGGATCCCTCCTATAACGGTGGATGTTCTAAGGATCTCTCCTATGACGGTGGATGTTCTAAGGATCTCTCCTATAATGTAACAGGGTTACGTTTAAATACAACACAATAAACGTTAAAGATGCTTGATTTTAACACATTTTATAAAGATTCGTTAGATTAACTAACTCCGTAGCCCAAGAGCGTACGACAGAGAAGATAGACAATTTGATGCTACTTCATGTGTTACAAAATACAAGGGTGATGGCAGAGTATAATTCTACTTACACCAAGTATTTAAAACAAAGACAGACCTATAATGGTTTTACATACTGTCTGTTGTGGCAACCTGCAGTGAGGAAGACCAAAGAAAAGGGACCAATTACGGTTTTACATACCCTTTGTGCAGTTACAAACATACCAGGTTATGTGCAATTTGGGTTGCAAATACTTGGTTAAATGGACACCTAAAAGTTGTGAATTCCAAAATCAGGATGACCATAAGGTTTTATTAACCTGTCTCGTAGGGTTGAAACGTGTCATATAAGACATACGTAACGTACAAGCGAAAAAACAAAATAACAAAAAGGCAGTGGCTTTGTTATAACAACCAAAGACCGGATGGTTCGGTTTTACGTACTTTAGTTGAGACGAGCCAAATTGATTTATATACAGGGTTATAAAGACCAATCATTGGTTTTATAAATACAAGTTCCAAAATGGACGTGTCGATATCCAATTTGGGTACAAGAGCATGAATTAGGGTAGGACGCCATCAATTTTTAATTTAAGAGGAAAAAATTGAAAAAAACTTATATACACGAGGGGCGACTATGTAAGTAACCACTATTTGATTTTCATGCTAGAGATACCTCGGGAGGTTTTACAACTCATGATGAACAAGATAAAAGGAAAATTGTAAAAATAGTTAACTGGTTCTGAGTCGGAATTTAACACTTTGGAATTTACAAAACCCGACTTCTAGAACGACACGCCAATGGGCAATTGTCAACTACTTTACATGAACAAAATAAACAGGTGAGAAAGTTCCTTTCCACACGACAAAAATGCAACAAAAAAATAAATAAAAAATTACAAAATTACATGACAAGGCAGGGTATGACGTGGCATGAACATTGCGTAGTGTACGTGTTGAGACAATAAAATGGGCTCGCGACTTCCCAAACATTGAAACTCGAAAAGTGTCTCCGTTCCAAAGTGATCAGTTTTAGAACAGGTGAAAAAAAATAAAAGGAAAAAAAAATTGTCGTGAGGGCAAGAAAAAACAGTGCAAAAACAACATTTGAAAGTAACTTCAAGGAGAGTACGCATTAATTTACAAAATAATTTACAACTTGTTTCATTTATGAAACGATGGGCATGTGATTGACACAATACACGCCTGACGTAGTAAGACTCTGTAAGCTTACAAAAAAATGTGGTACATACTGGATCATTTTACGTTTGCTGAGATAGTGGGGGCAGTTTTACTTGACTCCTCACTTCCAGACTTTACAATGTCCTTAATGTGGTAATTACCAATGTGCTTTCCAGATGAGTCAGACAAGGAGTACACTAGGTCTGATATTTTCCTTAGGACTTTGGCCTTCACGAAACGTGGTGCCAGCTTAGCAGAGAAATACATGGCTCCTTGGGAAAGTGTGTTGTTCTTTCTCCAAACTATGTCTCCTGTATTGAAGGTGACATGTTTTCTACGTAAGTTATATCTGTCCGCACTCTTTTGGTGAGCCAGGAGCAAAGCATCAGTGACTTCACTGTAAATGGCCGACAGTTCTTCCAAGCGATGGGCATAATCTGCGGTAGGGTTGCTTGTGGTGGCAGATGACGTAGGAAAGTTTGTGTCCCTATGTAGAGAACCATGGACGACTTGTTCCATACCGTGTTTTAAGAAGAAAGGTGTGTAACCAGTGGCCAGATTAACAGTGTTGTTCATAGCGGCCTGAATTTTATCTAGGTTTTTACACCAAGTGCGTTGATCTTTATCAACTAGAATAGCTAGAGCTGTGTTGATTGTTTGGTTGTAACGTTCGACAGTGTTATTTTGGGGAGTGTACAAGGTGTTATAATAAATGTCCTTGATTCCGTATTTGGCAAGAAATTCTTTGAATTCTTGGGCAATAAACTGTTTTCCGTTATCAACAATTACGGTTCTGGGTGTTCCGTAAGGTATAAAAATGTGTTTTTCCAGAAGTTTGATGATGGCGGACGCATTGGCTCTTTTTAAAGGGAAGATCCAACAGAATTTGGTGAAAACATCCACTACACTAAGTATGTGCATGTGTCCGGCATAACTTCGAGGAAAAGGTCCGACGAGGTCCATTGACAATGACTGTAGGGGTCTGTCGGCACGTTTGGGGTTACCCATTAGGCCGGCAGGTGCTGCCGTGCTATGTTTATAAGCTTTACAAGTTTCACATTTAGAGATGTAATTGCGAATTTGTTTGAAAAGACCAGGCCAGTAATACTTCAAGGAAATCTTTTTATACGTCTTGAAAGTTCCTGGGTGTATAGAGTCGGGAGCACTATGATTGTCAATTATTATTTGTTCTCTTCCTTCGAGGGGAACGACAAGTTTCCAAGAGTAATCTTCGAGGATGGATAGTGGTGCCTTGCAATTACGGTATAGTTGTCCTTCTTTTATGATAAAATTAGGAAACTTTTGTTGACTATTTTTACAACCTTCGAAGATTTTCAAGTACCATTCATCTTTTGTAGATGGAGGGGGGGCAATTGTGTCAACATTTAATGAAGCCAATTCAATTCTTGAAAGAGCGTCAGGAACAATATTGTCCGCGCCTTTACGGTGTACAACATCAAAATTGAATTGAGACAGACGGGAGGCCCAACGAGCGAGTCTACCGGAGGGATTACTTAAAGAGATCAACCATTTCAAACTACTATGGTCTGTGACTACAGTAAATTTGCTACCGTCTATGTAACCGCGGAAATGGTGAACAGAATCCAATACAGCCAATAACTCCTTTTCGGTAATTCCGTAGTTTTTCTCGTGTTTATTTAGTGTACGGGAAAAATACGCTACAGGGTGTTCGCCATCTGGGAACTCTTGGGTTAGGACTCCACCGATTCCTACGTTGGAGGCATCCGTGTGGAGGGTAAAAGAGAGTGCAAAATCCGGGCAATTCAGAACGGGGGCTTTTTGAAGGGCATTTTTTAAAGTTGTGAACGCTTCTTCAGTTTCAGCAGACCATCGGAAGTTGCTGACACCTTTACGGGTGCCGGTAATTTTATTTAAAGGGGCTGCAATTGTGGAAAAGTCTTTGATGAATCTTCTGTAGTAACCTGCAAGTCCAAGGAAACCTTTGACTTCCTTCGCGTTTTTGGGTCGGGGAAAATTTGCCATGGCTTCCACCTTAGCGGGGTCTGTTCTTAGACCTTTTTCGTCGACAATGAATCCCAAATAACGTAAACGGGACTTACAGAATTCAGACTTCTTCAAGTTGATGGTTAAACCAGCGAACTTGAGTTGTTGAAAAACCTTTTCCAACATTAATAAGTGTTTTTCAAAGGTGTCGCTGACGATGATGAGGTCGTCAAGGTAACAAAACAGGCTGTTATCGACTTCAGGACCGAAGAGTTTGTCCATTAGTCTTTGTAATTCGGCGGGGCTGTTCTTTAGACCAAAGGGTAATCTTTTAAAATGGAACATTCCCCTACCAGGTACAACGAAAGCAGTTTTTTCACACGATTCTGCGTCCAAAGGTATTTGCCAAAAAGCTTTGCTTAGATCAACAGAGGAGATGAACTTGGCGTTGCGCAGTTTGTCTAAGGTCGCGTGGACGTAAGGTAAGGGGTATGCGTCAGCTTCCGTACAAGAATTTAAACGTCTACTGTCAAGACAGAAACGTGCGGAGCCATCTTTTTTAGAAACCAAAAGAGTTGGGTTGGTCCATGCACTTCTGCTGGGAACCACCACACCCATTTTTAACATTTCATCAAGTTCTTTTTCCAAAAGTTTAAGCTTTTGGGGGGCTAAGTTGTAATAACGTTGCTTTATGGGTGGGCCATTGGTTTTAATGTGGTGTTCTACCAAATTTGTCAAACCCAATCCACATTTTTCGAAAGATATTGATTCGAATTTATTGACCATTTCCTTTAGTTGGAGAGCTTGGTCCGTGCTTAAATTTTCGTGAGGTATTATTGTGCGGATCTCACTAATTTGAGCAGCAGTGGAGGTTTCGCCAAGAGTATTAAATACTTGGGGAGCAACGTTAAAAGCCTTCCAGAAGTCAACGCCAAGGATGAAATTCTGGGATATAGAGGGCACTATTAGAAAATTGATTGTAATTATTTTATTGTTACAATTAATTGGCAGTGCAAGGGTACCGATGACCGGCTGGGAAACATTATCCGCAGTCGTCAGGTGTGTTGTTTGTGGCGAAATTTTAAAATCACTGTTAACAAAAGGCAGGTGAGCATTGTTGCCAAGACAGCTGACAGATGCACCGCTATCAAGTAATCCGGAAAAGGGCACATTGTTAACAGAGAAAAAAGCATAGGGTCTCCCATCTTTAGCTTGTTTGCAACAAACCGAGGAAACATTTAAGGTCTGGTTAAAATACTTAATGTGTGATAACCAATCAGTCCATTCTTTAGACCTTGGTTCAGAATGGGTACCTGAGAGGTTATTATTTAGTTTTTTGGCCTCTTCATGTAGAAATTTGGTGGGGGCTTGGAGAAATCCACCTGAGGTCTGACATCGCTTGGGTTTTGTAACCTTTCTGCATTGTGCCTTGATCTCTTGAAAATGTTACGCAGTTCGTCGCGTGGAGGAGAGCGGTCCCTAGAGTGATGTCTCTTGGAGGTTCGGGGCTCCTTGGATTCCAGAAGTCTTGCTTGCTTGAAACAAGTAGCGGCCAGGTGGCCTACTTTTTTGCAAAAGGAGCACACTTTTTTGTTGTCGAACTCTGGCTTTAAACCAGACGAACGGCTTGGCACAACCACATTATTCGACACATTCTTTATGTTTTTCCTATCCTGGTACGATTCCAGGAGGAGGCAGACTTCGTTTAGCTGGGCCAGGGATGCAATTTTTTGTGAGGTGATGATGTTCTCGTATTTGCTTAAAAGGCCATCAGTTATGACTGGTAATAGTTCAGCTTCCGGAACAGGATGTGAAAGCTTGATGTTGATGGATTCAGCCCTTTCGATGAATGTAGCCACAGGTTCATCTACTAGTTGTTTAATAGATAGTAGAGATAGTTTGATCCGGTGCTGGGCCTCCTTTTTTCCAAAGCTAGAGATTAGGGCAGCTCTGAGTTTATTCCAATCTTTGCATTTAGTCTTTTGGATGCGGTGCCACGGAATTAATTCTGGGGAGATGAGTTCTATAAAGTTTCTCCGTAGAATCTCGAATGGGATATTTTTGATTGTAGCCGTTTCTTCAATACGGTCAATGAAATCCAGCACGTCGGAGACGCCATTATATTTGACTTTCCAAGAGGATAAATCGTAAGTTTTATCTTGTGTCAAGATGGGTGCGACGTCCTGTTTTATCATTACATGCGGCGTAGGTTCTTTGTCAAGATTATCCAAAACTTGCGTAGCCGAACATGAATTATTTTCGTTGGAGGGGGCGAGATTTATTCTCCTAATGTACTTTTTGTTGAATAAAAGTGCATATGCCTTCAATGTAGATTTAGATTTGCTTGATGGCGAGAGTCCTCTATCCCTTAAAGCAGCTTGTAAGTGGGCTTTGGATAAACTATGCACATTGGGAATGGTACCCAAGTTGGATGACCCATATCATATTACATCTACCTACAGATTAGACGTGTCATATTTGCTCATACGAATTTAAAGAAATAAACACAAATAAAGCTATATTTAAGCAGTAAAAAGTGCAGAATATATTGATTTCGCGATTCTGCGTCGTCTGTGTGTTTTTAAACTTTAAAAAAGCGACTCTGTGCTCTATTTCATAGTTTGTGAAAAAATACAATAACACAAACGATTTATTGAAGTAAATAAATAATAAACTGTGAAATGCAATGAAATATAAAGTGCATCCTAAATAATCTATAACTCCAATAAAAACAGTGATTTTTTTACTTAATAAGTGAGATAAACAACTAAAAATACAAATTTCAATTAATTGATAACTGTCATAACTTTAATAAATCTATTTAATCTCAGCGGGCGACATCTGTGAATTGGTCTAGCGGTTAGCGTCACTCGCTTATTTGTCAAAGCCGGTGTTTGCGCATTTATTTTTACAATTAATACAGAGGGGGCGATAACGTATAAAAAATGAACCCACATCAATTTATGGATTCTGCGAAGGAGGCTATTGATGATTTACTTAACTGTGTTCAAGATAAAACTTTTAAATTCAACAAGGAACAAATTCACTTAATTACAACGAAAACAAGTGCTATATTAAACTGGATGGGACATTTAACTATACAATTATCTGAAGCAAAAGAAAAAATAATTGAACCGACATTTAAATACGGTAAAGTAGCTGAAAACCAAGATAATATATTTAAAAGTGATTTCAAATTATTAGTTTCATCGAACAATGCTGAGGAATCTTCAGAAAATATACAAAATAAAATCAGGAAGAAAATTAACTTAGGTAAGATTGGTGCCAAAGTAATTGGTGTTAATGCGATATCTAAGAATAGAATACTTATAAAATGCTCGACAAAGTGCGATGCGGAAAAAATGAGTAAAGCTATTGGCGACGAGTTCAAAGACATCAGTGCTACAGAAATTAAAAAGAAAAGACCAACTATGATACTTAAGGGCATTACTAATGACTATAATAAGGAGGATATTATACAAGATATTATCGAACAGAATGAAGATATCAAGGCTGTGATGATAGATAAACCAGAAATTGAGATGACCTTAAAAAAGATCTTAAAAAACAAATACAATAACACATCTAATTACATAATAGAAGTTAGTACTAAAATAAGAAGATGGCTAGTTTGTGCCGGTAAAATCTATGTGGGGTACCAGAGAATACAAGTAGAGGATGCCCTTCCTCTGGTGCAGTGCTATCACTGCCTGGGCTTTGGACATACTTCTATCAGGTGTCTTCATAAAGAAAAGGACAAACCATTGTGTACACACTGTGCTGGTGATCATTCCTACAAAGATTGTGCTAACAAAGATAAAGAACCTAAGTGTAAAAACTGTGATAGCAAAAATAAAAAAATGAACTGGAATATTGACACCAGGCATTCTGCAAACGATAAAACAAAATGCAATGTGTATAAAAAAATGAGCATATTAGCAAAAGAAAAAATAGAATATTGACTAGAAATAACAATAAACCTGTCTCAAAGTAGATATAGTGTTATTATAATACGTATGATTTTTTCTCGTAGAATTTGCTATATTTCAATAAATACAATTTACGTTTTTATTTCCAAACATTACACATTTCTATTTCTATATTATATTAAAGAAAAAAATCATTGTAAAAAGACTCTAGATTTCCAAACATCGCCATATTCTGTTGTTGAACTTTCACTTTATTACATAAATATTGTTATAAAAATTATAAAAAATCACAAAAAAACTAACAAAAATTTTATTATTATATTTCATTATTTTTTTAACGGTAATATCATAACGACACCTTCAAAAACATTTTTTTGTTTACCTATACATGTATATATTCACTGTGTACTATATTTCACATTCATAAATATAACATTTTTAAAAAAAATCTTAAAATGTGATAAATATTCTGAAATAACCCTAGATGTAAACATTCAATTTATTTTATATTTATTAAGTTTTTATCAAAAAGTGTTTGTACCAATTAGCTCTAGACACAAGCACTTTTATATTGCTAAATATTTAACATTAAATCCTTCAATCTATACTCAAAATACTTCTCATTTTAAACAAAACAAGAAAAGAATTCATTCTTACGGGCTGAAACCTACAAAAGATATTAATTACTCTGGTTTCATAAATGGAGTTATTTTATATTGCTCTCTTTTCATGTTTACCATAAAGATAAAAAGAATATGTGTTAAATATACTATTTATGTATGGAATTTAATCAACCTAACAAAAATATTAAATTTTATTGTTTTATCTATAAATGAAATATATGTAATATTATTTAATGCTAAATGCATTGAAAACCATTTTGTATCATTATGTTATACCTACTTTTACTTTAAGAAAAATAATTGTGGTATCTTTGATAAAAACGAATGCTTTATCATATTATCGTGTATAATAACTGTTCATTGCTGTAATATGCTAAGTATAAAAACAGGTGTTAGAAAAAAAAATTATGTAATTATATCAAGTATTAAATTGAACCTTATACTGCATTCTGTAGAGATATTTCTTATAGAAATATTTCTATTTGTAAAATTGACCAAACTTCGTACCACAATCTTACTGTATTGTTTCAAATTTAACTACGAATTAAATGGCACAGAATAATTTTTCGTATATAGATAATGATAATGAAATAGAAAGTAGTACAGTAAATAATTTAGAAGATTGGATAAAAAAACAAAACATAAATGCGTCTGATAATCTTGTTTGTATTCAATTAAATATAAGATCCATACAAAAATATTGGGATATATTGCATATATATTTACTTAATTGTTTGAAGCATATTGACATTCTAATGCTATGTGAAACCTCTATTCATACTGAAAGTGCGTCTATGTATAATATTCCCGGATATAATTCATATAACTACTGCAGGACTGATAAGTCAGGAGGAGGTATTATATTGTATATAAGAAATAAATTTGAGTTTAGACTAAAATCGTTCCAATCACTACATTTTGAAAATATAACAGGAAAACTCATACTCCAGGACAAAACTAAAGTTAACTTAATAGCTATCTATAGACCCCCTAATTTCAGTAAATCTTCATTTTTAACGGAATTATCATCATATCTTGATACAATTAATAGTAAGGAAAATATTATCTTACTTGGAGATATAAATCTGAATTTGCTTAATGACCAAGATTATATCATAAGCTCATATGAAAACTTACTTACTAACCATTATTTAACTAAATGCATCAATGTAGTAACCAGAGAAGCTGTATTAAATGGACAAATTACTCGTACGTGTATTGACCATATATTTGCCAAATTTAGAGGCAAGAAAATAACTGCTTGCGTCTGTGAAAATAATATCGCCGATCATTTTATTACTGCTATTAATATAAGATCTCATAAACGTCAGGTAGACCTTGCAAATAAGTATATTCAAATCCTTTCACAAAAGGCTATTGATAGATATATCAGAGATTATAACTGGAGTAAACTTATAGAAGAGAAGGATTGTATTTCATTATATGAAAAAATAAAAACTTTATTTAACAAATTTTACAAGAGTAGTTCTAAAACGATAGTGCAAAAACCGAAAACACGACCTTATGCAATAAATGAATGGATAAGCAGTGAATTATTATGTCATATAAATAAAAGGGATAAACTTTATAAAAAATGGAAAAGTACACCAACAAACAAAACATATGAAACAGAATACAAAAAAACTCGTAACCTTGTCAATAAACTTATAAATAAAGATAAAACTAACTACTATAATAATAAATTTAAAAACTGTTTTAATGATACTAAAAAAACCTGGGACGAGATAAATAATATCTTAGGACGTAAACCCAAAAACGATTGTGATGAAACTATAACACGATATATGTTAAAAGATAGAACTGAGGATTCTGTCTCAAATGATTTTGTGAATTACTTCTCGGATAGCATCAGCAACATGTTACATAAATGCAATCACAAAGCTACTAATATAGCTCTGGAAGAACTACCTCACAGTTTATATATACCAAGAGCTACTATAACTGATATTGAAAACATTGTTAAAAAAATGAAAAACTCTAAAAGCACAGGTATTGACAATATAAGAATGTTTGATTTAAAAAGAAATATAAAAACCCTTGGGCCAATAATTACTTATTTAATAAATATGATAATAAAGCAAGCAAAAATTCCACAAGAGTTTAAATGTAGTATTACTAGACCAATATTTAAAGGTGGAAAACACATTGAACTAGGAAATTATAGGCCTATTAGTATACTACCAGCATTAGAAAAAATTCTCGAAAAATTTTTATCAAATAAATTAAATAATTACATTGAAAAATTCAATATCATAGACCCAAATCAATATGGCTTCCAAAGAAAAAAAAATACTGAAAAACTACTGCAAGAGTTTTCCAATTACATAAATAATCAATTAAATAATAAATTACATGTCATTATTTTATTTATCGATAACTCTAAAGCTTTTGACACTATTAACTCAAAAAAACTGCTAAAAACTCTAGAAAAAATTGGAATAAGAGGAAATGTGTTAAATTTATTTAAAGATTATCTTAGAAATAGAAAAATATGTACCAAAATAAATAATACTTTTAGTAAAACAAAAAATGTATCTGCAGGAGTTCCACAAGGTTCTATATTGGGACCTACACTGTATATAATCTATGTAACTATAATGAAAAAACTTTTCTCTTTTGTTAAACATTTTGTATTTGCAGATGATACAGCATTGGTCATATCACATAAAGATCTAAAAACTGCAATTGAACTCATGCAAATTGACTTTAATCAACTTTGTAAATGGTCTCATGATGCAGGATTATTAATTAATGCCAAAAAAACCAAAGTAATGCATATAAGATCACCTAATGCCAAATTCCAATTTAATCCTAATATTATTTCTCATAATTTTAATTGCATCCATAAAAATATTCCAACTAATTGTAAATGTGAAAGTTTAGAATTAGTTACGGAATATGTGTATCTTGGTGTTACCGTAGATTGTTTTTTTAAATGGGATAAACATATTAAAAAAACCTGTAAAAGACTCAGATCAATTGCTGGCAGAATGTACACATTGAAATTTTTCTTACCCATTGAAACACTAAAAATAATTTATATGTCACTGGCAGAATCCATTATAAGATATGGATTAACAATATGGGGAAATACTTCTGTAACAAATCTGAAACAAGTCCAAGTTGTACAAAACGCAATTGTAAAATTATTAGTTGTTCCGAATATTTTCAAACAGAGACATGATACACCATTACTGTTTCAGAGTGCTAAAATTTTACCTGTTAAGGCAATACTATGGCACAAAATTATAATTCAGTATATATTTACCCAGCAGCATAAAGAGAAATTAGAACATAAATACAGCACTAGATTCACGCGCAACGACGGGTTAATAGTTCCGAAATTTAATAATAAGTACGGACAGAGAACGCTTGAATACAACATACCGAAAATATTTAATTTATTACCTGATACTATAAAGCAATGTAATTCTATGAATAAGGTTAAATATATGCTGAAAAATTGGCTATCGGAAAAAAAATATTTATATTTAGATTGATTTGTATGAATAATGTTGAATTTGTAGATATAAGATGTAAAATTATAACATTTAAAATGTATATGTAACTTAATTATAAGCACCTGCTGACAAGCCAATTGAATTGGCTTAGCAGGACTTGTTTGTGATAAAAAAAAAAAAAATATATACATATATAAATAAATAAAAAAAAAAAAAAAATAGTTTGCTTGTCCTCCATTGTGAGTTTCCTGGGTGGTGGGGAGAAGAAAAAAATTGGCCAGGGGTTTCCTTTAGAAAGCGCAAAAATTAATTTTTGTGAGGCACTTTTCACTTGGTGATCACTGTTGGCACTTCCAAATGTGTTTTGTGTACATGACACCAGAATTCTTGTCAAAGAGAGGCAGGCGAGAAAAAATTTTGCGTGGAAAGACCTTAGTGGTAAAGGTTTTTGTATTTCACTGATCACTTTTGAGAAAACTGTGAAATTCACAAGTATTTATTTATTTTAGAAAAATTTTTCCAGGACTGACCTTTAGAAAACAGGTCTTTTATTTTCACAAAACACTTTGCACTGAGAAAGGCACTAAAGTTCACAAAAGGCACATTTCTGGCAAATAAAGGACAAACTTCCGGATGAAAATGACTGAATATGGGGTTTATTGCATCCAAACATATTAAAATTATTTTATTTATTCATGGAATCAGTCATTGGTTTTATTATTATTCCACTTTTCACTTATGTAAGGAAAAAAAACACAATTCACTTTCACTTATGCTGAAAAAAAACAGTACCTATAATGTACAATGGGGAAAGAAAGTCATTATTTTGTCCATTTGGAGAAACATTAAATTGTACTAATTTGACAGACACAAGTGGGCCAATTGGTATATTGTGCAGAAATAATAAAAATACGTAAGTCCGAAATTTTCATTAAGGAATTCGCAAAATAACTGGGGTTCCAGAATCAAATTCATAATAATGATTTCCGTTGGTAACCGGTTCAGTCATAAAAAACGGTTTGGATTTAAAACGCAGCCTAGCAACAGTCGGTTGGGGTATCGGCGGGAACAAGGCATTTGCGCGCAATCCGGACTATCGCTTGGAACAAAAGCCGTTGGATTTTGGGCGGGAATAACTGTTGCTAACGCGCCCGCCGCCTGACGCAATTCAGATTCGCGGTCAAAAGCTGGCGTTTCGGGTTACTCAAAATGGCCGTTTCAAATGTGATTTAATTTCATAATTACAATCAGATCTGTTATGGATCTGATTTACATATTGGTTTCTGTGGTTTTTTCACAGGATTCACTGTAGAATGACAAGGCATAATTAATGTTTTACAAAATAGTTGTTGTGCGGGAAGGATTTTGACAGAGGAAGGTCCCGCAAAGTGACCGGGGTAGAGAAAAAAAAAATTCCAGCCCCACGATCGGGCGACAATTGTTAGGGTACCCCGATGTCGGCTTCTAAACCAACATCAGCACACCAACACGTCCCTGGCTAGCTCTCAGCGGGACAAGGGTACTCTCTATTCAGGGAAGTGGGCAGCTCAAGGCTAGGGAACTTCTCTCCATCCTTTGGTGACCCACGGGATCCTCACCGGCCAACAATCCTCCCGCCGTAGCAGAATAATAACAATGTTAAATCATTTAGACATGTATTGTAAGCTCAAACACATACATAGGTTTCTACAGTACAATTCAATTACAAGAAATGCAAATTACACAAACCTAGCTAAAGTGTTTAACTCTCTCTGAATTTCTCTCAAAACGAAACCCTCCGAGTCGGGATTTCCACGGGGGCCCTATATTTCACTGAATTACGGACAACATTTAAAGAGGAAGTCAAGATACAGCTTACATGTAGGTAGGCAGGAACCTCGTCTCATGTGGCAGCTTCATCAGGCACTTTCATAGTTTAAATAGACCGAACTATGGTGCGGCAAAAGGCCAATTATACACAAAGGTACTTCAATAATACATCGCGGCCCCAAATGAGTTGGTCCGCCGGCTTAAAGTGCGCCGCCAGCGTGTCCGTTCGCCAAGGCACTCAGATTGCTTCTGTCGGCGAGCGCAGCGGGCAGCGGAGTCGCCGGGCAAGCGGGGCGGTAAGGAGAGGCAGACAGGATACGGGGCGGGGGGGGGCGGCGGCCAGCTGTGGGCTTGTGCTGCGTTCTCGAACCTACTCGCTTCAAGGGCGTATCGTAACAACACAAAGCCTTTTCGATATGCAATTAATCGCTGTATCCCTTCAAAAGTACCCCAACAACCCCCGAGGCGATCTTTATAATCCTCTGAAAGCCTAAGTCCTATTTCTCTTTACTATATTGTTCAAATTCTTCCATAAAAGCTTGCTGAAATTTTATATTTTGTGTAGAGTAAACCGGGGCAATTGTACCAAAATTACTATTGATCTTCTTTGCATCCTTTTGTTCGAAGGTAACAAGTTAATTTGACAACATTTTTTTGATTTCTGTTCCTCTATCAGCTTATAAAGGTGGCAAAGGGAAATGGAAACGGGTGAAAATGTTAGAACTTACCCCGATTCTGGGGTCATTAGTATCATTCGGAGAAATCAATTGTATCACGCAAAGTTAGCCATTTCGGCGAGAAAAAACATTTTTTGACTTTATATTAATATATGCCTTTATGGGCTTTTACAAACGTGTGATATGCGTGATATTTTTTTGGAACAGTATTCGTGAAGTAATATACCTATGTTAAATAGACCACATGCAGAAGAATAGTAGGTATGCAACATTGATTTTTATTATTAAGGTATGTTATTATAGCCTTTTTATAACTATATTTCGTGTAGTTGAACACATCTTCTTCTGAAATAGTATTGCAAACTGCGTGTAATCTAGTTACAATAAAATAGAATTTTTATCTATCTTAAAAAAACCGTAATATTCGGCATGTTATAGAACTATTGGAATAAACACTTCAATATGCTAATATTATCTAGATTTGCATTTAGTAACCTTATAAAAAACCAAACATAAATGTTACATTTTGGTCACAAACGAGGTTAATTAAACCTATCATAATAATGTATCTACTAAGCCGTTTCCACGCAATGGTAGGCAGTGAGGACGGACCGCCAAATAACTCGGTCTTGGCACACACCCTTGCCTTATTCACTCTTCTATTATTCTGACACTTGACATGGTTCTACCTATCTGATACACTTGATGGTGCCATGTCTTCCTCGGGGTCCACGACTTCTTCCACCATTTACATTTGCTTCGTACATTCTCCTTACACTTCTTTCTACGTTCATTGGCTCTACAGCCCAAACCATCTGAGCGTCCCTTTCTTAATCTTACTCATAACGCTTACATCAGCCTTGCGTTCTTTGCAGATCTCCACATATCTGAATGAAGTTTGGGAGGCGGGAATGGGTACCGCCGCCCCGGGAACCTTTAATGAATAACCAACACCTCTGCCATAGGTCACTCCAAGTCGTTCGCTACGTTTGGTGATTTAGCAGGGGTGCCCGGGTTCACGGGGTGAAGTTTGTCTAGGTCTTGGTGGCGGGTGACCAGGACATACTGAACCCCAGATTCTAACCCACCCCTTAAACCCTTTTCCTTCCCAGAACTCTCCTCTCCTTACTTTCCTTTAAAAAACATCCACACAGCATCCCCAAAGATGACATAGGCCCTGAGGGAAATTATTTTTTTCAGAGCCTCCTGTGTGGAGCTCATGTAAAAAAAAATTAAATTAATAGTGAAATTAGTAAATCAGCGCACAGATATCGTAATTTTGACTATTAATAATAATAATAATATTTGGATGATTTGTATAGCGCTGTTTTTGTGAAAAATCACCTCAAGGGCTCTGTTCAAATTTATAATTCATTTCTATAATCTTACGTCTAACGACAGACTAGATAAAGCATTATAAAAACTTAAGTTTAAATATTGTATCCACACTTTCTTCGATCACTGATTCAAAACTATACGTATAATGCATTTGATGATTGAACGCGATTCCGTGCAAAAATATACGAGTAGGTACATTTACAGGCCGAAAATATTCAGAACCATACTAACCTGGTATGTTACTTGAGATTAACATTGTTTATTTAGTAAAAAACTAGATACAGTTTGGACGCAGAGGACATAATTGGGAACAATTTAAATAGTAACATATATCTTTAATCGACGTGTTTGGGAAAGCAAAAGCAACAATGGTTAAAAAGTTATTCGATTTGTTACAACTACCCCCGGTACAATTATCCCAGTTCTACCCTTGTACACTGTGAGAATCACTACAATGGACGCCAGGTGTAGTATGGTTGATTTATGCTGAAATCTATGGCCGATTATTTCCTATCAATACTTTTTTTTTCAGGTAATAATCCGTAATACAACGATTGCACAATGCTAGAAGCCTTTGTTGTAAAGTTTTTTGCGGGTCGTGCTTCCGTTTCGTGCACTTCATTGAATTTTAGTTTCATACCTGTCACGAAACGTTATTTGAGGCAGAATATTCTATTGGATACATTAGGCTAGGCTATTTTGGGGAATTTGGTTTACCTGCTACGGATTATGCTAGTAAGTGATTTAAGCTAGTGCTCACTTAGTATCGTGTGGCTGCACCCAACCCTTAATTACTCGCGTGGGGTATTTGAAAGCCTATAACTTTTTCAAATTTGAATTTACCGCGCTAGTTCTCTGTGACGAAAAAAACCGTCCCAATTTTGCAATAACTTTGTCCTCCAATAATAATTTTTCATAAGTCGAGGTTCAACCATTTTATATATTTATATACTAGCTGGTTCCCGGCATGCGTTGCAATGCCATATTCAAATAAATACATTTTTCTCCCGGAATCACCTTCCCGTGGGTCCCCGTTCCCCTCCCGCGTCTAATACATTCTTACGTTTCTAGTACTTACATTTTTAAACTCGTGATATCTTTCGAATGGTATGTCCGAATTGAATATTTCAAAAAGTTAAATAAAGGTATTGAAGCATTCTTGAACATGAACTAATTTATTTTGATAAGTACTACAACCAAGATACGAATAAAGAGCCTTTTCAAGCGGCGACATTTTTGTTAAATTTTTTAAATAAAAGAACACTTATTGTGGCATAACTATAATGGTTAGACATATGCTGTCGCGACACTTTTTGTAAATAATGATGTGTTCTGCAAAGTCGTAGTACATTATTTTATTCTATATAGTTTTCGCAGCGCACGCGATGTAAAGAATATTTTAGGTGATTTTTGTACACACTGGGTTACATTATTGGGGTTTTAGTAAGGATCCCTATTTTGTTTGAAAATATAGCCTATGTCACCCGGGAATAGTGTAGCTTCCCAACAGTGAAAGAATTGTTCAAATTGGTTCAGTAGTTTCGGAGCCTATTCAATGCAAGCAAACAAACAAACAAACAAATCTTTCCTTTTTATATAGTGTAGTAGATTTTTAAATTTAAACTTTGAATGAAGTAAATCAGATGAAAATTCGATGAGCTACGATTCCAGCCAACTTGAAAAGAGTGGTTTTGAGAAAAACGTGTTTAAAGTTTTCACTTGTAACCGACCCGTTCCGTTTTCCGGTTTACCTGCTTTGCGCACACCTCTCCTAACTATTGTTTGGCAAGAAAGTGTAGAAATTAATTAATTTGGAACTAAATTTTTTCATTACTATGGTAACACCGAAATACTCGTTTTGTCAATGACATTTTGTATGGCTCTTGGCTTTACTGACTTTAATCATGTAGAACACACTGAAAATCGCTCGTTTAGTGTTTTTTTTTTCATTGTTTGCCTGTGCATTGTTTGAATTGAATTAAAATGAACAAACCAATACGTAGTGGTGCAAGAGAAGTTGTAAACTGCGTGTTTCAACGCTGCCTAGCTGAATATCGTGCGAAGAAGCTCCTATCCAATTTGAAAGAAGTTTACAAACGAAATGCAGAAATGAATGGTACGTGGTATAGTTTTTTTTAATAAATTTCATTAGTATTACAAGATTTATGCCAATTTTTGTGCGATTATAACCATTACAATCTGATTTGAGGTTATGTTTAAAAATCCGAATTTGACATTTCCATTTGACAGTTAATATTAGGCCACAAGAAAAATGGAATAACTCAATTTAAAAAAATAATAATAATATGCAACTTCTTTAAACTCATAGAAATGTAACTTGTTCTTAATTTTCTCTTCCTTTCTTTCTAAATGAATATTATCAGGTGTGCTTTTTTAAAACTACATTCTATAGAATAATCATTTTAATGATGTTTTCCACATACAGGTAAATCTGAAAAGTAAGATAAATCGTCAAGGAAGGGAAAAGGCAGATGGAAAATTTGAAACACCGGGAAAACGGAAAATAGCATAAGTGTTGATGATTAAAAAAAATTGTTGCAAAACGTGATGAAAATCGAGGCAGATTATTATGCACGAGGAAGTACTCTATATGATGATATAGATCATAGGTTCTCAACGTGGGCGATAACGCCCCCTTGGGGGCGTTTGAGACCTTCAGGGGGGCGGTAGAAGACCCAGAGACAATTGGGGGGCGTTGAGATGGCACAGGGGGGCGTTGGCAAGTAAAAAAATATGGTCTAAAAAAGACAAACAAAACACGCTAATCACATACTAATAAAGCAAAGTAAACTTTAATGTGTAATTTTGTTATTGTGTGTATTTTAATCATTTTTATCACGTTTGCGAAAATTCATTCGAGAGTTCGGGAAGTGAATGAAAATTGAAGTGATAGATTCCGTTACATTCAGATCTACATTAAATTTTATAAATGAAAATTTTAATTTGTTGATTAGAATATTTTTTTTTAAATTTAAATCTTCCGATTTCACGTGAAATATCTCATACATACATAAATACAGGCGAAGTTAATAAAATCCTGTTAATAAAAAAAAAAAGTTTGTAGCTATTAAATTATAACGTTTTTTGTTAAATAACGGGATTTTTGCAATCCTGCAAGAATTGACAGTATTATCTGTGTATTGATCTAACTTGCTCAGTGTCGTCAATGCATTCGGGAGTCAACGAGTGAGCTTGCATGCGTCGATAACACAGCCCCTTAGCCCCCGATCCATTCCTATCCATCCTGCGTCGCCTTTGTCTCCGCGACAAGTCCGCGATTGATTTCTGCGCCGGGTGGCGTATTTACAAAACCTATAGCGGTTCAGTCACGGCGGCGCGACTGAAATGGGATAGGTTTTGTTGTGCAAAATCATCAACAAACCTAAAACCATTTCAGTCGCCAATGCGCTTCGTTGCTCTATCTATCTGTTTCAGAGACTGTGAGGACCGTTATTATAGAGTAGCTTCTGTTGGTGTTGGTGCTGGTGCATTTCCATGGTTATATATTTATTTCGTAAATTTATAAAAACGTATACAATTCATAGCTTGCATTATATTCTCAAAAGGTATGAAACTCATGGGTGAACTCAAACTATGTTGGATCATAAGTGCAGTTGCAGTACATTTTGACACATAATTAAAACTAGCAATACATATTTTGTCATTTACTGCATACTCCTTACTTCATTGACATTCCTGCATCGTTAAATTTACATACAAGTCCAAACCTACTAGTTCAGCCATCCCAACAGACTATAATACCGTCAGATAGTTTAACCGCAGGGGTAGGCAGAGATGGTGGATCGCCAAATAAGTCGGTCAGACTGCTTGCTTTAACCACATTTATACATCGTCTTGTTTACTAGTCTTTATTATAAACCCACCATTTCAGTTATGGTAGCTAATAACATCAGGCCGCTTCTCTAATAACATCAGGCTGCTTCCCGCAGAGGGAGGCAGAGAGGATAGACCGCCAAACAACTCGGTTCCATTGCTTGCTTAGTCACGAGAATAGATACATCTTACTAATATTTGAAAGCTTGTCACTGCGTGTTTATTTTATTCCTGTCGAAGCGTGTTATATGTCTCCAACCTATATAAAGGCACTGATTTATCATTTTATTTTCATTAACATTAACGCGCGCCATTAATAACAGGGTTTTAAGAGTTAATCTTTTACTCACGTATCTCTAAATGTCGGAAGTAAAAAAGAAGATACGGCAATATGGTGTGGATTAAATTAAATACGGATTTATCGAAAATCCTACAAATCCATCATCGCCAATGTGCCTTATTTGTCGAAAAATATTTTCAAATGAAGCGATGAAGCCTTCTAGGCTTCAAGATCATTTTAATAAAATCCACCCGGATAAGAAAGACAAAGATGTGACCTATTTTCAAGACATGAAAAAGAAGTACGAAATTCAGCCAACTATATAAAACAATTTTCGACAGCTTCTAAGCAAGACGATGATGGACTTCGAGCTTCGTACGATATCTCATTGTTGATTGCTAAAACAGGCAAACCACATACTATTGGGGAAGATTTAATTTTACCAGCAGTAAAAGAAGTAATAACCACTGTGCTCCATAAACCAGCTGCAGATATTATCCGAAAAATTCCTTTGAGCAATAGTTCTGTGCAAAGACGAATTGATGAAATGGCTGAAAACATTGAAGAATCATTGTGCAATCATCTGCAGTCTTGTCGATTTTCAATTCAGCTGGATGAGTCCACTTTACCAACCAATGAAGCATTGTTATTGTCATACGTGAGATTCATCAAAGATGAGAAAATATCTCAAGAACTATTGTTTGTTACAAATTTGGAAACAGATACAAAAGGAGAAACCATATTTAATACACTGGAAAAGTTTTGTGACGAAAAGAAAATTCCTTTGAATAATATTTTGTCAGCTGCTACGGATGGCGCCCCAGCTATAACAGGGCGTCACAAAGGCTTCATAGCATGCTTAAAAAATAACGTTCCTGACTTGTTTGCTGTGCATTGCGTAATTCATCGCCAGCATTTGGTTGCAAAAAATCTGAGTGAACGCCTCCATACATCACTGCAATATGTTATCAGAGCAGTTTATAAAATCAGAAGTAACTCATTGAATGACAGATTATTTGGTCAGCTTTGCATTGCCAATGATGAAGATTTCAATCGATTGCTGCTTCACACAGAGGTGCGCTGGCTGTCAAAAGGTTCATGTTTGACTCAATTTTACCATCTGTTTGAGTCTGTGATAGAGTTCCTAGGAAACAAAGACACAGAATTGCGCGACAACCTCACCTCATCGAAGAAAGATATTGCGTACTTGACAGACCTGTATAAATTGTTTAATGATGTCAATCTCCAACTTCAAGGCGACGTCTTCAATTTGATTAAGACAAAAAATTGTGTTGCAGCTTTTGTATCAAAACTGCTATTATACAAAAGAAATATCGGCAGACGGGAATTTAATAACTTACCAAATTTATCAGCAGTATCATTCAAGAACGACGACTTGCTTGTTTACAGTCAACACTTGGAAAACCTCCACAGTGGTTTCAAGGAACGATTCCAGGATATTTTAAACAAGGACATACCAGATTGGGTTTTGGATCCTTTTTCAAATGCCAACACACCAGGATCATCCCAGTTAGAAGAAGAACTAATAGAACTGACGACAAATGAGGAATTAAAAATTAAATTTAAGAATGGCTACCAAGAGTTTTGGCTGCAGAAGTTTTGTACCCAGGATTATGGTCGATAGTTCAACGATTTTTAATAGCATTTCCATCGTCCTATTTAGCTGAATGTGGAATCAGTGATGTAGCAACGTTGGTAACCAAAAAGAGAAATAGGCTCCATATTACTGAACGCGGCGACTTACGTTTGTTTTTAAGTAAAATCGAGCCTAATATAAACAAACTTCTTAAAACGCATCAAATTCAACCATCTCGTTAAATAAGTTGTAAATTCAATACCTTTTCAATGTTAATAAAAATACTTCTCTGTATAATTAAGTACGCGCTTTAATTAACAATATTCTTCTCAGAAATAGGATAGGAGCCATAACCCATCCCCCCCCCCCCCAATATGGTATTTAAAAGTAGTTGGGGGGCGCCAGAAAAAAAAATATTGTCAAAGGGGGCGGTGGGCAAAAAAAGGTTGAGAATCTATGATATAGATGAACTGATAAAACGTTTAGATGAAGATGAAGATATGGAAGAAGAAGAATCATATGAGGACTAAGACAATAATTATTACATGTCGGGTGTTGAATAAATATACTCAAATTTTTAAATACCTATGTACCTACGTTTTTATAACAAAATAAACGCCCACTTAAAACCTGTTTTGTTTTATTTTACTTCTATTAAATTATGTGTTTTTGTGCAAAATTTATGAAAATACAAACACGTTATGAAATATGCATTTTGACTGAAGGGTTTTTTAAAACATACATTCATTGTCTTATGAGCCATCACGGTGTTGCCATTTAAAACCAAGAAATCGATCGCAGCGCCATCATTTATTTTCTACACTTAATTGCCAAACTGTATATTTAAAGGTCGAATTTGATGCTATAACTTCGGGAATGTATTCTCCACGTGTGTAGGATGATGTTTAGGCAACAAACAAGACGATTTTTTTGTATCGGTTGAACCAGACTTCCTCCTTCAGAGGGGAGGCGGGAAGCGGTACCGCCACCCCAGGAACCACTTCTTGGATAACCAAAACCTCTGCCCAAGTGGTTTGCTATGTTTGGTGACACGGCAAGGATGCCCGGGTTCATGGGGTGAGGTTTGACCTAAGATCCCTACCCACCTCTCTGAACTTCCTCTACTTCCTTTCCTAAAAAAGACCCGAAAAAGAAATTATTAAAAGAATTTATTTTCCTCTTGTGTAAAAAAAAAATATTAATTACGCCAATTTCACATTTGAAAAAATAATCTTTACTGAATCAGACAAAAAAACAGCCACCAACTTGAAGATAAGTACTTAGATGAAATGCAAAACGTTCGAGAGTTGAAATACACGCTCAGTAAAAAAAAACATGGGATATTTCCCCGATCATGTCTGGAGTTCGAACTGTATACACGTAAAGGGTTTGTTCCGGTGTTCATCGTCCCTTTGTTTTCCGTTTGTCATGACAACATTTCAATTAATACCATCCCTCCTGTCTTTTGTCAAGCCTCCCCCTGGCCCGCTTCCGCCCCCGCCCAACCCCATGCTATCCGCCCTTGCAGCAGGGCGGATGTTCAGACTGAAATAATTGTGACAAAACCATTTGGAAATGGAGTGTCAGAACTGGAAGGGCCTAATCGCCAGTTGTTTTATTAAAAAAAATACTTCATTTTATTATTGTTAAGACTCCGTAGTAAGCATTCAAAAACAAGCAGAAGATTTCAGAAAGATGGTTTAAAAGGGGGACGTAATTTTTCACTACCCAAAAAATGCAGGATGCCCAAACTTGTAGATACATTTTTTTTGTGAATACCTCACAAGAGTCCCCAGCTGTTTCCGTCTGAAGCCATTGAGATTATGGCATCTCCAATTGGGGTATGTTGTGATGCTGAAGATAGTGGGGAGAGGAAGGAGATAGGGGAGAGGAAGATGGGGGAAGTACCTGGCTATTCAGATCTGGTCACCAAACACGGCTGAAGCCTTTTCAAGCAACGTTTCAATTCTTAATGGTGATGTTATACCAGGGGGACGCTGAGAGTATCTTCCACTCTGGAAGGTGCCGCAAACATATTGTATATTATTTTTAAATGAATTAATTGTGGAATAACACAATTTAATTAAATTAAATTTATTTGCGCACGCCGGGATCAAATCTCGCGGATTTCGGATTGTGAGTCAAGAACCTTACTTCTCAAAGCGCGCTATTATTTTTAAAAATCTTTCTTCAAATGTTTTAAGTACTATTTAGATAAACACTTTGAATTTTTTCATTCTTTTAATACCATTCATATAATTAGTAATTACTTATTCAACTCGGTTAATGAATAAAGATTATCCTCAAAAGAAACATTTATTTTTAAGAGCTTAGTAACTAATGCTCAAGGGATTTATGTTAGAAGTCGGTAGAAATTCGGAATGCGTGCTCCTGAGCGCCTCAACGGGAAATAATCTTTAAAAAATTATATTCGCCGCAGGCACAATATTTCCAACTTTGACAGTATAAGAAAAGCACAAACATTATAATTTTCAATCCTTTCATGAAAAAAATCTGACTACATTTGGACTTTCATTTAGGAAACTTTCCATAAACTGTAAAAGCTTTTTGTGCATTAATTCTCTGAGCTTTGATGTGACACAAGGGGGATGTTTCAACCCTTCCAGACGGAAAATCGTTTTTTTTCAACCCTTTTCTAATGAAGCCTTGTATTTGCGACAAACGTTTTTATTTTCTCGGTTTTGTGAAAGTATTCTTTGTTAAATGCAAATGCGCAAGGGTTTTTGCTTTATTTTTTGTCTCGGTAGTTTGCGGAATGTAGTAACGCCTTACAATGGAGTCTAGGAAAATATTTCTGCCAGTTTTGATGATTCCCCCTCAAATTAGAAATATTATCTTTTTCATTAAATATTTAGCTGAAATTCTTATATTTTTCCACTATGAATAATTTTGCGCCTTTTTTGTAAAATCACCTCAAGTTTAAAAAATTTCTTAAAAATTCGATCGAGTAATTCGGCCCACCAATTATTAGTTATTTTATAACCAAACTCCCCATCTGATTCCGAAGCCTCTCGAAAGCATAATATCTTGTGAGATAAATTTAATCCTTGCAGACCAACAAAAGATATGCTTAATAAGCAATGCTTTTTTCGATCTTTTGAGGTCGAAATAATGGTGACCGGCCAACTCAGAATGAAACCAACTCAGAAGCACCTCAGAAAGGTCATTAAGAGCGATGATACAAAATATAAAAAAAAGGTTAAGTTAGGTTAGGGTTACCGGCTATTTTAAAATTATTTTTTCATAGTTTTTAATGATCTTTCTGAGGTGTTTCTGAGTTGGTTTCATTCCGAGTTGGCATGGAACCGAAATAATGTACCTACCTTTCTTTATGACGAATGTTTTCGTAACCCAATTTTAAGACCCAATACTTTTGATTTCGGTGTCATTTTTAACACCCCCACGCCCTCCCTGGATTTTGTTGGTTGATGACGACACTAAATGTAATACATTTTGACCGGTTAATAGCTGAGTGGACAAATGCGTCGGGCGTTCGTGTGTTTAACTCCTCTACTAGCTAAGTCTTCTATCATTTCGCTTATGATGATGGTAGTAGTAGTTTTTTCAAATACTGTCAGGTTGTTTATCACGCCAGAATGTTTATCTTCATTTTAAAGTACACATAATAACATTATCATGTGTATTAAATCTTAAAACTCAAGCATTTTCGTTTCGTTTTACACTTTTTTTAAATACTTTTCTTGTTGAAAAACATGAACAGACAAAATAACATCTTGTATTTTTACGGTTTAAATGGATATTTCGAGACTTAATATAAAATATGAAATAAAAAACAAAGTTAAAAATTATATAGTTTTTTCGGGTGGTAATTTTAATACATATGTAAATGACAAAATCTCGTTCGTACGTAATAGGTAATTGAAATGTAAATTTACACCCGTCAACATGATTTCTATTATTAATTTTTATTTTATATTCCATCATATTTCCTATATACCTTATAATATAAAGCAAAAATAAATAAAGTAGCTCACATCCATACTAGACATTTGATATATCTTTTGATTAAAAAATTTTTTTTTCAGTGTGTTTGGGTATTTTGACCTCAAATCCCAAATTAATGTTTGTATGAAACGGACCGCGCGAACGTTCCACTTAAGTGAATCAAGAAAAACTGTTGCAGATGATATTAGACATAAAATTGTGTTTTTGTAAATTTTTTTTTATGTTCTTTATTCAGTAAAGTTTTATATATTACAGAAAATGGGTAATTTTTTGGCCATCACATGCCCGTGTTGTAGTGGCCAAATTGCTTCTTATACGCGTTCATGCCATTCATACATTTGTATTGAAAAGCATATTTTTAATATTCATAATGTTATATTCATAATAATTCATAATAACCAAATAGTAGTAAAGATTAGTCTAAAACATCGATAAAAAGCTGTTGTCGCGTCGGGCAGTTTTTTTAATAATAAATACAAAAGATTTTCCACCTTCGTTAAGACATCAATGCCTTTTAGAATCAAGCCATGTCTGGATCGTAAATCAGCTAAAAGTTTCACGAGTTAGTATTCAGCTTTCGTAACCAAACAATAATATAAATCATAACAATTTCTTATATTTCTTTTAACATCCATCAAAGCACTTATCAGTCGCCGACCGTTCATTATAAATACGATGCACACTTGTTCTTGCAACTGAACAAGCCGTTGAGAAAGCTTATATACACGTCTCTCCTTAAAAAGCTCGTCGTGTTTTATGGCACTTTTCATTTGCGGCATGCGCTTTATCGGGTGTTAATGATATTAGTGATTGCAGCTTCTGATATTGAGCTGATCGACATATCGATCGATCAACTCAAAATTATGGTCAGGAATTGCCTAAACGTTTGATGAAATATGCAACGTACAAACGAATTGCCTTCCTGTAGTAGTACAGGCAATATATAGATAGTCCAGTTGATTAGTCAGACATCTCCGAAAAATCGAAATTTGAGTTGAGTATGCAGTTATATGTAAAAATGTACCCTTTGTCTGGCACATTACTCAGATTACTCATATATTTCACAAAATCAATTAGAATGCAGAAAAAACTTGTAGTGTGTAGTCAATTAAACAAAATGTCTTGCCCATGTACCGGACCGTTATGCTTCCCGGTGTTATTTTATAGCATATAAAATAATAAGACACAGACACGTACAAACAATATTTGATTTATGGTGAACATTCGAATATTGTTTCTTAATTATGGGGAAAAACTCACCCCATGAAAAGCATAAAGCGTAACGATGAAAATCTAATTCTTAATCTTAAAATACCTTTTTTTATTTTATAATATTAGTTTATTTGCCTGATTGTTCTGTTCTGTGCCTAATTTCCCCAATCTTTTGACTTGTATTTTTCAAAATGATTTACACAAATTAACAACAAAGTTTTTGTCAAAAGCCCGAAACAAATCATTGCATCATGGATACTTTCTGCAAGAGTTATAAAACCTTTTGTTTTGGGCCTTGAGCAATACCCATAGTTACGACCCCCTAAAAATAATGTTGCCACTAGATCTTAGCCGCCGCTATCCGAATTTCTACCGATTTCTTACATATCTCCCTTAAACACGTTAAGTTATAAAGCTCTTAAAAATATATATACTATTCCTGAAGATAATATCTAGACATTCCCCGCGCCGAAACGCAAATTATATAAAATTCCCTCGATACAAAAAAAATCGCAAAGTATACGTTTGTTTCAGGTATTTCACATGTTATATATTATGAAAAAATTCACAGTGCTTCTTTAAATGCTGTTTAAGACAACCCCACGAGATTTTTGCTCTATTTTAAACGAGTCGTGTTTTATTAAACATTTTCACAATTTTCGCATTTTGTAGCTTTAAATATTAGCGCGCTCCTCTAAAATTCGTAATTTCATATCTCTCCATCTTCTTTTTGAGCCCGGTTGCGGCGCCTTACTATATTAGGTACCACTGCCTCCGTGTTGCCTTTCCCCGATATTCGGGTAATTATGCCGGCCGACCTCAATTTGGTGTGATATCGATTAAAAGCATCGGTCAAAGCTCAAAGCACATGAAAACTGTTAATCTGGGTACGATCTAGCCACTGGGGAAACACTCAAATTTAATCCATGCGAATGGAATTAGCAAGCGGTTACTCCAAAAAGCGCTTTTCATATATTATTTCACACGATGCTGGGTTTCCAAGTTTCATACTAATCTTAATTTTGGATTTGAGTCCATAATACCCAACCAAATTGAAATTTATTTTTGTGATCAAAATGTATAATTAATATTTTATTTATTCTTTTATTTATTAAGTAACGCCCTTTTTCGGGGCTTTTACATTACGTATGAATAGTAATAAATTAATATTAAAAAGCAAGATAGAGGGTCGCCGAGGGCCTGATAGGAGACAAATGTCTTGGCTGCGAAATATAGGAGAGTGGACCGGCATTAGAAGTGTGACAGAGAGACATTTTCCAAAGTGATCGCCAACGTCGGGGGACCTGATAGGGCATACAAAGAAGAAGATGTAAGACATACATAGCATTCATTGAACACAACTGAACTGTCTCAGTAACAATATTTTATATTTGTTTAAACATAAGTTGAAGATGTCCACTGGCTTGTTATAATTGTTTCCCTCCATTAATATTCTGGGAAAAGAGGAATACATATTATGGTAGTTAGTCTCAGATTTTTTGTACTGAAATAAATCCTGACTTCTAGTATTGCGTTGTGGAATCTGGAAGCTTATCAATTCAAGCAATACCGGACTGTCAACTAAATCATTTAGAATTTTTTATAGAAATACCAAGTCTGTCAAAATTCTTCTGTCTGACAATTTGAGCATATTCATATAATTTAAAATAGTGTTGTAGTTCAACATAATTACTGGAATATCATTTTAAAATTTAGAAAACCTAAGAATTTGTTTTGTATTTTTTCAACAGCTTGTACATGTATACTATAATGTGGGTTCCAGGCGGAAGAATTGTACTCAAGTTGACTTCTAATATATCCAAATTATAACATTTCAGCAGTTATGTTAATATGTTAAATTTTCTAGTTAGCCTAGTTATATATCCCAACATTTTAAAGCCCTTATTAGAGATTTCTAGTACGGATGTGTGCTACTTTATTTATATGTGTTTTAAATTATAAAATATAGGCTATAAAATACTTAAATATTTTAGTTCGGTAGTTAGAATGAATAAAAAGTTGGCCTTGAAATTTAGCATAGTTTGCTGCTTCAAAAAGACAGACAATTGAGATTTGTAAGTTTCAGTTTTTAAGCGTTTTGATAATAGTTCTGGATTGGATTATTTAGCTTCCAGACAATAAATCCCTTTTTGTGGGGCTGGAAACAACCCTAAACTGACGGAAGCTCTCCACTTCCTCCGGAAGTCAACGGAAGTCATCGGAAGTTCCGCTTTCAATATTGAATATTTCACAATATAAACAACCTAGGTTTTTTTAATTTCACCCAAAGTTTCGCGGTATGAGCATGAAACACGGTGTATAAAATATTTGTTATGTTTTATTACTAGACTAGCGAGTGCCCGGCATGCGCTGCAAGGCCACATAAATAAAGAAATTGTTTCTCTCTGCGTGTCCTTTCCGATTCGTCCCCGTTCCAGTTCCACCTCTATTCCCTTCCTGCGCCCCCTTCCCCGTTCCCCCTTCTTCCGCTTTCACCCTTCCCGGTGTACACATTTTTCAAACAACTTTCTTGCCACCTAATGTAAAATTTTAATAAACAGTTCATAACGCCAGAGCTCACCAGTATAGACACCTTCGCTGGCCTGTGTAAAACAACTCGCAAAAGTTTCATCGCAATCGGATGAATGGTGACCGAAATAATTTCATAACGCCAGAGCTCACTGTTATACATAGAAACCATCGCGGCCATGTGCACAATCAAATCACCAAAGTTTCGGATTGACTGTTTAGGAACGCATAAGGGACAAACAAAGAAACATTCATTTTTATATGTTACTAGCAGACCCGACCACACGTTTTTGTGGCCTTTTTTTGACGAAACACAACGCCGTTTACTGACAACGCCATTACCCAACCTTTATAACCAACGCCATCTGTTAATTTACATATATTATATATTTCAACCAACTTACACAAAACCTTGACAAATTATATACCTAAACCTTCCTCATGAATCACTCTATCTATTGATGAAAACCGCATGAAAATCCGTAGCGTAGTTTAAAAAATCTAAGCGTACAGACAGCGGGAGCGACTTTGCTTTATTCTATTTAAAAAAGATTATATCGAGTTACGACAAATAACTGTTTTAATTTGTTCTGTTTTTTCATTATTTGTTTCGGTTACCAATATTATTTTACTCTTTTGATGTGGATGAACAAAACGGGAAATATTCACTTCACTTTCTATTTTCATTTAATTGCGGATTATTAAAATAATAATTATTTGTCCGGTTTCATGGTCGATCATCATAATTCACAATCGCCACTCCTCTCTCTGAACGTCTCTCATTTTCTATCAATATCAAACAACTATAAACAAGATGTACACAGACGATCTAACAGGACCGGACAATCAAAGAAAGATATGATTTGGCATTTTCACGGCCAAAAGTATTAACCTTTTAAAACTCGGGCGTATTTTGTCAGTAGGTAAAAATATTTCCGGTTTGCAATAAAATCCATATAAATGGAATATTTCGGGACGTATTCGAAAACCAAAAATTTAAATTTTTTTAAATATAAATTTTTTTAGTGCAATTTTTATTAAGTTTTAAAAATGGCTAATTTTGAATTTTTCCTAACTAAAAAATGAATAAAATACATATTGGATAAGTTTTTAGATTTTCACGGCCAAAAGCATTTTCGTTGTTAGTTTTTGGGGTGTTCAATTCAATTCAATTCAATTTATTTATTCTTTTAAAAACATTACAAAATTAAACATTTTAATGAGTTTTTAAAATACAATTGTAAAAGTATTACATTAAACATAAATATAAATATAAATAAAAAACAAATGGCAGGCAAAAACTATACAAGCATTAATAGAGCTTGCCTTTTAAAAGCAGCTTCACTAACGCTAAATATGTCGATATCCGAATTAATTCTGTTCAACAGCAAGATTGCTCTCCCGATCGGCATGACCATTGGCAAGTTAGTCCTGCAAGCCGGAAGATAGAACAGTCTATGCTGTCGGTGACGAAGATAACCATCGGGAACATAGAAGTGAATGCTCTCCAAGATAGCTGTATTTTCAAACCATCCACGAATCAATCTGAAGAAATGCGTAGCAATGTGTACATCCCTTCTGACCCGTAGATGGTTCATTCCGAGCATACCCAAAAGAAAGTCGGTAGGATAGAGCCACGGGTAATAGCCATACTCCCTCATGTACAAAAATCTCAGAAATTTTTTCTGAACTCTCTCCAACATGAGGGAATATTTTACTTGGTGTGGACTCCAAATCACCGACCCACTCTCAAGTCTACTCCTTACTAAGGAATTGAATAGGATTATGAGAACCCGGGTATCTCTAAAATTTCTTGCAGTACGCAGAACAAAACCCAGCATTCTCAATGAAGTGCTACAAGCCATCTGAATATGAGTATGAAATGTCAGCCTACTATCAAACACGATTCCAAGGTCCTTCATGATAGAGACACGTTTTAGACTTTGGGCGTTCATAGTATACCGGTAATACCAGGTATGACACGCCCTAGTGAATGACAAAATTAAACATTTAGATATATTGAACTCAATCCGATTTCTTATACTCCAGTCAATAATTCTATCAATATCTGACTGGAGTCGATTGCAGTCTTCTGGGGTTAGTATTTCTAAGAATAGTTTCAGATCATCAGCAAAAAGAAGAAACCTGGAGTGCAGAATTACTTCTGAGATATCATTAATAAATATGGAAAAAAGGAGTGGGCCTAAATTAGAACCCTGGGGTACTCCTGATCGTACAAAAAATAGAATAGACTGGAATAGTCCATGAGATACAAACTGTTTCCTGTTTGCAAGATAGCTAGCAAAAAATATGAGAAGTCGCATGGAGAATCCTATTTCAGCCAGTTTATTGAGTAAGACGTCGTGATTAACTCTATCGAAGGCTTTTGAAAAGTCGTTATAAGAACAATCTACCTGATAGCCTTTATCTAAAGATTTTGTGTTATGCCGTGTTGCGCTACCTCCTTCTATTATCTATTATATATGAAGTAGGTAGCGCAACACGGCATAACACCCTTAAAAACTAACAACGGAAAAAAAATACATATTTTATTAGACAAATTAATTACGAAGGTTTTTGTCTTCCCTTTGTCACTTTTTGTCGTTTCATGTAAAAACAATTCTTAAAAATTCACAGTTTAATATATTTTTTTCAAATCACGGTCGGAAATTTTGGTTTCATAAAGGTGTACATTTTAATCATTTTTTGGTTAAATTTTAGATTTGAATACAAAGCGTGTAGTTTTTTCTTTCCAAAACCGTTTAGTGAGATCATACTTCTTAAATTAATTTTTTAAAAGTGTTTATTCAACAGACTCAAATAATGCTCCTGTTCCAACAACAACTCTAGATGAAACTCTTGATATTTCACAGTGTACCATAAGTCTCTCTGATGTAATTACTAAAGTTAAATTCTTAGATATCCATAAATCTGCGGGACCGGATAATATCCCTACAATATTTATTAAAGAATGTATCAAAGTAATTGCTCTTCCGTTAACCAAACTTTTTAATTTGTCTTTATCTAGTGGAATTTTTCCCGATAAGTGGAAAATTAGTTATTTGACTCCAATTTTCAAAAAGGGCGATAAAAGTGATATTTGTAATTACAGACCAATATGCATTCAATCCACCATACCGTAACTCTTTGAAAGCCTAATAATACTTGACAAACTTTTTACACAAATAAAACCTGTAATATCACCTTACCAGTTTGGATTTATGCCGGGTAGAAGTACTCTTTCTAACTTGATTATTTATGAAAATTTTATAACTAATGCTTTTAAAGAAAAACTACAAGTAGACTCTGTCTATACTGATTTTAGTAAAGCATTTGATTCAGTTTCCCATGAAATTCTCATTTGGAAATTAGAAAAACTTGGTATACGTGGCAATTTATTAACCTGGATTGAAAGCTATCTTACTAAAAGACAACAAATTGTTAGAATAAAATCCTCTTTGTCCGAAAAAAATTATGCAACAAGTGGAGTTCCACAGGGTTCACACCTTGGCCCAGTCTTATTTATTTTGTTTATAAATGATCTAACAAAAGTATTTCATGATGTATTTTTCTTACTTTTTGCTGATGATCTCAAAATGTTTAGAATTATTAAAAATATTTACCATTGCAACATTCTTCAAGATAATATCAACAAATTGTTGATTTGGTGTAATGAAAATAGACTCTACTTAAATATTTCAAAATGTCAAGTAGTTAGATTTTCTCGAATAAAAAATCCAGTGATCTTTAATTACAACATTGATAACAATACTCTTGAGACATTAACACAAATTAAAGACTTAGGCATCCCTTTTCAATCAAATCTTTCATTTGTTAACCACATAACAGAAATTTCTAATAAGGGCTTCAAAATGTTGGGATTTATAACTAGGCTAACTAGAAATTTTAAAAATATAAAGTGTATTAAACTGTTGTATTTTGCATTTGTTAGAAGTCAACTTGAGTACAATTCTCCCGTCTGGAACCCATATTATAATACACATGTACAAGCTGTTGAAAGAATACAAAACAAATTCTTACGTTTTCTAAATTTAAAAATGGGTATTCCAGCAATTATGTTGAACTACAACACTATTTTAAATGATATGAATATGCTCAAATTTTCAGACAGAAGAATTTTCACAGACTTGGTATTTCTTTATAAAATTCTAAATGATTTAGTTGATAGTCCATTATTGCTTGAATTAATAAGCTTCCGGATTCCTCTACGTAATACTAGAAGTCAGGATTTATTTCAGTGCAGAAATTCTGGAACTAACTACCATATGTATTCCTCTTTGCCCAGAATACTAATGGAGGGAAATAATTTTACCAAGTCTGTGGACATCTTCAATTTATCTTTAGACAAATGCAAAATGCTGTTACTGAGGCAGTTCAGTTACGTAAAATAAATACTGTATATTTCTTAGTAAAAAAAATATATACCCTAATTAGTAAAAGAAATATATAGTATTTATATTTTATTTAATCAAAGTGTAATTTTTAAATTGTATATGTAAAAGCCCCGAAAAAGGGCGTAAATAAATAAATAAATAACAGTAAGGGAGAAACAATGATTTGTATGAGACCTATGTGAGCTGGGACAAATATGGTCTCCTGTGATTAAACGGATGAAAGTGATTTATTTTTATCAGAACACTTTCGAGTATGTAAACTAGGCCGTATTAATAAATCGGCATTTGCCGAACATTTAATTGAAACCGGCCATTACTTTGGATATTTTTCCTGAAGTCCTGGGAAAACCCAAAACGCATAGAGTACATTATGGAGGCAAATTAAATTCACAAAAACCCCTTTAAAACTAATAAGTAGTAGACGGCTGACGGAGGCAAAACGAAAATTCCAGAGCCCCTCAATATTAAAGGCAAAACAATTAAATTACAGTTATTTAACCGGTCACATTTGTTTTATGAGTCCAACAGACTTAGCTATAAAAGATAAAAGATCATTTCAGATCGCCTACTACTACAAGGGACGGCGGGGCTTCTTAATGTCCGGTAATTGACGGCTTCAACAAAACTAAACGAAGAAAACCATTTTAAATTTAAATTATACTGTAATACCAGCTCTAGCTAATTGAGAATTGAACCACGCGAAGTCAGAAGGGTGATTCTGTATCCTTAGCGACAGCGTAACGCGTGCGACACATTTTGGCAGTTTCCTTAAATGCAGCATCCGTATCGCACTAACGAGCTAAACACTGCGCTCGTGTTAAGACAGTTGACTCTTAAAAGAAATGACGGCGCGTTTTGTCGCGAAAATTTGCGAATCGAATGTCGCCGCGTACAAACATCAAGATTGATTATTATACTTCAATAACACCAGGACACTAGCTTATCAAAATTCTCCGATTCCGAGACTTCACAGTCTCTGAAATAAATATTCTGATCTGGGCGATATATTTCATCTCAAAACTAATCAGTATAAATGTCGTTTATTATATCACTTTTATTCTTTAAGACACAAGTAGACCATAGCATAGAAGTTATTTGGTAGGTACCTACATACTACCAAATAGCTTCTATGCTGCAACTATGTTGTTTTGTAGAATATTGTGAGGATTATTAGATTCTGTTTACATTTTTATGTATGTATTTTGTTTTGTGTTTTGTTTCAACGTTCTTTGTCATTATCTTTATATTTTTCTTTATTGTTTAAATTTTTAAGTATTTACTTTGATACAAATAGTTTGTAAAAAAATTATAAGAAAAGCCCACTAGGGCGTGTAGTAAATAAATAAATTATTTGGAGGTCTGAACGGCACGTTACCTTTAGCCGCCCTTCAGATTTCGCGCACATTGCTAGTGCTTGGATGCATTTTCCCTGCCCCGACCCTGCCAATAGTCTGTCGTATGATAGTGTATGCAGCCGGAGCTGTTTGTATATTTTCTCCTAGCACAACTCACCTTTGATTGAAGACCATTTGAGAAAAAAACACAACCGGTAAAACTCGCCCGGTAAGACAGATCTCTCACAAGCGGTTTTCACACTTTACCTTGAAATTATTAAATTTCATAGTAAACCTGGCATTTTTGTTAATAAGGTATTTAAAAAAAAAAAAACGTACAGACATATTTTCATCTAATAAAGTTGGTAAAAATAATTTTAATAATTGGTCCAGTTTTGAATTAGGAAAAACGAGGAATACAAAACCCCGATTTTGACAAATTTATTTAGGTAGATATTATCAGCCTGAGGTACATTTGTCCCTTTTGCTCGGGGGGTAGCAGCGCCTGCCGCGTGGTGGGCAGGATCGAGAGAGACTAGTTGAGGGAGGTCTTTGATCCTCTACAGCCGGAATCTCTTGACCCATTGCCATTGCCTTGCACCGCTGTTGAAGGAATAGATTCATACGTCTGTCACTCCTGGATACACTGACCCCCAGATCCCTACCCACCCCTCATACTCATTTCTTTTCCAGAACTTTCTCTCCTTCCTTTCCTTAAAAAAAACCTCCACACAGCATCCCCTAAGATGATATAGGCCCTGAGGGAAATTATTTTCCTCAGGGCCTACTGTGTGGAGCTAATTAAAAAAATATATATATATTTTTCGTTTTCATGGTGGCTAGTTAACTTACTTCCCGTGATTTTTTACGGGTAACAACTTAATGATGGACACTGCAACGCTGTCCGAAACGTCGGCTATAGTAGGAGGTAGCGCAACACGGCATAACACCCCAAAAACTAACAACGAAAAAAAACTATTTTATGGGTTTACTAGCGAGTACTAAGTACAATGTCACTTAAAGAGTTCTTGCCTCCAATTTGGGAGGCGGGTATGGGTACCGCTGCCCTGGAAACCATTTATTAACTGAATCTCTGGTTCGCTACATTTGGTGTCTTAGCAGGGGTATCCGGGTTTATGGGGTGCGATTTGTCCGGTTCTTGGCCGCGTATGCTTCTGCCCACCAAGCACCCGCAGGTCAGTTCGGTAGAGACTGGTTGAGGGAGAACTTTTGACTTCTTCAGCAGGGCTTTTTCGAACATCACCTTGCACCCCAGTGGGAGGAATGGATTCATTTGTCAGTCACTCCTGGATACACTGACCCCCAGATACCTACCCACCCCTCATCATACCCTCTTCCTTTCTTAAAAATACCCTCCACACAGCATCCCCAAAGATGACACAGGCCCTGAGGGGAATTATTTTCTTCAGGGCCTCCTGTGAGAAGCTACTATAAAAAAAAGAATGTGTGTGTTTTAATTTTGTTTGTTGAAGTGCTTTTGGATACACAATTCTTTTTTCCGCCTGTTAAATTAACACACAAACAAATGGCAAATTAAATTTGAAGGTTTTCCGACGTGAGAGCGTACCGCGACCCCCTCCCCTACCCTTTCCCACTTTTGCCTTCCATCTTCCCCGCCTTTCCCCTTCCCTTGTCTAACATTGTAGAAACTTTATAAGTCATCATTATCGCCTTTATGTTAGTCACATGTTATCTTACTTATGCTAAGTATGCTATCCGTATTCACCAATTCTTTACTTAAAATTGCCTTCTTTACCCTCTCTACCCCTCTTCTATAAATTCTCCATTACTTGAATTTTTTTCCAAAAATGAACCATCTTTATTATAATTGTTTTCAGGCGGACGCGTCCCTCGACATGGCGAACCGAGACTTCTGCCAGGCCTCTCTGGAGTACGTCTTCCTTCTGCAGGAAGTTCAGGAAAGAAAGAAATTCGAGTTTGTGGAAACATTACTAGGTGAGCTTGCTACAACCTTTCTTAATTTTTCTTTCAAATCGTGCTTCTCTGCAATGGTGTGACTCACGGGTCATGAACTGAACACATACTGCACGGGATTTTATAGAACTTTGTAGCATTGATATTGAAGCCTTTGATATCAAGGGCATAACTATAGCATTTATGTGGGGGTTCGACCGTAAGGGGGGGATCGATTCTACGGGGTTCTTTAAGAAATCTTTCCACTTGTTTAAAAAACATTTATGAAAAAGAAAGTGCTTTACCTCGCAGTCAAAAGATCGGAAGAAGCATTCCTTTGTACCTTTTGTTGGTCTGCATGGAACAAATTTTTCTTCCTGCAAGTTCATTCCAATACTTGGTGAGCTTTTTGAAGATCATTATTTATCAAACATGAAATTGAGACAGTTAGAAATATTTTAGGTAGGGATGTTCGCTGACTTTATCATTAACAATTTAATCAACTATTTGGATATCAAAATAAACAAAATTCATATAAAAACTAACAATTGAAAAGAATCTTACATTTCTTTCTACGGAAACAACTATGTCTCGCAACACTTTTGCAGCAAAATGAACGATCTTTGCTGGTTTTACTTACGTTTCAAGAAGCTTGTACAACAAGTTTACATCAAGTTGGGTTGTTAAGTTCATCTCTGTATCTTGTGGCGCGATGCTTTTAAGGCTGGCTATTGGCCGATAAATGAATAAATTAAAACATGAAATTTGAACGATATCTTTGTGTTCTGTTTTATATTGTTGAAAACTTGCATTTGTATCTAGGCTTTCGAAGCGAGGCATTGGATTTCAATTGGCATATTTTTAGATTTAATCCCCTCCATTCAACATTTCATCTCTTCTAAGTCTTTACTCGACTCCAATCTTCCATATAATTCTGAAATTTGCTCATTTAAATAAAATTAATATATAATTTCACCTTTCCTTTCTCTGTAATTTTAAATGATGGCCTAGAACACCCTTGAAGGGTGAAAGCCAGAAATAATTGAAAAAAACAAAAAAAATTAGGTGTAAGTAGGGAATGCAATCCCGGTACACCGGGATCCCGAGATCCTGCAGACATTTTGCGGGACTGATCTCGGTCGAAAATTTTGCGGGATCCCGCTGCACTGGCGGGATTACAGAGAAGCGTAGTATATCCTGCAGATGCTGATGATCCTTACTGGAAACATACGCAGCAGCAGCAGCACCAATGTCACTTCAAGACGAACTCGAACTTACTTTGATTAGTATGAAGAATTCGAGATCAACAGCCCAACAACCTAGATCTGGCAATATGAGCAACCTTGAGGTTTGGATAAAGAAGGAAATGAATTACTTGGAGTCCGGTGGATTAAAAGGCACATACCTTCAATTCACTTATAATGCGCTAATGACTATTGTGCCAACCAGCGTGGAAGCTGAACGAGCTTTTTTAGCCTCTGGGTACCTTGTGTCCAATATCAGAAGCCGTTTATCAGGCGACACAATTAATACTTTAACTTTTTTACGAAGCTATTTCCAAAATAATGTTTAAACTTATGACGATTATTGTACAAGAATATTGTTTATCGTGTGAACATTATTATTTAAATTTAAAATGTTATGTAAATTTATGTCTTATCTTATTCTTTGCCAATTTATGACTTAAACTTTACCTATATCTAACTAAAGGTATATTTAAACTATTAAAATATCCCAAAGAACTTGTTTGATTAGGCATAAATTTAAAACTCTAAATACAAGGTTGGTAGATCGAGGTATTAGGTCTTTATTATACGATTGATTAGATATCTAAGTCCACCCTGCTAGATCCCGCAAATACCTGGATCCAGCGGGACTAAGATTGTTCAGTCCCGCAAATACCTGGATTGAAATGGTCTTGCGGGATTGCATTCCCTAGGTGTAAGAGATGCTTCGAAAATGACCTATATAAATGTTAAGAATGAGTTGTTCTGGGATATTTTTAGATTGAAATTAAGTGTAAGAGATGCTTCGAAAATTACCTATGTACCTAAATGTTAAGAATTAGTTGTTCTGAACTGTAGTCTGCTGTGTTGAAAGTACCACGATGCTAGCCAACTTCTGACAGCAGAGGCTTCGATCAATTAACGTCAATGCAGCAGAGGACATTAAAAATCAAAAATTTCTTCCACTCTTCCACATGAGCTATTGAAGGAAATTATTTTTCTCAGTGCCTATGTAATCTTTGGAGATGCTGTGCGTAGGGAACTCACTTTCACCTTTTGTTTCCAGGGTTCATGTTCGGCTGGCTGACCTTCTATCACCAAGGGCATGAGGTGCACAAAGACTTCAAACCCTACATGTCGGATTTACAGCTCAGAATACAAAAGGTAAAAAAAAATATATACATATTTAAAACTTCTGTTATCATGTTTTCTTAATGACTTAAACTTAAAACCACCGAACAGATATTACCTAGAAGTGTGAAGCTAATACTAGTACGACCTTTAAAAAGGGTCCTAGACAGACCAATGAAGTTGATTATCTGTTCAGGAAAGAAAATTTTATTTATTTTTATTTTTTACAAGTAAAACTCAAATCGTAATATTTAATTAATAAAGACAATATTAGCGCCACTCAATCGAAAATCTTATCTTATCGTATCTTTTTCTGATTTTTCTGCTTCAGATTTTCAAATGAGTTTTTGCTAATATTGTCTTCATTAATTAAAGAAAATTCAATAATTGAAAATTTTTGATAAATTTCATCAGAAGCAAGGTAAAATTGAGCTTACATAGACACACCCAAAATACACTTCTACACGTTTATCTCTTCAGTGTCTAAAACTCAAATAATAGCATATTATTTATCTTGAATTGTAAAGAAATTTGTAATTTTAATTTTATTTTAAAGCTCACAATTTCAATTGAAGTTTTTGTGTTTTATTTTGAATGGAGAGTTTTTTTGTAATAATATTGTGATTTGCTTTGCCGAATTATTGCATTTGCTACTTTAATTCACAAATTTTAATAAAGCATCTCAGTATTTGTATTGGCAAACTTTGTTACACATTAATTTAGCAATCAAAGCATTATTACAAATAATAATAACCGTTTGACTAGCCATTTTTACAAAATATGATATGATACTATGTAGGCTAGCTTCTTCTTTAGCCAACGTTTCTGCCCTGATAATAGACATTGTAAAGCTATCCGAAATGCTGGCTAACGCGGCGTAATAACGCAAAAATTAATTTGGCTTTGAAAATCTTAAATCATATTCTACATACTATCTATTGAGTTTGGCATAACTTTGTCATAAAATATAATATAATAATGCATTGCCTGTTGACACACTTCAGGCGGGCGAAAATATGTTACCCGTTTGAGAAAATGAAATTTTTTTAAACCGATATATATTTGAAAACAATGTGTAGATTTGAATGATTTTTTTGAAGTAAAACTTCTTTACGCACGCTCGACTTGGGGGGTAAGCTGGTGAAAGCGTTACGAAAAGTGTGACGCGAACGGTAATCGATGCGAATGGTGATCGATGCGAACGGTGATCGGGCGAGGCGAACGGTCGGGCCTCTACGTTCGCTTGACTTAGGGAGTAAGCTGGATAAGGATAAGGATGAGGATGAGGATAAGAAGGGTAAGGATAAGAGGGAGATATGAGTTAGTGAAGTTTTACTTCAGTCGTGTGATCTAAAGCTCACTCGTTTTTTTTTTTCTGTAGTACCACAACCCAACTATAAAAGTATTGTCCAATATTATAGCCTACTTTCTAATAAATCTCCATAAACAAAAGTTAAAGTCAGTGTTGGGCCATTTAGTGAAATTTTATGTGGAAAAAATGTACATATATTATTACAAAAAAAAATCAGAGTGTGCAATTTACATGAGTTAGAAGTGAAACCTTCAGAAAACTAAAGTAGACAAGAGTGGGGAGGCTACGAAGCACCGCGCAAGGAGGAGACCGATTATTCTATCTCATTCTCCCAAAGGCTAAAACCTATAGATGTATGTGTTTGTGTGTCCATTTTTCGTTTCATCGTGTTTCAAATCACAACGGTGCTAAAGAGGTTTTCATTTCAGAAATAAGTTTTCACTTTGGTACAAATCATTACAATTGCGCATCTCGAGTGCCAAAGTATAAGTTTTCTTTCGATAAAATATTTTTGAATACAAAAGAAAAGGAGATAAGAAGATTCCACCACCTTGTATCACATACGCGTATATATTTTTACATTATCGTAGAAAGCAAACATTTTGTGGCTTAACATTATATAGAATGAAACAAGTACTTTGTTTAAAAACCACTTTATTTTTATTTATATTCGTCGACCGGTTTCGGTTGAACTCAACCTTCAGGACAATAAACATATAAACTATAACATATAGAATATAAATAAAAATAAAGCGGTTTTTAAACAAAGTACTTGTTTCATTCTATATATTTTTACGTTTTTAGAGTAGAAGTAGCCTTCCCGCCTAAAGTGTGTTAAGATTGAGTTGCATTTAGCGATAATAAATAAAATAGAATGTGTGTGTGTAACTATAACAGTGTGTAGCTTGACTAACCCAATAATACTGCTTGTTTCAGACCAGAGGTAACTTCGAAGAGACAAGTAAAAAGACAGAATTACTCATGAAAAAAATGATGGAAATGCGACAGATGGTAAATAATGCTAATTATTGTTTTATAATCTGATTTACAAAATTATTCCGTGGTTAACTGGTTATGAGTCATCTTCAGGGATGTCTAGGGGGTCTTTTTAGGGAAAGGAAGGAGAGAAAGTTCTGGGAAGGAAAAAGTTATGAAAGGTGGGTAGGAATCTTAGAGACGATGTGTTTAGGAGTGACTAATGCATGAATCCATCCCTCCCACTGCGGTGCAAGGTGATGGATCAGAAGAATCCGACTAGAGAGCTCAAAAGGTCTCCCTCAATCAGTGTCTCCCGATCCGGCCCGCCTCTCAGTAGATGGACATAAGCATCTGCGTGAAGTACTGGTTGAGGGAGACCTTTTTACCTCCAGCGGGATTCTCTCGAAACATCACTTTTAGCACCGTAGTGGGATAGATTAATACGTCCGTCACTCCTGGAAACGCTAAACTTTAGATTCCTTTCAACCCCCCATACATTTTTACTTCCCAGAACTTCCTCTCCTTCCTTTCCTAAAAAGACCCTCGACAAAGCATCTCCAAAGATGACATAGGCCCTGAAGGAAATTATTTTCTTCGGGGCCTCCTATGTGGAGCTAATATAAAAAATAAAAATAATAAAAATAAAAATTCTTATAATGGATGACGATAAACTCATTGGTTTACGATTACGTTGAAATGTGATTCCAGATCCCATCACCAATTGTTCCAAATTGAATCACAGTAACTCAAGTTAACCAAATATTAGGAGAGTTGATCCACTTTTGTCCATTTTTGTTATTGATATGCCAGTTGTCCATATTTGGCATCAATTACAAATTAGCTAGTTAAATACATAAGTGGGCAAATCAATCAGCTCTCTTTGACCGTATGGCCGACTTACGTTACTTCAATTTGCAGCAGTTCTTTTGGTTTATTTTTGTATTTTTTCATTTACAAACTGTGTATTTAATCTAAACTATTTATAGGATATGGTTTTCCAGAAACAGGACGACCCGGGGCGGCCAAGTATTGGTGCGGGTTACGCAAGAGCTGGTTATCTATTTCTTATGGAAAAAAGTAAGAATAATTATTATTAATGATTAAGCACCTTCTTAATAATATGTAGCAACTTTAGAATTTCAAATTTGTTGGCCAAAAATATCTGTTTAGGTCAATATTTCCGATTTCCGATTACAATGACTTTATATTATTGAACAATCGGTTTAAGTTTTAATATATATATATACAAATTTGTAGTAAATCGGACACTTGAAAAAGCCCTTATTTACGGCCTAAGGGAGTTGAACCGCTGAAGAACCATTTGTAAAAATGTTTAGAAGAGTCGGCAAAACTATTTAGAATTATAGTCTGTCAATTAAGAGTAGAAAATATTAAAAATGGAACTATGAAATTTGTAGACTGGAGACTCTAATTGAACTGTCAAATATTCTTTTAAAGTGTAATGACACTGAAAATAGAGAACACTGTAAATCACATTTAAAAAAATATTTTTTTGTTATTTCTGTTGTTCTTTTGTTGTTGTTCATTAAGAAAAAAATTAAAATCGAAGAAGTACTGTTGTTAAGGTATCTATTTAATGATATACAATAAATTTGATTAAATGGTGTTTCGTAAAGTGATTTGTTTTCATTTAATTTTAGGAAGAATCACTGATGGTAGTTTAGTTACGCTACTTTTAGATCTGAATGAGTTAAATATATTCAGATGTAAAATTAGAGACATGATCTAAAGCCCGGGCAATGCTAGGTAATTAAGCTAGTATTAAATAAATGTGAGCAATTTCTATTCTGTGCTTTATATTTTATTACAATGTCTTTATTCTTCATTACGTTAACCACTCAGCAACGTAAGCAGATATACACGTTAATATGACAACATCAGTCAAGTACAATAAGCGTGTTTTCACGTAAACGTGTATGTTTCCACAGAAATTGTTATAACTCCGTTATTGTTCTAGTGACATCCCTAAAACAAAAAGTAGAAGCTCCACAATAAATCAAGCTACCCATCACTATTCAAGTTATCCATAGAAAAACATAAAAAAACCCTTTCTGTCAGTTACATGATAGACCGCCAAATTGCCTACCCACTGTTAGACATTGTTATTTTTTTATTAAATATTCTTGTATGAAATGATAAAAAGTGAGGTTAATAAATTGTTTATTATATATTTATATGATAGAATACGTATTGTTTTTTATATAATCCGTGATTTTAGTACCATTTTCATATAAAAACATTGCCTGAGTCATTTTTACATTTTTTTTATGTTTGCTTTCTAAATTTTAATATTTACAAATGTTAATATTTATTTGTAATATAAGAATTTGAAAGCTTATTTTCTAACCTTTCAAAAATAGTTTTTAGTATTCGGCTACGTTCAGAAATGTTTCATTTATAGAGCTTTAATTGTGAAGCGGAAATAACATAAAGTTTTCGTAAATTTGACATGTCGTTTAAGACATAAAAAGTGCATATTCGCGATATATCGGAGTGGTTAACTCAAAACTGCAAAGGTATAATTATAATATAGGTACCTATACGCAATTCTATTTTTGAGATCCGTGGGTATCTATATTGCAATGAAAAAGTATATTTTTCTCTTTTATGCCTTTTTAATTTTTTATTAAAATGTAGGTTTTGCAGCTTTACATTTTCACCATAAGTTATATATTTAGTATTGCCATTTGAACAACAGCGCCCTCCTATGTTTTCTACTCTTATTTGACAAACTGTATGTGCTCTTGCTTGCTTATGTACTGGGGATTGTTCATTTGCCATATGGACTTGCAGTCTATATTGGTTAATTTAATAATTTTAAAGCACCAATCAATGCGGCTTGTGCTGTTCAACTAAAAGTGCCAAAAAAACATAAAAGTGAACTTCAAACATTATCACTATGTATTGTTTTTAAGTGCAAATTATAAGATATACGTCCCACAGAGAGATCATACGTATTTCATCGAAAATTGTCCTTTTCTTTCTCACAAGTCTTTCGTGAAAATGAAAAAGACAGAAGATACTAGAAGGATATCACGTACAACCCCTCTCTGGGACTGTTATAATAATAATATATTGATTTGTATTATTCTGATGGCGATTCTGTTTTCTATATTTCCAGAGGCTTTCGGAACTACATGGACCAAACAGTATTGCACATACGAAAAAAGTAATAAAGAGTTCAAAATGACTCCATTCAGCCAAATTACCAGCAAACTTGTAAGTTCTTTCATAAATCTTTCACTTAATAATACAATACATATACTATTTAATTCATCAAGTTTGAAGTCTTGAGAAAAACATAATTATTAAAGTCTTAAATTAAGTATATAAATAAGAATATAATTAATTTGGGAGGTGGGTATTGCCTCCCGGGGAACTATTTATTGGTAACCAATAGGTCACCCCAAGGTGTTCGCTACTAGCCAAATGTGTTTCTCCATAAATACATAGATAGACACACCCGGGGCGGGCCGCCCCCCCCCCTAACTATGCTAGCGTCCCTTAAGATGACATGGGCCCTGAGAGGAATTACTTTTCATAAACAAAATGGACATACAAACTGTTTTTTGAAAAATACCAATGAAAAGTACGAAATCGCTTAAAATTCTATCTTTATTCGATTCCATTCTAACCTAATTATAATCACGGATATGTATTACCATTACGCATTGCAAAATGTGTTACATATTTCCAAATCTTGTAAAACCACTAATTACTTGTTTATTTCCAGACGACCCCATCAGACACGATGACGCTCACAAGCTGCGTGCGACGAATGTCAGAAACGATTGAGAAGCGTTTCTGCTTCGACATCACGGCAGAGGGACGCCCGGGCGTATCATATACACTGCAGGCGCTGGGAGAGGATGACCGCAAAGCTTGGATGGACGCCATGGACGGCAAGGAGCCCGTGAGTCTTGTATGATATCCTCCTCTTACTATGTGGTGTTGGGTCCATACTATTTTTCTTATTATTATTATTATTAATACTAAAAAATATTTTTATTCAAATTTGCATGCACAGTCCGTGAAGAAAGTGTAGTAAACAAAATGTAGGGCACTGCGTTTAAATCTTCAGGCTAATTTTTTCGCTTTTCAACAACTCATAAAGACATAGGTCTCGTAGATATCGTTGTCTCCGGATATCGTTGTGTTTTTGGAACATCTCATACATGTCTCGTAGATATCGTTGTCTCCGGATATCGTTGTGTTTTTGGAACATCTCATACATGTCTCGTAGATGTCGTTGTGTCTCCCTTACTATCATGGTTAGAAATATGATCTAAATGGTGTTAGAAAGAGAAAACACCATGCTTTATTTTCAAATCTAAAAGTTAACCGTAAAATAGTTAAAATATACACCTTTATGAATCCAAAGTTTCCGACCGGAATTTGACAAAAAATTAAGAAATTTTGGGATTTATTTATTAATTATTCTTACATGAAATTACTAAAAAGTGAGTTGATGATAATGTTTAAAATACATTTGCCCAATAAAATATGTGGGTGTTTTTATTTTTTTTTTCGTTATCAGTAATTTTAGTTAGAAAAAATGTAAAGTGAGCCATTTTTAAAACTTTTTATGTTTGCATGCAAAAATTTTATATTTAAAAAATTATATGTTTATTTCGGTTTATAAAATTTGAAAATGTATTTTATCACTTGTCAAAAACAGTTTGGAAAAAGTTTGACAAAATATCATAGAGGCCTGAGGGGTTAAATACATTTTCTATGAACCTTGACAACAACCATATAAATTTGTAAAAGTTTATAATTTAAAAATAGAGTACTTATATTATCAATTAATTACTATTTTTGTTATGCCAGCTGTCATTGATCTGTCAAAAGACATAACATTGAATAATAATTATACATTATTTTTTAAATTTTTTACTTAATTTACCTTGAGAGCTACCTATACTCAAGTTGTTTCTGTAAACATTTTTTATGTGTCTTAACAATTTATTTATTAACTGTTTTACTGGACTGAAGGTATATTTTAATATTTTTTTTATTGTATTTCTTATTAAATAATCTACTGACATTATTTGGTGGTAGCCATCCTTTAGTTAGTTGACTTACATTCTCCTTCATTCCCTCATTCCTCAATTTACCTCCTTTCCAGAACTTTCTATTTCCAAACCTAATTTTTTAATAACCCTAGATTAATAAAATCTTTTATGAATCATAAGCCCACAAGCGCTTCTTTTCTTTTTTCTTTTTTTTTTTAAAAAGAAAGACAAACATTCCCGGGTTACGAATAACCCAACAATGTTTCAAAATCTCCTACTACCACCACAGAAAGCCGAAAATGTTGCTTGTGTTGCGGTGGAGGACTTAGCCAGCCGAGGAATCGAACACGCAACGCCCAGGTGGGACCCAAGCGCTATGCCCACTCAACCACTGACCGGTCGGTCAATTGGATTCTATTGTAGAATAAGTGGTAAATATCCAGGTTTTGGGAGATGGATATTTATGGGTACCGCCGCCCCTGGAACCATTTATTGGATAACCAAAACCTCTGCCATAGGTCACCCCAAGTGGTTCTCTACGTTTGGTGACTTAGCAGGGGTGCCCGGGTTTGTTAGGGTGAGGTTTGTCAAGGTCTTGGTAGCCGATGTGTCCGCCCACCTGTTGCGTGACGGGCCGGATCGAGAGAGACTGGTTGAGGAGGTCTTTTGACCTCTCCAGTCAGAACCCCTTGACCCATCGCCTTGCACCACAGATGAAGCATTGGATTCATACGTCCGTCACTCTTGCACGGACTGACCCCCAGATTCCTACCAGCCCCTCATATTCCTTCCCAGAACTTCCTCTTCTTCCTTTCCTTAAAAAAAACCCTCCACACGGCATCCTCTGAGATGACATAGGCCCTGAGGGAAATTATTTTTCTCAGGGCCTCCTGTGTGGAGCTAATGTAAAAAAAAAGGTGCACTGGAAATCTAGGGGAATGAATAGTTGCGATGATTAATTAAACAAGAACCCTCAGTACTTACAAGTTTATTTAACAATATTCATATATTAATTTTATTATAGACATTATTTTGTGGGATGTGAACACTGGAGCGATTCGCGAGCAGTTGAATCTACGGCAATCTGAAACAGAATGAATTCCCTCGAGCTGGCCATTGGTGAAAGTATCGTCAATGCAATGTATTTTATTAAGAAATCGCTGCCGTGTTTACTGCCATACATCCAATAAGAACAAATTATTTAAAAAACACTGTATCATTTTAATAACAATGAGGAGTATCTTTTTCAGTCTCCAGAGAAGCTAAAATAATGCACTAAAAAGCTTTTTTTTTTCATTATTTGTTTTTGGGGTGTTATGCCATGTTGGGCTACACTGCAATGCTGTTCGAAACGTTGGCTAAAGATGGAGGTAGCGCAACACGGCATAACACCCCAAAAACAAATAATGAAAATACTTTTGACCGTGAAAATCTAAAAACGTATCTCACTAAAAAAACTATTTTGTAAATGTATAAATAATTTAACTTATTTTGTTGAATATCATGATGATCTTATCATGTTTTGACATACAAAACTAGATTTTTAGGATAGTTTTTTTCTTTTTTAATTAAATAAAATAAATAAAAAACTATCCTAAAACACTATTTTCTAGAAACCGCAGAACCGCAGCCATTGGAGAGCATTTGTGGAGAAGGTCAAATTTGGGATATAGCTGGGCTATATTTGTGATGATGATGATTTTTCTTTGTCATTCTTTGCAATTATTATTTTTGTTGCAGATGTACGCCCAACAGAATGCTATCGCTAAAGCCGAAGAGAGACCACTGGACGAAGTGGGCTTCTATTTCGTGAACCGATGTATTGAAGCTCTCGAAAATAGGGGCTTGGAGGAACAAGGCTTGTACAGGTGCGCTTCTATGACATTAACTTTCTTTTTATTAATAGATGTGTTAACTGTGGGAGAATTGGAGCAATCCATTCCGGACACCGAAAAGCAGCCAAGGAGTTGGTAATGCCTAACATTGCCCTTGATGTTTTTACTAGCACCAGATGCCACTGAGCCCAGTGGCATCTGGTGCTAGTAAAAACAGGGTTGGCCCAGATTTCTGGCATGCTCAAAACTTCAAGTTCTAACTCTCATTGACTGCCGGCGTAGTCCAGCGGTAAGGCTCTTTACTCGCACTCCGAAGGTCGCGGGATCGAATCCCGGCGTGACATTAATTTGTGTTATTTCACAATTTATTCATTTAAAATAATATATAGTATGTTTGCGGCACGTTCCAGAGTGGAAGATACTCTCAGTATCGCCCTGGTGTAAGCCTCATATCATCCCCCAATTGGGGATGCCATAGTCGCACTGGCTCCAGACGGGAGCAGTTGGGACTCTTGTGCGGTATTCATGTAAAAAAATATATATCACGGAAACATCTTTGTAAGTTTTTACTTACACACCAACGGCATAAATTTCATTGGCTCTGCTGCTTTTATCGTTCATGCAGTTTGATCGTAGCACGCTTCTCTGCCATATCTCCCTCTATATCTATTATCTATGATTTTTTTTTAATCCACCTTCAGGTGATAGTTCACAAAAATGGCGCAATACAAATTATCCAAGTATCTTTTGAATGTGTGTCTCTTTATTTCAGGGTGACGGGAGTAGCCTCCAAGGTGACGAAACTCCTCTCCATGGGACTGGACCGTAGGAAACCCTCGCAGGAGAGGCTGGGCACCGCGCTAGATGACCAGTGCGAGTGGGAGAGCAAGACCCTGACCAGCGCACTCAAGACCTATCTGCGCAACCTGCCCGAGCCGCTCATGACCTACCGCTTCCACAATGGCTTCATCGCCGCCGCAAGTAAGAGAATCCTTATCTCTACCAAACTTCTGAACCACCTCTGTGTCTTTTCATGGCGCTTGTTCACTTATTACTTATTTCATTTATACTTTTTAATAATTTAAAAAATATATTTAAGTACCTGTATATTATATATTTATAACTTTTTCTACGTGTCACCTTTCAAGAGTTCCTTAATCAGTAATGTGTTTGTATTGGGCAGTGTAATGTCCTTGATAGACTTAATTCCTCCGGCTGGCCCTTCTACGAAGTGCCCCGCGATTGTCCACGATGATAACCGTCTGAGAAAAAAATTATAAAACTCAAATCATCCACATACACCGTGGATAATCTGTCAATCTGACTCTGCGTCGTATCCTACCGGCTGCGCCAATTTGTAATGTCCTTGATAGACTTAGAATCAAGACAAAATTAAATGAATTTGTAATGAGGAGAATAAGATCGTAATAGACGAGTTTATTGACGTTATAAAGTTTACAGTGTAATAGTATGTCCTATGCTACGGTCTACGAGAGAATGTACGCTGAGCGGCCGATGTACCGCGCATGTTGCCATGCCGAAGCAAGCTTGCGGATACTACAGGCAGTATTTCCAGAGGGTTTAAAAAAGAGAATGTATGCATTGAAAAATACTGCAATATAAAAAACAAGTGCCTAAAGTTTGGGGGGTAGCAGGGGGGCGGGAGTGCGCCGAGATCGAAAACTTGGATTTATCGACATTATGGCAACCCAAATGAGATTTTGCAAGGAATTTTACTGTATAATTTTACTAATATTGTTAAGTTATATTAGTAAAAAATAAAATCTACTCTCATATCCACCCTATCCACTGTTTAATATATTTTTATGTAAATCAGGAACCTATTGACATACAAAGGTCATATTACACTCAAATTACTACAAATTTAATGCACTTTAATGAACCATAGTTTAAGAGATAGATAATACCTATATATATTTAACATAATTCAATTGACTTCGATAATTTTTTTTGCATTTTTTTTCAAACAAGTTTGGTGGAGTTATTACAGGAGATGGTTTTTTTGTGTTGTGTATTTGTCTCGTACGTTTTGGCAATTTTGACAGGACACTGAAATATTGACAGAAAATACCTTGCCTGGCAAAGATTATTGACCGATGAGTTGTTTGGGCAATAGGCAATAATAGGCAATTTATTTAGTTTTTTTAACAGCAGGGTCCAATGAATGATATCTACGCTTAAATTATTTTTAAAAGGCAAACCAACAACACGTTTTTAATTTGGTGTATCTTTTTGTTTCAGAACAAGATGTGAGGCACATGCGGATCAACGATGTACACACTCTGGTTTACAGATTACCAAAGACTAACTTCGAGATGCTGGAGATTGTCGTCAGGCATTTAAAAAAGTGAGCTACCTTTATTGACTTCATTTTATAACTGATTAATTTAAAAGCTTATATTTGCCAGACATTTAAATATTTTGTGTTTGCTATTTGCAAGTAACAATAATAATGGCTAATGGAAATAATGTCTTAATTATTACTGTTCTCTGAGTCAGTTAAAGTAGATTGAACGCAGTAGAAATGCTCTACCAAAGCCAGAGTCAAGTTAGCGTCTCAGAACCTGGATGTACTGTAATCCAGGTCTCGCAAACACAAGTATTGTTTGGCAAGAAAGTGTAGAAATTAATTAATTTGGAACTAAATTTTTTCATTACTATGGTAACACCGAAATACTCGTTTTGTCAATGACATTTTGTATGGCTCTTGGCTTTACTGACTTTAATCATGTAGAACACACTGAAAATCGCTCGTTTAGTGTTTTTTTTTTTCATTGTTTGCCTGTGCATTGTTTGAATTGAATTAAAATGAACAAACCAATACGTAGTGGTGCAAGAGAAGTTGTAAACTGCGTGTTTCAACGGTGCCTAGCTGAATATCGTGCGAAGAAGCTCCTATCCAATTTGAAAGAAGTTTACAAACGAACTGCAGAAATGAATGGTACGTGGTATAGTTTTTTTTAATAAATTTCATTAGTATTACAAGATTTATGCCAATTTTTGTGCGATTATAACCATTATAATCTGATTTGAGGTTATGTTTAAAAATCCGAATTTGACATTTCCATTTGACAGTTAATATTAGGCCAAAAGAAAAATGGAATAACTCAATTTAAAAAAAAAAAAAATAATATGCAACTTCTTTAAACTCATAAAAATGTATTTTGTTCTTAATTTTCTCTTTCTTTCTTTCTAAATGAATATTATCAGGTGTGCTTTTTTAAAACTACCTTCTATAGAATAATAATTTTAATGATGTTTTCCACATACAGGTAAATCTGAAAAGTAAGATAAATCGTCAAGGAAGGGAAAAGGCAGATGGAAAATTTGAAACACCGGGAAAACGGAAAATAGCATAAGTGTTGATGATTAAAAAAAATTGTTGCAAAAACAATTGTCAAACAACATCAAATTGCGATGAAAATCGAGGCAGATTATTATGCACGAGGAAGTACTCTATATGATGATATAGATGAACTGATAAAACGTTTAGATGAAGATGAAGATATGGAAGAAGAGGAATCATATGAGGACTAAGACAATAATTATTACATGTCGGGTGTTGAATAAATATACTCAGATTTTTAAATACCTATGTAACTACGTTTTTATAACAAAATAAACGCCCACTTAAAACCTGTTTTGTTTTATTTTACTTCTATTAAATTATGTGTTTTTGTGCAAAATTTATGAAAATACAAACACGTTATGAAATATGCATTTTGGCTGAAGGGTTTTTTAAAACATACATTCATTGTCTTATGAGCCATCACGGTGTTGCCATTTAAAACCAAGAAATCGATCGCAGCGCCATCATTTATTTTCTACACTTAATTGCCAAACTGTATACAACTGTTAACCCTGTACAAATTGCAAGTGCGCCCTACTGTTGAATTTGACACGCATCTCTGGTCTGTAGCCCCAAAATACTTCGAAAACAACCCTTGACTTGTGCAAAAAGGGGCGGTCCGTTTTATACAGCGCCCTGAGTTATTAATGAAATATAGAATGCGCATGGACCATGGTTTTCAAAAAAACGTTGTTTCCTATACATAATGGCAAACTTAAAGTGAAAATTGATGAAAAATATTGGCCTTAATTTTGCTATATCTTTGTCCTATAATTATAATTTTTCATGTCTTGTTTCATCCGCATATAAATTTAATTTTCTTTAATTTAAACTTTGAATGAAGTAAATCCGATGAAAATTCGATGAGCTAATTTGAAAAATGTGGTTTTTAGAAAAACACGTTTAAAGTTTTCGCTTGTAACTGGGCCGCTCCGTTTTCCGTCTAACTGCTTGACGCACATCGCTTCTAACTATATTTGAAGTTTGAATTTGATGCTATAACTTTGGAAATGTATTATAATATTCACACAACTTATTCCACGACTTAAATCTTCAATTCTTACCCAGTGTGGCGGCCAAATCTGACAAGAACCTCATGACAGTGTCCAACATCTCGGTCTGTTTCGGCCCCACCCTGCTCCGGCCCGAGGAAGAGACCGTGGCCTCTATAATGGACATCAAGTTCTACAATGTGGTGGTGGAGATCCTCGTTGACAACTACGACCGGATCTTCCACTCGCAGCCTGAGCCTCCAGATACGGAGATTCGAACCAACGGAGGGGCACAGCACCAGGATACAAGGTAGGATTTGTTATATTTTATATTCAAGATGTGTTGCGTTCTCACAAACGGTATCACCAACACTTCTTGGAACGAGAGGATTTCAGATACAAGTAATGACTACGGTTAGTCAACATAACTAGGAGCTGGCTATAATTGATCTGGTTCCCACTGTCTTTTGTGGGAACAGCTCCCCTCTTCATCACCTCAGCTAGGTGATCTTCCTGGGAAACCAGTCCTGCCGACATCTTGTGGACTTTATGCAAACCTTTAATACCTGCCATCTGTGTGATGAGACAGGAAGTTTTTAGACATATTACAAGATGTTACTGGAATTATATAGTCCGCGGCTATGCAATTTGATTGTGAGGTGAGTCTTGGAGACAACCGTAAATACCAATGAAAAGATATTTTGTGGTAGAAGGTGATCATTGAAATTGGATTTTTTTTTCATGGTATATATTATTTAATACTGTCTGTTTCAACAGAAAGCTAAATTGTGAACTAAATTAAAAATTTTACCGCCAATTACAGTAATAACGATGTTAAATAGTACTGCGCGCTGTTTCATGTGCACTTTTACTGAAGTAATTATGGTTAGTGTGGCCAGACTAAAAATCTGATTATTTCTCAAAATTATGTGAAAAAGCGCACCACATTATTGTTTGGTGCGGCAACACCGTAAATTAAAATTGAAAATCAGAACAACTGTCAAAATATATGGCTGTATTTTGTTCAGCTTTGTTCGGATAAAAATATTGGTATGAATATTTACAAATAACATAATACAACCTACATAATATATACGATATTACACAGAAAAAATATAATTTGCTTTCCAATAGTTGTACGTAATATCTTTTTGAATTTGATGTGTCACAAATTTTACGAGATCTTCAATTAAATTCAATTTATTTATTGTATCAAAAGCGTTTTAAAAATTAGTTCTTAAGAATATTAAGTAACATTAAACATAAGTAGTAGGTATACAAACTTTATTAGCATTAATAGAGCTTGTCTTTAACTTTTTTACGTCAATGTCGTTATATAATTTGCAATTCCTGTGGACGGGCAATTTATAAATCTCATTTTAATTGAATATAGTGTCATATTAGAATAAGTTAACAATAATAATCTAAACGAAAATATGCAAGAGAACAAGACACAGAAAAACAGAATAAGACAATGGTCGTCTCACACGTCCGTGTGTCAAAAGTCTTTTATATTCCTATAGACATTTCACGAAATTGTTCATTTCGAATTGTAAAATTATTATGGTATTGTCAGTTATAAAAACAAGCAAAAAAAATAAACTCTTTATTTCGTGGTAATAAAATTAGCACCAAATGAGGTAGACGTAGTACTACTTATTCGTTAATAATTTTACCTTAATAACTATGTTATTATCGTTATAAAGAAGTTCCTAAAGTAATTATTTATTGTATTAGAATAAGTTAACAATAATAATCTAAACGAAAATATGAAAGAGAACAAGACACAGTAGAACAGAAAAAAGACAATGGTCGCAACTGGGACTCGAACCCAGACCTCTCCGTCTAACCGGCACGAGCGCGTTAACCAATTTCGCTATTGCCACTTTCTGTCAAAGCTGTCATATTTGTCAATCTCATATTTTCAAATTTCAGAATTACATTATTATCAACTAATTATTTTTCTCCATATTACGGGCAACTACCCTTTTCATTGGAAACAATCATTCTAAGAATTGGTTTGTAACCTGGATAGCGTAAATAATTAGTTGATAATAATGTAATTCTAAATTTTGAAAATATGAGATTGACAAATATGACGGCTATGACAGAAGGTGGCAATAGCGAAATTGGTTAACGCGCTCGTCCCGGTTAGACGGAGAGGTCTGGGTTCGAGTCCCAGTTGCGACCATTGTCTTTTTCTGTTTTTCTGTGTCTTGTTCTCTTTCATATTTTCGTTTAGATTATTATTGTTAACTTATTCTATTACGATATATTTCACTGATGGGAATAACCTTCAACAAAGTATAAAAAGAAAGTTTTTCTTATAAAAATTTTATATAGTGTCACTTAAAAAAATATTCAAAGATGTAAATGTAATCTAAACAGTTGAAAGATAACAATTGAAATCCAACTATCAAACATTTCGTTATCTAAACAATTATAATAACGTTATATAATATCCCACACAAAAACAATGTACTGACCTCAGGGACAGCCATTATAGGTCACGTGATCCGAGCTACATCTTAACGAAGATGGAATGTGCGCAGATAACAGATTTCTTGTTCCGATATTGACGTTTGGCTTCAAACATATGAATCGGCGCCATGATATAACGTTGCTACGCACATGCGCTGTAGGTTCTCATAAAGCGCGCGGGAGTTTAAATTGGACACTTGTATATCTGATAAATTGATAGATATCGCGAAGAAGAATATATGGACAAAGTATTTGTACAATTTTCGTGTCAATCGAGTATGAATTTACCGAGATATTAAGGTACAAAATTCGGTTTAACGCTGCATCATGTATAGATGATGCCCGTCTTTTAGGCATGCGATCAGTTGGCACGTACACATGACGCTCGTTTCAAATAGGTTAAAGCAGCTTCACTAACGCCTAATATCTCAATATCAGAATTGATTCTTTTCAACAGCAAGTTCTTTCAACATGCGGTACCGCGCCAAAAATTTTACATCGTCAGAAAATAATTTTAAGTGTAAAATGAAATGCAACCGCCTTTGTACAATAATTAAAATATTCTTTAAAACTACTGCCCTCTAGTGACAAGAAGTTAATACAAGCATTCAAAATTCTCTCAAACACAAAACCTTACTTTCTATTTCCCCCACTAGATGGCAGTAGACCCATACTTTATGAAATAGCACGAAAAAAACTCTTTCTTCCGTAAGCATCATTTTTATTGTTTTTTGAAGTCATTTCAAAGAAAAGATTTATTTTCTCTGTATTCAATAAAAAATCAAAGTACATTTCTGCCCTGATGAAAGCATAGTTCTGTTTGAACCCAGATGATTACCACTGAACATAATGTCTTTTTGCAAAAAAACAATTCATTCGTTTTATACTGTTTCACAACAAAGTTACAAATTGTAATTATACTAGTCCCAGCGAGAGATCGTGTGTGATGTCATCATCAAAATATCTTTCGACTTTTTAATTTTCAAACAAAACAAGGTAGAGGACGAACGTCGAAGACGTCCATACGAGGTCTCGCTGGGATTAGTTTATTATGTATGTATGTATTGAATCTGATTTGCTAAGGTGAAAATTAATAAATTTTATTTTCATCAGAATCCAAAAATATTAAACTTATAATTTGATATAATTTTCAACAAAAATAACAGTTCCAGTATTGAAAATATAACTGTCCTACGCACGAGGAAATTATGTTGTTTAATATGTAATAGATATCCACCAATAATAAAAAAAATTGAAGAAGTGTGGAGGAGCTATTCCGGGCAGCGCAAGACAGAAAGACCTTTTCAAGAGAGATCGCCAACATCGGGGGGACCTGATAGGGCACACAAGGAAGAAGAAGAATAAAAAAATGTTTTTTTAATTTTTTTTATTCTTCATTGTAAGCACCCAATTATCTGCTAAAGCAGTTTGTCAGCAGATTAGTTTCACAATATTAATTATAACACTTAAAAATTGATGAAATACTACAATTTAGAAAATAGATATAGAAGAATAACATTTCAAGTGACTACAATACAAAGGAATAAAATACATAGACAATTAGATATAAACACAGGCAACATACATACTGAAACACACTCACAGGCATATTTATACATAAGATTATGTGCATTCAATCAATGCATACTAATATATAGGTGCTTAGGAACAATATATCAACATCAAAAATCTTTTAATCTATTAACTTTTTTTTTTGTAATTTTTGGAATGGATATACCTTCATTTTGACTAAATCTTGGGTTGTGTGTATATATACGATCTACTTTTTCTTTATGCAGGGTGTTAAGGGACGTGCTTGACTTACTTTTACCAGAGATCTTGACATTATTTGGAGTAAAAAATATAAATGAAATTTCGGTCTTCGGTGACTTTTCAATGTCATTTTTTTTTAAAATTTTTTTTCTTCAAAATCAAACAAAATAATTCTTCCACGTGTCATCACTGGTCACTCAGCAGAGTAACCGCCTAAACCCTCACCCAGCCCCTAACTGTCCAAAACCTAAAAATTTTTTATGTGTTTAGTAGAAAAAAAAAAATTCAAATTGTCCGCGGTGACCAAAATTACGTTTACTTTTTTTACTCTAAATAATGTCAGCAATAACTGGTTAAAGTAAGTCAAGTACGTCTAACGCCCTATATATATGGAATCCAAAGATATTGAAATATAAGAGATGTGCTATCCGCAGTTTTTACTGGGTGGGACTGAATTAACGAATAAACTAAATGAATTTTAAACTAAATGAACAAATTCTTTCCGTATTCAAACTATATTGTTAACCAATAGTAATGCACACCTTCAAAAAATCAACTAAATGAACAAAGTCTTTTCGTATGCAAACTACTCCGGTTAAGTAGTAGCCCGCCGACAGTCGCGCGAACATCATAGCATTTCTCTTTTGTATTTCAATCTACAGTCCCTGACCAAATTATTAGACGCACTGCAAGATTTCATGTAAAATATTAATTACCGGGTGATATTATACCGTTTTATTATTTTAGATTGATTTTTTTTAAAATTATTTTTATATTATCCAATCAATTACCGATTTATTTGACATAAATAAAACAGCATTAATTTAGAAAAGCATAAGTTTATTAAGTTTTAAAGAAAAGTGAAAATTGTGAAAGATCGCCTTTTCTACCCATAATAAAAATAGTCCAATTTCTTTTTTAAAACACTGCGTATAAAATAAACTAATAACTGAGTAGTATAAAACTGTTAAACAAACAACCACAGTCCATAGAGCCACAGAAACACTGACTCGATTCCGATCGCGACTGATACAGTTTGTACTTGTTTACGTTCAAGTATCACTTTGTCAATACAGTGTTGCCATATGTTAAAAATAAATACAAATATGTAGTCTACAACAATTCTTTTAAATAAAAATCAATAATATTGTAGTTTAAATATACCATTATTGCATAAAAACTCTTAAGAAACATAAAATTACTAAAAAAATACAGTGCGTCTAATAATTTGGCCAGGGACTGTATTTGATGGAATCCAACAATAGGTTTTGACATACAATTTTAAACCATAATATTATAATTAACTAATGGATGAATTAACTAATTCATATAATAATTTTATATCTATTGAGCAAAAATACTTTTGCTTCCCAAAAGTCAAAGAGTTTTGGATTGTTTGAATGTAACAAATTCAATTTGGGAGGCGGGTATTGGTACCGCCGCCCCCGGAACCATTTACTTGCGCACTTGAAGTGAAATGACACAAAACTGCGCTATACAAATATTACATTATTATTATTGAATAACCAATACCCCTGCCTTAGGTTACACCACATGGTTTGCTACATTTGGTGACTTAGCAGGGGTGCCCAGATTCATGGGGTGAGTTTTGTCTAGGTCTTGGCGGCTTATGCGTTTGCCCACCTAACTGCATGGCGGGTCGGATCGGGAGAGTTTTGTTGAGAGAGACCTAACCTAAATCTCTCCAGCCAGACTATTTCGACCCATTGCCTTGCACCACAATGAGGAGGATGAATTCATAAGTCCGTCATTCCTAGAGACATTGACCCTCAGATTCCCACCCACCTCCATTCTCAGAACTTCCTCTCTTTCATTTCACAAAAAAACCTCCCCACAGCATCCCCAAAGATGAAATAGGCCCTGAGGGAAATGTTTTTCCTCAGGGTCTCCTGTGTGGAGCTAATGTAAATAAAAAAATAAATTAACTTTTACAAGTTTACCCAAGATGTTATTCCGTATCTGATAGTAGATTCCGCTAGTGACAAATAGATTATTGTTAATTTGATTATAGGCTTGAAGTATTTAATATTGTAAATTCGCCCTGCAATAGCTCAGAGACGTTTGCAGATATAGTGTATATAGCCCCATTTAGTGATTAAATGACTTTGAGTTTTATCAAATCAACAAATTACAATCTGTGTTCAACGCTGCGGCAAGACTCATCACCGGCGTATCTAAATATTCCCATATTTCTGAGCATCTCAAAAATCTTCACTGGCTCAAGTGTCCTGAAAGAATCCAGTTCAAGCTCTGCTGGATGGTATTCAAATCCCTTAACAGAATGGCTCCGGCTTACTTATCGGAAATGTGTATTCCAGAAAATTCCAATTCGCGACAATCAACCCTCAGGTCAGCAGCAACATCCGCTATCGGAAGGTTGAAGGAACCAAAGCGCACACCAGATACTAAATTCGGTGAGCGTGCTTTCGGAGTGTCAGGACCTAGAGCCTGGAATGGACTGCCGCACGAGTTAAGAATGATCACAGATTCAGCGGAATTTAGAGCTAAACTAAAAACTCATCAGTCAGTCGTATCTGTAAGTAAAAAAAAAAAAAAACCTTCTCAACTTTCAGTTTCACGGCTCGCGACATAGAAAATAACTAATTTTGTAAAAATAATGCAAATTCTTACAATTCTCCAGCCTTTCAAATAAATATTAACTCAACTTTGGCATTAATCTTCTTATAAATATAAATGTAAAACCAACAGTGATGAGGGTAGCAAAGGGAAAGTCATGCAATGTCCAGTGTTTTGAATATATTGTCCTCCACGTGCAAAGTCGTACCTTTCCCAAGCATAAACTTTCTAATAAAGTGTGTTTTTCGGAAGTGACCTGCAGGTAAGTATATTTTTGTATCTTTCTGTAAATAATAAAATTAAATAGAACCTAAGAATTCATAATGAATTGTAAAGCGCCCTTGAGGTGATTTTTCACAAAAACGGCGCTCTACAAATTGTCCAATTATTATTATTTGAGAGTGCTTTGTTATTGTAGGTCGCCTTTATGTTTAATATGGGTCCAGTAGAAAAAAAACCTGAACTGCTACTAGACTACTAGTGTAATGATTAATGACCATCTTCCTGTGTGGTCTTCTTCAAACCATCCCTAGTTCTGACCTGTGTGTGTGTGTGTGTGTGTTGGTCCATTATTATAGCTTTATTATCTGCCCTATCACCTCCTGGCCCTTACAACTTATTAGAGATGGTCAATATTCCTTTCCCAGTTTCTTGGAACTGGTTCCTTTGCTGTTACTGGAACTGCACACATAAAGTAAATTTTTGATAACATTTTCAATTTGAGGGGCGGGTATGGGTGTCGCCGCCCCGCGAACCATTTATTGGATATCTAACATCTCTGCCAGGACAGCCCAAGTGGTTTGCTATGTTTGGTGACTTAGTAGGGGTACCCGGGTTCATGGGGTGAGAGAGCCGGATCGGGAGAGGCTGGTTGAGGGAGACCTTTTTACCTCTAGCCGAACTTTCTCTACCCATCGCCTTGTACCGCAGTGGGAGGGATGGATTCATACGTCCATCACTCCTGGACACATTGACCCCCCCCCCCCCCCAGATTTCTACCCACTTTTCCTTCCCAGGAACCTCCTCTCCTTTTTTTACATTAATGAAGCCCTGAGGAAAATAATTTCCCCCATGTCATCTTTGAAGATGATGTGTGGAGGGTTCCTTCGTTTCCGTAAAAACTCCACACAGCATCCCCAAAGATGGCTTAGGCCCGAGAGAAATTGCTTTCCTCAGAGCCTCCCGTGCGGAGCTAATGTAAAAAAAAATAATTGCAAAAACGTGACAAAATTGTGTAAAAAATTTCTCTTCTCATAAAATTTTTGGCAACCCCCCTCCGCCGATGTATTTATTTAGGGAACCGGTTCCAAAAGTAACAAGATAAAGAACTGGTTCCACATCGGTATCCGTGTACAGGAACCCATTTTAGGTATGAACATCCCTACAGTTTATCTGCATTTTGTCAAGTTTGTGACCAAACCCTTGAAATAATGGCATCTAAGTTGCCCCTAGCGTTTTTATGTTTGATGGGTTGGCCAGGTTTTTCAATGGGGTTAAGTTCGAATAAGACTGGTTTTTCGGTTTGTCACAATTTAAAACGAATTTTAAGTGAACATTTGCATTTCTCTTAATTTTGTTTATATTTGCATTCAGTTTTTCAATAGAACTACGAAAACAGTACAATAAACAATCTTGAATTTTGAGGTGAGAATTTTACGAAAATGGCGCTATAAAAGTATTACATTTATTATTACAATGACCACTGAACAGAAAACTCCTGGAGCTCTAGCATGATGAAATCGGTAACTTTACAATGTCCGATCGATAGGAGTAATTTCCGATGATTTTATATCAATATCCCTGGCACAGTTTCACTGTTTATAGCCGAATCAATATTGACACGGAATAAATACGTAATAATTACGTAAAATATTAATAATTTGGCAATGTTGAGTTAAAATGCTAACCTAAATATGAATTGGAAATCTTCATTTACTTTGTGACACTAAACGAGAGTTAATTAGTTAATCGTTTCTTTAGTCATACTTCAACTGCTTTAGTTTAGAATTTAGTTAGAATAAATTGATTGCTTCTTTGTTGAATTATAAAGTCTATGGAAAAGCTAGTTGATAAGCCAGTATTTTTGCATAACCAACGCCGTTATCCAAATAAATGCGTACTCAGAAATCGTTTATTAAGGGCCATTAACTAGCCACCGACCGAGAATTCAAATTTCGTTGAAAGATGTTCTTACGATCGTACAGGGCGGTTCCAATGAGAAAGATTAATTATTCTCCGTATCAGCTTTTTAAAATAATAACTCAATATAAATTTTATTTCATTCAAAATTTGCTTTAATTTATAACTACATCCAAAAATGCTGAAAGGGGTAATGATAAAACTATTAAAATTATGTACTTTATGTGATTATTTTTTGATCATAAGAATTTATATTTTTTCAATAATGTCTAAGAAAATACGAATGTAAAAAAAATCGTAAATATTATTTTGAAGGACCGTAAATAAATAGACAAACTGATGTATTTTCGTCACAAAACACGTGCGTTTATATATTTTTTAACGATTTTATTTAAACTAAAATAAAAATTCTGAAACATAGCTTTCTCAGATATTTTATTGATTTATTTTACTGCAAGATTATATGATTTGAAATGTGTGTTGTATAATACAAAATTTTGTTTGAAAATTTAATAAATCTGTCAACGACCTATGGTATAACCTTTTTATGCTAAAAATAAACATATTTTCTCATAATTTAAAACATAACTTTACCAGATAAAAGAACAATCTTTCGAAATCAATTAAAAAAAAATTGTGGAAAAGAGTCAATACGTCTGAAATTTTGAAATTTCTCTCTTAAAGTTTATTCACAAATAAATAAAAAAATGATAAAATCGTTTAAGTATTGCTTTGTAAATTTTATCTTCACGTTAAACTATTTTGAAAAAACGTCCCTTGTCTCAGTAGAAGGACGAAGGACCCTCAGAGTAACATATATTGTTACTCTAAGGAAGGACCTCACAAGATAATTGCGTATTTCTTTGACATCTCCCACTGATTGTAAAAACGTCAACGGTTGTAAATTAAATACACCAAAATGCCTCCATTATTTCCCTTATCCTTTTAAAATGTTCCTTTATATTTGGCGTATCGGATAGTAAACACGTTTTCTTTCATTTTACTTTGTTTATTAATGTCAAAATGCACCCACCATCAGCATCTGTTTTTATATCTCGCCATTGTTAATTTGTATTTTGGTATTTGAGCCGAACAAAAACATTGTAAATTATTTATTTTATCTATAGTATTTTTTTTGTGTTCGAGTAATCTTTAAACTTACCGAAATTATTTTGATTAATGTCCTTGTCGAAATTTTTGTTTATGTGAAATATTTCTGCAGAATATGGTCAATACTTGAGTATTAGTTTTTTTTAATTATTTACGCCATTAGCCTTTGTATGTATGTATGTTGGTGCTACTTACGCCTACGTGAAAGCACTTTTGTTGTGTCTCATAAATTTTGTCATTCAACATCACAACATGCAGACGAATTTTATTGTAATATCTTTTTGTTTTTATTAAAGAACTAGCAGACCCGGCCACACGTTGCTCTGGCTAACAAAACACAACGCCATTACCCAACCTTTATAAAATCCACACCACCCGCTTGCCAGCTGCCCGCTGCCTGAATTGAATATTTGAATTTCTCGACTTTTCTCTACTATAATAAGCATGTATTATACATATAAACCTTCCTCTTGAATCACTCAATCTATTGGTGAAAACCGCATGAAAACCGTTGCGTAGTTTAAAAGATCTAAGCGTACATACATTTTGAGCGACTTCATTTTATACTATGTAAAGAAGACAAACGTTCCCGGATTACTAGTAACCTGACAGTACTACCACCACATTAAGTGGAAAATGTTGCTTGTGTCGTGATGGTTAGCCAGCAGATGAATTGAATTCGTTACGCCTGGGTGGTACCCAAATGCGATGCCAACTTAGCCACTGACTGGTCTCCGCCACTGACCGGTCGTATACTAGCTGGAGTTCCTGGGGTCCTAACACGGTCGATCGATAAGGATTGATAGGATAACTTTCGGTAACTTCTCATCTTTCTCTAGGACAACTGCAGATCGCTAACGTGGAATACGAGTATATTAAGAACACTCAGTCATTGTGAACTGTTACTTATTCGATCGACTGTGCCAGGTGTCCTGGCGTTGCCCGGGCTTTATGCAGATTTTTTCGAATGGTGGTTGGAGGTAGAGGAGTTGACTTACGAAAATAGGGACCTGAAAAATTCGACTTATTTTTGGCGTTATTTTTTGTAGAGATTTTGGGAAAAGCGGTGTTATTTGGCAGCAAAAAAATGGTGGACCGTTGTATTATAAATTCAATAGGTAGCTAGGTACTCGGCCTTTTTAACGTAACGTTAATTGGCCATTCAAGTATAACAAATCCATAGAATTATTTAAGAATACGAAAATTCTTATTGTATGCCCTGATATTTCTAATTTCGCATTATTCTCTTGAAGTTTTCGCGTGAAAATGACGTAAAAAGTTAAGTCATCAGAAAAGCAAAATTTTCAGGTCTCATAAGCATAAAAAAGCTTTGGGGTTAATTATATTTAGGTGGATATGCCTGCTAATAGTCAATAGCTAATAGCCAACTTCCTTCACCCAACAACCCCCGAGAGAAGATAGTTTCACCCAGAGATATAATAGGTATATCAATGGTTTCACCACAAATTTATTTCGATTTCGTTCTGAATTGTATGCTCTAGCCTTGTAATACCTATTCTAATTGCGCTATTGCGTGTATTACTTACGTAACCAGTTTAATACATTATAATAATACCTTTCCTCCCACCGCCTTTAAATACTTATAATCTCCCCCTATTAAAAACTCATTTACAGCAATGAACTGTCTTCATAAAAATTCCCTTTAATTACTTTCCAAAGGTAATCTAAATTGAGAAACAATTTCCATTCTACCTTAGAGATTAAAAGTTATTTTCTTTATATTGTATTATTTGTACGTAGGCGACAAATTATGTGTTTGATTCCTACCATTGACGATACTTGGTCGAAGATTCCTACCCATTCAATTAATTTTCAATTATCTAATATATCTTCAATGAAATCAATTTGACTATGAAACGGGTGTAGAAGAATTATTATTCAAAACGGTTTTCACAATCCAAAACAGGGTTGTCACTAAAAAACGGCTCACTTTATAATTCACTCAAGGCTGATTGTGAAGGCATTTAAAAAAATCTAATTATCTAGCGTGCTTGAAAAACCTACAATATAACTTATAACTGCAGGCTATTATAGATTATTCATGGAGTGAGGTTTGTCTAAGTTCCGGCAGCAAATGCGTTTTCCCACCAATGGCCTGCATTGCATGGCGGGCCGGATCGGGAGAGACTGGTTAAGGGAGAACTAATCTAGACCCCTCCAACTGAACTCTCGACCCATCACCTCGGATTTATATTTCCGTCACTACTGGACACATTAACCCCCAGATTCTTACCTATCCCTCTACCTTTTCCTTCCCAGAACTTCCTCTCCTTCATTTCTATAAAAAAAAGACACTCCACACAGCATCCCCAAAGATGACATGACTCCTGGGTGGGGCTCCTGTATCCTAAAAAAATCGGATGTCAAATACTGTCTAAAAGCTGGCATTTAGATTTTTACAGATGTTGCAGACAACGAAAAAATTCAAATAAGTAGTAGGATGGTAATTGTCAAGAATGAAAAAAAAATGACAAATGCCACAGAAAATTTTACGATAATCTAACATCTAACACACTATATAAAGAGGAAAGATTTGATGGTTTGTTTGTTTGCATTGAATAGGCTCCGAAACTACTCAACCGATTTGAAAAATTCTTCACTGTTGGGAAGCTGCACTATCCCCGGGTGACATAGGCTATATTATATATTTTTTTTAAATAGGGATACTTACTAAAACTCCAATAATGTAACCCAAGGTGTAAAAAATACCTAAAATATTCTTTAGATCGCGTGCGCTGCTAAAAATATTGATGATAGAATAAAATAATGTACTACGACTTTGCAGAAAACATCATTATTTACAAAAAGTGTCGCGACAGCATATGTCTAACTATTATAGTTATGCCACGATAAGTGTTCTTTTATTTAAAAAAATTAAATAAAATGTCGCCGCTTGAAAAGGCTCTTTATTTGTATCTTGGTTTTAGTCCTTATCAAAATAAATTACTTCATATTCAAGATGCTTCAATACCTTTATTTAACTTTTTGAATTATTCAATTCGGACATTCCATTCGAAAGATATCACGAGTTTAAAAATGTAAGTATTAGAAACGTAAGAAAGTATTAGACGCGGGAGGGGAACGGGGACGCACGGGAAGGTGATTCCGGGAGAAAAATGTATTTATTTGAATACGGCATTGCAACGCATGCCGGGAACCAGCTAGTTCAAAAATAAAATTTTCAATTTTGTTATTATATAATATTACGCATAAATATATGATTTACTGAACGGATTAATAGTCTTTGAGTGTCGCGTTGAATTCTTATAATGTTTTTTTAAGCTACTAGTTCATGTGGGAGTATTACAATATGGCACTAGTTTAGTTATTTTAGGAAAAAACGCTTTATCCAAGTTATGTTTTATTTGACCTCTCCAGCCGGATTTTGTCGACTTTATCGCTTTGCACAGCAATGGGAGGAATGGATTCCTACATCTGTAACTCCTGGATACATTGACCACTTGATTTCTACCCACCTCTCATACCTTTTTCCTTCCCAGAACTTCATTTCCTTAACTAACTAAAAAGGCCCTCCACGCAATCAAATATGAGGGTAATTGTTTTCCTCAGAGCCTCCTGTTTGGAGCTAATGTAAAAAAAATCTCTCTAAATTACAATTTTTTAAAGATATTTCATTTTCAAAATTATGTGAAATGCCAAGAGCGCTACAAAATACAGCTACATAACTTCTTTGCCATGGATTTCTTCATACTTCACACGATTTTTGCGGAAGCCCTCGCCACAAAGCCTCAAATGCCGTCTCAGTGTGGGAAGAAGCTCCGACTACCCATACCCAGTCTGTATGTATAATGTTGTATATCGGGTAACAACTAATGAACTCCCCACGGTGCCCGGCGTGGCCCGGGGCGAGACAGTCTCGTGGTTTGATGATCATTTCGGACATTCCCCGTCATTTTATTACGAATTAGGCACTTTGGATCCTAGACCGCGTACTATCAGGTTCAGATGTCCTGAACCATTGAAATGTGGTTCTTGATAAGAGATTGACCGGTCAGTGGTTGAGTTGATCGCGTTTGCTTCACACCCAGGTATCGTGAGTTCAATTATAAATTAGCATAGACTGTTTTATCTCCCGGCTTGCAGAACTAACTTGCCAATGGTCATGCCAGTTGTTGTTAAATAGAATAACTTCGAATATGTTTAACATCAATGAAGCACAATTTAGACGACAATCTTTGTTGCTGTTGGTTTAAATCTGCTTACTTATCTTAAATATGTAACACTGTAAAAAAATGATTCCTTGACTCTATCTAATTTATTTTCAAAGATGACCATAAAAACGCTTCAAATTTTTACTTAGGTTTAAATATGATTTTCTGAATGGTTATTAAGTAATTTTTTTTACACATTATAATTGCTACTAATAACAATATTAATAATAAGAATTGGATTATTTATTGACCGCCGTTATTTGAAAAATCTCCTCAAGGGCGCTGTACAATTTATAACGAATTCTTAGGCTCTATCGTTTATTATTTACAAATAGATCCAGAAATCTGTCATAATCTACGCAATCACAGATGGTGCCAATCAAATTATTTTAGGTTTTTAATACTTTTTGCTCGTTACGCTTTAAAATATTTACGTAAATTAATTGTTCGCGATCGTACATATTTAATTAGAATATAAATATATAGTTTTGTCCATAAACAAACCCAAATCTTTCAAGACAGGCTGAAAAATACAATATTGGATTGAGTCACCGATACAAAATTGAATTTTTCAGCCTTTCTTGAAAGATTTGGGTTTGTTTATGGACAAAACTATTTATTTATATTCTAATTAAATATGTACAATCGCGAACAATTAATTAACCTTAATATTTTAAAGCGTAACGTGCAAAAAGCATTAAAAACCTAAAATAATTTGATTGGCGCAATCTGTGATTGCGTAGATTATAACGTACGTGACGTTTAACCTTAAGAAGATAAATATTTTGATCAAATCCTTGTATCATTGTACCGCCCATCATAAAATGTTGCTTTTTCTCTCCAAAACTACTTATCTCTCATTAAAGAATATATATATTATTATTAAAAACGTATCAAGATTAAATAACATGTGCTGCCAACTACGTCCTCTGCGTGCGAACTGTATCTAAATTTCATTAAATGAACAATAAGTGTTAATTTCAAGTGACCTTCCAGGTAAGTATGGTCCTGTTAATTTTCTGTCTGTACAGAGTATATTACATGTAAATTTTTACGCAGCATCGTACCAATTGGTCAAATCATTGTACGTATAGTTTCGTATCGGTGATCGTTGAACCGGTAGATGCAATTTTTAGCCATACGTTAATAATAATAATTGGATAATTTATAGAGCGCCGTTTTTGTGAAAAATCTGCCGCGCTGTACAATTTATTCAGAATTCTTATGTTCTATCTAATTTTAATATTTACAAATGGATACAGAAATATACTTACTTGCAGGTCACTTCCGATAAACACTTTAATTGGAAAGTTTGTGCTTGGAGAAGATACGGCTTTGCACGCGGAGGACATTATATATAAAACACTGGACATTGCACGATTTTACATTTGCTACCCCCATCACTATATAAAAAGATTAGTGGCAAAAGTTGAGTTGATAATATAAATATGTATTTTAAAAAACTGGAGAATTTAGGACACTTCAGGGCTGGAGAATGTTACTGAAATGACCTTTAAAAACGCTTACAAATAGTTTTTTTTTCTTCACATTTTTAGGTTAGTTATTTACAGTGTCGCGGACATTGAATCTGAAGGTGAAAGAATTTGAGTTTATGGATACGACTGTCGGAAAAGGTGGGGAAAAGTTGTCATAATTGTTTGTCTAGTTTGGAAGTAAGATTCTACATATGCATTATAAGTTTGTACAGCGCCCTTGAGGCGATTTTTCACAAAAACGGCCATATAAAAATCATCCAATTATTATTATTATAAAAAGTAACACCCCAAAAAAATTTGGCTTGAAGGATTTTACTAAAACGCAGTAAAACAAAATAATAAACGAGAAAAAAAATACTTAACACAAAATCAGTTGCCAATATTGTCCTACAAAAGAGTTGCCGATTTCTGTAGCATAGCTAATTATGTCTGGACTAGAAATTGACCATAAATAGTGTTTTGAAACAATAGCCACACAGGGGTCCGTCTCTTGCTTTATGTTTCGTGGACCCCGGACCTCTTGGGTGGTCGTCCATTAACGTTTTACAGGTCTTTTGGCCCTTTTTCCAACGTTTTTTTTAGCCTCCTAACTCTGTACTCCCGAAAAATCAATGTAAACACGATCCGTGACCCGCGCTCATTCTTTAGATTAGGCACTACATAATTTAAATCTATTATGTTGTTATTTTGCTTTCTCGGTTTGGGTGGACTTATACAGAAGGTTTTATTATGAACATTTCAACCAAACTAACTAATTATCACGACGTTTTCCCGCAGGGGTAGGCAGAGAGGACGGACCGCCAAACAACTCGGTCTTGGCACACACTCTTTGCCTTGTTCACATTCATACATCGTCTCATACATACTCTTCTATTATTCTGATTCTTGACATGGCCCGTCTCAAGTATCTGATTCACATGATCGGGCCATGTCTTCTTCGGGCGTCCCCGACTTCTTCTGCAATTCACATTTGCGTCGTATATTCACAGCTAAAGTAATTTCAAGCAAAGTTTCAAGTTTGAATGGTGGTCTTACACCAGCGCGGTACTGAGTGTATCTTCTACTCTGGAACGTGCCGCAAATATACCTTATATTATTTTAACTTATTAAACTGTGAAATAATACAAATAAATCTTATAAAATTTACTTACGCACGTCGGGATTTGAACCCACGATCTTCGGATTGTTAGTCGAGGGCCTTACCCCTCGACCACGGAGGCTCCTTATATACAGCTGTTACCTACTGCTTACTACCGATGAAGTAATTTACGTACAATATTTACCGATTTTTTTTTGTAATCTTAAATCAAGTAAAGAAAGTCAAGTGAACTCCTCTCAGATAATTAAATATTTGAATGCGGGAAAGGATGTGGGTTGGAGTTCTCACTAAATTTGTTGATATAAATGGAATCCTTTACCTGCCTACTATATTTAGTGTGACTATCTTTAATTTAAATCCATTTGAGTACTGTAATCTTAATATATAAAAATTTATGTTTCTTTGTTGTCCCTTATGCGTTCCTAAACCATTAATCCGATTGCGATGATACTTTGGTGATTTGTTGTGCGCATATATGTTACTGTAAAAGCCCGTACTACGGTAAATCTTAAGATTTTCCAGAAAATCCTAAGGTTTACCAATTTACGGGCTAAAATACGGGCTTATTATACACATAAAATGTGTATAATAATTTAAAAAATTGTGTATTTCATATAGCTCTGGCGTTATGGAATTATTTCTTATACCATTCATCCAATTGCGATGAAACTTTCGTGAGTTGTTGTGTGTACCTAATACTACTACCTACTGGTGAGCTCTGGCGTTTTACAATTTCTCGCGGGAATAGGTACGAGGGAGGGGGGAAGATAGGGAAGGTGGTAGAGGAACGAGCGAGGAGTGGAGGGGGGCGGAAAGCGGAAGTAAGTAAAGGCGGGGAAGGTGAACTTGAGAGGGGAATGGTCAAAATATTTCCGCTCTGCTATAAATCCAAATAAATGGAATATTTCTGAACCCATTTGAAAAATAAAAAACTGTTTTTAAATGTGATGAAATACGCTTTCAAACTTTATAATTCGAAATAAACACATAATTTTTTAAATATTAATTTTTTTAATGCAAACCTAAAAACGCTTTAAAAATGGCTCACTTTACGTTTTTTCTAACTAAAATTAAAAAAACACATTTTTCACTAAGCAAATGTATAAGTTTTATCGTCAACTCGTTTTTTTACAATTTCATGTATCTACCTAGCAATAATTCATAAAAGATTCCCAAAGTTTTATTTCAAATTACTTACTGTTGAAAACTTTGGATTCGTAGAGTGTATATTTTAATTATTTTGTGGGTAACTTTGAGTTTTAAATATAAAGCGGGGTGTTTTCTCTTTCTAACCCCGTTTATATTTTATTTCTAACCATGATTGTTAGGGAGACAACGATTTCTATGAGAACTCTATGAGTTGTTCCCAAAAGCGAACAAATTTATTCTTGAGGTGAATTTGTTGTACGTGAAAGCGAGAATATTTAAAGTATTACGAGATGTTTACTTGGTCGTTGCATAACTTCATTTTGATTTAATTTCAATCTTCCTCCAATGAAAGCTCTATCGAAGACAAATCTGTACATTCCTATACCTGAGATAAATTCTGTAATCCAAACCATAAGTGCCTGCCTATTGTCAATTCGCCAATCTTTTGCTATTTTCCTTTCAGCCCAGTCAAAAATAAGGTCCTATATAATTATGGCAACTTCTTCGTGACCATGAACACTTTTACGTCTAAAAATCAGCTGTGTCCAATATTGAATGGTTTTGCTTTTACAATATTTCGAAGGACCTATTCTTCCTTGAACCTTTCAACACAATGCGACCCTAGAATTCCTCCATATAATACTGTAATAGGGAGGATCTTGTAGCCTGTCTGCGATTTATCCTTTGTATCCTTTATACAGCTTTTTATTAGAGCTTTCGGATATTTTGTTGTGTTTGGCTATGGAGAATCCGTTAGCACGCTATTTTTCAGAGTTATAAGTACGAGTATATTCGTAGTCAAGTTGAATACTTGATATTTTTGCTCATTTTATTCAAAAGTATTTTACACCAGTAACGCAATTAAGGAATTAACTCCTTTGTTTTGTATGTGCATCGAACTAAAATGATGTAAGGTTTTTAGCCTATTTTTTAGTTTTTGTCTTACAATGCATTGCATTGCCCTTGACAATGATGTATGGTTTTTACGGTCATTAAGTAGGTAACTAATCGTATTTTGGTGGATTAAAGGTTTTAGTTTATGTAATTTATTCTCATTTGTACGTTAATTCGACTGTTTTAGTAGAATTTATTGTTTTTGTTATTTATGTATGGTCGTATGGTCAGTGAGGCGTAGAACTGGCAGAGGAAGGATGAAAGGAGACTTTAATGCTGTTGAAATTAGATCCCTGAGGCGTATGTGGGATCTTTGAAATAAAACTTCTTTACGCACGCTTGACTTGGGGAGTAAGCTGGTGAATGCGTGACGAGATCGTTACGAAAAGTGTGATAGGGCGAGGTGAACGGAAGTTGAGAAGGAGATATTATTTTACTGTATTATTTATTTATATTATATTATTTTTGAGATATTAATTTACCCCCCCATACATACAAGCCCTGCTTACTTATGGGGGTACATCAAACATATCTACCATGTAATTAATTATCTACTGTATAAAATTTATTTGTAATTTACGTACCTAATTGTTACTAATAAAAAAAAAGATATAAGTTAGTGAAGATAGAAAAAGAGAGTTACGTTTCGTATTACTGTAGGAGCAAGAGAGAGAGGTGCGAGCACACATTTTCTTTCTCTCATAGCCATTTACGTTTCGTATATCGACACAGTGCAGGCCTATTGTCTGTATTACTGTAGGAGCAAGAGAGAGCACTGCGCGCGCACATTTTCTTTCTCTCTTCAGTGTAGTTTTACTTCAGTCGTATGGTCTAAAACATACTCGTTTTTTTTTAAATGTGAATACCTCACAAGAGTACCAGCTACTCCCGTCTGGAGTCAGTGAGACTATAGCATCCCCAATTGGGGTACGTTGCGAGACTGAAGGTAGTGGGTAGGGGAAGAGGAAGGAGGGAAAGTACCTGGCTATTCAGATCTGGTCACCAACACGGCTAAAGCCATTTCAAGCAGCGTTTCAATTCTGAATGGTGGTCTTACAGATAAACAGATTTTCGTCATCTTAACCATTGCTATTTATCTGATTTGTTTCGATTTAGGTAAATTAATTAATTTTCACACTAAATATAAATACACATGCACCTACTGCATATCTACACCGGCAGCTATCATAAATAAATATTCTTGAATAACATATATATTTGTTCGGACGAGTGTTGGATGCGGGTGTTTGTAGGTGTGTGGGTACTGCACAGTGTTGTGTAGACGGGAAGTTGTGGGTGTAATAGTGATTATTGAAAAGCAAAAGCACCTGGCGTGTTTATACTCATCTTCAATGGGCGGAGCTCGCATCCTCAGTCCTCAGTCCTCAGTCCTCAGTCAGGGATCTGATTCATTTATACAATGCATAAATGCCAGGCACCGATTCAATGCCCCACCGATATTTCTCAAACTTTTACTCAATAAAATAATTATTATTGCTCTTTGAAAATTATCAGGGTGAAGTAATTAACCCGTTTAATCACAGGAGACCATATTTGTCCCAACGCACATAGGTCTCATATAAAACACTGTAACTCCCTTACTATCATAATGAGAAATATGTTCTAATCGGTGTGAGAAAAGGAAAATACCACGCTTTATAATCCAATCTAAAAAAATAGACACCATAAAAGTAAAATGTACACTTTTATGTATACAAAGTTTTGAATCGCAAATTGAAAAAAAAATTGAAACTTCGGGAATTTTTTATAAATTATTTTTACTTAGAGCGACAAAAAAGTGAGTTTACAATATGTTTATTACAGTTGTCTAATAAAATGTATATATGTGTTTTTATGATTTTTTTATTATCAGTAACTTTAGTTAGAAAAAACGTAAGGTAAGCCATTTTGAAAACGTTTTTTTATGTTTGTATGCAAAAATTTTATAATTAAAAAAATATATGTTTATTTCAAATTATATAATTTTAAAGCGTATTTCATCATCTTATTATGTGTAGGCCACATACGGCTTTCCGTATGAGAATAATAATTGGATAATTTTTATAGCGCCGTTTTGTGAAAAATCACTGCAAGGACGCTGTACAATTTATTAAGAACTCTTAGGTTCTTGCGAGAAGCATTGATTTTCCAAACTTACCCCCTGCTATCCCCAACCGCTATCATGTCTCATTTGCAATCCCTGCTTCTGCCCCATTTATTTTTCATGGTGTCCATAAAAAGGTTATGCACCACAGGTTATACACTACAGAGAAGATTACAAATTTAGAACACATAAAGGTGGATTAAATGAGTGAGTGTTAAAAAGGAAAAAAAACAGAGTGTGCAATTCACACGCGGTAGAAGTTAAACCTTCAGAAAACTAAAGTAGACAAGAGTGGGAGACTACGAAGCACCGCACAAAGAGGAGACCGATATTCTACGAAGCACCACGCAAAGATTAGACCGATTATTCTATTTCATTCTTTCGCAGGCTAAACCCATATATGTATATGTTTGTCTCTTTTTAGTGTCGCTATTTTTCGTTTCATCGAGTTTAAAATCACAACGGTACTAACAAAGTTTTTACTTCAAAAGAAAAAAAATGTGTATTTAAAAACAAGCAGTGGCAATAGCAAATACAATATTTATTTATTTATATTATTATAAGTTAGAATATATATGTTGAACTAAGTTAATTGATTTCAATCAGTTATCGACCTATTTATATCTTAGCTGTAGGTACCTATGAGCTTTTTGCTATGCCTGGATTTGGTAACTTAGTCATCTAAAAATTAAAATCTTCTCTTTATCATCTGTTAAGACATTCCGTTTTACGACTCGACTTCTAGTATCGTCCCGGTGAGAGTTTAATTGAAATGGGTTAACGAAAATAATTTTATGTTACGTAAAATCAAATAAAATGTGAGAGTGATTCCTCGGGTTTCGTATCTCACCACTCGTTGAAATATTTTCAGTCAACCGTTTCTCAAGCAGTGAATCACGTAAACATAATTTAATTTAATCCTTCCAAAATCGGGCTTATTTTGTCGTAAGGTAAAAAAAAATCCACTTTGCAATAAAATTTAAATAAATGGAATATTTGTGAACACATCCGAAAACTAAACTTTCGAAAGGCGATGAAATACGCTTTAAAATTATAGTATTAGAATAACCATGTAATTTTTTAAGTGTAAAATTTCTGTAAGGTACGAAGAGTTAAAAAAAACACTTTGTTGAATAACGGCGTATGTGAAATTTTTATGTACAACATTTAATTCTAATTTACCATAAATTTTAATTTAATTTTTGTTCATATGAAGCAGATAGGTACTTTGTGATGTGACATTATAATTTAAAATAAAACAATAACTTTGTAAACACCACTTTTATTTTCTATACTTTATGCCGACCGGGTTTCGCTACCACCGTAACTTCTTCAGGGCAGTATAATACTCTACTAAAATTAAGTTACATGTGTTATAGATAATATATGATTTAAAACAAAATGGACTGGACTTCTCAAGTAGTAGTAAGGTAATTAACAATTAAATAAATTTAAATAAAAGTCCAATACTAAGGTTGTTCCCTATTGACAAAGAACATTCCCTTTCCCTTCCCAAATCTCCATCTTCACTTATGCCTTCTTCCTCTTTCACTTGAGGAGTCCAGATCATTTTGTTTTAAAACATATATTATCTATAACACACTTAACTTAATTTTAGTAGATTATTATACTGCCCTGAAGAAGCTACGGTGGTAGCGAAGGCCGGTCGACATTAAGGCGATCCACTAGTACAGGAAAAAATCGAAATCGGAATTCACGCCCTTTTATGGGAGGAGTTTAAAAATACTTGAGAAAAAGCTTTTGGAAAGGTTGGAAAAGATATTTGAGATTTTTATTTTTACATGTTGATTTCGTAAAGGCCGGTAAAAAACATTAATTGCTTTTTATGCATTGTTTATTGTACGTTGTTTCTCCGCTCCGTCCGGAGGAGTAATGACGGAAGAATGGGGCGGCTGCCAGTCGTTCTTCGGTGGACGGTATAAGGTTCACTTTGATATAACAAATTCGTCGACTGCCGTATTGTCGCCGTGATGTCAAAAATACCAACGCGAAAATGCATATTATATTTTACTTTGTGAGGTTCGGGCGTAAATATCATTTTTTTTCGCGATAATTATATAAGAAACTGAATTTGCCACATTATGCAATAAAACCATATCCGAAAAAGTGTTTATAAGTAGGAGAGTTTTCAGTTGAAAATGTTTTTTATGGACCTAATACTTTATTTTTTTCTAAGCTCATTAAAAGACTTATTTAAAAAAATGACCGATATTTTTAAGGGCCAAGGTATATTGTACACGCAGTATTTAATTGAAGCATCTATAATACTTCTAAGCGGTCAAATTTTCAAAACAAAAACATACGATTTTGTATGATTTTGCATTATTTAGTATGGCTTCATCTTAAGTATAGAAAATAAAAGTGGTGTTTACAAAGTTATTGTTTTATTTTAAATCTAATTTAATTGCTGTAATTTTCGCCCACAGTTTGAGCACTATCGGTTAAAGTGCAAGTTACGCAGTGCAGCTGTCTTGTTTTTTTTATCCCTTTATAGAAATACGATTATTTATAAAATAATGTTATGTCCCGATTCAATTCGGCCAAATTCCTTCGTTTTTTTTTTGCTATCACCGCGCATCGTGTTTATTTGTATGATGTGCAGTAGTATAGTAACTCCCACTTAAAATGTAACGGTTAGTGCCCCTAAAACTATCATGTTATTACGAAATCGGTGCATTAATTTTATTCATGAAGTTTGTGCTTAGGTTTAAATATTATATAATGGTTGAGAATACATAAATGTATTATTTCTTATGTAGGTAATGTTCTACTGTGAATTTGACCCTCGAAACCGTCTTTATAAGTTCCATGATAGTTGGTCCGTTGACAGTTGGCCCCCCGGCTTACTTATACATATAACATGCTGACGGTTTAGGGAAAATACGGTATACCTACACACTTACACAAAATATAACTAAGTGACCCGACGGGTTGTGCAGGGAGAATGTACCGCCGAATAACAACAATATTGATATTATTATAAAACATATTTTCCTTCAAATGCATCAAGGTTAAAACTACTTGTCTGTGTGCTGTATATACCAGCGTATATAAGTACAAAAAATCGACACCGTATATAGATTTTTTTTGATATTTATACCAACGTATATTAAAAGTATTCTCGAAGTCGATTTTACGTTTTAAATTGGTAAACAATGCGCAAAAAATTATATTTTTGTAGTAAATATCATTTCAAGGGGTTAATTGTTGGCGGATCAACTGTCGGTTCACAGTTTTTATATATTTTTTATTTATTAACCAATACATATAATATACAATTAAATATATAATATACGATATCAGTGGTAACAATACCGCCCTAATTGAGAAATTCTCGTGTTTAGAGAGGGAGCACTATAAGATTGACAGTACTATACAGTTGTTACAATTTGAATGTTATAGAACTACTTTTTTTTATACATAGTGAATAATAAGTTTGCATTTTTTTGTACATAATGGAAGATTTTTATACATAATGAAAATATAAGTTGGCATTTTTTTTTTGTACATAATGAAACATAATGTGAATTTTCATACATAGAGAAAATATAAGTTGGCATTTTTTGTTCATAATTCACAATTCCTAGCATACCTAGAGTTGTAAGATACCTAGTCTATGATACTACACATAATACATATTACGCTTCGTGTAAACATATCCATCCATGGAAATTCTTTATATGAAATTTTCTCCTTAATAATAATAATAGAGCGCCGTTTTGTGAAAAATCACCTCAAGGGCGTTGAAATATAGGCTTAATTTGAATTAATCAACTCTCTGTTGAAGCTTATTGACAAGTGTGAACACTCTTTCAACAAAGTTTATTATGTTTTTAGTTGAACAACTAAAGTTGAAAGCCCGTCTACTTTTTCCGTATAAATATGACTCATCGTTCGAGTTTCATGCCGAATCGCCACGTTTGAACACTTATTTAAACTAAGTTTTTAGTGCTGGCGAAAGTCGATATTAGAAATACATACTGTTATGGTATATCTGAAATGGTCGGATGATATGGTAGATTTATCGATCTGTTCCAAAGCTAGCCCTATTTTTGGGATCAAAAGCAAGATTTGTATAAAAATAGAAATGCCCGTGACAACACAGTTCAGAAATGGGTGTTCAAAAATAAGTCATTCAGAACCATGGACGGGAAGAAATTAGGATAAGTACTCAATGAAAAGCATAAAATAGTGGATACTTGAAAATGAATCTACCTTTGCCAAACATCTCAATTTATTTGTAATTTTGTTTTTACAAGGCCATAGTATCCTGTTTTTTTAAATTTATCTTGAATTTTAGACAGGTAACATTTTATCAAATTTTTCCCAAATTTGTAAATGATTTATGTTTGTATGTTCTAATATTTAAATACCATCTCTCAAAATTGTATTAGATGCCCCCTATTCAATTCTTCTTGGAATCTATTTCTAACCCAAATTCGACTTTTTTTGTGCCTTTTTAACAACAAATTTTCACCACCGTTCCGCAAAGTGTCAGAAATTATAGAGATGCACCTACTAATAATTTCAGTTGAAGCAATCTTGATTAAGAAGATCGACTCGATTTAAATTGAAACGTATGAACGAAATCTTTGATTTTCAATAAAAATTGTTCAGCTAAAACTGAATCGTCAGAATGAGGCATTATGGATATGCATTCTACACGATTACGCAACGACGCGATGTTATTCTTATTTATTACTTTTCTACATAGAAATTCCTTCCACCCACCTGACAGTGACCACTGAAGAACTGAACGGTTGGTGCAACCCACTATATCTACAGATAAACTGGGAGAAGTTACAAATTTTAGAATTATGTCATCTTGTTTCCTCTTTCTTGTTCATTGACTGAGTGTAGCGGCACGCCTATGTTTTGAGTTTTATTATGTTTTACTGTTCACTTACAAGTTTACGCCATAACGTTTTACTATGCGTAGGATTAAAAAAAACCGTTACCGTCTACTACTGTGGACATCTAATTGAGTGGAACTATCTTCACTACCTACGTAGGTTCTTTATTCTTTAATAGTTTTAACTTAAACGATGCCGGATGTTCGATACATAAATTTGCTGGAACAAATCCAGAACAATTCCTAATGCTGGCGCCAGACACGAGTTCAAATAAGTGTTCACTTCTTTGAAGACTTTGCTCACACATTTGGTCACTTATGTGTGTCTCTGCCAGATATGTGTTCAAAGATTTGATCACTTCTTTGAGCTCACAGTTTTTAAGTAGACCTCACATAACATGGACGACGATTTGGTCGACACAGTTTGCTTATATTATTTATGTGCGTGTAATTATTTATTACACATGCAAATAAATAAACAAAAACAGCCAAAACGGAGACGTGAATGGATGTGTGAAATGTATGGTAATAGAATAAGGTATAAGTGAATTTTATTTTAACAGCTAGCACAACACTTACAAAAATAAATCAGGGAAACTATAAGTTACCATACTTATACTATATATATATATATATTTTTTTTTTTACATGAGCTCCACACAGGAGACCCTGAGGAAAATAATTTCCCTCAGGGCCTATGTCATCTTTGGGGATGCTGTGTGGCGGGTTTTTAAAGGAAAGGAAGGAGAGTTCTGGGAAAGAAAGGGGTTTAAAAGGTGGGTAGGAATCTGGGGTTCAGTGTATCCTGGTCATCCGCCTCCAAGACCTAGACAAACCTCACCCCATGAAGCCGGGCACCCCTGCTAAATCACCAAACGTAGCAAACCACTTGGGGTGACCTATGGCAGAGGTGTTGGTTATCCAATAAAGGTTCCCGGGGCGGCGGTACCCATTCCCGTCTCCCAAATTGAATATAGAATACTTTTAAGATAATGTTTTCCCTGTAGTCGTTTTTATTTAAAAACCGTTGTTGATGAATGATGCCTAGACCAGTGGGTTACTTCAGTAATTTTTGGAGAATGTCTTTTCTCCACGACGACGCTCGCGCTACTGGGCTTCGCGCAGTGTGGCAGGCATACAAACATTTGGACTTTGATCCCTTTGATGTGCGCTAAAGAAACCGACACGGAACGGCAAAGCGCACTTAAGTGTTCAAATAAGTGAACACAGTGTCAAATGCCCGTGCCACACATGTGAACACAGTGTCAAATGCCCGTGCCACACATGTGAACACTTATTTGAACACTTCTTTGAACACATGTCTGGCACGGGCATAAGGTATATGAGGTATATCTATACGCAAACGCATGAAACCAAGGGCGTAGCTATAGCATTCATAAGAGGGGGGGGGGGGTTCAATCACTGGTTATAAAGTAAGTCAAGTACGTTCTGTAACACCCAGATAACAGGTATGTAAATGCACATGCTTTGCACCCCGTAGCACATTAAAAAAAAAAACAAAGTAACACGCATCAAACCGACTTCAACGTACCGACCACGAATTCCGTGTTCTTTGGCCATCTTATCGCAGTTCCTCTCGAGACAATGGACACAACCTTCCACTTACCTGTCTCCATTCACCATTTACCAGCTTTTCGTGACACTAATTACTGGTAACAACGGCCTGTACCGATTACATAAATCCGGTAGGTATTATTACGTCCATACTTGGATATAATGGTCGGCAACGTTAGTGCCTCGTGGGGAGTGTTATGGTAGTTATTTTATTATTAGTTAAGTGTGGGTGAATAATTAGTCACATTGGATGCACCGCTCGTGTCTACAATACTTGAGGTGGGTTATAAAAAGATGGGGTCGAGAACCTTTAGTTTCATCGTGGATATTGTGAAATGAATGAAGGAGAGACACATTCGAACATTAAACTATAAAATGTCTTTAAGATGAAGCCATACTAAATAATGCAAAATCATACAAAATCATATGTTTTTGTTTTGAAAATTTGATCGCTTAGAAGTAGTGCCCGATTGAACTTTCGGTTTCGGTTTCGGCCTAGTTTCGGCCAAAAAACGAGTTTCGGCTTAGTTTCGGTTTCGGCCGCCATCCAGCCGAAACTATGGCCGAAACCGAAACTGAATTCGGGAGGTTTCGTCCTGCGATCGGACATATTCGGTGCACTGAACTGCGAGCTACGAAGTGTCATTTTGCTGCGTCCGCGCTCATAGTCGTGTCATCGTGTGAAAACTCTATTTATTTTCATGTATAACGTGCATTACATATGTTGTTATTGTAGATAGGTAGGTACTTAATTTTAATTATATTGTAGTTTAAAAAAGAGTGTCATACAATATGACTAAAGTTTAAACGAAATTATTTTGTTCTTAAGATGAAAGCTCTTCATTTAGTTTGAGAGAAAACACTTCTTTTTTTCATACATTAAGTATTATTTGCATTAAAAATATGTTGTTATTGTAGGTAGGTAGGTACTATTAATTTTAATTATATTATTGTAGTTCATTAAAAGGAGTATTATTTGCATTAAAAATATTTTGTTATTGTAGGTAAGTAGGTACTTTTTAATTTTAATTATATTGTAGTTCATTAAAACGAGTGCCATACAATATGACCAAAGTTTAGAAGAAATTATTTTTAACTTTATTAAATGAATATTTAATTAAATGAAGACAATATTAGCGAAAGCGATCCAGATTTTTTATATTATAATTTAAGATTTTTGATATTATAATTTGAGAGTCTCCAGATATTCGATTGAGTTTCGCTAATATTCTCTTCATTTAATTAAATAGAAATTATTTTGTTCTTAAGGTGGAAGAGTATTTTAGTTTAGTGTACTTACACAAATTAGGTTTTAAAAAAAATTGTGTTCTACGTAGTTTTGTTATTTGAAATAAGGAGTGATAATTATGTTATATTTATTTTTAGTTCAAATATCAGAGACTAAATGATTGATATATGATTTAAAAATGAAGACTGACTGATTAAGATTGACAATTTTTTTTCCACGAAAACATGACCTTATATGGAAGTTTCGGTTTCTGTTTCGGTTTCGGCCGAACCTGAGATCGAAGCCGAAACTCAGTTTCGGTTTCGGCCGTAAAAACTAGTTTCGGTCGGACGCTACTTAGAAGTATTATAGATGCTTAAATTAAAAATATTTGTCATTTTTTTATAATTCTTTTAATAAGCCTATAAAAAAATAAAGTATAAGGTCTATAAAAAGCACTATCAAGCCCAAACTCTCCTATTTATGCACCCCTTTTCGGATATGGCTTTATTGTATAATGTGGCAAATTCAGTTTCTTTTATAATAATCGCAAAAAATATATATTTACGCCCGAACTTCCCAAATGAAAATAAAATATGAATTTTCGCGTTGTTATTTTACAATACGGCAGCTAGTCGACGAATTTGTTTTTTCAAAGTGAACCCTATGCCGTCCACCGAAGAACTACTGAATACGCCACACCCATTTTCAGTCAGACCTCCCCCGGCTGTAGCGGGGAACAAATACCTTTTCCAACCTTTCCAAAAGCTTTTTCTCAAGTATTTTCAAACTCCTCTCTTAAGGGGGCTCGAATTCCTATTTCGAGTTTTTCCTTGACTATTGGATCGCCTTAACTACATTTTTTTTAGCATTATGTCGGGGAATGGTTGTCAATTGTAAAGTTTGCCTTCAGGAGCATAATACTAGCGCAGACCCGTGAAAATGCAGGTATTTTAAAATTTATTGTAATATCATTTGTGAAGCTGAAAGTATTTATAAAATACTGGCGAGTTCCCGGCATGCATTGCACTACCATTTAAATATTGGAATTGCGCCCTTGACCTCTTCCCCTCCTGTATTCCCCCTCCACCTTCCCCGGCTTCCCCCTCCACTCTTCCCCGGCTTCCCCCTCCACTCTTCCGCACAAAGGCGGATCCCCCTCTCGCGTTCCTCTCCCCACCTCCCGCGTTTTAATGTATACGTTCCCAGCTTCCCCCCTTCCGTGAATCTCCCCTCTTTCATTCCCTTCCGACCCTCCCAGATTCCCCTCTCCCGCGCATTCCCATCCCCCTCCCGCCTTCCCTCACTGCCGCTAAACTACGTGAAATCCACAATTTTTTTTTAAACAACCTGCGCGTCATCTATTGCAAAAATTTTATACAAATTCCATAACGCCAGAGCTCACCAGTATATATAGAAACCTTTAAGAACGTTCGCACAACAACTTACCAAAGTTTCATCACAATCGGATGGAAATAATTTCATAACTCATACACGCAAAAGATCGCGGACTTGCGCATATCAAATCCCCAAAGTTTCATCGAAATCGGATCTATTGCAAATTTTTAATGCAAATGCCAGACTCACCAGTATACCTTGTTACGATACGCCCCTGAAGCGAGTAAATACGAGAGCACAAAGCGCAGCACAAGTCCACACGGCTCGGCCGCCGCCTCTCCCCGCCCCGTATCCTGTTTCCCCTTGCCTCTCCCCCGTGCCCGGCCACTCTCGGCAGTCCGCTGCTTTCCCCACAGAAGAGATCTGAGCGCCTTTGCGAACGGACACGCTAGCGGCCCACTATAGCCGGCGGACCCAATTCAATGGGGCCGCGATGTATTATTGAAATACCTTTGAGTATAATCGGCCTTTTGCCACACTATAGTTCGGTCTATTTAGACTACGAAAGTGCCTGATGAAGCTGCCACATGAGACGAGGTTCCTGCCAACCTACATGTAAGCTGTATCTTGATTTCCTCCTTAAATGTTGTCCGTAATTCAGTGAAATGTAGGGCCCCCGCGGAAATCACGACTCGGAGAGTTTCGTTTTGAGAGAGAGTCAGAGAGAGTTAAACACTTTAGCTAGGTTTGTGTAATTTGCATTTCTTGTAATTGAATTGTACTGTAGAAACCTATGTATGTGTTTGAGTTTGCAATACATGTCTAAATGATTTAACATTGTTATTATTCTGCTACGGCGGGAGGATTGTTGACCAGTGAGGATCCCGTGGGTCACCGGAGGATGGAGAGAAGTTCCCTAGCCTTGAGCTGCCCACCCCCCTGAATAGAGAGTACCATAGTCCCGCTGAGAGCTAGTCAGGGACGTGTTTGGGCCCTGGTGTTGGTTTAGAAGCCGACATCGAGGCACCCTAACAATTGGCGCATCAACGTGGAGCCTGGAATTTTTTTTTTCTCTATCCCGGTCGCTTTGCGGGACCCTTGTTTGTCGAAATCCTCCCCCTAACAACTGTCGCCCGATCGTGGGGTTGGAATTTTTTTTCTCTATTTCGGTCGCTTGGCGGGACCCTTGTTTGTCGAAATCCTTCCCGCATAACAACTATTTTGTAAACATTAATTATGCCTTGTTATTCTACAGTGAATCCTGTGAAAAAACCACAGAAACCAATATGTAAATTAGATCCATAACGGATCTGACTGGAATTATAAATTGCATCGCAAGTTGAAACAACGGCCATTTTGAGTACCCGAAACGCCGCGAATCTGATTGCGCACGCGTCACCAAACAGCGAGCGCGTAGCAACAGCAATCCGCGCCAAATCCAACGGCCTTTGTTTCACGCGATATTCCGGATTGTGCGCGCAAATGCCTTGTTCCCGCCGATATCCTAACCGACTGTTGCTAGGCTGCGTTTTAAATCCAAACCGTTTTTTATGACTGAACCGGGATACCAACGGAAATCATTGATTCTGGAACCCCAGTTATTTTGCGAATTCCTTAATGAAAATTTCGGACTTACGTATTTTTATTATTTCTGCACAATATACCAATTGGCCCACTTGTGTCTGTCAAATTAGTACAATTTAATGTTTCTCCAAATGGACAAAATAATGACTTTCTTTCCCCATTGTACATTATAGGTACTGTTTTTTTTTCAGCATAAGTGAAAGTGAATTGTGTTTTTTCCCTTACATAAGTGAAAAGTGGAATAATAATAAAGCCAATGACTGATTCCATGAATAAATAAAATAATTTTAATATGGTTGGATGCAATAAACCCCATATTCAGTCATTTTCATCCGGAAGTTTGTCCTTTATTTGCCAGAAATGTGCCTTTTGTGAACTTTAGTGCCTTTCTCAGTGCAAAGTGTTTTGTGAAAATAAAAAACCTGTTTTCTAAAGGTCAGTCCTGGCAAAATTTTTCTAAAATAAATAAATACTTGTGAATTTCACAGTTTTCTCAAAAGTGGTCAGTGAAATACAAAAACCTTTACCACTAAGGTCTTTCCACGCAAAATTTTTTCTCGTCTGCCTCTCCTTGACAAGAATTCTGGTGTCATGTATACAAAACACATTTGGAAGTGCCAACAGTGATCACCAAGTGAAAAGTGCCTCACAAAAATTAATTTTTGCGCTTTCTAAAGGAAACCCCTGGCCAATTTTTTTTCTTCTCCTCACCACCCAGGAAACTCGCAATGGAGGACAAGCAAGCTATTACACCATCCAACTTGGGTACCATTCCCAATGTGCATAGTTTATCCAAAGCCCACTTACAAGCTGCTTTAAGGGATAGAGGACTCTCGCCATCAAGCAAATCTAAATCTACATTGAAGGCATATGCACTTTTATTCAACAAAAAGTACATTAGGAGAATAAATCTCGCCCCCTCCAACGAAAATAATTCATGTTCGGCTACGCAAGTTTTGGATAATCTTGACAAAGAACCTACGCCGCATGTAATGATAAAACAGGACGTCGCACCCATCTTGACACAAGATAAAACTTACGATTTATCCTCTTGGAAAGTCAAATATAATGGCGTCTCCGATGTGCTGGATTTCATTGACCGTATTGAAGAAACGGCTACAATCAAAAATATCCCATTCGAGATTCTACGGAGAAACTTTATAGAACTCATCTCCCCAGAATTAATTCCGTGGCACCGCATCCAAAAGACTAAATGCAAAGATTGGAATAAACTCAGAGCTGCCCTAATCTCTAGCTTTGAAAAAAAGGAGGCCCAGCACCGGATCAAACTATCTCTACTATCTATTAAACAACTAGTAGATGAACCTGTGGCTACATTCATAGAAAGGGCTGAATCCATCAACATCAAGCTTTCACATCCTGTTCCGGAAGCTGAACTATTACCAGTCATAACTGATGGCCTTTTAAGCAAATACGAGAACATCATCACCTCACAGAAAATTGCATCCCTGGCCCAGCTAAACGAAGTCTGTCTCCTCCTGGAATCGTACCAGGATAGGAAAAACATAAAGAATGTGTCGAATAATGTGGTTGTGCCAAGCCGTTCGTCTGGTTTAAAGCCAGAATTCGACAACAAAAAAGTGTGCTCCTTTTGCAAAAAAGTAGGCCACCTGGCCGCTACTTGTTTCAGGCAAGCAAGACTTCTGGAATCCAAGGAACCCCGAACCTCCAAGAGACACCACTCTAGGGACCGCTCTCCTCCACGCGACGAACTGCGCAACATTTTCAAGAAATCAAGGCACAATGCAGAAAGGTTACAAAACCCAAGCGATGTCAGACCTCAGGTGGATTTCTCCAAGCCCCCACCAAATTTCTACATGAAGAGGCCAAAAAACTAAATAATAACCTCTCAGGTACCCATTCTGAACCAAGGTCTAAAGAATGGACTGATTGGTTATCACACATTAAGTATTTTAACCAGACCTTAAATGTTTCCTCGGTTTGTTGCAAACAAGCTAAAGATGGGAGACCCTATGCTCTTTTCTCTGTTAACAATGTGCCCTTTTCCGGATTACTTGATAGCGGTGCATCTGTCAGCTGTCTTGGCAACAATGCTCACCTGCCTTTTGTTAACAGTGATTTTAAAATTTCGCCACAAACAACACACCTGACGACTGCGGATAATGTTTCCCAGCCGGTCATCGGTACCCTTGCACTGCCAATTAATTGTAACAATAAAATAATTACAATCAATTTTCTAATAGTGCCCTCTATATCCCAGAATTTCATCCTTGGCGTTGACTTCTGGAAGGCTTTTAACGTTGCTCCCCAAGTATTTAATACTCTTGGCGAAACCTCCACTGCTGCTCAAATTAGTGAGATCCGCACAATAATACCTCACGAAAATTTAAGCACGGACCAAGCTCTCCAACTAAAGGAAATGGTCAATAAATTCGAATCAATATCTTTCGAAAAATGTGGATTGGGTTTGACAAATTTGGTAGAACACCACATTAAAACCAATGGCCCACCCATAAAGCAACGTTATTACAACTTAGCCCCCCAAAAGCTTAAACTTTTGGAAAAAGAACTTGATGAAATGTTAAAAATGGGTGTGGTGGTTCCCAGCAGAAGTGCATGGACCAACCCAACTCTTTTGGTTTCTAAAAAAGATGGCTCCGCACGTTTCTGTCTCGACAGTAGACGTTTAAATTCTTGTACGGAAGCTGACGCATACCCCTTACCTTACGTCCACGCGACCTTAGACAAACTGCGCAACGCCAAGTTCATCTCCTCTGTTGACCTAAGCAAAGCTTTTTGGCAAATAACTTTGGACGCAGAATCGTGTGAAAAAACTGCTTTCGTTGTACCTGGTAGGGGAATGTTCCATTTTAAAAGATTACCCTTTGGTCTAAAGAACAGCCCCGCCGAATTACAAAGACTGATGGACAAACTCTTCGGTCCTGAAGTCGATAACAGCCTGTTTTGTTACCTTGACGACCTCATCATCGTCAGCGACACCTTTGAAAAACACCTATTAATGTTGGAAAAGGTTTTTCAACAACTCAAGTTCGCTGGTTTAACCATCAACTTGAAGAAGTCTGAATTCTGTAAGTCCCGTTTACGTTATTTGGGATTCATTGTCGACGAAAAAGGTCTAAGAACAGACCCCGCTAAGGTGGAAGCCATGGCAAATTTTCCCCGACCCAAAAACGCGAAAGAAGTCAAAGGTTTCCTTGGACTTGCAGGTTACTACAGAAGATTCATCAAAGACTTTTCCACAATTGCAGCCCCCTTAAATAAAATTACCGGCACCCGTAAAGGTGTCAGCAACTTCCGATGGTCTGCTGAAACTGAAGAAGCGTTTACAACTTTAAAAAATGCCCTTCAAAAAGCCCCCGTTCTGAATTGCCCGGATTTTGCACTCTCTTTTACCCTCCACACGGATGCCTCCAACGTAGGAATCGGTGGAGTCCTAACTCAAGAATTCCCAGATGGCGAACACCCTGTAGCGTATTTTTCCCGTACACTAAATAAACACGAGAAAAACTACGGAATTACCGAAAAGGAGTTATTGGCTGTATTGGATTCTGTTCACCATTTCCGCGGTTACATAGACGGTAGCAAATTTACTGTAGTCACAGACCATAGTAGTTTGAAATGGTTGATCTCTTTAAGTAATCCCTCCGGTAGACTCGCTCGTTGGGCCTCCCGTTTGTCTCAATTCAATTTTGATGTTGTACACCGTAAAGGCGCGGACAATATTGTTCCTGACGCTCTTTCAAGAATTGAATTGGCTTCATTAAATGTTGACACAATTGCCCCCCCTCCATCTACAAAAGATGAATGGTACTTGAAAATCTTCGAAGGTTGTAAAAATAATCAACAAAAGTTTCCTAATTTTATCATAAAAGAAGGACAACTATACCGTAATTGCAAGGTACCACTATCCATCCTCGAAGATTACTCTTGGAAACTTGTCGTTCCCCTCGAAGGAAGAGAACAAATAATAATTGACAATCATAGTGCTCCCGACTCTATACACCCAGGAACTTTCAAGACGTATAAAAAGATTTCCTTGAAGTATTACTGGCCTGGTCTTTTCAAACAAATTCGCAATTACATCTCTAAATGTGAAACTTGTAAAGCTTATAAACATAGCACGGCAGCACCTGCCGGCCTAATGGGTAACCCCAAACGCGCCGACAGACCCCTACAGTCATTGTCAATGGACCTCGTCGGACCTTTTCCTCGAAGTTATGCCGGATACATGCACATACTTAGTGTAGTGGATGTTTTCACCAAATTCTGTTGGATCTTCCCTTTAAAAAGAGCCAATGCGTCCGCCATCATCAAACTTCTGGAAAAACACATTTTTATACCTTACGGAACACCCAGAACCGTAATTGTTGATAACGGAAAACAGTTTATTGCCCAGGAATTCAAAGAATTTCTTGCCAAATACGGAATCAAGGACATTTATTATAACACCTTGTACACTCCCCAAAATAACACTGTCGAACGTTACAACCAAACAATCAACACAGCTCTAGCTATTCTAGTTGATAAAGATCAACGCACTTGGTGTAAAAACCTAGATAAAATTCAGGCCGCTATGAACAACACTGTTAACCTGGCCACTGGTTACACACCTTTCTTCTTAAAACACGGTATGGAACAAGTCGTCCATGGTTCTCTACATAGGGACACAAACTTTCCTACGTCATCCGCCACCACAAGCAACCCTACCGCAGACTATGCCCATCGCTTGGAAGAACTGTCGGCCATTTACAGTGAAGTCACTGATGCTTTGCTCCTGGCTCACCAAAAGAGTGCGGACAGATATAACTTACGTAGAAAACATGTCACCTTCAATACAGGAGACATAGTTTGGAGAAAGAACAACACACTTTCCCAAGGAGCCATGTATTTCTCTGCTAAGCTGGCACCACGTTTCGTGAAGGCCAAAGTCCTAAGGAAAATATCAGACCTAGTGTACTCCTTGTCTGACTCATCTGGAAAGCACATTGGTAATTACCACATTAAGGACATTGTAAAGTCTGGAAGTGAGGAGTCAAGTAAAACTGCCCCCACTATCTCAGCAAACGTAAAATGATCCAGTATGTATCACATTTTTTTTGTAAGCTTACAGAGTCTTACTACGTCAGGCGTGTATTGTGTCAATCACATGCCCATCGTTTCGTAAATGAAACAAGTTGTAAATTATTTTGTAAATTAATGCGTACTCTCCTTGAAGTTACTTTCAAATGTTGTTTTTGCACTGTTTTTTCTTTCCCTCACGGCAATTTTTTTTCTTTTATTTTTTTTCACCTGTTCTAAAACTGATCACTTTGGAACGGAGACACTTTTCGAGTTTCATGTTTGGGAAGTCGCGAGCCCATTTATTGTCTCAACACGTACACTACGCAATGTTCATGCCATGTCATACCCTGCCTTGTCATGTAATTTTGTAATTTTTTTATTTATTTTTTGTTGCATTTTTGTCGTGTGGAAAGGAACTTTCTCACCTGTTCATTTTGTTCATGTAAAGTAGTTGACAATTGCCCATCGGCGTGTCGTTCTAGAAGTCGGGTTTTGTAAATTCCAAAGTGTTAAATTCCGACTCAGAACCAGTTAACTATTTTTACAATTTTTCCTTTTATCTTGTTCATCATGAGTTGTAAAACCTTCCGAGGTATCTCTAGCATGAAAATCAAACAGTGGTTACTTACATAGTCGCCCCTCGTGTAAATAAGTTTTTTTCAATTTTTTCCTCTTAAATTAAAAATTGATGGCGTCCTACCCAAATTCATGCTCATGTACCCAAATTGGATATCGACACGTCCATTTTGGAACTCGTATTTATAAAACCAATGATTGGTCTTTATAACCCTGTATATAAATCAATTTGGCTCGTTTCAACTAAAGTACGTAAAACCGAATCATCCGGTCTTTGGTTGTTATAACAAAGCCACTGTTTTTTTGTTATTTTGTTTTTTGCCTGTACGTTACGTATGTCTTATATGACACGTTTCAACCCTACGAGACAGGTTAATAAAACCTTATGGTCATCCTGATTTTGGAATTCACAACTTTTAGGTGTCCATTTAACCAAGTATTTGCAACCCAAATTGCACATAACCTGGTATGTTTGTAACTGCACAAAGGGTATGTAAAACCGTAATTGGTCCCTTTTCTTTGGTCTTCCTCACTGCAGGTTGCCACAACAGACAGTATGTAAAACCATTATAGGTCTGTCTTTGTTTTAAATACTTGGTGTAAGTAGAATTATACTCTGCCATCACTCTTGTACTTTGTGACACATGAAGTGACATCAAATTGTCTATCTTCTCTGTCGTACGCTCTTGGGCTACGGAGTTAGTTAATCTAACGAATCTTTATAAACTGTGTTAAAACGAGCATCGTTAACGTTTATTGTGTTGTATTTAAACGTAACCCACCGTTATAGGAGAGATCCTTAGAACATCCACCGTCATAGGAGAGATCCTTAGAACATCCACCGTCATAGGAGAGATCCTTAGAACATCCACCGTTATAGGAGGGATCCTTAAAATACCTGCCACGATACGAGAAGTTCGTCATAATCACTTTTGCTCATAGCTAAATGTTATTGAGTTGGTCGTGTGTCATTCATTTGTCATGAGTACCGCTTTTGTATTTTGGTCGTGTGTCATCAATTTGTCATGAGTACCGCTTTTGTATTTTGGTCGTGTGTCATTAATTTGTCATGAGTACCGCTTTTGTATTTTGGTCGTGTGTCATTCATTTGTCATGAGTACCGCTCTTGTATTTTGGTCGTGTGTCATTAATTTGTCATGAGTACCGTTTGTATGTATAATTGTGTACAACCCTTGTACACGAGACGTGGAGACGTTAAAACACTTACCATGAGTCGTGCGAACGAAATAATATCAAACCTTTTGTGTGCGATCTACGAAATGTAGTCCACAACCCTTTGTTGTCATTCAACGCCAATGCCCGTGGACCTCCTGTTTTTTACTTCTTTGCAAAAAGGAAAGAAGCCCAGGAGTATCTACTATCCCAAAAGGACTAGTTTGTAGCTTCACTGCTAACTATGGGGCAGAGTGCTGTGGGAGTTAATCGATTGAGCACAAAACCACCCAACTCGTTGTCTGGGGAACGGATAAGAAAACCCCCAGGTTTGTGAAATTGGAGCAAGGGTCTGTCTTTTCTCACAATCACGCAGGAGTTTTTAAAATGACCCCTAATCTTTTGCCCAATACACGCAAAAGATTAGTCTCTTTGTTAATGTGTATTCAAATTTCTCCTCATCCTTAACAATTGTAAAGAGTCAGGAAATCTGCTGGTTGATCAGGTTTCATTCTCACATGGAGTTTGAAGTGGAAATTAGTCCAGTCTCTAGCAAGTTTCGTCACTCAACTCCTTTCCTTTTCCTTTCCTTTCTCCTCACCATCATGTTCTCAGGTATATGTTATGAAGAGGAAAATCTGTTGTTAACCATAATTCGCCCTCACTGGGAGTGCGAATCGGTAAATTAACCAATTATCAGCAGGCTTTCTCCCTCACTCTCTGCATATGTCTCACCTTTTGTTCTTTTTCTCAATTTTACGAAACACATTCATGAATGTTGGATATGTACGATATGCACTTGGCGTACCGTCTGTCTCCTTTTGACAACCTTTATTCATGAATTGGTTTCTCTGCTTTTACCGTGACTCATTCACGACTTCTTTGTCTTGTTCTTTGAAATTCTACAAAAAATGTTACCACCTTTATGTTAACATAGGCCATGGAAGGCCGGTTGTTTTTTAACCAAGACATATTGTCACTCGGCAAACGCCAAGTCATCCTGGTAAAGGAAAATGTTCATGTAATCACAATTTAGTTAGAAAACTCTCTCTTCGTCACTCTCTGGGTCGGTGGTTAAAACTTCGTTTATTTCATTATCTGGACACATTTTGTTTCTCTCCAAACCTTTTCTTCATTGGTCCCTAGGCAGGTAAACTTCAAGAATTTTGCTCTAATAATAATTTCTCCCGGATTAAAAAGAAGCCCAGGCGGATGTCATCACCAACAGCCAAGCTGAGCTCCACTTCCTGACAGCACGCGCTGTGGTTACTAGGTCCCTCCTGCTGCCATTTTTCTACGCATTTGTTCCTGAAAGCACAGACCATACCACCCATATGTATGTTGTTTTGTCGTGCCACAGCAAGTTGAGTTGTCCCACTATACATTATGACACTCTGAACCACCTTTTGGGCACGCTAGCTCCTAGGTTTGTTCTTACTCTTGCTATCAATGCCAACCATGTCGTCTCTTGCGCTGTCATGCAGTGACGCATATATCGTCATGTGTAAACCATCATTACCTTGACCTCCAGTATTCGCTGAATGCGTACCAATACAAGTTATGTTGAGCTACATTATGCTTCAATAACCATTATATACGATCCGTGTTTACCTTAATAACACTTAGGATTCGTACTGGCATGTCTGCAGACACTGGATTCTCCTCCTCAATGACCTCTGTAACCATAGTCGCGGCACAGCAACCACAGTCTCCACTTCGTGAACTTCGACGTTTTCAACGAAACCAAGTGTTTTCTAAGGCCCAAGTGTACTTTTGAGTGTTATCTCAAAGGGGTCTGATTACAGTGATAATGTAATCCTTAGAATCTGTGAAACCACGTCCTCCTCTTCGAAATTCTCCGAAACCAAACAAATCCACGCTTCGCAAACTTAGCTCCCAGACCAATGAAACCTTAGAATCACACAGGCATTTTTGTTCTTGTTTTTTTTTTTGTTCTTCGATTGTACAAATATGAATTGTTATTTTTCAATTGCATAACCATGTATTGTTATTTTTCAATTGCATAACCATGTATTGTTATTTTTCAATTGCATAACCATGTATTGTTATTTTGTTCAATTGCATAACCATGTATTGTCATCTTTCAATTGCATAATCTTGTATGTTGTTTCACACCATGTACTTTCACCAAAACTGTTCTTTTCCAAACATTGTATGTACCCCTCACCCATTCCCTACAAACATTGTGACCTAAACTATAACATAAATTGCATGTTCTAGCTAGGCACCTCTCAAGCAACGAATCTCTCAAAAACCCCAATGGAAGTTTAAGAGGATTTTTTTTTCCTACAGCTCCATTGCCACGTCGCTTTTTTTCCAAGCGCGGGGGGAAGTGTTACGATACGCCCCTGAAGCGAGTAAATACGAGAGCACAAAGCGCAGCACAAGTCCACACGGCTCGGCCGCCGCCTCTCCCCGCCCCGTATCCTGTTTCCCCTTGCCTCTCCCCCGTGCCCGGCCACTCTCGGCAGTCCGCTGCTCTCCCCACAGAAGAGATCTGAGCGCCTTTGCGAACGGACACGCTAGCGGCCCACTATAGCCGGCGGACCCAATTCAATGGGGCCGCGATGTATTATTGAAATACCTTTGAGTATAATCGGCCTTTTGCCACACTATAGTTCGGTCTATTTAGACTACGAAAGTGCCTGATGAAGCTGCCACATGAGACGAGGTTCCTGCCAACCTACATGTAAGCTGTATCTTGATTTCCTCCTTAAATGTTGTCCGTAATTCAGTGAAATGTAGGGCCCCCGCGGAAATCACGACTCGGAGAGTTTCGTTTTGAGAGAGAGTCAGAGAGAGTTAAACACTTTAGCTAGGTTTGTGTAATTTGCATTTCTTGTAATTGAATTGTACTGTAGAAACCTATGTATGTGTTTGAGTTTGCAATACATGTCTAAATGATTTAACATTGTTATTATTCTGCTACGGCGGGAGGATTGTTGACCAGTGAGGATCCCGTGGGTCACCGGAGGATGGAGAGAAGTTCCCTAGCCTTGAGCTGCCCACCCCCCTGAATAGAGAGTACCATAGTCCCGCTGAGAGCTAGTCAGGGACGTGTTTGGGCCCTGGTGTTGGTTTAGAAGCCGACATCGAGGCACCCTAACAACCTATACAGAAACCTTCAAGAACGTATGCACAACAACTTACCAAAGTTTCATCGCGGATAGCATAGGAAATAATTACATAACTCATATGCAGAAACCATCGCGGACTTGCGCACATCAAATCCTTAAAGTTTCATCGAAATCGGATGGAATGATTTAGGAGCGCATAAGGGACAAACAAAGAAACATTCATATTTACAAATGATTATAATGGTTTACATAGTAGCATAAAAAAATATGTATTCAGCAGCTGTAAAAAGATTAATTGTAGCATTTTGTGAACACCTCACTGGGAGAACCTGTGCTGAGGTGTTCGCATGTTTAGAATAAATGGTTATTATATTATTCTGAATCTCGACATGGCCCGACTCAAATATCCTTGATCGTGCCGTGTCTTCCGCGGACGTCCCCGACTTACTCTACCATTCACATTTGCGTCATATATTCTCCTAACACTCCTTACTTCGTTAATTCGCTCTACATGCCCGAACCATCTGAGTGTGCCGTTCTCAATTTTACTCATTACGCTTACGTCAACCTTGCATCCACATTCTCACACAATCATACATGGTTTTTAGAACGTAAAACATTACTTTATTTTTATTATTTTTAAATTCGAAAATCGCGAATTTCCGGTAACGATCCATGTTTAGTTAGTTTAGTACCCCTTCTCCTCAGGACCCGTGCGACTGTATATATACGTGTACGCCATATGTCTGGGTACCTTCATACCATAATCATTACAGGATATTATTTTTAGATGCAGTCACGGTGCATAGGTTCATAGGTAGGATAGGTAGGACTAGGACTAGACCTAGAACTCCCTGAACGCAACGTCTCGGGTTAAAAATGCATTTGTAACGCTTTGTCGACTCATTTCAAATATACATTTATCTTGCTTAGATACCCTTTCGATGAACATTATTATTTAATACAATTAATGGGTACAATTTTTAAAATCTTTGAACACAGACATTTATTTTTGTAGAAGTGCAACTATGAACAGAACTGTAGATATTCTCAGTATCACCCTGGTGTTTATAATACCGCCATTCAGAATTGAAATGTTGCTTTTTAACTTTGTGTTTTTTAACTTTTTTTATTGGTTTTGTCAATAGTGATTCACATCAAAGCGCTCACAAATACAATTACCTTCAACATGGTTTATGCTATCACTAATTGATTTTCTGCTTCACAATACCAATAAAACATTCTGTAGAGGTTATTATACCCAACAAGATACCATCTCGATACTGTAAGCCTAGAAAATTATGTATAATATGTTGTACATGTAAACATACACATACATACAGCATTCTCATACGTATATGCACACATACATACATATACACACACATGCGATACATTAAATTCACAAACTTACAATTACAATTACAATTTGAAAAAAATTATGAAATTTTTATTAATTATTTTTACGTGAAACGACAAAAAAGTGAGTTGACGTTAGCGTTTATAATAATTTGTCTAATAAAATATGTATGCCTTTTTTTTCGTTAGCAGTATTTTTTGTTAGAAAAAATGTAAGGTGAGCCATTTTTTAAACTTTTCTATGTTTACAATAAAAAAATAATATTTCAACAATTATTTATATATTAGGCGTATTTCACCACTTTTCGTTGCGTTCAGGAATATTCCATTTATTTGGATTTTATTGCAGAGCGGAATTTTTTTTTCTTCCGACAAAATAGGCTCCAGGCCCGAGTTGTTAAATTTATAAAACTGCTTTATTTTATCGGCACCCTTTCGAATACATTATATGATTCCTCTTATATATTGGCTATGGTTATATTATTTTTTGTGGCGGCAGGTGATATAACATCTACCTAGGCGAGATGAAAGCGCGGATGAGAGCGGTAAGCCTGCGGATAGACGGGACAGACATATGGGGTGGGTAATGCGCCAAGATTTGAGGTGCTTCCTTGCCTAGAAAAAAATAGACCGTCCTTACGGCAGCTGTCGTGTGCCTTGGGGTAGATCGGGGAATAAAGGTGCGATGGGTAATAAGTTTTTCACCATTCCTTGTCGTTGTGTTTTTATTTTATTGCTATTTGTAATTTATTCAATCAAAATTGTGAGATTAAAACTTATCTAACTTATAAACGAAAAAGTTTGCATGGATATAGTATGTTTGTTACTCTTTCACGCAAAAACTACTGAATGGATTTTAATGAAACTTAACAATAATATAGTTCATACATCAGAATAACATATAGGCTATAATGTATAAAGCTAGCTAGAAAGCACGCATGGGAAAGGTGATTCAGGGAGAAACAATGTATTTCTTTGAATATGGCATTGCAACCCATGCCGGGAACCAGCTAGTATGACAATACACACTGAAAAAGTCGGATAAATCTAATATTTAAAAATCTGTGAAAGTTTTTTTTATGGGTTATCTCTTATCGGATGATTCGAGATGTTTACGTGTGTTTATGATCATCATTATAAACGCATACGTAAAAATAGCAAAATAATATTAAGTAAGATGAATATTTTTTTATAAATTCGTCAGAGTACCTGTGACCTGTAAAGGGCTGCAATCTGGGCAGCCAAAACACGTTAGAAGGAATCTAAAGAAGTGGAAGAAGATTTAAAATCATAACGCCTATATAATAAAATAGTACAGCGATAGCTCGTACGAACGTCACCAACGAAAAAAACAGAAGATACTAGAACGATCACGTCGTGTACTATCTGTCGCTGGGACTAGTATACAACGAAAATGTATGGAACATTATAATATATATTTTTTGGTAGGTATCGATTTTTAAAAAAAGTTGACATAGTTGACATTTGTCACATAGAACGGTTCGCTTCTTCGACTCGTTCTTGTATTATACATCTAGGCTGTGGAACGATTTGCCGGCCTCTGTGTTTCCTCATTCCTACAACAGTCTCTTCAAGACCAATGTTCATTATTTCCTCTTCTCAAAAAAACCTCCACATAGCATCTCAGATGACATAGACCCTGAGGGAAATTATTTTCCTCAGGGCTTCCTGTGTGGAGTTAATGTAAAAAAAGTTCCAATAACTACTCAGGATAAAATAATAAAGAACTAAAAACCTAAAAATGACTTAAAATAAATAGGTCTCAATGGTCGAGTTGGTTAGGGTGTTGGTCGCGGTAAGACAAGAGATCCTGGGTTCGATTCCCAGTTGCGACCGTTATCTTTTTTATTTTTCTGTGTCTTGTTCTGTTTCATATTTCGTTTAAATTTACAAGTATTATCTTCTTCTTCAATGATGTAACAAAAACACCTTTATCTTGATTAATTTTTGGGGTACACGCCGTGTTACACTACCTTTTTTACAGTATCTATCATCAGGGCAAATATATAGAGACAAATATATGCAATTCACAAAAAAATTCTGCCTCAATACAGGTTCACCTAGTGAGGCAGGCTATGCACAACTAAAAAATGCTACTTCTATATAACCGTTCGTACATTACTTTTATGTTTGTTAATTTTTTTGTACTGATGTAATCTATTTTTAAACTACATTGAACATGAACTTTTTTAGTTATATTGTTGCCAATTTCATTGAATGAAGATTTTTATTTTATATTTTTTATCGAAAATTGCGGTGAACTATATGCTTATGTATGTAGATGCGATGCCGTTTTGACCAAAAACCAAAAACACCGCTTCAAATTGACATAATAACTACTGCATTATGTTATGTGTGATGCACATTGTTCCTATTGTAATACTATTGTATATTGTAATGTAAGCGCCCTTGAGGTGATTTTTCACAAAAACGGCGCTCTACAAATTGTCCAATTATTATTATTCAATACAAACTAACACATTTACCAAATGTGCCCGCGTCTCCTCTAACAACATGTGCACATGTTTCGGCATACCTGTCAAACTAAATCGTTTGAGGTTTGAGTAAGGTAACGTTAGAAGCGCGTTTTACTCTGCCCGGTTCAATTTCCTTAGCTTTAGATAAATAATTAACTAATAAACGTGTTTTAAATTGTACACAACTGGTTTACACAATTATATAATTCCTCAAATGAAAAATTCTTTATCCAAAAAATTTCAAACAATCCAAATAAATTGAATATTTCTGAACGCATCCGAAAACTAAAAACTGTTTTTGAAAGATGATTAAGAACGCTTTCAAATTTTATATTTCAAAATAATTTTTAAATGTAAAATTGTTGGATGCAGACATAAAAGTTTAAAAAAATTACTCACCTTACTTATTTTTCTAACTAAAATTACTGATAACGAAAAAAAAAACACACATATTTTATTAGCGTTTGTAGGCGTGTTGTTTATTAGGCGTGTTGTAAACGTTATCGTCAACTCACTTTTCTGTCGTTTCCCAAAACTTCCTATTTTCTATTTGCGTTCTGGTTTCATAAAGGTGTATATTTTACTTCTTTTTTGATTACCTTTTAGATTTGTATATAAAGCGTGGTGTTTTCTTTCTAACACCGATTAAATCATATTTCTCCTACGATAGTAAGGGAGACAACGATTTCTATGAGACCTATATGAGTTGTTCCGAAAAGCGAACAAATTATCCTGAGGAGTTAAGTTTGTAGATATTTAAGTACCTACTTACAAATCTTATAATATGATTTTTAGAGGGTTCATGGGGTGAGGTTTGTCTAGGTCTTGGAGGCGGATGACCAGGACATACTGAACCCCAGATTCCTACACACCCCTTAAACCCTTTCCCTTCTCAGAACTCTCCTTTATTTCCTTAAAAAAACCCTCCACACAGCATCCCCAAAGATGACTTAGGCCCTGAGAGAAATTATTTTCCTCAGGGCCTCCTGTGTGGAGCTCTTATTTAAAAAAAACAGGAGATTTGGGTTTTGATTTATCATCAATTACGAGAAAATTAGAAATGTAATTTTTTGGACGTGAGATTCACTGTGAGATATTTTATTAAAACTACGCCCTAAAAAATTATCCAAGAATTATTATTTACAATGTACGCCCCGTCAAGGTAGTACCTTGGTTTAGTAGATTTGCTTGCACCTGGCGCGCGCCTTGCACGTGGTTCTCTGTGGAACTCTGAACATCTGCCGATTCTCTCCAATCTCCAACACTCGGAACCCAAACATAACACAGAAGAGAAACGGCCTAAAGACGCTGTCTACAGATTTTTATAAATAAATTTATATCAGGTACTTTGAATAAATAATATGACAATACAGCAATGTGATATTTCACTAAATTTATATCAGGTACTTTGATAAATAATATGACAATACAGCAATGTGATATTTCACTAAAATTGTCATGTAAAAATTAACCAAGAAGATATTATGTATTGTAAATAACGAAAAAACTAAATATTTATTAGTTTCCTTTGTAGATCTCCAATATTCACCTTTTAGACAATCGTATCCTTAAATTCAATTACCTTTCACCTTCACTGCCCGCGAGATTGTAAATAACTAATTGTATAAAAATGTAAGCAAATTCTTATTTGTAAGCTTTTGTAAAAGTCATTTCATAAAAATTTTCCAGTCCTAAAGAGTCCTAAATTCTCCAGTCTTTCAAAATAAATATTAACTCAACTTTTGGCACTAATCATGTCAACAGTGATGAAGGTAGCAAATACAAAGTTATGTAATGTCCAGTGTTTTAAACATAATGTCCTCTGCGTGCAAAATCGTATATTCTATAAGCATAAACTTTCTAATTAAGATGAAGCCATACTAAATAATGCAAAATCATACAAAATCGTATGTTTTAGTTTTGAAAATTTGACCGCTTAGAAGTATTATAGATGCTTCAATTAAATACTGCGTGTAGAACATATCTTGGCCCTTAAAAATATCGGTCATTTTTTTAAAAGTCTTTTAATAAGCTTAGAAAAAAATAAAGTATTAGGTCTATAAAAAACATTTTTAACTGAACACTCTCCTACTTATAAACACTTTTTCGGATATGGTTTTATTGCATAATGTGGCAAATTCAGTTTCTTATTTAATTATCGCGAAAAAAAAAGATATTTACGCCCGAACCTCACAAAATAAAATATAATATGCATTTTCGCATTGGTATTTTTGACATCACGGCGACAATACGGCAGTCGACGAATTTGTTATATCAAAGTGAACCTTATACCATCCACCGAAGAACGACTGGCAGCCGCCCCGATTTTCTGTCATTACTCCTCCGAACGGAGCGGAGAGAAGTCGTGTTATGCTCCGCGCCGCTAATTTTCGTGAAATCAATTTAAAAATTCCGTTTTATTACAATAAACAATGCATAAAAAAGGAATTAATGTTTTTTACAGGCCTTTACGAAATCAACACGTAAAAAGAAAATCTCAAATATCTTTTCCATCCTTTCCAAAAGCTTTTTCTCAAGTATTTTTAAACTCCTCCCATAAAAGGGCGTGAATTCCGATTTCGATTTTTTCCTGTACTAGTGGATCGCCTTAAAGTGTGTTTATCTGAAATGACCTTAAAGTATGTTTTCGGTACCTATTTGTAAATAATAAAATTAGATAGAGTCTGAATTCATAGTAAATTGTACAGCACCCTTAAGGTGATTTCTTAAAAAAAAACGGCGCTCTTCAAATCATCCAACTATTATTATTATTATTATTATTAAAAACTCCCCTTGTTTTTCTTCATTATTAATTGTTATTATTATTAATTATAATTAATGATTCCTTGAAATTTGATCCCCCGACATACTTATGTATACAATATGCAGTCGGTTTAGAGAAAATACGGTATACCTACTTACACAAAATAGAACTAAACATTTCCGAAGGGGTGTGCAGAGAGGATGTACCGCTGAATAAAAATATAAAATATATTTTCATTCAATAAAACTACTTGTCTATAATTCTGTGTACGCCAGCATATAAGTACAAAAAATTGACACAGTAAATAAATTCGTCTGTTATCCATAGAAACTTATTATTAAAGATAATTTTGAAGTCAATTTTTGTTTAGAAATTGGTAAATAATGCAAAAAAATAAATTATTGTAAAATAATTGTAATTTTGGGAGGCTAACGGGGGATCAAATACTATCGTAAATCAATTAATTTTTATTCTTGGACAACAAAATTTAAAAACGAAAAAATATCCCAGTTAAATAACTCAGCAGGTACTTACGGTGCCATAAGTACAAGAGTACAAAAACCCCTTTGCATGTGCACCTTGCACAGTTTTTTTTCCACCACTGATAATGCATAATTATATCGGGTGCACCTACGTTCCCTCCCCTCCCTCCCCTCCTACTCCACCTACCTTCCTTTAGTTCTTCCCCGACCCGAAACCCGAACTAAACTCAACTCAATTCAACTGAACGCTCAACTCGTCAGTCTGTATTTTGCAGTTGTCTCGAAAGGTTGTGTTTTGATCTTTGTTTATTAATCACGTCGAAAAGTTTTCAAAAGAAAATTCTGTCGTATAATTCAAATACATAATAGTCTGTGTTCGTTGTTTAATTTTTGGTGTTAGTAATATAATTATAAAATCAAAATGATCATTTGCCTATCTGGATTTGTTATTGGAGGGTATGTTTTATTATTTATTAGTTTTTTTTTATACGTAAATGTTATAATATTACAAATAAATACTACAAATATATTGTGAGCCGGTTGTAACTTTTTTATTAACTTCATTTAATTTATTTTATGTGCAACAGCTGTTTCGCATATTCAATTCATTTACAGAAGAAATAAAAAAATGTTTAATAATTATTTTTCTTTTTTTAAATCTGAATACCTCACAAGAGTCCCAGCTGCTCCCGCCTGTAGTCAGTGAGACTTTGGCATCCCCAATTGGGGTATGTTGTAAGGCTGAAGGTAGTGGGGATGGGAAGGATATGGGGAAGAGTAAGGTGGGGAAGTACCTGGCTATTCAAATCTAGTCAACAAACACGGCTAAGGCCATTTCAAGCAACGTTTCAATTCTGAATGATGGTTTTACACCAGGGTGATACTGAGAGTATCTTCTATCTATTTGTGCCGCAAATAACTATATAGGTATTATTTTTTAAATTAATTAGTTGTGAATAACACAAATTAGTCGAATAAAATTTATTTGCGCACACCGGGATTCGATCCCGCGATCTTCGGATTATGAGTTAAGAGCCTTACCCCTCGACCACGACGGTCATTCTATATTATTTGTTAAATACCTGTGAAATGTTTTTTTTATATTTGAAATATTCTTACCAATAAATATTGTTTAGCTAACCGTTTGAAATTTTAATTTAAAATGGTCGGGTTTTGGTCAGAATGCTATCTTTGAAATCGTATACTAGGTATGCATATATTATTAATTTATTTTATCGTGTTTTTGCGATGTCTTTTGAACTTTTGCAAACATTTTTTTTAATGTTAGATCCTATTTCTCTCAATCCTGTATTTACGCCATAAAAATGTTTATTTTATTTTAATACATTCGTTACAAATTTAGTCAGCCGTTGTATTTACACGCCCAATGCTACAAATTATGTCAAAACGTCCACCAAATGTCTAAATTTTAATCCTCACTACGCGTAACATCTGCCGGGAGGCCCTACCTATCCAGATCTATCCTTCGTTAATTTATTACCCTCATTCGAAAGCAGGATATCGCCTAGACGAGAGAAATAACCGAAATAGAGTATTATGATGCCTAGGGCAAGTCTCGTAATCCAAGTTTATTATGCGGGTTTTTTTGCCTATACAATTTTTAATTTTAAAGCTGTCATGTTTCGTGATATATTGGCTTGACATCTCGACAAGCAGCTGTCCTTGTTCTTTGTGGATATCTACAAACTATGGTGACTGCAGTTTAGTCATCTGGTAATTAAAAAAAACTACACTCTACTTTCGAAGTTACTTCTACTTGAGTGTTATGGGTTAAAGTTTTTAAGTTAAGTTGCCACTTGAAAGTGACTAATTTATGATTTTTCTTGTTATCTTTGATGTACCGACAGAATTTTGTACCGGAACACAAAATAGAGTAGCTACTGCTTCTAGCTTCCTATTAGGTACCTCATAGCAGTTAACCTCTCGAGTGTCGTCAATCGTAAACTTCACCCATCGTACCTATAGTACCTACACGCCAAACTTTAATACGGACCTGACGTCGATACAGATATCGTCGCAATTTAAGGTCCGAAAAGTGGCATGCCTCCCCGCCCACACCTTTCTTTGTCGCACGTATGTGTGTTCATATCTCTTTCGCTTAAGTTCATTGTAAAGTCAGTAACTGCGTGATAATGGATCATATCATGTTCAGGTCGGCGTTAAAGTTTGGCGTGTACTGTAACACAGGAACATCCGTGGCGGGTTAAATAATACTAAAAAAATATTTTCTGTACAAAATCTGAATTTTTACAAATAATACATTATCTGACAAGATGGTACAATTTACAAAAACATAATTTTGCCAAAAAAGAAGTTATTACGAAAATAGAATCAGCTGGCGGACCGCGAAAATTTAGTGTCGGCACTCTTAAGTTGTAATTAAACCCAAAATAACGTAATTTTTCGAGTGAAATTTGTCAAACTTTAAAATATCGAAATTCATTCTTGAACAAATAACCAAATTTATTGGTTTGTCTGAGGTAAAAGCTGTTGAAAGATTTTATATCCTACACTTGCGACATTTGTGTTTTGTATCATACCTTCAAAAAAATATTTTTAAGTGCTCTAATGGTCCGTTTTTGGCTGGTAGGTAGCCGAGAATATTCCAATCCAACTCGTATTTTGTATCTAATTGTTAACCTATACATAAATATTTAGTTGTTTACCTAATGAATTGCTTTGTTTCAGGATCCCTCCTGGCGGTCTTCCTGTAGGACCCCAGTCTCCCCCTCACAACAGAGGTTCACAGCGATACTCAACGTCATCAGCTCCCCAGGGCATCACTCATGTAAGTCCATATTCAACATGCTATCATCATAACAGCTTACCATAATTTATTTATTTGTTTCTTTACATGGTACGTAGGTCTAATGTTTACAATTCAGTTTATAACCTCTTTAAAACTTTAAAATTTAATAAAATAAAATAAATATAATTAATATTATCACTATCAATAAAAGTAGAATACCACCAACGGCACCAACCTCCCTTCCGAGATTGCGTTACTAGGTCATGCTGATATATTGTAAAAACGGGCTTACTTCAAGGACCTCTTTCAGGACCTTTTCTATTTTTTCTTTCTCACTTAATATAAATATATTACGAAACCAACAGATTACACGAACTCGATCTTGCCATCTCTATTGCTGTCTAATATTGCCAATAATTTATAACGAAATATGTACATAATACTTGTATGTGACGTATTTGAGGGGATAAAGACGTAAATGTTTTGATGCTGTGGACATGAAGAGCGAATTGATGAATACTGAGTTAGTGTCAGGAGAATGTATAGTGTATGTGAAGCAAATGGATGGAAAAGTAGGAGAAGCCAAGGCCTCCTTCAAGTGATTCAAACGTCTGTAAGATAGTATGATGCGTGAATATGAGTGATAGCCGGCACAATGACAAAACTACAGAATGAAAATTTTAGAAAAAGTTACGAAATTAAATTTTACTAAATTGAGCTACATAAATGCTACGTTATTTTTATACCTTTTCAAATCTTGTGACGTTGTCCTTCCATCCTTTACATCTAATCACCTTTTTGGATTTTTTGGCATAACAAAAAAAACATCACCGCGTCCAAAAAAATGTATAGTATACCTATGTTCTTTGCAAAACTTTAGATCTCTAGACATTTAAAACGTTGTTGTTTGTTGAGGGGTTTTGTTTTTGTACTCCTTTCTCTTCATCACCTTAAATGTTTTTGGTTTTTTTTTTGTCATTTCCTCCCAAAGCACTTCGCGTTTCACTCAATGAGAGAATACTACACCCTTTTTTGGTCCATTTTTTCAACAATATTGTAAAAGCGGGCTTTCTTCAAGGACTCATTTCTGGTCCTGTTTTATTTTTTGCTGTTTCCCTTCAACGGATGTACCCAGTACCCACCACTCCGAATCTAAATGGATTACCAAATAACACGAGGCCAAAATACCCATTGAAATCAGGAGTCTTTATAATTAATTCGCCAGGTGGTGTGTGCTTTTTGCTTTCGTAACGAAGGTTTTCTTGAAGCATTCACAAACCAATTCAAGGCTAAAGAACTGCAAGTGCATTTTACATAATCATTTAGTCCTGATGAATACATCATCCTCATAATTTTTATTTCTACCTATTGTTCCCCCTTGCCGTGCATTTTCGTATAATTCATACTTATGGTTTATTTTTAAAAAATTCATGTGTTTTGTTTTTACACCCTTTCAATTCTCATTTGGTGATAATTTTTACACACCAGTAGTTAGTTTCTACCACACGGTTTCCCCCGAGTTTTTTTTTAAAATAGTTGCATTGATCTAGAAATTCCGTACAGAAAATCAAATTCTAAGGCGCTAAAACTCACTATTCGTGTGCTTTTTATGCTGCAAACAATCAGGTCGTTATTGAGAGCATTTTAACACTAATGGGGCCTTAAAATTTGGTATTATTATAGTCACATAGTTAGAGTTGACTCAAAAGACATGAACTTTGGATTGTGTGTATCGGTGCATATGCATAGGTATACTTCTTTATGGTTATTACTGAGAGGGTACAAGTGCACATGATCATCGAATTTTAATATTCGAAATATTTTTACAGTTATTCGAAAAGTTTTTATAGTTATTCGAAAAGTTTTCACAGTTATTCGAAAAAAAAAATCTGTCATTCGAAAGTTTTTACAGTTATTCGAAAAGTTTTAGGTTCTTTTCGTCATTTTAAAAATTCCCTTTTTCTTTTCCTTGGAATTTTCTTTTCTGAAGTAGAGTAACGAGCTTAAAACATGCTGTTTGCGATCAATATTGTGTCAAACTCAATCCTGGTTGCGATATCTGTAAATATGTGCTAACAACCAAAAATCATGTGGTCCAACTCTCCACAGTTTAAAAAATGCCATCTTGTAATGGGCGCAAAATTGGCGTGGTCTTAAAAATCTTTTCGGGAGATTTATTAGCGACAGGTGCAGAAGCTGGTTTAATCAAAGACGACAGGTGCTTCGGTACAATTTCTCGATTACAAAGTACCTACGATAAATAAACGGTCAAGAAAACTCGTATTCTGTAATTTGATCGAGTCTCAGTTTTGGCGCTAAATCTGAAGGACATGTACGTATATAAAAGAAAAATTTAAAAATCAAAAAAGTCACCGGAGACCAAAATTTTATTTACGTTTTTTACTTCAAATAATGTCAGGAATTACCTCAAGTACGTCCCTTAAGGCTCCGTTCCCGGCCCCAAAAAGAAGAAAACGGAGAGATATGAAATTACGAATGTTAGAAGAGCGCGCTAACATTTACAACGATAAAATCGATGCAAAAATCATGAAAATCTTACGACTCGTTTAAAATAGAGCAAAAATCTCGCCTAATTGTCTTAACCAGCATTTAAAGAAACGCTGTGAATTTTTTCATACATATAACTTGTAAAATAACTGAAACAAACGTGTTTATAATAATTTTTGGAGCATAGATACTTTGCGATTTTTTTCTATCGATGGAATTTTATATAATTTGCGTTTGGGCGCGACTAATGTCTAGATATTATCTTCAAGAATAACATATATTTTTTTAAGAGCCTAAAAACTTCAAATGTTTAAGGGAGGTTTGCAATAAATCGGTAGAAATTCGAATACCGGCCTCTTAAGTCACTGAATTCCGAATTTCTACCGATTTATAACATACTAGCAGACCCGGACACACGTTGCTGTGGCTAACGAAACACAACGATTACCTAACCTTTATAAAATCCACACCACCCGCTTGCCAGCTGCCCGCTGCCTGAATTGAATATTTGAATTTCTCGGCTTTTCTCTACTAGTTTCTCTACTTTTCTCTCGGCGTTTCATCCGTTGCATGTACATATAAACCTTCCCCTTGAATCACTCTATCTATTGGTGAAAACCGCATGAAAATCCGTTGCGTAGTGCACATACAGCGGGAGCAACTTCGTTTTATACTATGTAATGATTTCACTCGAACACTTTAATTTTTTAAGTTCCTAAAAAAATATTTGTTATTTTTGAAGATTTGTAGAGCCGAAAAGGTAGGTATATAAAATTCCCTCCATAGAAAAAAATCGCTAAGTAGCTCCGAAATTATTTAAAACACATTTTGTTCCGTTATTTAACATATTATAAGTATGGAAAAATCACAATGTATCTTTAAATGCAACTTAGGCACTTGTCGAGAGATTTTTGCTCAAATTTAAAAGAGTCGTGTTTTATCAAATGTTTTCGTAATTTTTGCTTAATTACTATAGTTTTTTTTAAAATAACTCGCTCCCACTAAAATTCGTATTTATACATATCTCCCATCTTTATACATATCTTTCAAATCATCTTCTTTCTCTTTTTATTCGCTTGCTACATCTTGTATTATTATTATTATCGCCTAACCTCGAAAAAAGAATCTGAAATTTTACCTTTGTGCCTCCTTTTGATATTCCCAAAACAATCAAAAATCCTAATAAATAATTTAACCTGCTTTATGAATTAGTGCAATGAAGCGTGGACACCTGTTTTTAATTTAATTTAGTACAAAAGAACTTCCGTCTCCGGTTCGGAAGGCTTTTATTGTAAATGAAAGGTACAAAGCCGGAAGCTTTTGTTATGTAAACAATATGGTCAAAAATTACTGATTTTTTTCTTTCTTTTAGTTTACGAATAATATTATTCATTTTTAAACGACTTCGAAAAGGAGGAGGTTATCAATTCGACGGTATTTTTTTTTTTTTTTTTTATGTTTGTTACCTCAGAACTTTCGGTTGGGTGAACCGATATTGATGATTCTTTTTTTATTAGAAAGCTGGTGCTTCCCGTGTGGTCCCATTTTAATTTGGTCCAGTTCTGACAATGGGATCCATGAGAAAACCATACATGTCTTGAATTTGCAATAAGAATGTGCGCGACAAATGGACGAATAACTCAATATTACGCCAACAGATTTCGATGATTCTTTTTTTGAAGTAAAACTTCTTTACGCACGCTCGTCACTAAAAATCAAAAAGAAACAAAAATTTTAACAAAACAAAAAACGACTTCAAAAAATGCACTAAAAAGTAAAAAAAAATAATTTCGTACGATTGTTATTTTTGGTGTCGGCTGATTTTTTAGTGCATTTTTTCAAAGTAGTTTTTTGTTTTGTTAAATTTTTGGTTTTTATAACACTTATGGAAAATTTAGATGTTAGTTGGTGGATTTGGTAGGTAGGTACGTACCTATATTATGTTTATTTTTTTTTAAATTACATCTTAACAAAGATATTGCTTATTTTTCATAATAAATTTATTCTAAGGTTGCAATCATTTTTATTGAATATATACCAAAATGTGTATATTCTTAGCATGCCTTACATCGCTACGAATATAGTTAATAGGATTTAAAAAAAGTTAGCCAATCGGAATCTGGAAATGGCCGATTTAGGTGCCAAAATGGTTTTTAATTTTTTAGTGCATAAAATTATGCACAAGGAAGAAAAAAACTTAATCAAGAGAAATTGTCATAGATAAACTTAGTTACAAAGTTGTATTTTTTAAAAGTTGTTTCTTACAAGCCTTCATACATTTCTAATGAAAAAATATTTTTTTTAGTATTTTACGCTTTAATTTTTTATAAAGTAATTAATTTTTTTATTTTAATTCTGCTCAAGCGAAACGATAGGAAAAACAATCAATCGAAAGCATATTTTATTAATCGAAAATAGTGATTTAACTTTAATGTAGGTACATAGGTATTTAATTTCAATCACAAATATGTATTGGTTTTGATGATAAAAAAGTTTTGTTAGAAATTGAATATAATTATTTGACCTGATTACGTTTATCCCTTGACAGGTATTTTTGATAATTGTTAACGAGAAGTCAATTAGTCGTTTCTTTATTTGTTACCTTTAAACTAATTTCATATTTTTCCTGGCAATTTCATATTATGTGAAAGCTATGGCTGGAAATATGTTACGGGCATAATAGACAAATAAATACATAGGGTGTCTGGAAACTCATAGTACAAGCGGTATGCTGGTGAATATAATAAGCACATACAGAATCCAAAAACTTTTATTTTTTCGGCAACAATTTTTTTTGGCTTTTTGTACGCTTCGACGCATTTAAAAAACATTGAACAGCTGATATTATCCCCCTAGTGGCCAATTATTTAAAATTAGAATTTTGAACTCGATTTAATAGAAAAATAAAGCTTAAATAAAAACAAAGTTATGTCACAAAATCGGTACACAGGTACTGTCTTTTTGGCGATATCATAATGAAAACACATTTTTCTATGATTTTTTTTTGGTGACCGGTCAACTCAAAATCAGCTCAACTCAACCAACACCTTCTTTGAAAAGTCATTAAAAGTGATGAAAAAAAAAATTGGTTAAATAGGTTACGTTAGGTTATGGGCTATTTTTCAAAATATTTTTTTTCATAGCTTGACTTTTCAAAGAGGTGTTGAGTTGAGTTGTGTTGATTCTGAGTTGTCATGGAATCGTTTTTTTAGTGTATAATTTAATATTAATTTCATTTTTAACCCAGTTTTTACTCACCACATTCTTACTATAACATGCTTCATGACATAAAACTTTGTATCTGAGTCCCGTTTTCGAGTCTTTCAAACCCAGACAAAGAAGTGCAAATTAATGAAAATAAAAATAATGTATTTTACTATCCAAACAATATTTAATGTAATGTCTCTCTTCCAGGCCGTCATCAAGACCTACTACGATGGTCCCCTGGCCGTGGCGGGCGGAGGGGGAGGTGGATCCCCCCAGCGCGCCGGGCCCCCCGCCTACCAACCCCCGCCCCCCGCCAGGTACTCCCCCACCCACAGACCCTCGCATCATCAGCAGCAGATCAACAGTAAGCATTTTTACCACACAACTTCTACAAATGTTCTCCACTGGATGTGAACCTTCGCCAGTCCTCAGTATTTCCCAGCCTGCTCCAGTTCTCTTACGCACGTGTCATTGGTCTGCCTCTATGTTGTTTCCACCGGGGATAATTGAATTGTTGAGTTCCAAACCCTCAATGGATTTTCTTACTTTTAAACATAGGCTGATGATTTTTCATGATTCCAGTTATTTTTTTTTTTACACAATAGCATAATCTTGTACCTGATACAATTGTTATTATCTATTTAAATGTTCAATTTATGTTTAAAACACAGCATTGTTAGTTGTTATTGTATAAATGGACACTGGCACGCAATCTGCGGTCTATCCGGGGTTCAATGGGTGTTTATGTGTCATACACATTAATGTCATTGACAATACACGGAGACCGCCAAACAACCATTTTTGATGATATAAATAATACTCATGTATTTGATATATAGTTATTTTTACAAAAGTTATGTGTTTTCATTTTATTAAAGATGCACCACAAAGCATATTTGCAAATTTTGAAGAAGTAAATATTTATTTATTTATATTTTATTTCTAGACCAAAATAAAATATGTATTATGAAGCTTAACCTCCGGTACTTCCCAATTACTTCCTACCCATCGGGTACTTGCTCCATAAATTTTTTTTTATGTGAATAACTCACAAGAGTCTCCACTGCTCCCGTCATGAGCCAATGCCAATGCAAATAAAATTTGTTAACACACGCCGGGATTCGATCCCGCGACCTTCGGATTGAGAGTCAATAACCTTACCCCTCGACCACCGATGGCCTAACTGGAACGGCTGACCTCATCAGTTGGAACTCTTATGCAGTATTCAATTAATTTATATTTTCATACGCTAACTTTAGTGATGTTTTTGTCTAGATATGGATCTCCACCGCGACGGCTTACTAAACTCTACGAGCAGCTCCAACGAATCGGTCTCGTCCACCTCCTCCCGCGATAAGATATCCACCCCCTCCTCGGCCCACGGTCAGCTGAGCCACGCCAACAGCCACGGTCAGCTGATTCACAATCAGTTCGGTCAGGGTCAGATGGGCCTCACCAACAGTCAGGGCCAATTAAACCACACCAACCACTCCAACCCTCTCATGGCCAACAGGTTACTATTATGAAATTTCTACTTAACCCTGCAAGCTTCAGAAAGACATTACTAGCCATAAACATGATATTCCATTAGAACAGTGGTTCCCAGCCGGTGGCCGCGAGATCAAAAATATGGTCCACAAAACATTTATTCATTTACTACAAAACCGAATCGAAAGGTATCCAAAAGCTGATTCGTAACCCTTTTGGTATAAATGATGGAGAGGTAGCTGAAGAAGTCCAAGAAGAGCACATTGAATTGCAAAATGATAGTAATTGCAAGGACGCATTGAATTACAGGATTAACAGTTTTTCATTATTGTACCTTATGGTCAAAAATAGGTCGGGAACGTGTTAGAGTCTCTTAGGATAAAAGTATTTTTATAATGTGGAAAATGCCGTTTGTTCACAGTTAGAAAGAGAAATAATTACAAAATCTTAAATTTGTATTTTATTTTTATTTTTTTACCTTAGCTCCACACAGGAGGCCCTGAGAAAAATAATTTCCCTCAGGACCTGTGTCATCTTTGGGGATACTTGTTGGAGGTTTTTTTAGGGAAAGGAAGGAGAGGAAGTTCTGGAAAGGAAAAATGTATAATCTCCTGGACACATGGGGGTCGATGTGTCCAGGAGAGACGGACGTATGGATCCTTCCTCCCAATGCGGTGTCAAATCAAAAGGTCTCCCTCAACCGGTGTCATCCAATCCGGCCCGCCATGCAGTAGGTGGGCAAACGCATCCGCCGCCAAGACCTAGACAAACCTCACCGTGTGAACCTGGGAATTAAAATTAAAATTTTAAGTGATGATTTTTTTGAAGTTTACTAATGGTGTTCATTCGAAAGGTTAATTTCTGACATCTCTAAAATTTGTCAATAAAAAATATCATTATGTTATAAAGAAAAAATACATTATTCGATTTTTATAGGCAAAGATCCTGAGACAAATATTTTATTAATATATTCAGATTCACAAATCCTACAATAATTACAATATCCTGTGATTTTTAATGGGTCTGCGCTAGTTAGTTCTAATAGCTAATAAGTAAGATTAATAAATAATGGAATAATGATAATTTAACAGCCATGGCCAGCACAACAACAGTCACGGCCAGCTGAGTCTGGGCAACAACCAGATGAGTCTGGCCAACAGCCAGATGAGCCTCACCAACAGCCCGATGAGCGCGGGCAACAACAGCCACGGCATGGTCAACAACAGTCACGGTTCGCCGGTGCACCACGGTTCGCCCGTCAAGACCAGACGGATTGTGAATCACTCCATGAACGTGCACTACGCTACGAGTTACAGACCGCAGCCACAACATAATGTGTAAGTATTTTTATTTGTTTCAACCCTAATAATATGTTCTTGAAAATTGTGGGATTGATAATAATTGCATGTTACCTACAAATACCCCTGAAGAATCACAAAATTCAACTTTAGTTGTCACGATAAGAAATTTACAGTTGAAATAAATATTGAATTTTTATGTATATTAAAATAATTTTCTTAAGGTACTTGATGTACTAAAACAGAACTCAAGAAATTTGTAAAAAAGAAATCTGATAAAAAATATTATTTTGTAGGTAGGTAGGTAGTTTATCGTTTTTAGCGTTATTACAATCGGTCCCAATTTTGAAAATGACACTTAAATTCAAAGCCAATCCGAGTTTTAGAGTTCATTAAACCAGAGTTACATACAGACACACAGCAGAAATTATTTTTTTTTTTTAAATACCGAGTGTCTCGTTAATATATAATTTTTAAAATGATGAAATGTACACAAAACACTCCGAATAGGACAAGCTGGCGTGGCAAAACATTTGTTGTACCTTTTTCGCTAAAAACAATAAGTAAGCGTAAGCAAGGCAAAATGCTGTTTCTCAGTGATGCTTCACTTACACAATCAGTTTATGTTTTTCGCATTGTCTTGTTTTTTTTTTTTAAATGATCATTTAAAATTCAAATTCAGTTTTGTTATGAAAATCTCACAAAAAAAATATTTGGTATTTTAACGTCTTGTTTGCCAAAATGTAACCTTTTACGATATTTTCAAAAATCACTACTTATTGTAGATTATATACACTATTTTTTTAAATATATAAAAAAAATTATCTTGTAAAACGGTACAATTTACCAGAACAAGTTATTTATTATGAAAATATAATCATCTCGAAAATTTTGTGTCGGTGACGTTGGCGGTTACACACTTTTTACACATTTGGATAGGAGAAATTAAGGTTTTTGGAAAGCAAAGCATGAATGTTTCTATTTATTATCTATGGTTCAAACTGATGATGATATCTATGGATACCTATCGGTTGACTGGTTTTCTCTATGGTGATTTGACATGTTTTGTTATTACATCTTATAATACATATTATCACTATTTTGGGATGGTTGCACATACTTTTGTATAAATTGTACACAGTCAAAATGAATATTATGTACAGCAAATTGCATGAATAATAAATGTTTTGATTAACCATTTCGATTTTTATGTTATCAGGGAATACAATATTATTTAACAATGGTTTATTTATTTAAAAAATATATATATATTCCCAGGTTATGAACAACCCAACAGTATTTGAATTCCTCCTAATCGGCACTGGGAAATGTTACTTTTGCAATGATGGAGGCCCTCGTTAGCTATTTTCTGAAATCAATCTTTTAATATTTAATTAAACGAAGACAATATTAACGAAACTCAATCGAAAATCTGGAGACAGAAAAATGGCAAGTGCTCTACCAACTGAGTGGAATTCCCAGTGGAACCAATATCTTTTTCTGATTTTTTCTGTCTCCAGATTTTCGTTCGCTAATATTGTCTTCCTTTAATTAAATATTATAATTTGAGATTTTACTCATAAAGTTAAAAATAAAAATAAAAAATATCAATCTTAAATTTGAATCCTTGTAAATACAAGATTTGATATTCAGTTTTTATTTAAATATACATAAATTCGAATTTGGAACATCGAATCTTTAACCTTTCAAAGGAGAGCTGTTAGGATTCTGAACAAAAGTTTTTTTGATATTTTTAAAAATCTTTTTTTTAAATTTTAAAGTCTCTTTCCTGACCTTTTGTTCCATCCATATATTTTTGATTTTGTAAAATATAATTCAAAAATGAAGAAACTGCCACTTGTTCCTTCGTCTACTCTTCTCGATTTTACCATTAAAATTAATTAATCTCTTTTAAAAACAACATTTTATTTTAATTTGTACTTAACAAAGCGTACGTAATATTAACCGAGAATGATTTTTTGGTTATGATTTCGACAATTTTTTTTTTAACCCTCAAATAACCGCACAAATATAACAAAGAATTTTTACGTTTTATCCCTTGCTGCATTCACTAACGGGTTAACCGCACGTATCTTCTGGTGGCATTGATATGGTGGCAATGTTTTGTCCGTGGCGTGTGCGTAGGGTGATTGGCCCGGCCGCGTCCATCGGCAACCAGCCGCATCGGGCCGCTAGCCCCGGTCCTTCCATCAGGTAAGCTCCAACAACAACACTGCATGACTAACCAACCAATAACCGTGGAATCACCCTCTGCTTATATCGTCTTTAAAATCTAGTTGCTTCTTACATTGTTAGATTTTTGAGGTGTTAAGTTGTCTTGAACTTATTCAGAAATCTTGGGCCAACATTTCGGACATTTCTTTACTCACAAGATCAAGACAAATATTCCCGGGTAACGAATATCCTGACAATATAATTTTATTACTTCTACTCCCGTCATTCTAAGTGAAAAATGTTACTTGTACAATTATGGAGGACTGAATGTTCATGTGTCACGTTTTCCCTGATAATAGAGAGTAGATTTAACCTGTGAATTCTGTAATACAGATTGAGTTCTTGCGTACAGTGAAACTCTCTTAAGAAGTTCCCACTTAAGAACTTTGATTTTTCAGTCCGTTGAAGACTGAATGGCCCAATTTATCCTATATATTAGGTCAACCTGCCTAAGAAGTTTTTTCAAGTTCCTTGGAAAGCTTCTTAACCCTTTGAACCCTGAGGCGTTCATTGCAGTAGCACCCTATCCCTGAGCAATTATTGACCAAACTATTTTTTAAACTTTTTTTGACTATTTTTTAGTTCATAATAATTACAAACTTTCTTCCATAAAAATAATATATAATACGGGAATATAATGTAACAATTATAAGTGAATATAATGTAACAATAATAAGCGAATTAATGTTTATCTCCAGAATTCAACTTTGGAATGATACACAGCGATGACTTCGCTAACGAGACAAAACAATTGTTTGTTTTTTTTTTTCGCAGACCGGTATTCCGGGCCGTAGGGAAATAAAGATAGATGTCGAGGCCGGTTTACCGGCCATTAGATAATATGCCACGCTAAATCAGGCCGGTTTACCGGCTTATAGGGTTCGAAGGGTTAAAAGAGTTTCAATGTATAACCTTAAAGATTACATGAAGATTAACCACCCCAATTGTGTACTTCATTTTCTTAGTAGCAAAAATTCCTACTAATTCTGACTTTGTAGGTTAAATCACTCCACTTGTTGCTGCTTCACCTTAGTCGCCTAAAACCCATCTTATCCGGAATTTGCGGCAGTTTTGTATTACTCTGTTGGTGAAAAGCCCAACCAATCCTCACTTTCTGGCAGTTCTGTATTGCATTTACTTGCTGGTGAAAACACATAGACTTTGCGGTAGTTTTTTTTTACCTTGTTGGTGAAAAACCCAACCAACCATCACTTTCCGACAGTTCTGTATTACATTAACATGCTGGTGAAAAACCCAACTATACTAGACTTTGCGGTAGTTCTCTATTACGTTAACTTCTCGTCAAATCTCCTCTACTACTTAACTGGTGAACTAATCAACCCAACTTTACCTAACTTGTTGGTGATCGACTAAACTTATTTTAACTTGGTCGGCGATAAACTTAATCCTCTTGGTGACCCATTTTAGTGTTAAATTTCCTAAACTAACCTAACTGGTGTGTTGTGTATTGACATTGTATAGTTATATTATTTGTATAGTGGGTTACTCGTAGATAAATATTCATGTAAATAAATAAGTTATTACAGAGAAATGCAAATGATTAATAACATAATATAATTGTAGTATTGGGAATTGTAAATAATAAAATGTTAATTTGAAAAAACTTGAATCAATTTAAAACTATGATGAAAATAAACATGTATAACTGGTAATGTACAAAAGTTACTAACTAACTGGAGATATGTAAATTTATTTAGCATAATAATTAAGAGCCTGTGTTCTTCAATGGATATACCTTATTAACTCATTTTAGTCAATCAATTGGTTAATCTTATTTATGTGGCAGTCGCATGTGTGATCCATCAGCGATTATTCCCGGACGCGGATGTTGCTTATTTGGACAGGCCAGCATTGCAGGGGTTAAGTGTAATTCTGAGAGTTGACTTGTAAGTGAGGCATATTTTAAATGGTTCATAGAAACTGTTATAAGTCAGTTAAACTAATGGAATATTTTTGTTATTTTCAGACGTGTCAGGACCCTTTACGCATGTGTCGGGGAAAATGATGGCGAATTATCTTTTGAACCAAACCAAATTATTACAAATGGTGAGTAAAATCTATTTAGGTTTGGAAATTTAGGTTTTTATATTGAGTCTACATTTAGCAAAGAGTTTTTAGTAAGCATTCAATGGGTGATCTGAAATGCTCAAATCTCAAATCTTACAGCAGATGTTGACTTACTTTTCAAAAAAAGTTATATTTATTGAAATGTCTTTAAAAAGTATAAGCAACGCTAAGCTCAATATAAGCTTTTTTCTCAATATAAGTTTTTGAAAATGTGTCCAAGTGTAAATTGTCCTTAAATTCCTTTCAATTGATTTATTTTTTATTTTTTTATTTATTTATTTTATACACTTACAAATACAAGACAAAAAGTCCCGATAAACTACTTTTTAGCAGTTTGTCTAACGGGTTCTTTACGTTAAAGATCTTATTATAGTGATTTAATAGTTACATTTTTACAATTATATAAAATAAAATAAAATTTTTTACAGAAATATAGATAAAAATATATTTTTGAAAACATAAATAACATTTTTAAAGTCTTTAGAATAATATGTCATTGTAAGCTAATACAAATTAATTCTTTCCGTAAGCCAAGTCTTCAGTAAATTCATCAATTGTTTGTTTTGGGCACAGTTTTTAATTTCAGCAGGTAACATATTTAAACAACTGGGAATCATGTCATTTAACGTTCTTTGTCCATATTTATTTGTATGCTTAGGTACAATTAGCCCTTCATTAAAGTTAAAACGAGTATTATGGTTGTGTTCCAGCCTTATTAATAACACACTTGTGTTGCTCTGTAAAAACAGAGAAGTGATATTTTTTTATTAAGTCATTTTCCTTTTACGATTTATTATTTATTCCAACAATCTATATTCTAATATTCAATTAAATGAAGACAATATTAGCGAAACTCAATCAAAATCTGGAGACAGATAAATCAGAAAAAGAATTCAAAATTTTGTTCAAAGAAGAACGAAAATCAGTACAAAAATTCCACTGTGGAACCAATATCTTTTTCTGATTTTTCTGTCTCCAGATTTCGATTGAGTGACGCTAATATTGTCTTCATTTAATTAAATATTATAATTTGAGATTTTACTCCTGAAGTTAAAAATAAAAATAAAAAAAATCTATATTCTTTTGTTATGTAAAAATCTGATGCAATGATGCAATACGCCATCTTGGTTTTTCTGTTTTATCTTCCACGTCGTACATTATCTGTCAGTTTTAAATTTTACATTCTAACTATGAAACCCTGTTTTATCGACAATGCGGAACACTGCAAAATTCAAATTTTAAGGGAATGTATTTCCTTTACAATTTTTTTTTACTAACATGAGGAAGAAATAAATGTTTCTCTGAATGCAAGTATTTATTCTGGGAAATCCACTTTTGTAGTATACAATTTTGACAAATACATTTTCTAGTCTACTGTTTTCGGGAAACGATGATCAATATTAAATCATACTTATAAACAATCTTTTCCGTTTGCAGTAAAATCTTCAGCGGAGCCCGGTTGGCTGGAGGGCACGCTGAACGGCAAGACCGGTCTGGTGCCCGAGAACTACGTGGCGGCACTCCCCTGATGTGCCGCCCCCGGGCCGCCTCTGCCCCCTGCCTCCCCCGACCTGCCCCCGCCCAACTTCCCCCCTGGAACACCCCCCCCCCGCGCTCGCCGTCTCTCGTGAGGGCTAATCGCCTCGGAAATAGGCAGGATAGTCCTGCCCTTCATGAAAAAGAACAATCGGAAATAACCAACTATCAATATTTACATTTTATATGACATTGAGAACTTAAAATAATGATACGGTTTGAAAATACATTTAAAAATTCAGTGTAGAAATTATTGTTATAGAAATAACATTCTGGTTTAGTGAAAATTAAGATAAAAAGCCAATGCTATCAATATTTTAATTTTACGCGACATCGATAACCAAAAAGAATAGTGCAGTATTAAAATACAGTTTAACTTTATCTAAGCGGCTGTCGCATGTGATACATCGGCGGATATTGCGTTGCATTGTAACGACTAGTATTTGAAAGGTTAAAAATGCATTATAAATGATTCAGTGCAAAAATTGCTGTAGTTACTGTTCTGGAAAAGTGGAAATTGATATCAAATGCCAATGCTGTAGATTTAAAAATGTGCTTACTTTACAAAACCATAGATATTAGAAAAAAGGAAGATGTATTATGAAACTTTATTAGTATGAAACCAGGCATGTTTCCAACATAATTCACTCGTACTACTGCAATTTAATCTATGCACCGCGGCGTGTGTCCTTTGTTTCTATCTGCACACCAAACGCATAACTTTCATTGGCTCTGCTTATTTAATTGTAGCTCGGTGACAACTCCATACCTTAATTTTTTCTATTATCTATGGAAAAAACCCTAAAACAAGGAAAAATTAACAATTTCCTGCTTCTAAATTATTATATTTACCCCTTACTAAAAACGTGTTTTAAATTTTACATGACTGACAACAATCATTTACAATACATTAATGGTTATATATCAGATGTGTAAAATTTAAAACACCTTTATTAATAAGTCTTCTAGTATCTAATTAATTGAACTGCGTGAATTTAGACTGTCTAAAACAATTGTCCTTTTATAGAAAAGCTGGTAAATATTATATAAATAATAGTAAAACAAAGATTTTTAAGTCAAAGTCTGCATAGTATAATAAATAAATTAGCATTACCCTTTTTGGAAATGGTTGTTGTTGATGACTAAAATCTATTACATAATAAGAAACATAAGAGATCCTTTTCAACCATCATTTTTCTAATAAATTGTGAGTGTTTTTAGATATGAATGATATGAACTCATATTTTCAAACATGACACTTTTTAATATTTGTCCATTTTATCTAGAAAATTATGTAAACTGTACTGAAAAATTAAATGTTGTATTCAGCTGTTAAAACATTCAATTGAATTAGTTAAAATATTTCTTACATGCAGATTAGCAAAAACATTTTGAAACACAACCCATTGCGTCCCAACCTTCACTTTTGTTAAGTGAAAACTTCTTTAGAACTGTTGTTATTTGATACTCGTTGAAATGAAAAAGAGACGGATACATACATCTATCGGATTAAACCTGCGAAAGAATGAGATAGAATAAACGGTCTCCTCTTTGTGCGATGCTTCGTAGCCTCTCCACTCTCGTCTGTTTTAGTTTTCTGAAGGTTTCGCTTCTGCCGCATGAGAACTGCGGTAATATTTTTGGTATGCGGTCATTCTTTACTAAACCCGTCCGTTTTTAATATCGCAGTATTTAAAAAAATACGGACAAATAAATGAAATCGAGCAGATTAGTACTTTAAAAGCTCTATATTTAATTTAACCTTGATTTAACAGTATTTAATTCAGTTGCCACAAACGAAATCAAATTTAAGATGTACATAATTGAAATCAAGCTCTCCAGTAAATGCTGAAAGTACAAACATTATATAATATTAGTACAAATTTGGGCTATTGATTTATGATATTGCGTCTTAAGTTGTTTTCGTGAAAACTTGGCTTCTGTAATTTTAAAAACCCAAAATAAACTTACAAGTGAAATTGTACTAAATTCTAAGACTAACAATGGCCATCCTTTCTGTATATATTCTAAATATTTAATGAACTAACTATAGAAATCTTTGGTGAAGCCAATATATGACAAAATACATGTTTAACCATTTTCTAATCTGTGTACTCTAAAATGGTATTGCTTCATTGTAATCTATAGTTCATTTTGTACTCAGTATTTATATGGCATACCTTGTGAATAGAGTCATAATATTTTGTACAGATATTTTGGCATGTTTTAATGTAATTTTTACAGTGATATTGGAAAAAAATGGCATGTTCCATCAGTAATTTTCTACTGGAATAGTGTCATTATTTTGTAGAGAAATTTTGGCATAGTATGTCATATTTTGTATAGAGATTTTGGTGTAGTGGGTATGTCATATTTTGTACAGCGATTTTGACATAGTATGTCATATTTTGGCAATATGTGTCATATTTTGTACATAGATTATTATTATATGATGGAATGGTATGTCGTATTATCTTGTATAGAGTATTAGGCATAGTACGTCATTTTGAAAGTTATTAATGTGCATACACTGTTGAATACGAATAGACTAGCGTAATATTTTACGATATATATCAGCCATTGCTAAGGTGTCTCTCTTTTATGATGTATTCGCGTGCAAAAAATTACACCAATTTTGAAAAATATACTAAAAGTGCTACTCTACTTCATATCCAGTAGATTATATTAGTCGATGTTGTAGTAAAAATGTTGATTGTCCTATGATTAAAGCAAAATTAAATAATGGTAAATGCACCAATTTTGTAGATAATAATTATTAATAGACTTCACCTATGAATAATATTATGAAATATGACAACACTTTGATAAGCTACTGTATGGTTAATATTTATTAATTAATGTAGAGTAATTTTAAAAATGAACTTGCAGTACCAAATCTAACATATCCTGGAAATATTTACCCTTTGACTGCTTCAACTAAATGTGTTATGAAATTCATAGTCCATAACCAAACGAGCGATGGCTACCCAAATTTGAGTACATACGTGGATTTTTATGAATTATAAATTGAACAATTTTTTTCAATTTTATGGACGGTAAAAATATGGGATAAATGGTGTAATCTAGGTGGATTCATTGGCTTTAAACTGCAGTGAGTAGTTCGTATGTTTCCATATGAATAATTGGAGTTATGATATTAATTAAATCGAATGGCCAAAATGAAAACCAAACATCCATTGCTCGGGTGGCTTTTGATTGGAAAGCTTTCTGTACCTTTGTTATTAGTGCTTTATCAGATTAAGGTGTTTCTCACAAATTCAAATGTAACATTTTTATCATTCTTGATTGGCCATTGCCAATCGACGCCATTTTGCTTTTATGTTATGCCGATTCTAGGTACGTGTAAGTTTTAGAAAAGCACAATTGTCATGGTGTTTTGATTGTCAGATGATCACAATTTGAAAGAAAGTCGAAACAGATCTAGAATGGACATTTAATGATGACTCTTTCAAATTTAACCACTCCGACCCGTAAGCGTGTATACACGACAATATAACAATAGTAGTCAAGTACAATAAGCGTGTTTTCACATTAACGCATGTGTTCCCACAGAAATCGTTGTAACTCTGTTATTGTTCTAGTGACAACCCTAAAACAAAAAGTAGTAGATCCGTATTGAATCAAGCTTCACATTTCTATTCAAAGTTGTCCATAGAAGTACTTAAAAAGACTTATTTTGTAGAAACAGTTTTCATCCGCCAAATTGCCTACACGACTTTAGACAATGTTAATTTTTTATTAAATATTCTTGTATGAAATGGTAAAAAAGTGAGGTGACAAAATTGTTTATTATACATTTATACAATAATTTATTATACATTTATACATAAATATCACATGAGTGATTTTTACAATTTCTTTATGTTTGCATTTTAAATTTTAATATTTACAAATGTTAATATTTATTTGTAATTATACAATTTGAAAGCTTATTTCATACCCTTTCAAAAACAATTTTTAGTATTTGGCTACGTTCAGAAATGTTAAATTTATAGAGTTTTTATAAATCTGACAGTTTGTTTAACCACTCCGATATATCGCGAATATGCACTTTTTACGTCTTAAACGACATTTCAGATTTACGAAAACTTTGTGTTATTTCCGTTTCACAATTAAAGCTCTATAAATGGAACATTTCTGAACATAGCCGAATACTAAAAACTGTTTAAAAACATAAAAAAAAATGTAACAATGACTCACGCGATGTTTTTATGTGAAAACGGTACTAAAATCACGGATTATATAAAAAAAAAACTTTTTCTATCGTATAAATGTATAATAAACAAATTGGTCACCTCACTTTTTTATCATTTCATACAAGAATATTTAATAAAAAAAATAACAATGTCGAACAGTGGGTAGGCAATTTGACAATCTATCATGTATCTGACAGAAAAGGTTTTTTTTTAAGTATTTCTATGGACAAGTGGAATAGTGATGGGTAGCTTGATTTATGATGGAGCTTTTACTTTTTTGTTTTAGGGATGTCACTAGAACAATGACGGAGTTATAACGATTTCTGTGGAAACATATGCGTTGACGTGAAAACACGCTTATTGTACTTGACTGATGTTGTCATATTAACGTGTATATCTGCTTACGTTGCTGAGTGGCTAAGACAAAAAACTTGCATAATCGCAAAATACCAGAGTGGTTAAAAAAAAGAGTTATTTACCATTAGATGACATTGTTACATTTGTATTACTGTAAAACAACTGGGACTGTGATGTATAACTCTCCAGTTTTCTGATTAAACCATGAATTTCCAAAAACTGTGTTCACGATGAAGTCCAAACATATAGATAAGGGTTCATTTTGTCCAAGCCATATCACTTTATATACAGTATAAAGCCATAACTACTATTATTATTGTTACAATTAAATGCCTATTTTATTAAGTAAATATTTGACACAATATAATATTAACCTAACTTTATTTTTTATTATTACGTACAATATTGCTATAAAAGTAAATATTAAAAAAATATATCAAATTAGAGCTAGAGTAAGAAGTTACGTCTTCTTTAGTTTGGTTTTAATATTATTGAAAAATGGGTGTATTTCTACAGTATTTTATTTAAAATGAAAATTTAGTTGAAAACATCATACTGTATCTTATATCAAATTTCATTTGTAATCTATTTATGGGGAAGGAATCATTAAAAAAAACAATCGATTTACAATTTTGATTATTTATTTAATGATTTTTATTGCAGTACGCATTTGTGTACATTCCTAATTGTTTTTGAAAATGATTTCTTTTCAGTAAATAGGGTAAAGTTTGATTACTTCCCTAGAATAATGCAAACCAAATATTACATAAGCATTTTCCATTCTTTAAAAAAATCGCATTCCAGCATTTTTGAATTTTATTGTAATTTTTAAATCTACTTTTTAATAATTTAATATTTTTACATTTCATTTCTACTAAAAATGAGGCTGTTTTAAAATGTGATTTCTGGGAGAAGTGACGCAAGTCTTTTTTAGACAAATTTCAAATTTAATTAAGCGCAGATATTTAATAAAGCAATTTGTTTTTTCTTCCGCTTCTTCATAATTTATTATAATGTATTATGATTAATCGTCTTTATTCAGTATTATTTATATTCCTTTTAAAACTTTAAACAATTATTCTAAATTTTTTTTAAGTTTTAAAAATTAATTTGTATTATTATAGTTGATGACCAAATTCCATTTTATTTGATTCTTTCCAATTTTATTATTACATAGATAATTATATTAATTAGTAACCTAATTTTCTTTTAGATTTTAACTATTTTAACCCTATGAATGCGGGAACTCATCAAAAGTTCTCAAATTAACTGATGGAATGAACTCAAAACATGAGTTTGTTTGTTAACCACTGGAGCGACATGAGTTTGTTTGTTAACCACTGGAGCGACAGCGCAATTTAAAACTTTTTTTCTCCGATTGCTCAAGATTTTTAGGTGATCATTTTGAATATTTTCTGCCCAAATTAAAATAAATCATGCCTCCGAATTTTAATATAGAGACATACAAACTAATTATATTTCTATATAGCCAATGAATTCACCTATCTTTTGTCGATTATCACATTTTCGAAGGATTTATAAAAAAAATATTATAAAATCGTCAACTTCTACTTAATTACTTACAAATAAGGGAAAATTTGCCAAAATTGGCAGTAAAGAAATCCGAAGTATTTTAAATAGTGCCATATTGTGGCAAAAAGCTCCACAGTGGTTAACCTTCTACAAAAAAATGCCCAATTAAATTGTTTAATTTATTATCGCAGGAAAAGGGTAATTGCCATTTAAAAGTTTATTAATTAATTTTTAAAATATTTATTGGTTATTTTTATTATGCACATTAATTGACCAAATGCATTCCAATGTATATTATGTTAACTGCGAATGAAGAATTTTATTTATTGTACAAATTGTAATTTTGTATTAAATTAGATTTATATTTTTGTTGTTGTAAACTAGACCTAGTTAATAATCATAATAATAATAATATTATTATAAACATATATATTTATGTAAATTAAACATTTGTTTTTAAAACTGTATATAAAAATATGTATTTATTATGTACATAGTCAATTATTATTATTAAATGAACACTGCTAAATTATACCTCGTTTTAATTCATTTATATTTTTTAAGGTAAATATTACATTACAATACGATAAAGGGGTGCCCAAGATTTCAAGAGTCAGAATAACGGATGATTATGTACGAGAAGCAAGCTGGAGTACGCGAGCGATGTTTGGGCATCGTACCACCAGAAGTACATTGATAAGTTAGAGAAAATGCAGAAGAAATTCTTCAGGTATGTTTATATGCGGAAGCATGGAACCTATCCAAGGTTCATGCATTTGAGGAAATTGATTCTGTGAGTCTATATACTAGACGGAAAGTAAGTCTTGCTATTCTGTCTTTCAAAATTTTGAAAAATTTCTTCGATAGCCCATTTCTCTTGGGGTGCTATGATTTATATGTACCAGACCACTACAGCCGAAGTCGACATCATGACTTATTTCAAGTACCGAACTGCAGAACAGTCTTGGAAAAGCATAGCATGACGAGGGGAATGGTGGTGTTAAATGAAATTGCAAACCATTTGGATGTAAGTAACTGATCTTTATATGCCTTAAAAATATTTTTGAAGAGTCACTTGCCTAAATGCTGATAGGGTAACTAAATTGTACTTTAATTGGAATTATTCTGTTGTACAATAATAATAAAATAAAATTAAAATTAAAATAAAAAAGAAACAGAGATAAAAGACAATCCCAACCTTTTTTGACCAGGGACCACTATGACATTTATTTCTTCTCACATGGACCACAAGGTACAATAATGAGAAACTGTTAATTGCGTAATTAAACGCGTCCTTGCAATTACTATCATTTTGCAATTCAATGTGAACTTCTTGGACTTCTTCAGCTACCTCTCCATCATTAATACCAAAAGGGTTACGAATCAGTTTTTGTAAACCTTTCAATTCGGTTTTGTAGTTAATGAATAAATGTTTCGTGGACCACATTAGATCTCGCGGACCACCGGTTGGGAACCACTTTTCTAGGTTGTGAGGAATATATTCTAAAATCAATGTATTTTCAAATATACACACTGGCATGAAGTGTTAATACTTTTTTTAAATTGATTGGAAGGATTTTAAAATTGAGGGACACTGAGGTGCACTGAGGTGCATTGAGGTGCACTGAATAGTACACTAGAAATGTCTTCCATTCAGGTTTGAATGGAAATTGTTGTCGCCTTAGTTCGGTTTATCCACGGACGTAGTTATAGCTTTGACAAGGGGGGGGGGGGGGTCCGCAGAGTAAAAAAAGCAGCTCTAATGCCAATTAAATCTATCATTTACAAATAAAACATTGCCTGTGACTATAGCACGCAAGTATAGTGGCGGGTAAGGGGCCTTTCAAGTATTTATTACGTATACGTAACATTTGTTTATTTAAATAAAAAAAGGGAAGTAGAAATTTAATGCACATTCTTAAGGCAATGTCAATGTTTGGGTAAATTGTTTTAAGTTATTTATTTCTTAGAACCTAAAATGTAAAATCGCTTTGGTTTTTCGGGGCAGTTCTCCATCTCAAGCTATCGTTGTTACATTAGATTGTAGATGGATACATTCATCAAAAAACCTTTTCTAAACCTCCAAAATTATGTCGTTACTAACATACTTACAACACTATTTCGAACTTCTTCAGTGTTCAAATTTTGATGGAATAAAATTTTTCTGGTAAAGGTTTTTATTGATTTTTTAGATATCCCTTTGTAGTACATGAATAGTTACAGTCAGTACACGAAAAAGGTTACTATCCACTGTGAATCAGCGAGTGCGTTCTTGGACGTCCCTTTTGAGAACGTGATTAGTTGCATGACACGAAAAAGGTTTTTGTCCACTTTGGGTTAACACGTGATTTTTTATATGTCCATTGCGATAACATGAATAGTGGCAATCGGGAGATGAAAAAGATTTTTCTCCTCTGTGTGTGACGTTTTATTTGTTTTTTTGTAGAACATGTATATTTGCAGCCGGGACACGAAAAAGGTTTTTATCCACTACGGGAAAACATACGATGTTTTTAGATTTCTCTTTGTATATGCATAGTTGCACTCAGAACATGAAAAAGTTTTTTCTCCACTATGAATTTTTAAATCTCCTTGTCAAGAACTTGAATAACTGCATCCGGGACATGAAAATGGTTTTGTCCGCTGTGGATAAACATGTGATTTTCTTGGTGCCTCTATGGAGAACGTGAATACTCGCAGTAGAAACATGTAAAAGGTTTTATGTCACTGTGAGTCAGCAAATGATTTCTAAGAAGTTTCTTTGTACAACATGAAAAGGTTTCTTTCCACTAAACGTGTGAATTTTTAGATACCGTTTTGTAGAGCACGAATAGTCGCAGTCGGGACATGAAAAAGGTTTTTCATCACTGTTTTTCAGCAAGTGCCGTTTTGGTTTTTTTTTTAGAGAAAAAGAATAGTTGCGGACGTGAAATAGGTTTTTCTCCACTGTGGGTAAACATGTGATTTTTAGATTTTCGTTTACTTCGTAGTACATGAATAGTTGTAAATACTTCGTAGAACATGAATAGTTGCAGTCGTAACTTTAAAAAGATTTTTCTCCACTATTAGTCAGCAAGTGACTTCTTAGGTATCCCTTTTGAGAACACGAATAGTTGCAGTCAGGACATTAAAAAGGTTTTTCTCTTCTGTGAATCATACTGTGGATTTTTAAATCTTCCTTTGAGAACTTGTATAACAAATTTCGCATGTAATAAACAATATTTGCATGTATTGCGAGTTAGAAACCTCTTGTTTTATTTATTTACCCAAACGCGATTAAAATAAGAAAAAAGGTATTTTAGCGATTTTCCAGTACTTTGAGAAACTTAATTGTGACTTTCAGGTAAAAATTTGTACTTCGGACGTTACGTAACGTAAGGGGGGGGGGGGTGTATAGGAAAACGTTACGTCGCGTTACATGAGGGGGAGGGGGGGGGGCAAATCTTCAACAATTGCGTTACGTTATACTACGCTCCTTTAAATAAAAAGTTATGTGTAATGTATGTATTGCAATATTTATTCAAAAGTAACAAAATTGAAACTTTAAAGTAAGTAGTAAATTTAGTCTTTTACATTTTATTGCTAACTGATTAATAATTTCTTCGGAATCAAGTTGCACCGCCAGATCTCGGTGTACGCTCATTAAAGCCAGACCAGTAAGTCTTTCATCGCCCATTTTATTTCTTAGGTAAGTTTTTAACCTCTTTAAGGTAGAGAAAGATCTTTCAAGGGTTGCAGTGGACACTGGGAGTGTGGCTAAAATAATTAGAAGCTTTTTTATTAAAGGGAAAAGCTGATCACCGCAGTTATCGATAGCGTTAATCACAGTTGCAGGTTTTTGTGCTAGTAAGATGGATATGAATGGGGGGGGCCGGACCCCCAAAACCCCCCCCTTATATATGTCCGTGGTTTTATCCAACAAACCATTAGACAATTTTACAGGAGAAGAAGGTTTTCTTTCATTATTTCAATAAATCAGTACGATAGGTATTAAGATAAAGCTATTTCCGTAAGGTAAAGGTCTCATTAGTTTAAATAATTCTTAGTTGAGTGATTAACTATCATTTTTTATACTTTATTTTTAATTTTAAAGTGGAGATTGAACAAAAACTAAAATGGTCTGTTGAACAAATAAGAACTGAAGCGACGACTGACCTTAAAATCTTTGCCCGACACTTGAAGTGCATCTCCATTCCATCCGATCGAAATGAAAATTTCATGATGATGTAAGGAATTTCTGTATTTGAAATTTAACCAGCCAGTACTCGCGCTTAATTTTGTGACACTGACAGTCGCACGCGGGTCGAAAGGACCCAGACATTATATAGATGATTTAAATAACAAAACATATTTTTAAATTTTTTAATCAATAAAACACTGATATAATATAAAATGTTTATTTATTTTGCTGAAGCAATCAACTTTACTTATAGTTTAAAAAACAGTCTAGAAAATCGTTGTTTTTAATACTTCAAGGTAAGAAACTTAGGTAAGTATATATTTTTATAATTAAATATTTATAATTTTATTTTTAAAACAATTATAATTACGTTTTTTTACATCAAAAAATGAGTATCTATCCTTTTATAAAATATATCTTATAAGTAATTAGACAATCTAAGTTTTTTCAGCAGATTACTCCTCCGAGCTTTGACGAGAATTGGAATCATGTTCGTCCATTTCCAAGTTACCTTCGCTTTGCGAACAATCTTCCCCTTTGATTTCATCTTCTTTTAATACTTTTTCAATAGTAGCTGTATCTATTCGCATATGAGATATTCTGTAAACAAAAAAAAAAACAAAAAATTACATTTTGAACAGTTGAAAATAATACATACTTGAAATGTCACGCAAGGGTCTAAACGACCCATACTCACCTGACACGTCCGGCCTGCTCAAACGCTGCAGGCATAATGGCCGAGGTGTGGGGCACGTGTGCACTATAAAGTCACTTGAAGGTACTTAGTGTGGAAATGTAAAACTATGAAAAAGAATTACGGATCAAATACTGCACCTCTGGGTCTTTTCGACCCGTGCGCGACTACTGGCGGGTTAAGAAAAGAATGGCGAGACTTTGGCATCACAAAATATATTTACTCCAACCAAAAACCAATAGCAGTTTAATTCCTCTCTTTTTTCAAGTGAATTCTTTTTCTTTTTTTAGTGCCATCACATTTCTTAAATATTAAGGTTAAACGTCACATACGTTATAATCTACGCATTCACAGATGGCGCCAATTAAATTATTTTTGTTTTTTAATACTTTTTGCACATTACGCTTTAAAATATTAAGGTAAATTAATTGTTTGCGCCTGTGCATATTTAATATGAGTATAAATAAATAGTTTTGTCCACAAATAAACCCAAATCTTTCAAGAGAGGCTGAAAAATTCAATTTTATATCGGTGACTCGATACAATATTGTATTTTTCAGCCTTTCTTGAAAGATTTGGGTTTGTTTATGGATAAAACTATTTATTTATATTTATATTAAATATGCACAAACGCAAACAATTAATTCACCTTAATATTTTATAATAAAGCAAAACCTGCAAAAAGTATTAAAAACCTAAAATAATTTAATTGGCGCCATCTGTGAATGCGTAGATTATAACGTACGTGACCTTAAGAGGGTTTCTCTTACAAACGCCACCTTTAAAATATAATTCTATAAAAAACACTTTACGTTCCCCGCTCATTATCTCCTTTCCTTTCCCTACTTATCTCTGAATATGGCCAAAATCGGAACTAGTGAATGAGGGAAATTATTAAATACATTTTTTTTTTGGATCCACAATATTTGGCAACTACTGGCAACACCCTTGATCTGTAATGCCCCGTTCTGATTGGGCAAGTATTTTAGTAGAGTAGCTAGTATTTTAGTAACTAAACGTGTCCGAACACCATACATTTAGTAGTAAGTAGGAGAATTTTGGTCAGTCAAGTGGCGAGTTACTTGCCAATACTTTCGCAGTTACTTTCCCAATCAGAACGGGGCTCAGTATAAAACTGGGTTAGGAACTTTATTATTAGGTTTTCAATGTGTTCCATTTTCAAACTAATAAAGAAAAACAAATTGACAGATAGGTTGTGGAGGGAAAATAGCTATTATTGAATTAATTTTAATAACTGTATGAGGTAGGTTTAATTGATTGAATAATAGGAATGATAGTGATGCTGAAATGAGATTTTTGAGAATGGAAGGAGTTACAAAATGGGATCAAATTTGAAGCTCGACGATCCAAAAAGTGCTTAGTGTCGAACCCCAAACTCTTGAAAGAAAAGTCAGAATTGAAAGGGCTTGGACTTCTAATGCCAGAAGACCGACTTCCGTTTAAAATACCGAGTGCAATTCCAGAAGGAAGCCGTCTAGCAGGCCTCCCCCGGCCAATTGGTGAAAGCAACTCGTAGGTCTGGGCCTATTCGTAGAATGGAGGCCGCTGAAGAAGCCCCCAAAACATGCAAAAACTACAATACCTAACACAAATGTCTGTTTGGATGATAAAAAAAGATTAAGATTTTTGCAAGCAATATATATATATTTCGTAATTACAATATGTTTACATTTAACTTTCCCAAACATTGCAGAAAATGTTGACATTTATTATTAGGTATATCAATTAAATTAGTGTGTTTAAATTTTGTAAAGCAAAAGTTTATTTATCAGTCATTTGTTTGATCATGTTTGGGAGAAAAATACAAAGTAGTTTAAAAATACAGATCTAGTGTAAAAATAGCGGAGGAAAATAAAAACAAAATGCAGTGATTCATTCAATAATCAATGGAAAAGTTTTTGCATACATTGTTTCCAGTTTTATCTGTAGGAATGCACTAAATTAACTGCCAACAGAGAAAACTGGACACAATGGTTTTATGTTAAAGGGAACGTGTGCGCGGCCCATTTCAGCGCGTTTCATACAAATCTTAGATTTGGATTTGAGATCAAAATACCCAACCAAACTGAAAAATTATTTTTGTAATCAAAAGCTATATCAAATATCTAGTACGGATGTGAGCTACTTTATTTATTTTTGCTTTAAATTATAAGATGTAGGCCATTCAAGATTTTAGTGTTTCATGATTTTGGAGGCAACTTAGTCAATTATTTGTGAGTAAATGAAAAACATTAAAAAAATAATTTTACTATATTTATTTTAAAAATACTATGAAAAATAAAATACTAAATAAAAATTTCTGAAAAATGCATTTTTTGGGTGGTATTTTTAATATATAAATGACTCTTTTTCATTCCACCGCAAACAGGTAATTTATATTTTTAATTTACAACCATCAAAATTATTTTTTTTTTAAAATTTTTAATTTTATATTTCATCATATTTGTATGATAAATATAGTAAAATATTTTTTTATTGTTTTTCATTTACTCACAAATAATTGCCCAAATCGCCTCTAAAATCCAGAAACATTAAAATATTTAATGGCCTATATCTTATAATTTAAAGCAAAAATAAATAAAGTAGCTCACATCCGTACTAGATATTTAATATACCTTTTGATTACAAAAATAATTTTTCAGTATGGTTGGCTATTTTTATCTCAAATCCAAATCTAAGATTTGTATGAAACGCGTCGAAATAGGCCGCGCATAAGTTCCCCTTAAAAGAATCCAGTTAATACTGGCACTAAGGAAATATGAGCACAGAAATGCAGTGTTATCGATAAAATAATTTAGTCTAAAATATCTGTAACAAAATACTGTAAACTGTTTGCTTTATAGAATAAACAAATATTAAAACCATATTCAACAAAAGGAGAACATTCAAAATAGTATTTATTACCAAGAATTCAACCAATAATATTCAATTTCAATAAACTTTCGACACATTAACTCATTTATCATATTATTTGGAAGGACAATTTCGACATAAGCACACAATTAACAATATTTCTTATTAGAAATCAGTCAGTGGTTGTCATCTTCGAAGGTTGAATTGTTAACTGAATTGGAAGTGGTTTCTTCTATGGTTTCGTGGGCATTAACAATAACTTGAAGATTTCTTATTTCGTCAACTCGGGAGGCGAGGAGAGGGCCGTGGCCTTCCGAGGAGGCTAGCGATGCCGACAGAGGAGAACTCTGCGGGCTGAAGCCAGATGTCAAGTCTCTGGAGATGGTCTGCGGAGATTGAGGTATTCTCTGAAGTAGCTCTAAGCAGTGTGCTTCCATGCGCTGATTGATTCGTTTAACACTTTGGTATTTGTCTTCCACCGCTCTCAAACGCTCGCTGTATTCTTCCTTCACAAGCCTCAACTGTTTCTTCAACTCTTGGGCTATCTGCTCCTTGTTAGATACCACGGTGTCCAGTTCGGCCTCTCTTGTCTGAAAGTATTCCATCTTAGCCGCTTGCGATTGGAGGGTGGCTTGCGCGCTTAGCAATTGATCTTTGTACTGTTGAGTTATCTTGTTGATGAGGGCGTCCGTCTTAGTGGGGAGCATGCTCAGACAACTGTAGCGAGCGTCGCGCTCTCCGTACATGACGAGCTCCCGCTGCATTCTCTTGATGCATTCCATGAGGCGGTCGCACATCTCAGACTTGCGGTTAGCGCGGGTCAGTTGCTGGGAGACGTCAAAAAGAGATGCGTGCAAGTGTTGGACGTCAGCGGATGTTTCGTTGGATATATTCTGCTGCTCTAGGAGTTGGGCTGAGTACTTTTCCTTCTCTTGGCGTTCAGTCATGATCTTGCACTCTCTCATGTATATTTGGTGTTGCCAATATTCGTTATTCTCTATATTTTTCTGATCTGTGGTTTGAATGTTTTTATTTTGTCTGGTAACTTGCTGCCGGAGGTCTTCAATTTCCATTTGTAACATGTTGATCTGTTGCTTTAAAGCCTGGTTCTGTTCTTCCGCCGCCCGGTTCTTACGAGATCTGCCGAGCAGCCGGCGGTTGCGGAAAGCGTGCACTTCTCTCCTGTGCCGCTCGTACATGAGCTCCAACTGCAAAAGTTGCAACTGTTGCCGGAGGTGATCGGCTTCTTCTTTGGGACCTCTTTTATTACCGCTTTCGCTACTTATTTTTTGCGAGAGAATTTCTATGTATCGATCGACCTGGTGGTAAGGTGAGAATTTGACGGGATTCTTTTCCTCAACTGCCACTTCCCCAACTTTGAGACTTTGCTCGCAGAAGTTTTGCAATATATCACTGTACAGGTACTCGTAAGCCATCGGCCAAACATCCACTGTTTGACTCTCTTCAGATTTGGTATTGTCTCTTCGGTCCAGAGAAGTAATGTTGCCATTTTCAAATGCGACGGCACTTTGAATTTCAAACAAGTCCCTGTCATATTTGTCTTTCTGTTTGCTATTCTTTTTAACCAATTTTTGATGCAAGTTGTCCGTTTTGATGTTGGGACAAGATGTGGATTTACGGAGGCTGATGGTTTTACTGTTAGCGAATTCCGCGTTTCGGTCTCCGTCTATTTTGGTAAAGGAGTTGGTGACAGGTTCGACAACGCACTGACTGTAGAAGCGCTGTCGAGTGACGAGTGACTGTCGAGTGACGCGGCGGGCGAAGTCCAGCATGGAGGTGGATGTGGGCATGTGCAGACCGTGCTTGCGGCCGCTGCATTCCATATCTTCCCCCTCACACGCCACGTCCTCCTCGGCCCAGTGCTCCTCTCCCTCCTCGTGGCTGTCCGTGTCTTGCTGCAGCCGGCTGCCTCCGCGGTACTTTACATCCGACTCTGCAAACACAATGTGGGCGTCTCTAACTATGGAAGTGCTCCTCATCACCTCCCCTCTCTTGCTGAGTTCCATTATTTCTTTGTCTTCTTTCGTATTTTCAACAGGATTTGTGAGTAGCGAGATTAAGTTGTCTTTACCGGTAATATCAAATGGTACACCGTCTTTGTGAGGTCTAGGTTTAGCGAGAGGCCAATCGGTGGAGCCGGAGACGGGGGCGGCGGTCCCTAGAGGAACGGGGGAGTTGGGAACACTGGGGTTCATACCCAACAAATTACCGCAATCTTTCAAGGATATTTTCTTCAGCGGGCTACCGGAATTGAGCTTGTGAGGTGACGGTATGTTTGATGAATACATATCGACAGTCTGTTGCGATCTGTCGTGCAGGACCCGTCCTAGTTTGTGTTGGGTGTAGAACGCATCCTTACGAACTTCTTGGCTTTCTGAGCTGCCAGCTTCTACGGAGGACATCCGGCTGAGAGGGGAGGGTTCCTTCTTGAGGGGAGAAGGGGGCTGAGAGTGTGATGAGGAGAGATGCGGCTGGAACTGTTGATGCGGCTGGGGCTGCGAGAGGCGCGAGCTGAGTGCTCGCACTACCGGAGAATCGGTGACGGGGAAGTTGAAACGTCTCGTGTCTTTGATGGGAGTGTTCTCCGGGGTAGCTTCGATGGCCGCTTCCGGAGGTGAGCCGCTGTCTTGCTGCTTGATTCCCGTAGAGAGGGTGGCCTGTGAGATGGGTGTGTAGGACACGGGGGTATCCTGGAAGGCGGGCAAGGGCAGGGGGGTCTGGGGCGCCGAGGGGGCTGACGCGGCCCCGCAAGCCTCCGACATGTTGAACCAAGCTCCCGGCTCTAGGTTATCATACCTCACAGACATGACGGCCCCCACGGGAGTGTCTGAAGGCATTGTTGTTATAGTGGTCTTTGTGAGAGTACTCTGTGATTCCGTAAGGTTTGGTGTAGAATTGGACGACTTTGAAGTTTGGAAATGATTAGAAACAGAACTTAAAAGACTAGAGACATCGGTGCCGCAGCGAGACCTAAAGCAAGAATCATCCGTCTCTGCAGTTCTCTGCTTGTGCGCACCTTCGGCGGAAAACCTGCGGCACTCGATGAGGACATCGTGGTGCTCCATCTTCTTCCAGCGAGAGTTATCGGTTTCGGCATTCTTGGATGCCGTGATGAGAAGTGGATGAACCTTAACGGTTTCCAACATGGGCTTGACAGTGTAAGTGAAAATGTCTATATTTTCCCTCTTACTGTATTCCCTCCTCAGGTAGTCCATGAAGTTGCAGGGGTACATGCCGTAGAGGTTGTGGAAGAGTCCGTAGAGGCCGAGCTGCAGGTGCTCCTTGTAGCCGTCGAGGGTCTCCATGCCGCGGTGGCTCTCCCAAGCTGCCAAGCGTCCAAACACATCGAAGATTTCTTGAAAGAATGGGCTAATCAGAGTGGGTATCATTGGCAGCAGAGTAATCAGCACTAGCAACCCACTCATCAGGGAGACTATTTCTCTCTCTTGCTTCAATAAGTTAAGAAGCTCCTTAAAAATAGAGTGTTTGGTTATTTTGTGTAGCCAGAGCGGCTGCCTGCGAACCACGTGCCCCAAGAGCTCGAGGGAATCACAACGCAGCGATGGCGAATGACTTTTCAAACCTTCTCCCAACTTGTCAAAGAGGTATTTGTCGTGAGGATGTGGTACCTTGATGAGAATATCCACCGTCCTCATGGAGCCGGTGCTCTGATAGTAATCCATCAGTCCATTGATCAGCCAACTGTCCTTGATAGTGTTAAACATCTCCGCGAACTTTGCCTTAATGTCGTTGACATGTTGAGTTTTGTTGGACTCTAATATGTTAAAAAGTTCGGCAATTTCGGACGGCGTTGACATTTTCAATCCTTATCGTTGTCCGATCAAATAATGGGGATCGGTAAAGTTAGGATGTAGAGCCAGGTATTAGGAATTTAATTAGCTCTATTCCCGCAACCTCGGCCGATGCCTGAAAAGGAAAACCGTGTCAGTTAGAATTCTTAGTATATTCTAGTATTTATTATGTTGTTTATAATCGTAATTATCGGTTTATATATTTACTTGGATAAAATGTTTCATGTGTTTGAGGTATTCTTGAAGTTTGCTACAAAAGAATCGGAGATGTCAAAGTTAATGTCACGTATGAGAAATAATTTATTGTAGGTAGGTACTGTCGGTATTAGTTCATTTATGGTACTGTCGGAATAATGATAGGAGGAAACTGGGGTAAATATTTATGTCGTTAAAGTATGAATGGTTTTCTCGGAGGTTTGTGAGCAAAGCGTTATTCGGTAATTTTTTGAAAATGCACGAAATTTTAGGTAAGAAAAAAAAATCTTTTATGGACTTTGCTTTGTAAAATAACATTTTTACCAGAATAATGGTTGTAGATTATAAAATATTGATTTTAAAATTTTTTTAAAATTAACGATACAATCATCAATCATTTTCTCAACAAAAAAAACATATCATTTTTAATTGATAAACTAATGTTTAAGACAAGATATTTACGCATAGCACAAAGGGTAACAATTATTATAAGTAATAATTATTTGCCTGAAACACTCATTACATTACATTGAAAAATCTCCCAAGAAAAGATACATGCCGCCGACGGGACTCGAACCCGCATCCTTCTGATTTCCGGTCTGCTCTTACTGCTCTTATCCAATGAGCTACGTCGGCTTATCTCCTGCCCGCCAAATGCAATAAACAGTAATTGTTGAATGAAACACTTGTATATGTTGAATTATTTGACTGGCAGGAGATAAGCCAAGGTAGCTCAGTGGATAAGAGCAGTTGACCGGAAATCAGAAGGACGCGGGTTCGAGTCCCGTCGGCGGCATGTATCTTTTCTCGGGAGATTTTTTCAATGTAGCTGAGTGTTTCAGGCTAATAATTATTGCTTATAATAATGTAAATTTTTAAATATAAGAACCCGTGCTTTGGAGGATATTTTTATCTATGGACAAAATTTTTAGTATTGTTACCTGGAAATGTGTTTCAACATTTCTTTTTAGACTTTTTTTCTTTAAACGATAAAATGTTTTTTTTTTTGGCTTTGTTGAAAGTTTTTTATGCTTGAGCACACATTTTTTCTCCCAAGTTAAGAATGACTGTAAGTAAAATTTCTAAAAAATATAAATGGTTTCATATATGGTTTACATGATTCCATAGTGCTTTCACACAAACGAAGTGTTGAATTTCGTAGGTATAGAGTTAAACTTAAGGGCGCACAGTTTACACCCGCGCTGTGCAAACGTGTTCCCTACAGTGCATCGGACCACCCAATATAAAAAAATAATCACTAGTTCAGAGAGTAAAGGGCCTGGATAAAGTTGTCGATATTAAAAAAGGGCAATAATAATATCGATCAGAGTCACTATCCCTTCGTTATTCTACTTATGGCAATACCACAACACATCAGCTGTTTCTGACATTACTTGCCGTCATGTCAATTTGTAATGTGGTTTTATCGTAGCGTTTTGATATTGTTTAATTAAAGTCACCTAAACTGGTATACTGAATTACCAATTTAGCTTGTCTGAGTTACTGAAGTATTATTTTAACCGATTCATTACATATATCTAAAGCTGCTAATGTCTCTAACATTTGAATATCAGTTTTCTAATCTGAGCAAGGATTTGAACGAATATTCCAGAATACATGATCATTTTGATGATGTCTACAGAAAAAAATGGACGGAGCTTCATAAAATACCGGGTGTGTTTCGCTACACCCTCGCCATTCAGCGTGAAAAAATATTGCCCGGCAAATATGAATTCCTTTTGCAGGTAATGTTCATATTAAATTAAGTTCCGCATCAACTAATCAAGAAAAAATCTTAAAATAATAGGAGGTAGTATTACAATACATAATCATATAGAAAAAACAGAGTTAAGATTTTATGCCATTATTTATGCATTGAACCGCTTACTCGTGTATTCGGAATATTTTTATTCAAACAGTTAAGTAGATTTAGCTTTATTATTACGAAAAGTGATTATTTTTGTCGGGGATGACAAAAAACATGCAAAACATATGCATCATTTTAATTTTGTTAAAATTAATTCACTTACGCGGATACGCAATTTAAAAAATTTACACACCCGCTAGACAAACCCTGCTTTGCCAAACAAACCGTTCAAAACCTGGGATGTATATCTCAATTATGATGACAAGCAGCTTTCGTAGTTTGAATCTCAACAAAATAATTCGTATTAGGTACTTTTTTGTTTTACAATTATCCAGACCGTTTTACGATTTTAAAATTAGAGAATTTATTTTATAAGATTGATACATCCGACAAATGTCATATTTGATTTTCTATTAGTTAAAAAAAGGGAAAAAATTCGGTTTAGTGGCGAAATTCCTAAAAATACAAACTAGTTATTTTTATACTAACTATGGGCCGGGGAATACGAATCTGAAAGAATTAGGCGGCGGCAAGCAATATTAACTGAATTATACGACTTTAAAAATTTTTTTTACACACATAGGAAAATGGCCATTTTGGAAGCATTCTGATTCCTAGAAAATCAAACTAGTTATTTTTATACTAACTTTGGGCCGGGGAATCCGAATCTGAAAGAATAAGGCGGCGGCAAGCAATATTAAATGAATTATACGACTTTTAAATTTTCAATATACAAACAGCCATTTTGACACATGAAAACCATAGAAACCATCAAATTAAGTGTTGCCATTAAGCAGTAATATCAATAACGTAAAACTTTCCGACACGATAATTCTTCACATGATAATTCATCACATAACACATTAACCTGATGAATTATGACTATCTCAACGGCCGTATTCTTAAACCAAAAGTATGAAAATTCGTAGTCTTAAAAAGTTGTTACCTAGACCGGTCACCAATATCAATGTTATTATATAAAACCTAACCTAACCTAACCTAATCTAACCTAACCTAACCCAACATGGTTTGTGCCCCTTTATACCGCCTGCTCGCGTCAATTTAAAAAAAACATCCCAGTTTTCAAGTAGTTTAGCGGCTACGCTTGGTTTGTGTAACATGGTTTGTGCCCCTTTATACCGCCTGCTCGCGTCAATTTAAAAAAACATCCCAGTTTTCAAGTAGTTTAGCGGCTACGCTAGGTTTAGGTAGCATGGTTTGTGCCCCTTTATACCGCCTGCTCGCGTCAATTTAAAAAAACATCCCAGTTTTCAAGTAGTTTAGCGGCTACGCAAGGTTTGTGTCACATGGTTTGTGCCCCTTTATACCGCCTGCTCGCGTCAATTTAAAAAAACATCCCAGTTTTCAAGTAGTTTAGCGGCTACGCTAGGTTTAGGTAGCATGGTCTGTGATACAAAAGTGAGTAAAATTTATAAAAAGTAAGTACTTAAATTATAAACATGTTATTTTACGTTATTGATATTACTGCTTAATGGCAACACTTAATTTGATGGTTTCCAGGGGCGTATAACTCTGTCAAAATTTGTGTCCTGTGACCATAAATAACTCTTACTCTAGCGAAAGTGCCATACACCACAGACAAAGCTGAATTTTAGATAGGTCTGTAATTTTGATTTTCGCCATCTCTCGCTCTCTACGTGTGTCAGAAAGAGATGCTCATACACCTACGTCACTAAAAAAAAAGGTACCAAATGTATGTATTATTTATGGTACCAAATGCAGGAAACCGCACACCGCACTATCTGCAGGAAATAGACTCGCATCTATGGATTTGCCATCCGCCATGTTTTTACAGACGCCGTTGCACGTTGTTTTGATAATTTGCCGATGAATCGATGAACATATTTTATTCAAAAAATGCTTACATGAATTCTAGAGGTGAAAAAAGTGTTTAATGTTGATCAAGAAATCAGGTAATTAATTACATAAAACATTATCATTCACCTTAATTTATCTGTAAATCAATATTTGAGGTTAAAATATAGATATGGAATGATTGAACGAAATACTTAATTTATCGTGAAGGCAAGCTTATGGGTACTAGTGGTTAATGTTTTTCCATATTTCGTTTCAGAAAATGTTCTACCACCTCATAAAAACGTTGTTAACGTATCGAAGCCTATACTTTAGGAACATTGTTAACGTCAGATTTGTGACCATGATTGTGAGATCATACATTGTGGCTGGGGATGCGATGATGTCGTCTCTCACCTGGCATGCCGCTTGAAGTCCCGAAAACCCTCGGTACAGAAGGAGAAAGACTCATCCGACGATCGTCTCTCACCCCAGAAGATAGGCGGAGGCTTGAAACGTCAACGTTAAAAATGCCCATCTTATACAAGAGTTCATACAAGATCTCGTACAAGGTAAAATTGATAATGCTTTAAAACAAACCATTACACTGTTTCCCCGCAGGATAGGCAGAGAGGACGGACCGCCAAACAACTCAGTCTTGGCATACACTCCTTGCCTTGTTCAATTTTACTTTAAATGTATATGGGGTATTTAAATGGTAGCATTCAATACAAAATGTTGTTTAGTGAACATAAGTTTGTCAGTTGTCATGCTAAATCTTTAAGTAATATTTGAGATACAAATATTGTAAAAACTGTTTTCAATTTTCAGATATAACAGGAACACCAGAGGAGAGTTCAACGTCCCAGCTGAAGACACGTCGCATGATTCCAAAGAAAGGTGACAGTTTATTTCTCTATTTGCTATGATTACTTGCACATACATAGGGTCAAATAATGCTCGTAGAGCTTTAGTTTAACCTCTCGTTCCTCCACCATAAAGAAAGAAAGGCCCTGTTGCAGACGATTATTAACAACTTGCTCTCCGCCATAAGCCTCTCACTTATTTGGACTCACCAAACTCGTGTAAACCGACTAACACATACTATTCTGACTCTTGAAGTAGCCCGTCGCATACAAACTTTGTTCATCACAAGTATTCTATGTTCCGTTCCCAAACTTTGTTTAATGTGACATATTTATTTAAGCAGACATGTTGCAGTTTTTTTATCAGTTGTCATGCTAAATCTTAAGTAATATTTGAGATACAAATATTGTAAAAACTGTTTTCAATTTTCAGATATAACAGGAACACCAGAGGAGAGTTCAACGTCCCAGCTGAAGACACGTCGCATGATTCCAAAGAAAGGTGACTGTTTATTTCTCTATTTGCTATGATTACTTGCACATACATAGGGTCAAATAATGCTTGTAGAGCTTTAGTTTAACCTCTCGTTCTCCACCATAAAGAAAGAAAGGCCCTGTTGCAGACGATTATTAACAACTTGCTCTCCGCCATAAGCCTCTCACTTATTTGAACTAACCGAACTCATGTAAACTGACTAACACATACTATTCTGACTCTTGAAGTGGCCCGTCGCATATAAACTTTGTTCATCACAAGTATTCTATGTTCCGTTCCCAAACTTTGTTTAATGTGACATATTTATTTCAGATTTGCTGTGAGATGGCTGAAATATATCCACGGAAGGTATTTCATATTTTTGTATAAAGCATTTTGTGTTTTTGGAACACTTATCCATTGTATTTGTGAAAATAAAAATAATATTTAAACATGTACCCTGAGTTTTCATTTTTCTAATGCAAGCAGAATTTCAAATTTTGCCGCTCTACAGCGTTTTTATTTTTTATATAATTTATTGGGCTAATGAATCCGTGAAGTAGGATAGAGCGATTATATTGTCTATGGTAGACAAATAAACTTCCTCTATCTTTTAGTCAATTCGCGCCACGCAAGTCATTTTGACAGTTAAGTTTGACGACCACATCACTAGTATGGAGAAAGCCCGAAGATATCGATCTAGGGATTAGTATATTTATGATGGTTTCTATGGTTTTCATGTGTCAAAATGGCTGTTTGTATATTGAAAATTTAAAAGTCGTATAATTCATTTAATATTGCTTGCCGCCGCCTTATTCTTTCAGATTCGGATTCCCCGGCCCAAAGTTAGTATAAAAATAACTAGTTTGATTTTCTAGGAATCAGAATGCTTCCAAAATGGCCATTTTCCTATGTGTGTAAAAAAATTTTTTAAAGTCGTATAATTCAGTTAATATTGCTTGCCGCCGCCTAATTCTTTCAGATTCGTATTCCCCGGCCCATAGTTAGTATAAAAATAACTAGTTTGTATTTTTAGGAATTTCGCCACTAAACCGAACTTTAGCCAAAAAAAGGAATATTCCGTATTATCCGTGCATCAAACTTCGACAAACGTTCTGTATTATCCGTGAGGTGGACTCTATGCATATTTATTTACCTTTATGCTTTACTGCTTTCATGTTTACCAATTAATCAAAGAATACTAAGTAATTAGTAATTAACGAATTCTCATCTTTTGAAAGAGTTGCAGCAATATTGTGATAAATATAATATTGAATAGTGAGTGAATTCCAAAAATTGAAAAATGTCAAATGTCAATGCGCTGATTGTTTTGCTTTTATTCTTAAACATATAATGCTGCCCCTCTTTCTTACACACTAAATGTCAACAGTCGAAAATGAGACAAACGGTGAACGCATGTCTGCATCCCCCAAAGGAAAAATACAGTAATTATAATAAATCTCCATCACACGTATTAAGAACATGAAACACAATTTCCGTAAGTAAGTGGAAAAGTAAAAAAATCACAAAAAATATAAATCCGTACACTACGCCATCTCAGATACGGACAAAAATAAAACACGGACAGTTGCGCATCGATAATTGCTTCGTTGTGTAATTTTTAACTTAATAAAAAAAACTGAATTTAATTCAGCTAATAAGTTAACATAACAATTATTGATTCTGAGGCTGTATAAAGTTCTCCGTGTCAGCTAGTATTAATTAATTTGACACGAAGTGTTATTTTCAAAACAAAAATCATAAAGCGTGGTCAGCGATTCTAAAAGATTACCAAAAACGTCTAAATGAAGACTCCCGGGGCAGATGTCGGACCTGATTTATTGAGCGGTTTACAGGTTAAGATTATTACTTTTTGTGATATAACATTATAATTGAAATTTCCAGTAACTTTGTTTTAAGACTTGTATGAATATGACCATTGTGAGATTCTATAAGTCCCAAAGACTGCGATGGGGTGGACGTGTTCAAAGAATGCCAAATGTCAGGATACCACTAATTATGAAGTGGGTGCTCCAGGGGCAGACCTAGGGAGAGGGAGACAGACTGGAATGATGACTGGAGGGGCATGCAATGAAATCCCACCCTGGGATGTAGCGCTGTGATGATGATGTTTATTCATATTTTAAATGATTTGGCTACAAATGACAACATTCTGCATTGAAAAAACAGTTGTGTTAATGCAAAGTTACTGCATTCATTATTTTTGTGTTTCGTAGAACTCTATTTAATTTTTAAAATTTAATTTAATAGAATTATTTTCAAGTTCTACAAGTATTTTAGTTATCATTTTTGTTACAGCTGTTTCGGCTTACAAGCCCACTTTAAAACTGTGATTAAACCACTTTGAAACGACTTATTTATAGGATTCTAAATGTCAATTTTTGAAGGTGCCTAAATTGATTTATTACTGACTAAACCAATTTGCTAAGAAACTAATTGAGACAGTAGACACTCTATTATGTGGGTTATTTTGGAATATGTTTTCCCCGCTGTAAATGTTAAGGTTTTCTTAATTGTTTAATAATGACGTTACTGATATGACTCATTTAAAAGCATTATATCATTTAATAAACATACTAAGGAGTGGGGAATAAATAATTTCCTTATTTTATTAATAAGCGTTACATTGGGGTCATTCTGTAACAAAAATAAAAAAAACTAACTGCTGTAACAAAAATAAAAACTATAATACTTGCAGAACTTGATAATAACATTATTAAATAAAAAAATAAAAAACAAAGTTAGGTACTATTTTTTCATTTACATTTCTACTAACAATATTGTAATCAACTTTTTATTTATCCATTTCTTTTAGCTTAATCCTGATAGATCGTCTAAACGGCGATTACCCGAGGAGATAAAGTCCTTGAAACAGAAGTTTGATCCCAATAAGTTCAATTTCAATAAAATATCCGAAGCGGAAAATTTGTTTCAAATTAAACAAACCAAAACTGAAGGTTGTTACCCACTGCTCTGAAATCTAGCTTTAATATACATATTTGGACGTAAACTATCACTATTGATATTATATATTAACAAACTTTATTTGGGAAACTTTACTGCGGTCCTACTTTAACAGCGGAAAAGTCAGTGCTATCCGATATTTTTACATGATTACTGCATACCTATCTCTTAATTAAGGTCCCAACTGTATGTATATGCATTAAAAAATGTGATAGAATTCTTTCAAATTTTCTTAGAAATATTCTATCAAAAGGACACTTTATTAAACCTATTGAATGGGTAACAAATCTGTTTATTTATTTGTACACGCCCAATTAGGGCTTTTACATATTATAAAATTAAAAATACATTTGATGTAATCAAAGAATTAAAAAGATATAACAATTAAAATAAGTACCAAGTACAAAATTTTTACTTAAAAACACCAAACAAACAACAAAAACAACAGAGTAAAATATAGTATGCACATTCATATAAATTTCGATGAATATTGAAAATATATAAACATTTCAAAGCTATCAAGATAGACATACAGATTAATTTAATAACAATGTTTTTATAGGCTGATAGACATTCAGTACCGTTGGTGCTCATGTAATATTTATTCCCTGCATTGTGCAGTCAGTTCATTACTGAGTTTATTTCTGAATTGGTACCTGAATTGTTACAATGGTAAGGTACCTTCTGACGAACCGTAAAAAAAAAAATGTCATTGCACTTATGGCAATGGAGATGTTGAAATTGTTTTTTATTTTATTCCCTAACTATCGCAGACCCATGAAAAATCATGCAATAGTCTGAATTCTCAAGAAATCAGTATTAACTATGAAAATGACAATAAAATAATTTTGTAAAAATAAAAATAGGTGGGTATTTTATCGTTTGTCTGAATTCTTCAAAGAATCATTTCATTAGGACCGGTGTAAAAGTAGAACTACCCTTCCCGCTCAAAGTTTGTTAATATTGCATTGATGATAGATTATGTTGTTTGCACGCTGTACGAGAGAAATGCACCTAAACACTTTTCGTTATGTCAAATTATTCGGTGGCAGAGAAATTGTATTTAATTCCGTTTGAGAATGCTTAATATTGGTGTAAAAAACTTGCTTTTTGTTGTGTTTCTTTGCTTTGGTTTGTTGATATCCAATTATTGTATTATTTTACATCATCAAAGTGAAACATAAATATGTTCCAGGGGTGAATAGTTAGTACATAAAGTATGGCTGAGAAATGTGCAGACTCCAAGATAAAAAGAAGAAAAATACATTCTGACAAAGCGGCAAAATTATCATTTTTTTTCTGTGATGGGATAAAAAAACAATCAAGGAGTTTTTAAATAAAATTGTATTGTTATTAAAAGTCACGTCAGTTCTCACTACATTTATCTCTAAATGATCTTTGAAATATCCATTTTGGGGTGATAAAATAAGATTTTTGTTTGTTTCAAAACAGGTCGCAGGTTTAATCTTCTGCTAGCTAAGTCCTCCACTTATAATCATGAAAGTAGAAGGAATTTAGATATTGACCCGGGAATGTTTCTCTTTCTATACAGTGTCCAGAAACTAGTGCTACAAACTGGAAACTATTGAATCTACATCACATAGAGAATAATTTTTTTTTTTTTTTTCGCATTTTGATTATAATTTTTTTAAACTTTTTTTTTTTTTATGCAGCAACTAAAAAGGCTTAAAAATTTATTTGAGCCGGGGGCCTAGTCTCTATCTTTTTTTAACCTCAGTTAGCGCGTTAATTACGTCACAAACACGTATTTTGACAGAACCAAAATTAGCGTAACTGTCAAAATACGTGTTTATGACGTAATTAACGCGCTAACTGAGGTTAATTAAAGATAGAGACTAGGACCCCCGGTCTACGTTTCGATCAATGACTAAACAAAATACCTCAGAGAAGGAATTGGCATATTGATCCAAATACATATCAACCATTCTGTCCAAACGGTTAAACAAAATGGCGACGATTTACATGGTTATTATTCAAATTGTATGATAAGTAATAAATATTTGTTCCAACTTGGCTGTCCTTTTTTGTATAACCGTCTGGACAGAATGTTTGATATGTAATTGGATCAGTATGCCAATTCCTTCTCTGAAGTATTTTGTTTAGTCATTGATCGAAACGAGTCCCAGATGTGCCCATATTTTTTTCTGATTTTTCTGTTTACAGATTTTCGAAAAGGGTGTTAAAACTGATAATTAAGCCAGGTAGTAATTAAAAAAAAATAATGATTCAAAGAAAGTGTTTTACATTAAGTATTTAATTCAATGTAAAGTGAAACAATGAACGGTAATGTTTGAATAGTAAATAGTATTTTGTTTATTTGAGTTTTGTAATTTTTATATTTCAGAGTCTTCAAGGGACGTGCTGGTAATAAACTCCAGTCCGATATGCTTTGGCCACAGTCTCCTCTGTCCTAACATAGAAGATTGCCTGCCGCAAGTCATCACGCTGAGGAGTTTGATTCTGGCAACACACATCATGTTCATCAGCTCCAACGGGTACAATTATTTTTTTGCACATTTTATTGATTCAATTTTTTTTAACTATTTTTTTTTAAAGAAACAAACATTCACGGATTATGAATAATTTGACGATATTTGAAATATTCTGCACACAACTGCTAACCCTGTACAAATCACAAGTGTGCCCACGGTGTAATTCGGAGGCCACCTCTGGTCGGGAGCCCCAAAATACCTGAAAAAACCTTCGTCTCTGCAGAAACAGGTGTCTGGTGGAAATGCTATCCTTGTTCTAGTGGTACATCAATGGAAGATGCTCCGAGGAACTAGATTCATTGATCCCTTCGGCACCGGTGCATAATCGGGAAACACGCCAAACGAGTGCCCAACATATATACACGGTTGACATTTGCCACATGAGAACGGGTGCTTTTTCGACACTTTCTTGTGTTCAACAGCTCAGCTGTGGAATGATTTGCCGGCCTCTGTGTTTCCTCCTTCCTATAACATGGGTCTCTTCAAGACTGTTCAGAGAATGTTAATTCCTTCCTCTCCTCAAAAAGACCCTCCACACAGCATCTCAGATGACATAGGCCCTTAGGGAAATTATTTTCCTCAGGGCCTCCTGGGTGGAGTTAAGTAATGTAAAAAAAAAAAAATCAAAAAGTTTTAGAACTTTATTCATAAAATCGAAAATACAAGTTTATTCATCAAAATCGAAATGGCCCCCTTCAAAGTACTCCCCATCGACTGCAACGCACTTACGCCTGTGCTTGATCCAATCCTCGAAACACTTCCGGTACTCAATTTTCGGTATGTCCATAAGAGCCATTTTCGATTTTTTCATTACATCCTCATGGATGGTTCAACACGTTTCGCGAAGTGGATTTTTAAGTCAGTTGAACAGAAATAAGTCGCAGGGAGCCAGATCAGGTCAATTCGAAGGCTGCTGATTCGTGTTGTTTTTGGTCAAAAACTCACAGATAAGGATCACATTGTGCAACGGTGCATTATCGGATGCAAAATCCACGAATTTAAAAAAATCGAATTCACAGTACAGCTACATAACATTTACAACTGTCAAGCTATGATGGTGAAATTTGGAGGGAAGTGTCAATGACAGATGTGGTAACCCAACAAAAAAAAATAGAATTCCAATCGGGTGACTGACAGTGCCACACGGTGGCCGATCCTTAAACTTTGTGACCAAGGTTTTATTTCATATTTAAATGAATGTGTGTAAATAAAAATGCCACAATTCCTAAAAGCTTGGCAATACATAAACATATTTTTCAGCTGGATTCTGGGGTCAGTATGTCCAAGAGTGGCGGACGTATGAATCCATCCTTCCCACTGCAATGCAAGGCGAGAGTCGGGTTGGGTAGACAAACCTCGCCCCATGAACTCGGGCACCCCTGCTAAGTCACCAAATGTAGCTAACTACTTGGAATGATCTATGGCAGAGGTGTTGGTTGGAAAATTGAGATTGGAAGAAATTAATTCAGGAATGGAAGAAATAAACAACACTTCAGGGAAAGCGATTGTAGAGGAACGATTGATCTAGATTTCACTTTATCGCTATTTTAAATGTTAATATAAGAGGCCTAAATTATCGTCTGTGGAGATGCTGTGTGGAGGGTAAGGACACCTACCAAAAGTTAAATTGTGATTTGTTTTTGGGGTATTACGCTGTATTGCACTACCTCCTTCAGCCAACATTTCGGACAGCGTTACAGAGTCCATCATCAGGGCAGATGTGTAGTCGAGCAAATCAGATGTAATATTTTAAGAGGTAAGTATTTGGTCAGCATCAGGGTGATATTGGAAGTATTTATTCTGAATTTATTATAATTTTAACCATTTATTTTTTATGGTTTGACACTCGGCAGGAATTGATTTTGGTTTGATTTAGATTTTTTATCAATTTTTGTAACCCTGAACTATGATGTCATTTAATTTATCATACTATTTTTCTTGAGTCATCATAGTCATAACAAAGAATTCGGCCTATATTTATTTATTTATTTATTTTATTTTATATATTATACATATTGTAACAAAAGATAAAAATTTTCCCATTGCAACATAAATAAATTAAACTCTTGAATGCCAGCTTTTAGTGTCCTTAACCCCTCAGACCTCAAGTGATTTGGTCTTTATATTTAAAAATAAGTACTTGACTCTTACATAAATTCAAAATACAATCCAAAGAAAACAGTTACTTTTTAAGTGTCTGTATTAGCGACGTGTCGGTTCAGCCGGAATGGGCTCATGTGATCCGCTCCTTTGCGGGAAGCGGTTCCCATTCCCACTCCTTTTTCAAAGCGACTACTCCAAGAGAACCCTGTCGCGGAACTCGGGCTAACTCGCGTTCCCGTGTTTGCCGCGAGTACTGAGTAGTAGGAACTAGGAATCACCGTCCGGCGTCCCTGACGCGCTCCACTCTCCACTCCACTTACGAGTTGCGAGTCTCGGGTTCTCGGAACTGCATGAACCGCAAGACACTCCCCGCGACCCGCGATCCGCCAACTATGACACTTCCCCTTGAGTCACGACACGTCACGACTCGCGACCGGCGGGCGCTCATGCCGCTCATTCGATCGCTGTCCGCTGATTGATATACACGTGCGTGACCGCTTGACGTAACACTATACTGCTCTCGCGGGATTGTTTAGTAGGTATATTAGATTTTTGAATATTCGGCTAGACACGGAGTCGTTTTTAATTAGAGCGTGTTATCTTGGTATAATCAAAGGGTGGAGTGCATTATAAAATAATAGTTTATAATAAAGCATCACAGCTTACAGCCAATGTACTTATTTAAATTCTCAATAAAAGCAATAAAATAAAATCTACCAGTCCGCCTCAGCACAGGACCACCTAGTGAGGAGGACTAAGAACAAACGGATTAAATATTTATATATATCATCATATCTTGTAATTGTCATCAAACCTGTAACTAAATAGTCACTAATAAAAAAAAAAAAAAAAAAAAAGCCCGTGCAATGTAGGTACATTGCACGGGTGACGGGTCCGAGCCCTCATGCGGGTCTTGTCCGGCTCCGGGGTTTTGAGTTCTCGTGCGGGTTATACGAGTAGGTCCTGGCTCCGAGTTCTTTGAACCCGTGCGTCCCGGTTCGGTGCGCCGCAACAACACCCAGTGCTCAGTCCGCAGTGTCCGCACCTAAGAACTCGGACCCGGGACCTGCTCCTAGAACTCGTGTACTTTTAAAAGGAAGCAAGTCTCGGAGGCTTCCGGCAAAATGCAGAACTTACCCACCTCTAGTCTGCATCGATATGCACACTATTGTGTTTTGCATTCCTTCAAAAGAAACTCTATAGCGAGGGCTTATTTGGGAAAAGGAAGAAAAATGCTGTGGGGTAAGGAATTAAGATGGGCATGTTCAATGTATTCGTGAGAATATTGATAACAGGTATTTTTAACCCTCTGCCCGTCGCGTCTTTTTTTGATGCGAATTGTGTCGCGCGGGGTCGCGAGGACCCCAAAAGTAAATATGATTAAATTGTTGTTATAGCTTGCATTTTATGTGTTATTTTAACTGATTACAGTCAGGTGATAATGACTGCATTGAAATAAAAAGAAATATTAAAAATTAGATATTGATTTTTATTGTAAAAGTTTAAAAATCAACAAGGAACATTTTTTTATAATTTTGAATCATACTTTATAATAGAAAACTTTAAAAAAAATCTAACCAATTTCTATCAAACTTATAACTATTTGAGATTGATACAGACTTATTATTACAAAAAAAAATCAACAAAATACAACAAACTTGGTTTCTCATTGTATTTTTGTGAGCCTCACGCCGAAACACAAGTCTGTATCTCACATCGCACATGCGCAGACTGAATGTCAGTGGCGCTAGCGTCAAGTACATTCCCTTTTAGGAAGCTATCTTAAGTAAGGAAACAGTGGGAACATTTAAAATGTACATAATTAGCATTCCTGTAAAACCTGGGCTTTTAAAGACCCCACGTGACGAGTCGAGGGTTAAATACATCTATTTCAATTTCATTTTTCTTTTCTTGATTGAATGAATGAATGAAGTGGAATCTCGGAAGTGGAAATTAATTCACTTCCCAATATCCGATTGAGCTGAAACTCGGCAAATAGGCTCTTTGTCGTTTACAATGCATTCAATCAATTTTTCATAGCGCTCATGCACATACAAGCGCACACACATGCATTTCTCTGAAATTGGATGAAATGACGGCGCAACTAGGTCGTTCCGTTCAATGAATAGGACAATGGCGAAATTGTTTCACTGCAAAATAAAAATATGTAGATGTATTGTTGTAAAGAATCTTTGATTTAAGGGTTGATTTTTTATTTATTTTAGTAATCTGAGAATTGGCTTCAACAGCCTGTGTGCGATGGCTTCTGTGAATCACCTGCATTATCACCTGCTGATCCTCAATCACAGACTCCCCACCGAGACAGTTGTGAGTATTCAGCAGACAATCATTCTGTTCAAATAATTCATTAAAATACTTTGCCTAAATGCTTTATTTTCAAAAATATGTAAAATAATAAATTTTCTAACTGTACCATACTTTTACATAAATAAATATAACTTTAAAAATGTTTTTATAGAAATGTCACCATTTGAAGGGACCGGTATACACAATCACCGAGGACTATCCAGCCCAAGGATTCTGCTTCCAAATAAAGAAGAAAGGCGAGATAGACAGTGTGTGTCTGCACGTATACAAGCTGACCTCCTTCTTGCTGGAGAACAACATTGCCCATAACCTGTACATGATGAGCGGAGATTCCTTGGACGGTTCCCCTGACTCCGTGCTGAGGATATTTGTGTGGGCGAGAGAGAGCTCCGTGGGAATTAAAGATTTATCCGGTGTAAGTCTGGCCATTTGCGAATTCTCCGGACATTTTCCTGTCAGAAGTAAGTCATCTTTTACCTGATCTATTTGACTATCACAGAAGTCACCATCATTATGTTTATATAATTTTGTTTTTAAATTTAAAAAGACACATCGAAAGTTACATCTGTATACTCAGTTAGAAGAAAAACAAGTATAATCTTTAGTGTAACATTCATGTAGAGATAGGGGAAGCAGTCTTCCCGTTGATGATTTCTCTAAAATACTTTTTGATAGAGTTCAACAGTTGTATTTCGTCATGAATGCTTCTGATTTCTACTGGTAGTTTGTTAAAGAATTTAATTTTTCGTTTGGTGGGATTGACAGCATGGAAACTTGAAAGTATTTGCAAACATTGAAAGCATGTGTGTTGTGAAGGAGGAATCATTTGTAGCCATGGACACAAAATGACCATTACATTTTTTAATAAACTATCGTGAACTACGGCATCCCATGTTGGGGTATCTTCTGAGGAACTTTTCGATTCTAAAGGGTGGTCTTTCATCAAGGCAATACTGAGAGTATCTAACATTCATAAATGCGCCGCAATAGAAATTTTGCTTGAAAAAGCATAATGGCGACCAGATTTATTTAGCCAGGTTTTTTCCATCCACTCTCTCCCTCTTCTGCCGAGTGGTTCTATATCGTTATCGAGATAACGGACGTGATCTCCTGTCAGATTTGTGTGATTTATTTGATTTTTCTATGTACAAAATACATTAAATAAATAAATAATCATGCATACTTGCAGAATTCGTGTTTAAAACGATCTAAACTAAAATATGTGACAGTAAATATGTAAAAATCACACAATCTGACAGGAGATCACGTCCGTTATCTCAATAACGATCCCACAAAAGATATAGAATCGCTAAGATGATTTTCTTTAGCCTTGCAACACACCACAAATGGGGATTCTGCCATAACCACATTGACTTTGTGCAGTTGGTATTCTTGAACAGTTATATAATATAAAATATCAAAATTGTTTAATTTTTTTATGGACACATTGATTGTCAATACACAATTTTGAGATAAAAATGAGGAAAATAATTTTCAAATACTCACCATAAATCAAATAAGTTTTACACGTGTCTGTGTTTATCATGGTGTATATGCCATAAAATAACACTGCGAAGCATTACAGTCCGGTACATTAGCATGACATTCAGAAATATCCTACTAGTAACCCAGAAAACAACCATTATTTGTTTGTTTATTTCACTACAAACTTTTCTGCATTATAATTTATTTGGTGGTGCTTATGAGTAATCTGAGTATTGTACCAGGTAGAAAGTACACTTTTACATATAACTGCATACTTAACTCAAATTTTGATTTTCGGAGATGTTTGACTAATCAACTACTGATATCCGTGGCTATAAAAAAATTTATCGCCACAGCACGTTTGTGTTTATACAAATTTTTATTGAAAATGTTACAATAACAATGTGCATTTGTTTTAGAAAATTAATGGTTTTATTTTATAATAACAATAGTACTCATAAACCACAGACCACAATGATATATATTTTTTATTTCTTTGTGCATTTTATGCTATAATAATTTTACTTTATTATTGTGTTGGTTTTGTATCTTTTAAGTGACACATTTTCTTGAAATTTGATTGGCAACTTTGGTTGGAAAAAAGTTACCCACAGATGAGATCCGATGACCTAAAGAAAATGGGCTCTTATTTTACAACAGTGCATTATGAATCATAACTAACAAATTAGGGGGTCAGTAGAGGGTATACCGCCCCACAACTCTCTCTTGGCACACACTTATTTTCAATTAATAGATGGATCTGTCTCTCTGATTGGCTCATAGAGATACTGCCGTTTTTGTTTCATACTCTGCAATACCCTATAATGGAGATTGCCATTTTTGTTTCATACTCTGCAATACCCTAATGGAGATTGCCGTTTTTGTTTCATACTTTGCAATACCCTAATGGAGATTGCCATTTTTGTTTCATACTCTGCAATACCCTAATGGAGATTGCCGTTTTTGTTTCATACTCTGCAATACCCTAATGGAGATTGCCGTTTTTGTTTCATACTTTGCAATACCCTAATGGAGATTGCCATTTTTGTTTCATACTCTGCAATACCCTAATGGAGATTGCCGTTTTTGTTTCATACTCTGCAATGCCCTAATGGAGATTGCCGTTTTTGTTTCATACTTTGCAATACCCTAATGGAGATTGCCATTTTTGTTTCATACTCTGCAATACCCTAATGGAGATTGCCGTTTTTGTTTCATACTCTGCAAATACCCTAATGGAGATTGCCGTTTTTGTTTCATACTCTGCAATACCCTAATGGAGATTGCCATTTTTGTTCATAGTCTGCAATACCCTAATGGGGATTGCCTTTTTTGTTGCAGAACTAAATACATTTATTTAAAAATATATGGTATACTGTCATATATTTATACGCTCCGAACAGCTGTCGATAGTATTTTTGTTTCTCTATCCATCGCCATATCTAACTCATTTTAGACCAATGGTGGAGATTGCCATCTTTGTTTCAACATGCCTTAATTACTAATATGAATATTTCCCAATTTTTCAGGTGCTGATGAATTCGACAAGTTAACCAGCGAGTTTCTTACGGACATCCTTCTAGAATCTACTAAATCAGTTTTCCTCAATATACAATCACAAGTTGTTGGTCTGTATTCTTAGTTAGTTCATTATTATTGTATTTAATTTATTTTAACAGTGATAAAAGGTGCACAAATAATATTTACGTAATAATTATGTATTTGAAATAAAATAATGGTTCAAGGAAGAAGACGGTTTTATTATTTTCATTTCGCAGCCTGGCATTTCTAGTTCAATCCTCTGCGAGCTAAGACCTCCATTGTTGCACAAGCAATATTTTCCATTTATTATTACAGCAATAGTAGGGGAATCTAAAAATTGTCAGGTTATTCGTAAACTGAGAATATTTGTCATAGTAACTGGTGGTTGATATAGCACCATGAGTACTTTAGCGTTAACCGTCAAGTCTATTTGTTCAGTTTTTGGAACAACTCATTTAGGTCTCATGGAAATAGTTGTGTCTTTCTTATAATCATAGTCAGAGATATGATATAAACGGTGTTAGAGAGAGAAAACACCAAGCTTCATATTCAGATAAAAAAAAGTTAACCATAAAAGAAGTAAAATTTAGACCTTTCTAAAACCAAAGTTTCCAACCGCAATTAAAAAAAAAAAATAAAATTTGGGAATTTTTTATTAATTATTTTTACACGAAATGACAAAAAATTTAATTGACACAAATGCTTATAATACATTTGCCTAATAAAATATGTATGTATTTTTATTTATTCATTATCAATAATTTTAGTTAGAAAAAGCGTAAAGTAAGCCATTTTTAAAATATTTTTTTACGTTTGCATTCAAAATTTTTATTTAAAAAAGATTATATGTTTATTTTGAATTATAAAATAAGAAAGTGCATTTCATCGCCTTTCAAAAACAATAAAAATAAATATTCCATTTATTTGGATTTTATTGCAAAGCGGAAATATTTTGATCTTCTGACAAAATAGGCACATTGCTTGAGGGATTAATCTGGTATATTCAATAGAAGATAATAATAATTTATTTTCATTGCAATGTTAGGAAACATTTACATACCGAATCATCACTCAGATAATATTTATTGCATATTGCAATCAGCTATATAACATAAATAATAAATATTAGGAATAAAATGTGTATGGTGCTCGCCAAATTTTAACACCGGCCTGAATATGGTACAATTCATTCTCGTGCAGTTACTGACTTTAAAATGAACGTAAGCGAAAGAGAGAGATGCATGAAAACATATGTGCGACAGAGAAAGGCTTAAACTCGCCTATTGCAACGATTTTTGATCAATGTCAGGCCGGTCTTAAAGTTCGGCGTGTACTATACATGTGTACATGGTGTTCGGAAGCTAGTGGTATAAGAGATGGCTGGTCCGTGGCTGAGTTGGCATCGCAGAGACCCATTCATATCTAATGAAAATCTAGTCTCATCAACAGAAGCAATCTTTCAAACAGGCTTCTCTGATATGCTTGGTGTAACTCTAAGTGACCAGCTCAGGTACGGGGACTCCATCGAAGCCAGAATTAAGTAAGTCACTCAGAAACTGGGCGTACTGTACATGGCCTGCAGATACTTTAATAATACATAACTGCTAACCCTATATAAATCGCAAGTGCGCCCCACGGTTGAATTTGGCAACCACCTCTGATCTGGAGTTTCAAAATACCTAAAAAAAAACATCGACTCTGTGCAGAAATGAGCGTTTGGTTCCCACCCAGGCATCACATGTTCCCTCCCTCGGCTGGCTTAGTGCTCCATCACGACACAAGCAACATTTTCCGCTTACTGTGATGGTAGTAGGAGATTTTCAAATATTGCCAGGTTATTCGTAACTCGGAAATGTTTGTCAAAGGAACAAAAAAGGCAAAAAGTTTTCTGATTTTTCCGAGCTCTACAAAAAAGATATGCACACATATGTCCCCTTAAACTCATTTTTATTATTATTAAAATTGTTATGCCACTCATAAGGATTAAGATTTTAGAGTTAATATTCAGGAAAACTAATAGGGAACCACCAGCTTCCGGACACCATGTATTGAAATAAAATATGTTATTGGAAGAGTTGTTATTCAAAGTATTGCAACTTAAAGGTCATTGATTATAATAATATCAGTGTTCTTAATATAATCAAACATTTACGAAATATGTTATTACAAGAATGAGTTTGTTCACAGAATTTGAACAATTCATCAAATTTAAAAATTTAAATTCAACTTCTAATAAAGGTCTATTCAAATTCTGTTATTATTTCATCATGGGCAGGTTGTTTCACAGTGCTTGGATAATAACATAACTTGAATAAGACTTTTGCAGAACTTGAATATGATAAAATAAAATAAGAGGAAACTTTTTTTTTTACTTTAATTTGATTAATTTGCTATTTCTGAAGAAACTGGAGGAAGGTGAAATGAAAACGTTGAATGTAGAAAAATAAATTATTATTAATTAAACATTAATACATTGTAATATATTAGTAAAGTGGCGGCTTGTATTTTCAAGAGATTTATTCGACTTTGATATCTAACAGAAAAAATCCTGAAAAATAAAAATCATTTTCAGCTTCAACATCAACAAAGTCTTATTTTTCAATATCAGCACTAGTTCACTTAAAAAATCACGTGCTGCCTATGTTTTATTAGTTCAAAGAAACGATACTTTTGGGATCTTCAATGCATGTATTTAGACAAAAATTTTGCATTATCTGTAATCCACATTGAAGGATGGGATTATCACAATAAACATTTTACACTAGATGCTGATTTGACTCGGTGCGGTAATTCACTGTTTAAAACCGGTCAAATCAGTTAATATAGTTTTATAACTGCTAAAAGATATTGAAATCAAGAAGTAGTTACAATTAATACTGGGCTATTTTAGTCTGCCAGTTGAAGGAAACCATTATCCATTGGAGCGCTTTTTGCCACAATATGGCACTATTTAAAATACCTCGGATTGCTTTGACGCCAAGATTACTTACTTCTATAATTTGACAGAGATTCTAGGAATATTCAAACTTGAAGGAAATAGGCCAAAATAGTTTTTCTTTGATTTCATACCTCTTCATCAATGAGAGTATTTTATCGTACACAAGTGTCGGAGCATCGATTCCCCATAAGAAGTCCAAGTGATTGAACTCCTCCATGGGAACTTTATAATACTCAATGGGATTTGTAAGCTGAACGTACAAAAGCATGGAATCGTTAATACTGTTCAACAAATCATTGGACGAACAAATAACGGCAATCGGCAAAGTTATCTTGCTAACTTCGTATTCCGGAGGAGTAGTCTGATTGTAAGCAATACAGTTTTTTTCTGCACCGTAGTCGAATTGCTGGAACTTTCCTTTATCTCGGATCTCTTGTGCAAAATGAAGAACTGTCTTTGTAGAAGTCCCCGCTGGCGTGTGACTCAATATAACGGGAAAATTTTCACTGTTGAACTGTTGAGGATTATGGCCTGCAATGAGGAATAATAAATTACGACAAATCTCTTCGCTGTAGCGATTTACTTTGCAGCCAACGCTTGCGAGCCATTTGAATATCACTCCTTGGGGTACAAACTCGTTCGCTCCGAGGTATTTGGCGATCCACTCGATGTTGTTAGCGTACGGGGCAAGCATTTTAATAGGACTTCTTACTCCTGTCATGTATGCTACGGGAGCCATTGTAAAAGCGGCTTTCATTTTATTGTTGTATTCTAAACGAGTCGATAGTAAAGCAAACAGTGTCGTGGTGCCCATTGAGTGGCCGATGTAAAGCAAGTCATTTGTTCCTTTTATCTCATTGATGTAGTCTATCATGGCCGGTAGATCGTGCACAGCGCACTCGTGCCACGTGAAGTTCCAGAAAGCGGCGTCTTCCATGGATAGGGATACGTGAGAACGGGAATACGTGTTGCCTCTGAAGTTACCCATCCACACGTCGTAGCCCGCTTCAGAGAGAATGTACGCCAGACCCTTCTCTACTCCGCTGGTGACGAAGTTGGAAGAACTGGCCAGAAGCCCATGTTGAAGTAGAACGGCTTGGCGGCCGATTGAGCCCGCTGGCGACCCCTTGGCATGAGGGATCCGATGCATCGTCAGAAAATATCCATCATCTGTTAGAACGGTATGCGATTCAGCCGGATAGCCGTTCTTGGAAATCAATTGAACGGTGTCTAAATACATATCCGGATTATATTTAGATATCACATTCGTATTTAAAACATTAGTGGCTACAGTTTTTGACACAGTTTCTATTGCACTCGATCGTGCCTTTTCGGCATTTTCCAGATATTCACTGACCGTCTTGTAAACATTTTCGCGTGTATTTCCGAGGAAGTCTGTTATGCTTTTTTGAATTTCTTGTCTTTTCTTTGAGGCTTCGTCTATTTGATTGTTAATCCGTCCAGAGATGTCTTTAGTTTTGTTAGACAGCACTTCTGCTAGGTACTTTGGGTGCCATTTTTCAAAAGTACTTTGAGAGTTAACATTCACTAAACAATATGATATTAAAAACGCCGCCAACACAATGCATAGTTTCATTGTGATTATTAATATTCTAGGACTTTGATATTATGGAAGCCTGTCAACCTCTTTCCGTGCAAACTGGATTGATACTGGCTGTGAAAAATTGAAGCGCATAATATACATGCATATATACATCTATGTATCATATTATATGAAGATAGTCATATTTGCACGTACTTATTTCTGACTAAGACATAAAAGTAATTATTCATTATTATTTCGCTACTGCTGTCGGAACTATCTGGTAAGATAAAAATAATAATAAATTAAAATGAGGAACACAAGAGTTATTGATATTTTGGGAAGTTTGTTGATAAATAATTATGATATTTTGTATTTTATATACGATTTTATGTTCTTCATTTATTTAGGTATCCAAAATAATTATTTTAAAAGTTTTTTCCGGGACTTTGAAATAATAATTATATTATGTTGGTGAAAAATCATTGAATAGGCATTGCCAAATTTAATTATAGTTTTTTCATATTTAAATACCATGATTTTTAAGGTTCCATGACAACTCAACAAGGTGGCATTTCAACACCCCTTTGAAAAGTCTTTTAAAAGTAATGAAAAAAAAAAATTAAAAATAGCCACATAACCTAGCCCAATGTAACCTATTTAACCAATTTTTTTAAAAATGAAAGTTTCTTTAGCACCATTGTGATTTGAAACTCGATGAAACGAAAAATAGCGACACTAAAAGAGACAAACACATACATATATAGGATTAAGCCTGCAAGAGAATGAGAGAGTAAAATGAGTCTCCTCTTTGAGTGGTGCATCGTAGGCTTCCCACTCATATTTACTTTAGTTTTCTGACGGTTTCACTTCTACCACGTGTGAATTGCAATTTTTTTACACTTTGATTGACTTTTCAAAGGAGGTGATGAAGTTGCATGTTGAGTTGTCCGGTCGCGTCTTTTAAAACCACATTTAGCTAGTTTTAAAAGTGATTAATTTATTATTGTAAAATTAGAATGGATAATAATGCATTTTCAATATGTACCAATCTATTTATAAATCAATATTGTCATAATATAATGTAGATAATACTTAACTATGATGACTCTATTTTCCCACAATTATGACTCTATTCTGTACGCACAACTTGCATTTATCAAATTGATCTTTTGACAGGGTCAAAGTGTGAGTGATAGGGAGATTGAATGGAATAAAGTTACCATTTACAATCATTACTTCTGAATCATCCATTGCCAAGGTTTAGAACATTCATTCTGCGTGATGATAGTACCTGTTTGTAAGTGTTGTTATAATGTTGAATTTTTAAAATTTGTATAGATACAACACAATTATCTTACAAAGACAAGGAAAATTTTTATTCCTTGGTATCCACAATCTAGTCTCGTTCAACGGAAGCAATCTTCCGAACAGGCCCTCCATTGATATCCTTGGTGTAACTCTAAGTGATCAGCTCAGGTATGGGGCTCCATCGAAGCCACAGTAAAGTTAGCCTCTCAAAAACTGGGTGAACTGTACAGGGCCCGCAGATACTTTAATAGTACATAACTGTACAAATCACAAGTGCGCTACACAGTTGAATTTGGCAGCCACCTCTGGTCAGGAGCTCCAAAAAAAAACAAACATATATACACGGTTGACATTTGTCACATGAGAAAGGGTTGCTTATTCGACTCATTCTTGTATTCAACAGCTCGGGTGTGGAACTATTTGCCAGCCTCTGTGTTTCCTCCTTCCTACAACATGGGTCTCTTCAAGATCAAGTTTCTCTGGACCTCCGCTAGCAGATGTCGGCATAATATTGATAACTCCCCAAGAACCATTTCAGGAAGTATCATCACTCAAACTACTGGGTGTCCATCTGGATGCTGATTTTTTCCTTAAAACCCAAGTGAACAGTAAGCACGGAAATTATTATTATTATTTTTTTATTTCTTTATTTTACACACTTTACAAATGTAAGACAAAAAAGTCCCGATAAACTACTTTTCAGCAGTTTGTCTAACGGGTTCTTTACATTAAAGATCTTATTATAGTGAGTTAATAGTTAAATTTTTACAATAATTATTTAAAATAAAAAATTTACAGAAATATAGAGAAGAGAACAATTATGAAAACATAAATAACAATTTTAAAATCTTTAGAATAATATTTCTTTGTAAGCTAATACAAATTAATTCTTTCAGTAAGCCAAGTCTTCAGTAAATTCACCAATTGTTTGTTTGGGCACAGTTTTTAATTTCAGCAGGTAACATATTCAAACAACTGGAAATCGTGTAATTTAACGTTCTTTGTCCATATTTATTTGTATGCTTAGGTACAATTAGTCCTTCATTAAAGTTAAAATGAGTATTATGGTTTGGTTTTAGCCTGTTTATATTTAAAGGGTTATTTATGTGCTGAAATATAATTTCGTACCACAGAATTGCTCTCACTGAAAGAATTTTGAGACTGATATGTAAGTTTGGAATATTATGCCTGTCTTTGTACACATTTTTTTCAGCTAATAATTTAACCAATGAATTTTGCACTGATTGAACATGGTCGATATTTGTTTTACAGGAAAATCCCCAAGCTGTTATTCCATACCTTATAACAGATTCAGCTAGAGATAAATAAATTATTCAAAGTGTGCAGATAGGAACAAAATGCATTGCAACGGAATATATGCAAGTTTCCCCAAATATCAAATCAACAAATTAAAATACATTTTCAATGCTGTGGCAAGACTTATCAATGGCTTAATCTATATTCCCATATTTCAGAGCAACTCAACATTTTTCACTGGCTCAAATGTCCTGAAAGAATCAAGTTTAAGCTCTGCTAGAGGTATTTAAGTCCCTTAATGAACTGGCTCCGGCTTACTTATCGGAATTGTGTATTCTAGAAAATTGCAATTCTCGACAGTTAACCCTCAGGTCAGCAGCCTCATCAGCTATCGAAAGGTTGAAGGAACCAATGCGCACACCAGATACCAAGTTCGGTGAGCGTGCTGTTTGTGAGTGTCAGAGCCTAAAGCCCGGAATGGACTGCTACATGATTTAAGAATGACCACAGACTCTGCAGAATTTACAGCTAAACTTAAAACTTGCCTATTCAGACAATCGTATCCATAAAGTCAAAACATTTCTCCTTCATCTTCACAGCCCGTGGAATTGCAAATAACCAATCTGGTAAAAATGTAAGGAAATAAGAACTTGTAATCTGTTTAAGACATATGAATATTAATAGACCAGAACATAAAGGTGAGGGGTAGAAACCAACTACAGCGGGACGAAGGGCGGGAAGATGGCTTTGGTGATACGTGATTCGTCAAAACTCAATCTGACAGTATACAGGCATCTCGCACTATAAAATCATCATTTAGTTCTTTAAAGTAAACTCTGCTTTTGAATGAATAGACCTTTTTGCAAGGGAGCGCGAATTGCTCGCCGCGCAATGAACAAATTTGAAGTTCAAATACGTCAAAGTAAGGTCGCCTATAAGGTCGAGTCCAATATTTTGCTTCTGTATTTAGTTAATACACTTTTACAAATGTTTCATAATTTACTTACCCCAGTAAACAGTGACGGGCACACGTCATGTATCTCGGAGTGATAGTGTATGTATTGGTGGTTTGGTATATTTATGGTGTATGTTAAAAAACAATCATATTATGTGATCTGAATTAGCTTAAAATAGTGTAAAATAATGCTTGCTTATGGAATGTAATGCCACAATTGGGTTTTTCCTCTTTTTCTCTTCTATTTTTAAACGTTTTTATAGCACAAGCCACCATTTTTACCGTGTTATTTACGATGAGAGCTCGACACTGGTCCGGACAAGAATGATGACGTCACATTTTTTAGATTCACGCGGGGCTCTCGCAAGCCCAGCCGGTTCCGAAAAATGGTTCCAATGGGAGGGGGAAATAATATGCCTTTTATCGCTTAGGGCATGTCCATGTATTTTGTACGTCCGTGGTTTAGGATTTTAAAAAAAAATTTTTTTTTCTTTAAAAAGAAAGACAAACATTCCCGGGTTACGAATAACCCAACAATGTTTGAAAATCTCCTACTACCACCACAGAAAGTCGAAAATGTTGCTTGTGTTGTGATGGAGGACTTAGCCAGCCGAGGAATCGAACATGCGACGCCCGGGTGGGACCCAAGCGCTATGCCCACTCAACCACTGACCGGTCAAAAGATCATTTCATAAAAAAATTCCAGTCCTAAATTCTCCACTAATCTTCTCATAAATGTAATATCAACAGTAATGAGTGGTAGCAAATGTAAAATCATGCGATACCCAGTGTTTTAAATATAATGTCCTCCGCTTGCAAAGCCGTATCTTCTCCAAGCATAAACTTTCTAATTAAAGTGTGTTTATTGGAAGTGACCTGCCAGGTAAGTATGTTTTCTGTATCTGTTTGTAAAACATAAAATTAGACAGAGCCTAAGAAGTCATAATAAACTTTACAGCGCCCTTGAGGTGATTTTTCACAAAAACGGCGCTCTAGAAATTATCCAATTATTATTATTGTTAAAGAGCTGTTACCATATTACCACAAAGTTTTCTTTGTGTGAAAGAGACAATAATATTATGATTGTTGACATAGGAAGTAAGAGTACACCTCCGCAGTCGAGAGGTAAGGCTCTTGACTTATAATCCGAAGATCGCAGGATTGAATCCTGGCATGCGCAGATAAATTATTTCATTTAAAATAATATATAGTATGCAGCACGTTCCAGAATGGAAGACACTCTCAGTATCGCCCTGGTGTAAGACCATCATTCAGAATTGAAAAGTTGCTTGAGATGGCTTTAGCCGTGTTTCTGAATAGCCAAGTACTTCCCCACCTTCCTCTTCCCCTCACTACCTTCAGTCTCACAACATACCCCAATTGAGGATGTCATAGTCTCATTGGCTCCAGACGGGAGCTGCTGGGACTCTTGTGAGGTATTCAAATAAAAAAATGCGAGTTTGTTTTCAACGACAACTTTCAAATTGTACGTTGTCATTGTCCGTACATAACTAAAAAAACCAACCTGCACATTGCGTCATTGATTGTAACGGCTCATTTTAACCACATCCATAAACATTTGTTCTTTTAAAAAAAATAATAATGTGTAAGTTTTCATAAACATATTTATTCTTATTTACTGTAAAACTATAAAATATTTATTTACTAAGACTATTTAGATGGTTTTGGTGTATGATAACTTGTGTTATATTAATATTTAACAAAATAAGTAAACTTCCAGGATGAGTGGGGATGCTTAATACAAATATCCGACAATATTAATACCCTAGCAACTTAAAATTTAAGAATCCGACACCGAATAAAACTCTGATGTCGTGCCATATGGAAACCATCCTTGAACGTAAAGTTTGTGACTAAGCTACTATTGTAATAGAACCTAATTAAAGCAAGTAGCTAATAACGCTGAAAGATGCCACTTAAATTAACAGCTAGCAGGAAGAACGTCGGCTGGCGGGCGTAAGTACTCTTGGATTTACATTTTCATGAATCTTGACTGGGCAAAGCCGAACCAAAAGCCGCCCGCAGGGCCTAGCAGCAAAAACACACTGCTTTTCAACTTAATACTATATAAAAGTTGCATTAAAATTTCATTTTTATTCAATCAAAGTTAAAAATTTCCCATGTAATTGTTTTTGTATGGTTTGACATTTGTGTGAGTTACGTTTTAATCTAAAAACGCATTTATTACTTAGTTTACCCAAACTAAGCTAATAACCTATTTTGTGCACATAAATAGTGGTTTCTTGTAGTAATTGTTAAAATGAAGTGTAATTTCCATAATCTGTACCTAAAAGTGCGGCGAAATAAAATTTTGCTTTCGTTGTACGGGATGACAGCCATTTACAATAGTGTATGTCTCTGGACATTTGTACTGAAATTTTGAATACAGTGTTTTCCATCACCCCGAATGCTAATAGTTGTCTTTTAAAGTTAACGGTGAATCAAAAGGTTTTTCTGAAAACTATTTGTATTAAGCGTGTCCAGTCTTCTCAAAAGTTAACCAGAAAATTATTTTAGGGGCAAATAGATTACATCAGACATTTGCTAAAAAACTGTTAGTTAATCATTTTACTGTCTGATTATTATGCATCAATTGATTAACCAGTATAAATTGCTAGAACTGGTATTCTATTGTCAATTCAATAACTTAAATCATTTATTTATGACGGAAAAAAGGGTGCTAAATTGTTATAAATGCCGGCACAAGTAGCCATAAATGAAAAGTAATTATAGATTATTATTATTTTCCAGGCCAGACACCTTCCTCATTTAAATCTTCCTCTATTTTCTTTGGATTTTTTTCTGTAATGAAAACATACATGGTGATTAACACATTAGCGCCCTTGAGGTGATTTTTCACGAAAACGGCGCTTTATAAATCAGCCAAATATTTATATACTCGGAGTCTTATTATTGCACGAAATTAATATTTTACAGACAATTTTGTCAACTTACTGTCATATGAAGTAATAAACATCGGAGCTACCATTGAAAATACGACAGAACCCAACACTGCACCTGCGCCGATAACGAATATATTATTCAACAAATTATATTTTGTTCTCAATTTGTCCATTCTGTAGTATTCAATTGGAGAATATCAAATTTATTTTTAGGTTATATTATAATTTTTATGAAAAGAGACAAGTTGACATTGACAGCTGTTTTATGTTGCTATTGTTGAAAATTTATTTGGCCAGTTGTCAAAAATGTTTTTTATCGTTGCTTATTTATTCGTCCCTCGCAACCATACCATAAGTTTTATTTGATTTATTTTATAGATGGCCAACATCAGTAATAACGCGATAAATAAATAACATATATTTCCAAATATAAACTTTCTTTTAGGTAGAAATTCAGGAAAGGAAATAAAATAGGTTGAAAATAAGATTTTGAATGGGTTGGGAGTAGGAAAAATGGAGAAATTGCTTTAGTCGAAGTGCAATATATGTAGGTATTACAATTTTTCACTATTTGAGAACAGTAAGATAAGTAGGTACTACATTTGTTAAAAGTTTAAAAAAATCAGAGTGTGCAGTTCACACGCGGTAAAAGTGAAACATTCAGAAAAATAAACATCGAGAGAATGAGGAGTAGAATAATTGCAGGGTTTATTTATTATAATATTGTTCCCAAGTTTAAAAAAATATTTTACATTTTATTCTACGAAGCACCACACAAAGAGAAGGCCGATGGGCTACGAAGCACCGCACAAAGAGGACACCGATTAGTCTATCTCATTCTCTCGCAGAGTTGTATGTGTTTACTTAATTATATAGATGGGTCACGTTTGGGCATCACGTTTCAGTCCTACCCGAGCGTCGCGTGTTCGATTTCTCGGCTGGCTAAGTCCTCCATCACGACACAAGCAACATTTTCCGCTTACTCTGGTGGTAGTAGGAGATTTTCAAATATTATCAGGAAATTCGTAAACCGGGAACGTTTGTAAAGAACTTTTTAAAAAAATGAAAAAAAAATGTGTGTTAAAATCGTGGGTTAAAAATTATGCAACTTGCGATAAATAAATAGATGGAGTTTTCTTTGATTTAGTGTTGTTCAGTAGGTACCTATAGAGTGAGACTAAGAACTCTAAATAAATAATTAAAAAGGCCACTTTACGGTTTATTAAGAACTGTTCTCAATTTAAGATCACTACAACCTGTCAAAAAACATTCCCGTTAAAAAAAAATTAGCTGTCAAATTAAATAAATGTGTATTTCAGAGATCTTTACCATTATGTCTCAATTAACTTCCCCGGCCTCAAATGGCCCCCCCGCCCAAAATGGTCCCACGGCCCCAAATAATCCGACTTTGGCGGAAGAAGAGGTTTTCCAAAATTGGCTACTGTCGCTGTTCAATGTGACAAATGTAAGTTTTTACATTGAGCATTACGTGAGACCTTTTTGTTCAATAATGCGTTATTTTTGTCCCTTTTTCGTCATGCAAATTTAAGCTATTTTATTCCACTAAGTATTAATTTTCTGAGGATTTGATAAATTCCAATATGCTTAGGTTAGATAGGTTAAGTCATGTTATATTGGATTAGGTTTTGGATTTGATTAGTACCTTATAGTTTTTATATCTTGCTAGGGCAATCCCCATGAATTACAGAATTAATTTTAGGACGGGAGGAATTAAAATACATAAGTGGGAAGTAATAGTTACAATTTTACCTACGTAGGTATTACTAGGTTTAGCTGAAAAATAAAAGACAGGTTAAGTAGAACAAACTCCAATAGAAAACAAATAAAGAAAAAAGAACAAAGTTATACAAATATGGATGATTGCAAATAAATGGAAAAGAAAATGAGAGAAAAGGAAACGAGACAGAACAGAACACGATAAGAAAATTGCATGGTTTATTCCTTAAATGTACTTAAAAAATTTTCTTTTAAAGCATTACCTACTCTGTTTTTTTTTTGCTGGATTCCCTTGTACCTACATATCTGGAAGCGATTTATATAGCGTGTAGGCAATATAGTTCAGAGATTTTATCCCATATTTTGTAGTGTGTATTTGAAGAACGTGGATTTTATTGCTATTTTGAATATCATGAGTGTGGATGTCTTAATTGTAACGTGGGATGTTAGTGTTAGTTGATTGTTGGGTAATTCGTAAGATGGTGCTTGTGATTTCGTGTTTAGGAAGGATTGTGATAGGAAGAATACCGGAAAGTGAATAGATGTCTCTTACTTCAGTGTCACATGGAAGTCCAAAAACGTTTCTGAGAGCTCGGTTTTGAACCAGATCAAATTCCATTTTGGTAGGATTTATTTATTTTCCGATCTTTATATCCGATATCAAACTTTTCCTTATAGAGTACAACGAGTCTGTCGGATGGGTCCAGTGAAAGCGGCGCGGCGGGAGATGGAATAGGGGTTCATCATCGTGCTTCAACGCGCAGTTTGGGATACGCAAGTTTCACCTCCAATCAATCCAGCACATACAGCGTCAGGGTATGTTACTAACAAAGCAATATCATAGAGTCAACGGCAACGGCTTGAGGGTAAGTTATGACAGAATTTACGACACGCTGATACCACAACGTGATGGTAAGTCCAAAGAACAATATGATGAAGACAATGGCGCGGGGGTAGGTTACAAATATAGCAAAATAACTGAGACCCCAGCGTGAGGGTAAGGTTTACAAATTTTTCATTGTAACGCGGATGACATTACAGTCCATGATAGCTTTTTATTTGACAAGCCCCCAAAGGACTCACAAATTCCAACGGCTCGGAGGGCTTTGAAGCAAAGAGTGGACGGTTACATTGAGAATGTTTTCTCTTGGGGTAAAAATAATCTCGTTGAATTTAATGTTTCGAAGACCCAATCTTGTCTGATGACCTCTAAAAGGGATCGAAATGAAAATCTAGTCACTTTCAACGGAAGCAATCTTCTGAACAGGCCCTCCATTGAAATACTCGGTGTAACTCTAAGTGACCAGCTTAAATATGGGGCTCCATCGAAGCCAGAGTAAAGTTAGCCTCCAAAAAACTGGGCGTACTGTACAGGGCCCTTACCCTGTACAAATCACAAGTGCGTCCCACGGTTGAATTTGGCAGCCGCCCGTGGTCTGGAGCTCCAAAATACCTGAAAAATACACTCGACTCTGTGCAGAAATGGGCGGTCCGTTTGCTAGATTCTCCCATCTTATAAGATGGATTGCGATCTTAGAATCTTGTTCTACCGGTATTACAATCGAAGATGCTCCGAGGAACTAGCTTGATCCCTTCGGCACCGGTGCATAGTCGGGAAACACGACAAACGCGTGTCCAACATATGTACACGGTTGACATTTGTCACATGAGAACGGGTCGCTTCTTCGACTCGTTTTTGTGTTCAACAGCTCGGCTGTGGAACGATTTGCCGGCCTCTGTGTTTCCTACTTCCTACAATATGGGTCTCTTCAAGACCAATGTTCATTCCTTCCTCTCCTCAAAAGACCCTCCACACAGCATCTCAGATGACATAGTATTAGGCCCTGAGGGAAATTATTTTCCTCAGGGCCTTCTGTGTGGAGTTAATGGAAAAAAAAGACGAAAGTGTGAGGTTAAGTGTCAGACCAATGCAAGTAAGACAAGGGCGCGGGCTTAAGTTACGTAACTACACATATAGAGCAACATCATCAAGAGAACACCGTGATTGTAAGTTACAAAGATAGCAATATAACGGGATTTTGAGGGAGGAGTCCACATGACGTGGGAACATTGTCAATAAAACCTTAGAAAAAAAAGATCAAATATTAATTTGGTTAAAAAAATAATATCACCCTCTAAATTACCATTATTGACACTTTTTGTCTTGTCATATTAGGGTAAGCTATTTTATATATTAATGGATTTCAAGATTACCAGTAGGTTTGTGTAGGCGCGTAATGGTTTCTTTTCGAAAACGGGACATTTTGGCATCTCGAAGCTGTGTTTGGGGACTATGGAAAACGGGACTGTCCCGGTGAAAGTGGGATGTCTGGTCACATTAGGTATTACTCAAAGCTAAAAATGAAAATATAGTTAATTATTTATTTTGTATGTAATGAGATACGTATTGTATTGATATAGTTTTCTTAATGGAAACTGAAATGGAAAGCACAAAAAAAATTAAAGAAAATGTAAAACGGTCTCAGTCAATAATATTTTCTTTCCAGTTGGGCGCGTCACAGCACTCTGCTGCATATTACTCCGACCAACCCGTGTACCACAACACATCCGAGCGGGGAATCGCTTCTTCTGCTTCGACCATGGACGTGTCCACTGACTCCAGTCACCTAGATATGATGCTTGAAGTGGAGGACGTTGACATGGCTTCCAGTACCGGAGATACAATCGCGAGGAATAGATCTGTTGCCATGTCTGTCTCTGATGGAGACAGCTATGACGCAGACGGCGAAACCAGCTCTGATAATGAAGGTGAAGATATTGTGATGAGAAATGATGCAATTTCATAATATTTTTCAATTTGCGGAAGCTTCAAAGGAGAAAGGGAAGTTTTGGGCATACCGCTCAATAGAAACGGTACACATATCTATGGTCCGGTTGATAAGTCAGTCATCTTCAACCACTAAGTTTCGAGATAATGAGGAAAGCATTATTCGAATGCTCACCATACATCAAATATTATTTATACGTGTTTGTGTTTTACACATTAAATATGCTATAAAATAAGACCGGGAAGTATTAACGTCCAGTACTATTCTAAATCTAGTTGCGAAATATCGTTGATTTAAATTTGCAATTGTAGTGGTCCTAGTATGGATCCCTGCGGAACTCCATAAATTATTGGAAGGTGTTTGCTATTTTGAATGTTAATGCTAACGGATTGCATGCAAACGTATAACATTTTGAAATATCTTACTAGTGACACAGAAAATACCAACATTTTGTTTAATTCTGCACTTAATTTCTTTCGTTTCTGCATTATAATTGATCTGGTGGTGTTTTTAAGTAATATGAGTATTGTACCAGATAGAGGGTACACTTTTACATATAATTGTATAATCAACTCACATTTCGATTTTTCGGAGATGTCTGACTAATCAACTGGACGACCGATATCTTATCTCAAATACTGTCTGTGTGAAGTTAAACTGTCCTGACAGTGGTCAACAAACAACGTTATCTATAAAAAAATATACCAATAATAATATTTTTTATGTAATTTTTTCGATAAAATTGCTTCAAGTCCTCGGATTATTTGTATGTTTTTTTTGTACAAAGCGATGTTTGACTTTGTTTGACATTAACCCCAATTTTTTTTTTAGATAACTTTGTTTGACATTAACCCCCCTTGAATTTCAAGACGGTTTAACTCCAAACAGGCAGACCTTAGCCGTAATAGTAACATTTGTTTTACTTAAAACTTGTGACCTGTCAGTGGCCGAGTTGGCATCGCGTTCGGGTCCCACCCAGGCGTTGTGTGTTCAATTCCTCGGCTGGCTTAGTCCTCCAATATGCCACAAGCAACATTTTACGTTTATTTTGGTGGTAGTAGGAGGTATTTAAATATTGTCAGGTTATTCGTAACCCGGGAATGTTTGTCTTTCTTAAAAAAAAAACAATTTTATGATCCATTTTACTTTTTTTCTTGTCAACCTTCCCGTACCCAAGATGGCACTTTATGTTACCAAGCATCTATTTTGTTTCCGAAAGCTTACACAATCATCATCATCATCATTTGGCTTCCTCCATAAATGATCTTTACTGGTTGCGGTCTCTCACCATTCACCTCCAGTCCTGAATCCTTCCCGTCCTACCCTAATATCCCTTCCAGTCATATCCTAAGACGGTCTGTCCAACTCTTCCTCGTCTGCCTCTGGGTCGCTTTCTTCGGGTCACCCACGCTGTCATAATTTTAGTTCCCTGTCATCTCAATTCTTTCAAAATGTCCAGCCCATTACGGTCCCCAATGGGACATATAAAATCTTATGAAATTCTCATAATGAATTAAATTTTCATATTCATGGTTCATTTCAATCCGTGTGATCAATTTTCTAGAAACCAGTGATAGTTTATCCCCCAAAAATTGCCCCCCGGTATACTTTTATAAAATATGCAGTCGGTTTATGGAAAATACGCTATACTTACACAAAATATAACTTAAGTGTCCCCGAAAGATGTACCACCAAATAACAAAATTATAAAACATATTTTCATTCAAATGCATCAATGATAAAACTACTTCTCTAAATACTGTATATACCAGCATATAAGTACAAAAAAATCGACATTGTATATAAATTGTTAGATATCCACACCGACTTATTGTTAAAGGTATTTTTGAAGTCGTTTTGGAAAAAAATCGAAAATGGGAAATAAAGCACAAAAAATTGTGGTTTTATAATAATTATAATTTCGGGGGACCAACTGTCTGATTACCATTTTCTTTTTCAAATGTATTTCGAAGTATTTTTCATTCAGAATGTTAATTTGTTACTTCATTTTGGGCTAGGCACAATGTCTTAAAATTTTTAGATTTTTAATTGTGAATTTACACAAACCTTAATATTATTTTAGATTTTGGCATTAGGTAATCATATTGTTTAATTTTTATTTCTATCGCTTATCTCACCTCATACTTAATTTTTTTTTAAACCAAGTATTTATTTTTGTAAAATGACTGAATTTTTAACAAAATAAAAAATGTAATGTTTAAATTTTTCTTCTTTCAATGTTCAAATATTACATTTGGTTTTTAGCACCCAATGGGATTTCTGTCGATTTATTAACTTCTACACGCAAAATACCTTCTACATACCGTGCACTGACTATACCTACTAAGGAACAAAATGGATCTTATGGTATAAAGTATCATAACATTAATAACCGTTTTTATAGCAGCCCCACGTTGGGTGCCAATTTACAACTTTAAATATACTAATATTTAAAGTTGTAAATAAGCACTTAGAGTGAGTTCGGAACAAAGATTTTTTTGTAGGTAAAGTAAACAAAAAATGGTTCCATGACAGTTTGTCCGGCGACAATTCGTCCGGCGACAATTCGTCCGGCGACAGTTGGTCCGGCGACATTTCATCCGGCTGACAGTTCGTCCGGCCGACAGTTTGTCCGGCCGACAGTTCGTCCGGCGGACAATTCATCCAGCGACAATTCATCCGGCTTGATCATTTAGAAGATTTTTTCTTCAAATACTTACTTGAAGAACAAATCTTTGTATATGCAAAGAGGGTATACGACCGTACAACCAAAATCGATATACTTTTATCTGAAGGCATCTTGAGTGGAAATACGCTGTAAAAGTATTTTTACTAACAATAATTTCGACTCTCCGAAGAAGCATTTTCTTTTTTACGTTAGCACCACACAGGAGGCCCTGAGGAAAATAATTTCCCTCAGGGCCTATGACATCTTAGGGGATGCTATTTGGAGGGTCCTTTTAAGGAGGGGAAGGATAGGAAGTTCTGGAAAGGAAAAAGGTATGATAGGTGGGTAGGAATATGGGGGTCAGTATATCCAGGAGTGATGGACGTATCAATCCATCCCTCCAACTGCAGTACACGGTCCACCATGCAGCAGGTGGGCAGATGCATCCGCTGCTAAGACCTGGACAAACCTCACCCCATGAACCCGGGCACGGGCACTCCTGCTAAGTCACCAAACGTTGCGAGCCACTTGGGTTGACCTATGGCAGAGGGTGTTGGTTATCCAATAAATGGTTCCTGGGGCGGCGGTACCCATACCCGCCTCTCAAATTGGAATTGGAATTGAAGCATGCGGCAATAACAAAATACGACATACTTATACGTGCAGTTGGCTTAGCGAAAAACTGTTAAAGATTCCTACTTGCATATAATATTACTTTTTTTTTTAAATAACGCAAGAGTTCCAACTGCTCCCAACTGTCTCGAGCAAGTGAGTGCCAATGGCACCTCCAATTTTGGTATGGTGTGATACTGAGGGTAGTGGGAAGGGAAGGAGCTGTGGAAAACGTACCTGGCTATTTAAATCTAGTCACCAAACATGGCTTAAGCCATTTCAAGTAATCAGACTAAAGCTACAAACACCCTACATCATCGAAAAAATTTAAACAAATCATATGATATAACTTTTTTATATTTTTATTTTTACAACTTTTTACTACAAAACAAGAGTCCCAACTGCTCCCAACCGTCTGGAACCAGTGGGACTATGGCATTCTCAATTTTGATATTTTGTGAGGCTGAAGATAGTGGAGAAGGGGAAGGAGATGAGGAAAACGCACTTGGCTATTCAGATCTAGTCACCAAACTTTGTTTGTCTTTCTTATTCACGCGTGCTTCTTCGGAGAGTTGAAATTATTGTTAGCAAAAATATTTTTACAGCGGATTTAAGATGCCTTCAGATATAAGTATATCGATTTTGGTTGTACGGCCGTATATCCTCTTTGCATACTTACTTGAAGAAAAAATCTTCTAAATGATCAGACCGGATGAATTGTCGCCGGATGAATTGTCCGCCGGACGAACTGTCGGCCGGACGAACTGTCGGCCGGATGAACTGTCGGCCGGATGAACTGTCGCCGGACCAACTGTCGCCGGACGAATTGTCGGGTCACCACAAAAAATAAAAGTAATTTCTTCTGTGCATTTGAAGTTGCACTAAATGAATAGAGCTTGTTGAAATGCACCATAGATGGCATTTCAATATCTGTTTGAACAATTTTTTTTAGTTTTATTGTGTCATGAATTTAAATCAACTGCGATTTCTCTTTGTGAACATTGATTTCGTCGGGTCGACCTGGAATCCTATTTTATATATGGTAGTGAGTGTATTTTATTGTAGTGAGTGAGTTTTATTGTATTTATGTCTAGCTTCTGGCTTTTATACATAGGTGGCAGTGATAAGAGCTGTCCTTAGATTCCACTAGATGGCAGGTAGTTAAGTAACTGTAGGATGTAGGAACCAACAGAGGGTCAAGCAGCTCAGGGTGAGTGTTCACTGGAACCCTCTGATCAGAATCCATTTAGCCAGCTCCTAGTTAGGTTGACTAACGGGGACAATATTGTTATACGCGAAGTATTTAATAAAACAAGATAAACCATCAAGAATCTATTATTCCAAGAATTTTATTTTGTTGTCACACGACAAAAACAATTTGCGGCCGGGAGCGAGAGGGCTAAGGCAAGCGTGACTTGCATTTTTTTTCCTTCGTGGAGATGGGAAAAACAACAGGGATCTCCAGGGCCGAGGAGACCAGAATATTTTTCCGTTTTAGGACCAGAGGAATAAAGCGATTATTATAACAGAGGACCAATTTAACAAGGAATAAGCCATTATTCACTGCCAAGGCGTGCAGTGTTTACGGAACAATCATTCAACGCCAAAGAGAGCGGTGAATTCTAAAATAATTCAAGGACTATTTGAAGGAAGACTTGCTGGACAAGAGGACCGGAAGAGATCCGGAGTTAAGTAGTAGTTTTTTTTTTTGGATTATTGTTTCGGTTTTTTTTTAGTGTTTTATTGTGGTCTGTTTTACTTTGAGGATATGGAGTCAGGCAGGATTTCGTCTTGTGGGAGATTGGGTGTTGTTTAAGCGTTGGCTGGAATAGTTTTTCGTCATAAATGATGAAAAAATTAACGCGGATTAAAAGAGGGCGTTTTTGTTGAACCTTTTAGAACCAGATACACCGTCTTTGCTAATTAATTTGTGTTTTTCACTGAAAGGAACTGATGTATCATTTGATAAATTATTGGCACTTCTGGAAAAACATTGCTGTAAAAAACATTCACAGCCTTACTAAAAAAAAAACTACAGCACGACCGATAACCTGTGATTTTGCAGCAACATCAGTAAAATAAATTTACGCTAAAACACGAAATACTACTAATAACGAATTTCACTCTAAAACAGGTTTTAAAATCTGGCAACAGTGCAATTTTTAGTAATGTTCATACTAAATTGTTGTTTTCAATGTTTTCATTCATGGCCGCTAGATGGGGGCGCCGGTGAATTCGCTGTTCACAATGAAAACACATACGAAAGATTTTTTGGGTACGGCGATGTGTTTCGTAATATTACAAAAGTGATTGTAATTTTTATTAATATGACTAATTCACTATTATATTTATATAATTGATATATTTACCGTGTTTTTTTGTGGTTTTTCATAAGTTTTAGTGAAGTTATAATAACAATAATTGTACTTGCAAAGTTGAAATGTCAAAAAGTTTTTTATGTGATACATAAAAATTCATATTTACATTTAATGATATTTATTTTATGAGAATTTCATAAAAGTGGTGTTTTTTGTAAATATTAATATCAAATCCATGTGTTGGTAAACTTATCAAAGAAATTAACATCTTTAGTGGTGCAAGAAATGTGTTGAAATGTCAGAGATATTTTTAGGTTATTTTTCGGCGATAAATTTTTTTTTTAAAATTTTTTATAATTTTTTTTATTGTATGCACGAGGAAAAAGTGAAGTGACAGTTTCGTTTCAAATTCCTTATATAAAAGGTCTGTATTTTTTTAAATTTTATTTTTTTAAATATTTCTGTACACTTTCATGAAAAATGTTTTGGTAAGAAATTATTTTACATTTTTTTTCGTGTTTAAATCTTAAAATATGGCAGTTTTTTAAAACTAAATTGTATTTCAAATACACAAATCTAAAAGTTAATTTTATCTAGTTTTTATAAATGGTATTTGTTTTTACGACACCTTCAAAAATAAGAAATATATAGAACATTCAAAATACTTTGGAAAATTCCAAATTTAGTTCAGACATCATTACTAAAACAGAGGTAAACTATCCCCCCAGGCTGTGTAAAGAGTGTGTATTTTTTTCCAAGAACAATTTTTAATTAGTAATTTTTTCACATCCGCGGCCGTTTGTAAATTGAATAAAATTTTCACGGAGTTTTTTAGTAAGACCGTCAGTGTTTTAAGAACGTGAAACGTTTTTTGCGGCAAAGCAAGAGGCTGGTGAACCTGTTAAAGATTTTGCGGTTGGACTCCGGTCATTATAATCTTATTGTGAATTTGAGACGAGATTAGAAAAGAACCTCATAGATATTTTTGCCATTGGTTAATTTTCCCTGAGGGATTGAAGTTAACACTTAATGAACTTGAAGAGTTAGCTAGCAGTATGTCAGTGTTGGACGTTGCAAATAATTATAAAGTCACAACCATTAGAGGCATTGAGGATATTTCTCATAACATTAACGGAATGACTAATTTAAAGTTTGAGTCTCGTTATAATAATAAAACATCTTTCTCCATTCAACCTTTGGTCGTGAATCGCATTACAACCAGGGTTGCCAGGTTTTTTCCAAAAATATACCGAAAAATAAACAAAAAAATAATTCGAGGTGAATTTCCCTAGGGATGCTAGGCAAAATCGGTTACCGATTGCGTCATATCTGACAGTTGAATCGTTTGTTAGGGAGAAAAATCAGAAAAAACATACCAAACCGCCCACACTTCGGTATTTTTGTAATACCGAACACAGAACACGGTGCTAAAATACCGAACGGTTCAGTAAAATACCAAACACCTGGCAAACCTGATTACAACCCAATTGCCGGCACCTTCTATAGATATAAATGCGTTGTCTTATCTAAATGAATTGCCACTCGCCGACGACAAATTTCACATCTCAGGGGTCATCGATTCAATCTTTGGTGCTAATATTTTTGGTCAAATCCTCTTACCCGGTAAGGTAAAGGGCACTCAGTCATTACCGAGTGCAATCGAGACCAGTTTAGGGTACGTACTAGTAGGAAATGCACCTATTATCAAGCAAAACCATGTGACTTGCAATAGTTTCTCTCAACCAAAGCAATGTAACTCGCAACCGAAAGAAGGTTTCTCGTAAACCGGGTTTACAGTTTTACATGTGCACTTTTAGTATCATTGTTCCAGCAAACTTAAGCTTAGTCTTATATTATCGAATGATTATTTAGTTTAGTAGGCGCATAGATATTATTGATATTCTTCTAATCGTTTTATTTTAGCGTACCCGCAATAGCATTAACGGATGAATACACAACTGAATTTCAATCGTTACATTCTGAACACAATTCTGATTTTAATTAAGAGTGAATCTGTTTGCGAGTTCCCACCTTCAATTAGTAATACTCTCATAATATGCGTACGGTTTTTCTACGAATTAAGAAATTTGCAGCTTAAAAATACAATTATTGACTTTTATTATAAATAATAAAAGAAAGACTTGGATTCGTAAACAAAAGTATCGTAGGACATTTTCAAATATATTATAAAAAAATAACTTACATTACTGAAATTTATTTTTATGATTATTTTTATAATTAAAAATTTTCAATCACATTACATCATCCACGAACCTTTCTCAATCAATTTCACTGTAAATTAGTCATAAGCAATCCAAGCGCAAAACAAAATACGGGGAATTTTTGCAATTCACTACTGACGGTGTTGCCAGTCACTACAGCGATCAAGATGAAATTATTATGTATCCATTTAAAGAAATGGGATTCCCCGGTTTCGTCACAGAATAAATTATGAAAAATTCCGTGCTCATTTTAATCATTCTGAATCATAGGTGCGACAAAAATATGAAATGGAATGATTTAAGTTTTTAACAGATCGTTTATTTTGAAAATTTGCCGCCCCCCTTAAAAGTGCCGCCTGGGGCGGGCCGCCCCCTCCCCCGCGCCCTTAAGTTACGCCACTGCCGCAGAGGGAATCAGAAGCCCACCACAGAATCAGAATCTAGACGTCCTTGAAATTACCTCCAGGAAAAACACAGCTACTTTAAGTGAAAATTTCTTTTTTGGTTTAGAGTCAGTGATATGTATGGAATATTTCAATGTTTGTAATAAATGAAAAAATGAAAATTGGTTTTAAAAAATGCAATAGGTAACACGCGAGCTGTTTGAAAACTGAATGTACTGGGACTGAATATGTGGAATGCGGAAGAGGATAGGGGAAAGGGGAAGGGGGGTTGTCGGGACGGGTGAGCAGGAGAGCGGAGAGGGAAAGCGAGGAAGGTGGCGGGGGAACCCGTGAGGGGAAGGGCACATAGGAGGGTAAGGGGCGGCGGAAGGGGAACGGGACGAATGGGAAAGGACACGCAGGAAGAAACCATTCCACACAAAAAATATTATTATTATTATACAGGTTTTCTTCTTTTCTTTGAAAATTGACTTCCGGCTTGCAATGAAGTGTGGCGCTCTTTTCCCGAATATTAGACCTGATAAAGAAAAACAAGCATTTTTAATACATTATTATTATTGAAATTAATATATTTTACATGCAGACTAGTTTTACGATGCACTTAATAGACTTCCTTCACGCCAAGGATGTCAATCCTTGACGTGAAGGAAGTCACCAAAGGCAGCGTAGTTTACGCCTGACTGCAGGCTGTTTGGAGACCATGACCTGGACGCTATGCAAACCTAATCTAACGTAACCTATTTAACTAATTTTTTTATACATTTTATTCATCACTTAATGACTTTTCTTAGGAGGTTTTTAATTTTTTTTCAATAACTCTACATATGAGGCCCTGAGGAAAATATTTTCTCTCAGGGCCTGTGTCATCTTTGGAGATGCTGTGTGAAGGATCTTTAAATGGTAAGTCCAGAAGTCCAACCCTTTCATTGTGGTGCAAGGCGATGTTCCAAAAGAGCTACTTGGGAGGTCACAAGGTCTCCCTCATCCCCACTTGCTAATAATATATAAATTTTTAAGTATTGCATACCTGCGCAATACCTATAGAAGATATGTTTCTTCATTCTAATGATTGCAATAAAACTATAGAATGGCAACTAAGTGAGACATCAAGACACATCGACTTTCAACTTTGGCGGTTTAGTATTATGGCTGCTATGTCCCCAGCGGTGGTTCAGGCTACCCCGCCTGAATATATGAACTATTACGACTCCGTGTATTATGTTGCCAAAGTGTGTGTCGTGACAATATAATAAATGATTTTAGTATCACTGATTTTATATTTATTAAAGTATTTACAGGACACGGATTATCAGAAGGATATAATTATGGAAGGAACGACACTCTAAAAAGCAAGTGGTCGTCCGGACGGTCAAACAGAGAATGGCTATCAGTGTGACCAGATTTCATTAAAATGGTGCGTTTCCATGCTTGTGGAGGCTCGGCAAGCCTCCACAAGCTCCAAGCGTCCACAAATCTCGCTTGGCATTTGGAAGCCGTTTACACGCTTGTGACTGCGTCAGTAGTCAGTACGCTACCAACCAGGGGCGTATATCTCTTTACTTAACCTTGAACCTCCAAAAAAGATCGGGTACCATAGAAAAACTGAATTGTAGATAGTAAACGGAAATGACAAATACGCCATTGAACCAGTATATCCGGTTTGGCCATTATGCTTTCAACTGTCAGTGAATAGTCAGTCGCGTCATGCCAATACGTAAATATTTTGAATTTAAAATGTTTCTTGCTAAAGCACTTCGAGGAAATTAGAACTTAAGAAAATTCACAGATTTACCCAAGCCAACTTAAAAAAGGAAAAGGACTAAGCCAAATGAAAGTTATGTGACGAAAATACAGGTAATAATCTCTCATCCGTTAGGTATTACAATGTTTTTTTTGATGTTTCATTTTGTTGTTATTTGCCTAAAACTGAATTTATTTCTCATTGTAGACCCCGACTCGACGAAATCGTACAGTATTATTGTGATGCCGTAAGGGATTAAGATTACATCAACATTAAAAAGGTATGTAATCTTAAATTGCATCATTATTCATTTTTATATTTATTCAGATTTAATCGGCATTCTCAATGTCGTTTGCTGACGACAAAGCTTACATTATTGCAAAGCGTAGCATGAGAACTTGAATAGTTTTTATTTCTGAAGCACCTTTTTATTTCTGTCAGAAGCACCTTGAGCAACATAAAATCCTCAATTTAGCTTTGGTATAACACTGGTTTGTTCACAAACCTTGGTTAATAAGGTAAATATTCGGAACAAACGTCAACGGTTAATACGCACTTTTTTTGATAAAACCTTTATCATAATTTTTAAAAACGTCCCAGGTTTTGAATGGTTTGAGGGCAAGGCAGGGTTTATCCTAGCGGGTTTGTGTAATTATGATTGATTGTTATGAAATAAATATTCCGTATTAACCGTTGACGCTTGTTCCGAAGAATTACCGTTAATTATATTGATTTCAGTGCATAATGACTTCCCGATTGCCATCGGTGTGGGTGTTCCTGCCAAGGGGGTTTATATTTCTTGAAAGGGAAAAAATAGAGTAGTTTTTGTTCCCAAATTTTAGTTAATATATTAAATATATTTATTTCAGATATGCAGGCACCAGCAGTGAGATTGTTCCTGCCAAAGGGGTCCCAGGAGTTAACGAAGGTATGTACATTTAGTAAACTTAGGCACACGAAAAAAAGATATTCCGACACCCGAATCCCGAATGTGTGTTGAGAAAGGCATTATTAATGAACGGTATGAGTAAATGCGCCTTGAAGGCTTTTACATGTATACGTTATTTTTAGGAGAATACACATAAGTTGTTCAGGATTATAATAACAAGAGTTTAGTATATAATAAACTCAACATTAACATTACTCCTTACTATTTTGGTTGAAAGGGAATAGTAATTCTACATTTTGTTCATCTAACATGTAGATTTCTTCTTCCATTCCTTCAAGAACTAAGATACATATTCTTATTTTCAGATATAAGCATTCCTGTGAGACTCGGCACCGGCAGTAGTCATGCATTCGCAACACACCAAAATGAACATTTTAAACGTAAGCATTTTTATAGCTTTTTGTTTGTAGATCATGGTTTGGTATATTTTTTTATGAAAAATGTAATAATTTTTCTCAAATATTGTCTTTCTAGGTAATAGGAAGAGTATTTTAACTTATATCAGAACGCAGCCCTGACTCCCAGGAAGAAGAAGGTGAATATGGAAATTTTGAAGACCAGGCGTCGGCTGCAATATGTCCAGTGTAAGAATTGCTCGTTGAAGAAACGTTTGATGATAGCAACTCGATATAGAGTAAGAAACAGCTTGGAAGATTCTCTTTCAAGTTCAATCCCCATTCTCTCTAGATTCATTTTAGCACAAGCTAAACTTAGCCCACGTCACAAAAAAGGACAGAGATACAGCAAAGAAGACAAGTCACTGGCACTTGCTGTTTACAAGGTAGGACCAAAATCTTACCGATTGTTGCAACTGGACTGATGGCTCCGCTCATCCTCGGCGGGACTGCCTTAAATCTTCTTCCTTTATATTAATAAACTTTTATTTCAGCTACATCAAGTGGTGGAGATGAGACGTGATACAGTGAAATAAATAATTAACAACATGTATCCACTCGCATACTGCCTGCTAACTAGAGTCCTGAGGTGTACGGTGAAGGAGGAAACCATCTGTTTCCTTAGAACGCTGTGGGAAAATGGTGGGCTTCCTCCAATGTTTACATATTTTTGTATAAAGCTTTTTGTGTTTACATGTTTTTAATTTTTTTTTGTCTACTGTTTTTGTGCTCATAATTTGTGCTATTATTTTTTTGTGTATTTGTATTTATTGTACATTTTATATAAAAGATTACAGAGTTATCGTATTAAGCCAAATAATGTATTCATGGATATTCCATTGGATATATGAACAATTATATAATACTTGTCATAATAAAACTGTTAATTATATTAATATGACAAGCCCTCGAGGTACATTGTTCTTGTCATATTATTACTGTTATATACATAACAAGAACAATGTACCTCGAGGATAAGCTATAATACAGGCGTGAATACATTATGGCCCAGTCAACATTAGTTTCTGACTCATGCTCAATCTATCAGTCGAACCGGCTCTGCGTTTTTATGTGTTGTTTATCCTTTGTCTTTTTGAAAATAAAAAAAAAAATATTTAAAACATGCACCTGTGAGTTTTTCATTTTTCATCTCAGGATAACAGGTTTCCGTCTGACAAAGCTCCCTCCTGAGAAAATGAACTGTAAAAAACTATGTAAATCTCATTTTCTCAGAACCAACTTTGGCACATGGAACCTTGTTGTCCTGGGAAAAAGTTTTTACATTTTTTTGCTTTACAATTTTTTTTAAACAATTTATTGGGCTATTGAAGTAGGTCGAGTATATTGTCTATGATAGGCCTTGTGCTATTGTCTATGACAAATGGCCTTGAACTCCCATCTACGTATATCGGGATTGTTTTTCCGTGGTGAAGTTGATGTCAAAATTTGTCCCATAGAAAAGGCCCGAAGATATCGATCTAGGGATTGGTATATTTATGCTACCAACGCCCAAGCATGGCGGACGCCGAACTTGTGTCGGCTATTGCGTTTGGTTTAACATACTTTTATTTGAAATACAAGCAAAGTATAAATAAACAATATAATATTGTCTTGTATTATAAAAAAAAATATTCTTACAAAAATCATATGTTTTTTTATTGTAATAAATCATCAATAAAAGATTATTTATTTATATTGACTTTTTAGGTAAATCCAATAAATTAAATTAGTGCATTCAAATTATGTACTTATACATTTTAATAAGTCAGGTACGCCTCTTACGTCATACATATGTCTCGTAATGTTAAGAGCGAATAACCAGCAAATTTAAATTCAGATTCCGACGTCAGCGCTACACACTCGCTAGCGGGCATTTTTAGAACTAGAGTTCGTTCCGCTCCAAGCTTGGTTTCGAGATTTACTAGCTCACGCGCTAGGACTGTATAGACGCCACAGTGTGGGTCGGATGAAGATGTTAAATTCTCGCTTCCAGAATTTTGATGAGTAGTAGTTATTTGTAATTTGTATATCGAAGTGCATAAACATAAATAGATACAAGTAAAATGCGTAAAACCAGTAGGTATTAAGTAGATACCTACATGAATAAACAATTTGTTATATTCTTTTTAATATTTTGTTTTTAATTGTATTTTACGGCCATTAGATATCTCAGTATCGCCCTGCTGTAAGACCACCATTAAGAATTGAAACGTTGCTTGAAATGGCTTTAGCCGTGTTTAGTGAACAGATATGAATAGTCAGGTAATTCCCCACCTTCCTCTTCCCTATATCCTTCCCCTCCCCACTACATTCAGCCTTACAACATACCCCAATTAGGGATGCCATAGTCCCACTGGCCCCAGACGGGAGCAGTTGGGACTCTTGTACGGTATTAATGAAAAAAAATAGTAATATTCAGTTGGATTGTAAAAAATTACTCATTTTAAAATATTTATTCGTGTGCATATTTGTTTATTTTATATTTATGTGAATACCGCACAAGAGACCCAAATGCTCCCGTCTGGAGCCGGTGAGACTATGACGTAAATATGGGGTATATTATGAGGCTGAAGGTGGTAGGGAGGGGAAGGAGATGGGGGAGAGGAAGGCGAGGAATTACCTGGTTATTCAGATCTGGTCACTAAACACGGTCATAGCCATTTCTAGCAAGTTTCAATTCTGAATGGTGGTCTTACACCACCCAGGGTGATACTGAAAGTATCTTCCACTCTGGAACGTGACGCAAATATATTATTTTTAATTTAAATAATTGTAAAATTACCCAAATTATTCAAATAAAATTAATTTGCCTACGCCGGGATTCGATCCCACGACCTTCAGATTGCGAGTCAAGAGCCTTACCCCTTAACCACGCCGGCCGTCAATAGGTAGTATCAGTAATTTGGAAGGCGGGTATGGGTACCGCCGCCTCGGGAACCATGTTTTGGATTATCAAAACCTCTGCCATAGGTCACCCCAAGTGACTTAGCAGGGGAGCTCGTGTTCATGGGGCGAGGTTCGTCTACGTGGAAGGTCGGATCAGGAGAGACCGTTTTTTTACAATCGCTCGACACACTGCCTATCTCTACTTTGGGAATGCTGTGTGGAGGCTCGTTTTAGGGAAAGGAAGGAGAGGAACTTCGGAGAAGGAAAAGGGTATTAGGGGTGGGTAGAAATCTGGGGGGTCAGCGTGTCCAGGAGTGCGGATGTATGAGGCCATCCCTCCCACTGCGGTGCAAGGCGATGTTCCGAGAGGGTAAGGCTGGAGAAGTCAAAGGGACTCCCTCAACCACTTTTTCTAGATCCGACCTGCCATGCAGCTGGTGGGCAGACGCATCCGCCGCCAAGACCTGAACAAACCTCACCCCCACGAACCAAACGTTGCGAACCGCTTGGGATGACCTACGGCAGACGTGTTGGTTATCTAATAAATGGTTCTCGGGGCAGTGGTACCCATACCCGATTCTCGTGTTTGTTATTTTTGTAATACGAAAAATGGATATAAAAAAGGCCTACCCTCCCACCCCCTCTCAACCCCCCCCCCCCTAAATCCCCCTCCCCTTACCCCCCACCTCTAACACCTCTCCACCCCCCGGCTCCTTTACCCCCCCCCTCAGCCACCCCTTTCATCTCATCTCAACTCTCCTCCAACCTCTCTCCCTTGGGAGCTGTTGGACTCTTATGCGGTATTACATAACAATATTTTTTTGGAGCATTTGGGACTCTCGTGCGGTATTCACATAACAATAATTTATAATATATATATATTTTTTAAATTTAGTGTGCTTTAGAGTCTTTAGACCACACGATTGAAGTAAAACTTAACAAACTTATAACAATAAATTTAAAAAAAAACATGCTTCTCAAACGGACAGCTGTATGCGACCTGCGGACGTGTCGGACGACAACACAAAAATTTATGTGAACCTATTCAAAAGCACTTCAACAAACAGAATTAAAGCGCACAAACCCTTTCTTTCTTTGAGTGGCCTGGCAACGCCCGCCGGGTGTCCGCTATATATAATGTTATATAGTGCAGGCGCTTGCATTATAATGCAGTTTTCCGGGACTTGGGATGGAACCATTACAGTTAAGTTGACCCCGAGGTTATAGTGGCCTTGCAACGCATGCCGGGTACCCGCTGTATTTAATGTTATATAGTGCAGGCGCTTGCAATATAATGTAGTTTCCCAGGACTTGGGATGGAATCATTACAGTTTAGTTGACCCCGAGGTTACAGTGGCCTTGCAACGCATGCCGGGTACCCGTTGTATATAATGTTATATAGTCCAGGCGCTTGCAATATAATGTAGTTTCTCGGAACTTGGGATGGAGCCGTTACAGTTTAGTAAACCCCGAGGTTACATTGGTCTTGCAACGCATGCCGGGTACCCGTTGTATATAATGTTATATAGTGCAGCCGCTTGCAATATAATGTAGTTTCTTGGGACTTGGGATGGAACCATTACAGTTTAGTTAACCCCGAGGTTACATTGGCCTTGCAACGCATGCCGGGTACCCACTGTATATAATTTATTTATTTATTTACGGAAAAATAGTCCATTAACAATAATACGAATAACATGCGTTCGTTAAGATCACCGTTCGCATCGATTACCGTTCGCAGGACATTTTTCGTAACAATCATCACTTTTCGTAACGCATTTACCAGCTTACCCCCCATGTGTCGAGCGTGCGCAAAGAAGTTTTACTTCAAAAAAATTATTTTGAAGCTGTTGGGACTCTTGTGCGGTATTCACATTAGAATAATTTACAATAAAAAAAATTTTCACAATTTTCATAAAAATATTCAATGAACATGAATTTTTGCGTTCGGTAAACCCTGTAGTTTTTACAAACACGAAACAATGAAATCGTATTATTTGGTTTTGTTTTAAATTCGTCATTTCCAAATATTACGATACAGAGCGCCGCGGAGACAACCGCCGGCTGCCACGTTTGCGGGCAGAGTGAATTCTCAATTCTCGAGTCGTCGAGCTATAAGAAAAATGGTAAAACGCGAGCTGTAAATTAATTAATATTAATTACTTCTTATGATTATTTTTCGATCAAAATTTTTATGACTTGTCAATAATGTCTTAGCAAAATAAGTATTTAAAAAAATCTTGAAATATATTAGTTTGGAAGTACGCAAATAAATACACAAACTGGCCAATTTACGTCAAGAAACACATGTACGTATATATTTTTTAATGATTTTATTTAAACTAAAATTAAAATTCTAAAACATAACTTTACAAGATAATGTATGGATTTATTTAACTGCATGATTATATGATTTGAAATTGGTGTTGTATAATACATGTACTTTTTTGAAAATATAACAAATCTGCCAACGACCTATGGTATAACCTTATTATACTTAAAATAAACATTTTTTCTCAAAATTTAATCCATAACTTTACCAGATAAAAGAACAATCTTTCAAAATCAATTTATAATTTTTTGTGGAAACGAGTCAATAAGTCTAAACACTGATTTGAAAATGAAATATTTCTGGTTTCTCTGGTAATGTCCTCTTAATTATCGATATACCGCATGGAGAAAAAACGGCGTGCATTCGCCGTCAGTTCGGAAATTACACTGAAATTACACTGGTTTGGTATATTTATGACTGAGCGTTTGCCGAAGCTTGCCGCTGGATCCGACCCCGACTGGATCGGCGGCAAGCTCTAGCAAGCCTAAGCAAGCCAAGACAAGCGACCTGTTTCCACGTTGGCGTTTGTGGAGGCTTGCCGAGGCTTGGCAAGCGTGGAAACGGGGCTAAAGAATCTACTGCTTGTGCAGGTTAAAAACTACTAAATTCTACCAAAAGAGAACGAGAAAATACTAAAAATCTATTACATGTTTTCGCTGTTGTGTAACAACGAAGAAGCAAAATTGTTCTCTTAATTATAACGATAAAACAATAAAATGAACAAAGAAAACCCCATAAATTAGAGAAATCAATGTTTATTACTTAAAATTTAAATCTACAGAAATACAGGTATTTTTAAATTGTGATCGAGTTCAGGTTCTACTTCTTTATAGGCCCAATAACTGTTTGAAACGAAATAAATTTGACACATTTAGGGGTCAGCTCATACGGTCTCATAAAAATCGTTTTATCTCCCTTACTCTAATCACGAGAAATATGATTTCAACAATGTTAGAAAGAATAAACACTAGACTACGATTTGAGTTCCATTGGTATCCGCAAAAAAAAATTATTCGGATTTATGACGTCAAACTTCCACCAGAACAAAATAAGTTGAAACTTTTTTGTGACAGATGTATGATTTAAGAACAAAATAAGTTGAAACTTTTTTTTTTTTTTTATAAGAAAAACTTTCTTTTTATACTTTTTTGAAGGTTATTCCCATCAGTGAAATATATACGCTATCCAGGTTACAAACCAATTCTTAGAATGATTGTTTCCAATAAAAAGGTTAGTTGCCCGTAATATGGAGAAAAATAATTAGTTGATAATAATGTAATTCTGAAATTTGAAAATATGAGATTGACAAATATGACGGCTTTGACAGAAGGTGGCAATAGCGAAATTGGTTAACGCACTCGTCCCGGTTAGACGGAGAGGTCTGGGTTCGAGTCCCAGTTGCGACCATTGCTTTTTCTGTGTCTTGTTCTCTTTCATATTTTCGTTTAGATTATTATTGTTAACTTATTCTAATATGAAACTTTTTTGTTTGCATTCGATAGTTACAATCCATTCGATGAAATATACCGCATTTTTTCGACAGGTTTGCCATATGAAGGCAAAAAACTTCCAGAATAGTTAAAAAGCGTGAATTCTACCAAAATATACCAAATAATTTCTTCCTATTAGATACTGTTACCGGTACCTCCAAATCTACCAAAAAAGTAGAAATCTACTAAATCTGGTCACACTGCTTCGTACCGCAGTGACGTATGCGGTGTTACCCGTGTTAAAAACGTTTACATATATTCGGTTGATGAGTGTCGTTCCCTACACGACTAAATTTAATGAAATTTCCTCCAGCGTATCACCTCCACGTCACTGGTAAAATAACACATGTTACCGGTACGAATAATTCAATGGGTAATGGATGGCGGTTGCAAATAATAAGTGTATGGTGTACAGAGAGAAGCGCGTGAGAAACGTAACATGTGAGAAAGGCGTATACATTATACAAAAATATCATTTCTTCTAAAACAGCAAACTTATTTTGAGGCACCATTTTAATTCAAATTAATAAATTAATTTGTTTTTACCACTATAATTGATTATAAAAAACCGACATGTTTCGCAAGCCAAGCTTACTTTATCAGGGTTTTAATAATACTAATTTTTAAAAATAGACATAGAACATGGTGTCAATAGAAAAATAACAAACATAGACAAATAATAAACAGAGACAATAGTAATGATGTAAAAATGAGAATGGGTAGGGACAATATGGAACAATTTACAAATGAAATAAATTTAATATTGGATCATTTAAAAACAATTTTGGATTATTAATAATATTCAAATTCGCATTCACACTCTTTCTGATCTCAAAAATTTCAAGTTTATCCAACTAAATACCATTGACACCACAATGCATCAATTCTATTCCACTGTTTAAGTCAAAGGTATGACTAGTTTCCAACAAATGGTTGGCAAACTCAGAGAAACTGTTATTGTTTAATGATTTCAAATGCTCTTTAATCTTTATTTCAAAGTTTCTTGAAGTTTTACCTGTACAAAAGAAACCGCAATCATTACACTTCAATTTGTAGATTCCAGATTTTTTCATTTTTGAATCATATCTTTACTATTTAATATGTAATTTTTAAGTTTGTTATTTGCATAAAATACAGGAAAAATTTCATTAGGTACAATCTTTGTTAAGGAATTAGAAATTTTATTGTTAAAATACATAATTTTCCTCCATTTTTTCTCATCCTTATCCTTTTGTTCAGGATAGATGTATGATTTAAGAAATTTATTCTTAGATTTTTTATTAAGCATATTTTCAATTAAATTGGTGTTATATCCAATATTCGTTGCAATTTGTTTAATAATATTGAGTTATTTTAAAAATATATTAAAAGATAGGGGTACATTCAGCAATGAAAAGCTGACATTTTTTGAGAAATTGGATGATTTGAGGTGTTATGGATTACAATGTCTGTGTATGTTTCTTTGCGAAAAATATTAAATTCAAATTTATTATTCATTATTGAAATAATTAAATCCAAAAAATTTATACTCAAATTTTGTCCAAACTCTAGAGTAAATTTTATGTTTCTATAGAGTTTATTTAAGAAATTAAGAAAAATGTTAAGATGTCTCGATGTACCTGTCCAAACACAGAACACATCATCCACATATCTCTTCCAACAACGTACATATTTTAATAATAAGGCACCGCTGTTAAAAATCTTTTTTTCCAAATTATTTATAAATACATCCGCGAATAATATATAATAATATATTATTTATAAATTTTTCATACCTACGTACATACTTTATACTGTGCGCTCTATCAATCTGTCGTTGATACAAAAAGAACTACATTATAACAATTCCGACGGAAGAGAAAACATATTCGTTGTACAAAACAACAAAGTGAAAGTGTTTTCCTCTAATTTTTTAAAGTTTTCTTATAAAAAGCTATTCATTTCACTGTTTATCGAACAGAAGTGTTACTTACAACAATCGAAGTGAAGTTTAAAAAAAAATAACGACAATAATTTATAATTTATGAATTATTGTCGTTATTTTTTTTAAAGAAATACAAACATTTTCGGGTTAATAATAACACAACAATATTTTAAAATCTCCTACTACCACCACACTAAGTGGAAGATGTTACTTGTGTCGTGATGGAGGAATTGGCTAGCCGAGGAATCGAACACGCGACGATGCCCGAGTGGAACATAAACGCGGTACCCACTCAGCCACTGACCGATCAACATTATACATTATAATCATAGATTAAAAAATAGCTGCTGCCTAATAATTCCCCTATATCTCCCACTGTGATGAATTGGATTCCGACGCCGAGAAGATTGGGGCTGAAATCAATCCAAACCTTAAAAATATATCAGGAGATCATCTCCGGGACACAAATTGATTTAAAAGTCTTAAGGACGCATTGGCCGAAAAGCCATCTGAAATGTCCAAAGTGCAGCAGCTCAAAGGGTCTAGAAATGTGACGAGTGTTCTCGGCACCGTTTGCCAACTTTTCCTGGAGAAAGAAGAAGAAGCGACTAAAACTCGGCTCTTGGCCTTGGGTCTTGCAGGTCGAGAAGACCATGCCTTAAAAATTGTACATTTCAAAATAGAAGGCAATCGACTGATCGCATATGTTCACGGCCATCCATGGTACCATGATAGCCTTAGCTAAATAATCCAAATTCCCATTGATCTGAAAACATTTAAAAAATCGCTTACTTTAGCCCTCTGACCCAAACATCTCTGGTGTCTCTTGGGTCTCTTGGCTTCTATTCGTATTATTTATTATTTGACTAAACTTTTACACAATTTTATTACTTCATAATTTTCTATTTTTATTTGTATTGTTAAATGTTTTTAATCTTTATTTAGATGTATGCAAACGTATAATTTGTCAGATTAGGTTTTTGTAATTGTTTGTACCTATTTGTGTATCTACTGAGTTTTTACAACTGGATCAAGAAATTAAAGAACTTATTATATATTTAGAATTTATTATAATTATATAATAAGTTCTAATAAAAAATATAAAAACTGACTGGCCATCCATAAATTACGTCACACGAATTTCATGATTTCTTGACCCCCTCCCGTCCCTGTCACACATCGTCACATTTGTGAGACCCCCTCCCCCCTAGCGTGACGTCACGTATTTTGCAATTTTACATGTTTTTTTAAAAGTGAGCATCGCGTGTTCGATTCGTTAGCTGGCTAAGTTCTCCATCACAACACAAGCAACATTTTCCGCTTTCTGTTGTGGTAGTAGGAGATTTTCAAATATTGTAGGGTTATTCGTATTCATGGCTTCACTTAAAAATATTATGAAATTAAGAAAATAAGTAGTTGACGTGAAAATTTCTTTAGCACCGTTGTGATTTGAAACTCGATGAAACGGAATCGAGTAACACTAAAAAGAGACACAAACATAATATAAAGGATTTAACCCGCGAGAGAATGAGATAGACCAATCGGTGTACTCTGTGTGCGGTGCTTCGTAGAATTAAATGAAAAATAATTTTTAAACTTTGTAACAATACCTACTTTAATAAATTAACCTTACAATTATCCTACTCCTGACACTCTGCATTCGTCTCATTTTATCAAGTTAAGTAAGTTTCACTTTTACCGCGTGTGAACTGCGCACATATTTTTTTTTCGAAGCAGAAAATTATTGCAGCGCATAATATCTTCACCTTTTTCTTATTGTAATAAAATTGTTTCCCTTCTCGGGAAGCTTCGCAGTAATAACAAACAAGGGTATTTTTAGTAATTGCCTATTATTATTTCTATACCCGAGAAGTATACGGATGCAAGTCCAAAACACGAAATATTCTGGAGAGCCGAAAAACTATTATTTTAGCAAATCTCTCAAAACTTCAACAGATTCCTTCAATTTGGATGAAAAATGAGGTGAAGAAAAGGTCTATCCACTTGAATCCTTCTGCAGCTAAAAGAAAATGAGGTGTGACGTGTCTTCTTCTGATACTTGCTTTTTTTAAGTGGAACTTGCTTCAATTAATTTTTTTTGTGGTAAATAAAAGTAAACATGTATGTAGTTGTAATATAGGTAGGTCAGGGGTCGGAATTTGCGGCTCACGAGCCGCATGCGGTTCTTTGCATAGGCATCTGCGGCTCTTCAGACATCAATTGCAATTTCACTTCTATTCAATCAGCCTTACTAGATGGAACCGCCGAACGAACTTTGAGTCGATCAGCATCAGTGTTACCAACTCAGCTCATGGAACGCTTGATTTATTGAACGAGTCTTCTGAAGTATGAGAATGGTTTCGCAACTTTCTGAACACAAGGCTGGTTTAAGGTTTAAAGTTAACTTATCTGAAACTAAAATTTTAAGGAATCTATGCTCGAGTCTGTTTATAGAAACATTTAAATGGGCATAAGTGTGATATTTAACACAAAGCAAATCGTAATTATCGTTCCGCCACAAGAGAAGAAACCATCAGCAATTGTCTGAACCAGTATCTCCATCAATTAGTCGGTATTACGTGTAACAATAATGATGTCCGTAAGAAGGCAATTCGTTGACAAGAGTCCTAGGTGACAAAGAACTTAGAAATGTCAAGTTTATGAACAGAGAAAGGAGTGTAAGGAGAATATAACATGCGAAAGTGAATGATGGAGTCGGGACCGCCGAGGAATACATAGAACGTCGACTTGAGTTGGGTCATGTCTCTCGTTAGTCAGATTATGTGCGAGCCAAAACATTTAAAAAAATGTAATTGAAGCAAGAAGTCTATGCCAAGATAAAGTTATGCACATCGAAGTTGACGATGCAAACCCCAACATTTAGTTATAAGTAAGAAGAAGAAGACCTTTCTTCTTAAGAACTCTCATTAAGTGGGCTAGACGTATTTTGTTCATAGAAGTACTTGCATCCTTGGGCTACTAAAGTTTTTCAACGTTACGCCCTTCTATATTTTAAATTTGTTCAAAAAGTGAACACTACCGACATCTATCGGAATGTTTTGAAGGTTATTATTACAGGAATTATTTACCAGTACCGAGCGATATAGTCGCAAAGCTTTGTCAGTCGGTGAAACAGATTTCTCTGTACTTTATTTTGCATTATTATATCGGTGTGTCATGTCAAAATGTCTTTGTTTGTGGTAGTTCTTTATAGGTTATAAATACTGTGAACCCGTTAAAAATATGCTCTTCTTCTCTCTTGAAAAACATACAGTAATGGTCTAAGTTGAGACCTCCTTTAAGTGCTTGCGGGCGGGAATAAGTTTATATTTTTATTGTAACATGTGATTCTACCAAAATAAATTAAGTTTGTTAAAAGTGCAAATTCCATGGCGTCTTTATTTGAGATTCTTCTAAGATGACAATACACAACATGGTCCTTACGAGCGGATGAACCAACAACAAAAGATTGGCCAAAAAAAACAAGATGTTAATGAACCAGCGGGAAATATACCAGAAGAACCAGATGAAGACTTCATCATTTCAACATTGATAAGTAGCCCTGCTCATTCCTTTATTTTAATATCCCATCATTCAGACAAGCTGTTTTTTGCCGATATTTAAGAGAAATAATTAAAAATAATTTAAAAATTAACTACCCACAGTATGACTTCCAAGATTAAACATGTTATTTTGTGTTAGGTTATAAAACATTGTTAGAATTCTGTCATTGTTATAGCCTTATATTTGGTTTTTTTATCGCTGTTTTTTATACGGTTGCACCGGAATTGTTTTTTCACGGAATCTTTTCAGAATTTTTGTAGAATTATTGTCAAACACGTAAATTTAAAATGGATAACCTAAAATCGTTGGTCAACAAACGGGGCGTATTAAAGGGGAAACTTACGAGATTCGGTGATTCTTTAAACGCATTATCAGTGAACGAAATAAAAATTCGGTATGATAAAATTGAAAGAATTTTAGACGATTTCGAGTTAATTCAAGAACAAATAGAAAGCCTTCCGGATTTCAACGAAAGCGACAATAAAATGCAAAGGGACATGTTTGAAAATCAATATTATTCTATTTTGGCGACGGCAAGGGGAGCGATCCAGTCAGTTGAAAGCCAAAAATTGGAAATAAAGTTACCCAACCTTCAATTAAGGGAATTTAACGGCGATCAGAAAAATTGGGTTAATTTTCTGGAAACGTTTCGAACATTAGTACATAATAATGCGGGATTGAGCAATGTACAGAAGTTTTATTATTTGCAATCATGCTTAAAAGGGAATGCAGCAAAGATTATAGCTAATTTCGAGGTATCAGACCTGAATTATATATCGGCTTGCGAGTTATTGCAACAAAGATTTGCTAATTTAAGAACTACCGTACATAAACATATCCAAGCTCTGTTTCAACTTAAAGAAATGAAATATAAAGATCCGGTGGCCATTCGTTACCTGATTGAGGAAACTAATGTAAATTTAAAGGCTTTACAAAATATCGGCGTGAAAATCGACCAGTGGGATGCTTTAATTATATACATTGTTTCAAATAAATTAGATTCAGTTTCGCGAAAGCATTGGGAACAGACCCCACTGCAAGATGAATTACCTACATTAAGGGAATTTCTTAAATGTCTAACATCGCGTGCGCAAGTTTTGGAATTAATGTTAAATACGGAAACGAAAAAATTTCCTACCCACCCGAAAGCAAGTGGTAGCAACAATAATCCTAAAAAGGAATCGGTATTTTTAGCTGCTACCTACAATAATTGTGTTCATTGTAATGAAAAAGGGCATAAAGTTTATTAATGTAAATTTTTTTTAAAATTAAATTCAAGGGAGAGAGCCGAGGCAATGAAGAGGTACCGTGCCTGCTTCAAATGTTTGAAGGTAGGACATACGGCCCATTATTCCAATCATCATTATTACATCAATCATGGCTCCCATGAAATTATAGAAATGTCCAACTTTTTAAATTTGCATCAGAAAAACCATGTGTACAACATCAATTCTCGTCTTCTCGATCTTGTTTTTACAAATTCTTCTAGTGTTAATGTTTATGCCTCTGATGAAATGATTCTTCCAATCGATAAATACCACCCACCCCTAATAATCACTTACATCAATACTTATGTTAAGGTAATTGACCCCGCGATTGTCAAACGTAATTTTGAAAAAGCGGATTACCCAAAGATTATAGAATTTTTATCATCTAATAATTGGGCTCATGATCTCATTTGTAAAAGCACAAGTTTAAATGAGGCCTTAGAATATTTTTACAATGTAATTTATGAAGCAATCGATAACTTTGTTCCCCTACAAAAATATTACACTTCTAAATTCCCTAAATGGTTTGATTCTGAACTAATTAATCTAACATACGATAAAAAAATTGCCCACAAACGTTATAAAATAAATAGAACGCTAGATAATTATATCGCATTCTCTGTTTTGCGTAAGAATTGCACCAGGAAATCGAATGTATGTTTTAAGAAATACACCAACAATTTTGAAAATTCTATTTTAACAAATATTAATAAATTTTGGAATTACGCAACTCCTTTCGGAAAAATAACTCTAACTTTCCTGGTACAATGTTTTACGGGAAAAAGGTGGGTCATGACAAAAACGACATTGTAAATTTATTTGCAGAGATCTTTAAGAGTGTATACGTTGAAGACAATGACAACATTTTATCTGATAAATCCCAATTTATCGAAAGCTCACTCAACTTGCATAACATCCATGTGGAAGTAAACGATGTTGTGACTTTTATCAAACAGCTGGATATCAGGTCGAATTCGGGGCCAGATATGATTCCCTCAATATTACTTAAAAACTGTGTTCATGTTCTAGCTTTTCCTATTACTATAATTTTCTATTTATCTTTATCTACAGGATGTTTTCCTGAAATTTGGAAAAATAGCTTTATAACACCTATTTTTAAAAAAGGAGATAAAAGTCAAATTGAAAATTATAGACCCATATGTATTATGTCATCACTACCTAAACTTTTTGGACAAATTCGCGAAAGCTCAAAAATCTCTGCTAAGGGTAATTCTCAAAAAACCATTTAGATATCACAGCGATCCACTATTTGAAGAGTTCCGAGTTCTGGATGTTAGACAACTGTACATGAGAAAAATAATTTTAAACACCCATCAACAATGCCACCTCTACCCATCTATTAACCACTTTTACGACACCCGCCACTCACGGAGAAATCCAATTGTACCACTCACAACTAAAACATCTCTCGCTCAAAGACACTTCTCATTCTTAGGTCCAAAACTATACAACTTAATGCCTGATGTTTGGACAAAGGAAAGCAGAGTTGTTATTCGTAAATTGGCCACTAACTGGTTTCATCAATTAGGTAGAAAGGAGAGTGAACTTTTACTACACAAAAAATAAAATCAAACACAAACCAAAAACAACAACCAAAACGCAAAAAAAAAAACATGAGAAAGATACCTTTATGTTCTAATCTTTATCATTATGTGTATATATGTACCTACCTATTACGTTAATATTATGTTTAATTTCATATATTTTTTTTTTCTATTTCTTCTCTTTGTTATTTATATTTATACAAAATATGTTAATAGGCTTATGCAATGCAGCACCAGTTAAAAGTACACATTATACCTATTATTTTAATACTATACTAATCAATCAACAGTAATAACCATCTATTAAATGTTTGATTCATTTTATTGTTTTTGTTCTCTTTCTAGTTCTCATTTGTATAAAATGTGTATGTAGGACTAGGTATTATTTGAAATGCAAACACAAGATACCATAATGTTTTAATAATTTACTTTTAAGTATGTATATATTACTTTTATGATAATTTAAATAAGTATGATAAGCAAAGCACAGTTATCTTTTCTGTATCAATTGGTTATTACTATTATTATTATTATTTTTTAATTCTTTCTCTTCTCTTTTTTATTTTATTTTATACAACCCATCTGTGTAGGACTATGATATGCAATGCTTACACGTTTGTTCTATATGTTTAAATCCTCTGTAATTAAGTACCTACCTACGTAATTAATATTATTTTTAAAAAAACTTTGCTAAACAAAGAACAGTCACTTTGTTTTAATCTTTTTTTTTTGTTTTGTTTTTTTTTTTTTTAATATTATTTACAGACCATGTTCCGTATGTTAATACGCATCCTAATTTGACTGTCCTAAAACGGGAATCCTCCTAGTTGGGCAGTCAAAAAAATTCTTAAATAATATATATAAATGTATAATCTTTAACTAAAAAAAAAATAAAAAAAAATAAAAATAAAAAAAAAGTAAAATCATGCATCAAATTAAACCACTTATATCAATATTTCAACATGGTTTTATGCCAGGCAGATCTACGTCATCTAACTTATTGCTTTACGAAAATTTTATTTCTAATGCACTGTCCAAGGGTTATCAAGTTGACACTATTTATACTGATTTTAGCAAAGCCTTTGATTCTGTTTCTCATCGCATTTTAATGGAAAAATTAGAACACTTGGGAATAAGCGGCAACTTTCTCGAATTAATCTCAAAATTAACTCCACAACTTCATACACTTTTTTTGCCTTAAGTGGAGTCCCCCAAGGTTCCCACCTAGGACCATTTCTTTTCCTACTATTTATTAACGACATTTCATTAATTTTCGATAATATTCACTTTCTTCTATTCGCTAACGATTTAAAGCTGTTTAAATCTATCGAAAATTCTTCTTATTGTTTAACTCTACAAAGGAACTTAAATAAACCTTATGAATGGTGCATCGTAAACAAATTATATCTTAATATCAACAAATGCCAAACGATCAGTTTCCATAGATCTAAAACTCCTTTATTATTCGACTACACAATTAACAATGCCACTCTAAAAAGAGTCTATGAATTCAACGACCTTGGCGTTATATTTGACTCTAAATTACGCTTCTTGAATCACATTATTAGTATAACCAGTAAGGGATTACAAATGCTTGGATTTATTCTCAGAATTGCTAAAGACTTTAATAACATAAAAACCATAAAATTGTTATACACGTCTTTGGTTAGAAGTCAGGTTGAATACAATTCAAGTATTTGGTGTCCTCATTTCAACTCTCATTGTTTACAAATTGAAAAAATTCAAAATAAATTTTTAAGTTTTATTAATTTCAATATTGGTATTCCTATTATTGAAATCAATTATGTCAGTTTACGCAGTAAACTTAACTTATCGAAATTATCGGAAAGGCGAAAAATATTTGATCTCCTTTTATTGTATAAAATTATTCATTCAAGGTTGGACTGCCCTGACGCTATCAACTTGTTATCCTTACACATACCTCCAAAATATACTAGACGGAATATTTTATTTTGCAACAATATCTTCGCTACGAATTCTGCGGTAGAAAGAATACATAGGTTGGGTAATGAACTGACTGATGTCGCTGACATATTTAATTTAAACTTCGATTCATTTAAAGCCAAATTAGTCCGCCACTTTTTAGATGTAAATTATGAATGAGTAAATTTTATTTTATTTCGATTTTCTTTTGTTTATGGTTTTTTTTATATGAGTAATTAAGTAAAAATTAATGTGTTTTAATTTTTTTCATGTTTTTGTTGTTCGTAGGTATATGAATTGTTGTACCTACGAGTTCTAAAGTCATCCATGTGGAATTAGCTTTAGATGTATGTACCCCTATTTTTTTTTATTGAGTTTATGCTTTATTTGTATATTTTGTAATCTTTTTTTAAGTCTGCTATGTACTGTTGTTATAAATGTTATTTGTATTTTATATATTAAATCCCAATAGGGCGTCAATAAATTATTGTAAGATAAATTTAAAATGCAAACATTGTAGCAGCGATAGCCACAATACTTTGTTGCATAAGGAGATGCATCCGAGAGATGACTCTATGAATAATAGGGAAGTTCACCCCGGAGGTGACTGCCAAATGGATGCCGAACGAGTTTCGGTGTCAAACCATTCTGCCTTAGCGAAGGCAGAAAAAACTGTATTATTGTCGACTGCTGTCATAGGGGTGGTAGATCGAAATAATAAAATTCATGAGGCACGGGTTCTTATTGACTCCGGTGCTCAATCAAACTTTATGTGCGAAAGGTTCGCCATGAAATTAAATTTAAAATGTGAAAAAATAAACAAGCCTGTGTCAGGCATACACAATAATGAAACACATATAACCAAACGTGTTGCTATGAAATCTTTGAAAACAAATTATAGTAAAAACATAACGTGTCTGATATTGCAGGAAATCACAACGAATTTGCCCCAAGTCACAGTGGCCAGAAAAAAATTTAAGCTGCCGCCTGGTTTAGAATTGGCGGACCCAAAATTCAATATAGCAGCACCTATTGATATCCTGTTAGGTGCTGAGAGCTTTTGGGAAATACTAACCAATGATCGGCTAAGATTGGATTCCAGACCTACTCTTCAGAGGACAGAATTAGGATGGATCATCTCCGGCCCGATCAACATGCACCAAAAAAGGCCAGTATCCAAAATTTGTAGTTTATCAATAAACACATTGTCTAACCAAATTGAAAAGTTTTGGAAAATGGAGGAGGTGAATCCTGCAAGATTCCATAATCATGAGGAGAAGGCGTGTGAAGCGGATTTCGTCGCCATCACGCACTCTAGAGAGAGCGATGGTAGATACGTTGTGAGTTTGCCGCGCCGCCCGTGTGTGAGCCAACTCTGTGACTCATTAAGCACAGCGGAGAAAAGATTCAAAAGTTTAGAGAAAATTTTTTCAATGAATCCTGAATTAAAATTGCAGTATGTAGAATTTATGCAAGAATATGAACAATTGGGTCATATGGAAGTATGTGATAAATGGAAAAAGGATGAGCAATCCTATTTTTTACCTCATCACGCGGTCATTAAAGAAGCCAGCACCACTACAAAGGTGCGAGTGGTTTTTGACGGTTCGGCTAAGACGTCGACCGGAATATCTCTGAACGATGCCCTAATGGTAGGAGCTGTCATTCAAAAGGATTTATATACCATATTGTTGCATTTCAGAACGCATCGATACGTCATGACAACGGACATCGAGAAAATGTACCGTCAAATCTACGTACGTGCAGCAGATCGCAGCCTGCAGAAAATAGTATGGCGTGAATCACCAGAAGAGGAACTACGGTATTATAAATTGAAGACCGTTACTTATGGTCTAGGACCTTCCTCTTTCCTAGCAACGAGATGTCTGCGACAAATTGGTATGGATAATTATGTTAATTTCCCAGTAGCCAGTCAAGTCATAGAAAATGATTTTTATATGGACGATCTATTGACTGGAGGGGATGACTTGGACGAGTGTATCAAGTTAAAAAAGCAAATTTGTGATATCTTGCTGGCCGCAGGAATGAACCTGCGGAAGTGGAGATCAAATGTCTTGGAATTGTCATCTGGATGTGGCCAAGGTGAAATTGCCAAACAGGGCAATTGTGAAAAAGTGATCACTAACAATTCCAAGAATGAAAAAATACTAAAATTAAATTGGAATAATGAATTAGATCACCTGTCATATACAATTATAAAGCCGTCAGGCAAATGTTTGAATCCCACGGAAATCAAGAGCAAAAATGTACTACTGGTAACTAATGCTCAAGAATGGGAGATTTTCGAAAAAATTTTATCGCTAACCAAATTAAAAAGAGTTATCGCTCAGGCGTTGAGATTTATAAATAATTGTCGAAAGCCTAAGAGTAAAACTTATGGCAATTTAACTGCCTCCGAGCTGGAAGCAGCCTTACAATGTTTACTGAAAGTCTCGCAAGTACATTCCTTTCAAGAAGAATTGAAGGACTTAAAAAAGCACGGGATAGTAAGTAAAAACAGTCGAATGAAAGCCCTCAATCCCTGTTTAATAGAGGGTCTAATTTGTGCAAGTGGAAGAGGAAGATTAAAATTAGCTACTTATTTATCGCCTCATCAAAGACGCCCTATAATATTATCGCCGGCACATAAATTAACGGAATTAAGTATACGTCATTATCATTATGTACATTTGTATGCAGGTCCCCAAGCGCTGTTATCGGAAATACTTTTGAAATATTGGCCGATATTTGGGAGAAACGCTGTAAAACGTATCCTACATAAGTGTGTTATATGTTTTAGGTACCGACCTCAGGTTTGCCAGCAGATCATGGGAATCCTTCCAGTTGAGAGAATCACTCCTAGTCGACCATTCTCGGTGACAGGAATCGATTATGCCGGACCTATCGACATGAAAAGTGGAAAGCTAAGGAAATCTCCGCTTATCAAGTCGTATCTTTGCATATTTGTATGTTTTTCAAAGCGGTTCATTTGGAACTCGTTACAGATTTATCAAGCGATGCTTTTTTAAATTGTTTAAAAAGATTTATTGCCCGTAGGGGTCAACCGGAAAAAATATTTCCTGACAATGCAACTACCTTTAGAGGAGCTTCCAATAAGCTCAAAGAACTGTATGTCAGTCTAAGGCTTAACAATGACACAATTCATAGGTTTTTAGCTGATAAAGGGATATCTTGGAATTTTATACCGCCTAGAGCACCAAATCATGGAGGGTTGTGGGAAGCAGCTGTCAAGTCCACCAAGTTTCATTTATATAGAATTACTAAAAATAATCCATTACAGTTTGAATTATTATATACTTTGCTTTGTCAGATAGAGGCTTGTCTGAACTCCCGTCCCTTAACTTCCTTGTCGGATGACGTCGACGACCTCCTCCCCCTCACACCTAACCATTTCCTCATGGGCAGGGATGCTTCTATCATTCCCGAGGTGGACGTCCGCGAGCTCCCGGAGAACAGACTAAGCCAATATCAAAAATTAAACGCTCTAATTCAATCTTTCTGGTTCAGATGGAAACGTGATTACCTTGCTGAGCTGCAAAAGAGGACCAAATGGCAGGCCAGCAACCAAAGAGCCATAAAGAAGGACGATCTGGTCATCTTGATGGAGGACAATCTGCCTCCTGCATTATGGAAGATGGCACGAGTATTAACTGCTCATCCTGGACCGGATGGAGTAGTGAGGGTGGTTACCCTCAAAACTTCCCAAGGCACTTTTGTGAGACCAATCACAAAAATATGTTTGATGCCAATAGAATCAAACTTGGATCCAGATTTCCCGACCGCAAGCACTGGCCTTCCCAAGGTCACAGCCTAGCTATAATTAGGGCTGAACCGATGTAACAAAAGCAACAGTCATAACTATGGAGCATCGGTATCGGTGTTGTTGACACTTCAATAATCCAGCCTGAAGCCATTGTGGCTTCGAGTCAACAAACACCAATTGAGGCAGTAAATGGTACTATCTGTCTACCAGGCCATGGCCGCCCGTTAATATGACGATCTACCTCAAATTGATGATCAATCCCAAATGATGACCACTAATTTATGATGAAAACCGCTGGACCAGATAGCAGAGGGACTGATCTAGCCAGTGAAGTGTATATGCGTTTCGTGTCAGTGAAAAAATTAGTGAACTAGTCGATGATGAACTTACAACTAGTCAACAGCGAACTAATGAATTTATGTTTATTTATTACAATTTGTGAAATGTGTTGGTTAAAATATTATGATTATTGTTATTATTGGTTTAAAACTCTCCGTAGAGGCAATAAGACATTATTAATTTATTTAGTTTGCAAATGTTAGTAATGTTATGAGTTTTTTAAAATTATTTTTCATGAGTTTTTTTTGCATTAGGTTTATGTTTTTTTTTTGAAATTTTAAGTTTTATTTGTGTTATTGGTTAGACTCCCGGACCCGTCAAGCTTAAGTAGTTGAGGCCTTTTGTATATTCAACATCTATTTTGTTTTATTATTTGAATTTTTTTTTTTTTTATGTTTATAGGTTGATTTGATGTCGAAAACACTACTAGTTTTTCTCATCCTGTCGGGGGCAGTATGTTCAAAAAGTGAACACTACCGACATCTATCGGAATGTTTTGAAGCTTATTATTACAGGAATTATTTACCAGTACCAAACGATATAGTCACAAAGCTTTGTCAGTCGGTGAAACAGATTTCTCTGTACTTTATTTTGCATTATTATATCGGTGTGTCATGTCAAAATGTCTTTGTTTGTGGTAGTTATTTATAGGTTATAAATACTGTGAACCCGTTAAAAATATGCTCTTCTCTCTTGAAAAACATACAGTAATGGTCTAAGTTGAGACCTCCTTTAAGTGCTTGCGGGCGGGAATAAGTTTATATTTGTATTGTAACATGTGATTCTACCAAAATAAATTAAGTTTGTTAAAAGTGCAAATTCCATGGCGTCTTTATCTTCTAAGATGACAAAACACAACAAAATTCAAATCAAGTAAACCGGATAGAACTTGCAACTCTCTGTCACTTGCGTATTGAGAGTAATGTACATTCATATGATATAAATATTTAAGTACATATTCAAATATTTTAGTATCACTCTTCTATGGAAACATTAACTTGTGTCTGGAAGAGTAGTGTACATTTTTTATGCTATATTATAAGTAAATTACAATTTGAAGGTTATAAAGAATAAGTTGTAAGTTTGGTGTTATGTAAGTATCTACTATCAATTTTTTTACTATGTATTTGAATAATGTATCTAGAAATATTGATATTAGTTGTTAAACAAAGTTTAACTTTTTTGAAGAATGGAGTATCACCAAATGTTAAATGTAATGGTGGGAAAAACAGATCTCTCATACAATGGATTATCTCTACTTAATTTCTCAACAAATTGGTCTAACCGGTAATAAATCAATTGGGACACTTCCAACATTAACATTTAGATTCATATAAATATGTCGTCTCAATGTGGTTCAACCACAGTTTGAAAATGGTCTTGTTAACCGAAACAGCTGTATCAAAAATACTTGCAGAGCTTGATAATAACATTATCAAATTTAATTTTAATTAAATATTTAAAAAAAATTATTCATTTCTTCAAAATTTTTGACTTGCAACCGTATACTTCTCGGGTACAGAGTTCTGACTCACACTTAATGAAGAAATTTAAAAATCAATAAATTGCTTGCAAGTATGCAATCTAACCGTCAAAACCGCACGTAAAATTGTGCCTTTCATTTACTAAAACGAGTCACGGAAAAACAATAGAGAAATACTTTATTGTCTGATATGTTACCAAGTAGCGCCGACTACATATCACGCGTAATGACAATAAAATTCGGTATTACTTCGAACAAAAAGCGTTGAAATTTTTTAATTTCTTGTGGGGTTTGACAACTACTATAACATCCCGTGATTTTTAATTGGTTTACGATAGTACAATGTAATATGTAGTACAATTCAATATAGTATTTGCATTTCTTTGTTGGAAGAATAGAGATTTATACGAACAACCCTATTAATTTGTATATTGCGTATTTAAGGACGCAATCAAACAATTTGACTACATATATTACAGCACTAGCGAGTTCCTGGCATGCGTTGTTATGCTACTTAATAAAAGCATTGTTTCTCCCTGCGTGTCCTTTCCCATTCGTCCCGTTCCCCTTCCGCCTCCCTAGCCTCTCCCGCGTCCCAAAGTGTTATCGCAATCGGATGAATGGTTTGGCAAGGCATAGACAACTTATATACATACTCAAATAAATACCTACACCCAACCAAGCACATTTTGATTTTTGTATATAGATAATTTGCGATAAGGACTTCGACTCTCAAACAGGGGGGGAAGGTGGTTGTCGGACTTTGAAACAATGTAAGCAGTCAAATTATTCGAATAATCACATTTACCCAAGTACGTAGTCACTTGATGTGTAACACTAATCCGCGAAATGGCTCGAAAACAGTGAGCGCGTGCACGAAGCGGCAACATCGCGCAAACTAAGTAGGGATATGCTACGTGGTGGGTTACTTCAATAACCACCTCAAACTGTAAGAAGAAGAACACCAAAAAGAACTTGAAAACAAAACGAAGTCTTTGTTGAAATCCACTTATAATTGGCAAGAAAGTTTAGAAATTTATTATTTTGGAACTATTTTTTTTCATTACAATGGCAACACCAAATTACTGGCTTTTTCTGTGACGTTTCCTGTGATTTACGATTTACTGTCTTTAATCATTGTAGAAGATACCGAAAATCGCTAATTTAATTTTTTTAAATGTCATTGTGTGCTTGTGTATTGTTTGAAGTAACTTAAAATGAACAAACCAACACATAGTGACGCAAGAGGAGTAATATCCTGCGTTTTGCAACGCTGCCTAGCAGAATATCACGCGAACGAGCTTCTGTGTAATTTAGAAGATGTTTTCAAACGAACTGCAGAAATGACTGGTAGGAAGTATCGTTTGTTTAATAAATTTAATTAGTATTACAACATTTATGTCAATTTTCGAGCGATTATAATCATTACAATCTGTGTTGAGGTAATGCTTAAAATTCGAATTTGACACTTTCATTTGACAGTTTATGTGAAGCCACAAGAAAAAAGGAATAACTCAATTTAAAAAAAATTAATAATAATGATATGCAACTTCTTTAAACGTAACTTTAAACGTAAAAGTAACTTTTTCAAACACAGGTAAATCTGAATCAATAGTAAGGTGAATCATCAAGAAAGGGGAAAAAGCAGAGGGAAAATTTGAAACCCCGGGAAAACGGAAAATGGGGCGCCCTAAAAAAGAGTTGGATGATTTTGATATTTGTGCCATTCGTCAAAAAAACATTTTTTTACATAGTACATAAAGAAGTCCCGTCCCAACTTTAAGAACTTTGCGAATGGCACGGATAGGGGGGGGGGGGGGGGGGGTGTTATTATATTGGTTTAATTTTTTTTTGTTCCGTTCAAATGTTCGTTATAATTTTTAAGCTGAGTTTTAAATTTTTTTAAATTACTGTTCATGTTTCTGAATTTTTCAGGTAGTGAATTAAAAAAATTAGCTCCGAGATATTTATGATTTAGCTGCCCCTTTGGTTTTTTACATTTCGGAGTAGGAAGTATTGATTTTTGCCTAAGATTTCTGTTATTTTTGAAGGGTGCAACTATATTTTGAATATTATCTTTATAATTTTTTTAATGTTGCATGATTTTTTTTACACGAGCTCCACACAGGAGGCCCTGAGGGAAATTATTATCCATTTTGAAATTTCCCTCAGGGCCTATGTCATCATTGGGGATGCTGTGTGGAAGGTTTTTGGGGGAAAGGAATAAGAGGAGAGTTCTGGGAAGGAAAAAGGTTTAAGGGGTGGGTAGGAATCTGGGGTTCAGTGTGTCCTGGTCATCCGCCTCCAATACCTAGACTTACCTCACCCCATGAACCCGGGCACCCCTGCTAAATCACCAAACATAGCGAACCACTTGGGGTGACCTATGGAAGAGGTGTTGGTTATCCAATAAAGGTTCCCAGGGCGGCGGTACGCAATCCCGCCTCCCAAATTGATAAAAGTATAATGCACTTAAATTTCTGACCTTAAATTGTTTGAATAAAAGTTCTGACGAATATGTGTAAGGTTTTTGTTTTTAATATTAATTTTTGTGATACCTATGAAAATTGTTTGTTTTTGATTGGCATATGTACCGCCCCATCCTATAATGCTGTATTAATATTATTATTATACAAGCCTACTTACAATTTGTTTTGTTTTATTTTATTTATAGTAAAATATAATTTTACTTCTATTAAATTATAGTTGGAATGAACATTCTCATTACCTTTTTGATTATTTTGGTACCAATAAACCAACAATTCTTTTTTGGTGTATGCGAAATTATTGTCCCCATGTTTAAAGCTGATATTTTGACTCGAAGTTTTATTATCTGTATCATATGTTTGGCATCGACAATGTATAATTTCCTTTTCATCAGTTTTTGCGGTTTTATCATTTTGTACATCAATCTGCTGATTTATAAAATATCTCTAATTAAATATGAGTGAGGGTTATTTTTGGATTATTGGTACCAAAATAATCAAAAATGTGATGAGAATATTCATTCCTTATAATATGTAAACGGATTTCAACACTGATTTCGTTTTGTTTTCAAGTTCTTTTTGGTGTTATCCTTCTTCCAGTTTGAGGTGGTTATTGAAGTAACCCAACATGATTTCGAAAGACTTTCGCGGGAAGAGATGACAGTATTTTATGATACTGGTGGTCATATTGATTTTTAAAAAATACGACGAGTATCACGTTACCTGCTGTTTCGTAGTGTTGGAAAAATGAAATCGTCACACAGATAATCAAATGTATAATTTGTATTTTGATGCAGGCGGTGCTGATTACTTTCTGGAAGCGAATATTTATGTTGTAAAGATTCCAACGAAAAAGCCACAAAGGTATCACTAGGAATTTGTAAGATTCAAAGAAGCTGACAGGCATGTTTCCAATGTTCTTTAGAATATCCGTAGAAATTGGCAACTGGCAGAGAAGTTTCTGGTTTTACACAGTAACAAGCATTTTGTAACAATGGTCCTGCAATCTGTATTTATCTATGGTGTTTATAAAAAAAATTCCAAATCTCTGCCCGCGGTGTCCTCAAATTACGAAAAATTTCTTGATAAAATATTTGTGACTTTCATTAAAATTTCACAGTTGGGTCATATTTAATACACGACTTTAAAAGCGCTACGAGCGATTTTTAATCCGCGCTACTTGTAAGGAACCATATCAGATAATGAAGAATTTCTGTATTACATATTTACAACAAATGAAAAGACACAACTATGACGTGGTGTTTTGCGAACTTACGCTCGTTTATTATTACTGCGATACTTAATAAACCAAGGTAAAAATTTTATTATAAAATGAAAGGAGTTAAAATATTATACACTGAGGTAATTGTGGGAAAATCAACTGGTGGTAATAAATTCATGTATTAATAAGTGACACCGGGCAATAGTCTCACTGCCCGGAGCAAATGGAACAATGGCAGAACAAATTTGCTCATCGGAACGCTGGATGAAGTGGGTGGGTGATTCTGAATGGAGGTCTCTTAACATGACTAAGGGTAGGTTTTTCTGGTGATTTTCGACGCTTACGTAAGTTCACAGATGCGTGTAATTATTTTATTTTCTAATACAGTTTATGGATATCGAAATTGTAACGATTCAATAAAAAATAGCTGTTGAAGCAATTATGAAAACGACGCAATTTTCTATCACGAGCGCACAGTGCCGCGGTCCCATGTGATGCTACAAACCAAAATAAATTAATTAATTTTATTACCGTATTTTGGTAGGAATTGAACGACTTGAAACAATTCTGAGGCTTGCTTTTTTTGCAATTTCGCCTCGTAAATGGATTATCTTCCGAATTCTAAAAGCACTTCTCATTTCGAGCAAGGATTTTTCATTTTCGGGTGACAATGTTATACTAATCACTTTTCTAGAAATAAAAACTTGATGAAAAACTAATATTGACCCTAACTGATAAGTACAGCCACAAATTACTGATAGAAAAATTATCTTGCTGAAACAATGGTTCCCTTCCTGCGCTGGTATTAGAAGAGGGATTATTTCAATGAAATCTTAGCGCATTTTTAGTTTTGCTAATCCGATCTTCCGAAATTTCAATTGTCTGGGCAACAATTTTTTTCTATTTTTTATAATTGTATTTTGTTCCTAGATTTGTATGGGATCACGGCACTGTGCAGGGTCTAAATTTACCACTATCAACTCCACAAAACACGACAAATCATGAAATTGAAAATGAGATATCATCACTGAAATAAGATCTGTCGACCTGTCGACATATTTAATTAAAAACATTGCCTCCTTCAAAAAGCAAATATACATTTGGGAGTATGGTACGGTATACCGTCGACCGGGAACCATTTATTGAATAACCAACACCTCTGCCATAGGTCACCCTAACTGACTAAGTGTATGGTGACTTAGCAGGTGCACCCGGGTTCATAGAGTCATGTCTAGGTTTTGGCGGAGGATGCATCTGCCCACTATTGTGTGGCAGGCCGGATTTTTGCCTCTTTACCTCTCCAGCAGGACTTTTTCAATCCATCGCTATGCACCGTAGTCGGAGGAATGAATTTGTTATGATGTGGATGCATCATTACATATAAATTACTTTAATTCATTACTCGGATAGGCAGGTACCTTTATTTGAATGATGGTATGAGTTTATTCAAGATACTCGGCAAGTTGGCAGACGGAGGGGAAACGGATTTTGTCTTTGGAACGGCACTCTGGACGGGAAGAAGACGGGAGGACGCTGTTTTTTCTCGGGCACAGTCACGTAGCGAATTAAGTTTATAATGTAAAATATACCGGAACAATACTACTCCGTGTTGCAAAGAGATCCGTACATTATGTGTAATTAACGGGATTAACATAAAGATCCGAATTGTTCGGTCCGGTGATTAACAAAGTTTCGGTTCTTCAATAGCCGTCGGCGCCTCGTGCGACGAGAATAATTAATGTCGTTTATCTAGCTGATCGGGCGACTGAAAATGTGCATTTGGCGAACATGGACTCCCGCTACACCTCGCAAGCCACGGCGGAGTTTATTTAATTAGTCTTCGCGGTTTTAACTGTTTCATCCGCCGCCTACTGAGGCGTTCATATAAAATAACCGCGTACTCGATCGTGATACGCAGAACAGACCATTCTGGTTCACCGCAACCCCGGATTCGTCGCCGACTCCGTCTGTCAACGGATCCCGTAGGCATCCATCTGTTTGGGCTTGATGGCCTCATAGGACGGGCATCATACCGCTGGCCAGGCTGGCGCAATACACCGGATCATTTGTCATCGTCCTGATGCTCCCAGGGGGGGTTTGGCATCGCGACATCAACAGGATCACATCAGGGCAGCCTCTTGGTTGCTGGACGAAGCACCAAGCTCCACTACGTGCATCATGCCTGCCCGCAGGCACTTAATCCGAATTAGCTAGTTTCAAGGTCATGGTCGCAAAAAGGGGGTGAGTTTTAGAAGTGTATTTTTCCCTTGTAAATCGGTTTATAATACTGTATTTTCAAATGCTCGATATGGTAAATATAGAGAATATTGATTCATAACCTTTTTTTGTTATTTCATAACGAGACACTGTAGTTCCCTATGATGAGTAAAGAAGTGATTGTCATAGTGCCCACGCTCCCTGGGAAGAATTAAATGCTCTCCATCGTTTTAGAAGGAAGGCGTAGTGAATGCATCTGTAGACATATTCTGTCTTGAACAAGATTTGGCGCTCTATTAATAGAAAAGTACGCAGGTGTATTCATCCCGTCTTCCTTCATTTCAGCTAGCTCCATCATATGGCTCCTTACGCCACTTTTCACCTAATACTTGCCGCTCCAACGTGAATAATAAGATATGCACCCAACAAATTCATACGTCCATCACTCCGGGACACACTGACTCCCAGATTCCTTACAACCATCATACCTTTTCCATCCCAGGTCTTCATTTTATTTTATTTTATTTTATTTTATTTATATTTGGGAAAGTTGACAGCAAATCATAAACTACACAATAATACAATTATAAAATGGTTAATTATGCCAATTATAAACTTTCCACAGATAATAATAGTAAATTAATGTGTGAAATTATAAAGGTGTTTACTTAATTAGTTCATTTTTAGTTACATTATGTAAGGGGGGGGGGAGGAGAAATATAGGATAAGGATTAAAAGGCGGAGGGAGAGGGGTAGATTGAATTTCCTAGTTTGAGTCATTTTGCTTAGTGAGATTTTGTTTTATGCCATGTAACGTCGAGTTAAAAATGTCAATGTGGTAATAATTTAAGTTGAATGAATGTGTGGATCTGTAGATAAATGAGTTATGTTTGGAGTTAGTCTTGCAAAGAGGAAGATTAAAAGTAAGCGACTGTCTACTGTTGCGATTAGGAACGTGGAATGATAGGCGTTGAAGAAGATCAGGACTATCGATTAAGTTATGTATAATTTTAAATAACATTACCGAATCTGCTATATTTCTTCGACAAGTTAGCGTCTGTATTTTGAAGAATTTGGCAGAGTCTTCATTACTAACATGAGATCGAAAAGAACGGAAGTTGAGATACCTTAAAAATCTATTTTGAACACTTTCAATTCTATTTTTGTGTACTGCATAGCCTGGGTTCCATACTTGAGATGCGTATTCAAGAATACTACGAACATATGAGAAATATAGTGTTTTGAAAGTATTAAGGTCTTTGAATTGTTTACATGAGCGGATAATGAAACCAAGCATAGAAGATGCATTAGTGACTATGTGGTCGATATGTTTATTAAAATTCAGTTTACTATCAAGTATAACCCCAAGGTCCTTACTTTCGAATTTGATAGATAACGGTACAAGATTGATTGAGTATTCATGGATAAATACGGTTTTATTCCTAGTAAAGCGCACAACGAAGCACTTAGATATATTTATTTCCAGACAATGGGCATTACAATACCTGCTGAAACATTGCAAATCATCTTGCAGCTTCAGACAGTCCTCTATTGACTTTATAGGCGAGTAGATTTTCATGTCATCGGCATACAGGATGGTTTGCGAGTTTAAGAAACAGTTACCGACATCATTGATATATATGTTGAATAATAATGGTCCCAACAAGCTGCCTTGAGGAACTCCTGATGTGACAGCAACAGAATCGGATTTAAATCCTGCAACCACTACTATTTGACTACGGTTGGAGATATAAGAAGAGAGCCAACGATAAAGATTGCCGTGAATACCAATTTCCAAAAGCTTCTTTAACAGAGTCGCGTGATCGACCCTGTCAAACGCCTTACTAAAGTCGGTATAGACAGTGTCCACTTGTATTCTGTTATCCAAATTATCCTGGAGGTACTCTGTGAAAGTTAAAAGATTTGTGGTTGTTGATTTACCACTAATGAAACCGTGTTGGTTCATATTCAGGCTAGATTTAAGAGCAGCATATAGTTGATCGTAGACTATTTTTTCAAAAATTTTGTTAAATATGCAAAGTTTGGAGATTGGTCTGTAGTTTGTGACATCAGTTTTTTTACCGTTCTTGAAGATGGGAGACACAAACGCGGATTTCCATATAACAGGGACAGTGCATTGGGTTAGGGAGCGATTGAAAATCAAAGAAAGGGGTAAGGCTAGATTGTGTGCACATCGTTTAATAAGGATAGAAGGTATTTCGTCAGGACCGGCACCTTTGCTAGTATCAATTGTCTTAAGGTGTTTTAAGACAATTTCTCGTGTCACCTCAATATTGCTTATATTGGATGTATGGTTTCCGGCGTCAGTTGGAACACTGGCAAGTGGATTGGAGGGTTTACTGAAAACCGAACTGAAAAAATCTGAAAATAAATTTGCAACGCCTATTCCATTATCGGCTCTCAGTTCTCCGTGATACATACATTTTGGGACACCTTGGGATTTGTTAGAGGATTTTATGTGGCTCCAGAAGTTTTTCGGGTTTGAGGATATATTATTTTCCATATTGCTTAAATAAATAGATTTGATTTTCCGAGATAAATCTTTGTGCCGTTTACGAAGGAGAGAAAATGTGTCATAGTCAGCCTGGTTTTTGTATTTTTTATATTTATTAAAATATTTAGATTTTTCCTTAGTTATCTTGATAAGGGCAGCATTGTACCAGGGAGGATATTTCAAGTTCCACGAAAATTTATGAGGAATAAGAAGATTGATCAGGTGTTTCAAAAACGTGTAAAAACCGTCAAGCGCTAGATCTATTTGAGAGTTAGAGAAAATGGATGCCCAGTCAGCTTGCTCTAGTGCGAAGTTAATTGATTCGTAATCTCCACGATTATAGAGAAAAACTTACCTTTTCGCATTTTTCAATGAGGGGGTGTCCTGAAATGGCACACTAATGGACACAGCTTTATGATGTGCGTCTTCGGGAACTAGTGGGTCGTGATTAGATTCGACGGAGATTAGTAGATTTGACAGGATCAGATCGAGGATATGGCCGCTTGAATTTAGCTCACCATTGTATTGACAGAGATCCAGAAAATGCATACAGTCTACGAAATGGTTACTAACGTAGGTAGAGTGATTAATAGCTGCGTAATGAGCAGATGGCGTAGCTTGGGTCCATGAAATTTCAGCAAGATTAAAATCCCCTAGGATAACGAACGAATCCGTGGGGTTATTCGATACTTTATTTGATAACATGTTTAAAAAATTTTCAATTAAATATTGATGTTGAGTTCCTCCGGGGATGTACACGCAGCATATATGGACCAAACTGTGTGGTGCGCTATTCGTGCGAATGGTGACCCAAATGTCTTCAGCACAAGAAGTCCATTCAGGTCGGGCGACGCTGATCAGCTCCTGTTTAATAGCTAACACTACACCACCACCAAGACCACCATCTCCTTCCTTTCTTTGAAAAAAACCTCCACCCAGCATTTACAACAGCAAGGTGATACAGGCCCTTGGGGTAATTATTTTCCTCAAGGCCAACTGTGTGGAGCGAATATAAAAAAAAAACTTTATGTATATAACTCATTACCTTCAGCGATTGACAGGTTTTTCTAGTAAATCACTTCGTCATGTTCAGTACCAACAGACAGTGCGGTTTCTGTTTTGTTTTAATAATAATAAATAATAATAATATCTTTATTTGGAAAATAAACAGCTTTACAAAGATACATAAAAATAAAGAGTGCTAAAATAAAACTGAAAGCCTAAAAACATGTCTTCGCTGATAATTTTTTTTTTCGCTGAAAAGAAAAACATAAATAAAAACTAAGAAAAAAATAGTTAAGAGAAGCTAAATTAAAACATAAAGAAAAACTAAGAAAAACATAGTTAGGAGAAGCTAAACACTTAAATATGCATGATGAAATATAGAAAAACACAATAAAGGGTAAGCTTATGATCTTATAGGAGTATATGGATGATATGTATGTAATTAGGGAATATGTAAATATATTGCAAATCAGGAAAAGGAATCTGATTAATAATATAATAAATAATATAATATAATAAATAATTTAAAGATTTTGAAAGATTAAATATTCTACAGTGACATGACGTGTAGCATTTCAGAGTCACTTGGTTAGCTCGTGAATTCATCGTATAGAAAAATAAAATTGACCTTGCCGCTAAAGTTGTAGTTGTACAACCTATTACAATTTTTAAGTCGTTGTGTTTTAAAAAAATGAATGGTGACGTACTGTTTTATTAATCTTAAATATAAACTACTTGCATCCCTTGCGATTGCGAGGCATGAGAAAAAATGATAAATCAATTACAAATTCGACGAAATAAATTAAAATGTGAGCCTCCGGTAAACCTTTGATAAAAGCGATAATGTCTCGCCACAAAAAGTATAATACCTATTAATTTTTGTTTTTATGCGACATCTTTTGACTTATTACAAGTGTAGATTGAATAGTCACGTCAGGGACATTTATTTAGTTTCTGGTATCTTTCCGATCACAATACTTCATAAACATGAAATCACAAGAATCATCCTTCAAATTACTTAAAGACACTTTAAAATCATGATGTCCACAACTACAAAAACAATAAAATCCGCTCTCTTCAACACACAGACTACAAAATATGGGATAAAATATATTATTGCCTTGACACTATATAATTCACTTCCAGATATATGTATGGTATGCATTAAAGCATCTGGCATGAATAAAAAATCAAGGTAATACTTTTTATTAATAGAATATTTTTTTTAAATAAAGATATGTAATTTTTTTGTAATATTTTCTTTGAATTTCCATACATCTATAAATGCATATTCTTGTACAGAAACTTACTCAATAGGCTTATTCGAAATTGTAAAAAGAAATACTATTGTGAACAAATTTAAAACGCTAAAAGTGAAAACATGAAATATTATAAATAAAATTATGAACAACAACAAAAATTATCTTCAATTGTTGTAAATGAAGTTAAAATAAATAACAAATTAATATCTGACAAATCTACCATTGCCGAAAACTTCAATTACTTCTTTACAAATATATTTATGAGGTACTTGAATCATCCAGTATACATGATAATAATACTTTCCTAGAGACGTCTTCGCAATTAATTACAGATAATGAATCAATAAACCCCACAGAAAATATTTTTTACTGTCACAAAAAATGAAATTGAAAAATATATAGATGGCCTGCCTATCAAAAATATTAGAAAAATGCATCAAAATAGAATCACAGAACAATTAGAAAAATATAATATTCTATTGAAAATCCAATACGGTTTTCGTAAAGATCTAAGCACTGAAGATGCAATATCTGATTAAACAAAAAATATATATATATATATCTATCGATAAAAATAAGAAAATATCTTGCTATATACTTAGATTTAAGAAAAGATTTCGATACTGTAAATCATAACTTACTAAAAATAACTCAACTAGGGTTCAAAAAAGACACACTAAAATACTGACAAGCTATCTTAAAAACAGAACACAAAAAACAAAAATTGGGAATATATATAGTTCTGTAGCAGAAAATTGACATGTTTTCATGTACTTATTGATGTTATATAGCAATTTTGTTTATATTAACCTCACATTGGCAGTGCTTTAGTGACTAAGAGTAATATTACCTTAGTGGGTTCCCATTACTTACTTTTGTCTATTATGTATTTTCTATTACAATATTACTTGTATCTTATGTTTACTCTTACTGTATTTAGAAAGCATGTAAAATTACTTATGAAATGTAGATATGTAGATATAATGGGGAAAAAAAATCTCTTGTTGTTTATTCTACGATTCTTTTATTTTTATGTTGATCTCAAAATACTTACGTATAATTTACTTTATATATAATATACTCGTATTATGAAACCTATGAAATGTAAATTCCTCCCGTTCTAAAACGATTGTGTAGCAAGAAATAAAAATAATAAAAAAATTTAAAAATTCGATGTTCCTTCTTATTTTCTATGTCCTCGTCTGCTTCATATTTTCAATGGCAAGGGAGTCGAATATTAATATGTGCAAAGAACGAATATGTACCTACAGATGTAGATTGTGTATTTGATATTTGGATATCGACAGTAAGTTACGATTTGTTCGGTGTGAAAACGGGTTAAATAATTGTGTAAAATATTTTTAAAAAAAGTAGGTATTATCGAAGTCTGTTTTCGCAACTATTTTATTTCTTTCAGTACAGCGTAGTAGGAGTAGGCCGATTGCAATACCTGAAAGAAATATCAATTATTACGATACGATAGTTTAAAATATATTTGTTTAGTGTAAGTACAGCACCATGGTATCCCCCAATTGGGGTATTTTGTGAGGCTGAAGGAAGTGGGGCGCTGAAGTAGATTTTGGAAGGAAAGGCGGGGAAGTATCTGGTTAATCAAATATAGTCTCCACATCCACCAGGGCGATAGTGAAAGTATCTTCCACCGCAAAAATAATACGTATTATTTTTAATAAATTAATTGGGAAACAAAACAAAATTAAAATTACATGAACGATCGTGTGGTACATGCCTCGTTAAACCAAATCAATATAGAGAGCGTATGTAGGAATTTGTTAAATTGGTACCTAGTAAAAAGATGAGAAAAGCTATTGGGCAAATTTAGGTTAAGATACGGACTCACAAAAGTGCAGTTTTATTTTCTATTTTAAATATCTTTTATCTGACAGTTATGTAGGTAGTCTAAAACACTGAAGAGGTAAATCACAAGAAGTGTGTTGTGAGCATGTCTGGATTATCTAAAGTAAGACCAAATTCCCTCTCCCGCTCTTCGGGCGAAATTGATCAACTTTTTCAAATATCGAAACAAGAAAATAGATAACCGAGGATTATGTGTTTAGTTCAGAGAAAAAGAATTAGAATTTTTTTTTACATTTCTTAAAGTTCCATGACTGAGATTGTTGAAGGGACCCCCAGAAGTGTTAAGTGGGTTTTGAGAATTACTTAAAGCCACAAGAATTAGCTTTCTTTCCGGAGGATCCATTTCTGGCCATGGGGTAGAATAGTATGCCCATGATATTTCTTCACTCTGAAATTCCAAAGCATAAGAATTATATTTTTAATCATTGAAATAAACACGTATGTATTTAAAAAATAATTATCATCTTTAAAATACGAACAAACTACTTCTATTGAGGCTCGTGACCCCTACTCCTTCAAGAAGTAACATCGCCATAAAATATCACAGGCCAAACACCTTCCGACAATGTCGTAATATTATATAGTACAATTCCTACAGTAGGAAAGGAAAAAATTATACACGATCAAAAAGTATTTATTTTTTAACTTTTTTCACTGATAATAACATAATTTGGGGTTTTTCGACCACCGTGTATTGACTTCAGCGAGTTAGTAGATAAAAAACCTCAACAAAGACGATTGGATCAAAGGAAGGCATAAACATTCCATAATTTATCAACCTTAGAAGATAGAAGAAATATATCCGACCAGAATTTTTAATTAAAAATAATTCTAGAACACGTTAATTTCAACTGTCCAATAAGAAATACAAGGTCAAACCAACTACTCGACATCCCACACTAAAAAACATTCACACAACATTCATATCTCCGAAGGACGTGCACAAAATAGATTCTTTTTTCGGAGTTGTAATTTTCCATTTATCCTCAGGCCAATTTATTAAATTCATAATTGAAAAAATTAAAACAAATTGTTAATTACGAACCCTCCACCTGTGCTGTATGTTATATTTTCATTCTCATTATGTTGTTTCTCCTTCTTTTTATAATAATAATAATAATATTTAAATGATTTATATAGCGCCGTTTTTTTTTGTGAAAAATCCCCTCAGGGGCGCTGGCAAATGGCTAATCATTCATACTTTAACGTTATCTTATGATGTGAAAATATATTAATTTTGTATAGGTTCACAGTTTAACTTCATTTTTTCTATCCCACATGCTTTAATTTGTGCTTTTTCATTGCTGTTGTATATTGTTACGATGCGCATTAAGGGGTTTGAATTCTCGCGCGTCACCTATCGGCGCCCCGTGACAGCAGAATCGCTCGCTCTGCGCAGTCCTCCGTTGCGCCAGACCTCGTGCCCGGTAAAACAACGCGCGGCCGCCATTGCTTCGGAATGAATCCTTGCCCAAGTCGGCACAACACCGTTGTGCGCAGGAGTTTTAGCGGTACCATTCCGGTATTGCACAATTGTTGCTTTCCTAACTTACGACAAACATGTTGTTGTTGGTCATGTAATGGCCGTTTGTAATTGTGAATACGTGTCGACACACCGACGAGACTCCCTTACGGAGTGTCCCCAGGGCCGCCCGCCGCCACGCTTGCTAACAGCGGCTGTAATGGAAACCTGACCTGCCGTCGAAAATGTAAGCTCATCTCACCCTTTCTTGTACTGATTAAATTACCTAAACCTCCATTGATCGTGACGCTACGAATTGTAGACCAGAGAGTGAGAGATTTAATGCCGGTCTAGGTAGAGGTTTTCCCTCGTAGGATCGCTGCTTCCTCTGTACTATGACTATGTTTAAGTGGAATAAACTTCGTGTGTGTACACCCTGTTTTTATTAACATGACCTGAGGTTCCCTTCCGTTACCAAATGCTGGTTAGATGAGGCCATCCGCCGATCCATGCCCTGAAGTAGAAGGACTCCGCCGCCGCCCCGAGCTAACTGCTGCGACGAAGTAAGTGATGGTCACCCTGGGCCCTCAGGACCCAAGGTAGAACTCGCCCTCTCATGCTTTACCTAGAACACCCCTGTAATTCTGACTGACTTGTAATTGAAGTCGTAGGGCTCCCTCGACATAGCCCTGCCGCCCTTTGGCGTGGGGCATAGCACTGACGCTCCAAGTGGATCGTAAGTATCACTGAATTATAACACTAGCTTCCAACATGTGGCTGAATTACAGCAATATGAATGTACATTTCTTCTTTTTTTTCTACCACTTCATGTTTTCTTTAATGTTTTAATCTATGTTTTTATATTATAATTTTTTTGCGGAAACTTCGCTGGTTAATGCAACCGTGTAATATGTAATTACTAGACATCGGATTATATGCATTTGCATATGCAAATGCATATAACTCTCTAATTACGGCGTTAATGCATATTTTAAGCCTTTTTTCCCAATCGTGCATATTTCGTTTCGTTTTCGTCAATTTGACAATCCTGAGGCCATTGAAATTCAGTCAAGCACAAGCTAGCATTTGAAAACGCATCCACTAAACAGAATATTACCCTCATCTCAACACATTTCCACAAGTTACCAGATGCCATAGTTAAATTGGAAACAAAAAACCTTCCTCTATTTAAATCAATAGAAATACTGGAAACAATGATCGAACTTGCCAACGCCCTTCTTAATTCAATATCGCTTAAGAACCTATTATTATTCTATTTTGCTTAAGAACCCGAGTCTTGAAGACATGAAGAACATTAATGCCTGCATCAACGGTATAGGTGATATCCTGCCTAAACAGGTATCTCCAGAAATGGCGCCAATTTTTAAATTTTGTACAATGACGTCAATTTTCGGCGTGCAAATGAATACTGGGTGACAAACGTCACAAATTAGCGCTCGAAAATTTGGAAAAACAGTTAATTGTATATTGTCACAAAAACTATGCACAATTTTAAGAATACTTCGCTGTTATTGAACCGTCTTTAATTAAAATAAATACTAATAAAAATGGTTTTTTGATTTTTCATTGTGCATATTTTGGCCATATCAAGAGTTTTTAGTGCATATATCGGCCTTTTTTAGTGCATATTTGCATGCATACTTTGGCACTTTGTTATTGCATATAATCCGATGTCTAGTAATTACCTTATAATATGTATAACTATTTGTTTCCCAAATAAACTAAAATAATATTAAATTCTTCACACACCTTTTGAAATAGTGATAATTATAATAAAAAGTAACATTATACAGGATGTTTACTTGAATTACTCTAACCAGTGATTTTATTTTTATTTATTTTGTTTTATTTTGAAAAAAATATTCACAATTATAATATCATTTCATTATATATCATTCATCAGTTTTTTGGTTACCCAATTAATAGAGAAATATTCTCGGGTCTAACTGGGGAGCTAGTCTATGTACTTATGTTATATATTTAGAACTGCTTATAGATAATATGTGTAGCTACAAAATGGGAATAAAATACTTTCAAAAATACTGTAAGATATTACAAAATATTGTACAATAATAAAAATACATATATTATAGAAATAGAATATCAACAAAATATTGGCAACAGAATATACCTGAAAATCATCGATAAAAAATAAGTCAATATGTTGCTTATCTGTAAAAATACAAGGTGAGTTTTTTTAATTTAAAAAAGTTTTACTCGCTTTTTATTGTGTCGGGTAAATCGTTAAACAGCTTTGGGCCTACATATTCATAATGGTGTTTTGCAGCTGTTGTGTTGCATCTAGGTACACACATGTTCCCAGATGTTCTAAGTCTTGTACTTCGTGTTGAGGACACTTCAGATTCTTTAAAATAACAATTTTTTGAAATAGTTTTGAAACCGACAGGACCTTAAATTTTTCAAAAAGTTTCCTGGTTTAAAAAATTATTGGTTTTTGATAATAGCTTTGATGATCATTTTTTGTGTCGTTACTGTTATGTTGGTAATAGTAATACATCAGCTGTCACATTCTGATAGTTGGCAGGTCTGTCACTTCACTTGATAGATAACCTTGAACTTGTTAACAGTGTCAATAAACGTCTCTTATATGAATCGGCTTTTTGTATTTAATTACAAACCTCAGACATTATAATTGGCGACGAGGATATCAGTAAAACATATTAAAACGTGTGTTAATAATATTGTCAGTAATTAACAGTGATTTCGCCGCGGAAAAAAACATTTTTTTCAACATGTCGAATAGTAATTTGCCAGTGCCTCATTTCGAACCGGATTGCGAAAGTTTCAATATGTTTTTGGAACGCATTCAAATTTATCTGAAGATTATTAATATCGCAGAGAAAGAAAAAATTGGTTACTTATGTATGTTGATCGGTGCAGAAAAATTTAAAATTTTAAAAGAGACAGTGCATCCGAAAAATTTAGAAGATTTAACCTTCAACGATATGGTAACAACACTGAAGAGTAAATATGAAGAAAAAAAGTGTACAATTGCCCAAAGATATAAATTTTATGGGTAAAGTTCGGTTTATGGGCGAAATTCCTAAAAATACAAACTAGTTATTTTTATACTAACTATGGGCCGGGGAATACGAATCTGAAAGAATTAGGTGGGGGCAAGCAATATTAACTGAATTATACGACTTTAAAAAAATTTTTTACACACATAGGAAAATGGCCATTTTGGAAGCATTCTGATTCCTAGAAAATCAAACTAGTTATTTTTATACTAACTTTGGGCCGGGGAATCCGAATCTGAAAGAATTAGGCGGCGGCAAGCAATATTAACTGAATTACACGACTTTTAAATTTTCAATATACACAAACGAAAAAAGCCATTTTGACACATGAAAACCATAGAAACCATCAAATTAAGTGTGGCCATTAAGCAGTAATATCAATAACGTAAAATAACATGTTTATAATTTAAGTACTTACTTTTTATAAATTTTACTCACTTTTGTATCACAAACCATGCTACCTAAACCTAGCGTAGCCGCTAACCTACTTGAAAACTGGGATTTTTTTTAAATTGATGCGAGCAGGCGGTATAAAGGGGCACAAACCATGTTACACAAACCTAGCGTAGCCGCTAAACTACTTGAAAACTGGGATGTTTTTTTGCCTTGACGCGAGTAGGCGCTACGAAGGGGGCACTTTCTTTTCTATCACAAACCATGTTACACAAACCTAGTCGTTGAGATAGTCATAATTCATCAGGTTAATGTGAGTTAAGTGATGAATTATCATGTGAGGAATTATCGTGTCGAAAGTTTTACGTTATTGATATTATTGCTTATGGCAACACTTAATTTTATATGGTAATATGTAATATCTTTGGTTTTTTTCTATGATATTTATTGTCAGAAAGCGTTCAAAATGGCCTTTTATATTGTTTTTGAATTCAAAATAGTACAGTCGTTAACTCAGTTAATATTGCCGAGTGTAACCTAATTCTTTCAGATTCGGATTTCCCAGCCCAAAGTTAGTATAAAGATAATTAAATTTCTTCTTTCGGAGTATCGCCCATAAAAAGATGTGTCGTTATTTCATTGCAGATTGTTTGTGTATCGAAATTTTTAAAGTCGTGTAATTCGTTTATTTTTGCTTGCCCCCACCTAATTCTTTCAGATTCGGATTCCCCGGCCCAAAATTAGTATAAAAATAACTAATTTTATTTTTTAGGAATTTCGCCCATAAACCGAATTTTTTCCAATTTTATAACCGGAAACAACATTCTAACGAAGGAATCGATGATTATATTACGGATATAAAAAGTCTGTCAATATCATGCAATTTTGGTGCTTTTTTAGACGAAGCTCTGAGAGACAAATTGGTGTGTGGTTTAAAAAACGATGCAATGACTAGAAGATTACTATCTGAAGACGAAACGTTAACTTTTGAAAAAGCAAAATTAATTGTCAAGAACATTGAGACAGTAAGTCACAGCTCAGAGCAAATTTTACACAAAGAAAATTATACATCGGAAATTTGTGAAGTCAAGTCAAAAATGTCACGTAAAAAAACATGTCATGTCTCAAAGGATCGCCCTTCACGTCAGCATAGTCCGAGTAGGCGAATTCATCTGGGTCAAAGGAGTTCAAGGTCATCAAGGCATCCGTCATCTCCATCACGTCAAGGGTCCAGAAGATGCGAGAGGTGTTTTATAACTCACCAACCGGAGTTATGTCCATCAAAAAAGTGGAAATGTTACAAATGTAATATTTACGGTCATACGTCGAAATTTTGTCCAAGTGCAAAATCAATCATCAATCACGTAAAATGTGTCGATAATATAAATGTATTAAATATGTCAGTGTCTGATTCAGCGGAAATTAATTTAATTGTAAATGGTATCCAAATTTCTTTCATGATTGACACAGGAAGTTCATCGACATTAATAAGTCATAAAATGTACATAAAATTATTCAAAACTTGTCAGTTAAAGCAATTCTACGGTAATTTGTTTACAGCAAATAGTCAAAATTTATTGTGTTTTGGATTTTTTATGGCAAAAGTAAATGTTGTTGATTCTAATGTTATAATAGATTTACCAATATTGGTTATAAAAAATCTATCGTCTGATGCTATTCTGGGTAGAAATTGGTTAAAAGTGTTTAATCCATCTTGGGAAAATACTTTCATAAGTTCTTTAGTGTCAAATATGAATAATAATACTGTAAATTCAGTGTCTGTCAGCGAGAAAAATAAATCAAATATTATCAAAAAATTGTCACAAAAATATTTAAATTCTTTTTCGATTACTAATAACGATTTACCAATTAAAGAATTTTCTGTGAATTTAAGTTTAAAAAATAATGCTACTCCTGTTTTCCACAAAGCATATGAAGTTCCTTACGCACTTCGTGCTGAAGTTTGCCAAGAGCTAAGACGTCTTGAAAGCGAAGGCATTATTTCAAAAGTAAAATATAGTAATTGGTCTTCCCCAATAGTTTGTGTACCTAAACAAAATGGAAAATTACGTTTATGTGCAGATTTGAAATCTACAGTCAATCCACAATTGAGAATTGATCAATATCCTATTCCACGTCCAGAGGATATTTTTAATAAATTTTCAGGTTGTCAAGTATTCTGTAAATTAGATTTAACAAACGCATATTTACAGTTGTCTGTGTCAGATTCTAGTAAAGAATTACTTACAATTAATACATGTTATGGTTTATATGTCTATAATCGTTTACCTTACGGATTATCATCGGCTCCTGCCGTATTTCAAATGGTAATTGATACAGTTTTGGGTGGCATAAAGAACTGTGCTGCATACATTGATGATATTTGTGTAGGTGGTAAAGACGAAAAGGAGTGTTCTGATACTTTGGATAAAGTTTTGTCAAAATTAAATGAGTTTAATATAAAAATTAATATGTCAAAAAGTGAATTTTTTGTGAATTCTTTTGAATTTTTAGGTTTCACTTTGTCAGGTCAAGGCAAAAGTCCGTCTTTGTCGAAAGTTGAGAAAATTAAGTCTACTGGGTGTCCAGAAAATGTTACTCAACTAAAGTCATATTTGTCAATGTTGAATTTTTACAGGAATTTTAATCCTATGTGTCCTACAGTGCTAGAACCACTTCATAATTTATTAAGAAAAAATGTAAAATGGTGTTGGTCTGATGAATGCGAAAAGGCATTTGTAAATAGTAAGTTTCTTTTGTCAGATAAAACTATGTTAGTTTTATTTGATCCGTCAAAACCATTGTGTCTAACAGTCGATTCCAGTGCATACGGTGTCGGTTGTGTCTTAAGTCATGTCGTAAAGAATCAAGAATTTCCTATAGCTTTTGAGTCTGCAACATTAAATTCAGCTCAAAGAAATTATAGTCAATTGCACAAGGAAGCCCTTGCAATTATTTTTGGAATAAAGAAATTTCACAAGTATTTAATTGGTCGTCATTTTACGATATATACTGATCATGCTCCATTGTTGTCTTTATTTGCTGAAAACAAAAAAGTCCCCGTTTTAGCAGCATCACGTCTTATAAGATGGTCTATAATATTGTCTGCGTACAATTATAAATTGGAATATAAAAAAGGATTGAAAATTCCTCAAGCAGATGTAATGTCACGTTTACCAAGTAAACAACAATTCAATACTGAGGAATGTAATTTTGTATACATGTCTACACCTTTAATTCCATTCTCAGAAGTTGAAAGTCATTCTGAAAAAGATGAAATATTATGTAAAGTCATTAAGTATGTTTCAATCGGTTGGATTGAAAACTTGTCAAGCCCAGAAATGAAAAAATATTTTAAGTTTAAAAATTTACTGTCAGTCAAAGGAAAATGTCTTTTATTTGGTGACAGAATTGTAATACCAGAATCTCTTAAGTCCAAAGTCCTAAATTTAATACATTATGGTCATCTTGGTATAGTCAGATCAAAAATTCTTGCCCGTTCATATGTATGGTGGTTAGGTATGAATCAAGATATTGAAGATGTTATTTCTAGATGTGAAATGTGTCAGTCTGTACAAAATGCTAACAAAAATGTGCGCCATAGTTGGCCTATTGCTGAAAGTCCATGGGAAAGAGTCCATTTGGATTTTTTTGATTTAAAAGGTTCTAAATACTTATTAGTTTGCGACTCATATTCAAAGTGGATAGAATGTTTTTACATGAAAAATACTAAATATTCGGATTTGTTATCTAAATTAAGTGAAGTTTTTTCCAGATTCGCTTTTCCGAAAACTATTGTTTGTGATAATGGTCCTCCATTTTCTTGCAAAGAGTTTTCTATTTTTTGTAAAGAAAAATCAATTAAATTATTATTTAGTCCACCGTATAATCCTGAATCAAATGGATTAGCAGAACGGTCTGTTCAAACTTTCAAAAAAATATTAATTAAATTTATGTTTTCGAAAAATTCAAAATTTTTGTCGCCAGCTCAACGTCTAATAGATTGTCTGTATAGTTATCGTTCCACTCCTACTTCTGTTACGGGTGTATCTCCAATGGCTAAAATATTTTCATATGAGCCACGTACACCACTACATATTTTGTCTGAAGAAAATCATGTCAATAAAAGTAAACAATCACAAAATGTCAAACAATCGAGAAAAAATACATTGAAAGAGTTTAAGGAAAATGATAATGTGTTGGTCTATTTAAGACATGTGAAAGGTCCTATGAAATGGTTTCAGGGAACTGTTAAATTAAAATTAAGTTCATGGGTGTTTTTAATTCAATTAATCGGAGGAGAAGTGAAAAAGGTTCATGTTAACCAAATAAAAAAAAGTTGTCTTAAGTCAAAATCAAGTTATGAGAATCCCGATAAATGGCAAGACGTTAGAAGTCAGGAAAATAAAATTGTTATTGAACCTTTACCCAGCACTAGTGGAAATAATGATGTTATAACTAGGTCTGGCAGAGTTGTGAAACCTCCTGTACGATTTAGTCATAGTGATTACTCTTAAGTTTCCTTGTCATTGTTATTTGGTTTTGTATAAAAAATAAAATAAAAAAAAATGGAAGGAGGAAAGGATGTTATGTTGGTAATAGTAATACATCAGCTGTCACATTCTGATAGTTGGCAGGTCTGTCACTTCACTTGATAGATAACCTTGAACTTGTTAACAGTGTCAATAAACGTCTCTTATATGAATCGGCTTTTTGTATTTAATTACAAACCTCAGACATTATAGTTACTATCGGATACAGATTATTCTTATCGATGCGATTATTCCGTACTGCAAAATTGACTGCACAAGAGCAAAGTAAACCATTTTAATATTTGAAAGATTTTAGATAAAAATGTAAGTAAGTTTTCTAATACTTTTGACACAGTTTTCAACCTGTTTCTTAAATTTCATGTTACTTTCTATAGTGATCCCTAGATATTTGACATTGGGGTTTTCTTCGGGATTTTACAATTATCGTTACATTCTCCTCCTTTACACGAACGACTGTGTACTATAACTCCAATATTGGAGTCAGTGACAGGATCATTAAGGTAAAAAGGTATATATGATGTTTTTTCTACGTTAAGACTAAGTAAGTTATCATCAAACCATTCCTTCAATATGTTAATGTCAGCATTCGCCCCTATATTCACTTATGTCCATGTTATCCCTTCGATGATGATGACTGTGTCATCTGCATATGAGATGAAACTTCCATTAAGAGAGAGACTGAACATGTCATTGACATATATAAGGAAAAGTATAGGCTCGATTACTGTGCCTTGTGGAATTCCATATTCAGAAGACAAGGGTTCACTTAATGAATAATTTAGTTTAACGTATTATTCTCTATTTTTTAAGTAACTCTGGAACCAAGACAAAGCTTTGTCATCCAGTCCAATTTTCTCTAACTTAGCGATCAGCCTAGAATGTGACACACTATAAAAAGTCTTTTTTAGATCGGTAAATATTCCCAGACACTTCCGACGTCTATCCAAATTCCCCATAACTAGAGAAGTCAATTTTGCAATATCATCATGAGTTCCTAGATTAGGTCTTAATCCATATTGGTTAGAATGCAGAATTTTTCTTCTTCTAGAAATAGGAAAAGTCTCTTTTTTACTATTTTTCTAATTATTTTAGAAATGTTAGATGTCAATGATATGGGCCGGTAGTTAGTCATTTCCTCTGGGTTGGCAGATTTAAAAATCGTATTCCAGACATTATTCGTGATAAAAAACTGTTATTGTTTAAATTAAGTCAAGTACTTCCCTTATAATACAATCTTGGAGTGATAGATACTTGCCTTGTTTTCCACCTTTTGTCCAAAGTGACAAAGTAAGCATATTTCAATAATCTGGTTTGGTAAAATCAGCAGCGTGTTTGTTTCCTGAAAGACGTAAACAGTATTAGAAAGATGTGCCTATTATGAAGTGCGTTTTTTGTTTTTTTAGTGTTCGCTAAAAGCAGTTTCAAGCAATAAGGATGAGGTGAGGTGACGGATGGTTGGTGTTTAATAATTTGATGCCAATAGTATTGATTCTTACGTCTGCATTAATTAATGCAAAGCATATGCTAGCTGTGCTGACTGATAACTGCATAAATACCACCCAGTAGAACGCCGTACATCTTAGTTCATTTGCCCTATAAGTAAGAGAAAGGCATTTAAATAAATACTCATCAAATTATGCATTTCGCACCCACCCACGGAAGAATACGAATTAAACAATTTTGATTTTAAAATGAAATATATATTGAGCATGAAAACCTTGCAAACTATCTTTAGGTCTGAAACACTGAGGTGGTATAAAATATCTATAAGATGACAGCGGGATTCCGAAAAGCGGTTTAAAAAATGGGTTCCCCGGTGGAAGTCCACCATACACCGCTAAAGTCATTGCAAGCAATGTTTCAAAGATAATTTCTGAAAAGCCGGGTACTTTCTAACCTTTCTCATCCCATTTCCTTCCATTTCTCACTTTTATAGTGTTATATTTGTAGAGCGCAGTTTAGTGTCATTTCACTTCAAGTGCGTCTCACAAAATACCTCAACTGCTCAGTTGGATTATGGTATCCCAATATGTCATATTATTTATGATTAGAAAAAAAATTGAAAAACAGGAGAACTGGAACCCGTTACCAGAGTGTTTTAACACCCGGAACATGGCGTATACCAAACCAAAGGCAGATCAGGAGAGAAGTACAATCACTTCGTGGAAGAAAATTGGAGTAGGATGGAAAGGCTCGAGGACTGAAGGTGAATGACGAGTTGACCCAGTGAGAGCATTTGTGGAGGAATTCAAATCCCAACCTGCGATGTTGTGATGATGAAGAAAATAATTTGTGTATTGATCGATAGGTTAAATGCTTACTTCATGATTGAAGCATGTCGTTTCATAACCTTCTTCAATGACTTTCTCAGTTCACTTTTATCAAACCCCCGCTCATATTCAATCTGAGATATTTGAAAAATCAGCACATCGATGTGCGCAACGATGAAATCGCAAAAACTTATGAAAAGGCAATCATATATAGTCCCTGTCATACACATGACACTCAAATTGAAACTCTTAGTAATAAAATCAGCTTGAAACGCGGGAACAATTATTTTGTATTCCTCAAAAAAGTATTTTTGGATTATTTGTGTCAAAAGAAACAAAAATAAAATGGTGGTGTTCAATCCTACATATGCGGAAATTGTTTTTATGGAGTTTTTGGTTTTATTTTTTATCACTGTTTGATACTCTTCTTTTTCCGGTGTGAGGTTGTTATTAAAGTAATCCACAACGGTTTCAAAAGAATTTCTGCTGAAGAGGAGACCGCAGTGTTTTATAATGACCATGGTCATATTGTTAAAAAATAACATGGCGAGTATCGCGTCCCCATATGTATCGTAGTGCTGGGAAAACGAAATAATCCCGCAGACTATGTAAAAGATTAGTTGTGTTATGAAGCAGGTGGTTATGATAACCGTCTGCCAGCGAACTTTTATTTTGTAAGGGTTCCAACTATATAGCCACAAGGGCATCACTAGGAATTTGTAGCAGTCAAAGTAGCTGACAGCCATTTTTCCGACTTTTTTTCCGAGTTGTAATAGAAAACTGCAGCTGGTAGAGAAGTTTCAGTTTTTATACCCCCAGTACAAAGCCTTCCATAATAACAGTCCTACAATCCCTCTTTATCTACGGTTTTTCATTCGCGGGTTAACTTTTTTTGTTGTTGTTCAAATGAAATAAAAAATTTGTTTTAAAGAAATTTATTTGTACAAAATATAAACATTATAGGCCACTTGCATGGATTTCATAAAGATTTCATAACGAAAAATTGTGTCGATAGTTTTTTTTTTACTTAGATTACGAAAACGTTAGTAATTTTTTTTAGAAATGTACAGTTTGTTTTATTTTTAAATAAATAAATCCATTATTTAAGCCCATGACGTCACTACATGAAAATATCCTGTCTCCGATTATGTTCCATTAATTTTGTAAAGTTCCACACAGTTGATTTTTTTATATGGTAAAACTTTGATTTCAGGCGAATTTTTGAATTTGGCGTTTAACATTCACTAGATTTGTTGTTTGTTCTCTGCGAACTTATCCTTTGGTTTGACGATTTTATAAATATGGCGGTGTTTTGATAGATGTTACGGAGAGAACCCCGTACAATTTATTGCCATTCGTGTGGAATATTAAAAAAAAAATGATTTTCGGCTATGTAATTATCGTTTTTTCGCACCCATAAAATTATCTCCCGTCTTTCCGGTTTATAAAAAAATCTGATTTTTCGGATTGAAATTTTCAAAAAAGCGCCAGGGTTTCAAAAATACGGTTTAAAAAAATACGGAATGTCTTATAATATTTGCCTAAACCGGAAAAAAAAGTGATGCAAGTGTGCAGTTCACATGCGGTCTTTTGATGATATAGAAAATTATAAGGTAGAATGTAAGGCCATATAATGCATACATGAACATTGTTATCTACGGATATTGAAACAAAAAAAAATTCAGTCGACATTAGTTTCTAACTAGGTAGCGCGTTTTCTATCGTGACTTCACTTATTTAAAGTTTGGTACGTTATATCTAATTGTAAAGATGAAAAAAATAAAACATTATTATAAAATAATTTACATCTTAATAAATAAAAAAATCAGGTTAGTTACACCATTTATAACTCAAGAACGGCTGGATCAATTTTTATGATCTTTGATTTGTTGAATTTGTGTCCGCCCCGAACAGCAGAATAGCTATTAAAACGTCGGAAAAATACACGAAAAAATTACGAACAAAATTCTTTTCCTCATACATTTTGTATGGAACGAATTCTCATCTTTTAAAAGAGCTGCAGGAATTTTGTGATAAGTACCTATAATATTGAAGAGTGAGTAGGTTCCAAAAATTCAAAAAAGTCAATTGTCAATGCGCTGAATTTTTTTGCTTTTATTCTGAAACATAATAGTCGAAAATGAGACAAACGGTGAACGTATTTCTGCCACCCATCCAAAGGAAAGGTACAATAATTATAATAAAAATCCCTCGCACATATAAAGAAAATGAAACGCAATTCCCGTAAGTAAGTGGAAAAGTAAGAAAATCACAAAAAAATTATAAATCCGCACACAACGCCATCTCTGATACTGAAACAAAACACGGCCAGTTGCGCATCGATGATTACTTCGTTGTGTAATTTTTAATTACATAAAAACACTGCATTTAATTCAGCTAATAAGTTAACACAACAATTATTGACTCTGAATTAATAATTGTTGTGTTGTCAGCTAGTTGTTTATAAATTCATTTATTTATATTAGCATACGGATGCAAGTCAAAAAAGGTAAATGTTCAGGAGAGCCAAAAAACTTTTACAGAAAACAAAAAAAGTAATATTAAATCAATTAGTTTTGTTTCAAAAACGAGCAAATAAAACGAAATATTTTATTTGTACAGCCTTTCAAAATATTGTAAAAAACGCTACAAAAAAAACACGGACTTTAGTCCTAGAGAGCTTCAAAATACAATGTTATATTTTGTATTTTAATAAAAAGACAAATAACTTTGTTTACATCACTTTTATTGGTACACAATCAACATTTTTCGTAAACAATGTTTAGTTCATCAGGATCAAACGTATACTAATATCATCGACATATCTTTTCCAGAAATATACGTATTTAAGTAAAAGCGCACCGCTATTAAAAATCTTATTCTCTATGTTATTAACAAAAATATCTGAAGAAACTTTGAAGTAAGGGTTAAAGAACATCTCAGGGCATTAAATGGCAACAGCGAGTCTGAGTTCGCAGATCATTTAATAAAAAATAATCATAATTTTAACAAAAACCACGGACTTAAAATATTACATAAGGCATCACAGATAAACAATTTAGAGATTTTAGAAATTAGAAAAAATGTAAATAATAAAGCAGACATAATTAATAGGCGGCAATTTTTTATAAACCCTTTTTTCAACCTTTTCCCACTTAACCGATCTTTCCCTGCTAATGGCTTTGAAATCCCTAATTGATAAACTTTCCCCACTCTTACCCCTCCCCCTCCCTCCTACTCTTTCCTTGCATGTGTAATCTATATTTAATTTTTAATTATACGTTTGATCCTGATAAGGTAAACATTGTTTACGAAACATGTTGATTTTGTACCAATAAAAGTGACGTAAACAAAGTTATTTGTCTTTTTATTAAAATAAATAATGACATCACAAAGTAAAACCTTTCTGAAGAAGTTTTCTTCGAAAAAAAAAAATTATATTTTGTAAAGACATTTGGTGTATTTTGAAAGGATCAATGTTTGAAAATTGTTTACTTCCATAGAAAGCGTAGTAATGTTAGAGGCAGAAGGATGCAAATGGATTTGAGTCCTAATACTCAAAATGAAGTAAATCATAAAGATGCAAGTTCATGTAATCCTTTATTCTGCTTCTAACATAGTTGTTGCATCAAAGGTAGTTGCATCCGTATACATTTTTGAAAATCCTATTTTTCTTCATGATATGACTTGTATCTTTCTGCCACTGATAAACATGATAATTTACTTCAAGTCTGCATCAAAAACTCATGTATTCAAATATTGGACTTGCATCCGTACGTTTTTCGGAACAGACATGTATTTTAAGTTTTAAAGATATTAGAAAATAGGTTTGGTAGCGCGGTTGATTCCGATCGATGGGTCGGAAGGTTTAAACTTTGGTGAAATATTTTGTTTTTTAAATTATATTTCAATATGGCTGTATTACATATTTAGAGTAAAAAACTTTGTTTTTACGGGTTGATTATTTACGAGACTACTTTAAAAACACTATTTTTCATCACGCTATCAAAGTGACTCTCCCATCGAAATATGGCTGAAGTTCATCAAAGGTTTTTAGTCGTTTTTTCCCTTTATAGAACTAAAAAAGAGTAAGTCAAGATTCCTAAAAAAACTTTAAAAATCAATTTAATAATTTTCCAACAATTTGATTGAATTTCTTAAATCTGAACAAAAGTTTTTTGGCGCTTAGTTGATACCCGCGCAGTGCAAGCGAGTGCCTTACACCCTACACAACATTGGACCGTTCATTTGCTAAAAATCAAAGAGTTTGTGCTGATTTCTTTTAATTCTTATTATGCGCGATTTATAAACCGCGCCACTTGGAAGTAACAGCTATTTTTGTATTGAATATTATCTGTGACGTAGTCTAGCAAATAAAAGCCTCAATTTTATATGGACTCTAATTTCTTTCTAATTTCTGTTATTGATATTACAATTCCTCCATTAAGTGTGGGACATAATAATAGACTGTGAATAAAACGGCCCTTTTTTTACATGAGTTCCACACTGGAGTCCTAGAGGAAAATAATTTCCCTCAGGGCCTATGTCATCTTTGGGGATGCTGTGTGGAGGGTTTGTTTCTACTGCGAAGTTAATACAAAGCCAAGGCAATATTTATTTTTAAAAGTGCACTCAAAGGCATGCGCGCTGCAAAGTATTTCAACTACAATATACATTTTATTTTTTATTATGTGGCAAAACAGTTCATTATTAAAAAGCGACACCACGCAAGAGTCTTACTACCCGGAATCGTTGGATCTATGACACCCAAAATAAGTTATTGAAGCGCTGAATGAAGTGGGAGAAGGGATAGATAAAAAGAAGTAAAAATATACTGCATATTTCTCTCAAATGAATAAATAATTGTAACTATAACACAAATGTTTACATTAATTAATTAGCCTCATTGGTGAGGTTTGTTCGGGTCTTGACGGTGGATGAGTGGCGGGCCGGATCCAAGACCTTCTGACCTCTCCAGCAGGACTCTTTTGACACAACGTCCCACATCGCAGTGGGAGAGATGAATTCATACGTCCTTTACTCCTGGACACAGTGCCACAGACACCCAAGATTTATAACCACCCTTGGTACCTTTTTTCTTTCCAGAATATCCTCTCCTTCCTTTCCTTAAAATACCCTCCACACAGAAACCCCAAATATGGTATACATATACTCCGAGGAAAAATATTTTTCTCAAGGCTTCCTGGGTGGAGTTTGATTTGAACCTGCGACCTCAGTGACGGCCGGCGTGGTCTAGCAGTAAAGCTTTTGACTCGCAATCCGATGGTAGCGGGATTGAATCCCGGTGTGGGCAAATAAATTTTATTTGATTAATTTGTGTTATTTCACAATTATTTCATTAAAAATATTAAATAGTACATTTGCGGCACGTTCCACAGAGGAAGATACTCTCAGTATCGCCCTGGTGTAAGACCACCATTCAGAATTGAAACGTTGCTTGAAATGGCTTTAACCGTATTTGGTGACCAGATCTGAATGGCCAGGTACTTCCCCACCTTCCTCTTCCCCTCTTCCTTCCTCTCCCCACTACCTTTAGCCTCACAACATACCCCAATTGGAGATGCCACAATCTCATTGGCTCCAGACGGGAGCAGCTGAGACTCTCGTGAGGTATTTACTTAAAAAAAAAAAAAAACTGGTTAAGAGCCTTTTCCCCCAACTACGGAGTTGAGATCGCGTACACAGGTACAGCTTATATTTTCTACTTTTTTTTACGATTTTTAATGTTTTGTAAGGGATTTGTATCAAGCAGATAAAACACCCTGGCGCGGGTTTTGTTCTTGCAGACGGCTTTTTTTTTAACTACGGACAATTTCAAAATCTCTGATTGAAAAGTTTTGCCTCATTTGTATGTACAACAGCAATTATTAGAATAGGTGCAAAAAATTATTTAACACATGGGTCCCTTTTTATTTTTCTAACCAAATAAAACCCATTTGTGAATGCCTCCATAATATATGTATGTCGTAAGGTCGAAATGACAAAAGTTTTGAAAATGGATCGGGAAATTGTAAAGTTATTGTGATTTATATTCGGGTCATCATGTCGGGTTGCGCTACCTCCTTTTTTAGCTAACTTTTCTGACGGCATTACAGTAGCCATCATCAGGGCAGACGTGGATTACACATGCATATTACATATGTGGATTACACACCTGACCTGATGATGGATACAGTTTGGATGGACCAACCGAAACTTCGTATAAAGAAGAAGCGCAACACGCCATTATAACCCAAAAATAAATCACGTTAATTCTTTTCGCCGTGAAAATTTCAAATATCATGTTTATAAATGTTTTCAAAACTGAATTTTCAAGTTTTGTGTTTTTTTTGTTTATATTTTCTCATCGGGGATTCAGTTCGAAAAGTTTATCGATTATTTTTTAACATATCAGAGGGCACTTCCCTCTCATACTGGAAAGGAGCATGTTTTTTGTGTTAGAGGTATTTACGGAAATGGAAATCCAACCATAGTTTCCAAAAGAATAATATTTTTCTTCAACACAATATTGAGTGACGTTACCTTGTGAAAGTGGATAAACATTGTAGAGCCACCGCCATTATCCATTGAATTATTCATGTCGGTAAAACAGGCGGTTACTTTACCTGTGGTGTGAGGGGGCGGTTCTCCAGTAGAAATTGTTCGAAATTATGGGGAAACAAAACTACGTGTGTTTTTGATAAGAAGTAAGGTTGTGCACTGTGTAATTTTGTTTTGCAAATGTTGCAGGAACGTAATATCAGCAAGCCGACGCTACCCTAATTTCGACCGACTTCTTACATATCTCCCTTAAACACGTTAAGTTTTAAAGCTCTTAAAAAAAAAAATATTTTTGAAGATAATATCTGGACATTCCCCGCGCCGAAACGCAAATTATATAAAATTCCCTACATAGAAAAAAATCGCAAAGTACGCTAAAAAATTATATAAACACGTTCGTGTCACTTATTTTACGAGTTATATGTTATATGTATGAAAATTCACAGAGTTTCTTTAAATGCTGTTTAAGACAACCCTCGGAAGATTTTTTGCTCTATTTTAAACAAGTCGTATTTTATTAAACATTTTCACAATTTTCGCATCTATTTTGTCGCTTTAAATATTAGCGCGCTCCTCTAACATTCGTAATTTCATATCTCTCCGTCTTCTTATTTTTGAGCCCGGTTGCGGTGTCTTAGGTTAGCAAATTTCTAAATGTTGCTTCACGAAGGGATCGCAAAAAGAGAGAGATGACATCAATTGATCTACTTTGTAATATTTCTTCCCGTAAAAGGTGTTACGAAATCTGCGATTCAATCGAAGATTTTTAGAATATAAATCGACATAATGAAAATCTTAGCTGCCTGAGTTAGATGAATAGGCGGAAATTAATTATCAGGTATTTTCCGAAATCGCATTAGAAATTAAAGTATTGCTATCGTCGGAAACATGTTTAAATGTTAATCAGAGGTGTATTTTACTTTTTTTGTGATTTACAACGATCTTTGGTGGAATCCGTCTTTGGACAAAGAAGCTCTGAATTTTAGGTGCAAGGTTAGGTTTACAACAAACTGCCACCTACGTAGATTCATATAACTCATAAGCGTCTTTACAATTTATTCTGATTCTTGATTGCATAATTTGTAGAGCGCTGTTTGTTTGTGAAAATTCTTCTCAGAGGGCGCTGAATTGAATTATGAATTCCCGGGCTCTATTTAATTTTATTGTTTACAAATAGACACAGAAAAAAATACTTACCTGGCAGGTCACTTTCGATAAACACACTTTAATTATAAAGTTAATGCTTGGAGAAGATACGACTTTGCATGTAAAGGACATTATAAAGGGTTTTCCAATAAGAGGTGTTATTTTGATATTCAAAGACCCAATGAGTAAAGACATGACGTTGTTGATGATCGGCCGGCTTGAGTTCTTGTGTTAACTGAACTTTATAAGCCTTAAGATCCAAATCTTTATGCAAAATACGGTGTAATGACGTTTGTGGAATGCCTAATTCCAAAGAACGACGAGGAATGGACAAACCTGGGTTTTCTTCAACACTTTCGGCTACAGCAGCACTATTCTCGTTTGTTCTTGGGCGACGTGCACGGGGTTTATTCTTCACATCACTAAGTTGTTACTGCAGCCTGTTTTTTTTCCATGGTCGGGCGTCACCCCTCTTCAGCACCCGGGGCGAAACGCCCCCCTCGCTACACCTGCCTTCAAATAAAAATACCCACATTTTCAAACCACTCGCACACCATCTGTAGTAATTTTTTTATACAAATTTCATAAAGCCAGAGCTCACCACTATATATAAAAAATATTTTTCTTCTAAAATGCAATGTTCTGTAAAAATGTTGAGTCAATCCATCGATTACTTTCCGAGATTTGGGGACACAAACATACGAAACCTAAATTTATATATTTATTGTAAAATGTTGAGAGCCACTGGATTTGTCCAACTTATTATAAGACCTTACTTATACGAGTACTTTTGTTTTTATTTTTAGTATTATCCATTATGATTGTAAATTTCTCTTTTATAAATAAAAATAATAATTTTTGAAAACACTATTTGTAAAAAGTTGAGAGTCACCGAATTGGTCTACTATTTATTTTTAGTATTAGCCCTTTATTATTGTACATTTATCTTTATATAAATAAAAAAAATTGAAAACTTTTATTTGTAAAATGTTGAGAGCCACTGAATTTGTTCAACTTATTATAAGACCTTCCTCATACTTTTGATTTTATTTTTAGTATTATCTTTTTCTTATTGTACATTTATTTTTTGTAAATAAAAAATATTTTTGAAAAATACTATTTGTAAAATTTTGAGAGCCACTGGATTAGTCCACTTTTCTATTTTTGCTATTATTCCTTTATTATTGTACATTTCTATTGATATCAAAAAATTGAAAACTTTTTATTTGTAAAATGTTGAGAGCCACTAAATTTGTAATATACATTTATATTTATGAGTATAGGTATTGTAAGAATACGTAAAAATGTTTGACAAATATATTTGTATCATCTATAAATCATAATTTAATCGAAATTACAAATATGGCATAGAAAAAAACTGAATAAAGTCGTACGGCCGCACGTATGCGGCAATACTCTACATATTTGGATCGTCTGAGTGCCGCCGCATAAGTGCGGTGATACTCCTCAAAGGGTTAAACTACGCAACGGATTTTCATGCAGTTTTCACCAATAGATAGAGCGATTCGAGAGGAAGGTTTATATGTATAATACTTGCGTATTATAGTAGAGAAAAGCCGAGAAATTCAAATATTATATTCAGGCAGCGGGCAGCTGGCAAGCGGGTGGTGCGGATTTTATAAAGGTTGGGTAGTGGCATTGTGTTTCGTTATCCACAGCAACGTGTGGCTGGGTCTGCTAGTAAAACAATAACATTGTAAACACCACTTTTATTTTTTATATACTTTACGCCGACCGGATTTCGCTACAACCGTAGCTTCTTCGGGGCAATATAATACTCTAAAAATATATAATAATAATAATAATTGGACAATTTGTAGAGCGCCGTTTTTGTGAAAAATCACCTCAAGGGCGCTTTACAATTCATTACGAATTCCTAGGTTCTATTTAATTTTTTTATTTACAGATAGATACAAAAACATACTTACCTGCAGCCTGCAGGTCACTTCCGAAAAACACACTTTATTAAAAAGTTTATACTTGAGAAAGATACGACTTTGCACGTGGAGGGCATATATATATCATATCATATTAGAATAAGTTAACAAAAATAATCTAAACGAAAATATGAAAGAGAACAAGACACAGAAAAACAGAAAAAGACAATGGTCGCAACTGGGGCTCGAACCCAGACCTCTCCGTCTAACCGGGACGAGCGCGTTAACCAATTTCGCTATTGCCACCTTTTGTCAAAGCCGTCATATTTGTCAATCTCATATTTTTCAAATTTTTAGAAATACATTATTTTTCAACTAATTATTTTTCTCCATATTACGGGCAACTACCATTTTTATTGGAACCACATTTTCCTAACATTCGTAAAACATTTATTGTAATTATTTAAAACATTTCCTTGGCCAGCCTTTCATTTTAACATGAAGCTATTGCAATGCTTTATCTATTATGACCATAGATGTTGCAAATCCAAACTTCGTAGAATATTTTAGAATGATGTTAAAAATAAATTTTTAAATTTTTTTTTCCGCCGAATTTTTGAACAGCTGTTTACGGATAAAATTAAGTCCCTTTTCCATAGATATGCACCTTTCATTATCAAGTATATACCACAGACAAAATACAGAAACCGAAAATATCCTATGTCCCGAATAAGTATCCCTCACGGCAGTTTCAAGTAAGAAAATACCCAGGATTCGCGCGATTATAAACTTTACGATTTTTTTTATTTTTTTTTATAAACCCTCAAATATAAGATAAACGGTTAATACAGGTTCATTTATTGGCTATATAGCACTACAATATTTTTTTATATCTCCATGTTAAATTTCAAAGGTGTGTTTTTGATAATGTTGGCGAAAAATTAAAAAAAAAAACACTTTCTGGGAAATCTCAAGCAATCGAGTCAAATTTATTTATTTCGCGTGATCGCTCCAGTGGTTTTTAATATATCTAGCTACAATTTTTGTATCACAACGTGAACTGGCGGCGCTTTCCCGAAACTTTCTAGCGGTTCCTCGATAAACCGACTTACTACCGCCATCTGTGTATTCTGGGCAGGCAATTTTTCTTCTTTATATGACATGTACATAATTTCTTCTAATTTGATATTAGACTTCCAGCCTGAGATAAAGCGTGGCGCCGTTGTCCTTAATGTTACACCAGCGAAAAAAAACAATCCTTATTTTTGAAAATTATTATTCTTTTTGCCGTTATTATAATTATATTTTAATATGGTCAAAGAACCCTTGAATATATTATACCATTAATATTTAACAAATTGCCATACGAATTTAAAGAAAATTGCTCTACAACAAAATTCCCACTGATGTTAAAATCATGGCTCCTAGGGAGTAACCTAATGTATTAATAAATATGTATTATAATAAATATATGTAGGTATTATAATAAATATATATATATTTTTGTATTTTTACCATAAATATTATGTAAATATAATGTAAAAACTTAACAGGCGGCTGAATAATTAAATAGACGGCAAAATTTCCCAAAATGGCGTTTTTTAATATGTACGTATAATACAGAGGCAGTATTTCACATTCCTCTTGGGGGGAAATAACCAAACACAACCGGAAATATATCAATTTTAAATAAAATTCTAGACGTATTGACTTTTATCCACAAAAATGTATAAATTCATTTCGAAAGGTGGTTCTTTTATCTAGTAAAAATATTTTTTAAATTTTGAGAAAAAATGTTTATTTTTAGGGGGTTTCTCACCAATCTCTCAAAATGTTTCCATTAGTTACGGGTCACATAAATTTATAGGCAGGAGAATTCTGCCTGTTAAGCAGCCCGCATCTCACCACATGAAAAATGGTATCAAGTAACTATTCGTGTCTAGAGTCACGCCTGTCGCTCGCCCATCTAAAATGCTGTCCTTTCTGTGGAATCACAAATGTCAACATGGTCGACACGAGTGTTTGACAGGTTTCTTTATAATTGTTTACTAAATTATAAGATAAGTTTAACAGGCCTTTTTTATTATTGGGTGATTTTACACAAGTTTTTAGTTGAATTTATGAAATTTTGGCAAAGATGATTGCGAAATTCTGGTGAATATATTATTTATTGACAAGCAAATATCCGAAAAGAAACCAGCAACGTGGTGATGTGAAGAACGAGGCCTGGAAAGCTGTTGCAGATAAATTCAATTCTTCTGCGTCAGGTATTAGATATAATAATAAAGTTTGAAAAATGTGACATAATGTTTACTCTTTCTTAAGTTCCTATTTTATTTATTAACGCCCTTTTTAGGGACTTTTACGCAGGCATAGTAAAAAATATACAATATTATATACAACTGAACTACTTCAGTAACAATATTTTGTATATGTTTAGTGTTAAATTCTGGCTTTCCATTGAATTAAAATCATGCATGGTTTCATAGTGCTTTCACACAAAGAAGCATTATATTCCTAAAGTCTAAACATAAACTTAAGATCGCACGCAACCCACGTTGTGCAAGCGGTTTCCCTATAAAGCGTCGGACCACCCCATCATAAATTGAAGACTCGACATAATTATTTCCCTCCATTCTAGTATTCTGGGCAATGAGAAATACATAAATGTGATAGTTTTTAGTCGCAGAATTAGTGCACTGAAATAATATCTATACATCTAGGGCCGTCTGTTTCAAAAGAAAGCTAATTCGTGTCCTAAAGTTAAATTTTAACTGTCAGTTAAAGTAACAAGGGTTTTAAATAGGACCACGCGCTGTTTCAAGTATATTTTCGCTAAAGTAATAGTTGTTAGTTTGGCCAGTCTAAAAAGCAGAATATTCATCGGAATTATGTTAGAAAACGCCTCGGAATATTTTTTGATGCGGCAACATTTGATACGGTTGGCATTTGATACGGTTGATCATAAGATTCTATTAAAAAAACTTGAATATCTGGGCATCATGGGCAACAGTCTAAAACTTTTATCTAGTTATCTTACGGGTAGGTGCTGTTCGGTTGTTATTGGAAAAGAATCAAGTGATCATAGAAATATAACATGTGGTGTACCACAGGGCTCGATTCTCGGACCATTATTATTTTTGATTTACATAAATGCTATTGCAAAATGGGGAGTGAAAGGTACACTTCAACTTTATGCTGACGACACAATATTATTCTACCATAATACTAATTTAAACGAAATGGAAAAGGACATGGAAAGGGATTTGGCTCATCTAGCCGAGTGGCTGAGAATTAATAAACTTAGCCTTAATATTAAAAAGACTCACTATGTGTTATTCGAGAATAGGAGAGGACAAAGCCTAAACATTTCCCTGGGAATAAACAAACTGGAACAAACAGATGTCGCGAAGTATCTAGGACTTTTAATTGACTCACGGCTTACATGGAAAAATCATTTTGACCATGTTAAATCAAAGATTGCTCCGGTGACCGGTGTAATGTACAGACTACGTAGATTGCTTCCCACAGCCATACTGCGATCTTTATACTATGCTATGATTCACTCCCACTTGGCATACCTTTCGAGTATCTGGGGTTTTGCTACCAAAAAAATGATATTAGAGGTGCAAATAATCCAAAATAGAGCCCTACGTAACATTTTTGGCTTGCCTTGGGATACACCTGTTAAAGATATTTACCGTCACGCACTTGTATTGCCATTTAAAATTGTTCCTAGCTTTGAGATAACAAACACCATTTTAAATATTATTCAGTGCAACACCCACACAAATATAAAACTGAACTATAACAACGACGTTCACCAATATAATACACGACAACACAACAAACTACACATATCAAAAATACACTCAACAAAGTTCGGACTGAAATCATTAGAATACATTGCCTACACTAACTATAACAAACTGCCTGAAAATTTGAGACAGGTGTAAATCTCGAAATGATATATTGAAAACATATTTTTTCAAATGTTATTTGGAAAACGAGTCATAAGTAGGTACAAACTCTGTTCTGATAGCCCTGATTATCTTCTAAACTTATAATATGATGGGCGCGGTTTATAACTTTCTTAAATCTCGTCATGTATTTGTATGTAAGTATCTTGTATTAGGTCTGTATATTTTTGAGCCCGTACCTTATATTGTATTTTCCTGATTTTGTTTTATTTATACATTTCTTAGTCCATCTCATTAGTCCATCATGGAGGAAACTTTATTTTAACTTTTTGAAACCCAAAGTACATAAATCAAATGAGTCGGTTATACAATTTCATAAAATCTTATAAGACATGTTTCTGTGAAATATTTGTAAAGTGATTATTCGTATGTTTGTGTCTCTATGTTGCTTCTGTGAAATGTCTTATAATTTTTTTATTCATACATTGTGTCTACATATTGGGTTGAGTTGGGTTTAACTTCTCAAAAGTACCAATTGGCGATCCTTTAATGAGTTTTGATAACTCATGGGAGTGCAACTTCGTTGTATGTTTTTAATAATAAAAATAAAAAAAAACACCGTAAACTAAATCTTAAAATCGGAACAACTGTCAAAATATCCTGTTGTATTTTCTATTTACTTCTTTAGACAAACTCGTAACTTTCTTAACCTGAAGCAACTCAAAACAATTTACTATGCACTATGTCAATCTCTAATCGAGTACGGTATCATAGCCTGGGGAGGAGCAAATGCTGCCGCCATTGATCCGATCTCCAAAGCCCAGAAACTAATTATAAAAATTATTCTAAAACTACCGATCACAAGCAGTTCGGATGAAATCTTTAGGAGAATCGGTGTTTTGGACATTAGGCAACTTTATGCAAAAAATATACTAACTTACCTATTCAAACATAGAACTGTTTTTGACAATATCCAAACTGTTCGTGATACGAGAACCAAAGGGCAAAATCTCTTACTTATCCCTTTCGCCAAAACAACGTTTGGTCAAAGAAACTTCAGATACTTTGCAACTAAACTTTATAATACACTTCCACTGACCATTAGACAGCACACTAATTATGTAAAATACAAATCAGATACCAAGTCTTGGATCACTAGCAAAGACAGATCATATATTAACAATATTTTTATAACCTCCTAGTGCATGCTTTCCCTTTGGTACAATGCTGATTGTCCTTGTACCTTTAAATGTATATAACATTGTTGTTGTTATCCTTATTCTTCTTTTTATATTAAACTATGTTAGGGTGCCTCGATGTCGGCTTCTAAACCAACACCAGGGCCCAAACACGTCCCTGGCTAGCTCTCAGCGGGACTACGGTACTCTCTATTCAGGGGGTGAGCAGCTCAAAGCTATGGAATCTCTCTCCATCTTCCGGTGACCCACGGGATCCACACTGGTCAACAATCCTCCCGCCGTAGCAGAATAATAACAAAGTTAAATCATTAAGACATGTATTGTAAACTCAAACACATACATAGGTTTCTACAGTACAATTCAATTACAAGAAATGCAAATTACACAAACCTAGCTAAAGTGTATAACTCTCGCTGTCTCTCTCTCAAATCGAAACCCTCCGAGTGGTGATTTTCGCGGGGGCCCTACATTTCACTGATTACGGACAACATTTAAAGGAGGAAATCAAGATACAGCTTACATGTAGGTTGGCAGGAACCTCGTCTCATGTGGCAGCTCCTTCAGGCACTTTCGTAGTCTAAATAGACCGAACTATGGTGCGGCAAAAGGCTGATTCTACTCAAAGGTATTTCAATAATACATCGCGGCCCCATTGAATTGGGTCCGCCGGCTACAAGTGGGCCGCGAGCGTCCGCTCGCAAAGGCGCTCAGATCTCCTCTGGCGAGCGCAGCGGAATGCCGAGTGGCAGGGCACGGGGGAGAGGCAAGGAGAAACAGGAAACGGGGCGGGGAGAGGGTTTGTTGTGTGGACAGCTGCGTTCTCGAATCTAGTATTTACTTGCTTCAAGGGCGTATCGTAACACTTCCCCCCGCGCTCGGAAAAAAAGCGACGTGGCAATGGAGCTGTAGGAAAAAAAAATCCTCTTAAACTTCCATTGGGGTTTTTGAGAGATTCGTTGCTTGAGAGATGCCTAGCTAGAACATGCAATTTATGTTATAGTTTAGGTCACAATGTTTGTAGGGAATGGGTGAGGGGTACATACAATGTTTGGAAAAGAACAGTTTTGGTGAAAGTACATGGTGTGAAACAACATACAAGATTATGCAATTGAAAGATGACAATACATGGTTATGCAATTGAACAAAATAACAATACATGGTTATGCAATTGAAAAATAACAATTCATATTTGTACAATCGAAGAACAAAAAACAAGAACAAAAATGCCTGTGTGATTCTAAGGTTTCATTGGTCTGGGAGCTAAGTTTGCGAAGCGTGGATTTGTTTGGTTTCGGAGAATTTCGAAGAGGAGGACGTGGTTTCACAGATTCTAAGGATTACATTATCACTGTAATCAGACCCCTTTGAGATAACACTCAGAAGTACACTTGGGCCTTAGAAAACACTTGGTTTTGTCGAAGACGTCGAAGTTCATGAAGTGGAGACTGTGGTTGCTGTGCCGCGACTATGGTTACAGAGGTCATTGAAGAGGAGAATCCAGTGTCTGCAGACATGCCAGTACGAATCCTAAGTGTTATTAAGGTAAACACGGATCGTATATAATGATTATTGAAGCATAATGTAGCTCAACATAACTTGTATTGGTACGCATTCAGCGAATACTGGAGGTCAAGGTAATGATGGTTTACACATGACGATATATGCGTCACTGCATGACAGCGCAAGAGACGACATGGTTGGCATTGATAGCAAGAGTAAGAACAAACCTAGGAGCTAGCGTGCCCAAAAGGTGGTTCAGAGTGTCATAATGTATAGTGGGACAACTCAACTTGCTGTGGCACGACAAAACAACATACATATGGGTGGTATGGTCTGTGCTTTCAGGAACAAATGCGTAGAAAAATGGCAGCAGGAGGGACCTAGTAACCACAGCGCGTGCTGTCAGGAAGTGGAGCTCAGCTTGGCTGTTGGTGATGACATCCGCCTGGGCTTCTTTTTAATCCGGGAGAAATTATTATTAGAGCAAAATTCTTGAAGTTTACCTGCCTAGGGACCAATGAAGAAAAGGTTTGGAGAGAAACAAAATGTGTCCAGATTATGAAATAAACGAAGTTTTAATCACCGACCCAGAGAGTGACGAAGAGAGAGTTTTCTAACTACATTGTGATTACATGAACATTTTCCTTTACCAGGATGACTTGGCGTTTGCCGAGTGACAATATGTCTTGGTTAAAAACAACCGGCCTTCCATGGCCTATGTTAACATAAAGGTGGTAACATTTTTGTAGAATTTCAACGAACAAGACAAAGAAGTCGTGAATGAGTCACGGTAAAAGCAGAGAAACCAATTCATGAATAAAGGTTGTCAAAAGGAGACAGACGGTACGCCAAGTGCATATCGTACATATCCAACATTCATGAATGTGTTTCGTGAAATTGAGAACGAGAACAAAAGGCGAGACATATGCAGAGAGTGAGGGAGAAAGCCTGCTGATAATTGGTTAATTTACCTATTCGCACTCCCAGTGAGGGCGAATTATGGTTAACAACAGATTTTCCTCTTCATAACATATACCTGAGAACATGATGGTGAGGAGAAAGGAAAGGAAAAGGAAAGGAGTTGAGTGACGAAACTTGCTAGAGACTGGACTAATTTCCACTTCAAACTCCATGTGAGAATGAAACATGATCAACCAGCAGATTTCCTGACTCTTTACAATTGTTAAGGATGAGGAGAAATTGAATACACATTAACAAAGAGACTAATCTTTTGCGTGTATTGGGCAAAAAATTAGGGGTCATTTTAAAAACTCCTGCGTGATTGTGAGAAAAGACAGACCCTTGCTCCAATTTCACAAACCTGGGGGTTTTCTTATCCGTTCCCCAGACAACGAGTTGGGTGGTTTTGTGCTCAATCGATTAACTCCCACAGCACTATGCCCCATAGTTAGCAGTGAAGCTACAAACTAGTCCTTTTGGGATAGTAGATATTCCTGGGCTTCTTTCCTTTTTGCAAAGAAGTAAAAAAACAGGAGGTCCACGGGCATTGGCGTTGAATGACAACAAAGGGTTGTGGACTACATTTCGTAGATCGCACACAAAAGGTTTGATATTATTTCGTTCGCACGACTCATGGTAAGTGTTTTAACGTCTCCACGTATAGTGTACAAAAACATGTAAGTACATACAGGATAAAACTCAATTATAGACAGAAGTCAAGAGTTTATACAATGCCTCTTAAAGAAGATGGCAAGGCCGATATTATGTCGTTCGCACGAATCACGGTAAGTGTTTTAACGTCTCCACGTCTCGTGTACAAGGGTTGTACACAATTATACATACAAGCGGTACTCATGACAAATGAATGACACACGACTAAAATACAAGAGCGGTACTCATGACAAATTAATGACACACGACCAAAATACAAAAGCGGTACTCATGACAAATTAATGACACACGACCAAAATACAAAAGCGGTACTCATGACAAATTAATGACACACGACCAAAATACAAAAGCGGTACTCATGACAAATTAATGACACACGACCAAAATACAAAAGCGGTACTCATGACAAATATGTCACACGACCAACTCAATAACATTTAGCTATGAGCAAAAGTGATTATGACGAACTTCTCGTATCGTGGCAGGTATTTTAAGGATCCCTCCTATAACGGTGGATGTTCTAAGGATCTCTCCTATGACGGTGGATGTTCTAAGGATCTCTCCTATGACGGTGGATGTTCTAAGGATCTCTCCTATGACGGTGGATGTTCTAAGGATCTCTCCTATAACGGTGGGTTACGTTTAAATACAACACAATAAACGTTAACGATGCTCGTTTTAACACATTTTATAAAGATTCGTTAGATTAACTAACTCCGTAGCCCAAGAGCGTACGATAGAGAAGATAGACAATTTGATGTCACTTCATGTGTTGCAAAGTACAAGAGTGATGGCAGAGTATAATTCTACTTACACCAAGTATTTAAAACAAAGACAGACCTATAATGGTTTTACATACTGTCTGTTGTGGCAACCTACAGTGAGGGAGACCAAAGAAAATGGACCAATTACGGTTTTACATACCCTTTGTGCAGTTACAAACATACCAGGTTATGTGCAATTTGGGTTGCAAATACTTGGTTAAATGGACACCTAAAAGTTGTGAATTCCAAAATCAGGATGACCATAAGGTTTTATTAACCTGTCTCGTAGGGTTGAAACGTGTCATATAAGACATACGTAACGTACAAGCAAAAAAAACAAAATAACAAAAAAGCAGTGGCTTTGTTATAACAACCAAAGACCGGATGATTCGGTTTTACGTACTTTAGTTGAAACGAGCCAAATTGATTTATATACAGGATTATAAAGACCAATCATTGGTTTTATAAATACAAGTTCCAAAATGGACGTGTCGATATCCAATTTGGGTACAAGAGCATGAATTTGGGTAGGACGCCATCAATTTTTAATTTAAGAGGAAAAATTGAAAAAACTTATATACACGAGGGGCGACTATGTAAGTAACCACTGTTTGATTTTCATGCTAGAGATACCTCGGGAGGTTTTACAACTCATGATGAACAAAATAAAAGGAAAAAATTGTAAAAATAGTTAACTGGTTCTGAGTCGGAATTTAACACTTTGGAATTTACAAAACCCGACTTCTAGAACGACACGCCGATGGGCAATTGTCAACTACTTTACATGAACAAAATAAACAGGTGAGAAAGTTCCTTTCCACACGACAAAAATGCAACAAAAAAAAAATAAATAAAAAAATTACAAAATTACATGACAAGGCAGGGTATGACATGGCATGAACATTGCGTAGTGTACGTGTTGAGACAATAAATGGGCTCGCGACTTCCCAAACATTGAAACTCAAAAAGTGTCTCCGTTCCAAAGTGATCAGTTTTAGAACAGGTGAAAAAAATAAAGAAAAAAATTGCCGTGAGGGAAAGAAAAAAACAGTGCAAAAACAACATTTGAAAGTAACTTCAAGGAGAGTACGCATTAATTTACAAAATAATTTACAACTTGTTTCATTTACGAAACGATGGGCATGTGATTGACACATTACACGCCTGACGTAGTAAGACTCTGTAAGCTTACAAAAAAATGATGCATACTGGATCATTTTACGTTTGCTGAGATAGTGGGGGCAGTTTTACTTGACTCCTCACTTCCAGACTTTACAATGTCCTTAATGTGGTAATTACCAATGTGTTTTCCAGATGAGTCAGACAAGGAGTACACTAGGTCTGATATTTTCCTTAGGACTTTGGCCTTCACGAAACGTGGTGCCAGCTTAGCAGAGAAATACATGGCTCCTTGGGAAAGTGTGTTGTTCTTTCTCCAAACTATGTCTCCTGTATTGAAGGTGACATGTTTTCTACGTAAGTTATATCTGTCCGCACTCTTTTGGTGAGCCAGGAGCAAAGCATCAGTGACTTCACTGTAAATGGCCGACAGTTCTTCCAAGCGATGGGCATAGTCTGCGGTAGGGTTGCTTGTGGTGGCAGATGACGTAGGAAAGTTTGTGTCCCTATGTAGAGAACCATGGACGACTTGTTCCATGCCGTGTTTTAAAAAGAAAGGTGTGTAACCAGTGGCCAGATTAACAGTGTTGTTCATAGCGGCCTGAATTTTATCTAGGTTTTTACACCAAGTGCGTTGATCTTTATCAACTAGAATAGCTAGAGCTGTGTTGATTGTTTGGTTGTAACGTTCGACAGTGTTATTTTGGGGAGTGTACAAGGTGTTATAATAAATGTCCTTGATTCCGTATTTGGCAAGAAATTCTTTGAATTCCTGGGCAATAAACTGTTTTCCGTTATCAACAATTACGGTTCTGGGTGTTCCGTAAGGTATAAAAATGTGTTTTTCCAGAAGTTTGATGATGGCGGACGCATTGGCTCTTTTTAAAGGGAAGATCCAACAGAATTTGGTGAAAACATCCACTACACTAAGTATGTGCATGTGTCCGGCATAACTTCGAGGAAAAGGTCCGACGAGGTCCATTGACAATGACTGTAGGGGTCTGTCGGCACGTTTGGGGTTACCCATTAGGCCGGCAGGTGCTGCCGTGCTATGTTTATAGGCTTTACAAGTTTCACATTTAGAGATGTAATTGCGAATTTGTTTGAAAAGACCAGGCCAGTAATACTTCAAGGAAATCTTTTTATACGTCTTGAAAGTTCCTGGGTGTATAGAGTCGGGAGCACTATGATTGTCAATTATTATTTGTTCTCTTCCTTCGAGGGGAACGACAAGTTTCCAAGAGTAATCTTCGAGGATGGATAGTGGTACCTTGCAATTACGGTATAGTTGTCCTTCTTTTATGATAAAATTAGGAAACTTTTGTTGATTATTTTTACAACCTTCGAAGATTTTCAAGTACCATTCATCTTTTGTAGATGGAGGGGGGGGCAATTGTGTCAACATTTAATGAAGCCAATTCAATTCTTGAAAGAGCGTCAGGAACAATATTGTCCGCGCCTTTACGGTGTACAACATCAAAATTGAATTGAGACAAACGGGAGGCCCAACGAGCGAGTCTACCGGAGGGATTACTTAAAGATATCAACCATTTCAAACTACTATGGTCTGTGACTACAGTAAATTTGCTACCGTCTATGTAACCGCGGAAATGGTGAACAGAATCCAATACAGCCAATAACTCCTTTTCGGTAATTCCGTAGTTTTTCTCGTGTTTATTTAATGTACGGGAAAAATACGCTACAGGGTGTTCGCCATCTGGGAATTCTTGAGTTAGGACTCCACCGATTCCTACGCTGGAGGCATCCGTGTGGAGGGTAAAAGAGAGTGCAAAATCCGGGCAATTCAGAACGGGGGCTTTTTGAAGGGCATTTTTTAAAGTTGTAAACGCTTCTTCAGTTTCAGCAGACCATCGGAAGTTGCTGACACCTTTACGGGTGCCGGTAATTTTATTTAAGGGGGCTGCAATTGTGGAAAAGTCTTTGATGAATCTTCTGTAGTAACCTGCAAGTCCAAGGAAACCTTTGACTTCCTTCGCGTTTTTGGGTCGGGGAAAATTTGCCATGGCTTCCACCTTAGCGGGGTCTGTTCTTAGACCTTTTTCGTCGACAATGAATCCCAAATAACGTAAACGGGACTTACAGAATTCAGACTTCTTCAAGTTGATGGTTAAACCAGCGAACTTGAGTTGTTGAAAAACCTTTTCCAACATTAATAGGTGTTTTTCAAAGGTGTCGCTGACGATGATGAGGTCGTCAAGGTAACAAAACAGGCTGTTATCGACTTCAGGACCGAAGAGTTTGTCCATCAGTCTTTGTAATTCGGCGGGGCTGTTCTTTAGACCAAAGGGTAATCTTTTAAAATAGAACATTCCCCTACCAGGTACAACGAAAGCAGTTTTTTCACACGATTCTGCGTCCAAAGGTATTTGCCAAAAAGCTTTGCTTAGGTCAACAGAGGAGATGAACTTGGCGTTGCGCAGTTTGTCTAAGGTCGCGTGGACGTAAGGTAAGGGGTATGCGTCAGCTTCCGTACAAGAATTTAAACGTCTACTGTCGAGACAGAAACGTGCGGAGCCATCTTTTTTAGAAACCAAAAGAGTTGGGTTGGTCCATGCACTTCTGCTGGGAACCACCACACCCATTTTTAACATTTCATCAAGTTCTTTTTCCAAAAGTTTAAGCTTTTGGGGGGCTAAGTTGTAATAACGTTGCTTTATGGGTGGGCCATTGGTTTTAATGTAGTGTTCTACCAAATTTGTCAAACCCAATCCACATTTTTCGAAAGATATTGATTCGAATTTATTGACCATTTCCTTTAGTTGGAGAGCTTGGTCCGTGCTTAAATTTTCGTGAGGTATTATTGTGCAGATCTCACTAATTTGAGCAGCAGTGGAGGTTTCGCCAAGAGTATTAAATACTTGGGGAGCAACGTTAGAAGCCTTCCAGAAGTCAACGCCAAGGATGAAATTCTGGGATATAGAGGGCACTATTAGAAAATTGATTGTAATTATTTTATTGTTACAATTAATTGGCAGTGCAAGGGTACCGATGACCGGCTGGGAAACATTATCCGCAGTCGTCAGGTGTGTTGTTTGTGGCGAAATTTTAAAATCACTGTTAACAAAAGGCAGGTGAGCATTGTTGCCAAGACAGCTGACAGATGCACCGCTATCAAGTAATCCGGAAAAGGGCACATTGTTAACAGAGAATAGAGCATAGGGTCTCCCATCTTTAGCTTGTTTGCAACAAACCGAGGAAACATTTAAGGTCTGGTTAAAATACTTAATGTGTGATAACCAATCAGTCCATTCTTTAGACCTTGGTTCAGAATGGGTGCCTGAGAGGTTATTATTTAGTTTTTTGGCCTCTTCATGTAGAAATTTGGTGGGGGCTTGGAGAAATCCACCTGAGGTCTGACATCGCTTGGGTTTTGTAACCTTTCTGCATTGTGCCTTGATTTCTTGAAAATGTTGCGCAGTTCGTCGCGTGGAGGAGAGCGGTCCCTAGAGTGGTGTCTCTTGGAGGTTCGGGGTTCCTTGGATTCCAGAAGTCTTGCTTGCTTGAAACAAGTAGCGGCCAGGTGGCCTACTTTTTTGCAAAAGGAGCACACTTTTTTGTTGTCGAATTCTGGCTTTAAACCAGACGAACGGCTTGGCACAACCACATTATTCGACACATTCTTTATGTTCTTCCTGTCTTGGTACGATTCCAGGAGGAGACAGACTTCGTTTAGCTGGGCCAGGGATGTAATTTTCTGTGAGGTGATGATGTTCTCGTATTTGCTTAAAAGGCCATCAGTTATGACTGGTAATAGTTCAGCTTCCGGAACAGGATGTGAAAGCTTGATGTTGATGGACTCAGCCCTTTCTATGAATGTAGCCACAGGTTCATCTACTAGTTGTTTAATAGATAGTAGAGATAGTTTGATCCGGTGCTGGGCCTCCTTTTTTCCAAAGCTAGAGATTAGGGCAGATCTGAGATTATTCCAATCCTTGCATTTAGTCTTTTGGATGCGGTGCCACGGAATTAATTCTGGGGAGATGAGTTCTATAAAGTTTCTCCGTAGAATCTCGAATGGGATATTTTTGATTGTAGCCGTTTCTTCAATACGGTCAATGAAATCCATTACATCGGAGACGCCATTATATTTGACTTTCCAAGAGGATAAATCGTAAGTTTTATCTTGTGTCAAGATGGGTGCGACGTCCTGTTTTATCATTACATGCGGCGTAGGTTCTTTGTCAAGATTATCCAAAACTTGCGTAGCCGAACGTGAATTATTTTCGTTGGAGGGGGCGAGATTTATTCTCCTAATGTACTTTTTGTTGAATAAAAGTGCATATGCCTTCAATGTAGATTTAGATTTGCTTGATGGCGAGAGTCCTCTATCCCTTAAAGCAGCTTGTAAGTGGGCTTTGGATAAACTATGCACATTGGGAATGGTACCCAAGTTGGATGGTGTAATAGCTTGCTTGTCCTCCATTGTGAGTTTCCTGGGTGGTGAGGAGAAGAAAAAAAATTGGCCAGGGGTTTCCTTTAGAAAGCGCAAAATTAATTTTTTTTTGTGAGGCACTTTTCACTTGGTGATCACTGTTGGCACTTTCAAAATGTGTTTGGTATACGTGACACCAGAATTCTTGTCAAGGGAGGCCGACGAGAAAAAAATTTGCGTGGAAAGACCTTAGTGGTAAAGGTTTTTGTATTTCACTGACCACTTTTGAGAAAACTGTGAAATTCACAAGTATTTATTTATTTTAGAAAAATTTTGCCAGGACTGACCTTTAGAAAACAGGTTTTTTATTTTCACAAATCACTTTGCACTGAGAAAGGCACTAAAGTTCACAAAAGGCACTTTTCTGGCAAATAAAGGACAAACTTCCGGATGAAAATGACTGAATATGGGGTTTATTGCATCCAACCATATTAGAATTATTTTATTTATTCATGGAATCAGTCATTGGCTTTATTATTATTCCACTTTTCACTTATGTAAGGGAAAAAACACAATTCACTTTCACTTATGCTGAAAAAAAACAGTACCTATAATGTATAATGGGGAAAGAAAGTCATTATTTTGTCCATTTGGAGAAACATTAAGTTGTACTAATTTGACAGACACAAGTGGGCCAATTGGTATATTGTGCAGAAATAATAAAAATACGTAAGTCCAAAATTTTCATTAAGGAATTCGCAAAATAACTGGGGTTCCAGAATCAAATTTATAATAATGATTTCCGTTGGTATCCCGGTTCAGTCATAAAAAACGGTTTGGATTTAAAACGCAGCCTAGCAACAGTCCGTTGGGATATCGGCGCGAACAAGGCATTTGCGCGCGCAATCCGGAATATCGCGTGAAACATCGGGCCGTTAAATTTGGCGCGGATCGCTGTTGCTACGCGCTCGTTGTTTGGTGACGCTTGCGCAATCAGATTCGCGGACAAAGGCTGGCGCTTCGGGTATTCAAAATGGCCGTTGTTTCAAATGCGATTTAATTCATAATTACAATCAGATCTGTTATGGATCTAATTTACATATTGGTTTCTGTGGTTTTTTCACAGGATTCACTGTAGAATATCAAGGCATAATTAATGTTTACAAAACAGTTGTGATGCGGGAAGGATTTCGACAAGGAAAGGTCCCGCAAAGCGACCGGGATAGAGAAAAAAAATTCCAACTCCACGTTTGGGCGACAGTTGTTAGGGGGCCTCGATGTCGGCTTCTAAACCAACACCAGGGCCCAAACACGTCCCTGGCTAGCTCTCAGCGGGACTACGGTACTCTCTATTCAGGGGGTGAGCAGCTCAAAGCTATGGAATCTCTCTCCATCTTCCGGTGACCCACGGGATCCACACTGGTCAACAATCCTCCCGCCGTAGCAGAATAATAACAAAGTTAAATCATTAAGACATGTATTGTAAACTCAAACACATACATAGGTTTCTACAGTACAATTCAATTACAAGAAATGCAAATTACACAAACCTAGCTAAAGTGTATAACTCTCGCTGTCTCTCTCTCAAATCGAAACCCTCCGAGTGGTGATTTTCGCGGGGGCCCTACATTTCACTGATTACGGACAACATTTAAAGGAGGAAATCAAGATACAGCTTACATGTAGGTTGGCAGGAACCTCGTCTCATGTGGCAGCTCCTTCAGGCACTTTCGTAGTCTAAATAGACCGAACTATGGTGCGGCAAAAGGCTGATTCTACTCAAAGGTATTTCAATAATACATCGCGGCCCCATTGAATTGGGTCCGCCGGCTACAAGTGGGCCGCGAGCGTCCGCTCGCAAAGGCGCTCAGATCTCCTCTGGCGAGCGCAGCGGAATGCCGAGTGGCAGGGCACGGGGGAGAGGCAAGGAGAAACAGGAAACGGGGCAGGGAGAGGGTTTGTTGTGTGGACAGCTGCGTTCTCGAATCTAGTATTTACTTGCTTCAAGGGCGTATCGTAACAACTACTTATGTTAAAATGCGCCTGCTCTCAACACAGGAATTCCTAGTGAGACAGGCACAGTACAATCACCTATGTAACTTGATAAATAAAGATTATAATAAAAAATAAAATAAAAAAATTTGTTTCGCATCGTAGGATCTGATGGCTTTGTTCCGATAAAAAAAAAGCATTTGTATGAATATTTACAAATAAATGACAACCTATTATAATATCTACATATAATATGCAATACTAATGTCATTTACTTTCCTGTAGTTGTGATATCTCCTTGAATTTTAAGTGTCACATATTTTTCGAGATCTTCAATTCAATTTATTTATGGAATAAAAAAAGATAAATTTTATAGCTTTTTTAAAATCCGTTTGTAAGAATATTAGAAACTGTTATATCTGCCCTTTCCTCGGCAGATATTAATTATTAAAAGGTTCTTTAAATATAATGGTGTTTATTACTTTGAATAACCTTGCTGGATAGCTACGACTGTTTACTATTCGGGAGTAGGTAAATCTCTGCGCTCCCACCTCGGGAGCTGGTAATGTCTATCTCTAGTACCACTTCATGTACACTAATGCCATCTGGCGAGCTATGGCGCAAGCTAAATGCTTACCGCCATCCATCGTATTATTTCCATATTAAATACCTATTTACTATACATTACACCCTCCCCGACCTAATCTCAAGCCCCTGGCTACAATAAATACAATGTTCTTTACAAATAATGCTATACAATTGACAAAAATGGGATTTTAAATATTTCATTTTTACACGATTTTAAACACTAAATTCAACCAAACATAGTCATGATTTTAAATACTTCAACTTAAGTACTTCTGTTTCTCTGGGAGGGACCTCTATGAACGCCTTGAGCGGAGCCTCCCGTCCCAAGGTCTTGGTTGAGTAGTTTGCTCTCGATCATCCGCTGGTAATCTGAAATCAAGAGAACACCCCGTTAGCCCCTTCAACAAAGCTGAGGTCCCCAACTCGTCTGAAGCGCATTTCGTGACCTCAGACGCGGTGGGTGGGTTATTTCCTTCACTCTCCTCTTCCCATTTCACAGATAAACTCCTCAACTGATCAATATGCCTCTTCCAAGTCAACGGAGTACCACAGATCCTAACGATATAAACTTTTTTTCCCACTTTCCTTTCTACAATACCTCTAACCCAACAAACTTTATTCACCTGACGGAAGTCCTTGACTAGACATATTTGTCCAACATGTAAATTCCTCATTTGTGGCGTCACTGAATTAATTGTCTCCTGAGAAGTTATCCCAAGATCGAAACATTCCATAAAATCTCTACCCACAATTAATTCTGTTCCATTTATTACTACAATAAAATTAATATTTTTGTTCCTACCCTTGAATTTCACATAAAAAATCGCCTTTCCTACGACCTTTAAACGATTATTTCCATAACCTGAAATAATTCGCTTGTCTTGTGACAAAATGATTGAGCTAAAATGTCGTTTAAAAATACTCTCCGGCATCACACATAAAGATGAACCTGAATCAATCATTGCCGTAAACTTCTTGTTATTAATTTCAATTTCCGCAGTGATAGGACTAATTGACGCAACTAAAACTTTACTATCCCTGTGATTTTCAAAAATGGGATTTATAGGATTATTCTTGCAAAATTTCTGTAAATGCCCAACGCCCTTACATTTAAAACATTTCGCATTACGAAATTTACAATGAAACGATAGATGATCATTCCTTTTGCAAATAAAACACTGTTTTTTAACATTACCAGAGGGTGATCTAAAATTCGTACCTGAATTTGATCCTACCCTATATGCTGGTTTCCTGTTAAAACTACCATTGGGGCTCGTCGATCGTTCCCTACGCTGATCTCGCTTGAACCCATCGCTAGTAACTCGCTTTTTTACCAGATTTACTTCTGATTTAACCGTATTAGCACTATCCAAAGTTGACATATTAACTGCCAGTCCTTCTATTTCATTAAACGATAACTTTTGCCCTTCCACAAAAATTTTCTCTTTCACGCGACCCGGTAACAACCCGATTGCAAACATGTCTATAAGATTTTTTTCAAGCCTCGTTTCAAATTGACAATACGTTGCTAATGAACGAAGTCTTACCGCGAAATCTCTTACCGTCTCGCCTTCTTGTTGTCTCGCTAAAAAAAATCTCCCGTTCTTTAAAAACTAAACGATTTTTGTTACAATGTTTGTCAAGAAGCGCTAAAAGTTTATCAAAATATAAGTCCGTTACTTTACTTGGAAAACACAGATTAATTAGTAAGGTTAACGTTTCTGATTCTAGGAGATTCAATAAAATTCTCACCAGACGCTTTGTCATCATGAATCACGAAAAATTGCTCTATCCGAAGTCGAAACAATTCCCAGTCTCCGGAGAGATGGCAAAACGGAGGTATTCTACCCGATTCCATAACTCCCAACAGATAGATCGGCAAAAAAACAACAATAACAAATAATCCCTCTCAAAGAAGCAAAAAAATTTAACTCAGGAACTCTTCTGGTCTGGTCCTCTCCTTCCCTTCCCTCTGGGTTATATCCTTGTCCTCTGATTAATCCAATGGTTAGTCCTTGAAACGATTAATCCAATGATCCGTTTTGTCCTTGAAACCAATCCAATGATCCACAACCAGATCGCCTCCTTGCGGTGTTTTACTTCCTGTTCCTAGAACAAAAAATCTTCTTATCCAGCCCGTAGCCACGGAAACAAATGCTCCTTAATCCCGAGCAGAATCTCTTCCGATTCCTTTGCCAAAACTGCAAGTCACTCCCGCAGTGACTTAGTCATCCGTGCCCAGCACAAATTATTATTCGCACGCGTAACTTTTCACACAATTATAATTTTACGGCTGCGCCAGTTGTTATATCTGCCCTTTCCTCGGCAGATATTAATTATTAAAAGGTTCTTTAAATATAATGGTGTTTATTACTTTGAATAACCTTGCTGGATAGCTACGACTGTTTACTATTCGGGGGTAGGTAAATCTCTGCGCTCCCACCTCGGGAGCTGGTAATGTCTATCTCTAGTACCACTTCTTGTACACTAATGCCATCTGGCGAGCTATGGCGCAAGCTAAATGCTTACCGCCATCTATCGTATTATTTCCATATTAAATACCTATTTACTATACATTACAGATACATTAAACGTAAGTATTAGGTGTACAAAATATAGGCACTATCATTAATAGAGCTTGTCTTTTAAAGGCAGCTTCACTCGCTACATATGTGGATATCCGAAATGATTCTCTTCAGGCCCTGCCTACTACTCCTGTTATCCTATTTGAGTTAAAATATTTATTTATTTATACTGGGTTTTACAGATGTTTACAATTACATGAGAACAATCCAGTTATAAAACCCAGTTATTACACAATTATAAAAATCTACAATTACATACAATTAAATACAAATAAATACAATTAGAAAAACAAAAACATCATAAATAAAAATACAGAATTATATACAAGGTCACTCAAGTAACACATTGCAATTAGTGGTAAAAGACATATGAAATACGCGAGCATGCATAGAAAGACAATTCACACAACATAATTAGTTAGTAATTTTTAACAGCGCTAGAACTTTTTTTTAAAATCCGTACAAATTATCAACGAAAATATCCACATCAGCGCACTCTATCTTGTTATACAGTCGACAAATCTGGCTAAAGTAGGCGATATTATTTTTAAATGTATTCTTATGAAAAATGTTATGGCGTCTTAAACAATGGGAATTGGGAACATTAATTTCAATACTGCTAAGACATAATGTAGTATCAAGATGGCCGTGAATAATTTTATGTAAACATATTAGATCAGTCTTCTAGTTTTAAGTGTATCAATCTTGAAGTAATCACGACGTACATCGTATGATCTGAGATGGTCGTGTAGTCCACATTTGAAGGATAACATTCTTAGTAATTTTTTTTGAACTGATTCTACAATGTTTTCATATTTGCAGTAATGTGGATTCCAAATAGTGCTTCCATATTCAAGTTTACTTCTAATTAAGGCATTGTAAAGTGTTAGAATTGATTGAGGATCTTTGAAAGGTTTACATATTCTGTGCATAAATCCCATCATTTTTAATGATTTGCACTTAATGTTGTTAATATGTACATCAAATATGAATTTAGAATCAAGAGTGATTCCTAGATCCCTTATTGAAGAAACTTTTTTGAGAATAATATTATTGATAACATAAGAAAAATCCTTTATAATTCTATTTCTAGTAAAGTTTAAAATGTAACATTTTTCAACATTTAAGTGCATATTATTGACAGTACACCAGTTATTGAGTATGTCGAGGTCATTTTGAAGCAGCTGATGATCTGAAACAGACTTAATTTTACGAAAAATTTTAAGATCATCGGCGAAAAAAGCATAATTACAGTTTAATTAACATAAATTAATTAATTTAACATAAATTGATACTACCACAATTTATAGATGGATTAAAAAAACATTTTACTAAATTTTAGAAATAAAAATAATATTTTTGTGGGAGATGTGAATTTAAATATTGCAAACGATTCCTCTAGTAAGAATAAAGATGATTACCTTAACATGTTGGCCGAACTAAACTTCATCTCATGCATAAATCATTATACAAGAAACGTCCGAGGTCAACGGCCTTCGTGTCTAGATCATATATTCACAAATATACCTTGCATTAAAAATATAACCTCAGCTGTCATACATACGACTATCACTGATCATGATTCAGGTATATTTAATTATAAATGCAGTAATCCATCTTCTCCATTACCTAACCAAATTAATGCCTCAAAAAAATACTTAATATGGATACGTTAATACATAAATTTGAATCAGAAAACTGGAATAAATTACTACAATGTAATGATGTCAATATTTGCTGCATTTTGTTTGAAGAAAAAATATCTACATACATAAACGATTCGACAAAAAATATTAATATTTCCAAATCCAAACAATCTAAGAGTACAAGCCTATAAAACCGTGGATTACCCATGGTCTTATAATATCTGTACGACATAAACAAGCCCTTTACAAGTTAACTACCCAACAACCAAATATAAATAAAAATTTACTAAACAGTTTTAAGGCATATAAAAACAAACTTTCAAATATTATAAAACACAGAAAAGAAAGTTATTATAAACAAAAGATTGATCAGGCGGAAAATGATAGTAAAAGAGTGTGGACAGTTATAAATGAAATAATTGATAAGAAAAAATGCAGGAATAATGAAATCAATGCAATTACTCACGATAACCCGAAAATATGCTGTAAAGAAAACCCGTCAAAAGCTGCAAATATATTTAACACATTCTTTGCAAACATAGGAAAAAATCTTGCAAATCACATAAATACCAACCCAATTTCAGATTGCAATATTGGTACAGAAAATAAAATAGCAACATTTTAAGTCACAACAGAGGATGAAATAGTATCTATCATAAACGATATGAAAGGAGGTTCTGCATCGGGATTTGATGGAGTTACGGTTAATATTTTTAAAAATATTAAAAATCAAATTTCTAAACCATTAATGCATATAGTAAATTTAAGTTTCCAAAGCGGTGTGTTCCCATCTATTTACAAACAAACTATCATTACTCCAATATTTAAATCTGGTAATCCAGAAGAAGTAAGCAACTACCGACCAATATCAGTAATCTCAAATATAGCAAAATTTTTTGAAAAGATAGTAAAAAAAAGAATGAACCAGTTTATAAAATGTAATAAAATAATTGATGAAAATCAGTTTGGATTTATGGAAGGTAGAAGCACACAGGATGCAATTGCAAAATTAACTAGCCTTGTTCTCAATTCATTAGATAAATCATTCAAATGTATTGGAATTTTCATAGATCTCAAAAAAGCCTTTGACAGCATATCACATGACAAACTCGTAACTAAATTAAGAAACATTGGATTAAACGGTACAGCTCTAGAATGGATAAAAAGCTACCTTTTCAAACGCCCTCAAGTCGTAAAAATCAACAATGTGCTTAGCCAACAAGGTACAAGTAATTTTGGTATACCTCAAGGTACAGTCCTGGGGCCGTTACTGTTTATCATCTATGTAAATGATATATTCACACAAAGAATAAACGGAAAAATAATATCTTATGCTGATGACACTGTCATAATAATTGAAGGTGCTGATTGGAATACTGTGAACAACCTAGCAAATATTGACATCAATACACTGAAAAATTGGTTCGATAAAAATCTCCTCTCTTTAAATACCGAAAAAACAAACTTTATCCCATTCTCTATCAATAAATTTAAATCTAAACGAGAAATAAAAATTCTAATACATCAGAGTAAATGTAGTGGAACTAATTGCACTCCAGAATATTCTACACTTAATTTGACTTCCAAAATTAAATATCTTGGTGTATATATAGATCAACATTTTAAATGGAAAACATATATTTGTGAACTTGTCAAAAGAATTAGGAAATGTATATATATATAGGTATTTATAAGACTCAGAAATATTCTTAGACTGGAAAACCTAAAAAGAGTGTACTATGCAATTGTTCAATCTATATTACAATACGGTATTATAGGATGGGGAAGAACATATGATGTTATTTTAAATCCTCTCAAAATAGTTCAAAGATTAATAATTAAGATTATATTGAAAAAAAACCATCTACATTTTCTACTGAAAAAATCTTTTCAATATTCAAAGTAACTACAATAGACAATTTATATAACAAATATTCAATTCTACAAAATTTCAAAAAAATACAGCTAAAAAAATACATTTCAATATCTCAGCAAGATATCAAAACAATATTAAAATCCCAAAATTTAATACCAAGCTCATCCAAAATTCCTATCTGTATCATGGTATTAATTATTTCAACAAACTCCCATTAGAAGTAAAAAATTATTGAAAATAAAAGTAAATTCCAAACTAAATTAAAAAATCACCTGAAACAACTGTAAGAGTTACATTACTATTTCACTTCATTTAAATCTGTTAATCGACACATCTCAAGTTTCTCTTACTATATCTATTGTTAATAATTGCAATATTATTATTCACCTACTCAAATGATAACATTGAAAACATAATTGAGTATGAATTCACTCACCAAACACAAAAGCCTTGTCTCTTTATGGTGAGGAAAGGCTTTTATTACATTAATATTACAAATCTGTTTAATATGTAAAAAAAAAGTATAATTATTGTAAAAACAAACAAATATTAAATAAAAAATAAATAAATAAAAAAAATTTCGAGCCAAGGTTACTTATGAATATAAGAAAAAGCAGGGGGCCAAGATTTGAACCCTGTGGTACACCAGAAGTTACAACTATAGGGGATGATTTGTATCCATTAATAAGAACTAATTGAGTTCTGTTATACAAATATGATTTCACCCAGCGTAATAGGTCTCCATGTATTCCAATTTGTTCAAGTTTTTTTAGTAAGATGGAGTGGTTAACTCTATCAAAAGTTTTTTGGAAATCAATATAAATTGTATCTACTTGTAATCTTTCATTAAAAGAATTACAAACATAATTACAAAATTCCAAAAGATTTAAGTTGATTGATCTTTGAGGAACAAACCCATGTTGCCTAGTGCAGAGAAGGGGTTTAAAATATGAAAAATATTTTTATATATCAGAGATTCAAAAACAATAGCAAAACAGGATAGTATACTGATTGGCCTATAATTTTTTTATTAAAGATTGGTCTCCCGATTTCAATACTGGTACCACATGTGCTTTTTTCCACAGATCAGGAAAAGTTCCCGTGGTAAGGGATGCATTAAAAATGATAAAAAGCGGTAAACATAAAGAGTCTGCACAGCAACTAACAAAGAAAAGAGGAATTTTATCAGGTCCTGGGCCCTTATTGGAATCTATTTTACTCAAAAAACATTTTATTTCATCTGCACTAATATGTATTTTACCCAAATTGCTTTGATTGTGTTCAGTTATGTTTGGCATTGAATCATTAGTAGATGATTCCGACTTGGTATAAACAGATGAAAAATATTTAGAGAATATGTTTGCTTTGTTTTCACCGTCATTTGCGGAAATATCGTCAAGATGCATTACTTTAGGAATACAATTATTTTTTCGTAATGATTTTGAGTATGACCAGAATAACTTTATGTTATCTTGCAGACCACTTTCGACAGAGTTGATATATGATTTATAACATTCGCTTTGTATTTTTTTTGTAAATTTCCTTAAATAAGAGAATTCCCTATAATCTCTCTTCCCTATAATTCCCTATGACTCAAAATCATGTTTTTTTTTACCTTAAGTCTAACTTTGTTTTTTTTTTCTTAAGAAGAGCAATCAATTGCTGATTAAACCAGACAGGATATTGATTTTTTGTTTTAGTACCATATTTTTAAAAGTATTTGTCAATTATTTCCCACAATTTTTCATAAAATAAGATAACCATGCTTTTCAAATTTTTATTTTTAAAAAGAGTTATCAAATTAACAGACAGTAGATCCTGTCGACATTCATCAAAGTTTCCCTTCCTGAAGTTATATTTTGAATCGCTTCTATTCATTTCTAAGAATTGATCTTTATTTTGTTTCACTATAACTTTAATGAAGGGTGATATTGATCCAATTTGGTTAAGCCTGGTGATATATGTATATCAATGTTAACTTTATCTTAAAAAACAAGATCCAATAAATTTTCATATCTATTTAGTACATAATTGAATTGATACAAATTGCAAATTGATGAAAGATTCACAAGACTGTGTGCTTTCATGCTTTTATAATTAGAAGGGGAAAGTACATTATTTTTTAATGAATTGTCAGGTATCCATTTAATTTCGGGCAAATTAAAATCACCAACAAAAATAAACTGCGAATTGGAAATTGAATACTTTAAATACTGATCCTGTAATTTTTCAATATGTTTACAATAATTATCAACGGTTACACTAGGAGGAATATAGAGGATGCATATAAAGATGAGCGAGTTGGAACGAGACTTTTAAAATTTAAGTAACAAAAGTACATTCATAATTAAAACTCTTCAAAACAAAATGGAATGAGACTTAATTACAAGCCACAAATCTTCATTGTCACTCTCCCACTCCGTTTTTCTTGACACAAGAAGTTTTTTAGAAACGGCGGCTAGAACTCCGCCACCTTCTTTAGACACAGATTTGGTTGACTCACGATCTCTTCTAAATATTACATATCTATCATCAAACAATTCTTCACTAAATACCGTTGAGTTCAGCCATGTTTCGGAAAAACAAATAATGTCATAATTATTGAATAAAATATTATTGCGTACACTTACGGTCTTTGTTCGAATACCCCTCACATTTTGATATAATATATTTAATGCATCAACAGCAAGTACCTCGCCATCTATTTCGGTATGCTTAGATGCCATAGTCAATGGTGGAGAGGTCCTTCAATAGTGCTGCTTTGTAGGCTGGGCAATCCTTATCTCCGGTGGGGTGGGCACGCGAAGCTGCAGGCTTTCCAAAACGTGCGCATGTGGCGCAACTGGGTGCTGCAGCAGCAGCGGGGCAGGCCTCACGCGCGTGTCCTTCTACACCGTAGGGGGGCGGTAGAAGACCAAGAGAAAATTGGGGGGCGTTTCAAACTTGTAGGGGGGCAGTAGGAGGCCCAGAGAAACCCATTACACATCCTATCTTGCCTCATTCCATCCATCCACAACAATATTTTCCCTATCCCACTACGCCCCCTCTGTTTTAGCAAATTTAACCCCATCGCGCTACCCCATTACGTCCCCTTTTTTATGGTATCCCGTCTCGCCCCCTCCGTTGTGGCAAATGTAACTCTATCGTGGTATCCCATTATGCCCCTTCGTTAGCGGGCGCTAGAAATAAAAATATTCTCAAAGTGGGCGGTGGGCAAAAAAAGGTTGAGAATCTATGCTCTAGAGCTGGGGTGGGGAACCTTTTTAGCGTCGCGGGACATTTGGATGTCCACACTTTAACTCGCGGGCCGCACTCCGATTAAAATTCTTCGATTAAATTAAACTTCCTTGGCGAGTTTATAGGGCGAAATTTATGATAATAGTTTCGTTTTAAATATTTACGTTTTTATAATGTATATTTTTTTTAAATTCTCGGAATATGTTACAGTCAACCAAAGATAGGTGAATTCATTGACTATATAGAACTATGATCAGTTGGTATCCGTTCGTAAATTTTTAAGTCAATTTAATAAGAAATATAAATTGACTTAAAAATTACTGCCTCAACACAGGCTAGCCTAGTGAGGTGGATTACGAAAAACCATAATTTATAACTATTTTCTATTCTTCAAGTAGGTACCTTCTGTTCATATTTATATTTATCTTCTGTTGCTAATCGTTTGTACTTACATAAACCATTGTAAATATTAACACTGAATATGTACGTTTCTTTTTTTGTTATAAATCTTGCAAATTTTGTTGAATAAAGATATATTATTATTATTATATTAAAATTGGGAGGTATGATTTTTTAAGGTGGGCGGAAAATATTCAAAACGAATACCAAAATATCACAAGCAATCCGAGGAAAAAAATAAAAATCGCGCCGTCACTCCAGTGGTTCAAAAACCAACTGGGCGTTTTTAAATCAAATGAATAATCGATAGAACAAGGTGCGCTGAATGCCAGGCGCTTTGTGAATCAAGTTTTTTTTTTCGAATGTAAATTACGATTTTGGCGCCCCCTAAGACTGCCGCCCGGAGCAGGTGCCCCGGTTTGCCCCCCCCCTATATCCAACCCTGTATGCACCCTTCCAAAGGAACAATACAATAATTATAATAGGTCTCTGAAATGAAATGTAGTTTAACGCACAGGTGGCCCTAAAGAAAAGGATTCCTCTCAGGACTTATGTCATCTTAGGGGATGTTGTGTGGAGCATCTTTTTAAGGAGGGGGAGGATAGGAAGTTCTGGGAAGAAAAAAGGTATGAGGGGCGGGTAGGAATCTGGGGGTCAGTGTGTCTGGGAGTGACGGACGTATGAATCCATCCAATCCATCGCTCCAACTACGGTGCAAGGCAATAGGCAAAGAGAGTCCTGCTGGAAAGGTCAAAAATCTTCCCTCAACCAGTCTATCCCAGCAGGGGAGCAGACGCATCCGCCGCCAAGAACCGGACAAACGTCACCCCATGAACCCGGACACCCCTGCTATCACTAAACGTAGCGAAGCATTTGGGGTGACCTATTACAGAGGTTTTGGTTATCCAATAAATGGTTCCCGGGGCGATGGCACCCGTATCCGCTTCCCAAATTCCCGAAAGTAAGTGAAAAGTAAGAAAATTATAAAAAATATAAATCGGTATTCAACGCCATCTCTGATACTTACAAAAACAAAACACGGACTGTTGCGCATCGATAATTGCTTCATCGTGTAGTTTTTAACTTAATGAAAAAACTGAATTTAATTCAACAGTTATTGATTCTGAGGCGGTACGAAGTTCGTCGGGTCAGCTGGTTGTTTATGTATTATGTATTCTTTTTTTTGGTTTACATTGGTGTTTACATTTTATTGTGACCCGACAATTGGTCCGGCGACAATTAATCTCCCAACAGTTAGTCCACCGACAGTTGATCCCTCCGACAGTTGGTACCTTCGACAGTTGGTCCACCGACAGTTGGCCCCCACGATAGTTGATCCCTCATACAGTTGATAATTCCGACAGTTGTTCCGCCGACAGTTGACCCCCCCGATAGTTGATCCCTCCAACAGTTGGTACCTCTGACAGTTGGTCCACCGACAGTTGACCCCCCCCACGATAGTTAATCCCTGGTACAGTTGATACCTTCGACAGTTGATACCTCAGACAGTTGATCCCTCCGACAGTTGATACCTCCAACAGTTGGTCCGTCGACAGTTAACCCCCCCGATAGTTGATCCCTCCTACAGTTGATACCTTCGATAGTTGATACCTCCGACAGTTGGTCCGCCGACAGTTGACCCCTCCCCCGATAGTTGATCTCTCCTACAGTTGATACCTTCGACAGTTGATACCTCGGACAGTTGGTCCGCTGACAGTTGACCCCCACCCCCCGATAGTCGATCCCTCCTATAGTTGATACCTTCGATAGTTGATACCTCCGACAGTTGGTCCGCTGACAGTTGACCCGCCCCCGATAATCGATCCCTCCTATAGTTGATACCTTCGACAGTTGATACCTCCGACAGTTGGTCCGCCGACAGTTGACCCCCCCCCATAGTTGAACCCTCCTATAGTTGATACCTTCGACAGTTGATACCTCCGACAGTTGGTCCGCCGACAGTTGACCCCCCCCCATAGTTGAACCCTCCTATAGTTGATACCTTCGACTGTTGATACCTCCGACAGTTGGTCCGCCGACAGTTGACCCCCCCCATAGTTGATCCCTCCTACAGTTGATACCTTCGGCAGTTGATCCCTCAAATTTTTAATCTTTTGAGGGATCAACTGCTGTTGTTATCCGACATTGCGGTAATTGCTGTCGGATGTTTGAATACGTCATCTTTATGCGAAGATAGCAGAAAACATTTGTCGGATATAAAGTTTTCGAAAAAAATCACTTACAATGTTTTTTTAACGGACAAAGGGCTGTCGGAGGTTTGAATACGCCATCTTTATGCGAAGATAGCAGAAAACATTTGTCGGTGATGAACATATGAATTATTTTTTTGGAATATTTGGAGCATGTACTTGTCGGATTTAAGCCTTTAGAGTACTTTAGACAATTAATTTAATTATTTTATTACAAATTTTTTAAATTATTATTTTTTTTTTGCATTTTTGTATGTAAATACAAAAATAAAAAAATACAAAAGTTCCTATTTGACAGCTCCTAGAATGATTCACGTTAATGCGAACTCTGGAGGGATAAAAAAGCAGTATCCAACACGGCCACCATTTCGAAACGGATACGGAATGTAAAAAATAAAATTACAGGCAGATTAATCGCCAAACCGTCGAGTTAAAACTGGCTTTGCACCGCGCTCGATCAATTATAATATATTTAAAGTTGCATAAACCGACCCTCTTATGAAATATTGTATTATAACTAACTACCCTAGTAGTAACTACCCTCAATTATTTGACAACGAACTTCTCCATCGCCAATTTTAGTTAAAAAAAACTCGGGATTTTTATTGCAAAACAGTGATATATAACTAAATAATGGTATTTACAATTTTTTTTTATTTATTTCAGGATACAAGCACACTGATTTCTTTGCCATGTCAGATTATAGAAATATGCATTTTCTGTCACTTTGGACAAACTGTGGTAAAAAATGTAAGAATCTATCAATCCATGGTTGTGTTTAAGGGAGAAATGTAAGAAGTCGGTAGAAATTCGGGTAGCGGCGGCTTGCTGGTATTATGTTCCTGCAATATCTGCAAACAAAAGTATACAGTGGACAACTTTACTTCTTATCAAAAAGACACGTAGTTTTGTTTTTAACTGCAAGCAATTTCCACTGGCGAACCGCCCCCTCACACCACAGGTAAAGTAACCGCCTGTTTTACCGACATGAATAATTCAATGGATAATGGCGGTAACTGTGCAATGTTTATCCACTTACACAAAGTAACGTCACTCGATATTGTATTGAAGAAAAATATTCTTCTTTTGGAAACTATGGTGGGATTTTCGTTAATATCTCTTTACACAAAACATGCTCGTTTCTATTATGAGATTCGAAATTTTCACGACGTGAAAATAAATATATAAATAAATAAATAAATATATAAATAAATAATAAATAAATACTATCGTGATTTATTTTTGGATTATTGTGGCGTGTTGCGTTTCTTTTTTATACGACGTTCGGTTGGTCCATCCAAACAGTATCCATCATCAGGGCAGGTGTGTTATCCACATATGTAATATACATGTGTAATCCACGTCTGCCCTGATGATGGCCACTCTATCGCTGTCAGAGAAGTCAGCTAAAAATGAGGTATCGCAACACGGCATGATGACCTAAATATAAAACACAATAACTTTTATACTATTTCCCGATCCAATTTTAAAGCATTTATCATTTCGACCTTTCATAATATATATATTATGTACGCATTCAGAAATGGGTTTTAATAAATAAATTTTTGCACATATTCTATAAATTGCTGTTGTTTATACAAATGAGGTAAAACTCTTCAATCAGAGATTATGAAATTGTAGTTAAAAAAAAGCCGCCTGCAAGAAAAAAACCCGCAGCAGGGTGTTTTTATATCTGCTTGATACAAATCCCTTACAAAACATTAAAAATCGTAAAAAAAGTAGAAAATAGTATCAAGAGCTGTACCTCTCTACGAGATCTCAACTCCGTGGTTTGGAGAAAAGGCTCTTAACCAGTGGTTTAATTTTTTTGTTTTTGTTTTTTTAAGTAAATACCTCACAAGAGTCTCAGCTGCTCCCATCTGGAGCCAGTGATACTATGCCATCCCCGATTGGAGTATGTTGTGAGGCTGAAGGTAGTGGGGAGGGGAAGGAGGTGGGTAAGAGGAAGGTGGGGAAGTACCTAGATATTCAGATCTGGTCACCAATTGCGGCTAAAGCCGTTTCAAGCAACATTTCAATTCTGAATGGTGGTCTTACACCAGGGCGATACTGAGAGTATCTTCCAATGTGGAACGTGCCGCAAATATACTCTATATTAATTTTAATGAATTAGTTGTGAAATAACACAAATTAATCGAATAAAATTTATTTGCCCACGCCGGGATTCAACCCCGCTACCTTCGGATTGCGAGTCAAAAGCCTTACAGCTATAGACCACGCTAATCGTCACTGAGGTCGCAGGTTCAAATCAAACTCCACACAGGAAGCCTTGAGAAAAATATTTTTCCTCGGAGTATATATACCATCTTTGAGGTTTCTTGTGGAGGGTATTTTAAGGAAAGGAAGGAGAGGATGTTCTGGAAATATAAAAGGTACCAAGGAAGGGTAGGAATCTTGGGTGTCTGTCACTGTGTCCAGGAGTGAAGGACGTATGTATTAATCTCTCCCGCACTGCGATGAGGGGCGTTGGGTCAAAAGATTTCTGCTGGAGAGGTCAGAAGGTCTCGGATCCAGCCCGCCACGCATCCACCGTCAAGACCCGAATAAACCTCACCAATGAGGCTGATTAACCCTCGACCCGCCGCATGGGGTCTTTAAAAGCCCAGGTTTTACAGGAATGCTAATTATATACATTTTAAATATACCCACTGATTCCTTACTTTAGGTAGCTTCCTAAAAGCGACTATATATACTTGACGCTAGTGCCGCAAACATTCAGTCTGCGCATGTGCGATGTGAGATACAGACCTGTGTTTCGGCATGAGGCCAAAAAAATAAATAAAATACAATGAAAAACCAAGTTTATATTGAAATAAAACAATTACTTTGTTTGTAACCACGAATTTGAATGATTTAATTTTTACTTCCGACCGGTTTCGCTTATCACAAGCATCTTCAGGGTATATAAATTAAACTGATCAAAACCATACCATGTGTGAGCTTAAATAGGTATACATATAGAAAGGGACAAAACATAATATACAGGAACATTGAGAGGGTTTTAACATCTTACATAGTGATACAGAGAAAGAGACGGGTGATGACTAATGACTCACCATACTTTTTTTTACATTAACTCCACACAGGAGGCCCTAAGAAAAATAATTTCCCTCAGGGCCTATATCATCTTTGTGGAGGGTATTTTTGAGGAAATGAAGGAGTGAACATGGGTATAATTTATAATATATTAATAATAATTAATAATATAATAACATATTATATGTACATGGACAAAACGTCAACTGAACAGGTGATTAAGGGATAAAGTGATTAAGGGTTTTTACTAGTTTATGGAAATATCCCTAATATCAGGCTATTGGACACATTTAGCTGATTATTAAGGATTTGGGTTTTTGTTTTAACAGCTTTCTTCTAAATTATTTATTTAGTCAGTTACCATGACATAATATTTCAATTAATATGTCAAACCACAAAGTTACTGCTTTCTACCAAAATATCAAGTTTATATGTTTTTCATTGTATTTTGTTTATTTTTTTTAATAATAATAATAAGTCTATATCAATCTCAAATAGTTAAAAGTATGATAGGATTTGGTTCGATTTTTTTTTAAAGTTTTCTATTAAAAAGTATGATTTAAAATTATAAAAAATGTTCCTTTTTGATTTTTAAGCTTTTACATTGAAAATAAATATCTAATTTTTAATATTTCTTTTAATCTCAATGTAGAAATTATCACCTAACTATAATCAGTTAAAATAAAACATAAAATGTAAGCTATAACAATAATTTAATCATATCAATTTTTGGGGTCCTCAGCGACCCCGCGCGACACGTCGCGTTACAAAAAAGGCCTGACGGGTAGAGGGTTAATTAATGTAAACATTTGTGTTATAGTCACAATTATTTATTCATTTGAGAGAAATATGCAGTATATTTTTACTTCTTTTTATCTATCCCTTCGCCCACTTCATTCAGCGCTTCAATAACTAATTTTGGGTGTCATAGATTCAATGAATCCGGGCAGTAAGACTCTTGCGTGGTGTCGCTTTTTAATAATGAACTTTTTTACCACATAATAATAAATAAAATGTATATTGTAGTTGAAATACAACATTTTTGCAGCGCGCAATTTCTTTGTGCATATTTAAAAATAAATACCCATTACCTCTGCTTTGTATTAACTTCGCAATAAAAACAAACAAGGGCCGTTTTATTCAGTCTGTTATTATGTCCCACACTTGATGGGGGAAATGTTAAATCAATAAATGAATTACAGAAGTTAGAAAGAAATAAGAGGCCTTATAAAATTGCGGCTTTTATTTGCTAAACTACGTCACAGATAATAATATGCAATACAGAATTACCTGTTCATTCCAAGTGGCGCGGTTTATAAATCGCGCACAAAAAGAATTAAACGAAGTCAGCACAAACTCTTTGATTTGTAGCAAAGTGATGGTCCGATGTTGTGTAGGGCACCAGCTTGCACAGCGCGGGTGTAGACTATGCGCCGTAAAGTTTAAGTTTAGATTTTAGGTATTCAATAAAAAAAATTGTATTTCTTGGGCATTAACTATATAACAATTTCTAGACATTTTGTTTTGAAGAGTTTTAATTTTTAATGTACATTTGTTACTTAAATTTTTAATTTTCTGCGACCGGTTTCAGTTTTAAATTTGCTCGTGAATGACACGGGTGTGTCGAAACCGGTCGCAGAAAATTTAAAATTTAAGAAACAAATGTACATTAAAAATTAAAACTCTTCAAAACAAAATCCGATAAAATTTTTTGTAAATTATTAAATTGATTTTTAAAGTTTTTTTTAGGAATCTTGACTTACTCTTTTTTAGTTCTTCAGGGGAAAAAACGACTAAAAACCTTTGATGATCTTCGGCCATATATCTGTAGGAGAGTCACTTTGATGGCGTGATGAAAAAAGTGTTTTTAAAGTAGTCTCGTAAAAAAATCAACCCGAAAAACAAAGTTTTTTTACTGTGAATATGTAGTACATCTATACGGAAATATAATTTAAAAAAATATATGTTTCAACAAAGTTTAAACCTTCCGACCTATTGATCGGAATCAACCGCGCTACCAAACCTATTTTCAAATATCTTTAAAACTTAAAATATATATCTGTTCCGAAGAAGTCCAATATTTTAAGAAATGAGTTTTTGATGCAGACTAAAAGTAAATTATCATGTTTATCAGTGGTAGAAAGATACAAGTCCTATCATGAAGAAAAATAGAATTTTCAAAAATGTATACGGATGCAACTACCTTTGATGCAACAACTATGTTAGAAGCAGAAAAAAATGTACATGACTTGCATCTTTATGATTTACTTGCATTTTGAGTATTATGACTCAAATCCATTTGCATCCTTCTGCCCCTAACATTACTAAGCTTTCTATGGAAATAAACAATTTTCAAACATTGATCCTTTCTTAATACACCAAATGTCATAACAAAATATTACATTGTATTTTGAAGCAGAAGGACTCATTCGTGTATTTTTGTAGCGTTATTTTAAATAATATTTTTAGTGGCTTTACAAACAAAATATTTCGTTTTATATGCTCGTTTTTAAAACAAAACTAATTGATTTAATATTACTTTTTTTTGTTATCTATAAATGTTTTTTGGCTCTTCTGAACAGTTACCTTTTTGGACTTGCATCCCTATGCTACCCGTGTACAGATTTTTTTTTTTTGGTTTGGATGAGATTTGAACCTTCCTAACCGGTGATCGGAATCAATCATGCTACAAACCAGACCAAATGCTCAGTTGGTAAGGCCGACATTTATTTCCTTTATTAGGTGTTTTAATTTCTTAATTAGTAAATGTCCGAGTTTGTGTGTAATTTTCACTGACAAAGAGTCTCTTTGCTGAGTTTCAGCTCGATCGGATATCGAGAAATGGAATAATTTCCACACCCAAGATTCCGCTTTATCCATATATTTGTTCAATCAAGAAAACAAAAGTGAATTTCAAATAGATGTATTTAAAAAAGTGTGCTTTTGTAATCGGTCCACAAAAAATTCAGGACAAATTCAGAAAATTTATTAAAAATATCATCTGAAAAGCGTTATCAGAGCGCCTAGATGTATCTTCGTTTTTATTTATTTTCTCTCAATTTTTTTCTTTAAAATTTTTCCTATTATCCGCCTTCACTTGTATAAATAAATAATGAATTTATAAACAACTAGCCGACAATACAATAATTATTAACTCAGAGTCAATTATTGTTGTGTTAACTTATTTCCTAAATTAAATTCAGTGTTTTTATTTAGTTAAAAATTACACAATGAAGCAATCATCGATACGCAACTGGCCGTGTTTGGTTTTTGTCAGTATCAGAGATGGCGTTGTGTGCGGATTTATATTTTTTTGTGATTTTCTTACTTTTCCACTTACTTACGGGAATTGCGTTTCATTTTATTTATTCGTGCGAGGGATTTTTATTTTGTTTTGATGAGTTTTAAATATTAATATACATTTGTTACTTAAATTTTAAATTTTTCTGCGACCGGTTTCGACACATCCGTGTCATTCACGAGCAAACTTAAAAATAACTTAATATACAAGTACAAAAAATAATTAGGTGGGGGTAGTGGGAGGGGAGATTTTGGAGGAGTGGGAGAAAGGTGGGAGGAGACAACGTTACTTGGAAACATCGTAAGTAAAGGTGATTTACATGGGGCTATTATTTTATTCACTAAATTAATTTTAGATTTAATTTTTTTGTTAGTTTCTAAAGTATCTAAAGCGCACAAATTAAAATATGAATTTACATTGCAATGTTAAACTTAGTGTTTTATTTTTTAAAGCTATGACCTGACTCTATTAGATGGTTAGCAAACTCGGAGTAGTTATTATTTCGTAAACAAAGTTCATGTTCTCTGATTCTAGTTTTAAAATTTCTAGTAGTCATCCCTACATACTGTGCGTCACAATCGTTACATTCTAAAGTGTATATCCCGTTTTTTTCCCATTTATTTGAAACATCCTTGTTATTAATCATTTATTTATTTATTTTAGAATTAGTATAGAAAGCTGGAGAAATATGATCTGGTAATATGCGGGATATTTTTAAAGAAAAATCACCTGTATAAAGAAGTTTTTTTTATATATTAGGTTGTTACTAGGTTTGATGTTGTTATTACCACTATAAATATATTTTTTTGCTAGAATTTTTGCTTGTTTCTTATTAACTAGGCGGTTAATTATTTCAGGTTTATATCCATTGTTTAGGGCTATCTGTTTCATAATGTTAATTTCATTATTGTAATTATCATTGTTTAAAGGGACATTAATAGCACGATGTATCATTGAGTTGAAGGATGCGAGTTTATGTGACAAAGGGTGAAGTGAAGTATATAGACGGTATAACACAATCAGTGTGTGTAGGTTTTCTGTATATATTAAATACGCACTTATTATTAACTAAATTGATATTTAAGTCTAAGAATTTTAAATTGTTGTTTTTATTATGTTCCAGTGTAAATTTTATATTTTGGTGAAGGTTATTAATAAAAGTGAGAAAATTATCTAATTGTCTGTTACTACCCGACCAAATTATAAACACGTCATCAACATACCTATACCATGCAAAGACATTAGATAATAGGGAAAATCCACAATCAAATAATTTGTTTTCAAACGAGAGAGAGAGAAGAATACACGCGATATAGAAACAAAACAAATAAACATATTAATATTACTAAAAACACATTTCACAAAAACGTAATAGATAGTTTAAACGGCAACCCGAGGAAACTCTGGGACGAAATAAATAATCTAATAGGAAAACCTAAACAAAATCTAGATAAAATAATCCTTCAACATATGGGAAGTCAAGGAGACACAAAATTTTTATGCGATAAATTTGCTACAACATTCGTAAATGAAATAAAAGACACAAGACATAACTGTATTACAAAATTCCTAGATCGTAACACGTATACAAATCCTGCTATGAATGAGATTTAGATCTGTATCACAAAAAGATGTTAAAAAAATTATTAATGATATGGATGTTAAAAAATCAGAAGGCAATGATCAAATAAGAATTAAAGACCTGAAGTTAATTGCTGATAATATAATCCCAATATTGACTAAATTAATTAACCTTTGTGTTAGTAAAAGTATTATGCCTGACGAACTTAAAACATCCATTATCAGACCTATATATAAATCAGGAAACCACAAAGATTTCACAAACTATCGACCAATAGCGATTCTCTCATGTATTGATAAAATTATTGAAAGAGCTATCTTTAACCAAATACAACTTTTTATAGAAAAAAATAAAATCATAAATCCCATACAACACGGGTTTCAAAAAGAAAAAAGTACTACACAATTACTGTCTAAATTCACTGACCATATAAATTGTCAATTAAATGAAAAATATTATGTTGTTATAATTTTTATAGACTTTAAAAAGACCTTTGACACATTGGACCACGAAACATTATTAAGGGCAATGGATGAATGTGGTATTAGAGGTCCTTTAAAAAAATTAAAACGTTGTAAATGCTACATGTTTGCAGACGATACTTGCATTATATGTGCTGACAAAGATCCACTAAAAATTGAGGAAATTTTACAAGCAGACCTAAATAACATAATTAAATGGTCCCACGACAATGGCATCATTATTAACGCAAAAAAAAAACAAATATATGCTTATACACTCACCATACGCAAATTGTCAGGAAAAGGAATTGCATATAAAAAGTCATTAATATGATTGTTTGCACACAAAAAACCAATTCCAGCAGTGTAATTGCCCGAATATAGAAAAAGTGTACCAATATACATAACTTGGTCTTACAATAGATGTCAACTTTAACTGGTCAAATCATATTGAAAATGTATGTTATAGATTAAGATCCATATTAGGAAAATTTTACCACCTAAAAAATTTTGTTAATAAAAAATTATTATACTGTATATACAACGCATTAGCAGAATCAATTATGGGATACGGAATAAATAGTTACGGATTAACGTACAAAACATACTTAAATAAAATAGAACAATTACAAATCCGTTTCCTAAAATTGATATCAGGCCAAAAAAAAGTCCAGTTATGTGAAGGTGATTATAAAAAAATGTTCTCCTTGTGCAATGTCCTCTCTATACACAGTAAGGTAAATTACCAATTAATGCTAGATGAATTCTGGAATACAAAATTCAAAAAACCTGTAAACCACAACTACCCTACTAGGCATAGAGAAGCAGAAATGTTTATTATCAATAAATCTCAAAATGTGTACGGAGATAGAACAAAAATGCATAAAATTCCGGAAATATTTAACGCATTACCTGAAAATATCAAAAATGAGACATCTTATTCAAAAATCAAAACAAAAGTTAAATCTTTCTACCTCCGTAGAACATGAAATCAAATAATGTAGTTCCTTTCTATTTTTTTTTCTCACCGTATGTTTGTACTGTGTAAAATATTTTTACTACAACGCAATTCATAAATACTATAATCATTAGTTTGTCGTAATAATTAGTATTTTAATATTAAGTATTATATTTAGTGTTTACTATGTAAAACTGAAAAGTATATTGTATTAAATAATTAGAAAAAAATGAGAGATTTCTTAGAATCAAACTGATTGATCAGTTTCGTAAGATTTGTAAAATAAAATATTGTAAAATTAAAACTGAATAAACATATTAAAAAAAAAAAAAAATATATATATATATATATTTAAATATTTAAAACACTTCATTTGAACAGCAAAAAAAGTTAAACCGCGAATGAAAAACCGTAGATAATGAGGGATTGTAAGACCGTTATTACTGAATGCTTTGTACTGGGGGGTATAAAACCTGAAACTTCTCTACCAGCTGCAGTTTTCTACTACAACTCGGAAAGAAAGTCGGAAAAATGGCTGTCAGCTACTTTGACTGTTACAAATTCCTAGTGATGCCCTTGTGGCTGTATTGTTGGAACCCTTACAATATAAGAGTTCGCTAGCAGAAAGTCATCAGCACCACCTGCTTCATAACACAACTAATCTTTTACATCGTCTGCGGGATCATTTCGTTTTCCCAGCACTATAATACATATGGAGACGCGATACTCGTCATGTTATTTTTTATCAATATGACCATCGTCATTATAAAACACTGTGTTCTTCTCTTTAGTAGAAATTCTTTTGAAACCGTTGTGGATTACTTTAATAACAACCTCACACCCGAAAAAGAAGAGTATCAAACAGTGATTATAAATAAAACCCAAAACTCCATAATAATTTCCGCATATGTAGGATTGAACACCACCATCTTATTTTTGACTCTTTTGATACCAACAATCCAAAAATACTTTTTTCAGGAACACAAAATGATTGTTCCCATGTTTCAAGCTGATATTATTACTAAAACTTTTACTTTGAGTGTCATGTGTATGTCAGGGACAATATATAATTGCATTTTCATTAGTTTTTGCGATTTCATCATTGCGCACATCGATGTGCTGATTTGTCAAATATCTCAGATTTAGTATGAGCGGGGATTTGATAAAAGTGAACTGAGAAAGTCGTTGAAGATGGTTATGAAACGACATGCTTCAATTATGACGTAAGCATTTAACCTACCGATCAACATACAAATTATTTTCTTCATCATCAAAACATCGCAGGTTGGGATTTGAATTCCTCCACTGGGTCAAGTCGTTATTCACCTTCAGTCCTCGGACCTTTCCATCCTACGTCAATTTTCTTCCACGAAGTCATTTTCTTGATCTGCCTTTGGGTATTGGTTTGGTATACGCCATGTTCCGGGTATAAATATATAAATAAATATTGGGATACCATAGTAAAACTGAGCAGTTGGGGTATTTTGTGAGGCGCACTTGAAGTGAAATGACATTAAACTAAGCTCTACAAATATAACACTATACAAGTGAGATATCGCTGTCATCTTTATAGATATTTATTACACCGGGGTTTTTTTTAACCTAAAGATAGTTGCAAGGTTTTCATGCTCAATATACATTTCAGTTCAAAATCAAAATTGTTTCATTCATATTCTTCCGTGGGTGGGTGTGAAATGCTTAATTTGATGAGTATTTATTTAAACGCCTTTCTCTAACTTGTAGGGCGAATGAATTAAGATGTAAGGCATTCTACTGGATACTATTTATGCAGATATCAGTCAGCACAGCTTGCATATGTTTTGCATTAATTAATACAAAGGTAAGGATCAATACTATTGGTATCAAATTATTAAGCAATCATTCTTATTGCTTGAAACTGCTTTTAGCGAACACCAAAAAAACGCACTTCATAATGGGCACATCTTTCTAATACTGTTTACGTCTTTCAGGAAACAAACTCGCTGATTATTTTACCCAGTCAGATTATTGAAATATGCTTATTCTGTCACTTTGGGTGGAAAACAAGGCAAGAATCTATCACTATATGATTGTGTTACATGGGAAGTACTTGACTAACTTTAAATAGTGATTCCTGCAATTCCTTGGACTAAATAATGTAAATGAAATTTTGGTCACCGGTGAACTTTTGACGACTTTTTTTTTCATCAAAATTTCATTTACATTTTTACTCCGAATAATGTCAGGAATCACGGCTTAAAGTAAGTCAAGTAAACACCCTGTATAATGTTACTATTTTATTATGATTATCACTATTGTAAAAGGTGTGTGAATAATTTATTTATTTTTTTATTTATTTTAGTTTATTAGGGAAACAAGCAGTTAAACATATTATAAGGCAATTGTTGCCAAAGGCAATGGTTGCAAACCAGCGAAGTTTCCGCAAAAATTATAGTATAAAAACATAGATTAAAACATTAAAGAAAACACAAAGTGGTAGAAAAAAAAGAAAAATTACATATTCATATACAGCAGAAATGTAAAAGCACAAATTAAAGCATGTGGGATAGAAAAAATAAAATTAATACATTTTCACATCATAAGATAACGTTCAAGTATGAATGATTAGCCATTTGCCAGCGCCTCAGAGGGGATTTTAAAAACGGCGCTATATAAATCATCAAAATATTATTATTATTATAAAATTAAGGAAAAACAACATAATGAGAATGAAAATATAACATACAGCAGGGATGGAGGATTCGAAATTAACAATTTTTTCAATTATGATTTTTTTTTACATGAATACCGCACAAGAGTCCTGTGTATTATTTTAAATGAATAAATTGTGAAATAACACAAATTAATCACATAAAATTTATTTGACACGCCGGGATTCGATCCCGCGACCTTCGGTGTGCGAGTCAAGCGTCTTTCCGCTGCCCTACGCCGGCCGTTAATAAATTGGTCTGAGGACAATTGGAAAATATCAGCTTCGTAAATCATATCATTCTATTTTGTGCACGTCCTTCGGAGAAATGAATGTTGTGTGTAATTTGTTTTTGAGTGTGGGATGTGGAATAAATGGTGGAATAAATAACCATGTATTTATCATTGGACAGTTGAAATTAATGTGGTCTAGAAGATAGTTGTTGTCAACAACGTCGTTAATGATTTTGAATAAAAAATTCTGGTCGGATATATTTCTTCTATCTTCTAAGGTTGATAAATTATGGAATCGTTACATAAAAGTATTTGTAACAAGGTGCGTGCACCCTCTTATACACACTTCATTTATGGTTTCGGTGTGTGGCACCTCAAGTGCTTGCCCAGTGACATTTGGGCATTGGTAATGTTGCGAGCCCTGCAATATTTTTGAATGCAACAGTTGCTGATCCTGGACAAAATTCAAATCTGCAGATTTGAAAAGAGAGCTGGTCATTCTTGGTATCACAGCCGAGGGCTCAGGGCGGTCCCCTCGACCGCAATATGACGGAACCTTTTTTGAAGACCGCTACGATAGTGTTTGTAAATTTGGCATGTCATACTCGCCATCTTGAGAGCTGACTGGGAGTCATCCTGGAGGGATGATTGGCATCCAGAATCATCCGCCTTTGCTGTTTCTGGAGGGTCCTTTTGGCTGGGAGCCATTTCTCATGTGAGATCTCGATGTGAGATTCGTTTCACAAAAGAAGACTTCATCATGCGTCACTTCAACTTAACCACGGTATCAAAATGAACTATTTAACCTAAGCAAGCCCAAGCCAGACAGCCTCAGTTGTAGGATGTCCTTTTATTGATTTAATACATATTTATTTTGTATTGCTAATACCTTATTTTCATTGAAAATCAACCTAATCCTTACATCTGCCATGCGAGTCATTTTTTCTCTTAATAATTTACTTTATACATTATTGCCATCTCATCCCAGGTAACAGAATGATAATGAATTTTATGCCTTCCTTTGACTCAATCGTCTTTGTTGAGGTTTTTTTTATCTACTAACTCGCTGAAGACAATCGGTGGTCGAAAAATCCCCAAATTATGCAATTATCAATGAAAAAAGTAAAAAAATAATACTTTTCACTAGTTGATCGTGTATAATTTTTTCCTTTCCTGGTGTAGTTATTGTAATATATAATATTACGACATGATCGGAAGGTGTTTGACCTGTGATATTTTATGGCGATATTACTCCTTGAAGGAATAGGGGTCACGAGCCTCAACAGAAGTAGTTTGTTCGTATTTTAAAGATGGAAATTATGGATCTACCGGATCTGCCCTGATGATGGGCACTGCAACGCTGTCCGAAACGTCGGCTAAAGAAAGAGATAGCGCAACACGGCATAAAATCCTAAAAACTAAGAATGAAAATGGAAATTATGTTTTAAATAAATAAGTGTTTTATTTAAATAATTAAAAATATAATTCTTATGCTTTGGAATTTCAGAGTGAAGAAATATCTTGGGCATACTATTCTACCCCATGGCCAGAAATGGATCCTCCGGAAAGAAAGCTAATTCTCGTGGCTTTAAGCAATTCTCAAAAACCACTTCACACTTCTGGAGGTCCTCAATCATGGAACTTTAAAAAATGTAAAAAAAAAATTCTAATATTTTTCTCTGAACTGAACACATAATCAGTTATTTAGATTGCTTACATGATCGTCAGATAAAAGCTATTTACAATACAAAATAAAATTGCACTTTTTGTGTGACCGTATCTTAACCTTAATTTGCCTAATAGCGTTTCTCATATTTTTACTACCACATTTAACGAATCCCCACATACGCTCTCTCTATTGAGTTGGTTTAACGAGGCATGGCCAACACGATCACGTAATTTTAATTTTGTGTTGTTTACAAATTAATTTATTAAAAATAATATGTAGTATTTTTGCGGTGGAAGATACTTTCAGTATCGCCCTGGTGGATGTGGTGACTATATTTAATTAGCCAGATACTTCCCCGCCTTTCACTCCCAAATCTACTTCAGCACCCACTTCCTTCTTTCATTCTCACAAAATACCGCAATAGGCCACTTGCATCACGTTGTTTTAATTTTTTTCCAGTTTAGGAAAATATTCTAAGACATCCTGTAGTTTTTTTTTTTAAATTGTATTTTTGAAACCCTGGCGATTTTTTAAAAATTTCAATCCGAAAAATCAGACCATTTTTTATAAACCGGAAAGACGGGACATAATTTTATTGGTGCAAAAAAACGATAATTACATAGACGAAAATCATTGAAAAAAAATAACGTTTTCCACACGAATAGCAATAACTTGTACGGGATTCTCTCGTAACATCTGTAAAAACACCACCATCTTTAACAAAAAATCAAACCAAAGGATAATTTCGCATAGAACAAACAATAAATCTAATGAACGTTAAACGCAAATTCAAAAATTCGCCGGAAATCAAAGTGTTGCCATATAAAAAAATTAATCAGTGTGAAATTTTACAAAATTAAGGGAACTTAATCGGAGACGGGACATTTTCATGTAGTGACGTCACGAGCTCAAATAACGGATTTATCTATTTAAAAATAAAAAAAACTATACATTTCAAAAAATTTTTACAAACATTTTCGTAATCTTAGTAAAAAATCTATCCAAACGATTTTTTCCAAGTCGTTATGAAATTCATGCAAGTGGCCTATTGGGGGATACCATGGTGATGTACTAACCCTAACAAAATATATTTTAAAATATCGTAAAATAATAATTGATAACTCTTTCAGGTATTGCAATCGGCCTACTCCTACTACGCTGTACTGAAACAAATAAAATAGTTCGAAACCAGACTTCGGTAATACCTACTTTTAAAAAAAAATATTTTGCACAATTGTTTTACCCATTTGCACACCGGAAAAACAAAACGTAACTTACTGTCGATATCCAAATATGAAATACACAATCTAAATACATATTCGATCTTTGCACATATTGATATTTGACTCCCGTGCCATGAAAATATGAAGCAGACGAGGACATAGAAAATAAAAGGGTACGGTCGAATTAAAATTTTCATTCCTTTTTATTTCAAGCTAGAGTTACAAAACTGGGGAAAAAATTCGGTTTAGTGGCGAAATTCCTAAAAATACAAACTAGTTATTTTTATACTAACTATGGGCCGGGGAATACGAATCTGAAAGAATTAGGCGGCGGCAAGCAATATTAACTGAATTATACGACTTTAAAAATTTTTTTTACACACATAGGAAAATGGCCATTTTGGAAGCATTCTGATTCCTAGAAAATCAAACTAGTTATTTTTATACTAACTTTGGGCCGGGGAATCCGAATCTGAAAGAATTAGGCGGCGGCAAGCAATATTAAATGAATTATACGACTTTTAAATTTTCAATATACACAAACGAAAACCCATTTTGACACATGAAAACCATAGAAACCATCAAATTAAGTGTTGCCATTAAGCAGTAATATCAATAACGTAAAACTTTCCGACACGATAATTCTTCACATGATAATTCATCACATAACACATTAACCTGATGAATTATGACTATCTCAACGGCCGTATTCTTAAACCAAAAGTATGAAATTCGTAGTCTTAAAAAGTTGTTACCTAGACCGGTCACCAATATCAATGTTATTATATAAAACCTAACCTAACCTAACCTAACCCAACATGGTTTGTGCCCCTTTATACCGCCTGCTCGCGTCAATTTAAAAAAAAACATCCCAGTTTTCAAGTAGTTTAGCGGCTACGCTAGGTTTGTGTAACATGGTTTGTGCCCCTTTATACCGCCTGCTCGCGTCAATTTAAAAAAACATCCCAGTTTTCAAGTAGTTTAGCGGCTACGCAAGGTTTGTGTCACATGGTTTGTGCCCCTTTATACCGCCTGCTCGCGTCAATTTAAAAAAACATCCCAGTTTTCAAGTAGTTTAGCGGCTACGCAAGGTTTGTGTCACATGGTTTGTGCCCCTTTATACCGCCTGCTCGCGTCAATTTAAAAAAACATCCCAGTTTTCAAGTAGGTTAGCGGCTACGCTAGGTTTAGGTAGCATGGTTTGTGAAACAAAAGTGAGTAAAATTTATAAAAAGTAAGTACTTAAATTATAAACATGTTATTTTACGTTATTGATATTACTGCTTAATGGCAACACTTAATTTGATGGTTTCTATGGTTTTCATGTGTCAAAATGGCTGTTTTCGTTTGTGTATATTGAAAATTTAAAAGTCGTATAATTCATTTAATATTGCTTGCCGCCGCCTAATTCTTTCAGATTCGGATTCCCCGGCCCACAGTTAGTATAAAAATAACTAGTTTGATTTTCTAGGAATCAGAATGCTTCCAAAATGGCCATTTTCCTATGTGTGTAAAAAAAATTTTTAAAGTCGTATAATTCAGTTAATATTGTTTGCCGCCGCCTAATTCTTTCAGATTCGTATTCCCCGGCCCATAGTTAGTATAAAAATAACTAGTTTGTATTTTTAGGAATTTCGCCACTAAACCGAACTTTAGCCCAAAACTGGTTTTAGAACGGGAGTAATTTAAATTTTATAGGTTTCATAATACGAGTATATAAGGTAAGTTATACAAAGATATTTTGAGATCAACATAAAAATAAAAGAAGCAGGTTAAGTAGAATAAACATTAAGAGAATTTTATTTTTTTCCCCATTGTATCTACATAATATACATATTACAAAAGTAATTTTACATGTTTTCTAAATACAGTAAGATGTAAACATAAGGTAAAAGTATGTAATATAGCAATAAGAAAATATATAATAGACAAAAGTAAGTAATGGGAACCCACTAAGGTTATATTACTCTCACATTGGCAGTGCCTTAGTGACGAGGGTAATATAAACAAAAATGCTAAATAACATCAATAAGTACATGGAAAAATGTTCATTTTAACATTTTGTTCTGCTTCAGAACTATACATATTCCCTATTTTTGTTTTGTTGTGTTCTGTTTTTAAGATAGCTTGTCAGTATTTTTAGTGTGTCTTTTTTTAAACCTAGTTGAGTTATTTTTAGTAAGTAAGTTATGATTTAAAGTATCGAAATCTTTTCTTAAATCTATGTATATAGCAAGACATTTCTTATTTTTATCGATAGATCTGTATATATTTTTTGTTAAATCATATATTGCATCTTCAGTGCTTTACGCCATATATTGCATCTTAAGTGCCATCTTTACGAAAACCATATTGGTTTTTCGATAGAATATTATATTTTTCTAATTGTTCTGTGATTCTATTTTGATGCATTTTTCTAATATTTTTGATATGTTTGAAACTAGTGAGATTGATCTATAATTATCTAATGTATGTTTTTCACCAGATTTATGAATTAGTATTATAGTGGAGATTTTAAACTGACCGTCTTTAAGGCACATATTGAAAATATGTCCCAGAGGAGTTAAAATATGATTTTAATTTTTTAAATGTATTAGTCCATCAGTTCCCTTAGAATTAGATGGTTTTAGGCAATCAATATATTTTTCAATTACATTTTTTGTGATATTATTTTCTTAAAAAATATTTCATTTATAATATTCCATGTTTTTTTTAGCGTTATCAATTTGTTCACAATAGTATTTCTTTTTACAATTTCGAATCAGCCTATTGAGTAAGTTTCTGTACAAGAATATTCATGTATGGATGTGTGGAAATTCAAACAAAATATTACAAAAAAATTACTTACCTCTATTTAAAAAAATATGCTAGTAATAGAAAATATTTTCTTGAATTTGTTTTATGCCAGATGCTTTAATGCATTCATATATCTGCAAGTGAATTATATAGTGTGAAGGCAATAATATATTTTATCCCTTTTTGTTGTAGTGTGTTGTTGAGGAGGGCGGATTTTATTGTTTTTGTAGTTGTGAACATGATGATTTTATAGTGGCTTTAAGTAATTTTGTAGGATGATTCTTGTGAGTTCATGTTTAGGAAGTATTATGATCGGAAAGATACCAGAAACTGAATAGATATCCCTGACGTGATTATTCATTCTACACTTGTAATAAGTAAAAAGATGTCGCATAAAAACAAAAATTAATAAGTATTATACCTGCCTTTTATGGCAAGACATTATCGCTTTTATCGAGGGTTTACCCGAGGCTCACATTTTAATTTATTTAGGCGAATTCGTAATTCATTTATCATTTTTTCCCATGCATCGCAAGGGATGCAAGTATTTTTTTGTTATTTCAGATTAATAAAACAGTACGTTACCATTAATTTTTTTAAAACACAACGACTTAAAAAAATTGTAATAGGTTATACAACTACAACTTCAGCGGTAAGGTCAATTTTATTTTTCTATACGATGAATTCACGAACAACCAGCCAAACAAGTGACTCTGAAATGCAACATGTCACTGTAGAACATTTAATCTTTCAAAACAAAACAGAAACCGCACTGTCTGGTGGTACTGAACATGATGAAGAAGAGATTTACTAGCAATATAGATAGACTTTTTTTTTATATTCGCTCCACACAGTTGGCCTTGATGAAAATAATTACTGCTGGGTGGTACTGATGCTGGGTGGAGGGTTTTTTCAAATATATGAATACCTAGGAAAAGGTATGAGGCTTGTAAGGAATCTGGGGGTCAGTGCATCCCGGAGTATGATTAACGTTTGAATTCATTCCTACCACTACGGTGCATGGCGATTGATTGAAAAAGTCCTGCTGGAGAGGTAAAGAGGACTCCCTTAACCAAAAATCCGGCCCACCACACTATAGTGGGTAGATGCATCCTCCGTCAAAACCTAGACATGACTCTATGAACCCGGGTGCCCCTGCTAAGTCATCAAACATAGCGAACCTCTTGGGGTGACCTATGGCAGAGGTGTTGGTTATTCAATAAATGGTTCCCAAATGTATATTTGCTTTTTGAAGGAAGCAATGTAATTAATTAAATATGTCGACAGGGCTTATTTCAGTGATGATTATATCTCATTTTCATTTTCATGATTTGTCGCGTTTTGTGGAGTTGATAGTCGAGGAATAAAATAAAATTATAAAAAATAGAAAAAAAATTGTTGCCCAGACAATTGAAATTCCGGAAGATTGGATTAGCAAAACTAAAAATGCGCTTTAATATTTATTGAAATAATCCCTATTCTGATACCAGCGCAGGAAGAGCAAAATATTTCTGCAAGACAATTTTTCTATCAGTAATTTGTGGCCGTACTTATCAGTTAATGTCAATATTTGTTTTTCAATAAAAAATTTTTTCTAGAAAAGTGATTAGTATAACATTGCCACCCGAATATCAAAAAATCCTTGCTCGAAATGAGAAGTGCTTTTAGAATTCGGAAGATAATCCATTTACGAGGTGAAATTTCAAAAAAAGCAATCCTCAGAATTATTAAAAGTCGCTCAATTGCTACCTAAATACGGAAATAAAATAAATGAATTTATTTTGGTTTGTAGCATCACATGGGACCGTAGCACTGTGCGCTCGTGACAGGAAAATGCGTCGTTTTCATAACCGCTTCAACAGTAAATTTTGATTGAATCAATTCAATCTTGTTATCCATAAACAGTATTAGAAAATAAAAATAATGACACCCATTTGTGAACTTAGGTAAGCGTCGAAAATAACTAGAAAAACTTACGCTTAGTCATGTTAAGAGACCTCTATTCAGAATAACCCACCCACTTCATCCAGCATTTCGATAAGCAAATTTGTTCTGCCATTGTTCCACTTGCTCCGAGCAGTGAGACTATTGCGTGGTGTATTATTAATACCTGCATTTGCTCCCACCAGTTAATTTTCCCACAATTGCCTTTGTGTATAATATTTTAACCCTTTTCATTTTATAATAAAATTGTTACCTTGGTTAGTTAAGTATCGCAGTAATAATAAACGAGCATCGGTTTGCAAAACAACACGTCATAGTTCCATATTTGTGTATTTATATTTGCTATAAAGTGGATATGTAATACAGAAATTCTTCATTATCTGATATGGTTCTTTCCAAGTGGCGCGGATTAAAAATCGCTCGTAGCGTTTTTAAAGTCGTGTATTAAATAAAACCCAACTGTGAAATCTAAATGAAAGTTATACACATATTTTATAAAGAAATTTTTCGTAATTTGAGGACACCGCGGGCAGAGATTTAGATTTTTTTTTTACAAAATACCCTAGATAAAGACAGAATGCAGGACCATTGTTACAAAATGCTTTTTACTGTGTAAAACCAGAAACTTCTCTGCAAGATGCCAATTTCTACGGATATTATTAAGAAAATTGGAAACATGTCTATCAGCTTCTTTGAATCTTACAAATTCCTAGTGATACCTTTGTGGCTTTGTTGTTGGAATCCTTACAACATAAATACTCGCTTCCAGAGAATAATCAGCACCGCCTGCATCATAATTTATTTATTTATTTATTGACGCCCTATTAGGCTTTAACATATCAAATACATATAACATTTATAACCCTATAAAAAACTTAAAAAATATTAAAAAATATACAAATAAAGAATAAATTCAATAAAAAAATAGGAATTCATACATCTAAAGCCAAAGCTAAATAATTTAAATTATACTTTAATTATACGTGTGACGATTTCATTTTTCCAACACTACGAAACAGCAGGTGACGTGTTACTCGTCATATTTTTCGAAATCAATATGACCACCAGTATTGTAAAACACTGCCGTCTATTCTACGACAGAAAATCTTTCGAGGCCGTGTTTAATTACTTCAATAAACAACACATACTGGAAGAAGAGGAACATAAAAAAAAACTTGAAAACAAAAATAAGTCTTTGTGAAAATCCACTTACATATTATTAGAAATGAAAATTCTTTTGAGTATTTTAGTTTTATTTTGGTACCAATAATCCAAAAATTCTTTTTTAGTGTACACGAAAGCATTGTCCCCATGTTTAAAGCTGATATTTTTACTCGAAGTTTTAATAACTTTATCATGTGTTTAAAATATCAGCTTAAAACATGGGGACAATGATTTCGTGTACACCAAAAAAGAATTTTTGGATTATTGGTACCAAAATAATCAAAAAGGCAATGAGAATTTTCGTTCCTAATAACAAGTAAATGGATTTCAACAAAGACTTATTTTTGTTTTCAAGTTCTTTTTGAAGTTCCTTTTCTTCAAGTGTGAGTTAGTTATTAAGGTAATCCAACAAGGTTTCGAAGGATTTTCTGCAGAAAGATTCCAACAAAAAAGCCACAAAGGTAACACTAGAAATTTGTAAGATTTAAAGAAGCTGATAGATATGTTTCCGACGTTCATTAGCTGAAATTGGCATCTGGCAGAGAAGTTTCTGGTTCACATAGTAAAAAGCATTTTGTAACAATGGTCCTTTAATCTCTCTTGATCTACGGTGTTTTTATTAAAAATGTTTTTTTTTCCAAATCTTTGCCCGCAGTTCCCACAAATTACGAAAAATTTCTTGATATAATATTTGTAACTTTCATTAAGATTTCACAGTTGGGTTTTATTTAATACACGACTTTAAAAATAAATGAAAATTCTCAAATATAAATAAATTTCATTTGATATAGATACTTGTGTTCAAATGTAAGTTGGTCGTCTACAAAATAAATTTACGCCTATCAAAATGCTTTTTCAAGCCTTTTTTTATTAAATGTTTTATTTTTATTTTTTCTGTTTGTTATTTGACATCAAGATTATTTTATATTTATTTGTTATTTTACATGAACTCGTACATAATTGTCGCAGTTGCCTCTGAAATTCGGATGAAGCGAATTCTTTAATGGCCTATATTTTATAATTTAAAACAAAAATGTAAAAATACAAGTCCATTTGATTAAAAATAATTTTGGTTGCATATTTTGATCTCAAATCCAAAATTAAGTTCTGATTGAAGTTAGTTGAAACCTTATCGAACTAAACTATTGGTTGTCTGAAATGTTCCAAATAATGGCTCCAACTGTTGTTGAACACTTTTCACCGAAAACATAAGGCCAATTTAAGCGCAGTTCAAACCTTATTAATAAACTGGTTTATAGACAAATAATGAAGCTGAATTTTTTTCTGCATTGTTTAATCGAAAATAAAATCCCTGGTGTCTCAATTTTCTCAATCTCAATTTTCTCAAAAACGCCAGTAGGGATCCTTTTCACTCTCACCTAACGATTTATGTATGTTTTTACTTTTTTTTTCTTTCAGGAAACAAGCATATGGATTTCTTTGCCAGATTGTAGAAATATGCATTTTCTGTCATTTTGGACACAGGGTTGAAACTAAGGTAAGGCTCTAGCAATCTCCGGTTGTAATCATCATACTATTTAATGCGTATTTATTTAATGCAGGAAATTATGTTGTACATAATATAAAAAAAATTGCTTATTTGTTTCAATATATTGATATATTATTAAACGAAAATAATAAAATGAAATGAAAACAATTTGTGTAATTTGTTTTTTAATTTTGAATCAAAATTATCAACATAAATGTTACTTAGAAATTGGAAAAATATTGTTGCATTTTTTTTTGGATTTGAGTAGTTGTTAATTGAATTGAACATTTTTCGCAAAGAAACATAATATAATATTCGGATGACTTGTACAGTGCCATTTTTGTGAAAAATCACCTCAAGATTAAAAAAAAAAACTTATATTATTGATGTCGCTATTCCAAATTTTTGTAATATTCAGAAAACTGTTTCTGAAAAAATTAGAAAATATACAGATTTAGGAAATGAGATTAAAAGAATTTTGTATTCTCAGAATATAAAAATACTAGCAGACCCGGCACATGTCACTGTGGCTAACGAAACACAACGCCATTACCCAACCTCTATAAAATCCACACCACCCGCTGCCTGAATTAAATATTTGAATTTCTCGGCTTTTCTATACTATAATAAGCATATTTTATACATATAAACCTTTCTCTTGAATTATTCTATCTATTGGTGAAAACCACGTGAAAATCCGTTGCGTACATAGACATATGAATTTTAGTAGACCTGCCCTAAGTGATAAAAGCGTATTATTTCCCCCTCCTATTGGAACCATTCCATTGGAACCGGCTGGGATCGAGTATGGCTTCGCGTTAATCTAAAAAATGTGACGTCATCATTCTTCTGCGAGCCAGCGTTGAGCACTCATCGATGCATTTACGAAATAACACGCTAAAAATAGTGTCTTGTGTTTTGGAAACGTGTAAAAATAGAACTGAAAAAGAGAATAAACCCAATTGTCGTATTACATTCCATAGGCAAGCATTAATTTACACTATTTTAAGCCAATTCAGATCACATAATATGATCGTTTTTGTAACATACACTATCACTCGAGATACATGGCGTGTGCCCGTCCCTGTTTACTGGGGTAATTAAATTATGAAACATTTATTAAAGTGTCTTCACTAAATACAGCAACACAATATTTAACTCGACCTTACAGGTGACCTTACTTTGCATATTTGGACTTCGCAAATGTGTTCATTACGCGGCGAACAATTCGCGCTCCCATGTAAAAATGTGTATTCATTCAAAAGCAGAGTTTATTTTTAAGAACGAAAGTGTGATATTATAATGCGAGATGCCTATATACTGTCAGATTGAGTTTTGACGAATCACATATCACCAAAGCCGTCTTCCCGCTCTTCATCCCGCTGTAGTTGGTTTCTACCCCTCACCTTTCTGTTCTGGTCCATTATTATTCATATGTCTATGGTTGCGTAGTTTAAAAGATCTAAGCGCACAAACATTTTGTGCGACTTCATTTTATATTTATTAATGATGAATATTTGAATTTCTTGGCTTTTCTCTACTATAATAAGGTATAATACATATAAACCTTCCTCCTTAATCATTCTATCTATTGGTGAAAACCGCATGAAAATCCGTTGAGTAGTTTAAAAGATCTAAGCGCACAAACATTTTCAGCGACTTCGAAAAGGAGGAGGTTCTCAATTCGACAATTTATTTTTATTTTTTATGTTTGTTACCTCAGAACTTTCGATTGGGTGAACCGATATTGGTGATTTTTTTTATTAGAAAGCTGGAGCTTCCCGTGTGGTCCCATTATAATTTGGTCCAGTTTTGACAATGGGATCCATGAGAAGACCATATATGTTTTAAATTTGCAATAAGTATGTGCGCGACAAATGGACGAATAACTCAATATTACGCCAACAGATTTCGATGATTCTTTTTTTGAAGTAAAACTTCTTGACGCACGCTTGTCACTAAAAATCAAAAAATAAAGAAAAATTTGAACATAACAAAAAACGACTTAAAAATGCACTACAAAGTAAAAAAATAATTTCGTACGATTGTTATTTTTGGAGTCGGTGTCAGCCAAGATCTCCACATCCCACCTATAACTACCTATGTAGGTATGTAGTTACCTTGGCTGACACCGACTCCAAAAATATCAACCGTGCGAAATTATTTTTTTTACTTTATGGTGCATTTTTTTAAGTCGTTTTTTGTTTTGTTAAAAAAAAATACTATGTAATGATTATTATTTATTATTTCGGCTACTAGCATTTTATCTAGTTCTCTCATTGAAATTTTAGGCTTATTAGATTTGTCAAAGAATTTATATATAAAAATTCAAAAGTCAGTCATTTTAAATACATGTGGGATTACGAAAGATTTTTTAAATATTTATATTGAGGGACCAGTTGGATTTATCGGTCCAGTTAGGAGATCTACCGAGCCGAACCCTCTGATATGAAAATATCTGGAGTCGGTGAATTATTTTCCCATTTGGTCTCTGGTTGATAATAATTATCAGCCTGAAACACTCATCTACATTGAAAAAATCTCCCGAGAAAAGATACTGGCCTCCAACGGTACAACGGGACAGTATCTTTTCTCGGAAGATTTTTTCAATGTAGTATACATTGAGTGTTTCAAGCTGATAATTATTGCTTATAATAATTTTTACCCTTTGTGCTATGCATAAAAATTTTGTCTTAAAACGTTAATTTATCAATTAAAAATAATAATTATTGACTAGATAAACATTTGTGGAAAAGTGTGTGGAAGGATTTAGTCTTTCGTGTGAGGAAAATGTAACCCGGACATAAAATTCAGCATAAATTCCTAAGATTCATTAACTATAAACTCTGTCTACCAATTGAATCAATAAATTACAATCACTTGATGAAAAAATAAAACTTAATAAAACTCTCAGATAGAAGACTTGTTTCCGACTTGACTTTTATTTTTAAAATTGTTAATGGTATTAAAGACAGCCCTGATTTATTACCTAAGTCTAATCACCTTCCATATACCTACAAGAACTACTCGATCCAAAATCCTTTTTAATTGCAACAACAATATCAGGACTGAGTCATTTAGATATTCGCTTATACCTAGATTGCATGCAGTTGGGAAAGCTTTCTCAGAAGTAGTAGATATGTTCAGTTGCACGGAATATAGTTATAAGAAGGCTATAATAACATACCTCAATCATAATAATCAATGATAGGCATGGTAATATTTATATGTAAGGCTTTTTTATCATATTTTACTAGAGATTCAGAACTACTCTTAACCATCAGACACAAGTGTCATAGCTAATAAGTGCACTGTTTTAATAAAATTTATTATTTTTAATCCATAACTATTATCAAATCTCCAACTGACAGCCCTGAAACCAAAGAGCTAATTTGCTAACTATACCTGCCCAGTCATTTAAAACAAAGTTAATTTTTAAGGTAACATTAAACTCTCTACAAAATTATTCTCTTTATAATCAACTCCTAGATTTGCAAATAAATGCGAATGTGTAATGTATGATATACCAGACTTTGCTCGATTCTACTTGCCAACAAGCCACCTTTATTTTACATATTTTTACTGGTACTAAACATGACGTAGAAGATTTACTAGCAATACCTATCAATCCATATTACAAAGATCTTGGTGCAATTGACTCAATCGTGGATATTAATGATTGCTAGCAGTTTTTGAAAGAATCTGCTAACAAAATTCAGAGAAATAGTTTTATAAATTTACTTACCTTCTATATTTGACTTATTAACGTAAGATTTTTTTTCTTCTAAATACATATAACATACTTTTAATTACATTATTTTTACAACATACGACCTACACCAAATATAAATGTCTCTATCCCACACTTTTTGGCGTGAATGATTTTGACGAGCAATGTAAATACATCGTTTTAAAGCTTATTAAATTTGTCAAAAACCTAATTTGTTTGGTGTTTTTTAAATTTCCCCGCCAAAAAATATTGAAACTCAAAATAAATTTTGGATTTTTTTCAAAAATTTATATAACTTTTAAACAGTTTTATAAGAAGTTTATTGGTGGTGCGGGGGTACATAAAAAAATATTGCAATTTCACAATTTCAAAAAAATCTCAGGCAGTGGTGAAGATTTTGTCGGAGAGACTCTTTCAAGAATCGAAAGAATTTCCCCTTTGAATCTCTCCTCACCGACGCCAATTATATCAATCTCGGAGGAGATTTGGTTCAGGAGCAATATACTCCGCCCTACCGGGATAACCAATATATGTGCAGGTTAGTCCACAGGCAGGAAGATAAAATAATCTATGATGACGCTGTCCAAGATAGTCATCAGGAACATAGAGACTCACGGGCTCCAAACTGACAGAGTTTTATTTATTTATACTTGGTTTTACAGATGTTTACACTTAAATGAGAACAATCCAGTTATAAAACCCAGTTATTACACAATTATAAAAATCTACAATTACATACAATTAAATACAATTAGAAAAACAAAAACATCACAAATAAAAATACAGAATTATATACAAGGTCACTCAAGTAATACATCGCAATGAGTGGTAAAAGACATATGAAATACGCGAGCATGCATAGAAAGACAATTCACACAACATAATTAGTCAGTACTTTTTAACAGCGCTAGAACTTTTTTTTTAAATCCGTACAAATTGTCAACGAAAATATCCACATCAGCGCACACTATCTTGTTATACAGTCGACACATCTGGGTCAGAGGGCTAAAGTAGGCGATATTATTTTTAAATGTATTCATATGAAAAATGTTATGGCGTCTTAAACAATGGGAATTGGGGACATTAATTTCAATACTGTTAAGACATAATGTAGTATCAAGTTGGCCGTGAATAATTTTATGTAAACATATTAGATCAGTCAATTGCCTTCTAGTTTTAAGTGTATCAATCTTGAAGTAATCACGACGTACATCGTATGATCTGAGATGGTCGTGTAGTCCACATTTGAAGGATAACATTCTTAGTAATTTTTTTTTGAACTGATTCTACAATGTTTTCATATTTGCAGTAATGTGGATTCCAAATAGTGCTTCCATATTCAAGTTTATTTCTAATTAAGGCATTGTAAAGTGTTAGAATTGATTGAGGATCTTTGAAAGGTTTACATATTCTGTGAATAAATCCCATCATTTTTAATGATTTGCACTTAATGTTGTTAATATGTACATCAAATATGAATTTAGAATCAAGAGTGATTCCTAGATCCCTTATTGAAGAAACTTTTTTGAGAATAATATTATTGATAACATAAGAAAAATCCTTTATAATTCTATTTCTAGTAAAGTTTAAAAATAGTAAAGTTTTAAATGTTGAAAAACATTTTTCAACATTTAAGTGCATATCATTGACAGTACACCAGTTAATGAGTGTGTCGAGGTCATTTTGAAGCAGCTGATGATGGGAAACAGACTTAATTTTACGAAAAATTTTAAGATCATCGGCGAAAAAAGCATAATCACAGTTTAATTTCGAGCCAAGGTCATTTATGAATATAAGAAAAAGCAGGGGGCCAAGATTTGAACCCTGTGGTACACCTCGGGTCACCCTGACAATATAGCCTCGCAGCAGTCTGAATAAGTAGGTGGCAGCATACTCCTTTCTTCTGAGCTGCAGGAAATGAAGTCCCAGCAGTGACCATACTCAATCATGTAGAGTTATCTTAGAAACGTTTTTTGAACCCTCTCCAACATGAGGGAGCACCCCACCTCATGAAGATTCCAGATAAGCGAACCACTCTCCAGCCTGCTGCGGACCAGGGAGAAGTATAAATTCCTCAGAGCACGGGTATCCCGGAAAACTTTGATGGTTCGGAGAACAAACGCTAATATTTTTATGGCCGACTGGCACACTCTGTCGATATGAGGACGAAATGTCAACTTACTTTCATACATAATACCAAGATCCTTAATATTAGAAACTCGTTTGAGATTATGACTGAGCATAGTGTACCTATGGTAAGTGAGACTAAATGCTCTGGTAAAAGTCAGAACTGCGCATTTCAAGACATTGAAATGAAGCTGGAAGCGTTGAATTCAATATGAAATGTTATCAATATCTGCTTGAAAGCACAGGTAGTCCTCAATATTTCTTATTAGAATAAATAATTTTGGATCATCGGCGAACAGCAAAAAGCGAGAAAAACGGATGACTCCAGCAATCTCGTTAATGATAATGGAAAAAAGAGGCCCTAGGATCGATCCTTGGAGAACCTCCGAAAAAAAAAGAAATTCAGCAGATTGGAAGATTCCGTGTATGACAAATTGCTTTCCGTTTTTGAGGTAACTTTAAAAAAACTGTAACATCCGAAGAGAAAAACCCACCTGGGCAAGTTTTGTGAGTAAGATATCGTGATTCACAGTGTCAAAGGCTTTGGAGAAGTCGTTATACGAACAGTCAACTTGGTATCCACTGTCTAGGAACCTAGCAACACAGTCGGTGAAAACCATCAGATTGGGTTCAGTGGATCCATGCTGAAACCAATATTCAATATTTCAATTTGAGTTTTTACTAAAAAAATTATTATACCAACACTTGTGCTTTTCAAGTTCAGGTAGAACTTTAAATTCACACACAAAAAAATTGGTTAATAATGGAAGTTAGTATTAATAATTCTCAAAGGGGAGTATTAATAATCACGACCCGCTGTGTATGGTAGTTTGCATGGTAGAACAATGTTCTGGCCAAGCATAGACTGGAAAAAAGCTGCTAAATTATATCTTTACGTCAAAATAGGAAATAGGTAAGAGGATTGTTAGGAATCTAGGGGACAGTGTGTACCGGAGTGATGGACGTATGAATCCATCCCACTTACTGCGATGCGTGGCAATGGATCAAAAGGGTCCTACCGGAGAGGTGAAAAGGTCTCCCTCAACCAGTCTCTTCAAGTCCAACCTGCGGTGCAAAGCGATGGGTCGAGATATTCTGGCTGGAGATCCTGCCCATCACGCAGTAGGTGGGCAGACAAATCGGCCACCAAGACCTGGACGAACCTCACCCCATTAACCCGGGCACCCCTGATAAGTCACCAAACGTAGCGAACCACGTGCGATAACCTATGGGTAGAGGTTTTATTTATCCAATAAATGGTTCCCGGGGCGTCGGTACCCACACCCGTCTCCCAAATTAAAAATTGCTCAAAATGAGAAATGCTTTTAGAATTCGGAAGATAACCCAATTACGAGGCTAGGTTGCAAAAAAGCAAGCCTCATTAATAATCGACTTAGAATTTGTCCAAGTCACTCAGTTGCTACTAAAATATGGGCATAAAATTAATGAACTTTGTTTGGTTTTAATATCATATGGGACCGCAACACTGAGCGATCGTGATAGGAAAATGCATTGTTTTCATAACTGCTTCAATACTGACGGCCGGCGTAGTGCAGCGGTGAGGCGCTTGACTCGCACACCGAAGGTCGCGGGATCGAATCCCAGCGTGGAAAATAAATTTTATTTGATTAATTTGTGTAATTTCACAATTTATTCATTAAAAATAATTTACCCATAGTATATTTGCGGCACGTTCCAGAGTGGAAGATACTTCCTGTATCGCCCTGGTGTAAGACCACCATTCAGAATTGAAACGTTGCTTGAAATGGCATTAGCCGTGTTTGGTGACCAGATCTGAATAGCCAGATACTTCCCCACCTTCCTCTTCCCTATCTCCTTCCCATCCCCACTACCCTCAGCCTCACAACATACCCCACTTGGGGATGCCATAGTCTCACTGGCTTCAGACGGGAGCAGTTGGGACTCTTGTGCGGTATTCACATATAAAAAATAAAATAAAAAGCTAATTTTGATCGAATCGTTACAACTTTAAAATCCGTAAACTGTATTAGAAAATAAAATAATCATACGCATCTGTGTACTTAGGTAAACGTCGAAAATAACGAGAAAAAAACCCCTTAGCCATGTACAGAGACTTTCATTAAGAATAGAATAATTGTTGTAAGTGTTTCTAAGATCTGAATTGGTGTGAGTGCTTCTTAACATTTATTTAGCATTCCTGTGCTCCGGGCTCCTGGCTCCGGGCAGTGAGACTATTGCGCGGTGTCATTTATTAATACATGAATTTGTTCCCACCAGTAAATTTTCCCACAATTACCTCGGCGTATAATATTTTAAACCCTTTAATTTTATAATAAAATTGTTACCTTGGTTTATAAGTATCGCAGTAATACCAAACGAGCGTCGTTATGCAAAACACCACGTCATGGTTGTGCCTTTTCATTTGCTATAAAATGAATATGCAATACAGAAATTCTTCATTATTATGGTTCCTTCCAAGTGGCGCAGATTAAAAATCGCTCGTAACGAGAAAATAATTCATTATTAAATCACGGAATTCGAACAAATTTTGTTAAATAGAAAATTTGTTTTGAAAGTTATATATTAAAAAAACCCAATTGTTAAATCTAAAAGAAAGTTACAAATAAGTTTTTTATTGACTTTTTCATAATTTGAGCACACCACGGGCAGAGATTTGGAAAAAATCATTTTTTTTATAAAAACACCGTAAATAAAGTGACATTACAGGACCATTATTACTGAATGCGTTTTACTGTATAAAACTAGAAACTTCTCTGCCTGACGCCAATATCTACTGAAACTTCGGAAACATGTCTATCAGCTTCTTCGAATCTTACAAATTCTTGGTGATACCGTTGTGGCTATTTTGTTGGAATCCTTACAAATTTCACCTCCAGAAAGTAATCAGCACCGCCTGTATCATAACACAAATAATACATTTGATTATCTGTTTGACGATTTCATTTTTCCAACACTACGAAACATCAGGAGACGTTATACTCGTCATTTTTTTCGAAATCAATCAGACCATCTGTATCATAAAACACTGTCGTCTATTCTTTGGCAGAAAATCTTTTGAGGCCGTGTTGGATTTCTTCAATAACCACCTCACGCTGGAAGAAGAGGAACATCAAAAAGAACTTGAAGGCAAAACGAAGTCTTTGTTGAAATCCATTTACAGATTATTAGGAATGAACATTTTCATTACTATTTTGATTATTTTGGTACCAATAATCCAAAAATACTTTTTTGGTGTGCACAAAATTATTGTCCCCCTTTTTAGAGGTGATATTTTTACTCGAAGTTTTAGTATCTGTTTCATGTGTTTGGCATCGATGATGTATAATTTCCTTTACATCAGTTTTTGCGGTTTTATCATTTCGCACATCGATGTGTTGATTTATCAAATATCTCATATTGAATATGAACGGGGGTTTAGTAAAGGTGAACTGAGAAAGTCGTTGAAGAAGATTATGCAACGACACGCATCCATTATGACGTAAGTATTACCATATTTCCGGATGATTTCGAGAAACTTCTCGAGTTAAATATCAGGATGGTATTTTTTTAATTTAATCTAAGCACACTAATTTGATTTTAACCACGTCTTTATATATTTTGTTTGAAAATTATCGCAAACTTTGATTGTGGTCGTAAAATATCAAGCTTTTGGAAGCCATCATGTATTTAAGTGTGTTGTTCAGCGGCAGATAGAGACGTACGCATTATACAACCACTGATAGCTTGTTTGTTTTTATAAGCGAGCCCTTGCCTGGAAAAAGGTTGTATTCAACAATATTCTTGTTCCGAGAAAATAGTAAAAAACGAAAAAAAAAAGTTTTATAACATTTAATATTTAAAATACAATAAAAGTAAAATTCTTAAGAGTTTTAATGGAAAAATCGTGAAGAATGGCAATCAAGTTAGAATATATTACAAAAATGCATGCTGAATTAGTGGAAAAATGTTGAATGTATAAAATTTAACATCCAACGTTATTTCACAAAATGTTTCTTACAGTTTGTACCATAAAAAACGTAATATGCTCTTCTTACATAAATTTACACATGTCAGTTATGTAATTGAGCCTTAAAGCAAAAAAAAAAACTATTTGAATAAATCAAACCCATTTCCATTCAAGACATTGTCATGCCACCAACTTACAATATTATTCCACAAACCTGTTTCGACGGCTAAAATGCAGGCTTAATAATATTTTTTGGACAAATACTATGACTTTGAAGTCTTTCTATATGAAGCCATAAGATGTTCGTTTTCTCCCTTTATTCCCATGAATTAAATCATGCTCCGTGATTTTCATGAACCATATTATACACCGTACTTCACGAACCACCCCCTAAAATGCTACCATAGGCATAAAATTTGTTTTACTAGAATAATTCCTACCGCTTTTACCATAATCCCTACCTTAAAAGAGGCATAATAATATTCCACCAATAAATCAATATTGATAAGTTTTGTCGGATAAAACATTATTCCGGGAAAGGGCTTACGTATAGAATCTTATTGTGATAACTGATAGACGAATTCATCTGGTATTTAAAATAGTTCGAGAAATTGGATTGCGCACCTGACTAGTATAGATCATTTTACAGGGAATTTTTATAGATCATTTTCACAGGGAATACGCTTGACCATGAATTTCGGAAGTCCGGTTGTCATCTGGAATTCTTTCTAAATATCCAATTCATCACAGTATTTGGGACCTACATTATATTCCTTGGTTTAAATAGGAGTTTGAATTCAGGGTGCAGTTTTTAAATTTTTGATCCATTTATTCTGGTATCGATGCGAAAATATGACCTGTAATAATATTATTTTAATAATTTTATTTCCAGCGCCAATGAACTTCGATGTAAGGTATTCTATTGGATGGTGTTTTTACAGCAGTCAGTAAGCACAGCCTGTATTTGCTTCGCATTGATTCATCCCAAGGTGCGTATCAGTAATACTTATAGAAATATCACATACAATATTTAAAAAAAAATGTTATTTGCTATTACATTAAACAGAAAAATAAAACAACGCGTTTAGTGTTCGACTAGAATGACTTCAGGATCTCCAATACGCTGAACGAAAAAGGTAGATGAGGGTAGGTACGGGAAACAAATTTAACGGCGATTATTTGCGTGATCTGCCTCTCTCTCTTGCTCTTGCTCTCCTCTTCGCACGTAGCTCTTAGCACGAGGCCTCACTATTGGACGTGACCTTATGTAACATTTTTATAATTATTAAGTCTGGTACGCCTCATACGTCATACATATGTCTCGTAATGTTATATTATCGTGAAAACAAGCTTATGGGTCCGAGTGCTTCGGGTTATTTTAGATAAATATTTTAGTACTGCTCAACATACAATTTCGATTATTAAACTAAGCTTAACTATCAAAATCGCCAAATAAAAATTTCATTACTAGCTAGCATTGCTTTTGTTACTTATATTACTTGAATAACAAAGTAATGGTAATAAATAAAAACATAATCTTGCCCTACATTCTGTGTCAATAAGATGAAATATAAAATAAAAACAAAACCTCATACAAGAAGCAATTTAAGCAATCAATTGGGTTGACATTTAAACTTCATGTAACAAATTTGTGGTTGAATCAAATCATCAATCAATATTCTTTTTCAACACTTTTTTTTATTTAGGTATTGTTTAATTTTTTTTAATTTGTTTTTTAAAATCAACATTATTTTATATTTATTTGTTATTTAGCATTTAAATGGTACATTACTATAAACTCGTAAACAATTGGCGCAGTTGCCTCTAAAATGTGGATAAAGTGAATTCTTTAATGGCCTATGTTTTATAATTTAATTAACATAGATTCTCAAAATTTTTTGCCCACCGCCCACTTTGAGAATATTTTTATTTCTAGCGCCCCCTAACTCATGAATCCGAACGGAGGGGGCGTAATGAATTACCACGGTGGGCTACATTTGCCACAAAATAGGGGGCATAACGGGCTACCACGATGGGGTTACATTTGCCACAACGGAAGGGGCGTAATGGGATAGGGAAAATATTTGTAATTTATGAATGGCCTCTGATGGGATGGGACAAGAAAAGATGGAATGGGTTTCTCTGGGTATCCCCCAATTTTCCCTTGGTCTTCTACCGCCCCTATGAAGGTCTGAAACGACCCCAAGGGGTCGTTATCGCCCACGTTGAGAACCTATGATTCAAAATATACGAGATGTTCCAAAATTCAAGACAAGTTTTGGCCAAAGAAACCACATATATCTGGCAACTAAACTTTACAACATCCTTCCTCCAAGTCTGAAAAAGATAGAAAAGATAAATAAGTTTAAGGAAAAAATCAAAACATGGGTGAAAGAAATTAATGCAGACATACTAGAGAATGTATTAAAAACATCATAGAAACTAAATAACGGAAAATCAAAGAAATCTACCAGTCCGCCTCAGCACAGGACCACCTAGTGAGGAGGACTAAGAACAAACGGATTAAATATTTATATATATCATCATATCTTGTAATTGTCATAAAACCTGTAACTAAATAGTCACTAATAAAAAAAAAAAAAAAAAAAAAAAAAAAAAAAAAAAAAAAAAAAAAAAAAAAAAAAAAAAAAACAAAGTATAGAATCGCATGTAAGACGTAATAGAAAATACATGTCCATTTGATTAAAAATAATCATTAACATTGGTTGCATACTTTGGTATCAACTCCAAACTTAAGTTTTGATTGAAGTTAGTTGGAACCTTAACGAAGTAAATTTTTGATTGTCTGAAATCTGATTGATGAACACTTTTCACCCAATACATAATGCCAATTTAATCGCAGTTGAAACCTCAGTACATTCCTAATCCGGTTTGTAGACAAATAGCGCAGATTTTTTTTTTCTGTATTGTTTAATCGAATATACTCGCTGGTGTCTCAATTTTCTCAAAAAACGTCATTTGGAACCTTTTCACTGTCACCTAACCATTTATGTATGTTTTTTTTTGTATTTCTTTCAGGAAACAATCATATGGATTTCTTTGCCATGTCAGGTTATAGAAATATGCATTTTCTGTCACTTTGGGCAAAAGGTGGAATCTAAGGTAAGGCTCTAGCAATCTCTTCTTGTAGTAATATTACTATTTAACGCTTATTTATTTGATGCAGGAAAATATGTTTTACGTTAGGAAAATGCAAATTTGTCTAAATTAATTGAAATATAATAAAATGAAATGAAAACATATCACATCATAAAACTTTTTTACTTTTGTAATCAAAATTATCTTTATAATAATAAATGTAAAATAAAGCAATAACTTTGTAAACACCACTTTTATTTTTTATACTTTATGCCGACCGGGTTTCGCTACAACCGTAGCTTCTTCAGGGCAGTACAATCTCTACTAAAATTAATTTAAATGTGTGTTATAGCTATATATAGTTCATACAAATAATAAATGTTATTTAAAAATAAGTAGCTTTGTTTGAATAAAAAAATGTTAAAAGTGATGTAATGTTGGAAGTGAGTACAATTTTTCTATAATTTGTACTATTCGCTTACAAATTCCGAAAATATTCGATATCTTTCTGTATATTTAGATTAAAAAAAGGAAATATATGTTTATGCGTCGATGGGTGTATATACACTTTTATTTATTTTATGAAGTAATTTGGACTCTTGAGCGGTATTCGCATAAAAAAAACAAAGATTCGTTCATCAGGATACAAAGTAGAAAAAGAACCACATAACATTTAAATACTTTTATCCTGATGATTCGAACCTTTGATTCTGAAATAAGGAAATAATTTAAATAAAATAGTAATGTTAAAAATTTATTATATTCATTTCATTCAAATTATGCCACAAAAGATATTTACAATTAAAATAGCAAAATGTAATTGTAATGAATTTTATTTTTAGAGTGAAGAAATCCCTTTTGCATTTTACTCCACTCCTTGGCCAGATATGGACCCTCCGGAAAGAAAGCTCATTCTGGTGGCTTTGCAGATTTCCCAAAACTCTCTCAAAACTTCTGGAGGCCCATTCAACACCCTCAGTCATGAAACTTTAAAAAATGTAAAATAATTACCTAATGTTCTAATTTTTTTTCAGCACTGCAAAATTTCTGTATGAAAGTTACGAATTTCATCAAATCCATGAGACCTTTTTACTGTTAGGCCTCAGACAGGTCAAATGATTTGATTGGATGTTCTTATTGATTTCTCCCGAAGTAAAGGAAAATTGATCTGAATTCACGCCAACAAACTATTACTTTTGATGCGCCAACAAAATATTCTTCTCACTTCCTTACTAGAAATCCGGTTTAAAATGTTCAATACTGATAACAACGATTAACAGTTGTTGTGCAAAATTGAAAAAAAAATTATAAGTAAGGCCCTCGGAGTACAACTCTATTAACACTAGTAGTGCGGGCGTCCCAAATTTGACCCATTTCGATGTTCTTCCTGCTCTAGTCAATATTTTATTGTGTATATAATCGTAATTTTTTATGACTTTTCATGAAATATGATGATTATTATTTATAGGAGACTTGAACCACGTAAATGCATTAAACATATTTTTTTAATCCAAATTCACCTCTAAGTGCGGTTGGGTCAATTTTGACCCAGTATTAAAGAAAATTGATGCAGCAATACCTAAAAAAGGAATAAATATCACTTGTGATAACTTTTTAACGTCTCTATCCCTTGCTGAAACTTTAAAATCAAACGAAACAAGTATTGTTGGTACAATAAATAAAGCTCGTCGGGAAAACTTGCTTGCGTCAAACAAGTAAAAGAAGAGTTGTACCGTACAGTAGTACTGAAAAAAGACGATATCACTTTGTATCAAGGAAAATATATAAAAAGTTCTTCTCCTTAGCACTATGCACCCAGATATTCCAATAGCAAACATTCTGTCGTAATTACTAGTTGTATATGAATATATATCTTTACATTACTGTAGAAAAACTAAAATGGCCATAATTGACCCATCCCCGCTTCTAGGGGTGCCAGGATGTTCCGCGCTTCTAGTGTTAAACAGACCCAAAAACTTGCAACAACAATTTGCTGTACTTATCGACATTTTACAGACGCAATATCCATGCCCCCTGTAAGAACTATGATTTTTACAAGGCTGGCAATGTTTACTGAATTGCCACACAGCAGCGTATGCCCATCGAACCGCGCGCTTTTACTGTTGGGATGGCTTAAGAGGTTATAACCAGGGAAAACCAGAAATAAGTCATTTTTAAATCAGATTTTAGACGTTTTGACTCTTTTCCACAATTTTTTTTATTTGATTTCGAAATATTGTTCTTTTATCTAATAAAAGTATGTCGTAAGTTTTGAGAATATATGTTATTTTTTAGCATAATAAGGTTATACCATAGGTCATTATCAGATTTGTTAAATTTTCAAAAACTATTTTGCATTATACAACACCCATTTAAAATCATATAATCATGCAGTAAAATTAAATCAATATATTATCTGAGAAACGGATGTTACAGAATTTTAATTTTAGTTTAAATAAAATCATTAAAAAATATATACGTACATTTGTTTCTTGACGAAGATTGGTCCGTTTGTGTATTTATTTGCGCACTTACAAACCAATATATTTGTGATTTTTTTACATTGTTATTTTACTTAGACATTATTGTAAAATGATAAATACTTAAGATCAAAAAATAATTACAAAAAGTAGGTACATCATTTTAATAGTTTTATCATCACGACTATCAGCATTTTCGGATGTAGATGTAAATTAAAGCTAATTTGGAATGAAATAAAATCGATATTGAGTTATAATTTTAAAAAGCTGGTACGGAGAATAATTAATCTTTCTCATTGGAACCGCCATGTACGATCGTAAGAACATCTTTAGACAAAATGTGAATTTACGACCCGCGCTGGCTGGTTAAATGCCCTTAAAGAACCATTCTAGAACGTCCTGGTTCATAAAAGAGAAAAACCAGACACAACCGGAAATATGTCGTTTTTAATTCAAATTCTAGACGTATCTACTCTTTTCTTAAAAAAATTTAATTTCATTGCGAAAGATTGTTATTTTATCTATGGGGCAAATGTAATAATCCAATATTCTTTTGCTGTAATTTTTTTGTTTAATGAAAAACTTTGGTTCTGCTTGTGAAATTTATTTATTAAATCCATTAGAATTTATTCCATCAAGTCAAAAAAATGATATCGGCCAAGTGACCGCCACCAGAGTTGATGACCATACGGGCCCGTTTTATGGCACTTTCCATCACTCTTACCAGAGCTTCGGGCGACAGGTTCTCGCATTCCTGACGAATATTCTCCTTAAGGGCTTCAAGAGTCTGAGGCTTGTTGAAGTAAACCTGCGACTTCAAAAAACCCCATAAAAAGAAGTCTGGAATGGTTAAATCTGGTGATCTGGCCGGCCAATGCAAATCACCAAAACGAAAGAGAAAGCACTGCGTTGTGGCTCGAGCAGTGTGCGCCGTTGCACCGTCCTGTTGGAACCACATATTCTCCAGACCCAATTCATCCAATTGAGAAAGAAAAAACTCGCTAATCATGGCTCTATAGCGCGCACCGTCCACAGTCATCGTTTGGCCCGCGGCGTTCTAAAAAAATGGCCCGATGACTCCTCCAGCGTAAACAGCATATCACGCAGTAACTTTGAGTAGGTGTAATGGCTCTTCGTGGGTGATACACGAATTTTCGGTGCCCCAAAAATGATTATTTTGTTTATTTACTTTCCAGGAATGTGAGAACCTGTTGCCCGAAGCTCTGGCAAGAGTGATGGAAAATGCCATAAAACGGGCCCGTATGGTCATCAACTCTGGTGGCGGCCAATTGGCCGATATCATTTTCTCAACTTGATGGAATAAATTCTAGTGGATTAAATAAACAAACTTCACAAGCAGAACCAAAGTTTTTCATTAAACAAAAAAATTACAGCAAAAGAACATCGGATGATTATATTTGCCCCACCCTGTAGTAAAGTTTTTTTTTATTTTGAAAAAAATATGTTTATTTTTATTATAATAATGTTATACCGTTGGTCGTTGGCAGATTTTTTAAACTTTCAGGCAATAACTGGGATTATACCACACATATTTTAAATCATATAATTATACAGTAGAATTAGTCAATAAATTATCTGGGAAAGGTACAAAATTTTAAATTTAGTCAAAATAAAATCATTAAAAAAATCGGCGCACGCAAAAACGATGTCAGTTTGTCTATTTATTTAATTTTTTTTAACATTAGTTCCATACAGGAGGCCCTGAGAAAAGTAGTTTGCATCAGGGCCTATGCCATCTTTGAGGATGCTGCGTGGTGGGTCTTTTTAGGAAAGGAAGGAAAGGAAGTTCTGGGAAGGAAAAGGGTATGAGGGGTGGGTAGCAATCTGGGTTTCAGTATGTCCAGGAGTGACGGACATATGAATCCATCCCTCCCACCGCAGTGCAAGGCGATGTTCCGAGAGAGTACGGCTGGGGAAGTCAAAGAGACTCAACTATTTCCTTCCGATCCGGGTTCTCATGTAGTTGGTGGGCAGACGCATCCACCACCAAGCCCTGGACAATCCTCATCCTATGAACCCGGGCACCCCTGCTAAGTCACCAAACATAGCGAACCAATAAGGGTAACTTATGTCAGAGGTGTTGGTTATTCATACCCACCCATACCCATCTCCCAAAGTATTGCAGGCGACATTGAAAATGGAAAGACTTTTGGTTCTTTAAACCGCACCGTCTTGAAAATGCGCGGTTCAGCGCGCATGCGGTGAAATGTGGCAATTTAATGAACATTGCCAGCATTAAAAAATTGTAGTTCCTTCACCTCTTTAACCTAACCTAGCTAATCAGTGTTCCTCTACTTATTTATTTTCACATTTAGTCGATCCCTACAAACGCTTGTATTAAGTAAGGTGAGGGGGTCATGCACTTATCATCGTATGCTTGTCAAGAAAGTCACCAAAAACTTGGAGTTGTTTTTTTATTGTATTTAGCACATAATTTCTACATTAGTTTAATGGTTAAGAGGGCACTCTTTTCGTATTAATTGAAATCAATTTTGTGGTTAAAATGATGTTATTTTTCTTTTCCAGGTGTTGCAATCGGCATATTCTTTCTACGCAGTTCTGAAGGAAATAAAATAGTGACTTAAGACGAAGCCATACTAAATAATGCAAAATCATACAAAATCATACGTTTTTGTTTTGAAAATTTGATCGCTTAGAAGTATTATAGATGCTTCAATTAAATACTGCGTGTAGAACATATCTTGGCCCTTAAAAATATCGGTCATTTTTTTATAAGTATTTAAATAAGTCTAGAAAAAAATAAATTATAAGGTCTTTAAAAAACACTTTTAAGTCCAAACTCTCCTATTTATAAACCTCATTTCGGATATGGTTTTATTATTTAATGTGGGAAATTTAGTTTACGCCCGAACCTCACAAAATAAAATATAATATGCATTTTCGCGTTGGTATTTTTGACATCACGGCGACAATACGGCAGTCGACGAATTTGTAATATCAAATTGAACCTTATACCGTCCACCGAAGAACGACTGGCAGCGGCCCCTATTTTCGGTCACTACTCCTCCGGACGGAGCGGAGAAATGACGTGTTACGCTCCGCGCCGCTTGTTTTCGTGAAATCTATTTAAAAATTCCGTTTTATTACAATAAACAATGCATAAAAAGGGAATGTTTTTTACAGGCTTTTACGAAATCAACATGTAAAAAAAATTCTCAATTATCTTTTCCAACCTTTCCAAAAGCTTTTTCTCAAGTATTTTTAAACTCGATTTCGATTTTTTCTTGTATTAGTCGATCGCCTTAAACTATATTTTTTGACAATAATTTTTTTCTTTTACATAAGTAGTAGTTAATGTGATCATTTAAGCACCTACTATGTTATTTGACCACTGAACAAGGAAACACGATTATTTTCAAATATATTATATCAAAGCAAAAATATACATTTTATTATGTAAAAAAGGGTACAGTGCTATAGCGGCGCTTCGAGAAGTTGTGCGAAGAATGAATACTTTAAGACTCTATAGCAGTAGTTCCCGACCTTTTTTTGACCAGGGACCACTATGACATTTATTTGTTCTCACAGGGACCACAAGTTACAATAACGATGAACTGTTAAACGCGCAGTGGGGTATTTCCACGTTTTTTTATTGCTTAAAAAAATTTAGCAAAAAATTACGATGATTAAAGCATTTTTATTTTATTTTTATGTTGACGAATAAATTTTCTACAGCGAGTCAAAGTTTCCCATTTTTGAATTACCGCTAAAACGATATTTTGGGGCTGGGCTATCATGTGACGTCATGAGCGTGGACGCTCACTGACAGTGTTTATTTATGCTGGCCCAGCTGAGCGACGCTTGTGACATCACAAGCTGTAATATCCTACCTACCGTACGTACTTGTCGTGTTCTGTCAAGCTGTTATTTATACCAAGAAAAATACAAGTTAAAACAAATCCGCCGGAAGAAAAAAACTATTTATCGTAAAAAACAACGAACGTTCAACCTGTGGAAGTGTTATTCTTGTGAATTCTTCGATTTTAAGCATATTTATAGTAATAAACTTATTTTCCATAATAGTTGTTTCTCATACAAAAGTACCACAGTGATGTTTACGGCAGCAAGTGCGTTCATTGGCTGCGTTTGATTATGAGCTCACTGTTCCGGGCTCTAATTGGTTGTTAAGTGTTGTGAACTTTGAATACTTTCATCACAAATCGAAACTTATTTTATTTTGAAGATAAATACTTTTTTAACATTGAAGTGAAATTACATATGTGTAATAATTATGGGGAAAAAAAAGAACTCTGTTAAAAGCCCTATTATTGCTTCCCCTTACACCTCCCAATCTGAAGAATCGGACTCAGACGCTGAGGAGATTGAAGCCGAAACCAACCCTGACATTAGTCATGTATCAGGACACCAGACATTATCCGGTACGCAAATCGCCCTAAAAGCCCTACAGGACGCTTTGGCTGAAAAACCATCCAAAGTCTCCAAAGAGCAGCAGCTCAAAGTATCAAGAAACGTGACAACTGTTCTCGGCTCCGTTGCACAACTTTTGCTAGAGAAGGAAGAACTTAGAGGAGACCTAAATTCGGCCCTAGCTAACATCAAGGTCTTGCAGGCTGAGAAGAAAATGGCGGAAAATTATGCAAAGCAGCTACTGGATAAAATCCAACAGCTTGAATCAGATCTGGGTCCAGTAATGCGCCGAGTGGCTGATGCTACAGAGGCTAGCCTTTCTTTCGCTGAAGTCACAAAGAAAAAACTCCCAGTGCCCCCACCACTCACTCGTACCAGCATCAAAATAGGGAAACCGAGACCATCTGTATGTTTTTTTCCAAAACTACCGGGGGTTGATGATAGCGATGGCACAAAAAAAAAAATTAAGGACATCGTTAAGCCATCACAGTTAGGAGTAAGGATAACGGGAGTAAAAAATATTAAAAACAAAGGAGTAATTATCCACACTGCCAGCAGCCAAGAACAAGAAAGGCTTTTAAATGATCCTATTATATCTAGCTCCGACTTGCTGAGTGCCCGTCTTCCAATTAAGAGGCAGCCTAGAATAATATTTTTTAATGTGCCCCGTGAACTTTCAGACGAGAACTTCTTAGAGAAGGCCCTCTCCGGAATCTCTGAAGCTGGTGACTTCAAAGAGTGTGTATCCAAGTGCAAATTAAGTCATATGGCTGGAGCTCGAACCGGACCGTCTTGCCACAGAGTGTACTCGGTGCCTGCTAACATTCGTCATGCGTTGGTGCAACAAGGACGCGTATTTGTGGACTGGACCGTTTGCGGTGTGCGTGACTTTGTTGGACTTACAGTGTGTTTGAATTGCCAAATGGTCGGACACTCGCACAAGTATTGTAAAGATACCAAGAGATGCTCCCACTGCGGTGTAGAAGGACACGCGCGTGAGGCCTGCCCCGCTGCTGCTGCAGCACCCAGTTGCGCCACATGCGCACGTTTTGGAAAGCCTGCAGCTTCGCGTGCCCACCCCACCGGAGATAAGGATTGTCCGGCCTACAAAGCAGCACTATTGAAGGACCTCTCCACCATTGACTATGGCATCTAAGCATACCGAAATAGATGGCGAGGTACTTGCTGTTGATGCATTAAATATATTATATCAAAATGTGAGGGGTATTCGAACAAAGACTGTAAGTGTACGCAATAATATTTGAATCAATAATTATGACATTATTTGTTTTTCCGAAACATGGCTGAACTCAACGATATTTAGTGAAGAATTGTTTGATGATAGATATGTAATATTTAGAAGAGATCGTGAGTCAACCAAATCTGTGTCTAAAGAAGGTGGCGGAGTTCTAGCCGCCGTTTCTAAAAAACTTCTTGTGTCAAGAAAAACGGAGTGGGAGAGTGACAATGAAGATTTGTGGCTTGTAATTAAGTCTCGATCCAACTCGCTCATCTTTATATGCATCCTCTATATTCCTCCTAGTGTAACCGTTGATAATTATTGTAAACATATTGAAAAATTACAGGATCTGTATTTAAAGTTTTCAACTTCCAATTCGCAGTTTATTTTTGTTGGTGATTTTAATTTGCCCGAAATTAAATGGATACCTGACAATTCATTCAAAAATAATGTACTTTCCCCTTCTAATTATAAAAGCATGAAAGCACATAGTCTTGTCAATCTCTCATCAATTTGCAATTTGTATCAATTCAATTGTGTACTAAATAGAATTGAAAATTTATTGGATCTTGTTTTTTCAGATAAAGTTAACATTGATATACATATAGCACCAGGCTTAACCAAATTGGATCAATATCACCCTTCATTTGAAATTATAGTGAAACAAAATAAAGATCAATTCTTAGAAATGAATAGAAGCGATTCAAAATATAACTTCAGGAAGGGAAACTTTGATGAATGTCGACAGGATCTATTGTCTGTTAATTGGATAACTCTCTTTAAAAATAAAAATGTGAATAGCATGGTAATCTTATTATATGAAAAATTGTGGGAAATTATTCACAAATACTTTAAAAAATATCGTACTCAAACAAAAAATCAATATCCTGTCTGGTTTAATCAGCAATTGATTGCTCTTCTTAAGAAAAAAAACAAAGTTAGACTTAAGGTAAAAAAACATGGTTATGAGTCAGATTATAGGGAATTCTCTTATTTAAGGAAATTTACAAAAAAATACAAAGTGAATGTTATAAATCATATATCAACTCTGTCGAAAGTGGTCTGCAAGGTAACATAAAGTTATTCTGGTCGTACTCAAAATCATTACGAAAAAATAATTGTATTCCTAAAGTAATGCATCTTGACGATATTTCCGCGAATGACGGTGAAAACATAGCAAACATATTCTCTAAATATTTTTCATCTGTTTATACCAAGTCGGAATCATCTACTAATGATTCAATGCCAAACATTACTGAACACAATCAAAGCAATTTGGGTAAAATACATATTAGTGCAGATGAAATAAAATGTTTTTTGAGTAAAATAGATCCCAGTAAGGGCCCAGGACCTGATAAAATTCCTCCTTTCTTTGTTAGTTGCTGTGCAGACTCTTTATGTTTACCGCTTTTTATAATTTTTAATGCATCCCTTACCACGGGAACTTTTCCCGATCTGTGGAAAAAAGCACACGTGGTCCCAGGATTAAAAATGGGAGACCAATCTTTAATAAAAAATTATAGGCCAATCAGTATACTATCCTGTTTTGCTAAAGTTTTTGAATCTCTGATATATAAAAGTATTTTTTCACATTTTAAACCCCTTCTCTGCACTAGGCAACATGGGTTTGTTCCTCAAAGATCAATCAACTCAAATCTTTTGGAATTTTGTAATTATGTTTGTAATTCTTTTAATGAAAGATTACAAGTAGATACAATTTATACTGATTTCCAAAAAGCTTTTGATAGAGTTAACCACTCCATCTTACTAAAAAAACTTGAACAAATTGGAATACATGGAGACCTATTACGCTGGGTGAAATCATATTTGTATAACAGAACTCAATTAGTTCTTATTAATGGATACAAATCATCCCCTATAATTGTAACTTCTGGTGTACCACAGGGTTCAAATCTTGGCCCCCTGCTTTTTCTTATATTCATAAATGACCTTGGCTCGAAATTAAACTGTGATTATGCTTTTTTCGCCGATGATCTTAAAATTTTTCGTAAAATTAAGTCTGTTTCCGATCATCAGCTGCTTCAAAATGACCTCGACACACTCAATAACTGGTGTACTGTCAATGATATGCACTTAAATGTTGAAAAATGTTACATTTTAAACTTTACTAGAAATAGAATTATAAAGGATTTTTCTTATGTTATCAATAATATTATTCTCAATAAAGTTTCTTCAATAAGGGATCTAGGAATCACTCTTGATTCTAAATTCATATTTGATGTACATATTAACAACATTAAGTGCAAATCATTAAAAATGATGGGATTTATTCACAGAATATGTAAACCTTTCAAAGATCCTCGATCAATTCTAACTCTTTACAATGTCTTAATTAGAAGTAAACTTGAATATAGAAGCATTATTTGGAATCCACATTACTGCAAATATGAAAACATTGTAGAATCAGTTCAAAAAAAATTACTAAGAATGTTATCCTTCAAATGTGGACTACACGACCATCTCAGATCATACGATGTACGTCGTGATTACTTCAAGATTGATACACTTAAAACTAGAAGGCAATTGACTGATCTAATATGTTTACATAAAATTATTCACGGCCATCTTGATACTACATTATGTCTTAACAGTATTGAAATTAATGTCCCCAATTCCCATCGTTTAAGACGCCATAACATTTTTCATATGAATACATTTAAAAATAATATCGCCTACTTTAGCCCTCTGACCCAGATGTGTCGACTGTATAACAAGATAGAGTGCGCTGATGTGGATATTTTCGTTGACAATTTGTACGGATTTAAAAAAAAAGTTCTAGCGCTGTTAAAAAGTACTAACTAATTATGTTGTGTGAATTGTCTTTCTATGCATGCTCGCATATTAAATTTCATATGTCTTTTACCACTCATTGCAATGTGTTACTTGAGTGACCTTGTATATAATTCTGTATTTTTATTTGTGATGTTTTTGTTTTTCTAATTGTATTTATTTTTATTTAATTGTATGTAATTGTAGATTTTTATAATTGTGTAATAACTGAGTTTTATAACTGGATTGTTCTCATGTAAGTGTAAACATCTGTAAAACCTAGTATAAATAAATAAATAAATAAATAAATAAACAATCCGATTTGCCAACCACGGGCCGTTTTGATTTTGTCAGTTTTAGATCATTTTTAAAATCAAAATATTGAATGAAAACATAAAAAACAAACATTTTTAGTAGAATGATTTCAATCACAAAATATGATCTTTAAATATTCCGTACATTTTTAACAGAATCCCTCGTTTGTGGAAATACCCCATTAAACGCGTCCTAGAAAATACTATAATTTTGCAATTCAAATTCAATTGAATTGGACTTCTTCAGCTACATCTCCATCATTAATACCAAAAGGGTTACGAATCACCTTTCGTGACGGTTTTAGATAAATGACAATTTTGGGAACTACTGCTCTAGAGGCATAGACATATGAATATATGTCTATGTCTAGAGGAAATCGGTCGGTGGCATAAAGAATGGCAATAAAGTACTTTTTTTTCAATTTAAAAATAAAAATTGTAACGTTTTTCGATAATTTATAATTCTTCATTTATTCCTGTGTTTTAGTATAATCAATAAATAATCATATTTTATTATAGGAGAAGAAGAAGTTAACAATAATAATCCAAACGAAAATATGAAAGAGAACAAGACACAGAAAAACAGAAAAATACAATAGTCGCAACTGGGACTCGAACCCAGACCTCTCGTCTAACGCGCACGTCCCGGTTAGACGAGAGGTCTGGGTTCGATCCCAGTTGCGACCATTGTCTTTTTCTGTTTTTCTGTGTCTTGTTCTCTTTCATATTTTCGTTTGGATTATTATTGTTAACTTCTTCTTCTCCTATGATATATTTCACTGATGGGAATAACCTTCAAAAAGTTATAAAAAAAAGTTTTTCTTATAAAATTTTCATATTTTATTATTAAAGTAAAGTAATAATTAGCTGCAATAAGTTAATCCCATTTTAAAATTAATAACATTTCTTGATTATGTTTTATGCAACTAACTTTTAAAATAATATTTTTGAAATGCATGCATATATACATTAGGTAATTAAATCATTTTTTTCTAAATGAATGCTTTAACATTAAAATTAAAGGTATTGGGGAGACAGTCATTATTATAGTGCTTTATATGTTCTGAACCGCCTTAATCATGTTAAAGAAAGGATTTTTAATTTGCCTACTAATAAATTGATTACTTTTCTAATTAACTGAAAACATAATAATTTTTAAATGTATTCCTTATTTTTGTAATCCAACTAGCTTTTACCCGCGGCTTCGCTCGCATGGTATTATAGGAAAATCTATAAATATTGAAAAATCTAAATAAGGTTGCTTCTGGGTTTGTGTAATTTTTCAGTATGATGTAATTATACTGAAATACTTAATAGTTATAGTTCAAATATAATTACATTATACCGAAAACTTTAACTGAATTATGTCAAATAATACGAATATAATAACATCCCCCATACACACAAACCCTGCTTATCTATGGGGGTTACATAAAATACATGTATTATGTAGACAAAAATAACTATTCACATGCAACCTAACCCATATAAAATAAATGAAAATACTTAATGGAATCCTGTCAAATTGACCTTTAAATAGATGAGGCAGAATTTACTTCTCTACTTCATCTCCAACATTTATAAAATAACTCTCTTTAAAAGATTTACCACCCTTCCAATCACCTTTCTGTTTTAATTCTATTCAAAGTGATATGTATTTTACCTTAAATATCCTTGTAACTACAATATTCATTTATATACCTGTACGCCTGTCTCGACACAGGTATACCCTAGTGAGACAGGCATATACATAAAACCAATGTAAATAGATTTTATTATAGATAAATAAATTTAAAAAAAAAAAAAAATTACTGTATAAAATTTATTTGTAATTAAATAAAAAATAAAACATAATAAATCTATGTATATATACATATAATATTTAAAAAATATATATATATACATATTTTTTTTACATTAGCTTCACACATGAAGCCTAGAAGAAAATAATTTTCCTCTGGGTCTAGTAATCTTAGGGGATGCTGTGTGTTTGTGGGTCTTTTTAAAGCAACGAGAGGAAATTCTGTAAAAAACAAAGGTAAGAGAGATAAGTAGGAATAGCCAAATCGGAAAGTAAGTATAAAGTACCTAAGTACAAACAGAGTAAGTATATAATTTATTACAATAGCTCTAGACTGGAGGCCCCGAGAAAACAAATTCCCTCAGGGCATATGTCATCTTTGAGGATACTATTGGAGGGTCTTTTTAGGGAAAGGAAGGAGATAAACTTTTGGGAACGAAAAAGGTGTGAGGGGTGGGTACGAATCTGGTGGCCGAGAGTGACGGACGTATGAATTCATACCTCCCTTAGTACTTAGTACTCACTGCGGTGAGTGACGGACGTATGAATTCATACCTCCCTTAGTACTTAGTACTCACTGCGGTGAGTGACGGACTTATGAATTCATACCTCCCTTAGTACTTAGTACTCACTGCGGTGAGTGACGGACGTATGAATTCATACCTCCCTTAGTACTTAGTACTCACTGCGGTGAGTGACGGACGTATGAATTCTTACCTCCCTTGGTTGTTGTTGCTGGAAAAATTTCAATTATAATTTAAGAAACATAATTAAAATATAATCATAAAAAAATAAAAATTGGGATCGTGGAGAGATGAACCACGAAAATGACGTTAAAAGAAGTTTTTTTTTTCCATAAAAAAATGTACGTAATTTTTGAAGATAATATCTAATTTACCACGCCGAAATGGTTGTTATATAAAGTTACTTCGGTAGAAAAAAATCGAAAGTTTGCTCCAACAATTATTTATAAACTCGGTTTTTTCTGTTATGTTACAATTTATATGTATGAAAAAATTCACACTTGCAGTTTTTGATCTATTTTAAAGAAATCGTGTTTGATTAAAATTTTTCACAATTTTCGCTTAAATGTTATCGTTTTTAATATTAGTGCGCTTCTTCTGTCATTCGTACCACCATTTCTCTTCTTCTTTTTGAGTGCTTTCTACCGGGCTTTAGGGGGTGATTTTATTTAAATCCTATACAAACAGGTCCCTCTTAGAAATAATCACTGATATAGAAAAGGTATTTAATAAGGATATTAGACAAGATGTAATCTATGGTTGGAATTCTAATACTAACTAATTCAGTCGTTTTGCTAAATAGACATTCGCCAACTCTATAATAAGATAGTTGTTTTCATATCTGGAAAAATGATTTAATAAATTGTAAACTAAACGATATACATACACGTTATTATATTTTCTAAAACCTCTTTTAATAAAATGAAAATATTTAACTCACTAAATAACGACATCAAAAAATTACTAAGTTTGCAACTGGTATCCAAAAATGGATACCTGAAAAGGCGCGAAATTTCTTTAAAGAAAATGTGTATCATTAATATAATGTAATAATAAAATGTATATCAAAAATATAATGTTAAGTTTTTGTTTATAATATTTACTAGCAGACCCGGACAAACGTTGCTGTGGCTAACGAAATACAACGCCAATTACTGACAACGCCATTACCCAACCTTTATAACCAACGCCATCTGTTAATTTGCATACACATCAAATCCACACCGCCCGCTTGCCAGCCCGCTCCCTTTATATATTATATATTTCAACCAATTTACACAAAACCTTGACAAATTATATACCTAAAAATTTTCCTCATAAATCACTCTATCTATTGGTGAAAACCGCATGAAAATCCACTGCGTAGTTTAAAAGATCTAAGCGTACAGATAGCGGGAGCGACTTTACTTTATACTATGTAATACATAGATAAGGGGGCATCCATTAATTACGTGAGCAAACGAGGGAGGGGGAGGGGGGTCCAGCAAAATCTCACATTACTTGAAAAAAATATATATGAATAGACCCAAATTTATGTCACCGAGGGGGAGGGGGAGTCTAGACTGCAAGAAAAACTGCTTACGTAATTAATGGAGGCCCCCTAACAGGAAGGTTAAATATTTGTATGTTAATCGTTTAAAATTATTTTTCTACTTCAGAGCTTCACTAGTATTTGTTGAGAAAGTTAATGTGACAATAAATATTCACTCGAATATTATTAACCGGATTTCAAATACGAATTTATACAAGAATTGTTGAAGAATCATGTACTTGCCTTGACATCGTTTATTTTCAATTATTAAAAAGGCGATTTTCTAGCGTAACAAAATCTCCCAAAAAATTGCTAAATCTACCTTTGAAAATTCGTAAGATAACCCAATTAGGAGGTGAAATCACTTAAAAATATATCGATAAACTGACGTTGTTAAGAAGCAAGCTGCGATAGTCTCGAAATTCGAAAAGCGATGTATGGGACTGCAAAATTATGCTCTTCTGATACGAAATGGCGTCATTTTCATAATTGTGGGAAAGAAGATTCTGGCGCGGTGTCTGGTATAAATATTTAATGAAATAAAGAAAATGTGCAAAACTTTCCCAGCGCATAATATTTTCTCCTTTTTGTTATTATAATAAAAATGTTACCTTGGCACGGGAAGCTTTGCAGTTATAACAAACAAGGGAATTATTTTTATACCTGAGCAGTATACAAATGCAAGTCCAAAACACGAAATATTCTGTAGAGCCGAAAATCATTTTTATTAGCAAATCTCTCTTAACTTCCACAGATATATTTATAGGTAGGTGCTCAGCCAATATAATTAATACATTGCAGGGATTCGTAAATATCGCAAGGCTGAAGAAATGCAGTGAACAACATTAAGAAAGGGAAGTTTAGAAGGTTTGCACATGTAGAGACAATTTTGTTAACCTCCACACAATTTTATGTTTGAGGATGCTGAAAGTAGGGTATTCTTGAGGAAAGAAAGGATTGAGCCTGTGTCTTGTTGTAGGAGGGACGAAACATTGAGACTTTTAATCAATCCACAGCCGAGCTGTTAAACTCAATGAGTCGTTTTCATTAGAAACTACGCGTTATCAGGTGACAATTGTCAACTGAGTACCTACTTACGCATGTGATTGGTGGCGCATTTAGAGTGTTTCAGCACCATGCACCGGTGCCGAAGGAATCATTTGACAATTCAAAAGATGCTTGTACCTCGTTTGTATCTATTTAGGAGGGAAAATTCATTTATTGGATTACCCACGTCTCTGCCACAGGTCTAAGTGCTTCGCCACGTTTGGTGACTTAGCAGAGGTGCCTGGGTTCATGGGGTGAGGTTTGTCCGGATCTTGGCAGCGGAGGCGTCTGCCCACCCACAGCGTGGCAGACTGGATCGGGAGAGACTGGATGAGGAAGGCCAGCAAACCTCTCCAGCAGGACTCTCGGAACATCGCCTTACCCGCATTAGGGTGATTAATTTATACGTCCGTCACTCCGAGACACACTGACCTCCAGATTCCTACCCACCCCTCATTCCTTTTTTCCTTCCTACGAATTCCTCTTTTTCCTTTCCCTAAAAAGATCCTTCACAGAGCATCCCCAAAGATGACATAGGCCTTGAGGGGAATTATTTTCCTCAAGTCCTCCTGTGTGGAGTTAATGTAAAAAAAGATCTTCCTTTTAATTACCGATAGAACAAAACCAGCAGTCCCACCTGACGCCTGTGCTATAAAGATTGCAATCCGTTTGTTGAGATGGGGGAATCGATCAAACAAAGCTCTTTTCGGAGCAAAGTCAGTTTTTTACAAGTAATTCTGGGCTACAGACCAGATGTGGCTATCAAATTCAACAGTGAAGTACATTTGCAATTTGTATATAGTCAAAGCAGTTTTGCATCCACGAGCGCTGTACAAGGTTGTAAAACAAGTTGATTATAAAACCAAACCATGTGGGTGGCAAACATTATCTGATGAATGTAAGGTACAAGTGAAACCGTCAGCAACCGTCTGAATCAACCTCTGCATCAGTAAGTCAGAAATACACTTCCACAAGAAAGCGGGAGGTCCGTAAGAAGGCAGATTATTGACAAGAGCACTCGGTGCTAAAGAACTTAGAATCGAGTGCTACCGTTTGCTAAATACAGAAAGAAGTGTAAAGAGAATATAAGATCCGTTAGTGAAGAGTAAAGTTAGAGACGCCAGAGGTATATATGGCACGTCCACTTGAGACATGTCTTTTTTTAGTTTTTGGGAGTTACAGAAGATGATAAAAGAGACAACTCATAAAAAATGTCAATGAAGCAAGCAGTCGACATCGAAGTTAATGATGCAATCCCCAATATTCAGTTTTATATATCTCTCAGTGGGCTGGACGCGTTTTTTCACAGATGTTGAGTTAGGTACTTGAAACCGAATGATTCTAAAATATACGGTTGTTGCGTCTTTTTATAAATTCAAATCTCTTAACCCAGATAGGACTTGCATCTCTCTGTCAGTTGCGTATTGAGAACATTTTTCAATCAATAATTTATTTTTTCAAAATTTTGACTTGCATCCATATATTTCTCGGGTACAGAATTCTGTCTTACACATAGAGAAATTCTAAAATCAATAAATTTATTGTAAGTATACAATCTAACCATCAAAATCGCACGCCAAACTTGTGCTTTTTCATTAGAAAAAAGAGTTTTTTCCCACACTCAATGGAGAAATTTAAAAATCAATAAATTGCTTGCAAATATGCAATTTAACTATCAAAACAGCACGTCAAAGTTGTATTTTTTCATTAGCTAAAAGTGTCACTGAAAAGCAATACCAAAATATCTCATCGTTTGATATCCCACCAAGTGGCGTGGACTACAAAACCACTCATAGTGTCAGAATAGAAGTCAGTATCAAATCATAGACGTTTTTTCTGAAGACCCCGCCGTTGAAAATCTACCTTTTCGTGTTTTTTGGCACTTCTGTAAAGGATTCAACCAACGGTAAAAACCCAGGTTAAATTTCATATTTCGATGGGAGTTTCACTCTGACGTGATGAAAAAAAGTTTTTATTTACTAATCTTAAATCACCGAGGATCATTTTACACTCCACTAGGGAGATCATCAAAATACCCGCGGACAAGCTAAGCTGCGAATAAAAACTGTTTATTTTTAACACTCTTGTTACTGGGGAACAAAACGTGTAAAATTCAATGCTAGCGGCTATTTTCCACCACAACTTCTAAGAAACTTCAGAAAGATGACTGTCAGCTTCTTTGACTGTTATAAAATTCTTTTGATACCTTTGTGGATACTTTATTGGAATCCTTACAAAACACGAGTTTGCTTGCAGAAAGTAATCAGCATCACCTGCATTATAATACATCTAACCTTTTTCATTGGTATGTATGAGCACTTCGTTTTTCCAACACTGCGAAACAGCTGATGACGCGATACTCGTCATGTTTTTTGAAATTAATATAACCACTTGCATCTGAAAACACTGTGGTCTGTTCTTCTGCAAAAAATCTTTCGAAAACCTTCGTCCATTACTTCAATAACCACCTGACACCGGAAGAAGAGGAATATCGGTATTGAAAATCATTTACGCATATCTAGGTTTTACCATTTTCATCACCTATGTTTGTATTTTGTTACCAATAATTCAAAAACATTGTTTTGGGTACACAAAAACATTGTTCCTATATTTAAAGCTGATTTTGTTACACAAAGTTTCACATTCGCTATCATTTCTATGTTAACGGTAATGTATAATATCCTTTTCATTGGTTTTTGCGAATTCAGCATCGCGCACATCAATGTGCTGATTTATCAAACATCTCACATTCAAAACGAGCGGGGGTTTGATCAAAGTGAACTGAGAAATTCGTTGAAGAGAGTTATGCAACGACATGCGACCATTTTGACGTAAGTATTAAGTGTATCGATTACCATTAAATTATTTAATTGTATTGTGTTTCGAGGTATGATTTGGAATACTCCTCAAATGCTCTGAACTGTCTCAAGTCCCTCGCCATTCACCTCCAGTCCCCTGGTCTTTCCATCTGCTTCAATTGTCTTCTAGGAAGTCATTTTACTTCTTACTTGATCTGCTTCTTTGTATCTAAGTTGTGGGATAGGCACTTTTTCCGGGTAATTCCGCAAAACACCAGGTAGTGAAAATCCTAATGACGGGGTTATAAACTCTTAAGTTTTAAGATATTAAACTGTTATTGTGTTGGTAGCTTTATAAAATATCAGTCTTTTATGAGGTCATATAAAATTTTGTATGGGCATGCGGTACGTTTATATTCTGGTAGTAACGTTTATTGAGTCGGGCCATATCAAAAGTCAGAATAATAGAAGAGAATGTGTGAGGCGATGTACGAATGCGAGTGAAGCAAAGAGTGTGTGCCAAGACTGAGTTGTTTGGCGGTCCGTCCTCTCTGCCTACCCCTGCGGAGAAACGGCGTGATGGTTAGTTAGTTTATTTATTTTTATTTATTTGATATAAAAATACATTAACAGTATGAGGAAGCTTTAACTGTCCAACTAGAAAGGTCTCCTGTTCTAGGACAGTCAAATTGAAAGGTTTCGTTTATATTAGGTAGGTAGGTATATGATGATTCATATAGTGTATAAATTTGTGGGTTAGTTTTTAGCTAGGACTCACACCTCTCAAAATATGTAGTTAAAATGAATTGTTTGTTTGGGAACCAAACTAATTAATTGTAAGAATTATTAATAGATGTCGCTAGATGCAAACTCCCACTCGGCCAGACAAATAATTTATAAAAGATCCAGTTGCGGTTCTTTTAATTCTCTTTCCTTCGACGTAGCCTCATAAACAACATAAATTCCTTGGTCTGCCGTGGGTAGTTGGATCTAACGATATTCACAATGTAATTGGGAATATAACAATAAATTTCACTAGTCCTTTTAATTTCCTGAATGATGCGTTTCATTTACAAGTTACCTTCTTCCAAAATTTTACATATAGTTTTAAGTAAAGTTAGGATTCACAATTCCAATTACATAATTATAATACATGTTACAGTCGAGTAGGTACTAATTCTGTAATCAATTAAGCATCATTTCCCTCCACACAGCATCTCAGATGACATAGGCCCTGAGGGAATTTATTTCCTCAGGGTGAGGGAATTTATTTCCTCAGGGCCTCCTGTGTGGAGTTAATGTAAAAAAAAATCATCAAACCTACCCGAGTTACGAATAACCTAACATTTGAAAATCTTCTACTACCACCACACAAAGCGGGAAATGTTGCTTGCGTTGTGATGGAGGACTTGGCCAACCGAGGAATTGAACACATGACGCCTGGGTGGGACCCAAACGCGATCTCAACTCAGCCAATGACAATAAAAAAAAAAAAAAACTTTATTCCACTTAATTTTATAATTATTCCACTTACACAAAACTGTATAAAATTAAGTGGAATAAAGTTTTTTATTTGTTTTATTATAATCTATTATAATGGACTTCCACCACGAATTATCAGTTTCAAAAATAGAGATAACCTATATGTTTTAATCCTCTGTTTTTAAGTACCCACCTAAGTAATTATTTTTTTTTAAATTATGCTAAACAAAGAACAGTTAATAGGTATGTTTTAATCTTTTATTTTTTATTATTTCTCTTTTTTTTATTTCCTCAACTTTCCTTATTTTTTTGTACAGACCATGTTCCATATGTTCATACTCATCCTAATTTGACTGTCCTAAAACGGGAATCCTCCTAGTTGGGCAGTGCAAAACATTTCTTAAATATGTAATGTTTATAAATGTATAATATTTTACTAAATAAAAAATAAAAAAATAAATACGTAGAAAATAGTGTCACGAATAATCTGTACTTATAAGCGAGATCTCAACTATCATAATTATATTTTTAAAATCAAGTTTTCGAAAGAGAGGCATGATTTGATAGCAAAGCCATTAAAGGTATTTGTAGTACTATATTTTATTTTATTTATTTATTTTTATATAACATTTAATGAATCTATCTATATAGATTTATATCTATATATACATATTGTATGAAATGTATGTACGCGCATAACTTTCGAACGACTGCACCAAATTGGATAGTTCTTTTTATGTGTTCGTTATTGTTAGGACAAGGTTTGTATAAAACTACTGGTGAGCTCTGGCATTATGAAATTTGTATAAAAAAATTGCACGCCAGCTGTTTGAAAAATGAATGTACAGGAACTGAATGTATGGAATGCGGGAAGGGGGAGGGGAACTCACATAGATGTATTCAGTAAGAAGAAAAATAAGTGTGATTTTTAGTGTGACATTCTCTAAAATACTTTTTGATGGAGTTCAACAATTGAACTTTGTTTCTTATGCTTCTGATTTCTATTCATTTATTTATATAAGTTATTTTCACCAATCAAAACTGAGCCAATGCTCAGAAAATTTTAAATTTTTTCAGCGCTTAGGCTGATATGAAACATGCAGTAAGAATGATAAGTTTTTTTTATTTCAAGATGCGGCCCTAAGATCCAAATTTAATTTAAGCCATTGAAGGCGAATATAATTCTAATAAATTAAACGAACATATGAAAGAGAACAAGACACATGGAGGTTGCTCAACCACTTTTCCACGGTGTTCTAAGGAAACAGATGGTTTCCTCCTTCACCGTACACCTCAGGACTCTAATTTTTGTTTATAAAGAAGCTGCTACTTTTTATTTAAAATGATTCTAGACCTCCAATGTCCGGGCATACATTGTTAGCAGGCAGTATGCGATTGCGTACATGTTGTTAGTTATTTATTTCACAGTATCACGTCTTATCTCCGCCACTTGATGTAGCTGAAATAAAAGTTTATTATTATGTAGGAAGAAAAGTTTATAGAATAAAGAAAAAAAAATCATATTAGATGAGATTGTTTGATTTAACCAATGCAGCTGAGCTGACCGCCGAACAAGACACAGAAAAATGAAAAAGATAATAGTCGCAACTGGGACTCGAATCTAGAACCCCTCGTCTAACTGGGATGGGCACCTCTACCAATTCGGCCATTGCCACCTTCCATCAAACCGTCATATTTTTAAATCTCATATATATTTTTTTAGAATTAACAATATTATATTTGACTAATTTTTCTATATTATACCCTTTTTATTGGAAGCAATCGTTTTAAGAACTAGTTTTTAACCTGGATAGCGTCTGTTGATTGACCTTTTTATAAAAGTCTAAGTATTTTTATAAAAGTCTTGTGACCACTCAGGCAGAACTCTTTTGGAACATTGCCTTACACCGCAATTGGAGGGATGGATTAAAAAAAATAGGGAGCTAAATCTGTTTATTCATTTAGAAAACATTTATTATACGAGGGATGTTCAAAAAGTAAGTGTACTGTGACCATAACGGGCTGTGGTTTTTTGTTTTTTTGGGGGTTGGCAGCACTGAGTGGTAGAAGGTGTCTCCCGACCAGAGCGAACATCGCAGGAACATTGTAGTAGGTACGTAAACTCACGTTGTAGTGTCCAGTTGCGTGAAAGATGTCCTGATCCGCTTTTTACTCACGAAAGGAATAACACCTACAAGAAAAAAGGAGCTCTTTTGTGAATGGAGATGATAGTGGGTTAGTCATTATACGCCTGAGAAAAAAAACATACGTCAAAGTGGTGCCACATCTATTCCCCATCTGCCAAAAAATTCAAAACCACAATTTCGGGCCAAACAAATCATGGAAGGCTGATGCCTTCTGGTCGAAATTCTGCCATAGGTGGAGACCATCAATGCAACGATATTGTGATACTCTAAAAAAATTCAAAAGACGTTAAAATTTCCTTGTGTTTTAAATCAAATTTTAATTGTATTTCAAAGTTACCAATGTCAAAGCCAAAAGGTGAAAATTTCAAATCTGTTATCGAAGCATTAAGAGGGTGTTTAAAGAATGCTAAGAATGTTAATATGTAAAATAATGGTTAAATGATAGGTAAAAACCTATCATTTAACCAATTATTTACCATTCTCAAGCCTGTATTACATTATTCAAAAGTTTCATTCGAAGTTTTACAGTCAAATATTAAGGCAGTGTCATCTGCAAAACTAATGATGTTACCAGGAATATTCAAACGGCATAAATCATTTATATAATAAATTTGAAATAACATTGGGCCAAGCACACTACCTTGCGGAACTCAAAAAGAAGATTGATGAACACCGAGCGCTAGGTGGGTAAAACTCACCTGCCGACAACTTTGACTTCTAACTACTTCACTGAGTGGTGGCCGACTAAACCTTCGTTTCTTGTGGCTTCCTTACCTACCCCCATGCAGCTACTGAGGGTCACGGAACAGTTGAGGGCGGCAAACTAAAATTATCGAGCAACGTAAATTGCCTCGGATAAATTTGACCCAACCTTACGCTCGCCGGGTTAAAAATACACTTCCCAAAGATGACATAGGCCCCGAGAGTTATTGATTTCCTCAGAGCTTCCAGTGTAATAAAGTAAAAAGATGAAAAAAATACCAATATCTAAATCTGATTTTGAAAAACTCCATATAAAGCCTGTACAATACCGGGGAACTCAGTTAGTTGCCTATAAACTCAGTCTATCTGAAGACTCGATAAATTAACTACTTAGCGAACTCTTTTTCAAAAATATTTATTTATTTGATATAATATCTTACATTTCAATTATAATTAAGCAATGTCGGCCTCACTGGATAGCTCACCTGTGCTGAGGCCTCCATTTTATAAAACAAAATACACTAAAAATTAAAATTTATAATTAAGGTAAAATGAATTATTTTATTAATTAAATAAAATTAAAATCGGCATATATTATGTTTTGTGTGTTTGTGAGTGATCTGTGTTTTATATTGGTTTTGAGTGTTACGTGTAGTAATGTGTTTTATTCTTATTTTGTTATGAAATTTTGGTAATATTGTCTTTTTTGTTCTTTAATCCATTTTTTAATTGTGAGTACGAATTTATTTTTGTTTTCTTCCATTTTATTTTCAAGGGTACGACTGTTGAATGCTTTTATAGCATGATATTTATAGTGCCTTTGTCCAAAGCTTATATTTACCGTCGGAGTTTTTATGTTATTTTTGTACGATTGTCTTACTGGTCTATTAGTGATATTTTGAGATTGTTGAAATTTGTTTTTCTGGTCAAAAATGTAGTTTAGTTTCAACTGTTTAATATATAGTCTGTATCAGTCAGTCTATGTTTTTTAAGTATTACCTTTAAGATCGTTTTCTGCGCGATTTCTAAGTGATCGATAGCTGAGTTTGTTGCTCTTCCCCAGATAATTATTCCATATTCTATTGCATATTGACTGACAAAGTGCAAAATATATTGTTTTCGTTTGTTTTATATTATATATGTTTCTTATGTTTAGGAAAATGTGTATTTTTTTGAGGAGTTTATTTGTGATTTGTTTGATATGATGTGTCCATCAAAGGTTATGGTCAATTATGATTCCTAGATATTTTATTTGTTCTGTTTTTTCTGGACAAGGGCAGCTGCAGATGCTAGTATTTAAACATTCGTGTATTTTTATGGTGTTTGTGTTGTTTCTTGGTTGTCCTGTACTATTTATACTGTACGTTGTAAATTTTGTTTTCGATATGTTTAGTGTAAGTATGTTTGAGTCTAGCCATGTTTTTACTCGCGTGATTTCTAAATTTGCTTTGTTAAATACATTATTCCAATCCTTAGATTTAAAGAGTAAAACTGTGTCATCTGCATAACTAACTATTTCACCGTTTATTTCCATGCTACAAAGTTCATTTATGTAAATAGTGAAAAGAACAAGCCCTAGTATGCTTCCTTGTGGAACTCCATATGTAATCGGCAGTGGTTTGCTAGTATGGTTATTAATTTTGAATGACAGATGTTTGAGGTAACAATAATTTTGAATGACAGAGGTAATAATTTTGAATTAAGAGGTAACAATAATTTTGAATGACAGATGTTTGTTTTATTTTGCTCCCGTATAAATTGATAATAAAATAAAGTTTACAAGTTGCAAAAGCATACAAAGTGTTATTTAAAGTGAAAGTTATAACTATACAGTGATTCAGCATTATTTACGAACCATATAAACAATAATACACTATCACAAGTGCAAAATTGGGCCGGACAGTATTCAATATAGTTGAGGTTATTTTTTGACAGTTGCTGCAGTGCACTATCTGAACAGTTATGGCCGAGAAACAAACCAGGAGCAAAGGTCTAGGTCTGAATATTCCTGACACCAGTGAGACCAACATTGGAATCTTCATGAAGCAGATGGAGAATAAATTTGAGACCATGAAAAAAGAAATGTTTCAAAAAATAGACAGTGAAAATAAAGATGCACGAACTTCTAGAGATTTTATCAGCAGCCAATATGACGACCTCAATACAAAAATGAATACTATTGCAAATTTAGTATCGGAAGTAGAAAACTTAAGAAGAGAATTAAATGAAAAAAACCTTATTATAAAAAATTTCGAAATTCGCCTGGCCAGCCTCGAACAGACTTCTAAGGAGGATGCATTAGAGGTCGCAGGAATACCACTAAGTGAAGGTGATCAACCCTCGGAGACCGTCAAGAAGCTAGCAGCGGCTGTAGGTGTAGAGCTTCTTCCCCACGATATCCTGGAAGCCAAAAGGATTCCCGATAGGCGACCCGGAGCTCCCCCGAAAATTTGTATAAGATTCACGGATATTCGCAAAAGAAACCTACTACTAGTAAACCGAAAAAAAATTCACCATGATATCTTAAAATACTTTAACTGTGAAAAGATTTTTATAAGTGCTATTCTCAATCCTTATTTTAAAGAACTTTTATGGAAAACCAAACAAATATGCAAGGAAAAAAAGTTTTCGTATGTTTGGTATAAAGACGAAAAAATTTTGGTAAAGAAATCAGACACGGATAAAATAATATACATTAAACATTCTGATGACTTGTGTAAAATTATTTAGGAGGTTGATGAGCTCTGTCACATGTCGAACATTGGACCGATCGCTCTTACCATACAAAACCTGATCCTGACTGTTCACTGAAATTCTTGTTGTGAAATCATTCTAAAATGATTGTTTCCAAACGGTCAGAAATCATATATTTTACCGATGTACTACTATCGGGTATAGGGCGAACTCCCAGTTTTAGCCACTGTGACGGGGCTCCCAAGACATAATAAAGTTCCATTGTAAATTGTTCTTAAAAATGGCTAGACTGATTTTTGATAATGAAACAGTATTTTCTGATAAAATTAATAATTATGTATCTTCAGATATAAAGTTTTGTAATTTACTAATGAAAGACTACACGAACCTAAAAATTTTTCACCATAATGTTCGATCCATAAATAAAAATTGGGAAGAAATACTCACTTTACTGAATAATCTAAAGGTTAAATTTGATATAATTATTCTATCAGAATGTTGGATTAATGAACTATATGTACCAAAACACCTTCCCGATTACACTCACTTCTCCACAAAAACCCATCACAATCAGAATGACGGCATTATTATATATGTGAATAATGTACTGAATGTTCAGACTTTGGAAATATTAATCCCGGGTGCAAATTGTCTACAAATATCGTACGGTGACACGTGCATACTAGCAATGTATAGATCTCCCTCCTACCACAATATAACCCCATTCATACAAAGCCTAAATGAAAAATTATCACAACTTGCGCATAAAAAACACTTAATTTTAGTCGGAGACATTAATATTAACACTTTACCAAATAATTCACACCCACAATGCCAAGATTACTTAAACCTACTTAGTTACCATGGATTGATATCTACAATAAATCACCCAACTAGGGTTACCAAAGAATCCAGCTCTTGTGTTGACCACATTATGATAAAAACGAATAATCCATATAAAACACTTGTTTTTGAATCTACTATTACTGACCACTATGCAACTATGATTTCATTAAACACACCGTCAAAAAATACAAAAATGAAACACAGTTATTGCATAAAACGAGTTGATTATGAGAATCTAAAAAAATCTTTTTCCTGTAATTATTGGCACAACTTACTACACATACCCAACGCTGAAGATGCATGGTCTTACTTCATAGACAAACTACAAACTGAAATAAATAACAACACTAATTCTATAGTAAAAACAATCCCTCACAAATTTAAACCTCTAACTCCCTGGATAAATCACACCATTATAAATTGTATAAGAAAAAGAAACTTACTCCATAAAAAAACTTCATTGAATCCTTCTGACACTATACTTAACAACTTTTACAAAAGATATAGAAACATATGTACAAAAGTCATCAGAAATGCTAAGGAATTATATTACAGACATAAAATAGAAGAAAGCAAAGGTAATCCAAAAGAAATGTGGAACATCTTACGCGAAGCTACTCATACTAAGCCTAACTTAAACACTGATCTAAAACAACTCAATATTGATGGACTGACTGTCGACTTCTCAAAGAATCCGGAAAAAATTCTAAACCATGCCAATGATTTTTTCACTAATGTCGGGAAAAAATTAGCAAACAAAATTTCCTCCCCGAATTCTAATACAAAATTACAGGAAAAACCACATATACCCCATTCTGAACAATTTAAATTTCAAACGGTTACACATGACGATATTAAGAATACAATTAACTCATTAAAAGACACAAAGTCCGCCGGTATGAATGGCATCACCGTAAATTTACTCAAGACACTTGTTCATGAACTATTGGAACCTCTCACTTACATAATTAACCTCAGCATATCACAGGGAATTTTTCCTAAACAATTAAAGCAAGGGCTCGTCATACCCATATACAAAAGTGGTCTAAAAGTGGACATTAACAATTATAGGCCCATAACAATACTTAACTCACTCTCGAAAGTAGTTGAAAAAATAATTAACCAACAACTGAAAACATTTTTGGAAAGCAAGCAACTACTCTCCGAAAATCAATTTGGCTTTCGGTCAAATAAGAGCACTGCCGATGCTATTATTGCTGTTACAGACTTTCTTGTTTCAAATTTAGATAAGGGTAAAAAATGCATCTCTATCTTCCTAGACCTCTCAAAAGCTTTTGATACTATCTCCTTTGACATCCTTGTTAATAAACTAAACACAATTGGTATAAGAGGGAAAGATCTAGAATTTCTTCAAAGTTACTTAACTAATCGAACTCAAAGTGTCAAAATCGAAAACAAATTCAGCCAACCCCTCCCTATAACCTACGGAGTTCCCCAAGGAAGCGTATTAGGCCCTACTTTGTTTCTCATATACATAAACGATCTTTGTAACCTAACGATAGATGGAAAAATTGTAAGTTTTGCTGACGATACTGTGCTACTCATTCAATCCGACACTTGGTTAGACGCATACAAAATGGCTGAGACATCAATTAACTCTGTTAAAAAATGGCTAGATATTAATTCTCTTGCACTATATACTACCAAAACAAAATACATTACTTTTAGTATTAATATCGTTGGCCAACCTAATCAAGATGTTGAAATAAAAGTACATGAATGTTCTTATATTCATGATACATTCTGTCAATGTCCTTGCCTAGATCGAACGGACCATATCAAATACCTTGGTCTTACATTTGATCAATATCTTAAGTGGAATACACATTGCCTACTCATCACAAATAAACTTAGAAAACATATTTATTTCTTCAAAAACATTAGAAACATACTAGATTCCAAATCTATGAAAATTGTTTATTACTCCCTTTGTCAATCAATCATTGAATATGGAATAATCGCATGGGGAGGTGCAACACTATCCGCTATAGATTCATTATCGAAGGCACAAAAATTAATTATGAAAGTTATTCTTAAAGTTCCCATAATAACAAGTACTGTAGATATATTCAACAAATTCCATGTATTAGATATTCGACAAATTTACACAAAAACAATCTTAACTCATCTGTTTAAAAATAAAACAAATACATTTTATGAAAATACCCAAAATATTGTAAACACGCGGCACAAAACCAAAGAACTCATACAAACACCTAAAACAAACACAACATTTGGTCAAAGAAATTTCAAATACATTGCGTCTAAAATATACAATAACCTACCTGACAAAACAAGACAATCGAATAATATTAACAAATACAAAATTCTGATAAAAAAATGGATCATCGAAAAAGGTCGTGCAATAATTAGTCACCTCACCCAAATATAATCCTCCTATCCCATTATTGTTACCACTACTACCAACCTGAAATTTTTATCAAATATTTTTACTTAATTGAAAAATGTATTTTATTTAATATTTATAAAAAATATTTGTAAACTAGTCTGTCTCGACACAGGATTTCCTAGTGAGACAGGCAAGGCCAAAAAAAAAAAAAAATGTTAACTTAATTGTATAGATGCATAAATAAATAAATAAATAAATTTTGACTTGTTGTGTTCTATTACTCATATAACTATTTAATAGTTGGAGTTCCTTGTCGTTGATACCCATGTTATTTAATTTTTTTAAAAGTGTATTGTGACAGATTGAATCAAAGGCTTTAGCTAAATTTAGATATATCGCTTTACATTTGTATATCGATATATCTGTACGATGAACCTACGCCTGAAGATATAATACTATTATATAAATTTGTTAAAAAAATCACCCCCGTATATATTTAATGTATATTTTTTAAATTTATTTGTAATTAAATATTATTAACTAGCTGACCCGGCGAACTTTGTATCGCCTCAGAATCAATAACTGTTGTGTTAACTTATTAGCTGAATCAAATTCAGTTTTTTTATTAAGTTAAAAATTACATAATGAAGCCGATGCGCAACTGTGCGTGTTTTATTTTTGCCAGTATCAGAGATGGTGTTGTGTACGGATTTATATTTTTTATTATTTTCTTACTTTTCCACTTACTTACGCGAATTGCGTTTCATTTTCTATATTCTTGTGAGGGAGATTTATTATAATTATTGTATTTTTCCTTTGGATGGGTGCAGACATACGTTCATTTTCGACTATTGACATTTAGTGTGTAAGAAAGAGTAGCAGCATTATAAGAACAAAAGCAAAACAATCAGCGCATTGATGTTTGATGTTTTTGAATTTTTGGAATTCACTCACTATTCAATATTATATTTACCACAAAATTACTGCAACTCTTTCAAAAGATGAGAATTTGTTCCATACGTTGTATATTCGCATATTCATCGTACGAGGAAAAAAAATTTCTACATAATTTTTTTTCGTGAATTTTTCCGATGTTTTAATAGCTATTCTGCTATTCGGGACGGAGACAAATACAACAAATCAAAGATCATAAAAAATCGGTCCAGCCGTTCTTGAGTTATAAATGGTGTAACTAACCCGACTTTGTTTAATATATTAAGATAACCAAATATAGAGTAAATGAGACAGAGCGCTTGGCTATTAGGCTAAATGAAACATTTGTTTCCATTCAAATTTGCATGGAAGGCACTTCTAGTTATCATCTTTATTTATTGGCAGGATACTAAAATTGGAGGTTACAAATGAGGAGGTTCTCCAACGAATCGAAGGAGGAAGGCACCTGCTCAGGACCTTGTCCGAAAGGCGTGCAAGATGGATCGGCCATGTTATACGACAAGAAGGCCTCTTGCATGCCATAATGGAGGGTATGACCGAGGGGACAAACTCTAGCGGACGCCCACGCCGAGAGTACCTAGAGGACCTGCTGGTGGACGTGCGCTGCTCATCATATGCAGAATTCAAAAGAGCCGCACAAGACAGGGAAGAATGGAAGAGAAGATTAGAGGAAATTGCTGCAAACCAATACCAGGATTGAAACCAGACAGAGAGACTAAAATTAATTATTTTTATTAAACAAAAATAATAATTATAATTATAAATAATTATTAATTTGGTATTCTACGCTCTTAATCATACCATAAATTAAGATTTACTGTTCATAAAAGTCAGTGGCACAGAAATTAAAAATTTTGCAATACTAATTATTAACTTAGCCCCGTTAACCGTTGCTTTGGGAGATAGGCGAATTGTTCATTCGTTCTTCGTCCAACCTCTTCGAAGCGCTGCAGTAGCTCGTGAGCCTTATTACAGTTATAAATTGTGTACTTAATATTAGGACATTAATCATAATCTGTCTTTATTTAGGTAAATAAAATATTATTCAAACGATTGCATTGTCTCGCAACAATAACATTTGGCTGTCAACAGTTTTTTTTGTTTTGCTCTTTCAAAAATCATCTTAAACCAATCTTTTAATTGTTTTTTGGCTGTAAAAAGTGTAGTGTGTTGTGTCTTGAGGACTCTTCTCCCCCTGATCTTCCAGGAGTCACTTCTTGCTGCTCATTTTCAGATATTTATATACTTTTCTTTCTACTTTTATTTCTGTCACTTTTTGTACTTCCTGTAATTTGAACAATGGAGGAGTATTTCCCTCCTTTACCTCCTACAAAGCCCCCAGATCCCCCTCCTGACCCTCCAGATGGAGACATTTCGGACATTTCAGAACCCTCAAACATTTCAGACCCTTCAAACATTTCAGACAGTGAATCTGTCATCCTAACCTCAATAAAAAAAAGAAAATTCAATCCCTCTTCCCCACAAAAACATGATTCGCCTTCGTCTTCACAGTCCCCACCAGCTCTTCCTCAACCTTCTCCAACAAACTTTTACTCTATTCATTCCCGTGGCCCCTTCATTGTATATGCGCAAAAAACTGAACAAGGTAAAACCATACATCCTCTTGAATTTGGTAAATTCCTTTCAACCAACAAGAACCTTTCGATTAAGCCCGGAGGTGTAAAAGCCGAGGGTCGCTTCCGAATCTCTATTGAATTCCTCTCAGGTTCAGCCGCCAACAACTTCATCAAAAACATTTTTATTACATCTAATTCTAAATTCAAGGCGTACATCCCAACTTTCAATGTCACTCGAATGGGCCTGGTCAGGGGTATCTCGACCGATCTGTCCATTCCAGAAATTCTGTCTTCTCTTTCAACCCCCCAACATATCGGCAATCCCATAAAAGCCAGGAGGCTAAATTATAAGGACACCTCTGAGGGCATCGTTTCCTGGAAGCCCTCCCAATCTGTTGTGATCACATTCGAAGGACAATCTCTTCCCTCTCATATTTATTTATTTTTCAACTCCTTACCAGTTGAAATGTACACTTACCCCACCACCCAATGTTATAATTGCTGCCGTTTTGGTCATACCAAAGCTGCATGCAGATCCCCTCCCAGATGCTTCAAATGTGGAGAAAACCACACGGCTGACCAATGTTCTTCTCTCTCTTCACCTAAATGTTTTAACTGCTCAGGCGCTCATTCCGCCATTCACTCTTCTTGCCCTGAACAATCTCGCCAAAAAAGTATAAAAATTTCCATGGCCTCTGAGAACTTGTCTTTTCTGCAGGCTTCTAAACTATTCCCGCCTGTCAAAAAATCTTTTGCCGAGGTTTTATCCAGTAACTCTCCATCCAACCCTCTCCCCTTCTCCTCAACATCTTCTCGTTCAACTAAATTTATGTACAAAAACCCTGTCTCTAAACCGGCTCCTGGATACGATCGGCAACAACACAACTCACTTCTCTTAAATCCCAATGGTTCTCCTCTTTCAAATGCCACAAATGGGTGTGCAAACAACTATAATTCGTCCTCAACAAACCATCAAAAACTTTCTGAACAACTCTCACAAGATAATTCTTCATTTATACAAACTCTTATTATGCTTCTAATTGACCTAATTTCTTCTCAAACAAATCTACCGTCCAACGCTGCTTCTATTATTTCCACGTTAAAATCATTTGTTCAAAATGGCACTTCAAGATGTCAGAATACTTCAGTGGAATAGCCGCAGTGCTATTTCTAACAAATCGAACCTTCTTAACCTATTAAATTCAAACCTTGTTTCTGTGGCTGCTGTCTCGGAGACATGGTTTACTCCATCCACCCACTTTAATGTGGGAGGGTACTCCTGTCTCCGTGATGATCGCCCGGAAGGTACGGGCGGCGGTGCTGCCCTTTTTATTAAAAAATCCCTTCCGTTTTCCCCAATAAATAATATCAAACCCCCCAATGCTGACTTTCAAATGGTTGCAGCTAAAATAAAGGACACATCCTTTGTTTCTATCTATATTCCTCCATCATCTCACTTCAATAAGCAAGCTTGGTTACAAATTGTCCGTCAACTAAGCCCTCCATTCTTTTTATTGGGCGATTTTAATGCCCATTCCCCCGTCTGGGGTTCTGCTTTTTCTGATCGAGATGGTCGAAATGTTATGGATTTTTTAGATGAATCCAACCTTTTCCTTTTGAACGACGGATCTCCTACGAGAATCTCTCGCCCCAACACAAACCCCAGTGCAGTGGATCTCTCCATATGCTCTACAAATCTGGCACCTCTCTCCTCGTGGGTGGTGTCCCCCGATCCTTGCTCCAGTGATCATTTCCCGATCACCATCACTTATCAAACTTCTTTCCATTCAGACAAGTCCCATATTTCGACGAAGATTAAAACAAAACACACCAAATGGGACGAATTTAACTCGCATATGGATAAGTTTATACAAAATTTACCCTCTTCCGATATATTATCTGTCAAAGATGACTACGATAACTTCAAATCGATGCTCATAACTGCAATAAATAAATCAAATCCTCCCCCTAAAACCAAATCTCTTAAAAAACTCCCTCCGACTCCCTGGTGGGATGAGGAATGTTCTAAGGTAGTGAGAATTCGGAAAGCTAAATCTCTTTCGTATCGTCACAATATGACTATGGAGAACTATCTTATATACAAAAATGCCGAAGCCAATGCCAAAAGGGTATTGAGGTCAAAAAAAAGATCTGGGTGGTACAACTTCTGCAGTTCAGTATCTCCGAATACTCCAATTTCGGAAGTTTGGTCTATTATTCGAAGATTTCGATCCTCCTTCAGTTCAACATCTCCTCGAGCGTCTCATTCTAAATGGATAGATGAGTTCTTGGACAAAATTGCCCCCCCTTCTGTACCTAACTTAGATGAAATAACTCCCATCCACAACACTCCTATGTCTGATCATTGGCTAGACTCTCCATTCACTTTAATTGAATTAAAAAATTGTTTAACAACAGTCAAAGACTCATCTCCAGGCAGAGATGGTATTCCTTATAGCATTATCAAAAATAGTAATGATAATGTTCTAAATCACTTCCTAAGCATCTTAAATAAAATCTTCCAGTCTGGCATAATGCCTGATGACTGGAGTTCTCAAATAATCATCCCAATCCTAAAATCAAACAAATCACCCAATTCTGGATCCAACTACAGGCCAATTGCTCTTTCATCTACCCTCAGTAAAATTTATGAAAAATTAATTAAAAACCGGTTAGAATTTTTTGTCGAAAGTAATCAGCTTCTCTCTCCATCTCAATTTGGATTTAGGAAAAAAAAATCTACGCAAGATAACCTTGCCATCATCAGCACTGATATTAATTTATCCATTTCTAACCATGAAGTATGTCTTGCAGTCTTTATAGACATAGAAGGTGCCTTTGACAATGTTTCCATCCCAATCCTTAAAAAAAAACTTTTAGGCCTTGGCCTTCCACCCATGTTTGTCCAATCTATTATTAATCTATTTCTTGATAGAAAAATTTTCATTGAACTACCAGATGTTACTCCTCAGAGTAGATCAATTTGGAAAGGTTTACCCCAAGGCGATGTATTATCCCCTATACTGTATAATATATACACGTACGATATGCATGTCTCTATTCCCCCTCAAGTAAAAGTTATTGAGTTCGCAGATGATTTAGCTTTCTTCTTATCATCCAAAATCATCCCACTTGCCGTCAAATATCTTAATGAAGCCATGGATGCCCTTTGCACATGGCTCACTTTAAATGGTCTGGAACTTTCAGTTCAAAAGAGTCAGTGTGTCACCTTCTCAAACCGTCATAAAAATCCTCCTGTTCAAATTTTATTTAAAAACTCTCCAATCCCCAACGCCTCTGAAGTAAAATTTTTGGGAGTAACATTTGATAGGAAACTTAAATGGTCTTCCCATATTCACAATATAGTTACTAAATGTGAAAAAAATTTAAATATCATCAGATCATTGACTGGCGTTTGGTGGGGTGCTCACCCTACCTGCATTAAGTTGCTTTACAATGCACTTATTCGAAGTCATCTCGACTATGCCTGCCCACTTTTTAGTACTGCCTCCAAAAATGCACTCAGTAAATTAGACAAAATTCAATCGAAGTCATTGCGAATAATAACTGGAGCGATGCAGTCGTCACCCATCAATTCCCTTCAAGTGGAATGTTCTGACCCCCCACTTTATTTAAGGCGACAACTGTTTGCTGACAAATTTGTTCTTAAATGTTTAAATTCTAAATGTCATCAGGTTATTCCCAGAGTTTCGCTGTTCAAAGACTCAACACATTCATCTACAATCAGAGCTCGAACTAAACCTCTTCCTGCCATCTGTAAAAATTTTCGCTCTCTCTCAGAGCTTCAAATTATCCAAAATGATCTTCTTCCACTATACAAATTAAAATATAGTCACGTCACCCTATCCCCAACAATTTTGGAAGGGATCGGCATCCTTAAAAGTCATTCCAATCTCCCAGCCCGTACTGTTAATAATATGTTCAATGACATTATTTCTTCTAAATGGCCCAATTCTTCTCCTTTATTTACTGATGGCTCCAAATCTCCTGACTCTCCTAACTGTGGTATAGGTATTAACGTTTACCACAATAATTCTAATGATAGAATATTTTATTCAATTTCAAACCAATTTTCAATATTTTCTGCTGAGTGCATTGCAATAATTGAAGCACTCAAATATATAATCAAAAATAATTGTGAACATTCCCTTGTTCTCTCTGACTCTCTCAGTTCCCTCCAAAAACTTAAATCCTGTCCTCTTCTTCATCCTGATGATCACTTTGTATGTCTCATTAGAGTGCTGATAGCCTCCATTCAAAGCTCTGGAAAAACCGTAATTCTTGTTTGGATTCCTGGACACATTGGCATAGTGGGTAACGATATTGCAGATTCTTTGGCAAAACAAGGAGCGTCCAACCCTATTGTTACCCTCGTAAACCATATTCCCCTATCTGATATTTTTTCCATCATCAAAGATAGATCCCGCAATGTTTGGACAGAGCATTGGAACATTGCCAGTCAATCCAAGGGAGCTCGCTACGCCTCAATACAAAGGACTATCCCATCAAAACCGTGGTTTCAAAAATTTCCCCATTTTTCCAAAAAAGAAATTTCCTCACTTATTCGAATGAGAATCGGTCATTGTTCCGTTCCTTCTCACCTTTTTAAAATTCACATCCTTGACTCCCCAGATTGTACGTTCTGTGGTCTAGATGTGGGCACTTTAGATCACATATTTTTTGGTTGTCCCTCTCTAAATAAATATCCTCTTTTCTATCAAGCGTTATCTAAAATTGCCTCCCCTCCATTCAACATTTCATCTCTTCTAAGTCTGAACTCGACTCCAATCTTCCATATAATTCTGAAATTTGTACATTTAAATAAAATTAATATTTAAATTCACCTTTCCCTTTCTTTGTAATTTTAAATGATGGCCTAGAACACCCTTGAAGGGTGAAAGCCAGAAATAATTGAAAAAAAAAAAAAAACGATTGCATTCACTTCTGCTGCATATATATTTATTTATTTGTTTATTAAGACAGACAAAGTACATTATAATACAAGTTATAAGATGTTAAATTTTAACATGGTTATGTACCTATTACGTAAGTCATAGATTGTCATTTGGTAGTTACGCCTGACATGTGTAATAACGGGTTTTAAAACTTAATTAGTGAATGAACAAGTAATAATAATAAAAATAAAGAAAAGGGAGGGGGGGGGGGGGGGAGATAATGAGACATTTTAAAAGAAGAATTATATGCTTACTAAATTGTAATTGACTGATTAAGGTTTAGCGAAAGGTTAAGTGTAAGTGGTTTTGAAATTTATAATATGTATTTACATCACGCCAAGAAATTTAATAAATTAGTTTTGTATGTTTTCAAGGAATCATGGAAAATGTATAAATGTAGTAATTTTTCGTAGTGGGTATAAGTTGTGATTGCGCGAGTAATTGGTGAGTTACTTGCTGCATAGGTGTTGTTAGCTTCAATATGAAAAAGAGAAATATTTAATAAATAAAATAAAGAGGATATTTAAAATTGTAGTAAAAATGTGCTGTAAGTAGGAACTATTTTATTTCCTTCAGAACTGCGTAGAAAGAATATGCTGACTGCAATATCTGAAAAAGAAAAAAAGAAAATTATTTTCCACTCAAGATTGATTTCCACAAAAAAGAGAAGTGTTCCTACTTGACTGATAAACATAAGCAAAACATAATCGCAAATTATGTTCAAAATACAATTAGTCAACTAGTTCTAGGTTAACTAAGTTACCCAGTATGTACAATGAAACCAAAAGCAAAAAAAAAAAGTGAAAAATATTTAAAAGAAGGAGAAAGGATTTATAAAAACTGTCGATCAAATGACCCCTAATGATAAAGGCAAGGCACAAAAATATGGAAAAAAGATAGCAAGAGAACCTAGGCACTGATTTGCTCTTCAAAATGTTTTTTTTTTGTTGTTGTTTATTTAGGAAACATACAGTTGTAAATATACATTTATTTTACATTTAGTGGTGAACATAATTATAAAGTGAAGTTTCATTTATGATTTAAAATAAGAAATGGTTACAGATTAGGAAGCAAGTAGATATTGATAGTAAAACTAACTTAACTAACTAACCATCACGCCGTTTCCCCGCAGGGGTCGGCAGAGAGGACGGACCGCCACACAACTCGATCTCGGCACACATTCTTTGCCTCGTTCACATTCATACATCGTCTCATACATGCTCTTCTATTATTCCGACTCTTCACATGGCCCGACTCAAGTATCTGATTCACTTGGTCGTGCCATGTCTTACTCGGGCGTCCGCGACTTCTTCTACCATTCACATTTGCATCATATATTCTCCTTACACTCCTTTCCTCGTTCATTCGCTCTACATGTCCAAACCATCGGAGAGTCCCTTTCTTAATCTTACACATCACGCTTACATCAGCCTTGCATTCTTTGCGGATATCCACGTTTCTCTCACGATCGTACATGGTTTTACCACGCATTCGCCTCAGGGATCTCATTTCTACAGCATTCAGTCTACTTTCATCCTTCATCTGCCAGTTCCATCCCTCACTGCCATACATCAGCGTAGGTACCAGCACTCCATTATGGACGGCTAGTTTCGCGTCTTTGGACAGTTTTTTATTACCGCCAACGGCATTCAGTCCTCCATTAATGGAGTTACCGGCATTCACCCTTCTTTCAATATCTCTATCAGCCTTCCCATCTTTCGTAAACATAATACCCATATACACAAACTCATCCACCTGCTCCAAGTATTTATAATATATAATAGTTATGGATAGTTATAATATTATAAAGTATTAGTAAAAAGTGAGTAAAAAGAAAAAGTAAACCATAAAGAAATAATAGTTTTCTTTTAAGTATAGTTTATATATTTACATTTTTATTTATAAATTGTTTTATATAACATTGTAGGGTTAATTTAATTTTAAACGTTTTAAGGGAACAGTGGAAAATATCGATATCTCTCAGGGCGTTGTAAGATTTGCAGATACGTCCGAGCAAAGAATTTTGTGCATATTTCGATTAGAAATGTTGTATAAAAAATAGGGTATTCGATCTGGTATTGCGTTCGAGGCAACGAATTGCAATCCTTTCTAACAGATCTGGAGAGTCAATAAGGCATTTCACAATCTTGTATAGAAACAGAATGTCAGAAAATTTTCTCCGTTAGTAAAGAGCAATAGGTTTTCACTAGTGATTTTCGAAACGTTACGAAAGGTGTTATAAAAAAAATGGTTTGAATATTTTCAATTCGGTTAATATCAGTTTGGTATTGTAGATTCCAAATGACAGATGCGAATTCGAGATGAGATCTTACATACGCCATATATAGTAGTTCAAGTGTAAAAGGTTTATTGAACGGTTTTGTGATGCTTGTGTTTATGATCAAATGCCACAAAGGAATTATGATAGTCTGATTAATGATTAATATGAGTCTGATAACAATGATAGTCTGATTATAAGCTAAGAACAATATGGAATAAAAATTGATTTTATTAATTATTTTATTGCGTCAAAATCTCTCCCCTGGTCAAATTAGTATCTACCCTGATCTTGTTGTCTCTATCCTGCCCGATGTATTTACCCTGGCCTTCTGTAAAGTAACGAAATATGTATAAAGCGACTTGCTCTTACGTGAAGAGGTACATTAATAGAACTAAGATCCTAATATAAGTATTTAATACGCACAAGAATTTAATATTTACTATGAGATTTTCGAAATAAAAATTCCAATTTATTTCAATTACAATATCAATAACATTATTCTCGTCTTCAAATTTTTTTTTTTTTTTTTGGTTTGGCAATGGGGTCAAGTACCAGTGGCTGATATATTTTTAAACCATATAGAAAATAAAATATTTAATAGTTCTGCCTTATTACTTAAATATGTATATTTTTATAAACGTTACGTAGATGATATTTTTTGTATATGGACCGGCAACAAAAGACAACTTCAAGTGTTCCTTAATTTTTTGAACAAAATTCATAAAAACATTAAATTTACATTAGAAATAGGAATTAATTGTAGCATAAATTTCTTAGATTTAAACCTAACTGTAATTAAAAATAAAATTGAATTTAATATTTTTAGAAAAGAAACATACGCTGATATAATTATACACAACTCATCTAACCATCCATTTTCACAAAAACTCTTAGCTTTCCATTATTTGATCAATCGGTTAATTAATATCCCGCTATCCCCAAATAATTTCAAAGCTGAGCTTAGCACAATTAAAATAATTGCATCTAATAATGGTTATAACCCCAAATTAATAGACGACATATTGAACAAAAAATATAAGAAAAAATTTCATTTGTCCTACATTTACCCATTGCTTAGTGATAATATAAAAAAACAATGGAGAAAAATATTGTTTGTAAATCATCAAACCTCCAATTTAATCGGGAAAAAAATCCCTAATACAATACAGCCAGCTTTTTATACCAATAATAAATTGAAAAATTATATTTTAAATAACAAGGACAAAGACCAAAAAATGAAAAAATCCGGAGTTTACCCATTGAATTTTAATGATTGCAATCATTTTTACGTAGGTAAAACTTGCAGAAATTTTGAAACGAGGATTAAGGAACACTTGAGATGTCTAAATAGCAATAATTATTCGGAATTTGCTAACCATCTAATTGAATTTAACCATTCATTTGATATAAATACTGGTTTTAAAATTTTACACACTAACGTTAGTGGTTTTCAATTAGATCTTTTAGAAATATTAGAAATTAGGAAAAATGTCAATAAAAATTTAAATATTATTAATAACCAAATTAATTTTGTGAATAACCCTATTTTAAACATATTTCCATTGTAATTTTGTCTATGATCTTCTAAGCAACCCCCTCCCCCCTGTTTATCTTCTAAGCTCCTCCTCTTTCCGCCACTCTCCCCCCCCTCCAACTAATTCCATTTCCACCCACGCCTGTCTTTATATGCTTGATAATTTAGTTTTTAGTACATATAATGTCCTGATGAAGAGAACATCGTTCTAGAAACATGTCGACTTTTTAAATAAAGATTATTGTGGTAAAAACAAAGTGTTTTAATAATTTAATTAACATTATTCTCGAGCTGAAATTAATGACTAAGGTGTTACTTTCGACACTAAACTTAGTTTCATATCACACTTTGAAAATATCTCAAAGAAGGGTTTAAAATTGTTAGGTTTTTTATTAAGAGTGGCTAAAGATTTTACCAACATTAAAACATTAAAACTTCTGTATACATCACTAGTGAGGAGTCAGGTTAAATATAACTAAACTTTATGGTCTCCTCACTATAACGTGAATTCTCAAACAATAGAAAGAGTACAAAAAAAATATCCTTTTTTTTTAAAATTATAAACTAAAAATACCGAAAAACTTAAAAAATACCGATAGAACTTTAAAAATACCGAAAGAAATTAAATTAAACTACACAAATCTACTGCGTTTATATAATCTATTATATTTGAGTGACAGAAGAACTGTCTTTGATGTAGTATTTTTATTTAAAATCTTGCATAGTATAATTAACAGCCCTGAAGTCTTGGCGCTCATAAATTTTAATGAGCTAGCCAGAAACACAAGGTCAACACTACCGTTGTATTGTGGAAATACTACGACCATGGCCCATTTCAATATACCACTACACAGAATTCAAAACTTAGGCAATATGTTTTCGCACATAGATGTATGAAATGTGTCGCTGATATAATATAAGCATTAAATAATGAAATCATTTATCCATAATTCAAGTAATCATTAAGGAAGTTCTTTCGTAATTTATTATATTACATTGAGAAATTTACTAAACATATCTCTACCTATCTTATTACACAGATTTTCTTAATTTTATTGTTTCATTGGAAATAAGGTTTGATTCCTGTAGTATGTTCTCAGCATGAAATATATTTTACTTATTATTTACCTACCATTAAATATTTTCAAAGAGCCACTTTAAGTTAAGTCATTTGCATATATTATACATACATATATTTATATATAGTAGCATTTATTTTCGATTTGTTATCTGCACAACTACATATGTCTTTCTCAACTATTTCTTACTGTTTTAGAGCTGTATTTTTCATGTTGTTGCTATGACTTATACTATATTATATTATGTAAAAGCTGAAAGGAGCTAATATTATAAATAAATACATAATAACAAGCGGTTAATTTTCTTCAACGAAGGGTAGGCGAAAGTGCTTTGGGAGGTCAATCCTACTTTTACAACTGGAAATCTTTTTTAAAATTTTTTTATTTTTATTATGCTAGACTTTTAATTACTCCCCGTTACTGGCCGTATCACTACACTATTATACTACCATAATATAATTTAGAATTTAATGTTATAGGGAAAGGTACCATGCATATGTAATCAAGTCCATCATCACCATCACCAATCAAATCATGGTGTTTGAAAGAGAGAGTACGAAAACAGTGTGCAATATAGTTGTGAATATTGAAAACTTCGAGCAGGTGGATGAGTTTGTGTGTCTGGGTAGAGTGTTTACGAGAGATTTGAAAGCTGATAGAGATATTAAAAAAAGGGTAAATGCAGGTTACTCCATTAATGGAGGACTGAATGCCGTTGGCGCTAATACAAAACTGTCAAAAGAAGCGAAACTAGCAGTCCACAATGGAGTGTCGGTACCTTCCCAGATGTATGGCAGTGAGGCATGGAACTGTCAGAGGAAGGATGAAAGCAGACTGAATGCTGTTGAAATGAGATCCCTAAGGCGTATGTGTGGTAAAACTATGTATGATCATGTAAGAAATGTGGAGATCCGTAAAGAATGCAAGGCTGATGTAAACGTAATGAGTAAGATTAAGAAAGGGAAACCTCAGATGGTTTGGGCATGTAGAGCGAATGAACGAAGAAAGTAGTGTAAGGAGAATATATGACGCAAATGTAAATGCTCAAAGGCGTCGGGGACGCCCGAGGAAGACATGGCATGATCAAGTGAATCAGCTACTTGAGACGCGCCATGGCAAGATAAATGATAAATGATCTGTTTATATATAGTGTTAGCAGCATGTTTGAATATTGCCGCTTCACACGTTTGCTCATCCGCCCCCAGAGGTCCTACTATCGCCTCTGGCGGCCAACAGGAAACTTCACCAGCTGTGGCGGCCGGTAAAGAAGGGAACTACTAACGCTTCCTGGCTGGCGGCACTGAAGAACTACCAACAGCACGGGCCACGGGCAGCGAACGGCAGGCTCCGGCTGGATTTACAAATGGCGGAAGATAATCTTGCTGATTCTTGAATGTTATTGTCAATTAACGTGGAGACAATATATTTCATCATAAATATTAACTTAGCATTTTATGATTGCTAACAATAGTATAAGAAAATAAATTATCGTACATTTTTTAAAGTTTCATGGCTAAGGTCTTGGAATGGGCCTCCAGAAGTTTTAAGAGTCTTCTGAGAATTGTGTAAAGCCACCAGAATGAGCTTTCTGTCCGTAGGATCCATTTCAGGCCAAGGGGTGGAATAGTAGGCGAAAGCTATTTCTTCACTCTGAAAATACAAAACATACCAATTATAATGTATCATTGATTATTGAAATTAAAAGGTCACATTTAAAAGAATTAATCATTACATATTTTATAAAAAAGTGTACAAAAGTGTGCTTCCCGCTAAAACTCAGAAACGAGTCCCGGTACGATCAAGGGAGTTATATTGTGTGATAGCCCTCTACTCCCCTTGCAGGGCGTGCTTTTTAAGATAATATAAAGGTGAATGTTTCACTATCTAGAAATTTCTAAAAGAGTCCAGAACATCCGAGAGTATTTGAGATTATTCCACAACTTTCCAGAACATCCTTGATCATTCTGGAATGTTGGGGAATGTTCGGGAATAGGGAATCGGGAACATTATTGTGGAACATTCCAGAACACTCTCCAATGTTGTGGAATGTTCTGGAACATTGTGGACCATTCTAAACCTTCTTTGTATGGGTGGGTCTACCCATTGGTTGGGGTATATAAAGCAAGATCAGTCGTGGGTTCGAACGTCATTTCAATCTCATATCAACTCCTTGAGCAAAGACGGGTACCCCAGCTAGGTTACAGTGGAAAAATGAAATGCACGGGACATGTAAGCAATTTGGAAACGTTAATAAATATACAATTTTTTCTATCATAAGAAGGCAGCTTATATATCTTAAAAAAATTATAATAATATGTTAGTGTAATAGTAAAAGAGGCTCATTATGACATGGAAAATATTGTAGAATTTTGTCCTGCGAAGGAATGATTGCGGCTTACCAAATATATAGTATGCATCTAAATAACAAATGCGAGGACAGTACCGAAAGTATAGTCAATCTCTTTGCAGATTCATTCAAACGTTTTTATGATATCTATTATATTCTCGATAACGACAACTTAACTTAAACTATTGTTTCATTGGTATTTCAGAATCAGTTTAGCTGCAAAGATATACAAACCAAAAACATTGTTTGGTTCAGATTTAATTAAACCATTTTGTGATTAAGGGATATTCCGAACCATTATCTTAACTACTTCTATACATATTTAATCTTACGATTAAAGACTGAATTAAGCCTGAAATTTGGAAGCTGTCGAAAGTGGTGAACAAAGATGGATGTCGAGTGTCAACTGTCAAGTAACCAACTACCACCTTGTAGCGATTCTTTCTTTCCCTAAAAAGCCCCTCCACACAACTTCCTCAAAGATGACATAGGCCCCGAAGGAAATTATTTTCCTCAGAGCCTCCTATGTGGAGCTAATGTTTTTAAAAAATGCGTTGTGCTTTGTGCCTTATAAATCAATATCTACTACAAAAAATAGTTTACACTTTTGTATTTAATTCATTTCTTACAAATGTTCACAAGGGAATAAATAATTTTAAAAAATCCTACTTTCAACTTTACGTATAATAATAATAATAATAATTGGATAATTTATAGAGCGCCGTTTTTGTGAAAAATCACCTCAAGGGCGCTCTGACGTATACTCTGACATGAGGGCCTGGGCGGCCTCTTTAAATGTTTATATATTAGAGATCCATGTAAATTTTAACGACCAAAATATTATTTATTGGACAATTTGAATATATAAATAAAATAAGATAATTTTTTTATTGTCAAGTAACTTAAATTTGACAATTTGGGTATTGTATAATAATTTTTGGCATATCAGAAATCAGTCTGTATTATCTATTTAACTAAATAAAAACAATGAACTCACATTTATTATAATATGTATTTCAATAGTGTCACGAATAGACTATATATTATATAAAACTTTAGGAAAGTTGTTTATATTTTTACAACTTTAAAAACGCCACGAAAGTACTGAAGGTGGGTTAGAGAAATTTAAATGAATTTACTTACAGAAATTTAACTTTAAAATTTTAAAACTTATGGCTCTGGCGTCACTAAATTCGAAGCTACTGGAAGCGGCGTATTCGTCGCGCGCGGGGAAGGGGAGTATTTCGATATTTTTATTATTGCTAGGACGAAGCGGCCCCCATGTCAGCAGTAAAAGGGTTAAGATACACATAAAAAACAACCATGGATTGATAGATTCTTACTTTATTTTCCACAGTTTGTCCAAAGTGACAGAAAATGCATATTTCTATAATCTGACATGGCAAACAAATCAGTGTGCTCGTATCCTAAAAGAAATAAAAAACTTGTAAGTACAAAGGTAAATTTAATTATATAGGTACAGTACATATATCACTGTTTGGCGTTGCAAATCCGGAGTTTTTTTTTTAAATTAAAATTGGCGATGGAGATGTTTGTTGTGTTTTCAATTAATAAAAAAGGCAGAAAAGTGAGAGCTTATCTCGAAAAAATTGCAAGAAATGCAGCCAAATAAGTGAGGTAAAGGAGGCGATTCTTTCACTATGGTTAAGAAATTCTGAAACACACAGTGGAAAGTATAGAAAGTGGATTGAACGTGATAGGGATGTTTTTAGACCTAGCAAAGCATTCCATACCATTTCGCATAACTTCACCAACTACTTCACCAAAAACTTATAAATATCGGCCTAACCGGTCCACCGCTAAAATGGTACATTAAAAATACACAACAAATTGTAAAAAAAAGCACAGTATTGAAAAAGTAGACGTAGACAAAGTAAACTCTTTACTTGATGTATGGAGTACCGAAAGGCAGCGTCTTGGGTTCTATACTATTCTTCATCTACATAAATAGTCTAACTGAGATAAACCAAGGAAAAATAGAGTACAAAGTTATCAGCTATGCAAATGACACAGAAATTTTGTTCAAGGCACAATCATGCGAAAAGATCTTAAAAAACACAGAAACGGGAATTAGTAAAGTAAATACATTGTTACAAAATAATCTGCTAACAATCAACATTTCCAAAACAAAATACCTAACTTTCAGCAAAACAAAGGCTGGTCAACCATATTGCCACCCATCTTCATCATTCACAACGGCATATTTACCCCTTGCACCAATACTTCCTCAAATTACACATGCTGTGCTTGTGACGAAATTGATTATGCGGATATTATAACTGTTGATCATAAACTAAAATAGGGTCTCCATATAAATTTACTGACAAATAATACGGAAATTATCATATCTTCGTATGACATATAATGCTCCGATTCAAAAAGATAAATACAGGTCTTCATAATTCAGAATTTATTGTTCCAGAAAAAAATCATTTATTTAAGACCATAACGTACGGAAACCTTTATTTTTAAGATAGTTTTAATAATTCGGATAGTAGTCCAAGAGTAGACTCAAATTAAAATACCGCATTTTGTCCTTACTAAATAGTGAGGCCCTTTTATGATGATATCAAAAAAAAGATAATTGAATTTCAAAAATTGGTAAAAATAATATAATTAAATGAATTTCCTTAGGGCTTAAATCCGACAAATATATTTTAAAAAATTAAGTCGGATATTAATATCCGACATATTTATGTTTTCTGCTATCTTCGTAGAACGATGACGTATTCAAATATCCGATAGCCCTTTATCCGTAAAAAATCGTTGGATGTGTTTTTACTCGAAAATTACATTAATGACTTTATAAGCTGTCATATTATATTTTTTCAATTAAATAAATACGGCTTAATTCAAAATATTAAAATCCCGCTATTTTCTTGATCTCAAAAACAGTAAAAATGCAGAAACCAAACATTAAACAGCTCTACTGCAACACCACAAAATCCCACATCCGGTGTTCTTCTTCGGGACCGTCAATTTCTATTATTGATCCTTACCTTTGAATGAACCAACGCAAAGCAAATACAGGCTGTGCTAACTGACTGCTGTAAAAACACTAGCCAAAAGAACACCTTACATCGAAGTTCATTGGCGCTGGAAATAAAAAAAAATGTATTAAAATTAATATGTTATTACATGGCATATTTTAACATCAATTCCAGAATATCATGGAATTAACCATGAACTCAAAAATCCATTTGAACATGAAAACCTTGCAAAATTCTGAAGGTTGCAAATACTGCGATGGATTGGATATTAAGAAAGATTTCCAGATTACAACATGTCGAAAATCAATCAAATGTGTTTTACAGTGGAAGTGATCCAAAGATAAACTAGTCAAGCTATTTCTCGAACTATTTTATATACCAGAGGAGTTCTTCTATCAGTACTGACAATAAGAATTTACACTTTTAAAAAACAAACAAAATTACCAGCTATAAAATCTACGCATCTCCGTCTGCCGCTGCACAGCATACTATAAGTATTTAAATATACTATGATGTCATAAAAGAAAATGATCCAATGTTGCTGTTTGAAATTTACAAAAAATACCGAGGTGTCAAATATACGATAAAAAACCGGACGCCAAACAGGATTGTTGCCAAAAACAAGAAAAAAATGAGAAACAAGTTGACGCTTGGAGCTAGATAGAAAAACCCGAGGACCGGAGTTGAATGGCGACGAACTTGAACAAGTAGAAAGCATTTATGGAGGAATCCAAATCTTACCCTGAGCTGTTATGGTGATGACGAAAATAATGGTGATCGATAGATTGAATACTTACGTCAAAATGGAGGCATGTTTTTGCATGACCCTGTTCAACGACTTTCTCAGTTCACTAGTATCACAACCACGCTCATATTCAATGTGAAATATTTGATAAATCAGCACATCGATGTGCGCATTGATGAAATTGCAAAAACTAATGAAAAGGCAATTATATATCGCCGATGACAAACACATGACACCGATAGTGAAACTTCGTGTAACAATATCCACTTTAAACATGGGGACAATGATGTCTTGTTCCCCAGAAAAGTATTTTTGGATTATTGGTACCAAAATAATCCAGACGGAAAATATTATGTACATTCCTAGGAATGGGTAAACGAATTTCACCACGGGCTTCGAATTCTTTTTAAGTTCTTTTTGACATTCCTCTTCTTCCGGTGCGAGATGGTTATTGAAGAAATCTATAACGCTTTCGAAAGATTTTCTGCGGAAGAGTAGACTGCAGTGTTTTAGGAAACAGATGGTGATGTTGATTCCGAAAAAGGTGACGAGTATCGCGTCCTCATCTGTATCGTAGTGTTGGAAAAACGAATCGATCATATAGTAAATGAAAAAGGTTAGTTGTATTGTAATGCATGTGGTGCTGATTACTTTCTGCAAGCGAACTCTTATTTTATAAGGATTCCAACAATATAGCCACAATGGTATCACTAGGAATTTGTAAGATTCAAAAAAGCTGATAGACATGTTTCCGACGTTCTTTAGAATTTCAGAAGAAATTGGCGTCTGGCAGAGAAGTTTCTGGTATTACACAGCAAAAAGCATTCAGTAACAGTGGTTCTGCAATCACTTTTTACCCACGGTGTCCTTATAGATTTTTTTAAAACTAATCTTTGCACGCGGTGTCCTCAAATTATGAACAATTTCTTGATAATTTATTTGTAACTTTCATGTAGGTTGCACAATTGAGTTTTATTTGATGCATGACTTTCAAAATAAATTTTTAAATATCCAAATTTTTTTTGAAGTCCATGATTTAATACTGAATTCTAGTCTCGTTACGAGCGATTTTTATTCCGCGCTACTTGGAAGGAACCATTTCAAATAATGAAGAATTTCTGTATTGCATATCCACTTTATAGCAAATGAAAAGGCACAACTATGACGTGGTGTTTTGCAAAACGACGCTTGTTTGTTATTACTGCGACTCTTAATAAACCAAGGTAACAATTTTATTATAAAATGAAAGGGGTTAAAATATTATACAGTGAGGTAATTGTGGGAATATTAACTGATGGGAACAAATTCATGTATTATTAAGTGACACCGCGCAATAGTCTTACTACCCGGAGCAAGTGGAAAATAGCAGAACAAAGCTGGGAAGGTGATTCTGAATGAAGGTCTCTTAACATGGCTAAGGGTTTTTTCTAGTTATTTTCGACTCTTACCCAAGTACACAGATGCGTGGGATTATTTTATTTTTATGGATATCAAATTTATTACGATTCAATCAAACATAGCTGTTGAATCAATTATGAAAACAACGCAATTTTCTATCACGAGCGCACAGTGCTGCGATCCCTTGTGATGCTACAAAAAAACTAAGTTAATTTTTATTCCCTATTTTGGTTGTAATTGAACGACTTGGAATAATTCTGAGGCTTGATTTTTTTATCTTCCAAATTCTAAAACAATTTCTAATTTCGAGTTAGATTTTTTCGATTTTCGGGTGGCAATATTATACTAATAACTTTTATAGAAATTAGAATTTGCGAAAATAGCAAAAAATTTCTCGTGAAAATTGAAAAACTAATATTGACACCAATTGATAAGTACGGCCATAAATTATTGATAAAACATTAACTGGCCGAAATTTCTTTTCTCTTCCTGCGCTGATATTAAAAGAGGGATTATTTCAAAGAAATATTAAGATGAAGCCATACTAAATAATGCAAAATCATACAAAATCGTATGTTTTTGTTTTGAAAATTTGACCACTTAGAAGTATTATAGATGCTTCAATTAAATACTGCGTGTATAACATACCTTGGCCCTTAAAAATATAGGTCATTTTTTTTAATAAGTCTTTTGATAAGCTTAGAAAAATATAAAGTATTAGGTCTATAAAAAACATTTTCAACTGAAAACTCTCCTACTTATAAACATTTTTTCGGATATGGTTTTATTGCATCATGTGGCAAATTCAGTTTCTTATATAATTATCGCGAAAAAAAATGATATTTACGCCTGAACCTCACAAAATAAAATATAATATGCATTTTCGCGTTGGTATTTTTGACATCACGGCGACAATACGGCAGTCGACGAATTTGTTATATCAAAGTGAACCTTATACCGTCCACCGAAGAACGACTGGCAGCCGCCCCATTCTTTCATCATTACTCCTCCGGACGGAGCCGAGAAACAACGTGTTAGGGTCCGCGCTGCTTGTTTTTGTGAAATCAATTTAAAAATTCCGTTTTATTACAATAAACAATGCATAAAAAAGGAATTAATGTTTTTTACAGGCCTTTACGAAATCAAAATATAAAAAAAATCTCAAATATCTTTTCCAACCTTTCCAAAAGCTTTTTCTCAAGTATTTTTAAACTCCTCCCATGAATTCCGATTTCGATTTTTTTCTGTACTAGTGGATCGCCTTAAAGCGTATTTTTAGTTTTGCTAATCCAATCTGCCGAAATTTCAATTGTCTGGGCAACAATTTTTTTCTATTTTTATAGTTTTATTTTTTTCCTAGATTTGTATGGGACCACGGCACTGTGCAGTGGTCTAAATTTACCACTATCAACGCAACAAAACTCGACAAATCATGAAATTGAAAATGAGATATCATCATCATCGAAACTTGCAGTTGAAATATTGATTTTTTATTATTTTTTATTGATCTATATACGTGATGTTTACAGTTTGTCAAATAAGAGTAGAAAATAAATGAGGGCGCCACCGTTGCCCAAATAGCAATACTAAAAATATAACCATGGTGTTAATCTAAAGCTGTGTAACCTACATTTTTATTAAAAATTAAAAAGGCATTAAAGTGAATAAATATTTTTTTCATTGCTATACCCACTGATCTCAAAATTAGAATTGCATTTAGGTATATTATTATTATAAATTTGCAATTTTGTGTTAACATAATGAAGAATAACGATATTATAATAAAATATAAAGCACACTTTAGAAATTGCTCACATTTATTTAATACTAGCTTAAGTATCTAGCGTTGCCCGGGCTTTAGATCATGCCTCTAATTTTAGATCTGAATATATTTAACTCATTCAGATCTAAAAGTAGTGTAACTAAATTCACCATTAATGATTCTTCCTTTCCACCTTCTGTTAAATTCAAATCTATGTTAAATTAAATGAAAGCCAATCACTTTGTAAAACACAATTTAATCAAATTTATGTCATTTAGTAGGTACCTTCACAATAGTGCTTATTCGATTTTTTTTTTTTTTTAACACGTTCACGGGCAGTGAGTCACCCTACTTTGGCACTATTGACGCATGCTATAGCATACGCCACCACGTGGGGTACGCCGGGCGAGCTGTAGGGGAAGGGGTAAAGGTCTCATGTGACAGTAAGCGATCTGTGGTTGTGTCAGCAGTGACAGTAAGAAATAGACTACCTATATTTTATAGGGATAAAGCAACTGCTCAAGCATATCTGACAAAAAACTTCGAATGCTATAGCATCCGCTACATAATTAAACTATCCAATGTGAATGCTATAGCATGCTCGTCCGGGAACGTGTTAAGAACAAAAAAATGTTTTTTTAAATGTGTTTACAGTGTTTTGAATTTTCAGTGTCATTGCACTTTTAAAGAATATTTGACAGATAAATTGGTGTTGCCAGCCTAAAAAATTCTTAGTTCCATTTTATTTATTTTCTACTCTTATTTGACAGACTCTACAATATATTATTCGATGCCTGTCTCGCTAGGGTATACCTGTGTTGGGACAGGCGTAGAGGTACATAATTGAATATCATTTATAAGAGTAATATAGTTTACAATTAAACATAAAGATGATTGAAAGTGTGGGTAAATCACATAAAGAGAGTTTTCTTATAAATGAGGGAAGAGATACAGTACAGTAGTAAATCCTGTCAAATCTATTTATGGATTTAGATTATTTAGGATTTTATAATTTTAATTTGTTTTATATGGGTAAGGATGTATGTAGATGGATATTTCTGTCTTTTTGTAGTTTATTTTACAGATGTTTGCAATAGTGTGACGACCAGTACTTTTAATCCATTTCCTTATAACTTGTTTGAATTTCGTCATTGATTCGGTTTGTCTAATCGTAGCTGGTAGTGTATTGTGTACAATTGCTTCCTTCAAAAAGCAAATTTACATTTGGGGGTATGGCACGAGGTACCTCCTACCGGGAACTATTTATTGGATTACCAACACCTCTGCCATAGGTCACCAAAGTGGTTTGCTATGTTTGGTGACTTAGGAGAGGTACCCGGGTTCTTAGAGTGAGGATGTCTTGGTCCACTTTTGTGTGGCGGGCAGGATTTGAGAGACTGGTTGTGGTAGACCTTTTTACCTTTGCGCCGCAGTGGGAGCGATGGATTCATACGTCCGTCACTCCAGATCACACTGACCCCCTGAATCCTAACAACCCTCAAACCTTTTTCCTTTCCAGGTCTTTATCTACTTCGTTTCATTGAAAAAAAGCATCCTCAAAGGTGATATTTATTTAATGGAATTGATTAAACTACCCGAATTATCGCAGCGAAGAAAAATCTGTGATGTTTTATTATTATTTAAAATCATCAACGGTTATTTGGATAGCCATGAGCAAGTAAATGTGATAAATTATCAAGCACCCAATAAGTACAATTAGACTCCATGATCCATTTAATATAGTTGCTTCTTGCACTAATTTTATGTTAAACACTTGTCTTCAGAGATTTCATCGCGTGGGGAATGAAACTTGCTCTGTTGATTTTTTTAAATAAAAACATAATTTCCTTTAAAAAGCGTATATGTATGCAGATATTAAGCAAAAATTCTGTTTCAGATTGTAAACAATAACAAATTTAATACTTGTTGTATTAATAGTAATTTATCTTAAACCTGCAATACTCTTGTTAAATACGAGTTAATTGCCATAACAGATCTCAGGGAGCGTGGTTCGGCTCTCTCGACAGAAGGAATTGATGTAAATAAGACACACAAAAGTATAATACTATCATTTATCACAGATATAGCATGGACTACAATGAGATTACCGATTTAAGACCTACTCCTTAATCAAAGTATGATTACAGATTGAACGACCTAAAAATTGAAGTTAAGGCTCGGAATAGCTATTGTTATTTATGGTACCTTTGAGTTTTTCTTATGGGAATGCCGGGGCAACCTGTCCTTCCCGGCACCCGACGGAAGGCCAGACTGGAAGGTGACTTGTTCGGATCGCCCAGGAATCTCGGGGCGTGGACGTCTTCTTCGGACTGCAAACTGCCAGGGCCGATAACTGGAAGGCTGCGGAACTTCACAAAAGGGGCGGTAGGAACCTATGACAAGAAACTTCGAGAAACCGAACGGAATGTACTTTTACGGTATGCGACACGGCTATGATGAGCCGTTGCCAGGGGTCCAAACCCCCATGGCACGGTGATAACTGATCACACTTTTACATCACGATGTTGGTTGCAAGATTTGTCGGCGGAAAGAGACCGCGCATCTCGAGGCTTCGCGCCAAGATGCGGTGACAACTACACGTCACCTCTCTAGGGTGTTTACTTCAGGAATTCTCGCGCGGAAAGAGACCGACTTCTGGGACAGAGATCTATTTATTAGCTTCAAGCTGTGTCCTCTTGATGAGTCACGGTTGCGCCTCTGGCGGTGGGTCCTTGAATAAACTTCCAATTTGTCGCACTTGGTTCTCAACCTGTGTGGAACATAGCGAATGTTCAACTGTTTTCAGAAAAGGCTATGTGTATGTGCAATACATAACATACTCACTGCTCTGTAACTACTTTCATAATACCTACTTACTTCTTTATATATGTAATTGTTGTGTACCTTTTATTTTTGTCATAATAAAAACAAACTTATGTACATTTATAATAGCAAAAAAAAATTACAAAAACATAATTTACTTTTATATTAATCGCTAAAAATGTTTCACACCACTGCCAACCGGTTTGCTTCGAGTATGTTTGTAATCATGTTTTGTCTAATATAGTGACAATAATAATTGCCGAAACTACTGTAGCGTGAGCCCAAATACGAATCTGCTGGTTGAACAAAGTTAAGTACATAGACTAGCTCACCAGTTAGACCCGAGAATATTTCTCTATTGAGAAATACTAATAAGAAAACTTAAAGAAATTGGTTTCTCATGTATAACCATTTAATTAAAAGAAGAGTATTTGAAAGACAGAAAACAGGTAAAAAAAATAAATAATCAATTTTCAAAACCAATGGAAAATAAATAAGGAGTACCGCAGGGATCGGTCCTTGGACCCCTATTGTTCATACTCTGTATTAATGACATGGTGAAAATATTTTCAAAATGCAAAGTACGATTATTTGCCGATGATACACTTATATACTTAATTGGAGATAACTATGAAGAATTAATAAATATTTTAAATAATGAACTAAATGGTGTATCAAGATGGCTAAAAATAAATAAGCTTAAATTAAATACAAAAAAAAAAAAATGTATGGTGATTGGATATAAGAAGACATCCAGTGAAAGCAAAATTAAAATTGATGGTGAAATTATTGAAAATGTAACTGAAATGAAATACTTAGGAGTTATATTAGATTCCAAACTAAACTTCAACAGACATGCCGAATATACCCAAAAGAAAATTGGCAAAAAGATATCTTTTTTGGGAAGAATTCGGCCTAAAATTTCCGGGAAAACCGTCATCACCATTTACAATTCAATTATTGCTCCACATTTCAACTACTGTTCAAGTATCCTTTTCCTGTGTAATGAAAGAGAACACAGAATAAGTTTCAAATTCTCCAAAACAGAGCAATGAGAATAATTCTCCGAAGAAATAGATTTTCAAAAATAAATAAAATGTTAGAGGAACTTAATTGGTTAACAGTGAAACAAATGCTGACCTTGAACACGTTGATATTTATTCACAAAATATTAAACAACAAATTACCAAAATACTTCTCTAATAAAATCGTATACAATAAGGACATTCACAGACATTATACAAGGACGTGCAAGGAAATAAGATTAAACAAAAAGGACAAAACGAATACGCAAAACAGTTTGCTATAAAAAGGAATTAAGTTATATAACATACTACCAGAAACTCTTAAGTCCTCACCAATTGAAAAGTTCAAGATGTATTGTAGGAGCTACATAAAACAAGAAAAAATAAAGTGAATTTGAAATATTATAATTAATTAGCTGAAATATAAAATATTATAATTAATTAGAAATTTGTAACCTTAAATGTACAAATTACTAAAATAAAATTCAAAAAAAAAAAAAGTTATTATAATTGTGAATATTTCCTTTTTTTTTATAAAAAAAATATAAAATAAAATAAAAACTTTAAAAAATTTACTTAACGTATACCCATACCTACTTGTGTTGTGCCTACTTATGTCTTTCATGCTCATTATTTATTTTACTATATACTTGTTATGATGCTATATACTTGTTAAAATGCTCCTGTACAATTTACCTTATATGTAAAAGCCGTTAAAGCGTAAACAAATAAATAAATAGACCCTTGGGGAAATTATTTTCCTCAAAGCCATCTGTGTGGAGCGAATAAAAAAATCTTGCATGTATATAACTCACTATCTTGAGCGAGAAAAATTATTAGCGCAATGAGAACTTTTTTTCATTAATAAGCGTGTTACGAACCACATTTCTCTCTCTACAAATAAATCTGTTTTTTTGTTTTTTTTCTATTCACTTTACTTTTCTTTGTGGTGAGATTTTAGAACACATTTTTTAAAGAGTGGAGAAAATCTAATATTGAGAATACTTCACAAATACATATATTTTTTTGATCATAGTTTTAATAAATAAGTTAGAAGTAAAAATAATAAGTAATGCACGAAGATGTATATATTTATTTATTAGTTTCTTTGTCATAATTGGTAATAAAGCATAATATATAAGACAAAAAAATTCAAAGTTTTCACAGTCCTCCCCACTATGGTTTCCTCTTCTACTGGTCTACCTACAGTTTTTTTTATATTTTGGTTAGACTTTAGCTGACTTTACAGACTCTTCATAATGTTTATCGGTTGATTATACTCTGTCCTCAAATGTTTATTTAATTAGCCTTATTTTTGTTTAGTGTGTTTAAAATTTTATTTCTATTGCAAATACCAATTTTTTTTTTTAAGTATTGTTTCTTTACATAGTAGGTATTATTGTTTACAATTCAATTTTTAAGGTCATTAGGACACCTTGTTGTGATGTTAATCATTTTGTAATGTAATAAAAATAACATTAAATAAGGGTAGTAATTAATCGTGTAGGTATTAACCTTCGGCATGCCAAGATACAAAACGAGACGTTGGGTACTATGAGGGGTCACGCCACAACCCCAGGGATTTCATCATTTTAATGCCACTTTTCCCATTTATTCATAAGTTTGATGGCAAATTGCTCTTATGGCTTACACGTTGTAATGTTTTGCGTTTATGAGTATTTAGGGCTACTCATGGTCACGCTTAGCAATTGATTATTTGCTTTTCGCTTCTTTTAATCCTTTCAAGTTTTCTTTAAATTTTCGCTTGGCTCTGATCGATATTAAAATTTTCCTAAGGCTTTACATGTATGTAGTATGGGTGGAAAATTTCTTCCCTACGACCCGCCTCCTTGAAAACTGGACCCTTATTATCTTTGATAACTACAGAAAGCTATTTAAAGCTCCCTTGTACTAAATATCTTTATAGACTACTTAACTACTTAACTAATTAATACGTTATTTACGACCTTGAACGTAAATTTTTCGTATTTATGTTGTAAATAGATTCCACCAAACGTTGTGTGATTTTTTTATTTGTGGTATGGGAATTTAATAACTTTTATTTTGTGGTACCGTTTGATTCTGAACGGAGCGTTGGGCTATGAATTTAATTGGTCTCTCCATTGCAATTCTAAATTTTTATTTTTTATTTATGAAGTAAACTTTTCTTAAACACTATTTAGATTTACTACCCATAGTGAATTCGTAAATAACCTATAATTAATGACGTTTACCCGTTCAATTGAACATATATTCAAGTATATCTCAAATGGTTAATTTGTTACTCATTTTGTTACTAAGGGTAACGTTACAGTTTACTTGGAAATGACTTGCATCATTTGTTTTGTGGAAATTATAATGCCATGACCATCCCAGAGGTTAAAAACTCAATTATAGAACTAATGTTAGGAAGGAGGTGATTCCCTCATGATTACTAGCTTTGTGGGGGGCCCACGCGCCAAAACCTGTAAGAAGGTTATGCCAGAATCATGGTGGAATCCTCTTTCGTAGCAAAAGACTTTCTCAAGGTGTGGGCATGTTTCATTTACAACTATAAGGTTATAAAATAAATAAAAAAACAAAGGTAACGATCATTGAAACAAACTGTATTATAATACTTTTGCTGGGAACAACTTTACGTGATTAAAAACATGAAAAACAACTCACCCCCACCGAATCAGACCGTAAGATTAAACTAACCCTGTCTATCTAACTTCATTTCTCCGAGACCGGGACTGCAGCCCGGGCGGCCAGCCCGACAGGATAGTGCCATCACTCGTTCCATCTGGAGACTTGATGAATTTCTGCAGCGGCTGAAGGGAATCTAGCTAGTCCAGTCCATGGGTAGCCGATCTCCACTCGTGGTCGGAAAAAATATCTCAATTATTGAAATATGGGTCGCGGCCGATGTTAATTTTGCGGAATACCATTCCGGGCCGACCAAAAACATAGGGCGAGCGCTGATTGTCAAGAATCAAACCGATTCAGTATCTCGGTAGGTTATTTAATCCGCCATTACGGCAATGTCGGTAGCGACAAACACTCGTGGCACATCGAATGCATTTTGCGTATTCCACTTTTCTTGTAGAGGAATTTAAATAGAACCACAGTTCATGATTACGCCGGAAATTAGTTATATAATCGAAACGATCCACATCGCTCTAGCAACGATATTTTAGTTTTTACCACACGGTACAAAGCGACATCCTGCACAAATCATGTTCCCTAACCAGGCTCGTGCAGAAAGTGAAAAAAATGCCATTCCAATAAATGAAAAATATCTCCCTCTTTTGTCTCCCGATGTACAGCTGTTGTACGACTCAAGTACCAAGTACTAGTTTTTCACAGTACCTGTTCGAATTTTTTTTTCAAATATAATATAGTTTCTCACATACATAAATTTTGTAGGATGGGGAGGTTGTGCAACATCAATACTTCATCCAATGGTCTTAATACAAAAACTATTGCTAAGGATAATATTCAAATGTAACCCATCACACCCATCAGAACCATTTTTTTTTAAATTCACAGTATTAGACATTCGACAATTATACACAAAGACGATTCTCATATACATATGGAAAAATGATTTGATGAAAAAAAACACAACAATAAATTCACACCGGTACTCATCCCAACTAAAATGCATAATTCCTCCAACAAAAAAAGCCTTCGCACAGCGTCAGTTCTCTTACATTGCACCCAAAATGTTCAATTTGCTGAGTATTGATACCAGGAAATCAAAAACTGACAATCGTTACTATATCACAAGTGTTCAGAACTGGTTGATTATAAAGGGAAGGAACTATTTTAAAGAATGCCTGACATCATTAAATTAGCTTAACTTGAATTGACTTAAATTAATTTAGCTTAATATTTTCTGCTAAAACAGGGATAGATGTCTAATTTTATTATGAAGGTCAACATTTACATAAACCGATTTTATTTATGTTATCTGTATAATATAATATACCATATTACTTCAATTATTTCGAAGAAAACATCATTTTATTTGATTATCATTTTACTTTATTTTTATTGTGAAAACATAATAAAGCTCACAACTTTTCTTATAAAATGGTGGAAAAGAAAATCATTTCTTAACCCTTTCCACTTCAAGCCTTTTTTTGTTCTTTGTTTTTTGTTTTTATTTCACGATGAAATTGTGTATTTAAGTTTTAGTTACTTTTTGTAAATAAAATTGATATTAGATTGTATACCATTCAGAATTGAAATGTTGCTTGAAATGGCTTTAGCCGTGTTTGGTGACCAGATCTGAATAGCCAGGTACTTCCCCACCTTCCTCTCCCCTTTCTCCTTCCCTTCCTTACTACCTTCAGCCTCACAACATACCCCAATTTGGCGATGCCATAGTCTCACTGGCTTCAGACGGGAGCAGTTGGGACTCTTGTGCGGTATTCATTTAAAAAAAAAATAAAAAAATACCATCAACAATAGTTTTTGTCGGTAAAGAACTATATGTAATTACTTAAAACTGTTTGGCACCTCTGTGTATTGAATCTGATAAGTCCCAAATGTACTTCCCAGCAAAAAAAAAATGGTAACAATAATAATAATTTACTATTCGTCGGACTGAAACATGAACTCTTGGCACTTACATACTAACTGTACAGTGTAATTCGCCGGACTTGGATACATAAAGCCTAACATTTATTTGTACAAAAATTGGCTTAAAATAATGTACTTACCAATATAACCACGCACATTTAGATTTGCAACATAATAAAAATCCTTTCTTATTTGCTTACCATATAGTACTCACTTTGATTTTATATATTTTATAATTACACACGTTTGTATTCTTTCGTTATATGATTTCTATGTTTTATACTTTTCATATTCTTTTATATTCACATTCTTTCTAACTCTTTTAAATTTAAATTCTTTTATATTATTTTGAATTCTATAATATTCTTTAATATTATATTATTTTATGTATATATTTTTGCACATTCTTTATATTGCATATGTAGATGTACCTACTGTATAGAAAATCGACCACCACAACACGGGCATGTGCCTAGCATGGTGGTCGAAAAATCCGCAATCTTTGTAATAAAAAAAAATTCAATGAATAAAGAAAACTTAAAAAAAAAAACTAGAAATTCGCACTATCTTTTGACACGACTTAATTGATTGGTACCTCAGTTACCGCGTCCCAATTAGCCTTCCATCGTCATCAAGCACGTCATTCAGGTCTTTCCCCGAGTACCGAAACCTCCAAATACCAACCCCTCCGAAGTCTACTATTTACTTAGGGCGAACCGGTTTCGTCCTATAAACAATCATATACTCACGGTGTTTGTGAAAGCTTGGGTTGTGAGCCCTCACACGTACAAGAAATAATGCGACAACGATCCGACAGACCTTAAACGCAATCTATATGGGGGCTCGCATTATCCAATGAATAGTATATAGAAAGATATATATGCATACATACGTTTAGGTAGGATTATAACTAGCAATACGAAACGAAATGAAACGTATTCCAAGTTCGGATCTCGTACAAAAGAATTTTGCGAAACTCTTCAGTCGGTAACCGAATATATACATAATAATGGCGGGAGATATCAATATACAGGAATAAAATAAGAATATTTATTAGTTTTCTTAATGGAGAACTAATAACTCCTGGCTTTTGTTTTGTTTGGGTAACAAATTTTGTTTCAGAGTTTTGCCAACTCTATTGTTTTCCTGGTTAATGGTCCTTAATTTTAAGAGTGACAACTGCCTCTTATTGGTTGAATTGTTATACTAAATTTCCCCCCAAGGTTCTTTTATTATCATAATCTTTATAATCCCTTCGTATTTTGATAACGTAATGATAATAACTCGAAGCATTCCAACTAACGAATGTTAGTTTGTTTATTTAATCTCAGTTATCTAAACAATTGTACACTTTGGTATGGTGACCTACTGACATACTTCCGATGAGTACATAGAACGACACGTGTATGATATTTTTTCTCTATGCATTCTAAACAATTAGGTCTTATTTGGCTTAAAATGTTTCAATGTAATCAATTTGGTGTTACTTTATGGCTAATTTTTTTTTTATTTTTTTTTTTTTATTAGTGACTATTTAGTTACAGGTTTGATGACAATTACAAGATATGATGATATATATAAATATTTAATCCGTTTATTCTTAGTCCTCCTCACTAGGTGGTCCTGTGCTGAGGCGGACTGGTAGATTTCTTTGATTTTCCGTTATTTAATTTCTATGATGTTTTTAATACATTCTCTAGTATGTCTGCATTAATTTCTTTCACCCATGTTTTGATTTTTTCCTTAAACTTATTTATCTTTTCTATCTTTTTCAGACTTGGAGGAAGGATGTTGTAAAGTTTAGTTCCAAGATATATGTGGTTTCTTTGGACAAAACTTGTCTTGAATTTTGGAACATCTCGTATATCCTTTTTTGAGGCTCTTGTGTCATGTATCCGAGTTTCATTAGGAGATTTTCTGGTTTTAAAATGATGTATAAGAATATTCTTGGCATATATTTGTTTTAACTTAAGAACGTCAAAACACTTAAAAATATCTGTTGAGGGGGTTCTGATGGGTAATTTTAGTATGGTTTTTATAATGCTCTTCTGAGCAATATCTAAGTGGTTAATATGATTGGCTGTAGCAGATCCCCATACTAGAATTCCGTACTCAAGACGGGAATGACATAAGGCATAAAATACTTTTTTTATGTCTTTCCTAGGTAGTATGTTTCTTAGGTTTTTGAAGAAATATACAAGTCTCGTGAGCTTTTTAGTGATTCCATTTATGTGTATGTCCCATCTAAGGTTTTCGTCTATTTCCACTCCTAGATATTTAATACTTTTTGCCTTTGTTATAATAGGGCAAGAGCAATGCGACTTATTGTTTTGACACTCGTGCAATTTGAGAGTGTATTCTTTACCCGGTTGACCTCTTGAGTTTATTGAAAAGGCTAGATAATTAGTTTTAATTACATTGAGCGTAAGAGAGTTCATCCGAAGCCAATTTTGAAGTACAGTTAGTCCATGTTCAGCCTCTTTATAAGTGTTCATCCAGTCCTTTTCGTGGAATAACATAACAGTATCATCAGCAAAACTGATTATGTTTCCATTGATGGGAAGTTTGGTAATTTCATTTATGTAAATGAGAAATAAGATTGGTCCTAAGACACTTCCTTGAGGGACGCCGTAGTTTATTGGAAGAGGATTGCTTTTTTGTTGGCCTATTTGTACTTGTTGTGTTCGTCCTGTCAAGTACGTCATCAGTAAATTAAGTGGAGTGCCAGATATGCCAATTTTTTAAAGTTTTGTGAGAAGAATTTTATGATCTCTGGTGTCAAAGGCTTTTTTTAGGTCTATAAAAACAGCCAGACATTTTTTTCCATCGTCTAAACTTTTTTTGGCTATTCTTGTAAAATGTTCAATGGCGTTCACGGTACTCAAACTTTCCCGAAATCCATATTGTGTCGGGGAAATTTTTTTATTAAATTCCAGAAAGTGAACGATTAGGCTTTTCAAAATTTTTTCTAGGATTTTTGAGAAAGTGCTTAGGATACTTATAGGGCGATAATTATTTATATCATTTTTGCTTCCATTTTTATAAATTGGTAAAACTGTAGCATGTTTTAGACAAGAAGGAAAAATCCCCTTTGATATAGAGAGATTTATAAGGTATGTCAGGGGGAGGATCAACTCATCTTGTAGATGTTTTATAGTTTTGATTGAGATAGGATCATTTCCTGAAGAAGTGTTGTTATCTAGTGAAGCAATCACTTTTCTTAGTTCGTTGCTAGTTATTTGGTTTAGTTTAAGTGTGTTATCTTGGATTAAGTCTTCATTATTTTCTATTTCATTTTCATTAGTAATTGGTTTTGTGATTTTATTTGCCAATTGCGAGCCTATGTTAGTGAAAAATTTATTAATATATTCCAGAATTTTGTCAGGATACTCTGCAAAAGAAGTAGGAATCATGTCAATGTTTAATTCTCCAATCATTTTCTTGTTGTAGGAGGGTTCAGAGTTAGTGATTTCTTTGATAATCTTCCATATTTTTCTGGAGTCATTGTTACATTCTTCTATTTTCCTTTTATAGTAGTTTTCTTTGGCGTTGCGAATAACATTTTTACATATATTTCTGTATCTTTTATAGAATCTTAATTTAAATATATCGTAAGGGTCTTTTTTAACTTTTAAATGTATTTCATCTCTTTTCCTTATACAGTTGATGATGTTTTGTGTAATCCAAGGTTTGATGTGCTTATTTTTATGGGATATCTTTTTTTCTATTAATGTGGTATTCGATAGTATTGTATGTTGTATAATTTCGTTAAAATAGCTCCAAGCAAAATTTGTATCATCTATTTCATAAAGGTTTGTCCACTCAGTATTTTGTAATTTTTTTTTTACTTCCTTCCAATTGGTTTCTGATATTTGCAGTACAATTTTATGATTTTGAATTTTTCCTGTTTTATTTTTGTTAATGGAAAGAATTGTTGAGTAATGGTCTGTAATGGTGGATGTATATATGATGGCTTGAGTTTGTTTATTAGTCTTACTGAAAATATGATCGATGCAAGTTTTGCATTCATTTGATATTCGAGTTGGTTCATTTATGAGGCTTTTGAATCCATGGTAAGCAAGCGTCTGCATATAGTCAAATTTTTTTGGATGTCCATTTTGAAGAATATCAATATTGATATCACCAATAACAAACACGTTATTAATGTTTTTGAGTAGATTTAGTTCATGAGATAGAGAATTAAGGAAAGGTTCTATGTTTTTGGTTGAGGGCGATCGATAAATTGCTAGTATGGCTGTATCATTCCCAATTGATAATTTTAGGCAGTTTGCATTATTTATACTGATCTCTTTAACATTAACTTCTATATCTTCATTAATGTATACAACTACACCATCACTTTTTCCCTTATTCATTAACGTTGAGTGAGGGATGTAATTGTCAATTTGTAAAGCAGAGTATTTATCGATTATCCAGCATTCGGTAAGTATAATTATGTCCCATTTTAATTTTAAGCTTTTTATTAGTACTTGTAGTTCATTGAAGTTTTTATTAATGCTCCTTATATTTTTATGTAAGATGTTAAAATTATGTTTAAGTGATATTATGTTCTCTGGTTCAGATATAGTTATTTGTTCATCCATTTTGGTAAATCATTATTTTTGGTATGTAGTATATATAGACAAATTTGATTAGATAATTTTGTTCAGGTCATCTAGGTGTTTTATGTATACAATTTTTTCATTCTGAGCCCTGCGTAGCATTATCTGTCCTTTTTTTATCCATACGTACTGATATTTTTTTTCTTTGGCTATTTGTTTCGCCTTCCATAAAATTTCTTTATGGTACGGGCTTATGTCCTCTCCAATAAATATCGAGTCTGTAGCCAGATCTTGAATTGAATTGTAATTAATATCTTTTCTTTTTTCTAAAAGTACATCTCTTATTCTTGTGTCTAAAAACTTCACAAGCAATTTGGGGGGTGCCTGGTTGCGCCGGTCTGTAATTCTGGTTACTTCACCGACGTCAGAGTGCTGCACTTTTACACCGGCTGCAGCAGCAACTCTCCTTACTATTTCGATGGGTTGCTCTCCACTTTTCTGGGGGATACCCGCTATCTCCAAGATGTTAGATCTGGATTTGTACTCCAGTTCCGAGACTCGGATTTCCATTTTTTTTATTGTTATGTTCTGTTCTGTGTGCTGTTTTTTAATAATCTCAAATTCATTTGTTATTTTTCGGTTATATTCATTTGCCAGGTCGATTTTTTTTATGATATCGTCGTACTGGTTACTAATGAATTCAATGCTTTTTTTGGTTTCCTCCGACTGTTTTTCAATATTAGCAATTATATCTCTTTTCATATTATCAATTTTTTTGTCGATATATTGAATAATTTTTTCCATATTTTTATCTTCATTTTCCGATGTATTATTTACTTTACCTCCTCGTGTATTGGCCATATTGTTGGAATAAAGTAAAAGGATGCAAGTTGCCCCGTTTTTGCTTTATGGTATGTATTTGATAAGGTATTTCTTTTTTCGAACTTTATCTATGGACTGACAATTATTCTAACTGTCAGATATTATTTGTTTGCACTGTTTACGAATTTCAAACAAGTTTCACAGCAGAATAAATACTTTTACACCGTCGGGAGTAATCAAGTATCTTAAATCAACAAGTTTTATAACACAAAGTTTAATTTAATTATTTTTTTATTGTTTTTATACTGGGAGCAGAAATTAACACTGTAGGTAGTAGTTTTAACCATAGAATTGATTGTATCCCCATTCTGAAAATTCATCATATGGTATATATATATATTGCTTATATACGTAAATAAAAGGTTATTTATATATTAAATACACATATACATACATTATTTATATAGTTGATAGAGATAATGTCTAACAAAGTAATTCTATATAAAATACATATATTTAATAAATTAAATACAAGATAATTTACTCTATATGAACTTGAAAATAATCAAGAACACATTTAATCTCATAAGTATAGTTATATTTGAAGGTAGGTATCTGGAATCTATACCATCCAAATCCAATATAAAGGATGTTTTGATTAATTATTTTTCTTGGAATATATATACGGTATATAGTTATATTATACGTATAATATACATAGATACAAAACACACATATGAATGTCATATAACACTTTGTCATAATTGTGCAATATCTCTTTGATGTATCTGTTACCGGATTATGTAGACATAAATATATATTACATATATTAATACAATAAACAAAAAATATATATTTTTTAATTCAAATACTTATATTAGATAATATAATATAATATAATAGATACGTAACACATGAAAATCAAAATTCCCTTACAATAATAATAAAAATAACATACCAACGCGGTCGGTTTATAATCTGCCATCCTCCTTGATTTCTGGAAACTCTTATAATAAAGAAAACTTACCGCTAAAGGTTTTTCCAATATCGGGAGGTACACGATAAACTTTTCGTTTCTACTACCTAATGTATTTATTGTTCGAACTAAATTAAATTAAATTATTTTCGAATATTTATCCAACTATATAATTTGGTAGGTAAGTATGGATACTGCCGCCCTGGGAACCATTTATTGGATGACCAAAACCTCTGCCACAGGTCACCCCAAGTGGTCGCTGTGTTTGGTGACTTAGCAGGGGTGCCCGGATTCATGGGGTAATGTTTGTCTGGGTCTTGATGGCGGGTGCGTCGGCCCACCTTCTGCGTGGCAGACTAGATTGGGAGATGTTGATTGAGGGAGACCCTTTACAATCGGTTTCCGTTGTCGTGGTTCGTGATCGGAGGGGACCCAGCAGTAGCGTTTGGGGCGCATTGGGCGACCTCTCCAGCCGAACTCTCCCAGCCCATCGCCTTGCACCGCAGTGTGTGAGTTTTACTCATACGTCTGTCACTCCCGGACATTCTGATCCCCAGCTTCCTACCCACCCTTCGACTTTCCTTCCCAGACCTTCCTTTCCCCTCATAACTAAAAAAACTAAAAAAAAAATTACACCAATAAAATCATGAATAACACGGTAACATCAAGTAACGTTATTACAACGGCGTCCCCGGTGCAAGCCAAAATTGTTGGTGAACTTCACCGACATTCGAAGCTTGCACAAAAACTTAAACTCAGTCCACCACCACCTTCTCACCCAACGTCCAAACCTTATCTTCCTTTCCGAAACGCAGATAGCTGAGCCTACAGACGCCTCCTATCTGGATTGCCCGGGTTTCACCCTCATGGGCAAATTCAGACCCAAAGGAGGTGTCTGTCTCTTCAGCCGAGCTGACGTCAACTGTGTGCGACTGTTGAATCTGGAGAACTCCAGATTTGACGTAATGTGGGTGCGCGTCAATATTGCCAGTGCAGTAAGATTTTACGCGTGTTTATACCGCTCACCGAACCTTACCGTTTCAGATACGTCCAAACTCTTCAAACATCTAAGCAATACTGTTGATAACCTCTTGCCCCGCTTCCCTACGGCAAATTTTGTGAAAACCCGACCATCGATGATCAAAGTGCTACCCCGCCGTCAGTTCCTCATTGCAGTTTTCGTATGAAAAAGCTGAGGATCCGGCATCGGGATGTACTCCAAGTCTTACGAGGGCTTGATGTTAATAAAACTAGCGGGCCTGACGGAATACCTGCCCTGGTATTGCAGAGGTGCGCTGTGGAAATAGCTCCAATTTTGACGAAGCTTTTCAAAATATCCCTGAAGTCTGGCTCTGTGCCCTCTGGTTGGAAAAAAACTATCATTCACCCCATTCCAAAGAATGGTGACCGCTCCAACCCAGCCAACTACCGCCCCATAGCGATCACATCTGTTCTGTCAAAAGTGATGGAACATGTGTCAATGATAAACTGCTCACATACGTGTCAATGATAAACTGCTCATATACTTTGAGAAGAACAAAATTACTAACGATCTTCAATACGGATTCCGGCGGAACGGCTCGTGCGGTGATCTTCTTGCTTTGTTTGGGGACGGTGCCTGGAACGTTTTGGTGAGACCCAAACGGACTGGACATTTCCAAGGCCTTTGACCGGGTTTGGCATCGAGTGCTTGTTAACAAACTGCGTTCTTACGGACTTCCCGCATCCTTGTGTGCATGGATTGCCTACTTTTTGAGGGGGAGGACAATTCAGGCGGTTGCTGACGGTTTCACCTCTTCCTCGCATTTAATAAATGCTGGCGTCCCACAGGGATCGGTTCTGTCTTCGACTTTGTTTATGTTGCACATCAACGACCTCTTGTCATGTGCACCGTTTCATTTTTACGCGGATGACAATACAGTCCATGATAGCTTTTTGTTTGACAAGCCTCCAAAGAGCACACAAACCCCAATAGCTCGGAGGGCTTTGAAGCAAAGAATAAACGTTTACCTCGAGAGTGTTTTCTCTTGGAGTAAGAATAACCTCGTCAAATTTAATGTTTCAAAGACCCAATCATGTTTGATAACGTCTAAAAGGGATCGAAATGATAATCTAGTCTCCTTCAATGGAAGCATTCTTCCGAACAGGACCTCCATTAATATGCTTGGTGCTTTAAGTGACCAGCTCAGGTATGGGGGCTCCATCGAAACCAGAGTTAAGTTAGCCTCTCAGAAACTGGGCGTCCTGTACAGGGCCCGCAGATACTTTAATAGTACACAACTGGTAACCCTTTACAAATCGCAAGTGCGCCACACGGTTGAATTCGGCAGCCACCTCTGGTCTGGAGCTTCAAAATTCCTTTAAAAACCCTTGATTCTGTGCAGAAACGGGTGGTCCGTTTGATAGATTCTCCCATCTTAAAAGACGGATTGCAATCTTTAGAGCACAGGCGTCAGGTGGGAATGCTGTCCTTGTTCTATCGGTATTACAATGGGAGATGCTCTGTGGGAAATTATTTTCCTCAAGGCATCCTGTGTGGAGTTAATGTGAAAAATAAAAAAAAACTACATTTTTAGTTTCGTTTAATCTAAACTGAATTAATTGACGCTTAATCTTTATCAATCAAAATGTATTTTATTTTCAAAACTCGTTTGAATAACACTTGTTACTTCACGATTATTTTTCGAATCAATGTGATATCAATTCCATTTATTCTTAATCTCCCTCCTTTTTGCAATAATGAATTCTTACTAATCATTGTAAAACTGAATTTAGAGTAACCGTTTTCCTTATAATTACTTCGCGCTGGATTATTTTGAATTTAATAGTTTTTCATTATTCATTTTATTTATTATTAATTATAAATTTTTTTTTCCACTGAACTTTATTTAGCATTAAAATAATATAACGTATTATTCAATTAAATTTTAGATAAATTTTTATCACACTCTCTGTAACGATAAATTTACAGTTTATATTATTAAATTTCAGATTTATTATTATTATTATTGAATTATCTAATAATAGATTAATCTTGTGATAGAAGTATTCCGTTCAATTTTTACGTTATTTAGTGAAATTATATTGATGTAATTTTATCAATTACATTAAGTTCGAAAATTACTATTAAACACTGGTTTTGAATTTGCTATAAACACTGTTTCGATAGCTCTTGGAAACCTGTGGTGAATTGGGCCGCGTGGATTTTGCGCTAAAGGAAATAGGGAACAGAAATGAAACTAAGAAAGGATGCCACCAGAATATTGAATGTCCTACCTTAGTATAGACTGGAATCCTCTCTTGTTCCCTCTTGTAGAGGCACAAAAACGCACGGCGAATTATTCCTGTGACCATGAAATCACTTGCCAGTTGCATATGACAATGTGCTTCTCAGCGAGGTAGAAATTGTACTGAATCTGTAGGAACAATCCTTCTCCTGGTGACAGATAGTGGGTAGGGTAATATTGGTAGGTAGGTCGGACAGTATGGAAGTAGGGAATATGAAATGTGTAGGTACTATTTATGAGTATGTGCCCGAACAAACACTATAAAACACTTTTTTTTAAATGCACAACAACTTACAATACAACACTTCACTGGTTTAAATTAATTACTACTAATGGCATTATTATTATTAAACTGTATTGATATTAGAACATTTCCGTTTAAAGGCAAAGTTTATTTATTATAAAACAATTTAAAACACTTTGTTTAATTGTTCAACAAATTAAATCGCAACACTCCACTGATTGAAATTAGCTATTATTAGTTGCACTATTTTTAAACTGAATTTAAACTAGAAGTATTATTGGATCCATTAGAAAATTATCTAAGTCTCTGATATTGAAAATTATCACTTTTGATTCTAAATGAATTTATTTTAAAGGTCCCCAAAATTTCAAACACTTAGAATTTTTCTGTTTAAATTGCATTTATTTATATTACTTTTAACACTCTCAGTCTCAAAATTTAAAACACTTTTTTCAACTAATAACCGTTTATCACGTCACGACACGCAGACACACCTTCCAAGAACCGTCGATTGACTTCCCAAATGAGCGAAATCCTCGCGTTAAATACCTCCTTACAGAACTAAAAAGGCCCATCTGTACTTTCATTGATTTATAAATGCAACTTCTATCGACTAGCAATTTCATAGTTCAATTGCCTCACTATGGTATCACTCTCGTTAGCCCAGCCTCCCCTGATTTTTGGAGTCCACCCTTAAAGCCCGTTCACATTAACGCATCAACCGCGAGCAGATATCTGTTCAGCCGCGAGCGCTTATATTTTGTGCCGTTCACACGACCCTATCAAATATTTCTTCCTGTGGTAGGAGAGGGGGTCAGATGAATTTAGACAGCTCGATAACTGCCGCGAGATACCATTTCTTTGTAGATCTTGTACTAGATCTGACAATTTGACAGCTGACATTCGCGCGTTTTCTATACTTTTGCTTTGTAGTTTATCAATTTTCTTAGGAATTCAATAGACGTATGGCCATTGATTATTTTGTAGATTAACAATATAGTATTGAAGTAAATAATTTGTTTTAATGACAAGATGTTTAACTCCTTCAACATTTTCTTGACTGAAGTGTACCTATTTTTCTTCAATATACCTACCTAGTTCTAACAGCTGTTTTGTAGAATTGTCATTTGTTTCATTTAGTCCGTCGTTGGCTAAGAATAGAATGCTGCTACAGGAACTTATGAGTGGTACAATGATTGCGTTGTACACATTTTTACTGGAGACTGTGTCAATGAATCTTTTTATTCTTCCCAACAGCGAAATTTTTTTGGCAATCTTTTCAATAATTTGTTTTGTATTTTGAGCGAAAGTCAATATGGAGTCAATTATTACTCCCAAATATTTATTTTCAAATACTTCTTTCAAAACTTCACAGTCTATCAATATGTCTTTTTTTGTTTGCGTTAGGTACTCGTTTTCCAATGTTCATAAATTTAGTTTTGTTTAGGTACATTCAATTTTAGTTTATTTTTCTTCAACCATATTTATATATTATGTAGATCTTCATTTAAATGATTCATTAAGAGGCCTCGAGGAAAATAATTTCCCTCAGGACCTATGTCACCTGAGATTCTGTGTGGAGGGTCTTTGTGAGGAGAGGAAGGAATGAACATTGGTCTTGAAGAGACCAATTTTGTAGGAAGGAGGAAACAAGAGGCCGGCAAATCGTTCCACAGCCGAGCTGTTGAACACAAGAACGAGTCAAAGAAGCGACCCATTCTCATGTGACAAATGTCACATGAGAATGGGTCGCTTCTTCCACACGTTTGGCGTCTTTCCCGACTGTGCACCGAAGGGATTAATGACGCTAGTTCCTCGGAGCATCTTCCATTTTTAAGTTTTCACTTTTCCAACAGTTTTCTCAGTTTGACTACACTCAAATGGTCTCTTGTATACCCTCCACTCAGCGTTTCCTACAGTCTATAACAGATTTTTTTAAAAATAAACTATGCATATCTACCGTCTGGCAAATCACACTCTTAGTGCCTCCGCCTCTTCTTTCAATTCTATGTTTTTGTAATCCTTTGTATGCATTTTACATAAACAAGGGAATCTTTTAGCACTCATTGTTAGGTGCTCACATGGTGTCAACTGCTGGAATCCAGAGGATTAAAAATAATGTAAGTTCTTTCCAAATGCAAAAACACAGCAGCCGGTAACTTTATCAGATAATATTATACTAAATACTAAGGTAAGTACCAGGGCCAGGGTGACGTGAAAACACAAATGTGCAAGTGGGACATTGTATAAAAAATAAAATTAAGTTTGTTAGTATAAATTTATTTAGTTTAATTGAAATCCAACATTTTAGTACAGCACGCTGCAACACATATTTAAAATTGATCATATTTAATGATGACATCATTAAAATAATATTGAAGTATGTATTAGGGGTTATCCATTAATTACGTGAGCATAAACGGGGAGAGGGGGTCCAGCAAAATCTCACGATACTTGAAAAAATAAACAAATTGGCCCAAATTTATCTCACCGAGGGAGGGGTGGGTCTAGATTGGAAGAAAAACTGCTCAAGTAATTAATGGATGCCCCATATGTTTTTGGTTATCTTTAACTTTGATGACATTAAGTATTCAAGAAAGACTCGCTGTCTGCTATAGGTATGCGAAATAAAGTAATATTTAAACCTTCTAAAAAGATACACCTCCCAAAATAATAAAAACACAAGAGTTCGTCAAGAATATTATTTATTTAAGTGCTGTTAAATACACAGAATAAATAAACAGAATCAGAAAACATACTATTATAATTTAAATTAACCAATGCTTATAATGGAACTAGAGAAATAAAAATGTACACTAATATAACATAATTTTGAAGGCTCGTGAAGAAAATGTCTGCTTTCAGATCACAAATTCTGTCCAACAATAAATACTAAAAGAAAAATATATCTCTTTCAGTCTTCAGATCAGAGTCCAGCAAAACATATTGTTTATTTACGTACGGTACAATTATTTACATGCACACAGAATAAAAGATTAACGTAAACTTTCTTGGAATTACGATCACGGCCAAAAATATTAAACCTCTCAATTTGTATGTTTTTTACCGTAAGCCCAACTCAAATATAACAGATTTTTTCGACTCTTTAGAAATAATATTAAATAAAAACAAACAAGACACATTACTTTTTGGAGATTTTAATATCGATATCTCAAAAGATACTGATATTGCACGGAAATATGTTCACACCTTAAAATCGTACAACTTTTATGTGTGTAACACAATGTTTCCCACAAGGGTAACAAATAACACCAGCTCGTTGATAGATCACATTATCACAAATAGAACAAATGTTTCTGGGATAATTTCAAATATTGATGATCCCCTTAGTGACCACAATATACTTATATTGGATTACGAAAACTCCCTGAAAAACCTCCCCAACAACAGAACCCCAAACTACCTCTCAAACGCTTACAAAATAAATTATCAAAAATTAAAAACGTCACTTAAAACTTGTAAATTTACCCATTTGTCTGACGATGTAAACCAAAATTATAATAATTTCGCTGACTATCTACAAAATGCTGTAAATTCGTGCAAAACAAAAGTTAAAATTAATAAAGGAGACAAAAGACTGAACAATACGCCATGGTTTGATGCCCAACTTGATTCACTTATTAAAGAACGAAATCGCATATTTAAACTCTGGAAACAAAATCAAGGAAGTATTCCTTTGACAATAGAAAAAAATAAAGCTCGTAATACTGTCACAAATTACAGAAGATATATTAAATGCAAGTATTATACAAAATTGCTTAACGAAAACATTAACAAGCCACAGAGAACCTGGAAAACAATCAATTCCATTCTCACAAATAGCTCGCGAAACCCAAAAATAACTTGTAAATCTCTAGTCATAAATGACGAAGAAGTAAAGGGACCAAAGGAGATTGCAACTGCATTTAACGCATTTTTTCTTTCAGTTGGGGAAAGTTTAGCATCAGTAATAAAAACTTCAAAAACTGATGTAAACACGATCTACACGGAACCTCAAGCAAAACAATCTTTTAACATGATCAGGACAAATAAAAATGAAATCCTACGTGTCATATCTAACCTTAAGTCCAAAGCGGCAGCTGGTTCTGATGGGATAACTTCTCTCCTTCTCAAAAATTGCAAGGAGGAACTGGCGGATGATCTTGTATTCTTAATAAATCTCTCTCTATCAAAAGGTATCTTTCCAGACAGACTAAAGATTGCGAAAATAATTCCTATTCATAAAGACGAATGCAAAAAAAATGTCCAAAATTATCGTCCAATCTCTATACTTCCAGCTATCTCTAAAATTTTTGAATGTATCATTAAAGAAAGACTATTGAAATATCTCGAACACAACAAAATTCTCACGTCAAAACAATACGGTTTCAGACGACGATCTAACACTAAATGTGCAGCTTTCGATTTTATATCAAATCTACAGAAACATATTGATCATGGGGATTTTACGGCGGCAATATTTATTGATCTAAAAAAGGCGTTTGACACGGTGGATCACAACGTATTGATCGAAAAACTGAAACATTTGGGTATTGTTGGTCCTCCTTTTCCGATCTTACCTATCAAATCGCGTTTCAGCAGTAGAACTGGGAGGAGAAACGAGTGAGTTGGGTAAAATAACATGTGGAGTGCCACAAGGATCAATTCTTGGACCGTTGCTATTTCTAATCTATGTGAATGACATGACAAAGTGGGGTATTAAAGGAACTCTACAACTTTATGCGGACGATACAGTAATTTTTTACAATAAACTGAACCTAGCGGAGCTTGAAACGGAAATGAATGCTGATGTTTCTAAACTCACAAGCTGGTTAAGAATAAACAAACTTACTCTTAACGTAAAAAAAACTCATTATATACTTTTTGGCAACAAGAAAAATTTCAGCCTCAATATCAAAGTTGGTGATAACTGCCTCGAAAAGAAAATGAGCACAAAATATTTGGGCCTGATCGTAGATTCCCAACTCTCGTGGGATCTCCACATAAATCATGTAAAGGAGAAAATTACCCCCATAACTGGTGTACTATATAGACTCCAAGGATTATTACCCATTCCTTTACTAACATCAGTGTACTACGCCATGGTACATTCACACCTTTCTTATCTCTGCTGTATCTGGGGATTTGCCTCAAAGAAATTGATAGCTGATCTGCAGGTGGTTCAAAACCGAGCTCTCAGAAATGTTTTTGGACTTCCATGGGACACCCATGTCAAAGACATCTATTCAGTTTCCGGTATTCTTCCAATCACAGTCCTTCCTAAACATGAAATCACAAGCACCATCCTACAAATTACTCAACAATCAACTCACACTAACATCAAGCCACTTTACAATCAAGACATTCACACTCACAATACTCGAAATAGCAATAAAATCCGCATACCTCAAACACACACTACAAAATATGGGATAAATTCTCTGAACTATGTTGCCTATACACTATATAACTCGCTTCCAGATATGTACAAGGGAAACCAGCAAAATAAAAAAGGTCAGAATAATGCTTTAAAAGAATATTTTTTAAATACGTTTAAGGATGAAACTATGTAAATTTTCTTATCATGTCTCATTTGTCTTGTTTCCTTTTCTCTTCTTTTCTTTTCCATTTATTTGTAATCATAATCATCCACATTTGTATAACCTTGTTCTTTGTTTCTTTAATTATTTTCTATTGTTGTTTGCTCACTCAACCTGTTATATTTTTAAATTTATTTTTTGTCTATGTTGTATGTGAAACTTATATTTTTAATATCCATTTTCCAAGTAAAACTGTAACTATTTCCTCACACCCATGAATTTTCCTCCTGTCCTAAAATGAGTTCTGTAACTCATCGGGATTGCTCCAGCAAGTAATAAATACAATAAAAAAAAAAAAAAAAAAAATGATTAAAATTAACCAACACTTATACTGGGACTAGAAAAAACAAAATGTACACTAATATAACATAATGTTGAAGGCTAGAGAAGAAAATTACAGCTTTCAGATAACAAATTCTGTCCAACAGTAAATACAATAAAAAAAATATATTTATTTTAGTCTTCAGATTTCAAATTCTGTCAAACATTAAATACTAAAAGAAAAGTATATCTATTTCAGTCTTCAGATCAAAGTTCAGCAGAACATCTTGTTTATTTACGTACAGTACAAGTATGTACATACTTTTATAGACAGAATAAAAGATTATAAACAATTGTAAACATACTAATATAATTTAAATTAACCAACGCTTATACTGGGACTAGAGAAAACAAAATGTACACTAATATAACATAGTTTTGAAGGCTAGAGAAGAAAAATTCAGCTTAAAAGGTCCGGAGAATTTTGATGAATGGTCGTTCGCAGCTGAACAATTTTTGATGTTGGATGGTGTCGATATTCACAAGCCAGTATCATCCGATTGTACAAGTTTGGATGATAAAAAGGCAAAAGCTAAACTTATTATGACGATTGACCCCTCAATTTATGTTCACATCAAAAACGATCAAACAGTACAAGGTTTGAAGGCCTTATATGACAACTCTAGCTTCACGCGTCCCATCAGTTTACTTTGTCAATTTACTTCGTCAATTAAGACAATGTCAAGGTATGGATGTTAAAATACAGAAAAATAATATTTTCGTTAGTCAAAAGAAATTTATAGAAAAGTTAGTATGTAAATTTGGTTTAGAGAATTCTAAGAAAAATGTAGAGACACCTATGGAGACTAATTTAAAATTTGAAAAAGGAGAAAATGTACATTCCAAGTTTCCTTACCAACAGTTTTTGGCAGTTTAATGCAAAAAAAATAATTTAGACATAGCTGGTTACGCTGATGCAGATTTTGCATCTGATAATTTAGATCGTAAGTCATACACTGGATATTGTTTTATTTATGAAGGTTGTTTAATATCTCATGAAAGTAGGAAGCAACAAACTGTCGCTTTATCAAGTACAGAAGCCGAATACATGGCTACTTGTGAAGCAAGTAAAGAGGCTATATTCTTGAAAAACCTGTCTAATGAACTAATAAATAAAGGTAATAAACCTATTACATTATATAATGACAGCCAAAGTGCTATAAAACTTTCTGAAAATTGTATTCATCATAGACGTAGTAAGCATATCGATGTCAAATTTCATTTCATAAGAGAGGCTGTTGCAAATAAATTAATTAATTTAGAATATTTAAATACCTCTGAAATGCCAGCAGATATGCTAACTAAGAGTTTAAGTAAAATAAAACATTATAAATTTATAAACAAGATGGGTATAGTATTGCATACCTAGTATTTGTTTTTGGTTTATTTGTATTGTTTTGTTGAGTGGTGTTTGGTTGGCCTCTTTCACTGAAAACAAAAAAAACCTTAAGTAATTTACGGGTACTTGGCAACAGGCGATAGCTTCACGAGAATTGTCTACAATTATAGGATTGGCAGAACAACTGTCTCAGAAATTATAAAAGAGGAATGTGATGCTATCTTCAGCCGATGGTAATTTATTTGACTTTATGCCCAGCTGGGTTTTTACATAGATTATGAGAGAATATATATTGATCATGATTTTATGTAATATAATCAAGTCTGAAATAAATCTCCTGTCAGGCAGAATTAAAATAAATACTTAAAAGTAATTTCAAGTAATTGCAGAACCAACCCAAGATGAGTGAAAAAAAGTCGCTACAGACTTCAAGGAAATTTATCAATTTGACCCATAAATATACCAATCACATTTGACCATTGTGTCGGAGCCATTGATGGCAAGCACGTGGTCATAAAGGCTCCACCTATTTCAGGGCCGGATTTCTACAACTACAATGTGGAAATTGCTAAATAACATGCTTGTAATTGCTAAAATAAATCGACTTGCATTCAGTGTTAAATCCATGCCTCTTCCTTCAATTCTATATTTTTGTAGTCTGCACAATCCATCCTCCATAAACAATGATATTGAAGTATATATTATATGTTTTTGGTTATGTTGTCGCTCAGCTCAGCTGGGTAGGGTTAGGGTGGTCCTGAAAATAAAATAATTTTTAGTAATACATACCAGATATGGCATTAAATTTAAATTAGTCGCATTGGTTTTGAAACGGTTGTCCACACTGTGAAGTAGACGGTAGATATTTTTGTTAATAATTTATATGGATTCAAAAAAAATGCTGTGCGATTACTGAAAAATATGTGCTAATTTATTAGGTATCATTTGTGTCTCTAATCATGTCTCTTGTCTTGCCTCTCTAATTAATTGTCACTTGAGGAAACTATGTATTTTTTAAATTTTCTAGTTCTAACTGTATTTTTGTTTTATTTTATCTCATTTGTATTTAAACTGTTTCAAAATTAAACATTGTATAATTTGGTTGATTGATTTTATATAAATTTTGACCTATTTTGTCTTATTTGTATAATTAACTGAGTTTTTATAACTGGGTTGTTCTCAGATGTGTGATAACAATCTGTAAAAACCCAGTATAAATAAATAAATTACAATTTTATAGTTTTGTTTACGTATTATTTTATTCAGCAAAAAGCTGTCAAAAATGGCTACACTACGGAACTATGCGTTGTACTAGTGCTATAATCTCATTACAGTTGTAAAATCACTGTTTTTAACAAAGATTGAGGTTATGGACAGAAATCCCCAGTATTATTGACATTTGCATAAAAATTGATACTTATTTCGGTAATTCTTCGGAACAAACGGTAACGGTTAATACGCACTTTTTTTTATAAAACTTTTAGATTCTTCTTAATTACCATAAAAGACAACTATTTGCATTGGGGGCGGTTGAATATGTTACATTTTTAATTTTAGTTACGTAAATTGAAAATTTGCTTTCACTGTCAAATCACTCTGTTTGCCATATTATTGTTATTTTAATATGTTGGTATTACTGATATTTTACAATCCATGTTACACAAACCTAGCGTAGCCGCTAAACTACTTGAAAACTGGGATGTTTTTCTTGCCTTGACGTGAGTAGGCGTTATAAAGGGGCACTTTCTTTTGAATCACAAACCATGTTACACAAACCTAGCGTATAGGTTTTTTCGGTTACGCGCCTTTGAATATATTGCCATGAAGTCAGTTACGGAATGATGTAGCCTTCCATATAGTATCAGTAATACCAACATAATAAAATGACAATAATCATTACAAATTGCATATGGTGAAGCGTTGTGTCTAAATACGAAAGCAAATTTTCAATTTACGTAACTAAAATTAAAAATGTAACATTTTCAACCGCCCCCAATGCAAATAGTTGTCTTTTATGGTAATTAAGAAGAATCTAAAAGTTTTATAAAAAAAAGTGCGTATTAACCGTTACCGTTTGTTCCGAATATTTACCCTTATTTCATATGTATTAATATTGAACTTACCTTTGCATATTAGTTGGTGTAAAGCCACGTCGATAATCCATTTTTGACTTCAACATTAGGTTTCGTACACAAAAATGCACGCGTAGTATTGAAACATTATGACTGAACACCGTGTAATATACCATTTTTGCATGATGAATCAAATGCGATGAACAAACTAAACACTTTCGCATATTAACTATATAATTACAAATACTATTAATAAACTTTTTAGATTGTATGCAAGCTGCGGGTCTCGGTCACTCGTTCGTCGAAATTTAGTGGTTTGGCTTAACATGCCGATGGACCTCACGTCAATTTCCAAAAGTGTCGAAGGTAAAGGAGGTTAGCACCCGGATTCCGCGAAATCCCCAAAAAGCAAACAATTGCCCAAATGAAAACACTAGAAGCTTCTCTCAAGCAACGCCGCTCATGATTTGAGTTTTGATGGGACACGGACACGGAACTGAGTTGGGAGCTCCGTAATTAAAATGACCCCCACTCATTTTCGGCGGGAGAGGGGGGTGCTTATCTGTTCGTATATCGCCTCCGGAGCGATTAGGCGTAAAATGTGCATTGTCTATGGTTGATGTGCACATCAAAGCGCTTAGTGTGAACGGTCTGAAGGGATTGTATGGAGAGCGATATGTGGCGTGCTATCATCTTTTATGTTTGATACGCTGGTCTGAACACTGCATTAATGTTATTTCTCTCTTACGCATTTTACCAGGACCGAACCAGCAAAATATGTCAAGACGCTCTGTCCTCCTTTATCTTCCGGCACTACAAATTTAGTTTAAATATCATGATTTTTGTGTCCTTTTTTCTCAATATATAATAGGTACGTACTCAATAACCTGCGTATAACTCTCAATTCTGTTCATCGCCGACAGAACACGAACAAACCCATGATTAAATCTTTATTATGCATTTTCAAATTTTCATTATACTAAATTCTTCTACATTTTCCTGTCACCTATATGAAACACTTCGTTTAAAACTGCATTATCTCTATTTACGTTGTAGATTTGAATTTTTCTTTCTTTCTTGGATTTTCTTTTAGTAACGACGTCTTTCCTATAAATTTTCCTCTTTAATCTTATGTTATTTTCCACAACCATATAAATAGTTATATTAAAATCCGAATTTATTGTTTTCATTGATAGTTTGGAATTTTTCTGAGTTTTCCCTACGGAATCATATTTTAATTGTCTTTATTTCCTTCTTTACCCCTCCATCATATCGTTTTCGATGTTTGCTGCTTCTCAGAAAATTTCATTTTCTGTCTATTATTAATTAATATGTCATTTTTTATATTTTTTGTAGAAGATATTCCTAATACGCCTCTGGTTGACTTTCAAATATTACTCCGCGAGAGTGTGTCTTTGCTCTGTTCCTTCACCCTGCCTATAAATTAGTAAATTTATTACCATCATTATCATAAAATTTCTAATTTGGTATAAAAAATCATTTTTTTAATATTGGGCCCATCAGATTCCTATTTCGATCGTTGTATAAACACCCCATAAGGCGCATGTTAAAGATAATCGTATTTTACTCAATAAAGACTGTCTTAATTACCCAAAAGCATGTCCGATTTTTATTGTTTATCAATAAAAAATCATGTGTGGGATCGGCAACCTTTTTTTCACGCTAATGTCGTTAAGAATTTGCTTTACCATCCCTAGAACATTACTCATAACAAATGACATAAAACGATTCCTTCTGTTCAATCAATCTAACGTAATATATCTAGAATGGCTACTCCATTTCAGGTACATAACGATATCCATCTAAAATCATCTGGAATCGCATTAATAAGTCTGAACCTTATCTTGTTCGGTCAACACTCCCGTCAAAACGTCCATTTTTTTATTAGATTTTCTTTCCAAATCGTTTTTCCAGATAGCATTGCTTCATCTGAAAGTGATGATCCTAATTTTATTTTTTATATAACCTACGTACGTTTTTCCCCGAATCTGGCCTCCTTTTAAATTTTTTTTCCATTAGCTTCTTTTAAGTTTTTCGCGTCTTTTTTTCCATTTCCTAAGTATCATATTTCATTGTTATTATCTCGCACTTTTTCCAACATAAAATAGTTTTATTTCTTTGTAATCTACGGTTTTCGATACTATCAAAGTCCTTAATGTTTATGTTATTCCTTGGTTCGACGCATTCGTGCACGCAACTGCGTGAACCTGTTGATAATATCGTATGTTGACCCCATCTCCAAACTCGAGTCCAATATAAGCTCTCAGGCAATAAATTATTATATTTTAAAGTAGTCCCGAATTCGAAAACTCTTTGTCCTGTCATGACGGAATGTTTCGTTGATCGGTCGGTTTTTATTGCTTTTAATTTATTTTCTTTTTTTTTAAATTATGCCATTTTGTATTCACTGTTAATTAAACGTATTTCATCACAACGTTTAATGTATTTACGTTAAATAATTATCATAATATAGTTAATTTCATAATATAAAACCTATTCAGTTAATTTCATACAAAATCATTCATCAACGAACGCTCTGGCCGCGACGGCTTTGACTTGCTTCCTAGTCGGTACTTTGGTACCAGATGGCAGGCTTCGCTCAGGATGCTCAGTCGACCAGCGTGGCGGTCGACTAGCGAATTGTAACTGGGTGGTTCCAAAATAACAAAAATAAAAATGAAAACAAAAAAAATATTTATTGTGATTTTAATAATTTTATTTGGGGTATGATGATTGCATTAAAAAAATAAACTGATAACAAAAATTATAAAACTTTAAACTACGCAAGATATACCTACAAACCAAGTAATCAGTATTACAACAATTACATAAAAAACTTAACAATTTAGTCATTTATTTAAATTCACCACACAATAATAAAATGATATATTTTTTAAAAATTATTTAAATCATCTTCTTAAACAGTTAAATCCAAGAAAAAATAAGTAAAACATACCAGCAAATAATCAAACACCATAAATAGCAATAACTATGCAGTGATTTAAAATAAAGAAGAAGAAATTTTTAAATAATAGATCGTCTATTAAAAGTGAAAGAATGCAATATAAATTTACCTACACTAGAAAATGAAGAATGTATTTAAAACTGTTTTATAAATCGAACAATTGAGCCTTTGAAAACCTAAAAATAATTATTATGAACCTTATGTTAAGATAATTTTTTGAAAATTATATTGAAATTCCGCAGCAATGCATTGAAATGATGCTCCTTAGAATCCAGGTATATTTGGAAACAATAATACCTGATGTATGATAATATAATAAACCATTAATAGGTTACTTCCCAAATGTCACTAGTGTCATGTTATTTGCATTATCCTGTTGTTAATTTTAACATTACGTATTACTATTTTAAAAATACCGTACTGCCACTAATTACCAATTACTCGGAATACCATTCCAACTATGGTGGGAAATTCTAATGACAGTTCATCCTGCGACAATTCATCCTGCGACAGTTCATCCGGCGACAGTTCATCCTGCCGACAGTTCATCCTGCCGACAGTTCATCCTGCCGACAGTTCATCCTGCCGACAATTCATCCGGCGACAATTCATCCTTCCTGATCATTTAGAAGATTTTTTCTTCAAGTAAGTATGCAAAGAGGATATACGGCCGTACAACCAAAATCGATATACTTATATCTGAAGGCATCTTGAGTGGAAATCCGCTGTACAAATATTTTTACTAACAATAATTTCGACTCTCCGAAGAAGCATGCGTTAATAACAAAATACGACATACTTATACGTGCAGTCGGCTTAGCAAAAAACCGTAAAGATTCCTACTTTCATATAATATAACTTTTTTATCTGAAATTAACACCATGTTCTTAGGGTGAATTGACTAATTTAAAAAAAAAAACACAAGAGTCCCAACCGTCTCGAGCCAGTGAGTGCCAATGGCATCCCCAATTTTGGTATGGTGTGATGCTGAAGGTAGTGGGGAGGGGAAGGAGATGTGGAAAACATATCTTCCTGGCTATTCAGATCTAGTCACCAAACACGGCTTAAGCCATTTCAAGTAATTAGACTAAACCAATATACACTGCACAACAGTGAAAAAATTTAAACAAATCATATGAGTGGGGAGGGGAAGGAGATGTGAAAAATTTTGCTGATCTGAAAAAATGCTATTCAGATATAGTCACCAAACACGCCTAAAGCCATTTCAAGTAACGTTTCAATTCTGAATGAATACTGACGAATAGCAAAATACGACATACTTATATGTGCATCTACTTAAGATTTAGGAGGCGGACATGTTTACCGTCGCCCCGGGAACCATTTATTGGATAACCAACACCCCTGCCATAGGTCATGCCAAGTGGTTCGCTACGTTTGGTGAATTATAAGGGTTCTTTTTAAATTTTTTCTTTGTTCATTACTTACAAAATATGGTTACATAATTAGTGGATTTTTCGACCACCATGCTAGGCTGATGCCCGTGTTATGGTGGTCGATTATATGCCCGTGTTATGGTTGCCTGGGTTCTTGGAGTGATGTTTGTCAAGGTCTTGTTGGCGAATACTTTTCCTCACCTACTGCGTGGCGGTCCGGATCGGGAGAGATTACTTGAGGCAGCCGTAATCAGGACATCTCTAGCCGTACTCTCTCGACCTTGCACCGCAATTTGTCTGACTAGTCAGATCTAGTCACCATACACGGCTAAAGCCATTTCAAGTAATCAGACTAAGCCTACATACACTGTACAATAGCGATTTTTTTTGAAGTCATATGATATAACTTTTTTATATATTTTTTTTTACTTTTTACTATAACACAAGAGCCCCAACTGCTCTCAACCATCTAGAGCCAGTGAGACTATGGCATTCCTCATTTGGATATGTTGTGAGGCTGAAGGTAGTGGGGAGGGGAAGGAGATGTGAAAAATTCTGCTGATGTGAATTTATTTTTATTCAGATATAGTCACCAAACACGCCTAAAGCCATTTCAAGTAACTTTTTAATACTGAATTAATACTGACGAATGGTAAAATACGACATACTTATATGTGCATCTACTTAAGATTTAGGAGGTGGACATGTTTACCGTCGCCCCGGGAACCATTTATTGGATAACCAACACCCCTGCCATAGGTCATCCCAAGTGGTTCGCTACGTTTGGTGAATTATAAGGGTTGCCCGGGTTCTTGGAGTGATGTTTTCCAGGTCTTGGTGGCGAATGCTAGAGAGAAAATTATCTTTCTCATTGGAACCGCCCTGTACGATCGTAAGAATATATTTCAACGAAATGTGGATTAAGATCGGAAATATACTTTTTAGGAGAGGAAGCATCTGATGGATGCGTGGTGTATATTAATTAATTTTTAAGTGGATGACTTATGAGAAGTGATACTTATTTAAAAAAATCAAAACTGTCCACGACAGTGCCCGGTTCGTATGGAAGATAACGACTCCACCACGCCACCCTTCCCCTATTCTTTATTTGTGAAACCAAAGATAATAATCCGTTCCGGGCAGGTACAATTTTATTACCTGAGACTCTGATAAGGGTCTTAGAAGTGAAGTACTCTTAGCTTTTCAAGAAGTACCTATAACCGTGCTTTTTGGTACAAATTAAAAAAAATATTACATTTTTGCATTACTTTTCAATTTTAGAATATAGTGTATCTATGTTTAGATATACAGATATCTATAAGTATGTCGTTTGCTATTCGTCAGTATTCATTCAGAATTGAAACGTTACTTGAAATGGTGTAAGGCGTGTTTGGTGACCATATCTGAATAGCCAGATGAACTGCGGTGCAAGGCGATGGGTCGAGAGAGTACGGAAAACATCACTCCAAGAACCCGGGCAACCCTTATAATTCACCAAACGTAGCAAACCACTTGGGATGACCTATGGCAGGGGTGTTGGTTATCCAATAAATGGTTCCCGGGGCGACGGTAAACATGTCCACCTCCTAAATCTTAAGTAGATGCACATATCAGTGCGACCGGTCAGTGGTTGAGTGGGCATAGCGCTTGGGTCCCACCCGGGCGTCGCATGTTCGATTCCTCGGCTGGCTAAGTCCTCCATCACAACACAAGCAACATTTTCGGCTTTCTGTGGTGGTAGTAGGAGATTTTCAAACATTGTTGGGTTATTCGTAACCCGGGAATGTTTGTCTTTCTTTAAAAAAAAATAAAAATATGTATATATATATATATATATAAGTATGTCGTATTTTACCATTCATCAGAATTCATTCAGAATTGAAACGTTACTTGAAATGGCTTTAGGCGTGTTTGGTGACTATATCTGAATAGCATTTTTACAAATCAGCAGAATTTTTCACATCTCCTTCCCCTCCCCACTCATATGATTTGTTTAAATTTTTTCGCTGTTGTACAGTGTATATTGGTTTAGTCTAATTACTTGAAATGGCTTAAGCCGTGTTTGGTGACTAGATCTGAATAGCCAGGAAGATATGTTTTCCACATCTCCTTCCCCTCCCCACTACCTTCAGCATCACACCATACCAAAATTGGGGATGCCATTGGCACTCACTGGCTCGAGACGGTTGGGACTCTTGTGTTTTTTTTTTAAATTAGTCAATTCACCCTTAGAACATGGTGTTAATTTCAGATAAAAAAGTTATATTATATGCAAGTAGGAATCTTTACGGTTTTTTGCTAAGCCGACTGCACGTATAAGTATGTCGTATTTTGTTATTAACGCATGCTTCTTCGGAGAGTCGAAATTATTGTTAGTAAAAATATTTGTACAGCGGATTTCCACTCAAGATGTAACGTAAAATCTTTACTAAAGATAAACTATGATTGTTGTAAATTCCAAATAAATGATAAGACGTATAGAACATATATATATTGATTTATTGTAATACAAAGGAGCATGTGTTAATGAGAACTCTATCTTAAAATTAAATACTCAAGGGTGGGCATGAACATCGAAGATGTTACATGTTAGATTAATGTACCATGATAAATTTACAAGTGGGCAAGCATAAAATTTAATTAAATGAGGGCGCCATTACTTTTAAAGATAAAGTAAAACTAATTTAACAAATGTTAGAATGATCTGATAACTAATATAAATAAACGTTACGTTGCGTTGTCCAAAAGCGCCATGGCTTGGTTGGCCTCGACCTTGCAGCACGCGTGTACTCCCCCTGGTTGGTTTCTTTGCACTGAAGCTCGCCGCGAACAGATTTGCTGTGAGCGGTAGAGATCAGTGATGTCATACTCTGACCGCTGCTGTGTGTAAGTACCGTCGCAAACGGGGTTGGATGATCCGTATACGAATCCACCCGTTACATTACCCCCTCGCCAAAAAAAATATTTCCACCTGGAAATATAGAGGTCCACCTGGCACCTCCTCAAGAACTTCTCGTCCTGTGAGACTTGCTCGTAGTATCAATAATGGTTCTTATAAGGATATAAGAAAATTTATTTCTCATAAGCATGTATAGAGACGAACCTACCCTCCTCGTAAAGTTAAAACTTTGCGCAAAGGATTCCTTCGTATCCTAAGATCTGGAAGTGACCAGCAAACCGACAACACTACGGTTGATTTAAAAAAATCGTGTTTGCGAACTCAGTGACAGGAACGATATGTTATCCTGTATAGAACGCGAAACTCGAAACCTAATTTTGTACTCAGAGGATCACTACGTGAGATCATGTTACAAGCTTTGCTACCGCTCATGCTAGCAAAGTATCCAAAACTCCAGTGTGTAAGTATTACAACTGAAATTATTTTTGAAGCAATGCTCCAAATCATTGTTTTGTTTTAACCAAAACTTAATCAAATCCCTATCACAAGGACAAATACGCGGTACAATCACGAGACGAACACAGTACAATACAAGCAAGCACTATTCAACTATCCACCCCAACTACCGTTAGAAAGTTGAATGCACTTTGAAAATATAAATATCCATCTTAGGTGGCGCTCCCCAAGACAGACACCAATTTCCCATAACAATGAACACCAATCTGAATAACTTTCGACTACCCCATAATCGTTATGCAATTAAGAAAAATTTATTTTCAACACCTAGTTATGAGAACATATCCTCTTTTGAAGAATGGAACCAAAATTGTAAAAGAATCCCATATAACGTTGTTTTATTAGACAAAAGCTATTTAAATAATTTGATATAATTTTAATTAAGCTAAATTATTTCCGGTGTAGAGAAGACTACAACCCAAAGTTATAAAACCAAAAGAATGTATTATAATATCTTAATGTATCGTATCGATGGCATTAATTAAATGATGACTACTTGTTAAAAATCCATGAAAAACATGTGTATATATTTACGAGATTTAATAAAAAAAATCCTACCCATAATATTGAGTAATTTAAATAAAGATCAGCAATTATGTGAAAACTCTATTAATTTTTATTAATTTTTTTTTTTTAATACCATAATAAATTTTTCTATATACATTGATTGCACCGAAATTTTTATTCTGTATACCTATGAAAACCCCATTGTAGGAAGACATACAAGCAAATTTTCTGACAATCTATAGACCAACAAAGAATATACTGCAGTGTGTTTCAGGTACTCTTTTGATAAATATCTATACACTGTGAAATAACATTTCTAGCATGTTAAAATAAAAGCAGAAACTATTGTAAAATATGACATCTATTGTCCAAAGCAAACGCTTTATTAAATATCAGATAGATTCTTCTAAGAAAAGCGAAGACTCAAACCAAAATCTGCAATCACGAGAACTATTTTAGCAAATACATCATCGAAAACCCCTTAAATTTCTCAATTTAAGTCAAAACAATTCAAATAAATACAGCAACAACTGACAACATCTTAAACACCTATAACCCTCGAAAGGAATGTTCAAGATAAAGCTAGAATAACTGTAAATGTAAATTAAACCGTCCTGAGAATATAACCCTGGAAATTACTAAAACATTCATTACGATATGCAAATTTTTAACAGAAGTTTAGAGATTCTTAAGCAGAAGTGTAAATTTTAACAAAAACATTTTTGAATATTTATATGTATAAGACTCAATTTAATAAAACATCCTACAGCACAGAACTACACCCGGAGTAGCAAAACTTAACCAACTCAACAGAGACATAAGATAACGCTATTCTAAGCGTATTTTAATAAATCCTTTATAACAGTTTAAATAACCGTTCCGAAAACTATTCTGTCTATCTGTGATAACCCCATAATAGGAAAATATACATGCAAATTTAGGAACCGCCTCTAAATGGTTAAATAGAAAGCAACCATACTCATGAACCATTTAATTAAATATCCCAAAGAATAAAAACCCAAGATTTTTATGACCAAGCTGAATTATTACCAGCCGTGAGAAAAAATAAAGTCAAAGATATCCCCGAATAAATATATTGAATCAATAATAAATTTGAAATATGGTATCTATGTGCGGCTCATTTATGGCCAAGAGACAGCAAGGACTCAAACCTAAAACCCTGTAAGTAACACTACCTACCAACAGATGGCATTATTGGAACATGGTCCCAAAACTTTTACTATGTTCCTATGGAACAGAAATCATATCCCAGTACGAAACCAACATTAAAACATATAAAGCCCTAAAAGGAATGTAAATAATGCAAGCCAGCACCGCAATACTTCTCCCCGTCCTGAAGAAAGGAAAAAAAAAAGAATGTCATCGAAAAATCATTTCGTTATGCAAATTTATCAGAAATTTTTGTAATTCTAAAGTAAAATGTTAAATGAAATTAATTTTTTTTTTTTTTTGAAATGACTCAAAATAGGAAAAACCCGCAAGAAAACTAAACTTAAGAATCCACGACATGAAATAAGAAACCTGAGCAAGCCGACTTTTATCGCTCATATCTCCCATTGCATGACCGTCACTTATGACAATAAACTACATTGATAAGATACTAACACATAATGACATGCAGGTTAACGCGTTTAAACTGCTACCGGAATGTGTAAAGAATATTATCTCCCATAAAATTTTTAACAGTGTATTACTTGTACCAGAAAAGAAACCCCCAGCCGATAGGACCTGTCAAAAAAATGAACGCTTGTCATTTACATCTATGCTAAGCTTCATAAAGATTGAAAAAAACTATCAACTGCAAAACAAATAAGATTAAATATAAAACCCGCATCCGCGGCGACAACAGCATACCGCCAAAGAAAGTTCGACGTCATGAACCCACGATGGTATAGCCGCAGCTGAAATGTGATTAAAGAAAGTTATCTAAAGGAAAAATAATTATTTAAAACATGTCAAACAAAGGAATGCCCCAACAGGGCTGACAAGGATACACGATCGTGAATAAAATTTACTTGAGTCGCATAAAATTTTTTTTTTTTCATATGATAAATACCCTGGAAACATATATCCTAGAATGTGATCAAGCTTAATAGACCAAGAAGAAAGCAAAGAAAAAAAGCAGTCATAAACCACTGATAATAACTAGAATTGCAAAACGTTCCAAACTATGAAATGAATTACTTAGGTTCGAGAATAGCCAATCATGTAAAATGTAGTGAAACTCAACTGAGAACTATTTTATTATGAAGATAACCATCTGAAAAAAATTAAATTATTGAATCTATAAAAGTTACAATTTCATTTTAAACTTACATTATTATTGAAGTCAATTTAGGATAGGTCTCGTACCATAATCGTCCGATAAAAGCCATGTGTTATCATTTCCCATGTGACAAAATATTTGATCACTGTATACCTACAGATCTACTGTAAAACATTATATGTGCATTATATGTTATTGTAGCTCCTTGTGTCACTTCTCAACCAAATGCCACATCTAACTTATTCTCTCTCTTTTATTACATCTTATATACAACTATGATATTGTGACATGTAATCTGTATTTATGGTATATTTATACCGTTAATGTTAATAAATAAATAAATAAATAAAACGAAAAAAATCATTAGACGAAATTGTAATGAAGATTGTAATGCCACAGAGTAAAGCACATGATAAGATAAAATTGCAAAATAATCTCCATCCCTTCTGCTACAAATCAAATGTACCTAAAATAATTTTCCGTAAAAGTAACATTACGACATTAAATTCAATATGTAACTTGTACATGGACAAAACAAACAGTAAAACATAAAGTGAGTACAATAAACCAACCATAAGGATTAAACATAGTAATTACATTATAAAAATTTAAAATCAAGCGTACTTACAATGTCCAGACCAACCAAGCCATTTTGGAAACACAACATAACCCAATTGACAATTAAAATTCCCGAAAACATGCCTGCAAACTTGCCAAAACATTAATATAATTCAAAACCACGTGGGTCGCCACTGTAACGTAAAATCTTTACTAAAGATAAACTATGATTGTTGTAAATTCCAAATAAATGATAAGACGTATAGAACATATATATATTGATTTATTGTAATACAAAGGAGCATGTGTTAATGTGAACTCTATCTTAAAATTAAATACTCAAGGGTGGGCATGAACATCGAAGATGTTACATGTTAGATTAATGTACCATGATAAATTTACAAGTGGGCAAGCATAAAATTTAATTAAATGAGGGCGCCATTACTTTTAAAGATAAAGTAAAACTAATTTAACAAATGTAAGAATGATCTGATAACTAATATAAATAAACGTTACGTTGCGTTGTCCAAAAGCGCCATGGCTTGGTTGGCCTCGACCTTGCAGCACGCGTGTACTCCCCCTGGTTGGTTTCTTTGCACTGAAGCTCGCCGCGAACAGATTTGCTGTGAGCGGTAGAGATCAGTGATGTCATACTCTGACCGCTGCTGTGTGTAAGTACCGTCGCAAACGGGGTTGGATGATCCGTATACGAATCCACCAGTTACAAAGATGCCTTCAGATATAAGTATATCGATTTTGGTTGTACGGCCGTATATCCTCTTTGCATACTTACTTGAAGAAAAAATCTTCTAAATGATCAGGAAGGATGAATTGTCGCCGGATGAATTGTCGGCAGGATGAACTGTCGGCAGGATGAACTGTCGGCAGGATGAACTGTCGGCAGGATGAACTGTCGCCGGATGAACTGTCGCAGGATGAATTGTCGCAGGATGAATTGTCGGGTCACCAACAAAAACACAATATTCATTCATTACATAGTATAGATTGAAGTTGCTCAAAATGGATTTGGCGTTTAGATCTTTTAAACTACGCAACGGATTTTCATGCGGTTTTCACCAATAGATTTATTACGTTTTATTACATGCTTATTAAAGTAGAGAAAAGCCGAGAAATTCAAATATTCATCATTACATAGTATGAAATGAAGTCGCTCAAAATGTTTGTGCGCTTAGATCTTTTAAATTACGCAACGGATTTTCTTGCGGTTTTTACCAATAGATAGAGTGATTTAAGAGGAAGGTTTATATGTATAAAACATGCTTATTATAGTAGAGAAAATCCGAGAAATTCAAATATCCAATTCAGGCAGCGGGCACTAGGTAGCGGGCAGCTGGTAAGCTGGTGGTGTGGATTGTATAAAGTTTGGGTAACGGCGTTGTGTTTCGTTAGCCACAGCAACGTGTGGCCGGGTCTGCTAGTTATTTATAAATGAATTTATTTTTATATAAAAGTAAATAGAAAAAAAAACACGGAGTGTAAAAAATTGGGAGAAACTAAATAAAAACGAAGATATAACTAGGCGCTCGTAGTTTATTGTAAGACGATACGTTTAATAATATTTCTGAATTTGTCCTGCAATATTAACAATATTTTTTGGACCGATTTCAAAAGCATACTTTTTTAAATACATCTATTTGAAATTGACTTTTGTTTTCTTGATTGAACGAATATATGAATGAAGCGGAATCTTGGAAGTGGAAATTATTCCACTTCCTGACATCCGATCGGATCCGTGAAACTTGGCAAATGTACTCATTTTCGGTGACAATCACGTGCACACATGGACATTTACCATTTTTTAAGAATTCTAAGAAATTAAAGCACTTACGGCCGCTGTTCCCGATTCTACTAAGCCAAAACTAAGGTTCAAAACTGTATCACTTTATCAAGACTATGTTTTGAACCTTAGTTTCAGCTTAGTAGAATTGGGAACAGCGGCTGTTAATAAACTAAATAAATTTCGGCCTTACCAACTCCGGATTTGGTCCAGTTTGTAGTGCAATTGATGCCTATCACTGGTAGGAAAGTTCAAACCTCGTCAAACCAAAACATATATATATATATATATATACATATTTGATGTTTTAAAAGACATTTTAAAATAGGTTTGGTAACTCAGTTGATTCCGATCACTAAGTCGGAAGACTTCAGTGAAACCATTTTTTAAAAATTTATAAACACATTTGAAAACAGAAGCATTTTATGTAGGTGTATATGCAGTAAAAAACTTTGTTTTTATATCTACAGCTCATATGTTGGACAAATATCTATGAACTTCAGAGTGAATACTAATATCTACAGAGCTAAGGTCGGATAAATATCCATGACGGTCCCAGTGGTGACGAATATCTATGGAGCGTAGGTGGTATTAATATCTAAAGAGGGCAGCTGAGCAAGAGGTTTTACGGAAAAACATTAATTACTTCAATTACGTAATACTAACCTAACCTAACCTAACCTTACATAAATTAAGTTTTTTAAACTGCGTACGCAATATTAACGTTATGCCAATATGTTATACATAATTGCAAATCCAACCTCTGCCAGTGCTGTAGATATTCGTCAACATCACCTGTTTCATAGATAATCAGCAGTTTGAGCTGTAGATATTCGTCCTCACTTTGGTTCTCATAGATATTTGTCAGCAGTTTAAGCTGTAGATATTAGTCCTCTGGTTCTCATAGATATTAGTGTGATTTGTTCAGTTTTTGGAATTCCTGTAGATATTAGTAGACGCCTCCCTTATTTTCATCACGCCAACAAAGGACACTCCCATGGAAATATGGCTGAAGTTCAAGAAAGGTAATTTTTCGTTTTTCCCCTTTATAGAAAAAAAAAGATTGAGTTTGCAAGTTTCCTAAAAAAGACTTCAAAGAGCAATTTAATAATTTTCCAAAAAACTTATTGAATTTCCAAAATCTAAACATAAACTTTATAGTGCACAGTTTACACCCGCGCTGTGCAAGCGGGTGCCCTATACAACATCGGACCATCCCTTTGCTAAATATCAAGGAGTTTGTGCTGACTTCTTTTAATTCTTATTATGTGCGATTTATAAATCGCGCCACTTAGAAGGAGCAAATATTTTTGTATTGCATATTATCTCTGACGTAGCAAAGGAAAAACCGTAATTTATAGGCACTGTTACCTGCAATACATTTATTGATATTAAAATTCCTCCATTAAGTAGTGTGGTACAAAATAATAGACTGTGAATCGAACAGCCCTTGTTTGTTTTTATTGCGAAGATAATATAAAGCCAAGGTAATTTTATTTTTAAACATCAACTTAAAAGGGTTGCGCAATAGCCTGTGTCGCTCTCCATAGAGAGAAAAAAAATTGCCTTATTTTTAAACACCCGGGGGTCTGTAGCTACTTATTCGAAAACGTAAAAATAAATTAAATAGGCCACTTGCATGGATTTCATAACGACTTGGAAAAAATCGTGTGGATAGATTTTTTTACTAAGATTACGAAAACGTTAGCAAAAATTTTTAGAAATGAATAGTTTTTTTTATTTCTAAATAAATAAATCCATTATTTGAGCTCGTGACGTCACTACATGAAAATGTCCCGTCTCCGAATATGTTCCTTTTATTTTGTAAAATACAACACTGATTAATTTTTTTTATATGGCAACACTTTGATTTCCGGCGAATATTTGAATTTGCGTTTAACGTTCACTAGATTTATTGTTTGTTCTATGCGAACTTATCCTTTGGTTTGATTTTTTGATAAAGATGGCGGTTATTTTACAGATGTTACGAAGAGAACCCCGTACAATTTATTGCTATTCGTGTGGAAAACGTTCTTTTTTTAAAATAATTTTCGGCTATGTAAGTATCGCTTTTTCGCACCAATAAAATTATGTCCCGTCTTTACAGTTTATAAAAAATGGTCTGATTTTTCAGACTGAAATTTTCAAATATCGCCAGGGCTAAAAATACGATTAAAAAAAAAAAAACAGAATGTCTTAGAATATTTGGCTAAACCGGATTTTTTTTTTAAATGTGATGCAAGTGGCCTATTGGCGTTCACTTGTGGCTCGCTTAAATCGCCAGAAGTTTTGAAAAAAAAAAATAGATTTCTTGATTTAGGAAAAAAAGAAACGAAAAAGGTCCGTATTTCGTATTTTGTAGCAAACTTAATTTTTATTCCAACTGCAGTACAAAAAAATTAAACAAATGTGATGTTTATGTTGAAAATATAAAAGAGGAAATTAAAGGTCCTAGAACGGGAGACCTTCCTAGTTGGACAGTCAAAGCTTCATTAAGCTATGAATGAACCTTCTTTTATAACAAATAAATAACACACTTTTTCTGGATAAAATCAGTATTCTTGTAGACTTACTTGTATTTATTTATTTTGCAGAAACAAACAGTACATAATTACATGTTAGAAAGTAGTTACAAGTTGTAAAATTAATACAATAATAAGTACAAATGACGTGTCGCTGTTATATAATATATGTTTTTTATGTGACAAATTACAAAATGTATTAATAAACTTGATTTTTTTTCTTCATTTGTGTCAGCTATACGCAGTTTTTAATAACAAACAAACGTTAAAAGGTAAAATTATTGAAAAAAAATTATTAGGTACCACAATTTGAAAATAATATTTTAGGTTTTTTCTGATTTTCAATTCATTTTAGCGAGCCAATAATAATTAAAAAAAAGTAATTCAATTCTCATTTGCATATACAACGGCAATTATTAGAAATAGTTCAAAAGTTTACTGATCACATAGGTACCTAATAGTATCCGTTCATTTTTCTATCGAAATAAAAAGCATTTGTGAATACCTACGTAATAATATATGTATATCGTAATGTCGAAATATTTTGAAAATGGATCGGAAAAATATATAAAAATTATCGTGATTTATATTTAGGTCATTATAACGTGTTGCGTTACCTCATTTTTTAGCCAAATTTTCGGACTTGTGTTAAACACATGTGTAATCCACATCTGCTCTGATGATGGACACTGTTTGGATGGACCAACCGAAACGTTGGCTAAAGAAGGAGGTAGCACACTACGCCATAATAACCCAAAAACCAATCACGATAAAACTTTATGGCGTGAAAATCTCAAATCAGTTTCAAAAGATAAACGGTTCTTTTTGAAAATATTAGGATCGAAAGAGCGTGTTTTTGGTGTTGAGATATTCAGAAATCGAACCATAATTTTCAGAGAATTAACTATTAAAAATATATTTCTTCCACACAATATCGGGCGACGTTACCTTTGGTAAGTGGAAAAAAATTGCACAGTCACCGACATTATCCATTGAATTATTTATGTCGGTAAAACAGGCGGCTACTTTACCTGTGGTGTGAGGGGGCGGTTCGCCGGTGGAAATTGCTCGAAATTAAGGGTAAACAAAACTACGTATCTTTTTGATAAGAAGTAAAGTTGTTCACTGTATAATTTTGATTGCAAATGTTGCGGGAACATAATATTAGCCTTGCATTAGGTATGCATTTTGTTAATGTTGCTGTTAAATATCATTAGAGATATAACGTCAATTTGATCTAATTCGTTATATTTCTTCACCCTATTGACAAATTCAATCGAAGGTTTTTAGAATATAGATTGACTAATTAAATGAAAATCTTAGCCGCCCGGGTAAGATAAATAAGAGGATATTAATTAACAGGTGTTTTTCAAAATCACATTAGAAAGCATGGCTATCATCGGAAATAAGTGTAAATGTTAATCTTTCATTATACAAAGTACTCATCGATATTTTGGTAGTTGGATAATGTGGTTCCATGGCAGTTGGTCCGCTGAAAATTGCTCCCCCGACAGTTGGTTCGCCGACAGTTAATCACCCCGATAGTTGGTCCCTCCGACAGTTGAATCCCTAAAAGATTATTTCTTCAAGTAAGTATGCGAAGAGAGATAATACGGCTGTACAACCAACATCGATATACTTATATCTGAAGGCATCTTGAGTGAAAATCCGTTGTAAAAATATTTTTATTAACAATAATTTCGACTCTCCGAAGGAGCATGGGGTAATAACAAAAAAAAAAGTATTTATTCGTGCAGTCAGTTTAGCAAAAACCGCTAAAGATTCCTACTTGTATGTTGTGAGGCTGAAGGTAGTGGGGAGGGGAAGGAGATATGAAAAATGTACCTGGCTATTCAAATCTAGTCACCAAACACGGATAAAAGCCATTTAAAGGAACGTTTCAATTCTGAATTAATGCTTATATTATATGCAAGTAGGGATCTTTAGCGGTTTTTTGCTAAGCCGACTGCACGTATAAGTGTGTCGTACTGTGGTAATACCACATGCACCCTCGGAGATGCTCTCAGATATATATATATACTTGAAGAAATAATTTTTTGAGGGATCAACTGTCGGGGGATGAACTGTCGAAGGTATCAACTGTTGAAGGTATCAAATGTAGGAGGGATCAACAATCGGGGGGGGGTCAACTGTCGGCGGACTAACTGTCGGAGGTATCAACTGTCGAAGGTATCAACTGTCGAAGGTATCAACTGTAGGAGGGAGCAACTATCGGGGGGGGTCAACTGTCGGTGGACCAACTGTCGGAGGTATTAACTGTCGAAGGTATCAACTGTAGAAGGGATCAACTATTGGGGGGGGGTCAACTGTTGGCGGACCAACTGTAGGAGGTATGAACTGTCCGAGGTATCAAATGTCGAAGGTATCAACTGTCAAAGGTATCAACTGTAAGAGGGATCAACTATCGGGGGGGTCAACTGTCAGTGGACCAACTGTCGGAGGTATCAACTATCGAAGGTATCAACTGTAGAAGGGATCAACTATTGGGGGGGGGTCAACTGTTAGCAGACCAACTGTAGGAGGTATCAACTGTCGGAGGGATCAACTGTCTGAGGTATCAACTGTCAAAAGTATCAACTGTACAAGGAACCTACTATTGGGGGGGGGGTCAACTGTCGGCGGCCCAACTGTCGGAGGTACCAACTGTCGGAGGGATCAACTGTCAGCGGAACAACTGTCGGGAGATTAATTGTCGCCGGACCAATTGTCGGGTCACCATAAAATGTACACACCAATGTAAACAAAAAAAGAATATATAAACAACTTGGCACCGCCTCAGAATCAATAACTGTTGAAGTAAATTCAGTTTTTTCATTAAGTTAAAAATTACACAATTAAGCAATTATCGATGCGCAACGTTTTGTTTTTGTAAGTATCAGAGATGGCGTTGTAAACCGATTTATATTTTTTATGATTTACTTCTTACTTTTCCACTTACTTACGGGAATTTGGGAGGCGGGTACGGGTGCCACCGCCCCGGGAACCATTTATTGGATAACCAACACTTCTGCAATAGGTCACCCCAAATGGTTCGCTACGTTACGTGATAGCAGGGGTGTCCGGGTTCATGGGGTGACCTTTGTCCGGTACTTGGCGGCGGATGCGTCTGCCCACCTGCTGGGAGAGACTGGTTGAGGGAAGATTTTTGACCTTTCCATCCGGACTCTCACTGACGCACTGACCCCCAGATTCCTACCCATCCCTCATACCTTTTTTCTTCCCAGAACTTCCTATCCTCCTCTTCCTTAAAAATATCCTCCACACAACATCCCCTAAGATGACACAAGTCCTGAGAGAAATCCTTTTCTTTAGGGCCACCTGTGCGTTAAACTATATTTCATGTCAGAGATCTATTATAATTATTGTATTTTTCCTTTGGAAGGGTGCAGACAGGCATTGGCGTAGCATAGGGGGGGGACGAGGGGGGGGGGGGGCAAATTTTTAAGGGGGGCGGCAAATTTTCACAACAAATAATAATATTATGTTGTAAAAATTTAAACCATTTCATTTCATATTTTTGTCGCACCTACGATTCGGACCGATTGAAATGATTATCATTACTTCAGAAATCAGAAAAATAAGTTATTTTTAAAAAATATTTAAAAATCAATTGAAAATCTTCTACGATACTTTCGTTTACGAATTTAACTCTTTATTTTATTATTTATCATAAATGTCAGTAATTATATTTTTAAACAGCAAATTTCGTAATTCGCAAGAAAACCGTACGCATATTATGAGAGCAATACTAGGGTATGCCTGTCTCAACACAGGTATACCCTAGCGAGACAGGCATCGAATAATATATTGTAAACATCACGTATATAGATCAAAAAAAAAAAATTAAAGCTGGGAACTCGCAAACAAATTCACTATTAAATACAACCAGAATTGTGTTCAGAATGTAACGATTTAATTTCAGTTGTTAATTCATCTGCTGATACAACTCGAAAGAGATCATTATTTTATTCGAAGTGCAGTAATTAAAATCTATTTGCAGACTCTGTATGTGCTGCCAGAATCAAAGAAAAACCAATTTCATGTTCTGAATGTAGTTTTAATTTACCGCATACAGACCTAATTTAAACCATTTTTTGTGTTGAGAATGTAAACTTCCAGTTGTGGATTCATTTGCTGACGCATTTCGAAGGAAAACATTATCTTATTCGAAGTGCAGTTATAATATTCTGGTTGCAGACTATTTATGTGCTGAATCCAAGAAAAACCATTTACATGATCTGAGTGTACTTTTATTTCGACAGGTACAGATTTAATTTAATCCAGTTTTGTGTTCAGAATGGAAGATTCAACTGCTGACACATTTCATCCGAGGAAAACATTCTCTTATTCCATGTGCAGTTATAAAATTCTAGTTGCAGACTGTTTATTTAATGCTAGAATCAAAGAATAACCATTTTCATGTTCTGATTGTAATTTTAATTCACCACATCTAAGCTGACTCGCATCGGGATCGGTTCTGTCTCCGACTTTGTTTCTGTTGCACATCAACGACCTCTTGTCATGTGCACCGATTCATTGTTACGCGGATGACAGTACAGTCCATGATAGCTTTTTGTTTGACAAGCCTCCAAAGGGCACACAAACCCCAATAGCTCGGAGGGCTTTGAAGCAGAGAATGGACGGTTACCTCGAGAGTGTTTTCTCTTGGGGTAAGAATAACCTCGTCGAATTTAATGTTTCAAAGACCCAATCATGTCTGATAACGTCTAAAAGGGATCGAAATGATAATCTAGTCTCCTTCAACGGAAGCATTCTCCCGAACAGGACCTCCATTGATATGCTTGGTGTAACTCTTAGTGACCAGCTCAGGTATGGGGGTTCCATCGAAACCAGAGTTAAGTTAGCCTCTCAGAAACTGGGCGTACTGTACAGGGCCCGCAGATACTTTAATAGTACTCAACTGCTAACCCTGTACAAATCGCAAGTGCGCCCCACGGTTGAATTTGGCAGCCACCTCTGGTCTGGAGCTCCAAAATACCTAAAAAAAACCCTTGACTCTGTGCAGAAACGGGCGGTCCGTTTGATAGATTCTCCCATCTTAACAGACGGATTGCAATCTTTAGAGCATAGGCGTCAGGTGGGAATGCTGTCCTTGTTCTACCGGTATTACAATGGAAGATGCTCCGAGGAACTAGCGTCATTGATCCCCTCGGCACCGGTGCATAGTCGGGAAACACGCCAAACACGCGCCCAACATTTGTACACAGTTGATATTAGTCACATGAGAACGGGTCGTTTTTACGATTCGTTCTTGAGTTCAACAGCTCGGCTGTGGAACGATTTACCGGCATCTGTGTTTCCTCCCTCCTACAACATGAGTCTCTTCAAGACCCATGTTAACTCCTTCCTTTCCTCAAAAAGACCCTCCACACAGCATCCTCAAAGATGACATAGGCCCTGAGGGAAATTATTTTCCTCAGGGCCTCCTGTGTGGAGTTAATGTAAAAAAAAAAAAAAAAAATTCAGCTCACTATAAACTCTTGGGGTTTATCATTAATTAATAAACGTTATAGGGTAATTTAAATACAGGAAAGTTATTCACAGAATAAATAATACAAAAAAAAAACCAGTCAAATGACTTAGTGACCATTAGTAAATATTATTTTACAAGTAGGTACCTACTTCGCGGTCCGTGAGTTTTCAGTGAGCTAAAGTGCTAAGATAGGAAAGTACCGTTATTGATATAGCTGAAAATGAATTTTATTTTTTCAACATTTCAAACTTAGCACTCGAAAACACACGGACCGCGACTGCTACCTACTTGTAATATAATATTTTAATAGAAAATTATTTTAATTGGTTTAAATAATTGGAAATATAACATTGTCACTATCTATTTTCTATCTTCTATCTTCTTCTTCTACCTTTCTTTATGAATAAAAATTAATCGCCTAAATGTATGTACGCGCATAACTTCCGAACGACTTAACCTATTTTATTCAAACTTTGAGGATTTGATGTGCTCATGAGGTTTTTATATAACTGGTGAGCTCTGGCATTATTAATTTGTATAAAAAAATTGCAATAGGTGGCACGCGAGCTGTTTGAAAATTGAACGTACCGGGACTGAATTAATGGAATGCGGGAAATGGGAGGGGAACCTGGAAGGGAAGGGGGGAACTCGGGAGGGGGGAGGGGAACGCGGGAGGGGGGTTCGTGAGAGGGGGAGGAGGGGGAGTGGAATTAGGGAGGGGAGAAGGTTACTCGGGAGAAGGGGTTCGCGGGACGGGGGAAGCGGGTGAGGGGAGTGGGTAGAGGAAAGGCGGAATGGGGATGCAAGGGAAAGTGGACGCGGGATAGGAAGGGGAGGTGGAAGGGGAACGGGACGAATGGGAAAGGACTCGCAGGAAGAAATAATTCCTTTATTAAGTGGCATAGCAACGCATACCGGGAACTCGCTATAATAATATAAATGGAGCGAAAATAGATTTGATTTTTATGCAAATTAACAGATGGCGGTGTGAGTTAAAAGTTCGGGTAGTTAACCATCCAGTAGATGGCGTTGTATTTCGTTAGCCACAGCAACGCGTGGCTGGGTCAGCTAGTAATTTCATAATACCAAGATCAAAGGAATTTTTTTCTTCATTTTATTGTGTTAGTAAATTTGCCTATAGGTAGAAGCCAGGGATACATACGAGTACTACATTTTTTTAGTAGTTGAAGACAATATTAGTGACTCAAACGAAAATTTGCATCAGAAAAATTCGAAAAATATTCAGTCGCATCTAGGTAATGAATCCAGGACGTTAGCTTTGCTTGGGTTCTGCTCTAACCACAGAGCTAGTTCAGTCATATCTCCTTTGGTCATATTAACGGTATCATACTTGTACTTCGACTATCAACTACCAACAGTTAATGTATATTTTAATTGGCTGCTGTCTCTATGTATGATTGTAAGATTCTTTCCGAACTAAAAAGTATAGACAGTGTAGGGTGTCTTAGGGGGCGCCAAAACCGTAATTTACATTCGAAAAAAAAAACTTGATTCACAAAGCGCCTGGCATCCGGCGAACCTTGTTCTATCGATTATTCATTTGATTTTAAAACGCCCAGTTGGTTTTTGAACACATCCTAAGTTGATCTATGAAAGTATCCTAACCACTGTCCACTGGATTGCTCGTGATATTTTGGTGACCGTTTTGAATATTTTCCGCCCACCTTAAAAAAATTATACCTCCGAATTTTAATAAGGTTTACAAACTGATCATATTTCTATATAGTCAATGAATTCACGTATCTTAGGTTGATTGTAACATATTCCTAAAATTTATTAAAAAAATATTATATAAACGTAACAGTAATTTCGCCCTATAAACACGCCAAGGAAGTTTAATTTTGCCTCCCATTAAATATTGTGAACTGTTTAATGTTCCCTCTCAACAAAATTTTGTGGAGAAATGGCAACATTTGAATAGACTAAAATGGAATTCATAGGGATGTTTTAACAGTTCTTATCCTATCCGGGGCGGAGACAAATCCAACAAATCAAAGATCATCAAAATCAGCCCGGCCGTTCTCGAGTTATAAATAGTGTAACTAACCCGACTTTGTTTTATACCTATAATAAAAGATAGGAACACTGAAAACCGTTAAAAATTTAGCATCAAGAGACAATACGTATTATTATTCAAAAAGTATGATTGATATGTATTTTAAGGGTACAGTTGAAAATTTTTAGAATCTAAAACTAACCCTCCTTGGGATGTAAATAAATATTCACAGGAAATTCAGCACTTGAGTACCTAGCACCGCTAATAGAATCAGTTTGTGCTTCACTTACTTCGATTGATTCGGCTCGTTTATGTGTACCTACGCAGCCATAGACTGTATTTATAGAATATGAATATTCAATATAACAACTTGTAGTTAAATCGATTGAAAAAACGTATTTATGTTAGGGCAGCAAAGGTGAACTTTGGATTTTTTGACCATTGACATAGTTTACATCGAAGATCAAATTTTATAAACAGTCTTTATTGCAGAGTACCGTTAATTTTTAAATAGGTTCAATATTATTATTACTGACCGATCTGTGACTGAGTTGGCATCCTGTCTGGTTCCCAACCACACCCAGGCATCTTGTGAGTTAATTCCTCAGTTGGCTAAGTCCTCCGCAAACCACATTTTCAGCTTACTGTTATGGTACCTACTAGGAGATTTATAAATATTGTGAGGGGATATTTGTCTTTTGTTGCTCTTATTTTTGTGTTTTTGTGGGTACTGCACCAGCATCCCAAATGCTCTCAATCGTCTAGAGCCATTGAGAGTATCACTCCCCCAAGTGGGATAACACTATTTATTCGTATTCATATTGCATTATTACGGACGCAATCAAACAATTCAACTAAATGTACTTACAGCATAACTTGCGAAAAGGGTTGAGGGAGCGGACGCGCGGATCGGCAGAGACGGGGGACGATTGAATGAAAGGGCGTCAGTCGATGTATTGAGTCAGTCTTTATTGCTGCTACGTAGCGATGGTGAATTTGGTGTAAAGTAACAGGGTGCAGACAGGAGCGATGATGATGATGAGGCTCGTAGGTGTTGCAGTGATGAAGGTCGGTGATGCAGTGGTGTAGCAGACCACGGGTCTGCATGTCGCCAGCATGTTGTTCCGCACCCTGATGGTGGAGAACACCTTAACGTCCAGGATGGATGCTCAACGCGGTGAGTCGCGGAGATGGCTGCGGTGAACCTGAGGAGTTGCTGCGCACGTGACAAGAAGGCCCGCCGCGGGACTTGTCATGGGAAATTGTGTCTCTTGAGAGATGTTGCGTCCTCGAAGGTTGATGATGCACAGGCACAGTCGGCAGTGAGTCGCCGAGAGTCTGGCCGGTACCGCACTGGAACGTTATCACTTGATGCACTGTCTGTGTGTGTTGGTGAGCTGTTACTTGCACTAGAGACAGGAACTGACTTACTGACTAGCGCTGTGTCGCTGCGCTTTATATAGCCGACCATGTAAGTAGCTACCCGTGCTTCCAAGTAATATTGTTGCGTGCCCGCGCAAAAGGGAGAAGGCTCTCGAACCTTCCGCGGCCGTAACTATGCAACGGCTGTTGAGTCGAGGCCTTTCGATGTGCTTCCCAATATTGCGCGGCGAGATACAGAAAAATTGTATATAGGTGATCTGGTAAGTTCTTACAGTGGCGGCGCAATGATTGTGGCTAAAGGGGGCGACCGTTCTGGTCGCCACACTATAATAATTAAATTACCGCCATCTAGGAAAGAGCAGATTATGAATTATTTTGAGGGTCCGAGATTAATATTCGGTACTCGAAACTCGGTACTCGGTACTCTATCCACTCGAGAGACAGTGCGATTTAAAACTTTTTCCTTTGATAGTTCTGTATAGCCAATGAAACTCTCCAAAAAAAATGTGGTCCAATTTTGGACAATTGTAAATCGCAGAAAATTAAAAGCGGTCCTTATTTTGACCTAAGTCGCTCCAGTGGTTATATCGGAGATGTTAGTCGAGTTATCTACCTGCAAATATTTATCCTATGGCTGGGTTTAGACTCGTAAGTTTTTTCCTGTAAATCGCTCTTGTAAGCGATTTATGGTCAAATTATCAATGTAAACGACACCAAAAGTCACTTAACGTAATTTATAGCAAGTTATAGAACTTATTATTTCGTAAGTTTTTTGACAGGTCTAATTGCGCCCGCCCGAATTTCCAGCCTTCTTACAGCTTATAAAATCAGTTTTGATAAGCTAAGATACTTACCGCAAGAAATAGTTACGAAATGCGCCGTTGCGAAATGTCAAAAATTAAAAGACAATTGTTTTCCTAGGATGTTTTTAGTACAAAACTAGTATTTATTTCCACTTATTTAAGTTTTCTGGAAAATGTGCATCCTTCTATTCAATTATCGGTCCAATCCTTTCCAATTTTGATGTTTCTGTTTTTAACATTGACGGATTTAAAAATTTTGAATTCGATGTCGGATGCTGTCGGCAAATGTCAGGTAGCTGTCAATCGGATAAAACGAAATTAATTGCCGCCTTTGACGGCACAAAAGCGCGTGGAGAATTGTTTAATTAAAGCCGAAATCTATTTCAACACTTTAATTGGACCTTTTCGTCTTTTTGATAAAATCGCGTAAATTTGAGAGTAGCAGTTCGTTGTTGATAGGAAGCCATCTTACCGCAGATAAATTTACAGATGTAAACGGTAGCATGAGCATTTACACAGGTCGAACTTCCGAACAACTTCCGTGATCATTAATTACCACAAGTCGGATGCATATAACCTGTCAAACTCTTATGTAATCCGTAAATTTTAATTACGAGTGGTAACCCCACCCTATGGATAAGCTTATCAAGGGTGATTAACCAGCGGCCGAGAATTCAAATTTCGTCGATAGACGGTCTTGCGATTGTACCCTTGCAACTGTACAGATTGGTCCCGATGAGAAAGATTAATTATTCTCTTTACCAGCATTTTTAAATAATAACTCAATATCGATTTTATTTCAATAAGAATTTGCTTTGATATATACTTTTATTCAGAAATGCTCAAACGTGTGATGATAAAACTATTAAAATTGGATACCTACTATTTTTATTTATTTTTTGATCATAAGTATTTATAATTTTTCAATAACGTATAAGCAAAATAATAAAAGTAAAAAAAAAACTGATGCATGTTAGTTTTGAAGACCGTAAATAAATAGACAAACTTAAGTATTTTCTTCACCAAAACACATGCTCGGATATATTTTTTTAAAGATTTTATTTAAACTAAAATTAAAATTCCGGAAAGAAGCTTTCCTAGGTAATTTATTGATTTATTTTATTGCATGATTGTTTAATTTGAAATGTGTGTCGTGTAATACAAAATTTTGTTTGAAAATTTAACAACATCTCTCAACGACCTATAGTATAACCTTATTATACTTAAATAAACATTTAATCTCAAAATTTAAAAAAATATTTTTACTAGATAAAAGAACCATCTTTCGAAATGAATTTATACTTTTTTGTGGAAAAAAGTCAATACGTCTAGAATTTTATTTAAAATTGACATATTTTCGGTAGTGTTTGGTTATTCCCCCCCAAGAGGAATGTGAAATACTGCCTCTGTATTATACGTACATATTAAAACACGCCTTTTTGGGAAAGTTTGTACATTATATTTACATAATATTCCGATAAAAATACTATATTGCAAGTTAATTATAATAACAGCAAAAAGAATAATAATTTTCAAAAATAAGGATTGTTTTTCTTTCGCTGGTGTAACATTAAGGAAAACGGCGCCACGCTTTATCTCAGACTGGAAGTCTAATATCAAATTATAAAGAAGAAATTATATACATATAAAGAAGAAAATTTGCCAGCCCAGAATACACAGATGGCGGTAGTAAGTCGGTTTATCGAGGAACCGCCAGAAAGTTTCGGGAAAGCGCCGCCAGTCCACGTTGTGATACAAAAATTGTTGCTAGATATGTTAAAAACTACTGGAGCGATCACGCGAAATAAATAAATTTGCCACGATTGCTTGAGATTTCCGAGAAAGTGTTTTTTTTTTAATATTTCGCCAAGATTAACAAAAACGTACCTTCGAAATTTAACATGGAGGTATAAAAAAATATTATAGTGCTTTACAGCCAATAAATTAACCTGTATTTAACCGTTTATCTTATATTTGTAGGATTTTTAAAAAATATATTAAAAAAATCGATAAGTTTATAACCGCGCGAATCCTTGGTATTTTTTTACTTGAAACTGCCGTGAGGGATACTTATTCGGGTCAACATAAGAATATTTTCAGTTTCTGTATACATATTTCCTGTGGTGTAATTGATAATGAAAGGTATGGAAAAAGGACTTAATTTTACCCGTAAACAGCTGTTCAAAAATTCGTCGAGAGAAAAATATTTTAAGCATTTATTTTTAACAACGTTCTAAAATAGTCTACAAAGTTTGGATTTGCAACATCTAGGGTCATAATAGACGAAGCATTGCAAAAGCTTCGTGTTAAAATAAAAGGCTTGCCAAATAAATGTTTTAAATAATTACAATAAATGTTTTACGAATGGTAGGAAAATGTGGTCCATTTTTGGACCGAAATCAATAGCAGAAAAATAAAAGTGATTTATTTTTCGACCGAAATCGTTCCAGTGGATCGGCAAAAATTATTAACATACAAAAATAAAGATTGTTTTTCTTTCGCAGGTGCAATATTTAGTACAGCAGCGCCACACTTTATCGCAGACTGGAAGTCGAATTTTAAATTATAAAGAATTATTATTAGGTATAGGTATCTGCATAAAGAAGAAAAAATGCCAGCTCAGCATACACAGATGGCGCTATTCAGTAGATTTATCGAGGAACAGCTAAAACATTTCGGGAAAACGCCGCCAGTCCATGTTGTGAGTCAAATTGGCGCTATTCATGCGAAATAATAATCCTGTTAAGGTTTGGAGCTCGGCTTAGATGCAACAATCTGTCCGAAAGTTAATAGAAAATTTTATTCTTTGAAACAAAATCATTATGCTGCTTACATAATGTTTTAAAATATTGTATTTGGCCAATAACAAAACACACACGGCCACAAAATAGAAATTTGTTAACTTCTTCAACAATCGCAAAATTCACTTTGTGGCGTCATTCTATTCATTTTGGAGAATGACTAACGTAATCATTTATTATTTCCCCCCAAACCGGGACACCGAAATAAATGGAAGGTACTTAACCACTTGAACGCTTTTTGCTGAATTTCAGCACCACCTTCAAAACCTATGTTTGCTAAGCGCTGAATTTCAGAAAATTTTCCCTTAATTTTTTTTTTGAAATATACGCGATCTGCAATTCGCTTAACAATTCAGTTTATAAAATCCTTTAAGGTATTTTTCATAGACGTCTCTATTCTTTTACATCTCCATTTTACTAGAAATATCTAAAAATAATGTATTTTGCGTTGTTGACAAAAAATTCTCGTATAAACTGACAGCCAATAAGAGTTTGCAATAAGCCACAGTTTGCTTAGAATGAGGTGAAAGTGATTGTTTTAATTGATTTTTATTACGTGTTTATGTACGACAGTTCCAAAAATTCAATTAACCATCTATTTAACGTGTTTTCAATTCGTGAAAATTAAAAATTTGTGCCTTTTTACATGTTTTACGTAAGTGGGATTTAAAATTTAAATTTCATCCGATTTTTATGTTTATTTTTACAATTATCGACCTAATTACTTGACGTGTGCATTTGAACTATAGTTTAACAAGTAGAAGAATTCATAACAAAGATATAAATGTAAATTTCAATTAGTTTTGAATAGTTTAAATCCAGTAAATTACAACCAAAGCCAGCTGTCAAATTGCATATTTTGTCAGAATGGAAATAGTGAAACTCAAAAAAATTCATGCAAGTATTCTAAAAGGTTAGTACTACGTGTTCTTATGATATATATCTTATAAAAAACCTTGTATCTTGTTAAACTACGTTATATAAAAACATGGTGATAAATATCCAATGTAGGTTTATAAAGCTACGGTCTGATTTTGATATTGTGACGTAGGGTGTATTTGTAAAACGATTATTTTAGTTAAATAAAGCAAGAATCACGATAATTCTTATTGATAATTGTAGACAATGAAAGTATCTTTTTAATTTCTTACAGTTTCTTTGTGGTAAATGTAATTAAATGTACTAAAAATAGGATTTCATTTTGACACTCCGCGATCTTAAAAATCTATGAAACATTTTTCGAGCAAAATATCCGAACAGCTGTTTGCAGTTAAACGTTAAACCTTGAGATTTAAAAAAATATGTTTGCTTCTGTGGTTATCAAATAGGTCATAGACAACGTGTAGAAATCAAAAATATCCAATGTTGTCTTGAAAAAGTAACATTTAGGGCAATTTCAAAGGAACTAACACGCAGGATTCGCACGTTTTTAAAGTTTACGATTTTATAATATTTTTTTTATAATTCCTACGAATATGTGATAGTAAAAAAAGATAGGTAAATTTATTGGCTATATAAAACTATAATCAGTTTGCATGTCTATATATTAAAATTCGGAGATATGATTTTTGTCAATGTCGGCGGAAAAAATTAAAAATGGACTCAAAAATATCACGTGCAATCCGAGGTAAAAGTTAAAAAACACGCCGTCGCTCCAGTGGTTAATAATAATAATATATTTGAACAACTTATGTAGTGCTTTTTTCGCGAAAAATCGCCTCAAGAGCACTGTGTACAAGAGGCTAGATTACAATTTATTCATCTTGCAGCTACCAATCGCATCACAGACCCTTGTTCAAAATTTAAAGAGATTTTTTTTATTAAGAGAAAATTGAAACGAATTAAATCAATTTTTTTTTTATTATTGAGTGATTTTTACAAAAGGTCTTAGTTGAATTTATGGTTATGGTTACATCATTTGTGGATTTTTGGACCACCATGCTAGGCTGATGCCCGTGTTATGGTGGACGATATATACATCATGTCGATAAATGTATATATAAAAAATTGCACTTTTTTATGAGTAGGTACCTAAGATAGCAATTTGTAAATTTATAGGTCCTTTTTATTGTTGATTATACGTACTTATACTTGATTGTTTCTTTTTTCATTTCACTGACCTTGACGTCCTTTAACATTTTCTAACAAAAATACATAATTGAATTTGAAAATTCTGATCCTGGAAGGGGGGGTTTGATGCCTAGTTAGCCCGGTCAGAGCTGTAAATCAGGCCCTATTAAATGTACTCGATTCTTTGCAGTATCGATACGTCTGCTTCAATACTTTTACGAGTATTTATAGATTTGTCTTGTTTTTCAGGATGAATAAGCGAAATCGATGCACGAATTTTGGCAAAGATGATTGCGAAATCCTGGTGAACATATTTATTGACATGACAAGCAAATATTCGAGAACAAACCAGCAACGTGGTGACATGAAAAACGAAGCCTGGAAGGCTGTCACAGATAAATTCAATTCTTCTAGGTAAATTTTGGATAGGGCCTGACAGGCTTATTACGAATAATTTTTAGAAAAAAACTTTATATTCGCCTTAATTACTATAAAAAGAAACTTTTTGCATTTCGGGCGGCGGAAAATTATGCATTTTAATTTTCAATTGCGTAAAACCAAAATTCACTTCGTCACTGTTGTGTTGGTGTCACTGATGCATTAACAAGAGCTGAATGCAACGTAGCCATCTTTGTGGGATACATAAAGAGGAGCGGAATTATGAAAACACAACAGAATTATAATAGAAGTGATTCAAAATACAACTTCAGGAAGGGAAACTTTGATGAATGTCGACAGGATCTATTGTCTGTTAATTGGATAACTCTCTTTAAAAATAAAAATGTGAATAGCATGGTAATCTTATTTTATGAAAAATTTTGAGAAATAATTAAAAAAAATACTTTAAAAAATATGGTACTAAAACAAAAAATCAATATCCTGTCTGGTTTAATCAGCAATTGATTGCTCTTCTTAAGAAAAAAAATAAAGTTAGACTTAAGGTAAAAAAACATGGTTACGAGTCAGATTATAGGGAATTCTCTTATTAAAGGAAATTTACAAAAAAAATACAAAGCGAATAAATCATATATCAACTCTTATTTCGTTGTTAGTTTTAATAATATCAACTCTGTCGAAAGTGGCCTGCAAGATAACATAAAGTTATTCCAGTCATACTCAAAATCATTACGAAAAACTAATTTTATTCCTAAAGTAATGCATCTTGACGATATTTCTGCAAATGACGGTGAAAATATAGCAAACATATTCTCTAAATATTTTTCATCTGTTTATACCAAGTCGGAATCATCTACTAATGATTCTATGCCAAACATAACTGAACACAATCAAAACAATTTGGGTAAAATACATATTAGTGCAGATGAAATAAAATGTTTTTTGAGTAAAATAGATTCCAATAAGGACCCAGAACCTGATAATATTCCTCCTTTCTTTGTTAGTTGCTGTGCAGACTCTTTATGTTTACCGCTTTTTATCATTTTTAATGCATCCCTTACCACGGGAACTTTTCCCGATCTGTGGAAAAAGGCACATGTGGTACCAGTATTAAAATCAGGAGAACAATCTTTAATAAAAAATTATAGACTAATCAGTATACTATCCTGTTTTGCCAAAGTTTTTGAATCTCTGATATAAAAAAATATTTTTTCACATTTTAAGCCCCTTCTCTGCACTAGGCAACATGGGTTTGTTCCTCAAATATCAATCAAGTCAAATCTTTTGGAATTTTGTAATTATGTTTGTAAATCTTTTAATGAAAGTTTTTTTTTTATTTTTTATTTATTTATATATAATAGAATATATATACATTGGTTTTATGTATATGCCTGTCTCACTAGGGTATACCTTGTGATAACCCCCCCCCCCTCCTCTACGAAGTAAAGCCTAAAATTTTTGACTCAGCATATTGCTGCTACACTGCCGGCGCAACCCCGCTCGGCCTTTAAAAGCTCGTAGCTCGCCCGACTCTCTCCTGCATTTCTTTTGCAGCGCCTTCCCAACCCCATCACGTAATACTTTTATGCAAAGGTGACGAGATGCTTCTAATTAATCAATTTGTAACTAACCCCACACCGTTGTGTACTTTTTTGTTTCAGTGGTTTGGTATAGTTAATCCAATTTAATTAATAATTGATTTGTGGTAAACCCTTGTTCTTTTAGGTATGGCGTGTTACAATTTGCAAGGCTTCGAATAACAATGGCTGAGTCTGACTAACTTGAAAAATAACTAATTATCTATCTATATTCATACAGCTTCCTCCCCTAGCACCTGTTATACACCTACGCTCATCGACGACTATTTTTATTGAAGTAATCTGCATTTTCCCTCCTAGCATCTAGTATATAAATTTACATTTATACGGCGAATTGAGAAGATCCTACCTTTCGATGCGATGTCGCGTGCTCTCTGCGGCTCTATAAATGCTATCATGAAAATAATTTGACATTTATGTATATTCTAACAAAAGATTTACACTCAAAGCAGTACGGAGTGCAATAATTCTACACTCACAGTTCTAGATGCAGTTTGTTAGTTAGCTAGCTTGTTTTATTTTGTTAATTTGATTCTACGGGTAGGTATTTTGGATTAACATGAGACAGAACATGTGCTGTTTAAATAATTGGACTCCTCCATAGCCCAACTGATAAGGTGATGGTTATAGACCGCCAAATCAGATTCCAATTCCAACGCCTCCAGAGAATGTTAAGGTCGCAAGCGACGAATGAAAATCGACATGTTTTGCCTCCTGTCAGGAGAGGGTTTGATGTGTGTTTCTGGATCATAGGGTGGTAATGGGAATAATATCGACCAATACGCCGCCAAATTATAACTATGTTGATGATGATGATGAAAGGTCATCTCATACCGTTTGATATGAGGGTCTGCTCCGATTAATGGCGTGATAGCCGATGTCAGGAACTGTTCAGGAAATGTGTGGGTGGCACGAGGTTTTGGAACGTGACATCCTACTCTGGATTGATGATGATGTTGAAGTTCTTCAGCATGCCGATGACTTGAGTTCCATTTACTCCTAAAGCACCGGCATAAACATTAAACCGAAGTTGATTAGACAATCGGCAATGTCAGGAGATCGTTGGGGCCGCTCTCTCCTCTGATCTGGCGATGTATGAATTTAATTAAGGAAGATTTTGATGTCACCGACCCTCGCCTTGGCAGTCACTCATGTCCTCAATAGTCCCGTTCTTCGTCCAGCACGCCGCCTCGAACCAGTAGAAATAATGATTACGTTTTTTCCTAGGCACGTTACAGAAACATGCGCCAGCTTGCAATCGCGATGGTCATCAGTGATGTTTGATTTGAATGAAAAATACATCCTCTCGCATAACATACACAAGCGTAACTTGGGACCTTCCCCGAAATGTTGTCACGGGCATATGCTCTACGATAGGCGTACCCCAAGCTCAAACTCAAATATCAGCTCAACGAGGGAATGTCAAGCTCGGCTTCCAGGGTGCTGGGTCCAAGAATGAAAGGCACCAGGTCGTGAATCTGACTTCCCTTCCTTCTATTTCCCCCGCTGCGCTTTTGTCCAGAGTACATTCCCGCCCTGATGCTGGATGGTCCCTATTCCTAGTGTGAGGGAGTTAAGAAAACTTATCCGGATTCCAACAAAGAAACGTCGAACCAGTAGAAATATTGATTAACGTTTTTCCTAGGCACGTTACAGAAACATGCGCCAGCCTGCAATCGCGATGGTCATCGGTATTTGATTTGAATGAAAAATACGTCCTCTCGCATAACATACACAAGCGTAACTTGGGACCTTCCCCGAAATGTTGTCACGGGCATATGCTCTACGATAGGTGTACCCCAAGCTCAAACTCAAAAATCAGCTCAAAGAAAGGAATGTCAAGCTCGGCTTCCAGGGTGCTGGGTCCAAGAATGAAAGGCACCAGGTCGTGAATCTGGCTTCCCTTCCTTCTATTTCCCCTGCTGCGCTTTCGTCCAGAGTACATTCCCACCCTGATGCTGGATGGTCCCTATTCCTAGTGTGAGGGAGTTAAGAAAACTTATCCGGATTCCAACAAAGAAACGTCGAACCAGTAGAAATATTGATTACGTTTTTCCTAGGCACGTTACAGAAACATACGCCAGCCTGCAATCGCGATGGTCATCGGTATTTGATTTGAATGAAAAATACGTCCTCTCGCATAACATACACAAGCGTAACTTGGGACCTTCCCCGATATGTTGTCACGGGCATATGCTCTACGATAGGCGTACCCCAAGCTCAAACTCAAAAATCAGCTCAAAGAAAGGAATGTCAAGCTCGGATTCCAGGGTGCTGGGTCCAAGAATGAAAGGCACCAGGTCGTGAATCTGGCTTCCCTTCCTTCTATTTCCCCTGCTGCGCTTTCGTCCAGAGTACATTCCCACCCTGATGCTGGATGGTCCCTATTCCTAGTGTGAGGGAGTTAAGAAAACTTATCCGGATTCCAACAAAGAAACGTCGAACCAGTAGAAATATTGATTACGTTTTTCCTAGGCACGTTACAGAAACATGCGCCAGCCTGCAATCGCGATGGTCATCGGTATTTGATTTGAATGAAAAATACGTCCTCTCGCATAACATACACAAGCGTAACTTGGGACCTTCCCCGAAATGTTGTCACGGGCATATGCTCTACGATAGGTGTACCCCAAGCTCAAACTCAAAAATCAGCTCAAAGAAAGGAATGTCAAGCTCGGCTTCCAGGGTGCTGGGTCAAAGAATGAAAGGCACCAGGTCGTGAATCTGGCTTCCCTTCCTTCTATTTCCCCTGCTGCGCTTTCGTCCAGAGTACATTCCCACCCTGATGCTGGATGATCCCTATTCCTAGTGTGAGGAAGTTAAGAAAAGGTTTGCTACTTATGTAGATGGATATAACGCATTACGCTTAAAATATGAATACCTATCGACGGCTTCATACAACCGACAATATAAAAGTTTTGCTAAATCGAATATATCGAATGGAATATACCTAAATCGTAAACCAAAAGGTGAGTATACGATATCGAACCAAGTTTATGCAAAGTCCTATGTAATAGATTTGTAGTGATACCTAAAATTTGGAATAAGGTATGGGAAATTTTTAGGAGTGGGAATTTAATTATGTCAGATTTTGTTAGTAAACAAAGGTGCCCATGCTACGCACCCTTCATAAACCGTTATATTACCCAATGCCTTTTCAAAAAAAACCTTCCTGAATATAGTCCCCTAGCTACGTTTAAAAATATTATTGCGAGACTCGTAAATAATAATTATCACCTCAAAGGCGCTTTACACATTAATTTATACCTACATTCTATACCTATGTATTTTGTTACCCGTTATGTATTGGAGAATACCCAGTAACCTAGTTTTCTCGTTCACCAACAAAGCACTTTTAAAGGATTTTATTATTGTTTTTGTGGTTTCAACATCCCGTCCTTTAAATGAAGTCCCTCGTCTAAGATTTATCGTCCGAAAGTGTCTTTTGTGCTTCAAATAGTATTTTAGTTCATTGAACCCCAAATTATTATTTTACAATGGTCTTGTCTCAAGAAATCGTCGCCGGCCAACCTCAGGCAGCCCCGGATCGACTTACGGAGGGAACGCCCTTTTTTTTTTTCGATTACCGATAATTATCCGATAGCTCTTTAAATATTACCGTTATAATTTTCCGATTAAAGCATCCGACTTAGATGACATGGTTCCTTATTAAAGGCCTCATTAAAGTAGCTATAATAATAATACTAATATTTGAACGATCCACATAGCACCGCTTTTATGGAAAATCACCTCAAGGGTGCTATATAAACTATAATACATGTTTAAATCTAGAAAACTACAAGCTAGACGAACAATTATAAACAATTAAAATACTCGGGGAGTAATGATGATTCTATTGTTTTAACCCTACTTTGCACGAAATCCAAACATTAATGTTGTTAATAATTAATTCGATTTGTCAAACTTACCCCTCTCATGCACACAAAACCATGACATGCACGAATCACAATCCAAAACCAGCATCCCTCGTGCACTAATTGATTAATCACTAATTAAAACACTTATTATTTCGGTCTAACTTTCGCGTCGGTTTGTATTAAATTTTATCCTGTCCCTGACAAACGCCCCGAAAGTACATCCCGTATTGATGTTGACCGCCTCAATTTACAAAATATATTATTTAACTTCACAGATATGAACTCGCAAGCCGCAATCTCTGACTTCCTTATTCGCGTGGACTCTTTTTGTTTAATAAAGACGAACTATCCTTTGTTTAATTAAAATGAAATATGCCCGATTTAGAAGCACCGAGCTGGTCTCCTCGCGACTATCAGAACTCGACGATCTTAATTATCAACCTTCACTGTCCACAATCGCGTGGACTATTTTCCTTTAATTAAATGAATTTTTCCCGTTTACGCGCACCAAATTATTATTCTACCGTTTATCAAAACTCGATGATTTTAATCCCAACCGTGAACCCCCAGAATCTCTCCCTGACTCTCTTCCAACCCGACTCAACCCTGACTGTCTTCTCTTTAATTAAATGAATTATTCCCGTTTACGCGCACCAAATTATTATTCTCCCGTTTATCAAAACTCGATGATTTTTATCTAGACCGTGCGTCCCCAGAATCTCTGCCTCGACTGTCCTCCAACCCGACTCTCTCCCGACTGTCTTCTCTTTAATTAAATGAATTATTCCCGTTTACGCGCACCAAATTATTATTCTCCCGTTTATCAAAACTCGATGATTTTTATCTAGACCGTGCGTCCCCAGAATCTCTCCCTCGACTGTCCTCCAACCCGACTCTCTCCCGACTGTCTTCTCTTTAATTAAATGAATTATTCCCGTTTACGCGCACCAAATTATTATTCTACCGTTTATCAAAACTCCGATGATTTTAATCCCGACCGCGCGCCCCCAGGTTCTTTCCCCGACTGTCTAGTTCCAACCCCCTGCCCCCTGACTCCCACCCATCTACTGGTGTGGTTTCAATAATTTATTAGTCACTTTTTAAAACCTCAAGTGGGCACATCTCCCAATATGCATATTTCAACGTTTAATAGTCAAAAATGTCACATTAGATCCCAAATTTCAAGAATTCAGTGCAATTTTCATGTTTGCTATTTTTTTGTGTGTAACCTTAAATAACAAAATACAAACTTATTTTGTCTGCGCCGGAGTTATAAATTATCCCAATAACGCTTAAAAGAAGAACTCAGTGGCGTACTTCAAGCTAATACTCTTTCTCATTACTTGCGTTGACTCTATTGGTTATATAATAACATTATATATTCATTGTCTATACACGTTTTCGTTCTTTCTGCGTGCGTCACTATTTAACGAATTCTGAAATCTTATTTTGACAAATATGTTAAATATTTTAACTCCTAATCGGCGCGTCGCTCTAGTATATTTAAATGCACCAACGATTAATCTTTATTGCCTAATTTTCAATTCCCTACTGCCATAGAAAATTCACCAGATAATTGTTTCGTAAATCAATTTGCTCGCGTTAAAGTCAGTCACCTCACGGGCAAATATTCATCGGCCGCCTCTGGTTTTGTTAACGATCCTGAAAAAATCCCTCTAAATGTTCTTCTGGGTTCCTTCTAAGTTTTGTGAAGAATGGCCTTTGCCGGGGCTCGCCTGCACTTGGGCCACGCAAACACATGTGGTTATTTAGTGGTCCGGACCCATAAATCACCCCCAAGAATTGGAAATAGAGAATCGTATGCTGAAACCATTCCATGTTACAAAATTAAATATATTTCTAAATCGATCATTCAATTTTAAAAGAATTATTTCGTAGGCCCAAAGGCGAGATCATCACAACCTGTGTCGAGACAGGAGATTACAAGAAGATACAATTTATACTGATTTCCAAAAAGCTTTTGATAAAGTTAACCACTCTATCTTACTAAAAAAACTTGAACAAATTGGAATACATGGAGACCTATTACGCTGGGTGAAATCATATTTGTTTAACAGAACTCAATTAGTTTTTATTAATGGGTACAAATCATCCCCTATAGTTGTAACTTCTTTAAATCTTGTCCCCCTGCTTTTTCTTATATTCATAAATGAACTTGGCTCGAAATTAAACTGTGATTATGCTTTTTTCGCCGATGATCTTAAAATTTTCGTAAAATTAAATATGTTTCCGATCATCAGCTGCATCAAAATGACCTCGACACACTCAATAACTGTTGTACTGTCAATGATATGCACTTAAATGTTGAAACATGTTACATTTTAAACTATACTAGTATCAGAATCATAAAGGATTTTTCTTATGTTATCAATAATATTATTCTCAAAAAAGTTTCTTCTAGGAATCACTCTTGATTCTAAATTCATATTTGATGTATATATTATGAGGCTGGTATTCGAATTTCTACCGATTTCTTGCAAACCTGCCTTAAACATTTGAAGTTTTTATGCTCTTAAAAAATATATCTTATTCTTGAAGATAATATCTAGACATTAGTTGCGCCCAAACGCAAATTATATAAAATTCCCTCGATAGATAAAAATCGCAAAGAATGCTCCAAAAATTATTATAAACACGTTTGTTTCAGTTATTCTACAAGTTATATGTATAAAAAAATTCACAGCGTTTCTTTAAATGCTGTTTAAGACAATTATTGCAAAATTTTTGCTCTATTTCAAACGAGTCGTGTTTTGTTAAAGATTTTCATGATTTTTGCATCGATTTTATCGTTATAAATGTTAGCGCGCTCTTCTAACATTCGTAATTTCATATCTCTCCGTCTTCTTCTTTTTGAGGCCGGGAACTGAGCCTTGACAACATTAAGTGCAAATCATTAAAAATGATGGGATTTATTCACAGAATATGTAAACCTTTCAAAGATCCTCAATCAATTATAACTCTTTACAATGCCTTAATTAGAAGTAAACTTGAATATGAAAGCACTATTTGGAATCCACATTACTGCAAATATGAAAACATTGTAGAATCAGTTCAAAAAAAATTACTAAGAATGTTATCCTTCAAATGTGGACTAGACGACCATCTCAGATCATACGATGTAAGTCGTGATTACTTCAAGATTGATACACTTAAAACTAGAAGGCAATTGACTGATTTAATATGTTTACATAAAATTATTCACGGCCATCTTGATACTACATTGTGTCTTAACAGTAGTGAAATTAATGTCCCCAATTCCCATTTTTTAAGACGCCATAACATTTTTCATATTAAAACATTTAAAAATAATATCGCCTACTTTAGACCTCTGACCCAGATGTGTGGACTGTATAACAATATAGAGTGCGCTGATGTGGATATTTTCGTTGATAATTTGTACGGATTTAAAAAAAAAGTTCTGGTGGTGTTAAAAAGTACTAACTAATTATATTGTGTGAATTGTCTCTCTATGCTCGCGTATTTCATGTGTCTTTTACCACTCATTGTAATGTGTCACTTGAGTGACCTTGTATATAATTCTGTATTTTTATTTGTGATGTTTTTGTTTTTCTAAATGTATTTATTTGTAGATTTTTATTATTGTGTAATTTTTTCTTTTCTCTTTTTTATTTTATTTTATACAACCCATCTGTGTAGGACTATGACATGCAATGCTTACACGTTTGTTCTATATCTATATGTTTTAATCCTCTGTAATTAAGTACCTACCTACGTAATTAATATTATTTAAAAAAAAAACTTTGCTAAGCAAAGAACAGTCACTTTGTTTTAATCTTTTATTTTTGTTTTGTTCTTTTATATTATTTACAGACCATGTTCCGTATGTTAATACGCATCCTAATTTGACTGTCCTAAAACGGGAATCCTCCTAGTTGGGCAGTCAAAAAAATTCTTAAATAATGTATATAAATGTATAATCTTTTACTAAATAAATAAAAAAAAAAAAAAAAAAACTGAGTTTTATAACTGGATTGTTCTCATGTAAGTGTAAACATCTGTAAAACCCAGTATAAATAAATAAACCCAGTAAGAGTATATATTATCAATATTTGAGAGATAATTAATATTAGTAATGTTAACATTTTAAATATAGAAATTAAAGATGTAAATAAATATTATAATATTGTTGCTATTTATCGTACACATAAATCGATACTACCACAATTTATAGATGGATTAAAAAACATTTTACTAAATTTTAGAAAAAAAAAAAATTCTTGTGGGAAATGTGAATTTAAATTTGTTTAAATTCACATCTCCCACAAGAATGTACAGCTCTAGAACGAATAAAAAGCTACCTTTTCAAACGCCATCAAGTCGTAAAAATCAACAACGTGCTTAGCTAACAAGATATGAGTAATTTTGGTATACCTCAAGGTACAGTCCTGGGGCCGTTACTGTTTATCATTTATGTAAATGATATATTCACACAAAGAATAAACGGAAAAATAATATCTTATGCTGATGACACTGTCATAATAATTGAGGGTGCTGATTGGAATACTGTGAACAACCTAGCGAATATTGACATCAATACACTGAAAAACTGGTTCGTTAAAAATCTCCTCTCTTAAAATACCGAAAAAACAAACTTTATCCCATTCTCTATCAATAAATTTAAATCTAAACCAGAAATAAAAATTCTAATACATCAGACTAAATGTAGTGGAACGAATTGCACTGCAGAATGTTCTACACTTAATTAACCTTCCAAAATTAAATATCTTGGTGTATATATAGATCAACATTTTAAATGGAAAATACATATTTGTGAACTTGTCAAAAGAATTAGGAAATGTATATATATATATATAGGTATTTATAAGACTCAGAAATATTCTTAGACTGGAAAACCTAAAAATAGTGTACTTAAAGTAGTTTAATCTGTATTTCAATACGGTATTATAGGATGGGGAGGAACATACATTTAAATCCCCTCAAAATAGTTCAAATATTAATAATTAAGATTATATTGAAAAAACCATCTACGTTTTCTACCGAAAAAATCTTTTCAATATTCAAAGTAACTAAAATAGACAATTTATATAAAAAATATTCAATACTACAAACTTTCAAAGAAATACAGCTAAAAAAATTACATTTCAATATCTCAGTAAGATATCAAAACAATATTAAAATCCCAAAATTTAATACCAAGCACATCAAAAATTCCTATCTGTAACATGGTATAAATTATTTCAACAGTCTCCCATTAAAAGCAAACATTATTGTTAAAAAAGAAAATTCCAAACTAAATTAAAAAATTACCTGAAACAACTGTAAGAGTTACATTACTATTTCACTTCATTTAAATCTGTTAATCGACACATCTCAAGTTTCTCTTACTATTGTTAGATATTATATATATTTTATCAGATCTATTGTTAATAGTTGCAATATTATTATTCACCTATTCAAATGATAACATTGAAAACATAATTGAGTATGAATTCACTCACCAAACACAAGAGCCTTATCTCTTTATAGTGAGGAAAGGCTTTTATTACATTAATATTACAAATCTGTTTAATATTTAAAAAAAAGGTATAATTATTGTAAAAACACACAAATCTACTACACTATATAAAGAGGTAATATTTGTTTGTTTGTTTGTTTGTGTGTTTGTTTGCGTCGAATAGGCTCCGAAACTACTGAACCGATTTGAAAAATTCTTTTGCTATTGGGAAGCCACAATTTCCCTGGGTGACATAGGCTATATTATATATTTTTTAAAATAGCCATCCTTACTAAAACTTCAATAATGTAACCCAGGGTGTAAAAAAATTACCTAAAATATTCTTTAAATCGCGTGCGCTGCGAAAACTATTGATGATAGAATAAAATAATGTACCACTACTTTATAGAACACATCATTATTTACAAAAAAAGTCGCAACAGCATGTGTCTAACTATTATGGTTATGCCACAATAAGTATTCTTTTAATTTAAAAATTTAATTTAACACTCCGACACACGCGCGTCATCTCACAGATGACCGGTTCTGTTTTTTCGTCATAAGTTTGATGAAGGGAGTGGAGCCTGGTCCCCCGCCGTAGTATTCCTCAAGCTCGCCTAGCTCGACAGTTATTATATATTCACTTTTGACAAATAAGTGAACAGTCATCTGACAGATCACACTCGTGTATTTATGTCTCACTAGGGGGCGCGTGTATTGGAGTGTTAAATGTCGCCTCTTGAAAAGGATCTTTATTTGTATCTTGGTTTTAATCCTTATCAAAATAAATTACTTCATATTCAAGACAGCTTCAATACCTTTATTTAACTTTTTGAATTTTTCAATTCGGATATTTAATTAGAAAGATATCACGAGTATAAAATTGTTAGTATTAAAAAAAAGTTTCGGCTACGGGCCGGGCGGGAGAGGAGTCAAGAAATGCAATGCCAGGGGGGTTGGCGGGACGGGGGAGCGGGAGAGCGGTGGTGGGGAAGGTGGAAGTGGAACGCTGGAGGGGAACGCACGGGAAAGGACATGTAAGGAGTAACATTTTATTTATTTGAATATGGCATATATTATAAAAGAAAGTCCAAAAAAACGTGCAGCTCGCAAAAACTCAGAAACGAGTCCCAGTTCGATCAAGGGAGTTATATGGTGTGGTAGATCTCTATCCCCCTAGGGAATAAGGGTATCCGTTTTTACCTAAAGGGCGTGCTTTTAAAGATATAAGGGCTGAAAGTTTCGCCCTCATGAAATTTCTAGAACAGTCTTCCGGAAAGTTCTAGAAGGTTCCATAGAGCTGTAAAAAGTTGTGGAAGGAGTGGCGGAGTGTGTCGTGTAATGATCAGGAATAGGGAATAAAGAACATCACTGTGCAACATTCCAGAACACTATCTTATTGTCCTGAGCGAAGCCGGGTAACCCAGGTAGTATTAAATAAATAAAAAAAAAAATAAAAAAAAGTATAATGTTAACAAACCTCTATTTTTATATATTTATTATTACCATAAAATAACGATTAGCTTGAAGTTACGTAAAATAAATAAAAACATACGTATTAGGTAAGCACTACTTTGACGAAATTCTGAAAATAAAATAAATAAAGGCCTTTACGCAAGTTTTTTTACATTGAAAATTTTTTTCAATGTAATATTTTTTTTAAATTAAAAATCATGGTAAATATGCATTTAGTCCACCTCACGGATAATACGGAACTTTGAGGTTAAACTACGAAAGCTGCATATCATCATAATTTTAAAAACATCCCAAGTTTTGAACGGTTTGTTTGGCAAAGCAGGGTTTGTCTAGCGGGTTTGTGTAATTATGATTGATTGTTTTTGAAATAAAAACAAAATTAAAATGTTAAATGCATATTTTTTGCATGTTTTTTTTTGCCTCCCGCGACATACTCACTTTTCAATTATAATGACGACGAATACCAACACCTCCAACTATAATGACGATGAAATCCAACATGATTCCAGTGCCTCAGCTAGACTCTGAAGTGATTCTGATTAAAGGTTCGTTTACATTATATTATTAATTCTCTTTATGTATCCCACGAAGATGGCTACGGTCGTATTTAGCTCTTGTTAATGCATCAGTGATACCAACATAACAGTGACGTACCTAATGGCCGCGGTTTGTCGCCGATCGGTTCGCGAAGTGAATTTTGGTTTTACGCAATTGAAAATTAAAATGCATGCCCGAAATGCAAAAAGTTTCCTTTTATAGTAATGAAGGCGATCCACTAGTACAGGAAAAAATCGAAATCGGAATTCACGCCCTTTTATGGGAGGAGTTTAAAAATACTTGAGAAAAAGCTTTTGGAAAGGTCGGAAAAGATATTTGAGATTTTTTTTTACATGTTGATTTCGTAAAGGCCTGTAAAAAACATTAATTCCTTTTTTATGCATTGTTTATTGTAATAAAACGGAATTTTTAAATTGATTTCACGAAAATAAGCGGCGCGGAGCATAACACGTCTTTTCTCCGCCCCGTTTGGAGGATTAATGACAGAAAATCGGGGCGGCTGCCAGTCGTTCTTCGGTGGACGGTATAAGGTTCACTTTGATATAACAAATTCGTCGACTGCCGTATTGTCGCCGTGATGTCAAAAATACCAACGCGAAAATGCATATTATATTTTATTTTGTGAGGTTCGGGCGTAAATATAATTTTTTTTCGCGATAATTATATAAGAAACTGAATTTGCCACATTATGCAATAAAACCCTTTCCGAAAAAGTGTTTATAAGTAGGAGAGTTTTCAGTTAAAAATGTTTTTTATAGACCTAATACTTTATTTTTTTCTAAGCTTATTAAAAGACTTATAAAAAAATGACCGATATTTTTAAGGGCCAAGGTATGTTCTACACGCAGTATTTAATTGAAGCATCTTTAATACTTCTAAGCGGTCAAATTTTCAAAACTAAACATACGATGCCTAATACAACCTATACATTTCCTATTTTATTTATCAACGCCCTTTTAGGGACTTACGCAGGAATAGTAAAAAATATACAATATTATGTACAACTGAACTACTTCAGTAACAATATTTTGTACTTATTTGTTTAGTGTTAAATTCTGACTTTCTCCATTGAATTAAAATCATGCATGGTTTAATAATGTTTTCACACAAAGAAACATTATATTCCTAAGACTAAACATAAACCTAAGATCGAACGCAACCCACGTTGTGCAAGCGGTTTCCCTACAAAGCATCGGACGATCCCGTCATAAATTGAAGACTCGACATAATCATTTCCCTCCATTCTAGTATTCTGGGCAATGAGAAATACACAAATGTGGTAGCTTTTAGTCGCAGAATTAGTGCACTGAAATAAATGTATCTATACATCTAATAAGCTACATAATCACACGCCCATTAGTCGCATGCTCTCTTACTACTAATGAGCAAATGCTACCTAGTAACGCTGTCACGCCCGAATGAGCATGCTCACAAATCAACCGGCTGTTGCTGTTGCTCATTGATCGGCAGTTCCAACGTTCGCTTCGAATGTTTCATTTCGTGTTATTATTACTTTCAGGTAAACAATATGCAAATAAGGAGTACATGGCTTGGCGTTGTGGGGAAGACTACTTGGATAGCCATCAGCCCTCCAGAGCCCCCAGAGCTTCCACTGACACAATGACAATATAAAACAGAATGTATGGTTTACTTTATAATCCGGAATATTCATTTAAGTAAGATGTTTAACACGAAACATATAATAGTTTTTATATTTAATCTCTGGAGCATTTTCATTTTTGTAATGTTTACTGTAGTTGAACATCTACTAAATGCCCTTGCAGGGGAAATATAAATAATATACAATTACGTGTATGTACCATTCATATTTTGCAGAAACGAGATCCCTGAGGCGAATGTGTGATAAAACTATGTATGATCGTGTGGGAAATGTGAGGATTCGCAAAGAATGCAAGGCTAATGTAAGCGTATTCTTACTCTTTCTGACTATTTGCTGCCTTTTCTTCTTAATTCAGATTCTATTTTTCTAATAACTTTCTTATTTGATGCAAAATGATGTTTGTAAATTGCACAATTATAATGCATAATGTTTTCATTTATTTTTAAAATCAAAATATAATCTACCGTAGTAGGTATGTACTTACAAAGAGAAATGTTTTTCACTCGCATGTTATTAAAAAAATAAAGAAATACCAAAATATTCAGTAGTTTTATTATAGTATCCATAAAGCTAATTTTGTGTTTTTTCAAATTAAAGTCCAGGTATGTATATTTTTAAAAATATAATAATATAATACTCTACGAGTGTTTATACAGGATCACACTTGCACGTCCACCGAAGAAGACAGAAGAAGGCTTTTTCTCCGTCTGAAAGAAGAAAGTCATTTCAGTACATGATTTTTCAGTTAGGGAAATCGAATACAATTGGAATATGGAAATGAATACTGTAGGTATATAGTGAGGATGTAGGTATAAATTATATAATTTCTTTGTCCCTATAATTTCATTAATAGTTTAATTATTCATTATAACAACTATCCATTTGAGAGGTACTTACTTGGTCACATTGCAACATGAGTCCAACAGTCCATAGTCCCAACGACCCTAGGTGCTTTTGTTGGCGTCGTTGTTATATGTATAATATCTATCTCTAAAAATGAATCGCAGAAATGTATGTATGCGAATAAATTCCGAACGACTGCTCCAAATTGGATAAACTTATTTTTTTCGTTATTTTGTATACAACTACTGTTGAGCTCTGGCATTGTGTATAAAAAATTGTAATAGGTGGCACGCAAACAGTTTGAAAACTGAATATACCGGGAATTAATGTGTGGAATGCGAGAGGTTGTAACGGATAGGAACTTTTTGCCTATCATTAAAGGCGAGGCGAGCATCGTACAAAAGAACTACTTACTGGTTCTTATAAATACTTACATAAAGTTACTCATCATTTAAATTATTTAGGCTAGCTGCAGGAAATAAAAGAGCATGTAAAGTAACTAGTCATATATCAATGAAAGACGATTGTTAAATAAATATATAAAAGGGTTTATGTAATGTAATGACTGCGGCAGAGCAGGGCACAGATCAGGATTATGGGCATATTCTCTGTCAAGTGGGTGGGAATTGGGAAAATCATAAGAAGATAAACTTTGATAAACTTATAATATAAGCAAACATGAATGCACAATTAATACAACAAGGACATACCGGATGGACTCCTGGACATGCTAAACTAACTTATCGAAGCCTGAACGAGGAAAATTAACGCCGGAGCCGGTCCTGGCGGGTCTTCCAGCGTCAACCGCCGAGGACGACGCGGAATCCAGGGAGCCTAGGTCCTCCTTCTATGTGATGCCTCCAAGGAGCGTCTCCCGTCTCGGATTGACTCATCAATCTCCGTCCGAAAACACGTGGCCCAACCAGTCTCCAAGACTTACGGTTTCCACTCTCAGCAATCCGTGACTTCGCGACGCGGGGTCAACAAGGCATATCAATCTAGCCACAATACAGGAACCATCACTTTACAACCACGAGTCAAAAAAAAACATTTCCACAAAATGGCCAACTGCCAACACGGGAAAAAAGTGGAATTCACATATCCATTAAAAATCATAACGTACACGAACCACTCGTGTTACGTAAAAACACCCCGCGCCCTTTTTAAGAGAAAACAAACTTTGATTCACATGATTTAAGTGACTAAAACACCTCTATGGTGAGTGACTAATTCCGCCGACGGCTTGCCCAAAAAACCCTCGGGGAGGAAGTGACCATAAACAAACTCGCATTTTTCTTCCCAAGAAAAATTGCCAGTCTCCAAAAAAATTACCATAGACAAAATAACCAAATAGGCAAGAACTGCACTAGTCACATAATATTTATGTGACATTTATTGTTAAGACTTGTGATACAGTTACGTATATTTTAGTAAGTAAAGACTCTATCTATATTAAGTTTTATAACTCTAGGGTCGCGTACATGATCATCGAAGATGTTCATGATTAGACAATAATGTTACAAGTATAAAATTTGCAAGTATGCAGAGCATGAATCTAATATTAATAAGGGCGCCGTTACATTTAAAGAGAATGTAAAACTAATGAATAGGTATATATTTATGAATTTTATAGATAACCTGGGATATACTAAATAGAAATTTAACATTACGTTGCGTATCCAAAGCCTGGTTGGTCCTGACAGTTGTAACTCGCGTCCTCCTCCTGGGTTGGTTTCTTTGCACTCTAGTGGGAAGCGAACCGTCTCAACTCCAGCGGTAAAGTTCTGGGATGCCATATCTCAATCGCTACCACAAGTAAATGGCCCCTAGATTACCCCCTCGCCAACAAATATTTCCACCTGGAAATAATGAGATCCATCTGGCACCTCCTCAAAAGCACTTCTTGTCCAGAGAGACTTGCTCGTAGAGTGTGGTTGTTGCCAAAGAGTGTCAAAACTTGAAATATTGCCAGACGGTAGGATCCTGGTTGACAAAGTACTCCCAATCGTATATTGTACTTATTGCAGGAAGCGGTGAACTCCGTACAGCAACACTGTTGACGTGGCGCCAAAATAAAGCGATGGACGAGCAAAAGTTCCAATATTCATGCCGCATCCTTCCGGTAATGATGTATTCAAATGAAAGATGACTTCCAGAATTGTCTCCGTTAAACGGCCTCACGATATATTGCTTCTGCATATTTCTACTGCACTTAATTGTGGTTGGAGCCAATTTAGCGTTGAAATGAAGAAAGACCGGTAGAAAAAACTTGAGACCACCGATGAACGTGAGGTATATCTTGAAAGAAACTCTCCGATAATGATTTCTTCCGGTGAGATTATTACCCGAAGTGGCCAGAGGTAGAGATGAAAGCCCTGGTACCATATCTTGAAACCAGCGAAGACAATCTTGAAAATGCTTTCTTCTTTTGTCTTGAATTTTCTTTGAAGTTCTCTAAACTAAACTACCTAGATCAGGTTATCGGAAATAATAATATAATATACTAATATAATTGAAAGAAACCAAAATTCAGTACCAAAATACCTAAAATAAATTGCTTGCCCAAAGCTAAAATAAATTTTGCACATAAAATCTTCAAGAAAGTTATATTAAAGCTTAATATGCTGCAAAAAACCATTATATATTAAACACCAAAAGCAGTCATATTATCTGACACGTATTGTGATGGTCCAACCCCTTACTTGGGTTTTAATAACTCTCTTCTTGCGCGTTTCGATCTCCGGACGGTAGACCCTTCTCTCGTACTGTATGATTCACCAATAATTTCTGGAGTCATGACTCGTTTTTCCCACCCCTGTGACTGAACACAGCAAAAGGTTTTCTCCTACCGGGAAAACTTTACAATAAACCCTTTATTTTATGTTGTGTAAATTTGTTTTTTTCTAAGGTTCTATAAAATCTAGAATAGGTATTTAATGTTTCTATGTGGTAACTTTTGGTTCTTTTAGGTAAGGTGTGGAAGAATTGCTCTGTATCTCTTGAACTTATGAAGGATACTTCCTGTCTAAATCTATCCTAAATATGTCCCCATTACGTCCCTAATAATGTACGCTGTTTTAATACTCATGCAGTGCCCCCTGTAGTTCTTGGGAGTCTATAAAATTGATTTTTTACCCTATACGTTCTAATAAATTTTAAAGTACATGCCTAGAATGTTTCATTTAGTTAGTTGGCGGTTCCTTTGCATCGCTCTCCATGGCTGGACCCCATACATAATTGTGGTAATATATTATATTGTTAGTAAACGCAAAATTCGTACCTAGGATGGAGAGGAAAAGGGAGGGGAGGGTGGATGGAATGGAAGATGAAGAGAATGATATTTTTGCAAGCTAGTACTGGCTCCTCCACTTGACCAAATTGACTAGGTGGTCAGCTCTTAGGACACGACCTTCCGACCAAAGCATGTCAAGGCTTTACCCATGGCACCCGGAAGATCTCTTGACGACCAACCTGATACCCGGACCCATCCATAACAAAGGAAGGACGGCATGCCTTCAAACCTTTCCCGATCAACCCCAGTATCGAACACCTCCGGGACTACGTTACTGGCTCTAGAAGGGGTAATCCAATTCATCCCTTGTCAAGACTCTATTTACGAACATGCGGCATACAGATTGTGACAGACATATCCATCCTCCAGCGTGACCGATCTAGCGTGTACCGTCCGCCTCCAGGAGCTGACATTGTATTTACCTTGTAAACGCTATGTTTGCTTCTAGGTCGATAGGAATAAAAAAATCTATAATTATGTACGTTTATTCTTCATAAAAATGGATTTATTTAAACAAAAAAGTTATTTTTTCAATTGGAATAAAATACAGAGTTGTTTTCTTTATTTGTACCAGCGCAGTGTCCCGTTGCCTCGCGAGGGAGGCAACGGGACACTGCGCTGGTACAAACAACTTCTTCGAAGCGCTGCAGTAGCACGGGAGGCTTTTTACGTAGTACGACTATGCAAATAAATTGTGCCATTAGTACAGGGATTTCAAAAGTAATTATGTTTCCTTTGTTCAGTGGGAAAGTAAAAGAGTAGGTACTTAAACGTGTGCATTAACAATTCTTGGAAATAATTTTTGTTTAAATTATCGTTAAAATGTGGTGTAAGTCACTATTTTACTTGTTTCAGAACTGCGTAGAAAGAGTACGCCCACTCCAATACCTGGAAAAGAAAATAATAAATTGATATCTATAAAATGAAAAATTTACATTTTTACAAAGCCAAATATAGTCATAAAAGAGTGCAAGTTTTTGCGTGGCTTTATCGACATGGGTACCAATGTAAGTGCCCTTTCTTTTTAACAAAAAAAAATAAGGGTTCTTAAAAAGTCATCAATAACTCCATCTTGGAATAGACACCTTGTTAAAATCAGATATATTTATGTTTTGGTTCATACGTAATCTTTAGTAATTCTGACTAGCAAGAGACATGACTCAACTAAGGGCACGTGTCATGTTTTCCTCGGGCATATCCGACTTTCCCATTTACTTTCACATATTATATTCTCCTTAAACTACTTTCTCTGTTCATCAAACAGTAGCACTTGACATTTCTAAGGTCTTTGGCACTGATGACTCTTTTCAACAAACTGACTTCCTACAGACCTACCGCATTCTTGTATAAGTGTATTGCCGACTTATTTATGAGGATGACGATTCTGACGGTTGCTGACGGTTTTATCTCTTCTTTTCATTCAATAAATAATGTTTGCCACCCACGTGGATCGGTTTTGTCTTCAACTTTTACAATCTTGTGCAACGTCCGCGGATGCCTTACTAGCCTACAACTGCTCTGACCCTATTTAAATTACACTATATAAGTATGCCCCACTGTTGAATTTGGTAGCCACCTCTAGTCTAGGGCCCCGAAATACTTGAAAAAAACTGTTGACCTTGCGCCGAAATGAGCGGTCTATGTGATAGATTCCCCACCTTAACAAACTGTTTGAATTTTTTATAGCACATCCGTCAGGTAGCAAGCACTACTATCCTTGTTCTACCGGTAAACGCGTTGAATTTAAAAGAATTGAATTTATAATTAAATGGTTAAAAATGTGGAATAAGTTGACAACTGTCACGTGGGAATAGGTCGTCTCTACGACTTGTGAGTTTAACAGCTCGGCTGTAGATTGATTCACGTCTCTCTCCTACAACAAGACACAGGTTCAATCCTTTCTTTCCTCAGAAGAACCCCCATGCAATATTCTCAAAGATAGACGTGAGAAAAATTATTTCCCCCAGGGCTCCTGCATGGAGGTTAAAAAAATTTGCTCCGCGTTTTCAAACCTTCTGAGCGTCACTTTCTTAATGTTAATCACTGTGTTTCTTCAGCCTTGCGTTTTTTACAAATATCCACACTGTATTGATTAGCTGACTGAGCACTTACCTATAAATGTTATTGTTTACCACTTATAATAAATATTAATTGAAGCAAGTTCCGTGTTCTTGGAGGAGCCATGTCACACCTAATAACTCGATTTACTTTAGCAGCAGAAGTCCACAGACATTATGTTCGCCTCACTTTGTCACCCAAATTGAAGTTTTTTTTTTTTTACATGAGCTCCACACAGGAGACCCTGAGGAAAATAATTTCCCTCGGGGCCTATGTCATCTTTGGGGATGCTGTGTGGAGGGTTTTTTAAGGAAAGGAAGGAGAGGAGAGTTTTGGGAAGAAAAAGGGTTTAAGGGGTGGGTAGGAATCTGGGGTTGGAATCTGGGTCAACCTCACCTCATGAACCCGGGCACCCCTGCTAAATCACCAAACGTAGCGAACCACTTGGAGTGACCTATGGCAGAGGTGTTGGTTATCCAATAAAGGTTCCCGGGCGGCGGTACTCATTCTCGCCTGCCAAATTGAATTGATTCATTCGTATATATTTGTGGAAGTTAAGAGAGATTTGCTAAAAAAAATGTTTTTCGGTTCTCCAGAATATTTCGTGTTTTGGACTTGCATCCGTATACTTCTCAGGTACAGAAATAATAATAGACAATTACTAAAAGGACCCTTGTTTGTTATAACTGCGAAGCTCCCCGAGCCAAAGAAACCATTTTATTTTAATACCAAAGAGAAAATATTAAGCGCTGGGAAAGTTTTACACGTTTCCTTTATTTCATTATAAATTTAAAGGCGGTACCGCGCAAGAATTTTCTTTCCCACAATTATGAAAACGACGCCATTTCCTGCTAGCAGGGCACAATTCTACGGTCCCATACATTGCTAAAAACAAAACGAATTTCTTTAATTTTACGACTCCTGCACCTTGCTTCTTAACGTGCCAATGTCAGTTTATCAATATATTTTTAGCAATTTCGCCTCTTAACTGGGTTATCTTCCGAATTATTAAAGTAACTTTTGTAAATTTCGACTTTTGGGTTAGATTGTTCGCAAGAAAATCGCTTTCCTAAAAAATGAAAAAAATGGTGACCCAGGCGGGTATATTATTCTTCAGCAATTCTTGTATAATTTCGTGTTTGAGATCCGACTAATAATATTCGAATGAATAATTATTGTCACAATATTTTTTTCAACAAATATTATAGTGGGGCTCTAAACAACAAAAATCAATGTTAAGTAATTAACATAAAAATGTTTATTCTATCTGTTATTATAAATGTTATAAAGAAAAATGTTCTGCATCATTCAGCCATAATTTAAATTCTTCCATATAAAGTGATATATTATGTCTTCTGAATTGGTTTTCGTAGAAGATTAATTGTATTAGGACCAATAAAGCTGCTATGTGTTTGCATTAATTTGGTATTGGTTTGGGGGTGTTACAACACACTATATTGTTGGTAAAACACATTATTAGTCCTTCTGCTAATACTATTTTAATTTTTACGAAACAATTTTTGTTTTTAAATACATATTTCGTAGTCTGCAATATAAATTAATAATTTACGGAAATCGAATATTTTAATCTCTTTGAATAATAACTCGGTCGATATTCTATTATACAAAACTTTAATGATGCGCTTTTGAGTGTTTTGTAAAGGCTTAATAAATGCGTCAAGCGCACCACCCCATCCTATAATGCCAGAGATTATTGAGGATTGTACCAGGGAAAAGTAGATCATTTTTAATACGTCTAGATTGAGTACTTCCTGAAGTCTATAAAATGTGTATGTAAGATGACGTAGTTTCGAGATGGTTTTATCAATTTGTGATTTCCAATTTAGATGAATATAAATAGATACACCCAAATATATAATATTTTCTACTTTGATACGTTCACTGCACATTGATTGCAACTTGTATTGTGGATTCTTATTAATTTGTTAATTAAACGAAGGTTTGTCTTTAATGTTTTTATGAAAAGTTGACTTACTTTCTTTGATGTAGTTGATTACATTTTAGCCATGTTAAAACAAGTGCAATACATTATTTTGCTTTAGAAAATGTTTCGATTCAAGAATTTTCGTTAACTATTATTGCCGTGTCTTCGGCGTAAGAAATATTTTTTCCAGGGATTATAAAACTACATAAATCATTTATATACGTTAATAATAGAATCGGGCCAAGTACATTTCCATGCGGAACTCCATTTTTTTATACGTGGTTTTGAACTATACATATTCCCACTTTTTGTTGTATTCTGTCTTTAAGATACTTTTTGAGTATTTTTGAAGTGAAACTTCTTTAGCACCGTTGTGATTTGAAACTCGATGAAATGGTAACGAAACTAAAAAGAGACAAACACATACATCTATAGGATTCCCTATCATTACATATCCCATCATTCCCTAGTTACGAATAACCCGATAATATTTGAAAATCTCCTATTACCACCACAGTAAGCGAAAAATGTTGCTTGTGTCGTGATGGAGGTAGCCAGCCGAGGAATCGAACACGGGACGCTTGGGTGAGACCCAAATGCGAAGCTAAGTCAGCCACTGACCGGTTAAACCTCACCTCAAATAGTCACCTTACCTATACGCATTGCCCGCTTATAGGCTCACTTTTCAAGGCTCCTATCGGTTGAGATTTTTTACAGAAGTTTTCACTCCTACCGCGCGCGAACTGCACTAGATTTTTTGAGTGTCTTTGTATAAACCTACTTGAATTATTTTTTTAAAGAGTAAGTCATGATTTACAGTATCGAAGGCTTTTCTTAAATCTAAGAATCAAATCATCATCATCACTTTTGGCTCTACAACCCCTGGTGGGTCTTGGCCTCCTCGAGAGTCTTCCTCCACTCAACTCGGTTTTGTGCCAGCTCTCTCCATTTTAGAATAATAATCTAAGAATATAGCTAGACGTTTCTTATTTTTATCGATAGTTGTGTAAATTTGAAAAATGACATCTACCCATAAAGTTTTAATGGGGTAGATGTCATATTTTTTGTTGAATCATATATTGCATCTCAAAACTTAGATTTTTATGAAAACCATATTGGTTTTGCGATAGAATATTAGATTTTCAAAGTGATCTATGATTCTATTTTTGATGCATTTTTCTAATGTTTTTGATAGGTTTAAAACAAGTGAGATTGGTATACATATAATTGTCTTATTTATTGTACATAAACCAAATATACGAAAAACGTTTCATACAAATCGGTCTAGCCGTTTCGAAGGAGTGCGACCACAAACACCGTGACACGAGATTTTTATAAATATAGATTAAATAAAAGTTTACTCAAATTACAAATAATACAAAAAGAGGCAAGAGATACAAGACACAAGGGAGAAAATTGGGCCAGAGGGCTAAAATAGGCGATATTATTTTTAAATATATTCAGGTGAAAAACGTAACGGCTTCTTACAGTGGGAGTTGGGAGTATTTAGCTAATTTAGTATCAAGATGGCCGTAAATTATTTCATATAAGCATATTAGATCACTCAGCAGTCTGCTAATTTTAAGTGTATATCCACAATTGAAAGATAACAAACAGTCTTTGCAATTCGTTTTAACCGATTATTTTTTCTGATTCACGTTTGCACTAAATTGGATTCAAAATAGTGCTATATTCATGTATACTTCGACTTAAAGAATTGTGAAGGGTTAGACTTGAATGAGGATATTTGAAAGGTTTACATATTCTGTGAATAAATCCCATCATTTTATGTGATTCACACTTAATATCGTTAATGTGTACGTCAAATATGAATTCAGAATTAAGTGATTCATAGATTTCTTAATGAAATTGCTTTTTTTTAAGAAACGTGTTATTAAATACTTAGGAAAAATCCTTTATAATTCTCTTTCGAGTGATGTTTAGAGTGTAACATTTTTCAAAATTTATGTGCATATCAGTGTTACAGTACACCAAGTTATTGAGTGTTTCAAGGTCATTTTGATGATCGAAAACAGACCTAATTTTTACGAAATTTTTTACGTTCTTGGGCGAAAAAAGCATAATCACAGTTTTATTTTGGACCAAGGTCATTTATAAATATTAGAAAAGGGCGGGAACCTTAGCGAAACATGATAGTATGGTAATTGGTCCATATTGTTTAATTAAAAATTGGAATTCTGGTACCACATGAGGTTGTTTCCACAAGTCAGTAAAAGTTCCAGTGGTTAAATATTCATTTAAAATAAGAAAAAGTGGAAAACGTAATAAATTTGCATCAAACAAACAAAGAAATGTGGATTTTTTCAGGCCCAGACGTTCACTGGAATCCATTTTACTATAAAAACATTTTATTTCCACTGCACTAATATTTCATCAGATTGCTTTAGTTGTGTCCAGTATTGTTTGGGATGGAATCTTTAGTAGGTATGTGATTCCGACTTAGTACGAGTATAAAGAGACTAGGAGTTGAAACCCTGTTTTTGTTGCCCAACCCAAACATATTTATAAATCCGATGGGAAATGGTTCCAAAACAGCTGGTTCCTCGAATCTACTGTGATCCAGTGACACCTAGTTCCAGTGACAGGCAATGACGTCATATGTAATATATGGCCGCGTGATACTATTTTTCATAATTCTAAATTTTACCGTCAATCTTTCCAAATCCGGAGAGATACTCACATATACAAATCCGAAGTATTTATACCTGCCAGGTGCATGTCCTCATGCGATCTGTTAACGTAAGTGGCGCCACCCTTTAACTTATTCTTGAATTCGAAACCGAATTAAAAATGAGCTTTTTCATAAACTTCAAGTACGAAGATGGTTTTGCATACGGCGTGGCATCAGAGATGCGTTCTCAGCTGAATTCTTGAATTTCAACCGTTCAGGCGTTAGTGTAATAATAATTTCTATTGAAAAATATTTAGAGAATATGTTTGCTGTAATTATAATCTCAAAATATATTGTAATGTGAAGAAAATCGCGGTGCCTATGGCAGCACTAGTGTAAATAAATAGATCACCGAGGAAACGGTAAATAAAGACATCACCAAGGAAACTGAAAATAACAAAGTCAGTATAAATAAAATCTGGTAATAGATAGATGACAGAAAAATAAATAAAGCTGTATTGATGTAAATGGAATGCAAATAAATAGTGTCACTGACAATAGTGTTGTTTTTATTAGTTTGTGACCCCGGAACGTAATTAAAAACGTAACAATACAAAATATAGGTATTAATAATCTCAAAATAAATCGTAGCAAAATTTATTTATTTTTGTTCAGGTTCTCCATAAAACAATTATACACTAAAAATATGGAGAAGATTACAATTTTTTTTTAAAGTGCACGGGGAGAGTTTAACTATATTGTGACGTATGTCAAGAGATAGTTTATGAATACTCTGTAGGTGACATTGAGGATGTCGATGCTCAATGGATTCGCCCTGCTTAATGCTGCTTTCGGATCATAAAAAAGTGCACAGGATCTCCCACGAGTATAGCCCTTGGGACATATAAGATAATCTCTTTCAATATAGATGGATTTAGTATGGTACCGGAGATTAACTTAAAAAAATGTTTGCCAAAAAATATTTTTATTATTATTTAAATCGAGCATTCCTGTTAAGAACAATGATGGATACAGGAATGGGTAGCATATTCCTTCACATACCTACAGGTATTGCATAAACCTTTTTTGCACTATTTATATTTCTAGGATATGGTTTTGTTCTAATGGAGCTATATTGAAAAGATTGATTGAGATTGCTATTATATAAAGTGCTTCATATGTTCCATTAGTAAATAATCTCGCATTACGAAGAACAAATCCAAGCATTTTGTTGGCGCGGGAGATAATGTCCGATATGTGGGATTTGAAAGAGAGATTTACTTCGAAAATCACGCCAAAGTCACGAATCTCGTTTGTGCGTGTTAACATATTTTTATTAATGTGGTATGGGAATAGAAATGTATTTTTGGATCTTGTAAACGTAAAGACCCTGCAAAATAACCTTGTTACCATAAAATACGGTAACAAATAACTTTGTTACCGTAGCAAATCACAAATAACTGTAGCAAGTAGCTCTGTGATTCATAAATGTGATTATTTATGACTGAATTTTGTGACTGAAATAAGAGGGATATCGGAGGCTGAAGGAGAAAAGTTACAAAATATTATATTCAACATAAGTCAAGAAATACTCACAACCACCACGAAAAATGAATGCTTACATTACCTACGGAAAAAATATTTGCTTAAATATGGGTGAAAGCGGGACGTTTCTATGTACGCCAAACAACAGAATCACAAGCTAAACACATTGCTTCTGAAAATATTATTTTCACACTATGACCCACTAATTCAAGCACACACATATTATTTTACTCAAACACACACACATAGTTAAATATACAAACATATGTATACCTATGTATGTATTAAATAGTTAATAAAAATGATTCAAGTATCTCTCGATATATCTGAAGAAATTTGATAATCCTGAAGTTGTTGGGAATTGTGCAGTCTGAAAATTATTCACGAGAACATGACAAGTATTACCAACATTGATGACTTTCTTGTATTTCTCGACCAACTCAATTCCACATTTGATATGCTAGTTTTGACTGAGTGCTGGATTAATAAAAATACTTCACCTCCAAAGAGATTCAAAATTATACTGAGTATCACACAGTATAATAAATGAAGCTAGTGGTATTGTAAATTATTTCAGGGACGGTATACAGACGCAAATTCACGAACTCACTTTATCGCAAGCTTTCTAAAAATTTTGCTTAACAAAAACCTATGCATTTTTGCAATCTATAATTACCAAAGTTTGTATCCAAGTACCGCCCATTTAAACCGTGGATTAGTCCTGGATTGGTGAAATCTGTACGAGAAAAACAACGTTTATTCATTGTAAAGAAAATCCTTTCAATTATATAATAAAAAATACCTTTGTCAAATGTCGAAATATGCTTACAAATTTAATAAGGAATACAAAATAACAGTTTTATAAAACAAAAATATCACAAGCAGAATATGATAAAGAAGTGGTCGACAATTAATGATATTATTGATAAGAAACGCAAAGGGTCGGGAATACACAAACTGACGTATAACGGTAATTATACAGACGTAAAAGATAAGCCGACTCAATGTGCGAACTTATTTAATTTGTTTTTTTTGCAAATTTTAGAAAAAAATTAGCATATCAAATTAACCCTTTAGCTGCTAGCAAAACTACTGACGCTTTTGAGAGAAATTTAATAGATACTTACAAACAAAATGCAATTTCTTGAACCCACCTCGGAACCGGAAGTTTTATATGTAATTAGATCACTGAGATGTGGCTCAGTGCCGGGATACGATGGAATAATAGTAGAAACCATAAAAAATCTTGAAGAATTTCTAAAAATACCAATTTTTTTCTCTCCTTTTCATTTCCTTTTTGTTTGTACAAAATATATTCCATAGTATAACAAATGTATAATCTTGTACTAAATAAATAAATAAAAATAATAATTTGCATCGTCCGTCTGACTGACAGAAGTGCAAAATAGTATCTACCTACATGCGAAGAAATAAATATTATTGTTAGCAAAATACACAATTCAAAGTCATCAGGGCTTGACAACATTCGAATGTTTAACGTTAAGACACATATTATTATTTTAGGGCCTATTAATTAATATAATTTTAGCACAAGCAATGATACCAGATGAACCTAAAAGTAGCATGATTAGACAAATTTACAAAGGTGACAAAAATGCAGATATACAAAATTGTAAGCCAGTCATCATATTGCCAGCCGTTGAAATAATTTTATATTTTCAAATTTTTTTTCTTCAAAATCAAACAAAAATAAATTTCTTCCGCATGTCAGCATTGGTCACGTCAAGTAATCGACCAACTCCTCACTCCGCCTTCAAATATCCAACACCTACCATTGTTTCATGTTTTTGTAAATAAAAAAAACATCAAAAATTTCACCGGAGACCAAAATTTCGTTTACATTTTGTACTACAAATAATGTCAGGAATCACAGGATAAAAGTAAATCAAGTTTGTCCGTTGACACCCTTTATACATCTCAATTATGATTGAATTGTTTTCATTCGTTAAACATTCTTGTACGCAGACGATACGGCCCTCGCAATACCGCACGAAGACCTGATTACTGCAATGAACCTTATGCAACTTGATTTATTGCCCTCCTAAAATGGTTTCGTGACGCAAGTCTTATAGTAAATGCCAAAAAATAAATAAATTATGAACGTAAGATCTCCACACGCCAGATATAATGTAATTATAATGTAAACGTTAAGACACATATTATTTTTTTAAGGCCTATTAATCAATATAATTTTAGCACAAGCAATGATACCAGATGAACCTAAAAGTTCATTATATACGTTATATACACATAGTTCGTTATATACACACGCATTCGACTGCATACATAAAAATGTTGCACAGCCTTGTTAAGTCCATGTGCAACCATTGATTTTGTCAAAAATTATGTATAATTTGGGTGTTGCTATTATGAATGCTACATGAAATGGGATGTACGCATTTTAAACGTCTACGGGCTATTGTGGGAAGGATTTATAAAATAAAATATTTCGTGACTATAAGCACTTTAAAATTGCTGACTGATTCCACTATGTATTACGGAATTACATCTAGGGGACATTTTTGTAAAAATAATATAAGTTATATCCAATGAATGAGTGTTGGAGCTTTTAGAAGATTTTTCTAAGTGACTTTCGGCAAAAAGAGACTAGTCGCATCAGTCACTCCACGCATCGCTTTTCCCAGATTTTACTTAAGCTGCTGAATTTTGTTCAACAGTAGCTTGTTGTAGTTTTTAGCCATGGTCTTTTCGACCTGCAAGAATTTGATGTAAGCACGGGGGCTGAGTTTAAGTCACCTCTGAGTTCTTCTTTCTCCAACAAAAGTTGGCAAACGGTGCCGAGAACACTCGTCACATTTCTAGACACTTTGAGCTGCTGCTCTTTGGACATTTCAGGTGGCTTTTCTGTCAATACATCCTGAAGACTTCTAAATCAATTTGAGTTCCGGAGATAATCTTATTTCCTGATATATTTCTAAGGTCAACCTCAACCTCAATCTCCTCGGCGTTAGAATCCGAATAAAGGGCGTGGTAGGTAAAGGGGGAAGCAATTTTAGGCAGCATTTTTTTATCACAATAATTCATAAACATTCAGTTTCGATGTGTAAACCAGTTATTTGACAATTTCACAGCACAATCCCTACCAAGGGGAGCCTTGAACGGTGAGCTCGTAATCATAGCGGCCATGCGCGCACTTCGACCGCTGTAAAAAACAAGTGTGGTTTAAACCACATGACTGAAGTAAAACTTCACTAACTTATAAAAGAACATACGACATTGGGGTAACATTGACAGTCCAGACAACATGGTTTGTTGCATTTTGCACAGTATTACACACTCATGCGTCTATTGTTCGCTGTGCAAAAGTTGCTCCGTTTCCCTTTTTAATGACATTGATCACTGTTCGCATCGATTACCGTTAAACGCATCACACGTTACGTAACAATCACCACTTTTTGTAACGCATTCACCACTTTACCCCCAAGTCTCGAACGTGCGTAAAGAGGTTTTACTTCAAAAACGATGCTAAAGAAATTACAGGAGAATACTTTCACGGGTTAAAGTTTCGTTGGTTTGTAGGTGATTTTCCTCGAAAACCAATTAGCCAATTATTCGGAAGAATATGTTTTTTCTTCCGGCGGAATTGTTAAAATGTAGTTTTCCTAGTATCAAGAACAGCACAACAGAGCGCGACAAGTATGAAGTATGTACGTAGGTATCCTTTGTATAATGTACAGGCCTTTTTTGCGTGTGACGTTTAACCTCACTCACCTCTTTGTACACCATACACTTATTATTAGCAACCGACACCATTACCAATTGAAATATTAATGCCGGTAAAATAGGTGGCTACTTTACTAGTGGTGTAATGCTAGAAGAAAATGCCTGAAATTAAATCGAAACAACATATGGTCCTTTGATGTCTCAAGTAGTTGCCATTCTGTAGCTTTATCGCGATTATTATAATGCAGAAATATATCAGCATTGGCTTTGCGCAGGTATGCAATACTTAAATATTTATAAACTACTAGCGAGTACCCGGCATGCTTTGCAGAGCCACCCAAGTCAGAAAGTGTCTGTATTTTAATTATGTTTATTGATTTTAATTTTGCTTTTGCAAAGTAAATTTAAAGAGTAAAATTAAGAAAGGGACGTTCAGATGAAAATGAGAATATATGACACGACCGTAAGAAGGACATGGCTCGACCAAGTGAACCGGGCCATGTCAAAAGTCAGAATAATGGAAGAGCATATATGAGACGATGTATGAATGTAAACAAGGCAAGGGGTGTTTGCCAAGACCGAGTTTACCTACCCCTGCAGAGAAATGGCGTAATGGTTAGTTATTTAGTTAGTTAGTATTTTCGGTTGTCCCGTATAAAAATACTCCCAACACTTTCGATTTGGCAGCATTTTTCCATCAATAAATCATTTCTTCAAAATTTAGACTGGCGTCTCTTGTATTGTTCTCAGGTATAAAATTTTGTCTCACTCGTATCGGAAAAAATTTAAAATCAATAAATTGCTTGCAAATAAATATACAATCATACTCTCAGAATGGCACTTCTCAGTTGTGCCCTGTAATTTGCTAACACGTGTCATGAATATGCAAATAGTAATGTATAAAAGCTAATAAGTTCCATGAATATGTAAATAGTACGGTATAAAAGCTGAAGACTTCCCTACCCGTCCTCATTTTCTTAAGGTACGATACAAAAATGACCGCTCGCTTCTTTGACTGTTATAAATTCCTTGTGATACGTTTGTGGATACTTTGTTGGAATCCTCTTAAAAAAAGAGTTCGCCTGCAAAAAGTAATCGGTATCACCTGCCTCTTAATACATTTTGCCATTTACATTATGTGTATGAAAATTTCGTTTACCCAACACTACGATACAGCTGGTGACGTGATACTTGTCGCACTTTTTGAAGTCAATTTAACCATGTGGTTTGGCAAACACTGCGGTCTATTCTGCTGCATAAAATCTTTTGAAACTGTGGTTGATTACTTCAATAACCAACTTACACTAAAAGAAGAGGAATTCCAGACAATTGTTAAAAAGAAAACGAAGCCCGTGTTAAAAATCATGCACTCAATAACAAGACTCGCCGTTTTGATTAGCGTTTTATGTGTTTTTGGACCAACAATTCAAAAATCCTTTTTTGGCTTACACGAAACCATTGTTCCCCCTTTAAAACTTGATTTTGCTACACGAAGTATTGCATTTGCTACCTTTTGTTTGTCGGTGACAACGTACACATTTATTTTTATTTGTTTTTGCGATTTTATCATTGCACACATCGATGTGCTGATTTATCAAATATCCCACATTAAATACGAGCGGGGGTTTGATAAAAGTGAACTGAGAAATTCGTTGAAGAAGGTTATGCAACGACACGTGTCCATTATGACGTAAGTATTAAATCTTATCGTCATCGTACATTTTTGTAAAGCTTGCATGGGCATCCATTCTACGAGTAATAACATCGTTTCAAGAGTTCTTATTGTTAGGGCTAATGGAGGAACTCACCTGGTATTTATAATGGTTCAAAAATATGAAAGTTTCTCTCGACTAATTGGTGTTTGAGACCTAAAGAATCGTACAAGGTTTTTATTCTCAAATAGATATTTGAGTTCATGGTTGAATTTTAAAATGTATGATTTTTGTATTTGTAACGTAGATACGAAAAACATGACGTATCATTTATTTGATAACTCTTCTTATACTTCCAGCGCTAATGAACTTCGATGTGAGGCGTTCTATTGGCTAATGTTTATACAGCTTTCAGTAAGCACAGCTTGTATTTGCTTTGGAGTGATTCATTCAGAGGTACGTCAATAATACGTTTTTCATAAATAAACAAAGGTTTTTATATTTTTTAATTTGATTTTTGACTGGAAATTGAATGAAGAATCTTCCGTTTGCTGGACCGGCGTATTACCAAATTTTATCACCTCAATGAGGATTATTAGTGGCGATTCGTGATCTAAATCATTAACACCCCCATTTGCATACTTCGGAGCGCGCCAGTTCAGGTCGCGCAGAAAATTTTCACAGTTTGCAAACCGTTATCTTACTTTCAGTCTTTACTTTTCTGCGTGGTGGTCAGAAATGTCGTATGGACTATTCTGTCGTAAGGTCAAAATATTTCCGCAAAAAAATTATTTAAATTAATTACATTTTGCAAAAAATTTAAATAAATGTTATATTTCTGAACGCAACTGAAAACTAAATACTGTTTTTGAAAGGTGCTTTCAAATTTTATAATTCGAAATCAAACAGTATTAAAGCGTGTGGTGGAATTCCAGAATCCGACTTCCATTGCAAGTCCGATGTCTCGCCTTATTAGTCCAGTCAACCTGTATTTTTAGGTGGAAATAAATAGTATAAAGCTAATTTTTTTCCCATCAACTACTACTGTTTAGAAAAGTGTTTAGCCATAAGTTCTCGCCCCTACCCCCTTTCTTCTCCCCCTGTGCCCCCTCAAACATGAAAAGTGTAAGGGTTTTGTAAACTGCATCTATCTTAATTACTAAACAACGTATCGGATTGCAATATTTTTTATTCTCTTTGCTGTAACATTGCCAACAATTAATATTCAGGTAACTTTAATCGTAATTTTTACCGTTTGTTTTTAATTCGTATGAAAAGGTAAAAATTTGTATATTTTTTGGCACGTAATTTTACTTTTTGTCACAGAACTTTTTACCTCGACATTTTATGAAAAAAAATTTCCTTCAAAAGTTGTAGCTTCTATATATTATTTTTTGAAATATTGGCATACAGAGCTCCGGGCCAAAAAGGCCCCTTTCTCTTTCATCATGAATTTATATCTACGGTTGTTGAAAATTTTTGATTTTTTTTTAGTTGTTTCTTTAAAAATTTTTTGCAAAGGTACATGACTGCAATATGGGGAGGTTAGACTTTACGGAGGATTTGCTTAGGTTTTTCATGTGTGGTACGTACGTTTTCGTCGTACCGGGCGAGGCAGTTTATGGACGCGTTTTCATAGGTGGGAATTCCCGCATAAAAAGTTTCCGCGAGACTTAAAATGTGTTTTTTTAATAAGGGGATTTCAGAGTCTTTGTGAAGTTGGGCTACCCTCATCCATCTGGGGGCGCCCAGGGCTATTCGTATGGCTTTATTCTGGAATGTTTGAAGTTTTTTCATAAGGGACTCTGAAGCGTGGGCCCAGATGGGGCTTGCATAAGTTAGCTTTGGCCTTATAGTGGACTTGTAAATTAGGAGTTTATTTTTAGTTGAGAGTTTTTTATTTTTTTTACTTAACATGGGGTAGAGGGCTGCAAGGATTTTTAAAGTTTCGTCTATGTGCTTTTTCCAAGTTAATTTACTGTCTAGCGTTACACCGAGATATTTAATGCTTTTTTTCGACGGGACGTTTTCTCCGAACAAGTAAATATTGGGTGGCCTTTTGGGACGTCTACGTGAGAAAACGCAGGCGGCGCTTTTCAGGGGATTTATACTTCATATTTGTAAAAAGCATTAACTTTGTGGCTCTCCATAATTTACAATAAATACACATATAAATTTGTTGTAGACCACTTTTATTTATGAACACTCTACCGGTTCGGAAGCACCCTTCCTTCGTCAGGAGAATATTATAACTTATAGAGAAAGTTATAATATTCTCCTGACGAAGGAAGGGTGCTTCCGAAACCGGTAGAGTGTTCATAAATAAAAGTGGTCTACAACAAATTTATATGTGTATTTATTGTGGATTTATACTTATTCGCCATTGTTTGAAGAATGTTTCTAGTTTAGATACGTGGGATTGAACTTTATGGGCAGCTTTTTTTTCGCTTACCGATGTTGACATGACGTTGGTATCGTCTGCAAAGTTTCCAATTTTTGTGCGGGTATCTTGGCTACCGGGGCGGGGGATGTCGCTTAAATAAATGTTAAAGAGAGCTGGTGAGAGAATAGAACCTTGAGGGACACCGGCTCTTATCAATCTCACTGTGGAGAAGATACCATCTAGTTTTATTCTGAATTTACGATTTTTAATAAAGTGTGCCATAAGTTGAATCATAGAGAGGGGAATACCTAAGAAGTTCATTTTATAATTGAGACCTCTAAGCCATAGTTTGTCAAATGCTTTGCAGACGTCTAAGGAGAGGACTACCGTGTGCTGGCGATAATTAAAACCGTTTGTAATTTCTTCGACCATCCGCAAGAGTTGGTGGAGAGTGGAGTGGCCCGATCGAAAGCCGTGTTGAAAGTCAGGGATGAGCTTAAGTTCGTCAACTGATTTTTTAAGCCTGACAAGGATAAGTTTTTCTAGAACTTTTCCTGCGCAGGGAAGGAGGCTTATTGGTCTGTGGTTTTGGGCCAGAAGGGGATCTTTACCAGGTTTGGGGATGAGAATAACGTCTGCTGTTTTAAAGTCTTGAGGGAATTTTCTAAGTCTAAAGGACGCATTGCTGATGGCTGTAAGGGAGCAGACGGCTTTGGAAGGGAGACATTTTAAAATTTTATTTGAGATTGAGTCGGGTCCGGGACATTTTTTTGTTTTGAGAGTTTTAATAATTTTTGTGATTTCCTGAGGGGTAGTGAATGGGATTGGATTGTCTGTGGGGATTTCGGCCATGATGGCTTCGACTTTTGAGTCAACGGTGGAAACGAATTGAGGGTCGTCGTAGGTCGTAGTCGGGGAAAATTGTTCTTCGAGGCTGTCTGCAAAAGTCTCGGCTTTGTCTCTAGAGGAATAAACTGTGCCTTTTGGGCCCGGTTGGAAGGTTTTCTAAGAGTTTTTGAAAGTTTCCAGAAGGCTGTTTTGTCGTCGTCTAGGGTGGAGATAAAATCGTGCCACTACTCGTCTCTGTACTTTTGAAGTTCGACTTTAACCTGGTGTGAGAGGCGGTTCATACGAATGCGATCGATCGGGTTTGAGAATCTTTGCCACTGCTTTCGGGCATAATTTTTCTCTCTAATGAGTTCTTTCAATTCTGCGGGTAGGTCAGGTCTGTATTTATCATTTGCGACTTCGACGGTGGCAAGGTTTACGGCTGATATGATGTCGTTGGTAAAATTTTTTGTTGCTAAATTTAGACTATCGTCGTTGGTAATCGATGTTTGTATTTTTACTGATTCTAGGAGTTTGGGGAGCTTTTGCCATAGGATTTTTTTGCGTGTGGTTCGATGTGGTGGTACTAAAGGGACTTTGGACTTTGGATTCATTTATTTTTCACAGTACCTAAACCTAAGTTTACTTGCTCTAACATATTTAAAAGGATTATCTATTGATGCTTCACGTGGTTATTAATGTAATTGAGTTTTTATAGAGATTTTTATTTTTACTGCGGCTTTATGCAGGAATATTCTACACGTATTTAATTAATTTCTACGTAAGATTGATTTTGGTTTTTTATATTTATGATGTTCATTCTCGCTGTATTTAGCGAGAGAGTTAATCGTGGGATTAGAGTGACTTTCTAGGCCAGCGTAAAACCTAGTAGCCTGTGCAAAAATAAGATCTTTTACCAACGGGACGTTGGATTCATCGTGGAGAGTAGAAATTCTACTCCAGCTAGGTGCATTTAAGGCGAGTCTAATGCATTTATTTTGAAAGGTTTGAAGTTTCTTTAAATGGGTTTTTGCTGCATAACCCCAGATTGGGCAAGCGTAGGAGAAACATGATCTGATGGTTGTTTTATAAAGAAGTAATTTGTTGTCAGTTGATAAACGGCTATTTCTACTCATCATGGGATAGAGGGATGATAGATAACGATTTGCAGCTTTTGTTTTTTCATCTATGTGTTTTTTCCAAGTTAATTTACTGTCTAGAGTGACACCGAGATATTTTAATGATTTTTCCCATGGAACATTTTTCCCAAACAGTTTAATGAAAGGGGGTCGTTTTGGCCGTGATTTGTGGAACACGGTCGCGACACTTTTGGACGGATTAATTGAAATTCTCCACTGTTTACACCACTTTTCTGTAAGAGTGGCTTGTTTCTGTACTCGGCGTGTAGCAGTGGCCTCGACAGAAGAACTAGAAACGATGTTAGTGTCATCAGCGAATTGCGTGATAATGATGTTATGGTCTATTGGCTTAGGAATGTCACTCGAATAAATATTGTATAATGACGGCGAGAGTTGACTGCCTTGCGGGACCCCAGCTGACAGGGGGCGTGTAGTGGAGAAAATGTTGTCTATTTTTACCTGAATGAGCGGTTTCTCAGGAAACTATTTATAAGTTGAATGATTCTAAGTGGGTAACCTAGTGAGTACATTTTATATATTAGGCCGTCATGCCAGACCCTGTCGAATGCCTTACTTACGTCCATAGAGAGAATTACCGTTTTTTTATTAGTGTTAAATCCCTCCGTGATGTGTTCCACGACACGGAGGAGTTGATGAGAGGTTGAATGACCTGCTCGAAAACCATGTTGAAAGTCTGGCAAGAATTTACATTTATTTGTGATTTCATTTAATCTTACAAGAATTACTTTTTCCAGGACTTTACCCAAGCAAGGAAGGAGACTTATTGGCCTATGGTTCTCCGTTAATAAAGGATCCTTGCCTGGTTTAGGAATTAATATTACGTCAGCTTCTTTGAAATCCTTTGGAAAGCAGCGCAGTCTAAGTGCTGCATTGCAGATGGCAGTCAGGGCGCAGATGCCCTTTTTAGGTAGGCATTTGAGTATTTTGTTAGAAATTCCGTCTGGACCGGCCGCTTTCTTTTTTTTAAGACCCTTGATTATTTTTATTATTTCATCTGGAGATGTTGCTTTAATGGGCGGGTCCTGAGGATCGAGATTTAAAATTGCTTCTACTTTAGAATCCACCTTAGCTACGAAGGCTGGGTCATCGTGTTCCGTATTAGGAGTGAATTGCGCTTCAAGGCTATCTGCGAAGGCTTCTGCCTTATCGGCTGCAGAAAAAACTTTACTGTTTAGGCCTTGAAGCGGAGCTATATTTGTTACAGGACGTCTAAGAGCTTTGGAGAGTTTCCAGTAGGCGTCTCTGTCGTCTTCGAGGGAGGAAATGAATACATTCCACTGCTCGTTACGGTGATCTCTAAGTGCTTCGCGTAATTCCCTATTTAATCTATTTAAATGTTGTTTAACAATGAGGTTATAGGAACTTTGCCACTCCTTACGCACTTGGTTCTTTTCCCTAATAAGGTCTTTGACCTCTTCGGGAATACCATATTTAGATGAGTTGTCTTTTTTTGTAATTTCTGTGATATAAGTGATTTAATTAAGTCGGAGGTGGCAGTATTTAATGCAACTTCGTCGGGTATTGATGTCGGTATTGTGATTTTATTTTCTAATAAGACGCTGAATTTTTTCCAATTAATTTTTTTCTTTATAGGTACGTGGGGGACCAAGGGATTTGAGCCTCCTGTTAATGTTAGAAGAACTGGATCGTGGTCGGAGGTTAGTTCGTTAACTACTTTTAATGAGTGTAAATGATTTGTTTCTTTTAAGATAACTATGTCAATCACGTCCGGACTACCGTTAGCGTGGTGTAGCGTTGGCATGTCCGGAGCGTCTACTACTATTGCTTTAGTGCTCGCGTAATTTGCCAGTACATTACCTTTTTGGTTTGGATGTATGGAATGCCACGATCCGTGTTTAGCGTTCATGTCCCCGGCTATAATGGTGGGGACATTTTCTTCTAACAGGCTGTCCAGTTCGGACGGGATCAGTAAACGATTCGGCGGTACATAAACGGAGATGAGTTTAAGTGGTCCTGAAGATGTATTTACTATTACCGAGGTGGATTCTATGTTATTGCTAGAGAATGAATGTGCTAGACGGTGGTCAATATTATTTTTAACTAAAATAGCCGTGCCGCCGCATTTATTGGTTAATCTGTCGTCACGGTATGTGATATAGTTAGGTAATCGATATTTCTTAGATGGTTTGAGCCATGTTTCATTAATGAAGAATACGTCAATGTTGTATTCCTTAAGAAAATCAATTATTTCACCTTTGTGGGTGATGACAGATCCATTGGCGTTCCAATAGGCTGTTTGCAGGTTGACTATTTTATTTTGTTGTCTAGACATCGTGATTTCTTAATGTGGCTTGAATTCTAAACATTTCGTCGGTAGCGTTTTTTATAATATTTTTAATGGATTCTAATTGCTCTTCAAGAGCTTGCCGATGAATTGGGTCTAGGGGGGGGAGGATTGTTGGGAAGCTTGGGTGGTGGCAGGTCCCCTGTCTAGCCTGTGTTGTTGGCTAGATTGATGTCTCTGGGCTTGAGAATGAGTTGACGGACCCCTATTATAGTAGTGGTGCGGTCTTGGGTTATAGTAATGTGGCTGAGGCCAGTTACGGGGATTTGGGTTGGCAGACTTGGACGGGGGTTGGGTTACGGGTTTTTGGGCAGAGGGGGTAGGATTAGGGGTGGGGGGCGTCAAGGTAGGGGTGGGCAAGGGGACGGATGGTGTTGGGAGGGGGGGGAGGTACTAAAGGGAGGGAGCCGTCTGATAGAAATAGGAGAACTGGGTCATGATCTGAGGATAATTTTTTAACTGGTTGGAGGGTGTAAACAAGGGGGCAGTTTTTCAAAATTATTATATCTAGGACGTCTGGATTGTGATTCGCGTTTTTGGGGAATAGGGTGGGATTGTCTGGGGCATTTACAATGAGAGATTTGTCAGCGACGTAATTAAAAAGAAAAGTACCCTTGATGTTTGTGGTCCGGGAGTGCCAAGAGCCGTGCTTCGAGTTTAGGTCGCCTGCTATTATTGTGGGTAAGGGGCTATCTAGAAGTTTATCGAGATCCGGGGCCGTTATTTTTCTTTTGGGGGGACTGTAAGCTGATATGAGTTTAAGTTGACCATTATTTAAGGTATTTATAACAATTAACAATCACTAAGTTCTACAACCATAAAACAAACTCATGATAAAGGAGAAAGGGGCCATATGGCCCGGTGCTCCGAAAGACAGTATATCACAAGTACACTATTGCATTTTCTATAAAAAAAACTAATCGAGTCTCAGTGAAACCTAAATTTCTCACATTTTAAATATGTTTCAAATAATAATAAGTCCTTGTATACAGCTAAAATAGGTATTTTAAATAGTTTTTGGATTGAAAATGCATGTAATATTTTTTTACGATGTTGTTTTAGAATAAAATAATTGCGGTATCTTAGTTTGAAGTCAAAAATATATTCAGATTATTCTCAGTAAAAAATAAATTGATGTTGACCATTTCCGATTTCCTAAACTTCCATGACAAGTTCTTCATTTTTCTCGACTTCAACCAAAGTTACATTACTGCATGATCCGCCACAGCTCCCGCACATTTCTGTGCAATCAAGTGATGCTTTAAAGTTAAAGCAAGCTACAATTATTTTAGCAAGCCTTTTTGCAGTTGCAGAAAACTAAGTTTATAACTTCTTCGGGTGCCGGTGGTTTTTTTTTTTAGTGTACTGGGTACAGCATGTTGTCAGTTAAAATCCATCCCCAGTCCGTATCGCTGATTTCCTTATCTCCGATCCATTTTTGAATCAGATAGTATTTTCGACAAGCGTGTTGTTCAGCAGCGGCAGCACTTGATGTTGGAGGGAGGGATGCCATGTTAAATTTAGATTTTAATGACATTTTTGCAACAGCTTTAAGGTACATTGAATATCTTCTGTCATTCATACTTGCAGACCTTATATAGTTTCAAGACAAAAGCCTCTACTCACGTACCTCTTTGAGAACATTTTTGTCTAACTGTTTTTCATAAAACTGTAAGGCTTTCGTGCGGAGATCATTTGATGAACTTAGCAATTTGTACGCGTTAATTTTGCCTTTGCCGAATAAATAAGACGTGGTTGCACATCCTGTGATAGCATGCAAAAATAATATCACATCCTTCATATCATCAATCTCTTCACGAATCTTGCTGATGTCATACGTTGATGGTGTGCCAAAGGGTTTGTGAAAAAATAGTTGCACATTTTGACACTGTGGTAGTCCTAAAAATAGAACGAAAAGATCAGTATCCTGTCCGACAACAACTATTGGCCTCCCAATTTGAATCTGGGAGACATCTATTGCTCTTCCGACCACTTCAGTATCTGCATCTTCCTCCGCCACAATGGTTGGAATGTTTGCTTCATTAAGTTTCTGAGCAAGCTGTTCAATAAGCTGGCTTTTGTTTTTTGGATTTGCCAAAAATTCATTTTGCTTCACAGAACATTCCATATTTACGTTGAATTTCATTTCTAGAGATGTTTTTTTACTTCTCCGCATATGTTCGACCTCTTTTGTGGTGGGATAGTCAGGATACCCATTGAACACAACATGACAATCTTTTCCATACCGTTTCATTACGGTGACAACATAGGTACTTCTCTATGATGCTGCTATATGTTACTTTATCAGGCCAAACAACACAGTGCAAAAGATACCCTCCATCTACTACATACATATGTTTGGGGGAAAATTCTCAAAAACTTCGTTGCTAACTGTCCACTTTTCAAATATTTTCATAAGACTTGATTTAGTTCCCTTTCTCATCAATTTATTGTTTTTAAATAAAGACAAAGGGTATGGGCTGTTCATAGTTGAAGTATTGTTTGAGATTATTTTTTTCCTTGAGATATACAAATAACCCTATTAAACAGACATACGCTTCATCGCAGTTTACACCCGAACTTGCACTGCTAGACCAGAGGATAAAGACAGTAAATCGTTGCTCTGTCGGAAAGGATTATGGATACGCAGCTATCCGAGAAATTTACTAATATCTTGCAAGTCCCTTTCTCTTCTACTGCATCTTAGTTCAGTGTGCTGTTCGTTAAACTGAGTCAAGCAGCCAGAGAACTTCTCGAAAGCCTCACAAATTTGCAGGGATCCAGGAGCGCAAGCAATGAACTTGGTTAGCGTCCTCTCGCTTAATCCACGTCCATGAGTAAGGCCGCCTACGGATTTTGATGATCGAATTAATGTCTGCTCTATACTCTATACTCTATGGTCATGTCCGTCCAGTTACCGGTAAAAAATCCATCTGTTCGCCGGACTGTAAAGAAACCTTTATTGACGAACCTTTCTTCATTTGACATCTTCGTTTGTACACTCAACATTTGTTGTAAGTATATTTGAACGGATTTGACGTAGAGCAAATGACCAGCGGCATAGAAATACTGTATCATTTGCTTGACTGTGTTAATGTGCAAATTCCAATCGATGATTTTCTCGGCCAGAATAAAGTCTAGAACCAAATTCACCAATTGAAACTCTTGCAGCCACAGTTTTCAAGTTTAGCTACTAGTTTACAATTAATGAGTATGAACATTATACATGAGTAGCGCGGCAATGAATCTGCTGCCGCGGAGCGCCGCAGAGATGGTGTATGATAGATATCTGGCGTTTCCTAGCCATAAAGTACACTTATAAAATATATTATTTTACAGCTCATAGAAAGGGCTACAACCTTTGTAGGAAACATTTTTTCATAAAATGTCGGCCTGAAAATATCTGTGACAAAAAGTAAAATTACGCGCCAAAAAATATACAAATCTTTACCTTTTCATACGAATTACAAACAAACGGTAAAAGTTACGACGAAATTTAGTGAGACATTAATTGTAGACAATATTATGACAAAGAAAATAAAAAAAATTACAATCCGATATGTTGTTTAGTAATCGAGATAGACGCGATTTACAAAACCCTTACACTTGTTATGTTTTATGTTTTGGGGGCACAGGGGTGGGAAGCAAGGGGGGTAGGGGTGGGGACTTTTGGTTAAACACTTGTCTAAATAGTAATAGTCGATGGAGAAAACATTAGCTTTATACTATTTAGTTCCTTCAACTGGTGTTCTACGACACAGGTTGACTGGACTATATACGCCGCGCCACAAATGACATCTGTGTTCGAGAAATTTCAAGCAAAGCTACAGTTGTACTTTGGGTTTTAGTTCAAGAATCTGCCAAAAGATGTCGCTACTTCCGTCAGCAGTTCGCATATGGATATTTATAACCTAGGTATAAGTACTAGGATTAATAGCACGATGTATCATTCACATTCTGCTTCTGCCTGCGCCAGCGATAAGACGTCTGTCCATACAGTTCTCCTTCCCGCTTACGTTTGCCTTAACAGTTTTATTATTCAATTCTTTCCTTTGCATTGTGCTCTGCACATGTGATTGTGATAATTGCGTACTCCATTGCGTTTAAAAAAACAAGTTATTATAGTTCCGGATCGCTACGAGTGTTTTTTACCCCAGGGGGGTGTTTCCATTCGTGGTCCGGAATTTTACGGTCGCTGCCTGTAGTGTGTGTTTGTGAGTACCAGTTCATCCGGTGTGTTGTTACAGTGATAAGTGTCGAATGGTGATTAGTTATCAATACTATCGAGATTCTCTACAAAATTCAGTAAGTCATTTCTTTTATCACTCTTTTGCTTGATTTATATTGCAGAGTTCATCGTCTCCGTTTCATCCAAGTAAAATCTTGTTTCAAACTATCAAAATATAGCTTTCTACATATGCATTTCATTCTTATCGGCCCCATAGTAACAGTTTAATCATTATTGAATTATTGAAATATAAATTTCTCCGTTCGCGTAGCGACGCCCGCGTCAAAACCCATTAAAAAACCAATTAGTAACGCTCCGAGCAACTTTCTTTCTCAGAATTTTCAGGTAATTAACAGTAGCCTTCAGCCCAACTCGCCAACTTATTCATCCAAGTAACCTTATTTTTAATTCAAACTTAAAAATAATAAAAATAAAAACATGTCTCAATCTCCCCAAGGACCATTCGAGTCCGACGTGAGAACTTTTATCGCCAACCGGGTTGGCCGTGATCTTTCTTCTGAGGAGAAGGACCACTTAGCCAAGATTGTCCTTCAGACGTATCTTGAAGAGTCCGCTGACTCTTCACCGAAGACCCTATATCCCGAACCCAGTCAAGGTTCTTCTAGTGCATGGGAGAACCATAATGTAGAGATGGAGGACTGTCAGTCGTCCTCTGACGAATCCGGCTACGAACTAGTAGCCAGACGTAAACGGTCACGGACCAATTCAAACGGTTCGCTGACGCCAGTAAATTCTCCGCGCTCTTCCCCGCTATTAAAAAAACGTCATCAGTCACCGAGAGCCGACGTGGCTACAAAGAACAAGTTTACCTCCCTGAGGTCAAAATCTCCGTCCCCAGTTAGATCTGTAGAGCCTACGGCAAATGACGATGCGCCAAAGAAATTTGCGCGTATCCCACCTATTGTTATACATAAAAAATCTGAAACTACGGCCCTTCTTCGCTCGCTTGAAGACAAGGGGATCGACTTCATGGCGAAAAATATGGGGAACGGTCTCCATATTATAACCAAGGTGCCGCGTGATCATCATGCAGTCACGCGTTACCTCCTAGCAAAAAAAGTAGAATTCCACACTTTTAGGCTTCCTGAGGATAAGCCCTTAAGGGTAGTTCTGAGAGGAATCCCGGAGGATATCTCCCCCGAAGAGATAAAGTTAGAGCTAATCCGAAACTATCCCATAATAACTGTCCACCGTATGAAAAACGGCAGGACTAAACAACCAATCCCGCTAGTTCTCGTTACTTTGACGAAAAACGAAGCAGGAAAGGATATTTTTAATAACCTAACTTCAATATTCCGCCTGAGGATTCAAGTTGAATCTCTGCGGAACAAATCGCGTGTAGGTCAATGTTTCCGTTGCCAGGCGCACGGTCACTCTGCAACGTGCTGCCATGGTAGCGAACGGTGCGTTAAGTGCGCGGGTCTGCATCGATCTTCGGAATGCACCAAGCCCAGGGATACCCCGGCCAAGTGTGCCCTGTGTGAAGGGGCTCACACAGCCAACTACGGAGGGTGCCCTGCCAGGCCCCAAAAAAACTTTAATTTTAATAGGAACAAAAATTCGAATTATTACAAGAATTATAATAATAATAAGATGAACTATAATAATAATCATAACAGAAACCAGCATAGCCAACCGCAAAGGCAAGCCGTTCAGAGACCGGTAGCCCAAAGTCAGCCCATACCCGCAGCCTCTTCAGTGGAATTTCCCCCCCTCCCCACCCCTTCCACCCCCCCTACCCCCTCCAATCCAGCTCCACCTCCCCCCGCCCACCGTAAGTGGCCTGAGCCACATTATTACAAACCCCGTTCCTCCCAGAGGGAGAGACGTGCTCCGACAAACCCGGGGCCTAGTCAGCAGTATAGGTTAGAGCGAGAGCCCCAACCCACCCAAGCGTCTCAACGCGCCTCCGACCCTAATATTCCCCCGCGCACTTTAGACCCAGTTCATAAGCAAGCGCTTATTGAACAAACCACGTCAATCGAACTACAAATCCTAAACGCCACCAAAGAGTTGGCTAGAATCCAGTCAATTTTAAGATATTACGATGTCTAGACAAAATGTTAAATTAATCAATTTGCAGACGGCTTATTGGAACGCCAACGGCTCTGTCATAACTCACAAGGATGAGATAATTGAATTCTTGCAAAGTAATAGCATTGAAGTATTTCTCATTAACGAAACTTGGCTTAAGCCATCTAAAAACTTCAGAATACCAAATTATATTACCTATCGTGACGACAGACTAGCCAATAAAGGAGGCGGAACCGCCATCTTGGTTAAGAATAACATTGACCACCGTCTAGCGCATTCATTCTCTAGTGTTAACATTGAATCCACATCGGTAATAATAAATACCTCTTCGGGACCACTTAAATTTATTTCAGTCTATGTACCCCCAAACCGTCAATTAATTCCAGCCGAACTAGAAAGCCTCTTGTCCGAAAATGTTCCCACTATAATAGCTGGGGACCTTAACGCCAAACACGAATCGTGGCACTCAATTCAGAATAACACAAAAGGAAACGTACTCGCAAAGTACGCGAGTACCAATCCTATTGTAGTCGATGCCCCAGATAGACCTACGATCCATCATCCCAACGGTAGTCCGGATGTGATTGATATCGTAATACTTAAAAATACTAGCCACTTACACTCCCTCCGAGTACTCGACGAACTTTCTTCAGACCACGATCCAGTTCTTCTCACTCTAACAGGAGGCTCTAACCCCCTGGTCCCCGATAACCCCCCACGTACTAAAATCAAATGGAATAAATTAACCGAGCTGCTGATTAAAAACATAGTTATACCTACATCAATTCCCGACGAAGCCTCCCTAAATGCCGCTACCTCAAACTTTATCCAGACAATAAAATCATGCATCACCGAGGCGTCCGATGAGATTCCCAACGTCACAACACGTCACGGAATTCCCGAAGAGATTAAAGATCTTATTAGGGAAAAAAATCTTGTTAGAAAGGAGTGGCAAAGATCTTGCAACCCGATAGTGAAACAACACCTTAATCGACTAAACAGAGAAGTGCGTGATGCCCTCAGCGAATTTCGCAACGAGCGTTGGCACGAATTTATTTCAACATTAGAAGACGATAGAGCAGCATACTGGAAGCTCTCTAAAGCACTCAGGCGCCCTAAAACTAAAATCTCTCCGATTCAAGGCCTAAACGGAAAAGTTTACTCCGCTGCAGACAAGGCAGAAGCCTTTGCAGATAGCCTTGAAAGTCAATTCTCTCCAAACACCGATCACGACGATCCTGCGTTCGTAGCAAAAGTGGATTCAAAAGTAGAAGCAATCTTAAATCTAGACCCTGAAGACCCCCCAATCAGGTGCGCAACTCCTAAAGAAATTTTAAACATAATTAGAAAATTAAAAAAGAAAAAAGCCGCCGGGCCCGATGGCATTTCAAACAAGATCTTAAAACATCTCAGTACCAAAGGCATCTGCGCCATGACAGCCATTTGCAACGCGTCACTCCGACTACGTTGCTTTCCTAAGGATTTTAAAGAAGCTGACGTAATTTTAATTCCCAAACCAGGCAAGGATCCATTATTTACGGAGAATCATCGGCCAATTAGCCTCCTTCCATGCCTAGGTAAAATCCTGGAAAAAATAATACTAGCACGATTAAATTCATTCACAAATAAAAGTAAATTCTTGCCAGACTTCCAACATGGTTTTAGAGCAGGTCACTCAACCTCTCACCAACTCCTGCGTGTTGTGGAACACATCACGGAGGCATTCAATATAAGGAAAAAAACAGTAATTCTCTCACTCGACGTAAGTAAGGCTTTCGACAAAGTCTGGCATTATGGCCTCTTATATAAAATGTACTCTCTTGGTTATCCATTAAGACTTATTCAACTAATAGCCAGCTACCTAAGAGATAGAACCTTCAAAGTCAAAATAGAAAATGTATACTCCACATCCCGCCCCATAACAGCTGGGGTCCCACAAGGCAGCCAACTCTCACCATCCTTATATAACATCTATTGTAGCGATATTCCTAAGCCCGTGGATCATAATGTTAAAATCACTCAATTTGCGGATGACACTAACATCATTTCTAGCTCAACTGTCGAGGCCACTGCTACACGCCGCGTACAGAAACAAACCACTCTTACTGAAAAGTGGTGTAAAAAGTGGAGAATATCTATTAACCCGACTAAAAGCGTCGCGACCGTTTTCTCAAAGACACGGCCAAGGCGACCCCCATTCATTAGACTGTTTGGGGAAAACGTTCCATGGGAAAAGTCAATTAAATACCTAGGTGTAACGCTTGACTCCAAGCTCACCTGGAAGAAACACATAACTGGAAAAATTAAAGCAGCTAATAAATGTCTATCATCACTGTATCCAATGATGGAAAAAAAAAGTCGTTTATCAACGAACAACAAATTGCTTTTATATAAAACAACAATAAGGCCCGGCTTCACCTATGCTTGTCCCGTTTGGGGGCATGCGGCACCCAGTCTCATTCAGCAAATACAAATATTTCAAAACAAAGCCGTTAGACTTGCTCTCAATGCGCCTAAATGGAGTAAAATTTCTTGTCTCCACAATGACTCCAACATCCCGTTGATAAAGGACTTCATTTTCTCACAAGCAACCAAATTTTACGCCGGCCTACCCGGCCACTCTAATCCTACGATTAATACGCTCGCGAAATATAGCGAAAATGATAAATTTAAATATAAAAAACCAAAGATAGTCCTCCGGAAGGAATAATAACCTGCATACAGCCGCAGTATAGTAATTAATCACATTAAAAATCACACCTAAAAAATAAACTCAAAGTAAAGTATCATTAGATAATCCATTTATAATTATGTTAGAGTCAGTAAACACATGTTTAGGAACTCTGTAAAATAAGTCAATCAAAAGTCAAAAGACGATGTATCATTGAGTTGAAGGATGCGAGATAATGTGACAAAGGGTGAAGTGAAGTAGACGGTATAACAAAATCAGTGTGTGTAGGTTTTTTTTGTATTATTATGTAAATTAATATTTAAGTCGAAGAAATTTAAATTGTTGTTTTCATTATGTTCTAGTGTAAATTTTATATTTTGGTGAAGGTTATTAATAAAAGTGAGAAAATTATCTAATTGTCTGTTACTACCCGACCACGTCATCAACATACCTACACCATGCAAAGACATTAGATAATAGGGAAAATCCACAATCAAATAATTTGTTTTCAAACGAGTTCATAAATATTTCAGCAAACAGGTGGTTTATCTTTAAAAATATCCCGCATATTACCAGATCTTTCTCCAGCTTTCTATACTAATTCTAAAATAATAAAAAATTGATTAATAACAAGGATGTTTCAAATAAATGGGAAAAACGGGATATACACTTTAGAATTTAACGATTGTGACGCACAGTAGTAGGGAAATTTTAAAACTAGAATCAGGGAACGTGAACTTTGTTTACGAAATAATAACTACTCCGAGTTTGCTAACCATCTAATAGAGTCAGGTCATAGCTTTAAAAAAGAAAGCACTAAGTTTAAACATTGCAATTTAAATTCATATTTTAATTTGTGCGCCTTAGAAACTTTAGAAATTAACAAAAAAATTAAATCTAAAATTAATTTAGTTAATAAAATAATAGCACCATGTAAATCACCTTTACTTACGATGTTTTCAAGTAACGTTGACTCCTCCTACCTTTCTCCCACTCCTCCAAAATCTCCCCTCCCACTACCCCCACCTAATTTATTTTTGTACTTGTATAGATTTTTTAAGTTAGTTTTAAGTTTGCTCGTGAATGACACGGATGTGTCGAAACTGGTCGCAGAAAATTTAAAATTTAAGTAACAAATATACATTGAAAATTAAAACTCTTCGAAACAAAATGTCTAGAAATTGTTCCATAATTAATGCCCAAGAAATACAAAAAATAATTAAATCCATTAGGAAGGGTTTTGGAACTCAACGATTCAATTATTCGATGATATATCAAGAGCTGTCAAGCAGTAATTGATTAACTAACTTTTTTTTAAGACGATGGCGGCCAGTATCTTTTCTCGGAAGATTTTTTCAACGTAGATGAGTGTTTCAGGCTGTTAATTATTGCTTATAATAATTAACATTTAAAAAAATAATTAATTCCTTTTCCGAATGCTCTCTCGGCTCTCGGAGCAGCCTGGCGTGTTTTGGTCAGTCTCGTTATTTTTCAATAATTAAGAGGGATATTTCATATATTGACCTTTTAAAAATATCAAAAAATGTTCCTTATTGTGTAAAAATTACTTATGTAAATGTTCCTTATTGTGTAATTTTTCTGTGATATGTGTGGACGTATAACGAGTTTTTAATTTTTTGTACCGAACAATATGGTTAATTATGAGATATGTGTCAAAGAAGCAAGTGAAATACCACTTCAATACCTTCAAAGATAGCCACCCAAACTCAATAAACCATGACCCCCTCAGAAGAAAACAACATCCCTGAAACTCACATGAACGTGATAATTTTGAAGAAGTAAACACATTTTTCTAGGATGTATCATTCAGCATACTAAACACGAATATCAGAAGTACTAAGAAATATGATGGAGAAAAGAGGGGAAGGCAGATCTGAATAGCCAGGTAGGGGAGTACCTGTTCAGATCTGGTCACCCAACACGTATAAAACCACCTTAAGCCACGCTTCATTTCTGAACGGTGGTTTTACACCGGGGCGATACTGAGAGTATCTTCCACTCTGACAAGGGCCGCAAATACACTACATATTACTTTGTAATTATTGAATTGTGAAATAACATAAATTAAATATATTTGCGCACGCCAGGATTTTAACCCGCGATTGCTAGTCGTATTATTTACCTTTGGATTGCTAGTCGTGTTATTTACCTTCGGGATGCTAGTCGTATTATTTACCTTGGGATTGCGAGTCGTATTATTTACCTTTGGATTGCTAGTCGTATTATTTACCTTCGGGATGCTAGTCGTATTATTTACCTTGGGATTGCGAGTCGTATTATTTACCTTTGGATTGCTAGTCGTATTATTTACCTTCGGGATGCTAGTCGTATTATTTACCTTGGGATTGCGAGTCGTATTATTTACCTTCGGATTGCTTGTCGTATTATTTATTCTAATTTACAATTATTTTTTTAATTTCAGGATATTAGCAGACTGTTTATTTTGCCAGGCCAGATAGTTGAAATATGCATTTTCTGTCACTTTGGACAAAAGGTGGAAGACAAGGTAATGTTATATCAATCTATGGTTGTATTAAATACAATCTAACTTTTATTTAATGTGCACTTAAAGGACGTAGAAGGAAAATTTGTTTTATATATAAGTATATATCTCAAAGAAAAAAATATTGTTTGATATTTTCAGGGCCAAAAGTATAACAGTATTTTATTTTTAGCGCCGTGTTGCGCTGCCTCCTTCTTTAGTTAACGTTTTTGACAGCATTACAGTTTCCATCATCAGGGCAGATGTGTATTACATTACATTACACTTCTGCCCCGATGATGTGATCCAACTTACATACTCGACTTTGTTTTTTTTCCTTGCGTTCGTTTTGGTTTTTATGTTCTTTTTTTCTTTTTAGTCTCACAACCTCTACTTTGCTTCGCTCAGAAGGCTGAACTGAACTGCATTTATCTTTTTTGTTATGTTTCTTTTTCCCCTTCTGGGGGGTGCGCTAGACCTCGTCCCTGCGTCAACAGGAGTCAGTCGACGACGGCACGGTGCCCTCTAAAATCATTTGCGCCACCCCCAGCAACATGTGCAGGCTTGAGGTTTGGGGGGGGGCGACCTCGGCTCTCCTTCGCCTTGCCCCCGGCTACTCAACGCTGAATTCCTTAGGGTCGTCGGGTATTTCCACCCCAATCTCCCATTTACTTTTCTTTGAGGCATCACCGAGGAACCGGCTAAGGGGCGCGGAGGCTGAGTGTGGTTCACGGCTAGACCGAACGTCATGTGCATTCTTGCTGGGACTGCCAATTCATTGGAGAGGACTCCCAACCGTTTACCATGCTCGTATTACTTCTGTACTGTGTCTTTTTCCCAAACAGGTGCTTGTAGGATACGCTGGATACAATCACCCAGCGCTTGCCACCTCGAGGACTCTCACCAACCTGTCCCATTGTCTTGTCTATATTTTGTAATACTAACACATATTGTATCTTGTATTTCCCGCTAAGCACTTGCATACTGCTTGCTAACAACGTATGCAGGAACATTGGAGGTCTAAATTCTTTCTAAACTAAATGTAGCTTCGTTCTTTCAAAAAAATTAGAGTCCTTGCGAGAGCCTTGAAGGAGTAACCATCTGTTACTTATACCAGGGCGGGTAAGTGGTGGATAATAACCTCCAATGCCCCGATGATGGACAATGTCCGGAACTTTGGTTAAAGAAGGTAGCGCAACACGGCATAATATCCCAAAAAATTTTATATCAATTAAGACAATATTAGCGAAACTCAATCGAAAATCTAGAAACAGAAAAAATATTGGCACCAATGGGACAGCAGCCAATAATTTGTGCGTTAAGAAAATAAAGATAATGTTGCTAGTTCTTAGTCGAAGTATGGAACAGTTAAGTTACCGAATTGGATATAGACTCATTAGCACAGTTGGTTGAGCTGTTGCCATGTAAGCAAAAGGTCCTGGGTTCGGTCCCAGAGGTGCCAATATCTTTTCTGATTTGTATGTCTCCAGATTTTCGATTGAGTTTAGCTGATATTGTCTTCATTTAATTAAATATTACATTAATTTTTCGAAGAAAACTTCTTCGGAAAGGTTTTCACTTTGTGATGGTATTGTTTATTTTAATAAAAAGACAAATAACTTTGTTTACATCGCTTTTATTTGTACACAATCAACATGTTTCGTAAACAATGTTTACTTCATCAGGATCAAATGTATACTAAACTTAAAAATTAAATGTAGATTACACATGGAAGGAAAGAGCAAAGGGGAGGGGGAGGGGTAATAGTGGGGTAAACAAAGTTATTTGTCTTTTTATTAAAATAAATATTACAGTTTGAGGTTTTACCCATAAAGTTAAAAATAAAAAAATAAATAAAAATCCCAAAAATAAATCACGCCACTCAAAACATTATTCATTCTATTTTGTATTTTCAGAGTGAAGAAATAGCTTTTGCATACTACTCCACCCCTTGGCCTGAAATGGATCCTGCGGAAAGAAAGCTCATTCTGGTGGCTTTAAGCAATTCTCAAAAGCCATTTAAAAGTTCTGGAGGCCCATTCAGCACCCTCAGTCATGAAACCTTAAAAAATGTAAAACAAATATTTTCTAAAATTTTTTTTCTGCACAGAAGTGTGATTCTGTATCTTTTGTGTTATTTTTTGCGTTGAGATGCCGCTTTCCGAATTTCTACCGATTTCTTACATATCTCCCTTTTTTTTGGATTTGGATATTATTTATGTTCAGAGTTCCTAAACTTGCGTTTACTGACTCTAACGTAATGACTTATGGATTATCTAAAGATACTTTACATGGAATTTTTGTTTTTTAAAAATGGTTTTTGGGGAAATGAAACTTAATAACTATTCTGCAACTTGAGGCAGGATTTCACTCCTTGCGGAGGATATTCTTGGGTTTAATGTATTTAAACTTTTCATTCTCACTATATGTAGCGAGAGAATTTATGGTGGGGTTTTTATGACCGGCTAATCCGGCATAAAATTTTTCAGAATGTGTAACAATTAAATCCTTTATCAGAGGAATGTTTGTGTCATTGTGAAGAGTGGAAACCCTGATCCACTTCGGCGCATTCAACGCAAGTCGAATGGCTTTGTTTTGCAGGGTTTGTAGTTTGTTAATGTGAGTGTGAGCTGCGTGGCCCCAAATAGGTGCAGCGTAAGTAAAGCCCGACCTGATAGTCGTCTTGTAGAGTAATAATTTATTGTCTGATGATAATCTACTTTTTCTACCTAGCATGGGATAGAGAGCAGCTATTGACTTATTTGCTGATTTTACTTTTTCATTAATATGTTTTTGCCACGTTAATTTTGAATCTAGGGTGACTCCCAAATATTTTATAGATTTTACCCATGGAACTTTTTTCCCAAACATTACTATATTCGGGGGCTGCTTGAACCGTCTTTTTGTAAATATAGTGGCAGCACTTTTGGAGGGGTTTATTGAAATTCTCCATTGTTTGCAAAAGTCTTCAGTTAGAGTGGCTTGGGTCTGTACTCGATTTGTAGCAGTGTTAGCGACAGTCGAACTTGAAATGAGATTGGTATCATCGGCGAATTGAGTTATTTTTACATTATGATTGACTGGTTTGGGAATGTCGCTAGTATATACGTTATATAGTTTAGGTGACAGCTGTCCGCCTTGGGGGACGCCGGCTCTTAGTAGACGTTCGGTGGAGAAGATCTCGTCTAGTTTAACCCTGAATGTGCGATCCGTAAGATAGCTATGTATGATTTTGATAAATGATATTGGAAATCCTAGGAGGAACATCTTATAGAGAAGGCCATAATGCCAGACTCTGTCAAAAGCTTTGCTTACGTCAACAGAAAGGATAATCGTATGTTTATTAGTATTAAATCCGTCAGTAATCAGGTATTAATTTATTATCTTGAATAAATGAATCTAGTCGTATGAGTATTATTTTCTCTAGTATTTTTCCTAAGCAAGGAAGGAGGCTAATTGGGCGATGATTTTCTGTTAAAAGAGGGTCTTTACCCGGTTTTGGAAGTAAAATAACGTTAGCTTGTTTGAAAGCCTTTGGAAAACAATTTAATCTCAGAGACGCATTGCAGACTGCTGTTATAGCACATATGCCTTTTATTGGGAGGCATTTAAGGACTTTATTTGAAATGCCATCAGGCCCGGCAGCTTTCTTAACTTTTAGAGATGAGATAATTTTTTTAATTTCTTTAGGTGATGTGAATTTGATGGGCAAGTCATCAGATTCAGTACTTATAATTGATGCTACTTTTGAATCCACCATTGAAACAAATGAGGGATCGTCGTGTTCTGTATTTGGGGAGAATTGCGCTTCAAGGCTATCTGCAAAGGCTTCTGCCTTGTCAGCAGTTGAGTATACTACTCCGTTTGGGCCTTGAAGGGGGGATATTCTGGTCTTAGGACGTCTGAGTGTTTTGGATAGCTTCCAGAAAGCTGATCTGTCATCCTCGAGGGAAGAGATAAATTCATGCCAGCGTTCATTGCGAAATTCGCTTAGGGCATCTCTCACTTGGCGTGATAATCTGTTGTAGTGCATTTTATCAATAGGATTACAGCTTTTTTGCCACACTTTACGAATGTAATTTTTTTCCCTAATAAGATCTTTGATCTCTTCGGGAATTCCGTGACGATTAGAGTCGTTGGGGATTTCAACGGATGCCTCGTTGATACATGATTTTATTGAATTTATTATGTTTGAAGTGGCTGTATTTAAACTAGCTTCGTCGGGAATGGAAATTGGCACTGATAAGTTGGTATTTAATAGCTCACTAAGTTTATGCTATTTGATTTTGGACCTAGTTGGCTTATGTGGGACCAGAGGATTGGAACCATCTGATAATGTTAACAGAATTGGATTATGATCTGACGCGAGATCGTTAAGTACTCGTAAGGAGTGCAAATGGCTAGTATCTTTGAGAATGATAATATCGATAACATCCGGCCTTCCGGCGTGGTGATGCAGGGTGGGGATGTCCGGAGCATCAATAACTATTTGGTTAGTGAGAGCGTACTTGGCGAGATCTCTTCCTTTTTTATTATCGTATCTACTATGCCAGGAGCCATTTTTCGCATTTAAGTCACCCGCGATTATGGTGGGGACGTTTTCTGACAGAAGTGAGTCAAGTTCAGAAGGAATTAGTTGTCGATTGGGAGGACTGTATACAGAAATAAATTTTAACGGGCCGGTAGAAGTATTGATTTTAACCGCGGTGGATTCAATATTACAGTTAGAAAATGAATGGGCTAGACAATGGTCAATGTTGCTCTTAACTAGGACGGCAGTACCGCCTCCTTTGTTGGTAATTCTATCGTCTCGGTAGATGGTATAATTAGGTATTCTTAGATTACGTGCTGGTTTTAGCCACGTTTCATTAATAAGGAATACGTCTAGATTATATTCATGGAGGAATTCAATTATTTCTTCCCGGTATGCTAGTACTGTGCCGTTGGCATTCCAGTACGCCGTCTGTAGGTTTGAGTTCTTGACGCGTTGTCTATCCATTGTGTTTGTTAATAAAGGTCTGTATGGATTTCAGCTCCTTAGCTGCGTTTTGCATGAGAAATTGGAGTTCAGTGGCCCTTTCGATTAGTGTTTGTATTTCGGAATCACTGGGTTTCGATGAAGGTGGAGTGTGGGGAGGCAGGGGGGTGCCCTGAGAAAATTGTGGGGACTCGGGATGTCGTTCGAGCGGGTATTGTTGGCTGGAAGCCGGGTTATTTTGAGACCGTTTTTCCCGAGAAGAACGGTTTTTATAGAAATGAGGTGCCGGCCAAGTAGAAGGCGCTGGAGGGGCGCAATGGGGAGGCTGTTGATTTGTCGTGGGTTCAGACCTAAGTGGCTGACTTTGACTTTGTGACGTGGATTGATCAAAATCGGTATTGTGGCTATAACTTTGACGGTTATTCTGCCAGTGATTATTCGGCTGATCGACAATGTTAGATGCAGTTTCGGGCCTATTCGGCTGAATTTGCTGCTGGGGCTGAGTACGAGATGACTCATAATTTGAGCGATGCTCGTAACGGTAGTCATTCTGCGGATTTTGCCGATTATACTGACGATTAAAGTTAGAGTTACGGCTCCTGTGATTATTTTGGTGATTAATTGGCCTTTCCGGGCACCCTTTATAACTGGCCGTGTGTGGTCCCTCGCAGAGGGCACACTTAGCGGGCGTGTCTCTCGATTTCGTACAATCGGAAGACCTGTGCTGACCTGCGCATTTCACACAGCGCTCGAGACCATGACAACAATTTGCCGAGTGACCGTGATTCTGGCAACGAAAGCATTGCTCCATCCTTGTTTTATTACGTAGACTTTCAACCTGAATCCTCAGATGGAGTACGGTTTTCAGGTCGTTAAAGATGCGTTTGGCATCATCATTTTTGGTCAGAGTGACCATCATTAGTGGAATCGGTTTACGGGTCCTACCTGATTTCATTCGGTGAACCGAAAGAACTGGATAATTGAGGGCAAGTTCTAATTTGACCTCATCTGTTTCAATATCCTCGGGGATACCTCTAATTACGACTTTAAGAGGCTTTTCCTCCGGTAGCCTATACGAGTGATGCTCGATACTGCGACTAATCAGCAGCCTTGTGATGCTGCTGTGATCTCGAGGAGTTTTCGTAAGGATATGGATATGTTTACCCATATTCTTTGCCGTGAAATCAATCCCTTTGTCCTCAAATGAGCGGAAAAGGGCGGATGTTTCTACTTTTTTATGTAGAACAATGGGTGGAATGCGGGCGAATTTACGGGGCGGTTGAGCCTCTGTACGTTGATCCTCTGTCGTTGCAGGGGGAACAGGAGAAGGTGTTCGGAGCACCGAAAAATTATTTTTGGTATGAGCGGGTTCTGGAGAAGATGAACGCGATCTTACGTTGTAATTAGTATTTTTTGAACGAGGTGAAGAAAGAGGCGAGTTTCTTGGAGAGTTTACAGGGGTCAAAGTGCCACCTGAACTTGCGCGGGTTCTTTTACGCCTGGTAGAGACAACTTGGTACGCAGAATCATCTGAGGAATAGGATTCCTCCATAGGTGACTCAGGGTAGTGAGAGCAAGCCGGATGAGGAGAAGATGGACGTTGACTTTGTGAAGTAAACTCCAATCGTACCAAATTATTAAGATGATTTTTTTCCTCGGTGGAAAGATCTTTATTTATTCTAGCGTGCAAGAAAGCAGCTAAGTTGTTTTCGAATTTAGTGGAATTCATTTTGAGATATTTATATGAGAGGGGCGTAATTAGTTTCTATGCCTGCGTGACAACTGGTTTTGGGAATTTCCGAAATATTTTGAAAGTACTCAATTGAATATTTATTTTTGGTTACTGGCGGAGTGCTAATGACTTTTGTAATTGTTTTAACCTGGTATTGGGAAAGAACGCGGCCGCACAGAACGTTTTTATTATTTATTTCTTTAGGTTAATAATAATTTTTAAACTTTAAAATGACGTCGATGCAAAAAAGATTTGAAATATTGCGAGGAAGGTATGCTTATACAAGGATAGCTGAAATATTTGACTATAATAGATTGTAATTAATAACTCTGAACAAAAAACAACATGTCAAATCCAAAATCGCTCACCGGAGATAAAGACAGGACCTTGGCTGGAACGTTGAATCTGTGATGACTGGATCTTCGGCTGGATGAGTAGCACTGATTTCGTGATGTCTACAGTGGCTGGGAAAGGAAGTTCTACTCTTCTTTCAAACGGATTCGCAGTGCCGGCCACGTAACTTAGTAGCAGTTTAAGCACGAAAGTTCAAAGTCACTACACTTGAGTCATTAAAACAGGAAAAACTTGACACTGTTAAAACACTGTGTGATCTAATTCACTTTAGAAGGCGACAGCCTACTATGCACTGAAACTCCAATGGAGCTAAATACACGGAAGAACTGACTCTATATTGATAACAAGATGGTTGTATTGAAAACACAATAGTTGGCGAAATCGCTACGTTTAAACGCAGAGAGGTGCTGACCGTTCGACAAGCGAGCGATGAAATGTTACATATCTCCCTTAAACATTTGAAGTTTTTAGGCTCTTTAAAAAATATATGTTATTTTTGAAGATAATATCTAGACGCGTTCCACGCCGAAACGCAAATTATATAAAATTCCCTCGATAGAAAAAAATCGCAAAGTGTGCTCCGAAAATTATTATAAACATGTTTGTCTCAGTTATTTTTCAAAGTAATAGTTGTGAAAAAATTCACAATGTTTCCTTAAATGATATTTACTTAAGACGCCTTCCACGAGATTTTTGCTCTATTTTAAACGAGTCGTAGTTTATTAAACATTTTCACAATTTTCGCATCGATTTTATCCCTTTAAATATTAGCGCGCTCCAATTTCCCTTGGGGCCTTTGTCGTCTTTGGTGATGGTGAAGTGATGAAGAAATGATGGTGACGAAGATTTTTTTTTAAATTAGCCCATAACCTAAACCCAACGTAACCTGCTTAATAAAGTTTTTTTATCAGTTTTAATGACTTTTTCAAAGAAGTGATAAAATAGTTGAGTAGGCCGTTGGAGGTTAGGAGGGTACTTACGTTGGTACGATTCCCACATACCTTCATGTTGGAAGTTAGTACTTACGTTGGTACGATTTCCATATACCTTCATATTGGAAGTTATAAAAGTGCTTACGTTGGTACGATTCCCACTTACTTGGAGGTTAGGGGGGCACTTACACCTTCCTGTTGGAATTTAGGAGGGCACTTACATTGATATGATTCCCGCATACCCTCCTGTTGGAGTTTAGGAGGGCACTTACGCTGGTACGATTCCCATATACCTTCATATTGAAAGTTAGAAAAGTACTTACGTTGGTACGATTCCCACTTACTTGGAGGTTAGGAGGGCACTTACGTTGGTACGATTTCCATACCTTCATGTTGGAGGTTAGGAGGGTACTTACGTAGGAATGATTCCCTTACACCTTCCTGTTGGAGTTTAGAAGGGAACTTACATTGATACGATTCCTACATACCCTCCTGTTGGAGTTTAGGAGGGCATTTACGTTGGTACGATTCCCACATATCTTCATGTTGGAGTTTAGGAGGGACTTACATTAATACGATTCCCACATACCCTCCTGTTGGAGATTAGGAGGGCACTTACATTGATACGATTCCCACATACACTCCTGTTGGCGGTTAGGGGGGCATGCACTTACGTTGATACGCGCATCAATTAAGCCACGCAAAATTGGTTTTATTTTAAGACTGTACTTATGTGTATCCGATTGCTTTTGCTTCATCAAGTAGGTAAAATTGAATTAGTAAAATCAATTTATTTTTTCTTTTCCAGGTGTTTGAGTGGGCTTACTCTTTCTACGCAGTTCTAAAAGAAATGAATTAGTGACCTACACCACATTTACACGACAATATTTTAAAAATGTTTTTCACGAAAAGTAAATGCAAACGCTTAGCTTATTTTATTATTCCACTGAATAAAAGAAAAAGTAATTATTTTTGAAATCCAAATATGAACGGCACAAATTTTAGTCATACTCGTATCACGTAAAAGGCTCCCTTGCTGCTGCGGCGCTTCGGAGAAGTTTGACGTTGAATAAATCCAGAGCTTCGCCTCCCTCGCGAGGCAACCTGACAGTACGCTGGCTGATTCAAAAAAGAAAACAACTTTTTTAAATATTTTTTTGTTTAAATAAACTTGATTTTATGAACAACTAGCGAGTTTCCGGCATGTGTTGCAATGCCACTTAATGAAGTGAAGAAAAAAATTCTCCCTGCGTATCCTTTTCCATTTGTCCCGTTCCCCTTCGACCTCCCCTTTCAATCCCATGTCCATTTCCCCTCATGCATTCCCCTTTGACCTTCCCCCCATTCCCTCTTCCCTCTCCCACTCTCTTAACCCACCTCTCCTCTGCCTCGTTCCATATATTCAGTCCCGGAACATCCAGAGTGGAAGATACTCTCTGTATCGCCCTGGTGTAAGACCACCATTCAGAATTGAAACGTTGCTTGAAACGGCATTAGCCGTGTTTGATGACCAGATCTGAATAGCCAGGTACTTCCCCACCTTCCTCTTCCCTATCTCCTTCCCTTCCCCACTACCCTCAGCCTCACAACATACCCCAATTGGGGATGCCATAGTCTCACTGGCTTCAGACGGGAACAGTTGGGACTCTTGTGAGGTATTCATGTAAAAAAAAAAAAGTTTTCAAACAGCTCGTTTGCCAACTATAGCATTATTTATTTTTCATAAATTACAAATATATAAGAACAATCAATCAAATTTGGTTACTAACATAGTTATCAATATTAATTATGTATATTTTTTATTACATTCAAAGCATTCGATTTGGGTGAGTACCGTAGGTTAGTACTTTAATTAATTTCATTAATTTAAAGAGTTTATTTGAAAATTTAATTTCGATTGAACAATTAATTGTTTTTTTTAAAGTCATTCTCAAATTGTGACATGTTTTACAGTTTCGTAAGAGTTTTTGTAATGATTTTTTAAAAAATCAGATGTATTGTCATGAGGTTAGCGAGGGTGGTAAGAAGATATTTTGAAAGTTTAAAACATTTACAATATCCTAACATAAACAAAGAACAAACAAACCAGCAAAGTTACACTCACTTTTATATATAGAAGAATAATACACATAATTTTACCTTATCAAATATTACATTTAAGCTTCAATAACATAATCCTGATTTGAAAATAATTCATTTTTTTATTGTTTGTACATGTTTTATAAATAAAATATTTTGCACAGCGAATGTATTAAGTTTAAGGTTACACGTAACGAACGTTACGCCATCTTTAATTACGAAATAACAGATGGATTTTAAACCTTTTTTTTGGAATTTTTGTTTTTATTTTTAACTTTATGAGTAAAATCCATCGATCAATTAATACGTCAATGGTAAAATCTCAAATTATAATATTTAATTAAGTGAAGACAACATTAGCGAAACCCAATCGAAAATCTGGAGGCAGAAAAATATATTGGCTCCACTGGGACTCGAACCCAAGACCCTTTGCTTAAATGGCAAGTGCTCTATCAACTGAGCTACGTAACTTGTATCCAATTTGGATATATTCGGATAATTCATATATAAAGATAGCAGCCAATAATATGTGCCTGAAGAAAATATAGATAATGTTGGTAGTTCTTAGTCGAAGTATGATACAGTTAAAAGTGAACGAATTGGATATACATAGGTTCCGTAGCTCAGTTGGTAGAGCACTTGCCATGTAACCAAAGGGTCCTGGGTTCGAGTCCCAGTGGAGCCAATACATTTTTCTGTCTCCAGATTTTCGATTGAGTTTCGCTAATATTTTCTTCATTTAATTAAACATTTTTTGGAAGTTATGCTTTAAAATATTAATGTGAATTAATTGTACCTATACGAATATTTAGTGGCTAATTTGACTACTAGCGTACGTAAGCGAGACAGAACATAATCTAGTTTATAATGTGTTGTAGTAGGTAGACTCGCCCCCTCAATAGCCAGCTCCCAGATAGACAACACCTTTGTAATATTCAATATGAATATGAATAAATATTTTTTTCCGTAAACAAACCCAAAATTTTCATGAATGGCTAACAAATCCAATTTTATATCGGTGACTCAAACCAACATTGTAATTGTTGGCCGATCTTGAAAGATTTGAGACTTGACAAAACTATTTATTCATATTTAATAGTAGCTTTTGCACCCCCCCCCCCCCGCCTCCCCCCCCCCCTCCATATTCACCTAAACAAATAACAAAATGACAGCCCACGTCAAACATTTACTTAGCAACACGCTTTGCCAATAAACGTATAATAAATAATTTCATAACGCCACAGCTTATTCACAACGCTAGAGCTTACCAATATATATATAGCCTATATTACTCGCAAATAATGTAGCTTTCGATTTGTGAAAGAATTTTTATATTCCATTTGGTATTTATTGCGTAAAAGAGTAAGACACATCCATCCATACAAACATTCACATTTATAATATTAGTAAGATTTACGGGCGCAAACAATTAATTCAAATTAATATTTTAAAGCATAACTTGCAAAAAGTGTTTAAAACCTAAAATAATAAAATTGGCGCCATCTGTGAATGCGTAGATTAAACGTATGTAACGTTTAACCTGTCAAAAGAATTCATGTTCTACTTACTCTTACGTAGATGGCGCGTACGTTTATGGCGTTGGCGTTGTGTTAATTTTACGGAAAATTAGCGATTCAATCCAATATTTTATTTGTTTGCCTTTCTTGAAAAATTTGAGTTTTTTTATTGATAAAACTATTTATAAGTGTTTATATGTATTGCGTATGTAGGGTGCAAACAATAAATTATTCTTAATATTTAAAAAAAGCGATTTTCCGTAAAATAATTATACGTGCGCCATCTATGAAAGAGTAGAATATGAATTCTTTCACTTTAAGAAGACACTTAAAAAAAATCATAGTCTGCTTTTTCATAGATGGCGCTAATTTAGTTGTTTTAAGAAAAATGCTTTTTAAGTTAGGCTTTAAAATATTAGGATGAAATATTTTTTTGCGCCCGTAGCAACAGCAATATGATTAAATACTTTTGTTCATGAAAAAACTCAAATCTTTCAAGAAAGGCAAATAAAACTGTTTTTCATATCATTTGGGAGGTGGGTATGGGTACCGCTGTCCCGGAAACCATTTATTGGATAACCAACACCTCTGCCATAGGTAACCCCAAGTGGATCGCTACGTTTGGTGATTTAGCAGGGGTGCCGGTTTCATGGGGGTGAGGTTTATCTTGGTCTTAGCGGCGTATGTCACCGGATCGTTGGTTGAGGGAGGTCTCTTGACCTCTCCGGTCGGAGGACTTTCTCGACCCTTGCACCGCAGTGGGAGGAATACATTCATACATTCGTCACTCCCGGACACACTGACCCCCAGTTACCTACTCACCCCTCATACATTCTTCCTTCCCAGAATTTCCTCCCTCTCCTTACCCTAGAAAAACCCTTTACACAGCATCCCCAAAGATGACACACTCCCCTAAAGAAATTGTTTTCCTCAGAGTCAAACGCAAACCAATTATTTATCTTAACATTTTATAGCATAACTTTCCAAACGTGTTTTTTTCCAAAATAATATAACTAACGCCGTCTTTGAACGACAAGTTTATCAATCTATGAGTTAAGATTTTTTTTTCTAAATAAGAATTGCACCTCTTATACATAAAAATAAATTAATTATGCTGTATAATAAATTGTCCAACCGCCTTAGTTATGTAAAAAAAATGCAATATGTAAACACCTTCTAATAAATGGAATTCTAATTTGACAAACATAATTATTATTCAATGTTCCTTATTCTTTGTAATACTAACTCCACTTTTTTAAAACAAGCAATAATCAAACAGATACTGTCTTTTTATTTTATTTTTTTATCAACTATTAAAAAAATGTCTTCTAGAACCTCACAATAAAAATAAAAGTGAAGTGAATAGAGTTTAATGGAAAATGAAATTAGTATCTATTTCACCCTCCCTTTAAAGCGTATCCATTAGACAACATAAATAAAGACACATACCTACATATATAAAGACTTATTATTTTTTATCAAAAATTTTCTCAATTAAGGGAACTGTCTAAAATCGAATCAGCCAAATGTTATAAATCTTTTGTAGAAGTTACAGAGACAAAATTACTGCAAAATCCTAAACAATTTTGACAATTTGTTTTGCAAAAGCGTACAGATAATGATCTACCTTCAAGTATATATTATTATGAAACTCACGCTACAAATAGTCACGACATAGCCAACCCTTTTTGCTAAACAACTTTCCTTTGTATATTGTGGTGCTTCATGCACCATCCCTCCACTTAACTATGACTATAATATTGACTTGAATGATTGCCAAATTTCACTTGCAGGGGTTTACCAATCCTTAAATAATCTTTCAAATAAAAAAGTACCGGACCTGATGGCATTTCAGAAATCTTGCTAAAAGAATGTAAATTTTAATTATCTCACCCATACTGAGTTATTTTGTGTACGTTGTACAATTTATCACTCTCATTCGGAACATTTGCTGACTCATGGAAAATTTCATTTTTTCGACCCATTTTCAAGTCCGGAAACAAGTCAAATATTGGAAATTACAGACCAATATCAAAAAATATTTGGGTTGATAATTACAAAGAAAATCACTCCTTTTTTTAATTTTCTGATTAAGGAAAGGCATGAATTTAGATTGGCGAAATCTACAACAACTAATTTACTGTATTTTATAAATATCATTGTTAAAGCCTTAGAAGACAACACTCAGGTAGATGTCCTCTACACTGACTTCTCCAAAACCTTCGACTAAGTTAATCACCGTATGCCCACGGCCAAACTTTATGCCATAGCCATTAGAGACCCATCGTTATCATTCTTGCACTCTTACTTTGTTAAAACTCTAAATTACCAATGGGATCTTTTACGTGATCAGGGAATACTTTAGAAATAATGCGCGTGTCGAGTATAATTTATATTTGCACAATAAGGTGTTGTACAGCTAATGCTGGCTTACACCGGTGATAAAGGAGGAAGAGAAAGGGCGAGCATCTTCTTTTATACATGTTCATCTCCCGTCTCGCTCTTGCATACTAAGTACCATTCTCACATCCTCCCCTACTTAAAATTGAAAGTTCCCTAACTACATATTTCATTTTCCTATTGCTATAAATTTCATTTCATACAATATAACATAAGTCTACATATTTCATTTTCTTAATTTAATACACATTATTTAAGTAACTTAAAATTAAGTATAATTTCTCCTCTTCTCTTCCGTTTCTTCTCTCTCTCTCGTTCGTCCGTCTCATCTTGGGCGAAGTCGTCCATGCCACGGTTTAGACCTGAAACATGGAGAAACAGAATTAGAGTCGCTTCTACTGCGCAACATACCGGAGAAATCTAATTCGTCCGTCGACAGTTCTAGTGTGTCAGACGCGATGAATTCAGGACCATCTCCCTCCCGCCATGAAACATGTAATTTCCTTATCTGGTCTAAATGTCTTTTCCATACCATATTAGAATTGTTAATTCTAATGAAATATACTTTGCTGCCTTTTTTCTCAACCACAACCCCAGGGACCCATAATCTATTACCCTGAGATCTGAAATCTCTGGCCATCACTTTCTGACCTACATCAAAACGTGTCTTAGTTCTACCCCTATATTGCCTTTTCTGATTGCCTTGGCTCTGAATAACCTTTTGAATTACTTTGTTTTGTCGAGAAGAACCTGAATTACTGGTTCTTTCCTCCACTTTCCTAGGGATCAGAGAGTCAAAGAGAGTCCTAATTTTCCTTCCCATTAACAATAACGATGGCTCACATCCTGTAGTTGCATGCACGGTATTCCTATAATCTGTTAAAAAGTTACCAAGCTTCTCTTTATAGTCTGATGGAAATCTATTACGTTTACAAATTTTTTTAAGAAAATTTTTACATATCTTAACCGCACTCTATGCTTGTCCGTTGCTGCTAGGGTGATTAATTGGACTAGTTATATGTACCATACCATTTTTTTTACAGAAAATTTCAAAGTCCTCAGAACAAAAACACGTACCATTATCGCTAACTAACTGTTGCTGGAAATAGTCCAGTAACTTTATACATCGCAGTATGCGTTAAATCCGGTAGTTCTGATTTTTTGCAGGCTTGTTTATAATTTTGGCCTAATGAATAATCCAAGTTTTTGACCTCGACCGCCGAACGCAACTTTGTCAAAAATCGAAAAAACCGCGAAAAAATCGTTATTTTTTCAAATTTTGGCGATTATAACCCTAAAGGACTAGTTTTTTAAAAAACTTTTTTATCACGTTTTTCAAGTAAACTAAATTTTCTACAAAATGATACTATAACTGTCTCTGTAAATCCAATAGTTTTTGAGATTAAGCCTTTCAAAGTTTGTGACCTCGAGCGCAAACCGCGAAAAAAACGTTATTTTTTTCAAATTTTGGTGATTATAACCCTAAAGGACTAGTTTTAGAAAAAACTTTTTTGAAATGTTTTTAAAGAAGACTAAATTTGCTACAATATGATACTAGAATTGTCTCTGTAGACCCAACAGTTTCTGAGATTAAGCCTTTCAAAATTTATCATTTTTTTCGAACTTCGCAATTTTTTGCAATTCTGTCTTTCTGAATGAATTTTGACCCTGATTATTCTATCGAAGCCCTGTACTTTTATGATGTGATGATGATGATGATGTATAAGCTAAACTACGAATAATGAAGTAAAAAAGATAAAAAACAAAGTATTTTCTTTTTATTATTTTATTTATTTAAAAAAAGATAAGTACAACAAAAGTTAATAAGTGAGATAAACAACTAAAAATACAAATTTCAATTAATTGATAACTGTCATAACTTTAATAAATCTATTTAATCTCAGCGGGAGACAGCTGTGAATTGGTGAATTGGTCTAGCGGTTAGCGTCACTCGCTTATTTGTCAAAGCCGGTGTTTGCGCATTTATTTTTACAATTAATACAGAGGGGGCGATAACGTATAAAAAATGAACCCACATCAATTTATGGATTCTGCGAAGGAGGCTATTGATGATTTACTTAACTGTGTTCAAGATAAAGCTTTTAAATTTAACAAGGAAAAAATTCATTTAATTACAACGAAAACAAGTGCTATATTAAACTGGATGGGACATTTAACTATACAATTATCTGAAGCAAAAGAAAAAATAATTGAACCGACATTTGGATACGGGAAAGTAGCTGAAAACCAAGATAATATATTTAAAAGTGATTTCAAATTAATAGTTTCATCGAACAATGCTGAGGAATCTTCAGAAAATATACAAAATAAAATCAGGAAGAAAATTAACTTAGGTAAGATTGGTGCCAAAGTAATTGGTGTTAATGCGATATCTAAGAATAGAATACTTATAAAATGCTCGACAAAGTGCGATGCGGAAAAAATGAGTAAAGCTATTGGCGACGAGTTCAAAGACATCAGTGCTACAGAAATTAAAAAGAAAAGACCAACTATGATACTTAAGATGAAGCCATAGTAAATAATGCAAAATCATACAAAATCGTATGTTTTAGTTTTGAAAATTTGACCGCTTAGAAGTATTATAGATGCTTCAATTAAATACTGCGTGTAGAACATACTTTGGCCCTTAAAAATATCGGTCATTTTTTTTAATAAGTCTTTTAATAAGCTTAGAAAAAAATAAAGTATTAGGTCTATAAAAAACATTTTTAACTGAAAACTCTCCTACTTATAAACACTTTTTCGGATATGGTTTTATTGCATAATGTGGCAAATTCAGTTTCTTATATAATTATCGCGAAAAAAAAATGATATTTACGCCCGAACCTCACAAAATAAAATATAATATGCATTTTCGCGTTGGTATTTTTGACATCACGACGACAATACGGCAGTCGACGAATTTGCCATATCAAAGTGAACCTTATACCGTCCACCGAAGAACGACTGGCAGCCGTCCCCCTGTCTTCCGTCATTACTCCTCCGAACGGAGCGGAGAGCGGTCGTGTTATGCTCCGCGCCGCTTATTTTCGTGAAATCAATTTAAAAATTCCGTTTTATTGCTATAAACAATGCATAAAAAAGGAATTAATGTTTTTTACAGGCCTTTACGAAATCAACATGTAAAAAAAAAATCTCAAATATCTTTTCCAACCTTTCCAAAAGCTTTTTCTCAAGTATTTTTAAACTCCTCCCATAAAAGGGCGTGAATTCCGATTTCGATTTTTTCCTGTACTAGTGGATCGCCTTAAGGGCATTACTAATGACTATAATAAGGAGGATATTATACAAGATATTATCGAACAGAATGAAGATATCAAGGCTGTGATGATAGATAAACCAGAAATTGAGATGACCTTAAAAAAGATCTTAAAAAACAAATACAATAACACTTCTACTTACATAATAGAAGTTAGTACTAAAATAAGAAGATGGCTAGTTTGCGCCGGTAAAATCTATGTGGGGTACCAGAGAATACAAGTAGAGGATGCCCTTCCTCTGGTGCAGTGCTATCACTGCCTGGGCTTTGGACATACTTCTATCAGGTGTCTTCATAAAGAAAAGGACAAACCATTGTGTACACACTGTGCTGGTGATCATTCCTACAAAGATTGTGCTAACAAAGATAAAGAACCTAAGTGTAAAAACTGTGATAGCAAAAATAAAAAAATGAACTGGAATATTGACATCAGGCATTCGGCAAACGATAAAACAAAATGCAATGTGTATAAAAAAATGAGCATATTAGCAAAAGAAAAAATAGAATATTGACTAGAAATAACAATAAACCTGTCTCAAAGTAGATATAGTGTTATTATAATACGTATGATTTTTTCTCGTAGAATTTGCTATATTTCAATCAATACAATTTACGTTTTTATTTCCAAACATTACACATTTCTATTTCTATATTATATTAAAGAAAAAAATCATTGTAAAAAGACTCTTGATTTCCAAACATCGCCATATTCTGTTGTTGAACTTTCACTTTATTACATAAATATTGTTATAAAAATTATAAAAAATCACAAAAAAACTAACAAAAATAATATTATTATATTACATTATTTGTTTAACGGTAATATCATAACGACACCTTCAAAAACATTTTTTTGTTTACCTATACATGTATATATTCACTGTGTACTATATTTCACATTCATAAATATAACAACAGTTTTTAAAAAAATCTTAAAATGTGATAAATATTCTGAAATAACCCTAGATGTAAACATTCAATTTATTTTATATTTATTAAGTCTTTATCAAAAAGTACTTGTACCAATTAGCTCTAGACACAAGTACTTTTATATTGCTAAACATTTAACATTAAATCCTTCAATCTATACTCAAAATACTTCTCTTTTTAAACAAAACAAGAAAAGAATTCATTCTTACGGGCTGAAACCTACAAAAGATATTAATTATTGTATAGGTTTCATAAATGAAGTTATTTTATATTGCTCTCTTTTCATGTTTACCAGAAAGATAAAAAGAATATGTGTTAAATATACTATTTATGTATGGAATTTAATCAACCTAACAAAAATATTAAATTTTATTGTTTTATCTATAAATGAAGTATTTGTAATATTATTTAATGCTATACGCTTTGAAAACCATTTTGTATCATTATGTTATACCTGCTTTTACTCTAAGAAAAAATAATTGTGGTATCTTTGATAAAAACGAATGCTTTATCATATTATCGTGTATAATAACTGTTCATTTCTGAATTATGCTAAGTATAAAAATAGGTGTTAGAAAAAAAAATTATGTAATTATATCAAGTATTAAATTGAACCTTATACTGCATTCTGTAGAGATATTTCTTATAGAAATATTTATATTTGTAAAATTAACCAAACTTCGTACCACAATCTTATTGTATTGTTTCAAATTTAACTACGAATTAAATGGCACAGAATAATTTTTCGTATATAGATAATGATAATGAAATAGAAAGTAGTACAGTAAATAATTTAGAACATTGGATAAAAAAACAAAACATAAATGCGTCTGATAATCTTGTTTGTATTCAATTAAATATAAGATCTATACAAAAATATTGGGATATATTGCATATATATTTATTAAATTGTTTGAAGCATATTGACATTCTAATGCTATGTGAAACCTCTATTCATACTGAAAGTGCGTCTATGTACAATATTCCCGGATATAATTCATATAACTACTGCAGGACTGATAAGTCAGGAGGAGGTATTATATTGTATATAAGAAATAAATTTGAGTTTAGACTAAAATCGTTCCAATCACTACATTTTGAAAATATAACAGGAAAGCTCATACTCCAGGACAAAACTAAAGTTAATATAATAGCTATCTATAGACCCCCTAATTTCAGTAAATCTTCATTTTTAACGGAATTATCATCACATCTTGATACAATTAATACTAAGGAAAATATTATCTTACTTGGAGATATAAATCTGAATTTGCTTAATGACCAAGATTATATCATAAGCTCATATGAAAACTTACTTACTAAACATTATTTAACTAAATGCATCAATGTAGTAACCAGAGAAGCTGTATTAAATGGACAAATTACTCGTACGTGTATTGACCATATATTTGCCAAATTTAGAGGCAAGAAAATAACTGCTTGCGTCTGTGAAAATAATATCGCCGATCATTTTATTACTGCTATTAATATAATATCTCATAAACGTCAGGTAGACCTTGCAAATAAGTATATTCAAATCATCTCACAAAAGGCAATTGATAGATATATCAGAGATTATAACTGGAGTAAACTTATAGAAGAGAAGGATTGTATTTCATTATATGAAAAAATAAAAACTTTATTTAACAAATTTTACAAGAGTAGTTCTAAAACGATAGTGCAAAAACCGAAAACACGACCTTATGCAATAAATGAATGGATAAGCAGTGAATTATTATGTCATATAAATAAAAGGGATAAACTTTATAAAAAATGGAAAAGTACACCAACAAACAAAACATATGAAACAGAATACAAAAAAACTCGTAACCTTGTCAATAAACTTATAAATAAAGATAAAACAAACTACTATAATAATAAATTTAAAAACTGTTTTAATGATACTAAAAAAACCTGGGACGAGATAAATAATATCTTAGGACGTAAACCCAAAAACGATTGTGATGAAACTATAACACGATATATGTTAAAAGATAGAACTGAGGATTCTGTGTCAAATGATTTTGTGAATTACTTCTCGGATAGCATCAGCAACATGTTACATAAATGCAATCACAAAGCTACTAATATAGTACTGGAAGAACTACCTCACAGTTTATATATACCAAGAGCTACTATAACTGATATTGAAAACATTGTTAAAAAAATGAAAAACTCTAAAAGCACAGGTATTGACAATATAAGAATGTTTGATTTAAAAAGAAATATAAAAACCCTTGGGCCAATAATTACTTATTTAATCAATATGATAATAAAGCAAACAAAAATTCCACAAGAATTTAAATGTAGTATTACTAGACCAATATTTAAAGGTGGAAAACACATTGAACTAGGAAATTATAGGCCTATTAGTATACTACCAGCATTAGAAAAAATTCTCGAAAAATTTGTATCAAATAAATTAAATAATTACATTGAAAAATTCGCTATCATAGACCTAAATCAATATGGCTTCCAAAGAAAAAAAAATACTGAAAAACTACTGCAAGAGTTTTCCAATTACATTAATAATCAATTAAATAATAAATTACATGTCATTGTTTTATTTATCGATAACTCTAAAGCTTTTGACACAATTAACTCAAAAAAACTGCTAAAAACTCTAGAAAAAATTGGAATAAGAGGAAATGTGTTAAATTTATTTAAAGATTATCTTAGAAATAGAAAAATATGTACCAAAATAAATAATACTTTTAGTAAAACAAAAAATGTATCTGCAGGAGTTCCACAAGGTTCCATATTGGGACCTACACTGTATATAATCTATGTAACTATAATGAAAAAACTTTTCTCTTTTGTTGAACATTTTGTATTCGCAGATGATACAGCATTGGTCATATCACATAAAGATCTAAAAACTGCAATTGAACTCATGCAAATTGACTTTAATCAACTGTGTAAATGGTCTCATGATGCAGGATTATTAATTAATGCCAAAAAAACCAAAGTAATGCATATAAGATCACCTAATGCCAAATTCCAATTTAATCCTAATATTATTTCTCATAATTTTAATTGCATCCATAAAAATATTCCAACTAATTGTAAATGTGAAAGTTTAGAATTAGTTACGGAATATGTGTATCTTGGTGTTACCGTAGATTGTTTTTTAAATGGGATAAACATATTAAAAAAACCTGTAAAAGACTCAGATCAATTGCTGGCAGAATGTACACATTGAAATTTATCTTACCCATTGAAACACTAAAAATAATTTATATGTCACTGGCAGAATCCATTATAAGATATGGATTAACAATATGGGGAAATACTTCTGTAACAAATCTGAAACAAGTCCAAGTTGTACAAAACGCAATTGTAAAATTATTAGTTGTTCCGAATATTTTCAAACAGAGACATGATACACCATTACTGTTTCAGAGTGCTAAAATTTTACCTGTTAAGGCAATACTATGGTACAAAATTATAATTCAGTATATATTTACCCAGCAGCATAAAGAGAAATTAGAACATAAATACAGCACTAGATTCACGCGCAGCGACGGGTTAATAGTTCCGAAATTTAATAATAAGTACGGACAGAGAACGTTTGAATACAACATACCGAAAATATTTAATTTATTACCTGATACTATAAAGCAATGTAATTCTATGAATAAGGTTAAATATATGCTGAAAAATTGGCTATCGGAAAAAAAATATTTATACTTAGATTGATTTGTATGAATAATGTCGAATTTGTAGATATAAGATGTAAAATTATAACATTTAAAATTTATATGTAACTTAATTATAAGCACCTGCTGACAAGCCAATTGAATTGGCTTAGCAGGACTTGTTTGTGATTAAAAAAAAATATATATATATAAATAAAAAAAAATAAAAAATAAAAAAAATAAAGTTACATATCATTCATCAATTTCTATTCTCATGTAAAATCATCTTACAGGTTCAGGCGTGGTTGGGAGTCACACTGAACCCTCTCTCCTAGGGGTGGATATCCATGCCACAAGGCCTCAACCCTAAAATGATGACCAGAGATGCAGCCCCACAACACCTCTTGCGGATGATTTCTTGCGGCTGCACGAAGGGTTGTGGGAACGCGTGCAGCTGCAGGAAGGCAGGATTAAAATGCTCATCAGTCTGCAAGCACTGTAGCGGGGCCTCTTGTGACAATATACCCGATGTTGAAGTAATACATATCCCAGAAGGCGACGATCTGTCCGATGTTGAAATGGAGGATGACTTGTGGGCACAAAATGTCGACGATTCATCATCATCTCCTGATGCTGATGGGGATATGCCATCCCAATACGTCGATCCAGATACGGACGAACCTCAACCGGGACCTTCCAAGAGGGCTAAATTAATTTAATTTTTTGATTTTGAATATTACTCAGTTTCCTAACAAATAAACTTATTAACTTTTGTTGTACTTATCTTTTTTTAAATAAATAAAAAAATAAAAAGAAAATACTTTGTTTTTTATCTTTTTTACTTCATTATTCGTAGCTTAGCTTATACATCATGACCCCATCATAAAAGTACAGGGCTTCGATAGAATAATCAGGGTCAAAATTCATTCAGAAAGACAGAATTGTAAAAAATTGCAGAGTTCGAAAAAAATGATACATTTTGAAAGGCTTAATCTCGGAAACTATTGCGTCTTTAGAGACAATTCTAATATCATATTGTAGCAAATTTAGTCTACTTTAAAAACATTTCAAAAAAGTTTTTTCTAAAACTAGTCCTTTAGGGTTATAATCACCAAAATTTGAAAAAAATAACGTTTTTTTCGCGGTTTGCGCTCGAGGTCACAAACTTTGAAAGGCTTTATCTCAAAAACTTTTGAATCTACAGAGACAGTTATAGTATCATTTTGTAGCAAATTTAGTTTACTTTAAAAACGTGATAAAAAAGTTTTAAAAAAAACTAGTCCTTTAGGGTTATAATCGCCAAAATTTGAAAAAATAACGATTTTTTCGCGGTTTTTTCGATTTTTGACAAAGTTGCGTTCGGCTGTCGAGGTCAAAAACTTGGATTATTCATTAGACCAACATTATAAACAAGCCTGCAAAAAATCAGAACTACCGGATTTAACGCATACTACCCCATACATTCAGGCGACAAAGTTACTGGACTAAAAACCAAATTGTGAGAATAACCTATGAAGTACCTCAATATTTTCTTTTGAAGACAGACTGTTTACTTCCAGGCATTCGATCCACTTCGAAGAAGCGTCTACCACAACTAAAAAGTTTTTGTTATGTAAGCTACCATGGTCAATATGCACCCTGAACCATACTTCAGGTTCATATGGCCAGACTGCTAGTGAACTCTTTTGAGATTCTGGTATAATTTCTAAACAATCCTTACAATTTTCAGTTATTTTCTCTAAATCTTGATTAATTTTTGGGCACTGTGATAACCCCCCCCCCCCCCTACGAAGTAATCCCTATACATTTTTTCTCCATCCAAGTGCTGCTACAGCTACCCTGCAGGCGCCAGACGCAGCCCCGCTCGGCATTTAAAAACTCGTAGCTCGCCCGTTCTCGCGTCTCTCCCCTGCATTTCTTTTGCAGCGCCTTCTCAACCCCATCACGTAATACTTTTATGCAAACGTGACGAGATGCTCTTAATTAATCAATTTGTAATTAACCCCACAACGTTGTGTACTTTTTTGTTTTAGTGGTTTGGTATAGTTAATCCAATTTAATTAATCATTTATTTGTGGTAAACCCTTGTTCTTTTAGGTATGGCGTGTTACAATTTCCAAGGCTTCGAATAACAATGACTGAGTTTGACTAACTTGAAAAGTAACTAATTATCTATCTATATTCGTTCAGCTTCCTCCTCTAGCACCTGTCATACACCTTTGCTCATCGACGACTATTTTTCTTGAGGTAATCCGCATTTTTTCTCCTAGCATCTAGTTAATAAATTTACATTTATACGGCGAATTGAGAAGATCCTACCTTTCGATGCGATGTCGCGTGCTCTCTGCGGCTCTATAAAATGCTATCATGAAAATAATTTGACATTTATGTATATTCTAACAAAAGATTTACACTCAAAGCAGTACGGAGTGCAATAATTCTACACTCACAGTTCTAGATGCAGTTTGTTAGTTAGCTAGCTTGTTTTATTTTGTTAATTTGATTCTACGGGTAGGTATTTTGGATTAACATGAGACAGAACATGTGCTGTTTAAATAATTGGACTCCTCCATAGCCCAACTGATCTGGTGATGGTCATAGACCGCCAAATCAGCTTCCAATTCCAACGCCTCCAGAGAATGTTAAGGTCGCAAGCGACGAATGAAAATCGACATGTTTTGCCTCCTGTCAGGAGAGGGTTTGATGTATGTTTCTGGATCATAGGGTGGTAATGGGAATAATATCGACCAATACGCCGCCAAATTATAACTATGTTGATGATGATGATGAAAGGTCATCTCATACCGTTTGATATGAGGGTCTGCTCCGATTAATGGCGTGAAAGCCGATGTCAGGAACTGTTCAGGAAATGTGTGGGTGGCACGAGGTTTTGGAACGTGACATCCTACTCTGGATTGATGATGATGTTGAAGTTCTTCAGCAGGCCGATGACTTGAGTTCCATTAACTCCTAAAGCATCGGCATAAACATTAAACCGAAGTTGATTAGACAATCGGCAATGTCAGGAGATCGGTGGGGCCGCTCTCTCCTCTGATCTGGCGATGTATGAATTTAATTAAGGAAGATTTTGATGTCACCGACCCTCGCCTTGGCAGTCACTCATGTCCTCAATAGTCCCGTTCTCCGTCCAGCACGCCGCCTCGAACCAGTAGAAATAATGATTACGTTTTTTCCTAGGCACGTTACAGAAACATGCGCCAGCCTGCAATCGCGATGGTCATCAATGTTTGATTTGAATGAAAAATACGTCCTCTCGCATAACATACACAAGCGTAACTTGGGACCTTCCCCGATATGTTGTCACGGGCATTGCTCTACGGTAGGCGTACCCCAAGCTCAAACTCAAATATCAGCTCAAAGAAAGGAATGTCAAGCTCGGCTTTCAGGGTGCTGGGTCCAAGAATGAAAGGCACCAGGTCGTGAATCTGGCTTCCCTCTCTTCTATTTCCCCTGCTGCGCTTTAATCCAGAGTACATTCCCAACCTGATGCTGGATGATCCCTACTTCTAGTTTTGTGGAAGTTGAGAAAACTTATCCGGATTCCAACAAAGAACCGCCGATCGGTTGCCAAAACGATTCCATATGTCATGTTCCCTTCGTTCCTCCGACAAGGCAGTCCCCACACGAGCGTAACCTAAAGGTAGTGAAGCCCACGCAAATTTCGTCACTTCGTTTCCCCCATGACGAAGGTAGTCCGGCCAGATCGTAATCTCCGTCCTGCATCAAATTGACCTCCCGCGACAACAACTTTTATCCGCTGGTACCTCGGAGCGGTGGTAGAGGGGGGGGGGAAATGGGTGCACGTCCTTTGTTCTCCTGAAGTCCCCCAATGCCTTAGTGACGTACATACGTCGACATCATGAAATGGCTCCGGCCACGCTTTCAGCCAGGTCTAGAGCGGGTACGAGATCCACGTTACCGAGATGTGATCACAAGGGATTCCAATTTGCTCGGACCAGACTCGACCATCGCTTACTTCGCCTCCACATTAGAAAAATAGTGTAAGCCCACCTGCATTTCGATCACATCGCCCCCAGATAAAGTCGCGTGAGATACTTCCTCATGGTGGAATAGGAAAGCTGGACCCGTAAATCCATTCGACAAACGCCGTCCATTCTCGAGTCGTAACCCGCTCCATTAAGTTTGAAGAAAAAGAGTTTGTTAATTATGTAGGTGGCTAAACGCATTACGCTTAAAATATGAATACCTACTGACGGCTTCATACAACCGACAATATAAAAGTTTTTGCTAAATCGAATATATCAAATGGAATATACCTAAATCGTAAACCAAAAGGTGACGACTATACGATAAGATATCGAACCAAGTTTATGTATAGTCCTATGTAATAGATTTGTTGTGATACCTAAAATTTGGAATAAGGTATGGGAAATTTTAGGAGTGGGAATTTAATTATGTCAGATTTTGTTAGTAAACAAAGGTGCCCATGCTACGCAACTTTTATAAATTATTATATTACCTAAAGCCTTTGCCTAAAACTCTTCCGTAAATATAGTCCCCTAGCTACGTTTAAAAATATTATTGCGAGACCCGTAAATAATAATTATCACCTCAAAGGCGCTTTACACATTCATTTATACCTATATTCTACACCTATGTATTTTGTCACCCGTTATACCTAGTTTTCTCGTTCACCAACAAAGCACCTTTAAAGGATTTTATTATTGTTTTTGTGGTTTCAATATCCCGTCCTTTAAATGAAGTCCCTCGTCTAAGATTTATAGTCCGAAAGTGTCTTTTGTGCTTCAAATAGTATTTTAGTTCATTGAACCCCAAATTTTTATTTTACAACGGTATTGTCTCAAGAATAATTTCACCCAACAAAGGTACTTTGCCAGCCGGTCAATCCAGGAACGAGCGAAGCTCCTTGTTCCCCAACGCTCGACAAAAAAGGGTCCTAGATTCTTAAGACTTGTATATAAACCCTAATTGACTCTTTCCTGCAAGGCCCGTACTAAATATGTTAATAATATTATACAAACTTACCAAATTCGCCATGTTGCACAAAACAATAATATTTAATTCAAACAAGCACTTCTAAAACACATCCCGTCATGCAGTTATTTATTCCAAGATGCAGCCGTCAAACACAATTCTCGCGTCGATTTGTTTTAAATTTTATCCTGACCCTGATAAATGCCCCGAAAGTACGTCCCGTATTGATAATTGACCGCCTCAATTTACAAATTATATTAATATTTACTCGCAAGCCTCAATCTCTGACTTCCTTATTCGCGTGGACTATTTTCCTTTAATTAAATGAATTATTCCCGTTTACGCGCACCAAATTATTATTCTACCGTTTATCAAAACTCGATGATTTTTATCTCGACCGTGCGCCCCCAGAATCTCTCCCTGACCGTCCCCCAAAACTTCTGTACCCCGACTGTCTTCCAACCCGACTCTACCCCGACTGTCTTCTGAACCCCCACCCATCTCCTTGTGTGGCTTCATCAATTCATTGGTCTCCTCTTAAAAATCTCAAGTGATAAGCACATCTCCCAATATGCATATTTCAACGTTTAATAGTCAAAAATGTCACATTACATCCCAAATTTCAAGAATTCAGTGCAATTTTCATGTTTGCTATTTTTTGTATGTAACATTAAATAACAAAATACTAACTAATTTTGTCTGCGCCGGAGTCATAAATTATCCCAAAAACGCTTAAAAGAAGAGCTCAGTGGCGCACTTCAATTCACTACTCGTCCTAATTACTTGCGTCGACTTTATTGGTTATATAATAACATTATATATTCATTGTATGTACACGTCTTCGTTCCTTCCGCGTGCGTCACCATTTAACGAATTCTGCAATCTTACTTTGACAAACATGTCAAATATTTCAACCCGTAATCAGCGCGTCGCGCTAGTATATTTAAATGCACCAACGATCAATCCTTATTGATTAATTTTCAATTCCCTACTGCCATAGAAAATTCACCATATAATTTTTTCGTAAATCCAATCTGCTCGCGTTAAGATCAATCACCACACGGGTTAAATATTCATCGGCCGCCTCTGGTTTTGTTAACGATCCTGAAAAAAATCCCTCTAAATGTTCTTCTGGGTTCCTTCTTAGTTTTGTGAAGAATGGCCTTTGCCGGGGCTCGCCTGCACTTGGGCCACCCAAACACATGTGGTTATTTAGTGGTCCGGACCCATAAATCACCCCCAAGAATTGGAAACAGAGAATCGTATGCTGAAACCATTCCATGTTACAAAATTAAATATATTTCTAAATCGATCTCTCAATTTTAAAAGAATTATTTCGTAGGCCCAAAGGCGAGATCATCACACCACCAAACGAAACTTTTCGCAATACCTTTAGTCTTAAAAACCCCTAAATGAGATCTGTGTAACATCTTTAAAACCTCTTGTCTTAAAGACTCCGGAACCACAACTCTATGTTGATATACAATACACCCATTTATCAATGATAATTCTAACCTTTTTTCCCAGAAAATTCTATTAAAATTACTATTTTGAACTTTTTTTACTGATGCTGGCCAACCCTCGATAAGAAATTTCTTAACTTGACTTAACATATCGTCCTTTTCGGTCTCACTTTTTATCACGTCTAGAGATAAATTAAACCCGTTATTTTCGAAGTAATTAATGTAACCAGACTCTATCTTATCCTCACAGCTTCCCTTTTCAATCGGACACCTGCTCAGAAAGTCTGAACAATTGTTTTTCGACTTTACATATTCAATCTTAAAATTGAACGACCCTAACATAACCGCATAACGTTGTAACCTAGACGCTGCGATTTTAGGAATTTCTCTATTTTGACCGAAGATTCTCACTAAGGGTTGGTTATCCACAGCTAAGGTAAATTCTCTCCCGTACAAATATTGATAAAACTTTTTAATCCCAAAAATAATAGCAGTTGCTTCAATATCTAAAATTGAATAATTTTTTTTCCGCTTTACTTAAAGTTCTGCTTGCGAAACCTATTGGCCTTTCAAACTGATAACGCAAAAAATGATACCAAAAAAACGTGGAATATTATTAATGAAATAATGAACAAAAAAAAAATGGCATCAACTGATGTGAAAGAGATTAAAATAAATAACAATAGTATAACTGACAAATCGGCCATTGCAGAAAACTTTAACAACTTCTTCACAAATGTAGTAGATCAAGTACTTGAATCTTCTAGTAAAATTGATAGTACAACACCCGTAGACTCATCTTTGCATTTACTCTCAACTTACGATTCAATAAATTCCTTAGAATATTTTTCACCTATCACGATAAACGAAATTGTAAAACACATTGATAGTCTAAAGTCAACAAATTCTACAGGAATTGATGGTTTATCGGGTAACACACTAAAAAAAATAAAACATAATATTTTAATTCCATTGCTACATATTTTTAATATATCACTAAAAGAGGGACATTTCCCTGAACAATTTAAAATCTCCACCATCATTCCAATTCACAAATCAGGAGAAACGCACATATTAGACAATTACCGACCTATTTCCTTAGTTTCAAACCTCTCAAAAATATTTGAAAAATGTATCAAAAATAGAGTAATGAATCACCTAGAACAAAACAAAATTCTGTCCCAAAATCAATATGGTTTCAGAAGTAACCTAAGCACTGAAGATGCAATATTCGATTTGACAAAAAAATTGTACACATCTGTTGATAAAAATAAAAAATGCCTAGCTTTATTTTTAGATTTAAGAAAAGCTTTTGATACGGTTAACCACAATATACTTATAAAAAAAATTAATCGAATAGGTTTCAAAAAAGATACACTAAAAATTCTCACAAACTATCTCAAAGACAGAAAACAAAAAACAAAAATAGGGAATTTTTATAGTACTGAAACGAGGATAAAAAATGGAGTACCACAGGGTACTGTGCTTGGCCCAATCCTGTTTTTAATATATATAAATGATTTATGTAATCTTGTAATCCCTGGTGATATTGTATCTTATGCTGATGATACAGTAATAATTGTAAACGGAAAATCCTGGCTTTAAACTTATTTAAATGCATCAAAATGTATTGCACGTGTCTCATCATGGCTAAATAGTAATAGACTCTTCCTAAACAACAATAAAACATTTTACCTACCTTTTTATAAAAACAGTAAAAACAAACCCCCCGATAACCTTAAAATTAGAATTCATAATACCAACTGTAATCAAGTAATATGCTCATCTTGCTCTGAAATTGTAAAAGTTGAAAAGATAAAATATTTGGGTATATGTATTGATACAAATTTAAATTGGCATTCACAAATAAATAATACCGTTTCTAAATTGAGATATCTTACATACATATTTTACAGACTCAAAGAAGTATTGAATATTGACAAATTGAAAATGATTTATTATTCTATGGTGCAATCTTCACTCATGTATGGAATAATAGGATGGGGTGGTGCCCTTGATACTTTTATAAAACCTTTACAAACAACTCAAAATTATATTATCAAAGTTATGTATAATAAAATTAAAACATTTTCGACAGATGCTTTATACAAAGAATCTAAACTATTCAGTCTCCGTAAACTATTTATACTGCAAACTATGAAATATATCTTTAAAAACGTAAACAAATTCGAAAAAAATGTAAACAGAATCAACATTAGAAATAATAATGTATTCTATACCCCCCAAACACACACAAAACAAATGCAAACTCACAGTAGTTTTATTGGACCTCGTACCTTCAATAGTTTACCAAAACATATTCAAGTTGCAACAAAACTTCCGCATTTCGTAAAAGAGTTAAAATTATGGCTAAACCATACAGATGTAAAAACTCTATTTATTTAGTTTTATTTCACTTTATGTTTCTAAAAACTCTATTTATTTAGTTTTATATCACTTTTCTCACAAACTTTACACCTCTTATTACAATGTATATCATTAATTACACTTACACTTATTTAACCGTACACTATTGTATACACTTTTTGTACAAAATGTTTTAAACAATTTTTGTTTTTGCTTTATATACCCCTGTTTGTTTTTTTCTAGGTACTAAAAAAAAAACTTTTTTTAAATATATTACCCACGCACAGGCTGCGCCTTAGTGGGTTCCCACATTATTGTTATGATTTTCAAATATGTAAATATAAATTGTAAAATATGGGAAAAATAAAGGAATTAAAAAAAAAAAAAAAAAAAAACCCATTCTGAAACACATGTATAAGTGTCGCTCCAACACCATTGAGACTACCGTCTGTGACAAGTTTCACAGGAATATTTTCGTCGAAATGAGTTAAAATCCTATCCGAAGTTAAATTTTTTTTTATAATCGCAAAACTATTCTCCTGTTCTGTACCTCATTGGAATTTGATATCTTTTTTAAGTAACTCGTACAACGGTGACAATACATTTGCCATGTTTGGGATAAAATTACGATAATAGCTAATCATGCCTAACAAACTTCTCAAATGGTTTAAATCACTAGGTGACGGTGCATTTAAAATAGCTTCCTTATTCCGCAGACACGGTTGAATCCCTTGTTCACTTATCTTATAACCTAAAAACTCAATAACTTTTAAATTAAATTCGCACTTTTCACTATTCACCGTTAAATTACAGCTTTTTAACCTTTCTAAAACGTCACACACGTTTTTCTCTAAATCTTCTTCGTCTTCCCCGATCACAATAATGTCATCCAAATAGAATGTCATCTTCTGTAATCCTGACAAACAATTTGCCATTGCTTTTGCAAACATAGCCGGTGCAGAAGCTAACCCTTACACTAACCGTTTATACTGAAACAACCCTAAATGTGTGTTGATCGTTGTGAAACGCCTACATTCCTTTTTCAAAACAAACTGGTTATACGCCGACTTGAGGTCAATTTTTGCAAAAACTTTCCCACCATTGACTTTGGTTAACAGTTCTTCAATCCTAGGTAAAGGGTACTTGTCAATTAACAGCTGATTATTCACTGTTGACTTGTAATCACCACATAACCTAATACTACCATTTTTTTTAATCACTGGTACGATGGGACTCGCAAATTCACTATACTGAACCGGCTCTATTATTCCATCTGAGATTAAAGTATTTAACTCTCGTTCGACTTTTTCTTTCAAAGCGAACGGAATGATTCTATTATTTCGAAACACCGGAACAGCGGTATCTTTCAATCTTAAATTAACTTCATATTTATTAAACTTGCCTAGTTTATCCGTAAAAACTTCTGGAATTTTTTTTACTAATCGCTCTTTTAATGTATTTCGATTAACACAATTCACGATCCCAGTAATTCCTAAGTTAAACAGTTCCATGAAGTCTCGTCCTAATATTGATAACGTAGAGCTACCTACAACAATAATCTTTAACTGGCGGCATTGTCCGTTATACTCTACCAGCGGAGTAAATGCACCTATTACTTTGATGAGCGTATTGTCAAAACCCCGTAGACTAATGTTTTCATGCACTAACTTATTACTATTAAACTGATTGAAATAACAATCCTTGCCAATCACGCTACAAGATGCACCCGAATCTAACATGAATTTACTTCTAATCCCATCTACAGAAACTTCTATACAATATGGTTCAACACTATTTATATTATCGACACTTGTATCTGAAAACAAGGTATTCACATTTTTACGAACTGAAAAACTTTTACACTGTTTTGCTAGATGACCCTTTTTACCACAAATTCTACATGTATAGCCTTTGAATCCACAATCCGCCGAAATATGATTATCGTTTCCACAAACGAAACATTTACGCTTTGGAGGCGGCGATCGTGACTTATGTGGACTACTCATCCGGTTGAATCTATTGCTTACTCTTTTCTTTTCATATGAACTAGGTGAACTACGACCACTGCTGACACTGTTATTTGCTAAAACAGAGTTAAACTCCCGACCTTGGGCTTGCGTTGAAGCTACGAGTTCGATGCACTCTGCTACTTGAACACAATTTTTTGAAAGTATACGATTCACTTTCAAGAAATAATTTTTCCCTGACTTTCCCGGGCTTACATCCTAGCACAAAGAAATCTCTTAATTTCTCCGACAAATTATTCCCGAATTTACAATTAACTGAAAGAGCCTTTAACCTAACTGCGAAATCACGAATTGTCTCATCACTCCTCTGTTTAGCTGTATAAAACTGTGACCTCTCCTCAAAAAAACATTTTGTCATGCTACAATACTCATTGAGTTTAGAAATTAAATCTTCTAATTTAACATCCGTTACTTTTTTAGGAATACACAAATTTACCAAAAGTGAGAAACAATCATCTTGCAAAGCATTAAGAAAAATAGCCCTTTTTTTTCACATCTGATGCGTATTTGTCATCATTCACAAGGAAATACTGTTCGAGGCGGACCTTGAAATTCTCCCAGTTACCGTCACGCAAACTAAAGGACCCCAATCCTCCTGACTCCATGTTTCCTCTGAAAAAGAGAAAAACACTCCCCTACGATATTCCTCCGCAATCTGCACTGCTCCGTTGACCCTCTCAGGAAACCGCTTCTTGACCCTTGATGAGGATGGCTCCTTCCAGACCCGTCTAGTGACCTGGACACCCAGCTGCCGCTCTTGAAGTCCTGGACCCTCCCGTGCAATCTTCCCCCTTCCGAGAAGTTAGGCTGGCTCCAGTGTTCCCCTTCTTCTTCACTCCTTCCAGTGAAGATTTTTAATTTCGTCCGGCCTTTTTTACCGACCCGAAAATAATGTTACAACACGTATTAAACTCGCGTGCTTAGCGTGCAATTTTGCGCGTCGATTCTCGCAATCGTTATTATTGATTCCGTATTGGCTGCGCCACTGTTAAAACTCTAAATTACCAATGGGATCTTTTACGTGATCAGGAAATACTTTAGAAATAATGCGCGTGTCGAGTATAATTTATATTTGCACAATAAGGTGTTGTACAGCTAATGCTGGCTTACGGCGCTATCGGTGATAAAGGAGGAAGAGAAAGGGCGAGCATCTTCTTTTATACATGTTCATCTCCCGTCTCGCTCTTGCATACTAAGTACCATTCTCACATTCTTGATAAATAGAAAACGATAACGTCCGGCGTTCCGCAACTTTTAATTAACGATATCATTAAAGTTTTTTCTCATACACGTTTCTGGCTTTTTGCAGATGACAATAAGATTCTTAAGATAATTAAATCCCGTCTTGATTGTTTACCTTTTCAACTTGATATTGATTCATTTAATGATTGATTGGTGCAAAATTAATTGCATTGAACTTGACGTTGATAAATGCAAAATTTTATCCTTTTATAGAACCAAAAAACCTACTTAGTTCGATTATAAACTAAATAATGTTTATCTCTCTACTGTCACATCTATCAAGGACCTTAGGGTCACTCTATACTGCAAACTTTCTTTCCGTTATCACATTAATAACATTGTAAACAAATCACTTAAACTACTCGGCTTCATTCATAGAATTACCTCTGACTTTAAACATATAAATACACTTAAAATTCTTTAGTGTTCGCTGGTTTGCCCTCACCTTGAATATGCTAGTGTCATTTGGTCTCCTTTCTATGCTTTCCACATTTATCACATCGAATCTGTACAACATCGCTTCCTACGAGAAATTGCTTGGAGGTTGGGACTTGAAAGAGGCGAGTACTCGTATGATGAAATTGAATGTACATTAAACATTTCTTCTTTAGAAAATCGTAGGAAGGACTCTGATCTAATATGCATTTTCAAAATTATCAACAGTATTACTGACACACCTGCTTTGTTACAACTCATCCAGTTCAACATCCCTTCCCGTAGACCCGAAATACTGAATTGCTGTTCCTCAATCAACATTTTACTAATTATGGATATCATTCCCCTTTTTCCAGAATATCGAGACTTGTCAATGCAAATCAAAGTATTGAATTTTTTGGTATAAGCCTAAATGACTTTCGGCAGTCGATATTCAATGTGAAAGTCTTTTTAAATCCATCTTCAAGCTACTTCTATAATTCTATATGTACTTTTATATTATATGTATTTAGTCAATGCTCTTCATCTATATGTACTCTCCTTTCATTGTCATATCTCTTTTTTTATTCGCGTTATTGTTATATTTGTAGGAAAGGAAAGGCAATATTTTTTTTTGTTTTTTTGATTGTTAAAAACGTATGTAACCTAAGTAATTTTATTTGTATTCTAAATCATTATTGCCAAATATATAAATAAAAATTAATAAAATTAAATATATTGTTAATGGACTATTTGTCCGTAAATAAATAAATAAATAATAGGTACACAGTCAATATTCGGTTCCATGCCAACTAAGAATTAAGTCAACCCAACACCTCTTTGAAAAGTCATTAAAAGCTATGAAAAAAAATAATTTTAAAATAGCCCATAACCCTAACCGAATGTAACCCATTTAACTAGTGTCCGAACGAAAAAAGACTTTCTACCGAAACCGAAACCGAATCTTCGGCATCTGTCTCAGTTTCTGCCGAATCGGAAAGTTTTTTAGGCAACATGTTAAAAATCTATTGTTTACCGAAATTAGACTTATTTTTACATTTATACAGTCAGTTAATACGTGTTAAATGAATAAAAAAGGCAAAAATTGAAGTACCTATGTGAAAAAATAATGATTTTTATTTTTTTATATTACAGCTATAAAACAAATCAAAATTATAAAAATTAACAAAACTTGGAACAAAAATTTGTCAATTATCAACACTTACATTATAAAGGAAGGACCTCATTTATTGAGTATTTTAATGTAAAATGCGTTTACAATTATATCATTCTTATTACACACGTATGAAATGAAATAAAAAAATTATAATTTAATAAGACAGATCTGTCGTATATTTACTTTTGGCCATGAAAATCTAAAAAGGCATTTGATTTGTTTTTGTTTAAGGCCCATTAACCAGCGGCTGAGAATTCAAATTTCAACTTCATAATAAAGAATTAAGATTTTACATTATCTTTGGGAATGCTATGAGGAGGTTTTTTGTGGCAAGGAAGGGGGGGAAGTACTGGGAAAGAAAAGGTATGAGGCATAAGGTCAGTGCCTCCAGGAATGACGAACGTATGAATCCCTGATCCTAAGAGTCTTGCCGGATAGGTCAAAAGATATTCCTCATCGGTTAAACCCTGTGAACCCGGGTACCACTGCTAATACTTTACAAACAAACGTAGAACCACTTGGGAAATTCGAGTGGAAATTTTTGAAAAGGAAATTCTACAAAAAATCCCCAATACTCAGTGGAATGACAATAACTTAACAGTTATTAAAAATAAAACGAAGCCTGTTTTAATAACAATTTACTTATTAATATGACTCACCGTTATCTTACCTCTTTGTATGTATTAGTAATAAAATTCCAAAAATTCTGTTTTGATGTACCCAAAATCATTGTCCCATGTTTAAAACTTATTTCCTTAGGTGATGTTTTACATACAGTAACATAATGTGTTTGTTACTGTAGGAACTATAATTTATTTAAAGCTTGCATTAATTTGACGAATGACAATACCGGCGCGGCGCACGGGATCGCAAACTCGATGACAAGATTTTTTTTTTACATAAATATCGCACGAGAATCCCAACTGCTCCCGTCTGGCCAATGAGATTATGGCTTCCCCAATAATTGGGGTATGTTGTGAGGCTGAAGGTAGGAGAAGGAGATAGGGAAGAGGAAGGTGGGGAAGAACCTGGCTATTCAGATCTGGTGACCAAACACGACTAAAGCCATTTCAAGCAACGTTTCAATTCTGAATGACGGTCTTACACCAGGGCGATACTGAGAGTATTTTCCACTCTGGAACGTGCCGCAAATATAATATATATTATTTTAAATGAATAAATTGCGAAATAACACAAATTAATCAAATAAAATTTATTTGCCACGCCGGGATTCGATCCCGCGACCTTCGGATTGCCGCTGGACTACGCCGACCAGATTATTCCGCTTTAATCGTCGTCTGCAAATGGTTCCCAATGCTTGGATTCCATCCCCAACCTCGTGATTCAAACCTTTTGATAAACTTACGCGATTAATGAAGTTTTAAGTTTTAAACAGTCAACCTTTTCTTTCATACATTAGTATTAAAATTAAATTAAAAATTATTTCATACGTTAAGTCATGGCGCGTAATTATCAACAATGTATATTTCCCTTTTCAATAGGTAGCTAGTTTTTGCAATTTGATCATTGCAAATTGATAGTGTGGTAGGTTACTTTTGGAGAAAGGCACAGTTCGTTTGAGAGATATGTTTTTAAAATTGAAACATTATTTTTTTTTAACTTTTCTAATTATCTAATCCCATGTCCGAATATTTTCATCCAAGTACGCTGGTTTCAATAGCGATGTATTTATCGCAGTGAGAGCTGTTTTTGCAGTTCAATGACTACCTATTTGATAGATCAAACGACCGCCCAGCCTCGGATCTACGACTTTTTCAAACCGTGGCAGAAACTTGATTGTGGTGGAGGGGGGGGGGGGGGGGGTGTCAACTCTTAACAATAATAATACACGTAGGATATTATAAATTGTTCATATCATCCAATCTAATTTTCATTTTAATATAATGGAATCTTACAGTTCACTTTTCATCCACTTCTCGAACGACCGAAATAATATATACATTTTCGCACACTTGATAAAAGTAATGACAATACATACAATAACAAAAATTAACTAATTTTAAAGTTTACATTGCTTTTGTACGTGATTAGCGTGTTTTTTTTGTCTATTTTTACCTGCCTACGCCGTCAGCGTGCCATTTCAACATCACCACGTGTTGTTACACAAAATTATAAATTGATTTCGAAAGATTGTTCTTTTATCTAGTAAACGTATGTTTTAAATTGTGAGAATAAACGTTAATTTTTAGTATAATAAGGTTATACCATAGTTCGTTGGCAGATTTGTTAAATTTAAAAAAAAAAGATTTTGTATTATACAACACCCATTTCAAATCATATAATCATGCAGTAAAATAAATCAATACGTTATCTGGTAAACGTATGTTACAGAATTTTTAGTTTTATTTAAATAAAACCATTAAAAAATATATACCTACCTGTGTTTCTTGACGAAAATTGGTTCGTTTGTGTATTTATAGGCGCACTTACAGACTAATGTATTTCAGATTTTTTTACATTCTTAGTTTGCTCAGACATTATTGAAAAATTATAAATACTTATGATCAAAAAATAATTACAAAAAGTACATAATTTCAATAGTTTTATCAACACGCCTTTTAGCATTTTTGGATGTAGGTATAAATTAAAGCAAATTTGGAATGAAATAAAATCGATATTGAGTTATAATTTTAAAAAGCTGGTACGGAGAGTAGGTAAATAATCTTTCTCATTGGAACCGCCTTGTACGATCGTAAGAACATCTTTCGACGAAATGTGGATTTTTGGCCGCTGGCTGGTTAAACGCTCTTAAGAGGCCGCAACTCTACCGATTTCTTACATATCTCCCTTGAACATTTGAAGTTTTTAAGCTCTCAAAAAAATATATGTTATTTTTGAAGATAATGTCTAGATGCTGCCCAAGCCGAAACGCAAATTATTTGAAATTCCCTCGATAGAAAAAAATCGCAAAGTATGCTCCAAAAATTATTCAAAACAAGTCTGTTTCTATTATCTTATAAATTATATTTGTGAATAAATTCACAATGTTTCTTTAAATGATATTTAAGATGCTCCCCAAGAGATTTTTGCTCTATTTAAACGAGTCGTGTTTTATTAAACATTTTCGCATCGATTTTGGCGCTGTAAATGTTAGCGCTCTCCTCCAACATTCGAAATTTCGTATCTCTTCATCTTCTTCTTTTCGAGCCCGGTTGCGGAGCCTTAACAGTGGCACCTCATGTGCGATTTTACGACATATTATTGTTGTGCGACGATAATTATTTAAATAAGTTTTATCCTCAAAATAATTGCCTGAACACTTCGGGTCAAATCCGTATGCCGTAAAATAGTTTCAAAAGACGATAAAAATCAAATGAGGGTTATCGTCCATTTCGTACCCCACTCCTTCTTCCTCTAAAAACACTCGCTATCGCAACGCAACGCTCGACAAAATATAATTATTATTAGAAACTATAATAATCGTAATAAAGCACGACGCGACGTGTTGACGCACTATACATCAAAATGTCTTCTTGTCGAGTTATTGTGGTGATGTTCACATTGATAACATATTGTTCATCTCTGAAAAACTATGCTGGAGGACATATTCGTGAAGGTACATATTATTTTATATCAAATATTAATTAGTGTAGCAGTATTTTATTCTAGGAGGAGTTTAGAAGACTGAGGGTGGATCGTTTAATAGAATTTAAAAAATTCATCAAATTTTTAACTTAAAATCCGACTTCTGTGAAAGTTCTTTTCAAGTTTTGTTATTATTTCATGACGGGCTGATTGTTCACAGTTCTTAGATTATATGGATTTTAATAACTTTGTACATTATAATGCGAAACCACTTTCATTTTTTTCGTTTCTACAGGCAAATAATATTATATTGTAATTACCTAGGTATTATCGGTTGGTTTTTTATTTTTTATTTATTAGTAGACCCACAAAGCTGTCATATGGCAGCATGTCTGCAGGTTCTAACAATTTAAACATTCTTAATATAATATCTAAGAAAATATTTGTAAATACATTTATAGTTTTAAGGAAACATTAGAATAGATCACATAGTAATATTAGATAATTTAACTTACATCTATAAATATATAAGATATTTCAATATACCTGCCTAATAACAAGATATGTAGGCAGCTATATTAAGATATTCAAAGATACATGGAGTTTTCGTTCATTAACCATAGTTTTATCATTTTAGGACATAGTCTCTCATTTTTTTCAAATTTTATGTTTTTATTGAAAATCACTGGTATTAGATATTCAAGAATACGGCTTCCATATTTATTTAATATTCGAGGGAGTTTTTAGGCCCTTTCCTTCTCTAAATCTTGTTGTATGTTTGTGTACAAGTAGGTGTTTGTGAGGTTCCGTGACAAACCTTGTGTTTTATTCCATACTTGCTGAAGTCCCCGGTGTTACCCGGGATTTTTGAAGCATTTTTAGAAATTTAATGTAGACCGTGACCTATCTCCTGTTTTTAAAATTTCGTCAATCTCGAAATAAAATTGTAAATTTGTATAAACAACAGCAAATTCAACCACCACATACACTCTACATAGATATGTAGATATCGAGACAAGACCGGTCTGCTGGTATAATATATATTTTCCTCGTTTTCCTCATACAAATAAAAAGCGTTTATTTATTTTTATTTTAACTTAATAAGTAAAACCTGAAATTATAATATTTAATCACTCAAACAAAATTAGTGGCTCTCAATCAAAAATTTGAAAGAGAAAAAGATTCGGTCACGTCTAGGAATTGAATCCTGGGTTTAAAAAGTTTTTTTGGGTAATAATTAATTTTTTTGGGTAATAGCCGTATTGCGTTTATACAAATATCATAACGCCAGAGCTCACCACTGTATTGTGCCGTGTTGCGTTTAACCAAATATCATCATAACACCAGAGCTCACTTCTGCGGGCGTGCGCACTACACATCACCAAAGTTTCATCGCAATCTGATAAATGGTATAGGAAATAATTTCATAACGCCAGACCTCACTAATATATATATAGAAACCATCGCTCACATCAAATCTTCATAGTTTCATCGCAATCGGATGAATGGTTTACGGACACACAAGGAACAAATAAAGAAACATACATTTTTTTTGTATATTAAACGAAGATTATAAAAACAACAGAACATTGTTTACAGTGACGAAACAATTTAGAGATATCAAATAATGTTAAATTAATGGTAAAGAAAATAAGTTGTGTGTTGATTACCTATCAGAGAGAACACAAATAACAAAATATGGTGGTATAACATCTGAACCACATAGTACTAATAAAGGCGTTCCGCAGGGTTCTGTCTTAGGTCCATTGCTGTTCATTATATACATGAATGATATTTTCAAAGTTTTAAAGCATTGTACAATTAAACTATTTGCTGATCATACGTTGTTGTACATAGCCTGTAAAAATCTAAAGGACGCCATTGACAAAATAAAAATATATTTAAATTATGTAGCGCTTTGGCTTCACCAAAACAAACTAAAAGTGAATGTTACGAAAATATATATATATATTTTTTTCAAATATATTTTTTTAATTGTGGATAGCCTAGGTGGAAACGAGCAGGAAATACTAAAAATTGATAACAAAAACATAGAAATGGTTAGCAGTATTAAATATCTGGGTGTAATATTGGATACACTTAAAACAATAACAAAGAAAATTGCTAAAAAAATTGGATTCCTTAAAAGGATCAGAAATAACTTGGATCTCAAGACAACGTACCTTGTTTACATATAAATTATTGTTCTAGTGTTTTATTCCTATGTAACGAAGCCCAAAATAATAAACTACAGGTTATACAAAATAGGGGGGTGAGGATGATTTTAAAATACAATATGTTTACTAGAGTTAAAATCATGTTACAAAGTTTAAATATGATAACAACAAAACAACATATAATATATAATACATTAACTACTAATTGAGCTAGAATTCCCTCACCAAACATAAGAGCATTGTCTCTTTATGGTGAGGAAATGCAATTTTTTTTTTTATTGTTAAAAACTTACGTAACCGATGTAATTTTATTTGTATTTTAAATCATTATTGCCAAATAGATACAAATAAAATAAAAATGATATGCAAGCTTCAAAATAATATGATCCCAAATTATCTGCAGAGTAATATTACGTTTCAAGAAAATGTAAATAAATAAATAAATGTAAGTAAATAATTATCCTTCGAGAAGACGCGGAGACTTTAGGCTTCCCAAAACTAAACTTTCATGCACACAAAATAGCGCGTTTTATAAAGGGCAAAAACTTTATAACAGTCTGCCAAATGCCGCAAAGGAAGCCTCAAGTCTTAGCACTTTTCGTAGGATATGTGCATTATATATGTAAAGAATGTTTTTTGATATGTAACAATCTAATCAATATTATTTTAGTCACATAGTTATCTGTTTTCCTTAAAATGTATTTTTGGCTATTAATCTTTTTTCTCCCTCTTAAAATGTATTTGTAAAAATATAACAGTATCTCTAAATTGTATTTGTATATATTTTCTTACTAGATGTATAAAAAAATTGCATACCAACATCTAAATAAATATTCAAAAACAAACCAAAAAACAAACTTTGTTTGTAACCACGATTTATTTATTTAATTTTTTTATACCGACCGGTTTCGCTCATCACAAACATCTTCAGGGTCTAAAATCAAAATTAAAAAATATATATTGTGTGAGATTATATATACCTAGAAAGAGACAAAACATGACATAAACGAGCAGTGAGAGTATACTTTTCGTTTACTTTCATGAGAAAATATACTTTTCGTACTTTCTCACGTTCATATCTACAGAAAGAGAGAAAACATAAAATAAAGGAACAGCGAGAAAGTATGGGAATGAGAGATCGACAGGGAGTACGACAAGGCTGTATCCTGTCGCCACTATTATTTAATCTCTATTAAAACTGTCTTTAAAAAAACCCCAAGTAATACCGAGAAGGGTCTGAAGATCAACGGAGTTGTCATTAATAATATAAGATACGCAGATTATACTGTATTACTAGGTGACCGCATTGATGACCTCCAAGACCTATTAAATCTTGTTAATAATGCTGGTGAGCAACTGGCCCTAACAATCAACGTCAATAAAACTAAATGGATGACATTTGGACGACTAGATCACTGTGATACAGTTAAATGGTTGCAATGTCGAAAAGGTGGAAAGATTAAGATACCTCGGCAGTATTCTCACGGAGACTCTTGACCCAGATGTAGAGGTTAGGTGCAGAATTGAAGCAGCAAGAACTGGATTCAACAAAATAAAATCCCTCTTCTGCAATGACAATATCAATTTAAAACTAAGACACGGAATGTTAAAATGTTATGTGTGGTCGGTCTTGCTGTATGGATGTGAGACATGGACCTTGAAAGTAAATAACGTTGGGGGGACCTGATAGGGCACACCAAGAAGAAGAAGAGAAGGTATACTTTTCATACGTTTTCATGAGAAACTACACTTTTCATCCATTTTCATGAGAAAGTACACTTTTCATTCATTTTCATGAGAAAGTATATACTTTACACACTTTCTCGCTGTTCCTTTGTTTTACGTTTTGTATCTTTCCGTGTGGATATACATAAGCTCACACGATGTTTTTTTTTTCAGATTTATTTTATTCCCTGAAGATGCTTGTAATTGTTTTATTTCTTTAAATTTTCTATTCAGTTTGCAGTAGATAAATGAAGGATAATAAATGATGCGATAGATTTGTTCCGTCAGGTTATGACTGCTTCCATACGGTGACAGGGGACGCAGGGAAATGCACCCTGATGAAGGATTGCCCGGCGGCTCTAGCGCAGAAACCAACTGCTTACAGACAAGTACAGGTATTAGATGATGTTTATAGTGCACTTAGGGCCGTCTGTTTCAACAGAAAGCTAAATCGCGTCATAAAGTTAAATTTTAACTGTCATTTAAAGTAACAAGGATGTTAAATAGGACCGCGCGCTGTTTCAAGTGTATTTTCGCTAAAGTAATAGTTGTCAGTGTGGCCAGTCTAAAAAGCAGAATATTCCTTGGAATTATGTGGAAAAATGCATCAAAATATTTTTTTATGCGGCAACACCGTAAACTAAATCTTAAAATCGGAACAACTGTCAAAATATCCAGTTGTATTTTGTTGCGCACCGCAGTGTCTGACGGCATTGTTCCGATAAAAAAGTAATTGTATGAATATTTACAAAGAAATGACGACCTATTATAATACAAATACTATACAATATGAATATAATTTACTTTCCAGCAGTTGTGATATCTCCTTGAATTTGAAGTGTCACATATTTTTCGAGATATTCAATTCAATTTATTTATGGTATCGAAAACAGAAAAACATACATTTTATAACTTTTTTTAAATCCGTTTGTAAGAGTATTACATTAAACGTCAGCACTTAGTAGGTGTACAAACTATACTAGCATTGATAGAGCTTGTCTTTTAAAGGCAGCTTCACTCGCTAGGTTCAGGCCCTACCTACTGCTCGTGTTATATTTTTGTAATGTTTATGAGACACTAAATCAATTTGAAGTCTTGTAAAACTTGCTATTCATCCATTAATAGAGCTTGTCTTTAAAAGGTAACGCTAAATATGTCGATATCAGAATTGATTCTGTTCAACAGCAAGATTTTTTCAATATGCGGCGCCGCGCCGAAAATTCGAGATCATCCCAGACAACCAAATTCTTGACGCGGGGTCGAAATGTTTTTGATTTTCGCTACAAGACATATAGGATGAGGAATTCATTGTCACTATCATCGTGTTCTACAATATGTATCATGATTACTATGTTAAAGCGCGGAATTCCGTAGATTACGGAGCAGAACTGTTATAAATAAACTGAGAACTGTCAAATATGCCAATATGGCGGAGTAACTCTAGAGTAACTATCGGTTTTCAGAAAGTTAATACAAAAGTTAAAAGTAACATGAAACAAGCAGTCAAATTGATTGAAAAACGCATTTTGGTGAAATTTAACTTTAGTAACTGCTTTTTGCTTTACTTTTACATTAGCGAGCGTTGAAACAGACGGCCCTTATAGTGTTCTTAAAACCCATATTAGCATCTCATTAAAGATTTTATTCCAAATACACTTTGGAAACTTATGTGCGGTGTTTATAATATGTACAGGGTATAACATCATGAGCCCGAAGAATTTTAACCAATGATCCTGAGAATATCATTTTTTTCCTTATCATTTTTTTTTTCAATTAAAAAAATAAATATATATTTTTCCGTCACACGTCGCAACTGAGTGGTCCGGTATATAGTGGCGGGACGCATGATAAGCACTCCGTATCGTTCTAACAGCACGGTAAAACTCGAAACAGTGCGCACATCGCTCGATCCCGTCGCGACCTATATGGATGCAATCGACGATGGGTAAAGAAATGGGTAACGACTTATGATTTAATTTTTTTTTTATCAACCCCTAACCCCGCCTCCAACTGTCCAACACCTTACATTTTTTTATGATTTGTAGAAAAAATAAAAACATCAAAAATGTAGGACACCAAAATTTTATTTAGATTTTTGTACTCCAAATAATGTCAGGAATCACTGTTTAAAACAAGTAAAGTACGTCTCTTAATACCCTGTATATATATATATATATATATATATATATGTTCGCATTTTTGGAGGCGGTTATAAGTACCGGCGCCCCGGGAAACATTTATTGGATAACTAACACATGTGCAATAGGTCACCCCAAGGGGTTCGCTACGTTTGGTGACTTAGCAGGAGTGCCGGGTTCATGGGTTGAGGTTTGTTAGAATCTTGGCGGCCCACCTGCAGTGTGACGGGCCGGATCGTGAAAAACTGGTTGAGGAGGTCTTTTGACCTCTTCAGCCAGATTCCTTCGACCCATTGCCTTGCACCGCAGTTAAAGTAATGGATTCATACGTCCGTCACTCCTGGCCGCACCAGATTCCTACCCACCCCTCATACATATTTCATTCCCAGAACTTTCTCGTCTTCCTTTCCTTCCACAAAACATCCCCTAATATGACATATAAGCCCTTCCCCTAAGATGACATAGGGAAATTATTTTCCTCAAGGCCTTCTGTGTGGAGCTAATGTAAAAAAATTATATGTCATAAATCATAATCACATCATAAAATATGTTTTTATAATACGGTGGTGTTTATTCAAGATTCCTGTGATCATTTACAAATAATTATTTAATGTTTAGAAGTATTAAATTGTTGCCCTAAAAGTGGTGGTTGTAAAAAGAATGTATTGTGTTTACAGATGTGCAGTTTCTCCGGCAAGTACTCCCTCGTGTGCTGTATGCCTTCCTTCACTCCGCCCGTGCCCATACTTGAAGGTAATACATATTCCTTGCATTTACGAATACCAAGCAGTACCCGTCATCGGAGAGTACATCATGTTCATCGTTCAGATTCCATTATTATGTGGTGAAAAGTGAGCCTCGTTTCACATGTGCCGGATAAAACCGTCTGGTACCGGCCGGCTGCCGGCTAAAGGTCTCTGTCTCTGCCGGCCAGTCATGTCCGGATGCCGGATGGCCGGCATTTTTCGTGTAGTAGAGTATAATACTCAACTAGCAGTTAAATATTCAGTCATATTATTGCTGTGAATCCTTTCCAGTTACTTGCCATTCGACTTACTATTGTGTTCACTCTGAGTTGTAGATATGTACATATTATTATTATTGCTGTTGTGTGTGTGAATAGATTTTTGATTCTGACTACTTTATGTTTTGAAATTTAGTAAGCAGATTATTAGTTTATATTATAGTTGATATTGTGTTTTTATATCTTCTTTTTTTACAATTTTCAAGATAATATTTTTGTTTACTTCTTACGGGTACAGGACCCTTACTTTTTAATTATAATTTTAATTATGTGAAAATCTTTTATTGGATATTATGTGTATTATTTATGTTATTATTGTAAATGTAAAATATCTGTTGTTTCTCTTTAATAAATAAATAATAAAAAAAATTATAAAAATAAATAAAATAAAAAACTTCAAATGGAAGCGTCCACAGTAGCCAGCCGTAGTCGTCCAGTAGCTAGGTGTGCATGATAGTGTTTTTAGTTCGCTCAAATATTTGAAATTTACGAAATTTCCCCAGAATATTGACCTTATAAAATTGGAACGAAATACCACTGTCTATTTCTATTCGAATATCAAAAAACTCTGCGACGAATGGTTGCTGACTGCACAATCAACCGCACAACATACTAATTGGTAGAATTTACAATTAAAGGAATGGAAACTTATGTTTTTGTTTTTGATTTGATTATATTTTGTTAATGAATTGATTATACACATATTATATTTAAATTTTAATATTAATATTATTAGCTTAAATTTGAATTCTGTTTTAATTATATATTTTTTAAATTTTATTCCTTATATTATACCTATTGTGTATTTAATTAGAGATTTTATTTATTTATATTTTTTATAAAATTTTATTTTATTTTTTAAATTTTATTTAATTATTTATTTTGTGTATTATATTAGAGGCACTGCTGAAAACCAGTCGCTTCGAGGAGAAATATTCACGTTTTGCTGAGCAGTTATCTTTTTGTCAATAGAATCAATGATAAATAGGTTTTATTAATAAATTTTATACATTTTTGTTTATTTATCATCGATTCTAAAACCTATTTATGAATAAATGTTTATAATTATTATTATGTAGTGAATATTTCAATGATCAATCTTGTTACGCAATTAGGTCTCGAACCGCCTGATTACTGACTTATAGGCAAATTAATAATGAAAAACAACACAATGTTCAATTTTAAATACAATATTTACAAAGCCCCACAGCTAGCTCGATCGGCAGGGTCTCGTGTTTTAAGTTCGCTTGTGTACTTGATTCTGGACATTCATCGCTTCATTTATTGAATAAATACAGATAGGTTTATGATAAATTAAAAGATCTCTTGTCACTTTTAAATAACTGAAGAATATATTTATGAGTCGACGCTACTAGGGAAAAAGCCCTAAATCTCTTTGTGAACTAAATCTTAATGATTCTAAAACACAAGGAAAGGGATTATTGGATTATTTATAATTATATCAAGTTTACATACGTTTTCTCGCACGGGTTACATCTGAGCGGAGCTGGCTCCTCGTCAGAAAACATCACTGAGTTGATTTTAATCTCTAAACACGTATTCCAAACAACTTTTGAAAATGAACGTTTAGTAGGAAAGCTAAAACCAGAAGAAGTTGGAGAGGCGCCCGCAGCCCTTCGCCGCCCGCCTCGCCCCTCCCCCACCGAATTCTTGGCCAATCAAAAACGTCTAGCCAATGTTGCAAACTTTTGACAACTAATTTTAAATATTTAGTACCTGGCGATGGAAATAATCTTGTAGGGGTAGGAAGTTAAGATTTGAGAAAGTACTTCATGACAATCTCCAGAATTTTGAGAATTTTCTCTGGGTTTTGAGATATTTTAGTTCATTCATCATCACTGGTTTGCTAGCTTTCCGGGGCCGGGAGCAAACCGGGTACTGTGTTAAATATTTATTTTAACCGGACAGCTTCACCTGGCACGTGTGAAGCAAAATTGAACATTTTCACTTTCGAAATTCATTATTTTTTCAAATCAATATAATCGTAACTATTAATTCGATATGTAATTGTATTCGATGGATGAAATTTACAAACCTAACTGCTTACCTGATAATAATATTAAAAGTACAATTGTGACAATGTTTGTTAGGAAACTCATGCACGCTGAAGCACAGTCGGGCGGAAGGGATTTGCCGGCCATTCGACGCCTGCCCGAAAGCCGTACAAGCCGCCGGCCGCGCCGTTCTGCCGCAAGTAATTTAAAATAAATAAATAGAAAAATCAATCTCCATAGCAAGGGTGATATTCTTGAAATAAAACATAACAAAATATTTCCAGCTATGTGAATCGAACGGAGTAAAGCCGATAGGAGAGGAGCCACCACTGGTTTGCTGCGACGAATCCATCTCGCCGAGAACGGGTTCTAAGGCGAAAAACTGTAAGACAATATCCAAATTTATATTCTAATAATCCGTTCAGCAATTCGAACCGTTTTAAGGATCAGATGGGTCCCTCTATCGGTTCTCACGTCAAGACTTTCCTTTTGTTTTTTTTTAAACGAAGCTACTATGAAATGATTCTAAAAGCCCCCGACTGTCCCTATACGGCACAATATACATATACATACCAATAAATTTAAAGTTCTCATCTGAGACAGTTTGTTCCTCTTCTTGAAGCTAGTAAAGTTTTTTCAGCATTGACAGTCACTTTTTTTTTTTTTTTTACATTAACTCCACACAGGAGGCCCTGAGGAAAATAATTTCCCTCAGGGCCTATGTCATCTTTGAGGATGCTGTGTGGAGGGTCTTTTTGAGGAAAGGAAGGAGTGAACATGGGTCTTGAAGAGAACCATGTTGTAGGAGGGAGGAAACACAGAGGCTGGTAAATCATTCCACATCCGAGCTGTTGAACTCAAGAACGAGTCGTAAAAACGACCCGTTCTCATGTGACTAATGTCAACCGTGTACAAATGTTGGGCGCGTGTTTGGCGTGTTTCCCGACTATGCACCGGTGCCGAGGGGATCAACGACGCTAGTTCCTCGGAGCATTTTCCATTGTAATACCGGTAGAACAAGGACAGCATTCCCACCTGACGCCAGTGCTCCAAAGATTGCAATCCGTCTGTTAAGATGGGAGAATCTATCAAACGGACCGCCCGTTTCTGCACAGAGTCAAGGGTTTTTTTTAAGGTATTTTGGAGCTCCAGACCAGAGGTGGCTGCCAAATTCAACCGTGGGGCGCACTTGCGATTTGTACAGGGTTAGCAGTTGTGTACTATTAAAGTATCTGGGGGCCCTGTACAGTACGCCCAGTTTCTGAGAGGCTAATTTAACTCTGGTTTCTATGGAGCCCCCATACCTGAGCTGGTCACTTAGAGTAACACCAAGCATATCAATGGAGGTCCTGTTCGGAAGAATGCTTCCGTTGAAGGAGACTAGATTATCATTTCGATCCCTTTTAGACGTTATCAAACATGATTGGGTCTTTGAAACATTAAATTCGACGAGGTTATTCTTACCCCAAGAGAAAACACTCTCGAGGTAACCGTCCATTCTCTGCTTCAAAGCCCTCCGAGCTATTGGGGTTTGTGTGCCCTTTGGAGGCTTGTCAAACAAAAAGCTATCATGGACTGTACTGTCATCCGCGTAACAATGAATCGGTGCACATGACAAGAGGTCGTTGATGTGCAACAGAAACAAAGTCGGAGACAGAACCGATCCCTGTGGGACACCAGCATTTATCGAATGCGAGGAAGAGGTGAAACCGTCAGCAACCGCCTGAATCGACCTCCCCCTCAAAAAGTCGGCACTCCACGCACACAAGGATGCGGAAAGTCCGTACGAACGCAGTTTGTTGACAAGCGCTCGATGCCAAACCCGGTCAAAGGCCTTGGAAATGTCCAGTCCAACCGTTTGGGTCTCACCAAAACGTTCCAGGCACCGTCCCCAAACATGCGTCACATACGCGAGAAGATCACCGCACGAGCGGTTCCGCCGGAATCCGTATTGACGGTCGTTAATAATTTTGTTCTTCTCGAGGTATGTGAGCAGTTTGTCGTTGATCACACGTTCCATCACTTTTGACAGGACAGATGTGATCGCTATGGGGCGGTAGTTGGCTGGGTTGGAGCGGTCACCCTTTTTTGGAATGTGGTGAATGATCGTTTTTTCCAACCAGAGGGCACAGAGCCAGACTTCAGGGACATCTTGAAAAGCTTCGTCAAAATTGGAGCTATTTCTACAGCGCACCTCTGCAATACCAGGGCAGGAATTTCGTCAGGCCCGCTAGCTTTTCTAACATCAAGCCCTCGTAAGAAATGAAGTACATCCCTATGCCGGATCCTCAGCTTTTTCATACGAAAACCGCAATGAGGAACCGACGGCGGGGACCTTGATCATTGAGGGTCGAGTTTTCCGCGAATATTTTGCCTAATAAGTTAGCCTTTTCGGCGGCGGTATTTGCTAGAGAGCCATCAGGTCTGGTAAGAGGTGGCAGACTGGGTTTGCAGAAATTGCGACCTATTGAGCCCGCAAGCGACCAGAACGCTCTGCTACCGTGCGGGCAGGCAGCCAGCTTTCTGCTGATCTGCATGTCGTGCTCGAATTTTGACCTGTTAATGATCCTCTTGCATTCGTTTGCCATTTTGTTATATACTATTCTGTTTTCGGACGTTCGAGATGTGTTGTAGGCTCGGTAAGCCGCTTGTTTTCGTCGCACTGCCTCGGAGCATTGTCGACTGAACCACGGCTTTGAGCCCACACCAGTTTCTTTGACAGTGGATTGGATGAAGCCATCCATCGCGGATGTGATGACTTCACCAATTTCTTGAGGGATCCGAAGTCCGAAAACAGACAGCTGACCACGGGAAAGCATTGAAATGAGCCCGCAGACCAAACCAATCTGCTGATCTATAGTGCCACACTTTTCTCTTCAGCCGCTCGTTTGGCGGTCTGAAGGTTACGGGGATTGACGTCGTCACCAAGCAGTGGTCGGACGATCCTAGAGGCGCTGTGACCTCAATCTTGTAACCGTGTGGCACAATGGTTAAAAACAGGTCTAACAGATTAGAGCGGTGAGTCTGGACATCAGGAACCCTTGTAGGCTCCTGAACCATTTGCTCCAGTCCGTAGCAGAGGGCAAAAGATTCCGCCTCTCGTCCAGCCAATGGTCCTGAGAACTTTAACCAAGGCTCGTTATGAACATTGAAGTCCCCCAGGACCACAAACTCTGCCGTAGGGAAGCGGGGCAAGAGGTCATCAACAATATTGCTTAGATGTTTGAAGAGTTCGGACGTATCTGAAACGCTTAGGTTCGGTGAGCGGTATAAACACGCATAAAATCTTACCGTACTGGCAAGATTGACGCGCACCCACATTACGTCGAATTTGGAGTTCTCCAGAATCAACAGCCGCACACAGTTGACATCAGCTCGGCTGAAGAGACAGACACCCCCTTTGGGTCTGAATTTGCCCATGAGGGTGAAACCCGGGCAATCCAGATAGGAGGCGTCTGTAGGCTCAGCTATCTGCGTTTCGGAAAGGAAGAGAAGGTTGGGACGTTGGGTGAGAAGGTGGTGGTGGACTGAGTTTAAGTTTTTGTGCAGGCCGCGAATGTTGGTGAAGTTCACCAACAGTTTTGGCCTGCACCGGGGACTCCTGCTTCTCGCCGTTGTAATAACGTTAATTGATGTTATTGTGTTATTCATGATTTTATGTTGTTTAATTTTTACTTTTTGTTATGAGGGGAAAGGAAGGTCTGGAAGTAAGGTTGAGGGGTGGGTGGGAAGCTGGGGATCAGAGTGTCCAGGAGTGACGGACGTATGAGTCCAACCCACCCACTGCGGTGCGAGGCGATGGGCTGGGAGAGTCCGGCTGGAGAGGTCGCCCAATGCGCCCCAAACGCTACTGCTGGGTCCCCTCCGGTCACGAACCGGCACAACAGCAGCGGCAGGGTTTAGGGCACTTAGTGCCGAATCTGCAATATGTTTTTTCTTGCTTTTCTGTGTCATCTGGTGGTACTCTTGGATTTTCTAATTATTCTTCGCGGAGTTACCTTGATGCTATAACTTTTTTTTTCATTCTTTTAAATAAGGAATAATGGGGGGAGGGGCAAGAATGGAGCCCTGTGTTACACCGGAAGCTATCCTTCTCATAATTATTATTCTGTTTGTCTTATATTTTAGAAGAAAGTTTTCTTGAAAATAACTGCATAATTTTTTAAAAAATGAGGGTTGGGTTGGCACTTTCTTATAACATGTTTTTCTTTTTTTAGTGTTCCATTTTATAAGAGAGATGCTAACGATAATATGAAGGAAAATGTAAATAATGGTTCTATCGAAAGATTTGAAAACTTTTGTTGTTATATTGGGCTCGTATTCTTAAATTTGATTTTTTTGTTTTCAAATCTGAAATATTTGTTAATGAAAGCGAAAGTGTTGTTGTAGGTATCGAGTGTAGGCAAGATATCGATCGTCCAGTTGATTAGTCAGACATCTCCAAAAAATTGAAATTTGTGTTGAGTGTGCAGTTATATGTAAAAGTCTACCCTTTATCTGGTACAACACTCTGATTACTCATAAAAACCATAAAATCAATTATAATGCAAAAAAAAACTTTTAATGAAATAAACTAAGTGTTGATCTTTTCTGGGTGATAAGGGATATTTCAAAATATCATACTAATGTGACGGACCGTTATACCTATCACTGCTATTTTATAGCATATTTAATACGTTAAACAGAGACACGCGTGAATAATATTTGATTTATGGTGAGCATTCGAATATTTCTTCCTCATTTCTTCAAAACTTAGTATTTGGCGATATCTGACTAATAAACAGGAAGATCCATGTGTCTAGTGATTCCATTACTAATAAATACTGATATATCTATCCTAGATTAGTTCTACCCAAGAGATATTTTTTTCCACATTCTCTATTAAATTTGAAAAAATACATGTGAGTTCACAACTTTTTTTTCTATTTTATGTTTTGGTCTATCTTACCGGTTTCGCAATATTTGGGTTAATTATTATTAACTGTTTTAATTAAATATTTCCAAACGAGTGTTGGTACTTTTTGTTTGCAGATTGCCGGCAGCTGAAAGAAAGGGACGAATGGAAAAAAGCACCTCAGTCACCTTGCGCGACCCGCTCGGGAACTATGAAGACCAGCCAGGAGGCCCCGCACTTGGTGACTTATTTTATTATAAGTTTCATCCATTTAGGATATAATTAAATATCATAAATAATACCATAAATATTTTTTGTATCAATTTATTTAGTACCAACAGAATTTTTTTTTTTTCTGCACGTGGAAATATTTCAGTTTTATTGCAGTTTACAATTTATTAATAATGTACCAATATTCAGTGGAGACTGGAATACAGTAGAATTTTTAAAACAATACTATCGAGTTCCCGGTATGCATTGCAATGCCACTTAAATAAAGAAATTGTTTCTCCCTGCGTATCCACTTTCGCCTACCTTCCCCTCCCGCTTTCCCCTCCACCTTCTCCACCATCCACTCTCCCCTATTCATTCCGCTTCCACCCATCCCGGATTCCCCTCCCCCTACCTCCCTCCCTCCCTGCGGCTAAACTGTATGAAATACACTAATTTTTCAAACAATTCACGCGCCCCTTTTGGAAATGTTTAATGTGTATTGATGTATTTGTTGCAGGCCATGCTCGGGGAAGAGAGCGTTTCCGGGTACCTGTGGCGCTCCGCTGCGGCCTCGCTCCTCAGCGAGCGCTGGTTGCTGGGCAGTGCCTGGAGCTTCGCGCGGTGGCCGTAAGACACACATTTTATATTCATTTAAAAAATCAACCCGTAAAAAACAAACTTTATACTACAATAAAAGGGTTGTCCAAGAATTAAAACTGTTCTAAGTTTATAATCTATATTTACAAAAAAATCGTATGAAATTTTAGGTACAAATCCTCCACTGTGTTTCGACATAGTCCCCGTTACAAACGATGCACTTGGTAAGCCGTGGCACAAGATCCTTGATTTCCTTATCGCAGAACTCCGCCGCCAAATATACTATCACTTCTCCCTCCGCGTTCTAGTCAGTCTCCAAAGGCTTACCGGTCAAATGTTGCTTCAGGTGAAGAAAAATATGCAACTCATATCATTGATTGTCTTTTTGACCCGAGCGCTTTCAGTAGTTCACTTTTTTACACTGAATGATTGCGAATGTGAAGAGTTTCGAAGTATGCGATGCGACGACTTTTGACTTTTGAAATAATGGCGTTCAGAGCACCGGGCCAATTTAGGCCCCTTTCTCTTTCATCGTGAGTTATTTGGTTGTAGAAGTGTGATTTTAGGTGTTTTGTTTAATTACTGGGGAGTTTGGGATGGGGGAGGGAGGGGGAAGGTGAAGTTTTTGGGGTGGGGTAAGAGAGAGAAGGGGGGTAAGAGTGAGAAGGGGGGGGGGCTTTGGGGAGGGATTGGGGAACAAGGGGGAGGGGGTGGTAGATCGGTGGGTTGGAGAAGTGGTGAACTGATGGGTGAGGGTTGCGTTGGGCTTGCCGGAGGTGTGGGGGAGGGGACGTTTGTTGTTGGGGGGGGATTGTTTGCATTTTGTGAGGATGAACGGGGGGGGAGGTTTCTTTAGACGGACTCGTTTGCGGGATGGTTTGAGGGGTTCCCAGGCCTTTTTGGGGCCTGAGTTGTCAGCAGTTGGTTGGATTGACTGGGTGTCGCTGGGGTGTGAGGAGACGGAGTGGAACCTTTGCCCCCTGGTTGGGGGGTTGGGGGGGAAGGTTGGGCCGGAGGTGTTGAGCGAGAGTGAGCCGTGAGGAGAGGTTTGGGGGACGGTGGAGGGTCGGTTTATTTGGGGGGTGGTGGGGTGTTGATCGGTTGGGGGGGCAGTCAGGGGGTGAGCGGTTGGAGGGGTGGTATGGGGTTCATCGGTTTGGGGGGTAGATGGTGGGCAGACGGTTTGGTTGTCGGTAGGGGGGCGGGTGGTAGGGGGGAAGGTAGGGGGGGCATTGATTTGGGCAATGGGGGGGCAATCGGTAAGGGGTGCTGTGAGGGGGCGATCGGTTGGGGGGGCGGTAGGGGGACGGTTGGTTTGAGGGGCAATGGTTTGGGGGGTGAAAGGGGGGTGGTCGGTTTGTAGGGCAGTTGTGGTGGTATCGGTTTGAAGGGGGGTAGGGGGGTGGTTTGGGGAGGTTGGCTGGGGCGAGCTTGGGGGGATATTCAATGAGGAGGTGAGTTCAGCGTCGGGCTGGGGTGAACTGCAGGGGGAGAGGGTACGGGAACTCTTGTGGTGTTTGAGCATGAGTAAGAACACATGGTCTTGGTCTTCTAGGGACATGTTGTCGGGGTCGGGGTGGTTGTCGAAGAAGGAGAGTACCTCGGGGGGAGGGAGGGAAAGCATGATGGATTTGTTGAGATAAAGACGGTGGGGATTTTTAGGATTATTAGTGATTTGCAAAAGAATTTACGACTTGGAGGGTCTTGCTGGAGTGGCACAGGGTCTGGTCAGAACGGTGGTGATGGTGATGATGGTCTGAGTGGAGATTCAGTGGTGGTCTCATGCGGGGTAGTCCTATGGCGAGCGATGAGCCTTACTCTTCTTTCAGGCGGAATCAACTCGAGCCTCAGACACGGGGAAAAAACTGAATTGCATGAAAGTTCAAACCACTGAATTAACTGAAGTTATTTGCGGGAGAAGGCACTGAATGTAGGGAGACGTGAACCCGGTAGGCGGGTGATCGTTGGACGCGAGACAAGACGACGGTTGGAAAAGGCGGGAAAATGACGGCGTCGTCGTTTGTCGGTTGGATTTGGCGGGAAAAACTTGGGCGATGCGACGAGATATTGCGATGGTTGTAAGCGAGTTATATTAACAAAGACCTCGTACCCGCGGTGCTTCGTAAACATACCGATGTTTTGGGGGACAAAGAGAGAAAAGGAGACATTTGTTGCCATAGAATAAATAGTCCTATTCCGAAAATTATAATAATAATAATAAATACGGACAAAGGACATAAAAAACTAATCAAATTGCACCACCGATCTCAAAAAAAAAATTAAAAATGGCTAATAGATCAAGACTTTTTATATTGAATTTTGTTTTAATCTTGTGTATAATATGACTATGAGTAATTTGCCTGTATTATATCTGTCTGTCTTTGTATTTTATGCCTTTATACTGTAATTATTTAAAAGTTTTTCTTCTATTTCTATATTGTGGTATCTTGTTATAATTGTTCTTTTGTGTTATATTAATATTGTTAAATTTGTGTTATATTAATATTTGTTATATTAATATTGTTAAATTGACCTGCTGACAAACTGCTCTGGCAGTTTAGCGGGTGCTTAAAATGAAGAATAGAAAAAAAAACACAAAAAATAACTCCCCTGTAAGCGACGTGAATGCCGTACTTTCAGTAGAAAAATCTGTTCCCATGATATAAATGTCTGAAGCCAGATGGAGGTGTTTGCAAAAGGCTCATTATAATATGTAGCGGGTGATTTTATGCTTGCAGCTTGCTGAAATTTGTAGGCCTTGGGGGAATGTACAAGCCCATCTACTCTCCCGATGTGGTAATGACTATTTCCAGGCGGGTCACACACGAAAACTTCAACGGCAGCCTCACCTGGGTCTACAATGACGTCCTGCTTCTGCAACTCGAGCGACCGTAAGTTAATACACTGTTGGCGATTATAAAGTGCTAAGTAAATGTTTATATTGTCTCCATGGTAAATGACAATAACAACATCCGATAGCCGGCAAGATTTACGATTTAAGCAGTACTTCTGGCAGCGGATGAGCGAACCACACTGCTGCACAATATCCAATAGCCAATTTCTAAACTCTAGACGTGGTTTGGTATATTTATGCTCTAGACCTAGACAGATCTTAGAGTTTAATCGTGATTGATTAATTCGAAATACTTGTTGCGCCTTCTCCTAAATCCAACTTTTCACACAGCCATGTAGTCAACTCATTCAGAACTAATTAGGTTCAAAAGTTATTTTTGATCTGAAAATTCCAATTGGACGGATTAATTATTTAAGTTTGATGAATCAATTGCATTAAATCTGTCTGACAGGAGAATTATTTCAGACCTGGTTGTATTATGCATACTGATTTTATTAACAATTGACAGCCCTGACATTTGTCGTCACTATTAAATTCATATACTTGTGAGAAACACGAGAACACGAATGTAACATTATTCTCCAAAACATACACGACCAACTATCAGACACACTCACTAACTAATTGGAAGCATAATCTGATAGACAAGTTTGGGGGTACTATTGTTGTATTTACTCCATTTTTTATAGAATTAAGCTACTCTTTGCTGTATCCTTCAAATTATAGTAACGATGGTAATGTAGTTTTAGTGATTTGTCTTACAGTATTGTTTCAGTTTTAGTTTATCATATTTACATTACTTCATGCTTTAAAAACTTTTTTTATATAATTTTAGATTGCTTCCTGGGTATATTCTATTCTTATAATCTATGTAAAATCCCAACTTTTTTTTATTTTTATTTTTTTATTTTTTTTTTATTTTTTTTTATTTATATGCATACATATTACAATAAGTTAGAAAATGACTTTGTCTGTCCAACTGGGAAGGATACCCGTTTCAGGACAGCCAAATTGTATATTCAGTTCATAATATTTTTAACATGTGAATGGTTTCTTTCAAGATATCATAGGATATCTTGAAAGAAACCATTTATATACTCAATATATTATGACAAATGATATATAAATTCATTTTTTTATATATACGTAACTTTTTTATATACGTCACTTTATTTGTTCTATTTTTTTTAAGAGAAAAAAAAACTATAACAAATAAAGTTATGATGGAAATAAAAACATATACATGAAATAAAGATATGAGCAAAAAAAATATATAAATTTAAGTACAGTGAGATATGTGTTATCAATAAGTTACGATAAGAAAGAATACAAACATAATATAAAAATGTATACAACCAAAATTTAAAGTAAGGTGATCTTAGGTTTGCAAAATTGCAATAATAACTTTCAATAACACCTTAGTATGTTTCGAGTTCCAATGCGCCGCAGCGCGCTGTTTCGATGGTACGAGTACCTTCAGTACCTCCCACTGCAAGTTGCAGGAGTTCGGAACTGTGGATTTTTATATTTTAGATATAATATTTTAAATTTACTACATTTAATTACATCAATAATTGACTTCAGAATAGGTAAATAGCTTCATTCGGGCGATCACAATTTTGAAATTCTTTCGAGGTCTTTTTGGAGAACATTAACAATTGCATATTAGAATTTACACATTTATATTTATAATTTGCCAATATATGATATTTTAGTTCCCAATTTATTTTTGACTATTTAATTTTAATAAGTACCATAAGTAAGTAATAGAAATAATCCATTTAAACCAGAATGTAATTATGACATGACATATGAATTTCCTATGTATTTATATAGATAATTTCAGGACTTATTTTTGAAACGCCTGGTCGTTATTTTACAAGAATCAAAGAACAGTCGTTATATTACAAGGATAAGAAAACAGAGCAAAAGATTTTTTTTTTTTTTTTGAATAACATAAACTTTTTAGTACATATTAGGTATGTGAGATTGTGTTAGCATATGTTCGCTCTTGACTCTCCCCATATCTAGAAGCCAATTGCTAACCCATTTCCGTAAAGTGCTTGTATTTTTCGATTTCCATGCATCGGGTATGATGTTGAACAATTTAGGCCCTAAGTAGGAGTATTGTCTTTGGGCATGTGATGTGTTTGTAGTGGGTGGAACCACTGGATTCCTCCCTGCATGGCGGGTGTTGTGGAGATGATCAATGGATGATAATGGGCATAAAACCAAATAAAAACTAAAACTTGAGTTTTGATTTTAGGGTGGTGTTCACCGCGGGGATACTGCCGGTGTGCCTCTACTCGAGCGACCTGCTGCCGAAGAGCCAATATCGGGAACTTACCCTTATCAACACTGCATTGAACATTAAAGTAAGTCTCCTCCATCCAATGATCACTGATCACTCTGACGTTTTACTATAAAGCAGGGTGTTTGTTTCCGTGGAAATTTCTTGTAACAGGCAACAGTACGCTAACGATGTGTTATTTCAGAACGAAATGCAGGAAGTGCCGTGGGAAACGTGTTCCATGGAATACGCAGGTAATCCGTTCTTCCCGTATGGATTGAAGAACACCACCCAACTGTGCGCCCGCCCTCTCCCCATTAGCGGACTGAAGAACTTGGAGTGTGACGTAAGCCATTCTTCTCTACTTTTTCTATCTTCCACATATATTTTCTTCTCTACTGTGGTGAAAAGGTTTGGTGGCATTTCACTCTTACCTCTTTAACATTTACATAAGCATCCAAAACCATCGCACAAAAAAAGGTAAATTAGCAGATGACACTGAAGTCATGTCGACTTCTGTAAGCGTAAATACGGCTAATCGTCGAGTCCAATCCCACGCTTCAGACCTACTTTTCACATTGGCGAATTAGTATTAATCCCTCCAAAAGCGTTGCCTGCGTTTTCTTGTGTAGATACCCTAAACTGATACCTGAAACCCTAGCCTCAGCAAATAAAATCAGTACTTAACCCAGTGGCGTAGCGAGGGGGGGGGGGGCGGCAAATTTTCACAATAATGTTTAAAAATTATTTAAGAAAAAAAATATTATCATTAGAGAGAAACATAATGTAAACATCGTGTGGGGAGTAAAGATAGTTTTTTTTTTAAATGTATAGTAATTATTTGAAAATGTTCTACGATACTTTCGTTTTCGAATCCAACTCTTTCTTTTATTATTTATTACAAACGTCAATAACTATTTTTTTAAAGCTGCTATTTTCGTAATTCGTATGAAAACCGTGCGCATATTACGAGAGAAATACGAATTAAAGCTGGGAACTCGCAAACAAATTCACTCTTAATTAAAACAAGAATTGTGTTCAAAATGTAACGATTGAATTTCAGTTGTGTATTCATCCGCTGATCCATTTTGAAGGACACCAATATCTTATTCGAAGTGCATTGGAGGTTATCCACCACATACCCGCCCCTCTACTAGACCTAGAAATTAGACCTCCCTCACTCGAAGAGCAGTTATAAAATTCTCTTTGCAGACTATGTATATGCTGCCAGAATCAAAGAGAAACCATTTTCACATTCTGAGTGTAGTTTTAATAAATTCGCCACATATAGATTTAATTTAACCCGTATCACAGAGATGCAAATTGTCCCTCACAATCATTTTTAAAATAAAATTGTATTAATGCGATAAAAAATTGAAAAGACAGTTTTATAAAAAAAAAAAATAAGAAAAAGAATATGTATTTAAAATATTAAATTTATTATATTTTAATTACTTTAATACGAATATTCGCAGGTGTGTATTTTTGAGCCAATTTACATTTTCAATATTAAAATTTTAATATTTAGAAACAAAAATGTAAAATAAGAACGTTGGAAAATTTATTTTACCTAGATTTTAGAACAATTTTGAAATTGTTCTAAAATTTAAAAAAATCCCCAAGAAGAGGAACATTTAAAATGCATGTGCAATTGCAACTGGGAATTTTATGCGCAAACCTTGACAGGTAAAAGTTTATAGATATTTTTTCTTATTATTCGAAGGGTTAAACCAGTTTTCAGAATGTAAAATTCCAATTGTGGATTGATCTGAAACACAATTCGAAGGAAAACATTATCTTATTCGAAGTGCAGTTATACAATTCTAGTTGCAGACTCTGTATGTGCTGCCAAAATCAAAGAAAAACCATTTTCATGTTCTGAGTCTACTTTTAATATGCCGCATACAGATTAAATTTAAACCAACTTTGTGTTGAGATTGTAAATTTCCAGTTGTGGATTCATCTGCTGACACATTTCGAAGGAAAACATTCTCTTATTCGAAGTGCAGTTATGAAATTCTAGTTATTGATTTTAGCAACACGTGTATGTGTTGCCAAAATCAAAGAACTATCAGAACATGAAAAACCATTTTCATGTTCTGAGTGTAGTTTTCATTCGCCGCATACAGATATAATTTAAACCAGTTTTGTGTTCAGAATGTAAAATTTCTGTTGTGGTTTCATCTGCTGACACATTTCGAAGGAAAATATTATCTTATTCGATGTGCAGTTATAAATTTCTAGTTGTAGACTATTTATTAAATGCTAGAATTTAAAAATATATATATTTTCATATTCTGAGAGTAGTTTTTATTCACCTTATACAAACTGGTTTTGCGTTCAGAATACAATGATAAATTAAATAACGAGTTGCAGATTCGTAGTGTACCGAGTGAAGCTTTACATTTGAGTTGCAAACCAAATGCTGCAAAATTCTGAGAAATAGATTTTTCCGTGTGTAACTATTATTTGGGGACTCTAACGCAGAATCAATCGTAAGTTAAAACCTGCCTTGCGTTGTAAACACGTTGTAAAAGTTCGAGATGCGAAACCCTCTTACATGGGTACCATATTCGATTTTCGACTGCAGTTATAAACTGTGTTATAAAATTTATAAACATGATTTTCGTTGGAAGAATACTCGTCAAATGTGATTATTAAAAAAATCGGCTCGTATATAAATAGGTCGTAATAAAAAAATAGGATTTCCAAGTATGCCCCCCCCCCCCCCCACCCGGTGCTTGAAGTACCCCAAATAAGGGGGCGGTGAAATTTTCCCCCGCCCCGGGCAGCCGAAACTCACGCTACGCCACTGACTTAACCTTAGTCCTTTACCCAGTCCTTTACCCAGTAGTTTACCCCTTTACCAGTAAGGGTTCCATACCAACTCAGAATGAAACCAACTTAGAACCATCTCAGAAAGGTCATTTAAAGCTACGAAAAAATATTTTGAATATAGCCGGTAACCCTAACCTAACTTAACCTTTGTTACCATTTTATTTTTATTTTTTATCATCACTTTTAATGACTTTTCTGAGGTGGTTCTGAGTTGGTTTCATTCTGAATAGGCCGGTCACCACCAGTAATTACTTTATCAGGCCGTCCTTTACCCATGCTTGCAAAAGCAATAACAAAAAACTCCTAACATACAAATCAATGATAAGGCCAAAACTTCAGGGCCTCATTTGAAAAATTTCAAACATTCCAGAATAAAATCCCATAAATTCCCAAATGGATAAGGGTATCAACTCCACAAAGACTCTGAAATCCCGGATCTTATATTAAAAAACACAATTGAAGTCTCGCGGAAACATTTGTTGTTGTTTTATTTATTAGCGTTATAAACAGCCTTTATAAATTCATATATGACTAGCAGACCCGGCCACACTTTGCTGTGGCTAACGAAACACAACGCCATTACCCAACCTTTATAAAATACACACCATCAGCTTGCCAGCTGCCCGCTGCCTGAATTGAATATTTGGATTTCTCGGCTTTTCTCTACTACTTACGTTAGTAGATTATAATAAAACAAATAAAAAACTGTATTCCACTTAATTTTATTGACCGTAACCGGTTTCAGATCGTCAGAGCCATCTTCAGACTGGTACAAATAATTCTTAGTCTACGGATTATATACATAACATATGGGGGAGGGGTGGTCTACAAGGATTTTAATCAATAACATTTGTTACTATGTCGTTTTAGACTGTCGAATTTCTAAATATGTTGGTTATTCCAATAGGCTAATTACCTTGGGTTTGTAGCTCACTTCAATATTGTTTAGGGAAAAACCTCACAAGTAATATGAATGAATTATTTTTAATGACCTAATTTTATTTGTTTTATTATAATCTATTGCTGATAAATAATGTCCATTCACCAAGTAGGTATTCATTATTAATTATTACTGATAAATATAAACTAGTAATTGTGCGATAATAAACTAAAGATTATTCTCTCGGGGTCAAAAAACAGGTCAAAAAGTTGGGTTTTTTTTTCCTTGTGGAGCACAAACGTTTACGTGTAGTTCCCAGACCAGTAGTTCCAATGTCCTATCTCCTATTTTACCTCATTAGCTTAACAGTTGTACCGGACGTATTTTTAAGATTAATTATAGCATAATTTTTGTGTAATTTTATGTAATATTTTATGACAGAATAAAAATATTCACGGGGTCAGGCAGTCAGCCTAAGAAAAAAAATAAAGCTTGACCCCACCCTCTGTGTACATACCTACACACTTCTTATTTGTTGCTTTGCATAAAATTGTGATTTGTGTTCTCTCTATTCACCCAATTTGTGCAAAACCATGTATTTTTATCCTGCACAAATTGGCTCTATGTATATGTATCAATTATTATTTACAAACAGTTTTGCACAGATATAAAATCTGTGCAAACACTGTCTCCCATGTATTATGTGCAAACTCACAATATTTTAAAAATAAATATCAAGGGAGCGTAGCGAGTCAGGGATATGTTACGAGATGACAAAAGGATGACCGCCGTCGCGTTCATTCTCTTTGCCCGGCCGATTCCAGGATCTCAGTTCCTGGAATTACGGGGAGACAAAGGGCAGGACTCGCTTTCTCCCCTTTAAATAGAGCCATAATAGCTTTGGGCCTGAGGTTTTTTATCCAGTAAAGACTTTTTCCTCACGATGACATTAATGTATAATTTAAACTCAGTCAATTAAATACTACCTTCAGAAGGTAATAGTAAAAAGGCCAAATGAGCCGTAATACTAGTTAGCTAGACATGAAAGGGTATTGCAAAGCCCTAGTTAGTTAGAGGATTACGAAAGAATCCGTAGAATCAAAAAAAAAAAAAAAAATTTGGGCCGGTAGAATCCCAGCATCTGTCATCTCGCACACATCTTCGCCTGCCCTGCGCTCTCCGATCGAACTGCAAATTGGACTTTCTCTTCTCGCCCTGGCCGACTTGTTCACCCTTGAAGATTTTGAACATATTTACAATTGCTCGAAAGCCCCTTTTTAAAGGTGCAGGTTTCCCTCCAACTCCCTACCTCCCCTCGCCTTGGTCATACAATTGCTCGAACACCTTTCTCAAGGCGAAGGTTTCACCTCTACTCCCCTCTACCTCCCTTCTACCCCTCGCCATCTATACATTTATCCCTTTCCCTACATTTCTCCCATTTTTCCCTCGCCTTCTCCCCACTTATCCCTTCCTCCCTAGGCGTCGAAGCGGCCAGCCGGTCCCCCATCCCACTACATCGTTTGTGCGGCGAGCGATTACAGTGCCCGTCCCGTACAACAGTAACCCGGGCCCTTTTATAAAGTTCCCCAGAATTGTCATTGGATATATATGGCTATATCTTCTGAGTCCATTTGTTCCCACCAGGGCGCGTATTTCCTTTTCCGTGTTCAATACGAGGCATCCATGCCTCGAAATGAACACGGGTTTGTAATGCTATTTTTCTCCAAACCCGTGTCCAGTAGAAGGCAAGCGGCATCCCATTGTGCACGGGTTTGTAACGTCAATTCCCTTTTGGGAGTTTGCCAACGGGTTTGGGAGGGAAATTGGCGTTACAAACCCGTGTTGATTTCGAGGCATGGTTGCCTCGTATTGAACACGGAAAAGGAAATACGCCACCAGTGCGGGACATTGGCATCTCAGGGGAACTTGATTCTATTCATCCTCTTTTCGTTTCCGGCATCTATTAATGTTTTCAACTGCCAACGATGCGTGAAAAAGGACATGCATGGGAGGGGTAACGGGGGGGGGGGGGGTGCAGGCAAAAGAGATATAGTAACGGTAGGAGATAGCAGGGGGTAAATTTGGAGAATCCGCGCTTCTCACACAGACAGCTGTATTTGGCCCGCACGCACGTCGAAAAACCTTCCGATCTAGCTGCTTACGCACCAGACGAAAAAACGAAAAGTACTGGGTATCCGAAGGCACTTTTCATAAACGGAATCAAAACACAAAAACTTTCTTTCGACGAGTGGCATTGCAACGAATTGCGAAAACTCGCTTGTGATTAATAAAAATAATACCTAATTAAATGAAGAATAAAAATAATATTTAAGTAATATTAAAAATAATATCTAATTAAATGAAAAATAACATCTAATTAGCGAAACTCAATCGAAAATCTGGAGACAGAAAAATCAAGAAAAGATATTGGCACCTCTAGGACTCGAACCCAAGACCCTCTGATTACATGGCAAATGCTCTACTAACTGAGCTAAGGTGTCTATATCAAATTCGGTCACTTTTAACTGTATCATACTTCGACTAAGAACTACCAACATTATCTTCATTTTCTTAACGCACATATTATTGACTGCTATCTTTATGTATGATTGCAAGATTTAAACCCTAACAAAATGCTATCTAGATAGTGTCTGGATTAATTTTGTATCCACTTTATTTTTAAAATGCGACATCTATTGACTTTTCTGCAAGTCTCGGCAGAATATTTATTTTTATTTTTAACTTAATTAGTAAAACCTCCACTTGTAATATTTAATTAATGAAGACCACATTAGCAAAGCTCTATCGAAAATCTGGAGACAGAAAAAAAAGAAAAAAAATGGCACCTCTGGGACTCAAACCCAAGACCCTCTATCATTTATCACTCGGTGAAATTAAGTTAACATCTTGTAGAAGGTATAGCAGTAACGATAGGAGTTCCCACTTGAAAAAAAATACCACATCTGTTTGTGTACTGGCCACAACAGGATATTTTTTTACATTAACTTGATAAATCAACATGATTTTTTTTACATAACTACGCACCGGAGTTCCTGAGGAAAATAAGTTCCATGTTGTCGGAGGGAGGAAACGTAGTGCGGGAAATCAGATTTCAAAGTACTAGATTATTTACTGTCTCAATTATTTTCTCAGCAAATTGGTTTAACCGGTAATAAATTAATTAAGAGACTTAAATTTAGAATCGTATAAATTAGTCGTCTCAAAGTGGTTTAACCACAGTTTGAAAATGGTAAATGGAGTTCTACGAAAAACTATTAATATAAGAAACACAGAGACTGGCCAATCATTTTGCAGCCAAGCGATTTTCAACCTGTGGTACGCGAAGCAAAAATTGGGGGGACGCAATATCGTGGCACGAATCTGGGTTTTAAAACTCAGCTCAACGTTTTCCAAATTTCGTCAGTTTATTTCGGTGGTTTGGTCGTTTGGAATTGTGTGTAGAGAGCATGAATTATTTTTCGAAAAATAAAAAGACGAGGCACAATTTTTATTCAATTTCGCACGTAGAATCACGCCCGAAGTCATATTAAATTCTGTAAAAAAATGCATTAAATGTATTTGTTTTTGTTTTTTTTGTTTTTGAAAATTTATTTAGATGTATGCAAAAAATTTTTCATACATCTAGTAAGAAAATATAAACAAATACAATTGATACAGTTACATTTTTAAAATACATTTTAAGAGGAAAAAAAAAGATTACAAAAATAAAAATACATTTTGAGGAAACAGATATGACAATAATATTGGTAAGATTTTTATGAATCAAAAAACATTCTTCACATATAATGCACACATCCTACGAAAAGTGCTAAGACTTGAGGCTTCTTTTACGGCATTCGGCAGGCTGTTAAAAAGTTTTTGTCCTTTATAAAACGCGCTATTTTGTGTGCACGAAAGTTTAGTTTTGGGAAGCCTAAAGTCTCCGCGTCTTCTCGTAGGATAGTTGTGAACATTTTCGTGAAACATAATGTTACTCTTCAGATAATTTAGTAGCATATTATTTTTCAGTTTGTAAATCATTGTTAATGCATTATATGTTATATGTTGTTTTGTCGTCATCATATTTAGATTTTGTAACATAATTTTGACTCTAGTAAACATATTGTATTTTAAAATCATCCTCATCCCTCTATTTTGTATAACCTGTAGTTTATTATTTTGGGCTTCGTTACATAGGAATAAAACACTAGAACAATAATTTAAATGCGGAGTTACAATAGAATTGTAAACAAGGCGCGTTGTCTTGAGATCCAAGTTATTTCTGATTCTTTTTAAGAATCCAACTTTTTTAGCAATTTTTTTTGTTATGTATTCTAAGTGTTCGTCGAATTTAAATTTATCATCCAATATTACACCCAGATATTTAATACTGCTAACCCTTTCTATGTTTTCGTTATCGATTGTTAGTATTGCCTGCTCCTTTCCACCTAGGCTATCCACAATTAAAAACTTTGTTTTCGTAACATTCAATTTTAATTTGTTTTGGTGAAGCCAAAGCGCTACATAATTTAAATCAGTTTGTATTTTTTCAATGGCGTCCTGTAAATTTTTACTGGCAATGTATAACAATGTATCATCAGCAAATAGTTTAATTGCACAATGCTTTAACACTTTGATAATATCATTCATGTATATAATGAACAACAATGGACCTAAGACAGATCCCTGCGGAACGCCTTTATTAGTACTATGTGGTTCAGATGTTTTACCACCATATTTTGTAATTTGTGTTCTTTCTGATAGGTAATCAACAAACCACTTATTTTCTTTACCATTAATTCCAATATTACTTAATTTTTTGATTAATCTATCTCTATCGTTTGTTTCAAATGCCCGCTTTAAGTCTAGAAATACTGCAATAATTTTATTTTTTTTATCTCTAAAATTTTTCCACTCATCTATTACATAGTTAATAGCGGTTTCACAAGAACATTTATTTCTGAAACCAGATTGTTGTGGAACTAATATCTGCTTGGCCTCAATATATTCTGTTAATTGCTCCTTTACAATGTATTCCAGTATTTGTTCATATTTGGGTAAACAATTGATCGGCCTATAGTCGTCAAATTTTTTTGGGTTATCAATTTTCGGGATAGGAGTTATTACAGACGTCTTCCAAGTTTTGGGGAATACTCCACTATTCAAAGATTCATTGATAATTTGGACCATCGATTCGCCAATAATATTTATAGAGTCTTTGATTATATTTATTGTAATACCATCTGCAGATTCCTTCGATTTCATATTACTCAACACCCTCTTTAGGTACGGTAAATCCACATTTTTAAACTTAAATTCTTTATCAGTGCGTATAGGCTCGTCTAGTTGATTCTCAGGATGTTGTGGAATACTTTCGATTATAAGATCTATGCTCGAAATAAAATGCTTGTTAAATTTAGTCGCTATCTTCTCTACTTCTTCTTCAGTTCCATCTGGGAAATCAATTGACTTTACAATTTCTTTTTGTCTACCCTTTATGATTTCTTTTAGTGTTATCCAAAGTTTTCTTGGTTCATTCTGTTGTGTTTCTAATTTATGCTTATAATAATCGCATTTATGTTGTTTAATTTGTTTGGAGTAAATATTACGAACTTTTTTATATGCATTCCATTTTTCTTCTGATGGTTCCAATTTTGCCGCTTTATATGCATTACACTTTCAGTGTCGCCCAAACCTCTAACGGTGTTGGACGCGAGTGAGCGCCGTAAGCGGTGACTAAATAAAATAACCCCTTCAAACCCAGACAAATTTTATAAATACATAAATTTACCGAAAATAATTTTTTTAACCTGTGAAAATGGAGGAAGCGGTTGATCCGCATGCCTTCATAACAAAGGCGAAACAAAACATAAGTGATTTACATACAATCATAGAAGAAAATAAACTTACCAAAGAAACCAAATCAAAAATGATGAAAGAAATAAATAACATCATGGAAATGATATCGCACATGGCAATAGAATTAGCTAAATTACAAGAAAAGTGTGATATTCAAGAAAAAAACCAAGCACAAAAATACCCATTTTCATACTCTTCTGCAGTAAAAAACTTAATACCACAAATGCCAGAAAAAAGATTTCCTATAATAATTAAAAGCTTAAAAGAAGAAGACACTGAAAAAATAAAAGATAAAATACAAAAGATTAAAATATCGCAGTTGGGAATTCGAGTATGCGAAATTAAAAAGACAAAAAAAAACCTTATAATAATATGCCCAGAAAAAGAAGACGCAAAAAAATTAAAAGAAAAGATAAATGAAGTCGACAAAACCATAATAGCGGAGGTACTTCTGAAAACGGATCCATGCGTAATATTCAAAGGTCTTGACAAAGATTATACCGAAAAAGAATTCTTAGAAGACATCATTGAACAAAACAACGACATCAAAATGATATGTGAAAAATACAAAGACAAAGAAATATTACAAGTTAAGGCCATCATTACAAACAAAAAAACTAACAGCAAAAACTTAATTCTACAAACAAATCCCGAAATGAGACTACATCATTCTTATTAATAAAAAAAAAATCCATCTAGGATTCATGAGAATCTATGTAGATGACTGCAGTCCTCTTACCCAATGTTTCCACTGTCAAAGATTTGGACACACAGCACAAAAATGCTACAATAGAATGAATAAACCAACATGCAAACACTGTTCAGAAGATCATCCCATCTCCGAATGTAAATCCCTGGAACTGCCACCCAAATGCGCTAACTGCAACTCGGCTAACAAGAAAAAAGAAACAAACTCATTCAACAATAAAATGAATGAAGTAGACCACCGAACAAACAGCGAAATATGTAAGTTCCGATCTTACATGCTTAAATTAGCTAAAGAAAGAATAAACTACGACATTGAATAAAAATTTTATAAATAATTTTGCAAAATACAACTAGAAATGCATTAAATGGATAATTTCTTAAATAACGAACTAGAATTAAATATTAAAATTCAGGAATATGAATGTATATGCACTGATTCGTGTAACAAAATTATTTCTAAAAACATCAATGACATAATTATTATGCACATAAACATCCGTAGTATTCAAAAAAATTTTGATGAACTAATTCTAAAAATAAATAATTTAATTAAAAAACCGGACTTTATAGTGTTAACCGAAACATTTACAAACGCCGAGTCACCGCCTTATCACTTGCCCGAGTACAATTATATCTCTACTAAATTAGACATTAACAAAAATTCGGGAATAATAATATTTGCAAGCAATAAATTTAGTATTGTTAACATTACAGAACACCCAATACATTTGGTTAACTGCATTGAAGTACATTTCAGACTCGGCAAATCAACATATCATCTTATAGCTATCTATAGAACGCATAGCTCGAGTATTATTACGTTTATTAATGACCTCAAATACATATTATTAAAATTAAAAAATAAACTTTGCTTCGTAGTAGGTGATTTTAACGTGAACATCAATGAAAAAATAGAAAATAATAACAAAAATGAATACATTAATTTTATGACTGAACAAAATTTCATATCTTGCATAAATAAAAATACTAGAGAAATAAAAGAACATACTCCATCTTGTTTAGACCACATTTGGGCAAACATAAACATTAAAGATCTACATAAACTAAAATCTATTGTTTGGAAAACTAACATAACGGATCATCATTCATGCTTACTTCTGTATAATAATAATATTAAACATAAAAAACATAATTTAATAACCAAAAAACCAATGATAGATATGACTATTCTCTCTGAAAAACTAAAAAAGGAGGATTGGAACAATGTTTTGAGCAGTGATGATACCGAAATATGTTCGACTTACTTTGAAAATATCCTGTCACAACACATTAAAAATTCGACAACTGAAAAAACACACATAAAATCCAAATTAAGATGTTTAAAGCCTTGGATTACCAAAGGACTTATAATATCTATCAGGAACAAAGAAAAACTTTACAAAACAACTTTAAAAAATCCCCACAATGAAAAAGCTTATATTTTCTATAAAAAATATAAAAATAAATTAACATCTTATATTAAAAAAAGTAAAGAAGAGTTTTTTAAAAATAAAATATTATCTTCAGAAAATAACCATAAACAAATGTGGAAAACAGTAAATTTGGCCATAGACAATACAAAAAAAACACAAAACATTAAGTACATTGAACACGATAAAAAAATTATAGATGCCAATATGCAACCTAAACAATGTGCAAACATTTTTAATTCCTTCTTTGCAAATGTTGGAAAAAATCTTGCGAAAAATATTCATAAGCCTTCTGACCCGGAAAAACATAAAAATAAAAATTTACAGAAACGTAATATACTTTCAACATTCGAAACAACAACAGAATGTGAAATCTTAAAAATAATAGAAAATATGAAAGGAGGTTCGTCTCCCGGTTTTGATTCTATTACGGCACATATGTTAAAATCTATGAAACCTTACTTAATAAAACCCATCACTCATTTAATAAACTTAAGTTTAACAAAAGGAATATTTCCAATGAACTACAAAAACACAATAATCTCACCTATTTACAAATCTGGAGATCCACACCAAGTAACAAATTATCGCCCAATCTGTCTTATTTCTAATATAGGAAAGATTTTTGAAAAAATAGTAAAAAAACAGTTGGTAAATTTCCTAGATAGTAATAAAATAATACACAAAAACCAGTTTGGTTTTATAAAATCACTCAGCACACAAGATGCTATTGCTAACGTAACTTCATACATTTACGAAACAGTAGATAAAGGTAAAAAATGTGCGGGTATATTTATTGACCTCAGAAAGGCATTCGATAGCATATCTCATGAGATGCTATTAAAAAAATTAAATAATATTGGCATAAAAGGCAACGCGATTAAATGGATCACCAACTACTTAAAAAATCGCCCTCAAGTGGTAAAAATCAATCATGTTAATAGCGATCAAGAGCTTTCAAGCTTTGGAATCCCCCAAGGTACAGTGCTTGGACCAATCCTATTTACTATATATGTAAACGATATTTTTTTTCAACCTTTACATGGTCAAATTACATCATACGCCGACGATACAGTATTAATAATAAGTGGAAAGACTTGGGAAAATGTAGAATTAAAGGCCATAGAAGACATTAACACGCTTAAGAATTTTTTCGACACTAATTTACTATCACTAAATAGTGAAAAGACATTTGTAATTCCATTTGCAATACATTTAAACGATGCTCCCAAAAATTTTAACATTGTCATTCATGAAAATACTAAAATTCACAGCCAAAACTACTGCAAATCAAACTGTACAATATTAAAAACAACAAATAAAATTAAATATCTAGGAGTAATTATTGATAAAAATCTGAAATGGAAGGAACAAATATGTCAAGTAGTAAACAAAATTAGAAAATTAATATACATATTTTTAAGAATTAGAAATTTTTTGTCGATAAAAAATCTATATTTAATCTACTATGCCTTAGTTCAATCCACTTTACAATACGCTATCATTAGTTGGGGATCCGCATATAAATGTAACCTTGTTCCAATAGAAATTGTACAAAGAACAATTATTAAAATTATATTAAAAAAATCCTTGGACTACCCAACAGAACGCCTATTTGATGAATTCCAAGTACCTACATTTAAAGATTTATATATTAAAAATTCATTAATTCAAATTATCAAAGAAAAAGATAAATACCAATTTCTAAACGAAAACAGAACGCGACTTAAACATGTTTTTATATGCCCAAAACTAAATACGTCTTTTGCACAACATCATTACACTTACCAGGGAAGAACTTTTTTCAATCGTTTACCAGAAGAAATCAGAAGCATTAATGATAAAACCCAAATACTGCTCTCTGTCAAGAGACATTTTAAAAATATTCTAAAGAAAAAAACTAATGCCACTTAATTATCCTTACAAATATCCTTAGTTTTCCATAATATTATTTCCTTTATTTAAATGTATACAAATATCCTTAGTTTTCCATAAAATTCTTTCTTTTCTTTAAATATATACTATTATATACTATTACAAGACACATATATTTATGTAAATGAATTATTTAAGTACTAAGTAATAACCACATTTATGTACACTCCTTTTCCATACACAAGCAAATGCTTTAAATGGAAAAGTAGTAAAAAACCTAAGATGTAAAATTATCACTTAGCAACATGTAAAACATATGAATAAAAATAATAAATAATTACAAAAAAAAAAAAAAAAATCTCTTTGTTGCTGAAGGTTGTGTAATGGTTTCGAATACCATTTATTCGTATTTTTAAACTTAACCCTTTTCATTGGCATAATTTTATTGACTGCTGTAGTCAAAATATTGACGAAGTTTTCTGCTTTGTCGTTTAGGTTATTTGATTCGGTAACTTGAGAAATACTATTTTGTAACGTTTCACAAAATTTTGTTTGATCATATTTACTTTTATCTCTATATGTAATTTCCCTTGATTCATTTTTAATTATACTCGTTTCAAATATTGTTAATATATTTTCATGGTCTGATATTTTTGGAGTATCCACAACATTAACATTCAAGTAAAAATTATTTGTAATAACTAAATCAATAATAGTTGCTGATGTATTTGATATTCTAGTTGGTTTGGTCACAAGTTGTTTCAATCCTAGATTATTTACTAAACATTGAAGTCTATTACTGCAGGTATTTTTGACTTTCATGTCAATGTTAAAGTCACCGGTTACATAGAACATATCTTGATTTTTCATGTTTGTAGTACACCAACTTTCGAAGAAATCCAAAAATTTTGAATGGCTTTGGTTCGGTGAGTGATATAATACAGCGTATGTTCCTTTAATCAAGTTTTTTCTTATTTGTACTGCCAGTATCCATGTATTTTTTTCATCAAACACTTCATTTGATATTATTTTAAAAGATATATTATTTTTAATAATCATAATGACTCCTCCCGTATGCCGACTAAATGAATCGCATCTTACAGTTGAATATCCTATAAATGATACTTCAGAATCGTAAATATCACTAGTTATACACGTTTCACTTAACATTAAAATTTCTGGTTTGAGTTCTTGTAATAATACTTCAATTTCATTTAAATGAGCCAAAAGACTTGAAATGTTTAAGTAGTATATTGTTGCTTTTCTTTTTATCCTAAAAAATCAATTTTTCTCTTCTCCGATTCTATATTTCTTTTGTAAATAGGACACTCCTTGCTCCATGCATGGTGATTATCATTTAGGTGTAATGAAAGTTTATTTTATGTTGCTTCTGTGAAATGTTTTGTAAATTTTTTATTCATAAATTGTGTCTACATTTGGGTTGAGTTGGGTTTAACTTCTCAAAAGTACCAATTGGCGATCCCTTAATGAGTTTTGATAACTCATGGGAGTGCAACTTCGTTGTATGTTTTTATTAATAAAATAAAAAAAATAAATAAAAAAAAAAAAAAAAAAAAAAAATCATTTGTGAGTTTGCAATTCACACACTTGATTTTGTCAATATCTTCCTTACAATCTGACGTATCGTGTGCATTAGAACATCTTCCGCATGCTTTTTTATTTTTACAATCACTTGCTTTATGTCTATATCCATTGCAATTGAAACATCTCAAAACTGAGAGATGATCGTAGACAGCACATCTATTCCATCCAATATTTATCTTCGTTTCCTCTAACATTTTAGAGTGTGTTTTTCCATCTACTTCTATGAATACAGTAAAGTTATTATATCCACTATTTTTTTTATTTTATTTTATAAATTTTACTGATATTTTTGAATTTTCCTTGTCTATGTATTCATTTTGCATCCTTATTTTATTTTCAATTTCTTCGGCGGTATATTTATCTGTAATTCCTATCACTTTTACTGTTGGATTCTTGGGTTTAGGAATATCAACATCATACCTATCCCCAAGCTTAGTGATGACTTCCTTTTGGATCTTTTTTGTTGCCTCTGTGTTCTTTAATTCCACTATAACTGATCCTTTTTTGAAATTCTTGATTCCGGCAACGCCCACATCAACTGGATCTATGTTGTTCTTTATGTCTTCTTGTGTTTTTGTGTTTTTTTGTTCTTGATTTTTAGGTTTAATTATAACAATTGGTTCATGTTTCTTTAATTTTTCTTTGAAATGTTGTTTATCATCGAATTCCAGAGATTTGCTTGCTTCATCAATTTTTTCTGTCATGTTTGTGAGATATTGACGGCTAAGGTCAACACTTTTTTTCATTTCTAATAGATCAATTTCAAAATTTTTCCTTACGTTTAGTGTCTCCTCTTCAATTTTTTTGAATAGTTGTTGTTTTAGATCCTCCATTTTTTTGTCTACATACTTTATAAATTTGTCATAGAGTTCTGTACCGGCATCAATTTCGGTTTGTTTCGACCGTGTTTGTACTTTATTTGTGTGACTTGATTGTTAAATTCATGTAATAATGAGAGTATTCAAAAATTACAAATGAAATACAAGATGCATAGAGGGTGCTGGGTATAACAAATTTGTAGTAGAGTCAAAGGGTACGTAGGCTGAAAAAGGTTGTATGGCAAGTTACTATTTACCATGGGCACGTGTACACAGGATTCTTAATGTTTAAATGAAAGATTGTTAATTTGAAACTTGATTAAGTTTATTCAACATTTTAATACACACGCGGTACAGAAGTATTTAACACGGAGATGTAGGAATTATGATATTACGATATGCGCTGTGTCCGGCGCAGGTATTGCCACAGGGTAAATGATCCCAGGTAAGAAAATTATTGTTTAATCACAGTTCTATATCGTAGTTCCTACAATTGATAACCGCTGATCTAGAGCATATTTTTACATATAACTGCATATTCAACTCAATTTTCAATTTTCGAAGAAGTCTGACTAATGAACTAGACGATCGACTTATGTATTTTTGTATGTTTTTTATTTGAAATAAGTACATGACAGAGCATCCATTCCTGCGGTTGCCAAATTTGATATTACGAAAAAAAATCTCCAAAATAGACCGCTTCACCTGCAAGCATTCAACCTCCACTCCTTAAACTCCTTCTTGTAATTGTAATGTAATTGGAGGTTATCCACCATTAAGTGGTTACCATAAGTAACAGATGGTTACTCCTTCAAAGCTCTCGCAAGGACTCTAATTTGAAAAAACGAATCTTCATTTAAGTTTGAACGAATCTACACCTCCAGTGTCCCTGCATACGGTGTTAGGAAGCAGTATGCAAGAGCTTACATAATATACAAAATGCGAATAATATAAAGCAAATCAGGCATAAACTAATTAAAAAAGATAACAGATAAACATAAAAGGCGGCTGCTCGCAGGGTAATGGCATCTTGCGTATGCTGCAAGCATCTGCAAGAAAAGATAATGAAAACAAGTATTGTGATATGAAGAACGCTTATGTCGGGTGGGATAAATCTCTCGTCATCTGGCAGTACCAGCCAGAATGTGTATGGTGGTCGGTCTGCCGTGAATGAATCTCAGCGTCCGCGCCCTTTAGCCGGTTCCTCGGTTGTACCTTGGCGATATTGATTGTAATGTAATGTGGACATGTTTGTTAACAGGACTACATGTATGGGGCGCCGCTGTACTGGCAGGGAGGGGAGTGGCGGGGCAAAGAGGGCTGCAGCCGCCTGCTGCTGGGCTCCTTCACCGACGTCGATTCGGACGGGGCCTGTACAAAGGTCTTCACACGCATCACGGCCTTCCTGCCCTGGATAGAGAGCATTGTATGGCCGTAGGACCATCACCAGCCATTCAACCTCCGCTCCTTCTTGTAATCTAATGTTGACATGTCTGTAAAGTATACGCCAAACTTTAAGACCGGCCTGAACATGGTACGATTCATTCTCGCGCAGTTACTGACTTTACAATGAACTTTAGCGTAAAATAATGATGGGTTAAAACATATGTGTGACAGAGAAAGGCGTGGGGGGGGGGGGCACGCCATTTTTTTAACCTTAAATTTGCCTACCGTGACGTGATTAACCTTAAATTTGTTATCGATTAACATCATACCGGTCTTCAAGTTTGGCGTGTGCTATAGAGGGTGCCCGTTTACTAGCAGGGAGGCGAGTGGTGGGTTGAAAATGGACACAAACTTATGACACTAACATTTCAATGTTCAAATCTGAAGGAATTATAGTTCGAAAATATAAGTTACTTACTTAATTTTTTTTTATTGAAAACTAGCGAGTTCCCGGCTTGCGTTGCAATTCCACTTAAATAAAGAAATGGTTTCTCCCTGCATACTCCCATTCGTTTCCGTTCCCCTTCCGCCTCAACTCGCCCTCCCCTCCTTTATTCCTTTCCTCCTTGTTAAACTGCATGAAATACCCATTTTAGAACAACTCGCGCGCCACCTTTTGCAATATTTTTATATCAATTTCATAACTGCAGAGATCACTTTTATAAATAGAAACATTCGCAGGTTTGCGCATAACAACTCACCAAAGTTCCATCGCAATCGGATGAATGATTTAGGAATGCTGTTACGGAACACATTCGAACGACGTATTATTACGGGATCGGGGATCGGGGATCGGGGATCGGGGATCGGGGATCGGGGATCGGGGATCGGGGATCGGGGATCGGGGATCGGGGATCGGGGATCGGGGATCGGGGATCGGGGATCGGGGATCGGGGATCGGGGATCGGGGATCGAGGATCGGGGATCGGGGATCGGGGATCGGGGATCGGGGATCGAGGATCGGGGATCGGGGATCGGGGATCGGGGATCGGGGATCGGGGATCGAGGATCGGGGATCGGGGATCAAGGATCGGGGATCGGGGATCGGGGATCAGGGATGGGGGATGGGGGATGGGGAATGGGGGATGGGGGGTGGAGGATGGGGGATCGGGGATTGGGGATCGGGGATCGGGGATGGGGGAAGGGGGAATGGGGGGTATGGGAGGTGGGGAATGGGGAATGGGGGGTGGGGGATGGGGGAGTATCGGGGGTGTCGGGAGTATCGGGAGTGTCAGTGGTGTCGGGAGTGTGGGGAGAGTGGGGAGTGTGGGGAATGGGGAATGGGACAGGGACAGGGATTGGTATAGGGATAAAGATACCCGGCATGCGTTACAAGGCCACTTTAACATCGGGTCAACTAAACTGTTATGGTTCCATCCCAAGATAGTAAAGTTTTACTTCAGTCGTGTGGTCTAAAGCACACCCATTTTTTTTATATATTGAACGCAGAACGAAGAACAGAAGGAATAGAAGGGATTGTCTTCGGTTATCCACGACGCGACGTTACTAACTCCCAGCGCAGGGAGAGGAATCCGGCATTTAGTAAAATTTTCCAAGAAAATAATTTATTTATTTATTTCTTTTTTATTACAATTCCAATGCAGATTGATTACGAATTCATTTAGAATAATTTTTCGTAGCCCGAATAATTAAATTTTGAGATGAGACGATACCAACCATGAATTCTTAGCAAGATTGAATGGTATGGCTAAAATGCTTGAAATTTCCTCCAGATGAACCCAAGCTCCTTAAAATATGTATCGGGAAATATCTTTTTTGCTTCTACAATGGACAGTTATATTTTATCGATTATCGTTTATCGTGTATCGTTTATCGTTTATCGATTATCGTTTATCGTTTATCGATTATCGATTATAGTTTATCGATTATCGTTTATCGATTATCGATTATCGTTTATCGTTTATCGTTTATCGATTATCGATTATCGATTATCGATTATCGTTTATCGATTATCGTTTATCGATTATCGTTTATCGATTATCGTTTATCGATTATCGTTTATCGATTATCGTTTATCGATTATCGTTTATCGATTATCGTTTATCGATTATCGTTTATCGATTATCGTTTATCGATTATCGTTTATCGATTATCGTTTATCGATTATCGTTTATCGTTTATCGTTTATCGATTATCGTTTATCGATTATCGTTTATCGATTATCGTTTATCGATTATCGTTTATCGATTATCGTTTATCGTTTATCGTTTATCGATTATCGTTTATCGATTATCGTTTATCGTTTATCGTTTATCGATTATCGTTTATCGATTATCGTTTATCGATTATCGTTTATCGATTATCGTTTATCGATTATCGTTTATCGATTATCGTTTATCGATTATCGTTTATCGATTATCGTTTATCGATTATCGTTTGTCGTTTATCGATTATCGTTTATCGATTATCGTTTATCGATTATCGTTTATCGATTATCGTTTATCGATTATCGTTTATCGATTATCGTTTATCGATTTTTGGTTATGCATTGTTATACGTTACCTTATTAGAAAATAATTATTATTAATTAATATACGCATAAATCACAGTGCCAATTTCTATATTGTTCGAAAATATATCAAGACTCATTTTATGCACATAAGTATACCAATTATCAAAAAACATGAGCCGAGTATGCGCTGATCCAGCCAGTCATCTGTGTCCAGTCCGGAAAGGCTTTCAGGAATGTCTGATACTCTGGAGTCCTGAACTTGTCGTGGTCGATGTAGTTCCCAGCCAGCCCCAAGTCCAGCAGTGGTGAAGATGAATTGGTTACCTGAAAATAATAGTCAATCAATATTAATTATATGAAAACAATACATTCAGTAATGTAATGTAAATTATATTGATGTATACATGACGGGAATGGCGTGTTAAAATTTAAAAATATGATTTATTAAATTTATTTTTTGAATGGTCATTGCGCCATAGACACAAACAATTCAATATAAAGGGCATATCGTTTTCTCGGTTGCCTATATCGAGTCACAAAACTGTTAAAAAACCCAATGTCTGTCAAATACTTATTACACATGCATAATTCGCGGCATTCGGTTCTATAGCCTTGAGTCCAAAGATATTGAAATATAAGAGATGTGCTTTCCGCAGTTTTTACTATGTGGGACTGTGTTTCCTGGCGTCACCGATATTGTTAACCAATACAGCTGCAAAAAATCAACTAAATGAACGAAACAGTGTCGAATGAAACACTAGTAAATATTGAATTATTTGGCGGGTATCAGATAAGCCGCCATAGCTCAGTGGTCAGAGCTCCTGACCGGCAATCAGAGGGACACGGGTTCAATTCCCGTTGGCGGCCAGTATCTTTTTTTGGAAGATTTTTTCAATGTAGATGAGTGTTTCAGGCTGATAATTATTCATTATAATATTTGTTAAATGAACGAATTTTTTCCGTTTTCAAACTATGACCATTAGATTCTAGTAGTATTTTAATATCTTTGTTGACGTCCAATATTATACGAGATTCACAAAATAAGGATAGAATCAGTTCAAATGACACAAATTCTATAACTATAGATTCGGATTGTCTACAGTCTACACCACTTGCCGATCCACCTAGAATATTTAAAATTAGAAACATTGCGAACGTCACGACAAAAATGACATCAAATTTCTTTTCAAGGTTATGAATAACCATGACCCTTCAAAATCATGATCAATCACTGTTTACTAAGAAAAGAAACTACTGACACTTTCCATATTCTTTTCCAAAGAACTAACTTAGCCTTCTCCCAAATCTCTTGTGCGAATGTGTCGACTATATAAAACATCCACTGTAGTGGCAACATTCCAGACATACTCCCCAGAACTTTACTAAATTTCTTAAACATTAGGTACTGTCTATTATTTTATGTTATGGTTCTACCTACTTACTTATTGTTTTATATTTACATATTATGTGCACCCGTATTAAACGGTTGATATTAATTCCTTGTTGTTTCTTTATAATTTGTTTATGGAACCTGCATGTGGTCCATGTTTATAAAATAAAGAAGATGGGACGTTTGTTTAGAAGAAGAATATTGGAATGTTTTCTATTTCATCCTAAGTAATCACTATTTTAGTCTGCTTCGTATAGTACAGGAGAGTTGGTGAATGTCGTATTGACTAAACATATTGGGATACTGAGGTTATTTAGCCAGCCGATTGAGTCGGGAGTCTCTTGACCACAGGGAAGCTCGAAGAATGGGAATATCTTTTACGATCACTCACAAGATTCGTTCTCACAAAATGAGAGCATTCATGTCCGCTTGCACAGCGACCGTGACTGCATCAGAGCGGTTTTGTGAACCTTTTAATAGTTGGATGCAACAAAGGGTTGACTAAACCCAATGTATGTACTTATTTGCACCACAACTCACCTTAAAGTGAATAGACAGGGAGTAATCTTGGGTGATGTCTGTCCTCACGATGTGTAGGAAGTATGTTGGGCGGCCTTTCCACTGAGCCGAGGCCACGGGGGGCGTGGAAAGACTCCAGCTATCCACCATCACGCCGGCACGGGGCGCCAAGGTGATGGTCATTCTGGTTGGTCCTAAAAACACACAGTAATTACTTCTAGTAGCCAGGAGTGAAGACTCCTACCCACCCCTCATACCTTTTCTTCCCAGAACGTCCTCTCCTACCTTTCCCTAAAAAGACCCTCCACATAGCATCCCCAAAGATGAAAAAGGCCCCAAGGGAGGTTGTTTTCCTCAGGGCCTCCTGTGTGGAGCTAACGTAAAAAAACAAAAACGAGTGTGCTTTAGACCACACGACTGAAGTAAAACTTCACTAACTTATGAAAGAACATATGACATTGGGGTGACCTACGACATTGGGGTGACCTACGAACTTGGGGTGACCTACGACCTTGGGTTAGTATGTACGCCTCGCCCGATTACCGTTCGCACCGATCACCGTTCGCATCGATTATCGTTCGCATCACACTTTTCGTAATGCATTCACCAGCTTACCCCCCAATTCGAGTGTGCATAAAGAAGTTTTACTTAAAAAAATCAAACAATTTCCATTTGAAAGACAAAAAGAAAATAAAATAACATTTTGGTGTAACAGAAATTAGAACACAGAATTTTCAATGAGAATTTGTAAGTTTTACCTTTCTTGGAAGACTTCATTCATTTACATTTTAATTCAATTAACAGTATGAGAAGTAATCAAACTACTACTAATTTGGGATCTATCTACCTGTGATGCGGAAGTCCATGGTGCACTGAGTAGGTGTTGGACAAGTGCGGTCCTTCAGGGTGAAACCAGTCGGAGTCGGTAGAACTGGCGGTCCTGAGGGAATCCAGCTACTGGCTCGGCTGTTCCAAAACAAAACCATTTCTTCAATACACATCACTGCTTACCTTTATCACAGCATTATTAAACCCCCCATATAGGTCTCATAGAAATTGTTGTGTCTCCCTTATAATCATGGTTAGAAATATGATCTGAACGCTGTTAGAATCAAAAACCACCACGTTTTACATTCAAATCTAAAAATTACCCACAAAATAATTAAATTGTACACCTGTATAAAACCAAAAGTTTCCGACGGCAAAATGAAACTTTGTGATTTTTTTATTAATTATATTTACATGAAACAACAAAAAAGTGAGTTCACGATAACATTTATACAAGTAATAAATTTTCCAGACAAAATATGTGTATGTTTTTTTTTCTTTATCATTAATTTTAGTTAGATTTCATGTTCATCTATAACCAACATCATAAATACACAATGTTCGGAAACTCGTGTATAAGCTGGAAACTGGTAAATTAAATTGAGAACCAATTAATCCAATTTTTGGAGTGAATTTTTGACTTGTGGAGAAGGGTCTACGCTTCGCGACGCATTTTAAAAGTCATTAAACAGCTGATATTAATCCCCTAGCTTTTTTCTTTTTCATAAATGAACTGAAATGAAAAAATTCCAGCTTCCGATTTACTCGAAAATGAAACACCCAAATCAAAAAAGGATATTCTACAAAATCGATTCAAAATAAGATGAAGACTCGAGTTTACGGGTTGGTTGTAGTTCGAGTTTCCGAACACCGTACAAAACATGATAGAAAATTAAAACTTACCTCCATGGAACCATCCTAGCCAAATACAAAGGCAATCCGCAGTACAGTTCATCGTCGCAATCCTGGCCGATAGTGGAGATGGACCTGTTTCCTAGCGGGATGGTGCGAGGGCTGTTCCGGTCCAGGTTCAGGATGAAGTAGCCGGTGTCATGTCTCCTGAGTGAAGCCTTCTCGTCGTAGAACTTACGGTCGGAGTGCTTCAATAATAACAAACACATTTTTTTAAAGAACGATAAACATTCCCGGGTTACGAATAACCCGACAATATTTGAAAATCTCCTACTACTACCACAGTAAGCCGAAAATGTTGCTCGAGTCGTGGTGGAGGACTTAGCCAGCCGAGGAATCGAACACAACGCCTGGGTGGGACCCAAGCGCGATTCCTACTCAACCACTGGCCGGTCGAACATGAATGAAAATGTTTCGTGGCTTTAATAATGTACGAGTAAATATTGAATAAATTTAATAAAAACAGATTACGCAGGTGTATTGCCGAAAACGGTTAACAATGAACGAGAAAAGTTCCGCACTATTTAAGTGACATCGATGTTGTATAACACGTACTTTATTATTTTAGTTGTTGCATAAGGACAAATTTCAATGTTTCTAGTATTGACGCAACTATTTATCATCCAACCAACTCTCCATACTTATCCTATTTGACAATATGTGCCAATATTACCTTCAGGTGACATTTTAGAACAATAACTCCAAGGAACAACCAGTCTATTGAAGTAACCCTGCGGTTATCACCTCCTATGGTACCTCGGTCACAATATTGTCGATTCATTCGGAAACTTGTTCAGTGCGTGGGTTATGTGAAATGAAGGTAAATCAGATTCCTTCCCTCTTTCTACTGTTCATATATTCCCATAGTTGTGTCATTTTGAAAACCTACAATTTTGTTTCCACATAATTTTATTGATTACAGTCCAAATGATTCTCAGTTACTGTTACTACACCGTGAATTCTATGATGTCATGACAGTTAGCCCCTTGGCATACTTATATACAGTATGCAGTAGGTTTAAGAAAAATACGGTATGCCTACTCACACAATATATAACTAATTGTCCCCGAAGAAGTGTGCAGAGAGGATGTACCGTCGAATAACAAAAGTATAAAATATATTTTCATTCAAATGCATCAAGGATAAACCTACTTGTCTTATATTCTCTATTCAGCAGTGTATAAGTACAAAAAATCGTCAGTGTAAATAAATTCGTTTGATATCCATACCAACTTATTATGGGTATTTTTGAAGTCGATTTTAGGATTGAAATTGGTAAATAATTCACTAAAAAGTATAATTTTATAATTTCTAATATATAGTCTAGTTGTCTAGTAGATTCAGTCAAATGCCAATGTTGTGCATAAATGAAATTTCATAAAGATATCATAAAGTAATAATTAAGAACTGCTTTATTTAGGTATTTAGGAATTAAATTAGGTATTTCGGAAACAGTTGTAGCTTGAATGTAAGGTTAGTGAGATGTGATTAACCAACCATTATCCAGTACCTCTGAAGGGCGGGGTTCTCTGGTCCCGCCTTGTAGGGGTGCCCCACATCGGTGGCCAGGGATATGGGCAGCATGACCAGCCCGCAGCCCAGCAGTATACCCAGCACCAGGGCGGGCCGCCTTATCAGGCTGAGGAAGGGAACCTGAGAACAACACGTGTTATGTACACATTCTGGACTCTCTGTATCGCCTTTCAAAATTTTCGTATTAGTAATGAATAGACATCGGATTTTATGCTTTTGCATATTTGCATATGCAAAGGCATATAACTCTCTAATTACGGCGTTAATGCATATTTTAGCCTTTTTTTCCAATCGTGCATATTTAGCATTTGAAGACGCATCCATTAAACAGAATAACGCCCTCATCTCAACACATTTCCACAAGTTACCAGATACCATAGAAAACTTGGAAACAAAAAACTTTCCTCTATTTAAATCAATAGAAATACTGGAAACAATGATCAAACTCGCCGACGCTCTGAAGACATGAAGGCACAAATCAAAGGCACAGGTCATACATACCCTGCCTAAACAGGTATCTCTAGAAATTGCATCAAATTTTAAATTTAGTCGAATGATGTCAGTTGACGTAGAGAGGTCGTTTTCGGTGTTTTGAGTGACAAACGTCACAAATTTGCATTCGAAAATTTGGAAAAATACTAAATTGTGTATTTTCACAAAAACTCATTGTGCATACTTTGGACTCACATTGTGCATACTTTGGACATATCAAGAGTTTTTAGTGCATATTTCGGCCTTTTTAATGCATATTTGCATGCATATTTTGGCACTTTGTTAGTGCATATAATCCGATGTCTAGTAATTAATTAGGGACCCACCACAGAGTTCATCACATATAAGATGATGATCGAGGTGACAACAGCAATGTACAGATCTCCATTGACAGTTCCAGAACGTCCCATGACGGGCAGGAACACCGTGTAGGCCAGCAGTGCTATATACATCTGGAAGATGACTGACGGGATGTGGATTATCAGGTATACCCATGTCCACGTGTGAACTGTGGAACAAAGTCACAAGTTGATTTACCTCTTAAGAACACGGATAATTAGTCAGATAATTAAAGACAGGGATATTTTGGTTACCTGTGCGATACAACGGAGTCAAGTGTATGAGGAGTAAAGCCACAGTAGAAAACAAGACTGGAAACATGACTATAGTGGCGGATCTTATGCCAAAGCAAGTCATGATGATCATGATGAGGGCCCAGGGGATCTGTGCGGCCACGAGGTGCAGCTGTGCGGTCATAGACAGCGACAGGCCATGCTGAAAATAACTTCTACTTAAACCACTTTCTTTGTTGGGAGTTTTTTTTATTTTTTTTTTTATTTTAGCGACTATATAAAATAATTCCATAAGAATACAAAATATAATGGTTATGTAAGGTAGAGATATTGTATTTCTTAGTCCTCTTCACTAGGGGTTCCTGTGCCGAGGCGGACTAAAATTGTTTAATTATAGTTTATTTGTCTTCTATGTCGTTTTTAGTGTCTTCGTTAGGGTATTTTCGTTGACCTCTTTCAGCCATATTTTTATTCTTGATTTGTACTCATTAATTTTTTTTATTAGTTTTATGTCTCGGGGAAGAATGTTATGGAGTTTAATTGCAAAATAAGTGTAGTTTCTTTGTCCGAATGTGGTTTTATAACTTATTATAATAATTTGTTTTCGATCTAGTGTGCTGGATACGCTGTCTAGTAGAGGATTGTTGAATAGGTTTAATAAAATATTTTTGGCATATATTCTTTGTACATTTGGTACGTCAAAGCTTTTGAATATTTCAATCGAAGGCGTTCTAATAGGTACTTTCAGTATGGTCTTTATGATTCCTTTTTGAACTGAATTCAGGTTTTGTATGTATTTATGTATAGTAGATCCCCATCCTATAATTCCATATTCAATTCGAGAGTAAACCTTTTTCAAATCCGTGAAATTAATAAAATAAAATAAATTAAATTTCAAAATTTTCAAGTGCGTCGCCAATATTCACAAAATACCATGCATTGCTCCACCTCTCTCAAAACTCCTCTTGAAAGTATCATTTTATAATAGAAGGGTGCGCAAACACTCCAGCAAGACTATCTTCTTTCAATATTTCTAATACAAAAATATTTAAATTCCACTATTGTATGTGTTCAATACTTAACAAAAATAAAGAACATTCAATTGCGTTTTTTTATCATTGGGAAAAAAGAGAGGAGAAAGTCCTACCATCAAATGTGGTGATCTGCTCCATCCTCTACCGGTCATTTGACACAGTTACACGATAAAAAATATATAAAACATATTCGAACGCGATTTTGCGAGGCATTCAATAATTGGATTGATCACGATCGCGACAATATTTCAACTGACTAATGTGGGTACTTCAAAGTGATTGTACAATTAATATTATGAACTGGCATCGGTAGTCCCAAAGCCGTTTCAATTCTAAACATTATGAGTTAGATGTAATCAAAATCCCACTGGTAAAGTATCAACATGCATCGCCTTCTATATCATTAGACATAGTACCTTCTTTCTTCTCCACCAATCCACGGCCATAGGCACCAACCCGTAGCCGAAAAGGCAGGGGCACCAAAACAGTGGAAATATCGTCCACACGTTGGAGTACCACGGCATAGCCAGGGTCGCCACCCCGTCGATGAAGGCGCCCATTATAACGGCACCCAGTACCGCCGACAGCATCCCCATCAGCCTGGCGCCTAACGCGAAGGACATCTCTTTCCATGCCACCGCGGTCCCTGGATATTATCAAACTTCAATTACAATATTTTCAGATTCAACAATATTCCGTTAAAATTTTAAACCGCACATTTTTTAAAATTATTTAAAGTTTAATAGTGGAATAATTGAAGAAGAATAAATTTATTCCTGAATCAGGCAAATTTCCTTGATGTAATTTTTTTTTATTCAAAGCAAAAATTAACTATATTGACGTTACTGCTTTCAGTTAGGCCTTGTTAATTTGTATGCTATATAAAATAAATGCAAATTTCAGTGAATATATCAAAATTAAAAATTGTAAAGGGAAAAATCGTGATGAAAAAATAAAACTGTTTTCAGCAGAGATTTGTATGACAAAGTGGACATTGGAAGAAATAAAAGTGAAAACCCAAAGCAAGAGACATTAAAAAATAAAGAAATTTTGTTAAAGAGAAGAAGAAAAGGACAATGGATGTATGTTGTATAAATAAACATTTCTGAATTAAACTTTCAAAGAAAATAAGTTCCAAACATAAGACAGTAGATAGATGAAATTTAATTGAAGAATTACTAAAAATATAAGTCAGTAGATAGAAGAAATTTAATTGAAGAATAACTAAAAACATGAAACAGTAGATTGAAGAAATTTAGTTGAAGAATGACTAAAAACATAAGACAGTATATAAAAGAAATTTACTTGAAGAATGACTAAAAACATAAGACAGAAGATAGAAGAAATTTAATTGAAGAATGACTAAATATATAATACAGTAGATAGAAGAAATTTAATTGAAGAATGACTAAAAAAATGGTAAAATTTTACAGGAATTTTGAATGAATTCACTCTGCAAGATTGGAGTTCCTAGTTTACTGTCTCTGCTTTCGTTTTCCGTTGGTGCCGTCCCGTTTCTGATTTCCCTCGAATCACCACCTGAATGTGCATTAGTGGGATAAGTTTCTTAAATATTTATTGTAACATTTTATTGTATTAAAGAAATTAATCAAAATAACACAAATAGGTTTTACATTAGGTTTTTACATCATGTGGCTATTCTTCAACGGAAGCGCTTGTTTGTGGTAGGAAGAGGAGTGTACAGCACATTATTAGAGTAATTTATTAATTAATAATATGTTATATGTACATGTATCATATACTTTAGTAAGTACATTGCAGTGAGAAAGTTTAAAAAACACAAAATAAATATCTAAAATAATATAATTCTGCGGTTTCTGGCAAAGGGCTACCAACATACATTCAGAGCTACAATGTAACTGAGTTTTTTAACAGTGTTGATATATTTAAACTTTGGAATGCGACCTTCTACTCCTTAGGGATCGTCCATTAATCACATAAGGCACGAAAGGGGGAGGGTTCTGCAAAAAATCACGAAATATCACAAGGTGGGGGGGGGTATATAATGAGACATCATAATATTTATTTTTCGTTGAACGCATGATTTCTAAACCAAATGCCAGTCAAAAACAACCTGCAACCTTAATGTCTCTTTTATCACAATGCTTAATTTTCCAAATTTAATCAGATTATATCTGTATTTAAAGATAATATTCGGAAAATATCAATATACTTCGTACTAAAAAAAACACGTGATTTTGGGTATGGGGGGTAGTACAAAACCACATATCACCGGGGGGGGGGGTTAAAAAGTTGCTAAAAAACATCAAGTGATTAATGGACGACACCTTAGCGTGCCAGAAATAAAATTCCAATCGCCGCCGGCTGGCACTATTTTCTCAATATCTTACCTGTTTTTTTGAAAAATGTAGCATAATTTTTTTGTAAATTGTAGCATCTACCAAATATTTTTTTCTATTTATTTTTAAAATTTATACATTTACCTTAAGTACGACATTTTTTCCTTGGATTAAAAAAATATGTTTAATAAAGATATGTGAAAAAACTATTAAGTTCTATTATATTTTCCGTAAAGCAAAACAAATGATCTATTCAATAAAAAATAAATGATATGAGTGTTTCTTTGAAATAAGTACCTACAGCACCTACTATGGCTCTCATATGGGAAAAAAAAAATCGGAATCGGAAATATAAAATTTCAATGTTAAAATGAATTGAGTGCCTGGTTAATTACCTACGTTATTTCCTTGTCAGGAGATTAAAAAATATTTAAGATTACGATTGTATTACAAAACACAATAAAATCGAGGAAAGTGCGGTGAACTACTAGTGAATCCACGGTGGATTCGTCAGCACACTACCGGTACAAACGCCAGAAATCCACTGTTACTTCTTGGATTGGTATTAATAATGTTGCAAATTCCTGTCCTACCTTGCTCCAAAATCCGCACCTTTAACTGATGTCACCACGTGCACCAGTCTGTAATTAACAGCCCACCGCAACATATCCTATAGCCATTGTGCTCCCGCTATCTGTGAATCGACATTAACATAATTCCGCCGTGTTATATCAAAATAAACGAAATCCACGCATATTGCTGTTTGTGCCTGTTGGATGGGGGAGAAAGCAGACAAGTGAATTGCCAGCATACAAGTTCTTTATCCTTTTCGGTGAGTCCTTTCCTTTCTATGCTCCTAGGGATTCCCCTCCCAATGATCCAACTCATAGGTAACTTCCTCAAAAACCGGAAATTCAAAATTAAACTCGACGGAATTTTTTCCACCATCAGACCCCTCACAGCAGGAGTCCCCCAGGGATCCATCCTCTCCCCAGCCCTCTTTAACATCTACCTAAGCGATATCCCCCGCCCCAGCTCCCAAGATCATCGCACAAAAATAGGAAAATTCGCCGACGACACTGAAGTCATGTCGACTTCAGTAAGTCCGAAAATCGCCACCCGTCGAGTCCAATCCCACGTCACAAAATGCGAAACCTTTTTCAAAGAATGGCGTATAAGCATTAACCCATCCAAAAGTGCAGCGTGCATCTTCTCACGTAAAAGATCTATCCGACGGCCACCCAACATCCAACTGTTCAGTGAAAAAGTCCCCTGGGTAAAACACATAAAATACCTAGGCGTAACCCTCGACAGCAAACTCACATGGAGAAAACACATTAATGAAACCCTAGCTTCAGCCTCCAAAACCTTTGCAGCCCTCTACCCCATGCTTTGCAAAAGAAACAAAAAACTTTCTGTTAAAAACAAACTCCTCATATATAAATCAACAATAAGACCCAAACTAACTTATGCGAGCCCCATATGGGCGAACGCCTCCGAATGTCACATGAAAAAACTCCAAATCTTCCAAAACAAAGTCATCCGCACAGCCCTGGGCGCCCCGAAGTGGTTAAGGGTGTCCCAACTCCACAAGGACTCAGAAGTCCCACTATTAAAAAACCACATCTTAAGTCTCGCGGAAACCTTTTATGCGGGTATACCCACTCACGTCAATCCGTCTATCAACTGCCTCACCCGATACGACGCTAACGAAATAACAAAACACAAAAAACCAAAGCAAATCCTCCGTAAAATTCCTCCCCCCATATTGCAGCCATGTCTCCCCCTTGCAAATAACAATTAAAAACACTTAAATTCATTATTTCTACAAACAAACTAAACTCATGATGAAAGAGAAAGGGGCCTTTTTTGGCCCGGAGCTCTGTATGCCAATATGTCAAAAGTCAAAAGTGCAGCATATGTTTTTCTCATTTCAAGCAGTGACAGTAATACAAAATCAAGGTCCTTCGTCAGTCATTCTTTACACAAAACATCAATCCACTCTACACACATACAATCTCATTCAGTATTAGTGGTCCGTTTTTTTGGACTTTTAAATTATTTGAAAACCATGCAAAAAAGGATCCTAGGTAAAAATAAACAAATCAGTATAATTTAGGAACCTGCTTGTATTTTTTTATTTATTCAATAATTAGTTTTCATTGATGAATTCACATACTTTCAAGTAGAGTATTTTAACTATATCAACGTATATTAATGACGGTGGACAGTTACAGCGAGGTGTTTAAGAAGAAACCCTAATAATTACCTTGATCACCACGATTGTAACTGCCCTTCCCTTTTCTTTGGTCTACATGCGCGTACATAGAATTGTTTTTCTTAAAATCCTTGGATTTGATTGTCTTGTTCCAGATCTCTCCCATTTTTCCCATACTCTGTGGCAGCCATTGCCCTAAAACATATTAAATTATTCTTTGGGGCTCATATTTATACAATCTTCATAATATTGTAGAGTCCTATTTCGGATTTGAAGAAGTTTTTACTCTATTTCAAATGGTTGATTAAGTCCAAATTTCCATCTTTTTGCATTGTTATAATATCAAAAGCAACTACTGCAATCGTTCATATTAATATTGTATCACATTTTCACTAAGAATAAAGTAGTACTTGACAAACCAATTTTTGGTGTGAATCATATAATCATCGTGTAAAATATAATCATCATAAATATCTTACATTGCGCCATGCGTCCGACGAAAACGACGACACTGATGATTGACAGCAGAAACACGATGACGTTGATGGCGATCCCGGCTTCCTCGGAGTAACTGAGCATGAACCAGCCCAGGTAGTCGAAGTACACCATCTGCCCCTCCTTGTGCTCCTGACAAAGTGGGAAATACATATGAGTACTTGACCATTGGTAATGTTACGGTGCCTTCTCACCTATCTACTCTATGAGTTAATAATATGGTCAATTTATAGAACAAAAGTTGAAATCCGTTGAACTTAGGGTTTTAATTTCATAAAAAGCTGATATATGTACCCACTCATAGACCCTATGAAACAGTTTAAAAAAAACAGGTGAGATCCCGGTTTAAAGGGTATTTGTTAGAATTATTTTTGTAACTCTTTCATCATTATGGAACAATTCATCAAATTTCAAAGTTAAAATTCAAGTTCTGTTTTTATCCAAGTGCTGTGAAACAACCGGCAAATAGTGAAATAATAACAGAGCTTGAATAGAACTTAAGTTTAAACTTTTAAATTTGATCAATTGTTCAAATTCTGTGAAACAACCCTCCTTAGTATTTGAAGAAATTTCATTGTAATTAATTACTGTAATGAGTATAAACAACAATTTTTATTTACAGAATCGATTTAAATCAAGTTCTTGGTTGATCCAGTTGATCAATATCAATATAAATTATTTTCATTATAAATTTGCAATACTTGTTATTTTATGTGCATCGTAGTCCAAAATATTTCAGAATTTGTAACCTTTAAATTTTCTAACTCTGAAGCATGTCCGAGCACTCGGAGAAGAGCGAGGATGTTGTCTCCCAAATGCTGGTGACTTCCAAGGGGGATGTATGCTTCCTTATCGTACACGGTGTGGTAGACTTTTCCGTTGCGGCCAAAGGCAAAGTCCAAACCTGGAAACCATTTTCATTTACAATGCTCGACAACAAAGGCTGCGTTTCAACTAATGATATTGATGTGGTGGTTATAATTTATTTATTTTATTTATTTGTAAGAAACGAACAGCTTTTACATAATACATATACAGTGATAAATATATAATTGAACTGGAGTCAAGCTACAGAGGTTACTTATGCTAAAGTACATCGGAAATGAAGTTTTATTATAATGATCTGTTTAAATATTATTTTTAAAAAATGACATGGGACATTGCATAACTTATGCTTAGCTTGAACAGATTTAACTCTTAGTAATAATAAGCCTTCGCAAAAATTTCGCCATGCGCCATCTGATTCTATTTTTAAAATAACTTACTTGTTTTTTTTCAAAATAATGTCTTTACCATCTTCATATGATGTTTTTATATAAATGTAAAATTTGTATACGATCTGTATTATGTAGATTCCCCAGAATAGCTAGTTACATCCAGAGAAATGATTTTTTAAACTTATACGCTGGCGTTTAAGAGGTTAAAGACTTTTGTGTAATTATTAAACAATAATATCTTACCAGGAATCTTTTTGAAGTCCCGAAATATTCTGAAATCCGTATCTGAAGGAATGAATCCACTTTGGAAAAGTTCCTCACCAAAAATAAGTCCATGGGGATGGGGCGCGGATTGAGCATAGTACTGAAAAAATGTCTCATTTTATTGTATATATGTAGATACATATCGTTAGCAGGTGTCTGTTTTTGGACAATACTTATGTAACGTATTTTTCCAGATGACTCGTTACAAAAGCGTATTGTTAACCATCGTACTGCAGGAAAACGCGAACTTAGAAGAATAAAAAATCGTTCCATAATTTTGGTGCACGCAACAGAAGTTACATGTGGAACTAAAACAATGTTCGAAGCAGAACAGATCCCTGTGGGATGCCAGATATTTTTAGTGGGAAAAATATTGTCTTACTCTGAAGAGCCAAGCATTATCGGGTCCTGATTGAAACAGTATAGCCCTTCCACCGAGTCCAGCTCCCTCCAAGTTCACAAATACTCGAACAGTTTCGGCCCATCTGTGTGACAGAAACATGTGAGAGCCCTGTAATTCAAATATAAGTATTATCATAATTACAAATATTATTAAATTTGATTTATTTTAAACGATTTTTTAATTTCAAAACACAAATTTCTTATAGGATTTTTAACTAATAAATTTTATCAAACCTGTAGTGCAACTTCTTCTGCGCCGTTGAACAGAAAAATGACATTATGTTTGAGACGAACTTCAGACTGCGACAGCACTCTCACTAGCTCTATCATCACGGAACAAGTTATGGCGGCATCAGATGCTCCTAAAAAAATAATTTGTATGATTATCGAGTAAAACCACAACGTATTATGTATGCTTTACCTACAATATTAGACGAGGCCTACTTATTATATAATAACTGGACAGTGGAGCTCGGAGCTTGTAAACTGGAGAGATGGCACAAAACCGAGATGAGTGGAGGAGGAAGAAGACTCTTGAGGAGGCCAAGACCCACCAGGGATTGTAGAGCCAAGAGTGATGATGATGATGAACTGGACAGCGGAAAAGCATTGTAATGCTGTTGGTAAGAAGGTGGTTGGTTGGCGATCGGCCAACAGTCGCACATAGTTGTCACAATCTTTTATTTCATTTAGTGATTTCCATTTTTTGTCCCTGCACTTACTTCATAGTTATCGCTACATTATGCGTGTTTGCCTTTTCCCTGTATTTCGACAGGTTATTTAAAAACAACGATATTTTTTGCTGACTGGCCAATTTTGCATTTTAATTCAGTTAATCTTTTATATGACGTGTGAATGGTCGCTTTGCCATATATTTGTTTGATGGCTTATTCAAATCACTCAATACATTTTATTCTAAAATTGAATCTCACCATCGCTTGTAGGGACAGTATCGTAATGACAGTTGAGGAGAATGCTGTGCGACGGGTCGGACCCTTCTAGTTTGGCAATCACGTTCTGGATGTTTTCATAAACATTGGTAAACCGTGGTTTAAATTCTAGGGTGTACGCTCCGCTACCTTTCTGAACCTGAAAATATTATATATTACGAATGTAGTAATTTAATTATACATATATATAACTGGATGTCCCAAAATAACTGGATGTAGCAAACACAAAATAATTTTAATTATAGAAAAATATTCTTCTTCATCATGTTTGGACATCCGCTTCCCTTAAGCATCTCTAAGATCTCCTTGTTGGGTCTTACTTCTTACCGGTAGTTCTTCATCACCCAGCTTCCTGACATGTCAATGGGTTATATTGGTTACTGGAGTCGATTGATAATAGCGGTTTTCTAACTGTCACTACTAACAGAAGACGATTATTATGTGACAATAAATAATTTTCAATATTATTTATATCTAAATGTACGCAAATCGAATCAAATTCAAACAAGTTACATAAATATATGATATTTTTTCAACGCACAGAATATCACAGTTGACAAATAGTTCTAGGTCGTGTACCGACTGCTTTTTTTAAGAGATTAGAACATTTGAAAAATTTGAACAATTCGTCAAATTTAGAAGTAAATTTTCAAAGTCTGTGTAAGTTCTGTTATTATATCATTATAGGCCAGTTGCTTAATAAAACTGAAATAATCACCGAATTATAAATTCAAAATCTAATGAGTTGTTCATTTATTTCTCATTATCTTGTATCTATTTTTATTTGTATTTTTCACATCGATGAGCATGTCTTCCGCAACTCTTCATTCTTTACCCAAATGAAGTAGCACTACAATCATATCGATTAGTTGTGTTTTTTGTTTCTACATTTGTTTATAGTCACTATAGTGTACCTCGTACTGCAGCGACTGAGAACTATGGGCCTGCAGCTTGGCTAGCCTCAGCTCGTCCTGCAGGATGGATGGCGCCAGGACCCTGTTCTGGTAAGTGCCCACCACCCTCGGGCCCAGGCTGGTCAGTCTGCGGAGAGTGTTCCGAGATCTCACGCCACTGAATAGCTGCTTGTTGGCCAACTGCAATACATGATTCATTGAGGTGATTTTTCACGGCGCTATAAACGGCAAAAAATGACACAAAGAAGCCCTATACAAATCAATCAAATATTATTATACTAAACGAAACATAACGCCATCTACTGTCAACGCCGTTACCCAACCTTTATAACCAACACCATCTTTTAATTTGCATACATATCAAATCCACACCGCCCGCTTGCCAGCCCGCTCCCTTTGTATATTTCAACCAATTTACACAAAACCTTGACAAATTATATACTTAAACCTTCCTCAATAATCACTCTATTGGTGAAAACCGCATGAAAATCCGTTGCGTAGTTTAAAAGATTTAAGCGTATAGATAGTGGGAGCGACTTTGCTTTATACAATGTAAAGATTAAATAAGAAAATACTCGGACGTATGTGAATACGGCTCTTACCTGTGCATTTCATGGACTCCACCAGTGATTTGTTTTCCAGATTTGCATTTCCAAAAGCTATTGTTTGTGATAATGGTCCTGCACTTTCGTGTAAAGAAATATCTATTAAGTTGTTATTTTCTCTACAGAGTGAAATGGATCAGCAGAACGATCTGTCTAAACGTTTGAAGAAAAACTAATTAAAATTTTTGCTTCCAAAAAAAAATAATTTTTTGTCACTTAAGTTTTTAATCCCCGACGCAAGGAGCGGTGTTATAAGTTTGACTTTCTGTGTGTCTGTCTGCCTATCTGTGACACCGTAGCTCCTAAACGAATAGACCGATTGTGATGCAATTTTTTGTTTGTTTGAAAGCTGACGTGATCGAGCTGGTTCTTAGCTACAATTCATGAAAATCTGTTCAGGCGTTTCAAGGTCATCAGCTCTTTTTTGTATCGGGGGTTGCTTAAAATTTTGAAAATTTTACTTATTGTTTTTTTCAGTAAATTGTGTAACGTTTAGTAAAAATAAAATATTTACCGCATCTTGTTCAGTGACTCCAGTTGGCAGTATGTGATCGATGAGATGTACAATATAGAAGGCCAAGCATCCTCCCAGAAGTATGAACACGGGCCACCTCCAGGAGATGGAGTGAATGCTGTGCTGGACCACTCGCCTCTTCTTCTCTGGCCGCGCCCTGTCGCTGAAGGGAATGGGCTCCATCCCCAGTTCGTCCGAGCTCCGACTGCCGAGGGACATCTCTGCTGAAAATGTTTATTGATTTAACTAACTGACTTTTGGCAACCTAACCCAACCTAACTCAACCGACATAACATAATCATATAAACTAAAGGGGGTGTACCAGCAAACGGGTAAAACACCTCCAGCAGCTCTAGCACGGTGAAATCGATTAATTTACAATATCGGATCGATAGGCGTAACTTCCGATGAATTTATATCTGTGTGACACAGACACAGACTGTGTCCCTAGCACACTTTCACCATTGACAGTCGAACCGATATCGGAAGGGAATAAATGAAATACTGAATTCGATATAATAGGGAATAAATGAAATGAGTGAATTCGTAGACAGGTCCGCCGGTGTTGCCAGCGTATATCGATTTCCTATTTATTCCATGTCAATATCGGTCTGGCTGTCAACAGTACAACCGTGCTTAGAAAAACGGTACTACTTTTGATATAATAGCATTCAGAGCTCCAGACAAAAAAAGCACCTTTCTTTTTCATTACGAGTTTATATTATTTGGTTTTTGAATGGAAAACGGTTTAAAATGAGGAAAATAATTCCCCTCAGGGTCAATGTCAACTTTGGAGGTGCTGTGTGGGGGGTCTATTTGGGAGAGAAAATTCTGGGAACGAAAAATATGGGAGTGGTGGGTAGGATTCTGGGGGTCAGTGTGTCAGGAGTGATGGACGTGTGAATCTATCCCTACCACTGCGGTGCAAGGCGATGTTTTGGGAGAGTCCTGCTGGAGAGGTCTAAAATTATACTTCAACCAGTCTCACTCGATTCAGCCTGCCACACAGTTGGTCATCCGCCGGAAAAATCCAGACAAACCTCACCCCATGAACCTAGGCACTAGGCACCCCTTGTTCATATGCAACAGAGAATATACAATAACACAAGAAGTGCCATGTGGGCATGTTTCGTGATCCAAATATACGACCAATTTGAGCCTATATTTCCATACAACACTGTGTTTTGGAAATTCAAATGGGATGGAAAACTAGTGTAGACGAAACACTGGGCGGTTGTGTAAATGGAACTTTTTTTCAATTCAAATTTGTATAGAAGGCACTTGTAGACACTTTGATGTGATATATGCATTACTCATTGAATAGTTTTCTATCTTACCTGACTGATCGCTGAAGGACAGTTATATTTTTATTAAAGAATAAATTGCGTACCGTGGATATAATGAGATTTTTCCTCGCCTTTTCAAATGATTTTCTTTTTCGTGTGGAGCTTTCTTTTACTAAGGCGTGTGCCGTGCGCAGTGCACATTGCTAACTTTCAAACACCATGAGAAGAAGAATAATTTATTTTTAATTATTTACACACCTCACCAACATAAATTGTGTTTTTTTGGTTTGGTTAACAATAAAAAGATCAAAGAACAATGTCAATTCTCGCACTAAACACGGTGTATAAAAATAGTGAACAATTTTTAACTGTTTCCACTTGTGTCTTGACTGAGGCAGATAAGAAAGATAAATACAATCAAAAATCATCATTGCTGACCAACCTTTGCTTTCAAAAAGAGAATTTACAGTTTATAAAAAAGAAAGATTTATCTAAAACCTTTAAAATCGTATAAGAGTTCCAAGAGCTCCCACCCCTCTGAAGCCAGTGGGACTATGGCATCCCTAACTAGGCTATGTTATAAGGCTTAATATAGTAGGGAGGTGTGGAAGATGGAGCGAGGATTATGGGAAAGAACTCAGATCTGGTGGCGATTCTGATACTTTCACTATGGCTAACTAAGGGGGCGTTCAAGTATTACGTAACACAGGTTTTCTTGTGCAACCCCCCTAATATAAACTAAAGGGGGTGTACCAGCAAACGGGTAAAACACCTCCAGCAGCTCTAGCACGGTGAAATCGATTAATTTACAATATCGGATCGATAGGCGTAACTTCCGATGAATTTATATCTGTGTGACACAGACACAGACTGTGTCCCTAGCACACTTTCACCATTGACAGTCGAACCGATATCGGAAGGGAATAAATGAAATACTGAATTCGATATAATAGGGAATAAATGAAATGAGTGAATTCGTAGACAGGTCCGCCGGTGTTGCCAGCGTATATCGATTTCCTATTTATTCCATGTCAATATCGGTCTGGCTGTCAACAGTACAACCGTGCTTAGAAAAACGGTACTACTTTTGATATAATAGCATTCAGAGCTCCAGACAAAAAAAGCACCTTTCTTTTTCATTACGAGTTTATATTATTTGGTTTTTGAATGGAAAACGGTTTAAAATGAGGAAAATAATTCCCCTCAGGGTCAATGTCAACTTTGGAGGTGCTGTGTGGGGGGTCTATTTGGGAGAGAAAATTCTGGGAACGAAAAATATGGGAGTGGTGGGTAGGATTCTGGGGGTCAGTGTGTCAGGAGTGATGGACGTGTGAATCTATCCCTACCACTGCGGTGCAAGGCGATGTTTTGGGAGAGTCCTGCTGGAGAGGTCTAAAATTATACTTCAACCAGTCTCACTCGATTCAGCCTGCCACACAGTTGGTCATCCGCCGGAAAAATCCAGACAAACCTCACCCCATGAACCTAGGCACTAGGCACCCCTTGTTCATATGCAACAGAGAATATACAATAACACAAGAAGTGCCATGTGGGCATGTTTCGTGATCCAAATATACGACCAATTTGAGCCTATATTTCCATACAACACTGTGTTTTGGAAATTCAAATGGGATGGAAAACTAGTGTAGACGAAACACTGGGCGGTTGTGTAAATGGAACTTTTTTTCAATTCAAATTTGTATAGAAGGCACTTGTAGACACTTTGATGTGATATATGCATTACTCATTGAATAGTTTTCTATCTTACCTGACTGATCGCTGAAGGACAGTTATATTTTTATTAAAGAATAAATTGCGTACCGTGGATATAATGAGATTTTTCCTCGCCTTTTCAAATGATTTTCTTTTTCGTGTGGAGCTTTCTTTTACTAAGGCGTGTGCCGTGCGCAGTGCACATTGCTAACTTTCAAACACCATGAGAAGAAGAATAATTTATTTTTAATTATTTACACACCTCACCAACATAAATTGTGTTTTTTTGGTTTGGTTAACAATAAAAAGATCAAAGAACAATGTCAATTCTCGCACTAAACACGGTGTATAAAAATAGTGAACAATTTTTAACTGTTTCCACTTGTGTCTTGACTGAGGCAGATAAGAAAGATAAATACAATCAAAAATCATCATTGCTGACCAACCTTTGCTTTCAAAAAGAGAATTTACAGTTTATAAAAAAGAAAGATTTATCTAAAACCTTTAAAATCGTATAAGAGTTCCAAGAGCTCCCACCCCTCTGAAGCCAGTGGGACTATGGCATCCCTAACTAGGCTATGTTATAAGGCTTAATATAGTAGGGAGGTGTGGAAGATGGAGCGAGGATTATGGGAAAGAACTCAGATCTGGTGGCGATTCTGATACTTTCACTATGGCTAACTAAGGGGGCGTTCAAGTATTACGTAACACAGGTTTTCTTGTGCAACCCCCCCCCCCCCCCCCCCCCCCCCCCGCTGGTCAAAATATGGTGCTGTTACACCCAAAAATTTCAATTTTTTCACTAAAAAAATGGTTGATAAAACATAGTCAATCAAATGTCAATCAAAATCATTTTTTTGCAGATAACAATGAGGGTAATGATTATTATATACAGTGTGTTAAGATGTACTTGACTTAAATGAAATTTTGGTGTTCGATGACATTTTTGATTTTTTTTTTCTACACAAACAAAAAAACATAGTAGCTGTTGGGGCGAGGGCTTGGTCGGTCAGTCGGCTAAAGCCTCGAAGACACACGGCGAGTTTACAAGCTACTATCTACTACTAACTTTAAAAGCGGGTGAATCGGCGAGTGAGATTGTCATGATGACACACAAAACTGTCCACTCGCTCAGTAGCTCGCGACATTTTTGTAGGAAACTGGACTCGCACGTAGCCGCTAACGCCAGTAGCGGAAACAATGTGAACTAATTCTTCATACAGTTAACCATACAGTTAACAGTCGAAATCAGCTGGTTTTTGGCAGCCATATTGGAAACATAAATAAACCAATCACGAGTCGGCTTGTAGCTAGTAAAGTTGAGGACCTTTCAACTTTTTTCGTAGATTGTCAACAATCTGCTAGTTAGCAAGTAACACGATGACACTGAGCGAGTTTACTAACAGATAGTGAATTTCCCAGATAGTAGCTTGTAAACTCGCCGTGTGTCATCGAGGCTTAAGTGACCAGTTTGGTTTTGAAGAAAAAAAAGACGCCATAAATTTCACCAGAGACCAAAATTTCATTTACATATTTTAATCCAAACAATGTCAGGAATCACTGGTTAAAGTGATTCAAGTATGTCCCTTAACATTAACAGCCTGTATATTTTTTATGAGCATAGGTACTTATGTCATATTATATTTGATAAGGCTATCTTTATTGCCGTATTTACGACTATACTGGATTATTTTGAAATAATCAAGTATGACCTTGAGATAAAGTAATATTTTGGAAACATTTATTTTTCAACTATACCTACTAACGCATAACCCCAGTCGACATCAGCCATTTGGGAATAATAATATAATTTATCACCTCCATTGCGTGCAATGGGTAAAAAGCCAGTTTATGTTATTTTTATTTATTTTTTTTGTATGATTTTTTAATCCATTGGGTAGGTATATAAATTGTAGTGATGGTCTAGAAGCCGACATCTTGAGATCTCCGGCAATCAATAGCATGTTCCATAGACATATGAATATTAATAGACCAGAACATAAAGGTGAGGGGTAGAAACCAACTACAGCGGGACGAAGAGCAAGAAGACGGCTTTGGTGATACGTGATTCGTCAAAACTCAATCTGACAGTATATAGGTATCTCGCACTGTAAAATCATCATTTAGTTCTTAAAAGTAAACTCTGCTTTTGAATGAATAGACCTTTTTACACGAGAGCGCGAATTGCTGGCCGCGCAATGAACAAATTTGAAGTTCAAATACGTCAAAGTAAGGTCGCCTATAAGGTCGAGTTCAATATTTTGCTCCTGTAGTTAGTTAATACACTTTTACAAATGTTTCATAATTTACTTACCCCAGTAAACAGTGACGGGCACACGCCATGTATCTCGGAGTGATGGTTTATGTATGGATGGTTTGGTATATTTATGGTGTATGTTCAAAAACGATCATATTATGTGATCTGAATTAGCTTAAAATAGTGTAAAATAACGCTTGCTTATGGAATGTAATACCACAATTGGGTTTATTCTCTTTTTCTCTTCTATTTTTACACGTTTTTATAGCACAAGCCACCATTTTTACCGTGTTATTTACGATGAGAGCTCGACACTCGACACTGGTCCGGAAGAATGATGACGTCACATTTTTTAGATTGACGCGTGGCTCTCGCAAGCCCAGCCGGTTCCGAAAAATGGTTCCAATGGGAGGGGGAAATAATACGCCTTTTATAGCTTAGGGCAAGTCCATGTATTTTGTACGTCCGTGGCATGTTCATTAATAGCACTACCCTCACTTATACTAACTAGTTAGGCAGCAAAACACTTAACAAGAAGTAGTAATAGCATAGGGGAGGTTAGGTGGGAAATGAACTCAAATCAAAATTCGGCCATCTTGAAATTCCTGAGATCTTAACCGATTTAAATCAAAATTGGTATGAGGGAGATAGGTTAGGAGATTAACTCAAATCTTAAGTCAAAATTCTAGTTTCAGCTTAACGTTTTCACACGATTTGATTCAAAATTGGTAAAAAGAATGTTAGGTGGGAAATGAACTCGATCCAAAATCAAAATGCGAAATTTCGGAGGTCAAGTAGATAGCAGACCCCAAGAAATCTTTTTTTCCCGGAGTCCAGTTCTCTTTATGTGGTAGTATCCTTCATGTTCTCAACTATCAGGGTTATCTCAAAGTTGGGGTTGATCAATATTAGGAATAGGGGCAGTGTAAAGACTTCAAAATGAGTCCAATGAATCTGATTCCGAAGACATTTATTCTTTCCGAGTTCTTGCAATATAATGGAATGAATCCAGATCGGATCGGTAAGCAATCGACATAAACCGAAGACGAAAATTCTTACAATGGCTGAGCTAACGGTAGCCACCTTTACTTTTCTGCGCGGTGTCTTCGGTTTATGTCGATTGCTTACCGATACCTCGTTCCAGTGAAAGGACGGACTGACTCGTTCCAAACTCTAGGTGGATCAAAAATTGCGCAGGATCCAAACCTACTGATTTAAGAAAACATTTTTTAAAAAAGAATGTCCATCACCTGGCAGTCAAAAGACAGCAAGGAACATTGCTTTTTACCTTTAGTTGGTCTTCGTGGAGCAAATTTACCTTCCAGGAAGTACGCACCAACAGCATTCTGTTCTAATTGGGAATGCCATAGTCTCAATTATAAAATTTCACTTGTTTTCAAATTTATTGATTTTTGGTACCTACTATCACAGCCTGTTCTGTTCTGTTCATTGATTCTTGATAGTCGTGCAGCATTGATCTACAGGATTGTGTAGTTTAGAGTTTGTGTAGTACATTATAAGCGCATTTGCCTTACATTTTTAATAATTGTGTTTCCTTGAAAAGGTGTGCTGATGAGCACAGGTAAGGTTTTTAACTTACTACATCTTTTGCACCTCAACTTAAAGATCTAAGGTTGTTTTGGCTGCCCTGCCCCAGCTTAATACGCCATACCTTATAATTCATTTGAACAATGCAAACTACACAACTTTAATGATTTTTTTGTCAACAATTTTGTGTTTATATATATGCAAAGAAGCTGCTTTAGCATATAATCTATTGAAGTAGCCAATGCAATGATCAACTGATCTCTCAGTTCTTTAATATCGACTATGCTAAAGAAGCCTCTGTGCAATGACTACCTCCATAGTAGTTTCTCAGTGTATTTGATTGTTTTACGGAAACTTGTGCATTGATCAATCCCGTGATTCCTCGGTAACATAATATTGAATCTCCTCACAAGAGCGTTATGTGTAAATATTAAGGAAAGTCAGATAACTTCCCAGCATCCACTGTTCACCAAGCTATTCCCATAATTGTGTCATGTTGAAAAACCATTTATTTTTATTATAGTTCATTAATTCAGTCAATTTATCTGCGACTACATTATTTTTCAAAAAGAATAATACTTCGAATATTCGTTTAGTTGTGTTTTTAATGTGATTTATCAAGGTTAAAAAGTCATCTATGAAAGTTCTGAGATATTTTGACTAATTCCAACTTTTCAAGGTTTTGGCATGCGCATGAATATATTTGTAATCCTAGGTACATTTGTAATTTAATGGCAAATGTAGTCACGTATTGCATAAGGTGCAATATGGTCAACACAAATGGTGAATCAAACAATAAAAGAAATATGACCCAACGTGCCCAAATAAAATATGTGAAAACATATTTAAGTGTGTCTGCATTTTATTTCCAATCGTCGCCTCAGTTCTTATTTGTCTAACAGACCATTTTAGTTTTTGTTCAATCTCCACTTTAAAATTAAAAATAAAGTATTAAAAATGATTGTTAATCACTTAACTAAGAATTATTTAAACTTACTAGACCTTTACCTTTACGGAAATAGCTTTATCTTAAACACCTTTCATAATGTTTCATTGAAATAATGAATGAAACCTTCTCCTTCTGTAAAATTTTCTAATGGTCTGTTGGACAAATACGAACTAAGGTGATGCAATGTTGAAATAATAAGATGAAAATTCATAATATGGTTTTTATCAGTTTTATTTCCACTAAATTCAGTTATAATGGTAGTACGTTTTACAAACATTCACATCAGAGGTTCCCAACCATATCTTTATGGTAATTTTTGAAAGAAATGAAATTTTTTATGACTAAAATGTAAAAAAAAATTTTAAACATTTATTTAAATGAAGTATGTATGTAGTAGTTATGGCAAAAATTGTGTGCTTTATAAAATTAAAAAAATAAATGCTTAACAAAAGTCAAAAAGTCATAATTACAAACTTAAATAAAATAAAAAAATTTAGGTACTTTAAAGTAAACCAGAGTTGGTAAAGAAAATATAAATAAAAAAAATTTGATGTCTAATACACAATATTTTGTAAAAATATCGGCATCCAAAGAGTCAAAATTTAAACTTCAAAAAAATTATTCCAACTCTGATACAATCAATACAATCTTATATTATTATTAAAAAAAAAAACATTATTTTCAACAAAATATTATACCTACTAAAAATAGTAATGAAAAAATAATTAAGAAGTTAAGTTTATTATTAATGTGTTATTTAATTGTTCATTTTCTCTCCAAACGGGTTAAAAATAATAAACTTAAATAATTACAAGTAATATATAAGTAATTTATTTATATCTATGAAGACTGTCTGTAACAACTTTTACCCTTTGAAGGTGCTGGTAAACAAGATAAATTGCCTATTGCTGAACATTGTCTTGCCCGGGCAAGGTGACAAAAACCATCTTCCGCAATAATTCTACCAAACTTGTATAAACTTGCTTAAAAAACCAAAATGGCCTTAAACTCACTGGCAAGGTAGGGCAACTACAATCTTGCCCGAAAATAAGGAAGACTTGGCGGCAATATCTTGCCGGCAAGAAATTGTCGTTGGAATTTGATTATTTACCAGAAGTCTTGAGATAATATTAATACTAGCAGAAGTAGTTTTATTTTATTTTTTTCTTTATTGAGTTTTATATTTTAACATTTATTTGAATTAGGTAAACATAAAGTCTCAAAGGGTAACTTTTTTGTAGGTGGTTTAGAAAAGTTATTCATTTTGGCTTGTGGTGGAGTCTTGTGTTTCGGAGTCCCTCTTATAGGGAATGCTGTCACTCTTGTAGGGAATACTGTCCCTCTTGTAGGTACTATCATCATCATCTTCCTCGTCACTCTTTACAGGAAGAGTGTTTCCTTGAGCAATATTGCTCCTGTGGAAGGCACTGAAACAAAAATAAATTTATAATTATTATTTATTTATTTACTAGAATGTAATAGTTCTGCAGTTCGACAATACACGAATAATAATGTATAATAATATAATAATGTAACATGTTCTGTATTAGCGCCGTCCAAGTATACATTTAGGCACAATCAAGTTTTAAAAATAATTCACCAAAGTTTTGTTATCTGCTATCTGCTACACTATATAAAGAGGTAATATTTGTTTGTTTGTGTGTTTGTTTGTTTGCATCGAATAGGCTCCGAAACTACTGAACCGATTTGAAAAATTCTTTCGCTGTTGGGAAGCTACACTATCCTTGGGTGACATAGGCTATATTATATTTTAAAAAAAATAGGCATCCTTACTAAAACTTCAAAAATGTAACCCAGGGTGTAAAAAAATTACCTAAAATATTCTTTAAATCGCGTGCGCTGCGAAAACTATTGATGATAGAATAAAATAATGTAATACGACTTTATAGAACACATCATTATTTACAAAAAAGGTCACAACAGCATATGTCTAACTCTTATGGTTATGCCACAATAAGTATTCTTTTATTTTTAAAACTTAATTTAAATGTCGCCGCTTGAAAAGGCTCTTTATTTGTACCTTGGTTTTAATCCTTATCAAAATAAATTACTTCATATTCAAGACAGCTTCAATACCTTTATTTAACTTTTTGAATTTTTCAATTCGGATATTTAATTAGAAAGATATCACGAGTTTAAAATTGTTAGTATTAGAAAAAAGTTTCGGCTACGGGCCGGGCGGGAGAGGAGTCAAGAAATGCAGTGCCAGGGGGGTTGGCGGGACGGGGGAGCGGGAGAGCGGTGGTGGGGAAGGTGGAAGTGGAACGCTGGAGGGGAACGCACGGGAAAGGACATGTAAGGAGTAACATTTTATTTATTTGAATATGGCATATTACAGAACACTATCTTATTGTCCTGAGCGAAGCCGGGTAACCCAGCTATTAAACATAACTTGATTGACTGCCGTAATATAGTACCATATTATGAATATGAACCAAATTCATTTTTAGAAAATGAATATTATAAAATTTATTACGATAACACTATACTAACAGACAGAACAATTAGTCATAATGGACCCGATATAGTTTTACATGACAAAATTAAAAAAAAATTAAATCATTGATGTCGCTATTCCAAATGCCTGTAATATTCAGAAAACTGTTTCTGAAAAAATAAGAAAATATACAGATTTAGGAAATGAGATTAAAAGAATTTGGCATTCTCAGAATATAAAAATATTACCATTTGTTATTTCGGCTTATTAGATTTGTCAAAGAATTTATATATAAAAAGCAAAATTCAGTAATTTTAAATACATGTAGGATTACGAAAGATTTTTTAAATATATATATTGAGGAATCAGTAGGATTTATCGGTCCAGTTAGGAGTTCTACCGAGCCGAACCCTCTGATATGAAAATATCTAGAGTCGGTGAATTTTTTTCCCATTTGATCTCTGGTGGATTGACGTATTGTTTTGTATTTATTAATATAGTGCAATTACATAGCGTGGATTGACTAGATAAATATTTGTGGAAAAGTGTGTGAAAGGGTTTAGTCATTATTGTGAGGAAGATTTAACCCATTTTCGATGACCTCCGTAGTCCAGTGGCCAAGACTCTTGACTCACAATCCGGAGATTGCGGGTTCGAACCCGGCGTGCGCAAATAAATTTTATGTGATTAATTGGCGTTATTTCACAATTAATTCATTTAAAATAATAGATTATAATAAAACAAATAAAAAACTTTATTCCACTTAAATCCATTCCATTAAGTGGAATAAAGTTTTTTATTTGTTTTATTATAATCTATTATAATGGACTTCCACCACGAATTAACAGTTTCAAAAATAGAAACATTTAAAATAATATATAGTATATTTGCGGCACGTTCCAGAGTGGAAGATACTATCAGTATCGCCCTGGTGTAAGACCACCATTCAGAATTGAAACGTTGCTTGAAAATGGCTTTAGCCGTGTTTGGTGACCAGATCTGAATAGCCAGGTACTTCCCAACCTTCCTCTTCCCCACCTCCTTCCCCCTACCCACTACCGTCAGCCTCACAACATACCCCAATTGGGGATGCCATAGTCTCACTGGCTCCAGACGGGAGCAGTTGAGATTCTTGTGCGGTATTCACTGTAAAAAAAAAATAAAAAAAAATAAAAAATAAAATATATAAATAAATAAAAAAATAAATAAAAAAAAAAAAAAACCGGACATAAAATCTGAAGCATATGAATGAAAAATGATCCCTTTTTTATCACTTCTTATTTAGTTTATCTTTATTTATAGATAGTCCACTTGATTAGTCAGACATTCAGACAAAACCACAAATTAAACATTCCTCAACTAACTCAAAACAAAATACATTCATTCACCACGCTTCACAAATCTTTAACATTTCATTCAGTGAATTCGACTGATTTACCACAGCCCACCACATCTTCAAACCTAAATTCAATAAATAACATTTACACATATTTGCTACAAATTAATTACACAGAATAGATCCATCCTTTCCCCTCCCACCAGTGACGGTTCTTCACAGGGGGACAATGGAGACAGTCCCCACCAGTTACATTCAAAACCTACTAAAGGAAATAACAGTCGATGCTTTTGTCTTCACCAAAATGAATGAATTCTTTAAACATAAAAGTAATTAACATAGTAGAAATAAAATACAAACAATTATTCCGGATGATTTTAATAAGACCCTACGCGCGTACAGCGAACAATGTACGGCGCAAAAAACAGCGGGTCTATTTCTCAGTGCGCAGAATCTAATGCGCACTTGGGGGACGATCCGAACTATCCCTATACTTTCCTTGCGTTGTTTCGCGATCGTATGCAACTGCGCATGCGCAGTAGTATTTGAAATGAAATACCCGCGGGGACAATCCTTTCGATCCCCACAGAACCATTTGTTTGCGAAGTTACGGGCGGGAATCGCACACGTTCAAATTAGTTTGACAATAATCTTGCAAGATAAAGCCGTCTAGCATGATTAGACCATAATTTTTTTTTTTGAGAAATTTTATATTATATTCTACGGGTGGTGAGATTACGGTACAGTATGTAAAAAATGTCGATCCCCACCACTAAAAAAGTGCTCAAGCCGCCACTGCCTCCCACCATCCCATCCCTACAGCCTAATATAAGTTTTGTTTATCTATTTTAGCATTACATTCACTAAATAATTAAGATACATCAGTGAAAAAACAGGTATTATTATTTGAAAAATTTATACATATTTACAACACATTATAAAACTGTTGGTTTTCCAAATAAAATAAAATAAAACATCACCAAAACACATAAAGTGCAGAAAAACTTGGAGTGAATTAAATTGTTGATGTTTTCTGGGACAAAATGTTATACTAATGTAGTGGATCGTTATGCCTTCCGGTGTTATTTTATAGCATATTTAATATGTAAAACACAGACATGTACAATAAATAATATTTGGGTAACAATTATTATAAGCAATAATTATCAGCCTGAAATACTCATCTACATTGAAAAAATCTTCCGAGAAAAGATACTGGCCGCCAACGGGACTCGAACCCATCTCCCTCTGATTGCCGGTCAGGAGCTCTACCACTGAGCTAATTATTGAATGAAGTACTAGTATATATTGAATCATTTAGCGGGTATTTGATAAGCCGCCATAGCTCAGTGGTAGAGCTCTTGACCGGCAATCAGAGGGACACGGGTTCGAGTCGCGTTGGCGGCGAGTATCTATGCTCGGAAGTTTTTTTTTAATGTAGATGAGTGTTTCAGGCTGTTAATTATTGCTTATAATAATTGTTACCCTTTTTGCTATGCATAAAAATCTTGTCTTAAACGTTAGTTTATCAATTAAAAAATAATAATTAATATTTGACAAGTTAAAGTATTTCACCAAAAATGTAGACTTAATTTGTCTCGACGCCACCTAGCGAGCGATTAGCATTAATAATGCCTCTCTCACAAAAAAATAAAGTTGGTTGTTTTCAGGTGGGAAAATGTAATAAGCAGTAATTATTGAATGAAGCACTAGTATATATTGAATCATTTGGCGGGTATTTGATAAGCCGCCATAGTTCAGTGGTAGAGCTCCTGACCGGCAATCAGAGGGACACGGGTTCGAGTCCCGTTGGCGGCCAGTATCTTTTCTCTGAAGATTTTTTCAATGTAGATGAGTGTTTCAGCCTGATAATTATTGCTTATAATAATTGTTACCCTTTGTGCTATGCATAAAAATCTTGTCTTAAACGTTAGTTTATCAATTAAAAAATAATAAATAATATTTGATTTATGATGAGAATTCAAATATTGCCTTCCTCATTATCTCAAAACTTTGTATTTGGAGATGTCTGACTAATCAACTGGATGATCGACATGTGTTATGAAATTGGCTAAAATATGTTCAATTTGCAATAATTAATTCCAAATATAAGTGTAGGGTTTCATGGATGCATTATGTGTTTATGTTATGCTTCCTATTTTTCTAAATGAATGCAAAATTTGTTGCATCATTTTTTAAATAGTGATGATTGTGAAAACAATGATGAAAGTTTTGATTGTTTTGTTGAAATCAAAAAAACTTTTATTTAATAATATTTATTTTTTTCTATTTGCTACACGCAGGAGGCCCTGAGAAAAATAATTCCCCTCAGGGCCTATGTCATCTTTAGGGATGGGTAGAAATCTGGGGGTCAGTGTGTCCAGGAGTGTCGGACAAATGAATCAATCCCTCCCACGTAAGGCGATGTATCGTGAGTCCTGCTGGAGAGGTCTACAGGTCTTCCTCAACCAGTCTCTCCCGATCCACCCTGCCACGCAGTTGGTGGGCAGACGCTTTCGCTGCCAAGATCCGGACAAACCTAACCCCATGAACCCTGGCACCCCTGCTAAGTCACCAAACGCAGCGAACCACCAGAGGTGACCTATGGCAGAGGTTCTGGTAATCCAATAAATTGTTCCCGGGGCGGCGGTACCCATACCCGACTCCCAAATTATGTGATATTCCATTATGCATTCAGTCTTCACAAATCAGTCCTGCTTCAAGCCTCTTCCATACACCTCTTCCTCGGTCCACCTCTGGATTTCCTCCACTGGTCACAGACTGGTAGTTTTTAACATCCATACCATTCAACCATCTTTACCATGTTTAACCTGTCCATCACAGCGTTTCTTAAATGTCACCTTTCCATCTTGTAACCTAACCTAACCTTACCATCCTAACCCAATACTCTTTCTCACTGTAGCTAAAAGTAATTTAGGATCGATTTAGTAGTATGTATTTCCTATAAGCATAGGCGGAGAGGATTGACCGCCATCCAACTCAAATCAAAATTATTAGTTTTAATCTATATTAGTCTAGTGGTATTACCTGTCCATCTCCTGTTTCTCATTCTCTTCATCCTGCTTCCTCTTCTTGACGAGACGGTATCCGACGCAGACCAGAACCAGGATGATGGGGATCAACACGGCGAGGATGATTCCCCAGGTGACTCCAGCCCATCGAGCCGAGTACTCCTGTTGTCCTGGACAGATACATAAACAATCAACGGGATATCTAAACAAGGTGTGCCATAAATACATACATCTAAATCGTGGGCATTCAATGAAAAGTAAACAAGTGAAAGTACGTTTTTGGAAAAATACAGTGATTTCGCAGAGGATTTCAGTCTCAGTTTTCTAAAGGACAGGGATTTTGCAAAGGTCTTCAGTCTGAGTTTGCTAATGGACAGGGACTTTGCAAAGGACTTCAGTTTTAGTTTGCTAATGGAAAGGGACTTTGCAAAGTACTTCAGTTTTACTTTGCTAATGGACAAGGACTTTGCAAAGGACTACAGTTTTAGTTTGCTAATGGACAGGGACTTTGCAAAGGACTTCAGTCTCAGTTTTCTAAAGGACAGGGATTTTGCAAAGGTCTTCAGTCTGAATTTGCTAATGGACGGGGACTTTGCAAAGGACTTCAGTTTTAGTTTGCTAATGGAAAGGGACTTTGCAAAGGACTTCAGTTTTAGTTTGCTAATGGATAGGGACTTTGCAAAGGACTACAGTTTTAGTTTGCTAATGGACAGGGACTTTGCAAAGGACTTCAGTCTTAGTTTGCTAATGGACAGGGACTTTGCAAAGGACTTCAGTCTTAGTTTGCTAATGGAAAGGGACTTTGCAAAGGACTTCAGTCTCAGTTTTCTAAAGGACAGGGATTTTGCAAAGGACTTCAGTCTCAGTTTTCTAAAGGACAGGGATTTTGCAAAGGTCTTTAGTCTGAGTTTGCTAATGGACAGGGACTTTGCAAAGGACTTCAGTTTTAGTTTGCTAATGGACAGGAACTTTGCAAAGGACTTCAGTCTTAGTTTGCTAATGAACAGGGACTTTACAAAGGACTTCAGTCTTAGTTTGCTAATGGACAGGGACTTTGCAAAGGACTTCAGTCTTAGTTTGCTAATAGACAGGGATTTTCACTTTTCGTTGCGTGCTCACGAAATAGATGTTTACTATAAAGCAGAAAATAAGGAAAAACATTGAACCTTTAAACAGTGAGTTTTGACTTCATAATATTGGTTCTGCTTTTAATGTTTTTTTTTTATTTCTAGTTTAAACATTTTCAGGTAACAACTTAATTTCCACCATGGACTATGGATCTTTGAAATATCCATTTACCTATCGAAACTAAAATAAGACTGAAGAAGTAAAATAAGACTTTTTAATTTTAAATAATGATCTAAAACTCGGCACGTTACATAAAACTCAGTGCATTACAATTTTAAAGTATGTTCTAAAAACTCTTTTTATAACATTCTTTAAAATTGATTATTTTTTTCAAACATTAATTTGTTAAGTCAATTACAAACACAAACAATTTAAGTGTTTTTAAATTGACCCAACCGTACTTACTTAACTTAAGGGCCTTTAACCAGCCAGTGGCCGAAAATCCACATTTCGTCGAAAGATGTTCTTACGATCGTACAGGGCGGTTCCAACGAGGAAGATTAATTATTCTCCTTACCAGATTTTTAAAATTATAACTCATTATCGATTTTATTTCATTAAAAATTTGCTTTAATTTATACCTACATCCAAAAATGATGAAAGGCGTGATGATAAAACTATTAAAATCATTTCCTTTTTGTAATTATTTTTTTATCATAAGTATTTATCATTTTTCAATAATGTCTAAGCATAATAAATGTGCAAAAAAAATCTGAAATATGTCAATTTGTAAGACCGTAAATAAATAGACAAAATAGAGACATTTTCGTCATAAATAAGTGTTCGGATATTTTTTTTAATGATTTTGTTTTAACTTAAATTAAAATTTTGAAACATGCGTTTACTAGATAACTTATTGATTTACAATAATGTATGATTACATGATATGGAATATGTCTTGTAAAATAAGATTTTTCGTTTGAAAATTTAACAAATCTGCCAATGACCTATGTGTAACCTTATTATACTAAAAATAAATAAAAATTCTCAAAATTTAAAAAAGAATAAAAGCATTTACTAGATAAAAGAACAATCTTTCGAAATCAATTTATAATTTTTTGAGGAAAAGAGTCAATACGTCTAAAATTTCATTTAAAAATGACATATTTCCGGTTTTCTCTGGATATAGCCTTTTATGTTTTACAAGTGATTCCTGGCATTATTTGGAGTAAAAAATTTAAATTAAATTTTGGACTCTGATGAGTATTGTCAGAAATCACCGATTAAAGTAGTTCAAGTACGTCCGTATGTTTATATACTTAAAATGGGGTAGAGATTTATCTCATTATCATTTTTTCCTTTGAATGCTGTTAAAAAAACTATTTCATATTGATAACAAATATTATAATCAATAATTATCAGCCTGAAACACTCATCTACATTGAAAAAATCTTCCGAGAAAAGATACTGGCCGCCAACGGGAATTGAACCCGTGACCTTCTGATTGCCGGTCAGCAGCTCTGACCACTGAGCTATGGCGGCTTATCAAATACCCGCCAAATAATTCAATATATACTAGTGTTTCATTCGACAATTACTAATTATTACATTTTTCCAACTGAAAACAACCACGCCACCTAGCGGGAGATTTAGTATTAACAATACCTCTCTCACAAAAATAAAGTTGGTTGTTTTCAGTTGGAAAAATGTAATAATTAGTAATTGTCGAATGAAACACTAGTATATATTGAATTATTTGGCGGGTATTTGATAAGCCGCCATAGCTCAGTGGTCAGAGCTGCTGACCGGCAATCAGAAGGTCACGGGTTCAATTCCCGTTGGCGGCCAGTATCTTTTCTCGGAAGATTTTTTCAATGTAGATGAGTGTTTCAGGCTGATAATTATTGATTATAATATTTGTTATCTACCCTTTGTGCTATGCATAAAAATCTTGTTTAAACGTTAGTTTATCAATTAAAAATAATAATTAATATTTCATATTGACTGAGTGTTTTAACTCAACTATTTGGCATTTCTTCATCTGTAAATTTGTTTGTTCCTGTTCCGGTTCAAGGTGGTGTCTGTGTTGGATACTGCCGTATTGTTGCTCCACGCCGCCGCTTTTACTGATAAAATTCCTTATCATGTTAAAGGCAAACAAAAAACTGGTTCAATCAATAAACTCACCTTTAGAAATAATAAGCAGAACAGCCATTATCACATTTGACACCATTCTTTTTCCGTTTCATATTATGTATTTGTTTTTAAAATCTATCAGGGCTGACAGGGACAAATTTTCTAATAATAGTATTTTTCTCTTTCTGTATACAGAATAAAAAAATAAATTGTTTTAAGGTTTAATTTGCGTGTACGTTGTGCAAATAGAGTTTACCCAAAAAACAGGGTAAGCAAGTATATTGGCAACCATAGGCATACATCTGCACGAAGGTTCGTACACAGACACACGTTGACCACATTTTGTAAACTCGTCAACTTGAGATTGTTCCCACTCACGTCGTCAAGATTTAAAAAATGGCGTCACTTATGTCAACCATTTTCTAACAATGCGTACGCTTTAGATCATGGGTCGGCAACCTGCGGCCCGCGAACAGTTTTGGTGCGGCCCGCAAGATTCTCGCTGCAACACACATGACGGACGATATCGTACACAACGGAGTAAAAGGGTTAGCGAAGGGGGAGCGAGGAGAAGGGACAGGACGGCAATAACGCCACCCGCACCTCGCCTCATTCCGTTGTCATATTTATTAATTGATAATACCTATCTGCGTTGCGGTTTTTGTGCATTTTCTTAGATTTCTAGGTAAGTACTTACATATTTCATGATACTATTATTCCTGACATTACAAGAAATGACTATAACAAAGCAATATTCTGTAATATGTTGTTCTGTTATTTATGAGTTTTTGGTCTCAATAGCTTGCAAGTAAGGTTACCCGCTGACAATGGCCCCCCGAAATAATGTTTACCATGATATTATTTTTTTTTCTTCTTATTACCAATTTCAAACTTAAAATCGATTTCAATAATTTGGTATGAATATCAAACGAATGTATATGCAGTGTCGTTATTTTTTTTACTTTTGCGCTGATATACACAGTATGTAGAGAAGCAGATTTTTGGTTGATGCATTTGAATGACAATATATACTGGCGGTACATCCTCTTTGCACATCCCTTCGGGGTCGTTTAATTATATTTTGTATAATTAGGTACCTATACTGTATTTCCCCTAAACCGACTGCTGACTACTACTGTATATAAGTACGCCGGGGACCCTCAAGTAGATAGATTCGCTATTGTGCTTGCCTAAAAATACGCCTATAGATGCCTATAGATAGGCTCGCTGGTGGAGAATTTTATTTAGGAAAAAAAAACTATGACGCTATACGTAAAAATAAATAGATATTTTAATATTTTATTTATGGCTTCTAAAAAAACGAAGATCGTTGATAAAAGACGGATTTTTAATGAAGCATGGACAAATTATATTTTTTTATCGAATTTAAAGAAAAACCATTGTGCTTAATCTGTCAAAAGAGTATTTCCGTACTAAAGGAATATAACCTGAAGCGACATTATGATATTGAGCACAAAACTAAATTTGGGTGTCTGATTTTAACAACAATAAATGCCTACATAAATAAAATGATATGCAGGTGCCACCCGGGGCGGATAACGTTGTGTCACCCCCACCTCCCCCCGTTAAAGTTGACTTTGAGCAAATTCCGACCTCATAAAAAAACCACTACCCAGTCAAATGTGATCCGTCCCAGGGGGGGGGGGGGGGTTTGGCTAGAGAATTTTTCTAAGTGCGGCCCGCGTAAGTTCCCACATCAAATATTTGGCCCTCGGACCACAAAAGGTTGCCGACCCATGCTTTAGATCAATGCTAGGAACAAAACAGTCAACAAATAATGACAGGATATAAAAATAACAACTACGGCAACTGTTTGGTTGTTAGTGAGTTATGAAAGCATTCTAGCATAGACTTTTCAAGAATTCAATGGTGATTTGTGTCTCATGGTCCCAGTAGCAACGTCTATGGACTGTGCAGGATATGAAGTGGGAAAAAGAGGTATTTGTACACTTCTGACAGTGATTTCTTTGCGAAGCCTCACTGAGAAACAGACTTTTCTTGTTTATGCCGGCTCATTATTTATGGCAAATAAGGGACAACATCAGATATGATTTCAGATTTTCACAACCGAAAGTACTATCATGATTTATTTTTGAGATAATATGCCATTTACACAACCTTCTTTTTTCGCAGACATTTCGGACAAGTTTACTTGAGGAAAAAAGTGTAATCGAAGATTGTGGTGATGTGTGCGAAGATGCGATTCTGTGTCGCTAGCTCCAATCCTTTACGAGCTGGTTTTACAGTATATGTCCTCTGTCCTGATTATGTCCTCTGCGTGTGAACTGTGCCTTAATTTCTCTAAATAAACAATAACAGTGTTAATCTCTAGTGACCTTCCAGGTAAGTATGGTCCTTTATATATTTTCTGTCTGTACAGTACATTTTTACAGCAGCATCGCATTCATTGGTCAAATCATTGCACATAATCGATGAACCTGTGGATGCAATTTTTAGCCACAAGTTGTTGTAGTGGTTTGTCTAGTTTATAGTTAGAAGTAAGATTGTATAAACGTATTATAAATTTGTACAGCTCCCTTGAGGTGATTTTTCACAAAGACGGCTCTATACAAGTCATCCAAGTATTATTATTATATTGTATTATACGCACACACTTCATCACAATCTTCGATTACACATCTGCCCTGATTATGGACCCTGTAATGCTGCTTGAAACGTTGGCTAAATAAGGACGTAGCGCAACACGACACAATACCCCAAAAATAAATCACAATAAGGGACAACGTTTTATGCAGGATCGAATTCAAAGATTTTTGTTTCAAAGAAGAAAAGTTGCAATGAATAATTATTAATATATACATACATAAGATTTAATGCTTTGATTGGCTTCGATCATAACATGATAACAGATTCATAGTATGAAATCAATAAGATTAATCCAAATAAAAAGATAAAAGAATAATAGTTAATAGAAAAGTTGCAGCCCTGAGATTGTGTTAAAGATAAGGAATAAGTCTATGTGGAGTGGAATTTTCTTTTTTGTTCTTATAATTATTATTTGAAATAAAAAAAATTGTATTTAAGAAAAAATTCCATTCCACATATAAAATTCGGTTTAAAAACATAAATCTAAATTAAATTATAATTCAAAGCGGAAGTTGGTACCGATATTGCTCTAATTCGCGAAAACGACATGCAGAATAGAAATTTTTCCTCAATACATAAAATAGATTTAAATTATTATTTATTGTTGTTTTTTCAAACGTTATTATAAATTCAAATAACACACAAAGAATATAATCAAACAATCGTCTTACAATTTGAATATTATAATAATACTGTTATTATTAATTATTAAAAATTATGTATTGAAGTATTATTTTCTAAATGTTTTTAGTTTGTAACCTAAACTCGTAGAACTAAAGAGATACTTATAACAACATTACGTAATCTAGTGAAATGGCGCCATCATTTCGGAAAAATATATTATTATTATTTGTTCAGATAACCAAATAATGATTTTGTCAACGTCTAAAATACATAGCATGATTAATTTAATCCACGTCAATTTCTAAAGTACATAGACGAATAATGAATTAAACCATTGTTGTTCTGCTGCTAAATGTTTGGATTTCGTCTGATGGGTTTAAAGACCCCTGTTGTATCGGGTCTACGACTCCTTGCTGGTTAGGATTATCGTTCAGGGCATCGAAAGACTTGAACTTCTTAGACGGCATGAAGAAAGACTTGATCTTACTGGGAGAAGCGCTCTTAGGCTCTTCAGGAATCGGTTTAATGAACTTGCTCGGTTGGAAGGTCTGACGAGGACTGGTCTCGGAAATGGGACTAGTCGAAGGACTATACGGTTCGGAAGTCGAAGGACTGTAAATAGAAGAAACCGGACTGTATTGGTCTTCGGGATTGTATTGATGATAGGGAAGAGGGTCGTTTGGCAGCGTACTAGTGGAATACCCGGAATCCGCATTGTTTCTTTCGGCCCTACGTCCGATTTGCCGAGGCTTGTTTTGATTGATGTAACGAATGTCTTTTGCGGGCTTGCTCAGACCCGGATTGGTTCTGTCGCTGCCGTCGTTGGACCCTGAAGAAGCGACTTCCTCTTCCTGCAAGTCCCAAAGCTGCGGAAATTCCGAGCTAGGCGCGTTTATCAACGGTTCGTTCGTGCGGTAAATCTTTTCGTAGCTGCGACGCTTTTTCGGTAGGCCGGATAATTCTGACTTGGAATCGCTGAGATCGGAATCGATCGGGTCAAAACTAAGATCGACGGGTTCACCAATGGGGGGAGGGGATTTTCCTAATCTTGGTTTCACGTCTTCGATAGGATCGTCTATCAAAGACGGTTGGAACGGGGAATCTCTTTGGTCTAGGTTAGGAACGCTCTGTTGTCTCATGTAAGCGTCTCTTTTGATGGGGTAATGCCCCGGGTCGGTTAGATTTCCCATGGAGAGGGACCTGAGATTAGCGCGCGAGTCGGAAATGGAGCGAGGTTCGAATTTCTTGAAGTTCCAAGAGCTATTTTGATACTGGTCCTTCCTCTTGACGCAGCAGAAATACACGCAACCGAGGATGAGCAATATCGGTACCATCACAGCCATGATGATGGCCCCCGTCAGGAAGTACTGGCGAGACGAGTACTCCTGATTCCCTGGTTCACAGAAAAACACATTAATTCAATACTGTTATGGTAAAACACTCTTGTAAGGATTTTAAAATGAGAACCTAATGTTCTAGTTTTAGTGTATTGTATGATATATTTTATATGAGATATAAGTAACTTACTCAGACATTCTGTGTAGCCATGTTCGGGTACATCCCACCTCCCTTCTGGCAGACAAGTCCTCCTCTGGTCTCCCGTCAGCACAAAGTTCTGGTTGCACTCGAAGGTGACCTTGGTGCCGGGCACAAAGAAGAAGTTGGTCTTGCGGCCGAAGCGCGGAGTCTCCAGCACTCCGCAGCTGATGATGCGTTTGGAAGTCACTTCTTTTATGTTAATCTGCAAATAATTACATATTAATAAATAAACGCCTAAAAAAACCTAATTGACTAATAAATTTGTTCTCGAGGTATGTGAGCAGTTTGTCGTTAATCACACGTTCCAACACTTTGGATAGTACAGATGTGATCGCTATGGGGCAGTAGTTGGCCGGATAGGAGCGGTCACCCTTCTTTGGAATAGGATGGATGATAGCTTTTTTCCAACCAGAGGACACAGAGCCAGACAGGGACATATGAAGAGCTTGGTAAAAATTGGAGATATTTCTGCAGCACACCTCTGCAGTACCAGGGCAGGAATTCCGTCGAGTTCACTAGCTTTGCTAATAGCAAGCCCTCGTAAGACGTGAATTACATCCCGATGCCGTATCCTTAGCTTTTTCATATAGAAACCGCAGTGGGGAATCAACGGCGGGACAGCACCTTAATCATTCGCGGGACGAGTTTTCCGCAAACATTTTTCCCAATAAGTTAACCTTCTCGGTGTTTGCCATAAGTCATCAGGTTTGGTAAGAGGTGGCAGACTGGATTTGCAGAAGTTGCAACCTGTAGTTATATTTTTAATTAAAATATGTACATATATTATTAATGAATCTCACCGCCGAGGCCAGGTAATTCTTGGTGAAGTGCGCCATATCTCTGTTGAGCGACATGGCGTAATCGTAGCGACATTGATACGAGTCACCGCAATATTCCACGGCTTTATTTATATCTATCGTTCTGAAACAATAAAACAATAAGAATTATATACATATAGTAAATTATTAGGGAGAAAGCATGTTTTAGGGACAACATTGTTGTTTATTTTTTGGATACTCTAAATTTACACATTTATAACATTATTCCAGGGCTAAACCCCCATTTTACAATTTAATAAAATTTAATTCTTCTTCTTTCGTATGGTGGGGGGTCAAAGGGGGACATCTAGGTATGCGAGTCTAGGGCCTCAGGCGTTGCCCTGTGGACCTCATTAATTCCGCCGGGGAATGAATAGAGCGGGTGTTCACACACGGGCGACCACATGTTCGGTGATCTGCACCGCACCGCATTCACACATTGCCGACTCTTTAAGGTCCGATCTACACATCATATGGGCACAATGGCTATGGGAGCACCTTATCCTATTGATGGCGGACTAGAGTTTGCGAGGCAATGAGAACCCAGGCTGTCTCTCAGTGGGGTCTTGTACGAGATGGGCATTTTTCACATTGGCCGATTGCCACTCAAGTTTCCACCTATCTTCTGGGGTGGGAGGTGATCGGAGGTGTCTTTCTCCTTCTGTCCAGAAGGGTTTTCGGGACTTCAAGCGGCATATAAAATTCAATTAATAGATCAAATAAGATAATACATTGAAATAAATTAAAATAAAACAGAAATAAAGTGCTTCTTTTCAGGTTAATTGTACGAGGGATGTTCAGAAAGTAAGTGTAGGTATTGAATTTTTTTTTTTTTGCATGTGGTGAGCCGTGGCATAAGTTTCTTTATGCCCTTGTCGAAGAATTCTCCCGCCAGCTCCTTCCCCCACTTCACGACCACTTTCTGGCGCCTACTCGTCGGTTGAAAATTTATTTTCATCCTTCGAAGACGCCAAGTCAGGGAATTACGGGGGGTGGTTCATCGTATTAATGGCTAAGGCTGTATGAGGACGGACGTTTTCGTGAAAAAAGGCACACTTCTCTGGTCAGCATTCCCCTCCTTTGGTTTTAAATGCTCCTTTCGAGTTTTTTAAGGGCACACAATATTGTTGCGCATTGATGGTCTCAACCTGAGGCCGAAATCCGACCAAAATTTATTTATTTATTTATTTATTTATTTATTTATTTACGCCCTAGTGGGCTTTTACAACAGAAATTAAAAACATAAAAAAAATTAAACATCATAAAAGAAATGAAATACTATGAGTAATAAGAAAAAATCAGTAATAAGACCAGAAATACAATAAAGTGCAAAGTGTAAAAGCTAGTTAGTACGTATAAACAAACAATTATATGTGTATAATAATGTATGATGATAAAACAGAACTAAATAGAACAGCAAAATAAAATAAAATAAGGTTATAAATTACTGGTAAGATTTTAAATGAGAGGAGGTTTTATGAAAAGAACAAAAATAAGAAAAGTTAATTATTAACAGATAAAATAGAGATGAGTTGTCTCTTGAAAATTGCAAAACTGTCAACACCAAATATATCTATAGATTCACAATGTTTATTTGCAAGGCTATGCATTCTAGGGATTGGTGAATTAATAGAATAGTTAGTATTGAGGGTATTGTTAAAATTGAAAATATCTTTATTGCGAGTTAGTCTAGCAGGAACATTAATACAGATTAATTCTAATAAATTAGGGCAGTCAACTAAAGATTTGATAATTTTGAATAAAAATAACAAATCAATTAACACTCTTCTATCTGATAATTTAAGGAGTCTGGTTTCTGCGCGTAAGTTATTATAATTTATAAGTTCAATTGGAATTTTCATTTTAAAATTAATAAACCGAAGGAATTTGTTTTGTACCTTTTCCAATAATTGAGAATGGATTTTGTAAAATGGTGACCAAATGGTGGAATTGTACTCTAATTTGCTTCGTACTAACGAGCAATACAGATTTTTTAATGTTGATACATTTTTAAAATTTGCACCCATTCTCAAAATAAAACCAAGAATTCTCATTGCATCACTTGTTATTTCATCGATGTGAACATTGAACTGTAGACTCTCATGGAATATGATACCAAGATCACGAATCTGTGATACACGAAGAAGATTAACACCATTCATATCATAGGAAAACTTAAGAGGATTTTTACCTTTGTAAAAACTAATAATCTGACATTTACCAATGTTTAGTTGTAAATCATTGACAGAACACCACGTAAATAGTTTGTTCAGGTTCAACTGTAGAATGGCGCGATCATCATCGTTTTTGATTGTTCTATATATCTTCAGATCATCAGCAAATAACAGAAATTTAACATTACTAAAAATATTAACCTTATCATTAATGAATAAGCAAAATAATATCGGGCCTAAGTGAGATCCCTGTGGTACTCCGCTCGAGGCTGCAAATGTATAAGAAGTAAACGAATCAACCTTAACCGCTAAGTACCTTCCCAATAGATAACTCTTAAACCATTCCAAAATATTCCCTCTAAATCCCAACAATTTCAGTTTTCTTAATAAGATTTTGTGGTTTACTTTATCAAATGCCTTACTAAAGTCAGTATATATGGAATCAGTTTGATGTGATGCAATCAAGGCATTAACAATATCATTCGTATACAATATTAAATTGGAAAGGGTTGATCTTCCTTTAATAAATCCATGTTGAAGCGGTGAGATGGTGGGATTAATTCGGATGATGCCTTTTCGGTCCCAAAACACTGAGGCCATGATTTTTTCTGCCCGAAATTGTGGTTTTCAATTGTTTGACAGATGGGGATTCGGTGTGACACCACTTTGACAACTGTTTTTTTTTCAATTTTTTTGTAATGAGTCGCCCAATATCATCTCCAGTCACAATAGAGCTCAGAAATCTTCAGATTTTTTTCTTTTAGGTGTTATTCCTTCCGTGAGTAAAAAGCGGATCACAGCACTTGGCGGGATTTTTAACTGACATCTTCCACGCGACTTGTCACTACAACGTGAGTCCACGTACTGCGTAGACATGGACACGTACTACATCTGTTTGCTTTGTTCAGAAGACCCCCTCTACCACTCAGTGTTGCCAAACCTCAAAAAAACACAGCCTGCTATGGTCACAGTACACTTACTTTTTGAACATCCCTAGTATTTAGGGGTCTACAATTGTTGAGTGATGGATTATGGATTGATGAAGTGTTTTTGTTTTTAACTTAACAGGGTCAATATGTTTGTGGGTGGATAAGAAATTATTTTGGTAATTCTCGTCTAAGATTTTCGTCGATTTCTTTATGGTTCTAATGAAGGTAGCCCCAATCCTTTTAGCTTTTAAATTAGCCCAAAAGAAGACTAGACCCTTCAGACTCACAACATACCCCAATTGGAGAAAGCCATTAGTCCCACCACCTCCGAGCAGTGTGTTGTTCGTATTAATAAAATAAATTAACAATAATTACCTGTTTGCAGATAAAAATTCAGCAGGCTCCTTGGTAAAGATAGGATCAAATGTTGCATTGTTGTAATAGGACGCTGTTCGGCCAAACTCACGCGTGAACAAGGCCGCCCCCTTTCCATCCTCCGCTCTGTCTGACAGCATCCCTGGAGAGATCAAACAAAGCTGGTTAGGCATCATAACATACACTTTGGTCTCGATAATAATTTTAAAGGGTTGTTTGGTGGTCTCTATGTGCTTTCAGGGACATTAAATATAAAAATTTATTGCACACGTTGAACTTTGCAAGAACCACAGACGGCGTGCAAGCAAGGTGTTCTTTTGGAAAAGAATTTGAATTTTTCAAATAATATGAAAAACAAAAACCTGTAAATTCATTGTGAATTTTGCTATCTTGCTGGATCAATGTGTATTGATGATCTAACCTGTTTTCTGTCATAAAATATTATCAAGTTAGAACCATTTCTAATATATGGAAAATATCGATAGGCTGCCTAAGCAGCAGACGATGGCACTCTATGTTTGTTGTACATTTAGACCAGTGCTGATTGCCATGTTGTTGATATGTTTTTGTCCGCGAGTAGATTCATTAATGAAATAATGTTTAAGGGTATAACACCTATCAAATCTGGAGTTGTTTACACGTCTCAGACTTACATTTGCAAGCGACGAAATGACAAGTTAGAATAATGTTAAGATGCATTACGAGTATTTCCTTGCTAAGCGGATAAAAAATATGGTGTCCAGACAAATGAATAATTGTGACATATTTCAAAAATTTATCGACCAAATAGAGCACCCACAAAACCCTCGCATTTGGTGTGCTATTTCAAGCTGTTTAACCCCCAGAGTAAGTACCAAGACATCCACTGTGGATTTCCTAGAAACTCTACACATTTACCTCGATTCTATAGTATTTTTAACCTTTAAGGTAAACTTTTAAATACAAATACAAAGCGTATTATTATGGTAAGACTTACAATATTTGCCAAAGTCCTTGTGTGCACTCTCAAAGTTGTTGATGTTAGGAGAAGTCCATAATCCATCAGGTCGTGTGAAGTCATCTTGCATGTCCCAAGACCAGTTGCCCAGCAGACCGCGAGTCTTATTCTGAAATTTGGGAAGTAATTCATAAAAAGAGCCATCATCAACTATGGAGCTTTGATTTATTGATTTATCTGTCGAAAAGCAAAAAAAAGTAATTTAGCTGGTTTCATAACATTTTCAACAGTTCATTAAGAAAAGGGCACTTTTATAAAGCGTTGAAATCTCTAGCAAAGCCAAAAAAACTAGAATAGAATGCCTGTCTTGATATGGGAACGCCTTATTGTGTGATAGGCGTAGTAAAAACTGTTGTTGCAAATGATACGAAAATAGAATAAAATGAAATCTTGTACGTACAATGTAAGTCCAGGGAAGGTAAACTCGGGCCGTCATGAAGCCCTGGTTCTCCACCACCTCTACTCCGGCTCCCGACTGGAACATCATGATCACCTCCGACTGGTTGAGGATATAGGTGGGGGTGTACACGGTCACACCTGTTCATCAAATAATGCATTGTTTAATTAATAAAGACAATATTAGCGACACTCGATCAAAAATCTGAAACAGAAAAAGATACGGTCTCATCCACCCAGGACCTCAGCCTTGCCTCAAGATGAATTGCAAAGGAGACGTAGTAGCGGAAGGGGATAGTAGACGGTAAATTTGGAATATCCATGCTTCTCACACGGACAGCTGTATGCACTTCAATTGGAATAAATTCTGATCAATACAGGTATATTGCCCCCCTACGACATGGCATTTTTGTTATCCTCTATTGACAAACGTATATTTAAAATCATTTCTTATTTTATTAAAGTTAATGGCCTCAACTTGTAAATTTCCCTACTGAATTATTCATACATGTATATATGTTTAAATGTGTGTATGTATGTGCGTTTATATGTGTGTATATATATATATATATATATTTTTTTTTATTATTATTTATTTGTATTTAGTGTGTTTAGTGTAGTAGTAGTATATTATATATTTATGTTATGTACTTGTATAAATAAATATTAACCTACACATACACAAATACTCCGCTCACTCTCTACTTGACACTGGCCAGAACACTCCCTTGGGGTGAAAAGCCATTTAAAAAAAAGAATAAGAATTGGAATAAATGAAACACAAACACTTTCTTTCTTTGAGTGTCATTGCAATGCATGCCGGGTACTTGCTAGTAAGTAAATAAAATAATATGTAGTATATTTGCAGCACATACTGAAAAGGCCTTAGCTGCATTTGTGACGAGATCTGAATGGCCAGTTCAATTTTATTCTTCTCCATCTCATCTCTCATAAACGTACCCCAAATGGTAATGGGATAGTCGTACTGATTCCAGGCGATATTAAAATAAAATATTGTTTACCTGGGAAGTGTTGAATCTTCAGAGAATTCCTGTCAAAGTAAATGCGCTTTCCGTTGGCGAACACGTCCAGGCGATACCTCCACTGCGCGTGAGAGGGACGCAGGCGCACCTCGATGGTGGCAGAGCTGTTGGCCGCGGCGGCCACGGCCGTGAGCTGTGTGGCGCGCACTGGTCCGTACTGGTTGCGCGCAACCTGCTCGAAGCGGCCTTGCACGTCCAGCTTCAGGCTGGGTAGGTCAGTGCGAACCAGGACGAATTCACCTGGAACATGACAACGATAAAGTAAGATAATATCAGTGCGTAATATCGGATAAAATCGATTCCATGATCCTCCGACAGTTGCCCGAAAGTATCTAAACAGTGTTAGAAAGAGAAGCACCACGCTTTATATATTCATACAAATCTATTGTATGATTATATTTTAATATAAGTGTAGGTATGTTAATAAATAATATAAATTGACTTAAAAATTACTGCCTCAACACAGGCTAGCCTAGTGAGGCGGATTACGAAAAACCTAAATTTATAACTATTTTCTATTCTTCAACCTACTGTTCATATTTATATTATTTCTGTTGTTAATCTTATTTACTTATATAAACCATTGTAAATATTAACACTAATAAATTTTTTAAGTGTATTTCATCACTTTTCAAAAACATTTTTTTAGTTTTCAGATACTTTTGGAAATATTCCATTTATTTAGATTTTATTTTAAAGCGGAAATATTATGAGTAGTTCATTAAGAAAACACGGGCAGAAAAAGCTAGCAGATTTCAGTAAATTTCATGACGCATGTACAAGAGTTGTTGAGACAAAAGAAACAGATTTTCTCCTCCAAGAGATACCTTGCATCAAGACTTTATAACATTCTTCCATATAGAGTAAAAAAATGTGATTCACAAAAAAATTTCAAAAAAACATAAAAATTTGGATAAAAAATAATGATAGGGCCTTTACCGGCGCGCTCACCCAAATTCGTAACTAAACCAATGTACTGATTGTTATTATTCAAAATTTATTGTTAATGCAACCAATCTTTTGTATGATTATATTTTAATATAAGTGTAGGTATGTTAATATGAAATATAAATTGACTTAAAAATTACTGCCTCAACACAGGCTAGCCTAGTGAGGTGGATTACGAAAAACCATAATTTATAACTATTTTCTATTCTTCAAGTAGGTACCTTCTGTTCATATTTATATTATTTATCTTCTGTTGCTAATCTTTTGTACTTACATAAACCATTGCAAATATTAACGCTGAATATGTACGTTTCTTTTTTTTGTTATAAATCTTGCAAATTTTGTTGAATAAAGATTATTATTATTAAAGTGCGTGTGTTAAAGTTATTAAAGTTGCTGAATGAAGAAAATCTTGCAATGGCTGATTGTCATATGTCCCCTTATTCCTACATCTTGGAGCAGATTGTTAATAATTATTATTTTTACCTTTTCCATTGAATGTGTATTGAAGTCCATCGAAGGTGACGAAGTGAGGATCCCCGAATACGGCTCCAACACCTGGCGGCTGATGAGCCACGCAGTCCTGAGTCGGGCGGCGTTCAAACCTGAAAAATACATTCAGTGTTACTAATTATTCAAATAAGTACAAAAACTCCCTTGTAAGATCACAGCTAGAATATGCATCTTCTATATGGTCACCTATTTATACTTGTAACTTAGGCCGCTTGCAGAAAGTAAAAGGAAGTTTCTTAGACATGTTCAATATAAGTTTAGGTAGTTAATATCGGCTACAAAACATTAATATCTATTACAAAATCTTCGCTATTTTCTACCCGGAGCACCATTAATGATAATCTTATTCGTTTTAAATTACTGAATAACTACATTGAGCTCCCTCAAATGTCAAGTGTTATAAATACCCGTGTCCCTCTTATATCTATTCGACCCCACCATCTTTTCCTCTGTGACAACCATAGCACTAACTATTCACATCAGTCTGATTTCACCGAACTACCAACAAACCTGTTACATAGGTCACCCCAAGTGGTTCGCTACGTTTGGTGATTGGAGGCGGATGACCAGGATACACTGAACCCCAGATTCCTACCCACCCCTTAAACTCTTTTCCTTCCCAGAACTCTCCTCTCCCCTCCTCACAGCATCCCCAAAGATGACATAGGCCCTGAGGGAAATTATTTTCCTCAGAGCCTCCTGTGTGGAGCTCATGTAAAAATATATGTATATGTAGACCTTTTGATATACATTTTCAAAACCTCTCTATCTTACCTCAAAGCAAAAATAATTAGTTATAAATATAACTAATTATTGGCTGGATAATTTTATTGTGGTAAAGGGGGCGATTCTTTCAATAGGGTTAAGAAACACTGGGATAGACTAAAACTTCTGTTAACATCACACCTTGCATAGTGTTGATTATTCATCGTAGCACTCATGCGAACTCTGGCAAAGTGAAAAGATACTATCCAACATGGCTACCATCTTGATAGGATTGACCGGACACGAAACACACAAACAAATTTACAGACAGGCGAAATGCAAAGAGCTTGCTATCCGCAGCCAATTAACACGCCTGGCTGTCTGGGATCTCACTAATCTGCTTTTATTGCAATGATCTAACTTCATTAATCAGATTTACACTGTAAAATGCATCAAATACCATTTGAACCTGACAATATTAATATACAAAAATGTATGTTTCTTTGTTTAAAGGGGGGTAGAGGGAGTGGGAAAGGCGGGTAAGATGGAATGGACACACAGGGGAGGGATGGAGGACGAGGATCAGATCATCAGATCAGATCAGCATCAGATCTTGATCAGAGATTCGCTGAGTGAATACCGTCCGCGACAGTCGCTTTTGGAGACGCTCCCCTTTTCGCCCCCGAATCGCTCTGTCTGCGGACACCTGCTTCCAGCGCAGGCGCCCGCGCCACCAACTGCCTTTCTCAAGGCAACATGAGACATTACCACAAGACCATCCTCATCCCCATCCAGAAGAGGAAGTACAGGACCCCCGCCGTGCGGATGTTCCCCGGACGGTTCGCAGACCCGGAGGAATTTCTCTCAGATCAAGGCTTCCCTCCTGTGAAAGTAATAAGGATGACGACTGCCTCGGCCGAGTACCCCATGTACCTGGCCACCTTCGATAAGGAAGTAAACATGGGCCAGCTGAGGGCCGCAGTAAAATACTTCTGCCACTGCAAAATCCGGTTTGGACGAAGAAAGTTATGTCACTCACGCCCAAAGATAACAGCCTATGGAAAATGGCTAGACGGCTAAGGGCTGGCACTTTCAATGGAAGAAAAGGCAAACGCGCTCGCCGACGGATTCGAGAGAGCCTACGCAGCCACGGATGGCCTATCTGACCCGGAAACGGACAGTAGAAGAATCTCTACGAGATCTCGAACAAGCAGAGCAGACGAGCACGGTCGATATCCATTTCAGCACACCGAGCGAAGTAGCCGTCATCATCAGGCGATTGAAGACAAATAAGGCGCCGGGAAGCGATCAAATACACAACATTCTACTCAAACATCTACCGCAGAAAGCCATCATTTACATAACAAAGCTGTTCAATGCCTGCCTCATCATCGGACATTTCCCTCAGATCTGGAAAACGGCGACCGTGCTGCCCTTCTCCAAACCAAACAAGGACAAGAGGCAGCCGACAAACTATCGGCCGATCAGTCTACTCTCCACGCTGAGCAAGGTTTTTGAACAGGTTATACTCAACAGGCTGCTACCACACCACGAAGAGAACAACACTTTGCCAGACGAGCAGTTCGGATTCAGAAAGAGGCATTCCACCACCCATCAACTGACCAGAGTAGCGGAATTCATCGCCAGAAGATTTAACAAAAATCGCTACATCGCCGCCGCACTGATAGACTTGGAGAAGGCATTCGACAACGTTTGGATCAGAGGGCTATGGAGGGACATGCCAGAGAAGACATACCGACCTTATTTGAACGCACGCACAGACTGACAGACCGATTTTACAAATCTCTCAGACATAGTAAAAACAGACTAATCAAATAAATCGGTCAATACAATGCACCCAGTGACTTTACTTTCAGATATACACACAGACTACCCAAACATATCCTGATGGACCTGAACCACATCTGGCATGAACCAGATTCAGACGCGGACGACTGAGCGAGCAGTAGGTATTCCTAAACACCACCCCCCCCCCCCCCCCAAAAACTTATGTTTACATATCTATGTATATATCTATATAATATTGTATAATATGTATGTTTATGTATGTCTATTATAAATTTCCCATATAGTATGTATATATATCTCACATAAAAACAGACACACACTCCCCTCACCACACAATGCAGGATTTCATATATTGAAATCACTGAAGGCCGCCAAGTTTCATGTTGACTCTCGGCCGACTCTTCCCGGATGAGGTTTTTCATGGTTTCCTCATTCCCGAAGGCAAATGCGGAAGAAATCCAAATAATAAGGACATGACCGACTCCTTCCCACTCCCAACATAACACAAACAGACAAGTATGTATACATGGGCTCCTGCCGGTGCCATAGCTTGCTTGATGATGATGGAGCTTAGCAAAACATGCAATTTTAGTAGGGTTTTTAGATAACAATTTTTCCCTACCGATGAAACGCAAGGCCTTATAGGGTCTATAATAGCCAGGTAGCATTTTAAAATACCCACATGAGGTAAAAATTGCAAGGCGCATATGACGCCGTTCTATTTATAAAGAACATTAACTTTAAATTCAGTAAATTTAAATGATTCATCTCTTCAAGAAATATAAGAATCTAGTAAATGAAAAAATAAAAATAAAATGATGGGGGACGAGGGAGGGGCAGAGGGACGGATTGCAAAGGAGACCTTGTAACAGTAGGGGATAGGAGGGGTTAAATTGGGAATCTCCATACTTCTCAAATGGACAGCTGCCAAAAGTACTTCAATAAACAGAATTAAAACACAAACACTTTCTTGCTTTGAGTGGCATTGCAACGCATGCCGGGTACTAGCCACTTATACATAAAGATAAAATAAGATTTACCTGTAAGTTTCGCATCCAACGGCTTGTTCCTCTTGCCAGAGACAGCACTGATAAAAAGGAATTTGGTCATGGAACCAATGAGAAAGAGTTGGCACCTAAAAACAAAAACAATTATACTACATATTTACCATTTTAACACACAAATCTAAGATGAAAACATGTCAAATAAAACACAAACTAAGAACCTACTTTACAAAATAGGTTCTAAGTTTGGGTTTTATTAAAAAAGAAAGAAAAAACTCCTAAAAACCCACGGTAATTTTTCAGAACTGCTGAACACGCTGAAATACTAATATTTTTTTGAATAACACTTCGATTACGTACTTTAAAAGAACCATTGAGGTTATTATGAATAGAAAAACTGCATTTTAGTTAAATTAATAGCTGTTTCAATGAAGTATTTTCCATCTTCCCCGTTATAAATAGTCATCTTTTACAGTAATTAAATTGTATGAACCCGGGCACACCTGCTAGGTCACCAAGCGTAGCAAACCACTTGAGGAACCCATGGCAGGGGTGTTGGTTATCCAATAAATGATTCCCGGGGCGGCGGTAACCATACCTGCCTCTCGAATCGATCAACTATCTGTTGAATGACACTTGAAAGCATATTGAATAGTGTGAATCCTCTTTCAACAAAGTTGAACAAGTTTTTTCAAACAATTTTTGTTGTTCAATAAAAGTTGATCAACAAAAATTGAAACTTCTGCTACTAAGGATGGGGCGTGCATACTTACCAAAATTAGGTTTAGCGTGTAAATTGCAGAAAAACCTTAGATGAATTTGTCAAACAGCAAAACTTACTTTGTTGGCTTCATTCCACGGCAGGAATCCGAGATTGTGTGAGCGGTGTGGTCTGGAGCCCCATTGCTGGTCGTAAGACAACATAAGGTAGTCATTTTTGTCATAGCAGCACTGTTGACCCGATCCTTCCAAACTAAAAACCAAAGCGTATTCATTTTAAAAATATTTTTACGGATTCAAAGTTGATTCACGAAAAAGTTTCAGAATTTCACACTTTCCCGCCTTTGTACTTGTCATAATATTATTGTCAAGTTTGCAACATCAAAAAATGATGAGAATGTTACCAGGAATATGTACTTATTTTGGGGCAGGCACCGTGGTACCTACTCACGTTACTCGAAATAAAATTTGTTACTTTTTATGGAAGTTATTCCGATTACACTATTTTAACCCTTAGGATGCCGGGGATAAAATGCCAATAGCCCGCCGTACACCGGCTGGCACTATATTTGCAATACCTTATTTGTTTTTGCAAAATAATATTTTTGTAGCTTGTAATGGCTTACTCTTACTAGATAATATTTTACATATTTATATATCTATCCTATGTAGTTTCTCCACAAAAACTACTTATATGTCTTACTAAAATATTCTTGAGATGTATTATATTTTCCAGCTAAATAAACGTTATTTACAATAAAAATAAGTCTCATTAGGCTTTCCTTTAAATAAATCCAGTACAATGACCTTTGAAATGAAAAATATTGATGGAATTTTGCGACGCACTTGTGACTAATTTTGCATATTTTTTACGAAATAAATAGCGTATAATGTGAAGGACATTCATTCCCTTGTATAATGGAGCTTATTTTAAAAGTAAATTAGTAAGATTTTTAATTACGCACCTTGGATTTCCACTCCTTACGCAGTGAACAGCGCCCTTGTGGTAAAAGCATTTAGGATTTGCGTCCTTATCGCATTCAAAGTCGGGTAGGAACCTTCCCTTGTCGAGAAGCGCGTGTTCCAGGGTGCAGGGGCAGAGGGGGATGTCGGCGGCAAAGTTCTTGTAGTAACGATCGGTCGTCAGCCAGTTGTTGCACATCTTCTCGGGCCATTTGCTTCCGAACTGTTTCTCCCATTGAGGGCCGAAATACCACCCCAGGGGAATGGGCCTACTCCACAAAACACTGAAAGAAAAAGATTAAATTCACTAATAATAAACGGTAACCTATCTATACATCTCTACTAAGTGATGCAATCACTTTGAGAGTGTTTTATACATTTATTCTAAAATCATATGTTATAAATTGGGTATCTTCTTTCAAAGTTTATAAAATCACTGTGGCGATCGGTCATATTAGGTCAACCTACCTGGGTGGGACCTAAAAATCGCTTGTAGAGTCTGGCAAACTAGAGACTATGACTTACAGTAGATGCGATTATGGTAGAATTTAGGTAGGCGGTGAGATCAACCGGAAAAAAATCATCACTCTTAATTCCCGAATTCCTTGGTAAAGCTGCGAAATGTGCGAAGGACAAATCGCATTGTTTAGTTTACCAAACTTTTCAATTATATCTGATATTTGCATTTACTTACGGAGATATCGACATTCCAGAATTTTCGTTGGGGTTGGTCAAGTTAATTTGAATAAATCCAAATTGCATGTCGCTCGTCAAGATGTTGTCTCGCAGACGATAATCTCCGGGGGCGATGGTGTACACTCCCCCATTCTGGACTCCCTCGGCCAGGATGTCTATGAACTGCAACTCTGGCTTTATCTTGGTCTCTTTGTACCCCCAAACTGAAATTCGCACCCCAGCATTCAAATTGGAGGTCAAATTGTAGGCGTTCCACGAAATTTTGATCTGCGCCGGACTCTTCTCGTGAACGTCGTTGGTTTCGAAGAAAATTCGCTCGGTGGCGGTGGCGGGGGTTTCTGCAAAAAGAGACACATTTTATCAATGCCAGAAACACATCAATTATGTAAAAATGCAAGAGAGGTGAGGCTCTATTCCCTCGTGGGGCCTTCAGGGAACCAAGGAGGAGTGAAGAGGAGAGCTGAGGCCACCTTCGTGAACTCTTCCCTTGTAGGCTCATCAGGAAACCAGAGGGGAATGGATTCTTCCATCGTGAGGCCTTCGGTGAACCATGGAGTGAAGAGGAGAGATGAGATTTTGGAAGACACATAGTGGAATTAGAAGGTAGCCTCATATCCGATGATAACACTGGTGAACTTTATGAAAGGGACCGGGTTATTGTTAATGGAAAGAGGTAAAATAGGAGTTACAACAATGGGCCTATGGCCTAAGTGCTCACGAGAACTACACGTAAACCGTCTCCGCTCTATAATAAAATGAAAATACTCACCGACGAAGAACTTTCCCTTCCATTTGTAGTTTTCCGTGTTGATGGCGACCTCAAACCTGACGTATCCCTCTGCCATCAGTGGCGGCTGTACGCAGATGGCGCGATTGGTGTCCACGACATAACCCACCACATCTTCCGTGTCGAAGCGGCAATTGACGCGGTCGGTCATCTTGAAGAAGCAAGGGCCGGTGATGTTGACGATGGTACCGCCCAGCATGTTACCACTCTCCGGGGCGAATACCAGCGGAAGGTTAGCTCCATCTGTGGATTTTTAAAATCGGGATTAGTAAAATAGGTTCATTGATAAACATTGTACTAAATTTAATGGTGCATTGTAATGCGGTTGCTTAGTTCCTTTCCCATAACTCGTGCTTCGGCTCGGGTTTTTTCTACTGTTTATAATAGGTACGCAGCATAAAGGGAAGAGCGGGCGGAAAAATTTGAGAAAGAGGTATGCAAAACGACATCAGATACTAATATCTACAGCTCACATGTTGGACAAATATCTATGAACTTCAGAGTGAAGACTAATATCTACAGAGCTGAGGTCGGATAAATATCTATGACGGTCCCTGTGGTGACGAATATCTATGGAGCGTAGGTGGGACTAATATCTACAGAGGGCAGCTGAGCACCTAACCTAACCTAACCTACCTTAACCTAACCTAACCTCACCTAACCTAACCTAACGTAACCTAACCCAACCTCTGCCTGTGCTGTAGATATTCGTCGATATCACCTGTTCCATAGATATTAGTTAGCAGTTTGAGCTGTAGATATTCGTCCTCACTTTGGTTCCTATAGATATCGTTCCAACATACCTCGTATAGATATTAGTCAGAACATGGAATCTCATAGATATTAGTCCGATTTGTTCAGTTTTTGGAATTTCTGTAGATATTAGTAGACGCCTCCTGCAAAACTAGTGTCACTGTCGTTTTTACCCCCGAATACTGAGCGAAATGGACAACTGCACCTCAGACTAATTGTACCTAAATAAAATTGACAAAATATAGGTTTGGTATTCCCCTGAGTTCTCCTCCTCCTAAATTGCCTACTCCTAAAAGCCGATTTTAAAGTATTTTTTTCACCAACTAGAATAAAATATATGTTTTTACCTACGTTTTGCTTTTTAATATATTGTCAAATTTCTACACTGAACACCTGTTGATGGCGTTCAAACTAGGCAAATTTAAGGATTTTTGGAGTGTTCTAATCTATAAGAAGTAACTTATCAAAACGAAGGGTTGATGGCTATATTACATTTAATAATATTTGCACCAATGTCGAAGTCCATAGAGGAAATAGGAAAATAGATTTGTATGGACAAAACGCCGCCCGCGTTTCCTATAGAGTTTTTATAGATCCACGAATGTCACTATAATGAAAGGTCTAACTTTTCAGAAGACCCCGAGTCCCGAACCCCTGATAAAGTAGAATAGTTTATCTAGTCTAGAGAAATAGGTCTAGAAAGCCTGTTTTAACCACTCAGAAGAGTGATTCTATATCTTTTGTTGGATCGTCATCGAGATAACGGATGTGATCTCCTGTCAGATTTGTGTGATTTATTTGCTTTTTCCATGTATATCGTACATTAAATGAATATATAATCATGCATACTTGCAGGAATTCGTGTTTTAAACGATCTAAACTAAAATATGTGTCAGTAAATATATAAAAATCACACAAATCTGAAAGGAGATAACGTCCGTTATCTCATAACTATCCCATAAATTGTATAGAATCGCTCGGCAGAGATTAAGGTATATAAATACCATACGTGGATTAGTTACCCCATACACACAGCGACTTCAAATCGTGTTCCACGGATTTGGCTAAAAAAATTGTTAGAGGAGAGAAATGGTTGCCATGAACTTCAATAAAGCGCAGCAATGTGCCACCACATAGCGTCAAATCTAATAATATAATATATCTTTGATTTTAATCACAATGGTTCAGGATACTTAAATTAATAACAACTATCATAATAATTGGTAGAATTTACTTGTAATCCAAACATTTTTAACAATATTCCTCGTTTGTGCATAAAAATACCCTTTCACTAAAGTTTTAAATACCATTTTCAATCATTACCTATATCTTTGTTGCATGTTCCCAGCATTATTTTCTCATCTATGCGGAATATATGTCTCCCTGGTAGCCCATTAGCGTATCCCCTCTCTGTCAGATCTCTCAGCACAGAGGACTGGGAGTAGGGCATGTACTCGAAGCTTTGGGTTCCGTTTCCACCATTGAATCCAATCTGAAATATAAAATTACCAGCTTGTAGGTATATATTTTAGTTCAAAGAATCCTGTCAGAACCAACCCTCACTGGCTTCCGACGGGCTTGCGTTAACTCTTGGTCAAAATAAAAATATGTCGGAAAAACATGTTACTAACTTTTTTAGGTGAACACCGCACGAGAGTCGCAACTGTTCCCTACCGTCTGGAGTCAGTGATACTATGTCATCCCCAATCGGGGTATGTTGTGAGGCTGAATGCAGTGAGGGGGGAGGTGATGGGAACGTGGAAAGTGAGGAAATACCTGGATATTCAGATTTGGTCACCAAATACGGCTAAAGCCATTTCAAGCAACGTGAATGGTCAACCTGGTGATCTAACACCACAATACCAGGGCAATATTGACAGTATCTTCCTGACTTGTTGAACTGACGGATGAACCCGCTAGGCCTAGACCTACATATAGTCAAAATGCTACGATGTTTGATTATAAGTATTATAGAATTTATCAGCTGCTTTGCATTGTTACTTTAGAGCCGGTTTTACAGTGCACTCGGGAATATTAGGAGATGGATTGGGTTATCAGGCTTTCTACCAGAGATTTCTCAAACCAGTGCAACTGAAATACTGGTCTTAAACCTCCGCTACCCGAATTTCTACCGATTTCTTACACATCTCCCTTAAACATTTGAAGTTTTTAAGCTCTTCAAAAAATATATGTTATTTTTTAAGATAATATCTAGACGCGTTCCACGCCGAAACGCAAATTATATAAAATTCCACCGATAGAAAAAATTGGAAATTATGCTCCAAAAAATATTATAAACTCGTTTGTTTCAGTTATTTCAGAAGTTATAGTTGTGAAAAAATTCACAATGTTTCTTTAAATGATTCTTAAGATACCTTCTACGAGATTTTTGCTCTATTTTAAACGAGTCGTTTTTTTATAAAACATTTTCGCTATTTTCGCATCGATTTTATCACTTTAAATATTAGCGCGCTCCTCTAACATTCGTAATTACATATCTCTCCATCTTCTTCTTTTTGAGCTCGGATGTGGAGCCTTAAGGAATATATATATTGGAAGATTTTTTGGTTGAAAACCCATTGATAAAGAATTTGAGAACATCGCATTAACCATCTGTTTTTCACTCAACATTGTTGTCATAATTTAAAAAAATACATATCCATAAGCTAAGCAGGTACTTACGTAGGCGGGCACTCCGCCCTCTCCTCCCGTAGTATCCCCTCCAGCCTCGGTGTGACTGCTCCACTGGAGTTCTAGGTAGTTGAAGATGGCGTATGTGTACACCTCGTCAGTAGCGAGCACCATTTGGAAAGTATTGGTCTGAAATATTAAAAAAAAAAATAGAGTAACTAACCACACTGTTTTCAAAGCTGAGGATTAAGTGCCCGTTTTATTGGAATATACTATTATAATGACCCCTCCACCAGAAATAATGACCCCTCCACCATTTGGAAAGTATTGGTCTGAAATATTTAAAAAAAAACATAGAGTAACTAACCACAGTGTTTTCAAAGCTGAGGATTAAGTGTCCGTTTTATTGGAATATACTATTATAACGACCCCTCCACCAGTTTCGCGGAGTCACATCTGGGTTAAATAATCCTTTTCCAATGTGAAAAGTCTTTAAATAAATGAAGAAAATATTAGCGAAACTCAATCGAAAATCTGGAGACAGAAAAATCAGAAAAAGATATTGGCACCTCTGGGACAGACTTTCCGGGCCACAGCTTTACCAACTGAGCTAATAGTGTCTTATCCGATTCGGTCTTTTTTAACTGTATCATACTTCGACTAAGAACTACCAACATTATCCTCGTTTTCTTAACGAAATTATTCAGCAAATTTAAAAAAACCGAAAAAATCCCTTCTATAGATCAGCCCTTTGAAGCCGTTTCCGCAATGTATAATGAATACGTAATTTTCTAAAATCTGAAAACAACCTTTTATTGTTCATTATTTTGAAAGCGCGGGGGTCGTAATTTATAAATAAACCAATAATTAATCTATAAAAACAGACGCAATGATTTAAATTAAATTATAAAGAACCCTAGCAGAAGAATAGTAGGTATTATGCTAACATTGATTTATTGAAGCATGTTATTATAGCCTGTCATCTACTACTTTTGAGAAAGCATTTCCAACTGCATGTAATCTAGGTTACAGTTAAAAGACTCGACCTGCCGAGCGATCCTATATCTTTTGTGGGATCGTTACGGGATAACGGACGTGATCTTCTGTCAGATTTATGTGATTTGTTTGCTTTTTCTATGCACAACGTACATTAAATGAATTAATAATCATGCTTACTAACAGGAATCGTGTTTAAAACGATCTAAACTAAAATACGTTACAGTAAATATGTAAAAATCACACAAATCTGACACGAGATCACGTCCGTTATATCGATACCAATCCCACAAAAGATATAGAATCGCTAAGCTGATATTGTTGTTGCAATTAAAAATAATTTTAGATCGTTTAGTTTGTGTTGGTATATGGAAGTTAATTATTCTTAATAAATTAGGGCAGTCTATAATTCCATTAACAATTTTGAAAATAAAAATCTAGTCGAAAATAAGTTTTCTATCTGAGAGTATTTTAGAGAACATTAATACCTTGAACAGAGCATTGGCAAATCCTCCAGCAAATGACATATTTTTCCATGTGACAATAGCAGAATGTTTAGGTTTGAAGTCCTCCGCCCCGATGACCCCGGTCCTCACATCCCACATCAGCCTCTCCCTCATCTCAATTCCCGCCTGGTCGGTCCTCCCCTGCAGGTCCCGCTCCATTCTGAAGTAGACCCCGGGATCTCTCTGGTCGATGTCCTCGGTCCTCAGGGCTCCGATACGACACTTGCTGAAGAAGATTCCGATGAAGGAAGGATCAGCCTTGTTGGGCCAGTCCTTGACCGGGAAGGTCAGAGGGTAGGTGTAGTGGTCTGGAGGGTCGCTGAACTCCAAATATCCGTGCATAGACACCTGCGAAACAAAGAACAGTGAAAATGTGGTTGCCAAAAAAAATAGAATCATAATTGACCAATGGACTCCTACCAGAGAAGGAGATTCTGAACCTGAAAGACCAGACCCTATTGGACCAACCGAAAGAGCAATGAATTTTGGTCTGGGAGCCGACGACTATTTGGTTGTAGCCGTCGCTTGTACTTATTGTAATAGGAGGCTGTTTGCTGTGTTAATTTTTATGTGGCCAGGACTGCAGTGATAATGTTTGAAAACTCACCCTGGTGTAGTTGAACCTAAACCCGTAGAAGGGCAGCTGGAAGTTAAAGTTCTTGTGGACTTGAGGGTTGGAGGAGTGGATGTCCCGCTGGTGGTCTCCGATGTTCTCATCGCCTCCTCTGTCGTAGAAGGGGTACATGAACCTGGATCTGAGGGTCCGCAGCCGGTTCTCCGTGATGACGTAGGGTTGGCCATTGACGCTGTAGCTGGTGGAAGGAGCTGTCCTGCCGTCAATATGAGCTGGAAACAAAAACAATTAATGAATACGGGTTGTTATAAGTGCTTTTAAAGTGAGACAAACATTCCCGGGTTACGAATAACATTACAATATTTTAAGATTTCCAGAGCAGAGCTTTGAACTCGAGACTCCTGGTTGGGAACTGGGAACCCGGAGGTTTGGACCACTGGGCCACTAAGCAGTCAAGTAGATACAACAAATTACGAGGCTTCCGTGACTGAAACTCAAAATTTGAATCCCCCGAAGTATTTAAATCATATGAACAGTTTACATTTTTTTATGTGTGAACTATAAAATTATTGTTATTCTCGCGTATATACACCAAAAAAGGCGTTGAAATCATGTTATCCGTGATAATCCTTGTAGATAAATAAATAAACAATTGGTATTAACCCTGGTAAACGCACGTTTTGAAAAAAAAATTGTACCTTTTTTATTTACCATAAGTACATACTTTTTTATTCATGTTTTAAGCGTCGATGACACTGAGCGAGTTTACAAGCTACTATTTGGGAAATTCACTATCTTTTAGTAAACTCACTCAGTGCCATCGTGTTACTTGCTAACTAGCAGATTGTTGACTTCTTCTTCTTCAATGGCGCTACAGCCCATTTCGAGCCTTGGCCTCCTTCAAAATAAGCCTCCACCGCCCTCTGTCCTCGGCCGTCGTCTTCCAATCTGCAACATGGAGTAATCCTCTTGCATCCTTCCTGACATCATCCTCCCATCTCAGTCTAGGTCTGCCCGCCTTTCGTTTACCTCCCGGGTGTCCTGTCAGAACCTTCTTCGGTACTCGTGTGCTTGGCATTCGGTGCACATGTCCGGCCCATCTTAATCTTTGGAGCCTTAAATGGGTGGAGAGTCTGGGAGCTTGATAAATTTCATAGAGCTCATTGTTGTGGCGGATTCTCCATGCCTCTCCCTCTCGCACCGCTCCTAAGATTCTTCGCAGTACCTTTCTTTCGAAGATGTCCAGCTGTTCTGCTGACTTTGCTGTCAGTGTTCCCGCCTCACATCCATAGGCCAAGACCGTTCTGATAATTGTTTTATATAAGGTTATTTTGGTTTTCCTATGGACGTTTCGTGATTTGAACACTGGCAGCAATGCGAAGTAAGTGTTGTTAGCGGCTGTGATGCGCTTTCTTACTTCTACTGGGTCTTCATTGTCCTGCGTTATGATGGAGCCCAGGTAGGTAAACTCTTCGACCACTTTGAAATTATAATTGTCTTTAAATTTCACTTTATCTTTTATTCTGCGGTGAGGGGTTCTGGTTTGCATCATGATTTTTGTTTTATTTTCATTGATTTGCAACCCCACCTCTTTTGCCGCAGTCTCCAAAGGGTCAAACACATCTCTTACAGCCTGTAGGGATCTTCCGACAATGTTAAGGTCATCTGGTCAGCAAGTGCGTTCATTGGCTGCGTTTGATTATGAGCTCATTGTTCCGGGCTCCAATTGGTTGTTAAGTGTTGTGAACTTTGAATACTTTCATCACAAATCGAAACTAATTGTATTTTGAAGAAAAATACTTTTTTAACATTGAACTGAAGTTACATATGTGTAATAATTATGGGGAAAAAAAAGAACTCTGTTAAAAGCCCTATTATTGCTTCCCCTTACACCTCCCAATCTGAAGAATCGGACTCAGACGCTGAGGAGATTGAAGCCGAAACCAACCCTGACCTTAGTCATGTATCAGGACACCAGACATTATCCGGTACCCAAATTGCCCTAAAAGCCCTACAGGACGCTTTGGCTGAAAAACCATCCAAAGTCTCCAAAGAGCAGCAGCTCAAAGTATCAAGAAACGTGACAAATGTTCTCGGCTCCGTTGCACAACTTTTGCTAGAGAAGGAAGAACTTAGAGGAGACCTAAATTCGGCTCTAGCTAACATCAAGGTCTTGCAAGCTGAGAAGAAAATGGCGGAAAACTATGCAAAGCAGCTGCTGGATAAAATACAACAGCTTGAGTCAGATCTGGGTCCAGTAATGCGCCGAGTGGCTGATGCGACAGAGGCTAGCCTTTCTTTCGCTGAAGTCACAAAGAAAAAACTCCCAGTGCCCCCGCCACTCACTCGTACCAGCATCAAAATAGGGAAACCAAGACCATCTGTATGTTTTTTTCCAAAACTACCGGGGGTTGATGATAGCGATGGCACAAAAAAAATAATTAAGGACATTGTTAAGCCATCGCAGTTAGGAATAAGGATAACGGGAGTAAAAAATATCAAAAACAAAGGAGTCATTATCCACACTGCCAGCAGCCAGGAACAAGAAAGGCTTTTAAATGATCCTGTTATATGCAGCTCCGACTTGCTGAGTGCCCGTCTTCCAATTAAGAGGCAGCCTAGAATGATATTCTTTAATGTGCCCCGTGAACTTACGGACGAGAACTTTTTAGAGAAGGCCCTCTCCGGAATCTCTGATTCTAATGACTTCAAAGAGTGTGCATCCAAGTGCAAACTAAGTCATATGGCTGGAGCTCGAACCGGACCGTCTTGCCACAGAGTGTACTCGGTGCCTGCTAACATTCGTCATGCATTGGTGGAACAAGGACGTGTATTTGTGGACTGGACCGTTTGCGGTGTGCGTGACTTTGTTGGACTTACAGTGTGTCTGAATTGCCAAATGGTCGGACATTCGCACAAGTATTGCAAAGATACAAAGAGATGCTCCCACTGCGGTGTAGAAGGACACGCGCGTGAGGCCTGCCCCGCTGCTGCTGCAGCACCCAGTTGCGCCACATGCGCACGTTTTGGAAAGCCTGCAGCTTCACGTGCCCACCCCACCGGAGATAAGGACTGCCCGGCCTACAAAGCAGCACTATTGAAGGACCTCTCCACCATTGACTATGGCATCTAACCATACCGAAATAGATGGCGAGGTACTTGCTGTTGATGCATTAAATATATTATATCAAAATGTGAGGGGTATTCGAACAAAGACCGTAAGTGTGCGCAATAATATTTTAATCAATAATTATGACATTATTTGTTTTTCCGAAACATGGCTGAACTCAACAGTATTTAGTGAAGAATTGTTTGATGATAGATATGTAATATTTAGAAGAGATCGTGAGTCAACCAAATCTGTGTCTAAAGAAGGTGGCGGAGTTCTAGCCGCCGTTTCTAAAAAACTTCTTGTGTCAAGAAAAACGGAGTGGGAGAGTGACAATGAAGATTTGTGGCTTGTAATTAAGTCTCGTTCCAACTCGCTCATCTTTATATGCATCCTCTATATTCCTCCTAGTGTAACCGTTGATAATTATTGTAAACATATTGAAAAATTACAGGATCTGTATTTAAAGTTTTCAACTTCCAATTCGCAGTTTATTTTTGTTGGTGATTTTAATTTGCCCGAAATTAAATGGATACCTGACAATTCATTCAAAAATAATGTACTTTCCCCTTCTAATTATAAAAGCATGAAAGCACATAGTCTTGTCAATCTCTCATCAATTTGCAATTTGTATCAATTCAATTATGTACTAAATAGAAATGAAAATTTATTGGATCTTGTTTTTTCAGATAAAGTTAACATTGATATACATATAGCACCAGGCTTAACCAAATTGGATCAATATCACCCTTCATTTGAAATTATAGTGAAACAAAATAAAGATCAATTCTTAGAAATGAATAAAAGCGATTCAAAATATAACTTCAGGAAGGGAAACTTTGATGAATGTCGACAGGATCTATTGTCTGTTAATTGGATAACTCTCTTTAAAAATAAAAATGTGAATAGCATGGTAATCTTATTATATGAAAAATTGTGGGAAATTATTGACAAATACTTTAAAAAATATGGTACTCAAACAAAAAATCAATATCCTGTCTGGTTTAATCAGCAATTGATTGCTCTTCTTAAGAAAAAAAACAAAGTTAGACTTAAGGTAAAAAAACATGGTTATGAGTCAGATTATAGGGAATTCTCTTATTTAAGGAAATTTACAAAAAAAATACAAAGCGAATGTTATAAATCATATATCAACTCTGTCGAAAGTGGTCTGCAAGGTAACATAAAGTTATTCTGGTCGTACTCAAAATCATTACGAAAAAATAACTGTATTCCTAAAGTAATGCATCTTGACGATATTTCCGCGAATGACGGTGAAAACATAGCAAACATATTCTCTAAATATTTTTCATCTGTTTATACCAAGTCGGAATCATCTACTAATGATTCAATGCCAAACATAACTGAACACAATCAAAGCAATTTGGGTAAAATACATATTAGTGCAGATGAAATAAAATGTTTTTTGAGTAAAATAGATCCCAGGAAGGGCCCAGGACCTGATAAAATTCCTCCTTTCTTTGTTAGTTGCTGTGCAGACTCTTTATGTTTACCGCTTTTTATAATTTTTAATGCATCCCTTACCACGGGAACTTTTCCCGATCTGTGGAAAAAAGCACACGTGGTCCCAGTATTAAAATCGGGAGACCCATCTTTAATAAAAAATTATAGGCCAATCAGTATACTATCCTGTTTTGCTAAAGTTTTTGAATCTCTGATATATAAAAGTATTTTTTCACATTTTAAACCCCTTCTCTGCACTAGGCAACATGGGTTTGTTCCTCAAAGATCAATCAACTCAAATCTTTTGGAATTTTGTAATTATGTTTGTAATTCTTTTAATGAAAGATTACAAGTAGATACAATTTATACTGATTTCCAAAAAGCTTTTGATAGAGTTAACCACTCCATCTTACTAAAAAAACTTGAACAAATTGGAATACATGGAGACCTATTACGCTGGGTGAAATCATATTTGTATAACAGAACTCAATTAGTTCTTATTAATGGATACAAATCATCCCCTATAATTGTAACTTCTGGTGTACCACAGGGTTCAAATCTTGGCCCCCTGCTTTTTCTTATATTCATAAATGACCTTGGCTCGAAATTAAACTGTGATTATGCTTTTTTCGCCGATGATCTTAAAATTTTTCGTAAAATTAAGTCTGTTTCCGATCATCAGCTGCTTCAAAATGACCTCGACACACTCAATAACTGGTGTACTGTCAATGATATGCACTTAAATGTTGAAAAATGTTACATTTTAAACTTTACTAGAAATAGAATTATAAAAGATTTTTCTTATGTTATCAATAATATTATTCTCAAAAAAGTTTCTTCAATAAGGGATCTAGGAATCACTCTTGATTCTAAATTCATATTTGATGTACATATTAACAACATTAAGTGCAAATCATTAAAAATGATGGGATTTATTCACAGAATATGTAAACCTTTCAAAGATCCTCAATCAATTCTAACACTTTACAATGCCTTAATTAGAAGTAAACTTGAATATGGAAGCACTATTTGGAATCCACATTACTGTAAATATGAAAACATTGTAGAATCAGTACAAAAAAAATTACTAAGAATGTTATCCTTCAAATGTGGACTACACGACCATCTCAGATCATACGATGTACGTCGTGATTACTTCAAGATTGATACACTTAAAACTAGAAGGCAATTGACTGATCTAATATGTTTACATAAAATTATTCACGGCCATCTTGATACTAAATTATGTCTTAACAGTATTAAAATTAATGTCCCCAATTCCCATTGTTTAAGACGCCATAACATTTTTCATATTAATATATTTAAAAATAATATCGCCTACTTCAGCCCTCTGACCCAGATGTGTCGACTGTATAACAAGATAGAGTGCGCTGATGTGGATATTTTCATTGATAATTTGTACAGTTTTAAAAAAAAAGTTCTAGCGCTGTTAAAAAGTACTAACTAATTATATTGTGTGAATTGTCCCTCTATGCATGCTTGCGTATTTCATATGTCTTTTACCACTCATTGTAATGTGTTACTTAAGTGACCTTGTATATAATTCTGTATTTTAATTTGTGATGTTTTTGTTTTTCTAATTGTATTTATTTGTATTTAATTGTACGTAATTGTAGATTTTTATAATTGTATAATAACTGAGTTTTATAAGTGGATTGTTCTCATGTAAATGTAAACATCTGTAAAACCCAGTATAAATAAATAAATAAATAAATCTGCGTAGCCAACTATTTGATTGCTTCTGTAGCAGATGTTTGAATCGGTACTGATCATTGTCTTCCTAACGACGTGCTCCAGTACAATATTGAAAAGGGTTGGTGCTAAGCCATCACCTTGTTTCAGCCCCTGGGAGACGTTAAAATCCTCCGTTGTTTCACCTCCTATCCTTACTCGACACCGTGAGCCGACCATTGTTGCTTTTACAAGCTTGACTATTTTGGGCGGTATTCCAAAATTTAGGAGTATTTCATAAATCTTCTCCCTATCTATGCTGTCATACGCCTATTTGAAGTCAACAAATAGTTGATATATATCTATATCGAATTCCCAGCATTTTGTCAGGATTTGTCGAGTAATGAAGAGTTGATCAGTGGTGGATCTCCCCCTCCTGAAACCTGCCTGATATTCTCCTAGTAAGTTCTCTGAGTAATATTCTAGTCTTTCTTTCAAAATCATTGTGAAAATTTTATACGCTGTGCAAAGTAACGATATTCCTCTGTGATTTTCACACTTCAATTTGTCTCCCTTTTTATGTATGGGGCATATGATGCTAGTTTGCCATTCTTCTGGTACTCTTTCGGCGGTCCATATTTTCACAATGAGATTGTGTAGCAGGTTCTTCAGTTGTTCATTTCCATATTTATAGAGCTCTGCAGGGATATTATCTCCTCCCGGAGTTTTATTGTTTTTCAGTTTCTTTAGTGCAGCCCTTAATTCTGCCATTGTTGGTGCTCTCGTTGTTTCATCACTATTTAGCTCATCCGGAATGTGAGTTGGTTCGACTGTCAGGTTGTTATTGGGATTTAAGAGCTGTTGGAAATATTCTTTCCACCTAGTCTTGATCTTTTCCTTATCTCCTATTATGTCTCCATTACTATCTCTGCAGAGAGATGTGTTGGGTTTGAAACCCTTTTTAAATACATTGACGCCTTTATATGCCTCACGTGGATTGTTATTTGCAAAGTCATTTTCCATTTTCAACAATATGTTGTTAAAATACAATCTCTTCTACCTTTTAATTAAATGGTTAGCATCTCTTCGTGCTTGTTCGTAGGCTTGTCTTTTTGCTCTAGTTCCTCTTTCTATACATAATTTTTTTAGAAAATTTTTCTTGTGGACGCTCTGTATGCACTCCTCATCGAACCAGGGATTTCTAGCCTGCCTTGGTCTATTTCCTATGCCTGATTCTGCCGCTGTCAGCAGTGCATCTCTCAGATTGGTCCAATCCTCTTCTAAATCATTTGGGGAGAGCTGATCACTCAGTTGGTTTGGTAGGTTTGTTGACAATGAGTCATGATATCTTTCCAATCCTTCTGGTGTTTTAAGAACATCGATGTTTAGCTTTGGGATACTTGGCTGATTAGACCTTTTATCTCTTGCTATTCTGCATCTATAGGATGCTACTACCAAATAGTGATCCGAATCACAGTTAGCTCCTCTGTAGCTTCTTACATTTGTGATACTGGTCGCCCCTCTTCTTTCAATTAGGATATGGTCTATTTGGTTATGGTATCTGCCGCCAGGTGATGTCCATGTCCATTTATGTATATTCTTCCGTGGGAACTGTGTTGATGCTATTATCATATTCCTTGATTCTGCAAAGTCAATCACTCTTGATCCATTGTTATTGCTTTCCGTATGAAGACTGTTTTTTCTTGTAACCTGCTGGTGTGCCGGATCCTGACCAATTTTAGCATTAAGATCTCCAATTACCATTTTTATATCATTGGATGGTATGGTGTCATATATCTGTTCCAGTTTATGATAGAAAGTATCCTTAGTTACTTCATCTTTGTCTTCTGTCTCAGCATGAATGTTTACGATGGAAATGTTAAAGAATTTAGTCTTTATACGAAGTATGCATATTCTTGTTGACTATCTACGAAAATAGTTGAAAGGTCGTCAACTTTACTTGCTGCAAGCACTCGTGATTGGTTTATTTATGTATTCAATATGGCTGCCAATTAACAGCTGATTTCGACTGTCAAACATCTACAGAATTATTTTCATTGTTTGTTTTGGGGGAGTTGTGCCTTGTTGCGCTACCTCTTTCTTTAGCCGATGTTTCAGACAGCGTTGCAGTGTCCATCATCAGGGCAGATCCGGTAGATCCGACGATGTGTAGGTAAAGAAGGTATAACCTCAAGGGGGTCATCATGACAATCTGACTCGCCGATTCACCCGCTTTTAAACTTAGTAGATAGTAGCTTGTAAACTCGCTCAATGTAATTGAGGCTTCAATGGTTTTGATGTAAATACATAAGGGGTCGTCCATTAATCACGTGAGGCTCCAAAGAGGGGGGGGGGGGGGGTCGGAAAAAAATCACGAAACATCACGATGGGGGGGGGGGGGGTAAAATGAGATATCACGTGTATTTATTTTTCATTGATTTCTAAAGGTGAAACGTCCTAAACTTTGTACTACAAAAAATACACGTGATTTGGGGGGAGGGGGGGGGGGGGGGGGGGGGTTAGCCTAAAACCTCACCACATATCACCGGGGGGGGGGGGGGGGGGGCAAAAAGTTGCTAAAAAGCATCACGTGATTAATGGACGACCCCTAAGTAAACATTAAAAAAAAAATTAAAACTTCTTCTAAAAGCTTCGTGAAAAGCTTTTTAACAGCTATGGTTTATATACGAATAAAAAATTGATGAAATATATGCTTAACAAAAAAATTAAGAAAAAAAAGCGTTTATTTTATAAACTCAATAAGGAACTCCAGTGAAAAATATTATGGCTTTAAAAAAATATGCTCATATAGACCAATAAACGCTGATTCTGAATATATGTATAACTTTTATTTAATAATATTAAACGTACAGTTTTTAAAAAAATATTAAAAAGTGCATTTTTAATATTCTCGTTAAAACACAGCGTCAGGTTGGTATGCTGTGTGGTGACGTCACGATGGTAATCACTCTAATGACAGGTTTATTTATGCTGTACGTCATTTGTATGGGAATTTGGGTACGACACAAACGAATGTTCTATATATTTCTTATTTTTGAAGATGTCGTAAAAGCATATACCTTTATAGAAACTAAATAGAATTGCCTTTTAGATTTTTGTATCTGACATATACGATCGCGTTTGAAAATTGCAGTAAGTATTTTAAGTTTCAAAATGAAAAAATTAAAAAAAACAGCTGACTGTAAGCATAATCTATTAAATTGTCGAAAAATTTAGGAAAATTAAAAATTTTAAAGATACAGTCCTCTTACTTTATGAATTTGGAATAAAACTGTCACTTCACTTTTTATCTCGTTCATACAATTAAAAATGATTTATGATATTTTAATGATTCCGAAAAAATAACTTTAAAAATATGACATCTTGGATTCGGTGTAACGCAATTTAATGTGTTGATTTCTGTATTTTGTATTTATTTACACATGCATTAGTCTTTAACATTATTAAATAATATTACTTTTATGGAAGTTTTATTAAATTCACGCGGAAAAGTCATTAAAAAAAAATTCAGACGTAACCTTAAACCTATCGTACAACGGAAATACACCAACAAAACACTATTTAAAGGACTAAAACTGAAAAAAAAGTAACGCAGCATTGGTACTTATGATGAATTACACTAATATCACAGTGAATTGATCATTTAAACGTAAATTAACTTCAAAAACATAAAACTGCAAGTAAAATTCATCATGTCATTTTTGCGAAGCTTCTGATCTCGCCGTCGCCGTATCTAGGCTTCCCCACACGCACACTTCGGCGCGACCGAGTCCCGCGCCACTTCAGGCCGCCGCGCAGAAAAGTACAGACCGATAGGTTTACAGCGCAGTTCACCTGAGACTTTTCTGCGCGGCGGCCTGAAGTGGCGCGGGACTCGGTCGCTCCGAAGTGTGCGTGTGGGGGGCACTATAGCCCATACACCATAAATAGACCAATCAACGCGTTAAGATGGCCGGCGGCGCCTGCGCAAATCTATGTGAGATTCAAGGAGACCAACATAAAAAACATGAAATTGAACTGTTGATGACGTCACAAAATACATCTTAAATTTTGGCGGGTTTTTGAGGGACCTTGAAAAATTGAAACTTTGACAATTATTTTAACTATTAAAACTAAATCTAAAAAAAATGCAGTTATTTAAGTTAGAAGGTCATTATTCATAAAAAAAAAATAAAAAAATTGGACTGGACTTCTCTATTGTAATTATTGTAATTATTTTTACATGGGTAGAACTAATATATGCTTCGAGGTAAGAGTTGTAGAAGGACTAAAAATACTTCATACAGGTTATCTTATAAGGTATCACAGATTAATAATTTTTAAATTTTAGAAATAAAAAAAACATTTTAATATCAAAGCAGATATAATTATTAAGCAAAAAAATAAAATATACCCTCTTTTAAACATTTTCCCACTTAACCGGTATTTTCCTTCTAATAAAATTGTAATCCCTATTTCTATAAGCCCTTAAAAAATCGGGCGTATTTTATCGAAAGGAAAAAATATTTCCGCTTACACAAATATAAATAAAATCCAAATAAATGGAATTTTGGTGAACGTAATCGTAACGTGTATGTATCTTAATATATAAAACAAAGTCGGGTAAGTTACGCCATTATAACTCAAGAACGAGTGGACTAATTCTTATGATGTTTGATTTGTTGGATTTATCTTCGCCCCGAATAGCAGATTAGCTATTAAAACATCGGAAAAATTCACGAAAAAAAAGGGTTGAAGAAAATTCTTTTCCTCATATATTTTGTATGAAACGAATTAGTATCTTTTGAAAAAGCTGCAGGAATATTGTGATAAGTATAATATTGAGTAGTTAGTGTATTCCAAAAATTCAAAAACGTCAAATGTCAATGCGCTGATTTTTTTGCTTTTGTTCTTAAACATTGTTAGGGTACCCCGATGTCGGCTTTTAAACCAACATCAGCACACCAACTCGTCCCTGGCTAGCTCTCAGCGGGACAAGGGTACTCTCTATTCAGGGGTGAGCCGCTCAAAGCTATGGAATTCCTCTCCGTCCTCCGGCGTCCCACGGGATCCACACTGGCCAACAAATCCTCCCGCCGAAGCAGAATAATAACAAGTTAAATCATTTAGACATGTATTGTAAGCTCAAACACATACATAGGTTTCTACAGTACAATTCAATTACAAGAAATGCAATTTACACAAACCTAGCTAAAGTGTTTAACTTTCTCTGACTGACTCTCAAAACGAAACTCTCCGGGTCGTGATTTCCACGGGGGCCCTACATTTCACTGTATTACGGACAACATTTAAAGAGGAAATCAAGATACAGCTTACATGTAGGTTGGCAGGAACCTCGTCTCATGTGGCAGCTTCATCAGGCACTTTCATAGTCTAAATAGACCGAACTATGGTGCGGCAAAAGGCCAATTATACACAAAGGTATTTCAATAATAACTCGCGACCCCAAATGAATTGGGTCCGCCGGCTGCGAGTAAGCCGCTCGCGTGCGTTCTTAAAGGCGCTCAGATTGCTTCTGTGGCGAGCGCAGCGGGCAGCGGAGTCGCCGGGCAAGCGGGGTGGTAAGGAGAGGCAGACAGGATATGGGGGGAAGAGGGGGCGGCCAGCTGTGGCTAGCTGCTCGCGTTCTCGAAACTATTCGCTTCAAGGGCGTATCGTAATACTTCCCCCCGCGCTCGGAAAAAAAGCGACGTGGCAATGGAGCTGTAGGATAAAAAATCCTCTTAAACTTCCATAGGGGTTTTTGAGAGATTCGTTGCTTGAGAGATGCCTAGCTAGAACATGCAATTTATGTTATAGTTTAGGTTACAATGTTTGTAGGGAATGGGTGAGGGGTACATACAATGTTTTGGAGAGGAACAGTTTTGGTGAAAGTACATGGTGTGAAACAACATACAAGATTATGCAATTGAAAGATGACAATACATGGTTATGCAATTGAACAAAATAACAATACATGGTTATGCAATTGAAAAATAACAATTCATATTTGTACAATCGAAGAACAAAAAACAAGAACAAAAAATGCCTGTGTGATTCTAAGGTTTCATTGGTCTGGGAGCTAAGTTTGCGAAGCGTGGATTTGTTTGGTTTCGGAGAATTTCGAAGAGGAGGACGTGGTTTCACAGATTCTAAGGATTACATTATCACTGTAATCAGACCCCTTTGAGATAACACTCAGAAGTACACTTGGGCCTTAGAAAACACTTGGTTTTGTCGAAGACGTCGAAGTTCATGAAGTGGAGACTGTGGTTGCTGTGCCGCGACTATGGTTACAGAGGTCATTGAAGAGGAGAATCCAGTGTCTGCAGACATGCCAGTACGAATCCTAAAGTGTTATTAAGGTAAACACGGATCGTATATAATGGTTATTGAAGCATAATGTAGCTCAACATAACTTGTATTGGTACGCATTCAGCGAATACTGGAGGTCAAGGTAATGATGGTTTACACATGACGATTTGCGTCACTGCATGACAGCGCAAGAGACGACATGGTTGGCATTGATAGCAAGAGTAAGAACAAACCTAGGAGCTAGCGTGCCCAAAAGGTGGTTCAGAGTGTCATGATGTATAGTGGGACAACTCAACTTGCTGTGGCACGACAAAACAACATACATATGGGTGGTATGGTCTGTGCTTTCAGGAACAAATGCGTAGAAAAATGGCAGCAGGAGGGACCTAGTAACCACAGCGCGTGCTGTCAGGAAGTGGAGCTCAGCTTGGCTGTTGGTGATGACATCCGCCTGGGCTTCTTTTTAATCCGGGAGAAATTATTATTAGAGCAAAATTCTTGAAGTTTACCTGCCTAGGGACCAATGAAGAAAAGGTTTGGAGAGAAACAAAATGTGTCCAGATAATGAAATAAACGAAGTTTTAATCACCGACCCAGAGAGTGACGAAGAGAGAGTTTTCTAACTAAATTGTGATTACATAAACATTTTCCTTTACCAGGATGACTTGGCGTTTGCCGAGTGACAATATGTCTTGGTTAAAAAACAACCGGCCTTCCATGGCCTATGTTAACATAAAGGTGGTAACATTTTTTGTAGAATTTCAAAAAACAAGACAAAGAAGTCGTGAATGAGTCACGGTAAAAGCAGAGAAACCAATTCATGAATAAAGGTTGTCAAAAGGAGACAGACGGTACGCCAAGTGCATATCGTACATATCCAACATTCATGAATGTGTTTCGTAAAATTGAGACAAGAGAACAAAAGGTGAGACATATGCAGAGAGTGAGGGAGAAAGCCTGCTGATAATTGGTTAATTTACCGATTCGCACTCCCAGTGAGGGCGAATTATGGTTAACAACAGATTTTCCTCTTCATAACATATACCTGAGAACATGATGGTGAGGAGAAAGGAAAGGAAAAGGAAAGGAGTTGAGTGACGAAACTTGCTAGAGACTGGACTAATTTCCACTTCAAACTCCATGTGAGAATGAAACATGATCAACCAGCAGATTTCCTGACTCTTTACAATTGTTAAAAGGATGAGGAGAAATTTGAATACACATTAACAAAGAGACTAATCTTTTGCGTGTATTGGGCAAAAAATTAGGGGTCATTTTAAAAACTCCTGCGTGATTGTGAGAAAAGACAGACCCTTGCTCCAATTTCACAAACCTGGGGGTTTTCTTATCCGTTCCCCAGACAACGAGTTGGGTGGTTTTGTGCTCAATCGATTAACTCCCACAGCACTATGCCCCATAGTTAGCAGTGAAGCTACAAACTAGTCCTTTTGGGATAGTAGATACTCCTGGGCTTCTTTCCTTTTTGCAAAGAAGTAAAAAAACAGGAGGTCCACGGGCATTGGCGTTGAATGACAACAAAAGGGTTGTGGACTACATTTCGTAGATCGCACACAAAAGGTTTGATATTATTTCGTTCGCACGACTCATGGTAAGTGTTTTAACGTCTCCACGTATAGTGTACAAAAACATGTAAGTACATACAAGATAAAACTCAATTATAGACAGAAGTCAAGAGTTTATACAATGCCTCTTAAAGAAGATGGCAAGGCCGATATTATGTCGTTCGCACGAATCACGGTAAGTATTGTTATTACGTCTCCACGTCTCGTGTACAAGGGTTGTACACAATTATACATACAAGCGGTACTCATGACAAATTAATGACACACGACCAAAATACAAAAAGCGGTACTCATGACAAATGAATGACACACGACCAAAATACAAAAGCGGTACTCATGACAAATGAATGACACACGACCAAAATACAAAAGCGGTACTCATGACAAATTAATGACACACGACCAAAATAGATTGTACAGAAAGGGTGGTACTCATGACAAATATGTCACACGACCAACTCAATAACATTTAGCTATGAGCAAAAGTGATTATGACGAACTTCTCGTATCGTGGCAGGTATTTTAAGGATCCCTCCTATAACGGTGGATGTTCTAAGGATCTCTCCTATGACGGTGGATGTTCTAAGGATCTCTCCTATGACGGTGGGTTACGTTTAAATACAACACAATAAACGTTAACGATGCTTGATTTTAACACATTTTATAAAGATTCGTTAGATTAACTAACTCCGTAGCCCAAGAGCGTACGACAGAGAAGATAGACAATTTGATGCTACTTCATGTGTTACAAAATACAAGGGTGATGGCAGAGTATAATTCTACTTACACCAAGTATTTAAAACAAAGACAGACCTATAATGGTTTTACATACTGTCTGTTGTGGCAACCTGCAGTGAGGAAGACCAAAGAAAAGGGACCAATTAAGGTTTTACATACCCTTTGTGTAGTTACAAACATACCAGGTTATGTGCAATTTGGGTTGCAAATACTTGGTTAAATGGACACCTAAAAGTAGTGAATTCCAAAATCAGGATGACCATAAGGTTTTATTAACCTGTCTTGTAGGGTTGAAACGTGTCAAATAAGACATACGTAACGTACAAGCAAAAAAAAAATAACAAAAAGGTGGCTTTGTTATAACAACCAAAGACCGGATGATTCGGTTTTACGTACTTTAGTTGAAACGAGCCAAATTGATTTATATACAGGGTTATAAAGACCAATCATTGGTTTTATAAATACAAGTTCCAAAATGGACGTGTCGATATCCAATTTGGGTACAAGAGCATGAATTTGGGTAGGACGCCATCAATTTTTTAATTTAAGAGGAAAAAATTGAAAAAAACTTATATACACGAGGGGCGACTATGTAAGTAACCACTGTTTGATTTTCATGCTAGAGATACCTCGGAAGGTTTTACAACTCATGATGAACAAGATAAAAGGAAAAAATTGTAAAAAAAAAGTTAACTGGTTCTGAGTCGGAATTTAACACTTTGGAATTTACAAAACCCGACTTCTAGAACGACACGCCGATGGGCAATTGTCAACTACTTTACATGAACAAAATAAACAGGTGAGAAAGTTCCTTTCCACACGACAAAAATGCAACAAAAAAATAGGAGAAAAAATTACAAAATTACATGACAAGGCAGGGTATGACGTGGCATGAACATTGCGTAGTGTACGTGTTGAGACAATAAATGGGCTCGCGACTTCCCAAACATTGAAACTCGAAATGTGTCTCCGTTCCAAAGTGATCAGTTTTAGAACAGGTGAAAAAAAAAATAAAAGAAAAAAAATTGTCGTGAGGGAAAGAAAAAACAGTGCAAAAACAACATTTGAAAGTAACTTCAAGGAGAGTACGCATTAATTTACAAAATAATTTACAACTTGTTTCATTTACGAAACGATGGGCATGTGATTGACACAATACACGCCTGACGTAGTAAGACTCTGTAAGCTTACAAAAAAAATGTGATACATACTGGATCATTTTACGTTTGCTGAGATAGTGGGGGCAGTTTTACTTGACTCCTCACTTCCAGACTTTACAATGTCCTTAATGTGGTAATTACCAATGTGCTTTCCAGATGAGTCAGACAAGGAGTACACTAGGTCTGATATTTTCCTTAGGACTTTGGCCTTCACGAAACGTGGTGCCAGCTTAGCAGAGAAATACATGGCTCCTTGGGAAAGTGTGTTGTTCTTTCTCCAAACTATGTCTCCTGTATTGAAGGTGACATGTTTTCTAAGTAAGTTATATCTGTCCGCACTTTTTTGGTGAGCCAGGAGCAAAGCATCAGTGACTTCACTGTAAATGGCCGACAGTTCTTCCAAGCGATGGGCATAGTCTGCGGTAGGGTTGCTTGTGGTGGCAGATGACGTAGGAAAGTTTGTGTCCCTATGTAGAGAACCATGGACGACTTGTTCCATACCGTGTTTTAAGAAGAAAGGTGTGTAACCAGTGGCCAGGTTAACAGTGTTGTTCATAGCGGCCTGAATTTTATCTAGGTTTTTACACCAAGTGCGTTGGTCTTTATCAACTAGAATAGCTAGAGCTGTGTTGATTGTTTGGTTGTAACGTTCGACAGTGTTGTTTTGGGGAGTGTACAAGGTGTTATAATAAATGTCCTTGATTCCGTATTTGGCAAGAAATTCTTTGAATTCCTGGGCAATAAACTGTTTTCCGTTATCAACAATTACGGTTCTGGGTGTTCCGTAAGGTATAAAAATGTGTTTTTCCAGAAGTTTGATGATGGCGGACGCATTGGCTCTTTTTAAAGGGAAGATCCAACAGAATTTGGTGAAAACATCCACTACACTAAGTATGTGCATGTGTCCGGCATAACTTCGAGGAAAAGGTCCGACGAGGTCCATTGACAATGACTGTAGAGGTCTGTCGGCACGTTTGGGGTTACCCATTAGGCCGGCAGGTGCTGCCGTGCTATGTTTATAAGCTTTACAAGTTTCACATTTAGAGATGTAATTGCGAATTTGTTTGAAAAGACCAGGCCAGTAATACTTCAAGGAAATCTTTTTATACGTCTTGAAAGTTCCTGGGTGTATAGAGTCGGGAGCACTATGATTGTCAATTATTATTTGTTCTCTTCCTTCGAGGGGAACGACAAGTTTCCAAGAGTAATCTTCGAGGATGGATAGTGGTACCTTGCAATTACGGTATAGTTGTCCTTCTTTTATGATAAAATTAGGAAACTTTTGTTGATTATTTTTACAACCTTCGAAGATTTTCAAGTACCATTCATCTTTTGTGGGTGGAGGGGGGGCAATTGTGTCAACATTTAATGAAGCCAATTCAATTCTTGAAAGAGCGTCGGGAACAATATTGTCCGCGCCTTTACGGTGTACAATATCAAAATTGAATTGAGACAAACGGGAGGCCCAACGAGCGAGTCTACCGGAGGGATTACTTAAAGAGATCAGCCATTTCAAACTACTATGGTCTGTGACTACAGTAAATTTGCTACCGTCTATGTAACCGCGGAAATGGTGAACAGAATCCAATACAGCCAATAACTCCTTTTCGGTAATTCCGTAGTTTTTCTCGTGTTTATTTAGTGTACGGGAAAAATACGCTACAGGGTGTTCGCCATCTGGGAATTCTTGAGTTAGGACTCCACCGATTCCTACGTTGGAGGCATCCGTGTGGAGGGTAAAAGAGAGTGCAAAATCCGGGCAATTCAGAACGGGGGCTTTTTGAAGGGCATTTTTTAAAGTTGTAAACGCTTTTTCAGTTTCAGCAGACCATCGGAAGTTGCTGACACCTTTACGGGTGCCGGTAATTTTATTTAAAGGGGCTGCAATTGTGGAAAAGTCTTTGATGAATCTTCTGTAGTAACCTGCAAGTCCAAGGAAACCTTTGACTTCCTTCGCGTTTTTGGGTCGGGGAAAATTTGCCATGGCTTCCACCTTAGCGGGGTCTGTTCTTAGACCTTTTTTGTCGACAATGAATCCCAAATAACGTAAACGGGACTTACAGAATTCAGACTTCTTCAAGTTGATGGTTAAACCAGCGAACTTGAGTTGTTGAAAAACCTTTTCCAACATTAATAGGTGTTTTTCAAAGGTGTCGCTGACGATGATGAGGTCGTCAAGGTAACAAAACAGGCTGTTATCGACTTCAGGACCGAAGAGTTTGTCCATCAGTCTTTGTAATTCGGCGGGGCTGTTCTTTAGACCAAAGGGTAATCTTTTAAAATGGAACATTCCCCTACCAGGTACAACGAAAGCAGTTTTTTCACACGATTCTGCGTCCAAGGGTATTTGCCAAAAAGCTTTGCTTAGGTCAACAGAGGAGATGAACTTGGCGTTGCGCAGTTGGTCTAAGGTCGCGTGGACGTAAGGTAAGGGGTATGCGTCAGCTTCCGTACAAGAATTTAAACGTCTACTGTCAAGACAGAAACGTGCGGAGCCATCTTTTTTAGAAACCAAAAGAGTTGGGTTGGTCCATGCACTTCTGCTGGGAACCACCACACCCATTTTTAACATTTCATCAAGTTCTTTTTCCAAAAGTTTAAGCTTTTGGGGGGCTAAGTTGTAATAACGTTGCTTTATGGGTGGGCCATTGGTTTTAATGTGGTGTTCTACCAAATTTGTCAAACCCAATCCACATTTTTCGAAAGATATTGATTCGAATTTATTGACCATTTCCTTTAGTTGGAGAGCTTGGTCCGTGCTTAAATTTTCGTGAGGTATTATTGTGCGGATCTCACTAATTTGAGCAGCAGTGGAGGTTTCGCCAAGAGTATTAAATACTTGGGGAGCAACGTTAAAAGCCTTCCAGAAGTCAACGCCAAGGATGAAATTCTGGGATATAGAGGGCACTATTAGAAAATTGATTGTAATTATTTTATTGTTACAATTAATTGGCAGTGCAAGGGTACCGATGACCGGCTGGGAAACATTATCCGCAGTCGTCAGGTGTGTTGTTTGTGGCGAAATTTTAAAATCACTGTTAACAAAAGGCAGGTGAGCATTGTTGCCAAGACAGCTGACAGATGCACCGCTATCAAGTAATCCGGAAAAGGGCACATTGTTAACAGAGAAAAGAGCATAGGGTCTCCCATCTTTAGCTTGTTTGCAACAAACCGAGGAAACATTTAAGGTCTGGTTAAAATACTTAATGTGTGATAACCAATCAGTCCATTCTTTAGACCTTGGTTCAGAATGGGTGCCTGAGAGGTTATTATTTAGTTTTTTGGCCTCTTCATGTAGAAATTTGGTGGGGGCTTGGAGAAATCCACCTGAGGTCTGACATCGCTTGGGTTTTGTAACCTTTCTGCATTGTGCCTTGATTTCTTAAAAATGTTGCGCAGTTCGTCGCGTGGAGAGCGGTCCCTAGAGTGGTGTCTCTTGGAGGTTCGGGGTTCCTTGGATTCCAGAAGTCTTGCTTGCTTGAAACAAGTAGCGGCTAGGTGGCCTACTTTTTTGCAAAAGGAGCACACTTTTTTGTTGTCGAATTCTGGCTTTAAACCAGACGAACGGCTTGGCACAACCACATTATTCGACACATTCTTTATGTTCTTCCTGTCCTGGTATGATTCCAGGAGGAGACAGACTTCGTTTAGCTGGGCCAGGGATGCAATTTTTTGTGAGGTGATGATGTTCTCGTATTTGCTTAAAAGGCCATCAGTTATGACTGGTAATAGTTCAACTTCCGGAACAGGATGTGAAAGCTTGATGTTGATGGATTCAGCCCTTTCTATGAATGTAGCCACAGGTTCATCTACTAGTTGTTTAATAGATAGTAGAGATAGTTTGATCCGGTGCTGGGCCTCCTTTTTTCCAAAGCTAGAGATTAGGGCAGCTCTGAGTTTACTCCAATCTTTGCATTTAGTCTTTTGGATGCGGTGCCACGGAATTAATTCTGGGGAGATGAGTTCTATAAAGTTTCTCCGTAGAATCTCGAATGGGATATTTTTGATTGTAGCCGTTTCTTCAATACGGTCAATGAAATCCAGCACATCGGAGACGCCATTATATTTGACTTTCCAAGAGGATAAATCGTAAGTTTTATCTTGTGTCAAGATGGGTGCGACGTCCTGTTTTATCATTACATGCGGCGTAGGTTCTTTGTCAAGATTATCCAAAACTTGCGTAGCCGAACATGAATTATTTTCGTTGGAGGGGGCGAGATTTATTCTCCTAATGTACTTTTTGTTGAATAAAAGTGCATATGCCTTCAATGTAGATTTAGATTTGCTTGATGGCGAGAGTCCTCTATCCCTTAAAGCAGCTTGTAAGTGGGCTTTGGATAAACTATGCACATTGGGAATGGTACCCAAGTTGGATGATGTAATAGTTTGCTTGTCCTCCATTGTGAGTTTCCTGGGTGGTGGGGAGAAGAAAAAAAATTGGCCAGGGGTTTCCTTTAGAAAGCGCAAAAATTAATTTTTGTGAGGCACTTTTCACTTGGTGATCACTGTTGGCACTTCCAAATGTGTTTTGTATACATGACACCAGAATTCTTGTCAAGGAGAGGCAGACGAGAAAAATTTTTGCGTGGAAAGACCTTAGTGGTAAAGGTTTTTGTATTTTACTGACCACTTTTGAGAAAACTGTGAAATTCACAAGTATTTATTTATTTTAGAAAAATTTTTCCAGGACTGACCTTTAGAAAACAGGTTTTTTATTTTCACAAAAACACTTTACACTGAGAAAGGCACTAAAGTTCACAAAAGGCACATTTCTGGCAAATAAAGGACAAACTTCCGGATGAAAATGACTGAATATGGGGTTTATTGCATCCAACCATATTAAAATTATTTTATTTATTCATGGGATCAGTCATTGGTTTTATTATTATTCCACTTTTCACTTATGTAAGGAAAAAAACACAATTCACTTTCACTTATGCTGAAAAAAACAGTACCTATAATGTACAATGGGGAAAGAAAGTCATTATTTTGTCCATTTGGAGAAATATTAAGTTGTACTAATTTGACAGACACAAGTGGGCCAATTGGTATATTGTGCAGAAATAATAAAAATACGTAAGTCCGAAATTTTCATTAAGGAATTCGCAAAATAACTGGGGTTCCAGAATCAAATTTATAATAATGATTTCCGTTGGTAACCCAGTTCAGTCATAAAAAACGGTTTGGATTTAAAACGCAGCCTAGCAACAGTCGGTTGGGATTCCGGCGGGAACAAAGCATTTGCGCGCAAACCAGAGAATATCGCGTGAAACAAAGGGCCGTTGGATTTTGGGCGCGAATAACTGTTGCTGTGCGCCCGCCGTTTGGAGACGCGTGCGCAATCAGATTCGCGGCGCTTCGGGTGCTCAAAATGGCCGTTGTTTCAACTTGCGATGCAATTTATAATTCCAGTCAGATCCGTTATGGATCTAATTTACATATTGGTTTCTGTGGTTTTTTCACAGGATTCACTGTAGAATAACAAGGCATAATTAATGTTTACAAAACAGTTGTTATGCGGGGAGGATTTCGACAAACAAGGGTCCCGCAAAGCGACCGGGTTAGAGAAAAAAAATTCCAGCCCCACGATCGGGCGACAATTGTTAGGGTACCCCGATGTCGGCTTTTAAACCAACATCAGCACACCAACTCGTCCCTGGCTAGCTCTCAGCGGGACAAGGGTACTCTCTATTCAGGGGTGAGCCGCTCAAAGCTATGGAATTCCTCTCCGTCCTCCGGCGTCCCACGGGATCCACACTGGCCAACAAATCCTCCCGCCGAAGCAGAATAATAACAAGTTAAATCATTTAGACATGTATTGTAAGCTCAAACACATACATAGGTTTCTACAGTACAATTCAATTACAAGAAATGCAATTTACACAAACCTAGCTAAAGTGTTTAACTTTCTCTGACTGACTCTCAAAACGAAACTCTCCGGGTCGTGATTTCCACGGGGGCCCTACATTTCACTGTATTACGGACAACATTTAAAGAGGAAATCAAGATACAGCTTACATGTAGGTTGGCAGGAACCTCGTCTCATGTGGCAGCTTCATCAGGCACTTTCATAGTCTAAATAGACCGAACTATGGTGCGGCAAAAGGCCAATTATACACAAAGGTATTTCAATAATAACTCGCGACCCCAAATGAATTGGGTCCGCCGGCTGCGAGTAAGCCGCTCGCGTGCGTTCTTAAAGGCGCTCAGATTGCTTCTGTGGCGAGCGCAGCGGGCAGCGGAGTCGCCGGGCAAGCGGGGTGGTAAGGAGAGGCAGACAGGATATGGGGGGAAGAGGGGGCGGCCAGCTGTGGCTAGCTGCTCGCGTTCTCGAAACTATTCGCTTCAAGGGCGTATCGTAACAACATATAATGCTGCCCCTCTTTCTTACACACTAAATGTCAACAGTCGAAAATAGGACAAACGGAGGACGTATGTCTGCACCCCTCCACAGGAAAAATACAATAATTATAAAAAATCTCCCTCAAACGTATAAAGAAAATGATACCCAATTAAAGTAAGTGGAAAAGTAAGAAAATCACGAAAATTATAAACGTACAAAACGTCATCTCTTATACTGACAAAAACAAAACACGGACAGTTGCGCATCGATAATTGCTTTATTGTGTAAATTTTAACTTAATTAAAAAAAACTTTATTTAATTCAGTTAGTAAGTTAACAGTTATTGATTCTGAGGCGGTACGAAGTTTTCCGGGTCAGCTAGTATGTAAACAAAGTTATGTAAACGAACCCCCCCCCCCCCCCCCTCTCCATTTTATGACAAGAGACAGATTCAGAAGAATACCTGGATGATGCATGAGTATGAATAGAACAAGAAGCGTAGGTATGCCAAGACAAAGACAGAGTTGTGTGACGGCTCATTATCTATGCCTACCCCTCCGATGAACGCTATGATGGTTAGTTAGTAGGTAAGTAATCCTTTCAGACGTGATATGCATTTAACCCTTTGAATCACAAAGACCATATTTGTGCCAGCTGATTTAGGTCTTAAATAAATCGTTGTATCTCCCTTACTGTCTTGGTGAGAAACATGATTTTAATCATGTTAGAAATTTAAATGTGCACCTCTATGAAACCAAAGTTTCTTCTGACAAAATGCGCCCGATTTTTTAAGGGATCCTTCAATAATTGATAATACCTGCTATTACATTCCGACGCATAGTAGGTACACTAGGTACCTATGTATTAATTAGTGTGAAATGCAATTTCAAAGATAAATTATTAATCATTCATTCGCCATACTCATAAATAATACAATAATGATAAATGACAAATGATAACTTTACTCACCTGCGTATTAGGGTTCCTATCTACTATATTTTTCTAATAAACAACTCGGAATGTCTGTCTAGATTAATTATCATTACAATTATTATTATCTTAATACATAAAAATGAATGTTTATTTGTTTGTTCCTTATGCGATCCCTAAACCATTCATCTGATTGCGATGAAACTTGGGTGAGTTGTTGTGCGCACGCCCGCGATGGATATAGGTATAGTGGTGAGCTCTGGCGTTATAAAATTATTTCCTATACTATTCATCCGATTGCAATAAAACTTTGGTGAGTTGTTGTTCGCAGATCCGTGGAGGTTTCTATATATACTGGTGAGCTCTGGCATTATGAAATTGGTATAAAAAAATGCAATAGGTCGCACGCGAGCTGTTTGAAAACTGAATGTACCGGTACTGAATGTATGGAACGTGGGGACGGGATTCGTAGAGTGGAGAAGCGTGGGAGGAGAGAGGGAAGACGGGGAAGGTATAGGGGGAAAGGGACACGAGAGGGGAAGCTTTTCTCCCTTTTTTTATTCTCCGATTGATTCCCAATGAAATATGCCACGGACCGCCACGTAAAAAAACAATAGCAAGAAGTTCATTGTTGCAAATTTTTTGGAGGAGTGGGGACTTTTGTGAAAATTCTCCCTGTAGCGACTGTACTAGCACTTGCAAAAATTCAGCTTTCCCCTAATGTGTTCAAGTTCAATGCGGTCATTGGCTGGACTATATCGACAACACAATTTGGGAGGCGGGAATGGGTGCCACCTCCCCGGGACTCCGGGAACCTTTATTGGATAACCAACACCTCCGCCATAGGTCACCCCAAGTAGTTCGCTACGTTTGGTATTTAGCAGGGGTGCACGGGTTCATGGGGTGAGGTTTGTCTAGGTCTTGGAGGTGGATAACCAGGACACACTGAACCCCAGATTACTACCCACCCCTTAAACCTATCCTTCCTAGAACTCTCCTCTCCTTCCTTTCCTTGAAAAAAAACTAGGCCCTGAAGGAAATTATTTTCCTCAGGGCATCCTGGGTGGAGCTTATGTAAAAAAAAACACAATTATATAATCATACAAACCTGTATTTTTTTATTTATAAATGTGTGCTAACGCACTGTGGAATTACTGATAAATTCTCAAAGATATCTCTTGAGAAAACGCGTATTTTATTGCCAAAAATGGCTTAGAAGTTGTAAGAATTATTAGTCAAAATTTTGAAGAAAAAGATAATTTTACTATTTTATAAAACAATTGTTGCACCACACGTAAACTACTGTCCTAGTATTCTATTAGTAATTTAGGTAGCATAAAAAAAAACAGAATAGAAATAATCCAGAATAAAGCAATGAGGCAACTTTTGAAGTATACCTAGTAAATATAAAGCATTACAGAAAATGCTCAATGAATTATATATATGAGTAGGTATTGAGCAAAGTATTTTCTACGACTTAAGTTGTTTCATTACGCAACACATACATTACAAATTAAATCAAATCAAAACCTTTAATTGAGAGGTTTTACTGCTCTATTGTGATGTGGTCAGGGAGAGGTAGGAACTGGATAAACGAAATCCTGGTAGGAACTAAGCATATTATTATTTTAAAACATTGACCGAAGTTTTAAAAGCAAACAGTTATAGTTAATTATACGGTGTACTTAATCGTATCCATAAAATCAAAAACCTTTCACCTTCACCTTCACCTGCGACATTGTAAATAACTAATTGTGTCAAAATGTAAGCAAATTCTTATTTGTAATAATAATACTTGGATAAGAAAATATACAGATTTAGGAAATGAGATTAAAAGAATTTGGCATTCTCAGACTATAAAAATATTACCATTTGTTATTTCGGCTACTGGCATTATTTATTTATTTATTTTATTTATTTAATATAAGAATATTGTACATTGTATATTATTTTTGTGTTATTTCAACCGCCATGCTAGGGATGTCCCTGTGTTATGGCGGGTGAAGTTTTCAGATAGTAAATTATACATGTTATGGTTGTAAAGCAAAAATTTAAGTTATACAAATTAAATCAAGTTGCAAATATAATAAATATGGTTTTTAAATGTAATAATAATTATATTCTATAGTAATAATAAGATTAAAATAATTAATAATATTAAAAGTAATAAAAATTAGGTCGTTAATAAAATTCAATGTGAGTAAAAGTTATAAATTTGTTAGTTTAAAAAATTGTTGTTAAATTATACAATTTAATTGCGAAAGAATAGTAAGAATAATATGTAATAATAATTAGGTCGATAATAAAATTCAATGTAAGTAAAAGTTACAAAATTATTTGTTAATTTAAAAAATAGTTATAAGTTATACAATTTAATTACGAAAGAATAGTAATAATAATATGTAATAATAATTAGGTCGATAATAAAATTCAATGTAAGTAAAAATTACAAAATTATTTGTTAATTTAAAAAATAGTTATAAGTTATACAATTTAATTGCGAAAGAATAGTTATAATAATATGTAATAATAGTTAGGTCGATAATTACATTCAATTTAAGTAAAAGTTACAAAATTATTTGTTCATTTAAAAAACAGTTATAAGTTATACAATTTAATTGCGAAAGAATAGTAATAATAATATGTAATAATAATTAGGTCGATAATAAAATTCAATGTAAGTAAAAGTTATAAAATTATATGTTAATTTAAAAAATTGTTGTTAAATTATACAATTTAATTGCGAAAGAATAGTTATAATAATATGTAATAATAGTTAGGTCGATAATAAAATTCAATGTTAAAAGTTACAAAATTATTTGTTAATTTAAAAAAAAATAGTTATAAGTTATACAATTTAATTGCGAAAGAATAGTAATAATAATATGTATAATAATATTAGGTCGATAATAAAATTCAATTAAGTAAAAATTATAAAATTATATGTTAATTTAAAAAATTGTTGTTAAATTATACAATTTAATTTGATAATAATAGTATTAAAACTTTACAATTCAAGTAACAAGTTTTATATAATATAATGGTTTCTAAATGTAAGGATCCATTGTGATAAAAGTATTTTAAAGGTGTGGGGTTGGGATTCGGTTTTTATATTTTTAGGGAGAAGGTTAAATATTTTAGGAGCTAGGTATATGAAATGTCTTTGAGCTGACGTGGTATGTAGTTTAGGTACGTTGTAGTGTCGGTTGGTTATTGTTCTAGTGGTGTAATTATGATGTAAAAGTGTTTTTTTTTTTATATTTAAACATGAAGTACGTTAAGGTAAATTTTAGATGGAGTTGACGTATGTTTAGGACATTACATTCGGTGAATAGTCGAGTGGAGGGTATGTTGTCGGTCGCTTTTTGATAGCACGTAATATCGTTTTTTGGGCTTTTTGTAGGGGATCAATAAATTTATGAGCACAGCCGCCCCATATTATGATGCCATATACTAATTGGGATTGGCAGAGAGCAAAGTAGACTGTTTTTAGTACTGTGGGAGTAAGGATTTTTCTAAGAGATCTAAAAACATAAGACAGCTTGCGAATTCGGGGAGTTAGACTGGCTAAGTGCTGATCCCAACGAAGATGATGATCAATTAGGACCCCCAGGTATTTTATATGCGATACTTTTTCCAAATTTGGGCAAGTACAGGAAGAGTAAGGTCTCGGACAAGAGTGAATTGTTATTTTCTGGTTGTTGGTAGGTTGGGTTGCAGCAGACAGACTAAAGGTTAAGAATTTGGTTTTACCAGCATTGAGGGTGAGGAGATTGTCATCTAACCAATTTTTTACAAGGCCTAAGTCGTGTTGAGCTATGTCAAATGCTCCTTTCCAATTTTTATGTCGAGCTATAAGCACAGTATCATCTGCAAAGGATATTAGTTTTCCCGTTATGGATAGGTTGCAGAGTTTATTGATGTATATGAGGAATAAAATTGGGCCTAGAACACTTCCTTGTGGGACTCCGAATTGGATTGGTAAAGGGTTACTTAGGGCTACGTTGTTAATTTTCACGGTTTGTGATCTACCAGTTAGGTATGAGGAGAACCAGTTAAGAGTTGAATCCCGAATGCCTATTTGAGACAATCTTTCTAGAAGTATGGGGTGCGAAACGGTGTCGAATGCTTTGGCTAAGTCTAAGAATATGGCTAGGCAGGAATCGCCTTCGTTCAGGCTGTTTGTGATGTTCTCAGTCAATTCTAAGATTGCAGATTCTGTACTAATTTTTTTTTTGGAAGCCAAACTGATTGTGTGAGAGAATCTTCTGGGTTTCAAGATGGGAGATAAGTCTACTTTTAACAATTTTTTCAATGATTTTTGATAAGACACTTAGCAAAGAAATGGGTCTGTAGTTTTCGATATTTGTTTTGTCGCCACTCTTATATATTGGGATAACCGTTGCATGTTTTAGTTGGTTGGGGAAGGAGCCACTATTGAAACCTAGATTTACAATATGTTTTAACGGTGTGGTAATAAAGTGAGCTATACTTTTTAGAATGTATGGTGAAATTTTGTCAATACCCGCTGCACTATTTGTTTTTATGGAAAGTATTGTGTCAAAAATTTCTTTAGTGGATGTGGGGGCTAGGATAAGTGAGGGATGAAGAGAGTTCTGTTGTCTTACCCGTGAAGTTAGAAGGTTTTGGGTTTTATTAGTGGCTTTAAGAATTTTGTTGGCTAAGTTCGTGCCGATGTTACTAAAATAATGGTTGGCGTGATCGGCTACGGTTTTTGGGTCTTCGTTGACTTGGGTATTTTTCCCATTAATAACTAGAGATTGAATATTGAGCGAGGTTTTTTTATTTTCTTAGATGTCATTGACTACGTTCCAGATTACTTTACTGTCATAACCTGAATCTTCAATTTTTTTTTAATAATTTTTTGTTTGGTTATTATTATCAGGTTATTGCAAATGTTGCGATATTTTTTGTAGAAACGTAGGACTTGGGGGTCTGGGTTAATTAGTGCTTGTTTATGGAGTCTGTCTCTTTTACGTATGCAGAAGATAAGGCCGTTCGTAATCCAAGGTTTAAGCTTCTTTTTTTTTGTTGAAGGCTGTTTTGGTGGTGAAGACGCTTGATTAATGTGGGCAGTTAGTGATGTAGTAAACGTTTCAAGAGCTGTGTTAACGTTTTCAGAGAGCAGGGTAGACTCCCATTTTTCTCGTTCTACAGACTTTATCAGATGATCCATATTTACAATGTTATGAGTAGGATAAATAGACTTAGGGGGAGGTGATTTTGAGTTGTGTAACTCTAGGATGGTAGAGTAGTGGTCTGTTACAGAAGATTCAAATACAATTGATTTGGCGGTTCGTTTTGTTCTGACCATGATATGATCTATGCATGTCTTAGTAGTGAGTGTGACTCGGGTAGGTGTGTTGATGTATGGTATAAGGCCATGCAGACCCATTAGGTTTAAGTATTTTGTAGTATTAGGACTAGCTTCGTTTAGGATGTCTATGTTGATATCACCAATTATGATGAGATCCTTCGTTGTGTCATCAATATTTTTTTCAAGAGAGTTGAGAAAAGATGAAACATTGTTGGACTTTGGGGAACGATATATGGCGAAGACATTTAAGTTGTCAATTGTGATTTTGAGGCAATTTGCATGGTCAAATGTAGTTTCAGAAACTGTTGGGTTTAAGTAGGATTTGACATAAACTATGACCCCGTCGGACTGGGACCTGTGCCGAGTTGTATTATACACGGAGTAGTTGTTGATTATTTTCGGGATATAATTTGCATTAATCCAGCACTCTGACAGGACAATTATATCAAATTCATTTCCTAAGTCAGTTAGGAGTACAAGTAAATTGTCGAAGTTCTTATTGAGGCTACGGATGTTCATTGCAAATATTTTTAGTGCTTTAGGTGTTGAGATAATTTCATTATATGTTTTTATATCGTTTGTCGTTTGAACCGTGATGTTCAGAAAGTTATCAATAGAGTTAGCTGGGTCCATTTTTAACGTCTGTGTATGGTGGGGGCTCGAATACAATAGAGGCATTGTAAGTTAAGTAGATGTATGAGGATAATGCAAGAACCGTAGCAATTAATATTTGAGATGTTTTTTGCAGATGTTTAGTTGCTCCAGTGCTTAGGAAAATCACAGTTATAAATGGAATAATTACACTTAGAAAAACTAAAATAGTTGGATTTAAGTTTTGAATAACATTATTTGGAGAAGTTAAGTGGAAAAATTGATTGAAGTTAGATAATTTTATTTGGTGATATAATAATTTTGTTGAAGTAATAATATAATTTAAAACAATTGAAAATATCGCATGTATCAAATTTGTAAAAATATATTGATAGTTTGGAATAGTTAAATAAATGGTAATTATGGAGTAAGTCAGGATAAATATTTGAAATAAGTTGATGTTGTTAATATGGTTAATAATAATAGTAAATTGATTTATAATATGATCAAAAGTTACTGTGAAAAAAATATAGATCAAATGTATAAGATAAGTAAGCAGAATTTGTAAAGTAGTTTTTTTTGTGGACCGCAAGTCACATTTTTTTAATGTCCGATTCGTAGGAGATTCTAAGGATTTTGGTGTCTTCAGACTTGCGAACATAAACCTGACCATCTTTCGTCCAGGAGAACTTGTAGTTTTTTTAATTTTTGCCTGTTGCTTTGTTTGTGCCAAGAGGAATTTTTTTCTTGGTGTCAGGTGGTCGGATATATAGATGGGCGTGCCCATCTGAGCATGTTGTAGTCCTAGTGAAGTAGTAGTTATTCGTCCTTTGCTTTTGATATGATCTTTGAGTTTGGCCAGGAAAAGATCGCGCATCAGTTTAGAACTGAGTGTGATAATAATGTCTCTTGGTTTTTTTTTAGTTTCATCTGAGCCTTTCCTACCTCCCACCCGTACCACAGACGTCACATCTTCGGGTTGTAGTACAGTTTTTATGACGTTTGTGGAAAGGTTGTGGAAAACGTTTGTTAAATTTTCCTGAGGAGTTTCTGGGAAGTTGCGCAGTTCTAAGATGTTTGACTTAGCCTCATACTCCTGTTGATCGATTTTATTTTCAAGATACTCCACTGTTTTTTTAAGGTCTTGCTGTTCCTTTTTGAACATTTCAATTTCTGTTTCTATTTTTTGGTTTTGGATTATGGTTTGATCGATTTTTTGTATTATGGCATCGTATTTTTTGCTGATGAATTCGATACTTTTTTCTGTCTCTTCTTTGAATAGGTCCATTTTTGTTAAGATTTCCTTTTTCATATTATCCATTTTCTTATCTATGTGTTGAATAATTTTTTCCATATTTTTGTCTTCAAGTTCCAACGCACTTTTACCTCTAGTTGCCATGATTAATATATTTTATGTTAGATTGTTTTTTTTAAATTTTATTTAAAAAAAAAAAAATAATAATAATAATTTTATGTTTATGATTTTTTTTTCAATTTTTTTTTTATTGGAATATATTTGTTTTATTTGAGTTTTAATATTAAATTGTATTAATTATGTGTGTGTTGTTTTGTTAAATTAGTATTTATTTATTTACATATAGTGCCATCTATTGCGTACTAGCCGTATCTCGTTAGATGAGTTTTTCGTTTGTTGTATAATTAATTACCGCCATCTATTGAGAGGTATTTTATAAATGTATAATGCTGTTGGGTTACTTTTAAGTTAGCTATATTTTAAGGTTTGAACGCAATTTTGTTAAGTTTTAGGTTATTTAACAGGTGGTGCTATTTATTATTATATTCTAGTTGATTTATTAAAAGAAAAAAAATCAATATTAATAATTGATTCAGATTGGTTTGGGATTGAACCGACGTCCTCAGAACTGCCTGGCGAGAATGATAGCCACACAACCACTCACCGGTACGAATGAACTGTCCTTAACTTTGATAAGAAGTATGTGTAGCGTATTGCCGTATTATTGCAATGTCGCTGAACTTTAAAATGTCTGTGAAGAATTATTTATTTTTTATTATTTTTAAATAACTGCTTCTAGTTGTTCACTTATAAACACGAATTGTGTATTGTATTGTATTAGTTTCACTGAGGTATTAGACTGATTTAAAAGCACTATTTTATATAATTCTGTATTGTTAGTTATAAGACTGTTTTGGAAAGTGACAGCTCGAGTTTCAGTTTAATTTCTTTTAGGGTTTTATGCCTATTTATTAACTTCAAATGTTTTAATAATGACACAGAGACACTACACTGGTTTACTTGTTAATTTAATAACAGTTTACTCTGGAAAATAGCAGATATAATTAGGTTTTTCAGTATTTAATTGCAGAGCTGTTGATGTTATTGTGCACTAGTTGATAGGTAGAAGGCGAAAAACCTAGCTCTCTCATTCAAAATTTAGGCGTATTAGATTTGTCAAAAAATTTGTACATAAAAATGCAAAAGTCGGTCATTTAAAATACATGTAGGATTACGAAAGATTTTTTAAATATTTATATTGAGGGATCAGTAGGATTTATCGGACCAGTTAGGATTTCATCAGAGCCGAACCCTCTGATATGAAAATATCTGGAGTCGGTAAAATATTTTCCCATTATGTTTCTGGTGGATTGACGTATTGTTCTTGTATTGTTTTGTATTTATTATACTTGTATAGTGCACTTACATTGCGTGAATTTACTAGATATTCATTTGTGGAAAAGTGTGTGGAAGGGTTTAGTCTTTCATTTGGGAAAGATTTAACCCGGACATAAAATCTGGAGCACCGTAATATAATTAGTAGAGCGCCGTATTTGTGAATAATCACCTCAAGGGTGCGGTTTTGTAAAAGTCATTTCATAAAAATTGTCCAGCTCTAAAGAGTCCTAATTTTTCCAGTCTTTCTAAATAAATATTAACTCTACTTTTGGCACTAACCTTGTAATAAATATAATATCAACAGGTATGAGATTGCAAATGTAAAATCAAACCAGTCCAAGTCCAGTGTTTTAAATATAGTGTCCTCCACGTGCAAAGTCGTATCTTCTCCAAACCATAAACTTTCTAATTAAAGTTACCTGCCAGGTAATATGTTTTCTTGATCTACTTGTAAATAATAAAATTAAACAGAGGCTAAGAATTCGTAATAAATTATACAGCGCCCTTGAGGCGATTTTTCACAAAAACAACGCTCTATAAATTATCCAATTATTATTGATTTACTTTAGAGAAAAATAAAGACTTCCACACACACCACAAAACAGAAAGTATATACAGGGATTTTTTTCTATAGGGCATCCTGTGTAGATATAATGCAAAAAAAAGTAAAGCTTATATATTTCTCTTGAAAACTTTATTTTTTTAAATAATATCTATTCACTTGTAGAGCCGAAACGGTAATTATATGAAATTTCCTCGATGGGAAAAAATTACAAAATATACCCCAAAAATTACTAAAAACACATGTCCCCTCTTTTTTAACACGTTACGGGTGTGAAAAAAGATCGCAGTGTATCTTTAAATGTAACAAAAGCATTTATCTAGAGATGTTTACTCTATAAGCTCGTGCAACCTTTATCCGCATAAAAAATGTTCTGCTGTCATGATCTCTACCTTTGATTACGAATGCGAATGGTTAGATGCTACGTGTTTTCGATATTATTTTATGGAATAGAAGCATGTCCGTTTGGCAATATGGGTTATGTTTAGATATTTTATCCAGAGGGTTTGACAGTTTACAAGCCTTGCCACGTCTGTAAACTGGATGCGTGTGTTGTGGAGGTTTTCAATAATAACTCTTGATTTAACGCGAGTCAAATATATTTACATTGACGCTTTGCGTTACAATAATTTACCACAGATTTAATAATTATCTCACTTAGAGGGAAAGCAGGCGGATGAAACGAACGCTAAAACCGGAATAAATTTGCATTATCATGCACCCGGTTGGAGAGCGGTGGCCGGTGATGCCAGTGTATAAAATCGGATTTGAATAACATTTTTATGGTTGTTCGTTGCTCGGCTACATCCGCATAGCTAACATGATGGCCAACGTCCGTTGAACGGACAGGGCACAAGAAGAAGAAGACGTTTACTCTATTTTAGGCGAATCGTGATTTATTAAGTATTTTCACAATTTTCGGTTAAAAAGTTTAATCTAGTTTTTCATATTACGCGCTCCCTTCAGTTTAAAACCATCTACTTTTACTTTTTGAACGCTTACTAGTGAGCCAGAAAAACGAAAAAATAATTCATATTAGAATAAGTTAACAATAATAATCTAAACGAAAATATGAAAGAGAACAAGACACAGAAAAAAGACAATGGTCGCAACTGGAACAACCGTAATATGGAGAAAAATAATTAGTTGATAATAATGTAATTATAAAATTTGAAAATATGAGATTGACAAATATGACGGTTTGACAGAAGGTGGCAATGGCGAAATTGCTTAACGCGCTCGTTCCGGTTAGACGGAGAGGTCTGGGTTTGTGTCCCAGTTGCGACCATTGTCTTTTTTCTGTTTTTCTGTGTCTTGTTCTCTTTCATATTTTCGTTTAGATTATTATTGTTAACTTATTCTAATATGATATATTTCACTGACGGGAATAACCTTCAAAAAAGTATAAAACGAAAGTTTTTCTTATAAAAATTGAAAAAATAATTTCTTCAATCTTTGCAAAATCACTTTGTGGCGTCATTCTTTAATTAAATGAAAACAAATAACTTAATAAGTATTGGAAATAAACAAATTGTAAATTAAAATGTGCAAATGTTTTTAACATTAGACCACACGAAGTGGATCTATTTGTTAAATAAATAAATATGAATAAATTCTGTAATAAAATAACCATTCAGTATTATATTTAGTGGTTCTCTGTCTCTGTGTCTGTGAGTTGATAGTCCTATATCTGATGGTGATGGGGAAGGTGAGTATTGCCCAAGCGGACGCGATTGTACTCCAGCGGACTTGAAACTCTGATAAGATTAGGCTAAAGTAAATAATAACGATAATACAACATTCACAACTTTTGGTTATAGAGCGACTCTCCATGAATTTCATCAAATTTTCATAAAGTTCTCATTCAAAGATGCCGGTAATTTAATTATTTTAGGAAAAAACCCTTTCGCAAGTTACTCTGTAAAATATTAACCACTTTTTTTTTTTTTTTTTTTTTAACTGCTCTTAGGAGAACTGTCATAATACAGATTTGGCGGATATAATATGTTATATATGTAATTTTTTTTGTTTACATCAGCTCCGTACAGGAGGCCCTGAGATAAATAATTTCCCTCAGGACCTATGTCATCTTTGGGGATACTGTCTGGAGGGTCTTCATAAGGAGAGGAAGAAGAATAAGTTCTGGGAAGGAAAAATGTAAGAAGGGTGGGTAGGATGCAAGGGTTTAGTGTGACCATTTCATCCGCCGCCAGGTCTTGACAAATCTCACCCCCCATTAGAAAACAGTCATTTCTAGTTTACACGAAACTAAAAAAAAACTAGTTTAATTATATAAGTTATATACAGTAATTATTGTCACTTCACTTTTTTTCGTACGACATAAAAATATTTATTTTCAATATTTTAAAGCTAGTTTTTTTCTTTTTTATATTAGCTCCACCCAGTAGACCCCGAGAAAAACAATTTCCCTCGGGGCCTGTGCCACCTTTGGGGATACAGTGTCGGAGGGTATTTTTGGGGAAAGGAATGAGAGGAAGTATTGGGAAGTAAAAGGGTATGAGGGGTGGAATGGGGAGAATCTAGGGGTCGATGTCTCCAAAAGTGACGGACGTATGAATCCATCCATCCTACTGTGGTTCAAGACGATGTTCCGAGACCACCTCACCCCATAAACCCGAGCACGCTTGCTAAGTCACCAAACGTAGCGAACCACTTACGGCGGTACCCATTTGGCGACATTATCCGCCCCCCAAATTGGGAAATCCTCACAACTAATGCTATACTGATGAGAATTAGGTTGTTCAAATAGTGTCCCACTATTGCTTGCAAACATATAATCAGATGTGAATATTATTTAGTTGACATCAGAAACACGTGTTGTGTACCGCTGACTTAGATAAAATAAACATAAAATCATTTTATTGCTTTACTATTTGCACATTGAAACTCGGTCATTCCTAGATAAAATTACTAAATAATGTAGGTAGATAATGTTAAATACGTAAAAATGTGGTCATTTCACAACCTGTATTATTCATTACGTGTAGGTACTAGGCACATACATTCTACGTTATGAGTCTACGTTCTACTATGACGAAAAGCACACTATACCTAGGTAATTGTATGATAAAAAAAAACAAGAATGAAAAAATATTTTGTACTACTCTAGCGTATATCTGGCATGCGTTGAAAGATTTTTTTATTTAAGTTTGTTTATTGAAGTGCGCTTTTGGTTAGGTACACAATATATTTGTTTTTCCGTCTGGTGCGCAGGTACATGAATACATCAGAAAGTTCATCCTCCCGCATTCTCCTTCCACCTTCCGCACCTTTCCCCCTCCCTCGTAACCCCTTCCGCGAACGCCCCCCTCTCCTTCTTTCCCCAAAGCCTTCCCTCCTTGCCGCTAAACTACATAAAATACACACATTTTTCCAACAGCTCGTGCGCCCCCGTTACTGTAATTTTTTTACACATTTCATAACGCCTGAGCTCACCTTTCTTTATATGTAGAAAACTTCACGGGCTTGCGCATTACAATAAATGTTTTACGAATGGTAGGAAAATGTGGTCCATTTTTTGACCGAAATGAATCGCAGAAAAATAAAAGTTGTCCATTTTTCGACCTAAATAGCTCCAGTGGTTAATAATGGTGGTATGTATTTGGAACCAATTTATTTACAGTGTTGATTTTTTGTACTTATACGCTGGTATAAATATAGTATACAGACTAGTAGTTTTATCCTTCATGCTTCACGAAAAAAATGTTTTATACTTTTGTTATTCGGCGGTACATCTTCTCTGGTAACACCCACGACACCTAGTTATATTTTGTAAGAAGGTATACCGTATTTTCCTAATCTGGCTGAATTTTCTATATACAAGTATGCCGAGAGCCAACTGTCAAGGAACCAACTGTCGTTGAACCCAAAACAATAGCTTTTCAAGTATGAATTTATTTTGCAATGTGTTATGTTTGAGAAAAATAAGATACAGAAAATCTTTTTATTTACCTTTATCCAAGATACGTTTTTATATTATCACGGCCAAAAGTATTTTAACACGGCGTAACACCCAAAAACAAATAACGAAAATACATTTTTTATCTAGTTATTTTTAACGTAAATTCATCATTATAGATTACAAAGAGATAGCTAGTGCAACAAGTCATGAATGACAAGACATTACAATTACAAATGACTAATGGCACACAACTGATTAATAAATCACCAATGTTGCCAACTTGAGGTTCAACAAATTCTAGATTTTTATCTGAAAAAGAGCAAAAAACGGAATTTCTGAGAGAAAAGAAAATTTTCAGTTCCTTGAAGAATTCAGTGCATTAATGTGAATGAGTTATGTATAAAAAGACATGTAATATCCGATAAAAAGGGAGCTAAGAAGTTAATCCATTTTTTAAGCTAATGACCTCAATTTTGAGTTAAATCTAGTTCTAAAAGAGCTGAATTAACCACAATGTAAATCACAAGTCAACTAACGTAGATGTTCTGGGACCCTTTCTAATTTTTTTAAATATTATCTCCGCACAGGAGGCCCTTGGGATAAAAATATCCCTCAGGGCTTACGTCATCTTTAGGGATGCTGTGTGGAGGGGCTTCTAATGGGAAGGAGGGAGAGTTAGTTCTGGGAAGGACAGTGGATGGGTAAGAATCTGGGGTCAATTTGTCCAGCTAAGTCACTAAATGTAACGAACCACTTGGGGCGACCATCAGAGATGTTGGTTATCTAATAAATGGTTCCCGAGGCGGCGGTACCCATACCCGTCTCCCAAATTGAAAAATTGAACATTTAATGCACTCCCAAATTTATTCCATTTTCAAACATAAAAAAAAAATTCGAAAGTGAAAATTTCCCGACCTATTTTCCGAAAAAATTCTCAAATCTAAAATTTTTCACATTTACCAATTTTCTCGAAAGGGCCTTAAAAAATTCACAAACTTCCCATAATATCAAAAATATATTATTCCGGACATATTTTCCGACCAATTTTCTGATTTTTCTGAAAGATAATTTTTCTGAAAAATATAATTTTACAGGATCAAAAACTTTGCAACACGAAAAAAGACTTGAAATCTGGCCAGTCTTGCCACTTTCAAAATCATTCTTAGATATACAGCCATGTCAACAATGCCGTGAGTAATTTTTTAAACCGGATATGGTGATTAATTAGGTGGTAGTGCCTATTTTATATGTACACCTATTCAATTATGGCGTGGAACAATAATTCTAAGAATTATATCAATAAGAAACTCATTCAGTTCTGAAAATCAAATGATAACAGTAATTATAACAACTACAAATTATTTTATTTTGATCTAGCTGAAGTCCCGAGCGTTGCATTATGGAATGGCCTGGAACAAGTCCGTCTCAAAAATCGAAAAGCTCTCAATTTTTTTCAGAAAGGATTGATTCATTTTTATCCGTTGGAATTTTTTTTTTTGTTTATTTAAAATAATGTCCAATTACGGGTTCAGGCGAGATATTCTATTATTTTTACATATTTTTAGCGGATTATAATAATTGTAAATATTATTGAAAAGGAGACGGTCTACACAGGTCCGGCTACCTCTAATGTTTCTATAAAAGTTGTCTAGGGTCATTGTCATTGGGTATTCGACTACCAAATATGGTAAATCTCCTGGTTTCAAAACGTGGCATCCCAGATATCTGAACCTTCTCATCAAGGTGGCGCATTGACCACCATAATGTTCTTCAACCATTCAATGACACCTTGAACGATTACTTCAATGATTAGGTATTTGGAATTACTTGACATGTGTTCGGGAATTTTCAATAAAGCTCGAGGTTTGTCGAGATAACAAATTACTTTGTTTACGTTGTCGTGTGGTTTAGAAAGAATATTTAACTAGACCGAACGTCCATTCTAATAGATGCTCTGAGTAATTCTGAAGCCAGTGAACTCGAAACTGAAGGTCGCAGGTGTTCACCTGTCGATTGTACATAATGGGCTATTTCTGTAACCGTTAGTGCTTTAGACACGAACGGCGATATTTACCAGTCTACTAAGGTATTACTTAACTGACATCTGTCGATACACCTCAAAACTACAAAACTACCTACACTAACGACATCTGTTGGAGGTCATTAAAACTACGTACATAATCCACATGCACCACTCGGTCCCTTCACATTTCCCACATATCACTACAGGTGCACTTAGTATCTTCTGACGTGACAGTACTACTATTAAATATTAACGCCATTGTGTGTTATATTTTCGCAAAAATAATGAAAAACAAATAATGTTATACGCCTAAAGCCAGGTCTCCTGCGACCTCCGACTTGAACATTAATTTGTTTACACATTTCTTTGAGCATTACTATTAACATTTTTTTTATTTTCCGTCTCCTTCGTTGGGAGTGGCCACACACATTTTGTCTAGTGGTCTGTGGTGAAGACATATGACCTATTACGCACTGAACACTTAAGGTTAAACGTCACGTACGTTATAATCTAGTCATTCACAGATGGCGCCAATCAAATTATTTTAGGTTTTTAATGTTTTTTGCACGTAACGCTTTAAAATATTAGAGTAAATTAATAGTTCGCGATCGTACACATTTAATTAGAATATAAATAAATAGTTTTGTCCATATACAAACCCACATCTTTCAAGAAAGGCTGAAAAATACAATATTGGATTGAGTCACCGATAAAAAATTGAATTTTTCAGCCTTTCTTGAAAGATTTGCGTTTGTTTATGGATAAAACTATTTATTTATATTCTAATTAAATATGTACAATCGCGAACAATTAATTTACCATAATATTTTAATGTGTAACGTGCAAAAAGCATTAAAAACCTAAAATAATTTGATTGGCGCCATCTGTAAATGCGTAGATTATAACGTACGTGACGTTTAACCTTAACGTTTGATGTTTACGTAAATGTCAAGATAAGTTCTGATGAGGAAGAGATTTTACATCAGGGAGAAAACACAGATTTCAAAGATATTTTAACAGATATTTATATATCAGATTTCTGGCAAATATCGATTAATACACGATCTAAATGTACCATTCAAGAACTTCGTCTACGTAAGTAATTACATAGACGCCAAGTTCTGATGGAGAAGAGATTCTTATGGTATAAGAGATAAGATTGTAGATATTACATATTATCACCAAGAAAACGTTAGACCAAGTTAGACCGTACTACCTTGAAATTTTATTAGGTATTTATTTATCAGAATTTTTTTACGTGAATACCGCACTTGTACATGAATACCGACTCTTGAGTCCCAACTGCTCCCGTCTGGAGCCAGTGGGACTATGACATCCCCAATTGGGGTATACCGTGAGACTGAAGGTAATGGGGAGGGGAAGGAAATAGGGAAGAGGAAGGAGGGGAAGTACCTGGCTACTCAGATCTGGTCACCAAACATGGCTAAAGTAATTTCAAGCAACGTTTTAATTCTGGATGGTGGTCTTACACCAGGGCGATACTGAGAGTATCTTCCACTCTGGAGCGTGCCGCAAATATACTATATATTATTTTAAATGAATAAATTGTGAAATAACAAAAATGTATTAAATAAATAAAAAATTGCCACACCGGGATTCGATCCCGCGACCTTCGGAGTACGAGTCAAGAGCCTTATCGCTGGACTACGCCGGCCGCCAAATTAAGAATAGAATACCGATTTGGATTGGGAATTTTCTTTCGTGTCTCTAAAACGATTTTGAAGAACTCATGTGCGAGAAAAATTTCTCCAGAAATTCTAATTGGCATTACATTGATAACGCCCCCATTGCAAAGTTTGAAGTAATGTTCAAGCAAATGTTCATGTTCATGTCGTAGGTCGCATGAGACCTGGCTTAACACAGCCAGTTGTTGTTTATTTATCTTATCTGCACGAAGTCGATCGATGTTACACCTTATTACTTATTGATGTAGATTGTATGAATGCCTCATAGAAATAAAATGCTATCGATTTTTTATGTGTTCAGATACTATTTTTCTCGGAAAACTGATAATAAATATATCACTTACAAAACCGTTCTGAAAATGAACAAAGGCTTTGATTTCGTTTAATCACAACATATAAATTAAATATAAATAAAAAGTTAAATATTTTTGATCTTTTTAGTTTTGATATAGTTACTGAACCCTGTTACTTGACTTGCCAATATTGAATCTGAGAAATATAGTTTCTACATATCATTAAAAAAAATAATTCAATATTCAAACACAGAACGAAAAAAATACTAGGAATTCAAATATGGAATAAGAAATATTGCACTGTTCAATAACAGAATGAAAAAAATACACTATTCAAATATGGAATAAGAAATATTGCACTGTTCAATAACAGAATGAAAAAAATACACTATTCAAATATGGAATAAGAAATATTGCACTGTTCAATAACAGAATGAAAAAAATATACTATTCAAATATGTAGATATATAATAAAAACATATACCTACGAGGATTTTAAATAGATACGGATTAAAAATATTACACTTTTCAAATACAGATTTAAAAAACATTGCACTATTCAAATACGGAATAAAAAAAATATTACACTATTCTGATGGAAAATTTAAAAAAATGTCTGTTTACTTAGATAATATGATTTACTAGTCCAGATCCGTGATATTATAATTATTATAGGATGTGCAAAGCTGAAAGTATATGTATATAAAATATTTGCATGTAATGTACACCTTTAGTAAATTAATTAAAGTTTAGTAATTAAATTAATTTATTAACTTTAGTAATTAAATTAATTTATTTAATTTATGTAAAAAAAAACAACAACAAAATGTATGGTGAGAATATAAATAAATAAAAATAAATAAATAAATAAAAAATTTAGTTAGTTAGTAAATAATAACATTAACGCTTTTTTGTCGTTATTTGTTTTTGTGGTGTTATGCCGTGTTGCGCTAGCTCCTTCTTTAGCCAACGTTTCGGACATGTCGGATGATGGACACTGCAATGCTGTCCGAAACGTTGGCTAAATAAGGACGTAGCGCAACACGGCATAACACCCCAAAAACAAATAACGAAATTACTTTTGGCTGTGAAAATCTAAAAACATACCTAAAATGTAAAAATCACAAATCTGACTTTGCGTACCAAGATAAACCCTAAAGAATTTTTAAATTAATATAAATTCAAACACTTATAGATAGGTAGGTACTTTATAGCATGTCTGAATTCTTGGCAAAATCAGTTCCAATTTTGAAAATGATACTTAAATTCTAAAAAAATACGTCTTCGTTGAACCAGAACAACCATTACAATAACGTGGGAGGCGTATGTTGTGAGGTTGAAGGTAGTTGGGATGGGAAGGAAATGAGGTGAGGAAAGTGGGTAAGTGCCTGAATTCAGATTTGGTCACCAAAGTCTTTTCTGAATGGTGGTCTTCCACCAGGGCGAAACCGAAAGTATCTACCACTCTGGAATGTGCCGCAAGTATACTATCTGACAGTTTTAGTACCGTAGCGACTATACGGTTGAAATTTAAGAGTCCGACTCCGAGTACAACTCTGACGGCGCGCCATATGGAAACCATCTATGAATGTGAAGTTTATGACTAAGCCACCATCATAATAGAAGCGAATTAAAGCGATACCTGGGGAAACACATTGTAGAACCAGAAGACTTAGCCACATATCCAATGACAACTCTGGAGAACTTTATTAAAGGGACTGGGTTATTGTTAAAGGATTGAAGTAAAATGGGAGATGGTACAATGGACTTTGGCCTAAGTACTCACGGGAACTAATTGTAAACCACCTCCGCAAAAAATATAAAGTAATAATAGTACAAATTTTATAATGTTTTTTTTTCAAATTGCAATCCGAAAGTTTGCTATCGTAAAGGTGTACATTTTACTTATTTTGAGGTTAACTTTTACAATTGAATATAAATCGCGATGTTTCTCTTTCTAACACCGTTTATATCATATTTTTCACTATGATAATAAACGAGATAACGATTTCTATGAGACCTGTATGAGTTGTTTGGAAAAGCGAATAAATTAGCCTGATGGGTTGAATTCGTATTCTTCAAATGTTAGTAAATTAATAATAAATCTTCTTAAAAAATAGATATTCTTTTTGAATGTCTTACATTATATTTTTAACATTTATTGGTGGATTATTATACCCGTTTTTTATAATAATTTTATTTTTAATACTCTGTTAGATACTTTTCATCTTACAGGATATTGTTTGAATCGAAACTGAGTTTTACTGTTTTTTTTACTAAATGGTACATCGGTTTATCGGCACAATCGGTTATTTGGGACAAAGTAAACTAAGTAAAGAAACTAATACTAAGTCATTTACTTTAGTATTTGCTTTGTAATACAGTAAGGTACCTGCTTATCTTTACTATTAAGGAATGTGGGTAGGTACCGCAGTACATTCAAATCATTAGGTATGTAAGTAGGTACCTTAATATGTTTTTCTCAGTTGCTATATGTCGCCATAGTTATTTTTAGTACCTACCTACTCGTATGTGAGTGTGAATTGATAATAATTAATAATTACCTATGACTGATAAACTCTTAAATCTGTTGATAATTTTCTATATCTTGGAAAAAATGAGGTATCTACTTAATGACTAACAAATATTCGAGAAATTGCTAATGGTACCTACCTATTTGATTTTTTCGTACCTACGGTGTTTATTATAGCAGGTGAACCCGCGACCACGGATTGATAGCCGAGAACCTTAGTCCTTGACCATAGAGGTCAAATTTAATAATTTTATTAGTTTCACGTGTATACTTCAAATTATCAAAAAAAAATGGAATTCTTTAAATTAAACACAATAAAAATAAATAACTTTTCGAAAGTAATAGCCCAAGAGCCCGTGACGATCAGACATTCGTTATTTTATAAAACCTGAAAGTTTCTCTGTGTATGTGTCTAATGAAGGTAAAGACAATCCCCGACAATGAAGTTTGGATCACGGTGGCTTTGAAAGATATTATATTAATTAAATATAAATGTACTTACGTTAAAGTATAAAAGCAGAATTTCATATATGTTACTTGAGGAACTATCAACATATGTTTTCTCAGTAATCAGACAGTTTCGTTGGTTCCTTCACCTAGTCAGACAAATTAAAAGTCTTCCGTAGGTGCAAGCGATATATGCATGCTAGCGGGTGGGAGTAAAATAGTGCGAAATTTCGACGCTAGCAGACTACTACCTACCTTGTAAAAGTGCGAGCAAAATGCACTTGAAATTGTGGTGTCATTTTATATACCTTTGCTACCTGCTATCTTTCAAAGCAACCGTGTTCCAAACTTCATAGTCGGGGATCGTCTTCACCTGTATTAGGGACGTACGCAGAGAAACTTTCAGGTTTTATAAAATAACTAAGGTCTGATCGTCACGGGCTCTTGCTCTATAAATCTTTCTTTTACCAGTTAAGTTTTTATGTGAATACCGCACTGCTTCTTTAGTCAGTGGGTCTATCGCATCCTCAATCGGGAGAATGAAATCTGGAAGAGGAAGGGCTGGAAGTAGGTACCTGACTGTTCAGATCTGTTCACTAAATATAATTAAAGCCAAATCAAACAACATTTCGATTATGAATTGTTGTCTTTTACCAGAGCAATACTAAGAGAACCTATCTGGTACAATGTTCCCTTTTCCCATAAAACCTTCCATTGTTCAATGAATTATAAAATCATTTGAACTATAAGTGATAAAAAAGCATTAATTAATTATTATTCCTAGTCAATATACAACACATTATCATCCGCAACCATTAAATAAAAACAACTATGATAAAAGGTGTGATAAGGAAAATAAGTGCAAATCGAATTCCATAGAAAATTTTATTTTAGCGTTAATTAATTAATTTGCGAGATTAGTACCTTACCTACTTGCAACGATCTTTTTCAATCTAAAAATTTTTAGTAGTTACAAACATTTATTCTAAATAATATGAAATTTTTTGTCTGAATGTTCATGTTTGCACTGACGACTCTTCACGATTTGTGTTTGAATGTATACTTATAATCTGATGATTCTACTAGTTCAATGATGAATCTATATGTTTTTTGTAGTCGAATGTATATTATGTTTAACCTGATGATTCTAAATGTTTTTTGGTCTGAATGTATATGTTTAATCTGATGATTCTACATGTTTTATGTAGTCGAATTTGTCAAATGTATATTACGTTTAACCTGATGATTCTAAATATTTTTTGGTCTGAAAGTATATGTTTAATCTGATGATTCTACATGTTTTTTTCTAATATTTTTTTGTAGTCTAATGTATATTATGTTTAATCTGATTATTCTAAACGTTTTTTGGTCTGAATGTTTATTTTTATTCTGATTCTACATCGTTTATGGATCTGAATTGTATTTGAATATCTTTGATCTGAATGTACGATACGTATAATATGTTTAAACTAATGTATTTTGGGTTTGAATGTTTATGTTGAGCTTAATGATTCTACATTTTTTTCTGAATCCGAATGTACATTGTTAATTTTATTATTCTACATTTTCTTTTGGGTTTGAATGTACATGTTCGTGAGACAACGAAAACGTGCAAACCCAGAGTAATTTCTTCTAAAATAGTTTGTACAAAAATCTAAAAAATCGGTCCAGTTTTGGAGGAGAAAAATGGGGAACACAAAACTTCGATTTTGATAATTTTGCATGTGTACACTACTGAAACTACATCGCATTTTGAAAATGATTGTACTCTCTTACCATCTTGTTGGGCTTTTCCAATGAAGATTATAGTGGGCTAAGAACTTGTAAGTATGTATTGGATAAGTAGGCGCGTGGAAAACTATTTTGATAATAGATTTTGAAAATAATCACATTCTTCTGAAAGTAAATACATAATATTATGACTACGTTTTGTTTAATAGAAAACTACCTACCTACTTCAGATCGCGTTGCGATAAAAATATTACCCAATGGTGAAAAATAAGAAATGTGTACGATTATGTTTGCAGGGGTAAATAATGTATAAAATAACTGTTTGATTTAAGCCAAGAGGCAAGTTTTTTTTATTTATTGATAAGAGAACCTTTTTTATAAACTTGGCAAACAAAAGCAAGCGGTCTATTCGTATTGATCAAACATTGATAAGGTTTTTATTGAATAATTCTGGAATAAAATTATGTCAATATTACCTAATCCTAATCTATTTAACGTTACCTGGCAAAAAGAGTTGACTAATATTATTATAAAGTATTATCTATGTTTAAAATGGGTGGGTTTTAATGATATCATTTTGTAAAAAGAAATTAAACTGATACAGGCATTTTTGAAGAGTAGTAGATACTCTTTGTATCGTCCTGGTTGCTTGAAATGGCTTTAGCCGTGTTTCGGGTACTACCGAACCTTCCTCTCCCATATCGTTTTACCTCAACACACCAATTTGGAGATTCCATAGTCCCCAGTAGTTGTCTCTTGTTTTGATTAGCTCTATACCAATTTTTGTCTCGCAATTAATTCATGTATTCAACTACAAAAAACATATTACCAAACTTCGTAGTTATTTGTCGCATTGAAGATGAGGTTATACGATGTTTTTTTCATTTCAAATAACACTAACTTGTAGGGTGCAACGTTATTTTAATATAATTTTGTTATCTATTAAGGGTAATAATTCATATTTATTAATTAGATAAACCATTCGTTCGACAGCAAAATCATCGATTTGGCCTCAAATAATAACTCAAAGGTACTCACCGAACTCTTCCTCGATGTTTCCAGTCGGACGTACCGGGTTCATGGTATCACTATCGTCTCCCATGGAGTAGGCACCAGTCTTCACGACGTGCCTTGGCTCAGGATCCTCCAGAACTTCAACTGACAAGTCCTCCTTCAACGAGAAAGGACCAGCTCTGATTTTAACCAACGAATCTTCAGTTTTTTTCACCTCTACATGATCAACGGCATCTTCCGCGGAAGTCTCGTGGTCCAGAGGTCCAGTTTCTTCTGGAATCTCATCGAGGACGGCATCAGTTTTGTCATTTGCAACTGGTGCAACTTCCTGCACACTCAAATCGTTCAGTTTCGTCGCTAATTCGGTTTCTGGTAAACTGGGAGCAGAGTCTTGGGCACCACACCCTAAACTTATGATAAAAACTAACGCTAACACCGCGAATCCTCGTCGCACTTCAAAAGTCTTCCGCCCCATCATGAATGAATGTTTTTTCGGCTGTTTCCACCATGCACTTGTCTTTAAAACTCACTTTCCACGTGCAACTTGCTGGATGTTCACCTGACCAACATGTCTCTTGCGCACTTCTGATTGGGATGGTTTGTTCAGCTATCATGCTGCTATCTCTGCCAACAGGTATTGCGAGATATGATAACGTAAACTAGGTGCGCTGGGCTGATTACGGCAACGGCCGCTGATGATTCACGTACAATTTCGTGAAAATATCACTCCTTATCTCGTCGCGGATAAAATATAATATGTGCTCCAGTCTGATTAGGGTTCTGACAAGTAATCCGACGCAAGGGAGAGGTGAATAAATAATTATAGGCTGGCGTGGAATACTGTTTCTAGCATTTTTGTGATTCATTGGGAGTGAATCATTCACATACTTTGAGATAAAAGCTCCAATAATATTTTTGTAAAACTCAATCAAGAACATGACGAGATATGTACCTACGAGTACAAATGTAATGACAGTGATATCATTTCCGGCAAATCCTTTGATAAAAACAGTAAAACTCTACCCTTTTTTTACATAAATACCTCACAAGTCCCAACTGCTCCCATCTGGAGCCAATTGGACTATGGCATCCCCAATTGGGGTATGTTGTGAAGCTGACGGTAGTGGGGAGGGAAAGGAGATAGGGAGGAGGAATGTGTGGAAGTACCTGATTATTCAGATCTGGACACCAAACACGGCTAAAGACATTTCAAGCAACGTTTCAATTCTGTTAGCTTCATTCTTAGATGTCTGTCAATAAACTTAATCCGACAAAGACGGAATTTATTTGGATAGCTTGTCCTTTAAGGTAAGCCCTCATCGACTCCAGTCCAATCCGTATTCAGGACATAGATATAATCCCTTCTAAAGAAATAAAATTTTTGGGTTTCACGATATGCAATAGTCTTTCTCTTTCACAAATTTCAAAAACTGTGAGTTCTGGCTTTTTCCATCTACGGCAGATAAAGTCAATCAGGAGATGCCTACCCTCTGATGGAGCAAAGTCCCTCATAAATTCGTTCGTTGTCTCAAGTATGAACTATTGTAATAGTGCATATGCTGGCCTACCTAAGACACAATTAAATAGAATACAGTCCGTTTTCAATGCTGCGGCGAGAATGATTTTTGGTGAATCTAAGTATTGCGTATAACCCCCTTCTAAGGAATCACCTTCATTCAGTGGCGTACCGTGGGTATCAGCCGCCCGGGGCGGAGGAAAATTTTGCCGCCCCCCCCCCCCCCCCTATATAGGTACTTCTTCAGGGAGGGGGGGAGGGGGTAGTGATCCTTTTTTTAAAAAATTTTTTTTAAATATTTATTAATTAAATCTGTATGCGGTGAATTAAAACTACACTCAGAACGTGAAAACGGTTTTTCTTTGGTTCTGGCAGCACATTAATTGTCTGCAACTAGAATTTTATATTTGCACTTCGAAAAAAGTTATGTTTTCCTTCGAAATATGTCAGCAGATGAATACACAATTGGAGTTTTACATTCTGAACAATAAAACTGGCTTACATTTTATCTGTATGCGGTGAATTAAAACTACACTCAGAACATAAAAAAGGTTTTTATTTGACTCTGGCGGCACATAACTTGTCTAGAAGAATTTTATTAAGCACTTCAAATAAGTTTTTTCTTCGAAATGTGTCGTCGGATGAATTCACAACTGGAATTTTACATTCTGAACACAAAAGGGGTTTTAATTAAATCTCTAAGCGGTGAATTAAGACTACACTCGGAACATGAAACGTTTTTTCTTTGATTCTGGCGGCACATAAATTGTCTGCAAGAATTTTATAAAGCACTTTAAATAATATAATGTTTTCCTTCGAAATGTGTCGTCAGATGAATCCACAACTAGAATTATACATTTTGAACACAAAACTGCTTTTAATTAAATATGTATGCGGTGAATTAAAACTTCACTCAGAACATAAAAATGGTTTTTCTTTGATTCTGGCAGCACATAGATAGTGTGCATCTAGAATTTTTTAACTGCAATTCGAATAAGTATGCACACACCTGTCAGCTATTTAACTTTTCTGTGATAATAAATTTAAAATATATCACCGTGATATATACGTGGAAGAAAACCGTATAAGTGTAATTTTTTGTGCGCTTTCAGCAGGGCGCACAAAGCTTCATGAATATAAAACACAAATCGACTATCAATTAGAGCTAAAATTATACTGTTGCCATTTACATTTTTATTTTAAAATAATGTATGTGTTAGAAATAAAAACAAAACGTCTGTCATTAATATTTTGATTTTAACAGTATATAAAACTTAAGAAAGATGTTAAGAAACTATAAACTAGAAAAAACTTTTAAGTCCTGACGCGAGAATAGAACCCGCGACTTCCCCAATCCAAATTTTTACAAGATGATTATTGATTGTGAAATTTTGCCGCCCGGGGCGGGCCGCCCCCCCCCCCCCCCCCCCCCACGGTACGCCACTGCCTTCATTGGCTTCGATGCTCTGTCAAGATCTATTTAATGACCTTTAGAGCATTGCAAGAAATGGCGCCAGTCTATATGTCGGAACTATGTGTCCGACAAAACTAACGATAGGCAGCTTACTCTAAGGACAGCTGATGTTACTAGATATTTTTAACCATTAAATCTAATTTTCTAGGTCTAATTTAAACGGGCTTTTAAAACAAAATTATTTAAAAAATCATACCATTCATGAATCTCAACTTCATTTCAACCCGTGTTCTCAAGTTTCCGGAATTGTTTGGTTTCGGTTTCCTCCTTATTGTATCTACTTTTATGTTTAATGTCCATTCAGAATGTTCCCTATTTCAGAATGTAAACTGCCTCCTGTTTAATATTATTTTCTTGTATTAATGTTCTTGCCTTAAAAGCCAGTTATTGTTTAACATTATTTATTGTCCTGTGCCAAAACAGCACTGTTATTTTTAATTTTGTTCTCTTGTGTTAACTGTTATTGTTAATTTTGTTCTCTTGTGTTAACTGTTATTGTTAATTTTGTTTTCTTGACATTGCTTTGTAAATACTACATATTCTTTGTTTCATATTATTTGGTCAAAATTTTGTAAGGACCCAAGGATTGTTTTGACTGTAGGATTATTTTTTAAATTTCTTCTAGTTAAGCGCACTTGAAGTGAAATAACACAAAACTGTGCTATACAAATATTACTTTATTATTATTATTACACAGAAAAATAAAAAGGTAACGGTCGCAACTATTCTTACATTGATTGGTATAATCTTCGAAAGTTATTATAACAAATAACAAGAGTTATTCAAACAAATGATTAATTAACTTACCTATACATCTATACAATGATGTTGATCGAGTAATATTATATTTTAGTTTTTGTTTTGTTTGTTGAAGAAAAATTTGATTACTTATTGCAAATTACAAAAAACCTATCGGATAACTCCATCGTGAGTATTGTGTATACAATCCTATCGATAATATTGCTATCGAAACCACCTTATCTACTAGGCGATTTCATAATCATTTTCTAGAGATTATAGACCAACATTAACACAGAACTATAAAGTTTTTTACTTAGGTAGATATCTATTTTAAGTACTAATAGCAAATAATATGTGAATTCTTACCTCACTACTAATACGACACTTTTTTCATACCGATCTCATACGGACACTTACTTTGTTCACATTGATTTTTTTTTCCTTTATTTTTTCCCATTAAATCTTCATACATTTCAAATGTAATTTTTTACATAATTTATAAATAAAACACTTGTGTTGCAAAGTTTAACAAAGAAACGACATTTATGTTTATTTATAATAAAATAATAGAAAATAAAACAAGTGACAATTGATAAATACATTCCAACTGACACTACAGGATTCAAATTTAAATGGAATATATTGCCTTTACATCCCCCCCCCCCCCCCCCCCCCCCTGGAAAGAAAATTACTGAAAAATTTTCATTCATCTTCGATGTCTTCTTCATGGTTCATAAATAAAGGTGCTGGAGTTAACTTCGAGATGTGGAAAAAATTTGATTCTAATTTTTTTCGACCAGTGTTTATCTTGTAAATTGAGTTTGATAATTTTTCTATGATTTTGTATGGTCCGATTCTCAATTCGTCGAGCTTCTTCCTGTTAAGTTTGTTTCCATTCTCCACAAAAACAGTATCACCAACTTTGAAGTCAAAGTGTCTCCTGGTTTTATCGTAAATTATCTTGTTGTAATTATGTGACTTCATAGTATTTCCAAGAGCTATTTTTCTCTCTTGAATCAAATCGATGCCGGTCTTCTTAAGTTTTAACTCATTTGGCAAAATTGTAACATCTGTGCCGTCAAGTAGGTACTGTGGCGCATATCCAGTAACAGTGTGCTCCGTTTCATTATAGTTTTTTACACAATTATGCGCTATAGTTGTCCAAGCTACTTTTGAGTCATTTTCGTTGATTTTGCATCTAATTTTATTGACCAGCGTTTGGTTCAATCTTTCATTTAATCCATTTGAGAAAGGTGAGTTCATTGCAATAAAAATTATTGGAATATTTTTTTCATCCAAAATTTTTTTGAATTCCCTAGAATTGATACCCGGGTATTGGTCTGAGAGTATCATGCCAATGTCATTATTTTCTGTGGAGTTTAAGAGTTTGATGAAATCATTGGTATTTTGAGTTCTTGACGTCAAAATACATGCAAACCTCGTTAAATGATCTGATAACAGGTGCAAGTATCTCTTTGTTGATCGTGAACCCCCAAAACCGCCTATTGTATCAATGGAACATATTTCAAAAGGTTTTGTTGCGGGACCCAAGTGGGACATCAATCCATATTTATTTTCACCTCTTGATTTGTTCTTTAAACATACTGCACAACTTTTGCAGGTTCTCTTTATATTATTTGTCATGTTTTCTGCTGTGTACCATGAGCTTATCATTTTTTGCATTTGTGTAATTCCTATGTGACCTAGTTCTGTATGAACATTTCTGATAAAGTCTATGCTGAATTTTTCTGATAGAATTATTTTTTCTCTTTTTTTACTTTCTTGTAATAAACATAATTTTTCGATATCAATTTATCTCTTCTGCACTGTATCTTCTCATTTTTGACCTGATCTTTTAAGATATCTTCTAATTTTATTAAGTTGACAATTTTTAATTGCTCATCTGTATTTTCATTTGATTCCAGCACTGAGTTTCTGCTTAGACAGTCAGCTTCCAAATTTTGTTTTCCTGGAGCATATTTTATGTTAAAGTCATATTGAGAAAGATAATATGTTAAATCACCTAGCTCTTCATCGGTTCTAGATTTGAGATTCATGTTTTCCAGTGGTTTGTGATCTGAATAAACTGTAAATGGTTTACCTATCAACCAGTATTGCCAGTATCTCACTGCCTCTTTTAAAGCTAAGCATTCTAAGTAAATTGCTTTTTTCTTTTTCTGGGCGCCATTTAGTTTTTTCGAAAAGTAAGCTACAGGTTTTTCTTTTCCATCAGACTGTGTTTGTTTTAAAATAGCTCCAAGGCCTTCTAGAGAAGCATCTGTATACCTATATATTAATTGGTAAATCTTGATCAAAAATTTCCAGGATTGGTTGTGAGCATAGTAGGTTTTTCATCGTTTCAAAAGCATTTTGGCATTTATCAGTCCAAATAAACTTTTGGTTTTTTCTTAGTAAGTTATGCAAAGGATCTAGTATTATTGCACTCTTCGGAATGTACTCATGATAAAAGTTGATTTTTCCTAGAAATTGTCTCACATTCTTCTGTGTTTTTGGAATAGGAAAATTCTTTATTGAAATCAAATTATCCTTTACTGGCTTGACTGAATTATTCTGAATTATATGACCCAGATATTTTACCATGTCTGATGCAAATGTGCATTTTGTAAATTTTAATCTAAAACCTTCAGTTTTGATTGCATTCAGCAACTTTGTTAAATGATCGATGTGTTCAGCAAAAGTTTTTGAAAATATAAGTATGTCATCTATGTAATTGACAGCAAAATCGGTTAGTTTATATTTTCTCAATATATTGCTTAATATCCTCTGAAAAATTGCCGGAGAGGTCTTTAATCCAAAAGGTAGGCAGGTCCACTGATAATGCCCCTCCTGTGTTACAAATCCTGTTTTTTTTTTGTCTTCAATCCGCAACGGAATAGACCAAAAAGCTGAGTTTATATCCAGCGTTGAAAAAAATTTGCAATTTCTGGTCTTTGTCATTAGGTCTTCAATCAATGGAAATGGTTGAGCTTGAGGTATTACTATTTTATTTAAGTCTCTGAAGTCTATGCATAATCTGGATCTTTTGTTTTCTTCTTTTTTAAATGCTAGAGTGACAGGTGCAGCAAATGGGCTGTACGACTCTTCTATCAGTTTATTGTCTATTAATTTTGCTATTTGCTCTTCTATTTCCTTTTTATCTTCTACGCTGCATCTGTAAGGCCTCTTACTACAATATTTATCCACCAATAAGTCTATCTTCGCTTCATATCCATTAACAGTACCAACATCGTATTTACTTTTCGCAAACACTGATGTGTATTTGCCTATTAGTTCATTTGTTTCTGTGTTTTTATCATTATTTAAATGATTTATTGTTATTTTAAAATCTTCTTCTTTAACATGTTCATTAAAATTAATTTGGTGTTTTTCTATAATGTTCTTATTTTCAGAATGTTTAAATTCAGTATTTATTTTCATATTTGTAGAATTTTCTTCTTTTTTATTTGTATTATTCAGGCAGATTTTCTGTGATATTTGTAAGTCTTCACTTTGGATTAGTTTGAAGTCTTTTATCATGTCTAATCCAATCAAAGAATCATACTTAAAATTGTGTTCGTCAATAATGTACACATCAACATTTTTCTCCAATTCAAAAATTTTAATCTTTATCGTTGTCAAACCACTCGTTTTTTTAACACCATTAATCGTTACTAAATTTGCTTCATTCAAATTGTTTCCTTTTGTTTTTAGTTTCAAAAACTTAGAATTATTTAGAGAAACATTTGAACCCGAATCATAAATTCCGTATATTTTTAATTTATCATTTAGTAATATGGTTAATATGGTTACACTATAGGTATAATTTTCTTTTCATATTTTTTTATTCATGGATACCCGCAGAAACTCTATTCGTTTTCATTTTACGATTTTATCCAAATGTTTATGGCTCAGGAGTGCGAATTAAAACACACATCATATTTATGTTTTACCATATATTTTACAGATAAGTACCTACATAAAGAAAATTGATAAAATAGAACAAATATTAAAACAACTTGTTAATCATATTATTAACCACGTTGAAAAACCTAAAATTCTTGAAAGTTGCTACAAAGTTGTATTTTGGTATTAAAAAAGGGCATATTTAAAAAAAAAAATAATGATAATATTATAATGGAGTTCTGCGAGTTTTTTAATCACTTTCGAACTGTGGTTAAATAACTTGGAGACATATTATTTACTAAAATAAATATACAAATAGTATATCTACTAAAATACTGGCAGAACTTATTAATTATTATTTTTTTTAATATTAAATGGAGTTCTACGAATTAAACACAATAAACTATTATTTTTTTTCCTGATTCCAACCTTGTTTTATTAAACCATCTCGCCTCAAGGGTTCACAAACAGTAGCTGAGGCTTCTGTCGCCATTTTTACGCATTTCCCAATGGCTTGAGTGTGACAAGAAAAATTATTTTTCATTAATAGTAGGTACTAAATCTACAAAATATGGCTACTCCTTGAACATAACCACAGTCACCTGAAAGCTCTGTATTTTAAAGATAATAATACAGTGCTGTATAAAACTTTAATATTCAGTATAAAAAAGGCAAATAAATAAACAGGTTGTATGCTAATGTTATGTTTTAAATTATATAACACTTTGAAGATTTTTGATTCAAAGAGCAGTTTATTATAGTAGTTTTTATGCCGAAGATGAGTCTTGAAGTGATAACCGAAGCCATCTGAAGGGAATACGTTGGTGTTGTCTTATATGTCCCAAGACCATTAATATTAAAGTAATTAAGAAGTTGTTGAAATTGAAGAAACCAGATATTTATTCTTGAGGCATCTATTGATGACAAATAAGATAAGACGGCTAAATACAATATATTAAGAATAAATCAGTAAAAGCACTAATGGAATGTCACTATGAAATACGATTTGTACCTACAGGGACAGCAGTTGTGCAGGCCCTGTAGGTACGGAACGCCCAGCTTCTGAGAGGCTAACATGACTCTGACTTCGATGGAGTCCCCGTCCCTGAGCTGGTCACTTACAGTTACATCCATTGGCAGAAGCACGGGGTGGGTTTTCTGTGTTATTGATATTTCTTAGTTAGCAATCAAATATTTAAAGATTTCAAATTCTGTATTAGTGTATTATAATTATTACAGAGTTGGTATGTACAAAAGAGATCCGTGACAAACTTTGTCTGAAGTATTTTTTTATATAATAATATTACAGGAAAATGTTAAGGACGGAATATTACCTATGTTCTTTAAATTTCCAAATCATAAAAATCGACAGCAGCTGGTGGTTTGGCCATAAAATTTTCACCTGGGACGCATTATTTGTGCGTTGTATGATTGTTGTATGATTGTTGCATGAATAAATTGGTAACGCATCTGCATTTGTAGAGAAACAATAAACTCTACTTTAGATAAAATGGCTGTAATCGCAATTCGTGGCTTCATCAGAGTAAAATCAAGCGGCGCAATCTACCTACTATATACCCTAACTATAAAATTAAATTACCTTCATAGATTTAAGGTTGTGCATAAACCTGGTCAGAGGCCTTGTCTTACAGTGCAACCGTTTGAGCATTCCGGGCACCACCCCCAAACATGCGTCACGTTCTATATCTATAGCGAGAAGATCACCGCACGAGCGGTTCCGCTAGCTTCTGTAGGTAATGACGTTTCTTCAATAGTTGTGTTCTTCTCGAGTTACGTAGTTTACAAAAATTTAAAAGAAAATGGTGGTCGCCAATACACATAAGACCTTTCGACTCCAGGTCTCAAACAGGCCAATGAAATAACTTCACCAGAAGAAAATTAAACAAGATAGCATTTTTCGAGCACACGGAGACACCTACAACACGCTTCTTTCGATTATCTGTCCAGTGAGCATAAAATTCTGAAAATGTATAGTTAGGTACCTACCGCAGAGAGAAAGAACGAACTGTTTATTGTTTAGTGTTGTCATAAAGTGTATTGACTTTCCAGTAATCTACAAGGTTCAATCAGTGACATTCTTTGACATCTGCCAGCAGGGATGGGCAAAGAAACAAATCATTTCGATACCGGTTTACCGGAAACCGATTGCGAAGCAAAACGGTTTTGAGAAACAAAACTCGGCAAAAAAACTGTTTTATTTAAAAATTAATCTCAAATGGTTTCAACAGAAATTCGAAAGCTTTTTTCGAAGTTAACGTAAGTATAAACTTTTACGACAAACTTACTTTGTGTAGAAACGGGAAGTTGCTCAGGTAGATATTGCGGTAAACTTTTATTGCCTAATATTTTTCTGTGTGTGTTCTACATATAGATATAATTTAATTAGCATATTTTACTTCATTTTGCTTTATTTTACTGTTCCACAAAATTATTACGTGAATCACATATTTGTAAAAGCCCGTATTGGCGTATATAATATAAATAAATATATTCCATATTTCGACATAACAAAAAATAAATTAAACAAAATAACAACAACAAAAAAACGGAAAAGAAGTGAAAATGTATGCAAGCAGTTGTTTGTGGAGAATATATGTGGAGAATATATGGCCATCGTGGAGACCCCATCCAGGCAACCATGGAAGTGATGATTTTTAAATATGAAATTTAATTTATTTTACCGGTTTCAGCTTGTTAAAGCCATCTTCAGACTGGTACAAATTATACTTAATCTACGGTTTATATACACATAAAACATATGGGTTTTTATTATGACCAAACGTTTTATGTGATATACATCACATCACATAAAACGTTTGGTCTACAAGGATTTTATTCAATTACATGGGATTTCCTTACATTTGTTACTAAGTCGTCTTTGACTGTCGAATTTCTAACTATTTTGGTTTTTCCCAATAGGCTGAATTACCTCGGGTTTGTAGCTTACTTAGATATTGTATAATTCGATTGGCGTGGACTGCGCTACAGGCTTCCCATGTGGTGGCGGAGCAGTGCTCCAAAAAAAAAGTTGCTCTTGTCCCTTCAAGAACATTTTAGTAGTGCTGCAGTATATATGTAGGCGTCATTTATCTTATATTTATCCTGCGCCTTTCGGATGCAGTGTAATCTTCCCAAAGTTCTGACGTATTCAGCGATGTGTAGATATTGTGTCCATAAAATTCGGAAAGAAATTTGTTAAAATTTGGATTCGACGGCTTTGGTTAGGCTCGGAAGTTATACTTCAACTCTAACATACATAATTCATTAAAAAACTCTAACATACATAATTCATAATTTCAAAAACATCCGCCAGATTTGAGCCGCCCCTGCATTTCACAAACTCGAACAATCAATTTCAATTATGAATGGTAACATTGATAAATAAACCACACGGTCTCTAATTGTTGTAAGTAGGAAGACCAACCACTAAGGTATATTCTGGTACCACATATTTTATATTAGTAGGCATTTATTTTTTATGTATATAGGTATATCTGCTAGTATTATTATCTTAACGACTGTACAGTTTGTATTATTGTGAATGGAAGTGGTGTCCACTGTTCTTTTAAAAAAGAACCGTTAAAATTTAAATGAGAAACGTCCACAATAAAATTAACAAATTATGGAATTTATCAATTTAAAAAAAACTTACAATTACCAGACCCATTTTCACAGCAATTTTTTCCCCAATTTTCAACTTGTGATTCAACCACCTCAAGGGTGCTTTACATTTGGGTATTATGGTACTCTTAGTACCGACCTGGTAAGAGCATCATAGAAGACTCAAAATCAAAATCGAAATCGAAACGTTGCTTTGCTTTTAATGGCAATAGTTATGTTTAGTGATCAGATCTGAATAACCAGGTATTTCCCAACCTTCCTATTTCTATTATAAGTACAAGCGCCCTTGAGGTGATTTTTCACAAAAGCGGCGCTATACAAATTATCCAGCCTCATAACACCCCACTTTTACATTAGCTCCACACAGGAGGCCCTGAGGAAAATAATTTCTTCCAGGGCCTATGTCATCTTAGGTGATGCTGTGTGGAGGATTTTTTTAAGAAAGGAAAGAGATTAAGTTCTGGTAAGGAAATAGGTATGACGGGTGGGTATCTTGGGGTCAGTATGTCCAGGAGTGACGGACGTGTGAATCCATTCTTTCAACTGCGGAGCAAGGCCGTGGGTCGATGGATTCCGGCTGGAGAGGTCAAAAGACCTCCTCAACCAGTCTCACTTGATCTGGCCCGCCACGCAGCATCGGCCGCCAAGATCTGAACAAACCTGACCCCAAGAACCCGGGCACCCCTGCTAAGTCACTAAACGTAGCGAGCCCCTTGGGGTGACCTATGGCAGAGGTGTTGGTTATCCAATAAATGGTTCCCGGGGCGGTGGTACCCACACCGCCTCCCAAAATGAATGATGTCAAAATAAAATATAAATATGTATGTTGTATTTAGAGAGTATCAGAACGAGCCCGACTGACTTTATTCGAATTAGAAATTGCAGAAGCATGGTATTGTAAGACTGTTGAAAGTCATGATACGAATAGAAATACTGCTCTGTTCGTATTATGACTTGCAAATTCAAGCTCGGTTATAAAAATAAGTATAGTTCTAAGTCACTAGCGATATAAGTCTTAGTTGTAAGTCAATAGTTATCAATCTTAGTTATAAGCCACTTGTAGTATATAGATTAAATGTATAATTGAATTTGTAAAGCGCCCTTGAGGTGATTTTCTCACGAAAATGGCGCTATAAAAGTCATCCAATTATTATTATTATTATTATGGTATTCGGTGACGTCGGGCAGGAAGGGGTGGGTTCTCACTCGACTGAATAACCGATGACGATGTGTGACAGAGATATATTTTTTGTTTGTTTTTAATTGAAAAAAAAATATAATTAATTTAAATTTTTACTACAACTAAGTTCGAGAATCGCTAATTATAGTCTGCCGAGTTAAATCTGAAACGTCCTCTTTAAAGATTTGATAATCTAAAAACCAAAAAAAATAAAGGCAACTTGTTAAAAAAATGGTGACCGGACAACTCAGAATCAGACAACTTCAACACCTTCTTTGATAAGCCATTAAAAGTGATGAAAAATGATTAGATAGGTTACTTTTTAACGGCTTAGGGCTATTTTTTTATTCGTAACTTTTAATGATTTTTCAAAGGGGTGTTAAACACAAGGTTAGCTCATACAAAAATTTCGAACGCGTGGCGCATAAATAAACCAAACCAAGGAGTAAAACACTGCCACTTTGTATTGCGGAATTCAAAGCAATCACCGCGGCCTCGAATAAATAGAACCTTAGGTGATTCTGAGTTATCATAAATACTAGCTTATGCCTGTTGCAAATGCAATTAACGGGTTAAAACACTATGCGATTTGACGTGTGAACGTGGATTAAGCGAGGAGCGGGTGTTTAACTAAATATATGAAGAAAAAACGACGTTTGAATGTGGATAAGGCGAAAAATTCAAAACTCAAAGTTTCATCGCAATCGGATGAATGTTTTAGCAGCGCTTAGCGGTTAAACATACAAATATATATAAAGCCGCCCGCAGGGGCTAGCAGCAAAAACCTGCTATACGTTAGTATATAGACACCATTGTAGGCATGCACACACCAAATCCCAAAAGTTTCATCGCGATCGGATGAACGGTTAAGCAATGCGTAATTTCATGATTCCAGAGCTCACTTTTGTATACAGAAACCGTCGGGGGCATGCACACATCAAATCCTCAAATTTTCATCGCAATCGGATGAATGGTGTAGCAACGGTAAGCGGTTAAACATACACATACATATAAAGCCGCCCGCAGGGCCTATTAGCAAAAACCTGCCATACGTTAGTATATAGACACCATTTTAGGCATGTACACATCAAATCCCCAAGGTTTCATCGCAATCGGATGAACGGCTTAGCAATGCGTAATTTCATGATGCCAGAGCTCACTTTTGTATACAGAAACCATCGCAAGCATGCGCACATCAAATCCCCAAAGTTTTATCGCAATCGGATGAATGGTTTAGCAACGCTAAGCGGACATACATACATACATGCAAACATTTTTTGATTTTTACATATATAAAAGATACCTGTTACCCGGCATGCGTAACTATGCCATTTAATAAAAAAATCTTCCTGCGTGTCCTTTCCCATTCGTCCCGTTCCCCATCCCCCCCCCCCTTCCTCTCCCGCGTGCTCTTCCCTTCTCGCATTTCCACTCCACCCCCCCTCCCCCCCCACCCCCCCCCCCCTTCACATCACCCTCCCCCCTCCCATCTCCGTCCCGTAAACTTCCTCCCGAAATCCCCTCCCCCCTCCCTGTTTCCCCTTCCCACAACTCCCGCGTTTCATACATTCATTCCCGGTACATTTAGTTTTCAAACATCTCGCGTGCCACCTATTGAAATTTTTTGTACAAATTTCTTAATGCCAGTTCTCACCAGCCAATAACCAACACAACATAAAAAGAATTATCCGATTTGGTGCAGTCGTTAGAAAGTTATGAGCGTACATACTTTTCGGCGATTAATTTTTATACAAATTTCATAATGCCAGTTCTCGCAATTAGTTTTATAAAAACCTTGTCCTAACAATAACAATAACTACATAAAAAGAATTATCCAATTTTGCGCAGTCGTTCAGAAGTTATGAGCGTACATTCATTTCGAGGATTCATTTTAATACAAATTTCATGATGCCAGAGCTAACCATTAGTTTAATACAAACTTTGCCCTAACAATAACGAATACAACAAAAAAAGAATTTTCCAATTTGTTACAGTATTTCGGAAGTTATGAGCGTACATAAACTTCGGTAATTCATTTTATTCAAATTTAATAATGCTGGAGCTCACCAGTAAATTTATAAAAACCTTGTCCAAACAATAAGGATCACAACGTAAAAAGAATTATTCAATTTGGTTCAATCGTTTGGAAGATATGTGCGGACATACATTTCGACAATTCATATGTAATAATAATATAAATAAATACTCGTAGATATACTTTATCGTGTCCCTACCTAGTTCAACTCAATATTCTAAAATTATTTTTTCAATGCTGGCAAGACCAGCTGAAAACATTGTCAAAAAGCACCTCAAAGCAAGCCTGAAAATCGAATAAAGGCATCGTTTTTAAAAAAAAAACCATACAAATAAGCTATCCTGGCCTTGCCGAGGGGTTGAGGTGGTATGTTGGGAATTGGAATATCACTCCATTTTCAGTGTTGCACAGTTGGGGAAAATTTAAATATCTGCCGAATTTTATAAGCGATTTTACAGGCTGCAAACAATTAACATTATCTATGAAAGTGAATATTTGGAAAATGTCAAAAAAATGTTGATTTTGAATGCAATATTGTGAAACATTTTGAATGAAATTCGGTACATGTTATGATTTTAAAAGTTTCTAAAACTTGTATTGTTTATGTTTATTAAAAAACATCTCCGCCGGAAGGTGTACTTTTAACGCAATCTTTAATTCCGTAATGCCCCTATAAAATGTCAATTTTTCTCAAGAACTTTCTCGAAGCCGTTTAATTAATTAGAATAAATTCCTAGCAATATCAGTTTTGTATGGGAAACTAACTTTTTTTTACTTCCCTTCTCGATCCGACGTCTTTAAAGGGGCGAACCTGTCGGCGGGAAATATAACCTAGCCGAATTGAGTGATTTTATGAGTAGTTCCAGTTTTCGCCGCAAATTTATATAATTTTTCGCTCTTAAAATGTGTCAGTTCAATTTTATGTGAGTTTCCTGTCTAGTCTATTTTTTGTGAAAATCGTGAAGCTAGCGTATTTATTTAAATTCAGACGAAGCTGCCATTTCGAACGGATGAAAATAGAACTACAATAGTATTCGATAGACATTTGATTTTTTCTAATGTGAATATTCCATACTTGTATTCCGCACCGCTAGAAGTCTCCCGTAAAGTTTTGGCAAACATATTGATAACAATGAAAAATTTTTCCCCTAACAAAAACGAAACAAAAGCTAGTGGCTGGAAAATAATCGACTCTTCGAAGGATTGTGAACTTTGAAGCGTTCCAAAATAGCGAGCGCTAATGTCCATTCTCGCGTATCAGGCGTCGGGATAATTCCCTTTGAACAAAATTGAACCTTGAGGTGTGCGAAACTCGAGGATCGGAGAGGTCGTTTTGGCGTGCCAGCGGCATTTTTGCTTCGCCAAGCCAAAGTGAACCTTGAGGTTGGTGAAACGCGAGGGGCGGTGAGGTCGATTTTCGCATCAAGGAAAAAGTGAGTTTTTTCAAAAACTGAGCATTAATATATAGTATACCAAAATATACCAAACCACACACATGGAACCAAAAAAATAATGCTCTCACGTGAGGTGTTGGGAAGGAATAAGAAAAAGGAATTTTCTATTTCAGTATCTAATAGTATTGCGTGGTAACTAATGTTACAAAATTAAATGCGTTTTAAGTCCCCAAGATAATAACAATGGTCGCATTATTTTTAAATTGATTCGATTCTGTCAGTACCTACTGGAAGTGCTTGCACACGCCACCGAGCGCACTTTCTGGAATAAAAGTTATTGATTTACGCCACGCTGCGGCAGAGTTGGAAAGCTAACGTCAACAGGAGTCGTGTTTGTTTTTCAAAATCCATTTCCCGTCAGAATCTAACAAGAATTCAAGATGCCTTGCAAATGTTGCGGAGACAGTAAGCAAATCATTAAAATATTACAATATAATATTAAATGTTCCCTTTTACGTGACGTTTTCAAAATTTTTACTGATTTATGACGTGTCAAGAAAATTATTCAAATAATATACTCGTAGGAAAAATCTTTTCGAAAACAAATGAGCGGTAGCGTGATAGTACCTTACCTTTTATAAGACGGTGTTTGTATTATTTATTATTGGAAATGTTTACTTTATTTGTTTGCTTCTGTAGAATCTAATAATTTTCATCAGACACGTCAAATTACAGTCCGTGATTTACGAGTCATAACGGAACGTACAAATAATCTGTTTAAAGGTTATTCTGTTATTGTGGAAAGATTTTGTTTATATTCTGGAGCTCAAATTATGAAAACATTATTTTTAAAGAAAATTTGAAAACGCTACTGATTTTATAACTTTTTTTTAAATAAAATTATTTGAGAAGCCTTTTATTTCAATTTATATGAATTGAACACAATATGAACAATGTTTTGTTGGTTTTCTCAAAAAATCTTAAATGGTGTCTTATTTCGGTCAGAGTTGAGTGAAATATCGATTACTTGGAGAAAACTGAATCTGGGAGTATTTTTCTATCGCGTCTCGTGTCCAAATATTCCGCCGTACATAACAAGAAAGCCTACTTGTTTTATCGTGTTTTTAATAGGTATGTTTACAAACAAAACGCCGACATTATTATTTATTTCAAACCATTTGTTTTCAGAGTGAGCAAAAACCATCATAAATTCTAAAACATATACATTTGCGAATTTGTTTCGTTGTGCTGTTTTTATGATGCACTTGAATGAACTTTATTTTATACAAATACTACTTCAAATTAATGCCCTCCATACTAACGACCTGAAATAAACTAAATGATAATTAAAGAGAAAGTAATGAGAATAAAATAGAATTAAATGAGAATGAAATGAGAATTATGAGTATGAAATGAAAATGACATGAGAATGAAATGATAATTGTATGAGAATAAGATGAGAATTAAATGAGAATTAAACGAGAATTAATTGAGAATAAACTAAGAAAGAAATTATAATTAAATGGCAACGGAATGAGTTTGAAATGAGAATGATTTGGGAATGATGTGAGAATGAAAAGAAAATAATAAATGTGAGGCGGGTGTGCGCTACGTTTGGTGCCTTGGTAAGGGAGCCGGGTTCATGGAATGAGATTTATTTAGGTCTTGCCAGTGAATGTGTATGCCCACCTACTGCGTAGCGGGCCAGATCGGGAGAGACGCGTTAGGGGAGACCTAACCCACAGCAGAACTACGGCATTCGTAGGTCCGTCACACCTGGACACGTCAACCCCCAGATTCCTACCCATCCCTCATGCCTTTTTCCTTCCCGGAACTTCCTCTTCTCCCTTTCCCTTAAAATACCCTCCACACAACATCCCCAAAGATGACGTAGGTCCTGAGGGAATCCTTTTCTTCAGGGCCTCCTGTGTGTGAAGCAGGTGAAGCCAACGTAAAAAAATTAGAAAGAGAACGAAATTAAAATTAAAATCATTTCTGGCAGAAGGAAATGGGGAAGGGAAGGAGATTTGGAAGAGAAAAATGTAAAATACCCAACTATTCAGATCTGGTCACCGCTAAACACGGGTAAAACCATTTTAAGCAACAACATTTTGAATCTGAATGGTGGTCTTTCACCAGGGCGATACTGAAAGTATCTACCAAGATAATTTATCATACTTTCGCTTGGAAGCCCTAAGCAGTTTATAAAGCGCTGTACAATAATTTTGCCCGGCATTACAAAAGGCTAGAATAGCTTTTTCTTCGTAAATTTCATATTGTTGTTGTGGCTGCATTTTATTTCTGTAGAACTATTGACAGCGGGAGTCGTTTAATGTGATGCTTTGCCTTTTTTAAACACATAAGAAAATATCTTACCGTCAAAAAATATCACATTGATACTTGTTAATCAATAACCTTATAAATATTGATAACTAGCTGACGTCCCGGCGATGCCCGTGTTTTACACAGAGTTTTCGAAATCATATGTAGACAGTGACCTTCCTCTTGTTTTGAAGGTCACATGTGCAAAATTTCATTAACCTCGGCATAAAACTGTAGATTTGCATACAAATCAAATTCACACCCGCTTGCCACTTGCGAACCACATACAGACATTCTCCTTTATATATTATATATTTCAACCAATTTACACAAAACCTTGACAAACAAAATACCTAAACTTTCCTCATGAATCACTCTATCTATTGGTGAAAACCGCATGAAAACCCGTTCAGTAGTTTTTGAGTTTATCGCGAACAGACAGACGCGGCGGTGGACTTTAATTTATAATATGTAGAGAGTCTAATGTCCTATGTCCTATCAACATTCAAGATGACCCCAAACTAGATGGATAATTATCCGTATAAATTTGAACGAAATTGCTATTCAGATGCATTATTTTCCATTTTTGATAATTTAAATATTTTTTCTGTTGAAGCGAAGTCAGTAGGTGCCTAGGTACTTATTAAATAATCATATTACAATAATGAATAATAAATGACTTCGTTTAAACCACTAAATAATTAACAATATCAACATGTTTCAATAACAATGTTATCTTCATCAGGACAAGATGTTAATTTGTTTTGCTAAGTTTGAAAAAGTAATTATATTACATATTGTTAATTAATAATAATAATAAAATAATTTATATAGCGCCGTTTTTTTGTGATAAATCACCTCAAGGTTGTTATTGCTATTGTTAATAATGAGTAGAGTATGCCTGAATAGTAAATATTTACCTAATTTGCCTTTGATAATAATTATTAATCGTTTTACTTGATTGACTTACTTGATTGATTTACTCGATTGATTTACTTGATTGATATACTCGATTGATTTATTCGATTTACTCGATTGATTTACTCAATTGATATACTTGATTGATATACTCGATTGATTTACTTTATTGGTTTACTTGATTGATCTACTTGATTGATATACTCGATTGATTTGTTTATTGATTTACTAGATTGATGTACTCCATTGATTAACTTGATTGATTTACTTGATTGATTTACTTGGTTGATTTACTTGATTAATTTACTTGATTGATTTACTTGATTGATGTACTCCATTGATTAACTTGATTGATATACTTAACCAAGATATTACAATATATACAAAATTCAATGTACATTTTTTTTTATATATACCACCTCACTAGACTGAGCCTGTTCCGAGGTGGCAGGAATTTAAACTAATTGTAATATCTGAATCTTGGAAGAAAAATAAAAAGAAATTAAAAGAAACGAGATAAGAAAAATAGAAAAAATATGGAAGAAACAAATTAGAGACAAAAATAATTGAAAGGAAAAGAGAAGAAATACAGGCCTTGAGTGCGTTCTTGTATTGTTCAAGTTATCTGCCCGCATTATGCAGTGCCTTTGTTGGTTATCCACGTATGAATTTTGTGTTTTAGATTTGCATTTTTTTCCGTGTGGATATCTTTAACAATTTTTGGAGCCAGATTATGATAATGTCTTTGTCCATATGTAGTATTTGTCTTCGAAGTCATGTGTAGATGTCTATGTCTTGTGTCGTAATGGTGTTGTGCAGTAATATGGTTTAGTTTGTCTTTTTGGTAATATTACGTCATCGAGTACACGGATGAAACTACTTACTACTAGTGATAATGGACATTTAGAAAACCTTTAAAAAAGCTGGTCTGCCGGTGCGCCTCTTGGCAGGAGCCGCGCAGTCATGGAAATAGTGAGCGATTTTTTTCGAAAAAATTACGTCATCGAGTACACGAACGGGAATGTTTTCATATGATCCTGCCAAGAGGCGCACCGGCAGACCAGCTTTTTAAGAGGAATATAAACGCTAGAAATATTTCGATTCTTGTGTTTTATTAAATCTAAAACCGAGCGCCGTGTACCGTCATATTTTGGTCTGATTTGCACGAGGCAAGTAATTTGAAATAAATACTGTTGCTGTGACGTGGTGCTTGCAATACGTAAGAAGCGCCCGGCGAGATCTCCGTTCGCCGATGCTTCTACACATACCTTGTTACCCGGTGGATGAATACCGTCAATTCTATTTTACCAGCAGCGGCCGAGACGGGAACGGATCGAGAATCCTCAAACTATGGGGAATGCTAATAAAAGTAAATGTTTATAAATTTTGAATTGATTTTATTTATTTACAATCTAAAAAATTTTATGAAAGTGAATTATTAATACATATTATTTTAAATACATATAAATTTTAATAAAAAGAAACTTGATTCAAGTTAAATATAATATGTATATATGTTAACAAAATGTAACTAATACGTACTTTTATAAAACTAGGTATAGGTATGTACTTTTATCAAATTTACATACACTTTCAAAATACCCAAATTACATATACTCAAATTTCCACATCTAAAATTTTTGTAAAATTCATTTACAAAAATAATTTTTTTGGAAACAAATCAATAAACCAATCTCAGTATTAGAAATGATGACGGAACAACTCACAGCTAGGTTTAAAAATATTCTACATTTGATACATCAGTTTATTGAAACATACACTTAAAAAAAACGGTGAAAATAAATAACTTGCATCCTCATATGCTGAATTTATCCTAAAAGAGCATAATTAAAACGAATGCAATATAATTTTAAAATAATAAGTAAAATTTCGACGGTCTCCATGGTAGAGGGGAAAGGCTGCCAGCTAGCGATCCGGAGATTGCGGGTCTTCGTATTAGACATTATCAAGGAACAGTTCCCAGCTACATGTATTAATAAAAAGAAACTTGATTAAGTGAAATGTAATATATATATATATACGTAACTAATACATACTAATAAACTAATGTAAATGTAACTAATATATACTTTTACAAAATTTGGTATATGTAGGGTAGACTGGGGACGATTGAAACACGTTATGATTGAAACATCTCAATTTACTCGAAAACTATAATACAGTGTTGTAACAGTGTGATACAACACTCGAAACTCCGTCAGGTCTGTTGGGACGTTTCTACAAAAGTGCAGTAGCCGGCGAGTGACTCAATCGTGCATAGGGGACATTATTGAATTTCGCACTAAAACGTAAATATTTAAGACATTATTGCTTATCTTATAACTCATTTTACTCTCGCAGCTTGACGAAATGTTTCATTACATTCTCTTCTTTATCTATTTAAAAGTATTTATAATGCATTTGCGTGGCGTTAATGTCTATTTAAAAAGCATGTTTTTGACTTCGAAGCAGAAATTGCAGCGTAGGGATGTTTGGAACAACCGTGTGGGGATGATTGCAACGTTTCAATCATAACCATGTTTCAATCGTCCACACTGAGAGAAAATTTTGTATTATTCAAATTCAAATCATTAAGTCGAATGTACTTCTGTGATCTTAAATGGTGAACTTCTGTGATCTTGGTTGATGAAGTCGATTTCATTCGACCACATTCGACGTCACACACCCTCACGTGACAATTTCGTAATATCATATCTTTATTGATTTTTTTACATTTATAACTAAAAAAAAATCAACGTTAATAGTATACATTGTTTTATCAATTATGTAAGTACAAAACAAAAAAAAAAATTATGTTATGAAGAAAGTGTGTTCCCCTTCTCAAGAAACCGAGGTTACAAATTATGCTAAAAAACAGCCAACATTTACCTATTTTGGGCTATCTTCAAAAGATTTAAGACAATTGGCATTTGATTTGACCACACGGTATAACCTGGCAAGGCCAGATTCATGGTACACAAATGGGATGGCCGGAATAGAATGGCTCCGAGGATTTTTGCGCGCCATCCAGAATTTATTATCTATAAGATGTGCCCAAGCCACGAGTATGGCACAAGCAACAAGTTTTAATTGACATAATGTTGATGAATTTTTCAACAATTTAGCGAACGTTATGGATAGTTTTAAATTTGAACCAAAGGACGTCTATAACGTAGATGAGACCGGTGTCACAACTGTTCAAAAACCTAATCGGTTTATATCCAGGAGAGGAACTCGGCAAGTAGATGCAGTAACGTCGGCCGAACGAGGAACTTTCATAACTGTCTGTAGCGGCAAATGCAATTGGCAACTCAATTCCGCCGATGTTCACATTTCTACGTATCAATTAAGCCATTTCTTAAAAGATAGTTCGATTGGTAGTATCGGTACCACGAACAAATCTGTCTGGATGCAAGAAGAAGATTTTACCAAATTTCTTATTCATTTTCAAAAATACACCATTTCGTCCTTAGATAGCAAAGTTCTTTTATAACTTGATAATCATTCATCGCGGCCGAATCATACGAAATCAAAAAAGGATATTATTTTGTAAAATCAATATCTAGTCTTCAAACCATTCCAAAATAAACAGGAAAAAAAAACTACACCTAGAGAGTCCGAAGAAGAAACCACAAATAAGATGACCAATGAATAGGAAAAGGTGCACTGGAATCCGAGGACAAAAATATGAAAAAAAATCACCCTTCACATTGATAAAAAAAGTGTTTCGTAGTCCCCACTCTTGTCTACTTTAGTTTTCTGTATATTTCATTTCTACCGCATGTGAATTGCACACCCAGATTTTTCTTTTCTTTTAATAGATAATATTTAATTGTTTAATAGATTTTAATGCCACTTAACAGATTATTTAAAAAAAACTCAAATATTGCGATATTTTGTATAATGATGTCACATCCCAAACCATAAATTCAATTTTTTTATTTATTTTTTCGACGTCTTAATTGTTGAATTTTAAACACAAAAAATGCTCTTAATTCAGAGGTAAATTCTACATTGCTATGATTGAAACAGTGTGATGGTTGAAACAAGCACTTTTGTATGAAAGCAAAAAACTTATTTTTAATACCGTTCTATTCTGCTCCAGGATAATATCGCAGTAAAAGTATGTTGATTATGCCAAATACTCATAATAAGTATAACTAAGAGCACGTAAACATAAATAATAAAAAATATATTTAAAGTTGTTTCATTTCAAGACATTTATGTTTATAATTTTAAAAATACTTGTGATATGTTTAATCACTATTCATGATCTCATTGAGTACTGTTTTAATAATGAAAATGTTTAACATTGATTACAATTATTCCAATTATTCCATAGATATTTAGAGTGTTTCAATTATCCCCACATACTGTTTCAATCGTCCACACTACGGGGATAATTGAAACAGTTTTTCCCATCGTTTTTAAGTGGTCATTATAGCTTACCAGTACAAGTTGTGGCCATCCAATAAATTTAATTTGATAAATCGATAGATCATAGAACATCTAGTACAAACATCTTATCCATAATTACAAAAGAAATATTACTACACCTAGTTAAAGTAAAAGTGTTTCAACCACCCCCAGTCTACCCTACTTTTATCAAATTTACATACACTTTTATCAAATTTCCGCATTTAAAATTTTTGTAAAATTCATTTACAACTAAAATTTTTGCATATAAATCAACAAACCAATCTCAGTATTAGAAATGATGACGGAACAACTCACAGCTAGGTTTAAAAATATTGTGCATTATATACATCAATTTATGGATACACACACTTAAAAAAACGGTGAAAATAAATAATTTGTATCTACCTATTCTGAATTTATCCTAAAAGAGCATAATTTAAACAAATACAATATATCGCGGGTTCAAACCCCGGCAAGCAAATCTCAGTATTAGACATTTTCAAGGAACAGCTCACAGCTACATATATTTAAAAATTATTCTTTTAAAATATTAATCCTACCGATAATGATTTTAAGCATTATATTCGTCAACCTAAAATTTCTCAAATGATATAACATTCTGAACATCAAAAGAGTTGAAATCAGGAATAGTTGATGCTGACTCATTTTGAGCTCACGCTGTTTGAGAACCAAAAATGCTCGCTGTAACAACGAATCCGCTACGTATATTGCAAGTAAAAAACTTCGAAAACACGGGCACAGATCCCACGTCCGTTTCTGGCCACGGCTCGCGGCATTATGGTGGAATACAAGCGTTGGGCGCAGATCGTATGAATTAGTACGGTTCTAAAAATTTGACGTAAGCGCCAAAGCGGTTTTTATTTTTTTTGTGCATAATTTTATAAGAACGAAAAAAAGTTAGAACGTAGAAAACGTCAAAAATAGTCTTAGCCATAAAGGGGTATTTTTTAAAAATTGTTACTTGCATTACTTCATAGTAAAGTCATGAAAAAACTTTTTTTTTAGTGGTTTACGCTTATTTTTTTTGTAACGTAAATAATAATTTTATTGTTATTCTGTTACGTAGAAAAGGTAGTTTAAGCTTCAATTTATCCGTAGCATATTTTTTTATATTCGTACTGTAAACCGATTCGTTGTAAAGATTAATCTAAATAGTGATTTCACGTATAGCTTCATCTTAAGGTTTTATAAATGTCCATTATCACTACAAAATAGTTTCATCCGTGTACTAACCTTGCTTAACATAAATTAAGTTTTTTAAACTGCATACGTAATATTACGTTATTCTAATATGCTACACATAATTGCAAATCCAACCTCTGCCAGTGTTGTAGATATTCGTCCTCACTTTGGTTCTCATAGATATTAGTCAGCAGTTTGAGCTGTAGATATTCGTCCTCACTTTGGTTCTCATAGATATTAGTCAGCAGTTTGAGCTGTAGATATTCGTCCTCACTTTGGTTCTCATAGATATTAGTCCGATTTGTTCAGTTTTTGGAATTCCTGTAGATATTAGTAGACGCCTCCTATGTTCAATACAGCAAAGTCTTTAAATAACTGTATTGTCGAGAATCTAAAAGGTTTTTTAGTAATCTTCTTACTAATATTATAAATGCGAAAGTTTGTATGGATGGTCCTTACTCTTTCACGCAATAAATATCGAATGGAATTTAAAAATTCTTTCACTAATCGAAAGCTACATTATTTGCGAGTAACATAGGCTATATATATTGGTAAGCTCTGGCGTTATGAATAAGCTGTGGCGTTATGAAATTATGTATCATACGTTTTCTGTCCCTAACAAAATCGAGTTATTGCAAACGTCAAACAAATTGTTACCTTGGAAACAATGTTTTTTTGTTTTTTTTTTTTATTGTAGGCTTAAAAACAGTGCTTTGTTGTGTTTAAAAATAGTGTTTTGTTGGCGTCGTAGTTAATATCTACCTATCTCTAAAAATGTTTATTGTCCAAACGAAAAGCATAGCGTTGCTATAAAGCATAGCGTTTGACGTGGACTGTCATTTTGTTATTTTTTTAGGTTACTCTGGATTCAAATATGAATAAAATACTAATAAAGTGAGTAGGTACTTAAAATAAATTTCTATTTCTATAATTTAAATATTTTCTAAAATAGATTTTTTATTTGCGAAATGTCATTCTCAAGAATTTTATTTGTCTTATCGTTATTTGTTGTTTGTATTATGTGATTTTTGTAGGAGAGATAATTGGAGGAATGGGAAATGACATAGGCTACTTTTTATCACGGAAAAAAATTTCATTACCGTGGGAAAATTCTTTATACAGTAATTTCCCACTAATACCATGCGAGCGAAGCCGCGGGTAAAAGCTAGTAACTTTGATAAAGGCCTTTTGCGCTTTGTTGATCTTTTTGATTTCATTTCGTTATTTTAGGTAGGGAAATTTTTTGTATTGAAAACTTTTTATTCCAGGGAAATTTTATTTTTACGATAAAAAAAATTTCCGGGAAAATCGGAAAAATAGTTTTAAGACCAATGTGACAAATGTTTTATTTTGTTACGTGAAGTTTAGAAAAATAGTTTTAAGACCAATGTGATAAATGTTTTATTTTGTTATGTGAAGTTTGGAAAAATAGTTTTAAGACCAATGTGACAAATTTTTATTTTGTTATGTGAAGTTTGGAAAATTTTTGATCCCCGAAATCTTTTCCTGGAAAATTGAGAAAATTGCCCTGAAAATTAAAAATGCTTGGAAATATGGTACAAGCCCTATGTCATCTTTGGGGATGATGTGTGGAGGATCTTTTTAGGAAAAGAAGAAGAGGAAGTTCTAGGAAGGAAAAAGATATGAGGGTTAGGTAGGAATCTGGGGTAGGTGTCCAGGAGTGGCGGACGTATAAATCCATCCCTCCCACTGTGGCGAGATTAATTAATTCTGTAATAACTAATTTTTAATATTTATCTAATTACAGAATGCACATGCACCAGCGACAAATGTTGCAGCACTTGTAAATGTGACTCGACTTGCAACTGCGCCTCTAAATGTGCCGGGGGGAAGCAGGGAGACCCCGCTTGCTGCACCAAACCCAAAAAGTAGCCTCACGACCGCCAGCCTACAATATCCCCAGAACCTAAACACTGCTGTCGAAACGAACAACCACTAATGATATGATTTAAATAAACAGGACCTTTGCTAGATGAAAGAGAGGTGTATGATACAATAATGTATTGAAATGTAATCTTTAATATTTTTTGAAAAATAAAAATGTAGATTTTCAGTATTGTTCTATTTATTTGAACACAAAGAGATGATCCACGTGAAAGACCACCATTTGGAATCAAAAAATTGCTTGAATTGGATTTAGCCGTGTTTGGAGATCAGGCCTTCTTCTCTCCGCATCTCCTTCAGAGTTCAGTCATTAAGAAATTTGCCCATCAACTTTTCCAGAAATTTTTTCATCATGAGCTACAAGGCAAATGCCGTACTGTTTGTTCAATATTTTTCAATTGCAATAATGGTTCAATAAAGATTTCGAAAAAATTGTTTTAAATTTCAAGCTCGTTTCTAGGTCATTGTGAGCTATGGAGGTTTGAAATGTCTACTTAACTATAAAAAATTGAGATAAGACCATAGACATCCAAATTGACAGACTTGCCCTAACATAAAATATGGGTATCATTTATATGCGTTGGAGGCAAATTTTTTGAACCAGCAGGGTTTAAGAATGCTTTGAATAAACTGCCACTACAGTTGTTTTACGTTGACTGCCGAAGAGCGTACATTAAAATAACCAGATCCTGTACAGAAAAGTAAAGTTTGCTGAAGTAATGCAACAGGTGGGACTTTTCCGCACAGGATCTGACATTAATTTTTAACCAAACCGCCTGTCATAGAATTACTAAAAATGAATGAGGTGGGTAAATCATAACACATTTATAAAAGTGTTTAACTAAATAGCATAACCAAGCCCGAACTTTTGTTTACCAGATTTGTCAAACGCAACCAGCAATTAGTAAAAAGGACTAGTAATTCGTAATTAGATTTTCTTTTCGAGAATTAAATGGTGATTATTACTAACAAATTATTGACAAATCACAGAAAGGGAGACAGTCACGCCGCCTCCTAGCTCTGCGCAACTGTGTTTGTTCCCTTTCCCTGATGGGCTGCTCTGTCAATTTAGATGTCAATGGATAAGACACAGCATTGCTTGTTGGGATGAAATACGGTCCTTTCTTCGGTTTGTGGTTATTTTTTTTGTTTTCAAATAAGAACACAAACATATTTTCTTCATTTTTATTTATTTCATATCCCAATGGCTTATAAATAATACATAACCTAATGGCGATCATAGAACAATATTATATTTATGAAAATATATAAGATTAATAATATGATATATATATAATAATAGGTATCACTATAATCGAATTATTATGCAATACAAAATCTCATTCATACATTTGTGCCCAACCGCACGTATACCTACCTATTTACAGATTGTAAAAAAAATCATTTCAGAAATCAATTTTAATTTTTTCACAATAATTGCAAAATAAGTTTTTTTTAAATATATTTTTTAATTCTTCCTTCAAAAGCAATTTTTTGTAAATTTTTCCAATTTATGATTCACTGGAAAATAAGACTATTTTTATAACATTTTTACATTAATAATGCAAAATATTTATCTTATCTTAAACATCGTTTTCACAATCTAATCACATATTAGATAAAATGCATTTTACATTCTGTAAACAGATACATAACTTCAATGAACAACTTTGTTCAAATTTAAAACAACATGACTTTAATATCCACAAACTATTTCTCTACAAAAATATTAAAACTATTTTAATGAAAAAAATATGCCTATCCGTTGCAAAAAATCTATTTTGAAACTACAGTAACATATTTACAACCAACATTTTATGACATTTTTTCTGCAAAGCAAAACAGACGTCAGAATGGCATTCAATCATTATTGAAGGATATTTGGCACATATTATGGTTTTTGTCATTATCGAGGAATGGAAACATATAAGTAACATGAATAGGTTTAGAGGTAGAACAATGAGCACTTGTTTATTATTCAATCATACCGGGTTCAATCCCCTTAACACATTTACTGCCAAATAATGCTATAGCTAGAATTTTATTTTTTAATCCAATACTAATACCATTTTGGGAGGCGGGTGTGGGTACCGCCGCCCCGGGGATCATTTATTGGATAACTGTCACCTCTGCCATAGGTCACCCTAAGTGGTTTTGGTGACTAAGCAGGGGTGCCCGGGTTCATGGGATGAGGTTTGTCAAAGTCTTAGCGGCCGACGTGTCGGTCCACCTGTTGCGTGGCGGGCCGGATCTAGAGAGACTGCTTGAGGAGTTCTTTCGCCCACTCCAGCCAGAATTCGACTCATCGCCTTGCACTTTAGTTGAAGGGATGGATTTGTACGTCCGTCACTCCTGGACACACTGACCCCCAGATTCCTACCCACCCCTCATGCCTATTTCCTTTCCAGAACTACCGCATCTTCCTTTACTTAAAAAAACCCTCCACACAGCATCACCTAAGATGACATAGGCCCTTAGGGAAATTATTTTCCTCATGGCCTCCGGTGTGGAGCTAATGTAAAAAAATATATATATATACCCCACATTTCGCAGGCTTTACACAGAGTTTTTCAATATCAGATTTAGACAGTGACTTTCCTCTTGTTTTGAAGGTCAAGTGTGCAAAATTTCATCAATCTCAGAATATAACTGTAGATTGTGTACAAATCAAATCCACGCCGCCAACCCGCCACAAACACTTCTTTGTATATAAAAAATAGAATATCTTCCATTTAATATCTTCTATTTATAATAGAAGATAACATCTTCTTGAGATGCATCTCAACAGAGAAATACAATAATTTATCAACGGTTTGAAACATTTCACGGCAAGTTATTACATAGGTATTTTACTATATTCATTGTCATTCAATATATTGTGATTAAGTGCATTTATTGTCATGCACTATTATTAATTTGAGAGCCATTATAATTATGTGGGAGTCTTTCTAAGACACTAAACGCATATTTAGTACATTTCCAACATGTGGCAGATACTTAAATATCTCTCTGGTGAAAGACCATCATTCAGAATCGAAATGTTGCTTGAAATGACTTTAGCCTTGTGTAGTGACCAGATCTGAAAAGCCAGGTACTTCCTAACTGTTATTTTCTCCTTGTTATTCTCTTCCCACTTCTTGATATGAGACATAAAATTGTACGAAAGCTATTTAGACCATTTTTGGTACAAAACACCTGGCAGCGAATGTGTTAAAGGATTTATCAATAATTCAAATAAATCATCTGTAAATTACATTTCACTTAATAATTAATATGGTGTCATTGCTAATTAAAACATTACATTAAACTCTTACCAGAACATCCATTAAGACAATGTATGCTAGCAAAGACGCAATGCGGGTAGTAATTTTAATTAGTCTGCATATCAATTTACTACCTGAAAATCCATCTAGATAAAACTTAATACATCCAGAATTAGACATACAAAGCTTAATACAACCAGAATTAGATTGAAAACTTAATACAGTAAAACTATCTTAAGAAGATTATCAAGGAACCGGAAAAAAACAACTTCTTAAGCAGGAAAACCTCTATGTGGGATAAATTCGGTCATTTAGTCTTCAAGGGACCGAAAAAATCAAACTTTAAAAACCAAAACGCATGAAAACTTCAAGGGAAATTCTTAAGCGGGTTTCACTGTAAATACAGAATTAGATATAAAACTTAATACATTCAGAAATAGATGTAAAATTTAACGCTTTCAGAAACAGATGTAAATCTTAATACGTCCAAAATTAAATGTAAAACTGACAAAATCCACAATTAGATGTAAAACTTATTACATCCAGAATTAGATGTAAAACTTAATACATCCAGAATGTAAGTAAATATGCAGAAACATCTAATACAGCAAGGTAACATTGTTATAGGGGAGAGATAGTTTTATAATACATATTATAATATATATGTAATTCTAAAACTGACAATTTAATAGAGCTGCATAGAAAGCATTTTCATTTTAGATACCCTATATCATCCTACATCAAACTGCAAAAATATTATAACAATTTTTTTATACAGGGTCACTGATATTTAGCACAAAATATTTAAGGTCATAATAGAAGAGGCAGACTGTGGAAAAAGCCTGTTTGCGATATAAGTACACAAAATAAAGTATATTCATACTGACTTTTTGCTTCTTATTCTAGGTTCTCCTCTATCAGGTCCTTCAATAGTTTTGAAATAACAATCACCCTGTATAAATATAATCTATTTTGTATTCATGTCATGTATGTATAATGTTTCTAGTATTGCAAGCATTAAATATTGTACAATGAATCAAACGCTAGCTTCATTGAAATTCATTGTCAACTGTGAAGACATTTCTTCTAAATCTGAGCTCTGACTTCTTAAAAATCAGAAATATTATCATGAAGTTTGCTATTGAGCATCTATTGTACATTCACTTGAAATTTGACAAAAATTTTATTGATACCTAAAAGCGTAAGTAAATTTGGAACGCCTTTAAAAGTCTTTAATACAAAATATCTCTGATAACAAACATTATTTACAGACTAACATTACTAAAAAAAAGTTTGATAGTTGTGGCTAATAATAACTTTTTTTAAATTTTTAAATAGGTATTACAATATTATAATGTCTTCCGGAACAAGCAACCATCATATTTTTTATAAATCAATATGGCAGATAAAATTGATTACATAATATATACCTACTACATCATTCCGGTTATAAATTTGTATGTTTATTAAAAAACCTCTTATTTTTCATGTTGATTACCTACCCAAATTTTTTAATTCAAATTTTATTGCTTTTGTGCTTCTAGCGAGAAAAATAGTTCAATATCTTCTATTCATATTCGAATATGTATGTATCACGAATATTTGAAAAAAAAAACATTTTTTTTTTAAAATAAGAACCGTAAATATCTTCTATTCATATTTAAATATATATGTATATCATGAATAGAATACACTATTTGAACAAAACAGTTTATTTTAAAATAAGAACCGTAGTAATTACCTTCTATTCGTATTTGAATTTGTACGTATCATGAAAAGAAAGAACAAAACAATTTATTTTAAAATAAGAACCGAAGTAATAGGTATCTTCTATTCGAATATGTATCATGAATAGAATACACTACATTTGTTCACGACTGTTTATTTTTAAAAAAGTACCGAAGTAATGTCTTCTATTTATATTCATAAATATTACACAGACCACCATTCAGAATTGAAAAATTACTTGAAATGGTTTTAGTCATGTTTGGTGACCAGATCTGAACAGCCAGGTACTTCCCCACCTTCCTCTTTCCCATCGCCTACCCCTTCCAACTACCTTCAGTCTCACTACATACCCAATTGGGGATGCCATAGTCTCACTGGCTCCAAACGGGAGCAGCTGGGTCTCTCGTGAGGTATTCACGTGAAAAAAAAACATGAATTGAATATACCTCTTATTTTAATAATGACAATTATTTTGTAGTAATTTTGTAGCAGCAGTTTTTTCTCCACAAGTTATTTCATACTATTTAAATATTTTGATGTTGAAAATAACTTGAATCACATAATAAAATATACGATTCAAGACTCTTGACTTATGATATTGGTTGTTTTTGGAGTATTCAGCCATTTTGTGCTACAAATATTACCAACTTTCTTCATTTTCAATGTCTGCCCTGATGATGGACCCTGACAGGCTTTCTAAAACGTTGCTTCAAGGTAGATTAGACAACGAAACCTCAAAAAACCAACAAAAACAAACACATGTATGAGAGACATTGTTTTAATGTCACAATAATTAATCAGACTATAATAATATCTGCAAATAACTAGATTACGGGGAAGACATCAAGACTATTTTACACACTACTAAAGAAATTAAAAAATATTTGAAAAACATAATGTTTTCCAATTTTTATGAGAAATATAAATGTATTCTAATCTATTCGCATTAATTCTAAGCGTACACTAATGAGTAAATAATTCTTAAAATATAACAGTTAACTTACGCTGCTTCGAATAACAAGATTACATTTTTATTCCGCCAAATGTCAGGAACGTAATTTGATTACTTTTCAATACATTGATTAACAATATTAATTGAAATAAATAGATTAACATTAAGGTCACACGCATTCAAAGCACACGTCATATCTTTTACAAAACCAGATAAATCAATGCAACTCATTTAAAAGTTGGCTAACACTCAAATTTGAGAATGAAATATGAACCAAAGTGTACAAAAAGACTCATTATTAGCTCACAGTACAAAAAAACTCACATGACTCATATATCCATAACTTAGAATACAAAAGACTCATTTCACTCAAATTTGCGTAACTTAGAATACAAAAAGACTCATATGACTTGAAATTGAGTTACCAATAATTTAAAAAGACTCTTATTTGAGCGACTTAGTTTTTAAATAGACTCAATTTGAGTAACATAGAATTTAAAAAGACTCGTGTTTGAGTAACCTAGAATGTAAAAAGACTCATGTTTGAGTACAAAAAGACTAAATCATATGACTCTTATTTGAGTAATTTAGAGTACAAAAAGACTCAAATGACTTATTTAAATAACATAAAATACAAAATTTCTCATGTGACTCATATTAGAGTCGCTTAGAGTACACTGTTAAGTTATTATTTACATTTTGTATGGTGTACCATTCACAATTCAATATCTTTGATTAATTCTTACACATCATTTTAACAATAGAAACAAACGTGCGTAAAATGATAATGGAATATGAAAAGAAACATATAAATATAATGAATTAAAATATAATGTAATTCAGCCAAAACTAAAGCATGATTTTGTGATTACAATAACATATTTAAACAATTATCTTTATTATTTTTACAAACAAATATGAGCATAAATAACACATCTAAAACCTTCAAACATAATCTGAGTTTTACAAAATATCAGCTTAAGTACAAAAGCAATAGGAACAAATGTTACACGCAAAGGGAATCAATAAAATTAAACATCCAATGACAGTGTAGCGAGTACCTATTATAAATTATTACATTCACTAGCCACATTATCGCCAATATGTTGGCAACATTACCGGCGATAATGTGGCTAGTAAATGTACTTAGTCATTATTTATGACTCGCCACAACTCTTTTTCGTATAAATTTCATCACATTGCAATCAATATTTGCAATAAGTTGCCTGGGCTGGCGGCAATCTTGTTTTTAGCCTAAAAACAAAGGAAGCCATTCAAAGTGAATATTGTGAGAGTCCTTTTCAAGGGACGGATTCTTCGTCTGTCCCTTCGTCAGAATTGTAAACTGGTGCACCGTTCTTCATCTGGATGACAGATCTCTTGCGGTTTCTATATTCCTTCATGTCCTTTTCTATATTCCTGTAAACAAGAAAACAAAAAACATGGTTATTTTTTTTTTTAATTTACATTAGCTCCATATAGGAGGCCCTAAGGAAAATAATTCACCCCCCCCAGGACCTATATCATCCTTGGGGATGCTGTGTAGAGGGGTATTTTTAGAAAAGGAAGGAGGGGAATGGAAAGGAAAAAGGGATGAGGGAAGGGTAGGAATCTGGGGGTCAGTGTGTCCAGGAGTAACGGAAGTAGGAATCCAATCCTCACAGAGGTGCATGGCAATGTTTTGAGAGAGTCCAACTGGTGTTCTAAGAACTGGTTTGTAACCTAGATATTGTCTCGGATAAATATTTCCGATTTATAGGTTATAAAACAATTCTTAGAAAACTTGTTTCCAATGAAAAATGTAGTTGCCAATAATATGGAAAAAAAATTAATCAAAGATAATATTGTTAATTCTAAAATTTTAAATATGAGATTGACAAATATGACGTTTAAATAAGAGGTGGCAGTGGCTGAATTGGTAAGGTATTTGTCCCTGTAAGACGAGAGGTTCTGGGTTTGAGTTCTAGTTGCGAACGTTATCTTTTTATTTTTCTGTGTCTTGTTCTCGTTCATATTTTCGTTTAGATTATTAGTGTTATCTTCTTCTTCAATGATAGTTGAGGTTAGTTCACTTTCTTTCAATGCTCTGTTTTATCGTGGAACCTTATTCAACGTACCTAGCGCTGATGAGTGGATGTAGCGCCACCTTGAGGCTGGCGAAGAGTCCGGGCTGCGCCGCCTCCTGGCTCTGCAGCAGGCCACACAGGCCCTCGGGGCCGATGCCCGGCCCGCTGGGCGCAGAGCTGGCTCGGGCTCGGGATGCCGGCCGGATGCCCAGCTTCTTGGTCCCACAAGGGGCGGAAAGGGAACGGTTCATCTTGCTGGAAAATATAATGCATCATTTAATATTTACTAATTTTTTACGATCTTTTCATTTCATATAGGGTGGGCCATAAACATTTATACTTTTGTAATCGTGCTAGCGGGGATTCCGAACGGGGGAGGAGAGCGGGGCCACTTATGAGCAGCTCCTTGCTTCTTGGAAATTTAGTCAAAATTGATCGCGTTATGGGAGAGCAATGCACTTTCTGGGTAAAACATTTTTACAAAAACATGATTTTGTTCTATTCTGTTCAACAATGATTCTATTCTGTTTTACAAAGCAATGATGCGCAACGCCTATTTCATATATCAATAATCATTTATTTAAATACAACCTATATTTTTGTTTTTCATGGTTATTTCAAAAGTGCAAATATTTATGGCCCACCCTATATATTTAAGATTATAATAATAATAATAGGGTGTTTCAAACTCTTATCGTATATTATGACCATCAGCTGTCAAACATAACGATGGTGTTGATCTCTCAGAGTGGTATATACTCTCAGAATCACCCTGATGAAAGACGTCCATTCAGCGACAAACGTACCCCAATTGGGGATTCCATAGTCCCACTGGCTCCGGACAGTTCGTATTCTTGTGCAGTTTTCACATAAAAAAAATTCTCAATTTGATCAAAATCTGAAACGGGCCGAGAATTGAATTTTAATGAGGACCATAATGGTAACATTGTCATATTTGTTAGCTGATCTCAGTTTTATCAAAAGCCAAATTTTAAAATGCATTGAAGCGTAAACCCGGTTCCAAAAGTTTTTAACCCTTTAGTTAAAAAATCGAAATTCTCAGATTAAAAAAAAAAGTTTTTAGGTTCTCTCTATTCACCAGTTTCACTATGATTTTCCAGACCCATGTATAATGTATAGAAAAATGGGAATTTCTATTGAATGAGATATGAGAAAATAAGTTTGAGAATCACTCCAGGAAAACAAATTATTGTTTATTTATTATTTATTGTTTATTGGGTAGTGTAGGAGTATATACAGAGGTGTGAAAAATGAAGGATTATAATAAGAATGGATTATGCTTTGTTGACCATGTTATTTCAAAATTTGTAAAAACCGAATTAACTGTACCTTGAAGATGTGTTGGTGGTGTTTTTCTCGGGGGCGCTGTGGGTACCCTCCTTCTCGGGGGATATGTTCCTGTCAGCCCCGTTGTCGAACACGCAGGTCTCCAGGGGGCCCTGGCCCTGCGGGGGACGTGGTGTCTTGAACTGCGGCAGGTGGCGGCTCTCCACAAACTGCTCAAGGCTCTTCTCTCGCACATAGATGAACGGACGGATCACGCGAAGATTAAGCTCCCTGGAAGAGAATAAATAGTTAGCAAATAATGAAAGAACATGAATGACACCACTTCCAACAATGGGTAAGATTTTGAAGCAGTAAGGAGTTATTTTACTCCCAGAACTCTTGTAACATCACAAAATGACACAAGACAAACATTTAACTGAACATCATCTTGGCCAACCGACAGGTCAGTGGAGTCGACGTCACTTCTGGTTTCCATCCAGGCATCGTGAGTTCAATTCCTCGGCTGGCTAAGTATCCCATCACGATACAAGCAACATTTTCCTTCCTATAATGGTAGTAGGAGATTTTCAAGTATTGCCAGGTTATTCATAAACTGGGAATATTTTTCTTAAAGGAAATTTTTAAAGGATATTTTTCTTACAAAGGAAAACTAATTGATCCCAATAATTAAGATTGTGAATTTTGAAAATAATAGTTACTTCCGTATTTTAAATTTACAACCATGGAAAAAAAATTATATCCTGGTCGTAGAACAAATTTGTTTTGGTAGATGGCTTATGGTCAAAGTTTTAATGAACTACAAGGAATTAACAGTAAAAAATTCTTGTAAGATTCTTGTTAAAAGTCGATCCCCATCAAAACTAGGGTAAAAATTAATTCAAAAAGGTTGGGAACCCTTATACTAGCGTCTTCAATCTCATATGAAATACCAAATCAAGTCTCTATAAAACATTTATGCGCACAGTGTTGGGCCATCACAAACAATTATTATGAAATAGTATTGGATATTTTGAGAGGAAAATTCTAAGAAGACAATCTTGAAAATCTAATTGAGCATGAGACCATCAAAAGATTCTGAATGTACCGAAGACTGCGATGGGATGGACATGTTGAAAAAATGCTAAAAAAAAACTATTCAGAATCAGAGTATATTCATCTATTTAGAGGACTGGCTTGCATCTGACAACTGATTTTCACTCACAATGGCTTAATATGCTCTTGAGTTAGCAGTGTTCAGTTTGTAGATCAGCAGTTGGACCAAGGTAGAACCAAATCCCTTTTCAACACCAGTTATACTTAGTGCAAACGTCTGTGATCTAAAAAGTATGAAGGTGTTTTGCTTCTTTCTAAGTCCTACTAGCTCGACGATAGGACATTGGCACCATAGACCATAGACCATAGACACTCACTTGATGTAGTAATGAGCCTTCATGGTATTGAGGCGGCCATTGCTGAAGACGGACACGATGAAGCTTCTTGCCACGTCGTCCAAATGCTGCCCGGTGGCGAGCACGCTGTAGCCGTGCTCTGTGGCTGCTCGGTACATCTGGCGCCGCGTCCAGTGGTTGCTGAAGCTGCACAGGTCCTGTTCTCGCTGCTTGCGGGATACTGCAATAAACACAGTTCTGCATATGAAATTTAAGCAAAGAATGGTCAATCACGAACATGCCCTGTTGATGCAACTATTTACATCTCCCTACCTCCACCCAACGTGCTATCAAGTACCTGTCCTTATCTGACAGTGTATGTCTAATTTACCCACGCATGTAACATTCGCAACAACGGTACAATCAGTCTATTAAAGTAGCCCGTGCAATGAACAACATATTGATTTCTCAGTGTAAGTTAACATCGACTCTTTCAAGAAATCTGGGCAGTGACCATCTGGTACTCCCTCAGTGTGCATTATTTCGAATCTCTTATGTGTGATTATGCAGTGAATACCATCAGTTTCCTTCAAAACTGCAAGAACGATTCTTATCAACAAGAAGTGAGAAGTTCTGACGAAATGGTTAAGTCAGTCCGTTACAAATATCCAAATTTTTTCCTGGGTCAACTTGAAACGTATTTAAATTTATTGATTACATTCGACAATTATTATAACCATCTTGGCCTATGCCCTATGCTATGGATCTGAGGAGGAAACACTGATAGCAAAGTCAGCGGAACAGCTGGACACCTTCGAAAGAAAGGTACTTTGAAGAATCTTAGGAGCGGTGCAAGAGGGAGAGGCATGGAGAATCCGCCACAATAATTTATTTTTTATTTATTTATTAATGACATACACAGTACATATAATACAAGTTATAAGATGTTAAATTTTTACATGGTTATGTACCTATTACGTAAGTCATAGAATATCATTTGGTAGTTACACCTGACATATGTAATAACGGGTTTTAAAACTTAATTAGTGAATGAACAAGTAATAATAATGAAAGGAATGAAAAGGGAGGGGGGAATAATGATCTCTATGATATTTAGCAAGCTCCCAGACTCTCTATCCATTTAAGGCTCCAAAGACTAAGATGGGCCGGACATGTGCACCGAATGCCAAGCACACCAATACCGAAGAAAGTCCTAACAGGACACCCGGGAGGTAAACCAAAGGCGGGCAGACCTAGGCTGAGATAGGAGGATGGTGTCAGGATGCAAGAGGACTACTCCATGATGGCCGAGGACAGAGGGCGGTGAGGCTTATTTTGAAGGAGGCCAAGGCTCGAATGGGCTTTAGCGCCATTGAAGAAGAAGAAGATACAGTCCATAAATTGGTTCGCAGTCAATATATGTGACTACACACCCACAACACATATGAATGCAAAGGTGTCAATCGTAACATAAGGCAACGGATATCTAATCTAATGATAGGCTAAATTCTGATCAGAAGCTTACAGGAACAATGTGGTGCCGAGGTGTTCTCCAAATTGTCCTGGTAGATGTACTTCACTCCGAGGGTCTTGCAGTACGCCATCAGGTGGATGGGGTCCACGTCCGACAGTCCATCTCTTATTGTCACGGCACCTTAACAAATACAATATTAGTATGATTATTTAAAATAAGATATATCGAGTGGTTAAACATACCTGAAAATTTCTCATTATTGTTAGGCGATATTTTTGACAAAATTGGCAACATTTTTCAGCAAAACTGGTGATTTTTGCAACAGAAATTACATAGCTGTATGGTATGTGGCAACAGAAATATAGAACAGTGGCATAATGTTGTGTTTTTTGTTATTTACCAAAGCTAAAAATGAACGACAGTATGCAGTGTGATAGACATGAAGTTAGCCGTGTTACATTTTATACTTATTCAAGCTTGTCGAAACAATACCCACAAAGAAACGTTTAGATTATAATGTAAATGTTTTATTTGAAATACCATAAAATCACTTGAAAATATTAAAATTTGCATTATTTTCGTGAAAATGGAAATATTCGCTATTTTTTTAATAAAAACTGGCGAATTTCACCCAAAAATTCGCTATACTCCAGTAGTAAAATTTACAGTTGTCTACTAATTTGTAATAGAAATGCATAGTTACCGATGGCAAAGTGTACGCCCTTGGCGCGAGCGTAGAACTGGTACTGGTGAAGAGTGTGCAGGAGACTGAGGGAGTGCGCACCCCCCGACAGACACACCAGCACTCGGTCTTGGTGACGGATCATGCCAAACTCTTGCATCGCCTAAACACAAACAAACACATTATTTAGTACCCTGCTACTCTTCTAAACAACTCATACACATCGTTCACCGGAGGACACGTGTGTATCAAGATTGACACCCAAAAGTCGGCATATTTAAATTGAAAAAAAGGGGTACATCAAGGATGCATTCTTTCACCAATGTTATTTCATTTTTAAGGTGAATACATAATGTACAAGGTTCTTGATGGATGGAAAGGTGGAATAAACGTTGGTAGCCAAATAACTTGAAATCTCCGATATGCGGATGACACTATTCTTATCACCTCTTCTGAAGAAGAAACGAACCACCTCCTTGCGAAATAGAGGAAGAAAGCCGTAATCTAGGTCTACTTATCAACTAGGCCAAAACAAAACTAACAGTGATCAACAGGTCAAACACCTTTGTAAGAACAAATAATGCAACACGGACTTAGAAACGGTAAACGACTTTCTATGCTTAGGATCATCTAAAAGTGATGAAAGAGGTTGTGACCAAAAGTAAAAAAAAAGTTTTGCATGACAAAAGATAGAGGAACCTTATCCACCATGAAAATTGGAGTAGGGGTCTCGATCCTCAGCAGTGCGGAATCGAATTAAGAAGTTCAAATTAATTAGGTTGGCTGGACATGTACTAAGTACGCCAGAAGACCGAAATTCTCTTAAAATTCTGAGTGCAATTCTAGAGGGAAGTTGTCCAGTGAGCCATCCCAGGCAAAGTTTAGGAAAACAACTCCAAAGGTGTGTGAGAAGAAGCTGGGCCTACTACGGACAGCGTAGCACACAAAAGGGAAGCTAGGAGGTGCTTTGTCGAGGCCCCCGAGATCCTAGACCTGAAAAGGACAAGGGCAAGAAAATCACTGGTGAACTTCATTGAAGGAACTGATCTACTGTCAAAAGAAAGGGCCTGCGAGCTTACAGGAGCTATCTACACATAATAAGTAATTTACCTCCACCGTGCCTTTCCACACACTCTTTGGCGGGCAGTGCCATTTGCCGTCCTCATCGAACACGCAGTCCCCCGGGAAATCCGAGTCGCTACTGCTGCCCGAGCTGAGACGGCTGCGGCAAGTGTCCCCGGCGCCCCCGCTCAGCGATACGGGGGTGCAGCACGATAGCGATGAACACCTGGAATAGACATCCAAATGTTAGTTATTATTCTTCTTCTTCATGTTGTGGAGGGGAGTTGGTGGAGGTCAAGAATGCTGGTGTGATTCAGCCAAATGATGGCATCGGGAGTCACTTGGTTCAGCAAAGATGTTACAAATATCTTCTGTCCACAACAAGGTGCTTATTTTTCATGTCTGAGATCTGCCACTGAGTTTATTAAAGAGAGTGTTGTGAATGAAGCAAACTTTCGCCTTCAGTCCAAAGAGGTTAATGATTATCATAAATCTTTTTGTTATTCATTAGATGCAATGTTTAAAGCATAGGTTCTCAACGTGGGTGATAACGGATTTCAGACCGTCAGAGGGGCAGTAGAAGACCAAGAGAAAATTGGAGGGCGTTTCAGACTTTCAGGGGGGCGGTAGGAGACCCAGAGAAACCCATCCCAACCCATTACGCCCCCTCCGTTGTGGTAAATATAATCATGACCGACAATTGCCATTTCAGATTTTCAGATTCACGAGTTAGGGGGCTCTAGAAATTTTTTTTTTCTCAAAGTGGGCGGTGGTCAAAAAAAGGTTGAGAATCTATGGTTTAAAGTCTAATACAGCTTGTTAAATCATATTAAAATGTTATTTGTACCTGGCATAGTCCTCGGAAGAGACAGTGTTGTGGCTGGACTTCTTGGAGCTGAATGAGTCGTATCCACTGGACTTCCTCGACTCGCTGGAGTCCACCGAGCTGGCTGTAGAGGCACGACTAGTTCTCTGGGAACTCGGACTGTCTCCCGATGCGGAATAAGAAGATCTGGAACTATCAAAGAATAAATCAGGATGGGTGGTCATATTATCTTGACTATAAGGCCGATTTTTTACATGAAACTTGAATGGTGAGTTTCTACAACATTTACGCAGCTTTTCTGAATGGATTTTCAAAGAATACGTAACTTTATTCTAAGTACAAAGTCAGTTCAAACATGACATAACATAAAATATGTAAAATGTGCATGTAAAAAAAATAAGACAAGCCACCATATTGCAAGTTCCATACAAACTAAAACCAGTCACAGAAGTTACGAAGCAATGAATTGCGACATTTTCCTTACTTGGTAATCTCTAAATCTAGTATCAACATATCAAAACCAGTAATAGATAAAACATTATATTTTACTCCATAGATCCTCAAAAAAATGAAGTTAAAGTGAGCAAAAACTAACGCATCTTACCTTTCTTTCTTGCCATCACAATCCTTATGCAGCTGGAAGTCCAGTCTGCAGCTTGAGAGTTTCTTCTCTGGAGTTTCATCACTTCTGGAGCAACATGTCCTGTACTCATCTGAACACACTGGAACCCCCTCTATTATATCTGGAACTTCACTCTTCTCCTGTCTGGACTGGTTCTTACGTCCGTGGCTTCTTTTACGTCGATAGCACGTTGAATCGGAACTCGGACGCCTCTTCACTGAAAAAGACATTTCTGGTTCATCAATTATATAACAATGCAAGATGCTTCTGGTTGCTCAAAAAACAAGATAAGCTAAAAGCTCGAGTATTCAGAGAGTTTATGAAGAGTATTGTCTTTTCTAACCTGCTTCGCTGCAACCTTGATCATGGTCCACGAATGACATATTGATTCCACTGTCTTGTGAACTGACAGAGTTGTTGTGGTACCACACCCTGTTCTTGCAATACAACTGTTGACATTCGCTCTCGGTGCAGGAGTTATCGTCGTCCGATAGCTTGTGGGTGCTGATGGACTTGGGAATGGGTAATGCAGTGATGGTACTGCTCAGGACCTGAATAATCGTATCAGGGCTTGAAGTGTCGCTTGAATTGAATGACAGACTTCCAGCACCAGGAACGTCAAGTGGAAGACTATCGGGTGAATGCTGCGGCGATGTGCCACAATCTGTTTGTCCGATTGATTGTAGGGCCCGAAAAAAAACAGGGCTCTCCTTTTCGCCGTCCGCCATTTCCATTATTGGAGAACTCAACATGTTATCCGACATCAAGATCACTGGACTTGTCGGAGACTTCTTTAGAGTCTTTTTCACCGTGCGAATATCATCGAGACTCGATGGTGGAGTTGATTTCTGGCGCTGAATTACAGATTCCGAGCCAGAGCGATATCTCTTTCGTACCATTTCCGGTGGAGAGTTCTTCCTCGATCCGTTCGGCGACGATAGATAGAAGTGGACACCGGTAGTGTTTATTTCCGGAGATATCATTTCATCCACTTGGTTAACCATTTCTCTGATTTCGTGCTTCACTTCGCTGGCCATCTCTCTGGAAACGCCCATCAAGTATTCAGCTACGTCCGATATGGAAACAGAATTGGAATCTAGGCTTTGGCTGGAGACATTGTTAGGATTGCGGCAGAAGTTGTTCCTGTTGGATATTTCAATATTTTCCGAGTTTTCGAGGACATCTTCTACTTTTGAGATCACTTCTCTTATTTCAGACTTAATTTCTATGGCTATTTCTTTGGTCATTTCCTTAACGTAGGCTTGCAAGTCCTCAGACGTGTGAGAAGCTACAGATGCTGTGGGAGAGATCCTCCCCCCTTGGCTGCAATCGGAGTTGGAACCGTGTTCCTTATGGGTGTACATTATATTGGAAGACGACGGAGAATTGATGAAGTCATCTAAAGATTGCAGATCTGTTTGACTGCTGCAGTTGCATGTTTCCAATGTTCTCATATACGAGTTGTTCATTCCAAGGCTCAATCTTGTTTGAGGAATCAATGGGAGGGGACCATCACTGTCACCCAGACTGTGGCATCTGGCCCTAGACAATCTGCTCTCGCTTCTAATTAATTTATTAATGGGGGCATTGTACGCTCCGGGAGTGATTTCTTCTCCCACTGCAAAGTGAACAGGAGGAGGGGTGACTCTGTCCACTCGGACAGCTTCTGGTTTGATCAACAGAGGTTCCATTATGCTCGATTCCCTCGACAAAGACCTGAAGTTTGAATTATAGTTGGAGAATACGGCAAACTCTGAGGAATCGATTGCCGACAGGCTAAAATGCCTCGGAGAAGAGCTGGGAACTGGGGAGCTGCCACCAGAACCGATACTCTTCCTTCCCGTGCTGAACATGGCAGGATCGAATGGTACAACGTGTTTAACATTAGCCGAGTGTCCGAGCAGAAGTTCTTGGGCCTCCATTGGCAGCATGTACCACCTCAAGTAGTCAGCTCTCGCGTTGAATTTGAAGTCTGTTTCTCTCAAGGGGTATCTCTGGGCGGACTTCCTTGCACTGTTGAAGAGGTTGCGAGCAGTTTGAAGGCATTCGTAATACGTCTGGGGGAATGTGCCGGGTCCTGTAATCAGAGATGAACATTTTTCATAATCTAATTACCTTCATAAAATACATTTGTGAGGAATGAAATGTATAAAAGTATACAAAAAATGATTTTTTATTAAAGTGGAAGACAGATTTTTTTTTGTAAAAATCAAAAAGAGATTTTCTCAGAGATTTAATTTTTGTGGTGTATTTCGTACAATTAATAAAATTATGCAAAAAAATTAAAACAAATCCCATATGCTCGGAGTAGTAGATTTATGGCATCCCCAATTGGAATGTGTTGTGATGCTGAACGGAGTGAGAAAGGGAATACGATGCGGTAGGGCAAGGTGAGGGACAACCTGGCTATTCTGATCTAGCCACAAAACACGGCATAAGCCATTTCAAGCAATATTTCGATTCTAAATGAAGATCTTTCACCAAGGTGATACTGGAAATATCTGTCACTCTGGAACGTAACAACAAAATGGATTCCGCTTTCAGTTGGCATTAATGGACGCCATCTGAGTTTAGTTTTATAAGGTTGTCATACCAGTTGTGAGTTAATATTTTTATTTAATTTTTTTTCTGATTATAATGCCATACTTAAAAAGCACCTAGTCCAGGGGTGCCCAACCAAAATCTTTTGGTGAACCAAAAAAAATTACTTAACTTAGGTGAGCACTCGTGGAGGGGGGAGGAGGTTGTGATTGGCGGATATTACCGTTAATTTTTACCGGCACTTTGTACAGAAACCGACTATACAAGAGCCTATGGGTGTCCTTTGCACTTACCCTTCACTTATTAAAATCAAATCAATTGCATTCGATCTTCCGAGAAATGTGTGGAAAATACTGGTTAAATTGATAGCGAAAATAAATTCCTAATAAAAATTCATCGAGAGTCCCCGAGGTCAAGAGAGTTTTGTTTCACAAAATATAATGTAAATTTGATGAATTTACTGCAATGATTTTTTATATGAATACCAAAATTCAAAACATAGAAAGCTGAAAACTACATTTTGAGTCACAGATTGGATTTGCCTGAAATAGTCAATAAAATTCTTTTCTATCACTTGTCCCATCAATCAACATAATAATAATGTCATAACAAACATAAGATCTGTCATGTCTGAGTGATTTGTAACTATGGTTCAATGAACTTCGATTTGTTTTGAATTTAAGTGTCGGTTTCAAAATTATAATATTTTATCAATAAATTATATTCATCATCATTTTCAGAATTGAAACTGATGTGTCAAGAATTTAAACAAGTAATAAGGTAGCTACTTGTAAACATAATATTTTTAACCAGAAAATTATTTTAATTCTATATTTGAAATGTGTATTTCTTTTGTTTAAATACCAGAGGGTTAATTTTGACAAATAAGTTTTCCTTTTTTATCTAACATAATTAAAATATCCTGTGATTTTCACTGTTCTGCGCTAGTACATAATAAAATCGGTATTCAGATAAAACAGAACAGTAACAAAACGGAACAAGATAAAAATAATAAGTCGGGTTAGGTTAGGTTAGATTAGTTTATGTTAGGTTATGTTTGTTGTTTGCTTGATTTTTTTCTTCAATGTTCTGCTTCGCCACTGTTCATTTCGGTGACTGCACAACTCAGAATCATTCAACTTCAACACCTTCTTTCAAAAGTCATTAAAAGTGATTAAAAAATTGGTTAAATAGGTTACATTAGGTTAGGTTAGGTTAGGTTAGGTTAGGTTAGGTTTCATAGCTTTTAATATCTTTTCAAGGAGGTATTAAAATTACATGATTCTGAGTTGTCGTGGAACCGTTAATTTCATATCAAAGTTCTGAATTCTGTTGGTATTAGAGATGCCACAACTTACCAGAAGAAGGTTTCTCATTGAAGCTCATCTTGGCATCAGCATAATTGATGGAGAGAAGGGACTTCTTGGCGAGCAGGTTGGAGTGCGTGCGGTGGCTCCAGCGCCCAGTCTCCGGGTCCACCACGTACTGTGGCAGAATCTTCCAGGCCTCCGTGGCCACCATCTTCAGCGCCTCAAGCACGAAGGCCAGCTCGCTGTCCGACACAAAGTACGGAAGAGATATTCGGCAGAAGCCTGGACGGAGGTGCTCATTCACCGAGTTTGCTGATCTGGAATATAACAATGAACTCATATTATTAACTACAGTACAATCCGTTTATTATGACTCCGTCTATATTTCTATATTCCCATTGTTTATCTCCATCACCAACATTATAGACTGTTTTATCTCCCAGCTCGCAGAACTAACTCGCCAATGCCAGTGGGGAGAGCTGTCTTGCTGTTAAATAGAACCATATACTAATAGTGACATCCAAGCCCTCCAAATCCTAAACTATCTCTAACATTAACTACTACCAAATTGCTCCCATAAATACCTTCGAAATAATTAAATCATAAAACAATTGATAAGTTCTTACCCTTCATCTCTCAACAACTTGGCATATTCCCTGGCCAAGTCTTCGTCTATCCCCAACATGTCTCCGTTGCAGTCTGCGCTGCTAGCCTGCACTCCAAACACATCGCTGAGGACTGCGCACACGAAGTTGTGGTGAAGGAAGGCACCGCGCGGGTGTCTGACTAGCAGCGGGAAGATGGGAACACGTCTCTTGTTGTCGCCGCAAAGGAGAATCAGCTCGGGGGTGTTGCGCACATGCGCGAGGACTTGTCTGGAAAGACACAATAAAATATTCATGAAAAGCAGAATGAATAATAAGATGTCCGGAAACTCATACTTCATGTGAAAACTGGTGAATCTACATCACGTTGAAAAACCAAAAACTTTGCTTTTTTTGAAATTTTTTTTTTTTCTATTTGATTTAGGGGCTGTTCAAGTATTACGTAACGCAATTTAAAAGGGGAGGGGGGTCTTGTAAAACGTTACTGTGCATTACCGGGGCGTAAGGAGGGCTCGAACAAGGCGTTACAAAACATGATTTTTTAAAATTTAAATAAAAAACTGGGGAATTAAAATCTTTCAAATTGGCAACCCTTTTCATTTATGTTTTATGGGAAATCGCTCGATTGTACTGTATGTCATTTTTATTTTGATCTCAAAGTTGGCAACCCTTTTTATTTATGTACGGGGAATCCCTCGATTGTATTGTACGTAATTTTTATTTTGTTCTCCCAAGTTGGCAACCCTTTTCGAAAGGGTTAAATGTGTTATTTTATTTTAAGAGTTTTTATTGATTAAAACAAGAACAAAGGTATTTAAGCGACTTTTCAATACGTAGCGCAACTTTATTGTGACTTTTAGGTAAAAATAGTGACTTGGGTGTTACGTAATGTTTGGAGAAGGGGAGGGAGGGTCAAAAATCTTTAAAAATTGCATTACGTGATACTTGAATGCCCCCTTAAAACATTCTAACTTAGGATGGTCCGATGCTCTGTACGGAACCCGCTACCACAGCGCGGGTGTAAACTGTGCGCCCTCAAGTTTAAGTGTAGACTTACGGAATTCAATACTTCGTTTGTGTGAAAGCACTATGAAACAATTTTTTTTCTTTTTTTTTTTTTATTTAAAGAAATATTAACATAGTACATAATTCATATTGTTTACAACTTTTTCATGTAATTTTTTATATTTATATTGGTAAGTATATAACATGTTTCTTGATTTAATTTAATACCTCCCTAATTGAGAATAACTCGTGTTTAGGGAGGGAATTTTTACAAGATTTGTTTAATTTCTAGAATTATACCTATAATTAACACTATATACACTCAATTTATTAGCGTACATATATGCACTGAAGAACAGATAACATATATTAAAAAAAAAAAAAACAGACAGTTCTTTAAAATATATAATATATAATGCATAACCTTTACGAGAGTGTATTGTTCGTTTGAAAAGGCAGAAAAAAAAGTGATAGTATCTATAAAAAATCAATGAGATATTTACTGATTCTAATTAGCTAATTTATTTATGATATTATTATTTAATTTATTTTTAAATTTATTGTAATCAGGTTCTAATCTTAGCTCTGTCCCAAGTTGATTAAACCACACCACTCCATTGTACGTGTAGTAGTGTTGTCCAAAACTGGTACGCATCAATGGCGTGCATAAGCGACCCGCTGTGTTTTGTCTATTGCTCTCAACGCGTACTAAGGCGTGCAACTTCTTCGAGTGATCTTTGTGTATTTGAAGCAGCGTATTTTTTATGTATGTGTTTTTTAGAGGTGGGACTTGAAAGTCTTGAAAAAGTTGTGAGGTTGAATAATCTGATGGTTTTTTAGTAATAATTTTGATTAATAGTCTCTGAGTAATTTCGAGTGGCAAAATTGAGGTTTTGTATGCTCCCCCCCAAGCAACTATACCATATTGTATTATTGAATGGGCTAGAGCAGGGGTCTCCAAACTTTTCAGCCTTAGGGCCGTACTGATTACTCCAGTAAGTTCCAAGGGCCAAAACCGTTTTAATTTTCCTGCCATTATCATTCGTGGTTAATGGGGTAAGGTTTGTCTAGGTCTTGGCGGCAGATGTGTCTGCCCACCTACTGCTTGGCGGGCCGGATCGAGAGAGACTGGGTGAGGGAGGCCTTTTGACCTTTCCAGCCGGAATATCTCGACCCATCGCCCTGCATCGCAGTTGGAGGGATGGATTCATACGTCCGTCACTCCTGGGCACACTAACCCCCAGATTCCTTACCTCATACCTTTTCATTCCCAGAACTTCCTATTCTTCCCTTCCTTAAAAAGACCATCCACATAGCATCCCCTAAGATGACATAGGCCCTGAGGGAAAATATTTTCCTCTAATAGTGAAATAATATAATATAATCTAATCTATATAATATAATCTAATATAATCTTGTGTGGAGTTATTTGTAAAAAAAATAACACGCTTGCCAAATTCTCTAGTTCAGTTACTATTGTTTTGTATTGTATTTTCACGTCTACAACACTTGATGACAATTGGTGGTTTTTCGCGGAAATAAGTGGTGATAGTTCCGTCTATCCATCGCCAACGGATAGTGCAAGAAATACTTTTTCGCGAATAATCTCGATGGTTCGATATTACACTTTTGTAATTAAGCTTTACCTAGCAAGTAAATAAAATCGAGTTACATCATTCTGTGTTTCTTATCCAACTTATTACAACAACTATAGCTATCGCGGGCCTGATTGATGACATTGGTCATTAGCTGTCGCGGGCCGGATTGATGACAGTGGCGGGCCGGATGTGGCCCGCGGGCCGTAGTTTGGAGACCTCTGGGCTAGAGCGTAGTATATATTTTTAAGAATTTTTAAGTTTAGTATATTTCTTAAGTTAATAAATATGTATATAAGTTTTCTTAATCTATTTATAATGTTGGTAATTTGAGTCTTCCATTTGAGGTTATTATCTATTATAATACCTAGATATTTAATTTCTTTTTTATTTGTTATGCACAAACAGTCAATATTTTGACATGTTAATATTTTAGTACTACATTTTTTTGCATGAATTTTAATATTTAACGTGGTAGTAGCTATTTTTTTGTTATTTATATTAAAAAGTATATAATGTGTTTTTTCAATATTCAATGTTAATAAATTTTTGTCAAACCACTCTTTTAGCATATTAATGTCATGGTTAGCAGTTATTTCAATTTCATTCCATGTGTTTGCTTGGAATATAATGGCAGTATCATCTGCATATGAAATGAGTTTTCCGGTTATTGGCAATTCAAAGATATTATTAACATATAATATGAATAGAAGAGGGCCCAAAATGGTGCCTTGTGGTATCCCAAAGTCGCTTGTATTTGGTTCACTAAGAGTGTTGTTTATTTTTACATATTGATTTCTAGAATTCAGGAAACTTTCAATCCATATTTTGGCGTTATTTGTAATTCCGATTTCGTTAAGTTTGTATATTAATTTTTTGTGACTTATGCTATCAAAAGCTTTCTTTAGATCTATAAATATTGCAAGAGATTTTTTCCCTTTGTCTAGTGCTTGGTATATTTTTGTTGTTAAATCTATGATTGCGTCTTGTGTGCTTATTTTTTCGCGAAATCCAAATTGTTGGTCACTCAAAATATTATTCATTCTAATAAAATTTTGAAGTTGTTTTTTGGCTACTTTTTAAAAAATTTTTGAGATATTTGACATAACTGATATAGGTCGGTAGTTATTAATTTCTTTAGAGTCACCTGATTTATAAATCGGTGTAATAATAGTTTTTTTGTAAATAGATGGAAAGATTCCTTTTTTAAGACTATTGTTTATGATGTAAGTTATAGGCTTTTTCAAAAAGTTAAGATGTTTTTTTAGGTTTTCAACAGTGATCCCATCGAAACCTGGTGCTGAATCAGTTTTTAGATCTTTTATTATATTAACAATATCTTTTTCAGTTACTGTTTCGAATTTTCCTACCGTTTTTTTGGATGATGTTATTTTATTTTCTAAGGTGGAAGTAGTATTATCTATGTTATTAGTAATTTTGTTGGCGAGATTTTTTCCCACGTTAGAAAAAAAAGTATTGAAAGCATTCGCACAGTGTTTTGGGTTTTCAGAAACTTTTACCATATTATTATTAATATTTAGCTTTAAGATGTCACTTGTTTTCCTTTTTTTGTCAATTATTTCATTGATTGTTTTCCAAATTATTTTACTGCTGGTACCTGAATTCAATACCTTTTGTTTATAGAATCCTTCTTTGGTAGTTTTAATTAGTGCCGTTAGTTTGTTTCTGTATTTTTTGAAGTCTGCGATGATTGAATCATTTAGTGGATATTTTTTTGTTAGTTTAAATAAATTTTCTTTTTCTCTTATAGACACCACTAGGCCATGAGTGATCCATGGTTTAAGTTTACGAAATTTATTTTTATATGTTTTGCTTGGTATTTCACAGCTTGAATCTTTTATATGTTTTTGGAAGGTGTCATGGAATTTTAATGCACTTATATTTACATCTTCTGTGGTAAGTACACATTCCCATGTTTCGTGAGACAGTTTTTCATAAAGTATTTGTTGGTTTATTCTTATTTTAGGAAAGGCAGAATCATTACTATTATTTTCCATTTTTTGCTTTTCTATGTTGAAGTTAAGTATACATGTATGATGGTCCGTTATGTTATTTCTCCATATTATTGTTTGTAGATTATCAGTGTAGTTGGAATTACACCATATGTGATCAATACACGATGGGATTTGATTATTAAATTCTCTAGTATACCTATTTATGCAGGGTTTAAAGTTTAAAGTCGTCATCATGTTGATATAATTGTCCTTTTCGATAGTGTGGTTATTTTCAGCAATGTTTATATTAATATCCCCAATAAGAAAATTATTTTTACACTTATTGTTTAAAATAATATTATTCAATTCTGTTATGAAAGTTGGTATTACAGCTGAGTGTGTCCTGTAGATTGTTATTATTTGTAAAGGTAATTTATTATTAATGTTTAATTTTATCATAATACAGTTTGCATAAGTCATATTTATTTCAGTAAAGCATACGTCTTTATATATTGCCTTAGTATATATAACAATACCACTATTTTTGTTAATATAATGGGAACTCTGAAAGTTAATGTAATTGGGGAGAGTTGGGATGATCGAGTTAGTGTTTAAATGGGCTTCAGTCAATATGATTATGTCCGGATTTTTTTTTAATAGATTTAGGTTTACTAGGAAATGGTCAAAGTTTTTATTTATAGATCGTATGTTTAAATGTATTACTGTAAAAGAGTTTGGAGTCATTTGAAGTATTGTATTACAGTCATTTGAGCTGTCACAAATTAAATTGTGAACGTAAAATTTTTTTTCTAAATGTTGAATAATGAAATCATCCATTTCTAAATATTCGATATGAAACTATTATTGTAAATGTGTGTCTTCGTGGTAATATACGTGGAAAATGTGGTAATACTCGTATATTATCTAAATTTATAGTATTAAGATGGGCCTCGGTCAAAATAATATAGTCGAGTTCAGTTTTTAAAATGCTAAGGGTGTAATATAACTCATTTATGTTTTTATAAATACTCCTAATATGTAATTGCATAATGGCTAGTGAGTTTGACATATTTTTTAATAGAAGGTTGCATTGATCAACTGTATTACATACTTTTTTCCCTATATGATAAGTGTTTTCTAGTTCGTTCGTAATAATATTATTCATCCTATCTTGAAAACGTGTCTTATGTATAATATATAAGTGTGTATATAAATATGTTTGGAAGTAAGTTTTGTTGGTAATAGATAGCTGGTTTCTGTTAATATCATTATACTTGGGTGGAACAATAATAATCATAATACAAATAATAATGCAGCTCGACTGGGAGTTGCAAGTACTTAAGTATATACTGCAGTTTTGAACTGGCGCTATTGAACAGGGTGTCGACGTTGATATGCTGTTAACTAAATTAAGTTGAAATATTAATTTCTTACTTGTTTTTTTTAACGAATATAGCATTTTAATTGTAGTCGATTTTCTGGTATGCAGATTGTGTCATTTTCTTGACAATACATGAAACAAACTCGATTTACTAGAAAATGAAAGCACAAATCAAAAAAGTTATGCAATATGTAACACAAAACCAACTCCAAATATGAAGTAGATTAACCAGTTTCCCGCTTGTACCAAAAGTTTCCAGAAATCATAATAATATACTATCAATAATATTAGTGTATTAACATGGTATTCTGTGGAACAAAAAACAGAATAAAGGGAAACTAACCTTGTAATGTGGTCCTGCTTGCTGGAGATGGTTTGTTGTCCAACAGCCTCCTTCAACTGCATGACTAGTCCTGCCCTGACGGCTTCCACTGCGTCACATTCCTACACAACAACAACACATTACTTAATATCTGCAGTTCGGATTTCAAAATACAGACACGGACACAGTTTGGTAAAAATAATTCCACAAAAAAGAATGAATTCTCTTTGAAGTTTTAAAACATAGTCCTCCCAAAGATTACAAGTTTGATTATTGTTTAGATTTGATCAGCAAGACTGTTTTAAGTAGGAAAGTGTACTGAATATTTAAATTAATTGAACCATCTGATACACATCTCCTTTACTTAACCCACTGGCCACAGAATTAATGAGCTAAAAAATTGGCCTTCACCATTGAATTAATTTTGTACCAAAAATTGAAAACCTGCATTGGTGTACTAAATCTATTGTAACTTTTGAACCATATATTCAAATGAATTAATTTATTTAAATTGGTTTACTTATTGGATTAAGGTAAAGAAAAACATCAAAATTTAAATTTACCAAATTAGAAAATATGTGTAATAAGGATACAAATATAACCTTCTCTTTTTTCGTAAGTTTTTTTCCACATTTTTATTTGGAAAGTTACAAAAAAACATAATATTCATAAATCGAACAATAATAATTTTTGTTTTTTATATACTTGTATACTAATACCTAATAAAATAATTTGGTCTGATAGTCCTCAAAGCAATCAGGGACGTTCAGGGTCACTACCAAAAGCCTAGAACCACTCGCAATTTTGAAGAAATTAAATGGCGGCTGGCTGCATATAAAACTTGGAACACAAATATCAGGAAAAAACATATGAAACATATTGTTGCCAATTCAAGGAAGTGAATGATTAATTACCTACAGAGCGTTCGGCATTCAAAATTTTATTAAAAAATGTCACTGTCGTGCTCGTTGTCCGTTTTTTGGCGGACCTACTCTAGCCCGTCAGCGTGCCGGGGTTTGTGGTTAAGTACCTGAGTTGCACACCCGGCAGGCTGCCGGGGTTTGTGGCCAATGGGTTAATCATTTGACATCTTCATCCCATGGGACAGCAAGGTTATAAGTGCCATTTGCATGAAACTGAAATATTTATGTTCAAAAACTACTACTTCATAACATTCCACCCAAAAAGAAAGGATAGATTGATGCTTTGAAAATCAACTAAACTCAAAGCAATATGTTCCATCTGTTTTTTGGTTTGTTTTGTCAATTTTAGCCAAAATGTCAGGTGGAATCTTGTTATTCCAAGGGTATCTCTTGCAAAGGTTTAAAAATTCAACTATGTAAAGAAGTTGAAAACAATAAAACACATCCACATTTCTAGAAAAAGTATTGGTCATGTACAATATAATGGGAATTGGAAAATATCAAAGGATACAAAATGATGAGCCTGTTAACCACTTGGACCCATTAGTGTGTTTTCAAGCTACCTACAACATGGCCATACATCAGTTATGTAATACTTGAGTTATAAGCAAACTAACTATTAGCTACAAGTTCTTACCTTTAAATCTTCATCAAAAGAGCCATTATTCAAAAGGGATTTCTTCACAATCAGCACGCTCGGGGCTTGCATGCCCCCGGCCAGTCGCCCGCATGAGAAGATAGCCGCATCCTTCTGCACCATGCGGCTGTCCTCCAGTCCTGGCAGATCCGGGTTCATGTCCAGGGTGCACCCCGACCCGGCCACAGTCTGGTTCCAGATGGCCAGCGCCCCGTACTGGTGCAGGATGAGGGTGGCGGCCACAGTATCCACCAGGACTCCGGTGACCTTGGATGCCGTAGCGAAGCAACCAATCAGCCGCAGACCGGAGGCGGAGTGAACTTGTAGTTTAGCCTCAAGGTCATTCAGGTCTATAAAACCTTCACGAGTCTCCAATATGTAGATTATCTAAAAAAAATTACGAGAATAATTTATTAAAAAAACAAATTATCACAGAGATGAGAGAAGTAGAGGCAGATAGGATAGACCGCCACACAACTCTTTCTCCGCACACATTCCTTGATTCATTCACATTCATACATATTCTGTTATTCCCACTCTTGACATGACCCAACTCAAGTATTTGATTCACTTGATCGAGTCATATTATATATCTTCATTGGGCGTTCCCGACTTTTTCTTTTTATATGAATACCGCACAAGAGTCCCAACTGCTCCCGTCTGGAGCTATTGAGACTATGGCATCCCCAATTGGGGTATGTTGTGAGGCTGAAGGTAATGGGAACAGGAAGGAGATGGAAAGAAGAAGGTGGGGAAGTACCTTGATATTCAGATCTGGTAAACAAACACGGCACAATGGTCTTACACCAGGGTGATACTGAGAGTATCTTCCACTCTGTATAAATACACTACATATTATTTTAATTACGTAATCAATATATTATAAAAGAAAGTCCAAAAAGTGTGCAGACTTCAAAAGCTCAGAAACGAGTCCCAGTATGATCAAGGGAGTTATATGGTGTGGTAGATCTTTATCCCCCCTTCAGGATGAGGGTACCCATTTTTACCTAAAGGGCATGCTTTTGAAGATATAAGGGCTGGAAGTTTCGCCCTCTAGAAATTTAAAGAACAGTCTTCCGGGAAGTTCTAGAAGGTTCGATAAAACTCTAGAAAGTTCTGGAAGGATTGGCAGAGTATTTCGGTGAGTCGAAGTAAAACTTCTTTACGTACGCTTGACTTGGGGAGTAAGCTGGTGAATGCGTTACGAAAATTGTGATGCGAACGGTGATCGGGCGAGGCGAACGGTCGGGTCTTTACGTTCTGAAAAGTGTGATCGGACGAGGCGAACGGAAGTTGAGAGGGAGATATAAGTTAGTGAAGTTTTTCTTCAGTCGTGTGGTCTAAAGAACACTCGTTTTCTTTTTCTAAATGTTTCGTGAATGGAATGTTCGCTAATGCTCTTGAAGGAACATTCCAGAACACTCTCGTTCTGGGTTCGACTCCCAGTTGCAACCATTATATTTTTAGTTTTCAGTGTCTTGTTCTCTTTCATATTTTCTTTCAGATTATTAATGTTTTCTTATTCTTTAATGATATATAACAATTAATTAATCCATTTGCATCCGCGACCTTCGGATTGCTAGTCCAGAGCCTTTCCCCTTGACCACGGAGGCCGTCAACTTGTTACTATTTTGTTTTCGCCAGCAACTTTTGTTGATCCGAAACCATGAATTCAATATGTTGATTTCTCAGAAATCATAGGAACCTCCTACTCATTTAAGCACGTACAGTTGTAAAAATTAACGCTAAACCTCTGTTTATAAGAGCAAAAGAGAAAAAATCCACTGGAGCGCTTTTTGCCACAATATGGCACCCTTTAAAATACCCCGGATTGCTTTGCTGCCAGTTTTAGGCAAATTTTCCCTAGACGCATAAGATTATTTTTTAAATTATTTCCATATTAAAATTCGGAGGTATGATTTTTATAACGTTGGCGGAAAATATTCAAAATAGTCACCAAAAAATCACAAGCAATCGGAGGAAAAAGTTAAAAAAATCGCGCTGTCGCTCGAGTGGATAAGTACCTGAGTGTATTGGCAACCCTATTAGCACTTGACACTTATAACAGCCTCCCAGAGAAGTGGCACTTGACAAGTTGACTCCAGTCGAGGGTAGCTCGAGTATCCCTGTAATTTCCCTGAGATGAGAATTGAATAAAAGCGCTGACACTGATTGAGGACGAGATGAGAGGGAGAAACGCCTCGATTATGTGGGGTAATTTTAACAATGTGTTATTGACAGATATAAACAACATTGCAAATTGACAAACAAGGTCTACTAAAGCACTGAACAGTAGATATCCTCTAGAAATGTGAACTATACTGATTGAATAAAAAACAGTTTTCGAATCTCAATGGGTCACCCCAAGTGGTTAGCTACGTTTGGTGATTTAGCAGGGGGTGCCCAAGTTCATGGTGTGAGGTTTGTCCGAGTCTTGGCGGCGGATGTGTCTGCCTACTAACTGCGTGGCAAGCCGGATCGGGAGAGACTGAGGGAGACCTTTTTACCTCTAAACTTGCCTTGCACCGATGTAGCAGGGATTTTTTTTTTACTTTAGCTCCACACAGGAGGCCCTGAGGAAAATAATTTCCCTCAGGGCCTATATCATCTTAGGGGATGTTGTGTGGAGGGTATTTTTAAGGAAAGGAAAGATAGGAAGTACTGGGAAGGAAAAAGGTATGAGTGTGGGTAGGAACCTGGGGGTCAGTGTGTCCAGGATTGACAGTATGAATCCATCCCTCCAACTGCGGTGCAAAGCGATGAGTCGAGTCCGGCTGGAAAGGTCAAAAGGCCCTAAATCAGTCTCTCTCGATCCGGCCAGCGCAGCAGGTGGGCAGACACATCCGCCGCCAAGACCTGGACAAACGTCACTCCATGAACCCGGGCACCCCTGCTAAGTCACCAAACGTAGCGAACCACTTGGGTGACCTATGTCAGAGGTGTCCGTTATCGAAAAAATGGTTCCCGGGGCGGTGGTACCCATACCCGCCTCCCAAATGGGATGGATTCGTACGTCCATCAATCCTGGATACACTGAGTCCCATTTCCTACCCACCACAGATACCTTTTTACTTCTCAGAACGTCCACTCCTTCCTTTCCTAAAAATACCCAGCATCCCCAAAGACGGTATACGCCCTGAGGGGAATTATTTTTCTCAAGGCCTCCTGTGTGGAGCTAATACAAAAAAAACTATTTAAGATATTTGAATTTTTTTATCAATTTCACATATTTTTATCAAGTTCACGTCTATGGTTTATTTCATATTATGTAATTATGAAGCGCGTAAGTTAAAAAAAATATCAGTTCTTGAAAGAATTCGGGTCGTAGGTACTTATAGGGTTGATAGTGAAAGCCACAAATAATTATTACTCTTATATAAAATTATTAATTCTTTTGTATAAAAAAAATAACCCACCCAAATAATTCATAGCCTATGCTAAGTACGATTTCCAATGAATACAAAGTTGAATGAGGTCACGGTCCTCGATCATTTCATTGAAATCCCGAAATTCTTAGAACGACAAACGACATATCATTACTCTATGTCGTCTGCCACAATCGTCGAAGCGTACACCCCAAAAAGGTCAAAAACACCCTCGGGCACAACTACAAAATCCCACTATCATTAGGAATAATGTCCCTGTTTGAAAATCCACCGTAAAAAATGGAGGCGTCTACTAATATCTACAGGAATTCCAAAAACTAAACAAATCGGACTAATGATTAATAATTATTAATAATCAATGAGAACCAAAGTGAGGATGAATATCTACAGCTCAAACTGTTGACTAATATATATGAGAACCAAAGTGAGGACGAATATCTACAGCTAAAACTGCTGACTAATATCTACGGAACAGGTGATATCGACGAATATCTATAGCACTGGCAGAGGTTGGATTTGCAATTATGTATAGCATATTGGCATAACGTAATATTTCGTATGCAGTTTAAAAAACTTAATTTATGTTTAATAAGGTTAGGTTAGGTTAGGTTATAAATAACGCAATATTACGTTATGCCAATATGCTATACATAATTGCAAATCCAACCTCTGCCAGTGCTGGAGATATTCGTCGACATCAACTGTTCCATAGATATTAGTCAGCAGTTTGAGCTGTAGATATTCGTCCTCACTTTGGTTCTCATAGATATTAGTCCGATTTGTTCAGTTTTTGGAATTCCTGTAGATATTAGTAGACGCCTCCCTACAAAATCCCACTATCATTAGGTAAAATGTCCCAGCTTGAAAATCCCAGAGCGTTCGGAATAAAGTGTACTCTGTTTTCGTAATTCTAAATCCGCAGTCTGTGCGGTGGTCGTCAACCTTTGAACCGAATGTGTAAAGGTTTTGATAAGGTTAAAGAGAGGTCACACCTTTGAAATGTTGATGACCTTTCCACGTGCTTAAGAAACGGAGGTTCAGGGTTTTAATGAGAGTTTCGTGGTAAATAAAACATGAATTTATCGACAACTACATAAAACAACTCCCGAGATTCTAACATATCCCACGAAATTAAGCGGGAAAGAACGTCCCTAATGTAAAAAAAACATATAAATCTGATATATTCACTTTTCAACATTCGTTCGCTTTTGGGAACAACTCGCATACACCCATGTAGGTCTCATAAAAATCGTTTTGTCTCCCTTACAATCATGGTGAGAAATATAATCTAAATGTTTTCAAGAATAATCAAAATTATTTATTTTTATTTTTAACTTCATGAATAAAAACTCAAATTGTAATGTTTTAATTAAATTAAGATAATATTAGCAAAACTTAATCGAAACGGTCCCATGCCAACTCAAAATGAAACCAACTCAGAACCACCTCATAAAGGTCATTAACCATTTTTTTAAATATTTTTTTATCATCACTCTTAATCACCTTTCTGATGTGGTTCCGAGTTGGTTTCATTCTGAGTTGGCCGGTCACCAATCGAAACGTATGTGAAACAGTGTGACCGTATCTTTTTCTGATTTTTCTGTTTTCAGATTTTCGATTGAGTTTCGAATATTGTCATCATTTAATTTTATAAAATAGTTAAATAGGTTACGTTGGGCTATGATTATGGAATTATGGTTTTTTTTCAATTTTTGTTTAATAACTTTTAATGAATTTTCAAAAGGGTGTTGAATTTGCATGATTCTGAGTTGTCAGGGAACCAGAAAAAACACCCGGTATATTTGTTTTCTTTTGCTATATAGGTGGTACCTATAATGTGTAGTGCCAATAACGATACTTTAATTTGTAATTTTTTCATACAAGATGAAGATTATCATCAATAAGGAAGTTTGTATAATTAATTTACCTGTGCCCCCGCCTCCTGCCAGGGCTCTACGGCCTCCCGGCAGTCCGTGGCCCCCACGAACACGAGGCAGGCGCCCCGCAACGCGCGCGCCAGGCACGCCAGCCCGCCGCCGAGCACGACGCGGTCCGCACTCGAGCACCGGCACGCGTCGCGCACGATGGAGCGCGCCTCCTCCCTGGAAAAGTAACATCACAATTTAAAGTACAAATAATAATAATACAAATAATGTGTTGCAGACATCTTTTTTCTGACAAATATTATAATCAATAATTATCAGCCTGAAACACTCATCTACATTGAAAAAAATCTTCCGAGAAAAGATACATGCCTGAAACATTCATCTACATTATAATATTTGTTATCTACCCTTTGTGCTATGCATAAAAATCTTGTTTAAACGTTAGTTTATCAATTAAAAATAATCTTTTTTCTAACCTCTTCATCTTTCTCATTAAGGAACTAAACGAAGCAGATTCTTGACATGACCGGACACAAGAATCTCAGTCTTCCTCGGGCGTCCCCAACTTCTTCTACCATTCGCGTATGCGTCAAATATAATATATATAATTTTAATTAATTAATTATTGATGAAATAAATTTTATTTGCGCACGCCGATTTGAACCCGCGATATTCGGATTTTTAGTTAAGAGAGCCTTACCCTTCAATCATGGAAGCTGTCATTCAACCAGATTTCATGATATTGATCAAATATAACAAATTTACTTTTTAATTATTATAAGCAATAATTATTAGCCTGAAACACTCATCTACATTGAAAAAATCTCCCAAGAAAAGAATGCTCTACCATTGAGCTAGGTCGGATTATCTCCTACCCGCCAAATAATTTGATATAATTTAAACATTATTATTTTCATGAAAATGTATTTATTGCCTTTTATGTCTTAATAACACCGCATATATATATTAATGGGTACTTAATGGGAAGATGGAATTGCCATGATGGGTAATTTTACTTCTTTCCACAAAAGAGAGTATTGATGGCGAAAACAAACCCAAAAAGCGGTATAATCACATTGATTGAATATTATTTGGCTTCATAGTCAAATCGTTGAATCTAAAGTAAGTGTGTTAATGTATCAGTGTGCTTATTTTCTATATTGACACAATGCCCACTTGAACTTCTACAGCGCCCCCTAAATGCAAAAAATTTAAAAACGCCCCCCTAGACCTCCAAAACGTCCACAGGGGGGCGCTGGCGCCCCGTTAAGAATCACTGCAACTTAATATCTTTTCTTTTCTCGGGAGAAATCAGAAGGACGCGGGTTCGAGTCCCGTCGGCGGCATGTATCTTTTCTCGGGAGATTTTTTCAATATAGATGAGTGTTTCAGGCTAATAATTATTGCTTATAATAATTGTTACCCTTTGTGCTATGCATAAAAATCTTGTCTTAAACATTATCAATTAAAAATTATTTTACTTTAAAATTAAAGTTTTTTAATCTGTTAAGATGTTATTTTACCAGATTTAATAATATTTTATCAACTTTCAATATGGAAAAATCTCAGCGGTAAGACCGTAAAGGAGGTTGTATCTCTGCAGAGGGGTTATTCGACGTATTATTAATCGTTAGTTCACAGTCGATTAGTTCAAATTAAACGTTGTTGCATTTTAAACCCTCTGAACCCTTAACTCCTCATGTAAAGGGCGGTGACCCTAAAGCTCTAGAACAATTTTCGACTAGACTCACTATCACTAACTAGACTTAAACCTTTTTTATTTAAGTTTTATATTTTTTTCTCTGCTCTTCAATTTTGTGGCAAGAGAGGGAAGGGGACTGAAAATTACAACTGAAAAAATCGGAAAACAAAAACTTATTATAAAAAATAAGCGAAAAGGAAAAAAAAATACATTAACTACACACAGGAGGTCCTGAGGAAAATAATTTCCCTCAGAGCCTATGTCATCTTTGGGGATGTTGTGTGGAGGATCTTTTTGTGGAAAGGAAGGAGTGATCCTGGGTCTTGAAGAGACTGACGTTGTAGAAGGGAGGAAATTAATACAGATGTAAAGCGCCCTTGAGGTGATTTTTCACAAAAACGGCACTCTACAAATTGTCCAATTATTATTATTATGTGGGCAAAGCCGAGCTGTTGAACTCAAGAACGAATCTTAGAAGCGACCAGTTCTAATGTGACAAAGCGTCGCCTCAGTTCTTATTTGTCCAACAGACCATTTTAGTTTTTGTTCAATCTCTACTTTAAAATTAAAAATAAAGTACAAAAAATGATAGTAAATCACTTAAAAAAGAATTATTTTAACTAATGAGTCCTTTAACTTTACGTAAATAACTTTATCTTAAACAGCTTTCATAATGTTTTATTAAAATAATGAAAGAAAACCTTTTCCTCCTGTAAAATTTTCTAATGGTCTGTGTCTGTGTAAATACGAACTAAGGCGACGAAAGTCAACCGTGTACAAATTTTAGACAAATAAGAACAACACCGGTCAAAATTGGAATAATACCCACCTTTAAAAATTTACGAGGAAAATAATTCCCCTCTGGACCTACGTCTTGGGGATGCTCCGTGGAGGGTATTTTTAGAAAAAAAGGAGAGGAAGTTCTGGAAAGGAAAAAGAAAAGAAGGATGTGTAAAAATTTGGGGTAGTGTGTCCAGGAGTTACGGACGTATGAATTCAATCATCCCATTGCGGTGCAAGGCGATGATCCGAGAGAGTCCTGCTGGAGAGATTAAAAGGTCTCCCTCAATTCAGTCTCTCCAGATCCGGCCTACCACGCAGTTGGTGGGCAGACGCACCACAAAAAAAACACCTGGTTCTGCTGTTTAACACGTTACAGGTATGTAAATTGTCTAACTTAATACATTTTTCTTCGTTTTTTTACAGGGATTTTTGCTCTATTTTAAGTAAGTAATGTTTTATTAAATATTTTCGTTTACGCCTTTTATATATAATCGTTTTTAACATTAGCGTGCTCCCTCTAACATTCGTATTTTCATATCTCTCTTTCAAACCATCTTCTTAAACCAAGAGAACTGCCAGATTTGTTGGAAGGTAGTGGCTAAGAATCAACAAAACTAAACTAATTTAAAAGAGGCCTTTGCCAAAACCGGACGCCAGTAGACCTATGAAGAACAAATAGAATGATATGGCCTTACCTGTATAGACTAGACTGGAGAGAGGTGTGTGATACGGAAGGTCTGGAGGAGCCATAGGTCGGCAGCACCTCTTTCTGGATGAAGTCTTCAATGAAATGTAGAGATCGGCCTGACCCGAAGTAGTCACAATATACAACTGGAAAGACAGAAAAAACACTTATTGAAAAATATGTCAAAATAATTACCAATACAAATCAATTTCAATTTATCGCGTTTATTACCTATACTAAAGCTAGAAAATGTATCGCACAGAATCAAAATGAGCCAAGAACTCAATGATCTAATTAATTAAGGTTAACTAGGATTCTGTAGATCCCAAAGACTGCAATGTGTTAGGGATTGTTCCTGTTATTATTCTGATTCCTACCCACATTTGTCCCTACCTACAGTCACAAGTAGAGTGCCTTGACAGTCTTCAAAGTGACAAACCATGTTCTATAAACAGTTTCTATTGTATCTGCACTTCTTTGATAAAATTACGAGTTCCGCGAAAAAACTTCAAAAATACAAGTGTGTTAATCGGTACAAAGTGGAAATTGGACAAAGACACTATTATCCTGCTGCAGTGAGTTTATGCAATCCATTTTTTTACCTCCCATAGAATTTCTAACATAATGAGCTGGACGTGAAGAAAGAATGAAAAAATGAAATTGAAAAATGAAAAATGAACCCCTCCAGATACTGAGAGGGCTTACAGGTGAACGAGAAAAAACAATACGAGGGACAAAAGATAAAGATAAAGCAGAGGGAAGAAGAGAAACAATGCTTTTACCAGAAGCATAATATTAAAGATAATTTTCCCAGATGTTATTAAAAAAAATTGTAAAAAATTAAAAGGATATTTTAACCAACCAGCCTTTTACATTACCTGATTAAAATATGCCAATGAAAACGGTAGCACGTAATTCCTGTAGAAGATTATTAAGGTTATTAATTGCCTGTATTCTGTATTCAAGCGCAGAGTGGTGTTATTTTTAGAAGCACTTTGATAACGTTTCCCTATTTACGATTTTGGTCGAAATTTAAGTAGGAATATACCTCGGCGCGAATTGGGAAATTATGAAGGACTCGATAGAGAAATTATGTCAATTTGGGTACGAGCGCTGTTCTCAGAGGCGTAGGTTTATTTTTAGATGTTCTAGGAAACTCTTTCCATTTTCCTGTTGAAATATTGGGACAAAAAGCTCTCAAAATGTACTAGAGACAGATATCGTCGCTCACGTTGTAACACAGCGTATTTAGGAAACTAATATTGTTCCCTCAACCGCTCGTTAAACCTTTAAACAAAAGGGTTAAGAATATTCACTCTGGGTTATCTGAAAGAATTTCAGTCCTGCCAGAAGTTTTTCCTTGAAGATTCGCGGCCAGAACCGGGAGGTAACTTAACTTTCTAGAGTTGCTACATGACCTTATATTCATCTGTATGGCTGAGCGGCGCGGCGGGGGCCAAAATCCAACTAATAGCACCCCTCGACCCTTACCAGCAAAGGACGAAGCGATGCGGAGATGTACAAAGGTGCATTTTTAATATGGCCATATTACCAAGTTAATACTACTTTCGTATTAATTTCCATTGTCTCTCTTCGTAAAAGAAGATTTCCTATAAGACAACATGTTCTAGGAGTAGTCATAGGACGCAGTAAACGAATGCTAATATAAAACATTATAGAATTAATAATAATTATTATTCTGCTCTGTAATAATAATCACGTTTGTCTAGATATGCGACATGAGACATATGGGTGTCATAATAATAACATACAGTGGGGGTACAAATTATTAGTCACACACAATGACGTGTCACACGCGTAAAACATCACATTATCGTCAGTTTGAATATTTTTAAATAGTGGGAAAATATATTTTTATTATTTTTTTAGTTAAATTAGGTATTTTAAACAATTAAAAAATACATATTAAATAATAGATACTAATTTGAAAAAAATGAGTGTACTTTAGACCACACGACTGAAGTAAAACTTCACTAACTTATAAAAGAACATATGACATTGGGGTGACATATGATCATGGGATGACCTGTAACCCGGGGGACCTACTACCGTGGGGTGATCTACGACCGTGGGGTGATCTACGACCTTGGGTTAGTATGTACGCCTTACCTTAGTTGTGCAGTATGTACGCCTTGCCCGATCACCGTTCGCATCGATCACCGTTCGCACCGATCACCGTTCGCATCACACTTTTCGCAACGCATTCATCAGTCGGGCGTGAGTAAAGAAGTTTTACTTCAAAAACACAATCCAAAATGTTTTTTTTAAATAACTTCCCTTGGCGTCAGTTACAGCTTGCTAATATTTTGGTGTGCTCAGAATGCTTTCTAGCAGAAATAGTAACTCCGGCTTCATTTACACTTTTCATCTTCATTTATACTTTTATCTTAACCAGCGAACTCCTTCTTACATTTTCTTCTGTTTTCCAAGTAAATGCGACTAATTTTTCGTTAATTTCAAGCGTAGTAAATTGCTTTCCTCCTTATTTTCTGATTTTCTGACTAGCCAGAGGCATTTTTCTATGATGTTTATTTATAAAAATAAAACGCTAAATTCTTAGGTAAATAACAAGAAAAAAATCTAGAGCAAATAATGCAAATAATAAAAGACACACACTGTGTACAGATACTTATAATATATTTACACAAGTTCAGTTATAATAATTTTCCAATAGAATTGTTGATGAGGTAATAGGTGATAGTAATAGATAACAAATGTCACAGACAGTGAAGGTTGCTGCTGGTTGTAGCTGAATGCATCACGGAAAAGGATTTGATAAACAGTGACCTAATAGCCTTATCAACATACGTAGGTAATTAATTAGTATTAATTTCTCGACAGCGTGTCTATGGCAATAAAAACAATTAACACGTTGGCAGAATCATCTGTTCTGTTTCCGTGCTGTTTTCTTTGCAAAAAAGGGAGAAAAATCAACATGCTTTTTTTGCATTAGCTAATCACAGAAGGCCCAGAGGAAAATAGTTTCCCTCGGTGCCTCTCGGTGTCATCTTTTGGGATACTGTGTACCTATAGGAAATTCTGGGAAGTAAAAAGGTATGAATGGTGAGTTGGAATCTTGGGGTCAGTGTGTCCAGGAGTGACGAACGCATGAATCCATTCCTCCCACTGCGCGTGCAAGGCGATACGCGATGGGTCGATAGGGTCCGGCTGGAGATGTCAAAAGGTCTCCCTCAACCAGTCTCTCCAAATCCGGCCCGCCACGCAGAGGTGGGAAAATGACTAGAAAAACCCCACACCACAAACCAAGGCACCCTTCAACGTTACCGAACAACTTGGGGGGACCTATGGCAAGTTGGTTATCCAATAGGTGGATCCCAGCGTGGCGGTATACTCATACCACCTCCCAAATACTGAAATGACTTTAGTCGTGTTTGGTAACCAGATCTGAAAAGCCAGGTTCTTCCCCAACCTTCTGTTTCGGCGGCATGTATCTTTTCTTGGGAGATTTTTTCAATGTAGATGAGTGTTTCAGGCTAATAATTATTGCTTATAATAATTAAAAAGTAAATTTGTTATATTTGATCAATATCATGAAATCTGGTTGAATGACAGCTTCCATGATTGAAGGGTAAGGCTCTCTTAACTAAAAATCCGAATATCGCGGGTTCAAATCGGCGTGCGCAAATAAAATTTATTTCATCAATAATTAATTAATTAAAATTATATATATTATATTTGACGCATACGCGAATGGTAGAAGAAGTTGGGGACGCCCGAGGAAGACTGAGATTCTTGTGTCCGGTAGTGATACCAGTAGTCTCACAGTTTCCAGACGGTTGGGAGCTATTGAGACAGCGATAAATACCTACTTCATCGGTTTTTCGTGAAATTTAAAACCTATGGCGAATTTTTAAAAAGCAATTTTAGCATTTTAATAATCCATACCTTTCTGGCTTAGTACAGTAGTATAATGAGACCAAATTGAAGTTGTCTCCTAAGTGCAATTGTTATTGAACAGAACACCCTCAAATAGAGGGGTTGAGGGTGTTCTGGGCTTAAACCAGCCCTTGTCGACTGCACACAATCGCATTAACACCTCTATGAATAATTTTTGATTATTAATAATATTCAAATTCGCATTCACACTCCTTCTGATCTCTAAAATTTCAAGTTTATCCAAATGAATACCATTGACATTGCAATGCATTAATTCTATTCCACTGTTGAAGTTAAAGGTATGACTAGTTTCCAACAAATGGTTTGCAAACTCAGAGAAACTGTTATTGTTTATATAACAGTTTTATTGTATAACGGTTTCTTTTAAATGAGCCAATATAAAATTTATTTCCTTTGTAAATTGTTCCATATTGTTCCTACCCATTTTAATTTTTTAATTTTTCCATTGTTACCATTGTCTATGTTTATTATTTGTCTATGTTTGTTATTTTTTCTTTGACACTACGTTCTATGTCTATATTTAAAAAAAAAAATATAATAATAATAATAATAAAAATAAAAATTAGTATAAAACCCTGATGAAGTAAGCTTGGCTTACGAAACATGACGGTTTTTTTATAATTAATAAGGAAGTTGAGTGAAAAATATTTTGACTTATAAAAAATATGTTCATGTAGATCAAAAAATATCGATTCTAAATATATAAATATATTTCTATATTGTTATTCTTAGAATTAATTAAACCTTCTTAAAAATCCATCAAAAAGCTACGAACTAAAAACGCTTCATGAATGGTCGAAAGAATTCTGACGTCATTGGAACCTCAGTTTGTATAAAGAGCGGATCACCGAAATGTCTACGGTGCATCTCTTTCTATTACACGAGAGATGGTTTGTGTATGATGAGAGAGGTGTATAGGCCAAACGTCGTTTACTTATGGGCCAAACGGTTTTGCATTCTATCCCCTAAAAGTCTTTTTAAGTTTAGTAATGGGTGGTTTGGTATATTAATGGTTTAGTAAACAAAGTTTATGAAATGCAAAATCTGTTTAAAAAACCACATACCATGTCAGAAATCGGATATATTCAAGGCCAGTCCGACTACCTACAAATCGTTGATTCTGACATGTTAATTTTATATTTAAAATAGATAATACTGACCACATAAGTGCTGAAATTTGTGGAGTTAAAGCTTCCAAGTAAATACATCAAATTATTAATTGTGTTCATTTGTATGTTACAATAAGTAAAATACATTTTTTCAGTATAAATAATAATCATTACGTATTCTCTACCCATCTGACATCTGATGTTTCGCCGTAAACCTCACTAGTTTTGTGCAAGTATATTAAATTTATTGATTGCGCAGAAAAGTCTCACAGTGAACTGCGCTGTAAACCGTTATCTTACTTTCGGTCTTTACTTTTTTGCGCGGCGGCCTGAATTGGCGGGTGACACTTCAACCAACGGCGATCGGCCAGTGACGGCAATACCGTGTTTGTGAAGAGTTTTGGCGCGAGAAACAAAAATTCTACCTTTAAATATTAATTTAACCATGAAAACTTGATCAATTTTCTTTTTTTAAAATAACATCAATTCTGATCGACGGTTAACATTGATAAAAAAAAATTACTGGAATTGCTTATTGAAGAATTTAAAAAATCTCCATACAAAATGCCCAAGCGACGCAGTTTTCTCAGTTTAAATGACGTCACACCCACACCCCGCTTCTTACCGCTCGGATCCGCTCGTTTTGGCGGGCTTAATAAAATTTAAACTTTGAGAATTAATTTTACTATGAAAACGAACTTTAAAAAAAAAATGCCAGTATTTAAGTTTGAATGCGAACATTGATAAAAAAAAATAAAAAAAATGGACTCAACTTCCTTATTATAGTGGTAAAAACAAAGTAATTTATTAATTTGAATAAAAAGTAAGTGTCGAGAATTCGTACTATTCAGGGAAAATTCCAAGTAATTTGGTCTAAATAGGTAATTTCAAAAGAATGAAGAGATTTCAAATGAGATCTAGTCGTAGTTAGTTCTATAATTATTTGGATAACCTCCGTGGAAACTGTTTTGAAACCAAATAACAAATATAAGCACTTAATCAGAAAATAAAATTAAACTATGTTAACATGTTAAACATAGGAATAAAAAAATAAAGACTAATAGAATTTCAATACTCAAATAAAGGCATAATAGAAACCAAATTAAATTATCAACAAAATCAACGTAAAATTGGACAAATTATGAAAATATAATGAAATCAACTCAGAATATTTAAACTACTAAATGGAGTGTATAGCGGGGTAATTAAATGAAATTAATCCACGCTTTTCTTCTGTAAACACAATGAGTCTTTATTTTTATTTTATATTGGATTTGAGTGTTACGTGTAGTTGTGTTTTATTCTTATTTTGTACATTATTTTTATTTTTTTCTTGGGTGGGCATAGTCAATTTACACAAGTAGACAGTTCAATAATCGTAAAAAACAGTAGTAACTTAAAAGTACAAACTACAACAGTAGCTTTATGGTTATTATTATTATTATAACTCCAAAGGACACTAATTGTCCCTTAATTTCTCGTCACCTTACACACAAATGATTTACGAATATATTCTCTCTCTGGAGACCTGAAGTTACGCGGGACACCCCGGCGGGTAAACTTAAATTTTTACGATCACACATTTCACACACGACCTTTTATGGGTCGATACATATGTGAAAAACCCTAGCGGCGGGATGCAACCTCTGTATATAGTTCTTCTTTTAACCTTGCAGTGTACTTTTAATTCTTCCGATTAACAATACAATTCCGTTGATCGGGAGTTTTCATAGATTATGATTCTTGTCCGACAGTTGTCTCTATAATGTAATACTACCAATGACAATGACACCTATTGAGACACATATTGAAAGTACCAATTAGAACGCCTTCAATTGAAATTTTCAATAGCCTTGACGTACCAAATGTACAGCAAATATATGCCAAAAATATATTATTGAAGCTTTTCAAAAATAATGAATCCTCTACTAGACCATGTATGCATAACACAAGATCGAATAAAAACGATATAAAAAATATTCCAAGTTATAAAACCACTTTCGGACAAAGAAACTATACATACTTTGCAACAAAACTCCATAACATCCTTCCCCAAGACATAAAACTAATAAAAAATCCTAATGAATACAAATCAAGAATAAAAATATGGCTAAAAGAGGTCAATGAAAAAACCCTAATGAATACATTAAAAACGACATAGAAGACAAATAAACCATATTTAAATAACTTTAGTCCGCCTCGGCACAGGACCCCCTAGTGAGGAGGACTAAGAAATACAATAATTTATACTTAATTTCACCATTATATCTTGTATGTAACAATTATTTTATATAGTCGCTAAAATAAAAAATAAAAAAAAAACCTTAAAACTACACATATTCTGGCGACATCTGTTGAGAGACATTGAAACTACATTAACATTTTACGAACACCATAGACCCGTGACACTCGATGAAAATTCAAAGTAGTAGATTAGTACTCGAGGCCTAATCAGTCTTCATATCATTCTTTATATTATATAATATTATACATATTGTTATATTCTCCAGCCCTATGCTATAAATCACACATATTAATGTCAACCTTTTATGCACTCATGCGTTTCCAACAAACACATTATTTTTAATTGATAACGATTAAGAAATATCGAAGGGATTAACACCAAAAACTGATTTCCTGCCTAACCCATTTTTTGTGCCTAGTAGGTACTTACCTATGAGTCTCCCCACCATTCCTCTATTCGGGCATACTGAAAATGGTACCTATATAAACGAGGACTTAGCATTTCTCGAGGTTCACTTCCTTCAGTTCACTTCGTTCACATTTACACCTAACTAAGTGCAGGTTACACGCTGCACTTTTGTTCACTTCGTTCACTTCCTTCAGTTCACTTCTTATTGACATTGTCTTAATTATAAGTTACTAATAATACTTAATTAATACTTACATCTTTAAATAAAGTTCTTATATTAAAACTATCAAGTTATCATTCCTACACAGAACTGTTCCCAACTTACCTCAAGACTCAAGACATCATCTACATCTGCATCACAACTGCAGATATTAATTACCTCATCTGTAAACCATCAAGACAACCGGAGAGAATTTCTCGACACTGCTCGCTGCGAAGGAGTTAATTATTATTTTCCTGCATCCTCAACCGAGGGTCGTAGCAATAGGTACATAAAATTTTGAAGTAGCTGCTCGTATCAACGCTTCTCTCGATGAAGGGCCATAAGTGATAGGTATGGTATTATCTGGGCCAGGAAATTGGTCATCGTCTCGGGTACTTTAACAATTGGACCAACAGACAGGACTTGTTGTTGAAGAAGTATCTTATAATCCTACAGAGTTGGATGTCACCGTTTTGGTGATGCATAATGGTAGTTAAATAAACTGGCTGATTGATAAAGCAGTGTATGTGTACATACATAAGAACAGACTGTGCGTCGCAATAACGCAAGTAGAAGCTACGACCTAAACAATATATTAAACAGGGTGTAACAGCAAGTACCCGAAGAATTTTCAGCAATTATTGCTGAGCTTTGGAGTAAAAAATGTATGTCATTTTGTTGTCCTACGATATTTTTTCAATTAAAAACAAACAAAAAAATTATATATTTCATTGCCGAAAACATTGAAAAAAAGTTTAAAAAAAATTCGAAATGCTCAGATGGAAATGCTCAAATTGTTTTTTTGGGTGGTTTTTATGATTTAGATTCATCACACGTCGCCACTGATATTATACGTCGAGACGGGATCAAGCAATACACGCGCTGTTTCGTGTATTACGTTGTGCTAGAACGAGACGAAGTGCTTGTAACCCGTCGTCGCTCTGCTGTACCAGATTACTCAGTTGCGACGTGTGATGGAAAAATATGCTCAGGAATCGCTGGTTAAAATCCTTCGGGTATGGGTGTTACACCCTGTTTATATGCAGAAGGCATATGATATTTGATTGCTGAAAGATAAGAGAAGAGGTTTCTTGGATAAATAACTTGAAATTCTTGAAGTATAGCTAGACTGTGAAAAACAAGTTTCTTACGAACGATATGAGTAACAGATTTATTAGTTTATTTAGTACAAGAGAACTTATGTAAAACAATTTTCTAATCAAACGAGTCCATCTAGAAGTATTTTTCATTCACATATATCTTATATCCATCTATTGATATAAAGAAGGGTGTCTGTGGCGGATGTAGGGCCGGCGCGGCGTGGATTTGATTCTTATAAAAAACCACAGGTTTATTCAGAGATTGCCGAAATTTTGTACACATGACTTTGAAAACAAAAGGAAGGTCACTAACTACATCTGATTTCGAAAAACTTTGCGTAAAGCCTGGGTAACGCCGGGAACTTCAGCTAGTCATTTATACTAATCTTATAAATCTTATAGATATTATAAAGGCGAAAGTTTGTATGGATGTGACTTAGTCTTTCACGCAATAAATATCGAATGGAATTTAAAAATTCTTTCACTAATCGAAAGCTACATTATTTGCGAGTAACATAGGCTATATTGGTAAGTTCTGGCGTTATGAATAAGCTGTGGAGTTATGAAATTATTTATTATACGTTTATTGGCAAAGCGGGTTGCTAAGTAAATGTTTGACGTGGGTTGTCATATTGTTATTTGTTTAGGTTACTATGGAGATTTATTTGATAGCAAAAATTCAAATATGAGTATTCTAATATGAATATTTAGTGTAGAAATATAAAAAAGGTACTAATCTACATTTTGACCTAAGCCAACAGCTATACTAATATTATGAATGCGAAACGGCGCGTATTTGATTGTTGATTGATTGGAAGAAGGGGAGGGGAAAGGCGGGGAAGGTGGAATGGAACGAGAACGCACGGGAAAGGATATGCAGTGAGAATCAATATATTTCTTTGAACGGCATCGCAACGCATGCAGGTGCCGGGTAGCAACTGGTAATAGGCCATACTTGTATCACATTTAAAAAAAAATTCCGGTTTAGGCAAACTTCTGTATTTTTATTTTTTTTAAATCGTATTTTTGAAACCCTGGCGATTTTTTGAAAATTTCAATCCGAAAAATCAGACCATTTTTTATAAACCGGAAAGACGGGACATAATTTTATGGGTGCGAAAAAACGATAATTACATAGCCGAAAATCATTTTTAAAAAATAACGTTTTCCACACAAATAGCAATAAATTGTACGGGGTTCTCTTTGTAACATCTTTAAAAACACCACCATCTTTATCAAAAAATCAAACCAAAGGATAAGTTCGCATAGAAAAAACAATAAATCTAGTGAACGTTAAACGCAAATTCAAAAATTCGCCGGAAATCAAAGTGAAGCCATATAAAAAAAAATTAATCAGTGTGGAATTTTACAAAATTAAGGGAACATAATCGGAGACGGGACATTTTTATGTAGTGACGTCACGAGCTCAAATAATGGATTTATTAATTTAAAAATAAAGAAACTATACATTTCTAAAAATTTTTACAAACATTTTCGTAATCTTAGTAAAAAAATCTATCCACACGATTTTTTCCAAGTCGTTATGAAATCCATGCAAGTGGCCTATTAATAATAAAGAATCAATACATTGTCGATAATTTAGTGCTATCTCATAACAACAAATTTCCTATTTGGGAGGCGGGTATGGGTAGCGCCGGCCCGGGTGCCATTTATTGAATAACCAACACCTCATCCACAGTTCACCACAAGTAGTTCGCTACATTTGGTGACTTAGCAGGGGTGTCCGGATTCACCGGGGGGTCTTAGCGGCGGGTATACCTGAGAAAAGCTTTTTTTAAATAGTAATACCTCACAAGAGTCTCAGCTGCTCCCGTCTGGCGCCAGTGAAACTATGACATCCCCATTTGGGGTATGTTGTGAGGCTGGAGTAGCGAGGGGAAAGAGATGGGGAAGTGGAAGGTGGGGAAGTACCTGGCTATTCAGATCTGGTTACCAAACACGGCTAACGTCATTTCAAGCAGTGCTTCAATTCTAAATGGTGGGCTTACACCGGGGCGATACTAAGAGTATCTTCCACTCTGGAACGTACCGTAAATATACTATACTTTATCTTTAATAAATAAATTGTGAAATAACACAAATTATTCAAATAAAACAAATTTACAAATTATTCAATTCAACAAAATGGAGGGATGGATTCAAACTTCAATCACTGCTGGATACAATGGCCTTCAGATTCCTACCATCCCTCTTACCCTTTTCATTCTCAAAACTTCGTCTTCTTCCTTTCCACAATACGAAGCACCGCACAAAGAGGAGACCGAGATAATAGGAAACACTGTGTAATGTATTCTATCTCATGCTCTGGCAGGCTAAATCCAATAGATGTTTGTGTTTGACTCTTTTTAGTGTCCCTTTTTCATTTTATTGCGTTTCAAATCACAACGGTAGGTACTAAAGAAGTTTTTACTTCAAAGAGACCCCCCCCCCCCCCCCCCCCACGCAGCAAGTACTCCAAGCATCCCCTAAGATGTTTGGGAGCAAATATTAAAAAATAATAATAATAAAATAATCTGAAACTAAAATCATTTTTTAATCAGGTCATACGTCATATTTTTCCATACCACAGTCGACACTGACACAATTCAAATGTAAATAATATTAAATAATATGCAATCTATTCTCTATTCACAACGTCAAATGTCATTATGTAAACAAACCTATCAAGTTGATGATATATAATGTATATTGTACCACACAATAATAATCTAGTTAGATGATAAAAGTGCATTCTCAGCTTTACACGCGGAGTACAGCTGGTCTGGGATGTAAAAATTAATGATAAACAATAATATTGAATGTTTATTGTCAACTATTCGTCTAACCTTGTTGAAAAGATAAGATGTTTGTAAGATTGCTGGTTGTTAGTCGTTATGTACCTTTTCATCTAGGATTGTCAACACCGAAATTATAGATAACATGAAGTACCTACCTATGTGTATCTGTAATATATACATATATAAAGAAGAGCGTCTCTGTCGCCTCCAAAAATACATTGTCTAGTTTGTATACCTACTGGCGTTCAAACGGAGGCGTCTACTAATATCTACAGGAATTCCAAAAACTGAACATATCGGACTATGAGAACCAAAGTGAGGACGAATATCTACAGCTCAAACTGCTGACTAATATCTATGAGAACCAAAGTGAGGACGAATATCTACAGCTCAAACTGCTGACTAATATCTATAAGAACCAAAGTGAGGACGAATATCTACAGCACTGGCAGAGGTTGGATTTGCAATTATGTGTAGCATATTAGAATAACGTAATATTGCGTATGTAGTGTGAAAAACTTAATTTATGTATGTAAAAATGCCTAATATCGGACTATTGGACACATTTAGCTGATTATTAAGCTGCCCTCTGTAGGTATTAGTCCCACCTACGCTCCATAGATATTAGTCACCAATGGGACCGTCATAGATATTAGTCCGACCTTAGTTCTGTAGAAATTAGCCCTCACTCTGAAGTTCATAGATATTTGTCCAACATATGAGCTGTAGATATTCGTCCGACATACAGGGTGTAGATATTAGTACCTGGAGTCGTTCAAACCAGGCAATTTTAACGATTTTTGGAGGGTCCTAACTCCTACAAGAGAAGTAACTTATCAAAAAAAAAAAAAAGGAAAAACGTACCGACTCGCTTGTGGTCGATAACTATATTATACTAGATGGTACCCGGCATGCGTAGCTATGCCATTTAATAAATAAATTGTTTCTCCCTGCGTGTCCTTTCCCATTAGTCCCGATCCCCTTCCTCTCCCGCGTCCTCTTCCTCTCTCGCATTCCCACTTTGCCTGGTCCACCTTCCTCTCCCCTCTCCACTCCCCCCTCCCACAATACATACATTCAGTCCCGGTATATTCAGTTTTCAAACAGCTCGCTTGCCACCTATTGCAATTTTTATACAAATTTCATAATGCCAGAGCTCACTACTAGTTTTATACAAACCTTCTCCTGACAATAACGAACACATGAAAAAAGAATGATCCAATTTGGTGCAGTCGTTCGGAAGTTATGCGCGTACATACATTTCGGCGATTCATTTTTATTTATATAGATAGATAGATAGAAGACAGAAAGATAAAAAAATATTGTCACTAATTTCAAAATCCAAAGAGGAATTTGAGGAATATATTTGTACGAACAAAACAGCCCGATTTCCTATTAACCTTCAAAACAAGAGGAAGGTTTGTACATTTCTAAAAACTATCCACCATCCCCTTTCCCCAACCCATTCCCATCCCAAGAGAATTTTGATGCTTCTTGATGAAATTTGTCATATTTTACTTGAAGTTTAAAATAAGAGGAAAATGAATATCTATTTGATTTCATTATCATTATATTTTGTAACTTTGGATAAAATTAGATTATTGATGTCAGTAATTACCAAATTATTAATATTTTGAAAGTATTTCTTCCATCTCCTTTTGCTCTAAACCGAAAAGCTAAAATTAGTTTAAATTGTTACACTCACGAAGCTTAAGCCAAGCAAACCGATTGCCAAAGATATACTTTTAGATAAACTGGCGGTTAAATACAAATCTTTTGTTTAATTTGATAATATGTATGAATTACATGATAAAACACAAAGTGAACTACGAAATTTTAAATAATAATGTTTTTCACATATTTCTTACGAGATCCATCTTAAGAGTTAATAACCAGACAAAGCTGAAAAATGACATTTTTGAATGAGCTCATAGACGTGTCGAAGCTTTTTACAGAAAAACGATAAATTGATTTCGAAAGATCGTTATTTTATGTGGTAAACTTATATTTTAAATTTTGAAAAAGTTAACATTTTTTTAATAAAAAAATAGTTTTACTGTTGGTCGATGGCAATATTTGTTAATTTTCAAACGAGTAAAGTTATTATACAATACATATATCATACCAAATAGTAATACAGTATTATAAAACTGTTCATTATCTAGGCAAAATATGATTTAGAATTTTAATTTAATTTCAAATAAAATCATTAAAATAAAAATCCAAGCACCCGTTTTGTGCCGAAAATACTACAACTTGACTTATTTATTACACACTTACAAATTGATTTCTCTCGGAATTTTTAACACAGAAATTTAACTTAAGACGTTATTGAAATATTAGAAATAATTTTTAACCAAAAATATTTTCTCGAGTATATAATTCTGTTGAATTTGCGACACGCTTTTGTGAATATTTTATTCTGTATTTTGACGCGCACGGCGCTAAACAAAACTCTTAGTATCTGTCGATTCACGGCAGCGAGCGGTCGTGTTGTCCGCGCCGGTCCAGTTCATAACATTTTAAATTTATTCGTCCGCTTAAAATGGGGAGAAAAATCAATAAAGAGAGAACTTTCATAAAAAAATCAAAATTACCACACCAAAAACATAACTGGGAGAAATATAACGAGAAAAAACAAAGATTAGTAATATTTAATTATCATTTTACGTTGTACATACCTTATATGCTACAGGGTCCTTGGAACGAATCTGTCAGATTTATTGTGTATTTTTTATAACATGTTGTTTAATTTTTAGAGAAAAGAATCAACATTCTAAAGTAAATAATGACTGTAAAGTTTCATCGGTATGTGCAATTCAAATTTTTATTAGATATATATTATTATGTACGCGTAAATGGGCTTCGACAAAGTATATTTGATCAATGAAAATGGGTAATAACTTCAATACATTGTGATTCATGGATATTACGGTGACCGATTTATCCGTTTATACCGCGGAAATTATAAACTAGCAATACTACCCAGCCTTACCGTGTATAGGTACACGGTGTCGGGAAATACGTGGTACATTACGGTGACCGATTCAATTGTAATTACCGCGGTAATTATAAACGATAATTTACTAGCATTAATACATGCAAGCAACATTGCCTTATATACACGGTGGCGGGAAACCGGTGGTACATTCCGGTGACGTAATTATAAACAATAATTCACTAACACTAATACCCGGCGTTGTGCGAATTATACGCTCGAAACATTACCTTGCATATGTATGTCGTAGGCCGATCGTAAAATCAGGCAGATCATGTTGCGCCTAGCCACATCATGATCTGCTGCATCGTGAAATGGCGGCAGATCGTGATGTGCCTGAGGCGCATCGTGATCTGCCTGTTTTTACGATTGGCCTGCGACATATACAAGGTGTCGAAAAATACGTGGTACATTACGGTGACAGGTTCATTGTTATTACCGTGGTAATTATAAACAATAATTTACTTGCATACCCGGCGTTGCGCGAGTTACACGCATACTTCATTGCCTTATATATGTCGGCGGTCGATCGTAAAATCAGGCAGATCATGGTGCGCCTAGTTACTTCGTGAAGTGCCTGGCAGCAGATCGTGAAGTGCCTCAGACGCATCAAGAACGGCCTGATTTTACTGTTTGCCTGCGACATATACGTGGCGGGAAACCCGTGGTACATTACGGTGACCTAATTATGAACAATAATTTACTAGCATTAATACCCAACGTTGCGCAAATTATAGACATGCAACATTACCTTGTACACACGGTGTCAGGAAATTCGTGGTAGAAGCGGAAAACTGAGGACTCAAATTTCACCACGGGAACAGAAGCTTTTTACCATACTTTTTCTTCTATTTTTAACTTATTTATTTTTCTTTTTACGAACATATTAATTTATAAACAATAATCTGCGTAAATCGTCCTCAAATTCAATTTGATTCTGAATCTACTTTGCTTAAGACAAGTTCGTCCAGTCAATGAATGATCCAAAAGGTTTTAGGGTGCGTGAGCAGGAACCTAAGCGATTCCTTCAAAAAATTGTTTAGGGTGCTTAGGGTGTAAACATACTAAAAGTCCTGACGTCTAGGTGGTGAGTTAAGGGGTGGGGGGGAGGTCTCAATTTTCAGGTTTCCGCTTATATCTCGAAAACGGTGCGTTGCAGAGGAAAATTTTCTGAAATTAAGTAAAAGCTCATAAAATCATCTCCAACTTTTATTCTTTATGTAATTTTCGAAATCACAGCCGTTTTTGAGTTACACGTTCTACAAACGTAGATATTTTTGAAAAAAATCATTTTACCTCACATTTTTCATCAAACATTCCTTCATGTCGTCTAAAATATTCAACAAAGAAAATAAATTTATATTAAAGAAGTTGTAAAGAATTTAATTTACTTTTATAATATAATTATATATATATATATAGATGCAAATTAATCTCCAACCAGTAAATATTTACAACAATTTTAAGTTTTTTCGTAAAATATCATTTTCAGACAAAGCTGTTTTTATCTCATTACTGACACACATTTTGTTCGTTCGCCCAATAATACGTGTGACCACAGTTTAAAGCCAATTTTTAAAGAAAGTAGAAAAAAATAATATCACTTGAAAAATTTTAAATTGTATTTTATAATGAAAATTATAATTATCTCATGACAAAATTTTACGAAAAAACTTAAAATTGCTGTAAATGTTGACCGGTTTGAGATTAATTTGCATTTGTATATATATATATATTCTAAAAGGGAATTAAATTCTTTATAACTTCCTTAAAATAAATGTATTTCTTTGATGAATATTTTAGACGATATGAAGGAATGTTTGATGAAAAATGTAAGGTTAAATGATTTTTTCGAAAATGTCTACATTTGTGGAGCGTGTAACTTAAAAACGGCTTAAATTTCGAGAATTACGTATAAAAAAAAAGTTGTAGATAATTTTACAAGCTTTTACTTATTTTAAGAAAAATTTCTCTGTGACGCACCGTTTTCGAGATATAAGCAGAAATCCGAACATTGGGACCTTCTCCCCCTCCCCCCGCTAGCTCACACCTAGACGTCAGTACTTTTAGTATGTTCAGACCCTAAGCACCCTAAACAAGTTTCTGGAGGAATCGCTTAGGGACCTGCTCACGCACTCTACACCTCCTTCCTTGACTGGACTAAATGTGCACATCAGCGTGGAAAATGAGACAAATATTCCTATTATCGTTTTCCAGTGATTTCGAAAGTTTACCCACATCCATTCACATTTTATTTTTATAAGATCTTTATTTGCTTTTAGCAAGCATTCATTTGTCATTTTCTATTTTTCTTTAGCTCTCCGGTAGGTTGTTTCTTTTTTTACCCTTAGATTAATTTAACACACTAATTTCGGTAATAATTATATATTAGAAATGTGTACTCGCTTTATTTAATTTTTTGACAGATGATTTTTGAGCTTACTAACGACGTTCATTCGAAATGTAAATTTCTGACGCCTCTCTAATTTGTCAAAAAAATATACATACATACATATACATACATACATCTTCTTCCCCTTGTCCTATTCGGGTCGGGGACCCATTGCATCGACAAGGCTCCTCCATAAGTCCCTGTCTTGTGCTGATTGTTCGGCCTCTGTCCATGGTAGACCCATCCTCTCCTCACACAGTTTCTGGAGTTGCCTCGCCCAACTGTGTCTAGGGCGGCCCACTGGACGTCTTCCCTCTGGAATCGCACTCAGTATTTTCCTCGGAATTCGGTCATCAGGCATTCTTAGTACATGCCCAAGCCACCTCAATTGTGATTTTTCTATGAAGAGTAACAGTGGTTCAATGTTTAGATCATCTCGGATCGTCGAGTTTCTTATATGATCCCATTTCGTAACTCCTGCCACTCCTCTCAAGTATCTCATTTCGGCAGCTTGGACTCTGGAGCGTGTTCGTTCATTTAGCATCCATGTCTGGTGGCCGTAAGTGAGCGTTGGGCGGTATACCGTTTTAAACACTGCCATCTTTGTCTTGGTGCTAAGCTCGGCTTTTCTTATTACTGAGCTGTAGAGAGGACGCAATACACTGCTTGCCGCACATATTCTTCTATCAATTTCTCCGTCTTGCCGACCATCGCTGGAGAACTCGACCCCAAGGTATTTGAACCTGTCCACCTGTTTCAACTGAGTCCCATTAGCGAGTATGTTGCACTGAGTTTGGTCCCTTCCTATAACCATCACCTCCGTTTTTGAGGTACTCATCTTCATTCCCGCCGCCGTGCACTCTTCGTTGAAAGAAATTTGATACTGTGTATTTGAATGGTTATGGATCGTGTTTTATATTAAGAACGACTGGTGAATCCAAATCAATATTTAAAAAAAATTAAAACGCTCTTTAGAAGTTACTTTCTGTTAAAAGAACTTAAACTTTCTCTGGTTAGAAGTTACTTTCTGTTAAACAGTGTTTTTGTAACACATTTAATAAATACTGTACAATTTCTGTTTTGAACTATTACTAATAAAAAGTGTCTTTAACTGGCTGCGAAAGAGAGGCTAGACATATGAATGCACCATGCGCGTGAATTTCCCGTAAAAAATATGGTTTTAATTTGTGATTGTGTAATTCAAATCGTGTTTTTGTTAATAATTTCTGTTATAATGACCAAGTCTCTAATATATTAGTATATTCAGTATATTTTATATTATTTTCAGTTTTATTCTATTAATAATGCCATAGAGACATAGTCCCTGTTACGATCAATGCACTAGGTGAGCCGTGGAACCAGGTCTTCATTCCCTTATCGTTCAACTCCGCCGTCAAAAATGCAATCAACTCTCCCTCCGCATCCTGGTCGGTCTCCAAAGATTTTTCGTCCATGTGTTGCTTCAGGTGAAGAAAGAGGTGTAATTCATGTCATTCATTGCCTTTTTGGTAGGGTTAGGTGGTGAACCCATTTTTCAACCCAAAAAAGTTTCGCCCTGGTTGGAAAAACAGTTCGCAGAGATCCGAGCGCATTTGCGCAACGAGGATTAATTTGCATACTCCATTTTTCCCTCAAAATCATTTGTGTGGTAGACTTACTGACATCTGGGATTAAAATTGCAAGCTTATGAACTTCAACAGGGCTAACTCCCTCTAAATTGAAAAAGCGAATAATTGAGCGCACCTCGCAGGGGGTGGGATTCGACAACGGAGCGTCTTTCTCAAACGAACGCAAAGATCGCACTGAAGCAGCTACCAAGCCGGATCACCGCTCGGTTTTTTGGGAAAGTCTGAGCTAACGCTAGTGCCACCATATTTTGAGAAACAACGAGCAAAGGTAGTTAATTCTTGGACAACCTTCACATTACTGTATTGCGGTCTGTTTTCACTGTACAACTACTAACAGTCCTACTGTTTTTATATTTTCAAGTTCTGTACATATATTATGTAGACTATACTAAAATATATGCTTGTTGCTATATTTTACATATTTTTTATTATAATGCTGCTGTTTTTTTGGTTATCTTTATTTATAGTTGAATTACATAATTTTGGTAAAAATATAAATGTTAAAAATACATTTTACTTTTTTTGACATTAGCTCCATACAGGAAAATATTTCATAATAAGAATAAATATGTCATCTTTGGGGATGTTGTGTCGAAGGTCTTTTTAGAAAAAGGAGGGAGAGGAAGTTCTTGGAAGGAAAAAAGGTATGAGGGGTGGGTAGGAATCTGGGATCGGTGTATCCAAGAGGATGTATGAGTCTATCCTCACCACTGCAGTGCAAGGCTTCCGAGAGAATCCTGCAGGAGAGGTCAAAAAATCTCCCTCAACCAGTCTCTTCCGATCCGGCCTGCCACACAGTTGGTGGGCAGACGCATCCGCCGCCAAGATTCGAACAAACCTTATCCCTTGAACCCGGGCAAGTAAGTCACCAAGCGAAACGAACCCCTTGGGGTGACCTATGGCAGAGGTGTTGGTTATCCAATAAATGGTTTCCTGGGCGGCGGTACCCATACCCGCCTCCCAAATTGGGTTCTGGATTCTGGGAAGGAAAGAGGTACCAGGAGTGGTAGGAACCTAGGGGTCCAAATTGAGTTCCGTTTCCCAAATTGGGTTCTGGATTCTGGGAAGAAAAAAGGTATCAGGGGCATGTAGGAATCTGGGGGTCAGTCCAAGAGTGAAGGACATGAAAAAATCTATCCCTCCCACTGTAAGGAGATGTTTCGGAGAGTGCTGCTGGGTAGGTAAAAGATCTCCCAGGTCCAACCAGTCTCTCCTGATCCGGCCTGCCATGCAGTTGGTGGGCAGGTGCATCCGTCGCCAAGATCCGGACAAATAAATGAACCCAGGTACATGGGGTGAGGTTTTTGAAATTCAATTTAATTTAGATTACCAACAATAATCTCCCTGGTTCCCGGGCGGTAGTACCCATACCCGCCTCCCAAATTACTGATAATACCTATTGTGAGAAGAATAAATATGTAAAAATGAGATATTTCTTACAATCAAACTGAATATCACTCAGTAGAAATACAATTAAAAAACAACAACAGAATTCTCGTAAAAACATTTCAAAAATCAAGAAATTTGTATATTACGTAAGTACCTATTTTATACCCACTATTTTTACGCATTTCACTTGTATCTATTTATGTTTATGCACTTCGGTAAACAAATTACAAATAACTACTTATTCGGAAAAAGCTGGAACCGAGAATTCAATATCGATGTCGTCTGAACCATCCTATAGATATCGCCAGTTGAGTGGGACATGCTGCTTGCGGCGGAGCGAATGTGGTATTTCTATCTCGTTCTAAAAAACTTCCGATCGTGAGGCCGTCTTTTGATGAAATTTGAATTTTCGGCCGCTGGTAATGCCCTCTTAACACTGAGATCCATTTTAGAAAAACTTCTACAAAACCATAGACTTACAAATAGCTAGACGAGAACTTACAGATGAGGGGTAAAAACCAACTATGGCGGGACGAAGAGAGGAAAGAGACTTGTGATTCGCCAATAAATCAATCTAATCCCCCCATTACACGTATCAGTATTCGCATCAGTATTTAAATACTGATGCGAATACTGATACGTGTAATGGCTAATACTGACGCATCGACAAATTACTGACGCGCATCTAGATATTTGGATCGGCCTCATCAGTATTGGGGCGTGGCCGAAAAGTGGTGGGGGATACTAATGCTGTACTGATGCGTGTAATGGCTCGCCGCATCAGTACGTCAGTATTTCTTGCGCGCATGGAGGACGGTGCTGTCTTATCACCTCTAGCTACCACATTTAAAACATTATTACTCCACATTTGTGTATGTAAACATGTAACCAAATTATAGTGCTATTCAGCCAATGAATTCACCTATATTTTACTAATTATCTTATGTTTTTAAAACTGAGAGAAAAATTATTAAAAAATTTTCAACTTTATAAATGCGCGAAATTTGTGCTTTAGTGTTGAGAATTTGCTGCCAGTGGATATTTTCAATATATTTATTGAATATGTTCTACGTTGTTATGTTCCCTATGGCCTGTTTGATAACCTCAGATGCAAACATATATTAGAAATCCATTTTTTCATATGTTAACAGCAAATCAAAAGTATGGTTTGAAAATTATTTTGTAGAATTCAAAGACAATCGTTAAGGTCATAGACTTATAGTCTATTTTAACAACTATATGATAGAATAAATTGCTGGCCATGAATAAAAACTAACTAACTAACGATCACGCCGTTTCCCCGCAGGGGTATGTAGAGAGGACGTACCGCCAAACAACTCGGTCTTGGCACACACTCCTTGCCTCGTTCACATTCATACATCGTCTCATATATGCTCTTCTATTATTCTTATTCTTGACATGGCCCGACTCAAGTATCTGATTCACTTGGTCTGCCATGACTTTCTCGGGCGTCCCCGACTTCTTCTACCATTCACATTTCCGTCATATATTCTCCTTACACTCCTTTCCTCGTTCATTCGCTCTACATGCCCAAACCATCGGAGCGTTCCTTTCTTGATCTTACTCACTACGCTTACATCAGCCTTGCATTCTTTGCGGATCTCCGCGTTTCTCACTCTATCGTACATGGTTTTATCACACATACGCCTTAGGGATCTCATTTCTACAGCATTCAGTCTACTTTCATCCTTTCTCTGCCAATGCCATGAATATGTTTTAAATAATTAGGTACAATAATTGTTTTACGAACGGTAGGAAAATGTGGTCCGATTTTGGACCGAAAGCAATCGCAGAAAAATAAAATCGGTCCCAATCGAACCAAAAGCAATCCAGTGGTAAAGTCTCGGATTGATTTTGTGGCTTTGAGAAGCCAAATTTACCTAAATTCCGTAAAAAAATAATAAAGTTTATGATTTTTAATTTTGTTTTTACAAATCCCAAAATACGTGATAATGTAAAATATTGGCTATAGAGCACAATAATCAGTTTTGTATGTCTCCATATTCAAATTCGGAAGTATGATTTTTTTTCAAGGTCGGAGAAAAAATTTAAAAAATGATCGCGCAGGAATGTTGAGCAATCAAGGAGTATGTTTTTTTTCTGTAATCGCTCCAGTGGCTAAAATGTAAATGGATCTTTGTATTGCATCTTGTTGATGGCTTAAAAATAAATAAATGGGAAGATGATTTTTATAGTCGTGTGGATCAGTCAGAAAAATTTCATCCATTAAATTCAAGTATGAGAATTTTTCTTTTTTGAGAAGCCAGTCCTTCACCCATCGTTAGCGCTTCTCTCGTTTCTTTGTACCAAACGCCAAAATTATAGCAACACAGGCTTTTGTTTCCAGATCCATCACTTTAAAAGCGTCAGTCCCGCAAGGATTCGCAACGATACTGACGTCAGTAATACTGACACGTGTAATGGCTCACAAATACTGACGGTTGTCGTCAGTAATTCGCATCAGTAAATACTGATGCGAATACTGATACGTGTAATGGGGGGATAACAGTAAATAGGCACCTCGCATTATAATATCACCATTTAGTTCTTGAAAGTAAAATCTGCTTTTGAATGAATAGACCTTTTTATATGGGAGCGCGAATTGCCTGCCACGTTATGAACAGATGTGTGAAATCCAAATTCGCAAAGTAAGGTTCTGAGTATTTTCATAGTAGAATATTTTGTTGCCGTAGACACTTATACAAATGTTTCATGATTTACTTATCGATGTCATAGTATGTGTTCCATAGACATACAACGTCCGTGCGTAAAATGTACGATAAGAGCTCGACACTGGTCGGGACAAGAATGATGACGTCACATTTTTTAGATTAACGCGGGGCTCTCGCAAGCTCAGCCGGTTCCGAAAAATGGTTCCAATGGGAGGGGGAAATAACACGCCATTTATCACGTAAGGGCATGTGCATATATTTTGTACGTCCGTGTACAAAACGTAATTTATGAAAATCAATAAAACTTTTCTAATCAAAAAAGCATAATCCTATTCAAATCTATTGGTTTACTACAGTTGTTATCAAAACAAAAAAGCAGTGAAATAATCGATTGGGTAGACGAAGGTTGATAATCGTCAACACTAAAGTATTAAGTTGTTGAAAACAATGACTGCGTTCTACTTTTCATTTTACTACAGCCTTGATGATTTTACTACCAAACATTAAATGCTTTATTGCTTTTTAGTACACAACACATATTGGATATACTACACAATCACAACAGTGGAAATCTTTCAGAATGTTTTCAGGGATAATATAAATAAATATGTTCTACCTGAAAATACTAGTCCGAGTACCTGTAGCTGCCAACGCTGATATTTCTGAAGAAGTGTTTTTGATTTGTCACAATTTAAAAACATGTATGTTTTTGCATCCAAAACTGCTTACGAATTATAGCTTCAGATTCACTTGAAATGGACCGTAACTAATAAAAAACGAAGCGAGACGAAATGGTTTTATTGGATGCATTGGCGGACTAAGACCCGGGGCGGCATATCTGAATGGGAAGCACCTGGAAGGAGAGGACACTTAACATGGCTAAAGTCATTTCAAGCTACTTTTCGATTCTGAATCTTTCACCAGGGATGATTGAGAATATCCATCATTCTGAGCTTAGTTTCTTTATACAGAATTCATACTTTGTTAATTCTATTTCATACTCATACTTTGAATGACAGTTTTCGGATTGACTGGACGAAATATCGAAATGATAATTATTTTGTCTCGTACATATTTTCAAAATTAATAAAATACTTAGTTTTTAATCACTTTTATTTAAAAAAAAAAAAAACATGTTTCGTAAGCAATGCTTACTTCATCAGGGTTTATTTATAACTAATTACAAATATAATAAAGATGTCAATGGATAGGTGGGAGTGGGAAGGGGGGAGGGTAGTAGGGCGTAATTGACATAGGGAACAAATTTAATAAGGGGTTATTTAAAAATATTCAAAATGGATCATAAAAAGATCTAACAATAGGAACTTGTATCGTTAAATAAACTTTTTTTCTGAAAACCGTCTCCAGTTATGATTTTCAAAAGCGAAAAAGGAAAATAACAAAGAATATTAACACAAATTAAATATTGGCCTAAAAAATTACTAGATTTTCAAAGAGAAACTGGTTGTGAAAAATAATATCGTAAGTTTTTAATTGGTTATCTACTTAACAACTAGCGTTAAAGTTCATGTCGTCGGCTCTTCTGGGAAAAGCGAAGTTCAAAAAGTTGAACAAAGAAAGTAACTTTTATGACGAAGGACCTTGAAGGACATTTCGATTTGACTTTCTATGTTTTAATTGGAGCTTTTCTAGTTAATATTCTCATATTTTTAGTTGTACCTGGACTTGCCAAAGCTCATTTAGAGGCACATGGTTAAGTCATGGCAAATACAACGGCATTGTCTCGCCGAAGGAATGTACAATTCACATCACGTCAACAATAATAACTAAACAAATTAGTTCTACACGTGGTAGATTCAACCATTCATAGCGGCAGCGTTATTTTATTTATTATTATTTATATTTGAACGAAAAAGGTTTTATGAAAACACTAAGCTTCGTATTAAAAACAACTAAAAACTTTAATTCCATAGAAGCCATTAAAGTATTACATGTATCTCTAGTTAGAAGCCAAATTGAATATAACTCGGTAGTTTGGTCTCCTTCTTACAAAATTCATGTTGATAATATTGAGCGAATACAAAAAAAAATCTGTGTTTTATAAATTTTTTATTAAATATTCAACTAGAAGACTTAAAATATAATCTATTACTAAATATTCTAAAAATACACACACTAGAAGACAGACGTAAAATAAACGACTTAACATTTTTATTCAAAATACTTAACTCTAAATTCGACTGTTGCGAACTCCTACAACTCATAAACTTACGAATACCGACAGTAACCACACGACAAAATACACTATTCTACTGCAGCATTGATAAGTGGAACTACATTGCCCACTCTCCGATACAACAATTTCACACTATGGGAAATCAGTACTTAAGTGATGTTGACATATTCAACATCAACTTGGCGAATTTTGTGGATCTTGTAAAAAACTTAATTCAAAACTATTCCTTAACTTATATGTATTTTTGTAAACTTATCAAAACGCTGTATTTTGGTGAATTGTGTGCATTTTTATCTAATTTTATTTTTATTATTTCTTTAACTATTTAAAAATCATCCGTCATGAATTAGTTGTTACCAAACATGTAAAAGCCCTCTGGGCGTTGAATAAATAAATAAATACATAAAAAAAGACTTTTTACAATATTAATATTTTACTTGATTTATAGAGAAATTTTTGACTTGTTATTGTCAAGTTCTACGAGTATTTTAGTACGTATTTTTGTAAACCGAAACAGCTATAACAAAAATACATACTAAAATGCTTGATAATAACATTATCAAATTTAAATTTTTAATTATTTTTTTTTTAATTAAATGGAATTCTACGAATTAAATACAAAAACAATTAATACAATGGTACTTAGAAGACAATGAGATGACAACAATCCAATTCGGAGTGAATAATTTTAAACCAAAACTTTAAGTCGTTTATTTTTCTTCTTTTCCATGCAATGCATTTTAGTGTGTATTTAGTAAGAATGTTCAATATTTCTTATATGAATTTGATATTATGGGGACAACACTATTGAATTGTATTCGTGTACTAGTGACAAACGTACGATTTTTATAACTTTCTACGAATCGAATTCTTTGATCGTTCTGATTATAAATACCAGAGTCTTGCCTTTGATAGTTTCTTGTTGTATCTGATTTTCAAAATTTAATTGGGTGTCAAACATAGCTCATAGATCCCTAATTTCGTTGACTTCTTCCAAGATTTTGTTTTCTATTGAGTATTTGAATGATAACGGGGTTATTGTTAGACAAAATGTTAGTGTCTTACATTTAAATCAGTTGATACACCAATTGTGTAATTTATCGATGTTTGACTACAAGATTAGTCTGTCGCTTAAATTGGATATTTCTTTGTATTTTTTATTTATTTATTTATTGTTTCTTCACAATTTAAATATATTGTTTAGCAAATAATTATTAACCCCACTAGGGCTCGCCTGTATCGGGGTTAATAATTTCACAATTTAATAAAGTAACGCACAAAATATCAGTCATTATCAAACAGTTAAGTAAATGCAAATTAATAAAATTTAAAATAACAATGATAAATGGAGAAAAACTGTAGAAAAAAAAAATTAACAACAAAGTGTTGAGAGATCAAACATAATGTTAATATTCATTGTCTCAATAGTTATATTATTTTCAATAATAAATAAGATAACAAATAGAATATACCTTTACGGTTTACAAAAAAATAAAATTAAAAAGATAAGATAATTTAAAACCAATGTTAAATGGAGAAAAACTGTAGTGTGGTGTAGTAGAAAACTGTTGAGAAATCTAACAAAATGTTATTATTCATTGTGTCTTAGTTATTACCGTTTTCAATGATAGATAAGATAACAAAAAAAGAATGTACCTTTACGGTTTCGAAAAAAAAAAAATAACATAATGAAAAGCAAGTGACTCGATGTTAAAAGAAAATCTTTCTTAGAAGGCAACAAGGGAATCTAATATTAAAATAACATAATATTAAAATAAGAACCAAATAATTTTGAATTAAATACGAAATAAAAAAAAAAATTATCAGAACATTTAGTACAGTTTTCTTCGAAATACGATTGTATTTTATTTATGCAATTTGTTATGGAGGTGGCACCTTGGATATGCAACCTGTGTGATATATCGGTAATATGTATAATTTGATATCATCGGCTAATAGTAGAACTTATACATTGTCGAAACAACTTATGATGTCATGTATTAATATAAGAAATAGAATGGGGCCAAGATGACTCCCTTGCGGTAAACCACTAATTGCATAAAATAACTTTGGTTTGGAATATTTCATTTTGACAACTAAGATTCTGTTACACAAGTTACTCGAGAACCAACTAATGCATACAGTTTACTAAGTAATAATTTATTGGATACCTTTAATTTTCAATGGGGGCAACCCGGGCGTTTATTGTTTTAAATTATCGTTTACAAACAAGAAAGAAACCCGCCTCACTAGACTATGTCTGTTCTGAGACGGGTACATGTACATATATTTACAGATGCATACACTTACACACATATACATTTATACATATATACATACACACATACATATGTACATGCATACATTGCATACATATATGTATACATATATTTATACATACTCAAACATACACATACATTTATACATACATATACATACGTATTCGCATAAAGCACATAATCATACATCAAAGCTTTTGAAAAATGTGCACAAATACGGTCAACTTGTTTATTGTTCGTAAAAGATTCCGCAATATATATGAAGTTATGGCAAAATAAAAGGTTAGTAGCAGATGACCTTCCAATAACGAATCCGTATTGGTTTTTAGCTATTACTTTTAGAATTGATGGATAAATTAAATCGAATTAAGGGATTAAAAAAAAATTTGGAGTGCTGATTTTTTGCATATAGGGCGGTAGTTTTTTATGTCTGTGTCATCTTAAAACCGGGGAAGGCTATCGCGATAACTTTAGGTATGTTCAGAGCAGTCTCTAAGTAAAGCACCTGCGGGAGTAGGTATCTACCTACTGCGTTCAACTCAACTTCCGTTGAGATATCAACATATACGATTTTGGTATATTATCTAGGTTTTAGGTTTGGACATGTGGAGCGGATGGATGAGGAAAGGCGTTTAAGGAAAATATATGACGCGAAAGTGAATGGTAGAAGATGGTACTTCCATCATGTCATCCCAGATCATCTTTTGAGATGCTGAGTGTAGGGTCTTTTTGAGGAGAGGAAGGAGTCTTGAAGAGGCCCCATCGCTCCACAGCCGAGCTTTTGAATACTAGAATGAGTCGTAGAAGTGACCCGTTCTCGTGTGTTGTTAAAAAAAAGTTTCTCGACTATGCACCTGTGCCGAAGGGATCAATGACGCCAGTTCCTTAGAGCATCTTCCGTTGAAATATCGATAGAAAACATTATGATGTATTTATGCCAGGTCATATCAAGAGTCAGAATAATATATGAGACGATGTATGAAGCCAAGAGTGTGTGCAGAGAGAGAGTTGTATGGCGGTCCATCCTCTCTGCCTACCCTTACGGCGAAAGAGTGTGATGATTACTTATTTAGTTATCTCGATTCTGATGTTTACCACAAGCAGTAGGATTACAGTATGAAGCTTATACAACAATCCCATTAAATAAGATATGGTTTCCATTATCTATTGTATTCCTTTATTCCTTAGTATAACAATGCATGATTTGAGCTGCGGTTGTGTCCTAATTATTAGTTATATTATCCTATTCTTATCTCTCGATTGGCAGCTAGGTATTAGGTATATTGTTAAAAGCCCTATTGAAATGACGTGACCGCAAAGTATGGCGAAATGCGTGTAATAAATAAATAATAAACACTAAATGAATTAATTAGGTCATCGTCGTATGATTGAACTGTTTAGTTGTTATTGTTAACGCTGATAGAGCCTTTCTGGACGGAGAGTACGAGGGGAAGATGGGAAGGTGGGAAAGTGGAAGGGAAGGGGACGCGGGAGGGAAAGGGAGCAGGAATGAGGTCGCATGGGAAAGGACACGCAAGGGAGGGTTAACGGAGAGGTGGGGTACGATGGAGAGCAGAGGTTACAAAAGGATGACAAAGGAGACATAGTAGCGGTAGAGGACAGCAAGGGGTAAATTTGAAAAATCCACGCTTCTCACGAGGACAGCTGTTATGGCCTGTTATTGTGTGTCAGAAAACATTCTGATTTATTCGTGCAGACGAAAAACAATATAAAAATTGTGCAACCAAAAGCAATCAATAAACAAAATTAAAACACAAACACTTTCTTTCTTTGTGTCTTCCCAAATTGCATTGCAACGCGTGCCGAGTACTACCTAGTAATATAACAATATGTGCTATGAGCAAAGTGCATGACTAGTATTGACAGAAAAAAAATTATACACGTAATATAATTGTGAACACCGCACAAGAGTCCCAACCTTTTTAAGCCAGTGGGACTAAGACATTGCCAATTGGGGTATGTTGTGAGGTTGGGGGAGTGAGACGGGAATGGTAATAGAAGAGGAAGGTTGAGAAGTAGAGACTATTCTGGTAACCAAACACGTCGAAGTCATTTCAAGCAATGTTACGATACTTCACCAGTACGATACCGACAGCATCTCCATTTCTTACAAATATATAAAATAGTAAATAACCAATAATTAATCAATAATGATTGTGACCTAACGTCAATAATAATAAATTAATTAATCAAGAAGTATAATTTATTGCGGACACACAATAAAACCAATCCATATTGATTGCCAAGCAGGAAGTTTAGCTAAATACACATAAAACTTTTTGCAAAGCCATAATCTATAACAGAGGTTCCCAACCTTTTTGGCTCTTTGCCCTCACTCACCGCATAAAATAACACGCATAATGGCAGTTGAGAATCAACTCAACCCGCTCAAAAAGAAGAAGATGGAGAGGTATGTAATTACGAATGTTGGAGAGAGTGCGCTAATATTTAAAGCGGTAAAATTGAAGCGAAAATTGTGAAAATCATTATATAGTTTAAAATGAAGTCGCTCAAAATGTTTGTGAATCTTTTAAATTACGCAACGGATTTTCATACCGTTTTCAACAATAAATAAAGTGATTCAAGAGGAAGGCTTATATGTATAATACATGCTTATTATAGTAGAGAAAAGCCGAGAAATTCAAATATTCAATTCAGGCAGCTGGCAAGCGGGTGGTGAGGATTTTATAAAGGTTGGGTAATGGCGTTGTGCTTCGTTAGCCACAGCAAAGTGTGGCCGGGTCTGCTAGTGTTTAATAAAACACGACTCGTTTAAAATAAATCACAAATATCTTGGAGGCTGTCTAAAACAGCATTTAAAGAAATACTGTGATTTTTTCATACATATAACTTGTAAAATAACAGAATCAGACTTGAAAATAATAATTTTCGGAGCATGTTTTGCGATTTTTATCTATCAAGGGAATTTCATATAATTTGCGTTTCGGCGTGGAACACGGCTAGATTATCTTCAAAAATAACATATATTTTTTTAAGCTCTTAAAAACTTCAAATGTTTAAGGGATATATTATTTATGTATTTAAACGCCCATAGGGCTTTTACATAGAATGCAGAACATGTTTTTTTAATTACAGTGAAAATAATGAGTTTACAAAATACAGATTGCACAATATATGTTAAAAACAAAATATAGGTTACATAAAATATAAGCTTTCAAAATACAATAAATAAAGCATTAACAAATAAAATAGGCAACATAAAATATGAGAAACACAAATAGTCTATAAAATATAGGAGTGGACATAAAGTAGGTACCTAATGTTTAAAATTGTTGTTCACATTAGTTTATGGGATAGGTAGAAATACATAGTTGGCACATAATATGGCGTTTGAAGTTTGCTAAGTTCAAATTATTGTCAAATACATCCATATGAGAGATACGAGTATGTAAGAAATCGGTAGAAATTCATAACCCTAACCTAATGAAACCTATTCATTCAATGTAGGTATATTTTTTCATCCCTTTTAATGATAACAAATTTTATAATCAATAATTATCAGCCTGAAACACTCATCTACATTGAAAAAATCTTCCGAGAAAAGATACTGGCCGCCAACGGGAATTGAACCCGTGTCCCTTTGATCGCCGCCATAGTTCAGTGGTCAGAGCTCCTGACCGGCAATCAGAGGGACACGGGTTCAATTCCCGTTGGCGGCCAGTATCTTTTCTCGGAAGATTTTTTCAATGTAGATGAGTGTTTCAGGCTGATAATTATTGATTACTAGCTGGGTTACCCGGCTTCGCTCAGGACAATAAGATAGTGTTCTGGAATGTTGCACAATAATGTTCCCGATTTCCTATTCCTGATCATTCCACTCCTTCCACAACTTTCTACAGCTCTATGGAACCTTCTAGAACTTTCCGGAAGACTGTTCTAGAAATTTCAAGAGGGCGAAATTTTCAGCCCTTATATCTTTAAAAGCACGGCCTTTAGGTAAAAACGGATACCCTTATTCCCTAGGGGGGATAGAGATCTACCACACCATATAACTCCTTTGATCGAACCGGGACTCGTTTCTGAGTTTTTGCGAGCTGCACGTTTTTTGGACTTTCTTTTATAATACATGCCATATTCAAATAAATAAAATGTTACTCCTTACGTGTCCTTTACAGTGCGTTCCCCTCCAGCGTTCCACTTCCACCTTCCCCGCCACCGCTCTCCCGCTCCCCCGTCCCGCCAACCCCCCTGGCACTGCATTTCTTGACTCCTCTCCCGCGCGGCCCGTAGCCGAAACTTTTTTCTAATACTAACATTTTTAAACTCGTGATATCTTTCTAATTAAATATCCGAATTGAAAAATTCAAAAAGTTAAATAAAGGTATTGAAGCTATCTTGAATATGAAGTAATTTATTGTGATAAGGATTAAAACCAAGATACAAATAAAGAGCCTTTCCAAGCGGCGACATATTAATTAAAATTTTAAAATAAAAGAATACTTATTGTGGCATAACCATAATAGTTAGGCATATGCTGCCGCGACCTTTTTTGTAAATAATGATGTGTTCTATAAAGTCGTAGTACATTATTTTATTCTATCATCAATAGTTTTCGCAGCGCACGCGATTTAAAGAATATTTTAGGTAATTTTTTTACACCCAGGGTTACATTATTGAGGTTTTAGTAAGGATGCCTATTTTTTTTTAAATATAATATAGCCTATGTCACCCAGGGATAGTGTAGCTTCCAAAGATATTAGAAACCCGAGATATGCTATGTTGGCCGCCAGACCGTGGACGGACTACGGCCTACGGAGCGGAGTGTGAATACGGAAAGAATTCGTTCATTCAATTGGTTTTGTGTCGTAACCGCGTGCAGTTTGTGCCTGTTTTATTCAAAATGCCGTCTTGTTCATTGCAACTATGCAAAATTAATACAAGAAATGTGAACTTCAAGATAAATGAAGTTTCATTTCACCGGTAAGTACAAAATTAGAGTACGTTATCAATTTTTAATGATTATTCGAAGTTTTTATTGACATAAGGCCCCGTTAAAACAAACATCGCCGCCATTACGATGCTAGTGATGGGGACGCGAATTCTTTTAAATACCGACCATCGATATTTCGTAATATTAGTAGGGCTTTATAAAAAAAATATAAATATGTATAAACATATTATTTTTGTAGATAATTATTGTTGTAGATGCTGATTGGTGGTAGAAACAAATACAATGCTTTTCTTTTAAAATCATTATTTATATAAATTAATCTTTCTTTGTTCCGCATGCGTTCGTGTACCATTTATTCGATTTTCAATGGAACTTTGGTGATTTTTAGTGTCGGAGCCCGTGGAGGTTTCTATATACGAGAATAATGGTGGGCTCTTAGCATTATAAAATTATTTCCTATACCATTCATCCGACTGGGATGAAACTTTGGTGTTTTCGTGTGGGCACGCCCGTGAAGGTTACAATATATATATATAACGGTAAGATTTGGCGTTATAAAATTCGTAAATGATCAGTTGGCGCATGATCAGTTTGAGAAATGTGCGTGTTTCATATAGTTTAGCCTCAGGAAGGGAAGGAGAAGGGGAAGAGAATCCGGGACGAGGGATCTGATAGGGGGAGAATTATGTGGGTGGGGGAGGGAAACGAAGGAGGGGGTTAGCGGGGGTGAGGGAGTGATGAGAGGGGGGGGGGGGTTCGCGGGATGGGGAGAAGCATAACAAAAAAGCGTGATAATTTATTTATCTTAGGTAACGTATAATTTATATCCGTTTTTAAATGCAGTAACTTATAGTATTTTAATTATTTCAGATTTCCAAAGGACGGAACAATTAAAAAAAAATGGATTGACGCAACGGGGAGAAAGGGAAACTGGTTTCCGACTCGCCATAGCATCATTTGCTCGTCTCACTTGGCCAAAACGATTTTAAACCAGCAACCTGGCCTTTTTTCCCTTCAATTGATGTTATAAACATTTGCAAAACAATGGAAGTGATAATAAAGAACGCTATTGTAGATAAAAATAAACTGAAAATTAAATCAAAAAATAATATTAAACAGGAACTAGTAACCAAAGCCTTACGACATTTCGTTGGAATCAAAGCATTTGAAAATATTTATTTTCATCAATATGACCAATCACCAATGAATAATCATTCAGTTCAACTCACTACAGCCGTTTTGGAAAAATACCTTGATATCCGTTTACATTACTTAGTTAAAAACGTAACACCAAAATTATCGAAGCGACAAGTATTAAACAAATATCTCCACTTTACCGGTCAATAATATATATGTTTTAAATGTTTGTTTGCTAAATGAAATACCTCGTGTGCATACATATTTCTATATATTTTTGTTAATTATACCAAGGTGGGTTTTTTATTTAAATTTTTTTATTTACATATGTTCGAGATTGATGAAAACTAGCACATTAGACATTCAAAAGAGGAGGAAAATAACTGTTTACATATTATTTAAAAAACTGCCTGTAAAACACGGTTAATAAATAGATGATGAAACAAAATATGAAATCGCAAAATAAAGGCCCTAACACGGGTAGAGCACCCAACGTTGCCCAAAATACTTGTCATTATTATTGTAAAATTATTAATTGTGAAACAGAATTGTAAATACTTTCAGTATAACCTTGGTTAAAGACCACCATTCAGAACAGAAAGGTTGCTTTAAATTTATTAGCCGTGTTTAGCGACCAGATCTGAATAACCGGGTACTTCCCCACCTTCATTTTCCTCGACTTCCACTCCTCACCATCTGAAACCTCATAAAATACCCCAATTGCGGATGCCCTAGTTTCACTGGTTCCAGATGGTTGGGAGCAGATGGGACTCTTGTGAAGTACTCAAATACAAAATAAATTAACATGAGTAAAAAATGAGAGTTTCTTTTTATGGATTTTTACAACAACAAAAACACACTGTGAGTGTTATTGTGATTAAAGTTATTGAACAAAACCAAAAACTGTTAAAATTCAGTTATTTAATTATAGATTAGAAACAATTGACTTGGATTTGTTACAAATGGGATACGTTAAACGTGCCCAGAGTCCAGATCACACTTGTTTCGATTTATCGGTTCTGAGAATAAGAATTTTTCATCAAAATTTTAACTGGAACCATTTTTTAACTAAAATGTCGATTTCTGTCGATTTGTATTCTTGTAAGCTTTATTCGTCATCATTTCTATGTATTGCTAATTGCGAATGCGTTCGAAACGTGTACGCATAGAAATCTGTTCTAAGTATTAGTGCCAACGAAAATGACAAGTTTTAAGTGTGAGTTCGAATAGGGGCGTATACTTTAGCGTAAGCGAAGGTGTGTAATAGTATTGGTTAATAATATCGGCGACACGAGGAAATACAGTTCCACAAGGTTTAAACTGCCCATAGCATATCTCCCTTTGTTTATATTATCTGTGGTAGCTTCCCAACAGCGAAAGAATTTTTCAAATCGGTTCAGTAGTTTCGGAGCCTATTCGATGCAAGCAAACACACAAACAAACAAACAAACAAACAAACAAACAAACAAACAAACAAATATTACCTCTTTATATAGTGTGTTAGAAGTGTGTTAGATTAGATAATATTTGTTATCTACCCTTTGTGCTATGCATAAAAATCTTGTGTAAACGTTATAGTATAAAAATAATAATTAACTTTTAATGATTTTTGAAAAAAGGAGTTGAGTTGAGTTGATTCTGAGTTGTCAAGTCCCCAGCCTCCAGTCACCACGTAAAAGATGAGTTATAAGGCGGTCTGGCTAATTTGTTCGCATTTCGGAACAGCTCATGTAGGTCTCATAGAAATCGTTGTCTCCTAAGAATTCATGGTTAGAAATACGATCTGAATGGTGTTAGAAAGAGAAAATATCACGTTTTATATTCAAATCTAAAAGTTGTACACAAAATAATCAAAATTTATGAAACCAAAATTTTCAATCGCAATTTAAAAAAAAAGTTATGAAATGGGAATTTTTTATTAGTTATTTTTTTACATAAAACGATAAAAAAGTGAGTTGACGGTAACGTTTATAATACCTTCATATGTCTAATAAAATATATTAATGTGTTTTTTTTTCGTTATGTTTCCGTGAGCCATTTTTAAAACTTTTTATGTTTGCATTAAAAAATTTAATATTTCAAATATTATGTGTTTTTTTAGAATTATAACATTTGAAAGCATATGTCATCACGTTTCAAAAATAGTTTATAGTTTTTGTAAGGGTCTTTTTTATATTTTTTGTGTATATATCTACCGCACAAGAGTCCCAACCGTCTGAAACCAGTGAAACTATGACATCCCCATTTGTGATATGTTGGGAGGCTGAAGGTAGAGGGGAGGGAATTATTTTTTTAAGAAATGAGATCCCTGAGGCGAATGTGTGGTAAAACTATGTACGATCGTGTGAGAAACGTGGAGATCCGCAAAGAATGCAAGGCTGGTGTAAGCGTGATGTGTAAGATTAAGAAAGGGACTCTCAGATGGTTTGGGCATGTAGAACGAATAAACGAGGAAAGGAGTGTAAGGAGAATATATGATGCAAATGTGAATGATAGAAAAAATCGAGGACACCCAAGAAAGACATGGCCCGACCAAGTGAATCAGATACTTGAGTCGGGCCATTTCAAGAGTCGGAATAACAGAAGAGAATGTATGAGACGTTGTATGAATGTAAACGAGGCAAGGAATGTGTGCCAAGACCGAGTTGTTTGGTGGTCCGTCCTCTCTGCCTACCCCTGCGGGGAAACGGCGTGATGTTTAGTTAGTTAGGAAGGTGGGTAAGTACCCATTCATATCTGGTCATCAAACGCAGCTAACAGCCATTTCGAGCACAGTTTCAAATCTGAATGGTGGTATTACAGCAGGGCGATACTAAACTATTAAATTGAGAAATAAAACAGTTTAATCAAATAAAATTTACTTGCACACGTCGGATTAATAATCGAGAGCCTTACTCCCTCGACCACGGAGGTCATCTGAGTCAATATCCTCACACAAACGGCATACATTGCTCAGATTGGGAATCACTGTTATACAAGTTGCTTCGTAGTTATTTTACACTACAAGCGTTATGATATGCGCGTCGCAATTTGTACAATTTTGTGGAAAATTTCCACTCTGCTATGAATTGCAATACATATAGGTATAATAATAGATATGGTTGCAAGTAATAAATATGCAGTCGTTGGCACATCGCGGAAGGAACATGAATTCATTTGCAAAGTGGACAACAAAGCCGTAAATTATATCAATACCTACAATATAAGAAGACCGGTCATGATGACAGGCGTCGCGGGTTCAATACTATGCTGGCTGAGTCCTCCATCACGGCATAATAATAATAATATTTGGATGACTTGTATCTATAGCGCCGTTTTTAGCCCCCTCAAGAGCGCTGTACAAACTTATAATAAATACATTTCAAGAATCTTTTTTTTTTAAGGTTTTTTATTTACTTTTTTTTTAAAAATTAAGTCCCGTTAAACTTATTGATATCAGTTTGTCAACTTACTTCTAACAAAAACTAGACAAACCACTATGACAACTTATGGCTAAAAATTGCATCCACCGGTTCATCGATCACCGATACGAAACTATATGTACAATGATCTGTCTAATGAACGCGATGCTGTTGTAAAATGTACTGAACAGGCAGAAAATAAAACAGGACCATACTTACCTTGGAGGTCACTAGAGATTAACATTGTTATAAGCATAAGCAACATTTTAGACTTATAATGATGTGGAGGCGGGTATGTGTACCACAGGTACCTTCTATTGGATAGACAACACCTCTGCCATGGTGCGATGGGTTTGGTGACTTAGCAGGCCGAATCGGAAGACTGGTTGATGGAGACCTTTTGATCTCTCCGGCAGGACTCTCTTACACCGCAGTGGGAGGGATGGATTCATACATCCGTCACTCCTGGACACACTGTCCCCCAGATTCCTATCCACCCTACATAAGTTTTCCTTCCCACAACTTCCTCTCCTTCCTTTCCTGAAAAGACCCTCCAAACAATATCCCCATAGACGGGAATGATGTAGGCTCTTAGGTCCTGCTGGAGAGATCAAAAGGTCTCATTTAACCCATCTCTCCCGATACGGTCTGCCAGTTGGTGGGCAGGCGCATCCGCCGCTAAGACCTGGACAAACCTCACACCATGAACCCGTCCACCCCTGCTAAGTCACCAAACGTAGCGAACCACTTGGAGCAACCTACGGCAGAGGTGTTAGTTATCCAACAAACGGTTCCTGGGGTGGCGGTATAAATGATGATAATAATTACATTATATTTTTATTTAACTTTGTGTTTTATTATCCTTTGAGAGGCGGATTACATAAAAACGAGGTGAATGAATTTGTGAATTTATACAAAATGAATTAATAAATTGATTCTTGGCATAATAAAACATATTTTTCTTACATTGACTGGACTTTAGACAGCTTCATTGTAAAATTCATTTTTCTCTCGGACGGTAAAGTGCAAAACTATGTAAAGGCTCACAGAGCGGGCTGGCTTATGTGTTTTAAACATAGAATAAAGAAGATTTTAACTATTGGAACACCAGGAGGGAAATGCCAATCGCCTGCCGCATTGTCGCAATAACTTACTTCTTTTTGTAAAATGTTTTTTTTTAAATACACCGTATAACCAGTGTTTTCATAAAAATATTCTTCTTCTATCCATTCAGAGAAATGTTTTTTTTCTTCATTCTAATGTTATATAAAAAATATAATAGAATAAAGTTGTACGAAAATACGATTGAATTATATTTTCCAGCTAAATAAACATTCTTCGCAATAAAAATAAAAATAAGTCATAATAATATGATAATTTCCGGTAAATAATTACCATACTTCTGGAAATCAGAATTTTCGCATTTGAAATGGAATTTTGCGACGCAAAATAAATATTTTTTTACATTAACTCCAGACAGGAGACCCTGACAAAAATTATTTCCCTCAGGGCCCATGTCATCTTTGGGGATGCTGTGTGGAGGGTTTTTTACGGAGAAGCAGGAGAACATGTGTCTTGAAGAGATCCATGTTGTAGGAGGGAGGAAAATCAGAGGCAGGCAATTCTGATTGTAAAATTGTATTGAACATCTTATTTAGAAGGTTTACGACTACATCCTCCCAAAGTCCTGTATATCCTAGTGAGACAGGCAGAAAAAAACCCAATGGTTCTAAAAAACCAATATACTTTTTATAGATAAATAAAAGGGTTGGACGTCGGTTGTTAATGATAGTGAAGTAGTGAAAAATAATACACTAGTAAAATTTTGGCTAAATTATCACAGATTAACTGCATTCCAGATGAAAAAGCGACCTTTGCAGAGGAAATTGGCAGACAGGAGTAAAACATCAGATACCATTTAATTTCGGCAGCATGAGGCAGCAACAAGTCGTTCATATTCCTCGATATTACGTAATGTGACGTGCACGTGGAGACTTGAATTCGTGCTATTTTCTCGTTAATTTTTAATCAGACCCTTTTCAAGGCTTTCAAGATTTCCGAGCATATATAGGTATATTAGTTCTATGATCTCGAATACTTTCTCATTCTTGCATCTCTTCGTCTCTTACTAATTAAGGCGAAGGGTGCCATTGGTTAGATTTTATCAGGCTTACAGATACAGATATGATCCCTGGAAGGGATGACACAGCTAAGGTCGAAAAATCTCTTCTAAACCGCCTCAAGAATTACCCGACCGACTGGCAATATTATTTATTAAATGAAGAAACACACTTTGTAAAACACCACTTTATTAGAATTAATAATTATTTGACAGCCAACCAGGTTTCGCTTAACTCAAGCTTCATCAGGGCTATTATATTAACTATACTAACTCAGTTAATATAATAGCCCTGATGAAGCTTGAGCTAAGCGAAACCTGGTTGGCTGTCAAATAATTATTAATTCTAACAAAGTGTGTTTCTTCATTTAATATATAATGTCACACCACAAAGTATTTGCTTCCTTCGATAAAAGGCAATATTATTCCCTCTGAATTTGCAATAATACAAACAGAAAAGCTCTTGTGAGGTGTCACATAAAACAAATATAAATAACGCCTTTCTTTGCTTATCACCTTCAAACAACTCGAGTGGGATTCTCACGCGTATCCTTCAGGGCCATCGACTTTATCAGTCACTATACTACAACGAGACATCAGCTGACCACGTGAACTCTTCGTGTCACCTATTATAACACCAATACCACACATGTGTAGGTTCCGATCGATATAGACAATGTGATTGTGATTGTGATTATTATTCAACTACCAGAGACAAGTGGCGAAAAGCGGTTGCCGAGACAGTTGCGGAAGAGTGACAAAGACTAAATGAATACACCATGATTTAGAGCTATTCTTAGAACGAATTGATGCGCCCACTGTGCGGGAGACAAAAACACTTATAGATCGGACGATACACGCAAAAATAACAATAGCATTATCTATAATATCATTGGTATGGTGGTTGATAAAGTGACAAATCTAATTATAGGAGAATATGAAACGTGTTTAATACTGTTTATCAAAACAGAAAAACGTAAAAGGCGTTATAAAACGTGTTGTGCAGATTTCCCAGCATATATAGATTAGTTATTTGATCTCGAATACTTTCTCATTTCCGCATCGCTTCATCACTAAATAATTAGGGTAAGTGATGCTATTGGTTAGTTTTTCACCCCGCCGCCCACGCCGCTCAGGCTTACAGATGTGACCCTTGGAAGGGATGTCACAGCTTTAATGACTGATAAAAGGTCAAGTTTTAGCGCTAGAGATCAAGTTGCTTACCGCCCTACTTTAACTGACCCAAGAGACGCTTTGTAAACTGTCTGCTTCGGAGTTCAGCTAACCCAGAGAGAAAATACTCGTTGAAACCCTTTTTGTAAAACGAACGATAAAAGGGTACAATTAGGTTTCACTGTGAGGACCGACACTATAACCTGTTTATTAGTGAATCCCTTAAAGTTCTTGTTAGAGTTTACTATTATAGAACTGCTATAATTACCTGCTATACTTGCAAATTGATTATACAGTTGTGAATTAGGCAGAGTAGGTATCTGCTCTCCGACACTAGCGAAAATCTAGCATACAAAAATTACAATACATACTGTTATTATTACTGACCATGCTGTAAGTGGTAAATTATAAAAGAGGTTTAAGAAATTCAAAGGAGAATATAAACCGATATAAGAATATCTCAGGAAAAGAAACTAGCTGAAGGAGCTAGAACGAATATTAATATGAACATAGTTCGAGCTACGACATATAGATGGCTGTAGTATACATAGATCATAGAGGTTTTAAAGTTATCCAACAGATATCGTTAGTGTATAGGGTCGCCCCTCCATGGTGGGTACCAGAATACGGGGAGCCGTGAGGTTTCAAGAAGCTTTGAGAAATTTTGAGAGCATAATAGAGAGGAACTCGGCCTCCAGGCCGTCCTACACACTTGTTCCTGATTATAAGAGTTTTTAGTCTAAATAAAAGAAATAATTTTAATGTGAAAGAGTTATTATTTCACAAATCATTCCAAGTTTTGTACTTCAGATCCATGTTTCCTGTACCGACAAGCCTTTTTACCAAAAGATAAAATAAGAAGTTTTTTAATCAGGATAGATTATCCGGTTTCGTTGCTTACATTTAACATTTAAAACATAACCGGTAACATTTAAATTATTAATTCACTTAAGAAGATTTTACCAAAGTCACTTTGAAATGTATTTATCATAATACACCTAGTTTGGAAATGCGATTCGATGGGAAATAGTATTATCTTGTCAATATTGATTTATCATTCCTTGTTATCTATTGACCATTGTAAACACACAGACCGTAAAATACAATTCAACAGACAAACTGGCAATGTTGGTTTCAATATTCTACTATTCGTGGTGCAGAGGTCAAGGGATAGAAAAATAAAAAATTATTTGTGATTTAAGCGAATAGAATTTAAGTAAAGTTGAGTTAAAGTACACTATTATACCTGAGATTTATATTACTTTCCCGAAATAAAACAAAATACCACACAGAGAGAATTAATACTGTGGCTTTCTAAAGTATCAATTACAATTTCAGTTCGAGAATTAACTGAAAATATTTCTATTTTTGTATTTGAGAGTTTTTTATTGGTATCAGTAGATAGTGGGAGCGTTGGGCTCATTATTCTAGTGTTTTTTGTACATCAATGTACATATTATCTTTTTTTAAATTTTATTATTTTTTTTTTTTCATATTATCTATTTTGGTGACCGGACAACTCAACAAAATACAACTTAAACATCTTCTTCGAAAAGTTATTAAAAGTGACAAAATATGGTTACATTAGGTTAGGTTATGGTCTATTTTCTATTTTTTGGTATCTTTTAATAACTTTTCAAAGGGGTATTGAAATGCCACTTTGTTGAGTTGTCGTGGAACCATCTATTTTCATATACAGAGTGATTAATATGAATAATAATCGTAAGAATCATATTATAATAATGCGAAATATGTAATAAAGGTAAGATAAACCGGTTTATCTTACAGGACTTAACCAATTAAAGTTTTTTTTCTTTATTCATAAAATAACTTTTGTATACAGTTTTTTACAGGTTTTTCGACTATCACACTAGGCACATGCCACGTGGTAGTCGAAGAAAGTAAAATAGTTTAAACATAAAATACAAAGTAATAACAGAAAACAAATTCATTACCCACAGTTACAGGACCAATTCTGTTCATAACCTTTTTCTGTTACTAGTATCGTTTATGAGAAATATGGAGTAAACTGGTTACAATGAATCTATTAGCGGAATGTCTTCACTGAGATATACGGAGATGAGTGATTACGATGGCTCTTTTAGCTGAATGTCTTCACTGAGATGAGTGATTACGATGGCTCTATAAGCCGAGCGTCTTCACTGAGATATATAGAGTTGAGTGGATACAATGGACCTATTAGCGGAATGTCTTCACTGAGATATACGGAGATGAGTGATTACGATGGCTCTATTAGCGGAGTGTCTTCACTGAGATATATGGAGTTGAGTGGATACAATGGACCTATTAGCAGAATTTCTTCACTGAGATATACGGAGATGAGTGATTACGATGGCTCTATTAGCGGAGTGTCTTCACTGAGATATACGGAGATGAGTGATTACGATGGCTCTATTATTCACTGAGATATATAGAGTTGAGTGGTTACGATGGACCTATTAGCGGAGAGTATTCAATAAGATATACGGAGATTAGTGATTACGATGGCTCTATTAGCGGAGTGTCTTCACTGAGATATACGGAGTTGAGTGGATACGATGGAACTATTAGCGGAATGTCTTCACTGAGATATACGGAGATGAGTGATTACGATGGCTCTATTAGCGGAGTGTTTTTAATGAGGTATATGGAGTTGAGTGGTTACGATGGACCTATTAGCGGAATGTCTTCACTGAGATATTGAACGTCAAATTTGCAATATTAATCATACATAATCGTACGAAGAATGTAATGCATAAATATAATAATAATATAACTTAGATTACAAAATACTGATAAAGAAATCAATATTTTCTTTTAAACGTCATTAAATCAACATCACTAGATATCGCGAGTCCACAATAACTCCATATCGCTTTGGACTGGAGAGATTCTGTGCAGCGCCTATTTATACAGCAAGGCCAATGTCAATAAGAAAGACGAGCCGTTTGATATCAATTGACAGTATTTGATACCAAGTAGTCCCTGGTCTTGGTAAACTTGACTAGCGCGCATTGGCATCGCTTGAAATTGGCACAACCGAATTATGCACAATCATACTCCAAATTAACACAGTACAGATGATAAGTGACGCAGATCAGCGGCATTTGGTACGGTTTAAATAATGCGTTAAATCCATAGATAATATACAATAGTATCACGGGAGAAGGGATCATGAACCATTGTGGTGTCCATATTCGTGTCGTCAACATTGTTCATCCATTATACTACTGCAAATCGCATCTATGGACAAAGACGCCCCGCCTTTGTTTCTATCTACACATCTTTGATAGTGAGTAGGTATTGCTTAGTCGTAGTTCAGCGATAGTCAGCACGCTTCCAAGCTTATTGCCATTTGTTTCTATTATACATAGAGTCCGGAAAGTCACAGTACACGCGGGAAACTGGTGAATCTACTCTACATTCATTACATAGAGAATCTAAAAAAGAAAATTTTTGTTCTAAGCATTTCGATCTTTTTAAACTTTTTTTCCATTTGTCGTCAAGTCTCGCCTCGCCGCAATTTAAAATATATTAATCCGCTGATATTAACACCCTCGCGAGCGATATTTTTCAATTTGACCCAAAAAATTCTAACTTCAGATCGATTTACTTGAAAACGAATAGAATGCTCAAATCAAAAACGCAAAAGCGATTCCAAACGTGGTGTAGATTTTTGGTGTAGACCAGTTTTCTGTATATTTCCGGACACGGTTTATTTATTTATTTCTATTCTTGAACATACACTTTACAAATTATTACATTGGTTTACATAGATAATAAGTTAAATATAATTATGATGTCACTGACATATTTAATTTAAACTTCGATTCATTTAAAGCCAAATTAGGCCAGCACTTTTTAGACGTAAATAATGAATGAGAAATCATTTTATTTTATTTCCATTTTCTTTTGTTTGTTGTTTTTTATTGTTCATTCCAAAAGCATACGAATAGTTAAGTAAAAATTAATGTCTTTTGATTTTTTATGTTTTTGTTGCTCGTAGGTATAAGAATTGTTGTACATACGAGTTCTCTAAAGTCATCCATGTGGAATAATCTTTAGATGTATGTATTCCTATTTTTTATATAGAGTTTATGCTTTATTTGTATTTTTGTAATCTTTTTTAATTATGTTATAGGTACTATTGTTATAAATGTTATTTGTATTTGATATGTTAAAGCCCAATAGGGCGTCAATAAATAAATAAATAATCATTACATAGTACAAAAAAATGAAGTCGCTCAAAATGTTTGTGAGCTTAGACTTTTAAACTACGCTACGGATTTTCATGCGGTTTTCACCAATAGATAGAGTGATTCAAGAGGAAGGTTTATATGTATAATACATGCTTATTATAGTAGAGATAAGCCGAGAAATTTAAATATTCAATTCAGGCAGCGGGCAGCTGAGAAGCGGGTGGTGTGGATTTCATAAAGGTTGGGTAATGGCGTTGTGTTTCGTTAGCTACAGCAACGTGTGGCCGGGTCTATTAGTAATAAATATAACGTAATACGAAAAAAAATGTTAATGATCCGTAACTGTGTGTAAATAGGTAAGTAGTAGTATTTTGTGAACACCCCACTAGGCGAACCTGTGCTGAGGTGTTTTTTTTTTATTTATTTATTAACGCCCTATTGGGCTTTGACATATAAAATACAAATAACATTTATAACAACAGTACATAACATAAAAACAAAGTACCAAGTAAGCTATAAATATTGCAATTTGATGTATTGAAATACGTGTTAGTAGGTATCCAAGTAATGTTATAGCAAGTTATTGCAAAAGGTATACATGATTTTAATTTTAATCTGTTATTCACAGTTGTAACTGCAGAAGGAAGCAAGCTAGACAAATGGCCTAACTTATTATTAGGGCTCAGACTACAGTAGATTCAGCAAATTATTGTCACAATATTACACAAAACATGATTACAAACATACTCGAAGCATACCGGTTGGCAGGGGTATAAAACATTTTTTTTAGCGATTAATATATAATTTCATTTATAAATTAATCGATTAATATATTAATATAACTGCATACATATAAGCTTTTTAAATGGAGCGATGTTTTTATAAATAAATATGTCGGTAGAGCAAGTTTCATTCCCCACACGATGCAATCTCTGAATACAAGAGTTGAACATAAAATTAGTGCGAGAAGCAACTATGTTAAATGGAGCATGGAGTCTAGTGTTGTATTTATTGGGTACTTTATAATGTATCATATTCACTAGTTCAGGGCTATCCAAATGTTCCCATGTTTGCGATTAAGTGCTATACTGTGTTATGTTAAATAGAAAACGGCACCTACAATTTTATACTCCAAAAACTCTTGTGGAAGACTGTTTTGTTGGTTTGTCTTGCAAAAGCTCTCGAACGGTGAGCTGTAGCATCATTATTGCACAGCTTTTGCCGTCAAGGTTACTCAGTCAATGTTGTCATTGTACCTACTCATATTTCGTAACTCAGTTGTCAAAAAACTTGTTGCTGTTGTTGACATTGTTATTTCAAAGGATGTGAGATATTTACGACTTTGACGAGGTTATGAAGCAAAAACTCTATAAGCAATGATGTCATGTTTAAAATCAAACATAGGCAGGTCTAGAAGGGAGATTCTGTAACTTTTGTGTTATCTTAAGACAAGACAATTATCTTAAGACAACCAGAGAGTTATCTAAAGTTAAGACAGCGTTACGAGACAATTAAGACAAAAAGTCAAAATCCGTCGGATGTCGGAAGGCGTCCGTCGGCGTCGTGCGTTATCGGCTGTCAAATTTCAGAGATTTCCTATGGCTTGCCCATGCCTGTGTTAAAAGAATTACCATTTATTAGTTATTAAAACTACTTGCATATAAGCCTAATAGGCGGCCATAAATGACTATCCGTTTGTCTTATTATATTGATGTTTGTACGCGATGACATTCGATTCGCAAAATTTCCGGGACTGACATCACTTAACAAGGAGCGGAAAACGCGCCATCGTCTCTGGCAGTAGAACTACTGTTATGCCTACAATACGAGCCTCGTTCACGACATCTTTTTTCAGTCCGATTCCAATTAGAGACCAAAGTCAACATTTTTCCCTTTACGCGACCGCTATTATCATATCTACGATTTCAGTTGGCATCACAGCAATAGCATCGTTCGTGTGTTGTACGCAGTGATGACAATTGAAATCGTAGGTATGAAAATAGCGAACGCTATTAATAAAGCGAAAAATGTTGACTTTGGTATCCAATTGGAATCGTGCTGAAAAAAGATGTCGTGTATTGTAGACATTAAGAGTTGGTACCGCTCGTTAGCGCAATATGGAATACTGCATTTAATAAAGCTGTCAAAAATGTGTAGTATAGCGCCAATTTAACGCGCGTTACGCTGTCGCAAAAAATACAGAATCACCCCTCAGTGCACAGGACAAAAGCGGATTTTTTTTTACATGAACTCCACACAGGAGGCCCTGAGGAAAATAATTTCCCTCAGAGCCTATGTCATCTTTGTGGATGCTGTGTGGAGGGTATTTTTGAGGAAATGCAGGAGTGAACATGGGTCTTGGAGAGACCCATGTTGTAGGAGGGGGGAAACACAGAGGCCGGTAAATCGTTCCACAGCCGAGCTGTTGAACTTAAGAACGAGTCGTAAAAACGACCCGTTCTCATGTGACTAATGTCAACAGTGTACAAATGTTGGGCACGTGTTTGGCGTGTTTCACGAATATGCATCGGTGCCGAGGGGATCAATGACGCTAGTTCCTCGGAACATCTTCCATTGTAATACCGGTAGAACAAGGACAGCATTCCCACGTGACGCCTGTGCTCTAAAGGTTGCAATCCTTCTGTTAAGATAGGAGAATCTATCAAACGGACGGCCCGTTTCTGCACAGAGTCAAGGACCTCACATGGAACCGTGCTAATATAATTGTAAGGCTCCAAAAATAAAATTTTGAACCGGGCACCTGAGAGTTAATTGGCAGTAGGCGGTGGTTATTTCATATTTCCATGGCTGAATGCTTATGGCAGGTACATTTCTTTTGGAATTATTATTTTTAATAATAAATTGAAGGTGGGCGTAGGTAGTTAAGTTGTAAGAATAGCATGACGTCAAAAAACAAAGAAAATGACTGTTTTCAATTATTCGCATTCCAAAGGTTGCATTATTGATTGCAGTTTCTGACAGACCAATTAGTCATTCTCCCTGCACAAAAATGATCGAACGGTCCGCTGTGATTTTGAATTTTATACTCGTATTTTGTACGTATTTTAGTCGGCAACAAATCGCAAGACTGACAAATATTCAAGGCATGTTTATAAGAAATGCAGATGATTTAATTTTTTGAAGATTGGTTCTACAGCGAAGGTTCAAACCGGTAGAACTAAACAGATCATAAAGGCACAAATAGATGTAGGAAATATAAAGAGAATACAAAAACACCAATTCAGTTACGATGCCAATGTCCCGCCCAAATGGGAAGAAGGTTCAGATACCTGGAAAGCCGTGTCGTGGTTCCAGGAGTACTCTCTGATAACCCTCGTGAATTCAGGACTCGTGACTGGGCTATTGACAAGATAATAAGATGAATTAATTTGGGAGGCGGGTATCACATCTGCGATAGGTCTCTCCGAGTGGTTCGCTACGTGTGGTCACTTATAAGGGGTGTCCGGATTCACGGGAAAAGGTTTGTCTAGGTCTTGGCAGCGGATGCGTCTGCCCACCGGATCGGGAGAGGCTGATCGAGGGAGACCATTTTACCTCTCCAGCCGAACTATATCGACCCAATCAATGCCTTGCACTGTACTGGAGGTATGAATTCATGCATCCCTCCTGAACACACTGACCCCTAGATTCCGAGCCACTCCTCATGCCTATTTACTTAATAAGACCGTCAATAAATAAAGAGCATCCCAAAAGATTATAAAGATCTTTAGGGAAATTATTTTTGAAGTAAAACTTCTTAACGGACGCTCGACTTGGGGGGTAAGCTGGTGAATGCGTTACGAAAAAGTGTTATTCGAACATTAATAGTCGCGAACGTTGATCGATGCGAACGGTGATCGGGCGAGGCGAACGGTCGGGCCTTTACGCACATAAGGATAAGGATAAGGATAAGCATAAGGATGAGGATGAGGATGAGGATGAGGATGAGGATGAGGATGAGGATGAGGATGAGGATGAGGATGAGGATGAGGATGAGGATGAGGATGAGGATGAGGATGAGGATGAGGATGAGGATGAGGATGAGGATGAGGATGAGGATGAGGATGAGGATGAGGATGAGGATGAGGATGAGGATGAGGATGAGGATGAGGATGAGGATGAGGATGAGGATGAGGATGAGGATAAGGATAAGGATAAGGATAAGGATAAGGATAAGGATAAGGATAAGGATAAGGATAAGGATAAGGATAAGGATAAGGATAAGGATAAGGATAAGGATAAGGATAAGGATAAGGATAAGGATAAGGATAAGGATAAGGATAAGGATAAGGATAAGGATAAGGATAAGGATAAGGATAAGGATAAGGATAAGGATAAGGATAAGGATAAGGATAAGGATAAGGATAAGGATAAGGATAAGGATAAGGATAAGGTAAAGGATAAGGATAAGGATAAGGATAAGGATAAGGATAAGGATAAGGATAAGGATAAGGATAAGGATAAGGATAAGGATAAGGATGAGGATAAGGATAAGGAGGGTAAGGATAAGAGGGAGACATAAGTTAGTGAAGTTTTACTTCAGTCGTGTGGTCTAAAGTCTAAAGCACACTCGTTTTTTTTCAGTGCCTCATGTGGAGAACTAATGAATTAAAAAACGTAAGAAATGTGTAGACCGTTCACTATCGTTGGCCGTTGACCATCAAAATTTGAGTTTTAGCTTCACTATCACCGTGAGTGATGAAGGATGAGCGGAGAGTAATTACTAAAAGAAACAGAGAGAAAGAAGAAATTCCTTCAACCCATTTTACCCACATCTCTTCTGCCAACCCCCAATCTTCGGCCATAAAACCTAAACACAATAAACAAAAAGGTTTTATAAAACAGTGGGAGGAGCTGCGCATCGCATCGTCGCATCTCTATATAACTTTATTTTACGACCAACCATTATTTCTTATTATGCAGATGAAACGAGATATGGAATTATAAAAAGAGAAATATTCGAGACAGCCCAACCACAAAATTTCCGACATAAAACGTAATAGAAAAAAATAATAATAAAGTTTGGAGAATATAATGTGTGGGTGTATGATTTGGTTTACATACATATGTAAATGCACACACTTACTTTGATCCCGCATTTGTGGGTGTTTTGTTCTCAGTCATACCTTCAAAACATGACTTATAGGAATTTTATAAGATGCTTTTTCATCCAGTTTACATACAGGTCGGCTTTTCGTGTGGATACGGAATGTAAAAAATCAGGAAAGTTTTTTTTACTATAATAGGTACATCTATTTTCAAGTGTCTTTTAAAACATCAAAATTAAATAATTGATTTGACTGAGGATTGAATCTTCCTGTCCAGGCAATGGAGTCAACAACACTACAAACTGAGCCAAATCCCGATTGGAGAAAACCGACATTTATTGAGAACAATAACTGCTGTAATGTCGTCGAATTTCAGAGAAATGCATGTACATATGTCCGAGTGTGCGTGATTGCCACCAAAAGTGGATAGATTGCATTATCAGCGACATCGAGCCTATCTGCTAAGTTTCAGCTTAATCGGATTCGGGAAGTGGGTTAATTTCCACGTCCAAGATTCCATTTCGGATATTCATTCAATCAAAATCGAAATTCAAATAAAGTGTATTTTAAAAAAACTTGGTACATTTTGGTACCGATTTTCCGACAGTGTAAGAAGATGGCGGATATTATTTGACATTGTTTTACGTAAATGTATTGTGTGGAAATGTTACATATTTATTTCGTTTTACATTTAAAATATTCATAAAAAAAAAAACTATAATATGTGTTTGATACTGATTGTGAACGTGTATTCAGGTAAAACAGTTATTCATAATCCGAGAATATTTATCCCTCTTTAAAAAAAGTACTTATAAACAGTTTTCCTATGTTATATTCAGAACTTTTAGTTGTTTTAGTTAATTCCTTAGAACCTGCCTACTCAGCTCATAAAATAGTACCTGTTCTATAATCTGATCTACCCTACCAACATTTTTCAAAAATATACATTATTTAAGAAAAGGGGTTTTCTAATTAGAAATTTCCGATGCTAAAAATGGAACTTTGATAAATTGTTCATTGAAAGAATATATTAAAAGCATTTTCGTTATTTGTTTTTGGGGTGTTATGCCGTGTTGCGCTTCCTCCTTATTTAGCTGACGTTTCGGGAAGTATTATATCTAGTGCGTAACGTACTGTGAACAGAAAAAAGCGTCACTTTTACCTATAAAAAATACCATGTAGAAGTTTAAAGGAGAAAATATTAAAAAATATTGGTCCGTTCAGTCTTTCATTGGGAAAGACAAAATTAAAACGTCAAACGACGATTACAGCCAGTTGTTTCACAGAACTTGAACAAAAAACAGCCGTGTTTGGTGATTAGATCTGAATAGCCAGGTACATTCCCCCTTCCTCTTCCCCATCTCCTTCCCATCCCCATTAACCTTCAGCCCAACGCACCCCAATTGGAGATGCCGTAGTCTCACTGGCTTCAGACTGGAGCAGACGGGACTCTTGTGAGGTATTCACATAAAAAATAAAATTCATCAAATTTATCTGTTTCGTGTCACAGTCACAAACAAAACACTCAAAGCAAATCATCAAATAATTTTAAAGTTAAAAGTCATGCTCTTTGAAAGTCCTTATCAAGTTCTAATTATCCAAGTATTGTGAAACAACCAACCCATGATAATGTCAGAATTTGAATAGAACTTTCCGAACTTGAAATTTAACTTTGAATTTTGATGAATTGCTCAAATTCTCTGTAACAGCCCAGCCCAACTTAGAGAAAAAAACTGATGGCCCTTAGAGTACTTATACTGTTGGATAATACAAAGATGGTTGTAAACAGTGTTAAAATTAATTTTTAAAAATGCCCGTTGAGCGCTATTCGTGAACCTTACAAGTAAAAACACTCTTCAAATAATATTTATAACGATGATTGATGAGTGTGGGCCATTATTAAACATGACCTGATCGATAGGACAGATGAGAGGGGTGGGGCGGCCAGGAGGGAGGGGGGGGGAGATCGGGGTGAAAGGCCGTTACAAGGTCGCGTGGTATCTACCCCCCCCCTCCCCCCACTCCTCATTCAATATTCTCTTGCGTGGAGCCTTCCAGAGACAAATCTGTCTTTGAAAAAGCAAATTACAATTTGATAACGGAAACTTTAAACCATCTCCGGAATGTTGAAATTAATTATTTCTTTACCCCTCAGGCCTCGACCATATTCTGTCGTAGGTTAGAATGTTTCCACTTTACATTAAAATACAAATAAATGGAATTTTTGTGAACGTATCCAATAACTAAAACCTGTTTATGAAAGGAGATGAAATACCCTTTATTTTATTTTTTTAATTTATGTTTATTAAGAAAGCATACAGCTGTGCATAAAGTAATTGTATATTAAATAGTGAATATAATTTAAACCAGTTCCATTTATAATATTTAGTTGTGGTTAGTGATTATGAATCAAGTGGTTATTAAACAATTATAGTAGGTATCTGGGTAAGCACGTTGTAAAAATCTTATTATTATTTATTAAAAACTAGCAGATCCGGCCACACGTGGCAAACGAAACACAACGCCATTACTCAACCTTTAAAAAATTCACACCACCCGCTTGCCAGCTGCCCGCTGCCTGATTTGAATTTCTCGGCTTTTCTCTACTATAATATGCATGTATTATACATATACACTGTCCTTGTTCTACCGGTATTACAATGGAAGATGCTCCGAGGAACTAGCGTCATTGATCCCCTCGGCACCGGTGCATAGTCGGGAAACACGCCAAACACGCGCCCAACATTTGTACACTGTTGACATTAGTCACATGAGAACGGGTCGTTTTTACGACTCGTTCTTGAGTTCAACAGCTCGGCTCTGGAACGATTTACCGGCCTCTGTGTTTCCTCCCTCCTACAACATGGGTCTCTTCAAGACCCATGTTCACTCCTTCCTTACCTCAAAAAGACCCTCCACACAGCATCCTCAAAGATGACATAGGCCCTGAGGGAAATTATTTTCCTCAGGGCCCCTGTGCGGAGTTAAGGTAAAAAAAAAAAAAAACATAAACCTTCCTATTGAATCACTCTATCTATTGGTGAAAACCGCATGAAAAACCGTTGCGTAGTTTAAAAGATCTAAGCGCACATACATTTTGAACAACCTTATTTTTACTAGGTAACGATAAGCTTGCAATTTTATAAGTTTTTAATGCAAATTTAAAAAAGTTTACACACCTTAGGTTATTCAGTTTTAATTAATAAAAAGTTCCCAAAGATTCATAATTTGTTTTCAAATCGCGGTCGGAAACTTTGGTTTCTTAAAGGTGTACATTTAATTATCGTGTGGCTAACTTTTAGATTTGAATAAAGGCGTGGTATTTTCTCTTTCAAACGCCGTTTAGATCATATTTCTAAACACAGTAGTAAGGGAGACACAACGATTTCTATGAGACCTATATGAGTTCCGAAAGGCGAACAAATTAGCCCGGGGGGGGTTTCATGTGAGATTTTGTAAGGTCCATTAAATACCGACGTAACACAGGGACAGCTTTAGAACAAAGGGAGGAAAAACATACAGCGAAAACGTAAACTTTGATGTCATTTAGTAAATAAAAAAAATAAAAAAACAGTGGTTATATATTATATTCAGAAACCAACTCTACTTCTGTCACAACTAACTAACTATAAAGCAGAAAATGTGGAATGATGGATTTTATTTTAGTTTATTAGAGAAACAAACATTTGAATACAAGTACACATTTTATTTATTTTTTAAATAAAATGTGTAATAAAATTGCCAAAAAATACAAAAAAAAATATTCTTTGACAACTCAGAATCATGAAATTTCTTCATCTCTTTGAAAAATCGCTAAAAGTAATAAAAAATGAATAAATAGCCCATAACCTAAATCTATTTAATCAATTTTTTATATTTTTTTTTTCACTACTTTTAATAACTTTTCATAGGAGTTGTTGATGTTGCATGATTCTAAGTAGTCCGATCACCAAAAAAAAAAAAGAAAAACAAAGTGGAATTCATAGAAAATGAAAAACTTAATTTAGAAAAAAAATAAACTACCCCTATAAAAATAATGTTAACAAAATGATCAAAGAAAAAAACATAATGAAAATAACTTTAAATCATAGACATATGAATATTCATATGTCTATGCTTTAAATTACAAAATTCAGCTGGAATAGAGAATTCGAAATTAACTTTTATTGAATCTTTTCTAATAAGCATTTAGTAAATTGATCTGATGGAAAATATCAGCGACTGAAAACATGTTAATATATTTTGTGCACGTCCTTCTGAAAAAATAATATTTTATGTAGGTAGTTTTTGAGTGCGGGTGTAGAAAAGTTGGTTGATTAGGGGTTGGTCTATTTTCGAAACCTGCGTTTAAAACCAAATTGGCGACAGAAAAAGTTGTTAAAATTTCATCATATCAGGGCTCACCATTCTAGAGTTTCTACTGCTTTTTACATCGAGAAAATATTCTGCTTAACATTTTGTTTTAAATAGTTTTATTTCACAGGTGCATTTGTTACTTAATTTTTATATATCTGCTACCGGTTTCGACACATCCGTGTTATTCACTAGCAATGTTGTAAAATATAATTTATAAAAGTACAGAAATTATTAGATTTTGTAGGTGAGGGTGGTGGAAGTGGTGATTTAAGGGGAGAGGGATTCTGCTTAAAATTCCGACCTTCCTGGTTACATCAAGAGCATAATTGCACTCTTGACCTATTCCCCCCTGCCCCAAAGGGATATCCGTTACGCCACTGTGTCTCCCAGTGGGTTGACACACACTCCCCCCCCCTCCCCTTCCTAGGGGGCCGTAAGTTCGACCGTGAGCTTTTAGTTCCGCAACTATACAAACATTGTACCCCGGGTAGAAGTGAAAGTGGGACTTGTGGGCGATTAACACGATTCTTTATTTCATACCGATCCCAATGTGGAAACTATGTACACATATATTTTTTTACATTAGCTCCACACAGAAGGCCTTGAGGAAAAAAAATCCCAGAAGGCTTTTGTAATCTCTGGGGATGCTGTGTTAAGGCTATTTTTAGAGAAAGGAAAGGAAAGGGAGGAAGTTACGGAAGGAAAAGGGTATGAGAGGTGGATACGAACCTGGAGGTCGATGTGTCCAAGAGTGGCGGACGTAGACGGTAACTTGCCATCGTTCACAAATGAACAAACAACTTCATGTCGACTAAATAATGATGTCAATTTCAATTGTTTATTTTTAATATTTTATTGTTGAATGATACTTTCCATACAATTAGAAATTATATCCACTAATTGTAATACATTGAAAACTGAATAAAATTACTCGTTGGCGATCTGCAGTCATGCCCAGAAACAACGACAAGTTACCGGCATTAAAAAAAATCCCTTAGGGCCCATGTCATCATTCGGGATGCTGTGTGAAGGGTCTTTTATGGAAAGGAGGGGGAGGAAGTTCTGGGAAGGAAAAAATTTATGAAGGGTGGGTAGAAATTTGGGGGCCAATGCTTCCAGGAGAGACAGATGTATGAATCCATTCCTCTGAAAGCGGTGCACGGTGGTGGGTTGAGAGGGTCCGGTTGGAGAGGTCTAGGTTAGGTTTCCCACAACCAGTCTCTCTTGATCCGGCCCGACGGAGCAGCAGGGGGGCAGATGCATCCGCCGCCAAGACTAGGACAAACCTCACCCCATGAACCCGGAAATCTTGCAAAGTCGCCGAACTTAGTAATTCACTTGGGGCGACCTATGGCAGGGGTGTTAGTTATCCATATTCGCCTCCCAAACCAAGCTTTAGTAAAATGGTTCATCTATGAAGGCCACCTTTACAAACAAAACTAGCAAAAACATATTTCGCAAGTAAAGAATAAACTCGCTCGCTATCCGATTCCGAAACCATTATCTCCGAGCGAAGTCTGTGTTTACATACAAACTTCAAAAAGCCAAACAAACTTTATTTATTAACGAACTAACATAAAGCTCACTCTAACTTTTGTTACCAATATTCTACGAGATAAATAACAAACTTCGGTTGATTTAATAAAATTCGTGCAATATAAACCAACTACCGGAGTATTTTTGTGTAATATTTGAAACTTTTATCACAAATTTAAAGCTTTCAGAAAGGCGTCTTGAAATGATATAAAAACACATTTGCGAGAGTGTATTGTACAATATTTCGGAATGAAATTTCGGTTACGAAAATGCTGAAAACAATTGTTTACCCAATGGACGCGCAAATCGACCGATTTTATTCCCAATTTTGAAGCGTAAACCGACTATAATCCACGCTATATAAAAAAAAATTACCCTTGAAAGTGTATGTAGATACGTACAGCGTATGTGTAAAAGTCGTACTGTGGCCTTTTCATATTTCTTAGATATTTATTGGTGTTGCGAAAGCAATGAGAAAGAGAATAAAAGGAACAGTTTTGTGTGTAATACGTCCTGGGTATTTCGTGTCATCTCTTTGGTGGCTGTTTTAATGAGGTAAGTAGTGAACCTACGTTTGAAGAGACCCATGTCACTATAAGACGAAAACACTACAACACAGCTGAGTTGTTAAACAAAATAATGAAAAACGGAACAATCTCTTTTAAAAAATGTGCAATTTTTAATGGTATAATGTCACACATGCCGCCTGTCTTCTAAAAATTGCAATCCGGTCAATAAAATACGAGAATCTATCCTACCTTTGCCATTTTTTAACAGAGTTAAAGGATTTCTGTCAGCATTATGATGGACTAGGGATTCGTACTTGATAACAGTTACGTACATAACTTAGTCAGTAAGCTAGCTGGAACTAGCTGAGGATGCGACGCCAACACGCTCAGAACGGCATCCATTGCCCTGGTTTTCTCAGCAGCTGAATACTGTGCTCCAGTAAGGGCTAGAAGCGCCCACACTTCCATGGTCGACGTTCAGCTTAAAGCCACAATGCGAACCATCAGCGGAACCTTAAAATCGACTCCTCTTCCCTGGCCCCCGTACTTGCAAACATAACCCCGTCAAATATCAGGCGAGAGATTTCAACACTGAGGGAATACAAGAAGGCGATGCAAAAAAGCGCAATACCATTGCACGATGATGTCGTTTTTCACCCGGCATGCCGCTTGAAGTCTCGAAAACCCTTCTGGACGGAAGGAGAAAGACTCCTTTGAACACCTCTCACCCAAGAAGATAGGTGGAAGCTTGAGTGGCAATCGGCCAACGTCAAAAACGCCCATCTAGTTCAATACCCAACTGAGAGACAGCCTGGGTTCTGATTGCCTCGCACACTCTGGACCGCCATCAATAGAATAAGGAGCTCTCATAGCCGTTGTGCCCACATGATGCATAGATGGAGCCTTAAAGAGTCGGCGATGTGCGAATGCGGTGCGGTGTAGACCACCGAACATGTGGTCAACGAATGCCCGCTCCATTCATTCCCTGGCGGGATTGATGTGGTCCACAGGGCAACGCCTGAGGCCCTAGACTGGCTCGCAGACCTAGATGTCCCCCTTTGACCCCCCACCATACGAAAGAAGAAGTTGCGTACATATAGTACCTACATGGTACTTACCTCTACTCCTACTGTGAACCCTGTTTCTGAGAAGTTAACCTCAAGTAATCCACGTAAGCTTACACAGTAGGTACTCATATCAATGGAAGCTCGTTATGAAGATTGCTTCCTTTGAAGGAGACTAGAGACAAGATTATCGTTTCGATCCCTTTTAGTTGTAGATTAAATCTTTGAAACAAAAAATGTTATTATTTGTTTTATTTTTATCAAAATCAAATCAAAATCAAAAAAATATTTATTGTACATTTAAAAAATACAAAAGGTATTGCTTATGGGTAGATCCCATTTCTTCCAGCTAACCACAAACATGCTATATTATAATGTTCATACAAAGAATAATATTATCATTTTTACACAAATAAGAAAATACAGATAACAAGAATACAAAAATAGGTGTTTCATTTATGTGAGGTATTCACTTAAGGTGTAATGACATTTGTTTAGAAGTAATGTTTTGAGTGATGATTTGAATTTGTGTGTGTCTTGAATTTGTTTGATATTATGTGGAAGGTTGTTATATACTTTAACGGCCATGTAATATGGTCCTTTTTGGACTATTGTTTTGTTTGCTTTGGGAATTGATAAGTTTTCTGTGAATCTTGTAGCGTATTTATGTGTCGAGTTTTTTTGTGGAAACTTGACTGTAGATGATCGCACTAGCATGCATAGTTCCATTATATATATGTCTGTGACTGTCAGAATTTTCAGATGTTTAAACAAAGGTCTACATGAATCCAGACGAGCAGAGTTTGTAATTTTACGCATGCATCTTTTTTGGATGATAAAAACATCTTTAGCGTTTACTGAGTTTCCCCAAAAAATTATACCATATTTTATTATTGAATAAACATAACCATAGTATGCGGCTATTACTGATTCAATGTTCAATATTTTTCTCAGTGTACCTAGAACAAAAGAAAAGCTACTGATTTTTGCTACTATTTTTGATACATGTTCTTTCCAGTTTATATTTGTATCTAGTTGTATTCCCAGCAGTGAACAAGTTTGAGAGGGTTCGATAATATTATTATTAAAGTTTACATTTATGTTTATAGGTGTAGCTTGCACTGGACAAAATTTTAAAATTTGAGTTTTATTTGTGTTGAGCGACAGATGTTGTGATAACAGCCAGTTTGCTATTAATTGGCAAGTCTCGTTAACATATTTGTTAAATTCTTCAACGTCTCCATTACATTCAAACAACAAAGCGGTGTCATCAGCAAACATTGAACATTCTGTGCCAGCAATAATTGGCAGTTCATTTATGTAGATAAGGAAGAGGAGGGGCCCAAGAATGCTTCCTTGTGGCATACCCTTGTTAATTTTTCTCCATTTGGATTCTACCATGTACTGAAACATTTTTTCATCGATATTTGGAATTTGGACTTTCTGCTCACGGTTTTTTAGATATGATTCAAACCATTTTAATGCTAAACCTCTTATACCCATATGTTCAAGTTTAATTAGAAGAAGCTTATGGTCAACATTGTCGAATTCTTTTGAGAGGTCGAGAAAAATACCTACGGTTTTTTTGCTAACATTAATACTTTCAAGAATTTTGTTTAAAAAATTAAAGACTGCCTGTGTTGTTGAACGGCCTTTACGAAATCCAAATTGTTGTGGACATATTATCTCAAAGTTTTCAAGAAAGTTATAAATGCGATTGTACATGGCTCTTTCAAATATTTTTGAAAAATTTGGTAATAGGGATATTGGTCGATAGTTTGAGATTTCCTGCTTAGGTCCCTTTTTATACAAAGGTACAATAATAGATTGTTTTAATTGTTCTGGGAAGGTTCCTGATTCAAAAGATTTGTTAATTAATATTTCCAACGGGTAACTCAATGCTTGTGCACATGCTTTTATAGTTTTTATAGGGATTTTGTCAGTGCCGACACTGCTTTTATTTTCAATTCTACAATGATTTTGATAATTTCCTTCTTGTTTACAGGCGTTATAAAGAATGATCGCGACTGTTTGTTTGTGATTGTTTTAGCAGATTGTGGATGAAGAGTTGTATTTCGTGGTGGTGGCGGTGGTGCAAAGAAAATGTTAAATGCATTTGCAATGTTTTCTGGTTCTGATACCAGGTTATCATTTATTTTAAGACAGATTTTTGGTTTAATTTTAGAATTTGAATCCAATCCAATTTAGTTCCAATAGCAATATAAAAGGCATGGAGTCGGCATCATTCTGAACATGACATGGAAGTGAATGGTATAAGAAGTCGGGGGCGCCTGTGAAATACACATCACGACCAAATGAATCAAATACTTGGTGGGATCATGTCAGGAGAATAATCGAAGAGTGTGTATGATACGAGTATGAGTGTAAATGAAGCAAGGAATGCAAAGGACGAAACGGCGTGATGGTTAGTTAGATACATCATATTCCTTGAAAAATCATTAATTTATTTTCTAATCTAAAGAAAATACTTGTCATGGTGTAATCGATAATGCAGTAACATCAAGTACTGATATGCCATCTATTATAAATCTTTACATAGTATAAAATGAAGTCGCTCACGCTGTATGTGCGCTTTACGCAACGGATTTTCATGCGGTTTTCACCAATAGATAGAGTGATTCATGAGGAAGGTTTTTAGGTATATAATTTTTCAAGGTTTTGTGTAAATTGGTTGAAATACATAATATATCTGGCCAAGCGGCAGCGGGCAGCGGACAGCGTGGTGTGGATTTGATTTAACAGATGGCGTTAGTCATAAAGGTTTCGTTAGCCACAGCAACTAGCAAGCTATTATAAATATTTATATAGTATAAAATTAAGTCGCTCCCGCTGTCTGTGTACTTAGATCTTTTAAACTGCGCAACCGATTTTCATGCGGTTTTCACCAATAGATAGAATTCATGAGGAAGGCTTTTAGGTAGATATATAATTTGTCAAGGTTTTTTGTAAATTGCTTGAAATATATAAATAAAGGGTGCGGGATTCCATACGGGCGGTGTGGATTTCATTTAACAGATGGCGTTGGTTATAAAGGTTGGGTAATGGCGTGGCGTTGTGTTTCGTTAGCCACAGTAACGTGTGGCCGGGTCTGCTAGTAATATTATAATATACTTTACACTATTACAAATAACAAGCTTGGTAAGCACACAAATAGCGTTGCTTCTTCCATAAACACATAAATAAATCCACTTAGGACAATAAATATCTCATTCTGTCTCCGTACAGAATTTAAAGGGTTCAGAGACATTGGACGAAACAATTTTGATAATCCCCTAATATGACACAAGGGAAATTATTTTACTAAAGGCCTCCTATGTGAAGTTCATGTAAAAAATGGTAGAAAATCCCGTTGAAATGTGTTTTTCAATATCTAAAATACCCGATGTCGACCATTATATTTACAACACCTTGTAATATTGTACGTTTGAATTGAAGAACTAATCCATACAAATCACCTCTCTCTCTTCAAATCTTTTCAGAGTGATTCTTCGTCCCGGCGACAGAAAGCCCCACTTTCGGGAAAAGCTCTGCTTCCCCCCTGTTAACCATCCCGCCTCCACCCCCCCCCCCACCCCCTAGGGTAAGGGGGGGGAGTGGCAGTGGGTGCGCCGATAGTCGCTAAGGACGTTGGGAGGTTTGATGTTTGACTCGTGCCAAAAATTTGCTGTTTATTTCTATAATAAGACCAAATCACGGAGAGAAGAACGCATTTCGCTACTACGTATTTTGGTAGTCCATATCTACCAAAATATTGGAAATTTTAGACATTTCGTCGCCTTGGTTGGATAGGGTTCTAACTTCACCTTAGCATTATAAGGTGAAGTTAGAACTAAGGACTTTGACACCTAAGAACATGTTCTTATTTGAAGGTCCTTACCATTATTAAGTGAACTTAGAACCCTATCCAATCAAGGTGACGATTTATCATCGCAGTCAGTCGATAGATCATATCTATTTATAAAAAAACGTGTCAATGGCGGGTAGCGCGGATTTGATTTATGTACAAATCTACAGCTTTATTCCGAGATTGATGAAATTTTGCACACTTGACCTTCAAAACAAGAGGAAGGTCACGGGCAACGCCGAGAACTTCAGTTTGATTACAATATTGTCAGACGTTGAGAATTATTAGAATTATCACAATAATATGGGAGGTACTGTCTTGTAACTGTCCTGCAAGGAATATGGAAAGAAATTATATATAGTGACTATAATTATATATATATAGGTTTTCAACATTGAATTAATAATTTTACACAATAACAGCAAATTACAAATAATTTTAATAATTATTATTATTAGGGCTTTACGCAGTTTTTGTAAAACTAATGTTGACAGTGACCTTCCTCTTGTTTTGACGGTCATGTGTGCAAAATTTCATCAATATAGGAATAAAAATTTAGATTTGTATATAAATCAAATTCACATCGCCCGCCATATGTCAAGACACATACTCTCTCCTTCATGTAAATAGATATGTAGATAGATCATTCCGTTACTAATATTATATTATTATAAATGCGAATGTTTGTAAGCATGGATGTTTGTTACTTTTTCACGCAATAAATACCGAATGGAATTTAAAAATTCTTTCACTAATCGAAAGCTACATTATTTGCGAGTAATATAGGCTATATATATTGGTAAGCTCTGGCGTTTTGAATAAGCTGTGGCGTTGTGAAATTGTTTATTATACGTTGCTAAGTAAATGCAAAGCGTGTTGCTAAGTAAAAGTTTGACGTGGGCTGTCATTTTGTTATGTGTTTTGGTTACTACGGAGATTTCTTTGATAGCAAAAATTCAAATATGAGTATTCTAATATGAATGTTTAGTGTACAAATATAAAGTAGGTACTAGTAGGTGGGGGGGGGTGGGGCGGGGGGAATATGCGAGCGAAGCCGGGGGCAAAAGCTAGTAATAAATAAATAATGAAATGTATTCTATAATAGGTAGGTATACTCTTAAAGAGTATATTTCGATAGAGATAAACAAATTTATTATTATTAATATTTTTATATTATTGTAGCGTGGTTCCCAGAACCATAAATCATTGAAGTCTAGAACAACATTTGCCAAATTCCGGCAGCCAAATATACGAGGAGTTGAGGAGAAAATATATATTTATTTTTGAACGAGTTCATTACTATTTGATTTCAATAACAATCGTAAAATAAATGTGAAATAGGTAAATACTTTAATGTCTAATAAACTGTAGAGCATAGGTTCTCAACGTGGGCGATAACGCCCCCTTGGGGGCGTTTGAGACCTTCAGGGGGGCGGTAGAAGATCCAGAGACAATTGGGGGGCGTTGAGATGGCACAGGGGGGCGTTGGCAAGTAAAAAAATATGATCTAAAAAAGACAAACAAAACACTATAATCATATACTAATAAAGTAAAGTAAACTTTAATATTGGTTAATTTTTGTTATTAAAAACCCATGTCGGAAGTTAAAAAGATCATACGGCAATATGGTGTGGATTATATTAAATACGGATTTATCGAAGATCCCACAAATCCATGCGATGAAGCCTTCTAGGTTTCAAGATCATTTTAATAAAATCCACCCGGATAAGAAAGACAAAGATGTGACCTATTTTCAAGACATAAAAAAGAAGTACAAAATTCAGCCAACTATATGAAAATAATTTTCAACCGCTTCTAAGCATGACGATGATGGACTTCGAGCTTCGTACAATATCTCATTGTTGATTGCTAAAGCAGGCAAACCACATACTATTGGGGAAGATTTAATTTTACCAGCAGTAAAAGAAGTAATTACCACTGCGCTCCATAAACCAGCTGCAGATATTATCCGAAAAATTCCTTTGAGCAATAGTTCTGTGCAAAGATAAATTGATGAAATGGCTGAATCATTGTGCAATCATCTGCAGTCTTCTCAATTTTCAATTCAGGTGGATGAGTCAACTTTACCAACCAATGAAGCATTGCTATTGTCATACGTGAGGTTCATCAAAGATGAGAAAATATGTCAAGAACTATTGTTTGTTACAAATTTGGAAACAGATGCAAAAGGAGAAACCATATTTAATACACTGGAAAAGTTTTGTGACGAAAAGAAAATTCCTTTTAATAGTATTTTGTCAGCTGCTACGGATAGCGCTCCAGCTAGGGCGTCACAAAGGCTTCATAGCATGCTTAAAAAATAAAGTTCCTGACTTGCTTGCTGTGCATTGCGTAATTCATCGCCAGCATTTGGTTGCGAAAAATCTGAGTGAACGCCTACATACATCACTGCAATATGTTATCAGAGCAGTTAATAAAATCAGAAGTAACTCATTGAATGACAGATTATTTAGTCAGCTTTGCATTGCCAATGATGAAGATTTCAACCGATTGCTGCTTCACACAGAGGTGCGCTGGATGTCAAAAGGTTCTTGTTTGACTCGATTTTACAATCTGTTTGAGTCTGTGATAGAGTTCCTAGGAATTAGTTCATTTATGGTTCCTAGGAAACAAAGATACAGAATTGCGCGATAACCTCACCTCATCGAAGAACGATATTGCGTACTTGACAGACCTGTTTAAATTGTTTGTCAATCCCCCCAAGATGGTATGTAAAAGCAGTTGGGGGGCGCTAGGAAAAAATATATTGTCAAAGTGGGCGGTGGGCAAAAAAAGGTTGAGAATCTATGCTGTAGAGCAATGTAATACTTACATGTCGCGCAATTTTAGAATTGGTGCAAACGATAAAAACTTATGGACGTTTTAAAAGATGCTCCCTTTCATACCACATGGAAACTACACATATGAGAAGTCTTTGCTATTTAAAATTATTATTTTCATGCAGATTAGAGAACAAATAATATTTTGGGACGGTACTGAATCGTCAAAAAATGGCCAAACCTTGAATATCCTCTTCCACCCACAAGCTAAAGCTTCCATGGAAGAAGAGTATTAAAATACCTACCAAAACAAATACCTCAAAATCTCATAATATGTAGAACCTTTTTTAAATCATATTTTTATACCAGACTGAAAGACCACATAAAAGCATCTGACATTTTACTTTGCCGTTAACAAACTATCAAAATTACACGCGAAATTCACCAACTCGAACTATAATACACGTTCCCAATCAATAGTTACTAAAAACATATAATAAACAGACGTCAAGACGTCCGTCATCTTTGGTTTTTCATATGGTTATGGCTTTCAGCCTTCAAGGGTGTTCTAGGCCATCATTTCAAATTATGGAGAGATAGAGATAAGGTTAATTAAATTTTGTATATAAATTTAATTTAAATGGGCAAATTTTATTATTAAACGGAAGAGAGGGTTGTGAAGAGAATGGGAGTCGAGTTCAGACATAAAAAGATGCGATGTTGAACGAAAGGGAGGTATTTTTTAATAAGGTTGATAGAAGACATGATATGTATTTGTATTATACTGTACGAAGAACAGGTCCAAAATAGTACAGGTTATTTTCAGCAGGTACATATATATATATATACTTCCGACGTTCTGTCTGGTTTATCACCACTTATTATGATTAGAGGGAAGGGGAAAACAATTCTTATAGCAGAACGGATGTGAATATTTGAATTATTTTTTAAATGTTTTAATAACAACTTTTAAATATGCCTTACAAGTACCTGCATTTACCTCTGTGAATAGATGATGATCTTCGACTCAATCAGGTTACCATACTTTGTGATACAAATTAACAGAAATGAGTATAATATAAATTACGTACAAATTTTAGTCAGTTACTTATAATGTAACCGACGTAAAAAGAATACCGGACAGACATACTGATGCCCCCCCCCCAAACTGCTAGTTCACTTCGTTAACAAAACCGCAAGAGACAACCTCCTCGCCGTAAGAAAAAACATCAACTACGCTGCAATCAAAGGACTTGTACAAGACAAGAGATACATTGGAGAAGAGCTCACCCCATATAATAAAGAACTTTTATGGCAAACAAAAAAATTTGCCAATGAAAACAATTATGCATATGTCTGGTACAAGGATGGAAGAATCATGATGACACGCCTCCCGAACGAAAAAATTACTTATATCAAACATGTAGATGACTTAAAAGAAATAACTTAAAATATTGGAAAATTTATCCTCTCATATTTCATCACAACATCATACAAAAATGTATTCTGCTACTACTAATATAACGTCTAACAAATCAGACCTATCAATCTACCATCAAAATATCAGATCAATAAACAAAAACTTTGACCATTTTCTCATCCAACTCGACTTTACTAAAATCAAATATGATCTAATTATCCTGACAGAATGTTGGCTAACACCTTACTATACTCCTAAAAACATCCCAATTATACCCACCATCAAACCTCAAATCACTACAGACAAAACGACGGCATAGTTTTATATACATTAAACAACTCTCCGAACACATATAACGTCAAAGAAATTACCATAACAAACTCAAACTGTCTTCAAATAACATACAGCATCAACACATGTATCATTGCACTTTACCGCTCTCCTCCTAAACCTAACATCTCCCCCTTTTTGCATGACTTAAACTGTTATCTTACCGAGCTAAAAAAATCAAAGAACCTAGTTTTAATTGGAGACCTAAACATTAATATTCTAAAAAACAATGAACATCCCCAGTGTCAAGATTACTTAAATACCATCATGTACCATGGAATGGAAAGCACAATAAACTCACCAACACGATGTACACCACACTCTTCCTCCTGCATCGACCATATTATGGTTAAATCATCTAACCAATACACCTCTGAAATCCACATGTCATCAATTACAGATCACTACGCTACCTCCTTCATAATGAGTTCCAAAAACAATGTAAAAAGCCAAACACCAACCGAAATAACAAAGAAAACAATTAACTATGACCACCTCAACAAAACGATTAGTTCTAAATCCTGGGACAGACTATACAATATAACTAACGTAGAGGAGGCCTGGAACTACTTTTCTACCTACCTACAAGACACCCTTGTACAAAACACAAAAATCACCTCAAAAACCATTCCTAGAGCTATCAAACCATGGATAAACCATACTATCATCAACTGCATTCGGAAACGCAACTCTATACATAAAAAATGTGCCACGAATCCGTATGATATCACACTCCATAATTTCTACAAAAGATACAGAAATATTTGCACACAGGTCATTAGGAAGGCCAAAAATCTATACTACAATAAAAAAATTTCCGAGTGCAACAATGACCCTAAAAAAATATGAAAAGTCCTCAAGGAAGCTACCAATTCAAATAAAGCCACCGACTCTTTAAACTCTCTCAATATCAATGATACCACTGTAGACTTTACATCGAACCCCAACACAATTGTCAATTATATAAACAGTTATTTTGCAAATATAGGTCCAGAACTAGCAAAAAAAATCCATCCAAATAACCATATGCTAGGCCCTAGCGACCCCCCCCCCCCCCCCCAATAATGAATTCACATCCCGCTTTGCTCTTAAAACGGTTACAGAGAAAGATGTTTCTATGGTAATAAACTCTTTAAAAAACTCTTCATCCACCGGCATTGATGAAATATCCAACAGTGTTCTTAAAAAAATTGCCCCTGTTATAATTCAACCATTAACTCATCTGCTGAACATTAGCATCCGTCAAGGATTATTTCCAACCATTCTAAAACAAGGTCTTATTATCCCTATTTTCAAAACAGGCTCCAAACTTGACATTAGTAATTATCGTCCTATTACGCTACTCAATTCCCTGTCCAAAGTATTTGAAAAGATCGTCAACAATAGTCTTATGGAATACCTGGAAACCAACAACCTACTTTCGCCGCGGCAATTTGGCTTCAGAAACCATAAAAGCACAAACGATGCCATAGCCACCGTCTCTGACTATATCTCTGGCCACCTCGATAAGGGCTCAAAATGTCTATCGGTATTTCTTGACCTATGTAAAGCGTTTGATACAATATCACACGCCAAATTAGAACGCAAAATGTTCAATATAGGTAAGTTGAATTCAATCAATATAGGTAAAGTGAATTAAGCCTACTCTCCAGCTTCTTATCTGACAGATCCCAATGCGTTAAACTCAGAGCTACAAAGAGTCAGAATTTGCCCATTAGTTACGGTGTCCCACAAGGCAGTGTTATAGGTCCAACGCTCTTCCTAATATACATTAACGAGTTGTGTAATCTAGATATCGATGCCACTATTTTCAGCTTCGCTGACGACACTGTCCTGCTATTCCAAGCGAAAGACTGGCCTACCGTTTATTCGCAAGCGGAGGAAGGCATTCAAAAGGTTAAATACTGGCTTGACTCAAACACACTAACTCTCAATGTACAGAAAACAAAATACTTACTGTTTAGTCTCACCAATATCACAAAACCAAACCTCGACCCCCAATTAAAAATACACGAATGTAAAAACTCATCTCCGAACCCGAATTGTAACTACCCATGCCTTGAACAAGTAAACATTATAAAATATTTAGGAATAACCTTTGATACACACCTAAATTGGAAGCAACATATAATTAACACTACAAACAAAATCCGCAAATCCATATACTTTTTCAAACAAACACGTAATTTCCTCAACCTACACCTTTTAAAAACAGTGTATTACTAACTGTGCCAATCACACATCGAATACGGAATTTTAGCTTGGGGTAACACTTATTCTAGTGCCCTCGACCCCATTATTAAAGCACAAAAACTAATAATAAAAATAATCCTTAAACTTCCTCTTCAACGTTATGGACATTAAACAGCTCTACGCAAGATCCATCTTAGTTAAAACAACATAACCCTATACAAAGCAACACAAACGATACACAATACCCGAGCCAAAAACAAAGAACTCCTCCAAACTCCCTTTTCTAAAACCACCTTTGGACAAAGACACTTTAAATACATAGCTTGCAAACTACACAATACACTACCAGCTACGATTAGACAAACCGAATCAATGACCAAATTCAAACAAGTTATAAAGAAATGGATTATAAGTACTGGTCGTCACACTATTGCAAACATCTGTAAAATAAACCACAAATAGACAGAAATATCCATCTACATACATCCTTACCCATATAAAACAAATTAAAATGATAAAATCCTAAATAATCTAAATCCATAAATAGATTTGACAGGATTTACTACTGTACTGTATCTCTTCCCTCATTTATAAGAAAACTCTATTTATGTGATTTACCCACACTTTCAATCATCTTTATGATTAATTGTTAATTATATTACTCTTATATATGATATGTAATTATGTACCTCTACGCCTGTCTCAACACAGGTATACCCTAGCAAGACAGGCATCGAATAATATATTGTAAACATCACGTATATAGTCAATAAAAAAAAATAAAAAAAAATGTGATGCCAGCTTTAGACATTTTACGACATAATATAATAAATTACAATATGAAAATCCAAAATCGGCGAATAATCATTTTGGCAGTGATTGTTTTGCGTTCTACATAAATAAGAAAATCCGAAATAATAATAAAAATAAATTTAGTAATGAATTAAATTAAATGGTTGAATAGTTATTTTTATTGATACCTATGTGAATAAATAGTTTGTGTACAAACTTAATTCTTTCAAAAAGGGCATAAAAAAACTATATTGCATCGGTGATTCAATCCAAATATTGTATCTATTTGTATGCGTTTATTGAAAGAATAGAGTTTTTGTACACGGACAAAACTAAGTATCTATTCATTTTCATACACTGTATTTTTTTTTTCAATTTACTCCTATGTCATATTTGAAGATGTTGTGAGGAGCCGATGGAATCAATGTTCCTCGGAGCAACTTCCACTGAAATACAGGTAGAACATGGACAGCATTCTCAACCGACGTCTGTGCTCTAAAGATTGCAATCCATTTATATAGGAGAATATACAGTCGCAAACAAACAATTCATATTAATATTTTGGAGCGTAACTTACAAAAAGGTGTTTTTCTAAAATAATTAAATAGCGCCATATAGGAACGGGCATCATTACATAGTATAAAGTAAAGTCGCTCCCGCTGTCTGTGGGGTTAGATCTTTTAAACTACGCAACGGATTTTCATGCGGATTTCACCAATAGAAAGAGCGATTCATGAGGAAGGTTTTTAGGTATATGTATAATTTGTCGAGGTTTTGGGTAAATTGGTTGAAATATATAATATATGCGGGAAGCGGGCTGGCAAACGGACGGTGTGGATTTGATATGTATGCAAATTAACAAATGTCGTTGGTTTTAAAGGTTTGATGATGGCGTTGTGTTTCATTAGCCACAGCAACGTGTGGCCGGATCTGCTAGTTTTATGAATAATTCTAAGTTTACTCAACACAATTATGCAGTGTATTCGGTTTCTATCGGAAATCATGAGAGGAAATTTCTCCGACTTCTGTACTCCGATTTCAATGGCAAAAGTCGCTGGCGATCTTCCAATATCCAAATTATTTCAGTGAACATGCATTCATTTACTAGATGATGGTCTATTCTTTTCATTATTATTATTAATCTATAAAAACTTCTGAGCACGTCTCCATTTTATCTTTGAACTTCGTCGAATCTTGCAAAACAATACTCAAAGACTTGTAGAAATAAGTTTTATTAGTGATTAATTGATTAGTTTTTTCAAGTTTATAATGTTTGAGTTTGTTTATATTGGTTCTGGATAAATCTGTAAATTCCCATTATAACATAACTAGTTTAAGTGAAGTAGAATGTTCGTTAACTTTTGAAAAAAAACGAGTGTGCTTTAGACCACACGACTGAAGTAAAACTACAAGACAAACCTCGCCCCATGAACTCAGGTATCCCTGCTAAGTTACCGAACGTAGCGAACGGGGTGACCTATGACCTAGGGGTGAAATATGACCATGGGGTGACCTACGACCATGAGGTGTCCTTCGACCTTGGGGTGACCTACGACCATGGGGTGATTACGACTATGGGGTGACCTACGACCTTGGGGTGACGTACGACCTTGGAGTGACCTATGACCTTGAGGTGACCATCCTTATCCTTATCCTTACTCCTCAAGTCAAGGCCCGACCGTTCGCCTCGCCATCGATAACCGTTCGCATCGATTACCGTTCGCATCACACTTTTCGTAAAGCATTCACCAGCTTACCCCCCAAGTCAAGCGTGCGTAAAGAAGTTTTACTTCAAAAACGTGTGTCATTTTGATAGTCACGATGAAGGTATTCGTTTATTGGGATTTTAATTAAAACATTAATTAAAAAAACACTTTATCTTGACATAATTACGTAAAATCAATCCAATACTTTGCTTTATTCAATTTTACATTTAAAACTGTCGGTCAGTTTCAAAACAACCTTTCCTTCGCCAGGGCACAAGTTAAACTAACTCACTAAAGAGTTAGTTTAGAGATTAGATTGTGGCCGAAGCGAGTTTCTAGTTCCCATCGGAGTCCAACTTAATTGAATTCAATTCTATTTTGTAATGGAAACATTTTGTGTATAGGGTCACTATTTCCCCACGTCTAGGACATTACACCAACACTCGGTCTTCGTGACGATATGATTCCAAAGATTCGTCTTAATATTATTTACTTTTTTATTCTTAACATCTTTTGTGATCGGCTATCTTAAATTTTATTCTTGATTATTCTTATTTCTATCCAGCGCAGCGCAGCGGTACCGTCCCAGTTTTATAAAATTTCATTATGTATCTTTTTTTATATTACTATTTTTACGCCTACGGGGCTTTTAAATTTGGTGCACAATACTACACAATGTTTACATTTTTTTAAACAAGGTTTAGTATTAAAATTAGGTTCCATTACAATGCAATTTGACCAATTTCGAGGAAATAAAACGATGCACAATAATAAACAGAAAATAATAAAAAATGATAAGTTGACATAAAAAACAAGGTTTTTATTAAACATACTTTTAAAAAGTCGACATCATTTGTAAATTTGTTTGCTATTTAAGCGAGGAATTGGCGAGTTTGCTATATAATTTGTCTGTAAATGGTAACATTGAAGTAGGTCCTTGTGCATAGTGTTTAAAGTAGGTGTCGTGTCCTCTGTGTTGTGATTGTCCTATTTCATATTTAAATTCATTCTTTTCATAACACTTTCATTCTTAGTATTTATCTCGATGTGTACAGTCCTTTACTTTTAACTTTTTATGTCTATGCCACCTCTTACTTCAAATCTTTTTGTCTATGCTATTTCATAGTGTAATATTGTCATTAATTCTCATCTATATTGTCTTTTCTCTGTGGTTACGTCAAGTCTTGATTTTTTATAAATACGGGTCCATTGTTTTGGCAAAGTCATTCTCTCTAAATATTCTCTATAAAAACTCTCTCTAATAAACTCTCTCTTACCGACTGAATTAAACGATTAATTGCCAGTCACCTCGATTGTAAAGTTATCAAATAAAGTTACAATTATATCCAGAACATAAGTGTTTTACGGATAACCCTCAATCTCTCCTCCCAGTACGCCCATCTTGGCGTTGATACGAAAGAGGCCAAAAAAGCAGCGTCAGCTTTACAACCTGACCGGAGACCTCCAGAGACTACGCCAGGACGCCTACTTCAGTAGGTAGTCTTAAATTGACAACACTCGAGAGTTTGCAATAGTCGAGCTCCTAATTTACAATTTAAAAAAAAAAAAAAGGTCGTTTATCCTTCGCCGATTCTCAGGAACATATATGTATTTTTAATTTGTTACAAGGGGATATTTAACTTCAAATTAATAAGTCGTAGAAATTTTCGCTAAATTGTTTCGGCATATTTTATATGAATTTTATGGTGAAGTGATAAAATTTTCATAACAGTAAGTAAATTAAAGTTTTATCAGCAATGATTCCCCCTGAAAGATTCTCAAATCAAGTGATGATGCAAATTGCATATGTTTTTGGCGCTAGCTATATACATATTTGTATGTCCATGGCGCTAGCCAATTATGCACAGATGACAGGTGGACTAAATACGTGGGTGGAGATGTCAACGGGAACAGAAAATCTCAAAGCGCCAGACAGTTATAACTAGAATCTGAAATATTTAGCATTAACACTGTAATTGGGCATAAATTGATATACAGGCTTGTTATACCGGTATTACAATGAAATCGTAGCTTCAGATGCACTGGGAAATGGACTGAATATACTAACAATGAAACGAAACGAAATGATGTTAGCTGGAATTAAGTATTAATACGTATAAGGAAAAAAATGGATGCAAGGAAGAAGGATAACCAATCACTTACCACTGAACCTTTGCGAAGGAGCACACAACACAATCACAAATATAGTTTATATAGTTCCGCAGCAGTTCCTTGAGGTAATTATCGCCACAACAACACAAATAAGAGTATAAGAAGATATTCTTTACTTTCAAGATGGTCAAAAATCTTCTATTTAGTTCAAAAACGAGATTATGAATAAGAACAACGCCAACAACTTGTTCAAAGGTAGTCCAAATTCTTCTTCTGTTTTCAAAAAACAAATGCACTCGAATTTGGTATTTTTCTCTTGTCACTTTTCGAAATTCAAAACGCTTTTTCAGCAAGGTGATGAGGTTAGGGAAAGGTACTGGGTAAATGACATCCCGGTAGGAACTATGCATAATCTCATTCAAAATAAAACAGCCCATACTCGTGGCGATAAAAGGCACTACGACAACATAATAATAAAGTTATTATAATATTATTAAGTTGCTTTTTCATGGTTGCGGAAACATGGTTGAACGTGCACTTACAGACATTAAGCTTATTTGGTTAGATAGTTGAGACCTATTATTATAAGGGTTCTGTTATTAAATTCTACCCATGCGAACTTGCCTCACAATCAAAATTTATGTTGGTCAGTCTTGACAGGAATCACCGCAATCTGTCAGTTATGAACGATGTAGGAACGATATGGGGTGATTAATGATAATGATTTTGCATAATAATAACACTGACTTATTTTAATAACGTGAAACAATATCACTAATGAAATATTTGAAAAATGATATTTTTTCCTATTCACTGTGGTTCCAAAGATTTCCCGAAAAAAGGAAATTAGGTAGATACCTAGTAGTTAGTAGGTTCCTACCAGATTTAAAATCCCTCTCATCCCTCAGGGTAATAAACAGAAATTTGTCTGTTTAAAAAAAAAAAAGTTAATGTCATGGTGTAATGTTGATTGTTTGTAACTTATAAAACAAATAATAATAACTAAATAAATAAAATTAAAACTGCAGCCAAGTAGTCAAGCTGAATGGATTTTTTGGTACAAAGCAGTCACCTTATGGTTTGACATATTTTATGAAATAATACAATTACTTTGTTTATAACTACGATTTATTTATTTAAAAAAAATTTAATACCGACCGGTTTCACTTAACATAAGCATCATCAGGGTATAACAATAAACTGTTTAACCTTACACCTTCGACCTACGTTAATTACACACCTCTACACTTAAAAACGTAATACAACATAACTTTTTCTGTACATGTAATATACTATAAATGAATGCAAGTTCTCCAGTCAGTAGGGCCAATTTCATCACGAGCCATAACATTCGACAACAAATTTCGAGCTTTATACCTAATAACTAAGTTTTTAATAAATTATGGCATTCCTCTCAAAGCATCTTTGTTAAAAGTAAGAAATACAATAGGTTAGGTTATGTCCCTTATTTACCAATTGAGTATCATTTTCAAAAATCTAATCCTTGAAACAATAACATGCCAAAGAACATAGTAGAGTTCAATGGGTGCCTAGGAAAACAGTGCCGTATTAACGAAATCCGGCGCCCTGAGCAAAAAGCTCGATGGCGCCCCCACACCCGCATTTATTATTTATTAATAATAATAATAATGATTTATTGTCTTCCTTTCTTTACAAACATCTAAAGATAATGATATCCTCACTGGGATTTCCCGTGCTGAGGATTTCATTTACATATTATAATTTAATTATAAGAAATTAATATGATTTTTTTGATAAACATATAGGTATCATGTAGTATTTTTTTTAAATATTTAATAATAAAATAAAATTGTGCTTTTTTTATAATTCAGTTCAGTAGATTCGGTTTTAGTCTGTATTTGATATCAGTATATTTTCTATTTCTGTTATCCCTATATTTAGTATCCAGCTTTTTATTTGAAATTTAAATGTTATACTGTTGAGGTTTTTAAGTGAGAGTGGTATTTTATTGTAAAGTTTAATACCATAATACAAGAAGCTTTTTTGCCCAAATGTTGTGTTAGTAGTTACTTGTTGGATATGTTTTTGACCATGAGATTTACTGTTTCTAATATACGTGTTAGTTGTTATTTCTTGGGTTTTGTGTTTAAACTCCCAAAAAAAACTGTCCACCTCTATTTTGGTATCTAAAAGATTTCCAAAAAACCTACTTTAGTGGATGACAGACATGTAGTTGACTCGATATCACTTCACTTAAGGCAAAAACAAAAACCAAAAACTTCAATAACACGTCAACTTAAAACGTAAATTCGCACAACGGAAAAGAAATATATTTTTAATATTCGTGTAATAGGTACTTAGAATGTTGATTTACTTTAACCAGTAAATTTCGACATTATTTGAAGTAAAAAAGTAAATGATTTTTTTTCATTTTTGAACGAACGGCAGATCCGGCTCTGCTAAGAAATGAGACGGGATCGCAAAGCCAAAGTCGCGGCACGTGTTGGAACCACTGTTGGCAAAATAGGACGATATTTACACAGCGAGGAATATTCTCTCCGAAGGCCTTTCGAACAATAAAAACCACTTCATCGGGATATTATACTATAAAAACATACACGAGATTATTTAAATGTACTCACAATAGGATGCAGCGTAAGAATGAAGGCGAGAACTAACTCTTCGATGTATAAGTATACACAAATTGTACAGAAACTCGCAGTACAAGTGGGAAACTGGTCAATCTATGTCACATTAGAGACGATTTTGTGGTATATCTTTTGTTCATTTGAGTTTTGGTTTTCGAGCAAATCGAGCCAAAAGTTGTATTGATGTATTTAAAAATACGTCGAAGCGTAGACACGGCTTCAGAAGTAGGTATTAATAACCGTTTAGCTGCCGAAAAAAATGAAAATAAGATTTTTTAACATTTTTTTTTTAATCTTATATCAAAGTGTTGACTATGAGATTCACTAGTTTCTCCCCTTATACTATACGAATTTCGGGTTTTATCATCTAATTATTAATAGGCTAGCGCCTGCACGCTAGAAATTTAAAAACCCAACTTCGAGTACATCTCTGACGCCGCGCTTTATGTAAAACCATTTTCGTACGTGAAGTTTGTTACAAAGCTACTGTCATATCGCCCGCCACCTCCAGGGCCAAGTTTTTATTACTATCTAGTTTATTACTATCTAGTTTATAATAAATCATCCGCTTCACCACCTATTCGATTTTCTGCTTTATCATCTACTTTAACACCTACTTCATCACCTAACTCACGATCTACTTCATCAATACCATCATCTACTTCAACATCTTCTTTAAAATCGGATTCATCGTCTAATTCATCGTCTACTTCATTGTTAACTTAATCATTACCTCTATATCATTGTCTACTATAATATAATCTGCTTCACTATCTACGACGACATCTGCTTTATCGTTTATTTTATCATATAATAAACCCAATTCATCATTTCCTACTTTAGGTGCGATTGGGTGCGATTTACCCTCCTCCACAGCTTCCTAGAAGGTCCCAAAATAAACATGTCAAACACGCCTGAAACCAAAAAAACATCGCTCGACAAACACAATATTCTCTCGCTACCAAATTACATGTTTGTTAATCGAGTCCTTTGTTATTTCCCATTCCGCTGTGAGGCATTATTATTTCTACTTAAATTTCGTAAACAAGCTTTGAGGTATTATATAAAATATACGAGGTATTTATTTATAAACCACACAATGTAAACAAGGGGAAACCACATAAAAGTATTTTAAAAATAATACCACCCAATCCTTTCAAAGAAAGCAAATTATTATAACACTCTCTGCAGAAATAATATGTTTCTGTTTTCATTTGCATGTTTTAATTGACTGAGCGTTACGAAGTTCTGTTTCACTAGATCGTTTGGCATTTCATCAATCTGTTATTTGTTTGGGTGTTCTGTTTTAGGTTCAAGATGGCGGCCGTGTTAGATACTACCTGCCAGAATAACAAAAGCTTGGATTCTGCTACTAGCTGTCATATCGGAATTATCAATATTATGGTTGAAATGTGAAATTTGAATTGAGAATTTCGTTTATACAAATTTCTTAGGGTTAATTTTGAGAAGTAGAGTCCAAAATAACATAAATAAATACAGCAAAAATAACAAAATGTTTAGCTTTCACTTATTGGTCATAAATCATAAACATAATTAAAATGTGGATATTAAATTATTTAAGGGTTGAAACACGAGGGTGCAGTGTCATAATAGTTTTTTTTTTTTTTTTTAATAAAAGACATCAATTGGTCCCTTACCAACAATTATTACGGTTTCCCAAAAGAGACCGCGTCTTAGACGAATTAATTAAGTCTATTTTTTTATATGAATACGTCACAAGAGTCCCAATTGCTTCCGTCTGGAGCCAGTGAGACTATGGCATTCCCAATGGGGGCATGTTGTAAGGCTAAATGTAGTGGGTAGTGGAAGGAGATGGGTGGGGAAGGATATGGGGAAGAAGAAGGTAGAGAAGTACCTGGCTATTCAGATCTTACACCAGGGCGATACTCAGAGTATCTTTCACTCTGGAACGTGCCGCAAAAATACAAAATTTATTTGCCCACGCCGGAATTCGATTCCGCGACCTTTGGATTGCGAGTCAAAAGCCTTACCGCTCGACCACTCCGGCCATAGTGGTCGAGCGGATCCATGGATCGCGTATACGATTTCTTTTAAGTCTAAGAGCTTCGTTAGTTCACCTCCATTCATTAATAATCCAGTTATTTTGCATACAGAACGACATCATTCAAAAAGTTGAGTATTTTGACGCTTCTCGGACTCACAGGAGACCGCGCTAAAACTTCGCCTTTTGTCAACCGATTGATTGTTGGAATCATATGTTGACCGTCCTCGCAAATATTAATTGATAGAGGGTTTTATCGATGGACCGTGCGAGACCTCCAGTGTGTCTGACCCACGAAGAGACAAAGAAAATAAAATTATGATTAATTCAAAACGTAAATTATTCGTACGGTTCTTTCATCTTTATACTGATCTCATCAGCATACAAATTGTCAAACAACGCTGCCTTCTGCCTCGCTCATTAAAATAATACTGAAGATGTAATTACAACAGTGCTGGACAGACAGGCTCATTGCTCATTGCTGACAGAGGGAGGCAGATAGGTAGTTAGGTAGGTACCGGATAAGATACTCGAGATGTAGAATGATAATTAACTCTGCGGTTTTCTACACATTTTTAGTTTTGCAATTCGGCCATTCAATAACGCGGGTGAATGTAAAATTAAATAAATGATAAAAGTTCTAATTAATTTTGATGTAATCTACGACCTCCGTTTTAAGTTGTTCTCCTCCTAAGTTTTTTGGTTGTTGTCTCAGAGGTCCTTTTTTTACATAAATAATAACAGAGTGGTAGATAGTAGATACTATCAGTATGTAGCCAAAAAAAATAATAAAAAATAATTAATAAGTAATATCCATTGTAATGCCTGCTAAAGTAATGTTTATGTGTTGTGTAGGTACACATTGCTAAAAAATAAAACTTTATGAATAAACAAGGTATAAAATTGAAATGAAAGAATTCAGACAAAACAAATATAATAATTATTATTTTAAAACCAGAACATGAGACTCTATTACAAATAAAAATTAAATTAAAATACTAAGGGTCGCGTTTAGCCTACGAGAGAAACTAAATTGTAAATTAATTGATAGCACGTAACGTATTTAAAATAAAATGAATATTTAATTAAATTAAAATCGCGATGTGAAAGATACTATTCTAAGGGGCGCCAGTCCAATTATAGTATTGAACAACTAATTTATGGTAAATCGACAATCGATGATAAATAAAATTCTAAACTCACGAAGAAAGAAAATAGTTGACGGAAAATTAAGATTCCAACGAAGTGTGCCTCTGTCCTTGGAGCAAACGACCAAACTCTCCGGCTTCTTATTTGGAACTGTTCATGAACTGTTTATAAAAAAATCAGCTTGCCTGTAGTATTTTTAACAACAGAAGAATTCAGTATTCCATTTGTTCAATTTTGAATAAAAATCAATTTGTAATGATCTGTAGTCGCCAAGTTATTTAGGCACTGTACTGGGTGCTTACTTCGCATTGTAAATTCAAACTGTTACAAGTATCGCCATGGTGAAAGATTATCATTCAGAATGGCTTTTTCCACGTTTGGTGACCAGATCTGAACAGCCAGGAAGAAAACTCCCCCTTTTGAAAAACTCAATTTCTTTCCATTTTTTAACCCCCGACGCAAGGAGCGGTGTTATAAGTTTGACTTTCTGTGTGTCCGTCTATGGCCTCGTAGGTCCTAAACGAATTGACCGGTTACGATGCGGTTTTTATTGTTTGAAAGTTGACGTGATCGAAATGGTTCTTAGCTACAATTTGTGAAAATCTGTTCAGGCGTTTCAAGGTCATCAATTTTTTTATTATTGTTGTTACCTCCGGTGGGGATCTTAGACGCATAATGGGTATATACTTTATTTTCAAACATATGATGCCCTCATATTTGAAAAACAAATGTATGCTGGAACCACTGAACTACTCTGATGATGGAGTTAGAAGGTAGGAGACGAAACCCTGGATTGCCTATTAGTAAATTCATCGAGTTTGGGCTCATTAGATTTGTCTTAACTAGTACTGTTCATTTATCCTAATGACAAGGACCTGACGCTGGAACTGGAAGGTGGCTGTATAATGTGTAGGGATTCTTTAAAAAAAGTAATTTTATCACCTAATTATTTACACGCATAATTTTTTAAAATACAGTAACATGCAAATATATAATGTTAATTGTGGAGTTATGGTAAAATATCGGTGAAAAGTGAAACAAGAAGGTTTATAGGAAAACTGTTTCAACATCTCAATCATTCTGCCATAATATAATTTTAATACTTTTATATAACGTGATATTTTATTCATCGTTTGAACTTGTTTTGGTAGACGATTACAAAATGATACGATTATACGAAGACAAAAAAAAACTGCCATGTGTTTGCATTAATTTGGTATTGGTTTAGGAGTGTTAATTTCGCTTATTCTTTTTTCATTATTTTCGAATTTATTTTGTTTTTAAATACATATTGGAGAGTTTGCAGTATGAATAATTAACGAATCTTACTAATATTATAAATGCGAAAGTTTGTATGGATGGTCGGATGGTCCTTACTCTTTCACGCAATAAATATCGAATGGAATTTATAAATTCTTTAACTAATCGAAAGCTACTTTATTTGCGAGTAACATGGGCTATATATATTGGTAAGCTCTGGCGTTAGGAATAAGCTGTGGCGTTATGAAATTATCCATTATACGTTTATTGGCAAAGCGTGTTACTAAGTAAATGTTTGACGTGGGCTGTCAATATTATTTCTTTGATAGCGAAAATTCAAATATTAGTATTCTAATATGAATATTTAGTGTAGGTAGATACAAATATAAAATAGGTACTTATCTACATTTTGACCTAAGCCAACAGCTATACTAATATTATGAATGCGAAACGGAGCGTATTTGATTGTTGATTGATTGGGGGAGGGGGAGTGGTAGTGCGGGAGAGGGGGGGGGGGGGGAGCGAATATACGAGCGAAAGCCCGGGGGTAAAAGCTAGAAAGCTAGTTCTAAATATTTTAGTTTCTTTTTATAATAACTCGGTCAAGAATGTTATATTTTTAATACACACAACTTTTATAATGTGCTTTTGAGTTATTTTTTTAAGGTTTAATTCAAAACCTACCTCTTCTGATTATTGGGTAGGTACTCTGTATACATCAACTTTCTCTGAGACATGAACCTATACGTACGTCCATTAAATAACATCGCCATGTTTAAAGTATGTATTCATATTTAATACGTGGACAATTTATTCGCAAATACATTCATTTTAGCTGACGTAAAACAAGTCGGTCTCCCGTTTAACACCACTGACATGTTTCTTATACTCAAGTATTTATTACGAAAAATATTGTGACAATAATTCCATATTTGAGTACATATTTTTAGCCTTAGCTCAAACGAGGATTTACACAAAAATTGCTGATATATATCTATATACCTATGTTACCATAACACGCACATGCAAATCACTCATCAAGATATAACTTATCCATACTTTCTTACCAAATAGTACTTTCTTTGATTTTATATTATATTTCTATTTTTTTACAAATACACTTGTACTTAATGTACTTGTATTTTTATTATATTTTTATTGTTTTTTAAATTACACAAATGTACTTGTATTTTTTTTTCTTTGATACATGCTCCTTGTATTATTTTTAATTCAATAATACGTATCTTCTTTCATATACTTTTTATATTATTTTAATTTTTCTGTTTTTCCATACTTATTTTTATATTCATATATCTTAAACGTATGTAGATATTTTGTATTATTTTTAATTTCTTTATACTTCATACTTGTTTTAGATGTATAAATTATTTTATTTTATTTTTATATTATTCTGTTTTTCATTCAACTTATTTTATACTTAACATAAAATTGGCCACTACAACACGGGCATGTGCCTAGTGTGATGGCCAAAAAATTACCCATTTTCTGTAATATTGTATAAACTTTACTGAATAAAGAACATAAAAAAAAAAAAAAAAATTACATTATGTCGGATTACTTGTCGGGTGACTGAATGCTTTATGGAGAGGCCAAAAGTAAAATCAAACGATAACGGGAAGGAGGTACAGATACAAATGAATAACACATGTAAAACATCTGTACCATTTCAAGTGCAAGTTTGTTAATTTCACTTTTGACGATATGAACATTTTTAAATATTTTGCAATATTAACCACCTATAAAAAAATCCTTTAAGAATCTTTGCAATCACCAACTTTTATTTGATACTGTTCAAGTTTCCAAATACCCTGAGCCAACTGGGCATTGCTTGACCTACAAAATTTAGTGTTATATCCTAGAGAGTATTTTAAGAGGTTACTCATAGATAACACCGGATTTAAAAGTAACACATGATGGCAAATATGTAGCTGTCGATAACGCAGGGATTGATAATGTCATAAAAACTATAGCAACCTCAAGGTCGAGGCCCAGAACCATTCCTACCGCCATGCGCCAGCTAAATAAGCCATCCGAGCTAATTGCAATCTATCACCAATAAAGTCTTAGGTTTTGGTGACCCCGGAGTTTTTATTGAGAGAGTTAGTGAGACAAATTTACAAACAAAGTTACAATATTTAGGATATTTGAAAGTATAATCTTACTAATTAATAATTACTCACGATTTAAGTAGACACCAATCGACATATATATATTCTTGTCGTTTATCTTGAGAATGTAGTAAATATCTCCTTACCTGAAACAAAAATAAGAAAAACAAATTGTAATGATATGTATAAATATGGGCAAATATGGTAAATATATCTTTTCTTACAAAACAAACAAAAATAAGGCACCTCGTATAATAAGATTTGTTTACTTTTTTAGCGTTATGTAGAACGTTTATTTATCTAATTATCTCATAATGGAAACACAGAAAAGCCGTGCAAATTTCATGACGCCAGAGCTCGTTATTCGGAATTGTGGCTGATTGTGAAAACAGATTAAATAAAAAGCATTAAATAAAAATTAAATATTTTATCTGAAAGATAGTAATTTTTAAATTTTTATTTTATTTTAAGTAATCTTGAGTTTTATTTAGGCTATTGAAAAATATTTGACATTTTTAATTTAAAAACCAATTCAAAAAGTCAGTGCATATGTACACCAACTCACATGGGCGGTACGAACATAACGAACTTGGAAATAAAAATCAATATTAGTAATCTGATAAATCTGTAATTAAATGAAGACAATATTAGCGAAACGCAATCAAAATCTGAACACAGAAAAATCAGAAAAAGATATTGGTTCCACTGGGACTCGAACCCAGATACCTTAGCATTCATGGCCAACTGCTCTACCAATTGAGCTATGGAACCCATTTCCAATTCGATCACTTTTAACTGTATCATACTTCGACTAAGAACTACCAACACTATCTTCATTTTCTTAACGCGCATATTATTGGCTGCTATCTTTATATATGATTGCAAGATTCAACCCGAACTAAATGCTATCTAGATAGTGTCTGGATAAATATTTATCCATTTTATTTCATCTATTGACTTTTCTGCAAGTCTAGGATGAATATTTTTATTTTTAACTTTATGATTAAAAACTCAATTTATAATATTTAATTAAATGAAGACAATATTAGCGAAACGCAATCAAAATTGCGTTATAATTTGAGTTAAAATTTATAATTTGATATTATAATGTGAGTTTTTACTCATAAAGTTAAAAATAAAAATAATAATAAATCTGTCTTTGGAGTGTGAAGCTGCCTTAACCCGTCGAGATCAACTTTCCAATTCACGATTTGGTCTTGCGAAACCACTCGAAAATTCATTAATTACATTTGCGAATTCATGAACCGAAGCTGTTTAAAAAATTTGATAAATCCTTCTTGTCGCAAATCTATCTTTCGGCACATATACACAAAAAGTTTTTTTAATGTGAATAGCCAGTGTGATAAACCAATGCCAGCGGAACTATTATTATAATTATAATTTTGTTACAATAACTTACGTTTTACAACATAATTTGATAATGTTGGCCTCACTGGGTGGCTTACCTAGTGCTGAGGCCCCCACTTTACAAAACAAAATTCAATAAGATAAAGTAATAAATTTTAATAAATTACATAACGGCGGTGATGAAATAAAAATCGGCATCTATTATGAGGTACGATAGTTGAAAATGATGTGTGTTGTATAACGTATATATGTTTTATAAATTATTCATTTATTTATTTACGCCCTTTTTCGCGGCTTTTACATAAGAAATTAACAAATTTACAAATTAAATAAAATATAAATACCTTTTACAAAGAAATATAATATGTATAAATTTCTTTTACAAAGAAATATTAAGTATTTATTACGTTAAAAAAAGTTTATAATATTGCCTGTTTTGTTTTTTTAATCCATCTTTTAATTTTGTATAAGAATTTTTTTTCTCCTTTTTGTATCAAGTGAAAGATTTTTGATGGTATTTACATTGTAGTAAAAAAATAATAATAGATAATATTTGTTTTTTAAAATAATGTAGTAATTTTGAAGTCCAAAGCTTGTGTTTACCATCCTAGTTTTTTTATGTTTTTGTACGCTTGTCTTACTGGTCTATTAGTGACAGATTGAATTTGTTGAAATAATTTTTTTATTAAAAAATGTAGTTTAGTATAATTGTTTTAATGTTTAATTATGAGTAGCACATGAAATAATATATATTAATTTTTGGTTTGTATCAGTCCATCTAATTATTAATTTACCGGAAGTAAAAGTGAAAGAAAAACTTGTGGAAATAATTTTATAAAGAAAAATATTTATTTTCTACCGAATTTTTTATTACCCGAGGCCACAAGACTTGGAATTTATATAAAAAAAATAAACACTTTCAATGATGTAACAATAATTAAAAATATACATATAATACCATTATTGCCATGTACGATATATTGTAATATTATCTAGCGCAGAGGTAGCCAACCTAAATCATCAATGGGCCAAAAATTATATTTCTCAGCTAATGGGCCATTCGATAGGTGGGGGGGGGGGAACGGTGGAAATTACCGTTAATTTCACCGGTAATTCGGTGTCCGAAAATGCGATTGTTGTGTAACCGCGACCTTCATGCTAGAAGGCATAAACTGACTATACGTGCGCCTATTATCTTAGGGGGCATACATTAATTACGTGAGCTCAAAAGGGGGGGGGGGGGTCCAGCAATACCACGTTACTTGAAAAGAATATACGAAGTGGCCCAAATTTATCTCAACAAGGGGGGGTCTAGATTGGAAGATTTTGTGTTAAATTGTTTGTCTAGCTTGTAGTTTTTCTAGATTTTAGACATGTATTATAAGTTTGTACAGCGCCCTTGTGGTGATTTTTCACAAAAACGGAGCTATATAAATCGTCCAAATATTATTATTATTAAAAACTGCTCACGTAATTAATGTATGGCCCCTTTTTAAATCGGTTCAGTTGCATTCAATCTTAAAAAAGATTCCATGACAACTCAGAATCAACTTAACTCAACACCTCTTTGAAAAGTTATTAAAAGCTATGAAAAAAATATTAAATAAAAAATAGGGGATAACCCTAACCTACCGTAACCCATTTAACCAATTTTACATACTTTTTTCATCACATTAAATGACTTTTCGAAGAGGTGTTGATTTGAGTTGATACTGAGTTGTACGGTCACCGGAAAAAAATATACTGGTTGGAATTGATTGTAAAAATAAATTCCGAGTCCGGCCAAGCGGCTGGCACTATTCAAACAATAAATCAAAACTGCCATCGAGAGTCCGAGGTCTAATAATGAGTAATTGATAAGAAAATTTACGAGAACGATTTTTTCTTTTTTATATGAACACTAAAATTCAGAATACAGAAAGCTGAAAACTTCATTATGGGCCGCAAAAACTCTTCAATTGGGCCGGAGGTTTGGCCTGATTTAGTGCCTGCTACCTTCTTACATGGTACTGTTCGTATTTCAAGATCACTGACGTGTGACTTTTGAAGCAGCGACATTAATTAAATAGCATTTCGTTCAAAATGGTCTGACATTATATTTCACACAGCGGCCATGATTGCGAGTCTCGGTCCATGGTCTAGCATGTAGCAGACATTATCTTGTTTAAACCATATTCACCGGATAATTTTATTTACCTATTTATACCGGTTACTGGATACCCTCATCAATAATAATAACAATAAAATACAAAAAGTTTAAAGCCTGCAATGTATTTCTCTTTAAAGAGGAACGCCTGCGCGGCTCTTTTCATACGTAGGTAATTTAATTTTGGATTTTACATCAAAATATTCAACCAAACAGAAAAAAAAATAATCAAAGGATATACCAATTATCTAGTACGGATATGTGCCAATATATTCATTTGTGCTTTAAATTACAAAATATAGGCCGTACAGCAAATGACATTTGTTTTTTTACTCAAAATATGCTCAGGAATCGCTGTTTTAAATCCTTCGGGTACATGCTGTTACACCCTGTATAATAGTTTTTGAGAAGGCGTATTCAAATATGCAAGACACGTAATGAAAAATTTATACATCACTTATCCGAAAATTTTCCAGACAGAAGCAATTTAAAGATGCGTGAAAAACTCAATTTTTTTCCAGACTCGGACGATATTTCTTCAAATTGGTACGAGACAGTTATCATTTCAATATTCATCAATTCGAACAATAAAACATGAATATTCAAACAAAACAGGTACTAAATTAAAACATGTGTGAAAAAACTGAATATTTCCAATGATAATTTTTTTAATATTCGACTTGAAAACTGTGATGTATAGGTTAGTCATGTAGTTTCAACATACTTCAAAAGATGTCGATAGTATGGTTAGTGATACGAAGGTTTGTGGCATCTCAACAGATGTCAGTTAAATATTATTTTAGAAGAGTATCATCTATTGTCGTTCGTGTCGAATGTACAAACGGTTACGATGATAGCCCAGGGCATCTGCTAGTCGGGCAGACGCCATCAGTCTCGCGGCCGACAGAGGCAGAATAACTTAGTCTCCTAGAGTATGGGACGTCTGGTCCAGGTAGAATTCATTGCAGACTTTACGATAAAGTAAATAAAGCAACTCGTAATCTCAACTAACCTCTTTTTTGGAAGCTTACATCACATTTCAATAAGTCTTAATCATTGGAATTAACAGTTGCTACAAAAACATTGAATTCGAACCAAATTTTTAGGTGGATACGCCACAAGAGTCCCAACTGCTTTCAACCGTTTGGAGAAAGTGAGAATATCCCATCAATTGGTGTACATTGTGAGGGAAAAGGAAGGAGATAGGGAAGAGGAAGGCGGGGAAGTACCTGGTTGTTCAGACTGTTTTATTTTTTTATCATCACTTTTAATGAATTTCGATGTGTAGAAGTGGTGTGTTGTTGAAGTGACAACTGTTTTTCTATCATTATTTTAAGAAAATAAATCCACAAAGAATTTGGAGTCAAAGCATCAAACAATGCCAAGAACGCTTTGTCAGTCTGTCTTTGCCGAGGAATTGCAAATAAAAGACAAAGCTCTGAATAAATCCAAAGCTGCGAAATATGTCTGAGAAAGAAGAAAAATAATAAAAAGCAATGAAAACGGTGGTATTTTCCCTTACTCATAAATCAGTTTTCTTTGTACTTACTCTTCTATGGTAACCAGTGGTAGATAATATTCTTTTTCATGTTTATTCTTATGGCAACTTCAATAAATACCTGTGTTGTATAAAATCTACATACATAAATGAATATTTCTTTATTCGTTCCATATTATTTCCTACACCATTCATCCGATTTTGACGAAACTTTAGTGATTTGTTGTGCGAATGTTTGTATATGTAATGTGAGTTCTGGCGTTATTAAATTTGTATAAAAAATCGATAAGCTACGAGCGAGTTTTTTTTTGTTTAATTTGTGTATTTCATATAGTTTAGCGGCAGGGAAGGAAGGGTGTATGGGGAGGTAAATTCGGGAAAGGGGAAACGAAGAAGGGGGGGTTCGCGGGTGGGGGACAGGAGATGGGGTAAGGCGGGAAAGGTAGTCGCGGGAGGGGATAGGAGGCTGGAACGGGGACGCATGGGAGAGGACACGCAGGGAGAAACAAGTTATTTCTTTGAATGGCATTGCAACGCATGGCGGGTACTCGCTAGTAGGTATGTATATAAAAACAAAAAGGTAGTAATATATTTTATACATCCCTAACTGTTAAAAAAATTAAATAAACACATAGAAGCTTTATTTAACCTCATACATTTGGGGCCAGTTGTGACTTGTGACCCAGGTTTTGAACAATTAATCCAATTTCAAAGCTTATTTTCTAGTTCTGTAAAGCTTCTATTGAAGTTCTATAATCATACGATTATTGGCGAGTTATTTAACAAAACTGAAATAATAACAGAACTTTCACAATTTGAAAATTATCTCTGAAATTTAAAGAATTGTTCAATTTCTGTGAAACAACTGACTGCTTTACAAATTCAAATGACCTGTGTAAAAGAATTAAAATTATGGCTGAATGATTAGATATTGAAACAATATTTCTATAAATCCTATGTACCTTTATATGTAATCAATTGTATGCAATTAAATATTGTAATATTTATTTATTTTCAGATTTACAGATACAATTTTATAGATAGATGGATGAAAACACATAGCGACATCTCTGGAAGGTCAATGTGGAATAGCGCCAGGCGAAGTGCAGTTGTATTGGTAGAAATGCAGCGGTGTGAGTAGGAACTTATTTGGTAACATAATGCCGCATTGCCCGCAAAGAACACAAATACACCACCTTCATCCGTAAACAGTAGGTATGTGCCTATTTTAATTCAAATAAAAACAAATTATAAATTGGTTGATTCCAATGATTCCAATTGTTGATTCCAGTTTTTGAAATATTTTTAGAACCTCCTAATGCATGCAATGGAAATAACATTGTTGTTGTTATCCTTATTTTTGTGTTAAGGGGTCATCCATTATTCACGTGAGGCTCGAAAGGGGGGGAGGGGTTCGGAAAAAAATCACGAAATATCACAAGGAGGGGGGGGGGACATAATGAGATATCACGTGTATTTATTTTTTGTTGAAATAAATCACGAAATATCACAAGGAGGGGGGGGGGGACATAATGAGATATCACGTGTATTTATTTTTTGTTGAAAAAAATCACGAAATATCACAAGGAGGGGGGGGGGGGACATAATGAGATATCACGTGTATTTATTTTTTGTTGAAAAAACTCACGAAATATCACAAGGAGGGGGGGGGGACATAATGAGATATTACGTGTATTTATTTTTTGTTGAACGCCCAATTTCTATACCATATGCCAGTCAAAAACAACCTGCAACCTTAACGTCTCTCTGGAAATTTTTATCACGATGCTTAATTTTCCAAAATTTAATCAGATTATACCTGTATTTAAAGATAATATTCTGAAAATTTCAATATAATTTGTACTAAAAAAATACACGTGATTTTGGGTAGGGGGGGGGGGGTAGTCTAAAACCTCACCACATATCACCGGGGGGGGGGGGTTAAAAAGTTGCTAAAAAACATCACGTTATTAATGGACGACCCCTAAACTGCTCATGCTAAAATGCGCCAGCTCTCAATACGGATTATAATAAAAAATAAAATAAAATGTAACTTGAGGCTAAATGAATTTTATAATTAATTAAATGTATTCTAACATTTTCCACTGCTTTCGTTATCCTTTTTTCCTTGGGATGTCGAGGGACATTTTGTCGGAGGATATTTTGTCGGAGAATGAAAACGCGCGGTACCCTTCCCAAATGGCTGAAAAATTAAGCATTTTGTTTCATTCAAAATAGGTCATTACAAATATAATTTCATTACACAGTATATATTTTACAAAACCAATTTCTTTAAGTTCGGAAAAGCATTCCAAAAAAGTTACATTGGGTTTTACACTGCACTGGTGTTAACGGACGTAATTGACTTACGTTAATTAGTGATTCCGGACATTATTTGTAGTAAAAATTGTTAATGAAAATTTGGTCTACGGTGACTATTTTTTCATCAAAAAATATTTAAAAATCAGGTGTTATTGGACAGGTAGCGGGCGGGGCGGGGGGTTTAACCGGCTGAGTGACCACTGACGACATGTACAAGATTTTTTTGTTGTTCCATACCAAAACTTCATTATAAATTTTTTCAAAATTATTACATTTTTTACTCCAAAGTTATTTTAAATGTTTAAGAATCAGACAATTCTTTTTTAAAGACATTACATTGTAAAATGAACATAGATATGATAAAAAAATAAGTTCGCCATAGAACACACGAAAGCATTTGTCATTTGCCTTTGCCGTCAACAATAATATATATATATATATATTTTTTAAAGAAAGACAAACATTCCTGGGTTACGAATAACCTGACAATATTTTAAAATCTCCTACTACCACCACGGTAAGCCGAACATGTTTCTTGTGTCGTTATGGAGAACTTAGCCAGCCGAGGAATCGAACATTGGACGCCTGGGTGGGACCCAAACGCGATGCTAACTCAGCCACTGACCGGACAACAAATACCCACGAAATATACACAATAGATCAGTAATAAACATATTGTTACAGCCTTTTTATTAATATTTTAAATATAAAACGAAATAAACAATCAAATCTATACATTGTAGTTACGTAAAATAATAATTAAACTATACGAAAATCGGTATCAAAAACGAACACGTGCTTTACTTATCCCAAAACCATGTGAAAAGACGAATTTGATCACGGAAACTGGGCGAAAAAAGCAGCGCCCATTTAAATTTGCAACACTTTTACAAGAATTTATTCGCTAGTGCCGAGAGCCCTATGAATGTAGAGTGGAACAACACGCCTATATCATTGATTACTCCTTTAGATATGATAAACACCCGGATGATTATTAATAACTTGTCTATAATTGGCTTAGAGGCGAAGTGATCTAATGTTTACTGATATAAATTAGCAAACAATACCTTGGAATTTGATCCAAGAGCCTTGAAAAGTAATCAACCGAACATTCTCATTTGTTTCAGATGCAATTCACACAAAACTGACAAAATAATACAAGCATGCATCGAGGTCCTTAGACCTAACAATTAATTTACCTTTTCAGTACCAGGTACAACGCTTAAAAATACTATTTTTTGTCATTATTTACATGTTGAATTAAATCCTTTGATATGACCTTGGTATTCGAGCAAATTATCAATGGCACCCTCAAGCCGATGAAATTTTCACCGCCTCCGTGGTCGAGGGGTAAGCCTCTCGACTAGCAATTCGAAGGTCGCCGGTTAAAAACAAGGCGTGCGAAAATAAATTTTATTTGATTAACTTGTGTTATTCCCCCATTTATCCGTTTAAAATAATTCATATTATATTTGTACCGGACGTATTTAAGATTAATTGTAGTATAATTTCATGTGTAATTGTTATGTAATATTTATGAAAGAATAAAAATATTCACGGGGTCAGGCAGTCAGCCTAAAACAAAAAATAAAGCTTGACCCCAACCCTCAGTGTACAAACCTACACACTACCTTATTTAAATTGACTTTTTCCTTTGCACAAATTCGATCTGTGCGAAGCCGTTCCTATACAAACCTTCGCACGGGTCCAATTTGTGCAAATCTCTATTATTTACACTTGCACAAATTCGAATTTGTGCAAACTATGTATTTGTATCTTTATAACACTTGCACAAATTCGAATTTGTGCAACCTATGTATTCGTATCAGTATCACAGTTTTGCACAAATATAAAATCATTCCAATTTGTGCAGACTGTTCATACCCTATGTAAAATGTGCAAACTCACATAATAAACGAATGATCGGAGAGGCATCGAGAGTAGGTCGAGATAAAACTCTGTGGCGTTCTCAGCTTCGTTGCGCAATAGCGAAACGAACGCGGTGGCGTTTTACAACTCTAACAGTCAAAATTCTAAGAATTTCATCTCAGTTCGTAGAATTGAGATGAACAAAGGACTGAGATGGGCAGACTCCCGTCTCTGGACCCTTTAAATACGGCTGTTAGACCGCCAGATCGGCAGCCAATCAAAAAAAAAAATCAATCGGTTCATCGTTCGGTATTTAACAATATTACAATTTTCAATGGTTTGTGCTTCGTTATCAAACCCACATTGTTTGTGACGCCACCGGTTCTCTCCAAAAGTTGTTTTGTGGTTATTATATAACCCACAGTGACGTGTTTTCACCCCAAAAGCGTGGCCCCGTCCGGTCTATGCCACACGCGTATGTAAAACAATCCCTCAGTGTGTGCTCTTTGATGTACAGTAACTCAGTTTAGTGTTAAATAAAAAAAACCTCAGTGCTGTTTTTGTGTACAAGTTAAAAAAACCTGGCCCACCCTGTTCGAGGGACGCGCAAAATACTTCCGTGCCTCGATTACCAAGATGGAAGAGTATATGCTAGAACTCAAAAAGCTTGACCCTCCAATATCCGTGCTTGAACAATACCTCAGTACACTAGTAAAGCCGAATAAATTCAGTGTCCCGCCGATTCCACCTTTCAACCCCGAACCTAGCGCATCAGACGACACCATCGCCGCCCTCAACACGCCTCTTTCGATCGCCTCCTCCTCGGATTTCCCCCCCCCCTCTGGATCACCCCCAACCCTACCCACCACGACAGAAAACGCAAAGCCCCTAACACGCCCCCACCAAAATCCCAGACACCTACCTCAAACCGATTCTCCCCGCTAGAACAAAATGACACCGAGACTGTGACAAACTCCGACACAAACCCAACTGACGGTCTCGAGAACACTCGAGACCAGACCGACAATACTGCCCCCAGACCCCGCCCCATCAAAATTCCCCCCACAATTATAAAATCTGACAAAAATTGGAACTTTTTGAGACGCAAGCTGGAGGATGCGGGCGTAAACATCGCCAACGCAAAAGCCATCCCCCAGGGTATTGTCCTCCACACCAGGGACTCCTCCAGCTTCCGTCTCGCGACCAAACTGCTACAAGAGGACAAAACCGACTTCCATACCTTCCAACTGTCCGAGGACAAAACAACCAAAGCCGTCCTTAGGGGCATCCCTACCACAATCTCCGAGGAGGAGATAAAACTAGAACTGCTCGACATGACCCTGCCCGTCATCTCCGTCACCCGCATGCGAGCGGGGCCGGACCGTACAAACGTCCCCATGGTCCTGGTCCAGTTGAGCCATGGAGAAGCTGGCCAGCAAATTTTCGGTCTTCAATCCATCTTTCACTTGAAGATTAAGGTGGAATACCTAGATAAGAAATCAGCCCCTACACAAAGCCACAGATGTCAACACTTCGGGCACTCCGCCAAGGGATGCAACCTCCCCCCCCGCTGCGTAAAGTGCACATTAGGACATTTTACAGCGGAATGCACAAAGCGGAGGGAGGATGGCCCAGCCACCTGTACAAACTGCGGCGGACCTCACCCCGCCAACTTCAAGGAGTGCCCGAAGCGCCCCGCCGACCCTATACCCGTCGCTCGCCGAACTGAGGTACGCCCCCAAGTCACCTTCAACTCCCGCCCCACCTCCCACCACACCTCCTACGCTCAGGCTGCAAGCCCGAACCAGCCTACCCAACCCACCCCCCCCACCCCCAGGCACCCAAGCCACCCCCACCCCTGCATCAACCCCCTTTAATATCTTTGATTTCTTTAAAAACATAAATTTTTCCAGGATCGGCGAATTCATCGCCGACCTCATCCCTAAATTCATTTCTGCCTCTTCCACGTCAGATTACCTCTCCATCATTTTCACAGCAGCCCCACAATTCTTCGCTCTCTTTACCGTCTAAATGGCTAACTCTGCTACTATGTCCTCCGCGCTGCGCTTGGCCTTCTGGAATGCGAACGGTCTCACAAAGAGCTTACAGGAGCTCAAATTATTCACTAATACACACAATCTCGATGTACTTCTCATAAACGAAACACACCTAAACCCGTCAACAACACCAAAAATCGCAAACTATACACTGTACCGAAACGACCGATTACACTCACGAGGTGGTGGCACAGCCATCTTCGTGAAAACTAAACTCGCACACAAACACAACATCACCCCCACGCTTTCATCCATAGAGAGTACCTCAATAACCCTTTTTACCAAGCAAGCTGGCCCTTTGAGAATTAATTCAATATACAATCCACCACAAAAGACTTTGCAAAAGTCTGATCTTGAATTACTTCTCGAAGGACAAACGCCTACTATTCTGATGGGAGACTTCAACTCGAAGCATCCAAATTGGAATAGCAGGCGCGCAAACGCCAATGGTAGAATCCTCCTCGAATTCTCCAAATCCCACCCTGATCTAGTCGTCGCCGGCCCTGTGGATCCCACACATTTCTCCGCCCAGGGCCATCCACCCGACGTACTAGACATCGCAATTTTTAACAAATCACCCTGGATGTACTGTATCGAATCTATCAACGACCTCGACTCCGACCACAACCCCGTGTTGCTAACTCTCAATAAATTCTTAGACCCCTCCCCCCACTTGCCCTAAAAAAAAACCGATTGGACATATTTTTCACAGATAGTCGGGGATAAATTATCCATAAATCACTCCCTCCAAAACTCGGCCGAACTCGACTCAGCGGTTGACACATTCGCCGAGACAATAATGTCCTCAGTAAATGAAGCCTCAAAAACCCTCCCGGAGCGCTATCAAAATCTCAAAGAAAACCTCCCAAACACAATTAAAGAATTAATTAAAACTAAAAATAATCTTCGCCGCCACTGGCAAAAAAATCAGAATCTTAAAGTCAAAACCAGTATAAATCGCCTTCAAGCCCTCATTAGGAAAAAACTAACTGAGCATTCAAACACCACTTGGAACATGAAAATTCAAGAGATAAATCCACAGGATGGCTCCCTGTGGAAACTATCCAAAAACCTCAAATCTACCCCCTCACCGAACCACCCATTCACGCCGAAAACGGCCTCGTATTCGACGACCTAGACAAAGCGGAGGCGTTCGCCGACAGTCTAGAAAAACAATTCAGCCCCAGCTTCAAACACGCCAACCTCGATCACATTGCAGATGTCAACCGCCAAGTAAATAGTATATTTAATTCACTCCCCCCTACAAATATCCACTTCACTACCCCGGCCGAAGTCAAAAGTGCTATCAAAGGCCGTAAAAACAAGAAAGCTCCCGGCCCGGACGGCGTCACAAACTTCACTCTTAAAGCCCTCCCCCCAAAAGGAATCCTAGCAATAGTCAATCTTATAAATGCCGCCCTCAGACTGCGCTACTTCCCCAAAAGTTGGAAGCACGCCCACGTCATCGTTCTCCCAAAACCGGGAAAAAACCCCCTCTTCTGTGAAAACCATCGCCCAATTAGTCTCCTGTCAAACATCGGTAAAATTTACGAAAAAATTCTCCTCACCAGGCTCCTAAAGCATATTCACGAGGTATCCACACTACCTGATGAGCAACACGGTTTTAGATCTCAACATTCCACCCTCCACCAGCTCCTCAGAGTCACGGAACACATCATAGATGGTTTCAATACCCAGCGATCAACTGGCGCCATTTTCTTGGATATCGCCAAAGCCTTCGATAAGGTATGGTTATACGGCCTACTTCTCAAACTCCACAACACAGGCATCGACCCCCAATTGCTCGGTGTCTTAAAATCATTTCTCCACCGGCGTACTTTCCAAGTAAAATACAAAGGTGCTCTCTCCAAAATTAGATTCATGACAGCAGGTGTCCCCCAAGGCTCCTTGCTGTCCCCCGTCCTTTTCAATATCTACACACACGATATTCCCCTCTCAGAAGACCATAATTCACTGAAAGCTCTGTACGCAGACGATACAACGGCAATGGTCAGATACAGTTCACCCAGGATGATTACTCACCGCCTACAAGAAAATATAAACAGCCTCCAAGAATTTTATGACCTGTGGCGTATAGACGTCAACCCCTCAAAGAGCGTGGCGATCTTCTTCTCACGAAGAAGAATCGGCTCGACTCCAGTGGGTGTTGTGACGATGTACGGACAGGTCATACCTTGGCAGAATACTGCAAAATATCTTGGAGTCACACTAGACACAAAACTCACATGGACACCTCATATCAAAAATACACTCACAAAAGCCAGGAGCATCTCTGGAGCTTTATACCCACTACTACATACAAACTCCAAAACATCCCTCCAAAACAAACTCCTCTTATATAAATCCCAAATTCGTCCCGCCATCACATACGCCTCCCCAATTTGGGGGACAGGCAACACAAAGAGACTCGAACAATTCCAGAACGCTGCGCTCAGAAGATATACCAAAAGCCCTTGGTTTGTCCGAAATAGTATAATTAACTCAGGCACGAAAATCCCCCCACTAAAAACGCACATAGTAGATTTAGCCAAGACGTTTTTCTCTAAACTCGCTTCAAATTCGAACCCAAGCATCTCCCATCTCGGGCACATAAGACCCGGCGACCCCCCCACCTACCCCTTACCTGTATCCATCACACATCCCCCCTGATGTGTGGGCTCTAATAAAAGAAAAGTAAGCGCAACCAGATATACAAAAAATATAGTATTACATAAAATCTAAAATACCTACTGACAAAAAAATAAATAATAATAAAATAAAATTCTTTCAAACTATTCAAAAAAAATAAAAAAAAATACTAAAAATTTAGTATTTAAAAGTCCTTAATGTTGCCAAAGGCAGCCCACACATCGGGTAGAAAAAAACCATCCTTCAGGTGACTACAAACCACAGTTCGCGAGAAAAAGGGATTGATTTCCCTGTACCTCGTCGAGTTAACAATATGATATTATCAGATCGGCAGAGCTCCAGATCTCATCACCACAACAGCATCTCGCCTTCTCTTCTGCCTTCTCCGATCGACCCCTGGACAACTTGGACTTTTCTTCTTGGCCCTGGCCGAACCGCCCTCCCTGAAGACTTCGAAAAATACAATTGGTCGATCGCCTTTTTCAAGTCGAAGGTTTCCCCTCTACCTCTACCCCCCTTCCGCCCCCCTTGCCTTCTACCTTTCTCCCTACATTTACCCAATTTTCCTGAAATCTCCCCACTTTTCCCTCTCCCTACATTTTTTCCTCACTTTCTCCCTAGGTGTCGAAGCGGCCAGCCGGCAACTTCCCACTTCATCGTCTGTGCGGCTGGCGACTACAGTGCCCGTCCCGTACAATATTAGTGGCACATTCCAGAGTGGAAGATACCTACTCTCAATATCGCCTTGGTTTAAGACCACCATCAAGAAATGAAATTTTGCTTAAAATGGCTATAGCCGTTTTTAGTGGCCACGTCTGAATATCCAGGTGCTTCCCCACCTTCCTCTGCCCCGTCTCCTTTCCCTCCCCATTACTTTCAGCCTCACAAAATATCCCTATTGGGGATGCCATAGTTTCACTGGCTCCAGACGGGAACAGTTGGGACTCTTGCGCGGTATTCACATTTAAAAAGACATATTTAATAACCAGGTACTTTCCAACTTTCACCTTTCAAATCACGGGACATTATAATTATAAGATTTGTGAATCTGAAATAATTTAGTAAATAATATATGCCTCCGTATATAAAAAAATAATTAGAGAGACGAACAGAAAATTCATTGTTCACATGTTTTTCATTCCGTGTTCACTCCATGTTCTGACGTTTCATTCTTCTTTCATTCGTCGGGCGAGTGAAAGATGCCGAATGCCGCTTTTTTTAGATGAATACCGCACAAGAGTCCCAACTGCTCCCGTCTGAAGCCAGTGAGACTATGGCATCCCCAATTGGGGTATGTTGTGAGGCAGAAGGTAGTGGGGAAGGGAAGGAGATAGGGAAGAGGAAGGTGGGGAAGTACTTGGCTATTCAGATCTGGTCACCGATGGATCGGTTCAATATTGAATTCATTCGGAGCTTTTGTTTCGTTTCTTGTTCAAACGTTTCACTCCGAGTGAAAGAGGCAAAATGAAAGACAGAAATGAACGAAAAGTGAACTGCCTGGTTCCCGCTTTAGAGTAGAACTAGGAAAGGACGGAAATGACCGAGGACTCACAGGCAAATAGCGATGGACCGCAGCCGGTGGGGAGCATTTGTATAGGAAACCAAATCCACCAAAATATGGTCTAACCACTACTCTACGGGCATTTGAAACGGTTTTCAACACCGGAAATGTTCCGGAAGTGTTTCCATCCGAAACAAATTTAGAACAAAATCGATTCCGCCAATTTATCAAGTTTACATTGAGCACGATCGAGATAGGCGATCGGAAATAATGAGCAATGTATTATTCCGTGCCAAAAACCTTCATGGCTACCGAATTAAATAAGTAATCGATCATAATATACCTGTTCATACGCCGCACTGTAATTATATTCTGATAGGCCGGCGTTCCTATCGCACTGTGTGTTTTTTACCGTAGATTATCATAGAGCGGTAACCTTGGGCTGGAGACGAAAAAATGCAAAAAATATACTAGAGGTAAAAGAGGCTGGTCATACTGGCGAAAAATATCGGTCAAGGACTAGCAATTGTTAGGTGGGTACCTATTGTACTAAACTAGCAACACTAAAGCTAGGGTTACCAACCCATTAAATATTTATGATAAAAGATACACACACATTTTTACAAGTTACTAGCCCAGACCAATTTGGAAGGCGGGTATAGGTACCATTTTTTAGATAACCAACACCCCTGCCATAGGTCTCCCCAAGTTGTTCGCTGCGTTTGTTGGCTTAAAGGGGGAATCCGGGTTCATGGGGTGAGGTTTGTATTGGTGGCGGATGCGTTTGCCCATCTGCTGCGTGGCGGGCCGGATCGGGAAAGCCTGGTTGAATGAGACCGTTTGAACTCTCCAGTCGGACTTTCTCGACCCATCGCCTTGCACCGAAGTGGGATGCATGGATTCATACGTCCGTCACTCTTTGGAGGCATTGACCGCATACACTCGCCCCGCATACCTTTTTCATTTCCAGAACTTCATATCATTACTTTCCTTAAATAGACCCTCCACACAGCATATTCGAAGATGACACAGACCTTGATTGTTATTACAATTGTAGGATTTTTGAAATTGAAAGTTGTTTTTTTTTGTAAATATTGACCTCAGGATCAGCCTTTCAAAAGAAGAAATTTACCTATCGAATGTTATTAAACTAGAAGATTTAGGACATCTATCCAATGACGTTACAAAAGTAAATTATATTTATACTAAACGAACAAAAAATATTGCACCGTTTACGAAAAGGATAGCCAATAAAGTATGTCCGCTGGACCTAGTTCAAACAAACCACGCGTGAGAAGAAGTGTACAATTGCACTATTTAATGTACTTATGAAATAAAACAATAACTTTATTTATAACTACATAATTTATTTAATTTATTACAGACAGATCGGTTTCGCTTAACCTAAGCTTAATCGGGTTTAAATGAACCTAATCAAAAAAACATTATATGTACGTTTAGAGAGTGAGACAAAATATAATATTAAACAAAGAAACAGTGAGATACATCAACCAAATAATTACTATCAAACAAAACAAATATTATATCTTATGAAATTAAAATATAACAAATAGATTAGATCATACTAGTATTAAAAATGATATTAGGATTAAATTTAAAACTAGGATCAGAAAAATTTTGAAATGCAATCTATCTGCTAAAAATTTAGTAAAGGCGATAAATACTTGGGCAATACCAGTATGTAATACCAGTAGCCAATAAAGTATGTCCGCTGGACCTAGTTCAAACAAACCACGCGTGAGAAGAAGTGTACAATTGCACTATTTAATGTACTTATGAAATAAAACAATAACTTTATTTATAACTACATAATTTATTTAATTTATTACAGACAGATCGGTTTCGCTTAACCTAAGCTTAATCGGGTTTAAATGAACCTAATCAAAAAAACATTATATGTACGTTTAGAGAGTGAGACAAAATATAATATTAAACAAAGAAACAGTGAGATACATCAACCAAATAATTACTATCAAACAAAACAAATATTATATCTTATGAAATTAAAATATAACAAATAGATTAGATCATACTAGTATTAAAAATGATATTAGGATTAAATTTAAAACTAGGATCAGAAAAATTTTGAAATGCAATCTATCTGCTAAAAATTTAGTAAAGGCGATAAATACTTGGGCAATACCTCTATTAACTTACTCATTTGGCATAATTAAATGGTCTAATACAGATTTAGATAGCTTAGAACGATTAATTAGAACTACATGAACAAAATTTCATTCCCATCATCCAAATTCAGCTATAGAACGAATTAATTTACCAAGAAATTTAGGAGGTAGAGGTATAGTCAAAATAACATCTTTAAAACATAATCAGGTAGAAATGCTAAGAAATTTTTTCCATAGGAAAGCTGATAGTTCAGAAATGCACTAAATAATTTGCAAGGCAGATAGTAATATTTCACCATTAAATTTATACGACGAGAATGCCAGCATTCTTATAAATACCAACCAGGAATTATTAGATTCCTGGTCAAATAAAATTCTTCACGCAAAACACTTCAATTATCTCAACCAAACATATGTTGACAAATTTTCGTCAAACAAATGGTTGAGTATTGGAGAGTTGAGCGCAGAAATAGAAGGCTTTATGCTTGCCATTCAAGATAGAGTCATTAATACTAAAAATTATAGGAAACATATCATCAAAGATGCAAATCAAATTGATGATTTATGTAGAAAATGTTTGGCTTTTCCGGAAACTATAGAACATATTATATCCGGATGTTCTGTATTAGCGCCGTCCGAGTATACATTTAGGCACAATCAAGTTTTAAAAATAATTCACCAAAGTTTGGTAATTAAACATAACTTGATTGACTGCCGTAATGTACCATATTACGAATATGAACCAAATTCATTTTTAGAAAATGAATTTTATAAAATTTATTATGATAAAACTATTCTAAAAGACAGAACAATTAGTCATAATAGACCCGATATAGTTTAACATGACAAAATTAAGAAAATAACTTATATCATTGATGTCGCTATTCCAAATTCTTGTAATATTCAGAAAACTGTTTCTGAAAAAATAAGAAAATATACAGAATTAGGAAATGAAATTAAAAGAATTTGGCATTCTCAGACTATAAAATATTACCATTTGTTATTTCGGCTACTGGCATTATACCTAGCTCTCTCATTCAAAATTTAGGCGTACTAGATTTGTCAAAAAATTTGTACATAAAAATGCAAAAGTCGGTCATTTTAAATACATGTAGGATTACGAAAGATTTTTTAAATATTTATATTGAGGGATCAGTAGGATTTATCGGACCAGTTAGGATTTCATCAGAGCCGAACCCTTTGATATGAAAATATCTGGAGTCGGTGAAATATTTTCCCATTATGTTTCTGGTGGATTGACGTATTGTTCTTGTATTGTTTTGTATTTATTATACTTATATAGTGCACTTACATTGCGTTAATTTACTAGATATTCATTTGTGGAAAAGTGTGTGGAAGGGTTTAGTCTTTCATTTGAGAAAGATTCAACACGGACATAAAATCTGGAGCACCGTAAAAAATACAAAGAGAAAGAGACAAATAATGCGTAAACAATGAGTATCATATTATATTGGAAGAGACAAGGGTGAACTGAAGAAGTGTTAATGGTAATTTTAAGAGTTTTCCCATTAAATATACATAATATTAGGCTGTTGCACGCATTGAAAAGGATGACTTTTGGTTAACGGCTTTCCTTATTTCTAGTGCTTTTAAATTTATTTAAACTGTTGCCATTACCAATTTTTTTGAAGAATATTGGCACCGGTACTTTGACTGAAGGTGTGATCTTTATCTATAAAATGATTGCCGAAATCCGAAAAGCGATTATTACAATATACTTTATTTTATTTATTTCCCCATGACTAATCGGGTGGCTTTTTTAAATACGTTTAAGTGAAATTCGAAAGCGTGTGCCTAAATAGGACTTAGGATGATAGATTGGGCAATAAATTGTTGACTTGAAAATTATTTCTAAGGTTTTTTGGGGTAAAAGACTAAGGGAATTCTGTGGTGAGTCAATGGGGCAGCCTCAAACCAGTGGTAAAAAGGCTAATTAAGAAGGAAAAATTGCATTTTCTTTATTACTTAGTAATTCTTTATGCGACTCCTGGAGAAGATTTTTGAAACTAGTTTGGCAAATTCATAGTAAAGTTGGCAACCCTGACACCTGCCCTGCAGTATTATTATTTGTACCGACAAAAATCGTGATATAGGCGCGAAGGCAGCCGCAAATCGATTGTCGAGTGTAGACTTGGACCATATGCAAAAAATGTTTTTCCATAATGACAAATGAAAAGTTCGAATAAGATTTATTGAATTAGTTATGCGTGGGTTCACACTCACACTGACACTTGGTGGATGGCCTCATTAACTACTTGTTTTGAATGGGAACTTCAAGTGTACTTATTATCTCCTCATGATTTGTTAATATTCAATTTTGTAATGCAAGATTAAACAAAGAAGCAAATCTAGCAGACACGGAACTAGTATAAAAGTAGATGCTGTAGAAATAAGACCCCTGAGGTATATATATTTTTTTCATTATTTTTAATTGGTAAACTAATGTTTAAGATAAGATTTGTACGCATAGCACAAAGGGTAACAATTATTATAAGCAATAATTATTAGCCTGAAACACTCATCAACATTGAAAAAATCTCCCGAGAAAAGATAAATGCCGCCGACGGGACTTGAACCCGCTTCCTTCTGATATCCGGTCAACTGCTCTACCACTGAGCTACGTCGGCTTATCTCCCACCCGCCTTAGCACTTATAATGCCTTTCTCACAAAAAATAAAGTTGGTTGTTTTCAGGTGAAAAATGTAATAAGCAGTAATTGTTGAATGAAACACTAGTATATATTGAATTATTTGGCGGGTGGGGAGATAAGCCGACGTAGCTCAGTGGTAGAGCAGTTGACCGGATATCAGAAGGACGCGGGTTCAAGTCCCGTCGGCGGCATTTATCTTTTTTCGGGAGATTTTTTCAATGTTGATGAGTGTTTCAGGCTAATAATTATTGCTTATTAATAATTACATTTTTTTCATTTATTTTAATGGTACAATTATATATTTGCATTACGTAAAGGTTTTTTTAAAAATATATTAAAAATCATGTTAAATCTTTTTTAGAGCACCGCTTGTGTTAAAAGGGCAGAGATATGTAGGTACTTACGTAAATAACATTTTAACATATTTTTTTCAGAAAGGGTAATAAACGAGAAAAAAAATGCATATATGACAAATAATAGATATGAAGTATGACAGAATAAAGAAGAAATTTAAGGAATGTAAAGTCAAAAAAACAAATGTATTATAATTCTATTATGAAACATTACAAACTTACGAAGATATTATTTTAATAACACTGCAGCATTTAAAAATAATAGAAATCTCAGCGAACATCAATTCTTCGAACTCCAATTCGTTTAAATTTACCTTGGAGTATTTTTTTTAATAGTTATCTAGAAAGTATCAGAAAAATACTTTAAAAAATAAAATATATATATGTTAAAGATTTTAAATTTCAAATTAAAAAATACACTTAGAATATAAACTAAAAAATCTTTTCATACATAATAAAAGAAAAAGACGATAACGTAATAAAACATCCCCCCCACACATAAGCCTAATTTTATTATGGTGGTACATCGTATACATTACAATAGATACATGAAATTATTACTCTGAATTGTAACGTATTTTTTTGTAAATGATGTAACATTATTTTTTTGAATAAACATGTAAAAAAAGTTGGCTAATGAATAGTGCACAACGGCATAATAAACCAAAAATAAAACACGATAATCCTTTTGGCCGTGAAAATCTCGAAACACATCTTATCAAAATTTGAGCAAAAGCAGAAAACCATCGAGAATCATCATTTAAATTTCAAAAATTCAAAATTGCGCTGACCGACGACTTGGACAAAATATTGAGTTTATATCAAGTAATAGTTGATCACTAATGGAAAAGCTCGAATATATTATTTTAGCCATAGTTATTTGATTTGATTAATGTTGCACTAAATTATTAAATTAAATTATTATATCATATTTTTCTGAAAGCCCATATGGCCGTATAATCTAATTTAAATAAATTTTATTATCCATCAAATGTTACTAGAATTTGAAATTTTTGATTAAATTTTTGTATCCAATTACTGACATGCACTTCTTTTAATGCAATCACTGTATGCAATACCAATATTATCTTTCGAATAGATCTGTTTGTATTGGAAATGTTTATAGTGTATTTTGAGATGATATTTGGCACAGATCTCGAAATGTGTTTTGGCGATTGTCTCTGTGATCACATCTTCACCGGGTTAAATTTAATTGTGCAATTATAATATCTTATCGATCGCATCTTTTGAAAAGATTAAGACAATCTTACGTTATGCGAGTAGTTGATAGGTTCGTGTAGAAAGTACCGGTAAGTTAGTTTAAATTAGTTTAAAATAAAATATTGACGTCGAGGCTAATACAGTCCTCAACGGAGTTTTCGTACAAACCGTAATCATACATGAATAAGAAACATAAGCGATTTTAAATAAAGCAGATAATCTTGTTTTAGCAATGACGGAGGACCGGGAGGACTAGCCCCTCAGACTAATTTGTTCCCTTTTCGGAACAACTCATATAGGTCTCATAGAAATCGTTGTACTTCCCTTACTATCATGGTTAGAAATATAATCAAACAAACGGTGTTAGAAAGAGAAAACAACACGCTATATATTCAAATCTAAAAGCCAATTACAAAATAATTAAAATGGAACCAAAGAGACCGATTGCAATAAATTATTTTTAGTTTTTTATCGTTATCAGTAATGTTCAGTTAGAAAAAACGTAAGGTGAGAAATTTTTACAAATTTCTATGTTTGTATTCAATAATTAACGTTCTGGTAATTCCCAACCACCTGCACCATAGGTCCATAAAGTAGAGCTTTCTGAATAGCTGTTATGCCGTAATAATTTTGTACAATACCTACATACCGGGAAATGGAAAACTGGAAGGAAATTTAGAACTTTACAAGTCTGCATTGTTTGAAGCAGAAGCAGAATAAATTGACGTAGGAAATTGGAACAATGGCGAAGAATTGAGAGGTAGTTAATGTACGTTATTCGCTAATAATAGTCTTTAATAAACCAAAAGCAAACAACGATTTGATGAAGTCATTAAGGTGAACGAAGCTTAATGCTAAATCAATATTTTATATTAATCTGTACCATGAATCAGTTTACCATAAATACAAAAAAAAATGCTTTGATAAATTGAAGCTTTTCCTACCGTTTCCATTGAGTAGAATTAAAATAAAACACTTAATTTGTAAAAAATATAAGCGTTAACTACTAAAAATGTACTTTTTCATTAGCAACGTATGAACGCATGTAAGAAACACCTTTTTTAAAAACAATTTTTAGGCTAAGTTTATCAGTGACAGTTTCTATTGATTAATTTTTTTTCGTTCTTATAAAATTATTCACAAAATAAATAAAACCACTTTTGCCCATGAAATCGTGATCTCTAGACTCGGTTTGCCAAGCGATTTTATGCCTATTACCTATATTCGTAGCGACATAAGGTACACTAAGAACACACACATTTTTGGCTTGTGGCTTTCTCTTAAAAGCAAGTCTGAAGTTCGACAGAGAAAAGTACAGGAGTTCTAGAAGTGAATGAAATATCCCTGCTGAGAGACCTAAATTCAGTATTGAAGTTGGTTGAATTAGTTTTATCTATATTTTGAAATAGCATCGGAAACATTGTCATGATTATTTTTTGGGTTATTATACCGTGTTGCGGTTGCTTTTTTTTAGCCAACTACATTTCGGACAGCATCATGAGCGCAGTTTTGTGAACGTGTGTTTATGTATGTAGAAGTGATACCGTGTTGCAAGCGTTAATCCACGGCCTGTATTCCGGTATAATAATTTAGTGAAATTAATGTGATTTATAGTTTGGTTTTAGTATAACCGTCAAGTATCGGATATCAAGAATTATTAAGCTTAGCTCCGTCTTTCCTCACAGTTCACGTCGACGAAAACTTTTCTTTGTTCGTTGGTAATCTGTAGGTCTGTTACTTTCCAACCTTCCCTCTCAAATTTCTCTCCCCCACTTCCCATAGCCTTCCAACATTGCCAAAATATGAATGCCACAGTTACACTGGCTCCGGCGGTTGAACTCTACATTCGTGGGAGATCCCATGCATCTTTTTATGCTCCGAAAGCAAGGATTTCTGCCTATTAGAATGCGCCAATCAACAGAGGATTCCACGTTGACCATCGACATTTTCCACGTCTCTTGTAGACAGTTCAGCAACTATCTTTTGACGCATGTCACAAAATAGTAAAACTGCTTAATATCTTTATTTACATGTCCCTCAAATAAATAAATTAAATTAAACCTCCTGATACAAAGCTAAAGGGCCATACAACTCACGGAGGCAGCTATTTGTTAAAAAATGATTATATTTGTTCTAAAAACGGGGTTAATTGTTTTATTTTTCCATGGTAGCATTTCTCCCTTTCGACCTCTCGGAACAATAACAGCTTAGTGGGTTAGTTATAAATACATTTATACATCATTATTTCAAGGAAACAACAACGCGTTTTACTACTGAGGGCTGAGTACTCAACAAAGCAGTAATTATAGACCCACACATTGCGGCTCGAAACGCATAAATGCAATTAGATAAGCAATGCGTTCTGTGAAATGCTATAATTTCCGCAATGACAAACAAAGCTGTTATCAGAGAAACACCATACGTAAATACTTCGTGTTAATTATTGTTTACATTTTCTGTTAACCAATAATCCAATACATATTAAAGGTTTACTGATCGATGAATTTCGTAGATGCATTCTTCTGACAGCTCCTTCGTAACCTCTGCCACTTTCTGATAAACGAAGCACTATTACAAAAAGAGGAGTTAAAATACATCTTTTATCGGTAGGACCTTGGTCGAAGGTAGGACCATATGAAAATGACTATATTATCTGTGTTTTAATATGAACAAAAAAAAAGGACCTTGAAGTGTTCCTTGAGGGATTCCGAAATCAGAATGGGTAGGATATCTTAAATGAATATAAATTTTAAGTGTTTCAATAAAATTGTAAAAAGCAACACATTAGGTCGTACAATATTGCACGTATAGTTTTCATTATTTTCGTTGGTTAAAGGAGTAAAATATTTTTTTAAAGAGGAGCAATAAATACAAGTATACCTAACTAATTTTCCAAGAAAAGTTGATGGACTTTTTTTTTTTTTTAAACTTTATTTATTCTCATTTCTTTGTACATATAATGTTTATACATTATATGCTATTATTAGCAAAGTAAGATTATAACATAATACATAATAACAAATAGTATGAACAGGAAATGAAAACCCACTAAGGCACTGCCTGAGTGTGGGTAATATTAAAATAAAATACTATATTTCTAAGTACACAAAGTATAAAATAGACTAAAAAATACATATAAAATATAAAGTTAGTATAAAAAGTTAGTTTTACATAGGTAGAATAAATGAAAAACTAGGTAGGACTTGAATGAGAGAAAGACGCTTACAGTTGCTCCTTTCTGCAGCCAAACATAGCCAACGTCCAATAGACCCAGAAAAAGACGATAAACGCTTACATGCAACCACTTTCTTCTTCGTATGGCGGAGGAAAATTGGTGGAAGTCAAAGTGGGATACTGAGTTTATTTCATCAGGAGTTGACGGCATCTAAAGTCTCTTGGTTCAGCAAAGGTATGCCTCCGGAAACTGTTGAAGGAGACATTCATCACTACAAAATATCTTTTAACTCTTGGAAATGTATGAAAACATAAAATCATGCGACCTTTTTTGCTCAACGATGCACAGGATGATCGAGTACTAATAATATAGATAGCAGATACCTATGACTGTTTTACAGTAAACAAGGACAAATAAAACTAGATATTGTAAATAAAGTAAAATAATGTATTATTAATACATTGAATGGCACGTGTGGGTTTTTATTGCCGGAAATTATAGTTTCTTCCTTGCTTCCGAAGGATTTTCGTTTCATCGAAACCACTCAAGATTTCAATCTAGGAATCTGCACAGTGCACAATGTCGTTAAATAATTAATATATAGATATTATTACACTTGACGGCCTCCGTGGTTGGTGGGTACGATCCTTGGCTACGAATCCGGAGTTACCGGATCAATTCTCGGCGTGCGCAAGTAAATTTTATTTGATTAATTTGTGAAATCTCACAATTTATTAATTAAGAATAATATATGCATAGGTAAAAAAAGATCAGCATTCAGGATTGATACGTTGCTTAAAATGGTTTTAGCCGTGTTTGGTGACCAGGTTTGAGTAACTAATTTCCCACCTTAATCTTCCCGATCTCTTTCCCCTGCACACTACCCTAATTATTGGGAATGTTCTAGTATTTTGACTTCAGACGTTTGGGAGCAGGAGTTGGGACTGGGTGCGGTATTCACATAAAAAAAATGTTCATGAATAATATCTTATTATGATTATTACATTAGATAAATAATACACCTGACATTTCTGATACAGAACAATGGCGTGTTTCTAACCTTCAAACATGGAAAATTGATTAGTATAAAAATCACATCGCAGTGTCCATAATGTTCATCGCATCTTACTTCGAGTGTGAGTTAACAGTTAAGTACTGTATTATGCAAATTGTGCTCAACGTTGATAAATAACCGACAGTGTCGATTAAATCTTTATCGATGTGCTTGTCATGGATAGTCTGGGGAAAGAAGGATTATGGTGAACCGAGAGCAATGTGAAATAAATTAATTGTTGTGATAATTTACAGATTCGTAGAAAGTTTCCCAATTGCTCAAAGTCAGTGATATCCTCAATTGTAGGTGTATGTTGTGAGGCTGAAAGGAGTGTGGAGGGGAAGGAAACAGGGAAGATGTAGGCTGGAAGTTCCTGGCTATTTAGATCTGATCAGTGATCAATGCTATTTCAAGAAACGTCTCAATTCTGAATGGTGCAGGTCTTTCCCCAGGGCGACATAGAGGGTAACTACCAACAACTACTACCGCTATCCGAATTTCTACCGATTTCTTGCAAACCTCCCTTAAACATTTGAAGTTTTTCAGCTCTTAAAAAAATATATGTTATTCTTGAAGATAATATCTAGACATTCGTCGCGCCGAAACTCAAATTATATAAAATTATTTAAAATTATTTAAAAACTCACATTATAATATTTAATTAAATGAAGACAATATTAGCGAAACTCAATCAAAATCTGAAGACAGAAAAATCAGAAAAAGATATTGGTTCCACTGGGACTCGAACCCAGATACCTTAGCATTCATGGCCAACTGCTCTCTACCGATTGAGCTATGGAACCCATTTCCAATTCGATCACTTTTAACTGTATCATACTTCGACTAAAAACTACCAACACTATCTTCATTTTTCTTAACGCACATATTATTGGCTGCTATCTTTATATATGATTGCAAGATTCAACCCGAACTAAATGCTATCTAGATAGTGTCTGGATAAATATTTATCCATTTTAATCTAACCAAGTTATATGTTTGAAAAAATTCACAGCGTTTCTATGTATAAATGCTGTTTAAGACAACCCTCGTGAGATTTTTGCTCTATTTTAAACAAGTCGTGTTTTATTAAAGATTTTCATGATTTTTGCATCGATTTTATCGCTGTAAAGCGCGCTCTCAACCCTCGCGAGATTCTTGCTCTATTTTAAGCGAGTCGTGTTTTATTAAAGATTTTCAAGATATTTGCATCGATTTTATCGCTGTAAATGTTAGCACGCTCTTCTAACATTCGTAATTTCATATCTCTCTATCTTCTTCTTTTTGGGGCCGGAGGGAGCCTTATGGCCGTTATACACGACATCTTTTTTCAGCCCATTTCCAATTAGACACCAAAGTCAACATTTTTCGCTTTACGTGATCGCTATTTTCACGTCTATTTTCATATCTACCATTTCAATTGTCATCACTGCAAACAACACATGAACCATTCTGTTTGTTGTGATGCCAACTGAAATCGTAGTTATGCAAATAGAGATGAAAATAGCGATCGCGTAAAGCGAAAAATGTTGACTTTTGTCTCTAATTGGAATCCGGCTGAAAAAAGATGTCGTGTATTGTGGGCTTTAAGCTTGTATAGTGATATTATGGGGGTGGGGGTATTATGCATTGTTGCGCTATCTCCTTCTTTAGCCAAAGTTTCAGACAACGTTAGAGTGTCGTCATCAGGGCAGATGTGTAATCGATAGTGGTAAAGTGTGTGCTTATATACATACTTAAACCTTGTTCAACAACTAGTCAGAGTTTAGACATAACCCCACCATTAGTTTTATTCTCATCTTTCACACATAGATTCACTACTTTAACTACCCGTCAACAAACAAGCCAACGAAGCATCCAATCGTAAACTACTTCTAGTCGACCTTGTTGTGTCTGGGGCATCTCAAAACCCAAAACAAAACTAATACTCATAACTATTATTATTAATTTGTTACAAATGTGGCCTAGAGAATGGTTTCCCAATGTCATTTTAAACCGTCGAATATTAAGATAGTACTTTATTGTCAGAATATTGAGGAAGGTTATTTATCTGTAGTTTTGTGGTAATGTGTGAAAAATCTAAAAATATCGGAAGTATACATAGCGTAATTATAGTTAACATGAACATCACATACATACTGAGGACTGTGTATTGATGTATCTTATTGACTGAGCGTAGTTAATTCCTGTTACAGCTCGACCATTTGGCATTTTATCTGTCTATGCATTTGTTTGTTACGTTGCGGTTCCCTTTCAAGACGGTAGCCGTGTTGGATACTACCTTTTTATCCCGCCAGAGTTCGCGCGATCGTGGTTCTCTCTAAGACCTGTCAAATCGGATTGATCGAAATCATGATACCTACTGGCCTGAAGAAAGTTTGAAAAAGAATGGTCGTCGAGGTTCAAGGTTCCTAGAATTTTAAGAACCTTAGGTGACGTTTTTTAAACAATTTGTTTAATTCGTTATTTGATTTTTTTTAAACGTTACTTACAATATTTATGGTTTATAAAAGTGGATATTTTAGTACCTACTTACAAACCTTACGATTTGAGAAGAAATTTTGGTTTAGGTTTATTTTTATTTATTTTTTAGGACTATTTATTATTTTTAGCGTAAAGGGAACAAGAAGTGTACACGTTGTTCGAATTTTAATATTATTCGAAAAGCATTACAGTTTCCCATCAATAACATAAAAATATATCACTTTTTTTTGCATTATTTTTTTTCCTTTTCTGAAATCGAATAAAAAGTTTTAAATATTATAAATGCAAGCAATGCATTTGTGTGAGTAGTTACAAGTTTCATGTCAACTTTGGCTGCGATACCTATTCTATGAATCAGTGATACTCGAGTTATTTTGAGAAGATAACGTCAAAAATATCAAGAGATTTCAGGTGTAAAAACAAAGATAATGGATTTTAACTGACCTTAAAGTCAGTTGAACAAGAGATACGAGCAATTTGGGCGACCATTCGTATTGGGACATTACAAAAATACTGTAGTCATATGTTTTACGTGGAACCTAGACAAAAATTTCACGGGTCGGTACCAGTCTATAATATAAATAAAGAAGACCCTCTGCGGGGTTTGTTCTTTTATAAAAATCAACAGTTTTATTCCGATGTTGATGAAAATTTGCCTTCTTGACCTTGAAAACAAAAGGGAGGTCACTATCGAGATTTCCAGATATCGAGAAACCATTCATATCCTTTTTACTTATCAATTATAACAGCATTTTGAGAGTTCTAGATGAAGTTTTGCATACTTGACGTTTAAAATGAGAGGAAAATTACCTGAGATGTCGAAAAAACTGCCACCATCCCCTTATTTTTTTTTTTTTTTTTTTATTTGAAATATACATATATATAACAGATTTACAGAAAGAAAATATTTGGTTCAAAGAAAAACTAATTACAGATAAAGTTATTTCTTGTTAATGAATCTACCCAATTTAAAAGAGAAAACATTTCTCGTGTTTGAATTGGGGAGTTGTGCTATTATAGAAAAAGATAAAGAAAAAATAATATACAAATATATAATCTTTTTTTTTAAATTAAGAAAATAATCTTATGAATGATAACAAATATTGATTAATAAATTTACTGACATAGCAGTTACTAAAATAGATATACATGATACATGTTGTATAGATAATTAAAAGTAAAAATAATATTATTACATTTCTCGTAATAGGTAGGTGTAAGATGAAGCTTATATGAAGCATCTTCACTTTGCGTAAACCAGGGAAACGTTATTTGCCGTTTCCCAAATTTAAAAAAAAACGTGACGAAAATCAACTCATTTTTTATTACCAGTTTAGTAACTGTTCGTTTCCTTATTATTATTATTGCAGTGTTGCCATTTGAAAATAAATCCACGAGTGTGTGTAGGTGTTACCTTTCCAACCTTGACCTGTTTAAAATACTATAATAGTGAAGCATTACACACTTATTATTAGATATTATTAATAAAATACATTGCATAAAACGTATATAATGACTTCATAACAAATAATAGAAAAATTATTGTACGGGATGTTAAGAGATCAAAAACTAAAAAAAATCTTCTACATGTAAGATTCAGCCGAATAATCAACTAACCCTTCACCTAACTCCTGTCCATTATCTACTTATTTTTTTAAGTTTTTAGATGAAAAAAAAAAACATCAAAAATGTCCAAAATTTCATTAACATTTTTTACTCTAAATAATTTCAGAAATGAATGGTTAAAGTTAAGTCAAGAACGTCCCTTAACTCCCTAATGTAAGTAATAATCCATACAATTTGTTGGTTCATCTGATGAATAAAGCACTAAGAACTCTCGAAATATGAGCCCTCGCGTCATGAAATTTTGCCGAGCTTTTTATATCTGAAATTTCTAGGTCAGCGCATTTAACTGAGTGCTATGTATTATTATTATATTTGTGTGCAGTGCAGCCTCTAACAAGTGTGTGTAGGTTGGTATTTTTAAATAATATTTGTATTGTATAGGAATGTGTATGCAGTTTCAATGTCCTTCAACAGATGTCGTTAGTATAGGTAGATGTATGTAGTTTTGAGATGTCTCAACGGTGACCGTAGACCGGACAACTTAGAATCATGCAACTTCAACATCTCCTTTGAAAAGTCATTAAAAGTGATGAAAAAAAATATTAAAAATGGTTTAATAGGTTACGTTAGGTACGGCTATTTTTCAATTTTTTTTCATAACTTTTCAAAGTGGTGTTGAAATTGCATGATTCTGAGTTCGCATGGAACCCTCTTGATAAAAATCAGTAAAGTAGTACTATAGGAGAGTATCAATTGTCTCCCGTTCGTATCTAACACCCGAACGGATTCGGAAATAGCCGATGGTATCCGATCGACAGCTGGTCACCTTCAGTGCCGAGTTCCCTTGGTTCACAACTAAACAGAGCATCCATAAGAACGGACGTTTGGTCCAGTTAGATATTCATTATACGATAAATAAACACGACTCGTAACCTGACTAATCTGAGAATTTTGTTCAAAGGAGAAAACCACAGAACATCACAATATTGCTACCAACACAAATAAATACATACCAACTTATACATAACATTAATTACTCGATTACATTAAACCCCACGCGAGTCATTGAGTCGAATGTAAGCAATTACAAACCAATTAAATTGTGGTTAATTAACCTCCATTTGCTCATTAAATTGCATAATTTATTTAAATGTAATTTTATACTATTTAAATTCAATTTCGATTAAATTAATGATATTTATTATTCATTTTGGTGGCAACCTCAGGAGTCAAAATTACAGGTATAAAAATGAATGTGACAATTATTTATTCAATTATATTTTTGAACTTTATCTGATGTTGATAATGTCACGAAGGAAGGTGAGGTCAGAAACATTGTATGGATTTACACTTCTAGTAGATTTGAGTAGTAGATAACTTCACCAGAATCAAAAGGTCTCTTGAAATGTCTTTAGTCGTGTCTAGTGACCAGGTGTCAATGACCAGGTATTTACCAATCTCCCTCTTGACTCGCAATCCGAAGGTGGCAGGATCGAATCCCGGCGTGGGCAAATAAATGTTATTTGATTAATTTTCTTTATTTCGCAATTAATCCGTTTAAAATAATTAAATATATAGTAAATATACCTACAGTAGTATCGCTCTGGTGTAAGGCCCCCATTCAGAATTGAAACGTTGCTTGTAATGGCTTAAGCCGTGCTTGGTAACCAAATCTGAATAGCTAGTACTTCATCACCTTCATCTCTCCCCATCTCCTTCCCCTCCCCACTGCGTTCATTCTTGCAACATACCCCAATTGGGGATGCCATAGTCTCACTGGTTCTAAATGGGAGCAGCTGGGACTCTTGTGAGGTATTCACATAAAAATACCCTGCCAACTACCTTCATCCTAATAACATGACTATATTAGAGATGCCATAGCATAGTCCCTCTGGGTCTGGTCAAATAGGGCTCTAGTGCTAATTTCATAACGCCAGAGCTTACCGTTAAAGAGTTCTTGCTGTTTTAGAACACATACACCAGTCATTACGTTATTTTTACGTAGAGGTATGCAGGTAATATAACGCAAGAAAACTTTACAAAATTTTTGCTAGCACTGTCACTGTTACCCCAACCCGATTGAACGAAAGGGACTACTGCATCTCAGGTTGATTGCACCTAAATAAAATGTCGAAATCGCGATTCTATTTGCTATTTTCTTCTCCAAAGCTGGATCGATTTTTAAGATTTTTTTCACCAACTGAATTATGTAGAAGAAAATATCCATAGCGTTCTAATATATTATAGCGTTCAAACTGGTAAATTTTAATGATTTTTGGAGGGACCTAACTCCTACAAGAAGAATATTATATGAAAAATTATATGGACCAGCGTCCAAATACAGTGTGGAAATAGGGAAATACGTTTGTATGGACAAAATGCCGCCCGCATTTCTTCTTAGTACGCTCGATCGTGCCATGGCTTCCTCGAATGTCCTCGAGTTATTCCATGAATTCACTGTCGTTTTATTGACATTCATTGTTCATGACTAACTCGGGGTCATGGTATTACACCCCTTCTCAGAAATAAAGCATTCAGTTGAACTTTAAAACTTTTGCATCATAATGCAGGTTAATTTACTATCTACAATAACGATATGCTTTGACAGTATTAATATGGCTTTCCGTATTTTATCAACTGTGTGTGTACAAGAATAAGCAAAATATAATATCTAATTACCACCTGAAGGATTTTTATATCCGAAGGTGAATAATTTGGCCTACATAACCCGACACTTGTTTTTGTTTTTTGTGAAGATATTCTCGTAAGAAACAAGGAAATCATTTATGCATAAACACATCTGCTAATATCGCGTACAGTTTGACATACCTATCTTTGCAGGTTATTAAATATTACACTTTGATTTCCGTTTTGCAATAAAATCCAGCCTTTTTTAATATTTTTTTTTCTGCCAAAAACATTTTAAAAAAACCCTTAGGTATTGGACAGTTAGAAGTTGGTGAGGGGTTGGTTGGTTACTCGGCTGAGTGACCAGTGACGACACTGGAGGATTTTTTTTTGTTTAATTTTGAAGAAAAAATAGAATTAAATACATCTCAAATGCCACCCAAATAATGTCAGGAATAACTGGTTAAAAAGTCAAGTAAGTCCATTAACCCCCCGTAAAGAAAAACAACTGCAACCTGCCAAAATGAGACATCAATACTTTACATAGTATAAAATGAAGTCGCTCCCGCTGTCTGTGCGCTTAGATCTTTTAAATTACGCAGCGGATTTTCAGGCGGTTTTCACCAATAGATAGAGTGATTCATGAAAAAGATTTTTAGGTATATAATTTGTCAAGGTTTTGTGTAAATTGGTTGAAATATATAATATATCTGGCCAAGCGGCAGCGGGCAGCAGGATGGCAAACGGGCGGTGTGGTTTGATTTAAAAGATGGCGTTGGTTAATAGGTTGGGTAATGGCGTGGCGTTATGTTTCATTAGCCAAAACAACTTGTGGACGGGTATGCTAGTTCTATAATAAATTAAATAAAAATTGTCAAACATTGTAAGCAGAAAAAAACTACTTTTGCAATGATGGAGGACTTAGCTAGCAGAGAGAGGATTGAATCCGCGACGCCGCAGTGGGAAGCCGAAGCATCTGTTCATTCGGCTACTAACTGATTCGCATAATGACACTTGATATATTATTGTATGTGTACATACAATACTAACAGTCAAACACATGCATTGTAATTTGTACGCAGACTTCCTCGTAATGTGACAGCATTTTTTTAATAGTTGGTTTTTATTTGGGTCATGTGAATTATTGTGCCAAACGAAATGTTAACCGCTAATTTTCAGCTGGATCGTTTCGCGGTTTTTTTTAATGTTTTATTTGTGAATGAGTGACAAGACCGAAGCTTGAGTGATGACCGGAGCTGTCAGAAGGGACAGTGGCGTAACGACCCTGCGACAGGAAAATATACTATAACATTATTAAACTCATCTTAATAGCCCATTTAATCACAGGAGACCAAATTTGTCCCAGGTCACATGGGTCTCATGTAAATGTTAGAAAGAGAAAACTCCACGCTTTACATCTAAATTAAATCTAGAATTTAACCGTAGGAAAAATTTTATGTTGGACCTCTATGAAACCAAACTTTCCGAGAGCAAATTTCTTATTCATATTTTTTTTTTATGAAACGACAAAAACATGAGGTGAGAATATGTTTTTCTGTTCTTTTCGTTATCAATAATTTTAGATAGAAAAATCTTAAGGTAAGCCATTTCTAAATATTTTGATGTTGTTATGAAAAATGTTAATATTTCTAAAATTATATTCTTATTTTTAACAAAAAAAAATTGAAAACATATTTCATCTTCAGTTCGCCACATCTTTTGTATAAAGCGCTTCGAAGCTTTTAATTATCAATTTTATTGTCAAAAAGTCATACGAAACGCCTTGTACTATTAAATAAAATTATTAATAATTGCATTTACAACCCTGAAATAAAATTTTACATACCGACCAGAAATACGAGACAAAGTGCCACCTTTTTCTGTGACAATTTCAAAACAAATTATGAGGCTCATACACCTATTAATAGAATGCATCATCTAGGCAATAAATTTGGGAATACTGTAGACATATTTAAAGATTCCGTATTAGTCACAAAACGAATTCATTATAATTATTTTAGTAAAATGTATGATTTCACGACTCCGTAGTGAATACACTTTATATTTCTATTTTCTTTTAGTTTTTTATATGTTTTTTTACAAAATTTCGGTTTCCATACCTATACATTTAATTTGTCTTAAATTTATCATAAATCAATATATATTGAATACTATGTATTTGCTAACACAACTGTATTAATTATATATCTATCTTGTAAAAGCCCACTAGGGCGTAAATAAATAAATAAATATTGTTTAGTCTATTTTTTTCATACACCTTTTTTCTTATTGCAAAATAGAAAACCATGGAAAGAAGATAGCTTCCTTGGTAATTATTGTAACAGATAATCGAATACCGAAAAAGCTTCTTATTCAAGAATATTTAGTACTGAAAATAGTAGCGTCGATATTGCGCCAAAAGAAAAGGGAACAAATTTTATGACGCAAGACCTCACCGTTCAAAGTATTTTTGCTGTTTCAGTGCATGTTTTCTGCTTCATATTTAAGAATAAACTGTTATTAAAAGTGAAACACATCGATTACCTATTAGTTAACTTGAAATCGTATTAGGTTAAAAAAAATTGCCCGGGGGCCCAAATCTATCATTGCGCCACTCCTGCCAGTCGAAAAATACCCTTTCATCTCATTTTTTACATGTGACAGCTAAAAAAAACATTCATATAAACAAACACATACATGCAAATTCAGTAAAGTGATAAGTGTGTTTTACATGTGTAAGTGTCACGTATGCGTGACTCACATGACAGACTGCCTCACTTTTTTACAACAGAACCTTCGAATAATTTAACATGTAATTAAAAGAGGTCATCCATTCAACCAATCTAAAACTGGAGAACAATGCTTATTTTTGTTCATCCTTGCTTGTTGTAAATTCGGTAAGATTCTGAGCAATTTATGATTAATTAATTTATTTATTTATGTAGCCGGATTGCTACAAAAGAACTTGATATCACATGCTTGATCCAGAAAATATTAACTAATTGATTATTGTGCTCGTTATAGGTCAAGTTTAAGTCAAAGTTGAAAGATAGAGCGAGGTTATATTATTGATGGCTTCTTCATTTGATTACATGTCAAGTACTTTTAACTTGCAAAGCAGTGTTATAGATAAGGCGGGTTTATTTTATTAAACAGCTGTTAAGTGAAAACGAAAGACTAAATACGAAATATGAGACGAGGGAGACGAAAAGACGAGAGAGGCGAAAGAGAAGTGATACAAGAGAGACGAAAGAAGATAGTCGAAAGAAGAAAGTCAAAAGCGACGAGAGAGACACAAAAAAGACAAAAGACGAGAGAGACGAAAGAGAAACGTGAGACAAGAGAGTCCTAAAAAGAAAGTCGAGAGAGACGAAAAACGAAAGTTGATATGAAAGATTCACGTGACAAGAGAGACATAAGAAGAAAGTCGTGAGAGACGAAAGACGAAATGTGAAAGACGAAATTCGAGGGACAATTCGAGAGAGACGAGGGTGACGAGATAGACGAAAGACGAAAGAGACGAGAGAATAGTGAGACAAGAGAGACGAAAGAAGAAAGTCGAGAGACGAAAGACGAGAAAACGAAATACGAGAAAGAAGATGAAAGCGAGAAAGATGAGAGAGACGTGAGACAAGAGAAACAAAATAAAAAATCGAGAGGAAAAACGATAGGCGAAAAATGAGAGGCGAAAGATGAAAGAGACGAGAGAAACGTGAGACAAGGGAGACCTAAGAAGAAAATCGAGAGAGACAAAAGACGAACGTCGAGACGAGAGACACGAGACAAGAGAGACGAACGACGAGAGAGACGAGAAACAAAACTTCTAATCTATCTTTTAACTAAAATTCAAGTTTTTCGGTATGGTACGTAGATTCTAAAGTTATATGCACGTGGTTGATAATTATAATAACATCGCATAGTGGCTCGTATATTTACAATAATATTGGAATTGTACGGTAGAAAACTGTTTAATTTAATGTTATGTTTAACTAAGGAAAATTCCTCGGAGGTTTCCCGCGAATCGAACACACAATCAACTATACGACTTTGTTGACAGAGCCACATTTCAGATAAAATAACTCACACCGAGTTTGTCAACAACGCGGTTATTTTTATGAGTATGGCCGCATGCGGCCCGCCAAGCTTTTGTATGCGGCTCTAACACTTTATTATCAGGAACTTGATTTAAAAAAATTTCTAAATATCAAAAGTTCGTATATCTTGAGATTCTTTTCGACTTTGACGCATAAATAGTGACACCCGAAAAGGATTTGACAATCCTTTTACGGTCCACATGATATGGTATAAGAGTGAGATATGTTTTTTAGATTTTCACGGCCAAAAGTATTTTGGTTATTTGTGTTATGCCGTGTTGCGCTACCTCCTTCTTTAGCCAACGTTTCGGACAACGTTACAGTGTCCATCATCAGGGCAGATGTGTAAGAGTGTTGCTATTTGCACACGCTAGATTTATTCCCAAAAAAACACATCTACAAACCACCGCTTCAATTATCTTCTTATATGGAAAAATCAATATTTCTTTGTTTATTTGTTTGTTTGTTTGTTTGTATGTTTGTTTGTTCGTATGTTATGCGCTGCCATACCGTTCGTCCGATTGGGTGATTTGTTGTGCACACACCCGCGAAGGTTATAGGCTATATATGATGTTAAGCTCGGGTGTTATGAAATTTGAATAATTTTTTTTTTTTTTTAAGAAAGACAAACATTCCCGGGTTACGAATAACCCGACAATATTTGAAAATCTCCTACTACCACCACAGTAAGCCGTAAATGAAAATGTATTTAACGTGTATGTTTAATGTATATGTAATATCTAAGCTTTGAGCTCTAAGCTTTGCGCTTTAGGCTTTGAACTTTGAGCTATGAGCTTTGCGCTTTGAGTTTTGAGCTATGAGCTTTGAGCTTTGAACTTTGCACTTTGAGCTCTGAGCTCTGAGCTTTAGAACTTTGCTTTAGAACTTTTTAGAAGTTTGCGCTTTGAGCTTTAAGCGTGTATATGTTTGTTTCTGGGTTTGTATGCGGTCTATGCGTTTTTAAACCATTCATCCGATTGAGATGAAACTTTGGGGTTTTAATGTGTGCATGTGCATGCTTGCGATGGTTTCTGTATACAATAGTAAGCTCTGGCATCATGAAATTATGCATTGCTAAATTCGATTGCGATGAAACTTTGGTGAGTTGTTGTGAGCACGTCAACGAAGATTTGTACTGGTGAGCTCTGGCATTATGAAATTTGTACAAAAAAATTTGCAATAGGTGGCACGTGAGCTGTTTGAAAACTAAATGTGCAGGGACTGAATGTGTGGAATGCGGGGGGGGAAATCGGGAGGGGGTTCGTGGGACGGGGGAAGCGGGAGAGGAGTGGGGAGAGGGAAAGCGGAGAAGACGGTGGGAACGCATGAGGGGAAGCGGAAGAGGAATGGGACGAAGGGAAACGACACGCAGGGAGAAACAAAAAGCTAGTAAGTAATACATAAAAACTGGTTAGTGTCACTGGTTAGTCAGGTACCTACTAGCAAATTTTAACAGCATTTCTTGCATAAAGTATTGTTTTGTTATAATTTAAATACGCATAATGGCGGGGGGGGGTTGATTCTTTTTCGTCATACCAGTATAGTGTTGCGGCCCGCGTAACTTTACAAATACATGTATGTGGCCCGAAGAGAAAAAAGGTTGAGTATCGTTGGTCTATGTAAACAAATCCGCATTTTTTTAGAATTATAAAATACAGGGTAACGTTAAACGAAAATACAAGGAAATTCCAAAAGTGAAAACAAAAAAATCCCTTTAAGGAAAACCCCTACGCAATTGTTTTATAATATTTTTTCTAGTCTCGGAATAAAACCGTAAATTAACCGTAAATTTATAAAAAAATAAATTTACTCCGTTCACCCACCAGACATTCCTTTATTAAATACTAGCTGGTACCCGGCATGCGTAGCAATCCCATTCAAAGAAATCTGGATATCCTTTCGAGTGCGTCCCCTTTCCCTTCCACCTTCCCCGCCTCCCCCCTCCCTCATCTCTACCCTTTCCGCGAAACTCACCTTCCCTCCGCCTTTCCTCTCTGCCGCTAAAATATATGAAATACACACATTTTCATTTATACAAATTTCATAACGCCAGAGCTTACCATTATATACATCCTATGTTACTCGCTGATAATGTAGGTTTCTATTGGCGAAAGAATTTCAAAATTGGTTTTGTGGTTTAGGCGTGAAAGCGTAACAAACAAACACACGGACTTTCGCATTTATAATATTATTAGTTAATAATAATATGTATGTATGTTTAAATTGTAATTGAACATTAACATCCTGTTGACAAACTGCTTTATTGCGGTTTAGCGGGATTGTAACTTGAAACAATAAATAAATAAAAAATAAAATAAAAAAGTGACCTACATAAATTACCTACTTATTAATTTTCTAAAAAAAAATTATATGAAATGGACTTATAAGTCAAAATTTGACATGAACAGAAAAAATCAAACTGATAACAATTTAAAGTAAGAGAAAAATATAGAATTATTTCTAGGAGTAAATATTATAAATGTCAAAATAGAATAATACACAGGCGAATTTAAAGTATATTAAATGAAGAAACACACTTTGTAAAACACCACTGTATTAGAATTAATAATTATTTGACAGCCAACCAGGTTTCGCTTAGCTCAAGCTTCATCAGAGCTATTATAATAGTTAATAACAGTTAATATAATAGCCCTGATGAAGCTTGAGCTAAGCGAAACCTGGTTGGCTGTCAAATAATTATTAATTCTAATAAAGTGGTGTTTTACAAAGTGTGTTTCTTCATTTAATATATAATGTTACACCACAAAGTATTTGCTTCCTTCGATAAAATAGAATTTAAAGTACTTGGATATTTAAGCCAAATAGAATAAAAGTAGGTTTTGAGGTGATTTTTCACAAAAACGGCGTTCTACAAATTGTCCAATTATTATTATTATTATTATTAGGTACCTACCTACTGCCATGTTATCTGTGAACATCGCGTGTGTTTATGTAAAGTTCGCTGGAAGGGTATGAGGAATGTTTGTTGGACATATTTAGGTTAATATTTTCGGGTTTTTCGTAACCCGGAATTGTTTGACTTACTTTAAAAAAAACAGCTTGACTTACTTTAAAAAATGCTTACAAATACCTATAAAAATATGAAAACACCCAATAAACTGAACGATCTTGTTTACAGAGCGACGTAAAATAATTCATAACAGGATAATATATGAAGTAAGGAGGGTAAGTTCAATTTTTTGTGTTTTTTTTTTCATTGCAGGACGTGAGGAAAATAATTTCCCACAGGACCTATGTTATATGTGAAGATGCTGGGTTGAGGATCTTTTGGAGGAGAGGAAGGACTGAACATCGGTCTTGAAGAGACAGAGGCCGGCAAATCATTTTACAGCCAAGCTGTTGAACTTAAAAGAACTGTCCTCATGTGCATCAATGGCACCAGTTCCTCGGAGCGTCTTCCATTATAATATAGGTAGAACAAGGATAGCATAGATAAATGATGCCTATGCTCTAAAGATTGTACTCCGTTTGCTAAGATAGGGAAATCTATCAAACGAACAGCCCGTTTCTGCACAGAATCGAGGTTTTTTCAGGTAGATATTTTGGGGGTTCAGACCAGAGGTGGCTGCCAAATTCAACAGTGGGGCGCAATGCGCTGATCAGTTCCATCTAGCAAAAGGGAAACATAGAGTGTACCGGTCTGCCTATCGATGTATTTATTAACTTTTGTATTTTGAGAGCGGCTCAGTGCATTGATCGGGAGGCGTGTGGGCGGAACAAATTGTTTACTCTGGGAAAACTTGGGAATCGGCATTAAAAACCGAGATCAACAGCATACAATGTTCAAATATACCGGTGTAGTTTTTTTATTACAACACGTGTAGCGTAACATTATTTCACACGCAATAATGTTTTGTACATAACATATATATAAATCAACAAACTTGCCAAACACCGGCTACATACTTAAACATCGCATAATAATCACATTACAAATTACAACAGTACTTACGTGTCCTATCTAAGTAAAAATCTAAGGAAGAACGGTTTGAATACTATATCAGTTTTTCACTAACTTTCAACATGTGAATACAAAATGTTTTTTACAGGTAGGTAAATAAATAATAAAAAAAAAAACCTCTTCACTATTAAACGAAGTTTTTTTACATTAGCTATAAACAGGAGGCCCTGAGGAAAATAATTCCCCTTAAGGCCTATGTCATCTTTGGGGATGACTATCCCATTGACATTTGGGCATCGAAGTTGAAAAGAAAGCACGCCGAAGCGGACTGCACAACGAATGGCGTGTTTTCTTTTCAAATCTACCGATTTGAATCCGTGCAGGATCAACAACTGTTGCATTCCAAAATATTGCCGGGCTTGCAATATTACCGATGCCCAAATGTCAATGGGCAAGCACTAGGGGTGCCACACACCGATACTTTAAATAAAGTGTGTATAAGAGGGTGCACACACCTTATTACAAATATTTTTATGTAACAAACTGTTTGGGGAAATAATATCAGTGTATTTTTTATTATCCAATCAGAGAGGCGATTCGGGGATTTTATTTAAGGAATAGGAATTGTCCTTTAGGAGCGAATTTTAAAATGAACGACTTCAGTGGCGATAAGGAATTTTTATTAACCAAATTAACGGCTTTAGGGGCGATTCCGGTTCAACTTACGTAATTTACTTATCCTTAAAATAACGACTTTAGGCTCGATTCCGGCTCTACTAAAGCATAAGGAATTGTCCTTAAGCCCCCGCTACCCGAATTTCTACCGATTTCTTACATATCTATAACCACATAACTTGGTATTTTTACTTATTGTGTAATTTTACTTTATCTTATATTGTCATTAAATAAAAAAAAAAAACAAAAAAAGCAAGCAAGAATACGTACATAAAATAACAAATAGTAGATATTCAAATGCATCCAATTTAAATGTAAATGTGATTCAACCACAACTCTGAACTCATTTGCACTGATAACCAAACGGTCACACATAGCTTTAATGCACACGACACGACGTTATTTACTTGCATTTTATCTTAATTGCTTTATCGCGATTAATTTCCCTGGGTAATCCTATGATAATGTTATCAAAGCGTTTGAGATGAAGGTCAATATTGAGCGGTGAATGGGTGAATAATTACAATTTTACCTTATTGTACCCTGTGTGCGGAGGACTACAAAGATTAACTTGAAGATGAGAGGAGGGTATGGGTACCGTTGCCCCGGGAACCATTTATTGGATAACCAATACTTCTGCCATAGGTCACTCAAGTGGTTGGCTAACTTTGGTGACTTAGCAAGGGTGCCCGGTTTCGGAATAAGGTTGGTCGGGGCAGGCCGGATCGGGAAAGACTTAATAGAGGGAGATCTTTTGACCTCTCCAGCAGGGCTCTGTCGGATTATCCTTGCAACGCAGTTGGAGGGATGGATTTATTCGTCCGTCGCTTCTAAACATTAAGGCTCAGTTCCCGGCCCCAAAAAGAAGAAGACGGGGAGATATGAAATTACGAATGTTGCGCGCTAACATTTACAGCGATAAAATTGATGCAAAAATCATGAAAATCTTTAATAAAACACGACTCGTTAAAAATAGAGCAAAAATCTCGCGATAATTGTCTTTAATTTTATTTAAAGAAACGCTGTGAATTTTTTCATACATATAACTTGTAAAATAACCGAAACAAACTTATTTATAATCATTTTTGGAGAATGCTTTGCGATTTTTTTCTATCGAGGGAATTTTATGTAATTTGCGTTTCGGCGCGATAAATGTCTAGATATTATCTTCAAGAATAACATATATTTTTTTACGAGCTTAAAAACTTCAAATGTTTAAGGGAGGTTTGCAAGAAATCGGTTGAAATTCGGAGAACCGCCTCTTAATAATGTTAATAAATACCTCCACTACCCACTCCTCATACTCTTTTCCTTTCCAGAACTTCCTCTCCTTCCTTTCCTAAAAAGATCCTCCTCCACACAGCATCCCGAAAGATGACATAGGCCCAGAAGGAATTATTTTCCTCAGGGCCTCACAATGGGGTTCACATTTTTTTACATTACAAGAAAGACGATGTTCCGAGAGTGATTCTTAAAACATGCGAAAATTTTGTTATTGCAAATTATCAACACACAACATAAACTTCAAATATTCGTTATATTATTTTAACAATGCCATCTAATAATCAATAAGAAAAAGCGTCCGTATTTTATTTCATCGCGCTAGTAAAGTGAAAAGGGCTTAACAATATTTGATCAGAGATAATAACTTCATATTATATCATTATATAACAATGCAGAAAATTGTGATTACGATGTTGATAAGCTAAATATACAGGATATCCAGAAGTAAAGTGCACTAACTTAGAAAATTTTCAAATTTAAAAATAAGTTCAAATTCTGTAAAAAGAGAGCGTAGATATGTCGTGGCACATGACAGATAAATTACTGAATACCGTATCTAAATTTTATCAGAATTACACAGCGCAGATGGTTGCGGAAAAGTCGTAAGACATTATTCATTAATATCTCACCAATAAAGTATTGGTAATTTAAAAATATTAATAAATTTTAAATAAACTCCGTACAATGCATCATACCAAAACCATCAATATACCAACTCCTAATACTTATCTACGGAAGAATGATTTTGTGACAAATCATGTGAGTAAGTTTGTAACTTATGTTTTAAGTGAGGTCAATACAATACTGAGGATGTTATGAAAAAAACATTCTCACTTTACCGAGCAACTTCACTTTTAAGTGTTCAACAGTTCTCACTTAGTGGCCATGACATAAATTTAATATGGTGATTAATTGCAATTGGCAACATTTAAAAATATTAACCGGAAAATTCAAATTTCGAAGAGTGTAGACATTTTACGGAGAATGGTGAAAATAAATAATTGAGAAGAGAAAATAATTAATAAATTCAGAGAATTGTTTTCTTTATTTGAGAATTTGCTACAATTGGCAATACATTTTACTAAGAACTTCATGACCAGGGTTGGCAAAAAAAATCTATAATTCCTTTGTATCTTAAAGTATTTTTTTTTTAAATTAACTCCACCGAGGAAAACAATTTCCTTCAGGGTCTACATTTATGTGATTTTGATGATCCCTCGTGGAAGGTATTCTTAAAGAAAGGATGAGGGAATTTGTGGGAAGGAAAACAGTATGAGGGATAGGTAGGAATCTGGGTATTAGTGTGGACTTATGAATCCATCCCTCCCACATCGGTGTAAGGCGTTGGGTCGATTGTCGAAAAAGTTCGGCTGGAGAACTCAAAGAGTCGCCCTCTCCCGGTACGGCCCGACACGCAGCTGTTGAGCAGACGCATCCATCAAGACATCGACAAACCTGACCAACTGAACCCGGGCACTCCTAATTCTCCAAAAATAGCGAACCACTCGAGGTGACCAATGGCAGAGGTGTTGGTTAGGGGACATACATTAATTGCGTGAGCTCAAAAGGGGGGGGGGGGGTCCAGCAAAATATCACATTACTTGAAAAGAACATACGAAGTGGCCCAAATTTATCTCACCAAGGGGGGTAGATTGGAAGAAAAACTGCTCACGTAATTAATGTATATTATACAATAAATGGTTCCCAGCGCGTTGGCACCCATAACCGCCTCCCTAATTAGCGTACATGACATCACAAGCATATTTTAGCCATTTTTAGGATAATAATGTGTATTTATGTAGAATTTTTGGAGAAAAATCAATTAGATTTAAACGTCATATAAATCAATGAAAATATTGAACATCAACAAGCATTGATTATTATTTTATTTTTCAATCAATCCATACTAGTTATAAATACAGTAGGTACGTAGGTACTAACAATATAACAACAACTAAAATTCAGTTGCCACCATTTCTTTATTCGAGAAAAATATTTATGTGGCATTAAAAAATTAATATTTTACTCTACAAATTTACTGTACCATTTTTTGCAAGTGGCTCAAAACAATATTATTAAAATTAGAAGTACCAGTTAAATCGTTAAATAGATGTTTCTGTTTTCTGATCACAGACACTCGTCTTACATAACATAAAATAGTCATTCTCTTTTAACATCTATACACATATTAGTATATATGAAAATGGTACAGTTACGGGCGCAACATGCAGATGCTTCCGTTTTCCGGGTTATCCGGGGATTACCGGTTTGTGGCCACCCTGCTAACCTACTAATGCATCGTGCCAGCATCCAACTGCATTGTGGACCACGAACTAATTACCAAACACAATTTGAACTACCATTGCTCCTCTGGCCCAAAACTAAATGTCAACTTGCGCACAATATCGATTGATTGGTAGCCAAACGATTCTAGAAGTGGGAAAGCGATTACTGCACTTAGAGTATATGATGAGAATAGGTATCTCCTTGGCTTATTCAAACTTCTTCAACGTATCAATATTATTCTTCTCTGGCGTTCAGCTTTGAACACAGACCGTGTCTCAATATTATCTATGAGAAAAATATATCATCAAGTGTTTGAAAAGAACTGTACTGACAGAAGTTGTTGTTGGTAATGTCATCACAGTTAGTTAGTTGTCCTAGAAGTCAAATGATTAAAATAAAGCTATGGTATTGAAAGTTCAGAGAAATCATTGGAACGTCAAATTTGATAAATATCTTTGGCGAACACACATTTTGGAGCCTGAAAAATGAGCGCATTATTGGGTAGGTAGATACATTTGGACTGCTGATTCTAAAAATGACATCAGCTGATCTCTGTAAGTTCTAATGATGTCTCTAATATATGATTAACTTGCATACTAACCTACGAAAAAGAAGAAACACAAAGATTAGTTCGTTTAAAATAATTTATAAGAATACTAGGTAGTTGAAAAAACAATCACGTGTATTTTTTTAGTACAAAGTATAGGACGTTCACCTTTAGAAATCGTGCATTCAATGAAAAATAAATACACGTAATATCTCATTTACCCCCCCCCCCCCCCCCCCTTTCGAGCCTCACGTGATTAATGGACGACCCGAATTATTTAAAGAACCATCCCCCGGATTGAGGTTATGAGATTATTTATGGCATTTTTTTCATAACTTTTTTAAAATTTTTTTATATGAATACCGCACAAGAGTTCCAACTGCTCCCGTCTGAAGCCAGTGAGACTATGGCATCCCGAATTGGGGTATGTTGTGAGGCTAAGGGTAGTGGGGAGGGGAAGGAGATAGGGAAGAGGAAGATGGTGAAGTACCTGGCTATTCGGATCTGTTCACCAAACACGGCTAATGCCATTTCAAGCAACGTTTCAATTCTGAATGGTGGTCTTACACCAGGGCGATACAGAGAGTATCTTCCACTCTGGAACGTGCCGCAAATATTCTACATATTATTTTAAATGAATAAATTGTGAAAAACACAAATTAATCAAATAAAATTTATTTGCCACGCCGGGATTTGATCCCGCGACCTTCGGTGTGCGAGTCAAGCGCCTTACCGCTGCGCTACGCCGGCCGTTGTCAAAACTAGTACCTACACGTTATTTTTTAACCATTAGACAAATATATTTTTAAATTATTATTATGAATGGCATCACGCCATCAAAGCGACCAGTGTAAGATAATATTCCATAATAATTGTAGATGATTCTACAAAACTAAACACAAAAGACAGTAGATCTTAATGACAACTATTATACTTTTCATTATAATAAAAATATCATTCAATTTAATTTAAAAAGTAGTAATCGCAAAATAAGCAAAGTACCTACACACAATAATCACTTTTCAAATTTTATTTTTTAATAATAATAATGTTTTAAATTTATATATTGGCTCGCCAACAGAATGCATTACACAATTTTATTATTACAGCAATTAACATTTTCAATATGGTTATAGGTTATAGCGATGATTCCAATTATAGGTGAGCACACCATTCATCACAACATTCTTTGTGCTACGATAAGCTTAAATTACAAGTAAATAAAACAAAATATTAGAAAATACATACATACAAATTTACGTGTATATATTTATGGGCACATATATTATACACATCAATCATTTGTTGATCAGTCAGACATCTCCAAATAAGAAGTTTTAAGATAATGAGTAAAGCAGTATTCAGATGCTCGCCATAAATCAAACATTATTTACACGTGTCTGCGTTTTACAAAATAAATACGCTATAAAATAACACCGGGAAGCATAACGGTCCGGTACATTAATGACATTTTGAAAATTCCCACTTGTACATACATACATACATCTTCTTCCCCTTGTCCTATTCGGGTCGGGGACACATTGCATCGACAAGGCACCCTGATGCTTTAGGTTTGTTCATGGTGCCTTTCTCCATGCTAAAAAGTTTGTGGCAAGCTAACTATTTTCGCTTGAATACGCGCTGTCACTTCTTATGACGTTCCCACTTGTAACCCAGAAAATTCCCACTTGTAACCCGAATGATTGATATTGACATAAGAAAGAAAAGAAATGAATCTCCACAATTAAAAACAAAATTTTCAATTAGAGTACTAACCTAAAATAATTTTCAGTCATGGCCAATATTTAGCTTTGTTTTGTCGCTTATTCTGGTTGTTTCAGACCAATAATACAGAGGATAAAGAGCTTCAACAGGAAAACAACTATTACTCACTTGTCCTGAGAAATACTTCTGAGGGAGAAATTACAACAAAAGAGATAATATATTTAATGCTTTGGTTGCCAAGCGGAACAATTAGGAGACTGGACTCAAATCCATTATAACATGTGATGATCTCGCCTTTGGGCCTACGAAATAATTCCTTTAAAATTGAGAGATCGATTTAGAAATATATTTAATTTTTGTAACATGGAATGTTTTCAGCATACGATTCTCTGTTTCCAATTCATGGGGGTGATTTATGGGTCCTTACCACTAAATAACCACATGTGTTTGCGTAGTGAATTGAAGTGCGCCACTGAGCTCTTCTTTTAAGCGCTATTGGGATAATTTATGACTTCGGCGCAGACAAAATTAGTTTGTATTCTGTTATCTAAAGGTTACACACAAAAAAAATAGCAAACATGAAAGTTGCACTGATTTCTTGGAATTTGGGACCTAATGTGACAGAACACTATTAAAAACGTTGAAATATGCATATTGGGAGATGTGCCCACTTGAGGTTTTAAAAAGTGACTAAGAAATTATTGAAACCACACAAGTAGATGGGTTACGACAGTCGGGGTAGAGACGGGTTGGAGGACGGTCAGAGAGAGATTCTGGGGACGCACGATCTAGATAAAAATCATCGAGTTGTGATAAACGGTAGAATAATAATTTGGTGCTCCTAAATTTGGGATATTTTGAGAGATAACAAAAAAAATTAATTCACGCGAATAAGATAGTCGGAGTAGGGTCGGGTTGGAGAAGAGTCAGGGAAGGAACCTAGGGCCGCGCAGACGGGATAAAAATCATCGAGTTTTGATGGACGGCAGAATAATAATTTGGTGCGCGTAAACCGGGAATAATTCAGATAGTAATATATAATAAGAAAGGACAGTCAGGGAAGGAACCTAGGGCCGCGCAGACGGGATAAAAATCATCGAGTTTTGATAAACGGCAGAATAATAATTTGGTGCGCGTAAACCGGGAATAATTCAGATAGTAATATATAATAAGAAAAGACAGTCAGGGAAGGAACCTAGGGCCGCGCAGACGGGATAAAAATCATCGAGTTTTGATAAACGGCAGAATAATAATTTGGTGCGCGTAAACCGGGAATAATTCAGATAGTTATATATAATAATAAAGGAAGTCGGGGCAGGGAAGTGTTAGAGGACAGTCAGGGAGAGATCCTGTTGAGAATTAAGATCGTCAAGTTCTGAGAGTCGCGAGGAGACCAGCTCGGTGCTTCTAAATCATTTTAATTAAACAAAGAATAGTTCGTCTTTATTAAACAAAAAGAGTCTACGCGAATAAGGAAGTCAGAGATTGAGGCTTGCGAGTTCATATCTGTAAAGTTAGATAATATAATTTGTAAATTGAGGCGGTCGGGACGTACTTACGGGGCACTTAGCAGAGTCAGGATAAAACAAATCAACGCGAGAATTGTGTTCGACGGCTGCATCTTGGAATAAATAACTGCATGACGGGTTGTGTTTTAGAAGTGCTTGTTTAATTAAATATTATTGTAGTGAATTGATTAGTGAAATTATTTTGTGCAACAAGGCGAATTTGGTAAGTTTGTATAAAATTATTAACATATTTAGTACGGGCCTTGCAGGAAAGAGTCAATTAGGGTTTATATACAAGCCTTAGGAATCTAGGACTTTTTTTTTTAAGTCGAGCGGAGCTTTGCACGTTTCCGGGTTGACCGGCTAGCAAGTACCTTTGTTGGGTGAAGTATTCTTGAGACGAGACCGTTGTAAAAATAATAATTTGGGGTTCAATGGACTAAAATAGCATTTGAAGCACAAAGTGCGCTTTCGGGCAATAAATCTTAGACGAGAGACTTCATTTAAAAGACGGGATTTTGAAACCACAAAACAATAATAAAACCCTTTAAAAGTGCTTTGTTGGTGATCTGGAAAATTAGGTTACTGGGTATTCTCCAATACATAACGGGTACCAAAATACATAGGTATAGAATGTAGGTATAAATTAATTTGTAAAGCGCCTTGGAGGTGTTAATTATTATTTACGAGTTTCGTAATAATATTTTTAAACGTAGCTAGGGGACTATATTTAGGAAAGGGTTTTGAAAAGGCATTGGGTAATTTAACAGGTTATAGAATGGTGCGTAGCATGGGCATCTTTGCTTACTAACAAAATCTGACATAATTAAATTCCCATTCCAAAAGTTTCCCACACCTTATTCCAAATTTTAGGTATCACAACAAGTCTACTACATAGGACTTTGCATAAACTTGGTTCGATATCTAATCATATAATCACCTTTGGTTCACGTTTAGGTATATTTCTTTCGACTTAGCAAAAAACTTTCATATTGTCGGTTGAATGCAGCCGTCGGTAGGTATTCACATTTTAGCGTGATGCGCTATATCCACCTACTTAATTAACAAACTCTTTTTCTTCAAACTTAATTGAGCGGGTTACGACTCGAGAATGGACGGCGGTTGTCGAATGAATTAACGGGTCCGGCTTTCCTATTTCACCATGAGGAAGTATCTCACGCGACTTTATCGGGGGCGATGTGATCGAAATGCAGGTGGGCTTACACTATTTTTCTAATGTGGAGGCGAAGTAAGCGATGGTCGTGTCTGGTCCGAGCAAATTGGAATCCCTTGTGATCACATCTCGGTAACGTGGATCTCGTACCCGCTCTAGACTGGATTGGAAGCGTGGCCGGAGCCATTCCATGATGTCGACGTATGTACGTCACTAAGGCATTGGGGGACTTCAGGAGAACAAAGGACGTGCACCCATTTCTCCCTCCTTCTACCGCCGCTCCGAGGTACCAGCGGATAAAAGTTGTCGTCGCGGGAGGCCAGTTTGATGCAGGACGAAGATTACGATCTGGCCGGACTACCTTCGTCATGGGGGAAACGAAGTGACGAAATTTGCGTGGGCTTCACTACCTTTTAGGTTACGCTCGTGTGGGGTCTGCCTTGTCGGCGGAACGAAGGGAACATGACATATGGAATCGTTTGGCAACCGATCGGCGGTTCTTTGTTGGAATCCGGATAAGTTTTCTTAACTACTTTTGGTTTACGCTTAGGTAGGTATATTTCCGATATTCGATTTAGCCAAAACTTTCACATTGTCGGTTGAATGAAGCCGTCAGTAGGTATTCATATTTTAAGCGTAATGCGTTATATCCACCTACATAAGTAGCAAAAGTTCTCTTAACTCCCTCACAATAGGAATAGGGATCATCCAGCATCAGGGTGGGAATGTACTCTGGACGAAAGGGCAGCCGGGAAAATAGAAGGGAGGGAAGCCAGATTCACGACCTGGTGCCTTTCATTCTTGGACCCAGCACCCTGGAAGCCGAGCTTGACATTTCTTTCTTTGAGCTGATATTTGAGTTTGAGGTTGGGGTACGCCTATCGTAGAGCATATGCCCGTGACATTTCGGGGAAGGTCCCACGTTACGCTTGTGTATGTTATGCGAGGGGACGTATTTTTCATTCAAATCAAATACCGATGACCATCGCGATTGCAGGCTGGCGCACGTTTCTGTAGCGTGCCTAGGAAAAACGTAATCATTATTTCTACTGGTTCGAGGTGGCGTGCTGGACGGAGAACGGGACTTTTGAGGACATGAGTGACTGCCAAGGCGAGGGTCGGTGACATCAAAATCTTCCTTAATTAAATTCATACAACGCCAGATCAGAGGAGAGAGCGGCCCCACCGATCTCCTGACATTGCCGATTGTCTAATCAACTTCGGTTTAATGTTTATGCCGGTGCTTTAGGAGTTAATGGAACTCAAGTCATCGGCATGCTGAAGAACTTCAACATCATCATGAATCCAGTGTAGGATGTCTCGTTCCAAAACCTCGTGCCACCCACACATTTCCTGAACAGTTCCTGACATCGGCTATCACGCCATTAATCGGAGCAGACCCTCATATCAAACGGTATGAGATGACCTCTCATCATCATCATCAACACATTTATAATTTGGCAGCGTATTGGGCGATATTATTCCCATCACCACTCTATGAACCAGAAACACACATCGAACCCTTTCCCGACAGAAGGCAAAACATGTCGATTTTCATTCGTCGCTTGCGACCTTAACATTCTCCGGAGGCGTTGGAATTGGAAGCTGATTCGGCGGTCTATGACCATCACCTTATCAGTTGGGCTATGGAGGAGTCCAATTATTTAAACAGCACATGTTCTGTCTCATGTTAATCCAAAATACCTACCCGTAGAATCAAATTAACAAAATAAAACAAGCTAGCTAACTAACAAACTGCATCTAGCACTGTAAGTGTAGAATTATTGCACTCCGTACTGCTTTGAGTGTAAGTCTTTTGTTAGAATGTACATAAATGTCAAATTATTTTCATGATAGCATTCTATAGAGCTGCAGAGAGTACGTGACATCGCATCGAAAGGTAGGATCTTCTCAATTCGCCGTTTGAATGTAAATTTATATGCTAGATGCTAGGAGGGAAAATGCAGATTACTTCAATAAAAATAGTCGTCGATGAGCGTAGGCGTATAACAGGTGCTAGGGGAGGAAGCTGGATGAATATAGATAGAAAATTAGTTACTTTTCAAGCTAGTCAGACTCAGTCATTGTTATTCGAAGCCTTGCAAATTGTAACACGCCATATCTAAAAGAACAAGGGTTTACCACAAATAAATTATTAATTAAATTGGATTAACTATACCAAACCACTCAAACAAAAAAGTACACAACGTTGTGGGGTTAATTACAATTGATTAATTAAGAGCACCTCGTCACGTTTGCATAAAAGTATTACGTGATGGGGTTGAGAAGGCGCTTCAAAAGAAATGCAGGGGAGAGACGCGAGAACGGGCGAGCTACGAGAGTTTTAAAGGCCGGGCGGGGTTGCGCCTGTAGCTGTAGCAATGTAGCAGCATTTGGAAATCAAGTGGTAGGAAGGTTTTACTTAGTAGAGGGGGGGGGGGTTATCACAAACAACATATGTATTAAGACGAAGTAATGCAAAAATAAGTGATTTTGGTTTTGATCGCTTAGAAATAAATCTAGATTCTTTAATTAAATACCTACTGCGAGTAGGTATCTAGAACACATCGTTAACCTATGAAACAATCGAGCTTTTTTTAATAAGTCTTATAATATTTAGATTTAACGGGTGGTTGTTAAAATAAGTTATACCTAGATAGAGATAGGTATTTTGAATATGCTTGGCATTAAAATTTGTGATTTTAATATTATTATTATTTATTGTTATGAAGTTTAATATGAGAAACTCCATTATATTTTTTTTTTTATATCAATAATATTAGACATTATTTAATTTATAAAAACATGACAGCTGTTTCGCCTTCTGAAGGCATTATCAAACTGTACTCTGGTCTTTGCTCGCGAAATAAATTCACAAATGTTTTCTGACAAATTTACTTATCCGCAAGACTATTCGTTGTCTCTTTGTATCGCCAGAAGGAGACACTTAAACACAAGTATGCATAAAACACAAACAAATATCTCACAGTGCTAAAACAAACAAGTATTAAAACCTATAAGTCTATATAAACCTTAACCCTTCGGGTGCCAGTCAACGAATAATCGTTGTTCTTGAGTCAGACAACGATCTCTGTTTGAGCAGAAATTGATAAATATGGTACAAGTATATTGTTACTCTAAGGCAGCGGTTTTTAACCTGTCGTACGAGTACCCTTTGGGGTACGCGAAGCTAACATTGGGGGTACGCAATATCGTGGCGTGAATGTAGGTTTCAAAATATTATTATTTTAAAACCTACCATTATTTATATCGGACATGTGGGATTGCACTATCATCCCCACATCCTGGAATAAAAACATTATTATTATTAAAACTCTGCTCAAAGTTTTCAAATTTCGGCGGTTTATGTTTTTTTTCATCGAAATAAAAAGACAGAAGAAATTTGATGAATTTCGTATGTGGAATCACTGGATAAAAATGAGGTAAGTCGTGTTATACTCTGAATAAAATTGCATCAATTGTTTTGTGTGACTTGATTGTTAAATGCGAGTTCGTATGGAATATATTGTATCAGATCTGGTCACCAAACACGGCTAAAGCCATTTCAAGCCACAGAAACAATAAAGTTTTAATTATGAATAGTGGTCTTACACCAAGGCGATACTAAGAGTATCTTCTGCTCTGGAACGTGCCGCAAATATTCCTTACATTATTTTAAATGATTAAATTGTTATAAGTGATAATTATAATATATGATAACATTCAAATAAAATTAATCTACGCACGTCGGGATTTGAACCCGCGACCTCCGGATCATTAGTCCAGAACCTTGCCACTCGACCACGGAGGCCGTCATGTGATATATCATGGTCTATTTTATCACTGTAAGTATACTGGTTCATTTTTCATCCTGTTCGGTTTAAACGTGGAACCGTATACCTAAGCGCACAATTTTAGCATATTTATACCTAATATCTCGTTTCCACGACAAAACAAAACAGTGAAACAAGAGAATATTGAAGAAAAGTGAAGAAAAAACATACCTAACTTAACCTAACCTTTTCTTTCGTTGTGTTCTGATTTGTCCAATAATTAAAAATGTCGGCGTTCACAGGGTTAAAGCATTCCCAGCTGGCGACACAGTCGACCCTTAGCATTTTATCAGAATTCAAATGCACAACTTATGCAAATAAACAGTCAGCGCCGAACGTTCTACGGCACGGAGAGCGTATTAAAAACTGCCCCAGTTCCATGAGCACTCTGAACTAGTTGACAAGGGGAGCACAATGGGGCTCATGTAAAATGGGTCAGCTCACAGGATATGTGCCGAAAGCGCAGTCGTTTAAAATGTAAAGGGAAATGTAGGGAGTAACGTTTTGAAAGCGAAGTTATCGGAAGTTGTTTTGTTTGTTTTGAACAATATTGGTCGAAAAATGGATTGACACCATGTTAGTATTTTTTTACAGTTGTGTTTTATATAATTACAAAACTGGGTAATATTTAGTTTAATTGTAAGAAATCTCTCATTTTTATACATTAATTTGTATATGTAATAAGTACCTAGGTGTTATCAGTAATAATTGTACCTACAGCGCTCTTGAGGTTATTCTTCACAAAAACGGTGCTATACAAATCGTGCAAATTGTTTGTACTTCTCTAAAACTATTGCTTAGCATGTGGGGTAGTTGGGTGGGTAATCTATTTGAGGGGCGATTATGGGTACAGCTGCCCCGGCTATCGTTTATAAGATAACCCTACCATAGGTCACCCCGAGCGGTTCGCTACGTTTGATGACTTAACAGGGGTGCCCGGGTTCATGTGGTGAGGTTTGTCCGGCGTTTGGCGGCAGTTGCGCCTTCCCACTTACTGCGGGGCGGGCTGGATCGTGAGAGACTGATTGAGGGAGACATTTTGACCACTCCAGCACGACCTTCTCGGAACATTTCCTTACAACGCAGTGCGAGGGATAGATGCGTTCATCTGTCACTCCTGGACACAGTGACCTCCAAATTCCTACCCACCCAACACATCTTTTCCTTTCCAGAACTTCCTCTCCTTTCCTAAAAAAAACCCTCCATACAGCATCCCCAAAGATGACGTAGGCCCTGAGAGGACCAGTCTCTTCCGATCCAGCCTGCTACGATCTTGCAGGGCAGACGCATTCGCCGCCCGGACAAGCCTCATCTCACAGCGAACCACTGGAGGTGATAGAGGTGTTGGTAATCCAATAAATGGTTCCGGGGCGGTGGTACCCATATCCGCCTCCCAAATCCGCAATAAAATGAATACTAAGATAAAGATATTTACAAGAAACCGGATTCTAAGAACAGATATTATAATTTTTCAAGTGTTGAAATTTGAAATAAATGTAAATAAGCTATTCAATATTCTTAGTTTATTGTTTTCAAAATGTCATACAATTACCTTATCAAGCAGTGTTTAAATACATTTAATTCTGATTAAATATTTGGTGCTGTTTATCGCGTGGTGAGTAAAGAAAAATTACAAATCATACGAAGCTGACAATAAATTATGATAATATTGTCTGTGTGCATTATTATCATGAAGTTGTGATAGTCGAAAAATAAAAATGAATATAGGTTACCTGTGACAAATGATACATGCTAGTATTTAACGCTGCCATATTTTAATGTTGAAATATAATATTAATTAAGGCTAAATTGTTCGCTTTTTGGAAAAGTTCACAATCGTTGTATCTCCCTCACTGTCATAGTGAGAAAAATGATGTAAGAAAGAGAAAACACCACGCTTTAATCTAAAAGTTGAAAAGAAAAATGTAAATGTTTACCTCTACGAAACCAGGGTTTCCGACGGCAATTTGAGAAAAAATTATGTTTTTATTAATTATTTTAATATAAAACGACCAAAACAGTGAGGTGGTAATAACGTTTATAATACATAGGTCTAACAAAACTTAGAGTGTTTTTTTTCGTTACCCATAATTTTAGTTATAAAAATGTAAGGAGAGTCATAAAAAAAATATGTTTGCTTTCTAAAATTTTATATTTAAAAAATTTCGAATTATAAAATTTGAAAGCGTATTTAGAAACTTTCAAAAACATCGGATGCATTCAGAAATATTCCATTTATTTGGATTTTATTGCATAGCGGAAATATTCTTATCTTCTGACAAAATAGGCGCGAAGCCTGACCTACCTTACCTGATAAATAATAATTCATATTTATTAAAGTAAAACCAAAGTAAGTAATAGTAATAATTACTTACGTTTTAAGTAGATGCCAAGCTGTTGTGTTCTCTGTGTCGCTCTCTATCTTAAAATAATGATTGCAAATATATCTCACCTGCAACAAATGAGAAAATACAAATTAATATTTGCCAATAGACACAGAAATGTAAACATGCCAAAGTTTCAATAATGTATTATCGATGAAGACTCGCAAACACCGTTGACAAAAAAGTTGTTGAAGTTGCAAACATCAGAATGGGTTTTTCTCAGTGTCATTATTTTGTAAAACGGCATGGGAGCTTCCGGCGTACATATTTCCTCTTTTATTTCCGTAGTAACAATAACAAATCCCTTCCTACAACATCACCTACTCGGGTGGTGTTGAAACTCCCCTGACTTAACAATACAACGGACGGGAATTCACAAATGGTTTGGGCAAAATGTAGGAACAATATACGAAGCAAATCAGGAAATCGACAGTTTACATTTATTTCAGTTTTTAAATAATATTAAATAACCAAAATAAAACCAATTATGGATTTCCTCCTTGTGACTTTACTTGTACTGAGACAGCATAATAAGAATGTAAATTAATTTTATAAAAAAGCAATATGAATCCAAAAATTATATAAAACAAAAAACAAAAAAAATAAAACAATTAGTTTAATAACTTATAGTTTACTAGAGTCGGACCATATCAAGAGTCAGAATAATAGAAGAGTGTACGAGATGAACGTTATGAGGCAAGGATTATGTGCAAAACGTAGTTGTTTGGCGGTTCTCCCTTTCTGCCTACCCCTGCGGAAAACGGCGTGATGTGAACGGGAAAACGGCTCTACATGCCCAAATGATCTCTTAAGAGAGTATAACCAGAGAAAACCAGAAATATGTCATTTTTAAATCAGATTTTAGACGTATTGACTCTATTCCAAAAAAAATTATAAATTGTTTTCGAAAAATTGTTATTTTATCTACGAGTAGTAAACGTGTGTTCTAAATTTAGTATAATAAGGTTATACCATAGGTCGTTGGCAGATTTGTAAATTTTCAAAAAAGATTTTGTATTATACAACACACTTTTCAAATCATATAATCATGCAGTAAAATAAATCAATACATTATCTGGTAAACGTATGTTTCAGAATTATACATAATTTAAGTTTAAATAAAATCATTAAAAAATATATACGTACATGTGTTTCTTGACGAAAATAGGTTCGTTTGTGTATTTATTTGCGCACTTACAAACTAACATTTTTCAAATTATTTTACAATCTTATTTTGCTTAGACATTATTGAAAAATGATGAATACTTATGATCAAAAAATAATTACAAAAAGTTCATAATTTTAATAGTTTTATCATCACGCCTTTCAGCATTTTTGGATGTAGGTATAAATTAAAGCAAATTTGGAATGAAATATAATCGATATTGAGTTATAATTTTAAAAAGCTGGCAGATACGGAGAATAATTAATCTTTCTCGTTGGAACTTTTTTTTTTTTTTTTTTTTTTTTTCTTTATTTTTTCCCATTGTATCTACATACATACAAAAGTAATTTTACATAATTTCTAAATACAGTAAGAGTAAATATAAGGTACAAGTAATGTAAAAGTTAGCAATAAGTAAAATATATAATAGAAAAGAGTAGGTAATGGGAACCCACTAAGGCACTGCCTGTGTGTGGGTAATATAAACAAGATTGCTATATATACATCAATAAGTATATATGTAAAAAATGTAAATTTTAAACTAAAGGTTTAGAAATATAGTAATCTGTGAAAACATTATAGTAAAATAAAATAAAATAGTGAAACATAAATTTTGTTGATTTTTTGTTAAAGTAAAGAAAGTAAAAAAAGTTAGAATTGTATTGAAAAGTGAAACATGAAGTTTTTCAAAAAATTTATAGAAAAAATGTTCCAACATCTGCATCATTCAACCATAATTTTAATTCTTTTACGTAAAGTGATATTTTATCTGCCATTTGAATGTGTTTTGGTAGAAGATTAAAAGTACGAGGACCAATGAAGCTGCTATGTGTTTGCATTAATTTAGTATTGGTTTGGGGGGAGTAAAACATATTATTAGTTCTTTTGCTAATTCTATTTTCATTTTTTACGAAGCAATTTTTATTTTTATATATATATTTCATAGTCTGCAATATAAATAATTTACGGATATTGAATATTTTTGTCTCTTTGAATAATAACTCTGTTGAGAATGTTTTTTTTCTATTATACATAACTTTAATAATGCGCTTTTGAGTGGTTTGTAAAGGCTTAATAAATGCATCAAGCGCACCTGTCAATCTGCCAACTGCCCTGTACGATCGTAAGAAAATCTTTCGACGAAATGTGAATTTTCGCCCTCTGGCTGGTTAAACGCCCTTAATCTTACGGCCGCTGTTCCCAATTCTACTAAGCCAAAACTAAGGCTCAAAACTGCTTAAGCATCACTTAATCTAGACTAAGTGATGAATAAGTGATGTTTAAGCAGTTTTGAACCTTAGCTTCGGCTTAGTAGAATTGGGTACTTACTCATTTACGCTTAGATCAGCCATGCAGGTATTCATGCGTCCTTGATAATAACACACAAAATGTGTATAAAAGATTACGTACGCCTATTGAGGCAAGCAATAATTAGATAGGTGCCCAATTACAACAAGTGTCACAATTACACATTGTTAATTATCGAGTTAGTAAATTGTAAGGCGTTAAATGAGGCCACTGAATAAATGATACACACTAGAAATGCCTTCCATGTAGGTTTGAACGGAATCCAATGTCGCCCACTAATTTATTGAAATTTGAGAGTCGGGCATGGGTAGTGCCGCAGGGAACCATTTATTGGATAACCAACACACCTATCGTAGGTCACCCAAGTGGCTCGTTACGTTTCGTGACTTAGCAGGGGTCACCAAGCTCATGGAGTGAGGTTTGTCTAGGTCTTGGCGGCGAATGTGTTTGCCCACCTGATGGGCCGAATCGGGATACTCTGGTTGAGAGACATCTAGCCGAGATATCTCCATCAGGACCTTCTCGACCCATCACCTTGCAACGCAGTGGGAGGGATGGATTCATACGTCCGACACTCCTGGAACCCCAGATTCCTACCCACCCCTCATACCAGAACATCCTTTCCTTCTTTTCCCTTAAATACCTACCACACAACATCTCCAAAGATTTTTTTCCTGTGTTGAGCTAATGTAAAAAAAAAATCAATAGAAATCTTTTGATTATAGCTCATTTAGCACACGCGCTGTCTCTTTTACACATGCCTGGCATCGTATATAGCCAACCCATTTGACAGAAAACAAAATTTCATAATGAAGCAAATAAAATTTAAGCAAAAAATGGTCAGACTTTCGGTTCACGCAACACGCCCACAACGCAATTCTTGTGTTCTTCTTTAATCTACGGTACCAGCCTACTGCTCGAATTTAACAGCCTACGCGCTATAAAAACGAGCATTGTAAAGCCATTACATCAATAGTAATGAATGCGAAAAATAATTGCAGGTTGCCCATTTAGACTTTAAACCTTTGTCTCGTCATCCGAGTTCCTATTTCCTACTAGATCAAGGACAGTCTTAAACGGCTTATTAAAAGAAGAAGAAAAAAATAGAAATTCCCGCGCGACAGATGTAAACTTCTGGCCGCGTTCCAAGATTCGAAATTCGAACCGCTCGCTCCCGCAATAATGACGTTGACAGAGATGTTAACCGCGAAAGTGGGGCAAGATGGCGGCGGGTCCCGAATTATTGTCCGAACAAAGAGATGTCGGGATGACGGCTTCTTCTCAGAAAACGATAAGTAAACGGGTAAATATAAATATATCAGAGAAAGATGTTGGTGGAATACACGGAAGAGCTTCCGTAGCGAGTAACTTCTGATGTAGAGATGAAACGTCAATAATATCTCTCGAATACTAAAGGTCTTATGCAAACTGTGCAATATCAGTTTTCTTTCAAATCTAAATATATTTTATGGATAATATATCTAGAAGTTTTATGTTCAGTGGAATTCTATATCCAAAGATGGACGCCAAAATATTTATAAAGAAGAAGATGTTTATATTATTTTAAACTGTATATTCCAATAACGTTACAATAGATCTAGACTTGGGGGCATAGATGAATTACTTCTTTCTCTCTTCTTTTATAAGTTAGTGAAGTTTTACTTCAGTCGTGTGGTCGTTTTTCTTCCAATCTAGACCCCTCCCTCGGACTTCGTATATTCTTTTCAAGTAACGTGAGATTTTGCTGGACCCCCCCCCCCCCCCTATTTGAGCTCACGTAATTAATGTACACCCCCCTTGCTATCGTCTCACAAAATCAAAATTAAATGTGGCAAGGTGGCAAGTAAGAAACACTCTTGTCTCCAGTAAATTCGTAATGCAAACGTTGTTAATATATGTATGACAAAAATAGACATTCAAAGAATGTGTGCATAGGTAATAGGTATGGATATAATAAACGGTAGGGACCGGGCGGCGTTTTCGTATTCAAAAGTTCCGTCGAATACTGCCGCAAATAGGAGACCTGGGCAATTTTGATTTCTGATTTCTGATGAACACTGTTTGCAAATAGCACTGTTTGTTTGTAATAGTACTCAACTGCTAACCCTGTACAAATCGCAAGTGCGCCCCACGGTTGAATTTGGCAGCCACCTCTGGTCTGGAGCTCCAAAATACCTAAAAAAAACCCTCGACTCTGTGCAGAAACGGGCGGTCCGTTTGATAGATTCTCCCATCTTAACAGACGGATTGCAATCTTTAGAGCATAGGCGTCAGGTGGGAATGCTGTCCTTGTTCTACCGGTATTACAATGGTAGATGCTCCGAGGAACTAGCGTCATTGATCCCCTCGGCACCGGTGCATAGTCGGGAAACACGCCAAACACGCGCCCAACATTTGTACACAGTTGATATTAGTCACATGAGAACGGGTCGTTTTTACGATTCGTTCTTGAGTTCAACAGCTCGGCTGTGGAACGATTTACCGGCCTCTGTGTTTCCTCCCTCCTACAACATGAGTCTCTTCAAGACCCATGTTAACTCCTTCCTTTCCTCAAAAAGACCCTCCACACAGCATCCTCAAAGATGAAATAGGCCCTGAGGGAAATTATTTTCCTCAGGGCCTCCTGTGTGGAGTTAATGTAAGAAAAAAAAAATGGCGGCGATTGTTATTGTACCAGTTGTTACTGCTGTTTTCTGTATTGTTTTACCGCGAGCATATAAATAAACAGAGTTATTAGACTATTGTAAACGGTAAAGTTTACTTAGCGACAGCTCTAACTTCGTAATTTTGCTAATGGGCGTCCAGCCCTGTACTCTTGGATTCTCTAATGACGCATAAAATTTTAATTATGCATAAAAATAACAATTGTATCATTTAAGATAATCGATAATAAAAAGTCATTTGTTTATACAAATGAAATATTATTCCTTATAGTGTTTGTCGATTTTTATTAATTTTAAAAATTCTCATCACATGCGAGGTCATTTCGGCAGGTTTTTACTGCAATTTACTTAGAGGTAGCACATGACCTTACGGGACGTGTGGCAGTTCGAGTTTAGTACTAAAACTACGAAATTGAAGACAATACAATTGTATATTGAATAACAAATCACTTTTTATAAACCACTATAGTGGTTTATTATTATAGTGGTTTATTAATTATATAATATTCATTATATAATTTATGATGCCACAAAGTAATTTTGCGAAGTTTAAAGAAACAATACAATTGATTTGTTTTTTGTTGCCACTTTAAGATTTCTGTAACGCGTCTAACTAACTAACTAACCATCACGCCGTTTCCCCGCAGGGGTAGGCAGAGAGGACGGACCGCCAAACAACTCGGTCTTGGCACACACTCTTTGCCTCACTCACATTCATACATCGTCTCATACATCCTCTTCTATTATTCTGACTTTTGACATGGCCCGACTCAAGTATCTGATTCACTTGATCGTGCCATGTCTTCCTCGGACGTCCCCGACTTCTTCTACCATTCACATTTACGTCGTATCTTCTTCTTACACTACTTTCTTCGTTCATTCGCTCTACATGCCCAAACCATCTGAGGGTCCCTTTCTTAATCTTACTCATTATGCTTACATCAGCCTTACATTCTTTGCGGATATCCACATTTCTCACACGATCATACATTGTTTTACCACACATACGCCTCAGGGATCTCATTTCATCTATATGAATATAATATTGAAACATCCATAAACAAACACTAGGACAGTTAAGTCATAAATATCTCGGAGTAAAAATTTTTAATTCACTTCCTGAAAAAATCAGAAACATGAACAGTAATATCAAAAAATTAAAAACTCACCTCAAAAATTATACCGAAAATTTGACTTGAATATAAAAAATAAAACAATTAAACCAATATAATAACACCCCCATACACACAAGATAAATCAAATATGGGGATAAATCAAATATGTACACGTATTATGTAATTAATTATTATATTGAATTTATTGTAATTTATGTATCTTTCTCTGAATAAAAAAAAAATAATTAAAAAAATAATCCAATTAAATTCATAAAGATGACCTCATGTTTGTAAAAACACAGATTGTGCAAACAGTCGAGTACGTCCTGTTTTTTTAAACGTATCGCAACATTCACAAAACCAGCTGTTAAAACCAGTGCAATAAATAATCATAATTTATCAATAACCCAGAAACGATATAAGAAAATGATAACCAGCAAAAAATATGAAAATAATTATTTAAAATCTATAAATTAGGAAAGTGGCGACGAAGTGTAGATGTACGAAGCAATTTGTAGGTGATGCTTTTTGGAATCATACTCATACTCAATTTAAATGTCTATGACTTTTACGACGTGATTCATTCATCTTATGACTTACCTATCTTATTCACAAGACAAACATTCCCCGGTTTCTAATACATTCAAAAATTCTGAAAGGCCTGATGATAAAACTATTAAAATTGTGTACTTTTTGTAATTATTTTTATTATAAGTATTTATAATTTTTCAATTATGTCTGAGCAAAATAAGAATGTAAAAAAATCTTAAATATATTAGTTTGTAGGATGGTAAATAAATAGACAAACTGAAGTATTTTTGTCACAAAACACGTATGCAGATCTTTTTTAAAATGATTTTACATATTTAAACTAAAATTAAAATTCTAAAACATAGCTTTTCGTATAATACAAAATTTTGTTTGAAAATTTAACAAATCTGCCAAAGATCTACGGTAAAACCTTATTGTATTAAAAATTAACATATTTTCTCAAAATTTAAAACATAGCTTTACTAGAAAGAACAGTCTTTCGAAATCAATTTATATTTTTTTTTTGTAAAAGAGTCAATAAGTCTAAAATTTGATTTAAAAATTACATATTTTTGGTTTTGTCTGGTTATTCCCTCTGTAGCAGTACACCATTTTAAAAATTAGGTTACGAGTATTTACGACAAAGCTTGTATTTAAGTCGTAATTTTTCCTTTCGTGGAATTTTTATGCACCGTGTTATTATCTTCGTTAGAAATTATGAATTATTTATGAATTCGCTGAATAACGATGGTAATCATTAAAGTGCCCTCAAGGTTCAACATGTGATCCTACACGCCATTTTTTAAAAATGATTACGAATAACAACCAATTCCACAAGAGTTCCAACTACCCGAAGCAAGTATACCCATGGCTTTCCTTATGGGCTACATTGTGAAGCAGGAGTGAGGAGGGGGGGGGGAAGATATGTAATAGAAAGATTGGGCTATTCGGATCATCAACGAAGCCACTTAAAATAAACATTCAATTATGAGTAATACTATGATATTTCACTATTAGGACGATATTGGTCTGTCTGGCAGTCTGGACACATGTCGAGCATCCAGTTGATTTGTCAAATATCTCCGAAAAATCTAAATTTGAATTAAATATGCAGTTAGGGGTCGTCCATTAATCGAGTGATGTTTTTTAGCTACTTTTTAACCCCCCCCCCCCTCTCCCCCTGGTGATATGTGGTGAGGTTTTAGACTACCCCCCCCCCCACCCCTACCCAAAATCACGTGTATTTTTTACTGGCATTTGGTTTAGAAATCGTGTGTTCAACGAAAAATATACACGTGATATCTCAGTGTACCCCCCCCCCCCCCCCCCTTGTGATATTTCGTGATTTTTTTCCGACCCCCCCCCCCCCCCTTTCGAGCTTCACGTGAATAATGGACCACCCCTTATATGTAAAATATAACTCTGTCTGGTGCAATATTCACATTACTCATAAACACCACCAAATCAATTATACTGCAGAAAACTTATAGTAAATTAAACAAAATGTTAATGTTTTTTTTTTTTTTTTTTTTTTTTTTTATTTATTTTATATATTCAATAATTTTATTATTAAATTAATAAAAACAGTTTATTTATAAACAAGTTCTGCTGGTAATTATTATTACGCGTGACAGCTGTTTCGCCTTCTGAGGGCATTATCAAACTGTGGTCATGCCACATACAGACAATCTATTTATAGTATTTTTGGATAGGTTTGTACTATGACTCATTTCTAATTTCTGATTAAAAATGACTGAAATTATTAATGGTTATTATTTTCTCAATTACTGTTATTTCCCACTTTGTGAGAAAGTCGTTAAGCAAACTAATTGTGAGTCATTCGCAAATGCTGACTCATGGTTTTCTTTTCCAGCATAATTAGTTATTTAAAAATTGGTTTTGAATACATCTAAAAGCGGAGAGTGTATTATATTTTTTTGTTCATTTATTAAAATAGCTTTAGGATTATTATTATGTTTGTTAATTTCCAGCTGCTCTAAAAGATTAAGTTTACGTCCTTTATTTTGAATGTGTAAAGGAGTTGGCTTATTATCATCGCTAAGTGAGTGATTCTCATCTAGGAGATGTTTGGCAAATTGTGATTGTAATTTATTATTATTTTTAAATGATCGCATGTGTTCTTTGAATCTAATATTAAAGGAACGGCCAGTTTGTCCAACATAAACAGCGTTACATTCATCGCACTGGAGTTTGTAAATGCCGCTATTTTTAAGTTTGGGTGTTTTACTTTTTGAATTTTTGAGAGATGATCCCAAATTATTATTAGTGCGGAAGGCAATGTCTAATCCACAATTTTTGAGAATTTTAGCAATTTTATTAGATGTAGGTCCTGCAAATTCTAAACACGCAAATTTATTATTAGTTTTGTTATTAATCGCTGGGTAAATTGAGTTAAGGTTAATTTTGTATTTTTTATGACTAATTATTTTATCAATATCACTACCCTTGAAGCCGTTATTTTTTGCAATGGATAAAATTATATTTTTTTCTTTTTCGTATGCTTTATTGTCAAGAGGGATGTTAGTAAGTCTATGTATCATTGAGTGATAGGCAGATAATTTATGTGACCATGGGTGTAATGATTTAGAATGAATGGTCGTATCGGTAAAAGTAGGCTTACGGAAAATTTCGAATGTATGTTTATTATTTTTTCTACCGATTGTTAAGTCCAAAAAATTAATTTTATTATTACACTCTCTTTCAACCGTAAAGCAGATTTTACGGTTGATGGAGTTAGCTAATGTAACAAAAAGGTCTAATTGTCTGTTGGTACCTTTCCAACAGATCAAAATGTCGTCAACATAACGCACATAGTAAATTATATATTTGCTAAAAATTGAGTTTAAAATTTGATTTTCGATATAGTCCATGAATATTTCAGCAAGAAGTGGACTCAACGGTGACCCCATGGGCAAGCCGTCGTTTTGTTGATAGAATTTATCATTAAATATAAAGTAATTGGTTTCCATGCATATTTTAAATAAGTCTAATAAGTCATTTTTAATAATTGGGTTTATGTTAGATTTGTCTAATATGTCTTTAATGATTTTAAGGCACTCTTGGATAGGGATATTGCTAAAAAGGCTTACGACGTCTAAAGATAAAAATTGGCAGTTATGTGGGAGATCTAAGTTTTGAATTTTATTTATAACTTCCAGAGAATTTTTAACACTATGTTTTGGAGAGAATTTAGTATAATGTTTGAAGAGAAAATTAAGTTTTTTGGCGAGTAATGTTGTTGGAGCATTTATAAAGGAAACGACCGGTCGGATGGGAATATTTACTTTATGAATTTTGGGTTGCCCGTAAAGTGCAGGAGCCCTTGGATTCATTACCATTGCACTTCTTTGGGCGTATTTATTTGAAAATATTGATTTACAATTATTAATTAGGTTTCGAACGTTAACTGAAATTTTGTCCGTTGGGTCCTTTTTTAAGATTTCAAATTCTTCTGGCTTTAAGAATGCTTCTACTTTATTTATGTAATCAATTTTGTTTAAGATAACTACCGAATTCCCCTTATCCGCTTTAGTAATTGTGAGGTCGTGATCTTTAATTTTATTTTTAATATCATTTAATATTTCTGTCGTTTCCTTTATAAATGCTCCAACAACATTACTCGCCAAAAAACTTAATTTTCTCTTCAAACATTATACTAAATTCTCTCCAAAACATAGTGTTAAAAATTCTCTGGAAGTTATAAATAAAATTCAAAACTTAGATCTCCCACATAACTGCCAATTTTTATCTTTAGACGTCGTAAGCCTTTTTAGCAATATCCCTATCCAAGAGTGCCTTAAAATCATTAAAGACATATTAGACAAATCTAACATAAACCCAATTATTAAAAATGACTTATTAGACTTATTTAAAATATGCATGGAAACCAATTACTTTATATTTAATGATAAATTCTATCAACAAAACGACGGCTTGCCCATGGGGTCACCGTTGAGTCCACTTCTTGCTGAAATATTCATGGACTATATCGAAAATCAAATTTTAAACTCAATTTTTAGCAAATATATAATTTACTATGTGCGTTATGTTGACGACATTTTGATCTGTTGGAAAGGTACCAACAGACAATTAGACCTTTTTGTTACATTAGCTAACTCCATCAACCGTAAAATCTGCTTTACGGTTGAAAGAGAGTGTAATAATAAAATTAATTTTTTGGACTTAACAATCGGTAGAAAAAATAATAAACATACATTCGAAATTTTCCGTAAGCCTACTTTTACCGATACGACCATTCATTCTAAATCATTACACCCATGGTCACATAAATTATCTGCCTATCACTCAATGATACATAGACTTACTAACATCCCTCTTGACAATAAAGCATACGAAAAAGAAAAAAATATAATTTTATCCATTGCAAAAAATAACGGCTTCAAGGGTAGTGATATTGATAAAATAATTAGTCATAAAAAATACAAAATTAACCTTAACTCAATTTACCCAGCGATTAATAACAAAACTAATAATAAATTTGCGTGTTTAGAATTTGCAGGACCTACATCTAATAAAATTGCTAAAATTCTCAAAAATTGTGGATTAGACATTGCCTTCCGCACTAATAATAATTTGGGATCATCTCTCAAAAATTCAAAAAGTAAAACACCCAAACTTAAAAATAGCGGCATTTACAAACTCCAGTGCGATGAATGTAACGCTGTTTATGTTGGACAAACTGGCCGTTCCTTTAATATTAGATTCAAAGAACACATGCGATCATTTAAAAATAATAATAAATTACAATCACAATTTGCCAAACATCTCCTAGATGAGAATCACTCACTTAGCGATGATAATAAGCCAACTCCTTTACACATTCAAAATAAAGGACGTAAACTTAATCTTTTAGAGCAGCTGGAAATTAACAAACATAATAATAATCCTAAAGCTATTTTAATAAATGAACAAAAAAATATAATACACTCTCCGCTTTTAGATGTATTCAAAACCAATTTTTAAATAACTAATTATGCTGGAAAAGAAAACCATGAGTCAACATTTGCGAATGACTCACAATTAGTTTGCTTAACGACTTTCTCACAAAGTGGGAAATAACAGTAATTGAGAAAATAATAACCATTAATAATTTCAGTCATTTTTAATCAGAAATTAGAAATGAGTCATAGTACAAACCTATCCAAAAATACTATAAATAGATTGTTATTTAAAGAAAATAACTTAGTTTACATCACTTTATTTTTTGTACACTATCAACATGTTTCGTGAACCATGTTCACTTCTTCAGGAATAAAAGTATACTAAAGTTAAAAAATTAATTATAGATTACATATGGAGAGAAGGAATTGAAAGAGGGGGAAGGGAAGGAAGGAAAACGAAACATGTTGATAGTGTACAAAAAAATAAAGTGATGTAAACTAAGTTATTTTCTTTAAATAATAAATAATGACATCACAAAGTGACAACCTTTTAGAAGAAGTTTTCTTCGAAAAATAAATAGATTGTCTGTATGTGGCATGACCACAGTTTGATAATGCCCTCAGAAGGCGAAACAGCTGTCACGCGTAATAATAATTACCAGCAGAACTTGTTTATAAATAAACTGTTTTTATTAATTTAATAATAAAATTATTGAATATATAAAATAAATAAAAAAATTAAAATGGAGTTCTACAAATTAAACTTGATAACAATAAATAAAAATGTTAATGTTTTCTGGGTCACTAGCAGGATATTTCATACTTATGTACCGGACCGTTAGGCCTCGGTATAATTTTATAGCATATTTAATATGTGAAACACAGAGACGTTTAAATAATTTTTGATTTATGGTTATCTGAAAACTTAGTATTTGGAGGTGTCTGATTGGTCGATCGATGTACAGAAATTAATAGATATTATCAAAGAAACTTTAAGTAGCAGTACCGTAAATTATACACATAATAATAATATAAACATAGTAAGTATTTAAGTAATATAAACATAATAATAAACACATACACCTATATAAAAATAATAATATAAAATAATAACACTTAAATTAATGAATAATGGTCTTGTTTGCCGTCAGTCTTTACCCGCCATGTTTTTCTTATTCCATTGCCTCCACAACTTGACTGACATCACCAATCCGTTTCTCAGAATACGCCATCAATAATCAAAAACTAATTGCGATTATTACGACCAATCTGACGGCCATTTTTTTCCGTTCAGTGTTCATTATTCATTATTTTGAAATGGCATTCGAATAAAATTAGGAACACGTTGCTTTGTTTTTTTGCCGCCAGGCTTTTTCCCGCCGGCCGCGGTAGACAGCGCGGCGCTGGTTTTCGGCGGCACCGCGCAAATAGCTAGCAAAAAAAACCTTGAAGCCAATAAGTAAAAATGCTAAATAATGCAGTGTAAACTATACTATAACTCCTTGAAAATAAAATTATTTTTTTGCAATGTGGCTTTAATTTTTTTTACTAACCGATGGATGTCACTCTTGTAGACAATTTTCGGAGTACCAAGCGTGTAACACGACGAAGAGCCAATAAGTAAAAAGGTTCAAATTCAAACTAAATAAACTACACACTAACTTGAAAATAAAACGTCATTTTTTTAATCGGCTTTAAAATTATTCACTGACGATAGTAGTTGTTACTATTGTGGAAGACGAACACCTTTTTTTTTTTTACAGTGAATACCGCACAAGAATCTCAACTGCTCCCGTCTGGAGCCAGTGAGACTATGGCATTCCCAATTAGGGTATGTTGTGAGGCTGAAGGAGGTGGAGAGAGGAAGATTGGGAAGTACCTGGCTATTCAGATCTGGTCACCAAACATGGCTAAAGCCATTTTCAAGCAACGTTTCAATTCTGAATGGTGGTCTTACACCAGGGCGATACTGATAGTATCTTCCACTCTGGAACGTGCCGCAAATATACTATATATATTTTTAATTTAATTAATTGTGAAATAACACAAATAAATCAAATAAAATTTATTTGCTCACGCCGGGTTCGAACCCGCGACCTCTGGATTGTGAGTTAAGAGTCTTGCCCACTGGACTACAGAGGTCGTCGACTACCTTATTAGAACCCGAGTAGAAATGTACAACTCATTGCTTTATGGTGACCAAATTTATGTGTGACTTTTTACTTAGTGGCTTAAAAATAATTGATTTGAAGGTAGGTACCCCACGGAATTGTTTAAAAATAATTCGAACATATTTGGGAACCGAGTAGAAACGTGTATGTTGATAAAAATATAAAAGTTTTTTACAAAGTGGCTTCAGAATAAATAGTTTTTTTCTAGGTAGGCAGGCACCAATTTTTAGTATTTAGTTTAGCCACGTAGGAACCTTCAGAATGGCCCGCACTGCTAACAGGATAAATAATAATTTCACGGCGTGACGCGCGACGCGTGACCCGGTTGGGTTTATCGTACGATCTTCATTAAATCGCACGCAATGTTTACAAATCCTAATTACTATTCCAAGCGAGTAAATCTTCCCTTAGGAAGGGTACAAGTTTCGAAACAACTCAAATGCTTGTCAAACACGGTTCAATTTAATTTTTTTTTCATCAACGTGTGAGAGTTTTTCCGCTTCAGTAAAGAGAATTCCGTTCACATATTAAATATTGTAAACCGATGTACCGAAGTAACTATAAATTATTTTCAGATGTGTCAAGGAATTCATTATAAAAAAATATTGTCTTTACATGTAGTTGGGCGTCAATTAAAAATGAATTAAATTTTAATTATGGTTAAGAGCCATTAATAATTATACGCTGAGTAATTAATGCATAATATCTTGTTAATTATGCAAACTTAGGTGTGTTATTGTTATTAAGTTCCTAAATCTATTGGGTTTATGCCAAAGAAATATTTTAAAATACAAAAAGATGTTTCAAAAATGTGTCAAATTTGAAGTGTTAAATTTCGCCAACAGAAATAGGGTCAAATGGCGTCACATAGTATTAATCCAATCAAAATGTCCAGATTGGTATAGGATGGCATCAGAGCCAAACCGGAGCGTTCATCTCTTTTTTTTAATATAAATTTTCAAAATTGATTTATTATTGTACCAACCTGTAAGTCGTTAAATATGTCCTCAATGTACCTGTACCATCCTCCTATATGTAAATTATCTCTACGATAACGAATATTATGAAATAAATACTCGCAACAGGTAAAAAAAATCGGCTAACTTATCCTATATATGGCCACTATTCATAGGTTCAAGTACCAAATAGTAAACTCCGACTTAATCAATATATATTATGAAAGAAAGTAAAAAAAAAACGTGCGTCCCGCAAAAACTCAGAAACGAGTCTCGGTACGATCAAGGAAGTTAATGGTGTGGTATTTCTATATCCCCCCTCCAGGACGACGGTTCCCATTTTTACGTAAAGGGCGTACTTTTGAAGATATAGGGCCTTGAAGTTTCGCCCTCTTGAACTTTCTAGAACAGTCTTCCGGAAAGTTCTAGAAGGTTCCATAGAGCTCTAAAAAGTTATGGAAGGAGTGGCGGAGTATGTCGTGGAGTGTTCGGAAATAGGGAATCGGGAATATCGTTGTGGAACATTCCAGAACACTCTCGAATGTTGTCCTGAGCGAAGCCGAGTAACCCAGATAGTACACAATAAAACTTATAATATATTCAGAATCAACGTTCTGATAATAATGTAATCTACATTATTATTAATAATATTACATAATTTGTATTTTTTTAAAGTTATAATTTACATGGAAGTAATGAAAATAAAAAATATATTATTTCTAATTCCATTACTGTAAAATTGTGAATATTTTTGTATTATTCTATCATGCTCGACGACTTTGTAAAGGCAAAAATATCAAGAACAAGCCAATTACCTTAGTTTTTACGCTTCGAATATCACAAATCAGTTTCTATTGACAACAAAGGAATTGATTTATTTGTAAATAGAAATATATTCCAATTATTATAATTGGTTCGTACACAAAAGCTTAGGGGGAACAATCGTGGTTTTGGAGGTCAATTGAAATAAAACAAAGAAAAGGTCAATACGTATTTAAATTTGGAATAAAGAAAATATTTTATAAAATCGAGCAACACATCTAAGCACCAATAAATTTAAAAAGATGAATTATTTATTTTATGCGACTAGGTACTTTAAAAATATAGGTATTTTAAACATTTCACAAAATTAATCAATATTAATCATCTTAAGGATAGAAAAATCTTTAATAATAACTTGTTCCTTGAAAACCCACCTACAAATGTTAGCAATTTAGTGACGGCCTCCGTGGTCGAGGGGTAAGACTCTTGACCCGCAATCCGAAGGTCGCGGAATCGAATCTCCGCGTGCGCAAATATTTTTTTTTGATTATTTGTGTCAATTCACAATAAATTCACTTAAAACAATAAGTGGCATGTTCCAGAGTGGTTCGCCCTGGTGTAAGACCACCATTCAGAGAATTGAAACGTTGCTTGAAATGGCTTTAGCCGTATTTGGTGACCAGATCTAAATATCCAGGTACTTCCCCACCTTGATCTTTTCCATCTGCTTCCCCTCCCTTCAGCCTTACTACATACCCCGATTGGGGATGCCATTGTCTCACCCGACTCCAGACGGGAGCAGTTGGGACTCTTGTAAGGTTTGAACAAAAACAAAAAAAAGATTGCTTCAAAAATGACGTTTCGATTTAAGAATATAATATATCTATCTACTTACAAAAGAATAGTGCGATATTTATGAAATTTTGCATACTTGACCTTCAAAACAAGATGAAGGTTAATGTCTAATTGATACTTCGAAAAATCTCCACCATTGCATTTTCCCAAAACCCGAGCAACGCCGGGTGCGTCAGCCTGCTTAAAAATAAATATGGGTACCTAATTGATTTGTTTTGAAAACAAATTGTTGGCAGTCAAATTTACCAATGAACATCACGTCAACAACTTTCACTAAAAAGGTCACTGCCAAAAAAACCTAACTTCACACTTCATATTCAAATTATATTATTTTCTAATAGCAGCTTTCGACACCCGTGAATATAATAATATATACGCTTTTAATAATTCAACCTCGTTGTAAAATGTATTAATAATGAATCAAAAATAAGCAACTACTGTTTGAAAAAGATAAATTTGAAAATTTATGTATCGAAACTGTGTAAACTTAAAGACCTTTTCAGTAACTAGGGGAGATTTCGTTTCTATTTAAGGATAAGGAATTATCCTTAACTTTAAAATGAAATACTTTTTCGTTAACCAGGGTTGATTCAGTTTCTATTTAAAGATAAGGAATTGTACTTAATCTTAAAATTAAAGATTTTTTGTTATATGGGGCGATTCTGAATCTACTTAAGTATAACGAACTGTCCTTAATCTTAAACCGAACTATGTTTTCTTGAACTAGTGGCGATTCAGGTTCTACTTACCCTTAGGTAATGAATTATTTTTCTTAAAATTTTTCTTAAACCTTAAAATGAAAGACATTTTCGATAACAAGAGACGAATCCGATTCTATTTAAGAATAAGGAATTGTCTTTTATTTTAAAATAAAAGACTTTTTCGGTGTATGGGGCGATTCTGGTTCTGCTTAAAGATAAAAAATTGTCCTTAAACTTGAAAAAAAGTTTTCGTTAACTACGGACCACTCCGGTTTTTCTTAAGGATAGGGAAATTTAATTAACCTTAAAAAGAACCTACTTTTTCAGATGACGGCGAAAAAATCGTTAATTTGAAGGATAAGAAAAATTCTTTACTCTTTATTAGAACCGTAATCGCCTCTGATTACAACAAGCGATAATATTAAATTCCTACAACTACCATCAATGACAGAGGACTTACAGAGGATTGAAACCCCGACCACTGGAAGGGTGACCGACGCTTTGGACCGCTCAATAAACTAACTGAGATCCTCAATATCTAAATGCAAATCTGTGTCAAGCTGCATTAATAATGTACGAATAATTAGAGATATTAAATTATTTACTATCGTTAAACAATATATGTCAACAAAATAATATTTAGCTAATAATAACTACCTACATTTTAGATCATAAATTATACATAATAACTAGGGCAAACACATCATAATTACAATAGTAAATTCAGACATAAATGTAAAATATAGAATGTTAAATCAGAGAAGTTAGACATTCACAGAAATGTTGGAAATGCGTGTGGGCGCACAATTCGATCAATTTCATTTCGTGTAAAAGTAATAATATATTGTCCGGGTTAATTTTTTGACTTTCAAAAGCTCAACAGAGGTCGGCCATGGGTTAAAAGAACTCCGTGCCCTCTAAGGTTGGAAAGGGCGAGACTTTTTGAATATCTTTTTGAAAGCGGCGAGCGATATTATATTGTACGTTGTTGGAGATGAGGCAACCGATATGATATGAGAGTCGAATCATTTGTCACTCCTGAAGGAAAAATAAATGAAGAATAAAATGATGGGGCAATTTGTTTTTGTTCAAGTTGTGTTGCAATATTTTGTTACGGATGTATTAAGGCGACGCACTACAAAGTAATGCACTATCATGTGTTTTATTTTATTTTAAACAAGCCGACCCGGCGAACTTCGTACCGCCTCAGAATCAATAACCGTCGTGTTCATTTATTAGCTGAATTAAATTCAGTTTTTTTAGATAAAAATTACACAATAAAGCAATTGTCGATGCGCAACTGACCGTGTTTTGTTTTTGTCACTATCAGAGATGGCGTTGTGCACGGATTTATATTTTTTGTGATTTTCTTACTTTTCCACTTACTTACGGGAATTGCGTTTCATTTTCTTTCACTTACTATTCAATATTATACTTATTACAATATTGCTGCAGCTGTTTCAAAAGATGAAAATTCGTTCCATACAAAATGTATGAGGAAAAGAATTTTCTACATAATTTTTGTTCCGTAAAATTTTATTCGGGGCGGAGACAAATCCAACTAATCAAAAAAGATCATAAAAATCGGTCCAGCCTTTCTTGGGTTATAAATGGTGTAACTAACCTGAATTTCTTTTATATATATATATTAAGAAGTATTTCGCTTATATTTAAATGCTTTAATTAAATACTGCGAGTACAACAAAATAATCTTCTATTTTTTTTATTAGTTTCTTTGTAAGTCCAAAAAAAAATATCAGGCCTATAAAATATAAAATCTCCTTTGGGGTCGTCCATTAATCACGTGAGGCTCGAAAGGAAGGGGGGGGGCGGAAAAAAATCACGAGGGGGGGGGGGGGTAAAATGAGATATCACGTGTATTTATTTTTCATTGAACGCACGATTTCTAAAGGTGAACGTCCTATACTTTGTACAAAAAAAATACACGTGATTTTGGGGGGGGGGGGGTTAGCCTAAAACCTCACCACATATCACCAGGGGGGGGAGGGGGTCAAAAAGTTGCTAAAAAACATCACGTGATTAATGGACGACCCCTTTCAAAAGTTCAAAACCTCCTTCGGGTTACGAACCCCTTTTGAGTTATGGTTTTATTGGATAATGTGGAAAATTAAATTCTTTAGAAAATGATCGTTAAACATTTAAATATATACCTGAACTTCGCAAAATAAAATAAAACACGTTTTATGACAATGTTTTTTTCTTGAATTGAAGATTTGATCTGATGAAGGCCAGATCTGAACAGCAAGTTACTTCCCCACCTTATTCTTACCCATCACCTTTTCCTCGTGCTACCTTTAGTCTCACAACATACCCCAACTGGGGATGCCATATTCTCACTGGCTTCAGACGACAGCAGCTGGGACTTTTGTGAGGTATTCGTACATACAAAAATTTCGTCCAAAAGTATAAATAAACGAAGATTTCAGATGAATAAAATATTTATATTTATTTTGGCTTGCTAACTTACGAGCAATTAATTAAAACTTAAACGTTTACCTTGTAAATTGCACACATCAACGAGGATTATTTTAAACAAGTACCTACCTACTACGTTCGTGCAATAATTCGGATAAGGTCAAAAACAGTCCATTCAGAACGCTCTACGAATTAAACATTTCAAAAACGAGATGGTAATCATTTAAAACGTCCAAGGCTCCTTACAACCCATAATTACTTAATAACTTGCTGCACTAAAGCCTTGACTGATTAAACGATAAAAGATATTCTCATTTATAGCATGACAAGGATAACTTTGCAGGCGGCAAAATGAGAGATTAAAGACACCCATATTTTTGTTATTCGGCTGTCAAAATATTTGCAATTTCGCATCATCAAACAGATTTTACTAGCATATCTGTGAACAGTAGACTCCAAGTAATTTTGATTGGCGGAATAAATAGGCACCATTAAACACGCCTACCATTTTGACAGGATTGATCGGACACGGAAAACACAAACAAATTTACAAGTAGTCTAATAGAATATCGGTACGCTCAATAAATAAATATATTTTATAATTTACTTATGTGAATACCGCACAAGATTACAAACTGAACTGTCCAGAGCCAGCGGGGCTAAGTCATCCACTATGTTTTGCACTGGTATCCCTGGCTCCATCAAAGCCAGAGTCAAGTTAGCCTCAGAAGCTGGGCATACTATCAGGGGCGTGCACTCCATATAGGCACATAAGCACTGCCTACCCTGCCGTTTTGTAAAATATAAGCATGTAAATAATATTATAATTTATAAAATTATTGCTAAAAATAAATACACACTTTCAAAAATAAGCGCGAAAAAGCTGAGCAACCGAAACTACGCGAGCAACACATCAAACGGCATACTACAAACGCGGCATAAACTGTAACTAGAAACTACACGCGCGCCCTCCAACTGCCTCACTAAAATGCGGTCTAAGCAGGAATTATTTCTGATTAGAGCTAACTTCATACAAGACATAATTCAATGTTTACGAAATGCACAAAGCATAGAGTAGAACTGTCGTTTTGAATTTGCTTCTATGAGGTTTTTTTGTTAGTATTAAGCAGTGCTTTCTAGAACAAAATTAGCAAATGGCAATCAGTGACGACAAAAATATCTGTTGTTATGTACTTCTATCAAATAGTTGTCTTTCATAGATGCTAATTGTCGGTTCAAAAACGTTTGTCATACTTTAATTCTGAAATTATCTGATAGAATATGAAACTTGCTGTATTTTCTTACTGCCTACCCTGATCAAAAACTCTGTGCACGCCCCTGCATACTATACAGGGTCCGCAGATACTTCAGATAGTACACAACTGCTGAGCCTGTGCAAATCGCAAGTGCACACTATTGAATTTGGCAGCCACCTCTGGTTTATAGCGCCAAAATGCCTGAAAAAATGCCGTTGACTCTGTGCAGAAACGGGCGGTCTGTTTGATAAATTCCCCTATCTTAACAAGCGGATTGCTACCGTTAGAACATAGACGACAGGCAGGTATGCTGTCCCTGTTATACTGGAATTACAATGGAAGATGCCCTGAGGAATTAGCGTCATTGATCCCTTCGGCAAACATAGTCGGGAAACACGACACACGCGTTCAGCAGATGTATATATACGTTTGACAATAATTTGTCACATAAAAACGGGTTGCTTTTAAGACTCGTTCATGAGTTTCAGTTCTCTTCAAGACCCATGTTCACTTCTCCCTTTCCTTAAAAAAACCCTCCACATGACTTCTTAAAAAATGACATAGGCCCAGAGGGAAATTATTTTCCTCCTATTGGGAGTTGGAATGTAAAAAAAGTCCCTATATTATCTATGGTGGCGACTAGCTACTCCATCAACTGCAAAATTATGCGTGTCAAACTGTACTTTCAATAATAATTCGAGAGTGGCGTCAACTAACTAACAACTTTAAAAAGTGATTAAATTTTTCATTAGCAAGGAGAAATTGATTATAAGAGTTGTTTACCTACTACGAGCGATGAGATCACCTTTATAATAATATCACTTACTAGTATATGGTGAGCCATAAACATCTGCACTTTTGAAATAATCATGAAAAAAATATACAGATTTTATTTAAATAAATGATTATTGATAAGAACAAAAATATCCTGGAAAATCAATCATTTTGTTAAAATAATTTTGTCAAAATGACCGGTACCTTGCCGCTGGAATTCCTCAAAGCTGGCCCTTAGATTTTCAAAAACTTTTCGACACAAATATGGTGGAAGTTGACCATTTCTTGTTGGATGTTCTCCTTTAATAGTCACCGGTTTATTTACGTAGAATTGACTTGTAAGATAAAATATACATATATGTATATACACAAATATATATATTACATAAAAAAAAAGTCAGCTGGGGTTAAATCCGGGCTGCGGGGAGGCCATGGAATATCTCCTCTGCGCGATATCAGTTTGTTAGGGAAAATTTCTTTAATCAATTTCTTTTACTACATGGCCGCCCTGTTTGTTTTCCTGTCGGTTTCTTCGAAATTCTTAAACCATGATTTAATCAAATTAACACTTGGGCATTAATTAATACTCTGTAAATGGTGATGCGAACGAAATAGACGGCGTGCATCATTGTTTTGTAAAACAGAACAGAATTATTGTTGAACAGAAAAGAACAAAATCATTGTTTTTGTAAAAATGTTTGACCCAGAAAGCGTGTTGCTCTCCCGTAAAGCGATCCATTTAGACTAAATTTCCAAGAAGCTAGGAACCACGCAGTGACCCCGCTCTCCTCCCCCGTTCGGAATCGCCGCTAACACGATTACAAAAGTGCATATTTTTATGGCCCACCCTATATGTATATCGCAAACATCTCTAAATCTAAGTTTAGATATTTAAAACCACTCCTAAAGCATTATTAGTCAACAAATAACAACACCTCCAACAGAGAAAAATAAACAATATCAGACTCTAAATTATTAAAGTTATGTGAAATAACAAACAGTGTTTACTTAGTAGAACCTAAAATATCATGTGTGACCGACATGCAAACAAATGTATAAAAATAAACTGTTGTGTAATGGGTAGGTTCTGATCCATTGCGTCTCAAATAAATATGTGAAAAATTATAAACAAATATTTGAGAAAAGAGTTCTTATTTATGCTACTAGGTAGTTCGAACCCATGACGGTTCTTGCTGTATATACCCCTACCAATGGGTAGCCCCACCCACACAACAAAGACTTTGAATGGTCCACAATGTTCCAGAACATTCCACAATATTCGAGGGTGTTCTGAAATGTTCCAAAATGATCTGGGATTTTGATGATTCGAATATTTCACAAAAATTCCAGAATGTTTCGGGATGTTCTGGAATGTTGTGGAATGCTCTCGAATAGACTCGAATTTTCTGGAATGATCTAGAAATTTCTATAGGGCTAAACTTCCAGCCCTTATATCTTTAAATGCACGCCCTTCTTCAAGGATGGGGGATAGAGGGATATTTTTTTTTTTTTTTTTTTTTTTTTTTTTATCTTAAAATTGCTACATATTATAATATTACTGGTCTTCCATTAAAAGCATTAGCTTGTGGATGGAAGAAGAGTTTACATTTTTTCATACATGTACAAATACAGTCACGTGTACAGTTAATACAATGCAGATAATACAGTAAATACATTTCATATATATGTACAATTACTATTTACTATAGTCATGTATTTCAATATATAGGTGCACTTAATAACTTAATACAGACACATGGCAATCAGACCCGTAAACTAAAAGATACAAACATAGATGTATTCAGTAAGAAGAAAAATAAGTGTGATTTTTAGTGTGACATTCTCTAAAATACTTTTTGATGGAGTTCAACAATTGAACTTTGTTTCTTATGCTTCTGATTTCTATTGGTAGGTTATTAAAAAAGAATTTTCCTTGGTGAGTATAATGGTGTTAAATTATATATATATATACATATCATTAAAATATATTATATATATATATACATATCACACCATATAACTCCCTTGTACACACATTGTAAACTGTATTTTATAATATAAGTATTTATTTATTTACGGTACAAATACCTTTAAATACGAAATACCTAATCCATTTTTTAAAAATGAAAATGGATTACAAAACGATTATTGACCGCAAACATACTAAAATAATTTTAATTAGGTAAAATTTAATATCAGACTATTGGAAACGAAATGTAAACCAGTGATTACATTCTAAAAATATGTGTACATAATGCTTTTCTGTAAGATCACTTCGTGCTATTCAAAATTCAGTAGTTTTTGAATTTATCGCAAACAGACAGACAGACGCGGCGGTGAACTTTAATTTATATATTATATGTAGGGATGGTTCAAGTTTTTGTTTCTATTATCGTTACAACGGAGCTACGAGTGGCAATACCACAGCGTGTCCTCAACAGAGAGACCTCTCGAATGCTCAGTAAAGTCGATTTCGCAACCAATAATAGGCGCGTCGCTTTCAAAACATATTCAAAACGTTTCCACTGTGAAAAAATTCTGACACGTCTTTGCCACAGTGTAAAAACGTGGTTCATCGACCCACATTTAATTTGCGACACAGACAACAACATCATAGATATACGACAACGTCATAGACAACTTTACAATCATATTGCCAACGAACAATTTCGTAATAGAATCTTTATCAAAAGTCAGAATGGTATCTAAAATACCTCGTAAATTCAGTGACCCGACAGATTGATTATAAAATTATGATATTTTGTGCATTATTTACTAATTTAATACTTAAAATCAATTTGGGAGGCGGGTATGGGTACCGCCGACCCGGGAACCATTTATAGGATAACCAACACATCTGCCATAGGTCACCCCAAGTGGTTCGCTACGTTTGGTGACTTAGCAGAGGTGCCTGGGTTCATGGGGTTAGGTTTGTCCGGATTTTGGTATCTGATGCGTCTACTTGTTGAGGGAGATCTTTTGACCTCTCCATCAGAACTCTCTCGGGACATTGCCTGGCAACGCAATGGGAGCGATAGGTACAAATGAACAAATTCTTTTTGTATGCAAACTACGCTGATTAGGTCGTAGTTCGTCGACAGTCACGCGGACATCATAGCATATCTCTTTTGTATTCGAATATCTTTGGTACATCCTCTCTACACACCCCCCCTTCGGGGACACTTAGTTACATTTTGTTTAATACCGAATTTTCCATGATATGAACCGATTGCGTATTGTATAAAAGTATGCCGGGGGGGCAACTGTCAGGGGGTCAACTGTCATAAAACCGTAAATTCGTAGCAATACCGTTCTAATGTCATAATTTTTTTTTTACTTAGGACGGGTTGTTTAAAAAAACGGAATTCATCAAATATTTGAAGTTAATTTTCACGTTCTGTGTAAATTCTATTCAAGTTCTGTGATTATTTCAGTTTTACGAAGCAACTGGCCTATAATGATATAATAACAGAACTTCCATAGAAATTACACAGAACGTGGAAATAAACTTCAAATATTTGATGAATCTGTCAAATTTTTTTTAACAACCCATCCTTAATTTCAATTCTTCTCAATAGACATAAAAATCTTTACTATAAAGTTAATATGACGGTCTTCGTGGTCGACATTAGTGTTGCAACAGAACTCTGCTTCCGTTTCTGCAGAAGTTCCGCAAGTTTTTTCACTTCCGTTTCTGGTTCCGAACTTTATACCAGAACGCCGGTGACTGTCGGTTTCCACTGTTTCCACAGGACTCTAAACGAAGAATACAGCGAGGAGCGCAGGGGTGTGGGGCGCGTGGACGACTGAACAGGGGGCGGTAATTTTTACTAAAAGTACAAAATACAAATTTAATTTAACAATCTTAAAAAATAAAATTGTGCTTTTTCTTCATAGTATTAACACCTCCGCTTCTGGTTCCGCTTCCGCTTCCGCTAAGATTTACTTTTGACATCTGTTTCCGTTAATGCTTCCGTTAAGACACTTCCGTTGCATCACTAGTAGACGGATAAGTTAAAGTTAAAATGCTGGCGTGGCTACATAAATTTTATTTAATTTATCTATACTGTTTCACAATTTATTAAATGTTTATATAATGACATAATAATTGAAAGCAACCAATACTCAATCAATATTTCAATCCAAGCAACAACTGCGCGATACTTGAGTGGCACTTGAACTTCTTAGCCTCAAGAACAGTAGCGCTGAATGTCTTGGCGAGATACCTATACTAAAATCAAAACACAAATCGGAGAGTAAAAATATCAACTTTGAAAATAATTATTCTTAGTTACAACAACCAAAGCTATTGACCTGAAAACAAAAAAGAAAACGTCTATTAAAGTCATATCATGAAATTATATTATTATATATACATGTATGATGTACGTAGATCGGCCAATCTTATCATTTGTTAGAAGCTGCAAATAGATAAAACGATATGCAAAATAAATATTATCTCTAACAAGCAAATTATAATGCAGTACTCGAAAGTGGGTAAAATGAATTTACTTTGTTTGGTAACATCAATTTTGCTCTGCTGTCGGCAAGCATACTGAAATCCGTTTTCAAACCTAGCTTCATCTGCAGTCACACGTTTTAATAATATTATTAATAAAACTCTTGAAAAGACCCGACTATTATTAAATTATGTAATAGTATTTCGTTCATTTGATCGTGCCATGTCCTTCTGAAGGGTGATTCTCTATTTTTTGCGACAGCGTAAAGCGTGTTAAATCGGCCGTAGATATACGACACATTTCACACACGATAGTATTCCGTTTCGCGCTAACAAGCTAAATACTGCGCTTGTGTTAAGATGACAATATACCCTAAAATATATTCAGAATCTTAACGTCGTAAGTAAAGAAGCCGTGTATACAAATAGAGTCTCGCTACCAGTGTATTGCACGGACCTACTGTCGAATTTGTCCTATCAAAGAAAAGAAGAAGAAGACAAATAATGTGGGAATCTTAACGACGTAAGTGAAGAAAGCGTGTAAACAAATATGAACCCGCTGCACGGCGTACTGGATGAACGTACGGTGGAATTCACCCTAGCCGGCATGGAGATTAGACCTTTTCACCGCGTTCAATTTAATTAATTCTGAAGAACGTGTTACAAATATTGAAAATGTGGGATGATGTCGCACTGCCGAAGTTATTAATTTATCGTCTAGAAAAATAAAATCTGGTGCTTACCGCTAAATTTAGTTGTACAACGTATTACAAATTTTTAAAGGCGTTGTACGTAAAATATATTAATGGTGAGGTATTGTTTTTATTAATTTTAAATACAAAAAACTTACATCCCCAGGACAACATCTGAATAAAAAATTAAATATAGTTACGAATTCGCCGGAAATGATTAAAAAGTGAGTTTTGAGCAAACAAAAATTATTAGGATTGTGTACCGCCTTAAGACACCAACTCTTAAAAGTGGTTCTAACGTCAGAGATGACAGCGCGTGTGGGAAAATTTGCGAATCGGATGTCATCGCAACCATCAAAATAATACGACAAACGAATAGTCGTTTATGAAAGCCTATTAGGCTTATAATATGTAAGTAGTTATAATAACCAATAAATATTAATCCGTGTTTTTCAGTAGGTAATTAATCCACAGCAACACACGACAGACATAACACAAGAACGTGCAAGGAAATCAGAATAGTTTACTGTACAAAGGGATGAAGTTATATAACACGCTACCAGAAACTTTAAAGTCCGCACCAATTCACAAAGTTCAATGTGTATTCTAGGAGCTGGATAAAACAAGATAAAATATGGTTTGCAATACGAAATATTATAATTAATTAGCAATTTGTAAACTTAAATGCACAAATTACTAAAATAAAAATTAATAAATAAAAATAAACAAACAGATTGAAAGTCATAGAAAGTAACAAATGTTTGACAGCCGATAACACAGGACGGATGCCTTCCAACATACGACGAGTTTTGCCTTTTATCTTAATTGTCTCGCTCAAAAGATACAGAATCACCCTTTTAGGGGTGTCCCCGACATTTTCATCCACTGACACGTCATGTAGTGTACTCTTTACCCCTATTCCGAATTTCTATAGACATAATATAACGTACTTTCCTTGAAAACTTTAACTTTTTAAGCTCCAAACTACTCTCATATTTGTTATAAATGCAATTTATAAATTATTGACATCTAATGCATCAAAATTCTACCAATATTATTATACAGATATGATGTTGATTCAGATGATTGAACGATCCATCCTTCACTAACTCAAACAGGGTAAACTTTCAATATTATAATCGAAAATCGCAATTTTGTAACTGCGTTGTACTTTTAGCATTAATCAGTGCACCCGGGAAAAATCACGATATTGTAATTTATTGTAGGAGTTGTGAAGTTGAAAAAATTTATAAAAAAATATTTGCCTGACAATCACTTAAAAAACAAACAGTGTCAATTTTAGAGACGATCAGAAATTTGCCGTTCTAATGAACGCCGTTAGTATCGAACAATCTGTCAAAAATTTAAAGAAAAGAAATACACTTTTCAAAAATGCAATTATAAAATAGTTTTGGTAATTACCTAATTTTTATCGTTTGTCTGAATTGTTCCCAAAATCAATTCCAAAATTGCAAAACCTAAGTAAATTAAAGTTCTAAGGTTTATTGAACTGGAGTTACAGACCGAGTTACAACTAATATTAGTATTTTTAATGTTAACTTCATGTATGTAGGAGGTCTTGAGGAAAACTTAAGCCTAAGTCATTTTAGGGGTGCTGTGAGGAGGGTCACTTTAAGGAGAGAAAGGAGTGACTATAGATCATTATTACCCTGATTCCAGACCCTAGACCCTAACTTGAAATCAACTGATATACAGGGCCAATGATTCTAGGATTTTTTGAAAACATGTGCGGTAAATTTTATAGAATCGATAATCGATAATATCAAGGGGTTTAAGGTTTGCATTGTGCAGAAGCCAAACGCTCTCTGGACAATCATATTAAATTGTTTAACTGAGCAGACATGTTGCCGCGATATTAATAATAATTTTTAAAAATCATAATATTTATAGACTTCCCTTCAAACCGTAACAGTGTTATCTGAAGTGTTTACCCAGCTGCGAGAAGAATGTCTCTTTTCAAATTGAGAGCCACGGAAAAATGTACAAACATATTCATAATACTACTTGGAAGTTCGAACATGTGACTCAGTTTTATTTTTCAAACGTTTGCGACGCGATTTGAATACGAAATTGATAAGGAAAAAAAGACTAAGAAAAAATAGCTAAGAAAAATATGATAAATTCTGTGATGTTCTTCAATCCCAGGGATTGAGATGAAACTTTTGTAAAGTCAAAACTTGAGAATTTGAATAGAACCTTCACAGAACTTGAATATTAACTTTGAAATTTGATCATTTATTCAAGATCAGTGAAACAACTCGATAAGAGCTTTGAACAATTCATTCAACTTCAAATTTCTTTTGTTCAACAACTGGCCCAAAATGATACTTTTAAAAAATGTAAATTTGGACCCTTCATCCCGCAACAAAATATCACCGACAAAATATCCTACGGACAAAACATCCCCAAAAATATCTACTAAAACCTAACATCCTGTAAAGACAATAAATTATCATTCAAAAATAGTAAAACATAAAATAAGGTTAGGTTAGGTGAAGTTTTAGTAGATATTTTGTTGGAGGATGTTTGTCCGTAGGATATCTTGTCGGGATGAAAACGCGCAGTACCAAGTCCATGACGTGCGTTTTAAAATTATTATTGCAATGCTTACGCAGATTTAAAAACTTAGTTAAATACACCAGACGACATTTCTGTACATCTGTGCAATGAGATGACAATTTCGACGAATAAACCAAGGTCTTGGTAGTGTACCTAGACTAAAAGGCGTCATGAACAAATATAAACTGAATTGATTCTGAGATTGGCACAAATGATAGCGGCCAAAAATGGCATCTTTCAACGTGTTATGAATATGACACACTTATCAATGTCATCTAAATTGATGATAATGGACTCCTACTCAAACTCTGAAATGGCACACGACAAGATTGTAGGGTCATCTGGTGCACAATAATTGGATAATATGTCCAATTTTTTATAAGAAAAACTCTATCTGAGAGAAAACAACACACAGAAAAATAGAAAAAGATAATGGTCGCAACTGGAACAACTGGGACTGGTCGGTTTCACAGAAGGTGGCAAAGGCGGAATTGGTAAATGCGCACGTCCCGGTTAGACGAGAGGTTCTGGGTTAGTATCCCAGTTGTGACCATTATCTTTTTCTATTTTTCTGTGTCTTGTTTTCTTTCACATTTTCGTTTAGATTATTATTGTTATCTTCTTCTTCAAGGATAATATTTTGTTCGTGTGGAGGTTTTAAACTAATTTATTCATATGAATATATACCGGTACCCGGTAAAGCCTAAAGCTGTTGGCCATGTTTGTGAATGGGAATCTACATCAAAAAGGATAGGCCAATTTTTAAGATAATATGAGGTATTTTCAAGAACTATGATTACCGTTAATAATGTCTGAAACTTTTTTAAATTTATTTTTCTGATTCATCCTTGTACTAAAATGTATAATTTTAATATTTTCAGTCATAATGATTGTTCATAAACCACACATTCCGAAACGGTTCAACTAGCTACAACGTCATTATGACATAGAAAACGACACTGTCTGACAGTGTCGTTTTCTGGTTGCTATCAAAGTTGCCCGGCGTGACGTCAACGCCGCTGAATCGAAAAAAAACGAACATTTCGTTTTGGCGGCATATCGAAAATAGCACATTTTAAATCGTTGCAGAAAATTTATAAAGTAACCACTCTTTGACTATAAATAAAAATATGCCATTTAAAAAAAAAATATCTTCTTGAATTTTTTTTATAAAATTATAAAACGTATTTAATCACATTTCAACAACAGTTTTTAGTTTTCCGATATGTTCAGAAATATTACATTTATTTTGATTTTATTGCAAAGCAGAAATATTTTTACCACTGAAAAAATATGGTCGAGGCCTGAGGGGTTAATCCTAAATCTATAGAGGGGTTTATGACGTCACATGTAACTACACCCTAATTATTCTCCTTCCACATTGATGACGTCTGTTTAATCTCCCGTGACCCATGACGTCACACGATATACATGCAGATTTCCATCTTCTGTTCAATACTAAAACTATAGAGGGGTGGTATGACGTCATGTGTACCTACACCCTAGTCAGTCTCCTTCCATGTTGACAACGTCTATTTGACCTCCACGTGACTCATGACGTCACACGATACACATACTGTCACTGTCACTTGTTAAGCTAAAGCATGCCCAAGCCTATTATTCAAATGAAACAACCAGTCTGAATAATAAGTATTTATTCGCATAAAGTTGGATTGACATTTTAATTCGAGCGGCTTGCTCCTACCACTTGCCAATTATTATACTGAAATACCACCATATTTAGGTTGCTGATGTCATCCTTTTTCTGTAACAAAGGCTTACCAAAAACAATCCCGTGTTAAGAAAAACCTGACAATATTTTAATATACCTCGTATACTATCATCTATATAAGTGAAAAATATTGCTAGTTCAATGATGAATGTCCGGCAAAAGACTAAACCCGGGTGGGTACGAACCCTACTCTTTGGACCTCTTGTCTAACTTACAGAGTGGAAGATACTCTCAGTATCGCCCTGGTGATTGAATCGCCCCACCATTGAGAATTGAAACGTTGCTTCAAATGGCTTTAGCAATGTTTGGTGACTAGATCTGGTTAGCCAGGTACAGACCTTCCCCTCACCACTATCTTCAGCCTCAACATACCCCAATTGGGGATGCCATAGTCTCACTGGCTCCAGACGGGAGCAGTTTGGATTCTTGTGAGGTATACAAATAAAAAAAACTAACTAATTCTTCCAATATTTGCCCTGCCCTGATGAAGAAAGCCGTAACGTTGACAAATTATTATGAGGAGCGATAAATACAAAAAAAAAAAAAACAAAACCCTACTAAAAAACCGGGGAAAATTAATGTGGTTGATAGATTACCCTTGTGATAGCAAACCTTTGATAAGAGGTACAAGAAGATATCCAATGGGACGGTATTGATGAAATTGCTGCAAGACAAATTGCTTTTTTTAAGAAACAAAAACATTCCCAGGTTACAAATAACTTGACATTATTTGAAAATCTCCTACTACCACTACAGTAAGCGGAAAATGTTGCATGTGTCGTGATGGACTTAGCCAGCCGAGGAATAAAGCCCGGTGGGACCCAAACGCGATGCCAACACTGACTGACTTATTCAAGAAAAGTGATAAATTTAACGTTAAAATTATTACACGTATTGACATATGCTTATTATGCCCAAGCTGCTGTAGAGTATATTACAATGGTGTGAATGTTTTCTTGTATGGTGTAATGTCAGTACGCGTTGAACGTGGAATGATTTATAATGTGGTGTAGGCGATTTTACATTTGGGCAGTGTTGTGAAAAGCATTACTTGAGGTTTAGCAAATAACAATATTACCAGACGTAGTTTATGATGAAGCCAAATATATTTAGATGACTCTGTTTTTTGCAACTTGTAGTTCAGAGTTCACGCCAAGTCTAATAATGTCCGCCTATAAGGGACATACCTACGTATAAGATACAGTTTTTCACAGAACTGTTGACTGTCCTGAATTACTTCAATTTATCAACATCCATGTTCCCAAAAAATCTTGCCGACATTTATTACCCTTTTACTTCAATAACACCAGGACACTAGCTTATCAAAATTCTTCGATTCCGAGACTTCGCAGTCTCGGAAATAAATATTCTGATCTGGGCGATATATTTCATCTCAAAACCAAACAGTATAAACGTTGTTTATTTTATCACTTTTATTCAGTAGACCAGAGCATAAAAGTTATTTGGTAGGTACGTACTACCAAATAACTTATATGCTGCTACTATTTTGTTTTGTAGAATCTTTTAAATTCAATTGTGAGGATTCTTAGTTTCTGTTTACATTTTTATCTATGTATTTTGTTTTGTGTTTTGTTTCAACGTTCTTTGTCATTATCTTTGTATTTTTCTTTATTGTTTAAATTTTTAAGTATTTACTTTGATACAAATAGTTTGTAAAAAATTTATAAGAAAAGCCCACTAGGGCGTGTAATAAATAAATAAATTAATCTAATATCCAAATTAATATTCTAGTTCTGTGAAACAACTGGTCATTAATGGTATTTTTAACAACAAAATTTCATGTAGCTTTTTTGTTTGTTCGTTGTTTACATAGAGATAATCAGTTGTCGTAATCGTCCAGTTGATTAGTCAGACATCTTTTCAGAGTTTGGGTCCCACCCGGGCGCGTCGCGTGTTCGATTCCTCGGCTGGCTCAGTCCTACATCACGACACAAGCAACATTTTCCGCTCAGTGTGGTGGTAGTAGGAGATTTTCAAACATTGTTGGGTTATTCGTAACCTGGGAATGTTTGTCTTTCTTTAAAAAAAACTTCTATTACATACAAAGCTTTGAGATAATGAGGAAAGAAATATTCATGCTCACCATAGGTGAATCAAATATTATTTACACGTTTCTACACGCTATAAAATAACACAGGGGAGGATAATGGTCCGGTACATTAGTATGACATTTTGAAATATCCTACTAGTGACCCAGAAAACATCTATATTTGTTAATTATTTCACTACAAGTTTTTGTGCATTGTAATTGATTTGGTGGTGTTCATGAGGAATCTGAGTATTGTAACAGATAGAGGGTACACTTTTACATGGAAAATCTAAAACTAAATAGTCTCGAGTCTCGACTCTAGACCAGTCTCTCCCGATCCGGCCTTGCACCGCTGTGGGAGGAATGGATTTATAAGTACATACTTTCATGTTTTCATTGTTAGTTTTTAGGATGTTATGCCGTGTTGCGCTATCTCCTTCTTTAGCCGACGTTTCGGACAGCGTTGCAGTGTCCATCATCAGGGCAGATCCGGTGATTCGTCGATGTGTCTACCGGATCTGCCCTAAAATCTTATCATACTTAAAATCTAAAAACTTATACTTTCATGTGTCCATACATACGTCCGGACATATTAACTCTCAGATTCCTATCTACACCTCACACCTTTTTCCTTCCCAGAACTTCCTCTTCATCAATTCCTCAAAAAGACCTCCCACATTTCCTCATAGCCTTCTTGTGTGAAAAAATTTAACAAAAACAAACATTGTGAAAAAAGTAGAATATGGTTTTAAAGGACGTTCAATATTTGCGCATTGCGTTTCAGAATTTTAATCACTTTTAAGACCCCGAATAAAATGTTACATGTTGTCAAGATTTAACTAACAAAACAACAATAAAAAGCTCATATTTTAATGGCACTAACTGCCAAATTCACAGTGGTTACTGTTCAACTCCAAAACATTAAATTATTATTCAATGTCACCATTCAGCTCGACTTGGGCCACCATTTCAAACAATTTGAAACATACAATGGATTAAATTCATGTCGGTAAAGGCGATTTTAGATGGGTCAAGGCTTCCGCTGATCCACGAGGACCTATAAATTATCACAAGACCACTAGTTCGACTTATGGCCAGTCGTTAAAAGAATAATAGCGGGCTTTTATATTCATAAAAATGTACAGGGAGTGACAGCACGTACCGGAAGGATTTTAAACAGCGATTCCTGCGCATATTTATATTAAAAAATTTAGATGTCATTTTGCTGTCCGATGATTTTTTTCTATTAAAAAGAATAATAATAACCTATCTTAACCCGTCAGATATATTTGTTCGGTTATCGGAACAACTCTTATAGGTCTCATTGAAATGGTTGTGTCATCCTTACTATGGTTAGACATATGATCTAAAAGTTGTTAGAAATAAAAAAGTACCACGGTTTATATTCAAATCTAAAAATTAACCGCAAAATAATTCAAATGTACACCTTTATGAAACCAAAGCTTCCAACAGCAATTTGAAAAAAAAAGTGATTTGACGATAACGTTTAAAATATATTTCCTTACCCAATTATGTATGTATTTATTTTTTATGTATCAGTAATTAACTAAGTAACTTAACTAAGAAAATTTCATATCTGGGTCATATACTTCGAGGGGAGAAGTATCACTTGCTCCATTTAATATTGAAAGGCAAAGTAGAGGGTCGCCGAGGGCCTGGTAGGAGACAAATGTCTTGGCTGCGAAATTTACGAGAGTGGACCGGCATTAGAAGTGTGGAGGAGCTATTCCGGGCAGCGCAAGAAAGAGAGACCTTTCAAGAGTGATCGCCAACGTCGGGGGGACCTGATAAGGCACACAAAGAAGAAGAAGTAATTTTAGTTAGAAAAAACGTAAAGTAGCCATTTTTAAAACTTTTTATGCTCGCGTGCAAAATTTTTATATTACAAAAATGTATGTTTATTTCGAATAATAAAATTTGAATTTCATCACTTTTAGTTTTCAGATACATTCAGAAATATTCCTTTCCAATTATTTGTATGTCAATATAAAACGAAAATATTTTGACTCTTTGACAAAATACGGTCGAGGCCCGGGTCTTTAGAGCACTGGCATCAGGTCTCTTGTAGGTATGTGAAATTAAATAATGTTAACTAAATCAGGGCTGTCTATACTTCTTCCATAAAATTTTGAAATTTTCTAGTTTAAATAAAGTTAATATATAAATTCACCTTCCCTCTCTCCATAACTTCATATAATAATATGATGGCCTAGAACACCCTTAAAGGGTGAAAGCCAAAAACATTCGATAAAAAGTAAAATTTCACCAATCTCGAAATAAAACTGTAAATTTGTTTAAAAAAAACAAAGCCACGGCGCCGCCACAACCACTATTATTAACATATATAGATAGATAGATACCATATTGTAAATTTAAGTACCTACACGCAAAATTCATTAATGAGAAGTATCTGTAAACCATTTAACACCTTACGAAATGTAGACATTTTAGATTTTACCTTGAAAAGTTGGTTGAACTTATCATAATATGATGCGAAAATTTTTACTGTTTGACTTACAATCAATTTCCTTTTTGCTTATTTTTCAATCGGTTTTGCTTATCGCGTCCTTGAGGTGATTTTTACAAAAACGGCGCTATACAAGTCATCCAAATATTATTATTATTATAAGCTATGTAGTGTACATAATTTGCTAACTACTCAATTAATGTAACTTAAGGCTCAGTTTCCGGCCCCAAAAAGAAGAAGACGGAGAGATATGAAATTACGAATGTTAGAAGAGCGCGCTAACATTTACAACGATAAAATCGATGCAAAAATCGTGAAAATCTTTAATAAAACACGAATCGTTTAAAATAGAGCAAAAATCTCGCGATAATTGTCTTAAACAGCATTTAAAGAAACGCTGTGAATTTTTTTATACATGCATATAACTTGTAAAATAACTGAAACAAACGTGTTTATAATAATTTTTGGAACATACTTTGCGATTTTTTTCTTTCGAGCGTTTTTTATACATATAATTTGCGTTTGGGCGCGACTAATGTCTAGATATTATCTTCAAGAGTAATAATATTTTTTTTTCACATATATTTTTTTAAGAGCTTAAAAACTTCAAATGTTTATGGGAGGTTTGCAATAAATCGGTAGAAATTTGAATACCGGCCTCTTAATACGGTAATTTCACTGGCTTTTTATATTATTTTTATGTTGACGATTACATTCTGCCGCCAAAATGACATGTTCGTTTTTATTCATGACTTCGGCGGCGTTGACGTCACACCGGGAAGGTCAGTGACAACCGTCTTACCAGCCAGTGGCATTTTCTATGTCATAATGACATTGTAGCCAGTTGAAGGCGTTTCGGAATACCTACGCGGTTTTTCAAAATCAAAATAATGAGTGAAAATATAAAATTTTAAATGCAATGATCAGAATCAGAAAAATAAACTTGATATCTTCCACACATTTTTAACGGTATTCATAGTTTGTGAAAATAACCCTGTTTGATTCCTAAAAAATGTAATAAAAATAAAATTTTAATTATTTGGTTGGGCGTCTGTTCGTCGAAGGCCATCCAAAATATTGATAGAGTTATGTAAATCTCATGGTTACGAGTTACGATGCGATGGGAAAAGATAATGTGATCACGAGAAGGGGGTAAGCCTCTAAAATCCATTTACTTTATATCCGACGAGAACCAAAACCTATGTAGCACATATTCCCTTTCAATTTGCATAACATTATTAAAGTTTACCCTTGGATCAGTGGTTAGCAACCAACACTCCTCGTCCACACTAACGAACAAATTCAATAGAAGTAAGAGTTCAAAAAGAAGATGGTTTGAAAGGGAGATATCGATGGTCCAGTTGATTAGTCAGACATCTCCAAATACAAAGTTATGAGATAATGAGAAAAGCTATATTTGAATGCTCGCCATAAATCAAATATTATTTACACGCGTCTGTATGTTATTATGTCTGTATTTTACATGTTAAAAATGCTATAAATATCACTGGAAGGCGTAGCGATCGGGTATATTAGTATGAATTTTGAAATATCTTACTAGTGACCCACATTTTGTTTTATTCACTACACATAAATATTTTGAACAACAGAATAAGGAAACTAACATATATATTCAGATGTTTAAGAGATATTTTAAACGAAAAATTACTTAGAACCTAATACTTCGCTTTCTGTCAATCAATTATACAATACGGCATTATAGGATGGGGCGGTACATATACAAATCAAACTCAAACAATTTACATATCACAAAAACTAATAATAAAAACAAAATTAAAAAAAACCTACTCATATTCGTCAGAACTTTTATTCAAACAATTTAAGGTCAGAAAATTAAGTGCATTGTACTTTTATTATGCAACATTACAAATGTATAAAGATAATATTGAAAATAAAGTTGCACCCTTTAAAAATAACAGAAATCTTAGACAAACATCAATACTTCCTACTCCAAAATGTAAAAAAAAACAATAGGACAGTTAAATCATAAATATCTCGGAGTTAATTTTTTTAATTCATTACCAGAAAAAATTAGAAACATGAATACTAATATAAAAGAATTTAAAACTCACCTTACAAATTATACTGAAAACTTAAACTGAAACAGGTAAAAAAAAAAAATAAAAAAAACAATAACACCCCCCATACACACAAGCCCTGCTTAATTATGGGGGTACATCAAATATATCTATTATGTAATTAATTACTGTATAAAATCTATTTGTAATATATGTATCTATTTGTTACTAATAAAAAATAAAAAAGTTTTTCTGCATTATAATTGATTTGGAGGTGTTTTCTATAATATTTATTATATAATAGTAATTAATCTTAGTATTGTGCCAGATAGAAGGTACACTTTTATACATAACTGCATACTCGACTCAAATTTAGATTTTTAGGAGATGTTAGACTAATCAACTGGACGATCGATATGTGAATACGAATTTTAAAGGGAACGCGGTAATATTTAAAAAAAAAAATGTTATACGTAAGCGAAAATATTTAAAAAAAAATCAAAAAAAAACTCTCAAGTGTCTTAAGGGGGCATACATTAATTACGTGAGCTCAAAAGGGAGGGGGGGGGGGGGTTCAGCAAAATCTCACGTTCCTTGAAAACAATATACGAAGTGGCCCAAATTTATTTCACCAAGGGGGGGGGGTCTAGATTCAAAGAAAAACTCCTCACGTAATTAATATACGCCCCCTAAGACAAATGTCAAAGGTCAATGGCCGAGTTGGCATCGCATTTGGGTCCCGCCCAGGCGGCGTGTGTTCAATTCCTCGGCTAGCTAAATCGTCCATCGAGACACAAGCAACATTTTTCTCTTACTGTAGTAGTAGGAGTTTTTCAAATATTTTCAGGTTATTCGTACCTGGGAATTTTGTCTTTGTTTTAAGAAAGAAAAATAAGTAGCATTTAAAGAAACACTCTGATTATTTGCACACCTGTAGTTATATGTATAACAAAACAAAACTTATTTTTTATAATTTTCGGAGCATTCTTTGCGATTTTTCTATGGAAGGAATTTCATATAATTACTTTTTCAACTCAGCAAATGTATGGAAATTTTCTCTAAAAGCACACATATTTTGAAGAGATAAAAACTTAATATGTTCAAGGAAAAATTGTTACAAAATTTATAAAAAATTAGGATTGCAGGAAGTTTAATCGGAAAATATCAAATAATTCATATTTTGGTAATTGGAGAAGTGACATAAATGGAAATTTGAGAAAAATGTTTTGAATAAAATTCATCTGAATTCGATGGGAAAATAGTGTTACAGCAAAGTCCTATCCTATGGATTTCGGGATAGATAAATATCCACAAAGGTTTACAACAACTGCCTTCAATTTGTGAGTTTAGAAAGAACCTTTTCAAATAATTGCTTGAACATTAAATTTACATATTTGGAAGGTTTATTTATTACGGGGTATTTTTATGTAATAAATTCGAATTTCAAATTAGAAATTGCAGAAGTATTTTTTTGTTTTACTTTCCATTTAGTCACAAATAATGTATTGCCAAAATTGCGTATTTTGCAATGCCTAAATAAAATACCAATAAAACATTCTAGCCGAGCGGTTATACAAAAATGACTGCCAAAGTGGAACCAATATTTATTACTTACCACATAAACTGAAAAATAACCATAGGAACCGTTTGTTTTTCATAAAGTGGTAAGAAGTTTAGAAAATGAAGATAATGTTGGTAGTTCTTAGTCGAAGTGTGATACAGTTAAAAGTGACAGAATTGAATATAGGTTCCGTAGCTCAGTTGGTAGAGCACTTGCGATGTAAGCAAAGGGTTCTGGGTTCGTGTCCCAGTGGAGCCAATATCTTTTCTGATTTTTCTCCAGATTTTCGATTGAGTTTTGCTAATATTGTCTTCATTTAATTAAATATCATAATAATAAAGTTATCATCGTAGCAAACAATAATATTCCCATAACATAAATATTAATTGAAAAATAAATACTGTATTTGTTCCAACAAGCAATGTTTTTATTTTTCTAATGTGAATGAGACACGTTTCAGATTGTTTTCCCCCAAAAGCAGGGATTTTCTTGGCGATCTATTTGAGATCTAATGGCAATGACATCAATCTATTCCTGAACAGGAAAACAACATTTAAAATATCTCTAGTATATTCAACGATCAAACGTAGGAACCAAAGAACTCGCTTTCATTTTAGTTTCATGAAAGATTGTGAATATTTGGTTGCAAGTTGGTTACGGAATTTCCTAATAATACGAGTCCAAAGAAAATAAGTGCTAAATCAATATTTTCGATGTATCTTTACAACGAGTCATATAACATTATGAATATCAAAATATATGTTTCGGATAAATTGATTTTTTACCTATCGTTTCCCTTGATTAGAATTAAAATAAAATTGTTAATTACTAGATAAAAAAAAATATGAGCGTAGACTACTAAAAAAAAATTTTTTTCATTAGAAATATATGAACTCATAAGGAAAAACTTTTTTTAAATACCACTTTATGGCTAAAATTATCTGTGACAGTTTCTCTTGATTAACTTTTTTCTTTCTTATAAAATTATTCATAAAATAAATAAAAACCACTTTAGCGTTAACAATCGATCGTTTCTAGATTACGTTTGCCGAGCGATTTTTACGCTTATTAACTGTATTCGTGATGATATAAGGCACTCTTAGAATGTACTTCGACGGCCGGCGTAGTCCATCGGTAAGGCTCTTGACTCGAAATCCAAAGGTCGCGGGATCGAATCTCGGCGTGGCAAATAAATTATAGTATATTTGCGGCACGTTCCAGAGTGGAAGATACCTACTCTTAGTATCACCCTGGAGTAAGACCACCATTCAGAATTGAATCGTTGCTTGAAATGATATAAGCCGTGTTTGTTGATCAGATCTGAATAGGTACTTCCTCACCTTCCTTTTCCCTATCTCATTTCCCACTACCTTCAGCCTCACAACATACCCCAATTGGGGATGCCATAGTCTCACTGGCTCCAGACGGAAGCAGTTGAGACTCTTGTGAGGTATTAATATAAAAAATATTTTTAAAAAATGTATACAGTTTTACTCTTTAAAGTTTGTATTAGGTACCGAAATTAACTCAGCGTAGTACCTACATTGTAAAACTTCGAAAACCCGAAAAGGAAACAACAATTTTTTGAGTTACCTAAATTTACGATTCAAAAAAAAAATCTATCGATTAGTATACCTAAATAATTAACAATACGTTCCATCATTAATCAATATATTCCAGAGTTGTCGATACTCTCAATATTCTCAACGCATTCTCCTCCTTGAGCTGACCTTCCTCTTCTTCTATTTTGCTAGTGACCATGAGTCTTCAGTATTATTTTTACGAGCCGCGAACTGTTTGTGTCGTGAACGCGTTTCGTAACAAAATACTCGCAGGAGGGGCATTAAATGTTGTCATAAATTATTTAGAATAACGATTGTTTTCGTTGAACGCGGAAGCTGAACGCATCGAGAGCAAGTCAAAACGCATTATATAATTTACTCTGGAGTTAAAACTTGGTTTGGTGTTTTGGACTCAAACCAAAATTAAGTTAAATGTAAAAGGCCGCGTAGCCGTTTCCCTCAAAGCTGTAAAATTGTGATCCTCGAAGAGTATGTGTAGTAAAATCGTGTATGAACGTGTTACCGATGTAAGATAAAGAATGAATGTAGAGCTGATGAAAGCGCGATTAATAAGATTAAGAAAGGGACGTATAGATGTTCTGGAGAACATGTAGGGCAGATGAATGAAGAAAGGAGTGTAAGGAGAATACATCCTCATATTTTGAAAATAGTGTGTAACAAGTACACTTGTAGGAGATCCCATGCACTTTTTATGCACCGAAAGCGAGGACTTCTGCCTATATCAGAACGCGCCAATTAACATAGCCACGAAACTGCTTATGATTCTGCATTAACCATCGGCATTTTCAACATCACTCATAGACGATTTAGCCATTATCTTTTGATGCATGTCACAAAATAGAAAAACTGCCCTAATGATCTTTTTATACTTACATGTACCTCAAATTTGCAATCTTCTCCGTAATATCACTCAGTTTCCCCGCGGGGTAGACAGAGAGGAGTCTTGGCACACACTCCTTGCCTCATTCACATTTATACATCGCCTCATACATTCTCTTCTATTATTCTGATTCTTGACTTTGCCCGACTCAAGAATCTGATTCACTGTATAACAGATACGCTTTTAGATTTTCACGGCCAAAAGCATTTTTGTTGTTTGTTTTTGGGGTGTTATGCCGTGTTGCGCTACCACCTTCTTTAGCCAAGGACTTTCTTTAAGGACAGCGTTGCAGTGTCCATCGTCAGGGCAGATCCGACAGAGATCAGTCGGATCTGCCATGATGATGGACACTGCAACGCTGTCCGAAACGTTGGCTAAAGAAGGAGGTAACGCAACACGGCATAACACCCCATAAACAAACAACTAAAACACTGTAGGTAAATCAGTTTTACGGACAACACGAAGAAATAAATAATAAAGACTCGAAAGTGAATGGTAGAAAAATGCTGGGACGCTCGAGAAATAAATTGATATTTAGGATGTCTTGATCATTTTCACGAGAAGTAAGGAAAAATAAACCTTACTTCAGGCATACAGCCAGGTCAAGCAAGACACTTCTATGGGTTTGCCTCTTCAGTGACTCTACACAGTAAATATAGGTAAGTAAGTACTATCAATGTTTAGGTGTAGATACCTACTCATAAAACTAAGAAAGTAAGAATTGTACCAATTGTTGTTTTTAAAAATTATCTATTTATAAAATTACGTATTGTTTCAAAGCTTATAGTGAGCCAAATGCGTTAAATTTAAGGACAAGAAACTCATTACTAATAAAATAACATAATTATATGGTTCACAACTCGTCCAGAGTTACACAAACAAAATACTTTGGGTCTCATTTGGACGCTTTCCCACATTCTTACGAATATTATTGAATCTGAAGGGCTAAACAAAATTGTCAACACAGGCGCGATAAAGGGTTTTTATTTACATTATCGGTAATCACCGACCAATCAGACGACTAATCAGTCGATCTTTGGAACCACGATCGCAATGGCGTTTGACAGTTATATTCGACTAAAAGCTGCTTAAAGTCGTCTGTCCGCATCGTGAGGCCCTACCACAAGAGTCAACATCAAATATGTATCAATAATATTGGTTTTTAGTTGATGTTCGCGAGACCGACAGTAAAATTCGACAGTTGTTGTCTAAACGAAAATATAGGTAAATATTCATGATATACCTAACGGGTAAAAAAACAATGAATAAATGCCTAAAATTGTTACATAATATTTTATTCGAAACCCAGAGGTGCAAAAATATATTTTTCTGACTTTTCTGTGTCCAGATTTTCGATTGAGTTTCGCTAATATTGTCTTCATTGAATTAAATATTACAATTTGAGGTGTTACGCATAAATTTATTTTTAATTTTTTTTTATTGTTTTTAAGTTTATTTTGTAGAACTCCATTTTAATTTTTTGTTTATTTTATAAATTCAATAATATTATTATTTAGTGTATAAAAACAGTTTATTGTAAACGAGTTCTGCTTCGTAATTATTATTATGTGTTACAGCTGTTTCGCCCTCTGAAGGCATTGATAATGCCGAGTTTGATAATGCCTGGGCGAAACAGCTGTATCACATAATAATAATTACGAAGCAGAACTCGTTTATAATAAACTGTTTTTATACATTAAATAATAATATTATTGAAATTATAAAATAAATTTTTAAAAATTACTCATAAAGTTAAAATAAAAATAAATATTAGTTAGTATTACAATAGTAGATAAATAAGCAACGATGTTAACGGCATTGACTACATCGACAGCTTACTTTGAAGTATCGATTCTGCTTAGTTGTAGATTTTATCGAAAACATCCGCATTTTATCAAATATTCCCGAACTTGTTGTTTGTTCGTTGGTGATCTGCAGTCGTGCTCGGGAACGATGACAAGTTATGAACATTATCGATAAAACCTTCATCGAAGTCATTGTGATATTATGGTGTATTTATGGCGATGACGGGACAACTCATAATCATACAAATTCAACACATTCTTTGAAAAGTCATTAAAAGTGACGAAAGAAATAGTTAAATAGGTTATATTAAGTTAGGTTATGTACTATTTTTTATTTGTTTAATGACTTTTCAAAGGGTTGATAAAATTGCATGATTCCGAGTTGTCACGAAACCATTTATGGCAACATTATTTTGTTCTATAGTAAAGTATGATATAATACGTGCTTAAGAAGAAAATAATAGTCTATTATGAAGTCATACAGAGTTTTATTGACAACAGTGTTTACCTTTATAATAGCTGTATATTATACACGTCGTGTAAAATGCATAAAAATGAAGTATCATTATGACGTCAATCGATCTTGGTGCATTCTACTATACGAACTGCCAACAAATTGCCAAACATAGAAGCATTTATTATTTTTAGAAATAATTAGCTAGGGGGTGCGTTAATCTCATCTAAAAATAAAATCAAATATGCCCTACCTATTCACAAATAAACAATATCTAAAGAAAATCAGATTTAATCGTTCCAATAGATTCTAATTCTAAACCAAACAGCTTCAATCAGGCCCTATGGCTATGGGCCTTACCAATAAACATATTTTAAATTTTACACAACTGAAAAACAACCACGACTGAATAATAGGAATCACGGGAGACAAATATTTATCCTAAATCACAAAGGTTTCATATACATAAATCGTTCCATCTCCCTTACTGTCATGGTGATAAACACGATTTTAACGGTGTTAGAAAGAGAAAACTCTACTCTTTATATTCAAATCTAGAAATTTACCATACACAAATTTAAATATGCACCTCTATAAAGTTTTGAAAAAAAAACAAAAAGAAACTACATTTGTCTAATAAAATGTGTACTTGTTTTTATTTTGTTTTGTTATCAATCATTTTAGTAAAAAAAAACGTAAGGTGAGCCATTTTTTAAATTTTTTTTTATTTTTGTATTAAAATTTAATACTAACTTCATTTTTTTTTCTTTCTAATAATATCTTTTAATTGCTTACTCCATTACCTTTCAAAAACAGTTTTTAGTTTTAGGATGGTTTTAGGATATGTTCAGAAATATTCCATTTATTTTGATTTTATTGCAAAGCGGAAATATTTTTATCTTCTGACCAAACACGCCCGATTTTGAAGGGTAAAAATATGGTAAATGGTTGTTTATCAGTTGTGTAAATTTTAAAACACATTTTTAGAGGGTTTGGTTTGGCCAACCAATAGCGTCACATATTCCAATGGTAACCGAAATAATCTCTCGTATCGTGCCAACAATATAACTTAACTTTATTTATTGATTTTTGTTTTGTTGACGTGTTTCCCTTTCATAACCTTCGAGCCCTCTGACGCTATTTTTCTAAATGTGAACACAAGTTTATTTTTACATTCGATTACACAATAAATGGTATCTACAGTGAAGAAAAAATGGAAAATTGAAGCACAAAGTCAACATAAGAATGAAAAGTTAATAATGTATGGAAGTTGTCATGGCCAAAGGAATTTAGTAAATATACAATACAGGGTGTTAATGGGAAGGCTGATAGAGATTTTGAAAGAAGGGTGAATGCCGGTAACTATATTAATGGAGGACTGAATGCCGTTGGCGGTAATAAAAAACTGTCCAAAGACGCGAAACTAGCCGTCCATAATGGAGTGCTGGAACTGGCAGAGGAAGGATGAAAGTAGACTGAATGCTGTAGAAATGAGATCCCTGAGGCGAATGTGTGGTAAAACCATGTACGATCGTGAGAGAAACGTGGATATCCGCAAAGAATGCAAGGCTGATGTAAGCGTGATGTGTAAGATTAAGAAAGGGACTCTCCGATGGTTTGGGCATGTAGAGCGAATGAACGAGTGTAAGGAGAATATATGCTGCAAATGTGAATGGTAGAAGAAGTCGGGGACACCCGAGGAAGACATGGCACGACCAAGTGAATCAGATACTTGAGTCGGGCCATGTGAAGAGTCGGAATAATAGAAGAGCATGTATGAGACGATGTATGAATGTGAACGAGGCAAAGAGTGTGTGCCAAGATCGAGTTGGGTGGCGGTCCGTCCTCTCTGCCTACCCCTGCGGGGAAACGGCGTGATGGTTAGTTAGTTAGTTAATTAGTGTTAAGGGACGTATTTGACGTATTTTAACCAGTGAATCCTGAATTTATTTGGAATAAAAAATGTAAATGAGATTTTGATCTCCGGGGACTTCTATTGGTGTTTTTTTATCTTCTTCAATACCAAACACAAAAAAATCTCCCACATGTATATTACAGGTTAACCGCCAAAAACCCTCACCTCGTCCATAAACGACCTAACCTACTGATTTTTTATGCTTCTTTTTAAGTTCCCTCAAGGCCTATGTCATCAATGGGGATAATGTGTGAAGTGTCTTTTAAAAGAAAGGGAGGAGAGGAAGTTCTGGAAAGGAAAAATGTATGAGGAGTGGATAGTAATCTGGGAGTCAGTATACCCAAGAGTAACCGACGTATGCGTCTATCCCTCCAACTGCAGTACAAGGCGATGGATTGAGAGTCCTGCTGGAGAGGCCAAAATTTTTTTTTAAATTCTATGAACTCCATACAGGAGGCCCTGAGGAAAATAATTTCCCTCAGGGCCTACGTCATCTTTGGGGATGCTTGAGGTGGGTTTTTTTAGGAAAGGAAGGAGAGGAGAGTTCTGGGAAGGAAAGGGGTTTAAGGGGTGGGTAGGAAACTGGGGTTCAGTGTGTCCTGGTCATCCGCCTCCAATATTTAGAGAAAACCTAACCCCATGAACCCGGGCACCCCTGCTAAATCACTAAACGTAGCGAACCACTTGGGGTGACCTATGGCAGAGGTGTTGGTTATCCAATAAAGGTTCAAGTGTAATATATAATCAAAGTGTAATATATAATAATAATAATCTCCTTCAACCAGTCTCTCCCAAACAGGCACTCTCCACGCAGTAAGTTGGCAGACTGGACAAACATCACTCAATGAATGAAAATAAAATATAAACAAGATACCCAGAATTGAACAAAATATACTACTCATAGATTCAGAAGGTTTATATTAGAAATGTCCAATTTTGATGATAAGAAAGCTGAAATATCTAGGAGTTTTGTTGTGGAACCACATAGCCAAATTGGACATAAGGTGACATTGACCTTAATTGGGGCCCATATCACATTTCTATAGGTCCACATCTTCAATGCTCTATGAACAGATACTTTACGTTGGTTTTATTGTCAAAAGCGATAATACATTATGAACAACCGCCATCGCCAGCGTCCAGTATAAAATATAAAGCAGGAGCAGTACATCAGTACGAGTACAATATATATGCATCGCAGTCGCAGTATAATAAATATACTACATTGTATATTGTTTAGTGTGTAATGCACGTCAAGGTCGTGTAGATAAGGAACTAGTCATAAATGCTGCACATAGGAAATAATAAACGTTGCAAATGAATAAAGTATAAAGGTCGCCACAATTCTCAAATAGGGAACAAAATGGTTTAAAAAAAATTAAAGAGCTAAAGAGGACAACTTTACCCATATGATACAACCCATTAGATAGTTGTTAATAAATTTGGGAGGCACGTATGGGAACCATGTACTGAATAATTAAAACCTCTACCATAGGCTTTGCCGGGTTCTTGGGGTGAGGTTTATCTGGATCTCAGCGGCGGTTGCATCTGCCCAATTGCGTGGAAGGCCGGATCGCAAGAGACTGGTTGAGGAAAACCTTTTGACCTCTCCATCAGAACTCTGTGGGAACATCGCATTGCACAGCTGTTGGAGAAATGGATTAATACGTCCGTCACTCCTGGACACACTGTCCCCCAGATTTCCACTCACCCCTCATACCGTTTTCCTTCCCAGAACTTCCTATGCTCCCTTTCATAAAAATACCCTCCACACAGCATCCGGAAAGATGATATGTAAAACTAACATTAAAAAAAAATCAGAGTGTACAGTTCACACGTGGTAAAAGTGAAACCTTCTGTAGACAAGAGTGGGCAGGCTACGAAGCACCACACAAAGAGGAGACCGATTAGTCTATCTCATTCTTTCGTTTTAGTGTCGCTTTTCGTTTCATCGAGTTTCAAATCACAACGGTGCTAAAGAAGTTTCCACTTCAAAAAGTTTTGCCCGAGTTGCAAAAGTAGAAAAGCCCGCGAAAAATTCAAGATGGCCGTCTGACATTTGTTTTGCGGCGTTGAAAAAAACAACCGCAATCGTTTCAAATTTGGAATGCAATTCAAACGATATAATGTGGCGATGATGTCTGTGTTTACAAATGAATTAATTATACAATATGGCTGTTTTTGGCAGATTTACACGTGTATCGAGACGCAGACGGTTGGAATGTCAGCAATGATGCTCTAATTGGTGGTGTGGGTGTTGATTACTGAATTATCTCTACGTCAATTTGCATCATGAGCCGGTCAGATGGAATATTACATTATATTGGGATGTTATAATGCACAGAAGCTGAAGCATCAGGGAAAACGTGGAATTTTCATTACCTCATTTTTCTACATTAACTCCGCGCAGGAGTCCCAGAGGAAAATAATTTCTCTTGGGGCCTACGTCATCTTTAGGGATGATGTGTGGAGGGACTTTTTGAAGAGAGGAAGGATCAACATTGGTCTTGAAGAGATCAATGTTGTAGGGTCCGTAGAAAAGACCCGTTCTAATGTCAGAAATTTCAACGGTTGTTTATGTTTATATGACCGCTTATGTCTATACAACTCTTTATAATAAATATTGTCCAATGTTGAGCATCTTCCATTGAAACACCAGTAAAGGAAAGACAGCATTTCCACCTAACGCCTGTGCTCTAAATATTGCAAATCGTTTGTATAAAGAGGGAAATCTATCAAACAGACCACCAGTTACTGCATTTTTTTCAAGTATTTTGGGGGCCAGACTAGATAAAAATATATTCTTGTGATTTTTCCCTGTTATTCGAACATTAGTTTTAACATAATAAAATAATAAGTAAAATATTACTAACGTATCATCATTACATAGTATAAAATGAAGTCGCTCAAAATGTATGTGCGCTTAGATCTTTTAAACTACGCAACGGATGGATAAGTTTTTAGATTTTCACGGCCAAAAGCATTTTCGTTGTTAGTTTTTGGGGTCACATCGTCGGATCTACCGGATCTGCCCTGATGATGGACACTGCAACGCTGTCCGAAACGTCGGCTATAGTAGGAGGTAGCGCAACACGGCATAACACCCCAAAAACTAACAACGAAAATACGCAACGGATGTTCATGCGGTTTTAACCAATAGATAGAGTGATTCAAGAGGAAAGTTTATATGTATAAGACATGCTTATTATAGTAGAGAAAAGCCAAGAAATTCAAATTTCAATTCAGGCAGCGGGCAGCGCGTAGCTGGCAAGCGGGATGTGTGGATTTTATAAAGGTTGGGTAATGGCGTTGTGTTTCGTTAGCCACAGCAACGTGTGGCCGGGTCTGCTAGTTTTAAATATAGCAAAATAATAGCAAATGCTTTCAGAGTCGTTTGACGCCACCTTTATTTCAGTAAATTCAAATTTAAATGAATGAATTTGAAAATGGACTTCAAGCTACGTCACGAATTTTCTGCCTATCACCGCTCTACCCCTTCGAAGATCTCACCTTGTTAAATACATTTTATACAAACCTTGTTCCAGGAGTAAAGTTCACACACATCGGGAGGTGATTCTAAACGATGGTAGAAGTAAAAAAGATAATTATCTTTTTTTTAAATTCCAATTTCCTCCATGCAAATACTTAGTTCAACTTATTTGTCTGTAAACCACCTCAAATCGTTGTAATTTCGAAAAAATGTATTAACATTTTACTTAGACTATTTATTATGTAGAACGACCTCTCGAAGTATGTGTACTTTACCACCAGACCCCCTGTATAAAGTTGACCATGTATAATAGTACAACCGGCATGTACTAATAATAATGAGTCTGCCTTACAAAATAAGTTTATTATAATAGATACCAAGGACTCGAGCTCCATTCTCACATCCACCAAAGAAAATTATAATCATTTCTTTCGCGGAGAGAATTAATTCCACGGTATCTACCTGACACACTGCTTAAGCACGGGCAACCCCAAGAAATAACTCATCACTAGTTACCTAAGTACGAGATTGGGTAATTATAGTTTCACAAGGGCAACACCGGATGAGATTTAGAACAGTATTCATAATTAGATATTTCCCGCTCTACTAAGTTTGTGAGTTCTTAAGACAACTTCCTGAAATACTTGAAATGCTGTCACAAAATGTGATTTCAGTGGCGTGAATGATGAAATTATAATAATTGTCGAAAAGTGGATAACTAACATTTTTACAAATTAAGTTTTTATCCAAAAAGTGGTGCAGTACTAAGCAATGCAAAATTATATGATGTTGATTTGAAACCTAGATCGCTTAGAAATATTTTAGATGCTTTTATTAAAACACAATTTGCCTTGAAATGATCGAGTATTTTTTTATTATTATTTTTAAAATCCCAGAAAAAAATTAAATATCAGATCTATAAAAACAAAATGTTCAAAATCTTCTACTTAAGAATCCCTTTTTGGTTGTGGTTTTATTGTATAATGTGTAAAATTAAATTATTTAGATAATTATCGTAAAACATTTAAATATTTGTGCCTGAGCTTCGCAAAATAAATCTTTTAGGTTGTGTTTTTTTTCGTGAATAAATCGAAGTAGGCGGCTGGTGTTAAATGGGAATTTTAACCTTATCGCCACCTAGATAAGGAGTGTTGTTATTAGCATGAATTGTCGTGAATTTTACCCGACGTGGTGCATCTCCCTAACATTTAGCTGTTTTTTGTAAATCTCTGCCTTGAGTTATTTCCATAAAAAAGTATGCCTTCAAAATATTATTGAAGAGTCACTTGCCTTAATGCTGATAGGGTAACTAAATTGTACTGTAATTGGAATTATTCTGTTGTAAAATAATAATAATAAAAATAAAAAAAAACAATCAATCTCATTCCGCAGGAAATTCCGGTGAACTTGTCAGACAGTGTAGAGAGAATCCCAAGACCAAAATGGGTCGCATCAGGTATAAAGATATGATATGATATATAAAATAGAGAACGGTGGACACCGCAGGACAGTCATGTTCACCAACGCTTTCTATAATTACCACATGACCAGTGTTTCAGTTGGCAGAGATCGGATGAGATGGGTTGGTTGTAACTTGTAACTAAGTTGGAACACGTGATAACCTTGACATCCTGAGGATCTAAGCGTGGTGACTTGTCGACTTGTGGTCAATTGGAGATCAGAATATTAATGACAGGACAAAGCGTGATGCTCCGTTTTGGCTAAGTATTCAATACACTGTCTCATTGTCTCTAAGTATTCGATTTATTGTATTTAATACAATGTGTATGTAGATATTTATTCTATTGAACAAACTGTAGTCCTCTCCTTCTTCCCAATCTTCATTTTCCACTTTTCCGTCTATTTTCACTCTCCCTTTTTTTAGAATTACAATATTTCTTACTTATTTTGTTTGCATTGGAGAATTGTCCAAAAGTGGATAATTTTGGATCTTTTGCAATATTAGCGTTGCAATGCCACTCGAAGAAAGAAAATTCTGTTTATTGAAGTGCTTTTGGATTTCAAATAAAAAAAAATACGTCTGGTGCGTCCATGAATAAATTTGAAGGTTTATCGATGGGTAAGCAGGTTACATACAGCCGTACTTGTGAAAAGCGTGGATTTTCCAAATTTAACCCTTCCCCCCCTTGCTATCCACTAAGGCTGTTATGTTTCCTTTGCAACCCCTCCCTATGATCCTCCCTCGTCCATTATCCCTCCGTCACCTCTTTCTTAACGCTAGAGCTCACCATTGTACATAGAAATCATCGCGGGCGTGCGCACAACAAATCACCAAAGTTTCATCGCAACCGCATAAGGGACAAACAAAGAAACATTCATTTTTATGGACAAAGAAGATTTGACATTCTTACATTCAATGAATACCATCAAATTTATTATTGACCATTAAGGCAAATATGATTTTTTTATAAATTGTTATCATAATTATGTAATGATAATAATTTAATTAGCGTAGATAAATCCCAAAATTCAACCATGTCTGAATAATACTTTTAAAAAATCACAATCATTACATTTTCTCCAGCTATTCTTTTACGTGAAAAAACAATAAATCCATTACTAACAGCATGTCACATGTTTAAGTACTACAAAAATATCAAACTGCCAACTTACAGTAGCTAGCATCGGATGTTTGAAGACTTTTGACTCCCAATGTGAAAAGCGCTTTTACCCGAAAGACACCAGTCAGACAGACGACAGCTATTATAAGACCTGCCGAAGAAGTTAGAGTAACTGGAAAGAAATAGCCATTCCAAGGTGGGTTGGAGATTTTGTGGGTTATTGTGCCGTGCCCTTGGCCTAAACAACGACGGAACATCGAACGGTACTTACGTATAATCATTTGTAAAAGTTGTGTTAGGTTAGGGAATAGGTTTTCAAAACTATCCCAGCTACTAACTATCTATAATTACATAAAGATAATTTTTCTTAGCTCAAGATTTGTTTTTGCGCAAGACCATTTATCAATGCGTTTTTTTATGAGATAAAAATATTATAAATAAAATACGATCGTACTTCTTGTTGTGAAACATTGAATACAATCGTGTTCTCTTTTATACACTAGAAGCTATAATGCATTATAACCAGTGTTTTTTAAGTAGGTACATCAAAATAGGATAACATTATTTATTTATTTATTAAAACATTTACAGAGATTGTTGAACAATTATTAAGTACATTAATAAAATTGTCATCAAGTCAAAATTGTCAGGAGGGAGTGAACCTGGTTCTTGATGAGACTCATGTTGTAGGAGGGAGGAAACACAGAGGCCTAATACAATTAGCTTATGTTTTTTTAAATACTTTAGGCTGTTTATAAAGATTTCTATGTCTATAATATAGTTTTTTATCACATTTGTCAATAAAGTTGAGATTTTGACCTGCAAGAAAGAGACTGAGCGATCGTCACTTTGACAGTCACGCAATGAATCCGTATAAAATGATGTTATAAATTATAACTGGGGAAGCCTTAAAGTGGACGCAACGTTTGGGCATCAGAAGGAAAGTCCAAAATAAACCCAATCATCCAATGATTGTCTCGAAAACCAATATTCAAACCAAATGACCGTGACATTACAATCTTTGAATACCAACTAATAAAACATGGTCAATAATTAGCTTTTTCAGAATTGACTAAATAAATTACAATGGAACTGTTACAACACGAACGGTTGCAACTACAACACAATTATAACGACAAAAGAAGTCGAATTATTTTACGAATTTTTCAAAGAATCTCCGGATATTATGCCCAGGTGCCCAGTGGAACATGATAAATAAATATTCGTATCTAAATTTGAATCGTCCCCATTTTTGAAGGAGGCACATGATGAGAATTTAAAAGGCGACCATGTTTTTGCTGCATCGGATTATGGCCCTTCCTGTAACCGATATTAAGATGACAAGTGATAACCTAATCTAACCTAACCTAACCACAGATTGCCCCATTGTTTTGTTGCAGTTATGAGCTCGTAAAAATTGAATTAGCCATAGATACCAAATTTATAGACTTAGACGAGCTGGAGGCAATTTTTGAAAACAGGGAGGTCGAGGATGCTTTGAAAAAACTATGACATTCGTCGTACATTGACCGCCGAAGAGTGCGTATTGAAATAACCAGACCCTGCGCAGAAAAGTAAAGTTCGCTAAAGTAAGGTTTAAGGTTTGTCCATTGTGAGACTTTTCTGCGAAGGATCTGAATGTTCATTCTAAAAAAATGGTGTAATGACGCTAAAAATGAGTTTGGAGGATAAATTTTAACCCATTTGTAAAAGTATCTAACTAAATAGTGTAATATTCAACAAAAAGCCCGAACACTTGTTCACCCGATTAAAGTTTTGTAGATTTTTACGCAGCCAGAAATTTGCCGAAAACGCCGTTGTTTGAAACTTGATGAAACGAAAAATAGCGACACCAAAACGAGACAAACACATACATCCATAGGATTTAGCCTCCGCGAGAACGCTCTCTCTTTGGTCTCCTCTTTGTGCGGTGCTTTGTAGCCTAACGGTCTCCTCTTTGTTTGGTGCTTCGTAGCCTCCCCATTCTTGTCTATCTTAGTTTTCTGAAGGCTTCACTTCTACCGCATGTGAACTGCACACTCTGATTTTTCGTTATAACCGAGATATAATGTATTTGCCTTTATTGACATTTTTCCTGGCTCCCAGTTACTCCAACAACAGTTAACCATCCTAAGCTTTGTGTTAGAAAATAAAATAAAATAAAACAATAATTAATATCAATATAGCAACAGTATAACCGTTAATTGGCACGCACCAAGAGTGTAAGTAAATAAACCATGCGCAAACAATCATAGAACAATGCGCAGTGCACTGCGTGACAATTATAATAACTGCATTTAATGCGATGCAACTAATTACTATAATATAGTATGGCTGCGTAGCGCTGCCTTGTGTTTATATTATTGTTACGAGCGTAGAAAAGGTAGAAGGTGACAAATAAGAAATCAATACTTTCATAAGATGTGTTATCTGTTTGATGTATTATGTAAAAGTAACTTCTGCTATCGAAGTATATAAGAACGGTTATATAGAAGTATAATATTCTATATTTTAAATTGTACATAGCCTGCCTCACTAGGCGAACCTGTACTGAGTCAAGGTACATACTTGAAAAATGAGGGAACGAAAACACTGCGTTATAATATACAGGGTGTTAAGGGACGTACTTTAACCAGTGATTCCTGATATTAACCATCACGCCGTTTCTCTGCAGGGGTAGGCAGAGAGGATGGACCGCCAAACAACTCGGTCTTGACACACACTCTTTGCCTCATTCATACATACTCTTCTATTATTCTTACTCTTGACATGGCCCGACTCAAGTATCTGATTCACTTGATCGTGCCATGTCTTTTTCGGGCGTCTCCGACTTGTTCTACTATTCACATTTGCGTTATGTAATTTGGGAGGCGGGATTGGGTACCGCCGCCCCGGGAACCTTTATTGGATAACCAACACCTCTGCCATAGGTCACCCCAAGTGGTTCGCTACGTTTGGTGATTTAGCAGGGGTACCCGGGTTCATGGGGTGAGGTTTTTCTAGGTATTGGAGGCGGATGACCAGGACACACTGAACCCCAGATTCCTACTCACCCCTTAAACCCTTTTCCTTCCCAGAACTCTCTTCTAGTTTTTTTCCTCCAAAAACCCCTCCACACAGCATCCCCAAAGATGAAATAGGTCCTGAGGGAAATTATTTTCCGCAGGGCCTCCTATATGGAGCTCATGTAAAAAAAAAATATATATATATATATTCTCCTTACACTCCTTTCTACGGTCATTCGCTCTACATGCCCAAACCATCTAAGGTTACCTTTCTTAATCTTACTCATTACGCTTCTATCAGCCTTGCATACTTTGCGGATTTCAACATTTTACACATACCCCTCAAGTCTGATTTCTACAGCATTCAATCTACTTTTATCCTTTCTGTACCAGTTTTATGCTTCACTACCATATATCAAGGTAAGTACCAGCATTCCATTGTGAACTGCTACCTTCGCTTCTTTGGACACTTTTTTTTGTTAGCGCCAACGGCGTTTAGTCCTCCATTAATGGAGTTACCTGCATTTACCCTTCTTTCAATATTTCTATCAGCCTTCCCATCTCTCGTAAACAATGTAAATACAATTTTGGCCTTGAGTGACATTTTTTTGTTCAAAATTTAAATATTTTTAAAAATTAGTAGGTATTAGATAGTAAGGGTCGAGTGAGGGGTAGGGCGGTTACTCGGCTGAGATGATATATGAAAGAATTTTTGTTGTTGTTAGGTTTTGAAGAAAAAAAAACTCCTTCCCCTCCCTACTACCTTCATCCTCACAACATACCCCAATGAGAATGAGGTATTTCCACAAACGAGGGATTCTGTTGAAAATGTAGGGAATATTTAAAGATCATTTTTCTGATTCTAATCATCCTACTGAAAATGTTTGTTTTCATTAAATATTATTGATTTTAAAAACGATCTAAAACTGATAAAATTAAAACGGCCCGTGGATGGCAAATCGGATTGTGACGTCACAAGCGTCTCAGCTTGGCCAGCATAAATAAACACTGCCAGTGAGCGTCCACGCTCATGACGTCACACGATAGCCCCGCCATATAAAATGGGAAACTTTGACTCGCTGTAAAAAATGTAATCGTCAACATAAAAATAAAATAAAAATGCTAGAATCATCTTCATTTTGAACTTAATTTTTTAAAGCAATAAAAAAGTGGAAATTCCCCATTGGGGAAGCCATAGTCTCGCTGGCTCCAGAGCAGAGGGGAGCAGTTGGGACTCTTGTACGGTATTCACATTAAAAAAATACAAATATCTGAAAAGTGGGGTGAATTCCTTTTACCTGGTCAGTGTGTCGGATATGTATTATGCGTATCACACAATACAGGCAATAACATATTTTTATTCAATTGTCCTAGTGTTTCGCGATAGCAGGAAGTTGTAGGAAAAACACCGGCGTAAAGCGTGAATCATCGCTTCGATAATACATGGTCAAACTGTTTGTCAGTGCGATGCGAGAGAGCCGTTTAAAAAACAAACCAGTTATACTATTTACCAACCGGTTTCGCCAGAGCTTCATTTAAAAAATACTGAACTGAAAATAATCGTAGTATTCATAAATACGATTTTTGTTTTTTTTTATTGAAAAATTCTTTAGCACCGTTGTGATTTGACACTCGATGAAACGAAAAATAGCGACACTAAAAAAAGAGACGAACACATACTTCAATAGGATGTGGCATGCGAGAGAATGAGATATTATAATTGGTCTCCTCTTTGTGCGGTGCTCGTAGCCTATCGGTCTTCTCTTTGTAGCCTTCCCACTCTTGTGTACTTTAGTTTTCTGAAGGTTTCACTTCCAGAGCGTGTGGTTCTGTTTTTTGTAATGTTTTTTTTTACATTAACTCCACACAGGAGGCCCTGAGGAAAATAATTTCCATCAGAGTTATCTTTGGGGATGCTGTGTGGAGTTTTGAAGAGAGGAAAGAGTGAACGTATGGTCTTTTTTGTTGATGTGAATACCGCACAAGGCACAAGAGTCCCAACTGCGATATCTCAATTAGAGGATGTTGTAAGATGTGAGACTGGATATAGCAGGTAGGAGAAGGAGATGGGGAAGATGAAGTTCCTGGATATTCGTGGGATGGTCCGATGCTCCCGTAACCAGCTTGCACAGCGCGGATGTAAACTGTGCGCCCTAAAGTTTAAGTTTAGACTTACGGAATTCAAGCTAAAGCCATTTCAAGCCATGTTTCGATCCCCAATGGTTGTCTTTCACCAGGGCTGAGTGGAAGATACTGTCTGGTACTTATCTTCCATTCTGCGATGGCATCTTGTCTTATTTTTTGACAGTTGATTATGATTACCAATTTGGGGGGCGGGTATGGGTACCGCCGCCCCGGGAAACATTTATTGAATAACCAACACCTCTGCCATGGGTCACCCAAGTGGTTCGTTACGTTAGGTGACTTAGCAGGAGTGCTAGGGTTCATGGGGTGAGGTTTATCCTGGTCTTGGTAGCGGATGCATCTGCTCACTAGCTGCATGGCATGACGGATCGGGAGAGATTGGTTGAGGGAGTCCCTTTGACTTCTCCAGCCGTACTCCCTCGGAACATCGCCTTGCACCGCAGTGGGAGGAATGGATTCGTACATCCGTCACTCCTGGACACACTGACCCTCAGATTCCTACCCACCCCTTATACTCTTTTCCTTCCCAGAACTTCCTCTCCTTCCTTTCCTAAAAAGACCCTCCACATAGCATCCCCAAAGATGACATAGGCCCTGAGGGGAATTATTTTCTCCAGGGCCTCCTGTGTTTTTTTTTACATTGACTCCACACAGGAGGCCCTGAGGAAAATAATTTCTCTCAGGGCCTTTCTCTCAGGGCCTATGTCATCTTTGAAGATGCTGTGTGGAGGGTCTTTTTGAGGAAAGGAAGGAGTGAACATGGGTCTTGAAGAGACCCATGTTGTAGGAGGGAGGAAACACAGTAGTAAAAATTAAACATAACTAAAGTAAAGAAAAAAATATACATATAGTAAGAAACGCGTTGAAATAAACAATTCAGTTCTCCACACTCATGACACCTTCTGATTCATCGTTATTGAACATTGATTCATACATTATAATATATTATAGCGTGTAACCAATGACAGTAAATCTTGCATCGACCACATATTCAGTAAGACTATTAAATCAACCAACTCTATCATATTCACCTCTACTATAACCGACCACTATACAACAATATTATCTATTACAAAAAAGAAAATACAAAGATCGCAGCCCTACCCAATTATCGCGCAGAAGACAGAAACCGAATGGAATGAAGTAAAACAACAGTTACTCAATACAAACTGGATAAACCTACTGGAGAACCTTGACACAAATAATGCCTGGAGTAAATTCATTGAATATATAACTCAAACCATCATGTCAAATACCAAATCAATAGAAAAAAAGATTTCACACAAAAACCAACATCTTAAACCATGGATAACCCAAAGCGTTATAAATTGCATTAGAAAAAGAGATGAGCTACACAGGAAAGTTAAATTAAATCCTTGTGATATTTTTATACAACGATATTATAAAAGATACAGAAATATTTGCAAAAATGTTGTACGCAATGTCAAAGAAAATTATTATAAGAAAAAAATAGACGAATGTAACAATGACCCACGCAAATTATGGAAGATCATAAATGAAATTACAAGTGCAAAATCATCCCATAACAAGAGCATAGACGAACTAACAATTGAAAATACCCAAATCTCTTTCGCAAAGCATCCGGACAAAATTCTCGAATACGTAAACGAATGTTTTACTAATATAGGGTCACAATTAGCAAAGAAAATCAGACAACCAAAAACTAGCATTTTACCAGAAGAAAAGGAAAGTATGAACCAGATAGATAAATTAAAGTTAACTGATGTAACCAATACTGAAATCAGAAATGCAATTGTATCCCTTAATGTTAATAAATCATCCGGAAATGATATAATATCAAATAAAACAATAAAACAACTCCAAAATGAGCTGACCTTCCCATTGACATACTTGGTCAATCTGTCTATATCTACGAATGTATTCCCCTCTTGCCTTAAAAAAGCCACAGTTATACCCATACATAAAAGTGGTAACAAAAAGGATATATATAATTACCGACCCATAAGTCTCTTAAGCTCCTTCTCAAAAATCTTGGAAACTGTAATGAAGAAGCAAATTGTTCAATTTCTTGAACAAAACAAATTATTATCACCATCCCAATATGGCTTTAGGGAAAATCTAAGCACCAATGATGCCATAGAAAAACTAACAAGCATAGCCATAAAAAACATAGATGATGGGAAAAAGTGTTTGGCTTTATTCATAGATCTTCAAAAAGCTTTTGACACAATAGACCATAAAATATTACTAACTAAGCTAAAAAAAATAGGAATGGCCGAAACAACAATGAACTTATTAGAGTCATATATAACAGGGCGAGAACAACAAGTACAAATTGGTAAACAAAAGAGCAAACTACTATCTTTAAACTATGGCGTTCCTCAAGGAAGTGTACTGGGACCGATTCTATTCATTATCTATATCAACGATTTACATAACCTTATCATTAAAGGAAACATAATCAGTTTTGCTGATGATACTGTTTTATTATTTCAAGAAGAAAATTGGACGGATACATTTAATGAGGCTGAACAAGGGCTTAGTGCACTTCAAAATTGGCTTAAAATCAACTCGCTTACCCTTAATATAAGCAAAACTAAATATATAACATTTTCAATAAACGCACGGAGCCAACCAATAAAATCACTAGAACTAAAACTACACGAATGCCATGGAAATAATATACAATGTAACTGCCCCGTCATAGAAAAAACGCAAAACATAAAATATCTCGGAGTAATAATTGACGAAAATCTTAGATGGGACCTACATATTAAAGGTATTACGGAAAAACTCACAAGCCTTATATATTTCTTTAAAAATCTAAGAAACGTGGTAAATAAAAATGATATGAAAAAGGTCTACTACGCGTTGTGTCATTCTCGAATTGAATATGGAATCATAGGATGGGGATCTGCTACACATACGTACCTCCACAACCTGAATACGATTCAAAAAGGAATCATAAAGACCATATTGAAAGTACCAATTAGAACGCCTTCAATTGAAATTTTCAATAGCTTCGACGTACCAAATGTACAGCAAATATATGCCAAAAATATATTATTGAAGCTTTTCAAAAATAATGAATCCTCTACTAGACCATGTATGCATAACACAAGATCGAATAAAAACGATATAAAAAATATTCCAAGTTATAAAACCACTTTCGGACAAAGAAACTATACATACTTTGCAACAAAACTCCATAACATCCTTCCCCAAGACATAAAACTAATAAAAAATCCTAATGAATACAAATCAAGAATAAAAATATGGCTAAAAGAGGTCAATGAAAAAACCCTAATGAAGACATTAAAAACGACATAGAAGACAAATAAACCATATTTAAATAACTTTAGTCCGCCTCGGCACAGGACCCCCTAGTGAGGAGGACAAAGAAATACAATAATTTATACTTAATTTCACCATTATATCTTGTATGTAACAATTATTTTATATAGTCGTTAAAATAAAAATAAAAAAAAATAAAAAAAAAAAGTTTTTTTATTTATTAATTATCAGCAATGTGGTAAAATGCTGATGATTAATTTCACACATTGTTTTAGATCCTGCTCTACAAATGAGTACAGAGTGTTATGGAACGTACTTGAGTTACGACATTATTTGGAGTAAAAAATTTATATAAAATTTTGGTCTCCGGTGACTTTTTTATGTTTTTTTTTTTTAAATAATAACATTAATTATCAGAAGGTACTGGGACAGCTAGGGGCGGGGTGAGGGGTTATGCAATTATTCGGCTGAGTGACTAGTGATGACATGTGGAAGATTTTTTTTGTTCGATTTTGAAGAAATAAAATTGAAAAAAATACATCTAAAAAGTCACCGGAGTACAAATTTTCATTAACATTTTTTTATTCCAAATAATGTCAGGAATCACTAGAAGTAAGTCAACTACATCCCTCAACACCTTGTACATAACTATATATATATTTTGCAAGACAATCATTTTTATTCTACAATTGAAATATTTATGTAATTTTTTTCTACGTATAAAATGTGTAATATTTTTATTTACATTTTAAATGTGTAATATTTTTATTCTACATTTGAAATATGTAATATTTTTATTTACATTTTAAATGTGTAATATTTTTATTCTACATTTGAAATATGTAAAAATTTTTTGGCATTTTAAATGTGTAATGTTTTTATTCTACATTTGAAATATGTAATATTTTTATTTAAGTACATTTTAAATGTGTTATGTTTTTATTCTACATTTGAAATATGTAGTATTTTTATTTACATTTGAAATATGTAATATTTTTGTTTTACATTTTGCAATGTACAATATTTTTTAATTCCCTGAAAACATAATTTGTCAGTTTTGATTTTGCAAGTAAAGTTACATTGATTTTTCAATAGCAACGACTAGTAAAAATACATACTTAATATTGGCTACCAGGAGTCGGAGTAAATAACGATTTTCAATCAAAACCATCATCAATCAATGCTTCAAGGGCAAACCCGTTTTAGATAGCGGATTTTGATTCTCACGATAAGCACAATATCAACCTGGTTAGTGACCACTTGGCTAGCTTGGTGACTAGATCTGAATAGTCAAATACTTCCCAACAACGTCTTTCCCATCTTCTTGCTTTCCCATTTCCTTCAGCCTCTTAAATATTGCTAATTGGACATAATGGACATGTCGTAGTCCGACTGGCACCGGGCTTTTGCGATTCTTGGGATGTACGAAACGGCTTTAACTGTTTTTTTTTTTTTTTTTTCATCGACGATGACACATCTACCGGATCTGCCCTGATGATGGACACTGCAACGCTGTCCGAAACGTCGGCTATAGTAGGAGGTAGCGCAACACGGCATAACACCCCAAAAACTAACAACGAAAATGCTTTTGGCCGTGAAAATCTAAAAACTTATCTGGCTTTAACTGTGTTTAATGATCATGTCTGAAAAGCCGCATACCTACTGCCCAACCTTCCTCTTCCCTATCTCTTTCCCCTGTCCACTTCATTCAATCTTTAAGAGGCGGATATGGGTACCGCCGCCCAGGGAGCGTTTATTAAATAATCAAAACCTCTGTCATAGGTCACCCTAAGTGGTTCGCCGCGTTTGGTGACTTAGTAAGGATTCCCGGGTTCTTGGGGTGAGGTTTGTCCGGATCTTGATCAATTGCGTGGCACTCCGGTTAGGGGGAGACTGGTAAAAAATCTGGATCTTTATTAAAGGTCACCTTTTGACGTCTACAGCAGAACTGTCTCCGAACATCGCTATTCAATGCAGTGGAAGGGATAGATTCTTACGTCCGTCACTCCTGGACACACTGACCCTCAGATTCATTCCTTTCTCTCCTTCCTTTTCCAAAAAGAGCCTGGCCCCTGAGGAGAATTATTTTCCTCAGGGTCTCCACACAGGGGAGCTAATCTAAAATAAAATAATTTTAAAAAGACCGCAAATTGGGGATAGTTGATACTTTTGACCAGTTATCACATAAACCACACATTACAGTAAAATTAATGGTGCACTGAGAAACGAACACGAGGAAGCGGCAGATATCTATGGATAAAACGTCAAAAAACCGCGAAAAAATCGCGCGCAAATTACGAAAATACGTTCTAGAAAAAATAATCTGCTTGTTATTCGAATAAGAACATAAAGAATGTCAGTTACCTGAATTATATTGTGATTACGTTTATATTAGCATAAAACAATAACGCTATCAGCATTCCATAACAATAATATTGTTATTACAATGAACGTACATTTGAATAAAATAAAAAAATAGATTGAAATATTTTCATTACCTTTGCGCTTTCCGTAGGGCCCCAGAAACGTAGAATTCCTTCCGACGACATTGTCATTAATATATTTCACAAGTTTTTCACTATCTTCGTTGACCTTGATCGCGGCAGGGGTACGCAGAGCACCCCTGGGAGACGAAGAAGAGTCCTCCTGCATGGAGGAAGATTTGGCTCTGCCAATTTGCCTACCCGCACTAAAACTCATATTTTTACCACAACAATAACATCTGACAGCATTCACCAACGTAAAACATCAATATTCATCAGAGATTTATACAATTTTCACAGCACAATTTGATTAAAATACACTGTTTTGCGCTTATATTTTTTCTTGACTTAATAAAAACACGACAGATCTCTACGGAGCAATCGGCGATGCTCTCTGCGTTATGTTTCGACAGAGACTGAATTTGACAACGGTCGCGGGTCGGGGGGGGCGGACGGCGGGCGATATGCTGGTTTACATTTCGAAGGTGGATTTATATCGATTGCTACTGGAGCAAGTCGGAGGACAGTCAAGTTGCTTGATACTTTCTTTATTTTATTTGGGTTACCAACAGTATAATACTGAAATGAAGAATGCGAAACAGCAGCCTACAATAAAAATGGTTTATTGCTTATGGTATCTACTTAATTGTGAAACCACTTAAAGAATTCGTTGTTATACAAAAACATTGGACTTAACTAACTATATATTAACCAATAACAATTCTTACATTTATATAGGTAATTATATATTCATAATTCGACTACCATAATGCGGGCATGTGCCTAGCGCGATAGTCGAATCACCTATAAAAACTGTATACAAAGAAAAATGATGAATAAAAAATTTAAATAATTTATAATACAATGTAGGGTACATTAATTTTACCAATTACAAATTTTTACAAAGATTTTATAATAGAGAAGTGAATTTAGTGATTTGATAAGGTAAATAAAAAAATTACATAATAAGAAAAATGTTTAAGTGGGAATAGGGAGGGAGTAGAATGGGGGGAGATATTTGATAGTAACAAATAGACAAAAACTTTGGGTACGTTTGTTGTGTTTGTTTTTTTTTTTAATGTGAAATATTATTATTAGGAACATCTGGTAATCCTTTATTATGAGTACCAAAATGATATAGTGCCGCAGGTCACACAAAGTGGATCGCTACGTTTAGTGACTTACCAGGGGTGCCCGGGAGCACCCATCAATCGCTTGGAAGGCAAGTATGCTGATAATATGCGCTTTTAATATTCCTACGTTCACGGAACGGCCACGGTACAAGAAGGCGATTAACAAACGTTTCTTGTCATAATAATACTGCAGTTCTTTTTTACACATTAAATAATCGTGAGGCAAAAGATGAGACACATAATGCACGTATGTCTCATCACTATTTAATGTATAAGAAAGAACTGCAGAATTATTGTGAGTAGGAACGTATGTTTATTGCCTTTTTTGTACCGTCGCCGTTCATAAAACGCGAGAACATTAAAAGAACCTTATTAAACCACCAAATACACTTGGAACGGTGGCATAAATTATAATATTACATTAATTATGTGTTGTTGAATTTTAGAATGTTACTTACATCACAACAGAACATTATACTTTCTATTTTTAAAGTACACCATAAGTAAGAAAGAAAAATTAGATAGAGCCTAAATAGTCATAACAGATTATACAACACCCTTGAGGTGATTTTTCACAAAAACGGCGCTCAACAAATGTATTTATATCTCTTCTTGAACATACTATACACACATTATATACATGTTAACAAGAAGAACACACAAATACACACGTTATGTATATATTTTTTAGAACAAATACTATTACAAAATTTTACAGCATTGACATTTTTAGTAACAATCTAAAGAAATATCAATGTGAAGTAACGCTTACGACCGATTATTAATATGAGAGTATATAATGTATCGGCAGCATCTCCTATCCTTTTCCTATATTCCTCTTCCTCTCACCTTCCAAATTCCCAAAATTAATTATAAGATAGTAAAACTTCACTTCCAATGTACTTTAGCATAATAAACTTCTGTGGCTTGACTTCAGTTCACTTGTATATTTATCACTGTATATTATGTAAAAGCTGTTTGTTTCTTACAAAAAAATTAATATTATCTAATTCTTATTATTTAAGTAGAGAAAATAAACATTTTATTAATACACATTCATAATTATAAATAGGTGCAGGTATACTTATGCTTTGGCGGGATAGAGCGAAAGCCGATCTTTTTTACAGTTCTAATCTATGACCTTTTTTTACCTTTTTAAAATTACGTTTTTTACTTTCGTAACAGAATATTTACGGACGCAACTTGCGCAAGTCAGATCATGATGTAAACCCATCGTCCTTCGAATCTGATGGTACATTTACATGCTTGCCAAGCCTACGCAAACCTCCACACGCTCCAAGCGTACGCAAATCTCGCCTGGCATTTGGAAGCCGTTTACACGCTTGTGACTGCGTCAGTGAGCTACCAACACCCGAGCATGGCGGACGCCGAATTTGTGTAGGCTATTGCGTTTGGTTAAACTTACTTTTATTTGAAATACAAGCAAAGTATAAAAAAACAATATAATATTGTCTTGTATTATAAAAAAAAGTTATTCCAACAAAAATCATATGTTTTTTTATTGTAATAAATAATAAATCATCAATAAAAGATTATTTATTTATATTGACTTTTTAGGTAAATCCAATAAATTAAATTAGTGCATTCAAATTATGTTCTTATACATTTTAATAAGTCAGGCATGCCTCTTTCGTCATACATATGTCTCGTAATGTTAATTATCGATATACCGCATGGAGCAAAAACGGCGTGCATTCGCCGTCAGTTCTGAAATTACACTGAGCGTTTGCCGAAGCTTGCCGCTGGATCCGACCCCGACTGGATCGGCGGCAAGCTCTTGCAAGCTTACGCAAACCCTACGCAACCCTACGCAAGCCAAGGCAAACGACCTGTTTCCACGCTGGCGTTTGTGGAGGTTTGCGTAGGCTTGGCAAGCGTGGAAACGGCACATGACACTTTACCGCGATAGTAGCGCCGCGACGGTTCTTTACTTTTTCGTACAAATTAAATCGAACCAAGTCAGGTACCCACATCCACATCATTTATTTTTTTAATCTCAATAAAACATAGCTATTTCCGAATAAATCAATAAATTAAAACATTTATTTAAAGTTCAATATTTTGACTCTGTGTAAAATGGGCGGTCCGTTTGATAGATTCAAACATATTCAAAAGTCTTTGGAGCGCAGGCTTCATGTAGGTATGCTGTCCCTATTCAACCGGTATAATAATGGAAGATGCTCCGAGCATTGATCCCTTCGGTACCGGTACATAGTCGGGAAATACGTCAAACGCGCTCCCAACATATGCACACGGTTGAGATTTTGTAACAGGAGAACGGGTCGTTTGTACGACTCGTCTTTGTATTCAACAGCTCGGTTGTGAATTGCTGGCTTCTGTGATTTCTCCCTCCTACAACATGGGTCTCTTCAAGACCAATTTCCACTCCTTCCTCTCCTCAAAAAGACCCTTCACAGCATCCCCAAAGATGATATAGGCCTTTAGGGAAATTATTTTCCTCAGGGCATTCTGTTTGGAGTTAATGTTTAAAAAAGTAAGCGAAAATACTTAAGCCTCGGCAACCCGAATTTCTACCGATTTCTTACATATCTCCCTTAAACATTTGAAGGTTTTAAGCTCATGTTATTTTTGAAGATAATGTCTTGATGCTGCCCAAGCCGAAATGCAAATAATATGAAATTCCCTCGATAGAAAAAAATCGCAAAGTATGCTCCAAAAATTATTAAAAACAAGTCTGTTTCTATTATCTTATAAATTATATTTGTGAAAAAATTCACAATGTTTATTTAAATGATACTTAAGGCGATCCACTAGTACAGGAAAAAATCGAAATCAGAATTCACGCCCTTTTATGGGAGGAGTTTAAAAATACTTGAGAAAAAGCTTTTGGAAAGGTTGGAAAAGATATTTGAGTTTTTTTTTACATGTTGATTTCGTAAAGGCCTGTAAAAAACATTAATTCCTTTTTTATGCATTGTTTATTGTAATAAAACGGAATTTTTAAATTGATTTCTTTATTTTTTTCTAGGCTTATTAAAAGACTTATTAAAAAAAATGACCGATATTTTTAAGGGCCAAGGTATGTTCTACACGCAGTATTTAATTGAAGCATCTATAATACTTCTAAGCGGTCAAATTTTCAAAACTAAAACATACGTTTTTGTATGATTTTGCATTATTTGGTATGGCTTCATCTTTTGCTCTATTTTAAACGAGTCGTGTTTTATTAAACATTTTCGCAATTTTTGCATCGATTTTGGCACTGTAAATGTTAGAGCTCTCCTCTAACATTCGTAATTTCGTATCTCTCCATCTTCTTCTTTTCGAGCCCGGTTTTGGAACCTTAATGTTAAAAAAAGTAAGCTTTCAAAAAGAAGATGAAGATGCTTTGAAAGGGAGATATGTAAATATAATATAGATGTTAGAGGGAGCACGCTAATATTAAATAAAACTAATTCGGTATAATTAGTAGGTGTCAGATAAAATATTTAATAAATCGCAACTTATTTAAAAAGGGCAAAAATCTCTCGACAACTGTGTAAAGTAGAATTTTAACACATTGTGAATATTTTCAAACCTATAACACAGTGATTCCCAAAGTGGTCCAGGTGGACCCCCAGGGGTCCACAGAAAGCTCGACGGGGATCTACGTTGGTTTGATAAAAAAATGGGGGTCATGGGATAATGGGTAAAGGGATAGGGTGGAACGGCAAATTTCCATAAAGGAGGGGGCGAAATGGGATATGGGATTCCGCCCTCTCCGTTGTGTTATCCGCTCCGGGGTCCGTGGGCCAAGAGAGTTTTGGAACCACTGTTATAACAGAACAAAATGTGTTTTTGATAATTTTTGGGGCAAATTTTAATGACTAGGTACACTACTGTATATGTATAGTTTGAATTGTAAACAAGTGGCGCTCTTAAATTTTTTTCAAAATGAACCGTTGAAGTTTCAAATAGCATCCCCGATGTGAAACTGCCAAAGATAAAATTGAAAAAACTTGGAATTTCTCAGTTCGAATTTTCCGAGCAATTTTTTTCCCAATCCAATTTTTGCTTAATTCTGCGTGAAATCTCCAAACATCGTATAACAACATCAAAAAGATTAAAATTTATCTGCTCGTTTTCCTAATAAGTTCATTTTAGCAATTTTTTTCTCGATTTTCCAATTTTACTGAAAGCATTTTTTTTTTCATAAAACAAATATTTCGAAGAATGAAATATTTCCATACTTAACATAATATCAAAAAGATCTTTTAAAAAAACTATTTTCCGATAAATTTTTCGATTTTCCCAGAAGAATTTTTTTGCAGAAAAATATAATTTTCCAGGTCAAAAATTTTCTAAAACTTAAAATAACAAAAACAAATAGATAAATGTCTAAATGCTTTTTACAAAAAGTTCCTGACCCATTTTCCGGCCAATTTTTCCAGTTGAAATTTTCCAATTTTTTTCACAAAATACTAATTTCTTAAATTTCAAACTTCAGTTTATATCAAGATGGTAAATGTTTTTGGAAAAATTTCCCGAATTATTTTCCGACCAATTTTCCGATTATCTCAGAAGATTTTTTTAAATGGTGATTTTAACATTTTAGAGCTTTTAAACCGATTTGGTAAAAAAATTGATATAGGAGAGTGTTGGGGAAAAAAATTCAATTTTATGTCAAAATACACAATTTCGGCGCCGTTCTTTAATTTCATAAGTTCTGGTATTTTTCTTAGTTAATGGGAGTTAATTACTTACTAGAAATTTGTTTCATTCGTGCAGTGAATTTTAAATGTATGAAGTTATACATACATATTACCTAGGCATTCGCAAATGATTTTCATTTGGATAGAAAAATTAATAGAAGTAGATTATTGCACACGTTCTAATAATTGCTGTCGTAAACATACATACAAAAGGGAAAAACTCCACTACCAGGAAACTTTACTAAATTGGGCTAAGCCCATCAAAAAGCCGCCTACAAGGCCTAGTGGCCACCTGCTACCCGGTTTTTTTTACTGCTAGTACCTTATATTTTTTTTTACATTAGATTCACACAGGAGGCCCTGAGGAAATTAATTTCCCTCGGGGCTCGGGGCCTATGCCATCTTTGGAGATGCTGTGTAGAGGGTCTTTTAAGGAAGGAGAGGAAGATCTGGGAAGGAAAAGGGTAGAAGGGTGGGTAGGAATATGGGTGTCAATGTACCCAGGACGTATGAATATATACCTCCCACTGCGGTGTAAGGCAATGGGTCGAGAGAGTCCGGCTGGAGATAGTTACTTAGCCGTATTTTCTTAGTTTGATAGTTTCATAGAGGTCTATCTCCCTCAACCAGACCCTCCCGATCCAGCCCGCCACGCAGTGGGTGGCGTAGATGTTAAGGGTGGCAGCCGATTCGGGTAACATGGTGTCACCCCCCCCCCCCCCCCCCCCAATGAAGTTGACTTTGAGAAATTCAAAACGCAAATTTCGACTTCATAAAAAATAAAAAGTATTAATTACCAACTAGCTAGTCAAATGTGTAAAAAAAATTTTTTGATATTCTCAAAATTACCTACTTATTATTCCTTAATTATTTATTTATGTACCTACACACAACAACGTAGTACAGAGAAAAAAAAACAGATGATTGATTATTCTTCAGTCAGTTATCGATCGATTCTGCTATATTTTTTGTATTCGGATTTTGCGTTTATCAATTATCGTTTATTACAAAAAAATTAACTATCCAATCTACTTACCTTGTTTTTTGAAAAATGTCTTTCAACACTAACAAAATAATTCCCTTTACGAGTTCAAGTCAATCACAATGAACGAATGAACGAAAGAAGTGAGAATGTCGCAGGAGAAAAGCAAAGAATATTTCAGGGGAACGAAAATAAAACAGAATTTTTGGGGAATACCTAACCGAACGAGCCATAGAGCTACGAAAATATAAATAACAGACCATGTTCATGTGTGAAATATTTTTGTGGCAATATTCTACCTTCGTAATTATTTTTCACCCTCGGGTGTAACCCCCCCATCAGGTGGCACCCTAGCTACGCCACTTATGGGTAGGCAAACGCATCCGCAACCAAGACAAACCTCACCCCATGAACCCGGGCGCTCTGCTAAATCACTATGCCGACAGTTGGAAAATTATACCAAAATTTATACAAATTTAAAAAAAATCTCTTTCGTACCTACCTAATGGGTTTTTAGTTTTTATGCTCCTGTATCCAAAACTAAAGTCTCTCGTCTGTCGGCGCCTTTACTAATCAATGCAATACGGTAGTTAGGGACCTAATGACTCGTGCGTAACTAAGGAAATGCGTTTGTTTTCAAAAAAACCTCGCTGCAGTTCCAAATTATGTTTTCTCCGAGGTTGATTTGACATCAGCAATGGCGACAGACATTGCTTGATCGATTTCGTGTTTACATAGGTACACCGTTTAGTTTTGAATAGACTCATTTCCCGATAGAAATATTATTATAAATTTGTTTCGCCATGCTGTCCAAGCTTTATGTGGCCTCTGAGAAAGATAGGAGAGAAGCTCAGAAGAGAGAAAAACGGAAACAAATTGAAAAAGAAAGAAAAGAAAGGATTTTTGATCCGAGATTCAGGAAAATTGGGGTATGTTTTTGCGATCCTTTGTCTTTTTCAAACCATCTACCTTTGTACGATACACGGTGTTCGAAACTCGTAGTGCATGCCGGAAACTTTGAATCTACATCACATCACGTGGTATGACTTGATTTAAGCTTTCGGTAAATAATCCACAAGCCGCCGCATGCCGCTACAATTTCAATAACAGATTTTGAAAAGTAAACTTATCAAAAGAAACATCGGTTTCAATCGGGATAGATGGAAAAATATGCATTAAAATTCAATTTTTATTCAATAAAACTAAATATTTTCCCAGTGGATTCTTTTTCTGATTTTTCTGTCTCCAGATTATGATTTGAGTTTCGCTAATATATTCTTCATAATTAAATAAAATTTTCCATTGCCGCCATTTTTTTTTGTATGGATTTGACATTTGCAAATTTTCGTTTTAAACTAAATACGCATGAATTACTTAATTTACCCAAACGAAGAACCTAATAACCTATTTTGTGAACGTAAATAGTTATTTCTTGTAGGTAGGTAGTATTTGTTGAAATGAAATGTGATTTCCATAATCCATGCTTAAAAATGCGGCGGCTTATGGATTATTTAATGAGCTTTCGTTTTGGAGAAAAAAACAAAATCAAAAAGGGATTAACATCAGCTGTTTAATGCATTTTAAAATGCATCGAGGCGTAGGCTCGACTTCAAAAGGTTTTTTAACCCGTTAGTTGCCGAAAAAACTGTAATATATTTTTAAAAAAAATTCAGATCGAATTTTTTTATTTTGGATTCTCTGAGATGTAAATTAACAAGCTTTCCTTTTATACATCAAATTTCCGGATACCATATTGTACAATGAGTAAGTTGGTACATACTTCTATAGTTTTTTACTGTTCTTAATAATGTATTGCTCTATATTAATTTGTCATAACTGTTAGACTTTTTTCACCTCTTCTTATATTATTTGAAAACCATCAAATCGTCAACCACCACCATTTTTAATTTATGATATTTGAACATTCTCTGTCCATGTCAGTTACTCGGTCCACAACTGATCACAATTTGATCAAAAACTGAAACGGAACGAGAAAATTAAAAATGGTCCTGATCGCCGATTTGATGATTATCAAATGTGACGACAGTTTGAAACAATCCAACCTTAGTAATAATTAATAATAATAAAATTACAGCCATACATACCCACACGAAAATAAACAAAAAATTTAACAAAACAAAAAACGACTTCAAAAAATGCATTAAAAAGTTAAAAAAATAATTTCGTGCGATTGTTATTTTTGGAGTCGGAGTCAGCCAAGGTAACAACATTCATAGGTAGTTATAGGAGATCTTGACTGACACCGACTCCAAAAATAACAATCGTACGAAATTATCTTTTTACTTTTTAGTGCATTTTTGAAGTCGTTTTTTGTTTTGTTAAAATTTTTGTTTATTTTTTGATTTTTAGTGACGAGCGTGCGTAAAGAAGTTTTACTTAAAAAAAGAATCATCGAAATCTGTTGGCGTAATACCAACTACTAAACTAATACTATTGAGTTATTCGTCCATTTGTCGCGCACATACTTATTGCAAATTTAAGACAATATGGTTTTCTCATGGATCCCATTGTCAGAACTGGACCAAATTAAAATGGGACCACACGGGAAGCACCAGCTTTCTAATAAAAAATAATCATCAATATCGGTTCACCCAATCGAAAGTTCTGAGGTAACAAACATTAAAAAAAATACCGTCGAATTGATAACCTCCTCCTTTTCGAAGTCGTTTAAAAAATAACGTTTTTTTTTTCAACCAAATGTATCTAGCTAAATAGTCTTGTAAATAGGTACCTATTTAGTGGAGAAGTGTATATCACATAATATTATGCAGGTGCCTACTTAGTGAAGAAGGGGGCAAATTTCAATTTGGGAGGCAGGTATGAGTACCGCCGCCCCTGGAACCATTTATTGGATAACGAACACCTCTGTCGTAGGTCAGTGATTTAGCAGGGGTGCCCGGCATCATGGGGTGAGGTTTGTCCGGATCTTGGCGGCGGATGCGTCTGCCAACCAGCTGCTTGGCAGGCCTTATCGGGAAACAGTGGTTGAGGGAGTCTCTTTGACTTCTCCAACCGTACTCTCGCGGAACATCGCCTTGCACCGCAGTTAGAGGGATGGATTCATACATCCGTCACTACTGGACACATTGACCCCCAGATTTCTACCCACCCCTTATACCCATTTCCTTTAAGATGGTACTCAACCCAAAGAAAAAATCCATTACAGGCGGGGCTACAGGCGTGGCCTACGGCCGGGCGTTACCGGCTAAATACTCACGGCACGGGTGATTGACAAACAGCGTTGTTGGCTGCGTTTAAATATCGCACAGTGCGACAGTTCTCAATTTAACCTGGACAAATTTTAGTAAATTTCTGCAACATTATTGTTAGCAGTAATCAAATAATTTAAATAACTAGCCGTACCTACAACAACAATAAGAGATCCCAAGTAATCCTAAATCATATTTCCTTCCTTAAGTTATTAATATTTTATTTATGAAGTAATTCAAATACGATAAATATATAGTAATATATTTTTCAAACTGGTAATACATATATTATATCTTGTGGAATTTCATAGTAATGAGATTAAAAATAAAACAAATTTTAAGTTCGTTTAACTTTTATTTTATAGACTGGACCCGGGACCGGTAACGGTCATCTTCAAACTGGTACAGGAAAATAATTTTTAAGAGATTCTTGCGTGTGCAGTGGCGAACATTTAGGAATATAAAACAGATATGTATAATATGTATCAGAAAAAAATTTCCACCAATGAACTTCTTATAAAACTTATATAAATTAAAACTTTTTTATCTGCCATAGTTTACCCAATAATAATGGGATTGTTACAAAGAAAATAATTATTTTCGAAAATTATTTTTGAGGTTGAATTTTATTTTGCGGCGGGAATTTGAAAAAAATTACAAAGTTTATGACAAATTTAAAAAGCTTTAAAACGATGTATTCACATTGCTTACCTAAATCCTTCATGCCAAATAAGTGATGATATATAGACATTTATATAAGTTGTAAGTCATATGTTGTAACCAAGATAATATAATTAAAAGTGAATACACGTTATAATATTGAATAATAGTATGTATTTAGAATAAAAAAAATTTTTACGGAAAATAAATAAAATATAATAGGTATGTAAATTTATAACATTATTTCTATAAATTTTGTTTGCAGATTCTACCTAAAAACAGTTAAAATCCATGATTAATTTAATCACGCCGAGATCAGATTGCACCGAATTGATAAGTTTTGCTTGCGAACCTTCTGCTTCTGCGTCGTTTTGAAGGATTAATTAAATGCTCTGCGTTCACCTGTAGCATTTCACAGTCATTTCGTTGGCTTTGGGTTGGTTTCGTAATGGAAGTGCGTGTCTTGGTACTTTTCTTACTTTTTCAAAGTCGGCTCGGTTGCAGTCATCAATCATGGCAGTTCCATGTTTGTTGACTCTGCCTTCTTTTAATGCCGCATCTCTTTCTTCGGCAGCTGCCAACGCCATACAGTCAACAGAAGTTTCCTGCCAATTCTGAGATACTTCTGAATGTATTTTCGTATACAGCTTTGAAGACATTGTTGGTACGTCAACTGCTGCTAAAAACTCCTCTAACTGGTACTGTCCCCCGCCAATTGCCATAATTCCAGACACCGCACTCCTGTTAAGAGTTAATAACCAGACAAAGCTGAAAAATGACATTTTTGAATGAGCTCATAGACGTGTCGAAGCTTTTTACAGAAAAACGATAAATTGATTTCGAAAGATTGTTATTTTATGTGGTAAACTTATATTTTAAATTTTGAAAAAAGTAACATTTTTTTAATAAAAAAATAGTTTTACTGTTGGTCGATGGCAATATTTGTTAATTTTCAAACGAGTAAAGTTATTATACAATACATATATCATACCAAATAGTAATACAGTATTATAAAACTGTTCATTATCTAGGCAAAATATAATTTAGAATTTTAATTTAATTTCAAATAAAATCATTAAAATAAAAATCCAAGCACCCGTTTTGTGCCGAAAATACTACAACTTGACTTATTTATTACACACTTACAAATTGATTTCTCTCGGAATTTTTAACACAGAAATTTAACTTAAGACGTTATTGAAATATTAGAAATAATTTTTAACCAAAAATATTTTCTCGAGTATATAATTCTGTTGAATTTGCGACACGCTTTTGTGAATATTTTATTCTGTATTTTGACGCGCACGGCGCTAAACAAAACTCTTAGTATCTGTCGATTCACGGCAGCGAGCGGTCGTGTTGTCCGCGCCGGTCCAGTTCATAACATTTTAAATTTATTCGTCCGCTTAAAATGGGGAGAAAAATCAATAAAAAGAGAACTTTCATAAAAAAATCAAAATTACCACACCAAAAACATAACTGGGAGAAATATAACGAGAAAAAACAAAGATTAGTAATATTTAATTATCAATTTACATTGTACATACCTTATATGCTACAGGGTCGTTGGAACGAATCTGTCAGATTTATTGTGTATTTTTTATAACATGTTGTTTAATTTTTAGAGAAAAGAATCAACATTCTAAAGTAAATAATGACTGTAAAGTATGTGCAATTCAAATTTTTATTATATATATATTATTATGTACGCGTAAATGGGCTTCGACAAAGTATATTTGAGCAATGAAAATGGGTAATAACTTCAATACATTGTGATTCATGGATATTACGGTGACCGATTTATCCGTTTATACCGCGGAAATTATAAACTAGCAATACTACCCAGCCTTACCGTGTATAGGTACACGGTGTCGGGAAATATGTGGTACATTACGGTGACCGATTCAATTGTAATTACCGCGGTAATTTTTTTTTTTTTTAAACTTTCTTTATTCATTATATGTATAATGTGTGTACAGTTTTACAGGTGATTCGACTACCACGCTAGGCACATGCCCGTATTATGGTAGTTATAAACGATAATTTACTAGCATTAATACACGCAAGCAACATTGCCTTATATACACGGTGGCGGAAAACCCGTGGTACATTCCGGTGACGTAATTATAAACAATAATTCACTAACACTAATACCCGGCGTTGTGCGAATTATACGCTCGCAACATTACCTTGCATATGTATGTCGTAGGCCGATCGTAAAATCAGGCAGATCATGTTGCGCCTAGCCACATCATGATCTGATGCATCGTGAAATAGCGGCAGATCGTGATGTGCCTGAGGCGCATCGTGATCTGCCTGTTTTTACGATTGGCCTGCGACATATACAAGGTGTCGAAAAATACGTGGTACATTACGGTGACAGGTTCATTTTTATTACCGTGGTAATTATAAACAATAATTTACTTGCATAGCCGGCGTTGCGCGAGTTACACGCATACTTCATTGCCTTGTATATGCCGGCGGTCGATCGTAAAATCAGGCAGATCATGGTTCGCCTAGTTACTTCGTGAAGTGCCTGGCAGCAGATCGTGAAGTGCCTCAGACGCATCAAGAACGGCCTGATTTTACGGTTTGCCTGCGACATATACACGGTGGCGGGAAACCCGTGGTACATTACGGTGACCTAATTATGAACAATAATTTACTAGCATTAATACCCAACGTTGCGCAAATTATAGACATGCAACATTACCTTGTACACACGGTGTCAGGAAATTCGTGGTAGAAGCGGAAAACTGAGGACTCAAATTTCACCACGGGAACAGAAGCTTTTTACCATACTTTTTCTTCTATTTTTAACTTATTTATTTTTCTTTTTACGAACATATTAATTTATAAACAATAATCTGCGTAAATCGTCCTCAAATTCAATTTGATTCTGAATCTACTTTGCTTAAGACAAGTTCGTCCAGTCAATGAATGATCCAAAAGGTTTTAGGGTGCGTGAGCAGGAACCTAAGCGATTCCTTCAAAAAATTGTTAAGGGTGCTTAGGGTGTAAACATACTAAAAGTCCTGACGTCTAGGTGGTGAGTTAAGGGGTGGGGGGGAGGTCCCAATTTTCAGGTTTCCGCTTATATCTTGAAAACGGTGCGTTGCAGAGGAAAATTTTCTGAAATTAAGTAAAAGCTCATAAAATCATCTCCAACTTTTATTCTTTATGTAATTTTCGAAATCCCAGCCGTTTTTGAGTTACACGTTCTACAAACGTAGATATTTTTGAAAAAAAAACATTTTACCTCACATTTTTCATCAAACATTCCTTCATGTCGTCTAAAATATTCAACAAAGAAAATAAATTTATATTAAAGAAGTTGTAAAGAATTTAATTTACTTTTATAAGATAATTATATATATATATATATATATATATATATATATATATTTTGATGCAAATTAATCTCCAACCAGTAAATATTTACAACAATTTTAAGTTTTTTCGTAAAATATCATTTTCAGAAAAAGCTGTTTTTATCTCATTACTGACACACATTTTGTTCGTTCGCCTAATAATACGTGTGACCACAGTTTAAAGCCAATTTTTAAAGAAAGTAGAAAAAAATAATATCACTTGAAAATTTTTTAATTGTATTTTATAATGAAAATTATAATTATCTCATGACAAAATTTTACGAAAAAACTTAAAATTGCTGTAAATGTTGACCGGTTTGAGATTAATTTGCATTTGTATATATATATATATATATATATAAAAGGGAATTAAATTCTTTATAACTTCCTTAAAATAAATGTATTTCTTTGATGAATATTTTAGACGATATGAAGGAATGTTTGATGAAAAATGTAAGGTTAAATGATTTTTTCGAAAATGTCTACATTTGTGGAGCGTGTAACTTAAAAACGGCTGAAATTTCGAGAATTACGTATAAAAAAAAAGTTGTAGATAATTTTACAAGCTTTTACTTATTTTAAGAAAAAATTTCTCTGTGACGCACCGTTTTCGAGATATAAGCGGAATCCGAACATTGGGACCTTCTCCCCCTCCCCCCGCTAGCTCACACCTAGACGTCAGTACTTTTAATATGTTCAGACCCTAAGCACCCTAAACAAGTTTCTGGAGGAATCGCTTAGGGTCCTGCTCACGCACTCTACACCTCCTTCCTTGACTGGACTAAAGGTGCACATCAGCGTGGAAAATGAGACAAATATTCCTATTATCGTTTTCCAGTGATTTCGAAAGTTTACCCACATCCATTCACATTTTATTTTTATAAGATCTTTATTTGCTTTTAGCAAGCATTCATTTGTCATTTTCTATTTTTCTTTAGCTCTCCGGTAGGTTGTTTCTTTTTTTTACCCTTAGATTAATTTAACACACTAATTTCGGTAATAATTATATATTAGAAATGTGTACTCGCTTTATTTAATTTTTTGACAGATGATTTTTGAGCTTACTAACGACGTTCATTCGAAATGTAAATTTCTGACGCCTCTCTAATTTGTCCAAAAAATATATTATAAAGAAATTTGATACTGTGTTTTTGAATGGTTATGGATCGTGTTTTATATTAAGAACGACTGGTGAATCCAAATCAATATTTAAAAAAAATTGAAACGCTCTTTAGAAGTTACTTTCTGTTAAAAGAACTTAAACTTTCTCTGGTTAGAAGTTACTTTCTGTTAAACAGTGTTTTAGTAACACATTTAATAAATACTGTACAATTTCTGTTTTGAACTATTACTAATAAAAAATGTCTTTAACTGGCTGCGAAAGAGAGGCTAGACATATGCATGCACCATGCGCGTGAATTTCCCGTAAAAATTATGGTTTTAATTTGTGATTGTGTAATTCAAATCGTGTTTTTGTTAATAATTTCTGTTATAATGACCAAGTCTCTAATATATTTGTATATTCAGTATATTTTATATTATTTTCAGTTTTATTCTATTAATAATGCCATAGAGACATAGTCTCTGTTAAGATCAATGCACTAGGTGAGCCGTGGAACCAGGTCTTCATTCCCTTATCGTTCAACTCCGCCGTCAAAAATGCAATCAACTCTCCCTCCGCATCCTGGTCGGTCTCCAAAGATTTTTCGTCCATGTGTTGCTTCAGGTGAAGAAAGAGGTGTAATTCATGTCATTCATTGCCTTTTTGGTAGGGTTAGGTGGTGAACCCATTTTTTAATCCAAAAAAGTTTCGCCTTGGTTGGAAAAACAGTTCGAAGAGATCCGAGCGCATTTGCGCAACGAGCATTAATTTGCATACTCCATTTTTCCCTCAAAATCATTTGTGTGGTAGACTTACTGACATCTGGGATTAAAATTGCAAGCTTATGAACTTCAACAGGGCTAACTCCCTCTAAATTGAAAAAGCGAATAATTGAGCGCACCTCGCAGGGGGCGGGATTCGACAACGGAGCGTCTTTCTCAAACGAACGCAAAGATCGCACTGAAGCAGCTACCAAGCCGGATCACCGCTCGGTTTTTTGGGAAAGTCTGAGCTAACGCTAGTGCCACCATATTTTGAGAAACAACGAGCAAAGGTAGTTAATTCTTGGACAACCTTCACATTATTGTATTGCGGTCTGTTTTCACTGTACAACTACTAACAGTCCTACTGTTTTTATATTTTCAAGTTCTGTATATATATTATGTAGACTATACTAAAATATATGCTTGTTGCTATATATTACATATTTTTTTTATTATAATGCTGCTGTTTTTTTGGTTATCTTTATTTATAGTTGAATTACATAATTTTGGTAAAAATATAAACGTTAAAAATACAGTTTACTTTTTTTGACATTAGCTACATACAGAAAAATATTTCATAATAAGAATAAATATGTCATCTTTGGGGATGTTGTGTCGAAGGTCTTTTTAGAAAAAGGAAGGAGAGGAAGTTCTTGGAAGGAAAAAAGGTATGAGGGGTGGGTAGGAATCTGGGATCGGTGTATCCAAGAGGATGTATGAGTCTATCCTCACCACTGCAGTGCAAGGCTTCCGAGAATCCTGCAGGAGAGGTCAAAAGATCTCCCTAACCAGTCTCTTCCGATCCGGCCTGCCACACAGTTGGTGGGCAGACGCATCCGCCGCCAAGATTCAAACAAACCTTATCCCTTGAACCCGGGCAAGTAAGACACCAAACGAAACGAACCCCTTGGGGTGACCTATGGCAGAGGTGTTGGTTATCCAATAAATGGTTTCCTGGGCGGCGGTACCCATACCCGCCTCCCAAATTGGGTTCTGGATTCTGGGAAGGAAAAAGGTACCAGGAGTGGTAGGAATCTAGGGGTCCAAATTGAGTTCCGTTTCCCAAATTGGGTTCGGGATTCTGGGAAGAAAAAGGGTATCAGGGGCATGTAGGAATCTGGGAGTCAGTCCAAGAGTGACGGACATGAAAAAATCTATCCCTCCCACTGTAAGGAGATGTTTCGGAGAGTGCTGCTGGGTAGGTAAAAGATCTCCCAGGTCCAACCAGTCTCTCCTGATCCGGCCTGCCATGCAGTTGGTGGGCAGGTGCATCCGCCGCCAAGATCCGGACAAATAAATGAACCCAGGTACATGGGGTGAGGTTTTTGAAATTCAATTTAATTTAGATTACCAACAATAATCTCCCTGGTTCCCGGGCGGTAGTACCCATACCCGCCTCCCAAATTACTGATAATACCTATTGTGAGAAGAATAAATATGTAAAAATGAGATATTTCTTACAATCAAACTGAATATCACTCAGTAGAAATACAATTAAAAAACAACAACAGAATACTCATAAAAACATTTCAAAAATCAAGAAATTTGTATATTACGTAAGTACCTATTTTATACCCACTATTTTTACGCATTTCACTTGTATCTATTTATGTTTATGCACTTCGGTAAACAAATTACAAATTACTACTTATTCGGAAAAAGCTGGAACCGAGAATTCAATATCGATGTCGTCTGAACCATCCTATAGATGCCGCCAGTTGAGTGGGATATGCTGCTTGCGGCGGAGCGAATGTGGTATTTCTATCTCGTTCTAAAAAACTTCCGATCGCGAGGCCGTCTTTTGATGAAATTTGAATTTTCGGCCGCTGGTAATGCCCTCTTAATATCCAAAGATGCACAATCTTCGTCAGTCGAAAGGATCTTTTGAAAATTGCATTTAATTGTGAATTTAGACATGAGACCGGTCCTTTTTTCTGACTGTTGACTATATATTTTGAGTTTTTTTATATATACATTAATCACATTAATCAATCTACATATCATATCACTAAACATATATACATTAATCAATCTACGGCCTTCAATCAGCATCTCAGTCTTTAACGTTTGACAAACTTCCACCTGAAAGAAAAAAAAATCCAGTGTGAAATGATGATAAAACGTTTTGTACCTCTTCAATATTTTAATTAATAGTATACTGTAAATATAAGTGAAAATAAAACAATTGGAAACATCTATGTTTCTCAATAATTTGTTTCTACCTACCTCATATGGAATTGAGCAGGGATCAACATCAATATCATGAGTGCTAAGATCGAAAGTTGGTGAATTCCAGGCGTTCATTTCTGGAACAATCTCTTGTCTTCATTTAATTAAATATTATAATTTGAGGTTTTACTCATAAAGTTAAAAATAAAAATGAACATAAAAGGTTCTTACTTCAAGGTTTGGGTTGGAAACAGCATTCAAGCCAGTGCCGCAAGAACTAGAGCCAGCAAATAGAGAACAGTAAGGAGTAGACTTGAAAGTGGGTCGGTAATTTGGAGTCCACACCAAGTAAAATATTCACTCATGTTGGAGAGAGTTCAGAAGAAATTTCTGAGATTTCTGTACATGAGGGAGTACGGCTATTACCCGTGGCTCTATCCTACAGACTTTCTTTTGGGTATGCTTGGAATGAATAATCTACGGGTCAGAAGAGATGTGCACATTGCTACGCATTTCTTCAGATTGATTCGCGGATGGCTTGAAAACTCAGCTATCATGGAGAGCATTCATTTCTATGTACCCGATGGGTATCTTCGCCACCGACAGCATAGACTGTTCTATCTTCCGGCCTGCAGGACTAATTTGCCAATGGTCATGCCGGTCGGGAGAGCAATCTTGCTGTTAAACAGGATTAATTCGGATATCGACATATTTAGCATTAGTGAAGCTGCCTTTAAAAGGCAAGCTCTATTAATGCTTATATAGTTTGTGTTCTATGTAGTACAAATGTACAAATGTATTTTAAAAACGCATTGAAATGTAAAATTTTGTAATGTTTTTGAAATAATAAAATTGAATTGAATTGAATTGAATTGAACAGGACCGAATAATTTCAGGTTCATTATTCTCTGGTATATGCTGAAAAATAATATCGGTTTTTTGCAGTGTTTTTTTTATGACGCTCATTTAATCTCATAAATGTAATATTATTTAATCTTTTAAACTTACGGAAAAATTACCAAGTTGAGTGAGGATATAGAGTTTAACAAAAATGGCGTATTTTCTTTATTAGATGCGATATTGTCTTGATGATGCCCCACGGAATTTTGCCTGTAATCAAAAACACACATATACATAATAATAATAATTGGACAATTTGTAGAGCGCCGTTTTTTGTGAAAAAATCACCTCAAGGGTGATTATATATATATAAATACAGGCTATGGCTAGCAGGCCAGGCTGTCCCATGCTTACAGATGTAACAGGACGTGCCCGACAGACTTTCACCCGACAGACTTTACTGTGTATTTACTTGCCACGGCAGAATAATAATAAAATCATTTATGTAGGTGCCGCTCTAACTTGCAGATTACCTGCTATGACTATTCTATAGTGTGCGGTCTACCTGCCTATGTTTGAAGATATTGGTCTAGACAAACAGTATTATATTTTATTACCAAAACGTAATAGTCATTTGAATAATAACTATTACTGTAAACTGCTGTAATTTACAGGTAGACCGAACACTAAAGCGGCACCATTTATTTGACATATTTTTAGATAATTACCTACACATCTTACTTTTTTTATTACTTAATTCTATTGACAAAGGGGTAATTACTCAGCTACATTTTCCAGATTTCTCCTGAAATACAGGTGGCTTTAAGCAATGCCTCTAATATAATAGGTTTTATACGATAATTAAAATGAACAAAAAAAATAAATTAAAGCGTATAAAATTAAAATTCAAAATAAATAATCTAATATTTATTACAAACCTTCTCAATTCCAACAGTAGTTTGCCTCGTTGTCGTAATCTTCTTTTGTATATTCCTTTTATCCTGTTATTTCCCATATTTTACTGAAATATACGTTTATATTAGCTATGAGATTTATCTTGACTTGTGAATTTGAAAATCATTTTAACTAAGTGGATACAGTAACTCAGGGAGGTAATTATGTAACTCTATCTACAATAAATAATCTCAAGATCTACTTTACTGTACAATTTAAAAATACGAAGAATTGTTTCAAAATTCGAATGAATGTAACAAATCTTTGCATGGAAACAAAATGTCTACGTAGACTTTATTTCTAAGCAAAAAATTTTTAGGATTTTGAAAATTTTACAAACGGTCACCTTGTATATTATCTTATACTACCACAGAACCGTGAAAAATCACGGAATAAGCTGAATTCCTGATAAATCAGTTCTTATTTAGAAATTTAAAGAAAAATGGCTTTCTATTAATTTTTTTATATAATAGGTAATTATAATCATTTCCTATTTCGAAAACGACACCTTAATTGAAAAAAATTTGAGTTCACTGAAACAGATTTCACAAATGATGCACAAACTATCGAAATCTTGAGTATGCTTATGAAAAAAATTAAATATCCCATCTTTAATATCATATCAAATAAAATGTATTAACTTACGCTGGGGTTTGAAAACGCGACCTCTGGATTCGTGGTTATTAATCGCTCGTCCACAGAGGTCAGGTAAACTTCCAAATTAAAATCCAAAATGGCGACCTTAAAGTTTTATTCCTCCAAACCGAGAAAAATGACACTTCTCGGAGTATGCTTTCGTAAATATACGACTGAACTGAACTGAAAATGTAAAAAAAAATAAACTGATGAAAATATTCCACTTCCAAAAAATGCTGTGGTCTATAGCTACATAAAATTATTAATAATTTGTAAAACAATATGTATACATACATTATTTATGATTACCTAATTCTATCTTCGTTATTAGTTTTTGGGGTGTTATGCCGTGTTGCGCTACCTCCTTCTTTAGCCGACGTTTCGGACAGCGTTGCAGTGTCCATCATCGGGGCAGATACGGCCGATCCGACAGATGCCGGATGCCCTGATGATGGACACTCCAACGCTGTCCGAAACGTCGGCTAAAGAAGGAGGTAGCGCAACACGGCATAACACCCCAAAAACTAGTAACTAAAATGCTTTTGGCCGTGAAAATCTAAAAACGTGTCTACCTAATTCTACATTATGTTTGAGCAACAAAGTTCTACTACTATAATTATTTTTACTAGCGACACTATATTGCAAAGAAACTTATGATTTGAAAAAATAGGTCTAGGTACAAAACAAACTTTAAAACAATTGTAAAAAAAACATTATTGTCCATACGTTTTTAGATTTTCACGGCCAAAAACATTTTTGTTGTTTGTTTTTGGGGTGTTACACCACGTTGCGCTACCCCTTCTTTAGCCGACGTTTCGGATAGCGTTGCAGTGTCCACCATCAGGGCAGATCGGATCTTCCGGATCTGCCTGAACACCCCAAAAACAAAAATTATTGTCCATATTTTTCTGAAACTTTACCACTGTGTGTATTTTAAATTCAAATAAGTACTAAAAAAATAATATTATTTTAAAATGTGTAAACACACAAGAAATATTTTACTTACTTGTAGAAGGAGTTAAATTAAAATTAAACGAAATATTTCACTAATAGATTTTAAAAGTATTCGATTGATTAAATAAAAAAATACGTAAAAAAATCACTGTAGAGACCGGCCGGAAAGAATACGTCCTTGCTTGCCGAAACCCTTTCGGCAACTGAATAACAATGGCTTAAGTGCTTCTTAGGGATGGACGATATACATCGATGTATTGTAAACACTCGATGTATTTTAACGATGCATCGTATTGAAGCGATGTATTGTCAATACTTCAACATCGAATATACATCGATGTTTTTTATTCGATGCATCGAATACGCTAACTTTTTTTTGTGTCTATGAATGACCATAAATAAACCAATCCCAGTAAAACCAACACTACGACTGCAGTGTTTCACGTCGTTTCGTAATCAGTTCGGCCAATACAATAAAACCAAAATAACAATATGGCCGACAGAGTTTCCGCTGCATGCCGTATTTATTTATGTTCTGCTGTGTAAAGTGTAAACATTAGTTCATTTATGGTGTAAACAGTAAACACATTAGTTCATTTATGTGTGTAAATTAGAATACGAGTCAACTTATATACGAGTGTTTGCTTCGATTTATGAACAGGTGTGTGTATTAAATAGAATAATTGGTAATTATCGGTTCGGACTGGACACGCTTATTACGAATAATTTTTAGAAAAAAACTTCAGATTCGCCTTAATTACTATAAAAGGAAACTTTTTGGCTTGGGGGCGGCGGAAAATAATGCATTTTAATTTTCAATTGCGTAAAATTAAAACTCACTTCGCGAACCGATCGGTGACTGTCAGCGGCCATTAGGCACGTCGCTTTTATGTTGGTATCACTGATACATTGCAAAGAACTAACATTTGTTTTTATTTCACAGACAATCAATCATAATTACACAAACCCGCTAGACAAACCCTGCTTTGCCAAACAAACCATTCAAAACCTGGGATGTTTTTTTATAGTTTGATGACATGCAGCTTTCGTAGTTTAACCGTGTTTTTACGTATCCCACGAAGTTGGCCACAGAAGTATTCAGTTATTTGCAATGTATCAGGGATACCAACATAACAGTGACGTACCTGATAGCCGCGATTTGACATCGTGTAGATTCGCGAAGTGAATTTTAATTTACGCAATTGAAAATTAAAATGCATTATTTTCCGCCGCCCCCAAGCCAAAAAGTTTCCTTTTATAGTAATTAAGGCGAATCTAAAGTTTTTTTCTAAAAAATTATTTGTAATAAGCGTGTCCAGTCCCAACCGATATTTACCATACTTTTAAAGTATTTTTAATTGTTTTAATGAAAATAAATATACAAAATTCAATACTAATAAACTATAAAGACCAACATATTAAATTACAATATAATATTACACTAAAATATTGACATCAGCGATGAGAGATAGCCTCGTATCATTCGCCCAGTACAGGTGAAATGTCAGATACTTGAGGATACCCATCAGCGGTGGATTTGAAAATGCCATATCGCAGTGAGAATCCAAAGGCTCGTGATCCTTCTTAATCCACCGGAGATCTGCTCTCCGTCCATGGGAAGTTGTGGCGTCAACGGGCTGTCTTTGGGGCACGATGCAGGACTCTGGCTGTTGCCTCTCTTCCAAACTCTATAATTGAAAACATAATACTTTCATTTAAAACCCAGCTACGTTTTTAGCGAAAACAAAATGAAAAAGCAGTGTTTTTGAATGGAAATCATATTTATCTATCAGATTAGACATGTATATACAGTATAATAATTATTTTCAACAGAAAAATTCTATATCTTACCTGTAATGTTATGCAGAAATCCCCGATAAGTCAAACTGTCAAACCGTTGAATGCTGTCAGACGCCTTTTGACTGTGCTGCCAGTATGCGATTTGTTATATTCCAACAAGCGATACACAAAATACGGGGCTGTTTGTTTCAGAAAAGCGTATTTGATGAATAATAAGCGCGTAATTATTTGAATAATTTGCATGCTTACATTGTTTCAAAGTTCGACTCCCCCCCCCCCCCCCCCCGACGTGGGTTTTGATTTGTACCACCGAATGTAGGAAATTTCACATCAGAAATACATCGATGCATCGGAAAACATCGATGTATTTCTCAATACATCGTATTAACATCGATGCAACCGTTCGATGCATTACATCGGAAAAAACATCGATGTATTTTTTCAATGTCCATCCCTAGTGCTTCTCTTCCTGCATAGAAACATAATGGGGGGCAACGGCGTTTTGAAGTAACTACGGTTGGGTATCTCTTGTCAGGCCCGAAATTTGATTTTTCAAAGTGGTGGATTTTAATTAATTCTGATGAACATATGAATAAAATCTAAAATGTATTCAGATTAAACACCATGGAATACATGAATTCATCGCATAGAAAAATAAAATTGATCATAACGCTAAAGTTGTAGTTGTACAACGTATTACAATTTTTTAAAGGCGTTGTACGTTAAAAAAACTGATGATGACATACTGTTTTTATTAATCTAAAATATAAATAACTCGCTTCCCTTATGCGACATCATTTTTGTTTTTTTAATTTAATTACAATTTCGCCAAAATAAATTAAAATGTGAGCCTCGGGCAAAACCTCGATGACCGAGGTTGTGTCTCGCCTTAAAAGACCCCCCACACAGCATCCCCAAAGATGACGAAGGCCCTAAGGGGAATTATTTTCCTCAAGGCCTCCTGTGGCTGTTAGCTAATAGCTCAATTGGTGGAGCTCTCGCCTGGTAAGTCCCGAGTTTGAGTCCCGGTTGCACTGCCTCTCTTTCTGTGTTTTTCTATTTCATATATTATGTATGATTTGGTTCAATTTTTTTTTTTGATTCTAAAGATTCTTTTGTAATCCTCTAACTAGCTACGGCTTATGCAATACCCTTTCACAAGGGCGTAGCTAGGATTTTGTTAAGGGGGTGCAGGTGGGGGGGGGGGGGGGGGGGGTAGAGAAGTGTGACAAGGGGTATGGAAGGTTATCAGCTCTGTGACGTCACATGTAAAAAAAATTTGAACTTTTGTTTTGATTATTTTTAGATGTAAAATTGCAAAATATGTGACGTCACACTAGGGGGGAGGAAGATCTCACAAATGTGACAGGGAGGGGGGGGGGGAATCATGAAATTCGTGTGACGTAATTTATGGCTGGCCCCTTGGCTCATGTGGGCATTTTGTTAACGAGGTACTAACTAAAATTTTGGCTGACTAACTTAAGTAGGTATAAGTCCCAATTCTGTGTCTGAGGCCCTCAGGGCCCTAACCGTATTTTAAATTATAAGAAAAGAAGCAATAAAACAATAAAAGACAGATATTTTACTTCAAAAATACATTTGAAACCGTATACGGTCGAAGTTGTATAAATTCACGTAAAAATAATACATAAAAAAAGGAGAAGTAAAATACAAATAAACGTACAATCTTTAGTTAGATACGTAAGTTATGCGGGTACAAAAAAAAAGCTTTTCTAATATTTATCCCAACTTTCCACGATGCACAAACATGAAAAGGTAATACCTAATAAAAATTAAATTGATTCTCACAAACAACAGGCTACCGACGTAATATTACTTAACGGTTTGTGAGCATTCCTGCATCTTTTAGGGGGGGGGGCAGCTGCCCCCCCCCCCTGCCCGTACCTCGCTACGCCCTTGCCCTTTCATGTTTCTCACTAACTAAATATGAATATGTTTCATTTTAAACAAAGGTGGACATTGCGGCTTTGGACAGACAAATAGAAGAGAATAAGCTAAAGAGGGAGACAGAGAAACGTCTGGACAAGGCTTTCACCAACCAGTTTGACAGGGATTGCTTTCTAGCTTTCCAGTTGGATGAAAAGGAAAAAGAGGTAATTAACTCCTTCCGTAATGTATAATTGTTTCGTACCTAATGCCGTTGGTTCCTGATGGCTCTGTGCTGCTTTCCGCCAATGGTGGAGCTAGGATTTGATCATTGAGTTTGGATCAGTGCAATGTGTAGGTAGTAGGTACTGTGGGCAGAAACACCGCCACCAAGACTTGGACAAACCTCACCCGCAGTCCTGCTAAGTCACCAAATGTGCAATCCACTTGGGATGACCTGAGGCAGAGGTGTTGGTTATCCAATGAATGTGAACGGTTCAGCTGGAGCGGGCTCTTGAACTCGGGTTCATCGAGGGAAGTGTATCCTACTCCTACTCCTTTTTAAAACCGACTACTCCCAGAGAACCCGGTCCAGGACTCGGACCCAAACCCGGAACTCGGAGCCGGATTCGGAGCCGGAACACGACGGCTTCCACCGTCCGAGCCATTCGCCAGTCGGAAACAGGACCCGGGTTCGAGCTGTTTTGCGGGTCCCGGCTCCGAGATCCGGCTTTGGCGAACCCGTGCATCTCGATTGCTGCAACAGCACCGAGTACCCGTTCCGCACCCAATAACTCGGACCCGGGACTTGCTTCTAGAACTCGAGTACTTTTAAAAGGAAGCACGTCTCGGAGGCCTACAGCAAAGTACAGAACTTACCCATTCCTAGTTTGTGGGATGAAGGTACCCATATCCGCCTCTCGAAGGTAGGATATAGATAAAATTTTGAAACCTAGCAAAGATTAATGTTTATATTGTGCTTTCTTTTAGATATAACTTTATAATTTTCCTCTTGTAATATTTGAATAAAGGCATTTACTTATACATGATTAATAGTTAACATTTTTATTAAAATTATTAAACTCTTAATTCGACTGTTGTGAATTCCTGCAATTAACATCTACCTACACGACCAACTAGAAAAACATTAACATTTTATATACGTACATCTCATTTCATCAATGATTTGCATTCTCCAATACAACGTTTACATAGTCTTGGTAACAAATACTTAAACAATATGGATGTATTTGACTATAATTTGAACTTAGCAAACTTCAAACGCCATATTATTTGTACACTATGTATTTCTACCTATCCCATAAACTAATAACAACAATTTTAAACATTAGGTACCTACGTTATGTCAACTCCTATATTTTATGGATTTTACTGTGTTTCTTATATTTTATGTTACCAGTATTTTGTTAACGCTTATATTTTATGTAACCTATATTTTGTTTTTAACATGTAATTTTGTTTTTAACATTAATTATAATATAATAAAACTTCATCTCCGATGTACTTTAGCATAAGAAACCTCTGTGGCTTGACTCCAGTTCAATTATATATTTATCACTGTATATGTATTATGTAAAAGCTGTTTGTTTCTTACAAATAAATAAATAAATAAATAAAGTAATATGTTACCTGTATTTGGTAATCTCATTACTTTCACTGTAATTAAAACAAAAAAACATGTACCTACTGCATTCTATGTAAAAGCCCGATTGGGCGTTTAAATAAATAAAATAATTTTCAGTATTTACAGTATTTCAAACACGAAAACATGTAAAATGTGACCTTAAAACGGAGTCCCCCCTAAAGACATATTTTTTTCTAAAAAATTGTAAAACAAAGAAAAAATAAATAAATAAAAGTAAATAAACAAATCCAAAAAAAAAAAAAGAATTTAAGCGAGCAAGTTTTTATGGCAGAATATTTTCTTGTAAGATTGTTGTGTATTGTCTGTATTCTCTAAAGATATTGAAATATAATGAGATGTGCTATCCGCAGTTTTGACTAGGTGAGACTGCGCTTCCGGGTGTCGCCGGTATTGTTTACCAATTAACGAATAAACTAAATGAACAAATAATCAACAAATAAACTAAATGAACGCTACACCAAATGAATGAATTCTTTCCGTATTCAAACTATATTGTTAACTAATACTAATGCACACCTTCAAAATATCAAGGAAATGAACAAATTCTTTTCGTATGCAAACTACCCTGAATAGGTAGTAGTTCGGCGACTGTCGCGCGGACATCATAGCATATCTCTTTTGTATTTGAATATCTTTGGTATTCTCAAAAATTTATTCACGATTGGAGGAGTTATTGCAGGAGATTGTTTTTTCATATTGTAAATAATTTGGTTAATACATTACAGCAATCTTGATGGGACAATATTAGTAAAACGTTTATTATTATTAATCATGACAATATCTAATAATTCAGAAAAACTTTTTTTCATCACTATACCTACATGTAGTAACAGTTGACATATTAATTTTATTTTTAAAAGAAAGATACATATATCGTTGCATCTTATAATCAACAAATATTTGACGGCCGGCGTAGCGCAGCGGTAAGGTGCTTGACTCGCACACCGAAGGCCGCGGGATCGAATCCCGGCGTGGCAAATAAATTTTATTTGATTAATTTGTGTTATTTCACAATTTATTCATTTAAAATAACATATATATAGTATATTTGCGACACGTTCCAGAGTGGAAGATACTCCCTGTATCGCCCTGGTGTAAGACCACCATTCAGAATTGAAACGTTGCTTGAAATGGCATTAACCGTGTTTGGTGACCAGATCTGAATAGCCAGGTACTTCCCCACCTTTATCTTCCCTATTTCCTTCCCTTCCGCCATAGTCTCACTGGCTTCAGACGGGAGCAGTTGGGATTCTTCGGTATTCATATAAAAAAAAAACTTCCATGTTGGCCATTCCAGGACAGGCGAAGAATCAAAGAAGAGATCAACGAATACCGCAGGAAGTTCCAGAGGAAAGAGGATCGCAGGGAGTATGACCTGAATGATCCAGAAGGTCTGAAGAAACAGCTGGCCCCGAGGTGTGACGGCACCGCGGAGATCAGCCTAGCCTCGGCGCAGAAGTAAGAAACTTGTTTATATTATTATATATTAGGTAACTAACAGAGTTGGGGAATGGTGAGGTGTTACTTAGAGAGCAAGCAGGACTATTAGGCACTCCTAGGCACTAGGTACTACCACCTTAGGAGGCGTAAGAAATGTGAAAAGGATAACATCTATGTCAAAAGTCATCGCGAACCAGATGCTGTTCTTTGGCTGCTGAGTGGGCCTCTTTGACTAATATACGATATAATTGAAAATAAAAGTAGGTAGGTAGTAAGTAAGTGAAAACATTCCTTTGAGAACAATATGACAATAAGAAGTGAACTGGAATACGCTAGTGGTGTATGGGCTCCGTACCAAACTAAATATGCTGGAACAAATCCTGAAGAATAAGGCTCTTTGACGAATATATAATATAATTGAAAATAAAAGAAGGTAGGTACTAAGTAAGTGAAAACATTCCTTTGAGAAAAATATGACACCATAAGAAGTAATCTGGAGTACGCTAGTGGTGTATGGGCTCCGTACCAAACTAAATATGCTGGAACAAATTCTGAAGAATTTCCTTAAATATGTCTACATTTGGACGTATGAAACTTATCCAAGGTTTATGCACCATATGGACTTAAAACTTGAAGCAACAAGTAAATTTAGCCTAGAAACTAGACGATATATAAATCCAGCAATATTTACTTTTAATATAATTTATAACTCTATTGATAGTCTGTTCCTCTTGGAATTCTGTGGCTTATACGTGCCTGAAAACTTCAGACGTAGTAGTCGCCACAACTTGTTCAAAATATCACAAGGCAGAAGTCTCAAGCCGGGAGATAAAACAGTCTATGCTGCCGGTGACGGAGATAACCATCGGGAACATAGAAACTAATGCTCTCCATGATAGCCAAGTTTTCGAACCATCCACAAATCAGTCTGAAGAAATGTGTTACAATGAGCACATCCCTTCTGACCTGTGGATGGTTTATACCAAGCATGCCCAAGAGAAAGTCGGTAGGGTAGAGCCACGGGTGAGGCCATACTTCCTCAGATAAAGAAATCTCAGAAATTTCTTCTGAACCCTATCCAACATGAGAGGGTTCAACAACAACAACTCCTCTCAAAAGCGACCACTGGTCTGTGGTGTCAATATCCAGTTTGATGGGAAGAAGTCTCAGATACCTGGGAAGCTGCAGTGGAACCAGAAAACATTGAATAACAACTCTAGTGGAATAGGAGACAACACAACGGGCCTATAGCCTGAATGCTTACGTGAGCTATGAAAACCGTCAACCATATTATGATAAGCATCTCTAAGATATCAATATTATCTCTAAGATAATAATTATATTGTGAAACTGGAAATTAATTATGTTCTAACCAATATGAACATCGCAAGCTTGTCTTGGCACACATTCATTGCTTCATTTACATGCAAACACCTTTGTGTGCATTGACTTATAGCAGAATGTTAAATATATATTATACTGATATAATATATATTTCTGTATGCAGACCCCCTCTGACCCCCACCATAATACTGAAGAAGAACCATGTACATAATTATTTAAATACATTTAATTGTTTCAGGTTTGAGGGGGAAGACATCCGGAGTGTGGAAAGGACTAAAGCAATGGCGGCGCAGAGATTAGCTTGGCTACAACAACAGGTGTGTTCATTCATACAATTTATTGACCCAGATGCAATGTTCGATAGCATTATAAGCAGTAAGCTGGAGTAAATCCAGAAAAAAATCATTAGGTATATATCTATATACGGACGCATAGAACTTATTCAGTGTTCAGGTACCATACGGACTTACTTGAGGTTTTAATGCAGTGCGTAACTCTATAGAGAGCTCATTCCTATTGAAATGCCATGGCTTACAAAACTGTCTGAAAACTTCCAATGCTTCAGAAACACACAGAGCATCCATTAGAATTGACGTTTGATCCAGTTAAATGTTCATTGTAAATAAGACGATAAATAAACACGACTCTAACCCGACAAACCGAGCATCATTGAAATTCCCGATCATCTAAGAAGTTTTGTTTTTAGAGGAAACCACAGGACATCACAGTAAAAATAACAATTAACAATAGTGTGACAAGTACACATAAAAACAAGTGTACGATATATTATTATATAAAAAGAGAAAAGTACAGTATGCTTCATATTATAGTTCATAGATGGCACTGTTTCCAAATAAAATAATGATGTGTTTCATATTGTAGTTCATAGATGGTACTGTTTCCAAATACAATAATGATGTGTTTCATATTGTAGTTCATAGATGGCACTGTTTCCAAATACAATAATGATGTGTTTCATATTGTAGTTCATAGATGGCACTGTTTCCAAATACAATAATGATGTGTTTCATATTGTAGTTCATAGACGGCACTGTTTCCAAATACAATAATGATGTGTTTCATATTGCAGTTCATAGATGGCACTGTTTCCAAATACAATAATGATGTGTTTCAAATTGTAGTTCATAGATGGTACTGTTTCCAGATAAAAGAGCGCAAGAGCATCGAGGAGGAGCACAAGGCGGCGGACGAGTCGTACCGGAGAGCCACCACGGCGCGGGACCAGAGGGCCCTGCAGCTGGAGAGCATCGAGAGAGAGTGTCGACAGAAACTGGAAGCTGCTAATGCGGCCTTCAATAAGGCGCTGGTAAACCAATCATCATGTTATATGTACTCGTAAAATATTCAGCAATTTAAATGATTCCATGATAAAATGTAACTGTAACAAAACATTGAAGAAAACCCTCCGCACAGCCAGGGCCGGATTAACCATGTCGGGGCCCCTAGGCAATGCACGTCTCGGGGCCCCTTTACCAACGGGGGCGGAGGGGGGGGGGTGGAAGGGGCCGCCCCGGACCACTGGTCCTCGGGTACCTCCAAACGCCTCCGAGTTCCCTTGATCAAATCCTTAACTAGGCTTTTAAGCACCAGGACGCTGTAAAAACTTTTTTTGTAATTTGTTTTTAATTTCATTTTCTGAAAGATGTATCTGTTAAGAAATTCGAAAAATTGACGGAGATACAGCATTTTACGTGAAACAGTTTGTATGTTTTTATCCTTAAAAACTTTGAATGCGTTTTTCTCTAAACTTTTTTAACACATTTTTCAGCCTCTATACATCCGATTTGCATGCACTAAGTCTTAAACTGTTCGAAAATCTAGTGTTTATGGCACCACGTAGGTGAATTTTGATATCTTCAAAAAAGACCAGCTAAGGAAAATTTTCATTGTTAAAAAAAAAAATAGAAGGGGTCCCTTTATGAAAAAATCCCAAAGTGGTGCCACACTGACTGGATTTTCTAACAGATTAAGATTTACGAGTAGTGCATGCATATCGGATGTATAATTTTTCTAATATGTTGAAAAAAGCAGTTTCGAGAAAAACGCGTTTAAAGTTGTGCTGTACGTTAATTCAAAATTAAAACGGTTTCATACAGAATTCTGTATCTTCGTCAATTTTATGAATTTCCTTAACATTTGGTGAGCGAATTATTAACAATGCATCTTTTTTTTTAAATTATTTATTAACCAAGATAAGCACATAATACATATATATATATTTTTTTTTTTTCAGTTTCAAGTACAATTTTTTTGTATATACCACCTTACGAGGCTGAGCCTGTTCCGATGAGGTGGCAGGAATTTAATGAAATTTTGATACCTTAATCTTGTAAGATAAAATTTAAAAAAAAATTTAATTTTCATTTGAAAAGATAAATTGAATGAAGGGAAAATAAAAAGAAAAAAAAAAGAAAAGAGATGAGAAATATAACAAATAAGAAATATAAAATAATTATTTAAGAATAATAAGAAATATAAAAAAATATATTATTGTTTGAGAGGAAAAGAGAAAGATACAGGCGTTTAGTTTGTTGTTATTTTGTACAAGTTATCTGCCCGCAGTATACAATGCCTTTGTTGAATATCCACGTATGAATGTTGTGTTTTAGATTAGTATTTTTTGTCACATTAATATCTTTTATAACTTTATCAGAAAATGAATAAAAAAAAATTACAATTCTTTCTTACAGTGTACTGGTGCCTTAAAGTCTTGTTTGGAATTTGATTAAGGGAACATGGAGGCGTTTGGAGGCCCTCCAGAGTCAGAGACCCGTGTGAACTGAATAAAAAGTATTTAAAATTATATAAACTTCTTAAACTGGGGGGGGGGGCCTCATTCTGATTTGCCGCCCCTGGCCTCTGGCAGGCTCAGTTCACCACTGCACTTTACCCTTTCTAACTTAAAAAAAAAAAAATTCTACCACAATGTAATTTTATTCATAATTCATCTGCTTTTTAGGAAGGTATGCCATCACCCCATTCAATAAAAAAATACAAATACGAATACAATAGTGCAATGAACAGTCTTATCACTAAAGTGATCTCTTCCAGACAACCTTCGTACGAAGAGATACAAAGAACTTTAGCAAGCAGATATGTAGTGTTCACTAAAGCTTGTACAACATTTATATTTTAAAAATATAATTAGAAATAAAATCAAAAAAAAGATAAATTAAAACAAAACAAATGCTTATAATTTGTTGTTTTATTTAATGCATGTAATGTTATTAACCTGTAAATGTTCCTAATTAAAATTTTAAAAAATTAAAACACCTTGAAAGCTGACTTTTTCCAAAATGGGTGCCAGAGTTGCTCACTAATTGAGATTCGAACCATTGACGCAAGTCATTTTTTCTTGGGGCGCAGGGCCCCTAGCCGATGCGGGGCCCCTAGGCAGTTGCCTACTCTGCCTTAGGGATAATCCGGTACTGCGCACAGCATCCCCAAAGAAGACGTAGACCCTGAGTGGAATTATTTATACAAAATACTCAATTTAATACTTTTCAGAATTTATTGTGATACAGAAAGACTCAAATATGTTTACTCAAAACAAATCAAAATAGACTTTTTTCACTTGGAATGTTATATTTCGAGACATAAAACATACATGGCTCTAGTGTAGATAGATCTTAGAGGTTGTAGACTTATTATCCGACAGATGAAGTGGGTATTATATGTATAGGTTTGCCGTTTGCCCCTCCATGTTCAAAATCAAAATGGGCCAGCAGTGAGGTTTCTAGCAAGAGATTTGCCTCCAGGCCATCCTACACACTCTTTCTTGATTACAAGAGTTTTTAGTTTAAATTAATAAAGACAGTGTTTTGTTGAAAAAATGGTTATTATTATCAAGTACAATTCACAACAGAAATATTGTATATTTTGTAGGCAGACGAGCGCAGGCAACGTGACACTATCCGCCACGAGAACGAGCAGCAGGACAACAAGGCAGAGATCTACAATAACCTGACTTCGGGCATGCTGGCCGAGGCTCACCTGGCTGCAGCCAGCGCCCTGGGGCCCACGCGCAAGGTGGGCGCCATGTACAAGGGCATGACGCAGGCGGACAAGGACCGCATCAGGAAGACGCAGCAGGAGCAGATCATACAGAATAAGGTGTTTCTATCTCATATCATTTTCTCCCTCTTATCCTATTCGGGTTGGGACTCATCGCCTCAACCAGGTGTCCCTGTACTGCGCTACTTCGTCCATAGTGGGTCCAATTTCTCAGAGCAGTTGTGTTCAACACAATATCTCGTCTCGTATGCAATACCAACCCAACAGGTACTGCAATACTAATCTTTTAATTGATCAATCTTTTATGTTGTGTATTGAAATACTTTCTTGAATTACATATTAATAATCCATTTCAAATTGGCAATATCAGTTTTTCATACAAATCAATTTAGATCAAACTAACTTCTAGGGATCAAATCCACTTATCTTTTTCTCTGAGGATATTCTTTACTCTGAGATGAAAGAGTAATAATACAAAATAATGTGACTCAAAAATACTAATGATGTCCACAGGCCAAGCGCGAAGCAGAACAACTGCTGCACTGTCACTGGGAAGATCTTTCCAACAGTATCTTGAAGAATGTCTACATCAAGGACTGCGATGAAAAAAGACGAATGAAGTAAGAATTTCCTTTCGTTTTTACTTTTTTTTAATATTTTTTTATATGAATACCGCACTAGAGTCCCAACTGCTCCCGTCTGAAGCCAGTGAGACTATGGCATCCCCAATTGGGGTATTTGGTGAGGCTGAAGGTAGTGGGGAGGGGAATGAGATAGGGAAGAGGAAGGTGGGGAAGTACCTGGCTATTCAGATCTGGTCACCAAACACGGCTAATGCCATTTCAAGCAACGTTTCAATTCTGAATGGTGGTCTTACACCAGGGTGATACTGAAAGTATCTCCCACTCTGGGAATTCCACTATACTAGACTATATCCTCGCTTACTAGACTATAATAGCGGATACTCTTTTGTGCGCAAGAGACCCAACTGCTCCCATTTGAAGCCAGTGAGACTATGGCATCCCCAATAAGGGTATGTTGTGAGGCTGATTGTTAGGCGGAGGGGAAGGAGATAGGATAGATCAGTGGTCTTCAACCTTTTCGAGCGGCGTACCCCTTGACTCTTACTACAAATTTGTTGTTCCCCGTACCCTCTATCTATCTTTTGTACACGTGTAATGAAAGTGGTGTTTCATTTGTAATTCTTAATAATTTCTTTATTATGTACATGATTTTAACAATCAAGTCACACAAACACAATTTTATTCAGAGTGTAACACGACTTCAGGCATTTTTAACCAGTGCTTCTACATGCGTGCCACGTTATTGCATACCCCCAATTTGGCTTTGGGGGTACGCGTACCACAGATTGAAAACCACTGGGATAGATGAAGGCGGGCGAAGTTCCTAGCACCAATGTCACCGAACATTTCAAGAAGCGTTCCAATTCTGATGAAGATACTCTCAGTATTATTCTGGTGAAGAATGAAGAGAGTATCTTCCACTCTGAGGTGTGTCGCAAAAAATACTCAATTGCTGACCTTGTAGAAATCACAAGTGCACCCCAGTGTTGAGGCAGCCACCTCAGGTCTGATACCCCAAAGAACACTTGACTTTTGCAGAAATGGGGGGTCAGTGAATTATTTACCTTTTTCATGAATCTTTTTGTGTTTCAGAGAAAAGGCTCAGCAGATTGTGAAAGATAACGAGGAACTGTCGGTTCAGCAAGGCAGAAATAAGTTCTACCAGAACAGAGTCATGAACTCAAACCAACCCACTGATGAATTCTACCGCCAGTTCAATTCCTCCACAAGATAAATTCCTTTTAAAAATGTTTTCTACACAGCCGTCGACTATTGCTAAAATAAAGTTAATTTGCACTGCTAGGTATCCAAAAAATAGTTTAAATTAAAGCATTCGTAAATACAGAACAAATTATGAATAATAAAATTAAACAGAACGAGATGAAGAGATAACCCGTCAAGCGAGAGTTTTGGGAGCATTGTGTGAGTTCAATCTTCCTTACTCACTTTAAATCCGAATTTACATTACACAACAGGTTGCGCAAAAATTGTTTCATGACATTAGTTGTACTGCTAAGTTTCACATGTAAACATAATATAGTTCATCATTCATGCATTAGTTGTATGCCACAAAATTAGAATCGTGCTAGCATAAAATTAATGCACAACTAGTGGTATACAACTAAATGCACAGTGTAAAAAAGTGAAGCAACTCGATAGTGCCATGATTGCCGTGTTACTGAAGGTTGCACGACACTAAATTTGCACAATTTTCGCCAACTTCTTGTTGTCTGCCCCAATGTCTTTGTTTTTGTCGGGTGTTTTGTAAAACATTTTGTCGCAGAAGACCTGCCTTAACAATTGCATATCGCAATCCCATGTGAATTTTATTATCATGGTGAAACACAGTTTTGTGCGGAAATAAGGCCTAAATTAGGCCTATAGCTGGATCACGAAACAGGCCTACAAGGCACTTCTTGTGTTATTCTTTGTTCTGTAGCTATGCACAAATGCAAATTCATGCTCGGCGATTTGGCTATGTCGAACATGTTAAACTCTAACATATCACCAAGTTGCTATCAAATGTTGGCAATGGTATAAGCATAAACTGATGCTAGGTATATCTTTATATTTTGATCTGGCATCTATTAGTTGACAGTACCTTTCTTTTTTGTAAATATGTAGCAACGTAGTGCTGTAAATTCTGTCGAACACTGAGCAAGAATTATGGACCTTGAATATTTTTCGCCCTCGATATCGAACAAAAATACATCAAGCGAGTCGGTACTCACGTTGAGACATGTTCGAATGAGAGTAAAGCCATCGAGCATGTACGAGCCTTGTGATTTTAACTATACATTGCACAGCATTTAAAATTTATCTTGTATTTGTGTATGTAAACTTGTTGTTTTTGGAATTCTTAAATATACAAATTAAACCTGTAACACGATATTCATTGTAAAATATCTTGAAGGAAGAACAATCCATGAAAAATACTCATCAAATTCAAAACTTTATTCAAATTCAAACTTAACTACAGCTTCAAATGATGGCCAGTGTGCCAATGGGATGATAATGGAGCTGTCAGTGGCAGGACATTATTATTATTTTTTTACATTAGCTCCATACAGGAGGCCCTAAGAAAAAAAATCCTTCAGGGCCTGTCATCTTTGAGAATACTGAGTGGATGGTCTTCTTATGGAAAATAAATTCTGGGAACGAAAAAGGTATGAGGGGTGGGTAGGAACCTGTGGTTCAATGTGCCCAGGAGTGACAGACGTATGGATCCAACCTCCCACTGAAGTGCAAGGCCTCCCTCAACCAGTCTCTCCCTATCCGGACCGCCACGCAGTAGATGGGCAAACGCACCTGCCGCCAAGACCTAGACAATTCATCCGATGAACCCAGACACCCCTGCTATGTCACCAAACGTATCGTATAATGCATAAGTGTAGGAGCAAACGTCAAACAGCTGATTTTGCTCATTGTTTTGTGATTATTGGTGTGAAGCTAGTTTTAAAAGGAAATCAGAACAGAGAGTGAAACTTTACAGAGCTAAATTAAATTTAAAAATTATTGGGATAGATGTAAAGTCTAGCTCAGGGTAATAACAAAGTTATCCAGACACGCACCAAATTTTGAGTTCTATTATAAGAAAAAAGGATAGGTTGGTTAGGTATTATTTTTAATTCTTCATAATCAATCATTAATACTTATTATGACCCGGTCGATTTGACACAATACGTTTTATTGACAGTTATTTGATGTCATAATAGAGTTAACTTCGTTTTTTGGACGTTTGAAAATTTTCCTCATCAATTTTTTTTTGATTTCGTAAAACGATTGATTTTATTTTAAGGTTACGGTTTTTTAATATAAAGATTTTATTTTTTCTCATAAATCTTGTGTTTTAACTTCAGATAATAATACATACAGATTTTTTCAGGTAATCTCAAAATGAAAAACGTTAATATTAGAGAAATAATAGGAACAAGATTATTACACTAGCTCAACCTTTTAAGGTTGAGCCGCTGAATGAACTTTGACTCTAGCACCCCCCGGGTTTTAATATATAGCTCTCTGATAAATTTGTTTTCCTGTTTCTTTGAAAACTTGGCTCTTCTTACTTGAAAATCTACCAATCCCTTCCATAGTTCAACAAAACAACACACATTTGCACCTAATATAATAGGCAACGCAGCGAAAGTTGGAAGCAATAAAAAGCTCAGCTTTGAATGTATTTGTGCAACGCTTCCCACCGGTGAGGATTAGCCATTTATCTTGTTTACGCCTACTTATTATAACTAGCGGAAGAGGGACAACAAGTAGTGTATTAGATGCTCGTAAAACAATATTGTTAAGAAGCTGACAGCGTGTCCTATTCCTATCAGTTCCAATTCGGTTGGTGCGTGATATCGTGAGCATAATGCTGTAGAAATGAGATCCCTGAGGCGTATGTGTGGTAAAACCACCTACGATCGTGTGAGAAACGTGGAGATCCGCAAAGAACGCAAGGCTGATGTAAGCGTAATAAGTAAGATTAATAAAGGGACGCTCAGATGGTTTGAGCGTGTAGAGCGGAATGAGCTAGAGTGCTAAGATTGAAAAATTCGACGTTTTTCGAAATTTCAATATTTTGTGTGAAGATTTTTTATTCAGGGTAGGCGCATACCTATAGGTATGCCTACGCTAGATAAAAATCTTCATACAAGTCCAGTCTTAGCCCTTTAGCTCACAAAAATTTCTTTGCACGCCCCTGTGAAGAGAATATATGACGCAAATGTGCATCGTAGAAGAAGTCGGGGACGCCTGAGGAAGACATGGCACGACCAAATGAATCAGATACTTGAGTCGGGCCATGTCAAGAGTCAGAAAAATAGAAGAGCACGTATGAGACGATGTATGAATGTGAATGAGGCAAGGAGTGTGTTCCAAGATCGAGTTGTTTGGAGGTTCGTCCTCTCTGTCTACCGCTGCGGAGAAACGGCGAGATGGTTAGTTAGTTAATCACATGGTTATTAATACATTCATTTGTGTCAACTTTCCTGCCACCATTTGTTATTTTACTTTTGATCTCATTGCAATATCTATTAATATATAATTCAATCTTGAAGATTATCACATTCAAATAAACTATTTTGTAACCTTCAGTATTTTAATAAAAATTAAACAATATTCGGCATGTCAAAAAAACATTCCATTTACACGCTTCAGCTTCGAACTCTGAATTGCGAAATAATTGTTTTTTTAAATTGTTTTTTTAAACAATACAACTAACTACTAACGATGAACACAGTTATGCATATCTGTGCGTGTTCTGTGATGAAATCAACTGAAGATGATAGATCTATAACATAAATAACAATTATTTTTATAAAAAACTAGTCAAGTTTAATTTGAATAAATAGTATAGTTATACTTATTTTTATATTCATACCAAATAAAAATTTATATTTCCATAAAAATCTATACATAAACATACATTTCCATGTTTATGAATATCTATTAATTTTGAATTTCCATAAAACTCACAAATTTTGTTTTTTTGCCACCTTTAGTAATACTCTTCGTCAGCGAAAATTATCAATCACATTTTCCGTATTTCCGTGTGTGGACATATTTACCTGAAAAAATTAGGATATATAATGCACCTCACCTCACAGCCATAAATAATATTTAAAAGTTACATTAATTATGCGTATTGCCACACTGAGTCTGCGCACGCGCATCTTGTCATGACGCTTATTTCGTCTGGTGTGTTGGTACCTCTCATTATTTGATGCAAATTCAGTAGAGTTTGGAAATTCGCTTCGAGAGCATTCACTATGGCTGTCGCTTATAAGTTGAACGATTTAGTTTGGTAGGTTTCCTGCTAAAACTTTCAAAGACTATTATATTATGTTGTTGTGAACAGATTACTTATCATCTTGAATAGTGTAATTAATTTATTGTGTTTTTTTACAGGGCGAAAATGAAGGGATTCAGCCCATGGCCAGGCCGGGTGAGAGACGAAACCGTTATTTATATTGTCAAATAATCACTTCGGAAGACTTGCGTCATAAATTCGTTGTCAAAATTTAGTTTTGTCGTCAGTTTCAACAGTTTATTTACATTTGTGCAACATTTTGAAGTTTCGGATATTTTGCCTTTCTTTGAACAATATAGCGCGGGAAACAATAATTTTCGAGTTTCCGAGGGCGTAGTCAAACCACTTTCTCTATTTTTGACTAATTAAAATAATAATAATTGATTGTTTAAATATTGCAGACAGTTTGTGTAAAGTTTTGTTAGCTTATCCGTCAAAATAACAAAACATAACCTAAAATGTATTGTGTACTTTCGGAGTTTTGAAATGTTGTTATTTTTGTAGGTCGCTCAACCTACCAGTGACATGAAGCACCCCTCGAAGAAGAATGTTCCCGTTCAGTGCATTTACTTCTTCGGATCTAACAACTAGTAAGTCACCATTATTCTATTTTAATAATTTCCAATATTCAGGTTTTGTGTTTTTTTTTTTTATTTGAATACTAACTCTTCCTCTGATCGATCATTCTTTCGAAAATTCGTTTTTGTGCAAATATTTCTGTATCTCTGTACTGCTGCATATTTCTCTGATTATATTTCTAACAAAATAATTGTTCTACGTTTTTGTGAAAATCTTATAGTTTAGGGACTTGAGAATCATTTCTTGTAGTGATATATTTTTTAATGTATTTGAAAGACTTAATCTATGATATTTTGAAATTCAGAATATTTGCTACTGAAAATGAACATGCTTTATGTTAAAAAAGACGGTACATAATGTATGGGAAAATGTGAGAATGGTTGTATTGCATACAAATCACTCCGAGGTGCAAAAAATTTAAAGACATTGTTTAATCAATGAAGAAGAAAATAATACCAAAACATCTAAACCAAACATGAAGCAGAACAAGACACAGAAAATAAAAGGTAATGACCGCAACTGGCAATCGAACCCAGGATCTATGTCTTACTGGGTTAACAACGCCTCCAACCACTCGGCCATTGTGACCAAATTTTTTAATGTTGATCTAAATTTAAATATAGCCGTTTTTGGAACTGATTTGCACTAATTTTTCTGTGGCAGCCAAATGAATGTCTTATTTTTCTGTGGCGGCAAACTGGATGTCTTATTTTTCTATGGCGGCAAACTGGATGTCCTTTATTTTTATTATTATTCTTCTCTACAAAACCTGCTAAACAAAATGGCCGCCAACTGATAGTCTTATTTTTCTGTGGAGGCAAACTGGATGTCTTATTTTTCTGTGGCGGCAAACTAGATGTCTTTTTTTTCTGTGGCGGCAAACTGGATGTCTTTTTTTTTTTAATTATTATTCTTCTCTATAAAACCTGCTAAACAGCCAGAGTAGTTTGTAAGCAGGTTAATTTAACAATTATGTCACTAAAACTTTTAACTTTTTTTTGGAAATTGACCACTTGAATGATGAAGATGTGTGGTTGTTCAGTTTTCGATTTGGCCATTCGATCATAACTCCAAATATTAATACTGAAATATACAAACTGCTTGCTGTCAATGATCCCAAATAGATTTCAATGTTTTTCCGATATTTTTAGGTTTTATAAAAAAAAAAAAATTATTGTTAAATTTATAATTCATTTTAATTTATAAAAATCACCTACCTAAATTTTGATAGTTATTGCTCGAGGGTTAAAAAAATTGACTCATTTTAAAAAACAATAAACAGCTGATAGCCCAGCATCGTAGCCAAAGATTTTTAAAAATATTTATTGAAAATCTTTTAACTTCAAACACGATTCACTGGTTTACAAAAACTCAAATAAAAAATAGTTATACAACAAAATCGACTCCAAATGTGAATAAAATTTTTTTTCCCTAACTTTCAGCTTTTACACAATACAACTTATTAATGAAAACAAAAAACATGAACACACACAGAATGTCATCTTTGGAGATGCTGTGTGGAGTGAAAAATTACAATAGTATGCAACAAATAGAGGTAGAAGAATAATATATATTTTTGTAAACTTTTATTTATTTAGATTATACTTACAATAATCTATTTATATAAAGGAGTGTCTGTATGTTTGTGGCGGACGGGCGGTAGATACAAATCCTCAGTTTTATTCCGAGGTTGCTGAAATTTTGCACACTTGATCTTTAAAACAAGAGGAAGGTTACTGTCTTAGTTGATTTCGAAAAGAGTTCTGTGTGAAGCACGGGCAATGCCGGGGACTTCAGCTAGTATTCAAATAAAGTATAGTACACGCCAAAATTTAAGACTTGCCTGAGCGACGATTTTTGATCAACCGGTCTGAAAGTTTGGTGTGTATGATAATTTCCTCTGAAATTTCAATCTTCGTAAGCCCTAACTGCCTATAGACAACACCTTCACTACCTTTTGCCCGAGGATTATTAAACCTTCCAACACTTGTTGATTGTGCAGACTTATTATGAAGAAGTCTTCGGTTGTTAGGTCTCTTCCATCCTTGCTGTTTGTCTTGCCCAGTATTATTGACAGGTCTTCAAGCAATCGTACGTCATTTTATTCAATTGAAAAAGATAGCTGTAGTATATAGGATTAGACATGTAGTTTCAACAGATGTCATACAGATAGTTATATATTGTTTTTAGGTGTCTCAACAGATGTCAGTTAAGTAGTACCTTAGAAGAGGATCAACTGTCGTCCTTCGTGTCTATCACAAAGGGTTTGGGAAATAGCCGAAAGCATATCGTGACGACTGAACTCTCACTGTGTTTGCGCGCCCAGCTTCATAATAACTTAGAGCCTCCTATAGAACGGACGTCTGATTCAGTTAAAACTTCATTGTAAATAAAACAACTTGTAATCTCAACGAACCTCGATCTTATTTGGAGTATTACCGAACACATTTCAAGTAATCTGAATCACTGGGATTAGAGTACAGTATTTTGGTCACTAGTCCATCTGATGTTCAGTTTACCTCTGCTTCTCTTTTCAAACTTATAATATTGGGATTCCAACAGTCAACTGTCAGCCAGCCTTGCATTCTTTCCGGATCTCCACAATTAAATCCACATCACGGTCATGGTTTTACTACATGTACGCCACAGGGATTTCATATTTACAGCTACTTTCATCCTTCCTCTAATAGTTCTTCTTCCATACGTCAGCGTTGGATCAGCATTATATTTTGGACTGCTAGCTTCGCTTCTTTGGACAACTTATTATTGTAATTCCTGCATTCACCTTTCTTCCATTGTCCTTATGAACCTTTCCATCTCTTGTGAACATAATCCTCAAATAACCTCTAGGATATTATCTACATATTCACTAAAAACAAAGGAGTCACCTCTGGGATGGAGCATTAAAATACTTGATAAACCTACTTGATTCTGTGCAAAAGAGGGCGGTCCGTCTGATTGACAATCCGTTGTTAACAGACCGATTGCCGTCTCTAATGCTCAGGCGCAGTGTAAGCTTGCTGAGCCTGCTCTAAAGGTGTTTCTGGGTGGCAATACAGTTCTTATGAGATATCTCATTAAAAACAATAATTCTTTGAGCTCTCCTGGTTGCAACACCCAAATTACGGCAGAATTGCACGGGAGATCTCTTATAATCTTCAGTTCCATATCAGTTGAGGCCATAAGCAAAGGAACAAAGCGATATGTGGCATGAAAGCAGTTGTCAAGCTACGGCCAAATTGCACAGACTATCAAAGGAATGTTATGCATTTGTAGCTGGAGAAACCGGAGTTAGGGTGCCTTGTGTTGTGTATTGGTGCAATTGCAGTAATATGCGCTTGGTCTCATGCTAATAATGATTCGTGTCCATTCTCCCTTATGGTTTAGGCATTCCATCAAAATAAGTAATGTGACTAAATGTGGCATTTTGTTTCCTTAGCGGGTGGATCGAGGAGAGCAACCTGAAGCCCTTCCATGAATTCAGGGAGCAGCTGGTTAAGTCCTGCAAGACGGCCGCCTTCAAGGAAGCCATCACCCAGATTGATGCCTACATCGCGGATCCAGAGGTAATTATCACTTACTACTCCTTCAATTTAAAAACTATTATTTAGTGCATGAGGTAGGTAACTAGATCATAGAACAGTTCCTCAATGATTATTCTATTCTTCTTTTTTTTGCTTTAACTATACCCAGGATGCCCTGAGAAAAGGCATTTCTCTCAGGGCCTGTGTCATCTTTGAAGATGCTATGTGGAGGGTCTTTTTCAGGAGAGGAAGGAGTGAACATGTTGTAGGAGGGAGGAAAGAAACAGAGGCAGGAAAATCATTCCACAACAGAGCTGTTGAACTCAAGAACGAGTCGTAGAAGTAACCCAAGGCAAATGTCAATTGTGTAGATATGTTGTGCGCGCATTTGGCACGTTTCTCAACTATTTACCGGTGCCGAAGGGAGCTTTCAAACGGACCGCCCATTTCTGCACAGAGTCAAGTGTTTTTCAGGTATTTTGGAACTCCAGATCAGAGATGGCTGCCAAATTCAACAGTGGATAACAAAGAGGCACTGGACAATTTTGCAAGTGTTAATTTACTATGTACTGACAAAGATAGATGGTCGAAAATTCATACTGATAATAATTTACAGTGCAATATTATTTTATCTCCCCAGTCAGGAGCACTCCTGACCTGGTGCCACTGGTATAATATAAGGGAGCACTGTATTTTTAGGGCTTGGAATGCAGAGTGGTTTCAAACATTCTCTGTATCGTTCTGGTTAAAGTCCACCTTTCAGAATTGAAACATTGATTGAAATGGCTTATGCGATATTTAATGGTCAAATCAAGGTACTTCTCAACTTTTCTCTGTCTCATCTCCTTCCTCTTCCCTCTTTTCTTCCCCACCCCACTCCTTTCAATTTCAAAATATATGCCAATTGGGGATGCCGTAAGTCTCGCTGGCTCCAGACATTTGGGAGCAGTTGGGACTCTTGTGCAGTTTACACATTTCCAAAGGAGATTAGAGTTGATTCAGCCAGTATAAACAACAACCTAGAATGGAATCGGAATGTAGGAGAGACCAGGGATTATGGGATGAATTAGAGCATTGATGGTGGGTGTCATCTTTGGCGATACTTTACCAAGTCTTGGAGGTGAAGAGTAAAGTTTCTTGAAATGAAAAATGACCCTGTTATCATGGCGCTTGGTTTAGCTTGTTTCCTGAAGGGATCAATGATGCTAGTTCATCGGAACGCCTTGAATTGAAGTATCTGTAGATCAGACAAAATCCCCACCTGTTGATCTTTTTCTGTTTTGTAAATTATATTTCTAATAAACATGTATCTTCTTCTCCAGAAATTCGCCAATGATGAAGTGCCTGAAAATTCTGACGAGCAGTTTGATAAGCTGAAAGACGGAGTTTCGGATGATGAGAAGCCGACTCCCAAAGCAACTCCTGCCAAAGCAAAGAAGGTATAAAATATATATCTTTTATTTTAGATAATATAAACAAGGGAGATAAGAGAAAAACGCTTAGATATCTTAGAAGTAAAAAAAATCCCTTAATAATAATGCGTCGTTTATCAATAAACAAAAAATATTATCTTTATAATCCTATCTTAGATATGTTCCCTTTCGATGTCTGTGCTGTTTCCTTCCCCCACTCTTCATTAATCGCTAGTCGCACCCCCACTCTACCAAAACACTTCTTAACACATTGTACTAAACCCACTGTTTTGTAATTGTTAAGTCATTATATGTTTGCCCCGATGAAGGATTGGTCGTTCTGAAACCGGTCGGCGTTAATAAAATGTGTGTGGTTCTAACAAAGAAATGTTGTTTCATTTATTTATTTACAAAGGAGATGGGCTATAAACCATTATTAGTATGAAAGTGTCAACATTGGTCACCCGTACAACTCCAAATCGCATCTATGCACAGCATATCCCCACCTTTGTGTCTGTTCGTACAGTTTAGTCAAAGCTCGGTGACAGTCAGCACGCTTCTGCGTCACATCCCTCCTTGTTTCTATTATCTATGGTGACATCTCCCAAAAACTCCCTACTTCACTCACGGTTATACACAGTTTTATTTTATTACAAAAGGAACCGGTTTCAAAATGATTTCTAGTACAGATCTTTTCACTAAGCATAACTTATATTGAAAATGAAGTAATTTGGTTAACCGCTGAGTATCAGACTGTCTCTCTGACTGCTAGCCGAGTGTTCACCTATCTACCAACTAGCGACTGCCTCCTACATGCAGTAGAAGAGGCACTACATTAACAACCAGTTTAGCGATTTTGTAGGGCCGATTTAGGCAGGGTCTTTGGGAAGGAATTTGTTTTATTAATTGTTTTTGTGTTTAATTCTTAGAACACCATTTAATATATATATATTTTTAAAATTAATTAAATTATTATTTTAATTAAATTGGTTATTTTAATTAATTTAATTTAAATTATAATTTTATCAATTTAGTTTCTAATGCTATTATTTTTTCAGTAAATCAGTTTAACCGGTAATAAATCATTTTGGGCACTTTCTAAATTGAAATTTAGAATCATAAAAATAATTCGTATCAAAGTGGTTTAACTACAGTTTTAAAATGGCCTTGTAAGCCGAAACAGCTGTCACAATAATAAAAAAATACTTGTAGAACTTAATAATAACATTAGTAAATTTAGGAAAAATGGAATTTGTTAGTGTGGGTCTTGAGTGGTCTGCTCTTCGTCGCCTCAGTTCGTATTTGTCCAACAGACCATTTTTGATTTTATTCAATCTCCGCTTTAAACTTAAAAATAAAGTTTAAAAATGATAGTTAATCACTTAACTAAGAATAATTTAGACTAACGAGACCTTTACGGAATTAGCTTTATCAAACACCTATCATAATGTTTAATTGAAATAATGCAAAAAAACCTTCTCATGTAAAATTTTCTAATGGTCTGTTGGACAAATACAAACCAAGGCGACGTCTTGTCAACCAAGTTAGTAACTGGTGTGCAGGGTGCAGGGCATTTATTTTTTTGGGCTCCATTTAAATACCTGTAGAGCAGACTTGGAATATCTTTGCTTCTTTTATGCATTAGAGATGGCAATTGATCTGTTAAGAATAGCTTTTTTATCAGGCGAATGAACCGCCTTACTTTGCTCAGAGTGAAAATATTTATTCAAGTATTTTAGAGCTCTAGCTCTGAGGTTTTTTGAATGTGAATACACTCCGTTGGGAGCTTGTGGGATTATGGCATCACCAATTGGGGTGTGTTATGAGGCTTTAAGGAATGTAGTAGGAAAGGTGATGGGGAAGTAGAAATGAGGTGGTTACCTAAAACAATTGTTGAACGTACGTGAGTCTCTGTGGTTGAGGGGCAAGGCTCTCAACTAGAATCCGAAGTCAAATAAATTTTATTTGATTAATTTGTGTTAATTTACAATTTTTTATTTTTTTTTTACATTAACTCCACACAGGAGACCCTGAGGAAAATAATTTCCCTCAGGGCCTATGTCATCTGAGATGCTGTGTGGAGGGTCTTTTTTGAGGAGAGGAAGGAATGAACATTGGTCTTGAAGAGACCCATGTTGTAGGAAGGAGGAAACACAGAGGCCTGCAAATCGCTCCACAGCCAATTAATTAATTGGTAAAATATATATATATATATTTTTTTTTTTTTTATATAGTAAATTTGCGGCACGTTCCAGAGTGGAAGATACTCTCGTATCGCCCTGTTGTTAGAATTGAAACATTGAATTGAATTGAAATGGCTTGCTGTTTGGTGACCAGAACTGAATAGCCAGGAACTTCCCCGCCTTCCTCTTCCCATCTCCTTCCCCTCCCCACTACCTTCAGCCTCATAACATATCCAATTGGGAATGCCATGATCTTACTGGCTCCAGACAGAAAAAGTTATCATGTGCAATATACACAACACAGGTATAAAGGAAATGAAATGAAATTCCCGTCGCAAAAAGTAGTACTTTGGAGCAAAAAATCACATGATTTTTACGTGTCTCACCATTATTTAATCTCTAAGAAAAAACATAGCGGTAAGGAACGTATGTTTATTTATTTTTTTCTCCCGACACGGTATCGTTACCATGAAACATCACGATAAATATAAAAGTGCCCATTTTGATGATTTTTTTTTGTTGTTCATTGTTACCGATTAACAGTTATTGAAGTTCTCCGGATCAGCTAGTCTTAATATATAAAGCGAAGTCGGGTTTGTTACATTTTTTATAACTCAAGAACGGTTGGACCGATTTTTATGATTTGTTGGATTTTTCTCGACTCCGAATAGCGGAATAGCTATTAAAACTTTGGAAAAATTCATGAAAAAAATAATTATTATGAAAATTCTTTTCCTCAAAAATTTTGTATGGAATGAATTCTCGTCTTTTGAAAGAGCTGCAGGAATATTGTGATAAGTATTATATTGAATAGTGAGTGAATTCAAATGTCAATGCGCTGATTGTTTTACTTTTATTCTTAAACATATAATGCTGCCCCTCTTTCTTTCACACTAAATGTCAACAGTCGAAAATGGGACAAATAATGAATGTATGTCTGCACCCCTCCAAAGGAAAAATAAATCTATCTAATATTGTATCTAAATGCGAAAGTTTGTATGGATGTATGTGTGTTTGTAACTCTTTCACGCAAAAACTACTGAATGAATTTTAATGAATCTTTACAATAATATAGCTCATCGATCAGAATAACATATAGGCTATATATAATGGTAAGCTCTGGCATTATGAAATTTGTATAAATGAAAATGTGTGTATTTCATATATTTTAGCGGTAGGGAGGAGGGGAACGGGGGAGGTGGGGTTCACGGAGAGAGAAGAGACGAGGGAGGGGGAAGCGCGGGGAAGGTGGAAGGGAACGGGGACGCATGGGAAAGAACATGCAGGGAGAATCAATTTATTTCTTTGAACGGCATTGCAACGCATGCCGTGGACTAGCTAGTAAAAAATAAAAAATAAATTTTTAGCTATGTATATCCTTTATTTAATTTATGCAAGTATCAAGGGGTGATGTATGAATGTGGATAAAGCAGTACTGGCACGCTAGTTGGGGCTGACGCTGTGATGTGTGGCTGTGAACTCTCTCTGATCTCTTTATGGTGCATGCTTATTACACTTTACACATGTCCCTGTCACCTGCTCATTCCATATTGGAATATGGACAATTTATTTTTATCTAACAAATAAATAAGTTATAATAAAATGTCGTAAAAATAATAAGAACATATCGATAGTGGAAATTTGAAATGCTGTAAAGAACAATAAAACCCAAAATGATGATATTTCTTTGAAAATAAGTGTCTTTTATGACGTGCATTTTAAGAGGAATTTTTTTCTGAAAATTAAAGATAAATTTATTGCATTGTTGTTACAGAAATACAAAAAATTTTAAGTATTCTGAAAGATCTATTCAATGTTATTTCATAATAAAAATTAAAATTATTGGTCTACAAAAACAGGAGATATGTATAATTTTTTTTAAATAAAAAACTTTCTTTTTTCGCTCTCCTGAACAATTAACATTTTGTCCTTTACAGAATGAGTCAGCAACCTTTTGTTGTAAAAGGGCCAAATATTTTGTGTGGGGATTAATACTGGCCGCACTCAGGTCACTTGTCATTACAGTATACCTGATATTTGGTGACTTAGCAGGGATGCCTGGGTTCATGGGGTGAGGTATGTCTAGGTCTTGGCGGCGGATGCGTCTGCCCAGCTGCTACTGCGGGCCGGATCGATTCATAGATCGGGAATTGATTCATACTTCCATCACTCGTGGACATACTGACACCCAGATTCCTATCCACCCCTCATACCTTTTTCCTTCCCAGAACTTCCTATCCTATCCTTCCCTTCCTTAAAAGACCCCCCTTACGGCATCCCCTAAGATGACACTTCCCTAAGATTCCCTACACTGAGGGAAATTATTTTCCTCAGGGCCTCCTGTGTGGAGCTATTGTTAAAAAACAACCTACAAAATTTATGTACAAATATTTTTGTTTTAAAAATAAAATGTTTATTGTATATTTTTATGACATTTATCGTAGTTAATAAAATCAATGAGATTTTTGTTGTTGTATTTGATTTGCAAGTTTTCTTATATTAGCTTACATTTACTTACAGTAGAGTCACGTAGTATTATGTCTAAATGTGAATCCTACATTCGAGAACAGTGTTTGTTTTCTCAATAATTCAGAATTGAAAAAGCTTGCTCGCAAATTTATGTACTACCAAACATAGTAATTATTTGCTCAGCAAACCATTTTAACTCCTTGTAGTTTTCAGAAGGCAAACCCCCATTGTTATCCATCAAGTTTTTCCTTTATAAGCCATTTTAAGTGTGGCAAATCTCCCCCGCTTCGTTCCCTTTTTCGCTCCCTTTTACTCCGTTGTGTATGATATCGTCCGTCACATGCGTTGGGGCGAGAAACTTGCGGGCCGCACCAAGACGCCCCGAGGGCCGCAGGTTGCCGACCCGTGCTTCACAGCATTTCAAATTTCCATGATCGATGTGTATCATTACATTCTTTATTTTATAAAAAATTATTAACATAAATCATTAGCATAAATCTTTAAAGACCTGATTTACATTGAATTATCTATGCTTACCTTTAAAATGTGTGTAGGATAGCTTTTTACGACAGGGCTGAAAAACCTTTTTTTTAAAGCTTTCACACTAAAAATGTTGGATAACTTTTTGTCAGATAAAAAAAATTCTTTTACACAAAGCACAACTTTTTCTACAATTCAGGTATTTTTGTTTGCCCGGTGCAAGTTATGGCAATTTCAGGACACTTTTTTCATCACATCTTCCTTACCTTACTTTTGTTTTATTTTCCCCTAAGTAAATAAATCAATAATAATAAATCAATCAATAAATAAATCGAATTATTTATTTTGTGATTTATATAACTTCATAACTAACATAACCCAACCCTGATATAAATATTTATATTTTCCAACTGCAGTGGTGCTGAAAGAGGCTTTTATTGATAAGAATATAAAAAAATATTTGTGATGACTATTTAGCACTATTATTCTGGATTATATTTTTGTAAATAAATGTGATGAATAAATAGATGTAACATATATAAATAAATATTGTGAACTATATATTTGAAAAAAATTAACACCAATAAATTTTTTTAGGTGAAAATAATTAACCTCAAATTAATAAACAATTACACATTTTAATTGATATTATTTTCAATCATTTTGTACAATTAGTTATTTTTAATATTTTTTTCCTTTATTTATCTTTATTACTTTTACTATTTTAATTTTTAACATCTTAATTAATTTAGACTATTTTAAAGAAAAAATAAATTTTATCATTATTTTTATTTTTCAATATTATAGATTTATTTTATTAGTTATTTATTATTTTTTAATATTATATGTTTTTTCTATTTTTAATAATTAATTTTGCATTTTATTATCTTGATTAGTATTTATTTATTTGGTCTATTGTTTATTTTATTTTTTTCTTAATATCTTTAATAACTTGATTTTTGTCACCTTTTACCTACTATTTTTATTTATTTATTTAATGCTAATAGCAATACAATTATTATAGGCACTCCACACAATCTGACTTGCAAAACCAGACATGTCAGGTCAGATCGGGAGGCCAAACCACCGTCCAAAATTATTATTATTATTCCCTTGTCTGGGGCATTGTAATAATAATAACTAGCACTTAACCTGCAGGCGGCTTTTAGTTCGGCTTCGCTCAGCTTGAGTGTTGGTGACCATTTTATAAATCTGACAGGAACTGGTTCCATACATAGCCAGTTCCTCGGATCCACTGTGATCCAGTGACAGCTAGTCACCGAGACAAGGTAACAGTGACAAAGTAACCGAGACACGCAGTGACGTCATATGTAATTTATAGCCGCGTGATACTATTATTCACAATTCCATATCCGAAAACATACTAAAAGTCTATAAATCCATAGCACTTATACCTAAGTGGGAAACGTCCACATGCGAGCTGCTGACGGAAGTAGCGGCATCTTTGGACATATTCTTGAATTAAAAACCGAATTACAACGATTGCTTTGCTTGAAATTTCACATAAACAGACGTTATTTGTGGGGCGGTGCGTAAGGCGTGGTGTCAGAAATGCAATCAAAGTCGGGTTCTGAAATTCAACCACGCAGACAGAAGGGTAGTAATACTGTTTGATAATTTGGTTAGCTGTTCAATATGTCGAGTTTTATCATCTGCGGTGCTTTTTTTGTGTGTGCTATGTACATAAATAATCTCAGAATGTTAACCACTCGAGCGACAGCGCAATTTTTAACTTTTTCCTCTGATTGCTCGTTATTTTTTGGTGACCATTTTGAATATTTTCCGCCGGCATTAAAAATCATACCTCCGAATTTTAATATGGAAAAATTGAAAAAAAAAATAATGCATTTAGGGAAAATTTGTCGAAAACTGGCAGCAAAGCAATCCGAGGTATTTTAAATGGTGCCATATTGTGGCAAAAAGCGCTCCAATGGTTAAAAATCAAAATCCACCCACCATAGTAAGTGAAAAATGTGGCTTCTGTAATGATGGAGGACTAACTATTAGGGGATCGAACCAGCAATGCCCGAGTGGGAACCAATAACTACAACGCTACCGACCGGTCGGTCATGATATTTAAAAACACATAATTTTTTTCATCTGCAGCGCTTTTCCTTTGTTTTTTTTCTTACATTTTTTTATGCACAGTGTTTCAATGTGGGTTTTATGATATTAAAACACTTGTGACTTATTACACAGACGACATTTTATTCAGCTCTTTATTAGCTCCCTGACATTACACAAGTGAAGTAGACCATAGACATGTTACAATAATCTAGTCATAGTTTATTCATAGAGATGTGACACACAGGAAGGGGGGAAAGGTTGGGAGCCTTTGCGCTATACGCAAATGATGACGACGGGCGATCAGACAGGCAGCCACAAGCGCACTGACTGAGCAGGCTCGCACACACACGAGTGACGGCGATGGTCGCGTGGCTTTCCAAAAATTTTACATATTCATATGGCCCGTGACCAAAACTAATTGCCGACCACTAATCTAAGTGTTAGAAAGAGAAATCATCAAGCTTTATATTAAAATGTAGAAGTTAACCATAGAAAAATTAATATGTGCTCCGCCGTATAACCGTAATTTGAGAAAATTTAATGAAACTATTTGAGTTTAATTAATTTTTTTTTATGAAATGACAAAAAATTCAGGTGAAGACAAGTTTATGGTACATAAAATGTCTAATAAAATAACTAGTTTTTTTTTTTTTTAATATGTAATTTTAGTTAGAAAAAATGTGAGATGAACCATTTTTAAAACTTTTGCAATCTAATTTGTAATATCTAAAAAAATTACACATTTGTTTCTAATTATAATGTTTGAAAGCATATTTCATCACCTTTCAAATACAGTTTTTAGTTTTTGGATAAATTCAGAAATATTCCATTTATTTGGATTTTATTGCAAAGTGGAAATTTTCTGACCTTCTGATAGAATATGCCTGAGGCCTGAGGAGTAATCATACACTACACTGCACTTACATATAAACAAATTCAACACTTTATAGATTCAAAAAAATTTACATAAATTTTAAAATTTACCATCAAAACTTACGTTTAAAATTTTTTTTAATAGGTTCAGAAGTTGACATTAAAAATCGATAACATCTTTAAAAATGTAAACTGATTCTGGAAATTTTAGTTTTCAAAATATACACGGTACGAAAGGGTTAAACAGGAATGATGCGTGTAAATGTCAACTTTGTACAGGGTGTCGGTGGGTAAAGTGTAACTTTGTTAAGTGATTCTTCATGATGGTGAAAGTAAAAAAGATTATTTTTTTTACTTCTTTTTCTTCGATGGCGCTACAGCCCATATCGAGCTTTGGCCTCCTGCAACAGTCGCCTCCAACTCCTCCTGTCCTCAGCGGCTGACTTCCAATTTGGTACTTGGTGAAGCTGTGCCGCATCCCCTCTTACCTTGTCTTCCCACCTCAGTCTGGGTCTTCCCACTTTTCTCTTTCCACCTGGGTGTCCAGTCAAAATTCTTTTTGGAACGCATGTATTTTTTTTTACTATGTAGACAGATTTTGTGTTTGTTTGAATGACTAGGCTCGTCCATAACAGGAATATACTATGTAAATATATTATCTGTACACAGGGGTAACAGCACTTACCCGAAGTATTTTAACCAGCGATTCCTGAGCATGTTTGGAGTAAAAAATGTTGATGCCATTTTGCTTTTATAGCTTATCAAGTCACTTGATAAGCACTGCTTCTCGTTTTAGCAGCACGGTAACACTAAACAGCATGCATATCGCTTAAACCTGTGGCAACGTAAAGGGGTGTGATCAGTAACAGTGTATGATTTTTGTTTTTAACCCTTGACCCGTCGTGGGGGTCTTTAAAAGCCCAGGTTTTACAGGAATGCTAATAATGTACATTTTAAATGTTCCCACTGATTAATTATTTAGGTAGCTTCCTAAAAGGCGCTTCCTTAACGCTAGCGCCGCCAACATTCAGTCTGCGCATGTGCGATGTGAGATACAGACTTGTGTTTCGATGTGAGGCTAAAAAAAAATCAACAACATTCAATGAAAAACCAAGTTTATCTGTTTTTCATTGTATTTTGTTGATTTTTTTGGTAATAAAAGTCTGTATCTATCTCAAACAGTTATAAGTTTGATAGAAATTGGTTAGATTTTTTTTTTAAAGTTTTCCATTGAAAAAGTATGATTCTAAATTATAAAAAAAATGTTCCTTGTTGATTTTTAAGGTTTTACAATGAAAATAAATATCTAATTTTTAATATTTCTTTTTATTTCAATGCAGTCATTATCACCTGACTATAATCCGTTAAAGTAACATATAAATGTAAGGTATAACAACAATTTAATCATATTTATTTTTGGGGTCCTCAGCGACCCCACACAACACCTCGCGTTATGAAAAAGACGCTACGGGCGGAGGGTTAATAGAAAAAAATATCCAACAAAAAAATTACATTTTTTACACCAAATTTGCTCAGAAATCTCTGGTTAAAATCCTTCTTGTACATCGTGTGGGTTATAAAAATGAATGTCTCTTAGTTATGTCCCTTATTAGTTCCTATACAATTAATCTGATTGCGATGAAACTTTGATGAGTGGTTTCTTTATATAATGGTGAGCGCTGGTGTTATGAAATTTTTATAAAAATTTTACAATAGGTGGCGTATGATTTGTTTGAAAAATGTGTGTATTTCATATAGTTGTGCGGGAGGGAGGGGGTAGGGGAACGAAAGAGTGGGGTGGGTTAAAAAAAACTGTTGAAGTGTGCAGGTATTTTGGAGCTCCAGACCAGAGGTGGGACACCCATTTTTTGGCAGGCTAATTTAACTCTGGCTTCGATGGAGCCCCCATACCTGCTGAGCTATTCTCTATCTTTTGTAAGATCAAGATAAATCTCGGGTGAGATCTCCTGTCAGATTTGTGTGATTTTATTTGGCTGTTATTTGCTTTTTATATGGGCCGATGTTAAAATTCCAGCTGTGAGCTGTCACATATATTAGTTTAGGTTGTTTTAAACACAAATTCATGAAAGTATGCATGATTATTTATTCATTTAACAGACGTAGAAAATCACACAAATCTGACAGGAAATCTCGCCCTCACAAAACATAGAGAATCGCTCGTCTGAGCTGGTCACTTATAGTTACACCGAACACTGGAAGATTGCTTCCGTTGAAGGAGGCTAGATTTTTAGTTTAGTCTAAAATGCCAGTAACAATTTTTAAAATAAATCTATTTGAATTCAATGAATGTTATTTCGTCAGGAAAAGCCAGTGAAGAGGGTGTCTTCTGTGACGAAGCCGGTGTCAGCACGCAAGAAGGCCAGGACCCTGGATATAGTGCCCTCCCTGGACTTGGACAAGAAGGACAGCCAGGAGTCCATGCTGAACCATTCCTTTAAGAAGTCCTCCGGCTCCTCCCTGCTGGACCGCCCCAACGTTAACAGACCTGTGAGTATTATTGAAGGACTTTTTAACATTGATGGATAATAATAACAGTTCGTCTCAAATAATTATAATTGATACCAAGTTTAATTTGGAAGGCGGGTATGGGTACTGCCGTATTGCCATTTGTGCTGATCGTACTGCCACTCCGGGAACCATTTATTGGATAATCAGCACCTCTGCCATAGGTCACGGGTGGTCATGCTTACCCGGGTTCATGGGGTGAGGTTTGTCTGGATCTTGGTGGTGGATGCATCTGCCCACCAGCTACTTGGCAGGCCGGATCCGGAGAGAGTGGTTTTCTAGCAGGAGTCAATTCTCTCTGAACATTGCCTCGCAACGCTGTGGGAGGGATGGATTCATACATACGTCCGTCACTCCTGGAAACACTGACCACTAGATTCCTACCCACCCCTCATACCTTTTTCCTTCCAAGAACTTCCTCTCTTTCCTTTTCTTAAAATACCCTCCACACAGCGTCCCCAAAGATGGCATAGGCCCTAAGAGGAAAAAAATTTCCTGTGTGGAGCTAATGGAATATCGAATATTTGGCTACACTTAGTACACTTTGCAAACAGTTTTCATGTAAAAATCAATTACATTTCGCAAATGAAATTGATTTTCACACGAAAACTGTTCGCCTAGTCGGATAGTAGACCCTTTCAAGTGGTGGTCAGCAAACGCAAAACAGTATCCAAGTCTAGCAGAATTTGCTAACATTTATTTATCATCTCCCGGTAGCAGCGAATATAGTGAGCGGCTATTTTAAGAAGCAGGTATAATTTATAAGGAAAAGCGTAATTGTTTGAAATGCTGAAAAAATGTTTTCATTCATCTAGCTTACCACTGATAGATTTTAAGTATTAAATATGCAGATTTGTGTTTAAATAAAAAAGGGTATTTTTTTATTTATTATAGTTTTTTTTCATGATGTATTTTTTCATTTGGTATTCGGTGTTCGGCCGAATAGTAAGCAATATTCGGCCGAATACCGAATAGTGAAAAAAGTAGCCAAATAGGCCGAATACCGAAGCCAAATATTCGTGGCATCTCTAATTTAAATGCCTGAAGGCTTAACCACCCAAGCGATCGCATCAATAATCAAGAAATGTGTTGAGTGATTGAGATTCCTGGACTTTCCATTGCGGAATTTCCCACCCACATAAAAATAAAAAAATTGAATATGGAGACATACATATATACTAATTACTGTGCTGTATAGCCAATGAGTCCACCTATATTTAACAGTTTATCTCATATTTTTAGGATTTATAAAAAAAACATTAACTTTATAAATGCTTGACTTCTGCGTGTTAACTAACTAACTAACCATCACGCTGTTTCTCCGCAGGGGTAGGCAGAGAGGACGGACTCTCACTTTGCCTCACTCACATCGTCTCATACATACTCTTCTATTATTCTGACACTCGACATGGCCCGACTAAAATATCTGATTCACTGCCATGATCGTGCCATCTCTTTCTCGGGTGTCCCCGACTTCTTCTACCATTCACATTTGTGTCATATATTCTCCTTACACTCCTTTCCTTGTTCATTTGCTCTACATGCCCAAACCATCGGAGCGTTCCTTTCTTGATCTTACTCATTACGCTTACATCAGCCTTGCATTCTTTGCGGATCTCTGCGTTTCTCACACGATCATACATGGTTTTACTGCACATAGGCCTTAGGAATCTCATTTCTACAGCATTCAGTCTACTTTCATCCTTCCTCTGCCAATTCCATGCCTCACTGCCATACAACAGGGTAGGTACCAGTACTCCATTATGGACGGCCAGCTTCGCTTCTTTGGACACTTTTTCAGTCCTCCATTAATAGAGTTACCTGCATTCACCCTTCTTTCAATATCTCTATTAGCCTTTCCATCTCTCTGAAACATACTTCCCAAATAAACAAACTCATCCATCTGCTCCAAGTATTCACCTGTCACAACTATGTGGCACATTGTTTTCGTGCTCTCTCTTTTAAATACCTATCTATTTAATCCAGTTTACACAGCGTATTTTCTTTTTCTGTATGTTATATATTGCCTACTTGATATTCACAGACAAAAATATATAGAAAATTCAATTTTTAATCATTAACAGCTTTTTAAAGATTTGTACAAAAAAATATTTATAGTATTTAGGTTGGTGAACTGTCAAAATTTTATTGAATCATTAGGCTTATCACAAAGAACTGCTATTACATTAGAAAGAAACATTCACAGTTTACATCAAGGTCAAAGGGACTCCCTCAACCATTCTCTTTCGATCCGGCCCGCCATGCAGCTGGTAGGCAGACGCATCCGTCGCCAAGACCCGGGCACCCCTGCTAAGTCACCAAACGTAGCGAACCACTTGGGGTGACCTATGGCAGAGGTGTAGGTTATCCAATAAATGATTAGTACAGAAATAAAATGTATAGTACACGCCAAACTTTAAGACCGGCCTGAACACGGTATGATCCATTCTCGCACAGATACTGATTTTACAATGAAAGTGGAAGATGCGTAAAAAAATAGTGCGACAGAGAAAGGCGTGGGCCACTTTTCTGTCTTTACTCGCCTATAGCGACGATTTCTGATCAACGTCAGGCTGGTCTTAAAGTGTGGTGTGTACTAATACACCTTTATGAAACCAAAATTTCGGAACGCAATTTAAAAAATTTATGAAGATTTTGGAATTTCGACAAAAAGTGAGGTGACAGTAACGTTTATAATACATTTGTCTAATAAAATATGTATATGTTTTATTTCTTTTTTTGTTATCAGTAGTTTTAAATCGAAAAACGAAAGGTGATCCATTTTTAAAACTTTTTTATGTTTGCATTGAAAAATTTTATATTTAAAAAATTGCGTGTTTATTTCGATACATAAAGTTTGAAAGTTATTTCATCACCTTTCAAAAACAGTTTTTAATTTTCGGATGAGTTCGGAAATAATCCATTTATTTGGATTTTATTTTATTTTATTTTTTTACATTAACTCCACACAGGAGGCCCTGAGGAAAATAATTTCCCTCAGGGCCTATGTCATCTTTGAGGATGCTGTGTGGAAGGTCTTTTTGAGGAAAGGAAGGAGTGAACATGGGTCTTGAAGAGAGCCATGTTGTAGGAGGGAGGAAACACAGAGGCCGGTAAATCGTTCCACAGACGACCTGTTCTCATGTGACTAATGTCAACCGTGTACAAATGTTGGGCGTGTTTCCCGACTATGCAACGGAGCTGAGGGGATCAATGACGCTAGTTCCTCGGAGCATCTTCCATTGTAATACCAGTAGAACAAGGACAGCATTCCCACCAGACGCCTGTGCTCTAAAGATTGCAATCCGTCTGTTAAGATGGGAGAATCTATCAAACGGACCGCCCGTTTCTTCACAGAGTCGAGAATTTTTTAAGGTATTTTGGAGTTCCAGACCAGAGGTGGCTGCCAAATTCAACCGTGGGGCGCACTTGCGATTTTTACAGGGTTAGCAGTTGTGTACTATTAAAGTATCTGCGGGCCCTGTACAGTACGCCCAGTTTCTGAGAGGCTAACTTAACTCTGGTTTCGATGGAGCCCCCATACCTGAGCTGGTCACTTAGAGTTACACCAAGCAAATCAATGGAGGTCCTGTTCGGAAGAATGCTTCCGTTGAAGGAGACTAGATTATCATTTCGATCCCTTTTATACGTTATCAAACATGATTGGGTCTTTGAAACATTAAATTCGACGAGGTTATTCTTACCCCAAGAGAAAACACTCTCGAGGTAACCGTCCATTCTCTGCTTCAAAGCCCTCCGAGCTATTGGGGTTTGTGTGCTCTTTGAAGGCTTGTTGGAAGGCTGGAATATTTTGACCCTCAAAAAAAATATGGTCGAGGTCAAAAATGTTTCTCGTAGCAACCCGTCTTATCACCTTTTCTCCCCCTTCCAGACCACCCCACTCCTGGACTTGGAGAACATCTCGGAGACGCTGAAGGGGAAGAACATCCTGCCCAGCCAGATGAAGTTTGGCTTCTTGGGACTCGGCATCATGGGCAGCGGAATAGTCAAGAACCTGCTCAACTCGGGCCATAAAGTCGTCGTGTGGAACAGGACCGCCAGCAAGGTAGGACTCTTTACTGTTTGATGATTGGAAAATTGTTTTATAGGTTCCATGTTTTGTATTTGTGCAATTTAGGTGATAAGGTGAATGAATAATTGATTTGGGATTACTTTGAAAAATCAGACAAAATTTATCAAGATTTTGCATCGGGCCAGTGTGCATTTAGAGTGCAGTCCCATCTGCTCGGATTCAATGGGGCTACTGGGGAATTCTGAAGGAAGTGAGGAAGGGAAGAGATGGGGAAAGGGAGTGTTGAAAACACCATTCACCATTGCGATGGAATGTCTTAGAATAAGAAGTAAATGTAGTACTTTGATTATGTGAATTTCGGCTCATTTCTGTAGCCTGTGATACCAGAACATCCCCAATTGGGGTAAGTTGTGAGGTTGAAGGTGCAAGAGATGGGGTAGAGAAAGGTTCCAAACACGGCTAATACCATTTCAAGCAACGTTTCAATTTTGAATGGTGGTCGTACACCAGGGCGATACTGAGAGCATCTTCCACTTTAGAGCGTGCCGCAAATAGGCTATATATTATTTTTGATCAATTAATTGTGAAATATCACTGATTAATCAAATTAAATTTATTTGTGCGAGCCGGTGTTTAAACCTGCCACCTTCAGAATTCTAGTCGAGAGCCTTAAGTTGGAATCAGACGGTTCACTTTTCATTCATTTCTGTCTTTTATTTTGCCTCTTTCACTCGGAGTGAAATGTCTGAACAAGAAATTAAACAAAAGTGCCGAATGAATTCATTTCTGAACCGATCTGTTGATGTTGGATATTGACATTCGGCATCTTTCACTTGTGCTCGGAATCAAAGAAAAATGAACTTTTCTCTGGTTCATTCATTCTGTCTCGCTTTCTGTATTGAAAACACATTGCAAAACGTCAAAATGGTATTTGTATGGGACGAGGAGAACACCCTGCTCTTTTTAGATAATTTAAAAAAAGTCTTTCTGGAATCATAAACTAAATTAAAATAAAGACAGATCTTCAAATTTACTTTTATAATAATAATAATTGGATAATTTGTAGAGCGCTGTTTTTGTGAAAAATCACCTCAAGGGCGCTGTACAATTTATTGTGAATTCTTAGGCTCTATCAAACTTTATTCTATTTGAAGATGATGCGTTTGCCCACCTGCTGTATGGCTGTATGGCTGGATCGGGACAGACTGGTTAAAGAAGACCTGTCACTATCAGCAGGAACACAAAATAAATTGCATTTAAATATATTTTTTTATTGACGAAGTTGTAGGTTTTTTTGTCTTGAACATTTTCACAAATTAATCATGGTTCTTCTATGGCATAGGTTCTCAACGTGGGCAATAACGCCCCCTTGTGGGCGTTTCAGACCTTCAGGGGGGCGGTAGAAGACCCAAGTGAAAATTGGAGGGCATTTCAGACTTTCAGGGGGGCAGTAGGAGACCTAGAGAAACTCACCCCACCCCATCCTATCTTGCCCCATCCCATCCCATTAGGGGCCATCGGCCATCCATCCACAAAAATGTTTTCTCTGTCGTGGTATTCCATTACGCCCCCCTGTTTCGGATTCACAAGTTATGGGGCGCTAGAAATAAAAATATTCTCTAAGTGGGCGGTGTGCAAAAAAAGGTTGAGAATCTATGTTCTATGACAGGGGTCTCCAAACTTTCCAGCCTTAAGGCCATACTGATTACTCAAGTAAGTTTCTAGGGCCAAAACCGTTTTAATTTTCCTGCCATTATCATTCATACGGATGGATTCATACCTTTGTCACTCCTGGACACACTAACCCCCAGATTCCTACCCACCCCGCATACCTTTTCCTTCCAAGAACATTCTGTCATTCCATTCATTACAAAGACCCTCCAGACAGCTTCCCCTAAGATGACATAGGCACGGAGGGAAAATATTTTCCACAGGGCCTCCTGTGTGGAGTTAATGTAAAAAAAAATACACTTGCTAAATTCACTAGTTCAATTACCATTATGTTGTACTGTATTTTCACGACTTCAACACTTGATGACATCTAGTGGTGGCGCAAATAGGTAGTGATAGTACCCTCTATCCATCGCTAACAGTTAGTGCGAGTAGTACTTTCCGCAAATAATCTCGTTGGTTCGGATATTATACAACAACAAAAAAAAACCGTGCGCCCTAAAATTTAAGTTTAGACTTACGGAATTCAATACTTCGTTAGTGTGAAACAATACATGATTATTACCTGCCATTAAGCTTTACCTAGCAAGTAAATAAAACCGAGTTACTATCATTCTGTTTTTTTTATCCAACTTATCACGACAACAATAAGCCATTAGATGTCGCGGGCCTGATTGATGACACTGGTCATTAGCTGTCGCAGGCCGGATTGATGATACTGCCGGGCCGGACTTGGCCCGCGGGCCGTAGTTTGGAGACCCCTGCTCTATGGTATTGGAATGTGTATTTAACAAATCTATTAAAAATTTTCTTGCATACACTGGGTTTCGAATTCTCGTTCCCTGGATTCAGAAACAAAAATCCTTAAACTTTCGGCCACGGAGGTTGACAACAAATGAAATAGTTATATAACTATAATCTCAATGTCTGAATCTTCTGAAAAGAGTCTTTATGAGCATTTTTGCCATACTTTGTACACATTTTTATGCTTTCCATTTTGTTACTTTTATGTTTTATTTTTAAGTTTTGCTGCGCTCCGGCAAGTTCCTGGGTTCGAATCCTAGATGTGACCGTGTCTTTTTCTGGTTTTTTTGTTTTAAGATATTTGATTGAGTTTCACTAATATTATCTTCATTTAATTAAATATTACAATTTATAAGTTAAAAATAAATATTCATCCTAGACTTCAATAAATGTCGCGTATTAAAAATACAAATCCAAGACACTATTCTAGATAGCATTTAGTTCAAGTTTGAATCTTGCAATCATACATAAAGATAGCTGCCAATAAAAATATGCATTGAGAAAATGAAGATAATGTTGGTAGTATGATACAGTTAAATATGACCGAATTGAATAGGGACACATTAGCTCAGTTAGTAGAGCTGCGCCCTGGCAAGGGAAAGGTTCGGGGTTCTAGTCCTAGATGTGACTGTATCTTTTTCCTATTTGGTTCTCTATACAGTTTTCGAAGCATAAAGGTTAAAATATTGTAAAAAATTCCAACATGGATGATATTAGCGCACTAGCCGAGTATGGTCATAATTAATTAAGTCAATAAACAACCATTAATGTACATTAAACGGTTATTTATCAGTTGTGTAAAATTAAAAACACATATACATGTATATATTATTATTTACACACCCACGGGGCTCTTACATTGGGTATATTATATATTTTTTAAATTAATTAGTAATAAACAATAGGTTGCAAATAGTGATGCAACGAATACGAATATTCGTATTCGCCGAATACTAGACATTTACCGAATATTCGTATTCGGCGAATAAATATATACGAATACTATAAAAAAAATATATTGTACGCATCTCCGTTTGATTATACAGTGTGTCACGCACCTCTGTATCCGAACGCTATAGCCGCAACGACAAGACGTGATGGGGAATTCAGGGAAATTCCCTATTGCTATGCCACAAACTTATCTGTGCCGGTGGTGGTGTTGCTAGTGGTGAACAAATATGTCATAGAAATGTCAAAATGTCTATGGATAAACTCTTATTTTTACAGGAACTTCGATCATTAAAAACGAGATTGATGCTTATCTAAAGCTCCCAAATTTATCGCCGTCTGCTGATCCATTGCTCTTCTGGCGAGACGATATACATTTCCCACGACTAAACTCGCGAAAAAATATTTTTATACAAGCCATGTACAGTCGCCTCGGAGAGGCTTTTTTCAACGGCTGGCAACATCCAAACTGAAAAAAGAAATCGCCTGTTACCAGGGAATCTACAGATGTTGTGTTTTCTCAATAAAAATTTGACAGTTGTAAATTTTAATTATTAGTATAATAAAACAAACAGAAAACGGTTAAATAAATGAGTGTTTTATTACTCTGCCAAGTTATTCGTATTCGCCGGATAGTAGGTTTGATATTCGTATTCGTAAAAGTAGTATTCGTTGCAACCCTAGTTGCAAAACATAATTTCTTATATTACAGTGGTTTACAATTGGATAAAATTTAAAAGAAAAAAATAATAAAAATTACAAGTGTGCAGTTCACATGCGGTAGAAGTGAAACCTTCATAAAACTTAGGTAGACAAGAGGCTATGAAGCATCGCACAAAGAGGAGACCGATTATTCTATCTCATTCTCTTGCAGGCTCAATCCTATAGATGTATGTGTTTGTCTCTTTTTAGTGTCGCTTTTTTATTTCATCGAGTTTCAAATCACAACGGTGCAAAAGAAGTTATCCTTTCAATAAACTTAAATTATCAGAAATAATATGTTGTCATAAAACATTGTTTAAGTATTATCAAAATTGTTACATTAAAAATGTCAATATAATTTGTATATTCGTTTGCTGTATAAGTGAGGAATTGGTGAGTTGGATTCATAATTTGTTTATGAGTGGTGACATTAAAATAAGTCCTTATGCCTAATGAGTCGAGTAAGTACTCTTAAATTGACTACATATAGGAGTTCGTAACAGTCAAGCTCTGAATTTACAATTCTAAAAGAAACACATTTAACTCTTCCTTATCATCCGCCGATCTTCAAGTGAATGTATTTAAGGGCCATTAACCAGCCAGCGGCCGAGAATTCATATTTCGTCGAAAGATGTTCTTACGATCGTACAGGGCGGTTCCAATGAGAAAGATTAATTATTCTCCGTACCAGCTTTTTTAAATAATAACTCAATATTGATTTTATTTCATTCAAAATTTTGCTTTAATTTATTATATTTTTAATTTACATGTTAGAACTATTGAAATTATGTACTTTTTAAATTATTTTTTGATTATAAGTATTTATAATTTTTCAATAATGTCGAAGCAAAATAAGAGTGTAAAAAAAATCTTAAATATATTAGTTTGTAAGACCGTAAATAAATAGACAAACTGAAGTATTTTCGTAACAAAACACGTGCGCGGATCTTTTTTTTAATGATTTTATTTAAACTAAAATTAAAATTCTGAAACATAGCTTTCCTAGATAATTTATTGATTTATTTTAGTGCATGATTATATGATTTGAAATGTGTGTTGTATAATACACAATTTAGTTTGAAAATTTAACAAATTTGCCAACGATCTACGGTAAAACCTTATTCTACTAAAATAAAAATATTTTCTCAAAATTTAAAACAAAACTTTCCTAGAAAAAAGAACAGTCTTTCGAAATCAATTTATAATTTTTTTTCGGAAACGAGTCAATACGTCAAAAATTTGATTTAAAAATGACATAATTCAGTTTGGTCTGTTATTTCCTCTTAATAAAAATGTGTAACTAATTTCTTTTACGGGGATATTTAACTTAAAATTTAAAAATCATAAAAACTTTCGCTGAATTTTTTCGACATTTTTAATACGAATATTAAGATAAGGTGACCAAATGACATGTAGGTATTAGTTAGGCCCTATTAGAAAAAAGAATAAATTAAATTGTCACTATTTTGCCTTTTTTTTAAACATGAGATAATTGAACTTAATACTGTGCCACAAAGGTAATAAAAATTTCATAGTCATTGATGTCTTATTTCATAGGGTCTCAACGTGGGCGATAACTCCCCCTTGGGGGGCGTTTTAGACCTCAGGGGGGCGGTAGAAGACCAAGAGAAAATTGGAGGGTGTTTCAGACTTTCAGGGGGGCGGTAGGAGACCCAGAGAAACGCATCCCACCCAGTGGCGAATTATCCCTAAGGCAAAGTAGGCACGTGCCCAGGGGCGCAAGGTTTCAAAGGGCGCACTTAGGATTTTTAAACAAAAATATAAAATTAATTATGTAAGTAAGTATGCACCTACTTACACAATATAGATTCTTTTGAATTGTAAAAATTGAATTGAAGTATCTTGGATAATTACCGGAACTACATCACGCCGTGCTGAGCAGAGAGGAAAGACCACGAAACAACTCTGTCTCGTAACACACCCCTTGCTTCATTCACAATCTTCTCATGGTTGCGTTGCGTTGCACAGTATCGGAGGATTGCTGCGGGGTAAGAGATACATTTAAACATGCGCTCCTTAAAATGTACAATTCTGTTATTTTGTCTCTTGGCGTGGTCCAACTTGACTTACTTGATCATGCCATGACTTCCTTGGCTTTCCCTGATTTCTTCCACAATTCACTTCTCACCATATCATCTTTTATGATGCCCTAATCAAATAAGCGCACCTTTTAATCCTATCCACTGAGTGCACTTGACGTGATTTTATCACTAAAGGGCGCTATAAAAAAATGGAAATTATTATTGGTCATGTATTCCTTCCGGATCTCCATAATTTAACACGGCCATATCAATAATATACCTACACTAGCAATCAGAAACCCGCTCTGTAGGTTTTTGCTGCTAGGCCCTGTGGGCGCCTTCGGTTCGCCTTCGCCTGGTTTGTGTTGGTAACCATTTTATAAATCCGATAGGAATTGGTTCCAAAAATAACCCGTTTCTCGGATCTTCTGCCATCCAGTGAAAGCTAGTCACTGGGAGAAAGTAACCGGGACAGGCAATGAAGTCATATGTAATATATAGCCGCTTGACACCTTTTTATTTTTTTATTCATCATATAACTTTTTATACAGTTTTTACAGGTGATTCGATTACCATGCTAGGCACATACCACAACTAAGTATTACCTTCCACATACATTCATATCCACAACTAAGTATTACCTTCAATCTTTCCATATCCGAAGAGATACTTAAATCAAAAATTTGTAGTACTTATACCTAGAGGGGGTACGTTACCAAGCTATCTGCTAACGGAAGTGGCGACATCTTTTGAGGAATTCTAGAATTCGAAACCAAATTACAACAGTAGCTTGTTTGATATTTCACGTACATAGGTTATTTGTGGCGCGGCGCTTATGGCGTGGGGTCAGATATACACTCGAAGCCGGGTTCTGAAATTCAACCACGCAGACGGTAACCTATTAATACTGTTCGATGGTTTTACAACACAAAGTTATTTTTTACATTAGCTCCACTCAGGAGGCCCTGAGGAAAGTAAGTTTTCTCAGGTTTCCCTGTGGAGCAACACTCTAGTCAACTGAGTGACAAGCTGACTCATAGTGAAGTTAAACCTATTTCATGTTCCGAATGCAGTTATACAAGTTCTCAGAATGGAGATTTAAAAATCCACAGTATGATTCACAGTGGAGAAAAACCTTTTTCATGTTCCGACTGCAACTATTCGTGTTCTCAAAAGGGATATTTAAGAAATCACTTGCTGACTCATGGTCGAGAAAAACCCTTTTGATGTTCCGACTGCAACTATTCATGTACTGATTTGCTTGACGAAGAGAAATCTAAAATTCACATGTTTACCCACAGTGGAGTTAAACCTTTTTCATGTCCCGAATGCAGTTATTCAAGTTCTCGAAAGGGAGATTTATAAATTCACAGCGTGATTCACATTGGAGAAAACCCTTTTTTAAGATCTTAGTGTAACTTGCATGTACTACGAAGAGAAATCTAAAAAAATCACATGTTTTCGTTTTCCTACCGTGGACAAAAACCTTATTCGTGTCCCGGTTGCAACTATTCATGTTTTACAAAAGAACAATTAAAACGTCACATATTTACGCACAGAGGAGAAAAACCTTTTTAATGTCCAGATTGCCACTTTTCATGCTATCGCAGGGGGCATCTAAAAAATCACATGTTTACCCACAGTGGACAAAACCTTTTTCGTATCCCGAATGCGACTATTCACGTTCTCAAAAGGGACGTCTAAGAATGCACTCGCGGATTCACAGTGGAGAGAAACCTTTTTCGTGTCCTGACTGCAACTCTTCATGTTTTTCATAGGGATGTCACAACACTTGTTTATCCACAGTGGGAAAAAACCTTTTTCATGTCCCGACTGCAACTATTCTTGTACAACAAAGGGATATCTAAAAAGTCACATATTTACCCACAGTTGAGAAAAACCTTTTTCAGTAAAATTTTTACAGTAGGTAAATGTTCGTTTTTAAGTAATTTGGTCAATTTGAACACTAAAGAAGTTCAAAATAGTGCAATGTAGTATGTTATTAACGATGTATTCTGATGATTTAGAAAAGTACTTTGTTGATGAATGTATCCATATATGTACGTTCTTAGTTAACAACGATAGCTCGACATGGAGAACTACCCCGAACAATTAAAACTGTTTTACAGGTTCTAAGAAATAAAGAACTTAAAACAATTAACCCAAACATTTATATAGCCTTAAGAATGTGTGTATCAATAGAATTCAGCAATTGCAGTGGTGAGCAGAGTTTTTCCTGTCTAAAGAGAGTGAAAAATTATCTTCGCTCTTCCATGACAGATAAGAGATTAAATTCATTCGCAATACTTTACAACTTCACAAACAAAAATGTAGACGCCGAAATTGTTTTTTTTTTTAACCGTTGTGATTAGTAGATAACAATTTTTAAATAAATAATTTATAACTTTAATTTTTTTATTTATCAAATGTTAGGTTATAAATTGATTTATATATATTATCCCTACTAATATTATAAATGCGAAAGTGTGTGTATAGGTATATGTTACTTATTCATGCAAAAAACTGCTGAACAGATTGTGATGAAACTTGGTTTGTAAAAAAAAGTATTGCTCAGATTTACAGATTTTATACCAAAATTTCCATGCCGCCGAGTTAAGTCAAGTGGCGCATCATTAGTTATTATATTATATAAGTACTAATTAAAATAAAAATATATAGCTGCTAGAGGGGCGCCGACGAGGTGCTCGCCTAGGGCACTCTCAACATTTAACATTTAATCCGCCTCTGATCCCACCCCATCCTATCTTGACCCATCCCATCCCATTAGGGGCCATCCATCCACAAAAATATTTTCCCTTTCCTATTACGCCCCCTCTATTGTGGCAAATGTAACCCCATCGTGGTATTTGTGGTATCCCATTATGCCCCCTCCGTTGGTGGCAAATGTAACTCCATTGTGGTATCCCATTATGTCCCCTCCGCTATGGCAAATGTAACCCTGTTGTGGTATCCCATTACGCCCCCTTCGTCGTGGTATCCCGCTATGCCCCCCCCCTCCCCACCCCCCGTCGAGGTCAATTTCTGTTTCGGATTCACGAGTTAGGGTAGGGGGCGCTAGAAATAAAAAAATTCTCAAAGTGGGCGGTGGGCAAAAAAAGGTTGAGAATCTATGTCTTATTTGATTGTGTTTTAGTTGAGTAATGTTTACCTACATGATGTTTATTTCAAATTAATTAGAGAATATGTTAATAAAAGATTAGCCAAAGAAATATTGTCTGCTGATCAAACATACATATATGTTTTGCGATTAGATCATGAGAAATAAAAAATAATGACAACTGAAGGTCTCTATAAAATTAGTAAGGCTATTTTATTTATTTTAATAAAATAGTCGATAACCAGCTCTGCCGAGCTATTCCCTAATTTTTGTGAGATCGATAACGTGCGAGATCTCCTGTCAGATTTGGGTGGTAGAGTTGGCAATGCTGCCTGTCATAGCTGTCACATATTTTATGAATGCGTGATTATTTATTTTACGTTTTTAATTGCATACTGTGGTAATTTGCACGACAAAGTTATTAAAAAAAAAAAGCAACGGGTGGAGATGTCGAATATTCGAATTTCGTACTGACGTTTGGCTGTCATCTAGTTTACTGACATACGTTCAAGTAATACAAGTTTGAAGTTCTAAAGTCACTATTCCGACGATTGTACTTAGCCTGTGGTTAGATTTCTTCTAAATAAAGTGTTTCTCCGGCATTATCTGCCACTAACAATTATACATTCAGCAACTAAAGAGAATAAATAAACTTGATTCTCTCAAACAAATACGAGTGAAATATAATTTGATTAATTTTGATAAACTAAGTAATTCATGCGAATTTGGGTTGAAACGAAATTTCGCAAATGTCAAATCCACGGTATACAACTTTAAACATACTTTAAGTGGATAAATAATCATGTTTATTTACAGTATTTCGTGTTTAAAACTATTTAAAAACGGCGAAGCTGGCTGATATCCATAGAAAAAGCAAATAACAGCCATAGAAAATCACCCATATCTGAGTTTATGACAAGCAGCATTGCCAACTCTACCACCCAAATCTGACACTCATTTGACAGGAGATCTCGCACGTTATTTTAAGATCTCACAAAAATTAGGGAATAGCTCGGCTGGTCTGGATCCCTAGATATCTGGATGAAGCTCTTTCAAAAACATGCAATCCATTTGATAAATTCTTCTATCTTAACATCAGTGGCGGTCCGTGACTTTTCAGTGAGCTAGGGACCTAAAATTGAAAAATATTATATTGTTGAAGCTGAAAAGGTTTTTTTTCAAATTTCAATACATAGTCTCGTATTTTTCAATCTCAATGATACTTCATCGAATAGATCTGATTTATATGGTGAAATTGTTTAACTCTGGATTTGCAAAAGAACATTGGTTCAATGGCTGATGGAAATGTTGCATTACAGCACCTGCGAAGCATTAAACTGCGCTCATTGGCCTCTTTGATTATGATGTCACTTTTTAAAGCAACTATTGGTTGAGATATGAAATGGAAATGACGCTAGGTCTCCGCTCATTGGCCGCTTTGATTATGACCTCACTTTTGAAGGCTCCTATTGGTTGAGATTGTTTTGGTAAAGTTTCGCTTCTATCATATGTAAACTGCAATCGTTTTTTTTCTTGTTTATGTTATGAATATATTGTGTAAACTATTCCAATGTATGCATAAAAGTCTATTTAACCTCTCAGAAATAGACGTTTTGTTTATTACGTGTCCCTTAGAAAACTGTCAAAACATGATAATATTTGTGTTATTTACGATTTTTACTAAAAGCTTCATAAATCACGTTTTGGGAAACGTAGCCTCATTCTAAAAACTGTTTTGGAAAGGTTATAAAATAAAAAATTGTATTATTACAAATAAATAATAACATTTGTAAATATTAAAATTTAGAATGCAAACATAAAAAAATTGTAAAAATGACCCACGTGATGTTTTATGTAAAAACGGTACTAAAATCACAGATTATGTAAAAAAAAAAACACTTATTCTATCGTATAAATGTATAATAAACAATTTTGTCATCTTACTTTTTTACCATTTCATACAAAAATATTTTAATAAAAAACTAACAATGTCTTGAACAAATGACAATCAAACAAGATGGAGGTTCCATTCGGCTCAGATAATTAATCTCTACGTTCCATAGATATTTTTTAATACAGACGCATAGCGTTGTTCATTATCGATATTCCGTTTTTTATTTCATGGTAATCCGTGTACTAGTGATGGAAATAAATCAATTTTTGTAAAATCTCTCGCGTTTACGTCAAAAGACGTTTTAATGTCTTGACCGCTATTATTATATTCGCGTCTTTTGACGCTCTAATATTCCGAGTGGTTAACAGCCGTAAAAAGATAAATAAATTATACCCTTTGATCTTCCGGTTGATTAGTCAGTCATCTCTGAAAAATTGATATTTTAGTTGAGTATGCAGTTATATTTATACAATTGATAAACAACCGTCTATGTTAAAACCTTACTACATTGCTTCCCCAGCCAGAGAAGGTTGTTTATCTATTCTACACGCCAGGGTTTCCCAAACTTTTTCTGCAATGGAACACTTGGCAAACCCGTAAATTTTAACGGAACACTTAGCTTATAGCTTATAAGTAGTACTAAGCATTCTTTTTAGAGTGAATTGCCTGTATCAAAAAATTCCTAATAATAACATTTACGGCACCATGCGCGTTTATAGTTAGGCTAATTGCTAACAAAGATGTAAAAATGATTGACTTTTACATTATTTTTCTTCCAGGTAAAGTCGAGATCGTAAAAAATAAGTTTGGGTTCCTTAGGAACAGATAATTTGTGAAACACATGCAGATCCGTTATCCCGTTGTTATTGTTTCCACATCGCATGGATGTTCTCATTATTGACTCTTATCACAGTTTTATAAACTATAGTAATAAATTTCAGAGATTTTTTTTTAGTATGTAAGATGAAGACTTACTGCAATAACAGCATAAACGGCTCTTTCAACTTCACAAACCTTAGTCCTTCTACCTGGAAGGGTCTAGTACCTAACTTAAGAACTATTGTGAAATATTTATACAAGTAATAATTTCTTGTGAATAATATCAGTAGTGTTGAAATATGAGTATGTGTATTTTACATTAAATGAAATTCTTCCGACAAATCTGTCAAATTGTCGCGGAATCCCTATTCAGGTTCGGCGGAATCCTGGTGTTCCGCGGAACACAGTTTGGGAAACCCTGCTACACGCTATTATTAATAATAATTTTTCCAAGGTACTTTACATGTCCTATATATTTCTTACTTTTAACCGCTCCGATCTATCGCGAATTTGCACTTTTTTTGTCTTAAACGAAAAGTCAGATTTACAAATTCTTTCCGCTTCACAATTAAAGCTCTATAAATGAAACATTTCTGAACGTAGCCGAATACTAAAAACTGTTTTTGAAAGGTTACGAAATAAGCTTACAAATTGTTTTATTACAAATAAATATTAACATTTGTAAATATTAAAATTTAGAATGCAAACATTAAAAAAATGTTAAAATGACTCACGTGATGTTTTTATGTGAAATCTGTACTAAAATCACAGATTATGTACAAAAACAATACTTATTCTATCGTATAAATGTATAATAAACAATTTAGTCACCTCACTTTTTTATCAGAATATTTAATAAAAAAATACAGGTAAAATCTGTATCTACCGTGTATCTGACAGAATAGGTCTTTTTATGAATTTCTATGGACAACTTGAATAGGGATGTGCAGCTTGATTTATTATGAACCTTCTACTTTTTGTTTTAGGGATGTCACTAGAACAATATTGGAGTTATAACGATTTCTGTGGAAACACACGCATTGACTTGAAAACACCCTTATTGTACTTGACTGCTATCGTTATATTATCGTGTATATCCGCTTACCTATCGGAGTGGTTAAAGCTGTAAAAATAAATGCCATTTTAGAAACTAGACAAAATAATAATTTATTTTTATTTTTAAATATACTTTAGTATTTAAGATGTAAAATATTTTAAACTTCACACATGAAATTTTTTTAAAAAAAGCTTGCCACAGATATTTTAATTAAAATGTTGAAACATATAAGGAAATTAAAAATTAAAAAAAGCACAGTCCTTTTATTCAAGGAATTTGAGACAAAACTTTTTATCTCGTTCATACAATTCAAAATCATAATAATAATAAATTGGATTCGTTGTTGCACAATTTAAACATTGCTTTGCATAATTATTAAAAAACATCATTTTCATGGAAGTGTTATTAAATTCCTGGCGCAAAAAATATGGATTAAAACTGACAAAAAATAGCACAAATAACAATAAATATATTGAATTCTACGAATATGATATTGAATTGGTAATGGGGTATTTCCACAAACGAGGGATTCTGTTGAAAATGTACGTAATATTTAAAGACCATTTTTCTGATTTTAATCATCCTACTATAAATGTTTGTTTTCTATGTTTTCATTCAATATTATTGATTTTAAAAACGCTCGAAAACTGACAAAATCAAAACGGCCCGTTTTTTCAAATGGGTTTGTGACGTCGCAGGCTACGCCCGGCTAAACCAGCACAAATAAGCACTGTCAGGGAGCGTCCGCACTCACGACGTCACACGATAGCCACGCCCCAAAATATCGTTTTAGCGGTGATTCAAAAATGATAAAATTCAACTCGCTCTTGAAAATTTATTCGTCAACATAAAAATAAAATAAAAATGCTATAATCATCGTAATTTTTTGCTTAATTTTTTTAAGCAATAAAAAAAATACGTGGAAATACCCCATTAGAACAGAAATTATGAACAAAATCATGATCTGATTGTGTAATAAACCCAATCAGAAACTTTGCCGGGAAAATCGTGCGCACGACATATGTACAGATGGCAGTGCCAGTATGAATGAAAAAGCAATGTTGCCAGTTCTACTGTAGAAAGTTAAGATATTTTTTATTAATATTAATTCGAAAAAGAAAATGTACAGTCTTTATTCAATAAGTAACAAAAACACCATTTATCAATTGAGAAGTTTTTGTTTTATAAGGCTGTAAATATTTACCATTTTTTATGTTGTCCTTTTAATGAATAATTTTTTTTTTTTATAAGGCTGTAAATATTTACCATTTTTATTGTCTCAGTATGGACAATAGATCGGTGCTTGTAAATAATCATTAATCATTATTGACAATGACCATTACTCAAATAAAATGTTGATTATTCAAAGCCAATGCATTTGTATTCTAATTGGAGCTACAAATATATTATGGATGCAAAGTGATCGGAAATTACTAAGGTAGGCTGAAAACTAATTCACAAATGCTTGTAAAATATGAACAAAAACAAATAGCAAGATCAGGCAAAAAGTACATTAAAGTTTGATTATTAAGCTTCAAAACCATATATTTATTTTTCAACATAGTCACCGTTAAGGTTAACGCACATCTCCCAGCGTGTAACAAGTTTTTTCATTACATAACTGAAATTTTCTTCTGACATTTCTCGAATCCAGGACTTGACAGCTGCCATCACCTCATCGTCTGAGCTGTAATGATTGCCCTTGAGGTGTTTTTTGAGTAGAGGAAAAACATATAAATCGCAAGGCGAAAGATCAGGGGAGTGAGAAGGGTGTGGAATCGGATCAAATTTCAGGTTTTGAAGAGGCTCTAATCGAAGCTGTTTGTTCTCGTCTGTGAAACGGCGTGGTACCCATCGTCCATAGATTTTACGGTATCCTAATTGTTCAACAATGAAGCCGACACATTGCTTGGATATTCCAAAATGGTTTGTGTTACGCTTTTGAGTGATTCGCCGATCATTTTGAATCAAATCATGGACGAGCTTGGATTATTTATCGTCAGTATCAATGATCGGATGTCCGCTGCATGTTTCATCAACAATTATTGTTTTTTCAGGCTCGCAATGATGAAATTTTATTACCCATCGATTTAAAGTAGACCTATCAACCTAATAAACATCCTTTAAACGTTGAAGAATCTCAGTAGGAGTCACTCAAATTTGAGCGTACATATAGAGGAAAAATCTCACTTCCATATTCCACCTGGCGCGCTTCTGAAGGCCATTTTGTTCGCACTGTACAAGCATGTGTGCATTACTTTTCTGCCTACCCTCATATTATGTTAGTTTGGGTGTTTTTTTCTTGATGAATTTTTTTTTATGAATGTGATTTATTCATATTTACTTAATGCGAATCAGTCAAATTAACATGTTTCATACATTTAACCAGAAAGAAATTCAATCAATAAAGTATTATTTTTTTGTTTTTTTTGTTTCATCGATCCAGTTTTTTGTTATTTTGTTAAATGGTACACTGATTCTTATGTCAGTGTAAATAATACATTTCCCATTTACTTATCTCATTACTCACTGCTTTTCCAGACATTTTTATTTTCATTAACTCGTCAGACGAGCTATTCTATATCTTTTGTGGGAATGAGATAGTTCTCGCCCGAGATCTGCAGTCAGATTTGTGTAATTTTATATGGCTGTTATTTGCTTTTTCTATAATTTTTTTTTTTAAATTTGGAAAATAATTTCCCTCAGGGCCTATGTCATCTTAGGGCATTCTGTGTGGAGGGTCTTTTTAAGGAAAGGAAGAGTAGAAAGTTCTGGGAAGGAAAAAGGTATGAGGGGTAGGTAGGAATCTGGGGGGTCTGTGTATCCAGTAGTGACGGACGTATCAATTCATCCAGCAAGGCGGTAGGTCGAGAGTCTGGCTGGAAAGGTCAAAAGGCCTCCCTCAACCAGTCTCTCTTGATCCAGCCCACCGTGCAGCAGGAGGGCAGACACATCTGCCACTAGGACCTGGACAAACCTCACCCCATGAACCCCGGCACCCCTGCTAAGTCACCAAATGTAACGAACCACTTGGGGTGACATATGGCAGAGGTGTCGGTTATCCAATAAATGGTTCCTGGGTCGGCGGTACCCATACCCGCTTCCCAAATTAAAATTCTATGGGCCGGTGTCAGAATTTCAGCTATGAACTGTCACATATTTTAACTTAGGTTGTTTTAAACACGAATTCATGCAAGCATGCATGATTATTTATTCATTTAACAGCCTTAGAAAATCACACAAATCTGACGAGAGATCTCGCCCGATATCTATCTCGATCGAGATGTATTATATGGTGTCGATTTCAGACAGACGAGTTGAGATGTTGAATGGAGGGGGGCAATTTTAGATAACACTTGATAGAAGAGAGGATATTTATTTAGAGAGGGACAACAAAAAAATATGTGATCTGAAGTTCCCACATCTAGACCACAGAATGTAAAATCTGAGGAGTCAAGGACGTGAATTTTAAAAAGGTGAGAAGAAAAGGAAAAATGTCCGATTCTCTTTCGAATAAGTGAGGAAATTTTGTTTTTGGAAAAGTGGGGGAATTTTTTAAAACCACGGTTTTGATGGGATAGCCCTTTGTATTGAGGCGTAGCGGGCTCCCTTGGATTGACTGGCAATGTTCCAATACTCTGTCCAAACATTGCGGGATCTATCTTTGATGATGGAAAAAATATCAGATAGGGGAATATGGTTTATGACGGTAACAATAGGGTTGGACGCTCCTTGTTTTGCCAAGGAATCAGCAATATCGTTACCCACTATGCCAACATTACACTGATTCTTACGTCGGTATAAATAATACATTTTGAATTTACGTATCTCATTAGTCTCTGTTTTTCCAGATAGTTTTATTTTCATTAGCATCAAATTGTGTTTACTGTGTTCGGGAATGAATTAAAATTTTTCTTTTGTATGGATATTTTTATCTCTAAATGGTACCATAAAAAATATCCAATTATTATTTACTTTATTGTTGCGGAATATTAATTGTGTTTATAACTTTTAAAAAGCAATTTAATGTCTTCTATGTGGTTACAAATAAAGGATAAATACCAATGAGCAATAATTACAGTGAGACTGTTTACTTCAGTCAGAAGTCGGAACCCAGTGGTGGTGGGTGGTGAATTTTCTGTTGTATTTTAATACTAGCTGAAGTTCCCAGGGCTTTAGTTCTGCTTTTAGAGATGGGAAAAGAGGATAAGGTTGTTTTTCGAAATTTCATGTAGACTGTCACCTTCCTCGTGCTTTGGAGATGAAGTGTGCAAAATTTCATCAATCTCGGAATAAAACTGTAGGTTAGTTTAAAAAACAAACCCGCATCAGGAGACACTCTTCTTAATATATTTTAGTTTCTGATTTATTGTTGAAAAAGGTGTTTATTTTTCAGTAATTTTTGCAACCAATTTGTAATTTTTCCATTTAGAAAGGAAATCATCAATGGACTGGTTTGATAAAACTGCCAATAAAAGCCAATTTCAAAATAGCAGTTATTTATTGGATTATCTTTAATACATAAATCATCTAGTCTACTATTATTTATTCAAAAATATATTATTATTCTAAAATAATTCTTTAATAAACATTAAGAAATATAATGCTCGAAATACCTGCAAAACCTGTGGTCACTCTGAAACTCAAGGTCTTTCCTGATGATTGGTACTGGAATGTGATCCGAAACGTTGCCTCAGGACAGTGAATCTAGTTTAAACTACAATATACATTTAATAGTCGATTCCGCTTAATTGGGACACATCCGGCCCATATATTTTGTCCTAAGTTAGTGAAATTTAACACCTAGAGGACAGGTAAAGTTTAGTAAATACCGCAAAGCCATAATATAATGTTAAAAATTATATTTAAAACCGTAACCCAAAAAATTACTTCATTTATTCTTAGCAGTGTACTGCAAACTGATCAACTTTAAGTTGATGAATGACAGCGAACAGCCAGCGTGGGCAAAGTACTGAATTACCGCCTAATGAACTTGGAACTCACATAGAGCGGCGCATCTCCCCTCACTCTCTACACATCTCCTCCCATCAGCCGCGCCACATATTGCACGCCCGCCCTTGTTAACTAAAATTCTTTTAGTGAGACACATTTTGCATCGAATTCAGATGGGACTTTGTCCCAATTAAACGGAATGGTGTTCCAGACATTCAAAGTAAATTAGTATTAATTTCTTTATTTGGTTTCTGTTCCTGGGTTTTGGACCAAATAACCGGCTGTCCCGATAAATGTACGTATGTATCGCTATACCAATTAAATGGAATCGACTGTACATACAATCTTATGAATTGTTGCCTATAATAACATCACATATGTACATAAAACTAACATTTCTGACATATCCTTTTATTTGAGTTTAACCAAGATGCCATTTGTAATTCAAGAATAGTGCCGTCAGACTGTTAACATTACAAAAGCTACTTTTCAAGAGCTTTGCTTGGTTATTCCACTTTTACCCTGTTCTCCTGATCTTGTTTTACAGATTTACCGCCCTCTATCCAACTCACTCCAAAAAAATCTCATAATAACGCTTAAAAATTGATTTCCAAATACTATGTTATTTCTTCATGCGTGATATGAAAATTTGGCAAAATAAAAAAAAGCAATATTTTATTATATTTTTTGATTAGTATGTACCTATGTATTTTTTTTTAAGACAATGATTTATTAAAAACAAAAATGCTACAAACTTTTGCAACAATCCTATAATTCCAGGGAGTGGAAGTTACATTATGAGATCTAAGTTTTATTCAATATAAACTACATATGTTCAATTACAGTCTGAACAAATAATTTGGAATTTTTTTTTAATTCACCAAATTTAAGAAAATATTTACATATATTTTCTATAATCTATTTTTTTGTTTTATACATTTAACCTTTGGAATGCCAGATTTTCATCGCGTGCCGGACAAAATTTGGCTTTCCTGCATTTTCCAAAATGATTTTGTAACATCTACCGTCTTATTAGTTAATATGTTTTCCCAAAATAGATGCTTATATTCAGAAGAATGGTTTTTCTCCCTCACGTTACTAAAAAACAAAGAAAGTCTGTTTTCGTTCTTCATATAATCCGGGTCTCTTCAAGACCCGCATTAATAAAATCCCTGCCTAAACTGGCCTCACAACAAGGTGGCGACATAGTTCCTTTGTTCTTACACTGTACATTCAGGGCCGCTCTTGTGAGGTGCCAAGTGAAAAATGAAGATTTTTTTTATCGTTTTATTATACTTTTTAACCAACGAATAACTTGAATGTTCTTGTAGATAAAAAATAATATGTATGCATACAAAATAGTTCTTCTGTAAATAACAACAGAATGTATGTATTTTTTTGTATGCAAAAAAACAACCGGATCATTAAAAGGTGCGAGTCGTACCGTATTATCAATTTCAAATATTTTTTAAGTAACTTGCACCCCACTTCAAACATTAAAAATTAAACATTTGAATGGTCATTTTGTTGACAAGTGACTGTGATTCATTTTAATATGCTACAAACATGTTTTAAAGTATAAAAATATGTGAATAGATAATACTGGACGCTGTTACCACAGTTACAGATATTGCGTTATGAAGACGATTACACCGGCAGACTAGAGGTTAACAACCCTACAAAAATAAATTTATACTCGAAAACTTATTTTATAGTTTTAACGCGAAGAATTGATCCAATGTAATTTTTATACGAAAGAGAGTCCTATTTCTTAGCTGGATTATACATAGAGATAATAAGAGGGAATTGTTACGATAGCTGCTTTATAAGAAAATAGTTCATCGGTAAACAGTCCTAGTCTATAATACCTATTACAAATATGAAATTATTCTATTCTAAATTGTTAAAAGTTTACGTTTTATCATACGTTTTCATGGCATTTTAAAAATTTCAGTACTCTTTAAAACCCTATTACTTAACTTGCCGATTTAAAGTTGTCTCTTTCATCCATTTTTTCTTTGCAAAGATGACTTCTTAGTGTTTTGATAATTTTTATGATGATGGCTGAAAAAAATTGTCTAGGAATTTTATTGTAATAAATCAATCGTGTAAAAATGTTGAAAAATTTACTTGCAAAAAATTATTTGATCAGAAATTTTGATACGCTCTGTAGACTATTTTTTCAATTAATAATAATAATTGGATAATTTGTAGAGCGCCGTTTTTGTGAAAAATCTCCTCAAGGTGTGAGAAGTATTGTTGCTTCTATTTAAGTGTACAAAAACAATAAAATTTTTTGCAATAAATTAAAAAGCAAGATATTTTTACAGAATAGAATGCTATTTTCGTCTGAATTTCAATAAATTTACACAATTTGAGGAAGTGAAATGTGTAGTGTGATATTGGAAAGGTGTTTTAGTCTAAATTGCTCAAATGTTTCATCCAATTGAAAATATAGCGTCGTCATATTTACGCTAATGTTTGGTTTTTTTTTTTTATTGTTTATAATGTTGAAAATTGAAAAAGGCGCTGTTAATTTTTGAAGTGAATAAAACGTGGATGAGAAGAGAGACAATTTAGGCCCAGATTCCACTAAGCTGAGCATCTTATGAAGTTCAGCCGAGCAATCCTCGTAATCTGAAGATTGTTAAATTTAAATAGGAATCTTAGTGGAAACGGAGCCTTAGACCTTCAGAAGTAAAAGTTAATTAAACCATGTTTTTCTTTTTCTTATTTGGTCGTGAGATTTATTTTTAAAACATTATAATTTTTCCTTACAAAAATTCAATAACATCATTGTATAACACTTAGAACAAATCAGTTAGCAGGATGACCGTATACCACAGGTATAACAGTATAATACGCCGCAGTGTGTTGCATTTACATTCAATCATAATATCTGTCAACTGAAACCCCTGCCCCTGCTGCAGTCCAGTTATGTCTGAGGCTGCTACCCCCTGCTGCTACTAAACTACCATAGCGATATGAATATAGGCTAAGGTGAACCTTAAACTACTCCCAAACACGAGATTAAAAGCTAAATTACGTTGATGCCAAAATATACGCTATACAATATTATATATTTCATTTATACAATAATTCCAACATCCTATCATATTATTTATCTGCTAAAATAATTATTAAAAGGGTTAAAATACCAATTTAATAACATTAATACTTTAACCCCTTCAGCCAGCCCTAACACAACAAATTTAATTGAAACATTTAATTGATCGCATATAATTAATTCTAAGAGCATATTGTTTTGATTAAAACATTAACCCTTTGGATGCATTGAACAAAAAAATAACAATGTTCCCTCCATCTCTTATTCAAAACAAATACTATAAAAACACATAACATATGTATGACTGAACCAACATCGATTTACCCTTCCAAAATCGCATGCCTTATATCGAGTTTTACCTCCAAAGGGTTAAGATGGAAAAGCGAACGACGCCTCATAACCCAGGACTGGAAGGGTTAATTGGAGTCGTCCCTCGAGAATGGAAGAGAATAGATCTCTAATTCTAGGATAGAACATTTTTATTTATTATTGTATTTCGCTAACACTCAATCACAGCTCAGAAAATTGCAACTTCATTGATAAATATATTTTAACGAATTTACATTGAAGTAGTGTAGACTTGGCATTACATTATAAAGATGCATTCACACTATCCAGTATCCAGACAGGCTACTCTACTAGTGAGGAGTTCAAATTAATATTAAATTAAAACCAACCTTGAAGACTAATCAAGGAGAATTTCACTCTCACAGTTTGCATTCAGAATATTAAATCAGGGTATCCAGGGATAAAGTGCATTATTACATGACAGTATAAGTAAAAAAGATAAATAACTTTTTACACACTGCTTTTTAACATTGCCACAGTCGCGCCCGGCAAGCTCATAGCAAATTTATCAGATAAGTTGTACCTCACACAAAAGATTTTTAGTAGGTATGTCTTTTTTTTAAGAAAAAAAAATTTTTGGAATTTTAGAAAAAGTTATCTTTTTTACTCCTACCTTGAAATTGAATCCCCTCCCGAAATTAATGCAATCCCTGGACACCCTGCATAATGCGAGATATTTAGTTAATTATGTTTCACTGCCGAGAAAATGCAAATGCACTGCGACAATAATTTTTATTTCGCAACAGTCTTTAGATTTTAATTTTGAAACTTTTTCGTACTATATTACGTTATTCTTACTAATGTTGTTATGTACTACATAAATTATCTTAGAAACATACCAATAATTAAACAGGGCAGAAATCAACCGGTCCAGGAACAATTTCACTTGGCTTTTTAACAATCACAAAATTCACTTAAATTATGGTTTACCACACTCTATGACTTTCTGAATGTTAGAAACACCGTTCATATTTATATCTTTGTATAAATGTCACAATATATACAATTTTGATTTCTGTAGACTTGATTGCATATAATTGTTATAAATGTAGAAGTTCACTTTTGTTTAAAATAAATAATTATCCATCACAAGACGCAGTGGTCCAATGATTTAAAAAAGTTTATTTAAAGGCAAGATTAACTGTATGATTATAATTTAAAAAATCACATTTTCGAATTCACTTTTAAAAACCATTTTATTTTTTCTGACCATTACTAAAAAACAAAACAAAAAAAAAATCACTAAAAAGTTTATAAAAATATATGAATAAAACATAAATGTATCACTTACAAAGTTTAGTAAAATCTTAGTAGATTCTAAACAATTAAAATTTATTTCAACTCTATTTTTTAAGCGAATATTCGGACGACCCCGAGAATTGTGAGATCCCTCATTAACGCAGTTTACATTAAATATTACGTATACTTTAAAATCTTTCACTCTTAAAAATAAATATATAAAAATAATTGACAGTATGTAAAAGATCCAATTCTTAACAGGGGATAGTATTATATCTCAGTCGCAATATTTTAAAATGAATATCCAACATGAAATGGCGCATGAAGCAATAATTTACGTGAATTTATAAAATAAAAAAGTAGAATGAATTCAGCGTATAAAATAATGAATGCATTAATTCACAGTGTATATTATTTATTAGTATCAAGACAATAGGAATTGTTAAAGTTAAGCGCAGTCAGTGTCGCTTACGGAGCAGAGGGTCGCCCGATAAAGATTCGCTGCTAAGTCTTAGGAATAAGTGTTTTAAGTTTGGTTGTTGCCGATCTCCTTCTTTATAAATATCCTGTCACTGGATAAGGTGTAGACTCGGAACAGTCTAGTGACCAACCTGTACTACAAGGGGGTCGTAGCCACGTTGCTGTCGTTGACGAATACGCAGACGGGGGCCTTGGGGCGCGGGGGCGAGGGCGCCGTGGAGGGGCCCTCCAGTCCCTCGGGCACCTCGATGGCCAGGAGCACGCGCGCGGCCGAGGGGCGCGCCAGCGGCGGCACGCGCTGCTTGGGGCGCAGCTCGGGCAGGCTGGTACTCTGCAGCAGGCGCGACGACAGCTTGTGCTTGTCTCCCAGCAGCGGCTCCTCGCTGTGCGCCGCGTACTCCAACTCGTCCTCCTCCATCTTGGGGAACAGCCCTTCCAGCAGCTTCTTGGACTGGGAGTTAAGCATGTTGTGCGGAGACTGCAGCACGTTCTCCAGCGAAGGAGGGAGGAAGTCGTGCGGTCCGAAGATCGGCGGCATGCGCGGCCTCCTCTCCTCAATGTAGTTGATGTGGGTTCCGTCCGGCATCATCGGCGGGGAGCCCCTTCTCGAACCCAGAGACCTCTCTGTCGGGGTGTAGTAGACAGATATCTTGCTCTGCGTCTCGTCCACGTCCTGCAGAGACGCCAACTGCTCAATCTTGCCCTTGATGTAAGTATCGAGCCCGTCCAAGTCCTTGGTATCGAAGACGATGGAGTCGCTCCTGCCGCATGAGCCGCTCCTGCAGTTGTCGAAGTAGAAGCTGGGCAAGTTCTCCAGCACCTTGTTGAGGGTCTGCTGCTGGTACTTGCAGGACTCCCGGATGCGGAGCACTTGATGCGCGCTGAACTTCCTTATCTTGTTCCGCTGGAACACGTAGTTCTCGCGCACCCAGTTCAGTTGGCTGGTGGAGTAATCTCTCACCCTCTTGACCTGCGAAAAGAGAATCCATTAATAACGAGCACGATTCGCAAACAAACATCTCCGTCGGAAACCATTATTCATTTAGATATACGAGTAGGGACAAGTGACGCGCCAGTTGTAAGGTTCAAAGAGCGTATCATTTTATTATTTATATTTTACAACACGTTCGCTCAGTATTCGAGTCACGGAAAGTGGCTAAATTAAACATAGAACAAACGGAACATATTGCGCAAATAACACTAATGATTATAGAGGTATCAGCCCCGACTTCAAGGTGCTATCGACTTTCTAACACGGCTAGCGTGTTCTGTTTTCTTTCATTGAAATATTATTTGCTCAGCGTCCGCTCTAGTCTACTGAAAATATCCGTATTTATTTGGAGCCTGGATCCGAGACGCAATATACATTCAAACAGTTTGAGCCGAGCGTAAGCAAAGCAGGTAATCACGCTGGGGAAACAAACTTCCCTCTCGATATTGAAATCAAACGCCGCGCCGACACACTTCTCCCGAAAGAATCACGATGACTCTGTGCCTCGGTTATAAGTTTCCGAGGTGACAATATGAAGAAAAAAAAACATGAATTAGACGCATTTTATGAATATTTATTTTAGTGTCAACAGTAGGCGCAGAAGTAGGAACATTTATAATAATTGAAGTGGAAACAGTAAGAGCAATGTTTGCAGCGACGAGACGTCGTAAGAGAATTAATTAGGCTTTAGTATTAGCACTTCGCTACATAATAATATATTATTCCTAGTACGGAGTTCGAAATGTAAGTCAACAAAAAAATTATACCCGCACGGCCGTACCTTGGTTAATTTAAAAACGATCGCGAAACTCCATTATTCAAAAAGGTCGATCGATAATCCATTATTTCTTAGTTTCCATTTAAATCGATACTGGTTTCAATCGACATAGGCGAATAAAGTAAAATCCGCACGTGAAAATAGCATTCCACAATTATTATACTAATAAAATAAAATAAAATTATAAAACTAAGAATCTTAAGAAAACATTATTTTTATCCAGCGACCGATGACGAATTCAATTACAGCGAGACAGCCCCGATGTTTTTTCTCGGATCTTTCTCCTAGTAATGTGCATAACTCCATCGAAGACAAAGAACTGCAAAAACAGGGCTTTGCAATTCAGTGTTCGCGCTAATTCTCTTATTTATTCAATGAATAAACAATTCGTAGTGATCTCACTTTACACCAAGGTGGGGCTTTTAGCCAAGTAAACAGTACTTTCGACTGTCGGCGGACCAAATCGATACCGCAAACGAATAAAAACTTAGAAAACTACATTTCAGTAATGAAATGCGATCAAAAACAGGACAGGCAATACTACCCGCATAGAAAGGAATCGTCGTTTCAGCGTTTACGATACGTTTTACGAGACCAGGCCGTGATTACCCAACGGAGATTTGTGCAGATGAAGAAATTCATTCAATTACTCTCAAAGCGTCTGGCAGTGAATGTAGCGGAAATGATGCATCGCGGTTGTTTGTGAACAAGAGATTGGTATTCAGAGGCATAATTGCAGATTCCAGGGGCTTGCACTGGATCCAGATGGGTTGCAAGTCTAACTGCATATCTGCGGTCGCGCGTCAAAATATGATCAAGTGCAGAATTGACATTTCTCGGGTAAACAGTTTGAAACTTTCAAATGAATTTCACGTTTGGTATAATTGTGAGTAGGTTACAATAGGAGTTATATCAAACGAAAGAGAGCATAAAATTTTAAAGAAATTACAACGGACCTAACACGGATATGTTTGTCTTTACTGTGCGGTGTCTTAAATAGCACACGGATGTGACAAATTATCGCCAACTTTAAAGGGCAACTTTTCTGTGACTCGAGTCAGTCCGTTGGTGAATTATTTATAACCCGTCGTCTGGTTAGCGCTCCACTTAATCCGGTGGTCCTCAATTCTATATCCACACAATCACTCCCGCTATTCGACTGACTGCACTGTACCGTGGCACGCTAAGTAATTTCGGCACGTATTCTAGTGTCTGGATGCGCCTGGTGCACCAACAACACTAACACACTGACGCCCAACGTGGGGTCGTTCAAAATAATGACTTTATTTAAAGCATTTCACACAATTCTTTAAATGTTAAATCAAAATGATACGATAAACTACGCAAATATAAACGGAATGCTTAACTAAAACGCATTATTTAAGACATAATATAAGCCGACAATTAAAAAGTTGAATCTCGGTCGAAATCGGGTGTTAACCACATACTAGTTGTGCAAATGCACAATTAGATTGAATCATCATTGCATTATGATAATCAGGAACTTGGATAGATTCTTTGATTTAGTACAATCCTACAACAAAAGAGAAATTCTTCACATAGAAAAATGTTCATCCGACAAATTTTGTCGAATGGGCCTAAAATTGATGTTAATCCAATTAGGAAATTTTCATTACACACTTTTCACGTTAACATCGTCTGTGAGCATTAAATATTTCACGAAGGAAATTGTCGGTTTCCATTATTTTTGCTTAGGCACACTTTGAAGGCTTTTAATAAATAATTAGCTAACGGTACAAGAAGGCAGTTCTAGAATACCTAGGCAAATTAAAAGCATTATGTTAGCTTGAATAACAAAATGTACACAATAGATACGGCGAAGAAATCGATATTGTTCAATTAGCGGCCCATTAAAACACAATTTGATTACTTACATTGAAAGTTGAGATAAATAAGTAATACGAGTAAGCCACGCGATTGTAGATGAATCTCATAATTTGAAAATAACAAAACCGAAGTTCGGAAGAAGTAAAGGAACACATTTAATTAATCAGGAAACAATCTTTTTATGAAGTCTGAAATTCTTGGAACTGTGAACTTACAGTTTTGTGAAATTTAGACAGCTATTTCTGCCTGGAATTTCTAGTTTAACCCTTCAAAAATTGGCATTTTTTTCGGTTGATCAAAATATTTTCGCTTCACAATAAAATGCAAATATTTGGAATATTTCTGAACACATTCAAAAACTAAAAACTGTTTTAAAAAGGTGATGAAATACGCTTTCAAATCATATAATTCGAAATAAACATGTATTTTTTTAGTTATAAAATTTTTGCACACAAACAAAAAAAAGTTTTAAAAATGGCTCATCTTACGTTTTTTCTAACTTAAGTTACAGATAATAAAAATAAATAAAAACACATACATATTTTATTAGACAAACGTATAACAAACACATATTGTTATCTCACTTTTTGTCGCTCTATGTAAAAATAATTTATAAAAAAATTCTCGAAATTTAATTATTTTTTTTTCAATTGGCGATTTACAACTTTGTATACATAAAAGTGTACATTTTTCTTTTTTGGTGGCTAATTTTTAGATTGGAATATAAAGCGTGGTGTTTTCCCTTTCTAACACCGTTTAGAACATATTTTTCACTATGATAATAAGGGAGTTACAGCGTTTTATACGAGACCTATGTGCGTTGGGACAAATATGGTCTCCTGCCATTCTAAGGGCTAACACAACTGTTTTCGGCTCGTTATAAATTTTAAACCACGAGCTGTAGAGCTTTGAAAATTAAAAAATAAGAAACTCCACAGATTTAGAGAAAACGCAGAGTAATAATAACTTGTAAAGGTTCGAGATGCATCAAGCAAAAAGTCTAACGGCCGTTATTCCCAACTTTTCAAACGATCAATCTGAGTCTCCGATCAGCCAATGATTTGTTGAGTAATGCTTGATTCGCCTAAGGCGTATTTGTGCATTTGAGTGTTGAGCCAAAATTTCTACTCAACAGTTCATCAGTAGGATTGGGAAAAACAGCCGTAAAAATGCGTTAATTTAGAAACCGGAGGCGAAAATGACGACGAGTTGTATATCTCCATATGTAGATTGGCTTACCTGGTCGTAGTATTGGTCCCGCAGCTGCGTGAGGTGGTTGGTCCCTATGTCCCGGATCTCACGCAAGTGCTTGGCCTGGCTGGAGTAACTAGTTTGGATCCACTCAACCTGTTGGGCGCAGTTGTCTCTGATGCGATGCACCTGATTAAAAAAATAAATAAATAAATTATTTCGAATACGACCTCCTCGGTACCTCCCACCTACATGGGAAAGCCAACTGATTAATTTCTATTGCATAATAATTATAGAAAACAACTTTTTTTTCTTGGTGTACACTCCAAGAGATGCTAAACGACAGTGCATATTCAATACAATGATAACGTGTAAAATGTATTTCGATTTTTTTGCGCTTTATAAGTAGCATCATCGATTGAATCTTTAAAAAATCGTAATATTCTAAACAAAAATTTAGACACTAATTATGCGCAGGACCATTCATATTTTATCGCGATGTACAATAAATTCGTAATGAGAGGAATGTTAGTTGTTACTGTGATAAAGAATTGTAGATAGTAAACCCACTGATGATTGTCACAACCTGTTATCTATTTTAATTTTATTGTTATTGTAGCCAAATTGATCACAGAAAAGTTCGATTTTCGTGATATTTTTTGTTTGCGTTTTTTATTGGCAGCAATTAATGAATTTTACTCGATTTTGTACAATCGGCGAAGAAGAAAATGGTCAAAACAAAGTTGCGTGTAACTTTAGCATTGTTATCACCAGCAGATTATTATGTACATTTCATTTATTATTCGTACCATCACGTCGCGTCACCATTGGCATTCAACTAATAATACCTGTGTCCGAATAAATAAATAAACATTAAGTAATCGGTAGGTACTTACAATTTATTACAAGTACAAATATATACAGGAGGTCAAGGGAGGGACTAAAAACGATCCAACATTTTTTTAAGGCAAATCTAAACTAGCGATTACCAAATGCAAAGTAAAGTTGACTATGTCAAGCGATACAAAGTTGTCCTGTTAACATTGAAAGTTTTAAAAGGCACCTGGCATTTTTTTCTAGCTAAAAAGTGTCACAATTATTGGCAGTTGTCATTATTGGCTAGTAAAACGTCGGGAGGTTTTTAAAAATGCCCCCTGTTCAATACATATATTTTTTTTATTTCCGATGAAAAAACGCATGGATATCACAAGCCACATAAAGGGTTGTTTTACCAACTCTGTTATTTTGCTATTTGAAGTTTACAATATTATAACAAGCTTAATGGTCGATAAGTGTTTATTTGATCGGATTACAAATAATAGAGATATGTTTTCACCTGATATGTTTTTTTACTAGTACATTGTCAATAACTTTATTAATTCTCGTTTATGTAAGGATTTTACAATAAATTTGCATTTAATAGTTGTTATTGTCAATATTTCTCAATCCAATGATAATAAATAGCCTGTGATACATAAACGGTTATTAAAATAAGAAAAACAATCAAATGGTATTAAATTTGATTACATGGGGCAACAATCTTATAAGACTGGAAAACGTTGTAAAATAAGAATTGAATAATAAAAAAATATATTGATAATTATAACTGAGACTCTGAATCAAAAACCTTTCTCCATACATCTACCAATTCTTTCACCGTCTTGTTTTAATTATTTTATTTTCATCAAGTTCATAGTGATGCCGTCGCATGAAATACTTGGTGCTTTATTGATATTAATAGAGAGACAGGCCCAGACAATTTTTATTTGCCAAATAAAAAAGCGATGGACCGAATTATGCAGGCCGTCTATAACTTACTAGTCGACTCTATGTGGGTGTGAAGAATTTAAAATGGTTTACCACGAATTGCAAGCGGCTGTAAATGTTTACTCATTTAAAATAAACGACCCGGCAAAATATAAAATGCAAAGAAAAAATGTGGTGGATGAAAAATAAATAAAAGATGAAATTTTGCAATGCTTGCGTAGCACTGGGCAATATTATTCATAAATAGTTGTATTTTCTAAAAAGTTTGCAGCAAATTCCATCGTTTAGCGAGATTATAATAAATATAATAAGATTATAATAAGAAATTATGTGTAAGGCGTATTATTTGTTCAACATTTTAGTAAAACTATAAGAAAATAAAAAAAATGATTTCCCTTAAAACTTTGAATCAAACTGATACGACCAGAAATAATTGGTTGACATTTGAATAAACTTCGTTCTTACTTCAATTATTTATATCCGTTATTGTGGCATTCTCAAACAAGCGACAAGTACTAAATTTCCACCTTCGTCAAATAATAAAGTTTTTCCCAAACACGCGACCCTCGACCTTGGCCCGAGTCCACTAATTTTCTACCAAGAAAGTTCATAGAAGTTGTAATTAATGATAATTGTTTTCGATTAATTAAACTTGCTAAAAAACACGTTCGTAAAATAAAGAACGTATCCAAATATAAAACGCCTGAACATTAAAAAAAAATCCAACACAAATTCTTTAATAAAGTTGAAAAAAATACACTTCATTAATACGATGGAGTTTCCACCGACAGTTGAAAAAATACAAATTCCTTATGTTTCTACCGCTGATAGCTCAGTTGTAACCTCTATTTTTTGTTACTTGCAACGTTTATGAGAAAGAGGAAGAAAACGGAGTTACCAGCAAATTTGCCTCTAACAGTTATTTTATATAATCTCACGCCAATCTTCTAAGAATTCGGTTCAGCTAAAAACAGTTTACAGAAAATGCCATTCATAAAGCGAGTAATTTTCCGAATTAAGTTTTTGTGTTATTTCATTTTAGAATATTGGTGTTCGCCATTAGAGTGCTATGTTATAATACATTACAGTCCGACCAAGCGCTTTTTCCGCTGTAAATGTCGGCGATACGATATCGACCGATCTGCGACAAATTAACAACAATAATTATTCGGCCCGCTAAATGTAACGACCGCGAAAATTCACGTTTTTTGGTTCAGCGTTGTTGTGTCTGGTACGACACTTTATCAAATTTAAATTGCGATGTTATTTTGGAAAAAATGATAAGAATTTACCTCGTATCAGAAAAACAACTTGAGATGTGAACTCTAGATAAGAACAGATTTTCAGACATTGTTTACGAAAAATATTTCTTTAAATGACATGTAAATAAAATCACGATAACATGTTAACACAATATGTCAATGACAGGTACGTATCTTTTTAGGGTAGCGTTGAACAAAAACGTGTTGCACGAATTTGGAACTAGAGATTTCTCTGGTTAGAGAGATCTAGTGGATTTAATGGTATCTGACCTGCATAGCATAGTTCTCTCGTAGTTTCTCCAATTGCTGACTCTTGTAGGACTCGATATTGTCGAGCATGGCGTATATTTGCTTGGTCCTCGGGGCCTCTTTGTCCGGTGGGCGGCAGCACATACAGCAACTGCAGCATTTCTCGATGATTCCCAGCCTGAAAATCGGACAAAATTTGTGATATATGCCAGACAGCCGCATTGCTAGTTTTATAGTTAGTCCCTTTTCTAGTCAAAGCCGTACACAAAGAAAGGCCACTCAGCAGGTATTCAAAGAATCACGTTGAAAAATAATGAGAGTAAAAGAATAATGTTTGGGCACCTTTCCCAAGTTATCTTGAAAGTTGTATAAACCTGTCTAGCGAAGATAAAATCGATAATTATTGCAACCTCTTCGGCCGCACGTAACATTTTGATATAGTTTGTGATTCCACAATTTTTGTTATTTATCAAAATACAGTTTTTTGTTCTATTTGAGATGAATTTAAAAGAATATTCAGTTTTTACTCACTTGTCAACGATATATCGTAGAAGCTGTATCATTAGAGTGAGTGCCAGGAACATAGCCGCGCAAGCTAATCCAAAGAGGGTACTATTGATTTTGATCTCGTACATTGTGATGGGGTCTATCATCAAGTCTACCGAAGTGCTCACGTTGGCGTTGGGATTAGTGGCGAAGCAAGTGTATCGGCCCGTATCCTCGCGAGTTACGTTCTGAATGAGCAAGGAGCCGTTGCTCAGCACGCGCACTCTGTAGGATGGATCTAAGGACACCATGAATTCGTCGTGAGCTTTGGGGTGCTTGTGAAAGACGTCGGGTATCGTGGGCTCGGGATTCCAGTGAAATATCTCGTGGATGGGTGTTATCCACGTGATGGACGGGGCCGGCTTCCCGGCGTACTTGCACTCCAGGAGCGCGTTCGTCTTCAGGACGTAGTAGGATGGCGGGGTGTTGTAAACTATGCGAGGAGCTGTACAGTTCAAGTGCTGCAGCGTCTGCAACATCTCGTTTGGGTACGCATGCACACAGCTCAATTTGGATTCCATGATCGGAAGCCTCTTCTCTGCCCACGATGTGAACCATGCCATTCTGCAGTCGCATGCCCATGGGTTATTACCAATGTTTAGCCTCTGTAATTTCTCCAGTTTCTCTAAAGTGCCGGGCAAATAAGTCAGTGCATTTTTACTTATATCTAAATTTTCTATTTTCGTTATATCTAGGAACACAATTGGATCGATTTCTTTAAGCAGCTCGTTGTTGCGCAAAATCAATGTTTTCAAATTCTTTAACCCTTTCAGCTGGTCATCGGCAATCTTCTCTATCTTCGTATTCTCCAGGTAGAAGACCTCCAAGATGGTGTTTCTTCTGAAAGTGCCAGGAGATATCTCTCGGATCAGGTTGTGTCCGATATAGAGCGTCTGCAAGGCGGTCAGCCCAGTGAACGTGGTTTCCGAGATATGAGTTATGGGGTTGTTGTTCAGGTTTAAGTACCGCAGCTGGACCAAAGAATCGAATAAACCCCGCGGTATCGACGTCAGATTGTTGTTGGACAAATCTAAGTGTTTGAGATCCTTCAGGTCTTCGAGCGCGTTCGCAGACAACTTGACTAGATCGTTGTCGTTGAGGAGGAGGGTCTCCAGCGCTCTGTTCGTCCTGTTGAAGTGGTGCAGAAAGGAAACTATTCTGTTGTGAGAGAGGTCCAGCAACCGCAGACTGCGCAGCGGTGCGAACACTTGGAATGGAATGACGTAGAGTTCGTTGTGCGACACGCTCAACTCTTTCAGCCAGTCGAGTCCCTTGAAAATATTACGCGGGAGGTCGTCCAACTTGTTATTACTAAAGTTCATAATTTTAAGACTATTCAACGATCCGAAGATATCGGGGCCGATGCCCCCAATTTGGTTCCTACTTAAATCTAACTCCTGCAAGCTGACGAGGTCGTGGAGCGCGTCAGGATCCACGGCCCGCCAGGCCCCGTCCGTCCAGCGGAGCGCTTGGAGCGGCTCGGGCGCGCCCTTTAGCGAGGCGCGCGAGAGGGTGGTGGAGCTGGTGTTGGGGGGGGAGCCGGAGCACGTCAGGCGGGCGGGCTCTGCGCAGGAGCAGCGCTCGGGGCAGAGCGTGCCGCCGCATGCCGCTAGTGCCACCACTAACACCACCACTAACAGGCCCTGCCGGTGGAGGTTCATTTTGCCGCTGAGCCGACCATGGCTTGCTGACCGAGAGGCAGCTACCTGCGGACAACAACAACAACACATTATTATATTGAATAGCAACACCTGATGCTCAAGTACCATTATCAACAACGTTATAACAAGAATAATATGACGTTGCGAATTCAACATTGACACTAGTCTCGTATCTTATTTTTATAATCGGGCTTTGGTATTTTATTAATGAAAGTTCACACCTTTTAAATACATTTTGTTGACTGAACTCAACAGAGGAAAGAAACATATTTTTTTATATTAACTACACACAGGGATTCGGTGCGTTTAGTGCTTTAAACGTCGCATATCACGAAGAGAAAACGCGTAACAGGGCAAGTACTAAATATAATCGGGATGCGTAAATATAGTCTATTTTGGATCCCTCGTGATCTCTCTTTGAAAGCAAACTACGAGACATAATGTACTTTGACTGAAAGCTAGCTTTGACGCCAGTGGACTACTTTTTACAAGAAACACAGCTATTTCCGTAACAACTTGGTTGTTCAATGTACATTCGTATCCTCGAGGACTGTTTATTAACAACAGATACATGCAATCTGTAAACTATCGCAGTAATACTGAAAAACCAATTAATATTGATAACGTCACTGGCGCATTATCGTATCACTTTGAAAACCAGTTGTAATATAAGGTCACATTACAACATAATTACAGTGACCTTTTCCAGCAAAAACGACTTTCTTTTTCGGAACGAGGCAAATTGAAGATGTTCACTGTAAAAAAAAACTGGGCCGCGAAATAACGTCGTTTAGTAACCATAAACCTAAACTTTTCGAAGTGATATAAAAATTATAATCTATTGCACCAATAGTATATACGTGAATCAATAATTACAAGTAACGCGCATTGTGCTAAGATTAAGAGAAAGTGGCGCAGCCGTTCGAAATTATTCGCAATACTTTTATGCAGATTTCTTCAGCGGATCATTCCCACTATACATTATATCCGCATGGTTCGTATCCCTCCCATCCCCGCTTACCATTGTTCCGTACACAACAAAGGTTCCTAACCCGTTAAGTCTCGCCGCTAAATAATTCAGTGTTGTAAATGCGGCGAACCCGCTTTGGTTAACGGGCGTTAAACGTCTTCTCAGGAAGCGGAGGTTACTCACCCTGACTGCCTGACTGGCTGACTCTGACGAGTTGGTCACGGTGATCCGGATCGGGGTATCAGACAACTCGCTCGCGTTCTGAACTAAAACTACATTATTATGTCTGGGGCGTCTTATGCTTTATGCTTTACACCCGGTGCCGCGGTGTTCCAAAACGCCCACTGCCAAAACGACGCAATTACGTAAAAACTGGGTGAATTATTCAAACGTATCGCCCTTCTGTAAGACCACCATTCAGAAATGAAGCGTTGCTTGAAATGGCTTTAGCCGTGTTTGGTGACCAGATCTGAGTAGCAGGAATTTTCTCACCTTCTTCTTATCTCCTTCCCCACCCCACTATCTTCAGCTCCAAAACAATTCCCTGCCAACTCAGAAACAAACTCAACGTAACACCGCTTTGAAAAGCCATTAAAAGCTGTGAAAAAAATAACCCATAACCGTAAGTTTAACCATTTTTTAATATACTTTTTCTTAATTTTTAATGACTTTTCAAAGGTTTTGAGTTGAGTTCATTCTAAGTTGTCCGGTCACCTCCCAAAACATACCCCAATTGGAGATGCCATAGACTCGTTCACTCCAGACGGGAGCAGTTGTTGGAACTTGTCCGGTATTCACATTAAAAAAAATTAAACAGATATATAAAATATATTTAACAGAAGATGAATTATTTTTTCGCTTCTTTCGACGCTAGGACATAAAGTACTACATCCCGTGATGGTTTTTGTGAGTCAAAGAAAGCGAGGACCATCAAGTAATGATGTGGATAGGGGTACAGATGCACCAACCAATAATAGTACAAGCAACAAGTGCATAATACAAGATTATATAGGTATCGCTCATAAAGAGGTCTTTTCATTTTAAAAACATCTTGCTGATTGCAGTGCAAAGCACAATTTCCATTATTTTACTATCCGATGGGTTTTTATTTTGTGGTAAATCGTAATCACTTTCTCACTCCTACCGCGAAAGTAGATAAACGCAATTCACACAGCTTCAAATTTACTTTTTTCAAATTAGGTTACATTTACGTTAGGTTCACTTTTATTTCGCTTTGATACATTACGAAAATGTATCCAAATAACGCGATATCATTACTTAATAATGAATAATCGTTGCTTAATAGATTATCCATGAAGCCTTGTCGATTGAATAACGATTTTAGCATTTTACTAGTGTGGCACATTATTGTGTAAGGACAAAACCCCGGTGACACACTTTTGCTTGGACCCGTAAGTAATCCATTAATACTCTGTGGCTGAACCCAAATATATTTATTATTATAATATAAAATTAATTATTATCCAAAACTTTTTAGCCGCATGTGTTGTGCCTTTTAACCTCAATTCATTTAACCACATTACTGTAACTATCAATATTGGACTGTATTTCTGTCGTGCAGTCATGTGGTTTGCAACTAAAAAAATGTGGTGTTCCTGAATTTTTCGAACATTTTTCATACCAATAATTGTATACTGAAAAATTACAGAAGCAGGAAACGTTGTGTAACGGTAAGACCTGGCGAAGTGAAATTTTCAAAGCTTTTTCCGTCTTAAATATATATACATATAACTAGGTCAACAACTATTCTTATTCATAAAAAGTCATTTTGAAATGGTCTACCATGAATTATTAAAAGGTTTAAAAATTAGAAATTAATAACTATTCTCAGCTGGTAAGGGATTTTTAAAAATCATGAACTATATATCTTTGAAACATTGTAAAATACAGAGGACTCCATATTGTTAATTGTTTTTTTTTAAATCGAAATCTCTGACGAAATTAGATAATATAAAACAAGTTGTGTAAATAATAAAAATAAAACAATTTTGAATGCATGAGCGGAGATGTAACTAGACGTAATTCTTAAAAATTGGCAGCGGTAATATTGAAGATCGTAATGCTATGCGAAGAATTTCTAATTCAAAATAAATACCACGGAAGTGGCCAAGGCTGAGGGATAATAAAAGAATTTGCGAAAACAAAGAAACGCAGACACTTTTTTTCCAACATATACAAAATTACACGGTGCTCAGAGACCACTTCTCTATATTTTTTTTATAAACACATCTCATTTATTAGCACAATAACAATAAAATGTAACAATACGTTGTTTTTTTTAACATTAAACTAGTAATGATCTGAATTCGCGCCCAATTTTTTGTACATTCAATCAAGCATATAATGTTCTAAGTATTTTATTTTATAACGGATATATTGAGGATCCATTTCTCGTGAGGGAAATTTCGTGACACCAGAGCTCACAATTTGTTTGATTCTGCTTATTCAATAACAAGAACTAGATACTTACACGTAGTTATACTAATTTCATTTTTTTATGGTAAAAGTAACATTTTTAAACCCTTATTAGAGCCATATAGCTCTTGACATAACTTGATACGATCCATTCACGCGCACTTACTGACTTTACAATGAACGTGAGCGAAAGTGAAAGATGCGTAAAAACATACGTGCGACAGAGAAAGTCGTGGGCGGGGAGGTATACCACTTTTCTGACCTTAGACACGCCTACTGCGAAGATTTCTGTATCATCTTCAGGCCGGTATCAAAGTTTGGCGTGAACTATACGTGAGCTGAAAGTAGCTGCGTTGAAGAACGCAACTTTTACGACGTCAAAACTCACCGTCTGTGAATATTGTCGCTACAGATATTACACAAACAAATTTTAGCTGTGTTATTTTTTTTTAAATTAAACTAAAAATAAATAAAATTGTAATAAGAGTAAATTACGACTCCCTTGCCATGTTTTGTATGTCATCTTTAATTCGGTTTCGTGGCCATCTTACTATTGATGATGTTGCGAAAAATAATGGAGTTTGTATTTATGACTGTTCATATTATTTTGCTATCTAGTTTTATAATCCTAATGCTGCGTAGGTATTACCGCGACCTGAGCCACGAATTGGGAAAGGAATCAAGCAACCGTAAGCGGAATTTCGCGCTGTACGCAGTTGCATCGTTTCTTTCGCATAATTCGTGGCTTGGCCCGCATCCGCAAATGTGTACGCAGCCTTTGAAAAAAAAAACAGTTTTTAGTGTTGCCATTTTATTAACACCACTAAGTAAGTCTTATCAATTTCTCCATCTTACAAATATACCATATTTACCTATTATAAAAGCATGCATTCCACGAACAAACATATTATCCGCGTGTGGATTTTTTTTATTTGAAATTGTTTTCACGTAACGAAAACACGAAGTTCAAAAGAGCACGCATTACTTGGTATAATATTTAGATTGTAGCCTGTGTTCGGTTGAGCATGGTTTTTATAACTGTAGCGATGTGAAATTTCACACATCATCGCTGTAAAACATTTAAAATTAATGTTACTATGGTGCGAAAATAACTTCTTTTTTTTTCAATGATTTGTTGGTACATTTGCTGGAACTATTGAAATGAGCATTCGTGGCGATATAAGCGCTCTTATAGGTAATAAGCATAAAAACCGCTTGGCAAGCGGAGTCTAGAGATCACGATTTTAAACGAAAGATGGTAAGATAAATTTGTGCCAATTCGTTTATTTTTTTCATAACGTGAGATTTTGCTGGACCCCCCCCCCCCCCATTTGTGCTCACATAATTAATGGATGCCCCCTAACGTTGCATGGTTGTGATTGGGCGGTATCGTAACAGCGGAAAATAACAAAACTGGCGGCACACGCCGGACTAATTTTATCTTTTTACCACAAAACTACCCCTAAAAGTTGGAATTTCGAAAAAAGTTATTTATCTTTTTTACTTATACTAAATCACCTCCCGAAGTTAATGCACTTTACCCCCGGACACCCTGTATATTCAATGTCATTGCAAAATAATATTTTACAGTTAAATTGGTATTGCCAGCATTTTTTTATTTGCTTTTCCATTTTTAATATTTTCTATTCCCAATTCACAGACTATAACTTGTCCACAGATAAATTATAATTATATTGCGTGTTATTATTATTTTTGCTGTACATTATCACTAAATTTTACTTTCAACTTGTTTCGGTTTTATCTAAATATGGTGAAAGTGTTGTCGTTGTGGGTTATCAAAACTTCAAATAATGAATAATATAAGTTTAATGTATTTTTATTCGTACGAAATAAATAAATAAAATAAAGTACGTAACATATTAATATTGATATTATTATCACCAACTTATCAAAGTAATTAGTTTATTTTTGTTTGAATAATTTTATAGTACTTATTTATATTATGAAATTACAGAATTCATGATGATGATGTAATTAATTTTATTAAGCATTGTGTATTCAATCACTTGTCACCTTGTCGATACTTTGAGTTTATATGTGGGAAAACCAGGAAAACCAGAAATTTAATTAAGACTTTTGCTGATTGAATTTTACGTTATTCAAATGTAATATTTTCGGGTTTTATACGTTTGACAAGATTAACCGTTAGATCTGTTAAAAGATTTAAACAAAAAATATAACTGTTGTAAAATAAGAATAACCGTACAATTTTAATTGTCCGATAACGTTTTGTTAGTATGTACCGGTACCGTAGCTGCTGTGGGCTTAGCTTTCATTTTAACTGTTTATTAGCACGTTGGCTACCTACTTTAAATGGGAGCTAATTAGAAACGAGCATGTTTGACACTAAATTATCAAGGTGTATATTTAAGCTGAAATAAATTATTATATGTTTTTGTGCGTAATTCGTAAACTCCATTTATTTAAAAATTGTATTTAATAATATTATCACAATACGTTTAAATAAGTCAACAGCAGTCGCATCAATAGTAAACAATTAAAAACACGATTTCAGAGGTAACCCACAAGTATTTTTTCTCAATAAATCAGTGTAATTTTATAATAAATCAATTTAGGCACCTTCAAAATTTTAATTTAGTTCGTATTTGTCCAATAGACCATTAGAAAATTTTGTAGGAGGTTTTCTTTCATTATTTCAATAAGTGTTATAAAGCTATTTCCGTTAAGGGTCTTATTAGTTTAAATAATTCTTAGTTACGTAATTAAATATCATTTTTTATACTTTATTTTTAATTATAAAGTGGAGATTGAACAAAAACTTAAATGGTCTGTTGGACAAAAAAGAACTGAGGCGAAGTCGTCTAAAAGTTGTATAACCACAGTTTTAAAATGGCCTTGTAAGCCGAAACAACTGTCACAATAACAAAAATATTTGCAGAACTTAATAACATTATTAAATGAAATTATTTTTTTTATAGAAAAGAAGTTACCTAGTTCCCTACTTCTCTAATCGGTTCTTTTCCATTTTAAATGGAAATAATTTTTTCAACCATATTTTTGAAGTAAATACTTCTTTAGCTCCGTTGTAATTTGAAACTCGATGAAACTAAAAGTCGACACTAAAAAGAGACAAACACATACATCTGTAGGATTTAGCCTACGAGAGAATGAGATAGAATAATCGGTCTCCTCTTTGTGCGGTGCTTCGTAGCCTTCCCACTCTTAGTTTTCTGAAGGTGTGAACTGCATACTTGTAATTTTTTTAAATATCGAGGAAGAAAATTGTAGCTGCAGTGTGATGCGCTCTGATTGATCTCCAGTCGCCAGCCAATCAGAACGCGGCTCGTGATATCTTTCCGCTTGCACACATACTACTTTCCCTTTCTTGCCTTATTCACAGCCGTTGCTTGTTACTTTGACACCAATCAGCCCAATGACAATTAAATACAGCACACGCTGAATAATTAATTTGCAACATGGCGTAGGGTTTGGTTACGCAACAGAATGATGAAAGATTTGACTTTGAATAGTATTATTAAACACGTGTAAGGAATTATTAAAGAATAAAATAAAAAAGCATGGATTAAATGCATTTTTCTCTCAATTAAGTAGGTGGGTGTGTATCATGTTTATTTTTATGGAATAATAGTTTGGATTGTCGTTTACAGAAGTGGCGCTCTCTGTTATTTTCAAAAAGAACCTTTGTAGTTTCAAACAGCATTTTTTATTAGATGTAGGTACTTACTAGATTACCTGATTGTTGTGTTTATCATCAATGATAGTGAAAACATTGTTTATTTTGACGTTGTTGACCTTTCGCGTGTATACGTTTGCGCGGTGTACTTTACGAGAGTTCGTTTACCACAATTACAATATTAACTTAATTAATTTATGATAACATTACATTAGGATCATTTTCCTTTTGAAAGTTGTAGGTACTTTCTTAGCGTCAACCCCTCAGTTTTAAATAAGTACATACTAGAAAAAAGCTGACATAACCTAAATTGCCAACAAATTTAATACGACTAGGTAGGTACCTACCTACATACCTTTTATTACTGTTAGCAGATTTTAACGTTATTTTGTTCTTGCCGATAATCTCGGCTGCCGGTAGGTACCTAGGTAGGTAGGTACTAATACTAAAAATCTAACCTAACTTTCAAACTATTTTGTCTGTGATTGAATAGCTACCTACCTACCTAGGTACCTACCCAACATTATAGTATTTTTGTGCTATAATTTCCCTGTGGAATATAGGTACCTACCTACTTTCTTGCTGCTTTTCATATTTTTTCTTGCCGCCAAAACATATCTGTAAATAGTAGGTACCTACCACGAATAAAAAAATAAAATAAATAACTAAATAAACTATAAAAAGCGAACTAACCTAACTTAAAAGTAACTAGATATTTTGTTAACCTATTTAAGATAGATATATATTATAGTACCTGTAGGTATGACGAAATGTGATTTTTCTCCAACCAATAATATTTCAAATAATAGAAATGTAGAAAGAAGCACCCATCCATATTATTATTACGTAGGTACCTACACCTACACCATCTTGCATTCGGAAATATTCTGAATAAATTAAATTTTCACACGCCTTTAAAAGGTAGGTATCTACTTCAGGGGCCGGATTCACAATTTTTTGGTCACGTTTATGAGTCAGACCTCAAACAGATTTCCTACTACTGTTCTAACGTGGGTATAAAATGTATAAATATTATATTCACAATGATTCAGAGCCTTGAGACATTGTCATAGACAGGCCTTTGATTATAAAATCATTGTTGAGCAAGTCAAAAGTGGTTCGGCCCCTGAAATCAAAAATCACGAAATCAGGTTTGGTTGGTCATTCGCTTTTCGTACTTTATGTACGTAATACATATACCTAGGTATATGGTTGTGAGATGATTTAGGCCCAACGGGCGAGACATTGTTATGTTTATATCGTTTTAATATTTATGTTGTGCAAATTAAAACTAGTTTAATATGTATTTGGGACACATCTTGCTGATTGTACAAATTTTGGCGTGACAATTTTCGGAAAAAAAAAACTGATTTGCCAATATTGTGTTGTAATCAATATTCATCCATGCGGAAAAAATATACATAAATTAATATGTAGTCTCTGGAAAGACTAGAGTCCCCAGATAGGAAAGGTCAATTTTCTGACATCTTGTATTATGACATACCTACATTGCGTTTCTCGTCTTCCAACCAACATAATATATATTTTATTCAATTTATGTACCTATGTGTAGAAATTATATTTTATAATTATAATAATGCGGTTTGCTGCTGATGTTTTACGACCTAAAACTAGTTTTTAGTTGAGCATTACTGGTTTTGACAGCTCTACCATATTACTACACATTTCTAAACACGAACGAACCCCAGCCATTTTACCTAATAATGTAAATTGGCGGCACTTGTCTCCCGCCAATTGAAAAAAATGTCTAACTGCAATCTGTTGAAGAATAAGTTCTACCTTCGCCTTGTATTCGCCGCCACGGAATACCTTATATTGCCATTGAAAATACTTGCCACATAACGATAATATTTAATAAAACATAAGGTTCATCGCAAATTCATCGGCCACGTTTTACTGTGAAATGCCTAGTACGCCAGCTGACGTTTGTAAAACTCCAGAAACAAAATGCCAGCCATTTGACATTGACATTTGCCAGTCAACAATCTAGAAGCTTATTTTGCGAGCATATTTTGGCGCTTTGCGACAACCTACCTAATGTATCCGCAGTGCATCTCTTCAGACAACTCTGTGCAATTATTGCAGGTATCCATTATCGCATGAATTATACCGGATTTCACAATTTGAACACGGGACGCGATGTCCTACGAACTTTTCACTCACAGCACTAAACAACGGCCAAGATGGCGACGCGGCAGGTAGTTCGTTGCGACCTGTTGTTGTGGGAATTGGAATATTAGGTTATTTTGCGAAATTGAACACTGATTACACGATTATTATTCACCTTCGATAGTATTATGGCGGACCGACGAGCGCGATGGACTGGAGCAGACCGCTTCTCTGCTAACTGTTTCCAGCGAATTGTGGGACTTTCAGCTGTCAGCTGTGAGCGCTGCGGGCGTGGTGTTGCCAGGCCGATGCCATTAATAATAATACTGTGCCTGGGAATCAAATAAAAAATAAAAATTATTATAATAAAAATTTCTTTATCAAAGAAAATCGCTTGATGTTTTCTTTAAAAGACGGTAAAACCCTATTGTCCTTGGCAACAAGATAAAACTTATGTTTTAGTCGATACACTGCATCGTGTAATATTTGGAATCGGGCAGCTAACAATATCATTCCTTATGTATATGGCGATAATTTCTGCTTAACATCGCCCGCTTGTTTTGATTTATGCAAGAAAAAAGTTTTATTTTATTGTGAGAAGTTCAGACACAAATATTTAAATGCTTTACGATAATTTTCTAAAGAACTTAATTTGTCACAAGATAGTCGATTGTCGTAAGTATGAGATTTTAAACTTTTAAGCAGTTTTTATAGGTGTCACTTTATTTTTTCTGGGCTTATAGAGACTTCTAAAAAAACGCTTGACTATTTCAAACACCAAGATGCATTGTACTCGGAAGTATTTGATTAAACATCTAAAATATTTCTAAGTGATCAAATTTTCAAACCAAAAACACATGATTTTGCATTTTCACGTTATGGTGTTTTCTCATAATTTTATGGGATGGTTTGATTCAAATACAGAAAATTTATATAGCAAAATTTAGGCGAAATGTGCATTTATCATTGCTAAAACGAATATAAGAATGCCATGAATACCATTCAGTAGACAATATTACCTTTACACTAACAATGCCTTCCATATAGATTTCAATGGAAACCAGTGTCGAAAAATAACTCGATACATTTTGGTTCTAGCCCATTTAGCACGCTCTCTATCTCTCACTTCCCTAACACCCTGTATCGCCATATCATTTGAATTTCATAATGATAACAAACCACAGTTTTGGACCACTGACTTGGATCACCAGACACGCCGACATCGCATCTATTGTATTCTTCTGTATTCTATGATAAAAATACTGAGCAAAAATACTTTATTTTGTCAACCAAAAGGGAAAGATTCGGAATCCCACATAATCACTCTCTCAATTAATAATAATAATAATAATTGGATGACTTTTATAGCGCCATTTTCGTGAGAAAATCACCTCAAGGGCGCTTTAAAATTAGTTTCTCTGCAAATTGGATTTACCGGTAATAAATCAATTTAGACACCTTCATAAATTGACTTTTAAAATATTATAAATAAGTCGCCCGTACGTGGCTTCACCACAGTTTGAAAATGACATTACAAGTCGAAACAGCTGTAACTAAAAATCATCCTGAAATACTTGCAGAACTCGATAATAACATTATCATATTTAATTTTCATTAAATTTCTCAAAATTAAAATGGAGTTCTACGAATTTAACACAAAAACAATTAATAATAAATACTTTACTCTTTGTTAAAATATTAAATCGTCAAGATGGTAAATATTGCGTTTTGCTAAAAGCTGCGAAATTCATTAACAATAGAAAATTAAAATTTTCATTTTAATCACTCTTTTCCTCTGTAAGGCTTTAATATTTTTAACTGCTAGGTTGTTTTTAACTTGATCTACTTTAAGCCACTGCCACTTTAAGCTGCGATGTTAAATTTGTTTCTACAATGAGAGAGAGTTGCGGTTGCATTGTTGATTTTTTTGTCTACAATTTTTGTAAGTATTTTTTTATGTAAATTCATTAGTTTTCTATTCAATGCTGCTTTGCAAATCGAATTTGAAATTGAATCTGTAGATATTATAAGTTTATCAATGTTAATAAATTAAGCACCACCTGGCAGCACAACGTGAGAGCGAAAAGGTTCGTTCGGCTACTCGGACGAGTCCACTATTGTTAAACTCGCGGGGTGCGCGGCTTCGGTCTAGGAATATTTTAGCGCGGGTCACGTCTCAGTAAACGGAGGCACTTCACCAAACGCTGCGATAGTATTTCGATTCCGTACATATGTTGGTACAGTTGATTCGCCACTTTTGTTCGGTAGCTTTGTTTTACCTGTTCGGAATGTATGCTTAACTTATGTTCGCGGCAACGTTTTGGCAGTCAGCTGGATATCGGCGGAAATGTACGAAGGCGTACGAACTACCGGACGATTCTATTCGATATCCGCAGGGGGAGATATTTAAAAATAATATTGTTCCCTGTTCCAATTTTATGGTGCCTGAAACATATTTTTCAGGTTATACCCACCTACTTTTATATTTCATTTACTTTTAATTATAATATGAATTTTGAGTATTCTACGTAGGTATACTTGATATTAAAAAATACAAACTGTTGATATCGTAAAATAGGTAGGTATAGATAGGTAGGTATGAAGATCAAGTTTGTTACACACGGGGATATAATATATAAATATTTATAGGCGTGTAATATTTGTGGGCGTGGTCGTACAATCCCATATCCCGTGCAATCGTCACAGATATTAAACTAGTCTCCTAAGGTAGGTAGGTATCTAGGTAGGTAGTGACATAGCATTGTAGAAATGTGTTAAAAATTTGTACAGCGCCCAAGATGATTTTTCACAAAAACGGCGCTGTACAAATCACCCAAATATTAATATTATTTTTCTCACACTTAAGCTATTTTCTCATAGGTACTGTAGGTATTTGGGCGTGGCGTGTATCACCATATATCGCTAGCCACACAATACCATTGATATATATACATAGATTAGCAATGACCGCGCCAAAGCATTGCCACTTTACATATGTCCAAAAGCATATGCCCATCTAACGTCAGTTCAGTTCTCAATGTGACGCCGACCGAATAGAACCGGACGATACGCGTTCAAAACTATTACCAAAATGGTTAAATGCGTCGTGAAAAAATGCGATTGAAGGTCATAAAAACATAATAAAGCAAGCGGAATTACTTTCCACACATAATTTTATTGTTTACATATTCATATTTAATTAAAAAACGCACATATTGAAATAAAATGTCAAATACTCAAAGATAGATTCAGTGTTGCCACTAAAAAGTCGTTTTGGTTTTCCCATATTAATGGGAGAATACAAAATTTATGGAATAAGTTACTATGGAGGTAGCTTCTGATGTAAAATATTTTGGATATAATAATAAAAATTACATTTTAATCTTCATACAAAGAAATCATTAAACTTATTTTAGTTTATTAATGAGTAATCTAGTAATTACATTTTTTTACGTATTTTATATTAATAATTTAGCAGGGTACCATAAAGATGCAGCACGCCGTGAGAGGTGGGTGGAAATAATTTGTTTGCTGAGAAAAGAACTTTGAAAACACTTTTGAAACATTTTCCGTTTGAGTATTATATATTATTGTCACAATAAAAATATTGGAAAAAAAATGTCTCAATTATTTCATTAATTATGCTCAATTTTAGTCATATAATAAAAAAACACATTTAAAATAATTTATTTTATTACAAACTAACATTAACAAAATTTTTATTTTGGGTAAAATTTCAAATGGCAGGCAACACCAACGCGCCATCGCGGGTTTGTGTTTCTGTCTCTGTCTTAATCCTAGCAGCGCTGGTGTTCTCATGACTTGTGTAAGTGAGACAAATATATGTTTACTTTAAAATGTTTAGTGGTCTCAGAGCTACGTCGTCGCGGTTGTAAGTGGTTACGCTTTTTTTGACGCGCGGTAAGGAAGTTTGCTTCTCTATTTATATACCTCAATGCACAATACTGTATAACGGGTTCAGACGTTCATTTTTAGTTGAACCTTTTTGTCGACTAAAATTGTTTGAAAAAATTATTATACATTTTTGAAAGAAGGTTCACACTTAGCAATATGCTTTCAGCCGAGCGATTCTATATCTTTTGTGGGATCGTTATCGAGATAACGGACGTGATCTCCCGTCAGATTTGTGTTATTTATTTGCTTTTTCTATGTTCATTAATAAATAATCATGTATATTTGCAGGAATTCGTGTTTAAAACGCTCTAAACTAAAATATGTGACAGTAAATATGTAAAAATCACACAAATCTGGCAGGAGATCACATCAGTTACCTCGATAACGATCCCACAAAAGATATAGAATCGCTCGGCAGGTGTCGAGAATCAAATAAAATTTAAACGTTTGAACTCGCTAACAGTAATAAAAATAAAAGTGGTCTCTGGAAGTGGATTATTTTATATTATGCATGTGGGCGTGGCCTAGGTTCTAGATGAAACGCCTTGATCTTCTTCTTCGATGGCGCTACAGCCCATATCGAGCTTTGGCCTCCTGCAACAGTCGCCTCCAACTCCTCCTGTCCTCAGCGGCTAACTTGACTTCCAGTTTGGTACCTGGAGAAGCTGTGCTGCATCCCCTCTTACCTCTTCTTCCCACCTCAGTCTGGGTCTTCCCACTTTTCTCTTTCCACCTGGGTGTCCAGTCAAAAATTTTTTGGGACGCGTATATCCGGCATTCTCTGTACATGCCCAGCCCATCTCATCCTGAGGTGTCTTTATCTTGTAGTCGAGCTATATTTGAAGATTAAATCACGCATTTTTTAATGATAAATTAGGGAACTGCCGTGATCGCAGCTCATATCGCAGCTGTCAAATTTCTATTTTTCGGAGATGTCTAACTATATATATATGTATATTTATTTATTTATTATACGCCCTAATGAGCTTCTACATTCAAATTTATAAATGGTTTGTATCACTGTTATTATAATACGTATGTTAAAATTTCAATTTAAAACAAAAACTTCTCTCACATGTCGCCACTGATCGCACTGCCACATGTCGCACCTTGTAACGGATTACGTGATTCGCCGTCGCGTCCTTGGAGGAACGGTGCTGCGGAAACGAGACGGATTACTTTACACGTGTTGTGCTAGGCTGTATCCAGTGGCGACGTGTGATGGAAAAAATTGTTTTTAATTTATTAAAAATGTCGTTGGACAGCAAAATTACATTTACGTTTTTTACTCCAAATTTAATCGGGAATTGCTGGTATACTCTATTTATACTATACATACATTATTTCAATAGCTAATCTTGTTATTTCTCTTGTTTCAGGTAAGACAGTTTTTTTAGTTCACTCCGAAGATTATAAAGGTAAGATCACCTTGCAAGTAGTACATTGTAGTACCTACATTATTTTATTTTCATGTTTATAAAATAATTAATTACAGCTGTACTAATAAAAAAACAATTACCAATTGTTAAATGGTGGTTTGGTTACACGTTGTATAAGCTAAAACTCGATTTGGTACTAATAAAAAATATCTTTGCTTTCACTCCAAAAGAGCTAGCAACGTCGCATTTCGGCAGATTGAAACCTGAAATTCTAGTCTAGAAAAAGTAAAGTTGTTTCGGACATATTATTTTATAATAACATAAATGATAGATGTATAGGCAAATATGAATCCTAGAAATCAACATTTGTATCTAAATTTTTTTCGCTTTATTTTTCTCAATAGTTTTACAACCGGAGTGCGTGAACTTAAAAAGAAATATTTTTAAGTAATGGCAACCCATTAAAGGCACTGCCTGATATTGTGCAATGAATCCAAAATGTCAATTTTTTAGTTACTCTCCTGGAATTATTATATTTTTTTTATTGTTTAAACGCGATACAAAGTGAAGTGACAGTTTCCTGGGAGATTCACAAAATAAAATTAATGTATTTTTTTTTAAATACCGTAATTTCTACAATTTTTCGACGATTGGAGTAAAAATTTTATAATTTTTTTTTCTACTTTTTCAAGTTTGATATTAAAATATTCCAATTTATAAATATTTAAGTACATTTCTCATACATAAATCTATACGTAATTTTATTCATTTTCTATAAATGGTATTTGTTTTTGCGACATCCTAAAAAAAGACATAATAGCCGACAACAATAAACTACCCTCTAATGCTGTATAAACAATGTTTACAACTTTTAAGTTTTCACAAAACACTATGTTGTTTATCAATTGTCACAAAACACTCTTTTTAGGGTGAATTCCCTAATAAAAAAATAATAAAATTTACACCACATTTATTATTAGTAAGGCCATATTTATTTGTCGTCTTATTTACACCACTTTTATTGGACGTCTTTAATTTAAACCACGTATATATTAGAAGATTTTGATTGACTTATATTATTACCTTTACTTTTAAACGATAAGTTTCATTCATTGGCAATCTTCAAATTATCTTAAGAACTAGCTGGGTTACCCGGCTTCGCTCAGGACAATAAGATAGTGTTCTGGAATGTTGCACAATGATGTTCCCGATTCCCTATTCCTGATCATTCCACGACATACTCCGCCACTCCTTCCACAACTTTCTACAGCTCTATGGAACCTTCTAGAACTTTCCGGAAGACTGTTCTAGAAATTTCAAGAGGGCGAAACTTTCAGCCCTTATATCTTTAAAAGCACGCCCTTTAGGTAAAAACGGATACCCTTATTCCCTAGGGGGGATAGAGATCTACCACACCATATAACTCCCTTGATCGAACCGGGACTCGTTTCTGAGTTTTTGCGAGCTGCACGTTTTTTTGGACTTTCTTTTATAATATATGCCATATTCAAATAAATAAAATGTTACTCCTCACATGACCTTTCCCGTGCGTTCCCCTCCAGCGTTCCACTTCCACCTTCCCCACCACCGCTCTCCCGTCCCGCCAACCCCCCTGGCACTGCATTTCTTGACTCCTCTCCCGCCCGGCCCGTAGCCGAAACTTTTTTCTAATATAACAATTTTAAACTCGTGATATCTTTCTAATTAAATATCCGAATTGAAAAAATCAAAAAGTTAAATAAAGGTATTGAAGCTGTCTTGAATATGAAGTAATTTATTTTGATAAGGATTAAAGCCAAGATACAAATAAAGAGCCTTTTCAATCGGCAACATTTAAATAAAAATTTTAAAATTAAAACCCTTATTCCCTAGGGGGGATAGAGATCTACCTCACCATATAACTCCCTTGATCGAACCGGGACTCGTTTCTGAGTTTTTGCGAGCTGCACGTTTTTTTGGACTTTCTTTTATAATATATGCCATATTCAAATAAATAAAATGTTACTCCTTACATTTCCTTTCCCGTGCGTTCCCCTCCAGCGTTCCACTTCCACCTTCCCCACCACCGCTCTCCCGCTCCCCCGTCCCGCCAACCCCCCTGGCACTGCATTTCTTGACTTCTCTCCCGCCCGGCCCGTAGCCGAAACTTTTTTCTAATACTAACAATTTTAAACTCGTGATATCTTTCTAATTAAATATCCGAATTGAAAAATTCAAAAAGTTAAATAAAGGTATTGAAGCTGTCTTGAATACGAAGTAATTTATTTTGATAAGGATTAAAACCAAGATACAAATAAAGATCCTTTTGAAGCAGCGACATTTTAATTAAATTTTTAAAATAAAAGAATACTTATTGTGGCATAACCATAATAGTTAGACATATGCTGTCGCGATCTTTTTTGTAAATAATGATGTGTTCTATAAAGTCGTAGTACATTATTTTATTCTATCATCAATAGTCTTCGCAGCGCACACGATTTAAAGAATATTTTAGGTATTTTTTTTACACCCTGGGTTACATTATTGAAGTTTTTGCAAGGATCCCTAATTTTTTTGAAAATATAATATAGCCTATGTCACCCGGGGATAGTGTAGCTTCCCAACAGTGAAAGAATTTTTCAAATCGGTTCAGTAGTTTCGGAGCCTATTCGATGCAAACAAACACACAAATAAACAAACAAACAAACAAATCTTTCCTCTTTATATAGTGTGTTAGATTAGATTATGCAAGTACCGAAATGATTACATTTTAAATAAACCGGCAGCAGATTAATAAAAATGAACTAACAATTGTACTGTGAAATAAAACTCTTCAAAACCAAATACTTTATTACAATTTTTAATAGGTTATGTTATTTTGTCTGTAATAAACCATTCCATTTGTTGTCGAATAACTCCAGAGTTGTAAGTTGTAAGGAAGGGTGGGGAACAACGGAAGCTGTTCTGTGCTCTGCCACTATCGATTGCGGAACCTTGACCCCTCGTCTCTCTCTTCGGGTCAGGTTTGCCATCAACGGGGGCGAAAGAGAGGGAACATCGGGTCACCCCTATCCTAGACGCCAGATTTTGCTTTATCTTCTCTATAGAATTTGGATTATACCACCAAAGAATTTTAATAAATTTATATGTATGGAATACCTACTTGGGAAATCAGGCCCTCTGCTCTCTTATTATACTATTAATATTCGTGTATCTTCCGCCGAAATTTAAGGTTGTTTAATTATTTCTTCCTGAAGTCCTGGAAAGACCCAAAACGCATAGTGCACGTCTAATTACGGAAACGATTGAAATTCGCAAAAATCCCATTAATATTAATATAGACGACTAAGTAGGTACAAAAGCTTTTGGTATCTTATAATTGACGCCTACACCTAAACTAAACGCAGAAAACCGTTTTAAATTATACTACCAGCTCATGAACAATTGGAGCTGGCAACACTAACTTAGCACACACTTCAGCACAATCTTCGATTTCACATCTGCCCTAATGATGGATACTGCAATGCTATCCGAAACGTTGGCTAAAGAAGGAGGTCGCACAACACGGCATAATACTCGGAAATAAATCACGACAATTGTTTAATTATTGTTTTTTTTATATGAATACCTCACAAGAGTCCCAACTTTTCGGAATCAGTAGGACCTTGGTATTCCCAATAATTGCGGTATTTTGTGAGGCTGAGTAGAGTGGGAAAATGAAGAAGATAGGAAAGACAAAGGGTAGGATTATCAGATTATTCAGATCTGGTCACAACACGGCTAAAGCCATTTCAAACAAAGTTTGGTTTTAAATGGTGGTCTTTCACAAGGGCGATACTGAGAGTATCTGCCATTCGAGATGTTGATTTTATAAAATAATGCCTAGCTCCACAAAATTTTCTCGAATGACTGCAGGGATTCCATAGAAAGTTTTTGATTTGTTTTTTTTTTTGTTAGGTGTCCCTTATGGACGAGTTGATTTATTATTTATGTACGCATTTTCATGGGCAAATGCCCACAAAGAAGAATATCTAGATGGGTAACTTCCGTAACTCGGTGTAATTGGGTAACTCTCATCCAAGGGCTAATCGGGAGGCTTTTTGAAAATAAAAAGGTTTATAAGTGGCGTTCGGAAGCTTTTGCCCAGATGGGGTTAACTTCTCCGCATGCCAATAAGAATTAATAATCTTTCTAGGGGAAACCCCTGGTTGCAACCAAGTAAACATTCAATACGTCAAAATGTGTACACAACTGTAAATATTCCAAATAGAATAAATAAAATTCCTTTCAGGGACATTTTTCCGATTTGCTAGTTAAGGGTATAATTAAAAGATTTCATAGATGACGCCAATTTAATTATTGTAGGAAAAAACACTTTGTCGGCCGTAAGTTTACAGTAAATTTTTGAATAAATTAAGCGAGGTTAGGTCTTGCCGACAAAATAAATGAAAGGAAAAAAATCGAGAAAATTCCCTCTGCTCATAATTAAGTATGTCCCATATTTCTTGAACTTGAACTCTGTGAGTTAGGTTTAGGTTAACTTGCCTGGAGAGAAAAAAAATCAACAGAAGCAAATTCCTTCTTTTCTTGCAGTATCGTCGAGTTTTCTGCAAACGAAGAATAGATTTCAGGGGAAAAACGCTAGAAAATCCCTTGTCGGTACCGTCTTTCTTTTACTTGAACTCTGTGAGGAGAGGTTTAGATTAACTTGCCTGGAAAGAAAAATCAGAGTGTACAATTCACACGCGATGGACGTGAAACCTTCAGAAAACTAAAGTAGACAAGAGTGGGAAATCTACTAAATAAGCACCTCACAAAGAGGAGACCGATTATACTGTCTCATTCTGTTGCAGACTAAATCCTATAGATCAGTGGTTCTTAACCCCAGGGGTTCAGTGAGTCAGTCTCGTGGGTTCGGCGGAGGTCAAGAGCAACAGCAGAAGTCACACTGTTTTGCAGTAAAAATTCATTATTATGTTTTTGTATGAAAATCGTTTTTAATGGTTTTGTTCACTTTGTGCACCTTCGTATAAATATATACCTATGTTTTGAATTTGAAAAAAAACATATTTTATTTTTGCAATTACGAAGGGTTCGGTGAATACGCGTGTTAAACTGGTGGGGGTCAATACCTCCAACAAGGTTAAGAATCACTGCTATGATGTATGTGTTTGTCTCTTTTTAGTGTCACTATATTTCATTTCATCGATTTTCAAATCACAACGGTGCCAAAAGAGTTTCCACTTCAAAAATCAATAAAAACAAAGCCTTTCTTTTCTTGCCAAGTGTCATTGAGTTTTCTGCAAACGAAAAGTAGGTTTCAGGGGAAAAACGCGAGAAATTCCCCTATCTCATTTTTTACTGTATGAGGTTAAGTTTAGGCTGGAAAGAAAAAAAAAATCGAGTGCAGTTTACACGCGGTAGAAGCGACACTTTACCAAAACTATCTCAACCAATACTTGAAAAGTGAGGTCATAATCAAAGCGACCATTGAGCGCAGACCAGCGTAATTTCATATCTCATCCAATAGGAGCCTTTTAAAGTGACCATAATCAAAGCGTCGCAGGTGCAGTAATCGTCATTTCCGTTTCTTCCGAAATCCAAATCATAGCGGGGATATAGAAGTTTCACATTTAAAAAAAATAACAGAACCAAAATGAGTGTCGTCGAGATTAGGTACTAAAATAGGTTTCAGGGGAAAAACGCGAGAAATTCCCCTGTCTCATTTTTAAAGCGCAATTTTTCGCGGTGTTCCCCTTCTTTCCTTACCGGCTACCAGGCGCGCAGAACAGCTCGGCGGTCGTGGAATGCATTACAGCCGCGCCGCGCCGAGAGAATCCTCCCCACAATCCAAAGCAGGAATGTTTCACGGATTCCGAAATGAGAAGTATCAGGAATGCACAAAACAGGCGGGGTGCCCGACATGCTGCACTTCGAATCAATGTGTGGACTTCTCTTGTAGGTAGGTAGGAACTACCGCCGAGAGCTCTGCTGTGACGTCTCTTTCTGATGCACGTATCGCGTGTGATAAAGAGGGAGAGGTGATTTATTTATGTAACGGAGTCTGGATATCTTCACACTTTGGAATTGTCATTGTTTCATACTGAAATTATCATTCCGATATACCAGGAGTCCATAAGCGAGAGGTGGCATTTAAAATATCGTTTATTCGTAAATAATCATGGGATGTAGCTGGACTTGCCTAGTTGAAAACTGATAATATTTTTGTAAACACATTCGCAAACAAAATCGCCTCAAAGGTGCTTAAAAACATTTATTTTTTAACCTGTAACTTACGATGATTTGTTTTAAAAAAAAAATACAATTCATGAATTTTTGTTAATTTTCACGTTCTGTGTAAGTTTTATTAAAGTTTTGTGAGTATTTCAGTTTTATGAATTAATTGGCATATAATGATAGAACTTGAATAGAACTTACACAGAATGTGACGAATTAACTTTAAAAATTTGATGAATTTTTATTCAAATTGTTGATGTTGTTCAAATTCGGTAATTTGTAAAGTAATTACTAGACATCGGATTATATGCATTTGCATATGCAAATGCATATAACTCTCTAATTACGGCGTTAATACATATTTTAGCCTTTTTTTCCCAATCGCGCATATTTAGCGTTTAAAGACGCATCCATTATACAGAATATCGCCCTCATCTCAACACATTTCCACAAGTTACCAGATACCATAGAGAAATTGGAAACAAAAAACCTTCCTCTATTTAAATCAATAGAAATACTGGAAACAATGATTGAACTCGCCAACGCTCTTCCCAATTCAATATCAGAAAAGATTCGTGAAAAGTTAGACGCTATTTTGTTTAAAAATCCGAGTCTTGAAGACATGAAGAACATCAATGCCTACATCAACGGCACAGGTCATACATACCCTGCATAAACAGGTATCAATCTCCAGAAATGGCGCTAATTTTTTAAAATTTTGTCGAATGACGTCAGTTGACGTAGAGAAGTCGTTTTCGGCGTTTTGGGTGACAAACATCAAATTTTTTTGCTGAAAATTTGGAAAAATACTTAATTGTATATTGTCACAAAAACTATGCATAATTTTAAGAATATTTCGCTGTTTTTGTATCGTCTTTAATTTAAATATATAAAAATAAAAATGGTTTTTTGATTTTGCATTGTGCATATTTTAGGCATATCAAGAGTTTTTAGTGCATATTTCGGCCTTTCTTAGTGCATATTTTGGCACTTTATTAGTGCATATAATCCGATGGGTAACCGACGAGTTCATCGAAAATCAATTCATCGAAAGCAAATTCATCGAAAACGAGTTCATCGAAAATCAATTCATCGAAAGCAAATTCATCGAAAACGAGTTTATCGAAAATCAATTCATCGAAAATCAATTCATCGAATGATCAATTCATCGAATCACCAATTCATCGAAAAAAAAATTTTGTAGATATTAGAGCTGTCAAAATTAAATACTCAAAAAGGTCTGTTTAACTGAGTTATGTGTTTAGCTACTGTCAGTACCGTAGTGACAATGTAAAATGTACATATTGGTTATCTCTTCGTTTTCCGATTGTCTGATACTGCAAATATCTATCTACCTAATTAATTTGTATTTACGATGGACATTTGGGATTTGTATTCTGACGATAACGAAGAAATTATAGATTTAATAAGTACCAAGACCGTTTATAGTGATAGAAGTAAACACAAGAACAAATTTAGGTAAATATTCGGAACAAACGTCAACGGTTAATACGCACGTTTTTTTTTTAAAAAAACCTTTAGCTTCATCATAATTTTAAAAAACATCCCAGGTTTTGAATGGTTTGAGTGCAAGGCAGGGTTTATCCTAGCGGGTTTGTGTAATTATGATTGATTGTTATGAAATAAATATTCCGTATTAACCGTTGACGTTTGTTCCGAAGAATTACCCAAATTTATTTGATACACTCAGTGCCAAAAAGTTTCAAAGAAGATTTCGTCTCATTAAAGAAACGACATCATTATTAGTGCAATAAATTGAAATTTCAACACCAAAAAAAACAATGCTGTGACATCTATGAATCAAGAATTATGCACATTGAGATTTTATGCAACAGGAAGTCAATTAATTACTTGTGGCAACGTGATTGGCGTCGAGGAATCCACAGCTCACCTTGTTACCCATGCCATCGCTCTCTGTATAAAAAATTATCAAGATGCCTAATAATTCTGAGAAGCGGCAGAGAATAGCAGCAGAATTTTACAGAATAACGAAATTTCCTCGAGTATGTGGCGCCATTGATGGCACTCATGTGCGCTTATTGTCTCCTGGCGGAAGTATGGCAGAGATTTTCAGGAATAGAAAAGGGTAGGTATTTTTCTATTATTACGCAGTGTGTAGGTAGCTGCAGCTGATTTACAATTCCTCGATGTTGAGGCACGGTGGCATAGATCTGCCCATGATTCTAATATAAGGGACAATTCTGCCTTGAAAAGAAGTTTTCTTCGAAGAAAATTTGCCAACAAAATATTGTTAGGTGACAGTGGTTATGCTCAAACCAATTATATGATGATACCACTTACGGATGGTACTATACAAACGAGAGGACAAGAATTATACCAGGAGTCACAAATAAAGACAAGAAATGTTGTTAACAGTTCTGTGTTAAGAATGCATCATAAACATTTGAGGTGTAGTTTTATTTTTTGACGCATTTCTAGCGTTAGTAGTGCATTTATAACATTCTGGTTGCGTAAGTACTTTATGATGCCAAAATTGAAGGAAAGCCATTTTCATGTTCTGAGTGTTGTTTTAATTCCCCGCGAACAAACTCACTTTAAAAATTAAAACCAATTCTGTGTTCAGAATGTAACGAAAAAATTCCAGGTGGGGTTTCATCTTGCTAACGCGTTTCGTGGGAAACCATTCTCGTGTTTGAAATGCAGTTACAGTTTATAGTTGCATTTGTGCTGCCAGTATTGGAGGAAAGCAATTTCACGTTCTGAGTGTAGTTTGCAATCCACGCGTAGAGATTCACCCTGTAATTAAAGCCAGTTCTGTGTTAAGAACGCAAAAAAAACATATAAGTTGTGATTTCATTTGCTGATGCGTTTCTCATATTGGAAGTGTATTTATTAAATTCAAGTTGCATAGTTTGTACTGTCAGAAATAGAGAAAAGCCGTTTTCGTGATCTGTGTGTAGTTTTATTTCCCCGCATGCCAATTCAACCGAAATTAAAACTAGATCTGGGTTCAGAATGCAACGAAAAATTCCAATTGTTGTTTCATCAAGTGATGTATATTGAAGGAAATCATTCTGGTGTTCAAAGTGCAGTTACAAAATTCTGGTTGCAGAAAATGTGCAGCCAGAATTGCAGGAAAATCATTTGTATGTTCTGAAAGTAGCTATAATTAAGGACTGTAGGCAGTAATATATCTAGTTTTTTTATTAGTTTCAGTAAAACCAGTTCTTTGATTCGAATGTGGGATATCTAAGTCCTACATGAAACTGTTCTCAAAAGGGATATCTAAGAAATCACTTGCTGACTCATAGTGAAGAAAAACCTTTTTCATGTTCCGACTGCAACTATTCATGTACTATGAAGATAATCCTAAAAATCACAGGTTTACCCACAGTGGACAAAAACCATTTTCTTGTCCCGAATGCAGTTATACAAGTTCTCTAAAGGAAGATTTAAAAATCCACAGTACGATTCACAAAAGAGAAAACCTTTTTCAAGTCCTAAATGAAACTGTTTACAAAAGGGATATCTAAGAAGTCACTTGCAGACTCATAATGGAGAAAAACCATTTTTCATGTTCATTCATGTACTATGAAGATAAATCTTAAAATCAAATGTTTACCTACAGTGGACAAAAACCATTTTCTTGTCCCGAATGCAGTTATATACAAGTTCTCAAAAATGGAGTTTAACGATGACCCAAACTGATTACGTGGACCAATGGATCTAATTATTCAAACATTTTCACGAGCAACACATTGATGCACCTAATCTGATATAATATTATACAATATATTTTGTGCCTACCCAGGACTTCAGCACCTTTGGAGCGTGTTTTCTCAATAATGAATCACATTTGGTCGGATAACCGTGGCCGCATGCTGGAGTCTACTGTACGAGCGTTACTTTACTGTAAATTAAATTTTGAAGAACAGCGAAAAGCACAATTGGCATAATAACAACAGGACGGACCGCCACTGCCTCCCGTCCCGGTTTGGAGCTTCAGAATTATGGTAAGCCAACTTGTCGAGGAATAGTTTGCAAGGTTGTAAACTTAAAATTATACTTACAGCATTCTTGTAATTCAAAACAACCTATGTTAAAGAAAAAAAAACATAATTACCAAGATAATTGTTTTATTTTTAAGTCTAACAACAAAAGCTTTTTTACATCTGCTCTATTGAGAAATTCCTAAGGACTGTAATTTTTCTAAGGTTTCCCTATGGAGCAACACTTTACTCCACTATGATTCACAAGCTTATGATAAACAACTCAGAAAGGTCATTAAGAGTAATGATAAAAAAAAATTAAAAATTGTTTAAATAGGTTAGGTTAGGATAACTGTTTATTTTAATTTAATTTTTTTAGCTTTTAATGACCTTTCTAAGGTGTTTATGAGTTGGTTTCATTATGACTGGGCATGGGACCCTAAGGAACACTTGCTGACTCATAGTGGAGAAAACCCTTCTTCATGTTCCCATTGCAAGTATTCAAGTACTACGAGGGGAAAACTAAAATACACATGTTTACGCATTTTATAAAAAAACCTTTTTCCTGTCGAGACTGCAACTATTTTTCTTCTCTTAAAATCTACTTAAACAGCACTTGTGACTCACTGTAATGAAAAACCTTTTTCATGTCCCAACTGCGACTATAAATGCGCTACAAAACGGTATCTTAAATTTCACATCATGTTTACCCATAGCGGGCAGAAACCTGTTTCTTGTTCCTAATGCAGTTATTCAAGTTCTCGAAATGGAGATTTAAAAATCCACAGCGCGATCCACAGTGGAGAAAACCCTTTTTCATGTTTTGAGTGTAACTTTGCACGAACTAAAAAGATAAATCTAAAATATACGCACGTTTTCCCATTTCGTGTCCCGGCTGCAAATATTCATGTTCTACAAAATAACAACTAAAACGTCACATATTTACCCACAAGGAAGAAAATCTTGTTCATGTCGCGATTGCCGCTATTTGTGTTATCGGAAGGGATATCTTAAATATGACATGTAAACCCTCAGTGGACAAAAACCTTTTCATTACCTGACTGCAACTATATATGTTTTCAATAGGGACTTCTAAGAACGCGCTTGATGAAGCCGCGACACGAAAAACGTTTTTCTTCACAGTGAATTATGCGGTGGATTTTTAAATTTCCCCTTCGAGAACTTGAATAACTGCATTCGTAAAAAGAAAAAGGTTTTTGTCCACCGTTGGTAAATATGTGAATTTTTAGATATCTCTACCTAGAACATGAACAGTTGCAGTCGGAATATAAAAAAACATGAAATGTTTTTCCTGCACTATGAATTATACTGTGGAATTTTAAATCCTATTTTAAGAACTTGCTTAACTGCATTCGAAACATGAACAAGATTTCACTCCATTATGGGCCAGCTTGTGACTCATAGTCAAGTAAAATGACGCTCCACTGAGAAACCTGAGGAAAATTATTCTCCTCAGGACCTCCAGAGTGGAGCTAATGTAAAAAAGGGTTTTAAAATCATGTTAAATCTATAGGTATGATGATGGTTCGGATAACACTAAATTTAAAGACTGCTTTTAAAAATTGTTTTGTTTTTGAAATGTTGAGACTAGATTTGGGTCTCGTAATTTTGTTACAAGTATGCAATGACTGCACGTTTTGCACGTTTTTTTTTTGTATAAACCAAGATATTTTTTAAATTTTTTTAAGAATTGATTATGTTTTTGTTATATTTCTTTAAAAATTACTTTAAAAAATTGTTTTGTTTTTGAAATGTTGAGACTAGAAGTTGGGTCTCGTAATTTTGTTACAAGTGCTATATTCTAGAAGTTCCTTAATAAAAGGTCGTGATTCTATAATTTTAATTAATAACCTATGCCATTGTAAAACCAAATATGTAATATATTTTACTATAGATAAATAAAAAATAAAATAAAAAAATAAATGTTACAAGGATTTATTTAAAAAAAGTGATAATTTCGTTTTATATTTACGATTTTATTTCCGAGAGTCCTGGGGACTTCACCAGGTAAATTGTGTTTGTATGAAGTCACCGGGTAAATCAAGGGTTAAAAAGAGATAATGTGATGCGAAGTTAATTGTGGAATAATTCAGGGAAAGCAAAGTAAGTCATGGCACTCATGGCATGATCAAGTGGATCAAATACTTAAGTGCCATCAATGTTGGACCACGCCAAGAGATCGTTTACCGACAAATTATTTTAAAGAGCACACGTTTAAAAGTATCTCCTACTTGCAGTATTCTTCCGATACTGTATACCGCAACGCAACCATGAGACGATTGCCTCAAATGCATTCGGGACAAGAAAATGGTTTTTGTCCACTCTGGGTAAACATGTGATTTTTAGATTTATGTTCAGAATACATGAATACTTGCAGTCGGAACATGAAAAAGGTTTTTCTCCACTATGAGTCAGCAAATGACTTCTTAGACATCCCTTTTGAGAACAGTTTCATTTAGGATTTAAAAAAGGTTTTCTCTTCTGTAAATCGTACTGTGGATTTTTAAATCTACCTCTTGAGAACTCGCATAAATGCATTCGGGACAAGAAAATGGTTTTTGTCCATTGTGGGTAAACATGTGATTTTTAGATTTATCTTTAGAATACATGAATAGTTGCAGTCGGAACATGAAAAAGGTTTTTCTTCACTATGGCACTTAGGCACAAAATATATTGTATAATATTAAATCAGATTAGGTGCATCAATGTGTTCCTCGTGAAAATGTTTGAATAATTAGACCCATTTGTCCACGCAATCAGTTTGGGTCGTTAAACTCCATTCTTGAGAACTTGTATAACTGCATTCGGGACAATAAAATGGTTTTTGTTCACTGTAGGTAAACATGTGATTTTAAGATTTATCTTCATAGTACATGAATGAACATGAAAAATGGTTTTCCTCCATTATAAGTCAGCAAGTGACTTCTTAGATATCCCTTTTGTAAACAGTTTCATTTAGGACTTGAAAAAGGTTTAAAGGTTTTCTCTTCTGTGAATCGTACTGTGGATTTTTAAATCTACCTCTTGAGAACTCGTATAAATGCATTAGGGAAAAGAAAATGGTTTTTGTCATTGTGGGTAAACATGTGATTTTTAGATTTATCTTCAGAATACATGAAAAGTAGCAGTCGGAAAATGAAAAAGGTTTTTCTCCACTATGAGTCAGCAAGTGACTTCGTAGACATCCCTTTTGAGAACAGTTTCATTTAGGACTTGAAAATAGGTATTTCTCTTCTGTGAATCGTACTGTGGATTTTTAAATCAAACTTTTGAGAACTCGTATAAATGCATTCGGGACAAGAAAATGGTTTTTTCCACCACTGTGGGTAAACATGTAATTTTTATATTAATCTTCATAATACATGAATAGTTGCAGTCGGAATATGAAAAAGGTTTTTCTCCACTCTGAGTCAGCAAGTGACTTCTTAGACATTTTTTTTGAGAACCGTTTCATTTAGGACTTGAAAAAGGTTTTTTCTTCTGTGAATCGTACTGTGGATTTTTAAATCAAACTTTTGAGAACTCGTATAAATGCATTAGGGACAAGAAAATGGTTTTTGTCCACTGTGGGTAAACATGTAATTTTTATATTAATCTTCATAATACATGAATAGTTGCAGTCGGAACATGTAAAGGGTTTTTCTCCACTATGAGTCAGCAAGTGACTTCTTAGACATCCCTTTGGAGAACAGTTTCATTTAGGACTTGAAAAAGGTTTTCTCTTCTGTGAATCGTACTGTGGATTTTTAATCTTCCTTTTGATAACTTGTATAACTGCATTCGGAACAAGAAAATGCTTTTTGTCCACTGTGGGTTAACATATATGATTTTTAGATTTATCTTCGTAATACATGAAAAGTTGCAGTCGGAACATGTAAAGGGTTTTTCTCCACTATGAGTCAGCAAGTGACTTCTTAGACATCCCTTTGGAGAACAGTTTCATTTAGGACTTGAAAAAAGTTTTCTCATCTGTGAATTGTACTGTGGATTTTTATTCTTCCTTTTGATAACTTGTATAACTGCATTCGGGACATGAAAATGATTTTTTTGGTGTCTCTTTGTAGAACATGAATAGTCGCAGTAGAAACATGTTAAAGGTTTTATGTCACTGAGTCAGCAAATGATTTCTAAGAAGTTTATTTGTACAACGTAAGTAAATGCATTCCAGTGTTGCTAAACATGTGAATTTTTAGATACCTACCGTTTTATAGCGCATGCATAGTCACAGTCGGGACTTGAAAAGGTTTTTCATCACTGTGAGCCGGCAAGCGCCGTTTTAGTTTTTTTTTTGAGAAGAAGAGTTGCATCCAGGACAGGAAACTCAAAACTTGCCGGGACTCCGGGACCCGTGTCTGAAACCGGGACAATCCCGGTCAAATCGGGACGTATGGGTAGCTTAAAAATAATAATAGGTACTTAAACTTGCTTATTTTCGAACGGAAATAATAAATTGCTCCACTACCCCTGTATTACAAATTGTAGCTAGCATTAGCACCCCGCACACTTCCATTTCGGAGCGACAGAGTCCCACGCCGCTTCAGGTCGCCGCGCAGAATAGTCTCGCAATTGACAAGTGTGGGCTTCCTCAGTGCTGAAAATAATCTATTTCTAAGTTCGCAGGTTACACATATAAGGTATGTAAGTAAAAAAAAAGCAAAAAATAATTAAATAAATACCATTTATAAAATACTATTAGAGAATGCATGTGCTTTGTGCTGAGCACATTATATTTTAAATTTAAATATTATAAAATTACTGTAACTAAAAATGAATCAAATTAAAATTACAAAATCAATCCAATCATATCTCATAATTTAAAAAACTATATATGTTTAATTATATTTTTATACAAATTACTAAGGTTCTCGACGTCCGTTTTATAGTTAACATATTCATATTTGTTTATGAAAACCATTTTACTAATTAATCTTTGAAGTAAATTAGTTTCCTTGTCCAAAGTTTGATTATCAATTTTCTTATATATAAATTTACTGTCAACTTTTATTTACCAATGCTTTTTTAACGTCTCGGTCCGCTCAGCATTTCTCTCAGATATCAACAAAATATATTTTTTCGATGAATTGGCGATTCGATGAATTGATCATTCGATGAATTGGTTTTCGATGAATTGATTTTCGATGAATCGGTTTTCGATGAACTCGTTTTCGATGAATTTGCTTTCGATGAATTGATTTTCGATGAATTGATTTTCGATGAATTCGTTTTCGATGAACTCGTCGTGAACCAATCCGATGTCTAGTAATTACTAACAGCTAATAATAGTTCTGTGAATAGTAGACCGCGCACAATGTTGATTATTCCAATATGACAGCTCGTAAAGCTCATGCAAACTCTGGCGGAGTAAATAGGTACTATCCACCACGGCTGCCATCTCGCTGGGATTGTTTAATTATATAATAATATATTATATGACGATATTAACTCCACACAGGAGTCCATTTCTAGGCAATACTTTTTATCTCTGGCGGTATGGACTATCGACCCGCAACCTTATGATAGGAATTCAATTCAATAGATACTATACCAAGAGATAAGACAGGTCGAGTCTGGTGTCTAGACAAAAAAGTTCATAGATAGTTGGTTAGGGGTCTAATTGTAGTAGATAAACCTCTCAGTTCAACTTTTGAATTCATTCTTAGTTTGTGCATATAAAAATACCAGGGGCGTGCACTCCATATAGGCACATAAGCACTGCCTACCCTGCCGTTTTTGTAAAATATAAGCATGTAAATAATATTATAAGTTATAAAATTATTGCTAAAAATAAATACACACTTTCAAAGATAAGCGCGAAAAAGCTGAGCAACAGAAACTACGCGAGCGACACATCAAACGGCATACTACAAACGCGGCATAAACTGTAACTAGAAACTACACGCGCGCCCTCCAACTGCCTCACTAAAATGCGGTCTAAGCAGGAATTATTTGTGACTAGAGCTAACTTCATACAAGACATAATTCAATGTTTACGAAATGCACAAAGCGTAGAGTAGAACTGTCGTTTTGAATTTGCTTCTATGAGGTTTATTTCTTAGTATTAAGCAGTGCTTTCTAGAACAAAATTAGCAAATGGCAATCAGTGACGACAAAAACATCTGTTGTTATGTACTTCTATCAAATAGTTGTCTTTCATAAATGCTAATTGTCGGTTCAAAAACGTTTGTCGTACTTTAATTCTGAAATTATCTGATAGAATATGGAAATTTTAATCTGTGAAACTTGCTGTATTTTCTTACTGCCTACCCTGATCAAAAACTCTGTGCACGCCCCTGAAAAATACATTAGCTCTGCACAGGAGGCCCTGAGAAAAATAATTCCCCTCATCTTTGGGAATTCTGTGTAAAGAGTATTTTTAGGGAGAAAGTTCTGGGAAGGAAAAGGAATGAGGGGTGGGTAAGAATCTGGGAGACATTGTGTCCAGGAGTAACGTGTGAATCTACCTTTCCCACTGCGGGGCAAGGCGATGTTCCGAAAGATTCCTGCTGGAGAAGTCAAAAGATTTCCCTCAAACAGGCAAATGAACCCGGGCACCCCTGCTAAGTTACCAAACTTAGCGTCCCGCTTGGGGTGACCTATAGGCAGAGATGTTGGTTGTCCAATAAATGGTTACTGAGCGGCGGTACCCATACTCCCAATTTAGTGTCTCACTCTCTCATGCCGTCTCTTTCATACTAGAAATTTATTGGATGGCGGTCCAGTAAATAACAGACTGTAACCACCTAAGAGTATGGATATTATAGAGACGGCATGTAAAGTGTGCGCACTGACCCAAAGTGTGATTATTCAAAAATTTTACCGAACGGTTTTTAGACGGTTGACATTGGCTTTTACACCTCGGTCGCGTATAGAGCTCCCAGTAAAACGTTCATAAAACATAGAAAAATGGTCCAATGCGCCGTAAAATTGTGTAAAAGTAGTTCTATGAAGACCTTTAAAAAGAAAGACGGTCTTACCTTTCACATATAAGTGTTTAAACATCGCTTAAATATACATTTTATAATTGTCGACGTGTTCATTTCGACAGCTACCGCCATCGGCCCGTCGCTATCACGTGATCTCGGAATGGCAATGGGCCGAATCAGTCAACTTAAATTATAATAATTAAAAGTTACCAAAAAACTTTTATTTTTTTATAAATCATAACGCACAAATATAAAGTTCTGATTTACACATGTCGTATGTACGTGTTTTTTATCGTTTAGCTTATTCATTTTTAAACGTTTTTACTTCGTCTTTTTTGCACTGTTATTTTTATTTCTTTTCCTACTAATTTATCACTTCTTTTACAAATGTTTACAATTGTAATTCATAGTATATAAAATATAATAAAATAATCACTGTATTGTTATGTAAAATTCACATTGACATGCCCCCGTGGTCGAGGGGAAAAGCTCTTGACTAGCAATCCGGAGGTCGCGGGTTCAAATCCCGGTGCGCACACATAAATTTTATTCGATTGATTTGTGTTCTCAAAATTTAATAATTAAAAATAATATAAGGTATATTTCCGTCAAGTTCCAGGTGGAACATACTATCAGTATCGCCCTGGTGTAAGACTACCCATAATAATTGAAATGTTGCTTGAAATGGCTTTAACTATGTTTGTTGACAAGATCTGAATAGACGGGTACTTCCCCACCTTCGTCTTCCCTATCTCCTTCCCCTCATATATATATTCGATTATGTGTTATTCATATGTACATATTCGATTATTTGTTATTTACATATATATAAATAAATATTCTAATTTTATGTTATATATATACGTGTGTGTGTGTGTGTGTGTGTGTGTGTGTGTATATATAGGGTGTTAAGGGACGTACTTGACTTACTCTAATCAGTGATTCCTGACATTATTTGGAGTAAAAAATGTAACTGAAAGTTTGGTCTTCTGTGACATTTTTTTTCTACAAAAACATAAAAAAATGGTACGTGTTGAACAGCTAAAGGCGGGGTTAGAAGTTGTTCGGTTATTCGGCTGAGTGACCAACAATTAGAATTAAAACGTAGCTTTAGCCGTATTTGGAGACTAGATCTGAATAGTCGGGTATTTCCCCACCTCCCTCTTCCCCATATCCTTCCCCTCCTCACTTGCCTTCAGCCTCACAACATACCACAATTGGGGATGCCATAGTTTCCAGAATGGAGCAGTTGGGATTCTTGTGAGGTGATCACATTAAAAAAAATATATATTTAGTTATTGTTGATTGCACTTTTTTGTTGACATATTGCACGTTAATTTTAGTTCTACTCATAATAAGGTCAATGTTGGTTTTGGAATTGTCATTTTTAATTATAGATATATCTTGATATCCGACAATGTTGTGTAAATTATTTAGGTGCTGGATAGCTGGTGGCAGCAAAATTTCTTTGTTTTCGACAATATCATGAAGACGGGGATCATTTGACTGCTGGACACTTGGGAGTATGATATATTATCTATGTATCCGACGAGCCTGTAGGGTGAACTTGTATATGTCTACCATCCTGAATTGATGAAAGCAGTATAAACTCTTGATGCTTTGAATAATTTTTTTGATGAACATCTGGTGTCAGCAAAATATTTTTTAGTATCCAATAGTAATAAGTTTCGTCATCAGTCGGAATAATTCAACATGACATTGGTCAGATAATCGTATCTTCCGTTAGGTTTTTTTTTTCGAATTAATGTCACGATGTCTGTTTTTTATGTGATTGTTTGTGGTCTGGATGAGTAACATACATCAGGACATTTTAAAAATTAAATAATGTAGTCTCAAATTACTTAACTTACTCAAAAGTCTTTTGTTAAGTACTTCCCTTTTCTTCATTACTTATTTTTCACCACCATTCCCTGTTCAGAAAACAACTATTATACATATGTTCAAAATTTATAAAAAAATTTACGAACGTTTTTTTAATAATAAAAAAAAAATGTGAAGCCCATTCCCAATTCGGCCCTTATCTCCTGGCGGCTGCCCTCCCCCCGCACGCTGGCCCCTTTACCCCGTCTGTATCCCCACTTCCCGGCGGCCACAAATTTTTAGAGCTACACTGGTTTTGGCGTTCTGAGTTAGTTATGCCGCTTCCATTGGATTTTAGTTCCATGGTAACCACCATATATTTATCTCGATCCTAAATATATTTGTTAGTAAGGTTATGATGAAGAGACACCGGAAAATCGGTCACTTTTACAATCTTCTCGTTCTCTCATGCCGTCTCTTGTACGGTCGTTACGATAATAATTATTACCCAATTAATTAATGCAGAATGGACATTGTCTGGATGATTGTGCGTGGCAGCGTGGACATCAAAGGGACAGTGCGCCCATTGAAGCCCGTCCACCCCCCGATCCCGTACACATATTCTGTACAGTGGGAGTAGAACAATGACATTTATTATGTAGACAGGTATTAGTCGCTTTCATCGGTTATTATTGTGCCCTGTTGTTGTTCTCTTATTATAATTAGTAATATCGGCATAACCTCTCTAGACTTTTTGAGATGTACTTCTCCCAACCTGGACTGAAAAATCATGCTTATTATAAACAAACCCTTAGTTAAATATTAACCAACCATTTATTGTTTTGTAATATAATAATAATAACGTAATATTTGTATAGCGCAATTTTGTGTCATTTCACTTCAAGTGCGCTTAACTAAAATAAAATTTAAAAATAATCCTTCAATGAGTCCATTACTTTTCTTACGAGTCCATTAAAAATTTTTGATAAAATAATATTAAATACAGAATTCACAGTATTTACAAAACAATGACAAGAGAACAACGATTAACAATAACAGTTCTGTTATAGCACACACAGGACAATAATAGGCACAGGACAAAACAAGAACTTTTAAACTAAAATGTAAAATACTAACTTCTGACAATAAATTCGACTTTAAATTCGGACATTAAACATAAAAATACAATTAGGAAGAAACCGAAACCAAACAATTTCCGGAATCTTGAAAACGTGGCTTATTACGCAAAGATGTTAGGATTCATCAATGGTATGATTTTAGAATCAAACTATGACATTCAAAGTCAAAATTTTCTTTCTTTTCTTTCTCGGGAAAACATAATTTGAAATGATACATTGGAATTTTACACCAATTTTTTTTACTAAAGTCGTAAAGTGACCTTACCGAGGTACGCCGTTAATTATATCGTTGAAAGCCATTTGAGGACAAAATGCTCTGATAATTGTAACGCAGTGCAGTTATTACGTAACAGCCACAATTTCAATCAAAGCCTCGGTAAAACCAACAGCGAATCGTCGAAATAGCCTTTCTCTGGCCTATTAATTATTTCATGGCGGCGTTCATCCCTAAAAATACTGATGGCTTTTAGTTCATAGCGCAGTGGTCGCAAACTGCGCCTCTTTGGCTACTTGAGTGGGTCTCTTCGACGAATGACGTATTAATAAATTTAGTTTTACTAAAGCTTTGTCCATTGCGCGGGAAAACGCCAGACTTTTGACAGTCCAACACAACAATCAAGGTCATAATTTTTGCCAACACTCAAGGCCATAACTTTACACCAACATCGTTTGGGGTGAAGTTCGCGCGGTCCACACAATTTGACAAGTGGTCTGAGGTACGGACGTGTCCACGGCACGCACACTTGACGTTTGACGTTTATATCAATATTAAAATGCGTTCTGATGACAAAAGAGATGCATCAGGGAGAAAACACAGATATTTATTTATCAGGAAAGATTTCCGACTAATACGCACGACCTAAAGCTACTATTTATTAAGAATTTAGAGTGAATACGTTTTGTTGCTACGTAAATAATTACGTAGCATCAAAAATAGAATATCGATTTACAATGGTCAATTTCTCCCGTGTCTCTGAAACCGATTAATAAATTAATAGACTTTATTTACAAGTGAGTTCACGAAAGAAATAATCATCCATTACGACAGTGTGTTTATTTACAACTTAAAATCATAATTATTAGGTCCGCGTACCAAAAAATTTGACGTTTATCGTTTGCATAAATGTTAAAATGCGTTCGATGTAGAAAAGATGCTACCTGCATCAGGAAGAAAACACAGATCAGGGTTTATCAGGAAAGATTTCCGACTAATATCGATTATTGCACCAATAACATTATATAATAACGTCATTTTATTGCACGACCTTATTTAGAACTATAGAATCTAAATTCTATTATCTATCTAAAATCTAATTCTACTCTAAAGTACGTAAATATTTACGTCAACAACAGAATAATTATAAATATTTGATATTATATTATCAAATATTTCTATTATTATATTATATTTAGGTATAATAATATTTTAAACTCGTGATTATGTTCGCTCATACATAGCACATAACCACAAAAATCCGTTCCGATTTTTCTACATACACGGACCGCACCGCGCGACTTCTGTCAAAAAATGAATTCTCCCCCCCCCGCTGGACCCCGCTTGCCTTCCCGCTTCACCCGGGATGAGATGTTTAAGTTTTGTTTTCCGCCGAACACGGGAAGCACAAACACTGCGGCCTTGAGTGTTGGCAAAAATTGTGACCTTGATTGTTGTATAGGACTGTCAAGCAAAATTCTGGCGTTTGCCGGCGCAATGGACCCCGCATAATTGTTAATAATTACATACATACATCTTCTTCCCCTTGTCCTATTCGGGTCGGGGACCCATTGCACCGACAAGGCTCCTCCATAAGTCCCTGTCTTGTGATGATTGTTCGGCCTCTGTCCATGGTAGACCCATCCTCTCCTCACACAGTTTCTGGAGTTGCCTCGCCCAACTGTGTCTGGGGCGGCCCACTGGACATCTTCCCTCTGGAATCGCACTCAGTATCTTCCTCGGAATTCGGTCATCAGACATTCTTAGTACATGCCCAAGCCACCTCAATTGTGATTTTTCTATGAAGAGTAGCAGTGGTTCAATGTTTAGATCATCTCGGATCGTCGAGTTTCTTATATGATCCCATTTCGTAACCCCTGCCACCCCTCTCAAGTATCTCATTTCGGCAGCTTGGACTCTGGAGCGTGTTCGTTCATTTAGCATCCATGTCTGGTGGCCGTAAGTGAGCGATGGGCGGTATACCGTTTTAAACACTGCCATCTTTGTCTTGGTGCTAAGCTCGGCTTTTCTTATTACTGAGCTGTAGAGGGGACGCAATACACTGCTTGCCGCACATATTCTTCTATCAATTTCTCCGTCTTGCCGAACATCGCTGGAGAATTCGACCCCAAGGTATTTGAACCTGTCCACCTGTTTCAACTGAGTCCCATTAGCGAGTATGTTGCACTGAGTTTGGTCCCTTCCTATAACCATCACCTCCGTTTTTGAGGTACTCATCTTCATTCCCGCCGCCGTGCACTCTTCGTTGAAACGGTTAATCCACTCTTGTAGTCCCTCCTGTGATGTCGTTAATCTCGCGATGTCGTCAGCAAATAGTAGGGAGCTGATTCTAGTACTGCCTACCAGGGCTGCATCCGGTCTGTTAATAATTATTAATATGTAATTGTAAGTACCTACTAAATAAGTTAAAATTTTCCTGTTATAACGAACGGTACTGTTCTCTTCCGCCAGGATGCGCTGTCGGCGATTACTTTGGTTCGCCTTTACCGCTGAATTTTCCCACATATCCTTATCACTGGCTGATTTACATCCTTATACTGACGGCCGGCGTGGTTTAGCGGTACGGCTTTTGACTCGCAATCCGAAGGTCGCGAGATCTAATCCTGGCATGGGCTGATAAATTTTATTTGATAAATCTGTGTTATTTCGCGATTAATTAATTAAAAATAATTTATTGTATATTTGCGGCACGTTCCAGAGTGGAAGAGACTCTTATCGCCCTGGTGGAAGACCATCATTCAGAATTGAAACGTTTCTTGAAATGGCTTTAGCCGTTTTGGTGACCAGATATGAATAGTCAGGTACTTCCCCACCTTCCTCTCCCCAATCTCCTTTCCTTCCCCACTATCTTCAGCCTCACAACATACCCCAATTGGGTATGCAATAGACTCACTGGCTCCTGACGGGGAGCAGCTGGGACTCTCGTCAGGTATTCATATAAAAAATCTATGGTCATTTTACCTCCATGTGACCCAAAAAACCTTGGAAATTTAGACATTTCTTTACTGCTGAAAGTTTTTTTTTAAGTAGTGCATGGTTTGCGTTCCTTCAGTCATTCATGCGTATGATTAACCGTTCGTTTAGAATTTTTCTTTATTCCGAAATTATTGTATACAATTAATTATTGTATTTCTCTAATATTTGCAATTCAGACAAATTGAATAAAATACTACATTTTCGGTATACAGTCAGATTTGTCATATTACATGAAACACGCCCTCTGAGAGTTCTTTTAAATGAAAGTAGCAATAATTTCTAAACTATTGAAAAAAAAATCAAGAATTTTTCAAATAACTCAACCCAATACCAACCATCAAAAAGCCTCAAATATATTCTACCGCTAACAGTTTTAATTCAGGCTAAAAGGATTCATAAAGTTATACGATTGAAATTTTAATATTATAATTTTAATAAATAATATTACATATTATAATGTACCTATTACATTATACCTAGCTCTCTCATTAAAAAATTAGGCTTATTAGGTTTGTCCAAGAATTTATATATAAAAATGCAAAAGTCAGTAATTTTAAATACATGTAGGATTACGAAAGATTTTTTAAATATTTATATTGAGGGATCAGTAGGATTTATCGGTCCAGTTAGGATTTCTACCTAGCCAAACACTCTGATATGAAAATATCTGGAGTCTGTGATTTTTTCCCATTTGGTCTCTGGTGGATTGACATTGACGTATTGTTCTTGTATTTTTTTGTATTTATTATACTTATATAGTGCACTTACATAGCGTGGATTGACTAGATAAACATTTGTGAAAGGTGTAGTCTTTCCTGTGGGGAAGATTTAACCTGGACATAAAACTTGAAGCACCAAAAATATGATACGTAAGTATATGTTTTTATTCAGGGTTTAAAAACAGGCTGCTTGAAAAGAAACTTGACTTCCGAAAGAGATCGAAATCTCAGTGCTGCTCATATTTGAGTTTGGCGATCACTGTCGTAGCCTATTGATTTTCTATTCATCACAATTTCCTTCTGAAGGCTGACTTATGAAAGCCGTTAACTACTGATACTGTGTACATGAATGATAATTATTCAGACTCTTTCGCAGTTAATTGGGTAAATTACCTCTATTATCTCAAGCATTGTTGATGTTGATACACTATTTATACACACATTTTTTTAGATCACTACGAATAATCAAGGATTATATTTGAAAGGGGACGTGGAACGCTGATTTTCTAAAGACTTTGTCAATACTGTGATTGTAGTTTTAAAAAATATAATTATCCAAAGCGATAGTCTGAAATAATGTCATTGACATCAATTTGGAGCCAAATCGCTCCGTTCCTGATAAGGTTGAAATTATTTTCTTGCTAAATTATGCAAGAAAAAAACATAGCCAAAATAGTGTTTTATTTTGCGAAGTTCAGGAACAAAAATATTGAAATCATTTTCTGAAGAACTTAATTTGCCATATTATACAATTTTAAAGACCGAGATGATGTTCTACTCGCAGTATTTATGTAATTAAAGCACATCCTAACATATATTTCTAAACGATCAAATTTTCAAACCAAAAACACATTTATTCATTTAAACATTTCCAGTGTTAACAATTATTACATTAATGAAATTGCCATTGGGATGTGTATAGATTATGTATTACTCCAATAAATGTTCACATTTGACAAGTGTAAATCAAGGTTTATTAATTTGTTGCCAGGTGGAAATGCTACTCGTAAAATAAAATAAAACAGAAATAATAATAAAATATAAAACCTAGTATGTAGGTATACATTTAGAGAAAGAGAAGAAAGAAAAATATTAAAGCAATTACATCATTTTTACTTAAACTACTTGTATTTGCCATGATTTTGCATTACTGTGAAGTGCTTCACCTCAAGTTCAGTATTTGTTTGGTCTTTGTCATTTTATGTATTATCTAACAGACTACTCTAATAGACTTTTCCTTCTAACCTATTAGTTTCCGTAGAGGTTTGCTAAGGTTTACTGATAACTGTACATGTATTTAGATTCACGGAAACTGCTGGCTTTAATATTATCTCTACGCTGATATGGTGCACTCACTACAACGGGCTCGTTCTTAATATTTAATCGAAGTTTTTCAAAATACAGTTTATCGTCGTTCGACGTTCACATACCGCGAAAATGTCAATTTTATGTCTTTCGATTCGTAATTTGTAATGTTCATCCACCGAATATTATTTTGTTAAAATGTTCATCTATTTAGACAATTAGCATCGCTTCCAAAGAAAATGTCACATTTTATTACTTATTTCGATCGTCGAGTTGATCACATTTTGATGTGATGTCACATTTTATTACGTATGTTGATCGTCAAGATATCTCCTAAATAACGAAATTTGAGTTGAGTTTTTTTTACATTATCTCCACACAGGAAAAAATCCCTCATGGCCTATGACATCTTTGGGGATACTTTGTGGAGGGTCTTTTTAAAGAAATAAAAGATAATAAGTTCAAGGAAGGAAAAGGGTACGAGGGGCGGTTAGGAATCTGGGGGTCAATGTGTTCAGAAGTGACGAACGTAAAAAATCTATCCCTCCCACTGCTAGGCAATGGGTCGCGAGAGTCAGGCTGGAGAGGTAAAAAAGTCACCCTCGACCAGTCTCTCGAGCCGGCCTGCTGCGCAGTACTGTTGGGCACCCGCCGCCAAGATCTGGACAAACCTCACCCCCGAGAACCAGGGCACCCTTGCTTAGTCACCAAACGTAGCGGACAATTTGGGTTGACCTTTGGCAGGGGTGTTGGTTATTTAATAAATGGTTCCTGGGACGGTGGGACCCATACCCGAGTATGCAATTATATTTAAAAGTGTACCCTCTATCTAGTACAATGCTGAGATTACTCATAAACACTACCTAATCAATTAAAATGCAAAAAAACTTGTAGTCTAAACTTAAGTAGGATATTTCAAAATGTCATATTAATGCGCCGAACAGTTATGCCTCCCGGTGTTATATTATGGCATATTTAAAATTTAAAACACAGACACGTGTAAATACTTTGTGATTTATGGTGTTCTTTCGAATATTGCTTTCTTCGTATCTCAAAAGTTAATATTTGGAGATATCTGACTAATCAATCAACTAGATCGATGTGTCGTGGTTTTTTTCCTCTCTCTTAAAGAAACACGATATGAAAAATAAAACAAAAATATTTTCTTCATACAAATTCAAGTACAATTATGCCTCGTGTCACTAATACGCTTTGTCACAAATGTAATAGATTGGAGTAGGTTCTGTGGCGTCGCGGCGCCTTGACCTTATGGCGTCGCGTCGGTGAGGGTTACGCTAATCGGAAGTGACGCCACAACGTCAACGTGTCTCAGAAACCTCCTAGATCACAAGGCCGGGACACTGAATGTAATCAGCCTTCTAACCTGTATGAAAACCACATTTTTTTTTTTTTATTATTTTTAAATAACTAAAATATTTTTGAATAATTTAATAAATAGAAAAAAATATGTAAAATGAGAATTTTTGTGGGATCCCATAAAAGATAGGAGGCTTATTTGAACAAGTGTCCCGGCCTTGTGATCTAGGAGGTTTTGGTATCAACCGGATAGAATAAAACGTCAAAATAATAAAATATGTTTTTGGTATCAACATCAACTAAGTAGATATGTTTTTAACGACCCTTGTGGTCGGGTAGTTAAGATTCTTGGCTCTGAATCCAGAGTTCGCGGGTTCGATACCCGGCGTACACAAATAAATTTTATTTATTTTTTGTTAAGTTGTTTCACATATATGTATTATCAATAAAATCTAATAATATGGTATATTTGAAGTTCGTTCTATATTGGTATCGTAACTACAATCAATCTGGTGAAAGGCCACTGGAGCAGCTGGGACTCTTGTGAGGTATTCACATAAAAAAAATCATCGAACATTACTTGAAATTTTCATTGTTAGTTTTTGGGATGTTATGCCGTGTTGCGCTATCTCCTTCTTTAGCCGACGTTTCGGACAGCGTTGCAGTGTCCATCATCAGGGCAGATCCGACGATCTGTCGGATGGACACTGCAACGCTGTCCGAAACGTCGGCTAAAGAAGGAGATAGCGCAACACGGCATAACATCCCAAAAACTAACAATGAAAATGCTTTTGGCCGTGAAATTCTAAAAAGTTATCATTGCTTGAAATGACTGTATCAACGTTTAGTGACCGGATTTGGATATCTAGGTACTCCCCTCCCGCTCTTCACTCCCTTCAGTCACATTACAAACCCCAAAAGGCCTCTGTGGGCGAAGGGTAAGCCTCTCATCTGGCAATCCAACGGTCGCGGGTTCATATCGCGGCGTGCGCATGTTAATTCTATCTGATTTTATTTTATTTATTATTTTTTTTATTTATTTTATTTGTTTATCTTAAAATTGATTTGTGTTATTTCACGATTTAATCATTTCAAATAATATATCATCACTCAGTATCGCCCTGGTGCAATGCCACCATTCAGAATTGAAACGTTGTTTGAAATAGTTTTAGCCGTGTTTGGTGACCAGAACTAAATAGCCAGGAACATTTCCACCTTCCTTTTCCCCATCTCATTCCCTCCCCACTACATTTGCCTCACAACTTTCCCCTATTGGATATGCCATAATGGTTCCATACGGTTGTAAATAATTGGGACCCCTGTGCGTTATTCATATTAAAAAATTACAACTGTGCAGTTCACACGCTGTTGAAATGAAACCTTCAGAAATTTTATGTAAATAAAAGAGTGGGGAGGCTACAAGGCACCGCATAAAGAGGAGACCGATTATTCTATCTCAATTAGCTCGCAGGCTAAATCTTATAGCTGTATCTATGTTTTTTTCTTATTTTAGTGCCGGTTTTTCGTTTCATCGAGTTTTAAATCACAAGCACCTCAAAACATGGGGAAGTAATAGTCCCACTGACTCCGGGCAATTGGTACAGATAATAACGGTGTTCTCGGCGGCAGGATCGTACGTAAGTCAGTTATGGAAATACGTAGATAAATATACGATGTTACTTACTACCTACGCACTGCCCTTAAAAGGTCAACGCTTCTTGCAGGCTTTGCACGTTGCCTCCCGAACTACCCCCTCAATCTGAAAGCATCTACTGCCCACACAAAAAAGAATACGTAGGTACAGTCTGACTAAAAAAAATTGGAGGCGCTGCAAATGCTTATGTTTTTGAAGCCACTCGTAATTTTCTACGAACAACTTTTGATGAAAAAAAAACGAATGGTCTTTAGACCACACGACTGAAGTAAAACTTCACTAACTTATAAAAGAAGAGAGAAAGAAAATGTCCGCGCGCACTGCCCTCTCTTGCTCCTACAGTGTGATAAAGATAATAGGCCTGCACTGTGCCTTAGATATACGATACGTAACTGGCTATGAGAGAAATAAAATGTTTGCTCGCACCTCTCTCTCTTGCCCCTACAGTAATATACGAAACATAACTCTCTCTTTCTATATTCACTAACTTATATCTCCCTCTCAACTTCCGTTCGCCTCGCCCGATCATACTTTTCGTAACGCTTTCGTCACGCATTCACCAGCTTACTCCCCAAGTCAAGCGTGCGTAAAGAAGTTTCACTTCAAAAAAATCAGTTTGGTTAGGTATTTTGGCCTCAAATCAAAAATTAAATTTTGAATAATATGCCGCTTAGCTCTATACGTCCCGGTTACTCGAGTTAAAAATGTTAATGTGGTCACAATTTCAGTTACACGAATGTGTGGATCTTTAGATAAGGGGGGGGGGGGGGGTTAGAATGATGACCCGACAGTTGGTCCACGAAATATAATTATTAAATTTTTTAAATTTTTTTTGTTCATTATTTACCATTTTCAAACCTAAAATCGACTTTAAAAATTCATTTAATAATAAGTTGGTATGGATAATAATAATAAAAATAATATTTGGACGATTTATATAGCGCCGTTTTTGTGAAAAATCACCTCAAGGGCGCTGTACAAACTTACAATACATGCCTAAATATATGCTTACAATATATGCCTAAGGATATCATGTGAATTTATTTACTTTGGTATATACAGTATGTAGACAAATAGTTTTATCCAATTGAATGAAAATGTTTAATTCTTTTGTTATTCGGCGGTACATCCTCCCTGTACACCCCTTCGGCGACACTTAGTTATATTTTGTGTAATTAGGTAAACCGTATTTTCCTTAAGGCTCAGTTCCCGGCCCCAAAAAGAAGATGATGGAGAGATATGAAATTAGGAATGTTAGAAGAGCGCGCTAACATTTACAGCGATAAAATTGATGCAAAAATCATGAAAATCTTTAATAAAACACAACTCGTTAAAAATATAGCAAAAATCTCGCGATAATTATCTTTAATTTTATTTAAAGAAACGCTGTGAATTTTTTCATACATATAACTTGTAAAATAACCGAAACAAACGTGTTTATAATCATTTTTGGAGCATACTTTGCGATTTTTTTCTATCGAGGGAATTTTATATAATTTGCGTTTCGGCGCGATAAATGTCTAGATATTATCTTCAAGAATAACATATATTTTTTTAAGAGCTTAAAAACTTCAAATGTTTAAGGGAGGTTTGCAAGAAATCAGTTGAAATTCGTAGAACCGCCTCTTAAACCGGCTGCATATTTAAAGGCATGACAACTGTCATGGAATCGTTTAGGGTTGGCCTTGCAAAGAGGGATACGAAAAGTAAACGACTATCTGCTGTAGCGATTTGTAATTGGAATGATTGGCGTTGAAGACCGCAAGGACCATCAACTAAGTAGTATGCGATTTTAAAATAACATAACCGAATTCGCTTTAATTTTTCGGCAAGCTAGTCTGTATATCGAATAACTTAATAGCGTCACATGAGATCGAAAAAGCAGAAGTTTGTATAGGTACCCAAGTACCGTAAAAATCTATTCTGGATACTTTCAATTCTATTTTTGTGTGCTGCATAGCTTGGGTTCCGCACCTGAGATGCATATTCCGGAATACTGCGAACATAATATTAGAAATACAGTATCTTTAAAACTTCATAGTCTATTATTAAACCGTTAATAATTATCTTGTTTACAATTTTGCAAAGGTACCTATGTCCAGAACAGGGGTCGAGGACCGGGTAGTTTACCCAAAAATGTGGTAAAAATTAAAATCTTAGTAAGGCCATATAAGCACGTCTATTGATTATTTGAAGAATGCAGACGAACGATAAAGTATATTTTTAAATTAGCTCCATACAGGAGACCCTGATAAAAATTAAAGCTCTTCAGGGCCTAATTCATCGTTGAGGATGCTGTGTGGATGGTTTTTAAGAGAAGAAATTATGGGAATGAAGAGTGGTAGGAATCTGAGGGTTAGTGTGTCCAGGACTGACGTACGTATAAATTCATCCCTCCAACTGTGGTGTTCCGAGAGAGTCGAGCTAGAGAGGCCAAAAAGACACAAAAGCATCTGACGCAAGACCCGGCAAAACCTCACTCCATAAATACGGGCACCCCTGTTAAGTCACCAAACGTAGCGAACCACTTCAGTTGACCTTTGGCAGGGGTGTTGGATATCCAATAAATGGTTCCCGGGGCGAAATCACTATAAAAGCCTAATCCCCACTGAGAAAGTTTTCAACCCCTGTCTGCACTAGATATCTTAGATGCTCTCAATTTTATTTATTTATCTAACATTATGAAGTGGTTGTACATTCTATCTCTAATAATGCCATTGTAATGCAAACTTATCTTGTCTTGTATCTTGATATAATATCTATATATTATATTATTTATCTACGTTAATCTTGTTTTCGTGACATATTAATTAGCCATTACAAATATACTAATAGATTAGAGTGAACGTGCAAACAATGGCTGCTATAATATTTATTCCTCCTTCTGACTGTGGAGTGGGTTGAGTATGCATTGTGAAATTCTTTTGCCTTTAATAATACTGTCGTTATTTTTATAGCGACCGTTTTAGTTGATGAATAAGACGTGACTGCTGAACTGCTGATGACTGATAACGCGATTATACAAAATACATAGTGCTTATTCTTTTCTCCTTAAGAGAAAACATGGTCGCTGAGAAAGGTATTTTACCAAAACTGTTACTGTCACTGACTCCGTTACCCCCCTGAATACTGAGCGAAAGTGATAAATGCACCTCAGGTGATATTACCTAAATAAAATCATCAAAAATCGAGGTTTTGTATTCTCAATTCATTTTTCTCCTAAACTGAACCGATTTTAAAGATTTTTCACCAACTGTATTAGAAGAAAATATTATATGTCTGTACGTTTTGCTTTTTTTTTTAAATACACTTTCTAGTTTGGACTTATTATGGCCAAAACGCCACCCGGTTTCTTCTTAAGCCGCCGCTACCCGAATTTCTACCGATTTCTTACATATCTCCCTTAAACATTTGAAGTTTTTAAGTTCTTAAAAAATATATGTTTTTTAAGAACTGATAAGATAATGTCTAGACGCGTTCCACGCCGAAATGCAAATTATATAAAATTCCCTCAATAGAAAAAAATCGCATAGTATGCTCCGAAAATTATTATAAACATGTTTGTTTCAGTTATTTTACAAGTTATAGTTGGGAAAAAAATCACAATGTTTCTAAACTATACTTAAGATACGTTCCACGAAATTTTTGCTCTGTTCTAAACGAGTCCTGTTTTATTAAACATTTTCGCAATTTTCTCATTGATTTTATCGCTTCAAATATTAGCGCGCTCCTCTAACTTTCATATCTCTCCATCTTCTTCGTTTTGAGCTCGGATGCGGAGCCTTAATATGTACAGTAACTTGTGACTCCTACCCGGCGTTCTCGAGAATTGGACTATTTTATGTGACAGTATCATTACAAACTTACAATCCTTGGTTACGAAATCCGGAGGTCGCGACTTCAATCCCGGCGTGTGCAAGTAAATTTTATTTGATTAATTTGTGTAATTTCACACTGTATTCATTAAAAATAATACGTAGTATATTGTATACAGAATTTAAACATTGCTTGAAGTGGGTTTAGCCGTGATTGGTGACCAGATCTGAATAGCCATGAACTTCCTCATCTTCCTGTTTCTCATCTATTTCCCCTCCAGCCTCGCAGCAGACCCCTATCGGGGATGCCTTAGTCCCACTGCCTCCAGACGGTTGAGAGCAGTTGTGACATTTGGGCGGTATTGTATCGTTGTATGCATTATTTATTTATTACATGTGATATAACGTCGGACGTGTATTTATATTATATCTTTCCGTTTTTAATATCTTTGTTTGCTACGTTTAACCCATAGATAATAGAAACAAGGTAAATGGCCATGAAGTATGTTTATTTTTAGATTGTGCCCAAAAGTGCCGCCAACATTTTATTCTACCAAAAGCATAAATTTAATTGGCTTCCCCGCCCCGCTCAGATAGTCCGTGCGGTTTATTCGTACCTCGGCGACAGTCGGCACGCTTCCTTTCTATATCCTTTGTTTCTCTAATCTCTGCTTACTTCTAGTATATGAACGGTGCGGTGTTGCCCTTGAATACAATATTGCGCATTCCGCCATATTCTAAATATAGCTAAATTCTCATATATTTCTATAGATAAGAAGGTTCTGCAAGCTGCAAGGTCCTACAAATCAATAAAATGCAATGAAAATATTTAGGATACTTGGAGCATTATTGAAGCCGTATAATAAAGATTAACTAAATAAATGCGACCAGTCTTTGTTTACATTTCATATACAGCACTGTATTTCATCGCCATTATGACATTTTCAATTGGATCAAATGGTATCGCAATAGCTGAGGTCAAGCGGGTGTAAGTCCGGTTATTTTGCAGAAATTCACTTGTGACAAACTCATCAAGTGGCCATTCAGCTCCATTATATTTTTCCATTGAATTAAAATCATGTATGGTTTAGTAGTGCCTTCACACAAACGAAGTATTGAATTCCATAAGTCTAAATTTGAGAAAGTTGATACGAACCTAGAATCAGCTTTTAACATGGACCTTTCAAATGTAAAAAAAAAAAAAAAAAATGGCTCTATTTGATGAAAATGTTACATTTGATTTTTTGCGAAACAACTGGGCCTATGTGTTAAATGGACTATAACCAAAAGATAGATACTAACTAAGTCAGTGACGACATTGGTCTCCATTAAAACCCACAAGGAAGGCATTTCAGGTTATCATCTAATCAGTGATTGAAACCACGGACAATATTTTTACAAATTTGAAGATAAATTAATATTGTATGATTATTATTTCTTCCACGTGCCTCTTACTAACTACTAACTAGCCTTTAAAAATCTTATTACGTATTTAACAACAATTAACAAAAATAACAATAACCACCCATAAATCATCCCTTTGATTATATAATGTCTAGATAGAGCGCTTGAGCGACGAAACGCCAAAAAATATATCAGTGAACTGTTCACTGATAAGCTCGTCCTATCCGCTCAGTGGCGACACTATCGTTGTGCGGTAAACACGTGTTGTGTGTCTTTTGAAAATGACGATTTACGCTATAATAGTGTGCAGGAATTACAAAGGACGATTGAAAACAACTAAAAATGTTACCTATAATCGGTAAGCTACCTTTTAATAACCATTTAGTCAAAGAAACAATTCAGTTTTAATAGTGTAATTTGGTCTGACAGTTTGGTCTTAGGACAACGCTATTTGACGCCATGTTTACAGGGTTGCCTGTTGTTCAAATAAAATTTTCCCATGAGTGCGTTGTTAATTTTAAAATAGGTTTATAATAATTACCCAAAAGTACATTATATATAATAATATTGTAAATGTGAAAGTTCGCCTTTATGTTTAAGTGTTTGTAAATTCTTCGCGTTGACACTATATTTAAAAAAGTTATGAATACGAAATTTATCTATTAAAATTACAAAAAATGTGACAGGTTTGTTTGGTGAACTTTTAATTTTATTCATACATATTTTACAGAATATCTAATGATCCTATATTACGAAGTAAGTGGATAGAAATAATAAGAAAAAGCCGCGGAGTTGGCAATCAGCTAAAACAACTGTTATTTGCTCTGATCAAAACAACTGTTTAACTTAATTTTTTTTAATGTATTTTGTCTTTATTATATAACTAAATAAAACCGTTTCTAATGCTTTTCGTTGTCTTTATTTGTTAAAAATAATCACATATAAAAAAATCTCTTTTAACAATGATTTTCTTTTCATTTATATCATTATGCTTTATTTGTATATTTTGTAATCTTTTTTTAAGTTTGTTATGTACTGTTGTTATAAATGTTATTTGTATTTTATATGTTAAAGCCCAATAGGGCGTCAATAAATAAATAAATAATAAATTATATGTAGAAAACTATCTTACGCAAATGTATTCAAAATTAAACGAATTATTGGTTCCGCAAAATCGAAACATATTTTTACCCACTTTTATGGGTAATACTCGGGAGCTGGTATCACTCAGCGACGTAATGCGCCTGTAAAACTATAGAAGTTATGCATAGTTGTGTGCGTATCACACACACTAGTGTTTTAAATCTGGCCTGTTGTTTTTGTCGGAATTACAGCGCAACACTCTATCTAGACATTATATAATCAAAGAATCATCCATAGAAAATTATTTATGCAATATAAATTGATTAATGAGTATAATATTGTATGCAATAAGAATCATTATCTGTTCATTCCTACGTCGTAGATTATGTAAAAGCTGTATTAAAAATTAGAAAATAACATATTACTCGTGTGTAACACCACGTATTGAAAAGGATTTAGCAGCGATTCCTGAGCATATTTAGAGTACAAAAAGTACTTGTCGTTTTGCTGTCCGATGATAAAAACAAAAAATCAATCAAACCTCGCCACTGATCACACTCCTACAAGTCGCGACGGGATCACGTCTGTAACCGTGCTGCTGGAACGAGACGGAATGCTTAGTACATGAACTGCTAGGCTACATCCCTTTTTTCTTAATTAAATTTAATAAGTTCATCAAGTATTTTAGTTTTGTATTATTGTGACAGCTGTTTCGGCTTTCAATATCATTTTAAAACTCTGGTTAAGCCACATTTATAATAATATGGTTCTATTTACCCCGCCCGATTTCAATTTTTATGGGGCCTAAAATGATTTATTACTTGTTAAACCGATGTACTGAGAAAATAATTGACACTATTCTCTATTGTGTGGGGTACCACTTTGAAATCTGTTTTCCCTACGTACATTTTTTGTGTGTTCTTAATTGTTTAATAATTTACTTGTTCCAAAATCCTGTTTAAATGCAACAATACCAGGACTGAGTATTCCAAACACTCGCTTGTACCTAGGTTGCATGAAGTTAATAATAGATATGAAGTTGTGTGGGATCTATTCTTCACGGAAGGTAGATAGGTATAATAAGAGGGCTATGCTATCAAATCTTTTGAAGCAATATTAATTTTATCTTAGTCTACCTAAAACTAAAAAAAACTAACTAACCATCCCGCAGGGGTATAGGCTGAGAGGATGGATCCCCAAACAATTCGGTCTTGGTACACACTCTTTGCCTCACTCACATTCATACATCGTCTCATACATTCTCTTCTATTATTCTGACTTTTGACATAACCCGACTCAAGTATCTGATTCACTTGATCGTGCCATGTGTTCCTCGGACGTCCCCGACTTCTTCTACCATTCACATTTGCGTCGTATATTCTTCTTACACTACTTTCTTCGTTCATTCGCTCTACATGCCCAAACCATCTGAGGGTTCCTTTCTTAATCTTACTCATTGTGCTTACTTCAGCCTTATATTCTTTGCGGATATCCACATTTCTCACACGATCATACAATGGGCCCTTGAGCTGATTTTTCACAGAAACGGCGCTATATAAATCGTCCAAATATTAATGGAGTTCTGGTGCCCACCCTGATGTATGGCAGTGAGGCATGGAACTGGCAGAGGAAGGATGAAAGTAAACCGAATGCTGTTGAAATGTTGGGTTGCCATCCGTCCGGGTTTCCCCGGATTTGTCCTAGTTTAGAGGGCGTCCGGGAAGCGTCCGGGCGGGGCTTCATTTGTAGTCTGGGTTTAATTTTTTTTTTTAAATCTACTGTTGACATGTCCGGGTTCTGGGCTCTAAAATCAGGGGTTTTCACGCGTCTGGTCCTAGTTGCCAAATTTTAGAGATGGCAACCCTATTGAAATGAGATCCCTGAGGCGTATGTGTGTTAAAACAATGTAGTCTACCTTACTTATATATTATTAATAGCTGATACGACGAACTTCGTATCGCCTCAGAATCAATAACGTTTGTGTTAACTTATTAGCTGAAATAAATTCAGTTTTTTTTATTAAGTAAAAAATTACAGTACCTATGTTAACAGCTATTCTTCTATTCGGGGTGGAGACAAATCCAATAAATCAAAGATCATAAAAATCGGTCCAGCCGTTCTTGAGTTATAAATGGTGTGACTAACCCGACTTTGTTTTATATATTAAGATCGGTAAGTACTTGTCTTTACTTATCTCTGATGTCATTTCACAATCAAATGCCACAATTAAATTTTGTTCTTTTTTTGTTAAATATTTTTAATATGACACAGTTAACTGTGTCATGTAATCATTGTTTATGGAATATTTATGCGGTGGATACTTAATAAATAATTATTAATGACTTATTATCATAATTATTTTTTAAAAACAACTATTACATCGACGTGCCAAAAATCCTACAATTTAATCGTAGAATCGTGCTATTCTAATCTCTCACATAAATTGATTGCAATTTTCCTAAATTGATAAGTAAAAAATATATTAAAGCGAGACTGAAAGAGAATCGGAAATTATCTATATTTTTTATACCTTGATCGATGAACTACAAAACGGCCATATCTGATATGCTTTTTTTTTATCCTTTCCGGTCTTTATCGATTTTGTGTCTGCCAATATTAATCTGGTACTTATGATCAAATAATAATACGAAGCTCGTTTGCGAAATTCTTTCTTATGTGAAGTCCGAACTGTCAGGAGACTATGGTGAGACCTGTAATTTTTTGCGATTTCAATTTTTTTTATTTTTTTTTATTGTATTTATTACTTGCTGGAGCAATCCCGATGAGTTACAGAACTCATTTTAGGACAGGAGGAAAATTCATGGGTGTGAGGAAATAGTTACAGTTTTACTTGGAAAATGGATATTAAAAATATAAGTTTCACATACAACATAGACAAAAAATAAATTTAAAAAAAAAACAGGTTGAGTGAGCAAACAACAATAGAAAATAATTAAAGAAACAAAGAACAAGGTTATACAAATGTGGATGATTATGATTACAAATAAATGGAAAAGAAAAGAAGAGAAAAGGAAACAAGACAAATGAGACATGATAAGAAAATTTACATAGTTTCATCCTTAAACGTATTTAAAAAATATTCTTTTAAAGCATTATTCTGAACTTTTTTATTTTGCTGGTTTCCCTTGTACATATCTGGAAGCGAATTATATAGTGTATAGGCAACATAGTTCAGAGATTTTATCCCATATTTTGTAGTGTGTGTTTGAGGTATGCGGATTTTATTGCTATTTCGAGTATTGTGAGTGTGAATGTCTTGATTGTAAAGTGGCTTGATGTTAGTGTGAGTTGATTGTTGAGTAATTTGTAGGATGGTGCTTGTGATTTCATGTTTAGGAAGGACTGTGATTGGAAGAATACCGGAAACTGAATAGATGTCTTTGACATGGGTGTCCTATGGAAGTCCAAAAACATTTCTGAGAGCTCGGTTTTGAACCACCTGCAGATCAGCTATCAATTTCTTTGAGGCAAATCCCCAGATACAGCAGAGATAAGAAAGGTGTGAATGTACCATGGCGTAGTACACTGATGTTAGTAAAGGAATGGGTAATAATCCTTGGAGTCTATATAGTACACCAGTTATGGGGGTAATTTTCTCCTTTACATGATTTATGTGGAGATCCCACGAGAGTTGGGAATCTACGATCAGGCCCAAATATTTTGTGCTCATTTTCTTTTCGAGGCAGTTATCACCATATTGAGGCTGAAATTTTTCTTGTTACCAAAAAGTATATAATGAGTTTTTTTTACGTTAAGAGTTAGTTTGTTTATTCTTAACCAGCTTGTGAGTTTAGAAACATCAGCATTAATTTCCGTTTCAAGCTCCGCTAGGTTCAGTTTATTGTAAAAAATTACTGTATCGTCCCCATAAAGTTGTAGAGTTCATGAAAGGATTTTCGGAGGACAATGTTAGAATAAAAAATTGCTTTTCGTAAAATAAAAACTTTCCAAGAAGAACAATTCTACACGGTTTCCGGAACCTCGTAGTGTAAGCGGAAAATTTGTGAATCTACATCACACAGAGAACTTTAAAAAAAACTTACTTTTTCGATTTGAGTATTTCGATTTTTCATATTTTTTCGGAAAAGAAAGGGTTAAAACTTTTGGAGCCGGGTTAAAGGCATATCAAACAGCTGATATTAACCCCCTGGCGACCAATTTCTTTTGGAAATTTTACTTAAAAAGTTCCAACTTCAGACTCGAAAACAAAAGTTCAAATCAAAAAAAAAGTAATACCACAAAATCAATGGACTCAATATGTAGATTCACCGGCTTCCCTTTTGTACCACGAGTTTGCGAGAAGCTAGCCACAGAAATTTAATTAAATTTGACGGGAATTATTTACAATTTATGTTTTTTTCTACATTAGTTCCGTGCATGAGGCCTGAGGAAAAAAGAATTCCCTCAGAACCTGTATCACCTTTGGGCATACCGTATGGAGGGTCTTTTTAGGGAAAGGAAAGAGTGGAAGTTCTGGGAAGGACAAAGGTTTGAGGGGTTGGTAGGAATCTATAAAATAAATCCATCCCTGCCACTGCGGTGCTAGGCGATGGGTCGAGAGAGTTCGGCTGGAGAGGTCTCTCAACCAGTCTCTCCCGATCCGGTTCGCCACGCAGTTGGTGGGCAAACGCATTTGCCGCCGAGACCTAGATAAACTCATCTATGGACCCGGGCACCCCTGCTAAGCCACCAAACCAAGCGAACCACTTGGGGTGACCTATGTTGGTTATCCAATAAATGGTGCTCGTAGCGGGGTACCCGTACCCGCCTCTCAAATTACAATTACGTTCATTGTACAGTCAGTAACTGTGCGAGAATGGATCGTATCGAGTTCAGGATGGCAGTAAAGTTTGACGTGTACTGTATAACATAATATAAAATACTTGTCATAAAACATTTTACATGTAGAAGTTTAAAGTGCAACCGTAGCAAGGGTAGCCGTGGAGTGCATATTGCCTTCTGCAGGCTGCACGATGCAGTCTGAGCCGCTACGGCTCTAATAGAAACGCAGCCGAGCTTACGAGATGAAACATCGTCTTTGTCACCCGGGTTTGTTGCCACCAGGTGCGAATTTGCCGATTTGTCTACCTGACATTTGCAGATACCTACCTGCTTTTGTCTGGGAAAAGAATGGTATCGAAATTTTGCAGTGTGCGTTTACTGTTATTTTTATTTTATTTAAACACCCAGAGGGTTTTGAATGCTTTTACATACAATGCGATACAATATAATACTTCAATGTGCGGTACATAACAAAATATAGGTTACATAAAATATATTCAAGTACTTATCATAAAAATGAGTAATCTCTCAATATCTGTCCAACTCTGCGATAATAATGATAAAAATTTATTAATCTATATAAATAAAAATGAATCACCGAAATGTATGTATGCGCATAACTTCCGAACGACTACACCACATTGGATCATTTTTTTGTGTTCTTTATTGTCAGGACAAGGTTTGTATAAAACTTCTGATGAACTCTGGCATTACGAAATTCGTATAAAAAAATTCAATAGGTGGCACGCGAGCTGTTTGAAAACTGAATGTACCGGGACTGAATGTGTGGACTGTGAGAGGGGGGAGGGGGGTTCGCTGGACGGTGGAAGGGGGGTTCGCTGGACGATGGAAAGGGGAGTGGAGTGGGGAGAGGGAAGGTGGAGGAGGCAGAGTGGGAACGCTAGCGGAAGGGGAACGGGAACGGAAAGAACACGCAGGGAGAAACAATTTCTTTATTAAATCGCATAGCAACGCATGCAGGGAACCAGCTAGTTTCCAATAATTTACAAATCAAGTAGAAATTGTTCGCACATGCGGCGTTTGAAGTTTGCTGTGTTCAAATTATTGTCAAATCCATGCATATCGTTTAAATAATGTTCTATAATTTTTTTTGAAATACGTTAGTAATTACCAAACATTACGGCATCTTACCTTACTTTTGACAGTTAAATTCAAGCTTTCAAACTCCATAGTGCCCCTCATGTCGCAAAGCCTAGTATGTTTGTCGTTATATGCAGCCACATATTCTGTACCATAAGCACGTTACCCGATATTTATTAAACCATGTAGAATACTAGAAAACAATAGATTTTATATCTGTAAATTGTTTCATCTGCAACCAATGTACTGTTTGTTTTCTATAAAATAAAATAAATAATTATCTCTTCAAGACCCATTCACTCATTTCTCTCTCCAAAAAGACCCTCCACAAAGCATCCCTAAAGATGACGCAAGACTTAAGGAAAATTATTTTCCTCGGGGCCTCCTGCCGAGCGATTTTCTATGATTGTAAGATCAAGGTAGATCTCTGGCGAGATCTCCTGTCAGATTTGTGTGATTTTCTAAATAATAATGAATTCGTGTTTAAAACGACCTAAACTAAAATACCTGACAGTTCACAGCTGAAAATCTGACATAGGCCCATAGAAAAAGCAAATAACAGCCAAATAAAATTCCACAAATCTGAGAGGAGATCTCGTCCGAGATCTATATCGATCTCACAAAACACAGAGAATCGCTCGGCTGAGTGAAGTTATATGTAAAATAATATCAGCTCTCTCTGTATAATAATTTATACTTGCTCTTCCATTGTGATGTAAATTTTCAGATGTATTTTTCTTCTCATCGAACCGTCTCTCATTCCTTCCAGGAAATGTTGAATAAAAGGCTTCCAGTGCCGGAGCTCAGAAAGATAAGCTTGGTTTTATTTGCGCAAGACCACCTTACAAAAAGGTCTCGTTCAAAACCGTGAATCATAGTAAAACCAATACGAACAGTTTGATACTTTTTCCTGGTGCTTTTAATTTGCTTTACCAATTTTTGACACCTATGCAAATCTGTATTCATCCCGTTCAAAGCCCCTTGAACACGACGCGATTTTTCCATTTTATGCCAAGGTTGAATAGCTAATACGTCTAAGAAAGGATCACTTATATGATATTAAAGAGCTTTGATGTTTTAATTTTTAGTATAGGCATCAGATTTAACAATTTAGAAGCCCTCGAAATCAATAGATTAATAATCATTAAATGAAGACAATATTAGCGAAACTCAATCGAAAATCTGGAGACAGAAAAATTGTAATATTTAATTAAATGAAGACAATAGTAGCGAAACTCAATCAAAAATCTAGAGACAGAATAAATTTTCTGTCTCCAGATTTTCAATTGAGTTTCACTATTATTATTGTAATATTTAATTAAATATTACATTTTGAGGTTTTACTCGTAAAGTTAAAAATAAATATCAATATTAAATCTAACATAGTTTTGTATTTAACTGATAATATTTCAATTTTTATAAGAAAAACTTTATTTTTATACTTTTTTGAAGGTTATTCCCATCAGTGAAATATATCATATTAGAATAAGTTAACAATAATAATCTAAACGAAAATATGAAAGAGAACAAGGCACAGAAAAAAGACAATGGTCGCAACTGGGACTCGAACCCAGACCTCTCCGTCTAACCGGGACGAGCGCGTTAACCAATTTCGCTATTGCCACCTTCTGTCAAAACGTCATAATTGTCAATCTCATATTTTCAAATTTTAGAATTACATTATTATCAACTAATTATTTTTCTCCATATTACGGGCAACTACCCTTTTTTGTTTTCTGTGTCTTGTTCTCTTTCATATTTTCGTTTAGATTATTATTGTTAACTTATTCTAGTATGATAATATTTCATTTATTATTTTTTTAAATACTCTAAACTAGGCAAATGCCCATTGTATGGTGGTAATATAAAATAAAAAAATTGGGAGGTGGGCTTAGGTACCTCCGCCCCGGAACTATTTATTGGATAACCAACACCTCTGCCATAGATAACCCCAAGTGGTTTGGGGACCCTCTCGACCCATCGCCTTGCACCGCAGTGAGAGGCATGTATTTATACGTTCGTCACTCCTGGACACGCTGACCCCCAGATTCCTAACCACCCCTCATACTATTTCCAGAACTTCCTCTCCTTCCTTAGGCCCTGAAGGGAATTTAAAGCATGCAAAAAATTAGAACAATGTAATAACAGTAATGCAATGATGTATTAAAACTTTTATTGATAAAATTAATAATTATTAGACTTCTCCTTTCCATTATTTGAACAACTGTCCATTTATTGGTGGCTGACGAATTTTGGTGTCTCGGTGTTATTAGGCAAATCCGGAGATGTCATATTGGCTAGCAGCATACTCCAAGATATCTACTTCTCCAGGTCCAGTGCTCTTCCTATATCTTTCACATTCTCAACCATCAGGTTGTCTTAAAGTCAGGGATGGTCGATAATGGAAATAGAGACGTCACGAAGGGTCATTTTCTTTTCCACTATTTCCACAGAGATTAATTATAGTATCTTTCTATTATTTTCACTTTCTATCAGCCATACTGTAATTAACTCTCTATCGTAAATTTTAATTAGTAAATATAAATTAATATAAGCCCTAACGAAGCTTGAGCTAAGCGAAACCCGATCGGCTGTCTATCTGACGTACTTGACTAACATTTATTAAAAAAAACTACAAGGCATATTTTGCTGGCACGATTCCTGTACGATACAAAGAAACTATTTGGTAAGGGTTATAATAATTTGTAAGTATAAAAATTGATAGATCTTGTTTAACGAACGAGTATGTTGTGATACAGATTTATTATGAATTAGAATTATGATTAATAATATTGCAATCAATCTAATAACAGCCTTCAAGTTGAAGTCTTTAGTTAGGCTAGTCGGTACTTTAAAATGAATAAATTACGAAATTCTTGCAATAAACTTTCTATTTTATAGCTACGTAAATGTGATTTCTTAACGGCTTTCCTAACTATTACGCAATATGTGATTATTTCATCGAAAATTTAGGCTAACCAATTACCGCCGTTTCCCGCAGGGTAGGCAGAGAGGACGGACCGAAGACGTAAGTTCTTGGCACACACTCCTTGCCTCATTCACATTCATACGTCGCCAAACAATCTAAAATACGGTTCTACTAACCTGACAAATATATATTTTCAATTGATTTATATGTTAGTTTATATTCGCCTATATACCTTGTAATTAACACCTTAGCAGACTTATTTAGGTGTCTAAAAATATCCAATAGTTCTGTGAATAGTTTAGTAGGCCTCGCATCCCAAAAAGTATTATTCTTATTTTCTCTTATCGAATCAAAACCAAAATTTCTTCTAAAATCATAAGATTGGTTCGAATATACTTAAATTCAAATTGTCCATATCTCAAAATGGCAATTCTTTTTTTCAAACTTTCTTCAGGCAGGGAGGCAGGACCACAATATTGAAAAATGCGAATAAGAAAGTCCTAATAAACGCTTCGATTTCGCATTTAAAAAAAAATTTATTGAACCATTAAAACGGCCATCTTGAAACGGAAACGAAACGTACAAACGAATTTACAGGCAGACGAAATGCAAATCGTTTGAGTTAATTAAACGGGACTAGCAATTATAACCGATAAATTGACCCTTTTTTTAGTTATTTGTTAGAATGGCATACTTTTCCGTGAATTTTACTGTTAGGGAAGTCTGTTATGGGTTTGCGTGTAGAACAGTGTTCATAACGTCTATTTCATCACCAACAGATGACGTGCATTCGAAATTTGAATGCAATCAATTACAATTACTATTATAACGAGTAGCAAAGTTTTGCTGGCCCCCTTTGCACCCATCCCTACTCATTTCTGATTGGTCCACTGTACAAGATGGCGGTGTTGGCGGGACGGGTGTGCGCACGCGCCCGGCTATCGAACCGGGGCGGATGTTTGGCGCGTATATACGCGCGCGGTCGCGGCCGACCCGGAGCGCAGAAGTTCAAAAGGGTGTTTTGCGGGGTAGTGTGATGTAATGCATCTTTGGTAGGCGAGCAGGAATGTTACATTTTAATATGTACATAAAAATAAATTTGGCGATGGCCACCTACTAAGATTGTGTAAATATATTATTAGACTTCATTTTCTATTTCGAATTATTATTAATAAAAAATATCCTTAACTGTGCTGCGAAATAAGTGGCAACAGTGCATTTTGGGTCACTGGCGCATGCGCACGATTTTCCCGGCAAAATGACAGTTTGGTTCGTGGTTTTGATGTGTGATTTAAATCTTGTTTGGTTAATAATTTATATTCTAATGACCAATTGACTTTTATATTAGTATAATTATATATATACTAGCTTTTACCCACGGCTTCGCTCGCATAGTGTTAGTGAGAAATTACTGGCATAATTGTTATTATTCTTGCTATTTTGTCTAATAGAAAATAATTATTGTTTAATAGAAAATTTCAAAATTTGAGAATGACATTTCGCAAATAAAAATTCTATTTTAGAAAATATTTAAATTTTAGAAATAGAAATTTATTTTAAGTACCTACTCCCTTTATTAGTATTTTATTCATATTTGAATCCAGAGTAACCTAAAAAAATAAGAAAATGACGGTCCACTTCAAACGCTATGCTTTATAGCAACGTTATGCTTTTTGTTCGGAGAATAAATTTTTTTAGAGATATGTAGATATTAACTACGACGCCAAAAAAGTACTCTTTTTAATCACAACAAAGCACTCTTTTTAAGCCTAAAATTTAAAAAATAAAACATTGTTTCCAAGGTAACAATTTTGACGTTTGCAATAACTCGATTTTGTTAGGGACAGAAAATGTATGATACATAATTTCATAACGCCACAGCTCATTCATAACGCCAGAGCTTACCAATATATAAAGCCGTTGTTACTCGCAAATAATGTAGCTTTCGATTAGTGAAAGAATTTTTAAATTCCATTCGATATTTATTGCGTGAAAGAGTAAGGACCATCCAACCAACCATTCATACAATCTTTCGCATTTATAATATTAGTAAGATATTTATTGTGTTAGTTTTGCCAGTTTTAATCCATTCATAATGTCATGTTTCGAATTTAGTTTTGTTAACGGAAAAAGCTAGGTTATTTCTGAGACATTATTTTTTAACTGACTTTTACCGCGTGAATTTTATAAAACACTTCCATGAAAGTTATTTTTTTAATATGGAATGGAATGTAATATCTAGTACTTTCAGCTCCTTACCTAAACTTCGACTTGAACTTTGTGGCACTGAAATATCATCGAGTTTCTAGCAACATTCTATTGATTTCAAAAACACCTCATTCTGGCAGTGTCGAAAAATATTTTCCCGATTAGATACTACTAATAATTCCTTGGAGCCTCACTTAACCATAAAGAAAATCATTAGCTTACTTGCTTTATTAATAAGTTGAATTGAGACAGCTCTTGATATCATCTTTAATAAGTGAAAATTGTCTAAAATTAATGTTTGTGGTACCATGTTTAAAGTGTAAATTGTAAATGTATTTTTTCCATCCATTTTTACATCCAACTTGCTGGACAAATTTATTTTGTTTTATATTTCTTGTAAAACCATCGTGATATGATACCAAAATGAATTCCACAATTGGTTCTCGTTATATGCCAATAAGCTGATAAACAAGATACCAAAATGAATTCCACAATTGGTTCTCGTTATATGCCAATAAGCTGATAAACAATGTAACAAATTCTTTCTGCATCAGTTTTGCACCTCTGGATTCGATACTATTCCACCCCACGCTCTCAACCCACGTCACACAACCCCCTCCCACAATACTACAGCCCCAACCCCCTGTGACCAAAACAACCCGTGCAGCAATCTTGTTACCCTTCAGACATTCTGTGCTCCGGATCCAAGTTGCCCCGCTTTGGCCCGATTTAGATGTCCCAAGGTGATTTGCGCATCCGCCGGCATATTGAATTGGGTCATAGTGCCCTTAGGGAGTTTGTCTATTGTTAAATCCTTCCAAGAGCTTTTTGAAACTTTCTTTATAAGCCTGGACTAGATCAGGTTAGGTAAACATTCGAAAGATACTGTAATGTTTTGATCAGCTCTAAAAAGTAATTGCGTGCATTGTTATCATGCCAATTCTTTTCAAATCTGTTAAAAACTGAACTAGCACACTTTAAAATATCTCTAATTTACGATTTTTTTCACTATTTCCATTTGCTTTTTCCAAATTTTATTATAAAGCGGGACTAAATCTACACAATACAATGACAAAATTTCTGATTACGTTGATTTTTTTTTTTTTTTTTTTTTATTATTTATTTACTACAAGAAAATACATTTTTAAAATACAAGTTTTATGCAGTCCCACAAAGCTGTCACACATGACGGCTTGTCTGTAGGTTCTACAAAATAATATATATAATTTTTTTAATTTTTAATACATGTATAACACAATATTATACAATAAACAATATCACAAAATAATATATCTCAATGTACCTACCTATATACAAATTATTTAGGCAGGTACGTTGAGATGTTCAGGGATACATCAATAATTATAATGTTCAGAGATACATTGATTCGTCGCTTATTAGCCAACGCTTAGTGTTTTTGGGGCAGGGTCTCTCATTATTCTGAGGTTTAAAAAAATTATTGAATTTATTGAAAATCTCTGGTATTAAGTATTTAAGCGTTCGGCTTCCATACTTATTTGTTACTCTTGGAGTAATGAGGCCCTTATTTTCAGTGAATCTTGTTGTGTGATTATGCACCGGTTGCTTTTTGTACTTGCTATCTCCCTCATTATCCATTATAATAATGTACCAAAGAAGACCCTTTATTGGAAGTAGGCTCTCAGAACCATACAGTAGTTTTAGATTACTTCTTTGTCTGTAAATATTCGGTGGTACAATTTTTTTTATTATAGCAATTTGTAAATTTTGTATATATTTAATATAAATATTGCTTGTGTGCCCCCAAGTTCGTATGCCATATCTAAGGATGGATTCGACCATAGAAAAATAAATAATTTTAAGAGTACAATGGGGCAAAATAAATTTCAATTTATAAAAATTACTTGCAAAAGATCGGAGCTGGTTGCAAATTTTAGCCACTTGTTTATCCCATTTAAATGTATTATCTACTATTAGTCCCAGATAAGTATATTCGTTAGTAAAGTCAATTGTTTCACAGTAGCAAATATTTTCAATTTTTTTATGAATACATTCAGAATTATGAGCAATTATTTTGGGTATATTCCATATTCCCAGGCTTGGTGATCTTATATACATACATTTGGTTTTTTTAACATTTATAATTAATCCAACATCATGAGCCCATTTAAGTAGCTCGTTAAAGTCACTTTGCAATTGTTGAATAGCTATGATAGGATTTTCATTGGATAGTACAAGTGCAGTATCGTCAGCAAAAATGAATCTAAAGGCTTTTTTAAAGAGTTTTGACATAGCAATAACATATATAATGTACAATTTTGGACCTAAAATTGATCCTTGCGGTACTCCTGATTTAACATATCTTGCTTTACTCATTACATTTAAAATCTTCACATTCATTTTTCTATTTGTTAAGTAGTTTTTAAAAAATGAGAGGAGTTTACCGCGGATTCCAATGTTTTCAAGTACCTTAATTAATTGTATATGGCTGAGAGTATCAAAAGCTTTTGAATAGTCAATAAAAAGCACTAGTACATGTTTTTTTAAATTAAGCTGTGAATTTATAAAATCAGAAAACTTTTCCAGCAATTTATCACAACTTTTTTTTTTCTGGAACCCGTACTGGCATTCATCTATTATACTCAATTTATTTAAATATTTATCTAAATTTATCGAAATATATTTTTCTAAAATTTTTTCTAGTGCCGGTAGAATGGAAATTGGCCTGTAATTGTTAGATTCTATATTAATAGTATACAATAAAACAAATATGAAACTTTTTCCGCTTGAATTTATTTGAGTGTAACCGGTGTAAAGCCATCTTCAGACTGGTACAAATTATTCTTAACCTACGGTTTATATACACAACATATGGGGGACGGGGGAGAGGGGTGGTCTACAAGGATTTTGTTCAATTATATGGGTTTTCTTACATTTGTTACTAAGTCGTCTTTGACTGTCGAATTTCTAATTACTTTGGTTATTCCCAGTAGGCTTAATCACCTCGGGTTTGTAGCTTACTTCGATATTGTTCGGGGAATACTTTACAAGTTATATGAATTATTAATGACCTAATTTTATAGTTCCAAATCGTTATTATATTTATGATGTTCTATATTACATTAGATTCCAAATATACTTTAGACACATTTTATGTTTTTATCAGTAGTTGCATGCATTGTTTTCCATCTCAAATTTGCTGACACCCTAACTATTAAATATCTTTTATTTACGATGTTTGCCACTGCGTGTTCCTGGCGTTATACGTATTTGCAAAATCTCCTTAACTCAATCCTGAACAACGTGATTTCTGGAAGCAATTCGATTAAAACTTACAAAAGCGAATTAGCGAACTTTGGTGTTAGCTTCTATTATGTTGAAAATCAGGCAACTTCCTGAATAGGGTGCTTTCGTCAAAGTTTTCTTGGTAATCTGCTTTTTGAGTTGATTTATCCCTTACGAAGAAAGGGCTGAGAAAAGTCGTCTTAGTTTAGCGTGGTTGGGAAACGTTGTGTAGTTTTCCCTCGCTGTACCCGTTTCTCATTCTGGGTCAGTGAGCAAGAGGCTGTTGGTTCGGGTCATGGATAAATTATCTTTAAAAATAATAATCTGCTGTACGTCCAAAGTCATTTGCGTTTTTATATTAATTTCGGTGACCTCATAACTACGCATAATAATACGTTTTATACCTTGTACCTTCTGGTGATTGAGTAAAAAATATTGAAAAAAATGCAAAACAACAGTTTTTTGTTTGTTTATTTTTTCGGTATGCTGAAAAAATCATTATAATTTCCGCACTGGACAGCAAATTAATTATAAATACAATCAAACAGAATGTTTCATAATAACTATGCTATTGATAATACTATTATAATCAAAATTGGACAATATTTGGTGATTTTCTGATCAATATCTAAATTAAGTGCCTCGTCCAAATACTAAGCCAAATTAAGCCCTTGCCCGGAATAATGTTGTATCCGACAATATTCTAGTTTCGAGATAAATTGAAAAAACGAAACCAGTTATGTTTCTTAACATTATATATTTAAAATTCATAAAACATACAATTCTTAAGAGTTTTAATTGAAAAGTCGTCTAGAAAATCAATTAATTTTGAGTTTATTACTTGAATTTAGGCTGAATTTGTGGAATAACGTTGTATGTGAAAGTTGTCATATACAAAATGTTTTTTTACTCTTCCTACCTTATAGAAAGCATCATGCTCTTCTAACATAAATGTACAAATTTCGTATATGTTTTTGAGCTTAAAAAGCCATAACACAATATGAATAAATGAAACCATTTACCTTCTAGATATTGTCTTGAGATCAACATACAACATTATTCCACAAAACTGTTTCAACGGCTAAAAAGCAGGCTTAATAATATTTTTTCTGGACAAATTCTACTTTCCTGCATTCTTCAGCCCCTTGGCTTTGAAAACTTTCTAGTTGAAGTCATAAGACGTTCGTTTTCTCCATTTATTCCCATAAATTAATCCATGCGCCGTGATTTTGATGAATGGCGTTATACAACATTCTTCCACAAAACAAACTTTAAAAGGCTGGCTATCACAGGCCTAAAAAAATTTCATTATCATAATACCTACCTTAAAAGATGCGTATTAATATGCCTAACATTATTGCATCAATAACTCAACATTGATAGTTTTGTTGGATACAACATTATTCCGGCAAGGTCTCAATTATTGCAAAATTTTGGTATTTTCTTAGCGCGTGTTTAATATTGGTTTTCTTTTTTCAACATATCAGCAAGTTTCTCTCCGATCATAACAGACGGTGCATTCGTGTGTGCTGATAACGCGAATGGAATAATACTTGTGTCAGCTATTCTCAACTTCTTTATTCCATGAACCCTCAATTCATGGTCCACGATTGCTTCGGGGTCGGACTCTGGACCCATCTTACAGGTCCCCACTTGATGCTGCAGAGGTACCGATATAGTCCTGATTGTACACTCCCAGTATTCATCACTTCCGAAATGAAACTCTTTACAAGTAGGATAGTGTTTGTCGTGAACTCTTGCTCCGTACTTTTTGAATGCTTCAGTTTGTGATAGTTTGACTGCGTATTTGATCGCCTCCACTAGAGTCAGCATATCTCTCCGATCCGCGAAGTAATCGTAATAAAACATTGGCCAGTGATAAGGATTTTTATCTCTTAATCTGATAAACCCCTTGGATTTTGGATGCAATAACATCGGAGCTAAGCTGAAGCTCGGTTTCTCTACAATATCTCCGTAAACTTCGTTGAAAAACTCGTCAGTTATCCTTATTTTCTTTCTGAGAGTTTGAGAGTTTTCCGAGATTATCGAAGCCGGCTGGAACAGGAATTCTATATCAGGATAGTTGAGGTACTCTTCTGAAATCTTAGTTTTTATGTATCCGATGCCTTCAATGCCGGCCGCTAGTGTTAGGATGCCGCTTCCATCACGCACCCATTGAAAAACATTACTTACGCTTGTAGCCTCGCTCTCTATAAGGCCTAATCCTGTCTGGTTCACTAGAAAGACCAGTCCTAAATGACTCATGTGGTCGTACATGTTCTGCCCAACTGGTAGGTCTTTCACCAGCGGTATTCCTAGTTCTCTGAGATGTTCTGATGGTCCAATTCCAGACAACATCAATATTTGCGGAGAGGATAAAGCCCCAGCGCAGATAATGATTTCTTTCTTTGCTCTGGTTTTGTATCGCATTCTGTTGCGAACATATTCCACGGAAGTAGCTATCTTTGAACGTTGGTCTATGTTGATTTTGGTAACTCTTGTGTGAGTGAGGATGTGCAGGTTCTTCCTATCTTTAAAGGGATACAGGAATGCTCTTGCTGCTGAGTGTCTTCGTCCTTTGAGGGTTTGTGCCTGCAGAGGAGAAAATCCGACCAAGTCTCCCTGATTGTAGTCGACGATTTGGTTTCCTAACTCTACGCTCGCTTGCAAGAAAGCGTCCATCAGTGGAGTCCTGTATGAAACGACATTAGTATTTAATTGATAATATCTGATAATGATTAATAATATCCATTGACATTAGTATTTAAATTATTTCTAAAAGCAAAAGCATTGGTTCTAATAAGGTCGACAACGGTACAGGCGACTAATTATGAAGTGTCATGTGATCAAGTCAGTGCCATCGAGCAACAACAGTTTTGCAAAAGGCGGCGATTTTTGTTGACACTCATTGTTTCAACTGGTTTGTGTGTTGTTTTAACGCAAGCAAGCAGGCCGTCCAACTTTATAACAAAATCTCGAAAGAAATTACTGAAACAATGCTTAATTAAAAAATATTTAAATATTATGTTTGGTAAATAATGTTCATTTTCATATACAGTATGTTAAGTGACGCACTTGTGATTTTTCACATTGTTTGGAGTAAAAAATGTAAATTAAATTTAGGTCTCCGGTAACTTATTTGTTTTTTTTTCTTCAAAACCAAACAAAAAAATCCTTCTGCATGTTATCATTGGTGACTCAGTCGAGTAACTACCCAAACCCTCACCCCGACCCTATGTTTGAAGAATTTTTTTTTTTAAAGTCACCATAGACCAAAATTTCATTAAAAAATTTTAATCCAAATAATGTCAGCACACACGACTATGTGAGCTAATTTAAGATGGATAAAATAAAGCTTATTAAATAAACAAGAGCGATTAGACCATTTTAAACAGTGAAGTTTATATACTTAGCGACAGCATGACGACAACGCTGTTGGCTTGGGTTCTAATTGCTTGACATTTGAACAAAGACTGTCTTACCTGTGTCTGATGTATTCAACACTCATCAACCCGTTTCTGTTATGATACGGCGAATTCTCCAAACCTTTCAAATCTGCTCTTTCAGATTTTAGAAAGTATGGTAGGACATCATTGTAAGACCTGTAATTTATATCTCGTTATTGACAAAGAACAATCGTTTTATGATATAACTTTAGCAAAATTACAGGTGTTATATGTGTTAAAATCTTCTTTACCATCCGGGGTTTCCTTGTCCGGCCACTCTGTCCCAATCGATTCTGTTACCTCTCGTATAGACCAGGTAATTGATGACGGAAGTTCCTCCCAAAGCCCTCCCCCTCGGCCAACTGCAGCGCTGGTCTTCCATTCCTGATTAAATAAAATATTCTTAAGATCTGCATTAATTTACGTAGAAGTAATTTAGAAAGTGTTGATAATAGAAAGAAGAGAGATAGGCCGTGAACCATTATTAGTATAGAACTACTCATAGCGGCGCATCGCTTTGTGTCCGTCTACACACCAAACGCATAAATTTCGTTAGCTCCGCCGCATTGACATTTGTACAGTTTTATCGTAGCTAGACGACAGTTGGCACGCCTCAAAGCAACATCTTCCTTTGTTTATATGTATTTATTCAATTCCATTTTCGAGCGATTTAGAGTAAGGTCGTAGAAGCGACCCGTTCGCACGTGACATTTTTTTGGCTATTGAAAGCATTTACAGTTAGTTTGTTCTCCAATATACCAACAACCAAAGTTTCCTTCCCCTCTCTTTCAACCCCCTCCCGTGATAATATTTTACGATGGAAACCCGGTAAACTAATTAAACTAAATCAAAAATTAATTTACTAAACAAAATGATAGCACCCTATAAGTCGTCTTTCTTATTTTGATTCCTTCCACCGTTCTCCCCTCCCCAAATCACCATTCCCACTACCCTCACCTAATAATATGTGATAATTTCTGTACTTCTATATTTTTTGAGTTTTTAGAACGCTAGTGAATGACACGGACGTGTCGAAAAATCTCTTCAAAACAAGTTAATAAAAAAATCTATGTCGGCGGCCTCGCGTAGAAAAAGAACAACCCATATAGTATTGTGGCTTACCCAAGCATATCCCCGGCACCCGCTCCATCCTGTACCCCCAGTCGTAGGGGGAGCCCTGAAGTTGTGTGGCCAGCACAGGCACGGCCCCGATGGGCCCCTCGGGTGCTCCAGCCTCGAGGAGGAGTACGCTCACGGAGGGGTCCTCCGTGAGGCGAGAGGCCAACACGCAGCCGGCAGGGCCCCCGCCCACTATGACGTAGGTGTATTCGGCCAGCACTCTGTCTTGAGCTAGAAATAAGGAAAATTTTAATAATTTGCCAAAATAATATAATATTGCGTTAGAAAAGTTAAGTAATTACATAAGGCCCATTAACCAGCGCCAGAGATATCAAATTTCGATTACGATTATACACTTGCAACTGTACAGGGCGGTTCCGATGAGATAGATTGATAATTCTCCGTACCAGCAATTTTAACTAATAACCCAATACCGATTTTATTTAATACAACATTGGCTTTAATACATACCTACATTCAAGATACCAATAAAAATGCTCAAACGTGTGATCATAAAGAAGTACTTATAATTTTTCAATAATGTCTAAGCAAAATAAGTGTGTAAGTAATCTGAAATATATTAATTGAAATAAAACAATAACTTTGTTTGTTAACCACGATTTAATTAATTCAATGCCGACCGGTTTCGCTTAACATAAGCATCTTCAGGGTATAAAATTAAACTAGCAGTTTAATTTTATAATATTTCAAACGACAAAATGACTTATTTCTAATATATTAATTTGTACGACCCTAAATAAACAAACTGAACTATTTTCGTCACATAACACGTGCGCGGTTTTTTTAATGATATTCTTTGAACTACTTAAAATTTAAATTCTGATTAGTAGCTTTCCTAGATAATTTATTAATTTATTTTACTGTATTATACAACCTCTTTTTTTGGAAATTTAACAAATCATTTTAACCTTATTTATAATAAAAATAAGCATATTCGTTCATAATTTAACATACCTAAAACTTAACTATATAAAATAAAAATCTTTCGACTTCTCTTTTTTTATAGAAAAGAGGCAATTCGTCTAGAATTTGATTAAAAAATGACTTATTTCCGATTGTTTCTGGTTATTCCCTCTTAACTGATTAGCAAAATCTAATCCCGTGCCAAGAATGAATGAACTTTAAAACGAATCAATAATTTCATTATTTTTTTTCAATTAATGTCAATGTCGTTGGTTGTCAGCTGGAAATTTCATCGTCAACTATTGTCATTCCCGAGACGGAATAAGCATTAATTATTTTGATATTCAATTTACAAAGCAATTACATACAGAACACAACTTATTATATAAATCAGACGCCAAGTCTTGGATCATCAGCCAAGATAGATCTTACATCAAAGATTTTATCAAAAACAATTTAAAAATGAATTATAAGTAAGCATTTTCATTGGTAAAATGCTGATTGTTATAAGTTATAATCGTAACATTGTGTTATTAATTGTATTTTTGATATAAACTGCACCTCTGCTTATTGTTATTTGTATTTCTGCTGTAAACTGCGCCTGCTCTCAACATAAGAGTTCCTAGTGAAACAGGCATAGCATATCACCAATTGTAATAGAATCAATAAAGATTAGTGATATCAAATAATTTAATAACACTTTCAATTTTTGAAATATTTAATTAAGTATCAGAAATGCTAGTTAATTGATCTGGGTATGCCGACAAACTTTAGATAAGTCATGTTATTTTGATATAACTTATATAACCCTAATAACTCTCGTAATCATCCAAATATTATTATTATTAATCATATACGGCAGATGAGTTTGTATAAACGATTGAACTTGTTTTAAGTGACCGATTCTTGTAACAATCAAAACATATTTGAAATGACTTTAACGGTGTTTGGTGACCAGATCTAAATTGCCAGGTACTTCCACGCATACATCTACCACATCTTCTTGTTGGAACTCTTGCGGATTATTTATTTTTAAAAAATACAACATAAGTTACAACATGGCAGTACATACGATGTTTTGTAACGGCGAATTGGATCTTGAATATTTTTTTCAGCTCCGCCAATAGCGGGTTAGATTTCAAAGTTACTAGTTGGTATGATCGATTTGATCTTTCACACGAAACATCAAAAATTCAATTTTCTGTGACTTTATTTTTATTTTTACCCGTGTATTTCTAAAAGTCGGACTAACCGATTTCTTTTGCAACAATTTTCAATCAGTAAGTGAAAACAGTAATTTTCAGAGGATATTTAAAATGTAATGTTTTTCAATCTATCAATTTTCTTTTGCTATTTTTTTCAATTAGTTTTGACTTTTAACAACATTTATTAACGTAACAATTTTCTACGACAGCATTCTTCAATCTATAAAGTTTCTGTGTCAGCATTCTTCAATCTATCAATTTTCTGTGATAGCATTCTTCAATCTACCTGTTTTCTGTGACAGCATTCTTCAATCTATCAATTTTGTGTGAAAGCATTCTTCAATCTACCTGTTTTCTGTGACAGCATTCTTCAATCTAATAATTTTCTGTGATAGCATTCTTCAATCTACCTGTTTTCTGTGACAGCATTCTTCAATCTATCAATTGTCTGTGATGGCATTCTTCAATCTACCTGTTTTCTGTGACAGCATTCTTCTTTAAGAAATTCATCTATTTTCTACAGACTTGAATATGTCTATTGAATCCACGTCTTTTCCTTGCAACATTTTTCATCACATTTCGACCACAAATGACACTAATATACTCGTACGAGTAGTTAAAACGATTCAATAATAAAATATACAGTGACCAAATTGAACATTGAAGAAAAGTGAAGAAACGGAAAAAAATCAAACACAATATTTTTAATTATTTTATGCTCTGCTTTATTTATCCCGTTCTCTTTAATACCGTCTTCTGTAGACGATAATTTTATGAAACTGATTATTTTATTGTTTTTTATTTACCTGGTTCGGGATAATTTTCCCTCAAAAAGTCAAATAAATCCGATGGATTCTTGGATCTATAATTCGTCGCCGGAGACAGTCTGACGATGTTGATGATGACGTCAGTGATGAACGAGGAGATGTAAGGTCCCTGAACCAGCAACGGCGTCCTTTCGGTTGACTTGGTCGCTCCAGCGTCATTATGGTCGCTCGGGACATCTTCCGTAAACAATTGCCGTGGATAACGCCACGTATAAGGGTTAGAATTGCTAACACTAATTGTAATAGAACATAATAATATAATGATAATGTAGTAGATTTGATCTTTTCTTGGACAAAGCATTTTTTATGTCTCTTGATTGTTATAACATTTTTATATGGTTTGCCTACCTTTAATTTATTGGAGTCGTTATTATAACACAATTTTTCCTACACTTCTGTATTTTGCTGTTGATGCGAAAAAATTTGGTTTCAAACAATGATTTCTTCAAGTTTTTCACTTCAAACTGAAGAAAATTGGTATCATTCAAAGATATCCTTCGCTTAGTTCACTTCAAATTGAAGTAAATTGGTATCATACAAAGATATCCTTCGCTTAGTTCACTTCAAATTGAAGTAAATTGGTATCATACAAAGATATCCTTCGCTTAGTTCACTTCAAATTGAAGTAAATTGGTATCATACAAAGATATCCTTCGCTTAGTTCACTTCAAATTGAAGTAAATTGGTATCATACAAAGATATCCAATTTCTTTTAGATAGTGATTCTCTCACTTGAAACTGAAAAAAATTGTTATCATTCAAAAATATCTTTCGCTTTATTCACTTCCAACTGGAGAAAATTGGTGTCGTATAAAGATATTCTTCGCCTTATTCACTTCGAACCGACGAAAATTGATGTCATACAAAGATATTCTTCGCTTTATTCACTTCAAATTGAAGAAAATTGGTATCATATAAAGATATTCTTCGCTTTATTCACTTCAAACTGGAGAAAATTGGTATCATATAACGATATCCTTCGCTTTATTCACTTCAAACTGGAGAATTTGGTATTATACAAAGATATTTTTCGCTTTGTTCACTTCAAACTGAAGAATAATGGTATTATTCAAAGGTAGTCGTATACTTCGTTTTACTACTTCAAATCAAAGAAAATTGGTATCATTCAAAGATATCCTTCGCTTTATTCACTTCAAACTAAAGAAAATTCTTTCCCAACTTTCACTTCAATCCGAAGAAAATTGGATGGTTATACTATTAACAACCATTTCCTTCGCCTTTATACTTCAAACTGAAGAAAACTTTGAGAGTATTCATAGAGTTTGCCTGCAAATAACAACTTATTCGCACATTTGAAACATTTTTCTGGTTTTTCTAAGATAATTTTTTTTTAACTGACTCTACGACCTTCCACTTGTATGAAACGTAAAAAAATGAACTTCGGCACTAAATAATACGGATTGTACCTATCCTCCGCGTCTGTCTATTGTGATATTTAAAGTAACTGAACTCGCTTGTAAATCTACAGTTAACTTATATAGCTTTATGTCACGGTTTTTTCTTATTCGCTTAAAAATTACATACATAGTTGTATTATGTAACAACACCTGGCAGTTAGTAGTAGTTATTCTACGGCAATCCAAAATTCGTACAATTCATGTTTATTAAATTGAGATTTATTAGATTAGATTAAATGGGGAATTACACGCAGTTTTTCAGCCTGTGCGGAAAACAGATTGCATTTTATTTTGTTTATTTATTTGTCTAGGTATACAACGTTTGCAGATGGATTTTCTCGACCCATCGTGCTGCACCGCAGTGGGAGGGATGGATTTGCACGTCAACACTCCCGGGCACATGTACCCCAGATTCCTACCCACCCCCCAAACATTTTCCCTTCTCCTTGCTTTACCTAAAAAGACTCCACACAGCTTCCCCAAAGATGACATAGGACCCGAAGGATTTTTTTCTCAGGGCCTATGTCCCACGTGCTCCTGTTGGGAGCAAATGTAAACGATTTTTCATAATATATTTACCTATTTATGATTTAGATGTTGAATCTTGTGTAAAGTATTTTAATTGAATATATAAAAAAAATATTTAAGTAGTTCGTATACCTACTTACCATTTTAGAACATACCTCAGCAAGCAGAAAGAATCATATGCAACCAGCTAGGGCAGTGTTTCTTAACCCTATTGAAAGAATCGCCCCCCTTTACCGCAGTAAAATTATCCAGCCCGAAACGAAATTGAAAAATTTCGTCCATTTACCCAGCAATGGTTTTCCTACTACAAATAGATAAAACACATTATTATTATATTGACATTCAGTATTACGCCTCAGTTTAAATTTTTGTGCATGAAAGTGTAGTTGTTGTTAAAATTGTCAAACCTTAAGAAAGTGTGTCAGTGTGCATAACTCGTGAATGAGTTTATTTTCTATTTTGAGAAAATGCCCACTCGAACTTCTGCAGCGCCCCCTAAATGCAAAAAAATTAAAAATACCCCTCCGACCTCCTAAACGCCCCCAGGGGGCGCTGGCGCCCCCGTTAAGAACCACTGATAGGGCATAATAATTCATTGCATAAGGTTCTAGGGCCACGTCGTATTTAAATATTTTCCATTAAAATATGGTAAACTAAAATACTTATACAAGACTGAACCTTAAAATCAAAAATTGTTAAATGTATTACGAAAATTCGTCTTTGAAAACTATGAAACCTTAGAACACGGTAAGGCGAAGTTAGAACCATATTCAACTAAAGTTACTAACGATCAACTGTCAAACCAACAAAATTTAGAGTGTAAAGTGATGATAGAACCTTGTAAAATAAATAATTATTTCAAATAATAGATGTTAGAATTTTGTCACGAAAATTCATCACAGATGGTACTGAAAATTATTTTGGCTATAGAAATGAGTAAAAGAAATGCTTCGGTCATTTTAGAACCGGTCAGTTAGAACCCTAACCAAATGAGGTGACGAACTCCAACCGAGTGGCGATATAGTTTCCATCTCATTTTGATCTTGTGAGACGTTTGATGAGAAATATAATAAAAAATCCGCTATGTAAATTTAGTGTGATTGTTTTTGTTGACACAAGTAAAATACTCATTTTTCTGAACAAACTTCCCTGAAGTATAACCGCAAATAAATAAATATTGTAGTAAATATAATAAAGTATATATAGGCGTTACTTTCGTACCTCTGTACCCATGCCTAATTTAAATTGCTCGTTGATTATTTTTCGTAAGCAAAGTACCAATCATCTATTTTCAGGTCCACATGTACATTTAAGTAAACGGAACCATTCATTATTTTGTTGGTAGCCAATTACATTACGTACCATTCATTGTACATCTGATTTCCTTTTGATCGATTTTTAATTTAGATTTTATCTTGGACAGTATTTACTAATACACATACTATACGCGAGATAAATGACAAACTCCATTTTTTACAAAATTGGAATATGCGTGGTCATTATACAAAGTGTCCGGAAACTTGTAGCACAAACGAGAAATTGGTTCTAAATCACATTGGGAGTCGATTTTGCGTAATTTTAATAAATCTTCGAGGATGGATATACTGCATGGAAATGGGATAGGTCCACATCTTAATAATCTAGAAGCTCTTAAAATTAACAAATAAAAATCATACATAAATAAAATCAATTTATTAAATAAACTTTTTTTACGTGATCTCCACACAGGTCATCTTAGGGGATGCTGTGTAAGAGATTTTTTTCAGGAAGGAGAGGAAGTTCTGGTGAGGAAATAGGTATGAGGGATGGGTAGAAATCTGGGGGTCAGCGTTTCCAGGAGTGACGGACGTATGATTCCAACCGCGGTTCAAGGCAATTGGTCGAGAGATTCCGGCTGGAGAGGATAAACGACCTCCCTCAGCCAGTCTCTCTCGATCGAAACCGGTTGGTTTATATATTAATTTATAAAGTAATATTAAGAAAAATCTATGTTAAAATAATTTGTTAATCGTGTTAAATTAACAATTTTTTTGTTAGATAGGTACTATTTAATGTTACTCCATTAAAATTGAACACATCACAAAAAATAAATAAATATAATTACAGTAATTAACTCATTTTTCATCTAGAAACGAACCTCTAATTCTGGTGCTAACTAATTAACTAACCATCACTTCGTTTCCACAGGAGTAGGCAGATAAGATAAATTGCCAAAACGACTATGTCTTGATACTCTCCTTGCTTCATTCATAGTGTATTTCTCGGACATCCCCGACTTCTTGTACTATTCACTTTAGGTGCTGGCGCTATTGCGACTCATATATAAAACCGAAGCGAATTAGGACTGTGCAGTAAAAATGTTTATTTAGTACTTAATGAAAAGCGGAGTGAATTTGGTAAACCTCATAAAAAATCCGACACAAAGCAGACTGAAACATTTCGCTGCAAAGTAAACAGTTCGAACTAATCATAAAACTGAAAAGATTCAAGATCAAACAAACGTTAAAATGATGGCGTCACGGACCAATTTTCTAAAATCAAACAGATAAACATTATTTGAAACTGCGAACTTAATTATAGGTTGGGGAGGATCTTACTAAAACAATCTAAATTCCGTAAAAGTTTCAAACAAGGAATCATCACAAAAATTGTAATATTTAAAATTGTAATATTTAACATTGTTTCCAGTACCAAAATTTCGATGACATATTTAAGCATGCTTCTACTTAAAAATGTGTAAAGGAAAATATAACAAAGAATATCAATAATTTTACAGACTAATGAGAAATGGATATTAATTTAATCTATTTAATTTTAAGGCCCCCTAGTAAGTAGTAAGCGCTAAAATGAAGAAGAAGGGGAAATGCAAATACTAATGTTAGAGGAAGCGCGCTAATATTAAAAACGATAATATTTAAGCGAAAATTGTGAAATTTATTCTCTTTCTGAGTAGGTAGGTATTAAATAAAAACTATTAGTTAAAAACCCTCTCCACAGGTTTTTGCTTCTAGGCCTTACGAGCGGCTTTTGGTTCGACTTCGCCCATTTTAACTGCTGGTGACCATTTTATAAAACCGATAGGGTTCCAAAAATAGCCGGTTCTTCGGATCCATTGGGATCCAATGACAGCTAGTCACCGGGATAAAGTAACCGCGACTGAATACGTGTGGTATTATTATTCACAACTGCCAGTTACAATAATAATCATACCATCGTCAATCTCTCCATATCCTGAGAGAGACACGAAATTACAAATCCAATAGTAGGTAAAATGCTGGTACGGAGAATAATTAATATTTCTCATCGGACCTTACTTACGCCTGCAAGGCGATGCTCCTCACGCTACCTATTAACGTAAGTGGCGCCATCTTTTGATATTGCTTTAATTCGGTTCTATTACAAACGGTTTTGCGTAAGGCGCGGCGTCAGAGTTGTATTGTTTTTTAGATTCTTAAATTTCATCCGTACAGTCCCTAGGCTATTATACTATTTGTTACTACACCACCTTTTTATTTTATTTATTTTAGTGCCCTATATTGTATATTTTTGATAAGAAGAGAGGATAGATACTTAGCTTAAGAGTAACTTCCTCCTCCGCGGCGCTTCTGGTTAAAAAACTTTAGAGTTTGCTGTAGGTATTTTATTTAGAGGTACTTTTTGTTTCAGTCGAGCGATTCCATTTGCATTTCCCGACCGCACTCTAAAGAAATGAGCATTACTCGCCCGGAGAAGAGCATTCGTATTGTAGAAACTTTACCCTCAAGGTGCTAGGATCATTCCGCACGTAACTGTTCGGAATACGAATATTGCCCACAGATTATTCCTCAACACTGTGAAAACTCCGATCATAGATTATTTCGTTCACGATTTTTACGCAAAAAATCCAGAAAACTCAGCCCTTATTTGGGCAAACATATTTGTGTTTTATTATTTGGCTCCATGTGAGGGACAGTCTTACTTGCCTTTATTTAATTTGCATGTTTGTCTTGAAGTCAACTACTGCCAAATACAACCATCAAGCAATCACAAATACGCAACGCCAAGTGCAATACCACCAAAAAATAACTTCGTATTAGCGCAAACAATTTGTAAATATAAATCTAATAGTACCTACGCCCATAAATAAAATGCCACGAAATATGTTTCATAATATTACAGATTTTTTTTTTCATTTTATTTCCGGCTTTTTTAAATTGAAAAATGATGACAAAAAAACGTAGTTAAGAACTCTTTGCATTTTTTTTCTAATTTCCGGCCGAAAATACTAGGGATCATCATTGAAATCACCAAAAATAATCGCATTCGACGAATTCCTTTCATTGATTATGGCTCTTACCTTAGAATACGCATGAGAATTACCTTAGAATATGTACGCGGTGCTTTTTACGTGCGAAGCAATCAATCTATGCGCTACCCTTTTTGCTCTCTAAGAGAAATATGTGATACTCAAAAAAATCATAATCTAGGTACTCATTCGTAGATGGTTCGAGTATAAATATTTTTGGGAAAACGTTATACTTTAAAATATTAAGATGAATTAATGTTTGCGCCCGTACATGCGCAATGTGAATATGAATAAATAGTTTTGGTCATAAACAAACTCAAATCTTTCAAGAAAGGCTAAAAAGTGCAACCTTTATCGGTGATTCAAACCAATATTGTATTTGTTAGGCTTTATTGAAACATTTGAGTTTGTTTATGGCCAAAACTATCAATTCATATTCACATTGCATATGTACGGGTGCAAACAATTAATTCATCTTAATATTGGCGTTTTTACTTAAAATAATTAAACTCGCGACATCTATGAAAGAAAAGATTATGAAATTTTTATGTATTTTTTTTTCAAAAGAAGCAAACACATTGCGACTTGACATTTAACTAAATAAAAAGTATTTTCTTTTTATTTATTTAATTCTTTTAAGTATAACCTAAGTTGCGCTATGCTAGAAACCCTGACAAGATAAACCGAATGACACCTTTACTGATTTACCGCGCCATACTTATGTACAAAGCATTGAAAATTAAAATTAAAAATATTCGGTGTGTAGATTCTATGGGTGCAATAATTAGTGCTAGGAGTTTCCCACGCATGGAATCATCGTGTGCGGAAATATTCGTATATGGAGTCTTAGTGCGGAGTTTTCCGAAAGCGCAGTTATCCATGTGCGGAAACTTCGTGTACGGAATAATCACCGAACCCGCGAAAAGTACCCCTTATCGATCAAGTCTCTGAATAATCCAGGAGGGGGTGGGGAGGAGGCGATTTGCCAAAGAGAAACGCGGGCGGCACTTCCTGCCCTGTTTGAATAAGAACAATTCGTGAATAGGTTAAAATAAAATTTACACGTGTGAGAAGTTGGTTTGGTGGGAGTGCTCGCCAAAGATTTTATGGCCGCTTGCCAGACATGAAAAAAGTGCAAGTTGAATCAAAAGGGGAGCGGTTTATTTTTGTTTTGTGTTTTTGAAAGCGATTAGCACATTTCTTGGTGTAATGTTTTGTCACAACTTGGCATTCGCATTTTTATTATTTTCTCATCTGTATTGGTGTTCACCGGTATATTTAAGTTTCTTCCAAGAATGTATACATCTCATATCTACGGTTCTAACTGACATTTTTTTTTCAAAAATGACTTTTGAATGCCAAAGCATTTCTTTTGTTCATTTCTATACCCAAAATAATTTTCAGATCCATCTGAATTGTATTTTCGTAGATATATATATATATAAATAGAGAGTGCAAGTGATGAAAGAACCTTGTAAAATAAATGATTGTTTAAAATGCTTTATGATGGTACTTTGTCACATATATATATATATATATATATATATATATATATATATATGTGTGACAAAGTACCTTCATAAAGCATTTTAAACAATCATTTATTTTACAAGGTTCTTTCATCACTTGCACTCTCTATTTGGTTTGTATCTGACAGTTCATCGTTATTAGTTATTACGAGGTGCATTGTAGCTCGTCACTTTGGTTGGATAGGATTCTAATTCTAATTCGCCATACCATATCCTGAGGATTCGCAGTTTGTAAAGACGATTTTTTGTAATCTGATTAAAAAAATTATTTTTTATTTTGAGGTTCAATCTTGTATACTTTAAGTATTTTAGTATATCATATTTTAATGGAAAATATTTAAATACGACTTGGTAATTAGAACCTTGTGCTATGAATTATTACGCCCTGGTTGCATTCGGTTCTATTTTATGTTCAGGTATGTTCGTTTATACGTCGTATTTAAATATTTTCCTTTAAAATGTGTTCAATTACGAGACTTTATACAAGATTCAATGTCAAAACCAGAAATTGGTAATTTGATAATGAGTGCATGTCTTTGCAAACTTTGACACCTCATATCTCAAAACAAGGTTAAATCAAGTTAGAACCGCATCCAAATGAGGTGATGATTTTACTTTCAAACTTCCTTCCACTTCCACAAATTCTAACCTCACAATATTACCGATAAAAAGGGATGTTGGTCGCACGGTTTGCGGTATAAAAAACTACGGTTTAAGGCGATCCACTAGTACAGGAAAAAATCGAAATCGGAATTCACGCCCTTTTATGGGAGGAGTTTAAAAATACTTGAGAAAAAGCTTTTGGAAAGGTTGGAAAAGATATTTGAGAATTTTTTTTTCATGTTGATTTCGTAAAGGCCTGTAAAAAACATTAATTCCTTTTTTATGCATTGTTTATTTTAATAAAACGGAATTTTTAAATTGATTTCACGAAAACAAGCAGCGCGGACCCTAACACGTTGCTTCTCCGCTCCGTCCGGAGGAGTACTGACGAAAGAATGGGGCGGCTGCCAGTCGTTCTTCGGTGGGCGGTATAAGGTTCACTTTGATATAACAAATTCTTCGACTGCCGTATTGTCGCCGTGATGTCAAAAATACCAACGCGAAAATGCATATTATATTTTATTTTTTGAGGTTCGGGCGTAAATTTCAATTTTTTTGCGATAATTATATAAGAAACTGAATTTGCCACATTATACAATAAAACCATGTCCGAAAAAAATGTTTATAAGTAGGAGAGTTTGCACTTAAAAATGTTTTTTATAGACCTAATACTTTATTTTTTTCTAAGCTTATTAAAAAACTTATTAAAAAATTGACCGATATTTTTAAGGGCCAAGGTATGTTCTACACGCAGTATTTAATTGAAGCATCTATAATACTTCTAAGCGGTCAAATTTTCAAAACAAAAACATACTATTTTGTATGATTTTGCATTATTTAGTATGGCTTCATCTTAATGTGATTTTAGATTTTCACGGCCAAATGTTTTATAGTGATTTATTTTTGGGGTATTATGCTGTGTTGCGCTATCTTCTTTTTTAGCCAAGTTTCGGATCGTATTGCGATTTCAGTGTCCATCATCAGGGTAGATGTGTAATCGATTACATGTAGAACTTGGAATACTAACAAAATTCTAATTTTCGGGGTACCCACGACGGTGTATTCCTGTTAGAAAGATCTGATTTTAGCTTCATAAAACTAAGTGCTGCTAGTCTTTGATTAATCAAAGGTGCTAGTATGTACCAGAATATACTAAGTACTTTTTTCATTGCATTTATCTTATAAATTAATCGCCCGTTCTTATTTTATTTATTTAACCAGATGTTTCTAGAAATCAATTGTTCAGCCACATCTTCGTAAATACTGATGAGAGAATAACCAGACACAACCGGAAAATGTCATTTTTTAATCAAATTCTAGACGTACGGAATCTTTTCTAAAAAAATATAATTTAATTTCGGAATATTGTTATTTTATCTAGTAAAGTTATAGTTTAAATATTGAAAAAAATATGCTTATTTTTTATCATAATAAGGTTATACCGCGGGTCGTTATCAGAGTTGTTAAATTTTCAAACAAAATGTTGTATTATACAACACACAATTCGAATCATATAATCAATCGTAGAGTGAAATAAATCAATAATTTATCTAGGAAATTTACTATCAAGAATTTTTAATTTTGTTTAAAAATAATCATTAAAATAAATCCGCGCACGTGTTTTGTGACGAAAATATTTTGCTTAGACATTATTGAAAAAATATAAATACTTATCATAAAAAATAATCATTTAAATAATTATATCATCACGCGTTTGAGCATTTTTATCGCTACCTTGAATGTAGGTATATATTAAAGCAAATTTTTAATGAAATAAAATCTATTAATAATACAGTCCTAGTCACAATGCATTTAAACTTCACAAAAATTGACGGAAATTACAGGCACTTCTAGAAGAATTACTCCATCATGTTTAGTTGACGATAAATTGATATTGGATGAAAAAGATATTTTACAAACGTGGGAAAAGTATATTCATGATACATTCAAAGATATTAGACCTGACATTAATATTCCTAACGATCAATTGCATGGACCATCGATTTTAAAATCAGAAATTCTTCATGCGATAAAGACTTCAGAACATAGAAAAGCGTGCGGACCAGACGATATTCCAGTTGAGGTGTTGAAGCTCTTTGATAATGAAAATGTTGACTACCTGTTGAGGTTATTTAACTCTATATATGACACAGGGAATATACCCCAAGATTGGCTAAAATCCACCTTCGTGACATTACTTAAAAAACAATACTCTAAGAAGTGCAGTGACTATCGATTAATAAGCTTGATGAGTCATGTCCTTAAAATAATACATGCCAGGATACGCGATAAGTGCGAACAGGACTTGGATGACACTCAGTTTGGCTTCAGAAATGCGTTCGGTACGCGTGAAGCATTATTTTCTGTCGACGTACTTTTGCAAAAGTGTCGTGACCAAAGAAAGGAAGTCTTTGCCTGTTTTATTGACTACGAAAAAGCATTTGACAGGGTAAAACATGCTGACCTAATGAAAATGCTTGCGGATTGTAACGTTGACACCAAAGACCAGAATTTCATTAAAAACCTGTATTGGTTCCAAACAGCAGAAATAAGACATGGGAATGCGAGATCTAATGCAATCGCCATTCAGCGTGGAGTACGACAAGGCTGTATCCTGTCGCCACTATTATTTAATCTTTATTCCAACTATGTCTTCAAAAGAGCCCTAAGTAATACCCATAAGGGTCTCAAGATCAACGGAGTTGTCATTAATAACATAAGATATGCAGATGATACTGTATTACTAGCTGACAGTATCAGTGACCTCCAAGACCTATTAGATCTTGTTAATAATGCTGGTGAGCAACTGGGCCTAACAATCAACGTCAATAAAACTAAATGGATTACTTTTGGACGACTAGATCACTCTGGATCAATGATTCAGTTAAATGGTTGTAATGTCGAAAATGTGGAGAGATTTAGATACCTCGGCAGTATCCTCACGGAGACTCTTGATCCAGATATAGAGATTAGGTGCAGAATTGAAGCAGCAAGAACTGCATTCATAAAAATGAAATCCCTCTTCTGCAATGACAATATAAGCTTAAAACTAAGGCAGAGAATGCTAACATGTTATGTGTGGTCGGTCTTGCTGTATGGTTGTGAAACATGGACCTTGAAAATAAATACCATGAACAGGTTAGAGGCTTTCGAAATGTGGCTTCACCGGAGAATGCTCAAGGTCCCATGGACCGACATGATCACCAACATAGAAATTCTCAGGCGGGCTAGAGCAGATAGGGAACTGCTTACATTAATTAAAATCAATAAAATTTCATATCTGGGTCATATACTTCGAGGGGAGAAGTATCACTTGCTCCATTTAATATTGAAAGGCGAGATAGAGGGTCGCCGAGGGCCTGGTAGGAGACAAATGTCTTGGCTGCGAAATATACGAGAGTGGACCGGCATTAGAAGTGTGGAGGAGCTATTCCGGGCAGCGCAAGACAGAGAGACCTTTTCAAGAGTGATCGCCAACGTCGGGGGGACCTGATAAGGCACATAAAGTAGTACTTTTAAAATCGATATTGAGTTATTAGTTAAAAATGCTTCTACTGAGAATAATAAATCTTTCTCATCTGAACCGCCCTGTACAGTTGCAAGGGTACTATCGCAAGACTATCTTTCGACGAAATTTGAATTCTCGACCGCGGTTAATGGGCCGTAAAACGAAGTGCAAGTAGCATTTATATATTGTAATATGTTTTAACGAATTGATGGTTCGGAGTTCGGAAGTCTGTAGCAATGGTAGCAATATACGCCGGCGGAATGTGGCGTCTTTGCCAATTGTGTGTAGATTACCTACCGCAATACACTTGCCAAGTAATATGACGTCTTCATAATTCGGCACAACATCTATTACAGGGTCACTTTACAAGGCAGACTTCTCTCCTCAAGTTGGCGTTCTCAAACAAAACCAGTACAACACCGATTTAATAAGTAAATATTACTTGGGGTAGTATGTTTACGAGAGATGGGAAGGCTGATAGAGATATTGAAAGAAAGGTGAATGCCGGTAACTCCATTAATGGAGGACTGAATGTCGTTGACGCTAATAAAAAAACTGTCAAAAGAAGCGAAGCTAGCAGTCCACAATGGAGCCCTGGTACCTACCCTGATGTATGGCAGTGAGGCATGGAACTGGTAGAGGAAGGATGAAAGTAAACTGAATGCTCTTGAAATGAGATCCCTGAGGCGGATGTGTGGTAAAACAATGTATGATCGTGTGAGAAATGTGGATATCCGCAAAGAATGTAAGGCTGATGTAAGCATAATGAGTAAGATTAAGAAAGGTACCCTCAGATGGTTTGGGCATGTAGAGCGAATGATCGAAGAAAGTAGTGTAAAAAGAATATACGACGCAAATGTGAATGAGGCAAAGAGTGTGTGCCAAGAGCGAGTTGTTTGGCGGTCCGTCCTCTCTGTCTACCCCTGCGGGGAAACGGCGTGATGGTTAGTTAGTTATATTAGTTTGTTTCTCTGTTTATTGGTAATCCGGACCGGTTTCAATCTGTTTCGGTCATCGTCAGAAGTCATTACTAACTGTTACCACATTACTTTAGGATAGAAATTATTTAAAAAATCATACCATTCATGAATCCTAACCTTCGCCTAACATCTTTTCAATTCACGTAATAAGCCATATTCTCAAGTTTCCGGTAATTGTTTGGTTTCGGTTTCCTTCTTATTGTATTTTTATGTTTAATGTCCTAATTTTATGTCGAATTTATTGTCAGAAGTTAGTATAGGTATTTTATTTTAGTTTCAAAGTTCGTGTTTTGTCCTGTGCACCGTTATTGTCTATTATACAGTAACATTGTAATATCATAATATTTTGAGAAAAAATGTAGATGTAATTTTGTTATCCGATGATAATTTTAGAGTTTAGAGTTATCGGGTATAGCCTAGCGGGTCACGTGATAAGTTTACGGTAAATCACGTGACAGGGCACGTATTACATGGTCCCGTCGCTTTTTTTTTATCTTAGTCTGAATTTCTTTTTAATTCGATTCTTTTTCAATTTTCAAAAAATATCCTTACACCCTACGCCACTTTTTAAACTAAACATTAGCAAAAATGGAACTTAACATACCATAACCTTTGTTGCAAAATAACACCACTTTTCTTAAAATTCCTTAAAAAATTACATAAATGTTGCCAAACATAAAACCACTTTCCAAAAATAGCGCGCTAAAAAATTCATCAAAAAGTAACAAAAATTTCGGCTAAAATACTCCCATTTTCACACAAAAATAACGGAAAATTTTCAGGTCCATTATTCACCCCTGATACTCAAAAGTGAACCGTATCTACTACAAAAGTAATTTCTTCTTTCGTATGGTGGGGGGGTCAGAGGGGGACATCTAGGTCTGCTAGCCAGTCCAGGGCCTCAGGCGTTGCCCTGTGGACCTCATCAATCCCGCCGGGGAATGAATGAAGCGGGCATTCGTTGACCACATGTTCGGTGGTCTGCACCGCATTCACACATCCCCGACTCTTTAAGGCCCCATCTAAGCATCGTGTGAGCACAACGGCTATGGAAGCACCTTATCCTATTGATGGCGGTCCAGAGTTAGGCGGTACAAAAGTAATAAAATTAAATATGTACTCATATATATATATACGAACAACCTGACAATATTTAAAAAATCTCCTACCATCATTATGTAAAGATGTTGCATTTGCAATGATGTATGACTTCGCCAGCTGATGAATTGAATCCACGACCCCGACGCATTTGTCAACTCGGCTACCGGCCGGTCATACATAATTTAATTGAATAATTTGTGGTTGATTTTGATTTAATGGAATGGGCATTATTAATATAATAATTATTTCTTTTCATACAAGTCTAGCGCCCTCTTCGATGTCTGTAAATAATAAATTGTCAATTGATTAATATTACGTTAATTAATTAATCTAAGAATCGAGGTGATGTATTATTGCCTATGGTCTTTTAGTTCGTTCTTCGTGTTTCTTTTCGACACCCACCTAATTTCTGGTTCTAGTTTACTGACTAATGTTTGCTTGTAATAATGCCAAATGTACTGTCTACGTCCACCGTGTCTACTGTTCATTTACCGCCTTGCAATACATTCAGAGATAATTTATCTTATTACTCGATCATTATCTTAATTATAAACCGTGAATCTCTGTGTTTCCTCCTTCCTACAATATGGGTCGTTTCAAGACCAGGGTTGTCTCCTCCCCTACATTTATAGATCCCTCACACAGCATCACCAAACTAGATATAGGAAATAATTATTTCTTCAGGGCCTCCCGCATGGAGTGTATTTTTGATTTTATTTGATTGTAAGTCGAGCTGAGATTACACCGATTATGACAACAGAATATCTTCGCTTTGGAACAAAAAGTCACTAACATTTTTGGTAAAAGTGATTTAAATTTGTCCAATTACTTAATTTTGAACCCCGTATCTATGATTAAAATTGATAACTGCGTGAAAAATCCCTAAATCGATTTATTTGAAAGGCAAAGTCACCAACGGACAGAACCAAAAACTACTTGTGTTGCGCTACCTCCTTCTTTAGCCAACGTTTCAGACAGCGTTGCAGTGTCCATCTGCCGGATCGGCCCTGATGATAGACATAGACATTGCAACGCTGTCCGAAACGTTGGCTAAATAAAGAGGTAGCGCAACACGGCACAGCACCCCAAAAACAAATAACGAAAAGCAAATAAAGTATTTTCATAAAGTATAATAGACAAAGTATTTTCTTCTAAAAAAAACTTAAAAATCGGTCCAATTTTAAAGGAGAAAAATGGGGAATACAAAACCTCTACTTTGAAGTGATAGCAATAGTTTGATAAAATATCAATTGTTCATATTTCTCGGCGACCGGGTTCCACTAAATTCTAAGAATGAAGTTAGTAAAAAATATATCCGAGTACATATTTTGACTGGAGAAGTGAGTTCTGTTGTTGTGGATGAATTTCATGAAAATTGCAATGTTGTTCTGATTACATTTTTTACCTCTATGCACTACTTTCAGCTTATGACATTACAAAATCAACTAGATACTTAGTATTATTCCTATCTTCTACTTCCAAACACCTGCTCGTCATAGTCCGTTCTCCTGAGATTCTACATTTTCATTCTCATGATTTTTTTTGTCTATGGCAATTCACCCTAAAGAGAGTGCTATGTGATTCTCATGATTCATAATATAATAAATAATCACCTACAAAGTGTTTAATAATGTTATACACAACAGACAGACTTGAATTATTTGAATAACAAACATTCCGCCCAGTCTGCTAAGTTACCTATCCCCTTCACTCGCTGCCAAAAAACACTCACATTTTGATAGAAAACATAAATTGCATGAATTCGCGCTGTAGATTAGGCGCCCACAATATAAAATCTCGTATTATCAACATTAAATAATAATAAATACTTGTAAAAAATTGTGATTACTTCTGCAATTTGGTTTTCCGACATCAAAAAACTGTCACCGTCATGCGTGGCTTTGTGGTTTTTTCTGTTCCGGCTCTATTACAGGGAGATAGGTAGTTGATGTGAAATAATAGAGAAGACAATGTGATAAAGTTTATGTGAATATTGAGTCAATTCACAGAAATCCAAGTAGGTACCTACCTAGTGTCTTCCTCACAATATGGAACATAGTTTCAATTCTCACATATTACACCAGGGCGATACTGAGAATATCTTCAACTCGAAACGTGCCGCAAATCTTACTAATATTATAAATGCGAAAGTTTGTATGCATGGATGTTTGTTACTCTTTCACGCAATAAATACCGAATGGAATATAAAAATTGTTTCACTAATCGAAAGCTACATTATTTGCGAGTAATACAGGCTATATATATTGGTAAGATCTGGCGTTATGAATAAGCTGTGGCGTTATGAAATTATTTATTATACGTTTATTGGCAAAGCGTGTTTCTTAGTAAATATTTGACGTGGGCTGTCATTTTCTTATTTGTTTGGGTTACTATGAAGATTTATTTGATAGCAAAAATTCAAATATAAGTTTTCTTATATGAATATTTAGTGTACAAATATAAAATAGGTACTAATCTACATTTTGACCTAAGCCAACAGCTATACTGATATTATGAATGCGAAATAGCGCGTATTTGATTGTTGATTGGTTGGTGGAAGGGGAGGGGGGGGGGGGCGAATATGTGAGCGAATCCGGGGGCAAAAGCTAGTATACTATATATTATTTTTAATTAATTAATTGTGAAATAATACCAATTAATTAAAACAACATTTATTTGCGCACGGCGGGATTTGATCCCTCGACCACGGAGGATGTCAAATATTTTTTTATTGTTTAATTTATAACATTGTTACAGCATTGAACATAATATAATGGCAAAACAAAATAGTGAAATACATATTTTAATGAATTTCTACGCCAATTAAGAGTGCTAGCTCTTGAGCTTGGCGTAGGAGTTATTTCATAATAATTTCATTTTAGTATAGTGAACAATAAATATAATCTTAAGAACTAGGATGTTGTGACGTTAAATTTTAATATGGCATGAAATGAAGTTATAACATTGTTTTGTCTCTTCTTTTATTTCCTCAAATATTTCTTACCAACTACCAGACCCCCTGCACAATATATTGATGCCTGACTGATTACTGATTACCTACACAGCACCTGATAAAAATAATAATTTCACGTATGAATTCCTCTCCAATTTATTTACTCATTTAAATCCGACGGTCTCCCTCCATATTATAATCCTTTACAACGGATGGTCGTTTTTTAGCATCCCAACATGCCCCAACAATTGGGGATATCGTAGTCCCACCCTATCATGACAGCCGGGAGCAGTTGGGACTCTTGTGTTGTATTCATTCACATAAAAAAGAAGCAAGATTGAATCATCGTCAACCTACATCTATCTTTTCTCGGAATATAATACATTATTTAAAAACGCTTTTAAAAATATCCAAACTGCTCGAGATACTAGAATCTAAGGTCGATAATCTCTTACTTATTCCCTTTCACTAAAACAACTTTTGGCTAAAGAAATTTTAGATACTTTGCAACAAAGCTATATAATGCGCTTCCCTTGGCTATTAGACAAAACACAATTTATTTTAAATATATATCAGACACCAAGTCTCGAATCATCAGCCAAGACAGACCTATCTTCAAAGATTTGATCATGATTGTCTTTTGTGTTGTTATTATTTGTATATTTGTTATAAACTGTGCCAGCTCTCAACACAGGAGTTTCTAGTGAAACAGGCAGAGCACATCACCAATAATTGTAATAATTAAAAAAAACGAGTGGACCACACGACTGAAGTAAAACTTCACTAACTTATGCCGTCCATTAATAATATAACAATAACAGGAATAAAAATATCCCCATCCCCTCAACAGCCCCATCAACTCAAATCAACTCAACTCATAACAACTCAACTTAACTTAACTCATATCGATTAGCGTTTCACTTTCATTATAGCGTTTCATATAGATTAGGCTAATAAAATGGGGATATTTTTATTCCTGTTATTGTTATATTGTTAATGGACGGCATAAGTTAGTGAAGTTTTACTTCAGTCGTGTGGTCCACTCGTTTTTTTTTAAATTCAGATTAGCGTTACATACAGATTAGCGTTACATATTTTTTCGTAATGTTTCATATTCGTAAAGAAGTTTTACTTCAATTAGCGTCCGCATATGGTTCTTTTTCGTAACATATTCATCATTTTACGCCCAAGTGTCGAGCGTGCGTAAAGAAGTTTTACTTCAAAAATATTGATGACAGAAAATTTAATTTTGATTTTGGCATGAGTTATCCATCGGGTCTGCTAGGTCTAGTCAAAGTTACACGTCAACAAACAACTTTAGGACAATTACATGGAAATATTTTGCCTAATATTGATTTAATGTACCTATGTATGTTTTTCACTAAATTCTACGAATTTTGCTTTTCAACATGTTCATTATAATTTTAACGGGCTATATGATAATGCTTGCCACTTTATATAAAACCTCTCGGCCCCTAGCCACAAGCCAATGAATTTGATTACCTGGTCAAAAAATAATTTAGAAATTTGGTAATGTTTTCATTAATCCATTTTATAGTAGGTATCTACTAGTTACTGAGAGGCTTACCGCTAATAGCTCCATTGTAACCTCTCGCTATTTCTCTATAATATGCATAATATCTATTACACGTGTTACGAAAACAAATTAAAACGGAGTTCTCAGCGCCAGAACAGTATCTGGCTACAAATGTAATAATTATTATTTCCATATAATAATTATAATCATATATGGCGTTGCCCAGGCTTTACGCAGAGTTTTTTTAAAATCAGATGTAAACAATAATTTTTCTATCGTTTTGAAAGTGAAGTGTGTAAAATTTCATCGAGAGATATCAAAATTCTGCTTGTAATAAAACAAATGTCTATTTGTATAAAAGACAAACCCACCTACAGACATTCTTCTTTAAATATGTTTATGTAAGTACCTAACTTACCTAGGTAGATTAATTATCTATCTTCTATATAAATAAAAATGAATCGCCGAAATTTATGTACGCGCATAACTTCCGAACGACTGCACCAAATTGGACAATTCTTTTTTTTTGTGTTCGTTATTGTCAGGATAAGGTTTCTATAAAACTACTGGTGAGTAAAAATTGCAATAGGTGGCACGCAAGCTGTTTGAAAACTGAATGTACCAGGATTGAATGTATGGAATGCGGGAGGGGGAGGGGAACTCGGGTAGGGGGCACGCGGGAGGGGGGCGAGGGGAACCCGGGAGGGTGGAAGGGAACTCGGGAAGGGGGTTCGCGGGAAGTGAGAAGGGGGGAGTGGAGAGGAGTGGGGAGGGGAAGGTGGAGGAGGCGGAGTGGGAACGTGAATGGGGAAGGGGACGCGGGAGAGGAAGGGGAACGGGACGAATGAGAAAGAATTCGCAGGGAGAAACAATTTATTTATTAAATGGAATTGCAACGCATGCCGGGAACCAGCTAGTTATTAATAATTATTGAAAAATATAAAACGAACAATTATTATGGTGGTAGGCTACCTACCTACTTTTTTACAGTTATAGAAAAACCCGTATATTTCAAAGCTTCGTATCTCACGATAGAAACGACATTTCGAGCTGAAAATACTTGGATTGACCTAAACAATGAACGCAGAATAAGCTGTACGAATTTCCTAACGCCATAGCTAACCGATTGTGAGTTTTTGCTCAACAAACACACAACTACTTAATTTAATATATGACGCTGTTATTATTTTCATTGGTAAATGCTAATATTCGGCATTTTTTCATGTTCGCAGAAATATTACGTGTTTTATTATTTGATTCGGATAATGGCGTATAAGCGCATTATATAATATCGACATTGGCAGCGCGATGTTTGTTTCCAAGATGGACACGTTTATCGCTTTTCACGGACGGCAAGGCGTCACGTACCGCGTGGCGGCTGACGGCTGGCGGCTAACTTTGCCCGCAGTATTTACGCTAGAGACATCTGTTGGCGGTGAACTGTGACTCGGCGAAATGGTTCACTTCAAATCGTATAGATGTCACTAGTATATAAATAAAATTCACTAAATATTTTTTTAAATACCCTTTTATCCTACAATTATTTTAATTATTATCAAATATATATTTATTTTTAAAAATTATTATTCGAGTTATTCAATAAAATTTATCAAAATAATATTTTAAAATTTATGTTTCTATAAATTAAAATTCATCTATGTATTTAAGTAATCATAATGAATTATTTTAATAAATTTGGTACAATAAAATATTGGTTTTCATAGTAAAAAATTAGAAGTTTTTAGTACATATTTTTTAATTATCTCCACATTAATAAATAATAAGTAAGTTCCCTCAGGGCCTATGACATCTTAGGGGATGCTGTGTGGGAGTTTTTGTAAAAAGGCTTCAAATGGTCCACAATGTTCCAGAACATTCCACAACATTTGAGATTGTTCTGGAATATTCAAAAATTATCTTGGATGTTCCTGGATGTTCCCAAATGTTCCAGAATATTCCCGAACATTCCAGAATTTTTCTGGATGTTGTGGAATGCTCTTGAATACTCTGGACTGTTCTAGAAATTTCTAGAGGGCGAAACTTCCAGCTCTTAAATCTTAAAAAACATGCCCTTCAGGTAAAAACGGGAAACTTCTTTATAAATAGGGAATAGATGGCTACCACACCATATAACTCTCTTGATCATACCGGGACTCGTTTCTCAATTTTAATTTTTGAGGTTTTTTATTTTTATCGCCTTTGATAATGTTACTTGTGGTGAAATACTCCCTTTATTTTTTATGTGATAAAGCAGTAGAGTTTCAACCGTCAGAAACCAGTGGTACTATGACACCCCTGTTTGGAGTGGTATTAATGGTATGTTTGTTTTGTATTGTTTCAGTGCTCAGAGTTTGCGAAGGTGGGAGCGTCAGTGGCCACGACGCCGTGTGATGTTGTGGAAGAGGCCGACATCACATTCTGCTGCGTAGCAGACCCGCAAGCTGCTAAAGAGGTCTGTGTACTCAACTATATGTATACTTTTTTTTTTAACTTTGTTTTATCTTTGTGCCATTTCTCCTATTCTATAACAATTTGGCCTTTTTTGAATTTTCGATATTTGATTGGGTCCTCCGTTGGCGACCGATTCCCGGTCCATTTCAGCTTTTGAACAAATTGCGATCAGTCATCCATAAGAGCATGACTTTGACAGCTGATTCTCGGCCCGTTTCAGCTTTTTAACAAATTGTTTTCCAGCCACCAACCATGATAGCACATCTTTGAGACAAATGCAAGCCAAATCTTGGCCTGTATCATTATAAAAGCAACCCCCCACTTTTTATATTATCGAACGTTATTATTACCCCAGTGTCTGCATGGTTGAATTTCAGAACCCGGTTTCGAGTGCATGTGGAATCTGTGCATGTGGAATTTCAAACTACCGTTGAAATTAGGTTATATGTGGACGTTTCTTCCCTAGGTATAGGTACTACGATTAATAGAATTTAAGCATCTTTCCGGATATGGAGAGATTACATAATACGGCGTCATTGCCTGCGGTTACTTTAACTCGGTGACTAGCTGTCACTGGATCACAGTGGATCCGAGGAACTGGCTTTTTTGGAAATCGGAATCCGATTTATAAAATGGTCAGCTGCACTCAAACTGGGCGAAGCCCAACTAAAAGACGCCCGCAGGGCCTAGCAGCAAAAACTTGCGGAGCGGGTTTATAACTGCTAGTTTAGTTTTATTGGATGCACTCTTCATAAAACACATATGTTGTCATTTCGTTCATCATAAAGCCGACCGAATAAATACATCAATATATTTTATATAACATTTTGGAGGCAGGTATGGGTACCGCCGTCCCGGGAGCCATTACCTACTGTGTGACAGGCCAGATAGAAAGAGACCAGTTGAGGGAAAACTAGCCTACACCTCCACAGCCAGACTCTCTCGAACCACCGCCTTACACCGCAGTGTGTGGTATGGATTCATAATTCATACGTCGCATCACTCCTGGACAAACTGTCACCCATCCCTCATATTGTTAGAAATTCTCTGGAATGGTAGGAAAAAAGGTTGCATAAACTCACTGAAGTAGGATAATGGTGTCGCTTGTCCAAATTCCACTTTGCACCGATTAACTTAGTTGCAATGTTGAAGTTTTTCATGGAACTCGTAATTTATCAAAGAAATAAAATACTGACCATAGAACACGGCTGTCACTTCGAAGACTGTTCAAGTATTGAACTTGTGACTTCACAGATTTAGGCAGGGACCGGGTGTGGGTAAGAATTAGGATAATGAAAGAAATAATTCCTCTCCTTCCTTTCCATATAAAGACCCTCCAGAAATATGATATAAGTCCTGAGAGATTTTGTTTTTTGTTGTGTGTGAAGCTAATGTAAAAAAAATCTGTTTGCTTGATAGTAAATTTTCAAGACTAATTTGCCATTATTTCAACAGATGGTGTTTGGTAACTGCGGAGTGCTGCACTGCAGATCCCTGGAGGTAAAAGGCTACGTGGAGATGACCTCTATAGACTCCGACACCTCTCACGATATCGTAGAAGCCCTTACGGATAGAGGGGCCAGATATTTGGAAGCACAGGTAACTTCAAACTTTATCATCGTATTCATTTACAGAAGGCAATATACCACGCCCAATTTGTTGAATTGAAATAGGTCCCACCAGTTTCTCCTTTGAGAACCTTTTTTTAGAGTGTTGCGGTTTTGTGAACAAACACTTTATCCACCCATTCAAGGATATTTCCGGGTGTTTGGTTTTCTATTCGGCCATTCGATATAATTAATATCATACCTCCATATATTAATATGGAAACATATGAACTGTTTACTGCTGTTTAACCCGTAGGAGCCGGTAAGAAATTTCAATAAATGTAATGTCTCTCTCTTTCTGTAATCCTTTACAGAGATATTAGCACTGGTCCTTATGTTATTTGATTAAAATCTCAGTACTATGTATGTTTTTGATTAAAAGATTTTGGTTCTTTAAAATCACAGTGACTGTTTATTGTTATTACGCACAATATAAATATGGTTTAAGAGGACACATGTCCTTATAACTCGCTAGATAGATTTTGTCTGGCGAGCTCCATAATTAAAATGACTTGTCTGTATCTGATCGGCTATCTTCGGCATTCGGCACACGTCGTAACCTACACCATGTGACCCTAATATTCTGGTATATTACAATAAATAACAAGACTTTTTAGTTAAAGTCAACACGCCCACAATATCATACTCGAAAAAGTGACATCTTCTTGCTTGTCTGTAACTAACCTAGTAGAGGCAACTAAACCGAAGGCAAAATGAATGTACAAGGTCCACACTGCAATTTCAGTGCTTCATGCCCTAGGGGCTAAATCTAGGTAAATAAAGGTGAATCTGCCTTATTTTCACCGTTTATCCCTCATTTTTAGGTTTACAAATTTTTTTTAACAATTTTATAATCATTTTTAATTTATAAAAATCACCTAACTATGTATATTTGGGTAGATATCACTCGAGTGGTTGTACAAGGCAAAATTTTAGTTAACCCGTCTGCTTGGTTCAATATATGTGCACCTCACAATCCGGAAGCCTCGGTTTCGCGCCAAACCGGTCAGTCACTTTGGATCGAGATTGTAAAATATCTATGCAAGATAGCTTTCATATTTCAAAGACAATAAGAAGCATTATTTCGTTTTCTTTCTGCTTAAAAGAAAAAATACATATATTTGCATGAGAGGAAGAGAGATATATAGCTTTTAAAATGTAAGGTCGCTCGGAACGTTTTTGGTCTTATGAAAGTATAACGCGATTACATGTTTTGGGATGTATTTATTCCTAAATAAGCAGAAGGGTTAAGAATTGATTTGCGCCTGGGATCCTAGCATGGTCGATCGATATAAGTTTTATCGAAAATGTCGGTAACTTGTCATCGCTCCCGAGCACGACTGCAGGCCGCTAACGAGCAAACAACAGTTCACGTCAAATAAATACAGAACCCTTAGTCATTTCACGTGAACTGTTATTTGCTCGTTAGCGGCCTGCAGTCGTGCTCGGGAGCGATGAAAAGTTACCGACATTTTCGATAAAACCTGTATCGATCAACCATGCTAGGGGCTCTGATTTTTTTTTTTTTTTTTTACAATGAATACCGCACAAGAATCTCAACTGCTCCCGTCTGGAGCCAGTGAGACTATGGCATCCCCAATTGGGGTATGTTGTGAGTCTGAAGGTAGTGGGGAGGGAAAGGAGGTGAGGACGAGGAAGGTTGGGAAGTACCTGGCTATTCAGATCTGGTCACCAAACACGGCTAAAGCCATTTTCAAGCAATGTTTCAATTCTGAATGGTGGTCTTACACCAGGGCGATACTGATAGTATCTTCCACTCTGGAACGTGATATCCTAGTACAATATCTATTTATGTATTTTTACAAATTTACTGAATTTGACAGACCAGCCACAGAACTTGCCTATTTGCTGAATTTTTTTTTCTTAAATTTTGTCCTTTAGATTTGGATTTAATAGCTTTCTAATTTATTTATTATTTTTCATTTATTGATATAATTCTTTACTTTGTATGTTCAGATCCAAGGCTCCAAGACGGAGGCGGAAGAAGGAACCCTGATAGTCCTGGCCGCAGGAGACAGAACACTATTTGATGACTGCCAATCCTGCTTCGAAGCCATGAGCAAGAACTCTTTCTATCTCGGTAAGATCTCTCTTATATTGTCCTCGTTTTTGGTGTGTTCATTATTTAATACAATTTATTGATATCACATTATTTGGAGGATGTTTCATCACCTCTGAATAAATTGTTGATTACTTGTCGAGTAACGCATAATATTATGTGCAACTTTCTGCTGACTACAAATAATATATAGTGCAGTCAGCACAAAATGTGCATTCGCTTATTGGCTTCTTGTAGCTTAACATATTTCACTGTAATATCGACAGTTCCGAAGAACAATGTCGAATCTGATATAAATTGAAAAAATGTTTTGTTGGCTTGTTTTAATTTCCTTTTGATGATAAAGTCTGTATTTTAGGAATTTTAATGTAATTTTTTTTTTTTTCTTAAATGCTATATTTTTTGGATCTCAAAAACAGTAAAAATGGAGAAACAAACTTAACCTGTTGAATGGTATTTTAGATTGATATTGGCGCAAGCAGTTCCGACCTTTTTCTTCATACAATTTCTTTATAAATAAGGGTTAAAATCGCATTTAAAAGCAAAGCCCGCCGGCGGGCTCACAACAGATGTTAAAACCTCAATTACATTGAGCGAGTTTACAAGCTACTAGCCGGCGAATTCACTATCTGCTAGTAAACTCGTTCAGTGTAATCATATTTACTAGCTAACTAGCAGATTGTGAACAATCTACGAAAAAAGTTGAAAGGTGGCTACTTTGCTCGCTACTCGCTAGCATGTGGGCTTGTTAGCTAGTAAACTAACCTCGTGTCATCATAGTTGCTAGTAAGCTAGCTGCGAGTATCTCAGTTTACTACAAAATGTCGACAGAATTAGTTCGCGCGGGAATCGTAGCTAGTTCGCTACTGAGCGAGTGGAAAGTTTTGAGTGTCATCATCACAATCGCACTCGTCGATTCGCCCGATTTTAAACTTGCCGTCTAGTAGCTTATGAACTCGCTTAATGTAATCTAGGCTTTAAACAGCTCTACTGCAAAACTATAAAATCACGCATGCGTGACCATTCATTGTTCTTCGGGACCATTCAACATATTATTTGTGGATAATTTTTTGTTACACAACAAGTAAATTTAAAAATAGACTTAACGACTCGTTTTGTTGTGATATTATAATTGTAGGATTGATAATAGCACCGAACCCTTGAAAAATCATAAAATCTTGTTTTACTTTTCAAGATTAACTCCAAGAAGTTAAACTGATTTTCTGTAAAAAAAAATATTACAAAAAGCACTGAATATGTTTATACAAAAGCAACAAAATCGTTTTCAAAATTTCTACTCAAACAAAAGCAACAAAATCGTTTTCAAAATTTCTACTCAAACAAAAGCAACAAAATCGCGAAGAATTTTGAGCGGGCGGCCCATAACCTATAATGAAACGACGTAACGTACAAAGACGGAGCAGACAGAGACTGACTTTTTATTTTTTACTTACAGATTAGATTTGTTTATGAATTATGTGACAATTGTGTTAACAATTTGCTTGCAGGCGAGATCGGCAACGCGTCGAAGATGAACCTGGTGCTGCAGGTGATCAACGGCGTGGTGCTAGCCGGCCTGGCCGAGGGCATGGCACTGGCCCACCGCGCCGGACTCAACCAGCGAGACCTCCTAGAGGTGCTCGATCTCACCAACCTCTCCTGTCGTACCATCATGGAAAAGGGAAGAGGTAATTCATTATGTGTTGCTGACAATTATTCAAAAATTATATTATATATGTTTATTTCGAATTATAAAAATTGCAAGCGTTTTTTATCATCTTTCAAAAACAGTTTTTGAGACATGCGCTGCTAATGTCCCATACAAAATTGTAAAATGTCCTGCCACCTCCCAAAATATATTTGTCCCAACTCTTTTTTACTTTGCACTTTATTACTAAATTTCATGTATGCGATACAACATTTTTATATTAGAGACATAACCCAGCATATGAAAATACAGTACAATCTCACTAATCCAGCACTTCAATAGACCGATACGTCCAATAATCTGGCACCCTCCGCCCGCACCTCCCTCGCGTAATTCGAAATTTTACAACAACAAAAAAAACGCCGAAAATTGAGTTTCTCTTACGCAAATTTAAATTCATGTAGGTTCTTCGGAATAAATTCGTAATAATAAGACTTATTCCCTGGGTAAATCAAATTTTTGCAGCCGATTACCGACGCGGCCATCCCTTTAAACTCATAAAAATGTGATATATTACCGCATAAATCGAATTTTCGCGGCCGAATCCCGTCGCGGTCGGCCATAATGCAGATATTCGCTATTCGGAATAAATTCATAAAAAATACAATACATTTCGCATTAATCGAATTTTCGCGTCCGAATCACGTCGTGACCAGCCATTCTGGGGAAAATGTACTTTAACTGTACAAGATTTTTAACTCCTTTTTTGGCTCTTTCACACCTCACCTCATGTCCTACCCAACATCTGCTATAAATTTCGGTCAGGTGGGATTTGGCCTCCTCCGCAAATGCCCTCCATTGGCTGGAGCCCCTCGTCATTCACATCTAGTCTTTACATCTTAATCCTTCCCATCCTGCCCCAATCCTCTTCCACATAGTCTATCCATCTCTTCCTCGGTCTGCCACTGGATGCTTCCACTGCGACGTCATAACTTGTGGCCTCTTATCATCTGGCATTATTTCCACTTGACCAGCTCTTGGCAGTCTTTGGGACCTGCAGAACCTTACAATGGTCTCATGATCAATCAGGCTTTCAAATTCATGATTCATCTTTATCCTCTAAGATTTTCTCTAGCATGGGTCCAAAGTTTTTTTTGTAGAATTTTACACTCAGATTGCTTCCCCCTGGAACTGTCGCCTTTGCTGGTACTGAAAATCAGCCTTTTAGCATGCTACTTTTCTATAACAAGATGATGATTTTCTATAACAGATTTGATGCTAAGCACGTTTCAGATCGTCGAGCATTTCCCGTTTGTATCTCTTGCAAATCTCAAGAAATGTCATTTTGTCAGCACACAGAACTAACAATGATAATTTGTTCTTCCAGCCATGATCGACAGTTCTTACACCACCCACCAGCCTCTCTCGCACATGCAGAAGGACCTGAAGCTGGCCCTGGGGATGGGCGACATGCTGGAGCAGTCCTTGCCCCTCACGGCCACCACCAACGAGATCTTCAAACACGCCAAGCACCGCGGGTATGCCGCGCACGATGCCAGCGCCGTCTACGTCCGCGCCAGATTCTGAAATAGCCGGCGCGGGCGCACTCTTGACACTCTCACGCCAGTCCGGACGCACTCAGAAACTATTTCTAGGAGCAATTTGTTTTATGTCATAACCTTCATTGTAGTATATACACCAATCTGGAATGGAACGTGTCGATATTCTTGACACGAAACACACCAGTGTGGACGCACTCCAAGACTAACTATATTAAATATCAATCTGTATCAAGTCGATATTATCAACACTGGATGCACTCAGAGACTAACTAGCTGCAATTTATTTTAACCTTCCATATGACAGCGAGTCACATTCTTTCACGTCAGTATGAATAGACGAACACAAACTCAAATAGTGGAATTTTTTTTTCATCGTTCCTTTTATTTTCAACGAAACCACTATCTTTTTTTAATACATCACTAATTGAAATATTTATTACTAATTGAAATATTTATTTTATAAAATTTATAAATATGGACTTTTTAAGGAAGCACAAAGGAAATAAATCAAGTTATTGTGCGCACTTAATTTCATCCATTTTTTTTCCCCCTTTAGTAACAAATGAAAAATTATTTTGAGTTGATATATTTTTATAAACACTTTATTCATTAAGATTGACTTATTTCATTTCTTAACAGAAGGATTGCAATCTTTAAAACATGGTAGTCACGTTTGTTTTACCGGTATTACAATGAAAGGTGTTCTGAAGAACTAGCATTGTAACCAACTGCATTGGCTAATTCCAGGGCTCATTTCTTCATCTCCTTAACATTTATTCTTAGGACCATTACCCTATACACAGCATCCCTAAAGATGACATCAAATGCCCTGGGGGAAACCTCATGGTCGTCTGCGTGGAGTTAGTATAAAGAAAACTTACAAATTATTTAATATTTCATAAAAAATAATCAAATGTGAATATAGTAATTTAGCTTCGTAAATAGATACCCATATTTTATCTTTTATAATAATTATTATAGTTCTGGCAGGTTTTATTTACATTATTATAAGAGTATTATAAGTTCTAAATCATTATGTGTTATTTTCTGTAATAATTTTTCTATTAAAATTATTTTATAAATCTACAATATTATTTTTTTAATAAATACATTTTTAAGATATTCCGAACGTTTTATGGAAGTCAGGTAAATACATTTTACCTTTTATTTTTCAAAAAAGATTACATTAGAAATTTATTATTTATATTGGTGACTCAAATATTACTAACTCAATAATTTTGATTGAAAAAAATAGTTAACAGTAAGAAAAATGCATACAAGGCTATAATTGCAGACCGTGTTACAAAATAGTAGAAATACATTATACAATTCTTCTTTAAACTTATAGTACAAGTAGGAAACTGGTGGGTCTACATCACATAGAGAATCTAAAAACACTATTTTTTTTACAATCTGCAGACCGTTATTTTTTGTTTACTTTTTTCGACAACTAAAGAGTATGAAAAAAAATGTGGAGCTCTAGAGACCCATTTTTAAAAGTGACCTAAAAAATTCCTTTTTTGGACTAGATTTACTTGAAAACAAAAGCTGAAATTTAAAAAGTTACACAGCAAACATGTCTCCAAATGGGTTGAAAATTCACCGTTTTCCTGCTTGTACCACTACTTTTCAGACACCATGTATATTCACATTCATAAGAGTGGTAGATCTCTCAGTATCACCCTGGTGAATGACCACCATTCAGAATCAATACATTGTTTGAAATGGCTTCAGTCATGTTTGGTGATCAGATCTGAATAGCCAGGTTCTTCTGAACCTTCCTCCTCCACATATCCTTTCCCCGAACATACCCCAATTGGGGATGCCACAGACCTAATGACTCCGGACAGTTGGGACTCTCGTGCGGCATTCATATAACCTATTTTCAAACATTTCAAAGGCTTCTGTCTTTCACGACTGCTGTCCAGGTGTCCAGATATCGTAGCCTTAAAAAAAGTAGGGAAAACAGAATGATAAACTTTAAAATATTTCTATTTTTGAAACTGATAATTCGTGGTGGAAGTCCATTATAATAAAACAAATAAAGAACTTTATTCCATTTAATTTAAATTAAGTGGAATAAAGTTTTTTAATTTGTTTTATTGTAATCTATTATATACTTTCAAAATCACCTGAACAAGCTTAACCTAAAAGTCAAGCGTCATCTATATAAAATAAAGGCAAATTTTGAATGCAGTATTTTCCATCGTCCCAAATGCAAATCTTTTACCTAAATTGAGGTGAATTAAAAGGTTTTTTTTAGAAAAATATTTATATTAAGCCTGTCCAGTGATTTTGAAAGTTTACAATCATAACAAACCATTTTGATGTATGTAACTGCATAAAATAACCTAATCAATTTATAATTTAAAAAGAAAAAAAACAACTCTTACTTAATGTTTATGTATATACATATGTGAATTTTTCACTGTGCGCAAAAAAACCTAGGATGCAATTATTTGTCTTGCGTTCAATTATCACAGTAGTAGATAAAAGTGCCTACGAGTTATGGATGAGATAACACAATAGTGTTACGCATAGCAAAGGTTCAGACATTTTAAACATATTGTTAGTTTCATTGAATTGCACTCACACGGGGTACGTTACGGACAAACAACCAAATGAAGAATGATCATGTCTTATAAAAATAATGTAACTGTTTATTCGTTTGTAAGTTCTTATTTTAATAAATAATATTATAAAAGTGAAAATGTTTTTGTATGCGGTTGACATTTTGTTATTATTATTTGATTTATTGTTTGGATGGAAGCATTTTTAAAAACCTTTTCAGAGCGTAGGCGAATAATGTAGTATCATACAATTATTATTACTTAAAACCTAGTTTACAAATTTACTAAATAAATTAACTATATTTTCCAGCCCAATTTGTTTTTTTATTGTTCCCATAATGTTTCCCCATCTTTTATTTTATGAATAGGACACTAGCGAACATGTCCAAGAGAATAAAACCTTCCTTCAAAACAGGTAAAAATAGTTAACGCTTTGTTTTAACCGCCTTTTATTGTTTACATACGACTGACTAGTTTCATGAGCTGAACTCACCTCGTCAGGTTTACTTACTAATACGTCAGTTGTCAGTACAACAATAAAAAGTGTCAGTACAATGGTGCCAAAAAATAAGTTCGCTGTGTTTGAAGAAAAAATATTAATTGTTTGCCAACCCTAAGAAAATGAACCATAAAAGAAAAACGATAATAGACTGAACAATATGAATGATGTTTTTCTATAAATTTGTGAATATTTAATACACACACAAGGGGGCATCCATTAATTACGTGAGAACAAACGAGGGGGGGGGAGGGATCTATATTGGAAGAAAAACTGCTCACGTAATTAATGGATGCCCCCCAAGGAGTGTGGGCGGAGACAGAGTTGTGTGGCAGTCTATCCACCTGCCTACCCCTGTGGATATATATTTATTTATTTTACATTTACACAATATAACAATACATAAGCTTACATATTTTATACACTCTCCTAATAAAGCAAATGCTTGTGTTTAGGAGAGGACAACTTGTTAATATGGATTGATAGTTTTTCTAAACATTCTTTTTTGTTACAATTAAACTAAAAATTTAATCACTGAAGACAATATTAGCGACTCTCAATCACAGAAACAAAAAAGATACGGTCGCATCCAGAAAAGTACTTACAAGTAGTTACGTTAAAATGCAAATAAATATTCTACCTAGAATTGCAGAAAAGTGGATAAATTTATCCCAGACTACTATCTAGATAGCATTTAGTTGGAAAAGAATCTTGCAATCATACATATAGTTATTTAGTGGGAATTGGTAGCATCTAAAGGATGTGCAACACATCTCCTGCATTGTTTTTTTAGTTTGCTACACCAAAACTATATATTAACCCTGAAGTGCCGACGTGTGGTCTGACGACACCTTGAGTGTTCGAAAAGTCTAGTTACCTGTGTTAGCTTACCCCGCGCTTCTTTCTCCCCCTCGAGTAGTCGCCCAGTAGTATTCGTGTAGAGTGGTAGTGTCGATTGGTGCGATTTCGGTAAGTTATGGCTGTTATAAGATCACGAGTGGTCTGACAGACCACTCGTCGGTACTTATGTAACATTTTTGGATTTGACTTTTTACAAATTTTATGGTTTTCCTATTTTGTTTTCAGTCAAATGTTATTTGAATCAGCCAGGCTATTCAGGCATGAAACGGGCAATGAAGAAATTTTGGCAGGATGGTTATATGACAACTCCGAGTCCGATTCTGAGGCTATTGACTTGAATTTTAGTTTGGCGGAGAGTGACCATATTACGGTTTCTGAATAGGAAGGATCAGAAAATGAAGATACCATTTCCGAGGAGCAAGAAATCGAGGTTAATCGATCGCGATCTTATTTTGGTAAAAATCGCAATGGCGATGTTTTTTTGCTTGTTAGACCTGAGTTCCATAAATGCAATTATTATATACAACATACACTCCCAAGGAAATGCAATAGACAGATCTGTCTTCTTGAATTTACTGATAAGATCTCTGGTCATTCCTCATATGCAGTGCCGTTTTCAGAACAAATATCTACCAAGGGAATTGAGCTCGTCGATAAAAAGCGTTATTGGGCCAGATTCACCGGAAAATGTAAGGGAAGAAAATGAAACGGAGGGTAACACACTTAGAAAATTATGTCATACCTATCCCTCAAAACTAAAACGCAAGACTGCATACAAATATGACACTTGCACGAAACATGGGTGCTTTCAATGCAGCAAGCATGTGTGCAAAGACTGTTTATAAAATTTTATAGTTCCAACAACTTGATGCCTTGTGGTTTTGTATAAAACTGTTGATTATTATTTATGTTTTCTTTGTTTTTGTAGTTTACCTAGATATTTATCTTTAAGAATAATTGGTTTTTGAGGAAAAAATAACAACTGTTATTTTAATGCATATAATTATTAATAAATGTGTAAATCTTTATACTTTGTTTTACTTAAACAATTTTAGGGACATAAACAATATTTAGAAGCAATGTTTTTAGAAAAATACAAAAAAGTACAGCAATTTTTGATAATAAAACTATGGTGGTCTGGCAGACCTCACGTCGGTACTTATGTAACTAAAATGACACCTCAGTACTTAAAGGTTAAAAAAGAAAACAAAGTTTTAATGTCTTAATCTTGTATTTAATATGTATTTCTTCAAGAAATGTATGTCAACATTTAAAAATATATTACGACCATCGAAGAAACTTACGATTAGACTACTTAAATCTATGAGATGTAAATTTAACGTATGTATACATAATTTTCTATTATAATTTTTTATTTAATTTACAAGTAATGTGGATTTACGAAATTACAATTTTAATATTCACAAAAGTCCCACCTAAAATTAAAACATCTATTTTTCGGAAACAGTTATTTAAAGATCACATTTTTCAGTATGTATTTAATTTGCCTAACAGGTTAAAAATATCTATTTATATACAAAAATGATGAATGATTCTTGATGATATATAATAAGAAATATGGTGAAACCTAATTATTCTTAACATCTTAAAAATACAAAATTATTAAGAAGCAATTTCAAAAAGTCAAAATACATAGTGATTTATTATTTTAGGTACTTACTTCCGCTAATGGCAAAAAGATAAAAGGAGATAACTCCAGTAAGTAAATTGTATATAAATATTTAACACAAGCCAGAAACATGTGTCGTAAGTGCATTTTATCTATATACATAAATAACAAGTTTTCTGCAAAACTGTTTCCTATTTATTATTGACAATGTGTATGGTTTTAAGCAGTATCATTCAATGTTATTACTGTTTCACAAAACAATGTATCGACCTTGCGCTTGCAAAAACGGCTATATGCCATATTTCAGCAAAACATTTTTTTACATCAAAATTTTGTAAAACTTACAAACCTGATATTTCAAGTACGATGATGATATTTAACATTATTGATTTTGGAGCAAATTCCAAAATATTAGCTTTTTGAGTGGATATACTTAAAGTTTGAAGCCTTGAGCTGATTTTGTCACAAAACGGTGCTAAAAAAGGTGACCATTTTTACATTATATTCGCAGAAGTACATTGCATTATACTAGTATAAATGAGCCGGCTAAAAACAAGTCTAAAATTGTGCAGAGTCTTCAGTTTTTTTGTCGATTCCTTACTGTTAATGGCCAGTGGAACAAAGGGCTTACTTAGCACAAATTTTATCTTATTTTTATTTTTAACTTTATGAGTAAAAACTCAAATTATAATATTTAATTAAATGAAGACAATATTAGTGAAACTCGATAATATTATCAAAATCTGAAGACAGAAAAATCAGAAAAAGATATTGGTTCCACTGGGACTCGAACCCAGATACCTTAGCATTCATGGCCAACTGCTCTACCAATTGAGCTATGGAACCCATTTCCAATTCGGTCACTTTTAATTGTATCACTTCGACTAAGAACTACCAACACTATCTTCATTTTCTTAACGCACATATTATTGGCTGCTATCGCAAGGAACCATAATTTTTTTATATATTTTTCTTTTGAAAGAAATAAAAGCATTGGAAGGTTATGAATAACCTGACAAAATTTGAAAAACTCCTACCATATAGGAAATGTTGTTTGCGCAATATGAACCCACTATTTTTAGGTGGAAACCATTTGGTCCATTCAACCAACTAACCCAACCATACTCAACCTGCGGCCCGGCAAGCTTTTGCGTGCGGCCCTCAAACACTTTATTATCAGGAATTGATGATGTTTTCGACATAGTGTTGCGGCCCGCGGCCCGCGTAACTTTAAAAATACATGTATGTGGCCCGAAGAGAAAAAAGGTTGAGTATCGTTGAACTAACCACTCAGTTAATTTTGTTACTTTTACCATTTACAATCTTTCCATAATCCATTTTCTGTAATCCTGATAACAGAACGGGCAATATTGTCAAACAATTTTATTGCTGGCATATTAGATAGGACTCTATAATTTTTTTCAATATCTCACATCAAATGATAATGTACCAGTCGCGCTGAATTAGGTCAGTGGATTGAGAATTAATGTTATGCTAATAAAATCCATAACAAAACTGATTACAAATTGATTGCACATGTTCCATTAAAAAAACAAATCAACAACAAATCAAAAACAAATCAAGAAGCATCATAAGCAAGCTTACACACAAGTAAATTGAAATCATTTAAAAACAGCAGTTAAAATTTTATAGTAATGGTAATTATGAAACAAGCAATAAAAAAACTACAAAATACGCATTAATGACAAAATATATTCGAAAAATAAACAATATAAAGAGTAAGATGTCCAAATAATGCTTTTATAAAAATGAAGATGCAAACACTAACAAATTAATCAATTCGGGGGGCGGGTGTGGGTACCGCTGCCCCGAAAACTATTTATTGGATAACCAACACCTCTCGTAAATATTTTCAAGCAAATGACGATTGAATTTTTTTTATTAATGCTCGTAGTCAATATATACATAGACTGTATGCAAATTTTTGTACATTAATCTAAAGTATAGTTTGCGGTGTAAGCTTCTTTCAACCGGACACTCTGATGAAATTGCTGCTCGGCGGTTGACAGCAATTAAGTCACGCGGTTTATCAGAAAAATAAAATGTATTTAGAAACTAGACATATAGGAATATAAAAAAAAACAAAATGGCAAACCAGCGAATTTTATTCGTTCGTTCTAAAATTTTCATCGTTCGTAAAAAAAAATAATAGAAAGGGGCCCTTTATAAAAAAAATTCCAACGTGGTACCATAGAGACTGGATTTTCAAACAGTTTAAGACTTGGTATATGCAAATCGGATGTATAATTTTTTTTAAATATTTGCAACTAAGTTAAAAAACACAGTTTCGAGAAATATGTTTTCAAAGTTTGCTGAAGAATAATTTAACATACAAATTGTTTCAAACGGTTTCACATAAAATGCTGTATCTCCGTCAATTTTACGAATTTCTTTAAAACATTTGGTGAGAGCATTCTCAACAGATGCATCTTTCAGAAAATGAAATTTTTTAAAAATGTCCAAAAATTTTTTTACGGTGGTCCGGTGTCTAATATGTTTGTCACTCCTGAACACATTGACCCCCAAATTCCTACCCACCCCTCATAAATTTTTCAATCCCAGAACTTCATCTCCTTCCTTTCCTTAAAAAGACCCTTCACACTGCAATTTTTCTTCCTCAGGACGTACTGTGTGTGTACAAAAATAAACTTTTTTATTCTGATAACTAAACCCCCTTACAGGTAAGATGCTAATATTTTGCATTAAAATGGAGTACTCAAGGGTCTTTTTTTAAACGTGACAATATACTCAGAACATTAGCTTGTTTTTTCAATAATAATTTTTATTTTATTGTTATCACCTAATCCCTCCATTACAGCCATATTTTACTTTCCACCGGTAGATATGCTTGACACTAAGCAAGGTGTTACAGGATGTACTTAACTTACTTTTCCTGACATTGTTTGGAGTAAAAAATGTAAAATTAAATTTTGGTATTCGGTGACTTTTTTGATGTTTTTATTTAAATTTTTTTTGTTCTTCAAAATCAAACAAAACTTTCTTTTATATTTCTTCACTAGTCACTCAGACGAGTATCCGCCCAACCCCTCACCTGACTAAAACTGTCCAATATTTAATGATTTTTTTATGTTTTAAGTAGAAAACGAAACAAAAATACATGGAAAATGTCAACGGAGACCAAAATTTCATTTACATTTTGTGCTCCAAATAATGTCAGGAAACACTAATTAAAGTACGACAAGTACATAACCAAACATCATCAAAAGGGAACTGTCGAAGGAATCAGGTAAAATGGGAGAGAGCACAATGGGCCTGTGACCTGTTTTTTTAGAAACCTTTTCCATTTTATAAAAAAAAACAATAATTCCAAATTATGCATAATATCGTTCACAAAGTATAAACTGTTACAGCTTTTTGTTAATTTGGTAACAAGACTGCTAAAAAGAATAGGCACATTGTCAGTTGAGTAAGTGGGGCTGAATATATTTGCATGTAGTTACTGATATTATAAATTATATCCAACTGTTGAGGCTAATTTTCATCCATAACGTTAAGCATTGACGACATTTAGGTACCTGTTATTTCTAACGGAAATTAAAAGTTGATAGAATTCTAATGCAAATGTATACAATCTGATGTGTAGTAATAATATTGAATTATCTAATAATAGCTAAATAATATCATTCAATGACAACTCTATACACTAACGCTACAATCAGGCACTGACAGAATATTTCACTAACTCTATATTGAATTATTATTAACTGAATTATTTTGTCATTTTGTTTTGAAGAATTTTATTTCATACATACTTAATTTTACTTAATTTTTATTTATATACTACAGGTTTATAAGAATGACACGGATGTGTTGAAACCGGTAGCAGATAATAAAAAATAACTAACAAATGTACTGGTGAAGTAAAACTCACCAAAACAAAATTTCTAGAAATTGTTACATAGTTAATACCCAAGAAATACAAAAAATTGTGAATTATTTTGGGATGCAGTATTGGCAATTAAATATACTTATATATAATTTTTCTTTTAATTTTGGTTAACACTTACATATACAAAGAATAATTTCATGTTCTATAAAATAGGGAAAGGGCCTCTCAGACCATGGCCATTTTTTAAAAATGATTTCTCAAAAATACTTATACAATTGGCTTTATTTAATTTAATTGCTCCTTCGTCTCGTATGTATGTACAGGTATTGCAGCAAATGTTGCTGCAAAAACAGTACTCACAAAGATGCTTTGCTTGCATACAGCATGTTTCAATAATGTTATTCGACTTCAGAGAAGAAAATTTAAGAACCATTCGGGTTACCTGGTGCTATATCTGACACCAAATGACACATCCACATAAAATTTGTTCTATTTCATAATACAAACAGATTTAGAAAGAGAGAACACTAAACTTTCTCTTTGCATTAAAAAGTTTACTATAGATATTCTGGATAATTTGAAACAAGTTTATAAAACACTTCACCTACACCAAGGTTTGCCAATTTTTTAAAGTATGTAATAATTTTGTTATATAAAATGAATAAAGTGAAGTGACAATAACCTGATTAAACGTTTGTTTAACTAAATGTGTTTTTTAAGTTTCTTACAAGAAAAAACCACACGTGAGCGATTTTAAAAACTTTTGTTATGTTTGAGTAAATTATTTATATATTTTTAATTGCATAATGCCATTTTTAATATTTAAACCTGAAAGAATCTTTTATTGGCTATCAAAAACAGCATTTAATTTTGGGATACAAGGAATATATTTGGAATCAAAGGTCAAGCTGGTATATATGATAAAATAACTTTTTTTTAATCTAAATCCAATTAAATCGAAAAAGGTCATTTTCAATGTAATAAAAATAACGCATTGTAAAACTTTTTGAACAACTGTAATAACTTTTTAAATTCAAATTTTAATATCATTAACGATTTAAAAAAAAAAAAAAAAGAAAGGCAAACAATCCCAGGTTATTAATAACCCGACAATATTTGAAAAACTCCTACTACCACAGTAAGCGGAAAATGTTGCTTTTATCGTAATGGAGGATTTAGCCAACTGAGGAATCAAACACGCGACGCCTGGGTGGGACCCAGACGCGATGCCAACTCCGCCACTGACTGGTCATAAATAAACTTGTTCCTTTTTTGCTAAACATAATAACAGTATAAACAGGATAAATGACAAGGACAACATTGTCAGAAGTGAATACATATACATCGATACATATAATCGTAAGTATTGTTTTCCTCAGGTCTAATTGTGCTACCTATAAAACTGTAAAGTAAAAATATTTTTCTGGTTGAATCTACAGTATTAGTTAGTGCATGAGTATTGTACCATTAAATAATATGTTATCATAAGCATTGACATGTCATTTTATCACCTATTCTAACAAAACTGAATAAATTTAGTACGTGGGTATAACTTGCAAAGTAAATCTCTATTATTGTAGTGAATAAAGAAAACTATTATTTGTTTATTAGATGTTAAAGATATTCATAGACATTCCAATTGATAGACCAGCCCATCAGGGAAAGGGAAACATACCAAATTGAGCAGAGTGGGGAGGCGGTGTGTCCGTCTCCCTTTCTATGATTTGTCAATAAATTAATCTGACAGTATACAGGCAACTAACTACAGCATAGTAATATCACTATTTAGTATGCCAAAATAAAATCTGCTTACAAATTACTAGTCTTTTTAACAATGGCATGCAAATTGCTGGCTGCGAAAAACTTAACTACAAATCCCAAATAGGATAAAAAAAAGAGTGGGCTTATTTTCAAAATTGAATATTTTGTTATACTGTTTAGTTAGACACTTCTACAAATGTGTTATAATTACCTACCTCACTAATGTTTGCATCAATTTGTGCACGATGCGGTTAAAAATGAACATTCAGATCCTTCAGCAGAAAGTCCCACAATGGACTACACTATACACTGTTGCCTTACTTTGGCGAACATTGGTTTTCTGCGCAGGGTCTGATTATTTCAATGTTCATTCTTCAGCAGTCAATGTAAGACTTAAGCAACCGCGAATCCTCCTGGTGCCAAAAATATGGTCACAAGATTTAGTTTTTATGTTAGGAATCTATCAATTTGGATGTCTATGGAGATACTATATATTTTTTTAATTATTTTTCTTAGGTTTTTCCCATACGCTTTTTTTAATATTAATAATTTCCCTCAGGGCCTATGTCATCTGTGTTGCTGTGTGGAGGGTCTTTTTGAGGAGAGTAAGGAATATACATTGGTCTTGAAGAGACCCATTTTGTAGGAAGGAGGAAACACAGAGGCTGAGTGATTATGAAACAAAATTTTCATTACTATTGCAAAGAATCTAATTATAGGCTTGAAAATTCATTTGAAAGGAATATGGTATTGAGAATGGGAGATCTAATTGAATTAATTATCAATTACTGGCATTAATTACTGCTACTGAGTGCTTACTGCTCACTTCTGTATTTGAAAGATATTATGTCACATTAGTATTCAAGAATGTTAAATCCATTCAAAAAATTCATTACTTATGCTTAGTTTGAGACATTTCATACATCTGACGACTATCAAATCAAATCAGCTCCATTTCGAATTATCGACATTTGAACAGTTCCAGTTAAACACTGGTTCTCGGCCTGTTTCAGCTTTTGATCAAATTGTGATCAGCTGACGAGCACAACAGAACGATCATTATGCTTGATTCTGAGCACATTTAAGTTTTTGATAAAATTGTGAACATCTGACAAGCGTAATATGATGGTTTGGCTTGATGGTTATGCTTGAACCAACGGCACGATGGTTATGCTTGAAATGGCTTGATTTTCGGTCCGTTTCAGCTTTTGATCAAATCACGATCAGCTAAAGAGGCAACAGCATGATGGCTATGCTTGAAATGGCTTGATTCTCAGTCCGTTTCAGGTCTTGATCAAGTTGCAATCACAGACCGCTTCTTCGACTCATTTTTGAATTCAACAGCTCGGCTGTGGAACGATTTACCAGCCTCTGTGTTTCCTCCTTCCTTCAAGACCAATGTTCACTTCTTCCTGTCCTCAAAAAGACCCTCCACACAGCATCTCAGATGACGGAAATAGGCCTTGAGGGAAAATATTTTCCTCAGGGCCTCCTGTGTGGAGTTAACTTAAAAAAAAGGTTAAAAACAACTTGATTAAAGCTGAAACGGACCGAGAATCGGAGTTTAAACGGAGATTATTCAAATGTCATAAATTCGAAACACCCCAACCTTCAATAAGTAGCAGATTATAAAACAAGATGGTGTTGAGTAATTTATTAAAGAAATTGAAATTTATGCTAAAACTGCAAACCATTTGATAATTATTATTAAAATGTTGGATAAAACATGTGTATTGCGTCAGTTTGCGTTTAATTTACAACTACTTAAATTATCTATGTGTTATCATATCTAGGCACTGAAATAGAATCATATTGTTGGAATTTAAGCCCAACATAAAAAATATTTTATTTTCAAAAATGGTCAGAGTATTTCTTATTCAAGTATTGTACACACTAAAGATTACAGTGGGTGACCAAATTATTAGTTACACATGTAAAAAAATTATATTATCAAAAGAATAAGGCCGTATAACATTTTTAAATAGTTGGAATTTACAGTTTTATTTGTTTTTTTTTGCTAAATTAAAAATAAATTATTTTATTACATACGAACATATGTATTTGAGAAAAACTTTTTTTTTTCATTAACTCTTCTTAAATATTTGAAGATGCTGTGTGGAGGGTCTACTTGAGAAGAGGAAGAAGTGAATATGGGTCTAGAATAGACCCATATTGTAAGAGGGAGGAAATACAAAGGCCGGCCAATCACTCCACAGCCGAGCTGTTAAAATCAAAACAAGTTCTCATGCGACAAATGTCAATCATGTACAAATGTTGGACGCGCATTTGGTGTGTTTCCTGACTAAGCACCGGTGCCGAAGGAATCAATGATGCTAGTTCCTCGTAGCATCTCCAATTGTAATATCGGTAGAAAAAGGATAGCATACCTACCTGATGCCTATGCTCTAGATTAATAAAGATTTAAAGATTGCAATCCACTCGTTAAGATAGGGGACCGCACCGCAGGGTCAAGGGTTATTTTCAGGTATTTTGGGGCTCTACACCACAAATTACTAAATGTTTAGAAAAAACTTTGCTTGGCCTTAGTTATAACTTGCACATTTTTTTATGTGCTCTGAATGCATTCTAGCAGAAATAGTAACTTAGGCATTATTTATAATTTTCGTCTTTCACACTCCTAACTAGCGTAACTCCTTCATACATTTTCTCCTGTTTTCCAGACAAATGTTACGAATTTTTCTTTCATTTCAAGGGTAGTGAATCGCTTTCCTCCCTACTTTCTGGTTTTCTGATTTACTATATGTAATATTATAAAAGTGGTTAATTCTTTAATAAGAAAAAAAAACTCTAGTGTAACTAAAATTTTGTACACCCACTGTAGACCCTTAATAAACCGATAAAAGTGCATTGTGGAAGTGACTGCTTATCCGAAGTAAGCTCAATTGTTCCTAACGTCTGGTGAAATTGACAAATTTTGTGATACAAGAGCTCATTATTAGAGAGTTTTTACTGCCTCATGACGATTCAAGAGTTTTTACCACCAATTTTATATACTATCATGGTGCAGTTTGAACATTAATAAAACATTTTTCAAATTCTAAAATGCACTGATTTGCCTTTTTCATGGCCAAAAGTATTATAGTGATAATTTTTTGGGTTATTATGCCATATTACCCTTCCTTCTTCTTTAGCCAACATTTTGGACTTACGGAAATTTCGGACAACTGTCCGAAATTTGGCAAAAGAAACATAGACATAAAAACCAAAAAAATAATCACGCTAACTAAAATGCATTGTTTACTTTTTACAGTTTATCTAGAAAAATTGTGTAGATGTGGAATGTATATACAATGTACATCGATAGATATGTTAGAGCGCAATTGTAGATAAAATGAACAGGCATGAAATTAAATCCTTATCTTGCCAAGTTTAATGTTATGAGACTTCAAACACAAATCACATTGGTTTTGCCACGATTTTTTTAAAACTTTCAACATAAATACTATTATAGTTAGTATACTCGTCTGCCTAATGTACAAGGGTGTTCAACCCAACAGCTTGTCTAATATGAGATGCCACAAAATATTGTCAAATCACTCTTCTATGTGATTGCCCACACTGGCTTTGAGTCACAGAAAGTGACTGTAAAATTTGTCTTATTGCGGATAAAGCACTGAATAGGCTGGCCCCTTCACACTTGACTGATCTCAAATGCAACTCAAGCCCAAGTCTGATGCATCGAACACACTGATTGAACTCCTCGAATGAATGTAGCGAAATTTGTGACCTGCCATCCACTCTAAGTACTTTTTAGAAAAGATTTGCCACAATAACCAATGTAAATTGCCCTTGAGTTGATTCAATCACTAAATAAGTTGACCATTTATTATAAGTAATTAATACCAATAAACAATATAAACTTAAATTGGATTAATCTTAAAACTCTTAGACCGATAAATGATCCGTTTCCAGCTAAATGTAACACTGCATTGACCATATAGAAACTAATTGAATAATACAGATAAAAATTAATGACCTTGAGTGTAACTCATCTATTGCTTAATGGGTGGCCTCTTGCCGGTATCCTGTTCAGGATTATCATCGATTTCTTCATTTGCGGCGTTCTCCAGAGCCGTCTCGATGTCCTTGTTGATTTCGTGGTTACCATCGTTGACAGGCCCGTCGTTGATGGATGGATAGGGCAATACATCTTGGGACTCTACCCCTACGCTCTTTTTCTCCGTAATGATCGAAGGAGCATCCTTTGGCACCGTTGCGGGTGCTGCCTGAAGCTTTGCAACGTTGGCAGAATTCGCCTGCTTCAGTAACATATTTAAGTTTACTGTCTCTTCTTTTGCTTTCGTTAGTTGCATTGCGAGACTTTCTTTTTCTACCCGCATGGATTCCAAAGTTGCCTGCTTACTTAAATCGACTTTTTTCAATGAGTCCAATTCTGTTTGACAATAACCGAGATCTCTTTTAGAGTTTTTAAGTGATTTATCTAATTCTGAGACTTCCGATTTGAGGGATGATAGTTCTTCCGCGTGATTCGCTTCCAAGGATCTGTATTTGGTTTCTATATCCCTGGCTTGTATCTCGACAGCGTTTAACTTGGAAGAGCAAGTCAGTTTGTTGTCGAAGCAGAGGCTCAGTTGAGTGCCCATATCGTCCATTTCTTTGAGCAGCTCATAGTTCTGGCTGGATAGCGACCACCAGTTGCATATCAGGAGGAAAGACATGACCAGTAGCCCGGCCACCAGATAAGTCGGACATCTTGCGTGCCCTGATCGCATGTTGTCAAATCCCATTTCAGACTATCGCGTGGCACTGATGAAGGCTTCGCGCACTCGCGAACTGGCAACGATTGCGATACTTCACACGCGTGTAAGTCAAATAAACAATTTTAGAGACACCTTCTACACAAGTCACAGCTGTTTTGACATTTCTCTTGTTGTGTTCGTCTTGTTTGCCGCAGGGTTGCCAATGCATATGTTCTAAAACACCCACAATAGATTTTTTAATTCCCTACAAAATAGGATAGTTCAAACATGTTCATTTATCTTCAAAATAAACCAATTTTTAATGAAATTAGCATTTATTTTTTTATTATCTGGTCATTTTAGAATTTTCTCTTTCGTTCAGGATTTAAAAATGATTAATTATTTATTTATTTATTTTATAAATTCAATAATATTATTATTCAATGTCTAAAAACAGTTTATTATAAACGAGTTCTGCTTCGTAATTATTATTATGTGTTACAGCTGTTTCGCCCTCTGAAGGCATTATCAAAGTTTGATAATCCCTTCAGAGGGCGAAACAGTTGTAACACATAATAATAATTACGAAGCAGAACTCGTTTATAATAAACTTTTTTATATATTGAATAATAATATTATTGAATTTATAAAATAATAAAAAAATTAAAATGGAGTTCTATATAATAAACTTAATAACAATAAATAAAAGTTTTTTTCAACATTTTCAGTAAAAGAAAACGAAATCGTAGAACAATCTCTAATTATGGTAAATATATTATTTTTCAATATGTTTGGATGATCAAGAAATGCCCAGAATGCCCACATTTTCCACACATAAAGTTTTTCCCGCTGATGTGTGATTTTGTATAATTTTATCCTGAATTATGAGTCAGTCAAGAACCGTGAAAATATTCGTGATTGATCGCTGCACCAAGAAGAAAATGTGTCGGGTAAAGGTATTATATTATTATACCACCAAAGGTATTTGAAGAATAATTATCTTTTAATCCACTTAATCTTCACAGCTTTCATCTGCTAATAGCGGACTATTTATTGTTCAGTCAGGCACTCACAAAGCGGGCATTTGTGGTAAAGAGTAGCGACGGCGGGGGCGAACTTGCGATAGTTTGTTTCTCCGAAGAAAGGGGCGAGTGAACACGTAGGTGTGATTCGGCGGTATGATGTGCCTCTATACAGTGGCGTAGCTAGCTTGGGTGGCACCCGGGGCGGATAGGGCGGAAAACGTGGTTGGTGTCACCCCCCCCCCCCCCCTCTATTAAAGTTGACAAACACTAATTTCGACTCATAAAAATTGTTCTGTCCTGGGGGGGGGGGGGGTGGCTAGATAATTGTGATTGGGGGGGGGGGGGTGGCTAGAGAATTGTGATTGGGGGGGGGGGTGCCACCCGACCGAGTGTCACCTCCCCCGTCTGGTGGCACCCGGGGTGGACCGCCCCCCCGCCCCCCCTCGCTTCGCCACTGCCTTATAGATAGTGGCGATTGAACTTGTAGCGGAGAGCGAAAAGCGGAATACACAAGGGACAAAGTGGATTTTTATTAAGATTACGGGAGTGCAACAATAATTCTCCCAAGAGCGGTTTGTTTTATATGTGAATGATAGGTGCATTGTGTAAATGAGTATAAATGGTGTAACCACCGCAAAATACTTCATTCTTGAACATTCTTAGAAATTTCCTGCATTTTGGGGAATTCCCCACGGATTGGCAACCCTCTTGTTGTTACCGCGCGCCGGTGATGTAATAAGTAAAAAAACAAATTCCCTGGAAATGAAACAAATTTTCCAAGTACTTTACTTATGTGAACAGCACGTCTGACATAATATGAGCAGCAAATTAATCGGATATCGAAACAATAATAATAAGGAGGTCCAGCGAAAAATATTACGACTTACCACGATCTCGTTGAATGTGCACCAATTCATAACCATTCACGAGTGTTATCCTTTTTACAAGTCCTCTTCCACTTATGATATTAATGATATCCCAAGAGCTCGTGAAGTTTGGTGACAAAAAATTGACTTAACACCTCGAGAAGGTTTGTGCCTATGTCCCTGGTCAGTTTCAACATCTCAAAAAACAAAGCGTCTCTGATTCGGCAAAGAGAGAGATCAGATCTGGTGCAATTTGATGGGAGCACCTTCTCTCTTGTATTGTATAGGGCTAGCAGATTCTTTAATAGTGACCTTTAAACCTATAAAAATCTCAAGTTCGCCCAACAATTGAATTTGGAAGCTACATACCTCTGGGCTGGAGCCTCAAAAAACTAGTTAAACCTATTTGATTCTATGCAAAACAGGGCGGTCAGTCTAATTGACAAACCATTGTTAAAAGACCCATTGCTATCTCTAATTCACAAACGCAATATACGGATGCTGAGTCTGTTCTACCAGTATTTTAACGGAGTCTGATCTAAAGAACTAGCAGCATTCATCCCCAGTGGACGGATGTACGTGTCTGAAACTCGACGAATAACCGTTGATGTTTAGAATGGGTCGATTCTTCGACTCATTTTTGTGTAAGTCGGCTCGTATGTAGAGCGAGCTACTAATATCTATTTTTTCTCCTTCACGTAATCCGAGCCTCTTCAAGACCCGCTTTATTAAACTTTGATTGAGAAAATGTAACCGTTTTTAATCTTTTACCATATCCCCCGACATAAATAGTGGTTTCTTTTAGTAATTATGTTGAAACCACGTATTTTTTTTAATGTTACGTACTAATCGTGCAACGGAATCCGGCAATTTTACTAAGTGCTGCATTTTATCTATAGAATCTTAGATTGGTCAATACTTTTGCAAGAATTTGATCGCTAGTATGGAGGTCCGTTAATAACTTTAAATGAAGGGCCTTTCAAAAACGGAGTTAAATATTTACATTTTACCAATTTTTAGTTACCAAGTTTAATTCGTAGAACTCCATTTTAAACTGAATAATAATATTCAAATGTAAATAAATTTAAAAAAAAGTTTTTTTAAATCTACGAGAAGTGATAGAACCAATTCTCTCATAACTTCAATAATTTATTTTTTCTACATTTAACGGTAATTATTGTAGGTACATATCGTTACATATGGTATGTCAGTTATCGCTATACCTGTAGGTAGGTAAATTATTTACTGACAAATATAATAATTGGATGAAGTGACGTTGTGAAACCACACTGAAGCTCAATACAACATTCCTCGTTCAAAAGAACATATTTTTGGTGACATGTAAAAAACCGTGACTTGTTGATAAAGTTGTGAATACCATATACGACCGAAAAAAACCACGAGAACGTGGTAAAAACCATGCATCTGGCAGCACTGGCTGTTAAGTGTAAACGAACGAGCATACCAACAGCACAACTCGGAAAAAGGCTGGATTCGCCGCAAGTTCGCGTTTGTATTGTTGGTCGCTTCTGTTGGCAGTTCTGTCTGCAAGTGTAGGTCACGTGACCCTGATCGACTTCTTGGATACCAGCCACGAGGTTTTCAGGAGAAAAATAATACATTTTGCCGGCCCCCGACAATTACGGCAAATCCAAAATGCCTTCGAGCAATCCGTTACCTCCCAAGGAGAATGCTCTTTTCAAGAGAATCCTGGTATGTTTCCGAGAAATTAACGTTTTATTCCTGTCGCCGCACCATTTTAGTATAGCCGTCTCTGTCTCTCATTTATGTCTAAAATCTAAATGGAAATCTATCAAAAATTCGGAAATTATTAATTGACAATCTTAAATTAATATCGCCTTGGATAAACACCTAAATGATCTTCTGACGAGATATTGATGCATGCAGCCCCCCATTTAAAACAAAAGCTGGTTTATTTCTCGTATAACCCTATTTTTAGAGCACCGAAATTGATGATAAATTGGAGACATTCTATATTTTACTTGTGTATTTGCACAATTCCACTGATATTATTTTTTATTTATATAAAGTCTTCAATGAAACCGCACCGTTGAAACATATCTAATTAATCCCTAAGCTGTCACTGTGATTTTTCTTTCAGCGTTGCTACGAACACAAACAATATAAAAATGGGTTAAAATTTGCCAAACAAATTCTATCAAACTCGAAATTCGGCGAGCATGGAGGTAATTGTCTTTATTTATTATATTTTACCTAATTTTTAAATAGTATACATAACATTTTCATAGTCTATATAAAATGACATTTTGGCATAGCAATATCACAGCATAGATGCACGAAATCGTGCAGTATCATAGTTATTTTGGTATATATTTTTTAAATTGTACATTAATAAGGTCTTATTATGAAAGAATTACCGAATTGAATGACTTGACTTCCATAAGTTAATGATATGTCAATAAAGTTTGAGGTTATGTTTCCTTCATCAACCCCAATAAATTAACAATGTTTATGAAAATTATCGTTATTAGAATTAGATTGTTTATTATTTATCATAATGTTTAGAAAATGTCACAGATGAACTAGATTTAATCAAGTTCAAAGAATAACAGATTGCAAAAAAGTGTTTGTCCTATGATTCTGATGATATTGGTTGTGGAAATTAACAAATGTAACACTATGCAAAACGAAAACTGATTTAGATGGCCTCTGGTATTTCAGATCAACTGCCATGAATATAATAATACAAGTTTTAAAATCTGAATTTGTGCTTAATGCAAAAATAAAATGTTTGGGGCAATCTGTGTTCCTCATTTTTTATTGGAATGTCTTGAAGGTTATACCAGAGACCAATCTTCTTGTATATAAAAATCAAAATATGCTTGCTTATAAAGGTAAATATTCGGAACAAACGGTAACGGTTAATACGCACTTTTTTTTAATAAAACTTTTAGATTCTTCTTAATTACCATAAAAGACAACTATTTGCATTGGGGGCGGTTGAAAATGTTACATTTTTAATTTAAGTTACGTAAATTGAAAATTTGCTTTCGTATTTAGACACAACGCTTCACCATATGCAATTTGTAATGATTATTGTCATTTTATTATGTTGGTATTACTGATACTATATGGAAGGCTACATCATACCATCACCGACTTCATGGCAATATATTCAAAGGCGCGTAACCGAAAAAACCTACGGCTAGAAACCATTGATTTTCACTTTTTTTTAATATTAAATAGTACCTAAAGGAGGCGGGGGGTGAGAAAAACATCCCAGTTTTCAAGTAGTTAGGTTTGTGTAACATGGTTTGTGATTTAAAAGAAAGTGCCCCTTTATAACGCCTACTCGCGTCAAGGCAAAAAAAACATCCCAGTTTTCAAGTAGTTTAGCGGCAACGCTAGGTTTGTGTAACATGGTTTGTGATTCAAAAGAAAAAATCGTTAAACATCAATTCTTTAAAAAAAACACCCCAGGATTTATCTAGTTTGAATTCCAAACAATGTTTCTAACCAAATTAGTGCTTACCTAATTCACACAAATTGGTGGTATAACTAATTTTCTAGCCACTCGTTATCTTATACAGCCAGTGCAATGTAAAATATCAGTAATACCAACATATTAAAATAACAATAATATGGCAAACAGAGTGATTTGACAGTGAAAGCAAATTTTCAATTTACGTAACTAAAATTAAAAATGTAACATATTCAACCGCCCCCAATGCAAATAGTTGTCTTTTATGGTAATTAAGAAGAATCTAAAAGTTTTATAAAAAAAAGTGCGTAATAATATTTGGCTAATTTATATAGCGCCGTTTTCGTGAAAAATCACCTCAAGGGCGTATTAACCGTTACCGTTTGTTCCGAAGAATTACCCTTATAAATATTGGTAAATTTTTGAGATCGCTGGCAATGGTTAATATGCACTTTTTTTTTAAAACATCTTTTGATTCACCTTAATTACATTAAAAGACAACTATTTGCATTGGGGGAAGTGGAAAATATTTCATTCTAAATTTTGATTACGTAAAATTAAAATTAGCTTTCGTTCTGTGAAACGAGACCGTCCATTTTCAAACATTATTTTCAAATGTCATTTTGTTATGTTGGTATTCTTGTTACTGTACGATGCTCAGCGGCTACGCTACTGCTGGGCGGCTGAGCGGCTACGGCTACTGTGATGTTGAGCGGCTACGTACGCTAAGTTTGTGTGATATGGTTTATGATACAAAAGAAAGTGCCCCCTTTATACCGCCTGCTCGCGTCAAGGCAAGAAAAACATCCCAGTTTTCAAGTAGTTTAGCGGCTACACTAGGTTTGTGTAACATGGTTTGTGATACAAAAGAAAGTGCCCCTTTATAACCCCTACTCGCGTCAAAGCAAGAAAAACATCCCAGTTTTCAAATAGTTTAACGGCAACGCTAGGTTTGTGTAACACGGTTTTTGATACAAAAGTGAATGTATTATTTATAAAAAATAATTACCGAAATTAAAAACATGTTTTTTTCCGTCATTTTATTCCCAAAACTCCGATAATTTAGTACTTACCTTTCCAGATTTCGTGGTACCTTCAAAATCTTCTAGCCGTTCGTTATACATTCAAGTGTATCAGGAATACCAACATAACAAAGTGACAGCGAATGAGCTAATAGCTAATGGCGTACAATCTCACAAGACGAAAGCTAATTTTAATTTTACGTAATCGAAATTTAGAATGAAATATTTTCCACTTCCCCCAATGCAAATAGTTGTCTTTTAATGTAATTAAGGTGAATCAAAAGATTTTTTTTTAAAAAAGTGCATATTAACCGTTGCCAGCGATCTCCAAAAATTACCTAAATGTCTATATAAATGAGTTATCTATGTATTGCTATTTTTTAGGCATGGGATATGTTTATTATGTAATACCTTCTTTCCACCCCCGCGAAGGTTTCTGGATTATTACAACCACATGACAATACATCTGAAATGTTTTTTTAATCATTACAAAAAGTCTTGCGAAACTGTCAAAAATTTCACGATTTGAGAATGACATATTGCAAACATTGATCGTTCAATCAAAATTCAATTTTCAAATAAACTCTTTAAATTAATTAATGGAAGTATTCACCTATGGTACTAAACAAAATCAAATGCTTTGAATCTAATCAAAAATTATATTTATTTTAAATAGGTACCTATGTTAGGTACGAAATTTGATTGATTGTTCTTATGGAAAAAGTTCGGTTTATGGGCGAAATTCCTAAAAAATAAAACTAGTTATTTTTATACTAACTTTGGGCCGGGGAATCCGAATCTGAAAGAATTAGGTGGGGGCAAGCAAAAATAAACGAATTACACGACTTTAAAAATTTCGATACACAAACAATCTGCAATGAAATAATGACACATCTTTTTATGGGCGATACTCCGAAAGAAGAAATTTAATTATCTTTATACTAACTTTGGGCTGGGAAATCCGAATCTGAAAGAATTAGGTTACACTCGGCAATATTAACTGAGTTAACGACTGTACAATTTTGAATTCACAAACAATATAAAAGGCCATTTTGAACGCTTTCTGACAATAAATATCATAGAAAAAACCAAAGATATTACATATTACCATATAAAATTAAGTGTTGCCATTAAGCAATAATATCAATAACGTAAAAAAACATGTTTATATATTTCAGTAATTATTTTTTAATAAATTTTATTCACTTTTGTATCACAAACCATGTTACACAAACCTAACTTAGCCGCTAAACTACTTGAAAACTAGGATGTTTTCTTGCCTTGACGCGAGTAGGCGATACGAAGGGGGCACTTTCTTTTCTATCACAAACCATGTTACACAAACCTAGCGTAGCCGCTAAACTACTTGAAAACTGGGATGTTTTCTTGCCTTGACGCGAGTAGGCGCTACGAAGGGGGCACTTTCTTTTCTATCACAAACCATGTTACACAAACCTAGCGTAGCCGCTAAACTACTTGAAAACTGGGATGTTTTCTTGCCTTGACGCGAGTAGGCGCTACGAAGGGGGCACTTTCTTTTCTATCACAAACCATGTTACACAAACCTGTTATCTATTCACATTGATTCATATAATAACATTGATATTGGTGACCGGTCTACGTCACAACTTTTTAAGACTACGAATTTTCACACTTTTGGTCTAAGAATACGGTCGTTGAGATAGTCATAATTCATCAGGTTAATGTGAGTTATGTGATGAATTATCATGTGAGGAAGTATCGTGTCGAAAGTTTTACGTTATTGATATTATTGCTTATGGCAACACTTAATTTTATATGGTAATATGTAATATCTTTGGTTTTTCTATGATATTTATTGTCAGAAAGCGTCCAAAATGGCCTTTTATATTGTTTGTGAATTCAAAATTGTACAGTCGTTAACTCAGTTAATATTGCCGAGTGTAACCTAATTCTTTCAGATTCGGATTTCCCAGCCCAAAGTTAGTATAAAGATAATTAAATTTCTTCTTTCGGAGTATCGCCCATAAAAAGATGTGTCATTATTTCATTGCAGATTGTTTGTGTATCGAAATTTTTAAAGTCGTGTAATTCGTTTATTTTTGCTTGCCCCCACCTAATTCTTTCAGATTCGGATTCCCCGGCCCAAAGTTAGTATAAAAATAACTAGTTTTATTTTTTAGGAATTTCGCCCATAAACCGAACTTTACCCGTTCTTATAATGTACAAAAATGAATTTTTGTTATATATGAAAAATGAAAATTTGTAAAAAAAATTGCAAAAGGTGGCACACGAGCTGTTTGAAAATCTGAATGTAACGGGACTGAATATATTGAACGCAGAGGGGATCGCGGGAGAGGGAAAGGAGGGAGGAGGAGAACGCATGTGTGAAGGGGACATGGGAGGGGAAGGGGAGGCGGAAGGGGAATGGGAAAAGATATGCAGAGAGAAACAATTTCTTTATTAGTGGTATTGCAACGCATGTCCCCTCGCTAGTGTTATATAAAAATATATAATATACAAGAGATCTGGGGTTCGAGTCCCAGTTGCGACCACCTTTTTATTTTCCTGTCTTGTTCTATTTTGTGTTTTGTTTAGATTTATTAGTAGTACCTTCCTCCAAAATTATTTAATTGTAATAACACGTAATATTCACATTTTCAGAGACCCTGGCCATGAAGGGGCTGACCCTGAACTGCCTGGGCCGCAAGGACGAGGCGTATGAATACGTACGGCGCGGGCTGCGCAATGACTTGAAGTCGCACGTGTGCTGGCACGTGTACGGGCTGCTGCAGCGCTCCGACAAGAAGTACGATGAAGCCATCAAGTGTTATCGCAACGCACTCAAGTGGGACAAGGACAACATACAGATCCTGCGAGATCTGTCCCTGCTGCAGATCCAGATGAGGGATATGGAGGGTTATAAGGTTAACACATATTCTAATACACCAATGGCCAAATGAGCTAATGAACGCTTTTATTATTTCCGTGATGATTCACGGTTACTGAACTGTGATGGCAAAAAAATTTAACCACTCAGCAACGTCAGCATACACGTTAAGAGTGTTTAACCACAGAAACCAGAAATATGTCATTTTTAAATCAGTGGTTAGACGTATTGACTCTTTTCCACAAAAAACTATAAATGGATTTCAAAAGATTGTTCTTTTATCTAGTAAACTTATGTTTTAGATTTTGAGAAAAAAAAAATATTTTTAGAATAATAAGGTTATACCATAGGTCGTTCGCAGATTTGTTCAATTTTCAAAAAAGTACATTTCTTATACAACACCCATTTCAAATCATATAATCATGCAGTAAAATAAATCAATACATTATCTGGTAAACGTATGTTTCAGAATTTTAATTTTAGTTTAAATAAAATTATTAAAAAATATATACGGACATGTGTTTCTTGACGAAAATTGGTCGGTTTGTGCATTTATTTGTGCACTTACAAACAAATATATTTCGGATTTTTTTACATACTTATTTTGCTAAGACATTATTGACAAATCATAAATAATTTGATCGTAAAATAATTTCAGGAAGTATTTAATTTTAAATAATTTTGAACATCGCATTTTACCATTTTTATCGCAGCCCGTAAACACAAATTTCAGATTTCATTACGGGCCCAAACGCGGCCAGGAGAGCACGTCTTCGCGACGCTTTGAATAATAATATTTGGAAATGAAATTTGAAAACGAAATTTGAAATAAACACGAATTCCTTGATTCATGTTTGTTAAATCTACAGGGTTGCCCGAACGCAATTTTTCATGTTCATTGAATATTTTTTTGCAAAAATTTTTATAATTTCGAATATTTTTTTTTTTTTAAATTTTTCTTGTGTGAATACCGCACAAGAGTCCCAACTGCTCCAAAATATTTTTTTGGGGTAAATCTTTTTTACACACGCTCGACACTTGGGGGTAAACTGGTGAATGGGTTACGAAAAGTGGTGATAGTTACGAAAAATGACATGCGAACGGTAATCAATGCGAACGGTGATCGATTGCTCGGCGGGTCGGGCCTTTACGCACGCTTGTTTTTCGTGTTATTGTTATATTGTTAATGGACTATTTGTCCGTAAATAAATAAATAAATTATATACAGCGGGTACCCGGCATGCGTTTCATGGGCACTGTAACCTCGCGGTCAACTAAACTGTTATGGTTCCATCACAAGTCCCGGGAATTATAATGCAAGCGCCTGCACTATATAACATTATATACAGCGGGTACCCGGCATGCGTTGCAAGGCCACTCAAAGAAAGAAAGGGTTTGTGCACTTTAATTCTGTTTGTTGAAGTGCTTATTATTAATTATGCACACGAATAAATATTTCAAAATGCGACATTTTTTACAATCCAACTGAATATTACTCGTTTTTTTTCATGAATACCGCACAAGTCTGGAGCCAGTGGGACTATTGCATCCCCAATTTGGAGTATGTTGTAAGACTGAAGGTAGTGGGGAGGGGAAGGATATAGGGAAGAGGAAGGTGGGGAAGTACCTGGCTATTCACATCTGACCACTAAACACGGCTAAAGCCATTTCAAGCAACGTTTCAATTCTTAATGGTGGTCTTACACCAGGGCGATACTGAGAGTATCTTCCACTCTAATGGAACAAAAAACCAAAATATTAAAAAGAATATAACAAATTGTTTATTCATGTAGCTATCTACTTAATACCTACTGTGTTTACGCATTTCACTTGTATTTATTTATGTTTATGCACTTCAATATACAAATTACAAATAACTACTACTAATTAAAATTCTGGAAGCGAGAATAGTAATATAAAGTAGTAATAGTAGCGGGTAGCCCTAGCTCGAGTGAACAAAACCCTCAAAACTCGGATTGCCGCGGAACGAAATTTAGTTCTGAAAACGCCCGCTCGCGAGCCCTGATGTGTTAGCGCTAGTGTCGGAATCGAAGTTGTCATGTGCTGGTTATTCACTCTTAATATGACAATAGCAGTCATGTACAATAAGCGTGTTTTCACGTCAACACATATGTTTCCCCAGAAATCGTTATAACTTCGTTATTGTTCTAGTGACATCCCTAAAACAAAAAGTAAAAGGTCGATAACAAATCAAGCTGCACATCCCTATTGAAGTTGTCCATAGAAATATATGAAAAGACCTATTCTGTCAGATACACGGTTGATACATATCTTACTCGCCAAATTGCCTACGGGCCGCTAGACATTGTTAATTTTTGTTAAATATTCTTGTATGAAATGATAAAAAGTGAGGTGATTAAATTGTTTATTATACATTTATACAATAGAATAAGTATTGTTTTTTTTTTTTTTTTACATAATCCGTGATTTTAGTACCGTTTTCACATAAAAACATCTCGTGAGTCTTTTTTACATTTTTTTAATGTTTACATTCTAAATTTTAATATTTACAAATGTTAGCTGTAATTGTGAAGCGGAAATAACACAAAGTTTTCGTAAATCGGACATTTCGTTTAAGACATAAAAAGTGCATATTCGCGATAGATCGGAGTGGTTAATAAACATACGTTTCGTATCGCTATGCTGCAGCTCTTTCAAATGATGAGATACAAAATGTGCGTCGGTCTGTTTTCTCCAAAGGAAAAAGTGATCACTTTCTTGCATCTCTCTCACACTCCGCACCGTGTCGTTTCCCTAGACCACTACAATACTACTAGGCATGACGATAATTTTGAAAGTGTAACGGACGTGTTGTCGTCCTTACAAGACTGTAAATTATGAGGGCACCGGTGGCTGTGCACTCCTTCCCTTTTGTGTGCCAATGATGATGATTGAAGCTGGCCTCCCTACATCCAGTGGGTGGTGGCCCTGGATGCGCCTAGTTTCTGCCTGGGCCTGGTTGCCTTGGGAGTACCCAGAGTTAGGGCCGGCTGTAGCGGCAGGCACCAGGCACTCGTCCAGGCAGAACTTCAGCAGGAGGCAGCAGGTCGTAGGACTTCCAGAGGTAGGAAGTAGTAAAACAAGAAGAGTAGAATTGAACTTGAACTGAACGTAACATATTTATTGACAAATTTTCATAACATTTAAGGGGTACTTGTACCCGACAGCGTTCGGGCAGTGTTTTTATGAAAAAGTGGAGGGGTTTTCGTCCTCAGACCAAATGGTATAAATAGGGCGGTCATTATGTGGGCACCCTATTTTGCCGGTGTCACCGTTGAAGGCGGTCGCTTAAAATGTATTTTTTATAATATTTCTACAGAGTTAATTGTGTACATATGTGTTCGTTATTATACAGTAATCATGAAATAAACCAATTGTCTATTGCTAGATTTTTAGTTAGAGACGTTTAGCTCATTTTTGAGCTAAATCGCATAAAATATAAATTGATTTGCCGTTTGGCTGAATATCTGGTTATTTACAGTTACAATGTTATTTTTACGAGGTCCCCCGTAAGATGTGTTAATGAAACCTGTTTGTTTCACCATCTTACGGGGCACCTGGATTTTTAAAATCGGAAAAACGTATTTTTACCGAAATTTTTCTAAGTGTTTTTTGAGGGTCATTTATTGCCCTAGTTTGAGTAATTTAAGGGCTAGAGACTCAGGCTCTCTTTCCCTCGATGCCTTGTAGGACTGCGGAATGAAATTTCTTAGTTTCATTATCCTACAAGGATCGTAAGTTAAAATATTTAACAATATGTCAAAAAAAAGGAAACATAAAAAATACGTTTGAAATTATAAATTGACAAATGTCCCTGGTGGCAACCTGAGCATGATAGCGTTTATTTGTTGCACCGGGGGCATTGTACATGGTAAAATGAAAGTTTTTTATTAATACAATATTACAATTAGAATAACTTTAAATTCTAATTGGAAAACAAACATAAAAATATTTTCAACGAAAAAGATCGCTGGCGGTACGGTACTAACGAGCTCAGTGGGCAAGCGGATTTTTGGATTTCCAGCGAAATCTCAAAAAATGACCACTGAACTGTAGAGGATACCGCCAAGGATGTTTTTCGTTGAAAGAACATTTGAGGGTACGTAACACGTCGGTTACACTCCCCCCGTGCAGCTGTGCTGTACTAGTCATCACGACGTGTAGTAGGATGAGCAGGTGAAGCTGCATCGGTAGACGCGGGCGGCAGGATCACAGCGACCTTCACGGCAGGTCGGACGTAGACTCTGGTTCTCGTCTGGGTCCCGGCGGTCCTTACTTGGTCGTCTTCAGCAGGGATGGTGTCAAAGACTCGGCCGTGTATCCGGCTGATGTGGGTCCATGACAACCATGACACGGGGTCCATGACAACCATGATGAGGTTGACGGACTCCCCCCGTGTGAGGAGCGCCACTTCCTTGACAGTGGCACTGCTGGGGCAGGACGGGCTCGTCTTCGCTGCGCCGATGAGGAGTACCACGTCCTTGATAGTGGCACTGCTGGGGCAGGACGGGCTCGTCTTCGCTGCGCCGATGAGGATTACCACGTTCTTGACAGTGGCACTGCTGGGGCAGGGCGGGCTCGTCTTTACTGCACTGTTGAGGAGCACCACGTTCTTGACAGTGGTACTGCTGGGGCAGGGCGGGCTCGTCTTTACTGCACTGTTGAGGAGCACCACGTCTTTGACAGTGGCACTGCTGGGGCAGGGCGGGCTCGTCGTTGCTGCGGGATGTGGTTGGTCATCCATCTGTGCTGGCGCTTGGTACCTTTGTCCAAGCAGTGGAGCGGATCCGGCAGCTGTTCTCTGCTGATCGGCTGGCTGCCTCTGGTGGAGCAGAGGTGAGGGCGGCCCGGGACCAGAAGGTCCTGGCGGCAGTAAGGACCACTGCTCTGGCAGCGGAGCGGATCCGGCAGCTGTTCTCTGCTGATCGGCTGGCTGCCTTTGATGGAGCAGAGGTGAGGGCGGCCCGGGACCAGAAGGTCCAGGCGGCAGTGAGGACCAATGCTCTGGCAGCGGAGCGGATCCGGCAGCTGTTGTCTGCTGGTCGGCTGGCTGCCTCTGGTGGAGCAGAGGTGAGGGCGGCCCGGGACCAGAAGGTCCTGACGGCAGTAAGGACCACTGCTCTGGCAGCGGAGCGGATCCGGCAGCTGTTCTCTGCTGATCGGCTGGCTGCCTTTGATGGAGCAGAGGTGAGGGCGGCCCGGGACCAGAAGGTCCAGGCGGCAGTGAGGACCAATGCTCTGGCAGCGGAGCGGATCCGGCAGCTGTTCTCTGCTGATCGGCTGGCTGCCTTTGATGGAGCAGAGGTGAGAGCGGCCCGGGACCAGAAGGTCCAGGCGGCAGTGAGGACCAATGCTCTGGCAGCGGAGCGGATCCGGCAGCTGTTGTCTGCTGGTCGGCTGGCTGCCTCTGGTGGAGCAGAGGTGAGGGCGGCCCGGGACCAGAAGGTCCTGGCGGCAGTAAGGACCACTGCTCTGGCAGCGGAGCGGATCCGGCAGCTGTTGTCTGCTGGTCGGCTGGCTGCCTCTGATGGAGCAGAGGTGAGGGCGGCCCGGGACCAGAAGGTCCAGGCGGCAGTGGGGACCACTGCTCTGGCAGCGGAGCGGATCCGGCAGCTGTTGTCTGCTGGTCGGCTGGCTGCCTCTGGTGGAGCAGAGGTAATGGCGGCCCAGGACCAGAAAGTCCGGGCGGTATCGTGGTTGGGTCCCTCTTGTAGTAAGGGGCCGGTGGCGCAGGGCCTCCTGGCCCTTGCTGCGCTGGTGATGCGTACCTCTGGTCCATCAGAGGTACAGGTCCAACAAGCTCATCGCGTACGGCTTCTCGTTGCCTCAGGTTGAGCAGAGGTACGGGCGGCACGGGGCTGGAAGGTCCAGGCTGCATACATCTTCCCTGGAGTCGCCAAGCTTCTTCTTGGCCTGGATCTTTGTGGCCAGTTGACTCCAGGATTGCATCAGGTTTGGAAGGCGCTGTAGTTGCGGCTTCTGGTGATGCGTACTTCTGGTTTTCCAGAGGTACAGGTCCAACAGGCATCTCACGTATAGCTTCTGGTTGCCTTGTATTGTGCAGAGGCAAGGGCGGTACGGGGCCGGAAGGTCCAGGTTGCAGCCATCCAAAGCTCCCATTGTAATGAGGGGGCTGCGGCGCGCGGGCTCCAGGCCCTGGCTGCGCCGGTGATGCGTACCTCTGGTTTACCAGAGGCACAGGTCCGACGGGCATCTCTCGTACGGCTTCTGGTTGCCTTGTAATGTACAGAGGCAAGGGCGGTACGGGGCCGGAAGGTCCAGGTTGCAGCCATCCAAAGCTCCCATTGTAATGAGAGGGCTGCGGCGCGGGGCCTCCAGGCCCTGGCTGCGCCGGTGATGCGTACCTCTGGTTTACCAGAAGCACAGGTCCGACGGGCATCTCTCGTACGGCTTCTTGTTGCCTTGAATTGTGCAGAGGCAAGGGCGGTACGGGGCCGGAAGGTCCAGGTTGCAGCCATCCAAAGCTCCCATTGTAATGAGGGGGCTGCGGCGCGGGGCCTCCAGGCCCTGGCTGCGCCGGTGATGCGTACCTCTGGTTTACCAGAAGCACAGGTCCGACGGGCATCTCTCGTACGGCTTCTTGTTGCCTTGAATTGTGCAGAGGCAAGGGCGGTACGGGGCCGGAAGGTCCAGGCTGCATCCATCCGGGGCCCCCATCAGAGTGAGGGGACTGCGGCGCGGGGCCTCCAGGCCCTGGCTGCGCCGGTGAGGGGTGCCTCTGGTTTATCAGAGGCACAGGTCCAACGGGCATCTCTCGTACAGCTTCTTGTTGCCTTGTATTGTGCAGAGGCAAGGGCGGTACGGGGCCGGAAGGTCCAGGGTGCATCCATGATGCTTGTAGTTGCCAAGGTTCTCCTTGGTCCGGATGTCCATGGCTGGTTGGCTCCGAGGCAGTACTCGCTGCGACGAGTTGTGCCAGCCCTGCGGCACCGGGTTGTGCCAGCCCTGCAGTACTGGGTTGTGCCAGCCCTGCGGTGCCGGGTTGTGCGGGCCCTGTCGAATCTTTTGCCGGCAGGATCCCAGCACGGGGTTGTGCAGGCCCTGTCGCATCTTGTGCCGGCCCTACACGGGTTTGTAGTTGAAGGGCTGCATTCAGCCAATCAATACGTTTTTGTTGGCTGCGCAGCTGTCGTTGCAGCTGGCGCAGCGTGTCCTCAATAGATGTAGAGGGTGGTGTTCGCTCATTGTTGCTCTCTTCTGTGGAGCGTGCCATCTCAGTAGTAGAGCTTGGCGGGGGCACGAGCGTGGGCACTCGTGGCAATAGGTGTGGTGTCAGCCCTGGCATGAGACGCGGCATCAGGCGTGACATGGTATCAGGCGTGGCATCTAGGCGTGACGTCAAGCGTGGCATGTAGGCATGGCATCAGGCGTGGCATTAGCCCTAGCATGAGGCGTGGCATCAGGCGTGGCATCAGGCGTGGCATTAGACGATACGTCAGGCATGGCACGTAATCCACGTAGCAGGCGTGACCTCGGGCGTGACGTCAGGCGTGGCATTCGGGCGTGACGTCAGGCGTGGCGTGAGGCGTAGCTTCAGGCGTGATGTGACATCAGGCGTGGCATGAGGCGTGATGTCAGGCGTGGCACGTAGTCGTGGCTCAGGCGTGGCATTAGCCCTGGCATGAGGCGTGGCATCAGGCGTGACCTCAGGCGTGGCACGTAGGCGTGGCGTCAAGCATGGCATTCAGACGATACGTCAGGCATGGCATGTAGGCGTGGCATCAGACGTGGCATTAGCCCTGGCATGAGGCGTGACATCAGACGTGGCATTAGCCGTGATGTCAGGCGTGGCACGTAGGCGTGGCTTCAGGCGTCATGTGTCATCAGGCGTGGCACGCAAACGTGGCGTCAAGCATGGCATTCAGACGATACGTCAGGCGAAGGCTCAGGCGTGGCATCTAGGCGTGGCGTCAGGCGTGACCTCAGGCGTGAGACGTAGCGTCAGGCGTAGCGTCAGGCGTATCGTCAGGCGTAGCGTCAGGCGTAGGCTCAGGCATGGCGTGACATCAGGCGTGGTATCAGGCGTGGCATCAGGCGTGGGCGTGGGGTGCAGCTGATCCGGCTCGAAGGACCACTTGTAACGGACGTGTTGTCGTCCTTACAAGACTGTAAATTATGAGGGCACCGGTGGCTGTGCACTCCTTCCCTTTTGTGTGCCAATGATGATGATTGAAGCTGGCCTCCCTACATCCAGTGGGTGGTGGCCCTGGATGCGCCTAGTTTCTGCCTGGGCCTGGTTGCCTTGGGAGTACCCAGAGTTAGGGCCGGCTGTAGCGGCAGGCACCAGGCACTCGTCCAGGCAGAACTTCAGCAGGAGGCAGCAGGTCGTAGGACTTCCAGAGGTAGGAAGTAGTAAAACAAGAAGAGTAGAATTGAACTTGAACTGAACGTAACATATTTATTGACAAATTTTCATAACATTTAAGGGGTACTTGTACCCGACAGCGTTCGGGCAGTGTTTTTATGAAAAAGTGGAGGGGTTTTCGTCCTCAGACCAAATGGTATAAATAGGGCGGTCATTATGTGGGCACCCTATTTTGCCGGTGTCACCGTTGAAGGCGGTCGCTTAAAATGTATTTTTTATAATATTTCTACAGAGTTAATTGTGTACATATGTGTTCGTTATTATACAGTAATCATGAAATAAACCAATTGTCTATTGCTAGATTTTTAGTTAGAGACGTTTAGCTCATTTTTGAGCTAAATCGCATAAAATATAAATTGATTTGCCGTTTGGCTGAATATCTGGTTATTTACAGTTACAATGTTATTTTTACGAGGTCCCCCGTAAGATGTGTTAATGAAACCTGTTTGTTTCACCATCTTACGGGGCACCTGGATTTTTAAAATCGGAAAAACGTATTTTTACCGAAATTTTTCTAAGTGTTTTTTGAGGGTCATTTATTGCCCTAGTTTGAGTAATTTAAGGGCTAGAGACTCAGGCTCTCTTTCCCTCGATGCCTTGTAGGACTGCGGAATGAAATTTCTTAGTTTCATTATCCTACAAGGATCGTAAGTTAAAATATTTAACAATATGTCAAAAAAAAGGAAACATAAAAAATACGTTTGAAATTATAAATTGACAAATGTCCCTGGTGGCAACCTGAGCATGATAGCGTTTATTTGTTGCACCGGGGGCATTGTACATGGTAAAATGAAAGTTTTTTATTAATACAATATTACAATTAGAATAACTTTAAATTCTAATTGGAAAACAAACATAAAAATATTTTCAACGAAAAAGATCGCTGGCGGTACGGTACTAACGAGCTCAGTGGGCAAGCGGATTTTTGGATTTCCAGCGAAATCTCAAAAAATGACCACTGAACTGTAGAGGATACCGCCAAGGATGTTTTTCGTTGAAAGAACATTTGAGGGTACGTAACACGTCGGTTACAGAAAGGATAATATTGAAGTGCGAGTGAATTCCAAAAATTTAAAGATGTGAAATGTCAATGCGCCGATGGTTTTGCTTTTATTAATTTTTTTTTTTTACATGAGCTCCAGACAGGAGGCCCAGAGGAAAATGAGGTAAATTTTCGTTACTGGTGTCCACGCGTGTTACTAATAATTTTTAGAAAAAAACTTTAGATTCCCCTTAATTACTATAAAAGGAAACATTTTGCATTTCGGGCGGCAGAAAATTATTATGCATTTTAATTTTCAATTGCGTAAATTAAAATTCACTTCGCGAGCCTACACAATGTCAAATCGCTGTCACTGTTATGTTGGTATCCCTGATGCATTGCAAAGAACTAAATACGACTGTGGCTAACTTCGTGGGATACATGAAAACACAACAGAATTATAAAAATAAAAAACATGCATATTAGGTAAGCACTACTTTGACGAAATTCTGAAAATAAAATGTATAAAGACCTCTAGGCAAGTTTTTTTACATTGAAATTATTTTTTTATAGCTAAAAATCATGGTAAATATGCATTTAGTCCACCTCACGGATAATACGGAACTTTAAGGTAAAACTACGAAAGCTGCATGTCATCATAATTTTAAAAAACATCCCAGGTTTTGAATCGTTTGTTTGGCAAAGCAGGGTTTGTCTAGTGGGTTTGTGTAATTATGATTGATTGTCTGTGAAATAAAAATGGTAAAATTATTTTCGAATTCTGAACCAAATTTAGAGAAAATGATTAAAGTAGTTAAAATTTTTTCAGATGATATTAAAATGACTTTTGGTTTAGATAAATGTACAACGATCCATATAGAGAAAGGTAAAATTGTAGATGGAGACGAGGGTATATTTAGAAACTTCAAAATTGAAAGTATGAAAGGGGATGAGGTTTATAAATATTTAGGATATCCGCAATCAAATAGATTAGATCATACTAGTATTAAAAATGATATTAGGATTAAATTTAAAACTAGGATCAGAAATTTTTTAAAATGCAATCTATCTGCTAAAAATTTAGTACAGGCAATAAATACTTGGGCAATACCTCTATTAATTTACTCATTTGGCATAATTAAATGGTCTAATACAGATTTAGATAGCTTAGAACGATTAATTAGAACTACGTTAACAAAGTTTAATTGCCATCATCCAAATTCAGCTATAGAACAAATTAATTTACCTAGAAATTTAGGAGGTAGAGGTATAGTCAAAATAACATCTTTAAAACATAATCAGGTAAAAATGCTAAGAAATTTTTTCCATTGGAAAGCTGATGCACAAAATAATTTGCAAGGCAGATAGAAATATTTCGCCATTAAATTTATACGACGAGAATGCCAGCATTCTTATAAATACCAACCAGGAATTATTAGATTCCTGGTCAAATAAAATTCTTCACACAAAACACTTCAATTATCTCAACCAAACATATGTTGACAAATTTTCGTCAAACAAATGGTTGAGTATTGGAGAGTTGAGCGCAGAAATAGAAAGCTTTATGCTTGCCATTCAAGATAGAGTCATTAATACTAAAAATTATAGGAAGCATATCACCAAAGATAAATTTAAAAAAAATGATGATTTATGTAGAAAATGTTTGGCTTTTCCGGAAACTATAGAACATATTATATCGGGATGTTCTGTGTTAGTGCCGTCCGAGCATACATTTAGGCACAATCAAGTTTTAAAAATAATTCACCAAAGTTTGGTAATTAAACATAACTTGATTGACCGCCGTAATGTACCATATTATGAATATGAACCAAATTCATTTTTAGAAAATGAATTTTATAAAATTTATTATGATAAAACTATTCTAACAGACAGAACAATTAGTCATAATAGACCCGATATAGTTTTACATGACAAAATTAAAAAAATAACTTATATCATTGATGTCGCTATTCCAAATTCTTGTAATATTCAGAAAACTGTTTCTGAAAAAATAAGAAAATATACAGATTTCGAAATGAGATTAAAAGAATTTGGCATTCTCAGACTATAAAAATATTACCATTTGTTATTTCGGCTACTGGCATTATACCTAGCTCTCTCATTCAAAAATTAGGCGTATTAGATTTGTCAAAAAAATTGTATATAAAAATGCAAAAGTCGGTCATTTTAAATACATGTAGGATTACGAAAGATTTTTTAAATATTTATATTGAGGGATCAGTAGGATTTATCGGACCAGTTAGGATTTCATCAGAGCCGAACCCTCTGATATGAAAATATCAGAGTCGGTGAAATATTTTCTCATTATGTTTCTGGTGGATTGATGTATTGTTTTTTATTTACTATTCTTATATAGTGCACTTACATTGCGTGAATTTACTAGATAGTCATTTGTGGAAAAGTGTGTTTAGTCTTTCATTTGGGAAAGATTTAACCTGGACATAAAATCTGGAGCACCGTAAATGGCGTTACCGCGTAAGCGAATTAAATTAAAATCTTAATCTTGTTTGAATAAAAAATATTCCGTATTAACACAGGTTCGTTTACATTATATTATTAATTCTGTTTTTCATAATTACGCGCGTCTTCGTGTATCCCACGAAGATGGCTACGGTCGTATTTAGCTCTTGTTAATGCATCAGGTATACCAACATAACAGTGACGTACTTAATGGCCGCGGATTGTTGCCGTATCGGTTCGCGAAGTGAATTTTAATTTACGCAATTGAAAATTAAAATGCATAATTTTCCCAACCCGAAATGCAAAAAGTTTCCTTTTATAGTAGTTAAGGTGATTCTAAAGTTTTTTTCTAAAAATTATTAGTAATAAGTGTGGACACCAGTATTGAAAAATTACCGAAAATAATTTCCCTCAAGGCCTATGTCATCTTTGGGGATGCTGTGTGGAGGGTTTTTTTAGGGAAAGGGAGAGGAGAGTTCTGGGAAGGAAAAGGGTTTAAGGGGTGGGTAGGAATCTGGGGTTCGATGTATCTAGATGTACAGTGTATCTAGTGTACCTAGACAAACCTCACCCCATGAACCCGGGCACCCCTGCTAAATCACCAAACGTAGCAAACCACTTGGTGTGACCTATGGCAGAGGTGTTGGTTATCCAATAAAGGTTCCCGGGGTGGCAGTACCACCTCATTGAAAAGTCATTAAAAGCTGTGAAATAAATAATTTTAAATTTTTCAAGCGAATAAAATTTTTCGAAATTAAAATGTTAAATTTGTCTCCCGTGACATAAATACTCACTTTTCGCGATAATTAAGCTAAATCTAACTGTTTGAATACAAAATATTCCGTATTAACGAGTAAGCGGAGTAAGACATAATTAATGATCGGTTAATCAGGTAAAAGAAAGAAACCAAGTTGCGCGGAGTGCGGCGTGATCGTCTGCCTTTCTGTGATTTGTCAATAAATGAATCTGACAGTATACAGATACAGGTGACTCGCACAGAAATATCACTATTCCTCCTGTTTACGAATTACTATAATGGCACGCAAATTGCTGTGAAACATGACAGTGACTAATGTGTGTGTGTTTTGTGAAATTCCTATTATTCCAATTTCTTACCACACGGGTTTCTTGTTAGCCCGTGGCGTGCGTGCCCTTCGAATCTGAGTTTTAAATTTTGCCCCTTGAATGAAAGTTCTAGGTAAATACCGATGCATTTCTTTGATTAATAAAAAACAGGGCTTTCATTCTAAATTATGATTGGTTCGGAGTTATGGCCGTGAAATAAAGCTTCCTTATTGGCTAATGATGTTCAAATTCATGCCACTAGAGTTTTAGAAAGAAATATTAATTTCTTGAGATTTATTCAAGACGTCAGTCCATTTTGAGTGCCACAAGTTTAGAGTGTAATTATTTTGATAATAAAAAATACTTTTTTTAGACAAGTATCAAATGTTTTCTTGCAATTCAAGTGAAAAAATTGAAAATTAAACGATTTATTTTCCTTTTATCCTGTTTTCTGTAAAATGTAGTCTTGTTTTCGATCCTCTGTTTTCACCTATTTATTTCTATATTAAGTTGAGTGGTTTTGTACATGTATCTTGTTTAGTTAGTTTAGAGAGGACAGACTGCCAAACAATGCGGTTTTGGGGCACACTCTTCACGTTCGCCTCATTCACGTTCATACATTGTCTCATACATACTCTTCTATTAATCTGACTCTTGACATGGCCTGACTCAAGTATCTGGTTCGCTTGTCTTCCTCGGGCGTCCCCGACTCCTTCTACCGTTCACTTTTGCGTCGTATACTCTCCTTACACTCCTTTCTTTGTTAATTTGCTTTACATGCCCAAACCAACTGAGGTTACCTTTCTTAATCTTACTCATTACGCTTACATTCCTTGCATTCTTTACGATTAGACATGGTTTTACTACACATACGCCTTAGGTATCTCATTTCTACAGCATTAATTTCTTTCATTATTCCTCTGCCAGGTTAATGCCTCATTACCATACATCAGGGTAGGTACCAGCACTCCATTGTGATCTGCTAGCTTTGGAACTAACTGTTAGACAGCGGAACTGAACTAGACATGAACTGCAATGTTTGGCCATTCAAATCTGTCCTAATTTTATATACATTTGGCATAAAAATATTCATAAATCTTAATTTTGTGCTGGCGATAAGGCTAGCATCGGGCGCCGCGATTTTTCTCGCGCACGCCATGTGTTAATACCTTGTTTTGTTATTACTTGTATTCAATGCTTCCATAGTGTCCTTTGGGAAAGGGGGGTGGGATAGACCCTGTCCGTGCATACAGCCAGGCGAACACACACCGGAGCGGTTTTCCCGCAATCCTCCCGCGCCTCCCCCAATGATATGCGTAAGCCTGAGGAATAGCCGCGTGATCTCGACGTCTTTCCGCCCCCCCTCCGACAACCCGACGCTCATCTTTTCCCCAGGGTCTTCTAAAACTTTCTCTTCTTTCCCACATATATTTCTTCGAGGCAAAATCGGGGAGCCGGCTAAAGGGCGCGGACTCCGGGTTTCGTCTGCGGTTAGGCCGATAGCCATGCACATTGTCATTGGGACTGCCTGGTGGTTTGTGGAATACCTTCTCTGAATATATTCTTTTTATGCATTTTATTATCTCTTTGTTATTATTGTAAATACTTGCATTATATTATTACTGTTATTTTTTTAAAATTTTTTTTTTTTATTTCTCTTATTCCAGGCTTCCTCAACCGGGCGCAGCTCTTATTTTTTATATTTTTTTACTTATTAACACTTTTATCTGTATATATTATTTATCCTATACATTTCAGAAGAATCATTCCACGGGCTGCAACATTTATTATTTTTTTGTATTATGTTAATGTAAGTACTTGCATACTGCTTTCTAACCCCGTATGCATGGACATTGGAGGGTCTAGAGTCGTTCAAATAAATGTAGCTTCGTTCAATAAAATAGAGTCCTGAGGTGTACGGTGAAGGAGGAAACCATATGTTTCCTTAGAACGCCGTGGGAAAGTGGTTGGACACCCTCCAATGTCCTTTGGTTAACCAAGCTTTTGCAATTTCAGGATACCCGTTACCAGCTGTTCATGCTGAACCCCACCCAGCGCACCTCCTGGATCGGATTCGCCATGAGCTACCACCTCCTGGAGGACTACGACACGGCCCACAGCATCCTGGAGACCTTCCGCCGCTCCCAGATGAAGGTGCAGTACGACTACGAGCACTCGGAGCTGCTGCTCTACCAGAACCTGGTACTGGCCGAGTCTGGGCAGCATGATCGGGCCCTCAAGCACCTGGACAAGTTCCACCATCAGATCCTGGATAAACTGGCCATAATGGAGACAAAGGGAGAGTTCACGCTCAAACTGAACAGGTATTATTTTACGGCCTATCATTTGTATTGGTTGATTATTACTTTTTTATTATTCTTATTAAAGAGTAGCTGGCATGCGTTACGATGCCACTCAAAGAAAGATAGTTTTGTGTTTTGATTCTGTTTATTGAAGTGCTTTTGGATACACAATATTTTTGTTTTTCCGTTTGGTGCATACTTGGAACAAATCATAAGATTTTCCCTATAGAGTCCATCGGAGAAGCATGGATTTTCCAAATTCACCCTGTGCTATCTCCCTCTGTTTGCTATGTCTCCTTTGCAATCCCTCCCTCTGTCCCTCTTCCACCACCCTTTTGTCGCCCCCACCTGTGTCCTTACCCATGCGACCCCACTACCGTGTTCCCCTTAGGGGCCTTCCATAAATTACGTCAAATTTTCATGATTTTTTCATATTTTTTTCATGATTTTTTGACCCCCCTACCATCCCTGCCACACATCGTGACATTTGTGAGACCCCCTCCCCCCTAGTATGACGTCACATGGTTTGCAATTTCACATCTAAAAATAATCAAAACAGTAGTTCAAATTTTTTTAAAGTTTTGCATTTTAATAATTTAGATTTTTACATGTCGTCGCTTTAGTTCGTATTTGTTCAACAGACCATTATAAAATTTTTCAGGAGAAGAAAGTTTTCTTTCATTATCTCAATAAAACATTATGAAGAGTGTTTATGATAAAGCTATTTCCGTGTAGGTAAAGGTTCAATTAGTTTAAATAATTCTTAATTCAGTGATTAACTATGCCTTTTCATACTTTATTATTAATTTTAAAGTGAAGATTGAACAAAAACTCAAATGGTCTGTTGTACAAATACGAACTGAGGCGACGATGTGACTTCACAGAGCTGATGACCCCCCATACCCCTTTTCACACAATGTCACACTTCTCTCCCTCTTACGTTCTCCTTCCACCTTCCCTCTCTCTTGTTTGCTTCTTGCAAACCCCCCTTAGTTCCCCTCCCCCCTCCCAGATACCCCTCCCCCTCCCGGATTCCCCTCTTCCTTCCCTCCATGCCGCTAAACTATTTGAAATACGCACACTTCTCACAGCTGTCCATGTGAGTAGCATGGATTTTTCAAATTTTCCCCCTCCTATCTGCTACTATGCCTCCTTTGCAATACCCCCTCCCCCCTGTGTTCCCCTACCCCCTTCCCCACCTCCCCACATGTAGCACTGCTTATGCTACTACTACTTTTGGCATTAATAGTTAAATGAAACAAGTGCATTTTCTCAGTAACATTATAAGCATTTTGAATAAATAATTATTTATTAATAAAATTATTTTGATAACTATGCACCTACTTTTTATTTGTGTGATACGATAAGTATATCCAATTTTGTGTTTTATCAATCATAATTGATATGTTTGTGTAATATGAGTCCCATTATAACATTTTTAGATTCCAAGAGGCGGAGGAGATCTACACGGAGCTGATGCGCCGCAATCCCGAGAACGTGCTGTATTACAGCAAGCTGATGGAGGCCAAGCAGATTACCTCAGACGAGGCCCGTGTGGCCTTCTTCCAGCAGTGCCGCGCCGACCATCCTCGCGCCATCGCCCCGCGCCGCCTGCCGCTGTCCTTTGCCACGGGAGACAGCTTCAAGAAGCTGGTGGACCAGTACCTCAGGACGGGCTTGCATAAAGGAGTGCCACCGCTATTTGTCGACTTGAGGTGACCACCTTTTCATTATTTGTTATTTGTATTGCTAAAGGGTCGTCCATTAATCACGTGATGTTTTTTTTAGCAACCCCTTCCCCCCCTGGTGATATGTGGTGAGGTTTTAGACTACCCCCCCTCCCCACCCGAAATCACGTGTATTTTTTTAGTACAAAGTATAGGACGTTCACCTTTAGAAATCATGCGTTCAATGAAAAATAAATACACGTGATATCTCATTTTCCCCCCCCCCACCCTCTCGTGCTGTTTTGTGATTTTTTTCCGATCACGTGATTAATGGACGACCCCTTACCCAGTATTAGCCCTGTCCACACACCGCGCTCCTACCTTTGAGGCAGTTCACAGCATTTTTAATATTGACCCCTCAGGCCGTAGGCCTATTTTGCCAGAGGGTCAAAATATTTCCACTTTGCAATAAAATGCAAATAAATGGAACATACCCGAAAAATAAAAACAAATTTACAAATTTTATAAATCGAAAATCTTTTTAAAAATGGCTCACCTTACATTTTTTCTAACTAAAATTACTGATAATGAAATTTTTTTAATGACAACAAAATGTATTATAAACGTTATTGTCAATTCACTTTTTTGTTGTGTCATGTAACAATAATAAAATTTCTAAATTTTTATAATTTTATTTCAAATTGCAGTCAGAAACTTTGGTTTCATAAAGGTTTTCAATTTAATTGATTTGTGGTTAACTTTTAGATTTTAATATAAAGCGTGGTGTTTTCTCTTTCTAACCACGATAGTGAGGAAGACAATGATTTCTGTGAGATCTTTATGAGTTATTCTTAAAACCAAACCAATTAGTTTGAGGGGTTAACATCACGCCTCTTAATTAGATCAAGGAAGGTTTTCCTGATTAAATATGGCCCACACGAATCATGAAATTTGGCCCTTACCTACTAGCATCGTTCAAAACAGACTTTATTTTGTATGAAATATACCATAGGTTCTTTTTCTTCTTTGTGCGTTCTGGAATCGTGGAACATGGATTTTTTTCTATTGAGCTGTGGCGAGATGTTCAAACGTATGGATGGATTTTTTTTACTACAGAGTAATGGTACTCTGTTCAAACTGTAGTAATATTATAATCCAAGAGAAAACCGCCACTGTATATTATGATATAATAACGTTTGTTTTGACAGATGGGTGCTGTGAGAAATTAAGAACAGTATAACATTCTCAATGTCTCTGAGACTATGGAGGTTAAGGTCTGCGTACTTACAACAATTTTTATATTAAATCTGTTTTCCTTTTCACATTATGGTAAACCTTCCAATTGTTTAAATTTCTAGATCCCTTTACCTGGACAAATCCAAAGTGTCCACGATAGAGTCCCTGCTCAACCAGTACATGGAGTGCCTGAGCAAGGACGCACACTTCTCCCACGAGGACGGGTCGGGCAAGCAGCCGGCCAGCGCGCTGTTGTGGACTTACTACTTTGCAGCGCAGCACTTTGACCACCTCGGTGACACCAAGAAGGCCTTGTTCTACATAGATGCTGCCATCGAACACACGCCAACGCTCATTGAGCTTTTTGTCACCAAGGGAAGGATATATAAGGTGAGGGTTTTTTTATTATTTAGAATTGAGGGTAATATGTACAGAAAAGTGGGACTCGGTTAAAAGGCACATTTTATTTTAAAAACGCTTTGAATCAACCATAACAATGAAAAATAACTATTTCAGTAACCGTAAATAGAGAATATTGTTATATTTTTCAAGGCTGCCTTTACATGCGTAAGTTTTTCCCGTAAGTTGCTTGTGTAAGTGACTTATGGCAAAATTACCTATGTAAACAACGCCGTAAGTCACTTAACATAATTTATAGCATTTATTTTTATTTATTTATTTTTTTAACTTTATGAGTAAAATCTCAAATTATAATATTTAATTAAATGAAGACAATATTAGCGAAACCCAATCAAAAATCTGGAGACAGAAATATCAGAAAAAGATATTGGTTCCTCTGGGACTTGAACCCAGGGCCCTTTGTTGACATGACAAGAGCTCTACCAACTGAGCTATGGAACCCATTTCTAATTCGGTCACTTTTAACTGTATCATACTTTCTTAACGCACATATTATTGGCTGCTATCTTTATATATGATTGCAAGATTCAACTCAAACTAAATGCTTTAATAATTTTTTCTAAGGGGTTGAAATTGCATGATTCTGAGTTGTCGTGGAACTGAAATTATCTCTCAAAAACAATATAAAAAATATAAATAACCTAGATGACACTCAAATAAGCTAAACTAAAAAAATTTCTGATTCCAAAAACTCAAGAGATATCGTTTATTTTTCAGGTGTAAAAAGCTTTCTGAAAATGAGCATCATTCAGATAAAATTAAAGAATTTCATTCAATTTCCTGTTAACGTGAATAAAAATGCATGGAGAATTGTTTTTCTCAAGCCAACTTCTATTTCTCAAGCCAACTTCTATTTCAACACTTTATTTGGGCCCTTTCACCTTTATTGACAAAATTTGCGTAAATTTGATGGCAGCAAATCATTTTACCGCAAATAAACTTTCAGATGTATTACTGTGAGCATTTACATAAGTTGAACTTCCAAATAACTTTGGTGAGCAATAATTACCACAAGGATGCATTATGTAAAGGCTCCTGACTTATGAGTGTATAGTTAGCCTATTAGCAATTTCATTAAAAAAAAGAATAATTTGACTTATTTTCTTTACACCATGTTTTTACATAATTCATGCAATTTTTAATTAAACCTTACTTTTTTATGAATCTACTTCAGGTTCATATTTTGGTTAAAATAAGAGAAACAAAAAACGAACCTTTGGACTTTCACATCAATAACAATGGCCACCAAGAGAACAATTGATTTTTGTTTTCATGAAATAACTATTAAAATGCATTATTTTTCATTTCTGAAAACGGTTGGGAAGAGTACATGGCTGTTCCAATTTGGTCAATAAACTAATTAAATTTTTTTATCCCACATATTGTGCATTTTCATTTGTTTAATATTTTTTTGTTCATATTTCAGCATGCTGGTGACCCCAAAGAGGCGTACCGCTGGTTGGAGGAAGCGCAGGCGCTGGACACGGCCGACCGCTACATCAACAGCAAGTGCGCCAAGTACATGCTGCGCGCTGGCAAGATATGGGAGGCAGAGGAAATGTGCGCCAAGTTCACAAGAGAAGGTAAGCTAATTTTCTTTAAACTATCAGACGTACTGGGATAAGAATATTTGAATTTACCACGGGTGGAACTATTTCTCGTAGGAATGCATTTCACTTAGCCCCAGTTGTTTTTCTGTTTTGGGAGGTTGTGCCTTCCCAAACTGTCAGGTTATTCGTAAACTGGAAATGTTTATCATTCTTAAAAAAAAAAAGAAAGATAACAGTCATTAAAATAAAACCCCATTATTTCGAGTTCCGCAGCCGCCCCTTCAAATTCAGATAACTATTTGTAGTAAATTCGTAATAATATGACTTATTCTCGTGTAAATCAAATTTTTGCGGTCTTTCGTCCCTTCAAATTTGGATATTTGTCGAGATTTGCGAAATATTTTTGCACAAATTGACAAACAAATTTTCATGCAGTGATCAAAATAAATTTCGAATTACGAATTGAAATGTTTGTTCAATTGTAGTATGAATTTTTTTTTTTTTTTTGGCAATAATTTCAAGTTACACCTTTTTTGAATTATCGGAATGAGATTCTACTGTAATACAATACATAAAATATTAGTGCATTACAAAGGGAGAATTCTAAGCCAATTGTATTCTTTTATGGAAATTGTTCTAGCTCTGTTGATCTCGGAGCCCTTTGATAAAAAAATTGATTTAATCATAGCACACAAAAATTATCTCTTGGCTTGTGGACAAAATGCTTATTTAATTTATCTTGACACATAAGTTACACCTACATTCTAATTTGTTTTGATGTATGTTCAACTAATTATAAAATAAATACATAAACATACCATATATAATTAAAAGCTTTATATAATTAGGATGACATCTAAGTGACCCCTTAAATACCTATTTTTATCTATAGGTGAGGGTTTATAACTTTTTTTAGCCTACCATCTCTTGTATTATTGGTCATTTAAAATTTCGCCTTGAATGGAAGCCTTAAATTAGTTAAAAGTTCCTGTCAACAGATGTCTCACTGGTCAGGATTTTTTTATAGTGCCACTTAAAACTGGTTTTGTCTTTGCGATTTTCATTGATCTTTAAAATGAATCTGGTTTTAAAATATAGATGGAGCTGTAGATTCCAAAAATAAATGATGTTAGAAAATTGATTATTTTACTTTACTAAATAAGAATATGCTTTTATTTGAAATTTTTTGAAATTTTCATTTTCTTGCCATATAACCCGTAATTTTATTATTCCTTGTTAGTAAACATACATACTTATAAACATACTTATGTTTCTTTTTGGATTGCCCACTGTGGAAAACTAGCGCATTTCTTTTTATACAAATTGATGGCCCAGTATTAAATGGAAACAAGTCTGAAAAACCATATGGGTATCAAAAGATACGATACGGGTATCAAAAGATACAATATGGTTATCAAAATATACAATATGGGTATCAAAAGATACTATGTATATGGGTATCAAAAGATACGATGTGGGTATCAAAAGATATGATGTGGATATCAAAAGATATGATACGGGTGTCAAAAGATACAATATGGTGTTAGGGTGCCTCGATGTCGGCTTCTAAACCAACACCAGGGCCCAAACACGTCCCTGACTAGCTCTCAGCGGGACTATGGTACTCTCTATTCAGGGGGGTGGGCAGCTCAAGGCTAGGGAACTTCTCTCCATCCTCCGGTGACCCACGGGATCCTCACTGGTCAACAATCCTCCCGCCGTAGCAGAATAATAACAATGTTAAATCATTTAGACATGTATTGTAAACTCAAACACATACATAGGTTTCTACAGTACAATTCAATTACAAGAAAAGCAAATTACACAAACCTAGCTAAAGTGTTTAACTCTCTCTGACTCTCTCTCAAAACGAAACTCTCCGAGTCGTGATTTCCGCGGGGGCCCTACATTTCACTGAATTACGGACAACATTTAAGGAGGAAATCAAGATACAGCTTACATGTAGGTTGGCAGGAACCTCGTCTCATGTGGCAGCTTCATCAGGCACTTTCGTAGTCTAAATAGACCGAACTATAGTGGCAAAAGACTGATTCTACTCAAAAGTATTTCAATAATACATCGCGGCCCCATTGAATTGGGTCCGCCGGCTACAAGGGAGCCGCGAGCGTGCGTTCTCAAAGGCGCTCAGATTTCTTCTGGCGAGCGCAGCGGGAATGCCGATTGGCAGGGCACGGGGGCGAGGCAAAGGGAAACAGGATACGGGGCGGGGAGAGGCGGCGGCCGAACTGCGGGCTCGCTGCGTTCTCGAAACTACTCGCTTCAAGGGCGTATCGTAACACTTCCCCCCGCGCTTGGAAAAAAAGCGACGTGGCAATGGAGCTGTAGGAAAAAAAATCCTCTTAAACTTCCATTGGGGTTTTTGAGAGATTCGTTGCTTGAGAGATGCCTAGCTAGAACATGCAATTTATGTTATAGTTTAGGTCACAATGTTTGTAGGGAATGGGTGAGGGGTACATACAATGTTTGGAAAAGAACAGTTTTGGTGAAAGTACATGGTGTGAAACAACATACAAGATTATGCAATTGAAAGATGACAATACATGGTTATGCAATTGAACAAAATAACAATACATGGTTATGCAATTGAAAAATAACAATACATGGTTATGCAATTGAAAAATAACAATACATGGTTATGCAATTGAAAAATAACAATTCATATTTGTACAATCGAAGAACAAAAAAACAAGAACAAAAATGCCTGTGTGATTCTAAAGTTTCATTGGTCTGGGAGCTAAGTTTGCGAAGCGTGGATTTGTTTGGTTTCGGAGAATTTCGAAGAGGAGGACGTGGTTTCACAGATTCTAAGGATTACATTATCACTGTAGTCAGACCCCTTTGAGATAACACTCAAAAGTACACTTGGGCCTTAGAAAACACTTGGTTTTGTCGAAGACGTCGAAGTTCATGAAGTGGAGACTGTGGTTGCTGTGCCGCGACTATGGTTACAGAGGTCATTGAGGAGGAGAATCCAGTGTCTGCAGACATACCAGTACGAATCCTAAAGTGTTATTAAGGTAAACACGGATCGTATATAATGGTTATTGAAGCATAATGTAGCTCAACATAACTTGTATTGGTACGCATTCAGCGAATACTGGAAGTCAAGGTAATGATGGTTTACACATGACGATATATGCGTCACTGCATGACAGCGCAAGAGACGACATGGTTGGCATTGATAGCAAGAGTAAGAACAAACCTAGGAGCTAGCGTGCCCAAAAGGTGGTTCAGAGTGTCATAATGTATAGTGGGACAACTCAACTTGCTGTGGCACGACAAAACAACATACATATGAGCGGTATGGTCTGTGCTTTCAGGAACAAATGCGTAGAAAAATGGCAGCAGGAGGGACCTAGTAACCACAGCGCGTGCTGTCAGGAAGTGGAGCTCAGCTTGGCTGTTGGTGATGACATCCGCCTGGGCTTCTTTTTAATCCGGGAGAAATTATTATTAGAGCAAAATTCTTGAAGTTTACCTGCCTAGGGACCAATGAAGAAAAGGTTTGGAGAGAAACAAAATGTGTCCAGATAATGAAATAAACGAAGTTTTAACCACCGACCCAGAGAGTGACGAAGAGAGAGTTTTCTAACTAAATTGTGATTACATGAACATTTTCCTTTACCAGAATGGCTTGGCGTTTGCCGAGTGACAATATGTCTTGGTTAAAAAAACAACCGGCCTTCCATGGCCTATGTTAACATAAAGGTGGTAACATTTTTTGTAGAATTTCAAAGAACAAGACAAAGAAGTCGTGAATGAGTCACGGTAAAAGCAGAGAAACCAATTCATGAATAAAGGTTGTCAAAAGGAGACAGACGGTACGCCAAGTGCATATCGTACATATCCAACATTCATGAATGTGTTTCGTAAAATTGAGAAAAAGAACAAAAGGTGAGACATATGCAGAGAGTGAGGGAGAAAGCCTGCTGATAATTGGTTAATTTACCAATTCGCACTCCCAGTGAGGGCGAATTATGGTTAACAACAGATTTTCCTCTTCATAACATATACCTGAGAACATGATGGTGAGGAGAAAGGAAAGGAAAAGGAAAGGAGTTGAGTGACGAAACTTGCTAGAGACTGGACTAATTTCCACTTCAAACTCCATGTGAGAATGAAACATGATCAACCAGCAGATTTCCTGACTCTTTACAATTGTTAAAAGGATGAGGAGAAATTTGAATACACATTAACAAAGAGACTAATCTTTTGCGTGTATTGGGCAAAAGATTAGGGGTCATTTTAAAAACTCCTGCGTGATTGTGAGAAAAGACAGACCCTTGCTCCAATTTCACAAACCTGGGGGTTTTCTTATCCGTTCCCCAGACAACGAGTTGGGTGGTTTTGTGCTCAATCGATTAACTCCCACAGCACTATGCCCCATAGTTAGCAGTGAAGCTACAAACTAGTCCTTTTGGGATAGTAGATACTCCTGGGCTTCTTTCCTTTTTGCAAAGAAGTAAAAAAACAGGAGGTCCACGGGCATTGGCGTTGAATGACAACAAAGGGTTGTGGACTACGTTTCGTAGATCGCACACAAAAGGTTTGATATTATTTCGTTTGCACGACTCATGGTAAGTGTTTTTAACGTCTCCACGTATAGTGTACAAAAACATGTAAGTACATACAAGATAAAACTCAATTATAGACAGAAGTCAAGAGTTTATACAATGCCTCTTAAAGAAGATGGCAAGGCCGATATTATGTCGTTCGCACGAATCACGGTAAGTGTTTTAACGTCTCCACGTCTCGTGTACAAGGGTTGTACACAATTATACATACAAGCGGTACTCATGACAAATAAATGACACACGACCAAAATACAAAAGCGGTACTCATGACAAATGAATGACACACGACCAAAATACAAAAGCGGTACTCATGACAAATGAATGACACACGACCAAAATACAAAAGCGGTACTCATGACAAATGAATGACACACGACCAAAATAGATTGTACAGAAAGGGTGGTACTCATGACAAATATGTCACACGACCAACTCAATAACATTTAGCTATGAGCAAAAGTGATTATGACGAACTTCTCGTATCGTGGCAGGTATTTTAAGGATCCCTCCTATGACGGTGGATGTTCTAAGGATCTCTCCTATGACGGTGGATGTTCTAAGGATCTCTCCTATAATGTAACAGGGTTACGTTTAAATACAACACAATAAACGTTAATGATGCTTGATTTTAACACATTTTATAAAGATTCGTTAGATTAACTAACTCCGTAGCCCAAGAGCGTACGACAGAGAAGATAGACAATTTGATGCTACTTCATGTGTTACAAAATACAAGGGTGATGGCAGAGTATAATTCTACTTACACCAAGTATTTAAAACAAAGACAGACCTATAATGGTTTTACATACTGTCTGTTGTGGCAACCTGCAGTGAGGAAGACCAAAGAAAAGGGACCAATTACGGTTTTACATACCCTTTGTGCAGTTACAAACATACCAGGTTATGTGCAATTTGGGTTGCAAATACTTGGTTAAATGGACACCTAAAAGTTGTGAATTCCAAAATCAGGATGACCATAAGGTTTTATTTAACCTGTCTCGTAGGGTTGAAACGTGTCATATAAGACATACGTAACGTACAAGCAAAAAAAACAAAATAACAAAAAGGTGGCTTTGTTATAACAACCAAAGACCGGATGATTCGGTTTTACGTACTTTAGTTGAAACGAGCCAAATTGATTTATACAAGTTCCAAAATGGACGTGTCGATATCCAATTTTGGTACAAGAGCATGAATTTGGGTAGGACGCCATCAATTTTTTAATTTAAGAGGAAAAAATTGAAAAAAACTTATATACACGAGGGGCGATTATGTAAGTAACCACTGTTTGATTTTCATGCTGGAGATACCTCGGAAGGTTTTACAACTCATGATGAACAAAGTAAAAGGAAAAAATTGTAAAAATAGTTAACTGGTTCTGAGTCGGAATTTAACACTTTGGAATTTACAAAACCCGACTTCTAGAACGACACGCCGATGGGCAATTGTCAACTACTTTACATGAACAAAATAAACAGGTGGGAAAGTTCCTTTCCACATGACAAAAATGCAACAAAAAAAAATAGGAGAAAAATTACAAAATTACATGACAAGGCAGGGTATGACGTGGCATGAACATTGCGTAGTGTACGTGTTGAGACAATAAATGGGCTCGCGACTTCCCAAACATTGAAACTCGAAAAGTGTCTCCGTTCCAAAGTGATCAGTTTTAGAACAGGTGAAAAAAAAAATAAAAGAAAAAAATTGCCGTGAGGGAAAGAAAAAACAGTGCAAAAACAACATTTGAAAGTAACTTCAAGGAGAGTACGCATTAATTTACAAAATAATTTACAACTTGTTTCATTTACGAAACGATGGGCATGTGATTGACACAATACACGCCTGACGTAGTAAGACTCTGTAAGCTTACAAAAAATGTGATACATACTGGATCATTTTACGTTTGCTGAGATAGTGGGGGCAGTTTTACTTGACTCCTCACTTCCAGACTTTACAATGTCCTTAATGTGGTAATTACCAATGTGCTTTCCAGATGAGTCAGACAAGGAGTACACTAGGTCTGATATTTTCCTTAGGACTTTGGCCTTCACGAAACGTGGTGCCAGCTTAGCAGAGAAATACATGGCTCCTTGGGAAAGTGTGTTGTTCTTTCTCCAAACTATGTCTCCTGTATTGAAGGTGACATGTTTTCTACGTAAGTTATATCTGTCCGCACTCTTTTGGTGAGCCAGGAGCAAAGCATCAGTGACTTCACTGTAAATGGCCGACAGTTCTTCCAAGCGATGGGCATAGTCTGCGGTAGGGTTGCTTGTGGTGGCGGATGACGTAGGAAAGTTTGTGTCCCTATGTAGAGAACCATGGACGACTTGTTCCATACCGTGTTTTAAGAAGAAAGGTGTGTAACCAGTGGCCAGGTTAACAGTGTTGTTCATAGCGGCCTGAATTTTATCTAGGTTTTTACACCAAGTGCGTTGATCTTTATCAACTAGAATAGCTAGAGCTGTGTTGATTGTTTGGTTGTAACGTTCGACAGTGTTGTTTTGGGGAGTGTACAAGGTGTTATAATAAATGTCCTTGATTCCGTATTTGGCAAGAAATTCTTTGAATTCCTGGGCAATAAACTGTTTTCCGTTATCAACAATTACGGTTCTGGGTGTTCCGTAAGGTATAAAAATGTGTTTTTCCAGAAGTTTGATGATGGCGGACGCGTTGGCTCTTTTTAAAGGGAAGATCCAACAGAATTTGGTGAAAACATCCACTACACTAAGTATGTGCATGTGTCCGGCATAACTTCGAGGAAAAGGTCCGACGAGGTCCATTGACAATGACTGTAGGGGTCTGTCGGCGCGTTTGGGGTTACCCATTAGGCCGGCAGGTGCTGCCGTGCTATGTTTATAAGCTTTACAAGTTTCACATTTAGAGATGTAATTGCGAATTTCTTTGAAAAGACCAGGCCAGTAATACTTCAAGGAAATCTTTTTATACGTCTTGAAAGTTCCTGGGTGTATAGAGTCGGGAGCACTATGATTGTCAATTATTATTTGTTCTCTTCCTTCGAGGGGAACGACAAGTTTCCAAGAGTAATCTTCGAGGATGGATAGTGGTGCCTTGCAATTACGGTATAGTTGTCCTTCTTTTATGATAAAATTAGGAAACTTTTGTTGATTATTTTTACAACCTTCGAAGATTTTCAAGTACCATTCATCTTTTGTGGATGGAGGGGGGGCAATTGTGTCAACATTTAATGAAGCCAATTCAATTCTTGAAAGAGCGTCAGGAACAATATTGTCCGCGCCTTTACGGTGTACAACATCAAAATTGAATTGAGACAAACGGGAGGCCCAACGAGCGAGTCTACCGGAGGGATTACTTAAAGAGATCAACCATTTCAAACTACTATGGTCTGTGACTACAGTAAATTTGCTACCGTCTATGTAACCGCGGAAATGGTGAACAGAATCCAATACAGCCAATAACTCCTTTTCGGTAATTCCGTAGTTTTTCTCGTGTTTATTTAATGTACGGGAAAAATACGCTACAGGGTGTTCGCCATCTGGGAATTCTTGAGTTAAGACTCCACCGATTCCTACGTTGGAGGCATCCGTGTGGAGGGTAAAAGAGAGTGCAAAATCCGGGCAATTCAGAACGGGGGCTTTTTGAAGGGCATTTTTTAAAGTTGCAAACGCTTCTTCAGTTTCAGCAGACCATCGGAAGTTGCTGACACCTTTACGGGTGCCGGTAATTTTATTTAAGGGGGCTGCAATTGTGGAAAAGTCTTTGATGAATCTTCTGTAGTAACCTGCAAGTCCAAGGAAACCTTTGACTTCTTTCGCGTTTTTGGGTCGGGGAAAATTTGCCATGGCTTCCACCTTAGCGGGGTCTGTTCTTAGACCTTTTTCGTCGACAATGAATCCCAAATAACGTAAACGGGACTTACAGAATTCAGACTTCTTCAAGTTGATGGTTAAACCAGCGAACTTGAGTTGTTGAAAAACCTTTTCCAACATTAATAGGTGTTTTTCAAAGGTGTCGCTGACGATGATGAGGTCGTCAAGGTAACAAAACAGGCTGTTATCGACTTCAGGACCGAAGAGTTTGTCCATCAGTCTTTGTAATTCGGCGGGGCTGTTCTTTAGACCAAAGGGTAATCTTTTAAAATGGAACATTCCCCTACCAGGTACAACGAAAGCAGTTTTTTCACACGATTCTGCGTCCAAAGGTATTTGCCAAAAAGCTTTGCTTAGGTCAACAGAGGAGATGAACTTGGCGTTGCGCAGTTTGTCTAAGGTCGCGTGGACGTAAGGTAAGGGGTATGCGTCAGCTTCCGTACAAGAATTTAAACGTCTACTGTCGAGACAGAAACGTGCGGAGCCATCTTTTTTAGAAACCAAAAGAGTTGGGTTGGTCCATGCACTTCTGCTGGGAACCACCACACCCATTTTTAACATTTCATCAAGTTCTTTTTCCAAAAGTTTAAGCTTTTGGGGGGCTAAGTTGTAATAACGTTGCTTTATGGGTGGGCCATTGGTTTTAATGTGGTGTTCTACCAAATTTGTCAAACCCAATCCACATTTTTCGAAAGATATTGATTCGAATTTATTGACCATTTCCTTTAGTTGGAGAGCTTGGTCCGTGCTTAAATTTTCGTGAGGTATTATTGTGCGGATCTCACTAATTTGAGCAGCAGTGGAGGTTTCGCCAAGAGTATTAAATACTTGGGGAGCAACGTTAAAAGCCTTCCAGAAGTCAACGCCAAGGATGAAATTCTGGGATATAGAGGGCACTATTAGAAAATTGATTGTAATTATTTTATTGTTACAATTAATTGGCAGTGCAAGGGTACCGATGACCGGCTGGGAAACATTATCCGCAGTCGTCAGGTGTGTTGTTTGTGGCGAAATTTTAAAATCACTGTTAACAAAAGGCAGGTGAGCATTGTTGCCAAGACAGCTGACAGATGCACCGCTATCAAGTAATCCGGAAAAGGGCACATTGTTAACAGAGAAAAGAGCATAGGGTCTCCCATCTTTAGCTTGTTTGCAACAAACCGAGGAAACATTTAAGGTCTGGTTAAAATACTTAATGTGTGATAACCAATCAGTCCATTCTTTAGACCTTGGTTCAGAATGGGTACCTGAGAGGTTATTATTTAGTTTTTTTGGCCTCTTCATGTAGAAATTTGGTGGGGGCTTGGAGAAATCCACCTGAGGTCTGACATCGCTTGGGTTTTGTAACCTTTCTGCATTGTGCTTTGATTTCTTGAAAATGTTGCGCAGTTCGTCGCGTGGAGGAGAGCGGTCCCTAGAGTGGTGTCTCTTGGAGGTTCGGGGTTCCTTGGATTCCAGAAGTCTTGCTTGCTTGAAACAAGTAGCGGCCAGGTGGCCTACTTTTTTGCAAAAGGAGCACACTTTTTTGTTGTCGAATTCTGGCTTTAAACCAGACGAACGGCTTGGCACAACCACATTATTCGACACATTCTTTATGTTTTTCCTATCCTGGTACGATTCCAGGAGGAGGCAGACTTCGTTTAGCTGGGCCAGGGATGCAATTTTCTGTGAGGTGATGATGTTCTCGTATTTGCTTAAAAGGCCATCAGTTATGACTGGTAATAGTTCAGCTTCCGGAACAGGATGTGAAAGCTTGATGTTGATGGATTCAGCCCTTTCTATGAATGTAGCCACAGGTTCATCTACTAGTTGTTTAATAGATAGTAGAGATAGTTTGATCCGGTGCTGGGCCTCCTTTTTTCCAAAGCTAGAGATTAGGGCAGCTCTGAGTTTATTCCAATCTTTGCATTTAGTCTTTTGGATGCGGTGCCACGGAATTAATTCTGGGGAGATGAGTTCTATAAAGTTTCTCCGTAGAATCTCGAATGGGATGTTTTTGATTGTAGCCGTTTCTTCAATACGGTCAATGAAATCCAGCACATCGGAGACGCCATTATATTTGACTTTCCAAGAGGATAAATCGTAAGTTTTATCTTGTGTCAAGATGGGTGCGACGTCCTGTTTTATCATTACATGCGGCGTAGGTTCTTTGTCAAGATTATCCAAAACTTGCGTAGCCGAACATGAATTATTTTCGTTGGAGGGGGCGAGATTTATTCTCCTAATGTACTTTTTGTTGAATAAAAGTGCATATGCTTTCAATGTAGATTTAGACTTGCTTGATGGCGAGAGTCCTCTATCCCTTAAAGCAGCTTGTAAGTGGGCTTTGGATAAACTATGCACATTGGGAATGGTACCCAAGTTGGATGGTGTAATAGCTTGCTTGTCCTCCATTGCGAGTTTCCTGGGTGGTGAGGAGAAGAAAAAAAAAAATTGGCCAGGGGTTTCCTTTAGAAAGCGCAAAAATTAATTTTTGTGAGGCACTTTTCACTTGGTGATCACTGTTGGCACTTCCAAATGTGTTTTGTATACATGACACCAGAATTCTTGTCAAGGAGAGGCAGACGAGAAAAAATTTTGCGTGGAAAGACCTTAGTGGTAAAGGTTTTTGTATTTCACTGACCACTTTTGAGAAAACTGTGAAATTCACAAGTATTTATTTATTTTAGAAAAATTTTGCCAGGACTGACCTTTAGAAAACAGGTTTTTTATTTTCACAAAACACTTTGCACTGAGAAAGGCACTAAAGTTCACAAAAGGCACATTTCTGGCAAATAAAGGACAAACTTCCGGATGAAAATGACTGAATATGGGGTTTATTGCATCCAACCATATTAAAATTATTTTATTTATTCATGGAATCAGTCATTGGCTTTATTATTATTCCACTTTTCACTTATGTAAGGGAAAAAACACAATTCACTTTCACTTATGCTGAAAAAAAACAGTACCTATAATGTACAATGGGGAAAGAAAGTCATTATTTTGTCCATTTGGAGAAACATTAAATTGTACTAATTTGACAGACACAAGTGGGCCAATTGGTATATTGTGCAGAAATAATAAAAATACGTAAGTCCGAAATTTTCATTAAGGAATTCGCAAAATAACTGGGGTTCCAGAATCAATGATTTCCGTTGGTATCCCGGTTCAGTCATAAAAAACGGTTTGGATTTAAAACGCAGCCTAGCAACAGTCGGTTAGGATATCGGCGGGAGCAAGGCATTTGCGCGCACAATCCGGAATATCGCGTGAAACAAAGGCCGTTGGATTTGGGCGCGAATAACTGTTGCTACGCGCCCGCCGCTTGGTGACGCGTGCGCAATCAGATTCGCGGCGTTTCGGGTACTCAAAATGGCCGTTGTTTCAACTTGCGATGCAATTTATAATTCCAGTCAGATCCGTTATGGATCTAATTTACATATTGGTTTCTGTGGTTTTTTCACAGGATTCACTGTAGAATAACAAGGCATAATTAATGTTTACAAAATAGTTGTTATGCGGGAAGGATTTCGACAAAGGAAGGTCCCGCAAAGCGACCGGGATAGAGAAAAAAAATTCCAACCCCAACGATCGGGCGACAGTTGTTAGGGGGAGGATTTCGACAAACAAGGGTCCCGCAAAGTGACCGGGATAGAAAAAAAATTCCAGGCTCCACGTTGATGCGTCAGTTGTTAGGGTGCCTCGATGTCGGCTTCTAAACCAACACCAGGGCCCAAACACGTCCCTGACTAGCTCTCAGCGGGACTATGGTACTCTCTATTCAGGGGGGTGGGCAGCTCAAGGCTAGGGAACTTCTCTCCATCCTCCGGTGACCCACGGGATCCTCACTGGTCAACAATCCTCCCGCCGTAGCAGAATAATAACAATGTTAAATCATTTAGACATGTATTGTAAACTCAAACACATACATAGGTTTCTACAGTACAATTCAATTACAAGAAAAGCAAATTACACAAACCTAGCTAAAGTGTTTAACTCTCTCTGACTCTCTCTCAAAACGAAACTCTCCGAGTCGTGATTTCCGCGGGGGCCCTACATTTCACTGAATTACGGACAACATTTAAGGAGGAAATCAAGATACAGCTTACATGTAGGTTGGCAGGAACCTCGTCTCATGTGGCAGCTTCATCAGGCACTTTCGTAGTCTAAATAGACCGAACTATAGTGGCAAAAGACTGATTCTACTCAAAAGTATTTCAATAATACATCGCGGCCCCATTGAATTGGGTCTGCCGGCTACAAGGGAGCCGCGAGCGTGCGTTCTCAAAGGCGCTCAGATTTCTTCTGGCGAGCGCAGCGGGAATGCCGATTGGCAGGGCACGGGGGCGAGGCAAAGGGAAACAGGATACGGGGCGGGGAGAGGCGGCGGCCGAACTGCGGGCTCGCTGCGTTCTCGAAACTACTCGCTTCAAGGGCGTATCGTAACAATGGGTATGAAAAGTTACGATATGGGTATCAAAAGATTCACTACAAGGGGCTCTTCCCAATTTTAAACAGTAACAAAATTAATAAAAATATGTTTTGACTCCTTGAGTCGAAAACCTATTTAGAAAATATCAAAATATTCAGATGTATCCAGTTTTATACAAACTATTTTAAATTATTCCGTTCATAAATGACTGTTTTGAAAAAAAAGGGTTTGCATTTGAGGTAATGTAGAAATATCAGTGAAAACTGTTGAAACTCAACATTTTTGCATAGGTATTCAGATATGCACAAAAACAAAAAAGATTAACTCAAAACAACAGATTTGGACTCGTTGCATACTGTAGCATTGAAATTACTACTGACATTAAAAATAATATAGAGTCCCAACTGCTCCCTTTTGGAGCCAGTGAGACTTTGGCATCCCCAATTGTAGTGGAAGGAGATGGGGAGGAGGAAGGTGGCTAAAGCCATTTCCATTATGGATGGTGATCTTTCACCAGGGCGATACTGAATGTATCTTACACTCTGGAATTAGCCGCAAATAAATTAATGGTATGATTCTCCATGGTCGAGGGGTCAGGTTCTCGACTCACAATTCGAAGGTCGCGGGATCAAATTCCGGCATGTAAATTTTATTTTATTAATTTGTGTTATTTCGCAATTAATGAATAAAAAATAATATTTAGTATATTTGCAGTATGTTCCAGAGTAGAAGATACTCTCAGTATTGCCCTGTAAGAATGGGTGTAAGACCACCATTCAGAATTGAAACGTTACTTGAAATGGATTTATTCGTGTTTGGTTTGCCAGGTATTTCCTAACCTTCCGCTTTCCCATCTCCTCTCCCTCCCCACTACATACTCCAATTGGGCATGCCATAGCCCCACTGGCTTCAGACGGGAGCTGTTGGGACACTCGTGCTGTATACATATAAAAAAAATGCTTGTGTCGTAAATAAATTATATTTAACATTCTTATCTTTTAATTGTTCCCCAGGTGTGGCGGCCACAGAGAATCTGAATGAGATGCAGTGCATGTGGTACCAGACAGAGTGCGCCGTGGCCTATCAGAGGCTGGAGCAGTGGGGGGAGGCACTGAAGAAGGCACATGAAGTGGACAGAGTAAGTACTAACAAACTGCCACTATTCTTTATTATTATCATTTTTTTTTATCTATTTAATTTTTTTTTGGTAATATAAATAGTTACTCTGTGGTCTGACATTAAGGCTCAGTTCCCGGCCCCAAAAAGAAGAACAAAGAGAGCAAACATTTTAATATTTCTAATAAAAGCATTTGGAAGCATATTTCATCACCCTTCAAAAACACTTTGATTTAAGGATATGTTCTATTTATTTGGATTTTTTTGCGAAGTGGAAATTTTCTGACCCTTTGATAGAATATCCACGAGGCCTGAGGGGTTAATATTAGGGTTTATAGTTTCTACAATTTTTGCAAGGCTGCTTACAATCGTTTTGTGCAAGCCTCGTAACCTAATCCAACAGACGGAGTACTCGATTAACCACTCGAACCCATAAACTGGTTTTCGCATTAATATAACATTTCCAGACATATGTATGACTTATGAAGCGTACCTGAGTTATTAAGATGGATTAGGTTAGGCAATAAATAAAGAAAAACACTGAGGTTAAGTTCCAGTTTAGTATGTACCTTTGTTTTTGCTATAAACACTAAACTTGACAATTATCTGTTTTGCAGCACTTCTCGGAGATCATTGAGGACCAGTTTGACTTCCACTCGTACTGCCTGCGCAAGATGACGCTGCGTTCGTACGTGGGCCTGATGCGGCTGGAGGATGTGCTTCGCTCGCACCCCTTCTACTTCCGCGCCGCAGCCACTGCCATCGCCGTCTACCTGCGCCTGCACGACAAGCCGCTCAAGGACGCGCAGGCCGAAATAGAAGCTAACACAGGTCAGTTATAACCCTTTAAACTTGCTTATTGACTTCCACTTGTATTGCCTGCAAGATATGTACACCCTGTAGAAAAGTGACGCAAGTCAAAAAAGTTATTTTACAGGAGAGCGTAAAAAAATGAACAAAAGCATTCCTGACGAAAAGAGATTCTAGCAACATTTTGCGGAGATGGAGTGATCTAACTTAACTTAGGCCTCGGGCCTATTTTCCATTTTGCAATAAAATCCAAATAAATGGAGTATTTCTAAATGCATCTGAAAAGTAAGAACTGTTTTTAAAAGGTGATGTAATATGCTTTCAAATTTTATTGTTAGAAAATAACTGTGTAATTTTTTAAATATAAAAATTTTGCATGCAAAAAAAAAGTTTTAAAAATGGCTCATCATATGTTTTTCGTATGTAAAACTAGCTGATACCCGGCATGCGTTGCTATGCCATTTAATAAATAAATTGTTTTTCCCTACGTGTCCTTTCCCATTCGTCCCGTTCCCCTTCCGCCTCCCCTTCCTCTCCCGCGTCTCCTTCCCCTCTAGCGTTTCTACTCCACTTCCTCCACCTTCTCTCTCCCCATTGCACTCCCCCCTTCCCCGTCCCGCGAACTCCCCTCCCGAGTTCCCCTTCCCCCCGTCCCGCAAACCCTCTACCCGATTTCCCCTCCCCCTTCCCTCCAATTACATACATTCAGTCCCGGTGCATTCAGTTTTCAATCAGCTTGTGTTCCACCTATTACAATTTTTTTATACAAATTTCATAATGCCAGAGCTCACCAGTAGTTATGAATTATCCAATTTGGTGCAGTAGTTCGGAAGTTATGCCCGTACATACATTTCTGCGATTCATTTTTATTTGTATAGATGACTGATAACAAAAAAAAAATAAAAGACACATATTTTATCAGGCTAATGTGTTGTAAACGTAATCGTCAACTCACTTTTTTGTCATTTTATGTAAAAATAATTAATAAAGAATTCTCAACGTTACCTACACCCTTTTTATATGGTTGGAAATTTTGGTTTCATAAAGGAGCACAATTTAATTATTTTTTGGTTAACTTTTAAATTTGAATATAAAGCGTATTATTTTCTCTGTCTAACGCCATTCAGATCATCCTGTTAACCATGATAGTAAGGGAGACACATCGATTTTTGTGGGACCTATGTGAGGTGATCCGAAAAGCGAACAAATTAGCCTGAGGGGTTAAATACAGTTTTCGTGGTGCATAGATAATCACAATCACTTACTTTTCAAAAATAAAATGTAAAATAGAAAATTTTGACTTACGACACTTTTTCTACGGGGTTTGCGATATGATATGCCTCCTGCGCCTGTGATGTCGAAGAAACCAAGATAGGTCAATTATATCATCCATGTTCATGTGCATATTGACTTGCACCGACTTGATTTGGCCTCATGAGGTTGGAGGATGAGCTTAGGAATCTCCAGGCCGAGATGAAGCCAACACACGTCAGTTGTATCAACCGTACATGTGCATATTTCCAAAACTGCGCACCAAAAACCACATTAATAGGATTAGCGAAGGCAACAACAACCGTCACCCGGAAAACATAACATTTATTGGATAACCAACACCCCTGCCATATTAATTAATTATTATTTGTTTTTGTGTTTAATTCGCAGAACTCCATTTTAATTTTTAGAAATTTAATTAAAATTAAATTTGATAATGTTATTATCGAGTTCTGCAAGTATAGTTCTGCATACTTTCAGAACTCGATAATAACATTATCAAATTTAATTAAAATTAAATTTGATAATGTTATTATCGAGTTCTGCAATCATAGTTCTGCATACTTTTAGAACTCGATAAGAACATTATCAAATTTAATTTTAATTAAATTTCTAAAAAAGAAACCCTGCCATAGGTCACCCCAAGTGGTTCGCTAAGTTTGGTGACATAACGGAGATGCCCGGGTTCATGGGGGTTAAGTTTTTCTATGTCCGGGTCTTGGTGACGAATACGTGCGGCAGGCCATCACGAGAGACTGATTGAGGGGAACCTAACCTAATTAACCCTCTTCAGCCAGACTCTCATCGACCTATTGTAGTAGTGGGAGGGATGGATTCATACGTCTGTCACTCGTGGACACATTGAATTCCAGATTACTACCCATCCCTCATACCTTTTTCCTTTCCAGAACTTCCTCTCTCTTCTTTCCTTAAAAATACCCTCCACACAGAATTGTTTTTTCTCTGCCTCTGGTAGAGAGGTTGCTTGGATGATGAAAGCTGCAAGGCTGTCTGAAATGTTGGATCTAGGAGGAGACAATACCTCAAAAAGCAATCACGATAAAGACGCTTCTGTCAACTGGTTTTCCCAGTACTTTATCTATGGTTTTTAAGAAAAAAATGTGGAAATATGTGATGGAATAATAGGCTTGACCTAAGGAAAGGAAGGTAGGGTGGTTGAGCCTTTCAACGCAGTGGTTTCAGTTGGTACCTGTGCCAGCCAGCCACATACCTTAATGTGCACACTTGTTTTTATTCCCAGACTTGTCGTCGCTTTAGTTCGTATTTGTCCAATAGACCATGTTTCGATAGCTCTTGGAAACCTATGGTGAATTGGGCCGCGTGAATTTTGCGCTAAAGGAAATAGGGAACAGAAATGAAACTGGGAGAGGATGCCACCAGAATATTGAATGTCCTACCTTAGTATAGTCTGGAATCCTCTCTTGTTCCCTCTGGCGAATTATTCCTGTGACCATGAAAACACTTGCCATTTGCATATGACAATGTGCTTCTCAGCGAGGTAGAAATTGTACTAAATCTGTAGGAACAATCCTTCTCCTGGTGACAGATATTGGGTAGGGTAATATTGGTAGGTAGGTCGGACAGTATGGAAGTAGGGAATATGAAATGTGTAGGTACTATTTATGAGTATGTGCCCGAACAGACCATTAGAAAATTTTACAGGAGGAGAAGGTATTTTTCATTATTTCGATGAAATTGTGGTTGACAAAGCTATTTCCGTAAAGGTAAAGGTCTCATTAGTTTAAATAATTCTTAGTAAAGTGTTTAACTATAATTTTTAATATGTACTGTATTTTTAATTTTAAAGTGGAGATTGAACAAAACTAAAATGGTCTATTGGACAAATAAGAACTGAGGCGACATTGTGATATTCTCATGTTGTTCCTTGCCATTATACTGACCATAAATGCGAATAAGTATTTGTCCCTTGGAAAATTTCTCAACACACTTTGGGCGAGAAGGACAGTTCTACCTTTTACGCCGATCCTATTTGAATGCTTGGAAAGGCATTGTCATCAAAAATTTTTATATCAATACTAGCTGATTCGGCCACGCGTGGCTTACGAAACACAATGCCTTGTACTGATGGTTACCCAACCTAGATAACCAAGTGTTGTGTTGATAAATTAACTCACACCGCTATCTGTTAAAAACTTATGGAACTTATAAATAATTACAAAGCGTTGTCCTATAACAAACATTTATTTCGCTATAATAAATATTGAGGTCAATAATCTAGTTAAAAACTATCATATCTTTTAAGTTGGACCAAATTACACACAGTAAGCCAAATTTCATCAAAATCGGTTAAGTTGTTTCAGAGTTTATCTTGAACAAACATCGTGATGATAGATTTTTTTATATATATGATATTGTACACCGCACCTCTGCGTACAAAACTTACAAATATGTATGTATTTGTGACACAAGTCTTCCTATTTTCTATCTCTTGTCTTTTGTGTTTATTATTTAGATTTGAAAGATTACTTAACAGGTCGAATGAAATCTCATTTGGTATTTTGAAGGCAGCAGTTCTGCTTTCTTTGTGTAAAATTTGGGATCAGGCCGCTTACAATAGATAGCGATAAGATTTAAATTCCCGCATAATGCCAGCCGCCTCTTTTGATTTAATCTACGGCATGGCAGGCCGGATTGGGAGAGAATGGTTGAGGGAGTCCTTTTGACTTCTCCAGCCGTACTCTCTCGGAACATCGCCTTGCACCGTAGTGGGAGGAATGGATTTATACGTCCGTCACTCCTGGACACACTGATCCCCAGATTACTACCCACCCCTAAAACCCTTTTCCTTTCTAGAACTTCCTCTCATTCCTTTCCTAAAAAGATCCTCCACACAGCATCCCCAAACATGAAATAGGTCCTGAGGGGAATTATTTTTCTCAGGGCCTCCGTGTGTAGAGCTAATTGGTAATGAGAAGCATAATACATATTGTGATGTCAGGTAATACAATAAAAACACAGCAGATATATTATTAATTCCATTTTTTATTATAAAAAAATTAACATTGTTGGCGTCAACCCTTACAAAGTACGTGAGAATTTCTCATACTCTTTCTATTATTTATAAATTACTATCATTTTCACATTACATATTATTTTTACTTATCTCCAAGTTGCAGCGTTGAACTTAACATTAACAAATAAATAGTTCACAGGGCATGTTATTTACATCTTATATTATATTACATATTTCATCGTTTGATGAAGATGAAGTGAAATGATGTCCGGTCGATGCAGGATTGCCTTATCTCTAATTTTGGTACTAAAACCTTGAGATGTTTTAGTTCTTGTCCAACACTGAGTGATTGCAGATACATATATAGTTAAAATGAATTTATCACTGACGGCAAACCACATCGCGTATCGCACACCCGTAGAAAAGTGTCCTAAGTCAACATTTTCGCTTTCAATGTCGCTAGTATCTCTTTTCAACGGGACCGCTTGTTCATCAAATTTGTTTTCAGTCTCCTGTAAAATTAACTTTTTTGACTTACAACATTTTTCTACGCGAAGTGCGTTATGTCATTGAAATCTCATTTGACAATGGCAAGAATTAAAGTATGCAGGAGTTTTTTTTTTATGTAATGCATGGTTCTACAATAATAACAGTTTCATCGTGCATCTCAAATGCCCTACATTTGTCGATTTTTTGTCTCGGTAAAGTCTCTAAATATGTTTTAAGCACGATGGATTGCCATTTACATGTTTTCGTCCTTTTATTATATCCCTTTTAAGAAACATCGCCAAAATTGAATGCAATTAATCTCAACAATGAGTGACATAATTTATAGCATAAAAGTAGTATTTACACAAATACATATTCTCTAGTGCGACAAGTTTTAAAAAATAATTTATTTTCTACTCCAAGAATACTGATTAAAATCGTGCTTCGTAGCACGGACAATCTTTTATTTTTTACAACAATTCTAAGTAATCGACTGTCGGTGATAATTTATGCTTCCACAAATGTCTGAAGCGGGTAATATTTCATAGTGAATTATTGTACCTAGACAGTGTTCGTTATTTTAATTATGTTTCTACAGTTTCATAAAGAATTATGGCATTTACTATTGACCCATTGTTTTGTCACCACAAATATCTTATCGCCAGAGTTACTAATACATGCATATGTAAATTTTTTACAAAGTAATATCGATGGAGTATTTGTTTTTGAAGTTTGCAAAAACTTTATCAACTCATTGATTACCGAATTCTTGAGGAATGATTTAGGCCTAGAATACCCAAATAATTTTGTAACAAACGTTGCAGTTCTGTCTTCTTATACTAAAAGCAGCATGCATGAAGTTATGCGAAGAACTTTGACAATGTCACAAGACAAAGATTAAATTTTTTTGATTACTGCGACCATTGTTTTGGAATGGGTTAAATTTGAAAACTGCATCGCTATGATCTACGAGAAAAATGTTGAGTGTGTTTTTGTTTGAAGCAGATATGGCTTTGCTGGTCATGTTATTTCAATGTCTTTTTGAGATATTATTTAACATATTTTCTTAACAAATATGTGCATGTTGTTAGTTTTTTTCTCAAATTTAATAAGATATACATGATAATACAGTATGTAACATTTATTTAACTATTCTCTCATAAGATTGTCTCACCAACTGTCTTTGACCAAAGGTTTAAACATAGGTATAATTATATTTTTCCTTATAATAATAACAATTTTAAACGTATAGGAGTTTTTAATTAAACTAAAATTCTTAACCTTGGCATTTTACATTGGAATTTTATTAAAACATCTTCGATTTGCAAAGCAAAGCTCAATTTTATCAACCTATTAAAAATTTAATAACCATAGTAATTTTTAATAATAGTACTACTTATCTACCTACTTAAAAGTATAACATTTTCATCACATTTGCGCTTTTCAATATTGATTCAATTCCCTTCCGATTATATTGTCCACTGTTATGCATAGAAATGTTCAGACTAGTGAATTACAATCCACACAACGTATCTTAATTGAGGATTACTTTTCCCCAAACACTTCTCATTTAGTGTCTAAAGGACCAAAATAATTATGACCATTATAAATAATTTCAGTGTCTTCACACTCTTATTTCAATATCACTTATTTGTACCGCGTACATTGTATTGTCTTTCCGTGCTCCTAAATATTACCATAATTCCTTTCACTGTTTTAATTAATTTTGCACATGTTCGGCATAAAGCACGCAGTCTTTATTAACCTAAATCACTTTTGTATGTCTAACTGAGTGCCGATATTTCTTCCGCTGTTCTGTATTTGTAGTTTTCGGGTCTCGCCGGTTGTGGAGTTAGGAAATAGACATGAGCACCTTCTCCCGGAAGTCTATAGGCCACCAGGGACCCCGGTCTTCCTTCAGCCACTTGCCTCTGATTGTAAGCCCCGCTGACTTGAGTCAAAGTCTGTTGCCCACTTAGAGGTCTGTAGTAGTCAAGCTGATCCCTTGCAAATTGATGTCCTTCCCTAACAGGCTGTAACTGTTCTGATTTGATAACTTCTACATTCTGTTGCGATCTCTGCTTGTGATACAGCTGCTCTCTGATCTGCTTGATCTGTTGCTCAGCCTCGTACTTGGCCTGTATCTGTGGATTCACAATTGGTATGAATTCACTCTCTGGGTTCACCAGTGGTCTGGGCTGTCTGTAGTTCACTTCTGTATCGCCTGCTAGTGAAATGGGTTTCGGTTCAGTTCTGTAGTTACTTGCTTCATCATCGTTTGCATATTGGATATTGATGCCATTGTTTAAGGGTGTTTTGATTGTGCTGACTTCAATAGATCTTAATGGTGCTGTGACTCCTAATCCTTGGTTATCTCTATTTCCGTTCTCAATCTTTTGTCCAAAGATGGTGAAATAGTTCTTAGTGATGTCGTCGAAGAGACTTTCCTCTTGTTTTGTGTAATAGGCATGGTTCACTGGATTCTTTGTTGTGGGACCGTGACTTCTCAGCTTTTGAGACTTGACTGGCGCCGGGGTGAAAACAGAAGGTCTGTTTGTCACGCGTTCTGCTGTTTGCTTAACAGACCCATCTTCATAATCATAGTTCTCAGGTTTTGCTGTTGTATAATATTGTGAAGGTAGGGGGCTTTCTGTAGAGGCCCTCGGACTTTCAGACAATAAGGTCGATTGTGGTGTCGTTGGATATTCGTTTTCGTAAGTGTATGGCTTGCTGTATGACACCATAGGCCTGAAGGGTTCGGTATCGTCCATTTTCGGAGCACGGAATGTGTTCTGTTCAGGACGGGGATTATTGTTTTGATTTTGATAGTTAAATTGATACACCGGCCTTGGTGTTGGCTTAATCTTTTGCCTGACCTCTCTGTAAGGATTCGGCTGGTACAACTTCACCTTTGGCCTGTTAGTAGTGTAGTAATCAATAGTTTGTTGGATACTGGCTATTTGGTCGTAGAAAGATCCAGGTCTCTGGGACAGTTGAGATAGTGACTGCTGTTGTTGTGACACATAGCTGTTTTGAACCTGCTGTTGTTGCTGTTGAGGTAGGGCCTGTGGCACATAAGCATTCTGTACTGATTGCTGTTGGGTTTGAGGCACATAAGTGTTCTGTACCGATTGCTGTTGAGTTTGAGGCACGTAAGTATTCTGTACCGATTGTTGCTGCGTTTGGGGCACGTAACTGCTCTGTACAGACTGCTGTTGCGGCAGAGATTGTTGTTGAGGAACATAACTGTTCTGTGCTTTGTTGTTTTGGTTGATGCTGAAGTACTCTTCTGTGAGAGTTCTGGATCCCTGACGCTGCGGCACATAGAAGAATGGTGAAGGTTCTCTACTGGGAATAGGTCTGTAATCCAAGTTACTATTACTAGGCACGAAACTTCCCTGGTTGCCAGAGGAGTACAGATAGTCATCACGAATCACCTGTCCATTCTCATCGACAGACTGATAGTAATTTCGACCATCATAGTATGTCTGTGGGGCAGGTGTGCTCTGGGCTTGCTTGACGGGTTCTTCATAAAAGTAAAAGGACGCGACAGACTTGCCATTCTGTTTGGGACTGTAGTACTCTGGTCGGATGCGTGTGTTGGCGGGAGCCTTCTGCCTCGAGTACTGAATCTGGGACAAAATGTCTTGGTAGTTTTGGTCATTGTAGTATGCTCTGAGGGGCACCACGGTCGAAGTCACATAGTTCTCCGATAACTGTTGCACGCGGTTGCTCTCTGGGGGACCGTACACCAAGAACGGTTGCGGAGAGGGAGACACGGAGTTGTTCTCCAGGTAGTTGTTCTTCTCTGGGTAGTCGTACAGCCCGCCGGATACTGGCTTCAACGTAGTCTTGATGGGCTTGTGCAGAATCGTGACTGCTGGACGCTTTTTCTCCACCAGCTTAGTAGTAGTAACAGTTGAAGGACGGATAGCAGCGGGAGTTGTGGTATATACTTTTCTGGGAGGATTTGGTTTAGGAATGAAGACCACTTTGTTGGGTTTCTTGATGGGACGGGAAGTGATTGTGATAGTTTTGGTGGGAGGAACAGTGGTTTCAATACTATTATCTGGGGTCTCGGGTAGGGCAGATTCTGGCTTGGGCAGTGGCAAGTAGGCATGAGCAGGGCGCTTGGGCGGCTTCGGTTGCAGGACAGCTGTGGGTGGCGCGCCGGAAGTCGGAGGGTAGACGTGCGCAGTTGGGCGAGCCGAGGTGGAGGGCACTTCGGGCTCCAATGGACCGAAAAAGTCCGGTGGAGGAGGCAGTACTATCCCCGGTACAAGAGGACCCGGCGGCACGGCACTAGTATTGTCCGGGGTGTAGACGAAGCTGTAGGGCGGTGGGTAGTAGTTGGCTGGGTCGTCCTCGTCGTAGAGGTCGCTCAGGTTCCCCGGAGGTGGGAGGAAGGCCCCTGGGGGACCGTCAGTCAGCGGGCTCGGGAACGGGAACGGCCCGCTACCGTTCCCCGATATGAAAGGGAATGGAGCAAACGGGAACGGCGCTCCCCCGGGAGGAGCGTTTCCCGGATAGGCACCCTTGGGGGGGTAGGGCGCGGCCGATGGTGGGTACGGGAAACCCTGAGGAGGTACACCTCCGTAGCCCGCTCCCGGCGGTAGGGCGGGAATGCTGCCATTCGGCGTGAGGAATACGAGCGGTCCACCGTCGGAGAGGCGGACGGGAAAGGGCGGCGGTACTTCAGGGTTGGCCGGCAGCTTCACCTGCCTGGGCGGGGCTTGGTAATTGTCTAGGGGAGCCCACGCCTCTCCGTCCGTGCCATGCCGGGAACCATGATCTGGATATGACCCTCCTCGTAACACTAGCAGATGGTCTTCAGACAGCCAGATCTCCGAATTCTTCAATCCACCAAGATTGCTCTCATTGTCTTGAGCTTGTGTCTCTGGGTTAGGATTGTAACTGATAACACCTGGTCTCGTTGGTGTTTTGAGAAACAGCTCTTTTTGAATGAGTCCGTATTTCCCTTCTTTCACCTGATCTGCCAGCGTCTTTTTGTCTTCATCGACCTCTGTCTTTTGCTTCTTCTCTTTGCCATTGCCTGCGCTGGACATGAGCATACCATCGTCCCACTGGCCTTGGTTCCATCCGACACTCTGTCCTTCTTGCTTAACCACGACTCCCGCGAACTTCTCATCGTAGTTTTTGACATCTCTGACTCCGTACTTGATATCTTTCTCGTCGTAGTGCTTTTTTTCTTTGTCTTCGTAATTTTTCGGGTCTTTTTCTATGTAGACGAAGGTATTCTTTCCGTGGTTTCCATCAGGCTGTGCTTTACTGGCTTCCTTGCTGCCATTATTATTGATGTTGTGTAGTTTGATGTGGCCCCCAGCGAGTCTCGCCAGGGTCCTGGTGACGGCGAGGCTTCTCTGGTCCCTGGTGGCCTTGACGAAGGAGGAGGGCGGAAGTACGTACGTGGGCACGAGCACGCTGCACTGCACGCAGAGCACGCACGCGAGGCACGACAGCACGAAGAAGTTGAGCATGGTTGCCTGGAAGAGATAAAAAAAAAAACAAATTAGAAAAGAGAAGCATCAAAATTGGTCAAGGGCTGGAAGCATCGCAATTGAATAGATTTATTGATTTTCGTGAAGGATAATTTGGCAATGTGAAATTATTTCGAATAACGTTTTATTTATATGCTAGTTTTCCATTTTTACTTTTTCTTGTTGTGGAAATCGAAAGCGTTCTTTCATCTATTCATTGCGGACTAAGTCATGAATGCAATTTTCGTAATATATGCACACCGTTTGTCTGTTATTTAGAGTTCCCACACAAGATGCGCCGGCCGTTTACGAAAGTGCATACGTTTATAACAACTGAGTGTAAAATTGATGATAGGATAAATGCGGCATTTGATAATGGCGATACACGTTTCCTATCGTGTCCCACACACCAAACACCACACTCTAAACATCACACATTAAAAGTCGAATCCCACACGACCAAATCAAAAGCAATCACCATCAATCGTCGTGACGACACCTCTTGTTAACCCTAATCTTACCAAACTCACCATCCAATTATTTGACATCTTTTACAATCTTTTCCATAAAGCAGAAATCTGTTTAACTGAAACAAAAATGCTTCAAATGGCTTAAATTGTGTTTAGAGTCCAGATCTGAAAGTCTGGTACTTCCCACTACTAGTAATCGCTGAACACAAAATACTTTACAAGGGTTTTAAGCGATAGGTAAATACTTAACTATCGAAAGTGTCGTGCTGTAAATGATGTGATATAAATGATTATTTATTATTCACCTTGCGCGCATCCACAACATTACGGAGAAATTCACTTTCTTGGCTATTCGTGACGAGAATTCCCGATGCTCGGATAAGAAGACTGACTCTTGAGTGAAACCTGTTATTTAATTGTGATCTGTGCGAATTATTTATTAAAAAAATATTGATCTAACTGTTAACATACCCATACCCATACCGAGGTAATCGAAACGTGTTCAGATACTATAACGTGAAAGCTTTGGTTTGTAAGAATTTTTGTGTGTTCATATGAAAGCTCGCCAAACAACTTTCAGCGCGCAAAGTCGGTTAATTTTCAATATATGGTCCATTGAAGTTTCAAATTGGCAACAAGAAATAGATATAGGTTAATGGCCTTCCTCATTAGCGACAAAATTCTTGTTATGGAGTTTAACGTATGAATGTTGAAGAAATTTGAAACAACCAAACCTTAATAAAGTAGTATAGTATGTATATACATAAATTAACACAGTAGCTCTTGGACCGTCCTGGTGTTAATGCGTTACAAAACTGCCGCTTCCGGCATTACGCAAGGCTCGCTTTTTGGCCCATTCGTAATTTGTACCGGCGGTAATTATTAATATATCGCCGGCGTAATAATAATGCTAATGAACATTACTTCATTTCACTCTGTCTTAATTTTCGCGCTGTTGAACACATGTTGTTAGTTGTTACTGTAATGCCTTCTTATCACATTATCTCCAACATTATATTATATTGCATTATTATTTGTGAAAGTTAGTTCTCTGCGCGCTGTGCAATAATAAATCAAAGATTTCTGAATCTATTGGCGGCTCAATTCGAATCGAAAGAATTTAAATAAGATAACAAACAAAATCCAATAACTGTTGAACATAGTGGTAGAAAGAAAAAATTCCCTTCCACGCCATTCTAACACATGATTAAACCATCAAAGACTCCCTTACTTAATCGTCCACTATCTGCGTTCAGCGTTGTAATATAAAAATATCACCCATTTTTCTCATTTATTTTAAAGTAGTTCTCGAATTCCTTTTCATGACCAAGATAAGGAAAAACTTGCAAAGAACTCGAGGAATGCCGACGTGCCTTATAAAAAACAGTTTACTTATGGCATGTTGATCATGATCTTTCTAGTTCTTACGTTTTTCTAAGATTAGTGACGCTGTACGTTGTACAACTATTACAGGTAGGTTACGTACATAAAAATGTATGACGAATTTCTCCTTCATTCCTCTTTGGGACCATGACGCAAAGTCAATAAAATGACGACCTAAATGACGAATACTCGATAATCGATTCCTTTTTTATTCGGTACCTTTATACTTGTTATTTGTTGAAGACACAGAAGCCCGCGATGACTACTTGTTGATTGACAGTAAATACTTGTTTCGACCGGTGAAAAGCGATTATTGAAATTTTGAGAAAAACCGGCCGTTATTTTTGTTTTGACAATTTTTTTAGTATTGAGGTAAAACACCCTTTCGTAAATAAGTCGGTGATTCTGAATTTTTTCTTGTTGATCAGTTTTTTTCACGGAATTCCACTGATAATGTACGAATATTATTAGTTTTTATTAATTGTTTTAATTCGTAGAACTCCATTTTAATTTTTTTAAATTGAATTAAAATACATTTGATGTGTCTAAAATATTTGCAGAACTCGATAATAACATTACCAAATTAAAATTATTTCAGTTTGACTCATTCTATATATTCTTTCTTCTTAAAAATTATGAGAATGGTTACTTAAAAGCTTCATAGCTGATGATAGAAATGACTGGCTTAGAAAATGCCAAAAGAATAAGCTGTTCAAATTTCATGACGCCAAAGCCAAAAACAAATATAATATTTTATCTTGTAAAGTAATAACTTAAGATTAAATCTAAACAGTTAATGATTTTATTGAAATTTCCTGTTTATTTAATGCATGAAGAAAACGCCACGAATTCTTGATAACTTTATTATGTGTGCAATATTATCAACAATTTGTATTTATTATTTGTGTTTTTCATTTTTGCCCATTGCAACTACAACTAAGTGTTTTTACCAGATATTATCAATGGCCTATTAATTGCCAAAAGCAATCTACACATCGTTTATTTATTTACATACCATTGCCATTATTATTGCAGTTGGAGCTTTTAGAAAAAAATGTGAAATGATTTTGCAACGAAATTATTGTTGTATGCAATATTGCATTCAAGGTTGTTGATCGTGCATTGCAAAAAATGCGCCTTTGGGCGTATAGCCAGAAACTTAAATCCTAACCGATCGACCAATAGTTTGTTTGTTGAAACAGTTAATTTCATAACAAACGATAGTATGCGTAATTTTAATATTGTCTCTAATAATACGTTGTAGTGAATGGTGAATACTTAGAGCAAGTGTATATGTTGAAAGTACTTTGCGATTTGCGGAAAGGTTGATAAGGACATTGTTAGAAGGGTGAATGATTGCAGAAAATGCAATGTAAAGCGAAATAGCGATAAATAGCAATCCTCAATTGAGTCGTGATACCAACTCTGAAACATCGCGGTAAGGCATGGGGAAGTATAGAAGTAGTCTGAAATGTCTGAAAAGAGATCCCTGGGAACCCCATGAGCGATAAAACCCAAAAAAATAATGCACAACTCTAAGGGAAGAAAAATATACAGCGAACGGAAAAAGGAATATCAGTAGAATGTATAACGCAGAAATGGATACAATAAAAAGTCAGGGACGCTCTACGAAGACATTGCACGATCAAATGAACTAAATACTTTACTCGGGGCATGTCAAGAGTCGGAATAATAGACTAGTAGTTATGAGACGACAAGTTAATCGAAATAATACTGGAGGTACGTCTTTTGTAAACCTCTTTTTGCCTTCTCCTATCGGAGGTTGAATATCGTCAGGGCAATCTTTATCCTGCAAGCTGCAGTCCAAAGCAATCCCTGTGCTATTAGTGTCAGATTAATATATTATCCTTTTTCAAACAACTCCACTCTTATGTTTTCCAAACTCCGCGTGATATGCTATTGTTATTTCTGCTTTTAGAATCGTGGCATTAGTTGTTTTATCCAAGTGTCTGCGGGCTATGGTGGTCCGATTAAATGTGTATTTTTACGTCTGTCCGATACGCGGTATTATAACATTACGGTTTGTCGTTGTGAAACACGTTCTCTCGTGTCGCTATCCCGGACAAGGTCGTCTCTGGTTGAAGGTTGCCTTATTTTATATTTTGGTTTGAGTTTTTTTGTTATTTAATTAATTCGTTTGCGCTTTGGTCCGCACGACCGAAATAGCGAGAGACATGTCCTATTATGCTATTCTTACTATCAATGCAGCTCGGTTGGGAAATTATTCCGTGCCGTAAAGAATCATGCTTTTATCTCGGAGTGATCTAGTTTTTTTGATCAAATTGTTCACAATATTTTAGCATACCTACTTGCTTGTTGAACTATTTAAAAAAATGCAATCACAAAAAGTAAAGCATTCCAGAATTTAATTGAAAAATTTCAGGTTTTCATAAGGAAATACTATATTAAACTATCTTTTACGATATTTATGGCTGAGCGTTAAGCTTTTTCACCCTGCAATCAGTGGTCGCAGGTTCAAAAGTTCATGCGTGTTTTTTTTTTAATTTACAAGGATTTCAAGGGATGAATTTGACATTCGACTTATTACAGAATTAAAATAAGAATATTTGGACTTCGTTTAAACGTTGAATATTCCCTCAATCGCCAATAACAATCGAAAAGCTTCTTAAAATGGCTTCTTAAAGTCTTTCAGCGCTTCCACATTCCATATATTGAGAATGCAGTTGTCCCATTGTCTCAGAGAACTCCTATACGTAGAAAAGTGTTTTGATACGCCAATAAGTTCATTAAATTGTTGGCTGTTATGGTCCAACTGTGAAAAATTAACATTTCCACACCACAAGTGCAAGCTTTTGGCTTGAAAATATTCCCGCTGATTCAGTATTTAACGAATATCTTTGATATCCGCCAGTTCTTTGCTTGCTGTTAAAGCCATACATTCTTCGTCAATCTAAAATATGCATCGAGGGTGAAGCCAGGGTATGCAGTTGAAAGCACTGCGCTAAGATTCAATCAGTATCGGGACTGAGGGATTGCACAACAAACGATAGGCTGGTCCCTGCAGTTATGAAAGTGCAGTTAGGTCCCAAAGGTGACTCGCCGTCAGCCCTGCCCATTGAGCCACTATGCAAACCACTGAATAATTTAAATAATTTACCAAACAATCAGCGTTGGGATTTACTCTCTTTTACGAACCAACGGTACACATAACGGGTTTTGGTTGTATGGTGTTGAGGACACTACTTGAGTTTTGTAATAATTCAACTTTGGTTTCGTTTTTTTTTTCGTTGGTAATACATGCCATGGTATTATTAGTGAATCAGTTCGCTTATATGGCTGTTTCTAGAATGCCTATTTAAGATTTATGTAATGAAATGTTTGAGTGACGTGTTATATGACAGGTTATACACTCTGACAAATTGTTTAGTAGAGCCAAACAAATATGTAAATTAATCATGTGTTGCTAATTCTTCGGAGCACCTTCCCTTTCTGTAATACTTGTAGAATAAACAGCGTTCCCACCAGATGTTCTAAAGATTGTTCTTCATACTTGATACATTTGAGAGAGTCCTGTCCTCAATTTTATCACCTCTCTTTACGTCACACATATCGTTTATTTATTTATTTATTATTTAAACGCCCGTACATAGGGCTATTACATACATAATACAGGTGTATCGAACATTTACAAACATTACATATATATATAGAATAACATACAGTACATACATACGATGTATATTAGTACAACAAATATTTATCATTTTACAAACATATCAGTTACATAAATAACTAGTTATTTTTGCTTTGATGCAAGATGATGAGGTTTTGAAAATATCGAAAAGGTCTGTATACGTATTGGCAGTTCGGTGAAAACGCACTAACGGTGAATGATAGGAGTAGTTAGTGCTATGATTGTCACTGTGGAAAAGGTGGTGGAGTCGAGTTGATTTAACAGGGACACGAATATTTATAACACTTAACATTTGAGGGCGGTCTATGAGATTGTTCAGTAATTTAAAAAGTATAAGAATGTCATTAATAGTACGCCGGGTAGAAAGTAGTGGTAGGTTCAGATCAGACATTAATGCATTGTAGCGTATTTCAATTACAGGCTGTCTCAATTTGAATTGAACATATAAGAAGGTTATAAGTTATTACGGATTTATCAGTGAAATTTCTTTAGTTTACCCGACGGTATTCACTGACCCCAAATTGAACTTAGTCAACAACCGCGGCACGATCAACATATCAAGCCTGTCAAATTATAGTACCAGTCATCAGTTTCTATTCCGGAAGAATTTCAAGTGTTGATACTTAGAACGGCCCTAGGGCCAATTAAAGGCATTGTCTCTTGAGGTCCCAACATTAGTCCGTAGACAGCCGCAGCCGTCGTGACTGGCGCGGGTCTAGTAGAGCAAGGTCTGGCGAGCCCATTTTTTGACCTCCCGCCTATTAAAATCAACCTCTGACTCTGTATTACAGTCAACTTAATGCAACGCCATTTTAAAAAAAACTTTAAGCAAGTCGAGTTATTGCGGATGTAAATGTATAACTATTTATGGTACTTTTCTTGTTTAACGGACTTGGAAGATCTACAGTCTCTCGTATCTAGGATGAACGAAGTATGTATGAAGAATGAGTTAATGATGAATGTAAGTAAGTCTAAAGTCATGGTGTTTGAAAGAGAGAGTACGAAAACAATATGCAATATAGTTGTGAATGATGAATACTTGGAGCAGGTGGATGAGTTTGTGTATCTGGGTAGTATGTTTACGAGAGATGGGAAGGCTGATAGGGATATTGAAAGAAGGGTGAATGCTGGTAACTCCATTAATGGAGGACTGAATGCCGTTGGCGCTAATAAAAAACTGTCAAAAGAAGCGAAACTAGCAGTCCACAATGGAGTCCTGGTACCTACCCTGATGTATGGCAGTGAGGCATGGAACTGGCAGAGGAAGGATGAAAGTAAACTGAATGCTGTTGAAATGAGATCCCTGAGGCGTATGTGTGGTAAAACAATGTATGATCGTGTGAGAAATGTGGATATCCGCAAAGAATGTAAGGCTGATGTATGCATAATGAGTAAGATTAAGAAAGGGACCCTCAGATGGTTTGGGCATGTAGAGCGAATGAACGAAGAAAGCAGTGTAAGAAGAATATACGACGCAAATGTGAATGGTAGAAGAAGTCGTGGACGTCCGAGGAAGACATGGCACGATCAAGTGAATCAGATACTTGAGTCGGGCCATGTCAAAAGTCAGAATAATAGAAGAGAATGTATGAGACGATGTATGAATGTGAGTGAGGCAAAGAGTGTGTGCCAAGACCGAGTTGTTTGGCGGTCCGTCCTCTCTGCCTACCCCTGCGGGGAAACGGCGTGATGGTTAGTTAGTTAGTTTGGTCTGATAATACTACCCAGTTTCGCCCTAAATTAAACAACTAAAAACATCTGATTGAACAATTGAAAAAATGAAACAATATCGTGTAATTGCATTATTTTAAAGTTCCGTAACTCACTATGGAAATGAAAATATTTTTTGCGTTTAACTAGAAACTTCGGACAGAGGATTTTGATCAAATTTCATATAGTTAGAGTTCACCATTCTTAGCGAGTTTTTAGCACGATACATTAAAATATGATTTTCCGGTTTGCCAGCACTCAAAATGGCCCCACAGATCATTTAATGGTCTGATTACTCTTCAAATAATTTGTCTGTAATTTTTTTAAGGGCAGCCTGGAACATGTATAAGGTAATGACAAAAGTGCTCAAAATATAATCTGTTTAATTTTATGAAATACCTACATACCAAAATGTCTGTAAAAGTTGTAGTTTGAAAACCGTTGAAAGTATTTTCGAAAGTATTACCTAAAATTCTAGTAAGTACCTACATACACCCCTAAAAATGATATGGGCTCTGAGGGAAATTATTTTCCTCAGGAAATGTAAAAAAACATCAACCATAGACATTCAAATTGATAGATCATGTATGATGTATTTCATAAATATAGAACTTAAGCACTTTTTCGCTGGAAACCTTGTACATTTTCATATGGAATTTATAGATAAATCGATCGTAGTATTTCTTGCATTAGCAGACTACCAAGTTTATTTTTCAGGGTGCTGACCGTTAAGATCTCAGTTATGTGCATTCCAATGCAGGCATTTTCCAGTCTACTTTAACTCGATTCATTCATTCCAATACCTTCTGTGAACATTTTATCCTTATCGACAGAAAAAATGCGCACCGTGTTTGTCCCAAGTGTATCTTTACTTTGCGAAATGCGCCATAAATTAATTCAAAAGGTACGGAATGTCACTATTCGACCATTGAGAGGCAGTACCAAAATATTTTATTGGTACCATCTGAAACTTGGAGGCAACCTTAGTAGAAAAAAAACCCTATTTTTAACCAAAATCTAGCACAAGTAGGTATGTAATACGATTTCAATCAAAACTACCTACAATATAATTCGCAAAAAAAAATCTTCATTTTGGCCAGCGAACGCTTGAGGGTATTTGCAAATTGGCCAAAATATGGCCAAAAACGCTTCAATGGTAAAGCGAATACAAATGAGAATTTAAAAACTAGAATCCCTGTTTTATTAATGGCTTAGATCTTGAAATTCGTCATATTCGATTGGAGGGCCTTTAATTTTGATTGGCCTTAAGGTTTTCAATTTAAATTCAATTTAAGTTTTATAAATACTTAATCCTCACGTATACAATTCAAAGAAATCACTTTAAATACAGTTCGTGTGCGATTCTGTACTCAATTCCATATGCTACTTCATCTGTGAAAGATTTCATCCCATTGTGTTTGCGGGCCAAAATGCGTCGGCCGTGTGAGTGGGTCTCCGTGCTTTTCAACAATGGCAGTGATCATTATTTGATGAGATCAAAGCCTCCGATATTCGAAGCCTGCAGCCATGGGAATGGCTCTATTAGAAAATGGAAATTTGCGTCTCTTAACCCGCTTTATTTTACTTTATGGTGCATTATTGTGAATTTGAATAATGGCCAATTTAGTGAGAATTACATTGATTTTATCGCGATTGTTCAATTAGCTGTTGAATTTCGAATAACAAAGTTTAAAAAAATATACCCACTTGGGAATTTAACCAGATTAAATGCTCGTAAAAACCAGTTGCGTTTAATTCTGCGTTTTATTCTACAAGTAAATTTATTTAAAATTTCCAAACGTTTTTAATACCACGATGGAAGGGATAATAAATGTGTACGGGAACATGTTTGTTTATCGGAAACTTACTGCTCAACCATCTGGAATCAGAGCCTACGGCATTCCCACTTGGGGTATGTTGTGAGGCTGAAGGTAGTGAGAAGGGGAAGAAGGTGGGTAGAGAGGGTGGTGTGGAAGTTCCTGGGTTATCAGATCTGGTCACTAAACGCTCAATCATGGGTTTGGCCATTTCAAGCAACGTTTCAATTCCATCTCCCATCCTGGAACGTGCCGCAAACATGCGATAAATTATGTTTATTGAAAATTTACTTGCGCACACCTGGATTTGATCCCTCGACAACGGAGGTTGCCAGCGTGTTTAGATTATGACAATACTTATGTTAAATTTAATTGGTTGATTTGTAATAATTTTGAAATCGAAAGTTTTAACGCATTAACTTGTAACAGAGCATTTTAAAATTTGAATCTTATCAAAATTGTACTGTTTCCACAATACATTGAGTGTTATAATCATTAATGAAGTGCTCACTTTCTTTTGCGGGTGATTTTGCACTTTTTCAACTCATTGTCCAAATTACACACTTCACTTGTGAAAGTAAAATATCATGTAGCTACTTGATACCTTTCCGGCGTTCATTGTCAAAAAAATCATTGTTATCTAATGATTTAAAGTGCTCGTAGACGGTTTAAACCTCCAAAAAACCAGACAAATTATCGATTTGAATGGGAAGTTCGCTGAGTATTGGCACTCTTAACAGGCACTTCCATCTCAGGAGATACATGAAGCTGTTGAGAGTGGAAAACACCAATAGCTGAGATATGAAGAGGGTGGAGAGACAGTAGGTCTAACAGGACAACACTACCCTATCCCAGGAGAACTGTTTTTGGAAGTTGAAAGCAAATCAGCTAAATTCGCAAAAGCAGCTATACAAATTTTGAAGTGGGTGAAGAAGAAGTTATTATTCTACAGGTGGCGGTTCAGCTATTATGAAAAGAAGGTTCAGTTATCTGATGAGTTGAATATCGTGTTGTGGAACCAGGAGACATCGTCAAACACCCAATGCCAACCCTTGTGAACTTTATTAAAGGTGCTGGGCTACTGTTGAAAGAATATGGTGAAACATGTGAGAGCAGGTTGGAAAATAATTATTAAAACTCGGAAAGCCAAGTAGAACTTCCTAGGAACTGGGCTACAAGATCAGTGGCAACGTGTGATAGCAAAAAAATCATACTACGCCCAGGAATCACTGGTTAAAATCCTTCGTGTTCGTGCTATCTCTACTTATTTGATACCATTTGCAATGTTTCTCTTAGAACTGCGTTGGTATTTGGTTCTGTTTGCGTTCCACACTGTCTACATATTGTATGTATATTTGAATGGCATTCATTTGAACATATTATCATTGGTGGGTACTTTGCTGGGCAGGTATATATTTTAGTTTCTTCTTACGGGGCTTGCGATTGGCCGGCGGCGCGGGCGGAGGTCGTGACTCGCTGTCGGCTTCGTGATCCAGTTGCCGAGCTGGACCACTGGCACCAAGGCACCAAGGCACTGTAGCACTGCATAGTGCCTAACCCCACCGGCACCGGTGCTGGCCGACACCTTATTTATACTTGCCTGACAAGAATTATTATTTACTCTTGGAAAAGGATGTTCAGAAATGTGATAAACTTCAATCCCAGTGATTGAGATCGAGGTTTATCGACGTTAAAAGTAGTTTTATTTACGTTATCGTAAGGTTATCAATGAATATTCAACTGGACCAGACGTCCGCCCCATAGGAAGCTCGAAATAATTCTGAAGCTGGGAGACCCGACCTTGTTCCGAGCCCAACTGTCCATCATGTATCATCGGCTATTTCCACACCCGTTCGTGCATTAGACACGAACGACGATAGTCGACACTAAGGTACTACTTAACTGACATCTGTTGAGACACCTAAAAACTAAACGTTCTACATTAAAGACATATGTTGAAGGATGTTGTAACTACGTGTATAATCCTTTATACCACAAGAAGCCGTAAAGATATGGGATATCCTGATCGGAATAAATTTCAATCTCAAACCGTGGCGTTAACTTGGCAGTGAACCCAAATGTCGTCACATCATTCCTCGAAATGTGAATGCCATAGTTTCACTGTCTTCGGACAGTATAACTTTTTAAAAAGGATTACTATCAGTAAAAGCCCGAAGTCAAGCCAAAAACAACGAAATTATCAGATCCACGATGATGTGTCATTTCTATCGTATCATGAATTAATGTGAAATTGGGTTTATGTAAAACATTGGCACGAAATGGGTTATCTCGGACTAGTGTCCGCCCCGGGACACCAGTCGCCATGCTCGAGAAATGAACGCAAATTATTCCGTATTGCCGAATCGTAGAAGCTAATTATGTAAATTGGAATCATTTTTAACTGATCGCCGCCCGAGGGAAATTAGTAATGTTGTGCTTATTTTAAAATTTCGCTCGTTGGCCAGTTTATGCTGATAACTGTTGCTTATTCGGTGCTGTGGCTCGTGCCAGAAGAATCGGCTTCTTCTTCATTTTAAATATCGGCCACCTGAATCGTGTTTGGGTATCAAAAATAATATACAAGCACCAGAAGGTCATAAAACTGTTCAATATAACGATTATGGTGAAAAAGGGTTTGAACCTATGATATCAGGTACTTATTATTGTTAATAGATGTCTCTTTTGCTACCATTGATTTATCAATTAAGTAATAGTAGTAATTAACTGTTTTACTATAGGAACCATTTTCTTTTATTTATGATCCAGAATCAATTTCTTTCTTTAGCAACAGCTTGAAACCAAATCGTCCTACTGTTAGATTATTGTAAAGGAATTGATTGGATAATAAACGGGATTGACCTATTGAAATTTAATACTGTGGCTTGTATGTGCCTGAAAACTTCACCACGACTTGTTCAAGATACCAAACCCAGAACTGATGTTCTAGCACAGCATGGCCTTTCAAGAGGAATTGAGCTATTCAAATAACTTAAAAACTTTTGTCGTATACCTGTTTTCCAGATGTTAAGAATGTTAAAATAATAAAGCTTTTAAGTACTGTAAATGGATGATTAATACGTCGAACAATAATAATAAAAAATTAAAAATAATTTCTTTGAGATTACTTAACTTCCTTAATGAAACAGCATACCTTTTTTGTATCTACAACACTTAAATTTTAGATCAATTAAATTCTACACAAAGTTACAGTGTGCAAGCATAAAGGTGTCGGTTCTAATGGGTGTTTGGACTCAGGTTCTTTACGGCGTAACTGTTTTTTATCGCTGTATATTTATTTACACCTGGTGAATACACACATCCGAGCAACGCAGAGCAAGTACCTGCTGACACACGCACCGCGTGTTTCACGTTATAATTGCAAAGCACACAGCGGTTGGGCTCGGTTATGGAGCAATAATAGCTCTGGCGTAAGCGTGCTTTTTAGCACTTTGGAGTGCCACTTTTCTAACAGTGACAATGTGTCCAAATAAGTGCAATGGAAGCGTGAGTTACAAAAGATAGGCAAACAAACACACAATGGGACAGCTCATACGAGACGATGGAAATAGGAGGGATGAAAGCATAATTTCTTCTATCCGAGATATAAAGGTCGTAATTAGTTGAAGCTTGTATTAGCCTGACACCAAATTAACAGTGATTTTGTGTCCACTGAAACATGATTATTTGTACTTGGATATGATTTTAGATTTTCACGGCCAAAAGTATTATTGTGATTATTTTTTGAGGAATGATGCCTTGTTGCGATACCGTATTCTTTCGACATCGTTACAGTGTCCTTCATCTTAAATTGAAACCTGCCATTACTCTGGATTTGTTCCTGAAGTCCTGGAAAGACTCAAAACGCACGTGCTCTGTGCGTTTTGGATCTTTCCAGCCTGATTACGGAGGCAATTGAAATTCAATGTAACGCTGTCTGAAACGTTGGCTAAAGAAGGAGGTAGCGCAACACGGCACAATATCCCAAAAACAAATCACGATTATACTTGTATTTGTTTGATAATCGCACAAGACAATTGCCCAGGGTGAGACTATGGTATCCCAATTCAGGGTATGTTGTGAGGCTTTGTCGGAGTGGTGAGGGTAAGGAGATCGGGTGGAGGAAGATTTCAAACGCGGCGTTATCTTCGATTCTGAGTGATGGTCTTTAACTAGAGCGATATTTTTCCCACTTTTTAAACCTACAACTTCTAGATTTACTGCCAAGAAGTTTACCATTCTATCACGGAGATTTTCAAAGATAAAGTTAGTTTAGTATTCCCCTATGAAATATCCAAGTAAGTATCCTACGATTGCTCTAGTTTTGATAGTGAATAGTTCAAGTAGCAGGTATGCTACATTTAAAAATACATCTTAACGCGCGGAGGTCAGCAAAGGCAATAACTTCCAAATAAAAGCATAAATGCCAGGTCTCAGGTGTGGAGGAATACTAACACCTATCATTAATTAGATAATATTGTGTGCGCGCGCCCGGCACGCATTACGTAAAGGCTAATCGCTTAATACAACTGGTAATATTTCTAAGATTTATCTCGTATAATAACTCGTAATTAACAGGTAAGAGCTTTGTCTTGGCTGCGAATCAACAGCATGCCTCAAAGTCACTCCATATTGCCTTGTATTCTTACCCATGCAATACAACAATGAGATAGATTGATTGTTGATCCGGTCCATTTGGTATATTTAATATCCTAGCGTTCAACTTTTCAAGGTTCACCTGCTTTATTTTAAAGGAGAGATATAATGTAACAATTGTTTTTTTTCTTTGGTCAAGGTGTAAGCATTAATACACATGTTGAGCATTTAGGACCATCAATCAAAAGTTCCATTAAAAAATGTGGTCTATGATATGGTGTTTCTGTTAATTGTTTGTTTCGAGCTTAAATCTTGAATCTTTGCACTTTAACGTCACGATTTTCAGCAAATGTTGTATATAAATATATCAACTATTAATGCATGCATAGACTTGGGTGTATAAACTGATTCTTGCAACAAGGTGCGCCCAGCAATTATCGTCTATCATTTCATTCTCGTTTTGCTTGTTTGTGTAAAAAGGTTTGATTTACCTATTCAAAATGATAGGAAGTGTTGTATCGAACTTTCGATGCCATTAAATAGCTGAACCACTTGTCTACGCTGTTTGTAGCTGGTCCGATTACAACCAGATGCCCGGGGCTATCTCGGTGGCGCAACAGTGATCTCATTCAGGGATATGCATTTAGTCTTGCAAACGAGTTTTCCTGTTAAGCAGACCTTTTCGTTTGCATTCCTAGCAGTCTGGATTTATAATAATTAAAGTCTTCATAAGACTATGACGAACATTCTTGTGTTGTCTACATTGTTTGCGTGACTCAAGTTTTCTAAGTTCCCTTCACGTTCTTTCGATGCAGGAATGTCGTATTGAATCGTGGTCTGTTTCAATTGTTGATTTGTCTCTTAAACATGATTTATCCGATCTCTATTTTTTTTATTGGTACGGGGATAAGTCTACATAGCTTCCATAAGAACTCATTGTTCCTAATATGTAATATCCCAATATTATCTTCTTATTCCTTTGGAAGTAGCCTAGTCCCTTTTAATGGACTAGGTTATGGTAATTAGCTGTGTTGGCAGTGTCCTTTAAGAGTACTGCAAATTCCCTCAATGAGTTTATAATCACATTGAGTTTGCTCGCTTAGGGTTTAGTACGTTTCCAAATCCATTCTCTGACATAACTCTGCCAAACTAGAGCATTCAGATGAAATTTTCCTGAATGTTTGATTTCAATAATATCAAGTTGCAAATTTCACAATGGCATATCACATTTCCCACCTGTCGTAACAATACAGTGCAACGGCAACTCGTCGCTGTATCTCCGTCACGATCTGTATTGCGTTCCATCCTTAGTTGTCTCTGCCCATCAATAACAAGTGGTATCTAAGCAGCAGTGCGCGTGGCCAACACGCGACCGTCTGTTGAAATCGCTTCCATTTCTTTGGCCGCTGTCTTTTGCTCTATTCAAAGTCGTGCCTCGCTTGGAACAACCAACTACAGCGGCCGTTGGCGAGTGGCACTTAGTCGAAACCGCTTCACGTTTCTGCACTCCTGTTACTTTTGATTGTTTATCGATCTCCTTTGACCTCAGATTACGATTTAAAATCATTCCGATGGACTATTATTAGTAATATAATAACGACAAACGTATTTTTTTTGAACTGTAAACTCTTTCGTGTTTCCTATGATATTTTATCTTATAAATAGCTGAACCTTATTATTTTTCAATTTCCAGGTACGATTAAATTATTCAAACTGTTGAGCAAGAGTGTTATTTTTGCACTTGTCACATATTTTGTTCCAAGACCACAAAGTTTTCAACGCTTTCCTCTTCCACTTTTTTACGTTTGTACGATTCAGCATTCATCGCATATTGCTTTTCTACCTCTGTGGTCCAAATTGTATGGCATTCTACGACTACTTTGTTTATTATATTCTCGTCTTGAGTTTTTTTTCTTCACTCCGGGATAGGAAATGCTGCGAGCTACCATATAATGGTCTATTTTGCTCTTGTCTGTTATTTTATTGCAGTTCGTATCACTGAGTCGTGATACAATCCATTTCCTCCACGAGCCGCCAAATCAAGAAATAAGTGATTAATAAAAAATAAACTAATTTTCAAATCCAGCATTCTTGCTGTGGTATACTTTGACCTTTAAGCTCTTGTACGGCTGCCGTTGTTAATTCAGATTTATCTGCGATAACTTGTTTTATTGTTGTTAATTAATTGGACCTTGAACAAATTTGACGGATATTGCACTTATTATTATCTCGTGGACTATTGATTTTTTATTTTTACCGTTTTTGGGTGGTTATAATGTCTAATTCGGACATTTGAACCCACGACTCATTAAATTAACATGGCCAATAACTGAATATGGCACCGCATTAAATTTTACGCTAGTCTTAGCTTTATTAGGACATTTCAGGCAGGCATTCAAGGTGAATATAGTTCCTCATGGCAGACCTTGAAAAAGTTGACCAAAAAACAAATATCCAGTTAAGAGCATATTATAGGGGCAGAATTGTAATTTGCCGAAAAACGGCTCTCTAAAACGGCTTAATACTACCTTTCGTGTGTCATTCTCAGACTTGATATTTTTTGTTACCAAATAATGGACTTTTATTTTTCAATCTGCTTATTTTTTTTTGTAATTGATGTAGGCATTCGACCATGAAAAATAAAAACATTGATACACCATACAACCCGCTTTTAAAACTTCAGTCTATGTTTATCGCCTTAATAATGATTTTATACAATATTTTTAATTTAAAATATATACATAATACATACATCTATAAAAGTACGGCCTCTTATTCTCGTTATGATATCTGTGGATTTAACAATTAAATAAATACTTCCTTTTTTACGAAATTCTAACACATTTCACAGCTCGTCATTCATTCCGGGCTAGAATCTCCCGTCGGCAAGTAACGAAACTATGCGCTCCTTGTTTGTTAGCGTATATATTTAAAAAATGCCATCAAAACGCATTGTTAATGGCTCTAAAAATAGAATACCCAATCACTTGAAGCACTGCAATAATCTCAGGAAGCTACAAAAACAGTAAGTACTCGAAAATTCTCTTTTTTGGTGTAAATTTTGACAAACTGTATTTTTTCAACTGCCATTTTGTTCCAGACACTTAAAATATAACATTTAACTTGCGTATGCATTCCAATTCCGAAACCGTTAGCAACAAACTTCATGTGGCAGGTGCACGTTTTGCAAGTATGTGTGAGAATTCATTGTCTTTAAGCTGTGTACACACACATAGCTACAATATACGTGGCGTGGGGTATTTCGGCATATCGCTCGCCGTACATTCCTTATTGGAATATATGGCGAGCAATAGGCTGAAATACGTCAAGCCACATATATTATAACTGTGTTTGTACAAATCAACGCTAATCTGAGAGTGAACGGTTTTTATGTACACAGTGTTTGGTAATTAATACAATAATTACCCTACATTGCTAAAGGGGAGTTATGGGGTAGAATTATGTAAAAATACAAAATTTTGGTTTTAATTTCTTGAGTTCTGATTGGCCATGGCAATACATTTCTTAATTAATGGGATGTTTTTTTACTTAGTTTTTTTTTTTGTTTTACTTTTTTTACTTAGTAGAAATTAGTTACATTATTATCAGTATAAGGATCATACGATACGATACGATACGATTATACCACCCCAGCCAGAAGCACTCCTGTCCCGGTGAGACCGGTACACCAGGGGGCACTGTTTGTTAGGAGTGGAACACGTGCTCTGAGGATAGGATTAGTATAAGGATCATGTATAAAAAGTTTATTGCCGTTTATATATTTTTATCTAAAATTTCAAATGAAGTCAATAATGTGTAAATGGTGTTGGAGAAACGGACAAAAAAAACTTTGAAAGGAAATTAACAAAAATATCGCCTTTCTGCGTACACGTAATCATTCACACATTGTCAAATCAAAGATATTCTATATTTATTTATTTAAGGAACATAAACAGTCTTAGTAATAAAATATACATAAGAGGATGGCAAAAAAACAGACCAATTATTAATGTTCACAGATAGGTATTTAGAAACATAAAAGTATCTGAATGTAAACTAGAAAATTTAAGAAAAACAGAAAAAATAAAAACAGAACTAAGCAGCAATTTAAAATTCATTTTGGTTGGAATTAGTGTTGCATCTATCAATGTAGAAAAGGGTATTTTGCCTGCTATATCGAGTCGGCGTGTGGAAATTTATTTTATTTAGCAGCTCCGGGCAGTCAACTTTTGAGTTAATAATTTTGTACAGGAGCATCTGATCAGCGACAAGCCTCCTAACGAGCAGTTTCGAGATTCGAAAATGTTTCTCGATTTCGTCGTAAGAATTGTATATGTTGAATGATTTAAAATTGAGGAATTTGAGAAATCGCTTCTGAACTCTTTCTAACCTGTTAAAATAAACAATATAGCGCGAGTTCCAAACCTGTGAACAGTATTCCAGGTGAGGACGATCATGTGAATTGTAATTGTAAATCTTAGTGTTTTTGAAAAATTTGCATGTTCTCAGTACAAAGCCTAGACTCTTTGTTGCTTTGGTGACAATATTATCAACGTGTTTATCAAAGGTAAGTTTAGAGTCCAAAATAACCCCGAGGTCACGTATATAATCTTTATTTGTTAACAGCGATCCAGAAATGGTGTATTCATGCAGTATTTTTATATGGTTACGTGTGAATGTGACTTTGCAACATTTGGAAATATTGATAAAAAGCTTATTTCTGAGACAGTAATCCGTCAGTCGGTCAAGATCTTCTTGTAAACGCACAGAACAGTCATGGGAGCTTATAGGAAGGTATATCTTCATATCGTCGGCAAATAGTAAAATTTGAGCGTTGTGAAAACATGTCGTAATATCATTTATATAGATAGAGAAAAGCAAAGGACCCAAAATGGACCCCTGAGGCACACCAGAAGTAATGATTTTCCAGATGGAAGAATATATGTGTTGTGTTGTAAAGTTCCAAATAATAATATTATTTTTCTCTTCGTAGATCAAAACATGATTTATCTATGGCAGCCGGAAAAAATACTCCAAACAAGGTATGCTTCAAGTAACGAATGAATTTGAGTGCGTTGGAGTCCCGGGAGGGGGGGGGGATTTTTCATCTTTATTCCTTAATGTTTTTTTTTTGCTTTTTTATTTAGGAAAAAATACAGCAACATACGATAGAACCAAATGAGCCTACCGTAAATATTGCACACAGAGGACCAAACTTGGAAGATTTAGAGCACGAGGATATTCTTATTGGTACATCAGCCACTACTGTCGAAAAGGTACTTTTATACTTATTGCACTTCAAATATCTCGCATTTACTATTTGTCACCTCATTGGGATAGGGTTCTAACTTCACTTAACTTGTTCTGTGATATGAGGTGTCAAAGTTTGAAAAGACGATTTATCATAACCTATTTACGTAAATTCATAACCGTAACATATCGGAACACTTTTTTCATGCACCTGCGTCAGCCCTTATAAAATATATTGTCGAAGGGCGAGAATTTTTTTGCCTTTTTATGATTTTGATGACACGTGTTCCCAACATCGTGATAGTAGGTTCGTATTTTACCAAAATTTATACTAATAATCTCAAAATCAGATTGAATAACATGGTAATCAGTTTTTTATTTCTACATTGTTTAGGAGCAAAAAAACAGCAATTCTTTGGCCAAATTACCTGTGACCGAAGACCAAGGATGGAGCTGTGAAGAATCGGAGCAGGAGCTTATTATTGAAGAGGCGATAGAAGAAAGCGATGATATTTGCGTAGAAGGGCGGAGAGTAGTACAATTTGATTATTTTTTTAAACAACTCCAATGTATAAGTCAACATGATTCCCTTTTTAACTGCAATTTAAAGCATTTGCGAATTAACTCCGAAAATAGAAATGGTTTGAACTCTACTTTTAATTTAAAATGCGTGCTATGTGGTAAAACTTTTAAACTAAAAACGTCCGAAAGCCTACAAGAAGGCATTGGCATCAACGAATCTTTTGTATCGGGATTAATGAGCATAGGATCGGGTTATTCGGGCATGGAAGAGCTATGTGCTACCCTTGAAGTTCCGTCCTTATCTATTGCTGGATATGGAAAATGCCATAAGAAGGTTTGTGAATGGTGGGAGAAAACCAAATTTACCAGTATGGCTGCGGCAGCTGACGAAGAAAAAAAACTGGCTATTCAAAGCGGCGATGTTGACGAAAACGGGACGCCGATGATCACTGTAGTAGCTGATGCGTGTTGGTCCAAGCGATCTTATAAAACCAACTATTCTGCCCTCTCAGGAGCTGCTACGATTATCGGTTACCGCACAAAAAAAATTATTTACATGGCAGTTAAAAACAAGTACTGTACAACCTGCGCAAGAGCTATAAATTTGAAAATTCCTATACCCGAGCACATGTGCTTTAAAAATTATGTTGGTTCTTCAAGCGGAATGGAAGCTGAAGCAATTTTAGACGGCTTCCAACAATCGATGAGTATGTACGGTCTTATATATTCAACCCTCATTGCCGATGGAGACTCCAGTACTTATGCCAGAATTAGAAACAGTCACCCGTATCCTAATATTACAGTACAGAAAATTGAATGCTCTAACCACTTAATTCGAAACTACAGCAATCAAATTGAAAAAATTACAAAAGATACCGGCTTTCCTTTGGAGTTTAGAAAAATTATTTCAACCAACAAACTTCGTCTTAGGAAGGCGGTAGTCGGAGCTGCAAATTACAGGATGCAATCAAATAGTACTTTGGACCAAAAAATTATCGATTTAAGGAAAGATTTATTAAATGGACCCAAACATGTTTTCGGTGAACATAAAGATTGTTTACCATACTTCTGCAAATTTAAACTTGATCCGAATAAAATATTAGACTACAATCACGTTCCACAGTTACAAACCAATATTATATTTTCAAAAATTATGGATGCTAATTCTCGACTTGTCAGTAATGCCCGAAGTCTAGTATATTGTTTAGACAGTAATATTGTTGAGAGTTTTAATGGAGTTATTGCAAAATTTATTGGCGGAAAAAGAATTAATTATTCTTTTAAACAGTCCTATATGGGTCGTTGTGCAGCTGCAGTAGTTTCTTTCAATTCCAAGCGACCTTATTATTCTTTACATAAGCAGATTTTCAACAGGAGTCCTAGTAATTTTTTAAAACGGTTAGAATTGAAAAGAACAAAAAGAAGAATGGCTTCTAAAACGAACGATAAAAGATCTTTAAGAAAAAAACAAGGGAAAAATTTACTTACAAAATCAAGAGCACCTGATAACCATTATGGCGAATTGTGTGAAAAAACGGATATGGAACAAGATGCATATGAATGTGCTAAGGCAGAATTCTTAAAGCTACTCGACATTTCACAAAGTGAAAAGAAGGCAGTCGAAAGACGAACTGTCTTACAGTCAGATAGCGGAGAGTGGCTGGAACGCAGAAGAAACATGTTAACAGCTTCTTTATTTGGTAATATCTGTAAACGAAGTCAATCCATAAGTTGTGCTAATTTAGTAAAAACAATATTATACGGCCGCTCTCTAGATAATATAAAATCTATTCAATACGGTAGGGACCATGAGCAAGTTGCAAAAAGGCAACTTTGCATTCAAGAAAATATTGTCGTGGATGACTGTGGATTATTTATTGATGACATTTTCCCATTCTTAGGAGCCACCCCAGATGGTTTGGTAAATGACAGTACAATATTAGAAATTAAATGTCCGATTTCTGCTAGTGGGATGCTATTTGAAGAAGCAATAGCAAAAAAAAAAATAACGTTCTGGAAGCAAGATAAAAAACAAAAAAATTTTTTTACAAATACAAATCACAACTGGTATTATCAAGTACAGGGTCAACTTCACATTTCCAATAAGACTGTATGTATTTTTGCCGTCTGGTTTGGTGAAGCAATTCCATTAAAAATAGAATTAATAAAAAGGGACGACAAATTTTGGGGAGAAAAAATGGAAAACAGATTAAGTACTTTCTTTATGGATTGTTTATTACCAGAAATTATAGATCCAAGATTTAAAAGATCTATGCCCATTCGTGACCCACAATATATTATAACCGCCTTGGAGAAAAAACGAAAAGCAGCGACACTAATTCGAACAGAAAAAATTAAGAAATGCAAGAAAAATCTATTACGGGATATTGAAACTAATATATGAATGAGTTTTGATAACTCATGGGAGTGCAGCTTCGTTGTATGTTTTTAATAATAAAAAAAAAATGCATTGTTATTTTGTCCATTTTTGTACTATTTCGTAATACGGAATGTATTGCATTGCACTACATCCGATTGTTCTGGCATCATGAAATTATGCGTTGCTAACTGTTCATCCGATTGCGATGATGCTTTGCGGAATTTATGTGTGCATGCCCGCGATGGTTTCTATTTATAATAGCGAGCTCTGGCATCATGAAAATGCTTTACTAAACCGTTCATCCGATTGCGAGGAAACTTTGGTGAGTTGTTGTGTGCATGCCCGCGATGTTTTCTATATGTATATGTAGTGATTTCTGGCATCATGAAATTATGCGTTGCTAACCGTTCATCTGATTGCAATGACACTTTGGGGATTTTATATGTGCATGCTCGCGATGGTTTCTATATATAATAGCGAGCTCTGGCGTCATGAAAATGCGTTAATGAACCGTTCATCCGATTTCGAGGAAACTTTGGTAAGTTGTTGTGTGCATGCCCGCGATGATTTCTATATATATAGTGAGTTCTGGCATCATGAAAATATGCGTTGCTAACCGTTCATCCGATTGCGATGACACTTTGGTGATTTTATGTGTGCATGCCCGCGATGGTTTCTATATGTATATAATAGCGAGCTCTGCCGGGAACTCTCTAGTTCTGGAATAAATGATTTTTATTATATTTCTTTTTATTAAAATAGAGTGAGTGTCGCTGCAGTTTTGTCATGGTTTTCTGCAGCCTTGCACGACAACTACTGCCATGTTAAAAAAGATTATTGTTTAGTTTACTAAATAACACAGAAAAATTTAATAAATATATAAATAAAAAAGAATCTTTCTTTTATTTCTGGTAGTCAATATTATTAATGATGTTATTAATGTATATATTCTATGCAATATACGTTTCCAAATAATTTGGGGATAGTAATAATAATGATGAATTCTAGAAAATTTAATATTGTTTAAAAAACAATAAACTACTGAATATTTAGAAGTAAAGAAAAAAAAAATCGACTCCAAATGTGAACCACGAGATTCCAATCGCCGTTTATAATGGAAGCCTGTGGGAAAGGACCATGAACAAGCAAATGATGAAACATTTATAAAAAAGGATCATGCTAAGTATTCTACCAACATAATAAGTTCCATAAACAAACCACACTTTGCTATTAGTTTGTTTTTTTACTTCGATATATTTTTAAAATACTGTGCTTGTCTGTTCATAACGCAATATGTGTTTATAATGGAAGCATATGGGAAAGGACCATGAACAAGCAAATGATGAAACATTTATAAAAAGGATCATACTAAATATTCTACTAACATAATAAGTTCCATAAATAAACCACACTTTGTTATTAGTTTGTTTTTTACTTTGACATTTAAAAATACTGTGCTCTTCTGTTTATAACGCAAGTATAATGTTGATCTTTTAAAATTCGGGAAGACACTCCTACCGCCATCTAGCGATGTGAAAAAAAACTAATTTTGACAGCTTACGGATTTCTCCACGGGTATAATATCCCTTTAATATCTAATACCAATATTTAGTTAATATCTGATACCTATATTTAGTTAATATCTGATACATATATTTAGTTATTACCTGTTACCTATATTTAGTTAATATCTGATACCTGTATTTAGTTAATAACTGATACCGTGCTGGACAAAGCTGTGATAAATTTTCCCAGCTTTCGCTTTTATGCAACTTACGTAATGTAAAATACAGTAGACTCTCGATTTAATGAGGTTCGGATTAACTATAGCGGTTCAACCAGATGTTTGAAAATTTTGATTTAAAATAATGTTGAAATTTGTAATATATTTTCGCGAAAGTTGTTCCGGGCTGCAGCGATCATGTTGATGATAGCCAACTTCCGATGGCAGAATAAGAAGTAATGCTCGTATCGACAACGATTAGTCATTTGTACTAACTGTTCAACGGTTTGAACCTGAATTTAAATATTTTGTGGAAACGTACCTTATCGTATTTTTAACATCGACGATATCGCGTTGTGCTGGAAATGAGTTTTTATATGGTTTTATTTTGACCTTTGTGTACATTAAAAAAATAGTGTTTCTTAGAATGTAGATGAGTAGGACATTTTTTAGGTATCTACTGTCTTACATACCTATCAATATATTTTGATAAAAATGCAAAATTAACTTTTTTATATCACTTAATGTCAAAAACACCCCCAATCTGTCAAAAATATGTTTACTCCGAATAAAGTTAAAAAACAATTAATATATTTTGGTTTTCGAACACGTATTTTTTGGCACTCGCGTAATTTTGTAGTGTATTATTATATGCCTACCGGAAAAGTCAGACCTTTTAGTCGGAATTTTTTAAGCAATCTATCCCATTACATCGAGAGGTTCCTGTGTTAAGGAATTTGTATACAAAAGTGGTTCGAGCAGCAAGTACTGTCCGTCTGTTCGAGTTTGTATCGACTGATCGGATATTATGGCATATTAATAGAGGCAATTGAATATCATTACGCTAACATACTGTATGCAACATGTGCTCATTTCATTGTCGGTAATGACGATAATCGGATAACCACTTCGATTATTATTTCTAACGATATGTCTAGAAGATACCTCCTTTTTAATATTGTGATGGAGCGATTCTCACAGACGATTAAATGTCTATATTTCAATAAGCAAAATAATTTGATACTCTTTCACGTAATTTTATACGTATTTTTTATTATTTTTATTAGAAACATACTGTTTGGTGAATTCCTCTAAATTGACGATGTTTAAGGTGTTAGGCAACAACATTTACATTTATAATGATTTATTTTTGTGGTATTGTGCCGTGTAGCGCTAGCTCCTTCTCTAGTCAACGTTTCGGACCTCGTTACAGCGTCCATCATCAGATCAGATGTGTTGGATGTGAAAAAGCATACTTGCCTGATGATAGACACTTTAACGCTATCCGAAACGTTGGCTAAAGACGGAGGTAGCGCAACATGGCACAATACCCCAAAAATAAATCAATTTATATTTATTTGGTCTTGAAAAAACTGTAATATGAACATCACGAAATTTTGCTCGTTTTTTTGTTTTGAATTTAGGTTAGGTTAGTACAATGTTTCGGTTCATTTTATCATTTACATCAATAGTTTAGTCCATTCGATTGTCAAAAAGTAAAACGTTTTATTTTTTCGACTTGAAAAAGTGTGTCGAAACCGGTTAGTATCTGGTAAGTATGACTAAAAACAGCATACGTATGTTGATCCAATTTCACTATTTTTAGTTTTCTTTTGTCTTGTAGACTAATAGAAAATGCGTCGTGTTCCAACCAAAGCATTGCGGATTCAATTCTTTTCCTAAGTACATATTCCATCATTGCACAAGTAATATTTTCCGCTTACAATTTATAGTTTATCAGGTTTTACGTAACCCGGGAATGTTTATCTTTTTTTTCAAATAAAAAGAAACATTTATCCATCATGCCAATTTGTACTTAATACGTTATAATTGTTTCGATTACATTGCCAATCGCGTGCACAGGTATTCCTTCAGAGAGATATTTCTAAAAGCGGTGAAAGGACTGACTGCCCGGTAAATTCCACCACAAGAGATATAAATCTCCTATCTGCTGGCTTATATACAACAATATATATTATACCCGGGTAGCATATTTTTGTATATATTATATACGGTGGTGGTGTTGCCAGGTGAGCGCGCCGAGTGCCCGAGAGCGCGCATTCCGTGCCCGCCGTTGTTGGGAAAAATGTAATAGGCACGCGGAACCTAAAACAGAGCACCGAGTTGTCCGCTACAGGGACTCTAAAATGTCTATTGTAATATTTGATAAATGCAAAAATTGCAAATCTACTGAATATTCCGTTATTTTTTCTACATTAGCTCCACACAGGAGGCCCTGAGAAAAATTAATTTCCCCCAGGGCCTATTTCATCTTTGGGGATGCTGTGTGGAGGTTCTTTTTAAGGAAAATAAGTATAAGAAGTTCTGGAAACGAAAAAGGTAAGAGGCGTAGGAATTTAGTGTGTCTAGGTCATCCGCTGCTAGATCCAGACAAACCTTAACCTATGAACACAGGCACCCCTGCTTAGTCACCAAACGTAACGAACCACTTAGGGTTACCTATGGCAGAGGTGTTGGTTATCCAATAAATTGCGGCGGTACCCATTCCCGCCTCCCAAATTGTTGTAAAAAAACGTTTCCTTAGAAAAGACAAAAATCTTACCACTTGTAATTTGAACACATCATACTTTTTTTTAAATTGTTGAAATATTCATTACTGACAAAAAATGGCCCAATTTTGCATTTCGCAAATATGCAAAAGCAGATAATTTGATATCTAGATAAAACTTGTACACAAATATTCCACCCGACGATTGTGCTAATTGTTCAAAATGTAACACAGATCTCGCATTAATGTGTTACATAATTTGTTTCTAAAACTGTGCTTTCAAAAATATAAAATGTCTTCAAGCACCGTTCTCAGCAGGTAAAACTTATAGCTAATACTTTTCTTACAGCTAATACTTTGACAGTTTATCTCTAAGCGAAGGATAATCCTTGCAAATGGAAAATTTCACTGGCGATCGTACGTTTGAGCCGAATTTTAATTTTAGTATCGCTCAGTTAGATCGGTGAAAGCAAAAGGGAACAGGAAATAAAGGGAAAATCTTACATAAATATTCTTCAGCAAAAGCGTGATGTACTATATATTTTTCACCTCTTATCAGAAATTGATGTAATCGTATCTGTATAGAATTACAAATGAAATGAACTGCAATACATAATAATTAACCTTAAAGCTCTAGTCTGCATAAGTTGAACACTTCTGTCACCATGGGTTGGGTCCATCGACCAAGTATTAACTTATATCGTGATTGGGTCCCTTCTCTTTATGATACACACTCTACTGCTTACTTTAGACATATATACTAACTATTGTTACAGTTATTTATAGATACATTATTATTTATTTATACGCCGTGCACAATAGGAATGCCGACGACAAAGTCTGGCGAAGTGGGTGGGCCAGACCGGTAAAGAAAAAAACATCGATCCGACTAAAACTTTTTAAAAAAAATTGTCTAAGTTGTGACTCGTAGGAATTCCGAACTATATAATTCTATTGTATAACAAATATTTAGCCTTCATCGTTGTGTATTTTTTTAATAAGTTTCGAGTAATTATATTTGTTTTTAACCTTGGTAATCATATTTCTTATGTGTCTTTATTTTCAGAAAATTGTTGACTTTACAACAAATATGTATAGGGTTGGAATGAAGACAAACTTTTTACGACAATGTGTATTTTTATGGTCAGTTAGTAGTGTTGACCTTATCCTAACTTCACAAGAATTCATCTGCCTTTACTGTTAATCCACTAGGTTTGGCGTCGTCGTGAGGTAGGCGAAGGGGTTGTAGAAAGGGATTTGTTTATGCGTGTCCTGAAGATGTCCGAAATGAATTGAGAATAAAATTCATTTTTCACGATCAAAAGCTGAGAAACCACTCGTTCTTGTGCTGCTGTCATAAACATCCCAAAAGTTGACAGTCATTAAAATTATTTTTTCTCTTGATTATTGTTGTCAAATGTCATGAATTAGGGTTTTCCCCGGGGTACGTAATGAGACTGTAATTTAACGGATTGCTAGCCATGTCGTGTTTTATATTATTGTTTGTTTTTTTTTATGAACACAATACGTTTGTATAATAATATTATGTATTACTGCAGGCGGGATATAATGCTAAATCAACAAGGTGGATAAATCCAACCAATCTCAATTTACCCATGAGACAGACATTATTAAAATCACCAAAAAATACATCAATGATAACAAAAAAACGAACACCAATTCGCAACTGCCATCAATAACCCGACCTACAACGATTGTCATCATAAATACTTCCTGAGATAACACTTCTGTAGTTTATGTGAATATGTATGTAGTTTTAATATGTCTCAACCGAGTTCAGTAAGTTGTACTATACGAGAGAGGACAGAAACTGTCGTCGTTTGTTTAATACCCTGACGGTTACGAAGATAGCCGATCGTATCCGATCTACATATAGGCACACTCGGTGATCATTTCCCCTGCTGGATATTAATAGAGCATCATTTAGAACTGACGTTAGAAAGTCCAGTTATTATCGTAAATAAGACGACTCCCGATCATCAGAGTTGTATTGTTCATCAGATAAAACAACAGGACACAAAAATTTCTATTAAAAAAATGTATATTTTTAATTGTTTTTTACGTAACGAAATATAAAATAAGACAGTAGAGTAGTTACTAGGTTGTTAATTATAATATCTGATTGTCCAGTTCTAAGTATAAGTTTTATTAATCTTTCATTATTGCGGACCTACCCGGATGTCATTATTATCGCTGTGATATAGTTTTTCTGCACTGAGTTGCCATGTCCTGTAGCAGATATTATTATTAATGGTAATTAATTAAAGTACCTACGCGAGAAGTTGTTAACCTGTCTAGTGCATGGTGACTAACACCAACATTCAGTACCTGCCTATTATTACGGTGACTGGAGTCTCAAACAGCGACGGTTCGTGGTCTATTTATTTTAGAGTTCAATCACTGATCTAAGAGAAGAAAAATAATACAATACAATGTCTCTTACTACATTAGCGACTAGAGTTCATTCACAAACACGTAGGGAGGTCTGTGGTTGAGGAAAACAATTACTTTGTTGAACTAGTCACAGTTTACAAAAGATATCTGATTTTGGACTGAAACATAAGTGCAAGCTTTGAAAATCCCACAAAATTTGTCTTTCTAAAGGGCACGGTGAATTTCGTATGAGTTCGAACTCCACATGTTCCCAATAGTATATATTCTTAGAATTCTGCTCTCGAAAATGCCAATTTATGCTTTACATTGTTTAGATAGATGGCGTCTCACCACCATATGCAATTGTTATGTGCGAATTATCCCCTTAGGCTCATCAATTAATGGCACGCTGTTAAAAGTGTTGTGTAACAAACCATCTAATTGTTTTGCAGATTTCCGAGCGTACATTGATTAGTTCTTTGATCTCGAATACTTGTTTTGTCTCGTACTAAAAGGACGAGGGTTGCTATTGGTTAGTTTTCACCCTGCCCGCTCAGGCTAAAATATGTGATCCCTGGAAGGAATGTCACAGCTGGGATGACAGATGAAAGGTCATGTTTTAGTTCTAGAAAGCAAATTGCTTACCGCGCTACTTCAACTGAAATTCTGGCTGGACTTACTTAAGAGACGCTTTGTAATCCGTCTGCTTTGGAGTTCAGCTAACCCAGAGCTAAAATACTCGTTGAAACTTTTTTGATAAAACGAACGGTTAAGGGAACAATCAAGAGTCCTTTGGGAGGACACAGGTGTAAACTGTTTCTCAGTGAACCCTTAAAGTTATTGTAGTTTATTATACCGTCTTGCTCGAAAGAAAACCGCCACTGTTCTGAAGTCTATGTGGTATGACTGTATTGTGGTCCGGTATCGCCGAACCGCGCCCTACCTCTGCACCATTATGTCGGCCTGGTATCAATCTGCTTTCATTCCGAACATTTCAAGGATATCCTGCCGCAGCACATAATCACAGCCGCGGCGGGCGAACTTCTGTAACTAATGCAATGCGAGCTAGTCAACCGTTAACAATAATATACCAACACACTGTAAGTTAGATACAGCAACAACTGTAGGTTGGGTTAGGTACTGATCTACTATTATTATACAAGTGCCTGCCCAGTCAATATTATAGATATAGAAGGTTTCTTAATCTTTTCCATAGAAATAACTGACTCGTGTCGATAAGTTTATCGTTGACCAATAATAATTTTCACAAATATGACAAATATTTCTATTTAATTTATCTTTGCATTTGGGTACCGTTATGTCATACAACTCGAAATATTGACACTTCATCACACCTTTTAAAAGTGATAAAAAATAACCTAACCTAAGGTAACCTATTAAACCTAGTTTTTTTCATTACTTTCCATGACTTCATATCACCTTTCAAAGGTGTGTTCAATAAAGTACCTCTAAAATATGAACTTAAAGGTTTTCATACTCTTTTATTTTATTTTTTTTTGTTTTTACATTATCTTCATACGGAAAATAATTTCCCCCATGGTCTAGGTCATTTTTGGGGATGCTGTGTGGAGGGTTTTATAAATGTGTAACTCTAATTTATTTTATCACTCTAATTTCAATCGGAATACCTATCCGTTGTTTAGATTGCTTTTATTTGTAGTTAACCTTTTTTTCCACTTGTTACAGGTAAGACTTTTGAATTAGCAGACAAAACTCCACATGCCGACCCTTCTTCAAGGTTTGTGCCACATTCATTATTATAGCGTCTATTTGACGGGGAAATATCAACACTATCAATTGATTTCTGTAAATATAAACATCTACTAATTGCCGGCGTTTAAGTTTTGTATAAAAAAATAATATATTTTGAGGTCCAATCAACTGGAAACCTACATTCGAAAGCTATTTTAAAAGCGGCCATAATGGTTCTAATACAAACAAAAGTAATTTATTTACATTAGTGATTAAAGTGCTATGAATATTGCCTATATCACGGAGCTAGAAAAAAAAATTTAACCCCTTCAGGTCGGCAGGTCATGTTATGAAAATGGAGAAAATTTAAATGAATGTATTTTTATACCGTCATCGATTGTTAACAAAACTCATTGCTTATTGTTATAATCTTAAGTTGGATTATTAACTTGAACAATAAGAGCGATTTATTCAACATATTCTCACGCGCGGGTCGGCCGGCGGTTTCTTTATGTTTTTTTCCCTACACATTGTTTTATTTATGACTCCGTTTTTGTTTATATTTTTCACACTGCGTTTTCCAGTTTGACCCCTGAGCTGCAGCGGGTCCGCTTTCTGTCTGCCGCGAAAGTGAAGAAAGTTTTCTAATAATTAAATTGCAATCATTGCGGTAAATAAGTGATTATATAGCAATTATGTGAAAAACGTTTTAATTGGAGCCCGTTTTGAAGATAACCTGCCACATTTTTCCTTGTGTTAATGAATTGATTTTTATCATTTTTAAATTTCTTTCATATCTTACACATTTCTATCACATCTTCAACAACCCCAAACGAGGAAAATATCTTTTAGAACACGCTGGAAGTTAAACGCCATCGTAGCTCTCTATAATATCGACACTGGAAAGGAAAAATGGCTTAAGCGCCTTACAGCTGTATGACTGCCTTTCCGTCGTCGTTATTTATTAGTCTAAATGTCATTTAGTATAATTATTTTTCTGATCTCTTATCGAAGTGTTGATGCAAAAAAGCAAGCGTTCCCACGTTGGCATGTAAAGCTGTGAGCATTACGTAGATTCTAATCAATACACCATGTAGCGATAAAAAAACTAAAAAAAGTATCATTTGAAATAACGCAGGTTGTACACTGGTCTGATTGCTTTAATTGCGAGTTGCACGGTCGATACAGTAAAAAAACGGGACACATTTAACTTGTTCTGTTGTACATATGTACAGGTTTTGTTTTTGCTGCAGGTAGTTTGTCATCGCCGATCTGTAATAGATTTTATTAAAAGATGTGTGGGAATCGCTATGATAAAGATCATTGATGATTGATAGCCTGGAAGATGGCTGACTGTGGCGTTGAGAGAGATTTAACGTTTTTTTTCTTACTGCCAAGTGACAGCAGACCATTGATTGAAAAGTTAATTTATTTTATAGAAAACTTCTTTCATTGAAACATTCCAATACTGATTGAAGAGCTGTCAATAACAAGGTCAATAACGGAAACAGGACATTTAGCAAAGATGATAGATGGCCGACCAATAAAGAGGTTTTGATAAACATGCAGGACAAAGGGTTGTTGAAAAGCCTAAACTTAGGTGAGGACCAATATTGCATCCTTGAATAAAATGATTTGAAGAGACTTTTATTTAATTAACCTGCGGGACTGGAGAATATCGTAACACGGTGTGTAAGGGATTGAATGGAAAATGCAGCATATTGCAGGAGTTTCCTGGAGACGACCAAAACACTAAAAAGTTGTATCATACGTGAACTGTAATATTTTGTTTTCAGCAATGATGGCTTATAAATTTGTTTGTATATTTAATATGATAATACTGCATGTGTGCAACGGATACTTGTGTCGGATATCGCGAATCAAACAGCCAGCGTGTGAAATTGCGTGGAATGTTAAACATTTATACCGTGTAAATAAATCGATCATTTTATCTGAAAATCAGTTGTGAACTATTTTACTAAATCGACCATGTAGAAAACAACTGTCAAGCATTGATAAATATACTGCTTTTGCTAGTTAGAAATACACGATAATACAACTTGCAGCCGCGTGTTGGACAATCGTAGCGTTAAATCTTTTTATCATATTGCTGAGTATATTACAAATAAAATTTATTAATATTATTATTAAGTTCTGCAAGTATTTTAGGTTTTTATTGTGACGGCTGTTTCGGTGTTCAAGGCCAATTTAAAATTTTGGTTAGGCCGCTTTGAGACGATTTATTTATATGATTTCATTACCCCCGTCCAATTAAAAATTTTATTCTGCCTAAATTGATTTATTACCGGTTAAACCCATTTACTGATAAAATAATTGCGACAATAGATTCTATATTCTGTGGGGTACTTAAAAATCTGTTTTTCTCACGTAAAATGACAATGTTTTCTTAATTTTTTAATAAGAACTTGACTGCTGTTGACTTGTTTAAATATATTATATCGTTTAGGTTTTGTGAACATACTCAGAAGTGGGGAATAAATAATTTTCCTTACTTTATTAATTAATGCTATATTAAGATCATTCGTTTATTGATTTCCAATTATTCAAATAAATTTAATCTAAGACCCTTTCTAAGTGTTGAAGGTTTTTCTTCTGAAATATAAGTTTATAAGTTTTTCATTGTTTATCTCTCTACAATAACTTGGCATTTCGTCATCAAATGCGTCCAGCTTTTTACCCGATTACCCAACAACGCCATATCTACAATTACGCCGATTAGTGTTATTGATGTTAAGTATACATGACGGATTTTACCAAGTGGCAATAATGATTTCTCTAAGCTACGCAGATCCAGTTACCAGCCTCTCTCTTACCTAACATTTGTATGAGTCCATAGATACCCACAGATAGTTAACTATTTAACTTTTTTTCTTGTTAATCTCACGTCGAGACACGAAAGAAATGTGGTCCATTTTCTTTGATAATAATTCCAATATTTATTTTATTTGTTTCGCCGTTATCCAATCGATAAATCGCTGATAATTTCATATATTGTTTAGAGCTTTACTAATCAGAGTTGTGATCTGTATATTTATGAAGTCGATTTGTATGGATTGAGTACATTAAGCTGTAATCTCAGCGGGCAAAATGGTTGCGTTATAATAATTGACTTTGGACATTAATTTCGTTCGTAAGTTGCTAAACATACATTATTGTTTTTTTTTGGCTTCACGGGGACTTTGTCCATGTCGCAATTGAGTTTAAAACACTTTTGAAAAATAATTAATAAATAGCTCATGAAGCAGAAAATATGTTAGTTTTTCTCAGCAAGAACACTCGAACGCCATGAAATTTGAACAGCTCTTTGTTGTTGTATGAATTTCCTAGGTCAACGCAATTGTAACTAGTTTTACCTCATGGGCTACAAAACTTTTAATGTCAGTTCAAATGTTAAAAATACGTCAAGACACCAATGTTGTTCGATACTTATGTTCTATAGTTGTTAAATTATAATAGATTCTACTTAAAAACATAAGTTGTCCGGTAGTGAAATTACTGTTTACTTATATTATTTTATAGCTCTTGAGAACCTACTCGAAAACTTGTTGAAAATGCTACAGCATTGAAGTTAACCACTCGGGCCTCGAGCCTTTTTGACGGAAGGTCAAAATATTTCGGCTTTGCAATAAAATCCAAATAAATGGATTATTTCTGAACGCATCCGAAAACTAAAAACTGTTTTTGAAAGGTGATAAAATAAGCTTTCTAATTTTATAATTCGAAATAAACATATAATTTTAGAAATATAATAAATTTGCACGCAAACATAAAAAAGTTTTAAAAATGGCATGCCTTACGTTTTTTCTAACTAAAATGACTGAAAAATAAAAACCCAAACATATTTTATTAGGCAAATAAATGTATTGGATACAAACGTTGTCGTCAACTCACTTTTTTGTCGTTAAATTAATTCACTAAAAAATCCCAAAGTTCCATAATGCAATCGTTTGAATATAAAGCATGATGTTTTCTCTTTCTAACACCGTTTAGATCATATTTCTAACCATTGTAGTAAAGCAGACAACGATTTCTGTGAAGCTTATTTGTGTCGTTCCGAAAACCAAACAAATTAACCCGATGAGTTAAGTATTAATAAAATACTTCAGAAATTTTAAAGCTACATAATAATATACTATATAATATACATATGTCATTGAAATTCTTGACTCTGTGTGGATTGCCACGTCCAAAGACACTTGATATTTCTGTGCTATTTGGATTCACACGTACCTACGTCTACATTTAACAAATTAATTAATCTCAATTTAATTCCTTTGCTGTAAATACATTGTTGTACTTGCATTGTTGCACAAAAGGAATCTATGCAATATCTTTACTAGATCTGCAAGTACAAGACGTTAAAACCTCAGTACCATCCAAGAGCGTGTATTACGCTCTTTGTTTGTTTTTGTTTGTGCTAGAAATATATACCTGCATTAATGTTGCTCTGGAAACATAACTGGACCATGTCCACTATTATTTGTTGCATGGAATCATGAATTCATGACATAACCACTTTGTGCAAAGTCACCGCTCTGAACACCGTATCAACGGGCGAAAGTGTTTTTTCTTGTGCTTGTCTATTTGTAGTAGGTACCTACTCTTGTTCTTTTGTTCTTTGTTTTGTTTTCATTCTTTTGTATATTGTGTATTGGTAGAAGCGTTTTGTCTAATACTTTTATAATAACGTCGTAAAGTACCAACATAATATCTATTATCAAAATTTCAGTATTTCCTTCTCGTGATTTTAATGTTTATAAGCACGCTTAGGGTCGGTGTTTCTCAGAATTTGAACTGAATTTATCAAATTTCAAAGTTAAATTTCAAGTTCTGTGACAGTTCTTTTCAAGTTCTATTTTTATATCAACTAGTTGATTCAAAGAACTGAAATAATAACAGAAATTGAATAAAAAAATCACGGAATTTAAAAATTAACTTCGATGTTTGACGAATTGTTCGAATTCTTTGAAAAAACCCTTCCTTATTAACATTTTCTAAACCGAAATCTTTCATAATATGTGTTTAATTTAAGGTCATAAAAAATATTTATAATATCCAGATTTTTGTTAAATAATGCCACCAACTACTATTGTCAACAGATGTCTTTGTCGTTCCATTTATCTATCAATATTAGTAGATTTCTGTTTTACTAGGTAACCATTTTTTTATTATTTATATATAGAACAATATTATGTATGTAGATTCCTATTTTACTATAGTAATAATTTTCCTTAATTTAGTTGAGCGATATCTGCAGATTCCTGTTTTATCATCTCAACATTTTTGTTTTTGTTTTTACGAAATTGATTTTTTCTCTTAAAATTTGCTTACTTATCGAACAACAGCATGTGACCGAAATTTTATTGGTCCTTCTGATTTATTATTGTACAAGAAAATGATTAAGTAATATATGTGATTGCCACAACAAACGGTGCCCTTTCTTTAATAATTGTTTTACTAATTTTAATATAAATACTCGTAGTATTGAGTTGTAAAGTTTCTTTCAACCGTGAGAGTAATTTTCAGTAAAAAAAAACACCTCTGAGTAGGTTTTTAAAAATAATTAGTATTGGTACTTGAGTATAAATATCACTAAAGTACGCTACGTAAATTAAATGCCACAATATTCATATGAATTGTGATGTTAATTAACACTGAAAAATCTCACATTTCATTTGTAACTTGTATTAATTACCTCAAATTCAGGTTCATTCGGTGTTTTTGTCCAAGAAACGCTCGTCTTCAATGTTCATTCGTAACTTTAATGTGTGCATTTTGAAAGCACGTCCTTCTGTTGGCATTTAAACGTCACCTTCCGATATTGGAAATAAGCAAATGTGACTCATAAACGTTTATGTATTTACATTTACTACCACAATATTATAAAATGTATACATAATATTTTAATGATAATCAGCTATAAACGACTATTTATTTGAATAGAAGAATTTAGCTATCGTAAAACTTAACAATTTTAATGATCTTTTTGACCAATCAATTTACATAATTTCATATTTAAATAAACAATCGAAGAAGATTTCGTGTTTATACGATTTAATAATCAGTTTTTTTCCATGCAATCGATTCTATAACCTTTTCAGCGCTGTTTTAAACACTTTCACCGTTATTAATATTGTTATTTATAGCGTTTCCATTAATTTTAAATCCATGAAGAAGTTTATTTGTAATGGAATAATAACTCAATCGTCACTCCCACTATTTGTTTTAGTAGCATAAATCAACGTTGATGATTCGTTTCAATAGATTTAGTTTAGTAAGTAGGTAATACACTTCCATTATGTTCTTGTAAAGCATTAATCTGTTTTACAAAGTGTGTCCCAGCTTCCGACCATATAAGTATCTGACCTTCCTTCCTTCCTCCCACCTTTGATCTGGCTCACAATGGGACGGGAGGTCACCCGAAACCATAGTTTTTATTATTTATTTACGAGAATATTATTCATGTCGTCAAACCAGCAATAATTAATTCAGAAGGCGCTCATTACTGTCTCTAGTAAATCTTTCATATTCAAAACGGTTCATAGACTTACGTTGGAAGTGACAAAACACCTGAAGTTTTGCAATACGTTCTCATTTTATGTACACCTACGTTAATACTAATTGATATTAATATTAGATCTATTTTTATAACATATTTTCCATGAAATGTCATCTTGAGGGCCTATTATAACCATATAATTCACTTTTACATTTTAATAATCTTACAAAGTATTTTAAAATGGTAGAAAATAACTGAAAAATTAAGCTTTTATCTTTACAATACACAGCAAGAAATAACTGTAGTCTGAAATTATATTAAATAAGATCAAAATGGACGTTTTAAAGTAAAATATAATTGGTATTTACATAATACACATATTTCGATATGTTTGTGTAGAGCTGTTATGAAACTTGTTGTTTAAGCTTGTGATATTATATGCATTAATTGGAAAAGTTAGAAACATTGTAATAATTGTACATCGAAATTTTCGCAATAGTATAAATACAAAACTTACCGTTGTTTTATTTAAGAAAACCGTAATATCAATAGCACAAGGTTTGTTTTAGGTAAAGCAAACAAAAGACATAGACCAGCGAAGCAAATTTAACATTTTCCTTTATCTTTGTTGTGTTATTTGCGTTATTTCCCTTACAATAAGAACATGTAGCATCGAAGTTGTCACCGCCGGCCTTTCTTTACACAACCTCATTTCTACCACGTGAACCTTCCTACCTACTACCTACTTGCTGTTTGCGGAAATGAGGTCTCGACATTTAACCGTTGTATGGAGGCAGTATTCGCGACGCACAGCCTAGTTTTTTTTTTTATCTTTGACATTCATTCTTCTCACTTCCGTGCAGCTTTTAACATTTAACCATCTCCATCACATCTTGAGATATATTTTTTGTTTCCATGCAGTTAATAACATAATATTTTACGCCGCGTGGCACGACTTGTGACAACTTTTTTTGATTTTTGTGCGTTCAATTTGTTTCCTGCATATTATAATGTTATGCATGCGGTAGGCGTGCATCGAACCCGTATTGCACGGATAATTATTTCCGAGATAATTTACATTTTAAATAACATGTATTAATAAATATTAGCTTATATATTAGCGTTTCTGTCTTGCCCGACCGTTTTTATTTTCCTAACACACGTCGCCGTATATTTTGTAACTTGGATACAAGAATGGAGCCTCTGAAAATACATAGTGATATTTTATTATGAACTTGTGCAGGTGACTCAACATTGTTTTTGGTATGACTAGTTTAGGTTTCTGTCTTGTCCGACCGTTGATGTATTTTCTAGTGATATTTTATTATGAACTTGTGCAGGTGACTCAACATTGTTTTCGGTATGACTAGTTTAGGTTTCTGTCTTGTCCGACCGTTGATGTATTTTCTAAGTAAAAGGTTTTGTAAGTTACACTGTAAAACGGATCATGACTTAAATCATTTTTTTAACGTCTATGTCCCACGTTCTTAATAATTTAGTACCTATCTACGTATTTATTTACCCTTGTGACGGGAGTGTTGAACTATGTTTTTAATGGAATTAAAGTCAAGTGCATACATGTAAAGTGTTTTACCAATCTAGAAACACCGCACTTTGCTGAGTAACTGGTGGTTCACTCACAAAGGAATTTCGCCTTGCGCCGTACGACATAATGGGACCTTGTGAAAGACAGTTGTTTTTTTATAGATTAAGTCACGTGAATTTACAAACAGAAGGTGTTGTACATTTTTGTTTTATCTCATTCGAATCTCAATTGAATGGTTTTTGATAACACTTGATTTTTAACGTGTTCGCGATTGTTTCACAAGATTTTATTGGGAATACCATACAAGAATCCCAACTGATCGCAACGATTTGGAATTAGTGAGTCTGTGTTGTGTCGTATTTATGTGTATATTTATTAATAATAGATTTAAAAAAACGAACACCACAAAAAACCAATTGTCAGCGTATTAGCTCAAAATAACACTATTCATTAGGTTCTGACTGATAGAGATCTGATTGATTATATAGTAAGTAATAAACATAAATGACAGTAGGTTTTAGTCAAGCTCCGAACCTAATGTCTTTGGGTGTTTACCCTACAGAGGGCGATGGTAATTAGTTTAAATCATATTGCATTGTAAACAAGGGCGTATCTACCAATTAGATCTAGATTGTTATCGATGGTTTAAATAACCTTTATTCGTTCCCTCAGTCGAGTAATTTTAATTCAAAATCAATGTTTATGATTCATCAATAAATTGACCAAAGCTTGGCATTTTCTTTAACTTTACAACCAGGAACATTTGTGCTGTTGCTTCTTGATACAAATTATTTAGTAAGTAATTAACATAAATGACAGTAGGTTTTAGTTAAGCTCCGAACCTAATACCTTTAAGTTTTCACCCTAAAGAGGGCAATGGTAATGGCAATTAGTAAACAAGGGCGTATCTACCAACTAGATCTAGATTGTAATCGATGTTTTAAATAATCTTTATTCGTTCCCTCAGTCGAGTAATTTTCATTCAAAATCAATGTTTATGATTTATCAATAATTAAACAATGGCGTTTTCTTTAACTTTACAACAAGGAACATTTGTGCTGTTGCGTCTTGGTACACGTTATTTGTTTAGACCATAAGTTCTCAACCTTATTTTGCCCACCACCCACAAAATACATTATATTATTTGTCATACCTCTATGTATTATATTATTTGTTAAACCTCTATGTATAGCAAGTTAAAAAGTATTTTTTTTAGGTACCGGGTTGCTAGTTGCTACCCCCTTCCTTCTTGTATTGATGATATAGTGAAACATTCTTCACGGTAATAATAATATACGTAAGATGATATTATTATGTAACAAAAAATAAAAATTATAAATCATCCAATTTAATGTAGATCTAAATGTAATGGAATCTTTCAGTTCAATTTTCATCCACTTCCCGAACTAACGGAAATATGTGAATTTTGCAATAACAAAAATTAACCAATATTAAAGTTTACTTTGCTTTATTAGTACGTGATTAGCGTGTTTTTTTTTGTCTTTTTTGACCATATTTTTTTACCTGCCTATGCCCTCACTGTGCCATCTTCTTTGGGTCTTCTACTGCCCCTCTGACAGTCTCAAACGCCCACAAGGAGGCGTTATCGCCCACGTTGAGAACCCATGGTTTAGGCTAATTAAGTATTCTGTGTGTTTTTGTCGTGGATATCTTATGATAGCGACGCATGGGAGTCTTGCTCCGTAACCGTATTGTCTCGAGACTTGTTCAGATAGGAATAATAATATTTTCTCAGACCTTGTCTCTGGCTTTTGTAATGGAAGGCGTCTCTCTCGCTGGCTGCGCGTTGATCTACTATTTTGCTACAGCATATCCTATCTAATGGCAACACTTTTCACAGCAAAATGATTACCTGCAATCTTGCTCGTCTTGTTTCTGTGTCGAACAAGTGTTTTTCATTAGAATGGCAAAAGACAGACGATGCAATGAAGTGGGGCGGTTATATGTGCTTTAATTTTATGATAATTCTTCACCGTCGATTGGTTAAACATGCTCCATTTTATTGGAAAACAATTCAATAACAAAATTATGTAAAACGCATAGAGTTTATAAAAATACTAGATTTTGTACTAGAGATTGAAATAATGGTTTAAGATCCGTCATTCCACATTTCTTCCGATTTATACCACATTTTCCTTGAACACTGTAGGTTTTTTAGTACAATATATGTTATTTTTTAAGATAATATCTATACCTTTTCTAAGCTGTACGACAAAATTCACAGTGTTTCTTTGAGGGCTACTAAGACAATTGCCGAGAGATTTTTACAAAACTTTAAATGAGTCTTGTTTTATCAATATTTTCACATTTTTTGTTTAATTATTATCGTTTTTTAATGTTAGCGCGCTCTCTCTAACATTAGTATTTGTATATCTCCCTTTCAAACCACCTTCTTTTTGAACGCTTACTGCGGAAACTCAATGAAAAGTGTTTTTTTTTGCTTGTAGACTTATGGAGGTATACACTATTACTATTTTTTGTCATGTATTGACGAGGCTTCTGACTGACATATGATGTCATTTTTGTATGTAGATAGCATAATAATAGATTTATCTCATCAATAGTATATACCTACTCTGCCTAGCGTCATAGATTTATCTTATTACTATTATGTAAACACAAATTTCTTTTCTATTATTAATGTCTCCTGTTTTAAGAATGTGTCTTACTAAATTTTATGGATGGCATTTTTAAAATTAATGTACATCGGTTTTTGTTTGTTTTTATTTCAAGAACGATGCAACCCACTCGTTGCCATCGTTTATTAAGATGTCTCAATAACATTAATCAATTAACAGATTTTCTCATGCTATAATTGATTATTAAATAATTATTACGTCTATTATATCTGATATCGGATTTCTTTTAACAGTGGGCACTAACAATGATGGATTAATTAGTGTTGTTAATCCGTGAAAAAATTGTAAAAAAAAAACAGTTGTATAAAAGGTGGCTTCGCTCTTCGATCACGAGTAGACTGACTTTCTCTAAAACCTTAGATAATGTTTACTAGATCTTTAATTATTTGTTATTTTCTCTTTTCTCAAGAGTGTATCTTGAACAAGTGTTGCTGATTGTTAGTTAAGTAATTGCGTTAAATTCTGTATCGTTTGCCACAACGTAACGCGTGTTATATCGGTCGTATACGACATATTTTGACAGTTTTCTTAAATACAATATGTCGTATCGCGCTAACGAGCTAAATACTGTGCGTCTGTTAAGAAACCATCTCTTAAAATTAGTAATCCCTAACGCCAGCGATGACTGAGCGTTTTGGTGCGTAACCCGCGTTAAGAGATGTCAGTCGCGGTAAATTTTGCGAATCGAATGTCATCTAGTACAAACATCAAAATAATACGACAGACGGATCTTCTTTTAGGCCTATATTAAGTATGTAATTAGTCCATTTAACGCACGGCCGGCATAGAAAAGCAATTGAAAGCCATAGAAAATCGCAGAGATTTGACAGCCGATAACGCATGATGGACGGACACATTCCGATATCCGACGAATTAAACCTTTTTGTCTTAATTGTCTCTTAACGCCGAATTAACGTAAAACGATTTCTGGTGACTGGGAATCATGAACTGTAATAAAAACACAGAATTCCATCTCGTAATATCGTGATTGTTGGATATAAAACTAATTTTATTTACGTATTAATAATTACATCAGTCCGATAATGCATGTTTGATACAATTTGATTGATTAATATCGATATACCTAGGCCCTCGGGGCTTTGTTGCCTCATTCTTTCTTGATAATAAATAATAAAACAAGGATCAATTCTTTTAATCTTAAGCGAGTATATTGTTCGGGCAAAGTGTTGTAATTTTCTACACGAATTTTTAAGAATGGCATTCCTAAGAATTTCTACTTTGTATCTGGCTATATCTATATTGCGTTTGTCAATTAAACAAGTTGTCCGGTAAACATAATTGATTTTATATTTTCATGGCCAAAAGTATTATCGTGATTTATTTTAAGGTATTATGCTGTGTTGCGCTACCTCCCTGTTTAGCCAACGTTTTGGTTAAAGTATCATCCAATAGCTTTCCCCTTCTTTTTGACCGACCTTCTTGCGTTCTTTGTGTAGGGTTAGGTTAGGAGTAGTTAAGAGGGTCATGCGTTGAGCATGTCGAAACTGCCACGCAAAAAATGCAATTCTATTTGCGATTGCAAACTGCACAAAATTTTCCATTGTATTTTACGTTTGCAGGTAAAACAGTTAAGTACTTAAATCGCTTTAAAATAACCCTACGGACTCTTCCAATTAGCGAAGAATTATTGTCTTTTTTCATTAACCTGTTCGGTTCAATCCATCTTACGAACAAAAAAAGTTTGTAGTAATTTATGAGTGTGTTTTACATACATGAACCGTCGACACAACAGGCATGTAGTCATCGATGCAAATGAATAGAAATTGGAAATAAATCTACGGTTACGCCATACAGTATAATAATTTATTGCCTTCAAATCAAGACTGCACCATCACGTTTTGTCCCACAATCAACGATAATAATCATGTTGCGGAATCGATAAAATATTGGCACGTTGCCAATAACTTACAGCCAAGTATTCATACAAATTGTGCATATTTAAAATGTTTTCCAAAGTCAGAACTAAGTACCTAAATATGATTTCTTACCGACAACAGTTCGATTAGTTTATGACAGTAGGCATAACCTTCTTCTTTTCCATATCCTTCATCTCTTCAGCCCCATAACATTCCGAAATAATTGGTGATGCTTAGTTCCACTGGCTCCGAGCAGTTGACACTCTTGTGCGATTCTCACATTTTTTATTGATGTAAATTACGTGTGATGTCCTAGATATTTGTTTAAGAGGTTACTTGTAGATGGTTCACAGCTGTCGATAATGCAGGGATTGAGACTTAAATAAATACTGTTGCAACCTCAAGGTCGAGACCCAGAATCATTACTACCGCCCAAGTCCACATTGTTTTGCTGACGTCGGAGTTTATTCAAAGATTGGTGATGTCCTATTATTGAAAGACCTATTATTTATCATTTCATAGTCTGACAATATCGTCAAGTTTGAAAGATATTACATGCGAGTAATTCATCGGTGTGAGTACTGTGTTCGACTTAATACCTATAGTCGTACAGTTTTATGCATATTAAAACCTTTTTTTTCAGTGTTTGCGGATCTTGTTGACTAACTTTTTAATTAAATTCCAATTGTTTGGTTTTATAAAGTTGTCACTGAACAACCTTTCGTGATTAAAGGTTGAATTAAATTACAATAAAATATGATCTGGCGTGGTGTTGATTATAATCATGTTGCTCGATTAAATCCTCAACAATACTATTTTGTACGCACATAAATAATATTGTGGTGATAGTCACTTCCTTCTGTCAAGTTCTGACAACTGACGGGTGACAGATGACAATGAATACATTATGATTTAATATTTCAAAACCGCCTCTGTCTCCGATTCGTTTTCCTCTATTGCGAAATACAATAGGTTATGTCATTATATGATTCTTACGACGCTTGTTTATTTTAGTTTTTTTTGTCACCGACAAGAACATGAAATAATGCTATGATACATTCTACAACTTAAGAAATTTAGGTGAAATATAACACAATGTTTATATTAAAAAAATTTTGTTTATAATTATTACCACAGTCGGGATTCGAACTTCGCGATCTTACGCTATTCGGGTGAACAAGTCTTTTAATAAAACTCCGGGGTGTACAAAACACTGGAATTTAATAACAATAAGCTCGGATGGCTTCTTTAGCAGGCGGTAGTAATCCTTCTGGGTCTCGACCTTGAGGTCGCCACCGTATTTGTTTAAGTATCAAACCCTTCATTATCGTATGTTATGTGACATCTGTGGGTAACCTCTTAAATTAATCTCTAGCTAGGATATCACACATATTATATTTAAACCAACAAAAAATGTGAATATCGCACAATAGTGTCAACTGCCCAAAGCCAGTGGAAGAAGACATCATCAATTATTTCGGAATGTTATGGGGTTGAAGTGCTGCTTATGAAGTGCCTGGCTGTTTTGATCACTAAACACGTTTTAAATCAGTTGTAACAACGTTTCGATTAATGTATTTTTAATGCGTTATTACAATTTAGATCAGTGTTTCTTAACCGTATTGAAAGAATCGCCCCCTTTACCACGGTAAAATTATCCATCGCCCCCCCCCCCCCCCCCCCCCAAATCAAGTTTAAAATATACAAATAAAAAATGATGAGAAGTATAATAAAACACATTATTATTACATTGACATTGAGTATTATGCCTCAATTTAAATTTTTATCAATGTATTAGTCTGCATAGCTCTTGAATGAGATTATTTCCTATATTGACACAATGCCCGTTCGAACTTCTGAAGCGCCCCCTAAATGCTAGAAATTTACTTTATTTGGCGCCCCCATTAAAAATCACTGATTTAGATTAACATTGTTTTTTGTCAAGGTATTTTGCGAATGCATCTATCAAAATGTTGTCTTTTCCAACTGTCATTTTCGCACGATATCACGGCTATCCTATGCCCACTTCTTCATTATCATTAAGCTTATTATATTTTTGTATTTCTTTTTTGACAGTTCTGTGTACAATTGTAATGCGTTTTCCCCTCTTTGGGCTGGCCGCCATTGAATGGCCGTGTTTGCTGTCACGGCGTGGGAACTCCATTACAGTACGCAAATATAATAATATATTCTACTTGTTCATTCTCAGCTGTGTGCAATCAATCCTAACCAACCAAACAACCCAGGCTTAGCAAACCCTAAGGTCACACCTCTTATAAGGCGAAATTATAATTTGTTAATAATTTCTTTTGCACAAATTGCCTTGTTAAAATAAGTAATGTGTTTTAAAACGGTGCCCATTCATATTTTTATAATCGCAGAAAGAAAGGATAATTATATTATTGTTTTATGTGTTTAAGGTTTGTTATTAAGACCTAAGTATGTTCTCTGAAGGTCCTGCTTTTGTGTTGTGTAAATATAAACAATTTGAATAGGTGTAAAAAAATGAGTTGGTTAGGTAAACTATTTGACTTTCTAAATTTAACCCTGAAAAAAACACGTCCCATTATGGAAAAGTGTCGTAGATAAAAAAGATAAATTTTACAGGAGAGCGAAAGCAAATGATGATTGATGAAACAAGCGGTCCAAGAGGGACACTAGCGACATCTCGCGGAGATAGAGTGATCTAACTTAAATACGGTTTTCGCTGGGTTAGGTCTTGGTTATAACCACAATTACTTTACTATTCAGAGATAAAAATAAAATTTGATATAACTGAAAAATTTGACATACCACCCTTTTCTTTGAGATGTGTGATATGTAACAAAAAAATTGCGTCTTGTCTTATTTTTTAAAGCTCAATGGATATTTAAAAGCTCCATCGCCGCTCATGATAAAAATTACATTGCTAGAAAGAAAGAAATATAGTATTTTTGTGGCCTCAAAAAAAAATGTTTTACGGTATATATTTTTGAAATATTTAAATATCTTTGTTTTTGGGCGTTTGTTTGCGGGCCGTGACTTGATCACCCCCTATCCGGGCCACCAGTTTTACGGAGTAGATTAGCACCAGGAGATAATGCAGAAGTTCTCACATGCCAAGTAGGTACTTGGGCAACAATGGACAAGTATGGCTGGGCTGCCGCTAAACTGGCTATAGCTAGTCATAAATGCAATATAAGTTCGCTAGTGTAGCTTTATACAAAGACACTAATAGCTGGACGGTATAAATTCATTTCGGTAGCAGTTTCCTAACATAATAAACTCCTTTCATGGTGCACAGTTTTTCGTCTCCGAATTTGATACTTCTTTTTATATATATTTTTTTTACATTTTTTAATGTGATTTCTGTGAGTGCCCAATTTCCCGAGACGATGGGAAGAGGGCATGTGGAAGAGGAGAAGGGAACAAGATGGGAAAGATGAATTTTTGAAACTTCCTTGTTATTCAAATCTGATCACTAAACACGTCTAAAGTCATTTTAAGCAACTTTTTGATTCTAAATGTTGTGTCTATCATCTGGGCGATTCTGAGAATATATTTTTTATGTGAATATCGTAAGAGTCCCAACTGCTACCATCTGGAGACAATGAGATGGCATCACCAATGTTAAGTATATTTTTAGGCTGAAGGTAGTGGGGAGGGGAAGGAGATAGGGAAGAGAAAGGTGGGGAAATACTGGCTATTCAGATCAGGTCACCAAACAAGGGTAAAGCCATTTCAAGCAACATTTCAATTCCAAGTGGTGGTCCTACACCAGGGCGATACTGAGAGTATCTAACACTCTACGGACGTAGATTTGCTGTATATCAATTATTTTAATTAATTAATTGTGAAATAAACACAAATCAATTGAATAAAATGTGAATAATTTGTGTTATTATAAATTTGATGGTGTGAACCTGTGATCTTCGGATTGTTAGTGGAGAGAGGTACCTCTCGACCACGGAGGCCGTCGGAACCACTCTTAGATGTAGATATAGTTCTAGATGTAAATGAATTTGCGATCTAAAAATATTTGCCTTGGTGTAGATAATCTGAGTAGACAATTATTTATAAATTTTACGACGACAATGCCAACAAATTTGATCGTTTTTTTTTACTGTCGCAAAGTATGTACCCATACCTTGATTGTTTGCTTTATATTTCGCGTTCAGTGCTAATTGTATTTTTTATATTGTTATTAATTTGTCACCGTGAAATGCTTTACTTTGTTTCGCTATCGTTCTTGAGAATTTGGCTCTTAAAATAATAAATAGAATAAACGCGGTTCTCACCTTATTCCACAAATTTAATCGCCTCTTTCGCAACACGGCAACAAGGATATTCTTGAAATTCAAACTTGATGATTTTAATGCGATTTTGTGCGAATTTCACAACGCCAAGCTTACCGTTCGAAAGATTTTTCCGCATCATGCAACAAAATTTCTGTTTCAGGCAACTAGATTTCTGTTTCAGGCAACTAGTTTTCTGTTTCAGGCAACTAGATATTTGTTTCGTGCAACTAGATTTCTATTTCATGCAACTATATAAACGTAGTTCTCACCTTATTCGACCTTAATGCGATTTTGTGCTAATTTCACAACGCCAAAGCCTACCGTTCGAGAGATTTTTCTGCTTCATTGCACACAATTTCTGTTTCGTGCAACTAGATTTCTGTTTCATGCTAATAAATTCTTGTTTCGTGCAACAAGATTTTTGTTTCGTGAAACTAGATTTTTATTTCGTGCAACTAGGTTTCTGTTTCACGCATCTGGATAAACTTAGTTCTCACCTTATTCCACGAATTTAATCGCCTATTTCGTAACATGGCAACAAGGATGTTCTTGAAATTCAAACTTGATGATTTTAATGCCATTTTCCTTTGAAAAGTCGTCACCGTGACTCGCAACTCGCCGTCATAATCCCACATTGTGAAAAACTGGATCCGGTCTTAGCAATAATTTCGCCATAACATTTTACTCGTCTTGTAGTATCTGATTTATAATAATTTATAATGAAATCTCGATGGTGACTTCAGACCGTGGAAAATCTATGTATATTTTACATGTTCATGGGTTGTTCAATGTTAATATTTGCACTTGAAGGGTTTGCTCATTGCAAAACCTCTTGACTCACTGATTGCACTGTGGTACTGAGTCGGTTTACTTTGTATGGGCATCACGTATATGTACGTCACTTGGAATAATTGCAAGAATTTTTAAATGGAAATAATGTTATGGATTATGACATGTCAGGTGAATTTTTAAGATTTCTAGGCCACAGGCTCATTGTTTTATCTACCATAAATGTCAGCGTATTCTTTTGTATACTTTAATGGGTTGTCATTGGGTATTTGGCGAATTCTCCTGGTTCAACAACATAACTCAAAAAGGCATCATTGGCACCATAGATGGGTTTCTTTAAACTCTTCAGCTTTCTATAGCTATTGTCGCTTTCAACTCCCAAAAGCTGGTCTCCGGGGGCGGTAGTGTCATGTTAATAGTCCTTATAGCTATCTCAGTGAGCTTTCCATCCATATTAATCTGATATTCCGATTTATAACATATTTTCGTTGGACACTTAACGTTTTTTTAGTTCTTAAAAAGTTATACGTTATTTTTTTAGATAATATTTATACATTTGCTGAGCCGAAACTGTAATTATATGAAATTCCCTCGACAGAAAAAAAATTGCAAAGTATACTCCGAAAATTTAAAAAAACACATTTCGTTATGTTATTTAACATGTTATATATATGAAAAAAATCACAGTGTATCTTTAACTGTTATGTGTATCTTTAAATATTTTTGACATTTGTCTAGAGATTTTGGGCTATATTTTAAATAAGGGGTGTTTTATTAAATATTTTCACAATTTTCGCTTTTTTTTAATATTAGCGCGCTCTCTCAACATTCGTCTTTACATATCTCCCTTTCAAACCATATCTTCTTCTTTTTGGAGACAACCAATTTCAAGGATCGACTGTCAGCTAGGAGACGATTTTTAAAACAAGGTTAATTAATGAACAACCGATTAATTAAGATTTCATAGGTTAATAAGTGTTTTCGTTCATAAATAATATTATTATTATTTTGTTTCATCAATGCTTAGAAAATTCGATTAATGTAATTTATAATTATGAAGCAAGAGGTCATTTAGAATATCATTCGTTTCAACCAGCCATGAACTAAAACGAATATTGTAATAAACATGCAATTATTATTATCATTGGTGACTTCCTTCAGACGACCTACAAAAATATCAAAAGCTTGGGATGAATATTTTTGCATAATCCTTGAATGCTTCCGAAAAGGTTCTCGTCGCTTTCAAGTCAATGTGCTTTTTATGTTCATGAAATGGAGATTCCTGTATTTAAAAAAATAATATTTCATTAAAGTTTCGTTTTCGAATTTAGTTATCAGTATAATATTCATAATTTTTATTTAAATCTTAACTACATTATCTGCTTATTAATGTCTGCGGAAGTCTGCTTAGAAATGTCTCACAAAAAACTCGTGAATGTTGAGTTCTGGTGTTATGATATTTGTATAGCCTTTTTTTCTCTCTGAAATTTCTAGGCAAATCTAACTATTTTCAGTCCGTAACCAAATTTCCATAACGAGCACCGGTCTTTTGAAAATCAATTTCAATGTCTACAAAATGAGACATGACTTGATAGTATCAGCTTTTATCGTTTGGGAAATCATCATTTGAGGTTTTCAAGTTCTAAAATTATGGTTTTATGTGTTAGATTTGCCTCATCAAATGAATTGATTGGTGGGTGATTGGTTATTGATAGCGTGATTCATCTCACAGCGCAGCCGGTCATGATTTTAGGTTAATGCATGCATTATTACCTGTTTCAAGTTTACACCTAGTGCTTAGGCCTTAACTTGCTAACCGTGTAGGATGATACACTAATAATATATTAGTTGCTTTGCGGTTGAACATTTGCAGTAACATTTGTTAATCATTGAAAAAGATAATATCATAAACTCCAATGAAAATGTGAAAGATAAAATCACAGAAAATACAAAAGGTCACGGTTGCAACTGGGACTCGAACTCAGATCGTCTGAAGGGTGATTATGCATTTTTTGCGATAACCTAACCATATACGTCATATTTTGACACTTTTCTTAAATGCGTATTTATTTATTTAATATAAGAATATTGTACATTGTATATTATTTTTGTGTTATTTCAACCGCCATGCTAGGAATGTCCCTGTGTTATGGCGCTAACGAACTAAATACTGCGCTTGTGTTAAGAGACCAACTCTTAAAAGTAGTTACACTAACGCCAGATATAACTGCGCATTTGCCGCATAATCCTCGTTAAGAGATGTCAGTCGCGCGGAAAATTTACGAATCGAATGTCATCGCCCATAAACATAAAAATAATACGACAAACGGAGTCATTTATGAACGCTTATTAGGCTGATTTGTAAGTAGTTTTAATAACTAATAAATAGTAATTCGTGTTTTTAAGTAGGTAATTAATCCATTCAACACACGGCAGGCATAGACAAGTCATCGAAAGCCATAGTAAATCACAGAAATTTGAAAGCCGATGGCCCACGACGGGACGCCTTCCGATAACCGACGGATTTGTCTTAATTGAATCATCCTTCAGGTCTTACCGGGACTGGCGTCTCACCAATTGAGCTATTGTCACCTGATTGGTAAATATGAAAGAATTTAATTTTGTTTCACCAGGACTTTACTGCGAGTATCATCACTATATTATTTTGTACCTAATGTTTTTTGACGATCTTTGGTATAAACGCAATGTCAATACACTCGCTGGCAATAAAGAGCGATCCAATATCATATGTTTGTTTATTTATGATTAGTATTAGTATTACAAGGTTGGTTGAGTAGAATTGCTATGCAAATTGAATCAGCGGAACGGCCTATCTATTGCTTTTAATTATATGAATCAATATTCACGATGATCGGAAGGAAGGACGTCCGTAAATTGTTCATATCATCTTTCTCACGGTAAACTAAGCACTAATATTTAAAATCTCCACAGTCTACGCATAAATTTTATTAGTTTGGATGCGAATAGTTGCATTAACCTAAGATTTAACAGGTGATGCTGTGCAAATTTCATGACGTTAAAGCTTACCGTTCGAGAAATTTTTCTGCTTCACGCAAATAAATTTCTGCTTCATGCAACTAGATTTCGCTGCGCAAATTGCATGATGCATAGACTTGTTCGAGAGATTTTTCTTTTTCATTCAACCAGATTTCTGCTTCATGCAACTAAATATTTGCTTCAAGCAACAAGATTTCTACTTAATGCAAAAAGATTTCTGCTTCGTGCAACTAGATTTCTACTTTATTCAACAAGATTTCTGTTTCTTGCAACTAGATTTCTTCCTCATGCAACTAGATATCTGCTTCTGATAAATTAATTCGCCTTTAAAGTCGTTAAAAAGTCATAACTCATAACATAACCTCCGAAATAGTAATGTCAACACCCCGATGCAATGTTTGTTGACAACAGAGTTACGAAATGCCAAGTTACAGCGACCTTGACTGAGTTTTAATAAATACATTTTTATTCAAATTAAAATTTTATGTTGTTGACATTGATTACAACGTCATTAAATTTAAAACCGAATTTACGTAATAATTTGCCTAATTATTTTGAAATATTATTAGTTTTGTTGAGTGGAAATTTTTGTTTTCTATTTTTTTTAATGTTGTCTGTAATGATGATGTATTGTTTTTAAAACACTTCATGATTCATTTACTATTTCCACATGTATTGATTGATATTGTTAACTAAAACACTTCGATTTCTGACTTCAACTTCCCACAACACTTCGCATTTTTGACGTGAGCTTATTAATTTTAAAAACTATATCTTGTAATGAACAATGGATACCTAACATCTCTCTCTCTCTCTGAATTTGTAATAATAAAATATATGAGGCTGGAAACTTCAATTTCTTGCTCAGTTTATTAATTAAACCTAATTTATTCTTGATTACGAAAGAAGACCGAATATATTGTCGCCATACATTAACACTGAATAACTTACAAAACCCATTGCAATTATTGTAAACTAACGTAGCCTGAATTCTCAACAAATCGATTTCTGTTAAAAATATTATGTACCTGTGCATAATGTATAGTTGGTAGTTTATGGCATGTGTGAATTCTCCAAACAAACACTTTCAATTTAAAAAATTACTCTTAAATTCAAAACAAAAGTTCCAGAGTTCATTGAACCGGAGTTACAGACAGAAGTAGTCACATCCGAATTGTTATTTATTTTTTTAAGTTCTCCAAACTGTCGCCAGTGAGACTATTAGGGTGTGTTCTGATGCTGAAGAGAATGGGGAAGGGAGGAAGATGGAAAGATGAAGATTGGGAAGTACCTGCTTATTCAGATCTTTCTACGAATTCATATTTGATATATTTAATGTCATTAAAAAGTTTGATTTCTAGGTTCAAATTTTTCATACACACATGTGTAAAATGCAACAAGCTTTCGATGCTTCTCGGATATCGATACCTTTGGCAGACATGCATTTGTATTGATACAAATTACACAAGTAACATTACAAATAACATACTATAAAAATGTTGCAGTTATTGGATTTTTATACGGCGACGTATATTCTGTTAATAATTTTCTTCTAACTCGTTTCTAATGTTTTTTGTCTTGTAAATATACCCGTTTTTCTGCTTAATGCATGCCCTACGGACAAACTCCGTGAGAGTGAAGTCATCGACGATTGTTTATATCTTATAACGAGATATCAGAGATTATCTGCGGTGAATTATGATTATGTTCCACGGTGGATGCTGCAGTGAAGTAATGCAACACTTAGACTGATTTCGATGGTCGACGATAAATTCTAATGCATCAGTTTTCATATGATGATGTGACGAAAGACCACGAAACGTTGCTCTAGCCATAAAAAAAATCGTGTAAAACTCCTATTAAACCAGTTTCGACAATTTTTGGACTTTTTGGGCATTAACTATGTAAAAAATTATCGGAATTTTGTTTTGAAGAGTTTTTAAATCTATAATCGAGAAACATGAATTCTGTTTACGAAAAAATAACTATTTCGAGTTTGCTAATCATTTATTAGACAGGCCATAGCTTGAATAAAGAAAAAAATTAAGTTTAAGTGGTAAAAATTAATAAATGATCTTTTAATTTGTGCACCGTAGAAACCTTAGAAATAAAGGTAAAATGTTAAATCCAAAATTAATCTAATCGTGTCTAGTATATGATTGACAATGGTAGACATCCATCAATGGCGGGCCACGCTCCTGCCCACGTGGACCTGACGGTTTGATCACGTATTGCGCCTATTCAAGCTCTCAACCACCGTTGAGTGACTCGTTACATTACGTTACATGATGTTTGATATAACGATGTTTTTTACATTAATCACTCTAGTTTCGCTTGAGTTACTCGCGTCACTGGCGTTACATCACTTTAGATCGGTTTAATTCGGTTAACTGGATATCACTGGGCCGTATGAATGATAGAATTAGTGGAACCAATCATAACATTTTTTTTTTTTTTTTTTTTTTTTTAATTATTTTTTTATTTTCATTAATAAGTTTTACATGTTGCTAAATGATAATTTTACATCTTAGGTTTTTTACTACTTTTCCATTTAAAGCATTTGCTTGTGTATGGAAAAGGAGTGTACATAAATGTGGTTATTACTTAGTACTTAAATAATTCATTTACATAAATATATGTGTGTTGTAATAGTATATAATAGTATATATTTAAAGAAAATAAAGGATATTATGGAAAACTAAGTATATATGTATACATTTAAATAAAAGAAAGAATATTTTGGAAAACTAAGGATATTTGTAGGATAATTAAGTGGCATTAGTTTTTTTCTTCAGAATATTTTTAAAATGTCTCTTGACAGAGAGCAGTAATTGGGTTTTATCATTAATGCTTCTGATTTCTTCTGGTAGGCGATTGAAAAAAGTTCTTCCCTGGTAAGTGTAATGGTGTTGTGCAAAAGACGTATTTAGTTTTGGGCATATAAAAACATGTTTAAGTCGCGTTCTGTTTTCGTTTAAAAATTGATATTTATCTTTTTCTTTTATAATTTGAATTAATGAATTTTTAATATATAAATCTTTAAATGTAGGTACTTGGAATTCATCAAATAGGCGTTCTGTTGGGTAGTCCAAGGATTTTTTTAATATAATTTTAATAATTGTTCTTTGTACAATTTCTATTGGAACAAGGTTACATTTATATGCGGATCCCCAACTAATAATAGCGTATTGTAAAGTGGATTGAACTAAGGCATAGTAGATTAAATATAGATTTTTTATTGACAAAAAATTTCTAATTCTTAAAAAAATGTATATTAATTTTCTAATTTTGTTTACTACTTGACATATTTGTTCCTTCCATTTCAGATTTTTATCAATAATTACTCCTAGATATTTTATTTTATTTGTGGTTTTTAATATTGTACAGTTTGATTTGCAGTAGTTTTGGCTGTGAATTTTAGTATTTTCATGTATGACAATGTTAAAATTTTTGGGAGCATCGTTTAAATGTATTGCAAATGGAATTACAAATGTCTTTTCACTATTTAGTGATAGTAAATTAGTGTCGAAAAAATTCTTAAGCGTGTTAATGTCTTCTATGGCCTTTAATTCTACATTTTCCCAAGTCTTTCCACTTATTATTATTACTGTATCGTCAGCGTATGATGTAATTTGACCATGTAAAGTTTGAAAAAAAATATCGTTTACATATATAGTAAATAGGATTGGTCCAAGCACTGTATCTTGGGGGATTCCAAAGCTTGAAAGCTCTTGATCGCTATTAACATGATTGATTTTTACCACTTGTGGGCGGTTTTTTAAGTAGTTGGTGATCCATTTAATCGCGTTGCCTTTTATGCCAATATTATTTAATTTTTTTAATAGCATCTCATGAGATATGCTATCGAATGCCTTTCTGAGGTCAATAAATATACCCGCACATTTTTTACCTTTATCTACTGTTTCGTAAATGTATGAAGTTACGTTAGCAATAGCATCTTGTGTGCTGAGTGATTTTATAAAACCAAACTGGTTTTTGTGTATTATTTTATTACTATCTAGGAAATTTACCAACTGTTTTTTTACTATTTTTTCAAAGATCTTTCCTATATTAGAAATTAGACAGATTGGGCGATAATTTGTTACTAGGTGTGGATCTCCAGATTTGTAAATAGGTGAGATTATTGTGTTTTTGTAGTTCATTGGAAATATCCCTTTTGTTAAACTTAAATTTATTAAATGAGTGATAGGTTTAATTAAGTAAGATTTCATAGATTTTAACATATGTGCCGTAATAGAATCAAAACCGGGAGACGAACCTCCTTTCATATTTTCTATTATTTTTAAGATTTCACATTCTGTTGTTGTTTCGAATGTTGAAAGTATATTACGTTTCTGTAAATTTTTATTTTTATGTTTTTCCGGGTTAGAAGGCTTATGAATATTTTTCGCAAGATTTTTTCCAACATTTGCAAAGAAGGAATTAAAAATGTTTGCACATTGTTTAGGTTGCATATTGGCATCTATAATTTTTTTATCGTGTTCAATGTACTTAATGTTTTGTGTTTTTTTTGTATTGTCTATGGCCAAATTTACTGTTTTCCACATTTGTTTATGGTTATTTTCTGAAGATAATATTTTATTTTTAAAAAACTCTTCTTTACTTTTTTTGATATAAGATGTTAATTTATTTTTATATTTTTTATAGAAAATATATGCTTTTTCATCGTGGGGATTTTTTAAAGTTGTTTTGTAAAGTTTTTCTTTGTTCCTGATAGATATTATAAGTCCTTTGGTAATCCAAGGCTTTAAACGTCTTAATTTTGATTGTATGTGTGTTAATTCAGTTGTCGAATTTTTAATGTGTTGTGACAAGATATTTTCAAAGTTAGTCGAACATATTTCGGTATCATCACTGCTCAAAACATTGTTCCAATCCTCCTTTTTTAGTTTTTCAGAGAGAATAGTCATATCTATTGTTGATTTTTTGGTTATTAAATTATGTTTTTTATGTTTAATATTATTATTATACAGAAGTAAGCATGAATGATGATCAGTTATGTTAGTTTTCCAAACAATAGATTTTAATTTGTGAAGATCTTTAATGTTTATGTTTGTCCAAATGTGGTCTAAACAAGATGGAGTATGTTCTTTTATTTCTCTAGTATTTTTATTTATACAAGATATGAAATTTTGTTCAGTCATACAATTGATGTATTCATTTTTGTTATTATTTTCTATTTTTTCATTGATGTTCACGTTAAAATCACCTACCACGAAGCAAAGTTTATTTTTTAATTTTAACAATATGTATTTGAGGTCATTAATAAAGGTAATAATACTCGAGCTATGCGTTCTATAGATAGCTATTAGATGATATGTTGATTTGCCGAGTTTGAAATGTACTTCAATGCAGTTAACCAAATGTATTGGGTGCTCTATTATGTTGACAATACTAAATTTATTGCTTGAAAACCAATAGAAACCAAAAAGAAACCAATATATGTTCGTTATCTCGATACACAATTAAAATAATGCATGGGAGTTTTTTTAAAATTTAATGTTAGGTACAATAGAATCATTTAAAAAAGATTCGATGATTGTGAAATTGTGTTGTTTTTCGTAGGACTACTGCGGGCGGTTGTTCCAAACTATTTCGAACCAATTTCATCAATTATCGGTGTTCACAAAGGCATTCAAAAGTTCCCTCTTTAAAATGGTTTGCGTGTGCTCGACAAAGGGTTTAGATATTTGCATTTTAATGGGGTTACCAAATTGTCTTTTTTACTGCTTTAGATTTTTTGTTACCAATTGGCCATCCATTTAACCTCATAAATTACTACCTGGTTTCGCTCGACATTTATTGATTTGAATCTAACAAGCTGAAACTAGTCGCGTTATCCTCAAACATTCAGACATAAAACTGTGCAAATTTCATGACGTCAGAGCTCACCGTAAACAGCTTTACTGTTTCTGACAGATGAGATGTGCATGCTATATACTTAGAGAGTAATATGAAGCTAGTTGCTTTATCCTAAAACATTCAGACAAAAAAACTGTGCAAATTTTATGACTCCAGAGCTCACCGTAAAGAGTTTTGCTGTTTCTGATAGACCAGATGTATCATAAAACATCCATACAAAAATCTGTACAAATTTCATGATGTCAGAGCTCAACGTAAAACGTTTTGCTGTTTCTAACAGATCAAATGCATGCTTTACACCTAGAAACCAATATGAAACTAGTTGAGTTATAGTAAAACATTCAGACAAAAAATACAATGCAAATTTCATAACGCCAGAGCTCACCGTTTAAGAGTTTTGCTGCTTTTGATAGATCAGATTTATGCTTTACACATACCACTTTTTTTGGTAATAAACGTGATTCATTACCTCGCTGTATCTATCATAGGATTAATGTTGCTTTGTTTGTTTTTATTATTTTAATTTATTGATGTAACTGATCGGCAAATCATTTAAATAGCTCTATTATCTATATTGGATTTAGTTGTACTGTTGAAGGTGCTAAAATCGGCTTAAATTGGATTTCTCTCGCGTTAGTTATTAGTGGAATTATTATTATTATTTTTATCTTTAATTAATGAAACTCGACTTGGTGCATTGTTGTCTCCGTGTAAAGTGGGTCGGCAGTCGGCAGTCAGCACACGGGCCATTGTGTCTTGCTTTGGTTCCCGACCTCACCGTACTAGGTACCTACTTTACAGTGTGCAGATTGCTTACATGCTGCTAAATCTTGTCTCCAGCCGACACAAAATCTTTTTCAAAGTTTCCAAACTAAATAAATAATTCAAGAAGATAAAATGTCTAAAGTTTAAAAAAATATACTTAACTCATTTTCACACATTTTTTTTTTTTTTAGATTTTACACCATTCTTCTATTTGAATCGTAAACTGGCTAGATTTACTTCCAGTTTCGCATTGAAAATATGGAACAAACGATATGACGCCTCTGACATTTAAAAGATCCAAAGATATTTGAGTTGAACTAAAATTTTTGTGTAGATAAATCTGTGCAAATTTCATTATTCATGAGTTCTTGCAGCGTCATACTACGAACAGGTCTTTAAGACCCGACATTGTAAATGTCTACCGATTGAAATAAACCTATTCCATTCGTATAAAACTTCTCTCTAAACTATTTTTAAATTTTTTTTATTTTATTATTTCTTTCTCATGTTAAAGTTACCTTTATTTATGTAGAAGCCCTGTGAGCGTAAAATAAAATAAATAAATAAAAAAAAAACCCTGGAAGTTTTTAAGCTCTTCGAATAATGTATCTTATTTTTGAAGTTAATTTCTACGCATTTTCCGAGTTGAAGAACTGTCTAATTTACATGTATGAAATTCTTTCGATTGTAAAAAAAATCGCGATGTATACTCCGAAAATTATAAAACCACATTTGGTTCTGTTATTTAACAGATTTATTTAAATAGGTGTGAAAAAAAATCAGTGTTTCATTAAATGTTACTTAAGACCGTTGTGTAAGGATTTTTCCTCCTTTTAAGCAAGTCATCGTTTATTAAGCATGTTCGTTTACGCCTGTTAATTATAATTGATTTTAGTATAGGCGCACTATAGTACGGAGCATTTATTATAATGATTAATATTTGTCCCACTGTCTTCAGTGTCAATGTTAAATTTATCATTTTGAAGTATTACGGTATGTACGAGTATGTAGATAAATGTTATGCGGTTATGGCAGGGAACACAAATCTTGCTTTAAACTTGTGAAACATTTAGCAACAGTTCTGTACGGTAAAAACCAAATTCCTTTACGCCGATATCAATTAAGTAACAAATATTAATTAAAATCATTTCGGACAACTCCGTAATTTCCTCTGAAAGTTTCTCCGATATATTTTTTCAGCGCCAGTTTCTCTTTGTTAATTGGACCGATTCAATGTCGAAAATCGCGATCATTTACGTTCAAAGGATTTCCCTAAACAATGGTACCCGCCCGAACAATATTCATAATTTTCTATATTCAATCATGAACTTTTAAAATATTTAGGTACTGAAATTTCAAAATTGAAATTGAAAAGATGTTGATGAAATAATATGACAATATAACTAATACTCTGCGTAAATTTAGTTGAACCAAAAAACAATTTGTTGTGAACATAAATTCTAGGGTGATTTTCTACTTTAAAAATTCTCCTACGGTGTACGTAGTTAAGAAACTAACTAAATGCTAAGTTTTAACTTTTAACTATTATAAAATTCAAAGACGGCATTAAAATAAATTTGATGTTATTAAAAAAGAAGCGTGGAATGCGTATTTAATTGCATCAAATAACCAGACGAAATTGCAATAAAATAATAATTACGGGCGCCAATTTTTTTCTTCAGTAGATAATAATCTGCTTCTCGGAAGCCAAAAATATAATATTATGCATATAAATATAATCAGATATATTATAATAATCCGACTTTATGTTTATTTTATTTATCAGGAAACTCCTCGCGAAAATAACACTCATCAACCAAACCGGTTTTAGTATCGACTTGAATTCGATTTAAATACGAACGTCCTTGGTCACTCGGGTTGTCATTCGTTCACTCATCAATAGTGTTTATTTTATTTTTTCCGAAAATATAATGCACTCTAAGTCGCACTCAGAATTGGCAATAATAACATAATGTGTTTACTTGTGAGAAATCCGTACCGTTTGTACGCCTGCCGAATGACTTGAATGTTAAGTTTCGTGTTGTGAATCTGTTATTGGATAGGTGTTTTTCTGCTGTCTATTGACCCGCATAAACCCAACGTACATAACAACATATTATTGTTGACACAGTGGTAGTGAGTTGTGAAAAGCTATTTTAAGGTTTGATGTTATGTAACAATTTGTTTGCTATTCTTACATCGAAGTAGAAATTACGTGGATCAATAAATAGGCTTGTTGTTTCTTTGTATGTTTTATATTGTTTGTTTAGTGTTAGGCTCGAGAATTGGTTTACACAATGTTTTAAAAGTGAATTTGTATTGAAGAAAATGAACTAATCTTAGTAAAACACGTCATTTTCAATTATTTTATTTTCATCTGACCTTTAAAGCCCCTTTAATGGCACACTAAATCATAATCATCTCTGTTTAGACTCCATAGAAGTCATTTTATTGGTTTTCGATACCAAAATAATTGTCGTCAGCTATCAAACTGAGTTGTGGACTTTGCTCAAAATTTATAAGAGTAAGAATTACATTTTTAAATAGTTGATTTAACTTACTGTTCCTCAAAATATGAAACTTTCGATGATTCTTTTGCTTGTGGTTTGTGCCTTAGGATGGAGTTATCATTGTATTACTTTATTATAAAACAAAAACCCAAAATGTTATGAAATTATCCCAGAATTCTCATATTTGCACTTATCAGACATTGACCAAAAAAATCGAAGAACTGGAATCTGTGCAGATGACAAAAAATACGAATTCCTTGACCAAATAAGCCAACGGACTACTGTCACATCATATTACCATCAATATCGTCTGTGTATCACAAAATTGAGGTTATAGCATTTATAGCAAATATATCAAATTCACTACTATATCGACCTCATTCGAGCAAAAAAACATTCAAAATTTTCATCAGATATTGGCGCTTTTTACGCTCTTGTTTGATTTCAGGTGGAGGTTTTCTGTGGTACTCACTTTTGTAAATCAAACGCTTGTTTTGTGTTTGTTTGTCTGGTCATAATTTATTATTCTTTTATTTACATAATCCTGATTTTTTATAAGATTTATATTGTGATCTGCTTGTTGGAACACATTTTTTTTTCGTAAGAATGGAAGCTACCTTCCTTTGTTCTTCTATAGAACTATTTGAATAATGGAACAAAAAAGAAAATAATAAAATTAGGTAGGTACTTGCCTAGAAGTAATTGCCCATAGAACAAGTACCTACTCAATAAGCATCAATTTTAACCAGATATATCCTCAATAATTCTTGATGTCCTCAATAAGACTACGTCAGGTGACATTATCCTCAATCCTGAATCTAGCATAGAATTATTGAGGTTATCGTCAGCTGAGTGATCACGTCATAGCTGTGTGTCCTAAACAACTGGTGTCTCCGGTGAAAAATGCCGATCGGTCAACATTCTTGTCTCAAATATGCCGTGGGATTTTTTATGTCTATATTTTGATCGGAGTCCCGGATCCTCTGAACGCGTTAATATACTCGTTATTCGCAGCCGGCTTTGGCCGTCAACAAAATAGACTCGCGCGCTTTTTGTCCGTGTGTCATAGTGATGAATTTATTCACTGATTAAGGGGGTATTTCTTCCATCGTGTCGGTAACTATTCATTATTATAAATTAAAATCATAATAATTAAATGAGTAGAAAACTGTACTGACTTATCCGTTATGCTGGTGTACCGTTATGGTGTATTATAGAGTCGTAAAATAAGACAGGACCCTATGTGTAGTTCCAATTGTTGGATAACGGATCCACGACTTTTCTTCTTGTGACAAATTACCCCTCGACAAAATATCACCGAAAAACTGTCCTACGGACAAAACATCCCCCAAAAAAATATTCGCTAAAACCTAACCTAACCTTAACTAACATAATAAAAAATGTGACAAAAATAATACAGACAACCTATAAAGACAATATATTTTTGTTCAAAAATAGTAAAATATAAAATAAGCTTAGGTTAGGTAAAGTTCACTTAAGTTAGGTTAGGTTAGGTTTAGTAGACATTTTGCTAGAGGATGTTTTGTCTGTAGGATATTTTGTCTTTGGTATATTATTTGTCGGGGGATATTTTGTCGCTAGATGAAAAATACCGTTGGGTAAGAACATAATTTCTATAAATTGATTCAACAACGCACTGTATGACCAAATCTGTTAATCATTATTTTTTACTAGTATGCAATAATTGACCGTGGAAAATTCAATATTGGATAATTGACCATCAAATAATATTTCGACAGCTATTTAACTCGCAAAGCGTATTATTGAATAGACTTCAAAAACATCATCGTTACACAGGTAAATTATTTGATTGATTACGCAATATATGGTTTTAGTAACAACAAGCAAATAATGCTGATCAGATTTTACATATGAAAATAGTTTTTTTTTTTTTTTTTTTTTTAATTCCTTTATTTTTCCCATATTTTACAATTTATATTTACATATTTGAAAATCATAACAATAATGTGGGAACCCACTAAGGCGCAGCCTGTGCGTGGGTAATATATTTAAAAAAAGTTTTTTTTTTAGTACCTAGAAAAAAACAAACAGGGGTATATAAAGCAAAAATAAAAATTGTTTAAAACATTTTGTACAAAAAGTGTATACAATAGTGTACGGTTAAATAAGTGTAAGTGTAATTAATGATATACATTGTAATAATATTAGGTAAAAAGTTTAGGTGTAAAGTTTGTGAGAAAAGTGATATAAAACTAAATAAATAGAGTTTTTAGAAACATAAAGTGAAATAAAACTAAATAAATAGAGTTTTTACATCTGTATGGTTTAGCCATAATTTTAACTCTTTTACGAAATGCGGAAGTTTTGTTGCAACTTGAATATGTTTTGGTAAACTATTGAAGGTACGAGGTCCAATAAAACTACTGTGAGTTTGCATTTGTTTTGTGTGTGTTTGGGGGGTATAGAATACATTATTATTTCTAATGTTGATTCATTTTCATTCGAAGGTTCAATTGTTGACCTTATTTGAAATTAGCTGGAGACAAATTTCTTATGTAAACAAAGTATCTACGGTTAGTTTCAAATTACATAATAATGTATGACATACAAATTTAATTCAATGAAGGCTGTTGTTTTTATCACAAAATGTAAAAATATATTGCCCAAATAGAAAAGAAACAGGTTAATTCGTCTAACATATACAAACACGATCAAATCGAATTTAAGTGTTTTTGGTTATACAATGTTCTTCTCCATTAAAACCAACGTTAATATTAATTTATAACCGTTAAAATCGTGCTTTCGTAATAATATAATGTCAGATTCAAAATTTCTCTTGATATTGGTCAAAAAACTGGTCGGCGGCTTATTTTGGATAATATGGCAGCGTATTAGCGATGCAAATTTTAATTTTTCGACTGTAATACTTTATAATTTTTGATAATCTCAGCGTTACGAAACAGCTGTGGGTTACGACCACTGATGTGTGATGATTGATATTTGTAAAAATATTTGAGATACGAGCAGTCTGATAAAAGGTCAAGAATTCTGAGCAAAACTTAACTATTACCCAAACTCTTATATTATAAAAGGCTTTCCGTTGCATTCAAATATAATTTTTTAATGTCTGTCTGTAAAATTGTTTATTTATTTGAAAGTTTCCTCATATCTACATTTTCAAAGCTAGTGATAAGCTCGTATATAGGTACCAATAATTATCATGAATTTATTTATTTTATTTTAGCGAAATCAACAGTTTACAATAATGATTAATTAATATATTATGTATAATTTACCTCACTGAGAAACCAATTATAAAATTAAATTAAGCCATAAATTTTAGTTGAATTTCAACTGTCAAAGTGTAGACTGGCATAATACCTTTTTTGGTTTTCGAAAAGTCCTTAGTTAGCCGAAAAACGAATTTATTGTTATCAAGCTTAATTTGTAGAACTACATTTTGTTTTTTTTTTTTTAAATATTATATAATTTATGAAAACTGTTTACTTATAAAGAAGTTCTGCTACGTAATTATTACTACGCGTGACAGCTGTTTCGCCTTCTAAAGGCATTATCAAACTGGTTAGGCCACTTGTAGACGATATATTTATATTATTTCTGTACAGATACTTATAATGTCGGAAATTGTGAATGGTTATCACTCTTTAAAGCTTCCCCAAAAACTGAATTGTTTAAATTTGACTAAAGATTGTTGTGAGTTATTCCCAAATAATGCCAAAGGAAAAAGGAAAGTTTTAAAACATTCATTATTCCATCTTTTTTTAAATTTTCTTGCTTTATAAAACGACCTTTCATAAAAAAGCGCTTTAAAATCCAACCAAGCATTATAATTCTTAGACGAGAATCGAGCGAGGTGGATTTTATGTTAATTATGTCTTCGACCAGCTGATTCCAGTCTGCATTCCATCTCTATGAAAAGATACAATATCGCCGTGTTTGTGTATCGGTCAACCTTCATCCCGGATGTTGTTTAAAAAAATTGCTATTTTGCTAGCCAGTTTTAGTTGAAAAAAATTGCACCGCTTCTATAATAGAAAGAGTATATATATAGATTGTAGATATTTAAAAAAAACATGTCTCATATTGGCAATAACTGCGACAAAAAATGTCCAAAGAAACACCACCGCATTCTCATTTTCAATTAGTGATTCAATCATTCAATGTTGTCCAATTTGGCGCACATTTTTTATTGGGATAATTTATAATGGTTATTCTATTAGGTATTGTTTTAGTCTTTTATTTAGAAACCGCTGTGGTGTTTGGTTTAGTTTTATTTGGTGTACTACTCTTGAATTTGCTTTTAGTACGAATATCCTCAAATATTTTTCTAACTTTCTAAAATGACTTTTGTTTGCAACGTGAAATTTTCAATTGTCTTTCATTCTTGTCAAACAATTATAATTTTTTTTCTGTCACTTGCTTTACTATTTCATTGTTTTGTATGCGCCGATGTTATGAATATAGAAATAATAATGTGTACAAAGCAATCAGGCTGCATGCGATACCGAACCTTAACAAGGCCGCGCAGGTTGCGAAAAAAATACTTTACGGAATGTCGAAGCTCTTTTGTTCTAGTTTTATATTTTTTCTTCGCTGTGGCGAAATAAAAATGAATCGCTGATTATTAATTTGTTGCTTCAAGCAATTTTAAAACCTAAGTGCTCGCCATTCTAAATATTATTTCTGAAGTTTTATTATTTATTTTTTGATATCTATTATATTTTTCTATGAACACGTCATTATTATTAAACGTGGTTGTTGTTTTACGTTCTTTGTTTAAACTAACTCCATTCTTATCGAAAATGATTATTTCCTTTTAATAAAATGATGTTCAAGTCATCAGAGTTCGCTGTATTTAACGAACATTGCAAAAGCACTTTAAAGTATGTAAGTAAATAATTAGGAGCCAATGTGTTTCAAAATCTTATCCCTTTAGTGAAATATATATGTAGCAATAGCGTGTTTGATTTAAAATGAACAAGGGAAAGTGTGTTTGTATATATTTACATAACATTATAAATTAACATCTGTTAAATAACCAATTCTTACGTTTATCTGAATCTGCACCATTCTGCTGGGAAGTATGTTTCTTCGTGTTACTTCTGAGGGTGTAACTACCTGCTGGAAAAAAATCAGCAATTCGTCGTAGCGTACATATTCTTTTAACGAATCACTTGTCGTCGCGTAATAATTTCTTATATAATCGTCTTGTCAATCAATTAAAAATATTTATTCACTTTTATTTCGAAATCACAATAGTAGCAAGTATTATTTCCTCGGTATCATCTTTGACTGTCTTTAGTAAAATTTCACTGAATATTATTAGTCCTTTTATCACTTGACGTCCTTTCCTTAGGCACGTTTCGAATCGACTGACAATTAATCAATAAAAAACTGGGGGGGTTTAAAAATTCTCCCACTACAATTAAAAATCATTCAAGTTCAAATGTTGCACAAGTTTATAAAATTCTCATTTATGAAGTCAACATTGAGATGGAGTCGAGTCAATTCGATTTATATCATCGATGTTTTTCACGTTTCGTGGTCTGTTGATTTCGAAGGCTCTTGCGCGATACGTGCGGTCGGTCCGGCGTCTACCGCGCGAATGCCTCTCCTGGAGGGGCGCCGCCGTATATATGCGACGGCTGAGATACCGGCGTCTCCACGCGTCCCGAACTTCAAAACATACACACGGCTAAACGGTCGGGAATGTTCGATTTATCCATGCGTCTTGAATAATTAAAGTTTTTATTATTCATTATGTACATCAGGGAGATATCGTCACCTGCTATTATTATACTAAGTCCTCGTAAATCTACGTGAATAAAATTGTAGGGGAAGATATTGAAGTCTTATAAATAAATAAGAGAACTATACTTAAGCCGTCCATTAACAATATAACAATAACTGGAATAAAAATATCCCCATCCCCTCAACATCCCCATCAACTCAACTCAACTCAACTCTCAACTCTCAGCTCTCAGATCTCAGCTCTCAGCTCTCGGCTTTCAACTCGACTCAACTCATATCATTGATTAGCGTTTCACATTGATAAAGTTTCATATTGATTAGCGTTTCACATTTTTTTGTAACGTTTCATCTTTTTTCGTAACGTTTCATAACGTATTCATCATTTTACCCCCAAGTGTCGAGCGTGCGTAAAGAAGTTTTACTTAAAAAAACAAAGTACTCTAATCCCACCATTAGTTTCAAATGGTGGTCCTAGGAGAGGTGATATATCTCTCTAATAACATAACTAAAGACCGGATTATATGCAACAAAAAAAGCCCAAAATATGCATGCAAATATGCAATAAAAATAGCTAAAATATGCACGAAAATCCATAAATAGGGCCAAAATATGCAACATGAAATAATATAGGAAGTCGTATTTTTAAATATTTTATTTTATTTTAGTAAGCTATTAGGTAGTTCTCAAGGATAACAAATGTATTTTCGAAAATATCAATTACAAAATGTATTTAACAGTGAAATTTACAATTTACCTTTAAAAACTTATATGACTAAGTACTGTTTTAAATGTTCTGTAGACAAATTGTGTCTGCGATTGATTAATATATTTTTGTAAGCGGAAAGGAGCGTTCTATGTACGTCTACTGGTGTGACTGGACAGAATTTAAATTTGGGTGCGATTTTTGAACTTATTGTGCCGGGCAAAATTTCACCTGCCCCGTTGATGAAGCTATCAATTTGTCACAAGGGTTCAAAACCTGGTTATTTTTCCATAAGTTTTCAAACTTTTCTTTGAGTTTACTCGGGAAAGCTTTGACAACGAGGAATTCATAAGGCGGATTTTCTTCGCAACCTGATTCAACGCCAATCCATGAGTTTCAAGCGTTTTGGTTTTTATACTTGCAGGTATGTGGCGAAATGAGTGCTAATCATAGCTAGGTTTTTTTTTTAAATACTAGTATCATCAAATGCTTCTTTTCACTCGAAAACTGCCAAAGCCTCTACATTATCGAAGTCATTGATTGGTGTCACTATGTGAGGCATCTGATCGATGAACGAGATCGAGTGTAAACATGCATGATCTCAATTTTTTTTCTAAAATATGCAACTTCTGCCGAAAAGGGTCTAAATATGCAAATGCATATGCAAATATGCATTTGCATATAATCCGGTCTCTAAACATAACTATTAAAATTATTGGAGCTCTAAAACGGTGAGGTGTGACTTGGTTAAATTTGCAAGTTTTTTTCAGCTTCGAATGTCTAGGTTAATGCAACAATTTTTCTGGCGGTACGATTTCCATGTCGTTATTTAATTACTTCACAATTATTATCCCAAACTAATTAGAATGGACCCGACTCCCGCCCCTGTGTAACGCTTTCAATTATATTTTAAGTTCAGAATCGAATCATCTCTACACTACTGAGCCAAAGCATCGATACAAAGTTCACAATGCAAAACGAAAAAATCAAGCCGAATGAGCGATGTTGTTGTTATGTATTCTTTCGCCTTTGCAGGAATTTATAAATAGCCAACGAGATCGGCCTTTGAGCCCCCAGAACAGAACAGGTTTACACAATTATAAGGCAGTATTTTATGTTTTGCTCCGTGGAAAAGGGAGTTGCCCTTTTTTGCCGGCGAGATTCCACGGAGCGGACTCTGCACCGATTCACCACATCCGGTTCTGTTGTTTCAGACGGGTCGGGTCGTAAGTCGTCCGGCTGCATCCTTAAATTGAAGTGTCGAAGCTAAGTAATGAGGGTGTCTGTAACTGCGGTTAAAAATTCACATTTTACGTGAACATCATACATATTTTAGAATTTTTTGTTTTATTTAATCTTTGAAGGCGATGTTAGCGACTCTCGTTCGAAAATTTGAAACAGAAAAAGTTACAGTCGCATCTAGGAATTGAACCCAGGACATTTTAGCCTTACCGGGGCTCTGCTCTATTACATAGCTAATTCGACTCTTCCTTCTTCGGTCATATTTAACTGTATCATTACTTCGACTGAAAACTACCAACATAATCTTCATTTTCTGCATATTCTTAAGAACTTTAGAAGACAATATTTTTACATTAACTTCACAAAGGGTTTCCCTTTTCCCCTTTAACTCTCTTAAAAAGTAGAACATGAAAAAAATAATAATATGGCATTGAAGAAGATAACACTAATCTAAACGAAAATATGAAAGACACAGAAAAATATATAAAAGATAACGATCGCAACTGGGACTCGAACCCAGAACCTCTCGTCTAACCGGGAAGGGCGCCTTTACCAATTCGGCCCTTGCCACCTTTCATCAAACTGTCATATTTGTCAATATCATATTTAAAATTTTGAAATATGAGATTGATAGACGGTTTGATGGAATAATAACTTTCAAAAGTTATAAAGAAAGAGTTGTTCTTATAAAAATTGGTAATATGGATTTCCTGATTCGCTTCAGGATGTTATATCTTGTGAGATGTTACATTAACAAGGAAGAAACCATGAAATTTTACAATACAACTTAATTAGGCATTACGTTACGTTTTATTTAAACACTTTATTTGAAGGAAATCTGATAATTGGAATGCGCGTAGAATAGCATGACTTGCTTATTATTACATATGTTTATTTATGCTCAATGAAATTAGCATATATAAAAATATATCCACTCAAATGCATCCTATTTACACACAAATAATACTGATTATATTTTTAAACATTTTAGACATTTATTATATTCAATTTTTATAAGAAAAACTTTCTTTTTATACTTTTTTGAAGGTTATTCCCATCAGTGAAATATATCATATTAGAATAAGTTAACAATAATAATCTAAACGAAAATATGAAGAAGAACAAGACACAGAAAAACAGAAAAAGACAATGATCGCAACTGGGACTCGAACCCAGACCTCTCCGTCTAACTGGGACGAGCGCGTTAACCAATTTCGCTATTGCCACCTTCTGTCAAAGCCGTCATATTTGTCAATCTCATATTTTCAAATTTCAACTAACCTTTTTATTGTTTCCAATAAAAAGGTTAGTTACCCGTAATATGGAGAAAAATAATTAGTTGATAATAATGTAATTCTGAAATTTGAAAATATGAGATTGACAAATATGACGGCTTTGACAGAAGGTGGCAATAGCGAAATTGGTTAACGCGCTCGTCCCGGTTCGACGGAGAGGTCTGGGTTCGAGTCCCAGTTGCGACCATTGTCTTTTTCTGTTTTTCTGTGTCTTGTTCTCTTTCATATTTTCGTTTAGATTATTATTGTTAACTTATTCTAATATTTATTTTATTTTTAAACACTTCAATACTTATTCAGCATTTCTGTGATCAGAATTTTTTTGCACAACTACGACGCTGGCATTATTGTGGTTTTCCCTGGAGCGGTTTTCCATAACGAACAATATATAAAATATACATAGTTTATAAACAGAAAAAAAACATGTATTACACGGTCGGATTGGCTTCTAGCGAGACGAATGTGTCGATGTCTTCAGGATTTAAATCCCACGGAAATTACAGAGCGTTGAACTGTCGCAGTATTGAAACAGGAATTTTCATTGGGCTTTGCGATACATTTTTCTATGACGTGGTGTAATTCTTTTGTCAACGAATTTATTAACCCCTTAGGCTAATTTGTTCGATTTTGGGAACACAAGCGACACTAAAAAGATACAAACACATACATTTATAGGGTTTAGCCTGCGAGAGAATGAGATGGTATAATCTGTCTCCTCTTTGTGCGGTGCTTCGTAGCCTCCCCCCTCTTGTCTACTTTAGTTTTATGATGGTTTCACTTCTACTGCGTGTGAATTGCGTACTCTTCTTTTTTTTTTTAAATTTTCATAATGATATAACTTATCAAAAAAGCAAAACGTATCTACACGCTAGTGGTCGATATCCATATTTTATTAAAAAATATTTGCACAATCAGTTCCAATTATGAAAACGATACTTATTTTTTTTTAATCCGAGCTACAATTTATCATAGACAGTTCCACACCGGAAAAAAATATTTTTGATGGTGAAAATTCGGGGTTTGAAAAGCAGTTTTTATAAAAAAATTAAGTTTGTGACAATTTTTTTTTTTACATTAACTCCACACAGGAGGTCCCGAGGAAAATAATTTTCCTCAGGGTCTATGTCATCTGAGATACTGTGTGGAGCGCCCTTTTGAGGAGTGGAAGAAAAAAAACATTGGTCTTGAAGAGATCCACGTTGTAGGACATAGGAAACGCAAAGGCCGACAAAAGGTTTCACAGCCGAAGTGTTACACTCAGGAACTGATCAAAGAAGCGACCCGTTCTCATGTGACAAATGTCAACCGTGTACATATGTTGGTCGCGCGTTTGGCGTGTTTCCCGACTATGCACCTATGCCAAGGGGATCAATGACGCTGGTTCTTCGGAGCATCTTCCATTGAAATACCGGTAGAACAAGGATAGCATTCCCATCCGACGCCTGTGCTTAAAGATTATCGAACGGAATGTCCGTTTCTACACAGAGTCGAGGTTCATTTAGGTCTCATAGAAATCGTTGCGTCTCCCTTACTATCATGGTGAGAAATATGAACTAAACGGTGTTATAAAGAGATAACACCACGCTGTACATTCAAATCTAAAAGTTAACCTAAAAATAATTAAAATTTAGAACAAAGTTTCCGACTGCAATTTTAGTGATTTTGTTTATTCATTATTTTTACATGAAACGAAAAAAAGTGAAGTGACGATAATATTTCTAAAACATGTCTAGTGAAATATGTGTTTTTCTTTTTTTTCGTTAGTGTAATTTTATTTAGAAAAAAACTCTATGGTGAGCCATTTTTAAACCTTTTTATGTTTGCATTAAAAAAATTACATATAATGTTTATTTCGAATTCCAATTCGAAGCGTATTTTATCACCTTTCAAAAATAGTTTTATAGTTTTCGTATACGTTCAAAAATATTAAATTTATTTGGATTTTATTGCAACGCTGAAATAGTTTGACTTTCTGATAAATGTACCGGGGGTCTGAAGGGTTAAAATAAAAATTATAATCGGGTTATAATTTAAACCTGCTGTCCCGAGGTCTCGGGTTTTCCACAGATATAATGTATTTGTTCGGTGTACCGGACGTCAAAAACTAACACCTAATTCGTGTTTTTAAAGCTTTATAATTTCTGATTGTGTTAAATTATTTCTATACATTTACCTATCCTTCACTAGCACACATTATTTTCGTTTTATTTCCACGACCAATAACATAATTAATGTAATATCACTCTGTTACGCCGACTTTAAATTTAATATAATAAATAATGACAATTTTTATTTTTTATTTTTAATATGAATACCTTTCATCCCTTCTGGAGCCGGTGAGACTTTTGCATCCCCAATTGGGGTAAGTTGTGAGGCTGAAGGTAGTGGGGAGGGGAAGGAGATGGTAAGAGGAAGGTGGGGAAGTACCTGGATATTCAGATCTGGTCACCAAACACGGCTATAGCCATTTCAAGCAACGCTCAATTCTGAACGGTGGTCTTACACCTGGGCGATACTGAGAGTAAGTACCTTCCACTCTGGAACGTGCCGCAAATACACAATATATTATTTTTAATGAATTATTTGTGAAATAACACAAATTAATCAATAAAATTGGTACATGGTGTATTTAGATCAATTAATAGAAAGAACGGTTACCATACAAAATCAGGTCGTTGTCAACTTTTCACTCTTCCCAGATATTTCAATTTGGGAGGCGGGAATGGGTATCGCCGCCCCAGGAACCATTTATTGGATAACCAACACTCTCCCGCCCTAGGTTAATCTAAGTGGTTCGCTATGTTTGGTAATTAGAATTAGCAGGGGATTCCCGGGTTCGTGAGGTGTGGCTACGTCTTGGCGGTGGATGCGTTTGCCCACCTACTGCGTGGCGGGCCGGATTGGGGAAGACTGATTGAGGGAATCATTTTGACCTCCAGCAGAACTCTCTCGGAACATCGCCTTGCACTGCAGTGGGAGGGATGGATTCATACGTCCGTCATTCCTGGACACATTGACTCCTAGATTCCTACCCACCCTTCATTCCTTTTTCCTTCCCAGAACTTCCTCTCTTTGCTTTCCCTAAAAATACCCCCACACGGTATCCCCAAATAGACGATGCAAGGGCCCTGAGTGATGTTGTTTCCTCAGGGCCTCCTTTGTGGACTAATGTAAACAAAGCATGTATACAGTTCACACATGGTAGAAGTGAAACCTTCAGAAAAATAAAGTGGTCAAGAGTGGGGTGGCTACGAAGCATCGCACTAAGAGGAGACCGATTATTCTATCTCATTCTCTCGCAGGCTAAATCCTATAGTTGTATGTGTGCGGTTTTTTTTTCGTTTCATCAAGTTTCAAATCACAACGGTACTAAAGAAGTTTTCTCTTCAGAAGATCGGCAGTGTTTTTCTTTCACAAAAGTTCAAAATTTATCTTTTGTTGATTGTAATCGTAAATCGTAATTTGCGATTGCGATTATCAAACGATAATTACGTCTTTGACCAAAACACGGTCACACCCATCTTTACTCTTATATTTTACAAGCACTTGTATGTAAATTCCCCGGCGTTGTGTCGTACATAATTCACCACCGGCACCGGTCCCCTCGCCTAACAAGCGACCAGTTCACGCAATCACCGCCCGGTTATGTCAGGTTTTGGTCGCTCGTGACGCTCTGCAGAGCTCGGTTCGGTGGTCCTCGCTGGTCGAGAGACAGTCTCATCGAGAGTGATGGGCCGGCGGTCGATTACACTACTAGTTACTGCTGCTGATCTTTAAAGTTTTTGTCGCACGTAATCCGAATCTGTTCTTTATCTGAAATTAACGTGAATAATTAAACATTACATTACACATAAATATTTATCATCACGCACATAATAACAGTCAACCGAAATTAGCACGTTTGATGAGCTGCAGAATTTTTAACGTCTGTCTTTTTTATGTGATTACCGCACTAGAGTCCCAACTGCCCGGAGCCTGTAAGACTAGCGTCCCCACTTAAAGTATTCTGTTAGGCTGAATAAAGGGTCCGCCAAATAACTTTTTTTTTTTGAAAATGCTATAAAAAAAAAACTACTGAATATTTTCTCAAATTTCTTTTTTTATTTATAAGTACAATCTTTCCGGTTAATAATGAAAAATAATTTCATTCAAATGGCTGCCTCGGCTGGCCATGCAGTAGCCTACACGATCGGTCCAATTTTTAAGCACATTATCGATTGTGTGCAGCTGTATTTCACCAATGGCTTCACGAATATTGTCCTTTAAAGCGTCAATTGTCTCTGGCTTGTCGGCGTAACATTTATCTTTGAGGGCACCCCACAAATAATAGTCCAACGGTGTCAAATCGCAGCTCCGAGGTGGCCAAACGACATCAGCTCTGCGGCTGATAATGCGATCTTCAAAAACAGGGCGCAAAACATCGAGTGTAGCTTCGGCTGTGTGGCACGTAGCGCCGTCCTGTTGAAACCAAATGTTGCCAATATCCTCCTCTTCAATTTTTGTGAACAAAAATTCGTTCAACATGGCCCGATAACGATCGCCATTGACTGTAACGGCCACTCCTTGCTCATTTTCAAAGAAAAATGGCCCAATTATGCCTCTGGACCAAAATCCGCACCAAACAGCGACTCGTTTTGGGTGTACCGGCTTTTGACGCTTTAAAGGACAATATTCGTGAAGTGGGCCAATTGACGCTTTAAAGGACAATATTCGTGAAGCCATTGGTGAAATACAGCTGCACACAATCGATAATGTGCTTAAAAATTGGACCGATCGTGTAGGCTACTGCATGGCCAGCCGAGGCAGCCATTTGAATGAAATTATTTACCATTATTAACCGGAAGGATTGTACTTATAAATAAAAAAAGAAATTTGAGAAAATATTCAGTAGTTTTTTTTTTATAGCATTTTCAAAAAAAAAAAGTTATTTGGCGGACCCTTTATAATGAGGAAGGGAAGGTTTAAAGTACCTGGCTAAAGTCTCTAAACGTGGTTTAAACCACTTCAAAGAACATTTTGTTTAATTATCCTATACCCTTCTGGGGTTCTTATTCCGATGTTGATTTTTCTTGATTGATTCTCCTTTATCAATCTTACATTTTTTAAAGTTTTTCCTTATTTGTACATTTTGTGGTGGTCATTTTTGTCAGTGTTTTTCATATTGGTAGTAAAAAAGTCCGCTTCGTCTTTTTTGTCCAAAACACATTTATAAGAAAAAGAAATTAGTGACTTCAATTTGAGATAGGTTTTATTCGGGCGACCTTAATTGATCAAACATATTATTTTCGGTTTAATTAACTAAAATTTGCTTTGAATTTAAGTTTCATTGTCAACATTGCAATCAGTTGTATGACGAATAAATATTCAGACAAGCTGTACCTGCCTACAAATTAATGTTTTAACAGAAAATTATTTTCATATGGCAATTTTTTAAATTACTATAATAACTTCTCGTGATTTTTCACTGGTCTGCGCTATAATTCTTATATTTTCAAACAAAATTTATGGCGCCTTTTTTATTTATTTATTTCTATTATTTTACATACATACAGAATACAGATAATTACATTGGTATACATAGATATTAAGTTTAGTAATAAGGAAAAAAAATGTTACTGGTCCATAACTATATATAGGTAAGTACCTAGTAGTATTTTGTGAACACCTCACTAGGCGAACCTGTGCTGAGGTGTTGCCATGTTTTGGAATAAATGCAATTCTGGCGACAAAAGTAGAAACACCGTATCCTCCTTGATATTGTCAAGAAGGAGACTGTGGGTCGACCCATGGCGGCAGTATCGTATACATAAAATAACAGATTAGTTGCAGTTAGGATCTATATATATACTGTTATTCATAGCATCTAGTTTATGTACAAGATAAATAATAGTTTTGATAAATGGGTAGGTATATTATTCTAGGTACCACACGCCAATGGTATGAATAATATTGTGATATTAATTTTTTGTCTTAAAACAAAGTTGTAATTACCTACTATATTTTTATTTATTTTTATTTTTATTACCTTTATTACAATAGTTGGTGGTAAACATAATTGCCTTCCAATCAGTTGATCGGAGTTCGATTCTCCATAATAAATAAAAAATATATGATAAAGAAATCGTTAATTTATATTTAAATTTAATTTAATTTACAAAAATCTATTTCAATAATATCGCTATACTTCAATGTTTCAAAAGTGACCATCGCTATCCAGAACACGAAAAATTCTCAAATTGCTATCCTATGTTACCATGTACCCACGTTACTCTTTTAAAACGTTTTTGTTGTTGGGAGGCTTGCCTGCTAAATTTATCTTGCTGTTATTTTTACACGGGGTTATTTTTAGACTTCCTCTGCCCCGGGGTTGCCCGCGGTTCTGAGAACGGCTGATCACGTTACGTCGCATTCCTCGCACGGAACCTGCAACCAATACCAACAAACACCAGCCAACACCATCCAACACCGGCTAGCCACACTACATACTGTAATATATTATGTACCTATCTACAGTCCGCCAAGAAAGTACGGAAATTGAGTAAAAAATGAAACTCTTCGTTATTACTATGACAACACAGGTTTTAGATCAAATTTCTTATAGTAAATTAAAGTGTGAGGTTAAGATTTACTTTAGAAATTGGCTGTCAATATTTTACAGATAAAGTGGCATGCCTAACTCCATATTATTATTTTAATTTTATTTTATAAAAGTTTTCCATGAAATTATCATTATATTAAATTTATAGAATACTACCACAGATTCTTGAAAAATCATGGGATATTTGTAGTATTTGTGAAGCTGAAAGTTTTTATAAAATATTGGTCTCAGGATCACTATTCCTTCCGCAAACAAGTACCTAAATAATGCCAATTTTCTTTATAATATTTTTTTGTTGACAAGTAGCTTTCAAAACTTCAACATCTGTCGAAAATTTGAACAACAGAAATGCTAATTTCAAATATTTATTCGTTACATAGTATAAAATGAAGTCGCTCAAAATGTTTGTGCGCTTTGGTCTTTTAAACTACGCAACGGATTTTCATGCGTTTTTCACCAATAGATAGCAGTGGCGTGCACTCCATATAGGCACATAAGCACTGCCTACCCTGCCGTATTTGTAAAATATAAGCAGGTAAATAATATTATAATTTATAAAATTATTGCTAAAAATAAATAAAAACTTTCAAAAATAAGCGCGAAAAAGCTGAGCAACCGAAACTACGCGAGCGCCACATCAAACGGCAAACTACAAACGCGGCACAAACTGTAACTAGAAACCACACGCGCGCCCTCCGACTGCCTCACTAAATTGTGGCCTAAGCAGGAATTATTTCTGACTAGAGGTAACTTCATACATGATATAATTCAATGTTTACGAAATGCACAAAGCATCGAGTAGAACTGTCGTTTTGAATTTGCCTCTATGAGGTTTTTTTTGTTAGTATTAAGCAGTGCTTTCTAGAACTTCTTCTTGTTATGTATTTCTATCAAATAGTTGTATTTCATAAATGCTAATTGTCGGTTCAAAAACGTTTGTCGTACTTTAATTCTGAAATTATCTGATAAAATATGGAAATTTTAACCTGTGAAACTTGTTGTATTTTCCTACTGCCTACCCTGGTCAAAAACTCTGTGCACGCCCCTGATAGATAGAGTGATTCAAGAGAAAGGTTTATATGTATAATACATGCTTATTATAGTAGAGAAAAGCCGAGAAATTCAAATATTCATTTCATTGACCGGTCAGTGGTTGAGTGGGCATAGCGCTTGGGTCCCACCCGAGCGTCGCGTGTTCGATTCTACGGCTGACTAAGTCCTCCATCACAACACAAGCAACATTTTCGGCTTTCTGTGGTGGTAGTAGGAGATTTTCAAACATTGTTGGGTTATTCGTAACCCGGGAATGTTTGTCTTTCTTTTTAAAAAAAAAAAAAAGAAGAGGCAGCGGGTAGCTGGCAACCGGGTGGTGTGGATTTTATAAATGTTGAGTAATGGCGTTGTGTTTCGTTAGCCACAGCAACGTGTGGCCGGGTCTGCTATTAATAAAATTAAATGATTTTGAAACCTACTTTATCGTTGTATTGATATTTTTCACTGTCTTTTAAAAATAATATGTGTTACCATTGCCAATGAATATACACAATGTGCAATACGTACATATTGCCAATTTTCTTTATAGCATAATTTCTTTGTTGTTGACAAATTAGAATGAAAATTTAATGCAAAGTAATACGGATTTCAAATATTGAATTATTAATAACATTAAATGATTTTCGTACGCTTCCTTTATCGTTTGTCTGATATGATTGATACTTACTTTGCAGTTCAAATTTTGATAATTATGAACTTTAATAATTTCACTCAGGAATATTTCACATCACTTCATGCATGCACCAATGCGCCAACAACCCATCTCTTTGTAGGATTTACCACTAGTTTTGATGTTGACGAGAAAAAATTTCCTTTGGACCATAGTGCTTTTTCATTTGAACCGTCTTGGTGTTGCATTTAAACCATCGCAGCCTCTCTATTTTTTCTAAACCTTCTCGTCGGAATGTACTTTACCGAAGACCAAGAACTGCGGAGCCTCACTGTCGGGAGATAACAATCTGCAACACACCACACACATGCCTTCACGAGTCCCGCAGAGACCCATCCAGACATCCTGAAGCTTATTATTTGTCCTGTACCCTGTCCAGTACATGGTCTGTCGACGTCCGAGTGACGTTCATTCCGTCTTGTTACGGTGCGTTTTTGCATTGGTTTTGTCAGGTTTGATCGTGCCAGGCATTCTGACAATACCCCCGCGTCTTCATCAACATCAATCGATTTCTGTTTTTTGCAAGCATTGTTTTTAGTTACAACAAAACCATTTTTTATTTCTGTAATCGTAATGGCAATTCTAAATAATCGATTAATTTTTTTTGTCTTATGATGTGATGATCAAGGGTTGTTAAAGTTAGTGTATATAATCGGTAAATACGCCAAATGCGCGCCTAACATTTGTACACATTTGATATTTTATGAGTTCAACAGATCGGCTGTGGAACGATTTGCCTGCCTTTGTGTATCCTCCCTCCTACAACACGGGTACTACTCCTCCCTCTCCTCAAAAATACCCTTCACACAGTATCCCCAAAGATGAAATAGGCCTTGAAGAAAATTATTTTCCTCAGGACCTCCTCCCCATCTTCTTTCTTTCCCCAACAAACATTTTAGGTACATATCCCAAATATTTTTCGACATAGTCCCCATTACGACCATGCACGTTGGTGAGCCGTGGCACAAGGTCCTGATTCCCTTGTCGTACAACTCCCCCGCAAAATATGTTCTCACCTCTTCCTCCAGGTCCATGTTGTTCTCCGAACGTTTTCCGGTCAAATTTTGCTTCGGGTAAAGAAAAAAGCAAAAAAAATACCCGAAATGGGATGCCATTCACTTTAAAAAATAATTATGATAATTGGACTACGTCAATTTTGCTCATTTTTGGGTATTTCCTTCCCAAATTCTCCGCATATTAACACATTCATCTCACGAAGCGATAATAACTTAATCACCCGGCTTGATTTATCGAACTCCAATGACGCAATGGCCGTACCGTGAGGTGTGAGCTAAGGTGTTTAGGTGGCCAGCAGCGGGCATCGAACCCTGGTCAATGGAAGCCAGATTCCTCTTTGTTTTAATTGGACCAACTACCGGCGAGGACAGACAATTAACCACTGATTATATACAGATCAAACGGTGTTGGCTTTGACCTTGATCGAAGACAAATGATTCATTATTTCTATAACTTTTGGTTTGACCATTGGAAAGAATTGGTGATTTTTATTGACTGTTCAAATAAGTAGGTACATTATGCCTCTTTTTATTTAACCGCTGGAAAGAATTCATCATTATTGACAATTCAAACAATAATATGCGTCATTTGAAAACATGTCTTTAGCAAGTCATCTCCATAAATATATAATTAAGTTAAAAATGTGAAGTATCTAGCCAAATTCGCTCGTGGGAACTAAGTATAATGAAATACCAATTTTGATTTAACACTTAAAACTATTATTGGTAAACTTTCGAAGGAACTGGATACGCTTAACAAAACCTTTAGATTCACCTTAATTACTATAAAAAGACAAGTTTTTGCATTCGGAGCGATGGAAAATAATGCATCCAATATTTGAATTGCGTAAAATGAAATTTTACATTTTGTTATTGGTGGGTATTATCCACCACTTACCCGCCCTGGTATAAGTAACAGATGGTTACTCCTTCAAGGCTCTCGCAAGGACTCTAATTTTTTTGAAAGAACGAAGCTACATTTAGTTTCGAACGAATCTAGCCTCCAATGTCCCTGCATACGTTGTTAGCAAGCAGTATGCAAGTGCTTAGCGGGAAATACAAGATACAATATGTGTTAGTATGACAAAATACAGACAAGACAATTGGACATGTTGGTGAAAGTCCACTAGGTGGCAAGCGCTGGGTGATTGTATCCAGCGTATCCTACAAGCACCTGTTTTTTGAAAAGGACACAGTACATAAGTAATAATGGCATGGCAAACGGTTGGGCAGTCCCAGCAAGAATGCGCATGACGTTCGGTCTAGCCGTGAACCACACTCAGCTTCCGCGCCCCTCAGCCGGTTCCTCGGTGATGCCTCAAAGAAAAGTAAATGGGACATTGGGGGGGAAATACCCGACGACCCTAAGGGATTCAGCGTCGAGTAGCCGGGGGCAAGGCGAAGTAGAGCCGAGGTTGCTCCCCCCTAACCTCAAGCCTGCACATGTGTCATTTTTGTTATGTTCATTTGCGGCCCAAAGGTGTGTACCAAATGCCAAATCGGCGATCAAAATTAAACGACTTTTATTGGGTGATTAAACCTAGGCGCCGTTTCCAATCTCCTTCATAAATTTTCGTCTTCTTTTTTAAACTCATTAATTAATTTATGCGTAATGGACTCAATGATGAGGATGATTATTTGCAAAATTCCGCGCGACACTTCAGAAACACTTGAAAATACCTCTTGGCCATTAAATAATATTATTAGTATGGTATTAACTTCCACCATTTGGATTCTGCTTTAAAATGCCACGATTTAGGAATGTTGCTGTTTGGCACATTCTTTCCTCGCAGATTGCATTCGGCTTTTATAATGCCACTTGACACAGTGCTAATGAACCAAGTGTTGAAGTGTTTTTAAGCAAGTCGTATTTACTAAACTTAAATAGCCTATTCATTTCTCACTGTTCGTTAATATTCGTTGATTATACTTTTTTTCATCTATCAAAAACCATCGTAATGATTCATTTATATTATTAATCCTTAGTTTTTAAATAATCGATAATGCAAAATTTTATCGAAACTGATTGTATATTTCAACCTGTCTGTCTATCTATAACTAAGAATGTAGATATAACTATTGACAGAAACGCAAAGTGTCCGTTCGGAGGTAAAGTGCACTAACTTCGGAAGGTAATTCTACTTTTTTTTTTTTAAATTAACGCCTCGCAAGAAGCCTTGAAAAAAAGAAATTCACCTCAGGCCTATATTTTTGGGGATGCTGTGTGGAGGATATGTTTAGGAAATAAAATTCTGGGAAGGAAATATATATGAGGAGTGTATAGAAATCTGGGGGTCACTGTATCCAGGAGTGACGGACGTCATCTCCCTCACTGCGGTGCAATGCGATGTTGCGAGAGTCCTGATGGAGAGGTCAAAAGGAATTCCTCAACCAGACTCTCCCGATCCGGCCTACCACGCAGACACAATCGCCGCTAAGACAAACCTCATCCATGAACCCGGGCACCCCTTACCAAACTTAACGAACCACTTGGGGCGACTTACGGCAGACGTGTTATCCAATAAATGTTTCCCCGGGCGGCGGTATCCATACCCGCCTCCCAAATTGAAAAGGGTGTAGGTATAATTAATGATAGAAAGCGTGTCTGTCCGGGGTGAAGGACACTAACGACGCGACGGGAGGTTATTCTACATGATAGTACAAGTTAAAAAGATGAATAACTTTTTCAAAATTCCCACGTCTTGTGGTAGTTTTCGGGTAAAAAATTGGAATTGCTCGTTTAGAAAAAGAACAATGTATTTTGGGAAAAGTTTACCTATCTTTTTAACTTCTACCATCATGTAGAGCGCATGTTACCCCCGGACACCCGTAAAACCAAAACTATAACTTCAAACGGGTTAACGGTTAATTAATAACCTGCGAATTAACTTTTTTTCTTTAATTGACAGGTCCCTTACCAGATGTATGATCTTTAATCAATAAATTTCTGTATTTTTAGATATTGTTCTTAATATAGATTAAGCTCATTACTTCCAAGACTTAATCGTAAATTAATGGCTTTCACTGCTTTTTATTGCGGATTATGCACTTGGGCCTTTTTGTAAAACAATATCCTAGCAATTGAATCCTTTTTGAATTGTTTTTCAAATCCTTTCTGTTTGTTGGATTCTAACATAAAATTACATAACGCTCGCAATAATTGTACTAACAAATTCTCTCTCAGTTGTACTCCGTGTTTTTTAAAAGAAATAAACTGTCCCTTAAAAATAAACTTCCTTTTAATAAGTAAAACATTAGATCCAACGTAATGCACGCCAGCCCCACGGCCCCACCGGACACCTCTTCCAACACTACATATATTTTAAAATAATGAGTGTGCTTTAGACTACACGACTGAAGTAAAACTACAAGACAAACCTTGCCCCATGAACCCAGGTATCCCTGCTAAGTTACCAAACCTAGGGATGACATATGACGTTGGGATGAAATATGACCATGTGGTAACCTACGACCTTAATGTGACCTACGACCTTGGGGTGACCTACGACCTTGGGGTGACCATCCTTATCCTTATCACTCTCCAAGACTAGCGTGCGTAAAGGCCCGACCGTTCGCCTCATCATCGATCACCGTTCGCATCGATTACCGCTCGCAGCACACTTTTCGTAACACATCACCACTTTCCGTAACGCATTCACCAGCTTACCCCCCAAGTCGAGCGTGCGTAAAGAAGTTTTACTTAAAAAAAACACCGATTACTTGTAAATATTCGTCCTCTTGTATTTGTCTTCAATCAATGGTTCTATCGTCGAAATACTTCTTGCATGACAACTTTAGAAACAAAAGACCAACTTGTAAAGGTTTATGATGACCCTTAAACTCTCCTTATGATGGATGCGGATCGAATTTGTAACCCTCAATCTTTTGATGTGTGATGACTTCACCGTCTTGATAATTTAATTGCTCAGGCAAAAGGTGAATTCTGAACATCCTATCGGTTAATCGCTAATGTATTGGAAATTACATAAACACCGCTGGAATCCTCGCGTGTTTGTTGTTTTATCACCGAATTATATGTGTTTTTCTTACCGAACTTCATTATAAATAATTAGTTGTTGCATTCCCCGATGGTGTTATCACCGATTTATTTCATCTAGCGCGCTCATCTCCGACTCGACTTTGTTAATTATTTTCTAGCCACTAGCATTATTTATCAACAATATTTCCTATGGTTTTTATAATTGAGTGTCTAAGTAATTGGCATGTTTTAAATGCGTCGGAATCCATAGGTCATCGCGATATTTCTGTAGTGTTTATCAACTGACATCTCAAAAGCATCCAAATAAGACGAATAAATTAAGATTCTTTGTTTACACTGTGAAATGGATGTATTGGTCGTTTAGTCAGTTAGTTAGACCCAGGAGTCGCGGGTTCGGATTCCGACATTGACACACTTGTACGTCACCTTTGGGGATACTGTGTGGATGGTCTTTTGGGAAGAGAAAGTTCTGTGAAGGAAAAAGTCTGGGGGTCAGTGTCTCTAGAAGGGACAGACGCATGAATCCACCCCACCCACTGCGGTGCAAGGCGATGTTCCGAGAAAAGTCCTGCTGGAAAGGTCAAAAGATCTCCATCAATCATCTCTATCATGGAGACCATTAGTTTCTATGTTCCCGATGGTTATCTCCGTCACCGGCCGCCTAGACTGTTTCATCTCCCGGCTTGCCAATGGTTATGTCAGTCGGGAGAGCTGTCTTGTTAAATAGAATTACTTCGAATATCGATATGTTTAACATCAATGAAGCACAATTCAGACGACAAGCTTTATTGCTGTTAGTATGATTGTGCTTCATTAATGTATAAATTGCTTAAATCTGTTTGAATCTTAATTTTTTATCTCTTTTAAAACGCTTTGAAATTTTTATTTTGTTATGTTTTAAAAATGAATAAATTGAATTAAATCAACCAGTTTCTCCCGATACAGCCTCCTACGCAGGCAGTAGGCAGAAGGATCCATCGCCAAGACCTAGACAATACTCATACTTGGGGTGACCTACGGCAGAGGTGTCGGTTATCCAATAAGTGGGGCGGCGATACCCATAGCCGTCTCCCAAATTGAGGACGCCATAGTTCCTTGCCTCTGAGCAAGTAATCTACTGTCGCTGTCAGTAGTATCTTATCACGCAAAAAGTTGTCAGCACACAGCAGGATAAGACCATATAAACGTAAAACTATTAAAATTAGTAAATCCAACTGCATTGTGACTAAACAAAAAAAATGCCTTTGTATAGAGTCATACAGATCGTGTCACGAAAACAAGTAAGTTAGGGATCTGTTTTTGCCTAAGTTTGGAGCCACCAACATTGGCCGTATTACCAGTAGTATAGTCGCCGTGAGCATCTCATTAGGTACGACCTTGCATGGCAATAAAATCTCGGTGACTAAATACAGCAGCAATAATAGCAGCAGGAATGCTGTGGATCTGACGCCGGTCCTAATTTGAATATGCTAATCATCTCGCGACGATATCTCTGGCCATTTGACCATCTCGTCTCGACGTCCTGGAGAGACTGGTTTACACGAATGCTTTGCTTTGGTGTTAATTATTAACCAGCTGGTGAGATTCTGTTATTGTTTTAGTCATCTTCGTTTACATTTGATTCTGTTTGGTAAGTAATTTCGCATTTGTCTCGGTCTTTTTATCTTCTGCCATTTTCCTGTTTATTTTAATAATCTAATTCTTCACGTACAATATTGAATATGAGCACTTGTTTAAAAAAAATTTCCTGCTTTCTTCGCTATTTATAAATGTGAACCTTGCATATTATCACAGGTTCTTTAGACCCTAATTTCTTCAATTATTCCATCTATAATATGCCATATTAACGTCTAAGTCTTACATGTACATTTTGTGATAATTCGGGAGGCGGGTGTGGATACCGCCACCAGGGGAACTATTTATTCGATAACCAACACCTCTGTCATAGGTCGCCTTAAGTGGTTCGCTAAGTTTGGTGACTTAGCGGAGTTCATTGGGTAAAGTTTGTCCGGTTTTTGGTGGTGATACTTCTGCCTACCAACTGCGTGGCAGGCCGGATTGGGAGAGACTGGTTTTGGGAGATCTTTTGACCTCTCCAGCAGGACTCTTTCAGAACACCGCCTTGTACCATAGTGGGATGGATGGATTTATACGTCCGTCACTCGTGGAGACACAGACCTCCAGATTACTACCGACCCTACATACCCTTTTCCTTCCCAGAACTTCCTTTCATGATGAATGACAGGCCTCGGGGGAATCATTTTCCTCGGTGGTGCTAATGTAAAAAAAGGAAATTTTATTCATCATGATTCATCACGCTGTCATTTAAAAAAACCATCTTTTTATTAATTGGGTTTTTTATTTAAAACAGTAGCAAAAGTCTGTTGCAAATGTTGTCAATGTTTGCAGAGGTCACTGGAGAACAGCCGGGACTGACGACCTTATCTCAGCGGAAAGCGGGCCGGCCTTGCAAGGTTACACGGGGACATCCTCTCTGACTTCTCCGAAACCACATTGTAATAATTCCACTCACATTTCTCGATAGGAGGAAGACCCGAAATAACAGAACGTAACTGGTTGCAATCGTAGTAGGGACTCATCGGAATGGAATCTGAAATTATTTTTATGTTAACGATTTGATTATGATTGTGGTTTGAACTTGGGTTTTGTCCATGCCTGTAGTATTAGTAAATCCCCATTCCCTTTATTGTTTTGTGTTTTAAGATGTAATTATATTTTTATTTATTACCTGTGGAGTGAGTCAGTGGAACTTTTTATCCACAATTGTTGTGTTAGGCTGAGAGATGGAAACCATTTTTTGTATGTTTTTTTCATCACTGACTTTTCAAGTTGAGTTAGTTACATTCTGAGTTGTCCGATCACCGTACAATATATGAATATAAGAAGCGTAAGTGAATGGATAGAGGAGTCGGCGACGTCCCAGGAAGCCGTGTCATAGTGAGTTGAATCGAATACTTGTAAAGCGCTAAGTTGATCAAATATAACCAAAAGGGTCAAAGTATTATTTTCTGATAGCGTTACCTAATACCCTAGCGTCTGTACAGTTGAAATTTAAGAACCCGATTTCGAGTAAATCTCTGACGCCGCAACCGTATGAAAACCATTTGTGTTAGTGAAGTTTGTGACTAAGCTACTGTCGTGATCAAAATATTGATTCAAAATAAAATACTGTTTTTGAAAGCAGATGAAAGACTCTTTTAGAATTTAGTATTACGAATCGACATTTGGGCGAACTGGGTGAAGCCCTGAAAATGGTCACCAACACTTAAACTGGGCAAAACCCGCGGAGCTGATAGTTTTTGTTAGTTGTGGTAGAGCTTGGCAAACTAAAGAATGCACTTGATCCTTAGTGTACCGCGCAGCTTTTCAAAAGTTACTAGAAATGGTGATTGATATTTTTTTCTCTTGTTTGCCAGCCTGATTTGTTAAGACAATATCATAGTGTCGTCTCCAAGAAAATGTTAGCCTGGGTAAACACGAAAACGTCCGCCTCTCACTAATAAAGACGGCCGCAACCCGTCGACCTTAACACCACGGCCACTATGACCGGCCAACGAAGCGTCGCACAGTGTTTCGTTTCATACAAGCTAGACGGAAAAAACTCTTAGATAATTTTAACGTATTTAGAACCCTCTTGTGGGGAGTACTTAATCCGAAATTATTGAAAATTTGGATTGAAAGTGATTAATTTTTTTTTTGCCACTCACAAAATTTAACAACAAATCTTTCGAGAATCCGAGACGCTGCGATCCACTTTTTGCTTATATTCAAAGATATTAACTGTATTTGGCTTTTCAAATTTTTTTCACTGTTTGCACTGAGATTTTGAAGTTCAAATTTACTTAAAATATGATTATATATTCCCTAGAACTCCTCCATGTATCGAACAATTCTTGCCTGGAATCTGGTATGTGGTACCTGTGAAATGACGAAATATATGATTGGTGAGCATTAATGAGCAAAGGTATCGAAACTGATTTGAATAGAAAATTAATTGGTTGATGTACAAAAAAAAAACTACACGACCTTTTTAATACTTTATCCGAAATAAATTCTCGAGAAGTTAGAAATTAAATATTTTTAAACCACATAAAACTACTCAAGTTTAACATTATTTAAAAAAAACTAAAATAATTTAAAGTAAAATTTTACAAAAAAAACATACAACATACCTTCCAAAGTAGCCTCCATTTTTTTGGAACTGAAAAAAAAAACACTTTAAACATATAAACAACCTTTCAGCTCGCTCGTCAAGATGCGAATGAAAGCAACTGAAAATTCATTAAATAATTTACCTAACTTTGGGGCTCTGGTATGAGTCCACCCCTTGCATTAATTACCCCAATAAAAATGTTTTTGTCTTATTAACTACCTGTTAATTACCCCCATGAAGTCATTTTTCAAGAATTCCAAAGTGAGTTTTTTCCGTCTAGCAGTATGAAACGAAACACTGTGCGTCGCATCGTGGAATTCCTCGCGTTGCCCAAAATACGCCGATAAATCGCTACATCCATCGCTCCATTGGCGACATAACGCCACGGAATCCGATATCGCCGAACCGGTGTGAGAATTCCAAGAATACCTCAAAGTGGAACCTCGTTTTTTGTAATGTGTGTTTCTGAAGAATTTGTCTCGATTTATAATATGTGAATCATTTGTAGAGGTTTTGTACAATTTTTTATAAAGTTGTTTTATTTGATTCCATGTAACCTTTGCCTTTTTTATCGAGTAGAAAACACAGTAACATACGGTAATTAATAAGACTGCATAAAACAATAACTGGAGAATTCGACTGCACCCTAACTATTTCTCTTGGATTGTCTCGTACATCAGATAAATAAACATTTACAAATATTACTTTTAATAGGGAAAATAATACATATGCGGGATGTTAAGGGACGTACCTGACTTATTTATTTTAACTAGTGATTCCTGACATTATTTGGAGTACAAAATGTAATTGAAATTTTGGTCTCCGGCGACTTTTTTTTCTTCAACTAAAAACATAAATTTCGAATTCGAAAATTGGGAAAAAGTTATTTGTCCTTTTTACTTCCCGGATTCCTACCTCCCGTAGTTTGTGCACTTTACTTAGACGCGCACTGTAAATAAAAAAATAAAAAAACATTACATATGGAAAAATTGAGAAAAATTCGCAATATCTTTAAATAAAAGTTTACAAAAAATTTTCGATTTTTGGAAAAGTGTCTTTAAAAAACTACTCTTTAAAAGTGTAGGTGTCTACATTGCTGTTCTTTTATAGAAAAACAGCCTTCTATTTTATACCAAAAGTACTGCTTTTGGTGAAATATGTCGGAATCCTTTAGGTTTTGATTTTGATTGAACAATTTGCAGATTCTTCTGATTGGATCCCTGACACCAGCATTTGTACGCTTCCGGCTAATGTGAAATAAATCGTTAAGATTTTACTTAATCTTGTTTCACTGGAGAAAATGAATGCAACCAATTAAATGCATCCATCAACGAGTTTGTTGCACCCGCTGCCCGCTGCCTTCTGCACTGATGTGATGATATAATCCGTCTGCTCTCTTCGATCGACTGTGTGCTATTTGTATGCTCGGTTGGCAATAGTAATGCAATGACCATCAACTTGAACATTCTATACCCGTTTTGTGCGAACCGCTTTCGTCTTCACTTTCTACTGTAGACGAGTTATGTTACTTTTTGTAACGTCTGATTTGTTTCCTTCATTGGCGATGTAAACGCATATTTTTTATAATTTTCTGAAAAATCACCCCAAGCTATACAAATACATCTATTTTAAAGCTGTTTCCTGCTTAGACTAAAAAATCTAATTACTTTAACTGTAAAATTATTGCTTACAACTAAATAATTGGTAAAATATTTAGTTAAGAATAACAATTATATCTTTGGTTATACTTTTTTACATTTGGTTAATCTATACACTACACACATCCTGAGAAAATTATTTTGGGAGGATAAACATATTTTTTCTTTAGAAATCTCAACTACCTACACCTGCACACAAAATCAAAGATTTTTTATACTTTTCGTATATTCTTTTTTAATTTTTAAAATTTATTTTTTTATTTTAGGGAAATCAACAACTGAGAAACCAATTATAGATTTCCTCATTATACTATTACATTATATAATAATAATAAAATAAAATCTGAAGCATTCCAAAGATCTTATCTACCGTTGTAGAAGTAAAAATTAGTAAAAAACACACTTGGATTTGGTTTATAATCCAATGTGTTTTTTTTCTTTTAAAAGGCTTCATTTCGCATCTTTATGGTATGTCTTAGGTGGCAAAAAATTATCTTCCCAAAATCTTTAAAAAAAAAGTTATGACTGCCCTGGAAACCCTTGAATTTTTAGGTATTGGTGTCGGACATTACCGTTAAAAGTAATTTAATTTCATACTTCGTCTAGATTTGAAGAATTGTGGTGCATTCCCTAAACGAAATGTTATTAATTTTCAATGTTATTTTTTATACCTACTCACTAACATAGATGTTTTATTTTGTTTCAGGTATGATTCTACTTTTTATTTCACCCTTAGAAGTTTGAAGGTAAGATTCTCTTGATCATATAAAAAGTACATTAATGAGTAGTAATTATTTTTTATTGTGAAATACCTATGTTTAAATCTGAAGAAGAATATCTATTCGTAAGGAAAATATTTAATAAACTTTGTTATAATTTTCACATTTTTTCATGTATAGAGAACATCTCAGTACGACATGACATGGCCAAACCAATAAAAATTTTAGTTATCAATATTATGTATTTATTTTGATCGCCAGAAATATACAAAATAACGCTATTAAATCGTGTCTATTCCGGTTTGAACTTGATTTAGCTATGAAATAATTTAAATAAAAATACGAAACATGTTGTTTAGTTCACGCATTAAATAACAGATTTGTGTGTAAAGATAATATATGTAATATCGCTAGGACTGTATTAATTATTCTAACAGGTGATGGTTAAGAATAGGAAGGTACTCTGAGGTGGACTGAGGAATGTTTGTGCATGACCTTACCCGTGACCTCTGGGAAGTTGGTTGGCGCCACTGTACAGTGTTATTGACTCATTGCCTTTTTTTGTTGTTGACAAGTTGCTGACTATCGGTTTCGTTTTCTCAAAATTGACAATAATTTTATTTTAATAATGGCCATTTATTTATGGTGTCGCTTTTAGGAATCGTCGAGTGGGGATTATTTAATTTTTATCGTTATTAGAATTGTTGTGAATCAAAAGAATTTACATTTTTATGAAAAACACTTAGAAGCCCACGTTTATTTATAAGTTATAAGGTTTGTAGTCTAGACAATTCACCTTCGTGTGATATATTAAGTATTCAGATTAGATATTACGCCTCAGCGTTCTTTGATTTATTTGCAGATATGCATGTTATGCTTGGTGTAATTGTAAGTGACCAGCCCAGGTAGGGCTCATCCAAACCGCAGTCAAGATACCCTCTCAGAAGCTGGGCGTACTGTACAGGGCCCGCAGATAGTATACAACTGATTACCTTGTGCAAATCGCATTTGCGCCCACTGTTGAATTTGACAGCCACCTCTGGTCTGGAGTCCCAAAAACTACGACTGGGACGGTTCCCTTGATAGACTCCCCTCACTTAACAAACGGACCGCAAAAGAGCATAGACGTCAGTTGGGAATGCTATCCTCTTTCTCCTGGTATTTCAACGGAAAATTTACTGTGGAGATTTACCCGCCTCCCAACTTACACTTTGGGAGAAGGGAATGAGTACCGCCGCCCCGGGAGCCATTTGTAGGATAACCAACATCTCTGCCATAGGTCAAGTCTGCCAAGTGGTTCGCTCTGTTTGGTGACTAAGTAGGGGTGCCCGGGTTCATGGGGTGAGGTTTGTCTAGGTCTTAGCGGCGGAGCAGTTCCGTGTTTGAAGAGGTATGCCAGTACGTTTTTGGCATAAAGTTGCCTAATGTCCAAAACACATATTTTCCTAAAGATTTCGTCTGAACTGCTTGTGATATTATTTTTGGAATAATATGTATAATTAGTTTCTGAGCTTTTAAAATTTTAACTTAAAAACCAGTGTTTTTATAGATAGTTTTAACTGTAGAATTAATTTTAATTGTTTGCTAGAAACAGCCAATGTAGTCGTTTCGAAGAGAGAGTATTTTATTCATTTTTGAATGACGATTTATTAATTCCGCGTATAAGTATATGTAATAATAAAGCTTATATATTCAGAACCGGCATTTGTTGATCAATATGAGTATGTACATATTTTGTAAGCCCTAATATTTTTAACTGGAGTTCTTATTCGCCATAGTAAGACATTTTTTATTTATTTATTTCGCAATCTCCTGATCTAACTAACGTCATCGACATAATCCCAAACGAAGCCAAACACGATTTCCTATTTTACACCGTCTTCTGAGAAACTAGCCAAAGATGTCGTCATTACAACATGATAATTTCTACAATATATTATTTATTAATAACTCGTTATAATGATAATTCATAATTATACTTTTTGTATCATGTCTATTTGAATAACAATAATTGTTATCACTGCATTAGGTACTTATAAAATTCCTAGTAACAGCCTTGTTATTTCTTATTAACATCTAATTAGTTGTTTCTTATTTCGCTGAAGTTATTTTTAAAAATATACTTGGTGCAAAAATAATATGTTTGAAAAATTTGATGAAAGCAGGTGACTAAATGATTTTAGTAATATGAATTTAAGTTAATTGGAATCGTGTTTGTAGATTTGTTTACAATATACAATTGTTTTTTTTTTAAATAAATATATACTCAAACCAATCACACTTCTTTCCTGGTTACATAAAACCGTAATCAACAAGACGAATCGAAGTATTATGGAAACTCCCAGTGTCTTAATAAATGTTTGATATCCTAATCATATTTGACGGCCGGCGTGGTCTAGCGGTAAGGCTTTTGACTCGCAATCCGTCGCGGGATCGAATCCGGGCGTGAGCAAATAAATTTTATTTGAATAATATCTACTCTCAGTACCGCCCTGGTGTAAGACCACCATTCAGGATTGAAACGGTGCTTGAAATGGCGTTAGCCGTGTTTGGTGACCGGATCCGAATAGCCAGGTACTTCCCCACCTTTCTCTTCCCCATCTCCTTCCCCTCCACTACCTTCAGCCTCACAACATATCCCAATTGGGGATGCCATAGTCTCACTGGCTCCAGACGGGAGTAGCTGAGACTCTTGTGAGGTATTAATAATTTAAAAAAAACCATGACGCCTGTCTTAATATTTGTATTGGATATTTTGCGCACCAAATGCATTATTTCCACAAACCGAAGTGAATGTTTGTTCACGGAGGATTTGTGCACACTTAGTGGCATTTCCGCGAAATATTTTTCTGTACGCCTAATGTTTATATTTGTACAATTGGCACGAATCTACTCGCACCTCGTACTACAAGTTTTGCGGAATTTTTTCAGTGTTTACTTTACACTGCCGAATTTGATTGATTTATAGATAGATTGTTGACAGTGACGTGGGGTGCTATCACTATGATTTGTTTTTACAATTTGTTTATACACTGCAGATATTATCGTCACCTGGAATTCTGCCGGCGTTTGATGATTTTATTATTTTGGAGAGAATTACGTATTTTTTAGTGAAAATCTGGTTTTTACACGGTCAGTGCTTTTTCGATTTTGATGTCCCAAACAGTTTCGCGGTTGAATAAATTTTATTTTAGTTTTGAGTGAGATATAAGGCACACTAAGATTACTACATTTTTGGCTTGTGGCTTACTTCTTTAGTGTGGAACTGTACCCGCTATACGTTAAATTGATTAGATATTATTTTATACGAACATAATATTATGTGGTGTGTGTTCATTTTGTTTGCTTCCAGATTGTTTGAATTTTCTGTATTTTAATTTTTTTTATGTGAGTCCCTTACTGCTTCCAACTGTTTGGAGTCTGTTAGACTTTGAAATTCCCAATTGGGGTATTTTGTGAGGCTGAGAGGAATGGGAAAAGGAAGGAGATGTGGAAAAGGGGAGTTACGACGTACCTAGTCACCAAAAACGCCTAAAGCCTTTACAAGCAAGATTTCGGTTCTGGATGGAGGTCTGTTGCCGGGGTGATACTGCGAGTATACGTAATGTATCTGATTAGTTAGAAATGTTTTTTGTTAGAAAGAAGTCATGTCTTGTCAAGACATATTTAATGAAATGAAACAATTATTATGTTTATAACCACGATGGTTTTTTTATAATACCGACCGGTTTCGCTTAACACAAGCATCATCAGGGTATAAAGTTAAAGTAATAAAAAAAAATACATTGTGTGAGCATGTATAAGTGTATACAAATACATACAGAAAGAGACAAAACATAACATAAAATAAAGGAACTGTGGGAAAGTATGAAATTAAAATCTTACACAGTAATAGAGAGAAAGAGACAAGTGTGTACATAATGAGATTCCATATTATACGTAAGTTTCTTAGGTTTATAAACTTAAAATTGCATATTCCTATACAAAACATTAATTACAATTACCTCCTGGATAAAATGTCACTATTGAAACTTTCAGAAAGAAGAATAAGCACAGATTTAATACTATTACATAAAATATTGCATTACAAAATTGACTGTCCTGAATTACTTCAATTTATCAATATCCATGTTCCCAAAAAATCATGCCGACATTTATTACCCCTTTACTTCAATAACACCAGGACACTAGCTTATCAAAATTCTCCGATTCCGAGACTGTGAAGTCTCGGAATAAATATTCTAATCTGGGCGATATATTCCATCTCAAAACTAATCAGTATAAATGTTGTTTATTTTTTTTACTATTATTCTTTAAGTCACAAGTAGACCATAGCATAGAAGTTATTTGGTATGTACATACTACCAAATAACTTATGTGCTGCTACTATTTTGTTTTGTAGAATCTTTTAAATTCAATTGTGAGGATTATTAGTTTTTTTTACATTTTTATCTATGTTTTTTGTTTTGTTTCAACGTTCTTTGTCATTATCATTATATTTTTCTTTGTTGTTTAAATTTTTAAGTATTTACTTTGATACAAATAGTTTGTAAAAATTTTACAAGAAAAGCCCACTAGGGCGTGTAATAAATAAATAAATAAAAAATATCTGCGGGAACAAAACTTTACATGAACAGGTGATTTAGGGATAATGGGTTTTTTATGAGTTAATTTATATTAATATTAAAAATACATATTTATTTATTTTTTATGATTAGTTTAAATTTATACCCTGATGATGCTTGTGTTAAGCTAAACAGGTCGGTATTACAAAAAAAAAAAAGATTAAATCGTATTTATAAACCAAATAATTGTTTTATTTCATTGTTATTTTCTAGCTTTGTAAAGCGCTATTACGGTGAAATTTCGTGACAACGACGTAACGTATTATAAGAGCTGAGTATGTTCGCAGTCTGGTCGTTGTTAGCTTGTTTATCTGCATATTATTAAATCGTATTTATTAAATTCGTATTAATCATATTTTATTTTATTTTTTATTATTTATTTATCTATAATAAAATATATTTACATTGGATTTATGTATATGCCTGTCTCACTAGGGTATACCTGTGTCGAGACAAGCGTCTATATTAATTCGTGTTAATCATTATAAATCGTATTAATCATATTAAATCGTATTAATCATATTATTAAATCATATTAAATCGTATTAATCATATTATTAAATCGTATTTATAAACCAAATAATTGTTTTATTTCATTGTTATTTTCTAGCTTTGTAAAGCGCTATTACGGTGAAATTTCATGACAACTACGTAACATATTATATAAGCTGGGTATGTTCGCAGTCTGGTCGTTGTCAGCTTGTTTATCTACATATTATTAAATATTCCAAATGCGTTCTTGTGAAAATAGTCGTGAATTTGACACGCCACCTTTTTTGTTCGATTCTTTTCTCTGACAATTTCGTTGAAATGGTTCTTACAGTAGGTACTTATTTACTTCCAAAAAGGTGTCTGGAAGTGATTTGTCGCTTTGTTTTCAATTTAGTCCAATGCTCGTCATTATTTCGCCTGTATTTTGCGAAATCTGTTTAACAAAACAATTGAACAGCTTCGGGGAATTGAATAAATAATTGAAACACCGCTAAACCCATTTCACTATTTTCAAGCAACATTTCAATTTTTGATTGTTGGACTTGATACTGAAAATATCTTCCACTCTGTAACCTTAAATTATTTTAAATGATTAAGTTGTGAATCAAAACAAACCAATCAATTAAAATTACTTGCGCAAACCGGGATTTTAACCCGCAACCTTCGTATTTGTTTCGAGAGCCTTACCCTTCAATGTTTGGGGGCCGTCTAGAACTAAAATATTTTGATTTTTCGAAGAAAACTTCTACTAAAGTTTACACTTTGTGTTTTGGCAATATTTACTTTATTAAAAAAATAAATAACTTAGTTTACATTATTAAGGGGACGGGTGGTAGCGGAAGTGGGATGGCGAAGGGGGAGGGGGAAAGCGGGAGGGAAGGGGAGGCTGAAAGGGAACGGTGATGAATGGGAAAAAACAGAACAAGAAGGGAGGAACATTTTCTTGCAACATATGCCGGGAACTCGCTAGTTATATTTTAAAATCAACAATAATATTAATTTGAATGCTTCACCGAATCAGTAATACGATGATAAATCCTAGATTTTTTCTCAATCCAAAACCAGTTGTATTTTATTTAGCTGCGTTTCTGTGAACAAACATTAGCGTATATGTACCTATTTCTATTTTTTTATGGATTGCCTGACTCACGCCGAAGGAATTTTATTTTCAAGACATTATTATAATCTTGATAACAAGGAATGAAAATAACGCCAATCATTTTTATTAATATTACTGTCTATCAGTCGCCAAACGTCTTAATCCCGGAGCTAAGTAATTTTATATTCTAGGAAATAATTACTTATTTATTACGCAAATGGAATGAACTATCTGATTAACTTATTTATCCTGATTTAGTTTTACGTGTATTTTACTTTATGAAGTCAGAGTTCACTTGTATAGGTAACACAATTAGAGTTGACCAGAATAAAAGATTGTGTGAATGGTGCAAATGTTTGCATTTCCGACATTGATGTCTTTGCAAAAGGTCACTGAGAAAAGGTATTTGTCTTGTTCATGCCTACATCGATTAATGATTATTCCTGAAGTTTTTGCATTGTGGTTTCTTAATTTCACTGGGCTACGCCCGTTCATCAAAAGGGTTAAGTTTTTTTAAACCAAAGAAAATATGTTTCGCTTTATCTGTCATTATGCATGTTAATTTCGTTTAATTTTAAATGATTTTCTGGCGGCAATGGCAAAGATAAATGAGAAATGCTTTCATATGATCTGTGGTTGTGTTCAAGGTGTTACCATTTTTTGACGACATGAAATCGTAAGTATAAAAATTATAATCGTGTAAGGAATAGATTTTTAATATGTTATGGGAATCATTATCAAAATAGCATCGGGTGGAACGCCCATTATGCAATAAAAATAAATAATATTGACAACGATACTAATGCATATGTCGGCGGCCGATTATAAAATCAGGCAGATCATAATGCGCCTAGCTACTTCCTGAAGTGTCTCAGGCGCATCATGAACGGCCTGATTTTACGATTTACCTGCGACACGTACATGAGGATCACTAGGTTTTTTTTCTAATGGAACTCTTGCATCTGCAGTCCATATTCAAATATGTCCATAATCAATAAATATGAAATATCATCTTACAATCATATCTTGGATATATTCCCTTTAACCGTCCATACTATCTCCTCCCCCCACTCTTCACGAATCGTTAATCGCGCCCACCCCCACCTCAACACTTGTAGATATATATTATGTTAATTCGTTGTTTTGTAATGTCAAGTTCGTATATTTTGCCCTAAGAAAGGAATGGTTGTTCTGAAACCGGTCGGCGTATGTAAACAAAGTAGTTCAAAGAAATATTTTTAAATTTAAGGCGTAGATTTTTTTTTAAATGTTTGTAAATATTAATTCTTTTTTATTGTGGCTTGAATTCAAATCTGCTTAGAACTGGAATAGTCCTACCCAATTAATTTAATTTGATCTGAACATAAATTTTGCATAAAATTATCGTGATAAGATAAGTGTCGCGAAAACCAGTAAATCGATTGACCTGAAAATAGTGTAAACAAGACACTTACAGAATTGTTGACATTTCGAGTTTACTCCGGCCATAGAACAAAGAACAACACTAGAAATGCGATGTGGATGTGATTCGTGGTCCAAAAATCTGACCATTCTTTGCTTGAATTTCGAATATATGAATTCGTTTCATCATTACGATATCGTTTCTATTGTAGTCTAGATAATATATAAATACTAGCTTTTACCCACGGCTTCGCTCGCATAGTATTAGTGGGAAATTACTGGCATAATTATTGGCATAATTGTTATTATTCTTGCTATTTTGTCTAATAGAAAATAATTATTGTTTAATAGAAAATTTCAAAATTTGAGAATGACATTTCGCAAATAAAAATTCTATTTTTTGAAAATATTTTAATTATTGAAATAGAAATTTATTTTAATTAACTACTCCCTTTATTAGTATTTTATTCATATTTGAATCCAGAGTAACCTAAAAAAATAAAAAACATTATTTCCAAGGTAACAATTTGTTTGACGTTTGCAATAACTCGATTTTGTTAGGGACAGAAAACGTATGATACATAATTTCATAACGCCCCAGCTCATTTATAACGCCAGAGCTTACCAATATATAAAGCAGTTGTTACTCGCAAATAATGTAGCTTTCGATTAGTGAAAGAATTTTTAAATTCCATTCGATATTTATTGCGTGAAAGATTAAGGACCATCCAACCATCCATACAAACTTTCGCATTAATAATATTAGTAAGATTAGTAAAAATTGGTTAATTTCTTCTTCAATCTTCGCAAATTCATTTAATTGGATAATGGTTTGTTTATATCCACCTTTTTTGTGAAGAAGCACCTGAAGGGCGCTATACAAATATGATTTTCCATTTTTACGAACGAATACAGAAAGAATACTTTTTGTCAGATCATTTCGTTTCTTTATTAAAAAATTTAAGCTTCCACAAAATGCGACTTTTCACGCTTAAAAACGCTGCATGAATTTTACAGTTGCTATTTTATCCTCATTACTACATAACAATAAAATTCTGATTATCGGGAGTTTCAATAATACTTCGGTTCGTCTAAATTATTATCGTCTAACTGTACTTAACGTCCGTTCTAAAGGATGCTCTGTGATAATCTGAAGCAGGGTCGCTGAAGGTGCCCGCCCACCTGTAGATCAGATATGTTCCGGTGTTAGACCTAACCGTCCGAAAGTTGTCTCTATCCTGTATTTGCAAACAACATTACAACTACATACATTAACGACATCTGTTGAGAGAAATTGAAAATAAATACATAATCACGTATACTATGTTTTTTACTTTGTTGATTTTTTTTATAAAGCTTAAAAATTCTGCTTAAGTTTAAATAACATTCAACAATTTACAATGTCGCGGGCCTTCAACAATTTACAATTTCAAAGGTGAAAGGTGCCTGACTTTATTGAGTCTCCGATTGTTCTTAAATCGTGGAAGGCATTTCTAGTGCTTATATTTACTCGGTGACTCCGGTGCAAATAACATTATTTTTGTATTCGTTTCTATAACAATTAGGTATACATAAGTTAAAAGGAAAACCACTATCGTATAAAATCGCATTTAATATTTGTTTTGACTAGAGGTCCATCGCCCCTACGTCGCTACGTTCTTACATATTAGGTGACATCGCTGTTTTCAAGGTTTTCTGAAGGACAGATGTGTTGACGCATCTATGATGAGGTTAGATGACGGACTCTGGAAGGCTATCCGAAACCATAATACTATAGGACAGCTTTTCTGATGTGTAGGTAAAAGATTTTGATGAGCGAGGTTGGTTTTATAATGTGGCGCCAATTTTCTTACGTTTTTCGGATTCCCCTTCAATGTTATAAAATCCACTCCCATAAATGAGGCTCTGGTGAATTATTAATATCTAGCTGAATACCCGGCGTTGCACGGGCTTTATTCTGCTTTAAGGGTGGAAAAAGGGGGTGGGGAAGTTTTTTAAACTTCTTCTAGAGATTGACCTTCCTACTGTTTTGAAGGTCAAGGTCAAGTATGAAAGCCAAAAAATCAGGGAATAAAACTCTGTTACTATTTGAATAAAAACATGTCCACAGACATTCTTCATTACACACCTTGTTCCACGCTCATACCGCGAAAATTGGGGTATGGCGATGATTAATAATGAAAAACTTGTAGACATTTTTTTTTCGTTAAAACCTTTCATCTAAGTGTCACTCCGCCACTATCAAACGTAGGTAGATACTAATTTCGGTTTTGGGTATGTCTGTTAGTGATTGTAACTCTGGTACAATTATTTCATCTTTAATTTAATTTTGAATTTTTGTCCCATTTTCTGATTACTGATTACTGGAACTAAATAGGTTTTTATTTATTTTTGTAAATTTATTCATCTACATTTACATTGTTTTTTTTATGCCTGTCTCACTAGTATATACCTGTGTCGAGACAGGCCTAGAGGTATATAAATGAATATCGTAGGTACAATAATATTTAAGGTGAAATACACATTAATTTGAATAGAATTAAAACAGAAAGGTGATTGGAAGAGTGTGTAAATCTTTTAAAGAGTATAATTTTGTAAGAGTATCTTATAAATGTTTACTAGCATAATTTACATTGATTTAAACGGGTCTACGCTAGATTATTATAATTTTGAATTTGGACTTTCAAATGAAGCCCACTGTGGAATATGGCAGAGAAAAAATGTATGGAGAAAATACTTTAAAAAAAACTCGACCCTGTGCGGAAGCGGCCGGTCCCGTTTGATAGATTCTCCCATCTTAACAAACGGATAACATTATTTAGAGCACATACGTCAGGCAGGAATGCTGTCCTTGTTCTACCGGTATTACAATGGAATAAGCTCTGAGAAACTAGCGCCATCGATCCTCCGGCACCGGTGTATATTCGGGAAACACGCCAAACGCGAGCTAATATTTCAAACCGTCGAATTTTGTCACATGAAAACAGCTCGTTTCCACCACTCATTCTTGAGTTCAACAGCTCGGCTGTGGAACGATTTGCCAGCCTCTTACTTTTTTCCAACATTCAACATGGGTCTCATAAGATCATTCAGGGACTTTATGTAAAAAAAATATAATATATGAGACTCTTTTTAGTCTAATAATCTCCCAGGAGCTGATTTTTCTTACAGACACGCTATAAAAAGGTTTCTTAGAAGTGCCTCCGCACTCCGAACACAAGAAAGGCGACGCCCCCGCTTACATAACATTAGCATAATAAGCGCTCGAATAAAAAGTCGATAAAATGAAGAATTCCGGATGGTGAGACAGTAAATAATTGAGGATGTTCCTTAGCGGGCGCCATCGAGCGCCGGACTCGTGTCGCCGTGGCCGCCTTCTTTATGGCTTCTGTCTCGAAAGGTCAAATTCCCCGGGTGGAGAAACAACTCCCCGCAGTTTTCGCGCCTGTCTACCGCAGTTTGGTTGCGGTTCAAACTGTTTTGGTCATATGGATGTCGTATAGGTGTCGTATCGGCGCGCGTGGACTACACCTTTTAGTACTTTAGTATGGTGTTAATTTTTCAATGGTTTGGCGTCCTCTGTCCACAGCAGGCCAAGCCTCTTCTCGCACAGCCTCTGAAATTTCTTTTACCATATTCGCCTGGGGCGGCCCAATGATTTTATATAAAAGTCTATGCATTTCTTAAATCTCTTCGGGGATCACTTATTTTAAATAACTCTCACAGTAATTAGTGTTTATTAAATACACCTAGTTTAAACTATCTGCCTAAATTCCTCAACAAAATGACAACTTGCAAGATAACTACAACAATAAAACAAGGAGCAGTTTATCAACATAAATTTATAGTATCTATTCTTTGAGTAGGCTGTGAGGACATTCCATTAACCCTCCCTCACCGGAGGGGGGTATTGTGATGACCGTGGCCGATTATCCCATGATATTCTGGACTCCCTTTGATGTATCCAGATTCGTCTGATTATGATGATCTCAATACAAGGTGTATTTGCAATAATAAGTCGTATGTAGACTATTGATGTTTTTTCCGAGATGTGTGCAATGGTTCTTCTTAGGAAGTCTAATGGTAAAGAGAACGAATGGACAACAATCACAACCTTTTATACGTTACTCATGCTGTCTCACTCATACACGCATGTCTCTTTCATACCGCAAGACATTTGCATACTTACTGATTTACTGTGTGGTGAAGACGGGCGATGTCTGGTTAAAACGGTAGGGAGTAATTAATATCAGTTTTACTGGGAAGGACAAGAGGAACATTAAGCAACACGATCGCTCTGCGATGTATGGGGGGATCCTAGTAACCCCCTTTGGGTCGTACGTGATTTTTACCTTCAGGTACGAAAAGGTTAATAAAGTATACCAACGAGAATATTAGATGTAGTGAATATGATACAACATTATCAATTTTATAAATTAATGTAAGATACAAACACGAATAACCGCTAATTATGGCAGTTGCAAGATATGCATAACACCTGTGACGAAAATAGGTTAAGTAAAATATCTTATGGAGAATTTTTCATAAAAATATTTGGGAAATATTGAGCCTGACTTATGGACTCCCCACAATGCTTATTTCTGCCTTGAATGTGGTTTATACTATTAAGTAATGTACATACAAATTGTTACAATTAATTTTATTAGGTGATTTTAAACGTCTAATATTATTGTAATAATATATTTAAGTGTTTTTTTATACGTTTTACCAGTCTGCAATTAGTTTTGTTATCCTTGAACTTATCCTAATAATATTTCAATATGTTGGTTTTTTTCAAAATCAATTCTGAGTGATTGCATTGTCATGGGTCCCAAAGGTCATAGATTCCAAGTGCCCCTTCAAGCGTTAACAAAGCCTCCTATACAGAGTGTAACAAAACGAACCCGATCGATTTTAACCATCGATTCCTGAGATTATGGAGTAAGAATGGGTAGATCAACATATTACTAGTCACTGCGCACTGGCTAGAACTTTAGCTAGAACTTAATTTTCACCGTCTCTTGCTGTGACCCGAAATTATAATTATTATTTTCTGTGCATTTTTTTACCAATTTCAAACCTAAAATCGACGTCAAAAATTACGGTGGTATACACATTATATAGACCAGTAGTTTTTTCATTCAATGAAAATATATTTTATACGGTTTTTTACTTGGTACATCCCCTCTGCACACTTGTTAATCTATTTATCTACCTATCTATATAAATAAAAATGAATCGCCGAAATGTATGTACGCGCATAATTTTCGAACGACTGCACCAAATTAGATAATTATTTTTTTTGTCTTCTTTACTGTCAGGATAAGGTTTGTACTGGTGAGCTCTGGCATTACAAAATTTGTATAAAAAATTGCAATAGGTGGCACGCGAGCTGTTTGAAAACTGAATGTACCGTGACTGAAAGAATGGAATGCGGGGGGTGGAGGGGAACTCGGGACGGGGGTTCGCGGGACAGGGGAAAGGGGGGGATTGGAGTGGGGAGAGGGAAAGTGGAGGAGGCGGAGTGGGAACGCGAGGAAGGGAACGCGGGAGAGGAAGGAGACGAATGGGAAAGGTCACGCAGGGAGAAACAATTTCTTTATTAAATGGCATAGCAACGCATGCCAGGTACCAGCTAGTTAATAATGATAGTATATAGGGGGAATAGGTTTTTCGTAACCCGGGAATGTTTGTCCACTAAATAACCCCAGAAATCACTGGTTAAACTCTGTCGGGTACGTATTATTACACCCTGTATATCAAAAACATAATACTTGTTACATATTCTTACGGCCATTATATCTGTAAAAATACACCGTGTTGTTAATACTTCTCTTCCGTAAGGTCTCGCATTACTACGGTCTGTCTGTAATTATAAAAAGCGTGTTGGAACACCTATGGCGGCTACGGACCCAAATTACTTTTCCTTGACAACCCACGGCACACGGCACAGGCAAAGTGCATAAACTCGAGGAGTAATCGAACCGGTGACTTGCAGGTTAAAAGGAATATTTATAAAATGTTTTGTAAGTCGAATTTTGACGGAACGATATTAATGTAACACTGTGACTTTGTGTACATCATTTTAATATGTTTAACAACACAGTTTCGAGACAACCGTACCTTCGTCATGGCAGATATAAACTTAATATATTATGAGTATCTACTTGCATATAAAATATGAATACAAATGAAACGTTATCACGGAAGATACAAGAGATACAGAAGTTAGAGTAAATAAGGAGGTAGATAATAATCTTCCATTGGAGAGTCACAATACTGCGCAGTTTTAAAATGTCCTAATTTATAAAAATATATTGCTTTTACCAAAAAACATGGTAATTTAGAAACTCTAATTTCTAGATTATCTAGGTGAAATAACGAGTAAGTTTCTAAAGAGCTGGGAAGGAGAATGTGTAATTCCATCAAATGACTGTAACTATTCAAACATTTCTCTTACAGTCGCATTCACAAATCAATACTATGCTAGCGCTAAGTAAAATACAAATTTACTCTTTTATAAAAACTGTTTTTGTAACCCAGAATTGTCACCATCAAAAATACTTATTCCGGTTGTGGGTACAGACATAGTGATTGTAAATTTGGTTCTACGGGCTCGGATTAAAAAAAAGAGCAAAAAACATTGTTTTCATAATAGGAACTGATGGTATCAAGAATTCAGACAAGCGATAACGTACCTCTCTATTTTATCGGAATATTATTTTAATTCTATTGTTTTTGAAAGGTGTTTTATTTAAATTCTTTCATTTAAATTTCTTATGGAATCTTAACAAAGTCAGATATCGAGATTTTTCAAGAGTCTGCTCTTTTTAACAAACATTATCAATCCTAAAATTATAATATCTCGTTATTTTTCACACGACTGCGTTAATGAAATCCAAATGATCAATAAATGAAGTTATGGATCGTCTCCTTGGATCTATTAGATTATTTTTGTCAAGTTTACTGGATTTTTTCTAAATTCATAAATTGAAACCGTTAATTAGAAGGTAGAAGTAGAAAAGTAGAAGAAGTCGGGGACGCCCGAGAAAATCATCGCACGACCAAGTGAATCAGATACTTGAGTCGGGCCATGTCAGGAGTCAGAATAATAGAAGAGCATGTATGAGACGGTGTATGAATGTGAACGAGGCAAGGAGTGTGTGCCAAGACCGAGTTGTTTGGCGGTCCGTCCTCTCTGCCTACCCCTGCGGGGAAACGGCGTGATGGTTAGTTAGTTAATTTTTTAACAATAATTTCTTGTACCATATTATCCTACAACATGCTCCGCACAATTTTCTATAAATTCGGTTCAATACCTCTTTGGTGAAGTCGGACGCTGCCCGCACCACTCTGCCATAATTTCATTGTCTAGGAAAAGGCGTGAACTCGGCTGATTGATGGAATATCCGACCTTGCTTGTCGACCTATCTATTATTTTTATATTTACATTTTACTCTATTTCTTTTGTACACCTACTCGAAACCATTAAACCATTATTAGTGCATTCCGTGGAAGTAAATGAGTCAGGTCTCTTGTTCCTATTGCACTAATGTAATGTTGATTATGCCTTATTCTTATGTTCCGATTCCGACCCTAATATCTTTTGATTGTTTTTTTGTAAGTACCGTATTTGGAAGTATTATTATTAATATAATAAATTTTTCGTCAGTTGAACAATATTGAAAAGATCTGTGAGAATACTTAACATTATTTGTAAATTTCTTTAATAACATTATTTAATTTATTTTTAATTTTTCAGAAGAAAAAATCATTTTTAAATACGCGACGTGAAAGACCCTTATTTTCCTTAAAATACATCGATGACGCAGGTTGAAAGAGAAAAATAAACGGAGAAAAATTATAAATTTTTGGATTTGTGGTCCTTTACAGCATTTCAAATTTCCACAACAAATTGATACAATTTATCATCGCTGACCCTGAAAATGGTTTAATTAGTTTGAAGCGTGTTTTTAAATGATTCTAATGTCTACAATTGTAAATGTACTTAGGGCATTTTTTATATCAAGTGAAGTCGATTTAAATTAGTGTTAATGATTTAATAATAACGAAAACTACATTGAACCTCGTTACAAATCTACAAAACTGTTAGTATGTTACATATTTGTTTTATACGTTTTCTCCATGGCCCTAGGGTCTTAATTGACCTTTGTTTTTTCCCAAACTTAGTTAATTCTCTCGTTGCTTTGTTATTAAACGCCAGAGGGTGCTGGTAATATTGTTGTTAATTCGACAATGTTTAGTTAGTGGCCACGTACATGATAAAATGAATTGTTACCTTTGCGCTTGTTACGCCTACCCACATTGTTGTAACCTTGATTCTGTCGATCAGAAACAATGATTTTTTTTATTTGTCTTTATCGGAATCCCTGATGCATATCTTCTGAAAGGTTGCGAACTCCCGTTGCGTTGATGTCACCGAACAAGACGAGGCACTTTTGTATTTGCACGGTCTTCGATTTGTTATTTTATTATTCATAACAATAGAGGTCAAACTATTGTGGAAAATGTGTGGTTTTCCTATACGATTATTTTATTGTGATACTCGCCGTAGTTTGAAAACGGGTTGTTTTGTGGAATTTGAAAAATTTATCAAAGTTAAATTAAAGTTCTGTTAAAGTTTTATTAAGTTCTGTTTTTATTTGATCATGGGCTGGTTACTTCACAGTGCTTGGATAGTAACAGAACTTGAATAGGACATTTTGTTCAAATTTTGTGAAATAACCCTCCTTAAATTCGTATTAAAATGAAAAATTCGAACATTTTTGTTTTTTCGGATAATTTCACTACGGGTAAGGTATTTTTATTTAACTTATTTTAAAGGCAAATATATAAAAAAAAATAATTATATGAATACCGCACAAGAGTCCCAACTGCTCGCGTCTGAAGCCAGTGAGACTATGACATCCCCATTTGGGGTATGTTGTGAGGCTGAGGGTAGTAGGGAGGGGAAGGAGATAGGGAAGAGGAAGATGGGGAAGTACCTGGCTATTCAGATCTGGTCACCAAACACGGCTTATGCCATTTCAAGCAAAGTTTCAATTCTGAATGGTGGTCTTACACCAGGGCGATATTAAAGTATCTTCCACTCTGGAACGTGCCGCAAATATACTATATATTATTTTAAATGAATAAATTGTGAAATAACACAAATTAATCAAATAAAATTTATTTGCCACGCCGGGATTCGATCCCGCGACCTTCGGCGTGCGAGTCAAGCGTCTTACCGCTGCGCTACGCCGGCCGTCAGATTAATTATTATTACTAGGACGTATATTTACCATTTTATAACCTATCTAAATGTGAAGATAGCATTAGGTTCTAACTATATTTCCCTAATGCTATTCCACGATAATTAATGCCACGTTCTAATTAAGTATTGTCCTGTAAAATATGTTTAATTAAAATACTTTACATAAGATTGAAATTCAAAATCAGAAATAGGTAAATAGATGATGAGAAATCGTCTTTGCAAACTTTGACACCTCAAAACACGGTAAGGCGAAGTTAGAACCCTATACAACTAAATCAACTGTCAGATACAAACAAATCTGCAATTGCTAAAGGTTTAACGTGAAGTAAAACCAAAATAAATAAAGTAGCTCACATCTGGACTAGATATTCAATATACCTTTTGATTACAAAAATAATTTTTCATTTGTTTGAAACGGGCCGCGCAAACGTAACTGAGTTCTCGGTTTTACGTGAGTGTTATTTATTCGTTCTTCATTCCTTGACGCCGCGCGCCGTAACTTTGCAATAAAGGGAACAAATTGTGATCCAATTTATCACCACGCGTTTCTACAATTATTTCAGAATATCCATGTCATTTGAAGGTATTTTTTTTACTGTTTTCCTTCCTTATACATTAATTTTATATGGGTACGTAAACTTACAACACCTTCTTACTCGCAATTGACATTTACCTGATTAATATCTGTCATTCACGACATTTAAAAATTATTTTATTTGACGTGGAATTTATTATACGTATTAATATCAAATGTAAAAAATAAAACTTGTAAATTTTGAATGAGATAAATACTTCCGTTTAGTATTAACCCTGAAGTTGAATTATTATTGTATTCTATGAACTTAAGATAAATCTCTTAGATTTTTAGGACAAAAGTTATTCAGCTTCGGTTTCTTTTTTTCTACATTTAGTTTCAATTGTTTATTGTGGATATTAAAATTCAGTAAAACGTGCGTAGAGTAATCGGACGGTCTTCAAAAGGATATCAGAACACTTTTGAGCATTAAAACTCGGCCACCCTGACAAACCGGCAATTGCCGAGCGTTTAATTGAAACCGGCCATTACTTTGGATTTGTTCCTTAACTCCTCGGAAGACCCAAAACGCATATAGCACGCCTAATTACGGAGACAATTCAAATTCACAAAAATTCCCCTTATATTTATAAAGACGACGGGGCTAAGATCAATAGTGCTTGGTGTCCGGTAATTGACGGCTACACCAAAACTAAACGCAGAAAACCATTTTAAATTATGCTGTGATACTGTCTTGTAGAGGATTGGAGCTGGCAACGGTATCACATCCACTTGCATAAAGCCTTTGTGTTTCCTCCCTCCTATCTTCGAGACCCACGTTCATTCTTTCCTCTCCTCAAAAAGATCCTCCACACAGCATCTCCAAAGATGACATAGACCGCGAGGAAATTTATTTTCTTCAGGGTCTCCTGTGTGGAATTAATGTTAAAAAATGTTAAAGATGCGTCTGCCCGCCAACTGCATGGCAGGCCGGATCGGGAGAGAACGGTTGAGGGAGTCCCTTTAAATTCTCCAGACGTCCTCTCTCGGAAATCGCCTTGCACCATAGTGGGAGGGATGGATTCATACGTCCGTAACTCCTGGACACACTGACCACCAGATTCCTACCCACCCCTAATAATGCCCCTTTCCTTCTCAGAACTTTCTCTCCTTTCGATCCTAAAAAGTCCCCCATACAGCATCCCCAAGGGTGACATGGGCCCTGAGGGGAATTGTTTTCCCAGGGGCTTCCTTTGTGGAAATAATGTAAAAGAAAAAAGCCACCTGCCTTGATGATGGACACTGTAATGCTGTTCGAAAAGTTGGTTAAAGAAGGCGGTAGCGCAACCCAAAAATAAATCACGATCGGAGTAAAACGTGTTTAAATGCACTTCTTAGGCACGGCCATAATGCAGTGATTCGTGCTTTATCGTTGCAATGTGTTAACGAAATGTCATTGCGTGGGAAGATAGATTATTGTTGCCGCTTCGAATTGGATACAATAATTTAATCGATGTTTTTTATTATACAGTGTGACTGGTGTTTGATGCAAAATATTTTAATACTTAAGAGGAGATTTTTACCTGTATCATAACATGAGCCTGGGGTGTGTAAATAACCCTAAAACTTTCTGGGCATAATACCCTAAAATTTACTTGATCGATGAATCTACTTGCGGATAAAATATCCTATCCTATTTATAATATTATAAAGGCGAAAGTTTGTATGGGTGTGTATGGATGTCTGGATGTTATGTATGAATTTTTGCTACAAATAAATATCTTATAGTAACCTAAACAAATAACTAAATGACAACCCACGTCAAACATTTACTTAGCAACACGCTTTGCCAATAAACGTATAATAAATGATTTCATAACGCCACAGCTTATTAATAACGCCAGAGCTTACCAATATATAGCATATATTACTCGCAAATAATGTAGCTTTTGATTAGTGAAATAATTTTTAAATTCCATTATAAATTCGGTATTATATTAATAGAAAGAGTAACGAACACACATCCATACAAACTTTCGCCTTTATAATATCTATATAACATATGTTTATTGTCCAGACGAAAAGCAAAGCGTTGCTAAGTAATTGTTTGACGTGCGCTGTCATTTTGTTATTTGTTTAGGTTACTATGGAGATAAGTTTGATACGAAACTGCGCGAGTTTGATTGTTATGTTTTAATAAGTGGCACGCGAGCTGTTTGAAAAATGAATATTTAGTTAAGGTTAATAATCACACAACATGAGGGTTAAGAGGGAAAAACCAGACAAAACCGGAAATATCTCATTTTTAAATTAAATTTTAGACGTCGGTATTGACTCTTCCACAAAAATTAATAAATTTATTTCGAAAGACTGTTCTTTATATCTAGTAAAGCTATGTTTTAAATTTTGAGAAAATATGTTTATTTTTAGTACAATAAAGTCTTACCGTAGGTCTTTGGCAGATTTGTTAAATTTTCAAACAAAATTTTGTATAATACGGTCAGACATTTCAAATCATATAATCAAGCGGTAAAATAAATCAAAAAAATATTCTGGGAATGCTATGTTTCAGAATTTTAATTTTAGTTTAAATAAAATCATTTAAAAAAAGATCCGCCCACGTGTTTTGTGACGAAAATACTTCTGTTTCTCTATTACGGTCTTACAAACTAATATATTTTAGATTTTTTACATTCTTATTTTGCTTAGACATTATTGAAAAATTATAGATAGGACTTATGATCAAAAAATAATTACAAAAAGTACATAATTTTAATAGTTTTATCATCACGCCTTTCAGCATTTTTGAATATAGGTATAAATTAATGCAAATTTTGAATGAAATAAAATTGATATTGAGTTATTTTGTAAAAAAGCTGGTACGAAGAATAATTATTAATTATAATTAATCTTTCTCATTGGAACCGCCTTTTACGATTGTAAGAAAATATTTTGACGAAATATTCATTCTCGGCCGCTGGCTGTTAAATAAGAAATATTTTAAAGATCCCGTCCCATAAATCGCTTCTTCCACTCGATCGGATGGATTATTCTGTTAACTAGTCTAATTCGGAAGCAATCATTTTAATTTTTTCTTGTGTGTCTAATTTATTTCTCCAATGGTTGACAATTGATAATTTTTTTGTTTTAATATATCGACTCTTATTAGGTCCTTAATATTTTGCATGTCTTTCCAGCCACGTTGTATGAACTTAATCGTAATTATACTTTCAATGCCGGCAACCTGGGCGTTTATTGTTTTTTCTACTAATTCTACTTGATAATTTAACGTTTGTATCTTTTTCACACCATTCATTTTTATTTTATTTTTTTTATTGTAATGACCTGTGTGACCTGCAGGTAAGTATGTTTTTGTATCTTTCTGTAAATAATAAAATTAAATAGAACCTAGGAATTCATAATGAATTGTAAAGCGCCCTTGAGGTGATTTTTCACAAAAACGGCGCTCTACAAATTGTCCAATTATTATTATTATTATTATAAAACATGAGGTACATGTATACATATATATTTTACAAAATATTTTAATAAAAGTCGTTATTGGTCATGTATACCTTATCAATTTTTTTTTTAATAATTACCATTTTAACAATTTGGTTGCGGAACGAATTAATCGACTTTTTATGTCATGATAAAATATTTTATACGTGTTCGTGGATAGTGCATAGTGTTTTAAAGCGTCACTTTATGAATTTATTCCTCTATAAATGTTTGAAAATCTACTCGAAATTCATGATGTCTGAGAATGTGTAGGCGCCGTGTATTTAATACACACTTGGTCTGGTAAGGTGGCACCTGTGCTTTCGTTTTATCGTAAGATCTCAGGACAGTGCTAGTATTTTTATCGTGAGGCCGATTTTACAAATATTCGCTTTATACGTAAATCTTTACCTCATTTATACAAATATAGTTGCTCCACGTTTAGATTACTGCTTTACGTTGTTATATTTGACCAATGAAGGACATTTGAACAAGCTAGAAGTTATACAGAACAGAGCTGAGAAGTATACTGGGGAAAATCAATTACGAAAGGGCTAAGAAATGAGAGAGGAGCTAAATTGGATTCCATTAAAAAAGAGACTGCTATTTAATTGGTTAATTTTTGTGCATAAAGTTATGAAAAACCAAATGCTTATATTCTTTAAGGATGAAATTGTTTTTAATAGAGATGTACTAATTACGAAACAAGAAATATAAATAGAGTTAGATTGCCAATGAAAAAATCAAAATCACATAACTGCTCAATAGAGGACTAAATACGTATGATGAAATGCCTGGAAGTATGAAGAATGGAGAAGGATGGAATATATTTAAAAATAAATTTTATGCTTACTGTAAAAATATTTACATATATCAAATGAAATGTTAATAAGCACAATAGTTTATGTTCTAATGTAGTATAAACGGTCAATAAATAATAATAAAAAAACTAACTCTTCAAAAACGTGATTTCAAAACCCTGTTAATATCCCAATAAATATCCTGTTTACTTTATTTCGATTTGGCTACAAGTGAGTCTCTTTATTGTCGTTTCTGCAACGTAATGCAATTTGTTCGGATTTAATAGTAAGTTAATAAGTAATGGATGTTTGAAACAGTTCCAGCATGTCAGTTTATTTCTGTTATCAGAAATGTTGTAGAGGAAGTTTCCTGTTACTGGTTCGTTTACGGCATTTTGTAAAGCGATTTACAACTCTCTCTCTCACTTACTCTTAATATTCTGTTTAATGATCGTGACTTCCTTTTGCTTTCCAACATGTATATCTATAATATTGTATACTTTAATATTTATCTTCGACTACAACCAGCTGAAGTATCCGGCTGTCCCCCGCCTTTTTCTGCCGTAAGGGGTGGGAAAGGGGTTGAGGTGATTTTTAAGGCCCTTCAACCTTTGCAATTATGCAGGGCGGTTCGGTTACGATGCGAAAGATTGATTATTCTCTCTACCAGCATTTTAAATCCATTTTATTTCGTTCGAAATTTGCTTTTATACATATCAAATTGGAAATAAAAATGCTCAAAGGCCTGGCCTGATAATAAAATTATTAAATTTATTTATCGAAAACCGGGCGGCGTTTTGTCCATAAACGTATCCAGTTTTTGGATGCGTTTAAAAATATTTCGTTTGTTTGGATTTTATCGTTAAGCGGAAATATTTTGACCTTCCGACAAAATTGGTCCGGGGTCGGAGGGGTTCATAATTATTTCCAAAATAACGAGTCCCTCTCTAGCCGTATTTACAATTTGTATCTTCCTATTATTATTCATTAATTGTACTTTAAAAGTTTTATAAATTTATAACTATAATATTCAAGATCTAGTGGATTTTTATTTAAAAATTATATTAACCTTTTGCTAAATTGATTGGTTTTGTCAGATTATGTCAGAATACTGAATTATTTTATGTTATTTAATATTGAATTTTAGAAAAAATAATTGGAATATAATATTTTTATTATTCCTCGTGGGGTATTTGACTAAACGCCATGTGCTTTATTCAATTTAAATGTCCTACCAAAATTTTATGTGAACATGATTTATTTAATATTTTCGGACAATTATTTTTCATAACAGCGATTTAAAAGTCGTAAAATCCATTTCGCTATTTTAAGCACTTTGAAAATTGTGACAGTCGAATAATTTTGAAATTTTATCCACGGGGCTGGCGTCAACAAGCACCAACTTAACGCCATTTGAAAATGTCAATGTTTTAATTAGGATTTTTTAAATCAATATTTTATTGATTAATATTTAGAGAAGTTTGTGTTTTTGGGAAGTGGGCTCGCTAGAGGACGTTGAAAGAACCCGGGTATTTATTTATGTCGATAGATAATTCAGTAGTCGCCAATGAAGTTGGTAATTGAAGAGAGACTAGCAGTTCACAGTAGATTTCTGGTTCCAATCCTGATGTGACTGCGAAGTATGAAACTGGCATATTGTCCAAAATCAAATGCAATACATGTACCTGGGACATATTTGTTTAAAATATACATTAGGTATGCATTATTACGGAAGTGGAAAGAACCATTCATTGGATAATCGACTCCTCTGCCATAAGTTACCGGAGGTGGTTTGCTTTTTCGCTTCTCGTTTGTCCAGGTCTTGGCGGTGGGTGGGCGAACCTTAACCACGTGGCGCGCCGGATCGGAGAGGACCCTTTGACCTCTCATGTCTGACCCTCTCGACCCAACGCCTTGCACCGCAGTGGGAGAGATTTTGCATGTGTCCGTCACTTTTTATTTAATTATTTAATACTAACCTGTACATATAAAGCACTTGCATACTGCTCGTTAACACCGTATGCGGGGACATTGGGGGTCTAGTTTTTGTTTAATTAAATGTAGAGACGTTCAAATAAAAAAAAGTTAGCTTCCTTGTGAGAGCCCTGAAGGAGTAACCATAAGTTACTTATACCGGGGCGGGTATGCGGTGGATAACCTCCAGTGTGTCCGTCACTACTGGACACACTTGACCCCAAGATTCCTATCCACTCGTCTTACCCATTTCCTTCCCCGAACTTCCTCCCTTTCCTTTCCATATAATAATACTAGCCACACGGTCGTCAAACCCTAATTTTTAATGTTAAAATCTTATTTGAACCTAACACGTTTTATGTAAAAACTTAATTGAACCTAACATGTTTTAAGTAAAAACTTAATTGAACCTAACATGTTTTATGTAAAAACTTAATTGAACCTAACATGTTTTAAGAAAACCTTAATTCAACCTAACATGTTTTATGTAAAAACTTAATTGAACCTAACATGTTTTATGTAAAAACTTAATTGAACCTAACATGTTTTAAGTAAAAACTTTATTACCTAACATGTTTTTTTCTACATTTGTTACTTGAAATAGTTATTATATTATTTCGTCAACAAAAAAAGTTAAAATAGTTTTGAAATCTTATCATTTCTGTACTTGAATAAGTTTTAAGTTAGTTTGAAGATTGCCTGTGAATGACACGGATGTGTCAAAACCGGTAGCTGATAAATAAAAACTAATTATCGAAAGTACATGTGAAATACCAATATTAGATAGTATAAGAAACGAAGTGAAACAAAATTCCTCAATTAATTTTTATTTTATCATAACTTTGTTTTGTAACGTTGTTTTTCCAATAAGATAACCGCTTAACAATAATGTCTATTTTGCTGGAATGCATTATCATTTCTTATATATTTTAATATATAATACATCCATTTTTTAACTTATTGTTATTGCTATATTTTCCTTTAAATATTTTTCTTATCATAATTGGCCACGTGTTTTTTATTCGGCGTATCAAATGAATGTTTGTATGGCTTTATTGGCCCCTAATTGGTAGATAATATTTGTAAAGGTTAATCGAATTTAGTTTTTTTAAAACCAAACACATTTATTATAATTTACTTCCTATATTGTTATTAATAAACCGCGTGGCTATCGACATATTTGCACTATCATTATCACTAATAATACGAAATAATATTTTTAAATTTAAGCGACTATCATTTTTATTACTAAGGAGTTGATACCTTTTCATAACGCTCCTTATATTTTATTCATCGGTTTTTCAAACCAAAGCTGGCAGAGGAACCTGTAGTACCTCGATCCTGTTTTTAGTTTTTTTATGTTAATTTATTTGGCACTAGTCTAATTTGGTTTAGTTTAGTTTGGCAACCCACGTACAATTGTAGTATTATATTTCTCATTAGTCAATGGTACACTTGAATATGCTTCGCCAATTTGGAACTCACAGTATAAACTGTACATCGATTCTTATTATGACAATACGTTGCTATCCCCGCCTTGTCTGGATGAACGCCACTGTACATCTTTCATCTGGAAATACATTCAGTATTTTATGCCGACGTCTTGTCTTCTGGTATTCATGTTTATCCAGGTACTTTGTTAACCTTTATAGATTACATCACTATGCGCGCAGAAGTAATCACTAATTTCTGCCGTCAATAATTTTTTTAAATAAGCGTCTCGCGTCTACATTCCGAAAATTGTATTAATAAACTACATTTTATTCATCATCGTATTTCATTCAATGGCAAGATCTGTATTTATGTAAAACCTTCACGAACTATCAGGTAAAGTTTGATATGACGTGATTGCCAAATGATGATTTTTTTTTTTCAAACTTGTGGGAGAGAAAAGAAAATATGTTTCACTGATATTCCTCTCAGTAAACAATTAACCCTTCCTTCTATGTTCTTCCATATTACCAATTTTGTGGTAAATATGCCATGTCTTCAAAACAAGAGCCGAGAAAAGAATGATGCAGTTTTTTTAAATCAGCTTCGTTCAACTTTTGGCCAGTGCGCTTAACCTGTTTAAAAATGATTTTGGCCGGTACTTGATCTTGTATCATATATCACTAAATGAATGCTAAGTCCCGATATCTGAACAAAGCGCTCAGTTACATTCTTCTTCTTCGTGTGGTGGGTGCCCAAGTGAGATGCTGAGGTTGATATTCAGCCAGTCGACGACATCGGGTCACTTTATTCAGCACAAATGTGCCTCCGGTGAACCGAATGAATGAGACCTTCCTCAACGATGTTTTCTGTTGTTTGGATATGTTCACAATCGTACAATTCAGAATCCTCTAGGCATCCGTTTACGAATCCTTTACACAACGGTTGTTCAGTTGTTGAGAGCTTCCTCGCCGTTTGCCAAATGATTCAAATTGATAATAAAAGAAACTGCGCACATGGGTTATGTTTTCCACGATGAATCTAAATAATTGGATAGTAAATATCCTTTGCTATTATTTAATAATCATTTTTTTAGTGTCGCAATAAAATTTTATAATAAGCCTGAGATTCCGTGTTTCCAATTTTTCTTTTTTGGTGTCGGTTAACTAATATCATTCAATAAGAGATTGTTTACATTGCTTCTAGGTGTGAGTAATTGACAAATAATGACCGGTGCCTTAATTTTACGACTTTACGCAAGTAATTATTACGACTATGACATTTGGTTACGTCCAAATAATAGAAAACAATTTTTATAAAGTTTTATGTTCTTATTATAATTTCCCACGGGTTTGTTTTAATTGGCTTTATTTGTAATTTATCCACAACTCTTTTTTTTAAACTTATTGTAATTTCTCGCTGCTCCCCTGGAATTTTGGTCGCTGCTATTTTAATGTTCCTTGTTGTATTTAATGTTCTTGTTAAAGTTTCACTTATACACACGATCTGAATGTTACAAACGCGTTGGGGGCAATTTCCTGTTAGACACGTGTAAATCAAATCTACTGATGAATAAATTTGTCAATTCGTAAAAGAATTAATTTCTGCTAAGCTTTCGTGTACGGAAACCATTTGTTGGATAGCAAACACACCTGCATAGGTCACCCAATTGGTACAGTGCGTTTGGCGACTTAACTGGGGTCCCCGGGTTTGTGGGATGCGGTTTGTCTTGGTCTTTGCGGCGGATGCGTTTTCCCATCTACCGCGTGGCGGGCCGGATCGGGAGAGACTGATTGAGACCTTTTGGACTTAGCGGACTTTGGAGGGATGGATTCATACGTCCGTCACTCCTGGACACATTGACACCCCTCATACCTTTTCCTTCCCAGAACTTCATCTCCTTTATTTCTCTAAAAAGACCCTCCACACACCATCTCCATAGATAACATTGGCCCTGAGTGATTGTTTTTCTAAAAGCCTCTAGACACACTGTCCCCCAGATTCCTACCTTCCCCTTATACTCTTTGCCTTCCCAGAACTTCCCCTCTCCTTCTTTTCTCTTAAAAGACCCTCCACACAGCACCTGTGAGTGATTTTTTTTCCTTAGTGCCTCGTACGTGTTTCCAATTTAAAAAAACTGACAAATGAAATTCTAACGTAGTTCTTTTTATTGAAACAGTTTGCTTGAAATGTACCTACAATAAATTAAGTCTATAATTCTATAATATATTGGTATATTTGTACTCGTATACTATATTTTTATCATCGATATTAGGTACTTCTCTCATCTATGCTAATGAACTATTAAAACTCTGCATACTTTGAAGTTAAAACAAAAAATGTCGGTGAATTTCAATTGAGTAGGTACACGGTGTTTACATGCAGGAGGGCTCTTATTAGTATTCACTCAGTTTTTATTGGTGAAAGCCGTTGTTAACATTGCATGTTTTTGTATTAGTCTTGCTTATGTGCATAAATCATTTAAGTCTCCTGGAACCAGGTTAGATTGTTAGTTTCTCTCGCACTGTTGGGTGTAAAGTAGATACTAGTTCGCAAGCTGCAGAAATGACAGTTGATTTATTATTATATCCGCTATACAAGCAAAGAGACTGCATTCACATTCTTCACGTATAATTAATATGTCTACCTCATCACATATTACATACACATATAATAGGCTTCACAATTCTTGGAGAGGCTTTACCGCCTCGAGGAAATGTCTCATGCTGGTCTCCTACAGTTTCCATCTAATTCCTGATGTCTAACACCCTCCTTTCAATTAAGTATCGGTCTCCGTGGACCAGGGGTAACGGCAACAATGATGTTGCTGAGTTTAATTTAACCTTTCCTGCAAATAAATGAACGAACTTTTACCAGTTTTTAGAATGGACTCAAATCCCACCCTTGTGGAACACCTTTGCACAAATGTAGTTTTTAATAGAGTTCGTAACCTAAGATAAGAAAACCAACTAATCATCTCTACATGACGGCCGGCGTGGTCTTGGGGTAAGGTGCCTGATCGAATCCCGGCGTGGGCAAATATTTTATTTTTTTATTAATTTGTGTTGTTTCACAATTAATTCATTAAAAATAATGTATAGTATATTTGCGGCGTGTTCCACAGCGGAAGATCCACTCAGTATCGCCCAGGTGTAACACCACCATTCAGAAATGATACGTTGTTTGAAATGGATTTAGCCGTGTTTGTTAACCAGATCTTAATATTCAGGTACTCCCCACCTTCCGATTCCCCATCTCCTTACCCTCCTCATTAACTTCAGCCTCACAAAATACCCGAATTGGGGATTCCATAGTCTCACTAGCCCCAGACGGTTGGGAGCAGCTTTATATATTATATGTATTGTGCCCGGTTTCATGCTTGTAAAAGTTCATAGCCTATCTCCAATGTTTCTTTTGTAAATAGTTTTATTTTTATTTAATTCTTGCTACGTTTTCTGACCAGCGAAAAGGTGTCTCAGTTAAAAATCTCACTACCTTTTTAATTATTATACCATTTTAATGTACCTACATTTTTGTATCTCTTATAAGTTAGTGATGCGAGCATCTCGGCCAGTTGATAAATGTCATCAATTTCTTCACCGTTAATTTATGAGTTGTTATGTAACTTTATTAAGGCCACCGAATTTGATAAATTTTACGAAAACGGAGTCTTGGCCGCGTGTCGTCGCGTTTTTTGCGTTCTTTGTGGAGGAATGCGGACCTAAAATTTAATAATATTATGTTGGATTTATTATACCACGTTTAACAAGTATATTTTAGGTATTTACGACAGTCTACGAGTATATGATATCGGCGAATCATCCTTGGCGCCTTTTATAATGTAATCAAATCCGTGATACAAATAAGGCAAAATTCTTTCATGTTAGAATTGTGATTCATCACTCGAACACGCTCAAACCATCAAGTCTAAATACAAGGGTCAGGGAACCGAGGTCAAATATTGAAAATTGGGTACAAAAATTAGCAAAAAACTAGGCTGTTGAAAACACTAGGCTAATTATCAAAGGTATGTTTTGTGAAAAAGAAAAATTTATTCTTTTATGTTTCATTTTGTTTTATACATAGTTAATGATAATTCATATAGCGCCATTTATTTTGTGAAATATCATCACCTTAGTTACCTATTATTTGCCTTTACCCACGACACCTTTTTTCTAAATCTTTTTTATTGTTTTGAACATTTCGAAAAGTATAGGTAGGTATAACAGACGATATTGTGTGTTATATTGTTTTTTACAGTTCAAATTCAGGTTTTAAAGCTCCGTAACTCGTGATGTAAACGACATGGCATATTTGAATAATTTGCATTGACCGATACTAATACGTAATAATTTTTTATTGAGAAATAACAGATTTTTTGCTTTTTATTGGAATTTTTATGTTTAAAAGTCCAATAGGCCCCTCAGATTAATTTGTTCGCTTTTCTGTACCACTCATATTGGTCTCTTAGAAATCGTTGTGTCACCCTTACTATCATGGTTAGAAATAATATCTAAACGTGTTAGAAAGAGAAAAATCCACACTTTTCATTGAAATCTTATAGTTGATCACAACATATTTAAATGTACCTACACCTTTATGAGACCAAAGTTTCCGACCGCAATTAGAATAAAAATTATGAAACTTTGGGATTTTTTTATAAATTATTTTTAGTATGAAACTATAAAAAAGCGAGTTGACGGTAATGTTTGCCCAATAAAGCATGTATTTGTTTTTATTTTTTTCTCGTTATTAGTATCTAATTTTAGTTTGTGTTTTTGGCATTAAAAAAATATATACTTATAATTAAAAAAATTGACGTCTCTTTTGAATTATAAAATTTGAAAGTGTATATTTCATTACCCTTCGAAAACAGTTCTTAGTTTTCAGAAATATTCCATATTTGTATTTTATTGCAAAGCGTTAATATTTTGACCTTCCGACAAAATGGGCCCGAGACCTGAGGGGTTAAAAACCTAATAGGCAATAATTTGTTTTTTTTTTTAAATTGACTCTTTCGCTGCTATTTAAGGTTTAGGCTACCTATCTGCTAAAAGGAGATAATAGACAGAATTTACACTCATTCGAGAGATTTTGATCCCTTTGTTTTGAAATGGCTTTATAATAAAATGGAATTCTTTCACATAAAATGTCCAAGTTTTGAAGTAGGCCAACCGCACACGGTAACTGATGACCTCGATAATGAAACGGTTATACTGGAAAGGCGTTACCAAGGTGAATTTACAAGGTTGATCCTGGGGGGAAGATCTGAGGAAGGAAAGTTGCAGAGAAAGATAAATTTCAATATTATATTTCTCGGCTGGGAGATCAAGAAGGAATATAATCTGGGTCGCGCCCACACGTGCTATGTGTATTGTATATCGTACTAGCGCGGGACACTTGAACATTCAAGGGATAGTCTGAATTCTTAACAAATCAAAATAAATTACAATAAAAAAAAAATTATCACAGACTAATTTATTCGGTTTTCGGAATAACTCATATAGGTCTCGTTGAAATCGTTGCGTCTCCCTTACTATAATGGTTGGAAATATACCTAATCTAAAGTTAAATATAAAAACACCACTTTTTTATTCAAATCTAAAAACTCATCTCGAAATAGTTAAAATTTGCACCTTTATGAAACCAAGTTTCCGACCGCTGAAAAAAATAATCATAATTTGATGATTTTTTTTTATTATGTAATTATTATTTTAACATGAAACATCAAAAAAGTGGGGTGACAATAACGTTTATAATTTGTCTAATTACGTAAGTGCGTTTTTATTTTTTTTCTTTACCACTTATTTTATTTAGAAAAAAACGTAGGGTAAACCATTTTTAAACGACTTCGAAAAGGAGGAGGTTCTCAATTCGACAATTTTTTTTTTTTTATGTTTGTTACCTCAGAACTTTCGATTGGGTCAACCGATATTGATGTTTTTTTTTATTATTAGAAAGCTGCTGCTTTCCGTGTGGTCCCATTTTAATTTGGTCCAGTTCTGACAATGGGATCCATGAGAAAACCATATAAGTCTTAAATTTGCAATAAGTATGTGCACGACAAATGGACGAATAACTCTACGCCAACAGATTTCGATGATTATTTTTTTGAAGTAAAACTTCTTTACGCACGCTCGTCACTAAAAATCAAAAAATAAACAAACATTTTAACAAAACAAAAAACGACTTAAAAAAATGCACAAAAAAGAAAAAAAATAATTAAATAGTGTCAGCCAAGATCTCCACATCTCACCTATAACTACCTATGTATGTAGTTACCTTGGCTGACACCGACTCCAAAAATAACAATCGTACGAAATTATTTTTTTACTTGTTAGTGCATTTTTTGAAGTCGTTTTTTCTTTTGTTAAAATTTTTGTTTATCAAAACTTTTTATGTTTGTTTTAAAAAATTTTATATTAAAAAAAAAATAAGTTCATTTCTAATAATAAAATTTGAAAGCCCATCACCTTTAAAATAAGTTTTTCGCTTTCGGATAGATTCAGAAATATTCCATTTGTTTAGATTTTATTGTAAAGCGGAAATAATCAGACTATCTGACAAAACATGCTCGAGGCCCGAGGGTTAAAAAATTATATTTTTGGTGTAGATACTTTATCGATTTACATTCAAATTTTTGTTTCATTTCTTCAATTTTGAAAATGACACATAAATTAAAATGAAATCCGAGTTCCAAGGTTCGTTAGGCGCTTTTAATATTCCCACGTGCACGGAACGGCGACGGTAGTAAAAAGTCAATAAACATACGTTCCTTATCAGCTCTTTCTTACATCAGACCTTAAAAAGAATAATTATTCTTAGTTTTTTTTACACATTTAGTTATTGCAATGTCGCGGACTGTAAAGGTTTCTGAAAAGTTAAGTTTGAAGTTTAGCTCTAAATTCTGTCGAGTCTGTAATCATTCTTAAATCACTTGGCATACAAACTATACAAATTGTCCAATTATGAATATTGTTTTATACAACTTCAAGAGTGTACTAGATTTTCTCCGTATGTCGTGTACACATGTATTCACCTTTAAAATGGAAAACGTATTCCTCCATAGTAAGATATGATACAGTAATCGTTCGACCCCGATGGCAACGAGCAACGAGCGAGATACATAACCTAACGAGACCATCGTTACAAAGTCAGTTGATGGTCGGGAGAAAGTCGCGGGAACCGAACCAAGAACCGCAGACCGCAGTTTCATTTCTATTTCACGATCATTGTCAGCGGATAATTCGCACAGAACCAGTCGGCCGGGTAACTACTAACTACTTCCACCATCTCACTAACCGAGTATCATCACCAAGCCATTATCTTTGTGTGGGTAATTGTCCTTTCTTCTTGAGGTTCTTGACATTGACACTGAAACCATCGATAATGAACTTTTCAAATTTGATGCATGCCAAATATGTCTATTTTTTATATATATATTTTTTATTTTAGTAATTTGTACATTCATCATTATCTTCTTCCCCTTGTCCTATTTGACCCATTGCATCGACAAGGCTCCTCCATAGGTCCCTGTCTTGTGCTGATTGTTCGGCATCCGTCCATGGTAGACCCATCCTCTCCTCACACCATAGACACGTGTACGTCCGTGCCTCACACAGTTTCTGGAGTTGCCTCGCCCAACTGTGTCTGAGGCGGCTCGCTGGACGTTTACCCTCTGGAATCGCACTCAGCATCTTCCTCGGAATTCGGTCATCAGACATTCTTAGTACATGCCCAAGCCATCTCAGATGCGATTTTTCTATGAAGAGTAGCATTGGTTCAATGTTTAGATCATCTCGGATCGTCGAGTTTCTTATATGATCCCATTTCGTAACCCCTGCCACTCCTCTTAAGTACCTGTAGCCATTGTACCAATTTGTACGTTAAAGTTTGCAAATTTCTAATTAATTATAACATTACATATTGCACACAATTTTTTTTCAGTTTGATGTAACTCCTACAATACATCTTAAACCTTTCAATTGGTGCGCACTTTAATGTTTCTGGTAGCGTATTATAAAACATCCCTTTGTACAGTAAACTATTCTGCTGCGTATTCGCTTTGTCTTTTTTTTAAGCCTGATTTTCTTGCACGTCCTTGTGCTCTGTCTGTGGATGTCCTTGTTGTATATAATTTTATAAGTATTTTGGTAACAGGTTGTTTATTATTTTATGGATAAATATCATCGTGTTCAAGGTCAGCATCTGATGTACGGTTAGCCAATTTAGTTCCTTTAACATGTTATTTACTTTTGAAAATCTATTTCGCCGGAGTATTACTCTCATTGCCCTATTTTGAAGAATTTGAAACAAAGTGTGGAGCAATAATTGAATTGTAAATAGTGATTGCAGTTTTTTCTGGAAAGTTTTTGCCGAATTCTTCCCAAAAACGATATATTTTTCTATGTAAACACGAATTGAAGCAAGCTTCCAACTTTAGAGTTGATAACCCCTAATTTAGATAATTTGTTCGCTACGACTATCTCACTAACCGAGGATCATCACCAAGCCATTATCTTTGCGTGAGTAATTGTCCATTCTTCTTCAGAGGTTCTTGACATTGACATTGAAACAAACAATCGATGGTGAACTTTTCAGATTTGATGCATGCCAAATATGGTGAATGTGTAAACCACTTTTTTTTTACATCAGATCCACACAGGAGGTCCTCGAGGATAATAATTCGCCTCAGGGTTTATGTCATCTTTGGGATGCTATGTGGAGGACCTTTTTGTGGAAAAGGAAGGAGTCTAGGTCTTGAAGAGACAGACCCATATTGAAGGAGAGATGAAACACAGAGTCAGACAAATCGTTCTACAGCCGAGCTGTTGGACCCGTGAACGAGTCGTAGTCGTAGTTTTCTTATTCGTCTAGTTCCCTGTCCTGTAAGAAGGTAGCTATCTTCACGGCAATCCTTATTAATAATTAAATTACACGAAATATTATCGCCGAAAACCACCTTAATCTAATTATTGTACTGATGTAAGAGGATTAACGCCCACACCAACATTGACTTCTACATTAGGGTGGAACACTTTTGTATGATTTTTTTTTTTAAATAAACCTATTTTAATAAATTCTGTACTATTTTGAAGGCCGTGAAAATAGCCCCTAAACTCTCGTTTTTGTAAATGTTCGATGTCTTGGCGGGGGCTCTTACCGTTGTCTGATATTGTTTATATTTTTAATTGAGGGAATTGATGGAAATTGGCAACTTAATTCAACTATTCCAAATAAAAATTCGAAAAAAAAATTTTTCGTTCCGGCCTATTCTACATACATTAACACACACTTCATCACGTTCTACACATCTGCACCGATGATGTAATGCTGTGTTTAAAGGAGAAAGCGCTAAAAATTAATCACGATCATCACGCTAACCGAAACCACTTGACAAAATGTATTCTAATAAAGTGATTAAAAACTTAATATCTTTTCATTCTTATTTTGCTTAGACATTATGATCAAATAATAATTACAAAAAGTACATAATTTTAATAGTTTTATCATTACGCCTTTCAGCATTTTTGGATGTAGGTATAAATTAAATCAAATTTAGAATGAAATAAAATCGATCTTGCGTTATATTTTTAAAAAGCTGGTACGGAGGATAATTAATCTTTCTCATTGTAACCGCCCTGTACGATCGTAAGAACATCTTTCGACGAAATGTGGATTTTCGGTCGCTGGCTGGTTAAACGCACTTAAAGGTTTCTCTTTATAGATGACACTAATTTAATTATTTTAGGAAAAACTACTTTTTGCAAGATATGCTTTAAAATATTAAGACGAATTATATGTTTGCACTCCTATATACCAAACCTACTCGTACATAATATTAATATGAATAAATGGTTTTGTCCTCCCAAACTCAATTCTTTGAAGAAGGGCGTAGAATTGCAATATTGTAGCGGTGATTCTATCCAATATTGTAATTGTATGCCTTATTGGAAGAATACGTTTATGTACGGACAAAAATATATATTAATATTGCAAACAAATAATTCATCTTAATATTTTACAGCATAACTTGCAAAATGTGTTTTTTACTAAAATAATAAAATTAGCGCTATCTATGAACTAGCAGTTTATTTATAATTTTATGTTATTCCTTTTATATGACTTGGCGCCATCGTTGTTGACAATATCAGTTAAATTTATTTAGAAACGTGGGATCTTACATCTTACCTGTTGAATATCATGAATTAGTCATGTGTTGTCGTTTAATAAATATTGATGGGCCGAAATAGGATGATGTGAACTAGGCACAAGAGAGAAGTTATCCTTGGCGCCACTCACAATAGATAATATCATAATACTGTCTCCACAAATTCAAATACCTGACTTAAACCAAGAAATTCGAACAATAGGTATTTTACCAAACTGTTGCTGTCACTGTCGCTCTTAATCGTCCGAATTCTGAGCGAAAGGGACAACTGCACCTTAGGCTGATAATACCTAAATACAATCATCGAACTCGAGGTTTTGTGTTCCCCATTTTCCTTTTCCAAAATTGGACCGATTTTTAAGATTTTGAAGAAAATATTCTAAGTCCGTACGGTTTGCTTTTTTTAAAATGCATTTTTTTTATAATTTTTCTTTATTTATTGCATACATAATATGGTTACATTATTAGTGGATTTTTCGACCACCATGCTAAGCTGATGCCCGTGTTATGGTGGTCGAGATTGTCCTGTTTGTATACTTCTTCTTCTTCTTTCGTATGGTGGGGGGTCAGAGGGTTACATCTAGGTCTGCGAGCCAGTCCAGGGCCTCAGGCGTTGTCCTGTGGACCTCATCAATCCCGCCGGGGAATGAGTGGAGAGGGCATTCGTTGACCACATGTTCGGTGGTCTGCACCGCACCGCATTCACACATCGCCGACTCTTTAAGGCCCCATCTATGCATCACGTGAGCACAACGGCTAAGGGAGCACCTTATTCTATTGACGGCGGTCCAGAGTTTGCTAGGCAATGAGAACCCAGACTGTTTGTATGCTGAAAGTCTGTTATTGGCTTGCAAACCAGGCAATTTTGGAGGGTCCCACTCCTATAAAAACAGAGGGAAAAAAGTAACTTATCAAAAAAAATGCGCGGCCTATTTCATACAAAGTTTCATTTTGGATTTGAGGCAAAAACATCTAACCAAACTGAATAATTTTTAAAATTTTCAGCAAGTATCCATTACGGATGTTAGCTACTTTATTTATTTGTTTTTTAAACTATAAAATATAGGACATTAAATAATTCGATTTTCATGATTTTAGAAGCAACTTTGGCAATAATTATTTATGAGTTAATTGTAATATTAAATATGAATAATAAAGATATTTTTGTATAAAATATGTTTGTCAATCATTATCATCATTTAATAATTATTGGTTAATTTTTATAGCGCCGTTTTTTATGAAAAAATATCACCCCCGCTTAAAGTGTTCATTTAAGAGTGTATAACCAGAGAAAACCAGAAATATGTCATTTTTAAATTAGTGTTTAGACGTATTGACACTTTTCCACAAAAAATTATAAATTGAATTCGAAAGATTGTTATTTTATCTAGTAAACGTATGTAAAATTTTTTCAGAAAAAATGTTTATTTTAAATATAATAAAGTTATACCATAGGTCGTTGGCGGATTTGTTAAATTTTCAAAAAAGTACATGTATTATACAACACCCATTTCAAATCATATAATCATGCAGTAAAATAAATCAATATATTATCTGGTAAACGTGTGTAACAGAATTTTAATTTTAGTTTAAATAAAATTATTAAAAAATATATAAGTACATGTGTTTCTTGACGAAAATTTTCCGTTTGTGCATTTATTTGCGCACTTACAGACTAATATATTTCAGATTTTTTTACATTCTAATTTTGCTAAGACATTATTGAAAAATGATAATTACGTATGATCAAAAAATAATTACAAAAAGTACATAATTTTAATAGTTTTATCGTCACGCCTTTCAGCATTTTTGGATGAAGGTATAAATTAAAGCAACTTTGGAATGAAATAAAATCGATATTGAGTTATAATTTTAAAAAGCTGGTACGGAGAATACCTTATCTTTCTCTTTGGAACCGCCCTGTACGATTGTAAGAACATCTTTCGACGAAATGTGGATTTTCGTCCGCTGGCTGGTTATGCGGTCTTAACAATGACCAAAAAGTAATGCAATACACCGTGATATTATTTGTCCTTAATAAATTAAAATTTCGTGCAAAGCCGGGTAGTAAAGCTGTACCTACCTAAGACATAAAAGAGCAAAGCCGCTTTTACAATAAATGCATCATTGTTTTTCATTAGGCTTAACATTACTCAACTTAAACGTTTGATTTAATCAATTGCTTACAGTTTTTTTAACATTTCTAATGCCCTACTTTAAATTAGTTATAATAAATTAAGTCCTGATTCTAATTGTTCAATCTAGTTTCAAGAATATCATCGTTTGATCCACAAATAATACTTAACTACAAGAGGTGTTGAAACAAATTTTAACAAGGTTAAACACGTTTATAAAATCAATCACGAAACATTTATTAAAAGTACGAAGTGTTTGTTAGATTGATAAATTGACAGTTATCAGTCAACTGAGTAGTTAAGGCCTTTACTTAGTTAATGAGAAGAATCTATAAACTATTTAACCAAATACGCTCATCTAATGAATTCAATATAAATGACAGGCGTAAACACGTCAGGAAAAAAATTATCTAGTTAGAGAAACAAGTGTTAAAAAATATAAATAATTTATTATTACTTAATCATTAATCACGCCATTTCGCTGCAGGGGTAGGCAGAAATGATAGAACTCTTCACAGCAACGACACAAATGCAACTCGCGTGGCGCACTTCCAGTACTGTCGGTAGCGTGCAACTGACGTCCAACCCGCAGTCGGCGCGTAGCATAGTGTATGAATTCTTAACAAAATAGTATGGCGGGTAGTACTCATGAGCGGCGCGTGTGCTAAACGCAGAAACTCAAGTCGCTTGTAAGTATCTGTGTGTACGAATGGCTTAAGCCTCCGCTACCCGAATTTCTACCGATTTCGTACATATCTCCCTTAAACATTATAAGTTTTTAAGCTCTTAAAAAATATATTTTATTTTTTAAGATAATATCTAGACGCGTTCCACGCCGAAACGCAAATTATATAAAATTCCCTAGATGGAAAAAAAATCGCAAAGTATTCTCCGAAAATTATTATAAAACGTTTGTTTCAGTTATTTTGCAAGTTATAGTTATGAAAAAATTCACAGTGTTTCTTTAAATGATACTTAAGATACGTTCCATAAGATTTTTTACTCTATTCTGAACGAGTCGTGTTTTATTAAACATTTTCGCAATTTTCGCATCGATTTTGTCGCTTCAAATATTAGCGCGCTCCTCTAACATTCGTAATTTCATATCTCTCAATTCCGGCGTGCATGACTTTGTATGTTTATTGATTTATTTGTAAGACACGAACAGTTTATAGTACAAATATTGAATATACTATATTTACAATAGAAGATTTTCTTACAAAAACAAGGCCAAAACAAAGAAGTTTCTTATGCTAATGTTGGTTAGATATAGGAGTTTTATTTTGCCTTAAAAAGGATAGGATATGCTCTTGGCGCATTAAATAATCGTGCATTCATTTGAAGGACATTGTTAAGAATGTCGACATTATGAAATTGCTCTTCGTTCTGTGCACACGGGGAATTGACGATTTTTTCTTAGGTGTTAGTTATTCTGTTCTGCGTACGCAGGGATTTAAATCCGCGTCCTTCGGATTGCTGGTCGAGAGCCTTCCCCTCAACCACGAAGGACGTATCCATAGTTTGCGTTTTCTTAGTCTCTTTTTCAAATGCCATCCATGACTTTGAACTTTCTTACATTCATAATTAAATCTTAGACTTTAAATATTGAAGGCACACGAGACAATGTACCCTTCGTTAACCCCATGTGATTTGTTTTGAGTGATTTTATTGTAAGTGTTCTTGGTGAAGTGAAAAATTGGCGTGCATTGTCAGGTCGTCAATCTCCTGAGAAATCTCCCAGCTGCCAAGGTCAGGTATCTCAAATGCATTCTTCTCTTTTGCTTTCTCGTTATAACATCTCTGCAGAAAATGCAATCGTTACTGCAAATCACCTTCATAATAATTATACTGGATAAGTTCTATAAAACTCGTTTTAAAAAAAAAATCCAATAATTATAAATGGTAATAATTCATCGTGTGACCCGATTTTTAAAACTGAGTAACCACTTAGTTCCAAATCTAACAATATGATGTCCAGGGTGGGACATACTCAACTTCCTTTACCAGTTATTCCTGACATTATTTGCAGTAAAAATATGTAAATGAAATATTGGTCTCCTTATTAAATTTTTTAAATTAAAATTATTTTTCTTCAAAATCACACCAAAAATTCTTCCTCATGTCGTCTCACTGGTCTCAATTCTTTTTCATGTCGTCTCACTGGTCACTCACTGACCAACACCTTTTTCATGTTTTTTTTTTCATGTTTTCATTCAAAACATATTGATTTAGTTTTTTTTATTTTATTTTTTATGTATTGATCGTAAGTTAACTCACATCGTCATGTATGTTAACAATTTTAAAAAACATGTAGATACATATAAAAAAATACATTATTTAGCAAACATAGTAATATTTTTTTAATATTTAAAATGTAAATAAATTCAATCACAAACCAAACATCAATATTTGAGTTTGACATACTTTCTTAATTGCTTTTTAAAATTTATCGTATTTTTGATCTCAGTAATTTCATTCGGGATTTTGTTAAAAGTTGGGACGGCCTGGTACATAAGAGATTTCTAGGTTCTTAATTTCTTCCTTGTTGGATATCTAATTTGCTTTGAATTTCTCGCCCGTGTCTGTGTATCTCGTGATGTAAATTATTTTTTCTTTCCAGTTAATTTTACATTAATTTTATGTATAAAATACGTCACAAAATTTAGCTAGATCTCTAGAAGTGAAATCGTATTATTTATATTGCCAAAAAACGACTTGTTTTCATTCTGTCGAAGTAGGCTTCCTGGCGAGGTCTCGGGAAGTCTTCGGTCAGGTTGTAAGGCTGACACTGCGTTTTTGACCTCTTTCGCTTCAACGCCAAGATGGGCGTACGAGAGATTGTTGTAGGTTATCCTTAAAACACTTGTGTTCTGGATTAATTGTAACTTTATTAATTGTTACTTTACAATCAGAGATTTGACTGGCAATATATTAAATTATACTGAGTCGATAAGTTTATAGAGAGAGAATGGAGAATTCGAGAATATATTAAAGAGAATTAGTGAGAGAGAATCAGTTTGCAAAACATTGACCCGAGTATTTATCAACAACGAAACCTTTGACGTGACCACAGAGAAAAGACAATATAGATGATGAATTGATGATAATATTTCACTATGAAGTAGCATAGACATAAAGATTTAAAGTAAAGGACTGTTCACATCGAGATAAATACTGAGAATGAAAAGTGTTTAGAAAATAACGATTTTAAATATGAAATAGGACAATCACAACACAGAAGACACAACAGTCTTCAACCCTGATAGGGTGTTCTTTTGTATATCGTCATGCAAGTGGAGCGAGCCATAAGGCTTGGTTTTTCATTTTAAAAAAAAGAGGAAGATTACTGAAGATGGTTTGAAAGGGCGATAATATATAAATACGAATGATAGAGGGATGCGCTGTTAAGCGACTGTTATGAAAATATTTAGCAAAACACTACCTATTTGAAATAGAGCAAAAATATCTCGAGATCTGAGTTACAATAAGGTAGCAATTAAAGAAACCCAGTTATTTTTTTTTTCATTCCTTTTGCACGTTAAATAACAGATCCAGATGTGTATTAATTAATTTTCGGAGCACACTTTGTTATTTTTTCCATCGAAGGGATTTCACATAATTACTTTTTCAACTCTGCAACAATGTATTAAAAAAATTAACGTGTATCTTTTATGAGCTTAAAAACCTCAAATCCTTTTGTTCACCCCTTTCCCTAACCCGCTTATCAACGTCGCACAATCGAGTGGCGATGTAGTTCGTTTGAACTTGACACTGAATAGTGAATACAAAGAACCTCGTGTAAAGGTCGCGTAATTATAATCGACTCAAATAACACAATCTTTGAATTGTGTGTGTTGGTGCTTATGTACTTACATTTCGGACTGTGATATCCTTGCCAAACGCACTGAGAAACAGCCATTTGTCTTGCTTATGCCCACTTGTTTTGCTTGCACGGAAGGGATAACAAGTTTATACGATCTTCGACTTTGATATTTGAAAAGTTTTTCATGGTGTTCTTTTCACTTGTACTTACTGCATTCGGCTCAACTCTAGTTGCAATTGCAATATATTCGTGCATTATACGATCCCTTGAAGGTCTCTGGATGTCTGGAGTCGGTCGTAAATCGACCTCCTTGTAGGACTTCTTTCGTCTTCCAAAACAAGGGGGTTGGTCGTACAGTAATGATTGAGATTATGCTCGGGATGAAACACTTGTATTAAATTACTGGTATTTTGGTTAATTGCCTATAAATGGTTCAGATAAACTTGCAATAAAAGTGAAATGATTTCAGATGCTGGCTGTAAGGCTTTGAAAAAAGGAATTTTTGAATTTTTTGCAAGGAATGGATGACAAGGGTTTCCAAATGATTTGACACTTTTTGCTTCTCGTGAAAGCCTAGACAAAGACAATTTTGTTGTATGAAAGTAAAGATAAAATGTGGCACAGATGTTAAATTGAAAGTAAAAAAGTTCATAGACGGAAGTGAATCAAGATGAATGTAAATATAAAAAGACGTATGGAAAATGAGGTTAAATATTTTAAATGGGACGACACATACTCAACACAGATGAGATGGAATTAACGGCGTTCTAATAATTAGATTTATTTATTGATAAGACAATTCAATGGGCATTTAAAACTAAATTGCCTTATTAAACGGGCTAAAAAATGATGGGTACGAGTCCATGAAATGCATACTAGTTCATCGCGTGCTGCATCTGCATATAATATACCATCTTCCACAACGGATGCACTCCACTTGTATCGTCATTTCTCCACTCTCCGAGGCATCTATCGTTGCAGTCTCACGGCCTTGGGGTCACGCTGTGTACACGGTGTTCGGAAACTCGTGGTACAAAGAAACTTGTAGTATACGCGAAAACCCGTAGTAATGGTGAATCTACGTCACATAGAATACCCAAAATTATGAAAAAAAAATCGTTCTGAGCATTTTGAAATATTTTTGGCAATTTATATGTTTAACCCCGAGCATATTTTGTTAAATGGTCGTATTATTTCCGCTTTATGGAATTATCCAAATAAATTTATTTTGGGAGGCGGGTATGGGTACAGCTGCCCGGGAACCATTTATTAGATAACCAACACCTCTGCCATAGGTCACCCCAAGTGGTTCGCTACGTTTGTTGACTTAGCAGGGGTTCCCGGGTTCATGGGGTGAGGTTTTTGTCAAGGTCATGGTGACCGATGTATCTGCTCACCTTCTGCGTGGTGGGCCGAATCGTGAGAGACTGCTTGAGGAGGTCTTTTGACCTCTCCAGCCAGAATCCCTTGACCCGTCACTGCCTTGTACCGCAGTTGAAGGGATGGGTATTCATACGTCCTTCACTCTTGGACACACCGATCCCCAGATTTCTACCAACCCCTCATACCTATTTCCTTACCAGAACTTCCTCTTCTTTCTTTCCTTAAAAAAATCCTTTAAACAGCATCCCCTGAGATGAGAATCATTTTCCTCAGGACCTATACGGATTCGAATTTTATTATTGGAAATTATCTTATAATTTATTAAATATAAAACTTTGAAATAAAACATAAAAAAGATTTAAAAATGGATTACCTTACGTTTTTGTAAGTTTACCGATAACGAAATAAATAAACACGTATGCATGTTTTATTACACATGTAATTATATTGTATATTTTATTATTACTTTTCTTTTTTTGGCGTTTATTATAAAAATAATTATTAAAAATTTCACAAATTGTTTTCAAATTAGGGTCGAAAACTTTGGTTTCATAGAGGTGTACATTTTAATTTTTCTCTAGGTAACTTTTAGATTATAGTATGAAGCGTGATGTTTTCTCTTTCTAACACCGTTTAGAATGTTTAGATCATATTTATTGCGGGACAGTAAAGGAAGCACAACGATTTCTATGAGACCCTTATGATCTGTTTCCAAAAGCGAACAAGTTAGCTTGAGGGGCTATAATTCTTTTGGAGCTAGGTCAACGCTACAACGTGTTTTAAACTAATATTTACCCCATAACTACCGATTTTATTTCAAATTTGATCTAAGGGCTCGATTTGATCGAAAACAATAGCTCTAATGTACTCATAATTATTATGTACTTTATTTACTTATGTTTATTTACTTATTATTATTAAATTGTTTGTTATTGTTTACTCATAATTATATTATATTATATTATTTGTTTAATTTAATAATATCTACATATTTACTTAATATATTATATTTATTTCATAAACTATATAAATTTATTACATAATTGTTTATTATTATTTATTTTTTGTTAATAATTTAATGCTACTGTGGTATGATCACCCTATTATTGCATCTGGTAAGCCACAACAGGTACCTTGTATTTACATATTTTAATATTTAGTTTACAGTATAATGTTATTTTTGTCAACAATGAGCATACTGCCCAGCTGTAATAATTATTAATTAGTAATGTTTAAATTACTTTACTCAGTGCTTCTTTTGTAGGTTTATTATTATTTATATAGTTTAGGTATATGTATGTTTTTTTTTTTTTTTTTTTTTTAATTACTTTATTGTAAAACTGCATATCTCGATACAGGAATGCCCTAGTGAGATGTGCAGCTTATGTTTTCATGTATTTCTTATTTTTTTCAATAAATAAATAAATTTAAAAAAAAGTGATGTAGATTCACCAGTGTTCCGTACGTACTGCTAGTTTCCAGACACAGTGTATTATGTTTAATGCGGCATCGCGTGTTTTTCTGCGACTTTTCTCATCTTTGAAAATGAGCGATCGGTTTTAGAAGGAAATTTCGTGCCTCTTTCAGTTCTTCACATGGGAAAATATATAATATGGTGCATTTTAAATTTACAACTTTCACATACAATGCATTTTTCAGGGTAAATTCCTTTATAATTCTTTGTAGATACTTTTCTTATGACATTTGTGGAGCGATTTCTGTTGAACCCATCAAATTTCTAAAATCACAACCTGGTCCACAATCCCCAAAAATTAACTAAAAATACTAAGTTATTAACTTCATTAACCCTTTGTTAATTGTGGTCTATCGAATATGACTTTAAATCCTGTCAAAATTTTTACAATTTATTAAAAACTGCATATTTGACGTTTTATTTACAAGTGTTTTCCTCCGATTTTGGCATTTCGACAATTTTTAACTCTAATTAATATAAAATGATAATCAAACTTAAAATAATTCGTAATCTTGCTCGTTCATAGATACGTATTAATTAGTGGTAATTTAATTATGTTAAGGAAAAACCTTTTTGCAATTTTTTATTGAGTTAAATTGTTTTTAGCCCGTAAATACGCAATATAAGAATAAATAGTTTTGTCCGTACAAAAACTCAAACTCAATTATTTCTAGAAAGGCTTAGAAACACAATATTTTTGCAATATGTCATATATTTTAGTTCTTCTTTTTAAATAAATACAATTTTGAAACTAAATAATATCGTCTTTCGGGTACACGTATTTAAAATGAACATTGCTATTTCTAAAAATAAAATGAAAAATTTACAGAACTCTACAGGTATTTGATACAATAAAAAATAAGAAATAATTTTTAAAACGATATGTTATGATGGCGATAATTTTGAATAATTATTCTCTTTGGCTGTTTTAAGATTTTTATTAATGTCGTCGATTATTTTATATTACTCTTTCTGTCAGGTTTCCGCGTGATAAAAATAAAGATAAAAATGCTTTTATGGTATATGGATGCCAGGTCATTTATGAACCTAAAAGTTTCGAAGGGTTAAAACCATCTCTATTTCTTCCTCCGTGGTTAAAACCTATATTAACCTGCTTACAATGTAAAATAATTTGTAGAGGGACCTCCAATGTATTTCTTGCATTGTTCTTGGTGAAAATATCACTCTTAAATAAGACTGAATTATCTGAAATACTTTGTAACAATATAGATGCATTGTGAAATTCAATGCGCTTTTTGGATTGAAGGAAATCAGAATATTTATCATTTTGACCCTAATTCCACAGTCTCTGGGTCGCGGTCTTAATCCGCCAAGAGCAAAATGCGAATCTCTTTTTCTGAATTTCCCATTATTTTATAGTTTTAATGCTTGTATTATAAAAATACTTCAAATATCTGCAAATTCCTTACATAAAAATATCACTGCTCGGGTGTTCCATGCCATCAGAGTTTTAACAAAATAAAAATTGATTTTACTTTCTACGAAAACGGAAAAAGGTTTGATGAACAGTGCTTTTTGAAAAACAACAGTAGGTAGCAGATTATTTTAACTGGGAGAAATTCAAGTCATTCATTCATCATTCAATTTGGGAAGCGGGTATGTGTATCGCCGCTCGGGAAAATTTTTTGGATCTCTACCATAGGTCACCTACCAGTGGGGGTGCCCGGGTTCATGGGGTGAAGTTTGTCTAGGTCTTGGCGGCTGATGGTTTTGTCCAACTACTGCGTGGCGTCCCGGATCGAGATAGACTGGTTGAGTTTTTACCTCTCCAGCTGAACTCTCTAGGGATGGATTCATGCGTTCGTCACTCCTGAACACATTGCCCCCCAGATTCCTACCACCCCTCATACTTTTTCCTTTCCAGAACTACCTCTTCTTCCTTTCCATAAAAATACCCTCCACATAGCATCGCAAAGATGACATAGGCCCAGAATAATGTAAAAAAGTAGTTTGCCACGTGTTTAAAATATTGCATATTAATTAATCTTTGTTTTTCTTCTTTTTCAGGTAAGATAACTTCAAATTATCCATCAATATGAGAATCGACTTACGGAACTAATGTAAGTTATTTTATTTTATAATTACGTAACTTATTTACGACACGGTGTTTCAATAATCCACTACAGTATATGAGTGCCTTAGGCGGTAGAAATTAAAATTTAAAAAATCGAATTTATATATACAATTGTACATAAACCATTAGCACTTTTTACTAAAATACAAACAAAAAAAAAGTTTTTGCTACATACATCCATTATCGTAAATAATAATAAATAATTAATTTTTCGAAGAAAACTTCTTCGGAAAGGTTTTTACTTTGTGATGGCATTATTTATTTTAATAAAAAAGACAAATAACTTTGTTTACATCACTTTTAATGGTACACAACCAACATGTTTCGTAAACAATGTTTACTTCATCAGGATCAAACGTATACTAAACTTAAAAATTAAATATAGATGACACATGGAAGGAAAGGGTAGGAGGGAGGGGGAGGGGTAAGAGTGGGGAAAGTTTATCAATTAGGGATTTCAAATCCCTAATTGATAAACTAATTGATAAGTTTATCAATTAGGGATTTCAAATCCCTAATTGATAAACTTTCCCCACTCTTACCCCTCCCCCTCCCTCCTACCCTTTCCTTCCATGTGTCATCTATATTTAATTTTTAAGTTTAGTATACGTTTGATCCTGATGAAGTAAACATTGTTTACGAAACATGTTGATTGTGTACCATTAAAAGTGATGTAAACAAAGTTATTTGTCTTTTTTTATTAAAATAATAATAAATAAAAAAAACTAACAACTTAATATTAAATTCCGGATGTTCGTGACTCTCGAGCGAATTCAAAACATTATTAAAGCGTCTAATTAGTACGTTTTAACATTCTTTAAAGATATAAGGCTTTCTAGTTAGATAAAGCATAATTTGTTAGAATAGACTGTATCTATCTTAGACCTTTTTATAAAAAGCACAGTGTCTGTGGCGGGTGGGCAGCCGCTTGGCGGACACCGAGCTGGCGGCGTTTGAATGATTTTTATACAATTCTAGTTTTTTTCCGAGATTGATGAAATTTTGCACACTTGACCTTCAAAACAAGATTAAGGTCACTGTCTAAGCTTGATAACGACCGATGACAACCTCTGGCAACGCCGGGGACTTCTGCTAGTTCTAAATAAAAAGAGAGATCCGAAATCACGTTGTTTTGGATATTGTTGTGTTCAGGCAAATAATATAAATTGTGGATGTTAATTACAACAAATACGATTGTAGTGACTTATTTTTGGGGTATAATGCCGTGTTGAGCTACCTCCTTGTTTAACCTTACATAACGTAAATATACAAATAATATAAATACGAAGTTTGTTCATTAACTCTACTGAGTAACTATTTACTCGTGTGGAGCTGATTTATATTTAACGATTTCGATAAACTAAGCAGTTTTTAGTCGATTACAACTGTTAAAATGCGGGATAAATAATGACTAATCACTAATCACGGAAAATGTTGATAAAAACCTTTATCGTGTTGACAATTTGAAGGTCGTAGTAGATAGACCTCCTGAACGGGTATTTGATGGCAGTCTTTCTAAGCGTTGGGTTTCTGAATTTTATATAACACTATCAGACCCGGCCACACGTTACTGTGGCTAATAAACACAACGCCACGCCATTACCCAACCTTTATAACCAACGCCATCTGTTAAATCAAATCCACACCACCCGTTTGCTGCCCGCTGCCGCTTGGCCAGATATATTATATATTTCTACCAATTTACATAAAACCTTCACAAATTAGATACCTAAAAACCTTCCTCATGAATCACTGTATTTATTGGCGAAAACTGCATGAAAATTCGTTGCCTAGTTTTAATGATCTAAGCGCTCAGACAACGGGAGCGACTTCATTTTATACTATGTAACGATGTCGCCGTTATCCCGTTGATTTAGCTTGATTGATAAGTTAGTGTGAATTTTGTAGCACGTGTAAAGTTATTCACGTCTCTACATAAAATTACTGTGGACTTACCGTCTTTTTAGATCCTGTAATGTTTTTGGGTTTTCCTCCATCATAAATGTTTTTTTGTAAAGGTTTGAAGTGTGAATCAAACGACCGTTCGTTGTATCGTAAAGTTTTTTTGTTCGATAGTTAAACGAATGCCAGTACGTTTCCGCCGATTTTTTTTTCGTTTCATTACGCAACACGCTTGTTTAGTCGAATCAATACACTGGCCCACGCTTTTTATGCCGAAATGTACGTTTAATAGTGGTTTTAATGCTCTATTATTGTCAAGCAAATGTATAAATTAACGTGGTATACGACTCACGTACATTCTTAAGGTGTAGTCGAATTCCTCAGACGTTCCTTGCATTTCTGATCGATGCATCTTTTTAAGTCGTTTATTATGTCAATAAGGCTATTTTTGATGTTAAAATCATTCAAAAATGCCAAGTGCCCAGAAAAATTAAACAAACATTCATCTCCAATATCGTGATAATATCACATTATTATGTGTGTGGGTTCTACTTTTTGGAAGAGGGAAAGATTACAGAAGAATGGAAATTAAAGAATAATTAGAGTTCGGATACAGACTTCAAATGCCTCAAGTTTTCCCATTATAAAACTCCTGTCAATTTTTTTTGATCCTTTTAAATAAATGAAGTGCCAGTATTTTTTATAAATATATTTTTAACGGTAAAAAAATATATTTTTGCTTTTGAATTTTTTCTAAAATAAATTCTAAGGATAAAGAAAACAGTTTAAACCATCCTGGCTTCTGTAAGCTTAAATATATTGATTGCCCAGCATTTTACATAGGTAAAACGAACAAGGGTGTTTGAACCCTTGAGGTTCCTAAGTAGTGTAGGTTTTTCGGAATTCGCAACGGAACTTGCATCTAAAGACCACTCATTTAATAAATCTTCTGGAATAGAATGTTCTACATAGAATTGGGATAGGTCTGTGCTTTTTGTGTCTAAACTGTTGTTAATAATCTAGAAGCTCTTAAAATAAAGAAAAAAAATCATTAAAAAGAAAATAAAAACAATTTACTATTTAAACAGTTAGATTTGTCAAACAGCCCCATTTTTAACCTATCTTGATGTTTTATCTCCCTTTTCTACTTTTCATTTAAAAACTCTGTAACTCTATATTTTATTTAATATATTTTATTCACCCCTGATAAAGGTTCAGGTCGAACCAAAACCGGTTGGTTAAAGATACATAATAAACTGGAATTAAAACCAAGTTATTTTATTGTCGATATTATACATAAAAATAAAATATTACGCATCTGAATCATGAAAGATAATTTATCGATACTACGTTATTACTAAAAATAATATAATACTAGCGAGTTCCCGGCCCCTAAATAAAGAAATGGTTTCTCCCTGCGTGTCCTTTCCTATTTGTCCCCGTTCCCCTTCTGCCTCCTCTTCCCCTCCCCACCATCTTTCCCTCCCTGATAGAGTTTAAATAGAAATGTTTTTTACTTTTTACTCACTCTTTTTTATTTCAAACAACTCGCGCGCTACGCCAACGCCAGAGCTCACCAGTTAATAATAAGAAACCTTCGCGGGCGTGCGCACAACAACTCACCAAAGTTTAAACGCAATCGGATGAATAGTACCTATACTTAAAATACCGTAACGCCAGAGCTCACTATTATAAGTAGGAACCATCCCCGGAATGCGTACATCAAATCCCCAAAGTTTCATCGCAATCGGATGAATGGTTTAGAAACGCATAAGGGACAAACAAAGAAATATTCATTTTTATATATTAAGATTTTAAAGGTCTCGTCAATTATGGAAGAATGGTCTTTTGTCACCCATCAACCTTATGAGAAGCAAGTTATGACGTATATTCCTTTCGAATGCTCCACGATGACGTGGATACGACCTCTGCCTGATTTAAGTTAAGTGTTGGCTCGTGTACAATTAATATCTTGACGACTGCGAATCACTTTGCTATTAGCTAATGCAATAGCATGCACTTTGTTCCGGTTAACCACGTTGTGAGATATATTGATATTAATGGAGCCGCACCGCTGTCTATTGTTATTCTGATTGCTATTATTAAATCTCCGCATATCCTGTTAGCTGAACTAAACTGTTGATCTAATGATGATCCGTCACCTAATTGATTTCACATCCGACAAATCGTGCTTCCTTGCTTTTAATATTATTACGTCTTAATTAATAGACCAATTTTGTTGATTGGATACGAGATTTAAAGTGCATTTCAACGATTTATATAAATGGTGAGGTCGGGGCTGCTTGACGTAGGGGGCTAATTAACAATAAAACGTATGGTTAGTTAACTTTGTTAACGTTGTATGAATTAAGAACATTTTTCTGCGGGTTCATTCGTAGTTTTGGAGATATACTACTTGCGGAAGTGCCAAAATTTTGTATACAACTTTTTTTTTGTGTCCCTTTATATTCGATGTTCCTCCTTACTTCATTAAAATGCTACGATAATTGCTTTTTGATTCAATCAATTTCCACTTTTTTAATGCACATAAAGTTGCTGTTGCATCCAAAATTGCTTGAAATATGGCTTCAGATGCGCTTGTAGTGGACTGTGAATTCTAAAAAACGAAACGAGACGTAATGGTGTTTTTCTGGAATTGGGTGATAGTGTGTGTACGAAAAACCAAGGAATGGAAGGAAAAAGGGATCACCAATCACTTACCACTGTATCTCTACGAAGGAGCACATAACTCAATCACAATATAGTTAAATTGTTATACCGCTGTACCTTGAGGTTATTTATTATCGCCACGACAAAACGATATTATGTACTTACAAGATGGTAAAATTCACTCTTTACTTAAAAACGAGATTCTGTACACGAAAACCACCAACGGCTTGATTCCAAGGTAGTCTCAATGTACTTCTTCTGTTTTCAAACAAAACCACTCAAATTTGCACCATTTTTCTTGCCATTTTTTTTTTATCGTTTTTCATTAGCTCCACACAGGAGGCCCCGTGAAAAATAATTCCCCTCAGGGCCTATTGTTTCAATGGCAAGAAAAATTCAAATACTTTTCCGGCAAGGTGATGTGTGTAATAGTAATAGGTAGGAACTGGATAAACGACATCCCGGTAGGCACTAAGCATATTCCCATTTCAAAAGCAAATAGTGCTGCAGTATTGCCACAGTTAATTACAACGTACAAAAAATAGCCCCTTTTTTGGTGCAAGCTTGCAAATTTTGGGATAGGAAATATTTGTCGCGAAAACAATTCATTGTTTTTTGCATGTTTTTTTTTATAAAAAAAAATATAAAACGAAATGGAAAGAGGAAAAGCTTTCCTTTCACTTTATTCGAAAATAATCTAATAATGCCGACAAGGGCAGTTTACTGGTTTTTTATTATTTCGCGAAAACCTTAAAAGTGTGCCAACCTTTCTTGGTCTCCCCTACTTATTTAGTGTATCTAAAAGCAGCACATCAAAAAACTTGCAGAACTTTCTATTGATCGAATTTCTGTCACAAAACACCCTTTAGTGTATCGACAGCTGTCATCGGAAGGAAAAAAAGATATCCCCTTAGCACCCATTATTTTCTTACGGTGCTCCAGATTTTATGTCCGGGTTAAATCTTTCCCAAATGAAAGACTAAACCCTTCCACACACTTTTCCACAAATGAATATCTAGTAAATTCACGGAATGTAAGTGCACTATATAAGTATAATAAATACAAAACAATACAAGAACAATACGTCAATCCACCAGAAACATAATGGGAAAATATTTCACCGACTCCAGATATTTTCATATCAGAGGGTTCGGCTCTGATGAAATCCTAACTGGTCCGATAAATCCTACTGATCCCTCAATATAAATATTTAAAAAATCTTTCGTAATCCTACATGTATTTAAAATGACCGACTTTTGCATTTTTATGTACAAATTTTTTGACAAATCTAATACGCCTAAATTTTGAATGAGAGAGCTAGGTATAATGCCAGTAGCCGAAATAACAAATGGTAATATTTTTATAGTCTGAGAATGCCAAATTCTTTTAATCTCATTTCCTAAATCTGTATATTTTCTTATTTTTTCAGAAACAGTTTTCGGAATATTACAAGAATTTGGAATAGCGACATCAATGATATAAGTTATTTTTTTAATTTTGTCATGTAAAACTATATCGGGTCTATTATGACTAATTGTTCTGTCTGTTAGAATAGTTTTATCATAATAAATTTTATAAAATTCATTTTCTAAAAATGAATTTGGTTCATATTCATAATATGGTACATTACGGCAGTCAATCAAGTTATGTTTAATTACCAAACTTTGGTGAATTATTTTTAAAACTTGATTGTGCCTAAATGTATACTCGGACGGCGCTAATACAGAACATCCCGATATAATATGATCTATAGTTTCCGGAAAAGCCAAACATTTTCTACATAAATCATCATAAATCATATTACAATTATTACCATTATTATTTGTTTAGGTTTTACCATCGCAATTACAACTAGGATCTTGGTGACTTAGACTGGCTTTATAATGTAATATGATAATGTATTCTGTATCAGTTGGAATATCCTGCTTTGTGTTGACCTCCTGACCTTGCCATAGGTTGGTATGTATACCTGTTATGGATGGCCGTTAGACTGTAGACAAAAGGGCGTACTGAACAAGTCGGTCTTCACGATACTAATTATTATGAAGAAGATGACGTGAATCCCCTCCGTGGGGAAACATGATAAAATTCATAACAGTGGAATTAGCAATATAAAAACCGTTTTCTTTGTCACTTGCCATATTGAGCCACTTGATTTTTTTCACATGATTTCATGTGATTTTTTTCTGTTCAGCTTGAATTTCTAAGGCTTAAGTATTTTTTTAACTTTATAATTTATTTATTTATTTATTTATTTATTTATTGAAAAAAATAAGAAATACATGAAAACATAAGCTGCACATCTCACTAGGGGATTCCTGTATCGAGATATGCAGTTTTACAATAAAGTAATTTAAAAAAAAAAAAGAAACATACATATACCTAAACTTAAAAGAAATATAATAATAAACCTACAAAAGAAGCACTGAGTACAGTTATTTAAACATTACTAATTAATAATTATTACAGCTGGGCAGTATGCTCATTGTTGACAAAAATAACATTATACTGTAAACTAAATATTAAATATGTAAATACAAGGTACCTGTTGTGGCTTACCAGATGCAATAAGAGGGTGATCATACCACAGTAGCATTAAATTATTAACAAAAAATAAAGAATAATAAACAATTATGTAATAAATTTATAAAGTTTATGAAATAAATATAATATATTAAGTAAATATGTAGATATAAATAAATTAAACAAATAATATAATATAATATAATTATGAGTAAACAATAATAAACAATTTAATAATAATAAGTAAATAAACATAAGTAAATAAAGTACATAATAATTATGAGTAAATACTAATAAACAATTATAATATTGTATAGTAAGTAAATTATGGTACGAAAGAAGTAGATAATAGTAAGTAAATACTATAATAGTGATAACAAATCAGCAGTTTAAAAAATATATATATATATTTTAATATTTAAAGAATTTTTAGTTCTTCTAATGGCAGTGAGGCATGGAACTGACAGAGAAAGGTTGAAAGTATACTGAATGCTGTCGAAATGAGATCCTTATGGCGTACGTGTGGTAAAACCACTTATAATCGTGTAAGAAATGTGGAGATCCGCAAAGAATGCAAACCTAATGTAAGCGTAATGAGTAAGATTAATAATGGGACGCTCGGATGATTTGGGCATGTGGAACGTTGGAACGAATGAAAGAAGAAAGGAATGTAAGGAGAATATATGACGCAAATGTGAATAGAAATGTTAAAAAATAAAAATAGAAAATGAGGTGAAGAGAAAAAGGCGAAGACGCCCGAGGAAGAGGTGGCACAATCAAGTGAACCGGATACTTGAGTCGGGTCATTTTGTCAAGAGTCAGAATAATAGAAGAGTATGTGATGATATCTGGAAGCGCGGTTTGATGGTTAGTTAGTTCTTGTGATGGTGAAAAGACTAGCGATGTGAAGAACAGACAGATTATTGCCAAGTCCATAATTTAAGTAAAGTTGGCATTCTTTGGCCAGAGTGGTTAATTAGTAACCACTGCATATGAAACATTGGCGCCTGGTCTTCAAAGAACGGCGACATCTTCTAATTCAATCTCAAAATTGAATTTAATTCCATCTGTTCGTGCATAAAGTTGCAAAGGACCTCAAATGTTATATTTTACAATTCACGTTATTAACTCATCACCCGCAGGTGTGATGTGAATAATGGGGTATTTCCACGTATTTTTTTTATTGCTTAAAAAAATTAAGCAAAAAATTACGATGTTTACAGCATTTTTATTTTATTTTTATGTTGACGAATAAATTTTCTAGAGCGAGTTGAAGTTTACCATTTTTAAGTCACCGCTAAAACGATGATTTGGGGCGTGGCTATCGAGTGACGTCGTGAGTGCGGACGCTCCCTGACAGTGCTTATTTGTGCTGGTTTAGCCGGGCGTAGCCAGCGACGTCACAAACCCATTTGAAAAAACGGGCCGTTTTGATTTTGTCAGTTTTCGACCGTTTTTAAAATCAATAATATTGAATGAAAACATAAAAAACAAACATTTATACTAGGATGATTAAAATCAGAAAAATCGTCTTTAAATATTCCGTACATTTTCAATGGAATCCCTCGTTCGTGGAAATACCCCATTGCCGGTATAAATAATGCCTTTGTTTGTGACCAGAAAAATCCATTCAGTTTTATGCAGAGATACCTATTGTTTTATTTCTATTATTGCTCATCAAATGTTCCGCGCCTTGTTGACAATTTTATTATTGTTTGGCTTTCACGTGAAGTATTTTGTAGTATTTTTTTCTTTGTATTACCACAGGTGTGCCATTCATAATAGGTGACTATTTATAAGCTGATGGTTGTAAAGTATAATACATTCGCAAAATAGATTATTAAACCCTCTATATTTTGTATTTTCGATATTATGCATGGGACACTTACTGAAGAACTAATTAGGCGACTTGAGGCATTCGAGATGTGGATCTACAGAAGAATACTTAAAATAAGCTGGATGGACAGGGTTACGAATGAAGAGGTTATGGTTCGGATGAATAAAGAAAAATAAGTTATTAAAACTATAACAATCCGAAAACTTCAATATCTTGGACATGTGATGAGACATCCAGAGAAGTACGAGATCTTGCATCTCATAATGCAGGGATAGATTGCCGACTTTCTTAAGACGGGGCCCTGGAAGAACGAGAACCTCATGGCTGAAAAACCTGAGACAGTGGTTTGGTCAGTCTACTGTAAAGATGTTCGGGGCCGCAGTACACAAAGTCCGCATAGCCAACATGATCGCCAACACGGCACAAAAAGAAGATATTTGAAGCGCTCAGCGGAAGAGTGGCCCAACCCACAAAGATTCGTAATCAGCGAAACCATCATTTGTTAAATATTTTTGTCATATCTATGAATCCAAAGCGGCCCAATTTTAGTTTTAAAACTGAAATAAATAGCATGACCAAGGTATATAACCCAACGGATGTGGGTTGGGCCACTCTTCAGCTGAGCGCCTCATTTGTCAGTGGGTCAAAATATTTCCGCTCTGCAATAAAATCCAAATAATTCGAATATTTCTGAACGCATCCGAAAACTGAACCCTGTTTTTGATGGATAATAAAATACGCTTTCAAATTTTATAAATCGAAATAAACATAATTTTTGAAATATAAAAATTTTGCAATCACACATAAAATGTTTTAAAAATGGCTCACCTCACGTTTTTTCTAACTAAAATTACTGGTAACGAAAAAAAAACAGCACGTAAATATTGTGTTGGAAAGAGAAAACAACACGTTTTATATTTAAATCTAAAAGTTAACTACCAAAAAAATCAAATTTAACTTTTAGATTTAAATATAAAGCGTGTTGTTTTCTCTCTCCCACACCGTTTATATCATACTTCTCACTATGAACTAAGGGAGACACAACTATTTCTATGAGACCTATATGAGTTAATAGGAATAGCAAACAAATTAGCCAAAAGGGTTAATATTGATTTTTTTAATAAGCTGCAACAATTACAAACTTTTATGAATTAGGAAATTGTTAGAATTCTCACTTAGAAAAAAAAATAAGACTTTCAATTAACTAATATGTCACAGCACGCCCCTGTTTGTTAGCAGGTATTTATAATATTCATATGTTACGTTAATTGTATTTGCATGCAACTCTTTATACACAAAATACCATTATTCCTATCCTTTGTTTATGCACCTTTGTTGTCAGACACCTAAGAAATCAACTAACCATCACGCCGTTTCTCCGAAGGGGTAGGCAGAGAGGACCGTCAAGCAACTCGGTCTTGGCACACAATCGTTGCCTCACTCACATTCATACATCGTCTCATACATACTCGTCTATTATTTTGACTTTTGACATGGTCCGACTCAAGTATCTGATTCACTTGATCGTGCCATGTCTTCCTCGGGCGTCCCCGATTTCTTCTACCATTCACATTTGCGTCATATGTATATTCTTCTTACACTACTTTCTTCGTTCATTCGCTCAACATGTCTAATCTATCTGAGTGTCCCTTTCTTAATCTTACTCATAATGCTTACATCAGCCTTGTATTCTTTGCGGATCTCCACATTTCTCACACGATCATACATGGTTTTACCACACTTGTTTTACCACAATGCCTTAGGGATCTTATTTCTACAGCATTCAGTCTACTTTCACCCTTCCTTTGCCAGTTCCATGCCTCACTGCCATACATTAGGGTAGGTACCAGCACTCCATTGTTGACAGTTTTTTTATTAGCGCTAGCGGCATTCAGTCCTCCATTAATGGAGTTACCTGCATTTAACCTTCTTTCAATTTTTCTATCAGCCTTCCCGTCTTTAAAACATACACCCTGATGCACAAACTCATCCACCTGCTCCAAGTATTCATAATTCACTACTTACTTACACTGACTTAGTTCTAGAGTGGAAGATACTCTCGGTATCGCCCTGATGTAATACCACCATTCAGATTTGAAACGTTGCTTGAAATGGCTTTAGCCGTATTTGGTGATTACATCTGAAAAGCCAGGTTCCCCACCTTCCTCTTCCGCATCTCCTTCCCTTCTCCACAATCTATTGGGGATGCCATAGTCACACTCTCGAGACGGAAGCAGTTGGTGCGGTATAAATGTAAAAAACAAAAAAGTTCTTTGGAATTCTGAAGAGAAATTACATTTTATCGTAATGCGTGGCTTAAACGTCGAAAGACTGATGAATTTTGGTTGTCAACGATAGATTAATAAATAGAAAACACGGACGCTATCATTTGTCGTGAATTTATTTGCTGCGTGTTTTTTGCGAATGTTATTAATTCGCGTCGGTTTACATTTAAAAAACATTAGTATTCGCGTCGAGTGATAGTTGACGGAAGTTACATCAAGATAATGTATCGATACATGCGATGCACGAATGTGGAAAATGCTAACGTTGCATGTCCAGTATTCCAGTAGTCCATTTGCCAGCTCACACTAAACATGGTGACGTTCGCTTTTTTGTAATGAATAATGCATCCTGGAAGTTGTGGCTCATATTTTACTGCTCCATTCTAGAATATCAGAATCAGGCTATAACTTAAACTAATAACCAAAGAACTGTAGAATTGATGAAAATCGTCGTAATGTTTCCTTTTCCTTAACGTTTCGATGTGTCCTCTGTCACATAAGACCATCCGTCAATTTGTATAGTGATTTGTACATCTTTGAATTATGAAACCCTAACAATTGTTATGCACGAAGAAATCAAAATATTGTACTTAATCAATTTATTGAAATTCCCTTAAAATTTCAAAATCCAAACAATTTCAAAAACCTGAATTTTTGATCAGCTGTTTACGGTTAAAATTGTTAAAACATTGTTGTTGGGCTAATTCTCTCTTCCTGCAGAAGAATCGATAAGAACTCGTAGAATTACTCCGATAAGGCTAAGAATAATGCTAAATGAGACGATGTATGAATGTGAACGAGGCAAGGAGTGTGTGCCAAGACCGAGTTGTTTGGCGGTCCGTCCTTTCTGCCTACCCCTGCGTGGAAACGGCGTGATGGTTAGTTTAATGCTAAATCACTATCTTTTCTACGAATCGGTTAACATTATTTACACAAAAAATGTTTTGGATAAACTGAAGGCCTACCGTTTACACTAAGTAGAATTAAAAGAAAATTGTTAGTTACAGAATAAAAAAAATTACGCGTAAACAACTAAAAAATGTGTTTTTTCATAAGAAATGTTTGAACGCATATAAGAAACAACTTTTTAAACATATAATTTTGTGGCAAAAATTATCTATGACAGTTTCCATTGATTAACTTATTTTCTTTATAATGCAATTATTCACAAAATAAATAAAAACCACTTTTGAGCAATTTTTGTACCTATTACCTATATTCGTGGCGATATAAGGCACACTAAGTATACATGCATTTTTGGCTTGTGGCTTTCCTCTGAATTTCCTCTTACGGGTGCCCTTTTGTTTTTACTGGCTTCTAGACTTGTATCTACCTAATCACTGCACAACTCAGAATTTAAATAAAAGTGATCATTTACGAGCATATTGCTCATTCAGAGGCGACGCCGAGACACACCCAAGTCAGACACAAATCATTTTATGTATTGAGCATCTTATAAATAAAATAAATTAGACATTTACTAAGCAACGTGGAAAATAAAGTGCCCTGTCCTGTCCTATACAAAGTAGACCAATTTAAAAACAGACTGGAAACAAAATTCTTAACGACTATGTAATAATTACAATTACATGATAATATGGAAATCTTCAATTGCGTGCTGAATAAATATTTTAAAAATCTACGAAAAGGTGTGTTTCTAAAGTCAGGTCTCCAGCGACCGAACTTGAATAACAGAACTTGAAAATTAACTTTGAAATTTGATGAATTGTGAAACAACCCGTCTCCACAAATTTTATAGTTAATTTTCTGTTCTGTGAAAAATTTACCCAAGTTCTGTAATTATTCCATTATGGGTCATTGATTTTACAGAACTGGAATAGAAATTTTACAGAACTTGAAATTTAACATAGGAATTGGATGAATTGTTCTAATTCTGTGAAACAACCCGTCCGTAATTCTACTTGAACCATTTGGCATCCAGCTTTGTTTATAGTCAATCAAATAACTATTGTCTCCAGATTTGCCGATATTTGGATCTTCGGATTGGTGTGAGTCGCCGAGAATTGTAATTGGAGTATTTTCTTCAAGTCGTCAATTGTTGTCTTTAACACTTGTCTAAGTTTCAACCAATAAAGTGGTGTTATTAGAATGCATTTTTTTGGTTTTAAGTAAACGCACGACTCCGGCCCATTATGTAAATGGTGTTTTAGAAAAACCCCTTCGTGGTAATTTGTAAGTCACGTCGCTTATTTTAGCCTCCGCGTACATTACCGGCGTAAAGTATGAATATGTTACGCCTCTTTCCTACCTGATAACTTCCTGTCCAGAATTGCCCTATAATCTTGGCGGTTTCTACGACGGATCTACATAACAGTCTCATGTTATAAACACATAAATAATACGATCTGTCTGCCTGTTATCGAGTTATGGTAATAATTAAATAAAGCAGTGGGAAAACAATGGAGCGTTGCTTGATCCAAGTAAATATTTAATTAAGACGGTCAAAGTCGCAATGTCTTGTCCACTGGAGCATTTTTGGTCAAATTTTGGTCAATTTGCAAACACCCTCCGGCGTTCGCTGGCCAAAATGATGCCAATTTAAGCAGGTATTTTAAAACATTTATTGGAATTATTTCAAAAGTTCCCCCGCGTTACACACTTCGATTAATCACAAAGATAGTTTGGTATTTTTATTTTTAAAGAAGAGAAGTCTCACTTCTCATCTCAATTATTTGTTACTAACATTTCGGTAACCGAAATAATTGAAATATTTTTTCGTACAAATCATTGATCAGGTCATCATGTGTTATATGTTCGAATTTCAATTTATGTCTGTGACTATCATCTAGGCCAGTGATTCTTAACGGGGGCGCCAGCGCCCCTCTGAGGGCGTTTTGGAGGTCTGGGGGAGCGTTTTTTAATTTTTAGCATTTAGGGGGCGCTGCAGAAGTTCGAGTGGGCATTGTGTCAAAATAGAAAATAAGCCCATTCATGAGCTATGCACATTTACATATTGACACACTTTGTTAAGGTGCAACAATTTGACAATTCTGTTAAATAAACTTCACTTTCATGCACAAAAATTTAAACTGAGGCATACCCAATGGCAATCTAATAATAATGTGTTTTATTTATTTTTTATTTGTTGTCGGAAATCCATTGCTGCGTAAATGGCCGAAATTTTTAAATTTCGTTTCGGGGGCGCTAAATAATTTGACTGCGGTAAAGGGGGCGATTCTTTTTATACGGTTAAGAAACGCTGATATAGGCTATAGGCAATATGTACACATCATACTATTTTATATTCTCCTAATAGGTACAACCTACGCAAGTTTTAAAGTAAATAAATAATACGCAGAATTTATGTAGATTTGACACTGTACGCAGTTTATATGGCTCCATATTAAAATTAAAAAGTGTAAATATTACGTCAAATGTATTTAATGACTAGAAAAAAATTATAAACAATCCTCTCTTGATTCTTTTCCCACTTAACCATATTCCCCTCTCCTACGACCATGTAATTTCCTAAGAACATTGTTCTCGAATCATGTAGATTTTGTATCTATCTATCTAAAAGATTAATTATTAAACAGAAGAAGATTTGGAGTACTTTGGAAGCAATTTGTTGATTTTTTGCATGCAAACTATCTCGTTTTTAGGTAAAAAAAGGAATTGGACCGTTTCGGAAGTACATACTTATTGTTTTGTTGTGACGAAATTATCGGGGTTTGTCAGTGGAACTATGTAATTATATTGTGGTAGTGTCGTTTTCTTCTTCGCAGAAATAAAGTGGCAAGACTATCCTTTTTCCTTGCGTACCTTGTTTTTTCCTACACATAAACCAATTACAGCAAACACCATTTCGTCTCGTTTGGTTTTTAATATTTACAGTCCATTACAAATGCATCTGAAGCTGTAATTCGTGAACAGTTTAGGATGGAACATCCACTTTGGGAAATTTACACTTATCCACTGACTATTAGATTAATACAACCATTGGACGTATTTTTGAACTAGTATCAAAATTCGATAATTTGGGGATATATTTAAACCGAATTTCTAGGTCTGCGCGTTATGAGAATGTGAATCTAAATACGAACTCAATTGTAGATGTCTTTTTAACCTTGATGATGAGTCAATTGTTGGTTCGATCCGCACGCGTTGAGAAAGTGACGGGTCCCATAATTCAGTTGTCTGAACTGCACTCTTTATTGATCGGTTCCCATCACGGATTCGGTGTTACTGGGTCGGAGATTGTGTACAGACCAAAACACTGACTAATTTGATAGCCATTCATTATTGATGGTATGTACGCCTCTCGCCTTTATTGGTGGGAAGTAGTAGTGAACCTCGTGTGAGAATACTTCCGATTCAGGGGAAAAGGTTTTAATAAGCCCTTTAAATCCAATGGTTTTTCGTAATAGGTCGCTAGCGTTATTTTCTTAAAATTTAAATTATTGTCCGACTGATTAATTATCAGATTTCTTATTTTGGCATTCTTATCTCCTCAGGCCTCGGGCTTATTCTGTCAGGTCAGAAAATTTCCGCTTTGCAATAAAATCGAAATAAATTATTTCTGAATGTATTTCATCGTGAAAATGATGAAGTACCTACGCTGTCAGATGTTATTATTAGAAATAAAAGTATAATTTTTGAAATATTAAAATTTATAATGCAAACATAAAAGTCTTATGGCTCACCTTAAGTTTTTTTTTTAAATGTATCACTTCACCTTTTGGTCGTGACATAAAAAAAAATAATAAATAAAAGTTTAACAATATTTTCTCAAATTGCGGTCGGAAACTTTGGTTTCAAAGAGGCGCAAGATTTTTTGTGGTTAGCTTCTAGATTTTGAGTATAATGCGTGGAGTTTTTTTTCTTTCTAACACCGTTTAGAAATATTTGTCACCATGACAGTAATGGAGATACAACGATTTCCATGAGACCTATGTGAACTATTTCCAAAAACGAACAAATTAGCCTGAGGGATTAAAGTTTGGGAAGATAGGTGTATAAATTGTAACAAAGGTTATTGAAAGGGTAATTAAATGTATCTACTGTTAAATCTGTCTTCAATAGCACCATGTTAGAACAACTGTTCTGCCATGTGGTATCTTGTACAAGTCGTGGTAACAACCACGGCTGAAGTTTCAGGCACATACAAGCAAACCACAGTATTTCAAGAGGAATGGGCTTATTCTTATATACTCGTACTTTGATATTTTTGCATTATGTTAAATCCATTCGTTGCTCCAAGTAAGTCCATATGGTACATGAACCTTGGATAAGTTCCAAGCGTCCGCATGAGATACACCTGAGGATTTTTCTTTTTCTGGATTTATTACAGTGTATTAATGAATTTATTTTGGTGCGGAGTCTATACACCACTAGCATACTCTTGATTCCTATTATCCTTGATTCACTTTGTTTTTCTTACCAACGACATTCCTCTCTCCCATTCCCCCGGACCAAATATACTTTTTTAACTGTGAATTATTGATCACAGACAATACAGACGTGCATAGTTGACATTTAAATATCAGTACATCCTCTTATTTGTTTCTGATGCGTAATTTTGGGTTTTTTCTGCAATCTGTTGTGATATTCTGAGAAGTACTTTAAAATCTGTATTTCCACAATTTGTGCATACTAACTACTAATTGTAGCATCATTTTCATTGTTCTGTAATGATTGTATTATAATGGTAATGTTAGCTTCCCTCTTTACTATAAAATAACAATTGTTAAATAAAATGTCGCGGTTGATTATATTTGTTAGGTGGGTTTTTCCCCGAATCCTGTTGAGGATTATAATTTTCTTCATTTTCTTGTGGTATAATTTATTTTTTTATTCGTCATGGTTTATTTTAAATGTATTAATGTGCGAAGCCAATAATTTTCTTCTCATTTAATTTAAAATAGTACCCAATATATCTACATAGTATAAAATATAGTATAGGTTATATTCAATATTAGCTAATATAACCAAAAGGATCACTTTTCTGTCATTTTTAATGTAATTAAGTGCATAAGAAGAACATGCAAAACCTTTGTTTTTAAGTATCTCAAGTCCCCGGCGTTTACGCAGTGTTTAAAAATCTGGTGAAGACTCTAATTTTTATAGGGATGGGGATTTCGCGTAGAGTCACCTTCCTCTTGTTTTGAAGGTCATGTGTGCAAAATTACATCAATTTTGGAATATAACTGTAAATTTGTGTAAAAATAAAATCCATTCTTCCCGCCACACACTTTTCTTTATGTAAATAGATTTGTAAATGGGTAAGCCTGTTTTAAATATAGCAAAACATAAGATTACTCTGAGATGATTTACTTTAAAAATAAAAACAAACAAGAAAACTAAAGTTTCCAGTTAAATATTGATGGCCCTACTTATAAAGAAACAGGCCATTTTTTGTTTCAGTTTCCAATTTCTTTGCTTGATGGCATTTGTGCAAACCAAATGATCTACTTACTCTCATCTGAATATAATTAACAAATTATTATCTATCGTCGACATCGTAATTGATTTGGCACTTCCGAATTATTGAAAACAAATAAAAACAACATTGTAGATCGTTGTAATGTAGCTTTGTATAGATGTTGGTTTCATTGCAGTTTTTTTAAGGATTTCTTGCAGGTTTTCTTTTTAAAAAAAAACAAACACTTGCTGTGGTCAATATCCATGGCATCCTTTAATATTCCCAAACCGATGGGATTTTAATATTTCTATTTTTGAAACTGTTAATTCGTGGTGGAAGTCCATTATAATAGATTATAATAAAACAAATAAAAAACTTTATTCCACTTAATTTTATTTGACCGTAACCGGTTTCAGCTCGTCAGAGCCATCTTCAGACTGGTACAAATAATTCTTAGCCTACGTTTTATATACATAACATATGGGGGAGGGGGAGAGGGGTAGTCTACAAGGATTTTAATGAATTATTTTTGTTACTGAATCGTTTTAGACTGACGAATTTCTAAGTATTTTGGTTATTCCAGTGGGCTAATTACTTAGGGTTTGTAGCTCACTTCAATATCTATTGATTAGGGAAAAACCTTACAAGTAGTTTGAATTATTAATTTATTTTATTGTCAAATCGTTATTATACATTTCTATGATCAATGGGATTTTTTAATTGCTTTTTGAAGGGATGCATGTTTACATTGGAGTGGGAATGGTCAAACCTAAATACATATTTTAATTTCAAAATTATTATGAAAATTATACCGGATAAAAACCTGGTGTTTCAGTAAATGATTCTAATAGCTTATTAATTACAAAGTTACTTTTTGAAGGGATGCATGTTTACATTAGATTAGGAATGGTTTAAACTAAATACATATTTTTAAATTTCGAAATTATTATGAAAATTAAAATGGATACAAAAGCGGAGACTTAGCAAATGATTCTAATTGTTTATTCATTACAAAGTTAACTTTAAAATTAGTCCATTAATAATTCAAACTACTTGTAAGGTTTTTCCCTAATCAATAGATATTGAAGTGAGCTACAAACCCTAAGTAATTAGCCCACTGGAATAACCAAAATACTTAGAAATTCGGCAGTCTAAAACGACTCAGTAACAAAAATAATTCATTAAAATCCTTGTAGACTACCCCTCTCCCCCTCCCCCATATGTTATGTATATAAACCGTAGGCTAAGAATTATTTGTACCAGTCTGAAGATGGCTCTGACGAGCTGAAACCGGTTACGGTCAAATAAAATTAAGTGGAATAAAGTTTTTTATTTGTTTTATTATAATCTATTACGATGGGATTTTGTTTTTTAACATTGTTTGACCTACAAACTGATTTCAGTCGAACGGTCGACAGTTATGGTCAAATCAGGTTTCGCATTGTATTCAAATGAGGTCGTCTACATGCCCAAATTATCATACCTTAAAGGCCTATCTTACGAAGGCAGTGGGTTTCCCAAAATTCCTTTGGTATCCGGGACAGGGACCGAAATAGAATAAATTCTGCTAACATGGATAAAATAAGACCCAACCCACATCCTTGAGGAACGCTGGAATGTGTTCTCCCCGGTATTCTTTTTCATGTGTTTTAAATCAACCTCTTACCTTTTTGTTATTCAATGTACATTATTAAATTTCCATAACTTTAAAGCCTATTATAAAGTGGTGGGTTTCCCGAAATTGTTTTTGGCATCCGGTGAACAAATACAATGAAAGTTTTTGGACCTAACCGCATCCTGGAGTAGTCTTACCTCTACGGAATTGTCTTGTTCTTGTTTTAACCCTGCATTTTTTTTGTTCTGTTTTCACCCTCGTATCCTTTTATCGTTGTCTGTTGAATGTCGATACATTCTTATGCAAATTAAAGTGCTCTAAAATGCGTGGACGAACAATAATAATACGCATTGTGTTCCGTTTTATAATATTTTTCCTTTAAGGCTAGCGTTAGGAATTTTAGATGGGGGACAGAGTCGTTAAATACTCGTAGATTGACCGATTTGGATGGTTCGGTGGGGTAAAGTTTGCCTGAACATTCATCAAAATATAAAATACTAGTGAAATATCTAGTATAACCCTAATCTTTATTTTTGAACGAGATATTTCATAAATTGCTCGTGACTTGGAGGCTTATTGGTTTTCGGTCCCTTAAAAGTGACATAATTTTTTAATTTTTATAAGAAAAACTTTCTTTTTATACTTTTTTGAAGGTTATTCTCATCAGTGAAATATATCATATTAGAATAAGTTAACAATAATAATCTAAACGAAAATATGAAAGAGAACAAGACACAGAAAAACAGAAAAAGACAATGGTCGCAATTGGGACTCGAACCCAGACCTCTCCGTCTAACCGGGACGAGCGCGTTAACCAATTTCGCTATTGCCACCTTCTGTCAAAGCCGTCATTTTTGTCAATCTCATATTTTTTAATTTTAGAATTACATTATTATCAACTAATTATTATTCTCCATATTACGGGCAACTACCCTTTTAATTGGAAACAATCATTCTAAGAATTGGTTTGTAACCTGGATAGCGTCTCGGATAGATATATCCGAATTTATTTATATGGAACAATTGACTTTTATGGAGAAAAATAATTAGTTGATAATAATGTAACTCTAAAATTTGAAAATATGAGGTTGACAAATATGACGGCTTTGACAGAAGGTGGCAATAGCGAAATAGGTTAACGCGCTCGTCCCGGTTAGACGGAGAGGTCTGGGTTCGAGTCCCAGTTGCGACCATTCTCTTTTTCTGTTTTTCTGTGTCTTGTTCTCTTTCATATTTTCGTTTAGATTATTATTGTTCACTTATTCTAATATGACATCATTTTTTGCTCAGGAAACACTAATTTAGATGCCACTTCATCAGTAGCCACTCCTACAAAAGCACGGTAATACAATAACGTTAATGATACTATGTATACTACTCGTATATTACTAGTGAAATTGCATATAGCGGATCTAAACAACACAACCGCTTCATGGTAGTAGGTAGCCAAGATTTTTTTTGCAAATTTTATGCCATTATCGAAAATTGATGTGAATTTAAGGGATGCCTGGATTCAAAAAGTTCAATTTCGTCTAAAATTCACGTATTGTACATACCATGTATGACCTAAATAAATGTGTGCAATAATAACCCTTTTTTTGGTTAGTGACACTCTTTCAAGAACAAAAAACAAAAAATAGTTTAGTTTGCTGTTCTAATCAAATGTTGTAATCGATTCACTGTGCGGAAGTCGATGCACGAATCCCAAATTACATATTATCTTTAATATATATGTGTGCAAGTCCGCGATGGTTTATATATATACTATTGAGCTCTAGCGTTATGAAATTATTTCCTATGCTATTCAACAGATTGCGATGACACTGGTGAGTTGTTATGCGCACGCCCTTGAAGGTTTCTATATATACTGGTGGGATCTGGTGTTATGAAATTTGTAAAAAAATTAGGTGACGCGCAAGTTGTTTGAAAAATAAGTGGATTTCACGTAGTTTGGCGGCAGAGAGGGAAGTCGGGAGGGGATTCCAAGAGGGGAGGAGGCGAAGGAAAGGGGGGGGAATGTAGAGTGAGCGCGGGAGGTGAGGGTAATCGCCGGACGGATACATGCGAAAGAGTGGAGGGGGAAGCCGGGGAAGGTGGAGTGGGAACGCGGGAAGGGAAGGGGTCAAGGGAACAATTCCTTTATTTAAATGGCATTACACGCATGCCGGGAACTCGCTACTTTTCTATAAATTTGTTATTATCGGAACCTTCAGATGTCTTGTAAAACAAGACGAGCCACGACACGCGTTTTTTTTTAATTCGCTCATTCGGATATAACAAAATCTTAACAGTTTTTTCTGTTCTTTGTCGTTGTTTATTTGTTACCAGTAACTTTTTTTGTTGTTGTTGTGAAGAACATCATATTACGTGTTGTTATAATTTATAATTAACAAGGCGCAGAGGCTTAAATCATGTCCAATACTGAATGGACTGCAAATTAATGAGACCGATGTCCTGCAATTCTGCATTCTTAATCAACTTTTTGCCGTAATTTATTATAAATACCATACTTATACAAAACAGCAATTAATCAGGTAAGGTCGTCTAAGTCACCTTCAATGAAAGTCATCAGTAATACGGAGATATTGTTACCGAGATATACATCTATTCGTAATCAATGATCATTCTAGATTGTGGTGACTTCTGTGAAATAAACCATAAGCTATGAATGATTGCATGTTACCGCACCCAATGTGTGGACTTAATTGATTTCAAGGTCGGTTTCACGTGATTTTACTGTGATCTTGGGTTTAATTATTTAACTATTAACATAAACCATTTTTTTAGTAGGTATATCAGTTTTGAAACGGTCCTTTCTATCATTCATATCCTCCACACGACGCGCGACGTCTCCAATCCTATTTTCAACACTTTTTGGGACATAAAACTAACTCGTTCCCAGGTTCATGGCGGTGAATACGCTTGCTCACCTACGCCATGGCGAGCCGGGTCGGATTCAGGGGGACCTAACCTAGACCTCACCAGTCCTCATCACTTCTGAACACATTGACCAGATTTCTACCCGTAAATTTTTTTACTACTTTTCTACTAAGCATACGTTTTTCCTTCCCAGAACTTCCCCTCTTTCCTTTCATTAATAAGACTCTCCACACAGCATCCCCAAAGATTACAGGCCCTGAGGGATTTTTTTTCCTGTGTGGAAGATATTGTAAAAAGAAAATAAAAATAAAAATCTTTGCCAATCACTAGCCTTGTTAAGTAGTTTTTCACGTGTTAAAATATAGCACATTAATTTATCTTTGCTTTTCTTCTTTTTCAGGTAAGACTAGACAAATTAAGCATCAATATGTGTATCGACGTACGGAACTAATGTAAGTTATTTTATTTTATAATTATGTATTTATTTACGACGCTTTTTCAATAATCCACCACAGTGTTAAGAGTGCTCTAAGATTGATATTTCGAAAAAAAAAATCGTAAGAAAATTGTAACTTCACTTTTCATCTCGTACAATTGTACACAAACCATTAGCACTTTCTCCTAAAATGCAAACAACCATAAAAAAGTTCTTGCCACATCGATCTATTATCGTAAATAATTTAAAAAATCAGAGTGTGCAATTCACATGCGGTAGAATTGAAACCTTCAGAAAACCAAAGACAAGAGTGGGAAGGCTACGAAGCACCTCACAAAGAGAAGATCGATTATACTATCCCATTATCTCGCCGGCTAAATCATATACATGTATGTGTTTGTCTCTTTTTAGTGTCGCTTTTTGGTTTCATCGAGTTTCAAATCACAACGGTGCTAAAGAAGTTTTCACTTCAAAAATGATTCAAGCACATTCCTAGGCGCAACTGCATCTTCTTTGGTCTCCTGTTTAAAATGTTTCATTGGAGAGTGTTTTAATAATATTGTCTTCAACGATTAAATATTGAGGATTTTCTCATCAAGATAATTCACTATAAAAATTATTGAATATCAATACTATCGAGTTTATATTTAATTTCTAAGTTTCTTTTTATCATTATTTGCCCAATTTTAGGTAATTGACGCCCTTGGTGTGATTTTCAACAATAAACAGAGCCCCGTTGTTAAAACGATATGCTGTGATATCCATTTCTTCTAATAGAAATGACTCAAATTAGCAAACAATTTGATGCCATTTTGCATACAGATAGACCTTAAACCAGTAGCTATTTCTGTTTTTACATAAAAGCGTGCCGACATTCTCCGAGTCTTCAGTTAATTGAGCTGGGATACATTCTGTTGCAAGACCAGATTACCAGATGCTCCGGCGTTCTGAGTCGATCTGAAGCGCCAAGGCCGCTCATCGTCAAATCACGTCTGACCTTACCATCTCTATGCCAAGTTCAATGGAGCCGCCGTACTACTGGAACTAGTTGTAATATGTACTTGATAGTACTCTTCTGGGTAGTAGTGTCCGTTGCGTAGCATCGCGTCGTATCGGCTCTCTACTAGCTCATCGCTTTGCCTACCAGCGCACAATGGTCCGCATCGCGATGGTTGGACAAAAAACTACTTTGATAATAGTAAAATTTTCTGAAAGACGTTGTTTCTTGATAGGTATGTCGGGCTTTAGTGTGATTTTATGATTTCTTTTATTAAAGCTGCAAAAGTTTATTCGTCCATTTTAAGTCTTAAAAATATATTTACCCTTTGCGATTGATATAAGTCGTTATTTATTTTCAAACCCAATTTTTTTTTCCAAAAACGTGATTTTAGACGAGTGCTTTTGTTGGGTTTTTTTACATAAGCTTCACACAGTAGGCCCTGAAGAAAAAATCCCTTAGGGTCTATGTCATCTTTTAGGGATGCTGTGTGTGGAGGGTCTTTTAGGGAGAGGAAGTTCTGGGAAAGAAAAAGGTGTTAGGGGTGGGTAGCAAACTGGGGAGTCAATGTGTCCAGGAGTGGCGGTCGCTTGAATCCATCCCTTCTACTGCGATGCAAGGCGATAGGTACAGTCTCTCCCAATCCGACACGCCACGCAATATGTGGGTAAAAGCATTAATCGTCAAGACCTGGACAAATCTCGCCCCATCAAACCGGTCACCCCAGCAAAGGCGTCAAACGTAGCGAACCACTTAGGGTGACTATGGCAGGGTTATCCAATAAACGGCGGCGGTACCCATATTTTGGATTAAGTACCAAATAATTTTTTTTTTTTTGTAATTAGGCAATCCACCCTAAAAAGAGTGTTTTGTGATTACATTTCTTAGGAATATCGGTAAGAGAAAAACTTTAACCTGATGGAAAAAATAATTTTTAAGATTGTTAATTTTAATATCACCTTAAAAAATATCATAATTCAAACATTTTGTATTACATCTAAGTACCTACCTTAGTATCTTTACCTGACCAATTTTTTTCACAAATATATTTGGTCAGTTAAAGTTGCGATTCGAAGCACTGTGCAATGACGCGAGGCGACGGACCATAACTTACTTACGGTGCTCTCTGCTCTTGCACCGCGGGCGGGTTGCGCAATGACCGTGCGTCGGGGTTACCTCCTAGTCTAGGAGGTCGATCTCGGACTGATGTTTGAACTCTGGCAATGATTCTTCTCTAGGTCGGGTCTCTAGTGTCTAGGTGGGATTAAAGTTTGGATTACACATAAAAAATGTGATTATTTCCCCTTCCTTGTGATTTCTTAGTAATACTTTACAATTGGTCTTATTAGTAATTCTTGGCCATTGGAATTTTCAACTGGAGACTTTATGATCAATTGCCTTATCGTATCTTAATAAGTACATACAAACGATTGGTTAGAAGTTATAACGTTCTTCTTCCCAAGTCGGTTCCTCATTGCTGAGATTGGTGACCCCTACTTCAATTTCTATGGTGGATAAGGTTCCTCCACTTCACATGGAAAAGTACGTATATGTGCGTAGAGAAACGCGGATGGAAATGCGGGCAGGTATAGGTACCACCGCCCGGGGAACCAAAACCTCTGCCATAGGCCACCCCAAGAAGTAAGCAAGGGTGCCCGCGTTCATGGGGATGAGGTTTCTCCCAATATTGGTGGCGGATACGTCTGCCCACCAGCTGCATTGTAGGCCGTATCGGGAGAGCTAGTGAGAGGATTGAGGAAGTCCCTTTAAGCTTTCCAGCCTGACTCTCGGAACATCGCCTTTCACCGCAGTGGGACAGTCCCTCCTGGACACACTGGCCAGATTCCTAACCACCCCTCATACCTTTTTCCTTTCCAGAACTTCCTGTCCTGAAAAGTCCCTCCCCACAGCATCCCCAAGATGTTATAGGCCCTGAGGGGAAATATTTTTCTCAGGACCTCGTGTGTGGAGCTAATGTAGAAAAAAAAAGTAAAGTAAAAAAAATAAGACAATTTTTAACCTTAAAAAAGAAAACAAACAAACCATGTCCTGTAATATTTTGAGTTTTGATAAGTAATTATTATTTATGGTAGCATAAGTTTAATATTATATTCTTAACCGCTCGAAGTTGTGGGTCTTCCTGGAACAGTATTAAAAAATATAATACTTGCGGATATTATTTATGAAATGGCACAATAGTATTGATTTTTACGAGCGTGTTTATTTTATTGTTAGCAAAAGTATTTTTAGAAAAGCACTCTCGTACAAAACCATAATATTGCCTTACTGACACATAAACTAGAAGGCTTGACCTTTTCCGACCTTCGTACTATCTTATACCGCGATGATTCCATGAATTCACTGGCGACCATAAACGCCGTAATAAAACCACGCATAAAGTTGTGAATACGAATACCTTAAGTTACGCACCGAATGACATTTCAACTCCGACTTGAAATACTTACCAAGTTTAGTGGAGATAAATAGAATGCAAATTTCCTTGAATCAACCTACCTACGGCGAATTCCTCGTGAATTAACCCTCAAAATGCCGAGCTTCTTGGATGGCGTGTGCCAGAAATGCCGCCCCCTTTTTTTAGATCTATCTCTAATATTTGTTTTGATTTTTTTTAATCTTTAGCTCCCCAGAGTAGGTCCCGAGGAAAATAATCTTACTTATGGCCTATGTCGTCTTAGGGGATGCTGTATAGTGTGTCTTTTTAAGGAAAGGAAGGAGAGGAAGTTCTGGGAGAACTTCGGAAGTTCTGAAGAATTATAAGAAGTATGAGGGATGGATAGGAATATGGGGTCAATTTCAGAATAGCATTTATTCCCAAACATGGAAACACCTCAGCACAGGTTTGCCTAGTGAGGTTTTCACAAAATACTACTAGGGACTTACCTATATACATACAATTACAGATCATTAACTTTTTTTCTTATTACTAAACTTAATATCTATGTAAACAATGTAATAATCTGTAATGTGTATGTTCAAGAATAGAAATAAAATAAATTAATTTCTCGGAGTGACAGGCGTATGAATCCACCCGTCCTCCCAATTGCGGTGCAAGACGATGAATTGAGAAAGTCCGGCTGGAAAAGTCAAAATGATGTCTCAACCAGTCTCGCTATCCGTCCCGCCACTTAGCAGGTGGGCAGACACTTCAGCCGCCCAGAGCCGGAAAAACGTCACCCCATGAACGCGGGCACCCCTCCTAAGTCACCAAACGTGGCAAACCACTTTGGGTGACTTATGGCAGAGGTGTTGATTATCTGGTAAATGGTTCACGGGGCGCAGGTACCCATACTCGCCTCCCAAATTGATACTTACAATTCGTGGTGGAATTCCATTACAATAATACTAACAGACCCGGCTATACGTTGCTGTGGCTAACGAAATACAACGCCATTACCCAACATTTATAACCAACGCGTCTCTTAATTTGCATACATATCAAATCCACATCGCCCGCTTGCCAGCCCGCTGCCCGCATATATTATATATTTCAACCAATTTACACAAAACCTTGGCAAATTATATATCTAAAAATCTTCCTTATGAATCACTCTATCTATTGGTGAAACCGCATATAAATCCGTTGCGTAGTTTAAAAGATCTAAGGGTACAGACAGCGGGAGCGACTTTACTTAATATTTTTTTTATTTCTTTTATTTTTTATTTTTTATTTTAGCGAGTATATAAAATAATTGTTACATACAAGATATAATGGTGAAATTAAGTATAAATTATTGTATTTCTTAGTCCTCCTCACTAGGGGGTCCTGTGCCGAGGTGGACTAAAGTTATTTAAATATGGTTTATTTGTCTTCTACGTCGTTTTTAGTGTCTTCATTAGGGTTTTTTCGTTGACCTCTTTTAGCCATATTTTTATTCTTGATTTGTATTCATTAGGATTTTTTATTAGTTTTATGTCTTGGGGAAGGATGTTATGGAGTTTTGTTGCAAAGTATGTATAGTTTCTTTGTCCGAAAGTGGTTTTATAACTTGGAATATTTTTTATATCGTTTTTATTCGATCTAATGTTATGCATACATGGTCTAGTAGAGGATTCATTATTTTTGAAAAGCTTTAATACATATGGTACGTCGAAGCTATTGAAAATTTCAATTGAAGGCGTTCTAATTGGTGCTTTCAATATGGTCTTTATGATTCCTTTTTGAATCGTATTCAGATTGTGGAGGTACGTATGTATAGCAGATCACCATACTATGATTCCATATTCAATTCGAGAATGACATAACGCGTAGTAGACCTTTTTCATATCCTTTTTATTTACCACGTTTCTTAGATTTTTAAAGAAATATATAAGGCTTGTGAGTTTTTCCGTAATACCTTTAATATGTAGGTCCCATCTAAGATTTTCGTCAATTATTACTCCGAGATATTTTATGTTTTGCGTTTTTTCGATGACGGGGCAGTAACATTGTATATTATTTCCATGGCATTCGTGTAGTTTTAGTGATTTTATTGGTTGGCTCCGTGCGTTTATTGAAAATGTTATTTATTTAGTTTTGCTTATATTGAGGGTAAGCGAGTTGATTTTAAGCCAATTTTTAAGTGCACTAAGCCCTTGTTCAGCCTCATTAAATGTATCCGTCCAATTTTCTTCTTGAAATAATAAAACAGTATCATCAGCAAAACTGATTATGTTTCCTTTAATGATAAGGTTATGTAAATCGTTGATATAGATAATGAACAGAATCGGTCCCAGTACACTTCCTTGAGGGACGCCATAGTTTAAAGATAGTAGTTTGCTCTTTTGTTTACCAATTTGTACTTGTTGTTTTCGCCCTGTTATATATGACTCTAATAAGTTCATTGTTGTTTCGGCCATTCCTATTTTTTTTTAGCTTAGTTAGTAATATTTTATGGTCTATTGTGTCAAAAGCTTTTTGAAGATCTATGAATAAAGCCAAATATACTATGTAATGATATTCAAACGATTTAAAACATTTCTACTTAATTTATTTGTGACTGTACCGTCTGATGTAAAAATTACCTACTAGTTATATTTCAAAATAAATATTTTTAAAATGTTAATTTTTCCTATTCTTAATCGTATTCTTACGACACTTATAAGCTTCAGTATTTTACTAAAATCTGAACCCCAATTTCCCAACAATCAACTACTTGAACTTGCTACAGTTTTGTACTAAGTGTGCGATTTGTTCAAACAACGATCGTTATTTCTGGAGTTTCTGTCGATCCCAAGAACAACGATAAATCGTTTGATAGCACCCAGAGGGTTAAGCGTAACTCTCGAATCGCTTTTGTTGCCGAGTGGTGATATCCCCGCGCGGACACAATGGGCCTTGTCTCGGCTGTTAAATGTATGCCAACGACCCCAAGGTCGCCGTTTCGCCGTAAAACTGACATATTTAATGACCTCTTGGATTTTTAGTGAGTTCTTATGTTACGTTGGTGAGAAATTCCTTCGGCCGGGTTAGTATTCAAATAAATGTATAGAATTTGTTTATTGTATTGAAGAAGAAAATCGAATTGTGTTTTAAAGCGTTCCAAAAAGGTGCTTTTCATTTTCACTCGACATGTATACAGGTTGATAGGTAGGTATGTTGAGTTAAAATATGTGTGGAATTTTTTATAAACTATGGCATCTTCAATCGGGGAATGTTGTAAGGTTGTAAGGAGTGGGGAGGGGAAGGAGATGGGTAAGAGGAGGGTTAGAAAATACCTGGCTCTTCAGATCTGGTCATGATTCTGAATGGTGGCCTTTCAGTTGGGAGATATTTCAAGGGATATTTACTGAGTAAACTGTTGCATGACTTCTCGTCCAGTATCTTTAATCATGGGATTAACATGGCGGTTAAAAGAGACAGAAAGTTGTTTTGAGGAATTAGTGACATTGATCCCTTCGGCACGGGTGCACACTGGGGAAACAAGCCAAACGCTCGCCCAAAAAACGTACGCAGATGGCATTTATCACATTATCGGCTGTGAAACGATTTTCCGGGCTCTGTGTTCCCTCCCTCCCTGGACGTCTTCAAGACCCATGTTCACTCCTTCCTCTCCTCAACGGAACCCTCGCACAGCATCCTCAAAGACGGCAAGACCTGAGGGAAATTATTTTTTTAATGGCCTCCTGTGTGGAGTTAATGGAAAAATAAATTTTGAAAAAGTACTAGTAGCGTATTTATTTATTTATTTATTTATTACACGCCCTAGTGGGCTTTTCTTATAAAATTTTTACAAACTATTTGTTAAAAGTAAATACTTAAAAATTTAAACCATAAAGAAAAATATAAAGATAATGACAAAGAACGTTGAAACAAAACAAAATATATAGAAAAAAATGTAAACAGAAACTAAGAATCCTCACAATTGAATTTAAAAGATTCTACCATACAAAATAGTAGCAGCATATAAGTTATTTGGTAGTATGTACCTACCAAATAACTTCTTTGCTCTGGTCTACTTGTGTATTAAAAAATAAAAGTGATAAAATAAACAACATTTATGCTGATTAGATTTGAGATGAAATATATCGCCCAGATTAAAATATTTATTTCTGAGACTGTGAAGTCTCGGAATCGGAGAATTTTGATAAGCTAGTGTCCTGGTGTTATTGAAGTAAAAGGGTAATAAATGTCGGCATGATTTTTTGGGAACATGGATATTGATAAATTGAAGTAATTCAGGACAGTCAATTTTGTAATGCAATATTTTATGTTATAGTATTAAATCCGTGCTTTTTCTTCTTTCTGAAAGTTTCAATTGTGACATTTTATCCAGGAGGTAATTGTAATGTTGTTCCTGTATTGTTGTTCCTCGACGGTGTTGAATCAGACAATAAACACTACTCAAAGAATAGCCTTATCGACGGTTTACCTACTCAGAGGTGGTGAAATAACCATTTGGGGGTGGGTGTCTTAACACTTTCTAGTACTTTTTTTAAAAAAAGTCTTAAATTCCCGGGTTACGAATAACCTGACAATATTTGAAAATCTCCTACTACCACCACAGTAAGCGGAAAAGGTTGCTTGTGTTGTGTTGGATGTCTTAGCCAGCCGAGGAACTGAACACGAACATGCGATTCAAACGCGATGCCAACTCGGCCCCTAACCGGAATTAATTATTAGTTGATTTTTCCCATCTCATTGGTTTTGAATATAATAATGTAGGTATTGAATATATATAACCAGTACCTACCAGTGTCCCTGTAGGTATATCTCAGCCCAGTAGGTAAAAAGTTCATGGTGATAACCCTCCATTATCTTATATAGATTTCCCAATGCATAGGTACCTTCTTATCGTCTATCGTTCACAGCTTCATTTGTATTCTCGCTAAAGGTGTGAAAAAGTGTGTTGAAACTACACTAGCAGGTATTTCATTCTAGTTTACATTAATTATTCATCAATCTTCAAGGAAAAAAATTAAGTCATAATGTCTTTAATTCACGTGACGATAAGCGATTGGTTTTAGAACAATAAAACATTATTAAAATTTCGATATACAGCAGTCACTTGTTTGACATTTTAATTAAATAAATCAATAACTTCGTTATAACCACGAAATTTTATCTATTTTATTAATATCGCACAGTTTCGCTTAACACAACCATCACCAGGGTACAAAATTAAAATAATCAGAAAATACATACATTGTGTGAGCTGATGAAGGTGTAAAACGTAACATAAAATAAAGGAACTGTGAGAAAGCTGAATGGTGGTCTCTCACCAAGGCTTTACTGAGAGTATCTTTCACCCTGGAACGTGCGACAAATATATCTTATATAATTTTTAATTATTAAATTGTGAAATTGCACAAATTAATCAAACAAAATTCATTTGCCATCGCCGGGATTTTGTGCCACGACTTCCATATTCGTTGCCAATGATCGTAACTCGTAACCATTATACCATAGAGGCCGTTTTTATTTATCTATTTGTTAGCCAAATAACAAATTATTATCAATCACTGTAATTCTAACAAATACCAGTTATTTATTTATTTTCCAGAAACAAACAGTACATAATTACATGTTAGAAAGTAGTTACAAGTTGTAGAATTAATACAATAATTAGTACAAATGACATGTCGCTGTTATATAATATATGTTTTTATATGACAAATTATAAATTTTACCTATATTAAATTAGTAAATTATTTAAATCTAAAAACACACAAAATTTGTGAAAGTGCAACAAAACCATCTTATTATTTCGAGCAATATAGGTATATAGAGTTAATCAATCTCGAATGCTTTCTCTTTCGCGCATCGCTTCGTCCTTTACTAATAATAAGGGGCGAGGGATGCTATTGGTTAGATTTTGTACCCCGTCGCTAAAGATGAATATAAGGTCATGTGATAGGTAACTCGAGAAAGTTCAGTTGCCTCCCGGTTCTACCCGCGCATCTTCAAGGAAAAACCTCTGGCAGGACTGAAATTCTTTCAGCTATCCCAACGTGAATACTCGTAACCCTTTTAATGGGTTAATATAATAACATTAAAACATTTATTGGCTATTCCATGTTTTTGTGAATTCTGGTAATAACAACGCCTATAAATATAACCAGATTAACATTTTTAGCATATTATGTATGTAGACGTATTCCGGTATAATTTGTCGGTATAACGTCATCTTATGTATGATTTAATATCAATCGTAAATTGCGACCACCGTGTCTCGATAACATTGGCGTGCCTTCAATTTTAGTTTGAAAATAAGTTTTTAGTTTTTCACGGCTAAAAGCATTTTCGTTGTTAGTTTTAAGGTGTTATGCCGTGTTGCGCTACCTCCTTCTATAGCCGACGTTTCGGGCAGCGTTGCAGTGTCCATCATCAGGGCAGATCCGGTAGATCATCAGGGCAGATCCGGACACTACCGGATATACCGGATCTGCCCTGATGATGGACACTGCAACGCTGTCCGAATCGTCGGCTATAGAAGGAGGTAGCGCAACACGGCATAACACCCCAAAAACTAACAACGAAAACGTAAAAAGGAAGTTTTTTTCTTCCATAATACATCTATTTTTATTAGGTAGCGAAGTTTCGACTTTCGTCACGGTCCTACGCATCGAACGGTACAACCTAGTTGCGCCATCATTTCATCCCATTTCAAAGAAATGCGTGTATGTGCCACCATTTGATAGAATGCCATTGTCGTCGACAATGAGTCTATCTGCCGAGTTTCAGCTCGATCGAAAGTCAGGAAGTGGGTTAATTTTCACCTCTAAGATTTGTAAAAATATATATTTACTAGCTGGGTTACCCGGCTTCGCTCAGGAAAACATTTGAGAGTGTTATGGAATGTTTCACAATGATGATTCCGAACATTCCACGACATACACCGCCACCCCTTCCAGAACTTTTTTGAGTTCTATAGAACCTTCTTGAACTTTCCGAAATTTCAAGAGGGCGAAACATCCAGCCCTTATATCTTCAAAAGCACGCCCTTTAGGTAAAAAGGGGTACCTTTTTTCCCGAGAGGGGAAAGTGATCTATCACACCTTATAACTCCCTTGATTGTACCGGGACTCGTTTCTGAGTTTTTGCGGTCCGCGCGTTTTTTTGGATTTTCTTTTATAATATATAGCTGTTTCCCGGCATGCGTTGCATTGCCATATTCAAATAAATAAAATGTTACTCCTTGCATGTCCTTTCCCGTGCGTTCCCCTCCAGGGTTCCACTTCCACCTTCCCCGCCACCGCTCTCCCGCTCCCCCGTCCCGCCAACCCCCCTGGCACTTCATTTCTTGACTCCTCTCCCGCTCGGCCCGTAGCCGAAACTTTTTTCTAATACTAACATTATTAAACTCGTGATATCTTTCTAATTAAATATCCGAATTGAAAAAATCATAAACTTAAATAAAGGTATTGAAGCTGTATTAAATATGAAGTAATTTATTTTGATAAGGATTAACACCAAGATACAAATAAAGAGCCTTTTCAAGCGGCGACATATTAATTAAATTTTTAAAATAAAAGAATACTTATTGTGGCATAACCATAATAGTTAGACATATGCTGTCGCGACCTTTTTTGTAAATAATGATGTGTTCTACAAAGTCGTAGTACATTATTTTATTCTATCATCAATTGTTTTCGCAGCGCTCGCGATGAAAAGAATATTTTAGGTAATTTTTTTACACCTTGGGTTGCATTATTGGAGTTTTAGTAAGGATCCCTAATATTTTTGAAAATATAATATAGCCTATGTCACTCGGGGATAGTGTAGCTTTCCAACAGCGAAAGAATTTTTCAAATCGGTTCAGTAGTTTCGGAGCCTATTCGATGCAAACAAACAAACAAATCTTACCTCTTTATATAGTGTAGTCGATTACACTATTAGTTAGCAACCCACCCTCAAATAATATATTTCGCGAGATACAATTTTTGTATGGAAAACACTCTTTAGCAGAGAGACTTTAGAAGGAATAACCAGACTTTTATAAATTTCAATTTTAGTTTAAATAAAATCTTAAAAAAACATCCGCACGTATATTGCGACGAAAACACTTTAGTTTTCGCTATTTATTAACGGTCTAACGAACTAATGTTTTCAGATTTTTTTACACACTTATTTTGCTTAGACGTTATTTAAAAATTATAAATACTTATGACCAAAAAATAATTACAAATATTACATAATTTTATCATTACTCATTTGACCATATTTATTACTTACTTGAATGTAGATATATATGAACACAAATTTTTAATGAAATAAAATCGATATTGAGTTACTATTAGGATCAATCTTTCTCATCGGAACCGCCCTGTACAGTTGCAAAGGTACGTTCGCGTGACCTTTTTTCGACGAAATTTAAACTCTCGGCCGCTGGTTAATGCGAGCCTTAACGTTTTTTTTACTCTGTACAAAAAGTTTCGTAGATTTTTTTTATCGGGAAAATTGTAAATACTAGGAAATATACCACAACCCTCCCCTGTTCGTTTACTTTATTTCATAAGCAGAGTGATTAGTCATTATTCAACGCGGATACTGCCAACCGCCACCAACAGCCATCATCCTCTGGAGCCTGTTCTGCACTTTGATTAAATCTATAAATTATGCCTTCTGCTTCCTTTTACTGTCCTGATACTGGACCTGTCAGCGGTAATGTAACCATCTTACGCAGGCAGGTAAATACCTATTATGAAGGTAAATAGCAGTTCGTGTCATTCCAATGTACATACTTATAATTTCTTCGCTTAATTTTTTTTCTATACATAAATACATAATTTATTTATTTATTTATTATGAATTAACGCCGATTAACGGCTTTAACATAGGAATTACAATAATTTGAAATGGAAACAGAATATACGTAGTATTTAAAAAAAATATCATGACAAAAAATTAAAAAGTACATATTGAAGTGTCAGCATAAATAGTAAGCTATTATAAATACAAATATGAAGAAAAAGAAAACTTCATATACATGTACATATACAAGATATTTTGAACTAAAAAAAACTACGTGAAGTAGGTACGTAATACATATACATTTAAAAATTCCAGAAATAAACATTGATGAAGAATGTACAGAATATAAGTATATTTGATTATAATCCAAGTGAGAAGCGCTGACAAACGGCTTTAATTAAATAATGTTTGTATGTTGATAAATCGTGCAATATTTATCTTCACGTCACCAACAACATATTTATAACCAAGCATATGCAGGCGATGTAGTATGGAATATAATTCAGCATTTGATCCTGTATTGTTACAATGGTAAGGTAGTTTGTGACGATCTGATCTACTCGGTGTGTATTTACTAATGTATTTATTTACTAACCGACGTAGTCCAATTTACAATGAAATAACACGAACTTAAAAAAGGTTACATTATAATATTAAAGGATAATAAATGAAAGCAAAGACAAAATCAGAGATAAACATAAGAAAATACAAATGACAAGTCAAGTCAAGTCTTAGCTAGAAATCAAAATACATTGTTATAAAATATCGTCAACTGTTTAGCGACTACCATTTAGACTTATACCAAAAAAGTCAAGGTCTTGAATTGAGTTGACAGCTACACATTTCCGACAGAGGTGAATATTATCCACAATTAGGCAAGTGTTGGTTGAGGGGAAGCAGTTCATTATTTCTGATAGTACGAGAGCCCACGACCAAAATTTTTGTCTCATAGCAATACGGCCAAAACCGCATCAAATCGATAGATACGATTATCCTGAACTCGAAAATACCAATATCAGACATTTTCCGCGTAGCGTTTGATCTGACCGAATTTTCAAAATTGTCAAAGAATTTTACCGAACTGCATCATAGCAATATTTCTGATTTGCAGACTGTAGTTGAATGATAGTTCTGAGATACCGGAAACATATTTTTCAGACGTTAGTGGTGTAGCGCAAACCCGTAAAATCACTTAAAAAAATTAAAAATGAGACAAAAAAAATGTCTCATAGCAATACGTCTGAAAATCTTTTTTATTAGTAAATTTTGGTTATTTGATGCGAACAAAACTATTTTCAGACGGAAATGTGAACGCATTAAATTTTGAGACCGTTTTGAAAATGTTAACAAATTTTACCGATCGGTATCATAGCAATATGTCTGAAAATTGTTGGACATGATAAAATAAGTTGTCCACATGTGCAAAAAATTTATATCAGACAAATTAAGTGTAGCACTTTCTCTATCAGACAACTTTTCGATACTCAGATATCATTTAAAAATCGTATTGAGGCATCTTGAATTTTCTGTTACAAACCAATGAATACGTTGCGACCCTGAATTTATTAGATGATAATTAACAAAGAATTTACCCGAAACCGTAACATTGGATTGATTTGATAGTTTTGGTTTTATTTAAAGCACACTTGAGTAACTTTTACAAAAGAAATAAGTAATGACATCTGTCATCTGTCAAAGTACATATAATAGACAAGGGAGATTCTTGAATATCTATGAAGGCTGTAAATTTAAAAAAAAACATTTAACAGAGGCGTCGGCCAGGCGACTCCGAAACGTTATTTTCGTTTTTGGGAGTATATGCTACACTTAAAGTGTCTGAAAACAGGTTTTTGGTAATCATGGCAGCAATACGAAAAGTTGAAAAAAAAAATTATCCGTATTGCTATGATACAGGTCGGCTAAATTTGTTGACATTTTCAAAAATGCGCTCAGGCTATATGCTACGCGCAAAATGTCTGAAAACAAACTTTTTCGTAATACAATTATAAAATCTATGTACATTTTCACTATCAGACGTATTGCTATAATACCGACTGTCTTTTTTTTTTTGACACAGCAGAAATGGCCTCCCACGCAGTTGCTACACTTTCGACCGTTACTATACACCTAATCGGGTTCAGAATCATACAATCTAACGATTTTATAGGGTTTTTGCCGTATTGCTATGAGACATGGTTTTGGTCGTGGGCTCTCGTACTATGAGTCTACGGGAAGGTACATTGAAAGGGATTGAGTTGTAGTAGTGTAGGTGAATCGATGCCTTTAAAAATCTGTGATATTCTGTAGGTCACCTCGACGATCGGATCAAAGAGATGTGTGAGCTCAACAAATATCCTCATAATATTGTTTTTTATTGTCTTTCCATTTACGATTATTTTTGTTTTAACCTTCTGACCGAGTGACGCACTCATTTGTCATCACAACTTCTCCTTACTTATGATGATTTACGTGGATATTTTCTCAGCTTTGCTAAGATACCTTACTAACCATCACGCTGTTTCTACGCAGGGGTAGGCAGAGAGGACGAGCCGCCAAACAACTCGGTCTTTGCAAACATCACTTGTTTCACTCATATTCGTACATAGTCTCATACGTAACCTTATGTTATTCTCACTGTTGACGAGACCCGACTCAAGTATTCGGTTTACTTAATCGTGCAATATCTTTCCGGACGTCCCCGACTTCTGCTACCATTCACATTACCCTCATCTATTCTCCTTCCATTCCTTTTTTCGTTCATCCGCTCTACATGTCCAAAACGTCTTAAGCATCCATTTATTCTATCTCCACATTTTTCACAGTCATATATTTTTTTACATTACCTCCACATAGGACGCCCTGGGGAAAATCATTTCCCTCAGGGCCTATGTTATCTGTGGGAGTGCAGTGTGGAGGGTCTTTTTGAGGAGATGAAGCAGTGAACATGACGTAGGAGGGAGGAAGCAGGTCGGCAACTAAAGTTCTGACGTGGCAAATTTCAACCGTGTACATGGTTTAACGCCTCATCATTTTCTACCGCATTCAGACTACTTACATCCTTCCTCTACCAGTTCAGTTCCATGCCTCACTGCCATTCACAAGGGTTGATATCAGCATTCCATTGTGGACTGCTAGCTTCGTCCCTTTGGTTAAATTTAGTGGCATAATACATATATATTATTAAGATATTAGACTTCATGACTATCAACTTTACGTACCTTCCGTCATCAACATACAGAATATGCTTTCCACAGAGAGCTCTAACTGCCTCTTGAAAATACCTCCAATCCTCCCTCCAGTTCTTACACCTAAGAATGTGGTTTTCGCCTCTACACCCAGCCACCTAAAATTTAGGCTTTTGTGCATGAATATATATTTTATGTCCAACAAAGAGAATTCCAATTCGATTACCAACTAGCAATTTCCTCTTACGAAACTTTAGTAAAAAAAAGTATACAACATATAAAATTGTATTAGATTAGTTAGTGTCACAATGTGAGAGTAACAAACCACAAAAAAATATTAATTTTCATAATACTCCTTTGTCGGCAATAAGTTACAAAGTTATCCACATATTTCTGCCAAAAGCAGCGGCCTTTCCAATCCATTCTTCGAGCGAATTTGAGCATTTTTCGTGTTGTATATTTCGACAGTCCTCTGGCCTAGCGCTGCCGCAACTTGCCTGCATTATTTGCAATGGCGTTCTACGGATCACAATCAAAATAAGTTAATAAACGCGATAATTCATCGCGGAATTTCAGCGGCAGCCTGTTGTGACTCGAGAATGCTAAAGTGGAGCGATAGTGGTGATAAAAATAATGCATTCCGTTTAGTTTTAGTCCGTGATTTGGTGTTCCACGGCTTTGGGCAGAATTTAAGATTTTTAGGATATTTATGAATATTTCACAAAACAAGAAAATAACAGTTTGAATATATCCACTTTTCATTTTTTTCTAGTCGGGTTTAGACCGGTACATTGATGACTTCGTCTCGCTCTATTTTTCTTATCACTGTCTTAGCTTACTTAGCTATAAAGAGGAATCAACAGACTTCTCCTGACGGTGGTCTCGCTCTATTTTTCTTTTCTTCGGGCTGTAAGCTGTAATGAGGACTCAACCAACCCACCACTGAAAACTTCGTCCCGCTCTATTTTTTAAGTGATAACTTCTTTAGCACCGTTGTGATTTGAAACTCGATGAAACGGAAGAGAGCGACACTAAAAAGAGATAAACACATCAATGGTATTTAGCGTGCGTGAAAATGACATTGCAATAAAATGTTTATTATTTATTTCACGGGTACACAGTTCATATTTAATACGATAGATCCATGGAATCGCGCAAGCCTCCTTCAGTTTAGTGGTATAAAGCTCCTGACAAATCTTAGCGGCTAGACATTCAGAGGACCAAGGATTGAATCCTATTGGAGTGGTGAGCTGTAATGAGAACTCAACTTACCCCAATACCGATAACTTCGTCTCTCTCTATTTTTCTTATCACTGAGCTATAAGCTGTAATGAGGAATCAACTTACCCCAACGTTGATAACCTTTTCACCGCGCTGTAAATCTGTAATAAGGTCATTCGATAACCGCATTTTAAAGCATGCTTTGGGTGATTTAGTTACTAAGTCAAGTGGTTCACTGCGTTTGGAGGCTCAGCAGGGGTTCAGGGAGTGAGGTTTGTCCAGGTCTTGGTGGCGGATGCGTCTGTCTCTCAAATGTGTAGCGCGCCGGATCCGAAGCGGCCGGTTGCGGGAGACCCTTTGACCTCTTCAACCGAACTCTTGCGACCCATTGCCTTGCATATGGGAGGGATGGTTCATACGTCTGTCACTCCTGGACGCATTGACGCAAAATAACAATGTCAAATAATAGAAATAATAATAATCTCACATCGCATCGTCAGATAACAATAAATATCACGTCTCGTGAAATACCCAGCGCTTGCGTTGCATATCAAACAGAGGAGTTATCCTCACACTAATTCGCAGTCATCAGAAGTCGATCAGTGACCGCTGTCACGTAATAATCGGCTGCTTGTTGTTGACTTTCTCACACTCATCTTCGTGTCGGTGGCAGGAGCTGGATTTAGCCTCCTGACGGGGAATCCCGACACTCCGATGCCTTTGTTTATCCTGCAGATGGATGTTAATTAGGAAAACCCCGCGTTCGTTAGGCCCTAGGTGCCTAGCTTTATGCATTGCGTATGTGGTGACCCCTCCCAGAAATTTTTTGTCCCCAGTTTGCAAGTTTTGACTTGTAAGTTTGTAACACTTGCCACCGATCTGGGGTTATTGTTTATAATTAGAGGTTATTAAAGACAAGAGCTTACAACAAAATGATGAATTTATTGTGACAGAATGAAGCTAACAGTTTTGAAATTTATGTATGTTTAATCCTAAATTAATTATCTCTAATTTGATTGTATAATCATCTTATTATTGTGCGCCCCACTTATAATTAGTGCGCCCCATGGTTGAATTTGGCAGCCATCTCTGGTCTGGAGCTCCAAAATACCTAAAAAAAAACCTTGACTCTGTGCAGGAACGGGCGGTCCTTTTGATAGATTCTCCCATCTTAACAGACGGATTGCAATCTTTAGAGCACATGCGTCAGGTGGAAATGCTGTCCTACCGGTATTACAATGGAAGATGCTCCGAGGAAATAGCGTCATTGATCCCCTCGGCACCGGTGCATAGTCGGGAAACACGCGCCCAACATTTGTATACGGTTGACATTAGTCACATGAGAACGGGTCGTTTCTACGACTCGTTCTGGAGTTCAGCAGCTCGGCTGTGGAACGATTTGCCTGCCTCTGTGTTTCCTCCCTCCTACAACATGAGTCTCTTCAAGACCCATGTTAACTCCTTCCTCTCCTCAAAAAGACCCTCCACACAGCATTTTCAAAGATGACATAGGCCTAGAGACTGGTTGAGGAGGACTTTTCACCTCTCCAGCCAGAATCCCTCGACCCATCGCCTTGCACCGCAGTTGAAGAGATGGATTCATAGGACCCACCCTTCAAACCTATTCCCTTTCCAGAACTTCTTCTTCTTTTCCTTAAAAAAAACCTCCACACAGCATCCCTTAGGATGACGTAGGCCCTGAGGGAAATTATTTTCCTCAGGGCTTCCTGTGCGGAGCTAATGTAAAAAAAACAAGTACGTAAGTAGATTCTACATTTGATTGTTAATTGATTAAATGGACACCATTAGCATTCAACCGATGATAAAATTATAAAAGACTTGCTGGTTCCCGGCATGCGTTGCAAAACGATATTCAAAGAAATACATTGTTTCTCCCTGAATCACCTTTCCCGTGCGTCCCCGTTCCCCTCCCGCGTCCCCTTCCTAGCTAGCAACATAAATTACAGCCTATATGTTATTCTGATGTATGAGCTATATTATTGTAAAGTTTCATTAAAATCCATTCTGTAGTTTTTGCGTGAATGAGTAACAAACACACATACATCCGAACAAACTTTCGTGTTTGCACAGCGGCCTTGAGGTGATTTTTCACAAAAAACGGCGCTATATAAATCGTCCAAATATTATTTTAATTTTTACGGTGCTCCAGATTTCATGTCCGGGTTGAATCTTTCCCAAATGAAAGACTAAACCCTTCCACACACTTTTCCACAAATGAATATCTAGTAAATTAACGCAATGTAATTGCACTATATAAGAATAAAACAATACAAGAACAATACGTCAATCCACCAGAAACATAATGGGAAAATATTTCACCGACTCCAGATATTTTCATATCAGAGGGTTCGGCTCTGATGAAATCCTAACTGGTCCGATAAATCCTACTGATCCCTCAATATAAATATTTAAAAAATCTTTCGTAATCCTACATGTATTTAAAATGACCGACTTTTGCATTTTTATGTACAAATTTTTTGACAAATCTAATACGCCTAAATTTTGAATGAGAGAGCTAGGTATAATGCCAGTAGCCGAAATAACAAATGGTAATATTTTTATAGTCTGAGAATGCCAAATTCTTTTAATTTCATTTCCTAAATCTGTATATTTTCTTATTTTTTCAGAAACAGTTTTCTGAATATTACAAGAATTTGGTATAGCGACATCAATGATATAAGTTATTTTCTTAATTTTGTCATGTAAAACTATATCGGGTCTATTATGACTAATTGTTCTGTCTGTCAGAATAGTTTTATCATAATAAATTTTATAAAATTCATTTTCTAAAAATGAATTTGGTTCATATTCATAATATGGTACATTACGGCAGTCAATCAAGTTATGTTTAATTACCAAACTTTGGTGAATTATTTTTAAAACTTGATTGTGCCTAAATGTATACTCGGACGGCGCTAATACAGAACATCCCGATATAATATGTTCTATAGTTTCCGGAAAAGCCAAACATTTTCTACATAAATCATCAATTTGATTTGCATCTTTGATGATATGCTTCCTATAATTTTTAGTATTAATGACTCTATCTTGTATGGCAAGCATAAAGCCTTCTATTTCTGCGCTCAACTCTCCAATACTCAACCATTTGTTTGACGAAAATTTGTCAACATATGTTTGGTTGAGATAATTGAAGTGTTTTGCGTGAAGAATTTTATTTGACCAGGAATCTAATAATTCCTGGTTGGTATTTATAAGAATGCTGGCATTCTCGTCGTATAAATTTAATGGTGAAATATTTCTATCTGCCTTGCATATTATTTTGTGCATTTCTGAACTATCAGCTTTCCTATGGAAAAAATTTCTTAGCATTTCTACCTGATTATGTTTAAAAGATGTTATTTTGACTATACCTCTACCTCCTAAATTTCTGGGTAAATTAATACGTTCTATAGCTGAATTTGGATGATGGCAATGAAATTTAGTTAATGTAGTTCTAATTAATCGTTCTAAGCTATCTAAATCTGTATTAGACCATTTAATTATGCCAAATGAGTAAGTTAATAGAGGTATTGCCCAAGTATTTATCGCCTTTACTATTTATTTTATCGTATTTTTTGCCTTTTTTTTATTATTTATAATATTAGTAAGAAGATTAATACTAAGCAAACCAAGTAAAAATACAAATCTATTACGTACACAAAATATTCGTCCTCGTTTTTCGTATGGTGCCGCCATTCCGGCCACCTCCCGGAGAATCTGCCAGTCACAAAACAGAATACTTCGTGAAGTCACCAATGCTGTCAGGAGTCACTAATGCGGAGATATCTGACTAATCAACTGGACGAGCGATGTTTACCAAATAAGAAAAATTAGTCATATTAGGATTATGCAGTTGATGGTAGCCAGTTATTCCAGGATATCCTTGTGTCTTCTTGTTTCATCAATTTTATTGCCATATAGACTAGGTACCTGACTAACGTAACATTAATCTTGTGTTCTAGTTCCTGATGAGCACATTTCACAAGTTTATTATAATAATTTAATATAATTTAGATTTAATCTATAGTAATTATAACTATTTGCCAAGGATCATCTCATCGATGGGTGATCACCATTATATTAATGCGTATAAATTACAATGATAGATAATTATCACATCATCTGTGGTAACTTCTGACACCAAGTAAATCCTGACAATAGACACTCCACAGTCAACAGTCAATGTATTCAGTCCTTGTTCTATATTTCCTATAATTACTAGTGTTTATTGTAAACAGCGTGCATTCTGCATTAGCATACTATACCACAACCTATCCCTATAGCCCATAGACAGGCGAGATGTCAATCCAAATGTCAGACGCGACGAATGCAGAATTAAATCATTGTCTTGCAAGAGTACTTATTAATGGACAATAATTGTCTCATACGATTGTATGTTAGCGACATTAAAACCCCTTCATTTTCAAGCGATGCGTGTCGTTAAAATCAATTATACAGGTCTTTTTTGTCTTAACACTGCGCCTGAAAGAATAAACCGCGACATTACGAATTTCTACCGTTTTATAACATACTAACACTTTAAGTATTTTAAGTTTCTAAAAAATATATGTTATTTTTGAAGATAATATCTATACATTTGCCACGCCAAAACGGTAAATATATGAAATTCCCTCGATAGAAAAAAATTGCAAAGTATGCTCCGAAAGTTATTATAAACACGTTTTTTCTGTTATTTTACAAGCTTTATATAAGAAAAAAATCATGGCGTTTCTTTAAATGCTATTTAAGATATTTCCCACGAGATTTTTGCTATATTTAAAACGAGTTTGGCTATATTTAAACATTTTCAAATTTTTTGCTCAAATATTATAGTTTTCAATATTAGTGCGCTCCCTCTAACATTCATATTAACATATCTCCCCTTCTCCTTTTGGAGCGCTTACTACCGGGCCTTATGTGGAACGACTGTGCGGATCTTTTTATACAAAACTTTAATTCTGATTCTAGCCAAAATACCCAACCAAACAAAAAAAAATGTATCTAAAGGTATTGCAAATATCGAGTGTGGCTATGTGCTACTTTATTTATTAGTGTTTGAAATTATAAAATATAGGCCATTAAAGAATTCAATTTTTCATCATTTTATAGGCAACTTTGGCAACTATTTTATTAATATAATAAAAATAAATACTTAAATTTTAATTAAAAGTTATATTTTTTTATGAAATATAAATGAAAATTATTAAAAAAATCTTAAGTTCTTTCGACCGATTTTTGTTGGAAAACAAATTTGTCGTATAGGAACCTATAAATAAAAATTACTAGCCCAAAGTAACGTCATTTTTATGTTTAATTTTTCTTTATACATATTAACGCAGTGAGTTGGCAAGAACATTTGTTTAAATGTTTATAATTAACTAACAAATGGCAAAATTCCCTGTAAAATCTTGCAAAGTTGAATTGTTTAATGGCCTATATTTTATAATTTGAAACACAAATATATATATATATATATAATACAACACATCCGTACTAGAAGGGGTCTTGTAACATTGTCTCGCTCTCGAATAAAAAGCTCTCACACGCGCAAGACGTATCGGTACACAATACATTGATTACTTGCCGTGAGTAAACAATTGACCTTTTCTTTGCTGTTATAGGTTTATGAGTTCTTAGAAATCGAATCTTCTAGATCTGTTTTTATTTTATATTTTCCATGACATCAGTGGCGTACCCTTGACTAAAAAGCTTTGCAATTCCCAAGAAAAATATAACTGATTAAAGTGTTGTTTTTTGCAAGTCTACCCTAAGAAATAATATTTATTGAAGATATGTGATTGATTTGGTATAGATGTATCATTTTAAGTGTATGTATATATGTAAGGATTGTATTAGGACATAGATAACCATGTAGGTACCTATTTAAAATACCACAATAAATAAATCGCATCTACTGAATATAATTCTGTACTTAATGAAATCTGACTATTTTGCTGGCTACAATTATTTTTCACGCTTATAACGACGCCCACGTATTAAATATTTTAGACTATTATTTTTTTCACTTCTAAGGACCCACCAATTAATTGACATCTGTTCAGATACCTCAAAACTACATTTATCTATCTATAATTACGTCATCTGTTGAAGGATGTTGAAACTTCATATATAATCCAGTATACCACAGATACCTTATTCAAATCATCCACTGAAGACTCACAATTTACCCATCGAGCCCGTTCCCATTCCCGTTTAAAAAATGGACGACAAAAATCCGGGCGTCGGACGCTCTCTTCACACTTTCGTTTAAAAAACGGAACGACAATAAATTATATGATCACGTAGACGCTGTGTTCATTCACTTTTTGCTTGCGAATATGAGCGGGCGGTTTGAGGGGCGGGGTGTAGTGGGCATCACGCGCGCCGGAACGACTAGCCGGCAGGGGTGAACAGCTTCATACAAATACGATTTTTAAACGGACGCGCTGTGCTGTCTGATCCGTTTTTAAATCGTGTCGGACATGTTTGACCAGCTCCATACAATCCCCACAGCCGATTTTTAAACGGAACGCCACTGGTAACTAAATAATTCAATTATGTTATATACTCCCCGTTTAACGGAACTAATTGATAGCATTCTTTATCTGATTCGTAATTATGATAAACGTTCTCTTTGTCGCATGCTTCAATCAGATGACAGCATCTCTGAATCTCTGCATCGCCACTCTTCTATTTACAGAGAATAAAGAGTTCGTCATTTAACTATTATTTTATCGAAGGAAGCAAATACTTTGTGGTGTGACATTATATATTAAATGAAGAAACACACTTTGTAAAACACCACTTTATTAGAATTAATAATTATTTAACAACCAACCAGGTTTCGCTTAGCTCAAGCTTCATCAGGGCTATTATATTGACTAAAGATAATTACATACAGACACATATATATATATAAGAAATTTAAAAAAATGAATGAAAGAAATAGCAATACAATAGACGGCCCACTATTGGTGCCAGTAAGATATACAAATAGATCTCCTTCCCTCCCAAGGTGTCAAGGTGCCCCTGTCTAGTCATCAAACTGACGTTGACGGCCGGTGTGGTCTAGGGGCCGGTGTGGTCTCTCTTGACCCCCATCCGAAGGTCGCGGGATCGAATCCCGGTGTGCGCAAATAATTTTTATTTGAATTTATTGTGTTATTTCACAATTAATTCATTTCAAATACTGCCTAGTATTTTTGCGGCACGTTTTAGAGTGGAAGATACTTTAATATCGCCCTGGTGTAAGACCACCACCATTCAGAATTGAAACGTTGCTTGTAATGGCATTAGCCGTGTTTGGTGACCATAACTGAATAGTCAGGTACTTCCCCATCTTCCTCTTCCCCATCTCCTTCCCCTCCCCACTACCTTCAGCCTCGTGAACATACCCCAATTGGGGATACCATAGTCTCACTGGCTCAAGACGGGAGCAGCTGGGACTCTTGTGAGGTATTCATAAAAAATAAAAATAAAACATGATCAAATACTTGGTGTGACCTATGACAGAGATTTTGGTTGTTTATTGATTGGCAATTAACCCAGGCATTCCAAGGGTTAATCCAGTGTATCGTGTTAATATATATTTTTATTTATTTATTTATATACATATATATTAAATACATTACAAAATGATACTTTGTCTGTCCAACTGGGAAGGATACCCGTTTTGGGACAGCCAAATTGTATATTTAGTTATTAATATTTTTAACAAGGGATCTAACATCTATTTGTCATTTTATTATCTATTTGTCATCTATTTGTCAGGGAATATAACATCTCTTTGTCATTTTATGTTATAATATAAAATATACATTAAAAAATAACAACAAGAAAACATGATCCAACTACTGATGTTGGATTTTTTCATCAGTCATAACATCCTGTTGTTGATTCTATAGATACATTTAACTTGGCACATACCTATGTAAGTATTCATTGACTATCAATCAACTTCATAGTAATTGATTCCCCCGCTGATTCAACCTCTTGTCACCTTGCTCTTATCGAGTTAAAATTTGATTATTGGGCGTCGGATTAATGCTAGCTTAGTTATTATATAAGAAAGACAAATTTTTTGCTGCATTTAAAGAAAGATTGACAAATTTTACACCAGTTTTAAAATATGTGAAATTACCAAAAAAACGTTTGCATTGTAAGACCACGGTGGGACGTGGGTCTGAGAAGGATGCGTTCGTTTTGATAAATCGCTGATTTGTAATGGAACCTTTTGAAATGGTGATCTAATATTATGAATTAGTTTTTTGATACAGCTTTGTAATCTTTCCGATTTATGCATCCTTCAATAGAAATGGTTATAAGTTACAATTGAACGAGCTAATGCCTTTATAAATAGCTAGTACGGGAGATAAAATAATATTAACCTGAAAGTAGATACCTTTCTATATAAACTGATTCTGTGTTAATGAGGGTTTTTTTTATCCCTCTGATGTTATCAGTCATGTAGAATGTAGATCATCTAATGTTAACAGTTTACTCAAAGGTGATGGAGGTAAACTCGTCGAATAACTTTAATCTTATTGGCATTATTAAACCATTCTAAAGATCTAATATAATAATATAAAAACGCGTAATTTCTGGGCGCTCGATTTGGATATTTCCCGCCCACATTAAAAAAGCTTACCTCCGAATTTTAATATGGATACATATAAAATTATTATAGTGTTACGTACCCAATTCACATATGTATCCCAATATGAATCCACATATTTTACTATTTATCTCATGTTTTAAAAACGAAATGTGGGTTAATTCGGCATATTATGGCAAAAAAAAGCTCAAGACGTTTTGTAAAAGTGTCATAAAATGCCAAAAATCGCTCGAATGATTATGAGAGTGTAAATAATAGTAGATATTTATAGAATTAACATAAGAATAAGCTCATCAATCCATATACAAAAATTGGGTGTTTTGAGGTATCTCAACAGATGTCAGTTAAGTAGTGCCTTAATAGAGTGGCAATATTTGCAGTTCGTGTTTAACCCCCGAACGTTTGCGAAAATAGCCGATGATATACGATCTACAGCTGGGCGCCTTAAGTGTCCATTTCTCTTGCTTCCGAATTTTACTTCAGTGCATCCATTAAAACGGACGTTTGGTCCAGGTAAACAATAACTTGTAATCTCGACGAACCTCGAGCTTTATTGAAGATTCCCATCCGATTGAACAACATTACAACATCCATTAGTCACAATTCATTATTTGTCATCTAAGAGTGCATTATTTAACGGTCACCTTTTCTACGTAAACGTTAAACGTTCTTTGATATGCAGTCATTTATCCGTAACACACACAGGAAGGTAGTTGGTGTGCAGGTACCTGGTTACGTGATGGAGGCGTTCGCTGCACTTATTTGAATGTGTTTAGACTACCTGTGCCACCTGTGCTACCTTTGGGTCCGACGCTCATTGCACAACTCAGGAAGCCAGCGCTAATAACTGTTGATTATTCACTATTTACCTGTGGTTTCTGGGTTCCTAGAACGCATTTTCGCGCTTTCAAAATAATACTTTAGTTAACTCCTGAGGTGATTAAAATTATATTGATTTTTGAAATAAAACTTCTTTACGCACGCTTGACTTGGGGAGTAAGCTGGCGAATGCGTGACGAGCGCGTTATGAAAAGTGTGATCGGGCGAGGCGAACGGAAGTTGAGAGGGAGATATAAGTTAGTGAAGTTTTACTTCAGTCGTGTGTTCTAAAGCACACTCGTTTTTTTTTTACGTTAGCTCCACACAGGAGGCAAAAAATTCTTAGGTCCTATTTTATCTTCGCGGATGCAGTGTGAAGGGTGTTTTTAGAGAAAGAAGGGGAGGAAGTTCTGGAAAGGAAAAGGTATGTGGGTAGAAATCTGGTTGTCAATCTGTCCAGTAGTGACGGACGCATAAATCCATCCCTCCCACTGCGATGCGGTGCAAGGCCGAGAAAGCCCGGCTGGAGATGTCTAGGTTAGGTCTCTCTCAACCAGTCTCTCCCCATTCGGCCGGACATGAAGTAGGTGGGCAAACACATTCGCCGTTAAGGCTCAGTTCCCGGCCCCAAAAAGAAGAAGATGGAGAGATATGAAATAATGAATGTTAGAGGAGCGCGCTAACATTTACAGCGATAAAATTGATGCAAAAATCATGAAAATCTTTAATAAAACACGACTCGTTAAAAATAGAGCAAAAATCTCGCGATAATTGTCTGTAATTTTATTTAAAGAAACGCTGTGAATTTTTTCATACATATAACTTGTAAAATAACCGAAACAAACGTGTTTATAATCATTTTTGGAGCATACTTTGCGATTTTTTTCCATCGAGGGAATTTTATATAATTTGCGTTTCGGCGCGATAAATGTCTAGATATTATCTTCAAGAATAACATATATTTTTTTAAGAGCTTAAAAACTTCAAATGTTTAAGGGAGGTTTGCAAGAAATCGGTTGAAATTCGGAGAACCGCCTCTTAAGACCTAGGCAAGCCTCTCCTCAAGAAACCGGGCACTCCTGCCAAGTCACCAAACCTAGCGAACAACTTGACAGTGGTGACAGGGGAGTTAGTTATCCAATAAACGGTTCCCGGGAGACGGTACCGATAAGAGCCTCTCAATTTGAGTTTATTTAGTTTGACATTTAAATGGATTTTTCAAACCTTTAAGTAACGAAACGTAACGGCAACGAAATAAACTAAAATTCCACCTAAAACAATGTTAAAACTTCCTTGCCGCTTCATATATGTCAGATTTTCTGCTTTATATAATTCTTCTTTCATATGGTGGAGGGTCAGAGGGGGTCATCTGGGTCTGCGAGCCAGTCTAGGGTCTCAGGCGTTGTCCTGTGGACCTCATCAATCCCGTCGGGGAATGAATGGAGCGGGAATTCGTTGACCACATGTTCGGTGGTCTGCACCGCACCGCATTCACACATCGCCGACCCTTTAAGGCCCCATCTGTGCATCATGTGAGCACCTTATCCTATTCATAAGGTCCCCCGTGCTTTATATAATGACTAGCTGAAATCCCCGGCGGTGCCCGGGCTTTCTCTGTAATTATCTTTTTTACTTTTTGATGACTGTTTTTAGTATGATCAGATGTTTATAACAGCACTTTATAATTTTCGAAATACATTTAGTACATACCAAAATTAATTTGTATTAAATTTGTTTACGTAACGCATTGTTGTATTTAACATTCAAGTAGGTACTAACCATACTTGATGATAGCACATGCACATGGCTAAGACTAGGAATACGTACATATATAAGTTGAACTGTGTGTTAGTGTATACGATGTTATAATGTGTATCACAAGTAATGCATTGGAAAGGTACAAGTGTTGCAATTTCCTTGACCAGTGGACAAAGCGCCCTATTCCAACAGAATAGAGAGTAGACTGTTATTATTCTGTTCTGGACTTGTTGTATTGCCATTATTATTTATTCCGATACAAGTGAAGCATTCATCATAATCGTAGGTACTAGGTACCATCGTACGGTGGAAAGTCGAAAAGTTAGGTTGCACCGTTTAGATTCTATTTACTTTGCACTGAAATCCAGACCTGTGGTTTGTAGAAGATGCATTTCGGGAACTTCTCACATTCTTTCGCCCCTAATATATTTATTTACGCCATAGTGGGCTTTGACATACATAGAAGGAAATTTATACTCACAATAATAATTATGTGTGTTAATAAACCAATAAAACAGAATAAATAAGAATGCAATCATCATCGCAAGGTATAGAACATTATAACAGAGATTACAAGAAATGAAATAGTAAGAGTAGTACTAATACAATTTAGCTTTAAATGTATATACCTACATATAAAATCAGTAATAAGACCTGAAATAAAATAAAGTGCAATGTGTAAGAGCTAGTTAGTAGGTATAAACTAACAGTTGTATATGTATATTATTGTAGAATGATAAAACAGAACTAAACAGAACAGAAAACTAAAATAAGATAAGGATATAAATTACTGGTAAGGTTTTATGAAAAGAATAAAAATAATAAAAGTTAATTATAAGCAGATAAAATCGAGATTAGTTGCCTCTTGAAAATTGATGCCGTTTGATGCTTAACTAATTATATTATTTGTACTTTTATGGTTATTTTTGTCTCGGTTTGTTAAGCTCCCTTGAGGACGATGCTACTTCATGTGATTTGCGCACAACCTGACCAAACGAGCAAGAAACTTGGCAACGCAGAAAGAGATTAAATCTTGGTCTACGGAATTCCAATATACAGGTTGTCAATGGACGTACTTAACTTACTTTAACCACTGATTCCTCACATTATTTGAATAAAATAATGTACTTGAATGATATTTTGGTCTCCGGTCTCAATTTTTTTCCCGCACGAACTCAGTGACAACTAAAATTGTTGGTACCTAAAATCCATTCTCCTGTAAATTACAAATAAATTATTTTTTAATCCTTTCTTTAATTTGTCTTTTCACCTTTCACAATTTTTTAAAGTGAAAACTTGTTTAGCGATAAAAACGAAAAAGCGACACTAAAAAGAGACAAACACATGCATCTATAGGATTTAGCCTACCAGAGAATGATTTTAATAATCGGTCTCCTTTTTGTGAGGTGCTTCGTAGCCTCCCCACTCTTGTCTACTTTAGTTTTCTGAAGGTTTAACTTCTACCGCGTGTCAACTGCACTCTTTTTTTAAAATTGTGTTAATTTTTACGACAAAGAACGTGTTGTAAGAAAATGTATTAAAAAACATGACACGTTCCTAGACTACCAAGATCTATATGATTGCTTCGTAATGTCGCATACGAATTCTAAAACAGATTGCTTATTAGATTTCAATATGTACGGTATGATACTTATTGCCTTCGAATGATCAACCATTAACATAATCGAATATTGTCTGTTTTCGTCACTTGATTTATTGCAATGGAGACCAGGAGACATAGTTACAAATAATTCACTGTATCTTTTTAAAGCTTATGTCGTAGTTACAAATTACAAAATAATAAAAGTTCCACCTTCCCACTAACTGGTACACCCACTGTAATATTTTTTACAGCAATAAATCAATCCCATTTCTCTAAATTGGGCCCAGCCTTGTCGTATGTTTATATAGATTTTTTGGTTTCTCGTATGACCTTTCGTTGTTGTCTCTATATGATGTGATTATTCGAAATGTCTTAATTATTATAACATTAATTTTACTAGGATATTACCGTTTCATTATTTTAACATTCCCGCTCTAAAGGTGGTTAAAGGGGTTACCTCACAACTCAGACATATTCTGTCAGAAGATCAAAATATTCCCTCGCTGCAATAAAATCCAAATAAATGGAATATTTCTGAACGTATCCGGAAACTAAAAGTTGTTTTTGTGCACTGTCGGAACTGCCGGATCTACCCTGATGATGAACACTGCAACGCTGTCCGAAACGTTGGCTAAAGAAGGAGGTAACGCATCACGGCGTAACACCCCCAAATCAAATAACGAAAATGCTTTTGGCCGTGAAAATCCAAAAACATATCCAAATATTCATAATTTTATTTCAAATTGCGGTCCAAAACTTTGGTTTCATAAAGTTGTTCATTTTAATTTTTTGCGGTTAATTTTTGGATTTGTACAGCGCCATAGTGTATTCTCTTTTTAACGCCGCGCCGTTAAGATTGTATTTCTTACCATGATAGTATAGGAGACATAACAATTTCTATGAGACATTATTAGTTGTTTCGAACAAATCAGCCTGAGGGGTTAACTGGAGCGTTACTTTTACCAGGATTTTACCGTTGCGCTCTTGAATTTCGTGTTTTTAACATTCCCGTTCTAAAAGGGTTAGTTCACTTTCCACAAATCAGAATTTTGTGCGAAATGTTAGTTGTTTTTTACATCGCATACTTTATAATGTGGATAATCTTGGAAAAGCATTAAAATATCAAGTTAAAATTAATTTTGTTAAATACGTAAAATTTTTACAAAAATATTTTCCCCCCTGTTCCGCCCAATTAATTTTACGAATCGCAATAGGTATGTTATGCAAAGTGAAAAAACGATCATTTTAAAAATTCCTATAAATTATAACCTTCATACTTATCACACGGCGGCATGTTTTTTCAGACTTCTGGCAAAAACTGTCTTATTTGTTAGGGTGACAGGATTTTCGTCCTTCGATAGTATTGTTGCGTTAGATATTTCCTTTAATATTAGTGTTCCGTGTGTAATTATGCATTATAAATATTGGGTCCTTACATATGAAATTGGCGTATTGCCGTACTGGCAACTTTGATCTCAAATATCTTCTCTTTGGTTAGGAATTCCAAATTCAAATTTATACAGCTATTTACTCGTGTATTTGTGTTTCGAAAATTATAATTCATTTGTTTTTTCCTTAATTGTTTTTTTTTTCTTTGCGTCACTTAGTTTACAAAATGGAAAACTTGAAATATCGCGTTATTTACGAGTACGACTTCCACCGTGGCACCAGTGCTGCAGAAACGGCTCGAAGGATTAATAATGTGTATGGCGACGGTGCCGCAAAAGAAAACACAGTGCGTTTTTGGTTCCAACGTTTTCGTTCTGGAAATTTCGACCTGCAGAACAAGCCCCGTGGACGGCCGGAGACCAAAGTTGATAATGAAGAATTGAAGGCTATTGTGGAAGCGGATCCATCGCAAACCACGTCCGAGTTAGCTGCAGGCTGCGGTGTTAGTGATAAAACTGTTTTAATCCACTTGAAGCAAATTGGGAAGGTGAAAAAGCTCCCATACAAAACTCCCATAAGCTCCCGTACAAAACGCCAATTTCGTATGTAAGGACCTAATATATTTTGGACGCCGTCCAGCCATTAGACGTTCTCCGTGGTCGCGGTTTCAAAATCCAGCATGCGCAAGTAAACTTTTTTTGAATAATTTGTGTTAATTTAACTTTTATTCATTTCAAATAATACATAGTACCTACTTACCTATATTTGCGGCACGTTTGAGAGTGGAAGATACTCATTACCGCCCTGGTGTAAGACCACCATTCAGAATTGAAATGTTAGTTGATATGGGCTTTAGCCGTTTTTAGTGACCAGATCTGAATATCCAGGTACTTTCCCACCTCCCTCTGCCCCATCTCCTTCCTCTCCCTACTGCCTCCAGCCTCAAAACAAACCCCAAATGGGGATGCCATAGTCTCGTTGGCTCCAGATGGGAGTATTTTGGGACTCTTGTGCGGTATACCTACACTTAAAAAAAATTATGGCCCCAAATACGTTTTATGGTAAGCTTCATATACACTAGAAAAGTCACGAATTCTTCGTTCACAGATACGTACCATTCCTTATAGATATTTCCCAATTGTTTATTTTCGGATAAATAAAAGCTCTTAGGAGGTATTTTTGTCGTAAGATTTAATACTTTGATACGGCCGATAGCGATAACGGAAATAATAACATAATATGTAAGCACTATATTTTAAATTGCCTTTAATTTAATTTTTTCTTGAGTTATCTTGCACAACTTTAATGTTTAGTGAAGAAAGAACCAATGCAACATCTCACATGAACATGAATTGTCGTCATTCATTTTTACCCACCTTTCTGATTACCAATATCACTTCTTTTATGTACCAATTAATACTCTTCGTATGTCTCGAAAATTTTTCATGGCGTACCTTTTATTTGTAAATGTTAATCACTCTTAAAAAGCTCTTAACAATCTGTTATCTGTCGAAAATAACGCTCTGTGCTTATTAAACTCTTTTCTTCTCATCTTCCTCGAGGATATTTTTTTATATTTCTTTCTGTTAGAGGATTGTAAGAATTTGCAGGTTTTTAAATTGGAGTTCTTATTCGAAATTTTAGGATATTAAGGGCTTTTCCATTATAAGTTTTATTACGATTCCTATTATTGCATCATGAGTACTTTAGTGTATTAAATAAAACAAAATTACAGTTTTGAGTTCTCAACGTTTGAAGTTACGAATTTCTTTGACAAATTGATTTTCAATTAATTGTTTTAGTAGTTTTTTTATGTTTTACAAGCATTTAGATTGTCTCACACTGGAAAAATTCTAAATAAATGGTTTTTGCATTATTTCTTTTTATTATTACTTTATATTTTCAATTATTCGCTTTTGCAGTCTAATTTATTCGCTTTTGGGGACAACTCATATAGGTCTCCTAGAAATCGTTATGTCTCCCTTTCTATCATAGTGAAAAATGTGATCTAAACACCACCCTTTATACTCAAATCAAAAGTTAACTACGAAAGAATTAAAATGTACACCTTTATAAAACCAAAGTTTCCGACCACAATTTGAAAAAAAGTTTTGAATTTTGGGGATTATTTATTATTTTTACATGAAACGACAAGAAAGTCAGATGATAAATAGATACATTTGTCTAATTAAATATGGGTGCCTGTTTTTTTGTTGTTGTTATTAGTATATAATTTTATTTATAAAAAGCGTACAGTGAGCCATTTTTCAAACATTTGCATTTAAAATTTTAATCCTATTTCTAAAATTATTGTTTATTTCTAATAATAAAATTTAAACGCGTATTTCATCACCTTTCTAAAACAGTCTTTAGTTTTCGGATACGTTCCGTAATATTCCATTTATTTGGATTTTATTGCAAAGCGGAAATTTTATTTTTTATTATTTATTGAGTTAGTTTATACTACATGAATATAAACTAATAAGCACAATGTAACATTTCATTTGATAAATTTATATATTTTTACCGTAAGCATAACATTTATTTTTAAATACATTCATTCTTTCTTCATTCTTCATACTTTCAGGTATTTCATCATACATCTTTAGTCCTCTATACATTAGGCAGTTCTGTGATTTTGATTTCTTCATTTGTGGCAATCGAACTCTGTTTATATTTCTTGTTTCATAATTATGTACGTCTCTATTAAAAACAATTTCATCCTTAAAGTATTTTGGCATTTGGTTTTTCAAAATTTTATGCACAAAAATTAACATATTAAATAGTAGTCTTTTTTTATTGGAATCCAATTTAGCTCCTCTCTCATTTGATTAATCCTTGCGTATTTGCCTTTTCCCAGTATACATCTCATAGCTCTGTTCTGTATAACTTCTAGTTTGTTTAAATTTCCTTCATTGGCCAAATATAACATCGTAGAGCAGTAATCCAAATGTGGAGCAACAATAGTTTTATAAATGAGCTCCGTAGTGTTTCTATTTAATTTATGTCTTAGTCTTCTAAGAAAATTTACCTTTTTTGACACCTTTTTTAGCACATATTCAAAGTTTGCTGTGAAAGTCAGTTTTGAATCGAGTATTACACCCAGGTATTTGATTTCATTTACTTTTCCAATTTTTTCACCATTAATTGTCAAATTTAACCCTGTGTTATGCTTTTTATTGCCTATTTCCATATATTTTGTTTTGTTTACGTACAATTTCAATTTGTTTAATTTTAGCCATTTTGATATATTTTGTAGGTCTTCGTTTATTTTGTTAATTGCATCTATGTAATCTTCACACGAAATATAGATTAATGTATCGTCTGCAAATAGTCTAATTTTGCAATTTTGACCTTCTGACAGAATATGCACGAGGTCCGAGGGGTTAATATTAAATATGAACTGTTGTTATGTGCTGCTGTTATGTTTCATTCTGTGATATTAAATTTAATATGTGCGCATCGTTTTGGTAATGATCAAACGACAACATTACTTATCAGATTTAGTTTCTCCGATTTATATCACAATGAAGGGGAAGGGCTGTTGTATTTTTTATGTGGGTAGTTTCGGTGCAACTCGAAAATTAAATTCGGTACCGGTATAAATTGTCTTTTGTAATTCTCAAGTGCGCTTTGTCACGGGCTTTTGTATGCGTTATGAGGGTTCGTGTATTTGGCTGTTGATTGTTAAATTGGCAGTGAAGAAGTCGAGTGCTTAAGGGCCTCGTAAAACTGATAATATGTGTCGTGTCAGTGCTCCCAAATAAACTTTAGGGATGTGTCGCAGTATTTGCGGTCCGTAGCAATGGATTCCTGTGGCATGACCAGTAATAAAAATATATTTTCAAACACAATATTTAATTTAAAAAAATATATAATCGTGTCAGTACGTTACGAACTTATATTTATAAATTTAGTGTAAAATACTTACATAAGAAATAATACGTGCAATATTTGACGAAAAAAAGTTCAAGTTCATAAGAAAGTTCATCGGGTACAGCCACGGCTGGCGACCGTATTCCCTCATTTATAAATTTCATAAACTTTTCTGAACCCTCTTCAACCCGACAGAAGACCCCACCTCCAAGATTAAAGCATTTTTTTACATTAGCTCCACTCAGGGGAGGCCCTCTGAAAAATAATCCCCCTCAGGGCTTATGTCATATTTGGGGATGATGTGTGGAGGATTTTTTTGGAAAGGACGGAGAGGAAGTCCTGGGAAGGAAAAATGTATGCGGGATGTAGGAAACTAGGGGTCAGTGTGGTCAGTATGACTCCATCCTTCCCACTACGGTTCAAGACCATGTTTTGAGAGAGTCCTGCTGGAGTTGTCAAAATTTCTCCCTCAACCTTCTTCCGATCCGGCCAGTTAATGAACAGATACTTCCGCCACCAAGACCTAGATAAACCTCACCCCATGAACCCGGGCACTTCTGTTAAATCACCAAACATAGCGAACCACTTGGGTGACACATGGCAGAGATGTTGGTTATCCACGGTAAGTGGTTCCCGCGGTACCCTTTCCCAAACCGAATGAAATAATCGAGTCGAGTAATATCCGGAGTCGGTCTAATAGAGTATTTATTAGAATTAGATTATCACACGTTGAATGAATCTGAATGTAGCAAGGTGTGTGTGTATTCGAAGTCTGAGTTGTATGACGGCTCATACTATTTACCTACGGTAGTGAAAAATTGCGGATAGTTTTTAAGGAGATTTTCAGTCACTGGTCTTTGAATGAAATTCTTCAATTGACAATATATTTGTAGCGTTTCGAAACGTGATTTTATGTACTGACCATAAATATTATACAACGTATATCCACAATATGACCAAAAATGAACTCGACTGCACGACCCAATGTGTCACTCTTGACATTCCTTAATAATGCGCGAAGGGTTAAAAAAAATAAAAATCACATCGCTTGGAAAGGCGATTAGCCGTGAAAAATGTTCCCATAAAGAAAATACTTATCATACATTACTGGTGGGCGAAAGACATCGATAAACACGTCACTATATAATGAAAACAAAAAGCTCACTGCTCAAAACCAACCACATTGGACTGCGGCTTTCCCAGAATAAAACAAGATGGCAAGGAACAATCTCAAAATAAAACAACCTTCGGATTAATTACGGGTTGCGTCACGGGTCTTTGAACCGGGGGTAATATATGGCGTAACAGTCTTAACAGCCATGCCACGGGCTCCGGAGACAGCTAAAAAGAGGAGTTGAAATTGGAGGAACGAAAGCGCCAATCCACATTTGAAAAACGTCCAATCTCTCCTGCGAATCGTGCTAGGCTATTTTTGGAAGTGAACATCTTTGGCGTAGTACTCGTTGTTGAGGGTGTAACCATTTCAAAGTTGTTTTGTTGGGAATTACTTAATTCATTTTTGACGATCGGAATTATACTAAAAACTTCAATCAAATGAGTCTAGGATAAGGGTGATGCACCACGTGTAAAATTCGGGAACATGCCGCTATCAGCAAAAATTCCTTCTGTAGATGTCGATAAGGTTTAAATTCTCACTTAACACCAACCGCCTGTTTTGATGTATTCACGAAAAAAACGTCGCCAAAAAGCTTGTTTTATTTTATTTTGTGAAGCTGAGACACAAATATTTAAAAGTTTTACGATTATTTTTTTTAAGAATTTAATTTTCGACGTTTTAAAATAAAAGCGTAACCGAAAAGGGGTGCAAAGTAGGGGATTTTGAAATTCAAGAGAGTTTTTAGACGCGTGATACTTTATTTTTTCTGGGCTTACAAAAAGACTAATAAAAAAATACTATAATTGCCAAATGATTTTTATGCCTATTACCTAGTGGTGATGTAAGGAATATTAATAATAAGTATTCAAAAAGGTTGCTTGTATATTTCTCTTAAGCGTAATGTATTATGAAAAACCTAGTGGTGATGTAAGGAATATTAATAATAAGTATTCAAAAAGGTTGCTCGTATATTTCTCTTAAGCGTAATGTATTATAGTACGAGAGCCCACGACTAAAACCATGTCTCATAGCAATACGGCAAAAACCCTATAAAATCGTTAGATTGTATGATTCTGAACCCGACTAGGTGTGTAGTAACGGTCGAAAGTGTAGCAACTGCGTGGGAGGCCATTTCTGCTGTGTCAAAAAAAAGACAGTCGGTATTATAGCAATACGTCTGATAGTGAAAATGTACATAGATTTTATAATTGTATTACGAAAAAGTTTGTTTTCAGACATTTTGCGCGTAGCATATAGCCTGAGCGCATTTTTGAAAATGTCAACAAATTTAGCCGACCTGTATCATAGCAATACGGATAAATTTTTTTTTCAACTTTTCGTATTGCTGCCATGATTACCAAAAACCTGTTTTCAGACACTTTAAGTGTAGCATATACTCCCAAAAACGAAAATAACGTTTCGGAGTCGCCTGGCCGACGCCTCTGTTAAATGTTTTTTTAAATTTACAGCCTTCATAGATATTCAAGAATCTCCCTTGTCTATTATATGTACTTTGACAGATGACAGATGTCATTACTTATTTCTTTTGTAAAAGTTACTCAAGTGTGCTTTAAATAAAACCAAAACTATCAAATCAATCAGTATTTAATTTCAACAGCCTCAGCGCTTGTTACGCTCCTGCCCCTTTCTTACTATTATACAGCTCACTCGCCAGCTGCTCCAAACGTTCCATGAGGATTCCGAAGGATTCAAATATTTCTCAAGAGAAGGTGCTACACTTAATTTGTCTGATATAAATTTTTTGCACATGTGGACAACTTATTTTATCATGTCCAACAATTTTCAGACATATTGCTATGATACCGATCGGTAAAATTTGTTAACATTTTCAAAACGGTCTCAAAATTTAATGCGTTCACATTTCCGTCTGAAAATATTTTTGTTCGCATCAAATAACCAAAATTTACTAATAAAAAAGATTTTCAGACGTATTGCTATGAGACATTTTTTTTGTCTCATTTTTAATTTTTTTAAGTGATTTTACGGGTTTGCGCTACACCACTAACGTCTGAAAAATATGTTTCCGGTATCTCAGAACTATCATTCAACTACAGTCTGCAAATCAGACATATTGCTATGATGCAGTTCGGTAAAATTCTTTGACAATTTTGAAAATTCGGTCAGATCAAACGCTACGCGGAAAATGTCTGATATTGGTATTTTCGAGTTCAGGATAATCGTATCTATCGATTTGATGCGGTTTTGGCCGTATTGCTATGAGACAAAAATTTTGGTCGTGGGCTCTCGTACTATTATGAAAAGTCCATAAAGAGTTTGAAATCATATGCACCCCAAGAAAAAGACGCGCCGATGAGAAAGGTGTCGGGAAGATCTCATATAACTCAGAGGAAAGGCGCCTCCGGGGAATGCGGTTCAGTGCGAGTCCAGTGATTAATGGAGGCCGAGCGGCTGACCTCAGGCGCTGGGTAAAAAGGGAATGACACTATCTGTACGAGGAAGTATTCGTTATGTCCCAATTTAACCCTTTATTTACTAAATGTAAATAAATATGTTTCTTAGGTGTTTCGATCGTGCGAAATAATAATGTCGTGTGAGGAGTGAGGGTTTAGTACATAATATATGTTATTTTTTAGTCATCACTTATCTGCAATTCGTTTTTTCCCATGTTTTCCGCAATCAGTGCCTACTTATCCAGAGTGTCAAGGCACTTGCCCACTGTTAAAAAAAATGTAATTTATTTTCTGAAAGAAGCATATTTGTTAAGAATGCTCTTACTAAATGTTTTAAAGAAATTCGTAAAATTGACGGCGATACAGCATTTTATACGAAATCGTTCGAAATAGTTTGTATGTTGAATTATCCTTCAGCAAAACTTTGAATGCGTTTTTCTCGAAACTACTTTTTTCAACCTAATTGACAAGATATTAAAAAAACTATACATCCGATTTGCTTTCATCAAGTCTTAAAATGTTTGAAAATCCAGTCTCTATGGCACCACGTAGGGGAATTTTGATATTAAAAAAAAAGAAATGCTGACAACCGAATTTTATTTCACGTTTTTATAAAAAAAATTTGGACGTTCATAAAACAATAAAATTAGATCCTTAAATCCCTACAGACTTACATTTTCAAATCTTGGTGCATGTAAATCGGACGAATAGTTTATAATTTATTTTTTAACTTTTTTTTAATTACTTCTTATATATATTATCTTTTACTTTACACTTGTATTGTTACATTATTTATGATGTTGTATTTATTATTACCTTGAAAATAAATACCATGAACAGGTTAGAGGCTTTCGAAATGTGGCTTCACCGGAGAATGCTCAAGGTCCCATGGACCGACATGATCACCAACATAGAAATTCTCAGGCGGGCTAGAGCAGATAGGGAACTGCTTACATTAATTAAAATCAAGAAAATTTCATATACTTCGAGGGGAGAAGTATCACTTGCTCCATTTAATATTGAAAGGCAAGATAGAGGGTCGCCGAGGGCCTGGTAGGAGACAAATGTCTTGGCTGCGAAATATACGAGAGTGGACCGGCATTAGAAGTGTAGAGGAGCTATTCCGGGCAGCGCAAGACAGAGAGACCTTTTCAAGAGTGATCGCCAACGTCGGGGGGACCTGATAAGGCACATAAAGAAGAAGAATTTATTATTCGTGTGAATGGCACGTTTTGTGCCTTGTACATGCAAATAAGTCAATAAATAAAAAAACATGGTAATATGGTATCAGGGCTCACAAGTTTGTATTTAAGTAAAAACATTTTTTGTATTTTGAATAAATCAGTAAACAAAGGGTTAAGCGAGAATTTTTATTACACTTGGGGTAGCAGTAAATGCGTAATGCGAATGAGTCAAACCAGACGTTAATCCGTTGAAATAATAATGGATTTTGAACACGGAATCCATTTTAGGAGGTTTTTGATCCGAGGGGTATTTATTTTGAGTGTACTTTGTTGAATAAGCTGACGTCCTTTTCGTTTTTGGGTTGTGTTAAATATGACGAGGGTTTAGGAGAAGGTGGAGAACTTGAACTCTTGAAACATGTCTTGAGATGAAAGGGCTTTACATAATGCAGCCTTTGCACGTCAAATTCGTGTTTTAAAAGTCAGAAAAAATAAAATTGAAAATTTTAAATATGTATTTTACAAAAGGTTTCTCATTTAATGTTTGCTGTCAGTCACAACTCTTACAGGCGGTATGTAAGCAGACCAAAAAAGCATATTATGAATTTTTTAAAAGCTCTTCAGTTATGGGTACCGTTGCCCCGATAACCAATACCTCTGCCATAGGACAAAAACCCTAACCCCTAACTCCAACCGCGGTACGCTTCGTTTGGTGAGTTAGCAGGGGTGTCCAGGTTCATGTGGGGGTGAGGTTTGTTCAGTTGTTGACTCATTTACTACACAGACTTGATCTAGACCTCTCCAGCCGGACTCTCGACTCATCGCCTTGCACCGCAGTGGGGGGGTTTCATGCGTCCATCACTGCTGGACATATTCACCCCCAGATTTCTACCCATTTCTCATATCTTTTTCCTTCCCAGAACTTCCTTTTCCTGAATAGACCCTCCACACAGCAACCCCAAAGATGATATAAAATCCTGAGGGATATATTTTTCTCAATGCCTCCTGTGTCGAATAATTGTTAAAAAATATATATGTATTTATATTCTGAATCTTTGCCTGAAATGGCTTTACTTGTGTTTAGGTGCCGATCTGAAGAGTCCCTCACTCTATCCCTTGCCCTAAGTTCTGTATTTGGTTCAATGACTCCGGCAATTGAATCACATATTTAAAAAAAAATCAAATTTATTTATTTATTTATTTATTTACGCCCTTTTTCGGGGCTTTTACATATACAATTTAAAAATTACACTTCATTAAATAAAATATAAATACTATATATTTCTTTTACCAATAAATATAAAAGGTATATATTTCTTTTACTAAGAAATATACAGTATTTATTTTACATAACTGAACTGCCTCAGTAACAGCATTTTGTATTTGTCTAAAGATAAATTGAAGATGTCCACAGACTTGGTAAAATTATTTCCCTCCATTAGTATTCTGGGCAAAGAGGAATACATATGGTAGTTAGTTCCAGAATTTCTGCACTGAAATAAATCCTGACTTCTAGTATTACGTAGAGGAATCCGAAAGCTTATTAATTCAAGTAATAATGGACTATCAACTAAATCATTTAGAATTTTATAAAGAAATACCAAGTCTGTGAAAATTCTTCTGTCTGATAATTTGAGCATATTCATATCATTTAAAATAGTGTTGTAGTTCAACATAATTGCTGGAATACCCATTTTAAAATTTAGAAAACGTAAGAATTTATTTTGTATTCTTTCAACAGCTTGTACATGTGTATTATAATATGGGTTCCAGACGGGAGAATTGTACTCAAGTTGACTTCTAACAAATGCAAAATATAACAGTTTAATACACTTTATATTTTTAAAATTTCTAGTTAGCCTAGTTATAAATCCCAACATTTTTAAGCCCTTATTAGAAATTTCTGTTATGTGGTTAACAAATGAAAGATTTGATTGAAAAGTGATGCCTAAGTCTTTAATTTGTGTTAATGTCTCAAGAGTATTGTTATCAATGTTGTAATTAAAGATCACTGGATTTTTTATTCGAGAAAATCTAACTACTTGACATTTTGAGATATTTAAGTAGAGTCTATTTTCATTACACCAAATCAACAATTTGTTGATATTATCTTGAAGAATGTTGCAATGGTAAATATTTTTAATAATTCTAAACATTTTGAGATCATCAGCAAAAAGTAAGAAAAATACATCATGAAATACTTTTGTTAGATCATTTATAAACAAGATAAATAAGACTGGGCCAAGGTGTGAACCCTGTGGAACTCCACTTGTTGCATAAATTTTTTCGGACAAAGAGGATTTTATTCTAACAATTTGTTGTCTTTTAGTAAGATAGCTTTCAATCCACGTTAATAAACTGCCACGTATACCAAGTTTTTCTAATTTCCAAATGAGAATTTCATGGGAAACTGAATCAAATGCTTTACTAAAATCAGTATAGACAGAGTCTACTTGTAGTTTTTCTTTAAAAGCATTAGTTATAAAATTTTCATAAATAATCAAGTTAGAAAGAGTACTTCTACCCGGCATAAATCCAAACTGGTAAGGTGATATTACAGGTTTTATTTGTGTAAAAAGTTTGTCAAGTATTAGGCTTTCAAAGAGTTTCGGTATGGTGGATTGAATGCATATTGGTCTGTAATTACAAATATCACTTTTATCGCCCTTTTTGAAAATTGGAGTCAAATAACTAATTTTCCACTTATCGGGAAAAATTCCACTAGATAAAGACAAATTAAAAAGTTTGGTTAATGGAAGAGCAATTACTTTGATACATTCTTTAATAAATATTGTAGGGATATTATCCGGTCCCGCAGATTTGTGGATATCTAAGAATTTAACTTTAGTAATTACATCAGAGAGACTTATGGTACACTGTGAAATATCAAGAGTTTCATCTAGTGTTGTTGTTGGAACAGGAGCATTATTTGAGTCTGTTGAATAAACACTTTTAAAAAATTTTGCAAACAAGTTCACAATACCATCAGTATTATTGCTATGGCTGCCATTTAGGTGCATAATGCTCGGGAAATCAGAATCATCTTCTTTAAGTGATTTTGAGTATTTCCAAAAAGAACTAACATTATTTATTATAGAGTTTTGAATTTCATTTATATAGTTACGGTAGCAGGTCATAGACATTCTTTTACACGAGGTTCTTATATTTTTAAATTCAATGTAATCAGAATATTTTTGATGTAATTTATATTCTTTATGTTTAAGTTTTTTGGTGATAAGCAGATTTATAAGTTCTTTGGAGTACCATTTTGGATAGGTTTTTGGCTTACATTTCATGGTTGGAATAAACATGCTAATAGTCTTTTCCAAAACAGAATAAAATTCATTGGTAGATGTGTTGATATCATCATATTGCATAGATGACCAATCAAAAGAGAGAAGATAATTAATAATTTTCGCGTAATCAGTTTTGAAAAAATTTTGGTAACTGAACGATAGTTTAGAAGTATTAATATGTACATTAGAGATAATAACTTCTAGTGGAGGATGATAAGCATCAGTGGGCACCAGCGGCTCACTACATTCTTCAATTTCTAGTGAATCTAAGTTAGAAAAACATAAGTCAAGAGTACGATTAATTACATTTGGTAAAGTATTTGCCTGATTAAGACCTAGGAATAACGCCATGTCTAGAATAATGCGACCAGACTCACTAACACTGATATTATCGTCACTGTTCACCCAATTCACATTTGGAAGGTTATAATCACCAGCGAGTAAAAATGTCGCACTAGGATTCCTTTTTAATATAACTTCCACTTCCTCACTATGGCACCTGTATACTTCATTGCTTGAATTTGGTGGGATGTAAATACAGCCCACAATAATCTTTTTATTCCTGGCAACATTTACTTGCAAGAAAATTTGTTCAAGATGTTTATAGGAACAATGATTTATTACAGCGCCTTGGGGTGATTTTTCACAAATATGGCGTTATAGAAAATGTCCAATTATTATTATTACTAACTACCTCAGACCCGTAAAAATTGATGGCAATATATTTTTTAAAAATGTTGTTTCTTCGGTATGTAATTTTTAATAACTTCTGTCTCTAAGTAATAAATGTTTATAATAATAACGGTATGGAAATACCTATATTTCTGTGCTCCTGGATTTTGTTCTTATCGGCAGTTTCACGTTATTATTTTATACATTATTTATATAATTGTAGCATTAACTTGTAAACTTATGTACTGTGTATATCCTAATAAACAAATAAACAAATTATTGCTGCCACAGCGGAAATTAACAATCCAATGACATTTTGCTCCTGGTTTTTTTGTTCTTGTTTATTACTTATACCTAACGTATTTATAAACCCATGAAAAATCGTGAATAATCTGAATTCTCGACAAAAATGTAGCAAAATATGTCATAAAAATAAAAGAAAGAAAAAATTCCTACCTTTCCTACTTTCTTTTTATATGAAATTTTGTTCTTATTTTCCATGCTGCTGAACATTATCGTTAAACTAGATATTATGTAGTACTTACGCGTGTATTGTTAACTAAGTCACTTTACCACAATTGTTGAACATTTTTCATGGAATGTCATCTAAGTTTGATGCAATTTTATAAATTTCTAATGTATGCACAATGGGTCACCGGCGACGCGCTATACAATACTTAGGTATATCTGCACGCAATAATGTTGTAATTGTATTGTATTTGTCATTTTTATTCTTCGTAAGCCTTTTGGCAACGATAAATTTATGCAGAAAAGTGATTACTGTCCATCGATTTTTCATCCCTTATTTTCTATTTGTTTTTCTTAGAGCTTGCATAGCTTTACTACCTCTGTGACTCTTCTGTCTACCTATGTAATCCGCAACCTTGCTCTTCATTCTCCCTTCGCTGTCTACGTAATTTAGCTTCATAGAATTCCCAAATGGGATTGTTATAGTTTCTCCAACTCCCGACGTGCAGTTGAAACTTCCGTGCCATAGTCACATCAAAAAATAACTCTACCCATTTGCTTCTAAATAGCTTAATTACATATTGTTGATAATTCGTACGTTCTTACACAAAATTTACTGAAATGCGCTATACATAGGGTGTTAAGGGACGTATTTGTCTTATTTAAGCAGCGATTCATGCATTACTCGGTGTAAAAAATTTAAATGTGGTTTTGGTTTCCGGTTAAAAAAAAAAAAAAACTTCTTTTTTTTTTCTTCAAAACAGAACAAAAAAAATCTTCCACGTGTCCTCGCTAATCAGTCAGCCGAGTAAGCACCCAACACCCTGATCTTTACTGTTCGATACAAAACCTTTGAATTTTATGTGTTTAAGTTGAAATAAAAAACCATCAAAAATGTCACCAGATAACAAAATTTAATCAACATTTTTTACCTCCAAATAACATCATGAATCACTGGTCAAAGTAAGTGAAGTACGCTCCTGAACGCCCTGTATAATGTTTTTATTATTTAGTTGAATGGAAAATTACGTAATAATTGACATAGAAGGCCACAATCGCTAAGATAACAAAATTAATTGTTTTTTACCGTGTTTATATTTCTCTACAAATTATTTCACAGTTTACGTTCGCTTGTCTTCACGTGTTCTACAATAACTATTTATTTATATCTACAACATTAATAATTACATCCCATTCTGATTACGAATATAAAATATCCAGCTGTGTTTTACGACCATTTGATTAGCGCTTTAATTCGTAGCAAGGTCGGTTTCCGTCTACATTTTCCCTTTCTCTGGACATTATAGCAGAGTCAATGGGGAAATAAGAATGAATAACAAATGCCACACTTTACAATATGTATATTTTACATTATTACATAATCGATGTATCACAATATCAATGTATTTATTGGATCACTACTTAAATCTCCAAGATTTGGCCGCATACTTCAATACGTTATCATTGGAAGATCGAAGAAGCTCGGCTGATGTATTCGATTGTCCGGAACTCCTACAACGAATCCAATTAAAAGTTCAACATTCTTAAAAGACAAAATTCTTAGCCTCCCTCAATGCAACACCAATTTTAAGCAAAACTCCTCCATTTATCGTTCATCACACACTTTCAATACACACTACACACAATTTAACATTTTAAAGTCTGCACCACACTCCTTAAAGTCACACAGGCGATCTCTCGGTCCTTTAAAAACTTTAGATACCCTTCGAATGCTACCACCATTCTATGAACTTATTTTTTTGTTATGCGTATTATTTTTAGTATTAGTACTAAACTTCTATGCTCCAAATTAATCTAAATATTACAAAATATATTTCAAGGAAGGGGAATCTATCGAAACGGACCGCCCGTTTCTGCGCAGAGACGAGGGTTATTTTTAATTATTATGGGGCGCCATACCAGAGGTGGCTACCAAATTCAACTGGGCTCACTTGCGAATTTGAGGGACAGCAGTGGTATACTATTTGAAGAATCTGCGGGCCCTGTACAGGTACAGCCCTTGCCTAACTTCCCCGAGCCCCGTGCTGAGCTTGTCATTTGGTGTTAGTTACACCAAGCATATCAATGGAAGGCGTGTTGGACAGTTCTTGGAGAGTCTTTGCTGCCTCGGGAAACTTCATCAATTCTGCAGGTGTCCTGCTGTTTCCTTTCGGTTCATTATGCCTAAGGCTTCTACCTAGGTATAGGCACATATTATATGAGTTTTCGCCTTCGAACGGCATAAATATCAGGTTATCTCTCAAGTTTGACCCTATTCCCTTATTTTCCTCTAGGCGCAATAGGGTTGTCATTTCCTTTATTCAACAACCAAATAATATAAACTCATGATGAAAGAGAAAGGGGCCTTTTTGGCCCGGAGTCTTAAAGGGTCGTTATTGGTTATTCGGCATTTGTGTCTCCTGTTTCTCCAACGTATCTTAAGCCTTCTTCCAATCAGACGGAACATTGCCACCTTGATGAATTAATTGGATCTTGTCCAAACAGTATTACTTACATTTTTTTGTGAATGTCGTCCAAGGCAAAAAATGTTTCAGAAACCACCGCCTTCAATATTATTTTCTCTCCATTAACTCTGTACATTTCCTAACTATGATATATTGTGTAGAGTGCACCAAAGAAGTTGAGAAATGGCCGTCCATGAATGTGTGGTTTATTTCCCCATTATCACATCTCTTCCGTTTGGCGTAATTTCCAAGGAGCATTTTATTTTATTATTATTATTAACCGTGGCAGTTATGATTCGCGGGAGCTAATTCGTGCGTTTCGTAATTTCTGTACTGTTTTACTCAATATTTTGATGGGTGTAGAGGAATTTTCAAATTGCTAGATTTACAGAAGTTCGTAACCTTTTGTTATTTAATCTAAATATTAAATTCATTATTGAATCATCAATGAAAATATGATATAGAAGACGACACGGAAAATATAAAGATGCGAGACTCCAACTCGTAACAATTTTACAATACGTAATTAAGAAATGTATAAAATATATATTTCACCTATCGATTTATTCCACTAGACAAACTATGTTGTAGAAAGTGCAAAGATATTGAAATATAAGGAGATGTGCTATCCGCCGTTTTTACTAGGTGAGACTGCGCTTCCGGGTGTCGCCGGTGTTGTTTACCAATTAACGAATAAACTAAACGAACGCTAAACTAAATGAACAAATTCTTTCCGTATTCAAACTATATTGTTATATTGCACACCTTCAAAAATCAAGAAAATGAACCAATTCTTTTTGTATGCAAACTACGCGCATTAGGCCGTAGTTCGGCGACAGTCGCGCGTACATCATAGCATATCTCTTTGTATTTGAACATCTTTGAGAAAGTGCATCTAGCTCGAATACTTGCAATTAATCGATGTAATATAATATTGTGAGTCAAAAAACTATCGGCGTTAGACATTTCAGTCTAAGAAAAATAATCTAAGCAAATAATCGTCACTGTTGCTACAGACCTTAGCATCGGCTAGAAAATAGACGCCGAGCAATCCCAATGTAAACATATTTATATTTTGGTAGAAAGTGGTCACTTTGTGCTTTGACATATTGCCGAAATAAAACATTTAATTTGTTTATAGCCATAAAATTTATTTATCTTATTACGACCGACCGGTTTCGCTTGACACAAGCGCCTTCAGTGTACAAAAATTATACTAAATAAAAAATACATTGTGTGAGCTTATAGTGGCAATACGTGTTCCTCCAGCAATAGGCCACTTGCATCACATTTAAAAAAAAATCCGGGCTTAGGCAAATATTCTAAGTCATTCTGTATTTTTTTTTAAATCGTATTTTTGAAACCTTGGCGACTTTTTGAAAATTTCTATCCGAAAAATCAGTCCATTTTTTATAAACCAGAACATTTTTTGTAAACCGGAAAGACGGGACATAATTTTATGGGTGCGAAAAAACGATAATTACATAGCCGAAAATCATTTAAAAAAAAGAACGTTTTCCACACGAATAGAAATAAATTGTACGGGGTTCTCTTCGTAACATCTGTAAAAACACGGCCATTTTTATCAAAAAATCAAACCAAAGGATAAGTTCGCATAGAACAAACAATAAATCTAGTGAGCGTTAAACGCAAATTCAAAAATTCGCCGGAAATCAAAGTGTTGCCATATAAAAAAAATTAATCATTAAGGGAACATAATCGGAGACGGGACATTTTCATTTAGTGACGTCACGAGCTCAAATAATGGATTTATTCATTTAAATTTAAAAACTATACATTTCTAAAAATTTTCACTAACATTTTCGTAATCTTAGTAAAAAAATCTATCCATTCAAGTGGCCTATTGTTCCTCTGGACAGTAGTGTTATTTCTTAAACTATCAATTTTTGTATTAATTAAGTACCGTCAACAAAGGCGCATTTTAAAATTGGCAACACTGATTTTATCTCCATTCTCTCTACCTTGTTTCATCTATTTTTTTTATATAGGTAACAAAATATTCACAAAAAGGACTACTGGAGTAAAACAAATAGCTTATTAGTCACCAAAGAATATTTCCTGATTTTTGCCTACCCAATTCCGCTAATCGTAATAAAACAATATTTTATTGTAAAAAAGATACATTTATTTATGAGGCATTTTCCAACAAATCGTGGTTAAGAAGGTATTTCCTCGTTCTTGGCACTAAAAAATTAATTAATAGTTAAAAATCCCCAATATTAATATATTCTGTATAAGCTGTACATAAGAATATTGAATAAGCAAAAAATTGTCCAGAGTAACACGGAGTGGTCATTTTTTACAATCTCAAAGGATTATCATTTTGAGATTAAGTTATTAGAACGATAAATACCCTCGCGGTTTCTTGGAAAAACATGCATTCCCTCTGCACTCCCTAGACTCCCCAAAGATGATAAAGACCGTAGGGGTAACTTTACGACCTTCATGTGTGAAGTAAATATAATATGAGGTAAGGGAGTTAGGATTACATTAAATAAGCCATAATGAAGGGGGTGTGTTAAAGATAGACCCAGTTGGCCACCACTGAGTTCCGTCACGTCCGGTGACCACCCGACACCGCACCGGCTTGACGCAAGTCGCGTCACGGCACCGGACCATAACATTACGTGAATGGTGAATATACCGAGTTATGACTGCATCTTATTAGATGTGTAAACGATCTTTAACTAATACGACCATCCTCACCATAATAAAAAAATAAAAAAGGATGTAATGACTAAGATTAAAAAAGGGACTCTTAAATAGTTTGGACGTTGAGAAACGAGTTCGTTTCGTGTCAGGAGGATGGACGCTCAAGTGGATGGAAAAAATCGCAGGTGCCCTCTGAGATACACTCTTGTTTTTATAATTCTTACTTTCTTTAGAATTCTTAGGAATTTTTTTGTTCGTTTCATGTAAAAATAATAAATAAGTTTCATAATTTTTTTTCAAATTGCGATCGGATACAATGGATTCATAAAGGTGTATATTTTAATTATTTTGTGGTTAACTTTTAGACTTTCATATAAAACGTTGTGTTTTCTTTTTCTAACACCGTTTAGACCATATTTATAACCATGAAAGTAAGGGAGACACAACGATTTCTATGAGACCTAAACCCAAGAGTTTTTCCGAAAAGCGAACAAATTAGGCTGAGGGGTTAACCTTAATATGTTATTCACATTAAAAGCTCTGTAAAAATATTTTTTATAATTCCACTATTTATCATTAACAATTTAACCCATCGATGCTCATTCTCAATCACCGATAATGATTATAATTTAATAAATCTTATCAATTTAACTATCATTATTAATCTGACCACACTAAACTATCCAGTACAACTCTAATAACTAGCAGGTAACCCAAATACAATGTGGTCTTGTACCATTGTTGTGTTGTGTCATACAAGAACAACTGTAACAGTTTGGCGGGTGTTGTAGTGTGCAGTGAGCAGTGTGTAGTGTAGTGGGTCTGGCAGTCGTGACTGAGATAACAGCGGGTAATTGTGGACGTGGGTGGAGCCGACCAGGTTACCCTGCCTTTACCCCCCTCACGAGACGCACCCACATTCAATAATGGCCGCAGACAACTTCAATTATAATTTATCTTTGTGCTGCGGAGTCCTTTATGTGTACAGGGTGTAATTTATGTTGTATAAATCACTAGGTTTATTTACCACCTGGTTTCGCCCGAGTTTCAACGCTCTTTTTTCTTCATTTTCTCTTAAAAGAGCTGAATGTGGTGTAACATTATCAATTAAGTCAATGCACAACGTCGTGTAAAATTCGGAAACAGGCCGCTAACAATAACTCTCCTTGTGTAGATGGCGATACGGTTTTAATTCCCGTTTAACATCATTTCGCCCGTTTTGATTTCTTCACGGAAAAAATCGCAAAAAAGCATGTTTTATTTTATTATGCGGAGTTCAGGCACAAAAATTTTAATGTTTTACGATCATTTTCTAAAGAGTTAAATTTACAACGTAATACAATGAAATCATAACAGAAAAAAGGTTCGTAAAATGGAAATTTTGACTTTAAAGCAATTTTTATACGCCTGATACTTTATTTTTTTCTGGGTTTATAAAAGAACTTATAAAAAATCTGGATACTTCAAATGCAAATATGTGTTCTATTTAATTAAAGCTTCTAAAATATTTCTAAGCGACCTAATTTTCAAACCAAAAACACTTAATTTTGCGTTACTTGGTAGTGTATTGCCTACATATGAATAAAGAAAATTGTAAGAAATGTACACGTTTATCGTAATCCAAAAATCTGATAACTCTTTACTTACATTTCTAATATCATTATGAATTTTTAATTTTTATCATTAAAGTTGTGTGATTACACATCTGCCTTGATGATGGTCAGTGTAACGCTGTCCGAAACATTGGCTAAATAATGAGGGAGCCCAACACGTCGTAATGTCCCAAAAATAAATCACTATGAAATCTTCTTCAACCTTTTACCATTATATCTAACAGTCTGTACTAGGAATGCAACGGTACATCGGAAAACTGATAAATATCGAAAAATCGACCCCTAAAAATATCGATATATCAATCTCAGTATCGAAATATCGAAAAACCCACCCAAATTAAAATACCCACAAAATCTGGTAAAATGCTTTTACTGGCAACACTGACTCTACAAAAATCGATTCTGTTCTCTAGTCTCTACTCTAATCTGTGGTAGGTGAGTGATGTTTGTGGTCGACTCTACTATATGTGCAAAGGACTATCCACCCTGTATAAGCTCGTCTTTTCGACACCTATTTGGTTCACTGGTGCCTTGCTGGTATAATTTAAGGATTGTTTGTTTTATTTAGTGTGGGTGCTAGAGGCTAGATTAATAATCGATGGGGAAAACTTACGTAATCGCCAGGTCCCAGGTGTAGACCTAGATCTAATCTTTCTTACAACTAAGCCTTAAATAATATGTCGGAATCTAAACCGCACGAAAATCTAAAATCTCATAATTTCGAAATTTAATACATAATAGGTTTTTAAAATTTAACGTATTTTCTAAATGCTGTTAATTTTCTATGGAGCTAATTATCTACAGTTCGTTCACTTTAAAATCATGGCACGAAGTTTAAAATACAATGTGAATATTTAAAACAAACATAACCCACTAACTATTGTATAATTATGTAAGTAAGTGATGTTATTTAATGTAGTATGTATTCTGAAATGGTTTTAATTCATTGTTTATAAACTTAAATAAATCGCGTTTAGGTTATTTTGATGTATTTAAAATACGTTTATTTGTAATAATATAATTAGTGTTCATATTTTCACACTGTTGTTGTTATTTATAATTATTATTTTAATTGAATAGTTCGCGGTGCTTAAAAATACACATAGTTTTATTACGATTTGTTTTATGTGTGAAGCTATGGTTTGTTGCTTGACCACGCGTTCAGTATTTATAGACTCGGCGAGGCAAAGTCTTGTTTTATTTATTTATTTCTATTCTCTTAAATATATTTTGTTTTGAAGAATTTTATTTCACATTTGTTGCTACCGGTTTCGACACTTCTGTGTCATTTGCTAGCCATCTTACAACTAACTTAAAAAATGTACACGTTTGTACTTCTGAAATAAAAGATGACTGGCCAACAAAGAATGGAACCAACTCAAAAACACCTCAGAAAGGTCATTAAGAGTGATGATAAATATTTAAAAAAAAAAACGGTTAAATAGGTTAAGTTAGGTTCGGGTTACCGGCTGTTTTAAATTTTTTTTGTGCATAGTTTTTTATGACCTTTCTGAGGAGGTTCTGAGTTGGCATGGAACCGAAATAAAACTTTTGAAAACAAAATGTCTAAAAATTGTTACATAGAATAAATACTTAAGAAATAAAAAAAATCTCTTACAGCCAATTAACGTAATAAGTAGCAGTTACACAAAAAATGTTAAAAATCGATGAATATATGGGTTAGAACCTGTGCTGAGGTGTTCCCATATTTTAGATAAAAGTGATAGAAAACACGGTATCTATGGTCCTAGAGATTTTCAAGGATCATAGATACTGCGCTTCCACTCATGGTGGCATTATTGTGTACATATTAAGTTAGTATCAGTTGAAGGGTGATCCGACAGTTGATCTCGGAAATTACAATTATTGTAATTTTCTGTGAATTATTTACCAATTTCAAACATACCTACTTGTCTTCAAAAATACAGTTTATCGCAAGTTGGTGTAAATATATCATAGGAATTTATGTACAGTATGCATTTGTTTTGTCCTTGATGCATTTGACTAAGAATCTAACTTTTCAATATTATGTTACCCACTTGCCTGAATAAAGTTTAAAAAATAATTGTCATTGATAGTGATGTTTCTTTAACCAAATTGTATATTAACACATTTGAAATTTAAAAATAGCTGCAAAACTCAAAACGGTTTATAATTAAATAATAAAAAAAAAATAATTTTTAAGATTATCTCGTCAATTTATTTCTAATAGATTTTCTTTTTTGTTACAGGTAATAAAAGCAATATCTTCTTCTCAACCTGTCATCTGCAAGAAGGTTGCCGTCTGGCAAGTAGTATCTCCTTTATTATCATTTTTTTATTGTGTTCGTTCGTACTCTTGTGAAACTATAAAACATAGCTAACACGAATCGTTTAGGGTTTAGTTTTTAAATTAAATTTTTCGAATTCAGAATAATTGGACGCCGAAAATAAAAACTTACTATATTTAACCATAATAATAGTAAGGGAGACAAAGCAATTTCGATGAGATCTGTGAGTTGTTCCGAAAAACGAACAAGTTAGCCGTAGGGATTAACTCATTCTTCATACATACTTCATACATCCCAACGAAAACGATATACCATAATAATAATGGTAATATTTATTATTACAAATGTGATACGTTTTTAAGAATTCGCCCTAATCCAATCACACTCACTAATAAAATAATATTGAGATTTATAATATAAAACATCGATAGGAAAATCGTGAAGTTAGCTGACATTTGGGCGACCACCCGCCGGATAATGGGCTCGGTAGTAATGGACATTGGTCAATCAACCAACATGCTGCGGGAAATAAATAACACTGGGACTGAATAGGCAGGTTCTCCTGTCCGCGAAGCCAACTACATTTTAGGTCAAGTGAGAGGTGAAATTTTAAGGTATTTACTATTTGAAATTCAATTGAATTTAATAAACTTTACCGGCTAACATGATACTGAATGGCCTGTTTATCTTTAATTGGTTTTTGGCAAGTTTTTAGTCAGATAATTAAAATGTGCCAATACACGGACCGATAACGCGAAGATTTCTTATCTTTTGATTTGTTTCTTTGTATTTTGTAAATTTTGAAATGTGTAATTTTACTGTAATTGCACTATAATTGGAACACCGTCATTTAACAGATTTGCTCTTTTTCGTTTTTCGGTTTTTTTTTTTTCAAGCATGCTTTATATGTAAATACCGCATAACAGTCCCAACAGAGCCAGTGAGACTATATCACCCCAATTGGGGTATGTTGTGAGGCTGAAGGTAGCGGGGAGGGGAAGGAGGTGGAGAGAGGAAGGAGTCGGGGGAGAGGAAGTTAGGAAGTACCTGGCTATTACCGGTATTATTTTAAAAATCAAACAACTTTTCTTTTTGTCTGATGTATAGTAATAAGTTATATTATAAGTACCGCTTTCATTTTTAGAATAAATTATTCATTTATAACTAAATCTCATAAAATTTCTCAAAAAATATCTATTTCACTTTAAAATCTACTGCATTGATTTGTTGGAAACGCTTTTTTGGTGATTTTTTTAGATAAGGCGTTGGTTCAGTTTACGCCAAACTTTAAGACCGGCCTAACGTTGATTAGAAATCGACGGAATATGCTAGTTTAAGGACAGAAAAGTGGCATGACCCCGCCCACCTGATTCTCTACCGCACTTATGGTTTTACGCTTATGTTTTTTACTCTTTTGATTACGTTCGTTTTTAAGTCAGTAACTGCGTGAGAATTCATCGTACCATGTTCAGGACGGTCTTAAAGTATGTAAAAAAATTGTGTATTTTTTTCATATTTGATATGCTTTTAACGTGAATTTATAAAAGCAAAGAAATAAATCATTATTATCAATTGAATTTGTTCACAGGGAAATGGGGTTATTTTCTTATATTCTTCGTGCATACTCCACATTAATTTTCATAGCTCATACACAGACAGATGATTAATGATTTTATCGATTTCTTGAACAGGTATATTCTGCCACTTGCATTTACCGCGATCCTCTCGATTTTATTAAAATATATCAAGGTGTTGGTAGTTTATTAAAATTAAAAAACTGCACCAAAACTGTATCATTCTCTATCAGTAGTTACTGTAACACAATACAAAGCAACTAACTATTGGTAATTTATCTGGCTTGTGTTAGCGGTGGACCCGTTCACTTTTTAATTTGATACAAGGCGATAAGGCTTTATTAAAATGGCCGCTTTGAATTTGGATTGACGTGACCAATAGTCCTTGTGTATAATAATAATTGGATAATTTGTAGAGCACCGTTTTCGTGAAAAATCATCTCAAGGGAGCTGTAGACTCCCTAGGCTCTATTTAATTTTATTATTTACGAACAGAAAATATACTTCTGTCAGTTTAATTCAGATAAACACCTTTTTAATAAAAAAAATGTATGCTCGATATTGTCCCTGAGGTCTCTGTCATACCTACTATTTCAGAAGATCAGAATGTTTCCACTACGCAACAAAATATTTGTGATGAAAGATTATGAAATGCGTTTTTAAATGTAATTTAGACTTAAACATAGTTTTTAAAATATTAAAAATTTGTGTGCCTATAAAAAGTTTTAAGAATGGCTTCCTTTGCTTTTTTCTAACTAAATTGTAATCGTTATTATCACATTAGTTTTTTGTCGTTTCATAAAAAAATATTAATAAAACATCCACAAAGTTCAATATGTTTTTCTCAAATTACGGTCGGAAACTTTGGATTCATGGAGGCTCTCATTTTAATTTTTCTGTGGTAAACTTCTAGTCGTAGATTCGAATGTAAAGCGTGGTGTTTTCTGTTTCTAACACCGTGTGGAACATATTTATCACCATAACAATAATAGGGCCGACAGACTTAGCTATAAAAGATCATCGCACACACAATATCGCTCGCAATACATCCCCATACAGACCCGCTTCAACTAAGCAGATGATGCGCTGTAAGCTCAACATTATACGCCGTAATCGCTGCTCATGCGATATTAGAAAAGTTATGCGACCCTCTCTCCGCCGTAAACAGGAGAGGGGTCATTTCAATTCCGGAGATGCGTAAACGTGCGGATGACAGATGCCAAGTCGTCCAATCCAGTACAAAGAAATGATATTTTTCGGCAGCTCTCTAATTCAACTGACCATAGGAAGAAATCTATAAGATATATCTATAATGAGCGCTCTCGCTTTTAACACTACGTGTGACCGATGCTTAAGGAGGATACAACGTTTTCTATGAGACCACGCTTTCCCCAAAAACGAACAAATTAGTCTGAAGGGTTAACTTTAAATTAATAAATTGTAGAAACTTTCGCTGAATTCTTTCAGCATTTAATATGAATTTTATGATAAGGTGACCAAATGAAAGAATTGTACTCGAAATACCTGCTCCTGCATAGTTAGGCGCTAGTTTAACTACTTACTACTACACGTGTAATTATTATCCGGTGCAGTGGTACGCCTCCTGCGAAGTGAAATATTCTATCCGATGCAATGATTGACCTTTCGGGGTATGCAGTTAGAGGGCGGATGCTGTGTAGAGATTCAAGTTTCACAGATAACTCCAGCGTGTATTCGACTAAAGTTTAATTGGAGCAATAGTATATTTATCTCGTATAAACTTGTTTAAAACTCGACTTATGTATATATTTGCAGCTGTTACTTTCGATACAAACGTCGAGCATTTTAACCTTTTCTGGACCCCTAGCACGGTCGATCGATAAAGATTGTATCAATAACTTTCGGTAACTTCTCATCGTTCCCTAGGACAACTGCAGATTGCTAACGTACAAACAATAGTTGACGTCGATTATATTAAGAACACCTAGTCATTGTGATCTGTTATTTATTCGTTGGCGATCTGCAGTATGCTAGGGAACGATGAGAAGTTACCAAAAATTATGGATTCCTTATCGATCGACCGTCCTAGGGGTCCTGATTTATAAATAGTTTTTTTAGTGTTTACGTACCATCTATTAAATTTAAACTAACGCAGAGCCGTAAAAATCACGGGACATTATAATTGTAGGATTTGTAAAGCTGAAGGTATTTATAAAATATTTGTCATTGCCTTTCAAAATTAAATATCTATTAGTGTTTTTTAGTTGATAAAGTTAAGAATTCGTTAGAAAAATACTTTTCGTATGAACACCGTTGGTAAACTTGTGGAAAATAACGATATCTGTCAAAAAGTTTATAAAAACGAATACACATTTTTAATATAGACTCTTCACACAGCATCCCCAAAGATGGCGTAGGCCCTGAGGGATTTTTTCTTAAGATATCCAATTCCAATTTTGAAAAAGATAATTAAATTTTGCTGTTAAAATATTATTGTGATAGCTTTTTCACACAACAGTTCCAATTTACACATTTAATTTCAAAGCAAATCCGAGTTCTAGGTTACAGGCAGACACACCACCGAAATTATTTTTTTGATGGTAATTTTTTTTTTTTTTTTTTTTTTTTTTATTAAAAAGAAAGACAAACATTCCCGGGTTACGAATAACCCAACAATGTTTGAAAATCTCCTACTACCACCACAGAAAGCCGAAAATGTTGCTTGTGTTGTGATGGAGGACTTAGCCAGCAGAGGAATCGAACATGCGACGCCCGGGTGGGACCCAAGCGCTATGCCCACTCAACCACTGACCGGTCAATGTTAACCGATATTTGATAAATTGTTTCGTGAATCACATTTTGTTTATTCTATCTTGAAGAATGCTATAAAGTCTTGTAGTAAGATATCTAGCGAGTTTCTTTGACCAAACGTAGTATGCGTTACAGGAATTTGTAGTGTTATTTCACAGAAATGCATTGCATTTTGGCGTAAAAATCATCAAAACACTAAAATTACTTATCAAATCGCACGGTCATTGCAATTAATAACTCAATTATTGCGTTAATTTACCAATCACTGCATCCGTTCTTTTTTACCTTCAAAATATACTTAAGTGCTCAAGTGCCTTTTCAACGGAATGTACCCACAGTAATTGCATGCAGGAGAAATTGTACCCACCAAATTTAAATTATGCAATTTTATGTCAACATACATAGCGAATTCATACGTTGTTCTGTCCCTCGAGTTCAAGGATGTGTTATTTTTTTTGTCGTGTTGTTAAGCCATTGTTTTATTGCTAATAATTGTTATGTTAGGAAAGACTACAATCCACAATGTTGATAATAAGACCACAGTTCGTCTTCTTTGTATGCTTATCTCTAGGAGATCTACATATAATGTGTCTGTGAATATGACAATGGAATACAAACACTTAATATGAAATAACTAGCTTAGACCCGTGAAAAACTATATAATTGCGGAATTTGTGAAGCTAAAAGTTTTTATATACAGTGAGTGGCCAAATTATTATACTCAAACCAAAAAATCGTCGCTATCTGTGAAAGTGGTGGCTATAATTAATTTATTATTGGAAAAATGTTATTGTTTTTTAATTTACTGATTAGCCACTATATCTGGCAAAACTTTCATTAGTGTGGGAAGACAAATGTTTTATTTTTATCAAAATGGCGGCCGCTAGTATCAGTACATGTCAAAAATTTTACTGTGCTGGCTTGTGAGAAGTCAAGTCTTCGAAAAAAATCATGGCTTCAGTGTTATAGACTTATTATTCAGTAAGTGTTCGATTTTTTTTACATTTGGAATTATTCTAGTACTCGATAACACTGGAGCCAAGATTTTTTTCGAAGACTTCTCACAAGCCAGCACAGTAAAATTTTTGATATGTACTGATACTAGCGGTCGCCATTTTGATAAAAAAAAAACATTTATGTCTTCCCACACTAATGAAAGTTTTGCCAAATATAGTGGCTAATCAGTAAATTAAAAAAACAATAACATTTTTCCAATAATATATTTATTATAGCCATTACTTTCACAGATAGCGACGATTTTTTCTTTGAGTATAATAATTTGGCCACCCACTGTAAAACAAAAATTGCCTCAGGATCATTGCCGTACGATTAAACAAAATTACGTGTTTTTGACATTTGTCAAAAATTTTAACATATGAAATACACATTTCTTTATTAACAGAGAGACTGGTTGACCTCTCGATCTCCTCTCCAGTCGAAATCCCTCGACCCATAGCTTTGCAACGCAATTGAAGGGATGAATTCGTACGTCCGTCACTCCTGGACACACTGACCCCCAGATTCCTACCCACCCTTCATACCTATTTCCTTCCCAGAACTTCCTTTTATTAGACAAACCCTCCACACAGCATCCCCTAAGATGACATAGGCGTTAAGGAAAATTATTTTCCTCAGGGCCTCCTGTGTGGAGCGAATGTTAAAAAAAAGTAGACAGGAGTGGAAAGGCTTCGAAGCACCGCACAAACAGGAAACCGATAGACTACGAAGCATCGCACAAAGATGAGACCGATAGATACAAAGCACCGCACAAAGAGGAGACTGATAATACTCTCTCATGCTAAATCCTGTAGATGTATGTGCTTGTCTTTTTTTAATGTCGATATTTTTTTATTTTATCGAGTTTCAAATTACAACGGTGCTAAAGATGTTTTCACTTCAATAAAGGTTGAAGCCTGTAGCATCACACATTAATTCATTCAATGGATGTCGAGTGTGATTTGAGTACGATTAAGAAAGGAACGCTCCGATAGTTTGGGCATGTAGAGCGAATGAACGAGGAAAGGAATGTAAGGAGAATATATGACAAAAATTGAATGGTAGAAGAAGTCGGGGACGCCCGAGAAAGACATAGCATGGCTAAGTGAATCAGATACTTGAGTCGGACCATGTCAAGAGTCAGAATAATAGAAGAACATGTATGAGACGATGTACGAATGTGAACGAGGCAAGAAGTGTGTGCCAAGGCTGAATTGTTTGGCGATCCGTTCTCTCTGCCTACCCTCGCGTGGAAACGGCGTGATGGTTAGTTAGTTTTTTTTTTCACCTGTCGACATTAGAAGAATTAGGTAACTTTATGAAATAAGTGCTTGCTTACTATTTCTCTTCTCGTCTTCACAAATTTCCAATCAATCTTTTCATCCTAGTCGTCATAACAAATCAATCGAACATCTGAGGCCGTCTCGTTCGTGACTGGGATGTCTGATGTCTGTTGAGCTTCTTCTGCAGTTGTTTCTACTGACAGTTCAATGATCAAGTCTCAATTAAGACTTCCGATTTAGGAAATGATCATTAATTATACAAGTAAAATGTTTTGACGGCGATTGTAACGCCAAATCTCTGCAAGTAACCGTGAAATCAATCAATATTCGGAAATTTGGTGTAAAAAACGTTCTTTATAACGGTGTTGCTTTATAATTATTGGTTGCCTAGCTCTACCAGAATGGATAGGTAATATATTATTGGTAGATTTTGACACGAGAGGGTATCATTTAAAGGACCTACCTTCCGCATATGTCAAAATAACCGATTCAAATACTTTATATCTATCTTAATAGGTATATAAAACAAAGTCGGGTTAGTTACACCATTTATAAGTCAAGAACGGCTGGACCGATTATTATTACCATTGATTTGTTGGATTTGCCTCCACTCTGAATAGCAGAATAGTTATTAAAACATCGGAAAAATTCATGAATAAAAAAAAAATTATGATGACAATTATTTTCCCCGTACATTTTGTACAGAACGAATTCTCATCTTTTGAAAGAGCTGCAGCAATATTGTAATAATTATAATATTGAATAGTCAATGCGCTGATTTTTTTTTTGCTTTTTTTCGTTAACATATAATGCTGTCCCTCTTGCACACAAAATGTCAACAGTCGAAAATGAGACAAACGGTGAACTTATGTCTACACCCCTCCAAAGGAAAAATACAATAATTATAATAAATCTCCCTCACACGTATAAAGAAAATGAAAGGCCATTCCCATAAGTGTAAAAATAAGAAAATTATAAAAAATATAAATCTATACACAACGCCATCTCTGTTACTGACAAAAAAAAAACATGGACAGTTGCGCATCGATTATTATTATAGGGAGAGAACGGTTGAGGGAGGCCTTTTGACCTTTCCAGCCGGACTCTCTCCATCCATATAGGTATCCTAGGAATGGATTCATACGTCCGCCACTACCAGAACGTCCTCTCCTTAAAAAGAGCACACTAAACAGCACCCCCAAAGATGAAGTAGGCCGTGAGGGAATTATTTTCCTCCCTGGCCTTCTGTGTGAAGCTAATACAAAAATGCATTTTTGAAAAGCAATAATAATTACGCATTTATCAAAATGCTTATCATTCCTTCGTCTGTAGAACTCGAACCTCGATTGTAGATTGCAGATTCTGGCGTCAATAGTTCCCAGCTAATCATCTGACGGTCGTGACATTCCTCACTATTGCAATGATAGATTAATCTGATATAACTGACGATATTATCACAAATATTTTATGTAAAAGGTGTTTCAAAATAAATTTGGTTCATTCCTGCTCATATGGGGAATTAAAAAAACTCACAGCGTCTTTTTATAATCAATGACAACTGCTGCAGCTACATGGTGACGCTGTTCCGAGGCTGAAAGAGGGTTACCTTACTAATATTATAAACGCAAAAGTTTGTATGGATGTTTGTGTGTTTGTTCATATCATATCATTACATAGTATAAAATGAAGTCGCTCAAAATGTATGTGCGCTTAGATCTTTTTAACTACGCATTTTGATGGATTTGCATTGCGATGCATTCGCATCGGATTTTCATGCGGTTTTCACCAATAGATAGAGTGATTCAAGAGGAAGGTTTATATGTATAATACATGCTTATTATGGTGGAGAAATTCCGAGAAATGTAAATATTCAATTCAGGCAGCGGGCGGCTGGCAAGCGGGTGGTGTGGATTTTATAAAGGTTGGATAATGGCATTGTGTTTCGTTAGCCATAGCTACGTGTGTCCGGGTCTGCTAGTAATTTATGTTGCTAGCTAGGAAGGGGACGCGGGAGGGGAACGGGGACGCACGGGAAAGGTGATTCAGGGAGAAACAATGTATTTCTTTGAATATAGCATTGCAACCATTGACGTTATTGATCGATGCATTGCAACGCTTGCCGGGGACCAGTTAGTAATTATACATGCCAGAAAATAAAATTTGAACTAACCGCGGAATATTTAAGGTCCAAATATTTCCGTTTTGTAATAAAATCCAAATAAATAGAATATTTCTGAACCTATCCGAAAACATTTTTGATAGGTGATGAAATACGCTTTCACATTTTTAAATTCGAAATAAACAAAATAAATTTTGTAATATAAAAATTTAAAATGCAAACATAACAAAGTTTTAAAATCGGCACACCTTACGTTTTTTCTAACTAAACTTACTGATAAGGAACAAAACATCATTTTATTAAGCAATTCAATTTGGGAGGCGGGAATGGGTACCGCCGCCCCGGGAATCTTTATTGGATCACCAACACCTCTACCATTGGTCACCCCAAGTGGTTCGCTACGTTTGGTGATTTAGCAGGGTTGCCCGGGTTTATGGGGTGAGGTTTGTCTAGGTCTTGGAGGCGGATGACCAGGACACACTGAACTCCAGATTCATACCCACCCCTTAAACCCTTTTCCTTTTCGTAACTCTCCTCTCCTTCCTTTCCTTATAAAAACCCTCCACCTAGCATCCCCAAAGATGACACAGGCCCTGAGGGAAATTATTTTCCGCAGGGTCTCCTGTGTGGAGCTCATCTAAAAAAAAATAAAGCGTGGTGTTTTCCCTTTCTAACACCGTTTAAATCATATTTCTAACCATGACACTAAGGGCGACACAACGACTTCTATGAAAGCTATCAGTTGTTCCGTAAAGCGATCAAATTAACCTGAACGGTTAACCCAACCAAGAACACTCTGTTTGGGTAATTTATTTTTAATATCCTTAAGATTTGCGTGGAAATTTATATTCCATACTTGCAAATATAATAGGCTATCGTGTATTACGTAAGCAGATAAATAGGCAATCACGTCTATTGGAGAAGTACCGTAAAAATGTCTTTGAAGATCTACACGCGAGCTTTTTATTGTGTGATTTATTGTTCTGAGATTCAAAGGGATGGGCTGACAGTCTTTTCTCTCTTTATTTACGAGTATATGTGGTTTCAATGGAATGAAACTGGTAAATGGACAATGTCTTTTATTAATAACTATCACGAGACGGAAAACTATTGTAAATCAGGTATTAATAAATGCGATATGTCCGACATGTCCGTGTTTTAACTTTACTTATATGAAACCCGTTTCGATACAAATTCCCTTCTTCGGGTCTAATGGGTGCCTTTGATAAATCTGCGGCTTGCCTCTGAAAGGACCAATGTCAGTTTTTCAAATTTCACGAGGCTATTGTAGAATTGCTCTTTTTAGCAAGTTTTCTAAAAAAAATAGATTTTCTGGTTTAACATTAGCACACAAAAAATCGAATAATCCTTTCTCGAGTACCTACCCACTTTTAAATTTCGGAAAATATAGCAATTCTGAGACGAAATAGCAAAAAAATATGCATAAAAAACTTAAAACTTTAAAAAACTTTTGTAAGCAAGCCACGGAAGTATCGAAATTTTTTTGTGTTGAAATTGTATTTCTTTTATATTTCGTATATTATTTCATTTTACTTTGTCTTCCATTATAATGAATCAAATTATCTTTGAAAAGTGTGCCACAAGTGGCAATTTTCTCTGATTTGCGGATTTGCAGTGAATCTCAAGAGAATAACCACGGCGAAGAAGACTTAGGTATCTATTTATTACTACGATTTGAGCTTCGCTACTTCTCCGTAGTAAAAAAATCCCGCGACAATTCCAGAGTAAAAAAATCTCCCAATGAGAAGCCCGGCCTACCGCGGCTTCTAAAAATCGGAACCTAAAAATCTATGTTATATTTTTTCTAAATTGCTTTATAGATCTGCAGTCTTTTAAAATGACGTTACTCCATATATTCGATAGCTGTAAAAATTTGCTCACTGTAATATATATATTTTTAATTATTTTAATTTTAAACTCCCATTGATTTAGACCACGAACCGCCTCTGCCCACAACAACTCCTAGCGTGGATGACAATGTACAATCTCTTTAAATAAACGACATGTTTAAATTAATAATAAATAAATTAAGCTAATATTACGTAGTATTCGATGTAGGTAGGCACATAAATTATAGTGTTTTTTGAACTAATTACTGTTTTATGCTCAGTGTTTTTAGTGATATGTATAATAATAATAATAATAATTGGACAATTTGTAGATCGCCGTTTTTGTGAAAAATCACCTCAGGGGCGCTTTACAATTCGTTATAAATTCCTAGGTTCTATTTAATTTTATTATTTACAGATAGATACAATAACATACTTACCTGCTGGTCACTTCCGAAAAACACTTTATTAGAAAGTTTTTGCTTGGGAAAGATACGACTTTGTACGTGGAGGGCATTATATTAAAAACACTGGACATTGCATGACTTATATATTTATTGTATATTTATTTTAATTTGGTTTTGTGTGTTCACGGATCATATTGTACATCCCTTGGTAAAATAAATTATAATGAAGAAATTATGACTGTCATCAATTAACGCATAACTAATATTGCATTGTGCACGAATGCAATAAACAATTAATTTGTTATCATTGTAGTCTGACCAGTTGTGACTAAATGGTTAATAAAGTATGAACAATTTAACCGTTTTATTAACCCCGCCAATTCGGAATGTTTAATTATAATAACTCTTTAAAATGAAAGTTTCTTTGTTTGTCCCGTTTGCATTCTTATACTATTCGTCCGATTGCGATGAAACTTTGGTGATGTGACATGTGACGTGCGCACGCCCGCGAAGGTTTCTATTATTGCGACCCTTAGGAATAATAAGGTTCCATCTGTCCCATTATCGCATAAAAGGCATTGTCCCGAAGCAAATATTTTTTGTAAATATTTTCAGATCCTAACTTTTTTTTTTTTACAGTGAATACCGCACAAGAATCTCAACTGCTCCCGTCTGGAGCCAGTGAGACTATGGCATCCCCAATTGGGGTATGTTGTGAGGCTGAAGGTAGTGGGGAGGGGAAGGTGGTGGGGGTAGAGGAAGGTTGGGAAGTACCTGGCTATTCAGATCTGGTCACCAAACACGGCTAAAGCCATTTTCAAGCAACGTTTCAATTCTGAATGGTGGTCTTGCACCAGGGCGATACTAATAGTATCTTCCACTCTGGAACGTGCCGCAAATATACTATATATTATTTTAAATGAATTAATTGTGAAATAACACAAATTAATCAAATAAAATCTATTTTCGCACGCCGGGTTCGAACCCGCGACCTCCGGATTGTGAGTCAAGAGTCTTAGCCACTGGATTACGGAGGTCGTCAATTATATACAATTATAATATCCCGCGATTTTTCACGGATAGTATATTGTGCATCTCTCGTTATGCGGGACTGCACACAGACTGACTCTGCTGACTTGACTTCCCTTGACCCAGTACAAAGAGTCGAGGTCGACGAGTCACTTGATGACTTTTGCGAAGTCAAAGGTCACGTGTCGCATCCCATTCGCTTCTGCTGCTGTCAATGATGTAATTTATATCCGTGCTGACAGCATCTGAATAATTTACAATATTATAACTTATTGCCAATAAATCCCTTTTGTTTTCATAAATATTGCAAGACTGAGTAGAGTGTGTAATGAACGAGGTTAAAAGCTTGGGGGCTTTGAGAATAAAGTGAAGAAGTATAGTGAAAATGTATGAAAACAGGAAGACATGACGCGATGAAATAAAGTGAAGCTAACCCTGAAAAATTCGGAAGTTCACTCTACTGTTGATTTTGGCAGCCACCTCTGATCTGGAAAACCAAAATTCTTGAAAAAAAAATCCTTGATTCCTTGCAGAAACGGGCGGTCCGGTTGATAGATTTCCCTATAACTTAACTTGTAGTTATCTTCTATATGTACTTTTATATTATATGTATTTTGTCAATGCTCTTCATCTATACGTACTCTCCTTTCATTGTCATCTCTTTTTTTATTCGTGTTATTGTTTTATTGTTAATGGACTATATGTCCGTAAATAAATGAATAAATAAATAACAATAAACGATTGCAAGAGCACAGGCGTCAGGTGGGAATGCTGTCGTTGTTCTAACGCTATTTCAATGTAAGATGCTCCGAAGAACTGGTGTCGTTCATTCGTTCGGAACCGGTGCATATTCAGGCAATGTGCCAAACGCGCACCCAATAATTGAACTCGTTTGGCAATTGTCACATGAGAACGGGTCGTTTCTGCGACTCGTTCTTGAATTCATCTCCGCTATGCTGAACGATTTGCCGGTCTCTATTTCCTCCCTCCTGAAACATGGGTTTCTTCAAGACCATAGACACTCATTCCTCTTCTCAAAATACCCTTCACACAGCATCCCCAGAGATGATTTACCCCGCGAGATAAACTATTAAAAATTGTAATGTTCTCAATCCCAGTGATTGGGATTACTTGATAATGTTTTCGGGACACTTCAATAAAGATCGAGGTTCGTCGAGATTATAAGTTACTTTATTTACGTTATCGTGATTTTCAATGAAAATTTAACTGGACCAAACGCCCGTTATAATGGATTTAACTGATTTCTGTTGAGACACCTCAAAACTACCTATTACTACGTCTACTAACGACATTTGCTGAAGGACATTAAAACTATATACATAATCAAGCGCACTTGAAGTGAAATGACACAAAACAGCGCTATATAAATATAACGTTATTATTATTACTATAATCCTATACACCGTAAAAATTTACGACGGCTGACTGGGAACCCGATGCATTTTATGGAATTTTGTTTGTGGTAGGAATATTTTGACACATTATCGTCTGAAAGACTTCTAAAGAAAATCCGCATACAATTTTCTTTTATTTCAATTTCGACATCAGTTACTGAAATACCTTCATTTGAATAGTATATTCTTCAATTTCTCATACGGTTCCCATCGTCTAGGCTCGGTCTGGCCTCAGATCTAAAAGCTGATAGTCGTTGCATATTCACCGGCACTGTCACCGCCGTCTCTCCCGGCTCTGTCACATGTGTCCTGCCTCCGGTGACCCGATGCTCACTTTTATCCTTAGTGTCTTCAGGTATTTCCCGCTTAATCCCAACACTTTCTTCGAGGGCCTACCGGGAAGTCGGCTTAGGGGCGCGGACACCGAGTCTCGCTTGCAACTGGACTGAAGGCTCCGCTTATTCTTGGCGGGACCGCCGGACGACTGCAGCTCAGCTGCTTTGGTTAAGTCAAACAATCTCATCTAATATAATTTTTTTTTCCTTATTCTATTAACTTTTCTTCCTACATAATAATAAACTTTTATTTCAGCTACATCAAGTGGCGGAGATGAGACGTGATACTGTGAAATAAATAACTAACAACATGTACGCACTCGCATACTGCCTGCTAACAATGTATGCCTGGACATTGGAGGTCTAGAATCATTTTAAATAAAAAGTAGCTTCTTTATAAAAAAAATTAGAGTCCTGAGGTGTACGGTGAAGGAGGAAACCATCTGTTTCCTTAGAACACCGTGGGAAAGTGGTTGAGCAACCTCCAATGTCCTGTCACAAGTGCCTTGTCACTAACCCTGTCACTAAACCCTGTGACGGAGTAGGAAGTCAAAAGCGAATCGGGTGATGAGTGGCGACCACGTGAGAATCGGCAATGCATGATTCGGTGTACCACTAATCACTCACTATGGCAGGGCTGGCCAAACTCCCCATCGATACTGACTGACTAACCATCACACCGTTTCTCAGCAGGGGTAGGCAGAGAGGACGGACCACCAAACAACTTGGTATTGGCACACACTCTTTGCCTCATTCACATTAATACATCGTCTCTTATATGCTCTTCTATTATTCTGACCTTGACATGGCCCGATTCAAGTATCTGATTCACGGTCGTGCTATGTCTTCCTCGGGCGTCCTCAACTTCTTGTACCATTCACATTTGATTCATGTATTCTTCTTACACTACTTTCCCCAGTTCATTTGCTCTACATGCCCAAACCTGCCTATATCGAGACCCATTTGAAAAAATCTTTACTCTACACTTTATGCGATCAATTTAGGGGGCGGGTATGGTTACCGCCGCCCGGGAATCCTTTATTGGATAACGAACACTTGCTATCAAGTGGTTCGCAACCTTTGGTGATTCAGAAGAGGTGCCTGGGTTCATCGGGTGCCGTGTTTCCTGGTCTTGGCGATGGACGCATCTGCCCGCCAGCTGGTATCTATCGATCCAGACTCTGAGAAAAAAAATCCCTCATCGCCTATGTCATCTTTGGGGATGCTGAGTGGAAGGTGTTTTTTTAAGGAAAGGAAGAACAGGGAAGTTTTGGGAAGGAAATAAGTATGAGAGGTGGGTAGGAATCTGGGGGTCAATGTGTCCAAGAGTGACAGACGTGTGAATCCAACCCTACCAGTGTGCAAGGAGATGATGGGCCGAGTCGAGAGAGTCCTGTTGGAGAGGTTAAGGATAGGTCTCCCTCGATCCCTGGTCTCCCTGTCTCTCACGATCCGTGGGTGGGCAAACGCGTTCGCCGCCAAGAACTCAAATCTCGCCCTATGAACTCAGGTACCACTGCTAAATCACCAAACGTAGCAAACCACTTGGGGGTGACCTATGTATAGCAGTGGTGTTGGTTATCTAATAAATGGTTCCCACATGATGTAGCGTATAATTTGTAATAAAGTGATACATTTGCAAAGCGGCTCTCAACTTAAAACGTTCCCCAGTCCTGCAGTACATCCTGATCCATGTGAGTATTGTGGGTAAGTAGTGTCGCAGTCATTGTTTCAGTGCGTACAATAGGTATGTATTGGTAGTATTGTATTGGTAGTGGCCGATATTTCACTTATCTGAATATGGATGCTGGCTGCAGACTGCAGACTGCGGAGTAAAGAGCGATACGTTCTCTATATATTATGTATTACTTTTAGATTGTATACCGTTATTTTTACAGAACAGCCCTGCCGAGCGATTCTATATCTTTTGTGGGATCGTTATCGAGATAACGGACGAGATCTCCTGTCAGATTTGTGTGATTTTTTACATATTTACTGTCACATATTTTAGTTTAGATCGTCTTAAACACGAATTCCTGCAAGTATGCATGATTATTTATTCATTTAATGTACGTTGTACATAGAAAAAGCAAATAAATCGCACAAATCTGACAGGAGATCACGTCCGTTATCTCTATAACGATCCAACAAAATATATATAATCGCTCGGCTGATAGACGTAAACAAGTTTCATAAATATGAGTTCTGTATTTTTAAATAGTTTAGTTTATTAGGGAATCAAACAGTTATACCTTTTTTATTAAAATGACTAGATGACCCGGAAAATGAAATTACGAAATCTCTACCCCTGCTGTGGTCAGGGGTAGAGATTTCATAATTTCATTTTTTTTAAATATGCATTTAGTAAATTGACCTAAGGACAAATGGAAAATATTAGCGTCTAAAAATATATTATTGTATTTTGTGCACGTCCTTCTGAGAAAATAATGTTGTTTGTAATTAATTTTTGAGAGTGGGTTGTGGAATAGTAGGTTTGATCGTGTATTTCATATTGGGCAGTGGAAATTATTGTTTTCTAGAAGATAGTTGTTATCGACAATGTTGTTGATGATTTTTTATAAAAATTTGCAGTCGGATAAATTTCTTCTGTCTTCTAGAGTTGATAAATTATGGATTGGAATTTTAGATGTTCTGAATACCTAGTAGGAAAACAATGACAACATGCTTACTTAGTCCTGCCATAAATATTGTTACAGGAATTCAAAAAGAATGTTTAAAAAAAAGTTCTGTGTTAAAATGGTGCTCTCTATTCTATGAGCTATAGAACGAAAATTGAAGCCGATCGAACTTTGGGTTTCTATCGCATAGAAATCATGTTCTCCACTGATCTATTTTTCCATTTCCTCGCTATGTACGACATTCATCTCTCTTCCCTAATTGGGGCGTGTTGTGAGGCTGAAGCTAGTGGGGAGGGGAAATAGATAGGGAAGAAAAAGGTGGAGAAGTACCCGGTTAATTCAGATCTGGTCACAAATCTGGCTAAAGCCATACGAAGCAAATTTTCATTTGGTGGTCTTTCACCAGTGCAAAACCGAGAGAATCTCTTCCAATGCTGAGTATGGCTGTTACTGAAAACAAAATACTATGCGGAAAATGCAGGAGAAACCTCAAATTGTTACTTCTTCGGCATCTGTTCGTGATCATCTGTAATAATAATATTTTTCCTTTGGCTAACCTACCTCCCCGCCCTTTTGGTGTTATTGTATTGCTTACATTGTGGATAGTAATTCTACGCATTTATCGCAATCAGCAATTTCTCTCAATTCCGACTTTCCATCTTATGGTAGGGATTTATCATTTGCATCAAGTTGAATGAACGCTGTGTGTTAGTTATTTGCCTACCATAGGCGTGCGGTCCATAGAAACGGATTCCTATATACATGTTATTATGTAAGACCCTTCATCAAAATTGTGGAATGAAATACCATTGGCTACTTGTGAGTGGTTGCTGAGTGCACAGTCAACCGCACATCGTTGTTGTGAATTTACAAGGGAATTTGAAAGGGATACCTATTTGTGTTTGTATTTGTGATGTCGTTATTTGGAATTCAGTTTCATTGCTTAACGAGATTTGTTTTACTTATAATTTTTGCATTATGTCGCAATAATTATAAATAATATGTCGATTGTCCAAAGTATGGAAAGTAAAATCAAAAGATTAACAATGTGCTAATTTTATTAGCTATAAGCTAATATGACGTCATGGTAAGTATAAGTATTTGAACTAAAAAAAATGTTATTGCTTTATTATTATTTCTTTCAGTTCTTTCTTTTCTTTATCTGTACTCTATACTTACAACGTTGTATATTTTATTTTGATTTTATTTTTTTTAAAATAATACTCTTGGCATCTCCAATTAGTTAACAACTATACCTTGATTTACGCATGATGTAAACTTTTTAATTACAGTGTTAATAATTGTCGACATTCTGTAAATGTTTCAAACAATTAATTAATTATTATTTTTAATTGATAAACTAACGTTTTTTAAACAAGATTTTTATGCATAGTACAAAGGGTAGATAACAAATATTATAATCACTAATTATCAGCCTGAAACACTCATCTACATTGAAAAAATCTTCCGAGAAAAGATACCGGCCGCCAACGGGAATTGAACCCGTGTCCCTCTGATTGCCGGTCAGGAGCTCTGACCAATGAGATATGGCGGCTTATTAATTAATTAACACACTTTAGGTTTTGTTTCCGCAGACGTCAACAAAACCACTAGGGCATACATATTGAAGGGTCGATCGTCAATCGCACTTCAATGCACGTTATCAAAGACAATTGACATTTAACCTAAAGGACCCATTTACGCCAAATGATATTCCAAAAATTTTCCTGTTGGCTGAGTGAACCTAAAACCTTTTATATTATTTATATTAATGATTGGCAATTGAATTTTTTGACATCTTGATAATGTTTTCGCTTTGTTATCTTATCAAGGATGAGTTTAAACTGTAACCGCCCGCCACTGGTTTCTGCTCTTTATAATATAATGACTAATGTTTTTATTTCGTCTTACTTCAATATTATTGTTTTCACGCTTTAATTATTGTAATTATTTCACAAAACGATGTCAAATAATGTCCATTGTCTTTTTGTTCCTAAATATGGACAATGTACGTTCATTGTAACCAGTACCAATAGGTACTCACTAGAAATCTGTGGGAATACAGACAATGCTTTCCATTTTATAAATGCTTATTTTCTTGCTTATCTCAAGAGGAAACCCGGGAGCCGAGGTATTTGAATAATAGGTCTTTTACCAAACTGTTGCTGTCACTGTCGCTTTTACTCTCCCGAAAATTGAGCGAAAGGGACAACTGCAACTCAGGCTGATAATACCTAAATAAAATCATCAAATTTTGTATTCCCCATTTTTCTTCTCCAAAAGCGGACCGATTTAAAAAAAAATTTACCAACTGTATTAGAAGAATTTTTTTATGTCTGTACGTTTTGCTTTAAAAAAAACATTGTCTAGTTTGTATAATGAACGTCTGTTTATGACGTTCAAAGCAGGCAATTTCAACGATTTTTGGAGGGTCCTAACTCCTATAAGAAGTAACTTATCGTACCGATATCTATATTATATTAAAAACATTCAAGTGTCAAGACCCAGAGAGGAAATTGGGGAATACGTTTGTATGGACAAAACGCCGCCTGGTTTCCTCTTAATAGGGTGATTTATGAGAAATAGTAGAGTATCATTATTATAGCGACTGTTCAGTAGTGAAAGATTTCACTGTGGGCAATCTCTCGATGGTCGGAGAGGTCGGTTGCTTTATATTGGTTAGATCTACACAACATATATAAATAAATTAGCATAAGGCGACCCACTTCGACGTTTATCGATTGGATTTGTGCGAAATTCCGCACTCCTTGTGCAGATGGCGATAAGATTAAAATTCCCTCTTTTGTTTTGATTTATACTATTTGACAGCCTCTGTGGTCCAGGGGTAAGGCTCTTGACTCATAATTCGAAGGTTGCGGGATCGAATCTCGGCGTGCGGAAATAAATTTTATGTGATTAGTTTGTGTTATTTCATAATTCATTTATTTAAAATAATACATAGTATATTTGCGACACGTTCCGATGTAAGACCACCATTCTGAATTGAAACGTTTTAGCCGTGTTTGGTGACCAGATCTGAATAGCCAGGTAATTCCTAACTATCACCACTTCCTCACTTTCTATCACCAGCCACCTTCCTCTTCCCCATCTCCTTCCCCTCCCCACTACCTTCAGTCTCACAACATACCCTGATTGGGGATTCCATAGTCTCATTGGCTCCAGACGGGAGCAGCTGGGACTCTGGGAAAATAAAAATAAAACTCCAAAAAAAACACCATCAAAATGCATGTTTAATTTTATTTTGTGAAGTTCAGGCACAAAAATTGAAATATTTTCCAATCATAATCTAAAGAATTTAATTTTCCGCATTAATAATAAAATCGTACCCGAAAAGGGGATGTCGTAAGTTGGATATTTTGCACTATAAAAGCATTTTTATGGGTCTGATAAAAAATTCTAGGCTTATAAAAAAGCTTATCTAAATAATCCTCGATTATTTCAAAAGCTGTGTGTTCTACTGGAGGTATTTAATTTAATCATCTATATCGAAGCGATCAAATTTTCGAACCAAAACACATGATTTTCGTATGGTTTAGATGGCAAGCATTATTTGACATCGGTCGTCAGTCGTTGTACCTACCTATATGCAGGGCCGTATTATCCATAAGGCAGCGTAGGCAACTGCCTAGGGGCCTCGCATCGGCCAGGGGCCCCGCGACCCCATTATTTCCTTCAATGGATTGACTCTCAATTAGTTAGCAACTGGATGCTGAGTTTTGATCGGCTTAAAAAAATGTAGCTAGTTAAGAAAATACTGGTTAAAATATTATAGAGTAACTAACTGAAACCCGGCAAGCGTTGCAATTAGGGAATGCAATATGGGAAAAATAAAGGAATTAAAAAAAAAAAATCTCGTTCTCGGACACTATTGCGTTCTGTGGATGCAAGAGTGCGACCACAAACACTATGATACGAGATTTTTTGTATATATTAGATTAATTCCTTAGACACCGGGTGAAATAGTTCAGAGATCTCAAGGAAAATTTAACCACATTTCGTCAATGTTGATCCAAATCTGAATGCATTATAAATGCACTCATATTGCTACATGCAGGTTCGTATTATCCATAAGCCTAATGGGCCATAAGGCAATTAGTGTAAACAACTGAGTGCCGAGGGACCCGCGCCGACTAAAGGGGCTCCGAGACGTGCATTGCCTAGCCTAGGGGTCCCGACATGTTTAATCCGGCCCTGCCTGTTTACGGGGAAATGAGAATAAAAAGACTACAACATATGTGTTTATTACTGATCGTGAGCGTGAATTACTGTTCGGTATTGTAAATCTCGCGTGTATTTTGAAGATTTGTTGAATGCAACGACAAAGCCAAATGACAGACGCTTTCATGTGATCTGCGGTTATGTCCAAAGTGTTGCAATATTTTGACGATACAGTACTGCCCCAAAATATTATTTCTTCTCTCATGACTACCACCCTGTGTGAAATCTCAATAATAATCATGCAAACATTATGCAAAGATTTTTCATGTTGGTCCCGAAATAATTTCCATATGGGGATCGGTATAGAAAAAAATAACTTCTTACTAAATCCCTTTTTCTTGATTTATATTTATCTTGTGTAAAATTCATTCATATAAACATAACAAAAAAACATCGATACGCTTGTTTGATTTACGACAATAACGAAATTGGTGCATTTTAACCCCTCAGGCTAATTTGATCGCTTTTGGGAACAGCTCATGTAGTTCGCATGGAATCATTGTCTCCTTTTTTTTATGAATACCGCACAAGAGTCCCAACTGTTCCCGTCTGGAGCCAGTGAAACTATGGCATCTCCAATTAGGGTATGTTGTGAGGCTGAAGACAGTGGGGAGGGGAAGGAGATAGGGAAGAGGAAGGTGGGGAAGTACCTGGCTATTCAGATCTGGTTACCAAACACGGCTAAAGCCATTTCAAGCATCGTTTCAATTCTGAATGGTGGTCTTACACCAGAGCGATACTTAGAGTATCTTCCACTCTGGAACGTGCCGTAAATACATGTACTATATATTATTTTAAATGAATAAATTGTGAAATAACACAAATTAATCAAATAAAATTTATTTGCCACGCTGGGATCGATCCCGCGACCTTCGGATTGCCTTACCACCATGGTGAAAAATATTATCTAACGGTGTTAGAAAGAAAAAATACCACGCTTTATATTCAAATCTAAAATATAACCGCAGAAGAATTATAATGTACACCCATATGAAACCAAAGTTACCGACCGCAATTTAAAAAAATGTTGAAACCTTGTGAATTTTTTATTAATTACTATTTTTAAGAAACGACAAAAAGTGAGGTCACAATAACGTCTATGTTATATTTATCAGTAATTTTAGTTTGAAAAAAATGTAAGGTTAACCGTTTTTAAAACTTTGTATGTTTGCAAAAAAAATATTATGTTTAAAAAATTATTTGATGTCGAAAAATAAAATTTGAAAGCGTGTTTCATCAACATTCAAAAATAGTTTTTAGTTTTCGGATAAGTTCATAGAAATATTCCATTTATTTGGATTTTATTGCAAAGCTGAAACATTCTGACCTTCTGACAACATGCTCGAGGCGAGGGTAAAAATCATGATATTTGAAATGAAAAATAGGCAATAAGAAATAAAATGATAATTTACTGTCCAATAATTCAGTTTGACTTCAGCAAGTGATGGTGGTAGGACTGGTAGGTCAACTAGAAAGTAGAACACCATGAACAAGGTTGTGTACGCTATATAGGTATAAGTGCTGCATTGTTAATGTGTCTGTCTGTGTGTCTGTATGTATGTTGGGATTGAGTCAGCCAATATTCGAACGCATTTAGTCCAATTAGATCACGCTGATGTAATGCGGAAGGTTTATTTAAATCGCCCAAGACAATAAACTTTATTGTTGTGTTCAAAATATCGTGAAACCCGCTTATAGCGACCGTGTTCTTCCTTCTCTCTATCAAACCCGCTTATAGCGACCGTGTTCTTCCTTCTCTCTATCAAACCCGCTTATAGCAACCGTGTTCTTCTTTCTCTCTATCAAACCCGCTTATAGCGACCGTGTTCTTCCTTCTCTCTATCAAAACATTCAAGGAAAAACGCGTCAAAAAAGAGGAAGAATGCGTGACGAGAGTGTACGAAAAGTGTGATCGGGCGAGGCGAACGGAAGTTGAGAGGGAGATATAAGTTAGTGAAGATAGAAAGAGAGAGAGTTACGTTTCGTATATTACTGTAGGGACAATATTTATTTATTATACAATATTTGAAAATATCGTACTACCACCACAGTAACCGGAAAATGTTGCTTATGTCGTGATGGAGGACATAGCCACCCGAGGAACCGAACATGGGACCCCTGGGTGGGAAAAACGCGATGCCAACTCTGCCACCGACCGGACAAAGATTATATTAAAATATTTTTTGTATATTTTATTTATTTACTGAAACAATACTATCCGGTTTTACCCGAGTTTTAACACTCTCTTTTTCTTATATTTTGAAAATGAAACATAAATCTACAAGCTTTATTTTTATGATGGAAATAACGTTGCTAACTGAAAATAGTGACAGCTGTTTCGGCTTACAAGGCCATATCAAACTGTTATTTTTAAACAGTTTGAAAATAACCTTGCCAGCAGAAACAGCTGTCACAAAAATAAATACTGAAATACTTGCAGAACTGAATACTAACATTAAATTTAAAAATAAAAATAATTTGAGTTTTACGAACACAAAAACAATTAATAAATACAACAAAAATATTGCTTTGATCGCGCTTTTCTATAAAGAAAAAGCTGTTAAAATTGGTGGATGCCAAAACATCGTTTGAGAGTTTTGGGTTTTTAAATTTAACGCAGTATGTTCCCAGAAAAAAAACTCCCTTAGGACCGTCATCTTTGGGGATGCTGTGTGTAGGGTATTTTTATGTGAAGGAGCTTGCTGCTTCAGATGATTAAGCGTTGAAATTTATTCAAAATCTGGCAGTAAATACTATTTTTAATTGAAAATCTTTATTGTTTTGGATTTCAATTCACCATTAGTTTATTTTTTTCACTTCATCTCAATAGCTCATTATATCCAGAACGTCGTATTAGGTGATAGTGTAGTAAGCGGTCATCGGAGAACAATATAAATTATCTATGGTTAGTATTAAAGTTGTGGGGGCCCGGGGGGCATAGACGTTAAATTATTCAAGTAAAGGATTTACCATTAAGCAATACAACATGCAGCACGCGCTGAACTTTTATTATTATTATTATTATCCAAATAAAATTATTTTATAGATGTTACAACAGTTATAGTAGATATGTGATTAGCTAAATGATTCAATATTATATGTATGAATAAATATCCCATAAATAAATTTTGATAACGTCATGAATAACAACCACATTAATTCTGTGACGTTAGAGATTTACGTGCATTTTTTATAAGGAAACTATTAATTTTTGGGAAATTTCCAGGATGCCTCTAAAGGGAAAAATTTGCACTAAAAACATCTCAGGCGATAATTAAAAATAATTATCATATTTATGGTGACCAGACAACTCGGATCATGCAACTTCAATCTTTTGAAAAAGAGATGGAAAAAATGTATAACAAAATTGGTTAGATTAGGTTATAGGCAATTTTTACTTTTTTTCATAACTTTTAATGACTTCAAAGGGGTGTTGAAATTGCATTTGACTTAATAAATAATAATAATATTTGGATGATTTATATAGCGCCGTTTTCGTGAAAAATCACCCCATGGGCGCTGTACAAATAAGTATATATGTACTAGATTTAATAGAACTGGCTTGCAACGGAGATTTATAGTTAAACTAGTAGCTTACATATAAGACTTATGACTAAGACTTAATAACAGCTGACTTAAAACTAGTGACGTGACTTATAACCAACACCTCTGCCATAGGTCACCACAATTGGTTCGCTACGTTTGGTGACTTAGCATAAGTGCCCGAGTTTGTCCAGATCTTGGCGGCGGATGCGTCTGCCCACCAATAGCGTGGCAGGCCGGATCGGGAGAGATTGGTTGAGGTAGATCTTTTGACCTCTCCAGCAGGATTTGGACCGCAGTGGAAGGGATGAATTCATTCGTCCGTCACTTCTGGACACATTGACCTCAGATTCCCACTCACCCCTCATACCTTTTTCCTTCCTATAACTCCCTCTCCTTCCTTTCCCTATAAAGACCCTCCACACAGCACCCCCATCGATGACATAGGCCCCGAGGGGAATTATTTGGAGCTATTGTAAAAAAAAACTAACGTATGTACTTGCATTTAAAATTTGATTAAGGTTTTGTCAGAGTTGTCAGTGATATCATTAAAAACCAAACAACAAACGAGCTCTATTGGTATATATGTATATTACTTTTGAACCCGTATTTACACAGGGTGTAACAGCACCTGAAGGATGTGTGGGTACAGCCTAGTGCAGTGATGATCAACCTTTTAACCGGAGTTTCGGTTAAAAGGGCCAATTTATCCATTTTAAATGAATTAATTAACTTAATTAACCGCAGGTGGTAGGGTCCAAACAGCTTGATATGGTTTTCTTTTCTTTCGGTTATTACGCAAAACTGTTTATATATATTCTTTTTTAAATCGGTGTTATTTATTAACGCCCTTTTTCGGGGCTTTAACATTACATATGAATAGTAAGAAATACACAGCATTTATTGTACATAACTGAACTGTCTCAGTAACAATATTATATATTTTTTTATACATAAATTGAAGATGTCCACTCACTTGGTATAATTGTTTTCCTCCATTAGTATTCTGGGCAAAGAGGAATACACATGGTAGTTAGTCCCAGAATTTCTGAACTGAAATAAATCCTTTCTTCTAGTATTACGTTGTGGAATCCGGAAGCTTATCAATTCAATCAATACCGGACTATCAACTAGTTAATAATAGTTAATGATTGAATATTAAAATTATCACAATTTAAAAACTCTCAAAGAGCAATATTATTTGGTTTCATTGGCAATCATTTAGAATTTTATATAGAAATACCAAGTCAGTGAAAATTCTTCTGTCTGACAATTTGAGCATATTCATATAATTTAAAACAGAGTTGTAGTTCAACATAATTGCTGGAATACCCATTTTAAAATTTAGAAAACGTAAGAATTTGTTTTGTATTCTTTCAACAGATTATACACCTGTGGGTTTCAGACGGGAGAATTGTACTCAAGTTGACTTCTTACATAGGCAAAATATAACAGTTTAATACACTTTATATTGTTAAAATTTCTAGTTAGCCTAGTTATAAATCCCAACATATTAGAAATTTCTGTTATGTGGTTAACAAATGAAAGATTTGATTGAAAAGTGATGCCTAAGTCTTTAATTTGTGTTAATGTCTCAAGAACATTGTTATCAATGTTGTAATTAAAGATCACTGGATTTCTTATTTAAGAAAATCTAACTATTTGACATTTTGAGGTATTTAAATAAAGTCTATTTTCATTACACCAAATTAACAATTTGTTGATATTATCTTGAAGAATGTTGCAGTGGTAAATATTTTGAATAATTCTAAAAATTTTGAGGTCATCAGCAAAAAATAAGATGAATACATTATAAAATATTTTTGTAAGATCATTTATATACAAGATAAATAAGATTGGGCCACGGTGTGAACCCTGTGGAACTCCACTTGTCACATATTTATTTTCCGATAGGGAGGATTTTATTCTAACAATTTGTTATCTTCTAGTAAGATAGCTTTCAAACCAGGCTAATATATTATTTTATATGGAATTTATGAAAGCAAGTCGAATTACTAAATAATCCAAACAATGGCTGTTCAAATGAGAACAAACAAACGTTCAATATTACAAACGTTTAAATATGGTCGTAAAATGATAATATTGAATAAATCGCTCCACTTCAAATTAGGTGCCCGAAGCACCAAAAAGCAAATATGATATTTAAAATCTATCGGAAAAACTGCGTTACGTTTTAGCATAGCGATGGATTGTTAAAATATGTTTGTGTAATTCAAATAATATCAACAAAAGTAGTGCAAAATCAAGGTCGAATACCTATTCTACGGCCTATACGGGGCATATTCAGAAAGTAAGTGTGTTAGATTTTTGTATTTTTTTTAAAGTGTATTTGAAAAAAAAAATGACAGGATATTGTTGACACCCTTGTTGACTATTTTTCCACATAATTCCAACCCGTTCAAAGCTAGTGGTGAGCCGTGGCACAAGCTTCTTTAAGCCATCCTCTATGAACTTTCCCGCCAGCTCCTTCCTCCACTTCAGAACCTTTTTCTACATCTGCTCTTCGATTGAAAATTTAATTCCACGGAAGATACTGTGAGCATTTAATTAAAGTTTATTAGTATACATATTTGCCTTTGAAATTATCGAGTTTTTTTTATTAGTTATAAGCCCAGAAAAAAACAAAGTATCAGGCCTATAAAAACTGTTTTATAGTTCAAATCTCCTACTTTGGAAAGAGATCGTCAAACGTTTAAATATTTGAACCTGAACTTCGCAAAATGAATAAAACACGTTTTTGACGATGTTTTTTCTGAATAAATCAAAACAGGCGGCTGGTATTAAATTTGAATTTAAACCTTATGGTCATCTACATAAGGAGTTTTATTGTTAGCAACCTGTTCCGAATTTTACACGACGTTGTGCATCGCCTTAAGACCTTTGTCGAGAGAATTTTGCTCTATTTTAAATAAGTCATTCTTTATTAAATATTTTCGCTTACGTCTATTCATTGTATATTTTTATTAGTGTACTTCCTCTGACATTCGTATTTAGATATCTTCCTTTCAAACCATCTTCTTCTTTTTTTTAAACGCTTACTACGGAGTCTTAATCCCAAACTGGTGTAACATCGTGTGTATAATGAAATGGCACTCTTATTAGCATATTATTTTCCTCATATGATTAATGATTGCGTAAGAAAACGCGGGACCTTTTCTCACCACTTTTTTCCCATAACCCAATAATACTAGTTATTGTGATACATCACTTTTCCATCAATATATTTCGGTTAACAACTTAACAATGGAGGTTCTGTGGAAACATCTTCACTGTTTTTTTTTATCAGCTTGTCTAGAATACTAGAGATACATTCTAATTTAAATTAATGCAGTTAGTTATACTTACTATAAGCAAGAAAGGAGCCTCTTGCATGTATTTATAATTGTATTAAAATCGTGTGAATGAGTTTTTCTGCGAAGATTACGAAAATTCTACAATTTTACAATTTTTTTAAAATTTACTTATTGTTTTGAAACATTTACTGTGTATTAACCAGGGGCGTAGCTACCGCCGTATCAGCCGTATCAATGATACGGGGCCCCCGGGCTACGGAGGCCCCAAACGTGTGTAAGCAAAAATTAGTAAAATGTTATCCACAATGTCACTTAATCTCGTGCTTTCCGGAAAAAAAACATATAAAAAACTGTCATACGTGCCTATAAATTTTTGACTTTAGAAATGACAAAAGTAAAAAAAAATCAATTTTTTTTTTCCCGGGTTAAGCGTGCGCTCAAAAGTTGGCAACTTCCTACATCGGTTTTCACGGGATTCCTCCGTTTAAATCATTCGCTTAAACTGGGGAATCCCGCAATAACCGAAGTAGAGTGACAAAACATGGAGAGCGATATTTACGCGTTTTATTTCATTCCGGTTCAAACGTTATTTATTACATTGTAATCATCGATCAATTAAGTCACGTCAATGATTGTAATACAATACAATCTTGTTCTTCTGATTATTTATTGATTAATTAGTTTCAGTTTTTCAGTTTCAGTGCCGGCAACCCGGGCGTTTATTTTATTTTTATTTATGAACATAGATTTCTTTTACCCACCTCACTAGACAAAGTCTGTTCCGAGGCGGGTAAATAACATTTTTTATTTAGTGAAAAAGATATATGTATCAAAGTAGACAGTAGTTTAGTTAGTCGTCTCAATGTGGATCGACCGCAGTTTGAAAATGGTCTTGAAAACCGAAACAGCTCTAACAAAAATACATATCAAAATACTTGCAGAACTTGATAATAACATTATCAAATTTAATTTGAATTAAATTTAAAAAAATTAAATGGAGTTCTACGAATTAAACAACAAAAAAAAGTAATAAAAAGAGAATAATGAATAGAGTAAATAACAAATTGCGTTATATTTTAACACATCGTGTTAAAATATAACGTAATTTGTTAACGATTTGTAAAAATGCGTAGACCTTTTAAAGTTGTTGTACATTTTACCTTTGAATCTGAAGATGTTTGAAATGGCACTGTATAAATCAGGCAAATATTATCATTATGTGAAGTTGACGATTCTAGCTTGTGCACAATATTTTTCGCATAGCAAAAAATAAACCAATTTGACAATTTGTATACCTACTACCTACTACAGTAGGACATTTACGTTCTACTTTATTGGTATTCAAAATTATGTTTTCAAAAATTGGTGTGGTTTTGAAAATATGATTAAAAAGCCTATAAAATATGGAATCTCTTAGAAAATTCAATCCTGAACCGAGTAACTCACTCATCGGGAGTTTGAGACCTTTATTCCGCTTTTCAACAGCACAACAGTAAGTTAAGGATCACGATATTCTCGCAATCGTGTTTTGTGCAAATCGATCTTTTAAATGCAGTATTTGGGGGCTATTTCTCTAAGTTTCTTTAGGGTTCCGTTTACCAATTTTTCCCTACTAAATTAATGTTGCATTTCGTCGTCTTCCACTAGCGCTATTTCACACGTACATTATCATTTTTAAATAGGAGTCTTAGATTTTCACAAAATATGGTAGGCTTTTTGACAATTAGAGAAATGTTTCTTTTTTCGACTTGTCAAGGTGATTTATTGAAATCAATAAAAAATCATGCGTTTTTTATTTTAAATTTTTGTCGTTCAGAAATATTACAGTTGATTTAATACAATACTGCGTGCAGAAATCTCTCTGGCATTATTTTGTTTAGTGAGTTTTTTAATAGCCAAAAACAATAAGGTTTCAGGCTTGTAAAAATTGTGCTTTGAAGTTTTTAAAACATCTACTTTTTTTCATTATATAATATTATGTAAAATTAATTTTTTTTAGAATTCGACGGGAAAATCGATGACTTAGATCTATAGGTAAAATGTATCTCCTATTTTGGTCTAAAATGAGGTAATGAACTGTTCTAAAGATGACCTATATTTTTGGGTTCAAATATTACATTAACCTACCGCCCCAAAGATCTAAACTTACTATTTTTATCCTCCGGGCAATGTTTAGCACAATTGTATCTCCTTAAGATACAATTATTTATAGTTATGCTAAACAAAAGTCCATGCCATATATATATATATTTACTTCAGATACAGATAGGTACAACTAAAAACTTATTTTTATATCACAAAATCTAATTTTCCGAGGTTTAATTTTAGTTTTCTCAATACATATTATGATTCATATAAATGCACTCTAAAGCATGAATATTTTAATATTTATTAACGTGAAACATAATTTTGACCATGTTTTTTTTTCATAAATCGAATCAACTAGTCAAGTCAAACACAAAAAATTGCTTCGCCTTACCCCTTTTTTGTATTTCAGTTTCATATCGCGAAACTTAAAATGCGGGTCGTTCGTAAGAATAATATTTGTTTCAATTTTGGTAATGTGCAGTGAAAATTTCCTGCCTTCGGTAAAATTGCCTGTCACGACTCTTGCCGTACTTTCGTTGTTGCCTTTTGACCTTTAGTTAATACTTGCTATTATTATTGTATTACTTATTAACTGGCCATTGTTAAACCACGGCGATTTGCATTGTCCATGTCTGTCAGCCGCTCCCAAACAACTTCGCCCTGTGCTGCGATTCTCCAATAACGATCGAGAGTTACTCGTTACGCGCCATCGACGAATGAAAAATCACTCGTCGTCTCGAAGAACTTAGTCGAATGTTTAATTTTGTACGTATTCTTCAATGTCGAAGGGTTGAAGAGATGATTAAATTAACAACCCTGAGAATATTGTCTATGTTTCTGATGTTTTTGACGTTTCTATGGTGAGAATTTGAAATTATGAGCGCACTTTCTTCGAAATGGCTGGCGGGTATATCTATTACTCAAAACGAAAACAGCTAGTAACCACCGCGGAAAAGAAATATAATGCTGCTTACTCATTCAAAACGATAGAACAACAGATTAATTATGAAGTTAATTTTCGTGTGAATCTATTTAATTACTACCCTACGGCGAATTATTCTTGTCTCAAATCTTCTGCTTCAGTTTACTCTAAATTATGTATTGCAGTCAAGGACGCCGAAATATCAGCCATAATAATAAACCTTAAGGGGCATTTTGTTGTTATTTTTTAAGATAATGTCTAGATGCTGCCTAAGCCGAAACGCAAATTATATGAAATTCCCTTGATAGAAAAAAATCGCAAAGTATGCTCCAAAAATTATTAAAAACAAATCTGTTTCTATTATCTTATAAATTATATTTGTGAAAAATTTCACAATGTTTCTTTAAGTGATAATTAAGATGCTCCCGAAGATAGTTTTGCTTTATTTTAAACGAGTCGTGTTTTATTAAACATTTTCGCATCTATCGCTGTAAATGTTAGTTTTCTCCGCTAACATTCGTAATTTCGTATCTCTTCTTCTTCTTCTTTTCGAGCCCGGTTGCGGAGCCTTAAAACAAATATGTAAAAATACACGATTCTTGTCAGAGTGCGCGCGGGAAACGGTCTTTGGTTAGGATACAATAATACTAGATTTTGACAGTTTTGGCGAAGACAACTCGGTGTCGACTGGTTCGACCCACTCTTGTTCGAGTGGAATGACTTTTGAAGTTTGACGTCTAAGTAAGTACCTTCGACGAGACTATCACAGTTGACCAATGTAATGTCGACCTTTCGACGGCGCGCCGCGGCGATTGCGAGCGGCCTCGACTGGAGAATCGAGTCCCAGGAGTGCATTTGCGGGTTCACTGGAACAATTTTTTTTAAACCTTATTGCGGTTGTATATTAGAATTGGAAAGGTGGCATTTAATAATAAAGTATATCATTTCCACTAAGCTGTGATGAAATTTATTGTAATATTCAATTAGTAATAAACTCATAAAGGTTCCAATAAATACAATCTCGTTATCCGAAACATTTCAACACCTAATTTTTACTTTGGAGGTTCGAGTCAAAGGTTAAACTTTTTAGGGAAATTAAAACAAAAACGTATGGGGGGGGGTTATACATTATATACGGCACCACAATCAACAAACTCCCGTCCGAAAAATCGTATTATTAATTTTATGTGCAACAGCAAATAATAGAATGTGTGCAAAAATTTACTTACCACTTGGATCAATTTACTTGAATCACAGGAGACCATATTTGTCCCAAATCCTTGCATCTCCCTTACTGTCATGGTGAGTTATATGATTTTAACTGTGCTAGAAAGAGAAAATTCTACGCGTTATATTCAAATCTAGAAATTAACCATGATAAATTTGAATTTGCTCCTCTACAGTAAATTATGAAACTTTGGGATTTTTTTTTTAAATTATTTTTATACAGTAACGTTTATAATACTTAAATAATAAAATGTGTTCGTATTTTTATTTTGTTCCGTTATCAGTTATTTTAATTAGAAAAAACGTAAGGTGGGTCATTTTTAACCTTTTTTTCGTATTAAAAATCTTAATGCTTCAAAAATTATATTTTTTATTTCGATTATTAATATTTGATTGCGTATTTCATCACCTTTCACATCCGTTTTTTGTTTTCGGATATGTTCAGAAATATTACATTTATTTGGATTTTAAGGATCTTCTACCAAAACACATTCAAATGACAGATAAAATATCACTTTACGTAAAAGAATTAAAATTATGGCTGAATGATGCAGATGTTGGAACACTTATTCTATAAATTATTAGTAAACCTTCATTTTTAATTTTTCAATTCAATTCTAACTTTATTGACTTTTTTGCAACTACAACATAAAATCAACAAAATTTTATGTTTCACCATTTTACTTCAATGTTTTTACAGATTAGTATATTTCTAAACCTTAGCTTTAAAATTAACATTTTTTACCTGTACTTATTGATGTTTATATAGCATTCTTGTTTATATTACCCACACACAGGCAGTGCCTTAGTGGGTTCCCATTACCTACTCTTGTCTATTATATATTTACTTATTGCTAACTTTTACATTATTTGTACCTTATATTTACATCCTACTGTATTTAGAAATTATGTAAAATTACTTTTGAATGTATGTACTTAGAAACAAATACACCCTTTTTTGAAGGGTTAACCATTTGTGAATGCGAACGTAATAATATATATGTATAGGTTATAAAACGTTCATTTCAAATTCACTGGACGATTGAATACTAATTTGTACTTAGTAAGAAATTGACTGCCAATCAGCAGAACTCAGGAAGTGAAAGAACGCCGGCGAAATGGAGTTTCTCCCTATTAACCCTAACAGTTCTAAAATTTTAAGATTACCATTTATATAATATATTATGATTTTAGACAAGATGCATTTTTTATTATTATATGATTAGTTTGGGCACAGCTCAAATTTTCGAATTTTCTAAAAGCCAAAAGAAACCGCTTCCAAAAATAGCCAGTTCCCTGAAAAAATCGTATCGGAATATATCCAGTGGTAGCAAAGTCACCGGGACAAAAAAACCGTTAGAGGAATATCGTCGTGCATGAAGTTGGATTCATTATTTATGTTAAAAAAAATACGTGTTGTTACAGGTTAGGTATTAAATTTAAACATCTATTGTTTGGATTTTTAAAATTTTTCGCGTTCATTGAAAATTTTATTTTTTGAGAAAATCGAAAAATTGGTCGGAAAAGAAGTCGGTAATTTTTTTTAAGACTTGCCCTTTTGAAGTTATGTGAGGTTCAAAATTTACCATATTTGGAAATTTTCATTTTGGAAAATTTTTCTTCGAAAATCAAAGTATTTTTATATGAATAGGCATAATCTTTTTTTTCTGTGAAGTGTGAAAATTTTTCATGTTGGAAAATTTTTGATCCCGGAAAAAAAATCCAAAAAATTTTCTTCTGGGAGATTGGAAAAAAATTCGCTTGGTAATTTGGTCTGAAAATATGACAACCACTTTGGAAATTTGCTCACCAAATTCTAGTGTGTTATGAATTAATGTTTTTTTTTAAACTAATTTTCTAAACGATTGCTTATTGTTGTATTGCAGAAAACCTGGCGCCCAGCGAGCTGAAGAAGCTGCGTAACAAGCAGCGCAAGGCCCAACGCAAAGCCGAGTCGGGTGGGCAGGGCGGAGGCGGCGGGCAGGGCGGCGCAGCAGGGGCCGGGGCGGGGGCTGGCACTGTGGCCGTCAAGGGGCACGCCAAGCAGCGGCCCCACCACGAGGCGCCTGACCCGGAGGCACCGCAGCTCGAGGAGCTGGTCCCCGACAAGTTGGCTAGGGTGAGTTACAATACTGCCATGGGATTCAATAACATTATTCAAGTTCAATGAACTCCTTTTTTTTAAATGGAACTACTAATGGAATACCAAAATTATTTTATGAAGTAAATCTTTATTCGAAATGTGTATTTCTTTTTTTCAAATGCTTGACAGACGCTTTGTTGAATTGATAGAGTGACCTTACTGGGATAACGTGCATGATTTCATTGAACTAGGACCAGTGGACACACTTTTGCAGCCCATTCATTCTTTGAATGTACATATATCCTTTTCATAAGCGGTGCTAGATTTTTTGTTTGATAAGCTTGAATATAACGTATCTTGTATTTTTATAGTGTCATTGGGTAGATGTTGTAATTTTTGAAGGTTACTAACATTCGTAAATTTCTTCTTTAGAAAGGCAATCATCCTGAGGCTAATATTTTTTTATAAATACTTTCAGTTTCACAAATCTTACAATCCCTTGTTTTTCTAATATCCAACTATTTATCAAGGTTAAACACTGAATATGAATTATAACAACATCCATTCACCGAATTCCATAAATCAACATATCAGTGCCATTGCTTTTTGAATTTGTTTCACTGTCATAGTGTGTGCAGTAGCAGTAGGGCAATTGTATTAGTTTGTTCTGGGTCTTTCTGGCATTGTTGTGCTGAGGCTGTATAAGCACTATGGTTAGTTTGTTTTGACCCATCCAGTTACTTTTCATCTGTAAAATATTTAACTGTTGCCAGTGGTCGTCTTTCAATTTGCATTTAACTTCCCAAAAACAAATTAGGGCTCAATTCGCATCCCTGTGGGACTCCCTTTCTCATTTAAGAATTCGAGCTTATTTGATCTACGCCCTGTTGGAAGATAGCAGACAAGCTGGAATGTACACCATCTAACTTCATTAAGATTAAACGCGGGTGGCGTTTTGTTCATACAAACGTATTCCTCTCTAGATATTTACACTAGTGCAAATATTTTGTAAAATAATATAGATGTCAACTACTAACATTTCCCTTCATTTTGCTTTTTTCATAAGTTACTTCTTATAGGAGTTAGAACCCTACAACAATTCTTAAAATTGCATAGTTTGAACGACATAAATATACATTCAGTATTCAAATTTTATAATATATTTAAAAAAATGCAAAATGTATAGACGTAGAATATTTTCTTCTAATACAGTTGGTGTTTTTTTTTTTAATTGGTCCAGTTGTCGAAAAGAAAATGGAAAAAAGAAAAAACCTCGATTTTGACAATTTTATTTATGTTTAACCAGCCTGAGGTGCAGTATTACCTATTATTGAAATTTCTCAGCGCCTGCATTTCCTCTAATTTCATACTTTTCTGACCCACAATTGTGGTTTATTGTTTCAGGTTGATGATCCTCTAGAACAGGCAATTAAGTTCTTGACCCCACTGCAGACTCTTGCAGCGAACCGGATAGAAACACATCTGATGGCATTTGAAATATATTTCAGGAAAGGTGAGCAATCCATTAATACCCAATAATCCTATACCACTGTCTACTGACCAATTAAACTGCAGGTAGCAACTGCAAGAATCGACTTAAATTCTGGTTCCATCAATTTAGTCATAAGTTTCCAAGAAATTTTGCCCAAATATCGATTGTTTTATTTTTGTGTTCTAGGAAAGCTGCTTCTCATGCTTCAGAGCGTAAAGAGAGCCATGAAACTGGACAGCAGCCGGCCGGAGGTGCACGACTGTCTGTCGCGACTACACACGGCGTTGGCCGCCCTCAAGGAGGAGAACGGCCCCGTCAGCAAGGTGCTGAATAAGGCGGCACAAGAGGTCAGTGTATGGTCGACTGCATCTCCTAGAAAAGCTGCTCCTCAGTGAAAAAAGTCAGTGTTTGTCTATCATCACATATCTTTGTTTGTAGCTGTTCAAGGGCAAATCGGCCCAGGAGATGAATGCGGAGTACCTGCTGAATGCGGGGGCGGAGGGGCTGGCGGGGGCCCTGCAGGGGGCGAGGGTGCTGGCACGCCTGCAGCCGCAAGAGACGAATCGTGCACTTGACATCGCCACCAAACTGGACTACCCCGACTGCAATATACAGGTGTGCAAATATTTTAACAATTTCTGATATCTGTTCTAACAGCTTCTTTGCAGATTATTATGAATACCGAAGCTAAGGTTGGAGTGTTTTGCAGAAATTCAAATGTTACATTGCCATTAGGGAATGCAATCCCGCAAGACCATGTCAATCCAGGTATTGCGGGACTGAACAATCTTAGTCCCGCTGGATCCAGGTATTTGCGGGATCTAGCAGGGTGGACTTAAATATCTAATTAATCGTATAATAAAGACCTAATACCTCGATCTACCAACCTTGTTTTTAGAGTTTTAAATTTATACCTAATCAAACAAGTTCTTTGGGACATTTTAAATGGTTTATTAATATACCTTTAGTTAGACATAAGTAAAGTTTAAGTCATAAATTGGCAAAGAGTAAGATAAGACATAAATTTAAATAATAACATTCACACGATAAACAATATTCTTGTACAATAAGCATCATAAGTTTAAACATTATTTTGGAAATAGCTTCGTAAAAAAGTTAAAGTATTAATTGTGTCGTCTGATAAACGGCTTCTGATATTGGAAATAAGGTAGCCAGCGGCTGAAAAAGCTCGTTCAGCTTCCACGCTGGTTGGCACAATAGTCATTAGCGCATTGTAAGTGAATTGAAGGTATGTGCCTTTTAATCCACCGGACTCGAAGTAATTAATTTCCTTTTTTATCAAAACCTCAAGGTTGCTCATATTGCCAGATCTAGGTTGTTGGGCTGTTGATCTTGAACTCTTCATACTAATCAAAGTAAGTTCGAGTTCGTCTTGAAGTGACATTAGTACTGCTGCTGCGAATGTCTCCAGATTAGCGAGAGGAGTGTCGTCATCGTAAGGATCATCAGCGTCAGCAGGAGCAGTGGCCACTGCGTTGTTACCCGTGTCCGTGTACTCTAGCCAAGTAACACGTATAAACTACGCTTCTCTGTAATCCCGCCAGTCGTAAGAGATTAGTCCCGCAAAATTTCTGCGGGATCTCGGTATTTCGGGATCCCGGTATACCGGGATTGCATTCACTAATTGTCATCAAATGGCCAGTCAGCGCATTTGAAAATCAGTTTCAGCTCTTAAACAAATTCTTGGATATGATTATGATTGCATTTAGTGAGAGTGATTGATTGAGTACCGGGTGTAAATTTTTTTTTTTCTTTAAATCCTTTTTCCATATATATATATGATAATGGTCTTTATGTTTAATTTTTGAATGTCTAATATTGTAATTTATTTAAAAGTGGCTCTGTTGGGTTACATTTGAATATTGTTCTTAACAATACTTTTTTAATTAAGACCATAGGATTAGGGATGTTATGGATATGCAATTTCGGATCTGGATACGGATACGGATATAGGAATAATATTATACCGGTTTCGGATACGGTTACGGATATGAAATTATTTCGGATTATCCGCTAGTTTCGGATAATTTCGGTTACGGATATTAGAATTTTAAAATTATAAAAGTAAAATACAAAAGGCAAGATTTGACTTTTATTTCAAGTCTATATTATCATTTGTTTTTACAATCAGTCACGCGCGGCTTTTATGACAAATGACGGCTCGGCCGGGCAAAACAAACAAAAACCTGTCGTAACCTGTCATTTAGACTCCGCCTTTATCCGAAACTTTTATATCGGTTTCGGTTACGGATACGGATATTTTTTTATTTCGGATATCCGATAGTTTCGGATACGGATACGGATCTCCATAACATCCCTACATAGGATAAAGGATTGATATTGAACAACTTCCCCATCCCATAATACCATGTGTAGTAATTGATTTAAAAAGTGCAAAGTAAACACATCTTAGTATTTGTAGGTTAAGGATAGATCTGAGAGAGTAGAAAATGTAACATAATTTGCGAAGTTTTTTTATTATTACATTTGACTATCTGCAAAACACTCCCAACCTAAGTAATAAAGACATCAAATTGATGGTTTAAAAATCCTGGCATCCAGTTTCCATGCTGGCTCTATGGAAAATAGTAAATTATTTTTTTTAATATTTTGTTACCAATTACTGCATATCCATTAACATTGCTTGTTGTATTTCCAGTACTGCACAGCAGTATTACAAGCCATGAAGAACGGCGACTTTGGTTCCTGTGACGAGCGCATCGAACAATACATGGCCGCCAGCCGACAGCGGTTCCCGTACGCTGCCGCCTTTCGTCCCCCCGGAGAGCCCGAAGCAGAGGGGACCCCCGCCGACCCCAAGGAACCCCACTCCGACGGGGCGGGGGGGAACTAGCCAGCCCCAAACACAATACACCCTGCGTATATACCATGTCAAATACCCGCTGTGAACACTTTAGCAGTTGTAACTATTTAAATCTAGAGACTTCAAATCTAAGCAGATAGGAATAATAACTTCCACTTCGAAAGTACGGAGTGCTAACCGCTAAGCTATATTTATGGAAAATGTAAAGACTTGTACGGAAATGGTAATTTGGTATCAGAAGGTACAACTGAACAAAAACTCACTTTGAAGACGCTATCAATTGTAACTCTGTTTGTCTAAAATGTGTTGAATTTAACCCCTCAGGCCTGGGGCCTATTTTGTCGGAAAGTCAAAATATTTCCACTTTGCAATAAAATCCTAATGAATGGAAAATTTCTGAATGCATTTGAAAAATAAAAACTGTTTTAGTAAGGTGATGAAATACGCTTTCAAATTTTATATTTCAAATTAAATGTATATTTTTTTGAGGCCAGCGTTGTTATCAACTCATTTTTTTGTCATTTTATGTAAAAATAAATAATTTAAAAATATATTTAAATTGCTGTCGGATACTTTGGATTCATAAAGGATTACATTTAAATTATTTTGTGATTTAATTTTAGATTAGAATACAAAGCATAGTGTTTTCTCTTTTGAATGCCATTTAGACCATATTTCTAAACATGATAAGTAAGGGAGACAATCTTTTCTAAGAGACCTATATGAGCTGTTCCGAAAAGTGAACAAATTAGACTGAGGGGTTTAGGAAAATAAATAGTTATGTGAAAAAAGGTAATTTGGTTTTTTTAGCTACAACTGATTCTGTCTTTACAGGGCGTTTTGGACATTGTATGTACGCGGGCTTTTAGTCACCGCGCCCACGTCTAAGCTGTTAGATTAAATCATATTAATTCTAGAAACGATGAAACGTTGATTGTACGTGCGTGCCACATATTATTGTCTCTGTAATATAAATAATGGTAATTATTATAGTATGCGTAATTATGTTATATGCATACATTAGGAAGAGGAGTCAAATAACCTGACTTTTTACTATGGCATCGCTGAATATTGTCAAAAGTAAAACTAAATAAATTATAGCAACTTTTCAAAATACTTTTTAATTAATTTAATCATTTTATTATGTACAGGTTTTTTTGCAAAACAAAACAACAACTTCTCATATATCATTTTGTACTACATATTATTGTAGATCCAAATTTTGTACTACATGTTACTGTAGATCAAAATTTTGTACTGCATGTTACTGTGGATCAAACTTTTGTACATGTTACTGTGGATCAAACTTTTGTACTACATGTTACTGTGGATCAAACTTTTGTACTACATGTTACTGTGGATCAAACTTTTGTACTACATGTTACTGTGGATCAAACTTTTGTACTACATGTTACTGTGGATCAAACTTTTGTACTACATGTTACTGTGGATCAAAATTCTGTACTACATGTTACTGTGGATCAAACTTTTGTACTACATGTTACTGTGGATCAAAATTTTGTACTACATGTTACAGTGGATCAAACTTTTGTACTACATGTTACTGTGGATCAAACTTTTGTACTACATGTTACTGTGGATCAAACTTTTGTACTACATGTTACTGTGGATCAGACTTTTGTACTACATGTTACTGTGGATCAAAATTTTGTACTACATGTTACTGTGGATCAAACTTTTGTACTACATCTTACTGTGGATCAAAATTTCTTACTACATATTACTGTAGATCCAAATTTTGTACTACATGTTACTGTAGATCAAAATTTTGTATTACATAATTACTGTTGATCCAAATGTTGAGTACATATTACTGTACAATCAAATTTTGTACTACATATTACTGTTGGGCTAAGTAAGGTAAATTCACTTCACCCACATATCTATGGTCTTAAGTTGGGTCATCTTTAACCATATAACCACTTGAGCTATAGAGATTTCCGGGTGTTCAGTTATTAATTCAGCCATTCGATTTAATTAATATCATATCTCCAAATATTAATACGGAAATATATGAACTCCTTACTGTAGTTAAAAACCAATGAATAATAATAATATTTGGACGATTTATATAGCGCCGTTTTTGTGAAAAATCACCTCAAGGGCGCTGAATCACCTCAATCCGCCTAGATATCACCATTTATCTCATATTCATAGAAAATTTAAAAAATAATAATTTATAATTAATTTTTATTCATAAAAATCACACACCCAAATTAATCAAATGATTTACCAAGCCGAACAAACTATTGAAACTTAATATTTTCCAGTTTACTTGGACATTCAAGAAACATGATTTTTGCATGTATTTTTGAACTAAGACCATAATAGATAATCTCTGTTAAAACTCAAGTGGTAGAATCACTGCAAAATCAAACTTAAATTTTCATTGTTGAATTCTCTCTGGTAATCTATTAATTCTATGCTGGACATTGCTTTTTGAAGTATATCAGAATTATAATGACTTCATCAGATAATGTTACCTAATATTGTCAATCAAATAATATACGCTCTTTGGATAATCATTATATATTAATAATATAATCTAAATTTAGTAAACTGTGAATTATTATTATTTATGGATAAGTCGCGCAGGTTATTGTCACCCGAAACTGTGATAAACCTGCCTTCCTAATGGTTGCATCATCACTATTTTCATGTAGATATTAATAACCATTGTTCACAAATCAAATCCTGTCTGTGTGTCCGTTGAACGTGTTACATATTAACCTAAACAATGAAATGGAGTATATTCTGGCCTATTGGATGTAATAAAATACCATGTATAGTTTTTAGCTCCCTACAAATAGTGTAACAGTCATCCTACGAATAGTGTGACAGTAATGAGAAACTCTGTTTCATGTTACACAAACAGTCACGGTAACCTACGAATAATGTGACTAAAATGAGTAACTTTGTTTCATATTACAGGGACAGTCACAGTCAATCTACGAATAGTGGGTCAAATGTGAGAAACTTTATTCTATATTACATTCTATTGATAGTGTGAGAATGGTGAGTAACTTTGTTACATATTACAGAGTCACTCATTCTATGGATAGTTTAAGTATGATGAGTAACTTTGTTACATATTACAGAGTCAGTCACAGTCATTGTATGGATAGTTTGAGTATGATGAGTGACTTTGCTACATATTACAAAGTCAGTCACAATCATTCTATGGATAGCGTGAGTATGATGAGTAACTTTGTTACATATTACAAAGTCAGTCACAGTCACTCTACAAGTAGTGTGGCTGTAATGGGCAACTTTATTCTATATTACAGAGACAGTTGCTCACTCTATGAATAATGTGAGTAACTTTGCTACATATTACAGAAATAGTCCCCTGTCACTATGAATATTGTGAGTAACTTTGTTGTATATTACAGAGACAGTCACAGTTCACAGTATTTGTAGATTGACCTAATGTGGCAATGTCGAGTGACTTTGTTGCGTACCACAGAGACAATCTAGAGTTTACACTAATTGTAGAATGACTGACTGTCTCTATGTATTTATGAATAGTGTAACAACGGTGAGTAATTGTTGTTTCATATTACAGAGACAGCCGCGGTGTGAAATGCTCTACAATGAATATGTAAACACGTCGCATAACCAGTGTAATATTACTAAGTGACTTTGTTCAGCAATAATGTTGTTCATTCCTTCATAAGAAAGAAGTCACTAATTTGTTATTTAGTGAAATTTTTAGCCTGAGTTCTTTTCTCTTCCATTTAGTGACTCTTGCAGTGACTTGTGGAGGTGTGTGTTGGTTTTGAGATAGTCGGTGATTTGAATCTGAATATAGTAAATTTTCATCGTTCACATTCTCGTGTAGAGAATTGTTTTTGTGTAAAATGTTTTCGTAACAACTTGCCGGTTTTTCCATCCTTGGTACTGCCAAAACGGTGACTAAAATCTATGTTAAAATAAGCTTAAATTTCATCTTTTTAACCACGTTTTTACATATCAAAGTTTTGAATCGAACAGTTTGGGATTTTTAATTTCTGATACATAGTAACTTTAGATTTTAACCACCGCTTTAGTAGTACAATGGATTGAATCACAGGCACCATTGTGATGAATGTTTTGAAGAATTATGCGCTAATCCACCTTTTACAGACTTCAAATGTTGTGCTTTTCTAACATCTTAAATACCTCTGCAGGCAATCATTTTGCACTTTGATTTATTTTTGGTATAATTTTTTGAAGTGTGTAAAACGGAGGATTAAAACTTTGTACTAATTTTTATTTGTTATTGTACAATATTTTCTTTCTTGGAAAGCAGATCAACATTTTTAAGCTGACTGGATTTGACATAAAAAGTGTTTGTACGAAAGACAAATTATATTACCATGTAACTATTGAATAAATAATGTTGGTACATTTTATAAACAAGGGTTTTTTTTCACATATCTTTTTTAACACCATCACATTAATAAACACCGTACTAATTAATGAGATATCTGCTGAAATATTAACCCAATGAACAATGTTAAGAGGAAACCGGGCGGCGTTTTATCCATACAAACGTCCAAAAAAGCAAATCGTACAGACATAGTCTTCTAAAACCTTAAAAAATGGTCCAGTTTTACAGAAGAAAAATGGGAAATAAAATATCTCAGTTTTGATGATTTTATTTAGGTATTTTCAGCCTGAGGTGCAGTTGTCCTTTTCGCTCAGTATTCAGGGGAGAAAAAGCAGCCGTTGCCGGCAACAGTTCGGTAAAATACCTATTGTTAAAATTTCTCGGCCACCGGGTTTCCTCTTAATGAGCTACAGGTACACTTTCTGACTGTTGGATATCTTACAAGACTTGTCTTTCTTGCCAAAAGTCATAGCTTAAATTGTTGACCTGTTTTCAAAAAAAACTTTTTCTGGAGTGTTTCACTTTGTACAGCAATGTATATAACATAGCGCGATGAACTAATAACTCGTTGAGTTAGCCGATTAAACTTGAGACTGATTCAAATTTAAGCTACGTAGTTGTCAACAGACTTTAAGCTTTCCATTTGAGTACGCTCAGTATTTAAGACATGCCCGCTAAACTAAACTCGCTAAAGGAAGCAATGTTTCCTTAGTGTCAGATTAGTCTAGTAACAACTGTACCATTCAAAATAACCAGCTAAATGCTGGCAAATCAAAATCGTTGACAACATAAATTTATTGATGTCGTAATGAGCTGAATATAAAATATTACATAGTTTTGTTATTTTATTTGAATGAAGTACATAATGTAGTAGGGTTCGGTCTATTTTGACTAAGATAAATATAAATTGCAATAAATTTCTTGTTGTTTTATCTTCAGATGTTTCGAAAGAAGCAAATTATGAAATTATTCTTCTCGGTCAAAGTATGTATTATTTTTGTTTGACTGTGTATTTATTTTGAGCTACAAAATACAGGATTTTATCGCTTTGAAACAAATAATTAATTTTCAGATCAAAGTTTTTAATAAATTAAATTATTGTGATTTGGACTGTTTGTTTATTTGTTTAATGTGTATTATAAAGTGATAGAGATTCAGGCTCTGGACTGCGTTTGGTTTTGTTCGCAGGCAGAATTCTTTAGTTGAGATGTGTTGTTACAACCAATCAATAGAGGTAGAAAAGTTCCAAGCGATGTTTGGAGGAGGAAGTTGGAGAAGAGGGGAGTTTGCTTCTAGAAAGGATGTATTAAAACACTTTTATACCATCAATAAATTGATTGAAAATTTTACTTGTTTCTTTGTTCATTTTCTGCAAGTTCCTTAATAAAATAATAATCGGCCGTTTTCTGAGTAGTTCCGAAATATCTGCTAGGTGGAAGGCAGTCCTCCTGTCATCAATCTAACTAGTTTATCCAAGGACCAGGATTTTCAATTCATGAGGAATTTCCAAGAATATAAACCAATTGCGTATTTATGGGGAAAATGCTGAGATTCTACAACATGAGAACTGACGTAACTAATACCGATTAAAAGAGCATTTCCTAATTATCCAACCATATTGAAAAAATTAACAATTACCAGTGAGAATCTACTTTAATTTCGTTCTCTTTCACGGCATATTTTCAAAAAATTTCTATGGTTGTTATATTTCTAATAAATAAATCGTCAGAGTGGAGGTAAGCGAGCAGGCAAAGAGAGCGGTCGGCAAGCTTTCACTTGTGGCAACGAGTAGACTCTGCCGTTGCCACAGCCCAAAACGGGTGAAAAATATCAAATTAAGTCAGTTCTCCAGTACTACTTGTCTCGTCAACAACTCTCTCCGCTTACCTGCCTGACCTCGCTCTGACTCTGCACCCAATCGCCTCGTTTTTTTTTTATTGATCAACGCTTCACATGGACCACTGATACCCAGGTGGACTAGACCAGACTACTATAAGGAAGGAGCCACTGGATCACCTCCGACCGCCTTTAAAGTGGGCAACCAAGACGACGTTCTCCCGATATTTGGCGCCTCCATGGATTGGGACCTCCAGCCTCTTATAGTTCTCGTGTATCTCACTCTGTCTGGCGAGTCAGTTCTCATCATAATGTAGAATTCTCACATTTTCATCTAGGTTCTCCCCATAAAATACCTAATCATTTTAAATTCTTAGAAATTCCCCGCAGTTAGGAAAATCCTCAACGAATTGGCAACCCCTGTCCATAGATAAACCGCTTACATTGATGACAGGAGAATCGCCTGCCATCTAGCGAATATTTTGGAACTTCTCAGAAAACGGCACATTGTAATTCAGAGATTCTAGGTGTGGATTTAGGAAATAACTAAATATTGATACATTTTATGAAATGGTACATAATACCTATATTATTTTAATTGGATGTCAGGTGTAATATAAATTTTGCCATTGCTAGAAATTCTAAATACTAGGATAATATTTATGGTGTATTCAAATTTATTTTGGAAGCACACTTTTCAGTTATACAATTTATTATTTTGTCAATGCTTTTATAATGTCGCTCTTTTAATTATGAAAATAAACTTCAGTATATGACAGTATACTGTTAGTAGAAATTAAATATAAAATTATGTTTAAATCAGTCACTTTTTGGTGGTTGCAGGATCTTGCTAATTTAAGTCAATTTCACTGAAGTCAATTACTATTTTCCCGTTCGTCGGCTTGTACTGCCTGAAAATAAAATAAATTCCTGTTCACAAAAAAAAAAGTTACATTTAAACCGTTGAAATTTATTTAAATGTCGACCAGTTTTGCATAAAGACATAAAATTATTCACAACTATATTGCACATTGTTTTCGTACTATCTACTTACATTCATCATTAACTCATTCTTCATATTATATACTTACTTAATTATAAACCATATATTTTATATAACATTTTCTTTTAAATTGAACAAATTACATAATTGCCTACTTATTTCAAATTTAAAAAAATGCCATATAAATTATTCATGGTTTATAATGAAGTTAGTAGGCTTATGATTTCAGAGGAAATTTTGGTTTATTAACCTTTTAAATGCCAGTAGGTAGAAGTGTAGCTGTGTACAGCAGGCCGTGAATTTTTAATCAAAATAAATCATTTTTAAATCTTATTTAAAAAAATCAAAAAAAAAAAAAAATCAAAATCATCCCAATAGATGTCTCTGTGTGTTCCATATTTTAAATTAATAAAAAACGGGACATATGTATGATACAGAGGCTCAAAGAAGAGCGAGAAAACTCGCTATTTTTCTATGGCCAGCCTGCTGAGCATGGCTAAGGATGCGAGAAATCTCGCTCTTGGCACAGAAGCGGTTAAAATAGAGAAAATTAGAAACATGTTTTTTTGGATACGAGGTCTACTTTCTTCTGTACTTGCTGCATGTCCTGCCGTCCTAGTTTTATTAATCCCGCTATTGATGGCTCTACAAACAATTGGCATAGTATGATCGATATATTCACGTTTGAATATGTAATAAAAGGATATTATTACCAATATTTAATTCCGCACGAATCGAACATTCTCTTGGAGGCCATTGTCCCGCACTTGTGGGCGTGCTTGTCAGACATGTAGACAACCTCCCGGATCCCCGACTGGATGATGATCTTGGCACACTCGTTGCACGGAAAGAGGCCCACGTAGATGGTGCAGTCTTTCACGTCGGCCGAGTTCTTATTTAATATCGCATTCATCTCAGCGTGACACACTGGAATGAAAACAAACAACATCGGTGATTATTTATTCAAAAAGGTCAGAATGAACAACAAACAGTGCACAATTTGTTAAAAGGAAACGCTGGCGCTGAAAAATTTAAATAATAATGACATTTGGATGATTTGTAAAGCGCCATTTTTTTTGAAAAATCACCTCAAGGGAGCAAACAAATCTAAAGCGTGTTTCATGCCATTTTCTAGCATAAGTCCAAGTTGATTTCTATTCAAAGATGGCCATTTTTGTGATTTGATCATTTTTATTTTTATTTCAAATTAACTCCACACACGAGGTTTTGAGGAAAATAATTTTCCGCAGTGCCCATGCCATCTTTGGGGGTGCTGTGTGTAGGATGTTTTTAAGGAGAGGAAGGAGTGAAAATGAGTCTTGAAGAGACCCAAGTTGTAGAGGGAGGAAACCGGCCGGCAAATCGTTCCATAGCCGAGCTGTTGAACTCAAGAGCAAGTCGTAGAAATGACCCGTTCTTACGTGACAAATGAAAACTGTGTACATGTACGTAGGGCGCACGTTTGGTGTGTTGTCTGACTATGCATCGGTGCCGAAGGGATCAATGATGTTAGTTTCTCGGAGCATCTTCCATTGTAATAACGGTAAATAAGGACAGGATTCGTACCCGACGCCTGTGCTCTAAAAGATTGCAATCCAATTAGTTAAGACGGGGGAATCTAACAAATGGATCGCCCGTTTCTTCAGAGTCCATAACTGTACAAAGGTTTAAGAGTTAGCACAATGTGCCCACAGACTGATAAAGAAGTGTACTTTCTTACATTACTTCCCACTACAATTTCATCGAAGGAATTTGTGCGCAAATGAAATTCACTTGATTAATGATAATTTGATTGTATAATTGGCTAAAAAGAAACAGTTAAGCATTATATTGTTGAGAGAATTAGCAGATGAAAATTCTAATTCATACTTTATTCATTTTTTTTTACATTAGTTCCACCCAGAAGGCCCTGAGGAAAATTATTTCTGTCAGGGCCTATGTTATCTTCGGGGATGCTGTGTGGAGGCTCTTTTTGGCGAAAGGAAGGAGTAAGTTCTGATAAAGTTCTAGTTTAATACCATTTTGACATTTTGCGTATGTCGTGATGATGTACTTTCAGTACAGGGCGCGAGACGGACTGAACGAGTGAAACGTTCATTCCTTGTTCAGATGTTTCATTTCGGAGCGAGTGAAAGATGCCAAATTCCAATATTCAACATTGACGGATCGGTTCACTAATGAAATCATTCGGCACTTTTGTTTCATTTCTGGTTCAGACGTTTCACTCTTGAGTGAAAAAGGCAAAATGAAAGACAAAAATGAGCGAAAAGTAAACTGTCTGATTCCCGCTTTACAGGAGCTATGTGTACTGTCTCATTATCAATAATATTTATAAAATAGAAAATGTGAAGTATGTTACTTACCATACATATACTTGCTGTCGTATTCCGAAGTGGTCTCCTTGCACCAAGGATATTCATCATCATGGCAACCCCGGGGCATTCCGTTGTAGCCGATTCCAACTATTTTATTTTCCTTGTTGACAACACAGGCCCCAACTTGCGAACAAGGATCCTTGCTTCTCTTGGCGGCCAGAAAAGCGGTTGCCATGAAATACTCCGCCCATTCCAAGTAATTTTTCCTCTTCTTCAGTAATGTTTTAGGATTAGGTTCATTCAAACTAAAAACAGATACGCAATTATGAAATTTAATTTTAGCATCTTTGGTTTTTTTATTGGTATTTTACGTATAACAGATTTAGGTAATTATTCCCCTAACCACTGCACTTTTAGGCACAGATTATGGAAATTATACTTCGTTTCAACAATACTACAAGAAACAACTATATACAGGCACAAAACAGGTTATTAGGTTCTTTGTTTGGGTTAACTAAGTAATTCATGCGTATTTACATTGAAACGAAACTGACAACCAATAAAAAAAATTAAAATGGTGGCAAAGGAATAGTTTTATGAGGGAATTTTTAACTTTCTTTGATAAAAATGGAATTTTAATGCATCTTTTACCATCTATACAAACGTAATTAGTTGTTTTTTGTAGTAAATAAGTTGAAATGTAATTTAATTTCCAAAATCTGTGTCTAATAAGAGTGCAGCGGTTAGTGGAATATTTACCATTTTATATTATATATTTAGCGAAGTCGGTGACGCCTGAGGAAGACATGGCACGATCAAGTGAACCAAATACTTGAGTCAAGCCATGTCAAAGGTCAGAATAACAGGAGGGCACGTTTGAATGTGAATGAAGCGAAAAGTTGAGCCAAGACAGAGTTGTTTGGTGGTCCGTCCTCTCTCTGCCTACCCCTTCCAACCTGCGACATGGTTAGTTACTCTCGCTGGGACTAGTATAACTTGTTTAGTAAAGCATTTAGAAAGCATGTAAACATTAATAATAATTACCCATTTATACTCAATTTGTCGAAACCGTTCATTCTGCTATTTTATTGTAATGACCGCTTCCTTTGTTATTTTATTCACAGAAGCTGGCCAAATCGAATATTAAAATATAACCTACAAAAGCAACTACCAATATATCTCAAATACCCGTGGTAAACATCCATAAATAAACCACTCACAAACAACCAACAAGAAGTATGAAGAAGTGACAAACCAAACGTCATAATAACTTTTCCCGCGGTTCGCGCGTTGCGGTGATGCCATATTAGAAAAAAATAAAATTGCCAGATGTGAAAAGTGAAAACATTAGCATGTTTTTTTTTTCACGGGGTTAGTTGTTACCAAAATTAGCCAAAGTTGCTTCTGAAATCATGAAAAATTGATTTTTGTAATATCCTATATTTTATAATTTAACCAAATAAATAAAATAACTCACATTCTCACGTACATAATAGATATTTACTATAAATTTTGATTATAAAAAAATATATTATATTCAGTTTGGTTGGGTATTTTGACCTCAAATCCAAAATTAAGTTTCATACGAAAAATTGCAGGTTTTTGAATGGGCGTAAAACCACCGAGTCTGTGTCTACAGTAAGTTGTAGTTGTAACTGTAATTCTATCTATATAATTTGTTTTTAGTGTTTTTGCGGCAAATAGGCGCTACGAGGATGATTTAGCGGCCCTTTCTTTGTTGTAATCATTGCATATAAAATTAAAAGACAATAAGAAGACATGAATCAAACTACAGAAGACATGTATGAAATAATAAGATATATATGTTACTGGGTGTTATTCTGGACGCTGATTTTTCGATTAAACAGTGAACAGATCTGTAAACACGGGGTTCTTTCAAATTAAAGCACTGCGGAGAGACCTGCCAACAGAGTCGACCAAAGTACCTACCTACTAGTCAATTCGTATGTTGTTTTACGTCTAGATTATTGCAACGGAATATATGCCAGTCTCCCAAAATTTCAAATCAACAAATTACAATTCGTTTTCGACGCTGCGGCAAGAGTTATCACCGGCGCAGCGTTTCTAAATATTCCCATATTTCAGAGCATCTCGAAAATCTTCACTGGTTCAAATGTCGTGATAGAATCCAGTTCAAGCTCTGGCTCCGGCTTACTTATCTTGTGTACTCCAGAAAATGCCATTTCTAGACAGTTAATCCTGAGGTCAGCAGTGTCATCAGCTATTGAACGATTGAAGGAACCAAAGCGCACACCAAGTTCGGTGAACGTGCTTTCGGAGTGTCAGGAATGGACTTTCACATGATTTAAGAATGATCACAGACTCGGAATTTATAACTAAACTTAAAACTCACCCTTTCACACAATTTTGACGGCCGGCGTAGTCCAGCACTAAGTATCTTTACTCTCTCACCGAAGGTCGCGTTACCGAATCCGGCGTGGCAAATAAATTTTATTTGATTAATTTGTGCTATTTCACAATTTATTCATTTAAAATGATATGTAGTATTGATATTTGCAGCACGTTCCAATGCGGAAGATACTATCAGTATCGCCCTGGTGTAAGACCACCATTCAGAATTGAAACGTTGCTTGAAATGGTATTAGCCGTGTTTGGTGACCAGATCTGAATAGCCAGATACTTCCCCACCTTCATTTTCCCTATCTCTTTCCCCTCCCCACTACCTTCAGCCTCACAACATACCCCAATTGGGGATGCCATAGTCTAACTGGCTTCAGACGGGAGCAGTTGGGACTCTTGTGCTGTATTCATATATTAAAAAAAAATCGTATCCATAAAGTAAAAAAAACTTTCACTTTCACCTTCACAGTCCGCAACATTTTAAATAACTAATTGTGTACAATAATAATATAAGCAAATTCTTATTTGCAAGTCATTTCATAAAAATTCTCCAGTCTTTCAAAATAAATATTCTTCTTTGTGTGCCCTATCAGGTCCTTCCGACGTTGGCGATCACTCTGAAAAATGTATGCCCGGATCCTCCACACTTCTAATGCCGGCCACTCTCGTTCATTTCGCAGCCAAGACATTTGTCTCCTACCAGGCCCTCGGCGACCCTCTATCTTGCCTTTCAATATTAGATGGAGAAAGTAATACTTCTCCCTTCTAAAATAAATATTAACTCAACTTTTGGCACTAATCTTCTTATAAATGTAATAAAAAACAGTGATGGGATGGTAAATTTAAAATCATGCAAAGTCCAGTGTTTTAAATATATATATACCCTCCGCGTGCAAATTCGTTTCTCCTCCAAGCATAAACTTTTAAATAAAAATGTTTTCATCGAAGTTGACTAGCTAGGTAAGTATGTTTTCTGTAGCTATCTATTCGTAAATAATAAAATTAAATATAGCCTAAGAAGTCAAAATAAATTGAACAGCGCCCTTGAGGTGATTTCTCACAAAAACGGCATTCTACCAATCATCCCATTATTATTATTATTATTATCCCTCCCCCTGCCGTTAAAGGAGATATTTCGAGAGAATCCTGCTGTAAAGGTCCAAAGGTCTACCTTTACAAGTCTCTCCCGATCCGGCCTACCACGCAGTTGGTGGTTAGACGCATCCATCGCCATGATCCGGGCAACACTCACCCCAAGAACCCGGGCACCCCTGCTAAGTCACCAAACGTAGCGAACCACTTGGGTTGATCTGGATTCATAAGTCTGTCGTCCGTTTCTTCTGGACACAGTGACCCTCAGATTCCTACCCAGCCGTCACACATTTTTCCTTCCCAGAACGTCCTCTCCTTCCTTTCCTAAAAGACCCCCCCACACAGCATCCCCAAAGATGACATAGGCCCGAAGTGGAATTATTTCCTCACGGCCTCCTGTGTAGAGCTAATTTAAAAAAAAAATTGTTTGATTCAAAAGTATGTTTTTTAATAAATTTAAATTTAAAATAGGAAGACATGTTTGGGAGGCGGGAATGGGTACCGCCGCCCGGGAACCTTTATTGGATAACCAACACCTCTGCCATAGGTCACCCCAAGTGGTTCGCTACGTTTGGTGATTTAGCAGGGGTGCCCGGGTTCATGGGGTGAGGTTGTCTATGTCTTGGAGGCGGATGACCATTACACACTGAACCCCAGATTCCTACCCACTCCTTAAACCTTTTTCCTTCCCAGAACTCTTAAAAATTTTTAAAAAAATGTGATGCAAGTGGCCTTTTATGTTATGTTTATTTTCAATTCAAATATCAGAGACTGGATGATTAATATATGATTTAAAAATAAAGGCTGACTGATTAAGATTGACTATTTTTTTTCCACGAAAACATGACCTTATATGGAAGTTTCGGTTTCGGTTTCGGTTTTGGCCGTAAAAACTAGTTTCGGTTGGACACTACTGGAAACATAAGACTGTCTCTTACTTGCCACATTAATTTTTGAATTTGTGAGACAATAGCAAGTCTGGATGTATTGTAAAGTCATTGGTTATACCCAGGGCCGGATTAAGCTTGTCGGGGCCCCTAGGCAATGCACGTCTCGGGGCCCCTACCTACCTTTTTCTAACTTCCAAAAAAAAAAATTCTATTACAACGTATTTTTATTCATAATTCATCTGTTATTTTTTTCAAAATTTTTTAAATTTTTATTTTTTATATGAATACCGCACAAGAGTCCCAACTGCTCCCGTCTCCCCGTCTGGAGCCAGTGAGACTATGGCATCCCCAACTGGGGTATGTTTTGAGGCTGAAGATAGTGGGGATGGGAAGGAGATAGGGAGGAGGAAGGTGGGGATGTACCTGGCTATTCAGATCTGGTTACCAAACACGGCTAAAGCCATTTCAAGCAACGTTTTGATTCTGAGTGGTGGTTTTACACTAGGGCGATACTGAGAGTATCTTCCACTTCCACTCTGGAACGTGCCGCAAATATACTATACCTATATTATTTTAAATGAGTAAATTGTGAATAACACTAATTAATCAAAAAACATTTATTTGACACGCTAGGATTCGATCCCGCGACCTTCGAATTGCCAGTCAAGAGCCTTACTGCTGGACTACGCCGGCCGGCTACCAAGTAATGCCATCATCCCATTCAATAAAGAAATTGAAACGAATACAATACAATACAATAATTCTTTATTCTGCATAAAAGGATACAGACATAGAAATAAAAATATTTTTTTTTTAAATACAATGAGCGGTCTTATCACTCTTGTAATCTCTTCCAGACCACCTTGGTGTGGAGAGAAGAATGTATAACATTTATATTTTAAACACATAATAAGAAACAAAAAGCAAAAAAAAAACTGAAACAAAATAAATGCCAATAAAAACCACACTCGGCACCTACCTGATACCACCAAGTAATGCTACTTAACAAATAAAAGGAAAGTAAAGTAAAATACAACCCCATGAGAAGGGCTCTCTTCTTCGACTCGTTCTTGTGTTCAACAGCTCGGCTGTGGAACGATTTGCCGGCCTCTGTGTTTCCTCCTTCCTACAACATGGGTCTCTTCAAGACCAATGCTTATTCCTATGGTGTTATGTTGACTTAAAAATTCCCTCCACACAGCATCTCAGATGACATAGGCCCTAAGGGTATTTTTTTCCTCGGGGGCTCATGTGTGGAGTTAATGTTAAAAAAAAATATCTTAGGGCGCGGGGCCCCTTGCCGATGCGGGGCCCCTAGGCAGTTGCCTACTCTGCCTTAGGGATAATCCGGTACTGGTTATACCTAAAAAATATCTTGTTTAATATGACAGATTGGGTACTGCACCACTCATCTTCAATAAATTAATTCGCTACGTTTGGTGACTTACCAGGGGTGACCGGGTTCGTGGGGTGAGGTTGTTCTAGAACTTTGAGGCCAGTGCGTTTGACCACCTACTTCGTGTATAGATTCTGTATAGATTCTATCTTTAATACTGTACTATCTAATTAGATTCCTACCACACTCCTCGAATATTTTTCCGACTCTTCCTTGGCTCAATCGACTCCTCTTCTTTGGCTCCCCGTACTTGCAAACATAACCCCGCCAAATATCAGGCAAGAGATTGCAACACTTGAGGGAATACAAGAAGGCGCTGCTAAAAAGCGCAATACCTTTGCACGATGATGTCGTTTTTCACCCGGCATGCCGCTTGAAGTCTCGGAAACCCTTCTGGACGGAAGGGAAAGACTCCTTCGAACACCTCTCACCCCAGAAGATAGGTGGAAGCTTGAGTGGCAATCGGCCTACGTCAAAAACGCCCATCTCATTCAAGATCCCACTGAGAGACAGCTTGGGTTCTCATTGCCTCGCAAACTCTGGACCGCCATCAATAGAATAAGGAGATCTCATAGCCGTTGTGCTCACATGATGCGTAGATGGGGCCTTAAAGAGTCGGCGATGTGTGAATGCGGTGCGGTTCAGACCACTGAACATGTGGTCAATGAATGCCCGCTCCATTCATTCCCCGGCGGGATTGATGAGGTCCACAGGGCACCGCCTGAGGCCCTAGACTGGCTCGCAGACCTAGATGTCCCCCTCTGACCCCCACCATACGAAAGAAGAAGAAGAATATTTTTCCTTCACTGAACTTCCTCTCCTTCCTTTCCCTAAAAAGACCCTCCACTCAGCATCCCCAAAGGTGACACAGCCCTTGAGGGATTTTTTTCCTCAGCCAATTTATCAATGAAAAAAAAATAGGAAAAACTTTACAATAATGAAAGAAAACATTTGATTATGTAGTTGATAATTTATTCATCCAAAATCCAGTTTTAATATGAATTATAACGAAACTACTAAAACAACTAAAGATACGTAAATATAATGACAAAAATAAACTATTTTTATTTATTTTGGAAGCGATTCAACATAATATCTTCTTTGAAGATGGGAAATGGGTCGGCTATGTCCTGTTTTTGGAATTCCTCCGCATTCGTCTTGGGAATAAGGAAAACCGTAGAAAACCTCAATAGCCATTAAACATGGGCCGAGAATTTAAATTTTGTCGAACGATGATCTTGCGATCGTACCCTTGCAACTGTACAGGGAGGTTCCGATGAGAAAAATTAATTATTCTCCATATCAGCATTTTAACGTAATAACTCAATATTTATTTTATTTCATTCAAAAATTGCTTTGATAAATATCTACATTAAAAAATGCTCAAACTCGTGATGATAAAACTATTCAAATTATGTACTTTTTGTAATTATTTTTTTTATCATAAGTAGGTATTTATAATTTTAATTTAGGTCTAAGCAAAATAGAATGTATTGTAAGACCGTAAATAAATAAACAAACTGAAGTATTTTCTTCCTAAAATATGGGCGCGATTTTTTTTTATGATTTTACTTGAACTAAAATCAAAATTCTAAAAAGTAGGTTTGCCTAATAATTTATTGATTTATTTTACTGCACGATTATACGATTTAAAATGTTTGTTGTATTACACAAAATTTTGTTTGAAAATTTAACAAATCTGCCAACAACCTACGGTAAAATCTTATTGTACTAAAAATAAATATATTTTCTCAAAATGTAAAGCATAGCTTTACTAGATAAAATAACAGTCTTTTGAAATCAATTTATAATTTTGTTGTGGAAAAGAGTCAATAAGTCTAAAATTTCATTTAATAATGACATATTTCCAGTTTTGTCAGGTTATTCCCTCTTAATACGGAGGAAATGGCCGCAGGTATGTTCAAAACGAAAACATATCGGCCTTCAGTATAATAATGATAATAAAATTCTTTATTCAATGAAATTGGAAACATTATAACTAAAAAGTAGGTACATGTTCAATGTAATTTACAAATAGGTTATATCAGTACAAAAAAAATAACATACATAAAGTAATGTCAGAACGGTTATATGGAAGTAGCATTTTTTAGTTGTGCATAGCCTGCCTCACTAGGTGAACCTGTATTGAGGCAGAATTTTTGTGAATTGTTATAATGTAGGTTTTAATAATACGATGTCCGGCGTTATTCAATGTGTATGTATTTTTGTGCGGATATATTGGTATAATACAAGCCAAAATTTAAGACCGGCCTGACGTTGATCAGAAATCATCGCAATAGGCGAGTTTCAGGACGCCCCCACCCCTTTCTCTGTCGCACGTGTGTTTTTACGCATCTTTCTATTTCGCTTGTGTTCATTGTAAAGTCAGTAGGTAATTGCGCGAGAATGGAATGTATCATGTTCTGGCCGGTCTTAAAGTTTGGCGTGTACTATACTTATGGGAGTGTATATAATTTATCTTAAAAACTAAATAAGTCACTTTACGGAAGGCGCAGCATATCTATTGCTTGATTTTGGTGAAGTCAATCTCTATTTTCTCGTTTGTCGGTTTGAATTTCCTGAAAAGAAAAATATGTTTCATATAAAAGTTATTTGTTATAATTTCTTATTAAGTTAAAAAGCGAATCCTTTATGTTTGCGTGTGACACAGTGTCATACTTGAGAGTCTCAACGAGGACGCTATGTTTTTAACCACTTCAGTATATTGGCAATTTGGGAGGCGGGTATGGGTACCGCCGCCCCGGGAACCATTTATTGGATAACCAACACCTCTGCCATAGGTCACCCCAAGTGATTAACTACGTTTGGTGACTTAGCAGAGCTGCTAAGGTTCATGGGGGGGTGAAGTTTTTCCGAGTCTTGGCAGTGGATGCGTCCTGCCCACCAACTGCATGGCAGGCCGAATCGGAAGAGAATGGTTGAGGGAGTCCCTTTGACTTCTCTCAGCCGCACTCTCTCGGAACATCGCCTTACACTGCAGCGGAAGGGATGGATTCATTCATTCGTCATTGCTGGACACACTGACCCTCAGATTCTTACCCACCCCTAATACCCTTTTCTTTCCCATAACTTCCTCTCCTTTCCTTTCCTAAAAATACCCTCCACATCCACACATCGTCCCCAAAGATGACATAGACCCTGAGGGGAATTATTTTCCTACGGGCCTCCTGTGTGGAGCTAATGTATAAAAAAATGTTAGAGCATTTGAAATGGTTACTGGTCGCGTAATGTTAGTCATAAAATCTGTTCCGTTATTATTTAGGCAACAAATGACTATAGTAGATTAGTATATTATAGTAGATTATTGTCGAGTTAAATTCAGAGCAGAAAATTCTATTGGCAGATACCCTGGTTCGTAGAAAATGCGTTCAACAAGATAGGTTCATGTGGACGTTTTTCGAAAAAAAAACTCTTGGGGCCGCTTTCGAAATTTCGAACGCGTGACGTAGCTTGAAGTAAAATAATGCCACTTGTATTGCTGTTGCTGTAAATCTCCCAGTGGAACATGGAGTGCAAGCTACGTCATGGTTTTTTAGCCAATCACCTCTCTATCACCTCGATGAGCTAACCTTGTTAAAGGCAGAAACATTCAATGCCCGTGACAATGTAAATAACTAATTTGTAAAAATGTATGAAAAAAAAACTATTTGTATTCATAAAGGTCATTTCATGAACATTCTCCAGCCCTAAAGAGTCCTAAATTCTCCAGTCTTTCAAAATAAATATCAACTCTACTTTTTCCACTAATCTTTTCATAAATGTAATACTAATAATAGTGATGGGGGAAGCAAATGTAAAATCGTGCTATGTCCAGTGTCTTAAATATAATGTCCTCCGCGTACAAGGCCGTATCTTCTCCAAGCCTATACTTTCGTTAAAGTGTGTTTATCGGAAGTGACCTGCCAGGTAAGTATGTTTCTGTATCCATTTGTAAATAGTAGAATTAGATAGAAACTAAGAATTCTTAATAAATTGTACAGCGCCCTTGAGGTTATTATTTTTTACGGTGCTCCAGATTTTATGTCCGGGTTAAATCTTTCCCAAATGAAAGACTAAACCCTTCCACACACTTTTCCACAAATGATTATCTAGTAAATTCACGCAATGTAAGTGCACTATATAAGTATAATAAATACAAAGCAATACAAGAACAATACGTCAATCCACCAGAAACATAATGGGAAAATATTTCACCGACTCCAGATATTTTCATATCAGAGGGTTCGGCTCTGATGAAATCCTAACTGGTCCGATAAATCCTACTGATCCCTCAATATAAATATTTAAAAAATCTTTCGTAATCCTACATGTATTTAAAATGACCGACTTTTGCATTTTTATATACAAATTTTTTGACAAATCTAATACGCCTAAATTTTGAATGAGAGAGCTAGGTATAATGCCAGTAGCCGAAATAACAAATGGTAATATTTTTATAGTCTGAGAATGCCAAATTCTTTTAATCTCATTTCCTAAATCTGTATATTTTTTTTTTTCAGAAACAGTTTTCTGAATATTACAAGAATTTGGAATAGCGACATCAATGATATAAGTTATTTTTTTTAATTTTGTCATGTAAAACTATATCGGGTCTATTATGACTAATAGTTCTGTCTGTTAGAATAGTTTTTTTATAATAAATTTTATAAAATTCATTTTCTAAAAATGAATTTGGTTCATATTCATAATATGGTACATTACGGCAGTCAATCAAGTTATGTTTAATTACCAAACTTTGGTGAATTATTTTTAAAACTTGATTGTGCCTAAATGTATACTCAGACGGCGCTAATACAGAACATCCCGATATAATATGTTCTATAGTTAAAGAACAAAAAAGCCAAACATTTTCTACATAAATCATCAATTTGATTTGCATCTTTGATGATATGCTTCCTATATTTTTTAGTATTAATGACTCTATCTTGAATGGCAAGCATAAAGCCTTCTATTTCTGCGCTCAACTCTCCAATACTCAACCATTTGTTTGACGAAAATTTGACAACATATGTTTGGTTGAGATAATTGAAGTGTTTTGCGTGAAGAATTTTATTTGACCAGGAATCTAATAATTCCTGGTTGGTATTTATAAGAATGCTGGCATTCTCGTCGTATAAATTTAATGGCGAAATATTTCTATCTGCCTTACAAATTATTTTGTGCATTTCTGAACTATCAGCTTTCCTATGGAAAAAATTTCTTAGTATTTCTACCTGATTATGTTTTAAAGGTGTTATTTTGACTATACCTCTACCTCTTAAATTTCTAGGTAAATTAATTCGTTCTATAGCTGAATTTGGATGATGGGAATGAAATTTTGTTAACGTAGTTCTAATTAATCGTTCTAAGCTATCTAAATCTGTATGAGACCATTTAATTATGCCAAATGAGTAATTTAATAGAGGTATTGCCCAAGTATTTATCGCCTTTACTAAATTTTTAGCAGATAGATTGCATTTTAAAATTTTTCTGATCCTAGTTTTAAATTTAATCCTAATATCATTTTTAATACTAGTATGATCTAATCTATTTGATTGTGGATATCCTAAATATTTATAAACCTCATCCCCTTTCATACTTTCAATTTTGAAATTTCTAAATATACCCTCGTCTCCATCTACAATTTTACCTTTCTCTATATGGATCGTTCTAAATTTATCTAAACCAAAAGTCATTTTAATATCATCTGAAAAATTTTAACTACTTTAATCATTTTCTCTAAACTTGGTTCAGAATTCGAATATAATTTTAAATCATCCATAAATAATAAATGAGAAATTATATTTCTCTCTCTTGTATTACCTTTAATTTTTATTCCAAACTTGCTTTTAATTAACATTTTAGATAGAGGATTTAATGCTAAGCAAAACCAAAGAGGACTCAATGAGGCTCCTTGAAAAATCCCTCTTTTTATTGAAATGCCCGGTACTATAATTTTCTTATCTTTCAAATTCACAAGCAAATCGGTATTCCAAAATGCCATAATTTTTTCCAAAAAGCTAATAATAATTGGGTTAATTTTGTATATATTTAAAACTTTTATCAGCCACGAGTGCGGGACACTATCATAAGCCTTTTGGTAATCTATATAATAAATATGTAAATTACGTTTTTGGGTTTGAATCTGTTTTAGAATTACAGAATCAATAACTAATTGTTCTTTACATCCCATATGTTTTCTGCGACAACCTTTTTGTTGTTCAGATAAAACATTTTTTTCATCTAAGTGAGTGTATTATATTAAATCTGTCAAGCAAGAGGTTAAAATTTTATATATTGTCGGTAAACATGTAATGGGTCTATACTGAGAGGGATTATTAATATTTTCGCTTTTAGGCAACATATAAGTAATGCCCTTAGTTAGAAAATTTGGAAAATTTTGGGGTTCTCTGACAAATTTTGAAAGATTTTTTGCCAAAAGTTTATACCAAAAATTATGTATCCAATCGCAACCCGTGGCTTTCCAATTATGAGTATTTTTTATAGTTTTGGCTAACAATTCAACCGATATATCAGAAAAACTCATTTGTTCAATGTCTGAACAATTGAGTTCTTCATTTTCTATCCACGGACCTGACTCATTATGTTTTATATCTTTACTCCAAATATTTGTCCAAGAATCGCGCATATCTGATTCAGATGGTAACGGATTATTATTATTCGAAATAATATTTTGTTTATCGTCAAGTTTGGAATAAAATATTTTCTCATTTTTCTGAAATAATCTATTATTATTTTTTTATTATACGTATAATTATATCTTTTTAATCTACTAGCTTTTACACCTAATTTTTGTTTTAATAAATCATTTATAATGCTATAACCAAATTTTCTCCCAATTACATCTACATGTCTCAGAATATTCCTACTTCTATTTCCGTTTTTATACTCTATTGCTCTAGCTATGCTACTTCTTAAAAATACTACATCATTTTCTAATCTACTCTGCCATTCTGGTTTTCTATAACTATATGATCTATCATCAGAAGACGTTAATTTAACTCCTAACTTATTACATATAGTGACAGCACTAGCAAACACTGTTGTATGAAGATCTAAAAAACTAATGTCATCAAATATTATTTTTGGTAAAATTATTTTATTTAATTCAGAAATTAATTTAGATAATTTCTTTGACGTATGTAATTTTGGTCTAACTGTGGGCTCTATATCTATTTATATTATTATGAAGTAAGTTAGCTAATTCTATAATATTTTCATCTAGTAAGTTTAAATTTGCAATGTTGATTTCCCTAAGATTATAAATAACGTCTAAGTTATTTGAGTCTACTGTAATATCATTGGATTCTTCGACTATAATATTATATGAACTATCTACGTTCAATGCATCTGATATAACATTACTTCTCGTATTAACTTGTTCTAAATTATTTTCTAATTGCAATCTATCTGCTACTTCCTTTTTTATCTGATCTAATGTTACTACAGGAATTAAATTATTTTTGAAAATTGCCCTCTTTTGGTCTGCTAATCTTTGTTCGTTTACTTGGGCAATCGGATTATTTTGTGAGAAAATTAAATGTAATTTTTTTCCTATACAATAACATATCTGTTTCTAATTTAGTTACATAAAAATATGAACGAACGATGAACATATTGACATCGTTCGTCATTATTATTATTATTACGAGTAGGTATATTATAGTATCCTCATATTGTGCTTTGTTCATTCTAAAGTACTGATGGAATTTCTCTTCGTCACTCTACAATTTTTTAAGACGATGAAATTCACCTTTGTTCTGTTTCTTTCTATTTATAGGGCGAACCCAGTACCTTCTTTTCTTTTTTTTGCCCCCAAGAAGTTTCAATGCTAAGAAAAATTGAAGATCTTCATAAAAATCACTATCCGAATGAGAATAAAACATTATGCACATTTAAACGCTGCAAAGTTTTGATATCTACTGTCCAGAAATAAAGCCAGAGCACGTCACGACACGACACATTAGTGTGCACACTCACCATCACGACAGTATGCACCACGACACGCCATGACACGTAAATATGTTTCCGCCTACGCATTTACTACGAAACTTGGGTAGGTACGGGAAAGAGGGGAAATACTGAATTAACTTTGTCACTACCAAACTCTCATCATATTATACAAAAGCCAAGTAAGGACCTTAATACATTTATCTGTATACCTTTTTTGTGCCGACTTAAAAAATAACTAATCGCACTTATCAGAGTCGTGCATAGATCAATGCGATAATATATCAATGTCCAAAGATAGGCTGTTTTATTTTTCAAGTTCGAAAATAAATTTTGAGAATGGAATATTTGAAAACGTCATTTATATTTTGTCTTTCGCTGATTAGATAGAATGATAGCTAAATGAATAAGCCTATATACAGATGAATCAGCCTACTATACGTTTAAGTAAATTCACGCATCAGTCATACAAAGTGTCAGCCGGATTAGGCTTTCTTGTAATTGTTTATCTATAAAAATTCCTGAGATATCAATCTCAAATCGCACATATCAAATAATAACCAAAAATCTCAAAACTTTAATTTTTTTAAATTCTTCTTCAATATAATTACTTTTGTGAATTTAATAATCGGTAAACCTTGATTTTAAGGAGCGTTGGTGGTCATTTTCAAATATCGTCGATATGTATTTTCCACTCCGCGCTTCGGTCACACATCGGTCACACTCACACATCTATAATAGCATCGCGCTGTAGATGTATGAGTGTGTGAAGCTCTTGTGTTCGTTTTCGCGCGCTTATGTAATTGTGTGTTTGTAGCCACTGCCGGCTTTGACCAAGTTGCTGACGAGAAATAAAAGCGAAGATACATTTATTTACTCGTAATAAGCTACCAGATGACATTTTTTTAATAGTTCCGAATCTGTTCTGCCTAAATCTATTTATTTATTGATTAACGCCCTTTTTCGGGGGTTTTACATATCTTAAAACCATTTTGCTATTTTTGGACTGAAGGAACTGATTAGGTACCTACATATTCGTAATAAAATAGCGAGGCCTACATTATCTAATAATTTATTCAATTGTACTTACAGTACTGTGCGAATTAATGTGAATACACATGTGATGAATTAGAAAAAATAACATATATTCTTTATTGAGGAAAAAAATAGAGAAAAAATTACAATATTTTTTTTTTAATATGAAGTGTGTCCTCCATTAACTTTTATAACTTCTTATACACGGTTTGGCATAGAATCAACAAGTTTTTTACAATTTTCTGATATTTAAGTGTCTCTAAACCATATCTGAATTACTGCTTCAATCATCTTTGTTTTTGTTGTACAGTCAATTTTTCTCAGATTTTGAATTGGATTAAGATCCGGAGAGTTGCCTGGCCATTCAAGGAGTGTAATTTTTTTTTCTTTGAAATATTTCATCATGATCTTGGACACATGACATGGAGCTGAATCTTGTTGGAAAACTGCTTGACCGCTGGCATCAACTTTTCTTAGCTCGGCTTCCAATCTCTGTTCTAGCAAGTCTCTGTATTTTTGAGAGTTCATCATGCCTTCGACTGGCACAAGGGGTCCAGTACCTTCATAAGAAAAGCAGCCCCAGAACATCTTCTTTAATGGGTGTTTGACCGTTTGATCGAAATGTTGTGTTGAAAGTTTCTCGTTGCTGCTTCTTCTAACGAATCGAGATTGCTGACCTTGTACCAAAAAATGACTCTCATCTGAGAACAACACTTTTCTCCAGTCTTCAACAGTCCAGCCTGCATGTTTTTTCGCCCAGTCATCATAGCAGCCGTCAATAACGGCTTTTTTTGAGGTCTGATAGTTTTTCTTCCACCTTCAATAAGGCGTTTTCGTACGGTGGAGTCATGAACAACAACCCCAGCATGTTGAAGTTCTTGGCTGGTTTTTTTAGGGTTCAATTTACTTTCTCTTATGAGAAAAACATCATCTCTTGCTGTTGTCTTTCTTTTCCTTCCACATTTCCCTTTTCTGTTCACCTTAATTGTCCCAATTAACCTTTTTTGCTTCAAAATCTTGTTGACAGCTCCCAAACTCACACCACACTCCTTGGTTACATCTCTTTGAGTCAATGATGTGTGTTCACTCAAAGTAACAATCTTAGTGCGTTTTTTCGGTGAAATATCGATCTTCAATAATAAGACCAAGAAATCAAGTCATGAGTAAAAATGAACGTGTAGTTAAATATCCATGCAACTCGAAAATAACAGAAAATGTCATAAGTAAACGCTGCAACTTTTCCTACAGTGTTTTCTCATAACCATGCACACGGCATGGACATTTTAAAGACACATTTTTTTCTTATTTCATTGCATTGTTATTTAACATAAGTTGAGGATTTTTCGACCACCATGCTAGGTGCATGCCCGTGTTGTGGTGGTCGACCTTTGTTACGACCAAGTCCAGTATCAGGTTGTTACAGGGTTTTGTTATAATACTCTTCCAAATAATAATAGGCCCAATATTTTTAATATATTGTATACACTCATCTTGTGATGTAAAATCTGAGTTTTCAACCTTGGGTCACTTTAGCTTTGAAAAAAATGAAAACGCGTTTCTACGCTATATTGGCACCTATAAAGAAGAAGAAATTCAGATAGGTTTTTATACGAAAATTATGATTTTCGACTTTTGTTGACTATATTATTTATTAAAATAAGAAATTCACGGTATCTTCAGGAAACCACAACACTACTAAACACATGCTGTAGAACTGCCAATAATTATAACTGAGTTCAAAATAAAGGGCAGGATTTTATTCACACCAAAGCATTAAAGAATTATGTCAAAATTATTTGTGTAGTAAAAATAATGACAAACGGATTTTAGGGATTAGAAAAATAATACAAACATTTAAAAAAAATCCTGTGTGTTTAACAGTTTACAATGTTCTAAATAACTACTAACAAGACAAAAACTTTTTTTGTACGTTTTGTGGGGCCCTTTCGGGGCCCCCTCGCGCCGGGGGCCCTGCGCGATCGCGGACCTGGGGACCTGGCCAGTCCGGACCTGGGTATATCTGTGCCAAGTGACGGAAGTGGATGAAGGAGCAGATCGTCACATTTAAAGATAGGGCTTTTTCCCAATAATAAAAAGAACGCAATCGAATGTTCTTTATATTTGTTCATTATTTTACAGTATGCTTAAGGCGCCAATCGGGCATTCAATAATCCTCATTAGACAAATGCATTGCGCGTAGCTTCGTATCATTGATTGATGGACCGGTGAATGCAATAAGCTATATAAGTCGTAGATTTACATTAGGTAGTGATAATATCGATACTAAGAAGTTATATCTATACATCGTCCCTGAAGGAATTAAACTCGAAAACACGACGCTGTACCCACTATCTAAATATTTATATTATTATTATTATGGTTCAATGTCCCAAAGGCAACAAAAATAGATAATTCAATGAACTCTTTTTAAGACGACAATATACCCTAAAATATATTCAGAATTTTAACGACGTAAGTAAAGAAGCCGTGTATACAAATTGCGACACGCGACCCGTGTATTGGACGGACCTACTGTCGAATTTGCCCTATCAAAGAAAATAAGAAGGCACGGACGTACAAAATACATGGACTTGCCCTAAGCGATAAAAGGCGTATTATTTCCCCCTCCCATTGGAACCATTTTTCGGAACCGGCCGGGCTTGCAAGAGCCACGCGTCAATCTAAAAAATGTGACGTCATCATTCTTGTCCGGACTAGTGTCGAGCTCTCATCGTAAATAACACGGTAAAAATGGTGGCTTGTGCTATAAAAACGTGTAAAAATAGAAGAGAAAAAGAGAATAAACCCAATTGTGGTATTACATTCCATAAGCAAGCATTATTTTACACTATTCTAATTCAGATCACATAATATGATCGTTTTTGAACATACGCCATAAATATACCAAACCACCCATACATACACTATCACTCCGAGATACATGGCGTGTGCCCGTCACTGTTTACTGGGGTAAGTAAATTATAAAACATTTGTAAAAGTGTATTAACTAACTACAGGAGCAAAATATTGAACTCGACCTTATAGGCGACCTTACTTTGACGTATTTGAACTTCAAATTTGTTCATTGCGCGGCCAGCAATTCGCGCTCTCGTGTAAAAAGGTCTATTCATTCAAAAGCAGAGTTTACTTTTAAGAACTAAATGATGATTTTATAGTGCGAGATGCCTATATACTGTCAGATTGAGTTTTGACGAATCACGTATCACCAAAGCCGTCTTCTTGCTCTTCGTCCCGCTGTAGTTGGTTTCTACCCCTCACCTTTATGTTCTGGTCTATTAATATTTATATGTCTATGGAAGAAGGCAAATAATGTGGGAATCTTAACGACAAAGAAAGCGTGCAAGCGCCCGCGACACGGCGTATTGGAAAAAGTTATGGATGATTTTAGCCATAAAGTAGTACCTATTTTTTAATTGTTTCTTATATATAGCTATAAGTATTGGCGAAATGGCGAATTTGGCATGTAGTTGGCAAACAATAGCCATTTGGGTATGTTTGTCAACAGATTAGCAAATAGTGACAATTTACTTGGCTATTTATATTCGTGTATTGGGCATATTTGGCAACAATCGCCATGTATGGACAGAACATTTGACAAAAATAAGTACGTTTTCTACGCACATCAAAGGAGTCAAATAAGAAAACAAATAAACCATCTACACCATTGATGACCAACCTTACAATGTCATCTAGACTAGAAATGCCACGAATAGTGATTTTGCCGAATACCGAATATTCGGCTAGGCTCTCGGCCGAATCTCCGAATATTCGGCAGCCGAATATTCGGTGACACTTGTAATAATAAAAATAAAATTTATAATAATGAATTTATAATAATAAAAATCGTTTTCATGAATTAAAATGAATTGAACTCGAGAATTAAAAATCGTTTTCATGAATCAAAATAAATTGAACTCATGAATTAAAAATAGTTTCCATGAATCAATAAAAATCAATTACATTTCGCAAATGAAATTGATTTTTACATGAAAACTGTTCGCCTAGATCGGACAGCAGACCCTTACTGGTCAGCAAACGCAAAATAGTATCCAAGCCTAGCAGAATTGGCTAAGATTTATTTATCTTCTCCCGGTAGCAGTATATGTATAGGTAGTAAGCGGCTATTTTCGGAAGCAGGTATAATTTATAAGGAAAAGATCAATCGCTTGCTATCAAAAAATGCTGAAAAAATTGTTTTCATTCGACAAAACTTACCACCGATAGATTTTAAGTTGTAATATGTTATGTATTACGCATTTTTTTTCATGATTTGCCATTAGGTATTCGGCCGAATAGTTCGCAATATTCGGCCAAATACCGAATAGTAAAAAAGTAGCCGAATACCGAATAGTAGCCGAATATTCGTGGCATCTCTAATCTAGACGTTAGTACCATTAGCCGTAAGAATTTAAAACCAATGGAATAATTAACGATAATAATCTATTTAATTAATAACTGATAACTTTGTATAAACCATATCGACATGTTTCAATAACAATGTTATCTTCTTCAGGATATGTTAATATAAAGAAAAATAAATGACAAACAAGTATAGACAAATTTGAATAAACTATAACATAGACGAAATATTAAAAAGTAGAGGTGATTAATTGCTTAAAAATCGTAAAAATAGTTACACAAAATTAAATATAAAAATTATTTAAAGAAAAATAAAATTGCATTTAGATAATAAAAAACTTTTAAGAACAAATAATTAAAATAATTAGTCTAAATCAATAAATAAATAATTATTTTTTGATTTAGACTAATAATTAGATTTAATAATTTAGACTAATATTCAGAAAACTGTTTCTGAAAAAATAAGAAAATATACAGATTTAGGAAATGAGATTAAAAGAATTTGGCATTCTAAGACTATAAAAATATTACCATTTGTTATTTCGGCTACTGGCATTATACCTAGCTCTCTCATTCAAAATTTAGGCGTATTAGATTTGTCAAAAAATTTGTACATAAAAATGCAAAAGTCGGTCATTTTAAATACATGTAGGATTACGAAAGATTTTTAAAATATTTATATTGAGGGATCAGTAGGATTTATCGGACCAGTTAGGATTTCATCAGAGCCGAACCCTCTGATATGAAAATATCTGGAGTCGGTGAAATATTTTCCCATTATGTTTCTGGTGGATTGACGTATTGTTCTTGTATTGTTTTGTATTTATTATACTTATATAGTGCACTTACATTGCGTGAATTTACTAGATATTCATTTGTGGAAAAGTGTGTGGAAGGGTTTAGTCTTTCATTTGGGAAATGAAAGAGGAGATAAAATCAAATATCCCCGGACATAAAATCTGGAGCACCGTTATAATTGTAAGTATTAATAAGAAAATAAATTTAAAAGATGGCTATTTTAAAAAAATGTTTGGTTATTTATAATATTTAAATTACTATTAATGCTTTTTCTAATTTCTAAAATTTCTAAATTATCCAATTGTATGCCCGTAGTGTTAGTGTGTAAAATTTTAAGATCTGTATTAATATCAAAAGAATGACTTGTTTCCAAAATATGGTTGGCAAATTCAGATAATAATTATTATTTAAACATCTTATATTAACATATCCTGAAGAAGATAACATTGTTATTGAAACATGTCGATATTGATTATTAAAAAATTGGTTTATACAAAGTTATCAGTTATTAATTAAATAATAAATAATGCCACAAAGTTATTTTGCAAAGATTGAAGAAGATAATAATCTATCTTACTGAACAATAATTCCGCTCGACTCAAACATCTTCTTGGAGGCTATGACTTCTTCCGTGCCAGCGTTTTTGTCAGACATGTAGACCACCTTCTTGATGCCCGATTGGATGATCATCTGGGCGCACTTGTTGCAAGGGAAGAGACTGACGTAGATGGTGCTGCCCTTCAAGTCGGTTGTGTTCCTATTCAAAATGGCATTCACCTCGGCGTGGACCACTTGAAAGAAAATGAAAATTTATTTAAAACTGTTTAGATTCAACCGACATGATTCACGAGCAGTTCTCACCTCATCAGGGTTTACTTAAAACTAAATATGTCCTTTTTATGGGGGTATAAAGAAGCGATTTGTGTGTATAAATCAAATAAGTATTTGATACAGTACTTACAAGTGTATTGAACAATTTACATCCGATTATAACCGCACCATAATTTAATATTTATATAAATAATTTGTTCATGAAAGTGCGGGTGAACAAGAAGCAATTTTATAAAGCTGTTAATTCTTCGGCAGTCTAAAACAGAATAGTTTAATAAAATTAAAATTTGTCACGGCGAGAGTTGACTCTTGAGAAATGAGGATCCCAATTGGCGTATGTGGAACATAGTTCCTCCCACATTTTTATCTAAACATCATATTATTTTTAATTAAAATGATAAAATAACTTTTCTGTGTTTGAAGATGAAAATGTATTAATTTATGTAATATACATAATATAATAGGAACATTTGATGATTACTTTTTATCAGAGAGGTAACAGAATTAAAATTAAAAAACTTTTTCAAAACGGTTTCGTCAAACCGGTCCTGGTGAAAATAAATAAGTGGAACAAAGTGAAAAAGTTTTTTTAATTTCAATTCTAATGCCATGGAATACTCAGAGAGGTACCAGATAATCATTGAGATTTTTTTTTAAATATCGATCGTCCAGTTCATTAGTCAGTCATCTCCGAAAAATCGAAATTTGAGTTGGTTAGTTTGTTAGTTATATGTAAAAACGTGTCCTCTATCTGGTACAATACTCAGATTACTCATAAACTCCACCAAATTTATTATAATGCTGAAAAAATTTCAATGCAATAATTAAAAACATTTTGTTTTCTGGATTACTAGGAGGAAATTTCAACATGTCTTACTAACGTACCGGACCGTCACACTACCCGGTGTAATTTTATAACATATTTAGTATGTAAAACACAGGGTGACCAGACAACTCAGAATGAAACATACTCAGAAGCACCTCAGAAAGGTCATTAAGAGTGATAATAAAAAATTATAAAAATTAGGTTGAATAGGTTAAGTTAGGTTAGAGTTACCTGCTATTTAAAAATTATATTTTCATAGCTTTTAATGACCTTTCTGAGGTGTTTCTGAGTTATTATAAGTTGGTTTCTTTCTGAGTTGACATGGAACTAAAACACAGACAAGTGCAAATAATATTTGATTTATGGTGAGCATTCTAATATTGCTTTCCTCGTTTATTATATCAAAACAGAGTATTTGGATATTTCTGCCTAAGCAACTGGACAATCGATATTTCTTATTTGGTCGATGCAAGTAATACGTATTTATAGAAGATAATAAATGTACCTAGTATTTTGCAAAATGTTCTCATCATGCGTTGAATTTGGTTACAAAACGAAATAATTACCTAAAAGTTATAGAAAAAGAAGTAGGTATTTGAACTAAAAATTATGTGAGGGATTGTTTTATTCTGCCGCTTATGTGCTGAAGGAGAGGAAGTTCTAAGAAGGGAAAAGGTATGATGTTTGGGTAGGAAACTGGGGGTCAGTGCGTCCAGGAGTGAAGGAATCGTGAACTAATCCATTCCCCCCACTGCGGTGCGAGGAAACGGGTCGAGAGAAAGACCAGCTGGAGAGGTTAAAAGGTAGTCATCTCGAAACTGGCCTGCCACCCAGTTGGTGGGCAGAAGTGTCCGCCGCCAAGAACCGGACAAACCTCACTCTATGAATAATATTAACAAAATAGAAAAATAAAATTAAATGACTTACCATACAAGTGCTTGCGTTCTTGGTCCCAAGAATATACGTCATCATGACATCCCCGAGGAAATCCGTTGTAACCGACCCCAACTATTACATTGTTGGTCTGTTCCACGATGCAGGCCCCGACCTGGGTTTTAGGATCCTTACTCCTCTGGCCGGCCAGAAAAGCGGTTGCCATGAAGTAATCTTCCCATTTCAAGTAGTCTTCCCTCTTCAGCGCAGGATTGGCTCCACCTGAACTAAAGCAAATTCAGATATGAGATTATCACGACCAAAGTTATTATCTGGATTTATTTTTGGGTATCTACCCCATTCTTTAGTGAACGTAATTGTAGTGTCCATAATAAGGGCAGGTGTGTAATCGAGGATTGTTTTTTTTACGTTAGCTCCACACAGGAATCCCTGAGGAGGTCTATGTTAAGGGTATTTTTAAGGAAAGGAAGGAGAGGAAACTCTGGGAAGGAAAAATATACGAAGTGTGGGTAGGAGTCTGGGGGTCAGTGTGTCCAGGAGCAACGGATGTATATATGGTGCAGGGCGATGGGTCAAGAGAGTCTGGCTGGAGAGGTTAAAATACCTCCCTCTACCAGTCTCTCTCGGTCCAGGCCCAGCAACCAATCTAATCCAACCAAGATAGTCAAAAATATATTATGATAATTAAAATAAAAAGGTTTATAATATTATATTAGCATACAATTTTACTTGCACCAAGAATTCCCAACCGTTTGAGGTTGTTAGCAACTTTTTACCGTAATTTTCATGGGAAACGATTTCTCTAAAATAATCCTAACCCTTCAGGGTTTTAAGTATTTTTACCCACGATACCTATACCTAAAATTCTCGTGTGCAATGTATTTCTTATTTCTGAAGTTGACGTGAAAACAAACACCATTTTATAAACTAGATAAAATTATCTTACAGATATTTGTATTTGAAATAAGCATTAATATTTCTTAATAATTTAATTTTAATGTCAACAAATAAACTCAAGGGAACATTTTGACTCAAAACCACAATTATTTTGAAATTAAAAATTAAATTAAAAAAAACAGTCTGCATACATATTAAAAACATTCCACGTAGGCAATCTCGCCAGTTCGTGGGCATATTTGTGTTTTTTAAGGCAGTTAAAATTTACTCGTATATAAATTATCTTTATGGAAGATTAAAAAATAAAATCAGCATTTACGGAATTACAATTCAAAATATATGTTCATAAATATTAAGAATTTGTTAAGTTACAGTTAAGTTAGGTCAGATGTTACAACATGTAAATGTTTGTATCAATGGTATTTATCCAAAACTTTATTACATTTTTTAATTTACTGTAGGTGATATATTTTCACATTTATTTTCTGTAGTCTTATAGGGTAGACTTGTCTGTATGCAATGTTTTGAATTATTAATTAAAATTTAGTTAATATTGAAGTCTTCTTAAAAGGTCAGGATGATACAAATAGCACAGCTTTTGATGGTTTTGTCTAAAATTTAGGAATGTCACATACCTTATGTGATCTAAAAACTCGAAATTCGCTTTGCAAAAGAGATTTTGGAATGTTACAAAATCCACATAATCTTTTGGAATGGCCGGAACTGAAGGTTTTTAGAAAATGTTGTTAAATACATTTTCTATAAACCTTGGGCGAAGCCATTCTAACGCGACGATTTGAGTTCCAAACCATTTGAAGTCTTTTTCGTTGTTAGTTTTTGGGGTGTTATGCCGTTCGTCGGATCTACCGGATCTTCCCTGATGATGGACACTGCAACGCTGTCCGAAACGTCGGCTATAGTAGGAGGTAGCGCAACACGGCATAACACCCCAAAAACTAACAACGAAAATGCTTTTGGCCGTGAAAATCTAAAAACTTACTCCCCCATTTGAAGTCTATTTACGACGATTAAAAACGTTTAAATTTTTACGTTTTCTGATATCAGCTTTTGAAAAGTATAGTAAAGCAATTCGGAAGAATGTAAACATTAATTATAATTACCCATTTGTACCCTGCTTTGGTTTGCCGTCCTTTCTGCTATTAACAATCGCCGTCGCGCCCAAGACAACTTTCAATGAATTAAAATAACGTGGCCACATTTTTCAAAGTAGCTGACCAAATTTTACATAAAATACAACCAATAACAACGAATATTCTTGGTGAACTGTAACTGACAAAAATAATGTCATAAATAATTTCCCTGCGATAGTTGCATATTATCAATAAGATATTTTAAAAATATCTGATAACAAAACAACCAATATTTCGTTTAAAAATGAACAATTCATTTTATCAATGCGAAGAAAATTTACATCATGGGTCGGCAACCTGCGGCCCGCGAGGCGTCTTGGTGCGGCCCGCAAGATTTTCGCCGCAACGCACGTGACGGACGATATCAAACACAACGGAGTGAAAGGGAGCGAGGATCAGATTCATTTCGCTGAGTGACTGCCGTCCGCGACGGTCGCTCCTCTGGCTTGGCATATGCCATTCCCCGACATTGTCGCTTGTTCCACGCCCGTTCGCCTAGTTCGTGAAAACCACACCCCAGTGAATCCAAAGTGCCTTTCCCAGTAAAGGAACCAAAAAAAATCACCTCAGTCTACAGTGCTTGTTCGCGCCATTTCATACCGTCCCTTGTGCTTTGAACTACAGTGCTTAAAACATTCGTGCCTACAGTTATCCTAGTGTTTTTCCCCATTCTATACCATCATGTCCTCCCCCCTTCTCCAAACCTCCGACGAATACCAACGCCTTACTCTCGAGATCCAGTCCTTCTTTGCCAACCACCCCGACCCCAACAACATGTCCCTTGAAGACAAAGAACATGTCTTCAACCTGGCCTTCCGCAGAGTTCACAGTTCCCCTCCCAACTCCCCCTGCAACTCACCCAGCCCCGCCCAGCCAACCCCCCCCCAACCTCCCCCTTGCCTCCCCCTTGCCTCCCAAACTGACCCACCTATCACCCCTCAAACCGACCACCCCCTTACCGCCCCTCAAAATAACCGCCCTTCTACCGCCCCCCAAACCGTTTGCCCTCCCATCGCCTCTCTATCAGATCGCCCCCTCACCGCCTCCCAACCCCTTGGCCCTCAAATCGCCCCTCTAACCGCCCCCCAAACCGATTGGTCCTCAATCGGTTTAGGTTTCCTTACCTTCAACCCCAACCCCCCAACCAAGGGGCAAAGACATCACTCCTCATCCTCGCGCTCCAGCGTCACCAAAGAGCCAATGATGACACGGTTATCGTATTTGATGACGAAGATTTGAATTCAACCTTTGAAAAAGCAAATTATGGCATGAACATAGTAAAAAACTGGTTGGATTCTAACCTTCTAACTCTAAATATAGATAAAACAAAATACCTACTTTTTCCATACGTAAACCAAATATCCTCCACAACTGCCAAAAACTTACCATACATACATGTTCACAGAACCTTAACACGCCTACATCACCTCACAAAAACTGCTCATGCGATAACCTAAAAATATCAAATGAAATTAAGTACTTGGGAGTTATCATAGATGATCAACTACGATGGGAGGCACACATAAATTCTACAACTAAAAGGCTTCGCAAATTATTATTATTATTATTATTATTTTTTTTTTTTTTTATTGAGTAAATTTTTTACAATAAGTTTATTTTAATACAATATTACATATTTTATATACTCTCCTAATAAAGCTATTGCTTGTGTTTAGGAGAGGACAACTTGATAATAACTTTCTTTTTTTTTTTTTTCAAAACCTTATAACAAACTTAAGAACTTAACTTATGAATAGATTTAGACTTAATAACATATAAGATTATAAGGGTAATTAAACAAAATATATATAGGATGTACAAACTTGATGGAATAAATAGGATGTAACAAACATTAAGAACTTAACTTATGAATAGATTTAGACTTAATAACATATAAGATTATAAGGGTAATTAAACAAAATATATATAGGATGTACATAAAACCTTTGGAATAACAAACAGTCAAAAACATATATAATAAAAGTTAAAATTATATGGTGGGACTACCAAAATATGATTTAATTTTTTTTTTATATTTGTCGTAATTTTTTTCTGTTCGCATATCGGCGGGTAATTGATTAAATAATTTTATTCCTTTATATACATAGTGATTCTGTGCTGTTGTGGTTCGTATGGGTGGTATAGTTAGTCCACCAATAGAAGTATTCCTTATGCTAATATTTAGCAGAGGGGTAATATTTTTTTTAAATATATCTTTGTGTAGCTGAAGTAGTGCTATTTTTTCGTAAATTTTTGTAAGTGGGGGAACAGGGAATTCTTGGAATACGTTTATTGTTGGGTAGTAATACGGTTTTTTTAGGATAATTTTTATAAGAATTTTTTGAATTGTTTCGAGTGGGAGAAGGGATGATTTATATGCACCCCCCCAAGCTATGATTCCATATTGTAATACCGAGTGCGCAAGTGCAAAGTAAATTTCTTTTAATATTTTTAATGTGATAGTATTTCTAAGTCTGAAAAATATATATATTAGTTTTCTCATTCTGTCTATTGTGGAGTTTATTTGATTTTTCCATTTAATGTTATTGTCGATAATTATTCCAAGATATTTTATTTGTTCTTTACTGCTAATATGTATACAATTTGAGTTACAGGGTGTGATTTTAAGTAGACAGTTTCTGTCGTGAACTTTAATGTTTACATTTATATTTGAAATATGTTCTGTTAGGCTCAGAGGTAGAAAATGAGTTTTTTCAACATTTAAAGAAAGTAAGTTTTTGTCAAACCATTGTTTAATGATATTTATTGCATTATTTGCCGATATTTCGGCTTCTTTCCAAGAGTTTTCTTCAATTGTTAATACTGTATCATCCGCATAAGATATAATCTTTCCGACGATTGGGAGTTCAAAAAGTTCATTTACATATAATAGAAATAGTATTGGGCTCAGTACAGTTCCTTGTGGGATTCCAAAATTAATTTTTTCTATATCACTTAACTCGTTATTTATTTTCACTTGCTGTGTTCTTTGATATAAATAACTATTTATCCACGATTTTGCTTTGTCGGTTATTCCTATATTATTTAGTTTGTTGTTTAATTTTGAGTGTGAAACACTGTCAAAAGCTTTACGGAGGTCAATGAATATACTTAAGCATTTTTTCCCTTTATCCAATGCTTTATAAATAACTCTAGTTAATTCCGCTATTGCGTCTTGTGTGCTCATTTTTTCTCTAAAACCATATTGACTAGGATTAATACATTTTTTATTTTCCACATAATCTACAATTTGTTTCTTTATTACTCTTTCGTATATTTTAGCTACATTGGATATTAACGATATTGGGCGGTAATTGTTTATTTCTTTCGAATCTCCGGATTTATACACAGGTGTTACAATGGCTTTTTTGTAATTTGATGGGAATATTCCATTTTCAATGCTTACATTAATTATATGAGTAATTGGTTTAGTTAGTGAGTTAGAACATTTTTTTAGGATTTCTGTAGTTACACCATCATATCCAGGTGCAGCACCATTTTTTAGTGATTTTATTATGTTTTCAATAGTTTCCTCCGTAATCGATTTAAAAACTGATAGATTGTTTTCACTTAGTTTATCTTCATGTATATCATCTGGTTGATAATTTTGATCAATTTTGTAAGCAAGTTTTTGTCCGACGTTTACGAAAAAATTATTGAAAATATTTGCACACTTCTTTGATTCGTGGATAGCATTTAATGTGCTTCCATTGTTGTTTATAAGATTTATAATTGATTTATTTTTATTATTTTTATTCATAATTTCGTTTATGGTGTTCCATGTTTTTTTAGTGTTTTCCTTTGTAAGGGTTATTTTTTCTTTGTAATATTTTTCTTTCGTATCTTTAATAATTTTTGTGAGTTTATTTCGAAATATTTTATATTCAGTTTTAATGTGATTATTGTTTGGTTTTTTTTTTGTATGAATGAAGAGTTTTTCCTTTTTCCGGATGGATATGATTAGACCCTGCGTAATTCATGGTTTAATTTTCCTTAATTTAGCATTAGTTTGGAGATTAATATAGGTGGTACAGTCAGCGATATTAGTAGTTAATGTTTCTTCAAAATAATTTGCACATATATCAGGGTTTTGGCAATTTAATATTGATGTCCATGATTCATTGCGTAATTTATTATTTAATTTATGATAGTTCAGTTTAGAAATGATTTTAATATTTTTTCCAGGATCATAAATTTCTGAGTTTTTACATAGATCATAAACAAATATATTCGTATGATGATCTGTTATATCGTTTTTCCATATGATAGATTTAATTTTATCTGTGTTTTTAATATTGGTCCAAATATGATCTAGGCACGATGGTGCTTGTTTTGCAATTTCTCTTGTGAACTTATTTATACATGACATAAAATTCATTTCATTCATCGTGTTTATATATTCAATTTTATTTTTACAGTGATTATTTGGGCCAATATTAATATTCATGTCACCTATTAATATACAATTTAAAGTATTCTTATTACAGAGATTTTTTTTTAACTCTTCTATAAATAGTTGTACATTTGAACTGTGTGTGCGATACATAGCGATTATATTAAAGGGCCTATTGTTTACATTAAAATTGATTGACAGACAGTTTACGTTACATATGGGTATTTCGATAACGTTGATATCGGTAAATTTGTCAATAGTATATACTACAATTCCACTATTTTTATTAATCTGATAATTTGTAACATATTGCTTGTAGTTGGGAATAATTGGTATGTTTATGTTCGAATGTATATTATGTTACATTTTCTACTCTCTTAGATCTATCCTTAGCCTACAAACACTAAGATGTATTTACTTTGCACTTTTTCAATCAATTGCTACATATGGTATTGTAGGATGGGGAGGCTGCGCAACATCAATTCTTCATCCCTTGGTCTTAATACAAAAACTATTGCTAAGGATAATATTCAAATGTAACCCATCACACCCATCAGAACCACTTTTTAAAAAATTCGCAGTATTAGACATTCGACAATTATACATAAAGACGATTCTCATATACTTATGGAAAAATGATTTGATGAAAAAAACACAACAAAAAATTCACACCCGGTACTCATCCCAACTAAAATGCATAATTCCTCCAACAAAAACAGCCTTCGCACAGCACCAGTTCTCTTACATTGCACCCAAAATGTTCAATTTGCTAAGTATTGATACCAGGAAATCGAAAACTGACAATCAATATATCACAAGTGTTCAGAACTGGTTAATTATAAAGGGAAGGAACTATTTTAAAGAATGCCTGACACCACTAAATTGAGTCAACTTGATCTTAATTAACCTAACTTGACTTAACTTAACTTAAATTACTTAACTTAACCTGACTTAACTTAACTTAACACTTTCTGCAAAAACAGGAATACATTTCTAAAAAAAAAAAAAAACATGTCTCATTTTATTATAAAGGTCAACATCTGCCTAAACCGTTTCTGTTACTGTTATTTGTATAATATAGTATGTCATATTACTTAATTTATTTGGAGGAAAACATCATTTTATTTTTAAACCTAACATTTATTTGTACAAAAATTGGTGTAAAATAATGTACCTACCAATATAACCATGCACATTTAGATTTTCAACAAAATAAATTTCCTTTCTCATATGCATACCATATAGTACCTACTCTTATTTTATATATTTATAATTACATACCTTTGTTTGATTTATTATTATTTATTTATTATTATTTATTTATTAATTTATTTATTTATTATTATTACAACTCTTTTATATTACTCTATAGCAATTTAGATTCTTTTATATTTTTTTGTATTCTTGAATATCATATAATTTTATGTATATAATTTCTTAATTCTTTCACATTCTTCATATTTCATTTGTTAATGTACCTACTGTATATAAAATCGATCGCCACAACACGGGCATGTGCCTAGCATGGTGGTCGAAAAATCCCCAATGTATGTAATGAAAAATCTAATGAATAAAGAAAACTTAAAACTTAAAAAAATAAAAAAAAATCCAACCAACTTCCGACAACCCAGGCCCCGAGGTAATGGCCTGGGTCTGCGTCAGACCATCCCGCAAACGAGTCCGTCTAAAGAAGCCCCCTTACCCGTTTTCATTCCAAAATACCAAGAAGTTCCTTCCCAAGCTAGTAAACCGATCCATCAATCAAACCTGCTTCAAACACAAGCCCCACCCCTCAGTCTACCACTCCCCTCACCCCTCGACATGCCACCGCCCCCCCAAGCCTTCCTGCTCTTCCCCCAAGCCCCGATATCTATCTACCTACCCCCCCTTCCATCTCTCTTATTACCCCCTCCCCCTCCCTACCCCTCTTCAACGTCCACAATAAAATAAAATAAAAAACCAATCAACAATCACTAAGTCCTACAACCATTAAACAAACACATGATGAAGGAGAAAGGGGCCATATGGCCCGGTGCTCCAAAGACAGTATATCACAAGTCACAAGTCGAGGATCAGATTCACTGAGTGACTGCCGTCCGCGACAGTCGCTTTTGGAGACGCTCCGTTTTTCGCCCCCGAATCGCTCTGTCTGGCTTGTGTGCGCATGGCCAGACACCTGCTTCCTGCACAGGCGCCCGCGCCACCAACTGCCTTTATCAAGGCAACATATTTATTTATTTATTTTATTTCTATTCTTCAACATACATACATATTACAGATAATTACATTGGTATACATAGATATTAAGTTAAGTACCTAATAAGGAGAAAAAAAAAATGTTACTGATCCGTAACTGTATATAGGTAAGTACCTAGTAGTATTTTGTGAACACCTCACTAGGCGGACCTGTGCTGAGGTGTTCCCATGTTTTGGAATAATTACAATTCTGACGACAAAGGTAGAAACACCGTATCCTCCTTGATATTATCAAGAAGGAGACTGTGGGTCTACCTATGGCGGCAGTAACGTATACATAAAATAAAAGATTAGTTGCAGTTAGGATCTTTACATAAAGTTATACATAGCATCTAGTTTATGTAAAAGATAGATAGTAGTTTTGATAAATAGGTAGGTATATTATTGTAGGGACCACACGCCAATGGAATGAATAATATTGTGATTTTGTTGAATGTTTTGTTTTAAAACAAAGTTATAATTGCCTACTAATTATTTTACTATTTGTTTTTGGTTATGTTTGGTTAGGTGTTATGATTTTTTGAGTAAATTGAATACCTTGTTGTTTGATCCAGTCTTTGATGTGTTTTTTGTGAAGAATTGTATTGTATGGATTTGTAGTTAGTAGTTGTTTCAGTGTGGTGGGCATGAGGTTATATAGTTTGATTGCGTAATACTTGAAGTGTCTTTGCCCGTGTGAGGTATGAGTTATCGGTATGTTCAGTGTTTTTTTTAGTAGAGGCCCTGGTTTTAATTGCTAATTGAGGTTGCATTTGAATGTAAAGTTTATTTTGGAAGAAGTTTAGTAGTACAGCTTTGGCGTAGAGTTGTCTTATTGTCATGACGTCTAGTGTTTCGTAAATTACATTCGAGCATGCGTAGCGAGGAACTTGGAGGATTAATTTAATTATTGCCTTTTGAATTTTTTCTAATGGATCTATTGCTATATTTGTTGCACTTCCCCAAGCAAGTATGCCATATGTAATAATGGATTGGCAAAGTGCAAAGAATATGGTTCTGAGGATTGTTATTGGAAATATGTTTTTTATTGTCTTTATCAGATGCATGACTCGTTTCAGTTTATTTGTGATGTAAGTTATGTGGTCAGTCCAGCGTAAGTAAGCATCTATTATAACTCCTAGATATTTTGTGTGGTCAACCCTTTCAATACGCTCGCATAGACATGTGCGAGAAGTTTGTCCGCAGTCGTGTAAGATAAGGTCTATGTGCGGTGGAGGTTGGCCTCTTTGTGTGATGCTGTGTGTAATATAATTGGTTTTTGTTGTATTCAGGGTAAGAATGTTGTTATTTAGCCAATTTTTGACCACAGATAGACTTTTTTCGGCCTTTTTATATACATCATTCCATGTTTCTGCCTGGAAGAGAAGTACTGTATCATCAGCAAATGTTACGATTTTACCGTCAATATCAATGTCACACAGGTCGTTTATGTAAATAAGGAACATTAGGGGACCAAGAACGCTTCCCTGTGGTACACCATATCTAGATAGAAGTGGCTCGCTTACCATGTTGTTGATTTTAACCTGTTGCATTCTACCCGACATGAAACTTTTCAGTAAGTTTAGTTCTATGCCACTAACTCCGTCAATTTTTAGTTTATTGAAGAGTTTTTCGTGAGAAATTGTGTCAAAAGCTTTACATAAGTCTAAATAAATTGATATAACTTTTTTTTTAGCATCTAGGTTATGTGTAATAAACTCAGTTACAGTGGCAATTGCGTTTTCTGTATTCCTATTTTTTCTAAAGCCGTGTTGGTTTATTGAAAGTAATTGCTTGTTTTCCAGATAATGTTGTAGCTGTACTTTTATTGTTTTTTCAAGAATTTTTGACATATTGTTTAATAATGTAATGGGTCTGTAGTTGTTTACATTGTTTTTTGTTCCTGATTTATAAATAGGAATAACCAGACCTTTTTTTAAAATGCTCGGGAAAATTCCTTCTTTAAGACTAAGATTAATTACGTACGTTAGTGGTATAAGCAGTTGTTAGCTTAGTGTTATTATTGTTTTAGAGTCTATTCCGTCAGGTCCCGATGTTGTGTTATCCTTTAGAGATTGTATTATTTGTTTGGTGTCTTCCAGAGTTACTTTTTTTAGTTTGAAATGTCTGTCATTGTTTATAATAGAGCACTAAGTCATATGATTTTGGGGTTCTTGATTGTCGCTTCCAGTCGTAATTTTTTTTATGTTTTCGGCTAGGCTGGCTCCGATATTTGTGTAATGTCTGTTTATGTAGTTAAGAATAAGTGTAGGATTTTCGTGGAAGTCTACTTCTACGTCATTGATAATTAAATTTTTGATTTTGTCATCTTTGTTTTTTTGTGTATGTGTACTTTCTCTCAGAATTGACCAGACACTTTTCGGGTCAAAGTTTGCAGTTATCAGTTTGTTTCTGTAATATAATTCTTTGGCTTTGCGTATAATTAGCGAACAAATATTTCTGTACCTTTTATAGTAAGAGTAAAGAAAATTATCATTTGGGTTGTGTTTAACTTGTTTGTGCAGTTTGTCCCGTTTTTTATGCTATTTAGTATGCTTTGGGTAATCCATTTTTTAAGTCTTTTTTTACGGTGCGTGATAGAGTTGAATTTTGTTGTGGTGTTTTGAGTGATGAGCGTTTGAAGGTATGCTATAAAGTAATTCCAGGCTTCTTCTGTTGTGTTAATTTTTTTTAGATGTTCCCACGTTTGTTTTTCTAGACAATTTTTTAGGTTAACGTAGTCAGTTTCATATTTTATGCTATTATTTTGAATTGTTGGGTTCAAAGCCTGTGGAGTCAGGCCTATCATTGTTGTGTAGTGATCTGTGATTGTTGATTCAAATACTACGCTGCAAAATTTGCTTTTGGATTTGATCATTAAGTGATCTAAACACGATTCTGAGTCTCTGGTAACTCTGGTTGGAGTATTGATGGCGCTTATTATGCCATGTTCCAGGAGCATCAGCTGGTATTCCATATTTTGGGGGTTGCCTTGTGGAAGTATATTTATGTTTAGATCCCCAGCTATAATGATGTTTTTGAAGTGGGTAATTTTTTTAATATGAGTATCGAGAGCTAAAATAAAGGGCGCGATGTTGTGTCTGGATGGAGATCTGTAAATAGCGAGAATGCATGTATCGGGGTCGGCGATTATTTGTAAGCAGTTAGTGTTTTCTAAGGCGATTTCTGAGACAGAGGCGTTAAGACTATCTTTTATGTAAACAACAACTCCATCATTTTGATTTTGGTTTTTTGTTGTGAAATATGTGGAATAGTTTTTTTTGTGTTTTACAGTAAAAGCGGTCGAGATCCAGCATTCCGTTAGGATAATAATTTTGAAGTCTATTTTGAAGGCGGACAAGAGTATGTCTAGTTCGTCATAGTTTTTGTTGAGGGATCTTATATTTTGGTTGAATACAGTTAGGGTGCCTGGGTTGCTAAAGATAAAATCACATAGTTTTGTATCATTGGTTGAATAATGTAAGTGAGAGCTAGTTAAGTTCATTGAGTTTAGTAATTCGGCCATATTAAATTAGTTGCAGTACATGAAATTTAGTTTAGGGGGATTAGTCATCTACGATTGTTTCACCATTTTTTTTAGATCATTTTCATGAGATATTTGGATAATTTTTTCCCCAGTTGCTTTGCGGACAAGCAGTTTAGTAGCTTTGAACCACACGAATTGATAGAGGTTGTCTTTGGCCGTTTGTTTTGTTTTCCAGAGCAGTTCCTTAAAATATGGTGACAACACTTCACTAAGAAAAATTGGGGATTTAGAGTCTAAGGATTTGGCTGCATTTTTTAAAGAGAGCAAAGATTCCCTAGTTTTTTTACTATAGAAGGTGATGTGGAGTTTTTCCGGCGTATTCTGTCTTCGATCTTGGGTCTTGGTCACCATGCGTACATCTTGATGTTGCAGGGGCAGTCCCAGTGAACTGGCTACCCGAAATACGGCTTCCGTGGCTTGTTCTCCCGGCCGCAACTCCACACCTGCCATTTCCAAACTGTCGGAGAGCTTTTCTTGCTCTAAAACGGCAAGACGGCATTCTAGGGAAGAGATTCTTGAATTTTTTTTTTCGTTCTCCTCTCTCAAGAATTTGGTTTCTTTTAGGGCCTCCTGCATTACTTTGAAGCGTGTGAGGAGGTCATCGTACTGGTTGCAGATGAAATCACTGCTTTTCTTAAGGTCGCTAATTTCTGTCTCAAATATTTTTTTTATTTCACTTATTTTATTGTCAAAGTGATTTGTGAGACGATCATATAATTCCTAGGCATCTGAACCAAATGTTGAGGCGGACGGTGCTGGTGAATTCGGACGGCTTTTACATTTAGGGCATTTCCAAGTTTGTTTATTTTTAGCTGCCATTTTTTTAAAGTTAGTATCGGAGATATTAAGGCAGGTATTGTGAAAGGCAATCTTGCAGATAGCGCACGTAAGTGCATGATCATTTTTGGTGATAAGGTTTCACAATTCATTGAAACCTTATCACCAAAAACCTTATCACCAAAATGGCAGGCTTCACAATTCATTGTAATTCTGTTTTTTTTGTCTCTGCGTCTGAATTATGGTTTTCCGATCACTTGCGTAATATTAACTTCAATGGTGTAGAATTAAAAAAAAAAAAAATCTTTGGCGGCAGTAAGGATCGTTCCGGTTCCTTCGGATATCGGTGCGAGTGGAAAAAAATAAAAATCTTTGGCAGCAGTGAGGATCGTTCCGGGTCCCTTCGGATGTCGGCGCTGGTATCTACTGTCTAGCTTGCCGGGCGTTCTTACCGCTAGACCACGAAACGGTTACAGGTACTCGTCAGTGAACAGTAATATTAATTGACTCGCTCTTGTATGTTTATTACGTGGTGTGTGATGATAAATATTTTGGTAACAACACTGTCTGATACAACACACTTTAAATGTTTAAATCACTTAAAATAAGAATAAATCCGATTGATTAGAGTTCACTACAGTAACAAATTCACTTTACTGATTTTCAGGAACACGTTTACCGATGAGTTACTCGGTTATTGTGTACTGTGAGGTATAAATTTAGGTGATTTTTGTGGAGCGATATTTAGGCGTGCGGTCTGATTGAGAGGTACTATTTGGTTTATTTGTTTATAGAAGGACGACCTGGCCCCACCGAGAATTTCCCACAAGACCATCCTCATCCCCATCCAGAAGAGGAATAACAGGACCCCCGCCGTGCGGATGTTCCCCGGACGGTTCGCAGACCCGGAGGAATATCCGACAATAATCCCCCCGGGCGCCCGTCAATACAGTCGCCGATCCAAAACCGGGACTATCAAAGTCACGATCCCCGCTCCCGAGCCCCTGGAGAGCCAGCCTGACCCGACCGAGAAGCCGACAGCCATCCCCCTGCCGCCCCCCAAGATGCCCGAGACCGGCTCAGCACCCGGAACCAGCCGCCCCCCAGTAGGCCCAGTTTCGGGCTATGTACCGCCCCCCAGAGCCAAGCAGCCCGCTCAGGAGATGACCTGCCAGGAGGAAGGTTGGACGAGGCCCTCCAACCCCGTCAAAAGGCCCCTGTCACCGCAGGAACCCCGGGCGGTTGTTATCGGCAACCGCTTCGGCAATCTGAAGCGCCAAAACACTAATAACTTTATTTCTCCTTCCGCAGGTACCTCGAGCGCGGCGAAGAAGGACCGAGTCCCCCCGGTTGTGATGACCCTGGGGAATCTTACCCACGCCCAGATAACCACAGCGGTGCAGGGCCACATCGGGCACCCGAACTTCACGTTCCGCTACAACCGAGGCGGGACAGCGAACATCTTCGTGCGGAGCATGGCGGACCACCGTGCTCTCACCAACGGGCTGCGGGCGGAAGCACGCGGCTTTCATACCTACACGGCGGAGGCCGAAAAGTTAAAAAAGGCGGTAATCAAGGGCCTGCCTAACGTGGACACAGAGGAGATTGCTGCCGACCTGTCAGACCAAGGCTTTGCACCGGTGAAGGTGATTAAAATGACAACTACATCGGCGGAGTATCCGATGTACCTGGCCACCTTCAATAAGGAAGCGAACATGGGCCAGCTGAGGGCAGCAGTCAAGTACCTGTGCCACTGCAGAATACGCCTCCAGAAGCACAGGAGCAATCACCTCCAACATGGGACGCAGTGTTATCGCTGCCAAAACTTCGGGCACGGATCCCGAAACTGCACCCACACCGCGAGGTGTGTCAAGTGCTTGGTGGAGCACGCCTCGGCCGAGTGCCCCAAGACCACCAGGGACGAGCCCGCCGCGTGCTGCAACTGCGGAGGCCCCCATCCCGCCAACTTCAGAGGCTGCCCGAAGAGGGTCGCCTACGTCGCCTCGCTCCAGCAGCACCAGCGACAGCCCCAACGTCAGGCCCCAGGAGCCAGCAGGCCACATCCTCAGGCGCAGCAGGCGCCGAGGACAGATGGACGCAGCTGGGCCAACGTAGCCGGCGGAAGGAGCGAGGAGCGACACGAGGAGCAGCCCCGCTCACAGCCCCGCACGCAGCCCCGCACGCAACAACCCGCAGGAGAGGCTAGAAGCGATGCCCAACTGATGATGGCCCTGCTCGAGGGACTAGATCGCCTGCGACCGGAGCTGGCCGCAGCTTCCAGCGAAGCTGCGAGAGCCTGGATCCTTATGGGTCTCATCACGTCCACCATCGATGTCTAATCCCGAGATGGTGAACGTTCTCCTGTGGAATGCCCATAGCATCCGCTTCAAAATTGACGAACTACTCGTACTGGCAAATAACACCAATACTGATATCATTCTCATCTCAGAAACACATTTAAAACACAACACACCGCTGAGAGTGCCCGGCTTTGAAGTTCACCGAGACGACCGAATGGAAGGAAAAGGCGGAGGCACCGCCATATTCGTTCGTCAATCCATCACTTCTACAAGAATCCCCACTCCAAAGCTGAAATATACTGAAGCCACAGTTATCGAAGTCATCATAGAGGATAGAGCGCATACCTTCATCGCCGCCTACTGCAATAATAGCAACTGTCTTGTGAGAGAAGATCTGGATAAACTACTCAATTTGCGCCCAATTGTTGTATTAGGAGGAGATCTCAACGCCAAACACAACTATTGGAATAACTACAGAGGCAACGCGAACGGTAAAACGCTCTTCACGCATATGCAGACGCATAACTACTCGATAATGGCACCGGACAAACCAACATTTCACTCGGCAAGCGCAAAGTACCCCAGCACTTTGGACATCGTACTCGAGAAAAATGCCAAGACGATCTCGCCACTGCGCACGCTGGATAAACTGTCATCGGACCACCTGCCCGTGAGCTTCAGTATTGGAGGAACGACTTTAAGGAGCCCCAGAAAACGGCGAAACTACAAAGATGCCGACTGGGAAGGATTCAAGAAAGAGATAAACGAACGAATACATCTCACATCGGAAACTCTGCGCTCAAAGGAAGAAATCGACGAGGCCGCAAGCACTCTCACCGAAATCATACAACATGCCCAAGACACGTTCATACCGCTCAAAGAAGAACAGACATACACGGTCAAGCTTCCCGAGCACGTCTTATCGCTCATTAAGGAGAAAAATCGCCTGCGACGCATCTACCATCAAACGCGCGACGGCTACTTCAAAACGGCCTACAACACTCTACAGCGAGAAATCGAGCAAGAAATCACCGATCTCAGACGCCAACTTTGGACGAAGAAAGTTACGTCACTCACGCCCAAAGATAACAGCCTATGGAAAATGGCGAAAGCTCTGAGACACCAAGATCACACGATACCCCCGCTTGAGAAGCTAGACGGCTCAGGGCTGGCACTTTCAATGGAAGAAAAGGCAAACGCGCTCGCCGACGGATTCGAGAGAGCCTACGCAGCCACGGATGGCCTATCTGATCCGGAAACGGACAGAATAGTAGAAGAATCTCTACGAGATCTCGAACAAGCAGAGCTGACGAGCACGGCCGATATCCATTTCAGCACACCGAGCGAAGTAGCCGTCATCATCAGGCGATTGAAGACAAATAAGGCGCCGGGAAGCGATCAAATGCACAACATTCTACTCAAACATCTACCGCAGAAAGCCGTCATTTACATAACAAAGCTGTTCAATGCCTGCCTCATTTCGGTTCAGTTCTCGCCTCCGTGCAAGTAACACAGCAAAATTTCGCTCCTGCAATTTTTCAATTTAAAAATAGCAAAAGTGCAATTTTTACGTTAAGTTTGGTATCAACGTGTGTGGCTTCACAAGGGCTTTAAGCCCTTTGTGTTTCTTTTAGTTTTTTTTTTAGTTTATAGTGACATTTAGTTAAATTTAGTGACAAAACAAGATTTTTTTGTTACGGGCGGTTGCGCCTTATCTCCCAGTCTCCATTATAGGCACTGGGTATAGATCATTAAACTATTAACTTTTTAAAAAAATTTGGTTAAAAAGAGTGAAATTTAGTGACTTTTTTCAAACTTTAAAATCTCGGAATTTATATGTGACATTTTGTATTCAAAATTTTGGTGTTTTTTTTCTTAAAAATATACTTATAACTGTGTTTTTTGTGCCGTGACAAAGATAATCCGACGCGGAATTTTATTCCGCGTCTTTTGATATAATACACTTTAAGTTCTGTGGTAGTTTTGCTTTCTTTTTTGTGGTTTATAATTTAAGCTTCTAGAACCTTCCACGGAAGGAGTGGAAGAGTACTATACGTTTTCAGTGTAAATTTTTTTAATTATCGGTGGCAGAGTACTAAGTTTTGTTAAACAATATTTAAGTTAAAAAGAAAAAAAAATGGTTTTTCTGTTTTTTTTCTAATATCCCATGTCTTTCTTTATATAAGTGTCACAACTTTTTCCCCCATCAACTTTTTTAAGTTCTGACAACACTTTTGGTGGGTCAATTTTCCCTATTTTTTCCCCATTTTTGGGCAAATTTGTGGGAATTTTCCCTTCTTTTTAGGGAAAATTTTCTAATAATGGGTTCCGATGTAGTTTCGACGGGTGAATCGGATGGCGCCAATGGCGACCCGAGGAAACCTACAGAAACGTGGAAACAGGCGATTGCTACAACCATAGAAGCTCTCAGCAAGTCCCTGACCGAGGGGGATCCTCCCAAGGGTAAAAGGAAGCAACGAAAGACTGTAAGAACTACTGACCTTGGATCCGATACGGACTCTGAAATGGAGACTGAGGCTGGCGTACCATTACCCGGTACTAGTGGTGCTACAATTGCCAGCATTCACCCCCCTACGCCCATCCATGGTACCAAGAAGAGACAACGGATAAGCGACTCTCCTAATAGCCTGAAGAGTCTTGCAGACTCTTCCAAAAAGGTGATACCGGCAATGGAGAAGTGTCATAAAATTCGCATGATTGTTATGGACGGGACGAATAGATTGAATAAAACTGACAAAAGCGCCCTCAACGTTATTTTGGACGACTTGATGAATGACATAACTAACCTGATGCTTGACCTAAATACTATGACCACCAAGAGCACTACCATCGACCAGATGCTTAATGCCCAGTCCACCTTGAACCAGAAGCTGGACACTGTCATTGCGCGCCCACCAGTCATCCAGGCACCTCAGCTGAGATCGTATGCAAGTGCTGCTGCCGGCTTGCCGAATTCAAAGAAAGTCCTAATTAATGGCTACGAACGCCCAATTCCTCCGAAACCACTGACCATTCTTGTCTATCCGGAGGCTCCAGAGGGGAAAACTTCGGAGAGTACCCAGAAAGACCTCGAAAAGGTCATCAACCACAGAGTAGACGATTTTCAAATTATACGAACTAGGAAGATTAAAGGCGCTGGCATGGCCATTCAAGCCAAAGGGAAAAGAGACCTTGACAATATTATGAAGGCTGGCTCCAAACTTGCAGCTAGTGGCCTTAAAATGGTCAACCCATTGGGAAGATTGCCTAAAGTCGTCGTGTACAACGTCCCTAAAGGGGAACCAGCTTCGGACCAAGCGCTGTTCACGGAGATCTACCGAAACAACCTGGAAGGGCAGACAACTCTGACTTTGGAGGACCATTTAAGGACGATGAGGCGGGTCTCCCTCTTCGGGAAGAGGGATAATCCGTCCATGAATATGGTTCTGACGTGCCATCCAGCCGCCAGAAAGGTACTTTTAGACAGCGGGATGTGCTTCCTTGGTTGGAATGCTTGCCGCGTACGGGATTACACTGGAGCAACTCGGTGCTTTAAGTGCCACCAGTACGGACACATTTCAAAGAGTTGCTCCCAAGACCAAATGTCCTGCCGCCACTGCGCCGCTTTGGGGCACGACATTGAGACTTGCCCCAAGAAGGCACTACCTGCTGTCTGCGCGACGTGCACGCGCTTCAAGAAACCGGCAGATCACCCTACGGGTGATAGGGACTGCCCAGCCCAAAGAGCTGCAGTGGAGGCAGCCTTTAGAATGACGGATTATGGCTCTTCGTAATCCCCTTTCCCTAGGTCAGATTAACCTTCAGAGATCCAGGATGGCTACGCTGGAGGCGCTGAGGGTCATGTCTGACCTCAACATTGACATTTTGCTCATTCAGGAACAGTACACCTGGGAAGGTAAGACACCCATTAATTTTCCGGGTGCGGTGCTTGAAGTTGGCCGCTCACCAGGGGCGGGTGTCCTGGTCAACACTTCGTTGATCAGCCCCCTCCTTCTGGCTGGTTTTTCTGATGAGTACCAAACCTGTGTATGTATTAGATTTGGCGACACTGAGATCTTTTTGATCTCAGTTTACTTTAAATATGGGAACCCGGTAGGACCCCACATCCTGAGTCTGACGCGCGCGCTCAACGCGCTTAAAGGCCGTAACATAGTTATCGGAGGTGACTTTAATGCACGCTCACCATTATGGTTCGACACTAGTGATTGTAGAACGGAACGGTCAGACGCCGTTGAGGACCTGATTGCTGCGCAAGGTCTTAGTATCATCAATGAACAGAGTTCTTTTTGTACCTTTTCGAACACACATGGTGAGAGCAACATTGATCTAACTCTCTGCTCTGGATCTGTTGCGACAAGGATTTCAAAGTGGACAGTCCATGAGTGCGCAATAAATTCGGATCATAGATTGATTACTTTTACAGTTGGTGTTAGGAAAACAGAAGCTCCAAGATCCTCCTGGAACTTCAACACCACTAGGGCGAATTGGGATAACTTTGGGGAAGCGCTACGAGATACGTTAAGGGATTTTCAACACGTAGCAGCTACTGATCCGGACAATTTGGGAAATTTTTTCAATAGGGCGGTTGTATCTGCCGCCAACTCGTCTTTAGGAAGATTAAACCCGAAGACAAGTATTAGAACGCCGTGGTGGTCACCTGAGCTGACTTCGCTGAAGGGAGCCTTCAAGAGGGCCTGCAGGGCGCTGGGGCTGTCCAGGAGTGGCAACTGTACGGAGGAGGAGACGGTTGCTCTTCAGGCGAGCCTCAGGTCTGCCAGGTCGGCCTTTAAACGGGCCGTCCTTCGAGCGAAACGAGCTGCTTGGCATAACTGGGTTAAAGACGTGGGTAACGCCAACCCGTGGGAAATCCACAGCGCGATTGGAAAATCCGGGAAAGGTTCTGATCGGTATTTGTCAACAGTAATTGGGTTAACAGATGGGAGGAACGCTGAGACTGTGGACGTGGCCTCCACTCTCAAGACACTATTGGGCGAGTTAGTTCCTTTAGAGTCAGTAGTTGGGGAAAGTGACCACCATAAACAGATTAGAAATCTAGCACGGCTACCACCTAGAGACCTCGCCCAAGAGGCTGACTTCACTAGAGTAACTAAAGCTGAAATTGATGTGATAATTAAGGGTTTGGGTCCTAAGAAGGCACCAGGGCATGATAGGCTCAATGGCGTGATTGCGAAGCAAGTCTGGGTCCACGCCAAGGAAGAGCTCTTCCAGGTGATGGACACGTGCCTGAGGAGAGGAGTTTTCCCCTCTGAGTGGAAGCGGGGCGTGCTCCGGATCATACCAAAGGGGAACGGAAAACCATTGACTGACATCAAGGCGTACCGGCCAATTACCCTCCTCCCGGTACTCGGCAAAATTCTGGAGAAACTGATACGAGAGCGACTTCGGCAAACCCTGTCTCCGGCAAGTGACCTGCAGTTCGGCTTCGTCCCCGGTAGATCCACGGTGCACGCCCTGTCGTATGTGCTTGACTGGGTGAAGGCTTGTCCAAAGAGGTATGTAGTTGCAATCTTCCTCGATATCACTGGTGCCTTCGATCACGCGTGGTGGGACATGATACGGACAAAGGTGAAAAACAGGCAGTGTTCCAAACTTTTGTTCCAAGCAATCGACGATTACCTTTCCAATCGTACTATCACGATTTGCTTTGGAGACTTTTTGATCCAGAGGGAAGCTGACATGGGATGCCCGCAGGGCTCTATTCTTGGACCTGACCTGTGGAACATCAACTTTGACGACTCCTCCAGGTTACCTTTGCCTGGAGGATGTATCGCTGTCGACTACGCTGATGACAAAACGTATCTGGTCGCTGGGGACAGCAGAAAGGAAGTTGAGAGCAAAGGCAGTGAAGGTTTGAACATGTTCCTCGATTGGGGGAAAAGAAACAAGATGACCTTCGCTCCCCACAAGACCCAGGGCCTCCTGATGAAGGGCTTTCTCAGCAGAAATAGAAATCCTGTCATCAAAATGGGGGACTCTACTGTCCGATTTTGCGAAACTGTTAAATATTTAGGCGTTACACTAGATCGATCGTCCTCTTTCCTGGCTCACGTTAAAGAAGTATCCAGCAAGGCCCAGGCTCTCTTCTTGAAGCTGAGGAGACTCTCCACAGCTGAGTGGGGATTGCGAAATCCGGCTCTGCGAACGCTATATAGGTGTGTGTACGTGGCGCAAGTCTCGTATGCCGCCTCTGTGTGGGAGCACCGCCTGGACAACTCTCTGATTCTCTTAGCTCTCAAGCGTGGCCAACGAACCCCCTTGCTGGCACTCTCTGGTGCGTATAGAACCGTTGCTTCGGACGCTTTACCCGTTTTGGCTGGCATATTGCCAATCGATCTGGAAATTAGGGAAGTGCTCACTAAGCAGAAATTAACCAGAGGAACCCCGGCCACTCACCTAGGTGTTGTTCTGACACCGGGTGGGCCGGGGACTCTCCCTGGACTGCTCCGTCAAATGAGGGATCTGTCGCTCCAAGAGTGGCAGGTCCGTTGGGATAGGTCGAATATGGGAAGATGGACCTTCTCCTTCTTCCCATCAGTTAAAATCAGAATGGAAGGGGCATATCTACAACTGGACCACCACATCACCCAGCTTCTGTCCGGGCATGGGGAATTCAGGGGGAGACTTCACACCCTCGCCCTGTCTCCCCATCCCAACTGCGCATGCGGATCGACGAACCAGTCAGCCGAGCACATTCTGTGGCACTGTGAGATCTTGACGGATGCGAGAGAGGAAATGCTCGATGGTTTGGATGTACCTATCAGACCAGTATGGAATACTGATCTGGTTTCGAATAAGACGAACTTCGAGTGTCTGAAGAAATTTGCAAGGATCTGGGTTGAGAGATGGCCTGAGCTTAGAGTCGCTGACTAGTTGACTTTGACACCAGGTGTACTTGTTCCTGTTTTACCACGGACTATCCCATATTACTCTATCATCATAATTTGCCAAGGATGACAGTTTTTTTTTTTTTTTTTTGTTTTTTTTTTCTTTGTTTTTTTATTTTACACTTTTATGCTTATTGTTTATATCCTCGACTTTTATAATTTAATACTGTACAGTATGTATATTTTTAATGTTTTTTCTTACAGTTTGCTTTTTTTTACATATGTAACTTTATGCTGTTTTTTTTTTAATTTTTACATCTTGATTTTCCTATTAGCACTATTATGTTCACACATGTCCGCGTGATTTTACGCTCTTGTCTTCTTTTTTTTTTACACTTATTTTTTTTGCCATTTTTATTTATAATTTAGGTTTTTTTGGTTCCGGATACATATAGCGTAATTAAACGCACATGCCTATTTCATATTATTTTGGTTTTCTTGGTTGTTTTACTGTTTTTTTTTTATTTCTTTTAGTTTTGTTTAACGTGAGAGAACTGAACTCCGTTGCCCGTTTTGTATCGTCCTTATCCCCATTTAAGGGGTCGGACCCTAGAACGTGTCCCCGTGTACGTGCCATGACCGATCTCTTGGAACTGGTGGGGCTGCACCCGGCCACCGCGCTACCCCCCGTGACATGAAGAGGTTGGGGAGAGGGCTAAACGTCATCCGAAAGCTGTCCGTCCCGCCTCCAGCGACCCGACGCTTCTCTCCCTAGGGTCTTCTTTTTGATTTCCACACACTCTTCGTCTAGGCACCACCGGGTAGCTGGCTTACGGACGACGCTGCCGGTTATCGGGAGGCCTGACAACCAGCCTTTTTCACTGTCTCTGGGACTGCCGGTGGCTGGATTTCGGTATCACCAGTTCTACATTGTATATATGTTTATTTTTTCTTCCTTTTTTATGTACAGTGCACGGTGCTGCCTGCTAGATCATTGTGTGGTCCTTCGCCGCCATGAGCTTCCCACTCATGACGGTTGTCGTTCATTTTGTTTTTTCCTTATATTTTCTCTATTACCTAGTTTTGTTACTAACACCTTGTTTGACTGTCCATGGGGCTCACTGCTTTAGCAGTGATTACCTTCATGGGCTTTAGAATTGTAGAATTGACCATCACAGTACATTCCTGTAGGTGCGCCTGCATACCGCCCTCTAACAACGTATGCGGGGACATTGAAGTTCTAGAATCGTTACATATTTTAAATGTAGAGTCGTTCATTCAAAAAAATTAGATTCTTGCGAGAACTCCGAAGGGGCGACCATAAGTCGCCTATACCGGGGTGGGAATAGGTGGGTGAAAGCTTCAATGCCTCATCATCGGACATTTCCCTCAGATCTGGAAAACGGCGACCGTGCTGCCCTTCTCCGAACCAAACAAGGACAAGAGGCAGCCGACAAACTATCGGCCGATCAGTCTACTCTCCACGCTGAGCAAGGTATTTGAACAGGTTATACTCAACAGGCTGCTACCACACCACGAAGATAACAACACTTTGCCAGACGAGCAGTTCGGATTCAGAAAGAGGCATTCCACCACCCATCAACTGACCAGAGTAGCGGAATTCATCGCCAGAAGGTTTAACGAAAATCGCTACATCGCCGCCGCACTGATAGACTTGGAGAAGGCATTCGACACCGTTTGGATCAGAGGGCTACTGCACAAGTTGCACAGAACAAACACGCCCATATACCTTACGAGACTGATTCAAGAATATCTCAAAGACAGATCCTTCAGAGTCTTCCTCAGGAATGCGCTATCGACAATACGTGAGATTCCAAAAGGCGTGCCACAAGGGAGTCTACTGGGACCTCATCTTTTCAACATTTTCACGCACGACATCCCCCGAGACGAGAGATGCAACTTATCCATATACGCAGACGACGTCAAACTTTACGTTTCCTCGCTGAAAGCAGACATGGCGGCTATATACCTACAGAGGGCGCTCGACGCTCTAGTAGAGTTCTACAAGCAATGGAGACTCAAACTAAATGAGGCCAAGACCGAAGTGATCATGTACACGAGGAAACGAAAAAGAAGAACACCCGACGTCAATATCGAAATGGGGTGACACGTCCTAGAATGGAAAGATGAAGTCGTATACCTGGGCCTGACAATGGACTCACGTCTCAACTGGAAATCACACATAGCCAAGACATACGCGAGGGCCAGGAAGGCAGTCGGCGCGATGAAGCCCATCTTCAACAGACGAAGTCCGCTACTTCCCAGAACCAAACTCCTGATCTACTACTCGATCATACGACCGGTACTGACGTATGCTATTCCCGTGTGGAGTAGTATTTCTCATACTGCACATATGAAACTACAGACGTTACAAAATCTCTGCATTAAAATCGCATACAATACTAGAATCAGAACGAATCTCAAAAGACTACATGCCAGAGAAGACATACCGACCTTATTTGAACACACGCACAGACTGACATACCGATTTTACAAATCTCTCAGACATAGCAAAAATAGACTTATCAAAGAAATCGGTCAATACAACGCACCCAGTGACTTTACTTTCAAATATACACACAGACTACCCAAACATATCCTGATGGACCTGGACCACATCTGGTATGAACCAGATTCAGACGCGGACGACTGAGCGAGCAGTAGGTAATCCTAAACACCAGACCCCCCCCCCAAAACTTATGTTTACATATCTATGCATATATCTATTTAATTTTTGTATAATATGTATGTTTATGTAAGTTTATTATAAATTTCCCATATAGTATGTATATATATCTCACATAAAAACAGACACACACCCCTCACCACACAATGCAGGATTTCATATATTGAAATCACTGAAGGCCGACAAGTTTCATGTTGACTTCCGGCCGACTCTTCCCGGATGAGGTTTTTCATGGTTTCCTCATTCCCAAAGGCAAATGCGGAAGAGATCCAAATAACAAGGACATGACCGACTCCTTCCCACTCCCAACATAACACAAACAGACACGTATGTATACATGGGCACCTGCTAGTGCAGTAGCTGCTTGATGATGATGGAGCTTAGCAAAACATGCAATTTTAGTAGGGTTTTTAGATAACAATTTTTCCCTACCGATGAAATACAAGGCCTGTAACCGACGTGTTACGTACCCTCAAATGTTCTTTCAACGAAAAACATCCTTGGCGGTATCCTCTACAGTTCAGTGGTCATTTTTTGAGATTTCGCTGGAAATCCAAATATCCGCTTGCCCACTGAGCTCGTTAGTACCGTACCGCCAGCGATCCTTTTCGTTGAAAATATTTTTATGTTTGTTTTCCAATTAGAATTTAAAGTTATTCTAATTGTAATATTGTATTAATAGAAAACTTTCATTTTACCATGTACAATGCCCCCGGTGCAACAAATAAACGCTATCATGCTCAGGTTGCCACCAGGGACATTTTTCAATTTATAATTTCAAACTTATTTTTTATGTTTCCTTTTTTTTGACATATTGTTAAATATTTTAACTTACGATCCTTGTAGGATAATGAAACTAAGAAATTTCATTCCGCAGTCCTACAAGGCATCGAGGGAAAAAGAGCCTGAGTCTCTAGCCCTTAAATTACTGAAACTAGGGCAAAAAATGGCCTTCAAAAAACACTTAGAAAAATTTCGATAAAAATATGTTTTTCCGGATTATAAAAATCCAGGTGCCCCGTAAGATGGTGAAACAAACAGGTTTCATTAACACATCTTACGGGGGATCTCATAAAAATAACACTGCATTGGTAAATTACCACATGTCCTGCCAAACGGCAAATAACTTCTTAAATTTTACGATTTATCTCAAAAAATGAGATAAATCGCCCTGATAAAAATCTGGTGATAAACAATGCGTTTATTTTACCATTGATACAGAATAACAAACACATATGTACACAATTAACTCTGTAGAATTAATATAAAATATACATTTTAAGCGACCGCCTTCAACGGTGACACCGGCAAAATAGGGTGCCCACATAATGACCGCCCTATTTATACCATTTGGTCTGAGGACGAAAACCCCTCCACTTTTTTATAAAAACACTGCCCGAACGCTGTCGGGTACAAGTACCCCTTATATATGATGCAAATTTCCAAATAAATATGTTGTGTTCAGTTCAAGTTCAATTCTACTCTTCTTGTTTTACTACTTCCTACCTCTGGAAGTCCTACGACCTGCTGCCTCCTACTGAAGTTCTGCCTGGACGAGTGCCTGGTGCCTGCCGCTACAGCCAGCCCTAACTCTGGGTACTCCCAAGGCAACCAGGCCCAGGCAGAAACTAGGCGCATCCAGGGCCACCAACCACTGGATGTAGGGAGGCCAGCTTCAATCATCATCATTGGCACACAAAAGGGAAGGAGTGCACAGCCACCGGTGCCCTCATAATTTACAGTCTTGTAAGGACGACGACACGTCCGTTACAAGGCCTTTAAGTCTATAATAGCCAGGTAACATTTTAAAATACCCACATGAGGTAAAAATTGCAAGGCGCATATGACGCCGTTCTATTTATAAAGAACATTAACTTTAAATTCAGTAAATGTAAATGATTCATCTCTTCAAGAAACATAAGAATCTAGTAAATGAAAAAAAAAAAAAAAAAATGAAAGGGAGCGAGAAAGGCAGCGAAGAGATGGCGAGCGGGAACGATTTGCAAATCAACATAATAGGTTTGAAAAGTGATACCACACTTAAGATCTAGATCATAGGTTCTCAACGTGGGCGATAACGCCCCCTTGGGGGCGTTTCAGACCTTCAGGGGGGCGGTAAAAGACCAAGAGAAAATTGGGGGGCGTTTCAGACTTTCAGGGGGGCGGTAGGAGACCAAGAGAAAATCATTCCACCCCATCAGTGCTCCAGATAGTTTGCCGGCAGGACGTACGTCTTTTTCGCCACGCGCGTAATTTTAAAATTTTTAAAATCATTTACAAGTTTATCCTAATGGATATCAACGAGGAAACGAGTGCGCTTCGTTTGCTAACGACAGTGGTGGTGGTCCCGAAGTGGTCCCTGAGAGAAGTCATCTCGAATATAGATATCAAACATGCCCTCATAAGCGTTGGAAAACTGGAGGCCTTCTGAATGAATACGATCTGTTAAGTTTTTAACGTTAGTTAAGCGCGAGGTTCGAGTGGCCTATCGAGCTTACGTATCTGAAATCCCAAGATGTTTTGGCACTATATAAAATCCCTTCGGAAGGATGGTGGTCTTGAATACACCATGATGAAAGGTAATCAGGAATTTCGTGGCTTGGGTTTTCAATCGGTCTACAATAAAGACCCTCCACTTCTAGAAATTAATAATGCGGCCATATTTAATACCAAATGAGCTTCAAACGTCGATTTAGATATATTAACGGAATATGACGGTATGAGTGCCATAAGTCTCATGAAGAACGCACACTTCATTGGACCAAACTTGGTTCAGGTATTTTTTTTATTGAAGGGTTCGCCGAATTTCTAAAAGCGCCATTATGTCTTATCTTTAACTTAACTTTTCACTTAACACTTTTCATGAAGTATGGAAAACTTCCAAAATACATCCTATTTTTAAGAAAGGTTCGAAAAAGTTAATCGAAAATTATAGACCAGTTGCCATACTATCAGCTCCTGCTTAAATATTTGAAAAATGAATTCATAATTCAGACATTATCCCCGGAACAGCATAGTTTCAGGAAAGGAAGATCCACTGAAACCAATCTGAAGGTTTTTACCAACTATGTTGCTAGGTCCCTAGACAACAGTGGATACCAAGTAGACTGTTAGTATAACGACTTCTCCAAAGCCTTCGATACTGTGAATCACGATTAGTCATAAAATTCATTAGTCACAAAACTTGCCCAGATGGGTTTTTTTCTTCGAATGTTAAAGTTTTTTAAAAGTTACCTGAAGAACAGAAAGCAATTTGTCACACACGGAATCTTAAAATCTGCTGAATTTCTTGTTTTTTCTGGAGTTCCCCAAGGGTCGATCCTGGGGCCTCTTCTCTTTTCCATTTTCATTAATGAAATTGTTGGAGTAATCCGTTTTTCTCGCTTTATGCTGTTCGCTGACGATCTAAAATTATATCTTCTATTGAGAAATATTGAGGACTGCATGCGCCTTCAAGCTGATGTTGATAATATTTCAGAATGGAGTCAACGAAACCAGCTTCATTTCAATGTCTTGAAATTCGTAGTTTTGACTTTTACCAGAGCATTTAGTCTCACCTACGACAGTTACACTATGCTCGGTCATAATATCAGACGAGCGTCTAATATAAAGGATCTTGGGGTTATGTATGAAAGTAAGTTGACATTTCACCCTCATATCGAAGGAGTTTGCCAGTCGGCCTTAAAAATATTAGGGTTTGTTCTCCGAACCGTCAGAGTTTTTCGGGATACCCGTTCTTCAAAGATTTTATACTTCTCCCTGGTCAAAGAGGCTTCAAAAAAGTTTCTAAGATTTATCTACATGAGGAAGTATCCCGAAATCTATCTATGGCTCTACCCTACGAACTTTCTTCTGGGCATGCTGGGACTTCACTCCCTGCAGCTCAGAAGAGAGGGGTATGCCGCCACCCACTTATTCAGACTGCTGCGAGGCTATATTGAGAACTCAGCCATTTTGGAGCGCGATAGTCTCTATGTTCCAAATGACTATCTTAGACAGCGTCATCACAGATTATTCTATCTTTTTGCCTGTAGGACTAACCAGCCAATGATTCTCCCGGTAGGGAGGAGAATATTGCTCCTAAACCAAATTGATACATTTGGCGCCAGTGACGACAGATTCAAAAGGGAAATTATTTTGATTCTTGAAAGAGTCTCCACATTGACGAAATTTTCACCACCGCCTGAAATTTTTTTTAAATTGCAATTTTTCTTAAAATTTCTTTTATGTGTAAATATTTGTAAACATTTTTTTGTAAAATATTTATATGGCGTTATTTCTTATATGTAATAAACTCAAATTTGTAATGGTGTAAGAAATTAATAAAAATAATTATTATATCCCATCTTTCCCCATCCCATTACCCCCCCCCCCCCCCCCCCCCGTTGTGGTAAATATACGATGACAATTGCTTTGCGATTTAGGGGGCGCTAGAAAAAATAATATTCTCAAAGGGGGCGGTGGGCAAAAAAAGGTTGAGAATCTATGATCTAGATCATAGGTTCTCAACGTGGGCGATAACGCCCCCTTGGGGGCGTTCTAGACCTTCATGGGGGCGGTAGAAGATCCGGAGACAATTGGGGGGCGTTGAGATGGCACAGGGGGGCGTTTGCAAGTAAAAAAATATGATCTAAAAAAGACAAACAAAACACTCTAATCACACACTAATAAAGCAAAGTAAACTTTAATATTGGTTAATTTTTGTTATTTAAAACCCATGTCAGAAGTTAAAAAGAAGATACGGCAATGTGGTGTGGATTATATTAAATACGGATTTATCGAAGATCCCACAAATCCACGCGATGAAGCCTTCTAGGTTTCAAGATCATTTTAATAAAATCCACCCGGATAAGAAAGACAAAGATGTGACATATTTTCAAGACATAAAAAAGAAATAAAAAATTAAGCCAACTAAATGAAAATAATTTTCAACAGCTTCTAAGCATGACGATGATGGATTTCTAGCTTCGTACAATATTTCATTGTTGATTGCTAAAACAGGCAAACCACATACTATTGGGGAAGATTTAATTTTACCAGCAGTAAAAGAAGTAATTACCACTGCGCTCCATAAACCAGCTGCAGATATTATCCGAAAAATTCTTTTGAGCAATAGTTCTGTGAAAAGACGAATTGATGAAATGGCTGAAAACATTGAAGGATCATTGTGCAATCATCTGCAGTCTTGTCGATTTTCAATTCAGCTGGATGAGTCCACTCTACCAACAAATGAAGCATTGCTATTGTCATACGTGAGGTTCGTCAAAGATGAGAAAATATGTCAAGAACTATTGTTTGTTACAAATTTGGAAACAGATGCAAAAGGAGATCCCATATTTAATACACTGGAAAAGTTTTGTAACGAAAAGAAAATTCCTTTTAATAATACTGGGGTTTTGGATCCTTTTTCAAATGTCAACACAGCAGGATCATCCCAGTTAGAAGAAGAACTAATAGAACTGACGACAAATGAGGAATTAAAAATTAAATTTAAGAATGGCTACCAAGAATTTTGGCTGCAGAAGTCGATTTCGCAACTGTACCTTGGATTATGGTCGATATTCAACGATTTTTACTAGCATTCACATCGTCCTATTTAGCTGAACGTGGATTCAGTGCTGTAGCAACGTTGGTAACCAAAAAGAAAAATAGGCTCCATATTACTGAATACGGCGACTTACGTTTGTTTTTAAGTAAAATCGAGCCTAATATAAACAAACTTCTTAAAACGCATCAAATTCAAACATCTGATTAGATAAGTTATAAATTCAATATCTTTTCAATGTTAATAAAAATACTTCTCTACATAATTAAGTATGCGTTTTAATTGTTCTCATTAAAACAATCTTCTCCTCAGAAATATGATAGGAGTCATAGCCTTTCTTACGATTACGTAATATTACAGTGTAATTACACGTTTAAATATAATCGTGACAATAGCTGTTTCAGATTCACGATTATTTTTTTACATATTAGGTACCTAGTATGTAAAAAATAAAAACGGACTTTCAGGAAACCTTCCCCCCCCCCCCCTCCCCCATCCTCCCCCCCTTCCCCCCAAGATGGTATGTAAAAGCAGTTGGGGGGCGCTAGAAAAAAATAATACTGTCAAGTGGGCGGTGGGCAAAAAAAGGTTGAGAATCTATGATCTAGATCCAAAAAAAGGTGCAGGCCCTGATAAAATTCCCTCTCTCTTCATAAGCAAATGTGCGCGCAGCCTGTCTAAGCCACTATCCATAATTTTTAGTCGCTCCCTTAAAGAGGGGATAGTGCCAAACACCTGGAAAACAGCCTTTATAACTCCTATCTTCAAAAATGGCCAAAAATCTGACGTCAAAAATTATAGACCAATATCAAAGCTCTGCATTTTCAGTAAAGTTTTCGAAAAAATTGTGTATAACCAGATGTTTTCGGCCTTGAGATCATCACTCAATATCAACTAACATGGATTTATGAAGGGAAAATCTACAACCACGAACTTAACGGCGTTCACCGAATTCTTACAAGACAATATGGACCAGCGCATACAGGTAGATGCAATATACACAGACTAAAGCAAAGCTTTTGATTTAGTAATTCATGATATATTATTGATCAAACTCTCACAAATCGGCGTACACGGAGACCTTCTCAGATGGCTCTCGTCATATATAGCAAACCGCAGCCAAGCAGTAGTTGTCGGTGGCTACAAGTCAGATTGGGTAACCGTACCGTCGGGAGTACCCCAAGGTTCATTATTGGGACTATTACTCGTCAACATATACATTAATGACATTGGAAAATGTTTTCGCCATTCCAGGACGTTGTTGTACGCAGACGACATGAAAATATTTTCGCCTGTCACGTGTACCAACGACTGTACCGGCATACAAGAAGATCTTAATCGTCTCAATATTTATTGTGCACAGCACAACCTTCAAATAAACGTTAAAAAATGCGGCGCCATTAGTTTCACCCGCAATAAAAACCCGATTACTTTCAATTATGTCCTAAACGGTACAGTACTAACTAAAATGAGGGAGGTCAAGGACTTGGGAATAGTGTTAGACCAGAAACTACTTTTTGACCGCCACATAGAATCCATGGCATCAAAGGTTTCCAAGGTTCTAGGCTTTGTACTTAGAACCTGCAAAGATTTAAAAAAAGTAAAAACCATGAGAAAGCTTTACTTTGCGTACGTACGCAGTTCTCTGGAGTACCTACGCCTCTCAAATCTGGAATCCCAAGTACATGTGTCACATAGAAAGGATTGAGAAAGTGCGAAACCGATTTCTACGATATCTTGATTTTCGGAGCTATCCTCCTCATCTAAGCCACGAAGAGTCAGCCACGTTCTTTACGATATCGTCTTTGGAGAGTCGAAAAAAATTGGCAGACGTACTATTTCTACGAAAAATAGCTACCTCTATGATAGATTTTCCAATATAAAATGAATAAATAACATTTACACATACATACCACTATTTACACAGAACAGATCCATCCCTTTCCCCTCCCTTCCACCATCCGACCCGCATAACCTAATTTAACTATTTTTCTTTATACCCACGCACTTAATAATTTAATATACATCAGTGAAAACCTGTTATTAGTTAAATTTTTATGCATAGTATTTCATCAAACATTATTTTTATAAACTGTTGGTTTTCCAAATAAAATAAAATTAAATTAAATTAAAATAGCTTATAAATGAAAAACTTGGTGGATTACTATGGGGGTTTGCCTTCTGAAAACTACAAAGGAGTTAAAATGGTTCGCTGAGCAAATAATTACTATGTTTGGTAGTACATAAATTTGTGAGCAATTTTTTTTAATTCTGAATTATTGAGAAAACAGACACTTTTCTCAGTTATCGGATTTACATTTAGACGCAATACTACGTGACTCTACTTCAAAAATGCAAGTGTATAAGAAAACTTGCAAGCCAAATACAACCACAAGAATCTCATTGATTTTGTACATATAAGCATTTTAATTTTAAAACTAAAATATTTGTACAGAAATATTGTATGGCCTACGTTATCTTAGGGGATGACGTGAGGAGGGTCTTTATTACGGAAAGGATAGGAAGTTGTGGGAAGGAAAAAGGTATGAGGGGTGGGTAGGAATCTGGGTGTCCGTGTGTCCAGGAGTGATGAACGTATGAATCAATCCTTCCAACTGCAGTGCAAGGCTACGGGTCGAGAGAATCTGGCTGAAAAGGTAAAAAGGCCTCCCTCAACCAGTCTCTCTCGATCCGGCCCGCCATGCAGCAGGTGGGCAGACGCATCCGCCGCCAAGACCTGGACATATATCAACCCATGAACCAGTGGCGGCTCGTGTTTTTTGGGTGTGCTAGAGTGCTAATTTTAAAAAAATGACATAATTGATCGTGTTCAAAATCAGTTTTGTGTATGAAAATTTTCAGGAAATTTCAGTTTGGCCGTGCGCCGCACGGATTTTCTGAAAATATTTATACAAAAAATCAATTTCCGATCTTTCTTTTTGCCTACGATAACATTAATAATGCCATTTTTTAATATTAGCACTATAGCACACCCAAAAATCACGAGTCACCACCAGGGTTGTCAGGTGTTAGGTATTGTACCGAACCGTTCGGTATTTTAGCAACGTTTTCGGTGTTCGGTATGACAAAAATACCAAAGTAAAAATTAATTTTTCTCCCTAATAAACGATTCAACTGTGAGTTTTGACGCAATCGGCAATCAATGTTGCGTAGCATCCCTACTTAGTTTGTGCGATGTTGCAGCTTCGTGCATGCGCTCATTGCATGAGCCATTTCGCGAATTAATGTTACATATCAGGTGACTATGTACTTGCGTAAATGTGATTATTCGAATAATTTAACTGTTTACACATTGTTTCAAAGTTCGAAAGTTCTGGAACATTGTGGATCATTCGAAGTATTTTTTGTATCGGTGGGGCCTCCAATTGGTAGAGGTATATTAACGTCAGTTCAACCTCACTTAAACTCCCTGAGCAAAGTCGGGTACTCCAGCTAATAACTGAGACAGGCCTAGGACATCACATATTGTAAGCCTAGAATAATAAAATTGAATTAATTAAAAGTAAACAATATATATGTAGTATTTTTGCGGCGAATAGGCGCTACCAAAACATTTCCCAAACATCCGGAATTTTAGAACAAATTTTTTAACCCCCGACAAAAATATGTCTGTCTGTAGCGTCGTAGCTCCTAAACGAATTGACCGATTATGATGCGTTTTTTTTGTTTGTAAGCTGACGTGATCGAGATGGATCTTAGTTACAATTCATGAAAATCTGTTCAGGCGTTTAGCTCTTTTTCGTGTCGGGGGTTGCTTAAAATTTTGAAAATTATACTTTTTACAGAATTTATCCGGCGAATTTTACGTTGACCCATTTTTTTTATTTTCTACAATATTCATTATTCTAATCTATGCATACACATATTTTTTTACAATGTAACATTAGAAAACATTTCTGTTCGAAGTCATTTTCAAAATGTTTGAAGTCCATAGAGATTACCGTAACAGCCGTCACTCAAAACCAATTCGCTAACTTATCTTCTGGCGCCCTCTCCTATCGGAGATTGGCTATCATCACATCTTTACTGTAATCAGACCGCATACCGCGACCTGCAGACCGGAGTTCGATTCACAAACTAAGTAATAAATAATTATTCATTCTTATTTTTAATTGGTAAACTAATGTTTAAGACAAGATTTTTATGCATAGCACAAAGGGTAACAATTATTATAAGCAATAATTATTAGCCTGAAACACTCATCAACATTGAAAAAATCTCCCGAGAAAAGATAAATGCCGCCGACGGGACTTGAACCCGCGTCCTTCTGATATCCGGTCAACTGCTCTACCACTGAGCTCCGTCGGCTTATCTCCCACCCGCCAAATAATTCAATATATACTAGTGTTTCAGTCAACAATTACTGCTTATTAAAATTTTCACCTGAAAACAACCAACTTTATTTTTTGTGAGAAAGGCATTATAAGTGCTAACTCTCCCACTAGATGGCGTCGAGACAAATTATGTCTACATTTTTTGGTGAAATACTTTAACTTGTCAAATATAAATTATTATTTTTAATTGGTAAACTAATGTTTAAGACAAGATTTTTATGCATAGCACAAAGGGTAACAATTATTATTATTATAATGTTGGTTTTAACATTAAAAGACTTTGTTATTTTAGATAACATTTATTAGGATTTGTCGACATACTTGAAAAGACAGAGTACTGCAAGTGACCTTCCGTTTCCGGATTTGACATAGACTTTTATACATAACAAAGACAATTTTGTCATAGACATTTTTATACATAACATCTCCCTTTTTTATAAAAAAAATAAAATTTATTTTATGTAAATATCATTACTTAATTTTACATGTATCTGTCAGGAATCTTCACAACTCTTCCTGATCTGGTTACGACTTGACTTGAGGTAGATGGAACCGCAAAATCTAAACTTGGAAAATACATTTGACTATTATTCTGACTTTTATTTATTACTTCTGATGATTGACTTTTTTCTTGGCTATTATTATTATTATTTTTATTTGACTTATCATATCTTAAATGAATTCTATTTCTTCTAAATTTACTTCCATTTGAAGTTTCAATGACATATGACCTTGGACTTTTATTCCACAAATCTTTTACTACTGCTGGCTCCCAATGACTTTCTGGCTTTCTTTTAAAAACTACTTTATCCCCAATATTTAAAGGTTTTAAATCCTGACTACCTCTATCGGCATATTTCTTCATTTTATTTTGTCGATTTACTATTTCATTTTCATATTCTTTAAATTTGACAACTTTTGGTCTTAACTGACTTTTAGTTGACGGTAAGTTACAACGAAGTTGTCTTGACATTAATAATTGTGACGGAGACAGTAAATTCTCTTTTGGTGTCGTACGATAATGTAATAATGACAAATATGGATCGGTTTTATCTTCATTACATTTTTTAAAAATATTTTTTACAATTTTGACTGCACTTTCTACTTGTCCATTTGACTGAGAATGATACGGACTTGTTGTTATATGATATATATCCCATTCATATGTAAATGATTTGAATGCAACTTAATTCAATGGTGGACCTCCATCACTGACTAATTCTAATGGTATTCCATGTCGACTGCAAATTGATTTTAAATTTTTTACTACTACATCTGCTGTGTAATGCTTATTCATATTTGCAATTTCTATATACTTTGAGTAATAATCAACTACTACTAAATAATAAGTATTATTAAATGTTAAAATATCTACACCAATTCGTTCCCAAGGGTAGTTTGATATTGGGTGTGATATAAGTGACTCGGGTTTATTAGATGGTTTGAATTTTAGACATATTTGACATTGTTCAATCATATTTTTAATATCTGAATTCATATTTGACCAATATAGAAAATCTCTAACCAATTTCTTTGTTTTTATAATCCCTTGATGCCCTTTATGCATTTTCTTTAATATTTCTGGTATCATAACTGTAGGAATTATCAAAGAATTTCCTTTAAAAACTAAATCGTCACACACATTTATTTCTGATTGTATATTCCAATATTGTTTAACTAAAGAAATTATTTTATTTTTAGATGTCGGCCAACCTTCAATGTAATACTTTGTTAAAATTTGTAACGCTGCATCCTCCCTAGTTGCTTTTTTAATTTCTTCCAATTTTTGTGGTGATACTGCCATGTTATTAACTATTGTGTTAACATGTAAATTAATATCACTTTCAAAATTTAATGTTTCTGTGTTTGGCAATGCCGACCTTGATAATGTATCTGCAATGTACAAATTTTTTCCTGGAATATACTCTACAATGAGATCATATTTTTGAAAATGCAGCATCATTCTTTGCAATCTAGCTGGTATGTCATATAACGATTTTTTAAATAAAGTAATTAGTGGTTTATGATCAGTTTGTACATACACGGTTTGACCATATCAATATTGATGAAATTTATGACATCCACATACTATAGCATATAATTCTTTTTCAATTTGCGCATATCTAGTCTGTGCTGATGTGAGTGTTTTTGAAGAATATGCTATTGGTCTTTTGTCTTGCATAATGACCATACCTACTGCTGATTTTGATGAGTCAACAGATAATGTAATTGGTTTGTTTTTATCGTAATGTGTTAAAATTGGTTCTGAACTAATTATATTTTTTAATTCATTGAACGACTTTTCATAATTTTCATTCCATATAAATTCTATATTTTTCTTTAATAATTGTCTTAATATGTTAGTTTTTTCTGACATATTTTTGATGAATGGACTTAAATAATTAATCATTCCTAAAAATCTTTGTAATTCTTTTTTATCTTTAGGTGACTTCATTTCCCTAATAGCACTAATTTGTGAATAATCAGCTTTTATTCCTTCATCACAAAATATGTGACCTAGAAATTTAATTTCTTTGACGTTAAATTTACATTTGCTCATGTTAAATTTTAAATTATTTTCCCGTGCCTTATCTAACACTTGTTTTAAAGATTTATCGTGACTCTCTTGATCCTTTCCAAAAACTAAAATATCATCAATAAATATTGTGACCTCTTCAATATTTTCAAATAATTCTTTCATTACTCTAGTAAATATTTCTGAAGAATTTTTAATACCAAAAGGTAGACGTTTGAAAAAATATCTCCCGAATGGGCTATTGAATGTACATAATTCAGCACTTTCTTCATCTAACGGAATTGACCAATATCCTGATGTTGCATCAAGATGAGAAAAAATTTTTGCTCTGTGAACTCTATATCTAATTTCCTCAAATGTTGGTAATGGATAATGTGATCTTTGTAATGCCATATTTAAATTTTTGGGATCTAAACATAACCTCAATTTACCATCACGCTTCTCTATGATGACTAACGAACTCACCCATTTTGTAGGTTTTGTAATTTTTTCTATAACGTTTTGTTTTACCATTCCATCTAGTGCCTCTTTTAGTCTGTCCATTAATTTAAAAGGAACTCTGCGTTGAGCATCTATTGTTGGAATTACGTTCGGATCCACTGACAGATGACATGTGTACGGTATACATCCAAGACCCTGAAACACATCGTTATATTGCATTAATAAATTTTCAGTATTCTTATAGTTTACAAAAGAATTTTGATAAATTTTTTTAATTAAATTCATTTTTTCTGACATCTTTAAACCAATTATTGTTTGACATTTAAATTTACATACTATAAATTTTATTATTTGACTTTTGTTTTCATTGTAATGACATTTTAAATTACATTCTCCAATTATAGGTATATTGAACCCACCAAATGCTGTAACTCTAGCATTTGTGTTTTTTAATAATGACTTAGGTATTTTTAATTTATTAAAATTTTCTAATGAAATCATATTTGCCATCGCTCCTGTATCGATTATGGCATTTATTTTACAATTATTAATTGTTATTTCAATTATCCAATTTGTATTTTGCAAATTATTAACATTTTGAATATTAATATGACTTATAAATAATTCCTCATTCACATTGTTAGACTCTGACATGATTTTAAAATCATTAATTGGAATTTTTATATTCGACATGTAACAATCATAACTTTGTTTATTTACATTTGAATTGTTATGACAGACATTATGTGCATTATTATTTGAAATCAGCTGACAACTCTTATTTATTGAATTATTTTGACAAAATTTATCTGAATTACTCAACTCTAAATCGATTGTATCAATGTTAAAATCTGAATCACTATTATTATCAGAAAATAACATTCCTACATTATTATGTCACATAAATATTATGTGACTGGTGCAGTTCTTGCCTATTTGGTTATTTTGTCTATGGTTTTATTTTGGTTGTCTGGCAATTCTTTTTGATAAGAAAAATGCGAGTTTGTCTATGGTCACTTCCTTTTCTCCTGGCGGCGGGCTAGCCGGCTGAAAAATTAGTCACTGACTATGAAAGTCTTTTATTGAAAATATCATGTGAATCCAAGTGGATTTTGTCTTGTAAAGGTCGCGGGGCGTTTTACCGTGTCACGAGAAGTTCGTGCACGTTTTTATTTTGGTGGATCGGTGAATCTCACCTGTTACTGTGTTGGCGGATCGCCATGTTTTGTGAAAAGTATTTGAATGGACAGCATATCGTTAAATGACTGGTCCTGGCAGTGGCTTTTGATTATGCCTTTGGGTGACCCCGCGTCGCGAAGCCACGGATGGGTGTAAGCTCCGTGAGACGATATCTGTAGGCCTGGCAGACTATTTGGGGCCACGTGCTGTTGGTGTGGAAAGGGTGGAGGCCGCCTGGGATGGAAGTAGCGGCACCGAATTGTCACATAGAAGGATGACCCTGGCTCCCCGGTTCCCTGGTTTCTGCGTGAAACGTCCCGATATCGTCGCACTCCGCGAACCCAGTGTTTAGTTAGGATAACCTTTCTTTTTCCCGGAGTCCATCTGGTATGTTTTAGTGTTTGTTTGTTTTGATTAATTTTGATGGCCGTGATTGATGGCCCTAACTTTGATGCCGACAATATAGTTTTTTTTGAACAGTTCATACTCTTTTATTTATCTAAAATTCCTCTTACACTGACAGAAATCCCCACAAACCTGAGCGGAGCTCGCAGCCGTTACATTGACGCCCAACGTGTAAAATTTAAATTATTTTCGGTGCTCGAAAAATTTCTGTCATGTATGAGTGATTTTAGGTACTTTTTTCTCATATGTATTATTACAGTGAAATACGTATTATCAGTGTGTGTGTGTCTTATCTATTCACTGAATTGTCTTCAGTGACAGACAAACTTTAAGTGTTGCTAATAATTAAATAACATAAATATTAATTAATACTTGCTATCTCTAGGTTATGACCGAAATGTTGTTGGGAATTAATTTTCTGTTGACTGGCAAGCCGACTTTATCTGTCAGTGGTTTCATCTGTGTTTATCAGTTTTACATTGCATAATCGTTATTAATAAACAATAACTTTTTATTAAATTCATAAGAACAGGGTGTTTGGTAATTGGAGTTTTACAGATATATATATTTTTTATTTATATCAGTTTGGTTAATTATATTATTACAATGGCGATTTCCGATATTAATGGACTGTCAAAGGAGGAAATGATAAAATTGTTAACGGATCGAGAGATTGTTCCGGAAGGGACATTAGCCAGTATGCGCGAACAGGCTCGTTCTTTTAATAAAAGTTTGAAGGAGGGGGGTGCCTCCAATATACTTTCGGGTGATGATAATACAGTTTGTTCAGAAAATACTAAAACCATAATTAATAATTATTACCAGTCGGCTATTCCTTCAACTTCTTCATCCGTACATTATTGGGGATTAAAATTTTCTGGGTCTTCGGATGTCAGGGATTTCATTTTACGCATAGAAGAACTATCTAGATGCCGGAAGGTGGAGTTGTCCTCGGTTGTCACCTCTTTCACTGACCTCCTTGAGGGAAGAGCACTTTCCTGGTTTAGAACTATTTTTGATGACTCTTTGTCTTGGTCGACCTTAAAAAAGCTCCTCATTTCTCGTTTTGACGTTTGTACCAATCAAACGGAAGCTTTAAAAGCCTTGTTCGCTATGAAGCAAAAGTTTAACCAGGCTGTAGTGGAATATGTTGAGGATGTCCAATTAGCAAATTTGAGGTTAGATGTTCCACTCTCTGAGGAACAATTGGTGGACTTAGTCTGTGACAGTCTTCAACCAAAATACGCCTTGGCCGTTGCCTATTTCTCGGAAAAGAGTCTTTCAGCGTTAGTAAGTGTGTGCAGTAAATTTGATAAGCTTTCAGTAGACAAGCCCGCACCACAATTTAATTCATCTTCGCGGGTAGCTTTTACCAAAACATCGTATTCTCCCCGTGCTCCTTATAATCAGGCTTCCTTTTCCCCTCGCGCTTCTTCCTCAGGTACTTCTTTGAATAGTAAGAAAACTTTTAATTGTTTCTATTGTAAGGAACAGGGGCATACGAAACAATTTTGTAAAAAATGGAAAAAGGATAATTTTAAACATAATGAATCAAATAGATATAATTCAAAAAACTAGCCGACGATCTTTTGCGTTCTGTGCACGAGGATGACAGGAGATCGTCGTCGGTTCATAGTAATAAATCAAAGTTTACCACGCGCAACATGGACGCATGTCTGCCGGTATCTGATTGTGGACAAGATGTTAGACCACATGTTAATATTAAAATTAAGAATTTGGTTTTTTCGGGACTTTTGGACAGTGGAGCATCTGTCAGTTGTTTCGGTGGTTCTGTGTATAATTTTTTCATAAGTTTAGGATATAAGTTAAATAAGTTAGATTCCTACGTTACCACCGCGGATGGCAAACGTCAGGATATAATTGGTACTATGCGAGTACTAGTGTACTAGACGTTTTGTACACAAATTGCAAAAATAGGGAGCTGGACACAACTTGGCACGCCAATGTCCTTAACTTCTGGATTTAATGATTCTAAGTTAAATTAGCAAAAACTGACTCTATAACTGTTGTAAAAACACTTAAAAGACTTGCAGACTTTTGGAGACTTTTGGAGACTGTTGGGGTCAGGATAATGGGATACTGAGAGAAAGGTAGAACAGAATTTAAACTGATTAAAAAACACTTTTAAAGTAGGTTAGAACTTGGAGACTTCAGTTTCTTGGAGACTTGTGACTTCTTGGCTGGTAGTTTTTGAACTGATTTCCTACCGGTTTGCCGTTTGTTTTATAGGGCAAATCCGGGTTGGACTTTTGGAACACAGAACCTCCCTGTTTCTGAAGGGTGCTTGCGTTTACGTATTTTTCCCAATCGCTATGATTTTCGAGCAGATGTGTTAAAAATCTGTGTGATAACCTTTGCCAAGACAGTCCTGTTCCAATAAACCGAAGTCTCACATAATTTTTATTGTTTCAACAAGAAAAGGTACAAGTTTACAAATGTGATACAAGATACAATATCTAGAAGTAAATATTTTCTTAAAGTGCAATAATCACTGGTAGACGACAGTTTTTTGAGGTGTTATTGTAGTATATACCTATTTTTAGGTGATGATATATATTTCTTGATTCAAATTATTCCCGATTTCCCGAAATTTAGCTCCGAGTTTTTCGGAATGTAAATTGGCTGTCGTAAATATTTACGATTCAAACATTTCCTTTGTTCAGCATTGACCAATGGCGCCGCGTCTGGTAGCAGGGTGGGGATAACGTAAATACTCAATCATTTCCTTGATTTTGATCATTGCTGTCTGGGGTCCCTGGTGGAAGTATTACGTGGTTATTCAGATGTGTTTTCGAGTCCAATGATGCTGCAGCATGTATTTATTATCAATTGCGTTTATGTTTTCAATTGATAAGTTAATTGTAGAATGTAATAGCATTGTAGACATCATTCCAAATGCACAGTGTTTCGTTGGCCAATGAGAGCACTCCCTTTGTTTCGTAGGTTATTGGAAGGGGTAACGTGCAGCGGCACGGTATTATGTGGAAGCGTAAATTCCATTCTTGAATTCTCAGGGTTGTCATACGCTTTCGTCGACACGTTCGATACACTCCCCCCAGTGCAGTCTCGACTGTGCTCAGCTACTTCGTCGGGCGTGTCCTTTTCCGATGTCTGAGTTCTGAATCGGGTGTCTTCGCAACTGGTACAGTTTCGTTAGTTGTTGGTGTGGCAGGCAGGATGACTGCGATTTTGACTGCCGGCCTTACGTATATCCCAGTACTGGTTTGGATCCGAGCAGTTCTGACTTGTCCATCAGCTGCAGGTGTTGCTTCGAGGATACGGCCACGTGGCCAACTGTTTCGAGGCAGTGCTGGGTCCATGATGATCACTAGGTCATCCTTCTTAATTGGTGTAGTTGGATGGTGCCATTTTTGTCGGGCAGCCATGGTAGGTAGGTATTCGCGCAGCCATCGCCTCCAGAAGGTGTCTGCAAGTTGTTGTCCGATGCGCCACTGGCGGCGTAGGCATACTTCCTCTTCTTTTTTGTCGTAGAAGGATAATTGGGGGCGCTTCCCGGCCGATCCCAGCAAAAAGTGGTTGGGTGTTAGAGGTTCTTCATCACGCGGGTCGACTGAAATATGGGTGAGTGGTCGGTTATTTACCACAAACTCGGCTTCTGCAAGTGCTGTGCGTAGAGTTTCTTCTTTTGGTGCTCTTTCTTTGAGTGTTGCGCTTAGGGCTTTCTTTACTGATCGTACTAGTCTCTCCCAAGCTCCCCCCATGTGGGGACTCAGCGGTGGTATAAAGTGCCACTCGATGCCCTGGGTAGCTATTGCGTCAATCATTCTGGCGTCTTGACTTATTGACAGCAGGGCGTCCCTCATCTCGGTGTCAGCTCCGTGAAAATTTGTTCCGTTATCCGAGTACATGGCTGTGGGTTGTCCTCTGCGGGCGGTCATTCTTTGAAGGGCCATGATGGCCGAGTCGGCAGTCAGTGAAGCGGCTAGTTCTAGGTGAATGGCGCGCGTTGAGAGGCAGGTGAAGATGGCTCCGTATCGTTTTTCTCGATGCCTACCGACCGTGATAGCCATAGGGCCGAAATAGTCAAGCCCGCAGTGTGTGAATGGACGGACGTGATGCATCAGGCGGGGTGGTGGTAATGCGCCCATTAGAGGTGGAGTCGGTTTGCTGCGTCGTATGAAGCAAGTGGGGCAGACGTGCGTTATTTTCCTGATTGTTGTGCGTATTCGTATTATGAAGAAATGATTGCGTATTTCTGCAATTGTTTTCTCAGTACTAGGATGATCCGCCTTTTTGTGGTAGTGACTGATTAGGAGCCGAGTGTAGGGTTCGTCGCCGTCCAGTATTATGGGGGTTCGGGCCACACTCTTTGTTCTTTCCAAGGCTCGTAGTCGGGTCCCCATTCGTAGAAGGTCGTCTGGTCCAAAGAAGGGGTTCAGCGAGTTGAGGCGACTGCCAGTAGGTAGTTTTTGACCTTGTCGGATGGTGTGTAGATCAGTTGTGAAAGCGTTTTCCTGGGACCTTTTGATCCATTTTTGTTCTGCTGCTTTTATCTCCTCGGCTAGTAGTGGGCCTTCTACTGGTTTGTTGGGCCCCATCTTGCATCGTCTGATAAAACGGAGGATCCAAGCTGTGGAGCGGATTAGCCGGTGCCATGAGGAGAACCGCTCTACTAATGGGAGTGCTTCGCCCTTGGTGGACACAAGGCCAACGTAGTGAGGTTTGACTTCTAGTGTTAGGTCGTCAGGCCTGTGGGCGGGTGCCCGTTCTTTCGGCCATGCACCCTCCGGGGAAGTGAGAAAGGCTGGGCCGGTAAACCACCTTCCTTCTGGTGTTAGGTCTGGCACCTCTAAGTCTCGTGTTCCTATATCAGCTGGATTGAGTTTTGTGGGTACCCATTTCCAGTCGGGTATGTTGGTTAGTTCGTCTATTTCGCCCAATCGGTTTGCCACAAAGGTTGAGTAGGCGCGTGGGTCGGTGCATAACCAGCATAGTACAGTTGTGGAGTCTGTCCAGAAGCAGGTGCGGGATATCAGGGCTTTGCTTTCCTTTTGGATCGTCTGGGCTAGTCTCGCTGCTATGAGGGCGGCTTGAAGCTCGAGGCGTGGAATGGAGAGAGGCTTCAGTGGTGCTACCTTGCATTTACTTGCAAGGAATGTTACTCGTAAGGATCCATTTATTTCTTCGGTGAAGTAGGCCACGGCACAGCAAGCTTGCTCCGATGCGTCGCAGAAGAGGTGTAGAGTTACGTTGTTCTGTTTGTTTGAGAGGCAACGTCTCGGGATTGAGATGCTGTTTGTGTGCAGCAGGCTCAGCCAGTCTGTCCATCTCTGGGCGTGTTCGGGGGTAATGGGTTCGTCCCAGCCGACGCTTGAGCGCCACACTGCTTGCAGTAGCATCTTAGATCTGATGGTAAGGCAGGCAACGAAGCCGACTGGGTCAAAGATCTTCATTACTATGGATAATAGTTGCCGCTTGGTAGGTTGTGTGGCCGTGTCGGGGGAGATCGCCTCGCGAAATGAGTACAGGAAGCGGTCTGTGGTGGGGTCCCAGATCAAACCAAGCACTCGTTCTGTCTCTGGACCTCCACTGCTGATCTGTATCGCGGAGCTGGCACGGTCTTCTATGGGTACGCCAGCTAGGGCCACCGGGCTATTAGACGCCCAATTTGTCAAGTGGAACCCTCCTTTCGTGAGGAGGGCACTTACACTTTGGGCGAGTGTAGCGGCTTCATTGGGTGTGTCTGTTGCATCTAGGTAGTCGTCCATGTAGAACTTGGTGCGTACGGCTTTTGCGGCGGCCGGGTACTCGTGCTCGTATGTTTCGGCCACTTTATTTCGGACGAATTGGGCACTGCTTGGGGAGCAGGTGGCTCCGAACATCATTGATGACATTTGATAGGTGTCTGGTTCATGATGGGGTGATGTCCTCCACAGGAAAAGCTGGGACGGCTGGTCTTCTCGCCTTATTTTTATTTGCAGGAACATTTCTTTGATGTCTGCAGCAATGGCGATGTTTCCTTCCCGGAAGCGTATTATATTCCCCAGGAGGGAGGACAGCAGGTCAGGACCAGTAAGCAGCTGATCATTGAGGGAGGTTCCTCGGCATCGGCTTGCAGCATCGAATACCACTCTGATTTTTCCTGGCTTATTTGGGTTGATTACTGCGAAGTGAGGCAGGTACCATTTGCGAGGTGTGGTGGTGGAAGCTTCATGGCCTGATAGCTTCTTGGCATAGCCTTTGTTGAGAAGTTGACTTATTTTGTCATTGTAGGCCACTGCTAGATTTTTGTCTTTTGCTAGCTTTTTCTCCAGAGACAGAAGTCGCTTCAGCGCACACTGCCGATTGTCAGGTAGCGAGGCTTCTGGATTGCGCCATAGTAGACCAGTTTCCCACTTCCCTGTAGGAAGAGGACGGGTAGTTGCATTCATAAGTGCAATGGCCTGTTGTTCGCTTGCATTGACTCTGGTGGCTGATGTTACTCCGAGCGAGTCGATGGCGAAGTTGGTTTTTACTAGCTCCCTCAATTGTATGTCTGCGGCCGTTTCTGGTTGTAGTGCCAAAGTGGTAGTCGTGTTATTATCTCTGGGGTTGACTCCCCCATGAGCGATCCATCCTAGTGCGGTGCGTGATGCTATTCGCGTAGTATCATTGCATTCACGAACTTCCCTTGACACAATTAGGTGAGCGTTGTCTTGGCCTATTAGCAGCTTCGGGACGACAGACCTTCCTTGGATCTGTTGCTCCGGCAGGTTGAGGTTGCTTATTGTGCTGGCAGAGATGTGGTATGTATTACTGTTGCCCGCACCTCGTATTCTTAGTCTCACTCGTTGGGAGAGATTGTCAGAAGTGCACATTCCTTTGGCACCGTGGATTCGCAGTCCGTGAACTGGGCCGTTTGCTCCGACTTGTATTGCGGTGTCAGTGTCAACAAGTGTTACTGTGGATCCTTCGTCCAGGAGAGCAAACACTGACACTTCTTCTTTGTTGGGAGCGCTTAATATTACTGGCGCAATTTTTAACAGTACTCTCTGTCCGGAGTCCTGGCGTCACAAGTTGACATTTTCCACGGTGCTTTTTCGTACGAACTCGGGATTATGTAGCAGGGGGTGGTGTGGGGATCGGCAATCCCCTACTTTGCACCATTGGTTTATTTTGCAGCTTCGTGAGTGGTGTTTTTCTAAGCACTTGCGGCATAACCTTCCCATGCGTACAGTTTCCCATCGAAGTTCAACATCTTTGGCTGCGAATTCTTTGCATTCGCGGGTTTTATGATCGCCGCCACATTGGGCGCAGCTTTCGTTGGCTGTTTTTCTTTTTCGGCTTGGTCCAGGGTAAGTATGTGCCTCATTCATTTTGCGTTTCATCGGGGCGATCTTTTCTTTCGGGCCGTCCCCGATTTCTTCTTGATGTCCGGCATGTATTTGCTCATGGCTCGGTAGAAGTCGCATGCGATCACTATCTTCTTCCTCCTGGTACCCGGCATGTATTTGTTCACGGCGTGGTCGGGATCGTATGTGGTCCACCATCCCGCTGTTTGGAATTGCGTTTGATACCTCTTTCAGAAAGGCAGCGAGCTGGGTTATGGTGGCCGGGGCATGTTGTTTGCGGATCTCGATTAGCCATGCCAGCCGCAGGGAACTCGGCATTTTGTCAGTGACGTCGTTCAGTAATGCAGGATTGGTGAGATAACCTTCGGTTTTCAAGATCCGGAGGGATGCCACCAGGTTTTGCACCGTCCCGGAGAAATCTGCCAGGTCCTCGAGTGATACCTCGGTCGTGAGGTAAGGTAGCTTTTTAACCTTGTCTAGCATAAATTTTGCTATGGAGTTAGCGCTGCCGTATCGCTGCTCGAGGACGCTGATGATCTCTGGAACTTGCGCAGGATCCATTAGTAGGGGACCCACGGTATCTCGCGCCTTGCCTTTGAGGGCACGCTGCAGCCGGATGAGATTTTCGCTCGGAGTCAATTGGCAGGTGGCGGTGGATTGAGCGTACTGTGCCTTCCAGGTAGGCCACTCGAGGGGGTCTCCGGAGAAGGTAGGCAAATCTTTTGCTGTGGATTGCCTGGCGATTAGGGCTGCCATTCTTGAGTCATCTTCTAATGTGCGAGGGCTATCTTGCGTTCTGGAGGAGCGGAGCGCCTCTGCCATCACAGAGGCGATCTGGGCCAGTGGGTCGTTGCCGTGCTGCAACCATTCTCGGGTGTGCCGTGCTGTCTCGTTGGCTGTATGCGGTGGTGTAAACAATGGGGAATCCTGGCCGGAGGAGGCTGGCTGTTGCTGGTACCCCGTTGTATTGTAAAGTGGGCGCTCGGGTCCGAGATGGCTGTATTCGGTCGTAGGGATGTTTTTTGCAGGGCCCGTCAGTAGTGTGTAGCCTTGGGTGGCGGCATATCCAGTTGGATCGGTTACTGTAAATTCATTGGTAGGCTGACCGACTTGTGTGTGCATTTGAGTAGTTGCATATCTCGTTGCAAACTCTCCGGCTGGTCTTTTTACTTGAGTGGCATATCTCGTTGCGAACTCATTAGTAGAAGGGCCGGTCGGTGCGTGCACTTGAGTTGTTGCATATCTCGTTGCAAACTCTCCGGCTGGCTTGTTTACTTGAGTGGCATATCTCGTTGCGAACTCATTAGCAGAAGGGCCGGTTGGTGCGGGCACTTGAGTTGTTGCATATCTAGTTGCAAACTCTCCGGTTGACGGACCGTCTGACGTGTGTACTTGAGTGGCATATCTCGTTGCGAACTCATTAGCAGAAGGGCCGGTTGGTGCGGGCACTTGAGTTGTTGCATATCTAGTTGCAAACTCTCCGGTTGACGGGCCGTCTGACGTGTGTACTTGAGTGGCATATCTCGTTGCGAACTCGTTAGTAAACGGGCCGGTTGGTGCCTGGACTTGAATTACTGCCTGACCGAGGTTGGCTCGCAGGGTCGGGCTGGTTGGTGCTGGCTCCTCGGCAGGTTGGCTGACTGCTTGGCGTGTCGCAGCGTTCAGGGCTGCGAGCAGATTGGCTGTCTGCTTGGCGTGACGTCTGTCCCGAATGCGCATCTCTCGGCGCAGTAATCGCAGGGAGTCTTCAGTTGATTCAGAAGTTGTTTCGCTGCTTTTACTGTTGGATTCGTGGAGGCTCTCGGAGACAGATTCTGGAGCTGGTCGGTCAAGCTTGATGAGATCAGAGTTCCTGGCTGGGCTCGCACTAGATAGATCGTGGACCTGGCGGGGTCCTCTAGATGGCGTCTCATCGGTGTCTACGGTGTGTGGGCCCGGGGTCCGTAGGGGCGCCACTGGCATATTTCGGCTTGTCCCCGGGGCGTCAGGTTTAGATTTAGACAGCGATGTATCAGAAGATGTCGGGGTCTTGCAAAATTAGGGAGCTGGACACAACTTGGCACGCCAATGTCCTTAACTTCTGGATTTAATGATTCTAAGTTAAATTAGCAAAAACTGACTCTATAACTGTTGTAAAAACACTTAAAAGACTTGCAGACTTTTGGAGACTTTTGGAGACTGTTGGGGTCAGGATAATGGGATACTGAGAGAAAGGTAGAACAGAATTTAAACTGATTAAAAAACACTTTTAAAGTAGGTTAGAACTTGGAGACTTCAGTTTCTTGGAGACTTGTGACTTCTTGGCTGGTAGTTTTTGAACTGATTTCCTACCGGTTTGCCGTTTGTTTTATAGGGCAAATCCGGGTTGGACTTTTGGAACACAGAACCTCCCTGTTTCTGAAGGGTGCTTGCGTTTACGTATTTTTCCCAATCGCTATGATTTTCGAGCAGATGTGTTAAAAATCTGTGTGATAACCTTTGCCAAGACAGTCCTGTTCCAATAAACCGAAGTCTCACATAATTTTTATTGTTTCAACAAGAAAAGGTACAAGTTTACAAATGTGATACAAGATACAATATCTAGAAGTAAATATTTTCTTAAAGTGCAATAATCACTGGTAGACGACAGTTTTTTGAGGTGTTATTGTAGTATATACCTATTTTTAGGTGATGATATATATTTCTTGATTCAAATTATTCCCGATTTCCCGAAATTTAGCTCCGAGTTTTTCGGAATGTAAATTGGCTGTCGTAAATATTTACGATTCAAACATTTCCTTTGTTCAGCATTGACCAATGGCGCCGCGTCTGGTAGCAGGGTGGGGATAACGTAAATACTCAATCATTTCCTTGATTTTGATCATTGCTGTCTGGGGTCCCTGGTGGAAGTATTACGTGGTTATTCAGATGTGTTTTCGAGTCCAATGATGCTGCAGCATGTATTTATTATCAATTGCGTTTATGTTTTCAATTGATAAGTTAATTGTAGAATGTAATAGCATTGTAGACATCATTCCAAATGCACAGTGTTTCGTTGGCCAATGAGAGCACTCCCTTTGTTTCGTAGGTTATTGGAAGGGGTAACGTGCAGCGGCACGGTATTATGTGGAAGCGTAAATTCCATTCTTGAATTCTCAGGGTTGTCATACGCTTTCGTCGACACGTTCGATACAACTAGTATTATATAATAATATTAAGAAATATATTAAGTTTTTCGTTATTCCGTCTCTGTCCTCTTCAATTGTTTTGGGAGTGGACTTTTGGAAGCAATTCGACGTGGCCCCTCAGTTGTTTCCAAAAGTTGACAGCAATGTTAATTGTGGGAAGGTTGTCAGTGAGGTTCGCAAATTAACATCAGCTTCCTTGCTGTCCCCCCAAGACAATCTCAAATTAAATTCGCTTATAGTAAAGTTTAAATCAATTTCTTTCGAAGACCGTGGTTTAGGTAAAACACATTTAGTTCGTCATAAAATAAATACAACAGGGGATCCTATTAAGCAGCGTTACTACCCATTGTCTCAAACTCGCCAGAGACAATTGGAAGAACAATTAAAAGAAATGTTGGATCTAGGTGTTGTCCGTCGTTCTCGTTCGGCTTGGTCAAACCCAGTTTTAATTGTTCCTAAGAAGGATGGTTCTGTCAGATTTTGTTTGGACTCGAGGCGCTTAAACAGCGTTACATTGGCAGATTCCTACCCGCTCCCTTATATTTCGCGTATTTTAGATAAACTTAGGGGTGCTCGTTTTATTTCATCTGTAGATTTGTCGAAATCATTTTGGCAGATTCCCTTGGATAAGGAATCCTGTCCTAAAACGGCTTTCGTTGTACCAGGCCATGGTTTGTTTGAATTTGTGAGGATGCCTTTCGGTCTTAAGAATGCTCCCAGCGAATTGCAGCGTCTTGTGGATGCTCTTTTCGGTCCTGAGTTCGACGAGAACGTCTTTTGTTATCTCGATGATTTAATTATTATTTCGGAAGATTTTGAATCGCATTTGAAGATTTTGAATAAAATTTATGAACGTTTAAGAGATGCGGGTCTAACAGTTAACCTCAAAAAGTGTGAGTTTTGTAAAGAAGAATTGAAGTATCTAGGTTATGTCGTTGACGCGAAAGGTCTTCGTACAGACCCCGTTAAATTAGAATGTATTCGTACTTACCCTACCCCTAAGAATTCGAAGCAAATTAAAGCTTTTATAGGTCTTTGCGGTTATTACAGGCGTTTTATTAAAGATTTCTCTACTATTGCGGCCCCGTTAACAAAACTCACTGGTTCTAGAATGGGAATAAGTAATTTTTCTTGGTCTACAGAAGCAGAAGACGCGTTTAAAAAATTAAAAAAAGCTCTAACTTCTGCTCCCGTTATTAGTTGTCCAGATTTTTCTTTGCCCTTTACTATCCATTGCGACGCGAGCAACGTTGGAATCGGCGGCGTGCTTACCCAGGTGTTTGACGGTGAAGAACATCCTGTTTCCTTTTTCTACGGCGTTACGGAGCGCGAACTCCTTGCGGTGTTAGATTCAGTGAATCATTTCAGGCCTTACGTAGAAGTTGTTCATTTCACAGTGGTGACGGATCACTCCAGTTTGCAGTGGTTGGTTTCGTTGTCCAATCCAACTGGTAGACTTGCTCGTTGGTCTACGCGTCTTTCTCAGTATTCTTTTGATGTGGTGCACAGAAAGGGTAAATTAAATACTGTTCCAGATGTTCTTTCTCGTAAAGACGATTTTACTGTTGCTGCCATAGATTCTACGCCCACAACTTCGGATAGTTGGTATAGTAATTTGTTTTCCAATTGTACGAATAATCCCCAATGTTTCAATAATTTCCAAATTAAAGATAATTGTTTATTTCGACATTCTAAATCTCGTTTCGCTTTGCAAGAGGATACAGCCTGGAAGCTGGTTGTGCCTTTTGAGGACCGTAACGCTATTTTAAGTAAAGAACACGAGTCTATTAGCTCTTGCCACCCAGGTGTATTCAGAACTTATAAGAAAGTTCAACTCCGTTATTTTTGGCCGGGTATGTATAATGATGTCAAAAAGTTTGTTAATAAGTGTAAAACGTGCAAGGCACATAAAATAAATACATCTGCGCCGGCTGGTATTTCTACGAATCCGAAAATAGTCAACAGGCCGATGCAAATGTTGTCTATCGACCTTGTTGGTCCTTTTCCACGTAGTTACGCAGGATTTATGTACATTCTTTCAGTTGTTGACGTTTTTTCGAAATATACTTGGATTTTTCCGCTCAGAAATGCCACTGCTAAAAGCATTGTAAAAAATGTTGAACAATTTATTTTTCTAGTTCACGGTGTTCCACAAACCTTTGTGTGTGATAATGGTAAACAATTTGTTTCAAAAGAGTTCAAACAATTGTTGGCCGATTATAATGTTCCTATGCCTTTTTATAACGCCTATTACACCCCGCAAAATAATGTAGTTGAGCGGTATAACCAAACTATCGGGACTGCTTTGTCTATCTTGACCGAGTCTGACCATCGTAATTGGTCTAGATTTCTGCCTCAGATTCAGTCAGCCTTGAATAATACGGTAAATTTCGCAACAGGTTTCACACCTTTTTTCCTTATGCACGGCAGGGAACAAATTATTGACGGTAAATTACACAAAATTAATGTATCTTCTAGTGTCGCGGACATACCTTTAGATCAGTCTAGAGCCGACTTTGCAAAAAAGTTGGAAGACTTAGTTCCTATTTATGAACAAGTCTCAAATGCATTAGTACAGGCCTTTAAAAAGAATGCCCAACATTATAATTTACGCCGTAAATCCGTGGTTTATGACATAGGTGATATAGTTTGGAGGAAGAATTTTGCTCAATCCAGCGGTCCGGATTACTTTTCCCATAAGTTGGCTCCTAGATTCGTTCGTAATGTTATAAAAAATAGAGTCTCGGATTTAGTGTACACCTTGGCAGATATGCAAGGAAAAATTGTAGGTAATTTTCACGTCAAAGATATTGTTCGGATAGATTAGTTTTGTTTTTTGTTCTTCAAGGAGGCCAATGTTGTAGTGTGTAGGCCTACCAACCCTTCACACTATTACGTTTGTTTCTTTTAGTGAATGTTCTGGTCTCTTGCTTTGGAGTTTGGTACCTCCAAATCTGGTGCTCAGTACAGACACGTAATTCTAGTTTATCGACGATAAACCGTTTATTTACCCTCCGTAAACTGGAATGTGATCCTTGCGGTCACTGGCGCCCAAATTTTGTTAGTTAAGTCTTTCTTTCCTTCGTTACTTTACCTTTTTTTTGTTATTAATAACATACACTAGTTTCGAGCTTTTTGCATTATTAAATGTATGAATATTTTGGTAATAATATACTGATTCACACACACACACACTGATTTTATACTTTGTTCCGTCTGTATAACGGATTAATCTGTAATACTATTATTTTTAAGTTTATGCCCTTCTTTCTTGAGTGCACTGGAGGTCCTTTTCATAGCCCATAACCCATAGAACCTCCAGGGAACTTAAGAAGGAATATCTTGGAATTTTGCGTTTCAGAGACTTGAGCTACTTTCTGATGCGCAAGAGTTCTGTTAATTGTATTATTGATAGTTTGTATTTCATAAATTTAAGTAAGGTATAGTTTTCTATAAGTTCCTTATATAAGTCTTAGTTCATAAGAAAGTTGTTTTGTCTCTACAAACTAAGTACTGCTTCGGCGTGCTTAACTAATAATTAATTCCTTTGGAATTATCACTTTGCCTCTAATACAGGAAAGTGTGTTCTGTATAGTTTTTTGAAGTCTAAATAATATAAGCATTAGTGTCTTACTGTTAATACCAGTATTAGACTATAAATTAAGTGATGTTAGTGTCATTCATTAAAATTTTGGATTGATCACCCCGAGAATAGTGTCAACTCACTGAAAGCCATAGTTGATCACACATGTTTGTTTTGTTTGTACAAGAAATGCTGACTTTTTTTTCCACACGTGGAGTGTTTTTTAAGGAATGCCAGCTTGGGTATTGCCTTGGTCTCATTTTTTTTACAAACAATGTCACTCTGTTGAGTGTTTGCTGCAGATTGTTTTACGGATTTTTGTATATCCTAAGCCGTGAGCTTAACTTTCTAGTTGCTGTTTTTGCTTTTGAGTACCAATTGACTAATGTCATGATCTGATAGATAGATAGGTTTTGTGATATGTAAATCCTAATCTGACCTTGATTGGCAGGTATTTGTTGTTTTATAAATCCTGACCTGATTTGATTTTTGAAAAATGGGTAATTTAAATATTATTCCAGTTTGACGACCTTTTACGAATAGGTATTTCTTTGGAATTGTAAAGCCTGGTTCAAAAATGACAGATAAATGATCTGTCCACGTCCATTAGACAGTTTGTAAACTGATTCTATATTACCTATAACACAGAAAAGTATTTTCTTGTGTCCTAGTTTTGCCAACATTGAACTCCATTGTTCTGAGTTGAAAAATGTATATATATATATATAAAGATATTTTCATTATTTAGTCTTGTTTAATTTTAAGTATTGTTTAATTTTAAGTTTTGTCATAAGAATGTTAAACCGGATGGACATAGTTAGATAGGTTACTCTTTTTGCTATTTAATTATAGCGTAAATTCAGTGTAAGTGAGGGCTGTTTAACCACCCTAAAGTGAAGCCAAATTGGCATTTATTTCCTGTGCAAGGAAAAGTGATCAAATTTTTTTTTCTTTTCTACAAACTATTTGGTTGTGTTTTTTTTTCAAAATAACAAATGTTGAGTATTTTATAAGTATAGCTTATGTTAAGTTGACACGAAAACAACAGGTCTCCTTTTAAGTAAATTCAAAACTTTATTTAATTTAGTAGTTGATGGCTGACTCCTTGTTTTCGTGCCTTTCTTTTCTTATTTGTTCTTTATTATTAAGAAATTTATTTTTAAGAAACTTAGTTTTAAGAAATTTAGTTCTAACTTGTTATTCTAATTACTAATTAATGTTTTTGTTCTCATTTTTCAAGATACCTGATGGACTCATAGTTTAGTTAGTTATTGGACTTAGTTTTTCATGTTTGAGGGCAAACATTTTCGTGGGAAGGGGGGAATTGTCACATAAATCTTATGTGACTGGTGCAGTTCTTGCCTATTTGGTTATTTTGTCTATGGTTTTATTTTGGTTGTCTGGCAATTCTTTTTGATAAGAAAAATGCGAGTTTGTCTATGGTCACTTCCTTTTCTCCTGGCGACGGGCTAGCCGGCTGAAAAATTAGTCACTGACTATGAAAGTCTTTTATTGAAAATATCATGTGAATCCAAGTGGATTTTGTCTTGTAAAGGTCGCGGGGCGTTTTACCGTGTCACGAGAAGTTCGTGCACGTTTTTATTTTGGTGGATCGGTGAATCTCACCTGTTACTGTGTTGGCGGATCGCCATGTTTTGTGAAAAGTATTTGAATGGACAGCATATCGTTAAATGACTGGTCCTGGCAGTGGCTTTTGATTATGCCTTTGGGTGACCCCGCGTCGCGAAGCCACGGATGGGTGTAAGCTCCGTGAGACGATATCTGTAGGCCTGGCAGACTATTTGGGGCCACGTGCTGTTGGTGTGGAAAGGGTGGAGGCCGCCTGGGATGGAAGTAGCGGCACCGAATTGTCACATAGAAGGATGACCCTGGCTCCCCGGTTCCCTGGTTTCTGCGTGAAACGTCCCGATATCGTCGCACTCCGCGAACCCAGTGTTTAGTTAGGATAACCTTTCTTTTTCCCGGAGTCCATCTGGTATGTTTTAGTGTTTGTTTGTTTTGATTAATTTTGATGGCCGTGATTGATGGCCCTAACTTTGATGCCGACAATATAGTTTTTTTTGAACAGTTCATACTCTTTTATTTATCTAAAATTCCTCTTACACTGACAGAAATCCCCACAAACCTGAGCGGAGCTCGCAGCCGTTACAATTAATAATTTTGCTGTAGCACATTTTTGAAAAATGACCAAAGGAATGACATTTGTGGCACTTAACTCTCATTGCAGGACATTTAGTACGATGAATTTCTCCACATCTTTTACATGATTGTTCTTTTGAATGACTTCTCTGCGAGAATTGAAATGATTTTTCCTTTCCGACTGGATTATGACTTGTGTACTGGTTTGACTGACTTCCGAATCGGTTCCTTGATTGACTTCTTTGGTTTATTGACGGACTTCTTCGGTTTCTTGACGTATTCCTATATTTATCTCGACGACTGTGAATATTATGTATTTCACTAGTAGAATGAAATTCTTCCTGAAGTTCTAAAATAGCCTCATTTGACAATAACATATTTTGAGCAATATTGAATGCTTTGTCAGTGTCAATATCGGGTTGTTGTAATAGATTTTCTCGAATTCTGAAGTGTTTTTTATGCATATTTATGATAAAAATATCTTTTAAAATATCATCTGTCATATTTCCAAATTCACATGACGCAATGTATTTACGAAGTGACAATAAAAAATCTTGAAAATTTTCATCTTCTTTTTGTCTTCTTGTGAAAAATTTATACCTTTCCATTGTTTTATGTTTTTTCGGCATAAAATAATCTTCAAACTTCTTAATTACTATGGCGTATTTTGCTGTTTTATTATCGACATCAGTCCATGTGTTGAAAATTTCTATCGCGTTTTCTCCCATCGAAAATAAAAGTAGAGCGACTTTTTTCGAATCCGTGGCTGTTTCATTATTGCTTGCTTGCATAAACAGTTCAAATTTCAAAATCCACTTCGACCAATTATGTGATAAATTTCCATTGAAATCCATTGGTGGACACGCAACACTCGCCATTTTTAATTTTATCACTTTTAATCTTTGCAATCCGTGTAATTTATTATTTTATAAGAAACTTTACACTTAATGATTATGTTTTTCACTTCTGACACCATATTATAATGTTGGTTTTAACATTAAAAGACTTTGTTATTTTAGATAACATTTATTAGGATTTGTCGACATACTTGAAAAGACAGAGTACTGCAAGTGACCTTCCGTTTCCGGATTTGACATAGACTTTTATACATAACAAAGACAATTTTGTCATAGACATTTTTATACATAACAATTATAAGCAATAATTATTAGCCTGAAACACTCATCAACATTGAAAAAATCTCCCGAGAAAAGATAAATACCGCCGACGGGACTTGAACCGTTTTGTGAGTCGTTGGCAGTTTTTGCTCCTTCTAAAACTATTCTTATTCCAATATATATAACAAGATAATAGCGGAATCTGTATCAATAAAACATGTTAAAAATAGTAACTATCCTCCATGGTATACAACCTCTCTTATCAAAATAATTAAAGAGAAAAGCAAATTTCACAAAAAATTTAAAAAATTCATTAATCATTGTGACTACCAAACTTTTTCTCTATTACGATCAAGGCAAAAAATAATAACACAAGAACTTTACATTAACTATATTCGTAATACGGAAAGAAGCATGTATGGTAACCAAAAACTTTTCTGGAGTCACTTTAATAATCTAAAAAAAGCAGATCATCACTTCCTAGATTAATGCACCTTGAGGATAAACTAGCAGAAAATGGACAAGAAATCTGTAACTTGTTCGAGGAATATTTCCGATCTGTATATATATCTGAAAACAATTTTACCACTTCAGAAGTACCAGATATATCAAACAATATAAACATCACTTCAATTGAATTTACAAAGGAAATTGTATTACGAGAAATAAGGGCCCTTGACATAAATACGAGCGCTGGATGTGATGATATTCCATCCTACTTTATTGTAACTCAGTATTATGTTTAATAAATCAATGCTTGAAGGCATTGTACCAGATATCTGGAAAAAGCTTTCATAACTCCAATCCACAAAAATGGTGATAAAAGTAATGTTAAAAACTATCGACCCATTTCTAAAATAACCAATTTTTAGTAAATCAATGGAAAAAAATAGTCTGTCGATGTTTAAGTTCACAACAAAACCATATTATAACAAAACAACAACATGGTTTCATAAAAGGCAGAAGTGTAGAAAGTAATCTTGTTTTATTCACCGATTTTATTGTTAATCACATGGACAACCGCACTCAAGTAGACGCTCTGTATACTGATTTTTCCAAAGCTTTTGATAAAATCAATCAAAAATTATTAATGAAGAAACTTTGGTCTATTGGCATACATGGTAACTTGTTTCGCTGGGTAACTTCGTAAATACTTAAAAGATTACAAGCGGTAGCAATAAAGGGTTTTAAATCTGATTTCAAAGAAATTTCATCAGGCATCCAGCAAGGGTCTCATCTCGGTCCATTATTTTTTTTATTTTACACATCTATTCATATATTAACATAGTGAATGTCGTAAAATACTGCAAATTAGAATTATTTGCCGATGACACCAAACTGTACAAACCCATAAATGACCTAAATGATTGTATCACATTACAAGATGATTTGAACAGCGTAGCTACGTATTGTGAGAATAACCAGTTATTTTTAAACGGTTTAAAGTGTCATCACATCATATTCACAAGAAATGACAAAAAAATTGTACATCAATATCTGTTAAATGAAAACAAAATTGAAACCTGCTCCAATATTCGTGATTTAGGTGTGATTCTCGATAGTAAGTTACAATATCAATACCATATCAATCAAATAACAAATAAAGCAGCTAAAATGCTTGGTTTCATCATAAGAAATACAAAATAATTCACAAACACTGTAATTATCAAACAACTATACTTTGCGTATGTACGAAGCCGAGAGTTAGTTTAGAGTTTGCGTCAACTGTGTGGTCTCCATTTTATGCAGTACATATAAACAAAATTGAATCGATTCAGAAAAAAAATCATAAAATTCCTTTCTTATAAATCGTACAATCGATTTAATAATTATCTTGATGCAATAAATTTCTTCAAATTTGACGCATTGAGTGTACGCAGACATTTCTCAGATGCGATGATGCTATATAAAATCGTAAATAACCTAACCGACTGTCCTGAATTATTGAACGTAATAGATTTTAAAGTACCTACACGGCACACACGTATATGTAATATTTTTAAGGAAAATCGCCGTAAAACAAATTCAAACCAAAATGCGTGCTGTGTTCAACATATAATATCATTTTCTGTGATATAGAAATCTTCAATTGTAACGAAAGTAAATATAAAAATTCTATCAAAAGTGTATTAAAAAGTATTAAATGAGTACAAAACTGCATAAATGTTATGATATATTATGTACTACCTTCCACCTGTTATACCTATGCAATATCTTTTAATGTACTATCTTTTAATTGTTGTAAGATTACTGTTTAATTTCTAGATACACAATGTAATAGTATAATGAGAAAATCTATAATTGGTTTCTCAGTTAGGTAAATTATGCATGTATAAATTAATCATTATTGTAAACTGTTGATTTCCCTAAAATAAAATAAATAAATAAATATTGTTTTGTTTTCTGGTCACAAAAGGTGTATTGTGTTGTGCCTTGGGGATGCTTTCCCAACCCCTGATCTTCCGGGAGTCACTTTTCACCGCTGATTCCCAGATATTTATGTGCACAGTTTACACCCGCGCTGTGCAAGCAGGTACCCTACAGTGCATCGGACCAACTGAACACAATGACACATAATTGTATTTAGTCGACATAAGGTAGGTAGGGAAAAAAAGTATGTGTGAGTAGGAATTAAAATTTTGGAAAAAGGAACAAGGATGAATGCTAAGAACCAACACCCCCAGATCTCCCTCCTGACCTCTCAGATGGAAAAAAAATAGAAATATTAAACTGTAAATCATTCTGACTTCAACTGAAAAAAAAAGAAAGTTAATAAAATAATTCGTCTCGCCTGTGACTTCAGAGTACCCACCAGCACTTTCTCAACATCCTCCATCAACCTTTTTCTCCTCATTCCCACAGTATATGCCCAAAAACTGAGCAAGATACCTAAAACCATTCATCCTCTTGAATTTGTCTTATCAAACAAAAAGAGCCTTTCAATCTAGCGGAGATGTAAAAACCGAGGGTCCTTTCCGAATCTCCGTTGAATTCTTCACAGGTGCAGCGTGCAGCCACCAACAACTTTATCACAACATCCTTATATTACAATTTTTTATGTCATTTTTATGCCCATCCCAGAAATCCTATCTTCACTTTCAACCCCTTAACATATCGGCAATCCCATAAAAGCCGTTGGAGGCTAAATTACAAGGACTCTTCTAAGCTCATCGTTTCCTGGAAGCTCTCTCAATCTGTTGTCATCGCCTTTGAAGGACAACTCTTTTCTCTCATATATATATTTTTTTTCAAGTTATTTCCTTTAAAATGTTCACTTTTGCTACGACTCAATGCTTCAGTTGCTACCGTTTTTGTCGCACCAAAGCAGCATGCAGATCCCCACCTAGATGTTTTAAATGTGGAGAAAACCACCAAGCTGACTGATGTCCTTCTTTCTCCCCACATAAATGTTTAACTGCTCTCACTCCGCCATTAACTCTTTTGCAAAGAACAATCAGGCCAAAAAAATATTAAATTTTCTATGGCCTTTCAGAACTTGCATTTTCAGGCTTCTAAACTATTCCTGCCTTAAGTATATATCTGCATTACTTTATTTTTTAATTGAGTTCTTAAATAAGCAAATTGCTCTACCCCACCCTGTATTCGATATACCCCATTTTGCTCACTCAACTTGCATAACATCGATGGATAATTTTTGCGGCAAATAGGCGCTAAAAGAACAATTAATTCCCAATTGGACAGAGTTTTAGTACAAAACCACTGTCGGGTATATTTTTATTGAAAACCGGCATGATTTGAAGACCATTTGTCATAATATTCAACAAAAAAAGAATAGAAATCTAAAAAACTTTATCGTATCGAATTTAGATTGGCCCATTATTTTTTCTTTGCTATACCTTATATTCGCTATTCTAATATGTTTTTGGGTGCACGTATTTTTTTTAACAATATACCTACTTAATATAACCAGACGTCCCGTTTTCACAGGAACAGTCCCGTTTTCCGGCTGTGTGTCCCGGTGTCCCCGAACACAGCTTCGGGACGCCAAAATGTCCCGTTTTCGAAAAGAAACCATTGTGCGCCTACACAAACATACTGTTGGAAGTGTTTATTAGTTGATGTATGAGTGGATGGAGAGTGTTTGATGAGGAGATCCTCTCCACGTCAGGCAGGATTGCCTTCATACCTTACCGATATTGAGGTTAAAATGCTCCTTGAGATCACGGCACTTCCAAGCCGTGATCTTGTGTTCAGGCTTATGATAATGATGATGTTTAATTGAAAACACTTAGTTATCCACGATATTAAGTTTTATTTAAAATATTATTTACAACGAATATACATTCGCGTACAAACTGGTAGTGAGGTAAAATTGCCGTGCAACCGGATGGATCGAGTACTAGAAGCGGAATAATCATATGATCCTATCTCGGGGCAATCGGTGACATTTAGTGTCGGTCATCTGGGATACCATACGCGTGAAAATAAGTAATGTGAATAAGTACTGCCATATACCTCCCCACCAGCGTTGCACGCGAATTACAAAATATGGCATACGAAAAGAAAATAATTATATACACCTAAATAGGGTTTAGTATGTGTCTGAGATATAAATATATACAAAATATAAACAATGTTTTACATACTTGAAAATATAATTTTTAACATAAGTAGTTTTGTGAACAATGCTAAATTTACATCATTAACTTAGAACATAACATGCTTATAAAAAAGAAAAAATAACAAAAGTTACAAAATGTTTGAACGTCTTAAAATTAATATGTTATTTGTTTACAAGTCCTAATTATCGTTAGTAATAGGAGTAAGTACCTATTTCTCAGTCGGTATTGACCGATTAAAATCATTATTACTTGTTCCTTCTTACGACTAGACATATAGTGTTGAGGTAGGTAGGTACTGCTAGAATGCGTAACGGTGATTATTTGCAAAGGCGAGTAGCTGCTGGCTGACTCGGTGCATACTTATTATGCGTTTATACAATTTCAACGAAAGTAAACATAACTATGCGTAATATTAAAATATAAATAAAATACATGAACCTTATTATTCGAAATTAACTTTATAAATCTTAGACTAAGGAGTGAATTCATTTTTAATCGAGGGAAAATAATAATTCGAATTCCAAGTGCTGTCTTTGTTTATTACCTGACTTTAGGTACGTAAGTACCTCCGCAGTGGTATTGGAATGTCGAATTATTATTTATTAAATTGTTATTGTTAAACAAATACAGTTTGTTTAGCATTTATGACGGTCCGATCTAATATGTGGCTTCTTTTTAATAAGATAACACTATGTAAAATTAATGGAGATCGGAAATTAACAGAAATTATATACCTTACTAATTTTTTAATTAGTTATTTACAAATAAAATGTAGTCTGTATACTGTTCAGAATTCGGGATACGAAAATGAATTGATGTAATATTATTATTTGTTAGAAATACTGACTACGTAATAATACAATAATTTATATGGCGGTGTTTCGCTAGCTAAATACCTAAATAAACTTAGTTTTATTTCACAGTAGTGCATTAGAATTTTAATCAATTATGAGATACAGTGATACAAATCGTATAATAAATTTTAGATACATCAATATAAGTTTTCTAATTAATTTGTTTAAACGATAACTTTCTTCATTGAAGTATTGCCAAGTATTACTTTTACGACTGGTACCTTTCAGGAAAATGTACGTGTCTTCCACAGCGTGTTTTTCTTGTTGTTATTGTGGGCGGTGTGCTTGCCGTTTTTTGTGGTATTTCCTCAGAATTTTGGAAAAATGCAGGTTTGAGTCTGTCGACCGAAACTCTTTTAGGTTTTCCATTGATAGTTATAACGTATGTTTTGTCGTCTCGTTCCTGAACTTCATAAGGTCCGTCATAGGGAGCCTCGAGTGATTTTCTTCCGCCGTCTGTGCGAAGGAAAACATGTGACGAGTTAGGTAAATCTTTGTGGATAAAAATTTTTCGATTGCTATGGTTACTAGTGGGAGTAGGCTTGATTTCTTCAAACCTTTCTTGCAGTCTTCTTATGTAGGTGTCAGGTTCTTCGCGGGGAGTTGTAGTAAAAAAATCACATGGTAATCTCAATGTTCTTCCGTAGGTGATTTCTGCGGGTGAGCATTTCAGATCTTCGCGAACGGTGGACCTAAGACCAAGAAGTATTAGTGGGAGGTTTTCCAACCAGTCCGGGTTGCTATAAGCCATAAGAGATGCTTTTAGTGTTCTGTGCCATCTTTCTATTATGCCATTTGCCTGTGGATGGTAGGCAGTGGTTCGTGTCTGCTTGATTCCGAATTTCCGCGTGAGGCTCTTGAACAGGCCTGACTCGAATTGTCGTCCCTGGTCCGTAGTGATTGTTTCCGGTACTCCGTGTCGAGCAATCCATTGTGTGGTTAGAGCGGTCGCTACCGTCTCTGCCGTCATATCCTTTAGGGGAACTGCCTCTGGCCAGCGAGTGTATCTATCTATTATTGTTAGGAGATATTTATACTCACTGCGAGCTGGCAGTGGACCGACCAAGTCAATGTGGATGTTTCGGAATCGATCTTCGGGAAGTGGATATGTTGCTGGATGTGCAGTTGTGTGTCGTGATATTTTGGCTTTTTGACAAGCGACACAATGTTTGACGAAGGTTTTGATATCCTTTGACATCTTGGGCCAGACGAATCTCTGACGTACGCTATTAGCGGTACCAGTGGTGCCTGGGTGACATATGTTGTGCACGCTACTTATTACTTGTTCTCTCATACGGGCGGCAGATTCCGTGCTCCATGAGGTACCTGAACTCTTTTTTGGCAGGGAGATGTGGTGCCAGCTTGCGAGCTCGTTCTGTTACGGGAGGTCCCCGTGTTTCAATTACATGTGTGACGTTATGTTTTTGAACGTTTTGGATTTGCATGTTGGGACGAGTTAATGACGGGTATTTATTTAATATATCCCGGTACTTCTGGCTTGTAGATATCGTCGAGATACCGGATGAGGGTCCTTGGGATTTTACTCCTTGAATCTGTCGTCCCGTGGACTGGTCCGTCAAGGTAGCATATTTTAAGTTGACACTCAGGTTGTAGTGATGCAGTAAATCCGCTCCGATAATTGCTCTTGAGACGTCAGCGACGATGAATGTCCACTTTATTTCACGTCGTAGGCCGAGTTGCAGATCAATAGTCCGGGAACCGTAGGTTTTTATGGGGGATCCGTTGACGCCGTACAGTGGGATTCGGTATGTATCTGTAGTGATGGTGTTTTTAGCCATTCGATGTGTCCTCGGTAGCACTGAAATATCGGCTCCTGTGTCGATTAAAAATTTTTGTCGTGACACGAGCTCATAAACGAAGAGGCGGTATGAATTCTGAGAACGGTCGCATGCCTCTACTGCGCGTTCCCTTTGGCGTTTCCCGACTTGTTGCTCCTGAAAGTACATGGTTGAATGCAATTGAATGTTTTCTCCCCGAATTTTTTATGGTTTCTGCAGTAGTCGTTTGTTTTGTGAAGTTTATTGTTATTGTCCGTTCGGTCGTTCGACCGGGGTCGATGTTGGCCGTCGGTATTGGAGTACGATGTCGGTGGATGACGCCATTCTCGGCGGGGGCTAGGATTACGCCGATTATAAAAATGATGTACGGGGCTATGACTGTCTCTGCGACTTGACTTTTGTTGTTTGACTTCTAGAGATAGTGCAGAAATTTGTTCACGTAGGCTCTGAAGAACGGAAGTGATGTCGGGATCTTCTCTGTAATTGTTATCTCTACGTTGATTTTTGTTTATCGCTCCGCACTCGGTCGTCTGGTAGATTTCCAGGATTTTATCGGCTGCTGACGCAAGTTGTAGTAGATTGTCGTCTGGCCGTGCGGTCAATATAGCTTGTACATGTTGGGGAAGTCTTTGTAGCCATAACGTGCGTATGATTGCGCTTTCAGCAAGCTCGGGACCGGCGAATTCGTGCATCAATCGAAGTAGTCCGGATGGTTTCCTGTCTTCCAACTGTAATCCGGTTAGTAGTCGGGTGAGACGTTTTCCTTCGGAATCTTGCAACCTCGTGATGAGTGCAGTTTTTAGGGTAGAGTACTTGTCCGTTGCTGGTGGCTTGATGACGACATCGCTGACGGTCCTGAGGGTTTCGATGTCCAGGGAGGCGACAATAATGTTGTACTTCGTGGTGTCATCTTTGATTCTTGAGTTGGAGAACTGGCTTTCTGCCTGGGCAATCCAGAGCTGTATGTTGTCACACCAGACGGGGGGTAGCTTAACTGATACGGAGTTTATGACTGGATCCATTATTGTGTAATTGACGCTGGTTCCTGATGCTGTTTCTTCTAGCGGCATATTGTCGTTGTAATATGGCAAGTGATAGGCAATGGCGAAAGCAGTAGTAGTACTGATAGACAGTGTAGATATGCAGATAAAATTATCAAAATTGTGCATAAAACAAAATAACAATAAATCTAATCCAGGTCTGAAAAGTTAAATTGATGATATCCAAAATCTTTTACAAATCCCTTATCTTTGCGTTGAAATGTTAGTACAAACATATTGTAATTGTAATTGTATTAATGCTTTGATGCAGTGCAGTTTAAAAATTTATACCGTGTAACAATATTTGCCTATTCTCGCTGGGTAGCTAAATTTCGTCGAAATGTTCGGATTATCAATTATTAACAAAGATCACTGTGAGAAGTTGAATTTGCGTTACTTGCTTTACTCCGATCTGCGGTGGATGCTGTGGGGTCGGGTGTAGGATCTCCAGGTATATGGCATCCGGGTATAGGGCATTCGGGTACCTGGGTCTGTCTGCAAAATCGCGTCTGTTGGTTAGGATACTCTGCCTTAGCTGCTGGGCTTCTTGTTTATCTGAAATTGATATTTACCGGCAATATACTATCCACATAAACAAGTAATGAGTTGCGGGGGAAGCATTATTAAGAAAGTAGTAGCGGGATGTAGGTATTTTCGTACGCTACTGAATTTGGTGGACAATAACCAATGAACAATGTTGGACAATAATGTTCTTTACTGATTTATCTTCATATGATTCTAATGTACATACTGGACCTACTGAATTTAAGTTAAAAAATTGAAATGTTACTCACAAGATTGGGGTGTCCAGGATTCCGCATTCCAGTACTCAATCCTCCGTATTGGCAGTGTTCATCATCATTAGAAATTCTCGGGGTCACCAATGTTGGAAGTGTTTATTAGGTGATGTATGAGTGGATGGAGAGTGTTTGATGAGGAGATCCTCTCCACGTCAGGCAGGATTGCCTTCATACCTTACCGATATTGAGGTTAAAATGCTCCTTGAGATCACGGCACTTCCAAGCCGTGATCTTGTGTTCAGGCTTATGATAATGATGATGTTTAATTGAAAACACTTAGTTATCCACGATATTAAGTTTTATTTAAAATATTATTTACAACGAATATACATTCGCGTACAAACTGGTAGTGAGGTAAAATTGCCGTGCAACCGGATGGATCGAGTACTAGAAGCGGAATAATCATATGATCCTATCTCGGGGCAATCGGTGACATTTAGTGTCGGTCATCTGGGATACCATACGCGTGAAAATAAGTAATGTGAATAAGTACTGCCATATAATGATAATCTTGAATACATAAATATATAAAATAGCTAACCCTAATATGACACGAAAAAACACTACCATCTTGTCAATTGTATTGTATGAAAGAATATATTGCTTTATTTCGTTTAAATTTTATTTTAATATCAAAAAAACCTTTAAATTTGAACAAGGGTCTAGAATTCCAATCGTCCATTCGATTGGTAGCTGCAAGATGAATTGTAATCTAGCCTCTTTTGTACAGTGTCTTGAGGTAATTTTTTACGAAAACAGCGCTATATAAGTTGTTCAAATTTATTATTATTATTTAGTACCTAACTTTTTTTCGAAATTATAAATGGTCACGTTAAATAAACCTAACAATAGCCACAAAAAACAAAGGCTACCGTCTAACTGTGCCAGTGTCATTTCATTCCTCTTTACAAAATTATTCATTTTAAATAGATAATAGCTTTATAATAGTATTGTAAATTAGTGTATTATAGTTTTAACCCTTCGAATAATAAGAAAATAATATCTGTAACCTTTTGCCTGTCAAGGTTCGCGCGCAAAATTCCTGGTTCTTGCCATGCATCTTAAATTTTCCTATTTATGGGTTATTTTTTAACCCTTTTGCCAAAACAAAAATTGTTCTAAAATCTAGATAAAATAATCTTTCTGATGTGTTTATTAGAAATCAACTTTTTTTTTTCTAAATATTAAAATTTTGATATTGGAAATGTAAATTAGCTAAAAAATGCATCCCTGCGAATATTGGAATTAAAGTACTTAAAATAGAATAAACTTAAAATTTTAAATTTATATTCCTTTTTTTAATATAATTTGTAATAAAACTGTCACCTCACTTTTTATCACTTTCATATTATTTTATTTTAAAATTAAATGTTTGTTACGTCAAAAATTGGCTCGAAATAAAACCGTCACTTATGATCGGGTTTGTAAAATATCTCAACAACATAGCTCATATAATCCTAATACAATGAGAAGCATTATTTCTTTGGCTCTCTAACATAAAAGAAATCACAAATATTCGCATGACAGGAAGAGAGATATATAACTTTTAATAATGCACGGTCGCTCTGGGACAATCTGGGTCTCTTGTTATTATAACGGCATATGATGTTTTGGGACAACTTGGGTCTCCTGTGATTAGAAGGGTTAACTTGTATATTTGTTTTCAAAGTAAGTATTTGTGTTGTGTAATTGGTTCTTCGGAGCAGTAAAGGTAAGTTTTTTTTTGTTTTGTGTCATTTAGATTTGTTGAAAAATGGTCCAAGAAAAACCACCTGATCCCCCAGATGACGGTGGTTTGCTATCTGAATCCTCGGGTGTTGGGAAAAAAATGATCGCTGTTAATATTCCGGAGGCTTCGGACTTCGTAACGATTACGTCCAAAAAAAGAAAAATGGCTAAACCAGCAGATAATAGAAATGCAACAGATTTTGAACAGATACATCGTAAAATACCCTCCACGCAAAACGACTCCCTTCAAAATAATTCTTCTGTTTTACAGGATGTAATTCCGTGCACTTCTTCCTCGATCTCAAACCCAAGTCCACCTAACCCTTCCACCACACTCACTACAGCTGCCCCACTGGTACCCTCTACTCCTTTGTCACGTTTATATAATAATCTGGATAGACCTCCTTACATAACACACGTGACTAAAATTTCAAAGGATGAAAAACAAACAAATTTATATGATGTGGACTTTGGACATTTTATGTTTAAAAATAAAATCCATCCTGTCTGGAATGGAGTTAAATCTGTTGGCCGTAACCGTCTTTCTGTTGAATTCAGGACAGCGGCTGAGGCCAATAGCTTTGTAAAATCTGATGTTGCCAAAAAAAACTCGTACAACGTTTTTATACCTACATATCAGGTTACAAGGCTAGGTGTCACAAAAGGGATCCCTCCGCACTGGTCGATAGAGGACATCCTGGAGAACATTACTGTTCCTCAAGGTTTCGGAAAAGTTTTAAAAGCGCGTCGTCTAAATTACAGGTTTAATACGGGAAACTCTGTAGAATGGAGACCCTCCCAATCCGTTGTCCTGACCTTAGACAGCAAAGACCTTCCACAAAATGTTACTATGTTTAACGTCTCTCTACCAGTAGAGCTCTATGTGTTCCCAACTGTGCAGTGCTACAAGTGCTGTAGATTTGGACACACAAAGAACCTCTGCAGATCAGAACCCCGTTGCTTCAAGTGCAGTTCATCCCATAGTGGCGATTCCTGCGATAAAACTGAGGAAAATTATAAATGTTTAAACTGCTCCGGAATTCACATGTCCATCAGCAAAACTTGCCCTGAGCTGTCAAGGCAGCGCAATATTAAACACACAATGGCCGAGAAGAGCATTTCTTATGCGGAAGCATCAAGAATGTTTAACAAATCCATTCCATCTTATTCTGAAGTAACTTCGAAAAATTCCACCCCTTCTCAACCTTCATCTTCTTCATTTAGAAAAACTGTTGAACGGGTTGTGAAACCCAGAATTCTAACAAAAAAAATTAATACTAATCACGAATCCCTTCTGTGGTTCCCTAATGGACAACTTCCTTCCAGTTCAAATTTCAATACTTACCTAAAGTCATCTAGTAAAGAACAAAATTATAATATAGACATTAACCCTACACTTGTACTAGACGTTTGTACATAAATTGCAAAATAGGGAGCTGGACACAACTTGGCACGCCAATGTCTTTTACTTCTGGATTAATGACTCTAAGTTAAATTAGCAAAACTGAATCTATTACTGTTGTAAAACATTGAAAATTGATTCTAGTTATAATGGCCAAAACTGAATTTAGTTATTTAATTTAATATTGATTTGCACTTTGGAGACTTTTGGAGACTGTTGGGGTCAGGATAATGGGATACTGGGAGAAAGGTAGAACAGAATTTAATACTGATTAAAAACACTTTTTAAGTAGGTTAGAACTTGGAGACTTCAGTTTCTTGGAGACTTGTTACTTCTTGGCTGGTAGTTTTTGAACTGATTTCCTACCGGTTTGCCGTTTGTTTTATAGGGCAAATCCGGGTTGGACTTTTGGAACACAGAACCTCCCTGTTTCTGAAGGGTGCTTGCGTTTACGTATTTTTCCCAATCGCTATGATTTTCGAGCAGATGTGTTAAAAATCCGTGTGATAACCTTTGCCAAGACAGTCCTGTTCCAATAAACCGAAGTCTCACATAATTTTTATTGTTTCAACAAGAAAAGGTACAAGTTTACAAATGTGATACAAGATACAATATCTAGAAGTAAATATTTTCTTAAAGTGCAATAATCACTGGTAGACGACAGTTTTTTGAGGTTTTATTGTAGTATATACCTATTTTTAGGTGATGATATATATTTCTTGATTCAAATTATTCCCGATTTCCCGAAATTTAGCTCCGAGTTTTTCGGAATGTAAATTGGCTGTCGTAAATATTTACGATTCAAACATTTCCTTTGTTCAGCATTGACCAATGGCGCCGCGTCTGGTAGCAGGGTGGGGATAACGTAAATACTCAATCATTTCCTTGATTTTGATCATTGCTGTCTGGGGTCCCTGGTGGAAGTATTACGTGGTTATTCAGATGTGTTTTCGAGTCCAATGATGCTGCAGCATGTATTTATTATCAATTGCGTTTATGTTTTCAATTGATAAGTTAATTGTAGAATGTAATAGCATTGTAGACATCATTCCAAATGCACAGTGTTTCGTTGGCCAATGAGAGCACTCCCTTTGTTTCGTAGGTTATTGGAAGGGGTAACGTGCAGCGGCACGGTATTATGTGGAAGCGTAAATTCCATTCTTGAATTCTCAGGGTTGTCATACGCTTTCGTCGACACGTTCGATACACTCCCCCCAGTGCAGTCTCGACTGTGCTCAGCTACTTCGTCGGGCGTGTCCTTTTCCGATGTCTGAGTTCTGAATCGGGTGTCTTCGCAACTGGTACAGTTTCGTTAGTTGTTGGTGTGGCAGGCAGGATGACGGCGATTTTGACTGCCGGCCTTACGTATATCCCAGTACTGGTTTGGATCCGAGCAGTTCTGACCTGTCCATCAGCTGCAGGTGTTGCTTCGAGGATACGGCCACGTGGCCAACTGTTTCGAGGCAGTGCTGGGTCCATGATGATCACTAGGTCATCCTTCTTAATTGGTGTAGTTGGATGGTGCCATTTTTGTCGGGCAGCCATGGTAGGTAGGTATTCGTGCAGCCATCGCCTCCAGAAGGTGTCTGCAAGTTGTTGTCCGATGCGCCACTGGCGGCGTAGGCATACTTCCTCTTCTTTTTTGTCGTAGAAGGATAATTGGGGGCGCTTCCCAGCCGATCCCAGCAAAAAGTGGTTGGGTGTTAGAGGTTCTTCATCACGCGGGTCGACTGAAATATGGGTGAGTGGTCGGTTATTTACCACAAACTCGGCTTCTGCAAGTGCTGTGCGTAGAGTTTCTTCTTTTGGTGCTCTTTCTTCGAGTGTTGCGCTTAGGGCTTTCTTTACTGATCGTACTAGTCTCTCCCAAGCTCCCCCCATGTGGGGACTCAGCGGTGGTATAAAGTGCCACTCGATGCCCTGGGTAGCTATTGCGTCAATCATTCTGGCGTCTTGACTTATTGACAGCAGGGCGTCCCTCATCTCGGTGTCAGCTCCGTGAAAATTTGTTCCGTTATCCGAGTACATGGCTGTGGGTTGTCCTCTGCGGGCGGTCATTCTTTGAAGGGCCATGATGGCCGAGTCGGAAGTCAGTGAAGCGGCTAGTTCTAGGTGAATGGCGCGCGTTGAGAGGCAGGTGAAGATGGCTCCGTATCGTTTTTCTCGATGCCTACCGACCGTGATAGCCATAGGGCCGAAATAGTCAAGCCCGCAGTGTGTGAATGGACGGACGTGATGCATCAGGCGGGGTGGTGGTAATGCGCCCATCAGAGGTGGAGTCGGTTTGCTGCGTCGTATGAAGCAAGTGGGGCAGACGTGCGTTAGTTTCCTGATTGTTGTGCGTATTCGTATTATGAAGAAATGATTGCGTATTTCTGCAATTGTTTTCTCAGTACTAGGATGATCCGCCTTTTTGTGGTAGTGGCTGATTAGGAGCCGAGTGTAGGGTTCGTCGCCGTCCAGTATTATGGGGGTTCGGGCCACACTCTTTGTTCTTTCCAAGGCTCGTAGTCGGGTCCCCATTCGTAGAAGGTCGTCTGGTCCAAAGAAGGGGTTCAGCGAGTTGAGGCGACTGCCAGTAGGTAGTTTTTGACCTTGTCGGATGGTGTGTAGATCAGTTGTGAAAGCGTTTTCCTGGGACCTTTTGATCCATTTTTGTTCTGCTGCTTTTATCTCCTCGGCTAGTAGTGGGCCTTCTAATGGTTTGTTGGGCCCCATCTTGCATCGTCTGATAAAACGGAGGATCCAAGCTGTGGAGCGGATTAGCCGGTGCCATGAGGAGAACCGCTCTACTGATGGGAGTGCTTCGCCCTTGGTGGACACAAGGCCAACGTAGTGAGGTTTGACTTCTAGTGTTAGGTCGTCAGGCCTGTGGGCGGGTGCCCGTTCTTTCGGCCATGCACCCTCCGGGGAAGTGAGAAAGGCTGGGCCGGTAAACCACCTTCCTTCTGGTGTTAGGTCTGGCACCTCTAAGTCTCGTGTTCCTATATCAGCTGGATTGAGTTTTGTGGGTACCCATTTCCAGTCGGGTATGTTGGTTAGTTCGTCTATTTCGCCCAATCGGTTTGCCACAAAGGTTGAGTAGGCGCGTGGGTCGGTGCGTAACCAGCATAGTACAGTTGTGGAGTCTGTCCAGAAGCAGGTGCGGGATATCAGGGCTTTGCTTTCCTTTTGGATCGTCTGGGCTAGTCTCGCTGCTATGAGGGCGGCTTGAAGCTCGAGGCGTGGAATGGAGAGAGGCTTCAGTGGTGCTACCTTGCATTTACTTGCAAGGAATGTTACTCGTAAGGATCCATTTATTTCTTCGGTGAAGTAGGCCACGGCACAGCAAGCTTGCTCCGATGCGTCGCAGAAGAGGTGTAGAGTTACGTTGTTCTGTTTGTTTGAGAGGCAACGTCTCGGGATTGAGATGCTGTTTGTGTGCAGCAGGCTCAGCCAGTCTGTCCATCTCTGGGCGTGTTCGGGGGTAATGGGTTCGTCCCAGCCGACGCTTGAGCGCCACACTGCTTGCAGTAGCATCTTAGATCTGATGGTAAGGCAGGCAACGAAGCCGACTGGGTCAAAGATCTTCATTACTATGGATAATAGTTGCCGCTTGGTAGGTTGTGTGGCCGTGTCGGGGGAGATCGCCTCGCGAGATGAGTACAGGAAGCGGTCTGTGGTGGGGTCCCAGATCAAACCAAGCACTCGTTCTGTCTCTGGACCTCCACTGCTGATCTGTATCGCGGAGCTGGCACGGTCTTCTATGGGTACGCCAGCTAGGGCCACCGGGCTATTAGACGCCCAATTTGTCAAGTGGAACCCTCCTTTCGCGAGGAGGGCACTTACACTTTGGGCTAGTGTAGCAGCTTCATTGGGTGTGTCTGTTGCATCTAGGTAGTCGTCCATGTAGAACTTGGTGCGTACGGCTTTTGCGGCGGCCGGGTACTCGTGCTCGAATGTTTCGGCCACTTTATTTCGGACGAATTGGGCACTGCTTGGGGAGCAGGTGGCTCCGAACATCATTGATGACATTTGATAGGTGTCTGGTTCATGATGGGGTGATGTCCTCCACAGGAAAAGCTGGGACGGCTGGTCTTCTCGCCTTATTTTTATTTGCAGGAACATTTCTTTGATGTCTGCAGCAATGGCGATGTTTCCTTCCCGGAAGCGTATTATATTCCCCAGGAGGGAGGACAGCAGGTCAGGACCAGTAAGCAGCTGATCATTGAGGGAGGTTCCTCGGCATCGGCTTGCAGCATCGAATACCACTCTGATTTTTCCTGGCTTATTTGGGTTGATTACTGCGAAGTGAGGCAGGTACCATTTGCGAGGTGTGGTGGTGGAAGCTTCATGGCCTGATAGCTTCTTGGCATAGCCTTTGTTGAGAAGTTGACTTATTTTGTCATTGTAGGCCACTGCTAGATTTTTGTCTTTTGCTAGCTTTTTCTCCAGAGACAGAAGTCGCTTCAGCACACACTGCCGATTGTCAGGTAGCGAGACTTCTGGATTGCGCCATAGTAGACCAGTTTCCCACTTCCCTGTAGGAAGAGGACGGGTAGTTGCATTCATAAGTGCAATGGCCTGTTGTTCGCTTGCATTGACTCTGGTGGCTGATGTTACTCCGAGCGAGTCGATGGCGAAGTTGGTTTTTACTAGCTCCCTCAATTGTATGTCTGCGGCCGTTTCTGATTGTAGTGCCAAAGTGGTGGTCGTGTTATTATCTCTGGGGTTGACTCCCCCATGAGCGATCCATCCTAGTGCGGTGCGTGATGCTATTCGCGTAGTATCATTGCATTCACGAACTTCCCTTGACACAATTAGGTGAGCGTTGTCTTGGCCTATTAGCAGCTTCGGGACGACAGACCTTCCTTGGATCTGTTGCTCCGGCAGGTTGAGGCTGCTTATTGTGCTGGCAGAGATGTGGTATGTATTACTGTTGCCCGCACCTCGTATTCTTAGTCTCACTCGTTGGGAGAGATTGTCAGAGGTGCACATTCCTTTGGCACCGTGGATTCGCAGTCCGTGAACTGGGCCGTTTGCTCCGACTTGTATTGCGGTGTCAGTGTCAACAAGTGTTACTGTGGATCCTTCGTCCAGGAGAGCAAACACTGACACTTCTTCTTTGTTGGGAGCGCTTAATATTACTGGCGCAATTTTTAACAGTACTCTCTGTCCGGAGTCCTGGCGTCACAAGTTGACATTTTCCACGGTGCTTTTTCGTACGAACTCGGGATTATGTAGCAGGGGGTGGTGTGGGGATCGGCAATCCCCTACTTTGCACCATTGGTTTATTTTGCAGCTTCGTGAGTGGTGTTTTTCTAAGCACTTGCGGCATAACCTTCCCATGCGTACAGTTTCCCATCGAAGTTCAACATCTTTGGCTGCGAATTCTTTGCATTCGCGGGTTTTATGATCGCCGCCACATTGGGCGCAGCTTTCGTCGGCTGTTTTTCTTTTTCGGCTTGGTCCAGGGTAAGTATGTGCCTCATTCATTTTGCGTTTCATCGGGGCGATCTTTTCTTTTGGGCCGTCCCCGATTTCTTCTTGATGTCCGGCATGTATTTGCTCATGGCTCGGTAGAAGTCGCATGCGATCACTATCTTCTTCCTCCTGGTACCCGGCATGTATTTGTTCACGGCGTGGTCGGGATCGTATGTGGTCCACCATCCCGCTGTTTGGAATTGCGTTTGATACCTCTTTCAGAAAGGCAGCGAGCTGGGTTATGGTGGCCGGGGCATGTTGTTTGCGGATCTCGATTAGCCATGCCAGCCGCAGGGAACTCGGCATTTTGTCAGTGACGTCGTTCAGTAATGCAGGATTGGTGAGATAACCTTCGGTTTTTAAGATCCGGAGGGATGCCACCAGGTTTTGCACCGTCCCGGAGAAATCTGCCAGGTCCTCGAGTGATACCTCGGTCGTGAGGTAAGGTAGCTTTTTAACCTTGTCTAGCATAAATTTTGCTATGGAGTTAGCGCTGCCGTATCGCTGCTCGAGGACGCTGATGATCTCTGGGACTTGCGCAGGATCCATTAGTAGGGGACCCACGGTATCTCGCGCCTTGCCTTTGAGGGCACGCTGCAGCCGGATGAGATTTTCGCTCGGAGTCAATTGGCAGGTGGCGGTGGATTGAGCGTACTGTGCCTTCCAGGTAGGCCACTCGAGGGGGTCTCCGGAGAAGGTAGGCAAATCTTTTGCTGTGGATTGCCTGGCGATTAGGGCTGCCATTCTTGAGTCATCTTCTAATGTGCGAGGGCTATCTTGCGTTCTGGAGGAGCGGAGCGCCTCTGCCATCACAGAGGCGATCTGGGCCAGTGGGTCGTTGCCGTGCTGCAACCATTCTCGGGTGTGCCGTGCTGTCTCGTTGGCTGTATGCGGTGGTGTAAACAATGGGGAATCCTGGCCGGAGGAGGCTGGCTGTTGCTGGTACCCCGTTGTATTGTAAAGTGGGCGCTCGGGTCCGAGATGGCTGTATTCGGCCGTAGGGATGTTCTTTGCAGGGCCCGTCAGTAGTGTGTAGCCTTGGGTGGCGGCATATCCAGTTGGATCGGTTACTGTAAATTCATTGGTAGGCTGACCGACTGGTGTGTGCATTTGAGTAGTTGCATATCTCGTTGCAAACTCTCCGGCTGGCCTTTTTACTTGAGTGGCATATCTCGTTGCGAACTCATTAGTAGAAGGGCCGGTCGGTGCGTGCACTTGAGTTGTTGCATATCTCGTTGCAAACTCTCCGGCTGGCTTGTTTACTTGAGTGGCATATCTCGTTGCGAACTCATTAGCAGAAGGGCCGGTTGGTGCGGGCACTTGAGTTGTTGCATATCTAGTTGCAAACTCTCCGGTTGACGGGCCGTCTGACGTGTGTACTTGAGTGGCATATCTCGTTGCGAACTCATTAGCAGAAGGGCCGGTTGGTGCGGGCACTTGAGTTGTTGCATATCTAGTTGCAAACTCTCCGGTTGACGGACCGTCTGACGTGTGTACTTGAGTGGCATATCTCGTTGCGAACTCGTTAGTAAACGGGCCGGTTGGTGCCTGGACTTGAGTTACTGCCTGACTGAGGTTGGCTCGCAGGGTCGGGCTGGTTGGTGCTGGCTCCTGGGCAGGTTGGCTGACTGCTTGGCGTGTCGCAGCGTTCAGGGCTGCGAGCAGATTGGCTGTCTGCTTGGCGTGACGTCTGTCCCGAATGCGCATCTCTCGGCGCAGTAATCGCAGGGAGTCTTCAGTTGATTCAGAAGTTGTTTCGCTGCTTTTACTGTTGGATTCGTGGAGGCTCTCGGAGACAGATTCTGGAGCAGGTCGGTCAAGCGTGATGAGATCAGAGTTCCTGGCTGGGCTCGCACTAGATAGATCGTGGACCTGGCGGGGTCCTCTAGATGGCGTCTCATCGGTGTCTACGGTGTGTGGGCCCGGGGTCCGTAGGGGCGCCACTGGCATATTTCGGCTTGTCCCCGGGGCGTCAGGTTTAGATTTAGACAGCGATGTATCAGAAGATGTCGGGGTCTTACGGCCACTGCGAAGAGACGGCATTTCCACTGGGTAAGACTGAAGGCGTGTTATGTGTAGATCCGGCACGAAGGACCAAATGTACTAGACGTTTGTACATAAATTGCAAAATAGGGAGCTGGACACAACTTGGCACGCCAATGTCTTTTACTTCTGGATTAATGACTCTAAGTTAAATTAGCAAAACTGAATCTATTACTGTTGTAAAACATTGAAAATTGATTCTAGTTATAATGGCCAAAACTGAATTTAGTTATTTAATTTAATATTGATTTGCACTTTGGAGACTTTTGGAGACTGTTGGGGTCAGGATAATGGGATACTGGGAGAAAGGTAGAACAGAATTTAATACTGATTAAAAACACTTTTTAAGTAGGTTAGAACTTGGAGACTTCAGTTTCTTGGAGACTTGTTACTTCTTGGCTGGTAGTTTTTGAACTGATTTCCTACCGGTTTGCCGTTTGTTTTATAGGGCAAATCCGGGTTGGACTTTTGGAACACAGAACCTCCCTGTTTCTGAAGGGTGCTTGCGTTTACGTATTTTTCCCAATCGCTATGATTTTCGAGCAGATGTGTTAAAAATCCGTGTGATAACCTTTGCCAAGACAGTCCTGTTCCAATAAACCGAAGTCTCACATAATTTTTATTGTTTCAACAAGAAAAGGTACAAGTTTACAAATGTGATACAAGATACAATATCTAGAAGTAAATATTTTCTTAAAGTGCAATAATCACTGGTAGACGACAGTTTTTTGAGGTGTTATTGTAGTATATACCTATTTTTAGGTGATGATATATATTTCTTGATTCAAATTATTCCCGATTTCCCGAAATTTAGCTCCGAGTTTTTCGGAATGTAAATTGGCTGTCGTAAATATTTACGATTCAAACATTTCCTTTGTTCAGCATTGACCAATGGCGCCGCGTCTGGTAGCAGGGTGGGGATAACGTAAATACTCAATCATTTCCTTGATTTTGATCATTGCTGTCTGGGGTCCCTGGTGGAAGTATTACGTGGTTATTCAGATGTGTTTTCGAGTCCAATGATGCTGCAGCATGTATTTATTATCAATTGCGTTTATGTTTTCAATTGATAAGTTAATTGTAGAATGTAATAGCATTGTAGACATCATTCCAAATGCACAGTGTTTCGTTGGCCAATGAGAGCACTCCCTTTGTTTCGTAGGTTATTGGAAGGGGTAACGTGCAGCGGCACGGTATTATGTGGAAGCGTAAATTCCATTCTTGAATTCTCAGGGTTGTCATACGCTTTCGTCGACACGTTCGATACAACACTAATCACCTCATTTTTACATATTTTACAAACTTTAAATAAAAACAACATCCAAATACCGTCCCACGTTGCTAAACAAATTACTAATATTATCAACTCAACTAGAAATGGCTCCTCTGATGAGGATTCTTCAGTGGAATTGTCATAGTCTTAGAAATAAGTCTGACGAATTTTTAAACACATTACACTCAAACTCAATTGCAGTGGCTGCCATCTCGGAGACATGGCTGGAACCGGATTCTGATTTCAGAATCAGGGGATACCACTGTCTTCGAGACGACCGTCAAGATGGAAAGGGCGGCTCCGCTCTTTTCATTAAAAAATCATTACCATTCTCCCCAGTAGATGTAAAACCAATTGGTTGTCCTTTTCAAGTGACGGCCGCAAAGGTTTTTGACACTACAATCATTTCTTTGTATATATCACCATCTAACAAACCTTCAAAATCAATCCTGAAAGCAATGTTTTCCAAGGTCACTTCCCCTTCTCTTATTCTGGGAGATTTTAATGCCCATCACGGATTATGGGGAGCTCACAATTGTGACAGAATGGGCAGAGATATTGTTGATCTACTCGACGAACTAGATTTTTGTATCATCAATGATGGTTCTCCTACCCGTCTTCAGGTGCCTGGTCAGCGTCCCAGCATGGTTGATCTTACTATTTGCAATTCCAGCATAGCCGCATCCCTGTTATGGAAGGTTTTGGATGACCCTCATGGGAGTGATCATTACCCCATCCTCATTGAATCCTCAAATATTTATCATTCCAATAAAATTGTCAAGTTCAGTAGTCGAAAACCAAGGTTCTTAACGGCCAGGGCAAACTGGAATGATTATTCAAATCATACAAAGTTCTCCGTGCAAAGTCTACCCTCTCCAACTACAGAAAATGTTACGGAATGTTACGATTTATTGGTGTCTGCAGTCATTACGTCCGCAGAAAAATTTATCCCCATTAAAACGACACGTAACAAAGGGAAACCTCCCCCAGCTCCTTGGTGGGATATTGAATGCTCAGACGCAGTAGATAAGAGGAAAAAATATGCGAAAATTTATTCAACAAATATGAATATGGAGAACTTCCTTCAGTATAAACAGATTGAAGCTAAGACCAAACGTCTTCTAAAAAACAAAAAACGTCAAGGCTGGAAAAATTTTTGCTCATCATTATCTCCAGAAGTTCCTCTTTCAGTTGTTTGGAATTCAATTCGTCGGTTTAAGGGTTCTCACGTCCCATCGGTGACTCGACCACTCTCTTCACAGTGGGTGAAGGAATTTGCCGATAAACTAGCTCCTCAAACTGCAAGTAATTTTAATGAAACAGAATTCACATACTCATTTAAAACACGGGGTTGGATGGACACCCACTTCAATTTGACAGAGCTTAAGGAGGTCTTAAATGATCTCACAGACTCATCTCCCGGTGTAGATGGAATTCCTTATAGCTTTATTAAAAACTGCGACGTTACCACATTAAACTATTTTCTTTCAGTTATAAATTTGATCTTTGACTCCGGCAAAATTCCATCAGCATGGAAAACTCAAATAATTGTCCCCATTCTGAAACCCCAGAAAGACCCTAACTCTGGACTTTCTTACAGACCTATAGCTCTGTCATCTTCCTTAGTTAAAATAGCTGAACATATGATTAAAAGACGCCTAGACTGGTATGTAGAAAATGAGAAAATTCTTCCCAGTTCTCAGTTTGGCTTTCGAAAAAGAAAAAGTACGATCGAAAGTGTGTCCATCCTGACTTCTGATATCCAGTTGGCCCTGGCCGATAATGAATCCCTTGTCGGTGTTTGCCTTGATGTGTGCGGAGCTTTTGACAACGTTTTATTGGATGTTTTATTTAATAAATTATTAAAAATTGGCATCCCTCGTAAGCTTTCCAGTTTTATAATTAACCTCCTTCTTACCAGGAAAATTCAAATCCAGGTGCTGGATTCTTCTCCGCTGGAAAGAATAGTAAACAAGGGTTTGCCTCAGGGCTCCGTCCTTAGTCCTATCCTTTTTAATATATATACCTTTGACCTGCATCGGAGTTTGCATCCATCTTGTAAAATACTTCAGTATGCGGATGATCTTTTCATATACATTTCAGGACGAATTATTACTATTCTGGAGGAAATAATTAACATTTGCATGAAAAACCTTGACACCTGGTTAACGAATCACGGCTTAGAAATTTCTCCGTCCAAAAGCAATGTTATCGTTTTTTCCAGAAAACGTGTTCCTCCGCGTATAACAGTCCAAATAAATAATTCAATTCTCCCTATGCAGGTACAGATAAGATTCCTTGGGGTAATTTTAGACTCTAAGTTAACATGGAACCCGTATGTTAATTTTATCATTAACAAATGTCAAGCTGGCCTCAACATTTTACGTGCCGTTTCACGGGTTTGGTGGGGAAGTCACCCATTCACCCAAAAACTTTTTTATAACGCATATGTTAGAAGTCATTTGGATTATGCATCATTCCTCATCGAACCCACTTCTAAAAAGAACCTCGCGAGGTTGGACCGTATCCAATTTCAAAGTTTAAGATTGATTATCGGTGCAATGCGTTCTTCCCCAATTAACGCTTTACAAGTGGAAGCTGTGGAGGCTCCTCTTCATTTCAGAAGACAGTTCTTGGCAGACAAGTTTTTATTTAAATGCTTAAGACTCTCTAATCACCCACTGATAGACAAAATTACTGCACTCACTGCTCAAGTGAAATCACTTCCTTATTGGAGGAACAAATCAATCCCTCTTCTTGTTAAAAGTCTCCATACGTACAGTGCGTATAAACCCCTCTTAAATCCATCTGATAGACTTCCTTTATATGCTAACTCCTTTCGTATTCATTTACGTAAACCAAATATTCTTCTTTCTCTCGGCATAATTAACAATCACGAAGCTCCAAGAGAGCTTATCGAAATTTTAAATTCTAAATACTCCAACTGGAAAATTATTTACACAGATGGTTCCAAGTCTTCCTTATCAAACCATGTGGGAGCGGCATTCCATTGCCCATCAGATCAAGTCAATAGAAAAATCAAACTTCCAAAAGAGGCTTCCGTTTTCACTGCTGAATGTATAGCCATTTTTGAATCCCTCAAATACATTGACAATGATCACATTGGAAACTTTTTAATTCTCTCAGATTCCCTGAGTGCACTTCAAAAATTGAACTCTTCCCCCTTCCATTACCCAGAAGACGATTTCTGTGTTGGAATCCGCACTTTAATTCATAAATTAACCGACTCTGGCAAAGAAATCATGTTGGCTTGGATACCTAGTCACTGCGGTATCCCTGGAAATGAAAAGGCAGATTCATTGGCGAAAGATGCCATTATTTCGGGGGATATTTTATATAATTTTTTAAACCCCGATGACATTTTCATTAAATTGAAAGAAAACATGATTTCCACATGGCAGAATCATTGGGATGAGTCTAGTAAAACAAAAGGATATAACTTTTTTATAATTCAGCCAACGATTCCTTCAAAACCGTGGTTTTCTAGACTCTCTTTGAACAAATTCTCAACATCCTCGATTTGCCGCATGCGGATAGGTCATTGCTGCCACAATGTTCACTTGACAAATATTCATGTTAAGAATTCTGCGATATGTGAATGTCGTCTTGGTGAAGAGGACCTCAATCATATTTTTTTCAGTTGCCCTATAAATAATTCATACATAAATTTCATCCCTCACCTTATCAGTACGGGCATAATGCCTCCCTACAACATTGCATGTCTGTTATCTTCTCAAAACAAACGCGTTTATAGAGTATTGTCTAATTTCCTGAATATTAACAGCATCAATTTGTAATTGTAAGTTTAGTTTAAAATTTTTCATTATTTAGTTTATTTTTTATGTATAATAAATTACATAAGCATATTTATTATTTTCCTGTTACTTCCACTTGTTATACATATGTAAATAATTAAAATCATCTCGTGTTGTAAGAATTTAGCGTATTATTATTATTATTTGTATAGTATTATTATATAATGTAGATATGTTCTTGACACCAAAATTGTAAATATTTACCAAAAATACACTCACAAAATTACACACAAAAATCATTCACTTGACACTGGCCAGAACACTCCTTTGGGGTGAAAAGCCATTAAAAAAAAAAAAAAAAAACAATAGCCACATTCTTTGTATTTTTAAATAATTTTTCAATTCTGTTTCTTCGTTCGAAGCCATTTTTAAATGTTTTGAAATGGATTGGATCGCTGGAATTCGCAAAATTATCTTCTGGTGCCTTCTCCTATCATCACACCTTCAGTGCAATCAGTTTGCAGAACGCAGACCGCAGACCGCAGACCGTGAACCGCAGCCTGCAGACCACAGTCCGATTAGCAAACTTGAGCAATAATTCATTCAATAAAACGATATAGACGGTTTCCGGAAACTCGTAGTACCTGCCGTTTAACCGGTGAATCTACGTGAATCTACTAATCGGGAACCATGTATTGGATTACCAATACCTCTATACCATAGGTCACCCCAAGTAGTTTGCTACATGCCCGGATTCATGGGATGAGGATTGTTGTGATCTTGGTGACGGATGCGTCTGTCTACCAAATGCGTGGCAGGCCGGATCGCGATCGGGAGAGTCTGGTGAATGTAGAATTTTTAACGTCTCCAGCAGGACTCTCCTGGAACATCGCTTTTTGCAGTGAAAGGGATAGATTCGTACGTCACTCCTGGCCACACTGCCCCCCAGATTCCTACCCATTCCTCACACCTTTTTCATTGCCAGAACTTCCTCTTCTTTCTTTACTAAAAATACCCTCCACACAGCATCCCCGAAGATTTAAAAAAATCCAACTTCTGACTCGATTTACTCGAAAACGCAAACTCAAATAAAAAAAATATATGTGTATTCTGCAAAACGACTCCAAAGATAATGATTCACCAGATTCCCGCTTGTACTAAAACACCTTGTACATACATATTATCTATATATATATATATATATATATATATATACATCCCGCTATCATTTCTGCGTCCTTTCATTAGATCGACATTACTGCGTCTATCTGAAAGACTTGATTTTACATAGTTTTAACTAAAGTATAAACTAGCTTTTAAGCGTTTGATTGTTGCTAGGTATTTACATTTTTGATAATATTTAATTTAAAAATATACAAAACGAAAAAAACGCCCTTTAATGTTTCACCAATCTGAACTCCTTTTATATTCAATGCAGTGAGACATCCTGCGTATATTTACTTTAATTTGGTCGACAATGCAGCGTCCAATTATATATTCGTTTTTATGTTGACGACAAACCAACGTCTTGCGACGTTGCCGCTTATTCTTTCAAGTTTGAGTAGGACTGTATAGGTATTTATAGAATATGAAGGCGCCAATATGACTGGCCCATACGTCGCGGACTATAATCAACCCGGCGGCTAAGCGCACGTAAAATTAATTAAATTGCAATGGGATTTTTTAAGACTTATCATTCAGAATAAAACGTTGCTTGAAGTGTGATTAGTTATTTTTAGTGACTAGATCTGTATTGCTGGGACCTTCCAATGCTTCATTCTTCTCCCCGGTTTGATTTTGCATCACGATAGTGATTTCTGCATTAGTATGGCAGTTTACTCCGGTGTGGTTTTTTCATAAAAAACATTAAGTCTTTTCATGTTAATTTTAAAGATTGAACTTTAGATATAAGTGGCTAATTATTACTACAACACGATTATCAGTTGAAATATTATGTGACCTATTAATTACAAAGAAATCGTAGACTTCGGAAAGATTCAATTTTGGAGGAGGGTATGGGTACTGCTGCCCCAGGAACCATTTATTGGATAACCAACACCTCCGCCATAGGTCACCCCAAGTGGTTCGTTACTTTTGGTGACTTAGCAAGGGTGCCCTATAATATGCTATGCTCATGAAATGAGATTTGTCTGGGTCTTCGTGGCGGATGCCTCTGCCCACCAGCTGCATAGCAGGCCGAATAGGGAGAGAATGTTTGAGGGAGTTCCTTTGATTTTCCTGTCGTACTTTCTCGGAACATTGCCTTACACACCACAGAGGGAGGGATGGATTCATACGTCTGTCACTCCTGGACACACTGACCCCCAGATTCCTACCCATCTTCCTATTCCTTCCCAGAACTCCCTCTCTTTCTTCACCTAAAAAGTCCCTCCACACGGCATCCCCAAAGATGACATAGGCCCTGAGGAGAATTATTTTAATAATTAATGAAAAATTAAATTAGAATTATATAAATGCTTATCAAGTCTGCTTGGTACAAGTATCTTGTCGAATTAACTAATGCATTTTCGTTCACGGAATAAACATTTTCGAGGGTCTTTCGCAAACTTTACAACTAAATTATATGTTAAATCCTTTGAAACAAAAAAGGGAAAAAATAATAGCGAAAGCATCAAACTATCTAAACAAATAAAATAACATGCCTTTAATTATAAAAAAAAAATATTTAACAATCACGCTATTCCCGCAGAGGTTTGCAGAGAGGATCTCCAAACAACTCGATCTTGGCACACACTTCTTGCCTCATTCACATTGATACATCGCTCTGTTATTCTGCCATTCGGCATGCCTGAAGAATTTTGTTCACCAATCCCGCCGTGTCTTCTTCAGGCGTCCCCGACTCATCGACTTTTATCAATCAAGTTCACGTCGTATATTCTCCCTACAACCTTTTCTTAGATCATTGGCTCTACACTTTACGTGATGTACAAACCACCTAAGCGTCCCATTCTTATCTTACTCATCACACTCACATCAGCCTTGCATTCTTTTACATTATGGGTACTGCTGCCCCGGGAACCATTTATTGGATAACCAACAATTCTTCCATACATCACCCCAGTGGTTTGCTACGTTTGGTGACTTAGTAGGGGTGCCTATTATATGCAATGCTCATGTGGTGAGGTTTTTTTTACTGGACTTATTAGGTAAGCAAGCAAAGATGAGTTGATTTTTTAAATACAGTTTATTGTTATCCATGTAGTGTTACAATATTTACATGTTGTTATGCCAGCTGTAGTTCTAATGGAGACTGGGCGAAAGCACAAGACCGGAATCCTTCTCTTCTAGCATAAACAATAGACAACTAATTTATATGTTAGAGAATATAATGCTTCTCGCACTGAAGCTGTATGTGGCCTGCTTAAAGGTCGGAAAACCTTCTGATTTTTTCGTGTCCGCCCCCGATGGAAAATCAAAAAAATATTGTATATCCCAAAGGACTTCAATCAACAGAATTAAGACACAAACACTTTCTTTGAGTGGCATTGCATCGCACGCCGGGTACCTACTTGCTTTATAAAAAAGGTTATTTAAAAACAATTTCGTTAATCTTTCCGGATCGCAGGCCACGCTTAAGAGCGTTTAACCAACCAGCGGTCGAAAATCCACATTTCGTCGAAAAATGTTCTTACGATCACACAGGGCGGTTCCAATGAGAAAGATTAATTACTCTCCGTAACAGCTTTTTAAAATTATAACTCAATATCGATTTTATTTCATTCCAAATTTGCTTTAATATATACCTACATCCGAAAATGCTGAAAGGCGTGTTGATAAAACTTTTAAAATTATGTATTTTTGCAATTATTTTTTGATCATAAGTATTCATCATTTTTCAATAATGTCTGAGCAAAATAAGAATGTAAAAAAATCTGAAATGTATTGGTCTGAAAGTGCGCAAATAAATACACAAACGGACCAATTTTCGTCAAGAAACACATGAACGTATATATTTTTTTATGATTTTATTTAAACTAAAATTAAAATTCTGTAACAAAAGTTTACCAGATAATGTATTGATTTATTTTACTGCATGATTATATGATTTGAAATGGGTGTTGTATAATACAAAATCTTTTTTGAAAATTTAACAAATCTGCCAACGACCTATGGTATAACCTTATTATACTAAAAATACACAGTTTTTCTCAAAATTTTCTCAAAAACGCTCTTAACATGGATATATTTTATAAAAACCTTTTAATTCACCTATTATAAAAGACGACTATTTGCGTACGGTTACGAATAACTAGACAATATTTGAAAATATCTTACGTTTTTTACATTACAGGAGGCCCTGAGAAGTCAGAAGAACTAAACGAAACTAAAAGAATAATACCACTTCTAGCAAATTAGTTTAGGCAATTTCGTCTTTAGTTTTAGAAATAAGCATGGATGCTGTGATTTAATATTAGTTAAAGAATGAATTTTAATTGATTTTTCGAGTAAGAAGTAAAACACGGCTTTCAAAAAAAAAAACGCAGCTTCGGCAAATTTAATTTCAGCAAAATAACTATTATTTAATGCGTAAACAACGACGATATTGTTGCAACATTGTCTTGGTGATATAGAAATATTAATTACATACGTTTGACAAAGATCCATCCTTATTGAAGTCATATTTAGCGCCAATTTTGAATAATCCAGCTGATTTTAAAATAATCTTGTGCAATGTGCGATATTTAAGCACGATTGCTTTGTTTTCGCAGAGAACATAAGACACGCTATTGAAAAGCGATGTTGCCAAACGTAGGAGTTGCGATACGCGAGTCAATCAAACATATATTATGCTAAAAATATACGTTCATCTACTGCAGCGCCGCGGCTCGCCGCTCGGTGACAAAACACTGAACTAAAATAGTATATTTCAGTTGATTTAGGTACCAAAACCGCGTCTGGCCTATTTTCGTTTTTGAACTGTATGAGGGTACAGGAGTGGGGAAAACTTGAAATTACATGTTTTCAATCCTGCGTCCGTATACCGGACGCAGAATGACGGTCGGACGCAGGATTGAATGAAAGTGGACCATTAGAAGACGCAGCAATGATAGCGGGATGTATATATATATATATATATATACCGTGACCAAGGGAAACAGGGATTCATTTATATATATATATATATAAATGAATCCCTGTTTCCCTTGGTCACGCCATAACTTCAAAACAATTTTACCTATTTCATTCATCTTTTTTTTTTAAGTTTTCTAATACTTTGTATACATAAGGTTCTTACGGAAAGAAAAATTAAGAAAATTGCGCAGAAAGTTTAATAATTTCAGAAAACTTAACGACTTTTTTAACTTCGCACGTTTGACAGTTCGCGCATTGGATGAAATTGAATTTAGCAGGCAGCTGTTTTTTTGTTACAAAAGAATTGTCTATAGTGATTTTAAATTATAGATACATATTTATATTTAATTTTATATTATAAATAGGTAGGTACCTACGTTAGGTACCTATCAGATTGATTATTCTTATAATACACAAATATGAATATTTGTAACATATGAAAATTGTAATAAAAAATTGCAATAGGTGGCACGCGAGCTATTTGAAAACTGAATGTACTGGGACTGAATGTATTAAACGCGGAAGGGGGGGTTGGCAAGATGGGGGAGCGGGTGAGGAGAGAGGGTAGGCGGGGAAGGGGGAAGGGGAAAACGGGAGGGAAGGGAGACGCGGGAGAGGAACTGGGGCGCACGGGAAAAGACATGCAGATAGAAACAATTTATTTCTTTGAATATAGAATTGCGACGCATGCCGGGAACCAGCTAGTAAAGTATAAATTTACGTCGGTAAAAAAAAATCGTACATACCGAATTCATCTCAGTTTGAATTCGAAATTTCTCCAGCCTCCAAAGTACTACCTACTTTCCATACACCTTTTCAAAGAACTTCTAGTTTGCATCTCAGACTAATTAAAAGTACACAACACGTTATAGAATCAGGCTAAAGAAATGTAATTACACCATTTCACGGTGACAAGTAAACGCGCGGACGTGTTTGTAATATTATCTAGTATTCTGTCCTAGCTAGGCCGGGTCGCGTGCACTCTGTGTTCAGTATCGAGGTCGAACGGGAATTTAATGTAAACATCTAAGTAAAAAAATCACAAAATAAGTATGCGGTGGTAAAGCCGCGGTTACACTGTAAATGTGAACTTGCAGTGTGTCCCGGAGGTTCTATAGGTGCAGAATCGCGTGGTGAAAATTTATTTATTCAGTCAGTTTTATTTACTGAAGTGAAAACTTCTTTAGCACCCATGGGATTTGAAACTCGACGAAACTAAAAATAGCGACACTAAAAAGAGACAGACACGTACATCTATATGATTTAGCCTGCGAGAGAATGAGATAGTGTAATCGGTCTCCTCTTATAGCGGTGCTTCGTAGCCTCCCAACTCTTGTCTACTTTAGTTTTTTGAAGGTTTCACTTCTACCGCGTGTGAATTGCACACTCTGTTTTTTTTCTTCATATCATTTGTTAGAAGTCAACTTGAGTACAATTCTTCCGTTTGGAACCCACGTTTTAATAATCATGTACAAGCTATTGAAAGATTTTTTTAGGTTTTCTTAATATTATTATGGGTGTTTTCAGGGAAATTTCTGAGTACATTTAACTGCATTCAGAACATAGGAATACCTGTCAGAAACTCGAAAGAATGTTATGAAAATATTTCAGATTGTTAGTAATTAATTTGCATTCGGAAGATAGGAATTATTTCTCTCCAGAAACTCATAATGAGATTCTTTAAAGATAATTTTGGGGACATCATTGAAAATTGCTTTCGGAACAACGGAATGGTTTCTTTTCAGAGTTTGCACAGACCGGATTCTTTTTTCGTCATTTCGTATTTTACATTAATTCGTAAAAACGGTTTAAACAAGTGTTGAGGATGAGGTTTAATATCAATGTTGACTAATTTGCTTCATTTGACTTAGGTGTTTTTGAGAAGTTTGGTGTGACACCTACATATTCCTTTGCCCATCGCCCATCGCCCATCGCCCATCGCCCATCGCCCATCATCAATCTAAAGCTTTCCTTGCAACACTGTCCTACCGAGCCCTTGAAAGTATTTTTTCCTGACATTTAATACAGCGTCCCCACTGTTTAATTCGCAAGTCACGCCTGTTGATACATCGTCAGAACGGCAGCGCGTTCGTCTGCCAAAATAAAAAAAATAGTAATTGTATTCAGGCGGCTCCGACTGCGATTGCTATTGCCAGCAGATCGCATCGTGTGAACTTGCCCGCGCGGCGGCGGATGCAAATAACTCGGAAATAGGTACATCGATGGCTGCCCGTTTTCATTTTGTCAAAAGTTAGCAGCTTTCCAGTCGTGTCATTGGCGCGAAGGCGACAGCCGCCCAGACCGCGTCACTCGCCGTCTAAAACCCATGCAAATTACTTCTACCTGACCACAAACGACAGTCATTTAAACATTGTAAATCGCCAACTCTACTGGAAATCTCATAAAACTTTATTAAGGATCAGTATTGCCAATTAATAATCGAGCAGTGATTTAATGTAACAGTTCTATTTCCGTACAATCAAAGTGTAAAGTGAAGTCGCGTCGTGTATCCCATCTCTAGTTGTTGGTCTCTAGGCTAATTTAGTTCTTACCTAGTCGATCTGACGCGAGATGAGGGAATAAATGGCTTCCCGTTTTGTTTATTCCCGCGCGCATTAATTTTCACATCAAACATTATTTGTAAATATTAATACACGTGTTCTTGTGATTGTTTGAGTTCTCAGGATACACACAGAGGTAAGAAAATATTTATTTATTATTATTTCACAAAATAGACAAGAAACAAACACAGGTTTGTTATTGTATTTTCAATTTTCCTTTCCGAAAACCGAGCGATTCTCTGTCTTTTGTGAGATCGAGATAGATCTCGGGCGAGATCTGCTGTCAGATTTGTGTGATTTTCTTTGGCTGTTATTTGCTTTTTCTATGGGCCTATGTCAGAATTTCAGCTGTGAGCTATCACGCATTTTAGTTTAGGTTATTTTAAACGAAAATTCATGCAAGTATGCATGATTATTTATTCATTTAACAGCATTAGAAAATCACACAAATCTGACAAGAGATCTCGCCCGATATCTATCCCGATCGAGACTGATATCAAATGCTTTTTTTTATAATCCAGTAATCAGAGAAGCAATTTGGAAATGGTCTAATAATATAATTTATTTACCTGTCTACATTGGAATCAAAAGAAGTCAAATCCAAAAAATACGATTAATGTTTTATTACGGAAATTTAATCTCCATAAAAAAATACAAGTAAATTAAATCCTTTCTTTAAAAGGATAGGTCGTTTCAAAAAATTTAAACAATTCATCAAATAATTTAAGTTCATTTTCACGTTCTGTGAAAGTTCTGTGATTTTATCAGTTTTATGAAGCAACTTACCTTCAAGAGCGTATAAACAGCCAGCGGCCGAAAATCCACATTTCTTCGAATGAGGTTCTTACGATTCTATAAGATTAATTACTCTCCGTACCAGCTTTTTAAAATTATAACTCAATATCGATTTTATTTCATTCCAAATTTGCTTTAATTTATACCTACATCCAAAAATGCTGAAAGGCGTGTTGATAAAACTATTAAAATTATGTACTTTTTGTAATTATTTTTTGATCATAAGTATTTATAATTTTTCAATAATGTCTCAGCAAAATAAGAATGTAAAAAAATTCTAAATGTATTAGTCTGTAAGTGCGCAAATAAATACACAAACGGACCAATTTTCGTCAAGAAACACATGTACCTACTTATATATTTTTTATGATTTTATTGAAACTAAAATTAAAATTCTGTTACATATGTTTACCCAGATAATGTATTGATTTATTTTACTGCGTGAGTATATGATTTGAAATGGGTATTGTATAATAAATGTACTTTTTTGAAAATTTAACTAATCCGCCAACGACCTATGGTATAACTTTATCATACTAAAATTATCATTTTTTCTGAAAATTTAAAACATACGTTTACTAGATTAAAAGAACAATCTTTCGAAACCAATTTATAATTTTTTGCGGAAAAGAGTCAATACGTCTTAACACTGATTTAAAAATGACATATTTCTGGTGTTCTCTGGTTATACGCTCTTAATGATATATTACAAAGAACACAGTGAAAATTAAAGTTAATTTTAACGAAACAACAAGTTTTTTTTCTCTTTATTTTAACAAAGTGGTCAAATCCAACTGGTTTTAGTTTAAAAGGTGGTCAAATTCGCGAATATGTACTAGTATATTGTTAGTATCTGTACCATTATTTTTTTTCTGTGTGTGTACCTTTGGTAATTATTCCATTAATCGCCGCACTTTTAGGCACAAATTTTGGAAATTATACTTCGTTTTAACAATTTGAATTCGGAGCGATTGAAAAAACTGCATTCAAATTTTCAATTACGTAAAATGAGAACTTGCTTTTGTCTTATGGGATGACAGCTGCTGACATCCATGTACAATAATTTAAGTCTGTATTCTAAGACATGTTTTATTTAAATTTATAATGCAGTGCTCTCCATGGCGTCGAATGCATGTATTTGTGTGATTTATAGTATAATCAAAAGGTTTTTCAAAAATATATTCGCATAGCGTGACCAGTCTTCCTGAAACTTTACAGATGATATTATAAAAAAAAATCTGTATAAATAAAGGAACTATTAACTCTATATTTTCTTTCTAAAGTGATCAAAATCTTATGTAATTTCAAAAGTGTCAAATCTAACTTTTTATTTATTTAAAAAGTGGTCAAATCCATGAATATACGGTTCCATTACAAATTGAAAAGTCATTAAAAGTTATGAAAAAAATTGAAAAATTGCCCGTAACCTAACCTAACCTAACGAAACCTGTTTTTTTGTTTTTTTTCGAAGAAAACTTCTGAAAGGTTTTCACTTTGTTATGGCATCATTTATTTTATTAAAAGACAAATAACTTTGTTTACATAACTTTATTTTATACACAATCTACATGTTTCGTGAACAATGTTCACATCATAATTTTTTTATATATTTTTTTAAACTTTTAAATAACTTTTCAAAGGTGCTGAAATTGCATAATTCTGAGTTGTCCGGTCCCCGAATACCTATATCATTTCACTCCATTCATTTTCTTTTTATTCATTTTCCAGGGTTAAAACTGGAAATTTTTAATTTTATTATTTTTACGAGTCGTCGGATTTATCTAATAAGAAACAGATTTGTTGCCAAATGGCTGAGAGTATCTTTTAAAATTATTTTTCATAATTTTTTCAGCTTTATTTATAATTTTTTCGGACACTTCTTCTAACAAACATTTGTAAAGATCATCTCTACATATTATAAATTATAGTCTTCAGCCGCGTCTGTCTGTCTGTTCGCGATAAACTCAAAAACTACTGAACGGATTTTCATGCGGTTTTCACCAATATATAGAGTAATTCATGAGGAAGGTTGACGTATATAATTCGTCAAGGGTTTGTTTAAATTGGTTGAAATATATAATATATAAAGAGAATGTCTGTATGTGGTGTACGAGCGGGCTGGCAAGGGGGCGGTGTGGATTTGATTTTTATCCAAATCTACAGTTTTATGCCGAGGTTGATGAAATTTTGTACATGTGACCGTCAAAACAAGACGAAGGTCACCGTCTACATTTGATTTCGAAAACTCTGTGTATAGCCCAGGCATCGCCGGGGACTTCAGCTAGTTATTGTACAATTGTACATGTGACCGTCAAAACAAGACGAAGGTCACCGTCTACATTTGATTTCGAAAACTCTGTGTATAGCCCAGGCATAGCCGGGGACTTCAGCTAGTTATTGTACAAATGCTTTATTCACTTTAACAGGTCAACCACGTTAAATATTCAAATGAATGTCGTTATTTCGTGGCACACTTAAAATGCAAATTGTCACGTGAATTAACTTGGCTGACAATTTATTTATTGCATAATAAATAACGTGGTGGTGTCTACTTGGACTGATACGCAAAAGTAATTAGAATTATTAATACACCTACTCTTGAGTGTGGGCAAAAGATCTAGAACTGTGGTCAATTATCAATCCATTCTTTTTAATTAATATTTATTTATCATTGCTTGCATGCGAGCCATTGTCCAATAGAAACATTACACATCATATATGTTATGTCAGTTCATTCATTTTTACAAATTAAATAATCCAATATTTCTTCAATATACGAGTAGGTACCTATGGTAAAAATTTAAATTGCGTTATTGAAATTATTGACCTAGGTATAATGTTTAATAGCAAACTAACATTTGTGTGTCATGTTATAAGGCCCTTAAAACTCTTGGATTAGTTTTGAGAGCTGCAAAAGGCACATTTATCATGTTATATAAAACCCTTGTCAGATGCCAACTAGAGTATAACTCTACTTTATGGTCTCCATTTTACAATATTCATTCCGACAGCATTACAAAGATTCAATATAAGTTCATAAACTATAAAGTTTATAAACTATAAATTGCATATTCCTATTCAAAATATTCATTATAATATGTAGTGAATAAAATGAACCTATTAAAATTTTCAGAAAGAGGAATTTAAACAGATTTATTATGATTTCATAAAATATTGCATAACAAAATATCTTCCCAAAAGATCTTGCCGACATTTACTACCCTTTTATTTTAACAACATCAGGTCACTGTCTTAAAATAATTCCCTGATTCCAAGACTTCATAGTGTCGTAAATAAACATTCTGATCTGAGAGATATATTTCACCTTAAATAACCAGTATAAACATTGTTTTTTCCAATCTTCTATATATGTTTCTAGTCACAAATAGACGTGTATAATATCTGTAAGTTTTGTTTATATTGAATGTCTATATGTAAGACTTCGTATAATGTTTACTCATGTATGTATTTTATTTTGATATATGCTTTCGTTGTTGCATTTTTTCATTATATTATATTTTCTTTATTGTTTTAATTTTGGCATTTAAAACAACTGTGATACTCAACTTATAAACTAGAATGTAAAAATCCAATCAAGCGTGTAATAAATAAATAAAATAAAATTATAACGAATGTAAAATAAATAAAAATGAGGGAGTATGTCCACATAAATGAAATAATTCATCGAAGCCAGAGACAAATTAGTTTCTCAGGGGTCAAGCACAGATAAATCGATAAATTTACAATACGAATCGATAAGCGTACCTTTCGATATTTTTATATCGATATACCGAGCACGGTTTCACTGTTGACAATGTTGAATTGAAATACTAACCTAAATATGCATTGGCAGTTCACATTTAATTTGAGACACTAAAAAGAAGTTAATTAGTTGATAAGGTCTTTAGTAATATTTCGACCCTTTTCGTCTCTCAAAGATCGAAAGGAATAATTTGAATGCATCTTAAATGTTGGGTTCTTCATAATGTGTCGTATTATAGTCGGATCCACCAGTGTTAAATCGATTTATTATTTATTCATTGTCAACATCGGTTAGGCTGACGACCTCCGTAGTGTAGTGGCTAAGACTCTTGACTCGGAGGTCGCGGGTTCGAACCCGGCGTGCGCAAATAAATTTTATTTGATTAATTTGTGTTATTTCACAATTAATTTAAAAATAATATATAGTATATTTGCGGCACGTTCCGGAGTGGAAGATACTATCAGTATCGCCCTGGTGTAAGACCACCATTCAGAATTGAAACGTTGCTTGAAAATGGCTTTAGCCGTGTTTGGTGACCAGATCTGAATAGCCAGGTACTTCCCAACCTTCCTCTTCCCCACCTCCTTCCCCTCCCCACTACCTTCAGCCTCACAACATACCCCAATTGGGGATGCCATAGTCTCACTGGCTCCAGACGGGAGCAGTTGAGATTCTTGTGCGGTATTCGCTGTAAAAAAAAAAAAAAAAGGCTATCAACACTGAAACCGTGCTAGGTATATTTATTGATTATGCCCTTTTTCGGGGCTTTTACATAAGAAATTAACAAATTTACAAATTAAATAAAATACAAATACTTTATATTTCTTTTACTGCGAAATATAGTAGGTATTAAGTATTTATTGTACATAACTGAACTGCCCCAGTAACAGTATTTTGTATTTGTTTAAAGATAAATTGAAGATGTCCACTGACTTGGTATAATTATTTCCCTCCATTAGTATTCTAGGTAAAGAGGAATACATATGGTAGTTAGTTCCAGAATTTCTGCACTGAAATAAATCCTGACTTCTAGTATTACGTAGTGGAATCCGGAAGCTTATCAATTCAAGCAATACCGGACTATCAACTAAATCATTTAGAATTTTATACAGAAATACCAAGTCAGTGAAAATTCTTTTGTCTGACAATTTAAGCATATTCATATCATTTAAAATAGTGCTGAGTTCAACTTAATTGCTGGAATACCCATTTTAAAATTAAGAAAACGTTAAAATTTGTCTTGTATTCTTTCAACAGCTTGTACCTGTATATTATAATATGGGTTCCAGACGGGAGTATTGTACTCAAGTTGACTTCTAACATATGCAAAATATAACAGTTTAATACACTTTATATTGTCAAAATTTCTAGTTAGCCTTGTTATAAATCCCAACATTTTTAAGCCCTGATTAGAAATTTTTGTAATGTGGTTAACAAATGAAAGATTTGATTGAAAAGTGATGCCTAAGTCTTTAATTTGTGTTAATGTCTCGAGAGTATTGTTATCAATGTTGTAATTAAAGATCACTGGATTTTTATTAGAGAAAATCTAACTACTTGGCATTTTGAGATATTTAAGTAAATTCTATTTTCATTGCACCAAATGAACAATTTGTTGATATTATCTTGAAGAATGTTGCAATGGTAAATATTTCGAATAATTCTAAACATTTTGAGGTCATCAGCAAAAAGTAAGAAAAATACATCGTGAAATATTTTTGTTAGATCATTTAACAAGATAAATAAGTTTGGACCAAGGTGTGAACCCTGTGGAACTCCACTTGTCGCATAATTTTTTTGTAAAGTTATCGATTTCTCTGTTCGTGACCACCAGGAGTCAGAGAGTCTTAATGTAAACTGGCGCCATCAGTTTTTTATTTCAAATCGCTGTTGATCACAGTTTTTACATTTTTGTTTGCAGTTTTGTAATAAATTTATCGAAATAGTTTCCTGATCACGTTTCAAATTAAATTTAATAGGCCGTACGACTTTTAATTATTATATTTTCAGGTGACGAGATTGTGTTGAAGACACGAAAACAATGTTAATATTATTTTGCTTAGAATCATAAATAAGTTCGTGCCAGTAATAGTACTTAACTACTGCTAGCTAATCAAAATGAATATTTTTTAGTTATAAAAAATTCCGAAGTCAAACACACAAAGCCAAACAATTCTTCAAATTAGCTAACAAGGCGTTTGAGTTTTTTTGTGTGGTCAAGAGGAAAATAATTCTCCTCAAAATAATTATGGTAATCTTTGGGGATGCTGTGCGGAGGGATTTTTTAGGGAAAGGAAGGATAGGAAGTTCTGTTTGCCGAGAACTTATGAATCCATCTCTTCCACTGCGGTGCAAGGCGATTTCCGATATAGTCCTAATGGAGAGGTCAAAAGGTCTTCCTCAACCAATCTCACCCGATCCGGCCCGCTATACAGCAGGTATGCGAACAAGCTGAATCTGCCGCCAAGATCTGGACAAACCTCACCCCAATGAACCCAGTAACCCCTAGACCGCGTAAGGGCCTTGACTAGCAATTCAAAGGTCGCGGAATCGAATCCCGGCGTGGGAAAATAAATTTTTCTTTGTTTAAATTGTGTTATTTCACAATTAATTCATTTAAAATAATATATAAGTACTTTATTTGCGGCACGTTCCAGAGTGAAAGATACTCTCATTAGCGCCCTGGTGTAAGACTACCTTTCAGAATTTAAACGTTGCGTAAAATGGCTTTAGCCGTGTTTGGTGACCCACCTTCCTCTTCCCCATCTCTTTCCCTCCTTAATACCTTCAGCCTCACAACATACCCCAATTGGAGGTACTATAGTCTCACTGGCTCCAGACGGGAGCAGCTGGGACTCTTGTAAGGTATTCGCATAAAAAAAAGTGCTAAGTCACCAAACGTAGCGAACCACTTAGGGTGATCTATGGGTGTTGCTTATCCAATAAATGGTGCCCGGGGAGGGGGTGCCTTAACCGCCTCCTAAATTGTTTATTTTTCAAATGTTTGTTTGAGAGTCACTCACATCGTCTTCAATGATTAAATATTACATTTTATAATAATTATATTATTAAATAACAGTTATTATCTTCGTATTTGTTATAACATTTATTTAATAATGCAATATTTGCATTGTTTCCATCTGTCCTTGCTCGCCTTAGTGACAGGTGAAAGAATAATTCACGAAGCAATGTTTTTTTTTCCAAAATCAACATTAGCATTAAAGACTATAAAAATAATCAGTGTTTGTTTGTTTGACACGTTTCTGCATGACGATAGTGAAGTTTTCGTGATAAAATGCCCAAATTGCGAGAATTTTATGTTTTATTTGAAAACATTTAATTCTTCTGAAAATCAGACCGTTAAATTTTCTAGATCCTCGTAGATAAACTAATAAAAAAATGTTATTCCTCACTTTAATTGTTTAATTATACTGGTCAAAGTTGTTAGTATATCAGACCGGCTCAAGTATCGGGGATCCATAAAAGTCCGAGTAAATCTGGCTTCCAAGAAAACGGGCATCTTCTGTAGTCAGGTTTTAGATTTTCACGGCCAAAAGTATTTTCGTTATTTGTTTTTGGGGTGTTATGCCGTGTTGCGCTACCTACTTCTTTAGCCAGCGTTTCGGACAGCGTTGCAGTGTCCATCATCAGGGCATATCCGGCAGATGTGTAATTGTTAGTGGAGAAATGTGTGCATATTTACTTGGAAGCGATACAGTGTTGCCAGCTCCACTCCACAACAGGATACTTCAAAATGATTGTAGATTTCAATTACCTCCGTAATCAGGCGTGCTACAATAGGAACTGGTTCCATAAAACTGTTCCTCGAATCTACTGTCATCCAGTGATCGCTAGTCACCGGTACACAGTAACCGAGATAGGTAATGGCTTCTATAGTGTTAGCAAATTCTTCAGTAGTGACCAGCCGCTAATAATAATAACTAACTAGGGTTTTTGCTGTTAGGTCCTGCGGGTGGCACGACAGTAGCTTAGTCACAAACCATCAACTGTATCAAGACTGGAGAGATTCATGAAAATGTATTCCAAGAGTACTTACGCCTGCCAGGCGACCTTCCTCGTACTAATTGTTAACGTAGGTGGAGCCATCTTTTGCCATTATTAGCAGCTTGCTTTAATTCGGTTCTATTACGGTAGTAGCCTAAATCACAAACTTCACGTTCGTAGATAGTTTCCGTATGGCGCAGCGTATAACACTATAATGGATTAAGTTTATAGATACTATTATGTTTATAAGCACATAGAACTATCAAACACATAAAGCCATCACCATTCCTTGTAACCAAAATAAATAATAAGAAATAGAATCGGCATTGAACCGAATTAATAAATTAAATCGAATAAACAAATCGACGCGTACTTGTAAGAAGAATGGCTGGGAAATTTACAAGCAAGAAGCTCCTCTGGGTTTAAAAATAGTAAATTTAACGATAGCTACGTATCTTTCAAGAAATATAAAGATTGTAAATTTCGACATATTTATTTTATTTCGGATTTTTACAGCAGGAAAACAGCCGTAAATCACTCGTCTGTTTTCAAAAATAAACACATTCCGTCTTGGAAGTGTTATTACTCGACCAACTAATATTACAAAACTAAACTACCCAATGGCTACTTATTTTTTTAAAACATATTTTCACGTTTACGATTTAACTTTATTTTATGATGATTTTGGAATATAAATTAGCTATCATAAGATTCTGTGATTCCTAAAAACTGCGATGGACTGAAAATGTAGAGAAACTGACAAGTGAGTGATGGATGTCATAATGGAATCAAAGCTGTAAAGCTATCTTCCAAACATGCCTTCCATTGATACGCTTGGCGTAACCCTAAGTTGATAAATGCTGGCGTCCCACAGGGATCGGTTCTGTCTCCGAGTTCGTTTTTGTTGCACATCAATGACCTTTTGTCGTATGCACCAATTCATTGTTACGCTGATGACAGTACAGTCCATGATAGCTTTTTTTTGACAAGCCCCCAAAGAGCACGCAAACTCCAAAGTCTTGGAGGGCTTTGAAGCAAATAATGGACGGTTACTTAGAGTGTTTCCTCTTGGGGTAAAAATAACCTCGTAAAATTTATTGTTTCAAAGACCCAATCATGTCTGATTAGTCTAAAAAGGAATCGAAATGAAAATCTAGTCTCCTTCAACGGAAACAAATCTTCCGAACAGAACCTCAATCGATATGCTTGGTGTAACTCTAAGTGACCAGCTCAGCGGGGGCTCCATCGAAGCCTGAGTAAAGTTAGCCTCTCAGAAGCTGGGCGTACTGTACAGAGCCCGCAGATACTATCATAGTACACAACTGCTAACCCTGTACAAATAACAAGTGCGCGCTACGGTTGAATTTGGCAGCCACCTCTGGTCTAGAGCTCCAAAATACCCGAAAAATACCCTTGACTATGCGCAGAAATGGGCGATTATTCATAGATTCTCCCATTTTAACGGACGGATTGCAATCTTTAGAGCACAGGCGTCGGGTGGGAATGCTATCCTTGTTCTACCGGTATTTCAATGGAAGATGCTCCGAGGAACTAGCGTCATTGATCCATCCAGCATATGTACACGGTTGACATTTGTCACATGAGAACGAGTCGCTTCTTCGACTCGTTCTTGTGTTCAACAGCTCAGCTGTGGAACGATTTGCCGGCCTTTGGGTTTTTCTATTTCCTACAACATGGGTCTCTTCAAAACCAATGTTTATTCCTTCCTCTCCTCAAAAAGACCCTCCACATAGCATTTCAGATGACATAGGCACTGAGGGAATTTATTTTCCTCAGGACCTCCTGTGTAAAGTTAATCTAAAAAAAAAACAACAACACAAATAACTTATCCCGTAATAACACGATTGCTAGAGTAATAATTCAATTTATGTTACATAACCTCACATTTCCGCTCTAGCTTCGTCTGCGGGGCGCCATCTTGCTTCTTGTTTTGCTGAAAGTAATTTTAGACCTCTGAGAATTTAACTCGCTCTTCTCGGAAAATGGACGCCCGGCAATTGCAGGGATATGTCTAGTGGAACAAGTGGTTGGACTATTGCAGAACTACATTACCATTGACTGTAAATAATGGCTCCAGATCCAAAAGGTTACGGGTTCAAACCCGGCGGTGTGCTCAAATATTTTTCTGCCTATATATTATTACAAAATAAAGCAGATTTTGTAGACTTAGGTTCATACAGTGGTGTAGCTATGGCATTTACCTGAGAGGGTTCGACCCTCGACGGAGAGGGGAGGAGGGGGAGAGGGGTTGGAAAATTTATTAGAAAGTTTTCGCCGATTCCCCGCAGGGGTAGGCAAAGAGAACGGACCGTCAAACAACACGGTCTTGGCACACATTCCTTGCCTCGTTTACATTAATACAACGTCTTACACATGCTCTTCTATTATTCTGACTCTTGACATGGCCCGACTCAAGTATATGATTCACTTAGTCATGCCATCTCTTTCTTGGGCGTCCTCGACTTCTTCTACCACTCACATGCGTCATTCTCCTTACACTCCTTTCCTCGTTTATTCGCTCTACATGCCGCAAGAACATAATTTTTTTTTCTGGTTTAAATATGACCTCACTAAAGTGGTTTAAATATGACCTCACTAACTAATTAACTCCCGTTTAGTGTCAAAACGTAAATGCGGGCTGACAAAGCATATTTTAGGTTAGTATTTAAATTCAATATTGCCAAATTATTCATATTTTTAATGATTGATTGGCGTTTGACGTTTCGGAATGCGAATTCGTGGACAGAACAGCCATTGTTGCCAGCGTATATCGATTCCTAAGGTATTCCCTGTCAATATCGGTTTGGCTATCGACGGCGTGCTAGGGGTATCGATAAAAAATCATCGGAAGTTACGCCTATCGATCCAATATTGTAAAGTTATCGATGTCAGCATGCTAGAACTCCTGAACACCTTGTATATTAATAATATAAATCAGCGTTTTCTAACCCTTTTCAGCCACGGACCCTAGGAAATCAAGCACAATTTTCAAGGACCCCCCCCCCCCCCTTAATAAAAAACCAGTAATAAATTTTGGAACATTTATTTCAGTATGTAAATACTACAAATACAAAAAAGTAACTTTTTTTTTAATTATACGTTAATAATTAACGTACAACAGCAACATTCACATTATTAACAGTTAATTAATGTGAAGGTTGGTGTTGCTTTTTTTAAACTAAATTAGTAATATTCAGATTGGAGTTACTACTAAGTTGTAATCTCAAATCGGTTTCCACTTGTAATCTGTTCCTGTATTTGTTTTTAGTATATGCGAGAGCAGAGAATACCTTTTCACATAGGTAGGTGTTTGTTTTCAGTGCTTCTTCTGATATTTCTTTATAATCTTTTTTTACATCCACCCAAAAACTTGATAAAGAGGATTCTTTGAAATTACGTTTCAAAGCTGAATCACAAGATATTTCTATTAATTGATTTTCTTGTGCCTTTGTCAAGCCAGTAATATTAGTAACGTCTATGTTGAAAGGGTCTAATATTTTTATTTTTGTCGGGTACTGGAAAATAATCCCGAAACGATGACGAGACGAGAGTTTTGGTGGCATTTAATTATTATTCTTAAATGATCCAGAGATGATACTGCGGACCCCCATACATATATTCGCGGACCCCTGGGGGTCCGCGGACCACAGGTTAAGAAACACTTTTTAAAAATAATGATGTGTTGTTTTTTTGCAATGTTAAACTCGTAAATATGAGAAATATGAACCAATTTAATATTGTTGTTGAAATAAAGCAGAGTGATTGATTGATTTCAAACAATTAAACAATTTTCATGGACGAGTTTACGACTTAAAAACGCCATTGTTGGAAATTCGTCCTGCTTGAGTTTCACATTAAATAATTTAAGATTAACGGAAATTTAACATACTCAAGTATGTAAATCTCAAAAAGATATTTTAATAAGGAAAAAGAAAAAAAATCGGCCATTTTGTGAGGTCTCTCTTTTGTAATGTGAATACCACACAAGAGTCCCAACTGTTCCCAACCGCCTGGAGCCTTGGGGTATGTTGTGATGCTGAAGGTTGTGGGGAAGGGAAAGAGAAGGGGAGGAGGAAGGTGGGGAAGAACCTTTTTTTACATAAATACCGCAATGGTATCCCAACTGCTCCCGTCTGGAGCCAGTGGGATCATGGCATCCCCAATTGGTGTATGTTGTGAAGCTGAAGGTAGTGGGGAGGGGAAGGAGATAGGGAAGAGGAAGGTGGGTAAGTACCTGGCTATTCAGATATGGTCACCAAACACGGCTAAAGCCATTTCAAGCAACGTTTCAATTCTGAATGGTGGTCTTACACCGGGGCGATACTGAGAATATCTTCCACTTTGGAACGTGCCTCAAATATACTATATATTATTTTAAATGAATAACTTGGCTATTCAGATCTGGTCACCAAACACGGCTAAATCCATTTCAATTCCGAATGGTGGTCTTAGACCAGGGCGATACTGAAGAAATCTTCCATTCTGGAACTTGCCGCAAATATACCTTATACAATTGTTTAAATGATTAATTTGTGAAATAATATAAACGAAATTTGAACACGCGATTTCCTGATCGAGAGCCTTTTGTTTTGCACATTGCACATTTAGTGTACTTGACGTTTAAAATAAGATGAAAATAACTGTTTACTCTCTTAAATAAAATCCTTCCGACAGCTCTACTTTAACCCGCCTTACAACGCTGCCCAACCGGGTGGCGACATAGTCCCCCAACCTTTACAACTGTACAGATGCAAAGACAGATTTCCGCAACAAAACAACACAATATTCCAAGCATTATTTTGATTTGACATTCGCAGCCAACAACGTGCGTCCATCGGACAGTAGTGGCTCCACCTGTACGTGTATTGTAAAAGTAAATAAAATTATGTTCAACGGAGTTCAACAGAGTTCACGAGGCGAGAGAGAGAGAAGGCAATATAAACACGGCGCTGGTAGTAGAATAGGTATGTAGCCAGTACCTGCCTACCAGCTGTAACTACGTATATACCTGCCTGTTGCCTGGCTACGTGTGCAACAAGTAAATATGTTATGAGATGGTACAAATAAACGCGTATTTGCATAATATTGTGCTTAGAAAACACGCAAAAATAATAAATACTTTGCTTTACTACTTTTATTGTTTAAAAAACAAACATGTTTGGTAATAAATGCTTACTTCATCAAGGTTGGGAGCAGTTTTATTAGAATATTCAGAAGAATATTTTATTCGTTTTCATTTGGTGGTTTTTTTAATAAAATTTAAATTATTAGCAAAGATGATTGATCTCAAATGACTGTGGAGAGTCCCGTCAGTGACAGTTATGTTTTGAATATTTTTTTAATTAAGTAAATTAAATTAATTACTTATTTTGTCACCTACTCCCCTCAATGTCGCTGTTAAAATATTAATAGTTCAAACGAAAATGGATTTATTATGATATGTTGGCATTATTTCAATTTAATATAACTTAATAAAAATTCCGCAGATGTCGCGGGATTCCTAAATTGATTCTATCCCGCAATCCCGCGAAAATTGAAAAAGGTGCGGGATTTCCAAACCCTAGGTGGGAATAGTATATGTATATAGTACACACTCAGGCAGCGCCTTAGTAGTGTTTCACGATAACTTAACAAATTGGCATTTCAACATCCCTTTGAAAAGTCAGTAAAAGTGACCAAAAAAAAATTAAATGTAGCCCATAACCTAACCTAATTTTTTTATTTAACTAAGTTGTTTTTTTGGATACATTCAGAAATATTCCATTTATTTTGAATTTAATGCATAGCGGAAATATTCTGACCTTGTGACAGAATATATGCCGAGGTTAGTATTATAAATATGCTTTATTCTATGTGCGGGCCTATTATAAACATTCATACCTCATTTGTTTATTTATTTTTCGTTTATTTAAAGAAAGACGAACATAAATTAGAAACCCAGAATACAAATACCCAAAAATATTTAATTTTCTCCTACAATAATAATGAATAAAAAAGGTTGCAATCCAACTTAGATAGAAGAGGATCGAACCCGCTACTCCAGGGTGAACCCGACGCTTTGTACCACTCAACTTCTAACCAATGACAGCATTAGCAACACGGCTGAAAAATTGATTTCTGTAATCACAGCTTGTATTAGAGTTTTTTTCATTGGAAATCGGTTTATACGGAAAATCGACACCATGAAAATTGTCGAGCCCATTTTCATGGCTCACGGCTGCAAACTTTATTTATGTTACCACAGCATATATTTTTTATTGTTGTAAATCCGATTATACGGAAATTAGTTTATGGACACCATTATTTATGACTTAGCCCCTAAAATCGTCGAGCCCATTATCATTAGCTACACGGTTGAAATGTTGGTTTCTATAATCACAGCATATTTTATAATTTTTTTTCGTTGGAAATCAGTTTATATGGAAAATGGTTTATTTACACCATTGTTTATGACTCAAGCCATAAAATCGTCTAGCCCATTTTAGCCCATGGCTGAAAAGTTGATTTCTATAACCAGGTATGCATCAATTTTTTTATTGAAAATCAGTGTACACGGAAAATGGTTTATGGACACCATTGTTTATGACTCAAGCCCCTAAAATCGTCTAGCCCATTTTCATGGTTCATGGCTGAAAAGTTGATTTCTATAACCGCCGCATGCATTAAAGTTTTTTTTATTGGAAATCAGTGTATATGGAAATTGGTTTATGGACACCATTGTTTATGACTGAAGCCCCTAAAAATCGTCCGAGACCGTTGTCCTATTCCAAGTTCGTAATCAATGCTGACAATAAATGCATTACGAGTCTAATGCTTTTACGACGCAATAAACACATCTCTAAATTAGCGTCAATATAATAAATATTTCTAATCAATACTTAAATAGGTAGGTACAATACGTAATTTCTTTGTCATATGTAATCAAGGTATATCTCAGCAGTCTTTGTGAATTCAGACATCATTCTGTATAAAGAAGACGTGCCAGAAGATGAATAATGCATTATAAATTGTAACGTATTATCATGTAATAACAATAACAAATATATTATTCACGTGTGCAGGAAAATGAACAATGCAATGTTTACTTTTTGCAGATTTTTTTCATTACAGAATTACAGAATTCAGAATGAGTTAATAATGAATGTAAGTAAGTCTAAAATCATGGTATTTGGAATAGACAGTGAAAACAGTGTGCGATATGGTTGTGAATTATGAATAGGAGCAGGTGGATGAGTTTGTGTATCTGGGAGAGAGTTGGAAAGACTGACATTGATATTGAAAGAAGGGTAAATGCCGTTGGAGGGAACAAAAAACTGTCCAAAGAAGCGAAGCTAGCAGTCCACAATAGAGTACTGTTAACTTCCCTGATGTACGGCAGTGAGGCATGGAACTGGTAGAGGAAGCATGAATGTTGGACTTAATGCTGTAGAAATGAGATCCCTGATCCACAAAGAATGCAAGGCTGATGTAAGCTTATTGAGTAAGATTAAGAAAGAAACCCTCTAGGCATGTAGCATGTATGAACGATGAAAGTATTGTAAGGAGAATATACGACGTGAATGAGAATGGCAGAAGAAGTCGGGGACGCCCGAGGAAGACATTGCACGATCAAGTGAATAGTTGAGTAAGGGCATGTCAAGAGTCAGAATAAGACGATGTATAAATGTGAATGTGCCCAAGACTGAGTTGTTTGGCGGTCCATACTCTCTGCCTATCCTTCGGTGAAACGGCTTGATGGTTAATTAGTTAGTATGAAAATGTCTGGATACAAGTAATATTCTGTGTGGCAGGCCATTTCAAACTGACACTTAGATAATTCCATGAATTGTTTTAATTTTTTTATTTGTACAAGTGTCCCAACTGTCCGAAGCCAACAATAATTCCATTTTTTAATTTATCTAAGAATAATTCCATTTTATTATGCATAAATTATGATTATAAAAAGTAAACATATCATTTTGAAAAGGAAAATGCACGTAATAGGACCTACGTACCTACGTCACACGCTCTCATAAAGGTACCTATCTATCCATTTATTCAAGCAGTACCTATCGTATACAACAATAAAGGTACGTCCACACGGCCGTACAGGGTTTATTACTCCGGCAATGTTGCACGGGCCGCATGCTTTATCTGCATAGCGAATATAATATAAACAGGTACGGGTAGGTACCTACCCAATGCCTGGCATCTTTTTTACGTTGGCATCACCTCGACAGAGGCGCGCTGTCACTCTCTGGCCAAATTCAAATAAAAAGTAAAACACGTTTTTCGGTTTGACGGAATTATAAACATGGATAGGTACTTGGACAGATTGAACGTTTAATGCATTGAAATAAATGCAGAAGCCTTTGTAATGTGGATAACATACGTTGGACAGTGATAACCGATAACAGGTAGGTACTTCACAAATAATAACAACAAAGTCATGATGCCATTTGCAAAAATGAGAACATCTTTCTATAGTGTGGTGATTTTTGTGCCGCCTTTTAAAAGCGGGCATCAATTTGCAGAAATTTAGACAACCTTCGTTAGGAGAAGGCTCGAGAAATAGAAGAAAAACTTTTGACATATTTTAAAACCTTCACCACTTTTCTTTGATTACTGCGTGGTTGATTTTCGTGGAATCATTACACTTCTAATGTATTAATTCGATCCAATATTCGCTGGCTCATTATTTTAATATGCAATAGTAAAAATTTTATATCTTTATTAACACTTTACGTACAGTTTATTACATGGTAGTTAAAAGTTGAGAGTATTGCCAGGAATGCCAGGTGGAATTTTCTTCAAACCAATCTAGATTTGTACAAACATGTAAGTAAATAAGATCTACATACATGAAGTTGAAGAAATCAACAAACACGGTGATAGGTTGACATAACATACATACATAAAGATGAGAAACATAGTCAACAAATATTAATATGACGAAATCAACCAACACGAAGATGAGGTTGACAAACGTGAATATGAGAAACATAGTCAACAAATATGAAGATAACGAAATCAACAAACACAAAAATGAGGTTGACAAACGTAAAGATGAGAAACTTTGTCAATAAACATGAAGATGACGAAATCAACAAACACGAATTTGAGGTTGACGAACATACAGATAAGAACATCAGGATGTAACACCAACACAACTACCTACTATCCGCCTCGGAACAGTAATCCCTGGTGAGGAAGACTGTGAACAAGTTACTACTACATATACTATAATATGTATATATTTTAAAGTTCCATGACAACTCAACACAGTGACAAATCAACACACATTTGAAAAGCGATATAAATTCATTAAAAGCGATGAAAAATATAACCTATTAGAGATTTAACCTAACATGTTTAATCTAGTTTTTTTTTCATCACTTTTCATGACTTCGTATTATCACCTTTCGAAGTGAAATTGTACCATCAATCGAAAAATTTAAGCGATTTTTCTAATTTTTTCTTTCAAATTTTATATATTACTTCAACGATTAAAAATTACAATTTGAGGTTTTTCTCATTAAGTTATTCCAAAAATAAAAAAAAATAAACAAAAATTTTAACAAAACAAAAAACGACTTAAAAAAATGCACTAAAAAGTAAAAAAAAAAATTTTCGTACGATTTTTATTTTTGGAGTCGGTGTCAGCCAAGGTAACTACATACATAGGTAGTTATAGGTGAGATGTGGAGATCTTGGCTGACACCAACTCCGTTTGTTTTTTGATATTTAGTGACGAGCGTGCGTAAAGAAGTTTTACTTTAAAAAAAGAATCATCGAAATCTGTTGGCGTAATATTGAGTTATTCGTTACATACTTATTGCAAATTTAAGAAATGTGTGGTTTTCTCATGGATCCCAATATAAGAACTGGACCAAATTAAAATGGGACCACACGGGAAGCACCAGCTTTCTAATAAAAAAGGAATCATCAATATCGGTTCACCCAATCGAAAGTTCTGAGATAACAAACATAAAAAAATAAATAAATAAAATACCGTCGAATTGTTAACCTCCTCCTTTTCGAAGTCATTTAAAAATATAATTATTTTCATTGTGCTAAAATGGACCGAACTTATATTAAAATTAGTTACTAACCATGTTGATACTTACGTAGGAGAAGCTGTTATTTTTACTATACGATTACTGTAATATTTTTTTTAGTAAGTGGGCAGATGTTAGTCAGACCAATTTATTCATAACATTATGCGACACGGTGTTACTGACGTATCAAAGTTTTAGTGATTTTATAATAGTTAGTTTTCATTCTCATAAAAAAATTAATAATTTTACCATCAATTTAAATAAATTTTTAATTGGCCTCTTTTAAACAATTTGTATTAAAAAAAAAAATTATTTCAGCTTACTAATTTTTTCGGTGCCATGGTATTATGCGTGTTAGAGCACGGGATTATTAAAATGTGTTATTTTACATTAAATTCATTAAAAATAAAATAAAATGTAATGTGTAATTGCGGCACGTTCCAGAGTAGTAGATACTTTCAGTATCGCCCTGGTGAAAAACAACCATTCAGAATTGAAACGTTGCGTTGCTTGAGATGGCTTTTTGAATAAGTTCTGAGGAAAATAATTTCCTATGGCCTATGTAATCGTAGGGGATGCTGTGCGGGTTTTTTTATAAGGAATGGGAAGGGTGGACATTCTGGGAAGGAAAAGGGCAATGAGGGGTGGGTTGGAATCTGGGGGCAGTGTGTCCAGGAGTGACGGACGTGTGAATCCATCCCTAGCACTACGGTGCAGGGGGATGGGTCGAGAGAGTCCGGCTGGAGAGGTCAAAAGATCTCCCTCAACCAGTCTCTCCCTATCCGTAGATAGATAGATGGTAGGCAGACACATCGTGCGCCATGCCCGATTATTTAATAGTCTACGCTTACATATTTTATAATGTAATTAACAATTTTATTTTAATTATAAACGATAAAAACTGTAGGAAAAACTTTTATTCAAAGCATATTTTTGTTATATTTATAATGTATACCCATTCGTATTAAAGATTAATTTAAAATAGTGATTTAAGCATTAAAGACTGCGTAGTAAGCGTTCAAAAAGAAGAAGAAGATTGTTTGTAAGGGAGATATAATAAATACGCATGTTAGAGGAAGCGCGCTAACATTAAAAATGATAATAATTAAGCGAAAATTTTAAAAATTTTAATAAAATACGACTCTTTTAAATTAATGCAAAAATCTCTCTACAAATGCCTAAGTTGAATTTAAAGATACACTGTGAATATTTTCATGCCTATGTTAAATAATAGAATAAATGTGTTTATAATAATTTTCGGAGCATATTTGCGATTTTTTCAACATTTTCACATTCATAGAAAGATTTTTGGTCTCATAATAATTTATTTTTACGAGATAATTAATTAATTATTAATTCTCATATATATTAATATAATTTATTAAGGTTTCTGCACTTTTCCTGGTTTCAAAATTCACGGCACGCCCCTGGCGTAAGGGCATTTGTAATTATGTAAAATACAGGTTTTAATTTTTTTACACACCGTCACAAGGAAAACACTTATTTTTCAAAGGTTGGAGTCATTTACTTCAGTGGTAGGAGTGGCATATCTCTTGAATCACATGGGCAGGTTTTCCAACCTACCGCTGATAGCTCCGTTATGACCTCTCCCTCTTTCTTATAAGCGTATCGGAAAGAGAGGTTCCAACGGATCTGTCAGTTGCAGAAAAATAGTTGTGCCGTTGATAGGTCCGCTGTAACCTTGCCTTCTTTCTCATGTAGCAAAAAGCTAGAGGTTTCAGCGGAGCTCTCGGCGGCAGGACCACAGGCTTACCGCTGATAGATCCGTTGTACTTTCTCTCCTGGAAAATGTAGATACTCGGCGACAGGATTATGGTCATAATACTACCGATAGCTCCATTGCAACATCTTGCTCTTCCTTTCTTTCAGAGCGGTTACAACTGATCTTTTAGCGGCAAGACCAAAGGATTACCGCTGAAAGCTCTGTTAAACGACAAATCTCACAGCGGCAGGTGTGACGTTAAGTTGTGGCGGTGGTGTTAAGGGACGTAGGTAGGTACTTGACTTAATTTAACCAGCGATTCCTGACAGAAGTGTTCAATATGAAACTTTTTATGTCTTTTTTTTCTTCATAATCGAACAAAAAAAGTCACTGGTCACTCAGCCGAGTAAACAACCAACCCCTCACCCTTCCTCTAAGTGTCCAATACCTACTATTTTGTATGGTTTCAGTTGATTTCTAATCCAAATATATATTTTTTTTACACAGGAGGCCCCGAGGAAAATAATTTCCCTCAGGGCATCTATCATCTAAGGAGATGCTGTGCGGGGGTATTTTTAAGGAAGGCAAGGATAGAAAGTTCTGGGAAGGAAAAAGGCATTTTTTTTACATGAATACCTCACAAGAGTCCCAACTGCTCCAGTTGAAGCCAGTGAGACTATGGCATCCCCAATTGGGGTAAGTTGTGAGGCTCAGGGTAGTGGGGAGGGGAAGGAGATAGGGAAGAGGAAGGTGGGGAAGTACCTGGCTATTCAGATCTGGTCGTTTCAATTCTGAATGGTGGTCTTACACCAAGGCGACACAGAGAGTATCTTCCACTCTAGAACGTGCAGCAAATATACTATTTATTATTTTAAATGAATAAATTGTGAAATAACACAAATTAATCAAATAAAATTTATTTGCCACGCCGGGATTCGATCCCGCGGCCTTCGGTGCGCGAGTCAAGCGTCTTACCGCTGCGCTACGCCGGCCGTCAATGAGGGGTGGGTAGGAATCTGGGGGTTAGTGTATCCAGGAGTGACGGATGTATCAATCCATCCCTTCAAGTGCGGCGCAAAGTGATGGGTCGAGAGTCCGGCTGGGAAGGTCAAAAGGCCTCTCTCAACCAGTCTCTCTTGATCCTTCCCGCCATGCAGTAGGTGGGCAGACGCATCCGCTGCTAAGACCTAGACAAATCTCATCCCATGAACCTGGGCACCCCTACTAAGTCACCAAACGTAGCAAACCACTTGGGATGACCCATACCCGCCTCCCAAATTGAAAAATAATGTGAGTAATCACTAGTTAAAGTAATTCAAGTACGTTACTCAATACCCTGTATATTGTAGTATAGTAAGTAAGTTGTTAGTTAGGTGCATAGACATACAAATAGATCATATGTCTACGGTTAGGTGGATATATGGAGTCCTGCCGCTGAAAGCTCCGTCATATCCTCTCTTTTTGCTACAAGCACCATTTAAGGAAAACAGAGAGAGAGAGTCATTTCAATGGAGCTCTCTGCGGCAGGATCACAAGCGCCTATATAGGATAAAGAAGTTGCGGCACTCGTCCGGCGGTCGTTCTCCGTACCTGACATTGACGCCGGTCCAATGTCGGCAGATAAAACGTCGGAGGAAGTCGATCAGTCCCAAGTCTGAGTGCCGAAAATGGCACGCGACAAATTCGGCAATCGATACGCTGCCGATTCGACATAACGTACGAACGTAACGTCAGTGTTGTTTTTAATTCAGTCGCGAGAGGGCCGTGACATTGATACAAATTTCAAATATAATTCCGCGTTCTAATTTTAAAAATAAACACGTTCCATATTTTTTTCTTTTTTTTCTGCGACTTCAAACTTTATCTGTGCATATCTTAGTGCAATTATGAAATATACAATTTATCAAAGGTGTTATCGTAATCATAAATCAATAACTTGCGAGTACAACTGATAAAAAATCTGTAATATTCCACCATTTTGCATTTATTTTCACTCAAACCAACACGCTCATAAAAAAAGTTCTAACAAAAATTGTTGTTTTTCCTAATTGGGTGTGTAAAATGTGTTCTATTTTTTTTAAAACTTGATTAACGGGTCGTAAATTGTGGTGCTTTTAAGAACAAAGGAATACTGTTAATAAAATAATCTGTATTATTATTATTTGAAGTGCTTTTATGGACACGAGTGACCTATCGGAAAAGCAGCGTGCAAATTTAACATTTAAAGTTTAGCTGCCATGTTTTATGCCTCGAACCTGTTTTAGTACCTACCCAAGTCCGCTGTCAGTCGGAGACAAAGGAATATCTGCGCTTATTTTGAATTTGAAAATGGAATACAATGTATCTCTGTTCGTAAAATGACTGATTTTGAAATTTTTATTGTGGTAAATACAGTGATGTGATTTTATAATATCTAGTACTTAATAATATTGAGTTTTTTGTGAAGTTTAAAAAAGTTTTTTTTTAATAAAAAGTGGTTGTTTTGTTGAAGTTAAGATGCCAATTTGTGGCCCTTTGTGGAAAAGGAAATTGCAATCCTTGAAGTAAGTTTATTATATGAGTAATTTAATACAAATATGTAGCATATAAATATGGATATTCAAACAGTGAGATTGTAATAACTTGGTATCATTTTTGTATATGTTGAGTATGAAGATAGTTTTGAGGAGAATGAGATATGAAATAGGAAGGTTGGCATGTAGGTACCTACCTGGATGTCCAGATCCACCAAATAAAGTCAATGCCATTTGAAGCAAAGTTTCGATTCTGAACGGTGTCTTTCAGAAAGTATATTAGTATATTACTTAGTTTTAGTCAGGTGAAAGATAAAATTATTTAAATAATAATATTAAATAAAGTCGTAAAGGTTTGCACATAAATATGTGACGCGTCGCACGTTCAAGAGCCTTCTCAGAAACCTCCTCTTGTATTGGTGTGGGTAACTCAAAACCAGCTTTGGTGTCTCGACTTTAAAATTCACGTTAAATTGCAACGCTGTACAACAGCTGATCCAAGTTTCGATGTCAATAAATAGGCGGCCAACTTTATGCTACAATTTTAAGCTAATATATATAATCTGTAAACATATCAAAATTAAAATTTTGTGCATTGATTTTGCATAATAATTTGCCATTATAATTGTAATAGACGTGCAGAAAATAAGAAACTCTGCATTCAAGGTATTCCAATATTGGATTTTTTGTAAAAACAGGCTTCCATACAAAAATTTCAACATCTACGTCACGTAACGGCCGGTGTAGTCAAGCGGTAAGGCTCTTGACTCGCAATCCGAAGGTCGCGGGATTGAATCCCGGCAAATAAATTTTATTTGTTTAATTTGTGTTATTTCATCATTTATTCATTTAAAATAATATACATTTGCGACGCGTTCCTGAGTGGAAGAAACTTTCATTGGAGGGGACCCCACCACTTTCCCAACGGCGTTATAAGGAAACATATGGTTTCCTCGTTCACCGCACACGTCAAGACTATTTATTGAACGAAGCTACATTTATTTAAACGGCTCTAGACCATCCAATGTCCATGCATACGGGGTTAGCAAGCAGTTTCCAAGTACTTACATTAGATAGTAGAAGATACTCTCAGTGTCGCCCTGGTGTAAGACCACCATTCAGAATTGAAACGTTGCTTAAAATGGCTTTAGCCGTATTCGGTGACCAGATCTTAATAGCCAGGTACTTTCCCACCTTCCTCCATCTCCTTCCCCTTCAGCCCCACAACATACCCCATAGGGGATGTCATAGTTCCACTGGCTCCAGACGGGAGTTGGGACTCTTGTGCGGTATTCGTGTAAAAACATTAAAAAAAACGTTTTGAGGCAATCAGAGCTTTTTGCATTTTTTTTTACATTAACTCCACACAGGAGGCCTCGAGGAAAATAATTTCCCTCAGGGCCTATGTCATCTAGGATGCTGTGTAGAGGGTATTTTTGAGGAGAGGAAGAAATGAACATTGGTCTTAAAGAGACCCATGTTGTAGGAAGGAGGAAACACAGAGGCCGGAAAATCATTCCAGGGGTTGTCACTGCTGTAGATGTTGGAACTTACGCTCAGAGTGCAAAAGTTTGTTTTGTTTGTTCGTTAGTTTGAATTTTGGAGGCGGGTATGGGTACCGCCGTCCTGGGATTATTAACCCCATCTACTGCATGGCGAGCCGGATCGGCAGAAACTGGTTGAGGAAGACTTTTTGACTTCTACAGCCGGACTCTCTCGACCCATCGTCTTGCATCGCAGTGGGAGGGATAGGTTCATACGTCCTTCACTTCTGGACACATTGATTTTTCCTTCCCAGAACTTCCTCTCCATCCTTTCCATAAAAAAGATCCTCAGCATCCCCAAAGATGACATAGGGCCCGAGGGTTTTTTTCCTTCAGGGTGGAGCTAATGTAAAAAAAGACTTTTACAGAACGATTTTTTTTGCAAATGTAAAAAACTATTTGTTTTGCATTATGTACCTACTGTTTTGAATAATATCTCTGGAATCATTTTTACTGGTCATTTTCAAAGAGGTCCAACTTTTAAAAACGAGTTTCCGGAAAATATAAAATTTAATAAAATGGTTTCCGGAAACCACTATATGTCATAGGACAGCATTAAAGGTACTTTATTATAAAAAATGTGTTTGCAGTTGAGGATGTCGCTATTGTAGATGTTGGAGCTTACGCTTACGGTACAAAAAATTATTTCGTTTATACGTTAGTTCCTCTTTTGAAATATCACTCTTTAGTTCCATTTTTGGCCGCCTGCAAAGTTAAAAGTGTCAAGCTGTAGGTACAGTTATTTTGTTGCTTGGTGTAATTATTTGGGTCAAGATATTGTATTACGTTGATTATTGTGTACCCTTAGTCAAAGGAATTGTTACGAAGTGAAAGTTGTTTGTGGCAATGTTATTTCCGAATAGGTACTATCTTTGGGGCTTTGAAGTTTTAAAGTAATTTATTTATATTTAATTACTATGCTAGTTTAATAAATTCGCTCATCTAGACAACCCCAAATAGTAACAAAAATATATTTCAAGTCCTACAACATTTAAAAGCGCCGTAGCTCATGATGTGTTTTATGTGAACAATATTACGGCGTTTCAACATATATATTTTACAAAATATTATATTTAAGGTCATCATTCGTCATGTATACCGTATCAGAAAAGAGGAGCTCTTGTGCCTGATAAGGGAGCCACGATTCTTACTTAGGTTGTATGTTCTAATATGTTTTGTATAAATATTAAATTTTAACATAAGTATTTTTTTTTAAATATAAGCATCTTTGGAGGTTCTATTTGGAGGGTATTTTTTAAGAAAAGTTAAGAGAGGAAGTTCAGGAAAGGAAAAAGGTATGAGGGGTGTTTAGGAATTTGGGGGTCAATGTGTCTAGGAGTGACAGATTTATGAATCCACCCCTCACACTGCGATGCTAGGCTGGAGTCGAGAGCGTCCTGCTGAAGAGTTCAATCTCTCCCGATCCGGCCCGCCATGAAGTGGTGAAAGGTCGAGAGAGTCCGGCTCTAGAGTTCAAAAGTTCTTCTTTGACCAATCTTTTCCGATCCAGTCCGCCACGCAGTAGGCGGGCAGTCTGCCGCCAAGACCCAGACAAACCTCACCCCTTGAACTCGGGCACCCCTGCTAAGTCACCAAACGTAGCAAAATACATGGAGCGACCTTTGGCTCGGGTATTGGTTACCCAATATTCCTGGGGCGGTACCCATGCCCGCCTTCCGAATTGAGCTGCTATTATGTACGATTATAGTACGATATAGCTAATTATGTACGATATAGCTAATTATGTACGATTGCAAGATTGCTGTGAATGTCTTGGATAAAAAGGTCTGAAAAGTGGATTCGAAAAATACAGCCATTTTTATTATAATGTGCGACATCTCTATTAACTTTTTGTGCAAGTCTAGGATTAATATTTATTGTTTTATTTTGGTATAATTTAATTAGTAAAACCTCAAATTATAATAATTAATCTCCACAATATTAGCGACTCTTCTTAAGTGCGAACGAAACGTTTTTCTGATTTTTCTGTGTCGTATTTTCGTATGACATTCGCTAATATTGTCTTAATTGATTAAATATTACAATTTAAGGTGTTACTGATACACAAAAATAATATAAATAAATATCTAAATCAGGGAATTGATAATAGACAGATGCATTTACTTGTAAATTTCGGAGAGAAAATTGTGTGAAAATTTCGAGAGTTTTTGTTGTTACGATTTATTGACTCGTGTGAATCAGGCTTTATGCATTAATCGTGGCATGATCTTTAATCCAATTAGTTTCAAACACCGAATAGATAAAACATAGAAGTGTGTTGAGGGTGTGTCTGTGTGTAAGTAAGGTAAATTTTCCCTTAATTCGAGTGAAATAAATGATTAAACTTTATCGAAATTCTTTCTTGCACAGATCAGAGAGTTTCTAATAATTGTAATTTTTTAGTGTGAGAGTGAAAACTTATTTAGCACAGTTGTGATTTGAAACCCGATGAAACGAAAAATAGTGACATTAAAAAGAGACAAACTCATACATCTATAGGATTTAGCCTGCGAGAGAATGAGATAGATTAATCGGTCTCCTCTTTGTGCGGTGCTTCGTAGCCCCCCTCCCCCCACTCTTGTCTACTTTAGTTTTCTGAAGGTTTCACTTCTACCGTGTGTGAATTGCATACTCTGATTTTTTTTGTTTTACGAAACCACATACAGGAGGTCATCTTTGGGGATGCGTGGAGGGTATTTTTGATGAAATGACGTAGAGGAAGTTCGAGAAGCAAAGACATAGGGGTTGGGTAGTAATCTAGGAGTCAGTGTATCCAGGACTGATGGACATATGAGTCCATCCCTCCCGCTGCGGTGCAAGACAATAGTTGGAGAGAAATCAGCTTTGAGAGGTCAAAGAGGCTCCCTAAACAGTCCTCTCCCGACTCTGCCTGCCATGCAGCTCTTGCGTAGGCGCATCCGCCGCCACGGCCTTAACACACCAGTTTAACCCAGGCACCCCAGCTAAGTCACCAAAGGTAGTGTGTTGTAAAAGTAATGGTTACGGAGCGGCGGTACCCATAACTGCCTCTCTGTCTGGTGCCTGGAAGTCGAAAAGTCTTACGTGAATTTGCGACATCTGTTGCCTTTAAATCGACATCGATCGCATTTCTAGAAAATTTCTGTTCAGTGATTCCAAGTACAATTTCTTTGGTAGCCGATTGTTCTTATTAGAAATTCTTAATTCAAATAGAAAAATCAAAGAAAAACTTTTTATATTTTAATAATACGAGTAACGTCTGCGATCAAGCAATGTCTGCATTTTTGTAACGATATATTCGCTGTGAATATGTATTTACCTACTGCTATTTAAATAGAAATATGGATTTCCCCCCACGCCCGACCGATTCGTGTCATGTTTTTTCGGCAAATATATTGAATTCATTGAATTCAAAGCGATTTTCTGATTTTACATTCTCAATGACAGCATGAACATTTGAGAATATTACCGAATTTATTAATAGATTATGGTAAATCGGGTTAGTTTATAAAGTTCATATTACACAACTATTTTTTTTTATATATGAATACCGCACAAGACTTCCAACTGCTCCCGTCTGAAGCCAGTGAGACTATGGCATCCCCAATTGGGGTATGTCGTGAGGCTGAAGGTAGTGGGGAGGGGAAGGAGATAGGGAAGAGGGAGGCGGGAAGTACTTGGCTATTCAGATCTGGTCACCAAACACGACTTATGCCATTTCAAGCAAAGTTTCAATTCTGAATGGTGGTCTTACACTAGGGCGATACTAAGAGTATCTTCCACTCTGGAACGTGCCGCAAATGTACCATATATTATTTTTAATTAATAAATTGTGAATTAATACAAATTAATCAAATTAAATTTATTTGCCTCGCCGGAATTCGATCCCGCGACCTTCGGTGTGCGAGTCAAGAGCCTTACTGCTGGACTACGCAGGCCGTCAACAATTATTACTCACAACAATTATTCTTTAATATAATAATATTTTTACGCTACAGTTTTTTATGTGAGTACCGTTCAAGAGTCCCAACTGCTCCCAACCTTCTGAAGCCAGTAAGACGAGGGCATCCCGAATTTGGATATGTTGAGAGGCTGAAGGTGCATGGTGGGGAAGGGAAGGAGGTGGGGGATAGGAAGGTGAGGAATTATATGGATATGCACATTTGAACACCAAACATGACTAAAGCCATTTCAAGCAATGTTTTGGTTCTGAAAGGTGGTCTTACATCAGGGTGTTATAAAATAAATAAATTGTGAAATAACACAAATTAATCAAATAAAATTCACTTGAGCACACGGGATTTGGACCCGTGACTTTAGTACCTATTGCTAATCGAGAGCCTTACCACTCGATCACTTTACCTTCCCTTTTTGTTCCAACTTACCATTGTCCAAGTAGGATGACTATTTTGACTGGCCAAATAAAGTCAAATAAAACCTTAGAAAAACTGGCCTTTGCACATTTAAAACTGCTGACGTGAATTCTTGATTGAATTTCACGTTGAATACTGATAAAAGAAGGGAGGTATCTAGTTGTAATTATTGAATTCCTTTCTGGTTCTCTATTTCTATGTTCTTCTTTGATGCATTAAGCCCTCGCATTCCAAAATTCTGTCGATTTATAAAATATTTCTCTTGAACACTTTAAGTTCTTTAGTTCTTACATGTTGTTTTTGAAAATTATTTCTTTACATTTGTAGTTTTTGTTCTTACATGTTGTTTTTGAAAATTATTTATTTACATTTGTAAAGCCTAAATGTTCCCTTGATAGAAAAAAATCGCATTTTGTTATGTTTTTAACATGTTATAGGTATGAAAAAATTCACCGTTCATTTTTAAATGCTACTCTAGGCATACGCCGAGAGATTGTCGTGTCGTATTTTATTAAATATTTTCATAATTTTCGCTTAATTACAGTGCTCCCTCTCACATTCGTATTTACTTATCTCCGTTTCAAATCATCTTCTTCTTCTTTTTGAGGGTGGAATCTAGCTGAAATGAATGAATTCCTTCCTAGTTTTTTCTTTGATGCATTAAGGTAGTAAGACAGTATTATTAATTTGTAAAAGTAAAAGAAATTGTACCATTTCTTTAGTCTGCCTTTGATATAGGTTTCAGTTGTTTGATAGGTAGTGACTTAGGCAACCGATTACTCACAATAAAGATAAATTTAATCAGTAATTCATTTCCTTGAATCAAGCGACTGAACCTAGGTTGTAATCTTCATATTAAATTGCGAGGAAACTATATATACAATTCTCTACCAAAGCAAACAAAAAAGTAAGAGTAATTAAAATATTTACAAGTAAAGTAAAAACATGACTGAGAGAACAGACTAATCTACTTGCAAAAATTATAAAAAAATGTAAAAACAACTAGAAACAAAATATAAAACTATAGACCACCTCAGAACTGACAAAACTGCATCATAATTTTATTTAAGAACGTATTTTTAGGGGAATATTAAAAATTATACAGTATTTATTATACATCACTGAACTGCCTCAGCAACAACATTTTGTATTTGTTAGTGATAAACAAAAGATCCACTGACTTGCTATAATTATTTCCCTTCATTAGTATTCTGGGCAAAAAGGAATGCATATGGTAGTTAGTCCCAGAATGTCTGCACTGAAATAAATCCCGAATTCTTATTTCTTAAAATGGAATCCGAAAGCTTATCAATTCAAGCAATTCTAGAACTACATCATTTAAATTTTTATATAGAAATACCAATTCAGTGAAAATCCTTCTGTCTGACAATTATCAATAGAGACAATTGTGCTCAACATAATTGCTGAAACACCCGTTTTAAACTAAGAAAATGTAATTTGAATTTGTATTCTTTCAATAGCTTAATCGAGTTCCAGGTGGGAGAATTGTACTCAAGTTGACTTCTAACATAGACAAAATATACCAGTTTAATACGTTTTATATTGTTAAAATTTCTAGTTAGCCTAGTTATTAATCCCAACATTTATAAGCACTTATTAGAGATTTTCGTTTTATTGAAAGATTTGATTGAAAAATGATGCCTTAGTCTTTAATAATAATTCTTATATTATCTTCGTATATTATGCTTTATACAGTTCCGTGCCAACTCAGAATCAATTCAATTCAACAACTCCTTGAAAAGTTATTAAAAGCCATGAAAAAAGTATTGAAAATAGCCCATAACCTAACCTAACGTAGCCCATTTAACCATTTTTTCATCACTTTTAATGACTTATCAAACGAGGTATTAAGTTGATTTCATTCTGAGTTTCGGTTTCATCGTGTATGTGTCCCACCCAGGTGATGCCAACTCAGTCACTGGACCGGTCAAAACCGACAATACCACCGGAAAAATGCAGATACCTTTCTCAGTAATAATAATTAAAAAAAACACGGTACGCACAGTAATGTTTAAAAATGATGTATTGTAGATTAATATAATATTATCTACCTTAAAAATATATATTTTACAACACATCTGATAAGCTGTACAAATTTTGTTGAATATAATGTTGATAATAAATATCTGATGGACAAAATGATTTCCGTTTGTATTTTTTTTTTATTGGTTTCTATGACAAATTTTGTATAAAGTATAAGGTAAATTAAATCAGTTGTGTTGAGTTGACTCGTTCGATTCCTCGGCTGGTTAAGTCCTACATCACGATACAAGCAATAGGAGTAATAAAAGAGTGGTAATAGGAGATTTTCAAATATTGTCGGGTTGACCAATCTGAAGATGGCCTTGACAGGCTGAAACCGGTTACGGTCAAATAAATTAAAGTGGAAATAAGTTTTTTATTTGTTTTATTATAATATTGTCGGGTTATTCGTAACCCGGGAATGTTTTTCTTTCTTTAAAAAAAATGTAACAACTGATTATATTCCATAAAAAATACATGTAGACTATTTTTTTTATTGTGTATTTTATTTAGACATAAAATTTGACATCTTATATCTAATGTTTTCTTTTCTATGACTACTACAATATTATTTACTACCTACTGACTAAAATTTGGACTTTACAACATTAAGACATAATCCACCAAAAACTGAAAGTAACTGTAACTGTAACTATTGTAGACAATGCTATCTGTAGTTACTAACTTTACATTGTTGGCATGCAAAAAAGAGTACGAAGAGATACATCAACAGTTTTCCGGAAACTTTCCGAAAGGCAACCGGTTTCGTACCCAACTATAACACCTATAGTATCACCCTAGTGAAAGATTGCAATTCGCAATAGAAATATTGCTTAAAATGGCTTTAGGTGGTCGAGGGGAAAGGATCCGGACTCGCAATCCTAACGTCGCGGGATCAAATCCCGGCGTTGGCAAATAAATTTTATTTGATTAATTTGTGTTATTTCACAATTCATTGTACGAGTATATAGTACATTTGCTCACGTTCCAGAGTAGAAAATACGCTCAGTATCAGTACAGAATTGAAACTGAATTGCTTGAGATGGCTTCAGCCTTGTTTGATGAGCAGCTCTGAAAATCCAGGTATTTCCCTCACCTTCCTCTTCCCCATCTGCTTCCCCTCCCCACTACATTCAGCCTCACAACATACCCTAATTGGGGATGCCATAGTCTCAACGGCTTTAGACGGGAGCAGTTGCGACTCTTGCGCGGTATTCAGATAAAAAAAAACATGCATTACGGGAAAGGAACGAAGCAACCGCGATCTTTCGGCATTTCGCGCCGTTTGCAGTTTTTTCTTTCCTTCCCCACAATTCGTGCCTAAGGTGACTAGATTTAAGTAACCCATGGCTTTTAGAAATATTGTGAGCCAAAAAATATTAAAAATTAAAACTATTTTATGCATATAATATTGCGCAGATGTCCATACGATAAAGATTACAATGAATAATGAACAATGGCCGACATTCCAATCAATTGTAAAATATGTTTATGTTTACAATGCAATTAAAATCACACGTCATCGTATTAAATTAATTAAATCGGTTTGTGTTGTCAACAAAGAAATCTCCGATGACGAACTTTTCCCCCTTCAACAAACATTCTCTTTCGTGTCATTTGTCGGATGAGAATTCGATTGCTTCGACTAGGTCAAGAGCAGTGGTTCTTAAACTTTTTGTAACTATGGGCCACTTTCAGAATTTTAAAATAACCACGGACCCCTTTCGATGAAAATTGTAGGAAAATAAATCAACGCTTTTTAAAAATCACTTTTATTGGTTAGTTTACAATTGTCTTTGTGTTTAAACACAGTATTTATTCGTGGAATTCCATTTATTTAAAAAAAATAATGAACATTAAATGTTATAATGTTGTTATTAAGACCTGCAAGTATTTTAGTTTTTTTTTCAATTATTATTATTGTGACAGCTCTTTAGGCTTACACGGTCATTTTCGAATCGTGCTTATACCACTTTGAGATGACTTATTTATGTCATTCGAAATTTAGATTTTGAAGGTGTCTAAATTGATTTATTTCCAGTTAAACCGATTTATTGAGAAAATATTTATGATGGGGTACTTTAAATCTGTTTTCCACACAGTAACTGAGATCATTATTAAACAAGTAAGAACACATTAATATTTAATATGGTCATCTTTAACAAGATCTACATCGCTGAGTTGAAGATGGACTTCGCACCCAAGATTCTTTACCATGGTGTGTTGGGCTAAAGTTCCCTTCAAAAGAATGATATTTCTAATAAATATTTATTAATAAACAAATAACTCTAACAATATTTTATATTTTTGCAGTCAAAAGGGTCAAATACGCGATTGTGGCTACAATAAAATGTTCTGGCCTTTTCATTAATGTTCAACTATTGGTTGATACTCTTTTATTCGCACGTGTCCACTGACGTTCATCTGGACCAGTGGTTCCCATAATCTTTTGGCTGGGAACCCCTGGGGGCCCGTATGGACCACATTGGAAACCACTGGTCTGGACGAAGCTGATGACATTATGGCATTCTAATGAAGAACGGATCACTAATTTTTGGCACCATTGGCGATGTTTATAAACTTTAGTTACTTGATCAGCGATGAAGAATTGACAGAAAGGAAACGTCCAGAAGACGTCAAATCAAATAGTGATGTTTTCCATCTGAAAGATTTCGCATCGACGTAACTTTGGTATACTTCGTATAGTTTCTATAAAATTATTATATTTAAATTATAAACTATACCATTCTATGAAACTATTCTCCAACTATTTATGCGTTTTACCAACATTATTGTTTTTTTTTATTATTTTATATGTCACGCCCAGTTGGCCTATTACATGTTGTTTTTTGATTATTTCACAAAAAACACCCAATCATTTAGATGTTCTTTGTGACATTGATATTGCATAAAAAAATTCACAACCGAAATCGAAACCAAATATGGAAAAACAGTAGTCTGGGAAAAGTACAATACATTGATAATATAAGTCGTTTGTTTAATTAAATATGTTGTTCTTCTTTCTGATATAAATTCTACTATGACTTGTTTATATTTAGTGAATGATATGTTAAATATGTCACCAACATCTTTATGGTTTTTACCCAAATTTTGTAAACCAATTGTGATTCTGTACAGGAGTTGTCACTTATTACCAATAGTAACGACATACGACCCCGTTTCGCAAGTTCAGATCAACATATGTACGCAAAAAACTACACGAATTATATATTATATCATTCAAATCACCATAATACATGTAATTAATTACGGTTGAGCTGAAAATAGTTTGTGCAAATTTGTGACATTTTCCTGCTGTAGAAAGTAGATGCTTCGGCCGGCGTCATTAAAATACTCTACTTTTCTGTCTGGAATTTCGAGATCAACGTATACGATATTTTTATCTCGAATATTCCCAGCTTACAGCCTTAAATCTTCTACCAAAACTTGGTCCAAAGCCTTATCTATTTTTACTTCAATCTGATTCAGTGATTAGTAACTACCTATCAGAAACTTTTAAACAGTTTTTTTTCACGTAAACGAGCAAATTAATTTCTACTTAGGTTGTTGTCTTTAACAGTTAAGTTTATGGTTTGTTTAAGCAAATTAACCAACTACCGTTTAACGAGAATTAATGAGAGTTTTGCCACAAGGAGTTCAGTTAGTTGCCAATCGCTGGCTGTGTGACCTACATAATATAAAGAGAGAGCTCTTGAGCGAGTGTTGAGTCAAATTTCACTTACGTTGATCAATAATAATAATCGGTTTTCGAGAGATAAATATCTTTCGTTTTTTATTAAGCTAATGCAACAAGCCGGAACTTTTGGGAGTAGAAATTGGGAGAAAAGAAGGCAAAGAGGATGGTTGGGAACTAGGTAACTGTTCATATTTGGGTATTAAACCAAAAAGTGTCGGCTTCAAAACAGGACTAGAAACTAGGACTAAAAAGAGGATTGTTTGAATTTTCACAACGTACAGAATAAGATTATTTCAAAACAATATTGTGTTTCGCATTTCCTTCTAGAGTGGTTGGCACTACAGTATAATAACTTCTTTTTTTTACTAGCGAGTTCCGGCATGTGTTGCAATGCCACTTAAATAAAGAAATTGTTTCTCTCTTCGTGTCCTATCCCATTTGTCCGCCTACCTTACCCCTCCCGCTTTACCCCGTCCCGTGAAACCCCCTCACGCGTACCCTTCCCCCTGGCTTCCCTTTCTGCTAAACTATATGAAATACACTCCTTTTTCAAAAAAACTCGCGCCACTTATTGTAATTTTTTAATCAAATTTCGTAACGCCAGTGCTCACCTTACAAAACTTCGCGGGTGTGCGCATAACAACTCACCAAATTTTCATCGTAATCGGGTGAATGGTTTAGGGACCGCACACGGGACAAACAAAGAAACATTAATTTATATTAAGATTAATCTTAAAATAGATACTTTATAGTCTAATATAAACATAGATACATATTTTACATTTTAGTTTACACTTTGCTTATTCATAATGCTTTTCATTTATCATACATAATTTTAACATTTTTCTTTAAATATTATGCTTTTAATAGGCGAATCGAGTGTTTCTGGAATCTGAAACAACCTCAGTATGAAAATAGACATAGATGCCTGAGAAACTGCCTACAAGGCAACTGTAATGTAAAGGATATTAGGTTCGCAATAACGAAACTATTTAGGAGTTTTAATATACTGTTTAAATATATATGTGTTCGGACTTTATAAAGAGGTTCACTCATTCGAAAATAGTTTTTATAGCTTTTAGGATCTTTATCTGCAAATTCAGAAATTAACTGCATTGGACCCAGACGCTTTCTTGATAACCACCCTCGAATCCTAACATCGACTATTCTTTCGTGAGAGTCATTTCTTTATTTTGTACATCGTCATGTGTACAACAACAATTATGTATTGCAAAAAAAAGCTTTGGGGTTGATGGTGACATGTTTTCTGTAACACTGAAGGTTGCACGACACTAAATTTGCGCAATTTAAACCAACTTTTTGGTGTCATGCCAATTATTTGGAACATGCATGCAACCAGTTGCGTAATGTAAATTTGACTTACATTTGTACTTACTACTGTATATTATGTTGCTTTGTTTTGTTTACTTATAATTTTTTTTCTTTCTTCGTTCTAAATTGAACAAAAACTACAAAAACCTATGAACCCAAATGGCATTTGTGTTGTAATCTTTAAATTCAAAATGAATATTTCTTTGTTTGTCCCGTATGCGTTCATATACTATTCGGCAGATTGCGGTGAAACTTTGGTAATTTGTTGTCCGCACGCCCGTGATGGTTTCTATATACATAATGGTGAGCTCTGGCGTTACAAAATTATTTCCTACGCCTTTCATCCGATTGCCGTGAAACTTTGGTGATTAGTTGTGTTTGGGAACGGGGACGCGTGGCAAAGGTCACGCAGAGGAGGGGTGGCAAAGGGGTGGGGGACGAGGGAGGGATTTCAAAGGAAACATAGAAGCGGTAGGGGATAACAATTTGAAAATCCTGTATATATGTGGCCTGTTCACGCGTCGGAAAACCTTCTGATTTATTCGTGTATGCACCCATGAAGGTTTCTATATATAATGATGAGCTCTGGCGTTACGAAATTATTTCCTATGCTATTCATCTGATTGCGATGAAACTGGTGATTTGTTGTGTTTGGGAACGTAGACGCATGGGAAAAGACAGGCAGGGGAGGGGGGGGGGACGAGGAAGGGATTGCAATAGAGGCATTAGCGGTAGGGGATAGCAATTTGGAAAATCTATGCTTCTCCCATGAACAGTCGGAAATCCTTCTGATGTATTCGTTTACACACCTGGCGGAAAACAAAAAAAATCCTGTGTGTCCAAAAACACTTCAATGAGCAGAATTAAATCACAAACATTTTCTTTCTTTGAGTGGCATTGCAACGTATGCTGGGTTTCTTCGACTGGTTATAGCCGTTATTTTTCTTTTTCTTTTACTAACACTACTATTTCTATTTTTATGTTACCTATTTCAGAAGAATTATTCTACGGGCTGCTACTTCTATTTGAATTTAAATGTAAGTACTTGCATACTGCTTACTAATCCCGTATGCATGGACATTAGAGGGTCTAGAGTCGTTAAAATAAATGTAGCTTCGTTCAATAAAAAAGTAGAGTTTTGACGTGTGCGGTGAAGGAGGAAACCATATGTTTCCTTATAACGCCGTTTGGAAAGTGGTGGGGTCCCCTCCAATGCAACGTATGCCGGGTATTCGCAAGTTCTAAATAAATAAATACAATTCTAGATACCTGCAGTGGACATGGCTGCCTTATGCATCCTGGAAAGGTCGATCTATTAATACCATCACCAGGAGATGGTACAGCACTAGTTGTAGATAGTATAGTTAGTTATACGAGTGGAGTGGATAGATTCCAGCGGCACCGAGGAATTTAAATACGAATAACACAAGACATCGGCTAGAACTTGCTGCAAACCAGTCTGCCCCACATTTTCTATTTTGGATCAGACGTCGACATTTCACAGCGTTGCGTTGGTCCAGATCGAAATTCTACGAACCTCCGCGAGTTTTCATTATTATTTAAGTTAGCGCTTTTTTCAATCAGCCGACGTCAAGGTGACGTGGAATGATTAAAAATCCCACGGGATGTTTATTTCGATCGGCCCTTCAAAAAGCTTTCATGGGTCGGTGTTTAAAAAGTGTTTTTTTTTTATTGGTAGGTAGGTCATAGTGTTTGAAAGAGAGAGTACGAAAGCAGAGTGCAATATAGATATGAATGATAAAACTTGCGTCAGATGGATGAGTTGGTGTATCTGGGTAGTATGTTTACGAGAGATGGTAAGGCTGATAGAGATATTGAAAGAAGGGTACATAGAGGTAACTCTAATAATAGAGGACTGAAAGCCGTTGGTGCTAATAAAAAACGCTGGAGTGCTGATACTTATTCTGATGTATGGCAGTGAGGCATAGAACTGGCAGAGGAAGGATGAAAGCAGATTGAATGCTGTTGAAATGAAATCTCTGAGGCGTATGTGTGGTAAAACCATGCATGATCATGTGAGAAATGTGGAGATCCGCAAATAATGCAAGGCTGATCTAAGCATAATGAGTAAGATAAAGAAACGGACCCTCAGATGGTTTGGGCACGCAGAGTGAATGATCGAAGAAATCAGTGTAAGATGAATGTATTATGACGCAAATGAGAATGGTACAAGAAGTCGGGGAAGCCCAAGGAAGATCAAATGAAATGATCAAATGAATCAGATACTTGAGACGGGCCATATCAAGAGTCAGAATAATAGAAGAGTATGTATGAGACGATGTATGAATGATGCAGAGTGTTTAAGACCGAGTTGTTTGACTGTCCGTCCTCTGTGCCTACCCCTGCGGGGAAAGGGCGTGATGGTTAGTTAGTTTAGTTAGGTATTTACTTATTATTTTGAGTCCCGCGGAGTCAAAAAAAAAAAAGTCTTGAAAAAGCGTCCATAAATAGCCTCATTTATTGGCTCTAAGGAGTGTAAAACAAAGTATAAATACTCTGGAATTATCAGTCACCTGCAGGCATTTCCGCAAAACCTTTTATAATATTTCTCATGGTAAACTTTGGGTTAAATACAAATACCTAAAGATAAAAAAAGTACTGAAAACTGAAATATTACCAAGTACAGTAAAAAATAGAGTGTGCAATTCACACGCGGTAGAAGTGTAACCTTCAGAAAAACTAAAGTGGACGAGAGTTGTAATAAATTATGAACCATATCGCAGAGAAGTCATCTCGCCGAAACAATAGTTTATCTACCTAATTAAAAAACTTTAAAAAACAAAAAGATAAAATAAGACGAAAAAAAAGCTAACTCCAACGCTAACTCTGGCGGAGTAAAGAAATTCTATCCAACACGGCTACCATCTTGACATGATTAACCGAACACGGAACACACAAACAAATTTACAGACGGACTAAATGCATAGCAGTCGCTTCGTTGTAAATAAATTAGAACCTTGAAATTGATAGAAAAATCTGTGTGTTAGGTTCGCAAAGAAGTACATATTTTTTAAGTAAAACTTCTTCACGCACGCTCGACTTGGGGGGTAAGCTGGTGAATGCGTTACGAAAAGTGGTGATTGTTACGCAAAAAGTGTGATCCGAACGGTAATCGATGCGAACGGTGATCGATGGCGAGGCGAACGGTCGGACCTTTACGCACGCTTGACTTGGGGAGTGATAAGGGTAAGGATAAGGATGGTCACCCCAAGGTCTTAGCTCACCCAAAGGTCATAGGTCACCCCAAAATCGTAGGTCACCCCAAGGTCGTAGATCATCCCAAGGTCGTAGTTCACCCTAAAGTCGTATGTCACTCCAAGGTCGTAGGTCACCCCAAGGTCGTAGGTCACCCCAAAGTCGTAGGTCACTCCAAGATCGTAGGTCACCCCATGGTCATATTTCACCCCAATATCATGTCACCCCTAGGTCATAGGTCACCCCGCTCGCTACGTTTGGTAACTTAGCAGGGATACCTGGGTTCATGGGGCTAGGTTTGTCTTGTTTATATATTTTTTTTTTATTCCAGTTAAAAGAAAATTACATTTTCTCTCATTTAACTAGAAATAATTAAACACATTAAAATAAAGTAAATATTTCAATACAGCGCTATTCTATTTCATTATTTTGTTTATCAAGAATAAAAATATTAATAATTTTTTTTTAAATTTATCCAGCTTTTGTTCGTTTTTAATATCATTTGGGAGGCAAATATATAAGTTGCCCCCCTTGTAACCAATGGATTGTTTACCATAGTTAGTGTGGATGGTGTTTAAATGTATTTTATCGTGTTTGTGTACTTGGGACATTTTAATGAATTCTGTGTTTGTGTGTACGAGTTAATTGTTTATTTTGTTTATAAGGAGACATGTTTTGTATTCATATAGTTTTCTTAATGTTAATAGTTTTACTTCAGTCGTGTGGTCTGAAGCACACTCATTTTTTTTTGCAATGCTGTTATAATCACAGATTTCATAATATATTTACGTGAACTTGGTCGCAAGTATGGTGGGCCCTTATTTTGGTCTTCTATTTTGGAAAGTTAAAAATATATTTGAATACGAGTATTATTAAAAATGGTTTGTTTTGTAATTCCATCAAAAAAAAAAATCCAATGTTGCAAACATGTAGGTTATCTGTCAGGATTATTATGATTTTTTTATTTCCGTTTAAACTCGTCGCTGTTTTGTCAGAAAATTTACAAAAACAATAATATTTTTCTCTTCACACGTCATTCAAAACATCTATTTGTGAGTCCAAGCTTTTAAAAATAATTTAATTTACTCTACCAAATTATCAAGCCTCTATAAACAACGGAAATTACACCCACTAGCAGATATCTAAGAATAGAAAATTTTAAATGCTCTTATTTTAGTATCTACTACCAAATGACTTGTTTACGTTTTTTACTAGAGTACGAAAATTCTCATATTGTTTTCATGCCTTTTTATGTAGACTTGCGAGGAACGACTGCGCGGCTTTTATCGTACAAAACTTAAATTTTAATTTGAGACCAAAGTACTACTACACTGAATAATTCTTTCTGTAATCAAAATGTATAGCAAATATTATTTATTTTTTCCCTTATTTTATATAAATAATTTAAAATCACGTGTAATTTATTTATTTATTTATTTACTTATTTGTTTATTTATTTGGAATTTCACGCCCGGCTGGGTTTTTACATGATTTTTTTTTAAAACAAAGAACATCTAAATCTAAATGTGCATAACAAAATAAAAAACAAAATCATAAACAAAACAAAATCAAAATCAAAATCGAAATCGAAATCGAAATCAAAATCAAAATCAACATCACTATCAAAATCAAAATCAAAATCATAACCAAATCTAAAACAAAAATAGAGTAAAAAACAAAATGAAATAAAAACAAAATACTCCACCATGCAAGATGGAAAAACTGTAGACTGGGAAAAGTGCAATACATGTGAATAAATTCGAAGCAGAGCTATGCAGTTGGAATTATTAAATTTGTGGTTCTTCTTTCTGATGTAAATTCTACTATGACTTGTTTATATTTAGTGAATGATGTGTTTAATATCTCAACAACATCTTTATAGTCATTACCCAAATTTTGTATACGGTGAACGGGGTATACAATTGTGATTCTGTGTTGGAGTTGTCACAATAGAATGGTAGATAGTGCCTCGATGTTAAATTGCGAGGTATATGGAAAGAAATCAAGTATAATAGTTCAGGGCTGTCAATTATGGAATTTAATATTTTATGTAAACATGTTAAGTCATATACTACGTTCGGATAATTTAAAAAAATTAAGTTGACATTTTTTTTTTTTTACAGTGAATACCGCACAAGAATCTCAACTGCTCCCGTCTGGAGCCAGTGAGACTATGGCATCCCCCATTGGGGTATGTTGTGAGGCTGAAGGTAGTGGGGAGGGGAAGGAGGTGGGGAAGATGAAGGTTGGGAAGTACCTGGCTATTCAGATCTGGTCACCAAACACGGCTAAAGCCATTTTCAAGCAAAGTTTCAATTCTGAATGGTGGTCTTACACCAGGGCGATACTGATAGTATCTTCCACTCTGGAACGTGCCGCAAATATACTATATATTATTTTAAATTAATTAATTGTGAAATAACACAAATATTTCAAATAAAATTTATTTGCGCACGCCGGGTTCGAACCCGCGACCCCCGGATTGTGAGTCAAGAGTCTTACCCACTGGACTACGGAGGATAGTAGATAATCATAGTTGATACATTCCCTTGTAATACCCATTCTGAAATTATTATATCTTAAGAATTTATTTTGAATTCTTTCTATCTTTCTATAACTAGGTGCCCATATTGTCGAGTTGTACTCGATTTGACTCCTAACCAATGACATGTACAATTTCTTAATGGTTTGAATATTTTTAAATTGGCTGCAAATTCTTATTACAAAACCCAACATTTTCCAAGCTTTATTTGATGTAATTTCAATATGATTTATAAATTTCAGTTTTTGATCAAAGTTTACACCTAAATCATTCACCTCGGTTACAGTTGTTAGTACTACATCATTAATGGAGTATTCATAAATTATTGGATTTTTATTCTATGAAATCTCATAATAAGACATTTACTTAAATGTAGTTGTAGATGGTTCTCTTGGCACCAAACAAAAAATTTAAACAAGTTATTAGACAATGTTTGACAGTCATTAATATTTCTTATAGTTTTATATATTTTCATATCGTCTGCGAAAATTAAGACTTGGACATCGTTGTGGAACGCCGCTGGTAGCGATAAATATATATGAAGTAAAGCCGTCAATTTTAACGGCTAATTTCCTGTTACTTAAATAACTTTTAAACCACTTGTATAAATATCCCACTATTCCTAATTTGTGAAGTTTTTTTAACAAGAGCTCATGATTAACTCTTTCGAATGCTTTGCTGAAATCGGCATAGACTGAATCAACTTGTAACTTCTTAGAAATGGATTCGGATATATAGTTTTGGTAAATTAAAAGATTAGATAAGGTAGATTTTCCTGAAGTGAAACGATGTTGGTTAGGTAAAATTAATGGCTTGATACAGTGGATGATTGTATTTAAAATAAGTTTCTCAAACAATTTTGGGATGGTTGATAACAGGCAGATCGGTCTATAATTGCTCACCTCGTTTTTGTCTCCTTTTAATGTTCTATTTAGCACACAAGTCAGTATTCCTAATGATCATGGTTTTTCCGGAATTAATTAATTAAATTTACTTTCATTATTTTCACTGGTGCTTCTTTGCAGAGTGCACTCCAAGTGGTGTTATTCATTTTGTAAGCAAACAAAAGAGAACATTGACAAGTCAGAATATAACTGTAACTAACTGTAGTTACCCAGCCTAACTTGGAGCAGGTGGGTGAGTTTGTGTATCTGGGTAGTATGTTTACGAGTGATGGGAAGGCTAATAGAGATATTAAAATATGGGTAAATGCAGGTAACCCCATTAATGGAGGACTGAATGCCGTTGAAGCTAATAAAAAACTGTCAAAAGAAGCGAAGATAGCAGTCCCCAATGGAGTTCTGGTACCTACCCTGATGGCAGTGAGGCATGGAAGTGGCAGAGTAAGGATGAAAGCAGACTGAATGCTGTTGAAATGAGATCCCTGAGGTGTATGTGGTAAAACCATATACGATCGTGTGAGAAATGTGGAGATCCGCAAAGAATGCAAGGCTGATGTAAGCGTAATTAAGGGAAAGGGATCCTCAGGTGGTTTGGGCATGTAGAGCGAATGAACGAGGAAAGGAGTGCAAGGAGAATATATGACGCAAATGTGAATGGTAGAAAAAGTCGGGAACGCCCGAGGAAGACGTGGCACGATCAAGTGAATCAAATACTTAAGATGGGCCATGTCAAGAATCAGAATAATAGAAGAGTATGTATGAGACGATGTATGAATGTGAATGATTCAAAGAGTGTGTGGCAAGACCGTGTTGTTTGTCGGTTCGTCCTCTCTGTCTAGCCCTGCGGAGAAACGGCGTGATGTTAATTAGTTAGTTAAGCTATTTTTTGTCCGGTTTCCACGAAACATCAGATCACTGAAGAAACTAAAAATGATTAAAAATACCCAAAAACCTAACCTAATCAAATATTTTTTAATCAGTTTTCAACGTCTATATCACTTTTCAAAGGAGATCCGATTTGCCTTGGTTAAAGCATTTATTTTCTTTTTTCAAATGCATTCAACAACGGATTTTCGGAAATTCATATTCTAAAGAAGGGTTTCCGGATTATAAGAACGTACATATCATCGTATCAGCAACTAATGATTTATACCTCTTAATCAAACATTGTCCAAGTCCCGAACAGTATAACATCATTTATTTATCTGTTCTGTCCACTGAACAGAACATCTCAAGAAGTGTTATCTAAAACTAATACCGTCAATTTAAATTAAGTAAACCCAATCTGCAGCCCAATTGAAGATTTCTTCGGCACAAAGTTTTCTGTATTTTGGATTTTGGTATTCATACAAAAAAAAGAAAAAATCTTTCTCTTTAATTTATATTATAGTCATTTTTGAAATTAGAACTTTCTTGTTATTAGACCTAGGACTCTCGATTGGAGTTGTTTTAATGCTTGTTAATTAAGTGCCAAACGCATGTCCGTACTAGGAATTTATTTTCGCAATCAATTTCAACCAGTATATTTTTATCGCACATTTTTGGGAAGATCGAATGCAGCTATCTTGATTTTAATAAGTGGAAGGCGAGTGCAAAGGAAACACATAGGTGTATGTAGGTATGTGTAGTCTGTTCATGCCTTCTAACATTGAAGGTTGCGGTTTCACACTTTCACTAATAAACGCAATATAATATAAATTTCAGCAAATGCTGAAGGCTCCCCTCCTTGGGTTGATTTAAATAATACGACCTTTCAGCTCCCAGGCCACAGACAGGTGAATTATTTTTTGTTCAGATTGAATTTATTGCTCGAGAAAGAATTTTAATATCTGACATAATTTTATCAATAATTTCACTCCTTACTTCTGGCACACATACACGCCCACAACATACTTCTGTCGGTGTACCTCCTCAGTCGTCCTCTGTCATCTGATGTTTAGGGAATCTGTAAGGGTCAAGGTTTGCAGCCCAGAATACCCACAGAGCTGGCAACAGTCGGTGGCTGGCGACTTCACTGGCTGCTAGCAGATAGCGACTTGCAGATAGGTCTCACTTTGATTTGACAGGGTTCTAACTTCACTTTACCCTGATCTTAGAAATGAGGTGTTAAAGTTTGCAAAAACGATTTCTTATTATTTATTTACCGATTTCTGATTTTGGAGTTCAATCTTGTATGTGTGTTTTTTTTACATTAATTCTATACAGGAGCCCTAATTTCCGTTACGGCCTCTGTCATCTAAGATGCTGTGTGGAGGGTCTTTTGGAGGAGAGGAAGGAATGAACATTGGTCTTGAAGAGACCCATGTCGTAGGAAGGAGTAAACACAGAGACCGGCTTCGAAAACGACTTCCGAAACTCCGGCTTCATTGGAGCCCACGTGCCTGAGCTGGTCACTTAGAGAACAATGGAGGGCCTGTTCGGAAGATTGTTTCCGTTGAATAAGACTAGATTTTCATTTCGATTCCAGACGTAATCAGACATGATTGGGTCTTTGAAACATTAAATTCAACGAGATTATTTTTACCCCAAGAGAAAACACTCTCGAGATAACCGTCTCTTCTTTGCTTCAAAACCCTCCGAGCCATTGGAGCTATTGTGTAAAGTATTATAGTTTAAAATGTTTTTTAGGAAAATATTTAAATAGGACGAATACTTACCATTTTAGAATATACCTCTAAACGTTCATGTAGAACCGTATGCAACCAGCTAATGTGAAACCAGTATTAATTCATTGCTTTATATTTCATTAATTCATTTGTAATAATTCATTGGTTCTAACTAAGAAAAATATTTAGTTAGAATGTAGCCCTATCTTGTAATGGCGTTAGGGAAATGTAGTTAGAGCTTTATGCAATGAATTATTATGCCATAACTGGTAGCATTTGGTTCTACCTGCACGTTCAGGTATGTTCTAAAATGTATACATCCTATATAAATATTTTCCTTAATAATATATTCGACTAAAATACTACAAGATTGAACCTCAAAATCAGAAATTGTTAAACAGATTATGAGAATTCATCTTTGCATACTTTGACACCTCCGAATATGGTTAGGCAAAGTTAGAACCCTGTCCAACTAAAGTGATTAACTGTGCTCCGCCTCGTAAAATCGATTAACTGTCAGATAAAAGCAAAATGGCAATTGCAAAATGTTTAAATGTATCTTAGAAATTTAAAAAAAAAATGGATGGTTTAAAAACTTGATGTTAAAACTTCGTAATACAAGTTTCTACGGATATACAACACAGATGGCTCTGAAAAGTATTTTGGTTATAGAAATGAGCAAAAGAAATGCTTTTGCATTCAAAAGTAAATTTAAAAAAAAATCAGTTGGAACCATGTTCAACCGAGATGACGAGATTGCAAAGAGCGCGTCGAAGAGGAAAGACGAGCGATGCGTACACGTCATCCCGACTGCTAATCGAGGAATGTAGACGGGCATTCTTTAGGTAGGGTGTTCGGTTTCAATTTTAATTAAGCAATTAATTATTTATTTTCTTTTATTTACAAATAGTACCTAGATAGTGTTCTCGCCGGAGTCATACAGAACATTATGTTGTATGTTTTCTAGTTGACTGAGCCTAGTGAAGTCCTGCTTTAACTGGAAAATTTTGCATTTCGTCTGTCTGTAAATTTAAATCCGTTTCAAGATGGCGGCCGCTTTTTTTATACTCGTAGATTTCGAGAAAATTAGATACCTAAAAAAGTATTTCCATTTTTATTATAATTATGCACATCTTTATATCTTTATGCTATACCCAGATAAAGAGAAGTTCATATTTTTCTCCTTCTAAATGACGTCACTTGTATATAACGTATATACGTTGGCAACGCTTTCAAAGAAGTAGTAGATTTGTTCAACTGTACAGAATATAGTTTCAAACAGGCTATTATATCAATGTTAGCATAATACCTTCTTCTGCACTGCTTCTATATAATTATATTAGCATACATATTTCTTCATGCTTACTGTTCCACAAAAATATAATGTATATCACATGATTTGATAAGCCCGTAAAGGCTTATATTAATTAAAATAAATAAATATTATTCTACTTCTAAATGACTTCATAACCATCTACCTACTTTAGCGTTCCTCTTTGTCCCATGGCGATAAAACCGGTCTGGGTTCGATATTGAGAATGTGCTTGGAGCTGTGAAGAATTTAGCTTTGTGCTTGAACTTAGTACAAAGGTGTAGCATTCTTGCTAAAACAGTGTTTTAAAGTTGATTCCATAATAATTCTCAACAGTGTGGTATACCTCAGTCCCAACACCCTTTTGACGAAGCCACTAAAACTGATGAAAAAAAATAGCCCATAACCTAATTCAGTGGTTTTCAACCTGTGGTACGCGTACCTACCCTTGGGGGTACGCGAAGCCAAATTGGGGGTACGCACTAAAGTGGCACACATGTAGAATTACGGGTAAAAAATGCCTGAAGTCGTGTTACACTCTGTATAAAATTGCATTAATTGTATTCATGTGACTAAATTGCTAAATTCATGTAATAAGGAGAGTATTCAAAATTACAAATGAAACACGTCTTTCATTAAACGTGTACATAAGATAGATAGAGAGTACGGGGGGACAACAAATTTGTAGTAAGAGTCAGGGGGTACGCCGGCTCAAAAAGGTTTAAGACCACTGACCTAATCCAAAGTAACAAAATTTAATAATTTTTTTCGTCACTTTTAATTCAAAGGAGTGATGAAGCTGCACATTGTTGAGTTGTCCGGTACCATAAAAGCTGTAACTATGTATGACTTCACAAGAGAAAATATATATTTGTCAATATATATTGTCTCTTGTGAAGAATCACTTAAAATCCTCAACAGTATAACATTTAAATCTCAAATAAAAAGCTGGATACTAAATATAGGGAGAACAGAAATAGAAAATATACTGATACAGACTAAAATCTGATCTACTGAACTGAATTATAAAAAAAAAACACAATTTAATTTAATTTTTATTTATTTAAAAAAATGCTACATGATACATATATGTTTATAACTAATTCATATTGATTTCTTATAATTAAATTATAATATGTAAATGAAATCCTCAGCACGGGAAATCCCAGTGAGGATATCATTATCTTTAGATGTTTGTAAAGAAAGGAAGACAATAAATCATTATTATTTTTATTATTAATTTGAGGTGGTATGGGTAACAACACCCCTGCCACAGATCACCTAAGTGATTCGCTACGTTTGGTGAATTATTAGGGGTGCCAGGGTTCATGGGGTGAGGTTTGTCTAGGTCTTGGCAGCGGATGTAGTTAACCATCCGATTGGGAGCGACTGGTTGATGGAGACCTTATGCCGGTCGGACTCTGTTCACGCATCGCCTTGCACCGCAGGGGGAGGGATGGATTCACACGTCCATCACCCCTGGACACATTCAATTGACCCTCAGTTTTCTACCCACCCCACATATCTTTTTCCTTCCCAGAACTTCATCTACTTCTTTTCTCCACACAACGATGAAGATCCAATGATATATGAGTTGACATAGGCCCCGAGGGATTTTTTTCTCAGGGCCTTTTTTATTATTTTTTATGTGATTAATAAATATCTCGCAAGAGTCCGGAGCCAGTGAGACTATGGCATTCCTAATTGAGGTATGTTGTGAGGCGGAAGATAGTGAGGAGGGGGCGGAGATGGGGAAGAGGAAGGTGGGAAAATACCTGGCTCTTCAGATCTGGTCGCCAAACACAGCTTAAGTCATTTCAAGCAACGTTTCAATTCTGAAAGGTGGTCTTACACCAGGGCGTTACTGAGAGTATCTTTCACTCTGAAACGTGCCGCAGATATACTAAAAATTTAAATGAATTACTTGTGAAATAACACAAATTAATCAAATAAAATTGATTTACGGACGCCGGGATTTGATCCCGCGACCTTCGGATTGCTAGGCAAGAGCCTTACCCCTAGGCTACAGAGGCCGCTAGACCAGGGGTTTCCAAACTACGGCCCGCGGGCCTAATCCGGCCCGCCAGTGTCATCAAACCGGCCCGCGACAGCAAATGACCAGTGTCATCAATAAGGCCCGCTACAGCTAATGGCTTATTATTGTTATTGTTAGTTGTTATGATAAGTTGGATAAAAAACACAGATTGATAGTAACTCGGTTTTGTTTACTTGCTAGGTAACGCTTAATGGCATTTATAATACTCAGAAAATGTAACTTTAGCATAGTAACTAACAAATAATTGAAATGAATGTAAACATTCATTTTGGAGAATTTTTTTTCAGTAAGTTTAGTACCAAAAACACGAACATAGCTAATTGAACTAACGAATTTCGCAAGCGTATGCTCTCTCGGGGCGCGTACTCGGCGAATAGTCTAGAAATTATAGATCTGATAATGGCAGATAAATTAAACCAGGTTTGGCCCTCGGAACTTATTGGAGTAATCAGTATGGCCCTAAGGCTGGAAAGTTTGGAGACCCCTGCGCTAGACTATATACTAGGGTGGGCTGAAAAGTAATGCACACATGCTTGTTAAACACGAACAAAAACAAATAGCAAGTTTGGGCAAAAAATACATTGAAGTACGATTCTTAAGCTTCAAAATAATTATTTATTTTTCAACGTAGTCACCGTTAAGGCTAAAGCATTTCTCCCAACAGGTAACAAGTTTTTTCATTAGGTAACTGAAAAATTCTCCCTACATTCCTCGAATCCAGGACTTGACAACTTCCTTCACCTCATCGTCCGAGGTATAATGATTACCCTTTAGGTGTCTCTTGAGTAGAGGAAAAAAATAAAAATCGCAAGGCGAAAGATCGGGGGAGTAAGAAGGGTCTGGAATCGGTTCAAACTTCAGGTTTTACAGAGGCTCTAATCGACTCTGTTTGTTCTCGTCTGTGAAACGGCGTGGTACCCATCGTCCACAGATTTTACGGTAACCTGATTGTTCATCAATTAAGTTGCCGACATGTTCCTTGGATATTCCGAAATGGTTTGTGATATGCTTTTGAGTGATTCGCCGGTCATTTTGGATCAAATCGTGGAAGAGTTTGAACCCTCGTACTACGACGGGGTTATTAGCAGTAGGCGTATGGGCTAATAAATCTGTACATACAACATACAAGTGCAAAACATAATTTATTCACATTATTTACCTGATTTATTAATTTCGCAAGGTTTGATACTTATCACTTATCATGAATGTCTAATCTCATTTTATCTTATGTAAATTGTGAAACACCACCAACTTGTTGTACCTTCTGTGTGATGTAATGGTTACCTTTTTATATCTACATTTTAGTCACGCTATTAATTTCGGAGACCGGACAGCTCAGAATTAAAACAACTCAACACCTCTGAAAAGTCATTAAAAGTGATAAAAAAAGGTTTAATATGTTAGGTTAGGTTATGGGCTGTTTTTTCTAATTTTTTTTTCAAAGCTTTTAATGACTTTTCAAAGAGGTGTTTAGTTGACTTGCTCTGAGTTGGCATGGAACCATAAATTTCAACGTGCCCTTTTCGTAAAAAAAATAATTTTGGATTTGATGCCAACATACTCGACCAAATTGAAAAATTATTTTTTAAATCAAAAGATATAGTAATTATCTACCTAATTTATTTGTGTCATTATTTTGTTTTATTCGGAAAAATCTCCTTTTTAATAATGTGGCAAATTAAGTTATTTAAAGATTACGATCGGAAAACATTTTAATATTTATGTATTATTAATAGTGTACTGCCATCTGCCCAAGGACTTAGGTATCAATATGTTTCAAGGTTTATGTCGAAGGTATCAGGAGGCGTGATATTTAGCAGCACCATAATCCGTATCCAATATTATGAGCCAATACGTCTGTTTTTCCACATGGTATGCACAAGCATAGCACTTCGTTATGTATCTACTTCAAATGAAGTGAAAAAACCAACGACTGTCAAGTGTCTATCTCCGTTGTCTATGCCTATCTCCTTCTCAGTTGTTGTTTTTTTTTGTCTATTACACCTTTCCTAATCAAAATCACCTTATCTATGTATATTACTCGTATATTGCACTCAGAATATGTATATTTTATCTAGTTTATATCTGCCCTGATAAGGAACAGTTGTGTTGAAATCGACCGGAGCATTCGTATAATCATAATGTGGTGTACAAAAAGTTACAGTACCTCATTATAAGAATAACAAAGCTTATTTGAATTACATTTTATGGTATGAATCATGATTTAATCCAATATGTTTCAACATAAATACATAATCATTATAATGTACGCCTGTCTCGACACAGGTATACCCTAGTGAGACAGGCATATACATAAAACCATTGTAATTATATTTTATTATAGATAAATAAATAAATAAATATGCCAGCTTTTTGGTCATCGGACCATCATCACTTCGCCGGTTTTGAACGGAAGTGACGTTGAACATGTTCCCTACATACCTATAAAGTTATAAATATTACAGTGCTAGTGTTTTGTATGGATTTCTTTATTCTTTATATAGAATATGCTAATTTTTGTGAGTCAGCCTGTTGTATGTTATTGATGTTGTATGGATGCTGAACACGATATGGAAATTTGAGAGAGTTTGTTTATTTTAAAATGTAAACAAAGAAATTACTCGCAAATTATTTGTCCTGCGTGTTTGTATTTAAATTAAGCATTGTTTATGAAATTTCCGCTCGTTTTCATTGAATGCGATGAACAAGCTAGGATAAATCAACATAAAAACGAGTTGTGTATAAATGTTTCCATTGCGAAAAATGAGGAATGAGAACCAAAATTTCTCAATTTCTGCACTGGCTATAGTCTCCAGTACGTCTCTTCCAATCTTTCTCTTGTCCACCTTTTCCTCGGTCTGCCTTTGGTTGGCTTTTTTTAATATTAACTTCATCCAGGAGGCCTCGCGGAAAATGTTTAAGGATGCCTTTTGGATGGTCTCTTTGAGGAGAGGAACTTCCTAGAGTGAACATGTTTATGTTCACTCTTTCCTCTCCTCCCGTCTCGAAGAGACCCATGTTGTGAGGGACGAAACACAGAGGCCGGCAAATCTTTCTACAGCCGCGTCGTAGAAACGACTTTGCACCTATGCTGAAAGACGACGAATGACGCTAGTTCTTTGGAGCATCTTCGATTGAAATTCCGGTAAAACATTGATTACATTCCCACATACGACTGTGCTCTAATAATTGCAACGATTTAAATAATAAATTAAGATAGGGGAATCAATCAAACGGGCCGCCCGTTTCTGAACAGAGTCTGTTTTTTTTTTCAAGTATTTTGGGGCTCTAGATACAGAGGTGTCTGTCAAATTCTAACAGACATAGTTCAGAGATGTAAGTTGGGGCCATTTTTTTGATTGATTTAAACACCATCCAGCAAAATTTGTACTGGATTCTTTCAGGGCACTTCAGCCAGTGAAAGTTACGAAGGTGTTCCGAAATGTGCGAATATTTAGAGACTCGGGTTATGAGGCATGCCGCTGCATTAAACACGGATTGAAGTTTGTCAGCTTGATATTTTGGAAGGCTGGCGTAGATTCCGTTACAGTTATCGAGCCGTGAGACCACGTAACAGTTGATTAGTAGTTTTGTTGCCTCTGTAAGAAGGTTACTTCGAACTGACTTGAGTTGTCTTAGGTGAAAAAAAAACAGTGCTTACAGTCCTATTTATTTGACCTTTAAGTGAAAAGTATGAATCTAGATTAACGCCTTAATATATGTACAATTAAAAGTTAAATCAACGATTTAAATTAACAGTTTAATAATTGAAAACTGTTTTTTTTCCTTTAAAAATGTTTTTTTTTGTGAATTTTTGTTTTGTTTAGGTGGTTATAACCACGCTTAAATTTAAGAATCCTGAAAACCTTCATTAAAAAAAACAGCTACAACGTCAATAAAGTCGTAACTTTCAATATTTTCGCATAAAAGTCACGGTATTGGAGAGCCATTGCAATACCTTGTTTTTTAAAGATATGACATGTGTTTCAATATATCATTTTTTTATTTTCAGATCATCAGACATGATTCACGTCGATGAGGATGACCCTGTGGGAGGTAAGAACAAGAACGCTTTTAGAAATACATTTAAACGAGCTGTTACAAGCTTACAAGCTTTCGTATTAAAAATAACTCGGCTTTTGTCTCAATCGTTTTCCTTAAGTCAGAGCTTTAATGGCGCCACCGTCGACCGTAATAAAAGGGAACCAAGCCAAGATGACGTCACAGTCACCTGTTCCATAGTATTACATTTAAGTGTTACCCTTCGGCCTCGTCATGATGATGTCATAAACATATTTTTTTTTGTTTACATGTAGTTTTAGCATACCTTATTAAATGTGTATTTAGCATGGAAGGTACAAGTGCTCTGGAAATCTACATAATACACACGGTGTCTGATTTATAGTGATTTATTTTTGGGGTATTGTGCCGTTTTGCACTATTTCCTTCTTTAGCCAACGCGTCGCAACGCTTTGAACAGTGTCCTAGTTTCTGATATTTGAGATGTTAGTTTTTCTATGTATATTTTTTATCTCCCAAATTTGAAAAGAACCTTTCGAATTTGTGAAAAATTTTCCGTTTTCGAGGGCTAATGTTACCTTACAAATTCTCTTTTCTTAAAATGAAAACTTGCTAAAAAAATAACAAATTCTACGCAGGCATCGTGAATTTGAAAAACTGACGTTGGCCCATTTAGAAACAAGTAACAGATGTTATATAAATATGTGGTCCCTAATGTAGGTACACTAGAGCACATTATTGCATACAGGTATGCATATTACAGCACATTATTGCAGTAGGTCTACTATAATAAAACTGATAACCTTTCGGGCGTACCACAAGGGCGCCATCCACTACCTCACTTAATTTCATTGACCTTTATCGTCGTAATTTGTGAGGAATGTATGAAAATGATATATATCGGATTTATGTATGAGTTACCTTCCTCTATTTGAAGAACTAATTAATATTCCACGTCCCTACTAGATACGTTTCAATGTATGAAGAATATTTATTCTCATCGTTGAATCACCGCCGGAAGGCAGATGCTCCAACAACTAAGGACTGCCGATTGTGCGTCGCTTCCTCGAATATATCATCCTCAAGCAAATAATTATCATCTAATTGCATCCTATTCCACTTAAAATTCTTTAAAACCAGTGAAACGAGTTGGAAGTTCACCGAACTTGACGAAAACAAATAAGCAAAATAAAATAAAATGCAAATTCATTGATATATTTTAAAATCATATTTAAATCGATTTGGACTTCAATGAAAACCGGTTTGTAGTTGAACAGTTGTATTAAATCGCAATTCTACCGAAATTGAGAGGCTGGCAGTACACATTGGAGTTTTGAAACCAATTATTTTGTATGATGGAAGGTAATGGGACTGGAAGAGGAAGACTGAATATTGAAAAAATGTGATTTATGTAGTGGTGATATATCATAATACATATAAATGGCAAGAAAGATGTTTTTGCCGTATTGAGCATATTTTGTTTTGTGTGAATACCGCACAAGCGTTCCAACTGCTCTCAATGGTCAGGAGTTCGTTAGATAATTATATCCCCAGTTGGGGTATGTTATGAGGCTGAAGGTAGTAGGAAATGGAAGATGTGGTAAATGAAGGTGGGGAAGTACCTGGCTATTCAGATCTGGACCCTAATGAGTAAAATATTTTTTTTAATGAGCTCCACACAGGAGGCCCTGAGGAAAATCATTTCCTTCAGGACCTATGTCATCTTTGGGCATACTGTGTGGAGGGTGCAGCGGTGACGTCACATATTTTGCAATTTTCCATCTAAAAATAAGTTTTTCGTTTACGTTTAAGTGTTGCGTTTTCATAATTTAGATTTTTACATGTGACGTCACAGAGCTGATAACCCCCCATACCCTTTGTCACACAATGTCACACTTCTTTACTCCCCTCCCCCTCCCCCCCTTAAGGTGTGTCGTAATTTGTGGATCGTCCCAAAGGAAGGAGAAGAAGTAGTTTTGGGAAGGAAAAAGGTTTAAAGGGTGGGTCGGAATCTTTTGGTGTGTCCTGGTCATCCGCCGCCAAAACCTAGACAAACCTCACCCCATGAACCCGGGCACAGCGAACCACTTGGGGTGACCTATATAGCAGAGGTGTTGGTTATGCAATAAATAGTTCCCGGGGCGGGGGTACCCATTCCCGCCTCCCAAAATTTCAAGCAACACTTCGATTCAGAATGGCATGAAAAACGTCATCGAAATTTCTTTCATTTTCAACAGATTTTCTCTAATGTACAACGAAAGAATCAATATTAACATCTGGATTGAGGCTAGGACTGCAATAATATAAAAATAGACTAAAAACTACATATTTTATTATTTTCATTGCCGAAACAATCGGAAATTGCCTTGTAAGTAACTCCTCTAATATATCAGGCAAATGCACACTTGAACCTAAGAAATATCGACTTGGCACCCGTTTCTAAGAGATATCACAATATATGTATAATATTGTATCGCTTGTGCGCTTTTATAATTACCGTGACGATTCACGGTTACGGTACCGTGACGGTAAAAAAGGCAATAAACATACGTTCCTTATCGCTATAATGCTGCAGCGCTTCCAAAAGATGAGATACACAATGTACGTAGGTCTGCTTCCTCCAAAGGAAAAAAGTCATCATCTTCTTGCATCTCTCTTACACACCGGATTGTGACGTCTCCGTAGACTCCTCCCAATACTACTTGCCGTGACGATAATTTTGAAAGTATGGAAAGAGGGTGAATTCCAAAAATTTAAAAACGTCAAATGCAATGCGCTGATGTTTATGCTTTTGTTCTTAAACATGTAATGCTGCCGCTATCTTACATACATACTAAATAACAACAGTCAAAAATGAGACAAACGGTGAACGTATGTCTGCACCCCCCAGAGGAAACATACATCTCCTTCATACGTTTAAAGAAAATGAAACGCAATTCCCGTCGCAAAAAAGTAGTAAGTACCTACTTTGGAGGAAACAGTCACACGTATTTTGTGTGTCTCACCATTATTTAATGTATAAGAAAGAGCTGCAGCATTATAGCGATAAGGAACGTATGATTGCCGCCTTTTTTGCCGTCACGGTACCGTAGTTGTGAATCGTCGCTGTAATTATAAAAACGCACCTTAGCATTACCCAAACACGGTAGTGGATAAACAATATACAACACGTCACAGCCGGAGAACGGAAGGTGAAAGATAGAAAAGGGATCACAGGGGTCGAATGAAGTCCAACCCATAATTTTAGCTGGCCTAAAAAAAGATGGAAAAAAAAAACTTACAGCATAAATCACATTTAATAATAAGTTCTGCAAGTATTTTATTATTGTGATAGCTGTTATGGCTTACAAGGCCATTTTAAAGCTGTGGTTAGGCAAACACTGTTGATAATTTTGATTTGATCTAATTTTGAAAAACTCTGTTTCTACCAATTTATAACATGTTTCATTGAACACTTTTTAAGCATTTAAAAAAATATATGTTACTTTTTAAGATAATATCTATACATTTGCTACGCCGAGGCGGTAATTATACAAAATTCCGTCAATGGAAAAAAATCGCAAAGTATGCTCCGAAAATTATTATAAACACGTTTTTTCTGTTATTTTACAGGATATGTGCAGTGCATGAAAAAATTCAAAATGATTCATTAAATGCTACATAAAACATTTCCCACGAGATTTTTGGTCTATTAACGAGTCGTTTTTTATTTAATAGTTTGACACTTAATTATTATCGTTTTTAATATTAGCACACTCCCTCTAACATTCGTTTTGCTCGTATATCCCCGTGTTCTTCTTCTTTTTGAACGCTAATTACCGGGCCTTAAAGCTCGGGCAATACCGGGCCCTTAGCGTTCTTCTACTTCAAGTAGTTTATTTATAAAGTCCGAGTTTACTATTTTTGGTACTAGGTTTAGTGGATATATAAAATATAAGTACCTATATCAGATAAGTTAGCCGAGTTTTCTACCGATTGAGAATGTTTATTTATTTTATCCAATTCGGGAGGTGGGTATGGGTACCCCGCCCCGGGAACCATTTATTGATTAACCAACACCTCTGCTATCGGTCACCTCAAATGGTTCACTACGTTTGGTGTCTTAGCAGAGGTTTCCGGGTTCACGGGGGTTAGCTTTGTCCGAATCTTAGTGGTGGATGTGTCTGCGCACCAGCTGTGTGTCAGGCCGGATCGGGAGGTATTTGTTGAGGAAAACATTTTCACCTCTCCGGCAGGACTCTCCGTTTTGCACCGTAGTGGGCGAGATAGATTCATGTGTCCATCACTCCTGGACGCACTGACCCCCAGATTACCCAATCTTTGTACCTTTTTTCTTCCCAGAATTTCCTCTGCTCCCTTTCCTTAAAGTACCCTCCACACAGCATCCCTTTTATTATATTTCCCCTCCTGAAAAGACCCTTCACACGCCATGCCGCATTTTAGAAAAAAAAAATGTTGAGAAGATTGTGAAATACTTCATAATCTAATTGCCTTATCCTTGGCGATCTGTAAACATTTTTTAAATTATTTAATAGGCCCTACTGTAAGAAATATTGAGTATCCCTGCATTGAGTGTAATTTAGAGTGTTAGTGTGTCGGTTCCGATGTAGTTTAGCGCCCCTGGCCAGCCTCCAACTGGCAGCTCCGCCAGATTGACACAAGCTCAAGCCAAATCTCCAAGCGGATACAATGCGACTTCCTTTAATTGGTCGATGCTTGTAATATACTCAACTTATCCCGCTGCAATGTGCCCGCTCAAAAAGAAGAAGATGGAGAGATATGTATATAAGAATGTTAGACAGCGCGCGCTAATATTAAAAACGTTAATATTTAAGAGAAAATATTTAATAAAACACAACTTTTTTTAAATAGGGCAAACATTTTGTGGTGATTGTCTGAAATAGCATACGAAACACTGTGATTTTTTTTTAAACAAAGACAAACATTCCCGGGTTACGAATAACCCAACAATGTTTGAAAATCTCCTACTGCCACCACAGAAAGCCGAAAATTTTGTTTATGTTGTGATGGAGGACTTAGCCAGCAGAGGAATCGAACATGCGACGCCCGGGTGGGACCTAAGCGCTTTGCCCACTCAACCACTGATCGGTCAAGCTATAATAACTTGTAAATATAAATGTAAAAAACACGTGTTTACACACATACTTTGCGATTTTTTTGTATCAAGGGTATTGCATATAATTGCCGTTTCGGCGTGGGGAATGTATAGATATTATCTTCAAGAATAACACATATTTTTTAAAAGCTTATAACTTAAAATATGTAATAAATCCGCGTTTATTTGTGATTGACCACATTTGTATTAAAGCCAAACTTAATTCTAAATTACTTTTTTAGATTCATCTTTACTACGAATCGGTTTATATTATAAATATTAAAAAAATATGTTTTAGATCAGTTGAAGCTTTTCCTACCGTTGCCGTTGAGTAGAATTAAAATAAAATTGTTAATTACTTCATAAAAATATAAGCGTAAACTGTATCTATTTATAATTGAGATTGTATATTTACTGCCCTCTATCTATCTTAATCTGTTTTATGACAGGCTATATGTCGATAATGCAGAGTTCTATTGAGCGTCCAGATGGCGCTTGTTGTTATAAAAAGGCCAGTTCCCGTAAATTCATTCTATTTTTACGGTAAGTAATCGAAGCAGTTTGTAGCATTTTAAAGTGTCCATTGATTAACTTTTTTTATTTCTCATAAAATTATTCACAAAATAAATAAAAACCACTTTTGTGCTGGAAATCATGACCATTAGACTTGCCTATTACTTATATTTGCACGCATTTGGCGCGTTTCCCGACTATGTACCGGTGCCGAAGGATCAATGGCACTGGTTCCTCGTATCATCTTCCATTGTAATAATGGTAGAACAAGGACAGCGTACCTACACGATGTCTGTGCTCTAAAGATTGCAATCCGCTTTTTACAGGGGAATCTATCAAACGGGCCGCCCGTTTCTGCACGAGTTTTTTTGTTGTTGTTATTTTGGGGCTCCAGACCATTCACTTAGGTGGATGCCAAATTCAACAGTCGGGTGCACTTGCAATTTGTACAGGGTTAGCAATTGTGTACTATTAAAGAATCTGCGGGTCCTGTACAGTACGCTCAGCTTCTAAGAGGCTAACTTTACTCTGGCTGCGATGGAGCCCCCGTACCTAAGCTGGTCACTTACGGCCGCTGTTCTTAATCCTGTTATCAACTGCTAAGCCGAAACTAAGGCTCAACACTGCCCAAATGCATAACTCCGCTCTTTCCAAAACACAAGAATCGCTTAATTTAAGGAAGCCGGACATCTGGATTAAGCTCGACTGAGCAAAGCAAATTTATAAAAAGTGTCAACAGAGTGGCGCCAACGCCACGAGGTACCGACGCGACGGCGGCAAAGGTCAAGCTGACACTTTATTTTTAATATATTTTATATGCTTGTAAAAAATATAAAATGCCAATTTATTCTACAGTATTTAGAAGAAATTATGTGTGTTAATAATAAATACAATATTTAACTCTTTAATATTATTTTAACATCGATAGTTTTTACTTTGATGCCATTTATAGTTTAAAAAAGTGGGCGGGATTACTTAAGGTAATCAACGATAAAATATTTGGGAACAATGCGAATTGAGCGTTACCTATTCAAATCGCTTAGCTGATTGCAGACTCAGATTGGTCGAGAAAAATTGGGAAAAGTTCGGAACAACGGCCGTTAGAGTTACACCAAGCTTATCAATGGAAAGCCTATTGGGAAGATTTCTTCCGTTGAAGCAGTCTAGATTGCCATTTCGATCCCGTTTCTCATTTTTTTTCGTTGGCTCATTGTAATATTCGATTTTGTCGTCCATATTATGAAATCAGCAAATAGTAATTAGTCTTTATCAGCCAAGCAACATACTTCATCGAGCTTTGGCTCTATTTATTCAGTATCAATGCATATTTCTAGTAGATGCTTATCGCATGCACTGAATAGTACAATGTGTGTATTTTTAATTCGTCTTGTTAACACTTCCACTGTGGCATGAGTGAGTTTTTGCCAAGCGTAATAATTTTCTAGGAATATCTTGGCTTGCTTACAATCTTGTTTACATGTAGTTTGTATACTTTTTGCGTAGATACTGCTCCTAAACTGTGACGGTTTTCTCTAAGGCGTATATTGGCAGTAAATTTCTTAAAAAAAAATAATTACTTTACAATGACCATAAGCGAAAGAAAAAGATGCGTAAACATTATACGTGCGATAGAGGTAGGCGTGATAGACTCTTTGGCGTGTACTATACTTGACTTACTTTAAACCAGTGATTCCTGACATTATTTGGAGTAAGAAATTTTGATCTCCGGCGACATTTTAGATGTTTTTTCAACTAAGACCTAAGACATAAAACAATCAGCAGGCTTTGACAGTTATGAGTGATTACTCAGCTGAGTGACCAGCAATGATTCTTGGAAGAATGTTTTTGTTTGATTTTGAAAAGAGAAAAACATCAAAGCAGTCACCGGAGACCCAAATTTAACTTCCATTTTTTACTCCAAGTAATGTCAGATATCACTAGTTAAAAAAGTAATTCAAATACGTTCCATTCCGTAGAAATCCCAACATTACAGACCATGCGGATAAACCATTCCCAAGTACGGTGGAATAGGTACCATAAGAGCTCAATACAACATCGCTTGTGTACATACAATTATTGTTTCAGTTACAATTTTGTAAAATAAAATATTTCATAATAAAAAAACATATAAATATGTTTATAAAAAAATTCCCAACCCTTTTCCCACCTATTAACCTAGCTAAAATTTAAAATGTTCCACTTTTTCGGGATGAATTTTTTTCAGAAAAAATCTCAAAATGTCAAAAAGATAAATGTCTTTAAAATATTTCCCCGAAAAATTAAAGAAAATTCAGAAAAATAAAATTTACCAGGAATAAAAATTTATCATACGAAAAATTTTAAACTTCAATTAAATAACAAATTCAAAAAGATACTAACCTACTCTCCTATTAAATCTTTTATTGAACTCCCAATTAATCAAACCCAGGAATCTCCACTACTGCATCTGTCAGAAACTGCAACTGTGTAATGATATTTCATTCATTCGACTCGTTGCATTATTTTTCTCCTCTTAAATCTCTGATTAAACTATCAATGAGATACGAACCACCATTCGTCAACAGAAGTTAGAAACTGTTGATAGGTATATAATTCACTAATTTGGATCGTTACATTATTTTTGACAGTTCACCTGAGCGAACTTCTTGTCAGTTCGAGTGTTTCGACATCTGTAAAAACCTAAAGGTGGTGGGAAAAACAGTCAGAAAGTCTGTGCTGTCTGTTCCATGCTTCTCAAGTAATTGTATAACATGACCAACGATGAATGGAGAGAAGAAATAAAGGGAAGCTGAACGACGACTGTATGTGTCATACCTTCAAAGTTGCTTAGCTCAGCAGCAATCCGGCGCGCCCCTGCCAGAAACTCATGCTTTATAATTCATTCATTTGACTTGTTCATTGGCAGTAAAGCGTCAACACATGTGGTAGTCGGCCAAAAGTACTGGCAATATACTAAACAACAGGCTAATTAGCAGCATAAGATGTATGGCTTTAACTGTTGTAGCTTTCCGAAATAGACGGATTCCAAAGCTATGTTTAGAAACAGAATAATTCCAAGAATACAAACAGAACTTCTTTAATCACGCTTCTTATAAATACCACCTCGTGCAACTCCCCTCCTCCAATAAGCGCTATAATTGACTATGTGACCAATATTGTAAGATTCAATTATAAAGTTGCACTCTTTGAACATTGAACTTCTACTACTGGACTCTGTTATGGAAAGTATGATGCTGGGGGAGTTTTGTCTCCTGAATACCGTAACATGTTTCCAATGAACATTTCTTTCAATACGAACCCGGTTTTCATTTAATTTAAGTCGTCTTAGTGGTGATTAGGGAATTACTCCAGGACAAATTTGAGGGTTCTCTCTATGGTCTCTCTCTCTCTCTCTCTCTCTCTCTCTCTCTCTCTTATGCTAGCCTGAAATTAAATTGTATATCGCCATCTCATTTGAATTTCGTAATCATGATGAAAAACAGTTTCGAATGGAATTGTTGGCCGAAATTAGGCTTATATTAGGATCACGAAACACGCCCCCAAGACACTTCTTCTGTTCTTATTTTTCCTATGATTGCCTCCTAAGTTGATGCAACTACTATCTAACAATTTTTAATCAATATTTGACTTTATAAAACTTGAAAATATGGTTGAAGTTGAAAAAACAGAGGATTGCTGGAAATGCATAGATTAATTACACTGGCCAAAGATGGGAAGATTCAAAGGAAACTCAAGGACGAAGAAAAGCTTCTACAAAATATCGTTTTTATAGAAAAAACATAATAATGCCTCAGAGTAACAACTGCCATATTTCAAATTTTGTCATAAAAGGAGGAGTGAATAGGTAGGGATAGGGTGTAGGATTTGTGCTGGCAGTTATAGTTGGTAGAGGTTAAACAGAAGCTTGGCAAGATAGAAAACCCGGAGGAAGAGGAAATTGTATCATTAGACCTTATTTAATCAATAAAAAATATGAACTTATGACGCATATACCTTTGCGATAATCACAAAGATACCTGATATCACAATGTGAGATGTAGATTAACTTTTTTTTTTTTTTATATTAGCAATGATTCATAATATCTAATAACAATATTCAGTGTTTAGGTATTTGATTGTGAATAGACAACTTGTCTAGACCTGTTAGATAAGTACTCAGGGTGCATGCTTACTAAAATATGATTTAAGTCCACTGTAAATGAACAAATCGTTTCCATTGTTTTCAAAATCCAATTGGCTCACTTCGTTAATACAGTAATCTCTTCTAAAATATATAAATGCATTTATGTATAGATTTAAACATCGAAATAAAACTTATGATCCCCCATGACTTTAAAAGGAAAATATAAGAAAATGATAACAGTACCTACACATAACACCTACATTGAGTAAGAATTTATTAAGCCATAAAACAAATACATGGCTCAAAGACCACATCACAATTATAATAATAAAAATAAAGAATGGCTGATATTGGAATGAACAGATCACTCTGAAGGTGAAAAAAATCAAGGTGCATCACCCTGCTGAACTGGGCAACGAAAAAAAGGCCGCCAGCAAAACCACAAAATAAATCATTAAATAAGCTAAAATTGTAGTCCCTGAAATGTGGGACACAAATTGAAGCGGTCCACAATAACCAGTGATGGGTAAATCAAGGATCAAGAAGAAGATAGTTACATATACCTCTTAATTAAACATATTGCGCTGTGGGCTATGGACATAATTATTTAAACCCAGTAGTGGAATGGTATAATTTGAGGGTTTGCTACAACAATGCATACAGGCAACATCTGCAACTTTCAAGGTTCAGCAGCGCTTTATATCTTTCTCGGACATCCCCGACTTCTATCATTCACATTCGCGTTATGTATTCTCCTTCTCGATTGTATTTGCTGCACATGCCAAAACCATCTCAGAGTCCCTTCATTAATCTTACTCAATACGCTTACATCAGCCTTGCATTCTTTGCGAATCTCCATAATTCTCACACGATTATACATGGTTTTACGTACCTCAGGGATCTTATTTGAGGGTAAATACTAGCGTTCCATCGTGAATTGCTGATTCACCTCTTCGAACATTTTTTGTTAGCGCTACCCGAGTTCAGGCCTCCATTGATGGATTTCTCTGTTTAAAATTCTTTCAATATCTCTATCAGCATTCAAATCCATTTTAAACGTACTTTCCAAGTCAAAATCATCCACATTATTTTTATTACTTTTACTAATTATTACATCATTGTTGCATCTATCTGGCAGATTGGGTTTCGCACCATTCGCCCAGTCCTATTGCAACAGATACGCTAATAAAAAATTTATCTTCCAACGTAGTGATACGTCACTTTATGTCAGTATTCATATCTCTTTTTTGGTGCATTAGTCACCTGGTTTTGGCATTCGTATTTATGAATTGAGCCTTTACTAGAGTATTTCTAGACGGGCCCACCTTTGCCGTCAATCTGTCGAAAGTAAAAGCATCACCTGTCTGAAACGATGGGCGAACACATTGAGAATAGATGACTCTGTCGCTTTATCTGATTAAACGGATTTGACGTCTCGGAATTAGCACAGTAAATAGCTAAAGTTATAGCAATCTGATAAAGGTGGTGACGAATGACTGTGCCGTTTATCGTTGAGTCATTTTGTGGAATCCTCTTATCATTTTATGGATCAAAAATAGTCATTATTTTATATTTAGTAATAAGGTAAGATATTGATGTGGGGTTTATTTAATACCATCCTCAATAATGATAATAATAAATGTTTTATCATCTCCCGTTTTTGTAACAAATTTTATTTATTTATTTAATTATTTTCATATTACATTAGGTTATAATAATGACGTATTGCCCATCTCACTAGGTGTGAAACACCTGTGTTGAGATGGCAATTTACAGAGTGGTTATTATCTATGATTTTGTTTTATTAATATTATGAACATGACAGCTTGATAAAAAATATTTTTTTCTAAGTAATATACAATTCAAGTATGTTATATAGAACATTGCAGTAGGTACATGGTTACATATTTACACACAGTAGGCATAAAGGTAAGAATGTTATTAAATACTTCTGATAGATATTTTTATTTGAGGTGATCAATGATTCTACTTTTAAATGCACTTTTGGTTTGAGTGTTTCTTATTTCAGTAGGTAGAGAATTGAATAACTTTGTTGCATTATATTTAAAAGTTCTTTGTCCATAAGAGGTTTGACAAACTGGGATGTTAAAAGATTTTACATTTGACTCTCTTAGGGCTCTAGTGTTTATTCGTTCCTCAAAAATGTGTGTATTTTTAAATTGGTGAAGCAGAATATTTTTTGAATGAAGTTTTTGCAGTTTAGGAACATTTAGTGTCTTAAAAATAAAATCAGTGCTCGTTCTCAACGGGACTTTAAGAATAACCTTCAAAATTAGTTTTTGAATCTTTACTAAAGGCTCCAGGCAAGTATTTGTGGCACTTCCCCAGCTAATAATACCATATTCAAGTACCATATTCAAGAGCTGAGGATTTCATTTACGAGTACATATTAGAATTATAAATATTTTAAATAGTGTTTTTAGTGCAATTTAGTCACTGGTTTCGATTTCAGTCTGTATTCGGTGGCAGTATATTTTTGATCTCTCTGTGTTTTGTATCCAGCTTTTTATTCGAAATTTAAATGTCATAATACCCGTAATGTTTTTGTGATGATTGAATGAAAGTGGGATTTTGGAAGAAGATTTTTTTATGTTGTATTTGTATTTGCTTGTTAAATATAAAGTTTTTACCCTGAGATCTAGATTTTCTAATACACGTGTTAGTTGTTATTTCTTGTGTTTCATTTCTATGAATGCAAAGAAGTTGTTTAATTGGCATGTTGTTAAGATTATTTAAGAATTAGTCGGTGCTAGTTCTTGCAGGAACTTTCGGTGAAATTTGTATTAAAAATTTGTGAATTAAGAATATTAGTGATTGGCAAAGAGCCACGTAGATCTTGATTAAATCTTTTTTAATGAGGACATTCCTGGTGGTTTTGTAAATAACTTGTTTTTTTGTATTATTTATCAATGCCATGGCTATCTGGACGAAGTCCTCGTTAATGGTCATAAAATATCCTCCACATATTCTTTTTATTACGTACCTGTGTTTATGTTTGACGGCCGGCGTAGTCCAGCGGTAAGGCTCTTGACTCGCACTCTGAAGGTCGCGGAATCGAATTCCGGCGTGACAGATAAATTTTATTTGATTAATTTGTGTTATTTCACAATTTGTTCATTTAAAAAAATATATAGTACATTTGCGGCACGTTCCAGAGTGGAAGATACTCTCAGTATCGCCCTGGTGTAAGACCACTATTCAGAATTGAAACGTTGCTTGAAATGGCTTTAGCCGTGTTTGGTTACCAGATTTGAATAGCCAGGTACTTCCCACCTTCCTCTTCCTTATCTCCTTCCCCTCCCCACTACCTTAAGCCTCACAACATACGCCAATTGGGGATGCCATAGTCTCACTGACTCCAGACGGGAGCATTTGGGACTCTTGTGCGGTATTCATGTAAAAAAAAAAATAATACTTTTGCTTTCATTGAACATTTTCCATCAATCGAAGTTTTTACATTACACTACCTCTAAAATCAAATGTATTGTTATTTTTATACATTTTTTGCTTTTACGTCACGTAAATTAGTCTAGTCATAAAAAAAACATGTATATAAAATGATCTTTACATTTTTTTAAAATTAATCATTTATAATTTTGACATCGTTATTATTTTATTTATATTTTTGTTTAAATTATTAATTGATTATTTGATTACCTGTTTATTAATTACCAACAACGTATCCAAAAGGGAGGTTTCATTAAGCCTAATTACTTTCCTTATATCAACAAGAACTACTCGATATAAAATTCTTTTTAATTGCAACAACAATATCGGGACTGAGTCTTTTAGATATTCGCTTGTATCTAGATTGTATGCAGTTGGCAATACTTTCTTGAAAGTAGTGATGTCTTCAACTGCACGGAATATAGTTATAAGAAGTCTATAATAACATACCTCAATAATAATAATCAATGCTGTAATACTATTCTTCTGTGCGGGTTCAAGATAATTTAAATATCATATTTTACTGCACGATTACTGTTCTTAAGGTATTATTATGATATATTATTATTTCACACGTTTGTAAAAGTCCGTATGAGTAAATAAATAAAATGTCCATATTATTATGTTTTTGGTATTTCATCTATCAAAGCTCATTCATAATGGTGTCCGGAAACTAGTGGTACAAACGGGAAAATTTTAATTCGATTTTGTTGTATAATTTTATGATTTTAGCCCTCATTTTAGAGAAAATCACGTAAAAAGTTGGAATGTTTAATAAAATTTGAAAAATTGGTCGCTAAGAGGTCAGCGTAGACACCAACAGATTTAAGTCTTTAGTTGCCGAAAAATTTTAAAATATAAAAAAAACGAAATGCTCACATCGAAAACAAAAGTTTTTTTTGTTCTCTTGTGATGTAAATTCAGCAATTTCCCGTTTGTTCTTGATAATTTATGTTGAAATTTCCCCAGTTATTAAAGCTACATAAAAAAATTTGCATAATTAAAAATGATCAATATTTTATTGTTGCAGAATTGGAGCCATCGTTCCCCTACCGTGACGTCATAATCAAAAGAGGACAAGATGCTGAGGAATTCTATGAACTTCAGACGGAGATCGGAAGGTAATTAATTCAAAATAACTATTTTAGATTCATCTTTACAACGAATCGATTTACATTTTAAAGGTAAAAAAATAAAATTGGATAAATTAAGTTTTTAAAGCATCCCCTTTAGGAGTGTGTTGAGAGGCTGAAAGATAACGGGGAAGATAAGTAGGAAGGTTGAGAAGTACATATTCGGTCACCAAATACAGCTTAAAACATTTCAAGTTACGCAATGTTTCGATTTGAATAAATAATAATAATAATAGTTGGATGATTTGTATGGCTCCGTGTTTTGAGAAAATCCCCTCAAGAGCGCTGCATTTTGAATGGTGGTCTTTCACCAGAGTTTATCTACCACTAAGATGTCCTATGGTATAAGCAGCATTTATTTTTTATCTTTTCGGTGCAGTAGAAATTTCATTCAAAATATTGTAATATTATTTCACCGACTAGAGATCGGGCATCTAAACGCAGATAAATTGATGTCACCGCGTTGAATTCAAATCGCGGGTAATAATAATCTATAAACACAAGAAAAACACAGAATTTGGCAAGTGTCCTGCATTCTTCTACAATTACCCGACCCCCCACCCCCTCCCCCTTCTCCTGGCCAGGCTGGGCCCCGCCGAGACCGGATTGTCTCACCCCAGTCAACGTGAGACATAAAATCACTACACGATTCCCAATTCCATTCGGAAAACTCTTCATTTATGATTTTTACGTAAACACAGAAGCGCCTCATCCTCGTATACAATTTATGATGTGCACCCGGAAGGCTAAACATGGGAGATGGTATCTTAGATTTGCCACTGCAAATACTTGGTCTTTTGTTTGAAAATTAGATCGCTTAGAAATAGTTCAGATGCTTTAATTAATTGAGAGTATAACACATGTTTGCCTTTGAAATAATAGTGTTTCGTTTTGACCAGTCTTTTTATAAACCCGGAAAAAAATAATGTGTCAGGCTGTCAGGTATAAAAACTGCTTAAAGTTCAAAATCTCCTACTTATCCATTTTTTAAGAGTGCTGTGAACCCCTTAAGGGTACAGCTCAGAACTGATTTTTTTTATTAGTTCTGAGCTGTGCCCCTAGGGGTGGTCCTGCGGATACGCTCCGGTTTTTTTTTTTTAAATATTGTTTTATGTTTTGTTTGACGTTCGACCTACGCATCTTTTAATTGGCAATGGTTTCTGTATCCTAGTTGACAGAAAACATAACTTTCCGCAATCTAATTGGCAGTAATTTATTTCTAACGTCCTCTTCTTCATTTTTTGCGCAGATCACTTGGTTAGTCCGTCACTGTTCGTTATCGTTTCGATCTTCTTGATTCTAACTATCTAACTAACTAACTATAAAGCAATTTTAATTGTTAAGTGTTTCCAGAAACAATTTGGTCAAAATTTTTTTTTTTTTTTTTTAATTTTTCGAAGAAAAATTCTTCGGAAAGGTTTTTACTTTGTGATGGCATTATTTATTTTAATAAAAAGATAAATAAATTTGTTTACATCACTTTTATTTGTACACAATCAACATGTTTCGTAAACAATGTTTACTTCATCAGGATCAAACGTATACCAAATAAAAAAAATTAAAAAAAGTTTCAAATTTAAAGTTTTTTGTAAACTTGTTGTCCCTGTCTTCGCATATCAACTTTCACAAAAAGATAATATTTATAACCCTGCAAACGGTTATTCTGTAACGTTTGTGTTATCTTTTGTTATGACAAAAAGACAAAATCTGTCTGTGTTATCTTTTGCTATGACAAAAAGACAAAATCTGTCTGATATCTGAAGGCGTGATTTTCGATGGCTTTCAATGACTTGTCCATGCCTGTCGTGTGTTAAATGAAATTAAAAAAACGAATTACTATGTATTAGTTAATAAAACTAGTTACATGTAAGTCTAATAGATGTTCATCATCTTCTTCCCCTTGTCCTATTCGGGTCGGGGACCCACTACATCGACAAGGCTCCTCCATACGTCCCTGTCTTGTGCTGATTATTCAGCCTCCGTCCATGGCAGTCCCATCCTCTCCTCTCACAGTTTCTGGAGTTGGCTCGCCCAATTGTGTCTGGGGCGGCCCACTGGACGTCTACCCTCTGGAATCGAACTCAGTATCTTCCTCGGAATTCTGTCATCAGACATTTTTAGTACGTGCCCAAGCCACCTCAGTTGCGATTTTTCTTTAAAGAGTAGCAGTGGTTAAATGTTTAGATCCTCTAGGATCGTCGAGTTTCTTATTATGATCCTATTTAGTAACCCCTGCCACTCCTCTCAGGTACCTCATTTCGCCAGTTTGGACTCTAGTAGATGTACATAAATGACTATCCGTTTATCGTTTTATTTTGATGTTTGTACGCGATGACATTCGATTCGCAAATTTTCCCGAGAATGACAATTACGCGGCAAAAGCACCGTAAAACAGTAAACAGTAAAGTTGGGTGCCTTAATACAAGCGCTGTATTAGCTCGATACGGAATACTGCTTTTTGATTTTTTGAAATATTGGCATACAGAGCTCCGGGCCAAAAAGGCCCCTTTCTCTTTCATCATGAATTTATATTTACGGTTGTTGAAAATTTTTGATTTTTTTTTAGTTGTTTCTTTAAAATTTTTGGTAATTCTTCGGAACAAACGTCAACGGTTAATACGCACTTTTTTTGATAAAACTTTTAGATTCTTCTGAATTACCATAAAATACAACTATTTGCATTGGGGGAGGTTGAAAATGTTACATTTTTAATTTTAGTTACGTAAATTGAAAAATTGCTTTAAACTGTCAAATCACTCTGTTTGCAATATTATTGTTATTTTAATATGTTGGTATTACTGATATTTTACAATCCATGTTACACAAACCTAGCGTAGCCGCTAAACTACTTGAAAACTGGGATGTTTTTCTTGCCTTGACGTGAGTAGGCGTTATAAAGGGGCACTTTCTTTTGAATCACAAACCATGTTACACAAACCTAGCGTATAGGTTTTTTCGTTTACGCGCCTTTGAATATATTGCCATGAAGTCAGTTACGGTATGATGTAGCCTTCCATATAGTATCAGTAATACCAACATAATAAAATGACAATAATCATTACAAAACAAATTGCATATGGTGAAGCGTTGTGTCTAAATACGAAAGCAAATTTTCAATTTACGTAACTAAAATTAAAAATGTAACATTTTCAACCTCCCCCAATGCAAATAGTTGTATTTTATGGTAATTAAGAAGAATCTAAAAGTTTTATCAAAAAAAAAGTGCGTATTAACCGTTGACGTTTGTTCCGAATATTTACCAAATTTTTTTGCAAAGGTACATGGCTGCAATATGGGGAGGTTAGACTTTACGGAGGATTTGCTTAGGTTTTTTATGTGTGGTACGTACGTTTTCGTCGTACCGGGCGAGGCAGTTTATGGACGCGTTTTCATGGGTGGGAATTCCCGCATAAAAAGTTTCCGCGAGACTTAAAATGTGTTTTTTTAATAAAGGGATTTCAGAGTCTTTGTGAAGTTGGGCTACCCTCATCCATCTGGGGGGCGTCCAGGGCTATTTGTATGGCTTTATTCTGGAATGTTTGAAGTTTTTTCAAAAGGCACTCTGAAGCGTGGGCCCAGATGGGGCTTGCATAAGTTAGTTTTGGCCTTATAGTTGACTTGTAAATTAGGAGTTTATTTTTAGTTGAGAGTTTTTTATTTTTTTTACTTAACATGGGGTAAAGGGCTGCAAGGATTTTGTTTGCCGAGGCTAAAGTTTCGTCTATGTGGTTTTTCCAAGTTAATTTACTGTCTAGCGTTACACCGAGATATTTAATGCTTTTTTTCCACGGGACGTTTTCTCCGAACAAGTGAATATTGGGTGGCCTTTTGGGACGTCTACGTGAGAAAACGCAGGCGGCGCTTTTCAGGGGATTTATACTTATTCGCCATTGTTTGAAGAATGTTTCTAATTTAGATACGTGGGATTGAACTTTACGGGCAGCTTTTTTTTCGCTTACCGATGTTGACATGACGTCGGTATCGTCTGCAAAGTTTCCAATTTTTGTGCGGATATCTTGGCTACCGGGGCGGGGGATGTCGCTTAAATAAATGTTAAAGAGTGCTGGTGAGAGAATAGAACCTTGAGGGACACCGGCTCTTATCAATCTCACTGTGGAGAAGATACCATCTAGTTTTATTCTGAATTTACGATTTTTAATAAAGTGTGCTATAAGTTGAATCATAGAGAGGGGAATACCTAAGAAGTTCATTTTATAAATGAGACCTCTAAGCCATAGTTTGTCAAATGCTTTGCAGACGTCTAAGGAGAGGACTACCGTGTGTTGGCGATAATTAAAACCGTTTGTAATTTCTTCGACCATCCGCAAGAGTTGGTGGAGAGTGGAGTGGCCCGATCGAAAGCCGTGTTGAAAGTCAGGGATGAGCTTAAGTTCGTCAACTGATTTTTTAAGCCTGACGAGGATAAGTTTTTCTAGAACTTTTCCTGCGCAGGGAAGGAGGCTTATTGGTCTGTGGTTTTGGGCCAGAAGGGGATCTTTACCAGGTTTGGGGATGAGAATAACGTCTGCTGTTTTAAAGTCTTGAGGGAATTTTCTAAGTCTAAAGGACGCATTGCTGATGGCTGTAAGAGAGCAGACGGCTTTGGAAGGGAGACATTTTAAAATTTTATTTGAGATTGAGTCGGGTCCGGGACATTTTTTTGTTTTGAAACGGAATACTGCATTTAAGAAAACTGTCAAGATGTGTCTTATAGGGCCGATTTATCATACGTTACGCTGTCGCAAAAAAAAACTGAATCACCCTTCAGCTATCTAAGTAGATTGTTGTCTATATCTCTTTGTTATAATATCGTTAGATCAAGCCTAGGAAGTCATAGGTACTATTTATAGACCCTTTTTTAAGATGATTTTTACCAAAACGGCGCTATACAAATTGTCCAACTTTTATTACTAGTATTATACCACCCCTCTAAAAGCTTTCTCGATCAACACAGTGATTCAATACAACGTCAGACGCAGTTTTATAATAAATGCAGCGTTATTTCTGATTTACAGACAACAAACCCGTTCCCTTGTCTCGCACAACACCAAGGACTCTCTCTGTTTTGTGACTGAATTAAATTCCGACCAAGAATATGAATAAGTTCGTAACATTATAATGGTATTACTTTACTTTTTCTGTTGCGCAACATTGTTGCAAAATTCATAAAAACATCTGGACTAACCAGATTTTATTGCGGATATTTCTGTCAATACAGCATAAAAATTAGGTAAGTTGAGTATCTATCTATCACTAATACTTCTCTGTCCCTTTCAAATATTGTATACGTGTTTTTTGCACGTATACGTGAGGTTGATGGAAAAAAATGGAATTGACAAAAATAAAACGGTTTCCTCACCTGTGATTTTTTCAAAATAATTTTTGTCAGTGACCACATTTTTTTTTAAATTCCTTTAATTGCTTTAGCGACCAGTTCTGTTTAGCCAAATATCTCGAATGTATATATTCACTTCCATTTCCCATGCCCTCCCACTCTTTTTTGGAACTTGGAAATTACTGTTATTGATCGAATTAAAAATGTGGAAAAAAACAATTTGGGATAATATCTTAATTTTGTCACAATTTAGATATCAGTGCAAAATTATGTGCTGAAAATAGTTGCGTTCATCTTGAAATTTAAGACAAAAAAAATCAACAAATCATGACGAGATTTTGACAACCAAACTTTTTGGTGAGTTGCGATTTTTTTTCATTAAAAAGGAACACAGGAAGCCTTGAATAAAATAATTTCCTTCAGCGACTATTTCATCTTTGGGGATGCTGTGTGGAGGGTATTTTCGAGGAAGGAGAGGAAGTTTTGGGAATGAAAAGGCATGAAGGTTGGATAAGGTATCTGAATGACGGACGTATGCATCAACCCTTCCAAAGCATTGCAAGGATTTGGCGTTGGGTCGAAATAGTCCAGCTAGAGAGGCATTCGCCGCCAAGATCTAGGCAAACCTCACCCCACGAACCCGGGCACCCCTGCTAAGTAACCAAACGTAGCGTGGCGGATATGTTATCTAAATTAAGTTACTACGACAAATAGACTTCTGCTTTATCAAGTCCATTTACTTGATCTTACTGTAATTTCTGCCACTGCTGGCAAATATAATATTACTAAAAAACAGATTTTTACTATATCAGGTTTATTTACTAAGTTGTTATAATTTAATTGTTGACATAATATTTTGCTACAAAAATAGATTTCTTCTTTATCAAGAACATTTACTGGGCCATTCTGTAATATTACTATCATGGCTGGACTTAGAACAAAAACAGATTTCTGCAAACATAGGTACTTAGGTTTTTTTTCATTATTTGCATCTATATAAAAAAAATACTTTTTTTTGGCCTTGCCTGTCTTACTAGGAAATCCTGTGTCGAGACAGACTAGTTTACAAATATTTAATAAATAATAAATAAAGTACATTTTTTAGTAAAGCAAAAATATTCGACAAAAATTTTCAGGTTGGTAGGTAGTGGTAACAATAATGAGATAGAGGATTATATTTGGGTGAGGTAACTAATTATTGCACGACCTTTTTCGATGATCCATTGTTTGATCAGGATTTTGTATTTGTTAATATTATTCGATTGTCTTAATATTGTTGTTTGTTTTTGTATTGATTATTGCTGGCATAAAATTGTACTACAAAAACAGATTTCTTCTTTATCAAGAACATATAATTGTTCATTCTGTAATATTATTACCAAGACTGGCATAATATTGTACTTCTGTACAGATTTCTGCAAACATAGGTACCTACTTAGTTATTCTGCTGATTATTGCTGGCATAACATTGTACTATAAAAACGTATTTCTCCTTTATCAAGAACTTTTACTGGGTCATTCTGAAATATTGCTACAAGGGTTAGTATAATAGTGTACTTAATCCAAAAACAGATTTCTGCAAACATAGGTACTTAGTTGTTCTGTAAAAAATTGCTGGCTTAAATGGGCTATTTCCACAAACGAGGGATTATGTTGAAAATGTACGGAATATTTAAAGATCATTTTTCTGATTTTAATCATACTACTAAAAATGTTTGTTTTTTATGTTTTCTTTCAATATTATTGATTTTAAAAACGCTCTAAAACTGACAAAATCAAAATGGCCCTTTTTTGCAAATGGGTTTTTGACGTCACAAGCGTAGCTCAGCTGAACCAGCATAAATAAACACTGTCATTGAGTGTCCGCACTCTTGACGTCACACGATAGCCCCGCCCCAAAATATCGTTTTAGCTGTAATTTAAAAATGGAAAACTTTAACTCGTTGTAGAAAATTTATTCGTCAACATAAAAATAAAATAAAAATACTGTAATCATCGTAATTTTTGCTTAATTTTTTAAGCAATAAAAAAAACGTTGAAATACCCCCATTGAACTACAAAAACCGATTGCTACTTTATCAAACAGGTAAATTTACTTGGATATTCTATAATAATTGCCGGCATAACAATATGACAATTCAAGTAGAGAAATGCGAAATAATTTATATTTTATCAAGCGTCAAATAATTCCTCGGCCACGCGTTTTAATCTGTTTAGAAAAAAAAACCAAATGACCCTCGCTGGCTTAGAGCCAAATAACTCTGGCAATTTTTCGCTGAAGGTTAAACAAATATAAATTAGCTCCTTCACACAAATATGCTCCCTTTTCATTTGGTTTATTTTGTTTATATACGTTATCAAATCACTCACATTCTCTATAATAATATTAATTATTAATTTGCTGCTAATACCCGGCTTGGTATAGTAATCATTAATAATAACAGTTGAAATTTAAAATAACTTTAAATTAAATTAAAGTATTACAAATATAACATGACTACAATAAATATTTTACAAAATTCATCATCATCATCTAGTCCTCTGAAATTATTATATTTTTATTTATTCCCGGGTTCTTCGTTACACGTGCTACACCAATCATCTTTAAGGTCAATAAAATTTAATCTATGACCGGAAACCTTCAAGGACATAGAAAATATAAAAATAAAATATACCCATTTTTCCACTTATATTAATAGTCTGTTGAATTTTACGTTTTGTATTGGAATGATTGTTGCATGTTAAGTTATATATTGTAAAAAACTGTTGCATGTTACGTTCTATATTGGAATGACTGTTGCATGTTACGTTATATATTGGAATGACGGTTGCATGTTACGTTATATATTGGAATGACTGTTGCACGGGCATGTGCCTAGTGTGATGGCCAAAAAATTACCCATTTTCTGTAATATGTAAACTTTACTGAATAAAGAACATTAACATTAACATGTTACGTTATATATTTTAATTACGGTTGCATGTAACGTTACATATCGGAATGACTGTTGCATGTTACGTTCTATAATTGGAAAAAAATTTGTATGTAAGTTCTATAATTGGAAAAAAATGTTGCATGTTACGTTCTATAATTGAAAAAACTGTTGCATTTTAAGTTCTATAATTGGAAAAACTGCAGCATGTTACGTTATATATTGGAATGACTGTTGCATGTTACGTTCTGTATTGGAAAAAACATGCGTTGGAATGACTGCGTTTAATGGAGGTCAAATAATGAAATAATAAAACGCTTTTTTATTTTTCACTAATAGCATCTCCACCTAATAACAACTAAACATTGATTTACGCATTCTGTGAACATTTAAAATTACTTTTGAATGTAGCTATAACTTTGTGGTTATCCATTATAGATAAATGAAATAATGTTACTTTGTTTGAACCACTTGTATATTTGTTTAAAGCCGACCGGTTTCGGAACGACCGTTCCTTCCTCAGGGCAAACGTATACTGACTTGACAATTATAAAATAGTAGGTGGGTACAATATATTATTACAGAGTGTTGTGGTAGGGGTGAAGGCGTGGCTAAGGATTAATTAGGAGTGGGTGGGGGAACATATCCATGATTGGGCTATATGATAATATTTTTTGTTTGTTAATAATGGGTTCATTATTTTTAAGAGATTTTTTTATTTCTATGGCTTCTAAGTTATCTAACCGTTTTCCCTTAGTGTTAATGTGAAGAACATTTAGTTAGCGAACTCGGAAAAATTATTATTATTAAGACACCTTAAATTTTCTTTGATTCTTATTTCAAAATTACGAGTTGTTTTTCCAATATAAAATGAGAAACAGTCATTACATTTGAGTTTATATATTCCGGAATCAGACAATTTATGTTCTTTATCGTTAGCGTTCCTCAAAAAATTACCGATATTATTTCTTGTATAAAAAGCTGGTTTAATATTAGAAGGGAAATTTTTGCAACTAATGAAAATTAAAACAGCGTTATGTTATTTCTACGTTTGGCGTACGTTAAATGGAGTCATTCCAATATAGATCGTAACATGCAACAGACTATTGGTGTAAGTTGACAAATGGGTACATTTTATTTTTATATCTTCTCTATCCTTGTAGGTTTCCTAACGTAGATTAAATTTTATTGACCTTAAAGATGATTGCTCTAACACGTATAACGAAGAACCCGGGAATAAATACATAATTATTTCAGAGGACAAGATGATACATGGTGACTTTTGAAAAATATTTATTGTTTTCATGTTTAGTTTGTGGAACTCCATTTTAATTTAAAGTTTTTATGTTATTTTTAATTTAAACTGATCAATTTTATCTGAATAACGCTTATAACAATAACTTTTGAAGGTTATATCCATCAACGTAATTTATCATGGAAGAAGAAGATAATATAAAAAAAGAACAAAACCCAACCAGCTAACGGTCGCAACTGGATCTCTTGTCTTATTCGGCCATTCTTTTTAAGCCATTTTGAAGTTGACCAGGGACGAGATGTGGAGGAAAGTTTTTTGTTTGATTTTGAAGAAAAAACATTAAAAAGTCACCAAAAGGAGGCCAAAATTCATATCAGAAATCACTGGTTAAAGTAAGTCAAGAATCTGTTTTATCTTAATTTTGTAGGTCTACGACGATTCGTTCTTTTTTATTATCTTTCCCTTCTTATTCTTCTTCCGGTGCCTTCTCCTATCGAAGATTAGATATCATCAGAGCAATCTTAACCCTGCAGCCCGGAATAGTTTATTCAAAATCAATGCACACGTCACTGATTACTTTACCGCACACGTCAAGCCTTTATGTCCCTCCAATGTCCATGCATACGGTGTTAGTAAGCAGTATGCGAGTACTTACATTAATATTATACAAAAGAGAAATAGCAGTAGCATCCCGTGGAATAAGTCTTGTGAAATAAGTAAAGTAAAAATAGAGATAAAAGTATTAAAAACTCAAACAAATCGTGCAAAAATTGCATGTATTATTTTCTCGTACCAAAATATAGTTTTCTGTATCAACAATGGTGACCGGACAACTCAGAAAAAACTCAACTCAATACCTACTTTGAAGTCATTAAACGCGATGAAAAAAAAAAGTTAAGTAGGTTACGTTAGGTTAGGTTATTGGCTATTTTGCAAATATTTTTTTTTCATAGCTTTTAATAACTTTTAAAAGAGGTGTAGAGTTGACTTGATTCTAAGTTGGCAGGGAATTATCAATAATAAATCAACATCTTGGAAGAACAAAACTGTGATACAAAGTCGAGATTTGAACACTCCATTCGAATTATTGCTTCTAGGAAATTCTGGCGTCACCACATCAAACTCAGAAAAACATTACTCCCATCAACGAACCTCGAACACCAGAAAAACATACAAATATGCACAATATTATACCATAGATTGGCAAGTTAAAACGCTGCATATGATGACCTGATGATGTCAGCCATTTCGTAAGTGGTGTGATTCAGCATCGAATAATGAAGCGGAATGTCTTACTTATATTTATAAATTTGGGAAGCTGTCAAATATGCAATAATAAAATAATATGTATTTCTTATTGCGATGGTTTAAGGGGGGAGTCGGGCCAGCCGAGTTTTTTTTTCAATGCGCTTTTTTTCAAAGATAAAATTTATTTATTCATGAAGCTTTCGTTTTTTGTACTTACGTTTTGAACAAGAAAAAATACTTTTGAAAATTTTATTTCAATAGATATAGCGGTCGCAATCGGAGGGTCTGACTAAATCGGTTGGAAGCCTTAAGTCCTTAGAAATTATCTGAAACATTAAATTTTTTTAAAAATCGTTATGGAATGAATTTAAAAGTTGTTGATTGCAAAAATGGCGGACATAAAATGAAAATTCTAGAAAAAAATCGCCTTTTAATTTTACAATAACTTCGTTCTATAATAATAAGTTTTAAGTCTAGGTTCATCCGCATATAAAAAATTGCGGTTTTGAGAAAAACGCATTCAGGTTTTCGCTTGTAACTGGGCCGCTCCATTCTCTGATCTACCTTCTTGGCGCGCACCGCTCCTAACTATATTTCAAGGTCAAATTTGATGCTATAACTTTGGGAATGTATTCTCCATATGTATAGGAAGATTTTAAGGCAAAATGTCGAATTTTTGGATCGGCTGGACCAGATTCCCACCTTGAAGCCTAGACATTGTACCTTTACAGGCGAAATCTTGTTATGAACTAGACTTTAGCTCTAGGAGAATTCAAATTTGATGTGCAAAAATATGACATCTATAACTAACACAATTCCAAAGATATTTACATCATATCAATATGGGAGGCGGGTATGGGTACCGCTGCCTCGGGAACCATTTATTGGATTACCAACACCCTTGCCGTATGTCACCTAAAGTAGTTTCGCTATGATTGATTACTTAGAAGGGGTGCCCGGGTTCATGGGTTGAGGTTTGTCTAGGTCTTGGCGGCGTATGCGTTTGCCACCTACTGCGTGGCGGATCGGTTCGGGTGAAACTGGGTGAGGGAGACCTTTTGATTTCTCCAACCGGACTCTCTCGACCCATCGCCTTGCACCGTAGTGAGAGGAATTGATTCATACTCCTGGACACACTGACTCCTAAATTATCCACCCCTCATACCTTTTTACTTCTTAGAACTTCTTCTCCTTCCCGTCCCTAAAAAGATCTTCCGCACAGCATCCCCAAAAATGACATAGTCCCGAGGAAATCGTTTTCTTCGGGGCCTCCTGTGTGAAGCTATTGTAAAATATTCATTCCGACGTGAAAATCATATTTTCCCATAAAAAAATTTCGTTTTTCAAAATCCCAAAAAAACATGATTTTCCCTTTTTTTCAGAGGCAAGTTCGGCACAGTATACCACTGCAGGGAGAAGGCGACGGGACTGGAACTGGCCGCCAAGTTTGTGGGAGTGACAAGGAGAGAGGATAGAAGGAACGCCGAGAGAGAGGTGGACATCATGAGACAGCTCAGACACCCCAGACTAATCCAACTGTATGACGCATTCGACACTGGAAAACTGATGTGTGTCGTTTTAGAACTGTAAGTAAAAAAATATTATATCTACTAATACCTACTACTCTCCATGACAAAACAGACGTTGAAGAAAATTGAACTATCCTAATCCTAACCTTAGTGTAGTGTATGTAAATATGTATGTGTGCAATTGTGTAGTTTCAATTTCTCTCGAAAGATATCAGTAAAGTTGTACTATGTGAGAGAGATAACCCGTTCGGATCTCATAAACGAACGGTTACGAAGTTATCCGATGATATCAGAACGACAGGTGGGTATCTTCAGTGACCATTTTCCCTGTCGGAGATTAACACAGAGCATCCATTAGAATAAGCGTTAAGAGGAAACTTGGTCGCCGAGAAATTTTAACAATAGGTATTTTACCAATTGCTGTTACCGTCGTTATTACTCCCCCGAATACTGAGCGAAAGAGACAACTTACCTCCGGCTGATATTCCTAAATAAAATCATCAAAATCGAGGTTTTGTATTCCCCATTTTTTTCCTCCAAAACTGAACCGATTTTCAAGTTTTTTTTTACTAACTGTATTAGAAAAAAATGTTTTATGTCTGTACGTTTTTCTTTTTTAAAAACAAATTGTCCAGTTGGTATACTGAACGTCTCATAATAGCGTTCAAACCAGGCAATTTTAATTTAATGGGGGATCCTTACACGTATAAGAAGTAACTTACCAAAAAAAAAGCAAAACTTACCGACACGCTAGTTGTTGATATCTATATTATACTATCCGGCCACGCGTTGCTGCGACGTGAAATCGAAACACAACATCTACTGGATGGTTACCCAACCTAGATAACCAAGTGTTGTGTCGATAAATTAACTCACACCGCCATCTATTAGAAACTTATGGAACTTACAAATAATCACAAAGCATTATCCCATAACAAACATTTAATGAACATTTAATTCGCAATAATAAATATTGAGGTCAATAATAGAGATAAAAACTATCCTATCTTTTAAGTTTTACCAAATTACACACAGTAAGTCAAATTTTATCAAAATCTGTTTAGTGGTTTCGGAGTTTATCTCGAACAAACATCGTGCCCCGAGATTTTTATAACTAACTAACTAACCATCACGCCTATAAAGATTTAAAAATATTTGCACTTGTCCTAATCCAGAGAGGAAATTGGGGAATATGTTTGAAGTTTGAATGGTCAAAAACCCGCCCGGCTTCCTTTTAAGTCCGGTTAAATATTAATTGATAATTAGCTCCTACGATCTTATATAAATTGAAGATATCAGTGCTATTATTTCTGTTAGTTTTACATAATAAAAACATTAAAACGCCATCACAAAATCACGATGCCACTGTAAATTATTTTGTTATTGTTATGACGGTAATTTATTCGTGTAAAGGTGGCGATATAAGTCACACTGTCTGTCTGGTCTTTATAATAAATTAGAAGGACAAAATGATTACTAAAATTCTAAGTCGGACGCCAAAACACAGGAATTGTTGCCAAAATTCTACTGTTTTCATAAAAAGTCTTACCACAACATGGCGGAGGCATTAAGTTTTAAATGTTGTTTACTTGCCTGTTTATTCGATTTATTTATATTTGGAATCTCGACGACCTCCAATCAATCCCAAGACCGTTTGAAGTGAAAACTTCTTTAGCACCGTTGTGATTTGAAACTCGATGAAACGAAAAATAGCGACCTTAAAAAGAGACAAACAAAAGATATTCAAATACAAGAGATACATATATGTTGTGGTGTCCGCCGACTGTCGGCGGATTAATTCATAATGGGAATGGTTTGTATTAGGAAAGTACTTGATTTTTTTAAGGTGTGCAGTATTATTGGTTAACAATATCGGCGACGCCATGAAACACAGTCCCACCCAGCAAAAAACTGCGGATAGCACATCTCTTATATTTCAATATCTTTGAGACAAACATATACATCTATAGGAGGTCGTATAGTAGGTCTCCTCTTTGTGCGGTGCTTCGTAGCCTCCCCACTCTTCTTTATTTTAGTTTTCTGAAGGTTTAACTTCTACCGCGTATGAATTGCACTCTTTTTTTTGTGAACTTCGCATAAGAGTCTCAATTGGCAGTGGGACTTTGGCATCCCCAAGAATTGGAGTACGTTATGAGGCTGAAGGGAGTAGGGAAGGGAAGTATATGGGGACCAGGAAGGACAGAAAGTACCTGGCTATATAGTTTTAATCCCCAAAGACGGATAAAGCTATTTCAAGCAGCGTTTCGATTCCGATGGTGGTTTTTATCTATCAATCTACCTTATCAGCAAATATTTGCCTATAGTAATTATCGCAATGTTACGCTCCTGTTAATGTATATTGTTAGACTCACTTTCGAGTCGGAAATAAAAACAAAGACACGTTCTTCATTCTTCATTCTCCGTTCTTTATTCTTCATTCCACGTTCGGCTGACGCTTGTTTCTTTATTTTTCTCAGCTTGAAATTCTTGGACAGGCGCCAATTCGGTTCCACCGAGACAGAGGCGCTTCACTATTTGTGCAAATAGCACGGAGAACTCGGGCGGCCAAAACAAGGGGTTAAATAACCTACACACAATTTTTCTTTGAATTCCTCCAATTACCATAATAATAAAGGGTTGCTTATGCAATGAATGAGGAATAAGCTAGCAGTAGATTGAAACCGCAACGCCTGATTTGAACCCGATGCCTTGGACCCCTCAGTCACTAAAAGAACATTTATACATCGTCGCACACTTAGGCAGATATTATACGTAAGACTTTCACTCTTAAATGAGTGTTTCTCTTGATCATTCCATGACTTCCGGGGTGTCCGAGGAAGACATTGAACAATAAGTCAATCAAGTGCTTGAGTCGTATCATTTCAAGTCTGCACAACAGTAGAGAATTTTTATTTTATTTTATGAAAAACAAACATACCCGGGTCATAAATAACCTGACAATATTTGAATATCTCCTACTACCACCACACTAAGCGGAAAATGTTAACTGTGTTGTGGATGGAGGACTTAGCCAGCCGAGGAATTGAACGCACGATGCCTGGGCGGGACCCGAACAAACGGGCAAACCCGAAATGTTGGAGATCCGCAAAAAATGCAATGCTGAGTAATAAGGTAATAAGGAAAGGGCGCTCAGATGGTTTTTAATGATAATAAATTACTGTAAGGAGAATGTATGACACAAATGTGAATGGTAGAAGAAGTCGGGGACGCCCGAGGAAGACATGGCACGATCAAGTGAACCAGATTCCTACTTGATATAAGAATAATAAAAGAGTATGTATAAGGCGATGTATGAATGAGAATGAAGCAAGGAAAGTGTGCCAAGACCGAGTTGTTTGGCGGCCAGTCCTCTCTGTCTACCCCGTTGGTTAGTTATTGTTATGTCTCTTATCTTCCAACAGTAAGACAACTTGAAATGTGTTGGGTGTCTTCCAATAAGAAGGTTCGAATAATTAGGTGCTGGTACTTATGCTTTACTTAATTATCGTGAATATTTACAATTAATGTTAAAATGGACAGACGCCCTAGGCTAGATTCGGTAATTCTGTGGACTGAGAGAGCCCGCTCAATTTCATTGATGGCCTTCGGCCATCATCGTTACCGTTCGTACCCAGACACGAACGGCGACAGATGGTACTCTTCTGCAATTTTCTGAATCCAGCTGCCATCTGTTGGGATATAGCAGAACTTCGTGTTACAAACTAACCTACCAACATCTTTTGAGAGAAGCTGAAACTACATGCATAATCAATACACTACAGTTATTAAAGAGAGATAGAAGAAGATGATTGAAGAATTGTTTTCGCGTTAAATTGACTGTACCCTCGAGGCGACCCTGCCTTTCTCGGAGACCGCTGCGCTTGTATTGTAGAGTCTGGCCTGCGAGACCGGATCGAGGTACACGGTACAAATACAAACAGTAACAGCGCAAAACAGGGAAAACTGGCACAAATACATATTTACGGTTGCCCACCACATTTCACTTTGAAGACGAATGCGAAATCTTACGTTTGATACGATATTTATGTATTCATGCCTCATTAATACGCCTTTGCCCCCCTTAAACCCGAGTGAACCGGGAACATGGCAGTAAAATCCGCGAATTCATTCAAGAGTCTTGTTATTACAGTGTTGCCATCGCAAGGAATTTGCAAACATTACAATATTATTATTGCCGGTTTGATTTTGATCTTCGTGCGTAGGACCAATCATTTAGGCATCTGGCAATGTCCATTCGAAGTTCCAGTTTAGTATAGGTACATACATCCAGACTTAATTGTTTATATTTATTTCGTTTCATTCGGTACCTATCTACTTACAAATTTGCGTATTTTACCGAATCATGTGGTTAGGTTGAAAAGCTGGCTAAGGAATTCGATACAATATTATATTTTTTATAACTCTAACCGCATTTTCAGAACCGCAGATTTTTTTGGTTCAGCTATACAGAATTAATTCCTTTGACAACGAAACATTGCACCGCAGTGAGAGGGATAGATTCATACGTCCGTCACTCCTGGATATACTGTCCCCAGATACCCATCCTTACCAGAACTTCCTCTCCCTCAAAAGACCCTCCATACAGTATCCCCATAAATGACATAGGCGCTGAGAGGAATTATTTTCCTCAGGGCCTCCTGTGTGGAGCTAATGTAAAAAAATCTTATTAAATCATAAAATTTGCAAGTTTATTATTTATATTTGACGGCCTCCGTGGTTGAGAGGTAAGACTCTCTACTAGAAATCCGAAGGTCTTGGGTTCAAATCACGGCGTGCACAAATAAATCTTATTTTATTAATTTGTTTTATTTCACAAATAATTAATTAAAAATAATATAATACCTATACTATATTTGCGGCACCTTCCAGAGCGGCAGATATTCTCAATTTCGCTCTAGTGTAACACCATCGTTCAGAATTTAAACGATGCTTGAATTGTCTTTAGCCGTGTTTGGTGACCAGATCTGAATAACCAGATACTTCCCCAACTTCCTCTTCCCCATATCGTTCCCCTCTTCACCATCCTTAGCCTCACAATATACCCTAATTGGGAATGCCATAGTCTGACTGGCACCAGACGGGAGTAGTTTGGACTCTTGAAATCGAATCATATTTAAAGAAACGTGGTTTTAACTTTCTTCCTCCAAGGAACCACCAGCTATAATCAAAAGAAGACAATATTTTTCAAGATATTTTAATTGATAAGTTCGTGATTTTTTATGGACGAACTAACTTTTTACAGACGGCCAAAGAGGGAAACTGGCGAACGCACTTATCTACATATTTTTGTCGTCGTTTTCCCTAAATCTACACTAACGACGCCACTGAATGAATCTTTCTTGTAAATATGAGTTTTAAAACAATGTTTTCCCAACCGCGCACTTAACAGTCGATTATCCTGTTTACAAAATAAAACAATGTATTTTAAGATGTCGTCAATGACATTATAAAACATTATAATAAGATGTTATACAACAACATTAGTTTGAAACACTCATCGGAACATAATAACATTGTCATGATAATTAAATTCAACAAATTTAATGTTTCAATATAAGTTGGTTTTGATACACAATCGTGTAACGCTGTCCTTGAAAGCGGTATATTTACAAAATGAATGAATTTCCATAGAAAACGTATTTTTCTTCGGAGAACGGGCGGGAAAGCGCAATTTTCCCGCCGCCAGCTGTTGGCCGCAAATAACATTTGACATTCAGACGAAATTCTTTTTTTGAATTTCTCACTCCTCGACTTTCGTTCTTTGTTTTTTAAAACGCGACTTTCTACGCATCGTTGGCGAGTAGGTTTAGAAGAAAATGTCAATCTTGAATGTAGATGTATTTTCGGTTAATTAAGGACGGATTTGTTTTACAGAATTTCGATAATTTCAAAGTTGAAATTCAAGTTCCATGAATGTACCTACTTGGATAATAATAGAAATTGAATACGACTTTCAGAGAACTAGAATATTAACTTTGAAATTTGACCAATTATTCAAATTCTGTGAAATAGGAAAATCCTCTTTAAGCATTGATATCTTCAAATGTCTTTAAGTAGGTAGGATTTTTCTGTCTCCAGATTTTCGATTGAGTTTCGCTAATATTGTCTTCATTTAATTAAATATTATAATTTGAGATTTTACTCATAAAGCTAAAAATAAAAATAAAAAATATTCATCCTAGACTTGCAGAAAAAGTCAATAGATGTCGTGTATTAAGAGGCGGTTCTCCGAATTTCAACCGATTTCTTGCAAACCTCCCTTAAACATTTGAAGTTTTTAAGCTCTTAAAAAAATATATGTTATTCTTGAAGATAATATCTAGACATTTGTCGCGCCGAAACGCAAATTATAAAAAATTCCCTCAATAGAAAAAAATCGCAAAGTATGCTCCAAAAATGATTATAAACACGTTTGTTTCGGTTATTTTACAAGTTATATGTATGAAAAAATTAAAGACAATTATCGCGAGATTTTTGCTCTATTTTTAACGAGTCGTGTTTTATTAAAGATTTTCATGATTTTTGCATCAATTTTATCGCTGTAAATGTTAGCGCGCTCTTCTAACATTCGTAATTTCATATCTCTCCATCTTCTTCTTTTTGGGGCAGGGAACTGAGCCTTAAAATAAAATGGATAAATATTTATCCCGACACTATCTAGATAGCATTTAGTTCGGGTTAAATCTTGCAATCATATATAAAGATAGCAGCCACAGATAAGAGAAGGGTTTCTAATATCTTTGATAGCAGCCAATAATATGTGCGTTAAGAAAATTAAGATAATGTCGGTAGTTCTTAGTCGAAGTATGATACAGTTAAAAGTGACCGAATTAGAAATGGGTTCCATAGCTCAGTTGGTAGAGCTCTTGTCATGTCAACAAAGGGCCCTGGGTCCGAGTCCCAGTGGAACCAATATTTTTTTTCTGATTTTTCTGTCTCCAGATTTTCGATTGAGTTTCGTTAATATTGTCTTCATTTAATTAAATAAATAATTATTATAAACGAACCCCAAATAAGGGTATGCAGGTTCCTAAGCACTTTTTTAATTTAAGAATTTCACCTGCAATCATGATGGAATATCTTTCGAGTTTCCATGACAACTCAGAAACATGCAATTTCAACACCCTTTTGAAAAGTAATTAAAAGTTGAAAAAACAAAAAAAATTAAAAATAGCCCGTAAACTAACCTAACGTAACTTATTTAACTAATTTTTTCATCACTTTTAATGACTTTTCAAAGGAAATGTTGAAGTTGCATGATTCTGAGTTGTCCGGTCGAGGTTCCATGACAGCTCAACAAAGTGGCATATCAACACTTCTTTGAAAAGTCTTTTTTTTAACATTAGTTTGAGGCATCAGAAAAACGGCGCTAGACAAATCATCCAAATATTATTATTATTATTAGCTCCACTCAGGAGGCCCTGAGGAAAATAAATACCCTCAGGGCTTTAGTCATCTTTGGGGATGCTGTGTGGAGGGTCTTTCTAAGGAAAGGAAGGAGAATAAGTTCTTTGAAGAAAAAAGGTATGAGAGGTGGGTAGGAATCTAGGGTTCAGAGGGTCTAGGTCATCCGCTGCCAAAATATGGACAAACCTCACCCTAAGAACCCGGGCACCCCTGCTAAGTCACCAAATGTAGCGAACCACTTGGCGTGACCTATGGCAGAGGTGTTGGTTATCCAATAAACGGTGTCCGGGGTGACCCAAATAATGGAATAGCCCTTAACCTAACCTAATGTGACCTATTTGACCTAATTACTTTTTTTTCTTAACTTTTAATTACTTTTCAAAGGAGTGATGAAGTGCCACTTTGTTGAGTTGTTTGGTCACCACTTTTAGGATTCCGTGATAAATCAGAACAGTGAAAAATCGGAACACTTTAGAAAAGTGATATAAGTCATTAAACTGGTGAAAAAAAAACTAACCTAAAAACCTAACCTAACACGGTTAAGCTAGTTTTTTCCACCACTTTTCATGACTTTGTAATTTTTTAAAAGCGTTCTGATTTGTCCGGTTACCACTTTTCGAGTATCCATCGTTCTGCCTTTATCATGGATACTGAAATGCTGTCCATTCAAGAAGAAGAAATGAGAGTAGCTAGGTTCAATGTTCAACACCCTAAAAATACCAACATAATCTCAAAAGCACAAAATCTATTTGCTGAAATTATTTTAAAAAAAACTAATGTGTGAGCTCTGGTGTCATGAAATTTGTATAGATCTTTTATATACGAATTTCAATGTCAAGGCATATTTTCAATCACCCAAAGTGGATATTAAAAATTTCAATTTTATTGTAAAAAAAACGACCACACGACTGAAATAAAACACTAACTTATAAAAGAAGAGAGAAAGAACAGCAAGAATTGCTCCTACAGTGATACAGACAATAGGCCTGCACTGTGTCGATATATGAAACGTAACTGGCTATGAGAGAAAGAAAATGTGTGCTCGCACCTCTCTCTCTTGCCCCTACAATAATACGAAACCTAACTCTCTCTCTTTCTATCTTCACTTACTCCCCAAGTCAAGCGTGCGTAAAGAACTTTTACTTAAAAAAATGGGGATATTTGTTTCATTAGAGCGGTGAAACTCAGCAAAGCTAGCTGAATTAGTGTTTTTTTTTTTACATAACTTGTAAATTATTTTGGTAAACATTTCCAAATCAACCCTAATTCAAAATGTTTGACAGTTAAAAGTTTTGGCCGGCGACAGGTTTGTGTTGAAATGTCTTATTTTGATTGATGTTTTAAAGGAGTGTTATTTTTGAACCCGAGGAAGTTTTGACTGGTTTATATTTTCACTTGCTGGCGCTGTCTAGGTCTCTATTCATAGTTTATCTCTATAATAATTATGCAGTACCCTATACATTGGTTTAAAATATGTTTTATTTTGTTTGTAGTATAATATTATTTGCATGCACAATTATAATTTCAATTGTATGAAAATTTTTTGTTGACAATTGACAATTAACAAATGATATTACTAGGTAACGATAGTTGCTTGGTTACTGGAATGTAGGAACTAATAATAATAATCATTTTCGTGTTGTTTTGTAAATTGATAATTTGTCATTTACAACCAACCGAAATGAAGAGAGGTCTGTTATGTCATCTACACAGATGAACAATGATAGTCTGAGACCACCAAAAACAAAAGCAGGTATTCCTAGGCAGCATATGAAATGGACGAACGATGTCAATATGTTCATCGTTCGTTCATATTTTTATGTAACTAAATTAGAAACAGATATGTTATTGTATAGGAAAAAATTACATTTAATTTTCTCACAAAATTATCCGATTGCCCAAGTAAACGAACAAAGATTAGCAGACCAAAAGAGGGCAATTTTCAAAAATAATTTAATTCCTGTAGTAACATTAGATCAGATAAAAAAGGAAGTAGCAGATAGATTGCAATTAGAAAATAATTTAGAACAAGTTAATACGAGTAGTAATGTTATATCAGATACATTGAACGTAGATAGTTCAGATAATATTCTAGTCGAAGAATCCAATGATATTACAGTAGACTCAAATAACTTAGACGTTATTTATAATCTTAGGGAAATCAACATTGCAAATTTAAACTTACTAGATGAAAATATTATAGAATTAGCTAACTTACTTCATAATAATATAAATAGATATATAGATATAGAGCCCACAGTTAGACCAAAATTACCAAAATTACATACGTTTAAGAAATTATCTAAATTAATTTCTGAATTAAATAATATAATTTTACCAAAAATTATATTTGATGACATTAGTTTTTTAGGTCTTCATACAATAGTGTATGCTAGTGCTATCACTATATGTAATAAGTTAGGAGTTAAATTAACGTCTTCTGATGATAGATCATATAATTACAGAAAACCAGAATGGCAGAGTAGATTAGAAAATGATGTAGTATTTTTAAGAAGTAGCATAGCTAGAGTAATAGAGTATAAAAACGGAAATAGAAGTAGGAATATTTTGAGACATGTAGATGTAATTGGGAGAAAATTTGGTTATAGCATTGGTAGTAATAATAATGAAAATATAATCAATGATTTATTAGATTTGTTAAAACAAAAATTAGGTGTAAAAGCTAGTAGATTAAAAAGATATAATTATACGTATAATAAAAAAAATAATAATAGATTATTTCAGAAAAACGAAAAAATATTTTATTCCAAACTTGACGATAAACAAAATATTATTTCGAATAATAATAATCCGTTGCCATCTGAATCAGATATGCGCGATTTTTGGACAAATATTTGGAGTAAAGATATAAAACATAACGAGTCAGGTCCGTGGATAGAAAATGAAGAACTCAATTGTTCAGACATTGAACAAATGAGTTTTTCTGATATATCGGTTGAATTGTTAACCAAAATTTTATAAAAAGTACTCATAATTGGAAAGCCACGGGTTGCGATTGGATACTTTACATCCCCTTTTGGCAAAAAATCTATCAAAATTTGTCAGAGAACCTCAAAATTTTCCAAATTTTCTAACTAAGGGCATTACTTATATGTTGCCTCAAAGCGAACATATTAATAATCCCTCTCAGTATAGACCCATTACATGTTTACCGACAATATATAAAATTTTAACCTCTTGCTTGACAGATTTAATATACACTCATTTAGATGAAAAAAATGTTTTATCTGAACAACAAAAAGGTTGTCGCAGAAAACATATGGGATGTAAAGAACAATTAGTTATTGATTCTGTAATTCTAAAACAGATTCAAACCCAAAAACGTAATTTACATATTTGTTATATAGATTACCAAAAGGCTTATGATAGTGTCCCGCACTCGTGGCTGATAAAAGTTTTAAATATATACAAAATTAGCCCAATTATTATTAGCTTTTTGGAAAAAATTATGGCATTTTGGAATACCGATTTGCTTTTGAATTTGAAAGATAAGAAAATTATATTACCGGGCATTTCAATAAAAAGAGGGATTTTTCAAGGAGACTCATTGAGTCCTCTTTGGTTTTGCTTAGCATTAAATCCTCTATCTAAAATGTTAATTAAAAGCAAGTTTGGAATAAAAATTAAAGGTAATACTAGAGAGAGAAATATAATTTCTCATTTATTATTTATGGATGATTTAAAATTATATTCGAATTCTGAACCAAATTTAGAGAAAATGATTAAAGTAGTTAAAATTTTTTCAGATGATATTAAAATGACTTTTGGTTTAGATAAATGTAGAACGATCCATATAGAGAAAGGTAAAATTGTAGATGGAGACGAGGGTATATTTAGAAATTTCAAAATTGAAAGTATGAAAGGGGGTGAGGTTTATAAATATTTAGGATATCCGCAATCAAATAGATTAGATCATACTAGTATTAAAATGATATTAGGATTAAATTTAAAACTAGGATCAGAAAAATTTTGAAATGCAATCTATCTGCTAAAAATTTAGTAAAGGCGATAAATACTTGGGCAATACCTCTATTAACTTACTCATTTGGTATAATTAAATGGTCTAATACAGATTTAGATAGCTTAGAACGATTAATTAGAACTACATTAACAAAATTTCATTGCCATCATCCAAATTCAGCTGTAGAACGAATTAATTTACCCAGAAATTTAGGAGGTAGAGGTATAGTCAAAATAACATATTTAAAACATAATCAGGTAGAAATGCTAAGAAATTTTTTCCATAGGAAAGCTGATAGTTCAGAAATGCACAAAATAATTTGCAAGGCAGATAGAAATATTTCACCATTAAATTTATACGACGAGAATGCCAGCATTCTTATAAATACCAACCAGGAATTATTAGATTCCTGGTCAAATAAAATTCTTCACGCAAAACACTTCAATTATCTCAACCAAACATATGTTGACAAATTTTCGTCAAACAAATGGTTGAGTATTGGAGAGTTGAGCGCTGAAATAGAAGGCTTTATGCTTGCCATACAAGATAGAGTCATTAATACTAAAAATTATAGGAAGCATATCATCAAAGATGCAAATCAAATTGATGATTTATGTAGAAAATGTTTGGCTTTTCCGGAAACTATAGAACATATTATATCGGGATGTTCTGTATTAGCGCCGTCCGAGTATACATTTAGGCACAATCAAGTTTTAAAAATAATTCACCAAAATTTGGTAATTAAACATAACTTGATTGACTGCCGTAATGTACCATATTATGAATATGAACCAAATTCATTTTTAGAAAATGAATTTTATAAAATTGATTATGATAAAACTATTTTGACAGACAGAACAATTAGTCATAATAGACCCGATATAGTTTTACATGACAAAATTAAGAAAATAACTTATATCATTGATGTCGCTATTCCAAATTCTTGTAATATTCAGAAAACTGGTTCTGAAAAAATAAGAAAATATACAGATTTAGGAAATGAAATTAAAAGAATTTGGCATTATCAGACTATAAAAATATTACCATTTGTTATTTCGGCTACTGGCATTATACCTAGCTCTCTCATTCAAAATTTAGGCGTATTAGATTTGTCAAAAAATTTGTACATAAAAATGCAAAAGTCGGTCATTTTAAATACATGTAGGATTACGAAAGATTTTTTAAATATTTATATTGAGAGATCAGTAGGATTTATCGGACCAGTTAGGATTTCATCAGAGCCGAACCCTCTGATATGAAAATATCTGGAGTCGGTGAAATATTTTCCCATTATGTTTCTGGTGGATTGACGTATTGTTCTTGTATTGTTTTATTCTTATATAGTGCACTTACATTGCGTTAATTTACTAGATATTCATTTGTGGAAAAGTGTGTGGAAGGGTTTAGTCTTTCATTTGGGAAAGATTCAACCTGGACATAAAATCTGGAGCTCCGTATAAGAATATTTTGTCATGTTACCCTTTTCTACAGACCTTTTAAATCATAGAATTTGGATTTTTGTTACTGTAAATCTTAGACATTTTCCTAACTACTCGTATAGGATTGATGGCGAGCGTCCATCTGCCCGCGCCGGCCGCAACGCACGCACGGCACGCAACGGATTTTTCTACATCTTTATATAAATTAGTACAGCACTGCGTCCACTACCGGCAAATACCGGTGGTCCACCATTAGAGTCTGTCAAATAAGAGTAGAAAATATAAAAATGTAACTACAAAATTTGTAAGCTGGCAACACCAATTTACCTGTAAAATATTATTTTAAAGTGCAATGACAATGAAAATACAAAACTCTGTATACACATTTAAAAATAAAAAAATTTGTTCTAAAAAAAAAAAATCGAAGAAGTACTGTTGTTAAGTTACCTGCTTGACATAAATTTGATTAAAATATGTTTTGCAAAGTGATTGGCTTTCATTTAATTAAACATAAATTTGAAATTAACAGTAGGTAGAAAGAAAGAATCATTAATGGTGAGTTTAGTTACACTACTTTTAGATCTGAATAAGTAAAAAAATATTCAGATCTAAAATTAGATACATTATCCAAGCCTGGACAACGCTAGTAGAGCAATTTCTAAAGGTTAACACAAAATTGCAAAGATATATGTAATAATAATATACCTATATGCAATTCTAATTTTGAGATCAGTGGAATGATTTTTTTTCACTTTTTTGCCTTTATAATTTTTAATAAAAATGTAGTTACACAGCTTTAGATTATCACCATGATTATATTTTTAGTATTGCCGTTTGTGCAACAGTGGCGCCCTTCTATGTTTTCTACTCTTATTTGGCAAACTGTAGAGCATAAATATACCAACTGTACAGATTATTGCTCGATGCACAAAGTGATATTTCATGCCATTTGTTTAGTGCTGAACCATCTTTCTTTTTTCTTTCCAGCATCACCGGAGGGGAACTTTTTGAGAGGGTCATCGACGATGACTTTATCCTGACGGAGAAGGCTTGCACCGTGTTCATGCGACAGATCTGCGAAGGGATCGAGTTTGTGCATCAGCAGAATATCTTGCATCTCGATATGAAGGTATTAATATCACCTATTTTGAAGAAACTTTGATGTTTTTGTTATTTACAATCAAACACTATTTGTTCTGTGGGTGTACTTCTTAATAATAATAGGTCCTTGAAACAAACAGGTTTACATATTTACAATAATTATATTACTGGTCGCATGACCTGTCTATACTGGCTGCTAATTGAATCTGCTGGGTAGCTGGTGATTGAACACTCTTGACAGCCTTTGCTACCACTGCTGGCATCTGTCGGCAACCGATAGAAGCTCTTTCTCTGCTGGCATCTGTCGGCAACTGATAGAAGCTCTTTCAACACAATACAAAAACCTACATATTTTATTAGAAAGTTTCACATACCTAGGCTCCCTGATAACAAACAAGAATAATACCACAAAGGAGTTCCAGAAGCACATACTGAACGCAAATCGCTGTTATTACCGCCGCCTACAAAATCAAATAAAATCCAGACTGCTGTCCAGAAACACCAAGATATTAGTGTACAAAACACTTATCAGACCAGTACTCACATACGCAGCTGAGACTTGGGTACTAACTAAGAGGAATGAGCGAGCACTTTTGTGGCGTATCTTCGGACCGGTTTCATAAAATGGATTTTGGCGCAGACGTTATAACAATGAGCTGTATACTCTATTTAAGGATCTAAACGTCACAAAATTTATTAAACGGGGAAGACTTCGGTGGCTGGGTCATGTAGAGAGAATGACTGAGCACCATGCACCAAAGTCCCTTCTGAACTCGAGACCGACAGGGCGAAGGAGCCTGGGAAGACCATGTTTAAGATGGAGCGACAACATCCTCAAAAATTTATCCACCTTGGAGATTGTTAACTGGAGAGAGCTGGCACTAAACCGTGACGAGTGGAGGAAGACTCTTGAGGAGGCCAAGACCCACCAGGGCTTGTAGAGCCAACAGTGATGATGATGATGATGATTTTATTAGAAAAACTTTTGAAGGTTATACCCATCATTTATATCAATCATTGAAGAAGATAATATTAATAAATCTAAACGAAACAGAATAAGACACGGAAAATTATTACATTTAGTTCCAACAACCCGAAGCCATTGGGATTATGGTAGCCCCTATTTTGGGAAATTTTGTGAGGCTGAAGGGACTGGAAAGGGGAGGAGTTGGGTAGAGGAAGTTTGGTAATTACTTGGCTATTCAAATTTAGTCACAAAATAAGCTTACTTTTTTTCTCGCATTTTTTTAAATTGAAAAATGGCTGAGGTCAAAATTTCTCCATGTTCTAAAAAAGGGATAATTATTATTTCATACAACATTTAAATAATATTTATAATAAATATATAATCTTTTTAAAGCTAGTGTCACAAAATTTAAGAAAAACATACTTTGCTGGTGTATTTATAAAAGAAGAGATGGACAGCGGTGTTGCCAAAGCATTCACCTACCCAGGGGGGGGGGGGGGAAGTTTTTCAGGACTTCTACTTACCAATTTAATCGAAGAATGGGGGTTGAACACCCTAACACCCCCCCTCCTCCTTTTTGTACGCCCTTGGGAAGGGATATTGTTCCCATCGTCTTATTAAAAATACTTCAAGATCTAACCCATTGTTATTAGTTCTGATAATAATATTATCAGAACTAATAACAATCAATACTTCAATGATTATTATTATTACTTTGTCTTTTCAATAATGAGATACTTTGCATTGTTACATTCGTATTCAAATACAGTGAAACCCTCTTAAGAAGTTTTCCAAGGGACCGGAAAAAACCAACTTCTTAAGCAGGAAAACCTTATATGTGGGAAAAATTGGGCCAATATTGAGCCGAGGGACCGAAAAAACCAAACTTCTTAAGCCACGAAACGTCTTAAGAGAGAACTTCTTAAGAGGGTTTCACTGTAATATTGTATTGCCCAAGTTTGAGAAACTTTATTCTATACTTACCATATTTCAAACAGTTTTTTCTACCAACTCTATTCTCTTGCCAAAACAAATCCATCTGCTGTCAAACTCCTCACTTTAAATAATTTTATGTTCTCACTTGTAAAAAATTCCACCACAACGTTATTATCAAGAAAGCACTAATAATAATATGCTGATATAAGTGTGGAAAGAATGTGCTAATTTTATTGCTTACTCACAAAGAAAAGCTAGACAAGAAAAAAATACACAATGGCTTTTGTAATTAATAACTCTACATAATGGCCTATTATTATCACGCCGTTATGTAGTTTCTGCCCACAAATTGTTTTTGTTTTTTTGCACATTTTTTTAATTCATTCTCTGTCAGAAATAGGTGTAGATTATTTTGAATAAGATGTGTGATATAATGTCCACGTTTACTTTGATGAAAATGTCAATGCAACTTTCTAAAAACTTTGATTGTTGCATCATTAAATTAAATTAAATTGACCAGTTTGCAATAGAATTTTCCAAGGTGTCGGATTCCCACCCAAACATCTACTAGTTAAGTCCTCCATCATCGCACAAGCAAAAATCTCCGCTTATAATGATGGTAGTAGGTAGGAGGAATTCAAACATTGTCTGGTTATTCGTAACTCATATCCCCGGAAATATACTTTTACCTGCAGTTTCACACTGGTGGTATTAGGAAGAAATGATTTTCTGGGATGAAAAGTAGCCTATGTCATTTTTCAGTCCTCCAACCATCCCTAGGCCAAAAATTTACGTTGATTGGTTGCTCCTTTGCGACGTGAAAGAAGGACATATAAACAAACAAACCCAACACTTTCACATTTATAATATTACTAGAGATTATATCCAAACTTATTTTATTACTTTTTTGGTCAACTCGTTAATTAAAAGAATATTTTTTAACCCTTCAAAAATTTGGCATTTTTTTCAGATAGTCAAAATATTTTCGCTCTACAATAAAATGCAAATATTTGAAATATTTCTGAGCGCATTCAAAATCTAAAAACTGTTTTAGAAAGATGATGAAATACGCTTTCAAATTATATAATTCTAAATAAACATATATTTTTTTAATTATAAAATTTTTGCAAACAAACATAAAAAAAAATTTAAAATGGCTCATCTTACGTTTTTCCTAACTTAAGTTACTGATAATAAAAAATAATAAAAACACAAAGAAGTTATTAGACAAACGTATAACAAACACATATTGTAATCTCACTTTTTTGACGCTCTATGTAAAAATAATTTATGTAAAATTCCCGAAGTTAAATTTTTTTTTTCAAATTGCGATTTAAAATTTTGTATACATAAAAGTGTACATTTTACTTTTTTGATGGCTATTTTTTAGATTGAAATATAAAGCGTGGTGTTTTCCCTTTCTAACACCGTTTAGAACATATTTCTCACTATGATAGTAAGGGAGTAACAGCGTTTTATACGAGACCTATGTGCGTTGGGACAAATATGGTCTCCTGCCATTCAAATGGTTAAGTATGTAAAACTATGTAATTTTCTTGTCATGTTCAATTGTCTTGTTTATTTTCTCTTTTTTTCCCATTTAGTTGTAATCATCCATATTTGTGTAACCTTTTTCCTTTTTTCTTTAATTGTTTTCTATTGTTGTTTGTTCTACTTAACCCGTCTTTTATTTTTCGTCAATATTTTATGTGAAAGTTATATTTTTTTAATATCTAAAGTCCTATGTAAAATTGTAACTATTTCCTCCCACACATGAATTGTATGTTCCTTCTGTCCTAAAATGAGTTCTATAACTCATCGGGATTGCCCCAGCAATAAATAAAAACAAAAAAAAATAAAAAAATTGGTAACGATCCAGTTTTACTCAGCTTTAGGCATCTTCAGAGTGGTGAAACAAATACATAATAATATAATAAACATGTACTATAATATTGGAATTCCACAATGAATCAACTGTTTCCAAATAAAAATAAGATTAAAATATCTAGGTACTTCATTGTTCAAAACTAATGCTTATAATCAATTTGATATCTCAATGTCGCAGCATTGATTGATAGTAGAAATTGATTCATTATGAATTTGAAAATATTAATTTCAAAATGATGAATTAGTGAGACAAAAGATGTCTCATTAACCAATTCTTAATGTATGAATCACAGTAAATCGCATCTTCTTCCCCTTGTCCTATTCGAGTCGGAGAACCATCGTCTCGACAAAGCACCTCCAGGCATCCCTGTCCTGTGCTGCTTCGATGGGTGGCATCCACAGTAGGCCTAAACTCTCCTCGCACAGCCTCTGGGGTTGATTTCTAACTAAACCTGAGATGGCCCACTAGAAGTCTTTCCTCTGGACTTGAACTCAGAGTTTCCAGTGGAAGTCGGTCTTCTGGCATTTTTAACCTTTACAATGTTGGCCTTTTCAATGCAATTCCATCGCAAGGCACTTTTTGACGCAATGAATCACACATCGTACCTTTGCAGCAAAAAGTCACAAAATACAATTTTGGTCAAAATTGAATTAAATGCCAAAATTGATCACTTTCAATGTGGTATGTCCAGGAAAAAATAACAAGATCTTCACTGTTCATTGTTTTGTAAGATTTGATTTTCTTAAAATCCAAACCAGCAAAAACTCACCAAGCATTTGGGGTAAGTTTTTGCAGGAATGATTTTGAGTTTTTGAGATGAAAACCGAACAAAAACTTTTAAGCAGGCCTTTGATAGCCAGCAAAATAGAAAAGAAGATTGTAATTTTGCTAAAAACATGATAAACAATGGGCTGAAGATGTTTCAAAAACTGCTTCAAAAAGGCCTTTGATGAACATCAAAAAATGTTCAAAAATCTTTGATTCCTAATATCTCCCAATAAGGAGTTGTTGACTTTTTGCTGCAGATGGACGATAAGCTATAATATGAGACATCCTTGTACTCGGATAGCTGCCTACAGTTCACATTGTACAACAGCCACATAGACCACGTTAATACAGAATGATTAATTGTAATTATTTTTTTATTACAGCCTGAAAATATTCTCTGCCTAACCAAGACAGGCAACAGAATAAAGATCATAGACTTTGGTTTGGCGAGGAAGTTCGACCCCACAAAGAAACTCCAGATCTTATTTGGGACACCAGAATTTGTGGCCCCAGAAGTTGTGAACTTCGACCAGATTGGGTTCGGAACGGATATGTGGTCTATCGGAGTCATTTGCTATGTACTGTAAGTATCAACAAGTAGATTTTTATAAATAAGGATATTGTTCGGCTGTCCCAAATACAAACACTGTGGATAAGCCATTTCTTTCCAAAATGACCTTTATTGCATTTTTGGATTCACCCACTGATTAAAATTACTTGGGGCCTCCTTTTTGGCTGTAAGTCAATGTATATTTATGCATCCGAACACTGTATGTATGTACTTCCAATAATATCCAGAATTGATGGACAGATTTTTCAAGACATTTCTCAAATATGTACATACACTGTAAGTGAAATCCACGCAGATTTGAATGGAATCAAATGTTCTATTTAGTCCATTTTGCACATGCTCCATCTCACTTACATTCGCCTGACATCGTAGATCTCAATACTATTTGAATTTCACAATCATGGGTGTAAGTTTATAAAAACATGTACAAGACAAAATAGTTCAAAAACAGCTTGTAAATTTTGAATCTCCACATTTCTAACACGATCACACAGTTTTACCACAATTATGCCTCATTTCTACAGCATTCAGTTTACTTTCGTCTATTTTACACCATATATGTTTTTTGTAGGTTATCTGGCCTTTCCCCGTTCATGGGAGAAACAGACGTTGAGACGATGGCCAACGTGACAATAGCCAAGTATGATTTTGACGATGAAGCGTTCAACGAGATCTCAGAAGATGCCAAAGATTTTATTAAGAAACTACTAGTCAAAGATAAACAGTGAGTACAACCTTATTTTGTAAACTACCCATTATCCACTTTACAAACTTACTTACTTGAAACTATCTAACACTGAACCTACCTACTGTGGTAACATAACCGTAAAATCTCCTGTATTCAAAGAAAAAATAAAGTCATATCTCGCAGAGTAAAATGTACTGCTGATAGCTTTGTTTTAACTTCTCACTCTTTCTCATAAACATTGCATGTAACAGAAAGAGATGTTACAACAGAGCTCTCAGAAATAGTATAGTTGGAGTATGGTTGGAGTGTTTCACAGATCAAATGGCCATTTTGTTTTTTTTTTACTTTTTTAAAGGTTCCCGTTAAATTCCGATTCTAGGTATGTTTCAGTTTTAAATCAAATTGTGATCTGCTGACAAACATAACAACATGATGGCTGTCCTTTTCGGTTGATCAAAAAATTTTCAAATAATAAACCGGACCTAGAATCGACGTTTAACGGGAACTTAAATGTCAGAAAAAGAAAATGGCAACGATTTTACATTTGAAGACAATTTTACATTTTGATTTTATGTGATACACTACTAATACTATATTCAATATCCCTTCGTGGCTATTATCAAAGGAATTTAAATTAAACATACAAATGAAACAAAAAAATGGCATATTGTCTTATTTTTTGACAGTTAAATGTAATTTCCATAACTCTCTGTTGAAATTACATTACAAGCTGAAAATCATTTCATTGACCTAAAAATTCCAGACGGAAAAATTTATACAAATTTCTTGGTGCCAGAGCTCAGTGTTCGATAGTTTTTGTTGCATCATAAAACATATTTTCTGTTTACATTCTTACATAATAATATTATGTAATGATCAATGGCTAAAAAATTTTACGATTGTTTATGGCTAATTCCTCGATAGTTCCATATTATTCCGCTAGATGGCATTGCTCCTACAAACTTTGAAAGATTTTATTTCAAACTTATAATTAATAATTTATAACGTTTTTGCACTTATGGCATTAAAATAATGATAATAATTACTATTGAATTTGTCAGGGAGAAATAATCATACCTATATATAATAATCCTATTAATTTACCGCTTTGCACACATGACAAAATAATATTATAAAATTTTGTGAATTGTGATTTAACTGTTAACCTGTCCATAATGACAAAGACCCATTAAGTGTTTCCCTGTAAATAGATTCCTATTCCATCACCAATTCATTGTAGTTGATTCCGCCTCAGCCAAAGTGTATAAATATTGTCGTAAAAAATTTATGCGTGTACCGATTCGAAAAAAAAAATAATAGTGAACAATTATTCTTACCTTTCTTCTTTCAAAATTTTCCGCTTCTGTAATTAGTTACCAGCTCAGTTGTAGTAGATTTGATATGCCAACCTAAGTTAGTAGCCACAATAACCTCCTTAGTTTAACCGATAGATGAATCTAAAGAATGGGTCTTTGTCTTTATGATTCAGGAGCAGATTGACGGCTCAACAATGCATCACCCACAAGTGGCTCCTGAGGAGACCACCGCCAGAGAAGAAGATGGACCTCCAGGCTCCCGTCATCATCACTCCTAAGCAACCCGACGAACTAGACGTCACTAAAGATAACCTCCGAATGTTTGTGGAACGATGGAGCGAACATCCAAACTCTCCCTATCTCTTTGATGTCACAAACCACGAAATCACTCCGTGTGTTTCATCAAATAACTGTTTAGAAAGAACGTCGTCGCAACAATCACTAGGCGGGTGTTCACCTTCTCCTTGCGGCTCGTTGAATAGCTCTCCCGATTCCATTACAGAAACAGACGAAATATTGTACCGCAACGATAGCAACACGCTGCATCCAGAAGGCGAGAGACGTCCCTCATATAATTCTCTAAGCCTCGAACGGAGAGCATCAGACAGCTCCTGTTTCGTTAACAAGAAGGCTGATATCACGCTGAGGGTGAACTTAGCGGAAGAAATTAAGAAACTCTCCGATCGCTTATTCATGCTGTCTTCCATCAATACAGACCTCGGCAATAACAGTGCTGATAGCAAAAATAGTGAAGTAAATCAGGAAGTCAACAATGTTACAGAAAAAATCCCTAATGGCTTCGCCTTGACTAGTTCTGTTAAAACAGGTTCAACTTCAAACGGGGGATTAAACCACACAAACTCTAACTCTGTTGCCAAAACATCTTTGGCTAAAACCAAAGATGGGGAAAAGTCCACAACCAGCTACAAATTAGAATCAAATACGGTTAAACAAAGCCCGAGTAACGGATTTCAGAGGCAGAGCTCTAGCTCTTCTTCGAGTACGAAGGTCACAACATCTACTTTAAATGGTAATAGTGACAAGTCAAGCAGACTGAACGGACACAGCACTTCTATCTCTAAGTCTTCATCTTCAGCGGTGTTCTCTTCTAGGACTTTTGATGATTCTGATAACACTATGGACAGCAATATCCCTTGGAGAAGAAAATTCAAAGTCAACAACTCTAGTCGCGATGTGCCAATGTCTCCCACAGAGAAGAGATCCATGTTTGGGAATGAATTCAACAGAAGAAGAGACAGAATCGACAACTTTGCAAACGCCAACAGCAACGGAGAAAGTGCCAGCACTTCAAGACCGAGAGTGTTTTACAAAAAGACTGACGAACACGGAGATCCGAAAAACAATGCCAACAACACTAAAGATCTATTGCTGCACTTGTTGGATCAATGGGACGAAAGTCAGTGCGAAACAAATAACAATTCTAACTACAATCATTCCGGCCGGCACAAGTCCGTGTCCATGGAATGGTCGGAAGCCGAGAAGGTGGCTTCCAAGTCCATGAACACAATCAACACCTTCTTCCGGAAGCAATCCTCCATCAGCTCCTCTGTCAAGAAGAAACAAGAAGCCCTGGCATCTAATGGATACAAATGAAGCTAAGACGTACTAGATATTTTGTACTTAACCGTAAACTGCACAATATTTATTCAAGACATGACGACTGTAATATTAAGTAGAAAATCAAAGTGCAATGACAACAATGATTCTTTATAGAAATTGAATGTTCACTAGAACAAAATACTACGCTTGCTTTCCTGTGCAAGTAAAAATAAGAAGCTAGTCTTTTTAATAATAAAACTATTAATATATTTTCGATTTTTACCTTTTTCACAAATCTTTCCAGATGGTCCCCAGAGTTCCAAGTACGAGATTAATATTTTCAGTTTTAAAATGACCTTGACCCAGATCTCTAAAAATAGTGCAAGGGTCACTAAAGCACTTTATTTTTCAGGACAAAATGTAAGGTTAAATAATTAAGTCCAATCCACGAATCATTTCTATACAAGCATTCAGAAAATGGAATAAAACTTCACGGGAAAATCATTTTAAAGAGCACATGTTTGATGTATTTGTTTACACCAATAGTATCCTCAAACAGGAGGCCCTGAGAAAAATAATTTCGGATGCCTAGGTCATCTTTGGGGATGCTGTGTGGAGGGTCTTTTGATGAAATGAAGGAGAGGAAGTTCTGGGAAGGAAAAGGGTATGAGGGGTGGATAGGAATCTGGGTACCAGTATCTCCAGGAGTGACAGACTTATGATTTCATCCCTCCCACTGCGGTGCAAGGCGATGTTCCCTGAGATCCTGCTGGAGAGGTCAAAAAGTCTCACTCAAACAGTCTCTCCCGATTCAACCTGCCAGCAGCTGGTGGGCGGATGTATCCACCGTCAAGACCCAGACAAACTTCACCCCATGAATCCAGGCACCCCTACTAAGTCACCAAACGTAGTGAACCACTTGGGGTGACCTATGGCAGAGGTGTTGCAATATACCAAGCAAATGGTCGAAGAATAATTCGCTTTATGCTTTCCGTGGTGAATTGAAGAGGCCCTAGATTGGCTCAGGAACCTTAATATCCAAATACCGCCATCTATGATAGAAGAAAACGCCTAGGTAACATTTTTCTCGAAAGGCGTGAACAAAATAAATGGTAAATGATTTTATAACTTATGTGCGTACAATGTACATACACAAAAAGGGACTCAAGGACTCTGCATTGTGGAAATTATAACATTAGAAAAATATCCCCTTTATAGTGAATGCTGTCGAATGACAAAAAAATGACATAAATTACAAATAAAGAGAACTTTGGGGACCACTATTCAAATTGTTAATTAAAATGGTATTCCAATAGATAAGTTTTAAAACAATTATCATAAATACATACTGCTTATTTATAATTTTAAATTATAATATACCTATGACATCCATTTTTATCTTCTGTATAATCTTTAGTGTATTAATTTGTGATTTTTTTCTTCATTTTAAGGTATTGTTATCATTTGTTAAATAATATTATAGATAATAATTTTCTTATGGCCATAAGTTACATTTCAATAAAAAAAAACTTTATTAAATAAAGTAGTTTTCTTATATCCCATAGATCAGTGTTTTTCAACCAGTGAGCGATTTAAGTTGCTTGTGGGACGATCAAGAGTTAAAATTGCTTTGGGGTACGATTTTGTATAATTTGGTTGGTGATAGTGCATTTTATTTATTACAAACCCTGTAGATAGATAATTCATTGCTTTTTGTTGAGATCTACATTTAATGCAATTTAAATGTTTCTGTTTCATAAAATTCCTAAAGATTTGAATACAAAAATATTCTCTGGTGTTTGACTTTTCGATCATTGAGCATTAACAACATTTAGACCCATGCCACACACAACTATAAAATATAAAAGATCATCACACGCCAAATAACGCTCTCCATACAATCCCTTCAGACCTTCACACCTAAGCGATTTATGCACAGATCAACCATAGACAATACAGATCTTACTCCGTAACCGCTCCTATGAGGCGATATGGGAAAAGTTACGACCCCCTCTCCTCTGAAAACAGGAGAGGGGGTCATTTTAATTACGGAGCTGTCTAAACGGGCGGATGACAGCTGTCAAGTTGATAGATTCAGTACAAACCAATGGCATTTCGTGGCGCTCCCTAATTCATCTGACCCCCTCTCCTACCATGGGAAGAAATATTTGATAGGTTCATTATTGATTTGTTCTTCGACTTAATAAAATTTGGAGAGAGGATTCAGGGGAGAAAAATATACTTGAAAAAAATTGCACTTGGGCAATGGGCCTAAAAAGATTGGGAACCTCTGCTATAGCAGAGGTTAATGAATATTTTTTAAAGCTTCTATAGCAACATGCTACTACGCTAAAATGAGCCACTCGCAGCGCTATGTAAAACCATCGAGACTTCTAATACAGGTTGCGTTACAGCCTAGCAGCTTCGAGACTCACAACGAGTGTATCAGCAACTTCTAGACCTCCTGGCGACTCTACAAGATGTGCGTATATATAAAACGCTGTGCCACAGTCCAGTCTAGTACTCAAATAAAGTACGTCATCAACTCTTTGTGACCTGCTACACTCACATCGATGGCCTTCGCCACGTCCCCTGTCTGAGACAGATTTATATTTTGGGTTTCGCACACCGTCCAGCCTCCGCTGCTCGCATGGCTTTGAGGACCAAACCACATCTCACTAGAGGACCAGGAAGATCGGTGATCTTCACCACCAGCTTAACACAGCATTGACATCAGAAGTCTCTGTCTGCCGCGCGTCGACCTCAGATCCACATCATGATGCATACAAAAAAACAACATCATCAGAACCCTCCGCCTTCGCATCCACATCCCGCCGTGATGTGACTTAAGTGTTGTGCATCCCATAAAAAAAAAACATTTTCAGCCGCAACAATATCAATAAGGTCATCTTTTTCAATCTTAACCACTGAAAATTCACGGACCACCACAGGTGCTAAAAAAGGCAATAGGTACATATGTTCCTTTAAACAATAATGCTGCAGCTTTTTCAAAAGATGAGATACACAATGTACGTAGGTCTGTTTCCTCCAAAGTAATCATTTTCTTGCACCTCTCTCACACACCGTACTGTGATGTCTCCTAAGACCCCTACAGTACTACTAGCTGTGATGATAGTTTTGAAAGTATGGAATATAGTTACAAGGATAATATTGAAGTGTGAGTGAATTCCAAAAATTCAAAAATGTCGAACATGAATGCTATGATGGTTTTACTTTTGTTCTTAAACATATAATGCAGTAGCCCTTTCTTATACACTAAATAACAACAATCAAGAATGAGAAAAATGGTGAACACATGTCTGCACCCCCCCAAAGGAAACATACAATCGTTATCATACATCTCCCTCACACGTATAAAGAAAATGAAACACAATTCGAGTCGCCATAGCTCTGCCGTAGTAAGATATATTTGTTCCCTCCAAAGGAAAAAAGTAGTACTTTCGAGGAAACAGACATGTGCCTTATCTTTTGTCTCACCATTATTTAATGTGTAAGAAAGAGCTGCAGCATTATTAGGATAGAGAACATACGTCATGGATCGTCACAGTAATAATAAAAGTGCTCAATGAAATGATATTGTGTATTACGTATGTATGTTTTATTCTTTTACATTATAATTTTTTTTAATTTTATGTTTGAATCTGAAATGTTTTTTTGTTTCCTTCATTATTTGTACTGGATGAAATATTGTTGAATGCCTGTATTTGTGGTGTTTTTGTACAAAGCTTTTTTATGTGTTTTTATGTCTAACTGGTCTATTAGTGATAGTTTGTGTTTGTTGAAATTTATTATTTTGGTCAAAAATGTAGTTTAAAAGTGTTTTTATGTATAATTGGCATAAATCTAGCATATCAAATATGTTGAATATTTGGTCCGTAGTAGTCAGTCTATGTTTTTTTAAGTATTACCTTTAAGATGATTTTCTGTTCGATTTCATATGACCAATAACTGAGTTTGTTTCTCCTCCCCATACAGTGATTCCGTATTCTATCCTGCATTATAAAAGGGCAAAATATATTTTTTCATTTGTTTTGTTTATACATCTCATATTTAAATTCCATTAAAAGATAATCATGGATGGCGTATGGCACACAGCAACTCCGACATACCACACAAGTTGACAAACTCAAACCCAGCAGTAATTTATTGCAGCCATATTATTATTTGCCTGTTTCATAATTTAAAAAAAAATTACATGGGTGGTAAGTATTCCATTTAAAACTAACCACTTGATTTGCAGCTCAACACAGACAAACTTCTCACATACAGATTAAATAATAAGAATTTGGTAAAATGGTAATTTTTATTTCAAGGGATCGGCTGACCGCAGAGGAAGCTGTCAAACACAAATGGCTGCTCATGTCAGATGCCGAGCAATCCGCAATGGAGAAGGAACTAAGGGCTGCCAAACTTAAGCTGAAGAGATATGTCATAAAGAAACGCTGGGCCAAGGCGGTGTCGGCCATCATTGCCCTGAAGCGAATGGGCGCCAAAATAAATACAGAACTTCAAATATAAACGTATTTGTGGATTTTTCTACCAACGCATAGTTGCCAACTTATCAGATAATTGACCCATTTGAAGAGACATTTGAGGCAACAATATTTCCAGGGGCTAGATCCTCGGTTACAAATCCAGAGGTTGTGATTTCGAGAAGCAGCGTGCGCAATAAATTATTATTTGTGTTATTTCATAGATAATTTGAATGAAATCATATGACAAAGTACATGTTTGGCAAGTTCAAGAGTGGGGGTTAGATTCTAGTATCACCCTTGTGAAAGACCACCATTCAGGATCAAAAAGTTGCTAGAAATGGCTTAAACCGTGTTTGGTGATCATATCTGAATTTACCAGGTACTTCCCAACCTTCCACTTCCTCATCTCCTCCACTTTCCCACTCTCACAATATACCCATTTGGGGATGCCATAGCCCCGACAGTTGGGAGCAGTTGACACTCTTGTGCCATATTCACATAAAAGAAAAAATAAATGGTTATAATTATCTGTTGGTAGAAAAACTCAAATTTATTCCAATATTAAATATGTAATATCTTTTTAGTTTTGTTGTGATATTAAACCCAGATCTTAATCTTTTTACACAATACCATTTTGGTTTTTGCACCCAGATTAAGCCCCATGGCTTTTACCAAATACTTAGTAAGAGTAATATTATACGGTACAGTACTACGCATATAAGTTGGCGGTGGCATAATCATTGAATTGATATAATATATCTTTATATTTTAATCTGGCAATCTTAATATATAAAACAAAGTCGGGTTAGTTACACTATTTATAACTCGAGAACGGCTGGGCCGATTTTGATGATCTTTGATTTGTTGGATTTGTCTCCGCCCCGGATAACATAATAACTATTAAAACATCACAAAAATTAACGAAAAAAATAGTTATTAAGAAAATTCTTTTCCCCATACATTTTGTATCTAACGAATTCTCATATTTTGAAAGAGCTGCGGGAATTTTGTGATAAGTGCCTATAATATTGAGTAGTGAGTGAATTACAAAAATTCAAAAACGTCAAATGTCAATGCGCTGATTGTTTTGCATTTGTTCTTAATCATATAATGCTGCCCCTCTTTCTTACACACTAAATGTCAATAGTCGAAAATGAGACAAACGGTGAACGTATGTCTGCAACCCCTCCAAAGGAAAAATACAATAATTATAATAAATCTCTGAAATGAAACGCATTTTTTTTTACATAAGCTCCATACAGGAGGCCCTGAGGAAAATAATTTCTCTCAGGACCTTTGTGATCTTAGGGGATGCTGTGTGGAGAGTCTTTTTAAGGAAGGGGAGGATAGGAAGTTCTGGGAAGGAAAAGGGTATGAGGGGTGGGTAGGAATCTCGGGGTCAGTGTGACTGGGAGTGATGGATATATATGAATCCATCCCTTCAACTGCGGTGCAAGGTAATGGGTCGAGAGAGTCCGGCTGGAAAGGTCAAAAGGCCTCCTTCAACCAGTATCTCTCTATCTGTCCCACCACGCAGCAGGTGGGCAGACGCATCCGCCGCCAAGACCCAGACAAACTTCACCCCATCAACCCGGGCACCCCTGCTTAGTCACCAAACGTAACGAACCACTTGGGGTGACCTATGGCAGAGGTGTTGATTATCCAATAAAAGGTTCCCGGGGCGGCGGCACCCGTACTCGCCTCCCAAATTCCCGTAATTTAGTGGAAAAGTAAGAAAATCACAAAAAAAATAAATCCGTACACAACGACATCTCTGATACTGACAAAAAAAAAAACACGGACAGCTGCGCATCGATAATTGCTTCATTGTGTAATTTTTAATTTAATAAAAAAACTGAATTTAATTCAACAGTTATTGATTCTGAGGCGGTACGAAGTTCGTCAGGTCAGCTAGTAACTTTATATTTCAATCTGGCAATCACACCTAATATTGTTACGTCATAAACGGCAGCGCCCTCCCTTTTCGCCAACTTATAAATTAGCACTATATTTTCCTTTACTAACCAAAAAAAAACTTGTACATATTCAAAGATGTTCTCAAACCATAGACATGATATTTTACCAAAGATGTTCTCAAACCATAGAACTGCATTTTAACAAAGATGTTCTCAAACTGTAAATCTGATATTTTGCCAAAGATGTTCTCAAACCATAGAACTGCATTTTAACAAAGATGTTCTCAAACTGTAGATCTGATATTTTGCCAAAGAGTTTCTGTCAAATTAAACTTAGGATTCACAGAATGATTCACAATGTTCTAGATATTGGAGTAGATCTAGCGAGTACACACTGGGCAAACGCAGGCAAAATAAGAATGCTCAACGCAATCCTACACTCTCTACGCAGTCTCTCCTACACTGTCTTTTGAATGAAAGATGGCCGTGGTCCAAGACCTTCCAACTTTCTAGATTTATAACGTAAAATCCATTGAATGTTACAATATTAGGATTCAAATTTGCATTGCTTGCGTAGGACAAGCGTATGTTGTGTACATAGGCCCAATGTATCCTTACCTTTATGTTCGATGATGCTATTAAGAAAAGTCATAGACAATCATCTGAAAAGTTGCAAAATTTGAGAAATTATACATTGTGGTGTTAATTTATTTTATTTTCTAAGTTTAGGTAAATATAACTTTACGTGTGATATTAAAATTTACTAATGTCATTGAGGAAATTTATAATCTTAAAGGTATTTAAAATACAGTAAATAATAATTATATCAATAATTCTGGTAGACTTGAAAATTAGGTTGTTAACATTAGAAAAAAATTCCAGTCAAAAAAGACACATTCGTTGACATTGTTATGGAAAATTTAGAGATATAATTTGTTGAAAATGCACAAAGAAAAGACTGTATTTAAAGTCAATTTGTACAAATATTAAATAATGTACTACCGAATAGTACCTATGCCTTGCATTTACTGTAAATTGATAAGGTAATTTTTTTCAAATGTTCAAAATGAATTATTGCATATTTTCGGGTACCTACTTCATTTAGTCATTGGTATATTTCAAACATTTTGATGTCAAAACGATAGTCAGCTTATTTCCACGATCTATAAAGAAGAATGAATAAGTAATAAAATTTTATCGTGGTTTATTTTTGGGATACTATGCCATCTTGCGCTTTCTTCCTCTTTAGCCAATGTTTCGGACAGCATCATAATGTCGATCATCAGGGCAGATTGTGTTTACATAGGTATGTAGTATTCCACCCACTTAATTACAAAACAAATGCAGCAACTAATCACCAATTAACCGTACTCTTCACATGTTCAATAACATTGGCCTAAACTACATCGACATTTTCTCAATTTCACTGCCCAAATTTAAAAAGAGCAACATGTCAATTATATAAACTGTTCAATGCACATACATTTCCCTTCACACATCACCACTTCTCACACCCAGAAACATACTCATACATACACACACCTACACACTACGCACATCACCCGATAATTACTAAATATACATACCACAAATAAGACACTACAAAGAAACATATCATAGGTACCCACCATGAAATATTACTTAATATCTGCAAATTGTCTCATTACTGTAACCAATGTACTGTTTTGTTTCTATGTAAATAAATAAATAATATTAATAGAGTAGACAGGGATAAGCTTAATAATTCTTCGTATCCATTGCTTGACGGCTACAACATGCTGAAAACCACATCAATTTATTGTACTGAAATACTGGCCCTAAGAGGATTGACAAGCGCAACACGGTATCATTTATAAACATAAGCACATACTTCGCCACAATCTATAAATCTGCCCTGATGATGGACACTATAAAGCGGTCCGAAACATTGGCTAAAGAAGGAGGAAGCCTTAATACCTTAAAAATAAATCACGATAATACTTATGTCCATGTAAACCTCAAATCATGCCCACGTTGTATAAACTGTACAAGTATATAATATTTATGTAATCACTAAAGAGATAAACCAATAAATGTGTTTTGTGAACAATTTGACTGACCTGATAAACAATTTGACTGACCTGATAAACAATTTTACTGGCCTGATAAACAATTAAACTGGCTGATAAATAATTTGACTGGCCTGATAAACAATTTGACTGGCCTGATGAACAATTTGACGGGCATGATAAAAAATTTGACTGGCCTGATAAACAATTTGACTGGCCTGATAAATAATTTGACTGGCCTGATAAACAATTTGACTGGCCTGATGAACAATTTGACTGGCCTGATAAAAAATTAAACTGGCCTGATAAATAATTTGACTGGCATGATAAACAATTTGGCCTGAAAAATAATTTGACTGGCCTGATAAACAATTTGACTGGCCTGATTGGGCCTAGGAGTTGAAAGGTCTTCTGTAAATTGGTGACATCAGTTTTCTTTCAAATCAGAATAGATTACAGTTCCAGGCATTATCTGTTCGGTGATAACAGTAGAACAGTTTGTGGCCAAGTGGTTCAATCCCCGGCAAGCTAAGTCCTCCTTTATAACCAAAAATAATTATGGATAATGATGCAAGCAGGGAAAATTGAAATTAAAGCTCCGTTAAAACCTCTTCCTTGCAAGTTCCAGAGAGGCAGATATTTTCAGTATTCGCCCTGAATTTCACTATTCAGAATCGAAACATTTCTTGAAATGGCTTTAGCCCTGTTTAGTGATCAGATTTGAATAGCCTGGTGCTACCCAACTATCGTCTTCCCAATATTCTCTTCTTAAATACCAGAAATAGTGGTTACAACGGAGCTCTCACTTGCACAACTATTTAATATGAATCATAAATAATAAACTCGAATTATGTTCTTCAGAGGGTCAATTGAATCACAAAGATTCAAACCAAACCACAAACAATATATTGCACTCTATTTTCTACCAAAGTTAGTGGAAATGAGCAGAATTAAACCAAAGATAATACTATTCCTTGTTTTTCTATTTTTAAAACAAAATCTCACAAAAACAAAAAATAATTAATAATATTTTATGTGTGTGCTTCAATTTTATATTACAGTATAAAAAATGTTGTTGAATTAATAAATATTACTTTGTTATGTTTAAACATATGTCTTTTTCACTCATTATTTATATTTAACATCCCCCTTACTAACAAACGTGTTTTAATTTTTACACAACTGATCAACGTCAACGTCGCTCACCGAATATGAATGTGTGCAAGCACAGATCGACACACTTAAATTTGAAGTCTGTCATTACTAGCACATATTTTGTGAATAAAATCTGCAACTTAGAAAAATGAAACAAAAATTTTATTTATTAAAAAGAGACATATATTATTAAATAAACAACAAATTACATAGTAAGTATGTATATTTTTCCATTACAAAAAAATTGATTTCACTTTAGAAATCAGAAATCATTACAAAAAAAAGAACAATTTGCACATCTCTGGTGCCAAAGTGGGTGGGTTGTTTAAAAAAATTTGAACAATTCATCCAATATTTGAAAGTAATTTTCACGTTCTGTGTAAGTCCTATTCAAGTTGTGTTATTACATCATTATAAGCCAGTTGGTTCATAAAACTGAAATATTCACAGAATTGGAAATTAACTTCAATTATTAGATGAATTTTTCAAATTTTTTGAAACAACCTATCCTAAGTTGAATTTCAATATTGTGTTCAACGCTAGCCTCTTGTTAAGACTCTTTCTCTTATTCTCTTCGGTTATTTATTGAAGATAAATGAGAGATGTTGATTTTGTACAGCAAGAATTTTACAAGAGTTGCACAGCTTATATCGTCTCTTCTACATACAACTTTTCCAAATGAAGATGATGTGATCATTTTACACCTCAACTCCATCCATTCACTGCAATTACTCTGTTTCCCATTCTATATCTATCTTTTGGTTTTTTCCTCAACTTAAAAATATCCATAAGTATTTCTTTCTCCGATTCAAAAATAGATTCAGGAATATCTGGTTTTATTCAGAACTCACCATACTCAGCATCTCTTCAATTCGTGTGTAGCTGAATGCGATTTTTCTTCTGAAAATATCGCAGAGTAAGATGACATTTAGCAAGTCTGTTTTTCTCTATTTAAGTCTTCCTCCGGGTCTTTTCCCTAAAAGTCGTGTATGTAATGTATACAACGGTTTTCGAGAGTTGTAGGATATAACCGCTGCATAGCATTGTCCTTGAATATTGCTTATTGGAATAATTTACCCCATTTCCACGAACAAATTTGGCTATTATTCCATTAAAATGCTCTACAATACTGCTATCGACATTGTGAATCAAGCAAGGGATTCATTTCTCTGGCCTTGTTTCCAACGCAAAAGTAGTTTTGGCACTTATCATGACTTCCAAACACATGCTGAGGGGAATTAATTACATCCCTATGCAGGTTTTCAATTCGCTTCGATGTGTCAAGATTCAAAGCATTATTATATTTTACCACGGAACTAAAACCGACTTTCTTAGATTTGTGGCGACACCCCTGCTCTGCACCTTGTCGACAACCCTGCACATTTCTGCACACGGCACGAACTCTGTGATGTCGCTCCACGTCACCAGTGTCACGCCACATCGGTGGGAGAAGCTTCGAGAAGCGCCGGGCGGCGATCGCCAGATCCCCGCACGACGCGCCACCGACAACAGCTTCCAACGAACCGCTCCCGCGTCTTACCAATTAACTTACTTTGTACTGTGTATTGTTTAACTTTGATTCTGAGAGCTTCACTTCAGAACGCAATAAATATTCGCTTCAACATTACCTTTTATTTCTCACCTTCCGATTCTTCCCCGTGGATGACGATTACCCACATTGGTGACCCCGACGTGACCCTGCACGTGGCTCATCCAGGTATCAGGTCTACGGTCAAACTAATAACTCAACGTTATGTCTGGCCAGCCATCAAAGCCGACACTACGAAATTGGCGCGCAACTGTCTCCAATGTCAACGCAGCAAGATATCGAGACACGTATCAGCACCTCTTGGAAATTTCCCTTCAACCACGTCCAGATTCGAGCATGTCCACGTGGACATCGTCATCATGCCCATGTCAGAGGGATGTCGTTATTGCCTGACATGTGTGGACAGGTTTACTAGATAGCCAGAAGCGTTTCCAATCAAAGACCAAGAGGCAGAAACAGTAGCACGTGCATTCTACGAAGGATGGATCACCAGGTTTGGAACACCACTCCGCACTACCGATCAAGGCAGACAGTTTGAGTTGAAGCTGTTCAGGCAATTGAACTGCCTGGCAGGAACGACCCAAATACACACAACCGCATACCATCCTGCAGCTAATGGCATGGTAGAAAGATTACACCGCCAATTGAAGGCAGCAATCAAATGCCATCAGAGCAACCGCTGGACTCAAGTACTTCCCACTGTTTTGATGGGCATCAGAGCAGCCTGGAGAGACGATCTCGCCAGCTCTTCAGCCGAACTGGTATATGGCGAGCCGCTTCGCCTGCCAGGAGAATTTCTGGTCGCACGCCCATCATCGACACCTGACATCGACACCGGCAACTTTCTGAAGGAACTGAGGCAACAATTCAACGACTTAAGGCCCGTTACAGGTACTCGTCATGGAGAAAAACGACATTTCATCTTCAAGGATTTACCGACGTCGACTAACGTCTTCTTAAGAGACGACACGGTAAAAAGCCCACTACAACTACCGTACAGTGGCCCATACGAAGTCGTTCGCCGCAGCGAATGTACGTACACGATACGTGTGAAAGGCAAAGAAGTTACTGTCACGATCGATCGTCTTAAACCAGCCTACATCGCTTCAGAGCCGACAGAAGTTACAACGATACCGCCGAACATTGTGCCCAACACCGTCAAAACACTGGACATGACCTACACCACAACGCGCGCTGGTCGTCGTGTCCGCTTCCCGGATCGCCTCAACGATTGACATGAGGATGCGGGTAATGTTTCGCAACGCCAAAATTGTATGTTCTGCAGATCGGTAACCAACAGTTAAATACCCCTGCATTGAAACGCCTTATCAATGTTCTCACAAATACGTCCGGCGCACATAACTGCAACGAACCATGATGTAATCTTTTACACGAGTCTTCTGTTATAAATTTGATACGTAAACATTCTGGAAGACAATAGACTTTGTCAGCATAACGATGACTCATTCGCCCGATGAACAATGACAAAGGCAGATTCCGCCTACGCAAGCAATGAAACACCTCGAGTCGGATATTCTTGGAAATTCAATCGACAAATTTTATACCTACACGTGTCACCTATTTTACAAAAATACGAGCCGAAATTGCATCAGTCAGTTAAAATGCTGACAGGATGTTTATGTTTTGGGTATCTATACGAGCCGCGACGAAATCACCTCCAGTTTAAACGCAAACAGCAATGGGATCACAGCAAACTAAAGAAGAAATTTATGTCACTCAAGATGGAGATACAACCGTACAGCATTTTTATTTTTCGTTATCCACGCTAATCATACTATGCACGACCGTAGCCGCCGGACTGGCGTTCATCACATGGAGATGGTGCCAGAATCGAATCAGAAGGCAATTATTGAAGGAAGGAGCTGTGATCAATCCGACGCCGAGAATATAATTTTGAAATTTGCTTATTTAAATAAAATGAATATATAAATTCACCTTCCCTCTCACCACAATCGATCGAAAGTTATTATTACCCTAGCGTCTGCGTGGTTGAATTTCAGAACCCAGTTTCGAGTGCATATTTACGCCAAGCGGTACGCGTTGTGCCACAAATAAAATCTGTGCACATGGAATTTCACACAAAGCTGTTATAATTCAGTTTTGAATTGAAGAATTCGACACAAGATATCGCTACTTCCAAGAGCAGCTTGCATGTGGACGTTTCTTCCCTAGATATAAGTACTACCAATTTATAGAATTTAAGTATCTTTCCGGATATGGAGAGATTATAAATGGCGTCATTGCCTGTCACGGTTACTTTAACTCGGTGACTAGCTGTCACTGGATCACAGTGGATCTGAGGAACTGGCTATTTTTGGAACCAGTTCTTATCGGATTTATAAAATGGTTACCTAAAATCAAACTGGGCGAAGCCAAACTAAAAGCCGCCCACAGGGCCTAGGAGAAAAAACCTGCGGAGCGGGTTATTAACTGCTAGTTTGAATTACTGGCCTAGAACACACCTAAAGGGTGAAAGTCAGGAACACCTTGAAAAAAAAAACGTGCAATTTTTAATGATAATGTTGTGAAAATCTCCATGAAAAACCTCAGTTTTGTTGTTAAAAATTTAAAATCAACTAATTCATATTGCATGTGATTTTACATATTGTCCGAGTTGTTATGTTCACGTTTAGTGTTATAAAAGGAAAAATAAATAAATGTAGATCTCCGATAGATTTTTTACTTTATTTTTGTTAATAAAACAAAAGAGTTCCATGACAGATGTTTATTTTTTTATGGTAAAATAAATTATTTATTATCCAGAAACAGTAAATAAAAAGTCATTTCTGAAATATGCGATCATTCGTGTGGTAATCCAGAGAAAACTGCCGTTCGTATAAATTATGCCAATGTGGTATAAAAAACAAAAAAAAATAAACATTACTCTGTAAACCCAACCCATCAGTTTTCTATAACAATAAGTATACTTAAAACACTAAATATACGTAATAATATAATAATTTTATAATTAACATTTTGGTCAAATTCTAAAAAAAATCTACATATTGTATGTGTAAAATTATAAAACAATACATCAATGGAACACTGACAACAACTAAGAGCCAAAGATGTAATTTATTTGAGTTTTTTTTGCACTTATAACGATAAAACATTTCATAGAAAAATTGAGTCTTGAATTTTCCGGTTTTCAACCTCACTTGTGATTAATGTAATGTTGTTGAAGTTGCACTGAATCAGTGAATCGGCGAATTCACCACTACTTGAGATAGCACTTGTAGAGAAATTGGCTCCGTACCGTATCCTTCTCTTGCTCCAAAAGGAAGAGCAGGTCCCTGTAGTTGACCCTCTTCATGCGGGCCCTCAAGGGAGCGGCGGATCTGCCCGCTCCCATCTTGCTGCCCCCTGTGGTCACATCCATCATGCTGGACTCCGAGGACATTACCGATTCGCTCTGACTCGGTCCTATTCTGGGTTTCTTGCGTTGCCCGATGGCCTGCAAAGCCGTCAAGTTGGCTTCTCGTTGCCGCATTTCTTCCATCTCAGCCCTCTGCATCTCTTTAGCTTTCTCTTTAAGCTTAACTTGTTCGGGGTCTTCTGTTTTTGATCTTGATTTGGCCGCCCTCAGCAATATCTCCCGTTCATACTCTTCCCTTCGTTTTCTCTCCACTCGGTCCAAATCCTCCAGGAATTTGAGTTGTCCTTTGACGTCTTGAGTTACTTCGTACGTGGGGAGCAATTTTATAATATCTAATCTGTGTTCAGCTATACACGCCAGCTTCTCCACGAGGTTCTTTAATCTCTCCTGAAGGGCGTGAGATATTAAAGCGGCCACGTCGAAGCTCGGCTCGTCCAATCCGTGCTTCGCCGCTATCTGTTTCAAGCGGGTCTGAAGCGGACCCATTGAAGCTAAATATTCATCTTTGCAGGATCTGATTTGGGTCCCGATCATTTCTGTAGATCTTAATATTTTCTGAGACTCCTCGGCTAAATTCACACCGCCCATGGCCGCTACATCATTGATATCATCATCCGCAGCCATTTTGTCTATGTCCGAGAAGGAGGACTGAGCAAACTGAGTAACGGATTTCTTTTCCTTTTCTTTCGATAGTTGTTTGCTGATGTTCGTAGGTCCCGGGGAGGCGGGAACATTAGCGGCAACTTTCACAAAAGTCTTTAAAGAATGCTGTTGAGGTTTGGTGACATGCCTCAAAGGTGTGGGTTTAGCGGCCACAGGGGCCGGGGCCGGCATGGACTGGTTGACCTGTTGCTGGGTTATGACCCTGTTCTGGCTCTGTATCTGTATGTGCCCAGTCGGCACAGACTGCTGAGTGACAGTTTGTACGTTCTGTATAGCGGGGGAAGTGGTTGTAGCATTGGGAAAGACAACACTCAAAGGCGGAGGATGGATTCCTTCGATGACGAGCTCTTTATTGACTAGGGAGAGCCTCAAAATCGGCAATGTCTTTTTAAGGAAGCCGATCAGACACGGCTGAGGACTGGCGTCTAGTAATTTCTCTAATCTTTGACAGAATGCCTCCGGTTCGACTCTCATATCGATTAACTCTTGAATTAATATCCTAACATTACGTTCCACAGTTTTAGGTTCCTTGCTGGAGAGATCCAGTAGGTTGGAGAGAAACTTGCGACACTTTTCCTTGAGGTTGTCAACGGGTGTTCTCTGGGTGGTCACGGTGCCCTGAACCACCTGATTGGCGGGGCGCACCTGTTGCTGGGTGGTGTTGGTGGCCACTAGGGCAGTCTGCATCTGGTGCTGCTGCTGCTGGGTGTTGACGGGGGCCTGCTGCAGAGGTGGCTGGGAGTTAGCCAGAGTGGAGCTGACCACGGTGATGGGAGAAGAAGAGGTCTGATTGCTCGGCATCGTAAGCCTGATGGCTTGACCCGCAGGGGTGCCCGGGGCGGGGGGCCCAACTCGCAACAGTTGAAACTGTCCATTCTCCGTCTTGAGGAGCAGATGTCCCTGTTGACCAGGTTGAAAGCCCTGGATGGTCTGCAGGGTGATGCCTTGCCCGGCCGGGCGCGCTCCACCTCCGATGACCTGCGGAGAGCCGATTACCACCCTCGGAGATACGGCGGCAACATTTTTTTGCCCGCCCACCGGAGTGCCGGGCCTCATATTCACAATCTGGACGTTAGCGGGTAGGGTTCCGTGAGCCCCTTGAACCAGCGTCTGCGTGGTGACGATGTTCTGCCCCATGTTTTTGTTGACTATTTCTACGGGGATGGAGCCGCCCATGGTGGCGTTGGACATGGGCACCGTGACCATGTTGGGTCGGATGCCCACCTGGTTCATGTTGGTGCCTTGCTTGATGATGAGGGGAGACTGGATTTGCACGGGTTTCCCCATGGCCTGGATGCTGCCCCCCGCCCCGGCCTGGAGAACGTGTCCCTGGGAGAAGGGCGCGAGGGCGATGGTTCGGTTGGGTAGTGACTGAGCGGGGTAGATGACCCTATTGTTGATGTTGGTGATGTTCTGCGCGGTGGAGACGGCCTGCTGGTAGTTCTTGCCCTGGATGAGGGTGAGGTTGCCCTGCGAAACGTTGGGCATGAAGCCCTGCACGCGGCCCTGCAGCTGGTTGAGAGACACATTGGAGGTGATGTTGATCTGAGAGTTGGGGTTGAAGTTGCTGGTCACTACCTTGTTAGGTTCTTGCCCCATGGCGTGCGAGAGCTGTAGACTTCCGTTGACGACCTTGTGCTGCCCGGAAGGCCCCGAGGCGGTGGTTACCAGAGTCTCCAGGGACCCCACGATGGCACTCACGGCCGATTCATCCACATTAGTATTCAGAGCTTCTTCTAGGAATTCAGCTGATGCCATTTTCTTTACAACTGACCGTGAGAATTATGCGAAATAAACATAAAAAAACAAAAGTAGCACTGTCACTCGATAAATCCATGTAAAGACGATTTATCACACTCGTTGGAGCAAATTGTCTCTTGGGCCCAAGATTTTGAACAAGGGCATCTTGGAAACTTGTTCCTAATTCAGGTACACCATCCGTGGAGTGGCTGCCCTCCTTGCAGAACAGATCATTGTTTGTTATCTGAAATCATTTACCAACATCATTAGTTATTGATAATAATATAAATACAAAGACTTTGATGATATTACAAACAAATAATGAATGATGAACTAATGAACTAGAAACTAAACTTTTAAAAAGGACATTCACATCTACGGCTCAAATATCAAACTATCCGAATATATTATAAGTTTTATCTATAGATATGTTTATATTAGAATATACAGAAATCAATGAATGACAAAAGTAAAGGTAAAACCTTCACTTTCGAAGGAAAATTATTTTTGACAGATCACAAAAAATGTGAAACCTGTTTCTGTGTTTACAAATTGGAATGACAGCACATAAAAACGAAACATTTTAAGAAAACTATACAAGCAATTATCAAATAAAAGCCTAGTAAAATAATTTTACAAATATATGAACATGTAGAAAGAGTGGTTCAGTTGTTGATATTTAACCGATGATGGAGATAAAATATACCCGCGTCGAGAAAACATAACCTTAAACATGCAACGATCAATTCGCTTATTACTGCAATTTTATCAAAAACCCACTCATTAGTTTCACAAAAAATAAGGAAAAAATACATAATTGCTATGTAAGTAAGATTCGATGTCATCGTTCTGGGGCACACAACGTACCCAGACACGAATCGAAAAAATGAAATTCATGGTCGATATGCATTACCTCGAATAATCCTTGTGTAAAACGTTCGAAGGAGTTGGGTAAACCATCAGATTTGCAACAATTTTCTGTTTACACATAGCACGAATGAAACTATTGAAAAATGAAATCGTGTAGCACATACCCACCCAAGCTAAAACTTTTTGTGTTGTTTGGTTGGTTCGACTTGGTGGAGACCGCGGAGCGGAGTGAAATGAGAGCACAAAGACAACCATACCAACAGAAAAATAAATCTAGTACCTACTCTCGCACACAGGAAAATAACACATTCCATTTTAAAGCGCCGTTTTGTGCGATAAATTCACTTCAAGTGTTACTTCACGGCTTCACGGGCGTCTTATACACTGTTACTAACTGAAAGTAACCTTTTCCAAATAAAAATATTTTGAAACTCTGACTTAATGGCAGATTGATGGCTATTCTAATGACTACAGAAATAAGTATGATTTTGTGTTAAATAGTCAATGTGACACATTACGTGAACTGGAGCAAATAAACTTCTTATTACACTTATACAAAATTATATTGGTCGTTTCTGCACAGATATACCGATAATAAATTGATTTATTGCCTCCAGAGCACATCAGAAAAATTAAGGCGGATTTTTTATTTGACCACGAGATACCGCACAAGAAGCTCCAGAGTGGGAACCAGGTTCCCACCATTAATGAACTAATACCGTTCCCACTCTGGAGCCAGTGAGACTGGCTTGAAGATAGTGGGGAGGGCAAGGAGATGGGGAAAATGAAGGTGGGTAAGCACCTGGCTTAAGATCTAGTCACTAAATATGGCTCAAGCCATTTCAAGCAACGTCCCGATTTTTAATAGTAATAATGAAAGTATCGCCCTGGTGACAGAGATATCGTTGGAAAAAGGTAAACAATGGCATCAAAATTATTATTTTAAGAAAGTAAAATACAAGGGTGGATCCAGCTTTGACGCCAGGGGGGGTCACATAGTCGTGGTCAAGTCACAATAAGTTATAATTTAATTTTGATAATGATAGATACAAGTAAAAAGTAGGCATTTTATTAAGTAGGTACTTAAATAAAATCTATATTGTGACAAAAAATATATAAAAACATTATGTTTAACAGTGATCCACCTAAGTCCTGGACCCATATGACCCCCATGGTCATGACCCCATGACCCCCCCCCCCCCCCTGGATCCGCCCTTGGTAAAATAACAAGAGAAATAAAGAAGTCTCGCTGGCAAAACTTATGCAGTACACGTTGGCCAAACCAACACCTCCTAGACTCCACATCTAGGAGACTTTGGCCAAAAGCGTTGTTGGGCCAGTGTATTGACTGTATTCTGTGCGTTGGGCCATCGTGTAATAGTGAACTTTATATTTTTTTATACTGGCAAACTTTATTTCCGTCTGTTTCCGTCTAATTGTCAATGAATTTCACAATCTGACATCTGACGTTTGTGACCTTTTTGGTATTATTTGGGAATCAAAATATTGTTTTGATCAATTCGAATGTTTGCATAAATTTATACTACTTAAATATCTATTAAAAATGCGGCGCAGGGCCGGGGTGGGAGCTATCCACAAGCAAAAGTTGGAGCAGGAGAAATACAAGGAAAAAGGGACGGAGATTCAAGAAAACCAGTTTCAACAAATGTCGAAACAGCTCGAAGTGTTTAGAGAAAACCTCGAAGAATTCGCCTCAAAGCATAAGAATGAAATTAGGAAAAATTCACAATTCAGAAAACAGTTCCAAGAAATGTGCGCTGCCATTGGGGTGGACCCATTGGCTTCAGGAAAGGGATTCTGGTCAGTTCTAGGTATGTTACAGGTATCTTTGTCTAAATATTCCTCATTCACAAGAATTATTAACAATAAATTTAATAAAGTTATACTTTAGTTCTGCTTTACTCATTCAAAATAAAAGGTAAATGTTCCTCTAACCACCGAACTTTTATTAGGCACAGATTTTGGAAATTACACTGCGTTTCAACTTAATTACTTCAAGAAACAACTATTTATATGTCTAAGCTAATAAACTAAGAACCTAAAACTGTTTGTACAAGTTTTACTATCTCCCTGACATAGATGGTTTTTTCTCGTTGTATTTAAGTGGAAACGAAGTGCAATTTTAATCATTTGTTTGTTTAAAACTTAACCACTAAGGTATTTTGCGATTACGCAAGTTTTTTTGTCTTAAGGCGATCCACTAGTACAGGAAAAAATCGAAATCGGAATTCACGCCCTTTTATGGGAGGAGTTTAAAAATACTTGGAGTTTTAAAATACCAAAAAAGCTTTTGGAAAGGTAAAGATATTTGAGAATTTTATTTTACATGTTGATTTCGTAAAGGCCTGTAAAAAACATTAATTCCTTTTTTATGCATTGTTTATTGTAATAAAACGGAATTTTTAAATTGATTTCACGAAAATAAGCAGCGCAGACCCTAACTTGTTGTTTCTCCGCTCCATTCGGAGGAGTAATGACGGATGAATGGGGCGGCTGCCAGTCGTTCTTCGGTGGACGGTATAAGGTTCACTTTGATATAACAAATTCGTCGACTGCCGTATTGTCGCCGTGATGTCAAAAATACCAATGCGAAAATGCATATTATATTTTATTTTGTGAGGTTCGGGCGTAAATATCATTTTTTTTCGCGATAATTATATAAGAAACTAAATTTTCCACATTATGCAATAAAACCATATCCGAAAAAGTGTTTATAAGAAGGAGAGTTTTCAGTTGAAAGTGTTTTTTATAGACCTAATACTTTATTTTTTTCTAAGCTTATTAAAAGACTTATTAAAAAAAAAGACCAATATTTTTAAGGGCCAAGGTATGTTGTACACGCAGTATTTAATTAAAGCATCTATAATACTTCTAAGCAGTCAAATTTTCAAAAAAAAAACATACGATTTTGCATGATTTTGCATTATTTAGTATGGCTTCATCTTAAACGAACTGTCAGATTTATAAAAACTTTGTGTTATTTCTGCTTTACAATTAAAGCTCTATAAATGAAACATTTCTGTACGTAGCCGAATACTAAAAACTGTTTAAAAATATTAATATTTATAAATATGAAAGTCTAGAATTCAAAAAAAAAAAATTGTATAAATGACTCACGTGATGTTTTTGTGTGGTACTAAAATCACGGATTATGTAAAAAAAACACTTATTCTATTGTGTAAATGTATGTTAAACAATTTTTTCACCTCTTTTTTTATCATTTCAAACAAGAATATATAATAAATATTTAAAAAATTAACAATGTCTAACGGCGCGTAGGTGATTTGGCGGATGAAAACTGTTTCTACAAAATAAGTCTTTTTTATGTACTTCTATGGACAACGTTGAATAGAAATGTGAAGCTCAATTCAATATGGATCTTCTACTTTTTGTTTTAGGGTTGTCACTAGAACAATAACAGAGTTATAACGACTTCTGTGGGAACACACGCATTACCGTGAATACACGCTTATTGTACCTGACTAACACGTTATTGTTATATTGTCGTATTAATACGCTTACGGGTCGGAGTGGTTAATTTAACTGTTTATTTTCTAACCTTACAAAAATGGCAAACCTTTACCTGTATTGTATTGTAGAGTAGTCAGCCCATACAGATGGAGGCGAACCATACCGAACCTTTCTGAAATTTTCCGAACATGTAGTACTTAGTTGTAATCTGTGATAGTCTTTTGTTTTACAAACTTAAAATTTTAGGAAAAACTTATTAGCAGTTATTTTAATGAAATAAACTTTCTTGTAAGAAGTTACTTGTAGGCTTTTCCAAACTTTATGGGAATGTTTTTGCCTCTGTTTTAGCAATAAATCAACATTTTGGGGTAGAGTCATTATGCGTATTCATCTTCTCGCTGGCCTGGCCGAGCTGTGACTTGCACAGACCCCATTTGAATGAAGCCACTTATATAGAAAAATCGCTCTTATTTTTGGCAGCTTTCCACTTAAAAAAAGTACATATTTAAATAAATGATAACTTGTTTTTTATTAATTGTTTTGTGTTTAATTTGTAAAACTCCATTTATTTTTTTAAAATTTAATTAAAATAAGATTTGATAATTTATCAAGTTCTGCAAGTATTTTTGTTACAGCTGTTTCGGTTTAAAATACCATTTTCAAGCTGTGGTAGAACCACATTGAGATGACGTATTTATGCAAATCTAAACGTCAATTTTTAAAGGTGTCTAAATTGGTTTATTACCAGTTAAACCAATTTGCTAAGAAATTAAGTAGAGACAGTAGACATTCCGTTATATGGGAGATCTGTTTTCCCCCACCAAGTGTTAAGATTTCCTTAAGGCTCAGTTCCTGGCCCCAAAAAGAAGAAGATGTAGAGATATGAAATTACGAATGTTCGAAGAGCGCGCTAACATTTGCAGCGATAAAATTGATGCAAAAATCATGAATATCTTTAATAAAACACGACTCATTAAAAATAGAGCAAAAATCTCGCGAAAATTGTGTTTAATTTTATTTAAAGAAACCCTGTGAACTTTTTCATACATATAAATTGTAAAATAACCGAAACAAACGTGTTTATAATCATTTTTGGAGCATACTTTGCGATTTTTTTCTATCGAGGGAATTTTATATAATTTGCGTTTCGGCGCTATAAATGTCTAGATATTATCTTCAAGAATAACATATATTTTTTTGAGAGCTTAAAAACTTCAAATTTTTAAGTGAGGTTTGCAAGAAATCGGTTGAAATTCGGAGAACCGCCTCTTAATTGTTTAATAATGATTTACTGCTATGGCTCATTTAAGTGCTTTATATTTATTAAACTTGTTTTTTGTTGTAGGAATTGGCGATTTCTACTATGAACTGGGAGTGCAAGTTGTGGAGGTGTGTCTCTCCACCAACTACAAGAACGGGGGCCTCATCAGCCTGGATGAGCTGCGCACCCGCCTCATCGCCGCCCGGGGGAAGGGGAAGCAGCACCAGGAGATCACCCTCGAGGATCTGCTAATGGCCGTCAAGAAGCTGAGGATATTCGGAAACGGGTGAGGAAGCAATAAATTGGTTTTCATTGGCTTACTTCTTGGCACTTCGTTAACAGAGATACGCAAGTATCCAACACTTATGTCGCTTACAGAATGAATGCATAAATGTGTCCATTCTGGAAGAGCTAGAGCTAGAGCTAGGCATCCACAACAGACTCTCAACTATCTGCCTATAACTATCTTAAGATACTTTGGACATGTTGCTCGCCAAACTAAGGACTCCAAGTGAAGTGGAAGGCAGAAGAAGCAGAGGAAGGTCACCAATGCACTGTGCAATAATGAGAAATATGATCTAAAAGGTATTAGAAAGAGAAAACACCACGCTTTATATTCAAATCTAAAAGTTAACCATATAATAATTTATGTACAAGTTTATGAAATCAAAGTTTCCAACCGCAATTTGAAAAAGATTTATAAAACTTTGTGAATTTTTATAAATTATTTTTACATGAAACTACAAAAAGTGAGGTGATGATAATGTTTATAATACATTTGTCTAATAAAATATGTGTATATATATATTTTTTCATTATCTGTAATTTAAAATAAATGACCTAACCTTTTTGTTTAAAATTATTCATTCTGAATTAGATTGTTGCGAACTTCTGCATCTCATCGATTTCAGGGTACCCAATCGAGCAACAAGGCAAAACGTATTATTCTGCAACAATAATTCGGGAACGAACTACCACATACATGCACCTATTTCTCGACTTCACACATTAGGAAACAAATTCACCTCTAATATCGATGTATTTAACACAAGTTTATCATTATTTAAGAAATACCTGAACAATACTTTTATGTAGAATATTTTGATATTTAAGGAGCATCACATAGGGGCTTATGCATTTATTCGTATATTTCTATATTAATCCACAATGTAAAATCTTGTTACCATTTTATTTTTATGTATCTTGCATTTTGTCATGTATTTACAACTTACAACTTTCTCTTTTATTGTTAAGTATAATCTTTCCTTAATTTATCTGTATACTCTTTATGACGTATACTAGTTATTTTTTATAGTTTATCTTTTGTTTTTAAAAACCTGTCTCTGTAATATAAACATGTATTGTAAAAGCCCACCAGGGCGTTGAAAATTAATAAATAAATAAATAAATTTTATTTTCAAAAAACACAGGGTGAGCCAATTTTAAAATTATTTTATCTTTACATTAAAATTTTTTATATTTAAAAATTGATAGTATATTTTATCATCTTTCAAAAACAGTTTTTAGTTTTCAGATATTTTGACCTTCTGACAAAATATGCCCTAGGCTCGAGGGGTTAAAGTTTCCATAACACGAGTAGCGATGACCTCGCCCAACTGGTCGAGGAACATAGGTGCCACAATCGAGTTTAAAAAAATGTTGGCAACTCATTCCTGTGTACGAACCTCCATGCAGATGTATGGCCATAATCGCATAGATACTTGAATCGTCAAGTATCAAATACTGTGTCCCTGTGGTAGAAAGGTCTTACTATCCAGGTTGCGATGATTTTACATTGCAATGCTAATAATTTGTAAAATTTTCAGTTTCAGCGTAGTTCCAGTTGGCAAGGGCAAGTGGCTGGTGCAGTCCATCCCCGGAGAACTGAACATGGACCACACGGCTGTCCTGCAGCAGGCCAACACCTCCAACAGGGCTTGGGTCTCTGTAGGGAGCCTCAAGGATCAACTAGGGTACTTATTCTTCTTGTGTGCCATACGTTTTTTGAGTCAGCACTCAAATATACGCTTTGGAAAATTATAATTCAAGCAATGCTTCAAATGATTTATCTGTAAATTTTATAAGAATTGTTGACTTAGCACAGCAAAGTCCTGTTTTTTTTCTAATGTTTTGCATTTCGTCTGCTCGATACTTGTTTGTAAGTTCCGCTTCCAGTTCAAGATTGTAGCAGTTTTAATGGTTCATGGTAACTGGAATTCTAGGTAAAAACATTGTTGCGTCACATGGGGCGACAGTTTGGGGAATGGGCCCCCTGTCGGTAAGCCAGGTTTAAAATAAGTACATTAGACAAGAGATAACAGGTTAAATACTACCATACAAGCGAGGGATCCGGTATTCGGCCCTCTCAGCATCCGATCCGCAGCTAGCTTTCAGCGGTGGAAGATCTCATGAGCCTTTTGGGTCGGCCACGACCTCATCCTTTCAACACCCCAATTCACAGGTAAATGTCTCGGGTAGTTAACAATAAAAGAGTGTGTTACATAGAACGCAGGTTTATTCCGGAGCGGGCATTCTCGAGAAATACAAACAAAGTACACAATGAATATGGAATTATAGGATGGGGAACTGCCTCAAACATTCACATTAAGCAGCTAGCTAAAACACAAAAGGCAATAATAAAAACAATCATAAAAGTACCTATAAAAACTCCATCAAAAGAAATCTTTAAAAACTTTAATGTGTTCAGCATTATTAAATTATACTCAAAAAATGCACTACTCAAATTTAAAGAAAAATATGAATACCCTGCTGACCAACACACCTACACTATAAGGTCTAAATCCTCAAAACTACTTAACATCCCGCAATAAAATACATCTTTTGGCCAGAAAAACCATAATTTCCATGCTAAAAAATTATATAATGCCCTTCCAATTGAAATTAAGAACACCATGGAGATACAAAAGTTTAAAAAAGACATAAAATTATGGTTAAGTAAACAGGAAGATGAGGAAATCATTAAAATTATGAAGTAACCCCAATGCAACCTGCAGACAACAAACATAAATTCTTTTATTTTATTTTGTGAGAATCAAGAAACTAGAAGATGAGGAAATAAAGATCAGCACCCATTCAGCAACATATAGTCCCTTTGGGGGGCGCAGCGGTAGGAATGGCACGGGGCTCTCATCGTGTACGGCGGAAGGACGCGAACACACCTACTTTCTCCTCAAACACGAATGCTTGTCGCTTCGGCCAAGGTCTTGTATAGACCGGCCCGTTATTATGGAAGAAACATGCCGTGTGCACAATGGCGGCAACACAATGGCGGCAATGGCCGCGCACGGCGTGTTTACCCGGGCCCTGCGATCTGTGCGGCGTGGGATGCGCCGTGACGCGTTCCGCTAGCGACATCTGTAGTGTAACATTGGCAATTGAAGCGGCAACTTTAAATATACGCTGCTCCAATATGTACCGTAACCTTTGATGATTTTTAAACTACACAAATAACAGACATTTTGATAAGTACATATTAAAAAGATTAGAGATTAAGAATTTTCACTGGAAACCTTAGTTCAGATATATATATTTCCTTAGGTTTAGAATTTACAGATATGCACACCATTAATTTGTAGTATTGCTTGTATTAGACATTTATTTAGTGGCGTTTGGTGCTGACTCTTGAAAAACCAACAGTTATATTTATTTATGTAGTGTGCATACATTAAATCAGAAAATAGCTTAGTAAAGTAATCTATAAAAAAACTTTGCCGCTCTAAGCTATCGATGTACATTCTTTTATTAAATTTAAGTTATTTGTGGAGTAATGTAATTATTGGTTGCATTTCAGATGGGAAGAGACGCGTGCGCAGAAGGCCCTAGAGCACATGGTGAAGGAAGGCCTGGCTTGGATAGACACACAGGCCCCTACTGAGAGACAGTATTGGTTCCCCAGCATGTTCGCCGCTTGCGTGTCGGCTTCTGCGTAATAAACTGCGCGAATGCCGCTTAACTTACCAAAACTCACAATGCACAATGACTTCTTAAAGATACTCATTGGAATCAGCCAAGTCATCACTAAACTTCTTTAGTGAAAGAGTGGAAAATACTCTCAGCATCGCCCTGGTGAAAGACAACCATTCAAAATGGAAATGTTGCTTGAAATGTCTTTAGGTTGTGTTTGGTGACCAGATACTTCCTCCACCTTACTCTTATCTACATCATTTCCCTTCCCACTACCTTTAACCTCTCAACTATATATCAAATATAGTTAAAAAGAGGCTATAACCACTTGAGCGATGGAGATTTTCGGTGATCAATTTTTAATTTTATTTAATTATTATCGTATCTCCAAATATACAAACTACTTACTGCGGTTTAAATCCAATGAATCCATATTGATTTAACTGTCCATGCCATATTTTTAGGTTTTATAAAATTAAAAAAATTATAAAATTTATAATTAATTTCAATTTATAAAAATCACATAATAAAATTTAGATAGCTATCGCTAGAGTGATTAATGACAAGCCCAATAATAAATAATGTTAGCATGAAGGTAAGGTCATATTACGCACTATACGCTACACAGCAAGTCCACAAAAGTATAGTGCGCATGGTCTGACACAGGCATAACACTATTCTTCTGCATGGGTCAAGTGTCCACGTTTCCACACCGTGTAGAAAAACGACACCTAAACAAGTCCTTGTAAAGTTATTAAAAAAATTAAATTATTTTACCCCACTTTTGGTCCTTTAACTTTGCGATAACTCGTCTGGGCCCTAGTCAACAATCAATTATCTGTGAATCCAACTGTCACATTCCCACATCATTGGACAGTAAGGGTCAGTGCATGTAACATGGTACAAGCTGTACTCCATGGTATGGACTCCCAAAATCCCACCCATCCCTTATACCTTTTTTCCTTCCCAGTGCGCAGCGTCCCAGGTCGTGTTTTTCAGTAAGTTGCAGTCAGGTTGTAAGGCTGATCTGCTTTCTTGGCTTCCTACTTTTCACGCTAAGGATTAGCGTGCAGTTTTGAGAGATTGAGGATTGTTTGAGGTTATCCTTTAGTAAAACACTTGTGTTTTCACTGGATATGATTGTTAACTTTTATTTTGAATAATTTCACAATGAGAGAGAGTGACTGGCAATTAAAAGAGAACTTAATTGAGTCGATAAAGTTAGAAGTTAAGTCTGAGAAGAGAATGAATTTGCTAAAAAGATATCAAGCCGTTTTATAAACAATAAGACAATGTTTGACGTGACCACAGACAAAAAAGATTATACGTGCTAAATTCATTACAATATTTCACTATGAAGTGGCATAGACACGAAAAGTTTAATGTAAAGGGCTCTACGCATCGAGATTAATAATGAGAAATAAAAGTTTATTTTGCAAAGATTGAAGAAGAAATAAAAGTGTTTGAGTTGAATGACTTTACTTAAATATAAAATAGGACAATCACAACACAGAAGACAAAACACCCAGAACTTCCTTTCCTAAAAAGACCCTCCACACAGCATCCCCAAAGATGACATACGCCTTGAGAGGAATTGTTTTCCTCGGGGCCTCCCGTGTGGCACATGTAAAAAAGCAGAATAAATAGAGAAATTAAGTTTTTTTGGTTTTCATTTTAAAAAATTGTCACCGTGACCAAAACGTCATCTACATTTTGAACTCCAGATAAGCTCAGAAATCACTGGCTAAAGTCTCTTGGGTACATCCTGGTACACCCTTTTTAATACACCAAAAATTGAATTTTTATAGTAATCACTAGCTGTCCTGGCCACGCATTGCTGTGACTAACGAAAAATGAAAAAAAAGGACATCTACTGGATGCTTACCCAACCTAGATAACCAAGTGTTGTGTCGATAAATTAACTCACACCGCCATCTGTTAGAAACTTATAGAACTTGCAAATAATTACAAAGCATTGTCCTATAACAAACATTTAATTCGCAATAATAAATATTGTAGTTAAAAATCGAGATAAAAACTACCCTTTTTTAAGTTGGAACAAATTACACACAGTAAGCCAAATTTCATCAAAATCAGTTAAGTAGTTTCGGAGTTTATCTTGAACAAACATCGTGACGCGAGATTTTTATATTGTATATAAAGATTGTGTCACTGAACAAATGTTATTTTATACAATATTTATAGTATATGCCAAACTTTAATACTGAACTGACGTTGATACAGAAATCGTCGCAATAGGCGAATTTAAGGTCGGATGGCATGTCTCCCCGCCCGCGTATTTCCTTTTCCGTGTTCAATACGAGGCAACAATGCCTCGAAATCAACACGGGTTTGTAACGCCATTTATCCACCAAACCCGTGTCCAGTAGAAGGTAAGCGGCATCCAACTGTGCACGGGTTTGTAACGCCAATTCCCTTCCCAAACCCGTTTTCAGTACGAGGCATGGTAAGTGAATGCATTATAGACAAGTTTGTACCTGTATTTATAACAGCAGAACATGGAAAGAAATGTATTACACATACCTGCTAGACAAACCCTGCTTTGCCAAACAAACCGTTCAACTATATTATAAAGTGTTTTTATTTATTTTATTAGTAAGGCTGTTTGCGTATTATTGCCCATCCTTTATATTGTGGGTGTATGCACACACTTCCTTTTTTATGTTATAATCATGTTTGGAGGACGCATGCCTCGTACTGAACACGGGTTTGGGAAGGGAAACCAGTACACAGTAGGATGCCGCTTGCCTTCTACTGGACACAGGTTTGGAGAAAAAATGGCATTACAAACCTGTGTTGATTTCGAGGCATGGTTGCCTCGTATTGAATACGGAAAATGAAATACGCTCCCCGCCCACGCCTTTTTCTGTTGCACATATGTTTTACACATCTTGCTCTTTCGTTTACGGTCATTGTAAAGTTAGTAAAGCGACTGAACCTGCGTGGAAATGGATTGTATCAAGTTCAGGTCGGCATTTAAGTTTGGCGCGTACTGTACTTGTGCAATAATGATTGTGATGTTTTCAACAAAAAATATCTGTGATAAGAAATAATAATAAACAACTTTAAAATGTTATTTTTTTATTTGTATGTTAATGACTTCTGATGACATCCGTGGCAGAGCAGCAACTTTTGGGTCCAGAGCCAAGGAGGCACTGGACCCAAAGGTTGCGGGTTTGAAACCCGGGAGGGCTAATAAAATTATATTTATTATAAAGGTGGGCAATAAAGTAGAGTGGATTTGAAAAATTCTTTAAAAAAAAATGATTAACAGTGTAAACGTTACTTAAAGTGGCAATAGACGTGATTAATGACCAGATCTGAATTTTCAGGTACTTCCTGACCTACCTCTTCCCCATCTCATTTCTCTCCCTGCTTCGTTAAACCACACAACATTCTTTCTGGCCACAATTCTTTGCTGTTAAGATTGTAAACGCACAATATTCGTCTGAAAATTAAAAAAAATATATAATTTTGATAAGTCTTGAATAAAGAAAGAAAGAGGCATTTAAAATATATTTTATTTATTGATTTATATGAATCTAATTTACACTTAATCAGGTACGAAAATTACAACAGATGTATTTACAAAAAATAACATTGAATACAATATTGTCTTTTTTGGTTCATTTCATAAAATTGACTCACATTAGGATGTACATAAATATAATTTAGGCTCTATGACAAGTCAATTGTTCAATGAAAATCACTGTTGAAAAGTGATATTATAAATAAACTTTAAAAAAACTATCCTAAAAACCTAATCTAGCTCTAACCACTTTTCTTGACTTCTGATTTGTTACTGTTCTGATTTGTTACTGTTCTGATTTGTCATAGTTCTGATTTGTCTGATTACCATAATGTTTAATTGATTCAATGATTTAATAAGGCATTTAGTAAGGACACATGATAAATTATCTTTCTGTATTCAATTTATATTACTCCCATTCCTTCAGCCTCACAATTCACAATACCTATACCCCAAATGGAGATGCCATAGTCCCACTAGCTCCCAGACAGTTGGGAGCAGTCGGCACTCTTGTGACGTATTCACATTTAACCACTCCGATCTATTGCGAATATGCACTTTTTATGTCAACGAAATGACAGATTTACGAAAACTTTGTTTTAGTTCCGCTTCACAATTAAAGCTCTATAAATGAAACATTTCTGAACGTAGCCTAATACTAAAAACTGTTTTTGAAAGGTTACAAAATAAGCTTTCTAATCGTTATATTGCAAATAAATATTAACATTTGTAAATATTAAAATTTAGAATGCAAACACTAAAAAAAATTTAAAATGACTCCAGTGATGTTTTTATGTGAAAACAGTACTAAATCACGGATTATGTAAAAAAACAATACTTATTCTATCGTATAAATGTATAATAAATAATTTAGTCACCTTACTTTTTTATCATTTCATACAAGAATATTTAATAAAAAAATAACAATGTCTAACGGCGGGAGGCGATTTGTCGGTCTACCCAGTGGCGTAGCGTGGGTATCAGCCGCCCGGGGCGGAGGAAAATTTCGCCGCCCCCCCCCCCCCCCCCTATATAGGTACTTCTCCAGGGGGGGAGGGGGGGGGGGTAGTGATTTTTTTTTTTTTAATATTTATTTGCCGATTTTTATTAATTAAATCTATATGCGGTGAATTAAAACTACACTCAGAACATGAAAACGGTTTTTCTTTGGTTCTGGCAGCGCATAAATTGTCTGCAACTAGAATTTTATATTTGCACTTCGAAAAAAGTTATGTTTTCCTTCGAAATATGTCAGCAGATGAATACACAATTGGAATTTTACATTCTGAACAATAAACTGGCTTAAATTTTATCTGTATGCGGTGAATTAAAACTACACTCAGAACATGAAAATTGTTTTTATTTGACTCTGGCGGCACATAACTTGTCTGCAAGAATTTTATTAAGCACTTCAAATAAGTTTTTCCTTCGAAATGTGTCGTCGGACGAATTCACAACTGGAATTTTACATTCTGAACACAAAAGTGGTTATAATTAAATCTGTAAGCGGTGAATTAAAACTACACTCGGAACATGAAAATGTTTTTTCTTTGATTCTGGCGGCACATAAATTGTCTGCAAGAATTTTATAAAGCACTTCAAATAATATGTTTTCCTTCGAAATGTGTCGTTAGATGAATCCAAAACTGGAATTTTACATTCTGACCACATAACTACTTTTAATTAAATCTGTATGCAGTGAATTAAAACTACACTCAGAACATGAAAAAGGTTTTTCTTTAATTCTGGCGGCACATAAATTGTCTGCAAGAATTTTATAAAGCACTTCAAATAATATGTTTTCCTTCGAAATGTGTCGTTAGATGAATCCACAACTGGAATTTTACATTTTGAACACAAAACTGCTTTTAATTAAATATGTATGCGGTGAATTAAAACTACACTCAGAACATAAAAATGGGTTTTCTTTGATTCTGGCAGCACATAGATAGTGTGCATCTAGAATTTTATAACTGCACTTCGAATAAGTATGCACAAACCTGTCAGCTATTTAACTTTTCTGTGATAATAAATTAAAAATATATACACCGTGATATATACGTGGATGAAAACCGTATAAGTGTAATTTTTTGTGCGCTTTCAGCAGGGCGCACAAATCTTCGCGAATATAAAACACAAATCGACTATCAATTAGAGCTAAAATGATACTGTTGCTATTTACATTTTTATTTAAAAATAATGTATGTGTTAGAAATAAAAACAAAACGTCTGTCATTCATATTTTGATTTTAACAGTATATAAAACTTTAGAAAGATGTTAAGAAACTATAAACTAGAAAAAACTTTTAAGTACTGACGCGAGAATCGAACCCGCGACTTCCCCAATCCAAATTTTTACAAGATGATTATTGATTGTGAAATTTTGCCGCCCCCCCCACGCTACGCCACTGGGTCTACCATGTATCTGACAGAATAGGTCTTTTTTGTATTTCTATGGACAACTTAAATAGTGATGGGTAGCTTGATTTATTATGGAGCTTCTACTTTTTGTTTTAGGGATGTCACTAGAACAATAACGGAGTTATAACGATTTCTGTTGAAACACACGCGTTGACGTGAAAAACGCTTATTGTACTTGACTGCTATTATCATATTAACCCTTCAAAAATTTGACATTTTTTCAGACGGTCAAAATATTTTCGCTTAACAATAAAATGCAAATATTTGGAATATTTCTGAGCACATTCAAAAACTAAAAACTGTTTTAAAAAGGTGATGAAATACGCTTTCAAATTATCTACTTCGAAATAAACATATATTTTTTTAATTATAAAATTTTTGCATACAAACATAAAAATGTTTTAAAAATGGCTCACCTTACGTTTTTTCTAACTTAACTTACTGATAATAAAAAAAACAACAAACACATATTGTAATCTCACTTTTTTGTCGCTCTATGTAAAAATAATTTATAAAAAATTCCCGAAGTTTCAATTTTTTTTTTCAATTTGCGATTCAAAACTTTGTACACATAAAAGTGTACATTTTACTTTTTTGGTGGCTATTTTTTAGATTGTAATATAAAGCGTGGTGTTTTCCCTTTCTAGAACCGTTTAGAACATGTCTCACTATGATAGTAAGGGAGTTACAGAGTTTTGTACGAGACCTATGTGCGTTGGGACAAATATGGTCTCCTGCCATTCAAAGGGTTAACATGAATATCTGCTTACATTGCTGAGTGGTTAAAAAAACATGTATTTTACATATTAACCCATTTATGAGTGTTTTCACGATGAACTAAAATAATAATTCACACAAATATTATTTATAAAATAAACCATAACAATAAACCATAATATACTCTATCACTCAGGGAGTGGAAACACGACCTATAATAACTCTGACAGCCTCGCGACAAGCTATCCAGAGGTCACGGGTTCAAATTAAGACATGCGCAAGTAAATTTTATTTGATTGTTTTGTCCCATTTAATAATTTAAATATAATAATAATAATAATAATTGGACAATTTGTAGAGCGCCGTTTTTGTGAAAAATCACCTCAAGGGCGCTTAATATAAGATATATTTGCGGCACGTTCCAGAGTGGAAGATACTATCAGTGTAGTCCTGGTGAAAGACCACCATTCAGAGTTAAAACATTGCTTGAATTGGCTTTAGCCGTGTTTGATGACTAGATCTGAAAAGCCAGGTACTTCCTCACCTTCCTATTCCCCCTATCCTTCCCCTCCCCACTATCTTCAGCCTCACAACATATCCCAATTGGGGATGCCATAGTCTCACTGGCTCCATGCGGTTGGGACTCTTGTGCGGAGACACGTTTTACAATGATTTCAGATGGGAATTTGTCCTAATTAAACGGAATGGTGTCCCTGATAACCGAAGTAAATTAATTATTATTTTTAATTGGTAAACTAGTGTTTAAGACAAGATTTTTTATGCATAGCACAAAGGGTAACAATTATTATAGGCAATAATTATTAGCCTGAAACACTCATCAACATTGAAAAAATCTCCCGAGAAATTAGTATTAATTTCTTTATGTGGTTTCTGTTCCTTGGGTTTCGGCCCAAACAACCGGCTGTCCCTATAAAATGGTGTACCAAATTTAAAGAATCGACTGTACGAGCAAACTACACGGACTATATCAAAGTAATATGCTGTAGTATGAATAAATGATTTTGGTGACATACGTCCCTATTTGTATCTATGGTTAACTCCTAAGACTATCAGATTCAGAATGTTTGGGATCTTCCCCGCATTTAATCCTCAGTTTAGCATTGTCTCTTCGCAGCCTCTTGGTTTCCATTTTCAGCTCCTCCAGTCTGTTTTGAAGCTTGTAGGTGATGTCTTTCATGCTATCTTTCCATCTGTAAATTAAAATAAACATTTGTTTCATAGTCTGCGATCCATTCTAGGGTATCAGGAGTTGCCCTGTGGACCTCAACAATCCTTGTGGAGAATAAATGGGGAGGACATTCGTTGACCAAATGTTCGGTGGTCTTCCCCGCACTGCACTGCTATGCTATGGAGTGCCGATCCAAATGGATATGAAGGCACAATAAAAAAAAAATCATTTCTCTGAGCTATTCTCGGGAACTACTTACTTATGGTATGTTATATACTATTTTTATCAATATATAAACACGCTATCTGGTAGCATGGTACAATTTACAAAAACATGATTTTACAAAAAAAACAAATAAGTTATTACAGAAACAGCAGGCAGACGATGAAAATTTAGCTTCGGCCCATCAAGAGTTAAGGCCCCACTGATGCATCCTGTGGTCCCAACGGCTGTACGGGAGCACCTTATTCTATTGATGGAGGACCAGATTATATGAGAATACAAACCAGAAGGGTGATTCTGTATCTTTTGTGTTTTCTTTTGCGTTAAGTCAGCGTTACGAGACAATTAAGACAAAAAGGCATCCATCGCGCATTGTCGACTGTCAAATTTCTGTGATTTTCTATGGCTTGTCTATGCCTGTCGCATGTTGAGTGGAATAATTACATACTTAAAAGCACAAATTACTATTATTTTATTAGTTAATTAATAATTAAAACTATTTACGTATAAGCCTAATAGGCATTCAAAAATGACTATCCGTTTGTCGTATTATTTTGTTGTTTGTACGCTATGATATTCGATTTGCAAATTTTTCTGCGGCTGACATCTCTTAACAAGGATTATGCGGCAAATGCGCCGTCATCTCTGGTGATAGGGTAACAATTTTTAAGAGTGGATGTCTTAACACAAGCGCAATATTTAGCTTGATACGGAATACCGCATTTAAGAAAACTGTTGAAATGTGTTATGTAGGGCTAATTTAACATGTGTTACGCTGTTTCCAAAGATACAGAATGACCCTTCAAGCTGTCTCTCAGCGGGATCGTGTACGAGATGGGCATTTCTCACATCAGTTGATTGTTCATCACTTAAGTTTCCACCCATCTTCTGGATGGGCAGGACCTTTTTGTATTTCTTTGGTGTTACCATTTCTTGTCTCGCCTGATATTTGACAGGGATATATTTGCAGATACGAATAATTGTTGTCAAAGATTTAAGGTGAAACATGGAAAATAGCACAATGAACCTAGGGCATGATTGCTTATGGGAGCTATGCATACCGTCTTGATTAAGTAAAAAAATATAATAAATTATGTACATGTACTATTGAAAATATTATTTTTCATACTTCATATTCAATTTTTGCTGCGTTTCAAAATGTCTCTCAAATTCTTTGGTTGCATGGATCTTTTCATTAGTAAGGCTTTCCTCTAGCTGTTCCTTCACAATGATCTCAGCCTGCAACCTCTGTATCGTCTTGTGGGCTTCGTCTAAAGCCTCTTTTAGGTTTCCTATTTGGGTTCTGGAACAACAAAATCACAATATGTATATACATACATTGGTCTACCTATAGAAAAACAATAAAATACAATCATTTGATGAAAAAAAGAATATACTTCGAAGCCTGTTATCGCATAACACGGTTTTAATGGCCGCCGTGGTCGAAGGGTGAGGCTCTTGACTCACAATCCGAAAGTCACGGGATTGAATCCCGGCTTGCGCAAATAAATTTTACTTGATTAATTTGTGTTATTTCACTTAAAAATAATATAATAAAATTTCATTTAAAAATAATACATAGTATATTTGCGGCACGTTCCAGAGTGAGAGATACTTTCAGTATTGCCCTGGTGTAAGAACACCATTCAGAATTGAAATGTTGCTTGAAATGGCTTTAGTCATGTTTGGTTACTAGATCTGAATAGCCAGGTTCCTCTTATCCATCTCCTTCCCCTCCCCACTACCCTCAGTCTCACAACATACCCCATTTAGGTATGCCACGGGAGCAGCTGGGACTCTTGTGAGGTATTTACATTTTTAAAAAATGTACTTGTACCAAAAATACTAAGCAGAAACGATTTATTATCAAAATCAACAGCAAAAATACTTTCATGTGAAAAGAAATGCAATTCCTAGTTTTTAACTTTCTTACTGTATGGTTTTTACAAAATTACACAGTGCACTTCGTCATTTACACCTAACAAACGCACTTTATAGTTTACGAAGTAACAGTCTGCTCAAGCCGAGCAGTGAAAACATGCTGGCCTAGTAAGCTAAGCCCAACTGTGCTCAATTGAGTTTGTTTGATGTGCTGTGCCCAGTTGCCCTAGTACCATCTCCTCTCCGTTCTTTCCTCCTAGGAAGGACTAAGCACTGGAGACGAATAACGAGGGAACGCAGCCAGTGAAGAACATTTGTGCAGGAGGCCAAATCCCACTCTGGGATGCAGCACCGTGTTGATATTGAAATTTTAAATTTATTAAAAAGAATTTCTCATACCTGATGCTTTCAACTTCATTAGCATGTAATTTTTCTTCCCATTTTCTTCTTCGCTTATCTCTCTGGAATCCGTTGGTCATCTGATCAAAATCCATCTGCAGACTTTCCTTTTCCGAGACTATTTGGATGTTTCGACGTTCCGATAAAATCTGTAAGTAGTAACAATTTTTTTAATCGGCAGTTTACTCAGAGGTGGTAAAGTATCTCCTAAATTAAGAATAATTTTCATACCAATTGCTGGAAGGTGGCTTCCAATTTTTGTTCAAGTAATAAAACCCGGTGTGCATTTTCATCATCTTGATTATTTGTACCTTTGCGGTGCCTTTCAATCTCGTCTTCCAACATTTTACAATCCCTGCAATAAAGTATTTGATAAACTTTAATACAATGCTGTGAACAGCAGGCCTCGCATCCAAAAAGGTATGTTTATAATTTTATATTATTTAATAAATTAAAACAAAAATTTCCTCTGAAATGATAAGAATTGTAGGTAGGTACATAAATATCTATCTACTTAATCATAAAACATATATTTTATGCAATATTTTCAACATTCAGTCAATTTGTAACATTCAGTCAATTATATTTCATGAACTCTCATCCAACTGGTAGATACTCTCAGTACCGCCCTGGTAAAATATTATATCCATTCAGAATGCTTGAAAATACTTTAACCATGTTTGGTGACCAGATCTGAATAGCCAGATATCTCTCCACTTTCCTCTTCCTTATCTTTTTCCACTCCCCACAAGTCACTATCTTCAGTCTCACAAAATACCCCAGTTTTTTAAAGTTTTTTATGTGAAAACCTAACAAGAATCCCAGCTGCTCCCGTTTGGAGCCAGTGAGACTATGGCATCCCCAATTGGGGTATGTTGGGAGGCTGAAGGTAGTGGGGAGCAGAGGCGGCTCCTTCCTCAGTGCATTTGTGCACTGCTCTTCCAAACTTCGATATCCATCAGAAGTGTAAAATAGTACATCCTCTCACGAAGAATTCCCGCCAATTCGTTACAAAATCCATACCAATTGAATAGACTCCCTTCCATGAGAGAAAGGAATTCGTGCACATTTTGTTATGCCTAGGCGTGATGTCACATGAAGGTATATTTCTACTGGGGTCATCTCCAGATGCTGAAGTGCCAGTGCCCGTGAAATGAGCATGACAGGGATAGACCCATACGAAGATTGACGTGTGAAAGCAGAGAAGACATATGGTGCACGCGTGCATTGCCGGAGCAAATGACAAAACATTAAACTTGCGTAATGTGGTCCCGAACCTTTGGAATGAAATAGTTATGTTTAACGAATTTAGAACTAATTTACAATGTTATGTTTTAACGCCATCGGCATTGAGTATTTTTCGGTATTGACAGCATTCAACGGTTTTCGCAAGTTTTATTCTGTAAAAAAACTTATTTAAAATGAGTGCTACTGAAAACATTGCGATTAACGTCGAATTTATTAAATTTAACTTAGTGGAGTGTTTTAGTGAAACGGTTAAACTTTTAAACATAATTTGTACTATTCCAATGACAACTGTTGAGTGCGAACGGTGTTTTTCTACGTTAAAACATGTAAAAAAATTTATGAGGAACACTGTGTCCCAAGATCGGCTTCATGCTTCCACAATGATGAGCATCGAAAAAAGTTTGATATCTTCCATAAACACAATGAAAGAGCGACGAATGGATTTTCTCTACAAGTGAAGGTTTGTACTAGGTATGTCGCGCCCTTTAAATCACTTTATTTTCCCATGGTAATGCTACAATTTTTTTGTGAAATGCACTGCTCGCAAATTTTGTCACGGGCCGCCTCTGGTGGGGAGGGGAAGGAGATGAGGAAGAGGAAGTTGAGGAAGCACCTGGATATTCAGATCTGGTCATCAAACATGGCAAAAGCAACGTTTCAATTCTGAATGGTAGCCTTACACCAGGGCAACGCTGAGAGTCTCTTCCACTCTGGAACATGCCGCAAATATACTGCATATTATTTTTAATGAATTAATTGTGAAACAAAACAAATTAATCAAATAAAATTTATTTGCGCACGCCGGATTCGATTCTGCGACCTTCGGATTGCGAATCAAGAGCATCAACCATGGAGGACGTCAAGTTGGGACTGTTGTGCGGTATTCACATAAATTTTTATTTATTTAGAATTTGACTTTATGAAAAAAATTTCAGATGTATCTGATTAACAGTACAACTCTGATGATCGGGAATTTCAATAATACTTCAGTCCGTCTAGATTACGAGTCTTGCTTATTATCGTCTTATTTATAATGAAAATTTAACTGGACTTAACATCCGTTCTAAAGGATGCTCTGTATTAATCTTGAGAAGGGGAAATGGTCACTGAAGGTCCCATCAATAGATTGGATACGATCGGCTATCTTCACCTACATCTACACCTTTGGGTATTATACCAAAATAAGTTAATGTTGTCTATCTCGTATAGTACAACTTACTGACATATGTTGAGACACATTAAAACAACATATAACTACCTATACTAATGACATCTGTTAAATAGTAAAATAATAAAACTTACCTCAATGCTCTCTCTAGCGACAAATTCTTCTCTCCCATCTCGAGCTCCAACCTCTGAATGTGAATCAACATATCGTTAAGTTTATCATTGTAACTCTGCTTTGCTAAATCTATCTCCTTCTGAATACGGAGAGTTGACTCATTTAGAATGTCTGTAACTTGATTGGAAAGTCGGGTGCATTCCTCTGAAAAAGAGAAATAAATAAATTAGTTCAAATAATGTAGTGTATTAGGAAGACATGTAGTTTCAGTTTTGTTAATAGATGTTCATAGGTTAGAGCTTCTGCAACATCCAAACAGATATCCGCTGGAGCAGTAGAACAGTACCATCTAACGCCGTTAGTGTCGTGAACATTTGTCGACGAGAGCCAAATTTTTTATTAGATTGACTTAGGTTAACAGAACTTTGTTGTATAATTTTGTATTAGCTAAAGCTTGTAAAGAGAACTTTTCCATGTTAACCCATAGGGGGCCGGAGCCCTGCATTTGCGGTGTTGAATATTTATCGATATTTATCGATCTCAGAAAAGCTTTTGATAGTATATCCCATGAGATTCTCCTAAAAAAACTGAACAATATAGGTATAAAAGACAATGCGATTAAATGGATTTCGAACTACCTAAAAAATCGACCGCAAGTCGTAAAAATAAATCAGATTAATAGCGATAAAGAAATATCAGACTTTGGAATCCCGCAAGGTACAGTAATCGGACCAATCCTCTTTACCATATATGTTAATGACATTTTTTTTCAACCACTACATGGCCAAATAACTTCATATGCCGATGATACGGTACTAATAATTAGCGATAAAACTTGGGAAAAAGTAACATTTAAAGCCACCGAAGACATAAATATTTTAAAGAATTTCTTCGACGTAAATTTACTATCACTAAATGGTGATAAAACATTTGTAATTCCATTTGCAATACACAAAAATGATACCCCTAAAAACATTGATATCATCATCCATGATAATTCTACAACACATAGTAAAAATTATTGTATCCAAAACTGCACAATATTAAAAACAACAAACACAATAAAATATTTAGGAGTTATTATCGATAAAAATTTAAAATGGAAGGAACAAATTTGTCAAGTTGTAAAAAAAATTAGAAAATTGATTTACATATTTTTAAGAATCAGAAATTTTTTATCTGTAAAAAATTTATATCTAATATATTACGCTTTGGTTCAATCAACTTTACAATATGCTATCATTAGCTGGGGATCCGCATACAAAACTAATCTTTCCCCAATTGAAGTTGTGCAGAGGCTAATTATTAAAATCATATTAAAAAAACCATCTGACTACCCAACGGATAAATTATTTAAGGAATTCCAAGTACCTTCTTTCAAAGATCTGTACAATAGAAATACATTGATTCAAATTATAAAAGAAAAAGAGAAGTATCAATTTATAACTGAAAATCGTACTAGACATAAATATATTTTTTCATGCCCAAAATTAAACACTTCCTTCGCACAAAATTATTATACTTATCAAGGAAGACTTATTTTCAACCGATTACCGGATGAAATTAGAAAAATTAATGATAAAATCCAATTAATAAACTCTGTTAAAAAAATTTTTAAAGATAATCTCAAAAAAAAAGTTTCCGACTAATCTAATCTCAAGAACAACTTATAACTCAGTTTCCAAGTGATACCCCGTTTTTCAAATAAGGTAAATTTTGTTTTGTTTTTAACAACTAATTACAATAACTCAAGATACTTTATTCTAATAGTAAAATTGTTTATTAGTAGAAAAATACTTTTAATTACATATCACCGAACTTACAACTTATTGTTTTTTACATTCACATAGTAATTTAAGAACTCATAACATAATATAGCATTAAAAAATGTACACTACTCTTCCAGACACAAGGTAATGCTTCTATGTAAGAGTGGTATTAACATTCGAACATGAACATGTATACTAATTATAACATTATCTAAATGTATACTATATTTTATATGCTAAATAAAAAGAAAAAAAAAAAAAAAAAAATAATCGTAATCGTAATGTAAGCATTATAATAGCAGTGTCAATCTTATATTTTCAGTTTGCCTTCGGAACTTCGGATATTACCTCTACTGGGTTAGTTAGTTAATTTTTTGACTTTAATATTTACCAATATATTTATTATATTTATCAAATAGCTCACCTGTGGTAGACTTCTCTCTTTCTATAGCGGCATCTCTTTCAGAAATTGCTGCATCCACTATCCTCAGGGCCTCCGCAACCTGAGAATGCAGAAACATCGTCAAAAGATTGCTAGATACTCTCAGCTTGGCCCTGGTGACAGACCACCCTTCAAAATCGAAACTTTGCTTGTAACAGCTTTAGTTGTGTTTAGTGACCAGATTTTAATATCCAAGCTTTCCTAATCTTCCCTTCAGCCTCACAATAGAGAAGTCCAGTCCAATTTTTTTTTTTTTTTTTATGAATAATGACCTTCTAACAAATAACTGCATATTTTTTTTTTTTTGAGAGTTAGTTTTAATAGTTAAAATAATTGTCAAAGTTTTAATTTTTCAAGGTCCCTTGAAAAACACCATATCTATTATGCATTTTGTGACGTCATCTACTAAATAACGATACACGTATTTTATGATTTTTATGTTGGTCTTCTTGAATCTCACATAGATTTGCGCAGGCGCCGCCGGCCATCTTGCTTATTATTAACGCGTTGATTGGTTTATTTATGGTGTATGGCGCAATGGCGTCTATGGCGACAGCGAGATCAGAAGCTTCGCAAAAATGACATGATGAATTTTACTTGCAGTTTTATGTTTTTGAAGATAATTTTCGTTTAAAAGATCAATTTACTGTGATATTAGTGTAATTCAGCATTAGTACCAATGCTGAATTAATTTTTTTTCAGTTTTAGTCCTTTAAATAGTGTTTTGTTGGTGATTTATTTTCGTTGCACGATAGGTTTAAGGTTACGTCTGAAAATTTTTTTTAATGACTTTTCCGCGTGAATATTATTTAATAATGTAAAAGACTAAGGTAAATATTCGGAACAAACGTCATCGGTTAATACGCATTTAGCTTCATGTCATCATAATTTTAAAAAACATCACATCAGGTTTTGAATGGTTTGAGGGCAAGGCAGGGTTTATCCTAGCGGGTTAGTGTAATTATGATTGATTGTTATGAAATAAATATTCCGTATTAACCGTTAACGTTTGTTCCGAAGAATTACCAAGACTAATGCATGTGTAAATAAATACAAAATACAGAAATCAACGCATTAACACCGAATCCAAGATGTGATATTTTTTCAGTTATTTTTTCGGAATCATAAAAATATTTTTTTATCCTTTTTAATTGTATGAACGAGATAAAAAGTGAAGTGACAGTTTTATTCCAAATTCATAAAGGAAGAGGACTGTATTTTTAAAATTTTGAATTTTCCTAAATTTTTCGACCATTTAATAGATTATGTTTACAGTCAGCTGTGTTTTTTTTAATTTTTTAATTTTGAAACTTAAAATACTGCAATTTTCAAACACGATCGTAAGGCAATTCTATTAAGTTTCTATAAAGGTCAGGGGCGTGCACTCCATATAGGCACATAAGCACTGCCTACCCTCCCGTTTTTGTAAAATATAAGCATGTAAATAATATTGCAATTTATAAAATTATTGCTAAAAATAAATACACACTTTCAAAAATAAGAGCGAAAAAGCTGAGCAACCGAAACTACGCGAGCGACGCATCAAACGGCATACTACAAACGCGGCATAAACTGTAACTAGAAACTACACGCGCGCCCTCCCAATTGCCTCACTAAAATGCGGTCTAAACAGGAATTATTTCTGACTAGAGCTAACTTCATATAAGACATAATTTAATATTTACGAAATGCACAAAGCATAGAGTAGAACTGTCGTTTTGGATTTGCTTCTATGAGGTTTTTTTGTTAGTATTAAGCAGTGCTTTCTAGAACAAAATTAGCAAATGGCAATCAGTGACGACAAAAACATCTGTTGTTATGTACTTCTCTCAAATAGTTGTCTTTCAAAAATGCTAATTGTCGGTTCAAAAACGTTTGTCGTACTTTAATTCTGAAATTATCTGATGGAATATGGAAATTTTAATCTGTGAAACTTGTTGTATTTTCTTACTGCCTACCCTGATCAAAAACTCTGTGCACGCCCCTGATAAAGGTATATGCTTTTACGACATCTTCAAAAATAAGAAATATATAGAACATTCGTTTGTGTCATAGCTAAATTCCCATACAAATGACGTAAAGTGATTACCATTATGACGTCACCACAGAGCATTACACAGCATACCAACTTGACGCTGTGTTTGAACGAGAATATTAAAAATGCACTTTTTAATATTTTTTAAAAACTGTACGTTTAATATTATTAAAAAAACTTATGTATTCAGAATCAGCGTTTATTGGTCTATATGAACATATTTTTTTAAAGTCATAATATTTTTCACTGGAGTTCCTTATTGGGGATGCCATGACTCGTTCCAGACGGTTGGGAGCATTTGTGTGGTATTCACATAAAAATAAAAATTCTGAACAGCTAGATAAGTTCCGACCTTCCCCTCCTCCATCTCCTTCCATGCCGAATCTTTGACATACCCCAATAAGGCACTTCAAATTTCAACTGGCTCAAATTTCACTAGGGAGTAATTAGGACTCTTGTTCGGTATTCATCTATAAAATAATGGAAACACCTATATGATTCTGCGCAAAGGAGGGCGGTCAGTCTGATTGCCTCTAATTGCCTTATAGGCAAGCTGAGTCTATTCTACAGGTATTCCATTAAAGCCTGCTCTAAGGAGCTAGCAAAATTGATCCCTTCATGAGAATTGGCCATTTTTTCGACTCGTTTCTGTGTAAGTCGGCTCATATGTGGAGTGAGTTACCGGCATCCTTTTTTCCTCCTTCGTATAATCCAGGCCTCTTAAAGAACCGCTAATAAATCCCATCCTATAACCTCTACTATAAACTGCTCCACAACGCTGCTCAATCGAGTGGCGATATAGTTTCCCTGTCTTCACAATGAACAGACAGGGGACAGGGGTGCTCTTGTAATTTGTTATATAAAAAGAAATCACATAAAATGTATCATCTGTCTTATATAATATATGTAAACTGTCCTCCATGCGAAGTTTAAGACCTAGAACATCTGGGAATAAATGTATCTAGATGCAACACGACAGCTGCATAACATCATTATGAATACCTAGGACCTAAGATGTTTAACGATTTACCTGATTTAAAAAGTGAGAAAATCTATTTTTTTTAAATTTTTTTGTAACTGTACCTTCTATTGATAAGCAATATGTTGTACCTTTATTACCTATTTTTAAATATGTATTAGTAAATAGACTAGCTCCCCAGTTAAGACCCAAGATCAGTGGCGGCTCCTCACAAGGGGACCATGGGGACAGTCCCCACCAGTTATTCCAGAAACATGCATAGAAAAAAATGACAATTCTTTGTGTTCACAAAAAATAATTAATGCGTTCTCAATATAAAAGTAATTAACAGTTGCAGAAATATAATCTAAAAAAATAATTTGGTAATTTTTAGGCTCGAAATTTGAGGAGTTTCTGCGAACAAACGTGCGACCGCTCTCCTTTCTTCCTTAAAGCATACTAATACTAGCGCAGCAGCGCGAGCGGCCGGCCACTTCAGATGTTCGGATTTGTTCGGATTCGACTCGACACTCGGCGCATAGGCACTAGATACTAGCGCCCGCTTGACTGTGCGCATTGAGTTCTGCGCAGTTAGGGTACAGCACAGCGATCTATGTATTCCTTCTAAAATGAAATCTTTGCTCGCGTGGAACATTTTTTATCGGATTTTAAGGATCCGCGCATGCGCACTTGAACCATCTATACCATAATCATGGGGATAGACTCCGGAATCCCCATGATTTTTTCAAAGAGTTTATTGTTTATTCATCTTGTGTTATTTTTATTAAACTTAATATTTATGTATGTAGGTACCTAGTTGGTGTTTCTGGTAGGTGCGTGACTTATCCTCTGATCTATTTTACTTTATATACTTTTATTATACTTTTTGTAAGAAATTAAAAATCTTTTAAAAAGAAAAATTAAGTCGACTTTCAACTGAAAAATATATTCCCAGTATACTTTTTGGTGGTGATACGGGGTGTCCTCAATCTGGGTATAAGATTTAAAACTAATTATCTTATATATTTTAAACATTTATCAGAAAGTTTTACAAAAGACGAAAATTCGTAGGACCACATGACAAACGCAAACGATTCGTTTTTTTTTGGTAAAACCAAAACAAAATAAAAAAACGTGAAAGTATCTACACAAAAAATGACGGTCCCCACCACCAAAAATGTGCTTGAGCCGCCACTGCCCAAGATTATTTCTCTACTAACTGGGTAATTAAAATGATGAATGAATGTTATTACCCTGTGTGTTTAATTTATAATATTCAATAAAAATAAATCTGTACAAAAGGAGGTAAGTTTATTAAAAAATAAAATACTGAAAATATCAAACTTACTTTATATCGACATTCCGATTCCCTTTTAGCATAGGAATCCATGTTTTGGCGACAAATGTCCATATTGTTGATCAGATCTTCAGAGTCCCTCTTGCACATCGATAACTCATTTTTGAGAAATGCTAATTCTTTTTCTAATGAAGTTATTTTGATGCTATCAATACTTTGCTTCTCTTTATTTGTATTCAGAGAGAAATCTTTTTCACTTATTAGTTTTTTCATTTCACTATTTTCATCCGTCAACAATTTGATGGATTTTTCTTTAGATTTGATTTCGTCATAAGATGAAGTTAGTTTATTTTCAAGCATCTTTATCAAAGATGAATATTCACGTCTAACCTGAAATAAATATAAAGCAATGAAGTTCACAGAACTACGGGTAATCAATATATATTATAAAAGAAAGTGTACAATAAAACTCAGAAACGAGTCCCGGTATGATCACAGAGTTATATGGTGTGGTAGCCCTCTATTCCCCATCCTTGAAGAAGGTTCCTGTTTTTATCTGAAGGGCGTGCTTTTGAAGATATATGGGTTGGAAGTTTTGCCCTCTAGAAATTTCTAGAACAGTCCAGAACATTCGAGAGCATTCAAGAGCATTCCACAATATTCCAGAACATCCCAAAATATTCTGGAATGTTCAGAAATAGTCTGGAACGTTCGGAAACGTCCTGAAACATCCCAGATCATTGTGGAACATTCCAGAACACTCTCGAATGTTGTGGAATGTTCTGAAACATTGTGGACCGTTCAACGCCTTTTTGTATGGGTAGGGATACCCATTGGTAGGGTTATATAAAGTAAGATTCGTTGTGGGTTCGAACATCAGTACAATCTCATATCAACTACCAGAGCGAAGCCGGGTACACCAATTAGTAACTAAATAAATAAAATTTTCTCTTTTTAATAAATCAATACCAAAATTTCCTCTGAAATCAAAGAATAAATAACAATGTAAGAAGTGCCTTGTGGGCATGTTTCGTGATCCAATTATAGGCCCAATTTGGGCCAAGAATATACCATAAATGTACGGTCGATTCCACTTAATTTTTTATTTTTATTTTTTTAAATTATTTATTGAGTTAGTTTATACTACATGAATATAAACTAATAAGCACAATGTAACATTTCATTTGATAAATTTAAATATTTTTACAGTAAGCATAACATAATTTTTATCCCAAATAAGCGAAACCTTTGCAGAACTTCCTCTCATTCCTTTTCTTAAAAAGACCCTTCACACAGCCTCCCCAAAGATGAAATAGGCCCCAAGGGAAATTATTTCTTCAGGGCCTTCTGTGTGGAGTTCATGTTAAAAAATATGTATTTATATCTTTATCTGAATAATTTGAAAAATTAGCTAAAATATGTTATGAATGCAGCACATTTGGAATTATTATAAGATCTACTTTATTAACTGGTGAATAGTATTAAAATTTGGGATGCAGGTATGGGTAACGCCGCCCCGGGAAACATTTATTGGATAACCAACATCTCTGCCACTAGTCACCCCAAGTGGTTCGCTACGTTTGGTGACTTAGCAGTTGTAACGGACGTGTTATCGGGGAATTAGAAGACGAGGAGTGTTTGTTAAACTTCCTCGTTTTCTAATTTCTTGTCGCTCGGTGAGCACCCTCCCCTGCCAGCCCGCATTAGTTGTATGGTAGCGGGAGCGGGGGGGGGTCTGGCTATATACGCTAGACTGCCGTACCGTTCCCCTCTCTGCTTCCCGCTACTCCCCGCTGCTACCGCATAGCCGACCAATCAGAGCGCCGATTATCATTGGTCGGATCTGTGCGATAGTTTGAATTTGATAATTGTAATATGTAATGTTTATGTTTTAATTACAGGAGTTCGGCCTTTTATTTGGACTAATAAATGATAATGAAAGATAGGCCGAACTCCACTTTGCATAATTAGTTGATAAGTGATAATGTAAATCTAGTTATAAGTTGCATATGTTGAATTCCCCTGAACATTGTAGGGCCGGGGACCCACGATCATTTTTTGTATTTTATGTTCTTTTTATTAATAAACATACTTGAGAGAGATGGTTTTGGTCGGCAGAGAGAACACAGAAAAGAGGGTAGTTCCAGAGGTCCCAACGCCCGTCACGCAAATCGTGTCGGAGGTTGTGACGGTTGGGCCGCACCGAAAGTCATCCGCTCGGTTTTCAATAAATACCGGTGCGGCCCGGGAACGAACGCATTCCAGTACCGACGCGACAGCTACCTTTTCTCTTTGCGAACCGGACCCATCTCTCGACGGAAATTTACTGCAATTTGGCTTTAATTTCACGAGACACAGCGGCTGACATAGACTACCCGGCGCCCTATCTTACAGTCTGTGTGAGGGACGGAAACGTCGCTTACAGCAGTGGTTCATCAGATGAGGTGAGTTCAAGCCTTGGCGGTGGATGCACCTACCCGCCAGATGCATGGCAGGCCGGATCGGGAGAGCTTAGGGAGAAACTTTAACCTCTCCAGCTGGTGTCACTCGACCCATTGTCTTGCACCGCAGCGGGAGGAATGGATTCGTGCATCCATCACTGACACTGACCCCGAGATTACTACCCTCATACCTTTTCCTTCCCAGAACTTCCTCTCCATTTTTTCATAAAAAAGACCCTCCACACAGCATCTCCAAAGATGACCCTCCTCTGTGGGTTAACGTAAAAAAAATATAATAGTCTGTATTTTTATTAATATCTTACCTCATCAATGTCTCCTTGATAAGAAGTAGTTTTTTGGTAATTCTGGTAAGTCTTTAGCTCATCCTCCAAACTTTTGATGGTTGTTTGAGACGTCGTCCATAATGAAGCAAAAGACTCCTTTTCCTAATAAAAATAACATAGTATTTAACTAACCAAAATGTTGCCTCTCCACAGGGTAAACAGAAAGTATGGACCGCCACACAACTCTGTCTCAGCACACACACCTTACTTCATTCAGTCTCTTCATCTTCATACTAACGTTAAATTTTTCGTCAAGTCTTTCACAGGCATCTCCGACTTCTTCTACCATTTACTAATGCATTATATATTCTCCTTATACTCCTTTCTTCATTTATTCGCTCCATAAAAACAAACCATCTAAGAGTCAATTTCTTAATCTTATTCATTACACTCGTGTTAGCCTTAAATTCTTTCTGGATCTCCACATTTGTTGTCACTGTCCTACATGGTTTTAACACGCATACGCCACCCTGGGAACCATTTATTGTATTACCAACACCTCCGCTATAGGTCAACCATTCGATACGTTTGGTGACTTAGCAAAGGTGCCCGAGTTCATGGGGTGAGGTTGGTCCAGATCTTGGTGGCAGATGCGTCTGCCTACCAACTGCGTGGTGGGCCGGATTGGGAGACTAGTTGAGGGTTGAGGGAGACCTTTTAACCTCTCAAGCAGGACTCTCTCGGAAATCACCTTGCACTGCGGTGGGAGGGATATGTTCGTACGTCCATCTCTCCTGGACACACTGACCCCCAGGTTCCTACCCACCCCGTCGTACCTTTTTCCTTCCCAGAACTTTCTCTCCTACCTTTCCTAAAAAAGATTCCTCCAGAGATGACCTACGCCCTGAGGGATTTTTTCCGCAGGGCCTCCTGTGTGAAACTAATGTAAAAAGGGGATCTCATTTCTACAGCATTCAGTCTACTTCCAACCTGCCAGTTCATGCCTCACTTCCATACAACAGGGTTGGTATCAGCACACCATTGTGGACTGCTAGCCTTGCGATTATTCAGTTAATTAATGGAGTTTCCTGCATTTAAAATTCTTTCAATGTCCTTATCAATCTTTCCGTCTTTCGTGAACACACTTCCTAAATACACAAACTCATCCACTTGCTACAACTTTTCATTGTTCACAACTATTCATCATTAACAACTATTCATCGTTCGCAACTATTCATCATTAAGAACTAATCATCGTTCACAACTATTCATCATTAAGAACTAATCATCATTCACAACTATTCATTATCCACAACTATTCATGGTTCACAACTATTTTGAAGTGTTTTTGTACTCTCTCTTCTGTACTACATACCTTCTGACTAAGAAGAAGTTGCTGTCGAAGATCTTCAATAATTTCTTTGCTTCTGTCTTGAAAAGTATTGATGGCATCTTGTTCAGATCTGTGCTTAAGGTGGGTATCCAATTGTCTCGAGATCTCAGCATTTTCCTTAACCAGAGCTTTTGTTTCAATTCTTAGGTTTTCATATTCTCCCTGATGAATACAATAAGACTTTTTAGTATTTAAAATAATCAATTAAAGCCTACGCTTCATTTTCAAATTAATAAAAGCTATAATATGAATAATATTCAAGTAACAAAAGTAAGAGACGCACAAACCTTATAAAATGCTACCTGGGACTGTAATGCATCTGTCAGTGATTCTGGGCCTCTGCTAAACAATTAAATATAATAAATAAACATTTATTTTTATTGTAAACAATACTATTTATTCAAATAAAATACGCACATTTCATTCAATGAAGTCATGGGCTCCATCGTTATGATTCCGAAATCGCATAAAAAAGATAGAATCCTTAGTTAAAATTAATTATTATAAGATTTGGTCACATATTTAATGATTGAGGGTTAACATGCTGTGCAAATACGGTGAAAATATGACGATTATAATTAATAAATCATTCAATTTGTATTATTAGTGTGATGTCATTTTGACAGATGTTTGTAAACAAATTTGTCTTTAGACAAAACGACCCCTTGGAAAAAGATTAATTTATCACGTTACGAGACAATAAACTCTAAAGTATTCTTTTATAGAGCCTATTATCGCACAACATTTTAGTGTCAGATAAAATCTTGTTGTTTTGGGATCGGACATAGAATAAATCTATGGAAAACGTAGAAAAAGCAGATACAAGTATATCTATGGAGAAGTATATAGAAAGTAAATATTTAGCCGGTAAAACTATATTTATAGGTATTTTCAAGTATTATTATTATATCCTACTACGTACCAACAGCAAAATGTGTACGAAATAATATACTGGGAATAAATTATTTATTTTTATCTGACCATAATATTTTTACTTTTCACTTATGCGAAGGTACCTGGGTAGCGACGTTTTTTATTATAAGAGTTAGTAAAAAATGTATAATAAAGAAATGATAGTAATAAGAACAAAAAAAAAGTAGGCGTTGCATTAATATGTTTTTTCGTTATTACTTATTTTGGGGAGAGTACGATTTTTATTTCTTTGTAGACTATTTAAGGTTAGGTTCGGTAAGGTTAGGCTAGGATAAGATAGGTTAGGATAGGTTAGATTAGATTAGGTTAGGTTAGGGTAAAAACAGAACTTTTTATAAAATTAATCAATTTGAATCTGAAACTTTAAGTATCGATATCTCGAAAACTTTGTGAGATATGGAAAAATTTTATTCTACATTTTTGGGTTGTTCTACCTGAATACATGGTCAAATCGCGGGGTCACGGAAATCGTACTAATCCCTTTTTTTTATTCCTATATTATTTAGAACAAAATGTTGAAAAAGTGGTGTTGTTCTCTGTCTGTAGAAGTTTTATTGTAGAATCATGTAGATATTGTGCATTATTATGCAAATTACCAGGGTAATTTGCATAATAATGCACAATAAGGGTATCTATCACTCTGGAATATGCCGTAGTTATGGAATATTTAAGAAATAACACTTTTTTTTATCATTTGCGCACACCGGGATTCGAACCCATAACCTCTGGATTCATAGCTGAGGATCTTAACTACTCGTCCACGGAGGTCGTCAAATATATTTATTTAAAACTTGCTAAGAAAACCATATCCATGATTTGATGTGATATTTCATTAAAAAATTGCCAATTCTTATGTACTGGCGCAGTCCCGTGGAAGTCATAGGGGATAGTCATAGAGGCACTATTGCATATTAATATCTCGTTAAAAGTATTATCTTGCGTTCAACAGTGCGCGGCGACCGGTTCGATAGTTTCCGGTTCTTCGAAGATAGCGTTGGAATAAAAAAAGTGAAACCAATTTTTTAGCTTCCTGCCCCATCTAAATATAATAAATCAATGAAGATTGTACATTCCAGACATGCAGTGGCGGCGTAAGGGGGGGCGGTCCGCCCCGGGTGCCAAGCACCAAGGGGTGATAACGACAACTCACTCGTATGGCCAAAGAATGCCCACAAAATCTCCCGCTGTAAAGACATTTCAATAAATAACTGCTAAATATAATTTCTAATTCCCTTTCTAAAACTGAAGAATAATTTTGAGAAGCTTGTATTAACACTCAAAGAGATGTGTGATCCCAAAGTGCAAAGAAAGCGTTGAAAGAAGAGAAGCAGGATCAACACCTATACCAGCTTTGTGTGACTTCAGTTTTCTATGCTGTTTTTCCTTTTGGTGTGAAGTCCTATAAGAAGTTAATCAGACAAAAAAGTATATATACAAAAATCTGGGCTATCATTGGAAAAGTGTGGAATAAAAAATAATGCTCTTAAAACTTTCTTTGAAATCAACGCAACCAAATAGTGGAAAAGGCTATTTGCTACGCAACAAAAATATGTGAGGACTTGGACATTCCAATTGAAGGAAAAAGAGGAAGGAGGAGATTTCGAAAATGTATGCCTGGAGAAATGGCCCGAGATTCCGGACTTACATTACCAAAGGATCCGCAGAGAGTAATGTTAGAATGTCACAATAGATTTTACGAAGAACTAGACCAACCATACTCAACCTGCGGCCCGGCAAGCTTTTGTGTGCGGCCCTAAACACTTTATTATCAGGAACTTGATTTTTAAAAAATCTATCATTCTAAATTTCGTATATCTTGAGATTCGTTTTGACTTTGACGCACAGAAAAGGATTGTCATTATGCTCCACATAATCTGGTATAAGAGTGAGATACGCTTTTTTAGATTTTCTGTGTTTCGCTACCTCCTTCTTTAGCCAACGTTTCAGTTTTCGACAGCGTTGCAGTGCCCATCATCAGGGCAGATGTGTAAGAGTGTTGCTATTGCAAACGCTTGCTTGATGGAAGCTGTGCAAAACATGCAATTTTCGTAGGGTTTTTACATAACAATTTTTCCCTACCGATAAAAACACAAGACCTTCAAGCCCATAATAGCCTTCCAGAGTGGAAGATACTGTCTGTATCGCCCTGGTGTAAGACCACCATTCAGAATTGAAACGTTGCTTGAAATGGTATTAGCCCTGTTTGGTGATCAGGTCTGAATAGCCAGGTACTTCCCCACCTTCCTCTTCCCTATCTCATTTCCCTCCCGTTACCCGCAGCCTCACAACATACCCCAATTGGGGATGACATAGTCTCACTGGCTTCAGACAGGAGCAGTTGGGACTCTTGTGCGGTATTCATATAAAAAAAGCCAGATAATATTTTTAAATACCCACAAGCGGTAAAAATCGCAAGGCGCTAATGACGCCGTTCTATTTGTATAAAGTACTTTAACTTTAAATTCAGTAAACTTAAATGATTCATCTCTTCAAGAAATATAAAAAAATTAAATGAAAAAAATATATATGTATATTTCAAACGCTAGATTTATTACCAAAAAACCAATATTTGACACACAAGTACGCTCGCAAAAATTTTATAAATAAAAAAGTGCCACTTCTAGAAACCACCGCATCAATAACAATACATAAAAACTGGTTGATGTCATTGGTTAGTCAGGTACCTACTTGCAAATTTTAACACCATTACTTGCTGTCGTATAAAGTATTGCTCGGTTATAATTTAAATACGCATAATAGCGGGAGTGTCTTCAAAATGCAATCGAATGTCCAACAAAAAGAGAGTGCTTCAAGACAAATGGGAAGAAGAGTATTTCTTTGTTAGGGGGGGGAGGGGGGTGTTGATGATTTTTTTTCGTCATACCAGTATAGTGTTGCGGCCCGCGTAACTTTACAAATACATGTATGTGGCCCGAAGAGAAAAAAGGTTGAGTATCGCTGAACTAGGCCATCGTTACAGGGCAATGGATTTTATTCTGGTTACATATAGTATTATTCAATCTAAAACGTTGGTAACGTCACTGAAGAAGATCTTCGTGGAATGGTTCCAAATCTGTTTAAAATTTACGATGTATTTTCAGCAGAGAGCACCGTGTTGGCGATTTTACGATTGAGGCGTCATTTGGAAGCCGCCAACATTTGTGCCCAAGAAGCGGTTTAATGGACTGCATTGGAGCTTCTCAAATTCATTGTAAAATGGGGCTATTCTTAGTCTATTCCAACTTTAGCGCTATGTGTTAAAAAAAATTTTACAATTTGTGTTTCGGTGGCTTCATGTGAAAAAAGCTATTCAAAGTCAAAGGTAACAAAATCTTATTTAAGGTCCACAATGAGCCAAGCGCGAATAACTAATCTTTCTATGTTATCAATTGAAAGAGACAGGGAAAACAATTTTGATAAAGTGATAGAATATTTTAGTAAAAGAAAGTTTCGTAAGCATGTTTTATTTTAAGTAGGGGTGCTAAATACAAAACCGCCCCGGGTGCCAATCAACCCTAAGCCGCCACTGCAGACATGGGTTCCAATTTTGAAAGTTGCAATTAAAAAAAAAATGTCACTTCTCTGGATTCTTCAACAAACACTTCTAATTTTGAAAATGAAGCTTAAATTTAAAGCAAAAGTTCAAGAGTTCATTGAACCGAAGTTGCAGTCAGAACCGCAACTGAAAAGAGTACTTTATTTAGCATCCCTTTCAAGCTTGCATTATTTCCGGATCTCTCTGTAATATGATTTGAGATTTTTCACGACCAAAAGTATTATCGTGATTTGTTTATGGGATATTATGTCTCCTTCTAAAGTAAAGACCGATAGCTTTACAGCTCAGTTCACTGTGAGACTTTTCTGCGCAGCGGCCTGAAGTGGCGCGGGACCCAGACGCTCCGAAGTGTGCGTGTGGGAGGTGCTATTATGTTCTATTTATACATGGTGTCTAGAAATTAGTGGTATCAGTGGGAAACAGGTGAATCTACATCACATTTGGAGTGAATTTTGAGGTATAACTTCTGAGTTTGATTTGAGCTTTTGGTGTTTGAATGAAAAATGTTTAAGAAAACAAACAACAAACCAGTGCTCGGATTGAATTTTTTTTTTTGGGTTCTCTTTGTGATGTAGATTCACCATCGTTTGCATCACTAGTTTCCAGATGCCATGTATGTCAATCGTCCAGTTGATTAGGCAGACATCTCTGAAAAAACGAAATTTGAGTTGACTATGAAGTTATATGTAAAAGTGTACCCTCTGTTTGGTACAATACTCAAATTACTCATAAACACCACCAAATCAATTATAATGCAGAAAAACTTGTAGTGAATTAAACAAAATGTTTATTATTTTTTGGGTCACTAGTAGGATATTTCAAAATGTATAACTATTATACGACACCAATGTTATTTTATAGCATATTTAATATGTAAAACACAGAGACGTGTAAATAATATTTGATTATATTATCGAAGAAAGCAAACACTTTGTGGCTTGACATTATACAAAATTAAATAAATTCTTTGTTTAAAACCACTTCATTTGAATTTATATTTGTTGACCGGTTTTGGTTGTACTCAAACTTCTTCAGGACAATAAACATATAAACTGAATTTACATGTTTATTGTCCTGAAGGTTGAGTACAACTGAAACCGGTCGACGAATATATATTCAAATAAAATGGTTTTAAACAAAGAACTTATTTCATTTTGAATAATATTTGATTTTGGTGGGCATTCGAATATTGCTCTCCTCATTATCCCAAAACTTATGATTTGGAGATGTCTGACTAATCAACCAGGGGGTGAATGATGTATGGACATATTTTTCTCTCGTTATGGTAGTTCAATTTGGGGTGACAAGAATATTATAAAAGACATTATTTGGCAATTTTGAAATTTTATTGAAAATAATAATATTCAATATTTGATCCATATCTTGATGCACATGATTCATCCAATCTTCTTATCTCAGAAATATGATTGATAAAAGCAAATAAACCATACTCGTTAGTTTCCAACTCATTACTCCTTGTCTTTCTCACAATATTGCTTTCCATGATGACCTATTAAGCACAAGAAGTAATAACTCGGTAAACTAAAATTATTATAATTATCCAATCGGCCATGAGAATGAGAGAACTTATAAAATGTAAACTAGATCATAACTTTTAACTAATAAATCTAAATGAATATATTTTTTGAATGAATATATTCATTGAACGAATATATTCTTTGAACGAATATATTTATTGGATGAATATATTTATTGACCGAATATATTTATTGAATGGATAAATGTTGAAGATGACAATAAAAACAATAGATTTAAGCATATTTTATTTGTTTTTATTTAAATCTCTTATCAATGGCCCAACAACGGATAATACTACAAAATAAAAAGTTGATGTATTAAGAGTTAGAAATATATAAATTAACGATACAGGATTAACATAATCACTAACTTAACATATTATGTGATGTCCTTTCTCTATATTTATATAAACTGATATCTCATAATCATATATCCGGCTTAAGCAACCCTCCCCTTTGACACCTCCCTGGTCTGCGTGAGAGTGCAGACACCATAACTTTACTGTCGTTGAAATTTAAGGCCAATTTGCTGCGTGTATATCAAAGACCGACCGAGGAAGGAATTTGTACATTAATCGAGGTTATAATACGATAACAATTGTAGTCCAAATTATAAAATATTTATCGTGAATGTTTCGAGTAAAATAATATACCATTAACAAAGTAACATTATATTATATATTTACAATAAAATATTATATTCAGAGGGTATTTGATTATAAATGTATTATTTATTTACTTTGCAATTTCCTAGAAACAAATAATGATAGTTTAAAGAGGGTTGCCTGAATAACTTAGACTGTAATTTACAATAAATCATTTATTCCTCGTTATAAAACAATTTTATTATTGTTACAAATCATATCATCGATACATTCTTTCGGACAAGAATTTTTTTGTTAAATTAAAATCTTACGGTAGTATTTTTTCACGAAACGCCAAAAGTGCCAGAATCATTACGTCCAAGTCGCCGGGCCACGTAATGAGTCTGCTTTTGGGCTCGACTTAAACCCAAAATAACAACATTGCTTGTTTGTCTCAAGAGTGTTTGTCCGCCAGATTAGTGATATTTCTGTATTTCTGGCGGGCAAGCAGTCGAGACTTGTCTCACATAACAAACTGGGAGTTGGGCATTATATATATATAATATAGTCAGGAGCTGACCCATCCTAGTGAAGTGAGTTCACTAAATCAAATGGAAGTATAAAAGTTCCGGGGACTCTACCAGAAAACCCTTTTGCCTCGCTGCAGCTAGCTCACACCCAGACATATTATTTACACTCTTTTTTAATTCATAGCTCCTTTATTTAACTAATTTACAAACACCAATATAATTAACCTCATTAACAACTGAATTAGTTACTAAAAAAAACATTGAACGTCACAAAACCAGTAGGTATAATAATTTAAAGAAGAATTCATTTCATCGTTGTGATTTTTTAAATATATTTACTTACATCATTCCACAATCTTGAATTGATTTAAAAGACTGATAGAATGGTTAAAGACTGATGGTATGATTCTGGAGACGATATGCAGTGGTGGTAGGGTTTTCTGCGTGTGGTGGGAAATTCCCCGTGAACACTTTGAATCAAATACAATATCTAAACCTTATAGTAAACTGTGTTTTGTTTGTAAGTCAATACAAATCCACGCAGGTAGTAACTAAAGTAATGGAACCAGAGTACCTACAAAAAATGTGTGTAAAAATAAATGAACAGGTTCACGCTTCATATTTAAAATTACTTTACAATTTACACTAACAGAAAATTGTCATAGTGTCCATCAATTTAGTCAGGAGTCACAATACAATGTCTACCGACACTCCCGAATGCGCACACTTCGCGGCGATCACACGGAGGCTCAGTTTATCCCTTAATGTATCTTTTGTACATGAAATCAAACATCTTAATTAATGGTTTCACTGAGGCGGAGGATTTGAGGGAGTCTGTTGTTGGTTTCCGGGTTTGGTGATAACGAGGGTCTGCTTTCCGCCCGGGCCGGGTTTCCCCAGCTGGAGCATGTTGGAGGGGATGATGATCTTGTTTCCGCCCATCTGGTTGGCGGAGACGAACTTCATCATGTGAGCTCCCGACGGCAAGCCCTGGGTGCTCTGACCTTGTATCGTAGTGGTGACGGGCATTCTGTTCTGCACGATGGCCATCTTAGGTACCGTTACGGTGATGTACTGCGGCTGGCCTGTTGATTGTCCCCCCACGTTGGGAGATTTCTTTATAATGACTGGCACCGGCCGGAGCATGGTGTTGCTCGTGCCAACTAAAGACTTGGGAATGACCTTTCCGCCTACTTGGGAAGTCTGAACTTGGTGCATTTGACCGCCTTCCATCGTTATTGTTTGCGCTCCCTTGTTGGGTGTGGTGACAATCTTGTAGACAGGGGTCTTCATCTGGATATTGCCCGTTTGTGCGAGGTTTGCCGTTCCGGCTATTTGGATACCTCCAGCGCTGCCTGCCATGACTGGTAAGACGTTCTGGTTGAGTTTGAAGGGGAGGCCTCCCGCTGTGAGTTTGCCTTGCAGGTTTATTACGCTGGTCGTGACAGGCATTCCACCCGCATTCTTCACGAGAACATTAGACGTGCCAATTTTCATAGGAACCGTGTTTGTCGCTATCTTCACTTGAGCATTGTGAGATTGTCCAGAGAGGGTAGTTATTTTGGCAGTTACAGGAGAAGAAACGCTGGTGACCTTTTGAATGTTAGGACTGTTGAGTTTAAGTGGAACGCCAGTAGCTAGCTTCACCGGCATGTTCCCGGTTCCGAGTTTGATGGGAACTGTTCCCGCGGCTCCCGCTTTAACTTGCACGTATCGGGGTCCCGAAGAGATGCCTAGAGAGCCATCAGAGCTGATCAGCAGTTGTGCGCCTCTGTTGACGATAGGGCCCACGGCAGACACGCGAGTGAGAGGCGCCACCGTGGCCATCTTGACGGGCTGTGGGGGCGGGGTGACGGGAGTGGGGATGGGGGCAGCGACGGGGACCGGCTGGGGAGAGAGGACCGGGAGGGGCAGAGGAGCAGGTGCGACGGGTGCAGGGGGAGGTGGCCGCTGGGGAAGGGGTCCGCAGCGCTGAATCTGCAACAGGAAGGTTGTGACGGTGGACTGCTGGGGCCAGGACAGCTCCAGGGAGTGTGTGCCGGCGCGCACGAGCTGGACACGCCCGGCCGGAGGAGGCGGGCTCACCTCCAGGTACCAGAGGTCCTTACAGCAGATCTGATTGTTCCAGGTCTTGCGATATCCATCTCGCCCAGACCAGATGTATAGTCTTGTCTGGATGGCTACAGCGCTGTGTCCTGCTCGAGCCCGAGGGACGCAATCTTCGTACTTGTCCATGGAGATGCCATCCCAGCGCAGTGTGTCCAAGTTTAGGGACGCCAGGGTGTTGGTGCACTTCCATTCCTTTTCGTGGGCTGATATCTTGGTCTCATCTGCCACTAGGGGTACCCAGCCTCCATACACATACATGTAGTTTCCGATGACGGTGGCAGTGTGCAGGGAGCGGGGAAGAGGAGTGGGTCCTCCTAGCGAAGGCCGGGACCAACTGGAGCTCTCAGTATCTAGAATCCACAGGTCTCCCAGACGGAAGCCACTCATTCCACCGTAGATGATAAGTGAAGATTTGCCCTTGGTTTTGTCTGTGTAAGAAACTCCGCTATGAGATTCTCTTGGAGGAGGCGCTTCGCCATTTGTTATTGGCACGTTCCAGGCGGTGGTGGAAGAATTAGGGAAGAGCTCCAGTGTGTACAAATCGTTCAGATATCTCGGTATGTTATTCTTAGGGTCGTCGCTCTCGTTTGCCAGTCCTCCGAACAGATACACTTTTCCGTTGAGCAGCGTGAAACTGTGCCCCAGGCGCGGACAAGGCGGCGGATCTTGCTTAGGCGGCCGCGGCTTCAGACGCTTCCATTCCCAGCGGGATGCTTGTAGCTCGTACAGGTCGTTGGAATATTTTCCGTACTCCACCATGCCGCCGAATACGAGTAGACGCGTTCCGTCCACGACGAAGCCATAAGCGGCGCATCCTGGAGGAATTTCTCCTTTTGTGACAGGGACAAACCATTGGTTCGTTGTCGTATTAAAGACGTGCAATTCGTGAACGATACCTTCATTCCCGCCGCCGAAAACTATCATAAGATCCTTGATAGCGACTGCCCGGTGTCCATGGCGAGGTCTAGGTTGCGGACCTGTCGGATTATTCACTTTTTTCCACTTAAGAACAGCAATATCCTTCATCATTTTTATACATTTGTCACAGCGCTTTCTACCGAGCGTATTCCATAGATAATCATAGAAACTGTAAATACGAAGCTACAGCAACATTACGCGTTCCGTTGCAAGCATTTATGTAAAATAGCTATGGTTGTGCGTAAGAAACCTTGCAACTGATTGAAAAGGCGATTGTTTATACTGCAAAAAAGCTTGTAATGGTTCTCAAGAGTTTCGTTGAACATACAGGCTGAGTGGAAACTGAAATTTTACTAATTATAAAATGTCAATTTTAAATTTATTTTACCGCAGGTAGGTACGCTAATATTTCAACGGAAGTTGAATAAAATAAATAAGCCAAAAATATAAAAAAAAAATTTTACACAAATTTGTGTTTTCGATGAAATAAAATTTGTATTTTATATTTATATGCTTTTATATTATAGTGTAATGTTGCCGACAAGCCAGCACCTAGTTCGTTTTTCGTTTACAAAAAAATAATTCGACTGGGGTACGCTGGTTTTAAATTTTGATTATTTCAAAAAAATTGACTGGTTGCCTCGATAAATTTTATAATTCATTATCACAATCTTGATATTGACATTGGTTAGTGTTAGTTTACCCATGAAATTAATGATAGTTTTTTTTTTTAATATTTAACAATAATAGGAAAAGGTCGCTTATATTAATTTTTTTCCAAGTCATAATATTTTTCACTGGAATTTCTAATTTCAATCAATTATTTTCCATTTCACGGACCTCACAAATATCCCGTAAGGAATATTGTTAAATTATCGATTTTCCAATTAGGTACATTTAGGTCTTAGTTTATATGGGTTTATTTGACATTCTGTACAGCATAAATAAACCAGTCATCTGTAGAGGTTTGTATTGTTTGACAATTTTTTTGCGAATGTTCAATACAGCTCTAAAAGTTTATACAGGTGCGTTTATACACCTACTCTGTCAAAGACATTAATACATAACGTCATTGTACTCTGTAATGGTAGTGTACACGCTTAATACTAATATTTAAAAAAAAAAAAAAACCTTCTGAATAACCATAATTACCATAAAAAAATATTATTTGCATTGTTAAGGATATTACTGCATTTAAAATTTCGATTAAGTAAAATGAAAATTTGCCTTCGTCTTACGGGATGTCAGCTGACTGCATATAAAAAAATGCATGGATTTAAAAAAAAAATTGAATTCAACGTTTTCCATCGCTCCGAATGCAAATAGTTGTCTTTTATAGAACCTATAGGCGAATCAATTTTTTTTCTAAAAAATATTCGTATAGCGTGTCCAGTTATTCCGAATATCAACGCCTTTATTTTCGTACTGTCGGTAAAATAAACGCGCTTGTGTTTTAATTTGTAATTTGTATTATCTAAAAGCCCATCGCCTCTTTGTGTCAGTAAGCGAAAGGAAAGAGTATGGAATCGACATAAACCGAAGCATAGATATATATATATATATAACCGAAGACTATATTCAGAAAAGTCCTACAATGGCTGGTGGGTCAACAACACAGCCACGGACGTATATATAGCTTTGATAAGGGGGGGGTCCGCAAATTAAAAAAAAATATTTAAGGTCATGTTTTCGTGAAAAAAATAGTCAGTCTTAATCAATCAGCCTTTATTTCTACAATCGGCGCGGTGCAATGGGGGGGGGGTCCGGACCCCTAAGACCCCCCCCTTACATACGTCCGTGAACACAGCCCTCGGTTTATATCGATTCCGGACTGTGGGACAGCGATTAGAATGACGACAAGCTACAAATCTGAACCTAGCTTTATATTTTAAACACAATCCATTTAAACCTAGCTTTAGATTTGGGACACAAACCATTGGCGCCAACTCAAAAGTAGCAAAATCCCAAACAAAATAAATCTGACAAGTGAACTCACGTGAAGTTGGCAATTCTAGAACCGTAGGTTATGTTTTTCTAAAGTGGTAGTTTTTACAATTGGTGTTGTGTACAAATTTTGTAGCGATCGTTTTTAAAACTGTCGCTTTAATTCGGTGAAATAACGCTTCGAAAATGTGTTATAGTGTCCAATTAATGAGTGTTGTGATTTTCAAGTGCAAATAATAAAGGTAAATTGCTTAAAGACATGTTTGAAAATTGTGTTTTTGTACAAAAGATCGCCATTTTTGTGATCGCCGTTCTTTGAGATAATAATATAAAAATAATTACTCTAGGAAATATTTTACCGTTGTTCTGCAGGCTCATTTATTTATGTTGTACTTTTGACATTTTTTATGTATTGTTTCCATAATATGTGTATTATTTTGAGCTGTGAGAACGCGCATACGAAAAGTATACCTTATTATGTATTAGCTTCTGTGCTCACGAAAATAACGAAGCTGGAATATTCATCCGGCCTAATTAAATAAAATCATGCCGACAATTGCTTGACACTGAAATTAAGTGATTTTTGGAGAAAAATCAACAATATTTACATGCCAAAAATGGTACTAACTTTCTCACTAAAAATGAGAGCCTAATTCTTAATTATCTGTCATATCATTAATTTTACTTATGTTACTATATTTTGATTGTAATGTACGTCGTAATGATTTATTTAATGTTTTACTATTTTTAATGCCCTGTTACTTCCAAATACAGTCAAATACTTTTCTATTGTATGGTTGCTCTACTTCCAATAACCAATACATTTTCCTTGCAATCATTTTTTGAGTTTATCACAAAAATAGATATTTTTATTATATTATATGTATATGTTTTTATTAATTAAAATACCTCTACAATTCCTTCTTTAGGTCTCTTCCATTATTTTCCCGCTTTTATGGATTCATTCTTAATTTTAATCAACCAATGATATTTTTCTGATCAAAATTTTCCTGGTTCATAAATTAAGTTTTATTTTTTCATAAGTCATGTTGTTGTGAATTTTTCAGATGGCGGTGTGATGATTCTTTTGGTAAAGATGAAACAGTTGACACTTGTGATAATCAAAGATTTTTCTCAAAAATGGATGCAAAGTTTGACGTTGAAAATTTGACACATTAAAAAAAATACGACCCTAAGCAAATAGGTGAGTTGAATATACTTTTATAACACTTTGAATCCTGCCTTTTTTAAAAAAAGAAACATTATACACGGAAAGAAATGTTTTGGAATAATTACACATGCCCGCTAGATAAACCCTGCTTTGCCAAACAAACCATTCAAAACCTGGGATGTAGATCTAAATTATGATGACATACAGCTTTCGTAGTTTGAATCTCAACCCAATAATTCGAAGTTGGTACTTTTTTGTTTTTATTTTGACGAGAATTTATTTTATAAGATAAGTACTTCCGACAAATGTCATATTTGATTATCTATTAGTTAAAAAAGGAATATTCCGTATTATCCGTGCATCAAACTTCGACAACACAAACGTTCCGTATTATCCGTGAGGTGGACTCTATGTATATTTACCAAAGAAACATTCAGAAACATATTTGAAAATCTCCTACTGTCATAGTAAGTGAAAAATTTTGCTCTGTCGTTATGGAGGACTTAGACAGTGAAGGAATTGAACTCATGATGCCTGGATGGGAAACAGATGCAATGCCTACTCAGCCACTCACCGGTGAATCTTTCAATCGATATTATTTTTTTTATTTATTTATTATAAACACAAAGTAATACAATATGACAGAAAAAAAAAAAAATTTACAGAAAAAAGAAAAGTCCCAATAAACTACTTTTTAGTAGTTTGTCAATGGGTGCTTTTACTTTGAAGATATAAAAACACTTATTTTACTTTATTTTGCAGTTAGACTTTTTTTGTGTTAGAGTCTCATACAAATTATTTCTTTCGGCGAGCCAATTCTTCAACATAATATTTGTTTTACCTTTTTTTTTTTTTTTTTTTTTTTATTGTTGTCAAGTTTAATTTGTAGAACTCCATTTTAATTTTTATTTATTTTATGTATTCAATAATTTTATTATTAAATTAATAAAAACAGTTTATTTATAAACAAGTTCTGCTGGTAATTATTATTACGCGTGACAGCTGTTTCGCCTTCTGAGGGCATTATCAAACTGTGGTCATGCCACAAAAAAAATAAATTGTTTTACCATTTGTACACTTTTTTATTTCAGCAGGTAACATGTATGTATATAAGGCTATTCGTATACTGAAATATAATTTTATACCGCAGAATTGCTCTTACTGAGAGAATTTTGAAATTTTGGTAAAAGTACGGAATATTATGCCTTTGTTCGTATAAACTTTTACTTATACGCTAATAATTTAACTAATGAATTTTGAACGATTGAACATGATTTACATTTGTTTTACAGAAAAGTCCCCAGGCTTTAATTCCGTACCTTATAATAGATTCAGCTAATGATAAATAAATTATTCGAAGTGTGCATATTGGAACATAGAACATATAACTAACTAACTAACTAACTAATCATCACGCCGTTTCCCCGCAGGGGTAGGCAGAGAGGACGGACCGCCACACAACTCGATCTTGGCACACACTCTTTGCCTCGTTCACATTCATACATCGTCTCATACATGCTCTTCTATTATTCCGACTCTTCACATGGCCCGACTCAAGTATCTGATTCACTTGGTCGTGCCATGTCTTCCTCGGGCGTCCCCGACTTCTTCTACCATTCACATTTGCATCATATATTCTCCTTACACTCCTTTCCTCGTTCATTCGCTCTACATGCCCAAACCATCGGAGAGTCCCTTTCTTAATCTTACACATCACGCTTACATCAGCCTTGCATTCTTTGCGGATATCCACGTTTCTCTCACGATCGTACATGGTTTTACCACACATTCGCCTCAGGGATCTCATTTCTACAGCATTCAGTCTGCTTTCATCCTTCCTCTGCCAGTTCCATGCCTCACTGCCATACATCAGGGTAGGTACCAGCACTCCATTATGGACGGCTAGTTTCGCGTCTTTGGACAGTTTTTTATTACCGCCAACAGCATTCAGTCCTCCATTAATGGAGTTACCGGCATTCACCCTTCTTTCAATATCTCTATCAGCCTTCCCATCTTTTGTAGAACATATCTTTCATATTATTGTATTTTTTTAACATGACTATCATATAAAAGATTTTGACAATGCGCCACGTATGCAACTGTTGCACATATGTCCTGTGCGGTTTCAGATTTCCTTGCATCTTGTATAATGTTATTTCTGTTAACCTAAGGAACATCATGATATGATAAACAAGATATTGACTATACAGGGTGTTAATGGACGTACTTTACTTACTTTGACCAATGATTCCTGACATTATTTGGAGCAAATTGGTTTAGATTGGAAGAAAAACTGCTCACGTAATAAATTTACGCCCCCTTACGGGAATTACTTTGGAGGGGTTCAGACATACCTTCACCGTTTGTCTCATTTTCGAAAATGTGTAAGAAAGAGGGGCAGCATTATATGTTTAAGAACAAAAGCAAAACAATCGGCGCATTGACATTTGTCGTTTTTGAATTTTTGGAATTCATTCACTATTATATTTATCACAATATTGCTGCAGCTCTTTCAAAAGATGAGAATTCGTACCATACAAAATGTATGAGGAAAAGAATTTTCTTCATAATTTATTTTTTCGTGAATTTTTTCAATGTTTTAATAGCTATGCTGCTATTCGGGACGGTGACAAATCCAACAAATCAAAGATTATAAAAATCGATCCAGCCGTTCTTGAGTTAAGGGCGCCTTCCACTGCGAGCGGAAAAGAGTTGAGCGGAGCGGGGTGGGAAATTAGCGAAATAGCTTTGACCTTCCACCAAAAAAGAGTCGCTAAGAAGTTTGTTGTTTGCCTTCCAATGCCCGTGCGAGAAATGAGCGAGGTCAAAGAAAAATGAGAAATAGTTTTGCCCCTCCATTGAAAACGAGTCAGTATCGCTTTGACGTTTGAAGTGAACAGAGTGATGTTGGTGATGTCAAGTATTGATTCTAGTGAAGATGATTCTGACAGCATGTATGTAATGAAAAAATGTGTGCTAATGTATATTTATAAAAAGATTTTCATCTCAAAAATTAAAACTTTTTTATTTCCGCCAATTTCATCTCAATGATGGTTTTCTCCCGAATTCCCTTTTTCAACATTGCTACATTCTTTGCGAGTCGTATCCTATAAACAAAATTGGCGACTGGCTACAATAAACACCTCCGTCTCGACAAAAAATGCAGTCGAGGCAACTGAATTGACGATAGTTTTTGAGCAGATTCCGCCAGAAACTTGTCGGCGATGGTGTGCGCGAGCGGATTCGTTCGGACCTATTTTAACTACTTCGGTCCGCTCCGCTCACCTCGTTCTTGATGGAAGCAGTTGTATGCAGTTAATGTTTGCGAGTCGAGTGGAGTTCGTACGGACTCTGCTCCGCTCGCATTAGTGGGGCAGACTCGTTCGAACCTATTTAAACTCGTTTAGTCCGCTCCGCTCAACTCGTTCTTGGTGGAAGCACTTGTATGCAGTTAACGTTTGCTAGTCGAGCGGAGTCCGTAAAGAGTCCGCTCCGCTCGCAGTGGAAGGCGCGCTTTATAAATGGTGTAACTAACCCGACTTTGTTTTATATATTATAAGATAAGTTGTGTTCTGTCTAATGGCCAATGGAAGTGTTTTGTATAGCTTTGTTAGCAAAGTTTTACTAAATTGAAGTATCTAAAATATCTTTGGCCAAAAGTTATTTTAGCGAAAGAGATAAGTAAGAGATTATACCCTTCGGTTCTAGTATCTCCAGCCGTTTAGACGTTTGTCCGTTTTTGCCAATTCCACAGTGGTTCCCCAACCATCGAAATCTGTCTTGTTTTATTTATGTGAATACCTCACAAGAGTCTCAACTGCTCCCGTCTGCAGCCAGTGAGGCTATGGGCGCGTTCAGACGTTTCGATTTTTGTTGATCCACTTTTATTGAACGTTAAAAGTTGAATGTGATTATGTTCACACGTTTCAATTTAAGTAGAACCGAATTCGACATTCAAGATGGCGTCAACTGAAATTGTCAGTGCGTGCGTCTCTCTGATGTTCTGCGAGACGAGCTCGAGATTATGAAAAAGCATAAAAAACGTCATATTTGGGCGAGAAAATGGATCATGAGAAGGAGTGAATTAGGCGCATCCAACACAATTTTGAAAGAGATGGCCCTAGAAGACTCCGAAGGATATAGAAATCACTTGAGGATTACAGAAAAATAATTTTGATGAGCTGCTTGCCAACATTTATTTTATTGATTTATTTATTAATCCTAGTTCCTTCTTGTACATCGTTCTAATAGTTTTTATTTTATTTTTTACATCGGTCGGCGTCAGTTCCACAATACCCATTTCAAAAATAATATTATTTATCGCAGTATCACGGGCATTTCTATTTTTGTATACTTCTTTCTTTTGATCCCAAAGACAGGGATGGCTTTGATACAGATCCAAAAACCTGAACATCAAATCATCCGACCATTTCAGATGTTTGACGTTTACTTTTGCCCGCGAAAAAACCCAAGCGAGTGGAAACATGTGTTCATACTCGTCGATTCTCCATGAAACTTGATCGATGAGTCATACCAAGATGGCGATGGTCATACTTGAACGTCAAAAGTAGACGGGCTTTCAACTTTAGCTAGTCAACAAAAAACTTGATCAACTTTGTTGAAAAAGTGTTCACACTTGTCAATTAGCTTTCAACTGTCGAGTTGATCAACAAATGTTGAACCGTGTGAACCGGCTATATGGCAACATTTTTGTCATTTTTACATATTTACTGTCACATATTTTAGTTTAGATCGTTTTAAACACGAATTCCTGCAATTTAATGTATGTTGTACATAGAAAAAGGAAAAAATGAACACAAATCTGACAGGAGTTCACGTCCATTATCTCATAACGATCCCACGAAAGATATAAAATCGCTATTCTGGTCGAATAATTTTAATATTTTATTTAATGAAAATAATATGCAATGTTAATTTATTTGTTTATCTCTAAGTATATTTTTCCGAGAGTTTTATAATCATCTTGACAACATTGTTGTTTAGTAACGTGTCGATATTTTTTGCCCAAAGGAAATCCACGTGGTTGAACATTTCGTATGAAACGGGCTCATTGTAAACTACCCGACTGGTGTTTCTGAGCGTGCGTATCAATCTGTTGACCACCTGAAAGCAAAACAATTAATTTTATGAAAAATGAATTAATAATGGGTTTTTTTAAAATGTTATCTTAAAAAGCTAGACCCATTGTCATAACAATGCAGAATCGCGCTGGGGGGGGGGGGGGGGGGGGGGTAAAAAAATCATGAAATTCGTGTGACGTAATTTATGGATGGCCTCTATTACCATATTAAGTTTACTTTTTTTATGTCTTATACAAATTGTGAATTTTCTGAATTTCTGCATGTTAACCCTCCGCCCGTCTCGCGTTTTTTGTAATGCGTTTTACATGTTATTTTAACTGATTACAGTCAGGTGATAATGACTGCTTTGAGATAAAAATAAATATTAAAGATTAGATATTTATTTTCAATGCAAGAGCTTAAAAATCAACAAGGAACATTTTTTGGTAATTTCGAATCATATTTTTTTAATATAAAACTTTAAAAAAAATCTAACCAATTTCTATCAAACTTATAACTATTTACACCTTCACATAGCACTCTCTTTAGGGTAAATTGCCTTAAACAAAAAAAAAGAAGGTTGATACAGACTTACTATTATAACAACAAAAAAATCAACAAAACATAATGAAAAAACATATAAACTTGATTTTTCATGGTATTTTGTTGATTTTTTGAGCCTCACGCCGAAACACAAGTCTGTATCTCACATCGCACATGCGCAGACTCAATTTTCTCGGCGCTAGCGTCAAGTATAGTCCCTTTTAGGAAGCTACCTAAAGTAAGGAATCAGTGGGAACATTTAAAATGTATATAATTAGCATTTCTGTAAAACCTGGGCTTTTAAAGACCCCACGCGACGGGTCGAGGGTTAATTTCTCATTGTTTCTGTTCATTGAACTTTAACTTTAATATTGGATAATGCCTATAATTGTATGCGCATAAAATCTTGTTGGTGTAATGCTTCAATGGGTAAATAATAATCATTTTAATATTTGACTGATTTTTACAGCTCATTTTTTGTGCCTTCTTCATGCCTCAGAATGGAACTTTAAACTATAGTTTAAATAACCTTTTAAATAATTTTCCAGTATTTACCAAAGTTTGGTATGCTTAACGTGACCATTTGGGCCACGTGGGCAAAGTCTACTGAATTACAGCCTGTGAACTCGGAACAACCGTAGCGTGTCCGTGCCGCAAACCACCGCCGGCCGCAAGGCCCGCCCTTAACAAAAATTCGTTTATGAAGACAAGTTGTGCATCAACTTCCGATTGGTATTTGTCCCAATTAAGCAGATTGGTGTCCCAGATAATAAAATTAAATTACTATCAGTTTCTTTATTTAGTTTCCGTTCTTGGGTTTTGGCCCAAATAACCGGTGTACCATTGAAGCGGAATCGACTGCATTAGATATCACTGCTGTACACCAGGGTAGGTATCAGCTCTCCATTGTGGTCTGCCAGCTTCGCACCTATCACTCCTTTTATTCACGCATTAGTGCCTCATTTCTAATTTATTATTCTAATTCATACCTCAGGACTAGCAAGGTAGTCATTCTTGCCCCAGAAAATGGCTGCCGGCACCTTACTTGCAGAGAGGTTGTATTTGGGCGGTGTTGATTTTTTATATTTTATCATGTTTTCAGCCGTTCCGTAGTTGTACTCTTGAAAAACGTCTGTAAACCAAGAATTATTTTATTAAGCTGACAAAATGAAATACGCTATTATCACAATTGGTATTAGAACGCGATGAAAGCAGGGAAACTCTTGTATTTCTCTAGAACCCTGTTTTATCCTGAAGATTATTTTGTTGTTTCTTTTCATTGGTTTGGGGATATTTTTTTATTATAATTATTTTAAAAATCTATTATCTACAATTGGAGATGTGCTGTGAGAGTCTCACTTGGAAATCTTGTGGTCTTTTTTACAATCTTTGGAGATCCTGTGTGATGGGTCTTTTTGGGTAGAGGAAGGAGTGAACATGGGTCTTGAAGAGACTAGGAGGAAAGAAACACAGAGGCCGGCAAATCATTCCACAGCTGAGCTGTTGAAACTCAAGAACTAGTCATAGAAGCGACCCATGCTCATATGACATGACAACCGTGTACATATGTTGGGTACGCATTTGGCTTGTTTCCCGACAATGCCCCAGCGCTGAAGGAATCAATTATTGTAATACCGCTAGAACAAGGAGAGCATACCTACCTGACGCCTGTGCTCCAAAGATCCGCTTCTTAAGATAGGGGAATCTATTAAACAGACCGCCTGTTTCTGCACAGGGTCAATTTTGAGACTCCAGACCTGAGGTGGCTGCTAAATTCAACAATGTGATGCACTTGCGATGTTGAGAACAGACACAGTTTATAAAAAAATACACAAATAACAACACAATATATCGTTTAAAATAAAAGACAATTAGCATTGTACCATTGCAAATGCATATTATAAATAGGTTTTGATAAAATCTTTGAGGTTAGATCTGTCTTGACTTGATGTCTGATTTATATTTAAAATAAGTTATGTTTTGTCTAATGGCCAGTGGAAGTGCATTGTATAGCTTTGTTGCAAAGTATCTAAAATTTCTTTGGCTAGATTACAGATTTTAGACTTGTAAGACTTAAGACTTTGTTTTTAATTTTTAGAAATTTAATTAAATTTAAATTTGATATGTTAATATCGAGTTCTGCAAGTATTTAAGAAAGTATTTTAGTTACAGCTGTTTCGACTTGTAAGGTCATTTTCAAACTGACTGATTAAGACTTTGTACTTATAATTTTAAGACTGATGTCTTTCTTATTTTAATAATGTACTTATTGACTGTGAATGATGGAGTCACTTCTAAAATACCCACCTTTAAATTGATTTTATACATGTTCCTGCCATTGAGAGCTCCATTGTAACTCCCCTTTCTGTTGCACGCATTGTTTATGAGGATGAGGGTAAGAGCGGTAGGCCCTCCTACAACATGGGTGTCTTCAATGCCCATGTTTAATTATTTATTTCCTCAACTAAAATCCTCTACACAGCATACTCAAAGATGACATATGCTATGAGGAAAATTCCTGCAGTACCTCCCGTGTGGGTTAATACGAAAAAATAATATCTAGAAGAAAATTTACCCAGTGTATTTCAATGAGTGTGAATACTGATTTTGCAGTTAAACTTAAGTAAAATCCAACACGATCGGTTGCAATTCATTTGTGAGATTAAATCACAGAAAAAAACTGATGAAAATAGATTTTCCGCTCAATTTTACGAGACAAACAGAAACTGGAACTCTGTGAGTGGTGGGGAAGGAGGAAACGTCAGGAGGCCACGGACCTAGATCGGCGATATTTACCCTGTGGCACAAAAATAACAGATCACTTCATCTCACTTATTAGTTGCGCCTGACGGAAGGTTAAAAATGATTCTAAATTAAAATTCACGTTTAAAGTTCTCATAAGGCGAACCCCACACGTTCAACATTTATGACGATATTTCATGAATATTGACGGATCACAATAAATATTAAACTTCTACTGATCCATATTGAATCACAATCCATCAATACGGATCGTGATAAGTATTGAACGTGTAGCCTATGCCTAAGAAGTTTTCACGGTTAAAAACCTTTGAAATTAAACAATATCCTGAGAATATGAGATATTTTCAATCCGATATATATATTTTCTGGTCGCTTGAGAAATCCTATAAGAGAGTTTCACTGTTATCATGATTAATTTTAAGGGCTTCTTTCTCCTTTATTCAACATTTCAGACAGTTTTGCAGTGTCCATCATCAGGGCTGCTTCACTATGTATATTCTCCCAACGAATCGTTGTTGAGCCAATTTCTCTTGCTATTTTTTTCTCCATTACATTCCCTGGAAGATACTGACTTGATTTTGAATCATTTGTTACATACCTGTAGCGCCCATCTGAAGAAAATGATCAAATACTTTCAGCGATACCGGTTGAAATTTAGCAACTATTACTGGCTGCATTAACTGTGGAAATAAAATAATGCGGAATAAGTTTAAACAAGTTTCAAATCTGCCATTTTACAGACCTTTATGAACAACTCACAATTACTTTCTCCAACCTTTTCAAAAAAATCTTCTCAAGTATTTTTAAATCCCTCTAAAAAAGAGGCGGGGATTCCGATTTCGAATTTTTAAAGGACTCACCTTTTCAACAATATAACTCTCCCCACCGGCAGGACTATTGGCAAGTTGGTCTGGACTAGTTGGTCAGTCTAGTGCAGGCCGGAAGATAAAACACTCTATGCTGTCGGTGACGGAGGGCTTTTACAGTAGTACAATTTGTTTAGGACAGATGATTTTTTAAACAGATAGAGAAATGATAAAAATAAAATTAGATAAAAATGCACACAAGTCACAAAAATACAAAAGTACAGCGATTTGATAAGTTTACAAAAATACATATATGTTAAGACATGAAACACTTACATAGTCCATCTGCGCCCGGTCCTCTCCGAGGATCAATGACAAGACCTTGAAGCAGACATCCCTGTCGCTGCTGGCGGATGAACAAAGTTTTTGCATCAGGCCCTGCGTTATTGTGCTGTAGCCAAAGGTGCTCAAACCGTAAGGACGTAATGTTCGCTGTAATCACCACGTTAAAAATACATTATACAAGGTGTAACAGCACGTACCCGAGCATATTTGGAGTAAAAAATTTGGATATCATTTTGCTGTCCAATGATATTAAAAAAAAAGTTTTTTTTAGACCATATTTTTTTTTTACCTGCCTACGCCCTCACTGTGCCATCTCAACGCCCCCTAATTTTCTCTGGGTCTTTCTCAAAGTCTCCCACAAGGGGGCGTTATCACCCACGTTGACAACCTTTGGTTTAATTAATATATTTCACCGTAATACAAAATGTGATAGCATGGCTTTTATGATTCCTTATATTCATTAGTCTGAGAGAAATATCTCCCAAAAACACTAAGGGTAATTGATATCTGGGAGAAATATCTCCCAAACATCTATGGGTGTATGATGTGTCTTGGAGAAACATCTCTCAAAAAGACTATGGGTGTTTGGTGTGTGGGAGAAATATCTCCCGAAAAGACTATGGGTGTTTGGTATCTGGGAGAAACATCTCCCAAAAACTCTATGGGTGTTTGTTGTCTGGGAGAAATATCTCCCAAAAAGACGAAGGGTGTTTGAAGAAATGTATCTCTAAAATACTCTCCGCGTGTTTGTTGTCTGGGAGAAATATCTCTAAAAAATGGTGAAGGGGTCGACTCACCGGCAGATCGATCGTCCGTCCCAGCTGGATGACGGTCTTCAGTTTGGGGTTGAGGGCCGCGACGGGCGCGAGCGCTGTGAAGGTCAGGACGCGCGCCGCGACGTCCGGTCTCGCGCTCGCCAGCACAAAGTAAGAGGTCGTACCCATCGAGTAGCCCACGTAGTGCAACCGCGCCATGCCCGTGACGCCCCGCACTGTGTCGAAAATGGCGGGCAGGTCGTAGATGCCGTGCTCGTGGAAACTTATGAAACCAATGAAAAATAAGAGTTAGATGGATACAGTACAGAAAAAAAATTGTCTCGGATATCACAGAAACGTTCACAGCATAGGCGAAAGAAGAAAGAATGAAGGGGAAAGAGATACAGATACCTTAACATTCTTTTTGAGCCTTCTGGCTTCCAGTTTTGGACGTATGCCTTCTTTAAATATCTCCCACTTTTGCGGATTCTTAGCGACCCATCTGATGTGGGCAATTTTTTTTTTTCATTTCCTCACAGAGGCACTGTGGAAAAAAATTCCCTCAAGGCCTATGCTTATGCCTATGTGCCTATGTCTTTTCAGGGAACGGAAGAAGAGGAAGTTCTGGGAAGAAAAAGGTATGGGGTGGGTAGAAATCTGGGTGTTCGGGGGTGATAAACGTATGAATCCATCCCTCCCACTGCGGTGCAAGGCGATGGATGAAGAAAGTGCGGCAGGAGAGGTCAAAATGTCTCCCTCAGCCAGTCTTTCCCGATCCTGCCCACCACGCAGTTGGGAAAACGGTGGGCAAACGCATCCGCCGCCAGGACCTAGACCAAATTCACTCCGTGAACCCGGGCACCCCTGCCAAGTTACCAAACGTGGCGAACCAGTTGGGGTGACCTATGGCCGGGGTGTTGGTTATGCAACAAATGGTTCCCGGGGCGGCATGATTCATACCCTCCTTCCAAATTGTTAATTATCACTTAAAACTATCCCACAACAACAAAAAATTGGAGACCTTTTTTCTTTGTTAAAACGCTCCTCAATTTATATTACCTGAAGTTCCAGAAATCTATATTTGTTCTGTCCATTTTGACATGAAAAGTGTACACGTTGCCACGGAAATTCCCAATCCAAACGTCGAATCCCTCGTTCGCCAAAAGATAACCTGCAACCAAAGATGTTATAGGTTATTGATCAGTGATGAGCATCCCGCGGCCCGCGACCCTTAATCACCCATAATTTTACCACGAAATACTTTTGGCCTTGAAAATCTAAAATCATAACCATCAGAAATTTGGTAGTTTCCTCACCCAGACTTCTATTCCTTCCCATCCGTATGAAGTCCTCTGAGCTGCAGATGATGCCGTGCATGAGCAGTAGTGGCGCTGCTTTGCGGGGCTCCACGTCAGCTCGCCGCAGTCGGTGAACTGTCAGTAGGTATCCGTCGGCAGTACGAGCCGTGTGCCTCTCCACAGTGTAATCGCTGCCCTCGCGACCTACCAACTCTGTCTGACAAATAATCATTTTTGTCACGTTCTATCTATAAATCATGATACAGCTGGTCTGTCAATTAAGAGTAGAAAATATTAAAAATGGAAATACAAAATTTGTAGGCTGGCAACACCAATGTAACTGTCAAATATTCTTTTAAAGCGCAATGACATTAAATACATATATAGGACACTGTAAATCACATTAAAAAAAAACATTGTTTTGTTCTTAAAGAAAAAAATATAATCGAAGAAGCACTGTTGTTAAGGTACCTACTTAAACTCAATGACATAAATTTTTATTAAATAGTGTTTTACAAAGTGATTTTCTTTAATTTAATTTAACATAAATTTGAATTTAACAGTAGGTAGAAAGGAAGAATCACCAATGGCGAGTTTAGTTACACTAATTTTAAATCTGAAATAGTTAAATATATTCAGATCTAAAATTAGAGACATGCTCTAAAGCCCGGGCAACGCTAAGTACTTAAGCTAGTATTAAATAAATATGAGCAATTTCTAACCTGTGCTTTATATTTTATTACAATATCGTTATTCGTCATTATGTTGACACAAAATTGCAAAGGTATAATATACTATATACCTATATGCAATTCTAATTTTAAGATCAATGGATCTAAATTATTTTTTTCCCTTTTATGCCTTTTTAATTTTTTACAAAAATGTAGGTTACACAGCTTTCCATTTCCATCATGAGTTATATTTTTAGTATTGCCATGTGAACAACACTGGCGCCCTCCTATGTTTTCTACTTTTATTTGATGATCTGTAAGTCCGAAAAACGGTTTAATTCTATAATTACACAGGTAACTCTAGTTCAGTTTCAGCCGGAACACGAGCGTTTATTTTATTTTTTATTTATGATCATAGATTTCTTTTACCCACCTCACTAGAAAAAGTCTGTTCCAAGGCGGGTAAATTACATTTTTTTATTTAGTGAAAAAGATATGTATCAAAGTAGACATGGGTATAAAAAGAAGAAAAAGAAATATATATATAAAAAGACAATATAAAATTACAGATATAAAAACATGTGCATTTACATACATGCATACAAACATAATGTTGATATATAAAATCCTTTCATTTAAATTTTGTTATATGATATATTTCTATAAAAAGATTGCATATATAATTTAAAGTTCATATGGAAATAAATATAAATGCAGTAGGTTAATGATAATAATTAATAAGAAAGTATTAATACAGTGGGAACATGATAATTAATACTGTAAACAAGCAGTACCCTGCGTATTTTGATATTATATAATTTCGTGAAGAAATTATGTAAAATGTGTCTATAATATGTACTCGTGCTAGTTATTATTTAGGATATTTCGAATATCTGTTCTTTCCTTTTCAGTCAACCATATTAAATTGGGGTTACGTGAGTTTTTGTTTGTGTTAGGAAGATATTGAAAATGTGTGGAGCTAGGTACGATTCATGTTTATTTGCGAAAGTTGATTTGATATAGGGAACTAGAAATTAATTATTTAGTTTTGCTCTTGTGTTTTGCGAGTGAAGTTTGTGGTGAGATGATGTTTTGATACAGTTTTTATAGACGATCTTTCTTATAAATAGTTAATTTTTGTCTAGTAAATTTTTATCATAATCTGTTCTGTCGGATGTTGGTAAGGTTTTTTAAAAATAATTCTAATTATTGTTTTGTGATTTATTTTAAGAGGATTGAGGAAAGTATCTGCTGCTCCTCCCCATACTAACATACTATACGTTAGAATACTTTGACAAAGTGCGAAATTTACATTTTTTAGTTGACTAATGACACGATGTTTTGTATTGTTTTGATGATGTATAATAATTTACGTATTTTTTTGTCAGTAGATTCCACAAGAGTTTTTCCTCCAGGTATTGGAGTATATTAAGTCCCCATATATGTTGACGGATGGCATCGCTGTTCATGGCCCATCTTCTTTGTTTCTATTATGTGTGGTTCCTACCTGCAGCACGGTGACCGGACAACTCGGAATGAAATCAACTCAGAACCTTCTTTGAAAAGTCATAACTTAAAAGAGAAAATAAAAAATATATTTATAAAAAAAATTGTTAAATAGGTTACGTTAGGTTAGGGTTATGGGCTATTTTAAAATTATTTTTTCATAGCTTTTAACGACTTTTCGAAGAGGTGTTGAGTTGACTTTATTCTGAATTGGCGTGGAACCCTGCAGAACATAGTTAGAAAGATAATATCCCTATTGGCAAACGTTTCGGACGACCTCTCATAGCTAGCATAATTCAACGATATATAACTGATAAGCGTACGATACACAAATAAATGCATAAATATTGGCAACATAAAAGGGAAGTAAAACAATGCAAGGGGATTATGATACCATCTACTAGTTTTGCTATCCGGCTTCGCACGTGATTTGGGTGCTTGTACACAAAGGACGTTTCCGACAGATTTTACTCGACGATTCCTGAGTTCATTTGAAGTTTTAAAAAAAATCCACAATTCCTCTTAAAAAAGTCGCGGTGGCGACTATAGCGGTTTTCAGGCACATATATACCATAGAATTCCAAGAAAAATGGACTATCGATAGAGTTGTGCAATATACAGGTGTACTTGACTTTAACCGGAGATTCCTGACATTATTTGGAGTAAAAAATTTTAATGAAATTTTTTCTCTGCGGTAACTTTTTCGATGTCTTTTTTCAAAATCAAACAACAAAAACTTCCACACTAGATTACTGGTCACTCAGCCGAATAACAACCCCTCACCCCGCTCGTAACTGTCCAATACCTAGTGATTTTTAAATGTTTTTAGTAAAAAAAAACAAACAATTAATTTACATTTTTTACTCCATGTTAGAAATCATTGGTTAAAGTAAATCAAGTTACGTCCTGTACGTAAAATCATTCTAAATTAAATCTAAGTTGTGCAAAATTTGCATAACGTCTGTTTTCTAGGTTAGATCCATTCGTTGTCTCAAGTAATTCCATATGATGCGTGAACCTTGGATAAGTTCCATGCATTCGCATATTATAGATAATAAATGTACCGACCTTTTTCATGTGGATTTTTCCCATCATATTTAGTATGTAGTTTAGTGTAGAGATAATAAATATGACAGCAGAAAAAACTTTTTTCCTTGTGTTTTTTTGCTAAATACAATATAAAAAAAAAATTCAATGTCATACATACAAAATTCATGTAGATGTAGGATTTGGGTGAGGAAACCATTTGAGCCTGCTTTGTGATGAAAATTACTGCACAAATCACGTCCAAAATCACCCTCATTGTTATATTATGAAATCCTGCAAAACAATCGTGTTATTTATAAACAATCTTATATTAATAGTGCTTTTTGTATTCTTTGAAATAAATCATGAAAGTAACGAAAAAAAATTGTGGATCAAAAAATACGCGTGGACGACGGCTGTGACGTCACACCCGCCAACCTTTCTAGGCGATCCCGGTCGCGTATTTCCTAAACCATTACCGGTTCAGTCGCGACAATTTACATTTTCAGTATCGAAATTGAAATATTTAGAAATAAAATTATTTATTTCTAATATACATAGTGGAAATATTATTTTATCTAGATTTTAGAACAATTTAGATTTTTGCAAAGTGATAAAAAATAAACAATTTAGAGGTGTATTTAAAATTTAAATTGTCGCTACCGCGACTGAACCCGTATGCGCTTTGGAAATACGCTCCCGGGTCAGCAGAGGTTCTAGCGACCAGTTAATTGTGTAGGTGAAATCTGCTTATCAGTCTTATACGAACCGTTTTGAAAGTTGTCACTTTAGATAGTTTTAAAAATCAATTATGAAGTTTAACCCCTTGAGCAACTTTAGGAGACATTTGACATCCGAATCAGGCTGGGAGAAATATCTCCCAGATATCCGGGATTTTATGATTCGGAATCATAAAATTCATATTGTACTATGGTGAGATATATTGTATAAACAGTGTTAGAGAAAACTTTCAGTGCGCATACGAAAGCTTACCGTAGAGACTATCCCGAAAAAAAAAGAAATAATTCTATGGAACGACATTTATCATTTGAAAAATAATTTTCTCAAGGTTTGCAAATTTTTTTATAAATATTTTGATGTAAAACGCAAAAAAGACTATAACTTTATAAAATTAAATAAGTTTTTTTGGTTTCGTGTAAAGTGGCAATTACAGTTTACACGATAAAAATCATTTGTAAGGGACTTTAAAAACTTACATTTACGTTCAAAATTTTAATGTTTTTAATGACATACTCGTATATTTGTAATACTAAAATGTGAAAGTCTTTCATCTGCTTTCAAAAACGATGTCTTATTTTAATATACCCTCAAAACAGCGAATTTATCTGGAATAGAATGTAATGCGAAAATATTTTCCGCGCGGTCAGCATTTTAACAGTTCACATAAGAAAATATGTGAACTGTTAAAATGCTGAAATGCAAAATATCAGAGGCTCCAGGGGTCAAATTATACCCCCCCCCCCCCCCAATTTAATCTTGGTGATAAATATATTTTTAAATTTGCACAACTGATAAATGACCATTTATCCTAAATTATTGATTGTTTATCATCAGTTGTGTAAATTTTAAAACAGGTGTTTAGTGCCCAGTTCTGCGATCAGATTCAGAAAAATAAACATGAAATTTTATTTCATACTTATTAAATTTGTGAAAATAATCTACAATACAGGAAACTTGGAGTAGTAGTATGGTTCTGCCGCAGAGAGGTCCATCACTCCTCTTTCTGATACTATATCGTTTGTGAAAAGAAGGTAGAGTTTACCAGTTACTTTACTCAAAAAGCTATCAGCTGTATGCTTTTACTTATTAATGCTCCACAAGAGAATGACATAATGATTGATAATTAATAATTTATTACAGATAAACAAATTCTTACCGGTAAATAAATCACATTTTTAAAATGGCTCATGGCGTGCTACCTGTTGTAATAAAAAATTGGTCGGCTGTGTCCACTGCTGTCCTTACTATGATCTAAATTCTGTTATTCGTTATACAGTCGCGGGAATATTACTATGAACACATTGTACGATGTACACTTATTATTTATTGATTAATAAATTAAATGTGTTTACCTATTACAAATCGTATTAATGCATTCATGTATCTGAAACTACTTCTTGTTAAGTTTAACAATATTTTTATTTGTTTATGAAATTATTACTGAAATATGCAAAGGGGTCCGATTCGTAAAATTCGCACGAAATCACGCATTCCTTTCACAGATGGCTATTAGGTTTAAATTCTCGCTGAACACTGGCGGTCTGCACTGATTTATGCAAAAAAACATTGCCAAAATGCATTTTTATTTTATTTTTGGAAGTTTAGGCCCAGATATTGAATAGTTTCCGATTATTCTCTATGTATTATCCGATGTTTACTTATCGAACATACTTACAGATACATTTTTCGTAACTTTTAAATTGTAACGTTTGTATTCTTTGCCATTCAAAAATATTCCATATTTTACACATTTGTTGTTAAAAACAAAATATAGGATCCATAAAATATATTATTAAAGCTTTTCAAAAATAATGAATCCTCTACTAGACCATGTATTCATAACACTAGATCGAATAAAAATGATATAAAAAATATTCCAAGTTATAAAACCACATTCGGACAAAGAAACTATACATAATTTGCAACAAAACTCCATAACATCCTTCCCCAAGACCTAAAACTAATAAAAAATCCTAATGAACACAAATCAAGAATAAAAATATGGCTAAAAGAGGTCAATGAAAAAACCCTAATGAAGACACTAAAAACGACATAGAAGACAAATAAACCATATTTAAATAACTTTAGTCCGCCTCGGCACAGGACCCCCCAGGGAGGAGGACTAAGAAATACAATATTTTATACTTAATTTCACCATTATATTTTGTATGTAACAATTATTTTATATATGTAGTCGCTAAAATAAAATATAAAATATACGCGTTAACAAAATACAGGTAACATAAAATATAAGATACAAAATATAGTCCACAAAATATAGGAGTTGACATAAAATAGGTACCTAATGTTTAAAATTGTTATTATAATTATAATTAATTAATATAATATCTTACAAAGCCACCGCGATTCACACTTCATAGTCGGGGATCGTCTTTACCTGTATAGGGACATACACAGAGAAACTTTCAGGTTTTATAAAATAACGAAGGTCTGATAGTCACGGGCTCTTGGACTATGACAGGAAGATGTTTAATTTTCAATCTAATACTATGATACGTGAATGTATCTAGTCGGCATAAGGTAGGTAGGGAAAAAAGTATTTTGTTGGTAGGAATTATAATTCTGGAAAAAGGTACAAGGATGAATGCTAGACATCAACACGCACACTAAAAATACTTACATGTTTTGTTATTTGCACTGAACGAGTTTACTAACGGATAGTGAATTTCCCAGATAGTAGCTTGTAAACTCGCTCAGTGTCATCGAGCCTTAAAGAGGAAGCCAAAAGCCAAACATGTAAGTATTTTTAGTGTGCGTGTTGATGCCTAGCATTCATCCTTGTATGTCATATGTCATCCTCCTCGATGACACTAAGCGAGTTTACAAGCTACTATCTAAGAAATTCACTATCTGTTAGTAAACTCGCTCAGTGTCATCGTGTTACTTGCTAACTAGCAGATTGTTGACAATCTACGAAAAAAGTTATAGGTCGTTAACTTTACTGGCCACTCGCTAACCCGTGATTGGTTTATTTATGTTTCAAATATGGCTGCCAATAAACAGCTGATTTCTGACTGTCAAACATCTGAAGAATTAGTTAACGCAGGCGTCGTTATTCTCGCTACTGGCGCTAGCAGCGACCTCAGTTTCCCACGCTGCTGAGCGAGTGGAGAGTTTTGTGTGTCATCATGACAATCTGACTCGCCGATTCACCCGCTATTAAACTTAGTAGATATAAGCTTGTAAACTCGCTCAATGTAATTGAGGCTTAAAGAAAATAGATAGTACCTCAAATATTTACTAGAAAATTAATATTCCTAGTATGTTGCCCATTAATAATTTTACGGCAATGTTTATTTACAATTCCTGCTAGATACATTTACTATTCTAGATATATTATTAACATTTTATCTGCGCATCATAGATTGAAATCTCTACCAGTTGAATTATAAATGCATAAAAAATACAATATTGTCAATTTTATGATGTAAACACATTTATTGCAAAATTGTACCATAAACGAGGAAAATGATTTCGGCGAAACGATCGTAAACTCCGATAATTAGGCACACCGAACAGGTAACACCTAGGAGTGTCATATATACCGATTTGAAAGTAAGCTTCTGACGTCGCTAATGTAAATAAGACTTTTAGATTTCCAGGTCCCAGGTAGGATCAGATTGATTGTCTGCCGAAGTAAGAATCGTAAGTGCATGAAAATAATGATCGTGTAAAACAAAGATTTTTCATATAATAATAATGATTTTTTTCCGATTTCGCTAACCATAATTATTGCAAATAATCATGGCTTTGAAACAAATACAGGGCATATTCTTCGGATTAATAATAATAAAGGAAAACGCTTTGGATAACTCAGAAGCCCTAGAAATAAATTAAAAATCCCTTAATAATAATGAGTCGATTATCAATAAACAAAAAAATATTATCTTACAGACCCATCTTAGATGTGTTCGCTTTCATCGTCTTTCATCTCCTCCTCGCATTCCTCATTAAGCCGCCGCTACCCGAATTTCTACCGATTTCTTACATATCCCCCTTAAACATTTGAAGTTTTTAAGCTCTTAAAAAATATATGTTATTTTTTAAAATAATATCTATACCTATACATTCCCCACGCGCCGAAACGCAAATTATATGAAATTCCCTCGATAGAAAAAAATCGCAAAGTATGCTCCGAAAATTATTATTTTCACGGCTGATTCAGTTATTTTACAAGTTATATGTATGAAAAATTCACAGTGTTTCTTTAAATGCTGTTTTAGGCAGCCCCCAAGAGATTTTTGGTCTATTTTAAACGAGTCGTGTTTTATTAAACATTTTCACAATTTTCGCTTCAATTTTACCGTTTTAAATATTAGCGCACTCTCTTCAATATTCGTAATTATATATCTCTCCATCTTCTTCTTTTTGCGCGGGGATACGGCGCCTTAAGTAAGTTGTATGTAATGTTCACCCATTGTTTTGTAATATCAAGACAGTACATTTTGCCCTGAGGAAGGGACCGTTGTTCTGAAACCGGTCGGCGTATATAAAATATAGTGTTTCCAACAAAGAAAGATTGTTTCATTAATTTTTCATATTGATCGAGGTATAGTTTCTATTTCAGGAACAGCGCCCTTGAGGTGATTTTTCACAAAAACGTGCTATATAAATCAGCCAAATATTACTATGAGGGCATACATTAATTACGTGAGCAGTTTTTCTTCCAATCTAGACCCCCCCCCCCTTGGTGAGATAAATTTGGGTCACTTCGTATATTCTTTTTAAGTACCATGAGATTTTGCTGGACCCCCCCTTTTGAGCATCGTAATTAATGTATGCCTCCTATTATTAATTTTTTTTGTATGAAAAAGTCATCGTGAAAACTATATCGAAATATTGTGTTCAGTTCGGGCACAAGGACACGCCCAAACCACGCTTCTATTTTATTTATTTATTCGGTGATTATGCATTGTTCGCGATTACTGATCTAATCGCCATGTTTAAAAAAATACTAGTTATAAAAAACTAAAACTACTAGTTACTCGTGTCTATTTTTTTATGAATGCTGCATTGGAAACACTTTTTTTTCTTTCTTTTTAAAAATAAGCTCTTTAGGTAAATTAGCATACAGAGTACCAGGCCAATTAACCTCGGACCCGTTAAAAATCACGGGATATTATAATTGTAGGGTTTGTGAAGCTGAATAGTATGCATAAAATAATATTTGCCTTAGGATCGTTGCCTTTCATAAGAAGATATACCATTCGGACGTTAGTACGGTTGTTTCAAAATAATTTAACAATGCATCAAATATTTTAAGTAAATTTTCACCTTCTGTGTAAGTCCTATTCAAGTTTTGTGATCATTTCAGTTTTATGAAGCAACTGGACTGTTATGATATAATAACAGAACTTGAAAAGAACTTACACACAACATGAAAATTAACTTCAAATAATTTATGAATTTTACAAATTTTTGGGAACAACCTATCCTTGGGGTTAGGTTTGTCTAGGTCTTGGAGGTACATGCCCATCTATTGCGTGGCGGGCCGGATCATTTTACCTCTCCAGACGGACTCTTGACATTGTGCCGCAGTGGGAGACACTCCTGGACACATTGACTTCCAGATTTCTACTAATCCCTCATAGCTTTTTCCTTCCAAGAACTTAAAGAATAAATAGGATTTTTTAAATGCAGAAAAATAACGACAACAAGTTTAATAATTTATTTTCAATTATATTTATCAGCGAATTTTTTCACCATTTTGACCACATTATTGTTGAGAAGTTTGTCGACGTTCTTCGCCCATATGAAGTCTACGTGGTTGAACATGTCGTATGGAATTGGCTTGCTGTAAACAACTGGACTCGTCTTTTTTAGTGTGGTTATAATCTTGCTCGCAACCTGAAAAAAAAAATATTAGTCCAAAAGTGATCTAGGCAAGATGGGTTCTTTTACACACTATTTAAAGTTGTTTTCGGTCATACAGTTTAAATATTCATGTTTAAGTCTACTATCTATATTTTTATTAATGTTGATATTAAAGTCCCCTGTTAATATGCAAGTTTTGTTTTTGAAACTTAATATTATATTTCGTATTTGTTCAATGCTAAAGGAGGTAGAACAAAATGTCATAATACCCCAAAAATAAATCACAAATAATTGAATCTGATGCAAGATGCATATTGTGAAATTATCGGTGATCGATAGTTTTTTCTTTATGTGAATACTGCACAAAAGTCCCAACTGCTCCTACCGCCTGGAGCCGGTGAGACTATGCCACCCCATTGGGATATGTTACGAGGCGGAAGGTAAGTAAGGAGGGGAGATGGGTGAGGAAGGTAGGGAAGTACCTGACTATTCAGATCTAGTCACCAAACACGGCTAAAGCCGTTTCAAGCAACGTTTCAATTCTGGATGGTGGTCTTACACCAGGGCGATACTTTGAGAGTGTATTCCAACAGAATGGTGTGTATGAGACAATGTATGAATGCGAATGAAGCAGGGAATATGTTCCAATTAGTTGGGCCTTTTTTTTAAATGGTATAATGTCACGAATTGTTATCTTACCTCAGGACTGGACAATTGATCATTTTTTCCATAGAAGACTGCCGTGGGCGCCGTATTTGCGGTGAAATTATACCGGGGCGGTTCCGGCTGTCCATACTTCTTCATATTCTCTGTCTTCCCATGGTCGTACGCACCAAATACGTCTGTAAAATCAATAATAATAAATTATTCATTCTCTCTAATCTCAATTTGGGAGGCGGGTATGGGTACCGCTTCCCCGGGAACCATTTATTGGATAACCAACATCTCTGCCATAGGTCACCCAAAGGGGTTCGTTACGTTTTATGACTTAGCAAGGGTTGCCCGGGTTCACGGATGAGTTTCGTCCAGGTCTTGGCGGTAGTTGCCTCTGCCCACCTACTACCGGGACAATTCTCACGCCATGAACCCGGGCACTCCTGCAAAGTCACCAAATTCGAGATAGTAAATATTAGCGTTGCGACCTACTTGGCCGCCAATTTTGTATAATCGTTTGGACAGAATGTTCGGTATATATTTGGATCTGTATGCCAAGTTCTTCTCTTGGTTATTTTGTTTAGTCGTTGGAATAACCTGAATTACTTCTACTTCCATCATTATAAGCGGAACGAGTTGCTTGTGCTATGATGGCGGACTTAGCAGAGGATTGAACCCGTATTCCTCTTTCGTATGGTGGGGGGTCAGAGGGGGACATCTAGGTCTGCCAGCCATTGCCTCAGGCTTTACCCTGGGGACCTCATCAATCCCGCCGGGGAATGAATGGAGGGGGCATTCGTTAACCACATTGAACCCGTGACCCCTTGTGAATGATGAACCCGATGCATTTGTCCATTCGGCTACTGACCGTTCGTTCAGTTCGGTACATACCTGTGCCTCCCAATTGAAGGTAATGGCCCATCAGCCTGAAGGATGCGGGTTGAAGTCTGGCTATTATTAATCCCTGCATTGTCTGTGAAGATAATTTGTAAGATTAGTTATATTAACATTGAATGTTATGAATTTACAAAACATTTTAAATACGAGGGTAAGCTGAAAATTAATGCTCACAAGCTTGTACAGCGCGAACAAAATGACCTTCAGAAGCGCGCCAGGAGGAATATGGAAGTGACATTCTTCCTCTATAGGTACGCGCAAGTTTGAGGTCGTTGAATTCGTCTTATTTTGAGAAGCGGAAGTATGGAGAAGTGTTTTACTCTTATGTCATAATTTTATACTCATAATTTTTGCCTTTGCAAAACCTGAAGTTGGAACCGATTCCACACCCTTTTCACTCCCCCGATCTCTTGCCTTGTGATTTTACACACCTTAAGGGTAAACATTACACCTCGGACGATGAGTTGAAGGCAGCTGTCAAGTCCTGGATTCGAGAAATGTCGGAATTTTTTTTCACGTAATGAAAAAACTTGTTTAACTTTGGGAAAAATGCGTTAGCCTTAACGGTGACTATGTTAACAAATAAATATATGATTTTTAAGCTTATGAATCGTACTTTAATGTACTTTCTGCCCGATCTTGCTATTTGTTTTTGTTCGTGTTTTACAAGCATGTGTGCATTACTTTTCAGCCTACCCTAGTATGTTGAAATACAACTTTTGGTAAATTGAGGAAAGTAAAAGAGTGAAGATTGGTGGAAATTTTATAGTTCTGGCAACTTGGCATAGAAGATTCCAGTGCTAGTATCTCGTTACATTTATAGAGTTCTCCAAGAGATGTCTCTAGTTTAAAGGTTCGCCCCTCCAGTTAAATACGGAGGTGGGCAAGTAGTTAGGTTTCTAGCAGTAGAGAGATTTTGAGAGCATATCAGATAGAACGTCATCCTCCAGGTCGTCCTACACGTTCAAGAGTTTCCAGTCTAAAGAAATAAAGACAAACGTGGTGTAAATTTTATAAAATTGATAAATAATAGTGTATGTAAAAACCTCAATAATGAACTAAAATTGACTTAAATGATATTTAACAACCATAAAAAGTTATTCGTCAACATTTTCCAATAGGGATAATTACAATGCAATGTTTTATTCCAGGATGGAGGGGGAGGATAGTGCAATCCCACATGCCCCATAAAGTTATACGTACATATTTACACATAAGATTTTAAGTAGAAAAAAATATCAAGTATATAATAGGAAAAAAAACATAAGCGATAAAAAAACAATCAATTATAATGTAGGGCGTGGTCCGGGTGACCTCGGGCCCAGCGCTCACTCAAGAGTGGCACTTGTTGCTGGAAGTGTTATCGGAAGCCATTAGCCGCATCCTCCAGTGACCCGGTGTCTCATCAGACCGGCGAATCCGTAATCCGTAATATTAAAATACGTTATGTTACAAATATTATTTATATGCCCTAAAATGTAAGTAGTACCTTACTTACATTTGAGGGTAACAACAAATTCTATACCATAACTATACGCGCGGCCCGTTTCATACAATTCTTAATTTTGGATTTGAGGCCAAAATTAAGAATTGTATGAAAATTGTATTCCCAATATCGGCGCCTGACTATGCAGGGACTAGCTCGCCTCAAGTGGGGAAATAGACAATGTGAATACAAAGGACCATAGGGCATTGGAGGTTATCGCTTACCCTCCCTGGTATAAGTAATAGATGATTACTCATTCAAGGCTTTCGCAAGATTATAATTTTGTTGTTGAACGAAGCTACATTATTTATTTTGAATTAATCTAGACCTCCAGTGTCCCTGCATACGTTTTTAGTAAGCAGTATGCAAGTGCTTAACAGTGCATAGTGCATTGGAGGTTATCCACCACTCACCCGCCCTGGCATAAGTAACAGATGGTTACTCCTTCAAGGCTCTCGCAAGATTCTAATTTTTTTTTGTCAAATGAAGCTACATTTATTTATGTTGAACGAATCTAGACCTCCAGTGTCCCCGCATACGTTGTTAGTAAGCAGTATGCAAGTGCTTAACAGGAAAAACAAAATGCATAAAATAGGTTAGTAAGACAAAGATAAATAAAAGTGCATAGTGCAGTACTTACTTGGTCCATCTGGGCCGAGTCTTCCTTGAAGACTAAGGAAAACCCAGTAAAGCACAAGTCCCTTTTGATTGTGTCCGCTGAGCAATAGAAAAATCTCAGTAGCTTCTCAAGGGCCGGGTGGTACAATAAAGGATCGAAACCCATGGCGCGGAATGTACTCTGAAATTATAGACGTTTAAGCAAAATTGATTATTTATTTACCTGTGTTTTTTCTATTATGGTTTATTAATGTAATATTTGGTATTATTCACATTCAAACACTTTCAGTCCTGTGGGGGTATTTCTCAACAACAATAGGTCCTTGAAAACTTTTTCCTTTGTATTTTTTCTTTGTCTTTGTCTTTTTCCTTTTGTCCTTTCAGTCCTGTGGGGGTATTTCTCAACAACAATAGGTCCTTGAAAACCAACTGGTTTATTATGAGTTTACGTATTTACAATACATAATTACGCTACAAGTCACACGACCTGTCTATACTAGCGGCTAATTGAATCTGAAAGGTAGACTGGCCCGAACCACTCTCGAAGGCCACCGCCTACTCGGGCATCCATGTCGGCAATCGATAGATATCAATACATAATTACGCTACAAGTCACACGACCTGTCTATACTAGCGGCTAACTGAATCTGAAAGGTAGACTGGCTCGGAAAAAAGGTAGTGGTTCGGACCACTCTCGAAGGCCACCGCCTACTCGGGCATCCATGTCCGCAATCGATAGAAGCATTTTACTTGCTGGCATCTGTCGGCATCACTTAGAAGTTACAATTAATAATATCCGGTGTCTTTCTATTACAGTGGTTGTCATATAGTCGTCATATTCGCACAAGAGGTTGGGAGAAGGTTAGCCCCTTAGGCCTCTACCATATTCTGTCGGTAGGTCAGAATATTTCCGTTTTTAAATAAAATCCAAATAAATTGAATATTTGTAAATAGATCCGAAAACTAAAAAGTTTTTTCAAAAGGTGATGAAATACGCTTTTAAATTTTATCTTTAGAATTAACCACGTAATGTTTTTAATATAAAAATATTGAAAGTAAACTTTTAAAAGTTTTAAAAATGGCTCGCCATATTTTTTTTCTAACTAAAATAACTGGTAACGAAACAAAAAACATATACAAACGTTATCATCACCTAACTTTTTTTGTCGTTTCATGTAAAAATAATTACCTAATAAAAATTCACAAAGTATCATGAATTCAAATTGCGGTCGGAAACTTTGGTTTTATAAAGGGGTAGATTTTAATTAGTTTATGGTTAACTTTTAGATTTGAATATAAAGCTTGGTGTTTCCTCTTTCAAACACCGCTTAGAGCAAGTTTTTCACTATGATAGTAAGGGAGGATTTCTTCGATACCTATATTAGTTGTTCCCAAAAGCGAACACATTAACCTGAGGAATTAATGAGGGTGGTTAGGTTACGTTGGGTTAGTAAGCTCAGTGAAGATGTCTACTCTGAGCTTGAGGTGCGACTTACCTCTAGTCCGAGGTTCCCCAGGAACTGCATCATGTCCCTCAGTCGGGGGTTGAAGGAGGCGACGGGCGCGAGCGCGGTGAAGGACGCCACACGCGCCGCGACGTCTGGTCTCTCGCTCGCCATCACGAAGTAGGAGGTCGTGCCCATCGAGTAACCCACATAGTGCAAGCGCGCTGCTCCCGTCACGTTCTGCACCGTGTCGAAGATGGCTGGCAGGTCGTAGATGCCTTGCTCGTGGAAACTTATGAAACCAATCACACGTCTTTATTAATCAGTATTATTATTATCCATTTTATTATCTCAAGGATTCGAAGGACTAACGATTTCTCCAATGGTCCAGTGGACCTCACGAAATATAATATAACTCATGCGAGGTCTGTTAAATAAACTCGTCGTCCCCCTGTCTCGATATCGGTACCGTCAAGTAAAGTTCACTACGGTTTGTAGCGTAGCAATTTTGAGATTTTTATGCACAGGGACTTTGATTTTTATTTTTTTTTTGTTAAGTTTAATTTGTAGAACTGTTTATTTATAAACATCCGGAGTACCCCAGGGGTCTGTTCTGGGCCCACTTCTCTTCATCCTCTTCACAAATGATGTCGCTAAAAAATTATCGAATCATCTGGTCTATTATCTCACTGGTACCCTGATAATCAGCAAGTTTATTTTTACTCCTTACCGGAGGAAATACATACAGTCTAAAAACTCGCATCACTGAGTGTCTAATAGAAATCACTTGCTTGATGACCTCAATTAGATTGAAACTGAATCCTTCAAAGGCTGAGTTTTTCTGGACTGCCGCAAATAGGGTGACAATCTGGACGCCGATTTTCTTCTCAGAACTGTAAGCACGGGGTTCTCTCAATTAAGGCAAATTAAAGTAGTATCTACTAAGAAACTTGCCAACAGAGACGACTAAATTGCTAGTCAGTCAATTCGTATGTTGTCTCACGTCTAGATTATTGCAACGATGTGCAAGTCTCTCTAAATATCAAATCAACAAACTATAATAGTTTTTCAACGCTGCGGCAACACTCATCACCGGCGTATCTAAATAGTCCCATTTTTCAGAGCATCTCAAAAATCAAATGTCCTGAAAGAATCCAGTTCAAGCTCTCCTGGATGGTATTTACGGAAAGGCTCCGGCTTATTTATCGGAAATGTGTATTCTAGAAAATTCTAATTCTCGACAATCAACCTTCAGGTCAACAGCATCATCAGCTATCGGAAAGTTGAAGGAACCAAAGCGCACACAAGATACTTAAGACGGGTAGTTTAAAAAAATTTGACATAAAATATTTGTAGTTAATCTTCACGTTCTGTGTAAGTACTGTTCAATTATGTTATTACATCATTAGAGGCCAGTTGCTCCATAAAACTGAAACAATCACAGAACTTATAGAACGGGAAAATTAACTTAAAATATTTGATGAATCCTGCAAATTTTTTGAAACATCCCATCCTTAGGTTCGGTGAGCGTGCTATCACAGTGTCAGGATCTAAAGTCTGGAATGGGCTGCCACATGATAAAGAATGATCAACATACTCGGCGGAATTTAGAGCTAAACTTAAAACTCACTTATTTAGACAATCTTACCTTCATCTTCACTCCCCGCGACATTGTAAATACCTAATTGTGTAAAAATATATCCAAATTCTTACTTGTAATTTTTTGTAAAGGTCATTTCATGGAAATTATAGACTGGAATATTTAGTACCAGACTAGGAGTCTGGTGTGTTAAACTGTATCTCTCCTGTAATCGTATAATGCTATCATTGCATAATGATATGCTTGTGCTTTACTTACCTGTAGATCCAGAAGTTAGGATTAGTTCTGTCCATATTGATATGGTGGGAATACTGGGTGCCGCGGAAATTGCCTAGCCAAACGTCGAATCCCTCATTGGCCAGGAGATACCCTGAAACCAAACATGTTGATCACTGATTTTCAAAGTGGAAAATTCTGAATTTTTTAAAATCTTAAAATGTGAGTCTTGGGTAACCCCATTGTTAAAGTCTTATGCCGCTTTAAGAAAACGGGCAATACGGATTCGCACAATTAATCAATCACAAGTGTTCGTGTCTTTTTAATTTTCTTCGATCGACTTATTGTTAACCGAAAAATCAATCTATGTACTTTACGCGTACCTCACCAGATATCGATTGTTTTGGTGGGCTTTGAAAAATTAAAATTTATATACTATATATTTATTTTTATTTTACATGAGCACAGGAAGCCCTGAGGAAAATAAATTCCCTCAGGGCCTATGCCATCTTTGGGGATGCTGTGTGGAGGGTTTTTTTTTAAAGGAAAGTAAGGAGAGGAGAGTTCTGGGAAGGAAAGGGGTTTAAGGGGTGGGTAGGAATCTGGGGTTCAGTATGTCCTGGTCATCCGCCTCCAAGACCTAGACAAACCTCACCCCATGAACCCGGGCACCCCTGCTAAATCACCAAACGTAGCGAACCACTTGGGGTGACCTATGGCAGAGGTGTTACAAATTTTAGGTGAGGTAACACCTAAAATTTGTATTCTGTATAATAGGTTAGTTATAATATTCTCCTGACGAAGGAAGGGTGCTTCCGAAACCGGTAGAGTGTTTTAAAAAATAAAAGTGGTCTACAACAAATTTATATGTGTTTCAATTGTAAATTATGGCGAGCCACAAAGTTAATGCTTTTTACAAATATATTTTTATTTTATTTTTCCGATGAACCGCAATTTCGTCGGAGTGTCCTATTGAAAGCGGCGTACACCGCAAACCATACTTTAGATTCGTGTACAAACATTTGTATACAGTTTTCTATATGTATACATTGACTATGAGTTTTAATTTTTTTTTAAATCCATTCATCGTTTGCTTGAAAATGATTACGAAAAATACCCCTTTAACGCCAACGCACAGTGGGCTGCCCCCTTAAGATAGAAGGTGAATATTCATTAAAAAATTGATTGGAGTTCCGAATTTTGCCGAACTACACTCGTACCAGTCTCAAAGCCGTGAAGTTCGGCATCTTCCCCCGTTTCGTCTTCATGAATGTAGAAAGAATTGGACTCACCCAGGCTCCTATTCCTCCCCATACGTACAAAGTCCTCTGCGCTGCAGAAGATGCCGTGCATGAGCAGTAGCGGCGCTGAATTGCGAGGCTCCACGCCAGCTCGCCGTAGTCGGTGAACCGTCAGCAGATAGCCGTCGGCAGTACGGGCCGTGTGCCTCTCCACGGTGTATTCGCCGCCCTCGCGACCTACCAACTCTGTCTGAAAAATAATACATAATAAATGTTGACACCTTGTAACCATAAACCATAAACAAACTTTCAATATTATCCTCTCAGGTCTCGTGCATATTCTGTCAGTAGGTCAGAATTTTTCCGCTTTGCAATAAAATAAAAATAAATGAAATATTTCTGAACGTATCCGAAAACTTAAGACTGTTTTTGAAAGGTTACGAAATACGCTTTTAAATTTTATTATTACATATTTTTTTACAGTAGCTCCACACAGTAGCCCCCGAGAAAAACAATTTACCTCGGGGCGTATGTCATCTTTGGGGATGCCGTGTGGAGGATTTTTTAAGGGAAATGAAGAAGAAGAAGGTATGAGAAGAAAAATGTATGAGGGGTGGGTAGAAATCTGGGGTCAGTGTGCCCAGGGGTGACGGACGTATGAATCTATTCCTCGCACTGCGGTGCAAAGCGATGGGTCGGGAGAGGTCAAAAGGCCTCCCTTAATTGGTCTCCGCCGATCTAGCCCGTCACGCATTGGTTGGACAAACGTATCCGCCACCAAGACCTAGACATACCTCACCCCATGAACCCGGGCACTCCTGCTAAGTCATAAATAAACGTTTAATTCCTGTGGGGAATCCCAGTGAAGGCATAAAAAAGACAATAAACATACGTTCGTTAATACAACAATACTGTAGCTCTATCGAAAGGTGAGATACACAATGTACGTAGGTCTGTTTTCTCCAAAGGAAAAAAAGTCGTTATTTTCTTACATCTCTCTCACACACTGCACCGTGATGTCTCCGTAGACCCCTACAAAGCCGTGACGATAATTTTGAAAGTATGGAATAAAGTTACAATGAATATATTTAATGCCCTGATGGTTTTTCTTTTGTTCGATTGCTACTCAAGTTAGTCAAGTTTCCACCTATCTTATGGGGTGAGATGTAATCGGAGGAGCCTCTCTCCTTTAATCCCGGTATTTTCTAATTCACATTGGCCGGGAGACCTGTTGGTCTTCGGACCCTTAAGTAGCCGCATAAGAAGGGACTGCAGGCGGGTGTTACTGTCGGTGCGCGTAAATCCATTCAAAGATGTCAAAAGGAAAAGGTAAATAAATTCGTCCAATTCCGCTTGCATTGCCTTTGAGACCAGAGGTTTATTGTATAATTATATTTAGCTTCCTATTTATGCAAGTAACGTGTCTTCCGCACTGGGGACATTATCATACTTATCACGATATGCAAGGCCGTCTCAAGTCCCGAACGTTGACCGAAGAATAAACAAGGTCAACATTTTTTTTACTAAATTGGCAGTGGGAATCGGAAAAACCAGTTTCATAAATACTATTGAAACCAGTATATAAATATTTTTTTAAAAAGAAAGACAAATATTCCCGGGTTACAAATAACCCGCAATTAAATGAAAAAAAAAGTATTATTAGGTTCTACAATGTTTTAGTTTTTTATTATTGTGACAGCTGTTTCGGCTTACGCGGCCATTTTCAAATTGTGGTTAGGCCACTTATTTATATGCCTCTATTTACCCCGCCCAATTTCAATTTTTATGGTGCCTAAAATGTTTTTTTACCGGTTAAACCAAAGGTTTTCAACGTGGGCGATAACGCCCCCTTGTGGGCGTTTGAGACTTTCAGGGGGCAATAGAAGACCCACAGAAAATGACGGGACGTTTAGATGGCACAGTGAGGGCATCGGCAGGTTAAAAAAAATGGTCTAAAAAAAAACAAAAAAAACACTAATCACGTCCTAATAAAGCAAAGTAAACTACAAAATTGGTTAATTTTTGTTATTGTATGTTATGATCATTTTTATCACTTGTGCGAAAAATCACATAATTCGGTTGTTCGGGAAGTGGATGAAAATTGAACTGAAAGATTCCATTACTTTCAGATCTACGTTAAATTGGATGATACGAAATTTTATATTTTTATTTTGTAATATTACCATCATTATTAAGAATTGGCAACATATTATGAATACAAGAAGGACGGTGGTAGCAACCTGGTGCTTAAAATACAAAATAATTGTTTTTTTTTCTTCCTAAACAAAAAGGTATAACTGAATTATTGATTCCGTGACAGTTGAGCCCCCCCATTAGTAAAAAAAATAGGGGCTCTAGAAAAAAAAAATATTTTCAAAGTGTGCGGTGGGCAAAATAAGGTTGAAAACCTATGGGTTAAACCGTTTTACAGGAAAAATAATTATGACAATAGATTCTTTATTTTGTGGTGTACCTACTTTGAAATTTTCCCTACAATAAACGTCAATGTGTTCTTAATTGTTTAATAATGACGTGACTTATTGATCTATTTATATGTGTTATATTTTTTATGTCTCTTGAACTTCCTGAGACGTGGGGAACAAATAATTTTTCTTACTTTATTTATAAATTAATGTTATATTAGAATCATTCGTTCGTTTGTTGATTTCTATTTGTTCAAGTAAATTTAATCTAACGTTAAATCTGTCTTTCTATGTATAATGGTTTAGGCTTATCCCTACACTATTTGATTAACTCCTACTATCATCATTATAAGCGGAAGATGCAGTTTGACGTGTGAATTGCGGAAGACTTAGCTGCCATAGAACCGGTAGTTATAATACTTACGAAGTTCATGTAGGTTTCAACCGGCAGGATCAAGGCAGCAGTGTCTGCCGGTTTCGCCAGGTAGGCCACCGCGGCAAACACGAACAAAAACAATTTCATTGTTATTTTTTAGAATCTGCAAAAAAAAACAGGAATAGTAGGGAGCTTTTATTAAGTGGCATAATTATAATTTATCCGATTAATTAACATTGTAAGAAGAATATACGACGCAAATGTGAATGGTAAAAGAAGTCGGGGACGTCCGAGGAAGACATGGCACGATCAAGTGAATCAGATACTTGGGTCGGGCCATGTCAAAAGTCAGAATAATAGAAGAGAATGTATGAGACGATGTATGTGAGTGAGGCAAAGAGTGTGTGCCAAGACCGAGTTGTTTGGCGGTCCGTCCTCTCTGCCCACCCCTGCGGGGAAACGGCTTGATGGTTAGTTAGTTAGTTAATTAACATTAATTATTATTACCAGGCAATTAATATTAAATTTAGATCGTAAATGATAATACAAGAAAAACAATTTTACTTGGTTATGTTTTTTTAACATTAACTCCACACAGGAGGCCCTGAGGAAAATAATTTCCCTCAGGGCTACGTCATCTGAGATGCTGTGTGGAGGATCTTTTTGAGGAAAGAAAGGAATGAACATGGTCTTGAATAGAGCGGTGTTGGAGGAAGGAGGAAACGCAGAGGCTGGCAAATCATTCCACAACCGATCTGTTGAACTCAAGAACGAGTCGAAGAAGCGACCCGTTCTCGTGTGACAAAGGTCAAACGTGTACATATGTTTCACGACTATGCACCGGCGCCGAGGAGATCAATGACGCTTGTTCCTCGGAGCATCTTCCATTGAAATACCGGTAGAACAAGGATAGCATTCCCACCCGACGCCTGTGCTTTAAAGATTGCAGTCCGTTTGTTAACATGGAAGAATCTATCAAACGGACCACCCGTTTCAGCACAGAGTCGAGGGTATTTTCCAGGTATCTCCAGACCAGAGGTCGCTGCCAAATTCAACCGTGGGGCGCACTTGCGATTTGTACAGGGTTAGCAGTTGTGTACTATTAAATTATCTGCGGGCCCTGTACAGTACGCCTAGTTTCTGAGAAGCTAACTTAACTCTGGCTTCAATGGCGCCCCCTATCTGAGCTGGTCACTTAGGGTTGCACCAAGCATATCAACGGAGGGCCTGTTCGGAAGATTGCTTCCGTTGAAGGAGACTCAGGTTGACAGCTTAGAATAATAGTAGGGGAGGAGACCAAGCAGGGATTTTGGGTTTTACTCAAGCGCGTCAGATTAACAAAGGGGAGATACCTCGCACCCTGTTACGGACTACCATCATATATGAACCCATAATGTTGATGGGTGCGGCTAGGACAATCGATCAGATTAGTAAAAAAAATCGATTCCCAAAAATACTCGAGCGTGTTGGAGGATAACACAAGCGCCATGTGCGCGTGTTTCGTGATCCAATTATTTACCTAATCGAGGCTTAAATTTCCAATGCAAAACTGTGTTTACGAAATGCAAGTAGGATGGATATCTACGAAGTTCAATTCTTTGGTTATCGGTATCGCAATAAGAATTGATGAAAACACTACTCACATAGTACTGAGTACCGCAAGGAAGCGTACTAGGACCGATATTATTTCTAATATACATAAATGATATCGGTAGCCTAGGAACGAGAGGAAAAATCATAAGCTTTGCTGACGATACAGTAATTGTATTCAATGAAAAAGATTGGAGAAGTACCTACAAAGAAGCGGAACATGGGCTTGGTCTACTGCGAAACTGGCTTAATCGATATTTCCTCACACTTAATGTCAATAAAACAAAATATCTGTCATTTTCTATAACAGCCAGACTTTAATCTCAAATTACATACATGCCAAGAAAACTATCAAAATCAAAGCTTATCATGCCACTGTCCTACCATAGCACACTCCAATAGTATCAAATATCTTGGTATTGAAATTGATGATAATCTCCGATGGAACGCACACATTGAAGTAATCACAAAAAAACTCACCAGGTACATTTTCTTCTTTAGAGCCATCCGTAACATCCTCAACATAAACGACATTAAGAAAGTGTACTACGCTTTATGTCAATCACAAATAGAGTACGGGATAACTGGATGGGGATCTGCCTCGAGCACTCACATGGACCGACTCAATATAGCCCAAAAAGGAGTACTAAAGACAATTTTGAAATTACCGGTTAGAACTCCGACAGAAGAATTGTTTCAAAGCATTCAAGTCTACAACATACAAAAACTTTATGCATAAATATTTTATTTAAAATTAAAAAAAACATATCAGAATACTCCACTGTCCAACATAGATACACAACCAGGGCAATAAACCAAAATATTCTAGCTACAGCCAGTTTGAAAACATCTTTTGGACAAAGAAATAAGAAATTCAATGCGACAAAACTATACAACGCTCTATCAACTCAAACAAAAAATATAACAGAAATAAATAAATTTAAAACAAAAGTAAAAATATGGTTGAGAGAACAAAGTGAAAATGAACTATCAAACATACTGAAGACCATGTAAAGACAACTGGGTACTAAATACAAATGTAGAAAAACTACAGGCCGCCTCAGAACAGGAAACCCTAGTGAGGAGGACTGTGAAAAAAAAAATAATGTACCTTATAATACCTTAATATAATATAATTTATAAATACATTATGTAAAAAAAATAAAAAAAAATAGATGCATTGCTCGCGTGTAGCATGTTTCGAACTTGTTATTCTACTTCAGAAAATTAAATTAAACTAGTAACATTTATTTACTACCTAACTTATTTCAAGATGTGCTCAAACATGGTAATTTCATTAATAACAAATTGCACGTATTCGTTAATAAAAAAAACTTTAAAATATACTCACATTTATTTCGTAGGTACTAATATCACTGTTAACAAAAGCTTTGCTTGGTAACTTATTTGTTGCACTATCTCCCAAATAACAAAAATTACGTATAATTATTGTTATATCTGGACCACTTGCAACTTGCAACCACTAATACATTAAAATATCACATAAATTTGATAAATAATATCAAAAGTAACTTATTTTATTTATTATATTTGTCAAAAAAAAATCATCCCCATACAAGATCTATTTAACTTTAGCGATTTTTTTTTTATATTCTGCGTCTGTTTTACTGGAAATACATAGAAAACACTACGCTTTAAAAAATCTTGTTTTTTGGGTTATTTTGAACTTGTATTAACTACCCGCCTGCTCAATAGCAACACTGCGAGTGTACTTAGGGATTTTGTGTCTAGTTCTTTTATATCAATGGTTGAAAAAAAATTATTTTCATGCAAGCACCCCAAGATGTTGTTTATAATAATATATGGATTATTCATTGTCATCAGAAACCAGTTGGTGCGTGACTCCGTGAACAGACAAGTTGATGTTGTTTGGAAACATTGAAGGTTTTTATTGGGTCTCATGTGATGGTGGTTTTGTAATTCTTGCTAGATGTGTATTGGCCTCATTCAAGGATGATCTGCCTGGAAGTGTGAGGGGAAATCGAAAAGTTTTAACTGCGTAAACAGGTATTACTGTTTTTTTTTTTTATTTATTTTAATTTAAATTTTATAATGTTATTATTAAATTATATTTAAATTTAATGAAATTCTACAAATTAAACACAAAACTTGCATCTCTGTCGATTTTGATAAAAAAAAACTTAAGTATGAAAGGACCATTCACTTTAGTTAGAACACATATTTTTTAGATGTCGATAATTTTTTAAGTCGAAACATTTCAATTATTACCTGTAACTAGTTTTATTTGTATATTTATATTTTAACTTTTTACTAAAGATAATGATTCCCGGGTTACGAGTAACCTGCCAATATCTGAAAATCTCCTACTTGTACCACCAGACTAAGTGGAAAATGTTGCTTGTGTCATGATGGAGGACTTAGCCAGCCGAGGAATCGAACACGGGACGCCTGGGTGGGAGCCAAACGCTATTCCAACTCAGCCACTGACCGGTTTTGACCTGACGAATCGAAAAGTTTGATTCAATAATAATTCGTCATATTTTATTTAGTTGATATGTTTTGACAACATTGCCACCTGGCGATAAGCCCATCTTTGTATCTTCATTTTATATTTATAAGTCTTAAGAAAAATAATGTATTAAAATAAATATCCTGCTTCCTTAAAAAAACAATTGTATAAACTATTTGAGTTGACCGCTTTCTGGTTTTGACTTAGCTACTTACACTTAAGAGGAACGGCTGCGGGGCCGGTTTCATACAAATTTTTTAAATCAAAAGTTTTATTAAATACCTAGTACGGATAAGTCTTAGTTTACCTATGTCACCCCAAGTGGTTCGCTGCGTTTGGTGACTTAGAAGGGGTGCCCGGGTTCATGGGGTGAGGTTTGTCCGGGTCTTGGTGGCGGTACATCTGCCCACCAGCTGCGTGGAAGGCCGGATGGGGAGAGAATGGTTGAGGGAGTCCCTTTGAATTTTCCAGCCGTACTCTCGGAATATCGCCTTGCACCGCAGTGGGAGGGATGGATTCATACGTCCGTCACTCCTGGACACGCTGACCCCCCAATTCCTGTCCACCCCTAATAACCTTTTACTTTCCTTAACTTCCTCTCCTTCCCTTCCAAAAAATACCCTCCAACAGCATCTCCAAAGATAACAGGTCCTGAGGGGAATTATTTTCCTCAGGGCCTCCTGTGTGGAGCTAATATTAAAATCCGTTCTAGATATTTGGTATACCATTTTTTTTAGGGTCCTGAGGAAAATAATTCCCCTCAGGGCCAATGTCATCTTTGGGGATGTTGTATGGAGGGTCTTTTTAGGAAAGGAAGGAGAGGAAGTTCTGGGAAGGAAAAAGGTATTAGGAATTCAACCCTCCCACTGCGGTGCAAGGCGATGTTCCCAGAGTACGGCTGGAGAAGTCAAAGGGACTCCCTCAACCATTCCCTCCCAATCCGGCCTGCCACGCAGCTGTTGGGAAGACGCATCCGCCTCCAAGACCCGGACAAGCACCCCTGCTAAATCACCAAAAGCAGCGAACCACTTAAGGTGACCTATGGCGGTGGTGTTGATTATTAAATAAATGGTTCCCGGGGCTGCGGTACCCATACCCGTCTCCCAAATTGACGCTTTTTGTTTGCAAAAATATTTTTTCGGTTAGGTTGGATATAGGACCTCATAAATTTATGGCAAAGTCAGGCGAGTTTGCCACTTTTAAAATTGGATTTAATATCGAAAAATTCGAAGAAATCGTTAAAGAGGAAATATGGCCACCGGGTATAATAGTACGAAATTTTATTTTTAAAAAACCGATCTCTACGCTGAACACAGAAAATAAGACTTCTAGAAATGGATCCACATAAAAATAAAAACTGTCTACGGATCTTATCTCAAAACTGTAGGTCGATTCGACGGACAAAACATTTTGTAAAAGATTTATGTGAAACAAATGACATAATACTGCTCCAGGAAACATGGACTCTACCAACTGAAATAAATATATTCTCAAAAATTCATCCCCAATTTTCAGGATATGGAACTTCAGCCGTAAATTTAGCTGATGGCCCTCTAATTGGACGACCTTATGGTGGAGTTGCCATCTTATGGCGGGATTCACTTTCAGTCGACATTGTGGAATGCTTTGAACCAAGAATAGCGGCAATACAAGTAACTGTAAACAGTGGGAAAATATTAATTTTTTCAATTTATATGCCGACAAATAAACCAGAAAATCTTGAGGAATTTACAAACTGCATGGGTAAGGTAAACGCAATAATCAATGAAAGGAACTCGTCCAGTGCGATTATCTTTGGCGATTTTAATGCAGATCCCAAAAGTCTGTTCGGCCGAGAACTGGAAAAGTTCTGCGAAGAGTTTAAGTACGTTTGCGCCGATACAAAGCTGATGAACTGTGATACTTTTACGTATGTGAGTGATGCCCATAGCACCACAAGTTGGTTAGATCACTGCGTCGTCACAAAAGCACTGGAAAATGCTATAAGTAGCGTAAATGTACTATATGATGCGGTGTGGTCCGATCACTTGCCAATGATTATAAATCTAAACCTTCAATTTTTACCAGCCTTTGTGGAATCGTGTAATGATAATATAATTGATCCTTCTAGATGGAATCCGAAATCTAATGTTGATATAATGAGATACACTGAAGCTATCAATAACAAACTTCTAAACATAATTCAAGATTTCTCCCAATTAGAACTTGATAAAAAATCAACCGATGAAACGCACAAAAATCAAATAAATTCCCTATATAAAAATGTTGTAGACGCACTGCGAAATGCTGCCTCCACCACATTCAATAACCCAAATCGAAAAAATAGAAACATTCCGGGATGGAATCATATGGTTGCAGCCAAATACGCAGAATCCAGACGCGCCTTTCTTTCATGGCTCGAAGCCGGAAAACCGCTCTCAGGGCCGGTTGCCGAAGACAGGAAGAAATACCGAACGATTTTCAAAGTAGCTCTGAAAAAATGTCAACAGACAGAAATACAAAAGCGAATGGATGGTATTGCCACCTCACTAATAAATAAAGATTTTCATAAATTTTGGCAAAAAACATCTTCAGAATTGAAAACGAATATGAAAACTCCTCTCTGTGTTAATGGAGTAAGAGGAAAGGAAAATATCGCCAATGAATTTCGTAATTTCCTCTCTATGGCGGGTGAAGAAGCGGCAAAAAAATCTCTGGATATAAATTTTTGCTTGAAAACTGAATATAGTACCACCGCTATCAGTATTACTCCGTGTATGGTTGAAAAAGCTTTAAGAGAAATGGCAGCAGGAAAAGCCACAGGACATGACTCAATAGCTCTTGAACACATTAAGTATGCTGGACCAGCGATTCATTTCATCCTAGCAAAACTATTCTCAAATATTTTGCGTTACAGGCACATCCCGAATGAAATGACAAAAACGGTAATTATTCCCATAATTAAATCAACAAATCTTGATCCATCCGTGATCAATAACTACCGACCAATTTCACTCTCAACCGCCGTGGCGAGATTATTTGAAAAAATTTTATCCGTTGTTGTAACAGACCATCTAAAAACAGAAGACAACCAGTTCGGATTCAAACCTGCACTGTCAACATCTATGGCAATATATTCCCTAAAAGAAACCATCAGCTATTATAAACTAAGGAAAACGCCAATCTATACCTGCTTTCTAGATCTAAGCAAGGCGTTTGACCGTGTACGTCATAATACACTGTGGGAAAAACTAAGGAAAAGAGCAGTTCCGGAAGATGTAATAGCGATTCTTTCAATTTGGCACACGCAACAAGAAAATATTGTGAAATGGTCTGGGGAGCTGTCTAATCCATTCTATTTAAAAAGTGGCGTAAGGCAAGGAGGAAGCATGTCTCCGGTTCTGTTCAATCTGTATACCGATGATCTTATTAAAAAACTTAATGCCACGAAAATAGGATGCCATATACATGGAGTATGTGTGAACAACATTAATTACGCAGATGACATGGTTCTTCTTGCACCGTCACTAAGCGCATTACAGAAGTTACTAAGAATTTGTGAAAACTTTGCAAAAAACCATAACCTGTTATATAATACTACCAAGTCAGTAGTTATGGTTTTTAAAAACAAAAACGAAACCATTCAAACACCCTCAGTATGGTTAGATGACAGGAAAATGAATGTTTATCACAGCGTTAAGTACCTGGGACACATCATCACAGACGACCTTAAGGATATCGAGGATATGGAAAGGCAGAGAAGAGCGATATCTGTTAGAGCGGGTATGCTGTCAAGACGTTTTTACCTATGCAGCCCAAAAGTAAAAAGAATATTGTTCAACGCTTTCTGTACCTCGCTGTATACATCAGAACTGTGGGTTGACTACACTGCATCCCAATGGAACAAGTTAAAGGTTGCTTACAACAACGCATACCGTCAACTTTTCCGCCTACCGAGATACTGCAGTGCTACGGAAATGTTCCTGGAGGGACGAGTGCACACTTTCCGAGCACTTCTCCGCCACCGCATGGGAAGTTTATGGCGCAGACTACGCCAATCGAAGAATGCAATCATCACCGCCATGACTACCTGGTTGGAGTCCCCCCTGATGGCCCTCTGGAGACGGGAGACGATAAAATACCCTCCGTAAACAGCTGCATGAATTAATTTTACTGTTTATTATTATTTTTCTCATGTTGTTCATGCTTATTCGTTTTTTTTTTTTTTTTTAAATTTATATATATGTTGTTATTTACTTTATTTTTAACATTAACCCATTTTTTGTTTCAAAATATGGAATGTATTGCATTGCACTACCCCTGCATACATTCTGGAATAAACTTTTATTATTATTATTATATCTAAAATTAAGATTTTTATGAAACGGGCCTTCCCCTTAACTCGTGAATTTTGTAAAAATTCTTCATTTAATGCTAAAATTCACTTTTATTTAGTTTTAATAGCCGACCGCCAAAGTGGTTTCTTTGCCAGCAGGACGAAGGTGTGTTGGAAGTTAAGCTTGACAGGAAGGTGTGAAGGCTAAATCTGCATTAACCAGTAACTATAAGGAACCATTTCAGATGTACCTGTTTTTTTATTGAAAGTAGTAAGTAATCAAGTCTTTGATAATATAAAGTATTGATGCGTTCATATTACTCATTATAATTATTTTTTTTATTTAAGCGACTATGTAAAATAATTCCATAACTATACAAAATATAATGGTTGAGTAAGGTAAAGTATTGATATATTGTATTTCTTAGTCCTCCTCACTAGGGGTTCCTGTGCCGAGGCGGACTAAAATTGTTTAATTACAGTTTATTTGTCTTCAATGTCGTTTTTAGTGTCTTCATTAGGGTGTTTTCGTCGACCTCTCAGCCATATTTTTATTCTTGATTTGTACGCATTAATTTTTTAAATTAATTTTATGTCTTGGGGAAGAATGTTGTAGAGTTTAGTTGCAAAATAAGTGTAGTTTCTTTGTCCGAATGTGGTTTTATAACTTGGAATGTTTTTTATGTCATTTTTATTTGATCTAGTGTGATGGATACGCTGTCTAGTAGAGGATTCAGTATTTTTGAATAGCTTCAATAATATATTTTTGTCATATATTCTTTGTACATTTGGTACGTCAAAGCTTTTGAATATTTCAATTGAAGGCGTTCTAATTGGTACTTTCAGTATGGTCTTTATGATTCCTTTTTGAACTGTATTCAGGTTTTGTATGTATTTTTGTGTAGTAGATCTCCATCCTGTAATTCCATATTCAATTCGAGAATGACATAAAGCGTAGTAAACCTTTTTCAAATCCTTTTTATTTACTACATTTCTTAGATTTTTGAAGAAATATATAAGGCTTGTGAGTTTTTCAGTGATATCTTTGATATGGTCCCAAATATAATAAAACAATTATTATATTTGAAAATAAAATAATAAAACAAAACTTCCGTTCAAAGTATTTATTTATTTATTACTGCGAACAGCTGGACCTAAATGTGTTTATTTAAGGTCTTTTAAAATTAATCAGTACAAAACAATTTTATATTAAGTAAATATGTAATATAATAATACCTAGTATCACAAAAATCCATGGCTTCAATTTTTTTACCTTAGCTCCACATTTTTTTTCCTCAGGACGCCCCGAGGAAAGAAAGACTCTCAAGACCTCTGTCATCTTTGGAGGTGCTGTGTGGACGGTCTTTCAAGGGAAACCGGGATATGAGGGGAAGTTCTGGGAACGAAAAATATATGAGGGGTGTGTAGGAATCTGGGGGTCAGTATGTCTAGGACTGACGGATGTCCGAATCTATCCCTCTCTTTGCGGTGCAAGGCGGTGGGTCGAGAGGGTTCGGCTGGAGAGGTCTAGGTTAGATTAGATCTCCCTCAATCAATCCATATTTAGGTTTCATTCAAATATAATATATATGTTTTCAGTTTTTTCTTAAATTTTCGTGAATGACGTTTCGCGGTATGAGCATTGCTGCTGTAGGTATACCTAAATATTTTGCAGTTATTCAAACCATTCATAAACATTTAAAAATTATAACGATATTATTACAAAACATTTTTTTTTTAAATTGCTGGTTTATGATATTTGTAATATTTTTTTTTAAGATTCATTGTAAATAATATTTTTGTTTATGTTTTATTCCTCTCCGCATCTTCCGTGGAAATGGTAGTGAACTTGTCTATGGTTTTTACGACTTCCTTGTTGAGGAATTTATGGACGTCCTTTGCAAACACGAAGTCCAAATGGTTCCAATGTATCCAGGGTACTTTGTTGATACTCAAGTCTTTGTTAGTTCCCTGGAGGCTTCTAAATAGTTTGAAGATGTCCTGAAATGTGGTAATATTTTCATTAGAAAATAGTATTTATTTATTTTTTGTATTTTTTAAATTTGGGAGGCGGATACGGTTTTCGCCGCCCCGGAAACGATTTCTTGGAGAACCAACACCCCTGCCATAGGTTACCCCAAGTGGTTCGCTATGTTTGATGACTTCTCAGGGATGTACGGGGTCATGGGGTGAGTTTTGTCTAGGGTTTGGCGGCACATGGGTTTGCCCATATACTGCGTGGCGGGCCGGATCGGGAGAGACTAGTTGTTGGAGACAGCCGGACTCTCTCGTTCTATCGCCTTGTACCGCAGTGGGAGGGATGTATTCGTACGTCACTCCTCGACACGTTGAGCCCCAGATTCCTACCAACCCCTCATATATTTTCCTTCCCAGAACTTCCTCTCCTTCCTTTTCCTGAAAATACCCTCCACACAGCATTCCTAAAGATGACATAGATAGACCCCGAGGGAAAATGTTTTCCTCAGGGCCTCTTGTGTGGAGATAAGGTAAAAAAATGAGAATTAGATTGGGAAGAGGAAGGTGGGGAAGTTCCCGGCTATTCAGATCTGGTCTCCAAACACGGCTAAAGACATTTAAAGCAACGCTTCAATTATCAATGGTGGTCTTGTGACCGGACAACTCGAAAATGTGCAATTTCATCACTCCTTTGAAAAGTCATTAAAAGTGATGTAAAATTTGGAATAGGTTACGTTAGAATAAGTTACTTATGGGATTTTTTTTTTTTCATCACTTTTTTATGTTTTTTCAAAGAGATGTTGAATCATGGAACCCTAATAAGATTTAATAGTCAAAATGGGGCACAAATAAAAAAAAAAATTTTTAGTGCTTACCTGGTTTTTAACTGAGAATGTCCGTAAATCCCAGTTGGTACACTCTAGGATGTAAGTTTAAGACCGTATGACCGTTATTTTATAGTTTGTTTGTATTTTATTATCAAAAATACTCGGTTCGGTTGTAGTACATCTTCCATGAAACCAAATTCTTAGAATTAAAGTGTCATTTTCAAAATTGGAACTGATGGTATAAAGAATTCAGACACGCCATAAAGTACTAACTATTGCATAATATTTTGATAAAAAAAATAAATTATTGTCATTTTAAAAATTTTTACTGATGAAGAATACTTTTCCGTTATTTTTCACGGGTTTAAAAATAAATAGCAATGCTTTCATCGATTATTCAAATTTAAAATTCATTAACAAAATTTTTAACAAAACAAAAAACGTACATAGGTAGTTATAGGTGAGATGTAGAGATCTTGGCTGACACCGACTCCAAAAATAACAATCGTACGAAATTATTTTTTTACTTTTCAGTGCATTTTTGAAGTCGTTTTTTGTTTTGTTAAAATTTTTGTTTATTTTAAGTGACGAGCGTGCGTGAAAAAGTTTTACTTCAAAAAAAGAATCATCGAAATCTGTTGGCGTAATATTGAGTTATTCGTCCATTTGTCGCGCACATACTTATTGCAAATTTAAGACATATATGGTTTTCTCATAGATCCCATTGTCAAAACTGGACCAAATTAAAATGGGACCACACGGGAAGCACCAGCTTTCTAATAAAAAAATAATCATCAATATCGGTTCACCCAATCGAAAATTCTGAGGTAACAAACATAAAAAATAAATAAAAAAAATAGTCGAATTGATAACCTCCTCCTTTTCGAAGTCGTTTAAAAAGGAAATACAGTTTAAAAGAGTTTTACATTAAAAAATTCGGACTTGACCTTTGACTGAATGCTAAATAACGATCGTCCAGTTGATTAGTCAGACATCTCCAAATACTAAGTTTTGAGATAATGAGGAAAGCAATATTCGAATGCTCACCACAAATCAAATATTATTTACACGTGTTTGTATTTTACATATTAAATATGCTATAAAATAACACCGGGAAGCATAACTAGCCGGTTTATTAATTAGTATGACATTTTGGTATATCCTACTAGTGACCCAGAAAAGATATATTTATTTTTTTATTCAACTCCAATTTTTCATACATAATAATTGATTTGGTGGTGTTTATTAGTAATCTGATTATTGTACTACTAGATAGAGGGTTTATTTTCATATGTAACCGCATACTCAACTTAAATGTCGATTTTTCGGAGATGTCTGGCTAATATATGTATCTGGACGCTAGATTTATATTTATATAATTCTGTAAAAAATTGGAAAATTTTTATTCATACAAACAAAAGCTAAGTAACGATTTGGTCTTAAACTTTTTGCTTGGAGTGTATGTACCCACACTTTCTAATGCAGGTTGTGATAGATGGTACGGTTGGTTAGATGCTGTGGATGTTACCAGATGTCGCTAAAGTACACTTTTTCAGTGATGAATTTTGTGATATTCTCAACCTTGGTTTTGTGATGGTGTTAGTAATAAATAATTTACGATTAAAAATAATATGTATTTCCACCAACCAAAAATTCCATTATTTGCTACATTTTATACACAGTTCTAAATAACTAACTTAACTATGCCATTTCGCTGTTGACTTATTTTTTACAATTATTAAAACACTAGCTGGTACCCGGCATGCGTTGCTGTGCCATTTAATGAATAAATTGTTTCTCCCTGCCGGTCCTTTCCCATTCGTCCCGTTCCCCTTCCGCCTCCCTTTCCTCTCCCGCGTCCCCTTCCCCTCTCGCGTTCCCACTACGTCTCCTCCACCTTCTTCCCCACTCCACTCCTTCCCTTCCCCCGTCCCACAAACCCCCCTCCCGAGTTCCCCTCTCCCTGTCAGGTTCCCCTCCCCGGCTCTCCTCCACCCCCCTCCCGTGAACCCCCTACCAGAGTTCCCCTTCCCCCTCCCGCATTCCATACATTCAGTTTTAAAACAGCTCGCGTGCCATCTATTTCAATTATTTTATACAAATTTCATAATGCCAGAGCTCACCAGTAGTTTTATACAAACCTTGTCCTGACAATAACGAACACAAAAAAAAGAATTAACCAATTTGTTGTAGTCGTTCTAAAGTTATGCGCGTACATACATTTCGGCGATTAATTTTTATTTATATAGAAGATTGAAGAAGAACATAATACTAATAAATCTAAACGAAAATAAGAAAAATAAAAAGGCGGTTACAACTTAATCTTTATCACACTTCAATGCTACAATCACCGTTCAAAATCATTATGCATGATAAATTTAACGTTCATATTTTTGCTGTGTAAAATCCTTGATGAGAAAACCTTCATTTTGTACAAAGCCTCCTGGAATAAGTTTCCTGAACAGAACCCGTTTCGTTTCGCAGGGCCTCTATCCTTCAATACAAACTCCTCATTCTTCTTCTATTTTTATTCTTATTCTGGAAAGTCATTGCACTTGATACATTCCGTTTATGCTGATTTCAATTTGGCCTTGCCTGTACATGGAGTAAATTTAACTTATTTTATGATGTTTTTACGATGAACATGTTTATTTTTTATTGCATTTTTCAGACGAGATCTTTTTACATTAAATAAACTTTTCAGTGTCAAACTGAATTATGAACTTGTACCATATATATTAATGTTTTTCCGGTTAAAGATAAACAAATTAATAAACCGGTCATGGATGTCGCTTTCACTATGAAAATTGAGAGAACGCTGAAGATAAATAAAAAATATCTATGGAGGAAGATTTACATTATTAGGTTGGAAGGTGTTATATTAACTTAGCGGCCGCTTGATTATTATTGATTCAACAGCGTTCTATATTTTCGAACATTATTTGATAATGTGGGCCTCACTGTGTAGTAATGTTGAGGCCCCCATTTTACAAATTAATGCATTCCAATAAAAATACACGTTGTTCAAATAAAAATAAAATACGGTGATAAAGGCGTTACTGAAAAAAATAGGCAAATATTATGAGGTTCGGTTGTATATAATGAAGTGTTTATTACGAGTTGCGTATATATGTTTTATTCTTTTACGTTGTAAAATATTTGTAACATTGCTTTTTTGTTCTTTTCTCCCTTCCTTCATCAGGATAATATTAAAACTAACTTTTAATATTTCCATTCACATTGCCGGTTTAGGAACAACCCTTCCTTCACCAGGAGAATATTAAAACTGGCCTTTATTATTCTCATTCACACTCTACCGGTTTCGGAACAATCCTTCCTTCAACAGGAGAATATTAAAACTAACTTTTAATGTTCTCCTGATGAAGGAAGGGTTCTTCCGAAGCCGGTAGTGTGAATAAAATTAAAGTCTTCTAAAACAAATTGATTTGTTTTTATTGTAAATTATGGCTAGCAACAAAGTAATTTTTTTCTTAGATTTTTTCTAGAGTAGGGAAATCGCATTTAGTTTCATCGATGAAAGCGGCTGAGCCGAGTTTAGGAATGACTAAACCACTTTATTTAGTCATTCCCGATATCCAATCGTCTCATTTTAGTATTAGGTATAATGATTAAAGTTTTTTTTTCATTTTGAATTAAATCCTGATTTCGTCAAAATTGAACAATATTTTATTAGTTTTTCCAAATTTCAACTGTCACAATAATATTAGAATAAGTTAACAATAATAATCTAAACGAAAACATGAAAGAGAACCAACCGAAAAAAAAAAGAAGTTTTTCTTATAAAAATTGAATATTCATTTAGACTTTCGTAAAAGTCAATAGTTCCACATATATAAATTCGGATATATCTATCCGAGACGCTATCCAGGTTACAAACCAATTCTTAGAATGATTGTTTCCAATAAAAAGGTTAGTTGCCCGTAATATGGAGAAAAATAATTAGTTAAATATGACGGCTTTGACAGAAGGTGGCAATAGCGAAATTGGTTAACGCACTCGTCCCGGTTAAACGGAGAGGTCTGGGTTCGAGTCCCAGTTGCGACCATTGCTTTTTCTGTTTTTCTGTGTCTTGTTCTCTTTCATATTTTCGTTTAGATTATTATTGTTAACTTATTCTAATATGATATATTTCACTGATGGGAATAACCTTCAAAAAAGTATAATAATAATAGTTTATTCCAGAATGTATGCAGGGGTAGTGCAATGCAATACATTCCATATTTTGAAACAAAAAATGGGTTAATATAAAAAGAAAGTTTTTCTTATAAAAATTGTTACTATAATTTCGTATACTTTTTACCTCCACTGTGTTCTTAATAATTTCAAATTTTGGCAAGACACTCCAAGCCAATTAGTTTTTCTTTTTTTCTCTTAGAATGCATAATACTAGGCCCTTGATTATTTTAAATATTAAATTCATGCACATATGTCCAAACAACAATGTTAATTATTCAGTAGCATTTTTTGATAATTTTGATGTAAATATTTATGGCAAGGACTCGTTATACACGGTGTCCGGAGACCAGTCGTACAAGCGGCAAACTGAAGAATGTAGAACACCTAGAGAACGCAAAGAACTTTTTTATCGAACTAAGCATTTCGATAAATTTTTTTTTTTAAAAACACTACTATTTTCAAAAGTTTTCGCAAATTTAAGTGTTAAGTTGGAGCCACAGTAAACAGCCCCGCAGTAACCCCGCAGCGACCGAATATCAATTTGAATAACGACAAAAAAAATTAACTTCACAAAATTGACTTTATGAAATGTGATGCTATTAGATTTGTTAGTTTACCGATTGTACCACACTAGTTTTTCGGACACTGTAAATAAAATACCAACTTAATAACTAATTATTACATTTATTAATATTTTAGAGAGCTTTTCATAAATAATGTTATTTGTCTTGTGACCCGACAATCTTGTTGTGATTTTTCACACAAACGGCGCTATGCAAAATTATCCAATTATTTTTTTTTGTTATTGGCGTTTTTTTTATATACGCGTAATTTGAAATTTGAGCAGATTAAAACTCTCGGACCCATTTATTTTATGCTAGGCCGATGATATAAAGGTTTTAAATGTGCTTAAATCTGAGCATCTCCTTTTTATAAATAGGTAACTTAAAAACATATAGAATTATAAGCGTTTTCATTGGATGGTAAATGATTATAAAAAATACAACGTTATCTGTAGAAGAAGCTAAAGATAGGCATACTAAATGCATTATGACTCTTTATGGATTAAAACACATTTATAATTTATTTTATAATAGCTCCAAATAGGATGCCCTGAGGAAAAAAACATCCCCATGCTGTGTGGAGGGTCTTTTAGGGAAATGAAGAAAAGTAAGTTCTGGGAAGGTAAAGGTATGAGGGGTGGGTAGGATTCTGAGGTTTAATGTGTCCAGGATTGCGAACGTATGAATCCATCCGCCACACAGTAGGAGGACAATCGCAAGACCTAGACGAAGCTAACCCCATGAACCTGGGCACCCCTGCTAAGTCACCAAACGTAGCGAGCTACTAGGGGTGACCTACAGTAGGGGTGTTGGTTAACTAATAAATAGTTCTCGGGGCTGCGCGGCGGTACACATAACCTCCTAAATTGAATCTTTCTTCTACTTGTGGTAATAAACCACAAAAAACTCATTAAAATTGAATTCCACCATGTTTCAAAATTATAAATTTATATTTATTTATTTACGCCCTAGTGGGCTAAATAATACTAATTGTAGGTACCTATGGTATCTAATAGGATAGTGAACATTCTAAAATATTGTATAAAAGATCTACGTATAGAACCTTCCCCTAACAATTGCCAAATGCAAAACTTCAGTTTAAATACTAAATTACTTGGTATAAAATGAGATCAATTCTTAAAACTATTTGGTAATCTGTTCTAATGTAACATTTTCGTGATATCAACAAGAATATTTCACATTAAGAGTAAGAAAAATTCACACATCCCTCCAAAAATCACCTACAAGTTGATTTTGGATGGTTCCGTGACTCCTCAACACAGTGGCACTTCAACACACATTTGAAAAGTAATATAATGTCATTATAAGTGATTAAAAATTGCCCATAACCTAACCTAAAGCACATTGCTAGTCTATCCAAGGCAGCCTGCTATGCCTCAGTACATAGGACTATCCCACCACAACCGTAATTTCAACAAATCCTCCATTTTTCAAAAAAAAAATTATTCCTCACTTATTCCATTGAGAATTAGACATTGTTCCGTCCCCTCTCACCTTTTTAAAATTCACGTGCTTGACTCTCCAGATTGTACGTTCAGTGGTCTAGAAGTGAGAAAAAAATATTCTTTCTTCTATCAAGCCCTATCTAAAATTGCCTCCCCTCCGTTCAACATCTTATCTCCTCTAATTCCGAACTCGACTTAAATCTTCCACATAATTTTGAAATTGCCCATTGTAATAAAATAATCTATAAATTCACCTTTCCTTTCTCTATAATTTGAAACGATTGCCTAGAATACCCTCGAAGTGTGGAAGCTAGAAAAATTTGAAAAAAAAAACCTAACCTAACGTAACCTATTTAACCTAGTTTGTATTTATCACTTTTCACGACTTTATATCACTTTTAAGGTGTGTTGAAGCGTCACTTGAGTTATCCGGTCACCATTGTGGATGCATCGGAAACTTTTCCGATTTATTTTAAGCTGTATTAGGTGATTATGATTAGTTAACTCACAATATTAGTTAAATTATTGCATGAAATGGTATTGCAGAAAATACAAGCTTTCTTAATGATATCTCATTGGATCGAATGATATTACTTAATGGTAGATTGTCGAAATCTCGCTGTTGACGAGGGTCGATAGGTCCTTAAAATTAAATATCCTTGAATCTCATGAAACTATACTTCCAACATGAGCTTTGTTAATGGTATCTTCATTAGATCGAGTGAAATTGCTTGGTGGTTGACTATCGAAATCTCGCTGTCGACGAGGGTTGATAGGTCCTTAAAATTAAATATCCTTGAATCTCATGAAACAATGTTTCTAACATGAGCTTTGTTAATGGCATCTTCATTAGATCGAGTGATTCTCCAACAATTTGACTATCTAAATCTCGTCGTTGTTGAGGGTCGATAGGTCCTTAGAAACGAATATCTTTAAAACTTATCAAATGGGCTGACAACATGAGTTTTGTTAGTGGTATCTTCATTGGTTGGTGTGACATCGTTTGATAGGTTGAATTTCAAAGTGTAGTTGTATCAAACGATATTGTTGACAATATAAGATTTGCTAGTGATGATGACTATCGAAATCACCTTACAAACGATATTGTTGACAACATTATCTGAGTTTCATTAGTTCGCGTGATATTGTTTATAGTTTTAACTATCTCGTTGTTGACAAGGGTATGGTATCCTTAGCAAGAATGAAATGTCCTCGAATTTCATCGAACGATATTGCTGGCAACATGAGCTTTGTTAGTGGTATCTTCATGAGTTTGTGTGATGTTGTTTAGTAGATGGACGATCTCGTTGTTGACGAGTTTGGGGAGATCCTTGGCGAAAATGAAATCGTAATGATTGAATTTCTTCCAAGGGACTTTCCTCACGAACAGGAGCGTATCGGTCTCTCGGTACGCTTTGGCGATTGCCTGTATCTCCTGAAACGTGAAAAGCAAAACAAGTGTGATGATGATGGAATGATCAAGTGGAACAGAATTATCTGATCTGGGCATCGGAGATCGGTCAGTTTGATCTCAGATTGCATGGAATGTTTGATTAATTAATGTTGACATATTTAATGGATCGAGATCTGTGCTTTAAAACAATATTTATAGCATTTGAATTGGTTAAAACAAAGGGAGATAAAGTGGATGTAATATGCTAAATATTTATGCGGTAATGGTCATGTAAGAGTTACATAATATTAAATATGATCAATATGTGCACAAGTTTTTATGGATTAATGGCTTTTATTTAGATAACTTGCTGGAGCTTGTGGATACTACGTACTACATGTTTCATTTATACAATGACTTCCTGGAGCATCCCTAACTTCTTCTTCCATTCACTTGCTTGTCATGATATATGTTCTCTTGACACTTCATTCTCCGTCTATCTTCTTAAGAGGAACTGTTGCGCGGCCTTTTTATACAAAAACTAATTTTGGGTTTGAGGCCAACATACCCAACCAAACTAAACATATGTTTTTAATTAAAAGTTATATTTGTTCATATGAAGCAGTTACTTTGTGATGTGACATTATAATTTAAAATAAAACAATAACTTTGTAAACACCACTTTTATTTTTGTACGGTTGTAGCGAAACCCGGTCGGCATAAAGTATAAAAAATAAAAGTGGTGTTTACAAAGTTATTGTTTTATTTTAAAAGTTATATTAAATATCTGGTACTTTGTGCGCTATTTTATTATTATTAATTTTAAATGATATTGTGTAGGTATTTAAAGATTTCAATTTTGCTTAATTTTGGAATTTTTGTGATTTAATTTCATCATATTTAAATAGAGTAAATTTTTTAAAAAAATATTTATCATTTACCGACAAATAATTGCTCAAGTTGCCTCTAAAATCATGAAATATTGTAATCTTTAATTGCCTATATTTTATAATTTAAAAAAATAAATAATGATGTACATATCCGTTCTAGATACCTATTATTAGATAAAATTATTTTTCAGTTTGGTTAGGTATTTTGGCTTCAAATTCAAAATTAAAATTCGTACGGAACCGGCCACGCAGCCGTTCCCGTCAATTATATCTAACCGTCCGTTTCTTAATCTTGTTCATTCATTATTTCCATTTCCTCATTATTGTGATACGGCCGTGCCTGGTTTTATCTCACCCAAGAAACTCCTTTCATCCTTCCTCTTCAAGTTTCATGTCACTCTATATTGATAATATCAGAACTCAATTAACCGCTAACCTTGATAACAACCTTTTCACCCTTCTGTCAATGTCCTCACCAGCCTTTCAGTTTCTCGCGAACACACTTCCTGAGTTCGCCAAACCTTCAACCTTGCCAAAAGTATTCATCGTTCACAACTAAACCAGATCATTTAAGTCTTCTCTTTAAATTAACACAACTTTTTACGTTCATCATTACCATCGATCCCATGACACTTGATAACCTGGCAGTTGATTTTTCTACCAATTGATTCCTCGGACACTTTATCCCCCTTGTACTTCCTCCCCTGTAATGTACGTAAAGGGGTACGCTGAATAACAAAATTCGATATATTTAGATATATCTGCAAGTATCTTGAGTGAAAATCCGCCATACAAATATTTTGTATGCAGATATGATATACCGCCAAATAACAAAATTCGAAATATTTAATCAATGAAGACAATATTAGCGACTCTTAATCGAAAATTTAAAATTAAAAAAAATTAGAAAAAGATGCGGTCAAAATTAGAAATTGAACCCAGGACCTTAGCTTTGCCGGGGAACTGCTCTACCAGTGAGCTAAACCTGGGACCCTGTCGCTGTCCCCTTCGGTATTCGGTGTTTTTAATTGTATCATAATGCTTCGACTAAGAACTACCAACATCTTAATTTTCTAAACGCATATTTTTATTGTCTGCTATCGTTATGAATTTATTACAAGATATATCTCGAACTAAACGCTACCCAGATAGTGTTTTGAAAAAATGTATCCGGTTTTATTTAACATCCGACAATAAATATTACAGTTTCAGGTTTTACTCATAAAGTTAAAAATAAAAATTCGAAATGCTTGTATGTGCGATTGGCTCAAGGAAAATACGATATATCTCATCAAGTGTCCCAGGGATCAACTCATGCTTGTATGTGCGATTGGCTCAAGGAAAATACGATATATCTCATCAAGTGTCCCAGGGATCAACTCATGCTTCTATGTGCGATTGGCTCAAGGAAAATACGATATATCTCATCAAGTGTCCCAGGGATCAACTCATGCTTGTATGTGCGATTGGCTCAAGGGAAATACGATATATCTCATCAAGTGTCCCAGGGATCAACTCATGCTTGTATGTGCGATTGGCTCAAGGAAAATACGATGTATCTCATCAAGTGTCCCAGGGATCAACTATCTCATCAAGTGTCGCAGGGATCAACTCTCCGAAGGATAAACTGTCGGGGGATCAAGATTCGGATCACCGTTACCACCTACACCTGTAAAACTGTAAAGAGTTGTAAACTAAATAACTAACCATCACGCCGTTTCCACGCAGCGGTGGGCAGAGAGGACGGACCGCTAAAAAATCGATACACACTCTTTGCTTCACTCACATTCATACGACGTCTTATACATACTCTTCTATTATTCTGACTCTTGGCATGGCCCGACTCATGTATCTGATTCACTTGGTCCTGCCATGTCTTCCTCGGGCGTCCCCGACTTCTTCCGTTCCCATTTGCGTCATATATTCTCCTTACACTCCATTCCTCGTTCAATTCGCTCTACATGCCCAAACCATCTCAGCGTCCCTTTCTTTATCTAACTCATTACGCTTACCTCAGTCTTGCATTCTTTGTGGATCATGGTTTTACCACAAATACGCCTCAGGATCTCATTTCTACAGTATTCAGTCTACTTTCATACTTCTTCTGCCAGTTCCATGCATCACTGCCATACATCAGGGTAGGTTTCTATCATTCCATTATGGACGGTTAGCTTCGCTTCTTTGGACAGTTTTTTGTTGGCGTTCAGTCCTCCGTTAATGGAGTTACCTGCATTTACCCTTCTTTCAATATCTCTATCAGCCTCCCCCTCTCTCGTAAACATATTTCCCAAATAAACAAACTCATCCACGTGCTCCAAGAATTCAACATTCACAACTATGTTGCACATTGTTTTCGTACTCTCTTTTTCAAATACCATGACTTTAGACTTACTTATAATCATCATTAACTCATTCTTCACACATACTTCGTTCATCCTAGACACGAGAGACTGTAGATTTTCCATACTGTTAGAAATTAGCACCGCATCATCAGCATACAACAGGCAACATACTTTCAGATTACTCAATTTCGTGCCCAATCCCTTCTATTTCAATTCTTGCATACAGTTATCCATGTATAGATTGAATAACCACGGTGACATTACGCAGCATTGCATAACACCCTTTGTGATGTCAAACCACCCCGTAAAATCGCCATTCACCCTAATACATGCAACGCTTCCCTCGTACAGAGACGCAATTGCCTCTCGTAAACATACCTCCCAAATACACATTCATCACACACAAACTCATCCGCCGGCTTCAAGTATTCATCATTCACAACTAAGTTGCACATTGTTCATTGGGCACTCTCTCTTTCAAATACCATGACATGAGAATTACATGAGTTGTACCTAGTGGAAAATTAGAGACACAAATGACTCTTTATTCCAATTTGAAATGGTAACATAAGGTTTTATTTTAAGGTTAGTATAATACAAAACAAGTAGTGTGGAAGATAAGATCTGTATGTATATGATAAATCTTGGTAACTTACTCTGGGCGACGTGAGTCGGTCGTTGTTCCCGTAAAACAAGGCTACAGGGGCCTTGTTCGCCTTGAGGTCGTAGCTCGGAGGGACCTCCGACCCGTAGACTTTCATGTTCTCCTGTACTCCGTAGTCGTATTTCTTCAGGGTATCTATTAAACGGAAATAACATGTTAATTACCTAAAAAAATAAATGAACATATAAAATTTAAAATCATTACATAGTATAAAATCAAGTCGCTCAAAATGTTTGTGCGCTTAGATCTTTTAAACTACGCAACGGATTTTCATGTGGTTTTCACCAATAGATAGAGTGATTCAAGAGGAAGGTTTATGCATATAATACATGCTTATTAGAGTAGAGAAAAGCCGAGAAATTCAAACATTCAATTCAGGCAACGGGTAGCTGGCAAGCGGGTGGTGTGGATTGTATAAAGGTTGGGTAATGGCGTTGTGTTTCGTTAGCCACAGAAAAGTGTGTCCGGGTCTGCTAGTTAAGAAAAAAAAATCCTCGGCCAAGAATCGACTTCGACTAATGATAGAAGCTGAGAAGATGCTGGCAACAATGCTGATCATTACACAACCAACTATTTTGATAACGGCTGCATAATCCAAGAAAAAAATAAATTGTTATGCCTATAAAAATTGCTTTAACCCTTCAGAAATATGCCGTATTTTTCAGATGGTCAAAAAATTTCCGTTTGGCAATAAAATCCAAATAAATGGAATTTTTCTCAACATATCCGAAAATTAAAATCTGTTTTTGAAAGGTGATGAAATACGCTTTCAAATTTTATAATATGAAATTAATAATCACATAAATTTTTGAAATTCCTACTGTTACAAAATTTTGCAAGCAAACTTAAACAAAGTTTTAAAAATGGTTCTCATTACGCTTTTTTAACTAAAATTACTGGTAACGAAAAAAAAAAACATCAATATTTTAATAGAAAAATGTATTTTAAATGTTATTATCACCTCACTTTTTTGTCATTCTATGCAAAAATAATGAATTCCAAAGTTTCATCTTTTTCTTTCTATTTGCAATTCGAAATTTTGGTTTCATAGAGGTGTACATTTTACTTTTTTGGTGGTGATTTTTTAGATTTGAATATGAAGCGTGGTGTTTTCTCTTTCTAACACCGTTTAGATCATGTTTTTCACTAGGGATAGTAAAAGAGATACAGCGATTTATTTGAAACCTATGTGAGCTGGGACAAATTTGGTCTCCTACTTACTCTTTACTCTTTTCGTTATGGTTATATTGTATAATGTGGGAAACTAAATTCTTCAGAAAAATATCGTTAAACATTTAAATATTTATGCCTGAGCTTCGCAAAATAAAGTAAAATACGCTTTTTGGCTTTGTTTTTTCTTGAATAAATCATGGTATGGTGTTAAACGGGAATTTAAACCGTATCGCCATTTACGTAAGGAGTGTTATTGTTAGCGGCCTGATCCTGAATTTTACACGACGTGGTACATCACCTTAATTGAAAGACAACCTCGTCTTAACCCAAGGAGCTTTCAATCAACCTTAACTGATGTGTCCACATTTTTGTATAAAAATCCATTTACGGTGGTAAAGGACATCGGCGGTGAGGTTTTTAATGAAAAATCATTGGGTATTCGAATTAATCACCAACCTGTCATAGATAGTTGAAGATAATGCTCCACTTGTTTTATGGTTGCCGGCTGGAATTTGGCAAAAACCGTCGACGCCAGTTTCTGAAATGACAAGGTTTAAATTTAAAAAAAGCCAATAGGTACTAAGCTTGCAGTGGCTTTAGTCATTTTGGAGACTGGATCTGAATAGCCACGTACTGGCCACTCCTTTCTTTCACGTCGGCCTCAACACATAACCAAATTGCAAAATTGGGGATGCCATAGTTTCATAGACTCCGGGCGTTTTGGAGATGTTGAACAATGAACAATACATATATATTTTTTTAGTTATTTAATTTTAGGGTATTATGCCGTGTTGCGCTACCTCCTTCTTTAGACAACGTTTCGGACAGCGTTACAGTGTCAATCACCAGGGCAGAATTGTCCCATGGCCGTGAAAATTTAAACTTAATCTATCATTTAATTATTGTAAACGTGTCTTTTTAGAAGTCAGGTAGAGTATGATTTTTGCACATGGTCTCCGCATTTTAACTGTCATTGCTTACAAATCGAAAAAATCAAAATAAATTTCTACGCTTTATTAATTTCAAATTGGTTTTCCTATAAATGGAATGAATTACGTAAATTCTCAAAGTTACAAACTCAATTTATCGGAATTATCTGAAAAGCGAAAATTTTTTGACCTTCTTTTATTGTATAAAGTTGTTAATTCCAGATTTGACTTCCTTGACCCTATACATTTGTTGCTCTCCTTACTTATACCTCCGAAGCATGCAAGATGGGATATATTATTTTATAACAATATCTTCGTGTTCCATTCTGGAGAGAATTCATGGACGGGCAATGAATTAATAGATGTTGATATTGTAGATTTGAATTTTGACACATTAGTTCAGCACTTTTTAGTTAACACGAATAACGAATAATCATAATTTATGCATAGGTACGCTTAAGAATTCACAATATATGTGTGAATTTAAATTTTTTTTACTGCTCGCGTATAAAAAATAAGGGTTCTTTAAAGTTAGTGTGATGATAACTTAACAAGTAGATATATTGTATTATTTTATGCTTCATTTTATATGCGTTATGCTGTTGTTTTAAATTTAATTTATAATCGTTCTGTAAATGATTCCAATTACAGGTGAGCTATTCTTTGTGCAAGAATTGCAATGTTGTGGTGGATGTGATGGATTTATACGTGCACATTGAACCCCAGATTCCTACCCTTTCCTCACTTTTTCTTTCTCAGAACTTTCTGTCCCCACTTACTTATAAAAAATCATCCACACAGCATCCCCAAAGATGACATAGGCGCTGAAGGACTTTTTCCACTCAAGGTTTCATGTGTGAATTTCAATTTAAAAAAGTTACTCTGTAAATTCACATTAAAAAGGCAAACTGAGATATATGACTGACCCAGTCTACTTGATCGTAGTCGTCCCCGATGAAAAGGAATGCGAGCGTGAAGCACAAGTCCTCGCTGGGAACGCGCGGACTGCACAGACTGGACGCCAGAGCTCGCTGGTAGCGTCCCAGCGACAGAGTTGTCAACCCTCGAGACTTCAGCATTTTCTGGAATTATAAAAACCACGATGATCATTTTGACTACAAAATTAGCGCCGAGCCAAAAAATCACAAGAATGTCTGAATTCTTGACAATATGTTTCTATTAAATATATACAATTATTGTAGATAGGTAGACATATATGGCCTTCGTGGTTGATGGGTAAGGCTCGCGACAAACAATCCGAAAATCGCTGGTTCAAATCCCGGCGTACACTGGTAAAAAAAAATATTTGCAAAAATTGTATAAGAACCAATACATAAAAGCGGTTAAGAAAATTACAAAAAAAACTTTTTGCCAATAAGTACATTTCGGCTAAAATTTTACAGGTAATGCGACATACCTTCTGGAACTAAGGTTGCAGATATCTGGCGTTTCCGAGATAAACGCGGTTGGAAGCAGCCATGGATAAAAACCTATCTTTAATTTTGTAATTAAAATATACGGTCTTTTGTGATCTCGTAAAGCACATAACTGAATATTTTTGAAAGTTAAAACCGAGTTTGTAATCAATAATTGCATTTATATCTTCGTGTGTTAAGGTGTGTTATCAACTTATTAATTTATAATAATAAATAGTATAGGTAGTTGCGGCACGTTTCAGAATGAAAGATTTTTTTTTTTTTTTTTTTTTATTGTATTTATTACTTGCTGGAGCAATCCCGATGAGTTACAGAACTCATTTTAGGACAGGAGGAAAATTCATGGGTGTGAGGAAATAGTTACAGTTTTACTTGGAAAATGGATATTAAAAATATAAGTTTCACATACAACATAGACAAAAAATAAATTTAAAAAAAAAACAGGTTGAGTGAGCAAACAATAGAAAATAATTAAAGAAACAAAGAACAAGGTTATACAAATGTGGATGATTATGATTACAAATAAATGGAAAAGAAAAGAAGAGAAAAGGAAACAAGACAAATGAGACATGATAAGAAAATTTACATAGCTTCATCCTTAAACGTATTTAAAAAATATTCTTTTAAAGCATTATTCTGAACTTTTTTATTTTGCTGGTTTCCCTTGTACATATTTGGAAGCGAATTATATAGTGTATAGGCAACATAGTTCAGAGATTTTATCCCATATTTTGTAGTGTGTGTTTGAGGTATGCGGATTTTATTGCTATTTCGAGTATTGTGAGTGTGAATGTCTTGATTGTAAAGTGGCTTGATGTTAGTGTGAGTTGATTGTTGAGTAATTTGTAGGATGGTGCTTGTGATTTCATGTTTAGGAAGGACTGTGATTGGAAGAATACCGGAAACTGAATAGATGTCTTTGACATGGGTGTCCCATGGAAGTCCAAAAACATTTCTGAGAGCTCGGTTTTGAACCACCTGCAGATCAGCTATCAATTTCTTTGAGGCAAATCCCCAGATACAGCAGAGATAAGAAAGGTGTGAATGTACCATGGCGTAGTACACTGATGTTAGTAAAGGAATGGGTAATAATCCTTGGAGTCTATATAGTACACCAGTTATGGGGGTAATTTTCTCCTTTACATGATTTATGTGGAGATCCCACGAGAGTTGGGAATCTACGATCAGGCCCAAATATTTTGTGCTCATTTTCTTTTCGAGGCAGTTATCACCAACTTTGATATTGAGGCTGAAATTTTTCTTGTTACCAAAAAGTATATAATGAGTTTTTTTTACATTAAGAGTTAGTTTGTTTATTCTTAACCAGCTTGTGAGTTTAGAAACATCAGCATTCATTTCCGTTTCAAGCTCCGCTAGGTTCAGTTTATTGTAAAAAATTACTGTATCGTCCACATAAAGTTGTAGAATTCCTTTAATACCCCACTTTGTCATGTCATTCACATAGATTAGAAATAGCAACGGTCCAAGAATTGATCCTTGTGGCACTCCACATGTTATTTTACCCAACTCACTCGTTTCTCCTCCCAGTTCTACTGCCGAAACGCGATTTGATAGGTAAGATCGGAAAAGTTCCAGAGGAGGACCAACAATACCCAAATGTTTCAGTTTTTCGATCAATACGTTGTGATCCACCGTGTCAAACGCCTTCTTTAGATCAATAAATATTGCCGCCGTAAAATCCCCATGATCAATATGTTTCTGTAGATTTGATATAAAATCGAAAGCTGCACATTTAGTGTTAGATCGTCGTCTGAAACCGTATTGTTTTGACGTGAGAATTTTGTTGTGTTCGAGATATTTCAATAGTCTTTCTTTAATGATACATTCAAAAATTTTAGAGATAGCTGGAAGTATAGAGATTGGACGATAATTTTGGACATTTTTTTTGCATTCGTCTTTATGAATAGGAATTATTTTCGCAATCTTTAGTCTGTCTGGAAAGATACCTTTTGATAGAGAGAGATTTATTAAGAATACAAGATCATCCGCCAGTTCCTCCTTGCAATTTTTGAGAAGGAGAGAGGTTATCCCATCGGAACCGGCTGCCGCTTTGGACTTAAGAGGCTAGATTTCGCGACCGACGCGGAGCGTTTAGGTATTTCATTAAATCTCTTCTGTCCCGCTCGAAATAAGCTCACACACACTTACGACATTCAAAACAAGAGAACACACACTAAGTGACAAACTGCCCGCCGGACACCCCCCATCCCCCTTGAACCACTGCCCCTACACCTCACCCGCGCCGCTATGATTTGCAGCTGTGATGTGGGTCTAGCATTTTTACTGTTCGGATCTCGGAAGTGCGTGAGCCGTGCATGTACCTACCTACCTAAGCAATCCGCATAATTATTTGTTCTTCGTAGTATTTTTGATCTCGCGTGACTTAGTGATTCCTCAATCAATATATTTAGAGGGTATCGGCTCCAATAATCACTTTTTTTGTTTTTGTTTATTCTTTATTTTTTTCCATTATATCTACATTTCAAAAGTTATTTTAAATATTTTCTAAATACAGTAAGATGTAAACATAAGGTACAAGTAATATTGTAATACGTAGTTAACAAGACGTAAATATATAATAGACAAAATTAGGTAATGGGAACCCACTACGGCACTTCCTGAGTGTGGGTAATATAAACAAAAATGTTATACATATAACATCAATAAGTAAAAGAAAAAAAAAAGTTAATTTTAAAGTAAATGTTTAGAAATTTAGGTATTTGTGAAAAATATGTAGTGAAAAAAATGTTGTGAAAAATAGTGAAACATTTTTTGTTGTTGATTGTTATAGTTTTAAGAAAGTAAATAAAGTTAGTCTTGAAGTTACCGTAGATTTGTATTAAATAGTGAAACATAAAGGTATACAAAAAAATTATAGGAAAAGTGTTTCAACATCTGTATCATTCAGCCAAATTTTTTTTTTAATGTAAAGTGATATTTTATCTGTCATTTGAATGTATTTTGGTAGAAGATTAAATTTTCGAAGACCAATAAAAATGGACTTGATTAGTACTTTTGCTAATAGGCCACTTGCACCACATTTAAAAAAAAAATCCGGTTTAGGCAAATATTCTAAGACATTCCGTTTTTTTATCGTTGTTTTGAAACCCGGGCGGATTTTTGAAAATTTCAATCCGAAAAATCCGACCATTTTTTATAAACCGGAAAGACGGGACATATTTTTATGGGCGCGAAAAAACGATAATTACATAGCCGAAAATCATTTTTAAAAAATAACGTTTTCCACGCGAATGGCGCAGGAGAATAACGGGACATGCCAAAAATATTACTTCTCATAAATATTTTTTTCCTTGATCTATCTTATAATGTTCACCGTCTACATATGACTAAATCCAATATAATATACTCGTCCTTGTAAATTATAATAATAATAATATATTATAAAATCATCACCATTACCATTACACTTCTAAAACAGGTACAAGAGGCATAAAAAGCACGGAGTTCCCTTCGTAACATCTGTCAAAACGTCAAACCAAATGATAAGTTTGCAGAGAACAAACAATATCTAGTGAATGTTAAATATCCTATTCAAAAATTCGCCTGAAATCAAAGTGTTACCATATAAAAAAAAAATCAGTGTGGAATTTTACAAAATTAATAGAACATTATCGGAGACGGAACATTTTCATGTAGTAACTTTACGAGCCAAAATAATGGATTTATTTATTTTAAAAAAAACTTTACATTTCTTAACTAACAACTAAAATGCTTTTGGCCGTGAAAATCTAAAAACTTATCTTTACATTTCTAATTTATTTACTCACATTTTCGTAATTTTAGTAAAAAAATCTATAGACACTATTTTTTTCAAGTCTTTATGAAATTCATGCAAGTGGCCAATTCTATTTTCATTTTTTAAGAAACAAATTTAGTTTTTAAATACATATTTCATAGTCTGCAATTTGAAAATTAACGGATATTGAATATTTTAGTCTATTTTCTATTTGAATAATAACTCGGTGGAGAATGTTTTATTTCTATTATACATAACTTTAATTATGCGCTTTTGAGTGGTTTGTAAAGTGCATAGTGAACATGTTTCTTGATTGCAACTTGTATTGTGGATTCTAATTTTAAGGTTATCATGAGGTTTGTTTTTAATGAATTTTATAAAAAGTTAAATAAACTGTTTTGCTGTAGTTTAAAATGAGTTTGTTACAATAAGAAATAATTTTTCCTGGGATTACAAAATTACATAAATCATTTATATTCATCAAAAATAGAATCGGCCCAAGTACTGTACCTTGCGGAACTCCATTTTTTATCTATGCTTCTGTACTATGCATATTCCCATTTTTTTTTGTATTCTGTATTTAGGATAGTTTGTCAGTATTTTTAGTGTGTCTTTTTTGAAACCAACCAATAGAATTAAGAACTCAGTCGGTGAACTGTCCCAAGTTCGAATTCAAATTTATTGAACTCATATTATTATTATTGTCATTATTTGTGAGTATGTATTTAGTTTGAGAAAGGACAAAAATTGATTGAAAAGACATTAAAAAGATTGGAAATTTGTTGCCATTCACTAAAAGAAAAGTTTCCACGGAACATGTTATTAGGTATAGCAGAGATTATTTGGATTTCACGAAAGTCCAAAAATATTTCACATTATTTTTTGTGTTTAACTCGTCATCATTTATATAGTTTGCAAGTAACATTATGTGTTCACAGGAATAAGTTTGATTATGTAATATCATAAAATAGTCATATGAAAAATTACGTATTGTTAAAAATGCGTTAGACCGTAATCTCTAAAATACATGATTGTAAAACTAAACAGAACTAATTAATAAAAATATATCAACCCCATCACTATTGTTGTATAAAATAGTCTTAACATCACTATTAACGAAAACGAAGACTCCCTCCCCCCGACCATGCACTCCTTGCCGCGACATGTAAAACGTGCGAATGAGACAACTGCAGTAAACTATCTAATTTACCTACAGAAATTGCTCGGAGAAGGGTTCAGGGAGAAAACACTTTTCTACACCGAAACTTTCGCGAAATTGTAATTTGAAAACTGTAATATGTTCTTAAAAGAAGAAGCTATGTCGGTATGTTTTTATAATTTTGTAATTCTTTATAATAATTGAGTTAACAGCACTTTTACCTTGAATAATACTTTCCGATAAATTATATATGTTTGATAGTGAATGTTTACGTTAATACGAAACGTATCGAAAATGCAAAAACATACCGACATAACTTCTACTTTCTAGAAGGCAATATAAAAAAAATATATTGATTTTGTGTAATTTTCGATGTAGAAAAGTGTTTTTTCCCGGGCGTCCTTTTTGTATGGGCCGAAAAGCGAAGTCTATCGTCTTAAGGTTAGATATGACACGTAGGATTTCATTTTTATTTGTCCTGATCATGTTAAAAGATTGTTTTGCTTGAGGTTCCGTGTAGATCGTGTTTACATCAGTTTTTGAAGTTTTTATTACTGATGCTAAATTTTCCCCAACTGAAAGAAAAAATGCGTTAAATGCAGTTGCAATCTCCTTTGGTCCCTTTACTTCTTTGTCATTTATGACTAGAGATTTACAAGTTATTTTTGGGTTTCGCGAGCTATTTGTGAGAATGGAATTGATTGTTTTCCAGGTTCTCTGTGGCTTGTTCATGTTTTCGTTAAGCAATTGTGTATAATACTTGCATTTAATATATCTTCTGTAATTTGTGACAGTATTACGAGCTTTATTTTTTTTCTATTGTCAAAGGAATACTTCCTTGATTTTGTTTCCAGAGTTTAAATATGCGATTTCGTTCTTTAATAAGTGAATCAAGTTGGGCATCAAACCATGGCGTATTGTTAAGTCTTTTGTCTCCTTTATTAATTTTAACTTTTGTTTTGCACGAATTTACAGCATTTTGTAGATAGTCAGCGAAATTATTATAATTTTGGTTTACATCGTCAGACGAATGGGTAAATTTACAAGTTTTAAGTGACGTTTTTAATTTTTGATAATTTATTTTGTAAGCGTTTGAGAGGTAGTTTGAGGTTCTGTTGTTGGGGAGGTTTTTCAGGGAGTTTTCGTAATCCAATATAAGTATATTATGGTCACTAAGGGGATCATCAATATTTGAAATTATCCCAGAAACATTTGTTCTATTTGTGATAATGTGATCTATCAACGAGCTGGTGTTATTTGTTACCCTTGTGGGAAACATTGTGTTACACAAATAAAAGTTGTACGATTTTAAGGTGTGAACATATTTCCGTGCAATATCAGTATCTTTTGAGATATCGATATTAAAATCTCCAAAAAGTAATGTGTCTTGTTTGTTTTTATTTAATATTATTTCTAAAGAGTCGAAAAAATCTGTTATATTAGAGTTGGGCTTACGGTAAAAAACATACAAATTGAGAGGTTTAATATTTTTTGCCGTGATCGTAATTCCAAGAAAGGTATTTTCACTGCAACATTTTTCTATTTTCTTATTGCTTAGTGTGTTATGCATAGATACTCTCAGTAACGCTCTAGTTTAAGACCTCCATTCAGAATAAGGAACTCCAGTGAAAAATATTATGGCTTTAAAAAAATATGTTCATATAGACCAATAAACGCTGATTCTGAATATATAAGTTTTAATAAATAATATTAAACGTACATTTTTTTTTTAAATATTAAAAAGTGCATTTTTAATATTCTCAATAAAACACAGCGTCAAGTCGGTATGCTGTGTAATGCTCTGTGGTGACGTCACGATGGTAATCACTGTACGTCACATAAATAAACCAGGTACGTCGTTTGTATGGGAATTTAGGTATGACACAAACGAATGTTCTATACATTTCTTATTTTTGAAGATGTCTTAAAGCATATACCTTTATAGAAACTAAATAGAATTGCCTTTTAGATTTTTGTATCTGACATATACGATCGTGTTTGAAAATTGTAGTATAAGTTTCAAAATGAAAAACTTTAAAAAAAAACAGCTGACAGTAAACATATTCTATTAAATGGTCGAAAAATTTAGGAAAATTCAAAATTAAAAAAATACAGTCCTCTTACTTTATGAATTTGGAATAAAACTGTCACTTCACTTTTTATCTAGCTCATTCAATTAAAAAGGATAAAAAAATATTTTAATGATTCCGAAAAAATAACTGAAAAAATATGACATCTTGGACTCGGTTTTACGCAATTTAATGGGTTGATTTCTCTATTTTGTGTTTATTTACACATGCATAAGGCTTTTACATTATTAAATAATATTACTTTTATAGATGTTTTATTAAATTCACGCGGAAAAGTCATTAAAAAAAATTTCAGACGTAACCTAAAATCTTTTGTAAAACGAAAATAAATCACCAACACTATTAAACACTATTTAGGACTAAAACTAAAAAAAAACATTAACGCTAGCATTGGTAATTATGTTGAATTACACTAATATCACAGTGAATTGATCATTTAAACGAAAATTATCTTAAAAAACATAAAATTAACTGCAAGCATAATTCATCATGTCATTTTGTAATTGATCTGGCTATACAAGATGGCTACAACAAGATGGCCGGCGGCGCACAGTGGTTCCGAATACCCCAAAAGTTGGAAACAATTCACAGGCAGGATTAACGAGGAAAAAAAGTGATATTATTTTTCGGTATGGTTACAAAAAATAAGGATATTTGATTTAAGTAAGTTTTACTGGATTTTATTAACGATTTCTGGATTTTATTAAAAAGATTTTTTTTTTAAAATCTTAAAATTGAAATTATTTAGGTATGTCCAGATGATCCATGTGAAAATAAAGGCCGAGTAATGTTTAATTTTGCTTTTCAACATTCTGATGCAGACTATGAACAATCTTCATCATCGTCGGTGCCAAAGATATTTATATAATGAATATCCGGAGGAAATATTAAATCGGAAACTTCTTTAAGAAAACGATTTAATTGTTTATTTGGCGGTTACCTGTAACTAGTTATGACAGGATCAGATATAACTAACATTAAATTAAGAACATCCTCATTAAATTTCTCACTAAAAAATTTTCTAGAATAGTTTTCGCGATATTTTAAAAAATCTTTCTTCCGAGCTTCCGGAGCCTCTTATGATAATCTTAATCGGGCGGCAATATCTGGTGAACGATGGGCAAGGATTCTGCTACAATAGTCAGACTTCCTGCAAACTAATCGCATATGTAGGTACACTTGAAGATATAAAAATACTAGAATAATCGCATCCTCTTACGTCCCAATGAACATCTGTTTTTAAGAAGAGCGATTATCTTCAATTTTTTTTTACACTTGTCTGTTAAAAGATGAGCGCCTAGAATAATGTCTTCTAATAATTTTGATGCAACCGATTGACCGAAAAGTTCACCTCTTTCTCAAACGCCAAATGAGAAAGTGGTGCACTTTTCCGAAGATCTTCGGTTTTCAAGCGCTTGGATCGGTCAGAACTACATTCAAATTGTGTTTTTGACCACGACGTGCCGTTTTTAGGGAAAATCGCGTGCAAATATAAAACCAATCGGAGTCTCAAGTCACTTTTTTTTATTTTCCATCATAAATCTAGCTTCATCTCGACGAGCAATTTTCCATCTTTTTTTAAAGCAAAATTTGAAACCCGCGATCTTTTTACAGAGTTTAACCAACCCCTCTTTAAGGCAATTGATGAGGTTTATAAGTTTTTTTTCAAATATAAAAATCTTTTTCCATCTGTTGATTTTTGAGTTCATCACTATGTCAAATAACTCCTTTTGTCTGAAGAAAAAATCCTTTTGAAACCGAACCTGTGACAATAATGATATTTATGAAGCGCTCAAATTTTACAGTAAGTAAATTACGTAAAAATTACTGGGCCGTAGAGACGCAAAAATAGGTAAGATTTTTTTTTATTACGGAATATTAAACTAAAACCTTAACTATTTCAGAAATCGTCGTATTTTTTTTTAATTCACGAGATGTTTTTTAAAAAAGATATCTTTAATTTGTCATATTAAATATATGAAAAAAATACTTTACATCTTTAGTACACACCCAAAGGTATTGGATTCATGTTGAAAAAAGATTGCCAGCAAGCGGTGTAAAAAGTTATTAGTCCCTAAATGTTATATAACAAACGTTGCATTTTCACACAAACGTCCTGACTGCTCGGGAAGTCATTCTTTGCTGACGTGTTACGTAGTGACGAAACGTTTTGATGAGTTTGGTGGTATGGGGAAAGATGCGCTGTATGTGGTGTCAAGATATAGAAACAAAATTTAGTGATCCCTGCAATTTGAAATTTCGAATTGTGTCCAACTCTCCCATACTAGTAAAACCATTGTGCGGCGCCTGCGCAGAAAGATCTATGTCAGATTCAGGGAGACCAACATGAAAATCATAAAATGCGTGTCGTTATTAAGTAGGTGAACTGTTGATGACGTCACAAAATACATCTTAAATTTGGCGGGTTTTTGAAGGACTTGAAAAATTGAAACTTTGACAATTATTTTAACTATTAAAACTAACTTTAAAAAAAAAATGCAGTTATTTAAGTTAGAAGGTCATTATTCATAAAAAAAATAAAAAAAATTGGACTGGACTTCTCTATTGAAACGTTGCTTGAAATGGCTTTAGCCGTGTTTGGTGACCAGATCTGAGTAGCCAGGTACCTCCCCATCTCGCAGCAATTATCAAATTATACAAACCGGCAACTGCAGTCCAAAGATCAGCCTCGCCAGCGGCTGAAGACTTCCCATGTGCACCGCGGGCGCCAGCCCTACGAAGGACAGCATCTTGAGGGCCAGGTCTGGCCGGACCGCGCACATTATCATGTAGCTGGTCGTGCCCATGGAGTATCCCACGTAGTGCAGCGCGGGCGCGCCGGACACGCGCAGCACGAGTTCCACCATGGCGGGCACGTCCAGCTGCCCGTGCTCGTCGATGCTGAAATTGGTAGCAAATGAGAAGTTGTTAACATTTTGCACGCTGATGTATCGTTTGTGAGATTTAGTCAGACCGTCGCATATGTGATCCACGAAATAAAAGTTTGTTACATCACTGACCGTTTGATTCATTCATAAAAAACAGAACCCATCTATTCTAATATTATAAATGCGAAACTGCGTGTGTTTGATTGTTACGCTTTCACGCCTAAACAACAAAAAAGATTTTAAAAATTAGATAGAAAACTATATTATGTGCAAATAAAATAGGCTTTATATAATGTTAAGCTCTGGCGTTATGAATTTATTTATTATAAGTTTTCTGTCCCTAACAAAATCGAGTTATTGCAAACGTCAGAAGAAAAGCAAAACAAATTGTTGCTTTGGAAACGATGTTGGCGTCGTAGTTAATATCTATAACTCTAAAAATGAATCGCCGAAATATATGTACGCGCATAACTTCCGAATGACAGCAACAAATAAAAAAAAATTTTTGTTCGTTATTTTGTATAAAACTACTGTTGAGCTCTGGCATTTTGACATTTGTATAAAAAATTGAAATAGGTGGCAATAGGTGCAACAGTTTGAAAACTGAATGTACCGGTAATTAATGTTTGGGAGGGGGGGGGGGGGGGGGGGGGGTTGATGGGGGGGAGTGGAGTGTGGAGAGGGAAGGTGGAGGAGGCGGAGTGGGAAGCCCCCTAATACCATGCGAGCGAAGCCGCGGGAAAAACTAGTAGCAAATAACTACCAAACCTAAACGATGTAACATATGTCACAATTATTTTCTCAAATTGTTTTAACCGGTAAAAGATCATATTAGGCACCTTCAAAATTGAAATTTAGAATCAATAGTCCGCTTAGTGGCTGAGTTGGCATCGCGTTTGGGTCCCTCCCAGGCGTCGGGTGTTCAATTGACAGGCTAAGTCCTCCATCACGACACTAGCAACCATTTCCGCACAGTGTAGTGGTAGTTTCAAACTTTGTTAGGTTATTCGTAACCACAAATAAGAGAATGTTTGTCTTTCTTTTTTAAAAAAAATGTATAAATAAGACATCTCAAAGTGTTCCCAAGTTTGAAAATGGCCTTGTAAGCCGAAACAGCTGTCACAATAATAAAAAAAAATGAAATACTTGAGGAACTTAATAACATTGTTAAACCCTTGTATTCTAACAAAATGTGCTGAAACTGTTATAATTTTTACCAATAAATCAAAGCACGCTTTCAAAAAAATTAATCATGGTTTATTTTCTGCTTTTCAGGTGCTTTGCAAAAGAATTCACCGCACGGGCGATAATGGCACAGGTAAATATTATGCATATTTTCAGGTTAAGGTGAAGCACTACCAAGTTATGCAAAATCCTGTGATTTTGGTTTGAAAATTTTATAACTTAAAATATTTCAGATGCTTTAATGTTCTACTGCGAGCAGAACACATACTGCCTTTGAAATAATCGAAGTCTTTTTGTATGCACCGAAAAAAATATGTATCAGACCTATAAAACGCTTTATAGTTCAAAAGCTCCTACTTATGAACCCCCTTTCGGTTATGGTTTTATTTTATAATGTGGCAAAATAAGTTCTTTAGAAAATTATCGTAAAATATTTCAATATAAGTGTCTGAGCTTCGCAAAATAAAATAAAACGCAATATTTTGCGATATTTTTTTTCTTGTATGAATCAAAACAGACGGCTGGTGTTATGCTGGAATTTAAAACTTCATCAACATAAGGAGTGTTATGGTACTGACACACATGCTCGTAAATGAGCTTCCACTTGCGAATCAATGAGAATGCTACTAGGTATCGTTAGCTCATTATTTAGTAGCAAGAGATGCGACCCGATCCGATTAAAATATTACGCGATGTGGTGCATCGCCTTCATGGTCAACCCCTCAGGCTAATTTGTTCGCTTTTCGGAACAACTCATATAGGTCTCATATAAATTGTTGTATCTCCCTTATTATCATAGTAAGAAATGTGATCTAAACGGTGTCGGAAAGAAAAAACACCACTCTAAATGTACACCTTTGTGAAACCAAAGTTTACGACCGCAATTTGAAAAAAAAGGATCATTTATTTTTACATCATATGTATAACTTTTTAAAATTTGCATAAAAATTATATTTACAAAATGACACGGTTAATTCTAATAAGAAAATTTTAAAGCATTCTACATATTCTTTCAAAAACAGTTTTTGTTTACGGATACGTTGACAAATTTTCCATTTATTTGGTTTTATTGTAAAGTTGAAATATTTTGACCTACTGTCAAATTATGGTCGAGGCCTGGGGGGTTAATAATTATTTACCTGAAATCCCAGTAAGACTGGTCACTCTTGGATTTGTTGACGTGCGACGCGTACACGTTGAACCTCAGGTTACCCAAGAAGACATCATAACCCGCGTCTGCAAGAAGATATCCTGGAAGAAGCGTTTCAGTTAGTTTAATTTTATTATGAAATTTATGTTTTCTCTCTGAAAATGTTAGTTTATGTTTTCTATCTGAAAATAAATAGTTTGTTTTTTAACCCTGTTTTTGCAACACTGCGTTGAATTTCTTGCTGAAAATTTACCCAACTCTCTCTGTTTCGAAATTATCTCACCTCTTGCCAAGTTCTGAAGCACCGTAAACCAGCAGCGTCTTAAATTTTACTTATTCTTTGGAATTATCACTTTCGAAAGTAGTTCATGAGAGACAATATTCCACAATAAATTTGTTTGTATCTGAAACATTTTTTACTGCTTGAATTTAATTAAAGTTTTTTTTGTTACTTAAAATATCCTTGTAAGCCGAAACAGCTGTCACAATAATACGAAAAATTAAAATACTTTTAGAACTTATTACATTATTAAATTTCATTTAAATTAAAGTTTTGACAAGCTTAGCAACATGATAGTTGTCCTCTTCTGCTGTTCACGATTTGTCCAAAAGCTGAAAAGGACTTAGAATCTGCATTCAACGCGATCTTTGTCAAAAAAACCGAAATGGTGCTGAATGGCCATTTGATAACTTTGTCACACGTCAATTTCTTCTAAATACTCGGGCCTAAAACCTAAAGTTATAACGACGAAATCCGGAGCTCATCAGTTGTGAATACCGTAGTTATGAAAGCTTTTCCACAATCAGTTTGATCGTAGCTCAGCAACAAGTTTGCACGCTTCCATACCAAGGGGGTATTTCAGTATTTTCTTTATAGATTATCCATACGATAACGCATATTGTCGAATTATTAAACATGATTTATTTATTTAAAAAGTTTGATTTTTCTATTCGGTATATTTTCTATCTATGGATAGTGGATAAGTTAGCCGAGTTTTTTTTACTGTTGCGAGTATTACAATCTATATTATAAAAAATTTAAATTCTCTAGTACCACCTCATAACTTTTCAAAACAATATAAAAATAATATGTGTTTATTTATTAATATTATTTATCGTTTGGATAAGCTACCAGGAGGTTGGTGAAGTACCCCAAACTCTCCATTTGTTTGATTACTCTCAATTATCAGGGACTATCCAGGTGTATTACATGAAGATCTTACCTAGACTCCTGCCCCTTCCCATGACGAGGAAGTCGCTCGCGCTGCCCAGCATCCCATGAACCAGCAGCACGGGGGGCATGGCGGGACCCTTGCGGCTTGGGGGAATCCTTTGCACTCGTAGCAGGTAGCCGTCGGGGGTGCGCGCGATGTGCTCCTCCACGGGATAACCTTCGGATTTTGCCATCTCCATCTAAAATATACACATCCTTGTTAAATCCAAAAAATCTAAGTTTTCCAGGATTCCTGGAATCTATCCTTGTTAAATCCAAAAAAGTCCGTTTTCTAGGATTCTCACACATATTTATATTAGAAGGTCAAAGTGTTCCAATGATAACAATAGTTAAGTCTCCGAAAACTAAAAACTGTTTTTATAAGAAAAACTTTCTTTTTATACTTTTTTGAAGGTTATTGTTATTCCCATCAGTGAAATATATCATATTAGAATAAGTTAACAATTATAATCTAAACGAAAATATGAAAGAGAACAAGACACAGAAAAACAGAAAAAGACAATGGTCGCAACTGGGACTCGAACCCAGACCTCTCCGTCTAACCGGGACGAGTGCGTTAACCAATTTCGCTATTGCCACCTTCTGTCAAAGCCGTCATATTTGTCAATCTCTTATTTTCAAATTTCAGAATTACATTATTATCAACTAATTATTTTTCTCCATATTACGGGCACCTAACCTTTTTATTGGAAACAATCATTCTAAGAATTGGTTTGTAACCTGGATAGCGTCTCGGATAGATATATCCGAATTTATTTATATGGAACAATTTACTTTTACGAAAGTCTAAATGAATATTCAATTTTTATAAGAAAAATTTTCCCGGTTAGACGCAGAGGTCTGGGTTCGAGTCCCAGTTGCGACCATTGTCTTTTTCTGTTTTTCTGTGTCTTGTTCTCTTTCATATTTTCGTTTAGATTATTATTGTTAACTTATTCTAATTTACTAAAAACTGTGTTTGAAAGGTGATGAAATACGCTTTAAAATTTTATTATTAGAATCCCCTCCCTAAACACGAGAATTTCTCAATTAGGGAGGTATTGTTACCACCAATATTGTATATTATATATATTTTGTTTAATTGTATATTATATGTATTGGTTAATAAAAAAAAAAAAAATTGAAAATATATTTTTTCAAATATTTAAATTTTGAATGCAAACATAAAAGAGTCTTAAACCTTACTTTTTTTTAACAAAAGTTACTCTTCCCGAAAAAAAAACACGCTCATATTTTATTAGGCAAATGTATTATAAAGTTGTCGTTAACTCCTTTTTTTCGTTTTATGTAAAAATAATTAATAAATTATTAATTAATAACTTTTTGATTTTTATTTATTTATATAATACATGTTACATATATTTGATCACCATACTAGGCGAATGCCTGTTTCATGGTGATTAATTAAGGATAGTAACTTTGAGTGTAGTCTGGTGTAAACACATGGTTAAATTGGTAAAGTTATTATAAAAAATAGAAAAGAGAATAAATAAAATAAACCTGTAAATGTAATGATGTTGAAAATTTATGTCTTTATCTGAGTATATGAAACAAGTTGTAAACCCTGTCATAGTCACTCATCATCAGAAGGTCAGTAAGCGCCTTTCTGAAAGTGAGATATTTGGCTTTAGAATTTATTTCAATTGATAACTTATTAAAAATTTTAGGTGCAAGAAAGTTAAACTGAGACTGTGCCAATGAAGTTTTTGTTGTTGGAATAATATAATTCGATTGATTTGAATATCTTGTGTTGTATTTTGAATTTATAATATATTTTTTTGTAAATATGAATTTCAAATAAGAGGTAATATTTTTTACATATATGGATTTTGGTAATTATCGGTTCGGACTGGCCACGCTTATTACGAATAATTTTTAGAGAAAAAACTTTAGATTCGCCTTAATTACTATAAAAAGAAACTTTTTGGCTTGGGGGCGGCGGAAAATAATGCATTTTAATTTTCACAGGGAAAAATATACTGTTCTCAGTGTATTTTTTTTAGTATATTGCGCAATGATCTAAAGATATATGCCAGTTTCCGTATACGGCTTGTGACATTAATTACATGATCTTCCCATCGAAGTTTATTATCAATTATTACGCCTAAGTATCTAATGGAATCTACTCTTTCCAATGGATTGCATGGACAGCTGGATATATCACTACAAGAATGTATTTAAATTATTTATTATATTTATATTTTAATATAAAGCGCGGTGTTTTATCTTTCTAACAAGTTATTGTTAGAAAGAGAAATATATATTTATCGTCTAGCAACATAAAATCTAATGCTCACCGTTAAATTTATAGTTGAAAAATGTAAAAAAAGTAGGTATTACCATATGGTTACGATTTCGTCGGAATATACTAAAAAGTCATTCACTACACCGCGACCGTCGTGAATGAGGACTCGTCTTCGTCACGAAGATGTGGTTATAATGCATAATTTACATTAAAAAAATCGTTAGTATTGTTTGCGGGTTATAATTAACAGCTAATCTTTCATTTGTTAACCACAAAACAGAAATCTCTAATAAGGGCTTAAAAATGTTGGGATTTATAACTAGGCTAACTAGAAATTTTAACAATATAAAGTGTAATAAACTGTTATATTTTGCCTATGTAAGAAGTCATCTTGAGTACAATTCTCTCGCCTGGAACCCATATTATAATATACATGTACAAGCTTTTGAAAGAATACAAAATAAATTCTTACGTTTTCTAAATTTTAAAATGGGTATTCCAGCAATTATGTTGAACTACAACACTATTTTAAATGTTATGAATATGCTCAAATTATCAGACAGAAGGATTTTCACTGACTTGGTATTTCTATATAAAATTCTAAATTTCTACGTAATACCAGAAGTCAGGATTTATTCCAGTGCAGAAATTCTGGGACTAACTACCATATGTATTCCTCTTTGCCCAGAATACTAATGGAGGGAAAAAATTATACCAAGTCAGCGGACATCTTCAATTTATCTTTAAACAAATATAAAATATTGTTACTGAGGCAGTTCAGTTATGTACAATAAATACTGTATATTTCTTACCATTCATATGTAAACGCCCCGAAAAAGGGCGTTAATCAATAAATCTATCAATCAATATACAAGTTTTAATATTTTCTTTTCTCTGATTCATAAATTCAAGCACACAGAGTGCTTATAAATTGATATCTGCACATTATCTATGTAGAGTAGAGTAGTACTAGTCATCTAACCTTCAGATCTTTTATTTTTTTTTTTTTATTTAATATTTGTTTGTTTTTACAATAATTATACATTTTTTTTTTACATATTAAACAAATTTGTAATATTAATGTAATAACAGCCTTTCCTCACCATAAAGAGACAAGGCTCTTGTGTTTGGTGAGTGAATTCATACTCAATTATGTTATCAATGCTATCATTTGAGTAGGTGAATAATAATATTGCAACTATTATAAATAGATATAGTAAGAGAAACTTGAGATGTGTCGATTAACAGATTTAAATGAAGTGAAATAGTAATGTAACTCTTACAGTTTTTTCAGGTAATTTTTTAATTTAGTTTGGATTTTACTTTTATTTTCAATAATTTTTACTTCTAATGGGAGTTTGTTGAAATAATTTATACCACGATACAGATAGGAATTTTGGATGTGCTTGGTATTAAATTTTGGGATTTTAATATTGTTTTGATATCTTGCTGAGATATTGAAATGTAATTTTTTTAGCTGTATTTCTTTGAAAGTTTGTAGAATTGAATATTTTTTTATATAAATTGTATATTGTAGTTACTTTGAATATTGAAAAGATTTTTTCGGTAGAAAATGTAGATGGTTTTTTCAATATAATCTTAATTATTAATCTTTGAACTATTTTGAGAGGATTTAAAATAACATCATATGTTCCTCCCCATCCTATAATACCGTATTGTAATATAGATTGAATCTATTTATGTAAAATTCCTTAATATAATTATTGTTATTCGCGGTTAGGTAATCTTTCTTCACGATTAGTGTTCAAAGTCATTGCGAGTTAATTAATTAGTTCCTTGACTTTGAACTTGGACGCGGTTACATAAATACAAATAATCCTTTTCCATTGTGTACGTCTTAGGTTATCATTAGGTACCTAAATGCAATGTAAGTAATTTATTTATTCATGCTCTAGTGGCCTTTACATGATAATTGTATATTGTGTTACTATTATATTATGTTTTACATAATAACAATAGTACATCAATTACATAGTATTCATTTATGTAATAATTAAAGTTACTAAGCATATTTTATGAGTTAAACATGTGCGAAACTTTGTAGAAAATACACTTCTTGAAAGTAAGAAATAAATTCAACGAATTAAATATGCAACTAATGTAAAATTGGGCGGGAAAAGTGGATGGGGCACGTGGGAAGAGAAGGGGACGCTTGAGGGGAACAGGGACTATGGGAAAGGACACGCAGGGGAGGGGTGGGGGAGATAGGAGGATTGCACAGGAGACTGGCTTTTCAGATCTGGTCACCAAGTACGGCTAAAAGCATTTCAAGCATATTTTCAGTTCTGAATTTTTTTTTTTTTTTTTTTTTTTACAGTGAATACCGCACAAGAATCTTAGCTGCTCCCGTCTGGAGCCAGTGAGACTATGGCATCCCCAATAGGGGTATGTTGTGAGGCTGAAGGTAGTGGGGAGGGGAAGGAGGTGGGGGAGAGGAAGGTTGGGAAGTACCTGGCTATTCAGATCTGGTCACCAAACACGGCTAAAGCCATTTTCAAGCAACGTTTCAATTCTGAATGGTGGTCTTACACCAGGGCGATACTGATAGTATCTTCCACTCTGGAACGTGCCGCAAATATACTATATATTATTTTAAATAAATTAATTGTGAAATAACACAAATTAATCAAATAAAATTTATTTGCGCACGCCGGGTTCGAACCCGCGACCTCCGGATTGTGAGTCAAGTGTCTTAGCCACTGGACTACGGAGGTCGTCTTACAATGGTGAATGGTGGTCTTACATCAGTGCGTTAAGCCTCGGCAACCCGAATTAAATCTCCCTTAAACATTTGAATTTTTTAAGCTCCTTCAAAAGTATATGTTATTTTTGAAGATAATGTCTAGATGCTGCCCACGCCGAAACGCAAATTATATTAAATTCCCTTGACAGAAAAAAATCGCAAAGTATGCTCCAAAAATTATTAAAAACAAGTCTGTTTCTATTATCTTATAAATTATATTTGTGAAAAAATTCACAATGTTTCTTTAAATGATACTTTTGCTCCCCACGAGATTTTTTCTCTATTTTAAACGAGTCGTGTTTTATTAAACATTTTCGCATCGATTTTGTCGCTGTAAATGCTAGCGCGCTCCTCTAACATTCGTAATTTCGTATCTCTCCATCTTCTTCTTATTGGGCCCGGATGCGGAGCCTTAATGAAAGTATTTACCTACCACTCTGGAATTTGCCGCGTATATTATTTTAAATGAATAAAATGTGAAGTAAGAGGAATCAATCAAATAAAATTTATTTCCATTTCCATCATCCGGATTGTTAGTCTAGAGCCTTGCACCTCGACTACGGACGCCGTCATTATTTTATGCTTTCAAATCTGTCTGATTAGGGACAAACTTTTGAACAGATTACCAAAATTGCAAGTATTTTTATTATGTATTTTTTTAAATATTTTAGAATACAATTCGAAATCATCTACTGGTTTGTCCTCGGAGTTATAAAATTTTAGACATAATAAGTAGGTTGGCGACAACACCAACTGCAAAGTTAACCATGCCAAGCTGTACGTATCCTATCCTAAATCCTAATACGTATTGTAAACGGATAAATTCGCCGTCCGGCTAAAAAGGTTGATCATCACTGGTGTTAGTTATTTATTTGTTTATATATTTCTATTTGACTCCTTTGATGCGCGTAGAAAACCTACAAGACCGCGGTGTAGCGCGGATTCGGCATTGGCCATAATTGCCGAATAGGCAAATATTTCAAGAGAATACTTTGCCAAGTATTATGTACTGTTTGTACATGGCGATTGTTACCAAATACAAGGAGTTTTTTTTCTTAAATTATCTCCACTCCACTCTGGAAAAATAATTTCCCTCAGGGCCAGTGTCATCTTAGGGAATGCTGTGTGGAGGGTCTTTTTAAGGAGAGGAAATAGGTGGGTAGGAATCTGGGGTCAGTGTGTCCAGGAGTGACGGACGTATGAATCCATCCCTCCAACTGCGGTGCAAGGCGATGGGTCAAGAGATTCTGGCTTGAGAGCATAAAAGACTTCTCTCAACAAGTCTCTCTTGATCCTGCCCATCACGCAGCAAATGGGCAGAAGCATCGGCCGCCAAGCTAAGTCTGCTGTGTCACCCTTGCTAAATCACCAAACGTATGGCACTTAGGGTGCTCTGCACTTCACATGGTCGCTTGGGGTGACCTACGGCAGAGATGTTTGTTATCCAATGAATGATTCCCGGGGCGGCGGTACCCCTACCTACATCCAAAATATAGTAAATTGATACTGTCCATACATGGCCATTGTTTCACAAATTCGCGAATAAGCCAAATACGCGAATAGCCAAGTGAAATATGAATACCACCATAAAATAATACCTTGCTTTTAATGTTCAAATCTGGCACGTATACAGGAAATATGCACCATGCAGCTTCAGGTCATTCGCCATCTGAGGGACAAGTTCTCGGTCAATCTTTCTTTTCACGACAAAGGTTACCAGTCGCCACGGTTTTGTAAGCAGGTACCATTTAATAATCATTAAAATAATTGTGAATATATGCCAGCACTTGAACCCAATAAAATGAAAAAATTAAACATTAAAAAAATAGTTTTTGAGTTGAAATTTTATTTTTATATACCACAAACCTTTGTACCGTGTTAATCGGTAAAAGATTTTTTTTTATATGTAGGGGTACTTAATTTTGAAAAAAGATTTGTATAAACATTTCCAAATTTCAATAAAAAAGTGACAAGGAAAAAATTTTTAGAATAGACCTTCACTTCCGAGGTAGGTAGAATTATTTTTATCTAAAGTTGCTTAGTATTTTTGTTGTTGTTATCAGTACGAATTGTTAGTGAACCATTAGGTAAATTTTCCGGGCAGCGGCCGAAACTGCTACCAAATCACGGACGTACAAAATATATGGACATGCCCTTACGTGTTAAAAAAGGTGTTATTTCCCCCTCCCATTGGAACCATTTTTAGGAACCGGCTGGGCGTGTCCGGACCAATGTCGTGCTCTCGTCGTAAATTTTACGCGCGGAAGCTGTATGCTATGAAACACATACTTAGACAATGAAGAAGACTTGGCGAATCACAAGTCTCTTTCCTCTCTTCGCCCCGCCATAGTTGGTTTTTACCCCTCATCTGTAAGTTCTCGTCTAGTTATTTGTATGTCTATGTACCAAATATTGTATTTATGATTAGTTAGTCCTTATTCCCCTTTGGGTTTCGTTCTTGTCTGTCCGTTAAAATCCTTTATAGCCGTGTTCCGTAAACATCCTTGCATTATTTAGCACAGATGCAAAATAAAATTAGGTATTTAATTTTATATAGTTTAGGTAATGATCTTGGTTTTCCAGTTACACTTTTACCTACTTACGCACAAATCATTCTCATTTTATATGTAATGAAATAGGTAACCACGTGGTACCTACCTAAGATTGTCGTGATTTCTTTGTAATTAGGTACTTCAACTTCACCTGTGTTTTTTCTGAGTTCTTATCTTTTTTTGTATTTGTATCCTTGGCTATTAAACGCTAATGCAAAGGCCCCCTGCATATTAGGGCCAGACAATTTCCGCAGTGCAATAAAATCCAAATAAATGAAATATTTAAAAATGTTTTCCGAAATATAAAAACTGTTTTAGAAAGGTGGTGAAATATGCTTCCTACTTTTATTATTAGAAATAAACAAAAATTTTAGAAATATTAAAATTTCGAATTGAACATAAAAAAGTTTTAAAATTTCTAACTAAAATAACTGATGCCGAAAAAATAAAATACCTTAATATTTTATTAGTCTAATGTAGTTATTAAAGATGTTATTTTCATCTCGTTTTTTGTCGTTTCATAAAAAAAAATTAATAAAAAATTTCATTAACGAATTTTCACAATTTTTTCTCAATTTGCTGTTGGAAACTACGGGAGGTGCACATTTTAATTTTTATTCGTTCGAACTTTTCGGTTTCAATATAAAGCGTGATGTTTTCTCTCTCTAACACCGTTCAGAACATATTTCTCACTACTCACCATCATAGTAGGTAAGGGAGATGCAACGATTTCTACGAGACCTATGTGAGCTGTTCTCAAAGCGAGCAAATTAGCCTGCTTCTGCCGTAGACATTATGTACGACATTCCTCTTCAATTAATGAGATAACATGTTTAATAAAAACCAGTTAATTAAATGATCTAAATTTTAGACTTACCACAGTTGCCTTTATGTCAATCAGAACTTGAAAAGTTGGTTCACATCTCCAAATGACCACCAGCACCACGCACCACAAGAAACTTGTGTCCATTTTATATTATATGTTATTTGTTTTAACAACCACTTTATGTTTGGTGTCTAAAAACTGACTAGAATTATATTAACACTGAAACACTCGCAGCATCAGGAAACCTGTGAAAAAATAAAAACATTCATTTTTTATTTAAATTCAATTAATTTTAAGTATATTACAAAATTTATATTTCAGTTCGTTTTAAAAAGGTAGGTACACAAGGAAAACAATAATTGCCTTACTGAGAAATGCGCTCTAACCCTACACAACTGACAAGAAACTATTAAATCACCTATCAGCCGCGCAAAATCCAAAACATGCCCATCAGCAAAGTGGGTAAATATATGAAAGCAGATTTTATACTGGCGGCAATAAAGCTTGCCGTCTAAATTCTACTTCATTTATGTTAATTAAATCAAAACATTAATTAAAATGTTATTTAAGTTATGCAATGCGTTTTTTTGTTTTGTTTATATAAATTCCGGACAACGTCACAACTGCCCGAAGCCAGTGGGACAATTTTTTTTTCTCATCAATTAGTAGGTAGGTTGTCACGATAATAATTATTACATACTAATAATTATTCTCCTGACCTAATAAACCTTCACCTGACCGGTTACGCTAATTGTTGATTCGCCGTTTGTTTTATTTTTGCGTGTGGCAACTAGATTCTAGAGTTTCCGGTGCACTTTTTTGAATTTCCGCCGTCTCGGGGGAGCGCGACGGATATTTGGCTGGTCACCTAAGTGATAGTTTTTTTGGAGTTTTAACATGGGATAATCCCTTTGATATATTTTTAATAACACGAACCGCGATCCGGATTGTTAATTATGATACTTTTATCAACGCGACCCGTCGAAACTAGGCCGGCGTAATCGGTTGTTGTTTTGAGACCTACACATGGATTCGCCATGTTTGTGTTGGGGATAATCCAAGTAATCCTCTTTGGTACGGCGTCGTGTAATCACGCGAGAGCACCTTTATGGCCGTGCCGGGCCCTTATTACCCGTAGTTGTGGCGAATTCCCGGTAGAAATTCTTTAACGGAGCTCTCTTCTTGAACTTGGAAAATACCCAGGATTCCTTGGTGCCCTCAGCCGGTAATCCTGGCCATCAGCGTGGAACCTGCTGCCCGGCGAGGCGAAGGGGCCTGATCCCCGGATGCGTTCCCTACGTCTCCTTACGAGTCTACGGATTGTGTACGCGTTCCTCGGATGTGATCCTCGAACGCGTTACCTACGTTCGAAAGTCTTCCCCACGAGATCACGGCTGCAGCCCATCAGCACGTGAAGAAACGTTCATTAAAGTGTTTTCGAGTTTTAGTAGTAATTTAGGAATCATGACCCGGTCCACAGGTACGCTAATTTTCTGTTTATTTTTCAGTTAAATTGTCGCCTTAACAGGTTATATCTTAGGGTATTTGATACACTGTCCCTCAATGGGCAGTCTTTGCTATGTTAATTGTTTTCTTAAATATATATTTGTTTTTTGTTATATGAAAATGAACTCTTTTTATTTACAAAGAAAACCTAACCTACCGGGGAGAAACCTGTATTTCTAACCACAATCCTGACCAGAATCATTTGCTCTACAATAAAAAAAGGTAACAAAGCACAATATATGTTACAAGGTATTTTGTATTTATTTATAACATATTTTAAAACCTACTACAATATATTACCCACACATGAACTAAAATGTGGACTCGAGACCTACACAAAATTGAGGCATAACCTTGGAATAAATTGTAGGTTTTATGTGTTTCTTTATTTTTAAAGGGAGTTTATTGACCATTTTAAAACCCTTATTACAATAAATATTATTTTGTGTTCCCGATGAACTTGTTTTCGGAAGCCTGGAATCGTCGCAACTTGTGCCATGTTTTTCTGTGGCGTGTCCGACCTCTTCTTCTATCCACTTTCGCTTCATACCTTAAATTATCCTGGCACTCCTTTCTCATCCATCCGCTCTACAAATAAAAATAATGCATTGGGTTACATACCCACACTACCTATTGTGATTAAATTACACTATTATTATTTCTTGAATGTGTGAAGTGTAAATAGTGAAATAAAAAGTTTGTGTTTTTAAATATTATTAGTTATTTGTCAATGACCTAGCTCTAAAACGAGTATACTATGTCATTACCAAATTTCTAGAATTTGTTATGTGTAAATATTTATTAATATGTAGGCATTCAATGTCCGGTATCCATTCGTTGAAATTATTATAATTTTCCTCATATTTGAACTGTAGATAAATTTCGTCACATAACTGTCGTGGGACGGTCGATGACGATGATAAATTATGACACCTCTTTCCCCTCTTATATATTATTATCTAAATATACAATGACTATTTGTATTAACCTGTCCTGGAATTTATTTTCTCTAAGCAAATTTGAACACTCTCCTTTCGTTTTTTCTTCTTGTTGATGAACATAAAACCAATATTACCTGCACATTATGTCTCGGCAGTTAAGAGGCGGTTCTCCGAATTTCAACCGATTTCTTGCAAACCTCCCTTAAACATTTGAAGTTTTTAAGCTCTTAAAAAAATATATGTTATTATTGAAGATAATATCTAGACATTTATCGCGCCGAAACGCAAATTATATAAAATTCCCTCGATAGAAAAAAATCGCAAAGTATGCTCCAAAAATGATTATAAACACGTTTGTTTCGGTTATTTTACAAGTTATGTGTATGAAAAAATTCACAGCGTTTCTTTAAATAAAATTAAAGAAAATTATCGCGAGATTTTTGCTCTATTTTTAACGAGTCGTGTTTTATTAAAGATTTTCATGATTTTTGCATCAATTTTTTCGCTGTAAATGTTAGCGCGCTCTTCTAACATTCGTCATTTCATATCTCTCCATCTTCTTCTTTTTGGGGCCGGGAACTGAGCCTTAATGAAATGGTTATTTAGAAGCTCCGTAGCTCGTGGTCAAAGTGGGCTGAAAATATATGCCATGAAAACTTTATGCTAATTTCATGATACGAGCGAATCACTTTCTGCTTTATGTTGTTAAGATTGTCATTTTAATTCGGTTTTTTATTATATTTTTAGCGATATTTCGTCCAAATTATAACCGGTTTCTGAATAATATTTTTTAATTAATAATAACTTAACCTTTCCAAAATTTGGCGTATTTTTAGAAGGTCAAAATATTTACACTTTATAATAAATGAAATATTTCTGAACATATCCCAAAACTTAATACTGTTTTTGGAAGGTGATGAAATACGCTTTTAAATTTTATAATTCAAAATAGACATATAATTTTGAAATATAAAATTTTTGATGAAACATAAAAATAATATTAAAAATTGCTCACCTCACAGGTATACATTAAAATTACTGATAACGAAAAAAAAATAAAAACACATACATATTTTATTATACTAATGTATTATAAACGTTATTTGTTTTGAAAATAATTAATAAAAATTCTAGGAGTTTCAATTTTTTTTTAAATTGCGATTCCAAACTTTGGTTTCATAAAGGTGCACATTTTACTTATTTAGTGATTATTTTTTTGTATTTGACCATGAAGCGTGGTGTTTTGCCTTTCTAACACCGTTTAAAATAGTCACTCTGATAGATAGTAAGGGAGTTACAGCGATTTATATGAGACTATATGTGAACTGCGACAAATATGGTCTCCTGCCACTCAACGGGTTAATGATTTATGGTTTTTTATGAAGTCTATTTCTATTATTTATTAATTAAAATTAACAACGGAAGCGCAAACACCTTGTAAATTAAAAATATTGAAAATTGTTTATAGCATTTAATAGCTATACTTAATTATAGTGTTAACTAGGTGACTAGGCGTGTAAAAGTGGGTTGGGAAATCGTCCCCGTATAATATATCTGCACAAAGGTATAAAGAAATTGGCAACATTCAAGGTTGAATATGTGCCCACTGTTGTTATAGAGATACAATATGATCACTGATTGCTTTCTCGACTAATATCTGCACAAAAGGTGTGAAGAAATTGGCAACATTGAAGGTTGAACACTGGATCAGGCATGCCCAACCTGCGACACAATTGAAGATCTTTTGCGGCCCAAAATTAAGTTTTCAGCTTGCTATATTTCTGATTTTGGTACCTGCTCACCTATTCATACAAAAAAAAGAAAAACCGTTCCCGTAAATTTTTTATTTTATTTTGCGAAATTAAAACTTTCTTGTTGTAATATAATAAAACCCGTACAAATCTTAATTTATTTTTGATCGTATCTGGTTTCAGCTTGTTAAAGCCATGTTCAGATTGTTACAAATAATTCTTTATCTAGAGTTTATACACATAACATATGGGGAAGAGGGAGGGGGTAGTCTATAAGGATTTTATTCAATTTAAATAGTTTTTCCATATTTGTTGCCATGTCTTTGACGATTGCATCTTTAGTTATTTAGCTATTAGCAGTAGACATTTTATATGTGTTTTTTTAAATATTATTATAATAGAATTGCACCACCTATAAAATTATCAGTATCAAAAATAGAAACTTTCTTATTATAAGAACTAGGACTCTCGATGGGGGTTTTGATTTATTGCTTGAAAAGTGCCAGTCGCATGGCCGCACTAGGAATTTATTTTCGTAATCATTTCCAAACTACATATATATTTTTTCCGCACTTTCTCGGAAGATCGAATGCAACTGACCTGATTTAAAGTGGAGGGTGAGGGCAAAGGACATTTTGTGCCTTCTGGCGTTGAAGGTCGCGGTTTCACAATAATAGCATTTTTGGACACCGATTTCCGATAAAAATTAACGATAAAATCCGCCAAGAGACGCTTTTATAAAAAGCAATAAACAGAAGTCATTTATCGTTAAAATGTTGCAGCTCTTTCTTTCACATTAAGAAAGATGAGACACACAAAATACGTGTGACTGTTTTTTCCTCTCAAGGTAATACTTTTTCCTTTGGAGGAAACAGATATAGGTTTGTATCTTATTACAGCTCATCCACGGCGGCGGGAATTTTTTGGTTTCATTTTTTTTATACGTTTGAGGGAGATGTATGATAATTACTGTATGTTTCATTTGGGGGGTGCAGACATACGTTAACCATTGGTCTAATTTTTTACTGTTGTTATTTAGTGTATAAGAAAAGCTGCAGCATTGCATATTTGAGAACAAAAGCAAAACCATCAGCATATTGACATTTACGTTTTTGAATTTTTGGAATTGACTAACACTTCAATGTTATCCTTGTAACTTTTTTTTATACGTTTGAGGGAGATGTATGATAATTACTGTATGTTTCATTTGGGGGGTGCAGACATACGTTAACCATTGGTCTAATTTTTTACTGTTGTTATTTAGTGTATAAGAAAAGCTGCAGCATTGCATATTTGAGAACAAAAGCAAAACCATCAGCATATTGACATTTACGTTTTTGAATTTTTGGAATTGACTAACACTTCAATGTTATCCTTGTAACTATATTCCATACCTTCCAAATTATCGTCACGGCTAATAGTATTGTAGGGGTTAACGGAGACCTCACGGTGCCGTGTGTGAGAGAGATGCAAGAAAATTATGACTTTTCATTTGGAGAAAACAGACCTACGTACGTTGTGTATCTCATCTTTTGAAAAAGCTGCAGCATTATAAGGAATGTATTGTTGCCTTTTTTATGTCGTCACGATACCGTAACCGCGAATCGTCACGGTAAATTTAAAAGTCATTTATCTGTATTTGACGGATCTAACGGTCAGAATTTTGCGAAAACCTTAGCTCAGAATTTTTTTTTGGCCCACTATACGATTTGGGTTGGGCAGCCCTACTCGTTATATCGATATAATAACTGAAATACTTTCTCGACTCCATTCAGTGACAACAGTACAGAGTGTGAACGCTAAATTCCTCAGCGGTTAAGGTGAAATATGTGCCAGTGACGTAACGCGACTCCGATGTGCGTTTACTTTCTAATCATTTTGTTTATTAGAAGGTAGACTTTTGAAGGCAGTTGAATAAAGTGTACATATTTTATTCAAAAAGAAGTATTGATCTGGGTCAGTGATTGTTTAAGTGGGTGACATCGCCCCACGGGTGGCTCTGGAGTCATATAGGATAAAATTACACTAAGTTGGCGGCTACGGTAATAGGAAGAGAATCTATAAATACGTCACTTGTCCCAAGAATCGTATCTATGAACTGATAATGTACTTTTCAAAACGTATTCTATGAATACGAACAGAGCACATATTACAACCGCTGTAACTTAAAGCATCTTTTGTTGTTAAAGAAAAACGTTGTTTTATTTATTTTTTTAATATTTTAGCTTTACACAGGAGGCCCCGAGGGGTTAATTATTCATTCTAAAATAATTCCCCTCAGGGTCTATGTCATCTTTGGGGACACTGAGTGGAGGGTCATTTTACAAAGAAAGGAGGAAGAAGTCCTCAGAAGGAAAAGGAATGAGGAGAGGGTAGGAATCTGGAGGTCATCCAACCCTACAACTGTGAGACAAGGCGATGTTCCGAGAGAGTTGTTGGAGAGATCAAAAGGTTTTCCTCAACCAGTCTCCTCAACGCATCTGTCGCCAATCCATTTCAACACATCTTTCTGTCACCCCACGAAACTTGGCACTCCTGCTTAAGGACCAAACGTAGTCAACTACTTGCAATTTAATAAGCTATCATTTCACCATAACGCACATTTTTAAAGTAAAAACTTTTATTTTTTTGAGTTTATTTTGCATTATTTAATACGTTTAATTGAAAACATTTTTTACTTTATGTTTTAGATTCCGAGCGCTAGCTATATCATAAGAAAAAAATGATAAAAACTATTTTTTTTTAATTATCAAACTCATGGTAAGTTAATTCAAGATGGTGGTGGATCACCCGGGGTTAGAAAAAAAAACAAAAGTAACCAGAAAGCCTTGAAACATACTACAAAAACACACGGAAACAATCGCACGTATTTTCACCTCATTAGTTAAATAGATTGGACTTTTAATAAGTTACTATAAAACTTAATGTTCCATGCTGCTTTGCAAAATTGTCAATAGTATAAGCTAAAAAAGAGTTTTCCTGGAGTGCGGGGACCAAAGAAAATTACAAACTATATAATTTATTTTTTTATTTTATTTTGTACGACAGACACGTAAGTCCAATTATGGTACAATCTTCTTACAACTAACAATACATGTACATAATTTTTTTTAAACATGGCATTGTGATATTAAACACACCTATATCTGCTGGTAGGGCATTAAGCAAAGTCATACCTCTTGTCATGCTATGTTGAGCCATGACATCTGTCCGACCCTGCGGTATGCAGAATAGACGGTGGCTACGAGTTCGACAGTATTTATCAGGAGCAAATAAGCCACAGCATGACAGGAGGTATGGACAATCCATGGAAGGTTTTTTAGTAACTTTAATTCAAATACCATGTATCCGGCTTTACGCCTGGTCTCCGGGCTTTGATAATTTGTCTTCTTTAGCAGTTCGACGTGATGCATGAATTTCGGATATATTCCGTATGATCGCTTGTAAACATACTTATCTTAGGATTTTTTTTTAAATTTGTTCAATCATATTTATGTATTTAAGTTGATAAGGTATCCAGACAGTACTAGCGTACTCCAGCTTGCTTCTGACCACTCCGTTGAACATGGCAGTCATTGCTACTATGTTATTGAATTGTTTGCAAGTTCTGATTACAAAACCAAGAATTTTGTAGCAAGCCGAAGTAAGCTGCACTATATGATTTGAAAATGTCAGCCTGGGATCAAAGATCACCCCAAGATCCTTGATGATATTTACGTGTAATAATATATCTAAATATTAGTACTTAATAATATATATAAATAATAAATAAATAAATAAAAAATTAAACATTGTGGTGTACCAAATATGTTTGAGAAACTCTGACTGAAACTGGAATTGGAGGATATTGATATAAGATAATAAACATGAGCATGTATTTGACTTATTTTGAAATAAATCGTACTAATAATGCAGTGTACATTGTGAGTGTACACATAATAGGATGTGAGAAGTGTGTTATGTTATCAATCAATTACATTCTGAATCATCGCGCATCCTCTTTGAATCTTCGCTTTCTATAATAATTTCACTTTCTTCGCGCTTGTAACACCTCCTCCAATAATAAAATTATCACAGCCTCAATGAAATATATAGTATTACTATTAATGGATTTAAAACTGACGAAAATTAAGACAAATAATAGTAAATACATGAAAATACACTAATATAATAGTGAATTAGTCTTGGAATAGAAATTATGAACCGAAACATGATACGAATCACACAAACTACAAATACCATAAATAAAAACGGTTCCATGACAACTCAGAATCAAATCAACTCAACACCTCTTTGAAAAATCATTAAAAGCTATGAAAAAATAATTTTAAATAGCCGCTAACCTAACGTAACCTATTTACCCAATTTTTTAATATGTTTTTTTATCATCACTATTAATGACCTTTCTGAGGTGGTTCTGAGTTGGTTTCATTTTGAGTTGGCCGGTCACCATAAAAAAACTCTCATTTTACCGGGAAACTGACGCTCATGCGCCATTCCACCAAAATGCTCTGTTGCCAAGTTTTCTAACGCAGCGTATTGAGGACATTTTTATTAGTAATAATTCGATTGTACAGTCTTTATTCAAAGTGTAACAAAAACACCGTTTGACGGTTGAAAAATGTTTTTTTATTAGCAACGCTGTTAAAGTCTTGTGAAGGAAACTCGCTTTTTCTAATGAATATGGAAACGGTAATTCAACAGAATACAGTGTTAGTTTCACCGCATTTCCCGATGGAGGCCTTGCTCTGTTTGAGGGCACGGCTTTGACCTAAAACGTTGCACTTTGAATCGAGATGTTTTTTTAAATGATTTATTTGTTTCTAGATTAAATAGGCATTGATTTAAATGTGATATGTATTACTTAATCAAAGAAGTAGATAATATTAACAAATCTCAATGAAAAATACAAACAGACACAGAAAATTTTAAAGGAAACGGTCTCAATTGGGACTTGAACCCGGAACCTCTAGTCTTACGGAGACCAATTGAGCTATTGAGATACGGTTCGTCTATATACTGAGTCATTTTAACGAATCGTTTTTTAATTTAAGAACTCAACTAATTCCCATATTTTATTGGCTGCCATCTTTGATAATACTAATTGGTAATTGTGGGATATTAATATTTCATACTAGCTGCAGTCTCCGGTGTTGCCGGGGCTTTCCACAGAGTTCTCGAAATCAGATGTAGACAGTAATTTTCCTCTTCTTTTGAACGTCAAGTGTTTAAATTTCATCAAGAAGAATCCTCATTTGGATGGGAACAGATGGTGAGGGTGGTTTTTCAAAATCTCGTGTAGACAGTGACTTTCCTCTTATTTTGAAGGTCAAGAGTGAAGAAAAATCATGGATATCTTAATTAAACTGTAACTTCTTTATTTTAATGAAAAGAGAAATAACTTTGTTTACATCACTTTTATTTGTACACAATCTACTTCTTTATTCACCATGTTCCACTCTCCTGCCGTGAAACTTTGGGTGTCAAACATGAAAAACTTTGCAAAAAATGTAGATTTTAATAAAATAAAAAAAATAAAAATGAAAATACATTGTTTATTTACAGTGTTCGTATAAACACACCGTTATAATTTTCTTCTCACTTGGTCAGCTGTTCTATTTAAGATTTTAAAGGCGAGGTTGGCCATTTTGTTATACTAACACTTGCATTACTTGCAAAAGTACCTAAAGGTAGCACAATTTTTATTACAATATATTATGTATTTTTTTATTTTTAAAATTGTTTTGTGTAAAACACTTTTGAATTTTTTTCTTAGATTATCAACTTTTTTTGATATATATTTTCCATATTTTCTTACATTGACAACCCCAAATTTTCGCGGTGTATTTATACGATTTAATGTTTTTTGTAAAAGTGGTGTTTACATAGTCATTGTTTTATTAATAACTAGCTGTTCCCGGCATGCGTTGCAATTCCATATTCAAATAAATACATTGTTTCTCCCTGAATCACCCTTCCCGTGCGTCCCCGTTCCCCTCCCGCGACCCCTTCCTAGCTAGCTTTATAAATTATAGCCTAGTTGTTATTCTGATTTATGAGCTATATTATTGTAAAGTTTCGTTAAAATCCATTCAGTAGTTTTTGCGTGAAAGAGTAACAAATACAAATTCATCCGTACAAACTTTTGCTTTAGATTATAATGTCATATCACAAAGTATCTGCCTCATATGAACAAAATTTTAATTTTAATTTATCTTTTTTATATTGCACTTTTAATTAGAGTGTATTTTACCATCCCCTTGAAAGCTTATTCATAGGATAACGTATAATAATAAATAAACACATGTTCGAAATAGGTAGAAAACTCGGCTAACTTATTGGATATTTAGATACTATTCACAAGTTCGAGGCCCGAATTGAAAACTCAAACTTTATGAATAAATAAATGTAAAATATACGTTATCCGGTGAAATACCCCCTTAGTCCAATAACGTTATTATAATAGTGTAAGTGGTTCAACCGGGTTTCGAACTTGACCTACAGTCCACACCAAACGAGTTACTACTCTATCATTATGTTCACACATTTATTCTAAATTCTCACAGTTATCGATAGAAAAGTCTATTTCTGGTTGTAACGTCATGCGTTTGTAATGTCATGAACATAGATTAACTTTTATTTTCTAGGAAAGAGATCTTTTTCAATTACTGTACGTGAGAATGATGAACAGTCACCTCTGACCCTCAATTAAAAGTAAGTATTACTTATTACAGTGCGTAGCGGAATTTTACTATCGCCCATTAGCGCTTTTTTACCGTTAGTAGGCGCCATTATTAAATTAGTGTTAAAATCATCTAGCTGTAGCACACAGCTGCCCAAATTTATGTTATAATAATAATTATTTGATTCACAATACTTTCATGAAAATTGTTGTTTTTTAAGCAATGACAACTAAAATTATCGAAAGCATTTTTTTTTGACCTGCCTTCTTGAGAATCGATCGATCTGAAAGCGTTAAGCATTTTGTAAGTATTTTTTTTTATGTAACACTTCACAAGAGCGCCCATGTCTGTACAGTGTAAAGACTGTAAGAATTCAAAGAATAATGTTTTAAAAATTGTAAGATAAAGGGAGACGTGACTTTGGAGAAGAAACTGTGTAAAGTTCTGAATTTTTTTGGAGGTTTTGAATAATTATCTAAACTCATCATCTAAGTACAAATCGGTGTACCTGCGCTAAATTTTAGCCGAGATGTTTATTGATAGGTATGTAGATAATCTTATTTACGGGTTGACGGACTGCGATAGGTAAATCAAGCAGATAGTTTATTTCAGAATGTGGCCTATTGACGCCACAGTCGATACATCTTTAATTTATTTATTGCTTCTTCACGATTTAAACACATTTTTCATCATTCTGTAATTAATGTAATTATTAACCCCACTAGGATTCGCCTGTATCATTGGGTTTGAGAAGAGCTCTCTTAACATCGTAATTTTTTTTTAAACTCCATCATAATATAATAAATTAGTCGTTTCAACGGCCGGCGGTCCAGCGGTAAGGCTCTTGACTCGCACTCCGAAGGTCGCGGATCGAATCCCGGCGTGGCAAATAAATTTTATTTCATTAATTTGGGTTATTTCACAATTTATTCATTAATAATATATAGTATATTTGCGGCACGTTCCAGAGTGGAAGATACTTTCATTATCGCCCTAAGACCACCATTCAGAATTGAAACGTTGCTCGAAATGGCTTTAGCCGTGTTTGGTGACCAGATCTGAATAGCCAGGTACTTCCCCGCCTTCCTCTTCCCTATCTCCTTCCTCTCCCCACTGCCTTCAACCTCACAACATACCCCAATTGGGGATGCCATAGTCCCACTGGCTCCAGACGGGAGCAGTTGGGACTCTTGTGCGGTATTTATGTAAAAAAAAGTTGCGTAACCACGGTTTAATAATGGATTTATAAGCCGAAAGGCCTGTCACAATAATAAAATAAACAAAAATTTTAACAAAACAAAAAACGACTTCAAAATATTCACTAAAAAGTAAAAAAATAATTTCGTACGATTGTTATTTTTGGAGTCCGTGTCAGCCAAGGTAACTTACATACATAGGTTGTTATAGGTGAGATGTGGAGATCTTGGCTGACACCGACTCCAAAAATAACAATCGTACGAAATTATTTTTTTACTTTTTAGTGAATATTTTGAAGTCACTTTTTGTATTGTTAAAATTTTTGTTTATTTTTTGATTTTTAGTGACGCGCGTGCGTAAAGAAGTTTTACTTCAAAAAAAGAATCATCGAAATCTGGTAATATTGAGTTATTCGTCCATTTGTCGCGCACATACTTATTGCAAATTTAAGACATATATGGTTTTCTCATGCATCCCACTGTCAGAACTGGACCAAATTCAAATGGGACCACACGGGAAGCACCAGCTTTCTAATAAAAAAATAATCATCAATATCGGTCCCCCCAATCGAAAGTTCTGAGGTAACAAACATATACCGTCGAATTGATAACCTCCTCCTTTTCGAAGTCGTTTAAAAAAACAAAATCCTCGCAGAACTTAATAATAACATTAGTAAATTTGATTTACATAAAATTTGAAAAAATATGTATGAAGTTTTACAAATTAAACACAAAAACAATGGATAACCTTCATATAACAATGAATAGCCTTCGCTGTCACTTTATTTATTTCACAATGCCCGCTTGTGGCTCCTAGACCTCTCATCGGCATATTGCGCTCACTTTGAGAACCACTGACCCACCAAGATCAAGGTGAGTAATAACTATTTGTACGTTTTTTACTTGTCCGAATAATAAATTCGAATGAATCAAGTTCAAAAGTGAATTAATCGCTTTGTTTTCCGATGAATAATTCACGTTACATGACCGGTCGGGCGGGTTCGGTCGCACGTTTCGAGGCATTGTTGCGTCTCGTGCTCGGGGTTTGTGGGTCAGGAATGCGAAAGAGCGAGTGTGCCGATACATGAACTGTGTTTTGTTGGCTGGATGAAATAAATGACACGTCGGCCGCCGCTGAATTTCGATTTAATGCGGATATTGCTATGAACGTGGGCAGGCGAGGATACAAGATAACGGGACAATATAATATGTGTTTGCTACACTGGCGGGCTACGAATGCGGCCCACCCCGCACGTTTATTATTAAATATTGAACGTGTAAAAAAAAAGAAAATACCTTTTTTCGGTTTGTTTTGTTTGGTGCTCCACTCTGAAATATACTAATTTCGATTGTTAGTACGCGGGTAAGTGGTTTTGTGAAGTCCAATGTCCAATGAACTTTTAATTTTCAAAATTGAAACTAATTATCGCATCAGACAAGCTATAAAGTAAGTAGCAAAATTATTCTGTGAATTAATAATTCTTTAATTCGAAATGTGTATTTGTTTTGTTCAAATTTGACGGATGCTTTGAAGAATTAATAGAGTGAAGTTATGTTGCTGAGACAAAGCGCGTGGTTTCATTGAACTAGGTCTTATGGACACCTTTTAGCGGACCGTTCATATAAATATTCTTTGAATGGCTATCCTCTTCATAAGCGGTGGTATATTTTTTATTCGATCAGTGTGAATATAACGTGTCTTTTATTTTTAATAATGTGATAGGATAGATGTTCTAATTTTTCAATATTTCAATTTTGAAATAATTGTTAATGTTAATTTCGATAGGTAATTTTCTTCGTTTGAAAGGCAAATACTTTTATTATGACTGCTCTCATCTTCACAAATCCCACAATTATAATATCCCGTGATTTTTCACGGGTCTGCGCTAGTTTATTGTGGTTGAAACCAGTGGCGGTTCGTGGTCTTTTTAACAGGGGGTTCAGAAATCCAAGAGAAGATTTATCTAATCAAAATTTATTTTCAGAGGAATTAAATTGTTTAATGTTTTTTACAGCAATGCACGTTGCTAATTATTATTGTTTTTACAACAAGAATAATTACGTAGAATATATAAGTGGACGCGGAGGCCTTTTTTATTTTTATTTTCCAACCTTTTTTCATGCGTATTAGCATTATTTTTGTGTACACAACACTGCATTCAGCGATTGTGTAAAAAAATATGACATAATATTAGCGACAACGTGGGTGGGTGGGTGGTTTAGTATATTTATGGCCAAAACAATACTGAAGTAAGTTCAACACAAAATTACATAACTAGCGACTTGACAATGCGACGTTTGCCGAAAATAGTCTAAAAAAGAGGAATATAAACGCTAGAAATATTTTGATTATCACGCCTCCAAAATTTAAAATCGACCTTCTTTTTTGTACGAGGCAAGTAAGCGCCAAAGTGTTTTATTTATTTATGTTGTGCATAATTTTATAAGATTGAAAAAAAAATTAGATCATACAAAACGTCAAAAATAGTCTAAGTCATAAAGGGGTATGTTTTTAAAAATTGTTTCTCGTATTACTTCATAGTTAATTAAGTCATGAAAAACATTGTTTTAGTAGTTTACGCTTATATTTTTTGTAACGTAAATAATAATTTTATTGTAATTCCAATCCATTCAAAAGGTAGTAAAAGCTTCAATTTATCCGTAACATATTTTTTTATGTTAATAATGTAAATCGATTCGTAGTAAATATTAATCTAAATAGTATTTAAATGGGAGTTCACGTATAATTTTATCGTATAGTTGCCACCGGTGCAAAGGCAACTTGTCACTCTCCAACGGACTCGATCGGTATTACTCGTGAAAGATCGGAGATCACGTGATATCCATGGCATGGGATCGCGGCGCACCAAGCCGGAATGAATTTGGCAAAGAAATGGATAGTTTCGTTCAAATCACCGTCAGAGGGTTCTGTATGGGCCAGGATGTTTTTGTAAGGAGAATTTTGCGCACAACCACATCAAGCACCAAATGGACGTAGGTACCTACCGATTTCGACGCGGTGCGCGGTGGCGCGAGTTTAAAATATGGATTTTAATGGAGCCCTATTTATCTATAATGTGATTATAAACTTGTTTTATAATGATTCCAAACTTGTTTTATAATAATATTATATATTATTATAAAACGAGTTTGTTTTATTTTATCACCTTTTAAGGGGGTTCACTGCACAAACGCACTTTAGAGAAAACCGCCACTGGTTGAAACAAACGAAAGAAGAGAAAAATAATTGGAATGATTTAACTAAGTGCTAATGATACGAGAGTATCAAATAATTAATATTTTTTGCCCTTTTACCCCTGCTATACTTAAAATCTGTTCGAATTTGACATTGCCTGTGTAACTACACATAATAAAGTGGACACTTCCATTTTGTTTTCGTGTATATATGAGAAGTCTTTTGGGAGAACCGTGTGGGATACCATATTTTAATACCTAAAACATGATTCAAAGTATTTTTTTCAGAAAGAGACAAGTTTGAACTGAATCGAAGAGTGGGAAGAAACTCCGAAGACTCTGATGAATATAGTGTTTCTCGATTTACTAGAAGAGTGCGTCAGACTTGCGCTAACATTCTTCATGCTCGCTCACAAGTTTGAACTCTTGAAGATTCAAATGGCCTTTTTTGTTGCTCGCCACTGAATTATCAATTTTGTTTATAATACTTTTTACGAAACGCCCACTTGTTAAGACGGTTCAATTGGTTATAGGTAATAATAATTTCCTCCTTTGAACTAGATTTTACAAAACGTTCTGGGTTTCGCAGCATCAGATCGAGTCCTGTAAGGTTACGTTTAATGCCCCCTACCGTACCCTGTACGCACTTTAAAAACAAACTAAAACTGTTCGTTTTTTTTAAGAGTTTTATTTTCCATGTGCATTTGTTACTTAATTTTTATTTTATTTATCTACTAGCGGTTTCGACACATTCATGTCCCCCAAAATCACCTCTCCCACTACCCCCACCTAATAAAATTTAATCATTCCTGTATTTGTATAAATTTTAATTTAGTTTTAAGTTTGTAGTGAATGACACGGACACGTGTCGAAACCTGTAGCAGAATTATTTTTTAAATGAAGTCACAAATGTAAATGGAAAATAAAACTCTTAAAAACAAAATGTCTAGAAATTGTTACATAGCTAATGCCCAAGAAATACAAAAAATTCTACAACTTTCCGTCTGGGACTTATTTAATATTTTAAGAAACCGGCTAATATCTTACTGTACTGTCGAAATATATTGCACCTGTCTTATTTTTTTTATAGATATGTATCTACATGGAGATTTTTCAAATTTCTATTGATGGATTATTTTTATTTATTGCTTCTTACTTAATCATTATTTTTCCCATAAAAGTCAACCTCGCTAGGACTAAATACAAAACACGAAATATTACAAAGAGACAGAAAAAATATGTTACATGACTTCCCAGATGGATACTTTGAGATAATTGAATTTTAAAACAGCTATTCTGTGGGTGACATTCTGTGTTTAGCAAATAGAAATTATAGATATAAAATTTTGTTATTTAAGGAAGGACAAGGAATAAAATATATTTTGCCTATCCTCTGTCAACATATCTTAACCCTAAAGAGGCTAATCTGCTCTCTTTTGAAATCGTCGAGCCTCTCTTGCCTTACTGTCTCGGTATAAATATGATCAATTTAAACGGTGTTATAAAGGGAAAATTCCACGTTTTATATTAAAACCTAAAAGTCAACCTGAAAAGAATTAAAATATACGCATTTACGAAACCAAGCTTTCCGAATGCAATTTGAGATTTTTTTTAAAAATAATTTTTGCGTTTAAGGACAAAAAGTCAGGTGACAAAAACGTTTGTATAAGTTTGTAATACATTTGTCGGTTATTTTAATTAGAAAGAACGTTTTTATTTTTTAATTTGCATTAAAATTTTGGTGAATGTTTTTAAAATTATTTATTTAATTCTAATAATACAGTTTTAAAGTATATATATTATATACCTATATAATCTGGAAGAATATTAAACATAAGAGAGCCAGAGAGAACGGACATACGAGTTTAAAAGACTTGTGTTGACTTTTAAATTCAAGACAAAAAAGCTGTGCAATTTTCTTGACACCAGACCTCATCGTTCGAGAGTTGGTTACAGTAGTTAGTTCTCTGTTTTGAAATAACAGTGTCGATCTTTGTCTCAGTGTCTCCAAACCGCAGAAATAATATGAACACTTTATCACGTGTTACAAATCCAATTTTCCACTAACATTGTGATATCTATCTTAATATCTCAAGTGACAAAGGATTTATCTCAGTAAATCCGTGTGAAATATGCTTATTGCAAAACATTCATTAAATGTATCAAACCAACAACTCATCGTAAGCCAGATAGTGGATTGTGAGATAGCTAAACCCTTTAACCCCTGTTAACCTCTCAGGCCTCGACCATATTTTGTCGGACGGTCAACATATTTACGCTTTGCAATAAACTCCAAATAAATTGAATATTTAGGAACATATCTGAGAACTAAAAACTGTTTTTGAAATGTGATAAAATACGCTTTCAAATTTTATCAATCGACCTCACTTTTTAGTTGTTTCGTGTAAAAATAATTAATTAAAACTTCCCAAAGTTTCATAATATCTTTCAAATTGCGTTCCGAATCTTTGGTTTCATAAAGATATAAATTTTATTTATTTTGTGGTTAACTTTTAAATTTGAATATAAAGCGTGGTGTTTTGTCCTTCTAACACCGTTTGTATCAAATTTCTCCCTATGATAAAAGGGAGACAACGATTTCTGTGAGACCTTTATGAGTTGTTCCGAAAGGTGAATAAGCCTGAGGGGTCAAATGAAATCAGGTGAAGTACTATTCTATCAATACGTATTATTAAAATATTATCAATCTGTTAAATAAATAAACAATTGATAAATAAAATAAATATTATAGGTAACACATTAGGTCTATGGCCTGACTGGGGAACTATGTTGATCATTTCCGTATACGTATCAATACAAAAATATCTATCTATGTTCACATATGTAAATAAATATATTTGTTCATGTATATATGTAAAGATCGGTGACCCGACAACTCAACAACATACAACTCCAACAACTCCTTTTAAAAGTCATTGAAATGTAGAGATCAGTGTCCCGGGCGGCGTTACTTTGTTTTTTTGTACACATCTACACTTTTATTCCGAGATTGATGACATTTTGAACAGTTGACTTTCAAAACTAGTGGAAGGTGACTGTCTACATGAGTTTTCGAAAACCCACCCCATCCCATTTTCCCACTCCTTAAAGCAGAATTCTGATACTTCTTAATCAAATGTTGCACACTTTACGTTTAAAATATCATGAAAGTACTATCTTCATCTGATTTCGAAAAACTCTTCGTAAAGCCCGGGAAACGCCGGGGACGCTAGTAATAAATACACATCAGAGAACCTTTACACACACACACTTTTCAATTTACCTAATGTATAAAACTTTTGTTATACATACTAATAACCGTTATAATACATAGATTGGTATTTTTCACATACTCAAATAAACAATTTTCTATTTAACTATTTGATAAAACAAAGTACCTAATTTCTAATGTTATTTTCGTTTGTTAAAATACTCACTTTTAATTGTCCCAATCCATAAAACAAACTTTCTTCATAATTAATAATTACTCATTTAATATCTGATAAGAGTCACAGTAGGAACTTTTCTAAAGCTTATATACACATGTTTCAGTTGCCCCAGAGTACAAAATTTGGTACTTTTCGCAAGCTGAAATTCACACTTGTCCTGAAAACTGCATCTAATGAATTAATAACTGTCACATTTTATACTTTTAGTAGGCTCAAATACGTCCAAAAATGTTCAATAAATCAAGATACTCTGTCACAGTAATCACTTTTAGTTTTCTCAAATAAACAGTTATTGTCAATTATTCAGAAATTAATTAATAAACTGCTTTTAAAACCGACCCCCCTTTCCCATTCACTCCCCCACTCGCGTCCAGTACCAGATTAGCCAAATATACGCACAAAAAGAACTCATCACTTTTATGTATAAACAAATTATTAGTCACTGATAAACATTTCCGAAACACAATATTCTACACACTTTTCCCTACGATCTACGATGATGGACACTGCAAGAATGTATAAAACTTTGGCTAAAGGATGAGGAAAATTAAAGGCTCAATTCCCCAAAAGTAAATCACGATATGCTTTTTGATTATTCAGTTCTAATAGTACAGGAAAGATCGCTCGGCGAGAGACGATAGAAGCGAGAGACGAGAGAGGCGGTACCGACACGCTGCAAGGCCGGCGTTTGACAATAAGACGTTGAGGAACATTGAGTTCACGACATACTATACTACCGAGACGAACCGAAAAGGCTAATGACGAACCCGGGCGAAAGCGAATGCAGGCGAATTAATAATCATTTTTGGTGCGTCGGCATATACGCACGCGGGTTTCTCATACGATTATTTGAAGGTTTTTCGAAGAAAACTTCTTTTGAAGCTTTTCACTTTGTGATGGTTTTATTTAGTTTTGTTAAAAATACGAATAACTTAGTTTACATATATCATTGAAGAAAAAGATAACACGAATAATCTAAACGAAAATATGAAAGAACAAGACACAGAAAAATAGAATGTTACTCCTTCCCCTCCCCACTACCTTCAGCCTTACAACCTAATCCAATTGGAAATGCCATAGTTTCACTGGCCCCAGACGGGAGCAATTGGAACTCTTGTGAGGTATTCACATTAATAAAATATTTAATGCCCCGGGGAAAACATTTAGGGATACTTTTGTCAAAGTTCTAAAGTACGCGGCGGCATAAGTTGCAATGCCATCCAAAGAAAGAAAATGATTTTGTTTTAATGATATTTATTAAAGTGCTTTTGGATACACAATGTTTTTCAGTCTGGTGCGTACGCGAATAAATCAGAAGGTTTTCCGACCCGTGATCAGGCCATATACGTCCGTATGAGAAGCATGAATTTTCCAAATTTACTCCCACCCTACCGTTACAATGCATCCTTTGTCCCACACTTGCCTTTACCCCTATCGCCACCTATTGTAAATCTTTATACAAATTTCATAACGCCAGAGCTCACCATTATACATAGAAAAATTCGCATTATTGCGCCCAACAAATCACCAAAGTTTCATCGCAATCGGATGATTCTTTTCGGAATGCGTAAGGGACCAAAAAGAAATATTCGTTTTTATGTATTAAGATTAATCTAGGTATTATACTGTTTTAAACAGAGCGTTAGTGAGGGCATTTCAATTATAAAGAAACACCGTTAGAAGATTCATAATCGATGAATAATAAATACCTTCAAATAAAAGAAAAAAAACAGAGATAAAAGAAACTTGCAGATGAGAATGCCAACAAATACATACACAGCCAAGTAAAGTTAACGTAACACAATAATTAATATTATCTAGGCATAGAACTTTATTAATCATTATAAGTAATAATTATTAGCCTGAAACACTCATCATCTACATTGAAAAAATCTCCCGAGAAAAGATTCATGCCGCCAACGGGACATGTATTTTTTCAATGCAGACGAGTGTTTCCGGTTAATAATTATTACCATAATAATTGTTACCCTTTGTGCTATGCATAAAAATGTTGTCTTAAACATTAGTTTATCAATTAAAAATAATAATAGAACTTTATGTTAAAAAATTAAATATGAAAAGGGAAGGGAAAAAAATGATCGATTTGTTGGTGGGGCTTCAAAAATATGTGGCAAATTTCGGAAATCAGAAACTTCAAGTCAAAGTCCGTAGACAAGTGGCGTGTTTCAAATAAATGCAAATAAACTACCTTTACCCTGCGCAACTAGAGCTATTTATGATCTCATAAACCGTTAAAAATAAAATAAACCTTATAAATGCTTTGTTATGGGTTCCTATATTTTTATCTTATATTTTTTATATCAAAATATTGAATATTGGGTTGATTACAAATAAAATATATATATATATAAAATATTAGGAGGTCATCAGAAAAGTCCTTATGGGTTAAGGTTAAATAGTGTGAAGGTCCAATTTTTATAAGAAAAACTTTCTTTTTATACTTTTTTGAAGGTTATTCCCATCAGTGAAATATATCATATTAGAATAAGTTAACAATAATAATCTAAACGAAAATATGAAAGAGAACCAGACACAAAAAAAGACAATGGTCGCAACTGGGACACGAACCCAGACCTTTCCGTCTAACCGGGACGAGCGCGTTAACCAATTTCGTCATTGCCACCTTCTGTCAAAGCCGTCATATTTGTCAATCTCATATTTTCAAATTTTAGAATTACATTATTACCAACTAATTATTTTTCTCCATATTACGGGCAACTAAGCTTTTTATTGTAAACAATCATTCTAAGAATTGGTTTGTAACCTGGATAGCGTCTCGGATAGATATATCCGAATTTATTTATATTGAACAATTGACTTTTACGAAAGTCTAAATGAATATTCAATTTTTATAAGAAAAACTTTCATTTTATAATTTATGGAGAAAAATAATTAGTTGATAATAATGTTATTCTAAAATTTGAAAATATGAGATTGACAAATATGACGGCTTTGACAGAAGGTGGCAATGGCGAAATTGGTTAACGCGGTCGTCCCGGTTAGACGGAGAGGTCTGGGTTCGTGTCCCAGTTGCGACCATTGTCTTTTTCTCTGTCTTGTTCTCTTTCATATTTTCGTTTAGTTTATTATTGTTAACTTATTCTAATATAATGTGAAGGTCTTTCAACTAAGAGAAATGTAATCTTCATGACCTTATTTGACAAATTTCTGGACAAGTAGGGGTTTCTCAAATAAGTGATTCTAAAATAATTATAACCATCTTCTTGGCACAACGCTAGACCCTTGGTTTCGTACCCCACATAATCTTGGCACAACGCTAGACCCTTGGTTTCGTACCCCACATAATCTTGGCACAACGCTAGACCCTTGGTTTCGTACCCCACATAATCTTGGCACAACGCTAGACTCTTGGTTTCGTACCCCACATAATCTTGGCACTACGCTAGACCCTTGGTTTCGTACCCCACATAATCTTGGCACAACGCTAGACCCTTGGTTTCGTACCCCACATAATCTTGGGGTTCTAAATTCGGCATTACCAAGTTAAATTTACCTGAATAGGGTATTTAAAATACACAAAGTAAAGTTTTTTTTATCTCTAGTTTATAGGTACTCTCAGTGCCGCCCCGGTAATTTTCATATTTGAATGTAGGTCAAAAATATTTTTGCGCTCTACAAAAAATCTTGTTCCATAAACATTTAAAAATAATTTATTTAGCAGTAGAACATTATAAACAGAAAAACTGTCGTTAATAACCTGTATGCAAATATGTTTATAATAATACTCTTATGGTTTAATAACTGCGGGTTATTGAGAATCTCGAATATTAATTTGATTGGAAGCCGGTGTGAAGAATATGGAGATCTGCAAAGAATGCAAGACTGAAGTAGGCGTAATGTGTGAGATTAAGAAAGAGACCCTCTGATGGTTTGCGCATGTGGAATGAATGCACGAAGATAGGAAAGTAAGGAGAATATATGACGCAAATGTGAATGGTAGAAGAAAGTCGGGGACACCTGAGGAATACATGGTAAAATCCAGTGAATCAGATACTTGAGTCGTGCCATGTCAAGAGTCAGAGTAATAGAAGAGTAGGTATGAGATGATCTAATAATGTGAATGAGACGATGAGTATGTCCCGAGTTAGTTAATTAATTAGGGGTTATCCATTAATCACGTGAGGCTCTAAACGGGGGGGGGGGGGGGGGTCGGAAAAATCATGAAATATCACAAGGAGGGGGGGGGGGGGGGATATAATGAGATATCACGTGTATTTATTTTTCGTCGACCGCACGATTTCTACACCAAATTCCAGTCAAAAACAACCTGCAACATTAATTTTTTTAATTTTCCAAAATTTAATCAGGTAATACCTGTATTTAAAGATAATATTCTGAATATTTCAACATACTTTGTACTAAAAAAAATTGGGGGGGGGTAGCCTAAAACCTCACTACATATCACCAGGGAGGGGGAAGGGGTTAAAAAGTTGCTACAAAAACATCACGTGATTAATGGACAACCCCTTACCTATAATGAAAATAATTGTTTTCAGGACAACGTATTTTTAAGGTGAAAACTTCATCAGCACCGTTGTGATTTGAAACTCGATGATACGAAAAATAGCGACACTGTAAAGAGACAAACACATACATCTATATCTATATGATTCTAATTCATAATAGCCTTCGAGAGAATGAGATAATATATCGGTCTCCTTTTTATGCGGTGCTTCGTAGCCTTCCCACTCTTGTCTACTTTAGTTTTCTGAAGGTGTCACTTCTACGGCGTTTGAATTACACACCCTGATTCTTTAATTTTTGCCACTGGCGTTATTTTTTTTTGACTCGTCATATCTGGTATTGAATACGGGTTTTTTCTTACCACATTTTAATTAAGTCCACTCTCTATTTCAGATAACAATACGAGGGTACGTGAAGGTATTTCAATAGTAACTCATCTCGCGGTAGTAGTAACCTTGGGTGTCTTGGTCGGTTTTTTGTGTTTGACAAATGGACATCCGCTCATTCATTTCGGCAGTGACAGTTCAACAATATTGTTATTATGTATTTTGGCGGGAGCTGATTGACAACCTCTGTCTTAATTGTTTTAGAGACGCAGCCTTGGAGAATGTATGTGATGTGATATTCATTTATTTAAATTATATATTTAAATTATTTTACGACAGATTATCCCATTTTCACTGCAAGATTTTGTCGCCTTAGTCCTTAATTGTCCAAACGACCATTAGCAAATTTTACAGGAGGATTTTCTTCAATGAATCATTGTCGTTAGTCAGTTAATCAGTCGAATCAGTGTGATTAGTTGTCGTTTTTGATCCGTTATTTTTAATTTTAAAATGGAGATTGAATAAAAACTAAAACGGAAGTTTGGACAATTAAGTAATTGGGCGATGATTTGGGAAGATAGTGTGCAACATTGTTTTAAGGTTAGGCATTTAAAGACTAATTAAAAATATGCTGCTAGGCCCTGCGGGCGGTGGGCCACACGACAGTGGCTTTGTAACAAATTTCAATACCAAAATAGTTTTGCATAAGGCGCGGTATCAGAGATGTACATGTATTCGGGTTCTTAAATTTCAACCGTACAGACGGTAGCACATTAATACTATCAGATATCTACTGTTTTAGAAATTTCAGTCAATAGCACCATTACTCTTGTTAAGCTGTATGTAAAAAATATCTGAAAAAAAAAAACCTCGACTCTTTGCAGAAACGGGGGGTCCGTTTGATAGATTTTACTATCTTAATAAACGGATTGCAATCTTTAGAGCACAGGTTCTACCGGTAATTCATTGTAAGATGCGCGGAGGAACTAGTGATTATTGATTCCTTCGGCACCGGCGCACAGTCCAAACGCGCGCCCAACATTTGTATACAGTTGACATTGGTCAAATGAGAACGGGTCGTATCTACTACGACTCGACTGTGGGACTTGACGGCCTCTGTGTTTTTTCCTTCTACAACATGCGTCTCTTCAAAACCCAGGTCTACTACTTCCTTTCTACAAAAAGACCCTCCACGCAGCATGCCCAAAGGTGACATAGGCCCTGAGGAAAATTATTTTGTGTGGAGTTAATTCAAAAAGCTCTAAACTGTATTTTACAATGAGTCGAAGCGTAGACCCGACTGCAAAACGTTTTTTAACCTATTAGTTACCAAAAAAAAGCAAAGTAAAAAATAAGATAGGCATGCTCAGATAAATTTTTTTTTGGTTTATTGTCTGTGATGTAAATTCACCAAATTACCGCTTGCACCGATAGTTTCCGGACACTGTGTATATTGCAATGATAGTAACAAATACCTGTGGGCAATTCGATGAACTCCATGTAACGCTTATTATGTAAACAATTAGGTATTATGTAAATTTTCAAAAATCAAGGCCCCTTGTGGCAATCGCTATGAACATCCGTGTGTAGTAAAAGAGACCTTTGAAATTACGTAAACCCTTTCAGCACTGCATTTTTGTTTTCACATATAGACCATACTTTATGCTTGATAACATTTTTTTATAATTTTTGTGTTTACTTTTTTTTTGCTTGTTAATTAGATTTTTTTCTAATTTTATTTTTATTGATTTTACAATGGGTTATTTTTTATGATCAAAGAAAACAAACAATTTTCGTTATTTCTTTTTGGGGTGTTATGCCGTGTTGCGTTACCTCCTTCTTTAGTTAACGTTTCGGACAGCGTTGCAGTATCCATCATCAGGGCAGATCCGACAGATGTGTAATTGTCGGTGAAATGTGTGCATAAAGAATTCTTTAATTTAAAAAATATATATTTTTCAACAATATAAAATTAAACCTCTCAGCCCTTGACCATATTTTGTCAGAGCGTCTAAATATTTCCGCTCTGCAATAAAATTCAAATAACTGGAAAGTCTCTGAACATATCCGAAAACTAAAAACTGTTAAAAAGTCATAAAATAAGCTTTCAAATTTTATAAATTGAAGTAAACATATAATTTTTGAAATATATAATTTTTGCATGCAAACATAAAAAAAGTTGAAAAAATGACTCATTCGTTCCATGTATAATTTATATAAAAATCCCAATTTTTTTAATTTTTCAAATTGTGATTTAAACTTTGGTTTCATAAAGTTGGACATTTGACTTAATTTGTAGAAAATTAGATTTGAATATAAAGCGGGGTGTTTTCTTTTTCGGAGACGTTTATATCATATACAGCGATTTCTATGAGAACTCTGTCGCTGAAATAAAGATTGCAACCTAATAGAAAAAAAAGACTTGACAAGTCATACGCAAAATACGGGGCTATTTGTTTTACAAAATTGGGATATTTTTTTCTTCAGGAAGAACTCTGGAATTAGTTGATTGCGCCTTCTTATATCTAACTTTGTTAATTATTTATTGAGAATATATTAAAAGATTATTATTTGTAACTTTTTTTTGTGAGCTTGCAAATAATTGTTCATAGGTAAAAAAAACCTAAGAAGAAGCTTATTACTCCTAGTAAGAATTTATTGAAATTACTGAATATTGTTGTAAGGTTTTTGTACGTATGTGAAAATGCACACATCCGTGTTTTATAGCTCGTGACGTCAATGCTTTAAAATTAAATCCTGTTTAGGTAGTTCATTAATAACTTTCTTTATAGTAGGCACCTACTCCATACTCGATAGTGAGTTTATTAAGAGGAAACCGGGCGGCGTTTTTTCCATACAAACATATTCCTCTATTTCTTCTCTGAATTTTGAAACTACGGCAAATATTTTTTTGACGTAATTTAGATATCGACCGCTAGCTTATCAGTACGTTACTTTTTTTGATAAATTACTTCTTATAGGAGTTCGAACTCTTCAAAACTCTTCGTTATAATTGCCTGGTTTGAATGCCATCAATCAGTATACAAACTAGACAATGTATTTTAGAAATTTTAACAGGTATGTATTTTACCAAACTGTCACGCGCGCACTTATTCCCCGGAATACTTAGCGAAAAGGACAACTGCACCTCATGCTGATAATCTTTACACATTATACATTTAAGTCCTCCGCCGCGTCGGTCTGTCTGTCTGTCTGTCTTTCTGTTCACGATTAACTCAAAAACTAATGAACGGATTTTCATGCGGTTTTCACCAATAGATAGAGTGATTCATGAGGAGGTTTGGGTATATAATGTGTCAAGGTTTTGTGTAAATTGGTTGAAATATATAATATATAAAGGAGAATGTCTGTATGTGGCGGATGAGCGGGCTGGCAAGCGGGTAGTGTGGATTTGATTTGTACGCAAATTAACAGATGGTGGTGCGAATTAAAAGGTTGGGTAACCATCCAGAGATGGCGTTTCGTTAGCCACAGCAACGCGTGCCGGGTCAGCGAGTACCTAAATAAAATTATGAAAATCGAGGTTTTTATTTTTATTTATTTATTTGTTTTTGTTACAAATAATACATCAGTACAAAGAAGCTTTGACTGTCCAACTAGGAGTCTCCCGTCCTAGGACAGTTAAATTGACAGAAACATTTTGATAGGCGTAAATTTAATTTACAAATGATGATAATTTATATTGGGACACCAATCAAAAAATCATCGCCAAATAACTTTATCTTTCTTACTGAAGCTCAGGCAAAAAATATTTAATAATTTATAATTAACGGCACAGTGTCCTTTACGTACATGTTTTTTTTTTCAATAGAAAAAGAAGAAAGAAATGTAAAATTTTAAGATTGCTTCCAAATAAACCAAAGAAAAATGGTATACGTAGATACACAATACATAAATAAACCAAAAGATTACTTGTAAATAAATCAAAAGAATAATACATATTAGTACAAAGTTAGTTATACATTATTTCAGTAATCGGCATTATGATGCTATCGATTTCATTATGTTCTTTTATCACCATTATAATTTAAAATTATGTGTACTGTTTTGCATTCCCCATTTTTCTCCTCTAAAACTGCACCGATTTTAAAGATTTTCTTACTAACTGTGAAGATTTTAGATATTTAGATATTATAACATATTTTATAAGAGATTTCTAATTTAGGAACAATTAACGTATATATATCTTAGCTAAGCTAACTTTGAATATCTTATTGCAAGTTATCACGTTATATATTCCTATGAATCCTGTCCAGTTGCGTGCTATTAATTTTGTAAACATGTGTTCAGTTTAGTTGTAGCTATAAATTAGTGTTTATTGCTGTTGTTAGTATAATGAGGATACATTTTTCAATGTAATATGTTTTGAAATGTATTACGTTGTTTATTAATTACCTTACATATTGTAATTTACTTGGTATTTTATTTTTATTTATACTAGCTCATCCGACGAACTTCGTTCCGCCTCAGAATCAATAACTGTTGTGTTAACTTGGTAGCTGAATTAAATTCAATTTTTGTATTAAGTTAAAAATTACACAATGAAGCAATTATCGATGCGCAACTGTCAGTGTTTTGTTTTTGTCTGAGATGGCGTTGTGTACGGATTTATATTTTTTTGATTTTCTTTTCCTCTTACTTACGGGAATGGCGTTTCATTTTCTTTATACGTGTGAGGGAGATTTATTATAATAATTGCATTTTTCCTTTGGAGGGGTGCAGACATACGTTCACCGTTTTTCTCATTTCGACTGTTGATATTTAATGTGTGAGAAAGAGGGACAGCATTATATGTTTAAGAACAAAATCAAAAGAATCTGCGCACAAAATCATGAGTGTAATTTATGGATGGCTCCTTAGGTATATGAAATCCCCTCAAAAGAAAATCGCGATGTATGCTCCGAAAATTATTACAAACCCATTTTATTTTTTTATTTAACATGTTGCAGTTATGAAAAAAATCACAGTGTATCTTTAAATGCAATTGATGCATTTGTCGAGAGATTTTTAATCTGATTTAAAGGAAACTATTATTAGTCGTGTTTTATTAAATATTATTACGTTTTTCGTATTTACATATCTCCCTTTCTTCTTCTTTCTGAACGCTTACTACCCGACCTAAATAGGGAAGAAAAGTGTTCTCCAATAAAATAAATAATGTCCTTGATTATTGCACCTACCAGTTAAGTAATGATATAATTTATAATTACGTTTGTTTCCTCCTCTTTGTGATAATTATTTATATTACTTAATTGCAATTAATCTATTTAAAAAAAACCAAGTCATCACCCATAATATAAACACGTGCAGTCCTTCGTTGACCTACAGCGGTCAAAATACAAAGTTGAGCTTGCATACTGATCTCAATGATTAAATAACTCGCGCAAACCAGTTAGAAATCACGGGATGTTATAATTGTAGGATTGATAATTGCATGTTACCAAAAAACGCAGACCCTTGATAAATAACCAAATTCGATTGACTTGTAAAATTAACCATCAGAAATTTTGACCAAAGAAATAGGCATTTCAAATATAATAGAATATAATTAAAATAAATTTCTGATAAAGTAAATAAATAAACAAATATGCGCCCGCGGCACGGCGTATTGAATGGACGTACGGTCGAATTCACCCTAGCAGGCCTGGATATTCGTCCTTTCTGCCGGGTTCATTTTAATTAATTCTGAAGAACGTGTTACTAATATTTAAGATGTTTCTAAATGAATACCTCCCGAAGTTATTAATTCATCGTCTAGAAAAATAAAATCTGGTGCTCACCGCTAACTTTAGTTGTACAACGTATTTAATTTTTTTAAAGGCGTTGTACGTTAAAAAAATGAGGGCAACGTACTGTTTTTATTAATCTAAAATATAAATAACTCGCATCTCTTGTGAGTCAAGGAAATAAAAATGATAATTCAATTACGAATTAGCCGACATAAATTAAAATGTGAGCCTCTGGCAAACCCCCGATAAACGTGGTTATATCTCGCCTTAGCTTACTTTCTCTGTTACCTACTCTTTGTCCATACTTATATTTTATGTGACTTCTATTTTGTTTCTTATATTTTATGTTACGTCAACTGTTTATTTTCATTTAAATTATTAAAAAAAACATTTATTGCATTATTTGTAAAAGCACTATGGACGTTTAAATAAATTAATAAAATAAATAAATACGTAATTTAAGGAATCATAATATAATCCATCTTTAAATATTTAATAACATTATTGCCTACCTAGTTGAATACGTTGTCTCGAATATGTCGTGGCTATATAGATTTCTATACAAACTGTATAGCATGTTTTAAAAAGTAAATTAGCAATCTATTATATTATTGGTTGTGTTCTGAACGTTTATTAGTAAGGCTGTTAGTATTTAACCACTATTATTTAATATTTTATTTGAATGAACAAATTTAGAACGATATTATTTATGTTGTTGAATGACAGATGGCGCTACGTTCGCCTCATCGATCTTTCATCCACAAACGCGCAAATCATTCGCAAGAAGCGTCGCGTCATTTTGACATTTCATTCGGCATTTGTTATGTGCAAGTGATTTATGTGGCAGAACATCGTTTCCGGGTCAGCTAGTTATTATCACAACATTTTCCGGTGACTGGCTGAGGTAGTGAACAAATTAGCATAATAATTCTTATACGTGTATCATGTTCAGTTTTTCAGAAAAAAAATATGATACGGAAGGAACACAAGGCTAATTAATAATGGAAGCGTAATGAATAAGTTTCAGAAAGGAATGCTTAGGTACATTTAGAGCGAAAGAACAAAGAATAGTGAGTGGTGAACCTAAGACGCGAAAGTGATTTACTAATCATCAAGTGAATCAAATTCTCGAATCATTTCAAGAGTCAGAATAACACTTCACCTTGCGAATACCTCAGCATAGGTTCTCCTAGTGAGGTGTTCACAAAATGCTACAACTAACCTTTTTAAATACAGCTACTGAATATTAACTTTTTTCTTCAAACACGGCAAGCTTATTTTGTGGCACCATTTTAATTCGAACCCTGAAGAAGCGAGCGTTGCTCATGAAACATGTTGGTTTTTATATGTAATAAAAGTCTTAAAAACCAAGTATTCTATTAATTTCGAATTAACTTTTTTGTACTACAATGTAAATCACAGTAATTAATCGCTTGTAAAATGTATGCTCAGGAATAGATATAAATAAAAATAAGAGAAGAGTTGTAGGTATGCATGTGAATAAAGCAGAGATTGAGTGACAAGAAAGTGCTGTGTAACGGCTAATCCTCCGAACCTATCAGAAAAACGGCGTGATGGTTAGTTAGATAAATTAACTTAAAGATTCTTATCGCGATTTATTTTTGGGGTATTATGCCGTGTTGCGCTTCTTCTTTAGTCAACGTAAGGGCAGGGTGTAGTTGAAGATTGTGGTGAAGTGTTTGCTTATAGTGACCGGACAACTCAACCACGTGCAACTTCACTACTCCTTTGAAAATTCATTAAAAATGTTTAAATAGGTTATGTTTGGTGTTAAGGGCTATTTTAAAATATTTTTAATGACTTTTTTTAAATATATCACTTTTAATGACTTATTCAGAAAGTTGTTGAAACGGTACATCGTTGAGTAGTCATTGAACCTCCATTATACATCTGCCCCTAAGAGTATGGATCCATGATCTGCCCTGATGATGGACACTGTAAATGCTATCCGAAACGCTGGCTAAAGAAGGAGGTAGCGCAACACGACACAATAGCCCAAAAATAAATCATGATAATTCTTTTGGCCTCGAAAATCTCATGTCATACCATGTATCGAAGATACTTGCTTACTGAATTCACAAATATTTATTTTTAAACTAAACGCTTGGGTAAACTTAGCGCAATAATCTTCACACTAATTACAATTAGCAATTCTAATAACACGATTACCACATTCACAATAATAATTTATTTTATTATTATTAAAACAAATGAACCGACCTGTAATCTCTGGATTAGTTTCGCGCACTTTTTAGCGATTTGACGTTCGGAAGTTTGGCGCGTGTTTTCCGGCTTCCTCGACAGAATTCGCGCGCAATCTGCCGCTCGACAGTAAGCCCCCGGTGTTATATTACCTGCGGTGGGGTTTGATCACCTTTACACGTGCGACAGGTGATTGTAATCTGGATCTAATCATATTCAGATAGGTCAGATTGACATTTGTTTTTTATTATTTTATTACGGGAATTTATTTTTACTATGTAATGGGGCAATTGCATAATTGCCATCTATGAACATAAACAATTCCGGTATATCCAGTATCAGATCTTAAATAACAACATTGTTAACAATGATCTTGGGACCTTAGCACAAATTAAAGCCTTAGGCATCCCTTTAAGATCAAATCGTTCATTTGTTAACCCTATAACTGAAATCTCTATTAAGGGCTTACAAAGATGAGTTGGGATTTTAACTCAGCTTACTAGTAATTTCAAAATTATAAGTGTTTTAAACTGTTAAGGGTAAAACTATTAGGATTTTAACTAGGCGAACTAGAAATTTCGACAATATTAAGTATGTTAAACTGTTATGGGTAAAAATGTTAGGGACAAGGGCTTACAAATGTTGAGATTTTTAACTAGACTAACCAGAAATTACAACAAAATTAAGTATATTAAACTGTTAGGGGTGTACCGGACGTATTTAAGATTAATTGTAGTTTAATGTCATGTGTAATTTAATGTAATATTTATGAAAGAATAAAAATATTTACGGGGTCAGGCAGTCAGCCTAAGACAAAAAATAAAGCTTGACCCCAACCCTCAGTGTACATACCTACACTATTTAAATTATTTAAATTGACTTTTTCCTTTGCACAAATTCGATCTGTGCGAAGCCGTTCCTATACAAACCTACGCACGGGTCCAATTTGTGCAGATCTCTATTATTTACACTTGCATAAATTCAAATTTGTGCAACCTATGTATTTTTACCTTTATAAACACTTGCACAAATTCGAATTTATGCAACCTATGTATTCGTATAACAGTTTTGCATAAATATAAAATAATTCCAATTTGTGCAGACTGTTCATACCCTATGTAAAATATAAAATGTAAAATGTGCAAACTCACATAATAAACGAATGATCGGAGAGGCATCGAGAGTAGGTCAAGATAAAACTCTGTGGCGTTCTCAGCTTCGTTGCGCAATAGCGAAACGAACGCGGTGGCGTTTTACAACTCTAACAGTCAAAATTCTAAGAATTTCATCTCAGTTCGTAGAATTGAGATGAACAAAGGACTGAGACGGGCAGACTCCCGTCTCTGGACCCTTTAAATACGGCTGTTAGACCGCCAGATCGGCAGAGTTCCAGATCTCACCGCTTCAGCAACATCTCGCCTTCTCTTCTGCCTTCTCCGATCTACCCCTGGAAAACTTGGACTTCTTCTTCTCCGCCCTGGTTGGACCGCCCTCCAAGAAGAAAGCATTACAATAAATTGGTCGATCGCGCAAATTTCCCCTCTACCTCCCTTCTTCCCCTCTACTTCCCCTCTACCTCTACCCCCCTTCCGCCCCCCTTGCCCTCTACCTTTCTCCCTACATTTACCCAATTTTCCTGAAATCTCCCCACTTTTCCCTCTCCCTACATTTTTTCCCCACTTTCTCCCTAGGTGTCGAAGCGGCCAGCCGGCAACTTCCCACTTCATCGTCTGTGCGGCTGGCGACTACAGTGCCTGTCCCGTACATGGTCCTTCGAGCCGGATCGCCGTCTTCACGCCTTCACGCCTTCACGCCTTCACGTCTTCACGCCTTCACGCCGTCCAGTGACGTCCCGAGATGCCGTCCCTGCGAAGCGGTCGCCGAGCTTCGAGCTCGGACTCACAACCCGACGTGGAGCCAGGGCTGCCCCTACCCCCTGCCGGTGCTGCCAGCCCTGCTGCCAGGGCTGCCCCCGCCGACCCACACGCTGCCGGCCCTGTGGGCCCTCACCCTGCCGGTGCTGCCAGCCCTGCTGCCAGGGCTGCCCCCGCCGGCCCACACGCTGCGAGCCCTGCCCCTGACGATCCACACGCTGACAGCCCTGCCGACTCACATCGTGCCGGCCCTGACAGCGTACTGTCCTCGGATGCAGAGGATGACTCTACCACCACAGAGGACACCGTCAGGCAGCTCCGGAGGGACAACCGAGCGATGAGCAGACAACTCGATGCACTGCTCGCATCCATCCCCACCGCAACGCAGTACCTCCCTGGTGCGCCCCCTGGCGCCTACCCTGGTGCCCATGCTGGTGCGCCCCCTGGCGCCTACCCCGGTGCGCCTCCTGGTGCCCATGCTGCTGCGCCCCCTGGTGCCCATGCTGGTGCGCCCCCTGGCGCCTACCCTGGTGCGCCCCCTGGTGCCCATGCTGCTGCGCCCCCTGGTGCCCATGCTGCTGCGCCCCCTGGTGCCTACCCTGGTGCGCCCCCTGGCGCCTACCCTGGTGCCCATGCTGGTGCGCCCCCTGGCACCTACCCTGGTGCGCCCCCTGGTGCCCATGCTGGTGCGCCCCCTGGTGCCTACCCTGGTGCGCCCCCTGGCGCCTACCCTGGTGCCCATGCTGCTGCGCCCCCTGGTGCCCATGCTGGTGCGCCCCCTGGTGCCTACCCTGCTGTGCCCCCTGATGCCCATGCTGGTGCGCCCCCTGGCGCCTACCCTGCTGCGCCCCCTGGTGCCCATGCTGCTGCGCCCCCTAGAGCCCATGCTGGTGCGCCCCCTGGTGCCTACCCTGGTGCGCCTCCTGCTTCCCATGCTGGTGCGCTCCCTGGTGCATACCCTGGTGCACCCCCTGGCGCCTACCCTGGTGCCCATGCTGCTGCGCCCCCTGGTGCCCATGCTGGTGCGCCCCCTGGCGCCTACCCTGGTGCGCCTCCTGGTGCCCATGCTGGTGCGCCCCCTGGAGCATACCCTAGTGCACCCCCTAGCACCTACCCTGGTGCCCATGCTGCTGCGCCCCCTGGTGCCCATGCTGGTGCGCCCCCTGGCGCCTACCCTGGTGCGCCCCCTGGTGCCCATGCTGCTGCGCCCCCTGGTGCCCATGCTGCTGCGCCCCCTGGTGCCCATGCTGGCGCGCCCCCTGGTGCCCACCCTGGCGCGCCCCCTGGCGCCTACCCTGGTGCCCATGCTGCTGCGCCCCCTGGTGCCCATGCTGGTGCGCCCCCTGGCGCCTACCCTGGTGCGCCTCCTGGTGCCCATGCTGGTGCGCCCCCTGGTGCATACCCTGGTGCACCCCCTGGCGCCTACCCTGGTGCCCATGCTGCTGCGCCCCCTGGAGCCTACCCTGGTGCGCCCCCTGGCGCCTACCCTGGTGCGCCTCCCGGTGCACACCCTGGCGCGCCCCCTGGTGCCTACCCTGGTGCCTACCCTGGTGCGCCTTCCGGTGCACACCCTGGCGCGCCCCCTGGTGCCTACCCTGGTGCGCCTCCTGGTGCACACCCTGGCGCGCCCCCTGGTGCCTACCCTGGTGCGCCTCCTGGTGCACACCCTGGCGCCCCCCCTGGTGCCCACCCTGGCGCACCCCCTGTTGGATACCCTGGAGCGCCCCCTGGTGCCTACCCCGGTGCGCCTCCTGGTGCCCATGCTGCTGCGCCCCCTGGTGCCTACCCTGCTGTGCCCCCTGATGCCCATGCTGGTGCGCCCCCTGGCGCCTACCCTGCTGCGCCCCCTGGTGCCCATGCTGCTGCGCCCCCTAGAGCCCATGCTGGTGCGCCCCCTGGTGCCTACCCTGGTGCGCCTCCTGCTTCCCATGCTGGTGCGCTCCCTGGTGCATACCCTGGTGCACCCCCTGGCGCCTACCCTGGTGCCCATGCTGCTGCGCCCCCTGGTGCCCATGCTGGTGCGCCCCCTGGCGCCTACCCTGGTGCGCCTCCTGGTGCCCATGCTGGTGCGCCCCCTGGAGCATACCCTAGTGCACCCCCTAGCACCTACCCTGGTGCCCATGCTGCTGCGCCCCCTGGTGCCCATGCTGGTGCGCCCCCTGGCGCCTACCCTGGTGCGCCCCCTGGTGCCCATGCTGCTGCGCCCCCTGGTGCCCATGCTGCTGCGCCCCCTGGTGCCCATGCTGGCGCGCCCCCTGGTGCCCACCCTGGCGCGCCCCCTGGCGCCTACCCTGGTGCCCATGCTGCTGCGCCCCCTGGTGCCCATGCTGGTGCGCCCCCTGGCGCCTACCCTGGTGCGCCTCCTGGTGCCCATGCTGGTGCGCCCCCTGGTGCATACCCTGGTGCACCCCCTGGCGCCTACCCTGGTGCCCATGCTGCTGCGCCCCCTGGAGCCTACCCTGGTGCGCCCCCTGGCGCCTACCCTGGTGCGCCTCCCGGTGCACACCCTGGCGCGCCCCCTGGTGCCTACCCTGGTGCCTACCCTGGTGCGCCTTCCGGTGCACACCCTGGCGCGCCCCCTGGTGCCTACCCTGGTGCGCCTCCTGGTGCACACCCTGGCGCGCCCCCTGGTGCCTACCCTGGTGCGCCTCCTGGTGCACACCCTGGCGCCCCCCCTGGTGCCCACCCTGGCGCACCCCCTGTTGGATACCCTGGAGCGCCCCCTGGTGCCTACCCCGGCGCACCTCCTGGTGCCCATGCTGGCGCGCCCCTTGGTGCACACTCTGGCGCTTACGAGGGCGCCTACCATGACGAACCATCTGCCTCCCAACCACAGCCCACACCTCAGGGCTTCTCACCGCTGTTCCCTCCGCAACCGACCGCCGACGAGACTGCTCATCACACTGGCGAGTGGGTTCGTCAGTTCGGCACCATGCTGGCTGACGCCATCCGCTCCACGCGCGACCAGGACAGCCCCAGGCCCTCGTTAGATGACAACATCAGACTGACCGCCCTCGTCGCCCGGCAGTCCACCGCCAAGGACCTTCCCACATTCTCCGGGGACACCCTCGAATGGCCAGCTTGGTTTGCTCAGTATGAGCAATCCACAGCAACCTGCAAGCTGACCATGAGCGAGAACCTTATCAGGTTGCAGCGGGCGCTGAAGGGGAAAGCCAGGGAGAATGTCTACTCCCTTCTGCTGAACCCGGAGTGCGTGCCTCAGATCGTGGCGACCTTGAAGGAGCGGTACGGGGGCTCTGGGTCCATTGCCAACCTGATGCTGGAGAAGGTAAAGAAGCTACCCTTCCTCGGACCGGAAGCCACCCTGGAGGATGTCGCGGACTTCTCAGGGACGGTCCAAAACCTGGTGACTTCTCTGCGGGAGCTGCGGACCGGGGGCTACCTGACCAACCCCACCCTGCTGGCTGACATCACCGCCAAGATGCCTTGCACCCTGAGGATGGCCTGGCTGCTGGAGCTGCGTCACCTGGGCAAGACGACGCAGTCCACCATCATGGAGCTTGCAGCATTCCTCAGGAGCGTCACCGGCATGATCCCGCTCAGCGGGATGGTGGATCCCCTGCGGCCTGGCAGAGGGCGCCGGGAAAATGTGCTGGCCAGTGCGGAGGACAAGCCATCCGGTGGAGCGGCCAACCGCCCACCACCACCGGCAGGAAGGAGGAACAGTGACAATAAAAAAAACAGTGTAACCTATAACAGGTTGTGTGCTCAGTGCGGGGAGCAACACAAACTCGGTGATTGTGCTCAGTTTAGTGAGAAATCAGTTTCCCTCCGGTGGGAAACGGTGCGTGCAAACAATTTGTGTCGGAAGTGCCTGGATCCCCACCACTCCAGGGAGTGTAAGGAAAAAGTGTGGTGTGGTGTGGGTTTGTGCCGAGGCCCGCACCATCGTTTGCTCCACCGGGAGAGCGTTGTTGTTGACGAACAAATTCATATGTGACGCCAGACAGAGGACTGCCGCGTGTTGTTGGCGATAGTGCCGGTCGTGTTGCGGGGCCCTACCGGGGGGCAAGTGTCAGCATTCGCGTTGTTGGATTCGGGTTCCACCATAACCCTCATCGACGCTGACACCGCGACGCAGATCGGCGCCCATGGCCCGGTCCAACACCTGCGGCTGCATGGAGCGAGGGGATTGTGCAGCTCCGACGCCCACTCCCAACGCGTGAAGCTGATGGTCCGGGGCACTGGTCTGGAGACCACCTTCACCATCACCGCCAACACCGTAGCCGACCTGAGCCTGCCGGAGCAGCGCGTTCCTGGACGACGCGTCACCCCAAAGCTCTTGATCGGGCAAGATAATGCCCACCTTATTATATCAAGTGAGGTCCGTCGAAACAACACTTCCCGCATAGTGTCACGGACCGCTTTGGGGTGGGTCGCTCACGGAGGCTCAAACCTCAACAATGACGGGCCAGCTACCACACTGGCCCTCCAGTCAGAGACCGCCGCAGATGCTCGCCTGAGGGAGTTGGTAAAATCCAACTTTGCCGTCGACTCCCTCGGCGTTACGTCTGCGGCCAGAGTCAATGCCATGGACGCCAAAGCCATGGCATTAATGGAAAAGACCACCCGCCCCCTCGCAACTGGGCGGTGGGAAACTGGTCTCCTCTGGAGACACCCTGACGCCACACTGCCCGACAATCGGCAGTGTGCGCTGAAGCGGCTCCAGTCCCTCGAGAAGAAGCTGGCTGCGGACACCAACCTGGCAGCGGCGTACACCGACAAGATGGCCCAACTTGTCGCCAAAGGATACGCCAGACGCCTCTCTCCACATGAGGCGTCACTCCCTGCCCCGCGAAAGTGGTATCTTCCCCACTTCGCTGTCACCAACCCGAACAAACCAGGGAAGATAAGGGTTGTGTTCGACGCCGCCAGCCGATGCAGAGGGACTTCGCTCAATGACCAGCTCCTGACCGGCCCCGACCTGTTGTCCTCTCTCCTGGGAAACATCCTCCGATTCCGGGAAGGCAGCATAGCCATTGCTGCCGATATCCAGGAGATGTTCCTGCGGATCCAAATCCGGAGAGAGGACCAGCCCTCCCAGCTCTACCTATGGAGGGCACCCAACCAGAGGGAACCCCACACTTACCAGCTGGCGTCCATGATGTTTGGGGCGACCTGCTCACCCAGCAGTGCCCAGTACGTGCGGGACAGGGTGGCCGGGCAGTACGAAGACCAGTACCCGGCCGCCGCAGCAGCCATTCGTTCACGGTTTTACATGGACGACTACCTGGACGCTGTGGAAAACCCTGACGACGCTGCTGCCCTAGTCCGCGACGTAAGGGCCCTCCTTGCAAAGGGAGGGTTCCACCTTACAAACTGGGCCTCAAACAGCCAGGACGCGCTAGCTGGAGTACCCCCTGATGACCGCGCCACCTCCACGGTAGCGATAAACAGCGGGTGCAGTGAGACTGAGAGGGTCCTAGGGTTGGTGTGGGACCCATCCACCGACCGCTTCATCTACACCTTCCTTGAAGCGGTCAGCCCCGAAGAAGCCACGCGGCCCACAAAGCGGCAGCTCCTCTCCATCGTGATGAAGATCTTCGACCCGGTGGGCTTCGTGTCCTGCCTCACTATACGGTCGAAGATCCTGCTGCAAGCCGTGTGGCGTTCAACTGTTGGATGGGACGACCTCATCACTCCGGAGCACGCCGAACGCTGGAGGGACTGGATGAGCCTGCTACAGGAGAGCAGCGTCTCCGTCCCGCGACAGTCTCTGCAGCGGAAGACGAGCAGCGTGACCCTGCATCTCTTCTGTGACGCCTCGGAGCAAGCCTGCTGTGCCGTCGCATACTTCGTGGAGGAAGTGCAGGGCGCTCTACAAGCCACCTTCATTGCGAGCAAATGCAAGGTGGCGCCGCTAAAACCTCTATCCATACCCCGCCTTGAGCTGCAATCCGCACTCATGGCGGCTAGGCTGGCCAGAACCATCCGGTTGGAGAGCCAAGCGAGGATAGCTGCAACCATTTTTTGGACGGACTCGACCACGGTGCTGTGCTGGTTGCGCACGGACCCGCGCAACTACTCTGCGTTCGTGTCCAACAGGTTGGGCGAGATAGACGAACTCACCTCCATAGCCAATTGGAGGTGGGTTCCCACCAAGCAGAACCCGGCCGACATCGGCACCCGGGACTTGGAATTGCCCGACCTGTCTCGCCAAGGAAGATGGTTCTGCGGCCCCGCTTTCCTCACCACACCGGAGAGCGACTGGCCTAAGGAGCGGACCCTCGTCAAACCAGATGACCAGACCCTTGAGACCAGACCTCAGCACTTCGTCGGCCACATCACCACGGCCGGAGAGGCGCTACCTCTGGTCGAGAGGTTCTCTTCCTGGCACCGGCTGATCCGCGCTACAGCGTGGATGCTGCGCTTTGTCAGGCGCTGTCGGATGGGCCCGAACCGACCCGCCGAGTTCACGCTACGCGCGGAGGAGCTGAGGGAGGCCGAGCGCAGATGGGTGAGGAGGTCCCAAGAAGACGCCTTCTCCACCGACCTGCACACCATTAGGCTCGGCCAGGCGCTACCTGCCGCCAGTCGCCTGATCAGTCTGGCCCCCTTCCTCGGACCTGATGACGTTTTGCGGATGGGCTCGCGGTTGAGGAACCTCACCGGAACAACCAGCGTGGCGAAGACTCCCGTGATCTTGGATGGCGCAGACCCATATGCCCGGCTGCTGATCCGCCACTACCACGCGAAGGCAGACCATCCAAGCACGGAGAAAACCGTTGCCGAAATCCGATGCAGTTTCTTCATCCTGCGACTCCGCACCGTCAGCAGGAAGATAAATCATGACTGCCCCACCTGTCACATACGACGGAGCAAGCCCGCTCCACCACAGATGGGAATACTGCCGCCGTCTCGCGTGGAACACCATGTCCCGGCCTTTACAAACTGCGGGCTAGACTACTTCGGGCCGATGGAGGTCACAGTTGGCAGACACCGAGAGAAGCGCTATGGAGCCCTTTTTACCTGCCTCTCCACCCGCGCCATCCATCTAGAACTGACGACCTCACTGTCTGCCGACTCAGCCATCATGGCGCTGCAACGGATGACTGCCCGAAGAGGTCAACCCGCGGTGCTGTACTCGGACAATGGGACAAACTTCCGTGGTGCTGACACGGAGATCCGGAATGCCGTGGAATACCTACAGCAGGATGCCAGGATGACGGATGCCATGGCCACCAAGGGCATCGAGTGGCGCTTCAACACCCCCCTCAGTCCTCATATGGGGGGAGCCTGGGAAAGGTTGGTCCGCTCGGTCAAACTGGCCCTGAGCGCCACACTAAAGGAAAGGGCGCCAAGGGAGGAAACCCTGCGCACAGCACTGGCAGAGGCTGAGTTTGTGGTCAATAGTCGGCCACTGACTCATATCTCTGTCGACCCGCGGGACGAAGAGCCCTTGACCCCCAACCACTTCCTCATGGGATCTGCAGGAGGCCGCCCGCATCTGTCGCTCTACGACAACAAGGAGGAGGAGGTATGTCTCCGACGACAGTGGCGTATCAGCCAACAACTGGCGGATATGTTCTGGAGGCGGTGGCTCCGTGAATACCTCCCCACCTTGGGTGCCCGACAGAAATGGCACCACCCGACAGAACCCCTCAAGGTCGGTGACCTGGTGCTCATCATGGACCCCGCGCTACCACGCAACAGTTGGCCGCGCGGGCGTATCATCGAGGCCATCCCTGCTGCTGACGGCCAAGTGAGGACCGCCCGAGTCCAGACAGCCACGGGAACTTACACCCGTCCTGCTGTAAAACTGGCCCTCCTCATCCCGGCACCCGCACCAGTACCAACCTCGACCGCAGCCGGACCAAGGACCAAACAGCCCAAGGGAACCGGACTTCGAGGATCCCGCCGACCTGTACGTCCTGACAGCTAGGCGCAGCCGTGACTGCACCGGGGGGAGGATGTACCGGACGTATTTAAGATTAATTGTAGTTTAATGTCATGTGTAATTTAATGTAATATTTATGAAAGAATAAAAATATTTACGGGGTCAGGCAGTCAGCCTAAGACAAAAAATAAAGCTTGACCCCAACCCTCAGTGTACATACCTACACTATTTAAATTATTTAAATTGACTTTTTCCTTTGCACAAATTCGATCTGTGCGAAGCCGTTCCTATACAAACCTACGCACGGGTCCAATTTGTGCAGATCTCTATTATTTACACTTGCATAAATTCAAATTTGTGCAACCTATGTATTTTTACCTTTATAAACACTTGCACAAATTCGAATTTATGCAACCTATGTATTCGTATAACAGTTTTGCATAAATATAAAATAATTCCAATTTGTGCAGACTGTTCATACCCTATGTAAAATATAAAATGTAAAATGTGCAAACTCACATAATAAACGAATGATCGGAGAGGCATCGAGAGTAGGTCAAGATAAAACTCTGTGGCGTTCTCAGCTTCGTTGCGCAATAGCGAAACGAACGCGGTGGCGTTTTACAACTCTAACAGTCAAAATTCTAAGAATTTCATCTCAGTTCGTAGAATTGAGATGAACAAAGGACTGAGACGGGCAGACTCCCGTCTCTGGACCCTTTAAATACGGCTGTTAGACCGCCAGATCGGCAGAGTTCCAGATCTCACCGCTTCAGCAACATCTCGCCTTCTCTTCTGCCTTCTCCGATCTACCCCTGGAAAACTTGGACTTCTTCTTCTCCGCCCTGGTTGGACCGCCCTCCAAGAAGAAAGCATTACAATAAATTGGTCGATCGCGCAAATTTCCCCTCTACCTCCCTTCTTCCCCTCTACTTCCCCTCTACTTCCCCTCTACCTCTACCCCCCTTCCGCCCCCCTTGCCCTCTACCTTTCTCCCTACATTTACCCAATTTTCCTGAAATCTCCCCACTTTTCCCTCTCCCTACATTTTTTCCCCACTTTCTCCCTAGGTGTCGAAGCGGCCAGCCGGCAACTTCCCACTTCATCGTCTGTGCGGCTGGCGACTACAGTGCCTGTCCCGTACAAGGGGATTACAAATGTTTGTATTTATAACTAGACTAACTAGAAATTTCAACTATATTAAGAGTATTATCTGTTAAGGGCTTACAAATGTTGGCATTTATAACTAGGCTAAGTAGAAATTTCAAAAACATTAAGTGTACTAAATTGTTATATTTTGCCTTTGTTAGAAGTCAACATGAATACAATTCTCCCGTCTGGAACCCACATTGTAATACTCATGTTCAAAATATTGAATGCATACAAAATAAATTCTTACGTTTTCTAAGTTTTAAAATGGGTATCAATTTAGTTGAACTACAACACTCTTTTAAATGATATGAATATGCTTAAATTGTCAGCAAGAATTTTCATTGACTTGGTATTTTTATATAAAATTTTTTAATTATGTAGTTGATAGTCCAAAGTTTCTTGGATTGCTTAGCGCCCTTGAGGTGATTTTTCACGAAAGCGGCGCTATATAAATTAGCCAAATATTATATTACTTTCGGCTTCCACTGTCAGGAAATTCTGAGACTAACTGCCATATGTATTCCTCTTTATCCAGATTACTAATGGAGGGAAGTAATACCAAGTCAGTGGACATCTTCAATATATCAACAAATACAACATATTATACACATATTAAATACACAGACTAAAACCGAATCTACTGAACTGAATTATAAAAAAAACACAATTTTATTTAATTATCAATTATTTAAAAAAATACTACATGTTTGTAACTAATTCATATTAATTTCTTATAATTAAATTATAATATGTAAATGAAATCCTCAGCACGGGAAATCCCAGTGAGGATATCATTATCTTTAGATGTTTGTAAAGAAAGGAAGACAATAAATCATTATTATTATTGTTACTGAGGCAGTTCAGTTATGTATTATAAATACTGTATAATTTTTACTACTCAATCTTAAAGAATAATTATATTGTAACATGAATGTGAATAGTTGTCTTTACTTTTTAATTTTTATTTCTCTTTTTATATTTTTGTTATTTGTAATCATTGTTAACATCTCTATACAGAGAAAAACAAATCTTAAACTGTGCATTCTGTGGATATTTTTAAGCGGATTATTAACATTTACGCTCTTCACAATGTTAATTATGTGTAAACTTATAACTTTTCGTGTTAATACTCTGTAAATATTCCAAAACAATAATTAAACTAGTAAACCCGGTCCGCAGGTATTTGCTGCTAGACCCTGCGGGCGGCTTTTGGTTCGTCTTCGCCTAGTTAGTGCTGGTGAACATTTTATAAATCCAATAGGAACTGGTTCTAAAAATAGCCCGATCGTTATTCAGTGATAGATAGTCACCGGGAAAAAGTTACCGGGACAGGCAATGACGTCATATGTAATATATTACTATTATTCACAGCTGAGTTTAACCGTCAATCTTTCCACATCAGGAGAGATAATACAAATTCACAAACTTGTACTTAGGGGGGGCACGTCCCCATGCGTCCTGCTAACGGAAGTGGCGACATATTTTGACGAATTCTTGAATTCTAAACCGAATTACAACGGTAGCTTGGTTTGAAATTTCATATATACAGATGTATATTTCATATATATGATATATTTTGGTGGCGCGGCGCGTATGGCGTGGCATCAGACATGCGCTAGAAGCCGGGTTCTAAAATTCAACCGCGCAGACGCTCACGTAAAAATACCATTCGATTCGATTTAAAAAACGTCTCGACACATTTCTTATTACATACAACTTCTCATACATACTCTTCTGTATTCCTAGTCTTTATATTTTCTATAATGTTATGGTAATTTCCTGCTGTTATTTTTCATAAATCATGTGCGCCATGCAACCTTATTCCACAATATTATAATGCTTCATAATGGAAATTGCTTATCATTGTCTTATCAACTTTATTAATATTATGTCATTACTGGTAATGAACGTACTAATACCATCATTATACTCGGCAACTAATTAAGGCTGCGATATGTCGTTTAACTGCTTGAGATCGCGGTTTACACACCATGTTCTTCACGCTGTTCTGGTGCCCTTTGCTCTCCTATCGGAGGTTTGACGTCATCAGCGTAATCTGCAAGAATATCACTCGTACCAGTCACGTAGATTTCGAAGACATCAAACGCACAACCAATCTACGAGGTGGATATGAGTCCCGCCGCCCGTGAACCATTTATTCATGGGGTGAGGTTTATCTGGATCTTGATGGCGGAAGCGTCTGCCCGCCAGCTGCGTGTCGGGCCGGATTGCGAGAAGCTAGTTGAGGACACCCTTTTGAACTCTTCAGCCAATGAATATAACTTTCACAGAACTTGACATAAAATTAGAAGTATTCGAAAGAACTTCGATAATTTCTCGATCCTCTTAAACGAAATAAACATAAGCTTCGACATTATTATCTTGACTGAATGCTGGTTAGATGACTCGTACACAAACCTAAACTTAAAGGACTATACAACTCTCCATTCCACAAAACATCTAAATCAAAACGACGGTATAGTAATCTTTGTCAAAGATTCACTAAACTCATCAATAACAGAAATCAACCTAATCGAAGCAAACTGCATCCAAATCTCCCTCGGACCAGACATCTCCATATTTGCCGTCTACAGACCCCCATGCTATAACAATCTCTCACCTTTCTTCATCTCCTTAAATAGACTTCTCGAAAAAAATAAAAAAACACAACAATTAATTATTGCAGGGGATATGAATATTAACTTACTAAACGGGCAACCAATAACCACAGAATACTTAAGTCTACTTACTCACTATGGATTAAATTCGACAATCAACTCACCAACAAGAATTACGTCAAACTCTGAATCCTGTATTGACCATATATTTGTTAAAACTAGGAAAAAAACATCATCATCAATAATTCGAACAACGGTCACAGATCATTTCACTACTACACTAAGCATACATCTTAACAAGAAACAAAAAGATGAAAAAAACAACCCCGTACAAGACAAAATCAATTTTAAATCCCTAATAGAGGACATACATAATGAATCTTGGTCAAATGTACTAAATGAACCCGATCCAAACAACGCGCTGGAAACATTTATGACCACAGTTGGAACCTATATTGCTAAATATACAACAAAAAATACCCCGATAAACTACTCACATAAAGAAAAAAAAATAACACCCTGGATCACGAAAGGTTTAGTAAACAGCATTCATAAAAGAGACACAATGCACATGCAAGTACGCAAAAACCCATATGATGACAAACTAAAAAAAAAATTACCTGCTATACAGAAACCTTTGTAATAAATTAATCAAACAAGCCAAATACAAGTACTACAAAAAAGAAATAAAATCCGCCAAAAATGATCCCAAAAAAATCTGGAAAATCGTCAAAGATATTACTTTCTCCAATACGAAAAAAGACTCGAAGATCAAAGCACTGTTAATAAATGGAAACAAAACCCTTACAAAAAATGAACCTGGTAAAATAGCTAATTTTATTAACTCCCAATTTGCAAAAGTTGGATCTAGCTTGGCTGAAAAAATTCTTTTAAAAAACGGCACAACAGAAGACTCTTTAACCAAACTATCCTCTACCATGCAACCAAATCATTCGTTTTATGCTCACAAAATAAGTACAAAGGAAATATCGGATTTAATTATTTCTCTCAAACCAAATTGCGCTGTGGGCCCAGATAACTTCTCCAATCATATACTGATTAGTCTCCGAGAACATATACTTATACCACTTCAACATATTTTCAACCAAAGTTTCAACCTCGGCTTTGTCCCCGATCACCTAAAAATAGGTTGTATTACTCCAATACATAAATCGGGAGACAAAACGCTGATCTTAAATTACAGACCAATCACTCTCCTAAATTCGCTATCGAAACTACTAGAAAAAACTATGAAAAAAAGACTGCTCGCATACCTTGACAAACACAAACTGATCTCCACCCGTCAATTCGGGTTTCGAGCGAAAATGGGAACAGAAGACGCCTTATCGGAACTAACCACCTACATAGTGAAAAACCTAGATGGCGGTTCAAAGGTGTTAGGAGTGTTCCTAGACCTAGCAAAAGCTTTCGACACCATCTCACACAAATTACTCCAACAAAAACTCAAAAACATTGGCATAACAGGTCCACCACTAAAATGGTTCATCAGCTACATTGAAAATAGACAACAAATTGTAAAAATCAATAATCAAGAAAGTGACAAAGTAGGCACCAGGTATGGAGTACCCCAAGGCAGCGTCTTAGGTCCCATACTGTTTCTCATCTACATTAACAGTCTAACGGAGATAAGCCTAGGGAACATAGAGTACAAAGTAATCAGTTATGCAGATGACACTGTAATCTTATTCAAAGCCCAATCATGGGAAAACGTCTTCAAAAACACGGAAGCAGGGATGACTGAAGTAAATAACTGGCTAATAAATAATCTACTGACACTAAATATTTCTAAAACAAAATACTTAACTTTCAGTAAAACATTAGCTGGTCAGCCAGATAGTCGCCCACAACTACATCTTCACCCCTGCACAGTTACCTCGTTAACTAACTCACGCTGTGTTTGTCACAAAATTGATTATGCGCAAAATATTAAATATCTCGGTTTAACTGTTGACAATAACTTAAAATGGGATCTCCAAATTAACCTAATTACAAAAAAAATACGGAAACTCTCTTACATCTTCAAAACAATTCGAAATATTATGTCACTACCTCAGCTAAAAAATATATATTTTGCACTCTGTCAAAGTATTCTAATGTATGGTATTTCAGTATGGGGAGCAGCAGCAGAGACTCACCTCAAATCACTTAAAATTAATCATAAAACAATAATCAGAATTATGTTTAGAAAGCCTTATCAACATCCGACAGAACAGCTAATGATCAACAATAACCTATTAGACATAAATAAACTATACATAAAGAAGATCATCTACAAAAACTGCATAAAAATATCACCACACTTCATAACTCACTCGCAAAACACAAGAGCAAACACACACAATCAATTACAAGTACCACATATCAAATCAAATTTTGCAAAAAAACATGAATCTTACTTGGCACCATATATATTCAATAAGTTTGTAGCCCAAACAAAGACCTACGTCGCATCTAATAATTTGAATTGGGTTTTCAAAAGATTTTTAAACTGGTTGAATGTCAAAGAAAGAAGAGAGATAGGTAATATTCTTAATATCTAATATTATATATTTTCTTTTATTCTACTCTGTTTTTAAATTCTGATATCCTCTTATTTTATTATTATTATTTTTACTATAATATATATATTTCTTTTTTTATTTTATTTTTACCACTCACTTGTTTTTATGTAATTAAAAATTGTTAGTTACCAGCCTCAGAACAGACTCTGTCTAGTGAGGAGGGTAAGGAAAAAAAACTGATGTACATAACTAATTATAAATAAACGCCCGGGTTGCCGGCACTGAAATTGAATTGAATTATCTTTGACATTTTATGAATTGTTCAAATTCTATGTAAAAACTGGCCCTAGTCAGTAAAAATCCTTCTGTCCGACAATTTAAGCATATTCGACCTTTTCGAATAGTGTTGCAGTTCAACAAAATTTTTGGAATAGGTACCTACCCATTTTAAAACTTAGAAAACGTAATAATTTATTATGTATTCTTTCAATAGCTTGTACATGTGTATTGTGTGTGATGTGGGGTTCCAGACGGCAGAATTGTATTCATGTTGACTTCTAATAAATGCAAAATAACAGTTTAAGGCGATGCACCACGTCGTGAAAAATTCTGGATCAGGCCGCTAACAATAACATTCCTTATGTAGATGGCGATTAGGTTTAAATTCCCTTTAACACCAGCCGCCGTTTTTGATATATTCAAGAAAAAACATCACCAGACATCATTTACTTTTCGAAGCTCAGGCAAAAATATTTTTATGTTCTGCGATCATTTTCTAAAGGATTCAATTTTTCACATTATACAATAAAACCATAACCAAAAAGGGGTTCGTAAGTAGGAGATTTTGAACTTTAAAGCAGTTTTTATCGGCCTGATACTTTATTTTTTTCTGGGCGTATAAAAAGACCAATAAAAAAATACTCGATTATTTCAAAGGCAAATATGTATTCTACTCGCATTATTTAAATAAAGCATCTTAAATCTATCTAGGCGACATAATTTTCAAAACAAAATCTAACGAATTTGCATTATTTAGTAGCGTTTCTTACCTTAAGACTCTTGACATTGATTACATTTTTAGTTAACCTAGTAATAAATCCCTACATTATTTTGTAAGCCCTTGCTGAAATTTCCGTTATGTGCTTAGGTATATTAAAAAAATATTGTTTTATTTTATACAATTTTATATATTGATGTAAATTTTGCTTGCTTTTCTGTGACTCCGTGTAACGTTCTCTGAACAACATGTTCCGTTACAATTTTTTTTACTTACCGTATTGTTATCAGTTGGTTACATCTGCGGACATTTTTGCTTACTTACGTGACCCATAATATGTATTATATCATTTGTAAGTAATAAGAATTATGTTAATATTAAACCTGAGGGGTTCAACAAGATAATCATGGAAGGCTTTGTAGGAAGGTCAACTCGCTAGGCTTTGGCTAAGGTCATCTCAGATCTAGGTCATGAGTCATTGCCATTTGAAATTTTTGCGTAATGATATTTCAATCATACATAATAATTTATTATTATTTTTCTACTACAAATAAATTCATTTGAACTTTGTAATCATACAACGAGACACCAGACAAAATGTGGGAAAATTAATTGAAGATAATATTGTTAATTATTAATGTAGCCGAGCAACGAACAACCATAAAAATATACTATTCAAATACGATTGTATACATTGGTATCACTGGCCACCGCTCTCTGGCCGAGTGCATGATAATGCAAAATTATTCTGGTTTTAGCGTTCGTTCCGTCCGCCTGCTTTTCCTCTAAGCGAGATAATGATTAAATCTGTGCTAAAATTATTGTAACACAAAGCTTTATTTGAAATATATTTGACTCGCGTAAAATCAAGAGTTATTATTGAAAACCTCCACAACACACGCATCCAGTTTAAACATGTGGCAAGGCTTGTTAACTGTCAAACCCCCTGGATAAAACATAAACCATATTGCCAAAATTAAATTGTCAAATATATATTTTTTTTTTTTTTAAATATGAAGTAGAAAAATTAGGTTCCAATGGTCGAGTGGTTTAAGGCGTTGCACAGTGGTTTCAAATCCCAAGTTAGCTAGACAAAAATATTTTTCCACGGTATGTGATGCAAAAGGGTCACAATATGATATAAAAAACGTTTATTTCAACCGCTGTTGCAGAATTTTAAAAGTAAAATAAATTGCGTATGGTACAATGATTGAATTAAGTCATAAGTTAAGTTAAGTTAGTTAAAAATATTATTTGTAACATAATCTTAATATATAAAACAAAGTCGGGTTAGTTACACTATTTATAACTCGAGAATGGCTGCACCGATTTTGATGATCTTTAATTTGTTGGATTGGTCTCCGCCCCGGGTAGGATAATAACTATTAAAACATCACAAAAATTAACGAAAAATATAGTTATTAAGAAAATTCTTTTCCTCATACATTTTGTATGGAACGAATTCTCATATTTGAAAGAGCTGCGGGCATTTTGTGATAAGTACCTATAATATTGAACTGTGCGTGAATTCCAAAAATTCAAAAACGTCAAATGTCAATGCGCTAATTGTTTTGCTTTTGTTCTTAATCGTGTAATGCTGCCCCTCTTTCTTACACACTAAGTATCAATAGCCGAAAATGAGACAAGCGGTGAACATATGTCTGCACCCAGCCTCGAACCAAGAATTAGACCGTTTAAAAGAAACTTAATAGAAAATATTTAATGGGAGGCAAATTTAAACTTCCTATGCGAGTTTATAGGGAGAAATTACTGATTTAAAATTTTCCGTTTAAAATGTTTACGTTTTTATAATATTTTTTTAATAAATTCTAGGAATATGTTATAGTCAACCAAAAATAGGTGGATTCATTGACTATATAGAACTATGATCAGTTTGTATCAGTTTGTAAACCATATTAAAATTCGGAGGTACGATTTTTTTAAGGTGGGCGAAAAATATTCAAAACGGTCACCAAAATATCACGAGCAATCCGAGGAAAAAAATAAAAATCGCGCCGTCGCTCCAGTGGACAGTGGTTAGGATACGTTCATAGATCAACTTAGGATGTGTTCAAAAACAAACTGGGCGTTTTAAAATCAAATGAATAATCGATAGAACAAGGTGCGCAGGATGCCAGGCGCTTTGTGAATCAAGTTTTTTTTTCGAATGTAAATTACGATTTTGGCGCCCCCTAAGACTGCCGCCCCGGGGCAGGCGCCCCGTTTTGCCTCCCCTCCTAGATCCGACCCTTTCTGCACCCTTCGAAAGGAAAAATACAATAATTATAATAAATCTCTGAAATGAAATGTAGTTTAACGCACAGGAGGCCCTATGGAAAATGATTTCTCTCAGGACTGACTGACTGGATGTCATCTTAGGGGATGTTGTGTGGAGGGTCTTTTAACGAAGGGGAGGATAGGAAGTTCTGGGAAGGAAAAAGGTGTGAGGGGTGGGTAGGAATCTGGGGGTCAGTTTGTCTGGGAGTGACGGTCGTATGAATCCATCCAATCCATCGCTCCAACTGCGGTGCAAGGCAATGGGTCAAGAGAGTCCAGCTGGAAAGGTCAAAAATCTTCCCTCAGCCAGTCTCTCTCGATCCGGCCCGCCACGCAGCAGGTGGGCAGACGCATCCGCCGCCAAGAACCGGACAAACGTCACCCCATGAACCCGGGCACCCCTGCTAAATCACTAAATTCAGCGAACCACTTGGGGTGACGTATTGCAGAGGTGTTGGTTATCCAATAAATGGTTTCCGGGGCGGTGACACCCGTACCCGCCTCCCGAATTCCCTTAAGTAAGTGGAAAAGTAAGAAAATCATATAATATATAAATTGGTATACAACGCCATCTCTGATACTGACAAAAACAAAAAACGGACTGTTGTGCATCTATAATTGCTTCATTGTGTAATTTTTAACTTAATGAAAAATTTGAATTTAATTCAACAGTTATTGATTCTGAGGCGGTACGAAGTTCGTCGGGTCAGCTAGTATAAGAATAAAACCGACTGAAATTTGTTTGTGGTCGAGTCACTATCGTCACTATTGTTAAATGATAATGTTCCTATGTGACACTGTCAACAGACCTCTGCAGTTTCTTCGCAGGTACTTCCGAAATCGACAATAATTTTAAGACATCACTAGGTAAGACACGTTTTCTGATATTGTGGTTATTTCGGATATTATAGCTTCCCGCTTTCCATCTGACCACAAGCTGACTTAAGCAGCATCAGAGAGTTCTTTTAGACTTCGAGAATTCAGAAGATATTTATTTTTTCTTGTTTTACTTTTTGACAAGCATAAACCAAATTCTTTTTCTGGCTTACCACGGTCCCTCATTACACGTACAATAACTATCTGAAAAAAAAATTATTTAGTCATTTCCGTTTTTATATGAATTTTAGAGTATTTCTTAGACTATTTTCTGTGCAATATTAATAGGAATGAAGCGATATACTTATTTTCCATTTTCTATGAAATATTAATAGAAATGAAGCGATATTCTTCTTTATTAAATTTTCCTCGAGACCTATAAAATTGTTATTCTTGACCAAAATTTACCGTGTTGCAGCATAACTCGTCTTTGGTGCGCCTTTTTCTTCGAACATCTCCAAAATATTCAACATCTTTTCTTCTAACATCTCAAACTTTTCGATTCGGAAGCGCGTAAGTGCTTTAAATGTGTATAGATCATCGTTACACATCATTTTGCACAAATGCGTAATGCTGCACCCCTACAAACTCACTGGCTATAACCAAAGAACATGGTTCCAGCCAGACGGAGCAACATCACATACGTCCAATACGTCTCTGTGACGAGTTCGTGATATTTTCCCTGGCAAATTGATCTCCGGGAGAGGTGACTTAAATTGCCCTCCTCGTAGTCCTGACTTAACCCCTATGGACTTTTTCCTCTTGGGTTTTCTCAAATCTAAAGTGCACGCCAATAATTCGACTTCCCTGATGCAATTAAAAGAAAATATCCGTAATGAAATGGGAGCCAGCATGAAGCCTACCTGCCGAGCCGTCATGTGAAATTTTACTCTTCGATTAAATTAATGCCGCGAACGCGAGGTTTTACATTTGGACGATATTATTTTTAAGAAATAAATTCCCAAATTGTGTGTTTTAGTATTTAATAAACATTTTTTCGATATAGCCATTACTTTTTTAAAAATCTATCCACTAAATATAAACTTTCTTTTGGGACACCCAGTACTATGGACTATTTATTATTATTTTTTGTGTATAAATAAAAACATCTTTGAAATCTTTTTGTCTAGCTAGTTTCCTCTAAGACTCTAAAGGAACTACCCTGCGTTCGTTAACTTTTTGTTTTCTTGTTGTGTTTCGTTTATTAGAACCTTCTTCCTCAATTATTAATATTACGTTGATGAGTATAACAATAATATTATATTATTATTCTGTTAACATTCACTACCGGTTATCGTGATTTTTTTTGGGATATTATGCCGTGTTGCCCCACCTCCTTCTTTAGCCAACGTTTCGGACGGCATTACAGTTTACATCATCATGGCAGATAATCGAGGATTGTAGTGAAGTGTGTGCTGCGATATGTAGATGCGATAACGTTTTGTCAGCTCCAATCCGCTAAGAGCTGATATTGCAGTATAATTAAAAATGGTTTTCTGCGTTTAGTTTTGGTGTAGCCGTCAATTACCGGATACCAAGAACTATTGAGCTTTTTAGCCCCTTCGTCTTTATTAATATTAATGGGATTTTTGGGAATTTCAATTGGCTCTGTAATTAGGCGCGTGCTCTATGCGTTTTGGGTCTTACCAAGTCTTCGGAACAAATCTATCAAACACTACCGTTGGTTACTTATATGAGAATTCTTTATTGCGATCTCTTAAATTATTATGATACTAGCTGACCCGACCAACTTCGTACCGCCTCAGAATCAATAACTGTTGAATTAAATTCAGTTTTTTTATTAAGTTAAAAATTACGCAATGAAGCAATTATCAATGCGCCACTGTCCCTGTTTTGTTTTATGTCTGTATCAGAGATGGCGTTGTGTACAGACTTATATTTTTTGTGTTTTTCTTACTTTTCCACTGACTGACGGGAATTGCGTTTCATTTTCTTGTACGTGTGACGGAGATTTATTATAATTATTGTATTTTTCCTTTGGAGGGGTGCAGACATACGTTCACCTTTTGTCCCATTTTCGACTATTGACATTTAGTGTGTAAGAAAGAGAGGTAGCATTATATGTTCCACAACAACCTGTGTTGTGGTCCGCCATCACAACACAAGCAACATCAACAAGTGGTGGTAGTTGGAGATTTTCAAACATTGTTAAGTTATTCGTAATCTGGGAATGTTTGTCTTTCTTTTTTTAAAAAAAATGTTTAAGAACAAATGCAAAACAATCAGCGCATTGACATTTGATGTTTTTGAATTTTTGGATTTCACTCAGTACTCAAATATTATTGGTACTTATCACAATATTCCTGTAGCTCTTTCAAAATACGAGAATTCGTTCCATACAAAATGTATGAAAAAATTAATTTTCTTCATTACTTTTTTTTTCGTGAACTTTTCCGATGTTTTAATAGTTATTCTGCTAAACGGGGCGCAGACAAATCCAACAAATCAAATATCATCAAAATCGGCCCAGCCGTTCTCGAGTTATAAATAGTGTAACTACCCTGACTTGTTTTATATATTAAATTTAAATATTCATAAACAAATTTAAAAAACCTTTTTATTTTCAGAGGAAAAACTTTTTTTGTTTGTTTCTGAAATCCTAATATTATTATTTAGTTCATTTCAACGTTTATAAGGCAAGGAGGTTAAATATATTCATTTAAGTACCTCGCATAATGTCATAGTTTTTTTACTGCGTGCATTAATGCATTTAAAAGTCAGGAGCAACCAATTTCGGCCGTTCAACTTTAGTAGGTACTATAACTTTTATGCTTAATTAATTATGTGTTTTTTGTGGCTCGGTTGAGGATTTTAACAAACACACGGTCATTTCTAAGCCATGATCCCTGTCAACTGTAAATATTACTCTGTAATATAAATGAAGACAGTTATTTCACCAGTTTAAATGGATTTAATCCAAATATGTAATTTTTGTATTATTTTTTTGTAATTTAATACGATGCTTTGAAAATTCAGGGACGAAAAATCTCGACGGACATTTTGAAATTATTTGATGACCTTTAGACCGGTACACCGGTCTGTCAGCAGAAAATCATTGATGCATTCCGATTAGTTCTTGTGTTTTCGTTGTTAGTTTTTGGGGTGTTATGCCGTGTTGCGCTACCTCCTACTATAGCCGACGTTTCGGACAGCGTTGCAGTGTCCATCATCAGTTCTTGTGTTGTTCTTATTTATTAACCCCTCAGACTAATTTGTTCGCTTTGATTTATTTATTAATTTTCGGGAAATCGACAGTTTACATTTTTTCAGATTTTACGTAAGTGTTATTTAGCCAAAATAAAACCAATTATGGATTCCTCCTTGTGACTTTACCTCTACTGCATAGTAAGTAATAAGTAAATTAAATGTATAAGAAAGGAATATGAAGCCAAAAATTCTATGAAACAAACAAATATTTAAAACGAAAAATTACAAAACAAAACAAAAAATATATCAATGCATTGGTTGCCGTGGAGAGAGGTTTTACATATACATATTTTCATATACATAGGTCTCGTAGAAATCGATGTGTCTTCCTTACTGTCACGGTCAGAAATATGATCTAAAAGGTGTTGGAAAGAGAAAACACCATGTTTTATATTCAAATTTAAAATTTAACCACAAAATAATTAAAATGTACACCTTTACGAAACCACAGTTTCCTACTGCATTTTGGGAAAATTAAAAAAAAAATGAGTTGACGATAACGTTTATAAAACATTTGCCTAATAAAACATGTGTGTATTAATTTTTTTAAAGTGAATACTTCTTTAGCACCGTTGTGATTTGAAACTCGATGAAACAAAAAAATAGCGACACTAAAAAATACAAATACATAAATCTGTAGGATTTAGCCTGCGAGAGAAAGAGATAATGTAATCGGTCTCTTTGTGCGGAGCTTCGTAGTCTCCCCACTCTTATCCATTTTAGTTTTCTGAAGGTTTCACTTCTACTACGTGTTAATCGCACACTCTGCTTTTTTTAATTATCGGTAATTTTATTTAGAAAAAACGTAAGGTGAGCCATTTTTAAAGTTTTTGATGTTTGTATTAAAAATATATATATTTCAGTAGTTGTAGATTTATTTCAAATTATAAAATTTGAACTTGTATATTTCATCACCTTTCAAAATCAGATTTCAGTTTTAGGATGCGTTCAGAAATATTCCATTTATTTTATTTTATTTGGCCTTATTTTATTTGGCCTTCTGACAAAATAAGCCGAGGGGTTAAAATGAAGTTTTTCTTCGATGAAAATTATCGTATGTAACTTCTCAGTCCTCCAACTATCCCTATGCAACAAATGACCCCCATCAGTCGATCCGTTGTGACGTAAAACAAGGACAAACAAACAAACACACTTTAGCAATTATAATATTAGTTACGATAAATAAAATTATCATTCATTCATATGTAATTAATGAAATTAATCCTAATGAACATAAATAATAAATATACACCGTAAGTTTAGCATACTGGTTGGCAGTTCCCAAGAAAACGACGTCCGCGGCGCACAGTGGCGGATGCTTGAACTTTGGTGCACAGTGGCGGAAATTTTAGCGCCGGCGCCGCGCACAGTTAACTATTTGAGGTATCTATCTTAACTTTATTATAAAATCCTAGGTTTCTTTCCGGTTTTTTTATTTTAATTTAATTGGGTACCTAAATGTCTTTTTAGAATTAAAAAAAAATAACATTTTAGCTGCTTGCGACGCATGGCACCATCGCAAATACTCACTACCTTGAAACGCGAACGAGTAATTTTATGTCAGTCAAGTTTAGATCTCTCCGTGGATGGACGTGTGCACGATATCGTGATAATTCATCCATAACTACTATGTTTTTATGAATCTTTATGATGGAATCTAGGAAATCAAGTGATTATCATAACATTCATAACTATTTAACTTGTGTTTTAGCATGATAAAAATATTGAAGTAAGTGAATTCATCGAGACTTTTAAAAATGTATATCCGGCAAAATTTTACGTTTTCTGTGTTTAATGGATATAAATGTGTCAAATTATCTTTAGTTTGTGATGTACTCAGGGTTTACTTTAAGAACTTTTAATTTTTTTAGTATTAAGGCGATTTTTGTTTGTAGTAATTTTTTATTCAAATTTCATAACGCCAGAGCTTACCATTATATATTTAAACACTCTTGTGCAAAAATGCAATGTTTTGTAAAATTTTTGAGTCAATCCATCGATTATTTTCCGAGATTTGCGAACCCAAACCTACGGAACCTAATTTTTATATGTATAGATTGCTGTAAGTATTATAAACGACTGTATCAGATTGAATCACGCAATATGCATTTTTTTCATATAATGATAATTTTATCCTAAAACAAACTAAAATAATAATGTCAAACTAGATACTCAAAATTACTAACTGTGCGGCGCTACGTTACCCTGATCGGCATGTTCCCGATTAAAATTATTTTTAAACGACTTCGAAAAGGAGGAGGTTATCAATTCGACGGTATTTTTAAAAATTTTTTTTTCTAATGTTTGTTACCTCAGAACTTTCGATTGGGTGAACCGATATTTTTTTATTAGAAAGCGGGCGCTTCCCGTGTGGTCCCATTTTAATTTGGTCCAGTTCTGACAATGGGATCCATGAGAAAACCATATATGTCTTAAATTTTCAATAAGTATGTGCGCGACTAATGAACGAATAACTCAATATTACGCCAACAGATTTCGATGATTCTTTTTTTGAAGTAAAACTTCTTTACGCACGGCTCGTCACTAAAAATCAAAAAATAAACAAAAATTTTAACAAAACATAAAACGACTTAAAAAAATGCGCTAAAAAGAAAAATAATAATTTCGTACGATTGTTATTTTTGGAGTCGGTGTCAGCCAAGATCTCCACATCTCACCTATAACTACCTATGTATGTAGTTACCTTGGCAGACACCGACTTCAAAAATAGCAATCGTACGAAATTATTTTTTTAATTTTTAGTGCATTTTTTAAGTAGTTTTTTGTTTTGATAAAATTTTTGTTTATTTTACTATTGATTTCTCAATTAACCACTGACATTAGAAGGTTTACTGAATATATCATCAGGAATTTAATTACCCTGTAATCAGTAGTAGGACAGAGGTATACGGGTCGCGCATTTACGCTGCTGTATTTAGGTGTATTTGAAGGAGTGCGGAATCAGGTTTTAGATAAAAGTAAAAATCAAATAACTTAATAATCTTCAAGGTACGTCCTTACTGCTTAATCATAATAATATTAAAAATATGTTTTTATATAATTTACATGTGTTGTCTTGGTTCTTTTTCAAATTTTTTCAAATTATAGAGTAGGAATAACAAATTTTACAAGACTTAACTCAGATTTTTAAATTATATTAATACATCTACTATCTCTATCTCTATATCTTCTCTGTACGTGGAAACAAATGATCGTCAAATACCGTAATTTACTCCAGTGATTACATATTTAAGGATGAGTAATTCGTCTTTAATGGAGTAAAAATAAAAAATAATACTTCACTAGCCTTTAATCAAGGCGTAAAAATATATTAAATAACACCATTTTCTCCAGTTATTACATTTTTTAAGGAATAAAATTGTATTTTTTTTTTAAATTTTAATTTTCAAATTCATGTGTGTCTAAAATAAATCAACTTATTTTATTACGTTTTGTATTTATGTTCTATTTAATATTTTTATTTTTCAACTAGCATTCATTTATTTATTGTGATTTTTCATTATCTGTGTTTGAAGTATTATTAATTAATAATTTACTATGCTAGTGCACAAGTTATATGATTTTTTTAAAACTATTTCAAAGCATTACAAACATTTAAATTAATAAGCATTAACAAAGGCATTTCATAGTTACATTTAAAAACAACACCTTAAACACATCGTCGAAGGGGCGTCGCGCCAAATCATCCAAATCCGCCACTGTGCGGTGCCGTGATATAATTCCCTTGAATTGTATCGCAGCGTGCGGTTAATATCTGATATACCTTTATACCACTGAATTAAAAATCCGTAGAAGTGAGATCTATACGGATTTTAAAGTAAACCGATTAGACCGCACTAGACCTTTCGATTCCCAGACTTCAAAGAAATGAAACTGATTATCTGTTTAAGATAGAATTTCGATATTTTAAAGTTTCATCAATTTTACTCCAGTTTGGGAGGCGGGTGTGGCTACCAATTATTGGATAACCATTACCTCTGCCCAAGTGGTCACCCCAAGCGGTTCGCTACGTTTGATGACTTAGTGACCGGGTTTTTGGGGTTAGGGTTGTCCGGGTCTAGGCACCGAATGCGTTTGCTCACAAAATGCGTTGCAGGCCTGATCGCGAACTGGTTTAGGGAGACCTTTTGATCTATCCAGCAGGACTCTCTCGAAACGTCGCCTGGCGCCCCAATAGGAGGGTTGGATTCATACTTTCGTTACTCCTGGACACATTGACCCCCAAATGCCTACTCACCCCTTATTTTTTTCCTTACCAGTACTTCCTCTCCCTCCTTTTTTTGAAAAGACCCTCCAGGGGTGTTAACATTAGCTCCAAACAAGGCCTCCTATATATTTTTTTTATGTGAATACCGCACAAGAGTCACAGCGGCTCCCTTCTGGCATCCCAAATTGGGGTGCATTGTAAGCCTGATGGTAGTGGGGAGGGGAAAGATATGGGGAAGAGGAAGGTGGGGAAGTACCTGGCTATTCAGATCTGGTCACCAAACACGACTAAAGCCATTTCAAACAACGTTTCAATTTTGAATGGTGGTCTTACACGTCTTCAGTGCTTCAGTAGCTTCACCACAGAAAGCTGAAAATGTTGCTTGTGTTGTGATGGAGGACTTAGCCAGCAGAGGAATCGAACATGCGACGCCCGGGTGGGACCCAAGCGCTATGCCCACTCAACCACTGACCGGTCATATTTTCTCTCTCTTTGTTGGTGGGTGTCGTTATGTATGGATTTTACTGAAGATTTTACTTACTGAAGAGTAAGATTATATTATATAAGATATACTGAAGTTTAACTACTTTACTTTTATTTTTTGTTATTCAATTTTAAAGAGTTATTTGCGAACAAAATATTTCGTGATATCATTTTATTTGACATCCCGCAAACTGAATTTCAATAAACATATCGACCACATAGTCACTAACGCATCTTCTATGCTTGCTTTCATAATCCGCTCCTGTAAACAATTCAAAGACCTTATTACTTTCAAAACACTGTATTTCTCATTTGTTCGTAGTATCCTTGAATACGCATCTCAAGTGTGGAACCCAGGCTACGCAGTACACAAAAATAGAATTGAAGGCTTTAAAAATTGATTTTAAAGTACCTCAATTTCCGCATTTTTCGATCTCATGTTAGCAATTAAGACTCTGCAAAGTTCTTCAAAATGCAGACGTTAACTTGTCGAAGAAATATAGCAGATTCGGTAATGTTATGTAAAATTACACATAACTTAATTACTTGTCCTGATCTTCTTCAACGCCTGTCATTCCATGTTCCAAATCGCATCAGCAGACAGTCGCTTACCTTTAATCTCATTCTTTGCAAGACCAACTCCAAACAGAACTCATTTATCTACAGATCCACCCACTCATTTAACTTAAATTATTGCCACATTGACATTTTTAACTCGACTTTACGTGACATAAAACGAAAACTCTCTAAGCAACATGACTCAAACTAGAAAGTTCAATCCCTATAATATATTCCCGTCCTATGCCTCTTAAACCTATTCCTATGTCCCCCCCCCCCCCCCCTCATTTTTTCATATATTGTAACTAAAAAATAAATTATTAAGAAAAACCCTTACAGTGTCACACTTTATCATTCATTATCATCAGTGGAAAGTTGATAATTGGCATAATTAACTATCTTCGCACCGCATCTAAATCGCACCGTGGTCTGCCCCTAACAAACATGTATTTTATTACAATTGTTTCGTTTTCTCAGAAAGCCATCGCTTTGTGGTTTTATCTGATTAGTATACCATGATTGAAATAAAACAATTAATTTATATGGATACGAGTTGACAATTAATTACCTGTCTGGTGGTTGCATGTTTACGAATTCCACTCTAACGCCTGGAATAAACTCATTATGATTATTATGAAGAACTGCAGTGATTTTTTTTTGCTATATGCTCAGTCTAACTTAAATACACGTATTTTTACGTGCGTTTTCATAGTATTTATTTATAAACAGAAACAAACTGTACATTAGTTACGAACACAATTATATGTAATTTCCGGGTGATGTGTGCAGTGGGAAGGTGTGTGTGTGTGTGTGTGTGAGAGTATGTGTGTATGTATATATGTAAGCGCATTGATGAATTTATATTATTGACATGATGCTCTTTTTAAATTTGGGCAGTGAATCGGAGAAAATGTCGATGTTAGAAATTAGACCAATATTATTGAACATATTAAGAGCACGATTGATTGGCGAATTAGTTTCTGCATTTGTCTTGTAATTAAGCGTGTGGAATAGTTCTGTATGGCGTGTACGTCTTAATGAAAAGTAGTTCGGTACAGTCAATGTTATTATTGAAAAATTTTTGTATAAATGTCAAATCAGCTATTGCTCGCCTTTGTTGCAAATTTTGAAATGTGCATTCAAAGTTATAGTTGAATTTGAAGATAATATATTTTATAAATTTATTTTGAATGTGTTCTATGCTACCTATGTATACTTTGTACTGCGGGTTCCAAATTGGCGAGACATATTCCAGTGTACCTCTGACTAATGCAAAATATAACATTACTACTGTACGCGGGTTACTGAACACTTTACTTATATGAAGAACAAAACCAATTATGTGGCCACATACGATTTTGCATTAAATGACGTCATCATACGAGTAGTTATCGATCTCTCAGGTGAAGGTGCATAGATCGGCTCAGATGACGTCAGTGACAGACCATACCGACTAGATCTGAAGGGTGATTCTGTATCTTTTGCGAACAGCGTAACGCGTGTTAAATTGGCCATATACGACACATTTTGACAGTTTATTGACAGGTTATTCCGTATCGAGTAAGTACTGCGCTTGTATTGAGGCAGCAACTCTTAAAAGCAGTTATCCGTCAGTTATCAGTATCTATTAAGGCGATCCACTAGTACAGGAAAAAATTGAAATCGGAATTCACGCCCTTTTATGGGAGGAGTTTAAAAATACTTGAGAAAAAGCTTTTGGAAAGGTTGGAAAAGATATTTGAGAATTTTTTTTTACATGTTGATTTCGTAAAGGCCTGTAAAAAACATTAATTCCTTTTTTATGCATTGTTTATTGTAATAAAACGGAATTTTTAAATTGATTTCACGAAAACAAGCAGCGCGGGCCCTAACACGTTGTTTCTCCGCTCCGTTCGGAGGAGTACTGACGGAAGAATGGGGCGGCTGCCAGTCGTTCTTCGGTGGACGGTATAAGGTTCACTTTGATATAACAAATTCGTCGACTGTCGTATTGTCGCCGTGATGTCAAAAATACCAACGCGAAAATGCATATTATATTTTATTTTGTGAGGTTCGGCGTAAATATCATTTTTTTTCGCGATAATTATATAAGAAACTGAATTTGCCACATTATGCAATAAAACCATATCCGAAAAAGTGTTTATAAGTAGGAGAGTTTTCAGTTGAAAATGTTTTTTATAGACCTAATACTTTATTTTTTTCTAAGCTTATTAAAAGATTTATTAAAAAAATGATAGATATTTTTAAGGGCTAAGGTATGTTGTACACGCAGTATTTAATTGAAGCATCTATAATACTTCTAAGCGGTCAAATTTTCAAAACAAAAACATACGATTTTGTATGATTTTGCATTATTTAGTATGGCTTCATCTTAATCGTAGTTTGGGAGAATTTGAGAATCGTGGTTTGAGAATTGACTCATAACGCTGATTTAACCCGTCAGGTCTATTTGTTCGGTTTTTCGGAACAACTCATACAGGTCTCATAGAAATCGTATTGTCTCCCTTACTATCATGGTTAGAAAAATCATCTGAACGGTGTTAGAAAGAAAAAATACCACGCCTTATTTTAAAATCTAAAAATTAACCGCAAAAAAATAAAATGTACCCCTTTATGAATCCAAACTTTTCGATCGCAATTAGAAAAAATAAAATGAAACTTTGAGAAATTTTTATTATTATTTTGACTTAAAAACTATAAAAACAACAAAAAAGTCAATTTTCGATATAGTTTATAATACACTTGCCTAATAATGTATGTGGTTTTCATTAATTTAGGTAGAAAAAATGTAAGGTGAGCCATTTTTAAAACTTTTTATGTTTGCATGTAAAAATTTTATGTCTCTAAAATAATGCGTGTATTTCGAACTAGCAGACCCGACCACACGTTGCTGTGGCTAACGAAACACAACGCCATTACCCGACCTTTATAAAATCCACACCACCCGCTTGCCAGCTGCCCGCTGCCTGAATTGAATATTTGAATTTCTCGGCTTTTCACTACAAAAATAAGCATGTATTATACATATAAACCTTACTCTTAAGTTAACACAAAAGATACAGAATCACCCTTTTGTTGCTTTTTAAATCATTTTCGAAAAACGATTTATTAATTTTAAGGATATTTACAGAATAAAGCTTCAAAATCGACGTTTATTGTTCTATTTTATTTATAAACTAGCTTTTACCCGCGGCTTCGCTCGCATGGTATTAGTGGGAAATTACTGGCATAATTATTGACATAATTGTTATTATTCTTGCTTTTTTGTCTAATAAAAAATAATTATTGTTTAATAGAAAATTTCAAAATTTGAGATTGAAAATTCTATTTTAGAAAATATTTAAATTATATAAATTTATTCTAAGTACCTACTCCCCTAATTTATTCTGATGATTTCGCCTCAAGTAGGAATTAGTATTTTATTCATATATATGAATCCAGAGTAAACTAAAGAAATAACAAAATGACAGCCCACGTCAAATAATTACATAGCAACGCTATGCTTTTCGTCCGGACAATAAACATTTTTAGAGATAGTTAGATATTAACTATGACGCCAACAAAGCACTATTTTTAGGGTGAAATGCCTAATTAAAAAAAAAACATTGTTTCCAAGGTAACAATTTGTTTGACGTTTGCAATAACTCGATTTTGTTAGGGACAGAAAACGTATGAAAAATAATTGCATAACGCTACAGCTTATTTATAACGCCAGAGCTTACCAATATATATAGCCTATGTTACTCGCAAATAATGTAGCTTTCGATTAGTGAAATTTTTTTAAAATTCTATTCGGTGTTTATTGCGTGAAAGAATAACACTCATCCATACAAACTTTCGCCTTTATAATATCTATATAAGATAAGATCTATAAGATAACTCACGTAAAGTAAAAATTAAGGTGTCGCTGGAATTGTTTATTATGGCGTGCATTAGTTGGAACTTCCACAGCTATCAAAATATCGGAAGTTGATTTACAATGAAGCCAGAAACCTTGTATAAAGTGTCCCAGTTTTCGAGCGTATGTCGTGCAAATCGTTGTGGAGGCTAGATATAATTATTACTGTTATGATAATAAACTTTGTCAAAGCAATTTTTCTGCAGAGAACCTAACATGTCAAGAACAAAAATAACTAAACGGCGATCATTATTTAAGAAGGTCATGGCTCTCACCGGACTTCTGCATCTGTAATGATGGTGGACCATGAACTCCTTTATTAGAGTTTTCGCAAAATTACTTTGACTGACAATTCAAGAAAGTTGTCAAAGGAAGCGAGGCTAGCCGTTCACAATATGGTGCTGATACTAACCTAACCCTGATGTACGTTAGCGAGGTTCGGAAATAACAGAAGAAGGACGAATCTAGAGAGACCCGAAAAGAATGCAAGGAACTTGAGCGTAATTAGCAAGATTAAGAAATGGACATTTAAATTGTTTGCACATGCGGAGCTGATGAATGGATGAGATGCAAGAGAATGGAAGAAGAAGACGGATGCGCCACGGGAAAATATTGCATGATCTAGTGCAGAGGTCACCAATTACTTTCATTAGGGGTCCGTTTTTTTAAAATAACATGACCGTCGCGGTCCGGAACGGAAAAGGCCTAACAATTGAGATAATAAACTGTACCTACCATTTAAATATGTATACATACAATATCAATGAACAAATAAAACGAATGAGTTCCAGAACATTATTTTATTACATAATAAACGAATGTTATGAATAAAAATAGGTACCAAGGATTTTTTGCAATATTAATGAGAAAAATGACATTTTTTGCCTCGGACTGTCCGTCCGAAGTTTTGAGTAAAGTTTATGCAGGCTATTGTCATTAAATCTTGGAGATGCTCATCGATAAGTCTACTCCGGAATTTATTTTGAATGAAGTTAATCTTGGAAAATGCTGCTTCGCAAACATACTGTTGACCCAAACCAAGTGAGAAGTTTCAAGACTAATTCTTTTAATTCTGGGTATGTATTAGCACAAACAAATTTTATCTAAAACTCTCGACAAGAAACTTCCTGTTTTTGGTGTTTTAAAAATGTATTTTCTTGGAAATCGGTCATTTCCATCTAGAGAGCAGCTTCATTACTCCCGAAAACATTTACAGCTTCATTGCTCCATTCATCACTAGGATGCAGAGAGTAAATGTTACTGAGGATGTCGACGACATTCTTAATTTTCTTAAAATCCGTGAATCTGTTTTCAAATTTCGATTTACTATCCTTAATGAAAAAATATTTTGTATTGTTAACACAAGGTCCGCACAAAATAGGTCGGCGGTCCGGGTCCGGACCGCGGTGCGCCATTTGGTGACCCCTGATCTAGTGAATCAAGTTATTAAGTCGGGTCACTTCATATGACAGATGAACATGTAAGAATGGGAGCGAAGCAAAGAGTGATTTTCAAATCGTAGTTGTGTGGCGGTCCATCCTCCATGTCTCCTCCCGCGGGAAAAGGCGTAATGGTTGGTTAGTTAATAGTTATATTTACACTTCGTTTTAGAATTTAAATTTGGGTGTGCATGTGGGTACCGCCGCCCCGGTAACCATTTATTGGATAGCCAACACTTCTGCCACAGGTCACCCCAAGTGGCTTGCAACGATTGGTGACTTAACAGGTTGCCCGGGCTCATGGGGTGTCGTTTGTCTGGGTCTTGGCGGCGAATGCATCCGCCCACCTGGTTGAGGGAGACCTTTTGACCTCTGCAGCAGTACCTACTCTCTCGGAACATTGCCTTGCACTGCAGTTCGAGGGTTGGATTTTAAGTCATTCCTGGACACACTGACCCCCAGATTCCTATCCACCCCACATACCTTTTTCCTTCCCAGAACTTATTCACATCCATTTTCTAAAATGACCCCCCCACACAGTATCCCTAAAGATGACATAGGCTCTGAGGGGAATTGTTTTCCTTAGGGCCTCCTGTGTGGAGCTAATGTAAAAAAAGAAGAAACTCTCAGAATCATCTTGATGAAAGACCACCATTCAGAATTGGAACATTTGTTGAAATGGCTTCATCTATGTGTTGGTGACCAGATCTGAATAGCCAGATACCTCCCAACCTTCCTCTTCCTTGTCTCCTTTCCCCCAATTTCCTGTTAGCCTCGCAACATTATTCAAATATAATTTTTCGAACATAATGACATTGATTCCGGTACAGTTACAGACGCTGTCCTTACATGGTGCACAAATTAAGCCTAAACTATTCTGAATTATGAAAATGTGGACACTTTCAAATAACAGAACAAATAATATCCCCGTTATCAGTTATCGGGGCACATCTGTGCTGAACCAAGTGACTCTCGATGCCGTCGACGGGCTGAATAACCTCGGCATCAGCAGTTTTCAGATTTCAACTAACTTGCTTTTTGTTGTTTTTGTAGATGACTACCGTGCAGGTGGAACCCCTCCCAGAGGCCCCTCCCGAGGAGCTGTTGGGCTCTCTGACCACATACAGCAGCGTGCACGCTGGGGGCGAGGCGGGGGGCCCCGCCGTGAGGACCAGCGCCAGGGTCATCAAGAAGCTGCGCCTGGACTCGTCCGACCAGAGGGAAAGGAAAGGTAACCCATCAAACATTCTTATCCATTCCACAAGGTTCACACTTGGGTCCACTTTTATATTTCCTTTTGGTGTCGAACTTTTGACAGTTGAACTCTTATGCTCATAGGGGGGAGAGGTAACCCATCCAATCATCCAACATTCCTATCCATTCCAAAAGGTTCAATCTTGGGTCCACTTTTATATTTCCTTTTGGTGTAGAACTTTTGAAGGGTGAACTCTTCTGCACAGAGGGAAAGGAAAGTTATCCCATCTAATCACTCAATACACAGAATCCCTTTGAATCAATACAGATATCCAAAAATTATTCAATTATGTGCTTTTCATAGGAATTCCACAAGGTTCACACTTGGGACCACTTTTACATTTTACATTTCATGTCGAATTTTTGACGGCAGAACTCGACTGCCCAGAGGGAGAGGAAAGGTATCCCATACAATTATCCAATCACTACACCCGTTAAGACTCCCGCCAACACACTGGAAACCTTTGCTTAATGCAATCAATTAAATGTTATATTTCTCTCCGGAACTCCACAATTTCGCCCTTGGATTCATTTTAATAATTTCTTTTCTTGACAAACTTTTGAAGGTGAAAAATCCCATCCAATCACTGTACCTACTAACTAAATGGGCACCTAACACACGCACACCTGCTTTAGTAACTAAAATAATTCCTTTTAATGTCCAACTTTAATTATATTTTCATTATTCAAACTTGTTTCTGAATGCAATCTTCCTTAACCCTTAGCAAAACTTTAGACCTTTTTTTTTAAATGTCAATTTGATGTTATTCAAAAATTTTATGAAGTTTTTGACAACGGCAAATATTTGGCAGTATTTAATTCAATATATACGTATGTGTTATTTTAAAAAGCTGAATGCTACACTAGGTTATATGTTTTTTGTATTTGCTATCACTGGGAAACCATAATTCTGCTAAAGGTTAACCAAATAAGTCGAACCAGATGAGTTTAATAATTTTCCTTTATACATAATTTTTATGTAGAAGTTGTATTTCTCCAGATTTCTGATGTTTAGTATCGAATTTAGGCCGTCCTTCAAATAATACCTCCAGTTTTGCAGATTCATGGCGGCTCTCATTCACCCAATGTTGGCAGTTTCCTATCCATCCGACTATCATCTTATTTGGAATTTTTATCTTTTCTTTCTTTCTTAGATTCCGCAAAGCTGGACATTGAAAAGCCGGAAAAAGGATACACCGTAACGTCAACATCCGTACTGCTTCCACTTAAAAATGCCATCAAGCCCCGAATGCCCAAGGCCATCTGGTCATCTACCGAAAAGGACCTATTCTTCGAAGCCCTCAACGAGCACGGGAAGGACTTTGACTCCATCACCACATACATCTGCAGCAAGAAGAAAAGAAAAGGAGTCACCAATGCCACCACCAAGACAAAGCACCAAGTCTCGCAGTTCTACTACAGGACATGGGCCAAAGTTTCTAAACATGTTAAATTCAGTGATAGTGAGTACCTTTTCTTATTTTATTATTTTAAAAATATCCATATATAACTTAGTTACCTTTTATGCATTCTTGATGCTCTGCAATGCTTCACTTCTGAAAACCAGCTGTATTCTGAGTCCTGAATGTACAGTTGAGCAGTGAACGTTTTGTCAATGTTGAAAGCTAAGCATGTTGTAGGAATGTGTAATGTATTACCACTGTAGTGTTTTGGGCCACATTTTGGCCAATTTTGCAAACACCCTTGAGCATTCGCTGTCCAAAATGTTGCCAATTTGAAGAGAACATTTATTGGAATTATTTCAAAAGTTCCCTCGCGTTGTATACTTAGATTGATCACAAAGACAGCTTAGTATTTTAACTTTCAAATAAGAGATGTCTCGCATCTCTTTTGAATTATTTGTTATTGACATTTGGCAAACTGAAATCTTTGATCTTTTTTTTCTTACAAATCTTGTGAAACATATTTAAAAAAAAATGTGTGTTTGAATTAAAATTTATATCTGTGCTTATCAACTGGGCTACGGACAACGTATAAAAGACGTAATATTTATTATTCTCCAAATATATACTGCGTACGCCAATCTTGAAGTAAATAATATCCAGAATTCATTCATTTTCATTATTTGTTTTTGGGGTGTTATGCCGTATTGCGCTACCTCTTTCTTTAGCCAACTGTGTGTCCATCGTCTGCCGGATCTGCCCTGATGATGGACACTGCAACACTGTCCGAAACGTTGGCTTAAGAAGGAGGTAGCGCATCACGGCATAACACACCAATAACAAATAACGAAAATGCCTTGGGCCATAAACATATTTTTTTTATGATTCCTAAAAATATGAGATAAATGGTTAAATATAGGTGCATTCAATGGCTCTCTAACACTATAAGCAGTTTATATGTCTCCATATTAAAGTTCGGAGGTATGATCTTTAATGAGGGTAGGAAATTTCCATATCGGATGCTCAGAAATCCCGGACACTGGATGCTTATTTAAATTTTTTAACGCAAACGCTCGAGTTACTAATAATCATTTTTACTAAAATTTGCTGTAACGTCGCTCATATTATATGCAATTTATCACATTTCTTGTTACAGACGTGACAAAGTTGGTCCAGGAGCTGTATGCTCTCATCAACTATGGCGAGATGCGCAAACGTCTGGAGCTGGGAGTGGCTTCGCGCACCGCAAGCCGCCTGCCCGAGCTGGTGGGCAAGGGGGTGGTTGCCGTGCGCGAAAGGGGCAAGACCTTGCGTGTGCGTACACCCGTGTGTCGAGCTCTGCGGAGGCTCAACCAGCTTGAAGGTATGCTCTCTGAATTATTTTTAATGTTGGTTTTTTTCAGTGACGAAAGTGATTTTCTAATATGAGTTTTTGGAAACAGTGTACATTATTACATTTTATGTGTGTAAATGCCAATTACATAAAAATTCCCTAGTGTCCTAATTTTTCTCTCAACCGCTCGTTTAACCTTTTACCAAAAGAGTTACAACGAGTCTATTCACTCTAGGTTAGCTGAAATCTGAAAGCGATGGTTTACAATGCATCTCTTTGATTCAGTCCTTCCAGAGATTTACCTGGAGATGCGCGGTTGGAACCGGGAAGCGAACTCAACTCTCCAGTTAACACTTGACCATATATTGATCATCCCAGCTGTGACATCCCTTCCATGGATCACATCTGAGCGACGGGGTGAAAATTAGCCAATAGCATCCCTCGCCCCTGATTTGTAAGAGAAGAAGCAATGTGGGAATGAGAAAGTAATCGAGATCGAAGAACTAGTCAATATACTCTTGAAAATCTGAGATGGTTTGCTACACCTTTAATAATTAAAATATATGAATGATAATATTTCAGAGTGGGACGAGCACCTCCGCTTGCCCAACCGAGTGATGGTGGCGCTAAAACCCCGAGACTCTGAGGCCTGGGCGCGCGTACAGGGCGCGGCGCACAACCCTCGCGCTCTCGCACCGGCCGCGCCCTCTATGCGCCTATTTGCACTGCTCCTTGTATTGCAGAGGAGATGGCAGCCCTGGGACTACGACGTATCCTTAACAATTTATTTTTTAAATACTTCTGTTAACCCTAAGATTTAACTTATTAACCCTAAAATCATTAAAATTAGGGATGCCATAGTCTCAGTGGCTCCAGATGGTTGGGATGAGCATGTTCACCTTAATCCTGACTCAAAATATAATCTATACCGGACTATTCTCATATTATAGAAAGATATCTTTTTGAAATAACACTTTTCCTTGACTTTTAACTTCTTTTACGAAAACAGAAGGACGTCTTTTCTTCATCTCTTAGAAAAAAAAAATCATTCGATTCATTGAATTCGCTAAACCAACAAATTAAGATGCTTCTAAATCCAAATGTGGCCGCAAACTCTGCTCTCAGCCTTCAAATACAGAATATGCCAACTTTACCCAAAAACATGCGAGCCGGCTTACAAGAACTGTCCAAACTGAACAAAGTAACCTCGAACACTGCAAACAAATCAACCGCAAACGTCGAGAATTCTGAAACAAATCAAAAGAAAGATAGCCCGAAAACCAATGGACATGGTTCGTTGTCTTCAAGGCACGAAGACTGTTCAATATCTATTGATAAAGTTTGGCTAAATCCTAACAGCAGTGTTAGCAGCAAAATGGAAGATTATTGCGACAAAGACCCGTTGAAAATTGAAGCAGCAGATGAAATTCAAAGTCCCCCGTCCGTTCAAGCAGACAGTACGTCAAATGTCAGAGTTCCCGAGCCAGGAGAGAGCATCGACCAGAGGTGGCAAGGAGCGGAAGATAATGCCGGCAAGAAAGACGAGGGAGCGCCGGAGACGAGGCAGGTGTTAAATAGTGCTGGTGGCAATTTGGTTTTGCATGTCGGGCCAAAGCCGGGAATTGACCTGAATTTCCCGACCATCAATATCAACGAGCATATCACCAGTCAGAGACTCAGTCTTGCTGCGTATCAGGAGCGGATAGGAAATATTGCTTTTCAGAGTGAGTATATTTAAAAAATTAAAATTAAAGTATTTTTTTACTTTTGAATGTTGAACTTCGTGGTTATCTTCTATGTATATATAAATGAATGTTTCTTGGTTTGTCCTTGATACACCATTAATCCGATTTAAATGAAACTTTGGTGTGTTAGGAAAGGAGAGGGGTTGTATGCGGGAGGGGGGTGAGGAAGGGGGAAAGGCGGGGAAGGTGGAAGGAGAATGCGTGAGGAGGGGGGAAGGAACAGGGGAGGGAGGAAAGCGGAGAAGGTGGAAGGGGAACTCATGAGGGGCAGGGGGTGCGTAAGGCGAACAGAGGTGGGAAAGGGGATGCTCGAAAAAGGACAAGCAGAGGAGGGGTGACAAAAGGGTGGGAGATGAGGGAGGGGCAGAGAAAGGATAGGCACATGATAAAAATTATTACAATACATACAATTACCAAAGTTAACCAATATTAGTTAACTTTGCTTTATTACTACAAGATTAGCGTGTTTTTTTGTCTTTTTTAGATCATATTTTTTTTTACTTGCCCACTCCCTCAACGCCCCCTGTGCCATCTCAACGTCCCCTAATTTTCTCTGGGTTTTCTACTGCCCCTCTGAAAGTTTAAAACGCCCACAAAGGAGCGTTATCGCCCACATTGAGAACCTATGCTCTAGTCCAGTTAATAGCGATAAAGAAATATCAGATTTTGGGATCCCGCAAGGTACAGTAATCGGGCCAATCCTTTTCAGCATATATGTTAATGACGTTTTTTTCCAACCACTACATGGCCAAATTACTTCATATGCCGACGATACGGTTCTAATAATTAGCGAAAAAACTTGGCAAAAAGTAACATATAAAGCCACCGAAGACATAAATATTCTTAAAAACTTCTTCGACGTAAATTTACTATCACTAAATAGTGATAAAACATTTGTTGTTCCATTTGCAATACACAAAAACGATACCCCTAAAAACTTTGAAAACATCATTCATGATAATTCCAAAACACATGATAAAAATTATTGTATCTCAAACTGCACAATATTAAAAACAACAAACACAATCAAATATTTAGGAGTAATTATCGATAAAAATTTGAAATGGAAGGATTTAATTTGTCACGTTGTAAAAAATATTAGAAAATTGATTTATATATTTTTAAGAATAAGAAATTTTTTATCTGTAAAAAACTTGTATTTAATATTACGCTTTGGTTCAATCAACTTTACAATATGCTATCATTAGCTGGGGATCCGCATACAAAACTAATATTTCCCCAATTGAAGTTGTACAGAGGCTAATAATTAAAATCATACTAAAAAAACCATCTGACTACCCAACGGATCGACTATTTAAAGAATTCCATGTACCATCATTTAAAGATCTGTACAATAAAAATGCATTGATTCAAATTATAAAAGAAAAAGACAAGTATCGATTTATAACTGAAAACCGTACTAGACATAAATATATTTTTCCATGCCCAAAATTAAACACTTGCTTTGCACAAAATTATTATACTTACCAAGGAAGACTTTTTTTTCAATCAAGTACCGGAAGAAATTAGAAACATTAACGATAAAATCCGGTTAATAAACACTGTAAAAAAATATTTTGAAGGTAATCTCAAAAAAAAAAGTTTGCAACTAATTTAAAATTGAGAACTTAATTATAACTCAATTTTCAAGTGATACACCATTCTCAAAAAAGTTGAATTTTGTTTTGTTTTTAATAACTAATAACAGTATTTCTAGATACATTATTCATATACAGAGTAAAATTGTTTGATAGTAGAAACTTTAATTACATAACACCAAACTTACAACTTATTGTTTTTTTTACCATCATGTGTAATTTACTTACAATATAGCATTAAAAAATGTACACTACTCTTCCAGACACAGGCTAATGCTTCCATGGAAGAGTGGTATTAATATATTTAAACATGTGCACTTAAATAATTATATCACATAAATGTACATCGTATATATATTAAATAAAAAAATAAAATATCTAATCCAGTAAGTTCCAAGGGCCAATTGAGTGCAAAATTCGCTTTTCGCGGGCCGGATTGATGACACTGGCGGGCCGGATGTGGCCCGTAGTTTGGAGACCCCTGCTCTAGTTTATTATAAATAAATGAAACAACATTACTTTGTTTGAACCACTATATTTTTTTATACGCCAATCGGTTTCGGAACAACCTTTTCCTTCTCTGGGCAAATATACTAACTTAACATTAAGAAACACAGGGTGAACATAATATATATTACTAATTGTTGAAGTGGGTGTGGAGGCATGACTAGGGATTAGCGAAGAGTGGGGGAGGAGATCGAATGAATGGTGAAAGGGAACATGTCTAAGATGGGACTGTAAGATAATATTTTTGTTTATTTTGTTTAGACATGTTTCCTTTCATCATAAGTACTGTACCATCTTCACTGCTTGTTTTTGACATTGTTTGTAAGCGAGCCTTTATTGGTGTTGGACGTATCGATACAAGCCAAATAAATTTAAGTGTCTTTTATTTAAATGGATATTTTTTCTTTCTAGGTGAAACTGGATTCAAAGGTGGGGGGAGTCGTTTCAAAAAGCGCCAGCGGAAAGACAGCGGCGACAACAATCCCAGCAAAGCCACTAAAGCTGATGACAATTGCGACGTTTACATGAAGGAGGTCCTTGACATTGACGAGACAGCCAACGACGGCATGGACATGGTCACCTTCATTGACGTCAAGAGCTCAGCAACGGACAGCGCGGCTTTCGAAGAAGACAAAGACTTTCTGTCTGAAATGGAGGACGAAGATAAAGATGACAAAGAAGAAAAAGATGACAAAGATGACAAAGAAGAAAAAGATGATAAAGATAATAATGATACTGATGGAGAGAGTGATGTCCCTAAAGCAATTAATGATGAAAAGAATGCTCCGACAGACAAGGTTCCTAATTTAAAGGTTAGTCTTACTTGCGCACATTTTGTATGCTGAGCTCATCAAGTAATTACATATAAGCAATAAAATAATTACATTTTGACGGAGGCTTACGTCCAAATCTGTACACTACAAAATGCATGAAAAAAAGTGTTGTAGAGTTCTCCAAAAATCTTTCATTAGTTTGTTATTTTCATAGTTATTGTAATGGACAGTCGTTTATGGATGACCAATGGACAACCGCTCAGTGAACTATTCATAATTCCCACCAAAAGAAAAATATGAAGTGGATTGTTAAGCGGGGTATAAGTGGGGTCAGCCAAGGATCAGTCATTAGTCCACTTTTATTTTGAAGTTAGATATTGCAATAACATAAAGATACCATTTCGCAATGGACAGTAACTCGGTTTTTAGTATTTTACTAATATAAATTGGTAAAAATGATAATGTTGAATTTATAATAATTGGTAGAAATAAATGTTGGTAATGATGTCAAATCGAGAGTAGCCTTTTCAAATGTTAATATTTCTCATTCTGCAGGTGAAATTGCGAGACCGCTCCAAAAAAGATAAGTCCAGCGTGCCCGGCTCCATCTTGGATAGTCCCGAGGAGCCGCCACGGGTCTCCGCAGCCACCTCCACCATCACCAAGAGCTGGAACCGGGATATTGTCCTGCAGCAGATCAAGAAGGGCTGGAGTGTCTATGACTCAGGAGATCTCACCATCGGGGACATGTATCTTATGGTATTTCTTTTGGATTCTTCTAGTAGAATTCTTCCTGCTACCTTCATAATGTGGAAAAATTTTCTTGAGCATTGATGGAGGACTTGACTTGATCCTTTAATAATGTACTATTCCTACATGGCATTATGTGGGCGGTATGTAAAGCAGAATTATCTTCACATGTATATAAAAAAAGTTTGTTTTCTTTTTCAAAATTTCAGTTTGGCAGCGAGTCCAAACTAGAGCTCCACTACTGGTGGGCCGAGGCCACCGCCCCCATCCCTCCTGTCGCCCTCCAGCGCATGCAGCAAGCCTCAACAGAGCAGCAGCAGTGGATGGACGGAGCTGCGGGGGGAGGAAAGGAGGATGGGGTGAGGCGGACGATGACGGTGGAGGAAATACTGTTGTCACCCACACACGGTGATTCTAATGATGAGGAGAAGAGAGGTTAGTTTTTAGTGAAGGTTTCCAAGGCAAACTTATATCTCTCTCATCACCGAGGTTCGTGCACATTGTTGGCTTAGAGTTAAAATACTGTATTCAATTCAATTTATTCACTTTAACCCTTTGAGGAGTATCACCGCACGTATGCGGCGGCACTAGGACGATCCTAATAGAGTAAGACTTTATTCAGTTTTTTCTATGCCATGTTTGTAATTACGATTAAATTATGATTTATAGATAATACAAACATATTTATCAAACATTTTTACATATTTTTACAAAAATTGTTATGTATTTCACGTTAGGTGTTACGTAATTCAGTGACTCAACATTTTACAAATAAAAAGTTAAAATTTTTTATTTTTTTTTTTTATAAAAAAGAATGTGCAATAATAAAGGGATAATACTAAAAATAAAAAAAAGTGGACTAATCCAGTGTGGCTCTCAACATTTTACAAATAAAAAGTTTTCAAAAATTTTTATTTTTTTATTTATATAAAATGAAATGTACAACAATAAAGGGATAATACTAAAAATAAAAAAGTAGACTAATCCAGTGGCTCTCAACATTTTACAAATAGTAGATATTTTCAAATTTTTTATTTTTTTATTTATAAAAAAGAAATGTACGATAATAAAAAGATAATACTAAAATAGAAAAAAAAATATTTATATAAGGTCTTATAATAAGTTGGACAAATTTAGTGGCTCTCAAAATTTTACTTTATGTATACAAATTTAGGTTCCGTATGTTTGTCACCGCAAATCTCAAAAAGCAATCGATGGATTTACTCAAAATTTTTACAGAACGTTGAATTTTAAAAGAAGAGTGTTTCTATGTATAATGGTGAGCTCTGGAGTTATGAAATTTGTATAAAAAATTTACTACAGGTGGTGGTGACAATATTAAAACATCAATGAAGCACAATTAGACTAATAGCAACAAAGCTTGCCAATCTTGTATCTCCAATTTTGGTTGAAAACGAGTTAAGTACCAAAGTTAACCTATATATTATTTTTGTGTTGTATTCTTTTAGGTGGTGTCCACCAAGGATCAGTCATTAGACCACTTTTATTTTCTATAGATATTGCAATAAACATAAAGATACCATTTCGCATTTCCTCAGCAGCTAATGTAAATTTTTTAAAATTTATAAATCAGTTGAAGAAAGTTTGTCTTTCTTTTAATCTTATCAAAATTAGACATTGGAATTGTAGAGGAAGTCGATGTAAATCAGTTTAGTTTGAAACATTTGTAATCTTTGCAAGTAAGGGGTTGTCCATTAATCACATGTTTTTAGCAACTTTTTATCCCCCCCCTGGTGATATGTGGTGAGGTTTTAGACTAACCCCCCCCCCCCCCCCCAAATCACGTGTATTTCTTTTAGTACAAAGTGTATTGAAATTTTCAGAATATTATCTTTAAATACAGGTATAAATTTTAGAAAGTTGCTCAAATGGACGTTCACCTTTTTAGAAATCGTACGTTCAATGAAAAATAAATACACGTGATATCTCATTTTACCCCCCCTCCTTGTGATGTTTCGTGATTTTTTCCGACCCCCTCCCCCCATTTCGAGCCTTACGTGATTAATGGACGACCCCTAAATTATGTTAAGACTAGTGCAGACTCTTCATGTAGGGGATAGTCACATAGATCCACTATTATAACGCGAGTAGCAGCACGTGGGGAACGGGTTCGGTAGTTCGGTTCGTTGGGAGATAAAAAAGTGGAAACAATTTTTTCTATTTATAATTTACTAGCTGGTACCCGGCATGCGTTGCAATGCCATTCAAATAAATAAATTGATCCTCCTTGCATGTCCTTTCCTGTGTGTCTCTGTTCCCTTCCACCTTCCCGCTCTTCCCCCTCCCTCGTCTCTTCTCTTTCCGCTAACCCCACCTTCCCCCTCCCTTTCCTCCCTGCCGCTATAATATATGAAATGCACCCTTTTTAATATATACAAATTTCATAACGCCAGAGCTTACCATTACATACAGCCTATGTTACTCTCTGATAATGTAGCTTACTATTGGTGAAAAAAAAAATTAAATCGGTTTAGTGGTTTAGGCGTGAAAGCGTAAAAAACAAACCCACGCACTTTTGCATTTATAATATTAAGTATAGTATAGATAGTTGTCTAAATTCTCGAAGAAACAGTTCTAATTTTGAAAATGGCAATTAAAATAAGTTTCCGTTAAAAATATTATATTACGTATTTGTAGCCACTGGAGCGATTGCCGTCGAAAAATGGACAACTTTTATTTTTCTGGGATTGATTTCGGTCCAAAAATGGACCACATTTTCCTACCATTCGTAAAACGTTTATTGTAATTATTTAAAACATTTCCTTGGCCAGCCGTTTATTTTAACACGAAGCTATTGAAATGCTTTATCTATTATGACCATAGATGTGGCAAATCTGAACTTCATATACTATTTTAGAACAATGTTAAAAATAAATTTTTAAAATATTTTTTTCCCGCCGAATTCTTAACAGCGGTTTACGGATAAAATCAAGTCCTTTTTTGATGGATACGCACCTTTCATTAACAAGTATACCACAGACAATATACAGAAACCGAAAATATTCTATGTTGACCCCAATAAGTATCCCTCACGGCAGTTTCAAGTAAAAACACTCAAAATTCGCGCGATTATAAACTTTACGCTTTTTTAATTTTTTTTTTATAAATCCTTCAAATATGAGAACGTTAAAATACAGGTTAATTCATTGGCTATATAGCACTATAATAAGTTTTTATGTCTCCTTGTTAAAATTCGAAGATATGATTTTTTTAATGTTGGCGAAAAATTTAAAAAATGACCTTCTGGGAAATCTCAAGCAATGGAGGCAAATTTATTTCTCCCTACGTGATCGCTCCAGTGGATAGGTACTTTATCGCTTGTCTGAATTCTCCAAACAAATCCTTTCAATTTTGAATAGGATGACACAATTCAAAGCAAAAGTTGTGGAGTTTATTGAACTGGAGTTACAGACATAGAGCCACAAAACTAAGTATTTTTAATTGTATCATTTTATTTTCTTCTTTACAGAAATGATGTCGCCAGATCACAAAACAATCCCCCACGTTCCGGAAGATCTGTCAACCTCCTCCTCCTTCCCCCTTGTCTCCAAGATAATCAACTATCCCTGCCAGTCTGGCAACACCAACGGTAATACCCACCAGAGTCCGGGATCTGACGGCACCGACGGGGGCTATTATCCTGCAGTGGTTCCACAGCGAGAGAGGGTGGTGACTTTAAGTGGAAGGTTAAAGAAGTTGCTGTCAATTGCCAGGATGCACGACAGACGGAAGAAGCCGGGCTGCACCTGCGGACATTTCTGCGGTGGCTCCAGAGGGAAGAGGAATACTGTGAGAGATGATGTGAGTTTTATTTTTATTTTTATGGAGGAAAGGGTAGAAGAAGGGGAAGGGGTAAGAGTGGGGAAAGCTTATCAATTAGGGATTTCTATTTTTATTACGAGCACACAGACCTGTGAGAAATCACGCTATTATAATTGTAGGATTTGTGATGTTGAAAGTTTATGTAAAGAGCACATCAGAACAAGAACAATTACTGCAGAATGGTCAAGAAAAAATGTTTACAACAGCAGCTTTTTATTGAATATATTTACTTGGTTTTTTTTTTACATGAGCTCCACACAGGAGGCCCCGAGGAAAGTAATTTCTCTCAGGGCCTATGTCATCTTTGGGGATGCTGTGTGGAGGGTTTTTTTTTTAGGAGAGGAGAGTTCTGGGAAGGAAAAGGGTTTAAGGGGTGGGTAGGAAATTGAGGTTCGGTGTCCTGGTCATCTGCCTCCAAGACCTAGACAAACCTCACCCCATGAACCCGGGCACCCCTGCTAAATCACCAAACGTAGTGAACCACTTGGGGTGACCTATGGCAGAGGTGTTGGTTATCCAATAAAGGTTCCCGGGGCGGTGGTACCCATTCCCGCCTCCCAAATTGGTCTGCAAGTATCTCCTGGTTCCCTTAATGTTGGACATTTGCATCAGAGATGAATGCATGTCTCTTCATCCTGTTTACATTTCCTAAAAATATTGGTGCTGTCCACTCCCCATAATTTCATATTAATTCTCAAAACATGTTGAATATTTAATAATTTATGTGTATGAATATTGTGTTTTGTTTTTCAGATGTTTACTCTTCCTACTCCAAAACCAGTTCAGGTAATAATTTCTCTATTTTATTCTGTAAAAATTTAAGTTCCCCGGGTGGGATTTAGCCTCCTCCATAAATGTATTCCACTGGCTGGGGTCTCTGGCCATTTGCCTCCAGTCCTCGGTCCCTCACACAATCTATCCACCTCTTCCTTGATTTGCCTCCTTCCTTGCTTTCACTGTTACAATAATAGTTTAACAGCACTAGTTTAACACTGCGGCTATGGAAAATAGTGAAATCATGTCCATTGTGGTGTTATCTACCCAAATTACCATTCTTTCTAAATTTATATTGCTGTCTGCACATTTTATTAGCATTATTCACGGCATGTAAATAACTGTTAACAAGTGTTTAAATTACTCAGTTGACTGGTTTTAAGAACCGTGCTCGGCGTGCACTTGCAATGCGTAGGTTCAGCTAGAGTGGGCTCCTAAACTCAGGTTCTTCACGCAAAGTGGATCCTACTCCTACTCCCTTTTCAAATCGACTACTCCCAAAGAACCCTGTCCAGTACTTGGTCCGTACCATTTGCGAGTCGGGAGTGGCTCCCGGGACCTGCTCCAAGAACTCAAGTACTTTTAAAGGGAATGACATCTCGGAGGCCTCCGGAAAAATGCAGAACTTACCCATCTCTAGCGCGCACGCACATGTGCGCGCTCTAAAACCATTCACACTGGAATTTTTTTCAATGCAAATTTAACCTTTATGATTCGAAAACTGTAAGAGGGCAAAATCAGAATCGCTTGCGCTAGTAACACTGTAGTTGCTACACATTATTTGATGAATGTTGCCTCTCTGACTGTCTGGAAAACATTTTATTTGTTTGAATTTCAAAACTAATTTTCGTTCAACGGCATCCCAAAAATAAAATTTACGAATTTTCGAAGGCGTGCAAAGAAACAGAAAACAATTGCAAAAAAAAAAGAACATAGTTGTTTATTCCAATATTTCGTCGCCTCAGTTCTTATTTGTCCAACAGACCATTTTAATTTTTGTTCAATCTCCATTTTAAAATTAAAAATAAAGTAAAAAATGATAGTTAATCACTTAACTAAGAATTATTTAAACTAATGAGACCTTTACCTTTAACAAAATAGTTTTATCTTAAACACTAATCATAATGTTTCATTGAAATAATCCAAGAAAACCTTCTCCTCCTTTAAAATTTTCTAATGGTCTGTTGGACAAATACGAACTAAGGCGACGATTTGTGCAAAACTTATCGATGTAATTTCTGCAAATTCTCAACCAACAGTCAGGGATATTTTTAGGATTCAAGAAGTTGATGTTGTTAAATGTGTTACGTGTTTTCTGTTTTAGACTCCAGTTGCCCCCCTTGCACCCCTTGCAGCCCCGCAGCTGCCTCGGGCCCCTGCGAAGGAGGTGTTCCAACTGCCCCAGCGCCCCGAGGTGGCCATCTGGCCGCATCACCCCCGGCCTGTCATGAAGACCGTGGCCGATCTGGAGGTAAAGTAGATTTATCTATGATTACATCTAAAAACTCTATGCTGTTCCCACTATACGAGGGGTACCTACATAAACAAAACTGCCACTATCACTGTTCACTGTTTAAAAAAAAATCACAATAACATTATAACATTTAAAACTCAATAAAAAAAACTCGATACAAAACATAAGAAGATCAGAAATAGAAAACAGTATATAAACAGAAACAGTACGCATCAAAAAACCACTACACAATATATTTATATTTTTTTCAGTAATTCCATATAATTACATTTTAATACGTAAAAGAAATCCTCCGCAGGGGAGATTCCAGTGAGAATAGCATTATTTCTACTGGTAATATTTATTTATTTATTTATTAACAGAAACAAACAGTACATTATTTACATTGGTGAAAAAAGTTTACCGTTAATAAGTATATTTCAAGTTAGGTACCTATGATATGTTTCATTGAAGTATTTTGTTTATATTAAATTTTTACCGGGTGATGTGCGTTGTGGGAGGGTGTGTGTGTGTGAGTGTGTGAGTGTGTGAGTATGTTTGTGGATGTGAGAAGTGGTGATGTATGTATGTATGCGCCTTGAACAATTTACATTACTGACATGATGCTCTTTTTAAATTTGGGAAGTGAATCGGAGAAAATGTCGATAAATATAAAGGGAGAATAACTGCTTGAGCGCTTTTTGCCACAATCTGGCATTATTTAAAAGACCACGGATTGCTTTGCTGCCAATTTTGGCAAACATTCCCTGGAAACTTTAAATTTTGTTTTAAATATTTTGAAATATTCCCGCGGTCAACACTTGACATTTTAAGAAAGCTGAATAGCCTACTTCTGCTAATAATCAGTAAGTGTCACTGTTCTTTGATTTTTACAGGATTCTTTGGGTTTACAAAAACTGACTATTAAAAATTCCGCATTAAAATTTGGAGGTATGATTTTTTTTATTGTGGTTTTAAAATTTTCAAAATGTTCACCTTAAGAGGACATTACCAGAGAAACCAGAAATATGTCATTTTTAAATCAGTGTTTAGACGTATTGACTCGTTTCCACAAAAAATTATAAATTGATTTTGAAAGATTGTTCTTTTATCTAGTAAACGTATGCTTTAAATTTTGAGAAAAAATGTTTATTTTAAGTATAATAAGGTTATACCGTTGGCAGATTTGTTATATTTTCAAAAAAGTACATGTATTATACAACACCAATTTCAAATCATATAATCATGCAGTAAAATAAATCAATACATTAATCTGGTAAACGTATGTTTTAGAATTTTAATTTTAGTTTAAATAAAATCATTAAAAAATATATACGCACATGTGTTTCTTGACGTAAATTGGCCAGTTTGTGTATTTATTTACGCACTTACAAACTAATATATTTCAAGATTTTTTTACATACTTATTTTGCTAAGACATTATTGACAAGTCATAAAAATTTTGATCGAAAAATAATCATAAGAAGTAATTAATATTAATTAATTTACATCTCGCGTTTTACCATTTTTCTTATAGCTCGACGACATAGAATTAAGAAGTCACTCTGCCTGCAAACGTGGCAGCCGGCGGTTGTCTCCGCGGCGCTCTGTATCGTAACATTTTTAAATGACGAATTTAAAACGAAACCAAATAATACGATTTTATTGTTTTTTAATATTTTTTATTGTAAATTATTCTTATGTGAATACCGCACAAGAGTCCTAATTGCTTCAAAATAATTTTTTTGAAGTAAAACTTCTTTACGCACGCTCGACACATAGGGGGTAAGCTGGTAAATGCGTTACGAAAAGTGATGATTGTTACGAAAAATGTCCTGCGAACGGTAATCGATGCGAATGGTGATCGATTGCTAGGCGGGTCGGGCATTAACGAACGCATGTTATTCGTATTATTGTTAATGGACTATTTTTCCATACAGTGGGTACCCGGCATGCGATGCAAGACCAATGTAACCTCGGGGTTAACTAAACTGTAATGGTTCCATCCCAAGTCCCGAGAAACTACATTATATTACAAGCGCCTGCACTATATAACATTATATACAATGGGTACCCGGCATGCGTTGCAAGGCCACTGTAACCTCGGGGTCAACTAAACTGTAATGGTTCCATCCCAAGTCCCGGAAAACTGCATTATAATGCAAGCGCCTGCACTAGAGGTGGGTAAGTTCTGCATTTTGCCGGAAGCCTCCGAGACTTGATTCCTTTTAAAAGTACATGAGTTCTAGGAGCAGGTCCCGGGTCCGAGTTCTTAGGTGCGGACTGAGCACTGGGTGTTGCGGCGCACCGAACCGAACAAAGAACTCGGAGCCAGGACCCACTCGTAGAATCCGCACGAGAACTCAGAACCCCGGAGCCGGACATGAGGGCCTAGACCCATCACCCGTGCAATGTAGGTACATTGCACGGGCTTTTATTGAGAATTTAAATAAGTACATTAACTGTAAGCTGTGATGCTTTATTATAAACTATTATTTTATAATGCACTTCACCCTTTGATTATACCAAGATAACACGCTCTAATTAAAAACGACTCCGTGTCTAGCCGAATATTCAAAAATCTAATATACCTACTAAACAATCTCGCGAGAGCAGTATAGTGTTACGTCAAGCGGTCACGCACGTGTATATCAATCTGCGGACAGCGATTGAATGATCGATGATCGCCCGCCGGTCGCGAGTTGCGAGTCCGGCGAGTCGTGACGTGTCGTTACTCAGGGGGAAGTGTCATAGTTGGCGGGTCGCGGGGAGTGTCTTGCGGTTCACGCAGTTCCGAGAACCCGAGAGTGGAGAGTGTCGGGGACGCCGCGGTCGGACGGTGATTCCTTGTTCCACGTCGGGGTCACCAGTTTTAGTAAATGCTGGATATCTCTGCTTACCTCATCAGAGATATCCGGGTTCTCTAAATAAATGGTCACGGAATTTAGTTTATAAATCATAACAATGATTGCTCGGTAGAGTTATATTTTATTTGACACCAGAAGTGAGATATTACAAGGATTCTATCCGCGACAATAATTTGCGTAGTTAAAAATAGCTCGCTGACAGGAGGAACGCTCAGACCGGAATGATCTGGAAGTTTTTTCCACTCGCGAGCTCAGTTCTGTCATCTGCGCATTTTGCTGCGCAGGCAAGTGTTGCTAGAGTCAAGATGACATTTTGCTCAAAATATAATAATAATCACGGTGCCTACACTACTACTCAGTACTCGCGGCGAACACGGGGACGCCCGCCGGCCGGTGGAGGCATCCGAGTTTCGGGTTTGGGAACGAGCCCGAGTTCCGCGACAGGGTTCTCTTGGAGTAGTCGCTTTGAAAAAGGAGTGGGAGTAGGAACCGCTTCCCGCAAAGGAGCGAATCACATGAGCCCATTTCGGCTGAACCGACACATCGCTAGCCTGCACTATATAACATTATATAAAGCGGGCACCCGGCGGGCGTTGCAAGGCCACTCAAAGAAAGAAAGGGTTTGTGCGCTTTAATTCTGTTTGTTGAAGTGCTTTTGGATAGGTTCACATATATTTTTGTGTTTTCGTCCGACACGTCCGCAGGTCGCATACAGCTGTCCGTTTGAGAAGCACGGTTTTTTTTAAATTTACCGTTATAAGTTAGTTAAGTTTTATTTCAGTCGTGTGTAAAGCACACTCGTTTTAAAAAAAAAAAATTATTGAGTATTATTGCTATGTGAATACCGCACGAGAGTCCCAAATGCTCCAAAAAATATATTTTTATGTAATACCGCATAAGAGTTCAACAGCCCCCAAGGGAGGGAGGTTGGAGGAGAGTTGAGATGAGATGAAAGGGGGGGGGGGGTAGGCCTTTTTTATATCCATTTTTCGTATTACAAAAATAACAAACACGAGAATCGGGTATGGGTACCACTGCCCCGGGAACCATTTATTAGATAACCAACACGTCTGCCGTAGGTCATCCCAAGTGGTTCGCAACGGTTCCTCTCCTTCCTTTCCCTAAAACGACCCTCCATACAGCATTCCCAAAGTAGAGATAGGCAGTGTGTCGAGCGATTGTAAAAAAAACCCTGATCCGACCTTCCACATAGTTGGTGGGCAGACGCAACTGCCGCGCCGGCGAGATCCTGACAAACCTCGCCCCATGAACCCGGGCTCCCCTGCTAAGTCACTTGGGGTGACCTATGGCAGAGGTGTTGATAATCCAATACATGGTTCCCGGGGCGGCGGTACCCATACCCGCCTTCCAAATTACTGATACTACCTATTGACGGCCGGCGTGGTCAAGGGGTAAGGCTCTTGACTCGCAATCCGAAGGTCGTGGGATCGAATCCCAGCGTGGGCAAATAAATTTTATTTGAATAATTTGGGTTATTTCACAATTATTTAAATTAAACATAATATATTTGCGTCACGTTGCAGAGTGGAAGATACTTTCAGTATCACCCTGGGTGGTGTAAGACCACCATTCAGAATTGAAACTTGCTAGAAATGGCTATGGCCGTGTTTAGTGACCAGATCTGAATAGCCAGGTAATTCCTCGCCTTCCTCTTCCCCATCTCCTTCCCCTCCCCACCACCTTCAGCCTCATAATATACCCCATAGTCACGTCATAGTCTCACCGGCTCCAGACGGGAGCATTTGGGTCTCTTGTGCGGTATTCACATAAATATAAAATAAAAAATTATGCACACGAATAAATATTTCAAAATGAGACATTTTTTACAATCCAACTGAATATTATTATTTTTTTTTCATTAATACCCCACAAGAGTCCCAGCTGCTCCCGTCTGGAGCCAGTGGGACTATGGCATCCCCAATCGGGGTATTTTGTAAGACTGAAGGTAGTGGGGAGGGGAAAGGTATAGGGAAGAGGAAGGTGGGGAAGTACCTGGCTATTCAGATCTGGTCACTAAACACGGCTAAAGCCATTTCAAGCAACGTTTCAATTCTTAATGGTGGTCTTACATCAGGGCGATACTGAGATATCTTCCACTCCAATGGCCGTAAAATACAATTAAAAACAAAATATTAAAAAGAATATAACAAATTGTTTATTCATGTAGGTATCTACTTAATACCTACTGGGTTTACGCATTTTACTTGTATCTATTTATGTTTATGCACTTCGATGTACAAATTACAAATAACTACTACTAATTAAAATTCTGGAAGCGAGAATTTAACATCTTCATCTGACCCATACTGTAGCGTCTATAGTCGTGAGCTAGTAGATACTCGAAACCAAGCTTGGAGCGGAACGAACTCTAGTTCTAAAAACGCCCGCTAGCGAGTTCTGATGTGTGGAGCACTGACGTCGGAATCTGAATTTATATTTGCTGGTTATGCACTCTTAAAATCTTGAGCAATCCAAGAAAAAAGTTTTAAATTGGTCTGTCGCTCCAGTGGATAAAATTAATAAACTATTATTATGCATTATAGTTTCACTGGATTTGGATAGTTGAGGACAAATAAATCTTTCACCCCTTCCCTAAGTACTAGCACTCATTTCTGTATAAATGTTTTTTATTATTTTTTTATTAATATTGACGTTTTTGTCACTTTCAGCTTGACAAACTTCCAAGATGGACTCGCCGCGGCAAGAGGCCCCCTCCGCGCAAACAGGAACCCTTCCATCTGCACCGCTGTGCGCCCATACTGCCGCGAGGATACGTGTTGACCCCGGGCGGCTTATCCAGCTGCGGAAACCCCTTGTTGCTAACCTCCCCGGCCTCTGTGGTCTCCAGCAGCAGCGTGGAGGTGCCGAGGCCCGCCCCCAAGCCGCCCGCGAGGCCTGTGGCCATAGCCCCCGCCCCGCTGCTGAGGGTACTGCCGGCGGTGCGACCGTGGCCCGGAGTGCCAGTGCCCAAAATAGACAGGTCTGTCGCCTTCAGGTAACAATAAAACCTCACGTAGAATGTCCATGGAATGCAAGAATAAAAAGAAGATTGTGTTGAGGCAACTATGTACATCTACCTTCCTCCATCCAACCTACTTCCATGTCTATTCTATTTGACAATTTGTGCCAATACCCTTCATATTACATTTTGGAACAATAATTCCCAAGGAACAACCAGTCTGTTGAAGTAACCCGTGCAGTTATCTCCTCCTATGGCATCTCGGTCAACCTTACTTACTCTTACCGAAACTTGTGCAGTGCGTAACCTCGTGATCCCTCGATGCCGTAATTTTAAAACTCAAAATAATGTTTGTTCATATGAAGCAGTTACTTTGTGATGTGACATTATAATTTAAAATAAAACAACATTGATATATATATACATAGATGAGACATTAAGCGAATAAATTGGTTCAACGGAATCGTAGGTTGCTACCTCCATTTCTCTATTAGTACAACAACAACAACAAGAAAAGGATGAAACCATGGGCTTGAGTAAAAGGAAAGGACGGTCTGACGGCCGAGCCTTTCGACGCGGTGGCTTCAGTTAGAATTCACTTTCCGATGGCCTGTTCGTGCATGATTTGAACACGAATCTCGGAGAATTATGTATGCGATAGCGCCTCTATAGTATATCTCTATGTAAAACAATAACTTTGTAAACACCACTTTTATTTTTTATTCTTTAGACATTGTACTGCCCTGAAGAAGCTACGGTTGTAGTGAAACCCAGTCGGCATAAAGTATAAAAAATAAAAGTGGTGTTTACAAAGTTATTGTTTTATTTTAAATCAAAATAATGTGCTGTGCGAAATTAAGGTAAATCAGATTCCTTTCCAGTGTCCACTGTTCACCAAGCTATTCGCATAGTTGTGTCATTTTGAAATCCCGTAATTTTATTGATTACAGTCAAATTGTTTCGAAGTCAATCTATCTGCGACTGTAGATTGTATGTATGAATAAGATTTCGTCTCCACAATGGAGTGTTGATACCAATCCCGATGCATACATCAACAGTGAGGCTTGGAACTGGGAAAGTTAGGATGAAAGTAGACTGAATGCTTTACAACTGAGATTTCTGGGGTGTTTGTGTTGTAATACTTTGTTATGTTAAAAATGTGGAAATCGTTATTTTTAAGTATTTTCAGAATACAAGGCCTCAATAGGTCTTGTATTTTTGTCATGGTTCCGAACACATGATTCTTAATGTCTTCTTTTCTAAGTATCCTGGAAATTCTGTCCGAAGGCACAGCCTTCTGACTCTTCAATTCTGTTTTTGTTTGGTGTGGATTAGGCTCTCATCAGCCGTGCGGGGTAACCATTTCACTCTAAAGCATCACTCAGCTTTATAAGGTCCGCCCCTTTCTTCACTTATTCTGTTTGCTCGGGTAACCAATGTATGGATAAGTCCTCTTTTCTGCGCTGGGTGGTTATGCGATTCAGCATATAGAAACTGATTTGTTTGAGTTGGTTTTCTTTACACAATGTGTGCCCTAGGCTATCATTCACATCTAGAAACGGCAAGATTTAATCTTGGTTTTTCGGTTAGTTCACAGCGCATTTTTCAACATTGGGTTTTCCTTTCCTTTCCTTTGTCTATTGATATATTTTATTCAAGTCGTTTTGCATTTGGTCGAATGTACGTAGGAGGACCCAAAAGTAACGAGACTCGGGCGGTAGAGGGGAGAAGTGGAGGGGGAACGGGTTTTGTGTGGTTGGCTGCTGTACGGTAACTCGTTCTCAGTCAGTGTGCGAAGCCACGTCACTATGGGACCACGCGTTCGTCCAAAGTTTAATTTTAAGTAAATCAAGTTTTCTTCTTTCGGCGAAAATGCGAAAGTCTCCTCTCTGAGGATCTGAGGATCTTCGCCTTCAAGCCTACAACGAATTGGAAAATCAGCTGGAAGAGAACCCAGATTTATTTTCTAAGGTTATTATTTGTGATGAGTGATGAGTCATGGTGTTATGAGTACGATTTCAAAACCAAGCAACAGTCATGCCAATGAAAGAGTGCTCTCTCTTCTCTTTAGAAAAAAAAGTCAGGTGAAATCGAACATCAAGACAATGCTCATTGGTTTTTTCGGAGATTTTGTGCATACAGAGTTTGTTCCTCCAGGCCAAACACTTAACCGACAGTTCTACATGGAGGTACCAAAGAAGTTGCGAGAGAGCATCAGGAAAAATCATAGAAAAAGGTTAAATCCTTGGCGGACAGGGGACTAGCTCTTCAACCAGGACAACGCACTTGCTCACACCGCGTTGTCTGTGAAGCAGTATTTAAGCAAGCATGGAATGACCCAAATTGTCCACCCGCCCTATTCACCCGTTCTGTCTCCCTGTGACTTCTTTCTGCTCCCTAGGATGAAAAGGGCCTTGAAAGGGAAATGTTTTCAGACTTTTGAAAAATAAAAAAGTTATAGAGAAATTCTCGTGTTTTTGGGTCCCCCCACGTATAGTTGGGTTGACAAAGAATTTTGTTTTGGATATTATTAAATGAATGAGGAATGTTGACAGGCCGCCGTCCAGTTTCAAGATTGAACCACCTTCACCAGCTCCGTCACCGGCATTATCGTGCAACTCGAATACATCAGAAGTCTCCAAGCCAGCTGTAACCAGCCACTCTACGGATCAAGTAAACACACAGATTACCAATTAAATTATTATTTATTATTATATACGTAAGACCCAGAATCGCCATAGCAAAATCAGAAGAAAAAAAAAGCATACATACTAAATTAATTTTTTGCTTTTGCAATATAACGATCATCCAGTTGATTAGTCAGACATTTCCGAAAAATTGAAATTTCAGTTGAGTATGCAGTTATGTAATAAAAATGTACCCTCTATCTGGTACAATACTGAAATTACTCATAAAAACCATTACATCAATTACAAAGCAGAAAAACTTGTAGTGAATTAAACAAAATGTTGATCTAGTCTGAGTCACTAGTAGGAAATATATAAATGTCGTACTAATGTTGATCCAGTCTGGGTCACTAGTAGGAAATATATAAATGTCGTACTAATGTTGATCTAGTCTGGGTCACTAGTAGGAAATATATAAATGTCGTACTAATGTTGATCTAGTCTGGGTCACTAGTAGGAAATATATAAATGTCGTACTAATGTACCGGGCCATTATGCCTCCTAGTGTTATTTTATAGCACATTTAATATGTAAAACAAAGACATGTGTAAATAATATTTAATTTATGGCGAGCATTTGATTATTGCTTTCCTAATTTATCTCGAGATTATGATACGAAGTATGAATGTGAGTGTGGCAAAGAGTGTGTGCCAAGATCGTCCTCTCTGCCTACCCCTGCGGAGAAACAGCGTGATGGTTAGTTAGTTAGTTAGTCATTATCTCAAAACTTAGTATTTGGAGGTATCTGACTAATGAAGTGGACAATCGATATGCATAGTTATTTTGTTGTGATTTCTTTTGTTAGTGTAGTGGGTGTGCTTCAAAGATATTGAAATACAAGAGAAATGCTATAACGGCTGCCTGACCGTCGACGGTCCACTACCTAATGGGAATAGTTTGAATACAGAAAGAATTCATTCATTTGGTTGATTTTTTGAAGGTGTAGAGTAGTATCGGTTAACAATATCGGTGACACCAGGAAACACAGTTAAAACTGCCGATAGCACATCTTTTATATTTCAATATCTTTGGTGTGCTTGATGGTAGTGTGTGCCGAGTGTCGTTTAATTTTTATGCTTTAATTTTTGCTATTACACATAACCAACAATTCCAGGTGACAAATTTTCCACCGTCTTCCTCCGATCCCTGGACGCACCTCGGCAGCGCGAAGAGCGAGGCTGGCAGCGTCAAGAGCGACAAGAAGGACTTGACGCCGAACCTGGCCAACCTGCTGGACATCTCGCTACCGTCCAACATCGGTGACGACTACTCCATTGGGGAACCGCTCAAGCACCAGCACAACGGCGGAGCCACTAAACACGACAACTTCTCAGGTACAAATAATACTCCTTAAAACAATTATTTTTTGTGGCCCAAATTGAAGTTTTTAGCTTTCATTCTCGCATCCCCTTCCCCTCACGCGTTCCCATTCCGCCTTCCCTCTCCCCACTCTCTTCTCCCGCTTCCCCCGCCCCCTCTTGAGTTCCCCTCCCCCCTCTCGCATTCCATTCATTCAGACCCGGTACATTTAGTTTTCGAACAACCTATTGCAATTTTTTTTTACAAATTTTATTATGCCAAAGCTCACCGCTTCTTTTATACAAATCTAGTCCTAACAATAACGAATACAAAAATAAATTATCCAATTTGATGCAGACGTTCGGAAGTTTCATACATTTCGGCAATTCATTTTTATTTATATAGATTTTGTGAAATTAGAACTTTCTTGTTATTAGACCTCGGACTCTCGGTGGTACCTTGAAAAATGCCAGGCGCATAGCTGCCCCAGGAATTTATTTTAGCAATCAATTACAATAAGTATATATTTTCTGCACATTGGTCAATCAATTTGAAGATTGAATGCAACTATGGGGGCCTCAGCATGGGTATTATTTTTATAGTATATATTATTAAATTATACTATAAAATGTAAAATATTGTATCAAAATCATAAAAAAAAAACCTGATTTTAATAAGTGGAGGGTGAGTGCAAAGGACACACAAAGGTGCGTGAATAATCAGTTTATGCCTTCTAGCATTGAAGGTTAAGACTTCGCAAACCAATAAGACATTCTATTCAAACGGTTATACAAAACTTAACAACGCCGATATAAATCATTTCCGTAGTTATCAATAGATATTATTCAGTGGCTTTGGAAATGGTCTGGCGCTGCGGCCATCTTGGCCTCCATTTTTGTATAACCTTTTTTTAACAGAATGTTCGGTATGTATTTGGATCGGTCTGCCAAGTCCTTCTCTTAGGTATTTTGCTTAATCATTGGCGATCTCACATTATAATCTTTCCCACATGTTTTCAACCAACCTTTTCCCTTTCCACATAGTTAAGTCTAATACACAAGTATATTATTTAATTATGACTGCCAGGTCTGCTGCCGGCAGAGTCCATGTCCATGAGTCCCTCCCGGCTGCTGAAGGAGGACCAGTGGCTGGAGTCGGAGGTGCACAACTTCTCTCTCAGTTCCTTCCTCGGCCACCTGGAGGCCGGGCGCAGCAAGGGGCCCGAGAGTGTCAAGGGCGAGGACACTTCGGTAATCTTCATATTTAAATTTTAACTACGGTGTTTGTAATTTTTTCTTCTGATGGTATCAGTGGCGACATTCTCTAAAAGTGTAGTGAACTCCCTTAAAAAATAATAAAATAAGACAAACTTGTATTATAAATTTAACACACCTTAAACAGAGCGCTATTCAAACTCATAAATTGAAAATTCAAGTGATTGTATTTAATATGTTTATTGTTTGTCAAAAATTCTTATGAGGTTACAACAGTATTTATTATACTCTCAATTCCTGCATTATTGATAGCTAAGTGCCATCTATGGGTATCATCTTAAACTACCACATCTAGTGCCATCTATGAGAAACCTTTTAAAGTACTCTCTAGGATATCACATTAATTATACATCATTTTTAGGTGGATGGACACCATCTTCACAGTCTGATGGGGGAGACCAGCATAGACTACATGGCCAAGTTTGAGGATCTCGCTGCAAGAGTGGGAGCAGAAACCTCTAAATAATTATGTATTATATGCTGCACAACTCTCCAACGTCTAAGTTTTATTGCCGTTGCATCCAACCCTTACTTAGCGGCGGCTAAGTTGAATTATGTCGGGTTGTTTCCAACTCTCATCACATTAATTTGATGACTGTCAAATCGGCAATCAGCGCCGCAACGGTACCTGTTAAACGCCCATTCGTTTTAGTTTTGAACAAATTGTGATGGGCTGAGGTGGATGTCAACATGACCGTTATTCTTGGCAGCAGATCACAATTTGATCAAACCCTGAATCGGACCGGGGACCGTCAAATGTCAAAAATTCCAATTGGTGCTGAATAAGTTAAGTTTGGCTGGGTACAATGGCAGTATAACTCTATTTTTGAAAAATTTTCTTTGATTTAAAATATTTATTACTTTTTATAACTTAATGACATTTTCCTGGATATTTTAAGGAAAAGGTGTAAGAAAAATCGCAATAAAAAAAAAACTGACAATTAGTGTATAAATAACATATTTTTGAAAACAACATTTTTTGATTTTTATCTCCAATTTAGACACCAATATGGCTTACAGAATTTATATAAAACATTATATTGTGACAACATATTTTGAAATACAGAAAAGCTAACTGTATATTTTTATACATAGATAATACATTGACACAAAATGTACAAATAAATATAGTTATTATCAATGATGCCTCAAACCGATATCTTCCCAGTTTCAGAGTATAGCTCATAGAAAGTGTTATCTTTTCAATTATAAATTTTAAGAAATTATATTTTCAATTATAAATTTTAAGACAGTTAGTTATCTTTTCACTTATAAATTTTAAGAAACGTATCTTTTACAGTTAAAATTTTTAAGTATTATTATTTAATGTTTTTATAGAAACGATAGGAAACGTATCTTTTCCATTATAAATTTTAAGAAACATATTATTTCAATTATTAATTCTAAGAAACGTATCTTTTCACAAATAAATTGTAAGAATTTTTTCTTTTCATTTATAAAATTGTAAGATATTAATCTTTTAAAGAATAAATTGTAAGAAATGTACCTTTTCAAATTTAATTTTTATGAAATGGATATTTCACAATAAGTTGTATTATCAAAGATTTTTGAATTTGCATTTAATTATTAACATGTTTGGAAACATGAAATAATATGCAATAAATTTTAAAAAATAACATTAGTCCAGTTTTTAGACTGTAAATATGTGTACAAAGTTCTGTATGGAATCGCTTGCATAGTTTTAGAATATTTTATAAGTTTTGATGTTTGTATGTATTTATTTTTTGTGAAGAACTTTGACAAGAATTTAAACAGTTCTTAAAATATAATATAGTTATTGAGCAATAAGAATATGTTTTTTTTATGATAAAGGGTAGAATTTAAATACCTAATTAAGTTTAAAACAACATATTATACTATTTATGTTAGTCAGAATACCTATTATTTTTAAATAACTTTTTTTTTGATATTGGTGAAACATTTCATGTAACCATAAAAGTTTAAACATGTTTTTTTTTATTTGCGTTGTAAATATTATTTGTTAAATGTTATATATATCGGGACGTTAGTTTTTAGGGTGATATGAATGGGGATATTAACATTAACTTGTAAAATTTCCAAAAATGTTCGTTTGTTAATACATTTCTTTTTAAAATTCCTTGTTTTAAGTATTTTATAATTTAGTCAACCCCATTTACAAGATGGAATTGTTGCAGTTTTTTTTTAGATTAATCCCTCAGGCCTCCGGCGTATTGACCTTTATATTTATCGAAGACACTGTCAGAAGGTCGGAGAATGTGTGTATATTTCCGCTTTGGGGGTGTTCAAGTATTACGTAATGCAATTTTTGAAGATTTTTGACCCTCCCACCCCCCCATGTAACCCGCCGTAACGTTTTTCTGTACCCCCCTCCCCAGGGGCGTGCACAGAGTTTTTGATCAGGGTAGGCAGTAGGAAAATACAACAAGTTAAAATACAACAAGGAAAATACATCAGGTTAAAATTTCCATATTCTATCAGATAATTTCAGAATTGAAGTACGACAAACGTTTTTGAACCGACAAATTAGCATTTATGAAAGACAACTATTTGATAGAAGTACATAACAACAGATGTTTTGGTCGTCACTGATTGCCATTACTAATTTTGTTCTAGAAAGCACTGCTTAATACTAACAAAAAACCTCATAGAAGTCAATTCAAAACGACAGTTCAACTCTACACTTTGTGCATTTCATAAACATTGAATTATGTCTTGTATGAAGTTAGCTCTAGTCAGAAATAATTCCTGCTTAGACCGCATTTTAGTGAGGCAGTCGTAGGGCGCACGTGTAGTTTCTAGTTACAGTTTATGCCGCGTTTGTAGTATGCCTTTTGTGGCGCTCGCGTGGTTTCGGTTGCTCAGCTTTTTCGCGCTTATTTTTGAAAGTGTGTATTTATTTTTAGCAATAATTTAATAAATTATAATATTATTTACATGCTTGTGTTTTACGAAAACGGCAGGGTAGGCAGTGCTTATATGCCTATATGAAGTGCACGCCCCTGCCCCTCCCCCTCCCCAAATGTTACGTAACACCCGAGTGGCTATTTTTACCTAAAAGTCAAAAGTTGCGCAAAGTACTGGAAAGTCGCTTAAAAATAACTTTGTTCTTTTTTTAATCGCATTCACCGTAAAACATAAATGAAAAGGGTTGCCATCTTGGGAGAACAAAATAAAAATGACATACAGTACAATCAAGGGATTCCCCGTAAAATATAAACGAAAAGGGTTGCCAACTTGGAAGATTTTAATTCCCTAGTTTTTTATTTAAATAAAAAACATGTTACCTTACACGTTGTTCAAACCGCCCTCCTGCCCCGGTAACGCACAGTAACATTTTAAAAGACCCCCTCCCCCAAAAATTGCATTACGTAATACTTGAACGGCCCCTTTGGGGTCGTCCATTAATCACGTGATGTTTTTTAGCAACTTTTTTAGACCCCCCCCCCCTCCTCCCCCTTTCTAGCCTCACGTGATTAATGGACGACCCCTTTGCAATAAAATCCGAATATTTCTGAACGTGTACGAATACTATTTTTATTATTGGAAATAAACATATAATTCATGAAATATTTAAATTTTTAATGTAAAAATAAAAATAAAAATTAAATTGCTTACCTTACGTTTTTTCTATACACTGAATTAAAATTAGTGATAATGGAAAAAAAAACATTTTGTTAGACAAGTGTATTATAAATATTATTGTCACCTCACTTTTTGTCATTTCATATAAAAATTATGAATAAAAAATTTATAAAGTTTCATAAATTTTTCTCAATTTGCCGTCGGAACCTTTGATTTCATAATGGTGTACATTTTAATTCTTCTGCGGTTAACTTCAAGTTTTGAATACAAAGCGTGCTTTTTTCTCTTTTTAACACCATAATGATCCTAATTCTCACCATTATAGTAAGGGAGACACAATGATTTCTACGAGAAAAGCGAACAATTTAATAATATAGTAGTACCGATCAGTGGTTGATTGGGCATAGCGCTTGGGTCCCACCTGGTGGTCGCATGTTCGATTCCTGGACTGGCTAAGTCCTCCATCACAACACAAGCAACATTTTCGGCTTTCTGTGGTGGTAGTAGGAGATTTTCAAACATTGTTGGGTTATTCGTAACCCGGGAATGTTTGTCTTTCTTTTTAAAGTTAAAACTGTTTGCAAAACTGAACGAATTAGCCTGAGGGGTTAATGTATTGGTATTTATCTCCAAAACAAAATTCATCATCATAGTGCTATGTCTGCCATTGACCTCCAGTTCTCAGTTCTCAGAATGAGTGAATGAAATGAAATGTCTGCGATCCGCAGCTTACGGTATCACTTCTGTAAGTTTAACTTAACTGATTGACGTAACGAATGTCGGAAGTGGATTAGCATATAACGAGAAATATGCGTAAATTACTTGAGTGTATTATTTCAATAAAACCGTCATATGACAATACAAAATAGCTACTTATTTGTGTTATACCTAATATTATTTTTTATAGTCTGTCAAATAAGAGTAGAAAATATAAAAAAATGGAACTAAAATATTTGCAGACTAGCAACACCAATTAACCTGTCAAATATTCTTGTTGCAATGACACTGAAAATACAGAACACTCGAAAAAAAAAATTTAAATCGAAGAAGCACCGTTGTTAACTACTTAGTGACATAAATTTAATTAAATTGTGTTTTACAAAGTGATTGGCTTTCATTTAATTTAACATAAATTTGAATTTAACAGTAGGTAGAAAGGAAGAATCACTAATGGTGAGTTTAGTTACACTACTTCTAGATCAGAATGAGTTAAATATATTCATATCTAAAATTAGAGACACGATATAAAGCCCAGGAAACGCTAGGTACTTAAGCTAATATTAAATAAATGTGAGCAATTTCTAAAGTTTGCTTTATATTTTATATATACAAGGTGTCCGGAAACTCGTAGTACAAGCGGGAAACTGGGGATTCCCCATCCCATTTGGAGTCGATTTTGTGGTATAACTTTTTTTGATTTGAGCTTTCGTTTTCGAGAAAATCGAGTCAGAAGTTGATTTTTTTTTTGATCAAATTCTTGTAAATTATTACCGACGATCATAGTACCTAACTAATAAAAACAATTTAAAAGAAAACCAAACAAAGAAATCGGTATTTAAAGCATAATTTTGAAATTGCCCATCAATTAATTCAATATGAAAATAAAATGTTCGCTCATTTCACGGTTCAACAGCTGATCTACATTTCGCGCACGAGACTGCATGCTGATCCAATCACGACGAGATGGATTCTAGCGCTGTCTCGTTTGTTTAAAGTGCTGCTAAAACGAGACAGCAACGCTTGTCAACCTTGCTTTGCTGACCGCGGGCAGCATAAAGTGTCGTGTGGCCTTGACCCATGAACCAAATTCTGTACCCAAGAAGCATACGGATGCAAGTCCAAAAAGGTAAATGTTCAGGAGAGCCAAAAAAATATTTTTTCTCTAACTATGGTCTCATAACTTCGTCGGATATCCATGCTGATAGATAAAAAAAAAAATTATTAAATCAATTAGTGTACCGGACGTAAATTTAAGATTATGTTAAGATTATAATTTCATCTAAAGTTTATAATATTATCATGTTTTTTAAATAATAAAATTAATCAGGGGTCATAGCAGTCGACCTGAGACAAAAGAACAACGCTTGACCCCACCCTCTCTGTGTACAAACCTACACACCTTTTAATATTAATTTTACCTTTTCCTTTGCACAAATTCGATCTGTGCGAAGCCGTTCCTATACAAACCTTCGCACGGGTCCAATTTGTGCAAATCTCTATTATTTACACTTGCACAAATTCAAATTTGTGCAACCTATGTATTTTTACCTTTATTAACACTTGCACAAATTCGAATTTGTGCAACCTATGTGTTTGTATCAGTATAACAGTTTTCCACAAATATAAAATAATTCCAATTTGTGCAGACTGTTCATACCCTATGTAAATAAAATGTAAAATGTGCAAACTCACAAAATAAACGAATGATCGGAGAGGCAGCGAGAGTAGGTCGAGATAAAACTCTGTGGCGTTCTCAGCTTCGTTGCGCAATAGCGAAACGAGCGCGGTGGCGTTTACAACTCTAGCAGCCAAAATTCTAAGAATTTCATCTCAGTTCGTAGAATTGAGATGAACAAAGGACTGAGACGGGCAGACTCCCGTCTCTGGACCCTTTAAATACGGCTGTTAGACCGCCAGATCGTCAGAGCTCCAGATCTCATCACCACAACAACATCTCGCCTTCTCTTCTGCCTTCTCCGATCGACCCCTGGACAACTTGGACTTTTCTTCTTGGCCCTGGCCGAACCGCCCTCCCTGAAGACATCGAAAATTACAATTGGTCGATCGCCTTTTTTAAGGCGAAGGTTTCCCCTCTACCTCTACCCCCCTTCCGCCCCCCTTGCCTTCTACCTTTCTCCCTACATTTACCCAATTTTCCTGAAATCTCCCCACTTTTCCCTCTCCCTACATTTTTTCCCCACTTTCTCCCTAGGCGTCGAAGCGGCCAGCCGGTCCCACTTCCCACTACATCGTTTGTGCGGCGAGCGATTACAGTGCCCGTCCCGTACAATTAGTTTTGTTTTAAAAACGAGCAAATGAAACGAAATTTAAAGCCTTAAAAATAATTAGTTTTTAGACTTTCACGGCCAAAAGCATTTTCGTTGTTAGTTTTTGGGGTGTTATGCCGTGTTGCGCTACCTCCTTCTATTGCCGACGTTTCGAACAGCGTTGCAGTGTCCATCATCAGGGCAGATCTAACGAAATAATGAAAAGACTAAAAGAAGTTATAATTACTTTGAAGTGAAAACTTCTTTAGCACCGTTGTGATTTAAACCCGTTTGAAACGAACAAGCGACACCAAAAAGAAATAGGCTACCTCCTTCTATTGCCGACGTTTCGGACAGCGTTGCAGTGTCCATCATCAGGGCAGATCTAACGAAATAATGACAAGACTAGAAGAAGTTATAATTACTTTGAAGTGAAAACTTCTTTAGCACCGTTGTGATTTAAACCTGTTTGAAACGAACAAGCGACACCAAAAAGAAAAAGTAAGCAAACGACGAAAAATTAATTTTGTAACAACTTTGAAGTGAAAACTTCTTTAGCACCATTGTGATTTGAACCTGGTTGAAACGAAAAAGCGACACTATGTGTGACATCGTCGGATCTACCGGATCTGCCCTGATGATGGACACTGCAACGCTGTCCGAAACGTCGGCTATAGAAGGAGGTAGCGCAACACGGCATAACACCCCAAAAACTAACAACGAAAATTAAAAATAATTGTTTAAAAAAAAAAACGCTGACTTGAGTCAAACAAAAACATGGACTTGAGACCTACTGCCTCTAAATGAAGTGGACTATTTTGTTATGGCATGTGGTGTATTATGAAAGAAATAAAGTCCATGGTACACCCTTTTGCTTCTAAGATAGTTGTTGCATCATGGTACTTGCATCCATATGCAATTTTGAAAATCTTATTTTTTCTTCATAATAGGACTTCCATCTTTCTGCCACTGATAAACATGATAATTTACTTCAAGTTTCAAGTGTGCATCAAAAACTCATTTCTGACTTGGTTCCGTATAATCCTCGGGAACACAAATTAAGATGGCCGCTTTTCTGTTCGTAATCGGTGAAATGTATTTTTTGAGACCGCTGTATCGGCAGTATTCAAAGCGCCTCGCGCGCGGATAGTTTCGTGACCTTTGACGTTTATCGAATTGCTACAAAACAATTTTAGTTAAAACAAAGTGCGTGTTTGTGAAATTTAGACAGTTATTGAAGACACTCCTCTGATAATCGTAAGGAAACTGTGATTTGTGAAGGATAGTGAAATTTAATTGTTTTTCGAAGACATTCCTTTGATAACTGTTCCTGCAAATACAAGTTCGTAGATATCTCCAATACCTCTTTGCTGGTGACCGGACAGCTCAGAATTAAACCAACTCAGTAGCACCTCAAAGAAGTCATTAATAGTGATGATAAAAAAATAGTTGAATAGGTTAAGTTCATTTAGGTTTACCAGCTATTTTTAAATGATTTTTTATTAGCTTTTAATGACCTTTCTGGGGTGTTTCTGAGTTGGTTTTATTCTGAGTTGCCATGGAACCCTCTGTGCTAACTGTGCTTTTAAGAAAGGTGATAAGTGATAATTTTAAACCATATTTGTGATGTTGTGTGTTTTGGATTTCAAAAGGAACATTGCACATAAAGTAAGTTGTTTCCTTCCTGTGTTAATTATTAAGTAGGTAATCCATAAGCCGCCGCATTTTTACACAGCTCAGGGGGCATCCATTAATTACGTGAGCAAAAACGGGGGATGGGGGGTCCAGCAAAATCTCACGTTACTTGAAAAAAAAAATACGAATTGGCCCAAATTTATCTCACCGAGGGGGGAGTCTAGATTGGAAGAAAAACTGCTCACGTAATTAATGGATGCCCCCTTATGGAAATCACACTTCATTTCAATAATTACTACAAGAAATAACTATTTACGTATACAAAATTGATTATTAGGTTCTTAGTTTAGGTAAATTAAGTAATTCATGCGTATTTACTTTGAAACAAACTTCGCAAATGTCAAATCCAAATACAATAATAATAATATGGAGGCCAATATCAACCCTAAAGTAGCCGAAATTTTTTTATTTTTAATTATTATTTTTTTTTTAAATGTAAAAATGCTCAAATCGAAAAACTATTTGTTTATTTGGGTACTCTGTGTGATGTAGATTCCCCAGTTTCCCGCTTGTACCACGAGTTTTCGGACACCGTGTATAGTACAATATCGTTATTCTTCATTATGTTGAACACAAAATTGCAAACGGATAGTAATAATATACGTATATGCAATTCTAATTTTGAGATCAGTGGGTATCTATATTGCAATGAAAAAATTTATTTTTCACTTTTATGCCTTCTTAATTTTTAATAAAAATGTAGGTTACACAGCTTTAGATTACCAACATGGTTATATTTTTAGTATTGCCATTTGAACAAGAGTGGCACCCTCCCATGTTTTCTACTCTTATTTGACAAACTGTATAATATTGTTTTCAGGAAAATTGTGTACCCTTAAGAGGACATTACCAGAGAAACCAGAAATATGTCATTTTTAAATCAGTGTTTAGACTTATTGACTCGTTTCCACAAAAAATTATAAATTGATTTTGAAAGATTGTTCTTTTATCTACTAAAGTTATGGATTAAATTTTGAGAAAAAATGTTTATTTTAAGTATAATAAGGTTATACCATAGGTCGTTGGCAGATTTGTTATATTTTCAAAAAAGTACATGTATTATACAACACCAATTTCAAATCATATCATCATGCAGTAAAATAAATCAATACATTATCTGGTAACCGTTTGTGTCAGAATTTTAATTTAAGTTTAAATAAAATTATAAAAAATATATATACGTACATGTGTTTCTTGACGAAAATTGGTCCGTTTGTTTATTTATTTGCGCACTTACAAACTAATATATTTCAGATTTTTTTACATACTTATTTTGCTAAGACATTATTGACAAATCATAAATAATTTTAATGGAAAAGTAATTTTAGGGTGTATTTAAGAGTGTATAAGCAGAGAAACCAGAAATATGTCATTTTTAAATCAGTGGTTAGACGTATTGACTCTTTTCCACAAAAAACTATAAATGGATTTCAAAAGATTGTTCTTTTATCTAGTAAACTTATGTTTTAGATTTTGAGAAAAAAAAATATTTTTAGAATAATAAGGTTATACCATAGGTCGTTCGCAGATTTGTTCAATTTTCAAAAAAGTACATTTCTTATACAACACCCATTTCAAATCATATAATCATGCAGTAAAATAAATCAATACATTATCTGGTAAACGTATATTTCAGAATTTTAATTTTAGTTTAAATAAAATTATTAAAAAATATATACGGACATGTGTTTCTTGACGAAAATTGGTCGGTTTGTGCATTTATTTGTGCACTTACAAACAAATATATTTCGGATTTTTTTACATACTTATTTTGCTAAGACGTCATTGACAAATCATAAATAATTTGATCGTAAAAAAATTTCAGGAAGTATTTAATTTTAAATAATTTTGAACATCGCATTTTACCATTTTTATCGCAGCCCGTAAACACAAATTTCAGATTTCATTACGGGCCCAAACGTGGCCAGGAGAGCACGTCCTCGCGACGCTTTGAATAATAATATTTGGAAATGAAATTTGAAAACGAAATTTGAAATAAACACGAATTCCTTGATTCATGTTTGTTAAATCTACAGGGTTGCCCGAACGCAATTTTTCATGTTCATTGAATATTTTTTTGCAAAAATTTTTATAATTTCGAATATTTTTTTTATTTTAAATTTTTCTTGTGTGAATACCGCACAAGAGTCCCAACTGCTCCAAAATATTTTTTTGGGGTAAATCTTTTTTACGCACGCTCGACACTTGGGGGTAAACTGGTGAATGGGTTACGAAAAGTGGTGATAGTTACGAAAAATGACATGCGAACGGTAATCAATGCGAACGGTGATCGATTGCTCGGCGGGTCGGGCCTTTACGCACGCTTGTTTTTCGTGTTATTGTTATATTGTTAATGGACTATTTGTCCGTAAATAAATAAATAAATTATATACAGCGGGTACCCGGCATGCGTTTCATGGGCACTGTAACCTCGCGGTCAACTAAACTGTTATGGTTCCATCACAAGTCCCGGGAATTATAATGCAAGCGCCTGCACTATATAACATTATATACAGCGGGTACCCGGCATGCGTTGCAAGGCCACTCAAAGAAAGAAAGGGTTTGTGCGCTTTAATTCTGTTTGTTGAAGTGCTTATTATTAATTATGCACACGAATAAATATTTCAAAATGCGACATTTTTTACAATCCAACTTAATATTACTCGTTTTTTTTCATGAATACCGCACAAGTCTGGAGCCAGTGGGACTATTGCATCCCCAATTTGGAGTATGTTGTAAGACTGAAGGTAGTGGGGAGGGGAAGGATATAGGGAAGAGGAAGGTGGGGAAGTACCTGGCTATTCAGATCTGACCACTAAACACGGCTAAAGCCATTTCAAGCAACGTTTCAATTCTTAATGGTGGTCTTACACCAGGGCGATACTGAGAGTATCTTCCACTCTAATGGCCGTAAAATACAATTGAAAAACAAAAAACCAAAATATTAAAAAGAATATAACAAATTGTTTATTCATGTAGCTATCTACTTAATACCTACTGTGTTTACGCATTTCACTTGTATCTATTTATGTTTATGCACTTCAATATACAAATAACTACTACTAATTAAAATTCTGGAAGCGAGAATAGTAATATAAAGTAGCAATAGTAGCGGGTAGCCCTAGCTCGAGTGAACAAAACCCTCAAAACTCGGATTGCCGCGGAACGAAATTTAGTTCTGAAAACGCCCGCTCGCGAGCCCTGATGTGTTAGCGCTAGTGTCGGAATCGAAGTTGTCATGTGCTGGTTATTCACTCTTAATATTAATTAATTTACAGCTTCGCGTCGTTTCACAATTTTTCTTATCAACGACAACACGAATCGAGAGCGCTCATTCAGACCGCAACTGCGGCCACCGGCGGTTGACTTCGCGGCGCTCTACATCGTAACATTTTCAAACGAATAACGAAGGAAAATAAATACGATTTCATGTTTGTAAAATTTATAGGGTTGCCCCAACGCAAAGTTCATTGAATATTTTTATGATAAAATTTTTATAATTATGAAATTTTTTTTATTGTAAATTATTCTTATGTGAATACCGCACAAGAGTCCCAACCGCTCCAAAATATTTATTTTCAAGTAAAACTTCTTTACGCACGCTCGACACTTGGGGGGTAAACTGGTAAATGTGTTACGAAAAGTGGTGATTGTTACGAAATATTTCCTGCGAACGGTAATCGATGCGAACGGTGATCGATTGCTAGGTGGGTCGTGCCTTAACGCACGCTTGTTATTCGTGTTATTGTTTTATTGTTAATAGACTATTTTTGCGTAAATAAATAGATAAATTAAATTATTTAAAAATATATACGTACATGTGTTTCTTGACGAAAATTGGTCCGTTTGTTTATTTATTTGCACACTTACAAACTAATATATTTCAGATTTTATTACATACTTATTTTACTAAGACATTATTGACAAATCATAAATAATTTTGATGGAAAAATAATAAACACGAGAATCGGATATGGGTACCACCGCCCCGGGAACCAATTATTAGATAACCAACACGTCTGCCATAGGTCATCCCAAGTGGTTCGTAACATTTGGTGACTAGCAGGGGTGCCTAGGTTCAAGGGGGTGAGGTTTGTTTAGGTCTTGGCGGCGGATGCGTCTGCCCACCAGCTGCATGGCAGGTCGGATCTGGAAAAGTTAAGGGAGTCCCTTTGACTACTCCAGCCTTACTCTCTCGGAACATCGCCTTGCACCGCAGTGGGAGGGATGGATTCATACATCCGCACTCCTGGACACGCTGACCCCCAGATTTCTACTCACCCCTAATATCCCTTTCCTTCTCCGAATTTCCTCTTCTTCCTTTCCCTAAAACGTCCCTCCACACAGCATTCCCAAAGAAGAGATAAGCAGTGTGTCGAGCGAGTGTAAAAAAAACGGTCTCTCCCGATCCGGCCTTCCATGTAGTTGGTGGATGTACCTTCCAAATTACTGATACTACCTATTGACGGCCGGCGTGGTCAAGGGGTAAGGCTCTTGACTAGCAATCCGAAGGTCGTGGGATCGAATCCCGGCATAGGCAAATAAATTTTATTTGACTAATTTGGGTTATTTCACAATTATTTAATTTAAAAATAATATATTTGCGTCACGTTTTAGAGTAAATGATACTTTCAGTATCGCCCTGGTGTAAGACCACCATTCAGAATTGAAACGTTGTTTAGTGACCAGATCTGAATAGCCAGGTAATTCCTCGCCTTCCTCTTCCCCCACCACCTTCAGCCTCGCAATATACCCCATAGTCACGTCATAGTCTCACTGGCTCCAGTAGGAGCATTTGGGTCTCTTGTGCGGTATTCAGATAAATATAAAATAAAAAATTGTGCATACGAATAAATATTTCAAAATGAGACATTTTTTACAATCCAACTGAATATTACACTTTTTTCATAAATATACCGCACAAGAGTCCCAACTGCTCCTGTCTGGAGCCAGTGGGACTATGGCATCCCCAATTGGGGTATGTTGTAAGACTGAAGGTAGTGGGGAGGGTAAAAATATAGGGAAGAGGAAGGTGGGGAAGTACCTGGTTATTCAGATCTGGTCACTAAACACGGCTAAAGACATTTCAAGCAACGTTTCAAATCTTATGGTGGTCTTACACCAGGGCGATACTGAGATATCTTTCACTCTAATGGCCGTAAAATAAAATTAAAAAACAAAAAACCAAAATACACATTGTTTATTCATGTAGGTATCTATTTAATACCTACTGTGTTTACGCATTTTACTTGTATCTATTTATGTTTATGCACTTCGATATACAAATTACAAATAACTACTACTAATTAAAATTCTGGACGCGAGAATATAAGCATACCGTAGCCATGTAGCCGCCCTAGCTCCGCGCGATACACAAAACCCAGTTTACAGCGGAACGTAATCTAATTCCAAAAACTTCCGCTAACAAGCTCTGATATGAGAGCGCTGGCGCAGGAATCAGAATAATGATTAGCTGGTAAGATACTCTTCAACCTTTTTTTTAAGTAGTCTGTTGGTACCTAGCATTCATCCTTGTCCATTTTTCCAAAATTAAAATTCCTACCCACAATTACTTTTTTCCCTATCCACCTTACGCCGTTGAAAAATTAAATATCTTCCTGTTGACACATATTGTGAGTGTTGAATATGGAGTCTTTGTTCGACCGTGTCGAAACAGATAAGCACCATCTTGAGCTCGTGAGTTCAGTTGTGAATGTGATGAACCTGCGGAATTTGACGAGCAAAGGAAGAAAAACAGGGTAAGTCGGCATTCCTTGACTATCCTCAGTCCTTCTGCTTTGCAGATACCTCGTTAAATTCCCAAAATAGTTCATATTGGATTTTAGTTCAAAATAAAAATAACTTTTCTGCAAAGGGTTCGGTTATTCGATGAGCTCTTGACGGCCTTCAGAATACAACTGATGACATGGTTTATTCAAGAAATGCTAGAACTCTCCTGGTGCCAAAATTAACAATGTTGTAGGGATAGAGGAGGGGTGTATATTTATATTGAAGGTGATAATGAGTAAATATGTATGAAATTAAAATAAAATGTTTTTAAGCGCCAGTCTCATTATTTAATAGGCACACCTCTTATTTGGCTTGAAGATGTAATTGCAAATAATATAACAAGGTCGTTATGTTGTTGTTTTTATATTTCAACCACATAACTAACTATTCCTGTGGTCTAATGCAATAATATTTTGCATTGTTTCGTTTTCTATTTTGGTGTTATTATTGTGTAATTAAATTTTATTTATCAGATATTTATTTCATCAATAGGCCACTTGCATGGATTTCATAACGACTTAGAAAAAATCGTGTGGATAGATTTTTTTACCAAGATTACGAAAACGTTAGTAAATTTTTTTAGATGTGTACAGTTTTTTTTATTTTTAAATAAATAAATCCTTTATCTGAGCTCGTGAAGTCACTACATGAAAATGTCCCGTCTCCGATTATGTTCTATTAATTTTGTAAAATTCCACACTGATTTTTTATTTTTATATGGCAACACTTTGATTTCGAGCGAATTTTTCAATTTGTTCACTAGATTTATTGTTTGTTCTCTGCGAACTTATCCTTTGGTTTGACGATTTTATAAAGATGGCGGTGTTTTGACAGATGTTACGAAGAGAACCCCTTACATTTTATTGCCATTTGTGTGGAAAACGTTCTTTTTTTTAAAAATGATTTTCGGCTATGTAATAATCGTTTTTTCGCACCCATAAAATGATGTCCCGTCTTTCCGGTTTATAAAAAATGGTCTGATTTTTCAGATTGAAATTTTCGAAAAATCGCCAGGGTTTCAAAAATACAATTAAAAAAAAACAGAATGTCTTAGAATATTTGCCTAAACCGGAAAAAAAATTAAAAAATGTGATGCAAGTGGCCTATTGTTGTAAAAAATACACTGTTGAATGCCATGACATCTCATTTGTTTAATTCAAAACCTGTATTTGTCCCACCAAAATTTGGTGGTAAAGGAATGGAAGAAGAGAAAGTTCTGGGAAGGAAAAAGGTAAGAGGGGTGGGTAGAAATCTGGGGGTCAGTGTGTCCAGGAGTCCAACTGCGGTGCAAGGCGATGGCCTCCCTCAACCAATCTCTCTCCAGAAAGTGGGAAGACGCATCTACCGCCAAGACCCGGACAAATCTCACCCCCGGCAACTCTGCTAAGTCACCAAATGTGGCGAACGACTTGGGGTGACCCACGGCAGAGGTGTTGGTTTTCCAATAAATGGTTCCCGGGGTGGCGGGACTCACAACCACCTCCCAGATCCCGCCTTCCGATTTTTCTATCCCCAAATAGAAACAGTATAGAAACCGAAAAAGTGTTGCTATCTTGACGGATTTCCCCTTCATATCTGGCGGATTGGAGTTTGGAGTGCCCTCGAAACGAGAGAATTGTGCGTTGAATTCTGTGAACGAGGTGACTTAGAGGATGACGGATTTCCAGGCGAAATTGAATTTTAAAAAATAAAGTAGAAAAGTAATAGGGTACAATCACATTTTTTTTTTGTTGTACCAAAAATTAAAGAAAAAAATTACAAACTGGAATATTCAAACATTTTTTTTTTACGATAGGAAATAGTCCTTCAATAACGTTTTGAATATTGAATTTTCAAATTAGCGCTAAAACGCCCTTTTCGCGCGGTTTTGGCTTGTGACGTCACTGCGCACTTCTTGACAGATGTCATAAGTCGCAAGTCGTAATCCAGTAATCAGTCTGCAGTTGATCATTTATTTATCGAAGAAAATGTCCGTAGATACCGTTTATAAATACTGTATTGTACCAAAGTGTACAAATACAACATCTTCAACACCAAACAAACTATTTATAAACGTCACAAATAATGTTATTATGTGTAAAAAGCGGTGTCATGCGATGAAAAGGTACATGTAACTGCCATTATAATCGCGTCGATTTTTGGCAAATTATCAGACTGTCTTTGTAGAAAACCACTGTCTGTCATGATAGTATGTATTTACAATGTATGTTTTACACAAACGAATGGGCTTAGGATGCATAACTAAACGATTATGACTATCAAACATATTCAAACCAGCATAGCAACTGGAACAAAAACTGTCAAAAACAATTTGACGTGGGACTAGGTGGGTGCGTTGTGACGTCACAATCTCGCAAGTCAATGATGACTCGTTTTTGACATATGAATTTTCATACAACTTTAAAAGTGAATTAATTAATTTAATAAATTTTTTCTGGGGTTTTAGGTGTGATATTCGACTTTAGTTATTTTTTTTACTTGTATTAAATGCATTGAAAACACTATATTACATATACTGCATGTACCCTATTCCCGATTAATCACAGTTCAAGAAAATAACAAATTTACCACCGGAATTTCTGAGGAATTCGTAGCTACATCATTTTATAGGTGAAAATAGCTTCCTGGCCACCCCGGGATACGAAAATTTTTGAAGAAAATTATTTTATTCGTGAAATTTTCTAGCTAAAATAATTTTGTGTTTGATGGAATTCTGACGGATTTTCCCGTAGATTTCATCGGAAATGTATATTCCAAGATGGCAACACTCAAACGAAAATCGTCAAATGGAAACCGAATCAAGAAGTCAAGAACAAATCGAAACGAAATCAGTTAAATTTTGACAGTCGGCAGATGGGTCTGCGGATAATTTTTCTCCGACATTTTTCTATTTTACATGACAAATTGGAGCACGATCCGATAAGAAAGATAATGATTTCAGTATTTTTACATTAACTAGTATTCAATTCTGATAGTTTAGGGCCGTCTGTTTCAACAGAAAGCTAAATCGTGTCATAAAGTTAAATTTTAACTGTCATTTAAAGTAACAAGGATGTTAAATAGGACCGCGCGCTGTTTCAAGTGTATTTTCGCTAAAGTAATAGTTGTCAGTGTGGCCAGTCTAAAAAGCAGAATATTCCTCGGAATTATGTGGAAAAACGCATCGAAATATTTTTTTATGCGGCAACACCGTAAACTAAATTCTAAAATCGGAACAACTGTCAAAATTTCCGGTTGTTGTATTTTGTTGCGCATCGTAGTATCTGACGGCATTGTTCCGATAAAAAGTATTTGTATGAATATTTACAAAGAAATGACGACCTATTATAATACATATACTATACAATATGAATGTAATTTACTTTCCAGCAGTTGTGATATCTCCTTGAATTTGAAGTGTCACATATTTTTCGAGATATTCAATTCAATTTATTTATGGTATCGAAAACAAAAAAACATACATTTTATAGCTTTTTTATAATCCGTTTGTAAGAGTATTACATTAACCGTTAGTACTTAGTAGGTGTACAAACTATACTAGCATTGATAGAGTTTGTCTTTTAAAGGCAGCTTCACTCGCTAATATGTGGATATCCGAAACGATTGTTCAGGCAGTTCAGGCTCTACCTACTACTCATGTTATATTTTTGTAATGTTTATGAGACAATAAATCGATTTGAAGTCCTGTAAAACTTGCTATACATCCATTAATAGAGCTTGTCTTTAAAAGGTAACGCTAAATATGTCGATATCAGAATTGATTCTGTTCAACAGCAATATTTTTTCGATATGCGGCAGAACTGTCAAATATGCCAATATGGCGGAGTAACTCTAGAGTAACTATCGGTTTTCGGAAAGTTAATACAAAAGTTAAAAGTAACGTAAAACAAGCAGTCAAATTGATTGAAAAACGCATTTTGGTGAAATTTAACTTTAGTAACTGCTTTTTGCTTTACTTTTACTTTAGCGAGCGTTGAAACAGACGGCCCTTAGTGCACATTCTACGCGAGAGCTGTCGGCAGCCGCTTCGCTGATATTTTTTTTATCGGTGAGTTGATTTTCGATTTCATTATTTTATGTTTTGGGTGCGTTCGCCCGCATTGAGGTCAATACTTCGTTGAATTGTGACGATTTTCTGTAATATTGTGTTTATTGTAAGATGATAATCACGGTGTTACTTGACTCGCAATTGAGGATTTTAACCGATTTTGTGAGGTTATACATTAGTAAACAAAACAAAACAAGAAACTGAGAGGTCACGTTAACCTTTGTTGCACGAATATTCTTGATAATTTAAGAAGGTGAATGCACTCGGAATGCACATTCTTCTTGGAATTTTTCTGGTTAGAAATCTTCTTGAGTCCCGAAAATAATGCTATACAAGTGACAACAAAGCTACAAATGTTTATTAATGCAATATATTATCAATATTTTGATTAATTTGTTTGATATTTAGTTTTTATTAGTCGATTTAGGGTTAAAAATCTGTTTTTAGGCCCCGAAAGTAACATTGTACAAGTGAAACAAAAGCTACAAACGTAATATGGTGGCATATCACTGTTAATTATTTGTTAAATTTTGTTTTTAAGATGGATTCTGGTTAGAAAACAGTTTTAATATCCCTAAAATAACATTGATTTGAAAACATTTTTACAAATACTTTATTTTATTGTGAATACCGCACTAGAATCCTAACTCTCTTAGACTAATTGAGGTGATATGTTGTGAGGCTGAAGGTAGTCAGAAAGGGAAATAAATGGGGAAGAGAAAGGTTGGAAAGTCTTTGCTATTCAGAACTAGTCACCAAATACAATTAATGCCATTTGAAGTAATGTTTTGATTCTAATGCAATTGTAATTTTTACACTACTTACCATCTCTAATAAATACTTTGTTTGCATATCGATCGTCCAGTTGATTAGTCAGACATCTCCGAAAAATAGAAATTTGAGTTGCACTTAAATGTAAAAATGTACCCTCTATCTTGTACAAGATTACTCATAAACACCACCGAATCAATTATAATGCACAAAAACTTGTAGTGAATTAAACAAAACATTGATGTTTTCTGGGTCACTAGTAGAATATTTCAAAAAGTTATACCGTTATGTCTTCCGGCGTTATTTTATAGCATTTTTAATATGTAAAACACAGACATTTGTAAATAATATGTGATTTATGGTGGGCATTCAAATACTGCTTTTTATTATTTGGAGAAGTCTGACTAATTAAATGCACGATACTTATTTTTATTATCTCTTAATAAATATTCAACAAACGTTAAATAGTAAATACTTACTTACTTACCTACCAAAATAATGAAAACATACAATGGCCTGATATTATTAATTTGTTCTCTAGATATCTCAGTCATTGACCTGCTAACAATGATTAATAATAAAAAGCATTTGATAAGCTTCCAGCTGTTTTTGAGGTCAATGGAGACCTCTATCAGAAGTAGGTACAATACCATTATTATTTGCTAAAGATACTATATTTAAATGTATATAGGTACATATAATGATGCACAACTTGTTTTTCTTAATTAATTACTTACGGTGAGACTATTTTAATATTTGTTTCGAGTTCATTTATATTATTTACTAGCTGGTACCTGGCATGCGTTGCAATGCAATTCAAAGAAATAAATTGATGCATTCCTGCATGTCCTGTCCCGTACGTCCCTGTTCACCTCCCTCGTCATCCCTTCCGAGAACCCCCCCCTCCCCCGTTCCCCCCCCTCCTATATTTCCTCCCTGCCATGATATATATGAAATACACACATTTTGATTTATACAAATTTCATGACGCCAGTGCTTACCATTATATAGTATATAGCCAATAACCTTCACAGGCGTGCGCACAACAAATCACCAAAGTTTCATCGCAATCGGATGAACGGCATGTCAGCGTATAAAGTACGAACAAACAAACAAATATTGATTTTTATATATATTTTTATATATATTTTTATAACATTTGGTACACATTCTGAATGGTTTTTCCCATAACATGTTTTTAATTATTTATTATTATTATTATAAATTGTAAAATCTTTATTCCACAAATACAAAAATTAACTCACTTACCGTAAATATAAGATTAAATACTTTTTAACGATATATTTGCGTGGATTATAACTTATCTATTATTCTACACACAAAAAGTCATATTTTAAAAGTAATAATTGCCTTCATAAAAAATACATATTTATCTCCTTTACGGCCCATCGTTAGTTATAATTTTTACGAGTGCCGTCACTAAAGGAAATGATGTATTCAATAATTGGAAAAAAAAACAATAAATAGATAAAAAAGTAATTCTGTTAAACACTCAAGATCACATTGGTGTTACCAATTAATACACACAATATATTACAATTCAACCCCTCGGCTAATTTGTTCGGTTTTCAGAACAACTCAAATAGGTCTCGTTGTGTCTGCCTTACTATCATAGTGAGAAATATGATCGAAACGGCGTTAGAAAGAGCAAACACCATTTTTTTTTTTACTTTAGCTCCACACAAGGAGGCCCTGAGGAAAATAATTTCCCTCAGGGTCTACTTCATCTTCGGGGATGCTGTTTTGAGGGTCGTTTTAAGGAAAGGAAGGATAGGAAGTTCTGGGAAGAAAAAAAGTTATGAGGGGTGGGTAGGAATCTGGGGGTTAGTGTGTATTAGACGTGGGCAAAATTGAATGACTGAATTAAATGAATAAATTCAAACTTGTGACACACTCCATCTGATTCTCAATTTCAAAAGGAATTGATTCTTCATTCCTTACCTATGGCCTTGTATCCTACGATTTTTAACGACACATTATTTTTTTATTTTCCATTTAATTTACTGTTAAATTATTTCAATTAATGATGTGTACCGTAAACAATTGAAAGATTATAATTTATAATGTTTCGTAGGTATTTAAATATTATTATATGGGCGGGGCGCCGCGAAGTTGCCTAAGGTAAAATACCTCTCCCACTCCCGCGCCGCCATTCATAAAATCACGCATATATATATATCATTGTCCCCCGCACAAGCAAAAACCAGCAGCGAGTCAGCCGATTTAGTACCGAGTTCCAAGCCACAAAACGTCGCGTCTCTTTCACTTGTGCGAGGAATTAATACATGTATTCGCTATTCAGTATTGTCCCCGTCAATCTGAGGTCCCACCCGTTCCAGATCCGTGTGTCTAGTCTGTCTCTATCGAGTTATGTCCGAAGCGCTCTATTCGGGAATTAACTTTAGCGTCTATTTCATTTGAGACAACCAGTTGCGAGTCGATCTCTCTCAGAACCCAGTCTATCAGAAACGCTAAAGTCTTTACTTGGTCCGCAGAGGTTAGCGAGTTACTGCAGACACTAGTCAAAAGTTACTAATTCATTCCTGAATGCCTGCCGCGAATCCGCCCGTTAGGTTCATTCGTTCCTCTCCGCGCGCCAAGCAACCATTTTCATTACATAATTTCAAACAAAATTAGGTAGGTAGATTAGAAAAAATAGAAACCGGTAATATGAAAAATTTAAAAACAAAAATTGACTTTGAAACACACGTCCGCAGTCCCCTTTTACCCCTAAAATGCCCAAAGATATTGGGTGAGAAAAGACATTTATCAATTTTATTTAAATTTAGACTTGTGTTTCAATTTGACGATGTTTTTTTTTTACATTTTTCAGCTACCTAACAAAAACAGATTTATTATTAAATTATATAAGATATTTTTTATCTGTCTAATACACCACTACACAAGCAAAGGTCCCTTTCAAATGATTTACCTGTAACTAGATAATTAAATGTATAGAATCTGCTGTCACTTAGGTTAGGAACCTAAAAAACAAACATTGTTTTAAATCAAGCTTTTTTCCATGTCCGTTGAAAAGTGATCATAATATAATAATTAATAATCTTTGAAAAGATCAACTTCTCGATGTGCCGCCAAACTAAATTTGAAACGTCGCCGATAACAATGTAAATAATTATTATTCCAAATCTTTCCCAAACTGTCCAAATACAATGGACGAGGCATGCGTGCAAAATGCAAACCGACCTATGTTGTATCGCCATCTCTTTCAACAACGCATAAGATTCATAATGCTGTCTCCCTTCCACGACATTCGGTCATGTCCAAAACGTCGCTAGGGTTTCTATGGTACCTATACGCGGGAATTTTTACTCCAGGATAAAAACATAGTGCCATCGCGTTTATTGTATGGCGCGCATAGAGACAGAAGATATCCTAGGCAGGGGGCATGTCAAAAATTGACCCAGGGATCTAAATGTTGTCAGAATTGGAGCTTCCATTTGACACGATAGATGTCACTGCTTGTCACCCGGCGAATCGTTGCCGCTAACTGCTATTATTTTGCGGTTCATTTCAAGTAAAGAATTCGATGCGTTGAGCCGTTTATTCGTAAAAAAATATTATTATTATGTCTTATAATTTTGGGGGGTCAAACACCCATTGTCCTAAGGGGAGAGCCGCCACTGCAAATACATACATCTATAGGATTTAGTCTGCGAGACAATGAGATAGTATGATAGTATAATCGGTCTCCTCTTTGTGCGGTGCTTCGTAGCTTCCCCACTCATGTCTACTTTTGTTTTCTGAAGGTTTCACTTTTACAGCGTGTAGATAATATATGTATGTATACACATATAAAAATAAGTATTTTTTTGTAACTGAATTAAAGGAATGAATAAAAGGAATCAATTCAAAAGGCTAGGAGAATCAGACTGAATCGATTCACTCCTGGGAATGAATCTGCCCATGTCTAGTGTGTATAGGAGTGAATCCATCTCTCCAACTGCGATGCAAGGCGATGGGTCGAGAGAGTCTGGCTGGAAAGGTCAAAAGGCCTCCCTCAACCAGTCACTCCTGATCCGGCCCGCCACGCAGCAGATGGGCAGACGCATCCGCCGCCAAGACTTGGACAAATGTTACCTGATGAACCCGGGCACCCCTGCTAAGTCACCAATAGTACTAGCGAACCATTTGGAGTGATTTATGGCAGAGAACGGGAACCATTTATTATCCAATAAATGGTTCCCGGGTGGCGGTACCAATACCAGCCTCCCAAATTGAGGCCATGCTTTATATTCAAATCTAAAAATTAACACCTTTGTACACCAAAATGTACATCTTTATCAAACCAAAGTTTCCAACTGCTCTGGATCTCTTCAAGGCCCTTGTTCACTCCAGCATTTCCAAATATGACATAGTGAAGTTAATATAAAAAGTAATAAATTAACTGTTAATAAACTTGCAAGTAATTCATTAGTGTCTTCTTCAATTTGAGAAACAATTAACACCCATAATTCTCTTCTAGTGTAATCAACCAAGATGCGTCTGGTAATTTTGGACTCTGCCGACATCGTGGCGGAATGGTCGGCCAAGTACGTGATGAAGCGGATCAACGAGTCTGCAGCGGGGCCCGAGCACTATTTCGTGCTGGGCCTGCCCACCGGGGGCACGCCGCTCGGCATGTACAAGAAGCTTATCGAGTTCTACAAGGCGGGCAAGGTGTCCTTCAAGTACGTCAAGACGTTTAACATGGACGAGTATGTTGGTAAGTGTTATATCTCTTGCTTTCCAATATTATAACTTAACCACTCCGATCTATCGCGAATATGCACTTTTTACATCTTGAAAGAAATGTCAGATTTACGAAAACTTTGTGTTATTTCCGCTTCACAATTAAAGCTCTATAAATTAAACATTTCTGAACGTAGCAGAATACTAAAAATCTGTTTTTGAAAGGTTATGAAATAAGCTTTCAAATTGTTACATTACAAATAAATATTAACACTTGTAAATATTAAAATTTAGAATGCAAATATAAAAAAAATGTTAAAATGACTCACATGATGTTTTTATGTGAAAATGGTACTAAAATCACGGATTATGTAAAAAAAAATACTTATTCTATTGTATAAATGTATAATAAACAATTAAGTCACCTCACTTTTTCATCATTTTATACAAGAATATTTAATAAAAAAATAACAATGTCTAACGGCTGGTAGGTGATTTTCCGGTCTACCATGCATCTGACAGAATAGGTCTTTTTATGTATTTCTATCGACAACTTGAATAGTGATGGGTAGCTTGATTTATTATGGACATTTTATTTTTTGTTTTAGGGATTTTTTTTTTATTTTTTTATTTATTATTTCATATATTTTTACAAGTTACATAATACAGCCAATTTTTTAAACTACCATACTAGGCTATTGCCCGTGCTGTGGTAGTCGTATATGATACATTATTTTAAATAAACATGTAATAAAATATATAAAAAGGAAAGAAAAAAAGAACATATTTAGGGATAAATAAAATTAAATATAAATACTAATACAGATAAAAATATAAGAATTAGAAGAAAGCTGAGAAAAAAGTGTATAAAGATATTTTAAAAAAAGATTGAAATAAAAGATAGAAATAAAATTTGTCAAGTATTCTTCCCATTGACGTATGATATCTTGGTCGATGATTATGTTTATGTTCAGTTTTGAAGTTCTTTCTGCGAAAGAAATAGGAGAATATATGCGCCAGAGTAGTTTTTTTTTAAATATAATGATAAGCTCTTATGTGTTTTTTGAAGAAATCTCTTCCTTTTTCAGATATCCAAAGTTTTAAATGGGATTTGAAAAGAGATTTAGAATTATGTGACTTTATGTCGGCACTCAAAGCATTATATATTTTAGGAGCGATGAACCAGAATTGTCTTTGAGCGAATGAGGTTTTAGTTTTAGGGACCACCCAGCCCAGGTTTGATGAGAAACGAGTGTGTGCTTGATGTTGTGGAGCAACCAGTTGGTTTTTTTGCCATGTGTAACATACGCTAATCTGAGTAAATAACTGTCGAATATCTAAGTCCTTGAGTTTAGCAAAGAGTTCCTTTGAGGGATGGGTAGGTTTGCATTTAAATATGATTCTCAAAATTAGTTTTTGAACTTTAATAATTGGATTGATGATGGATTCAGCACAACCACCCCATCCCACAATACCGTATGTTGCTATGGATTGGAAGAGGGCAAAGTATACGCTTCTTATGGTCTGTAAATCTAAGATAGACCTAAGGGAGCAGAATATATGGCAGAGTTTACGGAGTTTTTTAACTGTGTCACTGATATGGGCTTCCCAACGTAGTTGATTGTCTATGATTAGCCCCAGATATTTAACTACCTTTGATGATTTAAGGACAGAACAAGTGCAATTAATATTAGGTGTGGTTACGGGATTGTGTAAATTAAGTGAGCATGAATGAATGATAGGTTTAGGACAGTTGTTAGGTAAAATATGTTGACGTATGGAAAATGTCATATATTGGGTTTTGTCGATGTTAAGAGTGAGGAGGTTAGTGTCTAGCCAATGCTTTACTATTATTAGGGCATTATTAGTTTTTTTAATGACGGATTGCCATGTTTCGTCTTCGAATATTAGGACCGTGTCGTCGGCAAATGATAATATCTTACCTCCAATATTCATGGCACATAGTGAGTTTATATATATGAGAAATAAAATTGGTCCTAGTATACTGCCTTGGGGTACACCATATGACGCAGGTAATTTATTGCTTATATGTATTTTATCAGATTGGATGAGAGTTTGTTGTGTTCGGTTTATAAGATAGCTTTCAAACCATGTGTAGGCTATTCCTGTTATTCCAATCTGCTGTAGTTTTTTTAGCAGTAAGGGATGGGAGACCGTATCGAATGCTTTTGCCAGATCAAGAAAAACAGCAAGTGGTTTGCGACCAATGTCAAGATTAAGGGAAACAATCTTTGTGAGGACGGCTATTGCATCTGAAGTGCTCCTACCTTTGCGAAAGCCATATTGGTTATCCGACAGTATTTTGTTATCTTCGAGGAATTTACAGAGTCTACGTTTTACCGCTTTTTCTACAATTTTAGATATCGTGCTTAGTAGGGATATCGGTCGGTAGTTATTTACAGATAATTTGTCACCTGCTTTGAAGATTGGGATTATTGTGGCCTGTTTCAAGGAGTCTGGAAAAATGCCAGTTTTGAAACTTAAATTGATAATGTGTTTAAGAGGGGAGACGATATATTTTTGGATGTTTTTAATAATTTTTGCCGAGATGTGATCTATACCGGTGGAGTTACTATTTTTAAGAGATGCTATTAGTTCTATTATTTCAGGTTCAGTGGTGGGAGTAAAATGAAATGGGTTATAACTCAGAGTATCGATAGGTATATTGTTGGCCAGGTCTTTCTCTGAGACGCAGTTTCTGTCCAAAATATTTTTTGCTAAGTTGGGTCCGATATTGGAAAAAAATTTATTGAAATGGTTAGATATTTTTTTAGGTTCAGAATTTACATGTATTGTTCGGTCTTCGATATCAACCTTAACAATAGGTGTGTCGGTTTTATTAATATTAGTTATATCTTTTATGATGTTCCAAATTTTTTTTTTATCATCGGTAGCTTCACTGATTTTTTTTTTGTAGTAGTCTGTTTAAACCTTTTCAATTATTCTTTTGCAATGGTTTCTATAACGTTTGTAGAATATGAGAGAATTATAATCATTGGGGTTTTTCCTGCAGAAGTTATGTATTTTATCACGTTTTCTAATACAATGGAGAATACCAGCAGTGATCCATGGTTTCAGTTTTGTTTCCGATCGTTTTTTTTTACATTTTGTATAAGATGTTGCATTGGCCAAGTGGTTTTGTAAAGTATTTATAAAAACATCGCATGCAGAGGTGGGATCAGTACATGAATAGGTAAGTTCCCAGTTTTCCTCCGAGACATGATTTAGAAGAATTTCATAAGAAATGTTTTCTTGGGGTTGAGTGTTTTGGGTTTCACTAGAACAATAACGGAGTTATAACGATTTCTGTGGAAACCCACGCGTTGACGTGAAAACACGCTTATTGTACTTGACTGTATTGTCATATTAACGTGTTTATCTGCTTACGTTGCTGAGTTGAGTGGTTAAGATGAGTTGGGTATCTTCCAAATAAGTTAGAGTTTCATGTGATTCTTAAATAGTTATGTCCTTATTAGACTAGGCTCTAGTAGTTCTGCTGCTCCCGCGGGTGGTTTAGACGTGTCTACCAAACTTGCAATCATAGTAACCAATCATACCCAAGACAAAAACGACGATAGATGGTACTTTTCAGATTTCATACTCATCTGCCATCTGTTTGGATATAATAAAACTTAGTATTACTAACTATGCTATCGACGTCTTTTGAAGGAAACTAAAACTACATGAATAATTGTAATCGATACACTACAGTAAGTCACGTCTTATTCATTTATATATGGAGTTCTAAAACTTGTTGTAAAGGGGGAAAACTAGTAAATCTTTTTTTTAATAAAGTTTGTAAAGATTTATTTTTATATTTTTGGCAACTGTAGTGTTAAAAAACTTTTGTTGCCAGTTGTATGCTTCGACACATTATAAGACATTTTGGGAGGAGCTTATGGGCACCGCCGTCCTGGGAACCATTCATTGGATGACCAACACCTCTATCATAGGTAATGCCAAATTTTTTGCTTAGGGTGAGGTTTGTCTAGAGCTTAATACTTTTTCCTTCCCAGAACTTCTTCTCCATCCCTTCCTTCCACATGGCTTCCCCAAAGGTAACGTGAATCCCGAAGGAAATAATTTTCCTCAGGGCCTCCCATGTGATCACAGGTAAAAAAAAAATTGACTCTCCCATGATTTTTGACAGGTTTGCAATAGTAACATACTAAAAACCCTCCATCATGGCACCACACAAAAAAACATATTATTGTGTGTAGGCTACCAAATTACCACAAACTGCGCATTATTGACAAATAGGAGAAAGTTGTGCAAAGTTCGCTTTCAAAACATTCTTGGTTTTTAAATACATTGATAACTAAATAGTTGTTACGAAATAAACACAAAAACCACACAGTCGTTTTTTTTTATTTATTTATTATTTAGTTATCTCTTAGCTCTTCAACACATCTAAGAAGGCTCAAATATCTTCCTAGATATTTGAGCCTTCTTCCTATCAAGGCGGGGGATATTGTTATCATAGTTGAATTGGTGTTACTTCATTCACTTCACATTATCTACAGCTATTGGTGTTTTCCACTCCCAACAGCTGCACATTATGTTTTCTGAGATGACAGTGTCTTGTTAACAGTTCTTAGTGAGTTTCTAACTAAAAGCAAGCAGTCCACAAGTTGTACTGATTTAAAAAATGAATGATAAAAGAAGTGGAGATGTCTAAAGGCGCGTTCAGATGTTTCGATTTTTGTTGATCCACTTCTATTTAACGTAAAAAGTTGAATGAGATTATATTCACACGTTTCAATTTAAGTAGAACCAAATTTGACATTCAAGATGGCGTCAACTGAAATTGTCAGTGCGTGCGTCTCTCTAATTTCTGATGTTCTGCGACACAAGCTCGAGATTATAAAACAAGCTTAAAAAAAGTCATATTTGGGCGAGAAAATGGATCATGAGAAGGAGTGAATTAGGCGCATTCACAATACCCGTTTCAAAAATAATATTATTTATTGCAGTGTCACGGGCATTTCTATTTTTGTACACTTCTTGCTTTTGATCTCAAAGACAGGGATGGCTTTGGTACAGATCCATAAATCTGAATATCAAATCATCCGACCATTTCAGATATTTTTTCGTTAAAACGGATTCCATGACGGTAGAAACTAGGAATTTCTAACGAATATTGACATAAATTAACTAACACGTTTGACGTCTACTTTTGCCCGCGAATTATTCGAATAACAAGCGAGTGGAAACATGTGTTCATACGCGTCGATTCGGTATGAAACTTGAACGATGAGTTAAACCAAGATGGCGATGGTCATACTCGAATGTCAAAAGTAGACGGGCTATCAACCTTAGCTAGTTAACAAAAAACTTGATAAACTTTGTTGAGAAAGTGTTCACACTTGTCAATTAGCTTTCAATTGTCAAGTTGATCAACAAATACTGAATCATGTGAACCGGCTATATGAAAGAGACAACACGATCAAGCAAATCAAATTCAAACCGTAGGCTAAGAATTATTTGTACCAGTCTGAAGATGGCTCTGACGAGCTGAAACCGGTTACGGTCAAATAAAATTAAGTGGAATAAAGTTTATATTTGTTTTATTATAATCTATTATAATGGACTTCCACCACGAATTATCAGTTTCAAAAATAGAAATATTAAATCAAATTCTTCAGTTAGGTCACATCCATCCTCTCTATCTACCCCTGCGGTGACACGCATGATCATTTAGTTAGTTTGAGTGTTGCCTTGTTTATTTGGGGTTTGACCGTTCATTGAATACTTTGAACTTACTCATTCCAAATATTTTATTAATCACTTCTTAGGCTTATTGTGTACGGAATTTGGATTGCGCGAGTGCAATAAAATATTATTGATAAGATCTTTATTATTTAACATTTGTAAATTATATCAGCTATCTTTTACAAGGAGGCCTGTAAATTGGCCATATTAAAGATTATAATTAGATTATGTATCTACCACTAGACCAGTGGCGGTTCTCTCTAATATGTGGATGTGCAGTTCCCAAAGAATGACTACAGTGGATTATAATATTACCACAGTTTGAATAGCGCGCCACTACTACTCCATAGTAAAAATATCCACCCATACGAATGAGCATCCCGCAACAACTCCATAGTAAAAGAATCCATCAATGAGATTTCAGAAAGGACAAGGAAGCTAAAAAACTTATGGTATATTTCATGCAACATAAAGTCTGTTCCGAACAGTGCTAGTAGGTATCTAAGTGCCAAAATTCGTAATTTGTGTGGGTACCTCTTCCACCTTCCCTTCCTTCCCCCCTCCCAGATTCCCCTCCCCCTCCCTCCGTCCTTCCCTGCAGCTAAACTATATGAAATACACTCATTTTTTAAACAACTTGCAACTTGCATCTATTTCAAATTATTTATAAAAATTTCATAACACCAGAGCTCACCAATATATATAGAAACCATCGCAGACTTGCGCACTTCAAATCCCCAAAGTTTCATCGCAATCGGATGAATGGTTTAGGAGTGCATAAGGGATAAACAAAAAAACATTCATGTATGTATTAAGATTATGCGCATCTCAAAATTTTTCTTTATTTTATTTTTTTTTACATTAACTCCGCACAGGAGGCCCTGAGGAAAATAATTTCCCTCAGGGCCTATGTCATCTTTGAGGATGCTGTGGGGAGGGTCTTTTTGAATTGTTGTCGAGTAAGTTTTATTTACTTGATTCTGCATTTCAACAATTATTTGGCGAACCGATTTTAAGTAGGTAAATACCGAAGCCACAAATGTATTAGTCAATGGATTCATTATTTTAGTTAGGCACAGTGGCGTAGCGTGCCTTGGAGGGGCCCTGTATCAAAATTAGTTGGGGGGGCCCAAATGAAGGGTAAAGATTTCTCACAAAAGAAACAAAAATGCTTTCATTAAATTAAAATAAATATTTATTGATTATAAATTATTAAGTTATCACTTCCTCCTAGAAATTGAGCTAGCCAAACAATTCAAATTAAATATATGTAAAGAAAACCGCTTATGAGTGCTTTCCTTTAATTTGTATTACCGACAAGTTAGTTGGTGGCTCACTAGATGTCACTGCTGACAGATGTGATGTTAGCTACAGTAACCTTAGTAACGATCAAACAAGTTATAAAGAAAAACATTAAACAGAAGTATTTCATTAAAATACCATCTTATATTATACTTAAAGAAACCTGAAATAAGGACTTTAAATGTTGTTTCTTTTGTTCGTTACAGGTAAATGAATATCTTTTTAATAAAATAATGTGATTGTGAATTGTAAATACGTAGTATTAATAAATCTTTTGTTCGTTACAGAGAAACACAATTGCGTCTTTATATTTATGCAAGACTAAAAATATCATTATATATATATACTTTTCTTGCCTTTTTTTTGGCAAATTGATTTATTAATCATTTGAGTGCCGATTGTCATCCGGGTGACAATATTTCAAGCATATGCGGCCACATTCGGCACACAACAAGTTAAATCATCTATAACTGAAGACGATTTTAGTTTTTCTAAAATTTCTGCCTCCATAGACAATAGTGACAAGTCTGATAGCCGTTCCTGTCCCATCGAAGTCCTTAGGTAATTTTTTATCAGTTTTAATTTTGAAAAACTTCTTTCTGCTGTTGCAGTTGTAACTGGAACTGTCAAGAATAGAAAGCATGCTGTTATTACCTCCGGAAAACTGGATGCAAGGCTATTTAGTTTTATCAGCAATAATTCCATGAGTTCCTTAATGGAATGATTTTTTTAAATTTCAGATTTTAAGCATGTTTTCAGAGCAATTAATTGTTCATAAAGATTGACTGAGATGTTTTTACTGTATTTAGCCGACAGTTTTCCGGAAGCGTTTTTTATCACTTCGTTTGAAGAAGATAGGAGTTTCTCTGATTGCAATACTTCGAACATATAACTCAGGTCACAAAGGCTCTGAAATTTTTTTTTTTAGTTTGAGAAATTAATATATCTAAACAGCAATAGTATAATGAATGAACCTTTAAATATGATTCCGGGTCTGAAATTCTCTCATCTTGTGATAACTCGTAAAAAAAAAACGCTTCGTTATCTTTTGCTGTTTATTTTTAAAAACAGTTGTTACCCGCCACTCTTTTGCTAAATCTCTGGACTGATTTAGCAAACCATTGAATGAATTTTGATTTCTTATTTCGCTCAGTCTATTCAAAATATGACTTATGTTGCCAACTTTTGGGCGCACGCTTAACCAGGGAAAAAATGAGATTGCTTTTTTTGACTTTTGTCATTTCTGAAGTTTTTTTATGTGTTTTTTTTCCCAGGAAGCACAAGATTAAGTGACATTGTGGATAAAATTTGACTAATTTTTGCTTACACACGTTAGGGGCCCCTGTAGCCCGGGGACCCCGTGTCATTGATACGGCAGTAGCTTCGCCCCTGGTTAGGCACTTCATGATACTTTTTACAATTTTCAAACTTCTTAACAAATAACAATTAACTTTTCGAAACGGTCTTCTAGATGTGCAGTCCTTTAAAATAATGTGACTCCATATATTCGATGAAGAAGAAAAACTGCTCACAAAAAACCAATTTTATTATTTTTTTCTAAATCACTTTAATGTTGAACTCCCAATGAATTAAACCACGAACCGCCACTGATCTAGATGTGTTACTTTCCCACTTGTTTATTCTGCAAGTATTAATTTTATCAAACATCATAATTGTTTTTAGCTTGTTCTTATTATTGCTTTACAATAAAATAATTTGTAGGACATTGATAAAATATTTAATTATCATTAGTTCACAATTAGTTATATTTTATTTTTATTAGTTCACAAATATGTAGTTACTACGCCTTCATCATTGTTTCAACACTTTATTATTTATTAACGAGTTTGAAAAAATAATATGAAATGCATAGTATTAATATGCCTTTTGACAATGAAATGGATATTTCAAAGCTTCAGAGCTTATGATGGATTGAGCTTAAATTTGTTAGACTTGAAATTTCAGTGTTGAAAAGCTGAGCAAATTTCATTATACAAGAGCTCATTATTTTATAGTTTTTAGAGGGACATATAGGTTTTCCCAGTGTTCCAGTAAAAGGTCTGGTATCACGTAATTTACTCAGCTTTTCAGTTTTAAATTTCGAACCCAACTGTCAACAATTAGCACATTTTCACCATGAGCCATAAAACTTTGTAATGTCTTTTTAATTGTCTATAAAAAAGACATTACCTATGTTTATTATAGTTCAGTATCTTCAAAAACATTTTATTCGTCGAACAAGTATTACCTAGTCGGGGCATGTGAACCTTAAAATTAACCCTGAGACCAAAAACAAAGTGTATTATCTCGCAGTCGAAAGATTGAAAAAAGTATGTATCGTTTTTTACCTTTTGTTGGCCTACACCAGTGTTTCTTAACCGTATTGAAAGAATCGCCCTCTTCACCGCTGTAAAATTATCCAGCCCCCCCCCCCTGCATGCATCAAGTTTTCATCAAGTTGGGTTGTTAAGTTGCCGCGATTACCTCCTGTTGACTACTTGTACTCCAATAGCTGATACGGAATTTTTACCACCAGGGTGCCGAACTAAAAGAGATTTCATTCTGTTTCCAATTGCCGTGGATCCAACTGTTCGCGAATAGCTCTGTGTTCGCTCCCCACTTTCTGATAAATACTCTTGTACAAATTATGGTGTAATAAATCTGTAAATATTATCAAAGTTTTGCTTATTTAATTTACACAAGCAATACACATTCACACATGCCCCCATAAGTTCGTATCTACATCTTGTGACACATGCTTTTCAGGCTTTGCTATTGGCCGATAAAATGAAGAAATTACAACATGGGATTTAACTTTATGCTCTGTTTTATATTATAGGGAACTTGCATTTTATTACTAAGCGAGCCATCTTAGTTTGATGGGGAGTTGTGTTATGAAATTACTCTTAGTTGGTGTTATTTTTAGATTGCTAATCTATTGTCATTATGTATGGATGCCTTAACTGCATTCTCTAGAGATATTTCAGTGTCATTACCATATTCCAGTGTATTTGACCTCCTAACGATGGCCATTAGACTGCCATCAATCAAGTTAATAGCTGTATATCGATACTACTTGATAACATTATTAATTTCCAACTAAACTGGGTCAGCAACATAGGTATTAGTAGCAGAGCTAATGCCTTTACTTTGGTCATGCATTTAATTCAAATAGTATCTCCACTTAAAGACATATTAGTCCAGGCGCACACAAGCAGCTTTAGTTTAGAGCACAAATGGGCAACCGCCGAGCTATTTTGTCCGGCCCTGATTCATCTCGGCGAAGTAATAGAGAAAGAAATAAATAGTTCCAGGGAGAGATTTTTAACGTTAAATTTTAATCAGTATATAATATTAATATTTTGTCATTCATTGTATAAATAAATAAAAACATATGAGAAGTAGCAACGTGTTTTATTTAATTTAATATTAATTTACTATGTTTAATAATTTGGTCTGGCCCTTGACTCGAAGACAGAATGATAATTTGGCCCCAGACCTAGTAAAGGTTGCCCATGCCTGGTTTAGAGCAACCGAGTTGGTGGCTACCACCTGCTTGTATTGTTATTTTATTTTTATGTGTATACTGCACAAGAGTCCCAACTGCTCCCGTATGAAGCCAGTGGAACTATGGCTTCCCCGATTGGAGTATGCTGTGAGGCTGAAGGTAGTGAGGAAGGGAAGGGTATGGGGAAGAGGAAGGTGGGGAAGAACCTGGCTATTCAGATCTGTTCACCAAACACAGCTAAAGCCATTTCAAGCAATGCTTCAATTCTGAATGGTGGTCTTACAACAGGGCGATACTAAAGAGTATCCGCGAAAAGGGATTCCCCCTTTCCAATAAGAAAAAATGGTTTTTACGATGAAAAAGTGAAATTGTGAAGTATATCTTATATTTTTTAATATTTGTAGTTGTAAATGTGTATTTTTTTTAAATAGAAGCATTACATATCATTCCTTACTTGTGTATGTAATTGCAAAACGAATCAATAAAATTTGATGATATTTGTCCAAGTTATTGCATTTTTATCGAATACCATACTTTTTATATAAAAAAACAAAATATCTGAAATTTTTGTACATTCTTGCAAAAAAAGCATAGCACTAAAATGGATAAATTATTACAAAACTCAAATCAATCAAATAAAATTTACTTATATAAGCCTGGATTTGAACCCACAACCTCCGGATTGCCAGTCTAGAGCCTCACTACTCTACCACGGAGGCTATCAAATGTACCTTACGCCGAAACTTCACCGGTTTATGCAACCCACTGTAATTTTTTATAAAATATGTGTATTGAACTGAGAACTTTAATGAAAAATATTATAAATAATGTCATCCATGATCATCATCATGATCATGAATCGGTCATCAGTCAGAATAATAAAAGAGTACAAGACATGTAAGAATATAAATGAAGCAAGGTGTGTGTGTGCGCCAAGTTAAAGTTGTGTCTAGAGCCTAACCCTGAGGTATTATGGCTAGTATTATTATGTAATGTGTTTCGTTTCTTTCAAATGACTAATCACTGTTTAATCCCTTAGATCTGCCGCGCAACCACCCCGAGAGCTACCACTTCTACATGTGGAACAACTTCTTCAAGCACATCGACATTGACCCTGAGAACGTGCACGTGCTGGACGGCAACGCACCCGACCTGGTGGCCGAGTGCAATAACTTTGAGAAGAAGATCGTGGAGGCGGGCGGCATTGAACTCTTTGTCGGAGGTTGGTACTTGCACCACTACACTACTCAGAAGTCTGATAATTTTGTTTAAATATTCACTCCATGCAGGAGGCCCTGAGAGAAATCATTTACCTATAGTCCTGCACAGATTGTGATCGCTCATTTTGATCCAATAATGAATGAACACGGTTTGCAATATTTGTCTATGATTTAATTTATATTTTATTCACAAGTTCGACTGTAGTCAATATTAAGACATAACTACGGGAATAGCTTGGTGGACGATGGAAATTGGGAAGGAATTTGACTTATCTTAATTTTTACACTGCACGTTTTTGTGAGAATTCGTATTATGGCACTGAGGGATCACTGGGTTGATCACTACACAAGTTTCCATAAAACACTAACTGATATAATGTTGCAAGGTCATTCAGGTGTGTGTCATCACTGTGATAATGGGGCAGGTAATTGGGTAAAAGGTTATTTTTTTTATTTTTTTTATATTTTTTATATTTGGGAAAGTTGACAGCAAATCATAAATTACACAATAATACAATTATAAAATGGTTAATTATACCAATTATAAACTTTCCACAGATAATAATAGTAAATTAATGTGTGACATTATAAAGGTGTTTACTTAATTAGTTCATTTTTAGTTACATTATGTGAGGGGGGGAGGAGAAATATAGGATAAGGATTAAAAGGCTAAGGACGCGAATATATAGGGGGAGGGGTAGATTGAACTTCCTAGTTTGAGTCATGTCGCTTAGTGGGATTTTGTTTTATGTCATGTAACGTCGAGTTAAAAATGTCAATGTGGTAATAATTTAAGTTGAATGAATGTGTGGATCTGTAGATAAATGAATTATGTTTGGAGTTAGTCTTGCAAAGAGGAAGATTAAAAGTAAGCGACTGTCTACTGTTGCGATTAGGAACGTGGAATGATAGGCGTTGAAGAAGATCAGGACTATCGATTAAGTTATGTATAATTTTAAATAACATTACCGAATCTACATTACTTAGTTGGGGGAATGAAGGAACATATCGTCAGTATACTGGTAAAACCAGCTAAATGACAAAACTTGCCGAAATGAGTTAAAAATGCCGTTTTGTTCAGTTTTATGAGCTCTATCGACTGTTAAAACCCACAACATCCTACGATGGTTCGTTTGAAAGTTAGAATTTTCTAAAAACCTCTAACCCTCTTGTTACCCAAAAATGTATTCCGTTGAAAACAATTAAATCCCTTTAGTGGAAACTTTTTTCAAATATCTTCTATGAAAACAATTTATAACACTTTAATTTTTTTTATGGGTTTGTTTCACTTTGCCGAACGAATAATATTATATCACGTAAAACCATTTAAATGACTTTAGCGTTATTTATTTATTCATTACATGCACGTTCACAGGAAATAATTTCAATTAAAAAACCCTAAATTACTATAACCGGTATGAATTGTTAACACGGATAAACGAAATGATTTTTTGTTAACAGTTGAAACCAGTTAAAGTCTTATAAGTGTTTTGAACGGACAATGTTGGTGATTTTAAAATGAAGAGTAATGACAGTTAAAATACGTTAAATGCAAATAAGTGATTTCAACAGACTATTATAGCGAAGTTTAAATAAATTAAGACCTTCTAAGGTGCCCAAGCCAGCTAATTGTGATAAATGCCAGTACAGATGCAACACGAACTTTACTTCGGATGAACGTAATATACTTTGTAGACACTACTGGCAGCTTGACTTCAAAAGCAAGAAAAATTTCTTGTTAACAAATTTGCGCATTCAAGAACCAAAGCGCATTCTGGCTATCAGACCCAAAAAACAAAGATCGTATGCAAAAAAATGTTTTTTTCCCAAAGGGAATGACAAGATAGCAGTTTGCCAAAATTTCATGATGAAAACTCTCTGCATATCACCAGACGTTATAAAACTTGCAATCAAGAATAAAAATGCACAGGAGTTTTACACTCAAGATGACAAGAGAGGCCAAAAAGAGCCTCCACATAAAACTAAGGCGGACATCTTTAATCATGTGAAATCACACATTGAATCATTTCCAAGCATGGAGTCTCACTACGTGAGAAAATCGTCACATCGTAAGTATTTGGACAGCTCTCTGTCCATAAGAAAAATGCATGCTTTATACTTGGAGCATTGCAAAGAAACGGATATTACCGAACCTGTTACAGAAATAACATACCGACGAATATTTTCAAAGAATTATAATCTAAGTTTCTTCGTACCAAAGAAGGATCAGTGCCTAATTTGTACAAACTATGTAAAGGCTAGTGATAAAAGCAAATTAGAAGAAAACTACAAAGAACACATGAAAAGAAAAGATATTTGCAATACGGAGAAGGAAAAAGATAAAGAGAGGTCTAACAATGAAAACAACTTCATGTCGCTAACATTCGATCTACAGGCAGTTTTACAAATCCCAAGCGGAAAAGTCGGCCTTCTCTACTATGTAAGAAAATTATGTGTGTATAATCTTACATTATACTGCCCCCAACAATGCGTACTGTTTTCCATGGTCCGAAATAAACGGAAAGCGTGGGAGTTGCGAAATCGGCTCTATCCTGTACTACTACCTCAAAAATTACTAACCGGACAACATTAATGAAATAAGCTTGTTCTCCGACACATGCGGAGGGCAGAATTGAAACCAATATGTAGCAGTAATACTACTTTGGGCCGTTCAACACATTGAGCACATCAACATAATTGAGCAGAAATTTCTAGAATCTGGTCACACATATATGGAAGTAGATTCAATGCATAGTAGCATAGAACATGTTAAGAAAAACTCTTCTGTGTATACTATGCATGATTGGGTTAATATCTTCGAACGAGCTAGATCACAAAAAAAGCGCAAAATTGACCAAAAAATAGTTACCGTCAAGCCATACAAAGTTAAAGAGTTCAAACATGATGAATTCATCGACTTGAAAGACCTCGCTGACAAGGTTATGATAAACAGAACGAAGGATGACCAAGGCAACCAAGTTAGATGGTTAAAAATAAAAAGATTGAGGTATGTGAAAGGAGAAACGGAAAAAATCTTCTTCAATTATGACATGTCTGACACATTTCATCACATAAATATTGCAGAAATTTTTAAAGCACCTAACAGAAAATTAATTACAAGATCTTCTCTTAATTCACCTGGCCCACAAATAAATAATGTTTCCAAAGTTATTCTCCGAGACTTAAAACAACTCTATGCTGAACCACTGGCGATAAGTCAGGCCAAGAAAAATGACTTACTGAAACTATGTCAAAAGGGAATTATCCCTGAAGAATTACATGGATGGTACAATGGACTCCGCACTAATATCGATCTGAAGGATCGAGTTCCAGAGCCCGCTGATGATGAATGTGAGCTTGAAGATAATGGTACTCAAGAATAATGCATTCTTGCCTTAATTAATGTTACCTTTAAATATCGAAATAGTTTCATTATTTTATTTTTTCTTTGAACGCTTTTTATGATTTAGGTACATAAGTAAAAATGTCATTTTGTATTTTTTTTTAAAATTTTTTTTTGTATTAACAATAAAATTCTCTGAATAATGGTTTAATTCCTCTCCAAATTAAATCCTCTGAAGGTATTTAACGTTTTCTTGAGCATTAAATTCAAAGTACTGGCTTATATTGTGTACTGATAAAACCAGTTAAAATCCCACCATTTTATCTTTAGAAATTTTTTTTTGGGGTTAAACATTTTATTAAGTTGAAATGATTTATGAAAATTATAAGTTAATTAAACTATAAATATAATAGCATTTTACAGAATTGAAAATTTAGAATGCGAACATGACTTTTACACAGTCAAACTTTCAAATTGATTTTTCTCAAAATCGTCATTCATGCACTTAGTGGGTTTTATCAGTACACCGACGATATGTTAAAGGGTTAATATGTTGAGAACATTTGCGTATATATAGTCTTATAGACTTTTATGAGTTTTTGTCTGTGGTCGGAAGCGGTTACCGAATCATACTATTTCCGATTACCATATATTTCTAGGAATCGGCCCCGACGGTCACATTGCTTTCAACGAGCCCGGCTCCAGTCTGGTGTCACGTACGCGCGTCAAGACCCTGGCTCAGGACACCCTGGAGGCGAACGCTCGCTTCTTTGGCAACGACATCAACAAGGTGCCCAAGCAGGCGCTCACAGTTGGCGTCGGCACTGTCATGGATGCTAAGGAGGTTTGTTACATTTTTTTAATGCTCCCAAATTAATTTGAAAAAGGCTAGAAAATTGAACATATGGAAGTAAAAAAAACTATTAACTGGAATACTTTATTGAGCTTGAGACAATCGTAAGATTCAATAGGTCCTAAAGACTATGATGGGATGCATCATTTTTTTTTATTTTTTTATTTTTTTTTTTTATTTATTGAGTAAATTTTTTTACAATAAGTTTATTTCATTCTAATATTACATATTTTATATACTCTCCTAAAAAAGCAAGTGCTTGTGTTTAGGAGAGGACAACTTGATAATAACTTTTCTTCTTTTTTTTTTCAAATCCTTATAAAAAACTTAAAAACTTAACTTATGAATAGATTTATAATATAACAAACTTAAGAACTTAACTTATGAATAGATTTAGACTTAATAACATATTTTTTAAAGATTAATAAGGGTAATTAAACAAAATATATATATAGGATGTACATAAAACCTTTGGAATAACAAACAGTCAAAAACATATCTAATAAAAGTTAAAATTATATGGTGGGACTACCAAAATATGATTTAATTTTTTTTTTATATTTGTCGTAATTTTTTTCTGTTCGTATATCGGCGGGTAATTGATTAAATAATTTTATTCCTTTATATACATAGTGATTCTGTGCTGTTGTGGTTCGTATGGGTGGTATAGTTAGTCCACCAATAGAAGTATTCCTTATGCTAATATTTAGCAGTGGGGTAATATTTTTTTAAAATATATCTTTGTGTAGCTGAAGTAGTGCTATTTTTTCGTAAATTTTTGTAAGTGGGGGAACAGGGAATTCTTGGAATACGTTTATTGTTGGGTAGTAATACGGTTTTTTTAGGATAATTTTTATAAGAATTTTTTGAATTGTTTCGAGTGGGATAAGGGATGATTTATATGCACCCCCCCAAGCTATGATTCCATATTGTAATACCGAGTGCGCAAGTGCAAAGTAAATTTCTTTTAATATTTTTAATGTGATAGTATTTCTAAGTCTGAAAAATATATATATTAGTTTTCTCATTCTGTCTATTGTGGAGTTTATTTGATTTTTCCATTTAATGTTATTGTCGATAATTATTCCAAGATATTTTATTTGTTCTTTACTACTAATATGTATACAATTTGAGTTACAGGGTGTGATTTTAAGTAGACAGTTTCTGTCGTGAACTTTAATGTTTACATTTATATTTGAAATATGTTCTGTTAGGCTCAGAGGTAGAAAATGAGTTTTTTCAACATTTAAAGAAAGTAAGTTTTTGTCAAACCATTTTTTAATGATATTTATTGCATTATTTGCCGATATTTCGGCTTCTTTCCAAGAGTTTTCTTCAATTGTTAATACTGTATCATCCGCATAAGATATAATCTTTCCGACGATTGGGAGTTCAAAAAGTTCATTTACATATAATAGAAATAGTATTGGGCCCAGTACAGTTCCTTGTGGGATTCCAAAATTAATTTTTTCCATATCACTTAACTCGTTATTTATTTTCACTTGCTGTGTTCTTTGATATAAATAACTATTTATCCACGATTTAGCTTTGTCGGTTATTCCTATATTATTTAGTTTGTTGATTAATTTTGAGTGTGAAACACTGTCAAAAGCTTTACGGAGGTCAATGAATATACTTAAGCATTTTTTCCCTTTATCCAATGCTTTATAAATAACTCTAGTTAATTCCGCTATTGCGTCTTGTGTGCTCATTTTTTCTCTAAAACCGTATTGACTAGGATTAATACACTTTTTATTTTCCACATAATCTACAATTTGTTTTTTTATTACTCTTTCGTATATTTTAGCTACATTGGATATTAACGATATTGGGCGGTAATTGTTTATTTCTTTCGAATCTCCGGATTTATACACAGGTGTTACAATGGCTTTTTTGTAATTTGATGGGAATATTCCATTTTCAATGCTTACATTAATTATATGAGTAATTGGTTTAGTTAGTGAGTTAGAACATTTTTTTAGGATTTCTGTAGTTACACCATCATATCCAGGTGCAGCACCGTTTTTTAGTGATTTTATTATGTTTTCAATAGTTTCCTCCGTAATCGATTTAAAAACTGATAGATTGTTTTCACTTAGTTTATCTTCATGTATATCATCTGGTTGATAATTTTGATCAATTTTGTAAGCAAGTTTTTGTCCGACGTTTACGAAAAAATTATTGAAAATATTTGCACACTTCTTTGATTCGTGGATAGCATTTAATGTGGTTCCATTGTTGTTTATAAGATTTATAATTGATTTATTTTTCTTATTTTTATTCATTATTTCGTTTATGGTGTTCCATGTTTTTTTAGTGTTTTCTTTTGAAAGGCTTATTTTTTCTTTGTAATATTTTTCTTTCGTATCTTTAATAATTTTTGTGAGTTTATTTCGAAATATTTTATATTCAGTTTTAATGTGATTATTGTTTGGTTTTTTTTTTGTTTGAATGAAGAGTTTTTCCTTTTTCCGGATGGATATGATTAGACCTTGCGTAATCCATGGTTTAATTTTCCTTAATTTAGCATTAGTTTGGAGATTAATATAGGTGGTACAGTCAGCGATATTAGTAGTTAATGTTTCTTCAAAAAAATTTGCACATGTATCAGGGTTTTGGCAATTTAATATTGATGTCCATGATTCATTGCGTAATTTATTATTTAATTTATGATAGTTCAGTTTAGAAATGATTTTAATATTTTTTCCAGGATCATAAATTTCTGAGTTTTTACATAGATCATAAACAAATATATTCGTATGATGATCTGTTATATCGTTTTTCCATATGATAGATTTAATTTTCTCTGTGTTTTTAATATTGGTCCAAATATGATCTAGGCACGATGGTGCTTGTTTTGCAATTTCTCTTGTGAACTTATTTATACATGATATAAAATTCATTTCATTCATCGTGTTTATATATTCAATTTTATTTTTACAGTGATTATTTGGGCCAATATTAATATTCATGTCACCTATTAATATACAATTTAAAGTATTCTTATCATGTATGTATATGTTCAAGTTTTGGAGCTTCTTGTGGAAGTGACCCAGAGGCAAACCGAGGAGGTGGCTAGGGTACGTGGAAGAGGCTTGGAGCAGGTAGTGAAAGATTGAGGTGTATGGCAAGGGAATTTGTGGAGTTGGTCAAATTCCACCCTGGGTTGTACATAGTGATGATAATGAAGTGCAATCTGCCTGTTTACAAATTATTATTTGATATTTGCTTTTTAGGTACATACTTGAAACCTGATCTGATTTTGAAGTCTGTTTTTTTGTTATAGTTGTAGTTGATTTGTTGTATATTTTCCAATTTAAATTTCAGTAAATTGTCCATTAGCTCCACACAGAGGGCCCAGAGGAAAGAACATTCTCTCAGGGCCTGTATCATCTTTGAGGTTGCTGTGTGGAAGGTTTTTTTTTGGGAAAGGAAAGTTTTGGGAATTAAAAAGTTGGTAAAAATCTGGAGTTCAGTGTGTCCAGTAGTGACGGTCGTATGCATCCATCCCTCCCATTGCAATGCAAGGCTGAGAGCCCAGCTGGAGAGGTCAAGGTTAGGTCTCCCTCAAACAGTCTCTCAATCCGGCCTGCCACGCAGTAGATCGGGAGAGGCAGTTTGAGGGAGAGCCTTAGGCCTTTCCAGCCAGATTCTCTCAACCCATTGCCTTGCAAAGAAGTGGAACCTAAATTCATATGTTTGTCATTCCTGTAAACACTGACTTCCAGAATCCTACCCACCCCACATACCCTTTTCCATGGGCGCCTTGCAGAGAAGTGGAACCTAAATTCATTTGTCTGTCATTCCTGTAAACACTGACTTCCAGAATCCTACCCACCCCACACACCCTTTTCCATGCCCAGAATTTCCTCTCCTTTCTTTCCTTAAAAAGAGTGAAATTATTTTGTTCAAGACTTCCTGTAGAATTGATGTAAAATAAAAATTGTTTTTGCTCTTTAGGTGATGATCCTAATAACAGGCACCCACAAGTCGTTTGCTCTCTACAAGGCCATCGAGGAGGGTGTGAACCACATGTGGACGGTGTCGGCCTTCCAGCAGCACCCACACACACTCATGATCTGTGACGAGGATGCCACCCTCGAGCTGAGAGTCAAGACTGTCAAGTACTTTAAGGTTAGTGGCAATCCATTCTATTGGGAACTGAGCGCCTGGGAATTTAAGCAAACTTATTGATTGTGAGTTTTAGCAATGTGTGATTTAGTTTCACAACAAAACAGTATTAAAACAGAATGGTAACAAAACGAAACAGTAACATAACAGAACAGTAACAAAACAGTACAGTAATAAAACAGTACAGTGACAAAACGGAAACATAAACAAAACAGTGCAGTAACAAAAAGGAGCAGTAATATAACACATTAGTAACCAAACAGTACAGCGACACAATGGAACAGTAACAAAACATAACAGAATAATAACAAAATAGAATAGTAACAAAACAGATTAGTAACAAAAAAACTAAACAGAACAATAACACAAACGAACAATAACAAAACTGAACAGTAACAAAATGCAACAGTATAAATACAGCAGTAACAAAACAGAAAAATGAAGAAAAATAACAAAAAAAACCTATCCTAATTAAATAATTGGTAAAATTTTGGTAAACATGTTACTGTTCTGTTTGATGTTAAGGCGATGTACCACGTCATGTAAATTCAGACACAAATATCTAAATGTTTTACGATCATTTCCTAAATAACGGTCAGTGGTTGAGTGGGCATCGCGTTTGGGTCCCACCCAGGCGTTCCATGTTCGATTCCTCGGCTAGCTAAGTCCTCCATCAGGCAACATTTTCGGCTTACTGTGGCGGTAGTAGGAGACTTTCAAATATTGTCAGGTTATTTGTAATCCGGGAATGTTTGACTTTCTTTTTACAAAAAAAAAAAAAAACTATTTTGCCACATAAAATCATAGCCGAAAAGGTATTCGTACCAAGAGGGATGTAAAGGTCAAGATGTGTTCTACTTATTATTTAATTACAGATTCTAAAATACATTAAAAAGCTCTAAGCGATTAAATTTTCAAAACAAAAGCACGTGATTTTGTAGTGCATCGCCTCCCTTACAACTGTCTTCTATACTAGCGGCTAAATTCTAAAAAATGTTGCGCATTATAGGATTCAATTGACCATTAATTATTGCATAATATTTTTATGTAAAATTGGCTGTTAATGTTAAGGGCTGTTCTTTAAAGTGTGAATGGATGAAAATGACGAGTATAGTGGTGTTTTTGGACCAAGTGTTTTGGGGAGATATTGAAAGCTGGTGATGGTTTTGACTGTTTGATTTTTTGTTTATTTATTTTGTGATTATCTCATAACTATCCCAACTGAACCCAGAACCCAAAGAAAGTATATTTTTCTTCTACGCCCCCTCCCCCCCACCAAACATGGCGCCTGCAAATTAGTGTTGAGTACCTCATACAAGATGCTTTACAAATGTAAAATGTCCCACCACCTCAGAAAATATATTTGTTCCAACTGTTTTTATTTGTATTACTATAACACGTTTTGTTTTAGTACAAATATTTTGTATTACTATAAATGTTTTGGGGTGACGAGGTGGTTAGCATTGTATTTCGTGTATGCGACATTTTTGTATTATAGCCCTAATACAAGGGCTGCTCACTAGCTTGTGTCGCTCTCCATAAAAAAATGGCCCCATTTTTAAACGCTCGGGATCTCAAAAATTGCGTAAAAATAAATTGAATTGTTGTTCACTATTAGCCCGCTATAATGGCGGTAAGTTTTGAAAAAAAAATTGATTTCGTGATTTGGAAAAAAAAATTAAACAAAGTGTCCATATTTTATATTTTGTACTAAACTTAATTTTTATTCCACAACTGCAGTATAAAGAACACAAAAAAAAATTTTTTTTGAAACATATGCGTGTTTGTTAAAAATATAAATGGAGAAAATAACTTTTTTCTGGATAAAATCAGTATTCTTGTTGCCTTACCTTGTTTGCATAAACTTGATTTTTTTTCTCAGCTATACGCATTTTTTAATAACAAACAAACATTAAAAGGTAAAATTATTGAAAAAATTAAAATAATTTAAAAAAATGTTTTAGGCTTTTTTTCTGAATTTAAATGCATTTTAGCGGGCTCGTAAGCATTTAAAAAAAAAAAATTAAATGCAGTTCTCATTTTCTTTGTAAGCCGCAACTTTTGAGACCCCGGGCGTTTCTGAATTCAAAAGTTGAAATAATTGACACACCCTTCTGCTCACACCTCACTCTTCAACACCTCACCTCAGTATTTGAGTATATCAAACAAACTCATTGTGAAATGGTATCACCAGTACAAAGAAAGTGCCGCATAAAAAATGGATTAGGCCCAAGGTCAAATCAATAAATACATTGTTAATTCTTATCATTCTGATATAAAATTTTGTCATAAAATCTTTCGAAATTTTACGACGGAAACCTTATTGCATCAAATGTAGATCTCAACAAAAAGAGCTGAATTATTTACAGAGTTATATCTACCGCCCCAAATAATATTAAAATTGTTCACCGTAGCACTTTTAACTCTTCATCGCCATACAAGCTCCCAATTTAGGAGGCGAGTATGAGTACCGCCGCCCCGGGAACCATATTTTGGATAACCAACACCTCTGCCATTGTTCAGCCCAAGCGGTTCGCTTGTTTGGTGATTTAGCAGAGGTTCTCGGGTTCGTGGGGGTGAGGTTTGTCCGGGTCTTGGCGGTGGATGGATCTGCCCACCTGCTGTGTGGCAGGCCGGATCGAGACAGACTGGTTGAGGGAGGTCTTTTGACTTTTCCAGCTGGACTCTCTCGATCCATTGCCTTGCACCCAATTGGAAGGATGGATTCATACGTTCGCCATTCCTAGACACACTTCCTTAAAAGTCCCTCCACACAGCATTCCCTAAGATGACACAGGGAAATTATTTTCTTCAGGGCCTCCTTGGTGAAGCTAATGTAAAAAAAAAAAATATTCGTCGCTGGGTCTGTAATATCTTCATTATGAAAAAAATTATATTTTACAGGAGAGTGAAAAAAGCAATTACATATGAAGCAGGAAAATGAAGTTGAACCTCTAAATAATATTTATTTATATTAATAATTATTATTAATGTACACAATAAATAAAAATAAATTGAAGTCTCCCTTTTTCACTTTGGATGTTTTACGGGCCCAGCGAAGGGACATTGCTAGTCATTCAGTTTTAGTATGGTGAAGATATCTTTCTAAATAAAAAAAAGTACCTAGACAATTATTATTTTTTAATTTGCCAGTGATCTTTGGGTGAGCTGATTCTTAGTTTGTTACTAATGCTTTATTCTTAATTACTAATGATTAGTTTGTTGCGGGTAAATTAGTAGCCATATTATTCTTATATTGATTTTATTATATTTAATTATTTATTGACTTCTATCCAATCTACAGTAACATTCAATCTAAAATTTGTTAGGAATTAATGTTCAGGGTGGTCACAAACTCTAGGAAAAACATGCAGTCAGGGTATTTACGGATTTTATTACCGTTATGTATTTTCAAATGGCTAAATCCTGAATAATCAAAAAATAGTATTGCTCATCTAATTTGCCTAGGGGTTTTTCATGGATGTATTTACAAAAAATTGATTATATATTTGATTTATTAAAATAACGATTTATAAGCGTGACAATTCTTTTTGATAATGCTTTCGAGGGGCGAAATGGCTATCACATTATATCATATAACATTATTATGTTGCGATTTTATAATCATGTTCCCAGATTGAATTTATTTTTAGCCTATTTTTACTCATCGGGACATGATATATTATTATGTTATAAATTGATTGTTTCTTCAATACATATGTAAATAAATTACGTAAATAAAAAACATTTTAAAAAGTTCCCGTAGGTGGTCTAATAATTATATATTAATTGTTATTTCTTCCAACTAACCAATATTTTAATACCATATTATTTTATATATTAATCCTGATGTTTAAGATAATCTTTGCAATAATTTTGAAAATATCTGCCAAAAAAATTTCAAGATAATTTCTTTAAAGTTTTCTCTTGCCATCTTGAAAATTGCATATCCAAATAACTAGAATCGTGGATTGCCCAATATCAATACTTTTACAATAATAATACAATTTTAATACGATATCAATATGAATTTGGCTGGTAGTATGAACACCCATTAAAGTGCATATTTTTATATGTTGAGCCGTGGCCGTGGCGGTGGCGGCTCATGACTTTAGAGCGAGGTAGAGTGCTAGGATTGAAAAATACCACATTATTGATGTAGTAATTGTAGCCGAAAATGATTATTTATTTATTTTTTAAATATAATGTTTTGTATGAAAATTTGGAGCAATCTTTATACAAAACATTAAATTTGAAGTTAGCCTAGAAGCTACGGTGGTTTACAGGGCCCGCAGAAACTTCAGATTGTACATAAATGCTGACCCTGTAGATATTGCAAGTGCGCCCCACTGTTGAATTTGGCAGCCACCTGTGGTCTGGAGCACCAAAATACCTGAAAAAACTCTTAACTCTGTGCAGAAACTGGCGGTCTGTTTGATAGATTCCTCTATCTTAACAAACGGATTGCAATCTTTAGAGCACGGGTGTCAGATAGGTATACTATCCTTGTTTTACCGGTATTACAAAGGAAGATGCTCCGAGGAACTAGTATTACTGATCCCTTCGGTACCGGTGCATAGTAGGGAAATACGCCAAATGCGCACCCAACATATGTGCATGGTTGACATTTGTCATATGAGAAGAGGTTGCTTCTACGACACGTTCTTGAGTTCAACAGCTCGACTGTGGATCAATTTGCTGGTCTCTGTGTTTCCTCCCTCCTATAACATGGGTATCTTCATTCATTCCACTCCTCACAGAGACCCTCCACACGGCATCTTCAAAGATGATATAGGCCCTGAGGGAAATTATTTTCCTCAGGGGCCTCCTTTGTGAAGTTAAAATAAAAAAAAAAATTGTAAACTGTGAAAACACTGCCGCATTCCGCTACACTTTAAATAGGCATACTTTTTGAAAAGTACACTAATTTTAAACTTAATTATCACAAGAACCATCAGTTTCAGTTGTGATAGACGGAAAAATTTGCATTAAAAATACGATTTTCATTCAAAGTTAAAAATTACCCATATAAAACATCTCCTTCGCCGCCATGATTTTTTGTATGGATTTGACATTTGCGAAGTTTCGTTTCAAACTAAATATGCATGTATGTATTACTTAATTTAAGTACCTAAACTAAGAACCTAATAACCTATTTTGTGTATGTAAATAGTTGTTTCTTGTAGTAATTGTTGAATTGAAGTGTGATTGCCATAATCTGTGCTTAAAAGTGCGGCGGCATTTTCACAAATAAATAAATAAGTAAATAATTCGGCTACAAGCTACAGTGATATCGAACTGAACTGTTACTACAAACATCGTATTTTCAGCTACAAATGTTGTATTTTTCAATGTTAGGACACTAAAAAGTCACGATCCACCACTGGTGTTGAGTAACGGTGATGAAGAGTCCTTAATGAAAATGTTACCATGTGTATTTTGTTCACCAGGCACTAAGCGGAGTCCATCAGAAGTTGATTGAAGAAGGTATTCCATTGGCTTTGCAACGATCCATCCACTAGTCTAAACTCAACTTCAATAAACAACACATCACACCCTTATTAACAACCACACACTTATTTTAAGGCTTTGTGTATACAGCTAAACTCACTTTAGCTACAATTGAATGTCAACAAACAAATATAATTATATTACAAAGAAAATTGACAATAATTATTTTTGAAAGGCAAATATTTTATTAACTGTAGTGTTTAGACAACAGTTCTCCAACTCGCCTTGGAAGGAGATTACTTATTTGGAAGGAATAAAGTTCTTTTGTATTAATCTGGGATTTATTTGATACTTCGCGTGTACAAGTGGTGACCACGATAGTCGGCCGATCTGGAAACTGGCTAAATGGAATCTGATGCGAATGAACTCCTAAAGACTGCGCCCGGGCCCTTAATCCCTCTAGTGCCCAAACTCCCAACTAAACTAACTGCCATCTAGCGGACTTTTGGGACAGCTCTTAACACTGCCCTCTATGTGACAAACTCGGAAGCTTTTTGATATATGTACCACATTAACACTTTCAGCTTCATAAATCCTACAGTAATTATATATAATATCCCACGATTTTTCACAAGTCTGCAGTAATAATTTGACTAACTCAGTGTAAATCTGAAGGGAGTTTCGCTGTATACACGTTTTTATTAAATTGAATGTTTGTTTTTGCATATAAAATATCATTTTTAGTGTATTGTTTTATTTTGTGTGTAGACTTTGCTTTATCACATTTTTTGGGCATGTTTTACAATAAATTCAACTACTTTATTCATAAAATAATACTGAAGATTTATATTATATTCAAATTATAATTGACCTAATTTCAAATCTTTTATCTTTTGATTTGAATGAAGATTGCACTTATCTTTTTGTGAATTGTTATATTTCTTTCTGAATTGTTTATTAAGATTACAATAATTATGTATATGTATTTACATTCAATTTTATAAACATCATCATTATTAATTATTATTGTCAAATGTTTATTAACAAATTCATTCCCCAGTGTCTGATTAATATTATTTTTTGTATTTTTGCTTGTTTTAAAATTATGTTATAGAATGAAACAATTTTATTTTTAACTGTTTTGACAATTATTTGCTTCTTGTATGCTTAGATTATTATAAAGTTTTGATGACTGCTTTATATAAATATTTTTATTAATGAATATTGATTTATTTTCTTTGAAAAAGTGCCTTCTAGACATAGATAATAGAAATAAGGGAGATGGGGCATGTTTATTTCAAGCTAAACACTAAACGCTTTCACTGACGCTGTTGCTTCGATTGTTTGTGCACTTTGGTTGTATCTCGCCAAAAGTCGCTACGCTTCCATGCAATATCTCTTTGTTTCTATTATCTTTGCTTTTAGTGCTACACATATTTGTGTATGCATTTGTTCTAAAGACTATTAAAAGAGTGCCTTATATTCCTGATATTATGAAACTAAAATTTAGCTTTATAAATTAGCTTGTTTTGCAAATTTAAAACATAACTACTTTAATAATATAAGTTCAATTTATTCTGATTTGAAATAAAAGTGATTTGGACTCCTAGGCCTTAGAGAGGACAATGAAATTTGATTATCTGTTCAAGAAAGAATTTCGATATTTGAAAAAGTTTGATCAATTTCCTCAGAGTAAGGGAATTTCGAGCTTTCTTCGAGGCACATAGTAACACACTCCTGTCAGTTAATCTCTTCAGTTACTTTAGCATTTTGAAAATGAGAGGTGTTTCGCATCAAAAACTACTTATTTTTTTAGTTTTTAAGCAAAATATGATTGAATCAATTGCTTAGAATTTTAAAGACTGATGTAAATTTTGTTTTGTGTTTGCATGAAATTTGTATTTAATATTCCACAATCCATTTTTGCACTTCTAACAATATCCATGTTTGTTTGTGTTGTGTTTTGATGTTAATTAATTTAAAAATTGAATCATTGTATTTTATTATTATTTTGTCGCCCGTAGAAATGGTTCACAAATAACATAAATGCAAGTCAACTTACAAAACAGCTTTCTTTTGCTAACAATAAAGAAATATATATTTTCAAAAGTGCTTGATTATCCGTGAACCGTTTCTAGATGATCCCATTTTATGTAGACAAGTAAATTTTGTAATTTTTTAAAGTGGGATATTGGTTCATAATTCCTTGCTCTAATAATGGTTCATTTTTTTGCAAACATTGGAAGTTTCCGTTTACTTAATTTTAAAAGACAACAATATTAAAAAAAAAACTTTAATATTTCTAATTTTTTTTAGTTCATTATGGGACCAATTAATTTGCTTAAAATTTTTAAAGTAATGCATGAAATTTTTATTTTTTGAATTTTTATTTTTATTGTGCGTTATTAAAATAAAATATAATATTAATGTTCATAAATACTGCCCATAAAAATATTGTTGTTTTTTTTCAGAACTTGTGGAGTGTCCATAGCAAGTTGATCGAACAAGTTGAATGAGAAAAGATATATTTGTACCAACAATCGAACAACTTCCACAATATAATCTCTTTACAACAATATTATAATTTTTGTAAGAATAAAATTTTTCTGCAATGTTTAATTTAAGGTCTAGGTTTCTAGTTCATATTATTTTTTTAGCTTTTATATAATATTTTTATGAATAAAGTTTATATATTTTTAGGAATAAACATAATGTAATGCATATTATGTATTTTGTTTTATTTACCAATTAATTCTATTTTTCACATTTATATAAATAAATATGTATTTCCATCTTGTTTCAGAGCTGAAGGTAGTTTCAGTACCATCCTGGTGAGAACCATGCAAATCAAAATCTTCCTTTAACCCAATGGTTCCCAATCGGTGGTCTTTATTAATTTATTTACTACAAAACTGAATCGAAAGGTATCCAAAAGATGATTTGTAACCCCTTTGGTACCTATTAATGATGGAGAGGTAGCTGAAGATGTCCAAGAAGAGCACATTGAATTGTAAAATGATAGTAATTGCAAGGACGCATTTAATTACGCGATTAACAGTTTATCATTATTCTAACTTGCGGTCCTTGTGTCATAGTGGTCCCTGGTCAAAAAAAGGTTGGGAACCACTGCTTTAACCCCCCCATTTAATTATTTCCCTTTGGGAAAAGCACATACCTATAGGTATCTCAGAAATCATTGTACCTCCTCTTATTGTCATGTTGAGAAATATGATGTAAACGGATTTAGAAAAAGAAAACATCACACTTCATACTCAAATCTAGAAGGTAACCAAAATTTCCGATTTCAATTTTAAAAAAAATGAAACGTTTTTTATTAATTATTTTACATGAAATACATGTTTATTTCCAATAATAAAATTTAGAGGCTTATTTAATCACCTTTCAAAAACAGATTTTAGTTTTCGGATGAATTCAGAAATATTTCAATTATTTGGATTTTAAATTCTGAACTTCTGACAAAATCTCCCTGAGAGGTTAAGTTACACTCTTTTTGATTATTATGAAAAAATCGTAATTAAATTTATTATATACTTACCTAATATCACATATTTACCTCTTTGCCCTTAGCACAGTGGTGCAAAACCGGTGGCCCGTGGGCTATTTTTTATTACACTTATACTGCCTGCTAAATGCATCACTGTTTTAGTTCTCCACCCTAATAATATCCATTTTCTCTTTGGGTATAATCGGAAATTAAAAATCTTCAATAAAAATTTATATGATTTATTAAATAATGTAAATAATAAAATAATCTGCTTGCAATTCTACATGCAATTATCACATCTTAATAATTTTATTGATAATAATATCACACGGGATACAAAGTATGCAGTTAGGTACGCAAATAAAGGTTTAGCGAAATGTAGGCCACTGCGCAGTCTCACCTATCTGGAGTTAGTCAACAGCCCGTACTTAAGTCCTAGGCCGGTTAAACCCTGCGTAGCCGACACTTGTAGTATAGATACTGTAGTAGCTGCTAAAACAACTGCGCCTTCCAGATAAACTGCGTACAAAACTCGGATGTATCCAGAAGTAAATGCAACACCTCCTGCTACAGTGAAATCCAGAGGAAACATGAGGCTGTCCAAAAAAGACTGGTATCGCAAAAACCCAAAGAAAACAACGCCAGCTATATAGTAAACTGCAATCAGAATGAATGGCAACCATTTTAACCAAGCAGGAATCATATTCGGTTGGGATCCGATATCTTTAAAGATCTTTCTATCAGCTTTGTCTAACTTCTGCAAGCTTTTGAACGTGCAAATGTTATACCTGGATTCTGCTTGCTTCTTGTGAGGCTTGGGCAAGAAATCATTGATAGTTCTTTTAGTATCATCTGCAGGATTATCAGCGTCAGTCAGGTGTACATAATTAGTTTCTTTAGAGTCTGTCAGAATGAAGTTTGCTTCTCTCGATATGTTTGTGATGGCTTGTCTTCCGATAGGTTCGCTCCCGCTTCTTCTGTGTTTGATGGTGATTCCGTTGCTTCTCCTCGTTATCTCAGAGAGTTTGTCTTCGTTCTTTGGTATGTCTTCTCCCTCATCGTCGGATTCTTCCGCTTCCTTGTCGGAGTTCCTGTGCGCCAGGGTCTGCAGCTTGACGGCGATGACCATGCCTATGTTGAGGACCAGCAGCAGGTGGAGAGGGATGCCGACAGCGGCGAATATGACAGCCACTGCTCTGCCCTCGGAACTCCGTGGAACTGGGGCGCCAAATCCTGGAAAATTAACAGTGTTTATTGGAATCTCCTTATAAATGTTATTTGCTTTTACCCGGGGATTACTGAACAAAACAAATTTCTCACAGGAATTAAATGTTTTCCGGGATGAAAAATAGCCTCGGTCACTTCCCAGTCCTCCATCATCCCTATGCAAAAAATTACATTGATCTGTCGCTCTGTTGCGACGTGACACAAGGACAAAAAAAAAACAAACTTTCACATTTATTATATTAGTTAGGATTATGGAACGTCTGGCATATAAATCAAAATGCAAGTGTTTTTAAATAGAGAGTCCAGTAAGTCAACGTACGAAGGGTCAGTGGCGGACTAAGGGGGGGGGGGGGGGGGGCCCAAACGCCTCCATGTTCCCTTGATAAAATTCTAAACAAGGCCTTAAATAAAGCACCACTGTAAAAAAAAAATGTTTTTTTTTTATTTCATTTTTTGATAGATGCGCTTGTTAAGAATGCTCTCACCCACCAATTAAAAAAAAATAATATTGACGGAGATACAAACATTGGCAGGCTAAAACATGTCGGGGCCCCTAAGCAATGCACATATCGGGGGCCCTTTACCCTAGGGGCCCCTATCTGATGCGGGGCCCCTAGGCAGTTGCCTTCACGCCTAATGGATAACACGGCCCTGGCTATAGTGACTGGGTTTTCGAAGGCAGTTGCCTACATTGCCTTATGGACAATACAGCCAGAGCCGGCTTACGCATGTCGGGGCCCCTAGACAATGACCTACACTGCCTTATGGACAATAGGGCCCTGCCAGGGCGGCTTCAACATGTCGGGGCCCCTAGACAATACACGTCTCGGGGCCCCTTTACCCCAGGGGCCCCTACCCGATAAGGGACCCCTAGGCAGTGGTTAACACTGCTTTATGGACAATAGGGATTTTCGAACAGTTTAAGACTTGGTGCATGGTGCATGCAAATCAGATGTAACTAACTAACCATCATGCCGTTTCTCCGCAGGGGTAGGCAGAGAGGACGGAATGCCACACAACTCGGATCTTGGCACACACTCTTTGCCTCGTTCGCATTCATACATCGTCTCATATATGCTATTCTATTATTCCGACTTTTCACATGGCCCGACTCAAGTATCTGATTCACTTGGTCGTGCCATGTCTTCCTCGGGCGTCCCCGACTTCTACCATTCACATTTGCGTCATATATTCTCCTTACACTCCTTTCCTTGTTCATTCGATCTACATGCCCAAACCATCGGAGTCCCTTTCTTAATCTTACACATCACGCTTACATCAGACAACACCTTCCATAGCTTTTTACTGTCAACTCGGTCGTATGCTTTTTGTAGATCTGCAAAGGCACAGAAGAGTTTCTGGTTTCTTGCAAGAATATAAGCCCACTCAACCACTGACCGGTCCGAATTGTTTAAAATAAAATTACTACTACCAATCTTTTTTTTATTTTTTTTTTTTATTGATCTATATACGTGATGTTTACAATATATTATTCGATGCCTGTCTTGCTAGGGTATACCTGTGTTGAGACAGGCGTAGAGGTACATAACTACATATCATATATAAGAGTAATATAATTTACAATTAAACATAAAGATGATTGAAAGTGTGGGTAAATCACATAAAGAGAGTTTTCTTATAAATGAGGGAAGAGATACAGTACAGTAGTAAATCCTGTCAAATCTATTTATGGATTTAGATTATTTAGGATTTTATAATTTTAATTTGTTTTATATGGGTAAGGACGTATGTAGATGGATATTTCTGTCTATTTGTAGTTTATTTTACAGATGTTTGCAATAGTGTGACGACTAGTACTTATAATCCATTTCTTTATAACTTGTTTGAATTTGGTCATTGATTCGGTTTGTCTAATCGTAGCTGGTAGTGTATTGTGTAATGTCTATACACTTTTAGCTCTAGTTTCACTTACGTATTGCACTTTGTATCATTTTTATTAACTTAGGCCCTTTGCTAAAGGCTATCTTATCATTACAAACGATATAGATAGTAATAAAATAGGTAAATAATTAAAAAAGATTCGGTGGCGGACTAAGTGGGGGGGCGGAAGGGGCGGCCTCTGGTCCCCGAGGCTTCCAAACGCCTCCATTCCTTGATAAAACCCTAAACAAGGCTTTAAGCCGCCGCTACCGGAATTATTCCTTCTATCTTACATATCCCCCTTAAACATTTTAATTTTTTAAGCTCTTAAAAAAATATGTTATTTTTCAAGATAATATCTATATACAGGGTGTCCGGGGGTAAAGTGCATTAACTTCAGGAGGTGATTCTACATGATAGTACAAGTAAAAAAGATAATTAACTTTTTCGAAATTCCAACTTTTAGAGATAGTTTTGTGGTAAAAAGATAAAATTAGTCCGGCGTGTGCGGCCAGATTTATTATTTTCCGCTGTTACGATACGGACCAATCACAATCAAGTCGGGCGCCCGGCAAGCTCTCGGCAAGTAAGGTCGTACCTCACACTAAGGATTTTTAGTAGGTGTGTCTTTTTGTATGGGAAAAAAAAAGTTGGAATTTCGGAAAAAGTTGTTAATCTTTTTTACTCCTACCACCATGTAGAATCACCTCCCGAAGTTAATGCACTTTACCCCCGGACACCCTGTATATATCTGATAATATCGTCACGCCGAAACGCAAATTATATGAAATTCCCTCGATAGAAAAAAATCGCAAAGTATGCTCCAAAAATTATTATAAATACGTCTGATTCAGTTATTTTACAAGTTATATCGTTATATCCATGAAAAAAATCACAGTGTTTCTGTAAATGCTGTTTTAGATAGTCCCCCAAGAGATTTTTTCTCTATTTTAAACGAGTAATTAAACATTTTCACAATTTTCACTTTAAAATATTAGCGCACTCTCTCCAACATTCGTAATTACATATCTCTCTCATCTTCTTCTTTTTAGCGGTGATACGGCGCCTTAAGGCACCAGGACACTGTAAAAAAATGTTTGTATTTTTTTTTTTATTTCATTTTCCGAAGTTAAACAATGCTCTCACCAAATGTTGTTTACAGCATTTTATATGAAACCATTTGAAACAGTGTGTATGTTGAATTATCCTTCAGCAAAACTTTGAATGGGTTCTTCTCGAAACACTTTTAACTCGTATTTCAACCTGGTTGACAACATATTAAAAAACTATACTATACTATAACCAGGTTGAAAAACATAGTTTCGAGAAAAAAGCGTTCAAAGTTTTGCTGAAGGATAATTCAACATACAAACTGTTTAAAACTTTCTTTAATTTTTTTTTGAATTTCCTTAAAACATTAGGTGATAGCATTTAACAAATGCATCTTGTAGAAAATGAAATACAAAAAATGATAATTATTAGTATTAATTTTATACTAGGGGGGGGGGGGGGCCTCATTCAACTTTGCCGCCCCGGGCCTCTGACGGCCTTAGTCCACTACTGCAAAGGGTGGTATTTGAGTAGTAGTTTCTAAAAAAATAAGCGACTAGCAATCCGAAGGTCACGGGTTCAAATCCCGGGGCATGCGAAAATAAATTTTATTTGATTAATTTGTGGTATTTTAAAATATTAAAAAAATAATATAAGTATTGCATATTTGCGGCAAGTTCCCCGGGGGGAGGGGGGGGGGGGGGAATACTCTCAGTATCGCCCTGGTGTAAGACCACCATTCAGAATTGAAACTTTGCTTGAAATGGCTTTTGCTGTGTTTGGTGACCAAATCTGAATAGCCAGGTACTTCCCCACCTTACTAGCACCAGATGGGAACTATTGTGCGGTATTGTCGATATCTTGTCTTAATAAACATCTTAACTAACAACAGAAAAAGCAATTTTTTGTTTTACAGATTTTTCTTATAAATTTCATGAATTCACACTTTTTATTATATAGTATTATTAGAGGTAAAACTACAAGGAGGAAATCCGTAATTGGTTTTATTTTGGCTATAGGTACTACACATGCATAAGTAATATAAACTGGTAAAATGTAAATTGTCGATTTCCTGTAAAAAAAAAAAAATACATGTTTAAAATTTACAACCATGGATGAAATAAAAAAAAATACATGGGTGGTAGGACAAATCGGATTTGCTAGATTCATGCCAATCTGTTATTGAAGCACTTTAATGGTCAACATTTTGAAGAACTATAAGATTACTTCTTCAAACTTCGCAAAATTACTTTGTGGCATCATTAATTATATAATGAATAACAGATCACTTTGTATAAACCACTATATTATAAACAATATCTACATGTTTCGATAACAATGTTATCTTCATCAGGAAATATTATTATTAATTTCCTGATGAAGATAACATTGTTATCGAAACATGTAGATATTGTTTATAATATAGTGGTTTATACAAAGTGATCTATTATTCATTATATAACTATAAGATTATTCAGCAAAATTCTTATAAGATTATTGTTAGAACACGACCCCATAAAAATGACTACACCTTTAGTGGGTCCTGCACTGCAGCCAACTGTCCGAGTCATTCGTTTTAACATGTACAATAGTGTAAAAAACGGATTCCCACTAATAAATTAGTGAAAGTCTGAACTTTTTTAACGTAGGCGCTTTTGCTAGTACTGTCTCGTAGGTAGTGATTAGTGACAGACGGAGGTCAAGCCATTTTCGTTACTTTTGTAAAAACAACCAAGGCAAGAATAAAAATAATCATTATTAAGCACTGAATAACTAATCTCTAGAAGTGTGATCTATGCCGACATGAAAGAGCACTCATGCAATCAATTTTCGTAGAAGCCTTTCGACTACCGACTTTTCATTTGACATTTCTGCTCAAGGAAGAATTTTGAAGTTTGAAAATGTTTGATCAATTTATTGATGCTTGATCGAGGAAGAAATGCTGAGTTTTCTTCTAAAGCTTACAAAAACGGGGACATCAAATTTCTAACGGTACATTACACTTTTAGATTCCTAAAAAAGTTTTAAATACCTACACTTTAAAAGAAAAAAGTACAAAGACCTCAAATCTACCTAAAATTCCAAAATTAAATACCTACACCTTTGGTCAGAAAAACCATCAATTCTCTTCCAAATGAAATTAAAAATACCGTGGGGTAAAAATAAGTTTTAAAACAATGTCAACATATGGTTAAGTAAATATTAAGGTAAGGAAATCGTCAAAATTATGAAGCAACATCACACAAACAACCTAAAGTTAACAACTGGAAAATATTTGAAAGTGAATTTTTATATAAAATGAATATAAAAGGACTAAGTACCTTTTAAAGATCATTAGAGATTATAATGATAATATTATAAATTAAAAACAGATGAGGCAAAAAATGACAACATTGTGTGAGTCAGAAGCCTCGATTATATATATGACATAAAAAAAACCTAAAGTTAACAAACATGAAGATGAGAAAATCAGCAAACATGAAGATGAGGAAATCATAAAAAATATGAAGTAACACCAACACACAACAAACATAAAGAGGACTGTGAATAGGTAGGTACTATACATAGTTATCAATTTTTTTTCGTTTAATTTTTTCGCCAGAAGGAAAAATGATCGAGTTTACTTCGGGTACACGGACACGCCCGTAACGCACTCCCTATCAGTTTATCCGTTCAGTGTAAATTATGAAGTGTGTTCCAAAAGTGATAAATTAATTATAATAAAAATTTCCGCTGTCTTTTTTCGTCGGTCATGGTCTTCCACTAAGTTTTAGGATATAGAATATAATATAGGTACTATCATGAATTCATGGCAATCAACTATTAGATCGGTAATGAAATCAGTCACACGTCATTCGCTATCGAAATAAAATTATAATAATATAGTTCCTTTCACATTTTATTAATTTTAAAAATCGATTTCACCTAAGTATCTTCTTGGAGAAGGAGAATTTGCAACTTATCTTGTTCTCTGTCGTTACAATTTGGGAGGCGGATGCAACATTTATAGAATAATCAACACTTCTGCCATAGGTCACCCCAAATGGTTCGCCACGTGGTGATTTTGTAAGGGTGCCCGGGTGCAAGGGATAAGGTTTTCTAGGTCTTGGCGGCGGATGCGTCTGCCCACCTTCTGCTTGAAGGGCCGGATCGAGAGAGACTGGTTGAGGGAAGCCTTTTGATCTCTCCAGCCGGACTCCCCCGACCCATCCTCTTGCACTGCAGTTGAAGGGATGGATTCATAAGTCAGCCACTCTTGGACACACTGACCTGCAGATTCCTACCCACTCCTCAAACGTTTTCCTTTCCAGAACTTCCTCTCATCCATTTACTTAAAAAGTTCCTCCACACAGCACCCACTAACTTGACATAGGCCTTAAGGGAAATTATTTTCCTCAGGGCCTCCCGTGTGAAACGAATTAAAAAAAAACGGGAATAGAATAAAAAAAAAGATAAAACAAGATTTTTGCTATATTATGTTTTTGTGCAAATGCGAAGCAGGCGGCCATAACTGTTTTCCATCATAAAGCAAAGAACACTAACAATTTGACATATTTATTAGGTATTGGTACCTACAATAAAATACTGCAATAATATTTATTTTATACCACATTTTTGTCATATCTGTATTTTTGTTGTTTGTAACCAATATTATATCATTTCTCATTGTATTAACAACGCAACGTGTAATATCGATAACGGAAATTTGAAATGCTAAGGACAAAATGTTAATTGTTCAGCAGAATTTAAATTAAATTGTTAATTGTTCAAAAAATCATATCTCTTGTTTTTGAAAACCTATAATCATGAATTGACATTATAAAAATAACATTGATTAGATCTTTCATAATACTTAAAAATATGTAAATTCTTCAATAACGGAATGTAGTTTTATTTTTAATTTTTCAGACAAAAAATCCTATTAAAATGCATGCCGTAAAAAAGGTCAGATTTATTTTCCTAGAAATATTTCGACGACGCAGTTCCAACAGAAAAAAATTAAATTTTTAACTCATTTTAATATTTCTTGTCCTTTACTGGATTTCAAATTTCCGCAACCGATATGTAATGTGTTGTAATTGGATATAGGGGGTATTTCACAATCCTTCTCATGTTTTATCTATTCGATAATAAATATTAATAAATAAACAAATAAATACCCCTCAACAGGTAAAAAATTCGGCTAACTTATCCTATATATATATATAGGGGAACTTGTTGTTGAAGTGTTCACGTGGGTTTTTTGACAGTTAAATCTTTGAAATGTAGGGTTTTGGAAAACCTAGAAAATACATGAAATATGTATTTTACATTCGCTAATACGAAAGTGTATTGTCGGTAGATACATAAACAGTATCACCAGATACAAACTGCAACCTGCGATTTTTTATTTGTACCCCCCCCAGTCAAAGACATTAATACTGGACGCGGGGTAGAAATCTCAAAGTGGGAAGCCAAACACAATACGATTGTAGCTGTCTCTATTCCTAGTACTTTAGTACTAAACTGCTACGCGTCGAGTGAGGTCGTGTCTTACCACTAAGTAAATTGTATTGCAAAGCGCTCCTGTGTGATGAGAAAATGCTTCAATTACTCGGCAAATAGTCGAAAAGGAGACAGCGAAAATTGCATCACAAAGTGACATAAGCATAACAAGGACAACCTACTAACAGTAAGTCGGTTCACACATCGTCCAGCATTCGTTTTATTCCATTGGGAAAGATGGGGTAAAACGTACAAAGGGTAACGCGTTCATTAATTTAATAATGTCGTTGATGAAAATTGTAAATAGTAACGGTCCTAGGTGTTATTAATCTGTATAGATTTGTATAATCATTTGAACCTATAACCTGTACTGTATAATAAAATATGTACTTAACAATACTACTTTAATAGTACCAATATTGTATTACGCCTTTACCCCTGTCATATTGTGTAACCGAGTGAGAGTATCTTGTTATCTCAGTCACACTCATAGGTCACACCCGTGATGTGACAGTAGTATTCGGCGAAGAAATTAATGCGCTGCCCGACCATTTATCTATGACATTCACTCCCATACATTCTTTGATTGTCTGTCTTTATCACACACGAATAAAGTTTTGAATTTAGAAATTAAACTGAAAACCGCTGAAAACAAAAGAGTGTTGCTTGCTTTCCACATTATATTGTGAGTATGTGAGACTATGGCGAGTCTATTTATAATATAACGTCATTGCCCCCAGTATGGTATTTTTGTGTACTGTAAAGATTCCATCACAGTACATAGGTACTTAGAAGCAATTTAAATTATCAGAGTTGTTAAAATATATTAATAATATAACAGAAAGAACATGAGTCAAACTCTTATCTATTTCTGGCTGGAATTGCGAATTTTGTTCGTTGCATCCCATTCATGCACTTGCAAATGAAAGGTGATAATCAGAGGGGGGGGGGTAATTGTGCTCTTGAGAGGCACCCCACCATCGGGGTGGCGGGCCGCCCCCCCTCCGCCCCTTGTGCCCCTCCCAGAAAAAAATCCTGGATCCGCCCTTGCCAATTGGGGTAAGTCGTGCGCCTGAAGGTAAATGGGGAGGGTAGGGAGATGAGAAAGAGTAAGACGGGGAAGTACCTGGCTATTCAGATCTAGTCACCAAACCCCGCTAAACGTCATTTCAAGCACGGTTTTAATTCTGAATGGTGGTCTTAAACCAAGGCCATTCCTGGGAGCATCTTTTACTCTGGAAGGTGCCGCAAATATACTGTAATGGGAAGAACATTGTGGTGCCTATGGCAGCACTAGTGTAAATAAATAGATCACCAAGGAAACTATAAATAAAGATATCACCATGGAAACGAAAAATAACAAGCAGTACAAATAAAATCTGGGGATAGTTAGATGACTGTAAAAATAAATAAAGCTGTATTAATGTAAATGGAATGCAAATAAATAGTGTGACTGACAATCGAATTGTTTTTATTAGTTTGTGAACCCAGAATGTTATTAAAAACGTAACAATTGGTGTCAGAAGTGGGATTTAAAAAAAAAAAAAAAAAACAAACAAACTGCAACAGTGAGAGTTCGGATCAGGATAATAAATTGTTTAACATTATACGGTGACAAGAAAAATGGCGACAAAGAAAAACAGATTGATGGATTTAAAGGTAGTGGAATTAAAGCGGGAACTTGAGGAACGTGACTTGGAGACAACGGGGACGAAGAGTGCACTGCAACAACGGCTACGAGTGGCTCTCGCGAACACTGGTGAAGATCCAGAGAGTTTTTCTTTCGAAACGACTGGCGGAATTGATGACCTCTGTCGACATATCGACACCAAACTGGAAGCAACCTCCCAAAGCATCAGTGACATGAGGACGCAGCTGGAAGGGAAGCTAGACAACATTTCTCGCTGCTTCAACGACAAAATAGTCGACATGGAAGAACGCATCCGGAGAATAGAGGAGCGACTCCATGCGACTGGTGGTGAGAGCACAGTCGTGGATGTGAAGAATCTATCAAGGCCCCCAAACGCTAATGTCGACCAAACGCTAATGACCCAGTTGAGAAACGACCTACCCACCTTCGACGGAAAATCTTCCTGGGAGGAATATCTGACGCTCTTTGAGACCGCGGCCATGATAAATGAATGGCCAGGTATCAAGAAGGCGTCGATGCTGTGCCTGTCGCTGCGGGGAGATGCAGTAAGGGTATTGCAAACTATTCCGCTGACAGAGCGCCAGGACTATGAGCAGTTGACGCAACGTCTGGAAATGCGGTTTGGTCATCGTCACATGGAGCAGATCTACCGCTCGCAACTGAAGAACCGCTTCCAAAAGCCGAACGAGACGTTGCAAGAATTCGAAGCTGACATCGTCCGCCTGGTTAGAGGCGCCTACCCAACAGTGACTGACGATGTCTACGAGAGTCTGGCCATCGACAGATTCTTGGACGGACTGCAGGAGGGTGAAACGCAGCAGGCCGTCAAGTTGGCACGTCCGAAGATGCTGAGTGAGGCGTTGACGCAAGCTCTGGAGTTCGAGGCCGTGAAGCAGTCCGTGAGAAGCCAAGCTCGGGTACGTGCTCTGGAAACCACGGGGGAAGAATCGCAACCATCCATGGAGGAATTAGTGAAGCGTGTCCTGGAGGCTTTGAAGGTACAGAAAAGGGAGATACGCTGCTGGAACTGCGGTCAGACAGGACACCTTCGTAATAAATGCCCAAAACCAAAGAGACAAACCTCGAAAAAAAGGGTTGATGGGAAGGGGCAATCATCGATCCGTACTACCGAGGCTCCTGAAACATCTGTAACTATGGCGACACTTGGAGGGGGATCTAGCGGTATTTACATAGAGGGTCTGGTGGATGGAAAAAGTCGCAAACTGTTGTTGGACACGGGAGCAACTGCGTCGATCATAAGACCAGATATTGCTGCCTCCGAGGCAAGGATCGTGTCGTCACGATGGAAACTACGTACGGCAACAGGGGAGTTGGCGTGCGTGCACGGGGAGACAGCCGCCCTTTTCAAAATCGGCAACACCACCTTCAAGCATCAGGTTCTAGTTGCTGACATAGAGGAAGAAGTGATCTTCGGGATGGACCTGCTATCGAAATTGGGCTGTAAGCTGGACCTGAGAGAGGGAGTCATATGGATCGACAACGAGGAAGTGGTACTGCAGAAGGGGGGTGGCGAAATGGTGTGTGTGATCCTTAGTGCGGATACTCTGCTACCCCAGTGCAGTGAGACACTGATTACCGCGTGTCTAGATACGTGGAGTCCACCGGGGCAAACTGTTATCTTGGAACCCGAGAGGGACGGTGCGGGACTCGGACAAGGAATTTTGGTCGGTAAGGCGCTAATCCGCACCCGTGAGGAAATACCCGTCAGGGTAATGAATGTCAATGACTACCCGGTAACCCTGAAGAAAGGCACTCGGTTAGGACATGGTTCACCTGTTTTGGCGGTTGTTCGGCAAGTTAACAACATGACCGTGACATCGAATAAGCTTCCAGACCAGCTAAAAGATCTCGTTGAACGAGCCAGTAGGGGACTTCCTGCCAGACAACGGAACGCTGTCGAAACGCTGATCAGCAGATATCAGAATGTCTTCGAAGGCTCGAACGGGTTGTTAGGAAGGACCGACGTCGTACAGCATCGCATAAGAACAGGGAACGCGGACCCTATCCGACAAGTCCCTAGGCGATTACCATTTGCGAGACGTGACGAAGCTGAACAGATAATCCGGGACATGGAGAAAGGGAAGATAATTGAGCCATCAAACAGCCCATGGGTTTCACCAGTGGTACTGGTGAGGAAGAAGGATGGGACCACACGTTTTTGTGTGGATTACCGACGACTCAATGATGTGACCAAGAAGGATAGCTACCCTTTACCTCGGATCGATGACACGTTGGACACCTTGGGAGGCTGTCAAGTCTTTTCTACTCTGGACTTGAAGAGCGGATATTGGCAAGTGGAGTTGGACCCAAGAGACAAAGAGAAGACGGCTTTTTCTACCGGGACGGGACTCTGGCAATTCACAGTGATGCCATTTGGACTTTGTAATGCTCCTGCTACGTTTGAGCGGCTGATGGAACATGTACTAAGAGGGCTATCCTGGGAAACATGCCTGGTCTATCTGGATGACATCATCATCCTCGGCAAAACCTTTGAGGAACACCTGAAGAACTTGGAACAGGTGTTCCTGCGTTTGCAGGGCGCCCACTTGAGACTTAATCCCAAGAAGTGCAACCTTTTTCAAGAACAAGTCAATTATCTCGGTCACGTGGTATCCGAAAGGGGGGTCTCAGTCGACCCAGAAAAAATCCGTGCCGTCAATGAATGGCCAGTACCGAAGGATAAGCACGAGTTGAGAAGCTTCCTTGGCCTCTGCACTTACTACCGACGGTTCGTCTATGGGTTTGCAGATATTTCCAAACCATTGACAAGGCTCACCGAAGAGAAAAATTGTTTTGCCTGGGACTCTCACTGCCAACAGGCGTTCGAAAACTTGAAGCAGAAGTTAACCGATGCCCCTATCTTGAGCTATCCCAAACCAGAAGGGAAGTTTATACTGGATACAGACGCCAGCAACGTGGGTATGGGAAGCGTTCTGTCGCAAGTCCAGGAAGGGGAGGAGAAAGTCATCGGGTACTTCAGCAAGGTACTGTCTAGACCTGAGCGCAACTATTGCGTGACGCGAAGGGAATTACTGGCAGTTGTCAAGTCGGTGGAGCATTTTCACAAGTACCTTTACGGGAGGAATTTCCTGCTGAGGACGGATCATGCGGCGCTCAAATGGCTCTTGCACTTCAAAAATCCCGAGGGACAGGTGGCGAGATGGATTGAACGGTTGCAGGAATATGATTATGAATCCGAACATCGAGCTGGAGTTCTCCACCGGAACGCAGACGCTCTATCCAGGAGACCTTGCGCGGAGGATTGCATCCACTGCGGGCGGATGGAGGAGAAGTCAGCAGTAGTGTGTAGAACAGGAGTCATGGATGAGGATTGGGAACCTGCAGAAATCGGGAAGGACCAAGAGGCTGACCCCGAACTGAAATACCTGGTGGAGTGGAAGAAGGCGATACAGCGGCCAACTTGGGAGAACGTCGCTTCTTCTTCTCCAAACGTCAAATCATACTGGGCTCAGTGGGATTCCATTGAATTGGAAAATGGGGTTCTTAGAAGGGCATTGGAAACGCCGGATGGAGAACCACGTAAGTTACAGATGCTGGTTCCAAGGAAACGCATTCCCGAAATCCTTCAGTTGTTGCACGATGGAACCTCCGGTGGGCATTTGGGAGTCAAGAAGACCCTAGAAAAGGTCCGGGAACGCTTCTACTGGGTGAACTGCAAAAGAGATGTCAAGGATTGGTGCAGAAAGTGCGTGACTTGCGCCACGGCCAATGGACCGTACAAGAGGAAAAGAGCACCGATGCGACAGTACAACGTAGGTAGCCCGTTCGAGAGAATCGCTGTGGATATAGCTGGACCGTTCCCTACAACCGAAAACCGGAACAAGTATATCCTGGTCGCTATCGACTATTTCAGCAAGTGGGTTGAAGCCTATGCACTGCCCAACCAGGAAGCAGTTACCGTAGCGGAGGCATTGGTCACGGAGCTAGTCAGTCGATTTGGTGTGCCTCTGGAGCTACATTCGGACCAAGGACGTAATTTCGAATCTGCAGTGTTCCAGAAAATGTGCGAGATCCTGGGAATTAGGAAGACGAGGACTACAGCACTGCACCCGCAGTCTGATGGAATGGTTGAAAGAATGAACCGTACAATCGGCAGACATCTGGCGAAGGTTGTCTCGGATCACCAAAGAGACTGGGACCGACACCTGCCCTTGTTCCTGTTGGCTTACCGATCGGCGGTTCATGAAACTACGGGGCAGACGCCTGGAAGTGTGCTCTTTGGACGAGAGTTACGACTACCCTGTGACCTGAAGTTCGGATGTAAACCGAAAGAAGACGTAGCTGGTGAGGACTACGTGTCAGACCTTCGTAGGCGTCTGGATGATGCCCACGACCGGGTCCGTGTGAATATCGAGGCTGCTAGTGACCGGATGAAGGAACATTATGACGTCAAGGCAGAGAAGGGGGGCTATCAATCTGGTGAACTAGTCTGGCTCTTCGACCCCCGTAGGCGCCAAGGTTTCTCCCCAAAACTCCAACGGTCTTGGGATGGCCCCTACGAGGTGCTGAAGCGGATCAACGATGTAGTCTACAGGATAAGGAAGAGGCCCAACGGGAAACCACGGATCGTTCACTTCAACCGGCTTGCTCCCTTCCTGGGTGACAATCAGGATGATCCGGAACAGCATGTCCGAGTCTGCAAGGTCCCTGAGGAGGAAATAACCTTCGAACAATTCATGTCCCAGGCTAGCGAGGGGCACAAGACCCGACATGGAGTGACACAAGAAATAGCGCAGGACCTGTTCGGGCTTTCAAAGGAGCATGCTCTGGCCTTCTGCGTGACACACGACTTCGACATGTCACGGGGAATTTCGAGGGTTTTGCAGCATAAGTTTATAGTGAAACAGGAGTTGGAGCGGCAAGCACCAGCTATCGGAGAGGTGGCGCAACTCAACAGGGAAGGACCACCAATCTTCTGCTTGGTGACCAGGGAGACAACCCAAGTTACGCCGGAGTACCGAACCATTTGGGACTGTCTGATTGTTTTGAGGGACCGCTTGTTGCAGTCTGATATCAACCGGATAGGGATCCCGAAGCTCGGTGGCCATGGGATTGGGCTGGACTGGAGGATCTTGCGGAGCATGTTCGAAGAGATCTTCCGATACACTGGCATATTGGTTCTGGTATGCTGTTACCACAAAGGGTCAGAAGCAAGTGATGGTAAAACTGTAGGTTGTCATTTCTTTGCGTCGGCTCGATGCAATCGAGGACTAGATTGCCGATACCTTCATGAAGAGAATTCGGGGCCTGTTCCGGGACGAAACAGCCCTAAGGAGGGGGCAATGTAATGGGAAGAACATTGTGGTGCCTATGGCAGCACTAGTGTAAATAAATAGATCACCAAGGAAACTATAAATAAAGATATCACCATGGAAACGAAAAATAACAAGCAGTACAAATAAAATCTGGGGATAGTTAGATGACTGTAAAAATAAATAAAGCTGTATTAATGTAAATGGAATGCAAATAAATAGTGTGACTGACAATCGAATTGTTTTTATTAGTTTGTGAACCCAGAATGTTATTAAAAACGTAACAATACCTTACATTATTTTAAATGATTAAATTGTGAAAACACAAATCAATCAAATAAAATTTGCTTGCGCACGCCGGGATTTGAACCCGCGAGCCTTGCCTCTCAACCACGGAGACCGTCAAACCATATTGGTCGATATATTGTCTAATTGTTGTACGAGACTGAAAGTGGATTTCTAGCACGTTTTGACAACAGGAATTCAAATTATTATTGTTCAGCCAGACGTAAGCGGATTTCGAAGAAGCCTTACTCGAGAAATCCCCGGTTCGTTCTGCTTCTACCTGCCTACCTTGTACCTATGTATGTACAAGCGATGACGATCACCATATACCATATCGTATTAGTAGAAGGCAGTACCTCCTACCTGTCGACGTCAGGACGGTATCTATTATTTGGTTGTATTTATTAATTGACGCTCTCGGACATGTGACCAGCTAGGATTTGACGCCGCCGAAGGTTGAAGCATTTAGTGTCATCATTAAATATTGGAAGATCCATCATCGTATAATAATTATTGATGCATTCAACATAAATTAAAAATGGCAAAATGCCCGGACTATCTACACTAATTTTTTTAGAATTTTGAAATATTATCGTCATTTTTTTGGTAACCATTATCAATTTCATTGATTTGTCTTGGGCCTAGAAGTTGAAATGTGTTATAACACATTTCAACGATTTCTATGAGGCCTAATTTATAAATTAGGCCTCATAGAAATCGTTGGGTCTCCCGTACTATCATAGTGAAAAATATGATATGAACGGTAAACCCGAAAAATATTATATGATCCCCCCCATACACACAAGCCCTGCTAACTTATGGGGGTACATCGAATATATCTACCATGTAATCAATTACTGTATAAAATTTATTTGTAATTTATGTATCTTTTTGTTACAAATAAAAAAAAATAAAAAATGTATATCCATGGGAAGGCAGAAAAAAAAACGGTGTTAGAAAGAGAAAACACGACGCTTTATCTTCAAAGCAAATGTTAATCACAAAAGAATTATAACGTACATCTTTATGAAACCAATGTTTCGAATCGCAATTAGAAATAAATAAAAATTTTAACAAAATAAAAAACGACTTCAAAAAGTGCACTAAAAAGTAAAAAAATAATTTCGTACGATTGTTATTTTTGGAATCGGTGTCAGCCTTAGTATATATACGTAGGTAGTTATAGGTGAGATGTGGAGATCTTGGCTGACACCGACTCCAAAAATAACAATAGTACGAAATTATTTTTTTAACTTTTTAGAGCATTTTTAAGTCTTTTTTTGTTTTGTTAAATTATTTATTTATTTTTTGATTTTAAGTGACGAGCGTGCGTAAAGAAGTTTTACTTCAAAAAAAGAATCATCGAAATCTGTTGGCGTAGTATTGAGTTATTCGTCCATTTGTCGCGCACATACTTATTGCAAATTTAAGACATATATGGTTTTCTCATGGATCCCACTGTCAGAACTGGACCAAAATAAAATGGGACCACACGGAAAGCACCAGCTTTCTAATAAAAAAAGAATCATCAATATCGGTTCACCCAATCGAAAGTTCTGAGGTAACAAACATAAAAAAAATGTCGAATTGAGAACCTCCTCCTTTTCGAAGTCGTTTAAAAACGTTATGAATCCCTGGAATTTTTTAAATAATTTTTTTACATGAAACGACATATTTTTCTAATAAAATATGTGTGTTTTATGTTAGTTTTCGTTATCGGTAATTTTAGTTAGAAAAAACTTAAGGTGAGCCATATTTAAATATTTTTTATGTTTAAATTCATAGTTTTTATATTTCTAAAATTATATGTTTATTGGCCGGTCAGTGGTTGAGTAAGCATAGCATTTGGGTCCCACCCGGGCGTCGCATGTTCGATTCTTCGGCCTCCTCCATCACAACACAAGCAACATCTTCGCTTTCTGTGGTGGTGGTAGCAGATTTTAAAACATTGTTGGGTTATTCGTAACTCGGGAATGTTTGTCTTTCTTTTAATTAAAATAATAAAATAAAATAATAATATAAAAATATAAAATTTAAAACTTACATAATTTAACTTACTTAATAAAATTTTAAACTTACTACCTTTTTTACAAAAAACAGTTTTTAGTTTTCGGATACGTTAAAAAATATTCCATTTATTTCGATTTTATTGCAAAGCGGAAATATTTTCGCGAATATGCGAACGAAGCCGGGGGCAAAAGCTAGTATGTAATAAATGAATAAATAAGCTAAAGCACAAATGTATTTTTTGACAAAAATAATTTATAGAATGTTTGTTACAGCGTTGGAAATATGCCGTGTCACCTGTGGGTGATACTTGGCATTGTAACTATTCTTTTGGTATAGGGTATAGGTAATGACTCTATTGTGCGAAATTCATTCTAAGTAATAAATAACTTGACCATTGTTTACATTTTGGCCTTATCGCTATATTGTGATGGTGTTTTAGAATTTGTTTACGCATTACAGGTTGACGTTAGATGAGATTGTGGATGAATTGCGAAATTATTTTATTTCCTCCTGATGATGGTGTGGTGATGGACGAAGATAGTGGAGATGACAAAGAACCTAATAGTCTCTAGTGGAACTCCAAAATGTTTCGATCTCTAGTGGAACTCCAAAATAGACCTTCTACTTCTGGAGAACATAGTGTACATGACTTGGAAGAAGAAGGAGATGAAATCGATGATCCTGCCCCGAAGAAAGAAAAGAGAAAAGACAATACTGTAAAAAATGGTACAACAGTCTCAGCAATATTTTTATTTCCTGTGAGGGAAGACTATTATATAGATATTTTTATTTCCAAGGGAGACCGTGATGAAGAAGTAATTTCTAACTCTAAATAATTGCGAGAGTAGAATGCTGGGGGTACAGGTACTATTCGGGAAAACCGTCTGGTGAACTGAAATTTGCCACACTCAAATGTCATGAAAAATAACCAAGAGGTAAGCTATGCCATAAAGTTTCAGAGAAAATCATTGCAGCTAAATGGAATGAGAATAGTATTGTCACCATTGCATCTAACTGCCATGGATTGAATCCTATCTTGAAAGTGGAACGAAGTAGATTTGTGAAAACGGACGGTTAAAAAACGGACAAAAATTCAAATAGATTTCCAAGCAATTATCAAGATGTACAATACGTACACGGGTAGACAGTTTTGACGAAAGCGTTCACTCCATGAAGGTAGTTCTTCGCGGCAAATAGTGGTGGTTCCCTCTGTTTGCCTTTGGTTAAGATGCACCTTGTCAAAATGCATGGCTGATCAAAAGACAGTCAGAAAACAACTGGAACTGCTGCGATTTTAGGCGAAATGTCACAACCAAATACTTAATAATATACAAAAATATGGTAAGCCTCCGATCCTCAAATCCGATTGTGGCATACCTCTGCAGATAAGAGTAGTGCCTATTGAGGTAGGAGTGCAGGAAGTGCTGACGATCACTCGCAAATCGACTGCTCTCAACGAAGATGTGGATATTGTTACCAACGCAACAGAAAAATGTGTGCCCAGTGCAATATCGGGTTGCATCTAAAGTGTTGGTACAGCTTTAAAAATAATTAAGTGCTCTGTTTTTGTATATAAAATAATATTATTATAAAACTTTATTTTAACTGTTATTTTATTCCTACCGTAAGAATAATAAAAATGCTGTTTCCTCTTCAGAGTCATAACTGCACAATGCCCAGTGTCACCTGTCGGTGACACACCCATTAATAAGGGTGGGGGTAGTTTTTTGTCTTAACCATATAAATGTAAGCTATTTTATTTATAGAGAAAAGAAAAATCTATATTACTTCATAGGAATTGAAGAGGCCCATTTACAATCTTATAATTTCCTAGGAAATTTTGGTTTTGGTAATTTCTAAGCGACTCAAGAAGGGATTTACATGACGTACTTTTTTACTGTCAGTTCACTTCAAGTGAACTACTGTCAGTTCACTTCACTTCAAGTGACTCTTGTCCACTTCACAGTGAAATTGATAACGTTTAAATATCGGATCGATAACTTACGGCGTAACTTCCGACGATCTTATATCTCGAGCACGGTTTCACAGTTGAGAGCTGAACCGATATTGACAGGGAGTAAATAAGAAATCGATAAACACTGGCGGGTTTGTCTATGAATTAACATTCCCAAACTTCAAACCGCCACGAAAAATTAAAAATACCTGCTAATAAATTGACAATACGAAATTGAAATATTTACTTTAATAATATCGATAAGAACGCTTATTCTTACAACTTCTTTCAATTCTAAGAGCTTCGTTAGTGTGTTGCGTATCTGACATTCATACAGACAGTTATAGAGTTTTGAATTGTTTGAATATAATCTATATTTGTCTTGCACGAGTTTCCCCAAGACGTTATTCCGTATCTACTACGTATTATTTTCAACGTACTTATTTATGACCGCGCTAAAATTGGCGGCTTTTTTGAACTGACTGTCGGAATCATATTATGTATTGTGTGTTCGCAAATATGGTCAACTGACCACAATTGACGAATTTAGCCAATTGACGTAGGTTTTTATTGATCGACCGTGCTAGACCTCCTGGACCCCCAGAGCCGTGTCATCTGCACAACTAAAATAAGAGTGTCTTACCCAGCGTAGTGATGAGGGAGACGGCGAACAGAATGCAGCCGGGCAGCGACCAGACGCGGCCACTAGCGCCGCCCTCGGGCCCGCCTGCCGCCCCGGCCCCCCCGGAGTTCAGCGCGCCCTCGTGCCGCGACATGTACCGTGTGATGGTCTCGCGCCACTGCCCTTCGTCTCGGTCCGACTGCAACAAACAAACAGATCACATACTTTACAACAGTTAGATAAACGAACGCAATATTAACATATCTCAAACGAAAAATGTCAAACAGAAAAAGATTCGGTCGCAAATAGGAATGTGTAGTTTCAGTTGATATCAATTGATGCTGTTAGGCTTAGAGCTTTTATCAAGTTCCGACAGATGTCCATAGATAGATGTGTTAGTTAGTTGGTAAGAACGGTACATCCCAGTACTGAACGTGTCGAATTGCCGAAGACACGATTGCTGCCAAGGTTAACCGAATGGCAAATGCTTGTGGTGACGGTCAACGCTCGCGATCCAGCTCTGATCCAATTAGTAGACAGTTAAGATCGGTCGTGTAACCCAGTAGCATAATGTATTGTAAACACGTAAATACAATAATAAACCAGATTGTAAGAAGAACCTTATTATTCTTCTGAAGAGCCCTGACACAATATTTAATGTCTGCCTGTGAATAAAGCATACCTACATAACAGAATCCAGGATCTCTAGCACAGTGCAATCGATAACTGTACAAATATCGGGCTTATAGGCGTAACTTCCGGTGATTTTATATCGATGTCACGAGCACGGTTTCAACGTTTATGGCCGAACCGATATTGACAGGTTCTAAATAAGAAATCGATATACGCTGGCAACACTGTAGGTGTTTTCTATGAAGCCATTATCTATTCCGAAACTTCAAACGTAAAAATATTCACTCTGTTTCACACTAAACAGGAGTTAATTAGTTAATGCGGTCTTTAGTCATATTTCAACCACTTTCATTTCGCAAAGAACGAACGGAATACATTGATTCATATTCCTACCCACTCATCATATTTTTTTCCATCCCAGAACTTCCCCTCTTTCCTTTCCTAAAAAGACCCCACACAAGCATCCCCAAAGATGACACAGGTCCTAAGGGGAAATATTTTCCTCTGGGCGTCCTGTGTGGAGCTAACGTAACACCACTGTAACACGGTCGTGTGCCTAGCATGGTGGACGAAAAATCCACAAATTTATTTAACCATCAAAGCAATGATAAAGAAAATTTAAAAAAAATCTTCAAAAAATAAATTGTTATCATTTTCAATTGCTATCTTAAGAAATATCTCGCGCATGGTTAGTTGTTTTTCTTACGGTAGACACAACTTTTAATGGGCTGTTTTTAACACTGTTCTTTACACTGATAAAAACTGACTGCACGTCATGCGTGTGATTAGTATTCCTCCTGAATCTGTGTGGATGGTTTCTTTGAATAGTTTTAATGAAAACTTCCGGGGGTTACCGTCTTTGGAATCAAAGCCGACTTTATTTGCGACAATTTATAAATATTTAAATTTGTTTCACGTTCCCACTCAAGTCAGTTAATAACTCCTTGATCATCGATGTATCACTATTGCGGCAAATTTATATTATTGATTATGTTTTGTCAGTCACTTTGTGGTTAGATTTATTTCATTACTGATCATGTATTACGATTAGTTAGAGAAATTATTAATGTTTTACATAAACTCTTATACCGTGACTCTGGCTTCATGAATTTTCTTTGACGTCAGATGCGTCTAATCGGACGTGAGAAGTGTGTTTTTATTAGTGCCAAGTTTTGATTTCAACGAATTTATAAAATTAAATTTTAATAAGAAAATAAAATTCCATTAAGAATATAATCTACGCATTTTTTACGTTAGCTCCGCATAACAGGCCCTGATGAAAGTAATTAATGTATATTTGGGAATGCTCTGTGGAAGGAAGGACAGGAAGTTCTCGGAAGGAAAAAAGGTATGAAGGATGGGTAGGAATCTGGGAGCCAGGGCGTCCAGCAGTGGTGGACCTACGAATCCATCCCTCCCATGTTGCTAAAGGGAATGTTCCGAGAGAGTGCTGCTGGAGAGGTCAAAAGGTTTCCTTCAACTAGTCTCCCACGATCCGACCTGCCACGCAGCTGCTGGGCAGACGTATCTGCACATCAAGACCATCAGGACAAACCTCATCCCATGAACCCGGGCACACCTGCTAACTCATCAAACTTAGCTAAAATATACAACGTTTTGCTAAATTCATAGACGTTTAGCTGTAGTGTCAATTAATTTACACTGTTTTTTTATACCAAATATAACTCTAATCGTATTCATTCCCTTGAATATAAATAGCTTATATTTTAAAAATAAAATTTGAATGCACGCAATTATTAGTTGCTAATAATACTATTCAGAGTGGTAGCTACTCTCAGTATCACCCTGGTGAAATTCTGCCATTCAGAATGAAATCAGACAGTTGGGAGAACCCCTTGTCTCACAATGTCACACTTCTCTACTCCCCCCCCCCCTTAAGGCGTAACGCAATTATGGATGGCCCCTTACATATTAAATAATATGCTATAAAATAATACATGATACATTAGTCTGACTTTTTAAAATATCCTACTAGTGACCCCAGAAAACATCAATATGTTGTTTATTTCACAACATTTTTTTCTGGACCATATTATAATTGATTTGATGGTGTTTATGAGTAATCTGATCATTGGGAACACTATTACATATAACTGCATACTTAACTCAAATTTCGATGTGAATAGCCATATATTTCCCCACTTTCTCCCATGTTCTCCCCCCTACTATCTGTAGATTCACCACAAACCTCGATTAAAGATGCCGTAGTCACACTGCCTCCGGAAAGTTTATATTAAAAATAAGTTAGTATTTTGGTTGCCTGCCCATGAGAGTTTTTTTTAAATATTATGTTTACATTTTTGTGGATTTTAAAGAAAAACACTGTAAAACAAATTCAAACCAAAATGCTTGGGGATCGTCCATTAATCACGTGATGTTTTTTAGCAACTTTTTAACCCCCTCTCCCCCCCTGGTGATATGTGGTGAGGATTTAGACTACCCCCCCCCAAATCACGTGTATTTTTTTTAGTACAAAGTATATTGAAATTTTCAGAATATTATCTTTAAATACAGGTATAAATAATCTGAATAAATTTTACAAAATTGGACAGATGGACGTTCACCTTTAAAAATCGTGCGTTCAATGAAAAATAAATACACGTGATATCTCATTTTACCCCTTGTGATGTTTCATAATTTTTTCCGAACCCCCCCCCCCCCCTTTCGAGCCTCACGTGATTAATGGACGACCCCTTGCCTAGCCTTCAACATAAATATGATAACATTCTATCTGATAAGTATAGATATTTTCAATTGTGACGAAAATAAATATAAAAATTCTGTCAAATGAGTACAAAACTGCATACATGTAATGACATATATTTTGTACTACTTCCCTCCTTTTAAAATAATGTAATATTTTTTGGTTGCAAGATTACTGTTTAATTTCTAGATACAATATGATGAGGAAATCTATAATTTTTATTCTCAGTTAGGTAAATTATGCATGTATAAATTAATTGTAGAGTGATTTCAATATTTAAATAAGTACAGCGAACTTGGGCACAATATTTTGCATTATACAATACAAATATAATCAATTATTCATAATAATAATTCGTCAGATTGATGTATTCATTTTGCATGCTAATCCATTGACTGTGAACATTCATACTCAGATCGGCAGGTAGGCAGAAACGTGGGCAGTATTCGGTACCCGCGCGGGCGTTGAACCCCGGGCCTCGAGGACTGAGGATCGCTGAAGCGCGCAGTGAGCCAGTGATCGCAGCAGCTAGCAGCTTGCAGCCAGCAACAAGCGGCTCACCGTTAGGCGACTTTTTGGCCGGCTGGCCTTGAGAACACTGTTATATTAACCGCAATATGCAAGATTCGTCTTGATCCGGTGTGAAAGATGCTGTTTTATCGAGTTTTGGTCATATTTCAATTTTCACAAAGGCCCAATTAGACTTTGCTCGATTTAACAAGTTTTAATTTTAAGAAAGGCGATTTTCTGATGTAACACATCGGCCCCCGAAAATCAAAAGGCGGAATCGCCAACAAATGTTAATACATACAATGCCCCCCTTTTAAAAGCAATCTACAGATAAAGTTATATTAGACATTAATGTTATAAATTTTTGTTTTTATTTTAAAAAAGAAAGACAAATATTCCCGGGTTACGAGTAACCCGACAATATTTGAAAATCTCCTACTAACACAACAATAAGCCGAAAATGTTGCTTGAGTCGTAATGGAGGATTAGCCAGCCGAGGAATCGAACACGGAACGCCTGGGTGAGACACAAACGCGATGCCCACTCAACCACTGATCGTTCAGAAATAGTGTATGTGAATGAGTTTGTTTCTTATACAAATCTACAGTTTGATTTCTAGATAAAGTTTTGCACATTTGACCTTTAAAACAAGATGAAAGTCACTCTGTACGTGAGATTTCTAAAAACACCCCCTATCTCCTTTTCCCACCCCTTAAGTCAGAAGAATTATGATGCTTTTTGATGAAATTTTGCACTTATGTTCAAAATAAGAGGAAAATTACTGATTTCTGATTTTGAAAAACTCTGCGTAAAGCCCGGTCAACGCCGGGGACATCAGATCTTATGTATAAAAATCAATATTTGTTTCTTTGCATTTTATGCGCTGCCATACCGTTCATCCGAATGCGATGAAATCTTGGTGATATGTTGTGCGCACGCCCGCAAAGGTTATAGGCTATATATAATTGTAGGCTCTGGCGTTATGAAATTTCTATAAATGAAACTGTGTGTTTTTCATACATTTTAGCGGCAGGGAGGGAAGGAAGGAGTGTGAGGGTAACAAAGAAGGTGGTGTTCGCGGGAGGGGCGATGAGGAAGGGGGAATGCGGGGAACGTTGAAGGGGAACGCGGGAGGGGAAGGGGACTCGGGAGGAGAAGTTATTATTTTACAATACTAGTGCAGACCCGTAAAAATCACGGGTTATTATGTTAGTAATTCTAGTTGGTTAGTAAAAAACGCAAAAATGCAGTCCCTTAATAAAAATCATGACTGAATCTGACTTTGCTTGTCAAGATAAACCTTAAGAAATTTAAACAAAAGAAATACAAATTTCTTCACATTATATAAAGAACAAAATCTGTAGCGGGCGGGCGGGTGATTTGGCGGCGTGGATTTGAATTGTAGACAAATCTACAGTTTTACTCCGAGACTGATGAAAATATGCACGTCCAAAACAAGAGGAAGGTCACCGCTTATATTCCGAAAAATTCTGAGTAAAGTCCGGGCAACGCCGGGGACTTCAGCTAGTTTCAAAACATAGAAAAGTAAATTAAAATAATTTTCTTGTAAAAAATACCTATTGTAGAATTCTTCACACAATTAGTTCCAATTTTTGAAAAAGACACATAAATTTAAAGCAAATCCGAGTTCTAGAGTTCTTTGAACCAGGGTTACATGGGACAAACATACTCGTATAATCACCAACATAAAAACCCCCGTTGCTATTTGAGTGAAACATAAAATTTGTTTGGAAAAATAATTTAATTCATTGCGAACTTTTCGCAATCTGCATGCAACATCATTATAAAACTTTTGGTGTGAATTAAATATAAATGGCTAAATAATAATAAAAAGTAGCTTGGGAGAGATCTCAGAGGTTAATATTCCTACCTATTGGTGTTGTCATTAAACCAAAAAAAACTATTAGACTATAAAATCATAATTTCAACTTCAGTAAAAATAAAATGGAGTGGGTAAGTAATCTCTACACTATTTTTACTTTTTTGCGTCAAAAAGTCTTTAGTTCATTGTATTAGCTTACATTTTAGAGAGCCTCAAGATCTAGACGACGATGCAAGAATAACTCATGTAACCCTTTCCGCTGCGGACATATGACTGCTTCTTTGGTGGCGTAGTGATTATTTATATCATCTTTTGTTCAGTTTAGGTACTTCTTAAATACATCTATTTGAATTTACCACTTTTCGGCATCCGATCGAGCTGAAACTCTGTGGAAAACCGTTGAATTGTTCTCGATGACAATGCATTCTCTCATGCACACATACACGCATTTTTCTGAAATTTTTATGACATTTTAGTTCAAAATTTACAGCAATTAAAATACGAAATAAATGTCAACATTATACAATTGGGATTTGGATAAGTTGTTAGTATTACCCCAGTCCCTGGAGAGGAAAGTTCAATCCTCAGGCAAAACAAAATAATATTTTTTATTTTTATTTAAATTGGCTACCAACCGGCACAAAATATGTCGCAGTTAGACCAAAATTGAAAATGGATCTTTTGGAATATATATGCCGGCGCCACAACCTTTGGGCCACGTGGTATATTTAGATATTTGGCGACAATAAAAGAGTTCATCGCTAACTGTAGCATTTCCTTATAATGGGAGCCTTTGAAAAAAAAACACGACAATACAAGAAGTTTTAGTGGAAAAGTGTTGGTATTAGGCTCACTGAGCAGTCAACTTTAGAAGCATGCTCCATACCGATTTAAAAAAACTGTTTTATCCAATTTACATTAGACCTTTCGACCTCTTGATCACTTTCAGCAGGAGTAAATAATTGAGCCAACTTCGGGCTAACGGACACGCTCACAAAATTCTTCCATTCTACATATTATCTATTCAGTTTTGTTAGAACTTTTCGGTTTTTCAGACACGCAAAGAGCAAATTGTTTAGAGTCAAATAGTTTAAAATTTAAATCACAGTTGTACACTTTAAATTTAAAATAATTGATGCAGGTATTTTGATGTCGTGTTGGAAATTAAAGAATAGTTTACAGTATTTGCTTACTTTACTAATAGTATTTAGGTAGATTAAATTAGTTTAATGCGGATAGAAATGTCGAAGGAATCATAGCGCAGTGCAGATATTAAGTTTGGTGATCGTGTTTTAGTATCAGGCCAAAGCTTATAAATTTTCACCTGAATTACGAACTTCACAGAATGAGGTTGTCTCCTACACTGAAATTTAATGTTATTTACAAATGTTTCATTAATTAGAGCACGCAGAGTTCAGAACTTTTTGGAAAATACCGAACAGTCCCGAAAATATATACCCAAGTCAAATTGTTGATACCTGCAGCGGTACTTGTTGTTTTTTGTTTTAGTTTTTTACGTGAGCTCCACACAGGAGACCCTGAGGAAAATATTTTTTTTTAGTGCCTATGTCATCTTAGGGGATGCTGTGTGGAGGGTATTTTAATAACTCAGGTACGCCTCGTAATCCATACGTACGTCTAGTAATGTTACATTGTCGTGAAAACAAGCTTATGGGTCCGAGAAAGGAAGGAGAGGAAGTTCTGGGCAAGAAAAAGGTACGAGGAGTGGGTAGAAATATGGGGGTCAGTGTCTGGGAGTGACAGGCGTGTTAATCCATCCGTCCAACTGCGGGGCAAGGCGATGGATTGAGAGAGTTCAGCTGGAGAAGTCAAAAGGCTTCCCTCAACCAGTTCCTCCCCATCCGGCCCGTCAAGCAGTAGGTGAGGAAATGCATTCGTCGCCAAGACCTAGATTCTATTACGCATGAAACATTTTTTTATGTGAGTGAGACTATGGCATCCCAGTCTGGGATGTATTAAGAAGCTGGAGGTAGTGGGGAGGGGAGGAGATGGGAAGGAGAAGGTGGAGAATGCTTGGCTATTCAGATCTGGTTAAAAGCAATTTCAAGCAACGTTTCAATTCTGAATGGTAATCTTACAACAGGGCGAAACTTTCCACTCTGGAAAGTGCCGCAAATATTAATATGCCACACCTTTTTTTCAAATGAAAAAATTGCGAAATAGCACAAATTAATCAAATAAAATTTACTTGCACACGCCGGGTTTTGAACCCGCGACCATCGGATTGCGAGTCGAGAGCCTAATACCCTCGATCACGGAGGCCGTTCATTTACCCTAATTAATTAATGAACGGAAAAAATTGTTCACCTAGGTTCAAATCTGGTTTTTTGTCCGTTCATCCAATCGGAACAAGAGGTTAATGGCACAATAAAATCACGGTTCATTGCTAAACCGGTTTCCAATTTATAGCAATACGAAACAGGCCGATTAGTTATATTTTATTATTAATTATACATATCATACCATACATTGTATTCAACGCTCGTTACTGACTGATAATGTGTTATTTATCTGTCTGAAAGGATCGCTGTACAAGACGTCCGGTAATTAGTGGTACAACCGGGAAGCTGGTGAATTTATATGGAGTCGATTTTAAAGAACAGTAGTGGTGATCGACAAGGCGAAATCAGGAGTAGGACAAAAAATTACATGTGTGCAGTTCACACGCGAAGTGAAACCTTCAGAAAAATAAAGTAGACAAAAGTGGTGAGGCTACGAAGCACCGCACAAAGAGGAGACCGATTATTCTATTTTATTCTCTAGCAGGCTAAATCCTGTAGATGTATGTGATTGTCACTTTTAGTTTCGCTTTTTCGTTGCATCGAGTTTCAAATCACAAATGTGCTAAAGAAGTTTTCACTTCCAAAATACTCTCAAAGACTTACAAACGGTGAATGACTTTACATACTTAGGCTCTTCTATAAGTGATAAAGGAAGTTTTTGAACTAAACTGAAAAGAAGAATTTGCATGACTAAAATGCAAAGATATGAAGTGACGAAGCATAACGAAGATGAGACTCTCCCGGGCGCGTATTTCCTTTTCCGTGTTCAATACGAGGCAACCATGCGTCAATATCAACACGGATTTGTATTGCCATTTTTTCTCCAAACCCGTGTCCAGTAGAAGGCAAGGGGCATCCTACTGTGCACGGGTTTGTGACGCCAATCCCTTCCCAAACCCGTGTTCAGTGCGAGGCACGCACAATATAATGGATGGGCAATAAAACGCAAACAGCCTTACTAATAAAATAAATAAAAACTCTTTATAATATAGTATTTATAACACTTTATAGTACCAATCTTATAAAATAAATTCTCATAAATAAACTCGCATGTCATCATAATTTTAAAAGACATCCCAGGTTTGGATTGGTTTGTTTGGTAAAGCAGGGTTTGTCTAGCGGGTATGTGTAATTATTCTAAACATTTCTTTTCATGTTCTGATGTTATCAATACAGGTTCAAACTTGTTTATAATGCATCCACTTAACATGCCTCGTACTGAACACGGGTTTGGGAGGGGAATTGGCGTTACAAACCCGTGCACAGCAGGATGCCGCTTGCCTTCTACTGGACACGGGTTTGGAGAAAAAATGGCATTACAAATCTGTGTTGATTTCGAGGCATGGTTGCCTCGTATTGAACACGGAATAGGAAATTCGCCTCCCGGGCATTGATTTTCCCCATATTTCTATACGGTGTGAAAACATGGACACTTAGAGCCAGCGAAAGAAAGAGAATAGACGCCCTTAAAATGAGGTGCACAAATGTTTACATTCTGGAAGCTCTAGGTATCCACAATAGGCTTTCAATTATCTGCCTACAACGCATTTTAAGGTACTTTGGACATGCTGCTCGCCAAACCGAGGACTCCAACTTGGAGAAACTCGTAATCGCTGGCAATGAGAAAGGCAGAAGGAGCAGAGGAAGGTCACCAATGCGCTGGAGAGACCAAGTATGACTGGCGTGCGAAGTAGGGGTCACGATCCTTAGCAATGACGAACCGACTTCAGAATAATATGGAGTCCGAAGTATTTATCTCAAAATTGAAAAAAAATATCAGTCGATACGGGTTTATCAGCTGTTTATTGACTGTTAAAATTCTTTGAAGCATAAACCCGGCTCCAACATTCCGAATCCATTCCGAAATATAACTCACTTCCCTTCAACACTGGAAGTTTTTAAGCTCTTAAAATATGTATACCTATGTTATTTTTTAAGACAATCTCTACTCGGAAAAATAATTATGTGAAATTTCTTAAATAGAAAAAAAAAATCGCAAAGGAAGTATGCTCCGAAAATTAAAAAAAAACAATTCTGGATCGGTGATTTAACATATTAAAGGTATGAAAAAAATTCACAGTGTTTCTTTAAATGCTGCTTAAGAGATCTGGCGAGAGATTTTTGCTATTTAAAATAAGTCGTGTTTTATATTATTTTCATTCATTATTTTACGCACGTTAATTATATTTTTTTATAAGCGCGTTCCCTCTGTCCTTCATATCTACATTAATTATCTTTCAAACCAACTTCTGTAATCTTCTTCTTCTTTTTGAACGCTTACCTCGGAGCTGCCGGAAAAAAGAAGAAAAAAAAATATTTCGAAATGCTTAGAAAGATTTTTTTTTGGTTCTCTCTGTGATGTAGGTTCAACAGTTTCCACTTGCACCACTAGTTTCAGGACACCGTGTATAGTTTATCAGAACTGACACAGTTTTGCACTGTTCTCAGATTTTTAGCCATTCCATTGTTAAGGCATTCGTCTCGGTGCTTTAGTAAAAGAGAAAGTCGGAATAATAATTATTTCGACAATAATTTGTACAATAAGTGATTTTGAAATGTACTAATAGATATTACTAACCATCACGGCGTTTCTCCGCAGGGGTTGGCAGGGAGGAGAGACAGCCACACAACTCTATCTTTTTTATTTATTTTTTTATTTATTTTATTACATTAGTTACATTTATACAGCAAAATTACATAATAATAATATTTCAAACAACTGTAGATTTTAAAATGTGTACAAGTGTTATTATGTCTTGTACGTTATTAGTTCCTAGCTAGGCAGATTGCCTGTTCTAAGGAACCAAATGCTGGTGAAAAATGCCAAAAATGTTTTCTGTAATAAGTAAAAAAAAAACAAAATATTGTTTTGTTTTTTGTTTTTGTAGATTAAATATTATACATATACTAAGTTTGAATATACTATACTAAGTTTTTACTGATTGTGCCATTAATAGTTAACCTTATATAATTTTAAGTTTTAAGTGACATTATTTAATAATTTTTCAGACTCAATCCTACCTAAGTCAATCAACCATTTAGTTATTATTGTACCGATGCATGCCATTTTACATGTTTTAATATTTAATTCTGGGGGGATTTTATTATACAATTTCGGTCCTAGATATGTATATGTCTTTTGAAACTTTGCCGTATTGCTCCCTGGGACCACGAGATCCTTTCTGGTGTGACTTCTTGTTATATATTTATGGTCAATTTGTTTAAGATTTTCTACATTTTTATGTACGTGGATAATAACCTTTTTTATATAGTTTTGACGAACATAAAGCACATAAAATTTTTTGTAGAGCTGATCGCTAGAAAACCTATAGGGTTTACGCATAATGACTCTTAATTATGGATTTCTGGGCCTTCACTAATGGATCTAAAATTGTTCTACCTGAAGCTTCCCAACCAATACAACCATACGATAAGATGGGGTTTGCATAATCCGAAATATATTTTTCTTAGGTCTTGTTGTTTGATTATGTTTCGTAATACAAAGAATACGTAAATCAATTTTCTTACCCTTATTGAAAGGTTGTGGATGTGAAATTTCCACTTAAGATGATTGTCTATAATAACGCCTAGATATTTGATGTTTTTCACACTCTCCAAAGCTTCATAGTTGCAGTTTGAATCAATATTGTCGGAATTACAGTTAGTCTTATGTGTTTTTATTGTGTATGATGTACTAGGTTGTCCTAATATAGTTGAGCTGAATCTTATGTATTTGGTTTTAGCTATATTTAATGTAAGTAAATTTTTGTCAAGCCATTGCTTTATCGCATTGTTTCCACTTTCAGCATGTTTATGTGTTTGAGTCCAGTCGTCTCCTTCAAATATAGCTACCGTATCATCAGCGAATGTAATAATTTTTCCGCCTACTTTTAGGTCGCATAACTCATTTATGTAGATTATAAATAGAAGAGGTCCCAATGTGCTTCCTTGCGGTACCCCAAAGTTAGTGTCTAGTGAATTACTTACTATTTTTCCCATTTTGAGTTGCTGGCTTCTACCTGTTAAGTAACTCTTTAACCATTCGTAGGGCATACCTACAATGCCAATATTTTTTAATCTTTTGAGGAGTAATTTATGTGAAATCGTATCAAAAGCCTTGGCTAAGTCTAAGAACAGTGCAATGTTTTTCTTTCCGCGATCTATATTTCTAGAAATATGTTCTGTAAGTTGCGCTATAGCATCGTCCGTTCCCCTCCCCGGCCGAAAGTCAAACTGATTTTTGCTTAAAAGTTTTCGGCTCTCTACATAATTACTTAATCTATTTTTAAATATTTTTTCTATAATTTTTGAGATAGCACTTAACAGGGATATTGGCCTATAATTGCCCACTTGGTTTTTAGGTCCACTTTTGTAGATTGGTACCACTAAAGACTTTTTAAGATGGTCGGGGAAAACCCCTGAAGAAAAGCTTTTATTGAAAATGTTCGATAAAGGTGATGCAATATTGTGTTTAATGATTTTAAGTATATGAGTGTTAAGACCGCCAGGACCTTTCGAATGTGTATTATTGAGATTGTCAATAATTTTTAAAACCTCTTCATTTTTCGTAGGTGAAAATTGAAATGAAAAAGAATTATGTTTTGTTTCTATTGCCGATGCTAGTGAATCTTCAGTTTCCTTGGTGAATCTTGAAACACCCCCTTTCTTCATTTACATTCATGCATCGTCTCATACAAACTAATCTGTTATTCAGACTCTCACTCTTGAATTGAGTGACTCAAGTATTTGGCTAACTTGGTCGTGCCATTTATTTGTATATTATTCAAGTACCTATTCACGTTACACACCTTTCTTCGTTCATTCGCTCTACACGTCCAAACCATCAGATAGTATCTATCTTCAAAAAGAGTGTAGAGTGCATTTCAGCTTTGTCCTGGTGTAAGACCACCATTCAGAATTAAAACGTTGCTTGAAATAGCTTTAGCCGTGTATGGTGACCAGATCTGAATAGACAGGTACCTCCCAACTACCTTCAACTACACAAACAATTCTAATTTTCTCACTGGCTCCAGACGGATGCAATTAGGACTCTTGTGCGGTATTTACATTTCAAAAATCAGTCTATTTGAATCGCCTTCCTCTGCCCATTCTAAACTTATCCCTACACTCTACACTTATTTATGAATACCGCACAAGAGTCACCAACTGCTCCCGTCTGGAGCCAGTGAGACTATGGCATCTCCAATTGGGGTATGTTGTGAGGCTGAAGGTAGTGGGGAGGGGAAGGAGATGGGGCAGAGGAAGGTGGGGAAGTACCTGACTATTCAAATCTGGTCACCAAACACGGATAAAGCCATTTCAAGCAACGTTTATATTCTGAATGGTGGTATTACACCAGGGCGATACTGAGAGTATCTTTCACTCTGGAACGTGCCGCAAATATACTATACATTATTTTAAATAAATTAATTGTGAAATACCACGTATTAATCAAATAAAATTTATTTGCGCACGTCGGATTCGAACTCGCGACCTTCGGATTGTGAGTCGAGAGTCTTACCTCGGGATCACGGAGGCAGTCATGTAAATACTGCACACTGCACACACAATACATCAATACTGCACAAGAGTCCCAACTATTCCCAACTGCCTGGAGGTGGTGAGACTATGGCACCCCCAACTGGGGTGTGTTGTGAGGCCGAAGGTAGTTGGGAGGGGGAGGAGATGGAATTGGCTCTATTTAACTCTTGCATGACTGATGCAGATTAATAATAAATACCTAATAAGTTGCTACAAATAATTAATAGATTTCTTGCTTGCAGAAAACTCTGAATGTTTCACTAAGCGATGTTAAAAATGCCAAATGGCCATTATTCGGAATGCAAACATTTTTTATCGATATTCGTGAATGTAAAATCGAATTCGATTATCGGAAAATTTGCTAATAATTATTCACAAATACATTCGTATCACGTATTGCAAACATTAACACTTTTTAAACCCTCACGAATCGGACGTCTTTTGTCAGAAATATAAAATATTTCCGCTTTTGCGAAAAAATCCAAAAATGCACTTATCCGTAAACTAAAAACTGCCTTTGAAAGTGATGAAATGCGTTTCCAATTATTATTATTAGAAATAGAAATAAAATGTTTGCACATAAAATTTTTTAAAACAAACCCAATTTTTATTATTTTTATTTTATGAGTAAGACCTGAAATTGTAACAATATACTTTCGTGAAACTCAATCGAAAATTTTGAAACAGAAAAATTAGAAAAGATATGATTGACAGAATTATGATTTTTAAGATAAGCTTGTTGTTTTTTATTTCAATTGGCTGCCTTAATTTTATTAACCCCTCGGGCTAATTTGTTCGACTTTCGGAACAACTCATATAGGTCTCATAGAAATCATTGTGTCTCACTAACTATCATATTACCAGTAGGTACATAAACAACAAACCAACAAGCAAGCAAACATGAAATATTTACCTATTTGTTTTACTTTTTTCGTTATCAGTAATTTTAGATAGGAAAAACGTAATGTGAGCCATTTGATAAACTTTTTTAGGTTTAATTAAATGAAGACAATATAAGCGAAACTCAATCAAAAATCTAGAAACAGAAAAATTAGAAAAAGATATTGGCATCTCTGGGACTCGAACACAGGACATCTCGTTTTCCGGGAAAACGCGCTCAGGAACGCGAAAAGGAAGGTGTGAGGGGTGGGTAAGGAATCTGAGGATTAATGTGTTCGGGAGTGACGGACGTATGAATTCATCCCTCCCACTGCAGTGCAAGGCGATGGGTCGAGAGAGTCTGACCGGAGATGTCAAAAGGTTCTCCCTGTCCAACTCAACCAGTCTCTCCCCCCCGATCAGGTTCGCCACGCAGTAGTTGAAACCTCACCCTATAAAACCGGGCACCCACACTTCTCGTGATGTAACTTGACATGCCAAAATGTAAATTGAGTTTTAGCAAAATTTTGATCAAAAACCTAAGCGGGCCGAGAATCGGCATTTAACAGGGATTGTTAACCATGGACTAGTATCGTCAAATGGATGCTTCATAATATGTTTAACAAGCTAAAAGTCATAGGTAATTCAAATTTAATTAATGTCACTCATCACAAATTCCACGAATATGTTTTATTTACGACAAAACACGAAAATTGTTTGAAAAAACAACAACGAAATTAATGGTAAGGGTGTGCACCCATTTATTAATAGATCCTGCTATCGGACCGTTAAGTATTTTCCGTCAACAAACAATACCTATTTTATTATATAAAATAAATTTACGACAGTCAATTATTCTTGATGAGAGAGCAGGTGGGGCTATAGTTAAGTTATCAACACCAAGGAGATCGCTGTTATTGAACGTCTTTAATATTTACTATTTACATCATTTGATGAACTATCTTCCGATATTTTTAAAAAAATAAATTTAATAATGATGTTATAAAGTTCTGCAAGAATTTTAGTTTGTATTTTTGTTACAGCTGTTTCGGCTTACAAGGTCATATTCAAACTGTGGTTAATCCACTTTGAGACGACTTATTTATACGATTTTAAATGTCAATTTTTGAAGATGTCTAAATTGATTTAAACCGGTTAATTGATAGATTATTATGTGGGGTTCAAAACAAATAAAACAACACATTTGAATTCCTTTGCAACGTATTTAATTTTTTAAGGCAATTAAAAATCTCCACTGTAATACTGGATAATTTCGGATTGGCAACTCACGTGAACTGTTAAACACTTGACAAAAACAAATACAACATGTTTTAACCGGCAAAGGTGGGCAGTGTTTTTTGTCATCTTCTTCTATTCTGCTTTGCAAGTAAGGCTTTGTGAGGAAAGGAGAGGGACAGTGGGAGATGACAATATATTGATCAAAACCGTTGGATTTACGGAGAAGTCCTAAAGCTGTTTCAATACTAAACAATACCAATTCATAAATTTAGTGTAAAGCATAAATTAGACAATTGACGTAAGCCCTGAAGTTGTGATGTATGAATTGACAAAAAATATATACTCATCTATCGATAAAAAAAGAAATGTCCAGCCATATTATGAGATTTAAGAAAAGCTTTCGGAACCGTAAAAAATATAGGTAACTCATAAAAAAACAACTCAACAAGGTTTCGAAAACGACACACTAAAAACATTTCAACTATCTGAAAGACAGACCACAAAAAACAAAAATTGGGAATATTTATAGATCAGAAGCACAGATAAAAAATGGAGTTCCGCAAGGAACTCTACTTAGCCCGATTTTATTTTTAATATATTAATTGTAAAACGCCGGTGACTCAGCAAGATAGTAATTCTTCGATCGAATCCTATTAATTTCTGCACTATTACTTGTATAATTTGTAAGTAAGTTCTAAGAACGCTAGTGAATGACACAGATGTGTCGAAACTGGTTGCAAATAATTAAAATTAAGTAACAAATTGTACACTGTTAATAAAACTCTTCAAAACAAAATATTAAATTTCTTTCAACGCGTACATAGGTTTTGAGGCTTTCGCTAAGGATTAACTTCTACTTGAATGATTATCAAATTTCTAACAATGAAGGAATCTTAGAAACACAACTAGTAGATGCGATCGATTCTTCTTTAAAATCCACGCCTATTTCCGATTCGCGTAAAGGGCCACCAGTAAACGGAACACAAAAGGAATCCAGAAGGTCAAAGTCATAATAATAAATATTTCCTTCCGTTACCTTTGGCGGACCTTTACAAGTTGGACGCGCCCGCGAATTAATCGGACTAACTACTGACATTCGTCAACATGATGTTGTTGCGACAATATATGTATTTACGTAGAATTATTATTACGTTAAAGGGGCGTTAACGTGGATAAACATAATTATTTACATCACCGTGGCTTTGAAATATGGGTTTGATGTGAAGTATAGATAAAGAAATTATTAAACGAATTTACACGAATCAAAAAATTATAAAATAGGTGGTCGATACCCTTATTGTGAAGCGTTGCTTGGAATGGTTTTAACCTTGTTTGGTGACTAGATCATAAACTTTTCAAGTTCCTCTTATCAATCTCCGTCCCTTTCCTATTCATTTCAGTCTCACAACATATCATTTGGGTATTCATATAAACAAATCATCTTCCTAATTGGATAGTTAAAAAATGTTTTCTCTGCTCGAACTTTTATAGAAAGCATTAGACACAAATTCATACCATCAATAAATAAAGTAGCTCACATTCGCAATAGATATTTGATATACCTTTTGAATATAGCTTAAAAATGTTGGGATTTATAACTTAGGCTAACTAGAAATTTTAACAATATAAAGTTATTTTGCATATGTTAGAAGTCAACTTGAGTACAATTCTCCCGTCCGGAACCCATATTATAATATACATGTACAAGCTGTTGAAAGAATAAAACACAAATTTTTACGTTTTCTAAATTTTAAAATGGGTATTCCTGCAATTATGTTGAACTACAACACTATTTTAAGTGATATGAATATGTTTAAATTGTCAGACAGAAGAATTTTCACTGACTTGGTATTTCTGTATAAAATTCTAAATAATTTAGTTGATAGTCCGGCATTGCTTGAATTGATAAGCTTCTGGATTCCACTACGTAATACTAGAAGTCAGGATTTATTTCAGTGCAGAAATTCTGGAACTAACTACCATATGTATTTCTCTTTACCCAGAATACTAATGGAGGGAAATAATTATACCAAGTCAGTGGACATCTTCAATTCATCTTTAAACAAATACAAAATAGTGTTACTGAAGCAGTTCAGTTATGTTCAATAAATCTTACTAATATTATAAATGTGAAAGTTTGTATGGATGGTTGGTTGGATGGTTGGATTTTACTCTTTCACGCAATAAATATCGAATGGAATTTAAAAATTCTTTCACTAATCGAAAGCTACATTATTTGCGAGTAACAACGGCTTTATATATTGGTAAGCTCTGGCGTTATGAATGAGCTGTGGCGTTATGAAATTATGTATCATACGTTTTCTGTCCCTAACAAAATCGAGTTATTGCAAACGTCAAACAAATTGTTACCTTGGAAACAATATATATTTTTTTTAATTTTAGGCTTAAAAAGAGTGCTTTGTTGTGATTAAAAAGAGTACTTTTTTGGCGTCGTAGTTAATATCTACATATCTCTAAAAATGTTTATTCTCCGAACAAAAAGCATAACGTTCCTATAAAGCATAGCGTTTGAAGTGGACTGTCATTTTCTTATTTTTTTAGGTTACTCTGGATTCAAATATGAATAAAATACTAATAAAGGGAGTAGGTACTTAAAATAAATTTCTATTTCTGTAATTTAAATATTTTCTAAAATAGAATTTTTATTTGCGAAATGTCATTCACAATTTTTGAAATTTTCTATTAAACAATAATTATTTTCTATTAGACAAAATAGCAAGAATAATAACAATTATGCCAATAATTATGCCAGTAATTTCCCACTAATACTATGCGAGCGAAGCCGTGGGTAAAAGCTAGTACTTAATATTTCTTTGTAAAAGAAATATATACCTATGATATTTCTTTGTAAAAGAAATATAAAGTATTTACATTTTATTTAATTTGTAAATTTGTAAATTTCTTATGTAAAAGCCCCGAAAAGGGCGTAAATAAATAAATAAATAAATACAAAAAAAAATTCAGTTTGATTGGGTATTTTGATCCCAAAATCAAAAATTAAGATTTGTATGAAACAGGCCAAAAACGGCCGCGCAAACGTTCCACTTAAGTACCTATGCTTTATTTAATGTGAAAACCGCAAAAGAGTCCCAACTGATCCGAAACTGTTGAGATTGTGAGCCAGTAATTGAAGCCAGTGAGACTGTGGCATTTGTCAAGCTGAAGGTATTGGAGAGGGGAAGATGTCGAAGATAAAGGTGGGGGAAGTACCTGGCTATTCAGATCTGGTGACTTAACGCGGCTAAGGCCATTTCAAGTAACGTTTCAATTCGGAACTGGTGGTATTACACCAGGGCATCCAAGATATTTGTTATATTACTTGATAAAAAAAACAACAAAGTTTGGTTTAGTATTTTGGTTAAATTAAAGTTTCGTATAAAAAAGGCAGCTCAGCCATTCCTCTTGAATTGTAAAGCTTCGTTTCCACACCAAATCCTAAAAACATCAATTATTCTAAATCCCATTGTGTAATTATGTTGAATTAGTGTTGTTCCTAATCTTCAAACCCAATCAACTCAGGTTTGTAGCACAGCCGTAATAGGTGTGGTCCTCCTCTCCGTATTTACCAGATTTATAGCGAGTATTTGGGGGAACGTCGCGGGAACTGTAACGGTTCAAAATAGACCGGAATAATTATCAATGGGTAGGACCTACTCTAATCTTTGAGAGTGCTTTCTGAAATTGAAATGGTGTGATTGAAGGTTGATTCAATGGCGATTTTAGAATTTTCCTAATACAATAATGTGCTTACCTAATTGGAAAACACCATGGATTTTTTACAAACTTTAACAATCGGCGGCTCCCTGGTTTCGACACAATTTTTTCTTGAAATTAAAAAAAAATTACATAAAACAACTATAAGAGTCCGTATTTGTTTTTTTTTTTAAATCTTTTTTTTGTGTTGACGATAAACCTCGCGTCTGATTAATTTTTTCCGTTATTATTATTTAGGTACAATATTTTATTACTTACCAGCTGGTACCCGGCATGCGTTACAAAGCCATTCAAATAAATAATGTTTTTCTCCCTTCATCTCCTTTCCCATGCATCACCGTCCCCTCCCGTGTCCCTTTCCCCTCCCGTATTACCCTTTTACTTTCCCCGCCTTTCATTTCCGTCGTCGCCCCTCCCGCGAACCCTACCTCCTTCGTTACCCTCCCACTCCTTCCTTCCCTCCTTGCCGCTAAAATATATGAAATACGTACATTCTCATTTAACGCCAGAGTTATATATAGAATCCTTCGGAGGCTTACGCTCAACAAATCACCAAAGTTTCATCGCAATCGGATGAACGGTATGGTAGCGCATAAAATATGAACAAATAAAATATCATGATTTTTACATAAGAAGAAGAATACGATTTTTTTTTCGTTATTTGTTTTTGGGGTGTTATGACATGTTGCGCTACATCCTTCTTTAGCCAACGTTTCGGACAGCGTTGCAATGTCCACCATCAGAGCAGATCTGGCAGTGTCTGATGATGGACATTGCAAGGCTGTCCGAAACGTTGGCTAAAGAAGGAGGTAGCGCAACACGGCATAAAACCCCCCAAAAAATAACGAAAGAACTTTTAGCCGTGAAAATCTGAAAAATCGTATAAGAATATGATTTTATTATTTGTGTTTGAATTCCCTAACCAGACACCTTGACTCTACGGTGAGGAAAATGTGTTATTATTTTTCTTCATAATACACTGTGTAAAAATAATTTGTATATTTATTGTAAAACGTATGTTATATTAAAAAAAACTCCCACCTTTGAACCATTTAGACTCTGCATATTATAAACAGATAGGTAGAAATGTAGGTTCCTTTTTGTGTATTTTTTTTAACCGTTCCTTTTTTAGTGTACTTTTATGTGTTCTACACATTGACATTTCTACATTAGTTTGTAACATAACTATTTTATGTATAAATAAATTGTATAGATAAATATATTGTTGCATATATAAATAAATAAGTAATATTTCATGAAAATGGTTAGTACGTTGTTGGTAGGTAAGTCTGCAGTAAAAATAGAGAATTCGAAAAAAGTTATTTTTCTTACCTGCATCAGTTCCGACATTAAGCCATTGACTAGAAACTTTTGTTCATTCACCATCTCCTGGGATGCTCTCTCTTCTCTCGGACCTGAAACAATAATTACTAAGTTAAAACAACTTACTTATGTATTAATAACTTCCGTGTTTCCTCCCCCGTACAACAGGCTAACTCCTTCTTAACGCGAGTGAGAAGTTAAGGTGTTTTGCTTGTTGCTAAAGTATGCGGAAGCTGTATTAGGATGCATTCAAATAAATAAATTTAATTTTTGTTCATATGAAGCAGTTACTTTGTGATGTGACATTATAATTTAAAATAAAACAATAACTTTGTAAACACCACTTTTATAAAAGTGGTGTTTACAAAGTTATTGTTTTATTTTAAAAAATAAATTTAATATTCAGTTAACTTTTATTAAGCACTCAAATTTACACAAGCGAAGTTATCAGACAAGATTTTTAAACACAAAGGTTTTTTTTAATATTAGGTCCACACAGGAGGTCCTGAGGAAATTAATCCCTCTGGTAATCATTTATATTATCTTTGGGGATGCTGTGTGGAAGGTCTTTTTAGGAAAGGAAGGAGATAAATTTCTAAGAAGAAAAAAGGTATGAGGGTAGGAATATGGGGGTCAGTGTGTCAAGAAGTTCATGAATTCATCCCTCCCACTGCGGTGCAAATCCATGTTCCAAGAGAACCCAGCTGGAGAGGTCAAAAGGACTCCCTCAACCATCCTCTTCCAATCCGGCGTGCCGTGCAGCTGGTGGGCAGACGTATCCGCCGCCAAGACCCGGACAAACCTCACCCCGTGAGGGGCATTCATGCTAAGTCACCTAACGTAGCGTCACTTGGGACGACGTATGGCAGAAGTGTTGATCGTCCAATAAATGGTTCCCGGGATGGCGGTACCCATACCCGCCTCCCAAATTGTTAGTATGTAAGAAGTACAATGTTATTACAACCGACACTCAAGACAGAATAATGTTTGGTTTCAAAACCGCCCTGTCATTCAGAAGCGCGGTCCAACGCGCATCCATTACGGTGTGGCAACTAAATGAAAATTGGCAGCATTTAAAATTAAATTGCGAGTATTACCTACGCTCTAAACTCTAAACACTCCATACAGTATCCCCTAACATGACATAGGCCTTGAGATTTCGCTGCATGAATACCTATCTTCTTTATGCCCGAGCTGTTGTTACTCGTACTTTAGTCAGTGCAATTATACTGAAAAATTTCCTAGCGTCGCGGCGTCGTGTAAACCGCTATAGCTTGTGTCAAGCTAGAAGAGTAAGCCAGGATCTTGTCAGGATAGAATTTCGGCGTATTAGCTTGCTACCATTGCTTAAAATCATTTGAGTGCCGATTGTCATCCGGGTGACAATATTTCAAGCATATGCGGCCACATTCGGCACACAACAAGTTAAAATGCCTAATGTGGATTACTTGATGACACGAGATGACATCTCTCAGAATGGATACATTTATGTGTCTGGATTTAGATGCGATCCCGAGCATTTTTCTCCACATGTCGAGAAATTTTATCCGCTTTCTTTCGCTGGTTCTAAGTGTCTACGTTTCCACACCGTATAGAAATATGGGGAAAATCAACACCAGGACGAGTCTCATCTTTGTGGTCATCGTTATGCCTCTGTTACACAATTTCTTTGGCATTTTACTCATTGTCATTGCCAGTAGAGATGATGTTATATAATCGACACGTCGACACAGTTGATAATGTCAAACGAAATATAGAAAATAACCAATCGACGTACATCCCAACCGAAGTGGAAAAAGCCGAAGACTTGATAAATTAAATCATAATTCAGGGGAAAAATGCGACTTTGGTTTACAAACGACATGTTTTAAGAAGGTATAAATTTTTCTTCAGGTGTTATACAATATTATAATATATGTTCAATCGTCTGTCTCTTTCTTCTGACTACCTTAAGAGGAAACCGGGTGGTGTTTTTTCCATACAAACGTATTCCTCATTTCCCTCTCTGAATTTTGACACTAGAGAAAATATTTTTTTTACATAATATGAATATTGACCGCAAGCGTGTCGGTACGTTTTGATTTTTTTGATAAGTTACTTTTTATAGGAGTTATAACCCTTCAAAAATTGTTAAAATTGCCTTTTTTTAACGCCATCAACAAACGTTCAGTATACAAATTAGACGATGTATTTTTAAAAAAAGCAAAAGGTACAGACATAGAATGTTTTCTTCCAATACATTTGGTAAAAAAAATCTTGGAAATTGGTTCAGTTTTGGAGTAGAAAAATGAGGACTACAAAACCTCGATTTTGACAATTTTATTTGGGTATTATCAGGCTGAGGTGCATGTGTCCCTTTCTCTCAGTATTCGGGGGTGAGGGGGGGCGGAGAGGGTTTTGTTGAATACGTATACAGTCAACGAAGTGATGTGACATTCTCAATAATTATATCGATACACTAGTCCACTAGTGTTGTCATGTCCCGAGTTATCGATGTTTTTTTAAAATTATTTTTCTGTTTGGTGACTTATTTTGAGTGTGCCAATACTTACCGAGCTTATTTACTAAAGTTATTGTGACAAATTTAATTTGTTTACGTCAAATAAATTAATGGAAAAAAATTGAAAAAAAAACACCTGTTACAGACAGACCCCGAGATGATTCCGTTCCGTATTGCCGAGTTGGATATGGAACACAAAAATTAATTAAAATATTTTTTGATAACTTTTGAAGGTTGTACTCAACATAATATTATCCCTTTATAGGACACTTTTTTTAAGATACAACTACCGAACCAAAAAAAAACTTTTATATTTGACTAAATATATTGTTCTAGATTTTTTTTTCAAAAAAATTATATTTTACAAGAAAATGTGTGATGGTAAGTACATACACCACTGATCGTTTGATGGAATGCTGGTACAGCGTATGTTCAGTGGTACATGCATCTACCACATGTTGTTGAATCGATTATGTTATTATAATATCATATTATACAAATGAATATTGAAATCTATGTATAAGAGGCACCATATTGTTTATTGTGCTACATATTAGGTACATACACATAACTAGTTTAGTTTTTATTTAACTTTTTTAATACGTTATATTATTACAGAAAAATGCACTTTTGGGAATACCTCCTACATCACTTGACATTTTCAATCATCTTCAATGATCTAATATTTTTTGTTTTTAAACGCTTTATTGTAAAAAAAATTACTGTTTAACATCTACACAATGAAATTAAAACAATTTATGGTCCAGACCTTTCCCTCGCCGGTAAATTTCTTGGTATGCGACCGTCAATTATTTCTGGTAAAAGGCATTGGTGGTAGAAATTTTCTAACAGTGGAACGATTTTTTGCCAGATTTCATCGTCCCTCTCAATTTTTTCATACAGCAAACCTTTTGGACTCCACACAACAAAATAACAATAATTACGACGAGTAATATGTAACTGGCCTTGTACTTGGTAGAAGTAATTATGATTCCGTTTTAATGTTAAAGAATGGTCTTCCAATTTACAGTAATCAATTATCTTTTGTGCAATTCCCTCTTCTGGTGACATATTTGCTATACTATAAGGGCATTTAATTTCAATTATAGAATCCTCACCGATAAGGCCATCCGGACTTGCCGCTAAAAAGTTTTTGGTTTTATCGATAAATAGCTTACAAGCGGATACCTGAAAACTTGTTTTTTTTGAAAATTGCTCTATTGCTAGGCTTTCATTTTCTTTACCATAATTTGTGGCCATAGTTCCTTTGAATTGTGAGTACAGTAAAGAGTTTAGTACTCCCGTAACTGAAGTTTTTTGCCGAAGCTTATATATTTTTCCAAAGTTAGACGCCGTTATCCGCTTACGTCTTTCAATTGCCCACAGATTGTTATTGCTTTGGCCTACCGTATTCCGTTCGAGCTCTTCCTTATTGGTTGAAGATAATTCTTTGAGAAATTCCTCTTTTTTCGTTTCAAATATTTCAGGTGGCATATCTGGTTCTAATTCCAATTGACCATAATTTTCATCGGGCCCTGTAACTTTTTTTCTTTTTTCTGTCGTATTTTCATTATACTTTAGTTTTTTTTTTCGACACATTTGTTTATTCTCCTTCGAACGTCGTTTTCTCTCTATAAAGTGCTTCGTGTATTTGCCGGGACTGTGGCCTTGGATTTTCTTTTGTATTCTTGAATGGGTTGCCAATTCACTATTCCACGAAGTTACTGCTCCAAAACATCTTGCTTGGTAAGATCCTCTTGTAGTAAAATTTACCCTTTTTCCACCTATAAATTTGGCGATAACGTTGTTGAATTGCTCCACAGTGTTATTTGTCACGTCAATAATAAGACTTTCTGCATTTGCTATTAGAGACAATAAGAATTGTTGGATATCAGTCCATATTCCACAATCTCGAAGATCGCTTACTAAATTTGGATCATCAGTATACTTCTCCGGCTTGCAATAGTACGATGCACAATTTTTATGATCACCAAACACATGATTTGCGGTATTTTTTATGTCCATTTTCAAATTTTTTATTTTATCACTTTGTACTGTGTTTTCTTGCTCTTTCCTGTAATTTATTGCTCCAACTACAGCTCTTCTCATGCGTAAAACGTTTGCTTCAACCTTTTTCCTTATATGAACTGGTACAAAGCCTTTAGCGTTGTTGGTTTTTTTTCCAAGTGCTTTCATTTTGTTGCAAAAATTGCGGAGTAAGTGATTTTTTCACTCTATTTTTTGTACTATAAGGTTAGGACCATATGGCATTTGTTGCATTATTTTTTTCATGATGCTGGAGTCGCCATCACCAACTAGTTTGTTAAATTTCAATCCATGCATTTCCATGCTTCTCGAGAACCCTTCTGCTATAATGTGGGCTTCCATGGCATTAGCACTGTCACGCCAGTTTATGAAGCACCTGTGCTCAGAAGCAACTATGTGTAGTTAAGTAGCTCTAGCACATATGCAGCAGTATGAGTTTCGCACTCCCAGAAATAAAACCTTTTTAGTTCGTAGTCCAACTATGCACCCTGCGCCAGATGAGGAGCTAAATCCACTTTTGTACGACCTCTTTGCCCAGGAGCCATCTGCAACCACCGTTACCAAAGGATAGCCACCCTCGTCTACGTCACCGTTTAAAATGGCTAGCCTTTTTTCTTCTTCACCAGCTGCGATCATTTCTTCTAAGGCACATTCTTCAATTGTTGGCGCTAAACATTGTTCTATGTTCGTGTAAGTCTTACAATCCATATTTGGCATATTTAAAACCCCACAAATTTCATTCCATTGTGAATACCCATTTCCTGTACACATCACTCCTTCGACGACAGCAGTATTTATAGACATTTTCCGTTTCGGGTCTTCGGAGTGAATGTATTCTATTTTCTTGCACATTTTGCACTCGAAAACATACTGGCTTAGAAGACCATTTCGTCGTTCCTTCATAAATTTTAAATCGGAAAATGTGCAGTTGGTGTGTTCGTGCTTTATATTTGATATCTCCGAAAACAAATATTTTATATCCACAATTCTGCGACCTTCGAAATTATCGGTTTCATCAATATGGTCTGGTTCTATCACCAAATCATCAAGCGTTGTTGATGATGATGAACTTGCGTTTTCGTCTATATTTGGAGCAAATGATTCATCCATGGAAGTTTCATGCATTAGTGAAGATGTAGTTAAGTTTCCAAAAGTAGTATCGATGACATCCATATCCCTGTAAATGCAAATGATTTATTTATTTAAATTTGTCCATCCCATTTTCCCGTTATACATGCTACATAATACACGGCTCTCATAGCATAAATCTTTAGGTTTTTCTCGTAAGTCGCTCACGTAAGAGAGTTATGGCAAAATTATCAATGTAAACGATACCCATTGGTAATTTTGCCATAACTCTCTTATGTGAGCAACTTACGGGAAAAAAAACTTTACGTACGTAAAGGTAACCTTAGGAAGGTTCAGTAGTAAGAGTGACAGGAAAGCGATATTTCGACTTACCTAGATGTCGAACGTGGTGCAACATGAATCTGTCGTTTGATACTAATAATCGGTTTTTTTCGTCTAGCAGATAAAAACAAACGCGCTTTGTTTCCATTTCTTTTACCCATTATTTATCTGTAAGAAAAAAATTTTTGAGTTGAAGGTAGGTAATATAGTAGTCGATTTTATGTAACTCAATTTCTAAATACACATATCTTATGCTACGTATATATTTGCGAATAGTGGCGTGCACAGAATTTGAAAATTGAAATTTCGGAAAAAAAATAATTTTCAGCTTCGACAACATCATTAATGTCGTATTTTCAATCTTAGGATTCTAGCCCACTGAAAAATCAGTGCACGCCACTCTTTGCGGACAGAGACGCGAGCCGAACCACGAATTATGGTAAAGGTACGAAGCAACCGCAAGCGGCGCAGCGTTTCGGGCAGTTTGCTTTTGCTTCGTTCCTTTCCCATAATTCGTTGTTCGGCTGGCGTGTGTATACGCAGCCTAAGACGTAGAATAATATTTATTATAGGTTACTAGATATGTTAACAAATGTACCGACTTGCACTAATGCACTTTATGCATACAGTCAAAACTGATGAATTTACGTTATTCAGGGAGAGCCAAAAAACAACAACATTTTTAGCGATATTTATATGTTTAATTAAAAAAGGAAATTGTGTTGTAATATTGAGTTTTTATGAATGAATAGTTTATGTTTATAATAATAGTTTATGAATAATTTATGAATAGTTTAGTAGGTATCTACTCACCATATGTCCTATATGTGTAAATCGTGAGAAATGACCAAACAGATTTCAATATTCAAGGGGGTTTCAGGGTCAAAATTCGAAGGTCTGTATTTGACGTAGAATAGTTTCCAGTAAAAAGGCTAGTCAAAAACAGTAGAGTGATGCAGCCAGCGAAAAATAAAAACACTACACAATCACAAAGTACGTGATGTACCTACTGCGCCTATGCTGCCGTTTTATAAAAAAAGATGGTATGAATCTCCCGATATTACTAAACCAAAACAGCGTGCATCTTACTTTACTAATAGTAACAAGATGAATGAACTATGAACGCAGAAGATATCTATTATATAGGAATACGCACGCTCAAGTCGCGACGCGTATTGACTTATCTGTTGCAGCAGGCAGCAACCTGTATACACGCACCCACAAGTCTCATTGACTTGTGCGTGTGCAGAAGATGAGCTCGGAGCAGGCAGTCACATGTATTTGTAGTAAGTAATAATAATAATAAAGTTAAGTACAATACAATATTAAATAATGTAGACCTCGCTATTTTATTACGAATATGTACCTAGGCACCTACTTAATTTTTGGAATAAATGAATAACAGTAAATGAAATAATAAGAACGCGAAGTCGCTGGCGGGCGCGGCGCGGCGATTCGTGCTTCCAACACCTGCAGCCACGCACACACACGCATTGGGGTTCACCAATACACCGATAGCGCTTTTGCTGTCCCCGCTGAGATGAACGAAATAGAAATAATTTTTACAAATACCTATCGTTAAAATTTCTCGGCGCTCCTGCGCGCTCTTAACCACTGAGCAGATAATATTTAGACGTGCAATCTATACCGATTTGATCTAGCATCTAGCAGATGAGGTCTACCATAGTTGATCGACGAAACCCGATGTCAATACGATTTTGACTGAATTGATCTATGGACAGTTGGAGTAATTTGCAAGCAAAGTAAACCATTGATAAGACTTATTCCAACCGACTATTGACTAAATTCGTCATCTATGGTAAATTGGCGTTACTTGCAAATATGGTCAACTTGTGATTCCGGCAGTCGGTTGACAAAACCGCCATTTTTAGCGCGGCCTCCTGAGTGTCAGATAAGCTGTCAATACAAAACTATTTTTTTTAATAATGACGTTTGTTATGTAAAATAACTGGCTTATTAATGAATGGAAGTGAAATAATTAAGCTCTTAGAATTGAAAGAAATCATTCATGCTAATTGTTTCCGTTTGAGCTTGGAGAAACGAAAGTTTTTCAAATATGGCTTAAGACCTCACTAATTAACTTTTTGACTCCAGTTTAATGTCACAACGTACGCGAAGTGATAATGTTTATTAAAATTAGTATTTTAATTCGAAATTACAAATTCATTGGTAATTTTAATTTTTACTTAACGGTTTGACACTCAGTAATGAAAATCCATAGACAGTTCCGCCAGTGTTGTCAGCGAATATCAATTTCATATTTATTGTATCAATATTGACCTGGCTATCGAAAGCACGACCGTGCTCAGGAAATCGGTATAAAATCTTCGGTAGTTATGTCTATCGATCTGATATTATAAAGCCGACGATTTCACTGTGTTAGACCCTCTGCTGACTCCAAGACGCCAGATAGGCCAATGAAAATGGTTATCCATTCAATAAAAAATATCAATATATGAAAATACACCAAAATTAAGGTCAAATTGAGCTTACTTCGGGCATACGGACCCGCCCACAATACCCTCCTGTCAGTTCATCTGTTCAGTGGCGTCGTGTGAAACTTCAGAGCCCCCTAAGCGGAATTAATTAATAATGCAATAGAAAACATTTTTATTCAGGGTAGTATTATAGATGCCCCCCTGAAGGGGAGTTTTTTTATTCAAGGCCATTCTTTACGTTATGTTTCTAGTATATTGCACAGCCAGACCCGAGGTTTTCATTGCAGTGTGATAAATCGATTGTCGACTGATCAATCATCGCTAAGTGGGTGGAATATTACCCACCCAAAATAGCTTAAGCTGGGGATAGTTGCATCAAATGCTGAACGTGTTGGATTATAGTATCAAAATGCAATTTGCTAACACAATTTTATTCCCAACCAAATTTTAACTCCTCGGGCTAATTTCTTTGCTTTTGGGAACAGTTTATATATACATATTTATGTCTTTTAGAAATCGTTAGTCTCTCTTATTATTAAAGTGAGAAATATTATCTAAACGGTGTTAGAAAGAGAAAACACCACGCTTTATATTCAAATGTACCCATAAGAATTAAAATGTACCTCTATGAAACCAAAGTTTCCTACCAAAATTTAAGAATGTTTTTATAAAACTTAGTAAATTTTTTATGAACCACTTTATAGGAAAAGACAAAAAAATAAGGCAACAATAAGGTTTATAATTGGTCAAATAAAATATGAATTCATGTTTTTATCTTCATTGTTAATAGTAATTTTAGTTAGAAAAAACGTTGAGCGAGCCGTTTTTAAAACTTTTTAAAGTTTGCATTCAAATTATTATTAGATTTAAAAAATTATATGCGTATTTCTAATAATAAAACTTTAGAAGCATATTTCATCATCTTTCGAAAACAATTTTTATTTTTCAGATACATTCAGAAATATTCCATTTATTTGCAAAGTGGAAATAATCAGACCTTCTTATGGAATATTCCAGAGGGCCGATTAAACGCTGAAATTACGACTAATCTTTATTAAAAATAGCAGTACATTGTTAAAACCAAAAAATACATTAAAGATTTTCCTATCGTTTCACTTGAACAGAATTAAAATAAAATTTTAAAATAACAAGCGTAAATTACCAAAAAGCATTTTTAAATTAGTATGTAAGTATATAAGAAACAACTATAATATTTATGTAGGTCAGATATCTTAATTTAGAAGTGATTTGATTAATATGTGATTTTCAATTAAGATTTATATCTATTGATACTCCTAAATATTTTATATTTTCGACATAAGTTGGTTCGTTGCACATGAAGCAAATTTCTTGATTGCAACTAGTATTATGGATTCTAATTTTAAGGTTGTCTTTAGGTTTATTTTTAATGGTTTTATAAAAAGGTAAAAAAATGTTTTGTTATAGTTTAAAACGAGTTTGTTGTATTTTAGCCATGTTGAAACCAGCGAAATACAATCAGTTGCTTTCGAAAAAGTTTCTTTCCAATGATTACCATCCACTATTATTGCCGTGGTGTCGTCTGCGTAAGAAACAATTTTACCAGGGATTACAAAATTACATAAATTATTAATATAAATTAAGAATAAAATCGGGCCAAGCACAGTTCCCTGTGGAACTCCATTTTTTATCTTTGACTCTGAACTATAATTATTCCCAATTTTTATTTTTTGTGTTCTGTCTTTAAGATAATTAGAGAGTTGTTTTATTGTGTCTTTTTTGAAGCCTAGTTGATTTATTTTTGTAATGAGTAAATTAACTTTTTTTTATTTTTTTTTAAACTTTATTTATTCTCATTTCTTTGTACATATAATGTATAACTTACTTGCAAGTATCCGCTATGCGTTGCAATGCCACTCAAATAAATAATAAGTGTTTGTGTTTTAATTCTGTTTATTGAAGTGTTTTTGGATACATGAAAATATTTTTTGTTTTTCCGTGTGGTGTGTACACGAATAAATAAATAAATTTTCGTGTGAAAAGCATGGATTTTCCAAAATTACCCCACGCTACCCCCTATTGCTATTATGTCTTCTGTGCAATCCCTCCCTCTGCCTCTCTATCGTCCCCCATCCCTTCATCACTCTGTGTGTCCTTTCCCATGCGTCTCCGTTCCCCTTCCGCATCTCCTTCTCCCGCGTTCCTAGTCAATCCCCCTCCCGCGTTAGCCTTCTACCTTCCATACCATCCCCCCCCCCCACCGAACCTCCCCTCCCATTCATTCCTTCTCCTTCCTCCCGGATCCCCTTTCCCCTCTTGCATTCCCTCTCTACCGCTAAACTACATGAAATTCGCAAACTTTTCAAGCAACTCGCATGCCACCAATTGTAAATTTTTACATAACTTTCATAACGCCAGACCTAACCATTCTATACAGAAGCCTTCACGATCATGCGCACAACAAATCACCAAAGTTTCATTTGCAATCGGATGAATGGTTTAGGAGCGCATAAGAAACAAACAAAGAAAAAATATTTTACATAATTTATTAAGGAAAATCGTGAGGATAAGTCACGCTCAGTGGCGGCCGCTGCCCTGAGAATGTGGTGGTTCACTGACAATCCGTACCTACTTATGACAAAAAAATTAAATTAGGAATTTTTTATTATTAATTTATTTTCAAACAAACTGTTAATCCCTCTTATATGTATATTCCACACTGGTTGCACTCATTTTGGTAATAAAATTATATATTAACAAATTATGTTATTAGTATTTAACATAATCAATACAAAAAAAAAACAAAACAATGACAATTATCACGTGACGGGTCAATATAACGCGCGCCGCAAGACGCAAACGATCTACGATCTTCGCCGAAAATCGATTGTATTCGTGTCACCTCGGGTCCATAGTTCATGGTCAATCGGTAAACTTCGGCAAGGATCGGATTATGTTGGGCCGGTGGCACGCGAATCCAAGCCAAATTCTGGTGCAAATAGCGAAATCGACGGGCTTTCGATGTTTTAAATATCCCGATACGAGGCCGCTCGGCGGCCGCGCTATGGGAGATTAAAACCGTTCTCTCTGATAATATTCGTAGCATTATATTGTATATTGGTAACTAATATTTTGAAATGATTAAATTAGAGATTTGATAGATTTAAATTAGATAAATTAAATTAGAGATTTTTTAGTCTTTAGTAAGTAAATAAAGTAAATTTAGGCATTATATTTTGGCAGTGCTGCACACGAGCGCACTGTGCAACCAGCCGCCCTTGGTCACGCTAAGAATACACATATTTTTGGCTTGTGTTTTCTTTTGTCACTCAAACTATTATGCGTCACTCTCTTGGAAAAATTATTTATAAACTTATCTGTCAGTTACACTCGTCGCGTCTGACTGAGTTACAGGGAGAGGAGCAATTATTATTATTAATTACAATGAAGCAATCAGAGGTATGTCGTAATATAAAAATACTTTATAAAATAAAAGTGATTTAGATGAATTTTCCATCCACTAGAACCCCCAGCACGATCGAACGATAATGATTGTATCGATAACTTTCGGAAACTTCTCATCGTTCCCTAGAACAACTGCAGATCGCTAAAACAGTTGACGCCAAATACATGAAGATCACATAGTCAATAGTCATTGTGAACTGTTATTTATTAGTTGGGGGTCTGCAGTCAGGGGTTCAGGGACCCTAACATAAACGGTTCCATTACAGCTCAGAATCATGCGATTTCAATACCCCTTTAGAAAGTCATAGAAAGTTATGATATATTTTTTTAAATAGCTTACAACTTACAATTTATAACCTATAATTTATCCTAACCTATTTTACTCTTTTTCAAGTATTTTTTCATAACTTTTAACGACTTTTCAAAGGGGTTATCGAAGATTCTTCATTCTGTTGTCCGGTCACTGCATAAACACATCGATAACTAAGCAGAATCTATATAGTACGGCGTTTAGGATCAACAGTCATATTCTGGAAAGTTGACAAATATTAATCAATAACCAAGGTTTTTGACAACTAACTGATATTGTCGACAACTAACCAATATTTTTGGAAAAACCGATATTTTGAACAAATAACAAATATTAAAGACAGCTCTCCGATATTGTTGAAAAATAATCGATATTGTTGATAAATAACCGGTATTGTTGACAAATAGCCGATATAGTTGAGAAATAATCAATATTGTTAAAAGATAATCGATATTGTTGACAAATAACAAATATTGTTGACAAATAATCGATATTGTTAAGAAATAATCGATAATTCTGACAGTTAACCGATATTGTTGACAACTAACCGGTATTGCAGATAAATAACCGATTTTCTTGACAAATAATCGATATTGTAGATAGCATTTTTTATCAATGTTTTTGTTCTAGGGCCCCACGAATACACAAGTAAATAGGTTAGTCAGTTTTTTACCTTCGGTGTAGCGAAACGCCGCGGCCCCCGCAAGCGACCAGAGCAGCATGAGAATCCCGAGCCCCACCTGGCAGAGGGCCCAGCGCCCCACGAGCCCCAGAAGGGGCCGCCAGCCGCTGCTCGCGGACATGCGCCGGGGAAGCATCCGTAACCTGGAAAAATCAAACATATTATTAATTAGTAATAATTTGTTTAGAAAAAGACAATTGGAAAGAAATTTATAAAGACTGGTAGGAGGACATAAAAAAATATGACCAAGTAGGTGCCCCAGTGGAAGCGATCCAGAAACAGACCTCGAAGACCTCGAAAGAGGTGGGCAGACAATGTTGGAGAAAAAAAAATCTTTGAACCTATGCTAGAAAATGCATCACACAAAATCAAAATGAACCGTGTACCCACCAAAAAATTTACTCAAGTATTTTTTAGTAGGACAATTCTGATAACTTACAATACTCGTTTTAGGACGGGAGGAACTTACAATTCTTTTTTGGTAAGTTCCTCCCACTTGCCAAAAAAAAAAACTAAAAATCTGTAACCAATAAAATTTTATGAAAAAAAAAAAAAAAATTATTTGCGAGGTGGTAGGTCCAATTTTATATGGGGTTTTGATTAAAAAATATAAGTTTCACATGCAGTACAGCATAAAAAGGACAGGTTAAGTAAAAGAAAAGGAGAAAAAAGGAAGAAGTAGCAAAACATGACAAGAAATTTACATATTTTCATTTTTAAATGCACTTAAAATTTTTATTCTACATCATTACTTTGGAATTTTTTATTATCCTGGATTATTTGAACAAATCTGGAAGTTAATTATTTAGTGTGCAGGTAATTTGGAGATTTTATCCCATATTTTGTATGTGTTTGAGGAATGCGGATTTTATGGTAATTTCGAGTATTGTGTTAGTGGATGTCTTGATTGTGAAGTGGCTTGATGCTAGTATGAGTTGATTTTTGATTATTTGTACGATGGTGCTTGTGAAGTTTCCGACAGCAATTTGAAAAAACATTATTAATGGGCCAATTTACAAAACTTTATTTTTGCACTAACAAAATATATATATTTCAAAAACCATAAATTTATGTCGAATTATAAAATTCAAAAGCGTATTTCATCACCTTTCAAAAACAGTTTTTAGTTTACGGATGCGTTCAGAAATATTCCATTTATTTCGATTTCATTGCTAAGCTAAAATATTTTAACCTTCAGACAAAATAGGCCCGAGGCGTAAGAGATAAATAAATAATAATAAAATATTAAAAAATAAATAAATAAAAATTTATAAATAAAAATTTAAAATATATAAATATAAATAAATTTAAATTAAATAAATAATAAATAAAAATAAAAATTTCAAAATAATGCGTATAAATCAAAATTTCCTCTGAAAACCGTAAGGAGTTATTCATACACCGATCTACTTAATAATAAATCGTATATTTTAAGTAAAATTAAAAAAAATAAATAAAGGAAAAAGATGTAAAATTTGTCCAAAGAAACGTCACTACCTCAATGACAAATCTTTTTTCAATATTTCTTCATCTACCATAATGTAAAAAAAATAATTCAAAATAAACACGAAAATTTTACATTTACTGAATCATTATAACGGCCACCATCTTGAAACGGAAACAGAACGTACAAACAAATTTATACACGAAATTCAAAACGGTTGAGTTAAAACAGAACTTCACCAGGCTCAGCCAATAATAACGTTTAATTTTTTTATTACATACCGGATACACAATGAAAAAAGGATTATCATTTGAATCGATTTTAGATAATAATGATTGTTATTTGCAATATTTATTACTGTCATATTATTCATTCATAGTCACTAATGATAATGATGAGTGGAAAATCTAGGAAAAAGTAACCTTCAGAGAATAATGCAGATGTGATGACTACATAATTACGATTTTGTAACGTGTCTCGTATAAATCATCGTCATTAGGAAAAAACCGGAAAATTAGCTCCCTAATGATATGTTTTTTTCTATATATTTTTTTTAACGTTAGATCTATGCAGGAAGTCCTGTGGAAATTTTTTTCCTTCGGGGCGTATGTCATCTTTGGGGATGCTGTGCGGACAGTTATTTTAAGGGAAGGAGAGAGAGGTAGTTCTGGGAAGAAAAAAGTATGAAGGGTTGGTAGGAATCTAGGGGTCAACGTGTTCAGGAGTGACGGAAGTATGAATCCATCGCTCCCACTGCGTTGCAAGGCCGAGAGAATCCGGGTGGAGAGGTTTAGGATAGGTCTCCCTCAACCAGTCTCTCCCGATCCGGCCTACCACGCAATTCGTTGCCAAGACCTAGACCAATGATTTTCTACTACAGATAAAAAAATGATGAGAAGAATAAATACAACACAATATTTTTGACATTGAGTATTAAACCCCATTTAATATTTTTGTAGAATGGGCTTATTTTCTAAATTGACAAAATGCCCACTCGAACTTGCAGCGCCCCCTAAATGCAAAAAAATTAAAAACGCCCCCCCCAGACCTACAAAACGCCCACAGGGAGGCGCTGGCGCCCCCGTTAAGAATCACTGACCTGGACAAACCTCACCCCATGAACTTAGGCATCCCAGCTAAAACACCAAACGTAGCGAACCACTTGGAATGACCTATGGCAGGAGTGTTGGTTACCCAATACATGGTTCATGGAGTGGCAGTACCAACACCCACATCCCAAATTGATGACAATTTCTTGTGTTCTAAATAATTATTGATTAAAAATATAAACAGATTCGATAGTTGTATTTAAATGTATCTTTACATAGTATAAAATGAAGTCGCTTCCGCTGTCTGTGCGCTTAGATCTTTTAAACTACGCAATGGATTTTCTTGCGGTTTTCTGCGGTAGAGTGATTCATGAGGAAGGTTTTTAGTTATATAATTTGTCAAGGTTTTGTGTAAATTGATTGAAATATATAAATATAGGGAGCGGGCTGGCAAGCGGGCGGTGTGGATTTGATTTAACAGATGGCATTGGTTGTAAAGGTTTGATAATGGCGTGGCGTTGTTTCGTTAGCCACAGCAAAGTGTGGCCGGGTCTGCTGTTAAAATATATAACCTTCCAATAATGGCTGATCAGGGGTTGAGTTCAGTTGCTTTTGGATCCCACCCAGGCGTCGTGAGTTCAATTCTCGGATGAATACTCTCCACACAGCATCCGCAAAGATGAAATAAGCCCTGATTGATTTTTTTTCCTCTAGTGTTAAAAAAGTGTGTGTTTTTACCATGTACCATTATTTAACCCACTGAACTCACCTATAAGGCGGTGGAGGCCACACCTGGACCGACCTCGAAGTCCTCGACCTCGTGCCCTGATCCTTGAAGCACTTGATGTCTTGCGAGGTCACCCTGCTCACCAGCGAGGCGGGGCCGGAGTGGGTAGGCAGATCGGCGGCGTGGTAACTCTCATGATGGTTGAATCTGGACAAAGCAAAATAAATTCAATATGAAATGAAATATTTTAAATACATATTGATTATTACAGAACAATGTTTGAGGCGGACGGCGTGGATTTGTTTTTTATAAAAATCTACAGTTTTGTTTCGAAATTGATAAAATTTTACACACTTGACCATAAAAGCAAAGGGAAGGTCACCGTTTATACGAAATTTCGTAACCAACTACTCCCATATTTTTTCCCACCCCACAAAGCAGAATTTTGATATTTTTTGATGAAATTTTGCACCTACGACTTATTTGAATTCATTAAAAATTTGCTTTTTAAATTCCTCTGACCGCCATCATCACCACCCCCTGAATCTTATCAACGCCCCTTGGGAGGCGATCGCCCCTGTTGACACTACTACTGGCTTTACTAAACACGCCTATCCGAACCAAATTGTCACACTTATAAAATTGTAATATAGTTATCGAATTTTATAAGTTTATCATTTCTTTAAATTTTACTGAAATTTTCAAATTGATAAATTCGCAACATATTATATGCCAGCAATGCATTTGCGTTATTGCTTGGTTTATATTGAAATTCTTTGCGATACATTTATCTACGAGGCATAATAAATAAATTAACAACGAACATCAAGAATCAGATCATATAAAAAAAAAACGAAATCTAACGATCGTCCTCATTATATCATTATTTTACGTTTATGTTTTTTTTTATGGTAAGTGTTTTCAATTTAAAGTGAGTTTGCACGACACACACCAACATTTAAATAAATTGTTTTCAAAAACATGTAGTGTAGACCCGTAGAGGGCACTGCACTATAATACTTAACCCCAGATTACAAACCTTAGTCGAATCGACTAACCCCGAAACATATTTTCAACAAAACCCGATCAGGATGCCATTGTTCCAAAAGGTGACCGGACAACTCATAATGAACTTCACTCAACACGTCCTTTGAAAAATCATTAAGTTTGATGAAAAAATATATTAAAAAATTGGTTAAATCGGTTGCGTTAGGTAAGGTTATGGGCTATTTTTCATTAGTTATTAGCTTTTAATGACTTTTCAAAGAGGTGTTGAGTTGAGTTGATTCTGAGTTGTCATGGAACCGTTCCAAACAATGATTTTAAAAATGTATATGTAAATAACGAAATTTCGTAACCAACTACTCCCATATTTTTTCCCACCCCACAAAGCAGAATTTTGATATTTTTTGATGAAATTTTGCACCTACGACTTATTTGAATTCATTAAAAATTTGCTTTTTAAATTCCTCTGACCGCCATCATCACCACCCCCTGAATCTTATCAACGCCCCTTGGGAGGCGATCGCCCCTGTTGACACTACTACTGGCTTTACTAAACACGCCTATCCGAACCAAATTGTCACACTTATAAAATTGTAATATAGTTATCGAATTTTATAAGTTTATCATTTCTTTAAATTTTACTGAAATTTTCAAATTGATAAATTCGCAACATATTATATGTGTAAGATCAATGAGTAAGATCAAGAAAGGAACGCTCCGATGGTTCGGGCATGTAGAGAGAATGAACGAGGAAAGGAGTGTAAGGAGAATATATGATGCAAATGTGAATGGTAGAAGAAGTCGGGGACGTCCGAGAAAGACATGGCACGACCAAGTGAATCAGATACTTGAGTCGGGCCATGTAAAGAGTCGGAATAATAGAAGAGCATGTATGAGACGGTGTATGAATGTGAACGAGGCAAGGAGTGTGTGCCAAGACCGAGTTGTTTGGCGGTCCGTCCTCTCTGCCTACCCCTGCGGGGAAACGGCGTGATGGTTAGTTAGTTAGTTAGTTAGTTATATGTAAATACAGCAGTAAATAAACGACATTTAATATTATTGTCGTTTTTTTAAATATGTTTATCAAATTTTTGTAATCTCATGAATAATAAGTACCTACTAAAGATTGATACATCTTTATCGTGAACCGCACATTAACCGATTAGTAGCGTGTTGATTTTAAGTGCGTGCATTGTCGAAATGACAAACGTTTGTAATAACTCGATTTTAACACATGTATGTTATATCGAGTGCGATGTTACACGAAAATAAAATTCTCTAACTCTAACAACTAGATTTTTTCATGGATGTTCATTTATGTTCCGACTTCATGCGATTTTTTCACTTATGTCCTCCAGCAGTGATACTAGTAGGTACCTACCAACTTTTTGCCACTTTTAATGAAATAGGTTTCAATAAATATATAATTATTTTCTTTTATGTAGATCACTTAATAATTAAAAACCCAATCTATTTTCTGTATCTACGCACATGACTTTTATTAAACAAGAGGAAGGTCACTGTCTACATAAGATTTCAGAAAATCACCCCCTTTCCTTCCCTTAAAGTAGAATTTTGATACTCCTCGATGAAATTCTGCACACTTGAAGTTCAAAATAAGACGAAAATTATCTTCTTCATCTGATTTTGTAAAACTCTGTGTAAAGACCAGGGAACCCAAGGGACTTCAGCTAGTAATGTATAAAGAAGAGTGTCTTCGGGTGTGTTTTTATACAAATCTGCAATGACATTAATACTGGACGCGGGGTAGAAATCTCAAAGTGGGAAGCCAAACTCAAGACGATTGTAGCTGTCTCTATTTCTAATACTTTAGTGCTAAACTGCTAGCGTCGAGTGAGATCGTGTCTTAGTAAGTAAGTAAATTGTATTGCAAAGCGCCAAAATTCCCTCCTGTGTGATGAGAAAATACTTAAATTACACGGCAAATAGTCGTAAAGGCGAAGGAATAACACTTCATTTGTTCAGTAAGTACTGTAAGTACACGCAAATTACTTATTATTATCAATTATTATAAATATTACAATTAATTTTCATGTTTCCCGCCCGCGGTTTTACGCGTCATCAGAGAAAATTCTAGGCCTACTAAAGTAAAGGGTCTGGACGCGCAACAGCCAAATTACTGTTGCTAAGTAAACTTTACTGTTTTAAAATAAACTAATCATTGACAGACTAATAAACAAATAAATGCACTTTTTTGCAAAAAAAATAATCACGATTTTATTTATCATTATTATTTTAACATTTCGAACGCGGAGCCGAATCGACGACGGTATGTGATAGGCGCAAATTATAAATGTTGTAATATAGGGTTAATAACAGCCCAATGTGGGTCACTTATCGTCAGAATAAAAATATAAAGCACGCAACAAAAATAATTAGGGAAGTAATGTTTGTTTCTGAACATGGCGGAGGGGCTATGTCCTCAATGTCCACTGGGTTTCTTGACACAAACAGGCCCTAACACGAGCTGTCAACACAACTTTTATTGATTTGGTCAATATTATGATATTAAAATATATGATTTTATTTTGTGGTTTTTCTTTTGAGAATATATTATGTTGCCGGCATTTTGAATTGGTTCCAAAAAATAAATGTATTTTTTACTGTAGGTCATGTTGTAGTGATATAATTTTCAATACTGAACTTATAATAACGTTATTCTGCAGCCTGGGTGGGATTTTTTCAAGTCTCGTCATATTTAGGTTCTTGTCGTATTTCGCCCTGGATTTTGACAATAGTGAAAATATTTTAAAATAAAACCTGGATATCGATCAATGACATGTCCATTTCATTTTTATTTTTTAAAGTTAATTTTTATAGGAGTTACGTTTAAAAATCCTTAAATATGTCTGGTTTGAATTTTAAAAAATCAAAAAGTGCAAACGTTGTAGGGTCCCAGGGTGTGGTCTAAAGACAGTCTTCTGTCAGTTGTAAGTTGAGCAGGTTACGTAGACTTCTTCGTTTCCACACCAAGGGAAACTGAGAGAGGATATGATTTGAGGTTAGGTTAGGTTGTATCCTGTGCAAGTACAAACACTTATGTTTTGTACTGGATTATTGTAACTTTAAGTTTATTCAGATGAATATCAACTTTGCAGAGAGATCGATTCTAATCTGAGCACTGGATCTTTAATTTGTAGAATCAATTAGCAAAAATGCAAACAGGTTATATATTGATACAAAAAGAAAGCTGTGTGGATGACCACAGACAAAAGAGCCAGTAGACAAAAAATACATTGATTTGTTTAGTAAAGGGTGACAGACACGTAAAAGTGGTGAATAAAAGAAGCTACACATAGAAGCAAAGAAAAATGATGAAATGGTAAGTGCTAAGTGCAAAATGAATTTAAATATTGGGACAATACAACACACAACAAACGTAACTTTTGGCAGAGTGGTAGATACTCTCAGTATCGCCCCGATGAAAGACCTCCATTCAGAATCAAAATATTGCTTGAAATAGCTTTTGCCTTGTTTGTGGACCGGATCTGAATAGTTAGGTACTTTGAAATCTTCATCTACTCTCCTTCACCAATCTCTTCATACTCACAACACAACCCAATTGGGGGTGCCATAGTTCCACTGGCTCCGGAATGTCGCGAGCAGTTCCACTTTCTCGATGTGAAAGTTTTGAGGCTAGTTTTTTTCTTCTCTTATTTGAACAAAACTATGATCCTAAGAACCTAAAATCGGTTTTTAGTTTGGTTTTAATTTAAAATAGGTTTAAAAAACTATTTTAATATTATTAATACAAAACATGGCGAATAGATGTCATTTTTTTAAAAGAAATAGCTTTTAAGGCAATGAACCACGTCACGTAAAATTCGGGATCAAGCCGCTAACAATAACACTTCTTATGTAGATGGCGATAAGGTTTAAATTCCCATTTAACACCAGCCGCCTGTTTTGATTGATTAAAGAAAAAAACATCGCCAAAAACAAAGTTTTATTTTATTTTGAGAAGTTCAGGCACAAACAGTTTAATGTTTTACCAATATTTTCTAAACAATTTAATGTTTCACATTACACAATAAAACCGTGTACCGAAAAGGTTCTGTAAGTAGGAGATTTTGAACTTTAAAGCAGTTTTTGAAAGGCCTGATACTATATTTCTTAATGGGCTTTTAAAAAAGACTAATTAAAAAAACTACTCGATTATTTCAAAGTCAAAAATGTGTCCTATTCGCAGTATTTAATTAAATCATCTAAAACATTTTTTTAACGAAACGCAGATAAATGGAAAATGCAACCCCTAACCTATAATAGGCCAACGAAACCTTCACGAACAAAGGTTGCTTAAAGAGTTTAAGGGGCTGGAAACGAAGAACCGATTTGGATGCATAAATAAATAATATTAGCTGTCAGTGGCGTGTCGGGGCCCCTGCCGTTATTAATACTTAATGCAGGCCTACTACGGATAAATGCACTTTTCGATCTACTTAACTACCATTAAACACGCCGTATGCAGATTGATTTATGGAGTTGCACTGTAAAGCGTGACTTGGTAGTTTTTAAAAAATATAATCGATAATCAAGAAAAAAACAAAACGATTTTCTGAGAAGCTTTTAACAAAGTTTAATTTGTGCTTAAAAGGGTGCAAAGCTGTGGTTTTCTAAGAAAGCGGTGCTGTTAATAATTTAACGGCCGTAATATAGCAGTAGATGACGTCACTAAAACGTTTCTGAATAAATTTGGAGCTCTAGCATTGTGAAATCGATTACTTTACGATGTCGGATCGATAGGCGTAACTTCCGGTGATTTTATATCGATTTCCCTAGCCCGGTAATGACATGGAATAAACAAGAAATCGATATACATTGGCAACACTTATTCTATGAATTAACACTACGAAATGTCAGACGCCAAGCAATTACGTAAAAATATAAATAAATTGGCAAAGTTGAAGTGGAATTGAAATACTAACCCAAATATGCATTGGCAATTCGCATTTACTTTTTCAAACCAAACGGGAGTTAATCGGCCTAGTTAATGAAGTCTGTGGATCGCGGATATGACCTCTTTAATTTCTAAGAGCTTCGTTAGTTCAATACGTCCATTGAAAAAACCGAAAACCAAAACGAACGACATAATTTAAAACTATGTGCGTATTGATAGTTAACCCAAAATTATCTGATACTACGGAGGTCGGGCTAAAACGTATCAAACGTCGATCGGAATGTGTTGACAATCGTAGACTGTGCTTGCAAATATCGATAACTGACCATTGATGACGGATTTGGTCAATATCGTATTGATACAGGGTTTTATCGATTGACTATGTCAGACCCACAGATGACGTTGGGTTCGTAGAGATTGTCGATTGCGAGCGGAGTATAAAATAGTGATTTTTTTTCAATTAAATTCATTTTAAAAGCATTACACAATTAAAATTTCTAAACGTTTTTAAAAGAGAGAAAATATTAAGATTAGATAAGCAGATTTAAGCTATTTAAACATCAATGAAGCACAATCAGACTAACAGCAACAAAGCTTGCCGTCTAAATTGTGCTTCATTGAGTAAAACAAATCGACATTCAAAGTGATTCTATTTAACATGATTCTGGAATAAAATACTAACTAACTAACCATCACGCCGTTTCCCCGCAGGGGTAGGCAGAGAGGACGGACTGCCAAACAACTCGGTCTTGGCACACACTCCTTGCCTCGTTCACATTCATATATCGTCTCAAGAGTCAGAATAATAGAATAAAATACTGTTATTATTATTATAATTAACAACCAGACAGCTCTCCTGACGGCATGACCATTGGCAAGTTAGTTCAGCAAGCCGGGAAATAAAGCAGGTGACGGAGATAACCATCGGGAATATAGAAACTAATGATCTCCATGTTAGTCGAGTATTCGAACCATCCACGAGTCAGTCTGAAGAAATGTGTTATAATGAGCATATCTCTTCTGACCCGTAGATGGTTCATACCGAACATCTCTTTTAGCGGTGAACATTTTTAAACTCTGGTTGAAGATATTTAATTCACGGTTAAGTCGGTCGTCTTGTTACGCTCGCCGCATCACGAATGTCACGGCCGCTAGATAACAGCACCATTTTCTTAGGAAAACATGGCTTCAGTCGGTTACCCGTTGCGGGTATCGAACTCGGTCCGTCCAAATGATGTCTAAACACCTTATCAACCGGGCTATCAAGTTTTATGGAAAATTACGCTCTGAAAATGCACACCATCTGATAATTTTGAATTAAATCTAATTATTTTTCCTAGCTTGGGTGTTCCTCAAGGATCCGTATTTGGTCCATTTTTATTTAAGGTGAGTATTTTTTAATAATATTTACATGTGGTGGGCAGGGGAATCCAGGAGGAGGGGAGGGGAATGAAGGAGGGAACGGTTCGCGAGAAGGGGGACGATGGAGGGTGGAAGACGGGGAAGGTGGAAGGCGAACGCGGGAGGGGTTAGGTTTGCGGGAAGATGGGAAACGGGAGGAACAAAGGCGGGAAAGTTGGAAAGGGCAAAGTGAGAGAGGAAGGGCGAGCAGGAGGGGGTCGGGGAAGCTTGGGAAAGGGCATGCAGGGGAGAGGCGACAGAGGAAAGGATTGCAAAGGAGCACAGTAGCGGTAGAGGATAGTAGGTGGGTAAATTTGTAAAATCTTTGCTTTCCATACAGACAGTTGTATGTTGCCTGTTCATGAGATGAAAAAAACGTTAAAAAATACATCCATAAGTACTACAAGAAACAGAATTATAACACAAACCCTTTCTTTCTTTGAATGGCATTGCAACTCATGCCGGATACTGGCTAGTAACTATTATAATAAGAAAACAACATTTTACAATTAATTATTTCGATATTTCTTCATATTTTTCTCTTCTGCTATTTTCTTTTATCACTATTTTTTCTGTATTCCAATTTGAAAGTATCCTTTTTGCTATTAATCTTTTAATATTTTTTTACAGTTACATACTCCTCCTCTTCTTTGTGTTACATTACTTCTTTTATATGTTTCATACATATACTATATAAAAATATATTATATTATATAGACATATTATATAATATAAATGATTTTTCTAACCTACTGTTAATTATATTACCTATTTTTAGTTTTATACTCGTATATATAAAAAAATATGTGTTACTTTACCATTAGTAATCTTTTTTTTTAACTACATTCGTTTTCTCCGCCTTTTTTGTCACGAGCTTTGCTCCTAAAAAAAAGGTGTAAACGTAATAAACAATGTATTCTTGAAATAAAAACTTTTATAATTTATTAATTATGTAATATTTTAAAAATAAATATATTAAAAAAAAAAAAAAAAACCTAGATTGTTCTCACGTGGTAAAAATTTGTAAAACCAAGTAAATAAAATAGCATGCTTATTTCAAATATACAATGTGTGCACAACCATCCAACCACGAGATCATAGATAACATTATTATTCTGAGATAGTGCCATTTTTTATATAAATTCGCAGGTTCAAATTCGGTCCAGCAGAAGCCAAGTTAAAAGTTTGTGCATATTTTTAACATGTACGCATTAAGCACCAACTAACTTTGTACTACCGTGTTTACATTTCCTGAGGTGGGACTGCCATGTGTGTTGTGTGTACACAAGATTAATGATAGAGTCACGAGCGGCATATAATTTTATTGTGTGAATATTTATATACGTAGTGGATGTGTATGTTATGACACGTTAGTCATTTGACCAAATTTAAAAGAGAATAGAGTACTGCTATCCATCCTTCCCACTGCGGTGCAAGGCGATGAGTCGAGAGAGTCCAGCTGTAGAGCTTTAGGTTAGGTCTTCCTCAGTCTCTTCTGATCTGGCTCGCCATGCAGTTGTTGGGCAAATGAATACCTACCAAGACCTAGACATACCTCACCCCGTAAAGCCCGGCACCCCTGCTAAGTCATAAAAAGTAGCGAACCACTTGGGGTGTCCTATTGCACGGGCATTGGTAATCCAGTAAATGGTTCCCGGGGCGGCGGTACCCATACCCGCCTTCCAAATTGATACTAGTGTATATTATGATTAAAGAAACACAAGTCGCGTCATGCAAAATAAACTCAAAATTATAAATCGCGTCATGTAAAATCTTCCCTATTGATCACAATCGAAATCAATACCAATCACCGTCTACTAATAAACCTCGAAACTTTCCATATTCCTTTTCAAACAACAAACTTAATTTTCTCCCAACTTCCAACCAGAATGTGTTGACTACATTCACATCAGCGGCAAGATTCTGGACGTAGGTATTTAGCAATCGCTCTTAGAACTTTACAAAATTTCTCGAATCTCTTGAATTCACTTAGAACTTTACTTGACCCACATTTTATTGTTTCTTATATTTTATAGTCAGTGTTTTACATTCTTACCTATTATTTAATTCTAACATTTTTTTGACTTTATGAAATATTGGCATACAGAGCTCTGGGCCAAAAAGGCCCCTTTATCCTTAGAGATATATTAAATATAAAACAACTGAAACAAGTTTACTGTGCTCTCATACAATCATCACTTGAATATGGTATTATTAGCTGGGGAAGTGCCACAAATACTTGCCTGGAGCCTTTAGTAAAGATTCAAAAACTAATTTTGAAGGTTATTCTTAAAGTCCCGTTGAGAACGAGCACTGATTTTATTTTTAAGACACTAAATGTTCCTAACCTGCAAAAACTGTATTCAAAAAATATTCTGCTTCACCAATTTAAAAATACACACATGTTTGAGGAACGAATAAACACTAGAGCCCTAAGAGAGTCAAATGTAAAATCTTTTAACATCCCAGTTTGTCAAACCTCTTATGGACAAAGAACTTTTAAATATAATGCAACAAAGCTATTCAATTCTCTACCTACTGAAATAAGAAACACTCAAAGCAAAAGTGCATTTAAAAGTAGAATCATTGATCACCTCAAATAAACATATCTATCAGGAGTATATAATAACATTCTTACCTTTATGCCTACTGTGTGTAAATATGTAACCATGTACCTACTGCAATGTTCATATAACATACTTGAATTGTATATTACTTAGAAAAAAAGATTTTATATCAACCTGTCATGTTCATAATATTAATAAAACAAAATCATAGATTATAACCACTCTGTAAATTGCCATCTCAACACAGGTGTTTCACACCTAGTGAGATGGGCAATACGTCATTATTATAACCTAATGTAATATGAAAATAATTAAATAAATAAAAATAAATCTTTCATCATGAATTTATATTAATGGTTGTTGAAAAATTGTTCATTTGGTTGTTTGTTTTTTTTTTTGCATAGATGCATGGCTGCAGTATGGGGAGGTTAAACTTTACGGAGGATTTGTTTAGGTTTTTTATATGTGGTACGTACGTTTTCGTCGCACCGGGCGAGGCAGTTTATGGACGCGTTTTCATGGGTGGGAATTCCCATATAAAAAGTTTCCGCGAGACTTAAGAAATGTTTTTTTTTTAATAAGGGGATTTCAGAGTCTTTGTGGAGTTGGGTTACCCTTATCTATTTGGGGGCATCCAGGGCTATGCACATAACTTTATTCTGAAATGTAACTTTTTTCAAACGAGACTCTGAAGCGTGGGCTTTCTTACATATTGTTGTACACTGTTAAAGGACGGTACATATCTTAATTAATCTTATTATTTCTTTGTCATTTTTTATAAGTTAGCCCTCTATCTTCTCTATTATAAATAAAATAAAATTAGTAGAAAGTCTCAGAAGCGATAAATTTTTTTATTTTTTTTATTGTTAGAATAGTTAATACTAATCCCAAACAAGTCCTGCTAAGGCAATTGAATTGGCTTGTCAAGAGGTGCTTATAGTTCGGTTACATATACATTTTAAAAGTTATAATTTTACATCTTATATCTACAGATTCAACATTTTTTCAAACAAATCAATATAAATATTTTTTTTCCGATAGCCAATTTTCACCATACATTTAAGCTTATTCATAGAATTTATTAAATTTCGGAACTATTAACCCGCCGTTGCGCGTGAATCTAGTGCTGTATTTATCTTTTAATTTCTCTTTATGCTGCTGGGTAAATAAATGCTGAATTATAATTTTGTGCCATAGTATTGCCTAAACAGGTAAAATCTTGGCACTCTGAAACAGCAATGGTGTATTATACCTCTGTTTGAAAATATTAGGGACGATTAATAATTTTATAATTGCGTTTTGTACAACTTGGACATGTTTCAGATTTTTTATAGTAGTATTTCCCCATATTGTTAATGCATATCTTATAATATATTCTGCCAGTGACATTATAAATAATTTTTAGTGTTTCAATTAACAGGAAAAAAATGATGAAAAATGAAAAATGATGTCCTGTATGGCGGAGAAGCCCATAATTCACTTCAATCGGTTTATTTTATCAGTGATTTAAAACTTCTCACCGATCTATCAATCACTTTCATATTTTGTTTTAAATCGGCTGAAATAAAACGCAAATGAAGTTTCGTCAACTACTGTCAAAATATTTTTGACATATTAACGACTGCTTTGAGTGCCGATTATTTTAATCAAATTACTTTGGTAATTTACCTACGCTCTGGTCGGGTATATTTAAAGGTGAACAACCGCCGTATAAATGATTAAGGATCGATTTGTTAATCCGATTTGCTAATCGATGCTAATCCGAGCCCACATGATACCTACTTATATAATATATATGTAAATATGTATACCAACTTCTTCCCCTTGTTCAATTCGGAAGTGATATGTCCGGGTCATTGATGTACACTTTATCCGGTGGTCCGGTTGATGTGTATTAGTGTTCTTGGACCCATCACAACAATAGTTCTGGGTCGATAGTGTACTACCCGATCATTGTAACCCGCTCAAGAACCATCAATGAGCGATTGGGTTACTTTTCCAATAAAGATTCTCTATTCTACGACATTTCTACATGTGTAAATGTACGCGATCACAGAACGGGTCCTCTCGACCCGATTACATTGCCAATGGGTCGTAGTGACTCGAGTCGTGTAAAATAATCGATCGATTTAGCTCTAACTTGGCTACTTTAGCGGCCTCCGTCCATTGCAGACCCAGTCTCTCCTCGCACAGCTCTGGAACTGTTTGTATTATTTTATGGGAAAGTCAATCTTCTGGATCATGTAAACCATTGATTCTCAATCTTTTATTGCCCATCGCCCACTTTGAGAATAGTTTTATTTCTAGCGCCCCCTAACTGGTGAATCCGAGACAACAATTGACCCAATTGACCCACGACAAAGGGGGCATAATAGGATACCACGACAGGATCAAACTTGCCCTAACGGAGGGGGCGTAACGGGATACCACAATGAAGGGGGCGTAATGGGATACCACGACGGGGTTACATTTGCCACAATGGAGGGGGCGTAATGGGATAGGGAAAATATTTTTGTGGATGGATGGCCCCTAATGGGATGGAATGGGGCAAGATAGGATGGGACGGGATGAGTTTCTCTGGGTTTCTTACCACCCCCCTGAAAGTATGACATGCCCCCCAATTTTCTCTTGGTCTTCTACCGCCCCCCTTGAAGGTCTAAAACGCCTCCAAGGGGACACTATCGCCCACGTTGAGAACCTGTGATGTGAACAGTGTTCTACGCTCATACCGCGAAACTTTTGGAGGTGATTATTCAAGAAAAACTTTCATTATTGAAATTAAAAAATATATGAAAAATTTCTTACTTTCGTGCGCTTTACAAAGCGTTGATATAAGCACACGTTTATGATTTTTTTCGCGCTCCATTGTGTTCTATTATATGTACATCTGGAACTGTAGCAATTATTTATCGGATTCATAATTAATTGTAGATTATAAATACAAAACAAGATTTAATCAAAATGAGAGTATGTCCATTACAAAAATGACAAATAAATACGACTAACGAACATTCTCTTATCTTTTACCTACTATATTAAACAAGATGTCAATGCGCATAAAAACGAAACTCATTGCACCACTGAACTAAAAAAGGCTGAAAAAATGGTTAATAAATCAAGATTTTTTATATTGATATTGTTTCTAAATACATTAGTATCCATCCATTGATTGTATGCGTGTAATCTTATATATAAATATGTCAATGAGTTTGTTTCAGGACGTCGTATTCTTTTGAGTGTGGTAATGCCTATGCGTATGTTGCCAGTGTTTTGATATATCTATCTGTCTTGCATTTGATACCTTCGTATTGTACTCTCTGGAAACTTTATTCTTTCATATGAATTTTCCATTCTGTGGTTTCTGGTTAAATGTGAGTTTTAGTGTTTGATTTACTATTGTGAAATTGATCCACTGATAAACTGCTGCTTTGGCAGTTTAGCGGGTGCACACAATGAAGAATAATAAAAAAGTATTCAAAAATATATCTTATATCCAAGTCAGTTATGAGCGTAATACACGAGCCCGATTTTCAGCCCGATTCCAATTAGACACAAAAGTCAACATTTTTCGCTTTACGCGATCGCTGTTTTCAACTCTATTTTCATACCTACGATTTCAGTAGGCATCACAACAAATAGTATGGTTCATGTGTTGTTTGCAGTGATGACAATTGAAATCCTAGATATGAAAATAGAGGTGAAAATAGCGATCGCGCAAACCGAAAAATGTTGACTTTTGTCTCTAATTGGAATCGGGCTCGTGTATTACGCTCATTAGTTAGCTAGTTTTAAGTTTGCTCGTGAATGACAAGGATGTGTCGAAACCGGTCGCAGAAATTTTAAAATTTAAGTAACAAATGTACATTGAAAATTAAAACTCTTCAAAACAAAATGTCTAGATATTGTTACATAGTTAATGCCAAAAAAAAACCTTATATCCAATATCATTTTTTATTGTGTTTGTTATGACATAAATTGACCCCCATTAGTGTGTCAAGGGAATTTGCCTGAATTATCCGCCTTGACAATTAACTTTGTATTTACAAATGGTGGTATTATGGTTACCTGCACGATTATCGGAATTCAAATATTAGATAGGTTACGAAAAAAACAAATAAATTAATAAAAAAACATCAGAATAGAAGTAATGAATACTCAATTCCATCGTGCTAACAATCCTTGAATTTCGATTGTTACTTATACCGGTCGTTCAATAGCTTTGTCCAGAAACTCCACAAAACGTACGTGAGCCGCTCTCAACTAGCAAAAGTAAGTAAACAAATACTACGTTGATGGGAAGGCCCGAATGTATATATCTATATTTATATTTTTTACATTAGATCCACACAGGAAGCCCTGAGGAATCCACTCTTACGGCCACATCTTTGGGGATGCTGTGTATGGTTTTTTTTTAAGGAAAGAGGAAGTTCTGAGAAGGAAATAGGTATGAGGGGTGGGTAGGAATCTGGCGGTCAGTGTGTCTAGGAGTGACGGACGTATGAATCCATCCCTTCAACTGCGGTGTAAGGCGATGGGTCAAGGAATTCTGTCTGGAAAGGTCAAAAGACCATCTCAATCAGTCTATCTCGATCCGGCCCGTCACGCAGCAGATGGGCAGACACATCGGCCGCCAAGACCTTGACTGACCTCACCCCCATGAACCAGGGCACCCCTGCTAAGTCACCAAATGTAGCAAACCACTTGTGGTGGCCTACAGCAGAGGTGTAGGTTATCCAAAAAATGGTTCCCGGGTGGCGGTACTATTAGTTCAATAGGTTTATCCAGAAACTGCATACACAACGAACGTGAGCCGCTCCCAACTAGCAAGTTAGTAAACAAATACTTAGATGAGAAGGCCCGAATACACTGTTATAGTCACAATCGTTTTCATACATTTTATTTTGCCCTATTGAATGTTTAATTATTTATTTAATAACTAGGAACGTCTCACGTGCATTGTGCGAAGTGTCAGGACGAAGCTAGTGCCGATTGTAAAAAGACTTTCAAAGTGAAACAGAAATTAATGACTCTATTAGATGCTATTTTAACACAGCGGTCACATTCTACATATTATATTTTGAGACATGACGGCCATTAGAGAATGGTAATTTAAGACAATACTATTTTTATTGCCCTTTGTTCATATTATCAATAATATGTACTTGTATTAAGGGCACTTAGTACTTGTACTACTTGGTACTTAACTACTTCCAGATAGTAGGACTTAGGACTTCTGTGACAGTCGCACCAACTTTAGTATATTTAGTTAAAAAGTATAGTTTTGAGATTTCAGCGTTTGAAATTATGAATTTATTTCTATACTTTCTTAAAATATTATGAAAATACTTTAGTGAAGTAACTCAATTTAAACGCATTTCAAATGTTATTTGAGTTACTATGTTAAAGCAAAAACAAAAAATGCTGCATAATTTTTGAGTTAATACACTAAACACTAAAGTCCTCGTGGCGCATTATATTCTTCACTAAAAGCAGTATACAGCCACAAATAGTCGGTCTACTGGAAAAGTCCACTAAGTCACTAAAACACAATCCTGAGATAATCGCACTTCAATAATAAGCAATTTTGGAAAGGCTATAAGTTGATGAATATCTCCAAAATATTATTATTATTTTTTTTTAAATATTTTATAATTTAGAATGAACCCTTAAGTACGTTATCAAAACACAATATTAGTTGATAGCAATAGCAGCAACCTTTAATCAAAGATTTACAAAAATATGAGCCTGACTTAGTGAGTTTTACCAGTCAATAATGACTTAGTGTACTTTTCTTGTTAAGATTAATGTTAAATTGTTGACTGTAATGCCGCAAATAGCTACAAGATTATTATTTTAAAGCGGACTTAGTGGATTTTTCTTGTGTTTTAACGATCTAAATCGATGTATTACCGACATTTAGATTATAATGTTTGACTTAATGTGTTTTGCTTGACAATAACATCGGATTTATGACTTATGGTGAATTAAAACACACGTTTAAATATACGAAAATGGAGTATTCCAGTCGAAAGAGGACGATTTTTTTACATAAGACCTCATAATTAAGTCATTTCATGAAAAAACGTGACTTAATGGACTTTGCCAGTAGACCGACGAAATTATAGCTAGCTTGCAATAAATATAATTCAATACAATAATTCTTGGAAGATGGTAACTAATAAAGCATATTAAAATTATTATACAATGTCACGTTTTACTAATTAATACAGAGTAATTCGTGTTTTTATGTAGGCAATTAATCCACATCAACTGACATCAATGACAGGCATAGACAAGTTATAGAAAATCGTAGAACTTTGACAGTCGATAACGTACGACGGACGCCTTCCGATCCAACGGATTTTGACTATTTGTCTAATTGTCTCGTAACGAGACAGCTAATACGAAATATATAGGTTCACCCTTCTGATACCGTTATTATTATTTCCTGTAATTGATAACTTCCTAATGTACGTGAAGAGTTTCTTACCTGATTTCTGGTGGAGCATAATTTTCAAGGCATATTGTCCTCGATTTCTTCTTATCCACAGATCCATCTCGGGACTTCCTCCTCGGAGGCACTAGAGGTCCCACAGCACTCTTGTTATTACCACAAACTTGCAAGGCGTCCAGCAAAGGTAAACCAGAAACCACTGTAACGACACTAATCTCATCCAGATGTACGTCATCCTTGAAACTTCTACCGTTTCCCAAAACTATATCACTGTTAATTGAATCATTTTGATGCATGGATCTTATTGTATTATCACTGTTAATTGGTTCATTCTGCAGCATAGATCTTCTTTGAACTTCTAATTGGATATCTTTGAACTGGGGTTCAGCTTCCGCGTCATATTCTATATCGATCAGTTCTTTTAATTTAGTTTTGTTTTGTGTGTTGTGTTGCTTCTGGTCTATGGATGAATCGTCGTCATGATAGGGGGATCCAGCGTCAGATAGGTTGGAGTCACGACTGGATTGGAAGGCCTGGTTGTCCATGCCTTTTGGAGATTGTGGGCGGCGGGCAGATGGTCGTCGGGGTATTGGATACTGAAAGAGAAGGACAAAAAACTGTTAGATGTGTAATCAGTGGTAACTTTTACTCATAACAATGGGTGATACGCTTAAAACATTGTCAGCCTATCCCCTACACCAGGTCATGCATAATACTAGCGATTATCCATATGTGAACTGTGAACTAAAGTGGCGCAATCTCGGCGTATAAATGTATCGAATCTTCGAGTATTTCCGCCTTGCTAATGGGTTCCGAGGCATTGATGAGCGCCGCTCATGTTTAGGAGAAATTTCAATCCAATGGTCAACATCGAAACTGTGTATATATATCACGGGCAATATTTCTCGGTGATCGATATGAAATCCGCTCACACCAAATGACACGTGATACACAGAACATGCTTTCTGAGCAATAAAACACAAATTAAAAGAATGGAAATAATTCAGAACAGAGGCATGAGGTCTATATTGTGCTGTAGCAGATATACCAGGATAAAAACCATGCAACGCCAACTCAATATATTAAGTGTGTGGCAAAGATTAGTTTTCAATACCCTAGTTTTTATTTATAAGTAAAAAATAAAATGTTACCAGATTATATGTCGAATAATGTTAGAATCAACAGTACAGTTCATTGTTATCCTACGAGAAACTGCAACGATTTCAGGCATTCTAAAACAAATTTATCGGGAACACAAAATAATATTTATCATAAAGGTTTTAAAATGTTCAATGAACTCCCTGTACATGTTAAGGAGGCTAAAAGTCTTGCAGTTTTTTGTGGATTATGTCTTAATGTTGTAAAGTCCAAATTTTAGTCAGTAGGTAGTAAATAATATTGTAGTAGTCATAGAAAAGAAAACATTAGATATAAGATGTCAAATTTTATATCTAAATTAAATTACACAATAATAAAATAAAAATAGAACATTAATTTTAAAAACAACGGAAGTTTCATGGCGGTTGAATTGAACTTAATATTTTTTATAGTATTATATTTGCTTTTATTTTTTGTGGTGTTATTATCGGCTAATAATAATTATTATGAAGATTGAACCATAGACATATGAATATTAATAGACCAGAACAGAAAGGTGAGGGGTAGAAACCAACTGCAGCGGGACGAAGAGCGGGAAGGTAGCTTTGGTGAAATGTGATTCGTCAAAACTCAATCTGACAGTATACAGGCATATCGCACTATAATATCACCATTTAGTTCTTAAAAGTAAACTCTGCTTTTGAATGAATAGACCTTTTTACATGGAAGCGCGAATCGCACGCCGCGCAATGAACAATTTTGCGAAGTCCAAATAAGCAAAGAAAGGTCGCCTATAAGGTCGAGTTCAATATTTTGCTGAGGTATTCAGTTAAGCCACTTTTACAAATGTTTCATAATTTACTTACCCCAGTAAAAAACGACGGCCACACGCCATGTATCTCGAGTGATAGTGGATTTTGAAAAACGATCATATTTTGTGATCTGAATTAGCTTAAAATAGTCTAAAATAATGCTTGCCTATGGAATGTAATACGACAATTCTGTTTATTCTCTTTTATTTTACACGTTTTCAAAACACAAGGCACTGTTTTTACCGTGTTATTTCGTAATATGTACCGATGAGTGCTCGACGCTGGCTCGCAGAAGAATGATGACGTCACATTTTTTAGATTAACGCGAACCCATACTCGATCCCAGCCGGTTCCAATGGGAGGGGGAAATAATACGCTTTTATCACTTAGGGCAAGTCTACTAATATTCATATGTCTATGAGATTGAACGAAATTTAGGGATGGCGTAGCTCCAACTATTGATATTCACTATTTTTCGGTTTATTTATTGTACCTATTATTACACAAGAATTGTACGTAAAAGTGACAGAAGCTAGTGACTCTATCAGGTCCCATAAGGACCCATCTATGGGTCAAAAGGGATGTGCATATTGTATCACATTTGTTCAGACTGATTCGTGGATGCTTCGATTCGAAAACTCGATTATCATGGAGGGCGTTTATGTTCCCTGTAGTTATCTCCGTCACCGACAACATAAACTGTTTTATCTCCCGGCTTGCAGAACTAACTTCCCAATGGTCGTGCCTTTGGGGAGAGTTATCTTGTTAGATAGAATCACTTCGGATATTGATATAATATTTAACATCCATGAAGCAGAATTTAGACGACAAACTTTATTGCTGCTGGTTTAAAATCAGCTGATTTTACACACTTGCCCTCTTGCTGATAGACGTGTTTTGGATTTTGCACTTTGCACGACTGCACGATAGTTGCTTTTCAGTTGTATAGGGTTAGGAGCGCATCTATCAGTAAGACACTTATTGTTTTCGTTAAGTGTCTTTAAAAAGTGATTAAACTAATTGAATTGGATTTTGTGAATTTGGATGCAAGAGATGGGAAAAATAAGGTTGCGAATGAAGTTTGTGGTTTTCAGATCCATTAACAAAACACGATTTATGCCGTATTCGCGATATTTGATTTAACTTTATTTATAAAACATTTAAAATTTACCCGCCGCGAAAACACGATACGATTCCATTTGTGGTTAGATTGATTGAATTATTTAAGTCACTATCGTTAGTATAACAGTATCTATTTTTACCATTTACCGGTTTATTGATTTTACTGATGTATGTAGATATTTTGTGTTAGTTTGATTTTAACTGGTACGTTGAGGGACTAATGGATCATCATTTATGAAAGTAGACATAATTCTATTTCTATATACGATAACATTTTTGTACAAACATTTTCACTATCGTGATTTTCGGCTTTCAGTTTGGTTGTACAATTGTATACAGTATGTCTAAAACAAAGTTTAGAAATTGAATAAAATGGAAATAACAATTTTCATTACAATGGCAGCACCGATTTTAGAACAAGATTTGGTAAATATACAGAAAATTGGTACACCGTTAATAGGCACATTTTATTTTAAAAACAACTTGTATCTGATTGATAATAATTTGACGTCTTTTCATCATCACGTTTTGTCATAATAGAACCAGTTTTTGCCATAAGGCCCTACAAGCGGCGGGTGACACGACAGTAGCTTTGTAACAAACTTCGCGTACGAAGATGGTTTTGCATAAGGTGCGGTGTCAGAGACTTACTCGAAGTCGGATTCTTAAATTTTAACCCGTACAGTACATATTAATACTATCAGAGAATATATATGTTCTCTTGTAAAACCTATACTAAGAACCTATTTTAGGATCGTAATTTGGGTTATATAAGAGAAGACAAAAATTCACCTTAAAACTTTCACACAATAACAATGGCCGTCAAAAGAACAATCGATTTTAATTTTAACGAAATACCTATTAATTTATAATATTTTCAATTTCCGAATTTGCTTGAAACAGTTGTTTTTCATTGTTATGTAACTGTTACAAAGTGTTTTTAAAAATTAAATTACAAATTTTAACCGTGACCCACTTTTTTGTATATTTACCTGATATTCAAATGTGAATTTGACTTCTGAGACACATTGACAAATAGATAAAAATTACAAATCAAATTTTCTCAAAGCTTCATTTTCAAAAATCAATCATTCAAAAATCTCATCGGTGCTGCGCACTCAGGCAGCTGGTAGACTCCCAAGGTTTGCAGGTCTATCGCTCTGGCACCACTAGTATATTTTATTTGAACCTAAGAAATATAACGGAAGATTTCGTAGGTGCTGATATTCGTAACGCACCTAAGGGATTTGGGATTAATTTTAACTCGCTCTTGGGGGCAGTACGAGTGTCATTCGGATGGGTGGATTTTTTAGCACGGAAATTGAATGGCGTACTGTTTAAAGTGTGATAAAAATATAACAAATCTGCTATAACTATTTTTATGGCAGATTTATTACTGCAAATTATAGCCACTGGATGTTATTTTTCAGTGTAACGAATTTAATGGTTTAAAGTTAAAAATAATACCTACATCTTAAACTGTATTATAGATTCAAAGATAACCTGTCAAAAATTGCTGCAAAACGAAATTTTGCTGAAAATTTACTAAAACTGTCAAAGTTAGTTCTTATTAAAATATTAGTCCATAAAAATAACAAATATAAAACAGTGTTTGGATCACAAAAGGCAGACACGCCATTTAGACCAAATAGCGTGACGATCACCGAAAGTTGTAAGGTTGTCAATAAAAAATATTAATTCTTGCTGTCTTACTAGCTCGAAATGGGTATATTGAAGAAATTAAGAATAAAACAGAATTAAAAAAAATTCTTCACCCGTCTTTCAGGCCAACAAATTATTCTTTGCTCTTCAAATAAAATTTACGTGACTAGAAAAAATAAACTAAAATAAGAGCAATAACTAACTACGGTTGTACGTGTTTTGTGTAACACAAAATGAAGAAACTAATTTTTTAAATTAAAGATACGTATATTATAGTAGGTACACATTCACGGTCCTCTTCATTAAAGATCTCTATTCGAGACGACCTGTAGGTGGTTGTGATGATGTTAAATCATAATATTTACGATTCCCTGATATTTTTTGTTGACTATTTGTTCATTTCGTCTTCTTCCTGTTTGTAGACCTCATATCCATGCTTGTCTTTTCTTTTATCCCTTTCTTGCAGTTGCTTGCAGCATACGCAAAGTAAAATCCCCCGCGAGCTGCTGTCCTTTGTCTTGCTTTTTATCATATTTTACGCCATTACACATGTTTTTCTAACACCTTTGTATCAATTTTATTATGTAAGCACTTGCATACTGCTTACTAACAAGGTACGCAGGGAAATTGGGGTCTAAATTCGTTCTAAATTAAATGTATCTTCGTTCTTTCAAAAAAATTAGAGTTCTTGCGAGAGCCTTGAAGGAGTTACCATCTGTTAATTAAACCGGGGCGGGTGAGTGGTGGATAAACTCCAATATAGACCTCATCTACAATAAAATCGTTGATTAGTAACACCAACACAACCTACAGTTAACAAACACGAAGATCTAGAAAACCTCAAACATAGTCACCAAAAATTAAGATGAGAAAATTAACAAACATAGTCAACAAACGTGAAGTTGAGGAAATCACGATGTAGGACCATCACAATTAGGTACCAACACTTCACCCTAGTGAAGGAGGACTGTGATGCAGCAGCTAGTTTTTTAAAAATAGTCTAATAAAAAATAAATAACCGTGTTACCCATGTCCGATGTAATAAACAAGTATCTTTGCAAAAACAATATAACCTTGACCGCCGATTAAGTTGTTAAACAAATCTGCAAAGTCTGGAATACACGCGATATAATAATGATTTACGTCATAATATTAGATTGAACGTGCTAACGGGCAACATAATTTATATTGCACGATTCGTCAGGCGATATTTATTGTGTGTGTAACGAAATAATTAGATAGGTTACCCATAAAATACACCATCGGAAAATACATTCACGCTATTTTTCTTTACCAACTAGCGAGTTCCCGGCACGCGTTGAAGTTGCAGATTTTAGACATGTATTATAAGTTTGTACAGCGCCCTTGAGGTGATTTTTCACAAAAACGGCGTTATATAAATCATCCAAATATTATTATAATTAATGCCACTTAAATAAACCAATTGTTTCTCCCTGCGTGTCCTGTCCCATGCGCCCCGTTCCCCTTCCGCGTCCCCTTTCCCCCCGCTTCCGGATTCCTGACATTAACTGGAGTAACAATTGTAAATAAAATTTTGGTCTCCAGCGACTTCTTTGAAATTTTTTTAATGGTTTTTTCAATTCCTTCCCTCCCAAGATGGTTTCCAAGACACCAGGTTTATTAAGGGCCAGCTGTTTAATTCACCCTAACGTTTGGCATCGTCGCAATTGAGCGCCGTTTTGCCAACTCCTCTCTTTCTGAATCTGGGCCCTTTTCAGCTTATGATCAAATTATGATCACGTGTCAGCATAACGAGCATGTAGTTATGCTTGTCATGTGATGGGAAAAGTTCTAAAATTGAAAATGACATCAAACGTGACGTCAGCTAAGTTGTTTGACCGATCGCCCTATTTTTGACATCGTCAAGATTCAGCGATCAGCGCTATTGTAATGTTTTTGATGTTTAGATATTCTCAGTCCATTTTAACTTTTGAATATTACATAAAAGTAGCATTTGCAGTACTAACTAAACTGAAACTTGGAGGGAGTGGTAGATACATCCGGTATCGCCCTGGTGAAAGACCATCATTCGGAATTGAAGCGTTGATTGCTTGAAATGGTTTTAGCCATGTTTCATTACCAGAACTGGTTAATAGTCAGGTATTTCCCAACCATCCTCTTCCTCATATCTTTCCATTCCCACTCATTTCACAGTCAAAAAGTAGCCCAAATAGGGTTTCCATAGTCCTACTTGATTCGGACAGTTGAGAGCAGTTGGTTGAATATCTTGTTTGTATAAAATTTATTAAAAAAACATCACAAAAGCTCTTGTTAGTACAACTCGTTTAAAAAATTATTTAACTGTCCTTATTCATCTTTTGGGTGTTCCTCAAGGATCTGTATTGGGTTCACTTCTATAAATTATTAACAATAATAACATCATTCAACATATAAAAACTTAATTTTTCGAAGAAAACTTCTTCTAAAAGGTTGTCACTTTGTGATGTCATTATTTATTTATTAAAAGAAAATAACTTAGTTTACATCACTTTATTTTTTGTACACTATCAACATGTTTCGTGAACCATGTTCACTTCTTCAGGAATAAAAGTATACTCTATAGTGTATAATAAAAGTATACTTTTATTCCTGAAGAAGTAAAAATGGTTCACGAAACATGTTGATAGTGTACAAAAAATAAAGTGATGTAAACTAAGTTATTTTCTTTTAATAAATATAAAAACTGCAAATATATACTATCCACAATACAATAAGAGACAACAGCATTAAACTTTTGAGAGAAGTCGTGCAGTAATCACTAGTTATGAAAAAAAATAATTTTTGAGTTAAGTTTTTTTCATGAAGCGTAACTAAAACGGAACTGTCTGAATGAATTGAACCCAATATGATGTTTGTAAATACAAACCTTGATAATATTACAATATTATCTCAGTACGCTATAAACAATAGTAAGTAGGAACTTCATTGTTCGAATATTGAACTCATCTCAAGTGTTAGTTTTACGACACTTGTTCCATTTAAGAATATGCTACGTCACAGGCCATTGTTTCAACTTTTTCATGCTCTATCTGAATACTGAAACAATAACAGAACATGCAAGAATAGAATTTATAATTAACCCTTACCAGTCGAGTGACGTGCACCGCGAGAAAAATGATGTATTTTTTGTTAACACGATTACACGTCTCGCACTTTGCGACATAATTGTTTTAACAGTTTTTTTTTCAATGAGAGATTTATTTTTTCTTCTTTTTTTGTTGAACTAGGAAAACAATCTGTGAAATGCAAATAATATTATTTTGTTCTATAATACCTTAATGACCGAAATAAGTTATTAATTTCAGCAGAAATCAATGACCGAAATCATGACCTAAATGATCGAAATAAATTATTCTTTCATCCCGCGACATTGTAAATAACTAATTGTGTAAAAATATAAGAAAATTCTTATTTGTAAGCTTTTGTGAAGGTCATTTCATAACAATTCTCCAATCCTTAATAATCCAGTTTTTCAAAATAAATGTCATCACAACTTTTGGAACTAATCTATATAAATAAAAATGAATTTATGTATGCTTGCTTGTTTGGTTGTTTGTGCCTTATGCTTTCCTAAACCGTTCATCCGATTGCGATGAAACTTTGGTGATTTGAAGAGCGCTTGCCCGTGATGGTTTCTGTATATAATAGTGAGCTCTGGTGTTATGAAATTATTTTCTAAACTACTCATCCGATTGCAATGAAACTTGGGTGCACGTCCGCGAAGGTTTCTTGGTAAGCCCTGTCGATATAAAATTTGTATAAAAAATTGCAATAAGTGGCACACGAGCTGTTTGAAAACTGAATGTACTGGGACTGAATAGATGGAACGCGGGAGAGGAGAAGGAAACGCGGGAGGAGGATTCGCGAAACTGGGAAGCGGGAGAGCGAAGAGGGAAGGCGGGGAAGGTGGAGGAACGCATGAGGGGAAGGGGACATGGGAGGGGAAGGGGAAAGGATACGCAGGGAGAAAAAATATCTTTAGTTAAGCCCCATTGCAACGCATGCCGGAACTCGCTAGTTAATAATAAAAAATAAAAATAAAATGATCATCAGTAATTTATAAGAAAAAAGAGATTTAAAGCATATTTGTTTCTTGGTTTCATGATGTAGAGCGTCTTGTGAAAGATTTAATAAAATAAAAGTATCCACAAAATGCCAACTAACTGGTGACTAATTGTTCTCTAAAAACAATTCAATAAATAACAAGTTAGGTATTGCGTTTTTCTTGGTCTTCGTGACTAGTACTTGAAAGTGTCTCCAGGTACCGGATATTGCTTTAATAACAAGGACTCGAGGTCTTCTGATATTAAAAAGATCCATCATGAGACAATTTACCAGAAGCACCTTGGGTGGTGTGTACCTACTACGTACAAAATGAGCAGTGGCGTGGAGTGAATGGTGTACGCATATAATAGTTAAGTCACTGTCATTTTTTCTACATATACAGGTGTTAAGGGACGGACTTGACTTACTTTAACCAGTGATTCCTGACATTATGTGCAGTAAAAAACGGAAATGAAATTATTTTAAAGCTTTTTTTCCAAATTTTTTTCTTCGAACACCAACAAAAAAAGTCTGTCACATGAAACTGGTCACTCAGCCAAGTAAACACATGTACCCTCATCCCGACCCTGAACAATGCCTGCAGTTTTTTTATGTTAAATAAATGTCACCGGAGTCCAAAATTTCACAAATATTTTTTAGTCCAAATGATTTCCGGAATCGCTGGGTAAATTAAGTCAAATACGTCCCTTAACACCCTGTATAAGGAATCTTACGATCTGAAAAATTTCTGAATTGAAAAAAGTAACAACGAAAAAAACTTTTATATTCACCATTTCATTTTTATTATTTTATTTTTAATATATTTATTTATTTTACAATTACACAATATAACATAATATAGCTTACTTATTTTATAAACTCTCCTAATAAAGCAAATGCTTGCTTTTAGGAGAGGACAATTTGTTAATAACTTAAGAATTATTTTAAAAAATCCTTACAACAAACTTAAGAATTTCTTAAGAAGAGATTTAGGCTTAACATATTTTTTTTAAGATTACAAGAGTAATTAAACAAGAAATGTATATAGGATGTACATAAAACATTAGGAATAACAAAAAGGCACAAATATATCTAGAAGAAAGTTAGAATTAGTTTTGAATTTAAAGCTAACTGATTTTGGATAGTTACAGTAAGAGTTCTCACTAACCTTTGCTTTTCCCCTTCTCAGTGCTACCTCACAACATACTTTAAATTAGGAATGCCATAATCCCACTGGCTCCGAGCAGTTGAAATGCTTGAATGCTAATCACATGAAAATTATATCGAAACGCCTAAATAAAGCACGCTACTTAAACACACGTAGGTAGTTACCTACACTTACCATGCCATTTAAGGAGTTAGATATAGATTTAATTAAAAAGAGCATTTTCAATGAAAATTTTTCTACCTCCTAAAATTTTGAGATTTCCATATTTTCTCCATAGAAGAAAATGATATTAGAAAAAAAGTCGCGTAAAGTAATTCAAAGTTTTTTTCTGCATTAATTTAAGTCTAAAAGATTGTTTCACGTCACTGCCACTGGTCTCTAGGATGTATCACATAGAGTGGCGAGTTTGGCCAACACGAACGTTCGGTAATTATAAAGCCATTGTTTCTTCTAAGAACGATGTCGATACATCCTTAAGGCAAGTGTCGCAATGATGGCTGAACATTGGGTCTTTCAGCAAATGATTTGCAATCAATCATTGTAATTCGATAATAGGAAAGATTTGCACATTGAAGCAAACATTTAGTACAAATTCAAAAATTTTGACAGAAGCAGGTTGGCTTTTGACAGCATTGGCTTTTACTAAAAGTTGAGCCCTGGGGGCGATTCCGGTTCTACTTAAGGATAAGGAATTGTCCTTAACAGCGCCTATGTCATATTTGGGGATGCTCTCGATGTTTTAGGAAATGAAAGAGAGAAAGTTCCGGGAAGGAAAAAGGTATGATGGGTGGGTAGGAATCTGAGGCAGTGTCTCCAGGAGTGACGGACGTACGAATCCATCCCTCCTATTGTAAAGCAAGGCGATGTTCCCAGAGATTCCTGCTGGAGAAGTCAAAAGGTTTCCCTCAACCAGTCTCTTCCAATCTGGCTCGACACTCAGTAGTTGGGCAGGCGCAACTGCCGCTAAGACCCGGACAAATCTCGCCCCATGAATCCGGGCATCCCTGCTAAGTCACCAACCATAGGGAACCTCTTGGATCACTTATGGCAAAGGTGTTGATTAGCCAATAAATGCCCGCTCAAAAATTGTAATCTTATTATCAACATACAACATTTGACGAACACAAACTATTCAGACAAACTATGTTTCTTCACATCAGCTTTCAACAAATCGCTCACAGGTGGCCACTGAAGAAACGGTATGAATAAGCGAAACCCTCGTCCTCAAAATCCTTAGATTTTTTAATTTTTTCCAAAAACTCCCTTTCTCCCTTAAAATTCACAGTAACCTAGATTTGGGGACTTCTCCCCAGATATGTGTGCCCAACACCAACTGGTTTCCTTGGCTCTCAATGAAGTATAGGACTGTGAGGAATGGTGAAACCTGTTTCATCAGGGTAACCGTAGGTCGTAATCTTCAGCAATTACGCAGCGAATCAAGAAAAAGTTTTCATTTATTATTTAATCGTTACAAAAAATGTAATAAATCAACATAATATCGCACATCCTAAAGAAAAGTGTCGTAAGTCAAAATATTCTGTTTTACGTTTTATCTCTGAAAAGTAAAGTGATTGTGATTATCTATTACCCCACGAAAACCATATCCCTTGTTCTTTGTTCATTAATGTTTTTGCTTTCTTGTAAAATTATTTTTGAAGTAAAACTTCTTTACGCACGCTTGACTTGGGGAGTAAGCTGGTGAATGCGTGATTATTATTTATTATTTTATTAGTTAGTGAAATTTTACTTCAGTCGAGTGGTCTAAAGCACACTCGTTTTTTTTTGACTTGCGACTATTTTCTATAGGATGTGCGAAATAATGTATTTAACCTTGAGTATTCATAAGGGTTATATAAACCATTCAGAATTTTTTCCAGTCCATGTATTTTGAGCATAACGTAATTTATCACACGTCGTAAATAATAATTATCTTTGTACTTTTGCACCATGCATCTAATCGTCTAATTGCTTTTTATAACCGTAAGTAATTTTAATGGAGTAAGTTTCTTTTAACCCTCCGCAAAATCCAAATAAATGGAATATTTCTGAACGCTTCCGAAAACAAAATACTGTATTTGAAAGGTGATGAAATATGCCTTCAAATTTTATAATGCGAAGATGAAATTTTTTTAAACAAATAAAAAAATTTAAAATGTCTCACTTTAGGTTTTTTCTAACTAAAATTAATTTTCTTAGGCAAATGTATTATATACGATATCGTCAACTCACTTTTTTGTCGTTTCATGTGAAAATAATTAATAAAAAATCCCAAAAATTTCATAACTTTTTGCAAATTGCGGTCGAAAAGTTAGTTTTCATAAATGTGTACATTATAATAACGTTGAGGTAAATTTTAAGATTTAAATATAAAGCGTGATATTTTTTCTTTCTAACACCATTTAGATCAAATTTTTACCATGATAATAAGAGCCACAACTATTTTTATGAGACCTATATGTGGTTTCGAAAAGTGAACAAATTAGCCCGAGGGGCTAATAAGCATTATCCAAAGGATTTGTTTAATTCGTCACTAAAAGATACATAAATTAAACAGTAATTAATTACGTAATAGATGTATTTGATGAACCCCGATAAATAAGCAAAGACCGAAGGAGACGGGAGCAATACGTGTAGCACCTGAAACAAAGATGAATTTAGTCTAGGTTGGCGACTCTAAGTACAGGCCGTCTCTCTACCCAGGACTTGACAAACTTTTTCAAGCACTCGAAATTATTTTTGTTCGAGACAAGGTCAGTGTTCCACGCTGGTCTTGTTATTCCGCGCAAGCAATCCAACATTTCCTATAGTGCTTCCTTCATCAACTCGCAGTGCCACAGAATGTGCCTGGCGTCCTGGTTAGTATCACCACATGCGCAGTTTGGGTGTATGAGGGGGTGTTATTATATTGGTGTTATTTGACATGATTCAGTTCAGGTTTTCAGTATAATTTTTATGGTGAGTTTTAAATTATTATGTTCAATATTCATGTTTCTAATTTTTTCTGGTAATGAATTAAAAAAAATAGGATAACGCATTATACTCGATTCTTGATTTATTTAAATATAAAGTCCGAGTTTATAATTCGGTATTCAAACCTATGACTAGTGACTATATACACCGTGTCCGAAAACTCGTAGTACAAGCGGTAGAGTGGTAAATCTACATCACATTTTTTGTAGTCGATTATGTGGATTTTTTTTTATTTGAACTATAATTTTCGGGTAAATCGAGTCTGAAGTTAAGATTTTTAACATACATTTGAAAAAAATCATCATCTGTGGAGGTTAATAGCCTTTTATGTATTTTAAAATGCGTCGAAACTTAATAACCTACGGCTGCAAAAGTTTTTTTTTACCCTTTAGTTGCCACAAAAAAAGTCAAAAGTAATGCTCGTATGAATTTTGTTTTGGAATCTCCACGCTTTTGTAGATTCACAGGTTTCCAGCTTGTACTACGATTTTCCGGGCACCGTGATATTAAATTTGTTCTTATTTTATCTTTTTACTAGTTGATCCGGCGAACTTCGTACCGCCTCAGAATCAATAACTGTTGTGTTAACTTATTAGCGAATTAAATTCAGTATTTTTATTAAGTTAAAAAGTACTCAACGAAGCAATTATCGATGCGCAACTGTCCGTGTTTTGCTTCTGTCAGTATCAGAAATGGCCATGTGTACGGATATATATATATTTTGTGATTTTCTTGCTTTTCAACTTACTTACGGAAATTGCGTTTCATTTTCTTTAGGCGTGTGAGGGAGATATATTATGATTATTGTATTTTTCCTTTGGAGGGGTGCAGACATAAGTTCACTGTTTGTCTTATTTTCCACTGTTGACATTTAGTGTGTAAGAAAGAGGGGCAGCATTATATGTAGAACAAAAGCAAAACAATCAGCGCATTGACATTTGACGTTTTTGAATTTTTGGAATTCACTCACCATTCAATATTATATTTATTAGAATATGGCTGCAGCTTTTTAAAAATATGAGAATTCGTTCCATACAAAATGTATAGGGAAAATAATTTTTTACATAATTTTTTTTAATGTTAATTTATCCGATATTTTAATAGCTATTCTGCTATTCGTGTCGGAGAAAAATCCAACAAATCAAAGATCATAAAAATCGGTCCAGCCGTTCTCGAGTTATAAATGGTGTAACTAAGATTTAATTTTATTGGTATCCAACCGGATTCTCTTGAGCTTGCACCGCAATGGAAGGGATGGATTCAAACGTCCGTCATTCCTGGATACATTGACCCCCAGATTTCTACCTACCCCTCATTTATTTTTCCTTTCCAGAACTTTCCTTTCTAGAACCCTCCACACAGCATATCCAAATAGGAAATGGGCCCTGAAGGATTTTTTTCACTATGGGCCTCCAGTAAAAAAATTGAGAAAAATAGTATAAGGCTAGCATTGATTATTATTAATTAGGTATGTTACTATAGCCTTCTTATAACTATATTCCGTGCACATCATTATTATAGCAACACCTGTGTGTATTTTCAGGTGGTTGAGGTAATGCATGTTGAATTTAATTCTATTTACCTCGGTAATTAACAGGTGTGTGACGCACAAAGAGACTGTTTACTTCTGGTTATTACGGTTAGAAATGCTTTTAGATATGTCCATCAAAACCTTTCCGTGTATCATTATTTTATTAAATATTTATATTATTCGTAAGTGAGATCATTATAACATGATTGTGATCTTATATGCTAAGGCCCGGTATATAAGCCAGTCCGTACCCTTGCTACGTAAGACATTCCTCGCTCCAATTTAAGCGGGCTAAATCTACCGTTCAAACTTTGATAAGGTGCAGAATCTTACTAATATTATAATCGCGATAGTTTGTACGAATGTTTTGTGTTTGTTACTCTTAATGAATGAATTTTAATGAAATTGTACAATAATATATCTCATACATCAGAATAGCATATAAGCTGTAATTTATAAAGATAGCTATGGGGCCGCGGGAGGGGAATGGGGACGCACGGGAAAGGTGATTCAGGGAGAAACAATGTATTTTTTTTGAATATGGCTTTGCAACACATGCCGGGAACCAGCTAGTTGATAATAAATCAACAGTGGTCTGATAAGGGATTTTAAAAGTTTAAACCTCAAGACAGTTTGTTTTGAGTGGTTAATTTCATTAGTAGTGCACTGACTATAGCAAAACAAATACTAATTAAAATTAGTGTACTCGCATATAAAGTGGAGAACTTTATCAAAAACTAGCTGGGTTACCCGGCTTCGCTCAGGACAAAATTCGAGAGTGTTCTGGAATGTTCCTCAATGATGTTCCCGATTCCCCCGAAAATTTCACGACATACTCCGCTACATCTTCCAGAATTTTCTAGAGCTCTGTGGAACCTTACAGAATTTTCCGGAAGACTATTCTAGAAATTTCAAGAGTGCGAAACTTCTAGCCCTTATATCTTCATAAGCACGCCCTTTAGGTAAAAACGTGTACCCTTATTCCCTAGTGGGGATAGAGATCTACCTCACCATATAACTCCCTTGATCGTACCGGGACTCGTTTCTGAGTTTTTGCGGTCCGCATGTTTTTTTGGACTTTCTTTTGTAATATATTTCTGTTTCCCGGCATGCGTTGCAATACCATATTCAAATAAATAAAATGTTACTCCTTGCATGTCCTCTCCCGTGCATTCCCCTCCAGCGTTCCACTTCCACCTTCCCCGCCACCGCTCTCCCGCTCCCCAGTCCCGCCAACCCCCCTGGCACTTCATTTCTTGACTTCTCCCGCCCGGCCCGTAGCCGAAACTTTTTTCTAATACTAACATTTTTAAACTCGTGATATCTTTCTAATTAAATATCCGAATTGAAAAATTCAAAAAGATAAATAATGGTATTGAAGCTGTCTTGAATATGAAGTAATTTATTTTGATAAGGATTAAAACCAAGATACAAATAAAGAGCCTTTTCAAGCAACGACATTTTAATAAAATTTTTAAAATAAAATAATACTTATTGTGGCATAACCATAATAGTTAGACATTTGCTGTCGCGACCTTTTTTGTAAATAATGATTGGTTCTATAAAGTCGTAGTACATTATTTTATTCTATCATCAATAGTTTTCGCAGCGCACGCGATTTAAAGAATATTTTAGGCAACTTTTTTACACCCTGGATTACATTATTGAAGTTTTAGTAAGGATGCATATATTTTTTTAAAAATATAATATAGCCTACGTCACCCAGGGATAGTGTAGCTTCCCAACAGCGAAAGAATTTTTCAAATCGGTTCAGTAGTTTCGGAGCATATTCGATGCAAACAAACACACAAACAAACAAACAAACAAATATTACCTCTTTATATAGTGTAGTAGATTAACTAGAAAAAAATAATATCGCAGTTTCCATACCTATACCATACATAATATGTAGACAGTAGATTTGTTTTTTAATGAAAAAATAAACACATTCCTTCTAGGCTTTCGACCTGTCTACGGATTATGTTCCAAGCTATGCTAAGCCCGGCATTCCAACCAAGCCGAGCTTATAATCATAAACCGGGCCTAAATAATTGATGTTTTTAATGAGGAATGGCAGTGAATGAATTTTCATCAAAAATCATTCACTTTGGTTGGGTGTTTTGGACTCAAAGTCAAATAAAATGTATGAAGAGGCAGCGCAGTCGTACCTCTTATGAATTTAACTGAAAATATGTAACGAACTAAAATATGTAACTAACTAACCTAACCTAACCGTCACGTCGCCGTCGTTTCTCCATATGGAAGTAGTATTATTGTTATTTTATTTGTAAGTTAATGAGTAAAACCTCAAATTGGAGAATTTAATAAAATAAAAAACATATTAGCGACACTCAATGGAAAATCGGAAACAGAAAAATAGGAAAAGATTCGGACTCAACGAGAAATCAAATTCAGGATTAGGAACCTATTAGCTCAGTGGTAGAGTACCGCCCGGCAAGGCTAAGGTCCTGGGTTCGATTTCTAGATGAGACCCTATCTTTTTGTTGTTTCATATTTTAGATTGAGAGTCGTTAATATTGTCTTTATACTCTCTCTCTGGTTTCAATCCTGGGATTGGTTTGCAGCAATTTCCTTTATTCTTCTCTTCCATTCTTCCCTGTCTTGTGCGGCTCTTTTGAAGTCTGCATATGATAAGCAGCGCACGTCCACCAGCAGGTCCTCCAGGTACTCTCGGCGTGGGCGTCCCCTAGAGTTTGTCCCCTCGTTCATACCCTCCATTATGGCATGCAAGAGTCCTTCTTGTCGTATTACTTTAGGACAAGGTCCAGAGCAGGTGCCTTCCTCCTTCCATTCTTTGGAGAACCTCCTCATTTGTAATGTGGTCTCTCCAGGAAATTCCTAATAGTCTTCTATAGCACCACATCTCAAAAGCCTCTAGTCTCCGTTTATCTCTTTCGGATAGGCACCACGTTTCGCAGCCGTACATCAAGATACTCCACACATAGGTCTTGATGAGTATTCTCAGTTTTAGGTCTATATTATTCGATTCTATTATTTTCGACCTTTTATTGAATACAAGTCTAGCCTGGTGTATACGGCTGTCGACCTCGCTCTTAGACCGATCGTCCAATGTTATTTTGCTCCCGAGGTAGACAAACTCCTTGGTGTTCTTTAGTGGAACTCCTGCCATCTCTACTCTCATCTGATGTTGCGCCTACAGTCATCAGCTTTGTTTTGACTTTATTTATCTTCATGTTGTAGTTGTTTTGAAGAAAGATTTGCATGGTTGTTAAGGCCTCTTGCAGTTCTTCTTCGCTTTCAGCAACCATAGCAATATCGTCAGCAAACCTTTTCATATCTCTCCACCTTTTGCCCGTGTATCTTTACACATTTTTTGTGACTCATTCTCTCTCTCAAGTCATCAATCGCACTCTGTATATAAGCGTTAAAAAGAACAGGTGACAGAAAGCATCCCTGTCTCACCTCTTGTCTTCATTAAGTAAGTATTATATGTAGATATTGGTCAATGAAATAAACTAACTTCCTAACTCTGTCAATTGTAAATGTTTATAGACTGTTTTTAACTCAAATAAAAAATTTAAAAACGAACAAAAAACTTACCTCTACTTGCTGAATTTTAACTTTGTTATAGAATTGGTACGTACTACATGCATTATTTGAAACTTTGCCTAATAGCAGGATAATCTAGACTCTAGACAGTAGCGTAGCTAGCATGGATGGCACTCGGGGGTTTATTACCTAAGTTCTCCAGCACTTAGTTATTTAGATACTAACCAATTTTTGATTTAAAGGTAACACTCGCACACGTCAGATAGATTTAGAAGCCGTGAGGCGTGACATCATAGTTAAATTAGGAGATGCCATTTTCTTAAGACAAGACACTCCCCGATGATTGAAGCCTCAATCATTGGTTTATTAGCCTTCCAGCAGACCACCGTTGAATGACGTTGAAATGACGTTCTCCTTCATTGGAAATATTGGCATGACTTTTTATTATTTTATTTTTATTTTTATTAGTAACAAATAGATACTTAAATTATAAATAAATTTTATACAGTAATTAATTACATGGTAGATATATTTGATGTACCCCCATAAGTAAGCAGGGCTTGTGTGTATGGGTAATATACTTCAAACATGACATCATTTATTTTCGAGTAACCGTAAACATTTAACATAAATATGACTTCATTATTTTATATCGACACTATCTGTTATAATAACATGCATTCTAGGGGCAGTCCCAATTCATAAATATATACAAACATTCAGACTCAAAAACAATTATTTTAACATAATAATAATATGGCGATGAAATTTTCCATTGATGTACGGAAAATTCACAGTGTAAGCAGAAAGCTGGTGAATCTACTCTTACAACACTTTTGAAGTTTTACACCGATTTTGTGGTGATTTTGGCTTTCATTTTCGAGTAAATCCTGTTGAACTTAGGATTCTGGTTAAAGATCGGTATAAAAACAAAGCAATTGTGTTTTTGGAAATGTTTGAAAACAATTGTCAAAAAAATGTTGCATACAGAACATTATGATGATAGGGGGGGGGGGGGGGGGGGGGGACTCATAACTAGAATCATCACTATTGTTGATTGTTGTGTCGGCCTTTTTGAAATAATTAATTTAATTTTCTACCTGTCATTTTATATTTAAATTCATCTCGGTTCATGTGTCACATTTTATCTTTATTTTTATACAACAATATTTTCTTTGTATCATTTTGTCTACACTTTCGCGAGAAGTATATTATAAGTACAACCTAAAATTAATTAATTAATAATTATGTAATTCCATTTATTATTAATTAATTCCATGCCAAAATTCAATAACTCCAATTCTGAACGCCTTACAGACAGCATCTGAAATCATCTCACCTTTATTGCAAGTTTAACTGAACTATTTATAGGCAATTATCCAATATACAAATAATATAACATTTGAACTCGATTTACAATAAAATATAGACATCAAGAGACCATCAATGGAACGTACAGCTTTAACCATATTGAAAATATTAATTATTGTAACAATTATGTGATGTGTTCTGTTAAAGAACCAATAAATAAATAAAATGTTATGGCCCCACGCGTGTTTATATATTAAATATATATAAAAAATCAAAATAATTATGCTTCCTTGAAAATATGTGTGAGTAAACGAGATGTCTGTGCGTTGCTAAACCATTCGTCCGATTGCTATAAAACTTTGGGGATTTGATGTGCACATGCCCGCGATGGTTTCTATACACAAGTGAGCAGTAAGATCTGGTGTCATGAAATAATGAGTTGCTAACCATTCATCCGATTGCGATGAAACTTTTGGGATTTGATGTGTGCATGCCCGCGATGTTTAATATAATAGTGAGCTCTGGCGTCATAAAATTATGCGTGGCTAAACCGTTTATATGATTGCGATGAAACCTTGGTGAGTTTTTGTGAGCACGCCTGCGAATGAATCTATATACACTGGTGAGCGCTGGCATTATGAAATTTGGATATTAAATTGTAAGAGGTGGCACGCGAGCTGTTTGAAAACTGAATGTACCGGGACTGAATGTATAGAATGCGAGAGGGAGGAGGGCAACGGGGGAAGTGGGAGAGGGGAGTGGGAACATGTGAGGGGAAGGGGACGCGGAAGAAGAAAGGGAGGCGGAAGGGGAATGGGAAAGGACACCCAGGGAGAAACGATTTCTTTATTTAAATTGGTGTAGCAACGCATGCCGGGAACTCCCTAGTATTAAATATAACATAATAGAACTACGGGAAATCATAAACTAGTTTATGGAGAGTTGTGTAATATTATGTAACGTTATTCCTTGAACATATGCCAAGAGGTAAAACATTAATCTATAAATACGACTTTACACCTAACGGTAAGTGCAGTTATGTTCAGTAATTACATCGCTTTATTTATAGGTGCATCTTAATACGAGAATGTTTCGGTCTTGAATGCATACAACATCATTACAATGTGATTGTGTAGCACTAAAAAGGTTAAATAATTTTGTAAAGGAGAATAGGCCACTTGCATCACAATTTAAAAAAAAATCCGGTTTGTGCAAATATTCTAAGACATTCCCTTTTTTTAAATGTATTTTCGAACCCTGGCGATTTTTTGAAAATTTCAATCTAAAAAATCAGAAAATTTTTTATAAACCGGAAAGACGGGACATAATTTTATTGATGCGAAAAAACGATTATTACCTAGCCGAAAATCATTTAAAAAAAAGAACGTTTTTCACACGAATGGCACAGGAGAATTACGAGGCATACCAAAAATATAACATGTCATAAATATTTTTTTCCTTGACACATCTTATTGATCATTAATCATTATGATATTCAACGTCTATGTATGACTAAATCCAATGTAATATACTTGTACTTGTAAATTATAATAAAATATATTACAAAAATCCGCACCATTACCATTATACTTCTAAAACAGGTACAGAAGGATAAAATGTACCGGGTTCTCTTCGTAACATCTGTCAAAACGTCAAACCAAACGATAGGTTCGCAGGGAACAAACAATAAATCTAGTGAATGTTAAATGTCAAATTCAAAAATTCGCCTGAAAGCAAAGTGCCATATAAAAAAAAAATCAATGTGGAATTTTATAAAATTAATAGAACATTATCAGAGACGGGATATTTTTATGTAATGACGTCACGAGCCCAAATAATGGATTTATTTATTAAAAAAAAACTGTACATTTCTAAAAAACATTTTCATATTCTTAGTAAAAAAAAACTAAACACGATTTTTTCCAAGTCGTTATGAAATCCATGCAAGGTCCTATTACATAAATATTTAAGAAATAGGCATCAAGTATTGATAATGCTACGAGTATACTATTACTAATAGCAACCATCAACTCTATACCATTGAATGTGCCCATATTAGATATATACACAGTCAATTTCAAAAAACAAATTAACAATCTTCTACCTTGATAGGTCATGGAAAACAGTGTTACGATACACCCTGTAGCGAATAGATTCAAGCCCTAGAGCACGGGACAAGCATACACAACTCGGTCTCCCCTCCTCCCCCCTGTTTCCTGTTCCCCCTGCTTCCCTCCGCTTGCCCTGCCACTCGCGGATTCCGCCGCCAGCCCAACGTCGTGGGGCGCCAGTTGTTAGGGTCACCGATGTTGGCTACTCAAACCAACACCAGCTCCGGGGCCAAGGGGGCCCTAACATGTCCCAGGCTAGCTCTCAGCGGAGACAATGATACTCTCTATTCAGGGAGCAAGTCGCTCAAGGCTATAAAATTTCTCCCTACCTTCCGGCGTCTGGCGGGATACACTCTGGTCAATAATCCTCCTGCCGTAGCAGAATAATAATAAGATTAAATCAATAGGACATGTATTGTAAATTCAAACACAGTACATAGGTTTCTACAGTACAATTCAATACAAGAAATGCAATTTACACAAACCTAGCTAAAGTGTTTAACTCTCATTATCTCTCTCTGAAACGAAACTCTCCGAGTGGTGATTTTCGCGGGGCCCTATATTTCACTGATTACGGACACATTTAAAAGAGGAAATCAAAGATACAGCTTACATGTGGATTCGCAGGGTCCTCGCCTCATGTGGAAGTTCAACCAGGGCACTTTCTTAGTTCGAACAAACCGAAATTATTACAGCACGGCGTAGCCGGCTCCAGCCCGTAGTTATTTCAATAAACATCGCGGGCTACATTTGAGTGGAGCGGTCGCCCGATACCGCCCGCGTACGTGTGCTCGCCAAGGCGCTCAAATCTCGTCTGGCTGGCGGCGGAATCCGCGAGTGGCAGGGCAAGCGGAGGGAAGCAGGGGGAACAGGAAACAGGGGGGAGGAGGGGAGACCGAGTTGTGTATGCTTGTCCCGTGCTCTAGGGCTTGAATCTATTCGCTACAGGGTGTATCGTAACAACAGTTACGTAATTGCTTTATAGTAGCAAAAGAGCTTTCTCTTTAAAGGTAGCTTCATTGAAGCCGAAAGGATGCAACGTAAGGTTTAAAAATATATATTTATACTTCCATAAAATTACACGTTTTTTGATGAACATAGTTTGTTGAATGAACCTAGCCTTGAAGATAACCAGGAGGAATAAGTAGAAATAAACAAAATGAAAGCCGAAAAATCATTCCAAAATACAGTGGTTGAGCGTTATAAGAAGTCGCGAACTCGAAACTTTGGCACCCGTTAAAAAGTTGAGATTTTTAGCGGTCGTTTGATGCACATTAGGCTCGGAGGGCTTTGAAGCAAAGAATGGACGGTTACCTCGAGAGTGTTTTCTCTTGGGGAAAAATTAATCACGTTGAATTTAATGTTTCAAAGACCTGATAATGTCTGATTACGTCTAAAAGGGATCAAAATGAAAATCTAGTCTCCTCCAATGGAAGCAATCTTCCGAACAGGCCCTCCATTGAAATGCTTGTTGTAACTCTAAGTGACCAACTCAGATATGGGGGCTACAAATCGCAAGAGCGTCCCACGGTTGAATTTGGCATCCACCTCTTGTCTGGAGCTCCAAAATATCTTAAAAATACCCTCGACTCTGTGCAGAAACGGGCGGTCCGTTTGATAGATTCTCCCATCTTAACAGACGAATTGCAATCGTTAGAGCACAGGCGTCGGGTGGGAATGCTATCCTTGTTCTACAGGTATTACAATGGAAGATGCTCCGAGGAATTAGCGTCATCGATCCCTTCGGCACCGGTGCATAGTAGGAAAACACGCCAAACGCGTGCCCAACATATGTACACGGTTGACATTTGTCACATGAGAACGGGTCGCTCGGTTAGCTCGGTTGTGGAACGATTTGCCGGTCTCTGCGTTTCCTCCTTCCCACAGCATGGTTCTCTTCAAGACCAATGTTCATTCCTTCCTCTCCTCAAAAAGACCATCCACACAGTATCTTAGAAGACATAGGCCCTGAGGGAAATTATTTTCCTCAGAACCTTCTGTGTGGAGTTAATGTAAAAAAAGATTGAATCAGAGAAAGATGGTCGTAATTTAAAAATCATTACGTAAACATCTCTAGTTACTTGAACTAGTAAATTAGATTAATACATTATTTTTTTGTAATTACAATACATACACTAGTGGACTTACGTATGGACACTTTTTATAAATTTCTTGTATTTGATGTTCATTTGATCTTTTTTAAATCACGTTGGTGTTTAACAGTAATTTTGTTAGCTAATTAATTCAACCACATATTATACTGTTATATTTTGAATAGATTTAAAAGTTTTGTTTAGAAAAATAATAAAAATGCTGAATAAAACAACGTCATGGCAAAACACAAATTATTTATTAATTTCGAAGATTTTGCATAATATTTCAAATTAACATTTTAATGTAACTATTTCGTTGGAAATCCTTTAAGTTTAATAACTTCTCAATTCTTCTACACATGGAGTCCACCAAACGTCACTAGTTTTCAGTTTTGATGACATGGAACCATGCTTGAATAATCACTTCAATTATTTCTCTTTTATTTCTGGGTTTGTGACGAGAAACCAGTATTTTCAATCTAGACCAGAGATTTTCAATAGGATTCGAGTCCAGGTGGTTCCCTTGCCAAGGTAGAACAACAATATGGTGGTTCTGTAACCATTTCATGTTCCTTTTGCTATGTGGCATGGGGGCCCATGCTGCTGGAAATTGCATTTACCACGGTTACACTAGAACAAATCATTGTGCTGGGCAATAATTTTGGCTCCAGTATCACATATTGATGTCTGTTAGTCTTAATTGTGCCTTCTACCACTTCCAGATATCCAAAATGTCCCTTATCATGCAAGCCTGCACCATGACACTCAGAGGAAGTTTCATTGTCGCAGTAGTGCATTCTGGTATCAAAAATTCAACTTGATGGCAACGAACAAATCTGATTCCATCACTCTCAAAAGTGAAAATTTTGGTCTCATCACTCCATATCACCTTTGCCCAGTCTTCTGAAGTCAATTCCTTATGTGTTACAGTCCATTTCAGTTGTTAATACCTCTGATTCATGTTATGTTTTATTATTCTTGCCTAATTTCTTCCTAAATGTTATATCTGTAATATCGAGTCCAGCAGCTTTAATGACCTTGTTAATATCTTTGGATGTTTGACGATGGTTCTGCAGGGTAAGGCAACATATGCTTCTTTCATTTTGTGGCATAACCTTTGGGTTTTGGATGATTTTTGGTCTGTTTTTGTGGTTTTAGTAGCTCCTCCACCCAATATTTTTGCAATTTCTTTGTATGTGTAGCCTTCTACACAAAGTGCAACACCTCTGCTTCTCTTTAGTGACCAATCGGCACGTTTTGGCAACTAAAGAGCCATTTTAATAATATTTATTAAAAAATATATATATAACTTTTCTTCAATGGATGATTGACTAACACGGGTGTAGAACTTATTCGTGTTGCATCTTAAAGTGTTCTGATTGGAGCCCACACCGATCCTCTGCACTTTGTGGTTGGTTAAGATAGAACACAATACATTGTAGAGTTGCCAAAACTCAAAAACGTTATTCTCAAAAATTGGTTGTTTTAAAGGTATTTGCTCCCATTTCTTATAAAGAGTGATAGGAATTTTTAATCACCATATGGCATATCGTATGGTATGTTTTTTAATCGACAATAGCACAAGGAACACGAAGAAAAACTTAGAAGGGTTCCGTAACAAAATAAGTCATTTTTTTATAAGGCAAACGACAAGATACAAGAAATCTCGAAAAGTGTCCATACTTAAGTCCACTAGTGTAAATGTAACATTGAACAATGCAAGTTATTATTTATTATCTTTAGTGGGTTTTTACGGATAATTTACACGTGAGAAGAGTCCATTTAAAAAACGCATTCTAGTCATTAGTCATTATGGACAATGGACAATTCGACATTGCCATTAATGGACATTGGCATTAATGGCAATTAGGACAAACGTGCTAGTCGTTATATTAAAAGGAGAAAACAGATTTTATTGGATAGTGCCCCACAGAATAAATTTTAATTACGGCGATAGATTTTTGAAGTGAAACTTTTGTAGCCCCGTTGTGATTTGTAATTACGATGAAACGGAAATGACGCATAACAGCACCTGCAAAGCATCAAACTCCTATCAATGCTCGAGAAATAAAACGGAAATGACGCTAGGTCTGCGCTCATTGGCCACTTTGATTATGACCTCACTTATCAAGGCTCCTTGGTTCTTCATTGGTTGAGATTGTTTGGTAAAGTTTCGCTTCTACCGCGTGTTAACTGCACTCGAATTTTTTTAAGTGAATCTGCTTTTATTGAAAATATTTATAAATCCAAAATTAAAAATATGGTAGGGGTGAATAAAATCAGAATATAATTAATGAGTCTCAATCTAACCAATGATACGCGACCTAAGCTAACATATAATAAGTGACCTAACCTAATCTCTGTTAGGACCTGTTCCGACCCGTCCTTTCCTCGGGCATATCTGCAAATATTACAATGCCCTAAGATATGTTGATGTTTTCCATTGTACTTTGAAACGTTTAAAATCAAACTTACATTACAAAGTACCTACTTAAATCAAAACTATCGTTTCGTTTTTTTTTCTTATTGTTATTTGTTTTTGGGGTGATATGCCGTGTTTCGCTACCTCCTTCTTTGGCCAAAGTTTCGGACAGCGTTGCAGTGTCCATCATCAAGGCAGATCCGGCAGATGTGTAATTGTTAGTGGTGAAATGTGTGCTTATTTACTTGGAAGCGAAACCGTGTTACCAGTTCCACTACACAACGAGCTTGTATTACAGTATACTTCAAAATGGTTGTAGATTTAAACTGCCTCTGTAATCAGGCGTGCTATAATAAGAACTGTTTACAAAAAACTGTTCCTCGAATCGAATCAAAATAAACTTACTTATATATATAAAATGTTTATAGAAAACCTAATTTAATCAGGTAAAACACGTTGTTTTTTCTAAAATAGAAAATAAAATAGGCCAAGAAAAGCAACTATGATGCATGATGACGTAACAATGCAGAATTGGATAGTAAAATCTGCCTGTGTTTTGGCTATTAACTTTGATGTTTGAAGGTGCAACTTTTAGTGGCACAAAGCCAATAAAGAGGGTGAACCAGTACTCCAAATCTGCACGAACTTCTTTGGTGTTGATAAATTACTGGGAAAATTCGGTTCTTCGGTGTTGGTCGGTGCAAGGCACCAGGTACTGATTGGCGTACTAAACAATAATTAAAAGTTTCCAAGTAAAATCAAAGTACAATATTAAACGAATTGTTGTTAAGTATTTGAGTCATAGTTTTAGGAAAAATGACGGTGCAAAGATTAAACATTTATCACCACTGCATGCAACGCCTTATACGAGTTGAAAGTTTAAAACTATTTAGTTTAGGACACATCCGAAACATTTTATATGAATTATTTATTATTTGGGGCACTAATTATCTTCCACTTGTAATTTATGGATATGGGTTCCGCGGCCCCGGGAAACATTTATTGGTTAACCAACACCCCTGCCATATTTCACCCCAACCGCTGGGCCGTGCGACCATGGCATCCCCGATTAGGGTATGTTTTGAGGCTGGACAGAGAGGGAAAGAGATGGAGATGGGGAAGATGCAGGATGAGAAGTATGTGGATGTGGAAAGTCATTTCGATCGAACGATGGTCTTGAAATAACATTGTTCTTATTAGCCCCCCATCCTTCCCCCTCCCTTTTCTCACCTAAATAATGTGTTTCTTATAATGTAATTTTTCATTGTCATCTCTCAATTCACTTTACTTACATATAATACCCAAGCAGAAACCTATAAATGGTACTATTGTATCACCATCCCATCCGCATAAGCGAATGTAGCTCTTTTTGTTTATATTCACTAAATAATTAATATACGTCAATGAAAACCTACGAGGGCTGTCGGTAAAATAAGATATCCAAGGTGCTGCGGTTGCAAGGAACAATTATACGTGAGATCCGGGAAAACTGGCGTGTAGCCTGGTTTCCTACGCCAAATCCCAACAATGCTGCACTCTCTTTCCTACACTAAGTCTCGGCGTGGCAGCCGTTGGCCATGAAGCTTCCGCTCGCCGCACCCGCCAGGTATGATTTACGCTCTTTAATTAGATTTTTGTGCCAAGAACAAAACCCCGGTATAAATTCATTCTCAGCTACTTGAAGTGTACGGAAAACAGTGTAAGAGTGCGAAAACGTGCGCAAATGGTGCAGAGAATTTAAAAGCGTGCCGGACGGCTATTCGGTTTCAGTTGAAAAAATTGTCAAAATGGAAAAAACAATGACTGTAAATTGACGGGTGACGGTTCGGGAGCTCTGTGATATGATACCTGAAAGGCCACTGTTGACCAGATTTTTGACAAAAAATTTGGAAGACCACAAAGTCTGCCCAAGGTGGGTCCCAAAATACTCACCGAAGATCCCAAACAACAACGGGTTGAAGCATCCCGCGAATTCCTTGAGTGCTACGACATCGATGGCGAAGCATTCTTGGACTCAATTGTGACTAGAGACGAGACCCGGATTCACTACACAACCCCAGATACAAAAGAACAATCTCAGTGGCGTAATTCAGATTAGCCGAATCAATTTTTAAAAACGAATTACAGAACGTAACTCACACCTGGCGGGTACGGCGAGTGGAAGCTCCATAGCGAATGGCTGCCACGCCGAGACTAAGCGTCACAGAGGGTGCAACTTGGTGGGGATTTGACAAAAAGAAACCAGGCTACACGCCAGTGTTGCAGGATTATGCGTTAAATCATTCCTCGCGACCACAGCGCCTTGGAGACCTTATTTTACTGACAGCCCTAGTATTATCGATTAAATAAATTACACATATTTTATCATACATTTTAAATTATTGTAACTGTTAATTTTTCAAATAAAATAAAATAAAATTACAGTGTTTTTCCATAAAACCAAAAGCTTTTTTTTATTTTATTCTATAATTTATAAGTAAAATAGGGGAGAGTAGGGTATATCGTACCACTTTGCTCTTAACTCTCAATACAGTATGATGGAATTGGATTAGAGAAGTGGAGTTAGGTTCAAATGAAAGCCTGTTTTATTGGGTACCACGTATATTTAAATCATATTTTTCATGCATCTGTAAAATTAAAGATTTTATTAAAAATGATTTTCGGTACGATTTGGCCAACCGGTATGGTAAATCGTACCACCGGTACATAAATCGTACCTAGAACATTATGTCAATTTACATTAAATAAAATATGGTCATTTTTAAGGCATGCATGCGTCACAAATGTCTGGGTTATTGGTGCAAGCTTCATGCACCCATTTATGGCAATGAACACACTGGATCCAGTCTCCTTTGGGTCCGGCCTTGTGAAAATAATTTCCAAAACATAGTAGGCACACGTTTTTTTCGTTATCATCATCAATATCCGTGTCCGAATCATCCAAAACGACAATAGTATCAGCATCTTCACTATCGCTACTACTGCAATTTCTAGGCTTCTTTCGTCGACTACACTTCTTACCCTTATTGGGTTTTTTGTCAGTTTTTTTAATAATCTTTTTCGTCCTTTTCTCAATTTTTTAATGAAGTTGGTTCTGGCTGTCGGATGCTTAACTCTTGGTGGCGTTTCATAAAACTGTAAAACCACGATTTACCTGCCATTTTTTTGATTTTGCTGAAAGTATGTGGAATACAATTCTTCTCAGCAACTTGGTAAGCTAATCGACGAATATTACTTATGGTTAAACAAAACAAATGAGCCTCAAGTTTTAACAAATGCTCAACAAGTATACTTTCGAGCTGATTTTGAAAAATCGTTGGTCTTCCCCTTTGTAAAACCAAGTTAATTGCAAATACATTTCTGTTTTGTATATTTATGTCTTCTTAATGTAGGTTTAGAAACTTAGAACACTCGTGAAGCCTCGTTTGGTCACATTACGTTGTTCTTGATGGCCGAAATCGCTGCTTCCAAATCTGCGTTAGACCACTGATAATACTTTCTTTTCGACGTCATCTAAAATTTAAAAAAAAAACTAGAAAACAAGAAAACAATGTATGGTAAATCGTACCGGTACGATTTATCAAACCACTGGTGTACGATTTAGCGAACTCTGAGTTTCTACGAAATATTGACTGCAGAACATGTAACAATACACTTGACAAATGTGATTTTGTAATAGCAAATTATAGAATATAAACATGTCAGCTGAAGATAATTTGAGAAAAAAACAAACATACCTTTGAACACGATATCACCTTAGGTAGGACCCAAAAAAATTAGATCAAGATTGTGAAAAAGCAAAAAAACTGTACTGCAAACAGACGCACGTTCCAACACTAATTAAAAATGACGGGACAACTATGACACTTCAAAGGGTTCACGGAGTGTTGTCAGGCTTAATAAAAAGTGACCAGTAGCGGAAATAATCAGGTGGTACGATTTATCGACCGGTACGATATACCCTACTCTCCCCTATATGTTTATTTAATAAGGTAGTAATGTATCATCTAATGGAAGGAAGCGTTCAATTATGTTCAACAGAAAAACATCTTCTATGATTTTCGTTTGAATGAATTCAAATCATTCGCTTGGCAACTAAAATTACCTTTGTACAAGGTCACCTAGCAAAATAAATACCATCATTATAAAGAAACATCACAAATACGAGTTGATTCTAGATGAGATAAATAATAAAATAATATTATTTTCGATGTTAGCTATTTCTAAAATATATTTCTGAATAAAACATTACCAATTTCAAACGTAAAACCGACTTCAAACATTCCCTTAATTATAAGTTGGTATGAATATCAAACGAATTTATACACGGTGTCGATCTTTTTGTACTTATTCGCTGGTATACATATAGAAAAGCAGATTGTTCCTTGATGCGTTTGAATGAAAAATGATTTTAAGGTGTACCGTATTTTCCATTGACCGACTGCACATTGTATATAAATAATATTTTGTTATTTTTATTTACTTTGATACAAATAGTTTGTAAAATTTTATAAGAAAAGCATAGAATAAATAAATAAATATTCCTACAAGGAAACAATAATATTTAAAAAAATTAAAATTGGTGTTCACATTTGTTTTTGCCCCTTGAGATGACTTTTTGTATTGTGATGTATTGAGAATTTAAACTATATTTGGAATGCGATGTACGTAATAAAATGTCAAAGTTTGTCTAGATGTTCGTTTAGATCAGCGGTTCCCAAACTCTTTTGGGCCACGGACCCCTTTCATAAAAATGTGTCAATACCTTGCCTCGGACACCCTGACGTCATTCAAGCCCCCCAAAATCAATTTTTATTTTCCACTGACCCCCTGAATGATCCTGGGGAACCCTGAGAGTCCGTACGGACCACTTTGGTAACCACTGATTTAGAAACATGTAGATTTATTAATTGCAGGAGCGTACAAAAATCGAATTCGAGTTTAATAATATTAATAAAAAGGTAAGTCGTTTATTTTTCGTCTGTTTTCTAAAAGTGGAACATATATAAAAAATATTCAGGACGGGTAATTTATGTGCTGTAAGATAAAAATGTTAAGTTAAAAATTTTGCGAAAAGTACATATTTTCTTTGAATTCTTTCAGCATTATGAATATGAATTGAGTAAGAAGGGCGATCAGATTATGGGGTTATGTTCAATTAGACTTCTAACAAGGGATTTGTACATACAACAGTTCTACGAAAGGGTTTGGCGAAAAGCTTTGAAATAAAGTTATTCCTTAAAATGTTTGATAAAAATAATAGGATTCAGGGTAGGTTTTTCCAGGTCTCGGCGGCTAATGCCGAATAATAAGAGAATAATCTCCTGGAGAGAGGGGGGAGGGGGTGATAATGAAATTTAAAAAATATGATTGCCTTTTTAAGAACAACGATCGCACATTATGTCTTTGAAAGAAAACAGAAAAATCGTGTAAACAAAGCAACCGCAAGCGGCGTTTCGCGCCATCTGCGGTTGCTTTATTCCTTTTCCACAATTCGTGGCTTGGCTCGCGGTACCTGATACATATGCAGCACTATGAGCACCACTAGTAACTAAACTTGGTTATGGGAGTAATGTTTGTTGCTATTTTTTATTATCATACATGACAAATTGAAACACATTTTTGTAAAAAGCATTAACTTTGTGGCTCGCCATAATTTACAATAAATACACATATAAATTTGTTGTAGACCACTTTTATTTATGAAAACTCTACCGGTTTCGGAAGCACCCTTCCTTCGTCAGGAGAATATTATAACATTCTCCTGACGAAGAAATAAAATATTTATAATAGTTATAATATAATAAAATAGTTATTATAAAATAGTTATAATATTCTTCTGACGAAGGAAGGGTGCTTCCGAAACCGGTAGAGTGTTCATAAATAAAAGTGGTCTACAACAAATTTATATGTGTATTTATTGTGAAACACATTTTTTACACGTTTTATGGCGTTGTGCGAATTGAAAGTCGAAAATTTAAGACATTTTTTATAAGTATGCGTACAATCTCACCATTAAATTTTAACTTAAACATATTTAATTATCTATAATAATATGCAAACTATATTTCTTGCTTTTTGTTATCGCATTTAGAATATATCGTCTTAATGTTATTGTTTTTGTAAAATAAATAAAATAGTATTAAGGTTATACTCTTATTGTAACCGCTATGCACATTTGTATGTCAACCGTATTCCCGCATAGATATGACATAATATGCGATGTAATGTGCAAAATGCAATTTTATTTATCTGCAATTGTATTACAATGTAGCCGTGACGTAAATAGTCATAAATCAACAGAGATACACTCTTGGAGTCAAATCGCCAATCTCTTTAAAGAGATATTCTTCCCCCTTTTGAACGTTTTCCATCTCTCCTCTTCTCCTACTTATGTATTCGCCAGCTGTTAGTTAATAAACGAACTTTTTGACTTATCTGTATTCACCAAAACGAACCTCTACATACACTAATGTTTTTTAAAATATTTCTCTTTTTTAAATATAGCCAAATGCAATTTAAAGACAATATTAGCGACTTTAATCGAAAATTTTAAACAGAATAATCAGAAAAATGTACTTTTCTTTTTTTGTGAGGTACCGCACAAGAGTCCCAACTGCTTTCGTCTGGAGCCAGTGAGACTTTGCCATGCCCAAATTGGGGTATGTTGTGAGGTTGTATGTACCTTCAGGTAGAGGGGAGGGGAAGAGGATGAGAAAGAGGGAAGTGGGGAAGTACCTGGCTATTCAGTTAGATCTGGCAAGCAACATTTCAATTCTGAATGATGGTCTTACACCAGGGCGATATGAGAGTATCTTCCACTCTGGAACATGCCGCAAATATACTATAGGTATATTGTTTTTAAGTAATTAATTGTGATAATATAATACAAAACAATTAAATAAAATTTATTTGCACTCACTGAGATTCAATCCCGCGTCCTTTGCTTCTAGGAATTGAACCCAGGAAAACTGGGTCATTGGATCATTTTAATGGCCAAGTTGGTTAAGAGGCCGGTATTCGAATTTTTTTCCGATTTCTTGCAAACCTCCCTTAAACATTTGAAGTTTTTAAGCTCTTAAAAAAATATATTTTATTCTTGAAGACATTAGTCGCGCCCAAACGCAAATTATATAAAATTCCCTCGATAGAAAAAAAAAACGCAAAGTATGCTCCAAAAATTATTATAAACACGCTTGTTTCAGTTATTTTACAAGTTATATGTATGAAAAAATTCACAGCGTTCCTTTAAATGTTGTTTAAGACAATTATCGAGAGGTTTTTGCTCTTTTTTAAATGAGTCGTGTTTTATTAAAGATTTTCATGATTTTTGCATCGATTTTATCGTTGTAAATGTTAGCGCGCTCTTCTAACATTCGTAATTTCATATCTCTCCGTCTTCTTCTTTTTGGGGCTGGGAATGGAGCCTTAAGGCGTTTGTCCCAGTAAGACAAGAGATGTCTCTTGTCTTACTGGGACAAAGGAATCGAGTCCCAGTTGCGACCGTTATCTTTGTATTTTTCTGTGTCTTGAACTTTTTCATATTTTCGTTTAGATTTATTAGTATTATCTTCTTCTTTAATAATAATAATTAAGTAAATATTATGATAATGTAAAAGTGATGGAACACTAACAATTAATTTCAATTATTAATTATTATATTTAAAAAAGGTCTAAATATTTTTTAAAGTGTCATTTTTGCAGCTGGCATTATAAAATAATATTATGATAATGGTTACAAGTTTTTAAATATTTAATTTAACGTTAATAACACATACCACATACGTAGGAGTATAATATTTTGAAGCGACTGCAAAAACATAACATCCTGCCCATTCCATATTATCATTTTCATTGTTGTTTGTTATCATAAATAAAATATACATAATAATACTAAAATTAAATAAGAATTATCATAAAGTACGTATCTACTTTACGATAGGAAGAACATAATAAGCAACTAAATAATTTTTTTCATTATTATTTTACCATCCATACGAACTTTTGATAAAAACAGCACGTAATTTCAAAGTCAAATTTAGTATATTATCCTTTCAAAAATGTATTTTCTCAGAAGGTAAAACATGTCGGCTATGAACGAATCCAAATATATGGAATATTTCTGAACCTTAAAAACTGTTTTAGAAAGATGATGAAATGTGTTTAAAAATTTTATTATTCAGAATAAATGTGTAATTTTTAAAATATTAAAATTTTTAATACAAACATGAAAAGTTTAAAAAATGGCTCACTTTACGTTTTTTCTAACTAAAATTATATGCTGATAACGAAAAAAATAAAACCATAATATACGGATTTTATTAGACAAATTTAATAAACGTTATTGTCACCTCACCTTTTTATCATTCAATGTAAAAATAATTAAAACAAATTCCCAAAATTTAATAAAAAAAATTTCAAATTTCTATCTGATTTTTTTTAGATTTAGATTTTTCTGTGGTTAATTTCTAGATTTGAATATAAAGCGTGGAGTTATCTATTTAGAAAAACGGTAAGATCATATTTCTCACCATGACAGAAGAGGGAGATAAGATTTGTGCCTCCTGCGATTCAGAAAGGTTAATATTTGTTTTCAGGAGAAAAATGCATATTTATTTATACTGGGTTTTAGCTACCTACCTATTTAAAATACCTGTAATTATTGATTAGATTCAAAGTATTCGATTTTGGTTAGTATCATAGGTGATCACTTCAATTAAATTCATTATTTTATTGAGTGTATTCGAAAACTGAATTTTGATTGAACGATGGTTTGCAAAATTTTAATCTCAAATTGTGATATTTTTTACAGTTTCGTAAGAGTTTTTGTAATGACTAAACAACTTTTTGATGTATTTTCATGTGGTTGTAATAATACAGAAACCTTCGTGAGGGTGGAAAAAAGATATTTTGAAAGTTTCAAACATTTCCTATGCTTAGTATAGCAATATATAAACAACAAACAAACAAGCAATCAAGCAAACATATATAGGGTCTTTCATTAAGAGCTTCCTATCTTTAAATTTAAATAAAACAGAGTGCGTGTGAGATATTATTGAATTTTTTTTTTCGTTTGAAAGGCCTATGGATGCCCTCATGTATGGAATATAATATCGGTCAAATGTCCGCTGCGACTTCTCTGGGTGGCGCGCATCCGAAATGTCCAATTTTCCATGACATATTTGACCGATTGCATGGGTTATGTTGGTTTTGAGGGCCGCTGTGGTTTTCAGCTTATTTGTATAGACCTGCAACTTAAGAAAACCCCATAAGAAAAAGTCTAATGGGCTCAAATTGCACGATCTCAGTGGCCAGTTCACATCACTTCCACGTGAAATCACCTTGCCCTCAAATCGCTCGTGCAGGATATCCATTGAGAAATGAGCTGTGTGGCACTTAACGCCGTCGTGTTGATACCACAAGTCTGGTAATCAAGTGAGAAGTTGGTAATCATCAACCTATAGCCCTCGCCATTGACGGTGATGGCCTGGCCAAAGTCGTTCTCAGAGAAATATGGACCGATGACGTCGCCAGCCCATCCACACCAAACAGTGATTTTTTCGGAATGTATTGGACGCTCTTGGATCTCTTAAGTTGCATGTCAATGCGAATAAGCCACAAACCACAGGCCTCAAAGCCAATATAACCCATGCCATCGGTCAAATTCAGAGTGATTTTTGCTCCAGAGTCATGGAAAATAGGACATTTCGTATGCGCTCCACCAAGAGAAGCAGCGGCAGATATTTGAAGGATATTCCATACATAATGGCATTGATAGACCTTTCAAACGATTTTTTTTTCGCTAATATCTCACACACACTCTGTTTTATTTAAATTTAAAGATAGGAAGCTCTTAATGAAATACCCTATATTAATTTATTTATGATATCTTTCTTACTATTATTATATTATGGATGGTCCTTACTCTTTCATGCAATAAATAGATATCTAATGTAATTTAAAAATTCTTTCACTAATCGAAAGCTACATTATTTGCGAGTAACAAAGGCTATATATATATATATATATATTGATAAGCTCTGGCGTTATGAATAAGCTGTGGCGTTATGAAATTATATATCATACGTTTTCTGTCCCTAACAAAATCGAGTTATTGCTAACGTCAAACAAATTGTTACCTTGGAAACAATGTTTTTTTTTAAATTTTAGGCTTAAAAAGAGTGATTTGTTGTGCTTAAAAAGAGTGCTTTTTTGCGTCGTAGTTAATATCTACCTATCTCTAAAAATGTTTATTGTCCGAACGAAAAGCATAGCGTTGCTATAAAGCATAGCGTTTGACGTGGACTGCCATTTAGTTATTTTTTTACGTTACTCTGGATTCAAATATGAATAAAATACTAATGAAGGGAGTAGGTATTTAAAATAAATTTCTATTTTTATAATTTAAATATTTTCTAAAATAGAATTTTTATTTGCGAAATGTCATTCTCAAGAATTTTATTTGTCTTATCGTTATTTGTTGTTTGTATTATGTGATTTTTTTTAAACAGAGATAATTGGAGGAATGGGAAATGACATAGGCTACTTTTTATCACGGAAAAAATTTCATTACCGTGGGGAAATTCTTTATACAGTAATTTCCCACTAATACCATGCGAGCGAAGCCGCGGGTGAAAGCTAGTTGTTTATAATAATGTAAAGAGGTAGTTAGGACCTCAATACACATCTCTAACTCTATTCAAAGTTGTACTGAAATATGAGGGTCACCTACATACAATAATACCATTTTAATGAATATAATTTTCATTCCGCCGTAATGAGCACTGTACATGTACATGTACAGCGAACATTTTGTAAATTATAGAGTTCCGGGTAGAGCAAAAAGTAATCACTCAGGTAGTATGAATCATTTTTTGTTGTTTCTTATCGGCCAAGGATTCGTCTTTAATGTTGCAACAAAATCAACGAAATAATTTTATTTTATTTTTTACTAGCTGGTTCTAGCCATATAAAAAAAAAACATTGTTTCTCCCTGAATTACCTTTTCCGTGCGTCCCAGTTTCCCTACCGCGTCATCTTCCAAGCTAGCTTTATAAAATATAGCCTATATGTATGTTATTCTGATGCATGAGCTATATTATTGTAAAGTTTCATTAAAATCCATACAACAGTTTTTGCGTGAAACAGTAACAAACACACATACATCCATACAAAATTTCGCGTTTATAATGTTAGTAAGATTGTATTTTTCCTTTGGAGGGGGTGCAGACATAAGTTCACCGTTTGTCTCATTTTCGACTGTTGACGTTTAGTGTGTAAGAAAGAGGGGCAGCATTACATGTTAAAGAACAAAAGCAAAACAATCAGCGTATTGAAATTTGAGGTTTTGAATTTTTGGAATTCACTCACTATTCAATATTATACTTATCACAATATTGCTGCAGCTCTTTCAAAAGATGAGAATTTGTTCCGTACAAAATCTACGAGGAAAATAATTTTATTAATAATTTTAGTTTTTCGTGAATTTTTTCTATGTTTTAATAGCTATTCTGCTATTCGGGGCGGAGACAAATTAAAGATCATAAAAATCGGTCTAGGCTTTCTTGAGTTGTAAATGGTGTAACTAACCCGACTTTGTTTTATATATTACTAGCTGACCCGACGAACTTCGTACCGCCTCAGAATCAATAACTGTTGAATTAAATTCAGTTTTTTTATTAAGTTAATAATTACACAATGAAGCAATCATCAATGTGTGTTGTTTTTGTCAGTATCAGAGATGGCACTGTGTACGGATTTATATTTTTTGTTATTTTCTTATTTTTCCACTTACTTACGGGAATTTGGGAGTCGGGTGTGGGTGCCGCCGACCCGGGAACCATTTATTGGATAACCAAAACCTCTGTCATACGTCACCCATAGGTCACCCCAAGTTGTTCGCCAAGTTTGGCGATTTAGCAGGGGTGCCCGGGTTCATAGGGTGACGTTTGTCCGGGTATTTTGATCTTTCCATTTGGACTCTCTCGACCCATCGCCTTACACTGCAGTTGGAGGGAAGGATTCATACGTCCGTCACTCCCGGATGCACTGATCCCAGATTCCTACCCGCCCCTCATACCTTTTTCCTTCCCAGAATTCCTATCATCCCCTTCCTTAAAAAGACCCTCCACACAGCATCCCCTAGAGGAAAATAATTTTCTTCGGGGCCTCATGTGTGAGCTGATGTAAAAAAATTGCTTTTCATTTTCTTTATACGTGTGAGGAATTTTTATTATAATTATTGAATCTTTCCTTTGGATGGGTGGAGACATACGTTCATCGTTTGTCTCATTTTCGACTATTGACATTTAGTGTATAAGAAAGAGATGCAGCATTATATGCTTGAAAGAATAAAAGCAAAACAATCAGCGCATTGACATTTGACGTTTTTGAAATTTTGGAACTCACTCACTACTCATTATTATAGGTACTTATCACAAAATTCCCGCAGCTCTTTCAAATATGAGAATTCGTTCCATAAAAAATGTATGGGGAAAAGAATTTTCTTAATAACTATATTTTTCGTTAATTTTTGTGATGTTTTAATAGTTATTATCCTTTCCGGGGTGGAGACAAATCCAACAAATCAAAGATCATCAAAATCGGCCCGGCCGTTCTCGAGTTATAAATAGTGTAACTAACCCGACTTTGTTTTATATATTAAGATAAGATTAGATCACCATACTAGGCGGCTGCCGGTTTTTTAATGGTGACTAATGGAATATAGTCGCTTTATCTGGTAAGTGTAGCAGTGAATGCGTGTAGAATAAACGTCCTGAAAATTGTAAAAGTTATAACAATGGAAAATAGAAAATGACACACATAAAGATTAGATTAAATACATAAACATGATTATTTTCACTTTTCCGATTTTTCTTATTGACACATACATCCATTCATGCATACAAACACACACTCACTCACTCAAGGACAATGCCATCTTTGGCGATGCTGTGTTGAGGGTCCTTTAAAGGAAAGCATGGAGATGAAGTTCAGGGAAGGAAAATGTATGAGGAAGAGTTAGGAATCTGGGGGTCAACGTGGCCAGGAGTGACGGACCTAAAAAACCATGAATGTAGAGAGCCGCTTGGGGTGATCTTTGGCAAATGTGTTGGTTAACTGGTGAACCGGTGCGGATTTAATTTGAATATGTACCGCACAAGAGTCCCAACTGCCATTAGTCTTTGGGAAATTTGCATCCTCATACGTAGTGAAAAATGAAGAAGAGAACGGTGACAAAGTACCTGGATCTTCAGATCTGGTCACCAAACACGACTAAATCCATGTCAAGTAACAAAGTTTCGATTCCTTCAATTAGGGCGATACTGAGAGTATTTGCCACTCTGATAAGTAGGTTAGAAGACCACCAATGTAGTGATGTATAGACTGGTGTTATTGTAATTCAAGGATTGTACAGATAGGAAGGTTATGTTAGGCGATCCAAATCACGTTCCCGCGCAAGTACCAACTGTGATAATGTATGATGGTTGGTTGGGTGAACAAAAAGTCCCTTACCAATTTATAAAAATTAATCCAGTATATACTGAATTAATTGAAAAAGAGTAAATACAATCATCAATGGTTGGTGCTAACAAAAAACTGTCCTAAGAAGCGAAGCTAGTAGTCCACCATGGAATGTTGTTACCTAACCTGACGTATGGCAGTGAGGCATAGAACTGGCAGAAGAAAGATGAAAGTAGTCTCAACGCTGTAGAAATATGATCCCTGAGGCGTATTTATGGTAAAACCATGTAGGTATGACCGTGAGAGAAATGTGGAGTTTCGCAAATAATGTAAGCGTGATGAGTAAGATTAAGAAAGAGTTTGGGCATGCGAATGAACGAAGAAAGGAGGGTAAGGAGCATACAATGACGCTAATGTGAATGGTAGAAGAAGTCGGGGACGCCCGAGAAAGATATGACACCATTAAATGAATCAGATACTTGAGTCGGGCCAAGTCAGAATAATGAAAGAGCATTTATGATACGATGCATGAATGTGAACGAGGCAAGGAGTGTGTGCCAAGACCGAGTTGTTTGGCAGTCCGTCCTCTTTGCCTACCCCTGCGGATAAACGGTGTGATGGTAAGTTGGTTAGTTATCGAGTGTAACTCTTGTTCAATGAACTCGAATTTGTTTTGAATTTAAGAGTCATTTTTTAAATCTGAACTGATTGTGTCAAGACAAGCGATAAAGTACCCACCTACAACATACCATTTTTTAACCAGAAAATTATTGTACTTAATTCTATATTTTTGAAAAGGTATTTCTTTTGTTTATATTTCTTAAGGTTAATTAATATTCACAAGTTAGTCAGATTTCGTGATTTTTCAAGGATCTGCATTTTTTTCACTTTCAAGAAGGCCTTATTTAGGTACTAAGGACAGTTTTTCACAGAATTTGAACAATTCATCAAATTTCAAGCTCTGTGAAAGTTATATTTAAGTTCTGTTTTCCTCTTAGTACAGTGGTGCAAGCTGTCGTTGAAATAATAACAGAACTTAAATTTTAACTTTGATACATACAATTGATGAATTGTTTTAATTCATCGAAAAAGCTAGTCCAATCTAATTATAGTTAAATATCACAAAGTAATACGAAATTACAAAAATAAAAAATCATTTGTTTACCTAATGCATTTTTTTTTCAAAATAAATGGGAAATGGTGCGGAAAATGATAAAGGTTCCACTATTAGCCTTTTTGCTGTGGGTCCGGGCAATTTTCGCTCGAATATTGTCTTTTGGTACCTGCAAAGTATGCGGTTTATTGATGTACAGAAAAATAATAATTTGACCATTGAATATATTATTAAATATTGAAATGAATTATTTTTCAAGTTAACAGTCTGAAAAAAATCACAATAAATTTTTTTTTATTTTTTTTTTAAATTGGATAGCGATTTTTTCCCCACCCTGTATTTGCTTGTGAATTGTGCATACATTAATGTCGAACATTCATTCATACATCTGCTCATATAATCCGTCGCATATATTTAATTCGTTGGAATGATGTGGTGACCCTACAGTTGTGCCCCGAGTTTATAATTGTTATAAAATTATAATTTTTGGTTTACCAATTTCAAAACTAAAATCGAATTCAAAAACACCTGGTATGGATATCAAATGAATTTATTTACAGTGTATGCTGGTATACTTAGTGTACAGACATGTAGTAGTATTATGCTAGATGCATTTGAATGAAAACATGTTTTATAATTTTGTTATTCGGCGGTACATTCTCCCGGCACATCCCTTCGGGTACACTTTGTTAAATTTTGTGTAAGCAGGTATACCGTATTTTCAAAATTAATAGAATACTTAATTTTAAGTTAAAACTTTCAACCTCTTTAAAAATACAATGGGGTGAAGTTTGTCTAGTTCTTGGAGGCGGATGACCAGGACACACTGAAACCCAGATTCCTACCCACCCCTTAAACCATTTTCCTTCGTAGAACTCTCCTCTCCTTTCTTTCTTTCTTAAAAAAACCTTCCAGGCAGCATCCCCAAAAATGACATAGTCCCTGAAGGAAATTATTTTCCTCAGGGCCTCCTGTGTGGAGCTCATGTAAAAAGAAAGTTTACGTAAACTAAGTAATTTTGTTTTAAACGAAACTTTGCAAATGTCAAATCTATACAAAAAAAGGCGGCAATGGAAATTTTTAACTTTGAATGAAAATCGAATTTTATTAGATATTTTTACCAATATCCCGACTGAAACCGATGTTTTTTTTGGTAATTATGTTTAAAAGTAGTCCACTTTTCAAAATCTATGTCTATTAAAAGTGTAGATGCATACGGCGGTTTATGGATTATTTACCGAATATTTGATGTGACAGGTAAACCCAGCCAATATCATAGAGATATACTATAGAGGCGCTATCCCGTACATAATTCTCCGAGATTCGTGTTCAAATCATCCACGAACAGGCCTTCAGAAAGTAAATTCTAACTGAAGCCACCGCGTCGAAAGGCTCGGCCGTCAGACCGTCCTTTTCTTGTACTCAAGCCCATGGTTTGATCATTTTCTTGTTGTTGTTGTTGTACTAATAGAGAAATGGAGGTAGCAACCTACGATTCCGTTGAACCAATTTATTCGCTTTGTGTCTCATCTATGTATATATATCAATGGCCAATATCGGCTAACGCCAGAAGCTTATCCTTTCTTACTGAAAAATTACCACGTTTGTTGTAAGTTTTATTTTAATGGGAATTAATTTGTTGTTTTTTCTACTGCCAAATCAAAATCAAAAACTCAGTTGCATATCATTTTCCACTTGATTGGTATTTTAGTTTAGGTATTTAGCGACTGGCTTGTATTCGCCGTTACCCTGAATGTGATAAGACACCTTTACACGTGTACAAGAGGTGAGGCAGCAAGACTAGACTGGTGTCACAATGGAAGCGGCGCGCGTTACGAGACATTGCAACAATAGGAATAGAAGGCATCCAACCGGAACGACATGGCGACAGAGCCCCTTCCGCTGTCTATTGGAAGGTTGGTAGCAGTTTGCTACCTGCTACAGGCGGCTCCCTGTTTATTGTCGAACTTGACGTAATGTCGAATTTGTAAATTTGATTAATCCATTGAGTCTCGGGCATATTCTGTCAGAGGGTCAGAAAATTTCCACTTCGCAATATTTAATTAAATATTTCAGAATGTATCCGAAAATTAAAAACTGTAATGGAAGGTGATGAAAGATTATTTATTATTAGAAATAAAACATAATTTTTAAAATATCAAAATTTTTAATTCCAACAAGTTTTAAAAATGGTTAACCTTACCTTTTTATAGCTAAAATGACTGATTACGAAAAAAAACTAACAAATATATTATTCGTCAAATTATTTACACGAAGACAATATTAACGAAACTCAATCGAAAATCTGAAGACAAAAAAAAACAGAAAAAGATATTGGCAACTCCAGAACTCGAACCTTCTGAAGCAGAAGGTCCTGAGTTCGAGTCCCAGAGATGCCAATATCTTTTTCTGTTTTTTTTTTGTCTCCAGATTTTCGATCGAGTTTCGCTAACATTATCTTCATTTAATTAAATATTACAATTTGAAGTTTTACTTCTTATAAAGTTAAAAATAATAATTATTATTATTTACAGTTTTTCATTGTTTCATCTTACCATAGTATAAAGCAAAGTTGCTCCGGCCGATGTCTGTACGCTTAGATCTTTTTAACTACGCAACGGATTTTCATGCGGTTTTCACCAATAGAGTGATTCACGAGGAAGGTTTAGACTTATAATTTGTCTAGGTTTTGTGCTAATTGGTTGAAATATTTAATATATAAAGGGAGCGGGCTCCAAGCGGGTAGTGGGCAGCGGGTTGGCAAGCGGGCGGTGCGGGTTTAATATGCATGCAAATTAACAGATGGCGTTGGTTATAAAGGTTGGGTAATGGCGTTTTAGGGAGATGGCATTGTGTTTCGTTAGCCACAGCAACGTGTAGCCGGGTCTGCTAGTAAAAAATAATTTAAATTTTTTTTTATGAAGTGTCAGAAATTTTTCTCAATTTGTGGTCGGAAACTTAAGTTCCATTGAGGTACAATAATTTAATTTTTCTGCGATTAACTGTTAGATTCGAATATAAAGCTTATGTAAAGTTTTAAGTAAACCCTGATGAATTAAGCATTGCTTACGAAATATGTTGTTTCTTTTAAAACAATTATGGTTAAAACTAAGTATTCTATTAATTTTGAATTAAATATATTTTTTTGAAACAGGCACTATGTACGTTCCTCTTAAGTCTGAAATCTTCTTATCCGGGAGCCTTAATATTTGGTTTCACTTTAATTACTTGTCTCTTTATGTTTCGTGTTGATTCTTGGCAGTTTTGGCAAAAAAAAAAACAAATCAAATTAGCTTGAATTTCAAACCCGCTTAACAGGGCAATTACTGCAACGTCTATCGTGGCATCTGGGAGAGAAAGCGTCACAATTGTAAGGAAATGAGAATTTTTAACGGTGCTGCTGAGAACGGTACCTAACTGGAACGATAGGCAGATCGTTTCACAACGACCAAGGAAACATTATTAATGTATTATTATTTGACATAATATTCGATAAGGCGTGAACATTCGTGATTTTCAATCAGGCGAGGTCAAGATACTGACAAATGATTTGAAACACTGAAAACTTGATCCAAGGAGGCGTGATGTGTAACCGATTTGAAAGTATTCGGATATAGCCATTTTTTATAAGATCTCTCTCTCTCTCCTGAACAAGCCAAACCAATTATTTTTCTGGTAATATGTCAATGTCTCGCAAAAGATCCCCGATTTATTTTGCCATCTTTGCGTTTTTCCATGCAAATTCATTATTACAATTTGGGAGGAGGATTGGGTACCGCCGCCCGGGAACCATCTATTGAATAACAAAAATTGCTGCCGTAGGTCACTCCAAGTGGTTCGCTACTTTTGGTGACTTAGCAGGGGTGCCCGGGATCATGGATGAAGTTTGTCTGGGTGTTGGAGGCTAATGCGTTTGCAATCGAGAGATATTGGTTGAGAGAGACCTAACCTAGACCTCTCCAGCCCGTCTCTCTCGACAAAACCGCAGTGGGAGGGATTATAGTTTAGATTTAAAAAAAAATGTTTCAGTAATTCTAAGTATTTTTTTCTGGTACAGGGCCCAAACAGCAGAAGCGTATTCTAGTTTTTATCGTATAATTCAATTGAAAATCGATTTCATTGGTTCGGGCTTGGAAAATTGTTTATTTATTCTTATCACAAACCCAAGAACTTTGATAACACGATGATGCCAACTCCACTATAAGATTTGAAAGGGTAAGTTTGACATCAAATATGACCTCTAGGTCCCTTATGGACTTCACTGAAGATAATGACACACTATATGAAAGAAAATGAGACCTCAGAGATTTTGTTTCTACAAGATTTGGTTAACTTTATCCTTCCTTTTTACATCTACGTAGGTACCAGTACTGCATTGTGGACATTGGTAATTAGCTTTGCTTATTTCGGCTTCACAAATCTTATAATTATAACATCCCGTGATTTTTCACTTGTCTTTGTTAGTTATAAAAATTTTCCATTTCTTATCCTGTATCTTACATTGAGCGTTCTGAAATCTTATCCTGTATCTTACATTGAGCGTTCTGCGTGGGGCGGGCGGCGTGGATTGATTTTTATACAAATCCATAATTTTATTCTGAGGTTGAGAAATTTCGCCAACGTGACATTTAAAATAGTAGGAAGGTAACTGTCTACATGAGATTTCGAAAAAAACATTCTTAAATAAATTATTGTACTAGATATCTTGTAAAATCTTGAACTTTAACAAACAATAAGGTTTGTGCACTCAGCCGACAACAAACCATAACAAAATTAAACCTTAAATTTATGCGCCACGTGCATTATTTTTTGCAATAAATATACCACGAGGAATTTTAAAAGTAATAAAATATTTTCTCTGAATTAGAGCTTATAATATATTTATAAATAAATAAATAATAAGGCATTTAAAATGCAGCAACTTCAAACGTTCATCACGACATCAGAGCTCAAACCTTGGGGAAGAAAAAAATATCGAATAGAAAACAGCTTGCCGTTAAAATCGATTATCGATTTGTACGCTGTTAAGACACTCGAAAAAAACTAAATAAAACTTTAAAGAAATATTTGGAAATCACATTGAAATTACAGACAAAATATTCGCCTTTTTCACGAGCAACAATAATTGGTCCTGAACAAAGAATATTACTTTTAATAAAGCCAAAGTATACTGGTTATTCCCAGTTTGAATAAATATTTTGGATAGAGAAATATTAAATGTTATATTTTGGTAGAAAGTAGTCACTTTGTGGTTTGACATATTAAACAAATATAACAATATTTTGTTTATAACCCCTAAATTTATTTCATTTATTACGACCGACCGGTTTCGCTTGACGCAAGGATCATCAGGGTACAAAATTAAACTAATGAAAAAATGCATCTTTTGTTCGTTACACATAGAAAGAGACAAAACATAATATAAAATAAAGGAACAGTGATATTGCATGAAATAAAAATCTAACATAATAATGGAGAGAAAGAGATAGATGCGAACATAATATACTGAGTTTTTGTTTTATATCATTACATTTCATGCCACGAAACTATAAATTGCAAAAAAATAGCCATTTATTAATATGCGTTAAAAATGGAGATTATGTTGGTAGTTCTTTGTCGAAGAATGATGCTGTTAAGAGCGCATAACCAGCCAGCGGACGAAAATCCACATTTCGTCGAAAGATGTTCTTACGATCGTACAGGGCGGTTCCAAAGAGAAAGATAAGGTATTCTCCGTACCAGCTTTTTAAAATTATAACTCAATATCGATTTTATTTCATTCCAAAGTTGCTTTAATTTATACCTTCATCCAAAAATGCTGAAAGGCGTGACGATAAAACTATTAAAATTATGTATTTTTTGTAATTATTTTTTGATCATACGTATTTATCATTTTTCAATAATGTGTTAGCAAAATTAGAATGTAAAAAAATCTGAAATATATTAGTCTGTAAGTGCGCAAATAAATGCACAAACGGACCAATTTTCGTCAAGAAACACATGTACTTATATATTTTTTAATAATTTTATTTAAACTAAAATTATAATTCTGTTACATACGTTTACCAGATAATATATTGATTTATTTTACTGCATGATTATATGATTTGAAATGGGTGTTGTATAATACATGTACTTTTTTGAAAATTTAACAAATCCGCCAACGACCTATGGTATAACTTTATTATATTTAAAATAAACATTTTTTCTGAAAATTTATTACATACGTTTACTAGATAAAATAACAATCTTTCGAATTCAATTTATAATTTTTTGTGGAAAAGGGTCATTACGTCTAAACGCTAATTTAAAAATGACATATTTCTGGTTTTCTCTGGTTATACACTCTTAAATATGACTGAACGGGACAGGGTCGAATTAGCTCAGTGGTTAGAGCAGAGCCCCGGCAAGGCTAAGATCCTGGGTTCAATTCCTAGATGCGACCATATTTTTTTCTAATTTTTCTTTTTCAAATTTTCATTTGAGAGTCGCTAATACTGTCTTCAACAATTAAGATATTTCTTTTCAATTTAGTCGATTTGAAATTAGCTAAAGATTTATTGTACTCTTTTAACAATGGTGGCAAAATACGGAATTAACATTTTAAAGTCGGTGAAAGTTTCTTGTTTAAACGGCTGCGACTTATTTCACCGCGTGTTAGAAAATAAATTTATAATCTGGTTCTCAGTAAGATTCAGGAAACTTAAATTAAAGGTTCGCAAGATATTAGTTTATAATTTTAAAATATATAATATAATGACGATGGAGAACTTTAAGTTGAGGCGATCAACATATTAATAGGATTGCGTAGGTGTGTAAAATTATTTACATTTCAGACAGCGACGCTCTTGCGAATCGTCACTGAGAAACAGCCTTCAATTTGGGAGGTGGTGAATTTATGAGGTTACCGCCGCCCCGGGAACCATTTATTGGATAACCAACACCTATGCCATAGGTCACCCCAAGTGGTTTGCTACTTTTGGTGACTTTGGTTGGAAGGAGTGCCGGGGTTCATGGGGGGGGTGAGGTTTGTTCGGGTCTTGGTGATGGATACGTCTGCCCACCAGCTGCATGGCAGGCCGGATCGGGATAGAGTGGTTGAGTGGGTCCCTTTGACTTCTCCAGCCGTACTCTCGCGGAACATCACCTTGCACCGCGGTGGGAGAGGTGGATTCACAGTATTCACACATCTGACCCTCAGATTCCTACCCACCCCTTATAACCTTTTCCTTCCCAGAACATCCTCTCCTTCCTTCCTAAAAAGATCCCCCACACAAATCATACCCAAAAATGACAAAGGCCTTGACGGGAATTATTTTCTTCAGGGTCTCCAGTGAGGGAGTAATTTAAAAAAAGCCTATGAAACTCAGTTCATTATGAATATTTTGTAAAAATGTATGGGAGTATTAAACATTCATTGTCCTCGGCGTTAAAGACAGGCGAAGATGTGCAAATTTAATGACGCTGGAGATAACCGTTGCTGCTTGAGATAACAACTCATATATGTATACAGTTAACTAGCTGAAGTCCCCGGCGTTGCCCGGAATTTACAAAGAGTTTTTAATAATATCCCATGATTTTAATTGGTCTGCGGTCGTAATATGAAATAACACAGTACCTTACTTTAAAATCATTGAAAGATATAGGAATGATTTTACGGTGAAACGATCCAGACCCCAACGGTACAAACACAGTAAGAAATCATAAATATTGATTTTAATGAAATATAATGCTACATTCTGAACAGTTAGTTAATATTATACTATATTCATGATAAAAAACAGTTAAATTTCGTATGGTATGCCGTTATTATTCGCTATTCGGAATTTCAATAAAACGGTTATGCAAAAATTGATTCTCGGTCAGTTGCCCCCCCGAAATAATAATTATATAATTAGTTTGGCTACTTACATTATACCTAGCTCTCATTAAAAATTTAGGCTTATTAGATTTGCCAAAGAATTTATATATAAAAAAGCAAAAATCGGTCATTTTAAATACATTTGTATTAAGGGATCAGTAGGATTTATCGATTCAGTTAGGAGTTCTACCGGGCCGAACCCTCTGATATGAAAATATCTGAAGTCGGTGAATTTTTTTTCCCATTTGGTCTCTGGTGGATCGACGTATTGTTTTTGAATTGTTTTGTATTTATTATAGGTACTTATATAGTGCACTTACATTTGCGCTGTTATACGTGCAGCGTCGATTAACTAGATAATCATTTGTGGAAAAGTGTGTGGAAGGGTTTAGTTTTTTTCTGTGGGGAAGATTTAACCCGGACATATTCCGAGATGCAGAACTAACTTACCATTAGTAATGCCGCTCGGAAAAATGATGCTGTTACTAAATTACCTATCCCCTGATACCTATAGATATTTTTCAACTAAATATTCAAAAATTTTAAAACGCTATTATTACGTAATAAAATAAATAGTATGTTTATTATTGGTTATGTATAACTGTAAATGTGCATTTAAAATAAAATAAATAAATAAATAAAATCTGAAGCACCAAAAATTTTATTAATTTTTGTACGAATTTTAAACTTGTTATATGGGCTTCAAAAATACCTTTAATCATAGATATGATTTTATATTTTCACGCCCAAAAGTATTTTTGTGATTTTTTTGGGTTATTTTTCCGTGTTGCGCTACTTCCTTCTTTAGCCACCGTTTATGACAGCATCTGCCCTGATGATGGACACTGTAACGCTATCCGAAACGTTGGCTAAAGAAGGAGTTAGCGCAACACAACATAATACCCCAAAAATAAATAACAAAAACCTTTAACGATAATTTATTATGGATATCAAGGGAATTTATTTACAGTGTCTATTTTTTGTACTTATACGCTGGTATATACAGTATATAGACAAATAGTTTTATCCTTGATGCAATTGAATGAAAATATGTTTTATACTTTTGGTATTCAGCGCCACATCCTTTCTGCACACCTCTTTGGGGACACTTAGTTATATTTTGTGCGAGCAAGTTTACCGTGTTTTCCCTAAACCGACTGCATATTAAACATAAGAATGCCGGGGGGGCAACAGTCGGGGGATCAACTGTAATGGAATCTAATAAAATGTACAAATCTTTCTTGGTACTCGCTTCTTACTAAATTCTAATTCATGCATCGTATCGTACGAACGACAAATAGTTGTTCTGTTATTCTGTCTCTGGACATAATCTAACTCAGTATTTATTTGATTCACTTGATCGTGACAAGTCTTCCACAAGCGTCTCAGACTTTTTCAACCATTTGTGTATTCTTAGTGAGCCTTACATAGCCACAAATACAGGTAATAGGCATAAAAATCACTTGGCAAAGGAAGACTAGAGGTACAAAAGCGGTTTTTATTTATTTTGAGAATAAATTTCTAAGAAATGAAAAAAATATCAATGGAAACTGTCACGGATAATCTTATCCATAAAATTGATTTTTAAAAGTTTTTTCTTAATATGCGTTGATACATTTCCAACGAAAAACTACATTTTATGGTAGTTTGCCCTTATATTTTTTTGATTCCATTCAATGGATACGGTGGGAAAAGCTTCAATTTATTCAAATATATTTTTTTGTATTTATAATGTAAATCGATTCGTAGTAAAGATTAATCGAAAATAGTGATTTAGTTATAAGTTTATTATTCTCCTGACACTCTTTTCTCTCTGTAATCTAAGAAGTTTAAAACTGTCAGTTTCGTCCCGGTGAAAGACAACCACACAAATCGAAAAGTGCGTTAATTTTGTGATTAGATCTGAATAGCCATTTATTTACACCCCAACCTTCGTATTCTTCATTTCCTACCCCCCACTACCTATTCAGGATGCCAAATATCAACTTGCTCTGTGCAGTTGGTATTCTTGAACGCTATTCTATTCACATATTTGCATAAAAAAACCATGGTAAGTATATCGATCTGTACATTGTGTTTGAACGTAAAATAGTACATTAAAACGACGAATGTTATCGTCGTTTGCATTTAGTATTTTGTATTTATCTTTATCAAGGAAGATATTTTTTTTCATGAAAATAATATGTTACATTAAACAAACAAAGAATCTGAAAAATCATAACGTTCGTTATCAAAAACTTATAATTAAAACGAACCTTGATAAGGTGTAATGAAAATTCTGCTTTAAATCAAACAGAACATAAATTATTTCTGAAGGGTTTATAAGAGAAAACCTATTATATTTGTACAAACACACGTCATAAAATAACCATTTCGTTAAAATCGTGCGGCATAAATAAATTTCTTTAAATACTCTTACCTTTAAATCGTCTTCGTGAGTCGCCTGCATAATTTTATCACAATTAGCATACTAATCACGAAAAAACTGTTTTAATTTCACACTAACAAAAACAGAAAAAAACTATATCACACTGAAACAAAAAAACGTATTATTTGAGGTTAGATTTTAATATGTATAAAAACAACACGAATTTGATAAATTTTCACTTTTTAACTCCATAACAATGTGTGCAATGAGGCATGAATCCGCTAGCGAGAATAATACTTGTAAAATAATGAACTGCGGATGAATCAATGAACATTTTACATGGTTGCCCGAATATAAATTTGTTTACGAACGTATTTTGCTACTACAACATTGTTGAAAACAAAACGCGACGACCGCCTCCCCCAAACGTCAATTTCGTATTTGAATTGAATATTTCACCTGAGGCCGCCAAAGCGTTGCCGCCAATCGTTAGTTCCGCAAATTTCCGACAGGAGACAAGAGGCGACTGTTCATAAAAGTTCGTAAAAGAAAAACTGCTTTATATTGCAGAATCTGCTTTATCACAACGTTCGTTGGTTCGAAATTTTCCCGCTAGGTTCGCACAAGATTTGTTTACCATTTATTTATTAAACTGTTGTGATTTATTTATTAATCATAAGTGAGATAAATAATTCAGTAATAAAACGCTATTTTAAGATATGCGACTATATAATACATAATAGATTTTTAATGTAAATCAAATAATGAAGAAAGATAAATGAAAATGGCAAAAGGATATACGATGAAAAATGCTAATAAAATTTCAATAGATAAAATTCATATTGAATTTGTTTTATATGAACGAAAATATTTGGTTTCATATTTGGCATATACGACATAGACATTGTCTATGGTTTCTTTCATTGATTTATAGATGAATTATTAATACATATTTTTAATGATGAAGTTATGAATTTTTATTAATTTATTTTATGAATTTGATCGGCGTCTGAAAGCAACCATTTGTCGGTAGGAAGTTCCTTGTTTCTTTCATAGATGTCTCTAGCGTAATGGAAGTGAATGCCGCCCTTGAGAATAGTAGAATTTGAGCTTTTTTCTTTACACTAAAAAAAGTTTTTCTTAGTGTATTTCTAGATTCAGGTAAATTTCTTTGGACGTACATTCACTGGTGCAGTTGCTAGTTGATGATTGTGTCCTGCGTGTTGCGGTGAAGGCACGTCGGAATGGGCGCATTTATAAATCCTGTAGCTCTTCTTACTAACTAAATAATAGTGGGTAAAAGAAAGAGCTGTCGAAAATGAGACAAACGATGTCTGCCTGCCTGCTTCTCCGAAAGAAAAAAATTAATTACTATAATATATATCTTCCTCACAAGTATTACATAAATAATAATAATATACCTTTATTGTAAGAAATTTGCAACCATAGCTTAAAATACATGAAGGCCTCATCTGTAAACTGTAAATAGTGTAAAATTTAAATCACGTTTGTTAGTAAGGGGGCATGGGTTTATAGTTTAGATTGGTTTATACATTAGATATGTACCTACATAAAATTAAAAACAGAAAATAATACATAAATTGTAGGTAATATGTAAAGAATAGAATTGTATACCGTATACCTAATAGTTATAAATTACGTTTACTAGAAATAAAAATAAAAGTATCTATCCTTACAACTTAAATAATAAACCTTTACAATATATGTCTACATGTAAAGATCTAGGTGTTCACTTAGAACGCAAACTAATTTTTGAAAAGTACATCGAATACATTATATCAAAATCTTATAAGATGCTAGGTTTTCTATTAAGAATATGTAAAGTTTTCAAAAGTGCTAAGACTCTGGAAAAATTATTCTGTTCATTGGTCAGAAGTCAGAAGTCCACTGGAGTATGCTTCCATCATATGGAATCCTCAATATAAGGTATACATAGATTCAATAGAGAGTAAAAAGAATAAATTTTCGAAACATTTACTCAATATATACAACAAAACTTCAAATAATATGTTATCTTTACAAAAAGACGCACATTGTCGGATCTGGGGGCCTAGTCTCTATCTTTTATTAACGTCTTTTAGCGCGATAATTACGTCACAAACCCGTATTTTGACAGTTACGCTAATTTTGGTAGTCTCTATCAAGTCGTAATCCGGAATTTCTGTTAACCTTAACCTGCTGTTAAGCAAAGTTAAGCTAATGGGCGACGCCTGTGGACGCCCTTGTATTTTGACAGTTCTCGTTCTGATGTTTCTACATAACCTGCTTAATAATAGTCCCGAATTGCTATCTGTCATTGGTTTAAATCAGTGATTCTTAACGGGGGCGCCAGCGCCCCCCCTGGCGGCGTTTTTTTTAATTTTTTTGCATTTAGGGATCGCTACAGAAGTTCGGGAGGGCATTGTGTCAAAATAGAAAATAAGGTCATTTACGAGCTATGTACACTGCCACATTGACACACTTTCTTAAGGTGCAACAAATTGACAATTTCTGTTAAATAAACTACACTTACTTATTTATACTTCTAATAATTTTTTATTTGTTTATCCATTTCTGTTTTTTATCTATCCATTTGTTTATCTATTTATATATCCATTTCTGCATAAATGGGCGAAATTTTTCTATTTCGTTTTGTGCTAAAAGGAATCTATTTTTACTTTTACAATTGTTAATTTTATAAAAGTTCTAAAATGGATCCTATTTTATTTTTACGTTAATTTTATTGAGCTGTGCAGAATTATAGCGTATAATGTTAAAAAAGTATACAAAAATAAATATAAAGTATACGATTGAAAAAGAGAATGCATGAAAATATTCCAAAATTAAAACAGAAACAATGACGCGTTCAGTCCTTAATAATGCTGTTTCCTGCATTCATCCTTCTTCCAATGGGCTTATTACCCTGTGCAATATACTTACGTAGCTTAAGTAGTTTTAGGACTATTTGTCACTATTTAATGTCTTTGTGTCTGTGAAGGAAAAAATCTAGGGGTTAGTGTATTCAGGAGTGTCGGACGTTTGAATCCACCCCACCCACTGCGGTGCTAGGTGATATTTTGAGAGTCTGCTGGAAAGGTCAAAAGGTCTCCCTCAATAGTCTCTTCAGAACCTGCCCGCCACGCAGTAAGTAATACTTAGACAAACCTTACCCCATGTTATTATGACCCGGGCACCTCTGTTAAGTTACCAGATGTAGCAAACCACTTTTGGGGTGATCTACGGCAGAAGAGTTGGCTGTCCAATAAATGTTCTCGGGCCGGTGGTACATATATCTGTTTCCCAAACTAATTTCATGACCAAAAAAAATCACTATTTTATGACAACGTCACTATTTAATTACTATATTCACAATGGAGTTCATTTAATGTGCCTTACAACGTTACGTAACAAATAATGTATCGAAATACGATTATAATAAATATAATTAATAATTATAATTATAAATAATCAAATTTCCCGTGCAATGAATGATAACGAACTTGGTATTAAATTTTGACTAAAATGATCATTGCAAAATAATGTTATGGCATAATGACGTTTTTGATTTACTTCCAAATTAGTTTCCGGTTTTATTTTGATAAACTAATCTTTTAATATTATCTAAATCGATTAGGTATAAAATAATAAGAATAAAAATCTGTTGCAATATTAGAATAACGTCCATGAAAATTGTTATCATTTTTTTTTAAATTGCTGCGTAGAACCATTGATCATAATGAAAAATCATATTAAATATTAATCAAGACGACAGGGTTAAGCTCAACAGTTTTTGGTATCCGGTAAATGACGGTTTCACCAAAACTAAAATTAGAAAACCATTTTAAATTATACTTTAATACACCAGCTCGTAGAATCTTGGAGTTGTTGGCATCACGTTATTGTGTCTACATACATAAGCACACACTTCACCACAATCTTCGATTACCTACACATCTGCTGTTTGATTTCGACCGAAGGATCCATCTATCATTTACATTGCAGCCCAAGTAAACAATACTCTGGACCTTCTCTAGTTTTGTTCCAGCAATATAAAGTTTTTTTTTTTAACTTTTACGAGTAAAATCCGTAGACATATGAATATTACTAGACCAGAACAGAAAGGTGAGGGGTAGAAACCAACTACAGCGGGGCGAAGAGCGGGAAAATAATATTGGTGATATGTGATTCGTCAATAACTCAATCTGAAAGTATATAGGCATCTCGCATTATAATATTACCATTTAGTTCTTAAAAGTAAATTGCTCGCCGCGTAATGAACAAATTTGCGAAGTCCAAATACGGCAAAGTAAAGTTCACCTATTTTCAGAATCCAATATTTTATTGCCGTATTTAGTTAAGACACTTTTACAAATGTTTCATAATTTACTTACCCCAGTAAACAGCGACGCGCAAACGCCATATATCTCGAGTGATTATATATGTTACATGTTACAAAAACGATCACATTATGTGATCTGAATACCTAAGTAAAATAATGCTTGCCTATGGAATGTAATACGACAATTGGGTTTATTCTCTTTTTTACTTCTCTTTTTACACGTTTTCAAAACACAAGACACTATTTTTGCCGTATTATTTCGTAAAATGTACCGATGAGTGCTCGACGCTGGCTCGCAGAAGAATGATGACGTCACATTTTTTGGATTCACGTGAAGCCATAATCGATCTCAGCCCCTTCCAATGGAACCGTTATGGGGAGGGGGAAATAACACACCTTTATCACTTAGGGCAGGTGTAGTAATACTCATATGTCTAAGGTAAAATCTCAAATTATAATATTTAATTAAATGAAGACAATATTAGCGAAACTCAATCGAATATCTGGAGAAAGAAAAATCAGAAAAATATATTGGTTCCACTGGAACTCGAACCCAGGGCCCTTTGCTTACATGGCAAGTGCTCTACCAACGGAGCTATGGAACCCATTTCCAATTCGGTCACTTTTAACTGTATCATACTTTGACTAATAACTACCAACATTATCTTCATTTTCTTAATGCTTAAGTTTTTTGATAACGTTTGGTAATAATTAGAGACCGGATTATATGCATTTGCATATTTGCATATGCAAATGCATATTTAGACCCTTTTCAGCGGTAGTTGCATATTTTAGTAAAAAAATTGAGATATTGCATATTTACGCTTGATATCGTTCAGATGCCTCACATAGCGACACTATAAACGTCAGATAGCAAGGCGCGCGGCCAGCGAACGAGCGAACTGATAACTGATCGCTCACCGAAGAAGTGAGATCCACGTTTGCGAACGTAAATAACCTGATGTCATCAGCAAAGAAAGTGTTCCTTAAGGCGCCTGCTCGTATAAAGGCCTACAAAGAAAAACTGCCAAATATCCCTTTACCTCCCGAGCCAGTAATAACACGTTGGGGTACATGGATCGAAGCTGCGATGTTTTATCATGAACATTTTGAAGCCATCAAGGGTGTTATCAATGACTTCGATAGTGCAGAGGCTTTGGCAGTTTTCCAGTGCAAGGAATCGTTTGACGATGCTAGTATTAAAAAAAACCTAGCTGTGATTACCACTCATTTCGCCTACATACCTGCAAGTATAAAAACGTTTGAAACTCATGGATTGGCGTTGAATGCATCTATTCAGGTTATGAAGAAAATTCGCCTTATGAATTCCTCGTTGCCAAAGCTATTCCCGAGTAAACTCAAAGAAAAATTTGAAAACGTACTGAAAAATAACCCAGGGTTTGAACCCTTGTGCCAAATTGATAACTTCATCAACGGGGCAGGTGAAATTTTGCCCGGAACAATAAGTTCAAAAATCGCACCCAAATTTAAATTCTGTCCAGCCACATCAGTAGACCTAGAACGTTCCTTTTCCGCTTACAAAAATATATTAAGCGATCGTAAACACAATTTGTCTACAGAACATTTAGAACAGTACTTAGTCATATACGTTTTTAAAGGTTAATTTAAAATTTTATTGTAAAATGCATTTTATTTTTTTATTTATTTATTTTTATTTTTTATTATTATTATTATTTTATTTTTTTATTTATTTTTTTTATAATTGATATTTTCGAAAATATAATTGTTATCCTTGAGAACTAATAGCTTACTAAAATAAAATAAAATATGTTAAAATACGACTTCCTGTATTATTTCATATTGCATATTTTGACCCTTTTTATGGATTTTCGTGCATATTTTAGCTATTTTTATTGCATATTTGTATGCATAGTTTGGGCTATTTTTGTTGCATATAATCCGGTCTCTAGTAATAATATATTGGTGTACTTACCACTTTTCTTTTAAATATAGTTATTTTAAGAAAAATACCGCACAACCGCCTCCTGCCCACCGGTGGCATCCTCAAATTGGGGTATGTTAGGAGGCTGAAAGTACTTTGAAGGAAGAGAAAGAAAGAGAGGGAAAGAGAAAGGTGTGGAAGTATCTGTTTCGGATCTAGTCACCAAACACGGCCAAAGAGATTTTGAATGGTTGTCTATATTGTTTTATTATCTCCTAAGCAATTATTACAACGTTAAGCTTAACGTTAAAACGCTGTTTTAATATTTACCACGAGTCGGTTTAAATAATGAATACAAAAAATGTTTTGGTTAAAATGAAGCTTTTCCTGCCGTTTCCATTGTACAGTATTAAAATAAATTTTTTAATTACTTTATAAAAACATGTAACCGTAAACTACTAAAAATGTATTTTTATCATTAGAAAAGTATGAATGCTTACAAGTAACAACTTTAAAAAATATAATTTCACGACTTAAATTATCTATGACAGTTTCCATGGATTAACTTTTTTATTTCTTTTAAAATTATTCACAAAATAAAAATAAAACTATTTTGTGCTTGAAATTATGACCTGATGCGAGCGATTTTTATGTTCACTACCTTTATTGGTGGTGACATAAGGGAATTAAGAATTTCACTTAACAGAAATTACGGGCCCAACGTCGCAATGTCATTTCAAGAACCTTCCGATTATGAATGTTGGTTTTTAATCATACTGAGAGATATCTACCATTTTTCCTCAAGAAAACATCATTCTTGTATCTTCCGTCTAATTACTACACTCTGCTCTGTAATTTAAAATACTAGAATTATCGTTAGCCCATATTCTCAGAGAAGTTATGATTATTCTTACTTTTTTTCGTGAATAAACCCGTTGTAATTTTCAATAACAAGACTGGTTATACTATATTATCCCATTCCTTTGATATCCAATTACAATGGTGCCTATGGCTATCGAAAGAAGACATAAAATTATATCATTACCAGAACGAAAGGAAAACACACATTTTCCTACATTTCTCTAGTACCTATTACGTTCTACAATTCTGTATTGCAGCCTTGCTTGATATTTGTTTTATTCGAAAACACCGTTATTACTAGTGAACGACCGAAGTATCGTTTTCGGTTTCGGCCAAAAACAAGTTTCGGCCGCGGATTCGGTTCACACCAAAAATTAACCGAATCTTCTGCTCAGCTGAAACCTGCGTTCGTGATGAATCGGATCTCAGTCGGCTTTTGCGCGTGTGTATGCCTCTACAGTGATATCTTATTTAAAAAATGCTGTTATATAAAAGTTTAAAGAGTTTTAGCATTAAAAAACAATTATCATTTTTTATCATATTAACTTGAAAATATATTTAACGATGTCTATTTAAAAAAAAGTTCGAATGCAGTTTACACGCGGTAGAAGTGAAATTTTACCAAAACAATCTCAACCAATACTTGAACAGTTAGGTCATAATCAAATGGCTCTAAATGTGATTTTAAGGATGGAATTCATAATAATTTAAATTGTTGTACCTACATATTTCTGGAACTTTTCGGAAATGGATTAAATTTATTATAAAAACTTTTTCTAATTTATTAAAACCCCGTGGCAGGAGACCATATTTGTCCCAGCTCACATACAATCGCTGTAACTCCCTAACTGCCAGGGTGAGAAATATGTAATAAACGGTGTTAGAAAGGAAAAACACCACGCTTTACGGTTTAATCCAAAAAATAACCAACAAAAAAGTAAAATATACGCCCTTATGAAGCCAAAGTTATAAATCGCAATTTGAAAAAAAAAAGTAATGTTGAGAATTTTTTATTAATTGTTTTCATATGAAAGTAAAAAAAAGTGAGATAACTACGACGTTTATCATACATTTGTCTAATAAAATATGTATGTGTTTTTATATTTTTTAATATCAATAATTTTAGTAAGAAAATTGTGAGGTGAGCCATTTTTAAAACTTTTTTATGTTTGCATGCATAATTTGTACATTTTAAAAATTATATATTTATTTTGAATTATAAAATTTGAAAGCGTATTTTATCACCTTCAAAAATTGTTTTTAGTTTTGGGATATGTTCAGTAATATTCCATTTATTTGCATTTTATTGTAAAGCGGAAATTTTAATTATCTGAAAAATACGCCAAATTTCTGAAGCCATTAGTAGATACCATTTATTGGATAACCAACACCTCTGCCATAGTTCACCCCAAGTAGTTTGCTACGTTTGGTGACTTATCAGGGGGGTCCGGGTACATTGGGGGAGGTTTATCCGGGTCTTGGCGGCGGATGCGTCTGCCCATCAGCTGAATGGCAGGTCGGATCGGGAGAGAATGGTTGAGGGTATCCCTTTGACTTCTCCAGCCGCACTCTCTCGGAACATCGCCTTTCACCGCATTCGGAGAGATAGATTCATGCGTTCGTCACTCCTGGACATGCTGACCCCGAGATTCCTACCCACCCCTAATACCATTTTTCTTCCTAGAACTTCCTCTCCTTCCTTTCCTAAAAAGAACCCTCACACAGCATCCCCTAAGATGATATAGTCCCTGAAGGGAATTATTTTCCTCAGGGCCTCATGTATGGAGCTAATTTAAAAAAGACTGATTGTAATTCCATTACACTGTTTTTTATTATATGCTAGCAGTTAAAAACTCTCTCCGCAGGTTTCGGTTGCTAAGCCCTGCGGGCAGCTTTTACTTTGGCTTCGCCCAGTTTGAGTGTTGGTGACTATTTTATAAATCTGATATGGTTCCAAAAATAGCCAGTTTCATCGCAATCGGATGAACGGTTTAGCAATGCATAATTTCATCATGCCAGAGCTCACTATTGTATTTATAAACCATCGCAGGCATGCGCACATGAAATCCCCAAATTTTAATCGCAATCTGATGAACGGTTTAGCAATGCATAACTTCATGATGCCAGAGCTCACTATTGCATACTGCATACAGAAACCATCGCGGGGATGCGCACATCAAATCCCCAAAGTTTCATCGCAATCGGATGAATGGTTTAGCAACGCATAGCGGACATACATATATACATACCTACATAGCCAGAAACAAACATCTTTTGATTTTTAATATATAGATTAATAGGTAGTAACTAAAAAAAATAACACAACAAAAATGCCACCAGAGAAATTTTTTACTCCAAATATCGTCAGAATTCACTGGTTAAAGGAAGTACCTACGTCCCCTAACATCCTGTATACTAATTTTCAGTGTATCTACTTTATAAACTAACGAGAGAAACGATGTTTATCATTTTTATCAGAATGAGTGGTGTTAACAAAATCGACGACAAATTTGACGCCACAAAATAATTTTGCAATAATTGATGAAAAAAATACTTATTACCATCTCAATATTCCTAAAATTCTAGGCCATCAATCTAAATACTACCTGCAGGCTACGTTTAGTTCTAGAACTAGAACAGCTGTTGTCCTAGGAAACCAGGATAACATCAACTTATTGATTTTGTGCTTTGAAAGCTCAACGATAGAGGCGCTAGCGTCGCTCCTGGGAGCTTTCATCGAAACGTAAATATAGCTAAAAACAACGAAAACCCTAAAAATCTGCACAAAATCATTAATAACATATTACTTTATTGTGCTGTAAGTCAAAATATTTTAGTTTAGTGTTGGTGCGCGTGAGTTTCCTTTTAGAAATTTGTTAAAAGCTTCCGTAAACTTAAAAAAATGTGAGGTTATGTTAACATAAGGAAGCCAGTAACAAAATTGTGTGCCGTGATTTTAACGCTATTTGATGTGCTTTTAAGAGAGTAGGTGTCAGAAAACGGAGATGCATTAATATCAAAGGTAAATCAAGCAAATTTGTTTTTGCATAATTTTAGCATATACCTAAGTATTTTTTATTTGAATGTAAATTTTGCTTATTTCTGCATGTTGTTATTTCGGTGAATTTGTATGACCTTTTGCCTGGTAATTCCAGGAAACTAAGTATAGGTGAATGCACAAACGCATATCGACAGAATCAATACTTCACAGGGTATTTGGGGGTATTTTCCCAGTCATCAACACACCTGCCTACTTGAATCTCATCTCGTTGACTGATTTTATCTCTTCTCATCAAACGTCTGCTTTGAGTTTGTTTTTTGGTATGTAATCTGATTTGTTGTGTTTTTAAATGATTTGTGAAATAAGGCATTAAATAAATTGCATTTTTGGTCGAATGGTTTATTACAAAAACAAAACATCATAAAAATATCGGCAGCTCTGCATATGAAAGTTCCGCATACTGGATTTTTCTTTTGCTTTTAGTAATGTTTTTGTGAAAGATTTTTGTACCGGTATATAAAATAATAATATCTACAAAAATTAACAACCCTGCACAAATCGCAAGTGCGCCCCATTGTTGAATTTGGCAGCCTCCGCTGGTCTGGAGCCTCAAAATATCTTATAAAACCCTTGACCGTGTGCAGAAACGGGCGGTCCGTTTTGAAGATTCCCCCATTTTAACAAGCGGATTTGCAATCTTTAGAGCACAGGCGTCAGGTAGGTATACTGTCCTTGTTCTACTGGTATTGCAATGGAAGATACTCCGAGGAACTAGCCTGATTCATCAACTCGGTACCCGTACATAGTCGGGAAACACACACAAAATATGTACACGGTTGACATTTATTACATGAGAACGGGTCGCTTCTACGACTCGTTCTTGAGTACAACAGCTCGGCTGTGGAACGATTTGCTGGCCTCTGTGCCCTCCTACGACTTGGGTCTCTTATGGCATCTCTTAGGCCCAAGCTCACTATTCCTCTCCTCAAAACGACCCTCCACACAGCATCTTCAAATATGACAGACATATTATTTTCCTCCGGGCCTCCTGTTTGGAGTTTATGTTAAAAAATACATATTAATGTTTTTTTTTCAAGTTTACTAAACTTTCTCAATACTTACTTAACCACCAGATAAAAATAATTTTAAATAAATATATATACGATTATCAATCTCGTATTATAAGATTATGAAGAAAAAATTTATTTCCGAAAATTCTGCTTTTCCACCCTTCCCAAACATTTTTTTTTTTTTTTTTTTTTTTTTTTTTTTTTTTTTTCTTTATTTTTTCCCATTGTATCTACACACATACAAAAGTAATTTTACATAATTTCTAAATACTAATTATAATTTTACATAATTTCTAAATACAGTAAGAGTAAATATTAGGTACAAGTAATGTAAAAGTTAGCAATAAGTAAAATATATAATAGAAAAGAGTAGGTAATGGGAACCCACTAAGGCACTGCCTGTGTGTGGGTAATATAAACAAGATTGCTATATATACATCAATAAGTATATGTAAAAAATCTTAATTTTAAACTAAAGGTTTAGAAATATAGTAATCTGTGAAAACATTATAGTAAAATAAAATAAAATAGTGAAACATAAATTTTGTTGATTTTTTGTTATAGTAAAGAAAGTAAATAAAGTTAGAATTGTATTGAAAAGTGAAACATGAAGGTTTTCAAATAATTTATAGAAAAAATGTTCCAACATCTGCATCATTCAACCATAATTTTAATTCTTTTACGTAAAGTGATATTTTATCTGCCATTTGAATGTGTTTTGGTAGAAGATTAAAAGTACGAGGACCAATAAAGCTGCTATGTGTTTGCATTAATTTAGTATTGGTTTGGGGGGAGTAAAACATATTATTAGTTCTTTTGCTAATTCTATTTTCATTTTTTACGAAGCAATTTTTATTTTTATATATATATTTCATAGTCTGCAATATAAATAATTTACGGATATTGAATATTTTTGTCTCTTTGAATAATAACTCTGTTGAGAATGTTTTTTTTCTATTATACATAACTTTAATAATGCGCTTTTGAGTGGTTTGTAAAGGCTTAATAAATGCATCAAGCGCACCACCCCATCCTATAATGCCGTAGATTATTGAAGATTGAACCAAGGAAAAGTAGATCATTTTTAATTTGTCGAGATTGAGTACTTCCTTAAGTCTATAAAATGTATAAGTAAGATATCTTAATTTCGAGGTGGTTTTATCAATTTGAGATTTCCAATTTAGATGTCTATCAATAGATATACCTAAATATTTAATATTTTCAACATTGACAAGTTCATTGCACAGTGAACATGTTTCTTGATTGCAACTTGTATTGTGGATTCTAATTTTAAGGTTATCGTGAGGTTTGTTTTTAATGCTTTTATAAAAAGTTAAATAAAATGTTTTGCTGTAGTTTAGAATGAGTTTGTTACATTTTAGCCATGTTGAAACAAGTGCAATACATTCGTTTGCCTTAGAAAAAGTTTCAATCCAAGAATTTCCGTTTACTACTATTGCCGTGTCATCGGCGTAAGAAATAATTTTTCCTGGGATCACAAAATTACATAAATCATTTATATACATCAAAAATAGAATCGGCCCAAGGACAGTTCCTTGCGGAACTTCATTTTTTATATGTGCTTCTGAACTATAAAAATTCCCAATTTTTGGTTTTTGTGTTCTGTCTGTAAGATAGTTTGTCAGTATTTTTAATGTGTCTTTTTTGAAACCTAGTTGAGTTATTTTTTTAATTAGTAATTTATGATTTACAGAATCGAAAGCTTTTCTTAAATCTAAGAATATAGCAAGACATTTCTTATTTTTATCGATAGATGTGTATAATTTTTTTGTTAAATCATATATTGCATCTTCAGTGCTTAGATCTTTACGAAAACCACATTGGTTTTGCGATAGAATATTATATTTTTCTAAGTGTTCTATGATTCTATTTTTGATGCATTTTTCTAATATTTTTGATAGGTTTGAAACAAGTGAGATTGGTCTATAATTATCTAATTTATGGGCTTCACCAGATTTATGAATTGGTATTATGGTGGAGATTTTAAACTGTTTTGGAAAATGACCCTCTTTAAGTCACATATTGAAAATATGTTTCAGAGGAGTTAAAATATGTTTTTTAATTTTTTTTAATGTATTACTAGATAATCCATCAGTTCCCTTAGAATTAGATGGTTTTAGGCTATCTATATATTTTTCAATTTCATTTATTGTGATAGGTGAAAAATATTCTATAGGGTTGATTGATTCATTATCTGCAATTGATTGCGAAGATGTCTCTATGAAAGTATTATTATCATTCATACTGGATGATTTAAGTACCTCATCTACTATATTCGTAAAGAAGTAATTGAAGTTTTCGGCAATGGTAGATTTGTCAGTTATTAATTTGTTATTGATTTTAACCCCATTTACAACACTTGAAGAAATATTTTTTTTGTTCATAATTTCATTTATAATATTCCATGTTTTTTTACTATCATTTTTAGCGTTTTCAATTTGTTCACAGTAGTATTTCTTTTTACAATTTCGAATCAGCCTATTGAGTAAGTTTCGGTACATTAAATATTTTGTTTTCATAAAAGAAATTATTCTGACATTATTATTTTGGCAAGCTATTTGATATTTTAACATTTCTCTGTATAATTTGTCTCTTTGCTTAATTGAGACAATTAAGCCAACAGTAATCCATGGTTTGATTTTTTTATATTTTCTGTTTGTTACAACAATTTTACTTTCACTTTTTCGAATATTATCTTGTAGAGTTTTATAGAAATTTTCTAATGCTGAATGTGGATTTACTAAAGATAGAACATTTTCCCAACTTTCAAAATGAAGTAAAGAATTATAACCACTCTGTAAATTGCCATCTCAACACAGGTGTTTCACACCTAGTGAGATGGGCAATACGTCATTATTATAACCTAATGTAATATGAAAATAATTAAATAAATAAAATAAATAAATAAATAAATTTAATGTATGATAATTAATGTCTATTTTTTCAAGAGTTTCACAATTTTGTTTTATAGATGAATTTTGGATCTTTGGAAACATTTGGATCTCTCTTTACGTCAATCGATAAATATCAACTTATAATAATTATTATTCATATAATCTAATCTTATTTCAATATGCATTAAATGATAGAAAATTAATAAATGGTATTAGTGAAATTATTGACCTAGGTCGTTTGATAGTAAACTAACCTTTGTTTGCCATTTTAATAATATTATCAATAAGGCCCTTAACATTCTTGTATTTGTTTTGAGAGCTGCAAAAGACTTCAAAAATTTAGGCACATTTATCATATTATATAAAACCCTTGTCAGATGCCAACTAGAGTATAACTCTACGTTATGGTCTCCATTTTACAATATTCATTCCGACAGCATTGAAAAGATTCAACATAAGTTCCTGAGATTTATAAACTATACATTGCATATTCGCGTAAACAATATTGATTATAATTACCTACTGGATAAAATATCCCTATTAAAACTTTCAGAAAGAAGAATTAACACAGATTTAATATTATTACATAAAATACTGCATTATAAAATCGTCTGTCCTGAATTACTTCAATTAATCAACATCTATCAAAATTCCCCAATTCCGAGATTTCGTAATCTCGGAAATAAATATTCCAATCTAAGAGATATATTTCACCTTAAGAATAACCAGTATTTTTACTAATATTACCCAATTAATTATTTACCAATTTTATATATTATGTATACGCTTTTGTTGTTACTTTTTTTCATTATATTATATTCTCTTTAATGTTTTAAATTTAAAGTATTTAAAATAACAGCTGATACTTAACTTATAAACAAAGAGCGTGTAATAAATACAGCAATTCTCTCATACATAATTTCGAGCTAAAAATAACACCACGTAATTTTGTAATATAGTTCGTAATCGAATTTCGATGCCTCGCTTCAAGGGCCTTTATATGAAGTTCTCTACAACAGTGGTCCCCAACCTCCGCAGACCGGTCAATATTTGATAATTTTACCGCAGCACACAATGAGGGGAGGGGGGGGGGGGGGACATAGAATATAGTTTTTTTATAACAAAATATTTGCACAATAATAAAAATTACAATTGTGGTACATAAGTTGTAGTGACAAATGATAGTAGAGAAAACACAAGATAACATTGAAGAGTTCCAGAAGTTTCAGATAATTTTTCAATTATCTTTTCAATTCATGGGTATTTTCTATAGTTTTAAGGTTCAACGGAAGGTTGAAAGTATATTTTACAAAGATAGAGGATTTTGAGAATGCTTTGGGTTTAATATCGGGATTTTAATGTTATTATGATATCTTGCAGATATATTTTCCTTATTATCTAATGTTTGGAGTAGATAGTTGAAAATATCTTCGTTATTTGGTCAGGTAGCAACAGAAAATTAAAGAATTTTCTTGCATTCATTAATAACCTTCATCTGAATTTTAAATTTACATAAGAACAACTAATAAGAGCTTGAAAGTATTTTGATTTTTAAGCAAGCCCTTGCGCGGCCCAGTACCATTTGGTCCGTGGACTGGTACCGGGTCGCGGCCCATGGGTTGGGGATCACTGCCCTACAATATAAAACAGAGTTCGAAGTTAGCGCTCAAGTACCATGATTTAATTTGTTAATTTATCGGCCAATAGCAAGCCTGAAAAGCATCAAAATATCGAGATAAGAACTTAACAACCCGACAAATGATGTTAACTTGTTGTACAAGTTTCTAAAAACGTACGCGAAACAAGCAAAGTTTATTAATTTTTGTGGTAAAACTGTTGTCGTAATTTGTTGTGTGAATGTTGTAATTTATTGCGTGATGTAATTTATTGAGCGTCATTAATGGATTTTTGTTTGACTTCTTCCACAGTGTGAAAACATTTCCCTTTCAAGTTCTTTTTAACCCTAAGGAGCAGAAATAAGTCACAAGGAAACAGGTCGGGTGAATAGGGCGGGTGAACAATTTGGGTCATTCCATGCTTGCTTAAATACTGCTTCACAGACAACGCGGTGTGAGCAGATCGTTGTCCTGGTTGAAGAACCAGTCCCTTGTGCGCCAGGGATTCGACCTTTTTCGACGATTTTTCCTCATGCTCTCTCGCAACCTTTTTAGTACCTTGATGTAGAACTGTTGGTTAACTGTTTGGCCTGGAGGAACAAACTCTGTGCGCAAAACATCTCTGAAAAAAAACCAATGAGCATCGTCTTGATGTTCGAATTCACCTGACTTTTTTTTTCTGAAGAGGAGAGAGAGTACTCATCCATGGGCTTGACTGTTGCATGGTTTCGGGATCGTACCCATAACACCATGACTCATCAGTCTCATCACTCATCACCAATCATTCACATTGGAAAAATAATTGAGTCCTTTTCCAGCTGATTTTTCAATTCGTGGCAAGCTTGAAGGCGAAGGCTTTTTGATCCACAGACAGGAAGGAGACTTTCGCATTTTCGTCGAAAGAATAAATCTTGATTTACTTAAAATTAAACTTTGGACGAACGCGTGGATTCACAGCGACGCGGCTTCGCACACTGACCGAGAAAGAGTTTCCGTACAACAGCCGACTGCACAAAGCCCGATCTCCCTCCACTTCTCACCTCTACCGACAGACTCCCATTACTTTTGGCTCTCCTATAAATCTAATGAATATGAAAAAATTAATAATTTTTCATATATCTGAATAAATTGCTAATGATAAAGTCTACAAGATCCACTACCTAAATAATTCTAGCTGCTTTAAAATCGTGTTTGAAAAATGATCTTCACAAAACTAGTGATTAGCGTAGGGGTCAATTTGCTGGAAGTCAAATTTGTGGAGGTGCAGATCAATACAAAGTAAAAAACATTTATTTAATTAATTAACGTATAAAATTTATGTATCTTTTTGTTACTAATTAAAAAAAATCTCTCGATCTTACGACTACGATAAAATGCACTTTAATTTTAATAAATGTTTTCTTAAACCGATATTTTTGGTTCGCATGATAATTTTAGGATGCGCACACCTTGTCTAGATAATCACATCACATAAAGTATGATTTGTTTTTTTCAGGAAACTAAGATTGCATGACGATCACAATGAAGATTCAAGTCGTGGCGTTCGAGGAAGGTAGGCAGAGAAGGATCGACATTATGAAGTGCTTCCTCAATAATACAGGAAAGACATTAAGGAGGTTCCTCACCTTCCTTAGCGTTTTCCTAAGCCTGTATCTCTCCATAAAAATGCTCATTTACACCCTCGAAACCCCTACACCAGATTTGGACAGCACTGGAGATCTTTTGATCCATGAAAGTAAAAAACTGGAAAAAGATCAGCCAGGATTCTTCATGAAAGGAACGTATCCACTAAACAATACGTTTTGTCGATTCAACTACGGACTACCAAAGAAGTTGGACTGGCAACTTGCCCCAATTTCTGGGACTCCACAACTAGGAAAGAAAAGCCCATACAGAGTTATCTACAATGCCATCGAAAGAAGCATGTTTGATTCGTCTTACACCATGGACAAAGTAACGTACGCTACCCACGTTACTCCTGACTTCCTATACCATATTGTGGAGATTGCAAGATTTTGGGATGGTCCAATAAGTGTCACAGCTTTCGTGCCAAACTACGATTTGGACATTACAATGAAACTGTTCACCCAGCTTTGTCGATGTTACGACGGCATGGCTAAAGTGGCAGTACATCTTATGTATCCTGTCACAGACTTGCCGATTCTTTTGAACCATCCGAAGAAAGCAAAGAACATCACAACCAAAGTTCCTCCTAAAATTCGAAAACAAACAGAGCACGGCTTGAGAAAAGTACTTCTTAAAAAGGATCCAATAGTGCCACATGAATTGGGTGAGCAAAATAAGAAAGTGGACGGTGCTTCTAAGAACACTTCGTTAAATGCAGTGCCTGTTCAACGTTCAACAGTCCACAATTTCAAGCATTTCATTAATATCGATTTCAAGGACTGTTCCACTCCTAACATGGGAGAAACGAGGACGTTCAGATCTAGGCACGGTTTGGTCTACCCAGTGAATGTTGCCAGGAACGTGGCTCGAAAGGCTTCTGAAACTCAGTACAATCTGGTGTCCGATGTAGAACTGATTCCGAGCGACGGCTTAGCGACAAAGTTCACCGGGATGGTGAAAAGGCAGAAGATCAACGGTCACTATGGGCTTTTGCCGAAGTGGAGATTGGCCTTTGTGATACCCGTCTTTGAAGTGGAGCAGGGAGAAGATATACCAAGGAACAAATCAAGGTTTGTGAATAACATTAATCATCATCATTACATAGTATAAAATGAAGTCGTTCAAAATGTACGTGCGTTTAGATCTTTTAAACTAGCAACGGATTTTCATGCGATTTTCACCAAAAGATAGAGTGGTTTTAGAGGAAGGTTTATATGTACATGCTTATTATAGTAAAGAAAAGCCGAGAAATTCAAATCAGGCAGCGGGCAGCAGGCAGCTGGCAAGCGGGTGGTGTGGATTTTATAAAGGTTGGGTAATGGCGTTGTGTTTCGTTAGCCACAACAACGTGTTGCCAGGTCTGCTAGTTTAATATAAATTCAATGTGGATTCAGTACAATTGTAATGTAAATTCATTAAATTATTGCAAATAAATTCACTATAACTTAAATATATTTTGAATGTAATTTAAATATTTACTCAATAAAATTTAAAAATATACTCAATATATTTTAAACATAAATTTAATATAAGTTTATTTCAATTGTAATACAAATTTAATGTATATGCAATATAAATTCAATATCAATGCTAAAAATATGCTATATAAAGTCAATTAGAATTAAATATAATTTTAATAAAAATAAAACATAATTTAAATATAAATGTAGTGAAACTTCGACATAAATTCCATATAAATTCGATATAATTTCAACACAAATTCAATATCAATTAATTAAACATTATTTTTTTCTAGCCTCCAGCAACTGTACTCCGAAGGAAAGGCAGTTTACTTCCACCGCTGGGTTTGCAGTCACTGTCAGAAGATCCCAGATCTGCAAGCCTGGATTAAAGATGACCCTGGAAACTTCATAAAGGTAAACAGTTAAAAAAGTCTTCTTCTCCTTGTTATATTTGAGATGGGAGCCCATCGCTCCTTCGGCCGACCTGGATTAAAGACGACCTATATTATTTTATATCCTGGGCCACTTCAACGGTCTCCCTCTACTGCAGGCACAGTAATTTTAGCTAGTTGATGGTATGGATTTTTGTCACCTAATATTAACAATAGTTCTTTATTTCGGGCTACTTTTTTTACATTTACTCCACGCTGGAGGCCTTACGTAAAATATTTCAAAACTAAAAAAGGTGTAGTGTTCTACATTTTATTCTATTATATATAATAATCTTGTGTACTTTCTTGTTTGATTCTAGCCATTTGCAGTGACCAAACGCCAGTTTCCCTACCATCGCTGGGAGCCGATTTACATAGCAACTAAGCACACACCCTGGTACAGCGAAACTCTATCGTGGGAAGGACGCCAGGATAAAATGACGCAGGTGAGTTCTAAGCCATATTTAAATGTAACATGCCACCAACACATTCCAAATAAATTAAACGTTGGTTAATACCGCACGAGAGACCCAACTTCTCCTTAATGTCCGGAGCCAGTGGGATTGTGATACCCCCCAATTGGGGCATGTTGCGAGATTGAAGAAAGAGATGGGAAGGTAAACGTTTTGTAGTAGTAGTAAGTCATTTAAAGCAACATTTTGATTCTGAACGGTGGTATTTCACAAAGGCGATACATAAAAAAAATATTTGTATGACGATAGGTTGTTTTTACACTTTTTTTTTCAGTAGAATGATTCTATTGACAAAAGGGTCACTGCTCAGCTGTACAATGCAGCTAATTTTCAGAAGTGCCGCTAATATAACATACAGATTTTAACAGCACGTACCCAAATGAATTTAACCAGCGATCCCTGAGAATATTCCGTTAAAAAGGTATAATTATGTCATTTTCCCGTCCGATGACTTTTTTCAATTTTAAAAAAAATAATAATTTTCATCACACGTCGCAACTGAGTAGTTGGGTATGACCTAGCGCAGTGGTTTTCAACCTGTGGTACGCGTACCCTCTGGGGCACGCGAAGCAAGATTGGGGGTACGCGGCACGAATGTAGGATTTAAAACTCAGCTCAAAGTTTTCAAACCTTGGCGGTTTGCGCTCGGTGGTTTGGCAGCCTGCCGCAACGTCACACATCAAGTTTAGAGATTTTTAAAAATGAAAACAGAAACATTTAACTGTCAATAAAGGTTCGCTTTTCTGAAGAGCTACTAAAGCACAGGAAACAGCTCTGGAAGCAACATATAGAGTAAGTTATCGCTTCGCTAAATCAGGTAAAAATCATACAACTGCAGAGGATTTAATTATACCGTGTGCCAAAGACATTGTCCGATGCATGCTGGGCCACGAAATATCAAAGAAAATAACAAGCACACCACTGAAAGATAGGGCTGTTTCCCGGCGAATTCAGTAAATATCTCAAGATGTCAAGATGTCAGTTGTAGGTTAAGTAAAAGAAAATAAATATTTTTCTGTGCAAGTAGACGAAAGTACAGACATTTCAAATCAGACCGAACTTATTGTTTTTGTTCGCCATATTCATCGTATTGTAATTTGAGGAGGGGAGGGGGGGGTGACACCCATGCTAGTTACGCCACTAGTTACGGGGTACAACAAATTTGTAGTAAGGGTCAAGGGGTACGCAGGCTCCAAAAGGTTGAAAACCGCTGACATTTCCTTTTTATACCTACTCCAAATATGCTCAGGGATCGCAGGTTAACATCATTCGGGTACGTGCTTTTACACTCTGTGTATATAATAAACAATAAGAAAGAAATTAATAAAAAATAACCAAAATTAAAGCTCAGTTAAAATTCATATTAAATAGTATATCCACAAACATAAGTAGGTATCCCTTTCATTGTAAATTCTATGAATTATGATGTTGTGCGGTTGTCTATGCAGTCAACAACTATGAGTAAGCATACACATGATGGAGCGTCAGGAACATGAAATGTGCACACAAAACACTTACTTTTTCAACATGGTAAAAAGCCTTTAAAATGTTTTGTTTGTGGTCATCATTCAGAGAACTTCTTATATCAATTATGCGTACCCTTTTCCCCAAGTTTTCTACTCCCACTTAGGTTCTCACGACGCGCGACGTACTGTTTTCTTTGGTATTATGTCAATCGTGTCTAAGATTTTTTAATCATTGAATCATTCATACGATAACACGTATTTTTGCCGCACGTGGACTATTAACTAATATTGAAGGAGTGATTATTAGTAGTCTCTTTTCTAGACAGGAGGCCCCGAGAGAAATTATTTTCTTTAGGGCATCTTGTGCGGAGTTAATTTAAAAAAAAGGAAACTGATTGTTCTTCCAAATCCCCATAGTTTCATGTGTCTCTTAAGGTTGAAGCTTCCTAAATATATAATATAATATATAATACCGATCTTTCCTTCCGTTCATTTCAGATGCTTGAGATGTGCCTAAAATCCTACGATTTCGTCATCATGGACGGAGCCTTCCTAATTCACTCTCCTGGAATAAAAGAAAAGCCGAAGAAGAAGACTTGGAGATACAGTCACGAGCTGATGAACACCATCCAGTACAACATGATAGTCAAAAGCCTGGCCGAGACTTACCCCGCCAACCCCAAGTGCAGACTCGGCTGATGGTACGCCAATTCTCTGGGACTTCTGAAAATTAATATTTTGGATAAGTATTTTCAGCAATGTGATTCAGCATCCAGTGAGGAATCAGAATCTGCTAAAACCGAAGAACTAAAATATTACAAAGTAAAAGTGTTAAACAAATCCGATTTACATCTCACGGACGACCAGGTATCCGAAATAGATGACATTTATTCATCGAATGATTTGTTACTTTTTGCTGATAAAATTAATGTTACATTTGAAAACTCTGAAAACTCAACAGTGATCCACGATTCAGACGAATTCAGAAATGAGAAGGCCGCAATTGAAATTATCAGGAAAAGATTTGATTTAATACAAAGGGAGAAAGAAGTGTTCGAAAGCGAAAGTATAGTGATTGCCACTGAGGTTTCAGATGAGACTAAACCGTCTCAAACCGAAAACATTCAGAAAGAGAGAAACGTATTGGACAGTTCCAGTAGTCTTGTTGCGGAGTTCGTTGACAATAACCCAATAAGAAAAATGATCGAACAGCTTCCGCAGCGCAGTGCACGATATTCCAATGCACCCGAGCCAATAAGACAGGTAATAAAACTGGATTTGATTACAGAATACACGTCTTATACTATAATGTGGCTACACCGCTTTGCGAAAAACCCATATAACTTTCCTTTCAATCCACCACTGCCAATATTCGGAAAAAGTCACAAATTCAGATGGAGCATTCATTGCTCACTCGGTGAATGGTACGATACCTATGCAAAGCAACATCATAACATTCTAGGACATACGTTTTTATATTTGATGGCCAGGTGCGGTTCACATGATGTGTTGGAGATGGATGTTGCAAAAAACAAAGAACTGATCAATCAAGATGAAACGTATGAAAAAGGTTTGAAGCCTTTCGAACCCTACGAAGATGAATTTGGATACATTGACTATGGGACAGACAGATATCCAAATTCAGAGATTAAAGACGTCACACATATATCTAAACGACAGCCTAAAGATAAAAACCATTCGGTTACGATTGACCAAAATACAATCAAGATTCTTTTTGATTCCAACTTGTATCTTGTTTCTCGCATTGTTTATCCGAAAGCAAGAAAGGTCTGTGTTACAGTTAATCGTATCTATACATGGCCTGAATTGCCATTGGCCAATACTGCCATAACAAATCCTCCATCCATAGTTGAATTCACTTTATCTAAACGTCTGGTAACTGTCCGATATTTGTATGATGATTTTGATGTTGATTGAACTTATATGTTTTATAATTTTCAGGTAGCTGGTCCCATTAATGATTAAGTTATTGATGATTTTATTATTCATGTACTTGATGTTCAGTAGAGTTGTTCCTTCACAAAGTGTATAATATATCTGTATGTGTTTAGAATATAAGTATAACACGACTTTTTGTTTGAACAACTTCAGAATGAAAAATTTGAGTTATGTATGCATTTTCCAGAAGCCAAATGAAACGATAATTTTACGCTACGTAAGAGTTTTTGGGCCTGCGAAAGGAATTGGATCCTGCAGAATCAATTTGAACGAGGATCTCGAGAATCTGATGGGGCTTGAAGCCATCGTTAGATGACAGCTTCTTAGATGACAGTTTAGACAGCTTCTATCTGGTCATATGAAAAGGATGTCAGTTGGGATGCTGAAAACCATGGTCAAGGGGGTGGAAGCGATTGAGGAAGAGATGGATTCTGCGTGAAAGAAAAGATGTCTGGAAGGAAAGTGCTTACGATTGAAGACAAATAACCAGGGACAGGAGAAATGTAGAACATTTGCAGAGGAGACCAAATCCAACCATGGTGATTAATTGAGGTAAAAATCAAGAAATGCAATATTTGTAATACCAAATTAAGTACAACAGCTCTATTCTAAAATAATATGTACAAGAAATTGGTTTAGAATATTGTGCTCCAAGCAAAAAAAAATCCAATGTTTTGATTATATTAATCGTCCAAATTTTACATTTTCCATTCACTTAGGATGTAGTTACAAAATAAAAAGATAATGTTATTATAACAATATTGAATATGTGTAGGATTTAAAATATTTTGTACCATTCCTTCCATTCATACCATTTTTTCCATGTCTAAAGATATAGACCATTCAATCAGGATTGACAAAAATACAATCAAGATCCTTTTTGACTTCAACTTGTAACTTGTATCTCTTGGCGTAGTTTATCCAAAAGGTTGATAAACAACAACAATTGATTTTAACAATTGATCGCATCTATAATAAGATTTTTCATGTCCAGCTTTAAATGTAGGCTTCCCTCAAATGTCTCCCGTCGAAGCCAGCAGTTGATTTTAGGTTGAAAATCATATCTTCTGTGTACTTTTCTCTTTCTTGACCAAGGTTGCCATTCAATTGATCCTGAATTCTAACAATTATTGTGAGATGTGGTGATTGTAATCGTGTGTCTTGGGTATTCCCTCATTTTTCAATATCTTACAAGAAAAAACTTTGAATGGCTTTTTTCATGTCTATGTTTCAACCTCCTCCTTGGAAATGTTTGTGCTCCAAAACGTGGGTACTGGTATGTTTATTGTAGAATACACGTGTTAGAAACTGTTGAGGTTTTTATTATGTTTATTTGGCTCTGTGAGACCATTCCATCCAATAAGGTTACTGAATTAATTCCTCCAATATAATTTATGGTGCCTATGTATATTCAAGTGAAACTTTTTTACGTTGTTTTCTCTCTCGGGGGTAATTCATGATTTTTTGTACGCCATAAGGCTATGCGGTATAATGTGATTTTGTCTGTTTTTCCAGATTTTTTCTAGATGTAAAATGAAGAATATATTGTAATAATTTAGAATCAAAGGTGCAATGAATTGGATGTGAGTGTTATGTCGAAATTAGTATCGTATTCAGAATTAGGAAAAATGACAAATAAATTACTACGAGCGTCGAAGTGTACGCTGCAAACTTGTGAATTTTATTATAATCTGACAATAATAACAAGAAATAATAACATTTACCAACAGTTAATCTCATTAATGGCAATGGCGGTTGGGTGCTAAGATGAAAAATATGACAGTATTGATTTTGTTGAAGCTTTTTTTTGCTTTTAAAGAAAGAGAAACATTTCCGGTTACGAATAACCTGACAATATTTGAAAATCTCCTACTACCACCACCGTTAACCGAAAATGTTGCTTGTATCAGCCGAGGAATTGAAACACGACGCCAGATGGGATCCAAACGCGTTGGCAACTCAGCCAATGACCGGTCGATTTTTTTCTTTTTAATTTCGATTTTGAAATTTAAAATCATGTTCAGCTACAACAACATAAAAAAATGTTGTATTTTTCAATCATACCGCCCTAGCTCACGAAAAATCTAGATCCGCCTCTGATTAATAGAGGTTTATTCAAGTAATCGACTGTCAATAACTGCTAATAATAGCAAATAATTGATAGACAATGACAGTTAAATAACAGTCAGAAAAGGCGCTTTTAGTATTCCCACGTTTAAGGAAAGGCGAGGTTACAAAAATGCAATAATCGTGCGTTCCTTATTACAATAATGCTGCAGCTTTTTCTTACACGTGAAATAATGGCGAGACAAAGGATGAGACACACAATGTACGTACGTCTGTTTCCTGCAAAGGACTACTATTCTTCATCTTTTGTCTCACCATTATTCAATGTGTATGAAAGAGTTCAGCATTTTTGTGATAAGCGACGTAGGTTTATTCCTCTTTTGTACCGTCGCCGTTCCGTAAACGTGGGAATACTAAGAGCGCCTAATGGCTATTATAATAAATAATATGTTAAATAACGTGAAATCTTTTAATAAGAGTAGAACACAGTTGGTTATTAACTCCGGCAGTTAAAAATTAAAGAGAAGTAGCAAAAAAAAATTTAACTAAACTTTTAATTATTGAATTCAAAAGAGTTGAAAGTGATTAACGTAAAAAAATTTAAAAAGTTAAAAAAAAACCATAAAAATGTGCGCTTGGTAGAAAGAACTATTATTTCTTACTTCCTTAAAATAATTTGCAATGGTTGTGAAAAATCTCTGAATCATTTACAAAAAATCAAAAAACATAATATTGTGTATTCAAGTGATTTTATTACATATGTATTTGCCTTTACTTTTTCTAAAACTATTGATATTTAATGGTTGTTTTCATGGATAATAATGGTTGTGAAAAAAAGCGTTTTAAGTTTTATATTGATATTTTTTAATATATATAATGCGAATATAATTTTATTTGTAATTACGATGAAAATGTTTTTCGTTTAGGATATGTAAAATTTTAAACGATTCATGATTCTTACGTTTTTAGGGATGTAACCAATGCCTATTGAAATATTGATACCGATTTTTATTTTCTGATTCGTCGATATTATGTCTTTGTCGATAAAAACTGTAAAATTATAATCTTAAAAGTGAGGTAATATCATGTTTAGATTCAAACTTTAAAGTAAACCAATATTACGGTCTCCGTAGTCTAGGAGTCTCTTGACTCGTAACCCGAAGGTCACGGGATCGAATCCCAGCGTGCGTAAATAATTTTTATTTGATTAATTTGTGTTATATCACATTTAATTCATTAAAAATAATATAAAGTGTATTTGCGGCACGTTCCAGAGCAGAAGATACCCTCAGTATAGCCCTGGTGTAAGACCACCAATCAGAATTGAAATGTTGATTATAATGGCTTGAGCCGTATTTAGTGACCAGATATGAACAGTAAGGTACTTCCCACCTTCTTCTTCTCCTTCTTTTCCCCTTACCCAATATCTTCAGCCTCACAACCAGCTGGGGATGCCATAATCTCACTGGTTCCAAACGGGAGCAGCTGGAACTCTTGTGAGGTATTCAAAAAAAAAAAAGTAATATTGCTTAATACCCCCAAAAAATCCCCCTACTACTTTTGGCCTTGAAAATCTCTAATCATGTCTGACGATGATCTTACTTTCCTTAAGATGAAATGAGCAGTTTTATTTATTTATTATTTTTTTCTGACGTGGTCGTGTGTGCTAATAATTTGAGAAACAAGTACATCATATAAAATTAACAATTTTTGAAACTTTGAACTGTAAATATTTTGTAATTGAATTATCCTATTCAATCACTAATGAAATATCAATATTTGAGATGGTCTTAATTAATCCTTAATTCCTTTTAAATTTATACATATTTTTAATCTGAGTAATTTAAATAGGGATTAAGTAATAAAGTTGGATGGCTTGGTACATAAGTCATTTTTAATCTGTCGAGCCACAGTAGACTGGTGGTGATAATTGACCACAACAATCGGTATCATGAGCAAAACAAGTATTGTTGCATCCCTAGTTTTTTTAAATGTTGTTTTTAAGTGAAATATTAAAAAAAAAATCTTTCCTCGCCAAAATGTCTTTTTAGTATAAATTTTTATTTTATTTTTTTCCTTGATTCGTTTTAAATCAGTGATGAGCAACCTGCGACCGGCGGTCCTCTCGGCTAAATAAAAAGTGTAAAAATTTACGTTAAGAAACATTTTCGGTTTTGCAAAAGGGTTCAGCGAAAAACTGAAAGTTTCGAATCAAAATACTAAGTATTTTATTACATAGGTTTTCTTAAAAAGACAAAATTTTGTGGTTCGACCTTAAAAATGTAGAAAAAATTTCACCTCTCGCAGTGCAGCGCTTTTTTGATGAAAATACTAGAAGTTTCTTGACAATTTTTTTTTACTTTCCTAGCGATAATCAAAAGTTACACAAAATTACAGGCATTTTTTTTTGTATTGTGTATTTTAGAATGATAAAAATCAACATAATCTTTTGGTTTGGAATTGGAGACGCCTGTGGCGTTTCCTTTTTTGTGTTCCATACTTGTTTTATCTAAAAAATATCATTTTATCAATTAAAAATAAGTTTTTAACAACACAGACTGCAAATTTAAGAAATGCAGGTACCCTATCCCCTGCAACCCGCGAACGAATTGAAAAAAAAAAAATGGTCTTCCGACTAAAAAGGTTGATCATCACTGTTTTAAATCGTACAATAAATAACTGTTTACCGTCTATTCAGTGTTATATTTTACTTTAATACTACCTTCCTACTTATATCAAATTCGATAATGTATTTTATGTATTGCATGTATTTTTAGATTCTTTACACTTAGCTACAAATCGAAATCCTTTCTGAATTACATACCTAATTAAATAAGGAAATAGTGGTTGGAGAACGGCTGCGCAACGCTTTTCAAAAACAAAATTTAAAATTGTATTTGGGGCCAAAATACTAAACATAATTGAAAAAAAAATAATCAAAAGATATAGCAAATATCTAGGACAGATACCCACTAGTTTATTTATTAGAGTTTTAAATTATAAAATACAGGTAATTAAAGTATTCAATTTTCATGATTTTAAAGGCAACTTTTAAATTATTTGTGAGTTAATGATTATTTTTTTTTTAAATTGGTCAATTTTATATATATAAATATGATGATATATATAAATTTAAAAAAATTATAATAAAAAAAAAAAACAATTTCATTTGCGTAGTATTAAATTAAAGAGGAATGATTTAGGTTAACATAAATTGTTCGTATTAATATTTTTTTAATTTTTTATTTATTTTTCTTTATATCGAGAGGTCCTAGGTTCGAGTCCCAGAGGTGTCAATATCTTTTTCTGATTTTTCTGGTTCCAGATCTTCGAACTCGTAGGTTTGGCTACATTATTTTTTAATACATTCAATTAACTCACAAAAAATGCCAAATTCTGTCTTTAAAATCGTGCACAATTTAATTCTTTAATGATCAAAATACCACAATTTAAAACAAGAAAAAAAAACAATCAATTTGCTGTACCTTTTGATTTAAAAAAAATTATTCAGTTTGAGTAGGAATTTTTTCTTTAAATTCAAATTTATGTTGTGTATGAAAAAGAGCGTGCAGCCGTTCCTCTGTAATACCTGCAGAAATATAATTTAACAGTCTGAGAGTAGTAAGACCATGTAAAAAAAAGTGTAAATTTTTTTTTAGCAATGAAAAAATTGTATAAAATATTAGATTATATGTTACGACTTCTATTAGCATTAGAAATTAGAACCAAAATAAACCAACATCTTCGTATATACATGATTTATAAATCGTACATCAATTTAAAAAATAATGTTTATTTTCCATATGATGTAATAATGTGTGATCCTAATATAAATGTTGTAGTCATCGTTATACAATACATAATATAAATAAATTAATGTTCAGGCAAGTCTGTGACTTTATTATTTAATTGTGAAGATGGTAGCCGTGTTTAATAGTACTCTTTTATTCCACCAGAGCGCATGCGCGTTCCAACTGTTACGAGCTGTTAAGTCTGAATAATCAACATTACGCGAAGTCTACTATTCAAACTCCACCCCATGAACCTGGGCACCTCTGGTAAGTCACGAAACGTAGCGAACCACTTGGGTTGACCTATGGCAGAGGTGTTGAGTATCTAATAAATGGTTCCCGGGGCGGCGGTATCTGTACCCTTACTCGAACCCAGAGGAGTAAGTGTGGTAAAACAATCTATGACCGTGGGAAAAATGTGGAGATTCGCAAAAAAAGAAAGGCTGATATTTAAGCGTAATGAGACTAATGGGTAAGATTAAGAAAGGGACTCTTAAAAGGTTTGAGATATAGAGCGAATGAACGTAGAAAGGAGTGTAAAGTAATAATATAATATATGTGGCGAATGTGAATGATACATGGCACGATCAAGTGAACCAAATACTCCACTCGAGCCGTACCAAGAGTCAGAATAAAAAAGAATATGTTGGAATGTGACTAAAGATGCAAAGACCAAGTTGTTTGGGAGTTCGTCATCCATGGTGTTAAACGGCATGCGTGTTTCCTCCCTCCTTCAACATGGGTCTCTTCAAGACCGATGTTCAGTTGGTCCACACACCATCCCAAAAAAGGGGAAATTATTTTCCTTAGGGCCTCCCACATGGAGTTAATAATGTGAATAAATAAAACACATACATAAAAAAAAACGAGAGTGCTTTAGACCACACAACTGAAGTAAAACTTCTGATCCATCTATATGATAGGAAGAGAGAAAGAAAATGTGAGCGCGCACAGCTCTCTCTTGCTTCTACAGTTAATATACGAAGCGTAACTCTCTCTCTTTCTTTCTTTACTAACTTATATCTCCATTTCAACTACCGTTCGCATCGCTTTTCGTAACGATATCGTCACGCATTTTCCAGCTTACTCCCCAAGTCAAGCGTGCGTAAAGAAGTTTTACTTCCAAAAAGTGGACAAAGATATATTGGAATGAAATTTTATTTATTAGCCCTTATAACAATAATTTATCATAAAATAAACAAAACGAGTAGGTAAAGAGCAGTGAAAATAAAACAAATTTGTGCTACCACTAGAGAGAAGCCGATAGAAGTCCATGTGAGCTCTAATTTATCTTAGCCTTGGTGAAATTCTTTCTTGAGCGTATGAAATATTTATCACATTGAACAATCAAAATCATTATAATACCTTTTTTGACAGTTAGGGTGGCTATTTCAAAGTTCAACAAATGTTGTTATCGTTGGGACCCGAAGAAAGTTTTGTTGGTCAAGAATTTCAGATAGAAGAATTTGTACAAATTTTCAATTAGTTGTTCGCTCGACAATCAGTTTAAGATATTTAAAATCTGTACTTATGGATCACTATTCTAGCGATTAAATATATGATCTTGTCAAACTGTAGGTCCAGAATTGTTCATTATTGTTTTTTTACTTCAGCCCTAAATCTAGCAGTGTAATTGTCGGAGCACTCAGCCAGTAACCCGACTGCATCACAGTTATCAGTCGTGGTTACCTTCTTGGAGCAGGATTCAGCAACTTCTCCAAACAGGTCAGCCATGGTATCTTCTTCTCCCAATATCATCTTAGCCACATTGAGCAGAGCCACATGCATAAATTTACCATCTTTGATCATGTCAATCTTTTCCAGCATACATGCGAGCAAGCAATGTCCAGTTTTTGTAGTAGGAATCTTCTTCTTCATGAATTGTGCAACATCGTCTTCTGTTGCTCCAACTTTAGCCATGCATTCTGTTCCATTCTTCAAGAAGTCCTGAGAATGACTCATGAACATGTCTGCCATGTCCATCATTGGAAAGCTACTCCCATAGCTGACAAACAAAACCAAAACAATCGATGATAAATCAAACTTGTAAAACATTACTCAAAATGTAGATATATTTTTAAATTGCAATAAAATTTACGTCCAGCAAACTCAGAGCCGTGATGAAGTATAAAATAAAGTTGTGCAAGCTTTATTTTATATGCTCTCAATAGATAATTATTTTGTAAATATAATTTGAATTCGCTAAAGTATTTACACTAATTATCATCGAGATTGCTTTTAAAACGACTGTCTGTCTAATTCACAGGAAATGTGAACATATATTGTTGGCCTATCTAAAATCTGAGTTTCGTTTTAATGCATTTCGATTAAATTAGTGAATCTAATGATTCTTTTTTAATTTTATTTTATTTAATAAATTACAATTTTTTGTGGTTTTCTCATCTACTTACGTATCACGTAGTCACAAAATGTAAATTATACAGGTATCCGGGGGTAAAGCGCACAAACTCCTGGCGTTGATTCTACATGATGATAGAAGTAAAAAATATTTTTTCCTGGTCTTATTATTATTTTATATCATTATTACTATTTTTTTCATACAATATGATGTTTTGTCGAAAAAAAACATAAGAAGAAGAAAAGTTAAAATATAGGTATTTAAGGAAAAATAAAACATAAAACAAATGAAAATTAAAATAAACAAAAAGCGCAGACCCCTGAAAAATCATGAAATCTGGCTTTATTTGTCGAGATTAACAATAAGAAATTTAAACAATATACATAATCAATTATAGAATAAAAATAGTTTTAATATAAAAAAAGAACTGAAAATGAGGTGGGTACTTGTATTCTTGATACATCAGTTCCAATTACGAAAGACGTTAAAAATTATTTTCTGTTAAAATATTATTTATTGGTAGGTATTTTATAGCTGTTTTATTCTTGATACACTCAGTTTCAACGTAGAAAATGAGACTTAAATTCAAACCAAAGTTCATTGAACCAGACTTACATCATAAGCTTCAATTTGGGAGTCAGGTATGGGTACCACCGCCCAGGAACCATTTCACCCCATTTGTCACATAAGTCACCCCATTTGGTTCGATGGTCCCCGGGTTCATGGGGCTGATATTTGTTTCGGTGGGGGATGCGTCTGCAAGTCTGGGCCGGATCGGGAGAGACCACTTGAGAAAGCTAGCATGACTCATACGTGGATTGGTACATGGATGCACACGTATGTCATTCCTGGATATATTGACACCCAGATTCCTACCCACCCATCAAAACTTTTTTCCCTCTTCTCTTTCAAAACTCTCCACACAGCGTTCCTAAAGATGAAATAAGCCCTATGTGCACTTAAGATCAATGCTAGGATCAAAACAGTCAATACATAGTGACGGGATATAAAAATGACAGCTAGATTATCTTTGATTCAATGACGATGACAGTGTGGTGATTTCAGTAGCGATCTGTAGTATGGCTGTGCTAAACGTGAATAGAGTATCGGATACTTGCATATCCCCGTGAAAGAAGTGTCTAACGCCTTATTCTTCAGTATTCCCGCAATACTACCATGGACAGATGTGTTTATCTTAGGGAAACGTCTACTGACATTTCCGTGATGGATCGGACCCGTTCAAACACAAACCATGTCTGTGGGAGGAATTGGCTACTCAAGGTCCTAGAACAAATTACGAGATATATCACGAAAATTCATCAGTGCCACGATAAAGAATTTCGATAAATTATCGATTATTTGGTCAATACGTTCTGGCAAATTAGACTATGAATGACTTGAAATAGGTAAGGTATGATGTTTTTGTTTTTTGTTTTTTGTTTTTTTCCTACTAACATATAGATTATATATGATAGCAAATTCCGAATAAAATTGCTAACCATCTAATTGAATTTAACCATTCATTTGATATAAATACTGGTTTTAAAATTTTACATACTAACGTTAGTGGTTTTCAATTAGATCTTTTAGAAATATTAGAAATTAGGAAAAATGTCAATAGAAATTTAAATATTATTAATAACCAAATTAATTTTGTGAATAACCCTATTTTAAACATATTTCCATTGTAATTTTGTCTATGATCTTCTAAGCAACCCCCTCCCCCTGTCTATCTTTTAAGCCCCTCCTCTTTCCGCCCCTCTCCCCCCCCCTCCAACTAATTCCATTTCCACCTACGCCTGTCTTTCTATGCTTGATAATTTAGTTTTAGTACATATAATGTCCTGATGAAGAGAACATCGTTTTCGAAACATGTCGACTTTTTAAATAAAGATTATTGTGGTAAAAACAAAGTGTTTTAATAATTTAATTAATTTTTATAATGTTTATGAATTGCGTTGTAGTAAAAATATTTTACACAGTACAAACATACGGTGAGAAAAAAAATAGAAAGGAACTATATTATTTGATTTCACGTTCTTCGGAGGTAGAAAGATTTAACCTTTGTTTTGATTTTTGAATAAGATGTCTATTTTTTGATATTTCCAGGTAATGCGTTAAATATTTCCGGAATTTTATGCCTTTTGGTTCTATCTCCGTATACATTTTGAGATTTATAAACATTTGTGCTTCTCTATGCCTAGTAGGGTAGTTGTGGTTTACAGGTTTTTTAAATTCTGTATTCCAGAATTCATCTAGCGTTAATTGGTAATTTACCTTACTGTGTATAGAGAGGACATTACACAAGGAGAATATTTTTTTACAATCACCTTCACATAACTAGACTTTTTTTTGCCTGATATCAATTTTAGGAAACGGATTTGTAATTGTTCTATTTTATTTAAGTATGTTTTGTACGTTAATCTGTAACTATTTATTCCGTATCCTAAAATTCATTCTGCTAATGCGTTGAATATACAGTAAAATATATTTTTATTAACAAAATTTTTTAGGTGGTAAAATTTTCCTAATATGGATCTTAATCTACGTTTTCAATATGATTTGACCAGTTAAAGTTGACATCTATTATAAGACCAAGGTAAGTATATTGGTACACTTTTTCTATATTCGGGCAATTACACTGCTGGATTTGGTTTTTTTTTTTTTTTTTGGTTTTAGGCAATTCACCCTGAAAAGAGTGCTTTGTGCCGGTAATAGTTAAAGTGGATAAAAAAATTCGGTTAGTCTATTGGGGAAATAATAAATCTATTGAGCAATTACTCTGCAGAGATTGGTTTTTTGTGTGCAAACAATCATATGATTGACTTTTTATATGCAATTCCTTTTCCTGACAATTTGCATATGGTGAGTGTATAAGCATATATTTGTTTTTTTGCGTTAATAATAATAATGCCATTGTCGTGGGACCATTTAATTATGTTATTTAGGTCTTTTTGTAAAATTTCCTCAATTTTTAGTGGATCTTTGTCAGCACATATAATGCAAGTATCGTCTGCAAACATGTAGCATTTACAACGTTTTATTACTAGTTTACCCATTTCTTTGGTGTTCGATTAAATAATAATTTACAAAATATCAAAGTATCAAAAAATTAATTTATTGTTTTACAACTGCTTTTATTTTTCTTGTTTTTATTTTTCCATTCCTTACATTACGATCAATAAGTATTTACTTCAACTTCACGCAATTCGCTTCCAGCGACATTTTCAAATATACCAATAATTTACGATAGAATTTTACTATCAATATACTATCAAATGTGCATCCTTGCACTTTTTACATTGAAAATACACTTCGGAAATAAGTTTTACGAGTGATACGATCATAATACGAGGACAAGTATCTTATATTATAGAGATCTGCAACAGAAGTTTTACGACCCCTTTTTATTATTATTTTACAAATAAACCTGGCGCTGAAGAAATTTATTGAAGAATAATAAAAATAACGCATTGAATTTTCAAAAACTTGTCATATAATTTACATATTTGAAAATGATTTAAGACGAACATCAATTTTATGGTTATATTTGTTATATTATTATCGTAGAACTAGCGTCATGGATGCCTTTAGAACTTTTGCATAGTCGGGAAACACGCCAAACGCGCGCCCAACATTTCCACACGGTTCGTCACATGAGTACAGGGAGTTAGTGTAAAAAGTGAATTTTCACATATAGCGAACATTTCGTGGATATACATAATTTGAATAAAATAACTTTGTTTGAATTTCACTTTATTATATATCTTTAACCAATTGCCTTCGGTTGGTCAATGAACATTAGTTTAATGTTTTATATACCTCTGATGAAGGTTCAGGTCGCACTGAAACCGGTTGGTAAAGATATATAATAAAGTATAATTTAAAAAAAATCATTTTATTTGAAAAATCAGTGGCAATAACTCGGTTGATAGAGTTTCAGTTCTCGTACGACTAGAAGATCTGGATTCGAGTCCCATTTGCGACCATTACCTTTTTTATTTATCTGTCCATTATTTAATTTAATTTTTAATTTTGGGATAACAATCAATAACTATAGATCAAAATGAAATATTTAATCATTAAGGACAATATAAGCAACTCTCAAACGAAAATTTGAAACTAAAAAAATAGAAAAAGACACATCGCATCCAGGAAATGAACCCAGGACCTTAGTCTTGCCGGGGCTCTGCTCTAACCACTGAGCTAATTCGACCCCTTCCACTTCTTTTATATATAACTGAAACATACTTCAACTAAGAACTACCAACATTACCTTCATTTTCTTAACGAATATTTTTATTGGCCGCTCTCTTTATGTGTGATTGCATGATTGTACTTGAACTAAATGCAATGTAGATAGTGTCTTGAGAGAGTCTATTGAGAACTTTTGTTATTAACGTGACCATCCACGATTACGGTACCGTGACGTCATAAAAAAGGATAAATCGCACATTTCTTATCACAATAATGCTGCACCTCTTTCAAAAGATGAGATACACGTACATAACATCTCTCTTACACACCGCACCGCACCGACGTCTCCGTAGACCTCATTAAAATATTTACGGTGCTCCAGATTTTATGTCCGGGTTATATCTTTCCCAAATGAAAGACTAAACCCTTCCAGTAGTAAAGTAATAAGTAAATTTAAGCAATGTAAGTGCACTATATAAGTATAATAAATACAAAACAATACAAGAACAATACGTCAATCCACCAGAAACATAATGGGAAAATATTTCACCGATTCCAGATATTTTCATATCGGAGGGTTCAGCTCTGGTGAAATCCTAACTGGTCCGATAAATCCTACTAATTCCTCAATATAAATATTTAAAAAATCTTTCGTAATCCTACATGTATTTAAAATGACTGACTTTTGCATTTTTATATTTAATTTTTTTTTGACAAATCTAATACGCCTAAATTTTGAATGAGAGAGCTAGGTATAACGCCAGTAGCCGAAATAACAAATGGTAATATTTTTATAGTCTGAGAATGCCAAATTCTTTTAATCTCATTTCCTAAATCTGTATATTTTCTTATTTTTTCAGAAACAGTTTTCTGAATAATACAAGAATTTGGAATAGCGACAAAAATATATAAGTTATTTTTTTAAATGTTGTCATGTAAAACTATATCGGGTCTATTATGACTAATTGTTCTGTCTGTTAGAATAGTTTTATCATAATAAATTTTAAAAAATTCATTTTCTAAAAATGAATTTGGTTCATATTCATAATATGGTACATTACGGCAGTCAATCAAGTTATGTTTAGTTACCAAACTTTGGTGAATTATTTTTAAGACTTGATTGTGCCTAAATGTATACTCGGATGGCGCTAATACAGAACATCCCGATATAATATGTTCTATAGTTTTTAATTGTTTTTGTTATAATTCGCCGAACTAATTTTATTTTATTTTTTAATTTCATAAAAATCTAATTTATTTATTTACACATATACGACACAACATGTGCTATTAACATAATTGACATAACATAATATAAATGATAGAACAACATAAAGAATGACAGTTTAAATGTAAGTTAAATCTAAGAAAAAAAAGTCTAAAATATGGTATAAAGTATAAAATATAAAGTACATAACTATAAATAATTAAGCAAATATTAAAAGTTTGAAATAAAAAAAAAGTTACATGTAGAAAATAAGATATTTTTAAAACGTACAAAGATTTAATATAAAAGTAAGAAATCGTCTTAGGAGCAAAACAAAAAATAAAATAATTAATAGGTAGGTGTTGTGGATTATATATATTAACAGATATTATAAATTTAATAACATCTGTTCAATGTTCTTTGAATCTAGTTGAGAATGCCTTTCCCGTATGTTCGTTACAAGCAGCATTACAGTCGGCGTGGTCACATTTTAATTCATATATGCCACTATTATTTAGTTCAGGCTTTCTACGTTTTGAGTTTTTAAGGCTTGTTCATATGTTATTGTTGGATCTAAAAGCTTAATTTAAACCGCAACCAAAATAAATAAAAAAATAAAAACTTATCATTAACAAAAAAAAAAACAAAATTGAAAACGAAATCGAAATCGAAATCGAAATCAAAATCAAAATCAAAATCAAAAACAATTTTTTTTTTTTTTATATTTATATTGAGGGATCAGTAGGATTTATCGGACCAGTTAGGATTTCATCAGAGCCGAACCCTCTGATATGAAAATATCTGGAGTCGGTGAAATATTTTCCCATTATGTTTCTGGTGGATTGACGTATTGTTCTTATATTGTTTTGTATTTATTTTACTTATATAGTGCACTTACATTGCGTGAATTTACTAGATAATAATTTGTGGAAAAGTGTGTGGAAGGGTTTAATCTTTCATTTGGGAAAGATTTAACTCGGACATAAAATCTGGAGCACCGTAAAATAATAAAAAAACAAATTGAAATAAAAACAAAATACTTCACTATGCAGGATGGAAAAACTGTAGACGGGAAAGGAGGGAAAAGTACAATACATCTGAAATAATTCGAAGCAGAGCTATGAAGTTGGATTAATTAAATTAGTTGTTCTTCTTTCTGATATAAATTCTACTATGGCTTATTTGTATTTAGTGAATGATGTGTTAAATATGTCAACAATATCTTTATAGTCATTACCCAAATTTTGTATACGGCGAACGGGGGTATACAATTGTGATTCTGTGTTGGAGTTGTCACAATATAAGCTAGATACTGCCTCGATGTTAAATTGCGAGGTATATGGAAGGAATTAAATTGATTTACATTAAATTTAAAAAGAAAATAAATTTTTAATACTTTTTCATAATACTTTTTACAATTTTCCCGTCTGCACTTACGATACATACAAATATAAGACATATTTTAAAATTGATGTGATGCTACTTGTTGCACGCAATCCGACAACCCCTTTTAAAACTAAAATAAATGTACATTATTTTTCCCATTCGACTGCATCAGGCTTTATTTAATAACTATTTCCTGAAACAGCAGTTTACAAAAGCAAACAATCTGCTCCGGGCACTGTTTTTCAATTACACTATCTCTATAAAACGACATAAAAATTGTGCGGAATTCAAAGCAATTCCGATTATATAATAATAAAGTTTTTCAATTCCCAAGGGAGTTCCCCCAGGCGAAGCATTTCGATTGCAATTTATTATTATTTTTTTTAAGTTGCTTCACACAGGAGGCCCTGAGTCTTGAGTTATGTAATGTTTGTGGATCCTGGGTGCAGGGTCTTTTCAGGGAAAGGAAGGATAGGAAGTTCTGGGAAGGAAAAAGGACTAAGGGCTCTCCATCAGGACTTTCTCGACCCATCGCCTTGCACTGCAGTGGGAGGGAAGAAGTCATATGTTCGTCACTCCTGAATACATTGACCGCCAGGTTCCTACCCACCACTCACACCTTTTTCCTTCCCAGAACTTCATCTCCTTCTTTTCCCTCAAAGACAATCCACACAGCATCTCCAAAGATGTCACAGGCCCTGAGAGTTTTTTTCCTCAGCGCCTCCTGCATGGAGATAACGTAGGAAAAAATATAAGTTCTACAAATATTTTAGTTTTTGTTATTATTGTGACAGCTGTTTCGGCTAAGAAGGCCATTTCAAGTTTGAAAAAAAACGGGTGTGCTTTAGACCACACGACTGAAGTAAAACTTCACTAACATATAAAAGAACATATGACATTAGGGTGACGTATGACCATGGGGTGACCTACGACCGTGGGGTGACCTACGACCGTGGGGTGACCTACGAACTTGGGGTGACCTACGACCTTGGGGTGACCTACGACTGATATTCTACGGACTATGTACTATATATACCATGTAACAATTTAATCTAATATACCAGAAAACTTGTATCATAATGTACTGTGTATGTCTTAATAAACAAACTAACTTAAGTACATAATAAAGAGTTTAACAATAGAACTTGCATCCAAGAAAGTATATATCTCGAATTTTCTTTTATTTTACAATTTGGGAGGCGGGTATGGGTACCACTGCCCCGGGAACCATTTATTGGATATCCAATATCTCTGCGACAGGTCACCCTCTACGTGACTGGTTGAGGGAGACCTTTTGACCTCAGCAGGACTGATTTCGTTATTTATTAGAAATTATGAAGGCGCAAACATATCCCATTTTTATTTAAAACATAGGTTGTAACGGGTGGATTCGTATACGGATCATCCAACCCCGATTGCGACGGTACTTACACACAGCAGCGGTCAGAGTATGACATCACTGATCTCTACCGCTCACGGCAAATCTGTTCGCGGCGAGCTTGAGTGCGAAGAAACCAACCAGGAGGTGAACACGCGTGCCGCAAGGTCGAGGCCAACCAAGCCATGGCGCTTTTGGACAACGCAACGTAACGTTTTAATTGTATTAGTTATCAGATCATTCTTACATTTGTTAAATTAGTTTTACTTTATCTTTAAAAGTAATGGCGCCCTCATTTAATTAAATATTATGCTTGCCCACTTGTAAATTTGCCATGGTACATTAATCTAACATGTAACATCTTCGATGTTCATGCCCACCCTTGAGTATTTAATTTAAAGATAGAGTTCTCATTAACACATGCTCCTTTGTATTACAATAAATCAATATATTATGTTCTATACGTCTTTTCATTTATTTGGAATTTACAACAATCATAGTTTATCTTTAGTAAAGATTCTACGTTACAGTGGCGACCCACGTGGTTTTGAATAAGATTAATGTTTTGGCAAGTTTGCAGGCATGTTTTCGGGTATTTAATTGTCAATTGGGTTATGTTGTGTTTCCAAAATGGCTTGGTTGGTCTGGACATTGTAAGTACGCTGATTTTAAATTTTTATAATGTAATTACTATGTTTAATCCTTATGGTTGGTTTATTGTACTCATTTTATGTTTTACTGTTTGTTTTGTCCATGTAGGTACAAGTTACATTTTGAATTTAATGTCGTAATGTTACTTTTACGGAGAATTATTTTAGGTACATTTAATTTGTAGCAGAAGGGATGGAGATTATTTTGCAATTTTATCTTATCATGTGCTTTACTCTGCGGCATTACAATCTGCATTACAATGTCGTCTAATGATTTTTTTCGTTTTACAGTAGATCTGTAGTTATACAGTGATCAAATATTTTGTCACATGGGAAATGATAACACATGGCTTTTATCGGACGATTATGGTACGAGACCTAACCTAAATTGACTTCAATAATAATGTAAGTTTACAATGAAATTGTAACTTTTGTAGATTCAATAATTTAATTTTTTCAGATGGTTATCTTCATAATAAGATAGTTCTCAGTTGAGTTTCACTACATTTTACATGATTGGCTATTCTCGAACCTAAGTATTTCATTTCATAGTTTGGAACGTTTTGCAATTCTAGTTATTATCAGTGGTTTATGACTGTTTTTTTCTTTGCTTTCTTCTTGGTCTATTAAGCTTGATCACATTCTAGGATATATGTTTCCAGTGTATTTATCATATGGAGAAAAAAAAATTTTATGCGACTCAAGTAAATTTTATTCACGATCGTGTATCCTTGTCAGCCTTGTTGGGGCATTCCTTTGTTTAACATGTTTTAAATAATTATTTTTCCTTTAGATAACTTTCTTTAATCACATTTCAGCTGCGGCTATGCCATCGTGGGTTCATGACGTCGAACTTTCTTTGGCGGTATGCTGTTGTCGCCGCGGATGCGGGTTTTATATTTAATCTTATTTGTTTAGCAGTTGATAGTTTTTTCAATCTTTATGAAGCTTAGCATAGATGTAAATGACAAGCGTTCATTTTTTTGACAGGTCCTATCGGCTGGGGGTTTCTTTTCTGGTACAAGTAATACACTTTTAAAATTTTTATGGGAGATAAAATTCTTTACACATTCCGGTAGCAGTTTAAACGCGTTAACCTGCATGTCATTATGTGTTAGTATCTTATCAATGTAGTTTATTGTCTTAAGTGACGGTCATGCAATGGGAGATATGAGCGATGAAAAGTCGGCTTGCTCAGATTTCTTATTTCTTGTCGTGGATTCTTAAGTTTAGTTGTTTTGCGGGTTTTACCTATTTTGAGTCATTTCAAAAAAAAAAAAAAATTAATTTCATTTAACATTTTACTTTAGAATTACAAAAATTTCTGATAAATTGCATAACGAAATGAATTTTTCGAGGACATTCTCTTTTTTTTCCTTTCTTCAGGACGGGGAGAAGTATTGCGGTGCTTGCTTGCATTATTTACATTCCTTTTAGGGATTTATATGTTTTAATGTTAGTTTTGTACTGGGATATGATTTCTGTTCCATAGGAACATAGTAAAAGTTTTGGGACCATGTTCCAATAATGCCATCTGTTGGTAGGTAGTGTTACTTACAGGGTTTTAGGTTTGAGTCCTTGCTGTCTCTTGGCCATAAATGAGCCGCACATAGATACCATATTTCAAATTTATTATTGATTCAATATATTTATTCGGGGATATCATTGACTTTATTTTTTCTCACGGCTGGTAATAATTCAGTTTGGTCATAAAAATCTTGGGTTTTTATTCTTTGGGATATTTAATTAAATGGTTCATGAGTATGGTTGCTTTGTATTTAACCATTTAGAGGCGGTTCCTAAATTTGCATGTATATTTTCCTATTATGGGGTTATCACAGATATACAGAATAGTTTTCGGAACGGTTATTTAAACTGTTATAAAGGATTTATTAAAATACGCTTAGAATAGCGTTATCTTATGTCTCTGTTGAGTTGGTTAAGTTTTCCTACTCCGGGTTCAGATCTGTGCCAAAAAATTAAATTGATTGATTGTTTAAATCGATTGTTTAAACAAACATCGTTCAGAGGAATTTTAAGAGGATCTTGTAGCTCGGTAATACATATTACATATTGGTTTTGATCTGTCTAGTTCTTAGTTTTTTTTTGAGGTTTTATTAAATTGAGTCTTATACTTATAAATATTCAAAAAAAAAAATTTTTTTTTGTTAAAATTTACACACTTTCTGAATATAAATCTCTAAACTTCGGATAAAAGCTTACATATCGTAATGAATGTTTTAGTAATTTCCAGGGTTATATTCTCAGGACGGTTTAATTTACATTTACAGTATTCTAGCTTTATCTTGAACATTCCTTTCGAGGGTTATAGGTGTTTAAGATGTTGTCAGTTGTTGCTGTATTTATTTGAATTGTTTTGACTTAAATTGAGAAATTTAAGGGGTTTTCGATGATGTATTTGCTAAAATAGTTCTCGTGATTGCAGATTTTGGTTTGAGTCTTCGCTTTTCTTAGAAGAATCTATCTGATAGTTAATAAAGCGTTTGCTTTGGACAATAGATGTCATATTTTACAATAGTTTCTGCTTTTATTTTAACATGCTAGAAATGTTATTTCACAGTGTATAGATATTTATCAAGAGAGTACCTGGAACACACTGCAGTATATTCTTTGTTGGTCTATAGATTGTCAGAAAATTCGCTTGTATGTTTTCCTACAATGGGGTTTTATAGGCATACAGAATAAAAAATTTCGGTGCAATCAATGTATATAGAAGAATTTATTATGGTATTAAAAAAAAAATAAAAATTAACAGAGTTTCACATATTGCTGATCTTTATTTAAATTACTCAATATTATGGGTAGGAATTTTTTTATTAAATCTCGTAAATATATACACATGTTTTTCATGGATTTTAAGAAGTAGTTATCATTTAATTAATGCCATCGATACGATACATTTAGATATTATAATACATTCTTTTGGTTTTATAACTTTGGGTTGTAGTCTTCTCTACACCGGAAATAATTTAGCTTAATTAAAATTATATCAAATTATTTAAATAGCTTTTGTCTAATAAAACAACGTTATATGGGATTCTTTTACAATTTTGGTTCCATTCTTCAAAAGAGGATATGTTCTCATAACTAGGTGTTGAAAATAAATTTTTCTTAATTGCATAACGATTATGGGGTAGTCGGCAGTTATTCAGATTGGTGTTCATTGTTATGGGAAATTCGTGTATGTCTTGGGGAGCGCCACCTAAGATGGATATTTATATTTTCAAAGTGCATTCAACTTTCAAACGGTAGTTGGGGTTGATAGTTGAATAGTGCTTGCTTGTATTGTACTGTGTTCGTCTCGTGATTGTACCGCGTATGTGTCCTTGTGGTAGGGATTTGATTAAGTTTTGGTTAAAACAAAACAATGTTTTGGAGCATTGCTTGATACTTTGCTAGCATGAGCGGTAGCAAAGCTTGTAACATGATCTCACGTAGTGATCCTCTGAGTACAAAATTAGGTTTCGGGTTTCGCGTTCTATACAGGATAACTTATCGTTTCCTGTCACTGAGTTCGCAAACACAATTTTTAAATCGACCATAGTGTTGTCGGTTTGCTGGTCACTTCCAGATCATATGATACGAAGGAATCCTTTGCGTAAAGTTTTAACTTTACGAGGAGGGTAGGTTCGTCTCTTTACATGCTTATGAGAAATAAATTTTCTTATATCCTTATAAGAACCAATATTAATGGTAGATAATGGATTTAGTTAATCTTTATATAAAGATTTAATTTTTTTTTTTGAATTAAAAAAAATTCAGGCCTTCATCTCTTTCAGAGGATTGCAATGAAGAATTGTGTTTTATATTCATTTAACGGGTATTGTTTTAGGAACATTACAGAAATAGATATTAATTTTAAATATCAGTTCTACGTCAATAAGATATTCACATTGGAAATGCAATGTTAATAGGTTACATCAGTTTTTATATTTTTATTTAAAAGATAAATGTTTTGAGATACAGCTTATAAAGTGGCTATATTTTTTTCTTTTCTTAGCAAATCTGTGTTTATGTTTGTTTTGTGAATCGTATACTGATTCCTCCTGAAGGTTTCTATATTAGAAATTTTCATGACGAATAACCAATTCCAGTATAATGAACTGCGAATTCACTCGGGAAGTGGAATCTTTCATTATATAAATTAATATGCTTTTGGTACTTTAAATCCAAGGTATTAACTTCATTTCTTTAATAGCTGTTTTCAGCTGAATAATCTATTTATTAATCATCATTGGGTCACACAATGACATTTGTTGGAAGTAGACTTCCTATTATATTTTTTCAATAATTTCACAATCTTTGGGCTACACTACTGCCATCTATAGTGGTTTAGTTTTATTATTATTTCAGAGCAAATATTTGGGTATTTTGAATATTCATTGGTAATTATATATTTTTGGTAAAGTTTTATTTATAAATACTTTCATTAAACTAATTATGTTATTTAGAGTGTTATACTCAATTCAGCATACCACTAGCCTAGGCTGTTGTTTTGTGGGCTTTGGGAAACTTTCTGTAAAGTTTAGTTCTCATACTTGCTAATAATTTTTTTTAGTGTGGGTTTTAATAACTATGGGGTATGGGATGAATGGATTTATATATTCGCCATGCTTAATCTCAATTTAAATGCATTTATTTTGCTTATTTTTACTTCACCGCACTAGAATTTCTTTAAAAGTATTCTCTTTGTGTATATTGCAAGTGTTTAGGTAGCAAATAATTATCACTTCTTTTGGTGTTTGAGATAGGAAATCTTTACAGCACAATGGCTTTAATATAATCATCTTTGAAATTTGTATGTGCAGATTTTAACATATTTTGTTTTGGGCAAGCATAAGTATGTAGGTAATTTGGTTTTGGAATTTTTATTCTTTCAAATATATTATAATTATTTTCTGGTAACCTGATCTAGGTAGTTTAGTTTAGGGAATTTCAAGATGACTCAAGACAAAAGAAGTTTGCATCATTCAAGATTATCTACGCTGGTTTCAAGATATTACCAGGACTTCCATCTCTACCACTGGGTCACTTCACATCATATCTCTCTAGAAGACAGCACTATCAGAGAGTTTCTTTCAAGATTATCTACCCTGGCTTCAAGATGTCGCACCAGGACCTTCTTCTCTAACTTTGGCCACTTCATAGCACATCTCACCTGAACACATCTTTCGGAGGGTTGCTTCATGGAATTTTGGGAACTCTGGCTCGTTCATCGCCTTATTATGGCATCACGCCTACGCCATTCCAGCTACGGAGGTCTCCGCTTCTTCCATCAAGTACAATATATGGATTGAAGTTCTTCCGTCAATCAAATCCTACCGTCTGGAAATTTTCTAGTTGGGCACTCTTGGACAACAATTCTACACTCTACGAGCAAGTCTCACAGGACGAGAAGTTCTTGAGGAGGTGCCAGGTGGACCTCTATATTTCCAGGTGGAAATATTTTTTTTGGCGAGGGGGTAATGTAACGGGTGGATTCGTATACGGATCATCCAACCCCGATTGCGACGGTACTTACACACAGCAGCGGTCAGAGTATGACATCACTGATCTCTACCGCTCACGGCAAATCTGTTCGCGGCGAGCTTGAGTGCGAAGAAACCAACCAGGAGGTGAACACGCGTGCTGCAAGGTCGAGGCCAACCAAGCCATGGCGCTTTTGGACAACGCAACGTAACGTTTTAATTGTATTAGTTATCAGATCATTCTTACATTTGTTAAATTAGTTTTACTTTATCTTTAAAAGTAATGGCGCCCTCATTTAATTAAATATTATGCTTGCCCACTTGTAAATTTGCCATGGTACATTAATCTAACATGTAACATCTTCGATGTTCATGCCCACCCTTGAGTATTTAATTTAAAGATAGAGTTCTCATTAACACATGCTCCTTTGTATTACAATAAATCAATATATTATGTTCTATACGTCTTTTCATTTATTTGGAATTTACAACAATCATAGTTTATCTTTAGTAAAGATTCTACGTTACAAGGTATATAGGTACACCGTGTTCCACGCTCATACCGGAAATCATTAAGGAAATCACGAAAATTTTTGTTTATTAATGTCCAAATTAAAAGTTGTGAAAATTTTTCTATTTTTGTGTTCGTATAAATATAGTATTATTTCTTCCCACTAGGTCAGTTGTTCTATTTAACATTTTAAATGTGAGGGTGGCAATTTTGTCATCAGAACACGTGCATTATTCGCAAAAGTATAGCTAAGATTATACTGAACATTTTTTTAATAATTGGAATGGCTTTGCTAAAATTGTATTGGGATTTTTTTCATAAAAAGAAATAGTGAAATTGTGGCGCGTTCCAGATGGATATTTGGATACTCTCAGTATCGCCCTTGTGATTCACTACAATCACTACAACTCCGATTCATGTTGATTGGAATCGCTGTAGTTGTGATTGGTGACCAAATCTGAATTTACTTCACGTGTTTTCGAACCATCCTCTGCCACATTTCTCCGCCCGCTCCTTTTTGCCTTGTAATATACCCTAATTACGGATGCCATTGTCTCACTAGCATGATCGGAATTCAAGTAAACAATTTTAATAAACATGATCTTAAACTTGTTACCTACTAGAATATAAAGTTCAGAATTAATCTCGCTTCAAAAGCAAAGAAAACTCACAAGAGAGATTCAAGATTCATATTCGTGCATAATCATCCACCGTTATATGCATATTATGTTCACCGATGTGATACAGGGTGTAACGTGCCCGAAAAATTTAAACCTGCGATTTTTGAGCACATCTGGAGTACGAAAAGTAGACGTAGTTTTGAAAATTCAGTTTAGGAGGCGGGTGTGGGTACCGCCAATTTATTGAATAACCAAAATCTATGCCGTAGGTCACACAAAGTGCTAAAATATTTTATATATATTTTTTTAAATATTAATACCTCACAAGAGTCTCAGCCGCTCCCGTCTGGAGCCAGCGAGACTATGGCATCCCCAATTGGGATATGTTGTGAGGCTGAAGGTAGTGGGGAGGGGAAAGGAGATGGGGAAGAGGAAGGTGGGGCTGGCTATTCAGATCTGGTCACTAAACACCGCTAACGCCATTTCAAGCAACGTTTCAATTCTGAATGGTGGTCTTACACCAGGGCGATACTGAGGGTATCTTCCACTCTGGAACGTGCCGCAAATATATTATACATTATTTTAAATAAATTAATTGTGAAATAACACAAATCCCGCGACCTTCGGAGTGCGAATCAAAAGCCTTACTGCTAGACCACACGGCCGTCACGTTCGGTGATTTAGCAGTGTGCCCGGGTACATAGGGTGAGGTTTGTCAAGATCTTGACGACGAACGTATTTGCTCATCCGGTTGTGGGAGACCTTATCTAGACTTCTCCAGCTGGACTTTCTCAACCCATCGGCTTGTACCATAATGGGAGTGAAGGATTCGTACGTCCGTCACTCCTGAACACTTTAACCCGCAGATTCCTATTCACCCCTCATACCTTTTTCCTTCCCAGAAATTCTTCTCCTCCCTTTCAGTTCAGTTTCAGTGCCGGCAACCCGGGCGTTTATTTAGTTTCATGGTTATTTACATTGTTTTCTTTTCTTTTACCCGCCTCACTAGACAAAGTCTGTTCCGAGGCGGGTAAATCACATCTATGTTTGTTCCAAAAGAAATGTGTGTTTAAACATTTTGTGTGTGTGTTTTAATTTTTTTTTTTTTTTTTTTTTTTTTTTTTTAATTTCATTTTAAATGTGTGTTTTTTAAATGTATGTGGAAAGATAAAAAAGATAAATTATATGTTGGTATATTAAATATTTACATACATACTTTGTTTGTTTTTTTTTTATTATTTTTTTTTTTATTACTTACATTTCCATGAGAAGATTGCATATGTTATATAGATAAAAGTAAATTAAAATTTAGTGACAGTTGAATATAGCGGTTACATAATAATTAATATTGCAAAATTGCAGTTTCTCGTGTTTGTTTTATTTGAATATTATATAATTTCGTGAGAACTTGTATGAAATGTTATTTATTTAGAATTCAAAATATCCTCCAGACAGCATCCCCAAAGATGATATAGGTCCTGAGGGATTTTTTTCCTCAAAACATCCTCTGTGGAGCTAATATATATCTACACGTCGTCGTCGTGACGGGATCACCTGATACGCATGCTGTTTCGTGTGTAAGAGAGCTGCTGTGCTGTGAATGAGACGGTGTGCTTATCACGTGACCCGCTAGGCTACACCCAACTACAATGCGATTGAAAAAAAAAGAAAAACGACATCTACTTTTTGTACTCTAAATGTGCTCAGGAATCGCTGGTTGAAATCCTTCGGGTACGTGCTGTTACACCCTGTATGGCCTGTATACGTATATAGTAACATCCAATCTGCTTGCGTGGGAAGAGAGCTCTCGTTGGTAGCTATGGTAACAACAAGAATATCAGAACCGTTGAGCTAATATAAGTGTTGTTGTGTTATTTGAAGATAGTGCAATAACATACTGCAACCTACATGGAAACCGGAAAGTAATGGTACAAGCGGGAAACAATAATTAATCCTCAACAATTACAATTTGGGTGGCAGCTATGGATATCGATGCCTCGGAATCCATTTATTGGATAACTAACACCTATGCCATAGGTCACTCCAAGTGGTTCTCTGCGTTTAGTCAGTAGGGGTGGATGCGTCTACCCACCAACTGCATGGCAGGCCGGATCGTGAGATATCAGTATCTCAGGAGAGGGAGATCTTTTGACATTTCCAGCTCTCTCAGAACATCGGCTTGCACCACAGTGGGAGGAATGGATTTATACGTCTTTCACTCCTGGACACATCGATCCTCAGATTCCTTCCCACCCTTCCCACTCTTTTCCTTCCCAGAATATTATCTTGTTCCTTTCCCTAAAAAGGCACTCCATACAGCATTCCCAAAGATGACATAGGCCCTGAGGAGAATTATTTTCCTCAGGGCTTCCTGTGCGGAGCTAATGAAATAAAAAACATAGACATCCCAAAATATTTTTATTTTAAATTGTCAACAGTTATATTTTCAATTGTTTAACCATTTTTTCAGAAACTCTTTGGTTATTAATCTATTCGAGCCGGGTCTACACGTCAATGTATTTTAAAACAGCGGAAAGAGTTTTTTTTTCAAATTTGACCGAATAAATTCAAACTTTGGACTCGATTTACTCATAAACGATAGCTGAAATCAAAAATGTTGTACAGTTTTCTGCTTAGAACACTAGTTTCCGGATACCATGTACAGCGCTAAAGAGGGGAACCTTGTATGGTTATTTGCGGTACCACGTTTATATTTTAAGGCGGTTTAACCAGAATTCATCGGAAATTTTTAATCTTTAAATAGAATTCTTGACGTATCGATCCTTTTCTACACTAATATAAATTGATTTCTAAAGATTTTTATTTTATCTAGTAAAGTTACTTTTGAGAAAATAGGTATTTTTTATTATAATAAAGTTACACCGTTTGTCGTCGCACGGATTTGTTAAATTTTCAAACGAAAGGTTGCATTATACAACCCACATTTAAATTCAGATAATCATAGAGTATTATAAATTAATATAATATCAATGAAACCTCCTAATCAGAATTTAAATTGTTTTTATGTTTTAAAATCAATTTTGTGACGAAAATCATAAAGATTTACAAACTGTTTAAAAATTAATCATCTGTTATATCTGTATTACTGTAAAAGCCCTCTGAGCGTTGAATAAATAAATAAACAAATAAATAAAAAAAACTTGTATATTTCAAATTTTTTTACACAATTAATTTCCTTAGACATTATTGAAAAATTATAAATTCGTCAAAAAATATTATAAATAGTACACAATCATGAGTTTGAGCATTTTTATTGCAAACTCGAAACTAATAATTACAGCAAAAACAGCGGTGAATAGATATCGCGACACTCTCGCTAATAACATTTTTTCGTAATTGTTTGGCTAAAAACGGACAGAAAAAGTCCAATTGCGAAAAGTTTGACCAGGAAACGCAAGTCGCAACACCAAATTTTTTAAAGGGGGTAAAACAAAGATTTTAGTTATCGAAGAAATCAAACACTTTGTTGCTTGACATTATACAAAAAAGTTCTTTATTTAAAACCATTTTATTTTTTAACAACTCTTTGAACTTTTTTAAAAACACAATTGTTTCTTTATCTTATCAATTTCAGTTGAAAATGTACATAAATTTTACAATTTCCTCTCTTTCTTAGTTCGTATCAGTCTTAAAGCGCTAAAAGTAATCTTGGTGTGTTGCAACAATGTTTTTGTCCGTAAAATTTCAGACGGGATTGTTCCGAGTAAGAACACCATTATGCCCAAGGTGTTCTTTCACATAACGCTGTTCCAGCGATAGAACAAAGGATGCTGGACTCAGTATAATGTTGCATCTAACAACTGTCTACATTACATGCTACTTTATGCAATATACGAGGGAAATTCAGAAAGCATGTGTACTGTGACCACAACGGGATGTGTTTTTTTTTTTGAGAGTTGGCAACACTGAATGGTAGAGGGAGATCTTCTGACCAGAACGAGCATCGCAGAAGTATGGTAGTATGTAAACTCACGTTGTAGTGTCAAATGGCGTGAAAGATAAGACATTTTAGAGTTTGAATTGGATGGTGTGGATTTTCTGAGCTCTATTTTGACTGAAAATCATCATAATGGCGTCATAGCAATTCCCCATCTGCTGAAAAATTCAAAACGACAATTTCGGGCAGAAAAATCATGGCCTCAATGCTTTGGGACCAAAAATGCATCATTTTGTTCGAATTTCTGCCGCATGGGGAGACCATAAGTGCACAACGATATTGTGAGACCTTAGGGTCTCACAATATCGTTGTTGTGACCTTAGGGTCTCACAATATCGTTGTTGTGACCTTAGGGTCTCACAATATCGTTGTTGTGACCTTAGGGTCTCACAATATCGTTGTTGTGACCTTAGGGTCTCACAATATCGTTGTTGTGACCTTAGGGTCTCACAATATCGTTGTTGTGACCTTAGGGTCTCACAATATCGTTGTGAGTTCAAAAACCCTAAAAGGACATTACAAAAAAAAAAGGAATGCTAAGGAGAGGAATGTCGTCCTTGTTGCACGACAACGCCCGTTCTTAGGTACCAAAGCGCTCTTGGAATCATTTGCTTGAGATGTTTTGAACCACTCCCCGTATTCCCTTGATTTTGATATATTTCTTCAGATTATAATCATTTATTTGTGCCTTGAAGGCATATATGGGTGGAATTAAATTTTAAGGTGCAGAAAGAGATTCTGAAGTGGGAGGAGGAGCTGGCGGGAGAGTTATTCGAGTAGGGCATAAAAAAGCTTGTGCCACGGCTCACCACACGCACTGAACGAGATGAAATTATGTGGAAAAAATGTCAATACAACATCCTATAATTTATTTTCAAATACTCTTCTTCTAAAAATCTAGTACACTTACTTTCTGAACATCCCTTGTGCTGACAACACTGGGAAACTTTTATAAAAAGCGCTTTGTAAAAAATCAGTTAGCGTATCATATTATACCGTAAAGTTCTTTTAACTGCTTTTTACAGCTATTCTTCGTAATGTATTTTTGCATTTGTGACATTAATTACTACACGAGTACGAATTTTCTATTTGGAGGAAAAGCTAAAATAAAATGATATTTTATTTAATGGGTTAAAACACTTTAAAAACTGTCTTCTACTATTTGATTATTAGCCCGATTGGTTTCAAACTATTACTGGAATTTTCAGGCTTGTACAATTTTAGAAAAATCTATCGTTAAATAGCATTTATGTCAAGAATGATTTTTATTGTTTTTTTTTTCATGAATGAACTTTGTTTACATCTTTAGTTTTAAGTCAAGTCCGTAATAAAAAAAGAGTGTGCTTTAGACCACACGACTGAAGTAAAACTTCACTAACTTATAAAAGAACATATGATGACATTGGGGTGACATATGACATTGGGTTGACATATGACATTTGGGTGACATATGACCATGGGGTGACCTACGACCGTGGAGTGACCTACGACCGTGGAGTGACCTACAACCTATAACCTTGGGGTGACCTACAATTTTGGAGTGATCTATGACCTTGGGCTGACCTACGAACTTGAGTTAGTATGTACGTCTTACCTTTGTTGTGCAGTATATACGCCTCGCCAGACCACCGTTCGCATCGATTACCGTTCGCATCAAACTTTTCGTAACGCATCCCACTTTTCGTAACGCATTCGCCAGCTTACTTCCCAAGTCGAGCGTGCGTAAAGAAGTTTTACTATAAAAATAAAACTCTTCGATCTCTTTCCCCCCACTTTAAAAAACATTCAGATTCAATCGTTTTAAAGTCAGTTATCCTGTGTGGAACTATCTGGGCCTTTGTCATCTTAGGGGATCTGTGTAGAGGGTCTTTTTAAGGAGAGGAAATTCTGGGAAGGAAAAAGGGTATGAGGGTTGGAAACGAATCTGAGGGTCAATCCGCGATGAATCCGTGACGGACGTATTTTTATTTATTTATGCATCTATACAAAAAGTTTAAATTTTTGTTGGCCCTTCCTGTCTCACTAGGAAATCCTGTGTCGAGACAGACTAGTTTATAAATATTAAATAAAATACATTTTTCAATAAAGTAAAAATATTTGACAAAAAATTTCAGGTTGGTGACCAACTACCAACTACCAAACCAACTACCAACCTGAAATTTTTTGTCAAATATTTGTACTTTATTGAAAAATGTATTTTATTTAATATTTATAAAATATTTGTAAATTAGTCTGTCTCGACACAGTGGTAACAATAATGGGATAAGAAGATTATATTTGGGTGAGGTGACTAATTATTGCACGACCTTTTTCGACGATCCATTGTTTTATGAAATATGAATCCATCCCTCCCAACTCGGTGCAAGGTGGATGGGTCGAGAGAGTCCGGCTAGAGAGGTCAAATGGCCTACTTCCATCGATCCGACCGCCACGCAGCATTTTATAGGATCGAAAGATTAAACTACAAAAGCTTTTTCATTTCAAATTACCTTTAACATTTTCAACGAACATTAGGTACACTTTATTTATTTCATTGTAAACGATTGGTTTTATTTGATACTATTTTAATACTCAAATTAATAGTTCTGTAAAACATTTACCGAACTACCCACCGAAGACATAATCCCTAGATATGTGAAATTTACCGATTTGAAAGAAATCCGATCTCACCAGCTTGCTTAAGAGCGCGCAGGAGCGCCGAGAAATTTTAACGATAGGTATTTGTAAAAATTATTTCTATTTCGTTCATCTCAGCGGGGACAGCAAAAGCGCTATCGGTGTATTGGTGAACCCCAATGCGTGTGTGTGCGTGGCTGCAGGTGTTGGAAGCACGAATCGCCGCGCCGCGCCCGCCAGCGACTTTGCGTTCTTATTATTTCATTTACTGTTATTCATTTATTCCAAAAATTAAGTAGGTGCCTAGGTACATATTCGTAATAAAATAGCGAGGTCTACATTATTTAATATTGTATTGTACTTAACTTTATTATTATTATTACTTACTACAAATACATGTGACTGCCTGCTCCGAGCTCATCTTCTGCACACGCACAAGTCAATGAGACTTGTGGGTGCGTGTATACAGGTTGCTGCCTGCTGCAACAGATAAGTCAATACGCGTCGCGACTTGAGCGTGCGTATTCCTATATAATAGATATCTTCTGCGCTCATAGTTCATTCATCTTGTTACTATTAGTAAAGTAAGATGCACGCTGTTTTGGTTTAGTAATATCGGGAGATTCATACCATCTTTTTTTATAAAACGGCAGCATAGGCGCAGTAGGTACATCACGTACTTTGTGATTGTATAGTGTTTTTATTTTTCGCTGGCTGCATCACTCTACTGTTTTTGACTAGCCTTTTTACTGGAAACTATTCTACGTCAAATACAGACCTTCGAATTTTGACCCTGAAACCCCCTTGAATATTGAAATCTGTTTGGTCATTTCTCACGATTTACACATATAGGACATATGGTGAGTAGATACCTACTAAACTATTCATAAATTATTCATAAACTATTATTATAAACATAAACTATTCATTCATAAAAACTCAATATTACAACCCAATTTCCTTTTTTAATTAAACATATAAATATCGCTAAAAATGTTGTTGTTTTTTGGCTCTCCCTGAATAACGTAAATTCATCAGATTTGACTGTATGCATAAAGTGCATTAGTGCAAGTCGGTACATTTGTTAACATATCTAGTAACCTATAATAAATATTATTCTACGTCTTAGGCTGCGTATACACATGCCAGCCGAACAACGGATTATGGGAAAGGAACGAAGCAAAAGCAAACTGCCCGAAACGCTGCGCCGCTTGCGGTTGCTTCGTACCTTTACCATAATTCGTGGTTCGGCTCGCGTCTCTGTCCGCAAAGAGTGGCGTGCACTGATTTTTCAGTGGGCTAGAATCCTAAGATTGAAAATACGACATTAATGATGTTGTCGAAGCTGAAAATTATTTTTTTTCCGAAATTTCAATTTTCAAATTCTGTGCAAGCCACTATTCGCAAATATATACGTAGCATAAGATATGTGTATTTAGAAATTGAGTTACATAAAATCGACTACTATATTACCTACCTTCAACTCAAAAAATTTTTTCTTACAGATAAATAATGGGTAAAAGAAATGGAAACAAAGCGCGTTTGTTTTTATCTACTAGACGAAAAAAACCGATTATTAGTATCAAACGACAGATTCATGTTGCACCACGTTCGACATCTAGGTAAGTCGAAATATCGCTTTCCTGTCACTCTTACTACTGAACCTTCCTAAGGTTACCTTTACGTACGTAAAGTTTTTTTTCCCGTAAGTTGCTCACATAAGAGAGTTATGGCAAAATTACCAATGGGTATCGTTTACATTGATAATTTTGCCATAACTCTCTTACGTGAGCGACTTACGAGAAAAACCTAAAGATTTATGCTATGAGAGCCGTGTATTATGTAGCATGTATAACGGGAAAATGGGATGGACAAATTAAAATAAATAAATCATTTGCATTTACAGGGATATGGATGTCATCGATACTACTTTTGGAAACTTAACTACATCTTCACTAATGCATGAAACTTCCATGGATGAATCATTTGCTCCAAATATAGACGAAAACGCAAGTTCATCATCATCAACAACGCTTGATGATTTGGTGATAGAACCAGACCATATTGATGAAACCGATAATTTCGAAGGTCGCAGAATTGTGGATATAAAATATTTGTTTTCGGAGATATCAAATATAAAGCACGAACACACCAACTGCACATTTTCCGATTTAAAATTTATGAAGGAACGACGAAATGGTCTTCTAAGCCAGTATGTTTTCGAGTGCAAAATGTGCAAGAAAATAGAATACATTCACTCCGAAGACCCGAAACGGAAAATGTCTATAAATACTGCTGTCGTCGAAGGAGTGATGTGTACAGGAAATGGGTATTCACAATGGAATGAAATTTGTGGGGTTTTAAATATGCCAAATATGGATTGTAAGACTTACACGAACATAGAACAATGTTTAGCGCCAACAATTGAAGAATGTGCCTTAGAAGAAATGATCGCAGCTGGTGAAGAAGAAAAAAGGCTAGCCATTTTAAACGGTGACGTAGACGAGGGTGGCTATCCTTTGGTAACGGTGGTTGCAGATGGCTCCTGGGCAAAGAGGTCGTACAAAAGTGGATTTAGCTCCTCATCTGGCGCAGGGTGCATAGTTGGACTACGAACTAAAAAGGTTTTATTTCTGGGAGTGCGAAACTCATACTGCTGCATATGTGCTAGAGCTACTAAACTACACATAGTTGCTTCTGAGCACAGGTGCTTCATAAACTGGCGTGACAGTGCTAATGCCATGGAAGCCCACATTATAGCAGAAGGGTTCTCGAGAAGCATGGAAATGCATGGATTGAAATTTAACAAACTAGTTGGTGATGGCGACTCCAGCATCATGAAAAAAATAATGCAACAAATTCCATATGGTCCTAACCTTATAGTACAAAAAATAGAGTGCAAAAATCACTTACTCCGCAATTTTTGCAACAAAATGAAAGCACTTGGAAAAAAAACCAACAACGCTAAAGGCTTTGTACCAGTTCATATAAGGAAAAAGGTTGAAGCAAACGTTTTACGCATGAGAAGAGCTGTAGTTGGAGCAATAAATTACAGGAAAGAGCAAGAAAACACAGTACAAAGTGATAAAATAAAAAATTTGAAAATGGACATAAAAAATACCGCAAATCATGTGTTTGGTGATCATAAAAATTGTGCATCGTACTATTGCAAGCCGGAGAAGTATACTGATGATCCAAATTTAGTAAGCGATCTTCGAGATTGTGGAATATGGACTGATATCCAACAATTCTTATTGTCTCTAATAGCAAATGCAGAAAGTCTTATTATTGACGTGACAAATAACACTGTGGAGCAATTCAACAACGTTATCGCCAAATTTATAGGTGGAAAAAGGGTAAATTTTACTACAAGAGGATCTTACCAAGCAAGATGTTTTGGAGCAGTAACTTCGTGGAATAGTGAATTGGCAACCCATTCAAGAATACAAAAGAAAATCCAAGGCCACAGTCCCGGCAAATACACGAAGCACTTTATAGAGAGAAAACGACGTTCGAAGGAGAATAAACAAATGTGTCGAAAAAAAAAACTAAAGTATAATGAAAATACGACAGAAAAAAGAAAAAAAGTTACAGGGCCCGATGAAAATTATGGTCAATTGGAATTAGAACCAGATATGCCACCTGAAATATTTGAAACGAAAAAAGAGGAATTTCTCAAAGAATTATCTTCAACCAATAAGGAAGAGCTCGAACGGAATACGGTAGGCCAAAGCAATAACAATCTGTGGGCAATTGAAAGACGTAAGCGGATAACGGCGTCTAACTTTGGAAAAATATATAAGCTTCGGCAAAAAACTTCAGTTACGGGAGTACTAAACTCTTTACTGTACTCACAATTCAAAGGAACTATGGCCACAAATTATGGAAAAGAAAATGAAAGCCTAGCAATAGAGCAATTTTCAAAAAAAACAAGTTTTCAGGTATCCGCTTGTGGGCTATTTATCGATAAAACCAAAAACTTTTTAGCGGCAAGTCCGGATGGCCTTATCGGTGAGGATTCTATAATTGAAATTAAATGCCCTTATAGTATAGCAAATATGTCACCAGAAGAGGGAATTGCACAAAAGATAATTGATTACTGTAAATTGGAAGACCATTCTTTAACATTAAAACGGAATCATAATTACTTCTACCAAGTACAAGGCCAGTTACATATTACTCGTCGTAATTATTGTTATTTTGTTGTGTGGAGTCCAAAAGGTTTGCTGTATGAAAAAATTGAGAGGGACGATGAAATCTGGCAAAAAATCGTTCCACTGTTAGAAAATTTCTACCACCAATGCCTTTTACCAGAAATAATTGACGGTCGCATACCAAGAAATTTACCGGCGAGGGAAAGGTCTGGACCATAAATTGTTTTAATTTCATTGTGTAGATGTTAAACAGTAATTTTTTTTACAATAAAGCGTTTAAAAACAAAAAATATTAGATCATTGAAGAAGATTGAAAATGTCAAGTGATGTAGGAGGTATTCCCAAAAGTGCATTTTTCTGTAATAATATAACGTATTAAAAAAGTTAAATAAAAACTAAACTAGTTATGTGTATGTACCTAATATGTAGCACAATAAACAATATGGTGCCTCTTATACATAGATTTCAATATTCATTTGTATAATATGATATTATAATAACATAATCGATTCAACAACATGTGGTAGATGCATGTACCACTGAACATACGCTGTACCAGCATTCCATCAAACGATCAGTGGTGTATGTACTTACCATCACACATTTTCTTGTAAAATATAATTTTTTTGAAAAAAAAATCTAGAACAATATATTTAGTCAAATATAAAAGTTTTTTTTTGGTTCGGTAGTTGTATCTTAAAAAAAGTGTCCTATAAAGGGATAATATTATGTTGAGTACAACCTTCAAAAGTTATCAAAAAATATTTTAATTAATTTTTGTGTTCCATATCCAACTCGGCAATACGGAACGGAATCATCTCGGGGTCTGTCTGTAACAGGTGTTTTTTTTTCAATTTTTTTCCATTAATTTATTTGACGTAAACAAATTAAATTTGTCACAATAACTTTAGTAAATAAGCTCGGTAAGTATTGGCACACTCAAAATAAGTCACCAAACAGAAAAATAATTAAAAAAAAAACATCGATAACTCGGGACATGACAACACTAGTGGACTAGTGTATCGATATAATTATTGAGAATGTCACATCACTTCGTTGACTGTATACGTATTCAACAAAACCCTCTCCGCCCCCCCTCACCCCCGAATACTGAGAGAAAGGGACACATGCACCTCAGCCTGATAATACCTAAATAAAATTGTCAAAATCGAGGTTTTGTAGTCCTCATTTTTCTACTCCAAAACTGAACCAATTTCCAAGATTTTTTTTACCAAATGTATTGGAAGAAAACATTCTATGTCTGTACCTTTTGCTTTTTTTAAAAATACATCGTCTAATTTGAATACTGAACGTTTGTTGATGGCGTTAAAAAAAGGCAATTTTAACAATTTTTGAAGGGTTATAACTCCTATAAAAAGTAACTTATCAAAAAAATCAAAACGTACCGACACGCTTGCGGTCAATATTCATATTATGTAAAAAAAATATTTTCTCTAGTGTCAAAATTCAGAGAGGGAAATGAGGAATACGTTTGTATGGAAAAAACACCACCCGGTACCCTCTTAAAACCTTTCTACTACTAGGCCACAGTTAGGCCAATGAAATCTTTTCAAGCTAACAATGCCGCCATTGATCAGCTCAAACACTAATTGTTAGAATCTTTCTGAGAAGGTGGGAAATTAGGGAAGCGTAACTCACTGTAAGATAACACAGGCTGGTTCGATGGTGTCCACATAAGAATTCACATTCCAATAAATATTCCAAACTGTGCACATATCGTTTGGTCACTAACAGTTAGAATTTTAAGACTTTTAATAAACTTGTAATTTAGCATTTAATACGAATAATACATAGACACTGCTTGCTTGTTTGGAAGTTGTCATCGCACTAATTTGCAATGTCATTCGTAGGTAGTAGGAAGTATGTAGGTAGGTGGGTGTGTATGTAGGAAAGGCAACAGGATAGAAATATTCCCAAATACTAATTATAAAGACTATTCTAAAACTACCGATCACAAGCAGTTCGGACGAAATGTTTAGGAGAATTTGTATCTTGGACATTATCCAAAATATTCTAGCATACCTCTTCAAAAACAGAACAATATCATCCAAACGGCTCATGATACTAGAACCAAAGGGCATTATCTCTTACTTATCCCTTTCGCTGAAACAACTTTTAGCCAAATAACTTTTTTACACTTTGCAAGAAAGCTAAAGATTTCAAGTCTCGGGTCATCAGCCAAGACAGAAAAAACAGTTTTGATTTTATCAAAAACCGTTTATAAATACTCGTATGTATTTAACAGGAACTCTTAGAGAAACGGGCACTGAACCTCACCAATGTAATATAATTAATGAAGTTGGATAAATAAATAAATAAAAAGTCTATGTAAAAAAGTAAAAATTGAGCTCACTTTGGGCACACGGACGTGCTGACGACACACTTCTATCCATTTATTTCTCCAGTGTGTGAAACATTTACCAAAATACCGAACTCTACTCAAACATTGAACTCTAATAGCAAAAATTACTTTGGTAAAATAAATGGCTATCAAAAACACACGAGCAATATGGACAGAAATATTTATTTATTTATTTATTTATTGAAAAAAAATAAGAAATACATGAAAACATAAGCTGCACATCTCACTAGGGGATTCCTGTAACGAGATATGCAGTTTTACAATAAAGTAATTTAAAAAAAAAAGAAACATACATATACCTAAACTTAAAAGAAATATAATAATAAACATACAAAAGAAGCACTGAGTACAGTTATTTAAACATTACAAATTAATAATTATTACAGCTGGGCAGTATGCTCATTGTTGACAAAAATAACATTATACTGTAAACTAAATATTAAATATGTAAATACAAGGTACCTGTTGTGGCTTACCAGATGCAATAAGAGGATGATCATACCACAGTAGCATTAAATTATTAACAAAAAATAAAGAATAATAAACAATTATGTAATAAATTTATAAAGTTTATGAAATAAATATAATATATTAAGTAAATATGTAGATATAATTAAATTAAACAAATAATATAATATAATATAATTATGAGTAAACAAGTATAAACAATTTAATAATAATAAGTAAATAAACATAGGTAAATAAAGTACATAATAATTATGAGTAAATACTAATAAACAATTATAATATTGTATAGTAAGTAAATTACGGTACGAAAGAAGTAGATAATAGTAAGTAAATACTTATAACAATAAGCAAATTAAAAAGTACATAACAATAAATAAGTTAAGTACATACAGAGTAATTAAATATGGATTGTATCAAATATAGCTTAATTCCATAGTGATTTATGATATAAGCGACAACATGGGTAATCCAAAACCATCACTCTCAGTTAGTATACATATTTTGACCATTTTCTTGAATAAATGTGATATACCAATAGTTTTTATTTTTTCATTGAGCATATTATAAAGCAACGGAGCTTTATATGAAAAACTTCTTTGTCCAAAGGATGTTTTGGTATATACTGGCTGATACATTAAAGAAGAGCCCAATCTAGTGTTGCGTACTTGTTGAGATCTTTTAGCAGTGATAATGTTGTTGAAAAATTTACAGAGAGCATGTATTATGTACAATTGCCTTATTGTCATAATTTTGCTTTCGCTATATAATAACTGTGATGAATACATAAAACTTTTCTTGAACATTATTTTTAAAATTAATTTTTGTGCAATATTTAAAGGCTCTAGAGTAGTCTTGTGACAAGAACCCCAACAAATAACGTTATATGAAAGTATTGATTGAACAAGAGCATAATAAACAGTTTTTAGTGTAACTTTGTCCAATATATTTCTTAGAGTCTTGAAGATATAGGCTAGCTTTCTTATTTTGTTTGTTAATATTGCAATATGATTGTTCCATTTTAAATGTTTATCAATAACTAAACCAAGATATTTGATATTGTCTACTCTTTCCAAAGATTGACAATTACACTTCTGCATGCAACAATGTATTTTTAAAGAGCGGTCCAAAGATGGTTGATTTACAGAAGAAATACTAAAGGTAATATATTTAGTTTTGTTCATGTTTAAGGTTAACAAGTTTTGATCAAGCCAATTTTTGACTGCCCTTAATCCTGTCTCGCACTTAGCATACGTTTCATCCCAAGTATCACCAGAAAACACTAAAACAGTGTCATCTGCAAATACAATTGAAGAACCAGAAAATTGCAGTTTACAAAGGTCATTAATATATAACAAAAATAAAATTGGACCCAGAACACTGCCCTGAGGAACACCATATACAATTGATTTGTTTGAACTAATATGATCATTAATCATGACTCTTTGTGTTCTATTTTCAAGATAAGTTCTGAACCAATCTAAAGCTTTATTAACAATACCTATTGAACTGAGTTTTTTCAATAGTAAACCGTGGGATACGGTATCAAATGCCTTAGACAAGTCCAAGAAGACAGCCATTGCTTTATTGCCAGTATCGAGAGCTTCTATGACTGTGGTGATCATTTTTAATGCAGCATCACTAGTTCCCATGTTCTCTCGGAAGCCAAACTGATTATCTGAGAGAATTTCATATCTTTTTACATAAGACATCAACCTAATTTTAGCTAACTTCTCTATAATTTTTGATAAGGTGTTTAGCAGGGATATAGGTCGATAGTTATTGACATCTATGTTATCTCCTCCTTTAAATAAAGGAATAATTTTGGCATTTTTGCAGTGATTGGGGAACAAGCCATTCTCAAAGCTAACATTTACAATGTGTGTAATAGGTATAACTAGCTCAGAAGCATTTTGTTTGTAGACCATTGCACTTATACTGTCATTTCCACTCGAAAAACCTGATTTTAGCTCATTAATCACCTTTAGAACTTCATTACAATTTGTTGGATTGAATTCAAAACAGGCATTTTGCATAGATTGTGTTGGATTGCAATTATTGATTAAACATTCTTCACTGGTTTTATTTACACTGCACAACAGATTAGCAAAATTTTGACCTATATCACTAAAAAAACCATTAACATGGTTAGTGATGAGCGTTGGATTATCATTTATAGAAACAATGTTATTATTTATTTTCAATTTATTTATCGACACCGATTCCTTTTGCATATCCAATGCTTGTTTTATTATTTTCCATTCTTGCTTTATGTTTCCTTTAACTTCATGAAGCTTCTTTTTATAATATGACTGTTTGGTCGTTTTTACAATTTTAGAACACCAATTTCTATATCTTTTATAATATGCAAATAGTTCAATATTATTTGGTTCTTTGCGACAACTCTTATGTAATTTGTCACGTTTTATGAGGCAGTCCACAATTCCAGAAGTTATCCATGGTTTCAAGTAATTTTTATTACTATGGATTCTCTTTGTAGATGAGCAATTTTCAATGTGTAATTTTAGACATTTTATGAAATTATCAGCTGCTGTATTGACATCATTTTCAGATAAAACGGTATTCCATGTTTCTTCTTTCAGTCTTGAATTTAGCAGGTCATTATCCACAGTTAGTTTAAGCTTTACGTCAATTTTTTTTGATTTGGTTATTATAGATTTAGGATATCTCAATATTGTAGCGAAATGGTCTGTGATGCTGGTCCTGAATACAGCACTTTGAGGATTATCTTTTGACTTGACCATAATGTGATCAATACAAGTCTTAGTTTTTGAAGTAACTCTAGTTGGTGAAATAATTAATGGTTTTAAACCGTGGTAAATCAACAGTGAAAGGTATTGTTCACTTTTTGTGCAGCTCATTTCCAAAATATTTATGTTTATATCACCACATAAAATCACTTCGTGGTTAAGTGCTGATACAGAATAGAGTAAATTGTTCAGGTGGTCAAAAAAGTTATCAAGATGTGTTTGAGAAGGAGATCTATAAACCGCCAAAACACATGTATTATCTGATAGTTGTAATTTAAGACAATTAGCATGTGGAATAGCTATTTCTTCAACAGAAACAATAACATCATTCCGGGTGTAAACAACAACACCATCGTTTTGTAAATAGTTTTTTTTGGTGCTGTGTGAGGAATATCCAGTAATACTTGGGATATTGATTGTATCTTTCAACCAAGCTTCACTAAAAACAATAATACTGAATCTGTGTTGAATAGAGTCGAGAACAGCTACAGTCTCATCAAAATTTTTTTTTAGGCATCTTATGTTCATACAGTATATAGAGAGAGCAGAATGGTTCAAGAATTCGTTGCATATTGATGGGTCATCAATGTTGATATTGATTTCCTTGTCACTTAGTTCTTGATCCAAAAAAAAATCCATAATATCAGGCTAATAAGATACATAACAAATTAAAAGTTCTCAATTAGTAATCGGTCTCGTTTGAATTTTTTTGGTCAGAGAGCTTCAAAAGGTCATCCTCGTGCTTGATGTTGAATACTCCTGTTTCTTCATTCTTTTTAATCAGGACCTTACCATTTTTGAACCATACGTAAGAAAAATTATAACTTTTTGCTTTCAACTTCGCTTTCCACATAAGCTCTTTTAGGTATGGGGTCATTTTTTCGCCAATAAAAATTTTATTTTTGTTTTCGACATTATAAATTTTAGCCTTAGTTCTTAGAGCTAATAGAGCTTGACGCTTAGTCGAATCCTGTACTTCAATCGAAATTCTTTTTGGCGCGCCTGGTCTAGGATCGTAAGAGCGTAATGCACGTTGGATGTCAGTTGGGGAAAGGTTTAGTCCGAGGGTACCCACCACTCGAATTGCCGCATCAGCTGGTTGTTCACCGGGTCGTTCGTCGGCACCAGTAATTTCAACAAAATCACGTATCGATTCCTGTTCACTTTCAGCCAGTCTCATTTCAATGGACTTGATTTTTTTATCTTTTAGAGAGTTTTCCTCCTTTAGCTGGTCTATTTCCTTTTTTAGGCCTAGTACATTTTTTATAGTTTTTAAAAGTTCGTCGTATTGCGAACTAATAAAATCTGCATTCTTTTTAAGTTCGCTCATTTCATTTTCTATTTTCTTAAAAACGTCTTTTTTTAATTCATCAAACTTTTTTTCCATTAGGGACATGAAGTCATCAGATGAAAAACTGATCCTTTCATTGCCATCCGTATTCTGCCTCCCTGATCTTGAATTACTTTTCATTTTTTTTTTTTTTAAGTATAAATTTAAAGATAAATTATTATTATAGTCAGTGGTCACCCTATTACTTAGAAAGTAATTCAATAAGTGCGAGGGAGAATGTAATAACACAGTCGTTTTCCACTGATTAGAGCAGGACGAGAGTTATTGGTGAGCTATAACTGCGTAGAAAATAAACACGTAGATTTTATAATTAACGGTATTATTTATTATTATATTTGACTTCACAGCACAGTTTATTCTTTTAAAATCAGCACAGTTTATTTATCTTTAATAATTTATCCGTGCATTGCCATCTGTTGTTCATTAGCAAAAATCATTGATTTTTAATTTGAATATTATTATTGCTTACTGCCATCTATTGACAAGGTGTAGTATAGATTGTCTTTGCACATGTATATTTATAGTGATAATAAAATGTCAATTTCGCTGGGAAGGATAGTCTTTAAAAAAAAATTAAATTCTCACTTATCTCATGGCGATTTAAATAATGTTGCGGAAAAAAAAGAAGGAAGAGAAAAAAAATCACTTTGGTATCACTAGGATTCGAACCGTGGACCTTCAGATCTATAGGCGGCCACTCTAGCCACTCAGCTATCAGCTACGTTTGGTTTCACGGAAATTATGTGTAATATGACTTTGCACAGGTATATTTATGGAGGATATAAAAAAGTTAGTTTTACTGCAACAATATTGATACACTTCACAATTATTGATTGAAACACTATTTAATCACTGTAAATTTAGAGCAATTTAGTTTCACACGTACGGGTTTCACTTCAGGGTTACGTTTAGCGATGAATTGTGTGGTTATTCCGAGTTATAGATAGTAAATTTTGAATGTATTTGTGGAGCGTTTTTTTTGACATGCACTCAAGTCAACTGCCGAATTCGTCACAAATGATGATGTTACAAAAAGCTAAGGGTAATCGGTTGTACCGGGTCAACGTATACCAGAGTTTAAATCTATTTTTGCTGACCCTTTCAATTCCATTTCCATTGGCAGAGTTAGTAAAAGTCGGTCTATTTGTAGTTTTCATAATGCGACTCACCCAAAATAATCCAGCCAATTCGATCTGATTGCCTAATCATCCGAATATGTCAAAGGAAAAATGTTTATACGGCGTTAGTTCTGTAATATATTTTTTTATTTTTTTTTTATTATAATCTTTGTTTATCAAGTTACATAGGTGATTGTGCTGTGCCTGTCTCACTATGAATTCCTGTGTTGAGAGCAGGCGCGTTTTAGCATAAGTAGTTTAACACAAAAATTAGGATAACAAAAACAATATTATTTATATTAGAATAATTTAACAATAATAATCTAAACAAAAATATGAAAGAGAACAAGACACAGAAAAACAGAAAAAGACAATGGTTGCAACTGGGAAATAATAATTAGTTGATAATAATATTAATTCTAAAATTTGAAAACATGAGATTGACAAATATGACGGCTTGACAGAAGGTGGCAATAGCGAAATTAGTTAACGCGCTCCGTTAGACGGAGAGGTCTGGGTTCGTGTCACAATTGCGACCATTGTCTTTTTCTGTTTTTCTGTGTCTTGTTCTCTTTCATATTTTCGTTTGGATTATTATTGTTAATTTATTCTAATGTAACATATTTCTCTGATGGGAATAACCTTCAAAAACAAAAAAACAAAAAAGGTATAAAAAGAAAGTTTTTCTTATAAAAATTGAATGTTATTTACATTTAGAGTAAAAGTACAAGGACAATCAGCATCGTATCAATGGGAAAGCATGCATTAGGAGGTTCTAAAAATATTTTTATTGTATATGATCTGCCTTTGCTAGTGATCCAAGCTTGGTATCTGATTTGTATTTTACATAACTAATGTGCTGTCTAATGGTCAGTGGAAGTGTTTTATAAAGTTTTGTTGCAAAGTACCTGAAGTTTCTTTGACGAAACGTTGTTTTGGCGAAAGGAATAAGTAAGAGATTTTGCCCTTTGGTTCTCGTATCACGAACAATTCGGATATTGTCAAAAACAGTTCTATGTATGTTTGAATAGATAAGTTAGTATATTTTTTGCATAAAGTTGCCTAATGTTCAAAACACCGATTTAGAATAATTCTTATAATTAGTTTCTGGGCTTTAGAGATCGGATCAATTAATAATCATAATCAGTTTCGGAGTTTTAGTCACCTAAGTATGTCATTTTAAAGTTAAATGTTTTTTATTTGTTCCGTACGCGTTCCTTAACCTAATATATATTAGTTTTATACATTTTCTTTATGTTAATACATCACAAGAGTCCAATCTGCTCCCATCTGGATGGGATATATAAATATACTATGGCATCCCCGATAAGGGTATGTTGTGATGCTGAAGGTAAGCGGGGAGAGGAAGAATATGGGGAAGAGGAATGTAGGAAAGTACCATTCAGATCTAGTCACCGAACACGGCTAAAGCCATTTCACATGACTTTTCAATTCTGAATGGTAGTGTTACACCATGGCAATAGAGAGAGTATTTTCCACCCTGGAACGTGCCGCAAATATACTATACATATATAATTTTTAATTAACCCCAGAAAGATAATTTTATTTTTACCTACCTTAAAGATGATCATACGTCTTAGAGACGTACTGAAGTTTAAAAGTGAATATTTGACATATTCTCATACTTAAACAGTTTAAAGGTAGTTGAATAATTAGTTTATGGTTTTGTTTATATTGTATTTAAAAAAAAAAAACAAAATTCTGTAAGCCTCTTACGAATCAACTACAAAATATTATTTATTAAAAATTGTGTTTGATTTTATGTCTAAATCGTATTATTTTTATATGTTTTGAAAGCATAAATTTTAATCAGTCGTTTTACAAAAAAAATGTGTACCTCTATATATATTTTTTATTTCGCTAAGTCACATTTATACCAACAAATCTGAAAGTTAAACAAAAGGTGTCTTTCGGACTTAAGGCGTTTTTATTTCTCCATATACATATATTGTGCTTACTGTGGTGACTGAGCCGCCCCGCGCAAGCTCTGCTCGGCAACTGAGCTAACTGAGATAGACAGCGCGCTACGTTGCGAAATAAAAAAGACAGCAATTCTTGTGTATCGCTTGCATATTTAAGACGTAGATTATCTTTCTAGGGTTAATTAATTGTGAAATAATACAAATTAATCAAAAAAAAATTATTTGAGCACGCCGGGAATAGATCCCGTGACCCGAGACGAAAGCCTTACTCCTCTCGACCACTGGAGCCAAATGTAACAGTATGAAGTTATAGTTATATAAGTTGGGTAAGGATCTCGACTATCAATTTTATTTGTTTGATTTGTGTTGGATCACAATTTAATGATTTAAAAAAAAAACGAGTGTGCTTTAGACAACTCAACTGAAGTAAAACTTCACTTACTTATAAAAGAACATATGACATTGGGGTGACATTGAAATTGACATAGACATTCCAGACAATATGGTTAATTGCATTTCGCACAGTAGTACACACTCATGCATATTTTTTTCGCTGGGCAAAAGTTACACATGCTCCGTTTAATTTTTTAATGAAATTGATCACCGTTCGCATCGATTACCGTTCGCACCACACTTTTCGTAACAATCACCAAAAACATTAAACAGCTGATGATAACCCCGTGGACACCATTTTTTATATTAATTAAAATTCTTATTTTGTACTCGATTTACTCGAAAACGAAAGCGCAATTAAAAAAAGTTGTACGACGAAAACTTCTAACGTTTTAACATATATATTTAGAAATCCTCGCAGATGAGACTCGGAAACCAAATAATTTGATTCGACCTTCCAGGAAGAACACCGTTTCCTTGAATCGCTGTCCAATAGGAATACGTTTTTCACTCCCACGTCCTTTCCACATCCCTCTGTAGTTCGTAGTTTTTTTCTATCATCACACCATCGCCTCTCAATATCGTCCAGGACCGCAAGAGTCGAACCGTCTATGAGCGAACAAATTTCATATCAGGAAGGTCTGATAAAGGCTGCAATTATCTACATGTTTTGAATTCAATTTTTAAGTAAGGAAGGGATGAGAAGCAAATGCGCATTTTACTTTTTTTCTTCTATTTTTCCCCATTTATGGAAAGTAATGTAATTTTTCTCCCGGAACCCGGTAAGATTTTAAATATCATAAGAGAATTACATTGAACTGTTTGAATTACATAGGTATGTACACCGGTAAAGTTACGCTAAGAGATCAACCTAAAAACTCTACAAGCACAAAGTACAAAGCACATGCACTCTTTTTAGGGTGATTTGCCTATTCAAAAATATATATATATATCGTTACATGGTATAAAATGAAGTCGCTCAAAATGTTAGTGCGCTTAGATCTTTTGTTTTTATTTTCATGCGGTTTTCACCAATAGATATAGTGATTCAAGAGGAAGGTTTATATGTATAATACATGCTTATTATAGTAGAAAAAAGCTAAGAAATTCAAATATTCAATTCAGACAGCGGGCAGCTGGCAAGCGGATGGTGTGGATTTTGTTGGGAAATAGGGTTGTGTTTCGTTAGCCACCTCAACGGGTGGCCGGGTCTGCTAGTATTTAATAAAAAGAACCCACTTACAGGATTTTTTCGGGGAAAAACTTCCCTCAAATACACGACAAACTCTCACGAGCAACTGATAAAGTAATATTGATAGCTATCACTCCATTTTTTTCACATTCTCCGCTCAGAAGGTTTTGTCGTCAAAGCAGTTTTCCTGCCAATCTACCCAAAGTCTCTTTATTCTTCTTAAAACTTCTTTTGTGCTATTTCTACCATAAGTCCCGACATTACATCGCTTTACAAAATGCTATTTACTAAGCTTTTATAGTTCACGAATCACAGCCAAGCCGCAAAATTACTACTGTGGTGACTATTCTCCCAAAGCTTCGAGAAACGTTAACAGTACATTTTGAAATTGTTCTGTGGCGTCTCTGGTAATACCGACGCTTTTCAATCCTTACGACTATTAATAGATAGACGATAGCACCTCCCCATAAAATATATTTTCCCTTATAACTCCTTTTACATTCAACTCCGCCCCCTCCCATCCCCATTTAACGAAAATGCGAAATGAGGATAAGAAATATGGAGATTATTACTTTGAAGATTTACAAGAAAATGGCAGAGCAAATCTTGAAATTTATTATCCCATGTATTATATAGGAATAGTTCCAGTTTATAAATTAACTTAACCACTCCCCGTTACAAGATTTAGGATTAGAACATTATTTATTGTCCACTGTTCATTTGCAATCATTTTCAAGACAGTACAGCTTGACACACATAACTGTGCAGACGGCAGGACGAGGAACTAATGACGAATGAATCGACTACCTTATAAAACCATTTTTTTAACTCTCCCGCAGCCAACTGGGGCCGAAAGTAGACCCCAAAATTACTATCCTTCTTACATCTACTTAAATACACGAAATATATGTTTAGTATTTTAGGTATTCCTGCGCAAAGGATTAATACATAATGTGCCGTTTAAAAAAAATCGTATATCGCAGGAAAAAATATTTTGTCAAATATAGGTAATATACCCTGCCCAATAGGTATGGAAAAATAAGAAAAAAAAAAAAAAAGAAAAAGCGATTTCTACCCATAAAAAAGAAAAATGCACGGGGAGTGAATATGTATTAACAAAATTTACCAAAATTATAGCCACCGGCTGCAAAATTAAGTGTATCACACTGTAACGTAAAAAGCTGACCGGATAACTCCTTTGAAAAATCATAAATAAAATAAATTATTAAATGGGTTACGTTACCTGCTATTTAAAAAAATCACAACTTTAAACGACTTTTTAAAGGTGTTAAAATTGCATGATTTTAAGCTGTCATGGAACCATGTAAAACCAACATTTTTGCTATTTTTTTTCAGAAAAATAAACCTTGGCTTAAGGAGGTAGCGCAACACGACAAACACCCCAAAAATAAAACGCTATTAAGCTTTTGGCCATGAATATCTTTAATGGTACGAGGTATCAATTCAGACTACCCTCCCAGGCAATATTCACCATCAAAGCAGATGTGTATGTGGATGGTAAAATGCATCGAGTTCCCACCCAGAGGTTACGAGAATCCTTGGCTAGTTAAAATCCTCACCGGCCAGGATTTTTCGCCCATACATCGTATAAAATCTCGGAAAGAGTACTTTTGAAGTAATATTTTGTGTATTTATTTTGAACTATCGTTTATTTTATTCACCGAAACACATTCTTTGAACAATAAACTATCGATAAAAAAACATTACTTGTGTTTATTTGATGAATTGATAGGTTTTTTTAAAGTTTTTGTGACCAACCATCGACTGACTTTTGACAGTTCAATCGCGGCAAAATATGACGTTCGTACTTCTTAGAAAATGCTTTTCAAAATATTCCAGTGCTGCCAGATGAATAAAACTTTTGGCGGTATCAACAGTACTGTTGGCGCAATCGATTCTAAGCTTGACTTTCATACAGTTTCTTTATATATTAGGGTCAAAATCGCATATAATTTTATTTTTGTTGATCTCAACGACCGGCGACTGACCGCAACAGGAATACTTTAAAAACTCTGATTTCACTGCGCCAGAGCTCGCCGCTTGAAAGAATATTCTCTATCAGAAAATATGGTTTCTGCTTTAGGGAACTCCATAAATTTAAGCGGGAAATTCATAAAAAATAAGTGGTTTTCTATTTATAGCAAAGGACCTTCGTAATAAATCTCCGAAAATGTTGATTTTAATTCATTAAAATGCAAATTCCCGATGGACTCCAAATCAGCAAAATATCTCTGACGTCACTAGATTCGGATAAAATGGAGAGAAAATATTGTAATTTTCAAATAAATATGCGACCAGGGAGACAGGTTCGTGGATTAGAATAATTATCCAGAATCGTAATTATATTATATTTGAAACCGTTTTCTCCTTACTGTAACTCGGGCGGCGTTTTGTCCATACAAACGTATTCCCCAATTTTCTCACTGGATTTTGACACTGAGTGCAAATGTTTTTTTTAATATAATATAGATATATCGACCACGAGCGTGTCGGTACGCTTTGATTTTTTTGATAAGTTACTTCTTATATAAGTTAGGATTTTTCAAAAATCGTTGAAATTGCCTGGTTTAAACGTAATCAACAGTGTTCAGAATACAAAATAGACAACGTAGGTATTAAAAATAAAAATAAAACGTACAGATAAAGAATATTTTCTTCTAACACATTTCGTAAAAAAATCTTAAAAATCAGTCCAGTTTTTGAGGAGAAAAGTGGTTAGTACAAAACCTCGATTTTAACGATTTTATTTAGTTTAAAATAAAACAATAACTTTGTAAACACCACTTTTATTTTTATATACTTTATGCCGACCGGGTTTCGCTACAACCGTAGCTTCTTCAGGGCAGTATAATACTTTACTAACATTAAGTTACATGTGTTTTAGATAATATATGATTTAACAAAATGGACTGGACTCCTTAGGCCTCGGCAACCCGAATTTCTACCGATTTCTTACATATCTCCCATAAACATTTGAAGTTTTTAAACTCTTAAAAAAATATATTTTATTTTTTAGTATAATGTCTAGATGCTGACCAAGCCGAAACGCAAATTATATCTAATTTCCTTGATATAAAAAAATCGCAAAGTATGCTCCAAAAATTATTAAAAACAAGTCTTTTTCTTTTATCTTATAAATTATATTTATGAAAAAATTCACGATGTTTCTTTAAATGATATTTAAGATGCTCCCCGTGAGATTTTTGCTCTATTTTAAACAAGTCGTGTTTTATTAAACATTTTCGCAATTTTCGCATCGATTTTGTCGCTGTAAATGTTAGCGCGCTCCTCTAACATTCGTAATTTCGTATCTCTCCATCTTCTTCTTTTCGAGCACGGTTGCGGAGCCTAAAGTGAAGGAGGAAGAAGGCATAAGTGTAGATGGAGCATTGGGAAGGGAACGGGAAATTGGGTTCCGTTCCCTTCCCAATTCTCCATCTACACTTATGCCTTCTTCCTCCTTCACTTGAGGATTTTGTTAAATTATATATTATCTATAACACATGTAACTTAATGTTGGTAGAGTATTATACTGCCCTGAAGAAGCTACGGTTGTAGCGAAACCCGGTCGGCATAAAGTATATAAAAAATAAAAGTGGTGTTTACAAAGTTATTGTTTTATTTTAAATTTTAATGTCACATCACAAAGTTACTGCTTCATATGAACAAAGATTTTATTTAGGCTTTATCAGCCTGAGGTGCAATAGTCCTTTTCGCTAGTATTCGTAATTTCCATTCTAATTTTATTTAGTACTAGCTGGGTTACCCGGCTTCGCTCAGGACAATAAGATAGTATTCTGGAATGTTGCACAATGATGTTCCCGATTCCCTATTCCCGATCATTCCACGACATACTCCGCCACTCCTTCCACAACTTTCTATAGCTCTATGGAACCTTCTAGAACTTTCCGGAAGACTGTTCTAGAAATTTCAAGAGGGCAAAACTTTCAGCCCTTATATCTTTAAAAGCACGCCCTTCAGGTAAAAACGGATACCCTTATTCTCTAGGGGGGATAGAGATCTACCACACCATATAACTCCCTTGATCTAACCGGGACTCGTTTCTGAGTTTTTGCGAGCTTCACGTTTTTTTTTTACTTTCTTTTATAATATATGCCAAATAAATAAAATGTTACTCCTCACATGTCCTTTCCCGTGCGTTCCCCTCCAGCGTTCCACTTCCACCTTCCCCACCACCGCTCTCCCGCTCTCCCCTCCCGCCAACCCCCCTGGCACTGCATTTCTTGACTCCTCTCCCGCCCGGCCCGTAACCGAAACTTTTTTTTATAATACTAACAATTTTAAACTCGTGATATCTTTCTAATTAAATATCTGAATTGAAAAATTCAAAAAGTTAAATAAAGGTATTGAAGCTGTCTTGAAAATGAAGTAATTTATTTTGATAAGGATTACAACCAAGATACAAATAAAGAGCCTTTTCAAGCGGCGACATTTAAATTAATTTTTTAAAATAAAAGAATACTTATTGTGGCATAACCATAATAGTTAGACATATGCTGTCGCGACCTTTTTTGTAAATAATGGTGTGTTCTATAAAGTCGTAGTACATTATTTTATTCTATCATCAATAGTTTTCGCAGCGCACGCGATTTAAAGAATATTTTAGGTAATTTTTTTACACCCTGGGTTACATTATTGAAGTTTTAGTAAGGATTCCTAATTTTTTTGAAAATATAATATAGCCTATGTCACTTGGGGATAGTGTAGCTTCCCAACAGTGAAAGAATTTTTCAAATCGGTTCAGTAGTTTCGGAGCCTATTCGATGCAAACAAACACACAAACAAACAAACAAACAAATCTTTCCTCTTTATATAGTGTGTTAGATTGGTAATAGCGAAAGTGACAGAAACAGTTTGGTGACATACCTGTTATTTTAATTTCTCGGGGACCGGGTCTTCTCTTAAGAAATGCTCGAATTTACGTGGCAGTAAAGCGTGTTCGCGACGTTTGTTGACTTAGCAGGGGTGCCCGGGTTTATGGGGTTATGTTTGTCCGGGTCTTGGCGGTGGATGCATCTGCCCAGCGATCGAGAGAGACTGGTTGAGGGAGGCCTTTTGACCCATCGCCTTGCAACGCAGTTAGAGTGATGGGTTCATACGTCCGTTACTTCCGGACACACGGGCCCCCAAATTTATACCCACCCCTCTTTATCTCTATTGCAATTCCTCTCTCTACCTCTCCCTCATCTTCCACCCCTCTTCTGCGTGTCCTTTCTCATGCGTCCTCGTTCCCACCCCCCTTTTCCTACCTCGTCCCTTTCCAATCCCGCGTTTCCCTCCAACCTTCCCCGCCTTCCCCTCTCCCACGTCCATCCATCCCGCGACCCCCTCTACTGCATTCTAATGAAGTACACACATTAAAAAAAAACCTCGCGAGCTACTTAAATTTTTTATACAAATTTCATAACGCCAGAGCTCACCAATATACGTAGAAACCATCGCGGGCATGTGCACAATAATTCACCAAAGTTTCTTCGAAAATAGGTGAATGCTATGGATAACAATTTCATAATGCCAGAGGCCAGAGCCCACCATTAGGTATGTACAGAAACCTTCGCGCACAAATCACCAAAGCTTCAATGGTTTAGGAAAACAGGGGACAAAGAACGAAACATCTATTTTTAATAATTAAGATATATACAGAAATTCCCAATCTTCCTATTCTCCACCTCCTTCCCCTCCCCACTATCTTCTACCACACAACATACCCAAATTAGGGATGCCATAGTGTCACTGGATCCAGATGTTTGGGAGTAGTTGGGACTCTTGTGCGGTACTCATAGGAAAAAGGAAAAGTGAAACTTAACTGCGGCCAAATGGGCACTACTTCTATCAGTCTACTTTTTCAGCGGTGTAACCAAAGGTCAAAAGCTAATGAAATTTTCTATTTTGGAAGGGATTTGTTTAATGTGATTGTTATTGTAGATTTAATAAGTTGTTTTGAAAATAATTTACCTAAACCGTCATGCGTCATTTGAAAAATAATCCTTCCCTTGCGTGCGGAGTCATACTCCATATTTAACATCATTATCTTCAGACCGACGTAGTTGGGCCCAGTTGGAGAGTAAAATTTGTATTTATATACTAGAGAGTTCCCGGTATGCGTTGCTATACCACTTAATAAAGAAATTGTTTCTCCCTGCGTGTCATTTTCCTTTCGTCCCGTTCCACTTCCGCATTCCCTCACTCTCCCGCGACCCCTTCCCCGCACGCGTTCCCACTCCACCTTCCCTCACCCCCTTACGAACCCCCCCTCCCTAGTTCCCGCTCCCATCCCGCATTCCATACATTTAGTCCCGGTACATTCAGTTTTCAAATAGCTCGCGTGCCACCCATTGCAATTTTTTTATACAAATTTCATAATGCCAGAGCTCACCAATATATATAGAAACTATCTCGGGCATGCACACATCAAATCCCCAAAGTTTCACCGCAATCGGATGAATGGTTAGCAACAAATAATTTCATGACACCATAGCTCATTATTGTATACTAGCTTTTACCCACGGCTTCGCTCGCATAGTATTAGTGGGAAATTACTGGCATAATTATTGGCATAATTGTTATTATTCTTGCTATTTTGTCTAATAGAAAATAATTATTGTTAGACAGAAAATTTCAAAATTTGAGAATGACATTTCGCAAATTAAAATTCTATTTTAGAAAATATTTAAATTATAGAAATAGAAATTTATTTTAAGTACCTACTCCCTTTATTAGTATTTTATTCATATTTGAATCCAGAGTAACCTAATCAAATAAGAAAATGACAGTCCACTTCAAACGCTATGCTTTATAGCAACGTTATGCTTTTTGTTCGGAGAATAAACATTTTTAGAGATATGTAGATATTAACTACGACGCCAAAAAAGTACTCTTTTTAATCACAACAAAGCACTCTTTTTAAGCCTAAAATTTAAAAAAAAAACATTGTTTCCAAGGTAACAATTTGTTTGACGTTTGCAATAACTCGATTTTGTTAGGGACAGAAAACGTATGATACATAATTTCATAACGCCACAGCTCATTCATAACGCCAGAGCTTACCAATATATAAAGCCATTGTTACTCGCAAATAATGTAGCTTTCGATTAGTGAAAGAATTTTTAAAATCCATTTGATATTTATTGCGTGAAAGAGTAAAATCCAACCATCCAACCATCCAACCATCCAACCATCCAACCATCCAACCATCCAACCAACCATCCATACAAACTTTCACATTTATAATATTAGTAAGATAGAAACCATCGCGGGTCCCCAAAGTTTCATCGCAATCGGATGAATGGTTTAGCAACGCATAGACACACCTCATACATCCCCAAACACATTTTGATTTTTATTTGTAAAGATATGTACATAAAATAAAAACATATTATACGATATTGTAAATTAAAAAATGTTGCTGTTTATTGTTTTCTCTTAATTAACAAGCTCAATATAAATTTGATCAAGGTTCGGATTAAGCAAATGTAAAGTAATCAATTAAATAAATACCACGAAAATTAAAAACTGAACTGTTGTTGTGTTTAAGACTTATACTTTGAACAATAAAATGCAAGGCCGGATTATATGAAAATAAATGCCTCGGGCTCTACTAACTGGGTAAGTACTGTAGTACGTGGTACCTACGTGCAACGGAAAATATCAGAGTTGCAGTTTTTTAAAGCGAACGGTTTCTAAATAAATTTTTAATAAATAAAATGAAAATGACCATTTGATACGTTTCCAATTTTCTTTAATTAATGACACCAAAATTTCATCTGATCATAAGATTTGTCACTAAAAGCCGCTGTTCCCAATCCTACTAATCAACTGCTAAGCCGAAACTACGGCTCAACACTGCCCAAAAGCACAAATACGCTCTCTCGACTGAGCAAAGCAAAGTTATAAAATGTGTCAACAGAGTGGCGCCAACGCCTCGAGACACGGACGCTACGCCACGGCGGCAAAAGTTAAACTGACACTTTATTTTTAATATATTTTATACGTTTTTTTTTAAAATATAAAATGCAAGATTATGGATAACAGTATTTAAAAGAAGTAAAGTGTGTTATTAATAAATACAATATTTAACTCTTTAATAACATCGAAAGTTTTTACTTTGATGCCATTTTGAGTCGGTCCAAAGTGGGCGGGGTAGTTTAAGATAATCAACGATAAAATATTTGGGAGCAATGAAAATCGAGCGTTACCCTTAAAATACTTATAAATCGCTTGGCTTATTGAAAACTCAGATTGGTCGATCGAAAAGTTGGGAACAACGGACTAAGTGCTTAAATATCGACCTATGTACATTAACACGGATCTGTTTTGTCGGAAGTTCAACATATTTATGAACGCATCCGAAAACTAAAAACTTGGAATTTTGTAATTCGAAATAAACATATAATTGCAAAATATTTTTTTTTTAATGCAAACACAAGAATGTTTTAAAAATGACACAACTAACGTTTTTTTCAACTAAAATTAATGATAACGAGAAAAAATAAAAACACAATCATTTTTTATTGGCAAATGTATAATAAACGTCATCCTTAACTCACTTTTTATGCTAAAGCTATCTGACTGTTGGTGGCGTTCAAACTACTCAAATTTAAGGATTTTGGATTTAAGGATAATCTACCCCATAAGCAATAATTTATTTAAAAAAGCATAATGTAGGGATGTGCAAGTGATTAAATTTTATTAGATTTATTTGTGTTATATCACAATTTATTCATTTAAAAATAATATATAGTATATTTGCGGCACGTTCCAGAGTGGAAGATACTCTCAGTATCGCCTTGGTGTAAGACCACCATTCAGAACTGAAAAGTTGCTTGAAATGGCATTAGCCGTGTTTGGTGATAAAGATCTGATCTACTTCCCCACCCTCCTTTTCACTATCTCCTTCCCCTCACCACTACCTTCAGCCTCACAACATACCCCAGTTGGGGATGCCATAGTCTCACTGGCTTCAAACGGGAGCAGTTGGGACTCTTGCGCGGTATTCATATAAAAAAATAAAAAAAATAAAAATCTAAAATGACCTCCCACAACGCATCGCCATAGATGATAGGATTTTTTTTCCTTAGGGTCTCCTGTGCGGAGAAAAGGTAACATTAACGCCACTCGCGTTTTCTTTCGTCACAGGACAAGAGTTTGATTAGGATTAAGCAAAAGGCTATAAAGTTTAAGCTTTATTTTAAAAACAGGACCTTTAGGACTGTCGTTCTCAATCTAGCTACAGGCGAAGGGATTATTCTTCCTCGGGGTAATTGAATAAAAATTGTTTTCAATTTGTAAAGGCACTGAGACCCATCTGCGTGCACTGTGTGCTGCGCAATGTGCATGCTACTTCCCGGAAGAAAGGAAATGCAATGGCGAACTTACTAAGGATTCTGACTTCATCAAAAATGTAAAGTATTTTTATATGGTTTTGTAATGCGAATATACTTAGCTACCGCCGGGATGACGTTTATCCAGGTACTACCTCCACCAAAACATCCAACTGTATATAATATATCAATGTTTCTAAATGTCACATTATGACATTCACCAGAAATAAACATATGATTAAGTACTCTTATTCACTCCACGACGAACCTGTCATCTTTGAAACGGAATGAAAAGATCTAGTCCTTTCGTGACTTTTTTTTATTTTTTTAATAACGAATGTTATTTTTTTTCTCTCACTGATTCTCTTTAATATATTCTCGAATTCTCCACTCTCTCTCTACGACTTAGTATAATTTAATATATTGACAGTCAAATCTCTGATTGTAAAGTTACAATTAATAAAGTTACAATTAATACAGAACACAAGTGTTTTAAGGATAACCTACAAAAATCTCTCCTCCCAGTACGCCCATCTTGGCGTTGAAACGAAAGAGGTCAAAAACGCAGCGTTAGCCTTACAACCTGACTGGAGACTTCCCGAGACCTCGCCAGGATGCCTACTTCATTCAAATAACATTTGTTCATATCATTGATCGTCTTAGACGAAGTATGATACAGTTAAAAAAGACCGAACCGGATATAGACACCTTGGCGCAGTGGTTAGCGCAGTGGCCCGGAAAGCCGAAGGTTCTGGCTTCGAGTCCCAGAGGATTCTTGGATTTTACTGATTTTTCTTTTTCCAGATTTTCGATGTCTTAAAGTATCCACAAATATGCTCAAAAATATCCACTGATATTAATTTTGATCAAAAATATCCTTAAAATATCCATACGGGCATTTGCTTTGTGGGATTTTTTTGTTACTTTATGTAATTCAGTTTCCGGTCAGTGGTTGAGTGGGCATCGCGTTTCGGTCCCACCCAGGCATTCCGTGTTCGATTCCTTGGCTGGCTAATTCCTCCATCGCGACTCAAGCAACATTTTCGGCTTACTGTGGTGGTAGTAGGAGATTTTCAAATATTGTTGGGTTATTCGTAACCCAGAAATGTTTGTCTTTCTTTAAAAAAAAAGTGCTTTAGAGTACTTTAGACTACACGACTGAAGTAAAACCTCAAGACAAACCTCGCCCCATGAAACCCGGTAACCCTGCTAAGTTACTAAACGTAGCGAATGGGCTGACCTATTACCTAGGGGTGACATATGACATTAAGGTGAAATATGACCATGGGGTGACCCACGACCTTGGGGTGACCTACTACCTTGGAGTGACCTACGACTTTGGGGTGACCTACGACTTGGGGTGACCTATGACCATGGGGTGACCTACGACTTGGGGTGACCTATGACCATGGGGTGACCTACGATCTTGGGGTGACCATCGTTATCCTCATCCTCATCCTCATCCTCATCCTCATCCTCATCCTCATCCTCATCCTCATCCTCATCCTCATCCTCATCCTCATCCTCATCCTCATCCTCATCCTCATCCTCATCCTCATCCTCATCCTCACCCTCACCCTCATCCTCATCCTCATCCTCATCCTCATCCTCATCCTCATCCTCATCCTCATCCTCATCCTCATCCTCATCCTCATCCTCATCCTCATCCTCATCCTCATCCTCATCCTCATCCTCATCCTCATCCTCATCCTCATCCTCATCCTCATCCTCATCCTCATCCTCATCCTCATCCTCATCCTCATCCTCATCCTCATCCTCATCCTCATCCTCATCCTCATCCTCATCCTCATCCTCATCCTCATCCTCATCCTCATCCTCATCCTCATCCTCATCCTCATCCTCATCCTCATCCTCATCCTCATCCTCATCCTCATCCTCATCCTCATCCTCATCCTCATCCTCATCCTCATCCTCATCCTCATCCTCATCCTCATCCTCATCCTCATCCTCATCCTCATCCTCGTCCTCGTCCTCGTCCTCGTCCTCGTCCTCGTCCTCGTCCTCGTCCTCGTCCTCGTCCTCGTCCTCGTCCTCGTCCTCGTCCTCGTCCTCGTCCTCGTCCTCGTCCTCGTCCTCGTCCTCGTCCTCGTCCTCGTCCTCGTCCTCGTCCTCGCCCTCGTCCTCGTCCTCGTCCTCGTCCTCGTCCTCGTCCTCGTCCTCGTCCTCGTCCTCGTCCTCGTCCTCGTCCTCGTCCTCGTCCTCGTCCTCATCCTCGTCCTCGTCCTCATCCTCATCCTCATACTTATCCTTATCACTCCCCAAGTCAAGCGTGCGTAAAGGCCCGACCGTTCGCCTCACCCGATCATCGTTTGCATCGATTACCGTTCGCATTAAATATATATACACCTTTTACACCAGCTTACCCACCATGTCGAGCGTGCGAAAAGAAGTTTTACTTCAATACCACTTTAGCGCTAAAACTGACCGCGTCTATATTCCGTTTGCCGGGCGATTTTTATTATATTCGTATATGTTATACTTATATTCGTGGTGATATACTACACGCTATTAACACAATATTGGTTTATGTATTCCATTAAAATTATTTTTATTTTGGCTTTGGCGGTATTCCCGACAACAACTAATTAATTTTATGAGACGTTACTAAGTGATTTACAACATTAAATGATGATAATATTGCGATGCTACGATTCTAATTTGCATTTCGTACGTAGGACAAGAATGCGCGTTGGCCTGGGATTGTACTAATGCTTACGTTGCGTGTATGGGTCCAGTGTGTCTTACTTTTATCCTACCGTGACTTGAGTAGAGAGGACTTGATTATAGGGTGCACTCCGTACAATATAATGTAATTTACCTCACACAACTGGTGTCCGGTTTCGACACCGAACAGCTATTCTCTAGAAGTGTGATCAATGTATAATATCTACTGGAAATAAAACTGATTTATACAGATTTGTACTTAATTTACTTTAAACAATGTAATAAAATCTTGGTCTCCGGTTAAATGTTTGTTTTAAAAACAAACAAAAACAAAAAAAATTCCCATGTTGTCACTCCGCCAAGAAACTGCCCAACAACCCTAAGCAGGGTTGTTACACTGAATTGGAACAATGCATCAAATTTATATCTAATATTCAAGTTCTGTTACTATCCAAGTACTGTCAAACAGCCGGCCTGTGATGGAATACCAGAGACCAAATTTAATATCATCTTCATTTTTACTCCAAATATGGTCAAAATCAGGTACGTCTTACCCGTAACCTGGGTTAGGTTAGGTAGTACAGTCTAAGTACAGGCAGTGGCGGCTGGTGTTCATAAAAATAGGTGGTGCGCTAAAATAATAATAATAATGGTCTTTATTTCAAGATGTGGGAAGGTGAGTGCAATCCCACACATCCCATAGAGATATCCCATAAATCTTGGACCTACCTACTCTAATTAAAATAAATTCAATTATGAAAAAATCCTACATATTTGTAAATTAGGTCGATCCTCCATTATCTCTGGGTGCATGCAACACATTGAGTCTAAATTAATTTTATTTATTAAGATAGATTAAATTCTTTTAAAGTTTAACAACATCGTTCAATCTAAACAGATGTCATAAGGATTGTGAGGAACAACTCACTGAAAAAGCATTCCATATTCCATTATTTTAAAAGAGTTCTAGTAAAATAAATATTGATCCATCACCATTTGTAAAGTCGCCGCGATTGTAAATTCAAATTTAATAACAGTTGACTCCTATCCAGAAAATTGTATGTAGATACTTATTGGCACGAAAATCGAGTTAAAAAAAATGTTCAGTTTATCACACATCCGAAAGTCTTCCTTACGCTCTGAAACTCTAATGAAATATATACTGTCATAACTCATAACAAATAATGTCCGCAATGTTTATGTTGTTATGCTGTTGTTGGTCGATGCTGAGTGAAACATAGCATGAAAAAGAGTAGATATTAAAATAAAGACACGATATGGATAATAATATGACACAATCGTGTCCCCGTTTTACATGCTACAGAACGAACCATTCCTTTTGACGTGGTGGAAATTTTTGGATCGTCACCCGCGATTTCGTAAAATTTGCAAAGCATTCAACCTACCTACGATTTTGGCTCATTATAGAATTATAAAAGAACTCCTGTGATCGCTTTGCAAAACGAACCACCACTCTGAATATAGGCACACAACGATCTGCTTTGTCACGCGCGCAGTCCAATAGGCACCTATATTACGCATGCATTATAACCGAGTGTATATTGTGAACTGTGATGAGGCGTGTCGGAAATAAGTATGTTTTTTGGCGCTCGGGAATTTTTAGATTTAAATTAATTAATTAGATTAGATTTAAATTAATAGATATATTTTGGGAGTGCGGCGCTCCTCCGCACCTTAAAGCTGGCCGCCACTGAGTACAGGTCAAATATATATATATATATATTTTTTTAAATTTGTTTTTTATTTAATTCTTCAAACTTCGCAAAATGATGTTTTTTATTTATTTTTTATTTTTTTCATTTTTAATATATTATTATTTTTTGGTAGAAAGCAGTCACTGTGGTTTGACATATTTAATGAAATAAAACAATTAGGTACTTTTTTTATAACTACGATTTTTTTTTTATACTGACCGGTTTCACTTAACACAGGTATCATCGGGATATAAATTAAACTGATCAAAAATACATTGTGTGAGCTTATATACCTAGACATATAGAAAGAGACAAAGTGTAAGTTAAAGCAACATTAGATAAACGAATGATTATTTATTTATTTATTTGTAAGAAACAGCTTTTTATAAAGACCAGTAAAAACAGTCCACCAACTATCAGTAAAGAACAGTAGAGCTTTCTTAGAGCGCATTGACACGCCCACAGCACGCTTTTGTCGGATTATATCTTCGGTGGTTTTCCCAGATGTTTGACGTGGCTAAAGTTAGAAGGCAAAAGCTAAGAGTGGGAAGAAAGTATAATAAAGAGGGTGGCATCTTAACTCTGACGTCGTTGATACTGAAAAATGCTTTCAGAGGACAAGATATGACGTCAGCTGCTTATGAAATTCAGTATCTTCAATAACACTTGGTTAATTTCTAAAATATCTTTTTTTTATTTTCTTTTTTTTTATTTATTAACCAATACATATAGTATACAATTAAACAAAATATATATAATATATAATATTGGTGGTAACAATACTAACAATACCTCCCTAATTGAGAAATTCTCGTGTTTAGAGAGGGAGCACTATCAGGTAGACAGTACTATACATACTTGACAGTTGTTACAATTTGGATGTATGTAGAACTACTTTTTTTTAATATATACAATGAATAATAAGTTTGAATTTTTTTTTTTATGCATCATTTGTTTAATATTAAATGCAAGACTCTCGACGAGCAATCCGAATAATTATTTGAAAATAATTCAAAATGAGCATTCATTTTTTTGTAATAATTCTGTTTTGTAAAAACTTTTTAAGGTTATATTATTTTTTCACATTAGTTTCGCACAGGAGGCCCCGAGAAAAATTATTCATTAAATAATCCTAATACTATTTAATATTATTCATTAAATAATTTTTAAGCACAGATTATGGATATCACACTTCGTTTCAACAATTACTATAAGAAACAACTATATACTGTATATAGACGTACACAAAATAGGTTATTAGATTAGGTTGTTGGTTCTAAGTAATTCATGCGTATTTAGAAAAACGAAAATTCGCAAATGTCAATCCATACAAAAAAAAAATGGCGGCAATGGAGATGTTTTGTTTGGGAAATTTTTATCTTTGAATGAAAATAGAATTTTAATGTTTATTTTTCCGTCAGTCACGACTGAAACCGATGTTTCTTTTGGTAATTAAGTTCAAAAGTAGTTTACTTTTCAAGACCAATGGCTATTAAAAGTGTAGCGGCATGTGGCGGCTTATGGATTATTTACCAATTATTTTCCTCAGGGCCGATGTCATCTTTGGGGATGCTGTGTGGAGGGTCTTTTTAAAAAAAGGTAGGTGGGTAGGGAACTCAGGATCAGTGTGTCCAGGAGTAACGGGCATATGATTTTTACTCCAAATATGGTATAAGTATGGCGAAGTTCCGAGAAGTCTCACCCGATCCGACCTACCATGAAGTTGGTGGGCAGACGCATCCACCGCCAAGACCCGGACAAACCTCACCCCTGTTAAATAACCAAACGTAGCGAACCACTTGGGGTGACCTGTGGCAGGGGTGCAATTTTTCCAATAAATGGTTCCCGGGGCGGCGGTACCCAAACCCGCCTCCCAAATTGAGTAATGGACCTTTTCAACGATTTCCTCGGAAAAACCTAACGTAGATAGTGAAGGGTCTGCATACGCGGCGACCGGCCAACTCAGAATGAAACCAACTCAGAAGCACCTCGGAAAGGTCATTAAGAGTGATGATAAAAAAAATTTAAGAAGGTTAAGTTAGGTTAGGGTTACCGGCTATTTTAAAATTATTTTTTCATAGATTTTAATGACCTTTCTGAGGTGTTTATGAGTTGGTTTCATTCTGAGTTGGCATAGAACCTCCATAGGCAGCATCCAACTTTGCTTTTATTTCTCTGTATGTTTTTCCATACAAAAATAAAAAGCGAATTACGAATCGTTGTTGCTCTTTTTCTTTTTCTATTTTATCGAAAAACAAAAAAACGCGTGTGTGGCGACAGCCTACCAAATAAAAACTAACCGATGAATCAGTCTGAAATTTAGTATGGTGTCGTTTGACAGATGTCAGAACACGACGGCAATATTAACTTCCCTCAGCAACGCCACCTGCCTTTAAACACGGTTAAGGAGATCCAGTAGTACAGGAAAAAATCGAAATCGGAATTCATGCCCCTTTATGGGAGGAGTTTAAAAATGCTTATGAAAAAGCTTTTGGAAAGGTTGGAAAAGATATTTGAAAATTTTTTTACATATTGATTTCGTAAAGGCCTGTAAAAATCATTAATTCCTTATTTTATGCATTATTTATTGTAATAAAATGGAATTTTTAAATTGATTTCACGAAAACAAGCGGCGCGGAGCCTAACACGTCATTTCTCCGCTCCGTCCGGAGGAGTAGTGACAGAAAATAAGGGCGGCCGCCAATCGTTCTTCGGTGGACGGTGACGGTATAAGGTTCACTTTGAAATTACAAATTCGTCGATTGCCGTATTGTCGCCGTGATGTCAAAAATAACAACGCGAAAATGCATATTATATTTTATTTTGTGAGGGTCGGGCGTAAATTTCAATTTTTTTGCGATTATCATAAAAAAACTAAATTTCCCACATTAAACAATAAAACCATATCCGAAAAGAGGTTTATAAATAGGAGAGTTTGGACTTTTAAAGTGTTTTTTATAGACCTTATAATTTAATTTTTTCTAGGCTTATTAAAAGACTTATTTTATATAATTACTTAAAAATGACCGATATTTTTAAGGGCCAATATATGTTCTACACGCAGTATTTAATTGAAGCATCTATAATACTTCTAAGCGATCAAATTTTCAAAACAAAAACGTATGATTTAGTATTGCTTCATCTTAATACTTATTGATCGACCTACGTATTTAACAATTGTGTTTTAATTCTACTCAATATTTCGCTAGGAAAAGCTTCAAATCTATCCAAAGCATATTTTAATTTATTTATAATGTAAACAGATTCGTAGGAAAGGTTAATCTAAAATAGTGATTCAGCAGTAATCTTCGCATTATTGTATACGTACTACGAAGCTATCGGATATATATAAAGAATCGATTTCCCGCCCCATTACATTAAAGAAATTTCACACAGGTATAGCACGCAACATGTAGATTTGTAGAAATGTAGAAATCTAGAATCCACAAACCAACGGTGCTTTGTATGAGAAATGTGAATTTCAACGTGAAGCATTGTGCATGGAAAATTCTCGCGGAATTGAATATCTGAAGTGTTTTGTCAATATAAATGATGTGGAAGTATTCCGTTACTTGTACAGGGTGTGTCAGTTTGAACACGAGTTTTAATTTATTTTATGTATGTTAGTATTTTTTAAAAAATATGTAAAATTACTTTAGTATGTATGTAGTTAGTTACAATGGGAAAAAATAAAGGAAAAAAAAGTCCTTAGTAAAAAAAAATCTTTTTTTGAAGTAAAACTTCTTTACGCACGCTTGACTTGGGGGTAAGCTGGTGATTGCGTTACGAAAAGTGTGACATGAACGGTAATCGATGCGAACGGTGATCGATGCGAACGGTGATCGGGCGAGGCGTACATACTGCACAACTAAGGTAAGGCGGAGGTACATACTAACCCAAGGCCGTAGGTTACCCAAAGGTCGTAGGTCACCCCAAGTCGTAAGTCACCCCAAGGTCGTAGGTCACTCCATGGTCGTAGGTCACCCCACGGTCGTAGGTCACCCCAGGGTCGTAGGTCACCCCAGGGTCATAGGTCAGGTTTGTTTTTGGGGTGTTATGCCGTGTTGCGCTACCTCCTTCTTTAGCCGATGTTTCGGACAGCGTTGCAGTGTCCATCATCAGGGCAGATCCGGTAGATCCGATCACACATCGTTGGATCTACCGGATCTGCCGTGATGATGGACGATGCAACGCTATCCGAAACGTCGGCTAAAGAAGGAGATAGCGCAACACGGCATAACATCTCAAAAACTAACAATAAAAATGCTTTTGGCCGTGAAAATCTAAAAATTTATCATAACTGACTGTAGGTTTTAGCTTTTTTTTAAAAAAAATATTTATTAACCAAGATAATATAAGCACAAAAGCACTTTTTTTTTTACAGTTTGAAGTACCTACAATTTCTTTTAGTATTATTTTTTTGGTATATACCACCTCACTAGGCTGAGCCTGTTCCGAGGAATAAGTACAGAACCTAAAGCATTTAGTTTTTATTCCACAGAGGGCAATGATACTTAGTTGTTCACAGGCAAATTACTTTTCAAACACGTACATTTGTAATTTTTTTCATTCTGTCGGTTACTTACTGTCACACCTGTGTTATTCCGTTCCCCGACTGTGTTTATCACTTCCTGGTAGAGAACTTGCCATTCCTAGGTAAATGGAGCGATACTACGGCACGGGTATTACGTTATCCACTCTGATAGGAACACCATTGCGTTGGGTTTCCTTAGGAATAGGCAGATAAATTCAGAGTGCCACACATATCGAACCTGAATGCTGGATATTCTTTGGTATGGCAACAACAAGCGACTTAATATTTTTGATAAAAATTTCTGGCTCAACCAACAATTCGTGATCGAAAAAAGTTACTAGAAATGGTTCAAGTAGAAGACTTGAAGACTTCACATGATAGGCGAAATCACACGAATTCATATGACTTAGTAACGCCTCAATATGTTTATTAAATAAAAATAAAGTTAACATCATTTACAGAAAATGTGTTAAAATGTACATAGTAGGTAATAACAAAATCCATTCTTAATCATTGGAAAAGGTATAAAACAAATTCCTTCGATACATCAATTTTAAAACGAAAATTCCAATCGAACTTATAAATTACTAGCTGGGTTACCCGGCTTCGCTCAGGACAATAAGATAGTGTTCTGAAATGTTGCTCAATGATGTTCCCGATTCCCTATTCCTGATCATTCCAAGACATACTCCGCCACTCCTTCCACAACTTTCTACAGCTCTATGGAACCTTCTAGAACTTTCCGGAAGACTGTTCTAGAAATTTCAAGAGGGCGAAACTTTCAGCCCGTATATCTTTAAAAGCACGCCCTTTAGGTAAAAACAGATACCCTTATTCCCTAGGGGGGACAGAGATCTACCACACCATATAACTCCCTTGATCGAACCGGGACTCGTTTCTGAGTTTTTGCGAGCTACACTTTTTTTTGGACTTTCTTTTATAATATATGCCATATTCAAATAAATAAAATGTTACTCCTTGCATGTCCTTTCCCGTGCGTTCCCCTCCGGCGTTCCACTTCCACCTTCCCCACCACCGCTCTCCCGCTCCCCCGTCCCGCTAACCCCCCTGGCATTGCATTTCTTGACTCCTCTCCCGCCCGGCCCGTAGCCGAAACTTTTTTATAATACTAACAATTTTAAACTCGTGATCTCTTTCTAATTAAATATCCGAATTGAAAAATTCAAAAAGTTAAATAAAGCTATTGAAGCTGTCTTGAATATGAAGTAATTTATTTTGATAAGGATTAAAACCAAGATACAAATAAAGAGCCTTTTCAAGCGGCGACATTTAAATTAAATTTTTAAAATAAAAGAATACTTATTGTGGCATAATCATAATAGTTAGACATATGCTTCTATAATCAATAGTTTTCGCAGCGCACGCGATTTAAATAATATTTTAGGTAATTTTTTTACACCCTGGGTTACATTATTGAAGTTTTAGTGAGGATGCCTATTTAAAAAAATATATATAATATAGCCTATGTCACCCAGGGATAGTGTAGCTTCTCAACAGCGAAAGAATTTTTCAAATCGGTTGAGTAGTTTCGGAGCCTATTCGATGCAAACAAACACACAAACAAATATTACCTCTTTATATAGTGTAATAGTAATAATAATGTTGGAAAAAATCTTGCGAAAAATATTCATAAGCCTTCTAACCCGGAAAAACATAAAAATAAAAATTTACAGAAACGTAATATACTTTCAACATTCGAAACAACAACAGAATGTGAAATCTTAAAAATAATAGAAAATATGAAAGGAGGTTCGTCTCCCGGTTTTGATTCTATTACGGCACATATGTTAAAATCTATGAAATCTTACTTAATTAAACCTATCACTCATTTAATAAATTTAAGTTTAACAAAAGGGATATTTCCAATGAACTACAAAAACACAATAATCTCACCTATTTACAAATCTGGAGATCCACACCAAGTAACAAATTATCGCCCAATCTGTCTAATTTCTAATATAGGAAAGATCTTTGAAAAAATAGTAAAAAAACAGTTGGTAAATTTCCTAGATAGTAATAAAATAATACACAAAAACCAGTTTGGTTTTATAAAATCACTCAGCACACAAGATGCTATTGCTAACGTAACTTCATACATTTACGAAACAGTAGATAAAGGTAAAAAATGTGCGGGTATATTTATTGACCTCAGAAAGGCATTCGATAGCATATCTCATGAGATGCTATTAAAAAAATTAAATAATATTGGCATAAAAGGCAACGCGATTAAATGGATCACCAACTACTTAAAAAACCGCCCACAAGTGGTAAAAATCAATCATGTTAATAGCGATCAAGAGCTTTCAAGCTTTGGAATCCCCCAAGGTACAGTGCTTGGACCAATCCTATTTACTATATATGTAAACGATATTTTTTTTCAAACTTTACATGGTCAAATTACATCATACGCTGACGATACAGTATTAATAATAAGTGGAAAGACTTGGGAAAATGTAGAATTAAAGGCCATAGAAGACATTAACACGCTTAAGAATTTTTTCGACACTAATTTACTATCACTAAATAGTGAAAAGACATTTGTAATTCCATTTGCAATACATTTAAACGATGCTCCCAAAAATTTTAACATTGTCATACATGAAAATACTAAAATTCACAGCCAAAACTACTGCAAATCAAACTGTACAATATTAAAAACCACAAATAAAATAAAATATCTAGGAGTAATTATTGATAAAAATCTGAAATGGAAGGAACAAATATGTCAAGTAGTAAACAAAATTAGAAAATTAATATACATATTTTTAAGAATTAGAAATTTTTTGTCAATAAAAAATCTATATTTAATCTACCATGCCTTAGTTCAATCCACTTTACAATACGCTATTATTAGTTGGGGATCCGCATATAAATGTAACCTTGTTCCAATAGAAATTGTACAAAGAACAATTATTAAAATTATATTAAAAAAATCCTTGGACTACCCAACAGAACGCCTATTTGATGAATTCCAAGTACCTACATTTAAAGATTTATATATTAAAAATTCATTAATTCAAATTATAAAAGAAAAAGATAAATATCAATTTTTAAACGAAAACAGAACGCGACTTAAACATGTTTTTATATGCCCAAAACTAAATACGTCTTTTGCACAACACCATTACACTTACCAGGGAAGAACTTTTTTCAATCGCCTACCAGAAGAAATCAGAAGCATTAATGATAAAACCCAATTACTGCTCTCTGTCAAGAGACATTTTAAAAATATTCTGAAGAAAAAAACTAATGCCACTTAATTATCCTACATATATCCTTAGTTTTCCAAAATATTCTTTCTTTTATTTAAATGTATACATATATACTTAGTTTTCCATAATATCCTTTATTTTCTTTAAATATATACTATTATATACTATTGCAACACACATATATTTATGTAAATGAATTATTTAAGTACTAAGTAATAACCACATTTATGTACACTCCTTTTCCATACACAAGCAAATGCTTTAAATGGAAAAGTAGTAAAAAACCTAAGATGTAAAATTATCATTTAGCAACATGTAAAACATATTAATGAAAATAAAAAATAATTAAAAAAAAAAAAAAAAAAAAATAATAATAATAATGTAATAAGAAGAAGTAGATAATAACCTACGCGCAGAAACCAGACTCCTTAAATTATCAGTTAGAAGAGTGTTAATTGATTTGTTATTTTTATACAAAATTATCAAATCTTGACTGCCCTAACTTGTTGGAATTAATTTGCATTAATATACCTGCCAGACAAACTCGAAGTAAAGATATTTTCAAATGTAATAATAACATCAACACTAACTACTCTATTTATTCAACAATTCCAAGAATTCGATGCCTTGCGAATAAACATTGCGAATTTATATATATATTTGGTATTGACAGTTTTGCAATTTTTGAGAGGCAAATAATCTCGATTTTATCTGCCAATAATTAACTTTTATTATTTTTGTTCTTTTCATAAAACCTTCTCTCATCTAAAACCTTACCAGTAATTTATATCCTAATTGTATTTTATTTTTCTGTTCTATTTAGTTCTTTTTTTATCATCCTACAATAATATACACATACAACTGTTGGTTTATACCTACTAACTAGCTCTTACACATTGCACTTTATTTTATTTCAGGTCTTATTACTGATTATATAATATGTATATATATATTTTAAGCTAAATTGTATTAGTTTTTTATAAGTAGAGTAAGTTCGGGTAATATGGCACACCATAAGCCTTTTTGGAAATAAAAAACGAAATTTTTGAGATCAAACAGCTTTTATTGGTTAAATTAATCCTTTGAACTAAATAGTATAAAGCATTTATAAATTTAAGGTTCGGAACTTCTAAACATAACTAAAATAAACTTTTTTCTTAATCTTGAGAAATCTTAAAATCATAATGGCCACAAATGAAGTGTGCCATATTGCCCACCATGTCAAATAAAATAAAAAAATTTTGTGCTACTTCGCAGAACAAAATTCGCAGAAAAAAACTTCCGTTTCCACTCCTCAGCATTCTTTGTGAGCCCATAATTTACAACATAAGCATTGAACCCATATTTCACCTCTGTTATTCATAGAATTGAGATCGTCACAATACAAACACTTAGCATCAGAAGCATTGCTCCTATCTGGACTTTCGTCAGAACTGTCATCATACAATGGTTCGTTTTCTTCCTCCGAGCTCGACATTTGTACCTCTTTAGATTTTGGCTTTGGCTTTTTACCATTGCCCTTTCGTTTTTTACCTTTATCAATAGTCTTTTCAATTTTATCTTGTTTCTTTTTTAAAGAGTCTTGCAATTCATTTTGTTCGGGGATGAAGTAAGCTATGTCGGCGTAGCAGACTTTCTGCCTCGGTTAGTAGTTTTCTAAATGTTATTTCTGGTATTGCAGACAATTTGGATGGATGGAGTTATATCTCTTGAAGTCAAAGGCTGTGGTGACCTCGCAATGGGAACTACAACTTGTTCAAAATGAACAGGTTGTGTTCTGTTCTAGTCTCTTGAAGCAGAGGCTACACCTGTAGCCAACGCATCACTCATGTCAGGTTCATTTATGGTGGATGTCATGTCAACAGATTCATTTTCTATTGTAGGAGTAGAACCTGAAGTTGTTGGTTCTGGTGTAATATTTTCTTGATTGGCGATTGTACTACATTCTGGTTCATTGACCATATCAATAAAATCGTGGTTGTTAAAAATATTTCTGTTAACAGGATATAACTCTCTTGCACGTAAACCACTGACGGCTAACTCACCGCTTTAAGTACGTAGATATGCGTCTCCAAAAACTTTCATCATTTCATATTGGGTTAGTTGGCATGAATTGTTCCTGACCCACAATCTTATCTTATCAGAAACATACTTTTTTAGTGGTTCCATGTATGAATTATCTAGTGGTTGTATTTTGTGGCTGGAATGTGAAGGAATTGATAATAAGTGGACAAGATTTTGTCTCGCGAGGTCTATCAATTCCAGATTTCTAGTATGACTTATATTTATTTCTATGACCCATTTTCTTATTTCATACATCTTCGATTGCCTTTTCCATTGACACCTTGCACACAGTTTGCCGTTTTCTTTGTGAAATTGAATTTCGTGAAGCCATTTCCTTAAGGAAATATTTTTAATTTATTAGAAAGATTTACTTTATGTGAGGCCAATATGGCCCGGTAGACCATATAGGCCACCTATCTTGTGGCCATAATGGCCGCAAGGACGTTTATGACATATGAAATTATAATTTTAAAACTAGTAAATAATGTGCTTAATAAAAGTCTCCATACTATTAATTAAAAGCTTACCTACAAAACTGTGTACAAGCAATTTAAAAACATTGATTATTTGAGGAACAGAAATGAGTGAAACTTAACCAAAAAATAACATCAAATCAGATAATTTTCGATCGTCGCACGCGCCGGACAAACGCGTATTCATCGCAACGCAGGGATCGAGTGAGGGGGTCAAGCGAAGGGGCCTGACAATATGGCGAATACGTAAACCACTAATATTGGTTGGTGTCGGAAAAAATAATACTGGCCATATTGGCCGATTAGGCCATAATACCCGAAACTACCTACTCATACTATTTAATTTCTTTTAATCTCTGTTATGATGTTCTATACCTTGCGATGATGATTGCATTCTTATTTATGCTGTTTTATTGGTTTAAATTATTGAGAGTATAAATTCCTTCTATGCATGTAAAAGCCCACTAGGGCGTTAATAAATATAAATAAAAATAAAATAATTTCACGTATTGTTATAGAGGTGTACCACTAGGTGAAAAGCTAGGCGTATGTGTACGGAGGGGATCCATGCCAACTCAGAATGAAAACAACTCAGAACCAACTCAGAAAGTTCATTAAAAGCTATGAAAAGATAATTTTAAAATAGCCGTCACCCTAACCTAACTTAACCATTTTTTTATCATCACTCTTTCTGAGGTGGTTGTGAGTTGGTTTCATTCTGAGTTGGCCGGTCACTGTATGGAGGATGTGTTGTTACGTTCGTTATTTATTTTTTGGTGATAAAGTATTCAGGTTTTTTTCGTCAAGTATTCTGGTGTTTTTTAAGACGAAATTAAAAAGTTTTTTTCGATATTTTCTGGTAACGTATTTAAAAACTTTACTTTAATATATGTATGTATATATATATTTATTTCGGCTATCGGTGAGTTGGTTAGTATTGTAACATATTCCTGCGTAATGTGTAACATTATCCAAGTTCAAACCACTTTTAAATCAAAATTGGATCTAGTTATCATATTAGACAAGCGATAATGTAGGTACCTACCAAAATATGTATTTTTAAAAATGTAATTATATATTCGAAATGTAATTGTATTTTTTTTTATATTTGACAGATGCATGTATTATTTTGTGGTGATGATACATGTCTAATGTTTATTTAACGTGGTCTAGGGGGAAGGCTCTTGACTCACAATCCGAAGGTCGCAGGTTCGAACCCGACGTGCGCAAATAAATTTTATTTGATTAATTTGTGTTATTTCACAATGAATTCATTCAAAAATAATGTTTTTTTATTTGTGGCATAAGATACTCTGGTGTAAGACCACCATTCATAATGGCTTTAGCCGTGTTTGGTGACCAGATCTGAATAGCCAGGTATTTCCCTAGCTTATCTTCCTCTCCCCCATATCTACTTATCTACCTTCAGCCTCGCAACATGCCCCAATTGGTGATGTCGTAGTCTCACTGGCTCCAGCCGGGAGTAGCTGAGACTCATGTGAGGTATTCATATAAAAAATAAAAACGAGTGAAGGTACGTTACTAAGACAACCTAGCTATTTTATTTGTACAAACACATTCCATGAATGGATACACTGTTCATAAGCCGTGCAACATTTTTTATTCGCTTAGTATGAATGTAACGTTTCTTTTATTTTTGTAATATCATTGGATGTCATATATTTTCAAGTTTACTAAAAGTCGAAAGCTAAATTTCTTGTTTCAAAGACAATGATCCTGCGGCATTTTTTTAAAAATCTACAGCTAGACAAATCCTACAATTAAAGTAGGTGCGGGTAATAAGGCGTACCTAATGGAGATTTGAAATAAAATAAAAACTATCTATCCGAATCAACAAATTGTAATATTAATTAAACATACAGATCAATTACTATGAAATATAAACAAAAAAATGTGGCTTTTGCCGTAAACAAGCATAAAATAAACGTTTTTAAAAATCTTGTCTTTATGCCTTATGTCTATGGTAGGATAATAAGACCTAAGATTTTAACACTCAAAAATAATCAAAATAGGCTTCTAACATTTGGTAATTGAGATCAATTATAATGTATATGCCTTAATCATGATTTGTCTTCAAAATGGCAACAAATTTCTTTGTTTAACAGCCATCAGTGTTTTTTAAGTTTGAAAAAAAAAACAATTTTTTTCAAACTTCCGCTCCGGAGATGGTTTATAATGGTTCTCCTGGAAATATTATCCCTCACAGCTGCTTTATATATGCTCGGCATTCCTCTTCTTACTGCTTGGACAGCCGACACCAAGTCATTTTCAGAACACAATGCTCGTTTGGGGGGCATCGTGATGTAGGCACTTAAATCACAATAATTCAATTAGTTAACAGCTCTAATTACTCACAAACATCCATAACATTTAGTGAAAGTTTAAAAATAAGATGCAAAGTTGACAAACATTGTTGCGAAAAAAGGAGTATAATAAAGCCTACGGTCCAATTTGGTAGGCTTTAATAACCGCTGGAATCGTGTATAAAGGAATACAAAAAAGGTTTTTAGATTTTCATGGCCAAAAGCATTTTCGTAACACCCCAAAAACTAACAACGAGAATACAAAAAAGTACAATAATTGGTTCACGATAAATTACTCAAACATCAAAGGTCGATAGAAGTATGGAAAACAGAAAACTGTGGCACAAAATTAAATATAAAAGTGTAATATTACTAAAATTACTTACGATTCAGTCGGACGATTTTTTATTATTCGTGCTTCACAACCGCTCCTCGAATCGCTCCGCACTGGTCAAAACAAGCGAGCTACGCGTCGCGACAAGCTTGCATTTCTGAGTGTTAGCTACCTATGAGCGTATCGTTAAGCGGCATCGAACATTTTAAATTATTTTCATTGTTTGTTTTGGGGGTGTTATGCCGTTTCGAACACTGTAATACAGTTACTGTAATACCCTGTATTTGCCTGTTACTGTAATACCTACCAGCTCGTAGTGGATTGAAGCTGGCGACACGGAATCGCTTCCAAGTTAATAAGCACACACTCATCACTAACAATTACACATCGTCGGATCTGCCGGATCTGCCCTGATGATTGACACTGCAACGCTGTCTGAAATGTAGGCTAAAGAAGGAGTTAGCGTAACACGGCACAACACCCCAAAACAAACAATGAAAATGCTTTTGGCCGTGAAAATCTAAAAACTTATCATTTTAAATTTTAAAAAATTTACTTAGACCTTATTAGCCGACAGGCCTTATTACCCGCACATACCTTATAATATCTATATCCACAACGAGAGTGCGACGGAATAAAGTCACTAAAGAAGAGTCCCATTTAGGAAGCCAGTAAAAAGCCTTTGTCACTAAAAGGGTAAAATCCCATAATAATGCTATTTGGATCACCCTAATAACCAGACTTAGGCCTAAAAATACCCCAATCACACCCAAAAGAAATAGGACAGTTGTTTTTTTGTGACAGAAAATGAAAATATTCGGTGTGAGAAAACTATAGATGTATCGGGAAACTAAGAAATCTGTATCACATAGAGACATAGAGGAACCAAAGCATATCATACATTAATTTCTGCGTTTTATAAATTTAAAATTAAACATTCCTTTAGAAGACCAAAAATATAATTTATTATTAAATATTCTAAAAATTGTCATACGACGAGCGGAGAAGCATTACCTCTCACACCTCACACCTCAGGGATTATTCGTGGGATCGGCCCTCGCTTTACTGATACGAGATGTGAATGAAACACTTATTTTTGCACATAATTATTTATTACACATACAACAAGAGTTAATCTAATGTGAATTACTTAAGTGGTACGTACATAAGGCTTGTAACTAGCTAGACTCTAATGGCTCATAAATAATAAAGCTACCTTTGGTAAATCCGAGTGTGCGACGGAAGGCGGCAACGGTAGACGGCGGCGATAGGCGGCAACGGTAGGCGGCTGAGGTAGGCGGCAACGGTCGTAGGCTGACGGTAGCGTCTGAGGCGAGCGTCTCTTCAACTTGAGCGGCCGGTGAAGCTCCTGGAGTGTAGCTGAGGTCTTTAAACTTGGGCGGGAAGATCCCTTCAGCTCTGGAAGCGTGAGTTGCTTCAGGAGTGTAGCTGAGGTCCATTAAACTTGGGCGGGAAGATCCATTAAGCTCTGGAAGCGTGAGATGCTTCAGGAGAGTGGCTGTGGTCCATTAACTTGGGCGGGAAGATCCATTCAGCTCTGGAAGCGTGGGATGCTTCAGGAGAGTAGCTGTGGTCCATTAAACTTGGGCGGGAAGATCCATGAAGCTCTGGAAGCGTGGGATGCTTCAGGAGAGTAGCTGTGGTCCATTAAACTTTGGCGGGAAGATCCATGAAGCTCGGGAAGCGTGGGAAGCTTCAGGAGAGTAGCTGTGGTCCATTAAACTTGGGCGGGAAGATCCATGAAGCTCGGGAAGCGTGGGAAGCTTCAGGAGAGTAGCTGTGGTCCATTAAAATTGGGCGGGAAGATCCATTACTTGAAAGTGTCGGAAGCGTCTTCGGCGTGAGATTAGTTCTGGAACAATCTTGCCGCCGAGCCGCGGGGGGAAACGTGCGGCACAGGGCGACGGGAGCTGTTTACTATTCGGAGACGGGCCGGCGACTGGCTGGCGGGGGCCGCTGCTCTTGTATTTATAACGTAGGATGCACGTACTGCCCTCTCGCTTTGGCTAGAAAGCCATGCCATGGGTGTAGCTGAAATATGTGTCAACATAACACTACCTTCCCTGTCCAATATGACAAGAGAAGAATTGCTCGGACTGGGCTTGTTAATGGTATTCTGTCGCCTCTTCTGGCTGGGAGGGTGGAGCTGCAACTGTATGTTTCCATTCGTAAAAATGGTCTGACGAAATTTTTTGTCTTCTTGAGGCAATTTCCTCGCTTGTTTTGGATTTAAAAATGACACAAGAATGTCATAGCACAATGATTTAAGCACTCCCTACCTAAGAGCCAAGAAAGAATTTAACTACCTGTGAGCCAAGCTAACAAAACCTAAATAATATAATTGAATTCTTTATTCCAAGCCTTATGTCAATACTGTTTATATTCTTAATCTTAATTTACTTTGTCCGAGGACCATATTCACTAATATTTCAGAGAACCCTGAAGGAAATGCAATACAAAACATGCCTCCTTGAACTCTGTTGTGTATGAACAATCCTATAACCATTAGTAAACATAAATATATATTTTTAAAAAAAAGTTGTAATACCAACTGTGTTATAGAGAGATTGTAGGGTAACTAGGTGACCTTAGGTATATGTATGCTTCCAGCATATTCATCTTCCTTCTTGTTCCTCTTGAAAGAACGAAAAGACTATCTGCATAATCAATAAGCATTGTACAATTATTCACTGTAAACCCTTCAAATTTCTAATTGAATTTTTGTGGATTTAGTTTGTATTCTACAACATTTGTAATATTCAATTACTCCAATCATATTTTAACAACAAAAACAAAAAAAATTGGTAATTCTTTACCTAAATTTGTTTTCCAAACAACATTAAAATCATATTAAATTTTTTATTTTTAAGCAATTTAAAAAAGAGAAAAATGGTAATTCTTTACCTAGTTTGTTTTCAAACAACGTTAAAATCATATTAGATTTTTCAAAGACACTAGTTCCTTCAATATTTTTTAAGCTACAATTATTGTGTTTCACTTCAATTGAACAAATAACACCAACTGTATCCATTACAATGATACATAATGCTGATTTATGTCATGACATCAACCTAGGTCGATACATTTCCATATTATCATTCCAAGCTTTATCTAAAGCACAATACAATACACTATATGTACTATAATTCAGATTTTTTAACTAAATTCTTTTCATTATTAAGGTCATCCAATAATGGACAATAATGCTGACTATGTCATGTAATCAAATGAAATTGATACATATTCGCATTTCACAACCTTTTTTTAGAGGACAATACAATACATGAACCTCATGAATAGTTATAATTTACAATTTTTTTTATTAAGGTCATCCAATGATGGACAATAATGCTGACTAAGTCATGTTATCAAAAGAAAATGATACATATTCGCATTTTACAACCTTATGTAGAGGACAATACAATACATGTACCTCGTTGTTTAATTTTACTGTGTTATTATAATTTGTAACCCATTTCTTATACTACTGATGGACTAATTTCCACTCCCTGTTCTGTTTTTCTGTTTTCCTCTCCGTGTAATTCTCAGGATACACCTCCTATCGCGTCTGGCATATTATAAGGATACCTCCTGTAGCGTCGTATAATTGTAAGGCTATACTAGAATCCTCTCATGTTCAAGAGATACGTCTGAAAACGTCAATCTCCCGTGTGGCCACACTCGTTACGTTCATAGAACCATAACCTTGCCTTACTAACCAACACAAATGAGAAATTAACACACAGTACCTTTCTCAAATGCTTGTGCTCGGCGTACCAAAAATTAGGTGACAATACACCTCAACATCACGTTACCAAAACGTGGCTCAATCTTGCAGACCAACCCATCGGGAAATTAACACACAGTACCTTTCCCAAGGTTGCGCTTGACAAAACAACACATAAAAATAACACAATATCCAAAAAAACAGAACTTCATTAATTATTTTAATATTTAAGTTACTCCAAATTCTATAAAATTTTCTTTAAAAGGTTACTCTATACTTATCAGGAATCGTTTCCAAATTCTAATAACACAGATTTAATAACACCGCTATACGATGCGTTATACACACTGACTAAGTCGCTGATATACCTAAGTATTCAATTCGTGTGTTTACATTTATCACTTACAGTTTACATTACATCTTACAAGCTAACAATTTATATACATATAAAAAAAAATTGAATCATAACTGAATTGCTAACGATGTTGCTTCTCACTACAACTTCAAAAATTTAAAACTTTTGATTGTTTGACTGATTATTTGAAAATTTCTTTAAAAAAAGATTCCATGTTTATTACTTATTTACTTCTTAATTTAACAATATTATCCAATGATAACTTTTTTTACTAATAACTTTCCACTATAAGTCTCAGTTTTATCTCATCTTTTCTGTTCATAACTTTCTTATCTTTTGTTTACTTTACAATTATGTTGTTTTTTTTTTTTTTAAAAAGGGTTCAATTGCTTTTAACTATATAAGGGCGCCATGACATTTTTCTAAAATAGTTATGTCAAAACTATATGAATTTACAATTTCCTAAAGCTTACTTGAGGGGTTAATTCTCTATTTCCAATTCTTTCCTATATCACAAATTATTCTCTTTTTTTTTTTTTGTCCAAGATTTCTCATCTTGACAATTCCACTTGCCCTAATTCTGAGGAAGGCATTCCTATAGCGGTTTGAAACCAGAATTGTATACGCGGGTACCTATGTATATCCGTAGTACATTTCTTGAGTTTATTAACTCAATATCTAATATGATATAATTTCTTAACAACGATCACGTTGACATATTTCTGTAATACAAGAAAAATGAAGAAGACAATTTCTTATAATTTTATAAACCCTTTTCTTCATTACAAGTAAGACATTATTAATTGGATTCCATTCACCATTTGTTTTTGTTATTAAATGACAATATCGATTTTACTATAATTTATTATTTAATTCTATGTTTTAATAATTTTCCACTGATGTTTAAAAAACTTATTTTATCTTTTTTATCCTGAATTCCATTATACTGTTATTCATTCTTGCTAATTTATTTCCGAAATCATTCCTACAATCTTATAAAAAAGATTAATTGAAGCTAAACATTTAAATGTCCTATGTTCGAGAGTTTATTCTATTATATTTGACAAGGATTTTTTTTTTTTTTTTTTTTTTAATACTTCGTTATTTTTTATATTCGATCATTTGAACATATGATGCTATATACTTGTTTCTTCTGAAATGTCTTTAACCAATGATGGTCTATTTTATTTTCCGCATACTACTATTTTAGAGTGGGATAGTCCCGATTAAAAAACAATGCATGTTCCAATACTGTCTCTATGGTAAATACCTATAGCATATACAAAATTTTATTATTAAACCTTCATTAGATTACCATTCGAAAAAACAAATCAAGTATCTAGTAAACATATACCCTGTAGTTTGGAATTTATTCTTTTAATGATGTTCTACTGTTTTCACTAATTTATTTAATTTTCCGCCACTTTAATACGAAAGCAACTCAGATAGATTTTAAAGAAACTTAAACTAACAAAAAAAACACTTAACCAATTATATACATTATACTGCCTATATATACATAATTTTATCCATAATCTACTTTTCACTTTTCCAATAGATTTTCTTATTGTGCTTCATTTCTTTATTGTTAAAATTATTCTAGATAGTCTAATTTTTTTTTAATCGTGGGTTCATGACGTCCACGATTTTTGACCGCTCTAATATATAACTTCTTTCTATTCAGTATTAAATGGTAACACATTTTTAATAAGATTTTCATTGAGAACCAATTTAACTTTTTAGTTTGAAAGAAAAATTACTTAATATATGCATATATATTTTTCTCTTTTCAACTTAACATTTCCCTAACTTAGTATGGAATTATTCTTTATACGATTAGTCCTATTTACGTCTCCTAATAATTATGATTTAATGAAGGACTTGTACACCAAATACATAATACAGAACATTTCTATAAACGTCTTCTGTTGACGAGATAAAAATATAAATATTTCATTTGTTATATAGATGAATAAATCTATATAACCAGATATCCCTTGAGAAGTAAATGAGGTTTACTACTCCGTCCTGGGTCAAGGATAAAAAATTACTTCTTGTAAGTAGTTTTTTTTTTTTTTTGCTACTCACTTAGGAGAAGGTTTATGGACGTCGCCCTCTTTCAAAACTCGTATCATTTTGTGATTAACTAATTACTCTTTGTTCGTTTCTTTTTCTAATCTATTATTATAGATTATTTTATTATTCTCAAGTAAGAGAAGGAGAAAAAAAAAAAATTTCTGAGTTGTATAGTCTAAATTCCTCTCTTTTTTTTTTTTTTTTTTACTTTTATTCTATTTCTAAGAATGATTAATTTAATTATATTTCCAAGAAATGAATATAGAAATTATTAAATTATTTTCTTACTACAATTCTTTTTACTCATATTCTTACGAATGATTAAGGTACTCTCTACCTATTAATGATGTATAATATTTCAAGCATCTCTTATTTTATAAGAAGTACGAGGGGTTAATTATTTAAAAGAAACCGTATTTAATTTATTATAGAAAAACATTTTAATCCTACTTGAACCTTTATTTGTTACAAGAAGTACGAGGGGTTAATTATTTAAAAGAAACCGAATTTAATTTATTATAGAAAACATTTTAATCCTACTTGAACCTTTATTTGTTACAAGAAGTACGAGGGGTCAATTATTTAAAAGAAACCGAATTTAATTTATTATAGAAAACGTTTTAATCCTACTTGAACCTTTATTTGTTACAAGAAGTACGAGGGGTCAATTATTTAAAAGAAACCGAATTTAATTTATTATAGAAAAACATTTTAATCCTACTTGAACCTTTATTTGTTACAAGAAGTACGAGGGGTTAATTATTTAAAAGAAACCGAATTTAATTTATTATAGAAAAACATTTTAATCTTACTAGAACCTTTGTTGTTACTAGTAGTACGAGGGGTTAATTATTTAAAAGAAACCGAATTTAATTTATTATAGAAAAACATTTTAATCTTACTAGAACCTTTGTTGTTACTAGTAGTACGAGGGGTTAATTTTTTTTTTTTTTTTAAAAAAAAACGAGGCGAGAAAAAACGGTCCAATCTGTTGCCGCACTATTGTTTATAAAATACCTTCGTAGTTTTCCAAATTCTTTTGATCAATGTTAGGCAAGGTGGAATTGGATAATTATTACGGAGGGAAATTTATTTGCAGAGTAGGTAAAAAAAAATTCATGCTCCGAATTACTATTTGGTTAGCTTATCTTGACATCGGAGACGAATGCTAATAGTATTATCAATAAGAAAACAATCTCCTGAAGTGATTGAAGGCACAGGCCGTATTTGCGAATTGCCACACAGAAAAAATTAATTTCTGGGATCTACTGTTAATTAACAGTAAACCGATATGAGCGATAAGTACTTAGGCGAGCGAATAATATCATTTTAAATGACAGTTGAGTAATTTAGATTCCTGCAGGTATGGTCCGCAATAGCAGTTGCGTAGGAGACGGCGTAATATTCCTAAGCAATTTATAACTTTACCCAACAAATAAAGAATCAGGACAAGGAGAAAGAGAAAAAGGGGGGCAAACGGAGAGAAGTTGTTTATACAAATCCCCACTTTTAGTTATCTATTTTAATTATATCTTTTATGTGGAATCTACCGATCAATTTACCTTTTAGGTCTTCCAAAACGTAAATAGTATTCGAGATCTTTTCCTTTATTCTGTTCTGAACAAACCTTGGAGCTAATTTTGCAGAGAAATATTCGCCCGCTTTTGATTGCGTGAAATTTCGTCTCCAGATTACATTTCCAACATCATACGTTATTAATCTACGTTTAGAGTTAAACCTTTTTTCACTTGACTTATAAGCTTTCAATAAGGATTCAGTAACTTCGTCGTAGATTAGCTACCAGCTCTTGTAATTTTAAAGCGTAATTATCGACGGTATTATTTGCTTGTGTGGTAACATTGTCAACTACTGGTATTATACGACAGTGTGCTGATCCATGAACTATTTGTTCGAATCCGTGTAGTAAAAAAAAAGGCGTGTAGCCTGTAGCTAAATTAATTGTATTATTTAATGTTGCTTGCACTAATTTTAAATTTCCTGACCATTTCCTGTGATCTTTACCTACTAGTATGGCGAGAGTCGTGCCTATCGTCTGATTATATCGTTCGATCACGTTATTCATTGGTGTGTAAAAGCTGTTATAATAAATGTCAGGTATACCGTATTCGTTTAAAAAATTCTTGAATTCCTTTGATATGAACTGTTTACCATTATCACAAATTATAGTTCTAGGTACTGAGATGGTTAAAAATATGTTATTTTCTAGTGCTTCTATAATCGATTTTGAGTTGGCGTAGCGTAGGGGAAATAACCAGCAATATTTTGTGAATACATCGACAACACTTAAAATATGTAATTTACCGTCATAACTTTTTGGGAATGGACCTAATAGATCTATACTCAGACTTTGCAGGGGGCGATCTGCGTTCTTAGGACGTGACATATGTCCCAGTGGTGGCTTTGTTGAGTGTTTATAAGCTTTACAAATAGTGCATTTTGAAACGAAATTTTTTACGTCTCGGTACATACCTTTCCAATAGTTTTTTAATGAAAGTTTTTTAAATGTTTTAAATATCCCGGGGTGAACTGATAGTTTAGAGTTGTGACAATCATTTATAATACTTTCCCTATTTTCCTGTGGAGAGACGAGTTTCCATTCATAATCTTTTAATAATGAAAATTCTGCCTTACAATGCTTGTATAATTTATCTTCTGTTATAATATAGTTAGGGAATTTCTGTGGATTTTCCAAGCAGTTTTTAAATAGATTTATGTACCAACTATCATTAGATTTTGGGGGTAATATTTTTACGTCAACTGGGGAGAGTTCTATGCGTGACAATGCGTCTGGGACTACATGTAGCTTACCTTTACGATGAATAATATTAAAATCAAATTGCGACAAGCGAGTAGCCCAGCGAGAAAGTTTTCCCGACGGATTTTCTAATTTCATCAGCCATTTTAAGCTAGAGTGGTCTGTAATAACTGTGAACTTCGATCCTTCTACGTATGAACGAAAGTGGTGGACAGCTTCTAAAATAGCCAACAATTCTCGCTCCGTTACACTGTAATTTTTCTCTGTTTTCGTTAATACCCTAGAGTAATAGGCTATCGGATGCTCAGCGTCTGTAAATTCTTGGGAGAGGCAAGCTCCAATTGCAAAATTAGAACTATCACATTGAATTATAAATGGTAATTTAAAGTCTGGACAATTCAATACGGGTGCAGATATTAATGCACTTTTTAATGCGGAAAAGGACTTTTCTGTTTCTTCGTTCCACGTAAAGTTTGACTTCCCTTTTGCGCCTCCTGTAATACTCGTAAGTGGAGCTGCTATATCCGAAAAATTATGTATGAATCTTCTATAATAACTACATAAACCTAGAAAAGATTTTACTTGTTTCGTGTTCTGGGGGCGAGGGAATTTTTTAATGGCTTCTACCTTACCAGGATCGGTACGTAACCCGTCTTTATCTATTACGAATCCCAGATATTTCAAGCGCGATTTACAAAATTCTGATTTTTTAATATTTAAGGTTAATCCTGCGTTTTTTAATATGTTTAGTACTTTCCTGAGTAATATGACATGTTCTTCAAATGTTTTTGAAATTATTATTAAGTCATCCAAATAGGCAAATAAATTTGGTTCGAATTCTGGACCGAAAAGCGTGTCAACTAAACGTTGTAATTCACTAGGTGCATTGCGCAATCCGAATGGTAATCTTACAAACATATAAGTGCCACGTCCTGGTACTACAAAACTAGTTTTCTCACAAGAACTTGGGTCTAAAGGAATCTGCCAAAAACTTTTCAACAAATCTAGGGAAGTGATATAATTTGCGTTGCCTAGATTATCTAATATACGATGTACATTTGGAATTGGGTAAATTTGGGGAACTGTAATAGAATTTAATTTCCTACTATCCAAACAAAAACGTACTGTTCCATCCTTTTTTGGTACCAATAATACCGGATTGGACCAGGCTGACCGGCTCTTGACAATTACTCCTAAGGACAACATTTCGTCAACTTCTTTTTCTAATTGTTTCAATCTGACGGGTGATAAGGGGTAATATCTCTGTTTTATGGGAGGCCCATTTGTTTCAATGACATGTGAAACCAGATTTGTTTTACCTAGACCGCATTCTTCAAAGGAAATAGATTGAAATTCTCTTACAACTTCATTTAATTGCTGTAACTGTGTTGGTGAAAGATCACTCTTTGATTTAACTACACTTATTTCGGAAATCGAAGTTATTTTACTTTTACTATCTTTTAGAAATAAATTGGGGGCAACTTTAAATTTCCTCCAGAAGTCTATACCTAAAATAATTCTGGGACCTATCGCTGGAATTATCACAAGGTCTATTATTTCTGTAATATTGTTACATGTTATAGGAAGAGAAATTTTACCTAAAACTTTTTGTACTTTATTGTCGGCCGTGCTGATAGACATATCACAAGGAATTAATTCAAAACCCATTGGTAAGAAATGTTTATACATATCTCCGCCTAAACAAGAAATTCCTGCCCCTGTATCTAAAAGTCCCGTAAAATATTTATTATTAATTTTGAAGGTAGTGTGTGGTCGACCGTCTCGCCCGTAATCTACAGTCATTACTTCAAGTGGTTTCGTGTTAAAAAAGTATTTTACGAAGTTTAACCAGTCACCCCATTCTTTATTCGCTAAAAAATCTGAAGGTTTAGAAACAAGGTGACTGTCTACATGTTTTTTGAAATTTTATTGAAATTGAAAGGTGGTGGCTTTGACGTATCTGGGAAAAAATTATTAACTTCTTGTTTCTTCCATCTCGGACTTCTTCGTGGCCCTGATAATTTACTAGCTTGATTACAATTGCTCGCAAAATGTCCGGCTTGATTACAATTAAAACATAATCGACTTCTAGGGCGTGTGTCTCTATTAGAAAGTAAAGATAATTGTGCGGGTCTAATGTTATTTTTTTTAAAGGAATTATATTTCGCGTTCATTTGGTGATTAACATTGTGTGAGTTATCGAAATCTGAGCACCTTTTTTCTAATTCTGCACACGTACTGGGTATAATATAATCAAATAATTTATCGTATTTATGAAGTAACCCGTTTTTAATTATAAAAACTAGTTCAGCTTCCGGAATCGGTTTTTTCAATTTATTGTTTAGAGATGACAATAGTTTAATGAATTGACTCCCTGCTACATTATGTAATTGTTTGTAGTTGTAAATCTTCGTTCTAATTCTTATTTGATCTTCCTCTGTGGTAGAGTTATCATTCTCGCACGGAAATAAGGATTTATTCGTTTTAGTATTAAATTTAATTCTATCTAGTTCGTCACATAACTGTTGCAGTTGAGTTACATTATTGATTTCTTTCCCGATACGTAGTTTCGCGTACTCTGGCAATAGTCCTTTAGTAATCAAGGAAAGAAGTTCTTGTTCCGCCAGCGGTATGTTTAATTTTGAATTTATCGAAAGTGCTTCTAGAATGAAGTCCGCCGCCATATCATTAGTTTTTTGACATAAATTAAAGAGTTTAGATTTTTCGGTCATTTGAAATGTTGGATTTTCGAATCTTTTCATGAATGCCGTCTTGATCTCTAACCAGGTTAAATCGCTTCTAAATATTTTTCTGTAGAATAATAACGCGGAACCCGACAGTAGGTCAATAAATCCCCTAGAAATGTCTAAATCGTCAACCCCTCTTGCGAACTGAAGTTCAGCTATTCTATCGAGAAATGAATGTACATCTGTTGTTCCGTCGAAGGTAATCTTCCAATTAGTAAGATTAATCAAATTTTTTTCTATATATCTAACATTTGAATTTCCCTTATCTGAAGCGATATTCCTATCATTATTCTGTGCAACTATTGGGACTGAAACTTGAATTTGATTCACCGTCTCGGATAATATTGGTAAATCTACTGATTCCGTGTTTTCTGAGTTAGCCAGACTTTCATTATATAGTCTGCACTGTTCTCTTAATGACTTTATACTTCTTTTTGGAACTATACCTTTATCAGCTAAGATCTTCTTTAATTTCAATGCAGTATCTTTCTCAAACCCGATTATTATTCCAGGCATCGCGGACGACGCCATTTTGTTGAAGCTTTTAAAGTTTTACTTTACACTAACGAATTTTATGATTTTAACTTTGGGTACTTTCTGGTTTCAAATAATATTTCTTGTAAATTTCCATTTATTTGTACTCAATTATTAATACAAATATGGGGGGAATTCATTACGATCGCATATTCCCGCTCCCTGACAAGTCTGAACGAATGCCGGGCAGATTAGGAATAAAACGACTACGCGAGCATACTTAATCAGTTTGAGGTTGAGTCGAGAGTCGCATCCGCCTTTCTCTCATCAATAGATCTCGCCCTAAAAAAGTCGCTATCAAGGGACCAATGGAAAGTGCTTTTAAATTGCCAGTAGTTTAGACACCTGCAGAATTTCACCTTCATCCAATTCTATTTGCCGGTTGTTTATAACTTGTCTAATTGACTAGCAATATATTTGTAGGTATCATATGCACGATTTTAAAGTTATTTTTTATTCATTTTTTACAATAACCATAAAACTTGAAACCAATCAATAAAAACAAAAAAGAATCCATAATAAACGTATTCCTTCCAATAATTAACGGTAATAATAATTGCACTACGAATAATAATCTGAATTCACTTCCAATTATTCATTTAAAATCCCGAGTACGGTTCTGTTCCCTTTCCGCGGTATAAGATATGCTTGTATTTTGTACTGAGCACGCTAATACTTGTTTAAACTTGTAAGTTACTCGCGATTGTTTTGCCGCCAAATCGAACATGTATTCCGCTGTGAAGTAGGTATACATTAATTTAAAGAAATGAACTTATTTTGCGTAGTCATTACGTTAATAACTTTATCGTATTTTAAGTAAAAAAAAACGAATGGTGGAAGCTATATAACGTTAACATTAGTTTCTTCCTTTTTTTCTTTTAAACCTTTGATTCAATCTACTATACGTGAACCGATGCAATAGACTTTCAATATTCACTGAGTGAACCAGGATTTAGAATTTACGTGAATAAATCAAGATTGTCATTTCATTTGATATCAAAAACACATAGTGGAACCGTAAACTATACATTTCACGATACAAATTTAAAACATGTACATAAAGAACCTCATTCACATCAAGTAATTCAGTAACGTTATGGGAGGCCAGTGTCATACGACGAGCGGAGAAGCATTACCTCTCACACCTCACACCTCAGGGATTATTCGTGGGATCGGCCCTCGCTTTACTGATACGAGATGTGAATGAAACACTTATTTTTGCACATAATTATTTATTACACATACAACAAGAGTTAATCTAATGTGAATTACTTAAGTGGTACGTACATAAGGCTTGTAACTAGCTAGACTCTAATGGCTCATAAATAATAAAGCTACCTTTGGTAAATCCGAGTGTGCGACGGAAGGCGGCAACGGTAGACGGCGGCGATAGGCGGCAACGGTAGGCGGCTGAGGTAGGCGGCAACGGTCGTAGGCTGACGGTAGCGTCTGAGGCGAGCGTCTCTTCAACTTGAGCGGCCGGTGAAGCTCCTGGAGTGTAGCTGAGGTCTTTAAACTTGGGCGGGAAGATCCCTTCAGCTCTGGAAGCGTGAGTTGCTTCAGGAGTGTAGCTGAGGTCCATTAAACTTGGGCGGGAAGATCCATTAAGCTCTGGAAGCGTGAGATGCTTCAGGAGAGTGGCTGTGGTCCATTAACTTGGGCGGGAAGATCCATTCAGCTCTGGAAGCGTGGGATGCTTCAGGAGAGTAGCTGTGGTCCATTAAACTTGGGCGGGAAGATCCATGAAGCTCTGGAAGCGTGGGATGCTTCAGGAGAGTAGCTGTGGTCCATTAAACTTGGGCGGGAAGATCCATGAAGCTCGGGAAGCGTGGGAAGCTTCAGGAGAGTAGCTGTGGTCCATTAAACTTGGGCGGGAAGATCCATGAAGCTCGGGAAGCGTGGGAAGCTTCAGGAGAGTAGCTGTGGTCCATTAAACTTGGGCGGGAAGATCCATTACTTGAAAGTGTCGGAAGCGTCTTCGGCGTGAGATTAGTTCTGGAACAATCTTGCCGCCGAGCCGCGGGGGGAAACGTGCGGCACAGGGCGACGGGAGCTGTTTACTATTCGGAGACGGGCCGGCGACTGGCTGGCGGGGGCCGCTGCTCTTGTATTTATAACGTAGGATGCACGTACTGCCCTCTCGCTTTGGCTAGAAAGCCATGCCATGGGTGTAGCTGAAATATGTGTCAACATAACAAAATACACACACTAGAAGACAGACGTAAAGTAAACTACTTAACATTTTTATTCAAAATACTTAACTTTGAATTCGACTGTTCCGAACTCCTGCAACTCATAAACTTACGAATACCAACAATAACTACACAACAAAATATACTACTCTACTGTAGCATTTATAAGCGGAACTACATTGCCCACTCTCCGATACAACGATTTCACACTATGGGAAATAAGTACTTAGGTGATGTTGACATATTTAACACAAACTTGGCGAATTTTGTGGATCTTGTAAAAAACTTATTCCAAAACTATTTCTAAACATATCTGTATTTTTGTAAACCTATGAAATCGCTGTATTTTTATGATTTGTGTGCATTTTTTATCTAATTTTATTTTTATTATTTCTTTATCTGTTTAAAAATCATCTGTCTTGAATCAATAATTGTACTACCAAACATGTAAAAGCCCTTTGGGCGTTAAAAAAATATATAAAAAAATAAATTTTATAATTTTAAATAAATATATAAAAAAATAAATAATATTCAAAGTTTTTCAAACTTTGAATATTATTTCGGAAACTTTTGGTTAAGGTGATATTTAAAAGAACTCAAAATTTTCTCTTTCAAAATAAGCATTGGAGGTTATTATCCACCACTTACCCGCCCTGGTACAAGTAACAGATGGTTACTCCTTCAAGGCTTTCGCAAGGACTCTATTTTTTTTGAAAGAACGAAGCTACCTTTAGTTTAGAACGAATTTAGACCTCCAATGTCCCTGCATACGTTGTTAGCAAGCAGTATGCAAGTGCTTAGCGGGAAATACAAGACACAATAAAAGAATGAAAAATAAGCAGTATGAATATGACTGAATAGTTTTGTCCATAAAAAAACTCAAATCTTTCAAGAACGCCTAACAATTAACAGCATTAGATTGAATCGCAGATACAATATTATTTTAGGGACTAAACTATGTTTTCATATTCATATTGCGTATGTTCGGGCGCATATTAAGGTTCTATGACGCCGATCCGGCTGATTTTTTTTTATTATTTCTAAAAATCATGGTCTTTAGAGGAATCTATCACAAAATCTGCTAAAAGGAGCATTTGTAAACAAAATAATCTCTGAATCTTGCTACCAATTTGAAAATTTTCTCTATTCCTAAAATGTTTATCCCCGTAATCTTTGTGAGACATTTACGCAGTACATCTGTTGTTGAAAGTTGTCCCGTTTAAATCTGAATATATAAATAATCTATCCCTTACAATGTATCTGTGAAACCAATTTTGCACAAAATTTTTGCACCAATTTTAATTTATAACGTCACCCTCCCTGAAAAAACCCACATATTTGTCATTTAAGTCCCCGCAATCCGAAATTTTAACGAAGTCTAAGATATTGACCTTGAAGACAACATTTTTGGGATTTTAAAAATGTTATCTTTGAAGATAATCTCTATAGCTCCTAAAGTAATTATATTATGAAATCCCCTCGATAGAAAAAAAAAATCGAGAAGTATGCTTTGAAAATCGTACAAAAAATACATCTGGTGCTGTTATTTAAGCGCTGATTTTAGGGAGAATTCATATTTCGTCGAAAGAAGTTCTTACGATCGTACAAGGCGGTTTCAATGAGAAAGATTAATTATTCTCCGTACCAGTAAAAAAATAACTCAATATCGATTTTATTTCATTCAAATTTGCTTTAATTTATACCTACATTCGAAAATGCTGAAAGGCGTGATGATAAAACTTTTAAAATTATGTACTTTTTGTTATTATTTTATTATTATAAGTATTTATAATTTTTCAATAATATCTCAGCAAAATATGAATATAAAAAAAACTTAAATATATTAGTTTGTAAGACCGTAAATAAATGGACAAACTGAAGTATTTTCGTCACAAAACACGTGTGCGGATCTTTTTTTTTAAATGATTTGGTTTAAACTGAAATTAAAATTCTGAAACATAGCTTTCCCAGATAATTTAACGATTTATTTTACTGGATTATATGATTTGAAATGTGTGTTGTAGATTACAAAATCTTGTAAGAAATATAACAAATCTGCCAACGACCTACGGTAAAATCTTATTGTACTAAAAATAAACATTTTTCTCAAAATTTAAAACACAGCTTTACTAGATAAAATAACAGTTTTGAAATCAATTTATAATTTTTTGTGGTAAAGAGTCAATACGTCTAAAATTTGATTTAAAAATGAAATATTTCTGGTTTATCTGGTTTTTCCCTCTTAAGAGCGTTTAATCAGCCAGCGGCCGAAAATCCACATTTCGTCGAAAGATGTTCTTCCGATCGTTCCAATGAGAAAGATTAATTATTCTCCGTACCAGCTTTTAAAATTAAAACTCAATATCGATTTTATTTCTGCTTTAATTTATACCTACATGCAAAAATGCTGAAAGGCGTGTTGATATAACTATTAAAATTATGTGCTTTTTGTAATTATTTTTTGATCATAAGTATTTATCATTTTTCAATAATGTCTAAGCAAAATAAGAAAAATCTGAAATATGTATGTAAGTGCGCAAATAAATACACAAACGGACCAATTTTCGTCAACAAACACATGTATGTATATATTTTTTTATGATTTTATTTAAAACTAAAATTAAATTCTGTAACATACGTTTACCAGATAACGTATTGATTAATTTTACTGCATGATTATGTGATTTGAAATGGATGTTGTATACAAAATCTTTTTTTTTAAATTTAAACAATCTACCAACGACCTATGGTATAACCCTTTTTACTCGAATAATTAAACTTTTTTTTTTAAATTTGAAACTTACGTTTTACTAGATAAAATAACAGTTTTTCGAAATCAATTTATAATTTTTTGTGGTAAAGTGTCAATACGTCTAAAATTTGATTAAAAAATGACAGTTTTCTGGTTTTGTCTGATTATCATCTCTATTACGCATTATTATAGGTAAAATAAAATTCACAGCGTTTCTTTAAATGCTGCTTTAGAGAGATTGTAACTATATTTCAGTATTTTATTAAACATTTTTGTAACAATCGCTTAATTCTAATCATTATAATCGTTTTATTCAATATAAGCGCGCTCCCTTTATCAATCTTATGTACATAAAATCTAATTTTCGAACCATCTTCAGTAATCTTTTTCTTCTTTTTAAATGCTTAAATTTGAACTATAATGTACGCATTTGACTTCGCGTTGTAAGGTTGCGGCTTCTTCGGCGTACAATATTTTCTTCAATACAAATAATGAGAAAAAATATCAGAGTTTGCAATTCACACACGGTAATAATAATAATAATAATTGGATAATTTATAGAGCGCCGTTTTTGTGAAAAATCACCTCAAGGGCGCTGTACAATTTATTCATAATTCTTAGGTTCTATCTAATTTTAATATTTACAAATGGATACAGAAATTTACTTACCTGCAGGTCACTTCCGATAGACACTTTAATTAGAAAGTTTGTGCTTGGAGAAGATACGGATTTGCACGCGGAGGGTATTATATTTAAAACACTGGACATTGCATTGCTACCCCATCACTATAAGTATTACATTTTAAAAGATTAGTGGCAAAAGTGGGGTTGATAATATCAAAATATGTATTTTAAAAGAATAGAAGCGAAACTTTCAGAAAACAAAAGTAGACAAGAGTGGGGAGAACTTAAAGCACCGCACAAAGAGGACACCGATTAGGCGATCTCATTCTCTCGCAGGCTAAAACCTGTTTGTCTCTTTTTAGTGTCGCTTGTTTCCAACCAAAGATAAAGATTCCGAACCCCACGTAATCACTCTCTCAATTAGTGTCTCTGCAAATTGGTTTAACAGGCAATAAATCAATTTAGACACCTTAAAAATTGATATTTAAAATGTTATAAATAAGTCGTCCATAAGTGGCTTCACCAGAGTTTGAAAATGACCTTACAAGTCGAAACAGCTGTAACAAAAATATATACTAAAATACTTGCAGAACTCGATAATAACAATATCGAATTTAATTTAAATTAAATTTCTAAAAATTAAAATGGAGTCCTACGAATTAAACACAAAAACAATTAATAATGAATCGCTTGTTTCCGTTTCATCGAGTTTCACATCACAACGGTACTAAAGAAGTTTTCACTTCAAAAATCTTAAAAATTGGTCCGGTTTTAAGGAGAAAATGGGGAACTTTGTCTGGGACCGAGGAGATAAAATGGAAGCCTGAAATCAACTACGACTTCCGAGTGGATATCTGTACTGCACAGTTTGCAGGCTGGCGTGGGTTTTCAATCCAATATCGTTTTACATTATATTCTAACAGAAATAGAATATTTGACTCCGTGCGCGTAGGTATCAAAGCAGGCTATTTATTTTCACCATCGCCAGTCGTGCGTCCAGGTCGTCATAGTAGCAGCCTGAATTATCCGGAAATTCTAAGGGTTGAAGGCTTTATTCTCGAATTGGCTATGCCACCCTTTGTTTGTCTATCATTTCTTAGAATTGATTCGGTAAACTTAATACTGTTTTGATGTGATGGGTAACGCTGATAATACCATTAATCTTTACAATCCCCATAATATGGTGAATATGATATTCCATGTGTTAAATTTATATACCTAATTAGGTTAACCCTAGATAGTTAATGTTCCTCAAAACAACTTGATTTTTTAATTTTGTCTTCTATTTTGTTTTTGATTTTGTTATGATTACTTAGATGTTCTTAGTAATAAATAAAAAAAATAACATGTAAATTCCCAGCCGGGCGGGAAATTCACACTAAATAAATATTTCACTACAGATTCTCAATTACTTACTTCATATATCTTTACTATCAAACTGAAGAGAAATAGCTTTTAAATGTATTACATATTTTATTAAAAATGTTTTTTTTAAACCAAAACTATTATTAAATCTTTAACTGATAGCCCTGAAACAGTTAGCTAATTAGCAATACCTGCTTAGTAATTCCAAACAATGATAACTTTGAAGGTAACAATAAACTAAATAAAAATTTACTCTACTACTTTGTGTCTATAAATACTATTGACAACTTTTCTGACAAGTCCCCTTTGTTTACATCTTTTTTATTCTAAATAAACCTAAATAACATGTTCTCTGTTATTATAACATTGATTTTATACTAGTATACTTGCTTTTATCACACGTACTTTATTAAATGTACATTCATATTTTGTTATTATTGTAATACTAATAATCTCCTGTGTACCACTGTATACTTAAAATTGATCATGTACATATCACTTGAATGTAAAAGCCATTCTATGGCGTTTAAATAAATTAATAAATAAAGAAAACGACGAGCGTCAAATGCAAATCTGCCCGTTTCTTTGGACTGCTACTACCGAGAGCACTACTACTGTCACATTTAGCTAAGTGGCCGTCAGACTTTTTTTATTTTATTTTAGCGACTGTATAAAATAATTGTACATCTACTACATACACTATATAAAGAGGTAATATTTGTTTGTTTGCATCGAATAGGCTCCGAAACTACTGAACCGATTTGAAAAATTCTTTCGCTGTTGGGAAGCTACACTATCCCTGGGTGACATAGGCTATATTATATTTAAAAAAAAAATAGGCATCCTTACTAAAACTTCAATAATGTAACCCAGGGTGTAAAAAAATTACCTAAAATATTCTTTAAATCGCGTGCGCTGCGAAAACTATTGATGATAGAATAAAATAATGTACTACGACTTTATAGAACACACCATTATTTACAAAAAAGTTTGTGATAGCATATGTCTAACTATTATGGTTATGCCACAATAAGTATTCTTTTATTTTAAAAATTTAATTTAAATGTCGCCGCTTGAAAAGGCTCTTTACTTGTATCTTGGTTTTAATACTTATCAAAATAAATTACTTCATATTCAAGACAGCTTCAATACCTTTATTTGACTTTTTGAATTTTTCAATTCGGATATTTAATTAGAAAGATATCACAAGTTTAAAATTGTTAGTATTAGAAAAAAGTTTCGGCTACGGGCCGGGCGGGAGAGGAGTAAAGAAATGCAGTTTCAGGGGGGTTGGCGGGACGGCGGAGAGGGAGAGCGGTGGCGGGGAATGTGGAAGTGGAACGCTGGAGGGGAACGCACGGGAAAGGACATGTAAGGAGTAACATTTTATTTATTTGAATATGGCGTATATATTATAAAAGAAAGTCCAAAAAAACGTGCAGCTCGCAAAAACTCAGAAACGAGTCCCGGTTCGATCAAGGGAGTTATATGATGTGGTAGATCTCTATCCCCCCTAGGGAATAAGGGTATCCGTTTTTACCTAAAGGGCGTGCTTTTAAAGATATAAGGGCAGAAAGTTTCGCCCTCTTGAAATTTCTAGAACAGTCTTCCGGAAAGTTCTAGAAGGTTCCATAGAGCTGTAGAAAGTTGTGGAAGGAGTGGCGGAGTATGTCATGGAATGATCAGGAATAGGGAATCGGGAACATCATTGTGCAACATTCCAGAACAATATCTTATTGTCCCGAGCGAAGCCGGGTAACCCAGCTAGTACAAAATATAATGGTGAAATTAAGTAGGTATAAAATATTGTATTTCTCAGTCCTCCTCACTAGGGGGTCCTGTGCCGAGGCGGACTAAAGTTATTTAAATGTAGTTTATTTGTCTTCTATGTCGTTTTTAGTATCGTCATTAGGGTTTTTTCATTGACCTCTTTCAGCCATATTTTTAACTAGCTTTTACCCGCGGCTTCGCTCGCATGGTATTAGTGGGAAATTACTGTATAAAGAATTTTCCCACGTTAATGAAAAAAAATTTCCGTACTAAAAAGTAGCATATGTCATTTCCCATTCCTCCAATTTTCTCTGTTTAAAAAAAATCACATAATATAAACAACAAATATCTATAAGACAAATAAAATTCTCGTACCAACTTGTTTTATTTTATTTTAATTTAATTTTTTTTTTAATGTTTGCATACAAATAAAATATTGAACATCTGAATCGAAGTAGTAACTTATTGAAACTGCGATATTAATCCAAATTTGGGAGGCGTGAATGGGTACCGCCGCCCCGGGAACCTTTATTGGATAACCAACACCTCTGCCATAGGTCACCCCAAGTGATTCGCTACTTTGGTGATTTAGCAGGGGTGCCCGGGTTCATGGGGTGAGGTTTGTCTAGGTCTTGGAGGTGGTTGACTAGTAAATATTGAACATCAGATTCCTTCCCACCCCTTAAACCCCTTTCCTTCTAAGAACTCTCCTCTCCTCCCTTTCCTTAAAAAAACCCTCCACACATCATCCCCAAAGATGACATTAGATGGAAAATTATTTTCCTCATCGTCTCCTATATGGAGCTCATTTAAAAAAAAATTATATGTAAAACAAAGTCTGGTTAGTTACACCATTTATAACTCAAGAACGGCTAAACTGATTTTTATGATCATTGAGCTGTTGACGGCGAGCTTGAGATGATAGATATTCAGCATGCTGTTGACGGCGAGCTTGGGATTGTTCTGTTGACTCAGCAGCTCTGTGTGCTGCCTGAAACAACGCATGTTTAAGTTTTCGCACTTAAGCTTGTGGAAATGTCTCTTCAAGTCTTGCAACTTTCATAGCTCGAGCTTTATTAGAGCTTTTGCTTAGACTCGACTTACGCTTTCGTGGCATAATTGTTATTATTCTTGCTGAAAATAATTATAATAGAAAATTTCAAAATTTGAGAATGACATTTCGCAAATAAAAATTCTATTTTAGAAAATATTTAAATTATAGAAATAGAAATTTATTTTAAGTACCTACTCCCTTTATTAGTATTTTATTCACATTTGAATCCAGAAAAACCTAAAAAATAGTCCATTTCAAACGCTATGCTTTATAGCAACGTTATGCTTTTTGTTCGGAGAATAAACATTTTTAGAGATATGTAGATATTAACTACGACGCCAAAAAAGTACTCTTTTTAATCTTAACAAGGCACTCTTTTTAAGCCTAAAATTAAAAAAAAAACATTGTTTCCAAGGTACCAATTTGTTTGACGTTTGCAATAACTCGATTTTGTTAGGGACAGAAAACGTATGATACATAATTTCATAACGCCACAGCTCATTCATAACGCCAGAGCTTACCAATATATAAAGCCGTTTTTACTCGCAAATAATGTAGCTTTCGATTAGTGAAAGAATTTTTAAATTCCATTCGATATTTATTGCGTGAAAGAGTAACAAACGTCCAACCAACCATCCAACCAACCAACCATCCATACAAACTTTCGCATTTATAATATTAGTAAGATGTTGATTTGTATTCATTAGGATTTTATATTAGTTTTATGTCTTGGGGAAGAATGTTATGGAATTTTATTGCAAAGTATGTATAGTTTCTTTGTCCGAATGTGGTTTTATATCTTGGAATATTTTTTATATCATTTTTATTCGATCTAGTGTTATGCATACACGGTCTAGTGTAGGGTTCATTATTTTTGAAAAGCTTCAATAATATATTTTTGGCATATATTTGCTATACATTATATTTTGCCCTTGTGCGTATGATGTCTGTATTTAGTCGGTAAGTTATTGTTTTTGAGATATCTGCTGATTACTCGTCTTTTATATGAATTGTTAGTTCAATCGTTTTGACGGTTTGAATGGTTTTGTACAACTTGTGCCAAAAAATAAGTGATTCGATTGTCATCGTTGATTAATATCTTTTCTCTTCGAGATGTCAAAGAAAAAAGGCAAATTTTCACAATTATTTATTTATTTTCGAGATATCGACACTATACTTATCACAGGTATATATTTATCAGTTTTTAAGTGTTTAGTATATCCATAATTAAACCAATTATATATTTCCTCCTTGTGACTTTATCTCTAATAAATTACTTTTATTTACGTAACAACGAAATTACTAAGAAAAACAGTTATTTTATAGACCTTATTGTGGTGTAATTGAAGATTTTATTCTGAAAAAGACATCGCATTATAATAATAATACAAAAAATATTTTTTTCTCTGTATACGTGCATATAGTCATGGATGTTATTTATTGGTAACCATTAGTTGTACCTACTTGTAAAGTAAATAAAAATATTCAATTCGTAACAGAATTAGAAATATAAACAAAAGTTATATAATCATAAAATATTTGAGAAATACTCTTTTATGGCCATTATTGACCAAAACTTCCAGTTTTCGTATTAATGATATTGGTTTTACAGTTCTGTATTTTTATCTTAACAGACGGATTGCAATCTTTAGAGCACAGGCGTCAGGTGGGCATAATAATAATAATAGTATAATAATATTTGGACGATTTTTATAGCGCCGTTTTTGTGAAAAATCATCTCAAGGGCACTGTACAAACTTACCATGCTGTCCTTGTTCTACCGGTATTACAATGGAAGATGCTCCGAGGAACTAGCGTCATTGATCCCCTCGGCACCGGTGCATAGTCGGGAAACACACAAAACACGCGCCCAACATTTTTACACGGTTGACTTTAGTCACATGAGAACGGGTCGTTTTTACGACTCGTTCTTGAGATCAACAGCTCGGCTGTGGAACGATTTACAGGCCTCTGTGTTTCCTTCCTGATACAACATGGGTCTCTTCAAGACCCATGTTCACTCCTTCTTTTCCTCAAAAAGACCCTCCACACAGCATCCTCAAAGATGACATAGGCCCTGTGGGAAATTATTTTCCTCAGGGCCTCCTGTGTGGAGTTAATGTAAAAAAAAATTGGTTTTGAAAGGTGAAATTAAGTTTACAGGTACATTAATCTCCATTTTAGATACGTGACTTAATACTTGACTCCAATAAAATACCGTCGAATTGATAACCTCCTCCTTTTCGAAGTCGTTTAAAAATAAATGTTTAATTTATAATTCTATACATATTTATCTATACAACATTAAATATAAAACTTTTCCAAAAAATGTTCGTCAACAAGTCGAATAGTTAGCTTATTGACAGACATCGCAATATTAGCCATATAGTGGTTAATTTCAATAAAATAAAGATACATTTTTTTGTTTGTTTTTTTTTTTTATCAAAAGACAGACGACAGAGTACCAACATTTATACAAATTAAAAATAAATAATAATCATATTTAGTTTCCGTAACAGCCTGTTATTAAAATACAATCATACAAACAGCACCATCTCTTTTATAAAATAGTCCCAGAGAGAGCTCGTACGCACGCCATTTACGATTTTTCTCTTCCTTCCGAAACAAAATAAACTAGAACTATGACGTCACTTTCAACCTTTTTCTGGGACTAGAATATTTCTCAAAGAATTTTCTTAATTTTAAAAATTGAAACATACAGTAAAACGCTATCAGTATTCCATTACTACAAGAATCTCCTTCATTTTAATGAAACATTACTTTAAAATATACATATAACGCCATCTCAGTTCTATTATTATAAGAATCTCCTTTATTTTAATAAAACATAATATAATATTCACATAATGCCATCTATGTTCTATTTCTAGAAGAATCTCGACACTACATTTGTCAAGAACCAGATAACTGCTTTTTGCAACCAACACCAAATTGAACATTCCACGTCCGTATCTCCTTCCTCTTCAAAATCTGCATTTTCCGGAGGAACTGTTGTCGTCTCTTCCGCACTCGCCAATATCCCATAAGATGAAATTAACGTCAGAGCGAGAAGACACATCACCCTATAAACGTCACTGAATTCCGCCATTTCAAGGAATGCTCTCAAGTGTTGTTCTTATTTCAAATTTAACTAGTTTCAGAAATTCATTGTATTCATTGTGTTTTTTAGCGGAACGCACTTAAATGTCGGACATGTTATTAACTTATTTATTTCATCACCAGAGGCGCTCTGTGCTATTTTAACAATATTTTTTTATTACATGAACGCTTTGAAACGTCAGCTCTTGTAGAAATTTAGATTTCAATTGAAGATTAATTTGATTTTCCTGCTCTATTTAAGTAATGTACATATAAAGGTAATTGTATAAATGATAATCTATGATTATTACATTGGATATGTATGTCCGGTTATTATGTTTGTAATATCTGTTTGCGTTCGAAGATCTTTATCGTAAAAATTGGTCATTTGTGTTAAAATGGGATTTTTCCGCAGTTAAAATGTCGTTACGAAAAATATTGTTTTTTTTTTATCGATTTTCGAATTGTTTTGTATTATTTTTTGAGATGATTCGTAATCAGAAATTGACCTTGCAATGGCTGATTAGGTTTGGAAGGAATAACCAGACACAATCGGAAATATCTAATTTTTTAATCAAATTCTAGACTTATCGACTCTTTTCTATAAAAAATATAAATTGATTTCGAAAGATCGCTATTTCATGTAGTAAAATTATGTTACAATTTGGAAAAAATATGTTTTTTTATTATAATAAAGTTATAATTAGTTATAATTTCAAACAAAATGTTCTATTGTATAACACACATTTCATATCATATAATCAATAATCATAATCATATAGTAAATAAACCAATAAATTATCTAAGAAAGCTACTTTTCAGAATTTTAAAATCATTATGAAAAAAACCGCACACGTGTTTTGTGATGAAAATACTTTAGATCTATGCTGGTACGGAAAATAATCAATCTTTCTCATCGAAACCGCCCTCTCAAGGGGACGAACGCAAGACCATCTTTCAAATTTGCTTTCTCGTTTGGTGCCTTAGCAGGGGTGCCCGGGTTCATGGGATGATGTCTGCCCACCAACTGCATGGTAGGCCGGAAAAACTGGTTGATGGAGACATTTTAACCTCTCCAGCAGGACTCCTTTACCGCAGTGGTAGGGATGGATTTATATGTCCGTCACTATATTGATCCCCAGTTTCCTACCCACCCCTTATACCATTTTCGTTCCCAGAACTTTCTCTCTTCCTTTCCGAAAAATACCCTCCACATAGCATCCTCAAAGATGACATGCCCTGAGGGAATTTTTGTGCTCAGGGCCTCCTGTGTGGACCTAATGTGAAAAAATGATTTCAAATATTAAGATGAATTATTGTTTGCGCCCATACACACGCCATTTGAATACGAATAAAAAGATTTTTTCCCGTATATGTATAAACTCAATTCTTTCGAGAAAGGAATAAAAAAATAAATAAATTGAATCACCGATGAAAATCTACTTCGTGTGTCTTTCTTGGAAGAATTGAGTTTGTACACGCATAAAACCATTTATTGGCAATGCACCACGTCTTGTAAAATTCGGGATCAGAATGTAGATGGCAAAAACGTTTAAAGTCCCGTTTAACACCAGCCACCTGTCTTGATGTTCTCAAGAAAAAATCATCGCCCAAAAGAGTGTCTTACTTTATTTTGCAAAGTTCAGGCACGCATGCTTTATGATTGGTTGAGCATTGTAATCTGTGCAGATTTTATTGATTATTTTAATTAATGCGTTTCCTTTGCAAAGTGTTGATGATGGCGGGCTCGTTGGACAGCGGAATGCACTTTCCAGCCGCCTTCGTGCAGCCGTCATATGTACATTTTTTAAATGTATTTTTATTTTATTTAATGACAATATAAGATAAAGTAAAATTACAAAATACAAAGTTAAGTGGTTTGTTTACAGTCCTCCTCACTAGGTATTCCTGTTCCGAGGCGGACTGTATCTTGCTAAATGGGTGTTGATTTTTATTTTCTCATCCTCTAGTTTCTTGAATTTCACAAAATAAACAACAAATAAAATAAAAGTATTTATGTTTGTTGTCTGCAGGTTGCATTGGGGTTACTTCATAATTTTAATGATTTCCTCATCTTCCTGTGTACCTAACCATAATTTGATGTCTTTTTAAACTTTGGTATCTCCATGGTGTTTTTAATTTCAATTGGAAGGGCATTAAAATATGATTTTGTAGAACGAAATTATGGTTTTACTGGCCAAAAGATGTATTTAATTGCGGAATGTTCAGTAGTTTTGAGGATTTCGACCTTGTAGTGTAGGTGTATTGGTCAGCAGGGTATTCATATTTTTGATTGACATCAGACTTATTATCATACTATTTATTTTTGTTTGACATCAGACTTATGTGCGTTATATTCAAATATACGAAAAATCATAAAATAATTAATATTATAATCAATAATTATCAGCCTGAAACACTCATCTACATTGAAAAAATCTTCCGAGAAAAGATACTGGCCGCCAACGGGAATTGAACCCGTGACCTTCTGATTGCCGGTCAGGTGCTCTTGACCACTGAGCTATGGCGGCTTATCTAATACCCGCCAAATAATTCAATATATACTAGTGTTTCATTCGACAATTACTTATTATTACATTTTTACCAGTATCTTTTCTCGGAAGATTTTTTCAATGTAGATGAGTGTTTCAGGCTGATAATTATTGATTATAATATTTGTTATCTACCCTTTGTGCTATGCATAAAAATCTTGTTTAAACGTTAGTTTATCAATTAAAAATAATAATTAATATTTGACAAGTTAAAGTATTTCAGCAATAAATGCAGACATAATTAGTCTCGACGCCACCTAGCGGGAGATTTAGTATTAACAATACCTCTCTCACAAAAATAAAGTTGGTTGTTTTCAGTTGGAAAAATGTAATAATAAGTAATTGTCGAATGAAACACTAGTATATATTGAATTATTTGGCGGGTATTAGATAAGCCGCCATAGCTCAGTGGTCAAGAGCACCTGACCGGCAATCAGAAGGTCACGGGTTCAATTCCCGTTGGCGGCCAGTATCTTTTCTCGGAAGATTTTTTCAATGTAGATGAGTGTTTCAGGCTGATAATTATTGATTATAATATTTGTTATCTACCCTTTGTGCTATGCATAAAAATCTTGTTTAAACGTTAGTTTATCAATTAAAAATAATAATTAATATTTGACAAGTTAAAGTATTTCAGCAATAAATGCAGACATAATTAGTCTCGACGCCACCTAGCGGGAGATTTAGTATTAACAATACCTCTCTCACAAAAATAAAGTTGGTTGTTTTCAGTTGGAAAAATGTAATAATAAGTAATTGTCGAATGAAACACTAGTATATATTGAATTATTTGGCGGGTATTAGATAAGCCGCCATAGCTCAGTGGTCAAGAGCACCTGACCGGCAATCAGAAGGTCACGGGTTCAATTCCCGTTGGCGGCCAGTATCTTTTCTCGGAAGATTTTTTCAATGTAGATGAGTGTTTCAGGCTGATAATTATTGATTATAATATTTGTTATCTACCCTTTGTGCTATGCATAAAAATCTTGTTTAAACGTTAGTTTATCAATTAAAAATAATAATTAATATTTGACAAGTTAAAGTATTTCAGCAATAAATGCAGACATAATTAGTCTCGACGCCACCTAGCGGGAGATTTAGTATTAACAATACCTCTCTCACAAAAATAAAGTTGGTTGTTTTCAGTTGGAAAAATGTAATAATAAGTAATTGTCGAATGAAACACTAGTATATATTGAATTATTTGGCGGGTATTAGATAAGCCGCCATAGCTCAGTGGTCAAGAGCACCTGACCGGCAATCAGAAGGTCACGGGTTCAATTCCCGTTGGCGGCCAGTATCTTTTCTCGGAAGATTTTTTCAATGTAGATGAGTGTTTCAGGCTGATAATTATTGATTATAATATTTGTTATCTACCCTTTGTGCTATGCATAAAAATCTTGTTTAAACGTTAGTTTATCAATTAAAAATAATAATTAATATTTGACAAGTTAAAGTATTTCAGCAATAAATGCAGACATAATTAGTCTCGACGCCACCTAGCGGGAGATTTAGTATTAACAATACCTCTCTCACAAAAATAAAGTTGGTTGTTTTCAGTTGGAAAAATGTAATAATAAGTAATTGTCGAATGAAACACTAGTATATATTGAATTATTTGGCGGGTATTAGATAAGCCGCCATAGCTCAGTGGTCAAGAGCACCTGACCGGCAATCAGAAGGTCACGGGTTCAATTCCCGTTGGCGGCCAGTATCTTTTCTCGGAAGATTTTTTCAATGTAGATGAGTGTTTCAGGCTGATAATTATTGATTATAATATTTGTTATCTACCCTTTGTGCTATGCATAAAAATCTTGTTTAAACGTTAGTTTATCAATTAAAAATAATAAATAAAATAATTGTTCGGAGATTGGTCCATGTGAATGGACTAGATGTGAAGGCCTTCCATTTGCACCAGAGATCGACGATAAGGTCAGTGTTCTTTGTTGCCTTTGAGTTCCTGCCGGATCCATTATCTTTGTAATTTATGTTGACGCAAGACAAATTCACATTCGTTTTTTTCTGAGTATTATAGTAAAGAGTTCTGCGCTATTTACACGCCCAGAATTCACAAGTTACATCACTTATCCAAAGATCATTTTCTAAAGAATTTAATTTTCCACATTATTCAATGAAACCATCACAGAAAAGCGGTTTATAAGTTGAAGATTTTGAACTTTAAAGGCCTGTTACTTTATGTTTTCATGACTTAAAAATAAAATACTAAAGTTTATGTGGTTTTAGATATGTTTATCTTGATCTGCAAAGCACTAAACTTCTTCTCGATTGCCTTTCTCGTCATAACTTTCCCTAATTGGAGTGCCACAATCCCACTGGCTCCAGGCAGTGAGGCTATATAATAGTATTTACAATAAAATAAATACCTTTTCATAACCTACCCTTCTTGAATACCCGCAGGTGTATTTTCCCACGAAGTCCATAATTATTTCAATTGGTAACATAACACATCCCAGGGGTTAAATTTGCTCAATATGCCAACTCACCAATTATATTAGGCATAGCATATTTTACTCTACACGAGGGGTAAGTTTCAATTTACTCAGGGGTAAGCTTCACAAAATACAAAGGTATATTTTACCTAGTTTGGTATAGTTTTAGACAAACATTCCTTACTCTACAGAGTGTACAAAAAATGTAAAACTGTTGAGATTTCTTTTAAAAAAATCTCTTTCTTAACAAATAAAATACATTATTTGGAGGACAGATTTTTTTACACGAGCCTCACTTTTTTTATAGGAGGCCCCGAGGAAAACAAATTCCCTTGGGGCCAATGTCATTTTTGGGGATGCTGTGTAGGTGGGTCTTTTTAGGGAAAGGAAGAATGGGAAGTTCTGGGAAAGAAAAAGTATTAGGGGTGGGTAGTAATCTAGGGGTCAGTGTGTCCAGAAGTGACGGATGTACGAACGCATTCCTCCCCTGCGGTGCAATGCGATGGGTCGAGAGTGTCCGGCTGGAGAGGTCAACATGTATGGCCCACCACGCAGTACGTGTGCAAACGCATCCGCCACGAAGACCTAGACAAGCCTTACCTCATTACCGGGCTCCCCTGCCGGGGAGCCAAACGTATAGCTAACCACTTGTGGTGACCTATGGCAGGGATGTTGTCCAATCAATAAATGGTTCCCGAGTACCTACCCATACCCTCCTCCCAAAGTTTGTTGTTAATTAAAAGATATCAGGTGGGAATGATGCCCTCGTTTTACTGGTATTTCAATGGACGATGCTTTGAGAACCTAGCGTCATTATTACTGATATGCAGTCTGGAAACATACCACGTAAATTTTTTGTACATGGTTGACATTTTATCACATGAGAACGGGTCGCTTCTACGACTCGTTCTTATGCTCTACAGCTTGGCTGTGGAATGATTTACCGTCCTCTGTATTTCCCTCGTCTTGTGGTACTATACGTGTCACTTCAAAACCAATATTCACTCCATCTTTTTCTCAAAGAGAATAAACACTAACGGCCTTACTAAAAAACCCCGTGAACATTTTATTCAATTGACAAACGGCCGCGGATGTGAAAACATTACGATTTTTTTTTTAACCTGATCTCCACAAAGGAGGCCCTGAGGAAAATAATTTCCCCCAGGGCCTTACACAGCCTGGGGGGATAGTTTATCTCTGCTTTAGTAATGATGTCTGAACGAAATTTGAAATTTTCCAAAGTATTTTGAATGTTCTATATATTTATTATTTTTGAAGGTGTCGTAAAAACAAATACCATTTATAAAAACTAGATATAATTACCTTTTAGATTTGTGTATTTGAAATACACTTTAGTTTTAAAAAACTGCCATATTTTAAGATTTAAACGCGGAAAAAAATGTTAAATAATTTCTTACCAAAACATTTTTGATGAAAGTGTACAGAAATATTTAAAAAATTAAAATTTAAAAAATACAAACCTTTTATATAATGAATTTGAAATGAAACTGTCATCTCACTTTTTCCTCGTGCATACAATAAAAAAATTATAAAAAATTTCAAAGTTTTTTTAATGCCAAACAAATAACCTAAAAATATCTCTAACATTTCAACACATTTCTTGCACCACTAAAGATGTTATTTCTTTGATAAGTTTACCAACACATGAATTTGATATTAATATTTACAAAAAACAATACTTTTATAAAATTCTCATAAAATAAATACCATTAAATGTAAATATGAATTTTTATGTAGCATATAAAAAACTTTTTGACATTTCATTTTTGAAAGTACAATTATTGTTATTACAACTTCACTAAAACTTATGAAAAACCACAAAAAACACGGTAAATATATCAATTATATGAATTTAAGGGTGAATTAGTCATATTAATAAAAATTACGATCACTTTTGTAATATTACGAAACACATCGCCGTACCCAAAAAATCTTTCGCGGCTTAAAATATGTTTTCGTTGTGAACAGCGAATGCGCCGGCGCCCCCGTCTAGCGGCCATGAATTAAAACATTGAAAAAAACAATTTTTTATGAACATTATTAAAAATTGCACTTTTGCCAGATTTTAAAACCTGTTTTAGAGTATAATTCGTTATTAGTAGTATTTCATGTTTTAGTGTAAATGTGTTTTACTGATGTTGCTGCAAAAACACAGGTTATCGGTCGTGCTGTAGTTTTTTTTTAGTAAGGCTGTAACACTGTTAATTTCTTAAAATTAATTCAAGGAGCGTTTTTGTAAATTTAAAAAATGCAATTACTAAGCTTGATTTTCTTTCTTTCTAAATCTATTTAAATCATACGTCTCATCGTAATATTAAATGAGATAGCGTCACTTTTATGAGTCCGTGTCGGACAGGAAGAAAAATATTCTAAATCTCGTGGTTAAAGTATGTCTTTCTTGTTCCACCCTTTATGATAAGCGGGTATATTTGTACTGATTTGAAGTAAGTTAGAACACTTACACGGTTGATTGGATCTGCAATTACCGCAAACTCCCACTAATATTTAAGCAAATTCCTTGAAGGGATGATTTTAAATAGAATTATTCCCAAATGATTTGTTAGGATAGCATCAGGGGTATTATTTAGGTGTTTAAATAAATGTAAAATTACTCCCAAAAATCTAATATAAATATAATATCTGATCAGCAGAATGTAGCATTCAAAAATCTTACACTTGAAATTAAAATTTAAGAATAACATAAATTCAGACACAAAAATACAAAATGGATTAAAGAAAGAAAAAGACAACATTACCAAAATTGCATAACATGAAATAATAAAACAAATGAAAAGAATCACACAAAAAAAAAACAATATAAAACACACATCACTCACAAACACACAACACATAATATATTCAATTTTTATAAGAAAACTTTCTTTTTATTACTTTTTTTAAAGTTATTCCCATCAGTGAAATATGTCATATTAGAATAAGTTAAAGATAATAATCTAAACGAAAATCTGAAGGAGAACAAGACACAGAAAAAAGACAATGGTCGCAACTGGGACACGAACCCAGACCTCTCCGTCTCACCGGGATGAGCACGTTAACCAATTTCGCTATTGCCACCTTCTGTCAAACCGTCATATTTGTCAATGTCATATTTTCAAATTTTAGAATTAACATTATTATCAACTGTTTCAGTGAAATGGGTAGTTGCCCGTAATATGGAGAAAAATAATTAGTTGATAATAATTTTAATTCTAAAATTTGAAAGTATGTATGAGATTGACAAATATGACGGTTTGACAGAAGGTAGCAATAGCGAAATTGGTTAACGCGCTCGTCCCGGTTAGACGGGGAGGTCTGGGTTCGTGTCCCAGTTGCGACCATTGTCTTTTTATGTTTTTCTGTGTCTTGTTCTCTTTCATATTTTCGTTTAGATTATTATTGTTAACTTATTCTAACATAATATAAGCTGATATTAATTTAATTTAATTTTTTAAAGTTTTACTTTAATATTTTTTTAATTTTTTTTAATTTATCATTACTTTATGCTTATGTCGTCACCAACAATATATATTTTTTTAATCAAAATTTGATATGTATACATTCTTTTATTATAAAATGGGGGGCTCAGCGCGGATAAGCCCAGTGAGTTCAACATTACTGGATTACACTTTGAAATGTAAAATACTGCATCAAAATAAAAAATGTGTTAGTGAAAAATAATTCAAGGATGCCGTAATTTTTTTAACCAGCGATTACCTGACATGCGTTGCAAGGCCACTCAAAGAAGTAAAGTGTTTGTGTTAAATTGTAATGATTGATGTGCTTTTGGAATCACTGGAAATTTTTTTGTTTTTCCTTCTGGTTCGTACTCAAACAGACGCGTGAACACGCTACAGGATAGAAGCATGGTTTTCGAAATTTAACTCTGCTATCCCCTACGCTACTACATCTCCTTTGCAATCTCTCTCTCTGCCCCTCTCTCATCACTCCCCTGCCAGTCCTTTCCCGTGTGTCCCCGTTCCCATCCCGTATCTCCTTCCCTTACCGCGTCCCCCTTCCACTATCTCCGTCTCCCCCCTCCCACTTTTACCTTTCGCCTTCCCCGACTTCCCCCTCCCACGACGCCTCTCCATTGTTCCCCTCTCCCCTCCCTTTCCGCTATACTATATGAAATTGGACTGGATACAACTCACGAGGCACCAATTGTATTTTTGATTAAAAATAACGCCAGAGCTCAGCATTATGTATATAATTGGGAGCTTGCGCATAAAAAATCACCAAAGTTTCATTGCCATCAGATGAATCGTTTAGTAACGCCTAAGGGACAAACAAAGAAACATTAATTTTAATAAATTAAGATTAAACATCGAGGCTTTTACATAATGCACGAGTATTCGTATGTATTCCAAATACGATTATAAATAAAAGAGTTAGTTTAAAACCACTTTATTCGATTTATACTGCTCTAAACATAATATAATATACATACACATTACACATAGTACCTATACACTTTCACCGGTTTCGTTTGATCTCAACCTTCATCGGGACAATAAAAGTATAAAATAAATTACAGTACAGAGGAAGATACTTTTGCCTTTTCAGTCGTACTCACTGTTATTAAATTATCGAAGAAAGAAAACACTTTGTGCCACAAAAATCAGCAAATATCATGAGGTACGGTTGTATATACGTATAGAATGAAGTGTTTAATGTGATGATATCGTGTATTACAAAGTTTGAATATAAATTTTATTCTTTAACGTTATTAATTCTTTGTAATACTGCATTTTTCAAGATGTTAGCAAGCTCTTTTATTCTTTAAGACATCATCAAACTATTTTATTGTAAAACTTCCCTCTCCTTAACGATAAGAAATGGTATTTTTCAGTTTCAGCGGGTCTACTTTGTTCCAATAATTGTTAATCTTGTTTGCAAGGAAATCTTCTCGGAAGATATTGCCGTGAAAGTTTTAACTCGAAGGCAAAGAATTTCATCTATGAATGGAGATGAGAAATTAAAAGTCTGAAGGATTAACGGATTAAATGTTATCTGAGAGCTTTTTTTAATGTTTTACTGCAATGGTGGTACCCACACAGTTAAATTTTCGAGGACATTTTTGTGATACTTCACAATTAACTCATTAAAAATAATTCAATTTAATTTATTAATTTTAAAAACATGTGTTTTAAAATGTATGTGCGCTTAGATCTTTCAAACTATGCAACGGATTTTCATGCGGTTTTCACTAATAGATAGGGTCATTCAAGAGGAAGGTTTATATGTATAATACATGCATTATTATAGTAGAGAAAGCCAAGAAATTCAAAGAAAATATATCATCATCATTATCATTACGTAATGTAAAATGAAGTCGCTCCAAATTGTATGTGCGTTTAGATATTTTAAACTAAGCAACGGATTTTTATGCGGTTTGAACCAATAGATAGGGTCATTCAAGAGGAAGTATTAAATGTATAAAACATGCATATTATTGTAGAGAAAAGCTGAGAAATTCAAATATTCAATTCAGGCAGCGGGCAGCTGGCAGCGGGCATTGAAGCTTTCACCCACCTATTCCCACCCCGGTATAGGCGACTTATGGTCACCCCTTCGGAGTTCTCGCAAGAATCTAATTTTTTTGAATGAACGACTCTACATTTAAAATATGTAACGATTCTAGAACTTCAACGGGCAGCGGGCAGCAGGCAGGTGGCAAGCGGGTGGTGTGGAGTTTATAAAGGTTGGGTAATGGCGTTGCGTTTCGTTAGCCACAGCAACGTGTGGCCGCCATCCGCTCATCCGCCGCCAAACCCAGACAAACTTCACCCCAGGAACCCCTGATAAGTAAACGTAGCGACCACTTGAGGTGACCTATGGCAGAGGTGTTGGTTATCCGATAAACGTTTCCCGGAGCGGCGGTACCCATACCCGCCTCCTAAATTGAAAGGATTCCTTAGGAACCCTTTTTCGGTTACCGTTTTATCGTGTAACGTGGCAATTTTCAACATTTGTGTCTGAACTTTGAATAAATAAAATAAAACACACTTTTTTCCGAAAATATTTTTCTAGCACAAATCAAAACAGGCGGTTGGTGTTAAGAGGGAATTTAAACCTTATCGCCATATACATAAGGAGTGTTATTGTTAATGGTCTGATTCCAAATGTTACACAACGTGGTGCCTCTTTTTATGCCGTATAATATTTTATAAATCTTCCAAAAACGTAGTTATAAAGTTTTCGCACTAAGGCGACGAAATTACATGCAAAAAGGGTGACATACAAGTTTTTCGATTCTGCAAAAACATGTATTAAACATTTCATAGGGGTAACTAAAAGTTCTACGAGTGTCGCTTCTATCAATTTAAGTTAACGGATTAATACTTTCCGACACCAAACTACCACTAACTACCAACTAATAGCGACCTACACTTGTAACCTGTGACCTGCGACCTGTTTAGTTCACACTTAGATTGAGTTAAGGGTTGACCTACCATCACCTTGATTAGATTTTAAATCTAATAAAATCCGACCAGGAAAATTACCTATATACCTACATAATTCTGAAGGGTGATTCTGTATCTTTTTAAGTCAGGGTTACGAGAAAAAAATATAATTTGGGAGGTATGGATACCGTCACCTCGGGAACCATTTATTGAGTAACCAACACCTCTGCCACCCCAAGAGTTTGGTGACTTAGCAAGGTTGTCCGGATTGATGGGATGAGGTTTGTTCAGTTTGTTCGGCAGATGCTTCTGCCCATATGCTGCGTGGCGGGCCGGATCGAGAGAGACTGGTTGAGGGAGGCCTTTTGACCTTTACAGCCGGACTCTATTCTACTATACTACACTATACTCTGATTCATATATCCGTGACTCCTGGACACACCGAACCCCAGATTCCCACCCACCCCTCATACCGTTTTCCTTATCAGAACTGACTAACTTCCCATCCTTAAAAAGACCCTCCACACAGCATTCCCTAAGATGAAATAGGCCCTGAGGGAAATTATTTTCCTCAGGGTTTTATGTGCAGAGCTAATGTAAAAAAAAGGTTAAATCGTGCTTTATCGGCTGTCAAATTTCAATGGCTTGTCTATGCCTTTCGTTTGTTAAATGGATTAGTAACTTACTTAAAAACACAAATTAAAATTTATTAGTTATTAAAACTACTTACGTATGGCTTTCATGAATAACTAACTACCTGTTCGTAGTATTATTTTGATGTTAATATTTCTATTTTTGAAATTGACAATTCGTGGTGGAATTCCATTATAACAGATTATAATAAAACAAATAAAAAAAACTTTATTCCACTTAATTTTATTGACCGTAACCGGTTTCAGATCGTCAGAGCCTTCGTCAGACTGGTATAAATAATTCTTAGTCTACGTTTTATATATATATATAACATATGGGGAAGGGGGAGAGGGGTGGTCTACAAGGATTTTAATCAATTATTTTTGTAACTAAGTCGTTTTAGACTATCGAATATCTAAACATGTTGGTAATTCCAGTAGGCTTGGCCGTGAAAATCTAAAACGTATCACACGAATTACTATTTATTAGTTATTATACATACCTATAAGCCTAATGGGCTTTTATAAATGACTATCCGTTTGTCGGATTATTTTGATGTTTGCACGCGATGACATTCGATTCGCAAATTTTCCCGCGTCTGACATCTCTTAACTAGGATTATGAGGATTACGCGGCAAAACGCGTCGTCGTCTTCTGACATGTAACTACTTTTAAGATTTTAGTGTCTTAACACAAGCGCTGTATTTAGCTCGTTAGCGCAATACGGAATACCGCATAAAAAAACTATTAAAATGTGTCGTATACGGCAAATTTAAAGCACGTTACGATATCGCAAAAGTTATAGAATCTCCCTTCTGATAAACATGAGCAGGAGGGATTCTGGTAGATGATAGGACTACAACCAATCTAAACTAATTTACTTACTAATTAAATTACAATTACCATATTTTTCAAAATAGTTTGAATATGTTTTTCGAAATGGTTAATGATCTAGTTGAGCAGGTTTAAACTATACATATGACCTGGACGTTGAACAAATTTTGATTTATTCTTGACAGATTAACACCTAAAAACACAGGACATCATAATTTTGTAACGAGAACATCCAGATTGAGTAATGAAATAATTAAACTCTCCAACATTGACAATTTATAAATAAAATAAAAAAACGAGTGTGCTTTAGACCACACGACTAAAGTAAAACTTTACTAACTTATAAAAGAACATATATTATGACATTGAAACTCATTAAAAAAGGAAACGCAGCGTGGACAAAAGTTGCACATGCTTCGTTTCCTTTTTTATTGATCACCGATCGCATCACACTTTTCGTAACAATCACATTTTTCGTAACAATCACACTTTTCGTAACAATCACACTTTTCGTATCAATCACACTTTTCGTAACGTTTCATGTTTTTTTGGAACGTATTTATCATTTTACCCCCCCAAGTGTCGAGCGTGCGTAAAGAAGTTTTACTTCAAAAATTGGTGTTGAATTCACATGCAGTAGAAGGTAAACCTTCAGAAAACTAAAGTAGACAAGAGTGGGGAAGCTTCTCTCGCAGGCTAAATCCTATAGATGTAAGTGTTTGTCTCATTTTAGTTTCGTGATTTTTCGTTTCATCGAGTTTCAAATTACAACGCTGCTAAAGAAGTTTTCACTTCTAGAAACTAAGTAAAATCAAAACCAATTACAAAATTGTAACATTTACTTACACGGTGTCAGTTTCAGTAGAAAAAATAACATTGGGAGTCTAAGTGATTCGAGTTTTATTGTGAATATGTCGTAAACGTATTTATTTGAGATGTTTTTAAGCAGATTGTTTTTTATTGTATTTCGTTTCTGTTTAAAAAAAATAAGATCAGTATCTTGCACAGGATTGAACCCGCGACGTAAACAAAATTGGCGACCGGCTTCAATAAACAACTCCGTCTCGACAAAATATGCAGTCGAGGCAACTGAATTGACGACAGTTTTTGAGCCGGACTCCGCTCAAAAACTGTCGTCAATTCAGTTGCCTCGTTGCATTTTTTGTTGAGACGGAGGTGTTTATTTCCAATGTTATTTATAGGATACGACTAGCAAAAAATGCAGCAATGTCGAAAAAAGATAATTCGGCTTAGAAAACCATCATTGAGATGAAATAGACGGAAATAAGAAAGTTTAATTTTTGGGATGAAAATCTTTTTATAAATATACATCAGCAAACACTTTTTCATTGCATACATGCTGTCAGAATCATCTTCACTAGAATCAGTACTTGACATCACAAAAATCACTCTGTTCACTTCGAACTACAAAGCGTTTTGACAGAGCAAACTGACTAGTTTTCAATGGAAGGGCAAAACCATTTCTCATTTTTCGTTGATCTCGCTCCGGTCGCCTCGCTAATTTCTCACACGAGCAGTGGAAGGTAAACACCTATCATCTAAGCGAATCTTTTTTGGTGGACAGTCAAAGCTATTTCGCTCATCTCCCACCCCGCTCCGCTCAACTCTTTTCCGCTCGCAATGGAAGGCGCCCTTAACAGGTCATAATTTCGGAAATATTTCATTCACAAAACTTTCGCAGAAATTAAAATATCCACATAAAAATAGACCAAATATGTGAAGAAAATGTATAAAAAAACTACGATTTTCAATTCAAGTGCTTCGGATTTTATCAACAGGTGGCGGTAGTCTCGGCAAAGAAGAAGTTTTTTTAATTTAATTTATTAAAAGTTTAAAGGGTGAATATTGGAACAACTTTTCTCATCTTTCCCATGCAAAAACTACGGGAGTTATTTCTTAGCTTCACCTTGTAATGTACCCTTTGCGAAATTTATTACTGAAGTTGAAGCGGAAAATAATGTTTGCAAATGAATGAGGGGGTAAGTACCGACAAGTATCGTCGGTGTTTTGATTACTAATAATTTTGTCTCGTAGGGGGGACATTTTCGTCAAAGTTTTAACACGTTTTTCTAATTTTTAATCTTTCCATTTTGTTACTTTTACGTTTTATTTTTAAGTTTTCAACAATACCAGACTACTAGAAGCCAAAATTTTTGACTGCATAAATTCTGGGACTAACTACCATCAAATGTACTCATTGCACGGAATTCTAGTGATAGGTAGGTAATACTGTGAACTAGCAGATACAAATGTATAAAAATGGTTTTGCATAAGGCGCGGCGTCAGAGATGTACTCGAAGTCGGGTTCATAAATTTCAACCGTACAGGTAATAATACTATCAGATTCTTCAGTGGACATCTTTAATTTATCACTAAAAAATGAAAAGGGTTTTTTTTTTTTTTTGGTTTTAGGCAATTCACCCTGAAAAGAGTGCTTTGTGCCGGTAATAGTTAAAGTGGATAAGTTGTTGCTGGATATATAAGAGGAATATAATATCTATAAAAGGGAAAAATGTATATGTATGGTCATGATGGAACTAACGGATTCCGTATCACACATGTTAAATGGGAATTTTTTCAATGTTGGTCAAAATATAAGTAAAAGCGGATTCTTGCAAAAATATATTATGTAAGTGTAAGCTATTTAAGACATTATAAAATTAATCACATTAAGACATTAATTAAATTAAAATTTTATAAGACATGTTTCTGTAAAATATGTGTAAAGTGATTCTTCATATATTGTGTCTGCATATTGGGTTGGGTTGGGTTTAACTTTTCAAAAGTACCAATTGGCGATCCCTTTATGAACTTTGATAACTCATGGGAGTGCAACTTCGTTGTATGTTTTATTTAATAAAAAAAATCTTTTACTTCAAAAACTATTTTGAAATCACATTCTGTTTCATTGAATGTAGAAATAAGACAATACCATAAAATATACTACTATTTGATAAAAAATAAAATTAAAAATACATATCGGTTCGACCGTTTTTTCCAAGAGACTAAATAAAGTAGTTAAAACACATAACTTTCTAATATTCTATAACACATAACAACTATAAAAATCGTACCAAAATCATTGGACATCTCAAAAACGCAATGTACAAATTTTGGCGAAAATGGCCCGTTAGATTGGTATAAAAATGTATTTTTTTTTCTCAGTTATTAATTACTCAGTCATTAAGAGGAGACCAGCCGGGTTTTTGTCCATGCAAACGAATTCCTAAATTTTCTCTCTGGATTTTGAAACTAGTGAAAATATTTTTTGACATAATGTAAATATCGACCATCTCCGTACGTTTTGCTTTTTTGATAAATTACTTCTTATAGGAGTTAGGACCTTCCAAAAATCCTGAAAATTGCCTTGTTTGAACGCAGTCAAATGACAATCATTGTATTATTAAGAGATGTATTTAAAAAAAACAAAACGTACATACCTACTACACCTTCTTTTAATACAGTTGGCGAAAAAATCTTTAAAATCGGTAGGTACAGTTTTGAAGGAGAAAACAAGGGAATACCGAAAACTTCGATTTTATTTAGGTGCAGTTGTACAGCTTGAGGTGCAGTTGTCCCTTTCGATTAGTACTCGGAGGGGTAACAGCGGCTGTGACAGTAACAGTTTTGTAAAAAACCTATTATAAAAATTTCTCGTTTTGTAAGCATTCAAAGGTGGTCTGGTTTTTCGTTTAGTTTTCTTTGTGGACAAAATACATGAATAATTACATCATATTGTAATTGTTTCCAGTACCAAATGTTAATTATATATTGAAGAGGGTATAACCAGAGAAAACCAGAAATATGTCATTTTGAAATCAGATTTTAGACGTATTGACTCCTTTGCACAAAAAAATATAAATTGATTTCGAAAGATTGTTCTTTTATTTATGTATGTTTTTAATTTAGAGAAAAAATCTGTTTTTATTATAATAAGGTACATAGGTCGTTGGAAGATTTGTTAAATTTTCCAAGATGATTTTGTATTATACAACACCCAATTCAAATCATATAACCATGCAATAAAATAAATCAATACATTATCTGGTAAACTGATTTTCAGAATTTTATTTTTAGTTCAAATAAAATCATTAAAAAATATATACGTACATGTGTTTCTTGACGAAAATTGGTCCGTTTTTGTATTTATTAGCGCATTTACAAACTAATATATTTCAGATTTTTTTACAATTTCTTATTTTGCTTAGACATTATTGAAAAATGATAAATACTTATGATCAAAAAATAACTACAAAATGTACATAATTTAAATAGTTTTACCATCACGCCTTTCAGCAGTTTTGAATCTTCGTAATTAAATCAAATTTGGAATGAAATAAAATCGATATTGAGTTATAATTTTAAAAAGCTGGTACGGAAAATAATTCTTCTTTCTCATTGGAACCGCCCTGTACGATCGTAAGAACATCTTTCGACGAAATATGGATTTTCGGCCGCTGGCTGGTTAAACGCAAGTTTCCTAAAAATTTGTAAAGAAACAAATAACAAAGAATATTACAAACTAATGAGAGATGGAATTTTATTTATTACACCTAATTTTAAAACATCGCAAATCAAAACCATTATATTTACCAGGCCATAAAAATATCCGCCCTTCTGAATTGCGCTGTATCATCAACCAATCAGAACAAATAAATGAAATTAAACAATTAAAAAAACTTAATTAAAATTAAATATTTTATACAATACATATTATAACGTACAACCTAAGTAAGAATCGTGGCCCCCTTATCAGGCACACCTCTTTTCTGATAAGGTAGGTATACACGGCCAATGTTGACCCTCAATATAATATTTTGTAAATTATAAAACTTTCTTAACATGATCAAGAAGACGTCATCGGACTATGTACATCCATAACGAGCAACGTATATGTATAATATCTATACTATAAAGGTACCGTTCTATTTTGAACCGATCGCGATCATTGGCCGCCGATAGCAATAACCCTCGTAAAACCGAGACAAAATTATATGAAGAAGTGAGAATTTTCTTATAGAAATTTTCTTATAGTATTTTCTTAGTATACCCTCTGGAGAGATGAAACGTTAGGAGTGTGTTGTGCGCGTGTCAGTGTGCCATACGCATATGTATCGCAAGCATGTTATTTTAAATCATACTTTAATTTATGGAGGTAATAAAATAATCTACTGTATATTTTTTTGATTTCTCAAATTAAGTCACCGGCTCACACTTGCTGTATCTTTCTCAAAATAATAAGTAGGCGTAAGCAAATCAAAACGCTGTTTCTCAGTAACGTTTCGTTTTCACTTAGGCAAATTTTATTTCAATTCATGCCCGTATGCATTTTTTTATTAAAAAACTATCGAGTACCATGCAAGCGTTGCAATCCCTAATAAAGACATAAATTGTTTCTCCCTGCGTGTCCTTTCCCGTGCCTCCTCGTTCCCGCCACCGTTCCCTTCCCCCCTCGTAGTACTCCCTCACCCCTTTATCGTTTTCCTCACCCCATCCCGGTTTCTCCTTCCTCTTCCACATTCCCTTCCTGCTGCTAAACTGTACGAAATACACTCGTATTGTAAAATGTTTATAAAAATATAATGCCAAAGCTCTCTATTAGGTATATTTAGAAATTTGATAGGCGTGCGCGTAACAAATCACCAAAGTTTCATCGCAATCGTATGAATGGTTTAATAACTCATAAGGGACAAACAAATAAATTTTTTTTTTTCATATTACTAGCAGACCCGGGCACACGTTGCTGTGGTTAACGAAACACAACGCCATTACCCAACCTTTATAAAATCCACACCACCCGCTTGCCCGCTGCCCGCGGCGTGGATTGAATATTTGAATTTCTCGGGTTTTCTCTACTATAATAAGCATGTATTATACATATAACCCTTCTCTTGAATCGCTCTATCTATTTATGAAAACAGCATGAAAATTCGTTGAGTAGTTTAAAAGCGCACAAACATTTTGAGCGACTTCATTTTATACTATCTAATGATGATAATGATGATGAAGATAACCGTTGCGTCCAAAACTGCTTACGAATAAAAACTTCAGATGCGCTTGTAATGAAAAGAGACGAAATGGTGTTTGCCGGAATTGGGTGATTGTAGTGTGTAAAAGAACAATGTACGCAAGGAAAAATGTATGACCAATCACTTACCACTGTATCTCTTCGAAGGAGCACACAACACAATCACAAATAGTTATATAGTTCCAACGCGATATCTCGAGGTAATTATCGCCAGAACAAAACGAATGAATACAAAACGGTATTTCCTTCTGATTTCCGGTCAACTGCTCTTAACCACTGAGCTACGTCGGCTTATCTCCTGCCCGCCAAATAATTCAATATGTACTAATGTTTCATTCAACAATTACTACTTATTTCATTTTTCCACCTGCAAACCACTTTATTTTTGTAATTTTATATAAGAAAGGCATTGTAAGTGCTAAATCTCCCACTAGGTGGCGTCGAGACAAATTATGACTACAATTTTTGATGAAATACTTTAACTCGTCAAATATTAATTATTATTACGCGTCCCGTCGGCGGCATGTATGTTTTCTCGGGAGATTTTTTCAATGTAGATGAGTGTTTCAGGCTAATAATTATTACTTGTAATAATTGTTACCCTCTGTGATATGCATAAAAATCTTGTCTCAAGCATTAGTTTATCAATTAAAAATAATAATTCTTTCTTTTTACTTAAAAACGAGATTATGTATAGGTACGACAAACACCAACAACTTGCTTCTATCAATCCTCCTTCTTCTGTTTTCAAAACCAAAGCTCTCCAATTTGTACTATTTTTCTTACCATGGTTCCAAATTTCATTTCACTTTCAAAGTATATTTTATTAAGTACCTACGTACTTTTTTTTTAAATTAATATTATTTTAATAACTATGCTAAGCAAATAACAGTTAATATGTTTTAAACTTTTTAATGTTATTTTGTATACTTTCTGTTCTTTTATTTCCTCAACTTTCCGTCTTTTTTTGTACAAATCATGTTCCATAATATGTCCAAGCCCATCCTAATGTGACTGTCCTAAAACGGGAATCCTCCTAGTTGGGCAGTCAAAAAATTTCATAATTATGTATGCAAATGTATAATATTGAACTAAATAAATAAATAAATTTAAAAAAAAAATCTAGGGCTGTCCGTAAAATAAGGTCTGCAAGGTGTCTCCACTGGCATGTAGCCTGGTTTCCCCTTGTCAAATTTTAACGTTTTTAAACTTTGCTTCGGCGAATCTGAATGATGCCACTGGGATTGTTCCTTTGTCACTGAGCTCGTGTAGTGTATCCGGGTCTCGTCCCCAATCACAATTGAGTCCAAGAATTCTTCGCCACCGATTAGGATGCACTCAAGGAATTCGCGGGCTTCTTCAACCCGTTGTGGTTTGTGATCTTCGGTGGGCATTTTGGGACCCAACATAGGCAGACTTTATGGTTTCCCAATTTTTTGGTCAAAATCTTGTCAAAGGTGGTCTTACTGACATCAGGGATCATATTACAGAGCTCCCGAACCGTCACTTGTCGATTTGCAATTATTGTTTTTTCCTCTTTGACAATTTTTTCATCTGAAACCGATTACCGTCCGGCACGCTTTTACATTCTCTGCACCATTTGCGAATGTTTTCGCACTCATACACTGATTTCCGTACACTTCAAGCAGCCGAGAATGAATTTCTACCGGGGTTTTGTTCTTCGCACAAAAAACTAATTATAGAGCGTGATTCACACCTGGCGGGTGCGACGAGCGGAATCTTCATCGCGAACGGCAGCTACGCCGAGACTAAGTGTTGCAGAGAGTGCAGTGGGGATTTGGCGTAGGGAAACCAGGCTACACGCCAGTCTTCTCGGATCTCACATAAAATTATTCCTCGCGACCGAAGCACCGTGGAGACCTTACTTTACGGACAGCCCTTGTATATTCTCGTTTAAAAACAAAACAATAACAATTTTCAAGAATAAAAGATAATTCATATGTTTTTTTATTCCTCCTCACTAGAGGTTCCTGTTCTGAGGCGGAATAGTTTTTTTAAAACTGTTTTTATTAGATCCTTTGACGTTTTTCAAAGTGTTGTATAATTCCTGTTCATTTGCATTAACCGTTTTCTCTATTGTTGTTGGAAGTGAATTAGGTTGTTAGTGGAGAGGTATTTTTTTTTCCTTTTTCCAGAATCAGATTTAAATTTGTCTATATGCATGTCATTCTAATTAGCTCTTGTGTTGTGAAGGTGTGTTTTCTTCGTTTGGCTTTATTTCTCAAAATGTTTGATTAAAACATTCTTAACGTGGATATTTTTAACGCTTGGGACTCCAAAAGACTTGCAGATTTCTTTTGTGGGCGTCACCAATGCACACAATCATAAGATTATGTTGATTGCTTCAACTCCAATTCCGCCACCCATAAGTTCAAAAATCTTCCTCATTTCTTGTGAATTTTTTTTTTCTCGATATATTTATTATTTGCATTGGTATTTTTTAATTATTCTTTTATACGCCCATAGTACATATACATACTCTTACATTTGGTACATGTGGTTATAATTTTTTTACACAGGTTTTTTTTAGCTCCACAAAGGAACTGAGGAAAATTATTCACTTCAGGGAAGATGTCATTTTTTGGGATGACGATTTTTAAGAATCGAAGGAGAGGAGTTTTAGGAAGGAAACAGGCACGAGGCGTAGGTAAGAATCTGGGGGTCGATGTGTTCAGTAGTGACGGACGTGTGAATCCATCTCTTCCACTGTGGTGCAATTATTATGCAATTATTCCGAGAGAGTTCTAATGGAGAGTTCAAAATGTTTCCGTCAACTAGTTTCACCCGATCCGGCCTGCCACGCAGCTGGCGGGCAGATACATACGCTACCAAGTCCCGGGCAAAACCTTAGTCCATTAAGCCGGGAACCAAAGTGCGAACCACTTGGGATGACCGATAGCAAAGGTGTTGGTTATTGAATAAATTGTTCCCGTGGCAACGGTACCCATACCCGCCTCCCAAATTGAGGGGTTTGTAATAAACAATGTTTTCAAATGGTTTACAATTTAATAAATTAAAACAAAAATATGTATGCACTAAAGATTTTCAGAAATAATATTTTGACGCGAAAAATTCGATAAGGAATGATTCAAACATTACATGTTTTATGTAAAAAATGTCGATATTATTTATAAACTCGTTTGCTAAACTATTGCCGAGTTAGCTACACAATTTTTATGTGAACAATGTTGACAATGAAATAGTTATTTATGCCTAGTATTTCGAATATGTACTCTTACATCAACTATACTCAGGAGTTCGCAACGAGCTCCAAAATTTATAATTTAAAAAAGTAGCGTAAGTCGATTATATTTTGTCTTCTTTTCAAAAAATAATAATATGCATCGGCATGTCGTAGGCCTTAATCACCTTTCTAGCGTTTTTCTATTCAGTGAATTAAGTCTACTTCTAGAGATAGTAAATTGCAGATATTGGAAGCGTGGGTTGAATTCTATAGAGATGGGGTCTCTAAGAATGATTGAAAAAAGCCGTATTTTCGTACGGGTAAATTGAGTGAAAAATAATTTTCTTAACACAAAAGATGCGAAGATGATTTGGTGATATAAAACGTATGTGGAGTGGTTAGATTTACGAAGTGAACACAAGTGAAACAAAATTAATCTGTCTTAGAAACGTAGGAACCTTTTTTTTAGGAGGCCCTGAGGAAAATAATTTCACTGGTGGCCTATATCATCTTTGAGGATGTCTTGTGGAGGGTCTTTGAGACGAGAGGAAGGAGTGAATGTGGGTTTTGAAGAGTCCCGTGTTTTAGAAAAGAGGAAACACTGAGGCTGGCAAATCGTTCCACTGCCGAGCTGTTGAACTCAAGTCAAGTCGTAGACGCGGCAAATGTCAACTGTGTACATATTATGTTTAGCGTGTTTCTCGGCTAGCGATGCACCGGTACCGATGGGATCTGATTGATTGAGGGTCAAGGAGTTCTGATCGACAATGAGGCTGGTTCCTCAGAACATCTTCCATTGAATTACGGTTCTCACAGGATTCCTTAAGGACTGCAATCCGTTTGTTAAGATAGGAGAATCTATCAAACGGACCGGCCGTTTATGGATAGAATCGAGGGTTTTTTCAGGTATTTTGTGGCTCCAGATGAGAGGTGGCTGCCAATTTCTAAAAACTCTATTACGGTAAAAAACCTTGGTATTATGTTAATAGAAGTATTATCGTATTAACCCGTCTGCTTGATTCAATATATTCGCACCTCACAATCCGGAAGCCTTGGATTCGTCAAACCGAAGTCAAACCGTCACTTTGGATCGAGATTATAAATATCTATGCAAGATAGCTTTCATATCAACCGGTCAGTGGTTGGGTGGGCATAGCGCTTGGGTCCCACCTGGGCGTCGCGTGTTCGATTCCTCGGCTGGCTAAGTCCTCCATCACAATACAAGCAACATTTTCGGCTTTCTGTGGTGTAGTAGGAGATTTTCAAACATTGTTGGTTTATTCGTAACCCGGGAATGTTTGTCTTTCTAAAAAAATATATACCTGTATACATTTCAAAGACAATAAGAAGCATTATTTCGTTCTCTCTCTGGTAAAAAGAAAAATACATAATATGTTTGTATGAGAGGAAGAGAGATGAGAGCGAGCGAAATTTAAAGTCGCTCTGTGACGTTTTTGGTTTTATGAAAGTATAACGCGATCACGTGTTTTGGAATGTATTTATTCCTAAACAAGCAGCCGGGTTAAGACACATTGTCGCGCCCACGGCCGCCCGCATTCGCCGCTACTACAGTTTTCCCGCCAAATCCAACCGACAAACGACGACGCCGTCATTTTCCCGCCTTTTCCAACCGTCGTCTTGTCTCGCGTCCAACGATCACCCGCCTACCGGGTTCACGTCTCCCTACATTCAGTGCCTTCTCCCGCAAATAACTTCAGTTAATTCAGTGGTTTGAACTTTCATGCAATTCAGTTTTTTCCCCGTGTCTGAGGCTCGAGTTGATTCCGCCTGAAAGAAGAGTAAGGCTCATCGCTCGCCATAGGACTACCCCGCATGAGACCACCACTGAATCTCCACTCAGACCATCATCACCATCACCACCGTTCTGACCAGACCCTGTGCCACTCCAGCAAGACCCTCCAAGTCGTAAATTCTTTTGCAAATCACTAATCCTAAAAATCCCCACCGTCTTTCTCTCAACAAATCCATCATGCTTTCCCTCCCTCCCCCCGAGGTACTCTCCTTCTTCGACAACCACCCCGACCCCGACAACATGTCCCTAGAAGACCAAGACCATGTGTTCTTACTCATGCTCAAACACCACAAGAGTTCCCGTACCCTCTCCCCCTGCAGTTCACCCCAGCCCGACGCTGAACTCACCTCATTGAATCCCCCCCCAAGCTCGCCCCAGCCAACCTCCCCAAACCACCCCCCTACCCCCCCCCAAACCGATAACACCACCACTACCCTACAAACCGACCACCCCCCTTTCACTCCCCAAACCATTGCCCCTCAAACCAACCGTCCCCCTACCGCCCCCCCAACCGACCGCCCCCTCACCGCACCCCTTACCGACCGCCCCCTCACCGCACCCCTTACCGACCGCCCCCCCATTGCCCCTCAAACCAATGCCCCCCCTACCTTCCCCCCTACCACCCGCCCCCCTACCGACAACCAAACCGTCTGCCCACCCTCTACCCCCCAAACCGATGGCCCCCATACCACCCCTCCAACCGCTCACCCCCTGACCACCCCCCCAACCGATCAACACCTCACCACCCCCCAAACAAACCGACCCTCAACCGTCCCCCAAACCTCTCCTCACGGCTCACTCTCGCTCATCACCTCCGGCCTATCCTCCCCCCCCAACCCCCCAACCAGGGGGCAAAGGTTCCACTCCGTCTCCTCACACCCCAGCGACACCCAGTCAATCCAACCAACTTCTGACAACTCAGGCCCCAAAAAGGCCTGGGAACCCCTCAAACCATCCCGCAAACGAGTCCGTCTAAAGAAACCTCCCCCCCCGTTCATCCTCAAAAACTCCAAACATTCCCCCCCTAACAACAAACGTCCCCTCCCCCACACCTCCGGCAAGCCCAACTCAACCCTCACCCCTCAGTCTACCACTTCTCCCACCCACCGATCTACCACCCCCTCCCCCTTGTTCCTCCACCCCCCCCCAAAGCCCCCCCCCTTCTCACTCTTACCCCCCATCACCTCTTACCCCACCCCAAAATCTTCACCTTCCCCCTCCCTCCCCCATCCCAAACTCCCCAGTAATTAAACAAAACACCTAAAAATCACACTTCTACAACCATTTAATAACTCACGATGAAAGAGAAAGGGGCCTAAATTGGCCCGGTGCTCTGAACGCCATTATTTCAAAAGTCAAAAAGGGTTAAGACAGGGTCGATATCGGGGCCTACATGTTATATAATGCAAGTAAACAGTTTACCAAACGTAATAAAACATTGTAAATGTTACATGTTTGCACACGATACTTGCATTATATGTGCTGACAAAGCCCATAAAAACTTGAGGAAATTTTACAAACAGACCTAAATAACATAGTTAAATGGTCCCACGACAATGGTATTATTATTAAAGCAAAAAAAAACACATACGTTATGCTTAAACACTCACCATATGTAAGTTGTCAGGATAAGGAATTGCACATAAAAAGTCATCATATGATTGTTTGCACACAAAAAACCAATCTCTGCAGAGTAATTGCTCAAATAAAGAAAAAGTGTACCAATAAACATACTTGGTTTTACAATTTGGTCTTACAATAGATGTCAATTTTAACTGTCTGTCTCAAAATAAGCAGGGCTTGTACGTATGGGGGGGTTGTTATTATATTGGTTTTATTTTTTTATTCAGTTTAAATTATTAGTATAATTTTTAAGGTGAGTTGTAAATTATTTTATATTAGTATCCGTGTTTCTAGTTTTTTTCTGGTAATGAATTCAAAAATTTAAATTAATATTTCTGTTGTTTTTAAAGAGCGTAACTTTTTTTTTGATATTATCTTTACAAATTTGTAATGTTGCATGGTAGAAGTAAAATGCACTTAATTTTCTGACTTTAAATTGTTTGAATAAATAATAGTTCTGACGAATATGAATAGTGTTTTTTTTTTAATTTATTTTATTATTAATTTTTGTGATATGTAGGTAAATTGTTTGTGTTTGATTTGTATATGTACCGCCCCATCCTATAATGCCGTATTGTATAATTGATTGACAGAAATGTATTAGTTGTATGCTACAAAATTAGAAACGCGCTAGTACGATATTACGGCACCACTAGTGCCACCATGCAACTAATTGCGTGTTGTAAAAACGTGATACAACTAGTGTCGCGAAAGCATTTTAGCTGTGCGAAAGTGTTCCTTGTAACCACGCGAGAATTTTAACGACGTAAATCTCGATAAGATCGAATGCTCGATAAGTATTGAAAAGAGGTTCACTCATTTGAAAAAAGTTTTTTTATAGTTTTGAGGATCTTTATCTTTGATCAGAGATTAACGAATGTATTGCACCCAGACGGTTTCTTGTTGACTGCCCTCGAATCCAACATCGTATTTTCTTTCGTGACAGTATTTTCTTTATTTTGTACATCGCCTACTGTACTGCGTGGAGCTAATGTAAAAAAAAACAGAGGATGCAATTCACACGCAGTAGAAGTGAAACCTTCAGAAAAATAAAATAGACATGAGTGGAGAGGCTACGAAGCACTCACAAAGAGAAGACCGATTACTCTATCTCAACTCCTGCAGACTAAATCCTACAGATGTACATATATGTTTGTCCCTTTTTATTGTCGCTATTTTTCATATCTTTGAGTTTCTAATCACAACGGTGGTAAAGAAATTATGACTTAAAAAAACTAGGTGCTTAAAAATTGGACTTAAGGCTCCGTTACCGGCCCCAAAAAGAAGAGGATGGAGATATACGAAATTACGAATGTTAGAGGAGAGCGCTAATATTTACAGCGCCAAAATCGATGCAAAAATTGCGAAAATCTTTAATAAAACACGACTCGTTTAAACTAGAGCAAAAATCTCTTGGGGGCTGTCTAAAACAGTATTTAATGAAACACTGTGAATTTTTTCATACATATTACTTGTAAAATAACGGAAGCAGACTTGAAAATAAAAAAATTTGGAGCATTCTTTGCGATTTTTTCCTATCGAGGTAATTTTATAAAATTTGCGTTTCGGCGTGGGGAATAAATAGATATTATCTTCAAAATTAACATATATTTTTTTAAGAGCTTAAAAACTTCAAATGTTTAAGGGAGGTTTGCAAGAAATCGGTAGAAATTAGGATAGCGGCCCCGCTATATATAGATATATTATAGATATTCAATAAATGTCTGTAAGCATTTTAACAAAATCACAAAGAAACGTGTTACATGCCTTTTAGCTTAGCTTTCTTCTAGCTTTTCCGTTCACTGTACCTAAACTTAAATTACACATCTAACCTGCACAGTGCACAGATTTACAACGTGTTGAAAAGCTTTAAGCAGAGCTTAGAGAAAAGGGTATATTTACTTTAAAAACTCCATAAAGCTCCCTTATTAAACCCAATGGTTGCAAGGGTGTTAAATGCCATCAAAACCTGATTTAACGTCCTCAGGGGGCAACTGCGAGAACGTGTTGAAGAGGTTATTTAAAAATTTCCGCAGACTTTTCAAAAATCCCGCGATATCTGATATCCAATCTCATTTCTCGATCGTATTTTATTATCTTGGTTATTTTTTATCCTGTAATCTGAGATTTGGGACACCCAACACGGAGCAGCCGCCGGGTATTTATTATTGTAAGGAACCAAAGTCGAGAAGATATAAGTATACGTAAGAGATATGTGCGGGTAATAATGTTTAATTAATTAGAGATTCATTTCATTCCAGGAATAGAGGCGTATCAAAACAAGTGCCACCTTTTCGCAGATTTTCATTTGTGGTGGAGATTATTTAAATTAAATATTAGATTTGATACGTAAATTGAAGGAAACGTGCTCTATCCATTTTACTGCGAAATTCAATTCAGGCGAAGCTTTATGTAAAATTACAATTGTAAATTAATCTTTACAACGAATTGTTTTAAATAACGCATACCGTTATATATATATATCTTAATATATGAAACAAAGTCTGGTTAGTAACACCATTTATAACTCGAGAACGGCTGGACCAATTTTTATGATCATCGATTTGTTGGATTTGTCTCCGCCCCAAATAGCAGAATAGCTATTTAATTAAACATAGGAAAAATTCACGAAAAAAAATTATAAGGATAATTGTTTTCCTCGTACATTTTGTATGGAACGAATTCTCATTTTTTGAAAGAGCTGCAGGAATATTGTGATAAATATAATATTGAGTAGTGAGTAAATTCCGAATATTCAAAAACGTCAAATGTCAATGCGCTGATTGTTTTGCTTTTGTTCTTAAACATGTAATGCTGCCCCCCTTTCTTACACACTAAATGTCATCAGTCGAAAATGGGACAAACGGTGAACGTATGTCTGCACCCCTCCAAAGGAAAAATACAATAGTTATAATCAATCTCCGTTTCACGTATAAATAAAATGAAACGCAATCCCCGTAAGTAAGTGGAAAAGTAAGAAAATCACAAAAATTATAAATCCGTACACAACTCCATCTCTGATACTGACAAAAACAAAACACGGACAGTTGGGCATCGATAATTGCTTCATTGTGTAATTTTTATATTTTATAGTAAGTCATAACAGTTATTGATTCTGAGGCGGTACTAAGTTCTCCGGGTCAGCTAGTTTTAGATAAATTAAAGCTTTTCCTATTGTTTCCCTTGAGTAAAATTAATATAAAATTATTAACTGTTTTATAAAAAAAATGTATGCGTAAACTTAAAAAATATATTTTTTCATTAAAAATGTTTGAACGCATGTAAAAAACAACTTAAAAAAAGTCGAATTTATTGAATAAGATTATCTACGACAATTTCGCTTTTTTTTTCTTGTAAAATTATTCAAAAAATAAATTTAAAAAAAAAACACACTCCTTTCGCCAGAAGATTTCTATGCATATTACCTGTATTTATGGTGATATAAGTCAAACTAAGAATATACGTATTTTTGGCTGGTCCATTCCTTCACAAGAAATCTAATAGCTACCCTAATATGCTGTTAGAGATGCCACGAAAGTGATTTTGCCGAATACAGAATATCGAATATTCGGCTAAACTCTCGGCCGAAGCACCGAGTATTCGGCGACACTTAGTACATTTCGCAAACAGTTTTCATGTAAAAATCAATAACCTACTAGAATGAAAATTATTCGGCTAGATTGGACAGCAGACCCCTAGACCCCTACAAGTGGTGGTCATCAAACGCAAAACAGTATCCAAGCCAAGCAGAACTTGCTAAGATCTATTTATTATCTCCCGGTAGGAGTGTATATAGTGAACGGCTATTTTTGGAAGCATGTATAATTTATAAGGAAAAGCGTAATCGTTTGCTATCAACAAATGCTGAAAAAATTGTTTTCATTCATCATAAATCATAACATACCACTGATAGATTTTAAGTATTAAATATGCTGATTTTTGTATCAAAATATTTTTTTTTTGTGAGTAAAATTTATTTACTATGAGTTTTTTTCATGATTTGGTATTCGCTATTCGGCCGAATGGTTCGCAATATTCGACCGAATACCAAATAGTTAAAAAAAGTGGCCGAATACCGAATAGTAGCCGACTATTTGAGGCATCTCTACTATATACCTTATAAATATGTTATACAATATTTTAAATGAATAAATTGTGAAATAATAAGATTAAATCAAATAGAATTTATAAGAACAACTCTCTTTTTAAATCTTTTGAAGTTTATTCCCATCAATGTAATATATCATTGAAGATGAAAATAACACTTATAATAATCTAAATGAAAATATAAAAGAGAACAAGACATAGAAAAATAGAGGTTCGAGTCCCAGTTGCGACATTGTGAGCTTTTTCTATTTTTATGTGTCTTGAGCTATATCTTCTTCAACTTTTGGTACCGCCGCCCCGGGAACCTTTATTGGATAACTCCTCTGCCATAGGTCACCTCAAGTGGTTCGCTACGTTTGGTGATTTAGCAGTGGTGCCCAGGTTCATGGGGTGAGGTTTTTCTAGGTCTTGAAGGCGGATGACCAGGACACACTGAACCCCAGATTCCTACTCACCCCTTAAATCCTTTTCCTTCCCAGAACTCTTCTATTCCTCCTTTCCTTAAAAAAAACCCTCCACACAGCATCCCCAAAGATGACGTAGAAAAAGAAATAAAATTTATTTTCGATTTGAAGTCGCGATCTCCGGATTGCTAATCGATTCCATTTGCCTTCGACCACGGAAGCCGTCCCCATTTGTAGAGCATAAAACAGGGAATTAGTGCCCTTGTGGTGACATTGCACAAAACGCCGTAGAAATAAATTATCTACTTGTGCACCAACTACCAACTAATGAAAAAACAGTTTTCAGTTCACGACAAAACAGCTGCCAGCTGCCATAAAAGAATAAAAAAGGGGGTAAAAGGGATGAAGTAATTAACTTCCTCACATAGTACGGGCACGAATTATTTATTTTTACGCGATAGTGGTGGCGGTATAATTCTTGCGTCCAATGCTCCCAAAGCGGCTATGATAGTTTGGAATCGTATGAAGCCAACATAAAAATTGTGCTTTCTTCATCTTTAGAACGCAATATCTGTGAAATATTACTTTAACGCACTTTTAAGCCAGTGAAAACTTAAAACTATAGATAAAGTTAGTTCAAAATACAAGGCTTTATGAAGCAAACGATTATTGGTGTTAACGGCCTCTCAGGTTGGGTGGTTACGATTCTTGGCTACGAACTTACAAACTACGAACTTAAGACAGCGGGTTCGAATCAAGTAAATTTTATTTTATTTATTTATTAAATCTAAAATTAGTATCTATAATTGCAGCACCTTCCATTAATGGTAAATAATTTTACTAACGTCCTAGTAAAATACAAATTTTGACTACGAATCCAGAAGTCATTTGATATTATTAATAATGCTTTATTTCACATTAATTAATATAAAATAATATTATAATATATTTGTGGAACGTTCCAGAGTGATACATACCTACTGCCAGTACCGCCCTGGTTGAAGACCATCATTAAAAATCGGAACATTGGTAGAAATGGTTTAAGACATGTTTAGTGACCAGGTCTGAATAGGTAGTAACTTCCCTGCCTTCCTATCTATTTCCTCTCTCCATTATCTTCAGCCTCACAACACACCCCAATTATTGCCAATTGGGGGTATCAAAGTTTCATTGGCTCAGTTGGGAGCAGTTGGAGTGCGTCTTATGCGGTAGGTAGGCACTTAAATAAAAAAATAAATAAACTTAAAAATTAAATATAGATGACACATGGAAGGAAAGAGTAGGAGGGAGGGGGGGGGGGGGGGGGTAAGAGGGGGGAAAGTTTATCAATTAGGGATTTCAAAGCCATTAGCAAGGAAAGTTCCCCACTCTTACCCCTCCCCCTCCCTCCAACTCTTTCCTTGCATGTGTCATCTATATTTAATTTTTAAATTAGTATACGTTTGATCCTGATGAAGTAAACATTGTTTACGAAACATGTTGATTGTGTACCAATAAAAGTGATGTAAACAAAGTTATTTGTCTTTTTATAAAAAAAAAAGTATAAGAAAACTTCCATAACCGTTCGTGCATTAGACATGAACAGCGACAGTTGTCACTCTTCTAATGTACCTACCTGTTATGTTCTGAAACAGCTTATGAACCAAAACCCATTTTCTCAAAGTCCTTGCATTGCTAATCATCTCCAATTATCATTTTCATCCCACGAAAGGCCCTACCTAGTATCAAAAGAAGAAGATGATGCTACTACATGGCCAATGCACAAAATTGAAAATACCTACATTTTAAGCTAGCCTTGCCTGAAATTGTCGTGAAATGGTACACAGTTCTCTATGGACCTCTCGATTGAAAAGTCATAAAAAATACTTATTAATACACATAAAGTGACCGCGAAGTTTAATCAACCCTTGTACCATCAATCTGGAAGATGAGCTGTCATCAATATTGGATCCAAGCAGAATTTGACTTCAGGAAAGGTAGGGCTTTCTCCCTTCAAATACATCATCCTGTGAGTGATTTAAAAAACGCCATAAATTTTCTTACATAAAAATGCAGATTTACAGTCCATCCTCGAGTGTCACGATATCGTTCGTGACAGTACCATATAGCTGACATCCGTTGAGCCACCTCAAAATTACTACCTATAATAACTAACTATACTAACATCGTTAAGATGGTGTTAAGTATTATGAGCTAGCTCTTGGCTCTAAAATGCGGTTGTAAATATAGTTGAGTCGTTCTGAAGAAACGAGATTTCGAACGAGTCGAGTATTTTATCAGTCATAAATAGTTCAAGTCATAATTTGCAGTTAGTTCCTTCAACTTTCCGCTAGCTGAAAACTTTATGAACATGTTTTGGTCTTCATTAAGTATCGTTTGTCAAGACTTAAACATAAATGTGTTGAAACTCGAACGAATTCTGGTAATAACTAAGAGCCTAGAAATATCTCCAACAAACTCCACAATTCACGCCATATTCAAAAGAATGAAAATCCCAGCTACGCGCCTTCCCATAAAAATGTTGACTAATTGTGAACAGTTCTGTTATGTTTATTGCCTACACACAGGCGCCGGCTTTGCCAAGAAATAATCACGACGTTTTATTATTTTTTGCCCACGCACTTCGTACTGGATTTTCAAGCATTGTGCTTGATTGTTATTAAAATTCCACTAGTGATATTTCTTCCAGTTAATGAAAAATAATTAAGTGAAGTAAGTGGCGAAACGTGTAAAACAAGGACCTTAAATTTCACTTTTTTTTGTGAAATAAGGATTATTTTTGTCGTTTCCGTGACTCGTTCTTGAGTTCAACAGATGAACAGTGGAATGATTTGCCGGCCCTTTAGTTTCCTCTCTCCTACTCCTTCCTTTTCACAAAAAATCCTCCACACAGCATCCCCAAAGATAACTTGGTTAGAAAACTTATTTTATTTTTCCTCAGGGCAGGATGGATATTTTTTTAATTAGCTCCACACGGGAGGCACTGCAGAAAATCATTCCCTTCAGGTGCTTTGTCATTTTTGGGAATGCTGTGTGGTGGGTGTTTTAAGGAAAGGAAGGAGAGGAAGTTCTGGGAAGTAGGGGTGTGGGGGTTTAATTAGGGGTGGTTCGGAATCTAAGGTCGGTGTGCCAAGGCGTGACGGGGGTATGCATTCATCCCACCTACCGCGGTGCAAGGCGATGTTCTGAGAGAGTACGACTGGAGAAGTCAAGGGACTCCCTCAACCATTCTCTCCCGATTCGGCCATACAGCTGGTGGGCAGACGCATCCGCCGCCAAGACCCGGACAAACCTCACCCAATGAACACGGACCCACCTGCTAAGTTACGTTAGTTATGGGAGAGGTGTTGGCTATCCAATAAATGGTTCCCGGGGCGGCGTTACCTAAATCCGCCTTCCAAATTGAATTTACTGTAAAAAAAACTATAACAAAAAAGATTTCAACTACGGACTTTCGATTTGAATACGTGACATATCAATATCAATACCTTACTGACGTTAAACATATCAATATCAGAATCGAATACCTGTTCATAAACAACATTCTCAAATAATGCCTTTTCTATCAAAACGAAAGAGAAGCCAAAACTAATTAAGCTGAAGCCATGTTTACGTTGTACGATAATAACATAAATACCAGTCTTAATCAAATCTAGAGACGGGTGAAATTAGACTGACTGAGGGAGTAATTGGAAAAACAAGGATTAAAGCTTGATTTCATCTAGAGTTGACGGTATTTCAGTCACGTAGAACGTTTGCATTTGCGGCGACGCACGCAAGACCGAATTATCAATTTAAATAACAAAATATTTTAATTTGATATTCTCATCAGAAATGCTAAATGAGGAGAACTTACAAGAAAATCTTTCACACAAATATCGTGTTAGGGTGGTCTCAGTACACTAATTAATTTGATTTAATGATATGGGTACTGTTGACGCAACTATTTGGATATTTACGTACGTTTCTTCCATCAAAACCTATTCTATCTTACAATATTATCGTTGAACAATAACTACCTATGGTCCATATTAGTCTTTCGGTACATTAAAAAACTCTGTATATGTTGGAACCAGTGCAATGATCAACTCATAGGAGGTGATTTCTTAGTTCTTAATATCGATTCAATCTGTGAATTGTGCATGTGCTCGGCCAACAAGAACGTGACATAACACAAATTGAACACACAAACTCTACTTACGGACGACGGGATTTGAACCTGCGACCGCCTACATTCACACTTCTATAAATGACTTCATTTGTCTCCCATCTCTCGTGTACATACTTACCATAAATACCCAATTGCACAAACTTACACTCTCCAAGTACTCATGGCTCACAACCGCAGATAATAGAATAGATAAACCATTATTAGTTGTAAGCTAGTACTCATGGTAGGTTAAGTTGCTTGTTGTAAGTTAGAATCCCTGGTGGTCGACACTTGACTATTTTATGGATGAACCCTAAGCACTTTTAATATGTTTTTGTTATAATTTACTCATACAACGGTGGTACTTTTGATTGGTGAATCAAGTTACTTGTCTTTCTTCCCAGATCTTCTCTCCTTAAAAAGTTTCTCACCCATCACCCTCCAAGATATCGTAGGCCCTGAGGGAAGTTATTTTCCTCAGTGTTTCATGTGAGGAACTATTGTTAAAAAATCATTCATTTTCGCAGCGTAAAAACTGAAAATATTAGAAAATCACCTAAAAAATAATTGAAGATACTATCAGTATCGCCTCGGTAAAAAACCATCATCCAGAACTAAAACGTTGATGGAAATGGCTTTAGCCGTGTTTAGTGACTCGATCTGGAAAGCCAGGTACTTCCCCACTTTTCTCATATCTCCTAGCCATCTCCAGTACCTTCGCTTCACAAAATATCCCAATTGGGGATGGCATAGTCTCACTGGATCCCAAAGGGTGACTCTTGTGCAATATTTACATTAAATAATAAATTTAAAAATTCTTTTTTATAAACTTAAATTTTTGGGAAGACGGGTTTGTTGGTAAGGAAATAATACGACAATGGGAAAAGCTTTTTGATAATATTGTAAGTGTGGCGCAGCGACCATTGTCCGAATTAATTTAATATCTAGATTGTGCTTTTAAGTGGAAATATAAACGTAATAACTAAACTAGGTTTAATTTATTCTGGTGGGTTCAGGTTAGTTATAACATTAAAGTCTAAAACATTAATTATTCTACAGCTAACTTAATAGGTCCCTACTAATTTCCTCTGTACTATATGCAGTGACGGTTTTCTCTTAAGTGATTTTGTGCAGTAAACTCCCATTAAACATTTGAGTAAAATAAGATAATCTTGGATTATAAATCCTCAGGCCTAGGGCATATTCTGTCAGGTCACAATATTTCCGCTTTGCAATAAAATCCAAATAAATGGTATATTTCTGAACTTATCATTCATTTTTCAATTTGGGAGGCGGGTATGGATATCGCAGCCCGGGGAACCATTTATTGGATAACCAACAGCTCTGTCATAGGTAACCCCAAGTGTTTCGCCATGTTTGGAGACTTAGCAGGGATGCCCGGATTCATGGGGTGAGGTTTGTTCGGATCTTGGCGGCGGAAGCGTCTGTCCACTAACTGCGTCAGAGCGGTAGACTTACCTACACAAATAGGGAATCTACTAGTTGCCTGAGTGCGCAGCACCTATTAGAACATTTCCTTATTTTTAATACCAATGAGTTCACGAACCGCCAATGATCATCATCAGGTATCACAGCAAGAATCGACACGAATACAGTATTCATATATACGCATCGCTTGCATGCAACTAGTAAAATACAAAAAGTTTTTTTATTTTTTTATTTGACACAAAAAGATACATAAATTACAAATAAATTTACAATATAGATGTATTTGATGTACCCCCTTAAATAAGCAGGGCTTTTGTGTATGGGTAATTATTAACACCGTAACTTTTTTTGGAAATTTAAAAAAAATATTAAAATTTAATAAAAGCGTACATGTTTTATCCCTCTGCCGCGTTACTATATAAATTATGTTTAAATCTTATTTATTTATTTTATTTATTTATTAATTTTCAACGCCCTGGTGGGCTTTTACATTACATGTTTATAATACAGAGACAGGTTTTTAAAGACAAAAGATAAACTATAAAAAATAACTAGTACACACCATAAAGAGTATACACATAAATTAAGGAAAGATAATACATTACAATAAAGGAGAAAGTTTCTAAGTTGTAAGTTGTAAATACATGACAAAATGCAAGATACATAAAAATAAAATGGTAACAAGTTTTTACATTGTGTATTAATATAGAATTATACGAATAAATGCATTAGCCCCTATGTGATGCCCCTTAAATATCAAAATATTCTACATAAAAGTGTCGTTCAGGTATTTCTTAAATAATGGTAAACTTGTGTTAAATACATCGATATTAGAGGTGAATTTGTTTCCTAATGTGTGAAGTCGAGAAATAGGTGCATGTATATGGTAGTTCGTCCCAGAATTATTGTTGCAGAATAATACGTTTTGCCTTGTTGCTCGATTGGGTACCCTGAAATCGATGAGATGCAGGAGTTCGCAACAATCTAATTCAGAATGAATAATTTTAAACAAAAAATTTAGGTCATTTATTTTTCTTCTGTTTTCTAGGTGTAACGGACGTGTTACATATCCTCGTATGTTCTTTCAACGAAAAACATCCTTGGAGGTATCCTCTACAGTTCAGTGGTCATTTTTTGGGATTTCGCTCGAAAACCAGAAATCCCGCTTGGCCACTGAACTCGTTAGTACCGTACCGCCAGCGATCTTTTTCGTTGAAAATATTTTTATGTTTGTTTTCCAATTAGGATTTAAAAGTTATTCTAATTGTAATATTGTTTTAATAAAATACTTTCATTTTTATATGTACAATGCCCCCGGTGCAACAAATAAACGCTATCATGCTCAGGTTGCCACCAGGGACATTTTTCAACTTATCATTTCACTTGTATTTTTTATGTTTCCTTTTTTTTTGACATATTGTTAATTATTTTTAGTTACGATCCTTGTAGGATAATGAAACTAAGAAATTTCATTCCGCAGTCCTACAAGGCATCGAGGGAAAGAGAGCCTGAGTCTCTAGCCCTTAAATTACTCAAACTAGGGCAATAAATGACCCTCAAAAAACACTTAGAAAATTTTCGGTAAAAATACGTTTTTCCGATTTTAAAAATCCAGGTGCCCCGTAAGATGGTGAAACAAACAGGTTTCATTAACACATCTTACGGGGGACCTCGTAAAAATAACACTGTACCTGTAAATAACCAGATATTCAGCCAAACGGCAAATCAATTTATATTTTATGCGATTTAGCTCAAAAATGAGCTAAACGATTCTAACTAAAAATCTAGCAATAGACAATTGGTTTATTTCATGATTACTGTATAATAGGGTGTATCGATTTTTAACTTTTTTTTTGTTTTCAAATTCCAAGTTGAAAAAAAGTTGCTACTAGGTACCACAACTTACCACAAAAAATATTGGATTTTTAAAAAAATGTTTAGGTCTCCCGCACAAGGCCTAAAGTTTTAATTTTTTTCAAAAAATACCAAATTTTTTTTAAATTTTAAAAAATAAAAGCCTAACTTTTGTGTTTATTCCAAGTTAAAAAACAGTAATATTAGGGTATAAAAATAAATAAGAAACGATTTTTTTTTAAAAAAAATGGATTTTAGGTCTCCCGCACAAGCCCTAAAGTTTGTTAATTTTGATGAAATTTTGTAATTTTATGTATACGAACCATGTTTTTTTTAAAGTTTAAACCACCGGAATTAATTGTACTTTTCTTACAGAAGGCATAAAATGAGACAATATATATATATACATAATTCATATATACATATAGTAAAAATATATACCATATATATACTTTATATATAATATGTTTTACACCTGAAATAAGATAGTTGGACGGTGTAAATTGTATGAGAAAGGTGTTGAAAGGAACTAATGTTATTTGCTATTACTGTTGTGTATTACAAAAGTATAACAGATTATAACATGTCATAAAATGTAGTATAATAACTAAGTACAAAATGTTGCTGATTACTTTCCATACGACATGAGTGGCAGTTTTCTTGTTCTACTGCAAATTTACTGACTTGTTTAAGTATTCGTCCTTTCATATTGGCTTCAAAACCTTAAATCAAAGTTATGTATGTATAGTATTTACATAGACCTAGAGATTTTTACAAAATTTTATAAATGTTATTACAGTTCCCAAATGAAATTTCAATTTAATATGGAAGACAGTATGATAAAGACGTTATTTAGAAACATTATTACTACAAAATAGTCGAATAAAACTTACTTAAATTCTAATCCTTTGCAGAGGTTTTGTACTAACTCTTGGTCTTGAACGTAGGTAGCTCTTTACGGTCTTCCAGTCTGGCACGGATAAAACCATCTCTTTCGATCAGCTCACATACTCGCTTCGAAGCTTCTGTGACTTCCTTGACAATTCGTTCCACCGCTTGAGTGTGAGAAGGAATTCTAAATTCAACCCTTCCACTTTTGCCAGTTTCCGCAATTGACTCCAACTCTTCTAGGCTCATATCAGTAACAAGAGGGGCTTCGGTTACTGAAGTGGATTGATCTGAGGGGGTCTAAATACCCTTACCCCTTTCCTTTCGGTTGCGCTAGCTTTCTGGATTCTCTTATAAGCCAAGGCTCTGATATGTTTTCGTTCATCGACAAACTGGCAAAAGTTGAAGGGTTGAATTTAGAATTCCTTCTCACACTCAAGCGGTGGAACGAATTGTCAAGGAAGTCACAGAAGCTTCGAAGCGAGTATGTGAGCTGATCGAAAGAGATGGTTTTATCCGTGCCAGACTGGAAGACCGTAAAGAGCTACCTACGTTCAAGACCAAGAGTCAGTACAAAACCTCTGCAAAGGATTAGAATTTAAGTAAGTTTTATTCGACTATTTTGTAGTAATAATGTTTCTAAATAACGTCTTTATCATACTGTCTTCCATATTAAATTGAAATTTCATTTGGGAACTGTAATAACATTTATAAAATTTTGTAAAAATCACTAGGCCTATGTAAATACTATACATAACTTTGATTTAAGGTTTTGAAGCCAATATGAAAGGACGAATACTTAAACAAGTCAGTAAATTTGCAGTAGAACAAGAAAACTGCCACTCATGTCGTATGGAAAGTAATCAGCAACATTTTGTACTTAGTTATTATACTACATTTTATTACATGTTATAATCTGTTATACTTTTGTAATACACAACAGTAATAGCAAATAACATTAGTTCCTTTCAACACCTTTCTCATACAATTTACACCGTCCAACTATCTTTTTTCAGGTGTAAAACATATTATATATAAAGTATATATATGGTATATATTTTTACTATATGTATATATGAATTATGTATATATATATATTGTCTCATTTTATGCCTTCTGTAAGAAAAGTACAATTAATTCCGGTGGTTTAAACTTTGAAAAAAACATGGTTCGTATACATAAAATTACAAAATTTCATCAAAATTAACAAACTTTAGGGCTTGTGCGGGAGACCTAAAATCCATTTTTTATAAAAAAAAAATCGTTTCTTATTTATTTTTATACCCTAATATTACTGTTTTTTAACTTGGAATAAACACAAAAGTTAGGCTTTTATTTTTTAAAATTTAAAAAAAATTTGGTATTTTTTGAAAAAAATTAAAACTTTAGGCCTTGTGCGGGAGACCTAAACATTTTTTTAAAAATCCAATATTTTTTGTGGTAAGTTGTGGTACCTAGTAGCAACTTTTTTTCAACTTGGAATTTGAAAACAAAAAAAAAGTTAAAAATCGATACACCCTACTGTATAATAACGAACACATATGTACACAATTAACTCTGTAGAATTATTATAAAAAACACATTTTAAGCGACCGCCTTCAACGGTGACACCGGCAAAATAGGGTGCCCACATAATGGCCGCCCTATTTATACCATTTGGTCTGAGGACAAAAACCCCTCCACTTTTTTGTAAAAACACTGTCCGAACGCTGTCGGGTACAAGTACCCCTTATATACGATGCAAATTTTCAAATAAATCAGTTCACTTCGACTCTTCAAAACTTGTTTTATTACTTGTTACTTAAGAAGTATTTTCTTCAACACCAGCTGCCTCCCGCCGACTTCTGCCTGTCTTCCGTCCTGGTGCCTACCTCCTCCAGACAAGCCGGCCCTACTCCAGGACACCGCAAGGCGCCAGGCTCAGGCAGAAGAATAGGCACATCCAGTGTCCCTCACTCATCAGACACTGGGTGCAGGAGGCCAGCTTCTATTATTTTTCTCATCATACATCCTCATCAGCCTGCACTTAGACCCGGACCTATTTTACAGTTCTTGTAAAGGCGTCACGTCTGTTACACTAGGGAATGCAATTTAAGTGTATTTAGTAAGGATGTGTAGTTAATGTGTTGAATAGGTATGTGTAACTTGAAGTTAATAAATCTTAAAAATTTGTGCTGCACTCTTTCGATATTTTTTATATGAATTTGATAATATGGGGACCAAACTATGGAATTGTATTCCAACAAGCTGCGTACGAGTGACAAATATACGATTTTTATAACTTCTAACGAGTTAAAGTCTTTGATTGTTCTAATTATAAATCCTAGTGTTTTCATGTCTTTGTTGGTTATTTGTTGTATGTGATTTAAAAAATTTAATTGCGTGTCAAACACAACTCCAAGATCTCTAATTTCATTGACTTTTTCTAAGATTTTGTTATGTATTGTGTATTTGAAAGATAGTGGGGTCTTTGTTCGACAAAACGTTAGTGTCTTACATTTATCGATATTGAGGAACAAGTTATTTGTGACACACCAATTTTGTAATTTGTCGATGTTTGACTGTAGGATTAGGCAGTCACCTATATTGGATATATCTTTGTATAATTTGATGTCATCGGCAAAAAGCAGAACTTCTACATCGTTGAAACAGCTTATGATATCATTTATGAATATTAAGAAAAGGATGGGGCCGAGATGACTCCCTTGCGGTAGACCACTAGTTGCATATAATAACTTAGATAAAGAATGTTTAATTTTAACAAATAAGATTCTGTTAGACAAATAATTTGAGAACCAATCCAACAACTTGCCTCTCAGTTCTAAGGCATACAATTTACTAAGTAATATTTTATGTGATACTTTGTCGAAAGCTTTTGAAAAATCTGTGTAGATACTGTCAACTTGTTTTTTTTTTGTAAAAGATTCTGTAATATAGTTATGGTAAAGTAACATGACATAACTTATGAAACAAGGACAATCAAAAAGTCTTAACCAATTTAAAATCCTAACTAAATAATTTATCATCAACAAAGGTCGTTTAATAATTTATTAGTCAAGTCACCTAAATCTGAATGAAAAGTTCTCTAATACCATTATAGTTAAATTTATGACTATCCAAGTTTTGACAGTTAATTAACCAGAATTATATGACAAATATTACATAACGTCTTGTAACATCAGTTGTTACTGAATCGAATTATACACGGTATTCAGAAACTCGTGGTACAAGAAGCGGTAAACCAGGAATCTAAAGCACAGTTGGAGTCGATTTTGTAGTATAGTTTTATTTTTATTTTAGCCTTGTGTACCTATCGTTTAAAATGCGTCTAAACGTACACCAGACTCCAAAATTTTTTTTAATCCTTAATTTTTGCCAAAAAAGGGAAAATAGTAAAAAAATCGATCTGATGATTTCATTTCATAAATGAGTTTTTTCAGTTCACTATTTGATATTTCGATTAGTGAAACGGGTATGGGTACGGCCGCCACGGGGATCGTTTATGGGATAACCAACATCTGTGCCATAGGTCATTCCAAGTAGTTCGCAACGTTTTGTGACTTAGCAGGTGTGCAGGTATGTCCAGGTCTTGGCAGCGGATGCGTCTGCCCACGTGCTGCATAGCAGGCCGGATCAGGAGAGAATGATTGAGGGAGCCCCTCTGTTTTTATCAGCTGTACTCTCTCGGAACATCTCCTTGCATCGCAGTGGGAGGGTTGGATTCGTACGTCCGTCACTCTTGGACACACAGACCACCAGATTCTTATCCACCCCTCATACCCTTTTCCTTCCCAGAACTTATTATTATTTTATTAATTACTTATTAATTATTTTCCTTAGGGCCTCGTGTGTGGAGCAAGTACATCGAGTATCCGGACACTGGGTTTAGAATTTTGCTAAAATCAGTATGCATTGAATCGTCTACTAACAGGACAAACTTAAATTAAGCCATTGGTGATTAGTCTGACCACTTGTCCATCAAATAGCGACTTCACAAAGAGAAATATCTACTAAAACTTTTATTTCGTCGAACAGTTTTAAGTGAGTTAATCGTAGATTACGATCATCTTTAATTGCACATTCAATAAACTGTTGGACAAAATGAATAATAAGAAAATTAAATTCATTTGTGAAAAGCCATCTTTATTTAAAAAGAAATCGAAAATCACAAAATTTTTACGAATGGAAAAATATTAACAAATCTGAAAGTTAATAGTTTTCACAAAGCGAAATAGTTCTGAAAAAATGTTTTTTATTGAAAATAAGAATGGTTGTAAGCTTTATCATTCTATGCACATATTAAAAATACTAAACCTAAAAATATTATTAATAATGGCGATTAAAATATATATAGATAATACCGAACGTTGGTATGCGACACAAAAATGCATGAGACCTTAACAAAAAAATGTGGTAGGGAATCAGAAATAAACTTTAATAAAAATACTTAATTAGGCGGCTACTAAGATATATTGATATACTAGTAAGATAACAATGGATCTGTAATATCATAAACCTACCTAGTTATTTCACTTTCACACACAGTAGGTATGTGGTATGTGACACATATATGGGGAAAAGAATTAAAAAAAAACGTTTAGGGAACATATTTCTCTTTACGAAAAAGCTTCTCAATTGTGCCCTATAAAGGCATAAAAAACAATTCACGGTCTCTAAGTTTCTTATTATATAAAAAAAAAACGCAACAAATTTAAATTCTAATATCTTTGGTATCTCTGTAATGACCCACCCCAGTAGAGTCCAGACTGTGGGTTTTTGCAGTGCTTAGTCCAGCCGAGTAGAAATATTTCAGAAAAAAATTTTCCCAGCCTAAAAAATTTTCCCAGACGTTCGTCCCACGCCAGTTTTGCCGCGCTCGTGAAAACCACACCACAGTGATTCCAAAGTGCCTTTCCCAGTAAAGGATCTCTCCCCAGTCTCCACACCCACCTCAGTGCCGCCTAGGAACAATCCCGCCTATTGTCGCGCCCACGGCCGCCCAATTCGCCGCTACTACAGTTTTTCCCGCCAAATCCAACCGACAAACGACGACGCCGTCATTTTCCCGCCTTTTCCAACCGTCGTCTTGTCTCGCGTCCAACGATCACCCGCCTACCGGGTTCACGTCTCCCTACATTCAGTGCCTTCTCCCGCAAATAACTTCAGTTAATTCAGTGGTTTGAACTTTCATGCAATTCAGTTTTTTCCCCGTGTCTGAGGCTCGAGTTGATTCCGCCTGAAAGAAGAGTAAGGCTCATCGCTCGCCATAGGACTACCCCGCATGAGACCACCACTGAATCTCCACTCAGACCATCATCACCATCACCACCGTTCTGACCAGACCCTGTGCCACTCCAGCAAGATCCTCCAAAATCAGCACTCAGAGTCATCCAAGTCGTAAAATCTTTTGCAAACTAACTTCATTCCAACATTCCTCTCTCTCTACCTTTCCTACTCTAAATACTCCACCGTCTTCCCCCCAACAAATCCATCATGCATTTCCTCTCCCCCGAGGTACTCTCCTTCCTCGACAACCACCCCGACCCCGACAACATGTCCCTAGAAGACAAAAACCATGTGTCCTTACTCGTAATCAGACATCACGCCCGTTCCAGTACCCTCATTCCCCGCAGTTCACCCCAGCCCGAATCAGAATTCACCCCCTCATTGAATCCCCCCCCTACACCCCCCCTAAACTCCCCCCAGCCAACCTCTCCAAACCACCCCCCTACCCCCCCCCAAACCGATAGCCCCACCACTACCCCACAAACCGACCACTCCCCTCTCACCCCCCAAACCATTGCCCCTCAAACCAACCGTCCCCCTACCGCCCCCTCAACCGATCGCCCCCTCACCGCACCCCTTACCGATCGCCCCCCCATTGCCACCCAAACCAATGCCCGCCCTACCCTCCCCCCTACCACCCGCCCCCCTACCGACAACCAAACGGCCTGCCCACCCCCCACCCCCCAAACCGATGGCCCCCATACCACTCCTCCAACCGCTCATCCCCCGACCACCCCCCCAACCGATCACTACCTCACCACCCCCCAAACCAACCGACCCTCCACCGTCCCCCAAACCTCTCCTCACGGCTCACTCTCGCTCAAATCCTCCGGCCTAACCTCCCCCCCCAACCCCCCAACCAGGGGGCAAAGGTTCCACCCCGTCTCCTCATACCCCAGCGACACCCAGTCAATCCAACCAACTTCTGACAACTCAGGCCCCAAAAAGGCCTGGGAACCCCTCAAACCATCCCGCAAACGTGTCCGTCTAAAGAAACCTCCCCCCCCGTTCATCCTCAAAAACTCCAAACATTCCCCCCCTAACAACAAACGTCCCCTCCCCCTCACCTCCGGCAAGCCCAACGCAACCCTCACCCCTCAGTCTACCACTTCTCCCACCCACCGATCTACCACCCCCTTCCCCTTGTTCCTCCACCCCCCCCCCCAAAGCCCCCCCCCCTCTCGCTCTTACCCCCATCACCTCTTACCCCACCCCAAAAACTTCACCTTCCCCCTCCCTCCCCCATCCCAAACTCCCCAGTAATTAAACAAAACACCTAAAATCACACTTCTACAAACATTACATAAACTCACGATGAAAGAGAAAGGGGCCTAAATTGGCCCGGTGCTCTGAACGCCATTATTTCAAAAGTCAAAAGTCAATATTTCAGAGCATTAAATATTCCAGTTTTACTAATGAACACGTTTGCAGTCGAACAGAAATAGAACTGTAAAATAGTAGAATAATTGTGGATGTCATAATACTCTTTCATGGATATAATATCACGTGTTTGATGAAATCGATATTCGTATTATTTAGAAAGCTTTGGTTTATTGTTTACAACTTTTTTGTTTTTTTATTTATTATAATTCTATTATGAATTGAACATGTTTTCAGTGTGTATTTTTGTCATACATGACAATCGTGACTCCGAAAAAAAGTTATTCTGTATTATTATCACGAGTTGGATATTGTTTTATTTATGGATAATGTTTAGTGCTTTATATAATAACAAAATTATTATTTATTATCGTTTTATTATATTACTAGCAAGTATCCGGCATGCGTTGCAATGTCCTTAAAAAAATAAAGAGTTTTATTGAAGTGCTTTCGGATACACAATATTTTTTGGTTTTCCGATGCGTGAACAGGCCATATATAGCTGTCCGTGTGAGTTTACAAAATTCACCCCTGCTATTTCCTACCGCTATCTCGAACCCTCCTCCCTATTTCCCCGCCCATCGCTCCTTCCCATCCTGCTGATAAACTATATGAAATACACACACTTCTCATAGCTTTCTCTGTCCTTCCTTTGTCCCCACCCCTCCGTTACCTCTGTGTGTCCTTTCCAATGCGTCCCCGATCTCGCTACCGTTCCCTTCCCGCGTTACCCTTACCCGCCTTCCTCCCCACTCCCGCGACCCCCCCCCCCCCCCTTCTTCCCGCGTTCCACTCCTCACTCCCGCGTACCCGTTACATTTTCCCCATTCCACGTATCCCCTCTCTTTCATTCTCCACCCCCCTCCCAGATTTCCCTCCCCTACCCACATTCCCTTTCGCTAAACTGTATGAAATACACACGTATTTTAGTTTAAACACTAATTCCTGCAAGTACGCATGATTATTTATTCATTTAACAGCATTAAAAAATCAAACAAATCTGACCATCTGATATCCGTCTCGATTGAGATAGATAGTGTTTAAAACGATCTAAACTAAAATATGTGACAGCTCACAGCTGAAATTCTGCCATCGGCCCATAGAAAAAATAAATAACAGCCATCTAAAATCACACAAATCTAACAGCAGATCTCGACCGAGAATAATAATAATAATAATTGGACAATTTGTAGAGCGCCGTTTCTGTGAAAAATCACCTCAAGGGCGCTTTTATGGAAGGAGAACTATCTCGTTTCCATAAAAGATATAGAATAGCTTATCTAGTCGTCTTTTGTAAGTATCTTTTGTATTGTTTTCTTCTAACAATATAAATTCATGCAACAAGTTTTAATTCAAAGATGTTATACGGAGTATTTTTTTCTCCATGCAATTTCGCAGAAAACTCTACGGGTCTTTATTGGAACAACACAGAAGCATTCGTATTATTTCTGTACTTTTCCATTCCGTTACTAATTAAATCCGCCAACAGTGTTCACAGAGCAGGAATGAGATATTTATTTTATATTTTGTTTGTTTTTTATTTATATATTACAGAGTGATAAAAATTATCACGTTATTGAAATTGCCATTTGGATATACATAGATATCCAATATATCCATATCCAATTAATAATGTTCACAGTATGTGTAAGTCAAGGTTTAGTTACTAGGTGTAGATGCTACTGGTGAAATAACAGATATAATACTAAGCAAAATAAAATATAAAACATAGTATAAATATACAGTACAAAAGTAAGAATATAAACAAAATTTTTAACAAAACAAAAAACGACTTCAAAAATCCAGTAAAAAGTAAAAAAATAATTTTGTATGATTGTTATTTTTGGAGTAGTTTGGAAGAACCAGCTTTCTAATAAAAAAAGAATCATCAATATCGGTTCACCCAATCGAAAATTTTGAGGTAACAAACATAAAAAAAAATTAAAAAAATACCGTCGAATTGATAACCTCCTCCTTTTCGAAGTCGTTTAAAAAAAAAGACAACAATAAATCAATTGTTCATATGTAGTAGAGATTGTACTGCCCTGAAGAAGCTACGGTTGTAGCGAAACCCGGTCGGCATAAAGTATAAAAATAAAAGTGGTGTTTACAAAGTTATTGTTTTATTTTAAATAAATCAATTACACAATTCTTTGTTCAAATTCTCTTTTTGCCATGACAACATGTTAACCGATGGCTAATACAATTAGCACATGATTTTTAAAATACATGAGGATGTCTTTTTTTTATTGTCTCGTCTCATCTCGTCTTCTTCCCTTATCCTATTCGTGTAGGACAGTCATCGCTTCTTCAAGGCGTCACATTTTTATGAAAAACTTTGGGCAAACAAGCAAAACATTTCTATCTCCCTAATGGTGTTTTCAGTACCTTACTAATGTTTGCGTCGCTAAGCAACCCGATTTGTAGACGGTTCTGTCAAAAATGTTTATTCAGATCCTGCGCGGAAAAGTTCCACTGCAAACCGTTACTTTTGTCTAGTGAATTTTACTTTTCGTCGGGTTATTTCAATGGGCGCTCTTCGGCGGTCAACGTCGTGGTGTCGTGTCGTGGTTTACTCGAAACATTCTCGAATCCTCCTGGTGCCAAAAAGTGGTTGGACTCCAGCTCATCGAAATGATACATAGATTTTACATTAGGGCAAATCTATTTTTTGAAATATCTAAAGTATTTAAGCAAGTATAATTAAAAAATCAGAAATGGAAATCGATTGATAATGCATTTATGTTAGAATGGAGCATACCTTAAATTTTGATATTTTTTCGATTAATTTGGGAGGCGGGTATAGGTACCGCTGCCCTGCCATAGGTCACCATAAGTGGATCGTTATGTTTGGTGATTTATTTATTATGATCCCGGGTTCATTGGGTGAGGTTTGTCTAGGCCTTGATGGTGGATGATTTTGCCCACCTACTGCGTGGCGGGTCGAATCGGAAGAGATTGATTGATGGAGACCCTTGACCTCTCCAAACGGAATCTCTCGACCCATTGCCTTGCACCGCAGTAGGAGGAATGGATTCATGTGTCCATTATTCCTGGACACACTGACCCACAGATTCTCACCCACCCCTCATACCATTTTCCATCCCAGAACTATCTCTCCTTGCTTTCCCCAAAAACATCCTTAACACAGCATCCCCAAAGTTTACAGAGGCCTTAAGGGATTATTTATGCTGACAGATCTCTCTTGTGTGGAAATAATGTAAAAAGTATATATTTATGTAATGATAGATTTCTTAAAACTTTTAAATGAATTTTGTCTCCAGTATAGGGGAACATCCAGCCCTGTCGTTCAGTGTATAGATAGCATTTCGATGGTTATCGACATAAGTCGATAAACCGAACGGAAAAATTGGTGCAATTGACATTCCAGCATTGACCACAGCGTGAAATGGCTGCTCTCTAATTGAAAACCCAGATGCCGACTGTGTATGTTCTTCCCTTGTAGACCACTTCCGCCAGTAATGGGGAAGGTTTTGAGAGAGTTACGCAGTATATTTTCTCGTATTTTCAGTTGTATATTTGTTGTTCTATCTTTTAGACTTCGCTTGCCTTTGTTCATATTTTTATTTTTAAATTTAAGTATCCGATTTAATTTTTTATTTTTTTATTATTTAAGCGACTAAATAAAATAATTCTAAAAGTATACAAAATATAATGGTTATGTTAGTTAAAGATATTGTATATCTTAGTTCTCCTCACTAGGGGTTCCTGTGCCGAGGTGGACTAAAATTGTTTAATTATACATTTTTTGTCTTCTATGTCGTTTTTAGTGTCTTAATTATGGTGTTTTCAGCCATATTGTTATTCTTGATTTGTATTCATTAATTTTTTTTTATTAATTTTGTGTCGTGGGGAAGAATATTATGGAGTTTTGTTGCAAAATAAGTGTAGTTTCTTTGTCCGAATGTGGTTCTATAATGGAATGTTTTTTGTCATTTTTATTCGATCTAGTGTGATGGATACGCTGTCTAGTAGAGGATTCAATATTTTTGATTAGCTTCAATAATGTATTTTTGGCACATATTCGTTGCCATTTGGTACGTCAAAGCTATTGAAAATACTTAAAGGCATAGTAAAATTTTATAGGCATCATCCCTTAAGGTGACATAGGCCCCAAGGTAAATTTGGTATTTTACTAATAGTCCTCCAACTCACTTCAGTGGGTAGAATAATGTTCTTTTAGTATAAATCTGGTTTATTGATACTTAGCGTATACAGTGTCGACCACGATAGTCGACCTATCTAGGAACTAGCTAATTGGAATCTGAGGAGAGAGATCTGCTGAAGACTGCCTCTGAGCTGTTGGACCCTCTGTTGCCCACAGCCTGTACTAAGCTAGCTGCCATCTAGCGGAGTCTTAGTACAGTTTTAAGTACTGCCATCTATGCGAGTAAGCAGGAAGCTTTTAGATACACTACAGTAAATTATTTTCCTGTGTAAGCTAATGTGACGAGGCTATGAGCTTTCAAAATGATTTTGGGTAAAACGTATGCAATGATGTCTCGTGACGTAATACTAGGCACGATTCGATACAATTTATATTACGTATGGCAGCGTTTCATTTATTTCTATTTCTCTACATTAATTTGTTTTATGAGTTTGTATTTTCTAATTATTGAAATTTAATTACAAGGAAAAATTAAATGCATTCCCGTGAATTGTTTGCCAGTTGCAAAATGCATGAAACTTGCATAAATATTTTCATCGTTGGAAACCGTTTATGAAACTCGAACCATTTGTATAGCGCTTATGAAAGAAAAACTAGGAAAATAAAATACTATGATGACGCAAAAGCATTTATTTCAGCTATAAAATATCATTTGCTTTATCAGAAGGAGAACCTGAGCCCTTGTTATAATGAGCGTTGTTTTACGTCCCAGGAAAATGCATAACAGGTTGTTTTTAGCCTTTCTCCAAGATTATAATTCTGTGGATGCAGAATGTATGCAGCATCAACGCTATTTTTATAATTTATTAGCTGACCCGGCTAACTTTGTTCTGCCATATAAATTATTTCAAGTCAATATTTTGGTTGTCAAATAAAAAAAAAACGAACGAATTAGATGAGGTGGACGCAGCGCCATCTGTCATTCAACAACATAAATAATTTAGTTCTGTTTGAAAAACGAACGACGCGCCGTTTAAATTTGTACATAAAAATAGTAAAATTGCCATTAAAAATGGGAGGATGGGGCTAGGAGGGTGAAAATTATAGGTATTTTTGATGCCAAATAAAAATAAAAAAGTACCAAAAAAAAAAAGTCAATTTTTTTTTCTGGATAGGGACACTCTAATCACCTAGCGATATGAAATATACTTTACGACCTATTCTCATACCTACCAAATATATATAACAAATATCATAAAAATCGGTCGAGCCGTTTCGGAGGAGTGCGACCACCAAAAACCGTGACACGAGATTTTACCAATTACCGATTATTTGCTTGAAATAAAACAACACACAGAAAATAAAAAAGGCAACTGTCGCAACTGGAAATCGAACTCAGGATCTCCGTCTTAGTCCATCCACTCGTGGAAAAAAAATCAGTTTTCGACGCAATCGCAATCAACCTCCTTAAAAAATCCATATTTTTCTGATCTGACATGTCAAAACTTGACAGTTCGTGAGCCGCTACTATGGCAACCTGTCAACAATGCAACTGAAACGCGAGTGCCGCGGCGACCAGTGCTGGTTTTTCAGATGCATTATTAAGGAGGTTGGTTGCGAATACGTCGACAACTGTTTTTTTTTTCAGTTTCTCCATGAACGAAGGCCCTTCCCCGAAAATAAATTAAATATTCGTCCTAGACATGTAGAAAAAGTCAATAGGTGTTGCGTGTAAATCATAGTTTCTCAACGTGGGCGAAAACGCCCCCTTGGTAGACCTTCAGGGGGCGGTAGAAGACCAATAGAAAATTGGGGGGCGTTTCAGACTTTCAGGGGGGCGGTAGGAGACCCAGAGAAACCCATCCCACCCCATCCTATTAACATCATCGTGGAATCCATTATGCTCACGATTCACGAAAAGTGGGCAGTTGGTAAAAAAGGTTGAAAATCTATGGTATAAATAAAAAATACGATTCGAATACAATTTACAATTAAATTTGCCAAAACTTTACAATCACTCCAAAAGATAGCATTTAATAATTTGGGAAAATGCGCAAAAGATAATATTGTTAATTCTATTCTCAGATCGACAAAATGACTTTAAAAAAATTTGCTCCCAATGGGCGAACGGATTAAGTCAGAGATCCAAGGTTCGATTTCCAGTTGCGACCGTTACCTTTTTATTTTCGGTGTCATGTTGTTTTACGTTTCGTTTAGATTTATCACTATTATATTCTCCTACAATGATTAATAATAAATACACTAAATTAATCCAACGATGCAACGTAGCTAATTCTCTCTAATTCTTACATGTTCTACATGTTATGATAATATTTTAGTTCCTGCACGAGAAATAAAACACCACGCTTACAAATTGGTATACAAATAATAATATTGCAGGGTCCGAGAGGGTAGAATTACGTTATTCCCAGAGACAAGCTACGATTTATATCATCATAACTAATTTCTCTCGGTAGAGATGGTCAAAGGGCAGAAGTTAACAGTTAATTAATTATTATGCAATAGTTTTAATATCCAGTTTCAATTTTGAATTGATTAGGTAGATACTTTCATATTTCATTGAAAGCACTGCTAAACATTTTTTATTGATGAAAGAAGAAATTAAATATTTATGTCATAAAATCTAGAAAAACACCACCCTTATGCTATTTTGTGCATAGTACAATGGAAACCGCTTCAAACATACAGTTTTAAAACAATAAACCGTTTAACGAATGAGTTTTCTGATCTTGACTAAGTGCTGTGTGATTATATTTTATTTAGTTTATTTTTTCAAATAACTTAATGAGAAAAGCCTCAATTTGTAATATTTAATCATTGAAAACAATGTTAAAACTCTCAAATGTAATTTTAGTTAAAAAAAATAAACTTCGCATGTAGGAATTGAACCCAGAACCTTAGCTCTGCCGGGGTCCTGTTTTAACCACTAAGATAAATCGACACAATCTTTCGGTCATATTTACCTGTAAAGATAGCAGCAAATGAAAGATTGTCGCCCGGTTTCCACTTAATGATTTTTTTACTGCTATAGCATATGTTAAACAATAAATATAAACAATACAGATGCGATAACAGATGTTAAACAAAGTTGTTATTTAATTGCTGTAGAAGAGATACGTACTCCAAAAGTTTACAAATAAAATTTTATTGCTAAAAGTTTTCTAGGGATCAGGTAAATTTATAAATAAATTACACGTATTTTCAGTAATGTTACAAAATTTTAATAAGTTTTTTTTAAATTATTTCTTTCCCAGCATCAAAATGAGTCAAGACAGTTTACTTGAAAATAAAATAAATAGTAAATATTTATATACTGTACATAAAGGCTGGAACCCGAACAGAAATACCTGCTTGACGGATAGGACAACCCACGTATCGACAGTTGAAAATAACAAAATATTTTGGTAACAGTAATTCCAAAAATATAACGTCACACATTCAAAGAGTGTAAAAACACACAGACCATTATAGGAATAACACAAATTGATCAATAATAGTTGAGAAAGAGGTTCGGGAGAATTCAAGTATTTATTTATTTATTTAAACGCCATCAAGTGATACATAATATTTAAATGTATTTTTTTTAATTTAAAATACAAACATATAACAGATTTAAAGAAAAACATATGATTCTTAAAACTAACTACAATACATTAATTTCTTGTTAACGAAACTATGCCAAAATGAGAAAATTGAGAAAACATTTTTTTCCTGTTTGAGTTTTGGAGTAGTGCCATTATAGAATAGATAAAGAAATTATGTTATTAGAAGTAACAATATTAGAAAATAAATAAACTTGTATACATAATTAAAAAAAACGAGTGTGCTTAAGACCACACGACTGAAGTAAAACTTCACTAACTTATGCTGTTATTAACAATATAACAATAACAGGAATAAAAATATCCCCATTCCCTCAACATCCCCATCAACTCAACTCAACTCATCTCAACTCAACTCAGCTCAACTCAACTCAAAACAACTCATTATAACTCAACTCAACTTATAACAACTCATAACAACTCATAACAACTCATAACAACTCATAACAACTCATAACAACTCATAAAAACTCATAACAACTCATAACAACTCATAACAACTCATAACAACTCATAACAACTCATAACAACTCATAAAAACTCATAACAACTCATAATAACTCATAACAACTCATAACAACTCATAATAACTTTAAACTTTCGCTTAAAGATATGCGTTTCATAGCGTTTCATGCGTTTCATAGCGTTTTACATTCATATAGATTAGCGTTACATACTCTTAAAGAAGTTTTACTTCAATCTTCAATTGGCGTTCGCATATGATTCTTTTTCGTGACATATTCATCATTTTACCCCCAAGTTTCGAGCGTGCGTAAAGAAGTTTTACTTCAACAAGTCTATATAATAATGAACACGAATAAAATAAGAGTTTCTAAAATTAGATATACAATAAAAGAGGTAAAGATGTAGCAGAGATAAAAATAATATTATTGCATTTGATTAATAGGTGGTAGTAAGTACTAGAGTTGGTTTAAAAACATTTATATTTGAAATAGGAGAGTATACAATAGTATGAGATCGTTGTTACCTATTGTTACAATTGCTTCTCCAATTTTGAAAATGTACTAAAGATAGCCTATATTTGAAAATGTACTAAAGATAGCCTATATTTTTTGCCGTCAAATATAACACACCTACCAAATATTAAAACTACCATCCCAAAGAAAAAAATATTAAAATACATTGTAAATCCTCCAGGAAATGTTTTTACAAGCCCAGATAATGTATCTTCATATCAATATATTTATCTTTATGCTAAACTAATATCAACAATTTTTTAATAATAGACTAAAAATTTATTTTGATGTCACTAAATCTAATTTTCAATATCAGTTTACTGAATATTATCATTTATGGAGATGAGAAGAGTAAAAAAAAATTACACTATACACTTACACTATTTAGATTTAGATCACTTTATTCTTATTTCACACTCTGCCGGTTTCACAAGAACTTTTACTTCTCTTTCAATCTGCGTTGTCGAAACATTTCTTGGAAAATAAGTGCATTGTTTACCACACGCCTTATAAAAGGATTTTTTTCTGAAAAATTAAAATGAATTAGTTATGGTGATTAAATAAATTTACAAAACAATATTAAGTGTCCTAGTAAATGTTATTCTATATTAAAATTCATAAATATTGGTCTATAAAAACAGGTGACTTTTTTTAAAAAAAAAGCTTTCTTTTCGCTTTTCTGAACAATTAACTTTGTTTGGTCCTTTGAAGCATTAATTTCCATGATCGATATTAAAATTATGGTTTTAAGATTAATAATATTTAGGCAGTAGGACAAGAGATCCTGGGTTCGAGTCCCAGTTGCAACCATTACCTTTTTATTTTGTGTAATTCTTTTTCATATTTTCGTTTAGATTTATTAATATTATCTTACATTGTTGGGTATAACCTCCAAAACTTATTATAAAAGGAGTTGTTTCAACAAAAATTAAACATATACGTCTTATTAAAATTAATTTAGTAAAACAAATAACAATCGTTTTTATTATGCACAAAAAAAATATTTGATTTGGTTGTGATAGCTTCTACATCCCTGAGTGTTATAAAAATAAGAACATGGTCATTAATTTAGTTACAACTATATTTTTTAATCTTTAACTTTTACCATCCTTCTTTCAAACCTATCTAAAAAACCTTCCAAACAATCACAAACCATCAACATTAGTTCTTAAAAGTAACCACCAGATTCAAATTCAAATATGGATTCGACGTACAGCCATTTTTAAAGTAAATGTGTCATTTCCTTCCATATGCCACGAGGTAAAAAGAAAATGTTAAATGCTGTTCCGTACTCATATCTGAAGCAACAGTTTAAAAAAATCACAAACCATAGATGCTCATAAAACAACTTCCAAATTCAAAATTTAAATTTAGAATCGAATTACAGCCGTTATTACAATAATAGAGAAGTCCAGTCCAATTTTTTTATTTTTTTTTATGAATAATGACCTTCTAACTTAAATAACTGCATTTTTTTTTTTTAGAGTTAGTTTTAATAGTTAAAATAATTGTCAAAGTTTCAATTTTTCAAGGTCCCTCAAAAACCCGCCAAATTTAAGATGTATTTTGTGACGTCATCAACAGTTCACCTACTTAATAACGATACGCATTTTTTGATTTTTATGTTGGTCTCCCTGAATCTCACATAGATCTATCTGCGCAGGCGCCGCACAATGGTTTTACTAGTATGGGAGAGTTGGAAACAATTCGAAATTTCAAATTGCAGGGATCACTAAATTTTGTTTCAATATCTTGACACCACATACAGCGCATCTTTCCCCATACCACCAAACTCATCAAAACGTTTCGTCACTGCGTAACGCGTCAGCAAAGAATGACTTCCCGAGCAGTCAGGACGTTTGTGTGAAAATGCAACGTTTGTTATATAACATTTAGGGACTAATAACTTTTTACACCGCTTGCTGGCAATCTTTTTTCAACATGGATCCAATACCTTTGGGTGTGTACTAAAGATGTAAAGTATTTTTTTCATATATTTAATATGACAAATTAAAGATATCTTTTTTAAAAAACGTCTCGTGAATTAAAAAAAAAATACAACGATTTCTGAAATAGTTAAGGCTTTAGTTTGATATTCCGTAATAGAAAAAAAATCTTACCTATTTTTGTGTCTCTACGGCCCAGTAATTTTTACGTAATTTACTTACTGTAAAATTTGAGTGCTTCATAAATATCATTATTGTCACAGGTTCGGTTTCAAAGGATTTTTTCTTCAGACAAAAGGAGTTATTTGACATAGTGATGAACTCAAAGTGTCAACAGATGGAAAAAGATTTTTATATTTGAAAAAAAAAAACTTATAAACCTCACCAATTGCCTTAAAGAGGGGTTGGTTAAACTCTGTAAACTTTGCTTTAAAAAAAGATGGAAAATTACTCGTCGAGATGAAGCTAGATTTATGATGGAAAATAAAAAAAGTGACTTGAGACTCCGATTGGTTTTATATTGCGCGATTTTCCCTAAAAACGGCACGTCGTGGTCAAAAACACAATTTGAATGTAGTTCTGACCGATCCAAGCGCTTGAAAACCGAAGATCTTCGGAAAAGTGCACCACTTTCTCATTTGGCGTTTAAGAAAGAGGTGCACTTTTCGGTCAATCGGTTGCATCAAAATTATTAGAAGACATTATTCTAGGCGCTCATCTTTTAACAGACAAGTGTACAAAAAATTTGAAGATAATCGCTCTTCTTAAAAACAGATGTTCATTAGGACGTGAGAGGATGCGATTATTCTAGTATTTTTATATCTTCAAGTGTACCTACATATGCGATTAGTTTGCAGGAAGTCTGACTATTGTAGCAAAATCCTTGCGCATCGTTCACCAGATATTGCCGCCCGATTAAGATTATCATAAGAGGCTCCGGAAGCTCGGAAGAAAGATTTTTTAAAATATCGCGAAAACTATTCTAGAAAATGTTCTAGTGAGAAATTTAATGAGGATGTTCTTAATTTAATGTTAGTTATATCTGATCCTGTCATAACTAGTTACAGGTAACCCCCAAATAAACAATTAAATCGTTTTCCTAAAGAAGTTTTCGATTTAATATTTCCTCCGGATATTCATTATATAAATATCTTTGGCACCGACGATGATGAAGATTGTTCATAGTCTGCATCAGAATGTTGAAAAAAATAAAAAAAATAACTCGGCCTTTATTTTGACATGGATCTGGATATAAATAATTTCAATTTTAAGATTTAAAAAAAAAAGATCTTGTTAATAAAATCCAGAAATCGTTTATAAAATCCAGTAAAACTTACTTAAATCAAATATTCTTATTTTTTGTAACCATACCGAAAAATAATATCACTTTTTTTCCTCGTTAATCCTGCCTGTGAATTGTTTCCAACTTTTGGGGTATTCGGAACCACTGTGCGCCGCCGGCCATTTTGTTGTTAATACGCGTTTATTGGTTTACTTCATGGCGTAGTGACATCAAGTACTTCGCAAATGACATGTTGAATTATGCTTGCAGTTAATTTTATGTTTTTTAAGATATTTTTCGTTTAAATGATCAATATTCACTGTGATATTAGTGTAATTCAACATAATTAGCAATGCTAGCGTCAATTTTTTTTTCAGTTTTAGTCCTTTAAATAGTGTTTTGGTGATTTATTTTCGTTTTACAAAAGATTTTAGGTTACTTCTGAAAATTTTTTTAATGACATTTCCGCGTGAATTTAATAAAACTTCTATAAAAGTAATATTATTTAATAATGTAAAAGCCTTATGCATGTGTAAATAAACACAAAATAGAGAAATCAGCGCATTAAATTGCGTAAAATCGAGTCCAAGATGTCATATTTTTCCAGTTATTTTTTCGGAATCATTAAAATATTTTTTTATTCTTTTTAATTGTATGAACTAGATAAAAAGTGAAGTGACAGTTTTATTCCAAATTCACAAAGTAAGAAGACTGTATTTTTTTAATTTTGAATTTTCCTAAATTTTTCGACCATTATAGAATATGTTTACTGTCAGCTGTTTTTTTTTAAAGTTTTTCATTTTGTAACTTAAAATTACTACAATTTTCAAACACGATCGTATATGTCAGATACAAAAATCTAAAAGGCAATTCTATTTAGTTTCTATAAAGGTATATGCTTTAAGACATCTTAAAAAATAAGAAATATATAAAACATTCGTTTGTGTCATACCTAAATTCCCATACAAACGACGTACCTGGTTTATTTATGTGACGTACAGTGATTACCATCGTGACGTCACCACAGAGCATTACACAGCATACCAACTTGACGCTGTGTTTTATTGAGAATATTAAAAATGCACTTTTTAATATTTTTTTAAAAAATGTACGTTTAATATTATTTATTAAAACTTATATATTCAGAATCAGCGTTTATTGGTCTATAAGAACATATTTTTTTAAAGCCATAATATTTTTCACTGGAGTTCCTTATTGTGGCTTTTCATTCCATATGCTGGAAATTTGAAATAAAAATTAAATTGCTGCTCTATGTCTCCTGTACTTTGTTGCAACTAGTTTTCAAATTCTAATTTTAAATTCAGAATCGAATTAGAGCCGTTATAACAGTAATCGTGGCTTTTCATTCCATATGCTGGAAGTTGGAAATAAAATTGAAAATTCTGCTTTATGTCGCCTGTGTTTTGATGCAACCATTTTTAAATATTCTAAATTTAAATTTAGAATCGAATTACAGCCGTTATTACAGTACCTAATCGTGGGTTTTGATTCCATATGCTGTAAGTTGGAAATAAAATTGAAAATGCTCTATGACGCCTGTGTTCTGATGCAACAGATTGCGGGGGCGGTGATGCGCGCGCCGCACCCCAGAAACTATGAAAAGGCTCGAGTTCGCCCCCTTCCTTCCATTGGGACGCCAACTACCGCCGCGGTAACTCCATAACCGGTGCAAACAACCCCTCTTAATCGAGAACACCCCTAACAATATTGCAGTCTGTTTTCTTTTCAATTAATTTCCGTTTGAAATTAAAATTTTGCACAGCCCACTAGAGGTATTTTTTCCACTTTTAACTTTACATAGATTTTTAAACGAGTTTTCGCGTTATTTATTTGGAAAAGTTTTTGAACGCAGAAAAAGTTTACCGAGGCGGAGAGATCAACTCGTTTTGAAGGTAAGAAACATTTTAACTTCATTTTCAGGTTTTTGAAAAGTATTGTGACATCTGGAAGGCGTTTTTATCATTAAATTGTAACATTAAAGCAACTTTAAAAGTTCTTGAAACTTGAAAAGTTCTTGTACACCAGAAATTGATTTATAAAAACGATACTTTAGCTACAACAATATATTAAACATTGCTGCATAACAGGTTTTTTCTGTTTGTTTCTTCTTCACTGCTTTCACTAACTTCATATTAATATGTATTATTTTTCTTTACATTTACAAATAATCTCATAAATTAACATTTCTTTCTTCTTCCTATATTGAAAAAAAACCACGTACGTAAAGGACGCTTGTGCCGTTAATTATAAATAATTGAATATTTTTTGCCCGAGCTTCAGTAAGTTTAACAAAGTTTTTTGTCGATGATTTTTTGATTTGCGTCCCAATATAAATCGGTCATTTGCAAATTAAATTTACGCCTATCGAAATGTTTCTGTCAATTTGACTGTCTTAGAACGGGAGACTCCTAGTTGAACAGTCAAAGCTTCTTTGTACTAATGTAATCTTTATAACAAAAACAAATAAAATAAACAAAAATAAATAAATAGATTATTGAAAAATCTTTGATCTTCATGAAAGTTTTTCTAATCATTTTATTTACAGACCACATTTTTATCAAACATCAGAGTATTATGGCGTTAATAAAACTTTAATGAATGAGATATGTTCTACAATTCAACTTTATACGAGTATTACATTATCTTATGTTAACCAAACTCATAGTATGCAAATATGTACTCGTATTTAGAAAAGATTGTATTATTTTAATCAGTTTCCATACCACTGGCTAAGATAAGTCTTGTAATTAATATTAAGAAACAATTTCATGCCTTTTAGCAACTATTGTTTAACTGTTTACGCAGTTAATAAATAAAAAACTTTTATAAAAACTAATGTTGTTAGAGTCGAACACATATTTGTTATAGATAAGTCAGCTCACAACATATTTGATTATTAAGGTTCCATTTTATTTGATAAGAAGTACGTCTCAAGTAATATTATACCGATATACAATAGTATAACCATAAACAAATATTTAATACGAACGGAAGCACAATAGCATTTTCAGCATTAATATCAAGAAATTTCTCGATCTATTTATGAAAATTCTTGATATCGTGTTTATATGTGTGGAGTTTATATAAAAAAATTACAGGAAAAATACTTAGTTTTAACGTATTCGTGTAAAAAATAGTCATAAACCCCTCATCTAATTTGTTCGCTTTTCGGAACAACTCATATAGGTCGTATAAAAATCATTGTGTCTCCCTTAATATCATGGTAAGAAATATAATCTAAACTGTGTTAGAAAGAAAAAATACCACACTTTATTTTTAAATCTAAAAAATTACCTTAAAAATATTAAAATGTACATCCTTATGCAGCCAAAGTTTCCGATCGCAATCTAAAAAGATTTTTTTTAATAATTTTTTTTCCATGATATGAAACAAAAAAAAATATTCGACGAAAACGTTGGATAAAATAACTGTAGTTTTAGTTTGAAAAAAGCCATTCTTAAAACTTTTTAATTTTTCATAAAAAATATGTGTTTTTAGAATTATAAATTTTGAAAGCATTTTTCATCACCTTTCAAAAACAGTTTCTAGTTTTCGGATGCATTCGGGAATATTCCATTTATTTTGATTTTATTGCATAGCGGAAATATTTTTACCTTCCGACAAAAGAGGCCCGAGGCCTCAGGTGTGAAAAAATGCTAATTTATTCATTTCAAAAAATGGAAGTAAAAAGCTTCAAAACCGTGTAAATACGTTATTTTCAGCAGCTGTTGACGGGAACGCCCTTTTTATCTTTAAATAAATAAAGCGCATTTCAGATAACAGTTATTTAAATAAAAAAAATAGCACATTTCAGAAAATTGTTATTTAAATAAAAACAGAACATTATAGAAAAAAGTTATTCAAATTTAAAAAAGCACGTTTCACAAAATAGTTATTTAAATTCATGAATTGGTCACAGCTCTACGGGAACTTAAATAATTATATTATTAAAATTTCATTTCGAGATCTGGTGAAAGTTTGGACACTTCGGAAGTTTGAATTTAGGATATTTTGCGTTGAATTCCTTCATCTCAAAATCTGAATCGAATCTGAAAGCAATTTAACTTTAAATAAATGTTGGTTCTAGATTTATTTTTTAACTATTTCTTATTTTTTATAATGCAGAACCGTGAAGAATTACAGAATTTTATAAATGTACGATTTGTGAAGAAAGAAAAATTTGACTCGGAATCATTGTCTTTCAAAACAAGACATTTATCTCTGGAATATCGTGATTTATTTTTGGATTATTACCCCGTGTTGCAATCAGTTGCGTGTCCATCATCAGGGCAAAAAAATAATCGATTACACATCTGCCCTGATGATGGACACTGTAACACTGTCCGAAACGTTGGCTAAAGAAGGAGGTAGCGCGACACGGCATAACACCCCAAAAACAAATAACGAAAAAAAAACTTTGTGTAGGTGGGAAGGCGGATCAGGGTACTGACGCCCCGGGAACCATTTATTTGATAAAAAGTTTTTGTTTTCATAATTTTAAAACGATTAACTTTTTGTGACGAAATAAAGAATATTTGTACATTTGAATTAGGCCACAAGGGATTTCTTTCCTATTTTTGGTATAACTTGTAACTATTGGTGAGTTACTTATAAATATTGAGTTATTTTTAAAATACTAGCTTTTATTTTTATATTCCGGTTTAAAGAATATGTTTTCAATTCAGTTCACTACCCAGTAAACCGTGTTTTTTGAACATTACATTTGCAAAGTACAGAAACAAGTTTTTATCACATTATAAATTCATTCGTGAAATAACAGAAATAGTTTTGATATATTCAATTCTATTAATCGTTGTATTTTCGTAACAGGTAATTTAAGATATATTTTTTTATGTTTCTGTGTTGGAAATTTGAAATAATCATATTAATCCAATATGTCTGCTAAGTGCCTTAAAAATTATCTATTTTCACGTGCGATGGCTCTCATTATACAGGAAATCTCCCTGTAAATCCAGAGTAGCTATATCAACATCCGTTGGGTAACATATTTAAACGGATTAAGAAATGGAAGAAGGAGCTTTGTTTATAAGAAATATGGAAGATATACGATTGCCAGCAGGTCTTAGCGATCTAAAAGAAACAATTAACCGTTTCATGCTATCGGGATCATTGGAGGGGACCCCACCACCTTCCTGCGTTATAAGGAAACATATGGTTTCCTCCTTAACCGCACTCGTCAAGACTACTTTTTTATTGAACGAAGCTACATTTATTTGAACGACTCTAGACCCTCCAATGTCCATGCATACGAGGTTAGTAAGCAGTATGCAAGTACTTACATTAATATTGTATAAAAGATAAATAGAAGTAGTAGCCCTAGGAATAATTCTTCTGAAATAGGCAAAATAAAAAAAGAGATAATAGTGTTAGTAAAAGAAAAAGAAAAATAACGGCTATCGGGATCAACTTTAAATACGCGCTATTAACTTCACTCTGGAGACCCTAATAAAAAAATCCTCCAGAGCCTGTCATCTTTGGGGATGCTGTGTGGTGAGTCATTTTATGGAAATGAAAGAGAGGAAGTTCCGGAGATTAAAAAGGTATGAAGAGTGGGTAAGAATCTTAGGGTTAGTGTGTCCTGAAATGATGTAAGAACCAATCCCACCAGCTGTGATGCTTTAGAGGTGAGAGAATCCGGCTGGAGAGGTCAAATGGTCTCCCTCAATCCGCCACGCAATTGGCGGGCAGACGCATCCGCCATTTTTTTACAAGAACTCCACACAGGAGGCCCTGAGGAAAATTATCTCCCTCACGGCCTTTGTCATATTTGGGGTTGCTGTGTGGAGGATCTCTTTAAGGAAAGGAAGGAGAGGAGAGTTCTGGGAAGGAAAGGGGTTTAAGGAGTGGGTAGGAATCTGGGGTTTAGTTTGTCTTGGTCATCCACCTCCAAGACCTGGACAGACCTCACCCTATGAACCCGGGCACCCCTGCTAAATCACCAAACGTAGGGAACCACTTGGGGTGACCTATGACAGAGGTGTTGGTTATCCAATAAAGGTTCCCGGGGCGGCGGTACCCATTCCCGCCTCGCAAAAAGAAATTAAGTATATACGTCACAACAAGAATCCGGGCGCCCCTGGGAAGTAACCAAACTAAACAAATAAACCACTTGGGGTTTAAACCTATGGCAGAGGTGTTAGTAATCCAATGAATGGTTACCGGGTTAACGGTACCAGTCAGCTTAATCAATATGAAGGTCAGAATACTTACACGGTGAGAATTTCATTTCTAGAGAGATTGTATTAAGCCGCCGCTACCAGAATTTTTACCGATTTTTTTATTTTTTTTTCCTTTTTATTATTAATTTTTTTTTTATTTTATTTTGTACAACAGACAGGTACGTCCAATTATGGTACAATTTTCTTACAACTAACAATACATATACATAATTTTTTTTAAACATGGTATAGTGATATTAAACACATCTTTATCTGCTGGCAGAGCATTAAGCAATGTCATACCTCTTGTCATGCTATGTTGAGCCATGACATCTGTCCGACCCTGCGGTATGTGGAATAGGGCGTGGCTACGAGTTCGACAGTATTTATCAGGAGCGAATAAGCCACAGCATGGCTGGAGATATGGACAATCGATAATGTTTTTTATTAACTTTAATTCAAATACCATGAGTCCGGCATTACGCCTGGTCTCCAGGCTTTGAAAATTTGTCTCCTTTAGCAGTTCCACGTGATGCATGAATTTCTTACATATCTCCCTTAAACATTTAAAGTTTTTAAGCTCTTAAAAAATATAAGTTATTTTTTATAATATCTAGACATGTTCCAAGCCGAAACACAAATCATATAAAATTCCCTCGATAGGAAAAAATCACAAAATATGCTCCGAAAATTCTTATAAAAACGTTCATTTAACTTATTTTAGAAGTTATATGTATGAAAAAATTCACAGTATTTATTTAAATACTATTTTAGACTAGCTTTTACCCACGGCTTCGCTCGCATAGTATTAGTGGAAAATTACTGGCATAATTATTGGCATAATTGTTATTATTCTTGCTATTTTATCTAATAGAAAATAATTATCGTTTAATAGAAAATTTCAAAATTTGAGAGTGACATTTCGCAAATAAAAATTCTATTTTAGAACATATTTAAATTATAGAAATAGAAATTTATTTTAAGTACCTACTCCCTTTATTAGTAATTTATTCATATTTGAATCCAGAGTTACCTAAAAAATAAGAAAATGACAATCCACTTCAAACGCTATACTTTATAGCAACGTTATGCTTTTTGTTCGGAGAATAAATATTTTTAGAGATATGTAGATGTGTATTAACTACGATGCCAAAAAAGTACTCTTTTTAATCACATCAAAGCACTCTTTTTAAACCTAAAATTTAAAAAAAAACATTGTTTCCAAGGTAACAATTTGTTTGACGTTTGCAATAACAGAAAACGTATGATACATAATTTCATAACCCCACAGCTCATTCATAACGCCAGAGCTTACCAATATATAAATTCTTTTTGTGAAAGAATTTTTAAATTTCGTTAGATATTTATTGGGTGAAAGAGTAAGGACCATCTAACCAACCAACCATCCATACAAACTTTCGCATTTATAATATTAGTAAAAAAAGATGTTTCCCACGAGATTTTTGCTCTAGTTTAAACGAGTAGTGTTTTATTAAACATCTTCACAATTTTCGCTTTGTCGTTTTGAATATTAGGGCGCTCTCTCCAACAATCGTAATTACCTCTTCTTCTTCTTCTTTAGGAGCAGGGTTACGGCGCCTTAAGATCACCTGCAAATCTATGCAAAATAATGCACCCCTTCAGGATAAAATGGCTTCAAGTTAGTTCATTTCGAATCATGCTAATAAAAAGGGTGGCAATTATACAATTCTAATATCACCCTATTCGCACCTCCACAGGTTCCTACCTAATTAACATAAGTCAACAGGTTGCTGTGAAATTCATTACAACCCTTTCCTAAAGAACTAAATTCAAATTTAAAAAAGGGAACTTTTTTTATTAAATTGCTTTTTTAAAATTCTTCAGTCAATAGAACGGGATAAGAGGAGATTACAGAACTTAATGAATTAAAATTTTCTAAAATAATGGCAAATTTTCATTTTCTGAAAAATAAATGTGGAAAATGTTTTTTTTTTAAATATTAATATATAGTGTTTTTTTTATTCCACGTTTATTTTATAATATGGAAACAGTATATTTTTTTAGTTCCCGACGTGTTTTCGTTTTCCGCGTTTTTGCTTCTTTTCGTATTTCGATATCTATGTATATTTATTTATTGTTTGTAAATATTACATAATGCAATATAGTGAACTCAAAATGTCCAACAAGGCAATTGCCCGTTTTAGGACATTCCAGTATGATAATGTTTTTACATGTAAATTATAGTAAATTATAGTGTTGACTATTCTGTTGGTAAAATAATACATATGTATATTCATATTCTAGAGTACTTTCAGTTATACCACGACATTTTTTACTATTGTTTAGCTGACATAATAAACTAAAGAAATATTAATAGATAAAACAAGAAAAATGAATTTGAAAATGAAAATGAATGAAGAAATTCTGTTGGTAAAATATATTCATAATCTAGTATACTTTCAGTTATATCACAACATTTTTAGATAGATAATTTTTTTCCTATTTTCTTGAACGTCAAGTGTGCAAAATTTCATCAAGAAGTATCACCGTTCTACCTTAAGGGATGTGAAAAGGGACTGGGGTGTGTTCGATGTCTCATGTAGATTCCTAAATTTCTTGTTTAAAGGTCAAGGGTACAAAATTTCTTAATTCTCGGAATAAAATTATGGATTTGTATAACAATCAAATTCTCTTAATTACATATACTCGTATTTTTTAAATAAATTGCGTCTTTTAACTTTTGTACCTGATATAATAATAATAAATAATAATAATAACTTTATTTCACATAAAATTGAACAATAAAACATATGTGGAAACTTTGACTAGCCAACTAGGAATGGATCCTGTTTTAGGCCAGTCAAATTGACAAATTTAAATTCATATTACATTGTTTACTAACATAACATGTTATTTATAGCAGGAAAAGGTGTTAATTATGTATTCCTAACAGTATATAATTTTGTACTCATAAGAAAAAGAAGACAAATAATGATATCTTAAAATCAAATTCAGATATTTTCCCCTAGAGCGCTTAAAAACAAAAACAAATAAAAGATAAAAGATAAAAGATAAAAGATAAAAGATAAAAGATAAAAGATAAAAGATAAAAGATAAAAGATAAAAGATAAAAGATAAAAGATAAAAGATAAAAGATAAAAGATAAAAGATAAAAGATAAAAGATAAAAGATAAAAGATAAAAGATAAAAGATAAAAGATAAAAGATAAAAGATAAAAGATAAAAGATAAAAGATAAAAGATAAAAGATAAAAGATAAAAGATAAAAGATAAAAGATAAAAGATAAAAGATAAAAGATAAAAGATAAAACCGGTAAAGTAAACAAAATCGGTAAAGTAAATAAAACCGGTAAAGTAAATAAAGCAAATACAAGCCAGATGGTAATAATAAGAAGCCTATCTCTTGGTCAACATATCTTCGCTTTTGACCCTCCCTAAATCAAGGAGCCAGTCGTTGATTAATTTGCGCAAAACATTGGTACTTTTCGTTTTCCAAGCATTAGGAATGATATTAAATAATTTAGGTCCTAAGTACGAAAATTGACGTTGTCCAAGGGACGTCGTGGTTTTTATTGGGACTATTGGATTGTTCCTTGAATGTCGGGTGTCGTGAAGGTGGTCAATGGAAGGGTAGTGCTGGCGTCGTTTTTGAGCATGTAATACAATCTTTCTAATATATAATTGTCTAACATCTAGAACTTTAAATTCCGTGAATAATGCATCACTGGGGTACCTGAATGGTTTTTTAAGGATGACTCTTAGTAAAGATTTCTGTGCTTTAGCCAGGGAGTCCAATATTGTTTTGGCACATCCACCCCATCCTAGGGATGCATATTCAAGTAAAGAATTACACATGGCATAGTATATTGATTTCATGTCTTTTACAGAGAGAATATTTCTGATGGTAATAAAAAGGTGAGTAAGTTTTCTGACTTTTGAGGCAGTTGAGTTAATGTGTTCTTCCCATCTCAGATATTTATCTATGATGATTCCTAAATATTTTAAACTATCAACGCATTCTAGTTTATTGCAAGTACAAGTGTTCGGTTCATTGCAAATGTGAATAGTAATATTAATAATTACCTTGGGTTGTCCCGCTTGTGTTGCACTAAAACGTATAAATTTGGTCTTATCCGTGTTAAGAGTAAGGAGATTATTGTCTAGCCATTGTTTGACGTTGTTTATTCCAATTTCGGCTTTTCTATGCGCTTCGTACCAGTTTTTTCCCTCAAATATTAAGACCGTATCGTCAGCAAAAGTGATGATATGATCGGCAAGGTTACTGTTGCAAAGTTCATTGATATAGATATTAAACAATATCGGTCCTAAAGTACTTCCTTGTGGTACACCAAATTCGATATTTGCTGGATCGCTTAGAGTATCATTAATATTAACTCTTTGGCTCCGATTTTCTAAATAGCTTCGTAACCATTTAAGTAACTGCCCCTGTATACCGATTAGCTGTAATTTTTTCAAAAGGATTTTGTGCGAGATGGTATCGAAAGCTTTAGCCAGATCCAGAAAGAGCGCGATGCTTTTGATTCCTCGATCGATGTTATTAGAAACAACTTTAGTCAGATTGCCAATGGCATTTTCTGTACCTAAACCCGGTCGGAAGCCATATTGTCTCTCAGAAAGAATGTTATTATCTTCAAGGTAAAAGCTGAGACGGTTTTTAACAATTTTCTCGATAATTTTTGACACCGAATTGACCAAAGATATCGGCCTGTAATTTTGAATCGCAGATTTATCTCCATTTTTGTGCAGTAATACAACAATTGAATGTTTTAGATGGTTAGGGAATATTCCTGATTTGAGACTTAGATTGGAAATGAACGCTATCGGAGATGCTATGAATGATTTGATTACTTTAAGCAGATTTGTCGAGATTTTGTCTGGTCCACAAGCGTTAGATGGCTTTAGGTCGTCAATTATTTTCAGGACTTCGTTCGTCGATGTTTGTATATTGTCTATTTTATGGACGAGGTTAGAGGTGACCAAGTTGGCAAGATCGTTTTCAGTTTTATTACATTTGTCGAGAATTTTTTTGGCAAGTGTGGATCCCACCGATGTGAAATAGTTATTAGCGAAATTCGCCATATTTTTAGAAATAGAAGAGTTTATGTTACCGATATCTAATGATTTGATTTCGGAAGACCTGTTGATTTTTGTTCTACTAATATTACGAAACGCTTCCCACATACGTTTTGGAGAATAAGAATTTTCGTAAATGAACGATTTATAATAATTTTCCTTCGTATATTTAATAATCTTTTTGCATAAGTTTCTATATTTCTTGTAGTGAATTTGTACTAAAATATCATCTGGAAACTTTTGCGCCCTTTTGTGGAGTTGGTTTCTTTTGTGAATCGATTTGACAAGGCCGGGAGAGATCCAGGGCGTAAGTTTAAACTGGCTGTTCGATATGCGTTTGTTACTACTGTGTTTAGAAATATATATATGTAGAATACAAATGAATTCCTTCATCGCAATGTCAGTATCAGTTTGATTAAATACTTTTTGCCAGTTTTCTAAATGCAAGTCCTCAATTAAATTATTAAAGTTTAATCGAGGGACATACTTTATTTTGGCAGGTGGGGGCGGTTTATCTTTAAAGCACAGCGCTGTCGTATAGTGGTCGGAAATTGATGAGTGGATAACGAATGAGTCAGTGAAGTTAATATTTTTTACGTTGATGTGATCCAAACAGGATTTTTTCGTGCCCTGTTCACGAGTAGGTGTGTTGATTGTCGCTATGAATCCGTTTTCTGTGAGCAGGCATAAGTAGTCGTTGAGTTGGTGGTGAAATGGAGATAAAGTGTTGATATTAAGGTCGCCTATAATGATTTGACGTTCAAATTTATCGGAACTGCTGATAACAGTTTGGAGTGAATTCAAAAAAGAATCTATGATCTGGAAAGAAGGTGATCTATATATAGCAAAGATACATAAATTATTGTTCAGAATAATTCTAAGGCAGTTAGCTTGCGATAATAAAATTTCTTCGACTTGTGCTTGAATACCGTCTTTGATGTATACAACAATACCACTAGATTTATTTAAATTTTTAATTGAGTGATATTCGGTGTAAGTTTGTATTATTTTAGAGGTGTAGTTTTCGTTGATCCAACACTCTGATAAAATTAACACATCAAAAGTATGATTGAAATGATCTAGAAATAACAAAAAATCATCAATGTTTGACATGCTTCTGATGTTTTGGTGAATAATCTTTAAACTATAAGACTTCCAACTGTGATTATTTAATTTGTTGAGATCGTCAATCAAATTCGTGTTGCAAGTTATATCTGAGTCATTATAAATATCATGAGGTAATTGAATCATTATTATTCAGTTGAAATGCGATGCAATGAAAATTTCACTACTATACGATTTTGATCCATTTCTAGAAAACAGTATAACATACATAAAATAATAATATTTAAGAAAACAAACATGTGATAATGATTGAAGTAATCCCAAGTGGGGTAACACAAAAGTATTGGTAATGAGGTACATAGCAGAATCGGTAACATAATAACAGTATAATAAATAGTAGAAAAGAGCAAACCTAGTGAGTACTTTAGTTCTAAAGACTGTGTACGTATAATCACAGGATATAATAATGGCAATAGTAATGATAGAACCATCATATTATTATCGTTGTCGGCAATAGGTATATTGTGTTTGAGATAATCACAGCGAGGCCAGCTTGTTTTCATCGGATATGAGAATTGCACCTGATCCTGTCTCCTTCCGCACGTAAATCTGACCCTCTTTGATCCAAGCAAATTGATATCGTTTCTCTTTAGCGACTTGGCGAGTTTTATACCAGATCTGATTCGCCCGAAATGTTAACTGCTCAGATATATAGATTGGCAACCGGGGGCCGGCGAGACCGATATTTAACGTGTTAAGTTTATCTTCGGTATTGGGTTTGTTCTTGTTGAAAGATTTCACATCAGATAGCAGTTGATTTCTAGCCATGTTCGATTTTAGTTTAAGAACAATTGTCCTGGGTTGCTTTTGGTTATTATTTTTTTTTTGTAGACGATATACGGCATCGATGTCGTATATTTCATATTCATATTATATTTCATATTATATTTCAACCTATCATTGATTGGTATCACGCGGTGTCCGACCGAAACTAGTTTTTACGGCCGAAACCGAAACCAAACCCGAATTTCGGCTTCGGTCTCAAATTCGGCCGAAACCGAAACCGAAACCAAAACTTCCATATAAGGTCATGTTTTCGTGGGAAAAAAATAGTCGATCATAATCAGTCAGTCTTTTTTAAAAATCATATATTAATCATTCAGTATCTGATATTTGAATTAATAATAAATACCTAATTATCACTCCGCATTTCAAATAAATTATTTGTGCTTTTTGAAATAAGAAGTTGATTTGAAATAAATATATAATATGATTTAATTCTTTTCTATTGATTTATAAATAAAACACTTGTGTTGCAAAGTTTAACAAAGAAACGACATTTATGTTTATTTATAATAAAATAATAGAAAATAAAACAAGTGACAATTGATAAATACATTCCAACTGACACTACAGGATTCAAATTTAAATGGAATATATTGCCTTTACATCTCCCCCCCCCCCTGGAAAGAAAATTACTGCACAATTTTCACTCATCTTCGATGTCCTCCTCATGGTTCATAAATAAAGGTGCTGGAGTTAACTTTGAGATGTGGAAAAAATTTGATTCTAATTATTTTCGACCAGTGTTTATCTTCTAAATTGAGTATGATAATTTTTCTATGATTTTGTATGGTCCGATTCTCAATTCGTCGAGCTTCTTCCTGTTAAGTTTGTTTCCATTATCAACAAAAACAGTATCACCAACTTTGAAGTCAAAGTGTCTCCTGGTTTTATCGTAAATTATCTTGTTGTAATTATGTGACTTCATAGTATTTTCTAGAGCTTTTTTTCTCTCTTGAATCAAATCGATGCCGGTCTTCTTAAGTTTTAACTCATTTGGCAAAATCGTAACATCTGAACCGTCAAGTAGGTACTGTGGCGCATATCCAGTAACAGTGTGCTCCGTTTCATTATAGTTTTTTACACAATTATGCGCTATAGTTGTCCAAGCTACTTTTGAGTCATTTTCGTTGATTTTGCATCTAATTTTATTGACCAGCGTTTGGTTCAATCTTTCATTTAATCCATGTCGTTTTATAAAATGATTTAATTCTTTTCTATTGATTTATAAATAAAACACTTGTGTTGCAAAGTTTAACAAAGAAACGACATTTATGTTTATCTACTATACACTATATAAAGAGGTAATATTTGTTTGTTTGTTTGTGTGTTTGTTTGCATCGAATAGGCTCCGAAACTACTGAACCGATTTGAAAATTTTTTTCAATGTTGGGAAGATACACTATCCCTGGGTGACATAGGCTATATTATATTTTAAAAAAAAATCGGAATCCTTACTAAAAATTCAATAATGTAACCCAGGGTGTAAAAAAATTACCTAAAATATTCTTTAAATCGCGTGCGCTGCGAAAACTATTGATGATAGAATAAAATAATGCACTTTGACTTTATAGAACACATCATTATTTACAAAAAAGGTCGAGACAGCATATGTCTAACTATTATGGTTATGCCACAATAAGTATTCTTTTATTTTAAAAATTTAATTTGAATTTCGCCGCTTGAAAAGGCTCTTTATTTGTATCTTGGTTTTAATCCTTATCATAATAAATTACTTCATATTCAAGACAGCTTCAATACCTTTATTTATCTTTTTGAATTTTTCAATTCGGATATTTAATTAGAAAGATATCACGAGTTTAAAATTGTTAGTATTAGAAAAAAGTTTCGGCTACGGGCCGGGCGGGAAAGGAGTCAAGAAATGCAGTGCCAGGGGGGTTGGCGGGACAGGGGAGCGGTAGAGCGTAGGTGGGGAAGGTGGAAGTGGAACGCTGGAGGTGAACGCACGGGAAAGGACATGTAAGGAGTAACATTTTATGTATTTGAATATGGCATATATTATAAAAGAAAGTCCAAAAAAACGTGCAGCTCGCAAAAACTCAGAAACGAGTCCCGGTTCGATCAAGGGAGTTATATGGTGTCGTAGATCTCTATCCCCCCTAGGGAATAAGGGTATCCGTTTTTACCTACAGGGCGTGCTTTTAAAGATATAAGGGCTGAAAGTTTCGCCCTCTTGAAATTTCTAGAACAGTCTTCCGGAAAGTTCTAGAAGGTTCCATAGAACTGTAGAAAGTTGTGGAAGGAGTGGCGGAGTATGTCGTGGAATGATGAGGAATAGGGAATCGGGAACATCATTGTGCAACATTCCAGAACAATATCTTATTGTCCTGAGCGAAGCCGGGTAACCCAGCTATTCAATATTATACGAGTACTTATCAAAATGTATCTGAAGCTCTTTCAAAAGATGAGAATTCGTTCCATTCAAAATGTATGAGGAAAATTAATTAAAAAAGAAATTTCATGAATTTTTTCGATGCTTTAATATCTATTCTACTATTCGAGGCAGAGACAAATCCAACAAATCAATGATCATAAAAATCAGTTTAGCCGTTCTTGAGTTATAAATGGTGTAACTAACCAGACTTCGTTTTATATATTAAGTTTTTAATGAGCTCCATATAGGAGACGATGAGGAAAATAATTTTCCTCAGGGCCTATGTCATCATTGGGGATGATGTACGTAGGTTTTTTTTAAGAAAAGGGAGGAGAGGAGAGTTCTTGGAAGGAAAGGGGTTTAAGGGTGGGAAGGAATCTGATGTTCAGTATTTACCAGTCAACCACCTCCAAGACCTAGACAAACCTCACCCCATGAACACGGGCACCCCTGCTAAATCACCAAAGTAGCGAATCACTTGGGGTGACCTATGGCAGAGGTGTTGGTTATCCAATAAAGGTTCCCGGGGCAGCGGTACCCATTCACGCCTCCCAAATTTGGATTAATATCGCAGTTTCAATAAGTTACTACTTCGATTCAGATGTTTAATATTTTATTTGTATGCAAACATTAAAAAAAATGTTAAATCAAAATTAAAAAAAAACGAGTTGGTACGAGAATTTTATTTGTCTTATAGTTATTTGTTGTTTATATTATGTGATTTTTTTTTAAACAGAGAAAATTGGAAGAATGGGAAATGACATAGGCTACCTTTTATCACGGAATTTTTTTTCATTAACGTGGGAAAATTCTTTATACAGTAATTTCCCACTAATACCATGCGAGCAAAGCCGCGGGTAAATGCTAGTTTATAATAAAATAATAGAAAATAAAACAAGTGACAATTGATAAATACATTCCAACTGATACTACAGGATTCAAAATTAAATGCCTTTACAAATATACTTACTATACCAGGAATATTAAGTTTGGATCAACTACTCGGTAAATAATATTTAAAAATGAATAGTAGGCATTTATGAAAAACATTAAACAAAAGTTACAAAATTAAGTTACTTACTTTTACCTAAGCAAAAAATACTCTTTCATCTTAAGAACAAAATATTTCTAAACTGTTGTCATTTTTATGGCACTCTTTAATGAACTACAATAAAATTAAAATTAAAAAGTATCTACTAAGTAGAACAACTAAATATTTCAAGTAATACAAAATGAAAATAATACTTAAGGTAGGATAATACAAAGAATTTTTTCTCAAACAAAAAAAAACTGTGAAGAGCTTCATTGAGCATAACTATCAATAATTTTAATGTACTAAAAAATTATTATCAGTATTCAAAACAATCTAATAAATAGGTCCTGACACGACTATGAGCGCGGAAGCAGCAAAAACCTTTCTGATAGTAACGCGAAATCTCCGAATTTAGTTTCGGTTTCGGCCGTAGTTTCGGCTGGATGGCAGCCGAAGCCGAAACCCGTTTTTTAGCCGAAACTAGGCCGAAACCGAAACCGAAACCAAAAGTTCGGTCGGACACTATAATCACACCGTCATCCGTCGCATTAAATCTCAACCCAAAAATCAAGTTGTTTTTTCCTCAGGAAATATTCTTTACTTTATGTTTAACTAGCTTTTACCCACGGCTTCGCTCGCATAGTATTAGTGGGAAATTGCTGGCATAATTATTGGCATAATTGTTATTATTCTTGCTATTTTGTCTAATAGAAAATAATTATTTTTTAATAGAAAATTTCAAAATTTGAGAATGACATTTCGCAAATAAAAATTCTATTTTAGAAAATATTTAAATTATAGAAATAGAAATTTATTTTAAGTACCTACTCCCTTTATTAGTATTTTATTCATAGTAGGATGTAAATTTTTACAATAAGGGGTAAAATTTCGGTTTCGCGACCTTTCATCCTGCGACAAAATGTCCCCGAAAAACTATCCTACGGACAAAACATCCTCCAAAAAAATATCCTACGGGCAAAACATCCCCCGACAAAATGTTACCTAAAACCTAACCTAACCTTATCTTACCTTACCTATCCTAATCTAACCTAACCTAACATACCTAACCTTACCGAACCTAACTTAACCTAATCTAAGAAAAAAAGGGACAAAAATAATACAGACATCTTGTAAAGACAATAAATTATTGTTCAAAAATTTTAAAACGTAAAATAAGGTTAGGTTAGATTAATCTCAGTTAAGTTAAGTTAGGTTTTAGTAGATATTTTGTTGGAGGATGTTTTGTCCGTAGGATATTTTGTCCTTGGGATATCGAAGAATATTTTGTCGGTTTATATTGTGTCGGTGATATTTTGTCGCGGGATGAAAACACGCGGTACCAAAATTTTCAGCGTTTAATTTGCCAAAAATACTTTGGAATTTTCCGTCATCTATTCTTAACTCTTGTCTGCCCTTGACAACAGACATAAAGATTTTTTAAATGGCCACAGAAAATCAAAAAATGGTTTCTTATTACTGAAAAAATTGTGCGGTGAATGTATCCGCGTTTCTAAAGAAAACTCAATTTTTCCTTACCTTACTTGAAATTAATAAATTCTCCAAAGGCAATGACCAAAAGTATTCTTCAATCATCATTCTTTTTAGAATTTGATAAAATTTTCAAATTGGAGACGGGTATGGATACCGCCTTCCAGGGAATAATTTATTGGCTAACCAACAACACATTAATTGTCACATCTGAGGCATAGGATTAGAAATTTATTATGCAAATTATTGCCGATAAACATTTTCTACCACTCGAGCGACAGTGCGATTTTTTACTTTTTCCTTCGATTTTTTGGTAACCATTTTGAATATTTTCCGACGACGCTACGTTAAAAAAATCATTCCTCCGAATTTTAATATGGAAAAATTGAAAAAAAAAATTCAACGCATCTAAGAAAATTTGCCTATAACTGGCAGCAAAGCAATCCCGGGTATATTGTGGCAAAAAGCGCTCCAGTGGTAAAGTCGGTATAATACTACTAACATACTTGTCAATTATCTATTAAGTGATTATCTATTCAGTGATTCTGTACGTACCTATATAATATATGTAATATAGTATATCGACTAGATTCGCTGGTAATAGTATATCATTATGCGTGGTCTGATCACAGAGGCCGCTATGTCAAATATGATTGAATACGCTATTAAAGATGATGGCCTCCACTGGAGGTAGGAGGTATACCATAGACAAATATCAAGTATAATACACAGATAATAAAGATAGATGGGTGGGTTGTGAAATGGCGGCGACACGTCGGCACCAAGTGACATGTTTCAAGGTAGGTAAGCACCTACTTGGAAAGATATACAAGGGATTGCCCGACGCGCATATACAGGGTGAAATATTGTGAATCTGGCGTTGATAAAATTAAATTTGACAAATCCAATGATATATTTTGCCTGTGTTGTACTTGTTGTTAATGTGGCTTTATATTACATTATACATGAATTTAATTCTATTTATTTTATAATTAAATTCAATTCTTCCGTAAACAATATTTCATCGTAATATAGATCAGATTTAATAGTATCTAAACAGTGTAATATAAAAAAAATTACATAATTTGAATTAGAAAGTTTTAATTTTTTTTTGAATGACTATTTGAGATAAGGTAAAATTACAAAATAAGTAAAAATACAAAGTTAAGTGGTTTGTTTACAGTCGTCCTCACTAGGTATTCCTGTTCCGAGGCGGACTGTATGTTGCTGAATGGGTGCTGATCTTTATTTCCTCATCTTCTAGTTTCTTCATATTCACAAAATGTACAGTATTTATGTTGGTTGTCTGCAGGTTGCATTGGGGTTACTTCATAATATTCATGTTCTTTTATTAGTGTACTAGCTGCTTCCCGACAGGAGTTTCAATGCCGTATTCAAAGAAATACATTGTTTCTCCCTGAATCACCTTTCCCGCGGTTCCCCATTCCCCTCCCGCGTCCCCTTCCTAGCTAGCCACATAAATTATAACCTGTATTTAATACTGATGTATAAGCTATATTATTGTAAAGTTTCATTAAAATCCATTCAGTAGTTTTTGCGTGAAAGAGAAACAAACACACATACATCCATATTTCGTGTTTATAATTTTACTAGCTGGTATCCGGTATGCGTTTCAACGCCATTCAAATAAATCTACATGTTCTATCCCGTGCGTCCCCGTTCCCTTCCACCTTCCCCACCTTCCCCTTCCCTCGTCTCTTACCTCTCACCTTCCCCCTGCCTTTCCTCCCTGCCACCAAAATAAATGAAATACACACATTTTCGTGTATACAAATTTCATAACGCCAGAGCTTACCATAATATATAGCTAATGTTACTCGCTGATAATGTAGCTTTCTATTGGTGAAAGAATTGTTAAAATCGGTTTAGTGTTTTAGGCGTGAAAGCGTAACAAACAAACAAAGGGCCTGCGAGCGGCTTTTGATTCGGCTTCGCCCAGTTAGAGTGTTGGTGGCCATTTTATAAATCCGATAGGAACTGTTTCCAAAAATAGCCCGTTCCTAGGATCCACTGTCCACTGTGATCCAGCGGTAGCTAGTCACCGAGACAGCCAATGACGTCATATGTAATATATAGCTGCGTGATAATATTATTAACAACTAAGTATTACCATCAATCTTTCCATATCGGGAGAGATACTCAAATTTACAAAATCGTAGTACCTATACCTAGGGGGGCACGTTCTCATGCGATTTTCTAACGGAAGTGGCGCCATCCTTTGACGAATTCTTAAATTCGAAACAGATTTACAGCGCTAGCTTATTTTTTAATTTCACGTACACAGATGTTAATATGGTGCGACGCATACGGCGCGGCGTCAAACATGCACTCGAAGCCGGGTTCTTAAATTTCAACCACGCAGACACAAGGTTATTTATACTGCTTGATATTGAATAGAAACTTTCACAGAACTTGAATTTTATGAAATTTTAAAAAAATATTTTTCAAAAACTTTATAACACCACCTTTATTCAGGGCCGGTCCTATGGGGCCAATTGGCGCAAGGCCTGGATAATATAATATATTTGGTGTTGACAGTTTTGCAATTTTCAAGAGACAACTCATCTCTATTTTATCTGTTAATAATTAACTTTTCTTATTTTTGCTCTTTTCATAAAACCTCCTCTCATTTAAAATCTTACCAGTAATTTATAACCTTATTTTATTTTATTTTGCTGTTCTATTTAGTTCTGTTTTATCATCGTACATTATTATACACATATAATTGTTTGTTTATACCTACTAACTAGCTTTTACACATTGCACTTTATTGTATTTCTGGTCTTATTACTGATTTTTTCTTATTACTCATAGTATTTCATTTCTTTTATGATGTTTTATTTTTTAATGTTTTTAATTTCTGTTGTAAAAGCCCACTAGGGCGTTAATAAATAAATAAATACCTAACACCTAACAAATCGCCCTTGTGATTATTTTTCATAAAACAGCGTTATAGAAGCTTACAAATCATCCAAATATGATTGATTACAAAGATCACTTACCTAGGCATATAATGATTTGACATGGGCATTACATTTTTCTCGTTCCAGGCGCCTTTTGGCTTAGGGCCGGACCTGTTTACATTTAGATGTCTGGTTTTAATAAGATAATAAGTCAACTCCTCAGGCCTCGGAACTATTTTGGCGGAAGGGCGGTTGTATGTAATTCAAAATAAAAATATAATGTTTGAAAATTAAATATTCTGAGAGCAAACTTAAGAAGTTTTAAAAATGGCACACCTTACGTTTTTTCTAACTTTAATTCTTATTGATAACGAAAATAATAAAAACTAATACACGTTTTATAAGGCAAATGAATTATAAGCATTATCTTCAACTCCATTTTTTATCGTTTTATGTTAAATTAATTAACAAAGAATTCCCAAAGTTTCCTTTAATTTGTTTTAAATTGTGGTGGGAAACTTTGGTTTTGTAAAGGTGTACATTGTACCTCATTATTTATTAACTTTTACATTTGAATATAAAGCATGGCATTTTTTTTTATTTCTAACAGGGTTTAGATCCTATTTCTAACCACGATAGTAGGGGAGACAACGATTTCTGTGATACCTGTACGAGTTGTTCCGATAAGCGAATAAATTAGTCTGAAGAGTTAATTAGATTAAAATATCTATTTTAAATATTATAATTTCATTCCATCTGTGAACATTTTTGTGAATAACTTATCCTTGGTCAGAACAAAGTAAAGGTTCAATGGTTTTAATTAATTTAATTAATATTACCTACACATAGTCTTTAAATCTATCTAAGTATCGCCAGACATAATGTTATTGCTTTTCTGTAATTGTTCAGTACTACTAACTTAACAGTAAAACTAAGGTAAGATTTTTTTTGTTGTTGTTTAAGGCAATTCACCCTAAAGAGAGTGCTACGTGAGGTAAGATATTAAATTCTGACAGATATGTATAAATATTTAGGTCAACAAAGGGGGAGATGTTATTAGGGGGTTCGTGGGGAGAACAGAGCGGTTTACTGGAAATATGTCTAGAATAGGATTAATTTACCTGGTCATTCTATAAACAAGAATACATAGGATGACAGTCATCACAATAAATTCATTTATTAGAAATCAAAAGGTCTGAGTCTAAGTTACAGGAATCAATGACATCAGTTACAGATCTATATAGAATTTAGATGTTATTTCTAGAGATATTTAGTTCAGTGATCAAAAACAATTTGAGTATGTTTTTGGGCTGCTACGGGAATCCAATTTAGATACCTTTCCGCAAAGTAATCTGGCACACAGAATCCCTTTAATCTAATTCATTTTTATTGTCAAAGTTAGTGGCAAAACAACGCGAGTTTCTTCACTGGAATCAAACATCGCTTTAGGCTTTAGTTTCTTTGTCTCGTAATATTATCACAAATAACCACCATTTCTAGAATTGTAGAACATGGATTAACAAAAGGAAATCAGCTGAATTTAACTAATCATCTTAACACCGTTTCTCATCAGGGGTAGTCAGAAAAGATCTCGGCAGACACGCCTAGCTTCATTCACATTCAAATTTCGTCTCATTATATATACTCTTCCGTTGTTCTGACTCTTGACGTGGTCCGACTCAAGTATTTGGTTCGTGCCATATATTTCTCGGGTGTCAATGCTGTCTTTTGTTTACCGGTATTTTAATGGAAGATTTTCTAATTTTATTCTCTATAGATATTCTATACTTAGAAACAAGGGTAATTGAACCCTTCAACAATATAAGAAATAGCATCAAATATCGTCTTATATTGAAAATACAGTCATAATAATATATCTTATATAGTTGTGAATGATGAATACTTGGAGCAGGTGGATGAGTTTGTGTATCTGGGTAGTATGTTTACGAGAGATGGAAAGGTTGATAGGGATATTGAAAGAAGGGTGAATGCTGGTAACTCCATTAATGAAGGACTGAATGCCGTTGGCGCTAATAAAAAACTGTCAAAAGAAGCGAAGCTAGCAGTTCACAATGTAGTCCTGGTACCTACCCTGATGTATGGCAGTGAGGCATCGAACTGGTAGAGGAAGGATGAAAGTAAACTGAATGCTGTTGAAATGAGATCCCTGAGTCGTACGTGTGGTAAAACAATGTATGATCGTGTGAGAAATGTGGATATCCGCAAAGAATGTAAGGCTGATGTATGCATAATGAGTAAGATTAAGAAAGGGACCCTCAGATGGTTTGAGCATGTAGAGCGAATGAACGAAGAAAGCAGTGTAAGAAGAATATACGACGCAAATGTGAATGGTAGAAGAAGTCGTGGACGTCCGAGGAAGACATTGCACGATCAAGTGAATCAGATACTTGAGTCGGGCCATGTCAAAAGTCAGAATAATAGAAGAGAATGTATGAGACGATGTATGAATGTGAGTGAGGCAAAGAGTGTGTGCCAAGACCGAGTTGTTTGGCGGCCCGTCCTCTCTGCCTACCCCTGCGGGGAAACGGCGTGATGGTTAGTTAGTTAGTTGTAATATATCTTAGGGTTAAATATATCCAACAAGCAATCACAAATACAAAAATTGCACAAAAAGCTTTCTTGCACTATGGAAAATCACAACAACATTGTAAACATTTAAAACTCAAATAAAAAGCTGAATTTACAACGTAGAGGTATAAGAAATAGAAAAAGACTGAAACAAAAACCACACAACAGCACTAAAAACACTACACCTTTTTACAAATTTACAATGATTCTTTAAGCAACTTCATTACCTTTCAAATAATCGATTTTTAATATGTTAATAAAATCCTGAGCATTGGAGGTTCCACTGAGGATATCATTATCTCTTCTTGTTTAAAACATTTATTAATATTAGATATTATTTGATCGACCAGTTACTGGCTAAATCCAATTATCCATTTTCTGGTCATAAAATTAATCCGAAACCGTTTAGTCTAATTAACCTGTTGATTGGAGGCTCGTTTCCGCCCTTATTTTCTACCCCCTAATTCTCCGGTGAAATTTAAATGTCAGTTCACATATGTAGTATCCAACAGGCCGCACTATCAAAACTCTGTAGATATTTTTCTATGCTTTCGTCCCTCGTCTATCCATCAAGCTGCCAACATTAATTTTATTTTTATATTGGCATTTTACGAATAGATAAAAAATATCAGGGGTTGGGTGGGTAGATTGAATTACATATAAATTGGGACTATAAAGATCATTTATCATTATCATCCACGAAATGTGATATTTTTACAAGGTAGGTACATTTTATTTTTAACGGTAGGTGTAGTTCTACTTGCGTTACTATCCGAGTTTACGCGGTATCAACATACTTTTATTGTGAAAATATATGAAAAAAATGTAACAATTTGGCGTTTGGAAACGCATTAAACTTATTATTTGATCACTGGATCTCAAAAGCCAGATACTTCCCAACTTTCATTACGATTCCGTGAACAGTTGATCCCCCAGATAGCCGATTCCTCTGCCGCTTGATCCCTCGGACACTTGATCTTCAAATGATTATTTCTGTCGTACTTCCTCCCTGGTAACATGTGCAGAGATGCTATACGACCGTCGATGTACCATACTTATGTACTCGTATAAATGCGGCATCTAGAGTACAAATTCGAAAAAAAATATTTTGCAAACAATAACTGAAGGGGTATGCAGAAAGGATATACCACTAAAAAAGAAAATACGATATACTTATATGTTATATTTTGCATTAGCCAGAAGTACACTGGAATATGCCTCGCCAATTTGGAACCCGCAGTATAAAGTATACATAGATAGCATTGAACATTTTCAAAACAAATTTATAAAATATCTTACCTTCAAATTTTAAAATAACTTCTAATGCACGTTTCAAACTTTGCAACAAAGGCGAGCAATAGCTGATTTGACATTTATACACAAAATTTTATATAATAACATTGACTGTACTGAACTTCTTTCCCTAGTTAATTTTAACACACCCTTGACGTACACGCCATATAGAATTATTCCTCAGGTTTAATTACAAGACAAATGCAGCAACTAATTCGCCCATCAATTGTGCTCTTCATATTATGTTCAGTAATATTGGTCTAAATTCTAACATCGACATTTTCTCAGATTCACTGCCTAAATTTAAAAAGATCATCATTTCAATAATATACTTTGTTCAATGCACATACATGCACATATATATACACACACATACACACACACACACACCTTCCCACTTCGCACATAATTTACATAATATGCGTACCATAAATCAGACACTACAAATAAACACATCATTGGTACCCACCATGATATATACTTAATAATTGTAAATTGTTTTCACCACTATAACTAGTGTATTGTTTGTTTTTGTTTATAAATAAATAAATGTGCAGTCGGCTTAGGGTTTGATTGCAAGGGGATCGGGAGATTAAGAATTAGGCCAACTCACAAAATACCCCAAATGGTACTGCCATCGTATCACAGACATCTAGCAGGATTCGTACGGTGCTGATAAAAAATAAAATTAAAATGATGCCCAAAACAAAACAAAAAGGGTTTTAAAAAATAAATTACAATAATTTGGAATATTTTGCTCAGTAAGCATTCAAACAATGTGACCGTAATTTAAAAATGAATAAACTGGAATGTTCGAAGTACCAGAATTTTCATATAAAAATACCGTGTGTTTGTTGGAAGTTTCTCCTGAAAATACCTGAAGTTTGCATACATATTTGCTGTTTAGAATAAATGTTTCAAATTAGGTGACTGCTTATCCAGGTCAACGAATGAAGAGACGAGATTATTTGTCCCATACAGCTGCTGGTGTCAAATAGAGTTCGATTCGTGTTAAAAATTCTAGCCGAGATCGGAGTCGGATTTTTATTTCTGAATGGAAACATTTTGCCCGAAGGTAAACGTCAGCTTGTAGAAGGTATGCATCCAAAGGAAAATAATGAATCAATGGAGGAAACAATAATCCATGAAATATTTTGCATTTACAACATCTTTAGTTTTACGCTGCACAGATTTGTAGATATTCGTGAATTGAAATTAATTAATCAATGCGCATATTAAATCGTTTCTTTTTAATGTTTTTGGTGTTTAGCTTGATAGCAAACTTATATTTAATAAGGACATCGATTCAATCGTTCACAGGTCATAAAAAATGCTTGGTTTTGTTCTTCGTATAAGTAAAGTGTTCAGTAACCCGCGTACAGTAGTAATGTTATATTTTGCATTAGTCAGAAGTACACTGGAATATGCCTTGCCAATTTGGAACCCACCATACAAAGTATACATAGATAGCACAGAACATATTTAAAACAAATTTATAAAATATCTTACCTTCAAATTCAACAATAACTTTGAATGCACATTTCAAACTTTGCAACAAAGGCGAGCAATAGCTGATTTGACATTTATACATTATTTTTTTTAAATAATAACATTGACTGTATCGAACTTTTTTCCCTACTTAATTTTAACATACTATTAAGACGTACACGCCGTAAAGAACTATTCCACACGCTTAATTACAAGACAAATGCAGCATCTAATTCGCCAATCAATCGTGCTCTTCGTAAGTTCAATAATATTGGTCTAAATTCTAACATTGACATTTTCTCCGATTCACTACCCAAATTTAAAAAGAGCATCATGTCAATAATATAAATTGTTCAATGCGCATACATACATACAAATACACATACTCACACACATACACACACCTTCCCAGGTGTAGGTACCCAGATAGTAGGTACCTACCATGAAATATACGTATTAATTGTAATTTTTTTTCACCAATACTGTTTGTTTCTGTTTATAAATAAATAAATGTGCAACCACACGAAGAGTCCCAATTGCTCCCGATCGTCTGGAGCCAGTGGATCATGGTATCCCCAATTGGTTATATTGAGGCTGAAGGTAGTGGTTAGGGGAAGGAGATGGAGAAGAGAAAGATCGGGAAGTTCCTGGCTATTCAGATCTGGTCATCAAACATGTTTCAGTTCCGAATGGTGGTCTTACACCAGGAAGCTCCTGAGAGTGTCTTTCACTCTGGAAAAGAGAATGAAAAATTCTTCTATTTATTTTATCTTAACTATGGGTTATTAATCTATTTAGTATCTTACTTGCATTGCGTATTTTTAAACAAAGTTTTTACTCAGATATGATTTGAGATTTTCACGGCCAAAAGTAATTTCGATATTTCTTTTTGGGGCATTATGCCATGTTGCGCTGCCTCATTCTTTAGCCAACGTTTCAGACAGCTTTACAGTGTCCATCATCGATAACGCAACGCTGTTCGAACGTTGATCAAATAAGGAGGTAGCACAACACGGCATGAAAACCCCAAAAACAAATCATGATAAAAGTTTTTCTCACTCACGTGTGAACAATTTGTAAAAACCGTATAATATGTATCTACACTAATTATAGTCAAATTAGCGCAGACCCGTGGAAAATCATGGGATATTAAAATTGCAGGATTTGTGAAGCTGAATTAATTTTTTTAAATATTTTCTTCAGGATTGCCTCTCGATCGAACACCGTTAGTAAACTTTAAAAATCATTAGTGATCCAGATTAATTTCTTTAAATTAATATCTTTTGGTTTCTATTGATCATTTAAACAAAAGAAATACACATTTTACGTAAGAAATTATTATTAAAATAAAATAATTTTGAAACAGACTTTTTTGCTTGATTAGTTCCAATTTTGATAATTAACATTGTTTACAAATTGAAAGGCGGCTCCCCGGGAACCATTTATTGGATAACCAACAACTCTGCCATCGGTCACCTCAAGTGGTTCGCTACGTTTGGTGACTTAGCAGGGGTGCCCAGGTTCATGGGGTGAGGTTTGTCCGGATTTTAGTGGCGGATGCGTCTGCTCACCAGCTGCATGGCAGGCCGGAGCAAGAGAGAATGGTTGGGGGAGTCCCATTGACTTCTCCAGCTGTACCCTCTTGGATTATCGAGAGGGATGGATTTATACGTCCGTCACGCCTGGACACACTGAGTCCCAGATTCTTTCACACCCCTTATATCTTATTTCCTTCCCAGAACTTCGCTTCCTTCCTTTCCTAAAAAGACCCTCCACACAGCATCCCCAACAATGACGTAGGCCCTGGGCGAAATTATTATCTTTAGGGCCTGCTGTATGGAGCACATGTAAAAAATATATGTATGTATGTTTTCAAAACGTCAGTGTGCTAGTGGCGGCGATTGTTGTTGATGCTCGTTGACACTGCTGATTTGTATTGTTTTACCGCAAGTTTCATTAAATAAACAGAGTGAGTAGACTATTAAAACAATTTGACCGGTCAGTGGTGGAGTGGGCATAGCGCTTGGGTCCCACCCGGGCGTCGCATGTTCAATTCCTCGGCTGGCTAAGTCCTCCATCACAACACAAGCAACATTTTCGGCTTTCTGTGGTGGTAGTAGGAGATTTTTAAACATTGTTGGGTTATTCGTAACCCGGGAATGTTTGTCTTTCTTTAAAAAAAAAAATATATCAGTTTACTTAGCGACAGCACCCATACATACATATATTCTAATCGGCATTGCCTACAAATGATATGACGTCAGTTTGGCATAAAACTCCCAAGATGTACATTTATGAGCTTGCAAATATGATTTTCTCGAAATATACCAATTTATGTTTTCCAAAATCGTACCCCTAGTTACCCTAGGGAGTTATATAACCTCCATATCCTCATCAGATCGTATGGCGAAAACCGTGGGCCGAAGGGTCGAAGCTATGGGACTAATGGAATCCAAAAAATAAGGCTAACTTAATAGAGACGTATGAACGACCCAAGATAAGCCTCTCCCATTTTTTAAATAATAAAAAAGATCAGTCCTTTGTTATAGGAATGAAAGCTGTTTTTATTTTGTATTTGATTCAAAGGAATATTATGCTAGTAGGATTAAGTTTTATTTTCTGAAAAAGAGGACGCAATGACGAAACTAAGTTAGGCACCCGTAAAAAAAGGCTTTCACGTTTTTGTCTTTTGGAAATTATTTTAAAAAAATGCTGAATGTTTTATTGTGAAAGGTTCATTTTCACTTGAAGTTCTAACATTGAACTTATTGAAATCTAACCTTCTTCCAATAGAAGTTGTACAAACAAAGGTAATTATTGAAGAATGGTCGCAACTTGGGATTCGAACCCAGACCTCTCGTCCAACCCGGACGTGCGCGTTAACCAATTTCGCTTCTGTCAAACCGTCATATTTGTCAATCTCATATTTCAAATTTTATAATAACAATATTTTCTTCAACTAATTATTTTTCATTAATTTTTCGAAGAAAACTTCTTCTAAAAGGTTGTCACTTTGTGATGTCATTATTTATTTATTAAAAGAAAATAACTTTACATCACTTTATTTTTTGTACGAAACGTCATTAAACTTCAACTTAAATTCTTACATATGGAATTAGCAAGTTTATTACACCCAGTGGAATGGGACTTGTTTGATGATCAAGTTAGATCTACTGCAAGTATCAAAGCATACAAAAAGAAACTTGTTCTAGACAAAAAAAAATTAAAAAATTGTTTGATAATAATAAAAAACTAAATCCGGAAGCATTAAAAACTGAAATAAATCAATATAAATTCCATAATCGAGTGATTAACATGTCTAATCATGAGTTCGCGGAGGAAGAGTTAAAATTATTAAATAAAGGACTTAATCATAACTTGCATTACAGTTCAAAAGTTAAAAATAAGTTAGAACTGGAGTTATTAGCAGTGGATTTTGACAATGCGCTAAATAAACAACCTAAATCATTCCATTATAAATGTGCCGAAGTGATAAAAAACATTAACATGAAAACAGTTTCAAATCGTGATAAAAATCAAAATATTAACGCGAACTTAAATATTGCTAAGAATATTTCAAAAATTGTAAAGGAAGAAAATTTAATCGTTACAAAGGCTGATAAAGGGAACAGTGTTATTATTATGGATAGAGGTGATTACATAACCAAGACTATGGACTTTCTGCAAGGAGACAATTTCGAAATTATCCATAGTAACCCAATTAATAAGTGTCAAGACCTGTTGAAACAAGCAGTAAAAAATTGTAAAAGTGACATTTTTGTAAAGTTGAAAAATGATAAAAAAATAATTTTAAGAAACCCACAGATTCCTAAGCTTTATAGTCTGTTAAAAATACATAAATTGAATAAACCAATTAGACCGGTTGTTTCTAATTGTAATGCCCCAACTTTCAAAGTAGCATCAACATTAAATAATGTAATTATTAATACTAATGTATCCAACCAACATACACCGTTAAGAATTCGTTAGAATTGGTTAATTATTTAAAGGATTTTGAAATCCCTAACCATGCTATGTTAGTTTCTTTCGATATAGTTAATTTATTTCCAAGTATTCCAATAGAAGAGAGTAAAACCATTATTAATAATTTGTTAAATTCTTCAACTTTGCCGAAAGACCTAATTCATGATTTTACTTTATTATTTGATGTTATTTTTAAACAGAATTACTTTCAATTCAATAATACAATATTTAAACAAAAGGATGGCTTAGCTATGGGAAGTAGTACGAGTCCTTTGATTCCTGATATTTTTGTTAATAATTTAGAAAATAAGATTTTTAATAGCGGTGCGTTATTACTTAAAAATGTGTATTGTTGGAAAATATATGTCGACGATATATTTTGCATTTTTATTTATTTATTTTTATTTATTTATTTAATATAAGAATATTGTACATTGTATATTATTTTTGTGTTATTTCAACCGCCATGCTAGGGATGTCCCTGTGTTATGGCGGGTGAAGTTTTCAGATAGTAAATTATACATGTTATGGTTGTAAAGCAAAAATTTAAGTTATACAAATTAAATCAAGTTGCAAATATAATAAATATGGTTTTTAAATGTAATAATAATTATATTCTATAATAATAATAAGAGTAAAATAATTAATAATATTAAAAGTAATAAAAATTAGGTCGTTAATAAAATTCAATGTGAGTAAAAGTTATAAATTTTTTAGTTTAAAAAAATGTTGTTAAATTATACAATTTAATTGCGAAAGAATAGTAAGAATAATATGTAATAATAATTAGGTCGATAATAAAATTCAATGTAAGTAGAAGTTACAAAATTATTTGTTAATTTAAAAAGTAGTTATAGTTATACAATTTAATTACGAAAGAAAAGTAATAATAATATGTAATAATAATTAGGTCGATAATAAAATTCAATGTAAGTAAAAGTTAAAAAATTATTTGTTAATTTAAAAAATAGTTATAAGTTATACAATTTAATTACGAAAGAATAGTAATAATAATATGTAATAATAATTAGGTCGATAATAAAATTCAATGTAAGTAAAAATTACAAAATTATTTGTTAATTTAAAAAATAATTATAAGTTATACAATTTAATTGCGAAAGAATAGTTATAATAATATGTAATAATAGTTAGGTCGATAATTACATTCAATGTAAGTAAAAGTTACAAAATTATTTGTTCATTTAAAAAACAGTTATAAGTTATACAATTTAATTGCGAAAGAATAGTAATAATAATATGTAATAATAATTAGGTCGATAATAAAATTCAATGTAAGTAAAAATTACAAAATTATTTGTTAATTTAAAAAATAGTTATCAGTAATACAATTTAATTGCGAAAGAATAGTAATAATAATATGTATAATTTATATATATTAGTTATTTCGGCTACTGGCATTATACCTAGCTCTCTCATTCAAAATTTAGGCGTATTAGATTTGTCAAAAAATTTGTACATAAAAATGCAAAAGTCGGTCATTTTAAATACATGTAGGATTACGAAAGATTTTTTAAATATTTATATTGAGGGATCAGTAGGATTTATCGGACCAGTTAGGATTTCATCAGAGCCGAACCCTCTGATATGAAAATATCTGGAGTCGGTGAAATATTTTCCCATTATGTTTCTGGTGGATTGACGTATTGTTCTTGTATTGTTTTATTCTTATATAGTGCACTTACATTGCGTTAATTTACTAGATATTCATTTGTGGAAAAGTGTGTGGAAGGGTTTAGTCTTTCATTTGGGAAAGATTCAACCCGGACATAAAATCTGGAGCACCGTAAAAAATAAATTCAATGTAAGTAAAATTTATAAAATTATATGTTAATTAAAAAAATTGTTGTTAAATTATACAATTTAATTGCGAAAGAATAGTTATAATAATATGTAATAATAGTTAGGCCGATAATAAAATTCAATGTTAAAAGTTACAAAATTATTTGTTAATTTAAAAAAAAAATAGTTATAAGTTATACAATTTAATTGCGAAAGAATAGTAATAATAATATGTATAATAATATTAGGTCGATAATAAAATTCAATTAAGTAAAAATTATAAAATTATATGTTAATTTAAAAAATTGTTGTTAAATTATACAATTTAATTTGATTTTTTTTATTTTTTTTTTTATTTATTTATTTTATACACTTTACAAATACAAGACAAAAAGTCCCGATAAACTACTTTTTAGCAGTTTGTCTAACGGGTTCCTTACGTTAAAGATCGTATTATAATAATAGTATTAAAACTTTACAATTCAAGTAACAAGTTTTATATAATATAATGGTTTCTAAATGTAAGGATCCATTGTGATAAAAGTATTTTAAAGGTGTGGGGTTGGGATTCGGTTTTTATATTTTCAGGGAGAAGGTTAAATATTTTAGGAGCTAGGTATATGAAATGTCTTTGAGCTGACGTGGTATGTAGTGTAGGTACGTTGTAGTGTCGGTTGGTTATTGTTCTAGTGGTGTAATTATGATGTAAAAGTGTTTTTTTTTTATATTTAAACATGAAGTACGTTAAGGTAAATTTTAGATGGAGTTGACGTATGTTTAGGACATTACATTCGGTGAATAGTCGAGTGGAGGGGTATGTTGTCGGTCGCTTTTTGATAGCACGTAATATCGTTTTTTGGGCTTTTTGTAGGGGATCAATAAATTTATGAGCACAGCCGCCCCATATTATGATGCCATATACTAATTGGGATTGGCAGAGAGCAAAGTAGACTGTTTTTAGTACTGTGGGAGTAAGGATTTTTCTAAGAGATCTAAAAACATAAGACAGCTTGCGAATTCGGGGAGTTAGACTGGCTAAGTGCTGATCCCAACGAAGATGATGATCAATTAGGACCCCCAGGTATTTTATATGCGATACTTTTTCCAAATTTGGGCAAGTACAGGAAGAGTAAGGTCTCGGACAAGAGTGAATTGTTATTTTCTGGTTGTTGGTAGGTTGGGTTGCAGCAGACAGACTAAAGGTTAAGAATTTGGTTTTACCAGCATTGAGGGTGAGGAGATTGTCATCTAACCAATTTTTTACAAGGCCTATGTCGTGTTGAGCTATGTCAAATGCTCCTTTCCAATTTTTATGTCGAGCTATAAGCACAGTATCATCTGCAAAGGATATTAGTTTTCCCGTTATGGATAGGTTGCAGAGTTTATTGATGTATATGAGGAATAAAATTGGGCCTAGAACACTTCCTTGTGGGACTCCGAATTGGATTGGTAAAGGGTTACTTAGGGCTACGTTGTTAATTTTCACGGTTTGTGATCTACCAGTTAGGTTTGAGGAGAACCAGTTAAGAGTTGAATCCCGAATGCCTATTTGAGACAATCTTTCTAGAAGTATGGGGTGCGAAACGGTGTCGAATGCTTTGGCTAAGTCTAAGAATATGGCTAGGCAGGAATCGCCTTCGTTCAGGCTGTTTGTGATGTTCTCAGTCAATTCTAAGATTGCAGATTCTGTACTAATTTTTTTTTGGAAGCCAAACTGATTGTGTGAGAGAATCTTCTGGGTTTCAAGATGGGAGATAAGTCTACTTTTAACAATTTTTTCAATGATTTTTGATAAGACACTTAGCAAAGAAATGGGTCTGTAGTTTTCGATATTTGTTTTGTCGCCACTCTTATATATTGGGATAACCGTTGCATGTTTTAGTTGGTTGGGGAAGGAGCCACTATTGAAGCTTAGATTTACAATATGTTTTAACGGTGTGGTAATAAAGTGAGCTATACTTTTTAGTATGTATGGTGAAATTTTGTCAATACCCGCTGCACTATTTGTTTTTGTGGAAAGTATTGTGTCAAAAATTTCTTTAGTGGATGTGGGGGCTAGGATAAGTGAGGGATGAAGAGAGTTCTGTTGTCTTACCCGTGAAGTTAGAAGGTTTTGGGTTTTATTAGTGGCTTTAAGAATTTTGTTGGCTAAGTTCGTGCCGATGTTACTAAAATAATGGTTGGCGTGATCGGCTACGGTTTTTGGGTCTTCGTTGACTTGGGTATTTTTCCCATTAATAACTAGAGATTGAATATTGAGCGAGGTTTTTTTATTTTCTGAGATGTCATTGACTACGTTCCAGATTACTTTACTGTCATAACCTGAATCTTCAATTTTTTTTTATAATATTTTTGTTTGGTTATTATTATCAGGTTATTGCAAATGTTGCGATATTTTTTGTAGAAACGTAGGACTTGGGGGTCTGGGTTAATTAGTGCTTGTTTATGGAGTCTGTCTCTTTTACGTATGCAGAAGATAAGGCCGTTCGTAATCCAAGGTTTAAGCTTCTTTTTTTTTGTTGAAGGCTGTTTTGGTGGTGAAGACGCTTGATTAATGTGGGCAGTTAGTGATGTAGTAAACGTTTCAAGAGCTGTGTTAACGTTTTCAGAGAGCAGGGTAGACTCCCATTTTTCTCGTTCTACAGACTTTATCAGATGATCCATATTTACAATGTTATGAGTAGGATAAATAGACTTAGGGGGAGGTGATTTTGAGTTGTGTAACTCTAGGATGGTAGAGTAGTGGTCTGTTACAGAAGATTCAAATACAATTGATTTGGCGGTTCGTTTTGTTCTGACCATGATATGATCTATGCATGTCTTAGTAGTGAGTGTGACTCGGGTAGGTGTGTTGATGTATGGTATAAGGCCATGCAGACCCATTAGGTTTAAGTATTTTGTAGTATTAGGGCTAGCTTCGTTTAGGATGTCTATGTTGATATCACCAATTATGATGAGATCCTTCGTTGTGTCATCAATATTTTTTTCAAGAGAGGTGAGAAAAGATGAAACATTGTTGGACTTTGGGGAACGATATATGGCGAAGACATTTAAGTTGTCAATTGTGATTTTGAGGCAATTTGCATGGTCAACTGTAGTTTCAGAAACTGTTGGGTTTAAGTAGGATTTGACATAAACTATGACCCCGTCGGACTGGGACCTGTGCCGAGTTGTATTATACACGGAGTAGTTGTTGATTATTTTCGGGATATAATTTGCATTAATCCAGCACTCTGACAGGACAATTATATCAAATTCATTTCCTAAGTCAGTTAGGAGTACAAGTAAATTGTCGAAGTTCTTATTGAGGCTACGGATGTTCATTGCAAATATTTTTAGTGCTTTAGGTGTTGAGATAATTTCATTATATGTTTTTATATCGTTTGTCGTTTGAACCGTGATGTTCAGAAAGTTATCAATAGAGTTAGCTGGGTCCATTTTTAACGTCTGTGTATGGTGGGGGCTCGAATACAATAGAGGCATTGTAAGTTAAGTAGATGTATGAGGATAATGGAAGAACCGTAGCAATTAATATTTGAGATGTTTTTTGCAGATGTTTAGTTGCTCCAGTGCTTAGGAAAATCACAGTTATAAATGGAATAATTACACTTAGAAAAACTAAAATAGTTGGATTTAAGTTTTGAATAACATTATTTGGAGAAGTTAAGTGGAAAAATTGATTGAAGTTAGATAATTTTATTTGGTGATATAATAATTTTGTTGAAGTAATAATATAATTTAAAACAATTGAAAATATCGCATGTATCAAATTTGTAAAAATATATTGATAGTTTGGAATAGTTAAATAAATGGTAATTATGGAGTAAGTCAGGATAAATATTTGAAATAAGTTGATGTTGTTAATATGGTTAATAATAATAGTAAATTGATTTATAATATGATCAAAAGTTACTGTGAAAAAAATATAGATCAAATGTATAAGATAAGTAAGCAGATTTTGTAAAGTAGTTTTTTTGTGGACCGCAAGTCACATTTTTTTAATGTCCGATTCGTAGGAGATTCTAAGGATTTTGGTGTCTTCAGACTTGCGAACATAAACCTGACCATCTTTCGTCCAGGAGAACTTGTAGTTTTTAATTTTTGCCTGTTGCTTTGTTTGTGCCAAGAGGAATTTTTTTCTTGGTGTCAGGTGGTCGGATATATAGATGGGCGTGCCCATCTGAGCATGTTGTAGTCCTAGTGAAGTAGTAGTTATTCGTCCTTTGCTTTTGATATGATCTTTGAGTTTGGCCAGGAAAAGATCGCGCATCAGTTTAGAACTGAGTGTGATAATAATGTCTCTTGGTTTTTTTTTAGTTTCATCTGAGCCTTTCCTACCTCCCACCCGTACCACAGACGTCACATCTTCGGGTTGTAGTACAGTTTTTATGACGTTTGTGGAAAGGTTGTGGAAAACGTTTGTAAAATTTTCCTGAGGAGTTTCTGGGAAGTTGCGCAGTTCTAAGATGTTTGACTTAGCCTCATACTCCTGTTGATCGATTTTATTTTCAAGATACTCCACTGTTTTTTTAAGGTCTTGCTGTTCCTTTTTGAACATTTTAATTTCTGTTTCTATTTTTTGGTTTTGGATTATGGTTTGATCGATTTTTTGTATTATGGCATCGTATTTTTTGCTGATGAATTCGATACTTTTTTCTGTCTCTTCTTTGAATAGGTCCATTTTTGTTAAGATTTCCTTTTTCATATTATCCATTTTCTTATCTATGTGTTGAATAATTTTTTCCATATTTTTGTCTTAAAGTTCCAACGCACTTTTACCTCTAGTTGCCATGATTAATATATTTTATGTTAGATTGTTTTTTTTTAAATTTTATTTAAAAAAAAAAAAAAATAATAATAATAATTTTATGTGTATGATTTTTTTTTCAATTTTTTTTTTATTGGAATATATTTGTTTTATTTGAGTTTTAATTTTAAATTGTATTAATTATGTGTGTGTTGTTTTGTTAAATTAGTATTTATTTATTTACATATAGTGCCATCTATTGCGTACTAGCCGTATCTCGTTAGATGAGTTTTTCGTTTGTTGTATAATTAATTACCGCCATCTATTGAGAGGTATTTTATAAATGTATAATGCTGTTGGGTTACTTTTAAGTTAGCTATATTTTAAGGTTTGAACGCAATGTTGTTAAGTTTTAGGTTATTTAACAGGTGGTGCTATTTATTATTATATTCTAGTTGATTTATTAAAAGAAAAAAATCAATATTAATAATTGATTCAGATTGGTTTGGGATTGAACCGACGTCCTCAGAACTGCCTGGCGAGAATGATAGCCACACAACCACTCACTGGTAAGAATGTACTGTCCTTAACTTTGATAAGAAGTATGTGTAGCGTATTGCCGTATTATTGCAATGTCGCTGAACTTTAAAATGTCTGTGAAGAATTATTTATTTTTTATTATTTTTAAATAACTGCTTCTAGTTGTTCACTTATAAACACGAATTGTGTATTGTATTGTATTAGTTTCACTGAGGTATTAGACTGATTTAAAAGCACTATTTTATATAATTCTGTATTGTTAGTTATAAGACTGTTTTGGAAAGTGACAGCTCGAGTTTCAGTTTAATTTCTTTTAGGGTTTTATGCCTATTTATTAACTTCAAATGTTTTGATAATGACACAGAGACACTACACTGGTTTACTTGTTAATTTAATAACAGTTTACTCTGGAAAATAGCAGATATAATTAGGTTTTTCAGTATTTAATTGCAGAGCTGTTGATGTTATTGTGCACTAGTTGATAGGTAGAAGGCGAAAAATTTGGTTAGGTTCAGAAAGACAATTGAACATGTTCTTAAATTTTTTAAATAAATTACATAAAAACATTAAATTCACACTAGAAATTGGTAAAGATAAGAGTTTAAATTTCTTAGATTTAAATTTAACATTAACAGGTACTAAAATATATTTCAATATTTTCCGTAAAGATACGTATACTGATATTGTTATACATAATTCTTCAAATCATCCCTTTTCTCAAAAACTAGCGGCTTTCCACTCTATGATTAATAGATTAATTACGATTCCTTTGTCAGCTCTTAACTATAATTTTGAATTAAATCTCATAAAACAAATAGCAATTAATAATGGCTATTCTACTAATTTGATAGATGAAATACTAAATAAAAAAATTAAACAGAATTTTTTCAAATTATATATTTACCCTATTTCTAAAGATAACAATCAACATTGGCGTAGAATTTTATTTGTCGACAACGATACGTCAAAAATTATTAGTAAAAATATTCCCGGTACTATTCAACCAGCGTTTTACACAAATAACAAATTGAAGAAATATATACTCAACAATAAAGCTAGCGAAATTAAAACAAAAAAATCAGGGGTTTACAAACTCATTTGTAATGATTGTAGTTCGTTTTATATAGGTAGAACTTATAGAAACTTTGAGGTTAGGGTTAAAGGGCACCTCAGAGCACTAAATGGCAATAGCGATTCTGAGTTCGCAGACCATTTATTAAAATATGATCATAGCTTTGACATAAATTCAGGTCTTCAAATATTACATTCAGGAATAAAACATCGCAAATCAATAATTTAGAAATTTTAGAAATAAGAAAAAATGTTAATTCCAAAGCTGACATAATTAATAAGCAAAAAAAATTTGTTAACCCTGTTTTAAATATCTTCCCACTTAACCGGCCTTTTACTTCTAATAGTATGGTAATCCCCAATTCTTCGAAACTCCCACCATTGTCAACCCTTCCCCCTCCTTCAATTCCTCCTCTCCATATGTAATCTATAATTAATTTTTTAACTTTAGTATACTTTTATTCCTGAAGAAGTGAACATGGTTCACGAAACATGTTGATAGTGTACAAAAAATAAAGTGATGTAAACTAAGTTATTTTCTTTTAATAAATAATTATTTTTCCATATTACGGGCAACTACCCTTTTTCTTATGAGAGGTCTGGGTTCGAGTCCCAATTGGGACCATTGTCTTTTTCTGTTTTTCTGGGTCTTGTTCTCTTTCATATTTTCGTTTAGATTATTATTGTTATCTTCTTCTTCAATGATATATTACATTGATGGGAATTATCTTCAAAAGTTATAAAAAAGAGATTTTCTAATAAAAATAATTAACTCGACTATGAATCAGGAGGTTACGGATTTGAGTCCCGGTGTGCGCAAATAAATGTTAATTAACTAATTAATTTAAATAAATATATAGTATATTTAAGGGTTATTTTTTCAAAATGGACTTTTTCCACCCGAAGGTTTTTTTTAATGATTTAACTCACAAAAGTCCCATCTGAAGCCAGTGAGGCTATAGCATCCCCGATTGGGGAATGTTGTGAGGCTATAGATAGTGCAGAGGGGAAAAAGACGGAGAAGAGGAAGGTGGGGAAGTACCTGGCTATTCAAATCTGATCACCAAACATGGCTAAAGCCATTTCAAACAACGCTTTAATTCTGGTGGGTGGTCCTACACCAAGGCGAGACAGAATATCTTTCACTCTGGAATTTTCGTTGAGAAATCGCAAAAAGCTCATAAAGGTGTGGAATTATGTGATTTTATGTTTATTTTTATTTACAATAGATTACTATAATTAAATGAATACATCGGTTTTAAAAAATACGCTCATTGCAGCACCTCCCAGAGTAGAACATACTCTCAGTAATGTTGCTTGAAATGGATTTACTAGTGTTTGGTGACGAGATCTACAGTTTTTTCTCCATGTTTCTCTTCCCCGTCTTCTACCCTTCCCCACTTCCTTCAGCCTCACAACATACCCCATTTGGGGATGCCATAGCCTCTCTGACTGCTGTCGGATGGGAGCAGTAGGGACTCTTGTGCAGATTCAAATTTAAATAAAGTTGATCGCCAGGGTGAAGGGTAATTAACGGAGGATTGAAACCATATGTCATGCTAGCTGGTTCCCGGCATGCTTTTCAACGTTATATTCAAAGAAATACATTGTTTCTCCCTGAATCACCTTTCCCGTGCGTCCCCGTTCCCCTCCCGCATCCCCTTCCTAGCTAGCTTTATAAATTATAGCATATATGTTATTTTGATCTATGAGCTATATTATTGTAAAGTTTCATTAAAATCCATTCAGTAGTTTTTTCGTAAAAGAGTAACAAACACATGTACATCCATACAAACTTTCGCGTTAATAATATTATAGTAAGATTATGCACATAATGTCAAATTTATTATTAAAATTCAAATGTGGGCACAAAAACACTCTTTTTGAGAAGTGTAAATAAATAATTTTGGATAGTAAATATTTAAAGTTTTCGCATAATATATTCAATTTTCGCAGAATTTTAATTTTCTGAAAGTCTTCAGGCCACATGGGTTCGCTAAACTAATTTACCAATTTATCATCCCTCTTCGTTCTGCAAAATAAATAAAAAAAACAACCCTTATCAAATCCTAATAGGAATTCTTCGCCCACTTTGGAATTCTTTAAGCGTTTCTGATGTATCTACTCTCGGATATATCCTTTAGGGTGGGCCGTCAATGATTGGACCATATGTTTGATAAATTGTTCTTACTGAGGTCTCAAAAGTTGCGTACGACTAATGTCTTACATATAAATGAAATAACTTACAAGGTCATGAAATTTTTGGGGTTCGTTTTGAGAATGGTCAAAGATTTTATATTAATGAATTCCTTTAAATTATTATTCGATGGGTTGGTGAGAAGCAATCTAGATTATAATTAGACAATCTGGGCTCCATTTTATAAGATTCACCAACAAAAAATTGACCGTGTGTAGCATATATTTTGATAAAGAATAATCAAATTATTATTAATTGTTATTAAGGTATACACAATAAATTAAAAGGTTACTTGAAAGATTAAAACATAACATAACTTCATAATAATATTGCTTTTACATAGGAATTGAACACAGGACCTTGAATTTTCCGGAACTCTGCTCAAATCACTGAGCTAATTCGACCCTATCCCCTACGGTCACCGACATACGCGTAGTTCTTACTTGAAGTATGATATAGTTAAATATGACCGAATGGGATAGAATCCAATTAGCTCAATGGTTAGAGCAGAGCCCCGGTAATGGATTTAATAAAAAAATGTTTATTTAACATTCCGCATCGGAGGGGGGTAAAACACTTCCTGTACTAGACGTTTTGTACACAAATTGCAAAAATAGGGAGCTGGACACAACTTGGCACGCCAATGTCCTTAACTTCTGGATTTAATGATTCTAAGTTAAATTAGCAAAAACTGACTCTATAACTGTTGTAAAAACACTTAAAAGACTTGCAGACTTTTGGAGACTGTTGGAGACTGTTGGGGTCAGGATAATGGGATACTGGGAGAAAGGTAGAACAGAATTTAAACTGATTAAAAAACACTTTTAAAGTAGGTTAGAACTTGGAGACTTCAGTTTCTTGGAGACTTGTGACTTCTTGGCTGGTAGTTTTTGAACTGATTTCCTACCGGTTTGCCGTTTGTTTTATAGGGCAAATCCGGGTTGGACTTTTGGAACACAGAACCTCCCTGTTTCTGAAGGGTGCTTGCGTTTACGTATTTTTCCCAATCGCTATGATTTTCGAGCAGATGTGTTAAAAATCTGTGTGATAACCTTTGCCAAGACAGTCCTGTTCCAATAAACCGAAGTCTCACATAATTTTTATTGTTTCAACAAGAAAAGGTACAAGTTTACAAATGTGATACAAGATACAATATCTAGAAGTAAATATTTTCTTAAAGTGCAATAATCACTGGTAGACGACAGTTTTTGAGGTGTTATTGTAGTATATACCTATTTTTAGGTGATGATATATATTTCTTGATTCAAATTATTCCCGATTTCCCGAAATTTAGCTCCGAGTTTTTCGGAATGTAAATTGGCTGTCGTAAATATTTACGATTCAAACATTTCCTTTGTTCAGCATTGACCAATGGCGCCGCGTCTGGTAGCAGGGTGGGGATAACGTAAATACTCAATCATTTCCTTGATTTTGATCATTGCTGTCTGGGGTCCCTGGTGGAAGTATTACGTGGTTATTCAGATGTGTTTTCGAGTCCAATGATGCTGCAGCATGTATTTATTATCAATTGCGTTTATGTTTTCAATTGATAAGTTAATTGTAGAATGTAATAGCATTGTAGACATCATTCCAAATGCACAGTGTTTCGTTGGCCAATGAGAACACTCCCTTTGTTTCGTAGGTTATTGGAAGGGGTAACGCGCAGCGGCACGGTATTATGTGGAAGCGTAAATTCCATTCTTGAATTCTTGGGTAAAGTCCTGGAAAAAGTAATTCGTGTAAGATTAAATGAAATCACAAATAAATGTAAATTCTTGCCAGACTTCCAACATGGTTTTCGAGCAGGTCATTCAACCTCTCATCAACTCCTCCGTGTCGTGGAACACATCACGGAGGGATTTAACACGAATAAAAAAACGGTAATTCTCTCTATGGACGTTAGTAAGGCATTCGACAGGGTCTGGCATGACGGCCTAATATATAAAATGTACTCACTAGGTTACCCACTTAGAATCATTCAACTTATAAATAGTTTCCTGAGAAACCGCTCATTCAGAGTAAAAATAGACAACATTTTCTCCACTACACGCCCCCTGTCAGCTGGGGTCCCGCAAGGCAGTCAACTCTCGCCGTCATTATACAATATTTATTCGAGTGACATTCCTAAGCCAATAGACCATAACATCATTATCACGCAATTCGCTGATGACACTAACATCGTTTCTAGTTCTTCTGTCGAGGCCACTGCTACACGCCGAGTACAGAAACAAGCCACTCTTACAGAAAAGTGGTGTAAACAGTGGAGAATTTCAATTAATCCGTCCAAAAGTGTCGCGACCGTGTTCCACAAATCACGGCCAAAACGACCCCCTTTCATTAAACTGTTTGGGAAAAATGTTCCATGGGAAAAATCATTAAAATATCTCGGTGTCACTCTAGACAGTAAATTAACTTGGAAAAAACACATAGATGAAAAAACAAAAGCTGCAAATCGTTATCTATCATCCCTCTATCCCATGATGAGTAGAAATAGCCGTTTATCAACTGACAACAAATTACTTCTTTATAAAACAACCATCAGATCATGTTTCTCATACGCTTGCCCAATCTGGGGTTATGCAGCAAAAACCCATTTAAAGAAACTTCAAACCTTTCAAAATAAATGCATTAGACTCGCCTTAAATGCACCTAGCTGGAGTAGAATCTCTACTCTCCACGATGAATCCAACGTCCCGTTGGTAAAAGATCTAATTTTTGCACAGGCTACTAGGTTTTACGCTGTCCTAGAAAGTCACTCTAATCCCACTATTAACTCTCTCGCTAAATACAGCGAGAATGAACATCATAAATACAATAAGCCAAAATCAATCTTACGTAGAAATTAATTTAAAAACGTAAAGAACATTCCTGCATAAAGCCGCAGTAAAAAAAAAAATAAAATCTCTAAAACACTCAATTACATTAATAACCACGTGAAGCATCAATAGATAATCCTTTTTAAATATGTTAGAGCAAGTAAACTTAGGTTTAGGTACTCTGAAAAATAAATGAATCCAAAGTCCAAAGTTCAGGGTTGTCATACGCTTTCGTCGACACGTTCGATACACTTCCCTTAAATGAAAGTTTTGTACGATATTTAAGTTATTATTTACATCACATACTCTATAATATGTCTGGCATCTGCCAGCAGGACTAGGGTGAAGGGATTGGGGAAGGGACGAAAATTGAAAATGGGACAGAAGAATTTGAGAAGTACCTATCTATTTATAAGTGGTCATCAAACATGGCTAAAGCCAAATACGATTTTTTTTAATGTGCCTTTGTAAAATGTGCCTTCAATTACACCCCTCCCCTCCTTCCCACTATTACCATTCCATTTTTTTTAAAGAAAGACAAACATTCCCGGATTACAAATAACCCGACAATATTTGCAAATCTCCTACTGCCACCACAGAACACAGAACACCTGGGTCGTGATGGAGGACTTAGCCAGCCAAGGAATCGAACACGGAACGGCTGGATGGGACCCAAACGCGATGCCCACTCAACCACTGACCGGTCTTTCATTGACACCATCAAGTTTATTTATAATTAGTTTTTAGTAAACCCTGAGGAAGAGATCATCGCTCTCAAAACATGTCGGTTTTATAAACAAATAAACCCTTTAATTTTTAATTAAAATAGTGACACAAAATAAATTTGCTGTATTTGAAAAAATAATTAGTCTATTAATAACAAACTAAGAACGAACTTAAAGCCCTATAGGTAACAAGGACTCCAGGGAATAATAGGTATTTTCCATTTTCCGTGCGTTCTATCACCTCTCCCACTCGTCCACAATCCATAATCACGCCTCCACCCCCACTTCAACACCTAATACATGCTCATCCATAATTTTGCAATATTATTCTTGTTAAGTTAGTCAAATTTTGGCCTAAGAAAGGAACGGTTGTTCCGAAACCGGTTAGAATGGATAAAAAATAAAATAAAAATTATATTTACACATAATTATAATACATAGCAGCAAAGTGATAGCAACAATTAACAGCATTTAAAAACCTTTAACGTTATAAACATATTCGAATTTGTAATTTTTGATACCCCTTTTAACGGTAGATACGGCCCACCCTACTGTCTGTACCATCAACATATTGTAGTAACACAATAAAAAAAGACAAGGGCGTCGTAATTGCTTCTTTATAAGTTATTTCGTAAGATACATGATTTATATTTTATCGGTATTTAACATCTATTATTAAGGGAAGATAAAACCTACCCCAACCAATAAATAGAGCCTCTTTAGGTGGGTGATTTTGATAAATAATATTTGAAGCCAATACATTCTACTTGGATGATTTGTATTCTCCATTGACCTGAATGTTTAAAATTCCAGGGAAGACAGAGTATGAACTGACCCATCTCTTCACAGAATACGTGGCAACGAAGAATTTTGTTAAAAGAAAGGGGGGAACAGACGAACATGTGGAAAACAATAAATTCTTACTGAAAAGCGAAACAAGCAGTGTTCTACATTTATTTATTTATTCTTAGTATATTTACATTACAAAGGTATAGTATATTGTACTAGGAGTTCACCTGTATTGTAGAGGTGTACATGAATACATAACATTCCTCTCCGAGACAGATGACTCAAATGTAGCCAATAATTTAGACATTTTTTTATAAAAAGTATTGAAGATATTAAAATTCACGAAGAAATGGAAGAAAAAAATATAGTTTTTTTTTCATGAATACCGCACAAGAGTCCCAACTGCTCCCGTCTGAAGCCAGTGAGACTATGGCATCCCCAATAGGGGTATGTTGTTAGGCTGAGGGTAGTGGGGAGGGGAAGGAGATAAGGAAGAGGAAGGTGGGGAAGTACCTGGCTATTCAGATCTGGTCACCAAACACGGCTAATGCCATTTCAAGCAACGCTTCAATTCTGAATGGTGGTCTTACACCAGGACGATACAGGGAGTATTTTCCAGTCTGGAACGTGCCGCAAATATACTATATATTATTTTAAATGAATAACTTGTGAAATAACACAAAATAATCAAATAAAATTTAAAATTGGTTAACGCGCTCGTCCCGGTTAGACGGAGGTCTGGGTTCAAGTCCCAGTTGCGACCATTGTCTTTTTCTGTTGTTCTGTGTCTTGTTCTCTTTCATATTTTCGTTTAGCTTATTATTGTTAACTTATTCTAATATGATATATTTCACTGATGGAAATAACCTTAAAAAAAAGTATAAAAAGTAAGTTTTTCTTATAAAAATTGAATATACATTTAGACTTTCGTTAAAGTTAATTGTTCCATATAAATAAATTCGGATATATCTATCCGAGACGCTATCCAGGTTACAAATAAAATTTATTTGCCACGCCGGGATTCGATCCCGCGACCTTCGGTGTGCGAGTCAAGCGCCTTATCGCTGCGCTACGCCGGCCGTCCGAAATGAAATTAAAAAAAATAACAAAGGAGGAAATAAAAGTCATTATTAATCACACTAAATCTAAACTCAGTCCCAATGGAATTAAAATAGTGTTAATAATTCAATCATTTTTTGTAAATATTATAAATGAATTCATCACGTCAAGAAACTTCCCCCAATCATAGAAAATATTGAGAGAAAAATACAAAATAATGTGAAGAATATAGACCAGTAAACATGTTCCCTAACTTTGAACAGATAATCGAATCATGTAAAACAAAGTCGGGTTAGTTACACTATTTATAATTCGAGAAGGGCTGGACCGATTTTTACGATATTTTATTTGTTGGATTTGTCTTCACGCCAAATAGCAGAATAGCTATTAAAACACAAAAATAACGAAAAATTAAATTGTGAAAAAAAAATATTCTCCTCAGATATTTTGCAAGGAACGAATTCTCATATTTTGAAAGAGTTGCAGATACATTGTGATAATTATAATATTGAGTGATGAGTGAATTCCAAAAATTCAAAAACGTCAAATGTCAATGTGCTGATTGTGCTGCTTTTGTTCTTAAACATATAATGCTGACCCTCTTTCTTGCGCACTAAATGTCAACATTCGAAAATGGGACAATTGGTGAACGTATGTCTGCACCCCTCCAAAGGAAAAATACAATAATTATAATAAATTTCCCTCACACGTTTAAAGAAAATGAAACGCAATTCCCGTAAGTAAGTGGAAAAGTAAGAAAATCACAAAAAATATAAATCCGTAGACAACGCCATCTCTGATACTGACAAACACAAAACACGGACAGTTGCGAATCGACGATTTCTTCTTTCTGTAATTTTTAACTTAATTAAAAAAAAACTGAATTTAATCCAGTTAATAAGTTAACCAAACAGTTATTGATTCTGAGGCGGTACGAAGTTCTCGGGTCAGCTAGTATGTAATAAAAAACAGCTTGTTGATTTTATTGAAAAATGGGACTCATTATGTGAAGAACAATGTGATTTAGAAATAACCAATCATATAAAATAGCTTTGGTATCTATTAGTTAGATAAACTTTGAAATGGTTCAAAGTTTATCTAACTAATAGATGTCAAACCACAAAATTGGGTGAGATAGTCTCCGAACCAATAAAGTACATACCTACCTTAGGCGTACCACAAGGGCCTGTCAGAGAACCCAAGATGTCTCACTATAAGGTCGTCTACGAGATGGGCAATTCTCACATCCGCGTCGTGTCAGCCGATTGCCAATTAAGTTTCTACCTATCTTCTGGAGTGAAAGATAATTGGAATAGCCTCTCTTCTTCCCATCCAAGACAAGGATATAATCTATCAGCATATATTATCGCATAGAGTCAATGCTTTTGGTGAGGTTTTTTGCTGCTTCAGACCGGAGATGGTTTCAAAACTTAACAGTAGGGCACACTACTTGCGGTTTTGCACAGATTCAAAACTACTTTATATCATTATCGGCAGGCTTAGCAGAGATTGTACAGTACAGTAGCCCAGCTGCTTAGAATCTTTGTAACTAATCTTTACGTAATATAACCATGAAGTCCGGCTTAACATAGCTCCGGTCACTTAAGATTACACCGAGGATATCAACAGTGGGCTTATTGTTAAGATTTCCAGCGATAACAGTTATCGGAAAATTATTTAAATCCCCTCTGATCGTAATCAGACACGTCTCCGGGTCTTTGAGACATTAAATTCTATGAAATTATTCTTAGCAAAGAGAACAATCTCTTGAGACAACCAATTCCGTCAATTACACTGAAGCAATGAGCGGTAGAAGTGTATCGAATTTTCCGTACATCTGGTGAAATTGATAAAATATTTTTGGATAAGCTTCCCGTTTTAACTCGACCGTTTGGCATTTAATCTGTCTGTAAATTGTTTTCACACCATTACTCAAGCGAGCCTTACTTCGACTACATATATGGCTAACTTTGACTTGGTGGTTAACTTTGAATATATGGCTAACGTTGACTAGTTGGCCTGCTTTGAGTTGGTGGGTTACATTGACTAGGTAGCTAACTTTGGCTAGATGGCTAACTTTGACTAGTTGGCCTCCTTTGAGTTGATGGGTTACATTGACTAGGTAGCTAACTTTGACTGGACCGCTAACTTTGACTGGACCGCTAACTTTAGCTAGATGGCAGGTTTGATTAGATGACTAAATTTGACTAGGTTTACTTTTGAGTATATATGACTAACTTTGACTATATATGGCTCTTTGGCTAGGTGGGTATCATATACTGAGCTTTTCAAAACTATTGTACCCACCTACCTGCCTTAAGAAGGTCTGAAAAAATATCAACAAAATAGTGACGCTTTATTGGACACTGTATAATTCCTTTAACTGAATTTTTTTTAAATGTTTAATAATTATTATATGGTTTATAATTGTGTAGGTGCGTATTTAAGAACATACAAATCTTATGATTTACAAGGAAATTTTGGTTTTAATTTATAAGAAAAAAACACCCTTTTCGGAAGCGAGGTCCAATGTTCACAGAACTAATTCCCCATTTTGGGATGCCGTAGTTTCCAGACGGATGGGAGCAGTTGAAACTCTAATGATGTACTCACATAATTTTTGTTGCTAGTGCAGAATAGATGACCGTTAACATCGGACGTTATCATGCACACATCCCTCTTCTGCTCAGAGTCGAGCAGATTAATCGAGTTTTCAGGGGCTCCTGCCCGGAGCTGTCAATTCCATCCCTACTTCCGCACCTCCCCAGATAGGGTACCTAACTACTAACTACTCCTCTCTAAGAGCTGTGCGCTAAGGGTGCATGTAATTGACGCCTAAGGATCGAATTTGCGACCAGGAATATCCAGACTCTATAATGAACGATCCTAAAGCAATACCCTGTATCAACTTACGTTCACCCATCACTAGGCTTTGCGAAACGTTCACCAATTACGAAAATACATTAGCGTAGACTCGTAGAAAAAAAAGATAATTAAGTAATTGTAATCTATGTGATATTTTTTATCGTGATTTTATTATTATCGTGATTTATTTTTGGGGTATTATGCCGTGTGCCGCTACCGAAATTTAACCGCTTCCTTCTTTAGTCAACTTTGCGGATAGCTTTACAATATCATCAATTAATTACATTTTTTTTATTTTAGTTTATCAGGGAAGCCAACAGTTCAAGAGGTCCCATTCCCTTATCTGCTACTCCCCTATTTTTTCTATCCCCAAAGCTGGATCCCACAACCCGCAATGTTTGAACAGAGTATTGGCACGTTGCTAGTCAATCCATGGGAGCCTGTTATTCCTCAATACAAAGGACAAACCCATCAAAACCGTGGTTTTCAACGATTCCTTCAATTTTCCAAAAAAATAAATATTCTCTTATTCGAATGAGAATTTGATATTGTTCCGTTCCTTCTCACCTTTTTAAATTTCACGTCCTTCACTCCCCAGATTTCACTTTCTGTCGTCTAGAAGTGGAAACTTTAGATCACTTTTTTTTTTGTACCCCTCTAAACAAATATCTTATTTTCTATCAAGTCTAGTCTACAATTACCTCCCCTCCATTCAATATCTCATCTCTTCTACGTCTGAACTCAGCTATAATCTTGGATATATTTATGAATTTGCCCATTTAAATAAAATTAACATTTAAATTCACTCTCACTTTCTCCATAATTTCAAGTGATGACCTAGAACACCCTTACAGAAAAAAGCAAACAAACAAAACAAAACAAAACTACTGTAAACATTTTTTTTTCTGTTTGAGTTGTTAAGGAATAGCGCCATTATAGAAATAAGAGTATATAATAAAATTGTATAAAGTTTTACACGAAGACAAAATAATATATTAACATAATTATTTAAAATGATACTAGTTTTCGTTTACTTAAAACCCCTATGTGAATTTATAATCATTTTGATTAGTACAGTTTTGCTTTGTGTGATTTTATATCCTGTGACACAAAATAAAAAAAACTCATCACAACACACGCGACTTCCTTGTTTTAAGTTCTCAGAATGAGCTTTGATGTTATACAAAATTGAAACTAAGCATCCAAACTTATTTCGAATGTTCTTTCAATCATTTAATCTTTCGATAAGTATCTTATAGATATATTTGCACAAGAAGCTTAGCTGTCATATCAACGCGCTAAAGCCTTTTGACGAAGGTATCAAAGGATATAGTTATGCGTCAAATTTATCAGAAGGAAAAAGATGAGTTTATAGAATATTATTTGATAAATACTTGCCTATTTTGGATTTATGTTTCCAAATAATGGAAATTACATTAAGTAAGTATTCCTTTTCCTAGTGTAATCTTTTTTAAATAAGTATAGTTGAATATTATTTTTACAAAGTTATTTATTTTCATATTAGAACTGTAATAATAAATATCCAATAATAAATAGCTACTCTGAACTCCTTTTGGTAAAACTAACTGTGGACAAAGATATTTTAAAAATACTACTACGAGCTACACTCAGACAAAATAACCACACTGATTAAATATGTACATTAAATAATTAGTTGAGTGTTAAAATAGTTCGTCCCATTATTGTTTAGCACTGTAAATCCTCAACGGGTATATTTAAATCTTAAGTTTTAAGTAAAACCTGATGTGATAAAGGCCTCGGTTCAATTGCTAGATGTGACCGTATCTTTTCTGATTATTTTTTTCAAATTTTCGATTGAGAGCAACTAATATTGTTTTCATTAATTAAATATTACTAATTTTGGTTTCCCTCGTTAAATTAAACTTTAAAATTATACATATATAACATTGGCGCAGCCGGTAGGTTGTCTATTCTTCATTCTCATTACGTACATACAATGGGGTAAAAATATGATTAAACCATATCATTGAATTTTTTTATTCATGTGTTTCTAGCAAACTTTAAAAATAAATAATTTAATTAGAGTCCAAATAATTAACATCCAGAGTCTTCAGGCGAACGTTGCACATTTCTTTGTTGAAAAGTCTTGTATTTATATATTTTCTTCACGATACTGGAGGGCGTATTTATGAAGGAAAATAAAACAATTGCTTAATTTTTGTATTTTCCCTGTGATTATTTCAGTGATTTAAACTTTAAATTAAAAATTAAATTTTCTGAAGGCGTATTGAAACGAAAATAATAATGATGGCCAAAATACATGTGAAAATGTATTTTTAACCTTTGTAATAATAGCATTTTATCTAAGTATAGGTACTGATCGAACTAATCAAAACATTGTTAGAGATAAATAGATGAAATCTGATGAAACGTTTTGGAATATCGAAATAACTTGTAAAGGAGTTATTATTGTCTTTGACATCGATATAGATTTATTGAGATTATCTTCTAGAGACAAACAATGTTCGTAATTTTTATTTATTATTTTTTTATTTATTTATTATTGTAAGAATAGTTATTACAAATCACAAACAAGTCCTGCTAAGCCAATTGAATTGGCTTGTCAGCAGGTGCTTATAATTAAGTTACATATTGTATATGTATATTTAATCTACAAAAAAAAAACAATATTTTGTTTTTTTCTTTTTTTTACAGAAGACATTTTTGGCATTTTTCACCAGCATTTATTTGGTTCCTTAGAACAGGCAATCTGCCTAGCTAGGAACTAATAACGTACAAGACATAATAACACTTGTACACATTTTAATATCTACAGTTATTTGAAATATTATTATTATTATGTAATTTTGCTGTATAAATGTAACTAATGTAATAAAAAATAAAATAAAAAAATATAAATTTTCAATGTTATAATTTTATATCTTATATGTACAAATTCAACATTATTCATAAAAATCAATCTAAATATAAATATTTTTTTTCAGATAGCCAATTTTTCAGCATATATTTAACCTTATTTATAGAATTACATTGCTTTATAGTATCAGGTAATAAATTAAATATTTTCGGTATGTTGTATTCAAACGTTCTCCGTCCGTACTTATTATTAAATTTCGGAACTATTAACCCGTCGTCGTTGCGCGTGAATCTAGTGCTGTATTTATGTTCTAATTTCTCTTTATGCTGCTGGGTAAATATATGCTGAATTATAATTTTGTGCCATAAAACAGTAATGGTGTATTATGTCTCTTATTGTTTTATTTATATTCTGTACAGCAGAAAGTATATAGGATCATACTTACCTCGGAGATCACTTGAGATTAACACTGTTTATTGTTTATTAGAAAAATGGGAGAGGACATGGGAGCGCATGTCATTAGAAATGATATTACATAACCCTGGGGTCCTAGCATGGTCGATGGATAAGGATTGATAAGATAACTTTCAGTAACTTCTAATCGTTCCCTAGGACAACGTAGATCTCTAACGAACAAAAAATAGTTAACGTCGAAAGAACACTTAGTCATTATGAACGTTTCTAATCCGTTAGCGATCTGCAGTTGTGCTAAGGAACGATGAGAAGTTACCGAAAGTTTTCCAATCAATTCTTATCGATCAACTGTGCTAGGGGGCTGGTTTTTAACATTATAACAAAATATGCTCTTTAATGAACATGTTTAGGAAAGAAAAATCAAAAATAATAATAGTGCAAGGATTTGATTAGAACATTTATCTCTTGTACTATCAAAAGTGATTCGTCCCTCAATAAGAGACAGATTGAGATAGATTTTAGTAGGTGGCGTTTTTTCCATAGAAACGTATTGCCCAATTTACTCTCTGAATTTTAACATTTTTCACATAATATATATATCGACCACTAGCGTGTCGGTACTAGGTACGTTGTTCTTTATTTGATAAGTTACTTCGGTATTAGTTCATTTATGGTTACTAACTGGTGTATTGTGATAGTAGTTTAGAAGCAGTGATTAGTAGTTCAGTATCAATAATACTTCATAGTCTTTGTAGGGTCCCAGAGTTTGGTCTCCAGACAATCTGCTGTTAGCTGTAAGACTTCTTCGTTTCCACATCAAGGGATTCCGTAGAGAGAGAGAGGTTATGTCGTTTGAGAGTATCTTTTTTTGTAAGTAAAACACTTATATTTTTGTACTGCATTGGATTGTTGTAGCTTTAATTATTCAGATGAATAGCAAGTTTACCGAGGTTTGATTATAATTTGAGCATTGGGGTTTCAATTTGTAGAATGAATTGTAAGAAATGATTTTTTTATAAGCAAAAAGAGAAAGCTGACAGATGACCACAGACAAATGAGCGCGTAAATTAAAAATGCATCGAAATATTTATCAAAAGGTCAAACACACGTTAAAAGAGTCAACACATCGAATAAGCAAAATGATAAAATGTAAAATGCTAATTACTAAATTAATTTAAATATCTGATATAGGACAACGCAATACTCAATATTCTTTAAAAAAAAAACATTAAAAAAGCTTTACGATATTTCCCAAAAATATCGTGCTGCCAATAATAAAATTGTCCACTGTATTCATTTCACACTGGCTTCAACCTTACAAGAGGCTTTCTCAATATTTTTTGTGTAACTAACTAACCATCACGCCGTTTCCCGCAGGGGTAGGCAGAGAGGACGGACCGCCACACAACTCGATCTTGGCACACACTCTTTGCCTCGTTCACATTCATACATCGTCTCATACATGCTCTTCTATTATTCCGACTCTTCACATGGCCCGACTCAAGTATCTGATTCACTTGGTCGTGCCATGTCTTCCTCGGGCGTCCCCGACTTCTTTTACCATTCACATTTTTTGTGTAGCATTTACAAAAACTGATAATCATTCCTCGTCAAAAAGGTACCAGCCGACGTGACAGTATTTTGTAGACAGATTAATAAATTATTACCGCGAAATATATTGATATCTCCAAGTATCATTCACTATTACCGACAAACACTTCATCTATTATATACACTTTATAAAGTTATCAAGGTTTAATGTTTATTGTTTGCCGACGTGAATTAGGCATTGTTTGATATGGATAATGGTACTCATTTTAAGTGCGTATCGATTTTAAGATTATGAAAATGTTTGAGTCAATAGGTACTTGAGGTGAACTATCACCAAACTGCGCCGTATAAATTCGTTGTTATTCTTATTTTACTAGTGCAATCGTGTGAAGCTAAAATACTTTTAGAAAAATATATGTGCCTAAAGAAAAAAAATAGCTTTCGATTGTTAATGCCTAATCTGTTCAATGACATTACATCTAAAATCAACTATCAAATAATTTAAAAAAATAAACACATAAATCTCAAATGAACATTTATATCCATACTAATATTATGAATTTGAAAGTGCGTGTGTTTGTTTGTTAAACCGATTTTAGTGAGTAACACAGGCTATATATGATGGCAAGTTCTGACGTTATGAAATTAGTATAAATGAAAATGTGTGTATTTTATATATTTTAGCGGCAGGAAGGAAAGGCAGGGGGAAGTTGGGGTTTGCGGAGAAGGAAGAGAGCGAGGGAGGGGGACGGCGGGGAAGGTGGAAGGAAACGGAGACTCACGGGAAAGGACATGCAGGGAGAATCGATTTATTTCTTTGAATGGCATTCAACGTATACCGGGTACCAGCTAGTATTAATATAAAGAAGAGCGTCTGTGGCGAGCGGCGTAGATTTGCTTTTTTATTTACGAATTTACTAATTTTATATATCGTTTATTGGATAATAACACCCTCAGGTCGCCCCAAGTGGTTTGCTACGTTTAGAGACTTAGTAGAGGTGCCCGGGTTCATATGGTGAGGTTTTTCCAGATCTTCCTTTCCCCAAAAAGACCCTCCCATATAGCATCCCCAAAGATGACATAGGACCTGAGAGATTTTATTCCCTCAGGGCCTCCTGTGTGGAACTAATGTAAAAAAATACAAATCTACAGCTTTAGAACGAGATTGATGAAATTTTGGGTACTTGACCTTCTAAATAATCTAAATAAACAAAAAATTTAACAAAACAAAAAAACAACTTCAAAAAATGCACTAAAAAGTTAAAAAATAATTTCGTACGATTGTTATTTTTGGAGTCGGTGTCAGCCAAGGTAACTACATACATAGGTAGATGTGGAGATCTTGGCTGACACCGACTTAAAAAATAAGAATACGAATTACGTACGACTTATTATAAGTTGTTTTTTGTTTTGTTAAAATTTTTGTTTATTTTTTTATTTTTAGTGACGAGCGTGCGTAAAGAAGTTTCACTTCGAAAAAAGAATCATCGAAATCTGTTGGCGTAATATTGAGTTATTCGTCCATTTGTCGCGCACTTACTTATTGCAAATTTAAGACATATATGGTTTTCTCATGGATCCCATTATTAGAACTGGACCAAATTAAAATGGGACCACACGGGAAGCATCAGCTTTCTAATAAAAATCATTAATATTTGTTCACCCAATCGAAAGTTCTGAGGTAACAAACATTAAAAAAAAAAAAAAAAACTGTCGATTTGATAACCTCCTCCTTTTCGCAGTCGTTTAAAAAGAGGAAGGTGATTGTCTACATGAGATTTCGAAAACTACCCCCTCCCCTTTCCCATTAATTCTCCTTTTAACCATATTTAGATACAATTTATGAAATTTTGCACAACTAAGAGGAAAATTACTGTATGGAACTAATTTCGAAAAAAATCCATGCACTTCTGGATACTTCAGCAAGGAAAGAAAACAATAAATAGTTGTCAACAAAACTAGGGTGGGGACTGTAAATCTATATTTATGTGATGCAAGACAATTGACAGCGTTTATAAAATCAATCACAGGAATTGGCAATTGGAAAGGAGAAAGCCCTACCTTTGCTCTGGTCATATTCAGCTTTATTCGTAGTGACTGGTCTTCCAAAATGATGGAAAAAAGGGTGGTTACACTTTTTTGAATTTATCAGTATTTTTTTACGACTTTTAAGCGAGATTTTCAGAGAGAGCTGTGTTCAATTTCACGACAATTTTTCGACTGAATTAAATGTGGGTAATTTTCGATTTTATGCAATAATACTGGGCATGTGTGCCAGTAGGTAGACTTCATCTTCCTCTTCTTCTAGTAAGTAGGTAGGGGCTATCAAGAAAGGAGAGGGACAAGGGGAGAAAATAACAATGCAAGGAATTTGGGAAAATAGGTTTTAGTTCATAAGCTGTTTCAGAACTAAACATAAGGTTTAGTAATGGTATCCCAAAAACGCACCGCCTATGTGAAATGCAGATTAAAAATAAATTAAATAGTCTACTCGCATCAAGTTATGCATGCCTAGTGAAAAACAAAATTGAATTGAAAAACAAAAGTGAAAAACAAATGTATTAAAGGGATCTATAAAAAGCGTACCGCAGTACTTTTAAATGAATTCTGTCGCTAATATGGGACCTGATAAATTATTATTGATCTTAGATTTCAATACGTAATATACTGCCTTACATTAAACTAACCCTGCAGAACCATAAATTAATTTCTACGGTCACTTCACAGTGAGAAGGGGTTCAATGAATAATACTCGAGACCTCGCGGGTCGCTTGCCTGTCATCAGCAGAAATGGTAAAAGCAGCCGTGCATTCAATTAAATGAAGTTGAGATATTGTTATGTTCATGGTAAAACGGAATCCAATGCGAGTGCCATGTGCTCCACTTGTCACTGTATATCGGTGAAAGTTATTTAATTTGGAATAATCGGTCTCCTCTTTGTGCGGTGCTTTATAGCCTATCATTCTCCTCTTTGTGCGGTATTTCGTAGTCTCCCCACACTGGGCTACTTTAGTTTTCTATAGGTTTGACTTTTATCGCGTGCGAGTTGCACGCTCTGTTTTTGAAGTAAAACTTCTTTACGCACGCTTGACTTGGGGAATAAGCTGGTGAATGCGCGACGAGAGCGTTACGAAAAGTGTGATCGGGCGAGGCGAACAGAAGCTGAGAGGGAGATATAAGTTAGTGAAGATAGAAAGAGAGATAGTAACGTTTTCATATATTACTGTAGAGGCAAGAGAGAGAGGTGCGATCGCACATTTTCTTTCTCTCTTCTTTTATAAGTTAGTGAAGTTTAACTTAGGTTGTGTGGTCTAAGGCACACTCGTTTTTTTACACTTAATATAGGTTGCCCGGGTTCATGGGGAGAGATTCGTCTAGATCTTGACGGCGGGTGCGTTTGCCCGTCTACTGCGGGGCAGGCTGGATCGAGAGAGACTGGTTTTGAAAGAAAAAACTTTTGGTATATCCAGCCGGACTCTCTCGGTCATCGCCTTATACCGCAGTGGAAGCGATGAATTCATACATTCGTCACTCCTGGACACATTGACCCCCAGACACATTCCTACCCCAAAAAGACCCTCCACACAGCATCCCCAAGGACGATACAGGCCTCGTGTGTAGAGATAATGTGAAGAAATAATATTTCAAAAGATTTTCAAATCCCAGTGGAGTTCAGAAGGGGAGATAATTCTAAGGCTTGATAGAAAACATGATATTTGAAGACAGCATTCAAATGACTAAAATTGCGCCAAAACTTTAACCTAACCCACATTTAAGAATTTCTTCAACCTTAAAAACTTTATCAACTTATGTCGCCAAAAGTTAAGATTTTCCCCAATGATAAAAAAGATTCGAAATCACTTTAACCACGATCAAAACTTCATTGAAACTTTTTATTATATATATAAAACTTTCCTTATGTTCCCAACGCGATGGACAGAATAAACAATGATTCTCGAGACATCAATCTGACAGATCATTTGTCATATTACTTTCCAACCATTCATTAGATAAAAACTTGCGTTAAGAAAATGATGATAATATTGGTAGATCTTAGTTGAATTATGATACAGTTAAATATTTAGTGGTTAAAACATAACCTCGGCAAGGTTTAGACTCTGGGTCCAATTCCTAGATACGACCGAATCTTTTTCTGATCTTCCTGTTTCAAATTTTCATTTGAGTGTCATATCGTACCTATACTAATTTCTCGTCCGTTTCCGATCATTAGTATTTTGTAAAATTTAGATTATGTATAACCGAACATAATACGATTCGCTATGTTTGGCGACTTAGCAAAGGTGCCCGGGTTCATGAGTTGGGGTTTTTCTGGGTCTTGGCGGCGGATGCATCTGCCCACCTATTGCGTGGCGGGATTGAGATTGAAAGACTTTTGTCCTCTCCAAACGGATTCTTTCGACCCATCGCCTTTCACCGCAGTTGGAAAAATGGATTCTATACGTCTGTCACTCATGGACACTGACCCCAGATTCCTACCCATCCCTTTTTCCTTCCCAGAACTTCCTTTCCATCGTTGCTATAAAAAAGCAAGAGTGCTGTGAGTGATTTTTTCTCTAATGCAATGAAATCTGGTTTGTTTTGAATTTGAGTGTTATAAACAAGTTGTGTCAAGAATTCAATTTTTTTTAAAAATTTTATATTGAAACGTGTTCTATATTAAGAATTTATCAAATATTTGATGTTAATTTTTACGTTTTGTGTAAGTTATATTTAAGTTCTGTTGTTATCATTATAGGACAGTTGCTAAATAAAATTGAAATAATCACATAACTTTAATAGAAAATTCATAGAACGTAAGAATTAACTTCAATTATTTGATGAATTCATCAAATTTTTTGAAACAATTCGTCCTTATTAATTTCGATAAGTAAAGTCAGAATTCGTGATTATTCCATTTATAAGAAAGTTTTATATTTACTTACTAAATAGCTTTAATTTACTGTGATTTTTTATGGATCTTGATAGTAATGTAAAGGATTATATAATTAAAATGTTTTCAAATTCCAGCTTTTAAATTACAAAGGTTCACAAGTTAATATACAAAACTGTTACTAGTAATATTAACTTTATAAAATTAAGTTGAATCCTTTATGAAATATTTATTAATAAACATACGAGTATTTATCTCAAATTGTTGACCAATAAAGATTTTTTTAAAGGACGGTATTTTACACAGCGTGGGTGGTAGGTATGTACTTTTAAAAATATACCTGACATATTTTGGGAAAATTTGCTGAAAAGGGTTCCGATGTAGGTACTACGTATGTCATATGAAAGCACATTAAATCTGTGAAATACTCACGTAAAATATTTATTATAAAATTCTGAAATATATGATGGAATTAGATGAAATTATTCAAAAATTAATATGCTCAGATATAGAATGAAGATTAACAGAAGACGTGTTTCGTAATCCAATTATAGGCCTAATTATAACCTTTATTTTCATGCAAGATAGTAATTCACCATGATTAGGATATATAAATGGGATGGTGATATACAATTTTAGGCAAGTGTAAGAAAGACAGACCGTGTGCTAAGTGGTCTAGAAGCAAAAAGTACTAAGTCTGTTGCACATTTGTTTACGTTCAAATTTGGACGGAAGTCACTTCTAGTGTTTTATTATAACACTATGTGCTATCTATGCGTCTATATTTGGCGTTATATTTTTAGTCTGAAAGTAATGGATAGGGCAAGTAGATGGGGAGTAGCTCTTGCATCCAGGCGTCGTGAGTTACTAAGTCCTCCATCACGACACAAGCAACATTTTCCGCTTATTGTGTTTTTTTTTACATTAGCTCTACACAGGAGGCCCTGAAGAAAATATTATCCCTCAGGGGATACAGTGTTGAGGGTTTTTTAAGGAAAGGACGAAGATCTGTGATGGAAATAAGTATGAGGGGTGGGTAGGAATCTGAGGGTCAGTGTGTCCAGGAGTGACGGACGTATGATTTCATTCCTTCAACTGCGGTGCAAAGGCGATGGGCCGTGGGTTTCTGGTTGGAGAGATCTCCTTAACCAGTCTCTCTAGATCCGGCCCGCCACGCAACAGGTTCAGATTTAGTCACCAAATACGGCTAATTCTATTTTAAGTAGCGCACAGCGTTTCGACACTCGGTGATGGTTTTTTATCAGGATATTTTGCGATACTGAGAGTAATTTCAATTTGGGAGGCAGGTATGGGTACAGCCGTCTTGGTAACCATTTATTAGATAACCAACTCCCCCGACATAGGTCTCCCTAAGTAGCTCGCTACATTTGACGTCGTAACAAGGGTGCCCGGGTTCGTGGGATGAGATTTGTTTAGGTCTTGTTGGTAGGTGCATTTGCCCACCTAGTTTAGGTCTCCCAGAGGCTAATTGGGAGACCTAACCTAGACCTCTCCACCCGGACTCTCTCGACCCATCGCCTTGTAGATTCCTACCAATTCCGCACCTACCTTTTCCTTACCAGATATTCCTCTCCTTCATTTCCTTAAAAAACCCCATACAGCATCCTCAAAGATGACATAGGCCCTGAAGGAAATTATTTTTCTCAGGGCTTCCCGTATGGAGCTAATGTAAAAAAGGAACTACTTTTTGGCAGCCTGCAAAGTTAACCGTGTCAAACTCTTAGTGTTTGAAGACTTTTTATCAAGCCGTTTAACATTTCTTCAGAAGTTCGAAGAATAATACGTCATTATTTTATGCCGAGAAAAGACTCGAATAAATATAAGAATGAGAAACTAAAAAGGCAATTCTTTCTTTATTTTCGTATGGAGAATAATATATTTTACGCAGCACGTACCAAAGTCTGAAGGAATATTGAGCGAATATAAAGAAAGGCATTTCAAAGGCAGAGGAATATCAAACAAAAAGAGATGAGACGTTTGGTAACCATTTTTATTTATTTATTTATTGTTTGAAAATGTTGTACAGTGTTAATAATTATTATTATCTACATCAATGAAATAGCCGTTGGGATGTACATAGATAACACTTCAATTAAAAATGTTCACATCTTTCGTAAGTTAAGCTTAACTGAATGCTACTAGTGAAATAATGGGGATAATAATAAGCAAAATAAAACATAAAATATAATTATGAAAGTAGATGCATGCAATATATGTAATACAAAATTTCGCAGCATTGACATTTTTAGTAATAACCTAAATTAGTACGATCGATTATTATTATCATGAGAATATGTAATGTCCCGGGAGCATCTACTATCCTTTTCCTATATTCCTCTTTGTCTCCCCTTCCTATAAGCCAAAATTAATTTTAAGATATTAAAACTTCATTTCCAACGAACTTTAGCATAAGAAACTTCTGTGGCTTGACTTCAATTCACTTGTCTATTTATCACTGTATTTTATGTAAAAGCTGTTTGTTTCTTACAAAATAAATAAATAAAGAGGTTCTGAAGTGGGGGAAGGACTGGCGGGAGAGTTTTTTGAGGAGGGTATAAAGAAACTTGTGCCACGGCTCACCACATGCATTGAAAGGAATGGCGATTACGTAGAAAAATAGTCAACAAGTGTGTTAACAATGTCCTGCAATTTTTTTCAAATACACTTTATCTAATAAAATATAAAAATCTAGTACACCTACTTTACGCCTATCTCAACACAGGTGTATCCTAGTGAGACAGGCATAAAAAAACAATGTAAATATATTTTGTTATAGATAAATAATAAAATAAAAGGATTAAAAAAACTTTATGACCATCCCTTTTACCAGAGAGGGAGATACTATTAGTATCGCCCTGGTATAAGACCACTATTCAAAATTGAAATGTTCCTTGAAATGGTTTTATCCGTGTTTGGTGACCAGCAATCTGCCGAACAGGCCCTCCGTTGATATGCTTGGTGTAACCCTAAGTGACCAGCTCAAATTTGGGGGCTCCATTGAAGCCAGAGTAAAGTTAGCCTCCCAAAAACTGGGCATACTGTTCAGGTCCCGCCCGCATTTGGCAGCCACCTCTGGTCTGGAGCTCCAAAATACCTGAAAAATACCCTCGACTCTGTGCAAAAATGGGCGGTCCGTTTGATAGATTCTCCCACCTTAACAGACGGATTGCAATTTTTAGAGCACATGCGTCGGATGGGAATGCTATACTTGTTATACCGGTATTACAATGGAAGATGCTCCGAAGAACTAGCGTCATTGATCACTTCGGCACGGGTGCATAGTCTGGAAACACGCCAAACGCGTGCCCAACATATGTACACGGTTGACATTTGTCACTTGAGAACGGGTCGTTTCTTCGACTCGTTCTTGTGTTCAACAGCTCGGCTGTGGAACGATTTGCCGGCCTCTGTTTTTCCTCCTTCCTACAACATGGGTATCTTCAAGACCAATGTTCATTCCTTCCTCTCCTCAAAAATACCCTCCACACAGCATCTCAGATGACATAGGCCCTGAAGGAAATTTTTTCCTCGAGGCCTCCTGTGTGGAGTTAATGTAATTCAGCCGTAATGTAATTCAGTTTTAATTTTACAATATTTTTTCTTACGAATCTTACGAAACTGATCAATCAGTTTGATTGTAAGAAATCTCGCATTTTTTCTGAAGAGCCAGGTACTTCCACACCTTCATTTTCCGCATCTTCACCCCCTCCCCACCACCTTCAGACTCTCAACTTAATCTAATCGGAGATGCAATAGTCTCACTGGCGCCAGAACTTTGGGAGTAGTTGGGACTCTTGTCTGTATTATTTTGTTTGGTTGTATATTTTGTCATCAAATGGAAATTTAAGATTTGCAAGAAAAAGGTCGCGCAGACATATTATCTCAATATTAAACTATATTTTCTCCCTTTCCAGTGAAGACCTGAATTGAATCCAGAACACCATGAGAACTGCGTGGGCTCTTCTGATGCTGGGAGCTTTGCTGGCTGTCCTGGAACTTCTGCCGGTGGCGACAGCGGGACCTTACCTGGAAGAAGGTAGGAAATTCTTTATATTTCGGACCCCAAAGAAACCTACAATTTAAAAATAAAAAAAATCGGTTTAGTGAAAATTTACAGATTTTCTTAATTTCTTGATGGTTCAATAACCATCACGCTGTTTTGTCCGCAAGGGTAGGCAAAGAGGACAGACCTCCACACAACTTTTTCTAAGCACCCACCTCTTGCTTCATTCAAATTTGTACATCGTTTCATAATATGTAGATACCCACGCTTCTGCTTTTCTGACTCTATTATGTAGGTAGGTATATTTAAGTACCTACTTGCAAAACATATAATTTCGGATGAAAATTCCGTTTTGATTTATTAAACAAAAGAAAATTTAAAAAAAAAAATCTCTTTAGTTCCACACAGGCGGCACTGAGGAAAAAAATCCCTAAGAGTCTAGGTCATTTTCTGAGATGTTGTGCGGAGATTCATTTTAGGGGAAGAAAGAAGAGGAATTTCTAGTAAGAAAGAAGGTATGAGGGGTGAGTAGGAATCTGAGGGTCAATGTGTCAAGAAGTAGCTTTTGACGACAGGTCGAGAGAGGTCTTCCAAAAGGTCTTCCTCAATCAGTCTCTCCCGTTCCGGTACAAAAACATCATCCCATGAACCAGGGTATCCCCTGCTAAGTCACCAAATGAAGTAAATTAATTATAGTTAATTATGGCAGGTGTGTTGGTTATCCAATCAATGGGTGGCGATACCCACACCCGCCTCCCAAATTGAATATGCTTTTTTTCGGTGCGAGATTTACGTAGAGTGTATGAAAATAACGCTTTATTGTAAGTTCATTAAACTTTTAAAATGTGTAGTCTGTTTGTGTAAACACCAATATATTTTTTAAGAGAATTTCTTTTGTGAACGTAACATCAAAGGCTCTATACATTTTGGATGAGTTACAAATGTAACATTATTCTAAAATGAGAAAATAACACGTACGTAGTTTAAACGAAATATTTATACCTTCTGCGAAATTGGTCTTTCTCACACAAAATAACAATGATAGACATTCTCAATGTATTAAAGCAATGGGAATGAAATACACATTAAAACAAATCCCATTCGAGTTGTAAGAGAAACAGAGAAGAAATAATATGAAAGACGCTTTGATATTTACAGATATACCGCCTTAATAATATTATTTAGTACTAGAGACATAATGTGTTATGTAATGTAATGAATAATCTCAAATCTGAAATACATTATTTCGTTTGTCTAATTCTAATACAAACAACCACCGTCTTCGTGTTCGAGCCGATAAAATCTTTGATTATAAATCCAGAGGTCTAATCCAAATAAATTTAAATGAATCTGTTTTATTTCACTTTATATATATTTTTATTCTTCATTTTAAGCACCCGCTAAACCGCCAAAGCGGTTTGTCAGCAGGTGAATTTAACAATATTAATATAACACAAAAGAACAACTATAACAAGATACCACAATATAGAAAATAGAAACAGAAGAATATCTTTTAAGTAATTACAATATAAAGGCATAAAATACAAAGACAGACAGATATAATACAGGCAAATTACTCATAGTTTTATTATACAGAAGATTAAAACAAAATTCAATATAAAAAATCTTGATCTATTAGCCATTTTTTCAGTTTTTTTTTTAAATCAGTGGTGCAATTCGATTCGTTTTTTATGTTCATTGGCATCTTATTAAATATGGTAGGGACAAGATTAGCGAATGTCCGTTGTCCGTATTTATTTATAATTTTCCGAATGGACAATTAATCTTAATATATAAAAAAAGTCGGGTTAGTTATACGATCTTTGATTTTATGGATTTGTCTCCGCCCCAAATAGCAGAATAGTTTTAAAATCATCGCAAAAATTCACGAAAAAAAGTTATGAAGAAAAATTTGAAAGAACTGCAGCAATATTGTGATAAATAAAATATTTAATAGTTAGTGAATTCCAAAAATTAAAAAAACGTCAATTGTCAATGCGCTAATTGTTTCGTTTTTTAACATATAATGCTATCCCTATTTGTTAAACTAAATGTCAATAGTACAAAAAGGATACAAACGGTGAAGTTTATCTGCACCCCTCCAAAGGAAAAATACGATAATTATAATAAATTTCTATCAAACGTATAAAGAAAATAAAACTCCATTCCCGTAAGTATAAGTGGAAAAGTAAGAAAATCTAAAAAATATAAATCCGTACACAACGCCATCTCTGATATTGACAAAAAAAACACGGACAGTTGAGCATCGATAATTGCTTCGTTGTGTAATTTTTTACCTTAAAAAAACTGAATTAAATTCAACTAATAAGTTAACACAACAGTTATTGATTCTTGGTAGTATATCTCCCAGTATCACCCCACCATCTCCTTCCCCTTCCCACTAACTTCTGCTTCGCAACATACTCCAATTGGGGTTGCCATAGCCTCATTTGCTCCAGATGGGAGCAATTGGGACTCTTGTGTAGTATTCACACAAAAAATATTTCTATGTGATGATTCAGGAGTTACTTTTTTATTTATTTATTTACGGACAAATAGTCCATTAACAATATAACAATAACACGAATAAAAAAGAGATGACAATGAAAGGAGAGTACATATAGATGAAGAGCATTGACAAAATACATATATTATAAAAGTACATGTCGAAGATAACTATAAGTAGCTTGAAGATGGATTTAAAAGGCTTTAAAAAATCTTATTCACTTATATTTAATTGTTACATTTTGTGATATGAGCACTTAAACAAAAGCGACTGAGAAAGTTTTCTGGGGAAGTTTTCATGTCAATGTTTTGCCAAAGAAGACTTTGTTATCCAATAAGAGTTGAGATTCATCTGTTTTGAGCTGTATAACTTCTGAAGAAAACTTGTTATTGGAGACGAACTTGCCAATGACGGTTCTTTCTTGTTTGACGTCCCTAGACACTAGAGCAGTGGTTCAAAACTTCTTAGGAACCTTCAACGGAAGACTGATGAACACTTTGTAACCGGAACAATTTGTACAGTAAATAACATTTCAAATCCTTCAACGCGCAACTCCGCTGCAGTCATTTACAAAAAAAAACATGTTTGCAGTGTGGTGTCAATAAATAATATACAATTTTTACATTAAAAAATCTTTGGGGATACTATGTCTTCTTAGGAAAAGGAAGAAGTGGAAGTTCTGGGAAGGAAAAAGGTATGGTGGGTGGGTAGGAATCTGGGGCCTAATATGTTCAGGAGTGACAGGCGTACAAATCCATGACTCGCGTTGCGGTGCAAAGTGCAAGACTATGAGAGTACAAGAGTTGAGAGAGTCCGGCTAGTGAGTTATAGGTAAGGTCTCCTTCAACTAGTCTCTTCCAATCCAACCCGCCACGTAGTAAGTGGGCAAACGCATTGGCCACTAAGACCTAGACAAACCTAACCCCATGAATCCGGACACCACTCCTAAGCCACCAGCAAACCTCTTGTGGCGACGCGACGTGTGGAGGGTTGTTGGTTATCCAATAAACGGTTTCTGGGGCAGCCGTACCCATACTCGCCTCCAAAACTGTGATTATGTATTAAAAATAGTAGAAAATTTTAAATTTTTGGCTAAGGACAAATACTTCGTTGAAAGGGAGAGACAATCTTATATAAAGACTGATAAATAAATATAATATTAACCACTTAGATATTGCTCAGAAGAGCATTATAAAAACCATACTAAAATTACCCATCAGAACCCCCTCAAAAGATATTTCTAAGTGTTTTGACATTCTAAATTTAAAACAAATATATGCCAAGAATATTCTTATACATCATTTTAAAAACAGAAAATCTCCTAATAAAACTCGGATACATGACACAAGAGCCTCAAAAAAGGATATACGAGATGTTCCAAAATTCAAGACAAGTTTTGGCAAAAGAAACCACATATATCTGGCAACTAAACTTTACAACATCCTTCCTCTAAGTCTGAAAAAGATGGAAAAGCTAAATAAGTTTAAGGAAAAAATCAAAACATGGGTGAAAGAAATTAATGCAGACATACTAGAGAATGTATTAAAAACATCATAGAAACTAAATAACGGAAAATCAAAGAAATATACCTGTCCGCCTCAGCACAGGACCACCTAGTGAGGAGGACTAAGAACAAACAGATGAAATATTTATATACATCATCATATCTTGTAATTCTTATCAAACCTGTAACTTATTTAGTTCACTAATAAAAAAATAAAAAAAATAAAAAAAAATGGATTAGTGCCAACAAAAGAAAATCAAATTATTTTTAAGCATATGGGAAATTTCTTCTTTGAGGCAATAGTGAGTTCAACCCGGGGAGTTAAGCACTTGAATTTTAAAAGGTTGAGAAGGAACGGAGTAATGGCCCATTTACTCACTAATAAGGGAATTGCTGTTGTTGAATGCTATGGGAATTGTAAAATTGTTATAATTAGTACAAATTGTATATGGATAAAAGATAAATTACATTACATGGGAAAACCGCACAACAGTCCTCATAGTCTCAGTCTCAGGGGTGTAATAGTCTCAACTGCTCCCGTCTTGAACCGGTGAGACTATGTATGACACCCCCAATTGGGGTGTGTTTATGTTGTGAGGCTGAAGGTTGTAGGGAGGGGTAGAAGATAAGAAATGGGGAGGATGGAAATTATCTGGCTATTCAGATTTGATCACCAAACACGGTTAAAGCCATTTCAAGCAACTTTTCAATTCTGAATTGTGGTCTTGCAATCAACTGAGAGCTTTACTCTGTAATCTGCCGTAAATATAATATTTATTATTTTAAATGAATACATTATGAAATTACACAATTCAATAAATTTAAATTTGTTTGTGCTCGCCGGGGTTTGAACTCGCGACCTTTGGATTTTAGGCGAGAGGCGTACCCCTCGACCACGGAGGTTTAATTTAAATACTGTTTAATTCAGATCCTGTGAAGTTTTTCAAAATGTTATATACATAATTCCTCTTTTTTTATTTAAGCAAGTTTTTGATTTGTTTTGAAATTACTTGAAATATCCGCTTTCTTTATTGGAAGTGAATTATATAGCTTAGTGGTGAAGTTTTTGTAGTTCCGTTATCAAAAATCGAATAAAATTGAATATGTGGATAAAATGTCGAATGAACATCACCAATTGTTTTTTTTGTTTTGTTTTGAAGAGTTTTAATTTTCAATGTACAATATTTGTTACTTAAATTTTAAATTTTCTACGACCGGTTTCGACTCATCCGTGTTATTCACGAGCAAACTTAAAACTTTTTTTGCTGAAAAAATTATTACAAAGTTTTTTTATGATGCCAGAGTTCACGGTTAGATTGTTCTTGCCCAACCAAACGTACCAGCAAACCTCTACAAACATCCAACTGTTTTTGAAAATATTCAAATGCTTGTAGTACTAGAACCAAATGGACATAATCTCTAACTTATTCCTTTCGCTAAAACCACCATTGACCAATTTTTTTTTTTTACTTTGCAACAAAGATATACAATGCACTTCCACTGGCCACTAGACAAAGCACACATTATTTTTAATATAAATCAGACATCAAGTCTTCGATCATCATACAATACAAATTAAACAGGCACTAAACGATTTTATAAAAATTAATTTATAAATGTTTATTTCCAATTGCACGATGCTGATTGTCTTTCGACTTTTATTTCAAGTGAATGGTAATTGTTGTTATTTTAATTTTTATGGTAAACTGCTTACGTTAAACTGTGCCAACTCTCAACACAGGCGTTCCTAGGGAGACAGGCACAGCACATCACCATTGTAATTAATATTCAATAAAGACAAATAATAAAATAACATGACAACAATAAAATTAGGTGATTAATAATTTATTGAGGTAATTATGTCTGGGAATTACCAAAATAATTAGAAATTCGACAGTCGAAGACGACTTAGTAACAAATGTAGGAAAACCCATATAATTGATTAAATTCCTTGTGGACCACGGCTCTCCCCCCTCCCCGTATTTGTTATGTATTAAACCACAGACTAAGAATTATTTGTATCAGTCTGAAGATGGCTTAAACAAGCTGAAATCGGTTACGGTCAAATAAATTAAAGTGGAAATAAGTTTCGTGTTTGTTTTATTATATTTTATTAAAATGCGTGTATTTGTTTGTTACGCTTTCACGATTTAAAAAATTCTTTGAACAATAGAAAGCTACATTATTCGCGAGTAAAATAGGCTGTAATAAATGCTTACCATCACTGGCGTTATGAAATTGTAAATATTAATATATTATATTTATAATACGTTTTCTGTCCCTAACAAAAGCGAGTTATTGCTAACGTCAGAAGAAAAGCAAAACAAATCGTTGCCATGGAAACAATGTTGATATATTTGCGAGAAATTTTATTTCAGGCGTCGTAGTTAAGAACTGCACCAAATTGGATAATTCTTTTTTTATATTCGTTATTGTCAGGATAAGGTTTGTATAAAACTACTGGAGAGCTCTAACATTATAAAATTTCTATAAAAAAATTGCAATAGATGGCACGCGAGCTGACGAAAGTGGAGGGGCGGAATGAGAACGCGAGAGGGGAAGGGGACGCGGGAGAAGAAGAGGAAGGCGAAAGGGGAACGGGACGAATGGGAAAGGACATGCAGGGATAAACAATTTCTTTATTAAATGGCCTAGCAACGCATGCCGGGTACCAGCTAGTATTATAATAAAAAACAAACAAACATAGTATTTCCTGCTCTACAATTTAGACAGTTTTCAAATTGAGATCCCTTGACACATCACAGCTCACAATCACGTATCAAAACAATGTTAAAAGCAATGTCAGAGAACCCTAACCCTTTTTTTCTAGAAAACCCTTTTTAAGGGTGTAACCGTATTAAAATTCGTCACTTTATTACCTCGAAATCCACAAGCAAGTGGGTGTGAGTGCTGACAATTTCATACGTAAAGCTCTTACGGATTCTAAGAGTTCGTCTATCTTTCTTATTATTTGTTTTGTATCGCTAGTGATTAAATTGTTTCTATTTTTTCTGCAATTCCAATAATGTATTATATTTCTGTTACTGAGTTAACCAAATTTTTAATATCATTTGTAGTGAGTTTTCCATTTTTTTTTGTCAAGGCCATAATTTTTTTTTTTTAGTGAAAACTTCTTTAGCACCGTTGTGATTTGAAATTCAATGGAATGAAAAGTAGCGACACTAAAAAGAGACACACATCTACAGAATTTAGTCTTCGAGAGAGTGAGATAGTATAATCGGTCTCCTCTTTGTGAGGTGCTTCGTAGCCTCCTCACTCTTCTCGATTTTAGTTTTCAGAAAGTTCCACTTCTACCGCGTGTGAATTGCATACTCTGATTTTTTTATTGTAAATACCTAATAAGAGTCTCAGCCGCTCCCGTCTGGAGTCAGTGAGACTGTGGCATCCCCAAATGGGGTATGTTGTGAGGAAGAATATAGTGGGGAGAGGAAGGAGATGGTGGAAAAGTACCTGGATATTCAGATCTGGTCACCAAACAATGCTGGTGGGGAATCTTATTATTGAGTCTAAAGGCTTCGGATATGAACATGTTTTGTATCAAGGAAGCTTACTTATAAGGCAGGCACGCCCAATACGACTAATACGTATGGTAATGTTATATTATCATGAAAACAAGCTTATGGGTCCGAGTGGGAACCTTATGGGAATGCTGCTTACTAATGTCGGCGTCCATGGTCGAGGGGTAAGGCCCTCAATAAGCATTCCGAAGGTTGCGGTTTCAAATCCCGGCGTGTGGAAATAAATCATTTAAAAGTTATTTTAAAATTAATTTACTAAAAATAATATATGGTATATTTGCAACAGGTTCTAGAGTGGAAGATACTCTCAATATCGCCCTGGTGTAAGACCACCGTTCCGAAATGAAACGTTGCTTTAATGGCTTGAGTAGTGCTTGATGACCAGATCTGAATAGCCAGGTTCTTCCTTACCTTCCTCTTTCTTATCTCTTTTCCCTCTCCAAAATCTTCAGCCTCACAGCGTACCCGAATTGGGGATGCCATGGTCTCACTGGCTCCAGACGGGAGAAATATTTGTATTCACATTAAAAATTAATAAATAACGGAATCTTGAATAAAACTGATAAAATTTTCTACCAAACCTAACGTGATCGATGTAAAAAAAACATTTCCCATTTTCAAGGACTAATAAAAATAAATACGTAAAAATAAATGGACATCATTTTCAGTCGTATTTCTTTTATTAGTAATAAAAAATATATTTGCCATTCGACGTCACAAAATAAACAGTTATGTAACAAAACTTATATGACACAATCCAGGGAGGAAGGATAACTATCTTGTTGTATTTTTAACATTATATTGTTATTTTCATCGCACAAAACCTACAATTTTTTTTATGAAGATACACATTGTTTTATGGTAAAAGCAGTAAATTTGAAAGACCTACCTACATAATTTTTTTTACTATCTCTGTATCACTGAAGGCAGTTACCAATATAAGTGTGTTGTTGGCGTGTCAATGTGCCCGAAGTGATACATTTATGATCTTCTTCTTCTTAAGTAGTTTCCTTATCGACCCCTTCTCCAATTTCCATGGTGGACGAGGCTTCTCCACTCTTCTCTGTTGCGTGGAGACTTACGTCCAATTTACAGGGGCAGTCAAAAAGTAATGCCTCCTATTTTTTTGTACTTAAATAAAGTTAGTTACTTGAAAATTTGAATTTGGTGCAATTTCTCAAACCTTCTTCTACAATCTGCTGCAGTAGTATTTTTCGACAACAGGTGGCAGCATTGCAGTTTCTTGCAAAATGGCCGACATCGATGCTCGTATTAAACAGTGTTCTGTGATTTATTCTTCATTGTAAAACGCCCATTCGCATTCATGAAAGACTGAAAAATGTGTAACATGATGCAACAGTCGACGTCAGCACTGCTAGACGATGGATTCGTCACTGAAACGAAGCTGAAGGACAAACACCGCTGGTTGACGAAAAACTGGTTGACGAAAAAGTGACTGCACGCAACATTGAGCGAGTTGATGACATCATTCGTGGTGACCCCAGATAACGACAGATGTCGCATTATTTTCCTCAGTAAAGGCAGTGTTACGAAGATTATTCGACAACTGATTATTCAACAAAAGTTAGTGCAAGGTGGGTACCAAGAAAGTTAACTGGTCAGAGTAAAGAAACAAGAAAGACAATAGCCTCACAACACTTGCAGCGCTTTGTTTCTGGAAAAAATTGTGACCGGAGCTAAATATGGATTAATTTTATTTGATCCTGAATCAAAGAGGCAGTCAATGGAATTGCATCACATAAACTCACCAAGGGCAAAAAAATCAAAACTGTGTGATCGGCCGGGAAAATTACGGCGATGATGTCCTGAACACTGTGTGTATCAGTTGTTAAAAGATGGGCCAAAGCTGTGGAAATGGACAGAGATTATATTGAAAAGTAACAAATTAATCGTCAATAGTGTAGTTTTCAACCCATGCAATTGCATTTTTTTAAATGAGAAAAAAATTAGAGGTATTACTTTTTGACTGCCCCTAGCACAATTATTATTTAGTTTGTCTCCCTGAGAGACGAAAGGTCTTGTGTAAAATAGGAACATCGGAGTTCTTTCAAATCAGTGTAGGTAGCCGTTCTAGCAATTTTCTGTGCAATGCTCTTTATAAAGTTATTATGTTATTTTAGGAGCTATGTTATGTTATCATTGAACGTACCTATTTGTAAAAAATAGAAATAAAATAATAAAAACTGGATTTAAGTCGATAAGAAAATTATGGTCTTCATTCATATTTCATTATTATTACTTATTTCACGAGGTTTTCTCCTACATGGAAATATATATTTTTTAATATTATTGAAGATGAACATAACAATAATAATCTAAACGAAAATATGAAAGAGAAAAAAAAATACAGAAAAACAGAAAAGGTTAATGGTCGCAATTGGGTCTCGAACCTATAATCTCTCGTGCATTTACCAATTTAACATTTTTTTCCATATTATATGCAACTACCCTTTTTATTGGAAACAATCATTCTAAGAATTGGTTTGTAACGGATATAAAATTCTAAAAGAATATTCAATTTTTTATAAGAAAAACTCTCTTTTTATAACTTTTGAAGGTTATTCCCATCAATTTAATATATCATAGAAGAAGCAGATAATAATATTAATCTAAACGAAAATAAGAAAGAGAATAAGACACAGAAATACAGAAAAAGATAATGGTCGCAACTGGATAATTGTAGAAATATTTATGTCGCAGTACGCTATGAGCGAGTGAGTTTCGACATATCTAATTTTAAGTCGCTAATTTTTTAGTCAGTGATTAAAAATATCTTGGCTGCAAAATATACGAGAGTGGACCGGCATTAGAAGTATGGAGGAGCTATTCCGGGCAGCGCAAGGCAGAAATACATTTACCAGAGTGATCGCCAACTCGCGGGAACCTGATAGAGCACACGAAGAAGAATAATATTTAAAAAAATGTTGTTTGATTATTGGGTCGTTAACTCGATATATGTATAACCTCAAATTATTTGTAAACACCCGTTATCAACCAAAACTCATAAACTTCTCAATCAATTTAATTATGACCTCTAAACATGAATGTTAAACTAAACCCATAATAATTTTATTACCGAGTGGTTAAACCAATCGATAATCAACATTGACCTTGCTAACTAAAACTAATTGACCCTTGGGGGCGATTGGGAAACTAATAGTGACCAAAAGAAACTAGATTTTAGGCCGAAACTGAAGTCGAATTTCGGGTTGTGTTCTAATTTCGATCGATACCGAAAAACATTTAAATAAGTTTTAAAAAAACCAAACAGGGTGTTAAGTGACGTACTTGAATTCCTTTAACCAGTGATTTATGTCATTATTTGGAATAAAAAATGTACTTGGTTAAATAAAAATAGTAAAATTTTGGTTTTCGGTAACATTTTTGACGTTTTTTTTTTCAACTTAAATAATTTTTTAAAACCCTAAACTGTTCAATACACCTTTAGGTATTGGAAAGTCAGGGTCGTGGTGAGGGGTTGCGTGGTTGCTCAGCTGAGTATCCGGTGACTACATGTGGAAGAATATTTTATTGTCTACTTTTGAAAAAAATTAAAAAAGGTCACCGGATACAAACATATTATTTACATTTTTTACTGCAAATAATATCAAAAATTTATTCCAAAGAAAAACATATTTCAGATGTTGATTATTAAAATTAGGCTATTTTCTGATTATATGTAGTAGGTACCTATGTACTTTATCGCTGAAATCCTAAAATTTTAAAACTTACATTTAAATTCCTTGGCAGAAACGGGCGGTCCTTTTGATAGATTCTCCCATCTTAACAGACGGATTGCAATCTTTAGAGCACAGGCGTCAGGTGGGAATGCTGTCCTTGTTCTACCGGTATTACAATGGAAGATGCTCCGAGGAACTAGCGTCATTGATCTCCTCGGCACCGGTGCATAGTCGGGAAACACGCCAAACACGCGCCCAACATTTGTACACGGTTGACATTAGTCACATGAGAACGGGTCGTTTTTACGATTCGTTCTTGAGTTCAGCAGCTCGGCTGTGGAACGATTTACCGGCCTCTGTGTTTCCTCCCTCCTAAAACATGGGTCTCTTCAAGACCCATGTTCACTCCTTCCTTTCCTCAAAAAGACCCTTCCACACAGCATCCTCAAAGATGACACAGGCCCCGAGGGAAATTATTTTCCTCAGGGATTCCTGTGTGGAGTTAATGTAAAAAAAAAAATTGAGTTAATTGAACAAGATTTCACGCAGAAAAAATTTCATAGAAATGACTAAACGCAAATAACAGAGAAATGAAATTAATTATGTTTGATGGTCGTATCAATATCACACAAGAGTCACAATTGCTCAAAACTGTTCAGAGCAAGTGGGACTATGGCATTCCCAATTGGGAAATATTTTATGCTGAAGAGAGTGGGGACGTGGAAGATTTGGAAATACCTGGCTATTCTGATCTGATCATCAAACATGGCATCAGCCATGATGACAGTATTTACATTCAGAAATGTTAATGATAAAAAACTACATTGTGCTTAGCTAGGTCAAGTCGCGGCATTCCGAATTTTTACTGTTTTATAACATTTTTCTCTTGAACAATAAGTTTTAAAAAGATAGTGTTATTTTTTTAGGTAATGCCGAAACGGTAATTACATGAAATTTCCACGAAAGACAAAATTCGCTAAAACTTATTAAAAATTCATGGTGTTACTTTAAGACATTTCCCATGAGATTTTTGCTCTGTTTTAAACGAGTTTTATTAAATATTTTCACGGTTTTTAATATTAGCGCGCTCCCTCAAACATTCGTATTTACGTATTTTCCCTTCTTCTTCTTTTTGAGCGCTTACCGCCGGCCTTAATATCGATTTTAACTTACAAATCGTTTATCATTTAATATTAATTTCCGCCGGGAGTTCGTTCTGCCAAAATACTTAATATCTAATTACTAATGCTAACATTTAGATTTAATGACTTGATTGAATATTTATGCCGTTATTTGTTATCAACCGACGAATTGTATTTAAATTATTGATTTTATTGAAGTAAAACTTCTTTAACATCTATCCACGCTCGACACTTTGTGGGTAAAATGATGAATACGTTACGAAAAAATATGAAACGTTACGAAAAATGATGATATGAATCGTTAATCAATGTGAAACGCCAATCGATGTGAACGCTAATTAATGAGTTGTTATGAGTTGAGTTGAGATGAGTTGATGGGAATGTTGAGGGGATGGGGATATTTTTAACCCTGTTATTTAGTCGTGTGGTCGAAAGCACACTCGTTTTTTTTTTTACTTTCCTAATTATTTCTGGATGATAAAATTTTCTGAAATTTACTAAAGCATCTCTAATAGAGAGAATTTTGTGAGGTAGAGTTTAACGGGAGGGGAAGGAGATGGAAAGAGGTAGACTTGTTATAATATGTAGGTCATGGCGGGATGTGGATCTGTGTTCGATATACGGCGGGCGGAGACTTGGAAACGACGATTGTTTTGTACCAAGTTTTTACATTTTTTTTGACTACCACTACTATTCTATAAGAACAATTTGGGATGCGGATATGGGTACCGTCGCCCCGGGAATCATTTATTGAATAACTAACACCCCTGCCATTTGTCAATCCAAGTAGTTCGCTACGTTTGGTGACTTAGCAGGGGTGCCCGGGTTCATGGAGTGAGTTTTTCTAGGTAAAGGCGGCAAATGCGTTGGCCCACCAATCGCATGGCAGGCCGGATCGGGAGAGATTGGTTAAGGGAGACCTAACTGGACTCTCTCGACTCATCGCCTTGCACCGCAATGAGAGGGATGGATTCATACGATCAGAAGTGGATGTACGAATCCATCCCTACAACTGCGGTGCAAGGCGACGGGTCGAAGGATTCTGGCAGGAGAGGTCCAAGACTTTCCCAACTAGTCTCTCTTGATCCGGCCAGCCACGAAGTAGGTGGGCGGACACATCGGCCGCCAAGATCTTGAAAAACCTCATCCCATGAACCGAGGCATCATTTTTTTTTATTTTTTATTTATTTATTCAACGTTCAGAGGGCTTTTACAGTAGTACAATTTGTTTATGACAGATGATTTTTAAACAGATACAGAAATGATAAGAATAAAATAAGATAAAAATGCACACAAGTCAAAAAAATACAAAAATACAGCGATTTGATAAGTTTACAAAAGTACATATATGTTTAGGATTAGGAATAGTTTTGGAATAAGTTTTTTACAAGATCCACAAAATTCGCCAAGTTGATGTTGAATATGTCAACATCACTTTTGTATTGATTTCCCATAGTGTGAAATCTTTGTATGGGAGAGTGGGCAATGTAGTTCCGCTTATGAATGCTGCAGTAGAATAGTGTATTTTGTCGTGTGGTTACTGTCGGTATTCGTAAGTTTATGAGTTGTAGGAGTTCGCAACAGTCGAATTTAGAGTTAAGTATTTTGAATAAAAATGTCAAGTCGTTTATTTTACGTCTGTCTTCTAATGTGTGTATTTTTAGAATATTTAGTAATAGATTATATTTTAAGTCTTCTAGTGGGATATTTAATTTAAAATTTATAAAACGCAGAAATTTTTTTTTTTGTATTCGCTCAATATTATTAACGTGAATTTTGTAAGATAGAGACCAAACTACCGAGTTATACTCAATTTGGCTTCTAACTAGAGATACATATAATAGTTTAATGGCTTCTATGGAATTCAAGTTTTTAGTTGTTCTTAAAACGGAGCCTAGTGTTTTCATACCTTTGTTCATAATTTGGTGGACATGATTGGCGAAACTTAGTTTTTCATCCAAAATGATTCCAAGATCCCTCATTTCCAGGACTCTTTCTAAAGCTGTGTTATTGATGGAATATTCGAATAAAACAGGATTTTTATTTCTGAAGAAAGTCAAGGTTTTACACTTTTCTACTTTTAAAAATAAATTATTTTGAATGCACCAATCTTTAAACTTACTAATATTTGACTGTAGTATTTGGCAATGATTTATATCAGTTATTTTCTTGTATAGCTTGATGTCATCAGCAAAGAGCAATACCTCGACATCATTGAAGCAATTGGTTATATCATTGATGAAAATGAGGAACAAAACCGGGCCAAGGTGACTGCCCTGCGGTAGGCCACTAGTAGCCCAGAAAGCTTTCGACATCCAAGATTTTATTTTGACGAACAGTTTACGATTTAATAAATAGCTAGTAAACCATTTTAGCATGTTACCCCTTATTCCTAGAGCAAATAGTTTTTGGATTAGTAGTTTATGGGATACTTTGTCAAATGCCTTCGAAAAGTCTGTATGCAGTCGACTTGTTTATTTTCTGAAAAAGATTGTAATATGAAGTTTTGAAATATTGTTAATTGTAATGAACCACTTGGGGTGACCCATGGCAAAGGTTATCCAATAAGTCGTTCCCGGGCGGCGGTACCCATAGAAGGCTCCCTAAATGGTAGATACCTAGGTAATTAATAATTTAATTATATTATTTAATTATACATAATTGCTTGCAAACATGTAACTGCAACCCCTTAGAAAATGTAACCAACGTAAAATACCTTGGTGTAATAATAGATAAATTTTTGAGATGGAATGATCATGTCAATATGTTGGTAAATAATACTAGGAGACTTATCTATATCTTTATAGAACTCAGACACATACTAGACAAAGAAAAATTAAAACGGTTTATTTTGCAATAATCCGGTCTATGCTTTCTTATAATATAGTGTGCTGGGGATCCTGTCAAAAGACTTAATATTGCACAAAAACTGATTCTTAAAGTTATGCTCAAGAAAAATGTTTGATATCCAACTAATTTACTTTATAAGGAATGTAATGTCATGAATGTCAAACAACTATATATTACACAAACGCTTTGTAGATTTTTTAATAATATTGATATTTAAGAAAGAACACAGCAAATTCGTATTACTAGAGTTGGCTCTGGTCTGAACTTTATGGCAATTCATACTAATTCTTCTTTTGGTCAAAAAAAATATTTTTATCGGGCTCCACTCATATTTAATAGCCTTCCAGATCATATTAAGTTATCTAATTCCTTGAGCATTTTTAAAAAGACTGTCAAATTATTTGTGTTAGCCGAGGATTGTAAATTGTTTTTCAGTACTTTATCATTTCTAAATTAATATCATATTATTTTGTCTTAACTATTTTTTTTTCATCTTTTTCTTGCTAATTTAATAGCGCAATATATAAATTACATAAATATTTCTCATCTTAATTCTATGAAAATAAATATATTTTTTCTAAAAGTCAAATCTCAACATTATGGTCACCCTACAGCCTACATGCTTTCATTGTAATGTTGCCTTTAGCTAATTAGTTACTAATCATACTCATAATCTGTAAGAAACATACAACAATATTGTTCTTCAATAATTGTATTATTTTTGTGTTATTTTATTAAATTGTAGAGCTGTTAACCTCAATACAGGCTTGAGCTAGTGAGATTATAAACTGAATTGTTAACATTAGACCTAGGTACCATGTAAAGAAACAAATAAATAAATAAAATTAAAAAATACGGCACGTTCTAGAGTTTCAGCTGTTTCAAAAAGCGCTTGGTCTGTCAGACTCTACCAGGAATACGGAGGGTTAACGCTAAACGGTTTTATGGTTAGCTTATTCGCTAGTATTTTTTGTTCCGTAAACTTTCTCCAACAAAACGTTCCTTGTATTTTAAAGTTACCAGTCTTCAGGGAGTTCAAGGCATAAAGTTGACTACGGTGTAATTTTACTCCCGGCGCCTTAATTAAGGGCTAAATTATCCTTTAGGGTAGCTTGATCAACAGAATAACAACATACAAAAACTCTCCCTTGAGAATCAGAGAGAATTTTAACCTGTTTTCGTTAAATAAAAATTGATATAAATAATAAAACAATATTTTTTTATATTGTAATTTTGATCAATTCTCACATCACCTACCGCAACTAAGTGGATACCTCAACACAGGTTCTCCTAATGTGGTGTTCGCGAAACACATAATTTTATTTTTATTAAAAGGCAAATAACTTTGTTTACATCACTTAATTTTTAAAGTAAAACTTCTTTACGCATGCTCGACTTGGGGGATAAGCTGGTGAATGCGAAAAGGGTGATACGAACGGTAATCGATGCGAACAGTGATCGATGCGAACGGTGATCGGGCGAGGCGTACATACTGCACAACTAAGTTAAGGCGTACATACTAACCCAAGGTCGTAGGTCACCCCAAGGTCGTAAGTCCTCCCAAGGAAAGTAGGTCACCCAAAGGTCATAGGTCACCCCAAGGTCGTAGGTCACTCCAAGGTAGTAGGTGACCCCAAGGTCATAAGTCACTCCAAGGAAAGTAGGTCACCCCAAGGTCGTAGTCATAAGTCACCCCAATGTCATATTATGTTCTCTTTCATCGTAAGAATTAAAGAATTTCTTCTAAACTCTGATCATTTTGTGTGTCACTATTTTTAATGAAGTCTAATAAAATTAGAAATAAAAAGAACGTACCTACCAGACAACTAAATATCAAAAACAAACAAGTGAAACTAGTCCTGACACGACTATGTGCGCGGACGCAGCAAAATGACACTTCGTCGCTCGCAACTCAGTGCACCTATGTCCGATCGCATCACGAAACCTCCTGAATTCAGTTTCGGTTTCGGCCGCAGTTTCGGCTGGATGGCAGCCGAAACCGAAATAAAAAAATTCGGTCGGACACTACTTATTTAGCATCAATGTAAATACTCCAATTTAATCTGGCTTTACTTACGCTGCACCTATTTGGGGCCACGCAGCTCACACTCACATAAAAAACTACAAACCCTGCAAAACAAAGCCATTCGACTTGCGTTGAATGCGCCGAAATGGATCAGGGTTTCCACTCTTCACAATGACACAAACATTCCTCTGATAAAGGATTTAATTGTTACACATTCTGAAAAATTTTATGCTGGATTAGCCGGACATAAAAACCCCACCATAAATTCTCTCGCTACATATAGTGAGAATGAAACGTTTAAATACATTAAACCCAAGAATATCCTCCGCAAGGAGTGAAATCCTGCCTCAAGTTGCAGAATAGTTATTAAGTTTCATTTTCCCAAAAACCATTTTTAAAAACAAATTCCAAGTAAAGTATCTTTAGATAATCCATTTAGTCATTACGTTAGTCAGTAAACGCAAGTTTAGGAACTCTGAGCATAAATAATATCCAAATCCAAAAATCACTCCAATTAAAACGTAGGTGTTAAAAAACTTATTTTTGACTATGCAATTTTAGCACGTGAAATTTTAGTAGACGTAACCCTCTCCAAGTGTAATAAATTTCGTTCATGTGTAATTTAATTCTGGTGGTGTAAATATTGATATGTGAAATTCACGCCTGTGAAATGTTACGCCTATTACTTACACCAAAAGTCTCCTGCCTAAAGATTTGACCCAAAACTTATCAACAAAGTACACACAATTTGAGTATTAAATTTTTGGGTACACACCGTTCGCCAACCCTCTTTGAGGTGACTGAATCCTAAAGGATCATGGGGCTTGAATTTAAAACTTATTTCGCGTGGGCTTGTTTAGAAATTATGACCTTTGAAGATAAGAAAGACCTAGCACAAGAAAGGGGCTTATTCTGCCTGAGCTATTTACCCGTTTTAAACCGACACTTCCCTTGCCAAATAAAACATTGCCTCAATTTTGATATATTTCTAGCCAAGTCAAAAATTGTTCGGAGAATTAAATTTGAGAGCGGAATTTAAACGTTTGGTAATTAAATACGTGAGGAAGGAATGATGGAAAATTAAGGAAGTCGTTGCAAAGTAGTCATAGTTTATATGACTGCAGGTAATGCCGTTTTAATATAGTATTTTATGAGGCTGAATGTAGTGCGGATGAGAAAGAGATGGGGAAAAGAAGGCGAGAAAGTGACTATTCAGATTTGATTACCGAACATATCTAATGCCATTTCAATTCACCACTCTGGAACGTGCCGCAAATACACCATTTATTATTTTTAACATATTTAACAATCGAATAAATATTTGCCTCAAACCTTTTATGGCAACATTGTATGAATAAAGGTGCTAAGTACCTAGTTTGTAATTTTAATTTTCATTATTACCAGCATGCCCGTGTTAAACGCTTTCGAGCAGGAGCTCATTACACTGCGGGTGATTATAACGATGTTTTATAAAACATTTACATAGAACTTAAACGCTGAAATTGGTATCGCTACTTTTTGTCTATTACTATCAGAAACAGTTTACATTTAGTTAGGAACCTTTGTGTGTTCAACGGTTACTTTGTAGGCAAATTTAGGTAAACATACACAATATACATATGTAAATTATTTGCTTGGTTTCTCGGGCGCAGATTTCCTATATAAAACTTGTCACGTGCTAACCTTTTAAAATAAATATTTAAATTCAAAGATTTTTCAAGCAAATCATAACTGTAGTATTAGAAAAAGTTGTTATATCACAGTCAGAAAATCTTAAAGAAATCAGCACAAAGATCATCGATACTTTTAGGGTCATTGATTTTTTGCCCTCATAATCCAAGTTAGTATGTACACCCAGTTTGTTAATTTTCATTGATTTTGCTTAGTATAAAAATACTTATGATTATAAAATTATTTTTTATTAAAGTTTAAATATAAATATAAGAATTGTCTTTATTTTTTTATACTATATATTTTTATTACTTTACTATATTTAACACATTTATATATTTTACCCCTGCTAAGTGGCCAAACGTATATTACTAAAATATTTGATATTTCTAACCGAATTCCTCTGGAAGTTACAAATTCATCGTCCAGAAAAATAAAATCTGGTATTTACCCTAAATTTTGAAGTTTACCGATTTTTCAATAAGTTTTAAGTAAAATATTTTATAGGTAACGAACCATTTTAATTCATCTTAAATATAAATAATTACATCCAATCGGTATCCGCCTGAAAAAAAATAATAGTTACGAATTCATCGGAATTAATTAAAATGTGAGCTTCGAGAAAACCTCCGTTATTAGTCTTATGGCGTTCGTGCATGTGTCAATAGCTGATGTTTAAAATGTATACCCCAATTGGGGTTGCCATGGACTCACTGGCTCTAGATGGTTGAGAGCAGCTGAGACACTTGTGCGGTATTCACATTAATAAAATACTAACTGGTTTTATAGATTTTAAAAATAATTACAAATCATTATTTAAAATGAGAATTTCCTCAAGGATCCAACCTTGGACCTTTATTTTTACTAACCATTTTTCGAATGAAGGACTCAATTTAGAAGTAAGTATTAATAAACGAGCAAAGCTAGCGGTCGGCAATGGAATTCTGATTCCAATCTTGCTACATGGAGGACTGACTGAAAGCAGAATAAATAATGTCCATGACCCCTGAGTGAACTTTCCACAAAATTTACGTGGGCAAGGATTGAAGATATCCTTAATCCGTTATTCGATCTGAGCTGAGCTAAGTGATCAAGATTCAAGATAAAGAAACAGTAAATTTTGTGATGTAATAAAATTACATGGTAAATGAATTTCGGAAATATATTGTATGATATGCAGGTGGACAAATGGAGGAAGACATAAGATACTACACCATCACGCCGTTTGACAACAGGAATAGGAAGAAAGGATGGACCGCCAAATAAAGCAAAAAGTATACCAATAGAGAGCTGTGTTGGGTTATATCTTCTTTTCCTGCACGAATAATAAATGGTATGCCTTTTGAACTTTCATCTTAAAAGTACAGAGTGCCCATTGTGAAATGCCTCGGAAATAAATTTCTGTTCCGATCCATTGAATATTCACTACTAGAAATCGCACTTTCAACTTAAATGTGTTAAAGTGTAATTTCAACACTTAAAATAATCTTCAATTTAATCGGTTGAAAAAACTTCTTCTTGCTCTAAGAGAGTGTTTAAAGTTCAACTGATGCAAAGTGGTACTTCCATTAAATCACTCGTTGAAATGGCAATCAACTTAATGATGAATTCAAGTTAATTTAACACAAAGTGATTTGTTGTACTTCTCATATACATGGCGCTTTTCAAACAACTGTAGGGCTTTCGATTTAAAGTAATTTGACATATATTCACATTAAATTACCCGTTCATTCTTATTCTAAAAATACCTGCACCGAATATGAATTAAACTTACTTAATTAATGGAACGCTCACACTCTTTTAACTAGTTCACATTTATTCATCATATAAACATTTCTTCAGTCTCATTTTCCGTCTCATATGAACAATTCTTTTATACTTATTCTTGACATAGCCCGACAGGTGTATGTGATTCACTTTACCTACAGTGTTATGCCTTGCCGCCACATCAATAGTAGTATCGGAAAAAAGTATCGTACTCGTAAAAATATTGAAACAAAAGTATCGATACTTCAATGTATCGAGTTCATTTCATTTTAACTCTGACCGGGCTAACTACATATCAAACACCCCCCCCCCCCCCCTCCCTAGGATCAGAATTTTCAAATTCAAGTACCTATTTTAGTTAGAAAAGGTAAAGGACGACGTAGTGAAATGAAAAAAGAAATAATCATATGTGTGCACATATAATCAATGTAAATTGCTATCTTAGGTACTCATAAAAAAGTGTAATGTTTTTATGTATGTATATTAACAACTGCAAAACTAAACGTGCGTAATTAAATAAATAATTAAACACAAACTAAAAAGTAAATCAAAATTTTTATTACACCTTTTTTTCTCTACTTTGTGTTTTGGCAGGACAGTCCAGACATTTTAGTGTATTAAATTATTTATTTATTACTTTACAAGTATGGACATTATTTTTTCTTATCACTATTCTAGAGTCTAAGAGGCTTCTGAGTTGACACAGAATTTTTTTGGAAAAAAAATTTATATTAATTTGAGTGACAATGAAAAAATGTAAAATTAAAATAAACATTTTAATCATAAAGATATAAATCAAAATCAGATTTTTTTCACCTGATGGTGTTTTTCACTAACTAAATATTTAGATAACAAAATAAAGTTACTTTTGTTGAATTATAAATAATATTCACTTATGTTAACTTAAAACTAAGTTATTGTGAAGCCTGTGAGACTCCACGTCCATACGTAAAGCATACATAATTAAACTAGCAGTTAAAAACCCGTTCCGCAGGTTTTCGCTGCTAGGCCCTGCGGCCGCTTTTGCCTCGACTTCGTCAGGTTGGTGTTGGTAACCATTGACTATTTTATAAATCCAATAGGAACTGGTTTCAGAAATAGCCCGTTCTTCGGATCCACTGTCAATCAGTCAATTAAGTGATAGCCAGTCACCGGGGCAAAGTAACCGGGACGGGAATAGAACAAAATCATGTTTTTATAAAAAAAATTTACCCGGAAAGTGCGTTGCTCTCCCGTAAAGCCACCAATTTTGACTAAATTTCCAAGAAGCGAGGAGCCGCGCATAAGTTTGCCCGCTCTTCTCCCCCGTTCGGAATCCCCACAAGCACGATTACAAAAGTGCAAATGCTTAGGCCCGCCCTATGTTTTACGCACAATAAAAACCAATTACGAATCATTTAAAGTTTCAGTGTTCTGCCATACAAATTTAATATTTAATGATTTATTCAACTTATCACTATCTTCGGAGACTTTGTGAGGCGAGATACAAAATGCTACACAAATAATGATTGATCGATCTTAAAGAGGCCTAAAATGCTCGATAAAAACTATCTAAAATGAGTTGAAAATAACCCCATAGCACGTTCCACATTAATACCTTTTTATTTAGGAATGAGTTGGAAAAGATAGTTAGGTAATGTCAATGGTAAATCGTCTACTTGGATTTCTGTATTGAGTCACAAAACCATTAAAATATAAAAACATATACACATACATAACAATACACATATCGAAATTCGCAGCACTCGTGAGTTTGGAGTCTAATATACGAAATTCACAAAAAAAGATTCAAATCATTTTAAAAGCTTTTTTGTACTCTTCAATTTCTAGACATTCAGTTTTATTTTCTATGTACATTCATACATATATTTTTTTTTTGCTTTGTTCCGGCACAAATTATAGTATAAAATAACAAATGTACATAGAAAATTAAATTTTCAGTTTAATAGAGACTAACTCGACATTAAGACGAAATTAGACAAATTAAATAATGAACGTCGGCGTCATGACAAAAATACCACCAAATTTCTTTTCAAAATTGTATATAACCACGTAGAATCCTACCACTTAGCCACAACCAAAATCAATATCAATCCCCGTCGAATAAGAAACCTGAAACTTTCCATATTCCTTTCTAAAGAACCAACTTATACTTATTCAAACCTCACGTGCGAATTTGTTGACAGCATTATAAAATACACCATAGTGGCGAAGTTCTTGACAAATTTAGAAAAATCCGCAGAACTTACCAAATTTCTCGGAACTCTTTATTTTCACCTGACTTCACTTGACCCAAAGATTATTTTATCTTATTTTTGTTGCTGTTGTTTTGAATACTTATTGTTTTATTCTTGAATATTGTTGTAAACCGTTATTTTAGCCCCCTGTCTCTTGTGTACATTATAAATTAATTTAAAAAATTTAATTCAAAACTGTTGAAAGTGTTTTTGGTCCTTTATGAAACATCCTGAATATTCCTCCATTTATTTCAAGCCATTGAATTAATCAGTTACTTAACCAATTCGCAACTTAATCGCAGGCACAATTAAACTTTCATCAACGCTTTTCTTCTGTGCAAACATTGTTTTTTGCGACCACGCTACTTTGGACTTTATAATTTCTTTAACGAAATCTTTGGCTATATTTGTTGAAAGTTTTTAGTTAAACATAATTAAGGATGAAACTGTCTTAAGGCTTTGTTCATTTTCTTGGTAGTCGTTTCGGGCCTCGTAAACTTTTGTTGCCTTTTTAACCGTGGTTTTATGTTAATTTATTGTCAAGATTTTTCAAAGAATTTTTAACAAATTTTTGTCTCTTATTTCTGGAGGATAATGTAATCTATATTTTTATGTTGATGACTAGACAGAAATATTTAGTTTGAATATTTTTAAGGTCGTTGATGTGCTGATTTTTTAACAGAATTATAAATTTAATGATGTCATTATATCTAAGCAACTTTTGAAATTTCTGTCATCTTCAAATTATTTTTTTTACGTAGTTAGCCTGGGTGTTACGAACTGTATAATTTGCTTTTATTTTGTTGAATGAAATATCAAAAGATTGTTTGAAAAGAATCTTTTACTTACCACCTGACTAGATGATTTGCACGAGTAGCAACAGGTTTGTCCATTAGGAAATGTTGGTCGTATGAATGAATTAAGAGTGCCGAGACAGAGTTGCGTGGCGGTATATCCCCCCTGCCTACTTCTATCGAGAAACGGCAGTTATGACCAGTTTGTTCATCGTTAAAAAAAACTGCAATTGATGAAAAATTTATTCATAATTACTAAAGTTTATAAAATTAATTTTTGTTAAATGTCTTTTTAAAAACCTTATTTTGGTTTCGTTTTCACCAATTGATCTAGAGTTTTTAATTTATATTTTCATGTGAATACTAGAGTCCCAGCTGCTGCCGTCTGGAGCCCATGAAATTACAGCATCTCCAATTGGGGTATGTTGTGAGGTTGAAGGTAATGAGGAGGGGAAGGAAATGGGGGAGAGGAAGGTGGGGAAGACAACTTGGCTATTCAGATCTGGTCACCAATCATGGCTAAAGCCATTTCAAGAAACATTTAGTTCTGAATGGTGGTATTATACCAGGGCGGTGCTGAGATTATCTTCCACCCTGGAACGTGCCGCAAATGTAGTGTATATTATTTTTAATGAATTATTGACTTATTGGATTCGATCTCGCGAACTTCGGATTGTGAGTCATGAGCCTTACCCCTCTACAAAGGAGGCCGTCAGTAGAGCAAATATAAAAAAGTAATATTTATAAATGTAGCTATAAAAACACATTACATGGTTAACACTCCTGCAGCTAACTGGGGCTGAAAGTAGACCCCAAAACTATTATCCTTCTTATATCGTATCGCTTTAGTGATCATCAATTTGACCCTATCGCCTTATATAAACGCAGAAAAATCTCTGATGCATTATTCTTATACAAAATCACGAACTGCCTTGTTGATTAATCATATCTGTTAGAAAATATTGCATTTCGTTGACCCAAACAAAATACCAGATCGAACGACTTATTTAGAATACCACACAGTAAATCCAAATACGCACAAAACTCTGTAATAATACGTATCTGTGAAACTTACAATGCCTTACGAGATGTAGACATTTTCAACCATGACTTGAAATCATATAAAATGCAGCTTAATACATTAAATATTAATAACTTAAAATACTTTTTTTTTCTTTTTTGTGAAAATTTATAATATTATTATCCTATCCATAACTTTACGTTTTTTCTTTATTACGTTTTATGTTTTTCTTTTTTATGTTTTTCCTTAATATGTTTATTTTTTGTCACATAAGTTGATCAGGTAAAAAAAAAACAATATCAAAATTTTAACTTAATGGAACTTAATTGGTCTACAACATATGAATGTTCATTGTTATATTATCATTTTGAATGACTGTTTGTTTCCTAAATAAATAAACAAATAAATAAAATATCTACTTAAATACATGAAATACATTTTTAGTATTTTAGGTATTCCTGCGTAAAGGATTAATACATAATGTTCTGTTTAAAAAAATGTGAAAAAATCGTTGATCACAGGAAAAAATATTTTGTCAAATATAGGTAATATTCCCTGCCCAATAAATGGACAAATAACAAAAAAATATTAAAAAGGGATTTCTATGGTTTAAATGCCAATAAGACAGAAAAATTCATGGGGTCATCGGCCGACTCACATGATTACGGACGTTATGTTTGGCATCTTAACCTGTCGAGAGTTATAAGTAGGCACTACACATTTGTTTAATACTTTTGAAAAGTCTTTTGTCATCTTTTGCCGATATTGGAATGTTCATGAAAAATGTTAATGAAGTAATTGTCAAGTTCACATTACCTTAGTCAACGATTTCAAATAACACAACCTACCGTAAAATATTCTAACCCAAACTAAACCAGCCAAAAAGGGAACAAGTATATCGCTTACCAAACTCAGTTCTTAAACTTTTCAAATAGACAATTTATAGTAACTTATGTTCACTGGCAGATTACACCTTAACATTTTGAGTGTAGACTTGAGAAGTGTAAATTTGAATTGATTTAGATAAACGAGGCTCATTGTGAAATCCCCACCCTTCCTCATACTTTCTAGACTTGATCTTTTCTCTACATTTTTGTTGAATAATGAACGAATTTAGCCTTTTTCACGATCTTTCAGAGATTGCGAGTTAATACAAAAAGTATTATGAAAAACACTTATTATCATTACATAATCAAATAAAATATTAAAAATTTCAAGCAACCCCCCAAAAAAAGAGCTGATGACCTTGAAACGCCTGAACAGATTATCATGAATTGTAGCTAAGACCCATTGCGATCATTCAAACAACAACAAAAACCGCATTATAATCGGTGAATTCGGTTAGGAGCTACGATGCCGCAGACTGACACATAGACAGACAGACAGACACAAAGAAATTCAAACTTATAACACCGCTTTTTGCGTCGGGGGTTAAAAAGTATAAGAGTTTTATATTTTGTGGTTATGAAAAGTTGGATTCACAGCCCTTCATAAATAATTCAAAGGAATATAAAAGCTATGTAGATAATTCAATTTGAGAGGCGATCCCGCCGCCCCGGGGAACCAACATTTATTGGATAACCAACACCTCTGCCATATTTCGCCCCAAGTGATTCGCGACATTTGGTGACTTAGCGGGGGTGGTCGGGCTCATGGGTTGAGGTTTATCTAAGTCTAACTATTTTCTGCGTGGCATGCCAGATCGGGAGAGACTAGTTGAGGGAGACTATTTGGCCGCTGCAGTAGGACTCTATCGACCCATCGTCTTGCACCGCGGTAGGAGGAATCGATTCATACGCCCATCACTTTTGATCTATTGGCCCCTTAGATTCATATTCACCCCTCATACGCTACCATTCCCAGAACTTCAACAAGTAAGTAACATAAGCTCTGAGGGAAAGCTATTGTAAAAAAATCCGTAAAGTGAAATGCAATTTGTATTTTTTCAATACGTTCTCATGAACATCTATTTACCTAATTTAGTCGGTTAAAAAAAATTGCGGGTTGAAATCGAACAAAAATAAGTTTTTTTAATGTTGCAGGTAATCAAATACGATGTTTCAAAAAATGCTCAAATGAGTGGGGTATTTCATTGTCACCTTGGAAAAGCGAACTGTGGTATTACTGTTCAAATTTTCATATTTTATCCCTTAGTTTAGTTGAGATAGTTCACCAAAAGATAATTTAGGTAGTTTTGTTATTATTACGAACGCAGGTAGAAGAAATGAAATTAAGAATTATCACAGTTGAAAAAGTATCTTGCCTGGGCCTATTGTGGAATAATATTTAAAACAAATTTTAAAACTTTAGACGTATAATATTACGAGGAATGGTTATTGTTGCACTAAAAATGCTGTTGGAAATTGTGGTGTTCGGAACGCAATTTTAAACAAATAAAAGTTATAGATATTTTCACTGTTTTACAGCAGATATCTCGTAATATTCATTTATTTTTTTACGTGGCACCTTACAAAGCTTTACAAAGGCTTTACGCCATACAGATAGAAGATATATTTAGATACATTTCATATCGTTACTCGGTTGGGAAACACTGTAGGGTTGATTAAGAGAGGGGCTGTCAACACAGATCTTGAATAAGATGAGATTTATTGACCGAAGAGAGAAGCTGATCCTACAAAAGTAAAGTTCTTTTTTGTTTTACATTAGATCCACAGAGAAGGCTCCGAGAAAAATGATTTCTCTCAGGGCCTGTGTCATCTTTGAGGATGCTGTGTGGAGGGTCGTTTTAAGGAAAGGAAAGAGAGGAAGTTCTGGGAAAGAAACAAGTATGAGGAGTGAGTAAGAAAGAATCCGGGATTCAGTGTGTCCAGGTCATTCGCCGTCAATACCCAGGCAAACCTCACCCCGTGAACTCAGGCAACCCTGCTGTTTGAGGTGACCCATGGCAGAGGTGTTAGTTATCCAATAAGTGGTTCCCGGGCGGCGGTACCCAAATTGATTGAAGACAACATTAGCGGCTATCAAACGAATACTTGAAACAGAAAAATCGAAAAAGTTTCGGTCGCATCTAGGAATTGATCCGAGGACCTCCTTGCTGGTGCTCTGCTCTAACCACTTAGCTAATTCGATCCTATCCCCTTTGGTCATATTTAGATGCATCATACATACTTCGCCTAAGAACTTCCAACATTCTTAATTTTATTTCGTGAAATTCTTGACTAAGTTTATGTCTTAGTAGTTGTTTAGTAATAAAATAAATTCTCTTTCAAAGTACATTCGGGGAGGTTTTTTTTAAAGGTTACCGTTTATATAAAATAACGTAAATTAGGAAACTCAATATAATTCCAACAAGATTTTTTTTTAACGGGCTTGCAAGTAGTCGGCAATGTCGCATTCTTTTTTATCTCTAAAAAAACACAATAAATCATCTTAAACTTAACGACTGTACATGGAATTTTTATACGAAATCTGTGAAATAAAACGAATTAAGTTCGGAGTTTCCACTGGAAAAATTGTGAAAAATAATAAAACTTTACCACAAAAACCAGATAAATCAGTTAAATGTTACGAAGAAATGTTACCTTTTCGAAGAAAATTAAAAATTATTTCCAAATGTATAGGTACTTAAGATGTAAATACACTGCTTACTGTAAATACAGTTAATCTAGAGCAGACACCTGAAAAATCACGGGATGTTATGTTAGTAAACACTACGAAATTTAAACAAAAGAAATACACGTTTGATAATGATTTCACTTTTCAAGGCTCCTATTGGTTGAGATATGAAACGGAATTGACGCTTGGTCTGCGCTCATTGGCCGCTTTGATTATGACCTCACTTTTCAAGGCTCCCATTGGCTGAGATTGTTTTGGTAAAATTTCGCTTCTACCGCGTGTGAACTGAACTCGATTTTTTAAATTTTATTTATTTTTTAAATTAAATAGATTTTTTGTATCGATGTATAATGCATGAAGAAGTCGGGGACGCCCGAGGAAGACATGGCACGATCAAGTGAATCAAATACTTGAGTTAGCCCATGTCAAAAATCAGAATAATAGAAGAGTATAGTATTAGTAGTATAGTATAGTCAGAATAATAGAATGTATGAGGCGATGTGTGAATGTGAGTGAGGCAAAAAGTGTGTGCCAAGACCGAGTTGTTTGGCGGTCCGTCCTCTCTGCCTACCCCTGCGGGGAAACGGCGTGATGGTTAGTTAGTTAGTTAGTTACGTATAATGTACTTATAAAAATATTGTCTTATGACAAACGTAAAAATATAACAAAAAACTAAGGGTCGAGTTTTTTAGTACGATATTGGGTCCAGTTCACGTAAAAATATTTACAAACGATTCTAAATTAAAAATAATAAAAATTAAATATAAAATAAGATATAACAACACGAGTAAATCACAATACATAAGAAAACTTATAAACTAAGTAATAAATTTCAAATAATATTCACTAATAAATACCTACATCTTAACTGAACACACACGATTAATTATCAAAATTAATGGCATGCAACTGCTCGGGATTCATAGCAACAACATGATAACTTACAATATGATACTTAAAATTATTCAATGTTGTCTAAGATATATTTTTTAAATATTCTTAAATTCACGAATATATCTCCATATCATAAAAATTCTTATTAAATAGGCAACATGCTCTGAATATAAAAACGTTTTGTCCGAGATTAGTAAAACATTTATGAATATGGAAATATTTGGTTGTAAAAAACAATAAAATAACTTTAAAAAATCCTGGAATTCAGAATAAGTGTTTTGATTTAAATAACTTTAGGTACTTTAAGTAAACAAATCTGAATAACACAACCTCTTCCTTCCCCTTCAGCATTTTATTTATCCTTAAGTTCTACAGGATCGAGGCATCATCACCTGGAATCGTACAAAATGAATATTGTAAGCCGTGGTAGATTAAGTGAATTTAAATTATGTTCCTACAATATTTATTTTCTTCACTAGCATTAATTATGAAAAGGTTAAAATATGTTGGTTTCTCACGGTTGGTTTATTTATTATTTTTTATTTACCACCGATGCTATTTTTAATGTCACAATAACTGCCTGCTTAGGTTAGGTAGTTGTGAATATGTGTTATGTTTTTTTATTGACAAAAATTATATTGTTTAGAGCTCAAATGCAAAATAATGAACGTAAGTAACACAAAGAAAGGAAATATACTAAGAGACAGAATAAAATGAAGGTAACGGTAGCAACTGGGAATCGAACCCAGGATCTCTGTCTTATCGACAGAACGCCTTAACTAACTCGGTCAATGGGACCTAATTAATTTACCTAATAATATTAGGTAAATGAATATTAGGTGAATTAATTTTTTTTTATATGAATACCGCGCAAGAGTCCCAACTGCTCCCGTCTGAAGCCAGTGAGACTATGATATCCCCAATTGGGGTATGTTGTGAGGCTGAGGGTAGTGGGGAGGGGAAGGAGATAGGGAAGAGGAAGGTGGGGAAGTACCTGGCTATTCAGATCTGGTCACCAAACACGGCTAATGCCATTTCAAGGAACGTTTCAATTCTGAATGGTGGTCTTATACCAGGGCGATACAGGGAGTATCTTCCACTCTGGAACGTGCCGCAAATATATAAATAATAATATAAATTAATAAATTGTGAAATAACACAAATTAATAAAATAAAATTTATTTGCCACGCCGGGATTCGATCCCGCGACCTTCGGTGTGCGAGTCAAGCGTCTTACCGCTGCGCTACGCCGGTCGTCAAATGGATGGGTATAATCTTATATAACTTTAAAAACTTGGGGCAGGTGGATGAGTTTGTGTATCTGATGAGTTTGGGTAGTATATTTACGAGAGAAGGGAAGGCTGATAGAGACATTGAAAGAAGGGTAAATGTAGGTAACTCCATCAATGGAAAGTAAGCGAAGCTAGCAGCCCACAGAGGAGTGCTGGTACCTGCCCTGATAGCAAGTGAGGCATGGAACTGGCAGAGGAAGGATGAAAGTAGACTGAATGCTGTTGAAATGAGGCATATGTGTATAACCAAGTATATGATTGTGTGAGAAATGTGGAGACCCGCAAAGAATGCAAGGCTGATGTAAGCGTAATGAGTAAGATTTAAAAAGAGAAGCTCAGATGGTTGGGGCATGTAGAGCGAATGAACGAGGAAAGGAGTGTAAGGAGAATATACGATGCAAATGTGAATGGTATACCATTCATGGACCATGGGCGTAGCCAGCTTTTGATTATGGTGGGGTAAAAAAATAAAAATCTAAAGTAGGTTCCGAAAAAAGTAGGCTTCTACAACATATTCATGCTTTAGATTCTATGAATATGAACCAAAGTAGGAACCAGTGTATGAAGTGCTGTAAATTTGAAAACGCAACTCGGTCGACAATCCCAGAGGTCATGCATCGGCCAGCCAGGGTGCGCCTGACCAAGTGAATCAGTTACTTGAGTCGGGCCATGTCAAGAGTCAGAATAATGGAAGAGCATGTATGAGACGATGTATAAAAATGAACGAGGCAAGGAGTGTGTGCCAAGACCGAGTTGTTGGAGGTCCGTCCTCTCTGCCTACCCCTGCGGGGAAACGGTGTGATGGTTAGTTAATTAGTTAGTTAGAGTTAATCAATAGTTCCATGTCAACCAGACTTCTCTTCATATTAACTTAAACCTTCAAAAGTTACGGTTATTATATCGTACGTATTAAGTGATGAGTTTCGCTGCATTTCCCAACAAAGATATTAAGGGCAAACAATAGCACAGTTGAAGTTCCCTTGTATTTGGATTAAGTTCGGCTTGAAGCGAGCAACTATACTACACGTGTTCAATGTTCATGTCTCGAAACTTGTGAACTTTAGTTGAGGAGGTTGCATGAACTCTGTTGTTTTACATTTGTGAGGAAACCATTATTATACCCGCCGGAACCTTCGGTGTGGATTCAGGACACAATTTAAAATGAAGCCTTGGGAATATTATTGTTTTATATTTGTAATCTCATGTTTTTCGTGCCCACCTACCTACATCATATTATGTCCTTCTTAATTGCGAAGTGTATCTTTGTGTATATTGTTTCGAATATTTCAAATCCTAAAATTAATAGAACCTTTTTTTTACATGACCTCCACACAGGAGGCCCTGAAGAAATTAAGTAAATAAATGAGAGGAGAGTTTTGGAAAGGTAAAGGGTTTAAGGGGTGGGTAGGAATCTGGGGTTCAGTGTGTCTTGGTCATCCACCTCCCAGACCTCGACAAACCTAGCCCCATGAACCCTGGCACATCTGCTAAATCACAAAACTTAGCGAACCACTTGGGGTGACCTATGGCAGAGGTGTTGGTTATCCAATAAAGGTTGCGGGGACGGCGGTACCCATTCCCGCCTCCCAAATTGTTAACAATTTTTAAAGTGAAAACGTGGCGATTTGAAACTTGATGAAATGAAAAATATGTCTTGACCCATCGCCATGCACCGCAGTGGAAGGGATGGTTTCATACGTCCCTTACCCCTGGAAACATTGACCCCTTAACTACCCACCCCTCATAATTTTTTCCTTTCCAGAACTGCCTTTCCTTCCTTTTCCGTAAAACGCCCCACCACACAGCATCCCCAAAGATGACACATGCCAGAGGGAATTTTTTCTTCAGGGCCTCCAATGCCAACTTACACGCGGTAGAAGTGAAAAATAAAGTAGACAAGGATGGGTAGGCTACGAAGCATCACCCAAAGAGAAGACCGATTATAATATCTCATTTTCTCGCAGTATAAATTCTGTAAATATATGTGTTTGTCTATTTTTAGTGTCACTATTTTACGTTTCACCGAGTTTCAAATAACAACGGTAAAAAGAAGTTTAAACTTTTTTTAAATCAGCGTGCAATTCCCACGTGGTAGAAGTGAAACCTTCAGAAAACTAAAGTAGACAAGAGTGGGGAGGCTACGAAGCACCGCACAAAGTGGAGACTGATTTTACTATCTCATTCTCTCCCAGGCTAAATCCTATAGATGTATATGTTTGTCTCTTCTTAGAGCTCCTATTTTTCGTTTCACCGAGTTTCATATCACAGCGGTGATAAAAAGGTACTAAACTAGAAGTACAATACATAAGTCCAGTTAAGAGGAAACCGGGTGGTGTTTTTTCCATACAAACGTATTCCTCATTTCCCTCTCTGAATTTTGACACTAGAGAAAATATTTTTTTTACATAATATGAATATTGGCCGCAAGCGTGTCGGTACGTTTTGATTTTTTTGATAAGTTACTTTTTATAGGAGTTATAACCCTTCAAAAATTGTTAAAATTGCCTTTTTTTAACGCCATCAACAAACGTTCAGTATACAAATTAGACGATGTATTTTTTAAAAAAGCAAAAGGTACAGACATAGAATGTTTTCTTCCAATACATTTGGTAAAAAAAATCTTGGAAATTGGTTCAGTTTTGGAGTAGAAAAATGAGGACTACAAAACCTCGATTTTGACAATTTTATTTAGGTATTATCAGGCTGAGGTGCATGTGTCCCTTTCTCTCAGTATTCGGGGGTGAGGGGGGGCGGAGAGGGTTTTGTTGAATACGTATACAGTCAACGAAGTGATGTGACATTCTCAATAATTATATCGATACACTAGTCCACTAGTGTTGTCATGTCCCGAGTTATCGATGTTTTTTTAAAATTATTTTTCTGTTTGGTGACTTATTTTGAGTGTGCCAATACTTACCGAGCTTATTTACTAAAGTTATTGTGACAAATTTAATTTGTTTACGTCAAATAAATTAATGGAAAAAAATTGAAAAAAAAACACCTGTTACAGACAGACCCCGAGATGATTCCGTTCCGTATTGCCGAGTTGGATATGGAACACAAAAATTAATTAAAATATTTTTTGATAACTTTTGAAGGTTGTACTCAACATAATATTATCCCTTTATAGGACACTTTTTTTAAGATACAACTACCGAACCAAAAAAAAACTTTTATATTTGACTAAATATATTGTTCTAGATTTTTTTTTCAAAAAAATTATATTTTACAAGAAAATGTGTGATGGTAAGTACATACACCACTGATCGTTTGATGGAATGCTGGTACAGCGTATGTTCAGTGGTACATGCATCTACCACATGTTGTTGAATCGATTATGTTATTATAATATCATATTATACAAATGAATATTGAAATCTATGTATAAGAGGCACCATATTGTTTATTGTGCTACATATTAGGTACATACACATAACTAGTTTAGCTTTTATTTAACTTTTTTAATACGTTATATTATTACAGAAAAATGCACTTTTGGGAATACCTCCTACATCACTTGACATTTTCAATCTTCTTCAATGATCTAATATTTTTTGTTTTTAAACGCTTTATTGTAAAAAAAATTACTGTTTAACATCTACACAATGAAATTAAAACAATTTATGGTCCAGACCTTTCCCTCGCCGGTAAATTTCTTGGTATGCGACCGTCAATTATTTCTGGTAAAAGGCATTGGTGGTAGAAATTTTCTAACAGTGGAACGATTTTTTGCCAGATTTCATCGTCCCTCTCAATTTTTTCATACAGCAAACCTTTTGGACTCCACACAACAAAATAACAATAATTACGACGAGTAATATGTAACTGGCCTTGTACTTGGTAGAAGTAATTATGATTCCGTTTTAATGTTAAAGAATGGTCTTCCAATTTACAGTAATCAATTATCTTTTGTGCAATTCCCTCTTCTGGTGACATATTTGCTATACTATAAGGGCATTTAATTTCAATTATAAAATCCTCACCGATAAGGCCATCCGGACTTGCCGCTAAAAAGTTTTTGGTTTTATCGATAAATAGCCCACAAGCGGATACCTGAAAACTTGTTTTTTTTGAAAATTGCTCTATTGCTAGGCTTTCATTTTCTTTTCCATAATTTGTGGCCATAGTTCCTTTGAATTGTGAGTACAGTAAAGAGTTTAGTACTCCCGTAACTGAAGTTTTTTGCCGAAGCTTATATATTTTTCCAAAGTTAGACGCCGTTATCCGCTTACGTCTTTCAATTGCCCACAGATTGTTATTGCTTTGGCCTACCGTATTCCGTTCGAGCTCTTCCTTATTGGTTGAAGATAATTCTTTGAGAAATTCCTCTTTTTTCGTTTCAAATATTTCAGGTGGCATATCTGGTTCTAATTCCAATTGACCATAATTTTCATCGGGCCCTGTAACTTTTTTTCTTTTTTCTGTCGTATTTTCATTATACTTTAGTTTTTTTTTTCGACACATTTGTTTATTCTCCTTCGAACGTCGTTTTCTCTCTATAAAGTGCTTCGTGTATTTGCCGGGACTGTGGCCTTGGATTTTCTTTTGTATTCTTGAATGGGTTGCCAATTCACTATTCCACGAAGTTACTGCTCCAAAACATCTTGCTTGGTAAGATCCTCTTGTAGTAAAATTTACCCTTTTTCCACCTATAAATTTGGCGATAACGTTGTTGAATTGCTCCACAGTGTTATTTGTCACGTCAATAATAAGACTTTCTGCATTTGCTATTAGAGACAATAAGAATTGTTGGATATCAGTCCATATTCCACAATCTCGAAGATCGCTTACTAAATTTGGATCATCAGTATACTTCTCCGGCTTGCAATAGTACGATGCACAATTTTTATGATCACCAAACACATGATTTGCGGTATTTTTTATGTCCATTTTCAAATTTTTTATTTTATCACTTTGTACTGTGTTTTCTTGCTCTTTCCTGTAATTTATTGCTCCAACTACAGCTCTTCTCATGCGTAAAACGTTTGCTTCAACCTTTTTCCTTATATGAACTGGTACAAAGCCTTTAGCGTTGTTGGTTTTTTTTCCAAGTGCTTTCATTTTGTTGCAAAAATTGCGGAGTAAGTGATTTTTGCACTCTATTTTTTGTACTATAAGGTTAGGACCATATGGCATTTGTTGCATTATTTTTTTCATGATGCTGGAGTCGCCATCACCAACTAGTTTGTTAAATTTCAATCCATGCATTTCCATGCTTCTCGAGAACCCTTCTGCTATAATGTGGGCTTCCATGGCATTAGCACTGTCACGCCAGTTTATGAAGCACCTGTGCTCAGAAGCAACTATGTGTAGTTTAGTAGCTCTAGCACATATGCAGCAGTATGAGTTTCGCACTCCCAGAAATAAAACCTTTTTAGTTCGTAGTCCAACTATGCACCCTGCGCCAGATGAGGAGCTAAATCCACTTTTGTACGACCTCTTTGCCCAGGAGCCATCTGCAACCACCGTTACCAAAGGATAGCCACCCTCGTCTACGTCACCGTTTAAAATGGCTAGCCTTTTTTCTTCTTCACCAGCTGCGATCATTTCTTCTAAGGCACATTCTTCAATTGTTGGCGCTAAACATTGTTCTATGTTCGTGTAAGTCTTACAATCCATATTTGGCATATTTAAAACCCCACAAATTTCATTCCATTGTGAATACCCATTTCCTGTACACATCACTCCTTCGACGACAGCAGTATTTACAGACATTTTCCGTTTCGGGTCTTCGGAGTGAATGTATTCTATTTTCTTGCACATTTTATATCCACTATTCTGCGACCTTCGAAATTATCGGTTTCATCAATATGGTCTGGTTCTATCACCAAATCATCAAGCGTTGTTGATGATGATGAACTTGCGTTTTTGTCTATATTTGGAGCAAATGATTCATCCATGGAAGTTCATGCATTAGTGAAGATGTAGTTAAGTTTCCAAAAGTAGTATCGATGACATCCATATCCCTGTAAATGCAAATGATTTATTTATTTAAATTTGTCCATCCCATTTTCCCGTTATACATGCTACATAATACACGGCTCTCATAGCATAAATCTTTAGGTTTTTCTCGTAAGTCGCTCACGTAAGAGAGTTATGGCAAAATTATCAATGTAAACGATACCCATTGGTAATTTTGCCATAACTCTCTTATGTGAGCAACTTACGGGAAAAAAAACTTTACGTACGTAAAGGTAACCTTAGGAAGGTTCAGTAGTAAGAGTGACAGGAAAGCGATATTTCGACTTACCTAGATGTCGAACGTGGTGCAACATGAATCTGTCGTTTGATACTAATAATCGGTTTTTTTCGTCTAGTAGATAAAAACAAACGCGCTTTGTTTCCATTTCTTTTACCCATTATTTATCTGTAAGAAAAAATTTTTTGAGTTGAAGGTAGGTAATATAGTAGTCGATTTTATGTAACTCAATTTCTAAATACACATATCTTATGCTACGTATATATTTGCGAATAGTGGCGTGCACAGAATTTGAAAATTGAAATTTCGGAAAAAAAATAATTTTCAGCTTCGACAACATCATTAATGTCGTATTTTCAATCTTAGGATTCTAGCCCACTGAAAAATCAGTGCACGCCACTCTTTGCGGACAGAGACGCGAGCCGAACCACGAATTATGGTAAAGGTACGAAGCAACCGCAAGCGGCGCAGCGTTTCGGGCAGTTTGCTTTTGCTTCGTTCCTTTCCCATAATCCGTTGTTCGGCTGGCGTGTGTATACGCAGCCTAAGACGTAGAATAATATTTATTATAGGTTACTAGATATGTTAACAAATGTACCGACTTGCACTAATGCACTTTATGCATACAGTCAAAACTGATGAATTTACGTTATTCAGGGAGAGCCAAAAAACAACAACATTTTTAGCGATATTTATATGTTTAATTAAAAAAGGAAATTGTGTTGTAATATTGAGTTTTTATGAATGAATAGTTTATGTTTATAATAATAGTTTATGAATAATTTATGAATAGTTTAGTAGGTATCTACTCACCATATGTCCTATATGTGTAAATCGTGAGAAATGACCAAACAGATTTCAATATTCAAGGGGGTTTCAGGGTCAAAATTCGAAGGTCTGTATTTGACGTAGAATAGTTTCCAGTAAAAAGGCTAGTCAAAAACAGTAGAGTGATGCAGCCAGCGAAAAATAAAAACACTATACAATCACAAAGTACGTGATGTACCTACTGCGCCTATGCTGCCGTTTTATAAAAAAAGATGGTATGAATCTCCCGATATTACTAAACCAAAACAGCGTGCATCTTACTTTACTAATAGTAACAAGATGAATGAGCTATGAGCGCAGAAGATATCTATTATATAGGAATACGCACGCTCAAGTCGCGACGCGTATTGACTTATCTGTTGCAGCAGGCAGCAACCTGTATACACGCACCCACAAGTCTCATTGACTTGTGCGTGTGCAGAAGATGAGCTCGGAGCAGGCAGTCACATGTATTTGTAGTAAGTAATAATAATAATAAAGTTAAGTACAATACAATATTAAATAATGTAGACCTCGCTATTTTATTACGAATATGTACCTAGGCACCTACTTAATTTTTGGAATAAATGAATAACAGTAAATGAAATAATAAGAACGCGAAGTCGCTGGCGGGCGCGGCGCGGCGATTCGTGCTTCCAACACCTGCAGCCACGCACACACACGCATTGGGGTTCACCAATACACCGATAGCGCTTTTGCTGTCCCCGCTGAGATGAACGAAATAGAAATAATTTTTACAAATACCTATCGTTAAAATTTCTCGGCGCTCCTGCGCGCTCTTAAAGCACAATAAAATTATTGCCCCTTGACTCAGTGGAAAATAAATTAAATTAAAATTTTACTTACCGTAATAATAAAATGAAAAATAAATCACACTTTCGTAAATTTCGTTTCTCCAACTATTTTCATTTCCACGATGTTTTTTATTGGCTATAAATTTTTTTTGTTAATTGAACCAGGGAATTAAAATGTATTATTTCGGATATGAAAATATAATTTCTGGCAGATGGAAATAATAGGTCTTACTTAATTGGACTAAAACTCAAGCATTTTCATACTTAAACACTTATTTAAAGATGTTTGCTTTAACCCTGCTTCGCCAAGTTAATCTACAATTTTAACGAACAAAATTAGCAAATGGCGTTCGACGGTCTATCGCTTGCTTTCATAATTTCTGAATTTTCGCTGTAATTTGTTTTGTACTATAAAATATGATTTATCTTTTGGTAGAATCTGGTGTGAATAAGTACTTTTTTAAAATTATTTATTATCACGTTTTATGGCAATAAAAAAACAATTTGGTGCGAAAAACAAATTCACAGATCGACCAATATCTGCAATATTACGATTTTTATTTATTTACTTTTATTCCATACATGAGCATAGGAACAGCCTACGTCATCTTCAAACAACATCATCATCAAAATTCAAAGATCATTTTTAACTTCTGTTTTCATGTACATCTTTATTTATTTACACATATATATATATAGGTCCCACTACACTTATTGCGTCCGTACGTAAATCCGTCTTTGGGCGTCCATCAGTTCTAGTTCTTTTTTTCAGATTTTTTTTGTGAATATTGCGTTATGTACTGCTCATACTAATCGCTGATATCATACTTTTTTAATATTGTAAAAAATACAGGAATTGATATTTAGTATACTTTCATACACTTCTTGCGTCACGTATATACTCACGTCCGGATGTATATTTTTTGTATATTGTAGGATTCTTTTAATATAGGTTTCACGTCCTTTCACTCTAATATAATTTTTACGTCTTCTGTATATTGATAACTGTTTTAATGAAGTTTTCGCGTCCGTACCGAATATATTATTTTGGCGTCCGAATGCATATACATTGTATGTTATAAACAGATATTTATGTAGTTTCTTATCCTTCCGCTCTTTTTAAATTTTACGTCTTTTGAATATTGCTAACTTACTTAATCTTCTGATAGGTACAGGTATCAAACACTCCCATGCTGAATTTTTTTTTTCCGTGCGATGTGTATAATTTGTATAGCTTATAGGTGTATAAGTAATTATTTTTGAAGACGAATAACTCGTAATAATAATCTTCCGGTAATAATAGTAATTATAATATCGATGTATGCTAAAGAACTGTATTTTGATAGTTAGAGTCGAAATAAATCATTTGTATAAAATAAGTACCTACTGGGCGCAGGCCTGCAACAGTTTTTTTACAGCGATGCCCTTACTCAAAATGTATCGTTTCATAACGCACCGCTTTGCGCCCTCGTAGTGTGTGGTGGGACATTTTTAGGCCAAAACATAGAACACTGTAGAAAAAATCTAATAAGAATGTCCACCCGCGCGGGTCGCTTCTTAGTTGTAAGTGGCACGCGGCATCGTTGTAAATAAACCCACTGTTGCCAAATCTAGAGATTTACTTTAGATTTATTCAAGAGCTCAAACAATACATAACAATATTTACTATCTACTCGTGAATGGCCACAAGGACGCAATACTATCGTTGTTATGCACTAAAAGTAATATGAATGTGTAGACGCAGACCATCGTCATGTTTTAAAAATAATATTGCTGCATGGACGCAAGAAGGACCAACTGTGTAGATGCAGAACGAACGTCGTTATGTCTTATTGCAGCGTGGACGTAAAAATGACCAACTGTGTAGATGCAGAACGACCGTCGTTATGTCTTAAAAATAATATTGCTGCGTGATAATAGCGTGATGATAGCGTGATAGTAGCGTGATAATAGTGTGGACGCAAGAAAGACCAACTGTGTAGACACAACACGACCGCTGTAATGTCTTAAAAATAATATTTCTGCGTGGACGCAAGAAGAACCAACTGTGTAGACGCAGAACGACCGTCGTTTTGTCTTAAAAATAATATTGCTGCGTGATAATAGCTTGGACGCAAGAAGGACCAACTGTGTAGACGCAGCACGACCGTCGTTATGTCTTAAAAATAATGTTGCTGCGTGGACGCCAGAAGGACCAAATGTGTAGACGCAGAACGACCGTCGTTATGTCATAAAAATATATATATATTTCTGCGGGGACGTAGAAGGACCGCCATTATGTATAAAAATATACACTGATCGAAATATACTTCGTGTAGCGAACCTGGCGGCAAATCGTCAAACGTTCAATATTCGCTTCCAGACATTCTGATAGATTTTTTGCTTCCATGACAATTTTTGCCATTCGATTCTACATGGGGTAAGCATCAATCCGGCCAATTTTGAAGTCAAAAAATTGTTGCGTCCGCATATCGGACGCCGTAAGTCGGTGGACGCAGCAATCCTACGGCGTCCGATATATATATTACAATACATTACAAAATGATACTTTGTCTGTCCAACTGGGAAGAATTCCCGTTTCAGGACAGCCAAATTGTATATTTAGTTCATAATATTCTTAACAAAGGAATGGTTTCGCTCAAGAGATCCCAGGAATAAGCTTCTGTCAAGACAGCTTTTGAAAACATTAATAATTGCATTCTGAACGAGGGGATGGTTTCTGGATATCCTTGAAAGAATCACAAATATGTAATTTTTCCAAGGTCATTTTGGAGAACCTTGAATGAATGATTTCTTTCGGGAGATCACAAGTTTGAGATTCTTTCCTGGTCATTTTGGAGAACATTTACAATTGCATAATAAGAATTTACAAATTTATAAACCTAAATGAATTGTCGAAATGAAATTAGAATTCTAAATGATTTTATGACTATTTAATTACGTAAAGTATTATAACATCATTATGGGTCAACTGCTTCATAAAATTTAAATAATAACAGAACTTGAATAGAACTCTCATAGAAATTGAAAATCACCTTTGAATTTTATAAATTGTTCAAATTCTGTGAAACATCCAGTCCTTCACACGTTGGAACTTTTTGTGTCCTTTTGTACACAGTTCACCGACAGTAGTATAGAATCGTTGTGTACTTTATGGCACAAACTGATGCGGACTCATAAAAACAGTTTTGTATTATTGTGAGATACATTATTTAACCAGTGTTCGAAAGTGGCAACACCAGGCTTTGAATTTGCATTTAAAATTTAACTATATACCATAAAAACTTATCGAATATAGTTTATATATACTATAAACCCTTATCTAACTATATACCAATTTAATTACAATATATTTCAAAAACTCAGCGACCGTCATTGGTTTATTGTTGCAAATGATCTAATAATAATAATTGGATAATTTATAGAGCGCCGTTTTTGTGAAAAATCACCTCAAGGGCGCTGTACAATTTATTCATAATTCTTAGGTTCTATCTAATTTTAATATTTACAAATGGATACAGAAACATACTTACATGCAGGTCACTTCCGATAAACATTTTAATTAGAAAGTTTGTGCTTGGAGAAGATACGGCTTTGCACGCGGAGGACATTATATTTAAAACACTGGACATTGCATGATTTTACATTTGCTACCCCATCACAATAAGTATTACATTTTAAAAGATTAGTGGCAAAAGTGAAGTTGATAATATCAAAATATGTATTTTAAAAGACTGGAGAATTTAGGACTCTTTAGGGCTGAAGAATGTTACTGAAATGACCTTTAAAAACGCTTACAAATAGTTATTTTTTACTTTTATTTTATTTATTTTTCTATTTGTATTTATTTTTATTTTTTCTCTACATTTTTAGGTTAGTTATTTACAGTGTCGCGGGCATTGAATGTGAAGGTGAAAGAATTTGAGTTTATGGGTACGACTGTCTGAAAAGGTGGGTTTTAAGTTTAGCTCTAAATTCTGCCGAGTCTGTGATCGTTCTTAAGTCATGTGGCAGTCCATTCCAGACTTTAGGTCCCGACACTCCGAAAGCGCGCTCACCGAACTTAGTATCTGGTGTGCGCTTTGGTTCCTTTAACCTTCCAACAGCTGATGACGCTGCTGACCTTAGGGTTGACTGTCGAGAATTGGAATTTTCCGGAATACACAATTCCGATAAGTATGCCGGAGCCATTCCGTTAAGGGACTTAAAAACCATCCAGCAAAGCTTGAACTGGATTCTTTCAGGACATTTGAGCCAGTGAAGATTTTTGAGATGCTCTGAAATATGGAATATTTAGATACGCCGGTGATAAGTCTTGCCGCAGCGTTGAAAACGGATTGTAATTTGTTGATTTGATAATTTGGAAGACTTGCATATATTCCGTTACAATAATCTAAACGTGAAACAACATACGAATTGACTAGTAATTTAGTCGCTTCTGTTGATAGATTTCTCCTTACTGCTTTAATTTGCCTTAATTGAAAGAACCCCGTGCTTACGGTTCTGTTCACTTGAGTTTTAAGGGATATGTATCTAAATTGAAATTATGTACGGTAACCTTTATAATACGTATGTTAACGTGATTAAATATGATTTTCTTTGGTTTATTGTAAAGTGGTCGCCGTGGTCGAGGGGTAAGGCTCTTTTATGTATTTAACAAACAATTCATTTAAAAAAATGTATATGCGCCACGTTCCAGAGCGAAAGATACTCTCAGTATCTCCCTACGTAAGACCATCATTTAGAATTGAAACGTTGCATGAAATGGCAGATCTGAATAGCTAGATACTTCGACACCTTCCTTTTTCCTATCTCCTTCCCCTCCCCACTATTTTTAGCTTCACATCATACCCCAATTGGGGATGCCATAGTCTCACTGGTTCCAGACGAGAGCAGCTGGGACTCTTGTGAGGTATTCACATAAAAAAATTGGGAATTTTACAGTTTACTATATTGCCCAATCTAACCTTTAATCTCAAAAATGATTAAGGATTTGTTCTACAAATACATTTGCATAATATCAAAACTTAGCTTTACATTTTCCGTAGTAACGTAATTGACGTTAAACCAGTCGAGTGTTGCTGCTGTAACATTCTCGGTGTGAAATTTACCTTTGGTTAATTATGTTCCCTGCCTTATTTGCATGAATACCTTTGCCCCACACATTATATCACCGTGAGAGCCTCCTTCCACACCGCGGAGGGAATGGTTGGGAGTTAGTAAAAGCCTTCATGGTAGGGGAAGTTTACGGGGTACGAAGGAAGAAGATCAGTGGCGTAAAAGGGCTCCGCTCACGGCAAGTTTCCGATATTTTCGCAGTTCTCCCCAGTTGAAGATTTTCTGTCTGATTCGTGGTCGAAGGTACTTCGAAAAAATACTTCAAAAAGAAGGGTGGTCAGTAATGATAATAGAATAAGATAGGCAGATAGAAGAAGAAGATTACAGAAGATAGTTAGAAAATGAGATATACGAATGATAGAGGAAACGCGCGATAATATACGAAAAACATAATGAGCAGGCGGTTTTTACAAGAGCACTACACAGGAGGCCCTGAGAAAAATAATTTACCTCAGGGTCTATCTCATCTTAAGGGATGATATGTGGAGAGTCTTTTTAAGGAAGGGGTGGATATGAAGTTCTGTGAAGGAAAACGGTATGAGGGGTTGTTTAGAATCTGGGGTCAATGTGTCCAGGAGTGACGGTCGTGTGAATTCATCCCTCCAACTACGGTGCAAGGCGATGGGTTGAGAGAGTCCGGCTGGAAAGGTCAAAAGGCCTCCCTCAACCAGTCTCTATCGATCCGGCCCGCCACGCTCGGTAGAAATGTGGAATACAGGGGTTTAAATAAGGCGTTTGTTATATCTATAAAACGAAAAATACTATAACTTATATACTTCTCGAAAATGCCCGGACCCCTGAGCGACAGCCCAATGTGCTTTATCTCGTTACTCCACTGAAAATTTCTTAAGCGTAACATAATATTATTTCAAACTTATTTGCTGCAGTCGGCTTCATACGCAGTTTCTCAAAACCCAGGTTTCTACAGAATACAAAAGATATTTTTGTTAATCTTACGCGGTCCTTTCAAGGCCGGTCGTAATACAAGCTCCTTATTTGACTTATTTCTTCTTTCAAAACAAGGGATGGATAGCAGAGTAATTTTTGAGGTTATACTCGGAATTAAACACTTGTTAAATTACTGATTAACACCCCCCCCCCCCCATACACACAAGCCCTGCTTATTTATGGGGATAAATTAAACATGTCACATATTATGTAATTAATTATTTTATTGAATTTATGTATCTTTTTTGAAAAATAAAAATTAAAAAATTGGTTAATTGCGTACAAATGGTTCAGATAAACTTGCAAAGACGTAAAATGATTTTAGGTGCTGGCTGGTAACGCTTTAAAAAATTAAATCATTTAAATGGTAGAACCTACAGACAAGCTAATCTGTCATAGCTTTGTGGGACTACCCATATGTTATATTGTATTAGATATAATTATATTCAAATTAATAAATAAAAATAAAAATTAAATTAAATTGAATTAAGAAAACGCAAAATCGCCTATCAGCCGTTAGACATTATAATTTTTTTATTAAATATTCTTGTATGAAACGATAAAAAAAGTGAAAAGTTGTTTATTATACATTTTACAATAGAACGAGTATTGTTATTTAACAAATATTATAATCAATAATTATCAGCCTGAAACACTCATCTACATTGAAAAAATCTTCCGAGAAAAGATACTGGCCGCCAACGGGAATTGAACCGTTGCCGGTCAGCAGCTCTGACCACTGAGCTATGGCGGCCATACTACCATACTTTGTCACGGGTTCAATTCCCGTTGGCGGCCAGTATCTTTTCTCGGAAGATTTTTTCAATGAATGTGTGTGTTTCAGGCTGATAATTATTGATTATAATATTTGTTATCTATTCTTTGTGCTTTGCATAAAAATCTTGTTTAAACGTTAGTTTATCAATTAAAAATAATAATTAATATTGTTATTTACATAATCCGTGATTTTAGTACCGTTTTCGCATAAAAAATCACGTGAGTCATTTTTACTTTTTTTTATGTTTGCATTCTAAATTTTAAATTTTAAAATGTTAATTTTTAGAAATTTAATTAAATTTAAATTTGATATGTTAATATCGAGTTCTGCAAGTATTTAAGAAAGTATTTTAGTTACAGCTGTTTCGACTTGTAAGGTCATTTTCAAACTGTGTTTGAAAATTGAAACACAGTTTGAAAATGACCTTACAAGTCGAAACAGCTGTAACTAAAATACTTTCTTAAATACTTGCAGAACTCGATATTAACATATCAAATTTAAATTTAATTAAATTTCTAAAAATTAAAATGGAGTTCTACGAATTAAACACAAAAACAATTATTAAAATGTTAATATTTATTTGTGATATAACGATTTGAAAGCTTATTTTGTAACCTTTCAAAAACAGTTTTTTTGTATTCGGCTACGTTCAGAAATGTTTAATTTATAGAGCTTTAATTGTGAAGCGGAAATAACACAAAGTTTTCGTGAATCTGACATTTCGTTCAAGACGTAAAGAGTGCATATTCGCGATAGATCGGAGTGGACTTTGCACGGAATTGACGACAATGGTTTCCAAACGATTTGACACGGCGCGGCGTACACAAAATAATACTAAGACAAATTCGTTGCATTAAAATTCAGATAAAAAGCCGCACAGATATTTAATATTGAAAGTATAAGAGTCCATAGACGAAAATGAACCAATAAATTTAAATATAAAATGACAGGTAGAAAATTAATTTCAATATTTCAAATAAAACGATACAACACTCAATAAATATCATAACATTAATATGTAGGTACTCATCCAGCGTAGACTTTATGGAGCTGTTTGTTTCTAGTTAGTTATATTATGGTAGTTAAACCACACAGTTAACAAGCCGATTAATCACTAAGATATATGTAACGCATCTCCTAATTACAAACACACGTACAGACAGACATGATAAGTTAATTGAGAACCTAAAGGTGTATTTCGTAAACGCCGTGTAACTGAAAACATGACATGTCCCATAATTAATTTATATGCATTATAGTTATCAAGTTTAACTTGTAGAACTTCATTTTCATTTCTTTTATATATTCAATAATATTATAATTTAATTTATAAAAAAACAGAAGTTTACTTATGAACAAGTTCTGCTTTTTAATTATTACTTTTATTCGTGACAGCTGTTTCGCCTTCTGAAGACATTATCAAACTGTGGTTAAGCTGCTTACAGACGTTAAATTTAATTACATACAACGTGAAAATCATTTAGGAGGAAGATACAGAGTGCGATTCCAGAGGGTAGAGGTCCAGTGGGCCGCCCCAGACACAGTTGGGCGAGGCAACTCCAGAAACTGTGTGAGGAGAGGATGGGTCTACCATGGACGGAGGCCGAACGATCAGCATCATCAGGGGCGTATGGAGGAGCCTTGTTGATGCAATGGGTTCCCGACCCGAATAGGACAAGGGGAAGAACATGATGATGATGATGGTTTCAATCATCAGGGGAAATGTGTAATCCATTGTGATACATGTGGATGTAGTACCGTATTGCCAACCTCTAAGAGCGGGTATTTTATATATATATTTCATTAAAATTTTATTAAAATTTTATTTTATATATATATTTCAGTAAAATTAAAAATTGTTTTCTGTGTTTGGTTTTGGTGTAGCCATCAATTATCAGATACCAAGGAGTATTGAGCTTAGCCCCGTAATCTTTCGTATGGTGGTATTTTTGTGAATATCAATTACCTCCGTAATTAGGTATACTCTGTACATTTTGGGTCTTCCAGAACTTCAAGAACTTTTGGCTTTTGATATACTGCCATGAGTTTAAAAAATGGTTGTTGGAAAAACTGACATCAGGAACAAATCAAAGTAATGACTGGTTCCAATTAAAAGCTCTGCAATGCCGATTTGTCAGGATGATCGTGTTTGCATGCTCGAAGGTGTTCTGATGTCCTTTGGGAGATGGTTGCATAAATCTTATTACGCCAGGAACAGCAAGGTTTATAAACCCCATACTTCTCAAGATTGTTTAAATTATTTACGACTATATTATATCACTCGTACAACATCGTAGCAGGTAACATCCATCAAAATAACATAATATAGTATTCCCAACTGCATAGTGACTGAACCAGAAGTCATTATATTGCACCTCTTAACTCTGAGGGTATACTAAGAGAATATGAGAGAGAGTGGTATTCTATGGGGAGTCTGGATGATATCTTATTACAAAACAATATGATCTACGGTGTAGCCCGCTACGTGTGCTACGTTACCACGTTACGTCGTAGCGCTACGATGGTAAATAATGTCTAATGTATGTATCTTTAATAAAGGGTGACACGTGAAGGTAAGAAGAAACCTTGCAGGGAGGGATGCTAGTCTCTACCATAAAATCATAGTTAAATTTGATCCACCCGATTCAAAATCAGGCTAATTTGCTAGCTTTTCGGAAGAATTCTCAAAGTTTCATAGAAATCGTTGTGTCTCCTTTACTACGGTTAGAAAAATTAGCGTTAGAAAGAAAAACGTCACACTTCATATTCAAATCTAAAAGTTAACCACAAAATAATAAAAATGTACAGCTTTATGACCATACAAGTTTACGACCGCTATTTGTTTGGGAATTTACTATTAATTATTTTCACATGAAACGATAAAAAAGTGAGTTAACGATAGCGTTTAAAATATATTGCCTAATAAAATATGTATGTTTTTTATTTATTTTTTGTTATCAGTAATAGTTAGAAAAAAACGTAAGATGAGCCATATATAAAACCTTTTTTGTAGTTGCGTACAATTTTTTTGTATTCCAAAAACTATTTGTTAAATTATAAAATTAGAAAGGGCATTTCATCACTTTTAAAAAACAGTTATTAGTTTTTGGATGAATTCAGAAATATTCCATTTATTTGGATTTTATTGCAAGGCCTAAAATATTCCCAAGGCTTGAGGGATTAATACAATGCAATGTTAAATCATGAAGTGTTTTTTGTTTGAAAATTTGATTGGTTAGAAATATTAAAGATGCCTTAATGAAATGCTACTTGAAAACCCAGAGTGGAAGACACTTAATACAGCCCTGCTGAAGACCACCATTCAGAATTAAAACGTTGATTGAAATTGCTTCATCTTCACCTTTATCTACCTCATCTCCTTTCCCACCACACGCCTTAAAACACATCCAAATTGGATATGCCACAGTCTGCATATAAAACGTTATCAAATTAAATATAATCTTGAAAATCATGTAAGTAGTTATTTCGTTTGGTACGTTCCTTACTTAGTCACATAACTGTTCCTTAAGCAAGATATGCAAATTTATATAGGATTCCCGTCAAGTCCTTAATGAGGTTAATAAAGTTATTAAGTTAACTAGGCGTAGACACACTAACGTGATTAAAATCCTTAACACGGTAACGCTATTTCACTAAATAATAAAATTATAATGTTTTCACGTAATTATTTCATTATTTTCTAAACCTTCATAATAAAAAAAATCTTTTTAAAATTGTAAGCCCATCTGCACCTAGAAAAACTGAAAAAAACAGTTGGCGACTCAATCGCATTAATAATACATACTAGTAGTATATTTGCGGCACGTTCCAGAATGGAAGATACTCTCAGTATCGCCCTGGTGTAAGAACACCATTCAGAATTGAAACGTTGCTTGAAGTGGCTTTAGCCGTATATTAGGTGACCAGATCTGAATAGCCACCTATATATCCAGCTCCTTCTTCCCACACCTTCAGCTTTACAAAATACTCCAATTGGGGATGCCATTGTCTCATTGGCTACAGACGGAAGCAGCTGGGACAATTGAGAGGTAAAAATAAAAAAAATATAATCTAAGAAAATTATTAAAAAAATAAATATTAAAAAATTTAAAAAAAAATGTTCCCAACTATTTACAATTCAGCATCTTCCTATTTATTCCAGTAACAAGAAATTCTTCAATCTAAAATGCCATTATTGCACTGGATCCAGGCTGCATGCACCCTTGTGCATTCCGCATATAAAATAAGATACAAATAAATCAAAAATATCTATTCAAAGCTTCGAGTTTCCGGTACGAAGTTCGCCTAGACGTGACTTCCGTGCTCTTAATGGACAAAGCCACGTGCCCGCGCCCTGCATCCGTGTACATCCGCACACCGCATTGTCAAGTATTATGCAGGGCTTTTCACGAAGAAAATACGTGAATTTCCCGTTACAAGACACGCTATAGCGAAGGCTGAGGGTGATTCATTAGTCAGTGTGAAACACCATCACGTGTAACGTAATAAAACCTTAAACGCGTTGGTATCAGTTGAGATTAATAATATGTAAAGAAGCCTTAATAATAGGTTTTTTGATCGGTGGGTGCGAAATACAAATATTTTTACATTAATTTTAAGAATAATTTTACCATACTAGCGAGTACCCGACATGCGTTGCAATGCCATTCTTGGATGTATATTTTTTTTTGTTTTCCGTCTGGTGCGTATACAAATAAATCAGAAAGTTTTCTGATTCGCGAGCAGGTCACATACCGCTGTCAGTATGAGAAGCCTGGATTTTCCAAATTTATCCCCTGCTATCCTCTACCGTTACTATGTCTCCTTTGCAATCCTTCCCCTGATTCTCCCTCGTCCCCCCAGCGTGTCCTTTCCCATGCACCCCCGATACCCTCCCGCGTCCTTTCCCCTTTCAACTTTTCCACTTTCCCCATTTCCCTCCCTCCCCCTCCCTGCGTCTCCCTTTCCACGACCACACCTCCAGCGTTTCCCTCCCCCTCCCGCGTTCCACTTCCAACTTCCTTCCTCCCTTGTCCCACTCCCGCGAATACTCCCTTCTTTCTTCCCCTTTTGTCTCCCAAATTTTCCCTCCACCTCCCTGCCGCTAAACTGTACGAAATATAAACATTTAGCAAACTCGGGCTCCACTTATTGTTAATTTTTTATACAAATTTCATGTAAACAGGGCTCACTTTTTATATGTAGAAACATTCCCGGGTGGATGCATAAAAAATCACCAAAGTTTCAACGCAATCGGATAAATAAATGCCAAAGGAAATAAAATCATAATTCTAGAGCAGTGGTTCTTAACCTTGTTGGAGGTATTGACCCCCAACAGTTTCATAAACGCATTCACCGAACCCTTTTTAATTGGAAAAATAAAATACGATTTTTTCAAATTCAAACTTAGTTATATATTTATACATAGGTACACAAAATGAACAAAACTATTAAAACATGATTATGAAACACACAAAAAAACATAATTATGGATATTTACTGCAAATCAGTGTGACTTCGGGGTATCTCGTGACTCGTGACCTCTGCCGAACCCGCGAGACTGACTCACCGAAACCAGGTTAAGGACCACTGCGCTAGAGCTCACCACCATATAAAAAACTGTTGGATGCGTAAGACAAATTACCAAAATTTGATCAGAATCAGATAAATGGTTTAGGTACCGCAAAGAAACATTTCATTTCACATTTTAAGATTATACGCCTACACGGGCTTTTACAAATAAAATAAACTAATACTAATAAATCCACTAGAAATGAATATCTTCTGCATTAAAAAGGATCATCTGAAAGTTTCGTGTTTTTAAAGCTTTACGAAATTGAAATGATAATATATTTGTGAAAGTTTCAAACTTGGCTTAAGTTTATCCAACGCAACTTTTTTGTAAGGATTTGTGTCAGGACAAAACCAAAATATTAATCTCCCAACTTTTCAAAATTCGTAATCATGTTATTTGTTAAAAAATAGGAGGAATAAAATATGTTCACTCAAATCAATCAATTCGCGGTTTGACATATTATAAAATGAAATTAACGTTATTATTTTTTTTACTTTAAAGCCCATGGGAGGCGGGTAGGGGTACAGCCGCCCCGGGAATCATTTATTGGATAACCAACACCTCTGCCATAGGTAACCCCAAGTGGTTTTGTGAATTAGTATGGGTGCCCGGGTTCATGGGGTGAGGTTTGTCCAAGTCTTGGCGGCGGATGCGTCTCTCCATCAGCTGCATTGCAGGTCGGGTCAGGAAAGAATGGTTGAGGGAGTCCATTTGACTTCTCCAGCCGTACTCTTTATGAACATCGCCTTGCACCGCAATAGTAGGGATGGATTCATACGTCCCTCACTGCTGGACACACTGACCCCCAGAGTCCTGCCCACCCAAAACTACTTCTCTTTCCTTTCCTAAAAAGATCCTCCACATACCATCCCCATAGAATTTTTTTTTTCTTTTTACTTTAGCTGATGTAAAAAAATATATATATTTTAATTTTTCAGCTGGTTTCACTTGACTTACTTCATCATTATAATTTTTTTTAATTTAATTTTTTTGACTGAGTTTTAACAAACTGAGCTTAAATAAAATAATCCAGATGAAATTTAAATATGTTCGAAAGTAGAATTAACTTTATGGTTATACATTATTAGTAATTACATTATATTTCTTTGTTAGAACCACCATTTTTTTATTACGCCAACCGGTTTCGTAAAAACCGTTCCATCTTCACGACAAAATATACTAACTTGACATTACAAAACATTTTGTGAACTTTATACATTATTAAGTGTTGAAGAGGGGGGGGGGCGTCCTTGGTCACTTAGTAATTTGATATATTTACACATACATTTTTGTAATGTCAAAAATATATATGTCAACAGGTATATAAATGAACATTGTGGTTACAAGAATATTTAAGGTAAAATACACATTTTACAATAAAAACACATATAATTTTGTTGCAGACCACTTTCAGATAAGTAAAAGTGGTCTACAACAAATTTATATGTGTTTTTATTGTAAATTATCGAGCCACAAAGTTAATGCTTTTTACAAATATGTAAAATACATATCACTTTGAATATAATTAAAACAGAAAGGTGATTAGAAGGGTGGTAAATCTTTTAAAGAGAGTTATTTTATTAATTATGGAATTAAATTTGACAGGATTCTATTATTTTCATTTACTTTATATGGATTACTTTGTATATGAATCGACCACCTCAACACGGGCATGTGCCTAGCATGGTGGTCGAAAAATCCCCAATCTATGTATAAAAAAAATTTCAATGAATAAAGAAAACTTAAAAGAATTTAAAAAAAAAATGTGATGAGTTACTTCTGTCTATATGTGATTTATTTTACAGGTGTTTGTAATAGTGTGGCGTCCAATACTTATAATCCATTTTTTTATATATTGATACCAGGTTTAATTAAATTAAATAATTAACTAATTACTGTTACCCTGATGAATTCAACCGAAACCGGTTGGAAAATTTGTTTCATAGTGCTTTCACACAAACGAAGTACTTAATTCCGTAAGTCTAAACTTAAACTTTAGGGCGCACAGTTCACACCCGCGCTGTGCAAGCGGGTTCCCTACAGAGCATCGGACCATCCCATTTTAAAAAAAGTGGTTCAATAAAGCATTTGTTTCATTTAAAAAGAATAAAACTCAAACACAGCTTACGTATGATAAAAATAACAATTAATTCAATAAGTTAATCCACACGTTTACTTTCCACCCAAAAAAAATATTTTATCGATATTTGCTGATGTAATAGTTTTCCTAGAAATTGTTTTTTATGACGAAATGTGACCTAGCCCAACCAAAACCAAGCAACACCCAAAAGAAACATTTTATCATTTCCGTCCTTTATTAAAGCACGTATATCTCGTAGGTTTTATTAAGGACGTGTTGAAAAGTGTGTAAAAAGAATTCTGCTCGGAAAAGCGAAGGTCGTGTGTTTTATTTCAGGCATTATGCAATCTGACGGACTCACTTTAAAGTCTAAAGGAAGATCTTGCGAATTTCCATGATCCTCATATTTATCGCCAAGGAATCTCACGTATAAAATATCATTTTTCCGAGGATTTTGACAGGTAGGTCCCAGTGGCGGTCCGTGAGTTTTCAGTGAGATAGAGTGCTGAGATTGAAAAATTCGACGTTACTGATGTTGTTGTAGCTGAAAATGATGTTTTTTTTTCAAATTTTCGACTTTTGTACGAAGATCTTTCAGTATGTGAATGCAGCGCTTCCACTTACTGTAATAATGCTTAATATCTTCATCAAAAAAGGTGAAATTTTGACAAAATTTTTTGATTAAAGATAAACGTTTTCAGCTACTACAACGTCAATAACGTCATATTTTCAATTTTAGCGCTCTAGCTCACTGAAAACTCACGGACTGCCACTGATGGGAGGTACATAAATTTATGCTGTAATACGTCAAGCGTTAATTTTTTTACATTAGTTCCACACAGGAGGCCCAGAGTAAAATAATTCCCCTCAGGGCCCGTGCCATCTTAGGGGATGCTGTATGGAGGTTCTTTTTAAGAAAGGGAGGAGAGAAATTTCTGGAAAGGAAAAGGAGGTGATTAGAAATCTGGAGGTCAGTGTGTCCAGGAATGCCGGATGAATGAAATGTCGGGAGGGACCGGCTGGAGAGGCCTCACTCCTTGAACCCGGACACTCCTACTAAGTCACCAAACAGGGGGTGACTTATGACAAAGGTGTTGGTTGTCAGCGGTGCCCGTGTAATCCAAAGCTTATGTTTTTCAATACCTAACCAGTGGTGGTCCGTGAGTTTTCAGTGAGCTAGATTGCTAAGATTGAAAAACACGGCGTTATTGATGTTGTAGCTGAAAAAAAATATATTTTTCAGCTACACCAACATCAAATAACGTCGTATCGTAATGGATGATTTTTTCAATGTAGATGAGTGTTTCAGGCTGATAATTATTGCTTATAATAATTGTTACCTTTGTGCTATGCATACAAATCTTGTCTTAAAAAACGTTTGTTTATCAATTAAAAATAATAATTAATATTTGACAAGTTAAAGTATTTCACCAATAAAAAAAGTAGACATAATTTGTCTCGACACCACCTAGCGAGAGATTTAGTACTAACAATGCCTCTCTCACAAAAATAAAGTCGGTTTTTTTCAGATGGAAAATTGTAATTAGAAGTAATTGTTGATTGAAACTCTAGTATATATTGAAATATTTGGCGGGTATTAGATAAGCCGACATAGCTCAGTGGAAGAGCACCTGACCGGCAACCAGAAGGACACGGGTTCAAGTACCGTTGGCGGCATGTATATTTTCTCGGAAGATTTTTTCAATGTAGATGAGTGTTTCAGGCTGATAATTATTGCTTATAATAATTAGATTTTTTTGTTAATTTAATTTCCAAGTGCTCGAAGCCACTTCAATAAATTATATTTATATTGGGTAGATTGTCCCTAAAATGCTGGTTACCTAATTGACGTATTTCTTGTTCCATTATTCTTCAATCTTCATACACTTGAGACCTGACACCCACTTGAAACATAAAACGGGTCTTTCGCAAAGTAAAGAGTGCTTCAAGTATCGGAAAAGAAAAGCTACTTTATAACGACTACGTATCTATGTGTTTTCTTGCTATTTCTTTTTGTGGGATTTTAACTTATAAGGAATCTTACTATGTATATATTTGAGAAAACTGTTCAGATTTTAATGATTTATTTATAACAACGAATCATGTTGTATTCATAAATATTATCAAGTACTATTAAAGTGTTTGCAGAAAAAAATAGTTTAGACGGCACTGAAAAAATTGAAAGATTTTCCGTTCATAATGACGGCTGTGGGAGTACTTCAAGTAGAGTTTGGTTATTTGAAACCAGGGATTTTGTAAGTCTCTTTTTTCAACTTAAAAGCCTTCGTGGATGTGAAAATGATCCTCAGCTACGAATCCAGAGGTCGCGGGTTGAGATCTAGAAGTGCGTAAGTTAATTTAATGTGATAAATTTGTGTTTTTTCATAATTTATTCATTTTAAATAATATATAGCTTTTTACAGTGAATACCGCACAAGAATCTCAACTGCTCCCGTCTGGAGCCAGTGAGAATATGGCATCCCCAATTGGGGTATGTTGTGAGGATGAAGGTAGTGGGGAGGGGAAGGAGGTGGGGAAGAGGAAGGTTGGGAAGTACCTGGCTATTCAGATCTGGTCACCAAACACGGCTAAAGCCATTTTCAAGCAACGTTTCAATTCTGAATGGTGGTCTTACACCAAGGCGATACTGATAGTATCTTCCACTCTGTAACGTGCCGTAAATACACTATATATTATTTTTAATGAATTAATTGTGAAAAAACACAAATTAGTCAAATAAAATTTATTTGCGCACGCCGGGTTCGAACCCGCGACCTCCGGATTGTGAGTCAAGAGTCTTAGCCACTGGACTACGGAGGTCGTCATAGCTAAGTGGAAGTACAAATTTCAATTGTACTTACTTGTCCCGTGAATTATTTTTCAAATTTGCTTTGAATTTAGGTGTCATTTTCAAAATTCGAACTGATTGTGTTAAAGATTCAGACTAGCGGTAAAGTAAGTACCTACCTACCTACGTGTATTAATTTAATATTTTAAGACATAATTTTTCTTTAAATGCAATGAAAACAATATTAGCGAAACTCAATCGAAAATCTGGAGACAGAAAAATCAGAAAAAGATATTGGCTCCAATAGGTTCATGGGAGCCAATATCTTTTTTCTGTTTTTTTTCTTCTGATTTTGAATTAAATACATAATGACGTTCCTTTTCAGTGTATAATTGAGATTTATGTATAGTAAAGGTTCTATGTATGTTGTTTTCTAGATATTACGAAAAATATTCACCAAAAACATATTATTAGAAACTAACTACTCACCGAGTGGGTGGTTTTGCAAACATATTTGTAAATTCGCCTTACCTAAACTATTAAACAGAAAACATTGAATCTAAAGGAAAAAAAAATCTCGAAGTAAACGCAAGTATTTTCTTTTTTTTATTTAATTAATAACATATAGCTTTGTATAAACCACTTTTTAATATACAATATCGACATGTTTCAATAAAAATGTTATCTTCTTCAGTATATGTTAATATATGTTATTAACATATCCTGACGAAGATAACATTCCGCAAGGGTCACATTTGGGACCAATTTTATTTTTGATATTTGTGAATGATGTTCTTTCTATTTTCAACGATGTTCATGTTTTAATGTTTGGGGACGATATGAAAATATATAAAGCTATAAGAAATATTAATGACTGTCAAACATTGTCTAATAACTTGTTTAAACTTTTTGTTTGGTGCCAAGAGAACTATCTACAACTAAATTTAAGTAAATGTTTTATTATGAGATTTCATAGAATAAAAAATCCAATAATTTATTAATACTCCATTAATGATGTAGTACTAACAGCTGTAACTGGGTGAATGATTTAGGTGTAAACTTTGATCAAAAACTGAAATTTATTAATCATATTGAAATTACATCAAATAAAGCTTTGAAAATGCTGGGTTTTGTAATAAGAATTTGCAGCCAATTTAAAAATATTCAAACCATAAAAAAATTGTACATGTCATTGGTTAGGAGTCAAATCGAGTACAACTCGACAGTATGGGCACCTAGTTATGCCAGTCATTCAATCACGATAGAAAGAATTCAAAAAAAATTCTTAAGATATATTAATTTTAGAATGGGTATTACAAGCGAATGTATCAACTATGATTATCTACTATGTCAACTTAATTTATTAAAATTTTCCGAACGTAGAATAGTATATGACCTAACATTTATTTATTTATTTATACTGGGTTTTTACAGATTGTTCACACACATGTGTGAACAACCCAGTTATAAAAAATCAGTTAATTATACAAATAAGAATTATATAATAAAGTAAGAATTTATATACAATCAACTAGATAATACAAATAATACAATCATAAATTTTGTAACCGTTTAAATAAAATTTAGATAAAATAAAACATAAACAGAACGGCCTTACTAAAAAAAAACCACAGCGCGACCGATTACCTGTGTTTTTGTAATATCATGGATACAACAAATTTACACTAAAACACGAAATATTACTAAAAAAGATTTTCACTCTAAAACACGTTTAAATTTGGCAACACTGCAATTTTTCAAATTTTCTATACAATTTTTTTTGTTTTCATTCATAGTCGCTAGATGGTGATAGCGTCGCGCCTGCACATATGTACTATCTAGCCCGCGCAAAAAATAGCGGTTTAGTTTTGTATGTGGCGGGAATATTTCTAGTAAATATTGAGATTTTATTGAATGATTTCTATTATAGCGACCAATTCACTCTTCAATTCATGTAATTAATATATTTGCCGTGTTATTTATGTGGTTTCACATCAGTTTTATCAAGTTATTGCACAACAAACAGTACTTTAAAAGTTGAACTGTCAAAATATTGTTTTGGGTTACATAAAAGTTCAAATTAACGTTTTTAAATCTTTATTTTATGAAAATTTCTTAAAAGTGGTGTTTTTTTTAAATATTAATATCAAATTCACGTGTTGGTAAACTTATCAAAGAAATTAACATCTTTAGTGGTGCAAAAAACGTGTTAAAATGTCAGAGATATTTTTAAGGTTATTTTTTTGGCATTAAAAAAAACTTTGAAATTTTTTATAATTTTTTTATTGTATGCACGAGGAAAAAGTGAGGTGACAGTTTCATTTCAAATTCATTATTTAAAAGGTCTGTTTTTTTTAAATTTAATTTTTTTAAATATTTCTGTACACTTTCATCAAAAATGTTTTGGTAAGAAACTATTTTACATTTTTTTCCGTGCTTAAATCTTAAAATATGGCAGTTTTTTAAAACTAAAGTGTATTTCAAATACACAAATCTAAACGGTAATTATATCTAGTTTTTAAAAATGATATTTGTTTATACGGCACCTTCAAAAATAAGAAATATATAGAACATTCAAAATACTTAGGAAAATTCCAAATTTCGTTCAGACATCATCCTTAAAACAGAGATAAACTACCCCCCCAGGCTGTGTAAACGGCGTGTATTTTTTTCCAAGAACAATTTTTTAATTAGTAATGTTTTCACATCCGCGGCCGTTTGTCAATTGAATAAATTTTTCACAGGGTTTTTTAGTAAGGCCGTTGAATAGAAATTGTTAAAATACTAAGTTTACTCAAATAATAATTAAAGAGAGGCAAAATAAGAGACACAATTAGAGACACAAATGATAGGTACATAATAAATTAGCACATATTTTTCAGCAATCTCAGGGCATTTTTTTTGATTCCATATAAATTATTATCGACAAAAATATCTATTTCAGCACACTCTATCTTATTATATAGTCGACACATTTGGGTCAGAGGGCTAAAATAGGCGATATTGTTTTTAAATATATTCAGGTGAAACATATTATGGCGTCTTAAACAGTGGGAATTGGGAACATTTATATCAATATTGCTAAGACACAATGAAGTATCAAGATGGCCGTGAATTATTTTATGTAAACATGTTAGATCAGTCAATTGCCTTCTGATTTTAAGTGTATTAATTTTGAAGTATTCAAGTCGCTTGTCGTATGTTCTAAGATGTTCATGTAATTGACATTTAAAAGATAACAGTCTTAGCATTTTTTTTTTAACTGATTCTACAATGTTTTCATACTTGCAATAATGTGGATTCCAAATAGTACTTCCGTAATCAAGTTTACTTCTAATTAAGGCATTGTAAAGGGTTAGAATTGATAGAGGATTTTTGAAAGGTTTACATATTCTATGAATAAATCCCATCATTTTAAATGATTTACACTTAATGTCGTTAATGTGTACATCAAATATGAATTTAGAATCCAGAGTAATTCCTAGGTCTCTTATGGAGGACACTTTTTTAAGAATGGTATTGTTAATAACATAGGAAAAATCCTTTATAATTCTATTCCGAGTGAAGTTTATAGTGTAACATTTTTCAACATTTAAGTGCATATCATTGACAATACACCAGTTATTAAGTGTGTCGAGGTCATTTTGAAGAAGTTGATGATCAGAAACAGACTTAATTTTACGAAAAATTTTTAGATCATCGGCGAAAAAAGCATAATCACAGTTTAATTTTGAACCAAGGTTATTTATGAATATTAGAAAAAGAAGAGGGCCCAGATTTGACCCCTGTGGTACACCAGAAGTTACATCTATAGGGGATGATTTGTATCCATTAATAAATACTAGTTGCGTTCTGTTACATAAATATGATTTCACCCAGCGAAATAGGTCTCCATGTATTCCTATTTGATAGAGCTTTCTAAGTAATATGGAGTGGTTAACATTATCAAAAGCTTTTTGGAAATCGGTATAAATAGTATCTACTTGTAATCTTTCATTAAAAGAGTTACACACATAATTACAAAATTCCAAAAGATTTGAGGTAATAGATCTGTGAGGAACGAACCCATGTTGCCTAGTGCAGAGAAGAGGCTTAAAGTGAGAAAACATATTTTTATATATCAGAGATTCAAAAACCTTAGCAAAACATGATAGTATACTAATTGGTCTATAATTTTTTACTAAAGATTGGTCACCCGATTTGAAAATTGGTACCACATGGGCTTCTTTCCATAAGTTAGGAAAAGTTCCAGAGGTTAAAGATTCGTTGAAAATAATGAATAGTGGTAAACATAATGAATCAGTACAGCATCTGACAAAGAAAGGTGGAATACCATCGGGTCCGGAACCCTTATTGGAATCAATTTTACTCAAAAAATATTTTATTTCAACTTAACTAATATGAATTTTACCGAGATTGCTTTGGTTGTGTTCAGAAATATTTGACATTGAATCATTATCAGGTGATTTCGACTTAGTATACACAGATGAAAAATATTTGGAGAATATGTTTGCTATGTGTTCTCCATCGTTTGCGGAAATATCATCAAGATGCATTACTTTGGGAATACAGTTTGTTTTTCGTAATGATTTTGAGTATGACCAGAATACCCTTATATTATCTTGCAGACCATTTTCAACAGAGTTGATGTATGATTGATAACATTCAATTTGTACTATTTTGGCCTGTTTCCTCAAATTTGAGAATTCTCTATAATCTGAAACGTTGCCATGTTTTTTTGCCTTAAGTCTAATTTTTTTTTTTTCTTAAGAAGAGCAATCAATTGTTGATTAAACCAAACAGGGTATTGGTTTTTTGATTTAGAAACATATTTTTTAAAATTTTTGTCAATTATTTCCCAAATTTTCTCATAAAACAATACAACCATACTATTCACATTTTTATTTTTAAAAAGAGTTATCCAATTAACGGCTAATAGATCTTGACGACATTCAAAATACAACATGACAACATGTTTACATAAAATCATAAATTCAATAATTGACAGCCCTTAACTTTTATACTTGATTTCTTTCCATATACCTCGCAATTCAACATCGAGGCACTATCTACCATTATATTGTGACAACTCCAATACAGAATCACAATTGTATACCCCCGTTCGCCGTATACAAAATTTGGGTAATGACTATAAAGATGTTGTTGACATGTTTAACATATCATTCACTAAATATAAACAAGCCATAGTAGAATTTATATCAGAAAAAAGAACCACAAATTTCATTTATCCAACTGCATAGCTCTGCTTCGATTATTTAACACGTATTGCACTATCCCCAGATTACAGTTTTTCCATCTTGCATGGTGGTGTGTTTTGTTTTTTTTATTTCAATTTGTTTCTTACTCTATTTTTGTTTTAGATTTGATTATGATTTTGACTTTGATATTGATATTGATATTGATTCTGATTCTGATTATGATTTTGATATTGATTCTGATTCTGATTTTGATTTTGATTTTGATTTTGATTTTGATTTTGATTTTGTTTTTGTTTTTGTTTTGTTTATGATTTTGTTTTTTTTTTTATTTTGTAATGCACATTTTGATTTAGATGTTCTTTGTTTAAAAAAAATGCATGTAAAAGCCCAGCCGGGCGTGAAATTCCAAATAAATAAATAAATGAAGATTGTTATTGAAACATGTCGATATTATATATTAAAAAGTGGTTTATACAAAGTTATATGTTAATAATTAAATAATAAATAATGCCACAAAGTTATTTTGCAAAGATTGAAGAAGCAAGTATTTTCATTATGTTAACTACGCATTTCAAAAGTGTTTTCAAATTGTCCATTTAACTGTGGAACATATTTCAATCAAAAGTTTATTCTCAAGAAGGGTCGCACAACGCACGTGTATCGCTCGCAACTAGCACCTAAATCAATAATGAGTAATTTGAGTGAAAAATAAAATCAACGGCTTAAAAATGTATTCTTCTTCATAAAGATCTACAAACACTGGTTCTAAATATATATGTTTTATTTATATAATTTTACGTGGAATGAATGAATAAATCGTCATTAAAAGCGAATAAAGCCGTAAGAGATTTAAACCATCTGTGATTGGACGGCAGGCTCTGACAGAATAAGTTGCGTTGTGTTGACTCGCACATGGGCTGCCACCGAGGTAGGTATATTATTTACTTAAAAAGAATTCAAGTTTTTTGGAAATTTTACTGAAAGCATATTAAAATGGGATTAGTTGATTTCATCGTGACCCGAAACTGTTAACCTATAAAATCGAGGTACGTATGACGTCACGGCGTATCCTTTCAAATTTCTTCTGGGCAGGAATTGAAAAATGTAATTATTTTCAGCATAATAATAAAATAAAAATTACCATTTGAAGGTGAATATTTCGCACTCAGGGAATAACAATGGCACAAGTCCAAAAAATGCATTTTTCAGTTAAGTATGCAGAATTGTTCCTGGATATCAATTTTATCTTCGATAAAAACGGCACAATTCTTAAAAATGTTATTGTGGCCTTAATAGCGAATATGTCATTTTTATAATTTAATTTTTTTACGCGAATTCAAGCAAAAATAGTAACACAATGATCATTATACCACTATTATAATATCAAACCTAATATATATTAATAAACTGCTTTTCAACTTTCGTAAAATAATGATATTTTTTGGTTAATAAACTGATCTAATACTCTCAAATGAAATATTCAAACTGCTCTCCTGAAAAAATAGGGTTTTTGAGTTGTGCCATTGTTATTCCTCGGGTGCGATTTATAAATTTAAACCAAACTAAAGTGCATGAATTTAATTGTGACTATACTATTTTCGGACCTTCCCATTAATGTTCAAGAATGTATTAACTTACTTCATTGGCGTAGGTTACACGTTCAATATTTATCACGATATGGATCTAAGTTCTACCCTACATATTGAATATTTATTGCGTTCCGTCAATATTTATCAAATATCATATATTTATTGAACGTGAAGGCTAGCGTATTGACGGATCACAATATTATTCATAGGATTCCTAGATTTCTGAATTCTGGATTATGATAAATATTGAACGTGTAGCCTACGCTATATTTATCACAAGCCAAGGGGTTCACGATACGGAACTCACGAATCTCGACATCTGTGATCCATATTGTGATCCATCAATACGCTAGCGGCCTACAAGTTCAATAAATATCACGATATTTGATAAATATTAACACGGATCGCAATAAATATTTAACGTGTAGGGTTCGTTTTAGTTAGGAGAGGTTTATGCGGCCGTTCTGGCAACTGTTAACGAATTCTAGCACTTTAAAATAAAACAATTTACACTAAATCAAAATAATTGAACCAATTATTTTTCATGACAAAAGTTTAAACTGCGTTGTACAACTTTGACCCAATAAATACATTATTTCCAGACCATTGAATTTTAGCTTGCTCAACGCTTTGAATTATCTAAAAGTTTTACCACTAAAACTATTGTAATTTCCTCGAAACCATCCTTCAAACGACAGATTTTCATCAGCCGAATTAAAGTTTTTCCGATAAAACTTCCAAAAATTCTATTTTCGGTTGTAGGTATTTCTGTCTGTGGGTAACTCTGGATAAATTAACCCGGATTTTTTAGTGATTTATTTTTGGGGAATTGTACCGCGGTGCGCAACTCTTTAGCCTTCCTTTCCTTCTTTAGCCAACGTTTCGGACAGCTTTGTTGTGTCCATAATTTTACACGTCTGTCTTGATTTTGTTGTAAACATTAGGGAAAGCAAATAAATAAACAAAAATAAATTAATGTAATCTGTAGGTAATGTTTGTAGGTAGGTAATAGAATATAATTTTAGTAGTTTTAAAATAGATATACACTACACATAAGATATTAAAAAAATTGCTAATAGAAATATACTATATAATTTATTTTTAAAGATAAACATAAGGATTTGTCCTGGATTTTTTCCAGCACATTTATGTATTTACATTGGTGTGGGTGGAGTCCACACATCACGAGCGTCCTTGCTTCTTATAACTTATATTAGATAACTACATAGTTTTACCATGCAAATGTAACAGTAATCATATTTCTACTTTCGAGTCGAAAGGATATTAAAAAATATTATTTCTAATAATATAACTGAGGAAATTCGTATACGATTTAAATATTAAATTTATCGGCAGTGCCAAATCTAGCCTGAAAATTCCTCACATCTTACGACTCCTTCAAGTTTAGAATATGTCTCGATGAAATAAAATGGAAATATATTATTTATGAGAGCGCTTTTTCGACATTTTTTTCAGAAACGGAGCAATTCTTATTCCGTTTCGACATGGTTTTATTGCTTTTTATCAAAATATGAGATATGTCTTCTCTGACTGTAGATAAATATGTTAACACAAGAAGTAGTGAAGTCGAACCTGTTATTTGATAAAGTGGAAGTTTTATTGGATTGTAAGAGAAAATGAATATATCCTTTTATGAAAACAATGTTAATATATGTTCAACATAATACGTTGCAGAGATTCTTCGTTCAAAACTGGTGTGGTTTGTTTTTTATATGAATAGTGTAGGTATCTGTACACGTGGAGTGCAATATTCTATATTATATCTGGTATATAAATAAAAGGTAATATTAGTAAGTGTGTGCTTTTTCGATTCAATAAACTATTTAACCGATTATTCTGATTATTTCAAAGTTTGTTCTTATTACTGCCAGGAGGTTTTGAGAATGGTTTGAATAGTAGAAGAAGTCGGGGACGCCCGATGAAAACATGGCACGATCAGAAACAAATACTTACGAAAGGTAAAATGAGAATGAACGCGAGTGTAAGAAAAATGAGGGATACAAAAAACATTTCAGATACAAACTTAAAAGATGGATTAATGAAGAAAAAAGCCAATATTACAACTAAATTATAACGTAAAAGAATAGAACATTCACAAGTAATGTACGATTCCATTACAATACACACTTTATTTATTATATTTTATTTTATTATTTGTCAGTTTAATTTTTTATTTTATTTCAAAAAATTATTTCATATTATTTTTTTAATGAATTTTAGTAAATTGTAAATTGTAAAAACCCCACAAATTGTCTACAGTTAGCCCACAATTAGCCCTAAATTTTGAGGCCCACATTATCAAATAATGTTTTAAAGTTTGTAAAGTTATAGCATCAATTAAATAAACCATATCTAATGACATGTTTTTCATTTGTTGCAGGTTAGTACAACATCTATCACAGTTTTCCGTGTTCATTTTTGATGGATCGGTAAGTTCTAATAATTAAAAAAAAAAGTTTTTTTAGGACTAATCCATAACTGGCTCGGATTCCATGACAGTACATTATGCAGTCGGTTTAGGTAAAGTACGGTATATCTACCTACTTACCCAAAATATTTTAGTACCCATTCACTTTACACTCTATCAATTTAATCACCTTTCAGACAAAACATAATATATCTCTATTTTCTAAATTAGCGGCATTGTATGTACAAGATTAATTAATAACTTAACTCAATTAATAAATAAATTAGTGTGATCTATATCTAACAACTCCTCAAATTTTTCATTTTCTAAGAATTCTCTAACTTCCTCATCTTCTTCTTGTAACCCAACCTAACTATATATCATTTTCTTATAGAAGATCTTTTTAAGTTTTCTTTATTCATTAGATTTTTCATTTCATGCATTGGATGTATGTGCATAGTATTAAGAGCAGGCATAACATGATAAATTTTTTACATATTTTTATTTACTATCTAAGCAGCTTTGTATGTAGATATGTATAAGACTGATTACTGTGACTTAATATATTAATAATAACTTCTCTTTTCCAATAACTCTTTAACTTCTTTACCTTATTCTTATAATCCAAAATACCAACATAAACTCTCTTATTGTAGAAGAATCTGTGTGCATAGTATTAATTAGTGAACATTTTCAACCAATACTAATAAATGTAATCCGAAAACTGTAAACTTCACCCGCCATAACACAGGGTCATCCCTAGCATGGAGGGTGAAATATCATAAAAAAACTATATATAATTTCGATTTTTCATGTATTAAATAAATAAATAAATAAAATAACTAAGAGTCTCCGAAGGGGCGTGCAGAGAGGATGAACCGCCGACTAACACATTTAATGCAAATTAATATCAAGGACAAAATTACTTGTCTGTATACTATTTACGTCTATACCAAAAATACAAAAAATCGACACTGTAAATATATTCGTTCGATATCCATTCCAACTAAAACTACAGGTACCAGTATTTGCGAAGTTGATTTTAGATTTGAAATCGGTAAATAGTGCACAAAAATTTATATTTTTAAAATAAATATAATTTCGGGGGGGGGGACTAACGGGGACCAACTGTCGGATCGCCATTGGCTCGGCATTGTATGACAAGAGGTATGACGCTTTTAAATAACGCTTCTAACACTGTTGACATTTTTCAATGGTCTTGAAGGGTTTAAGAGGCTTTTAAATGCCACTCAATACCCGTTATAAAATTTATATTGTGTTTCTATAATACTTTATTCTTTTTTTTTAAATGTATCCTAAAATATGTAATTTATGATACATGTGTATTGTAAATGGATACACAGTCTTTGAAAAAAACTCGTTTCACTTTTGGAAAAATGTTCTAATTACGTATTGCAATTAAAATAACGTATAAAAATTTATTCTAAAGCCTGTGAAAGTCGGAATTCCTTGACATAAATATCCATCAACTTGAAGTCAAGTGTCAATATTTGTACAACTACCTTTCATCGATATCCTGCATTATTCCTTTCTAGCAAAGCGTATAAACTTCTGACTTGAAAGCTTTTCACTCCACTCAACTGAAAGCTCTGAAGGCTTCGAAGGCTGTAGGAGTCTGCAGAACCTCTTTTTCCTGCAAACACAGCCTTTGTGAGTCATTTCAACTCAAATCTCTCGGTACTTTTGCTTTGAGCTTTGAATGGAGTATGGGTTGAGTAAATCGGGATCATGTGTCTATTATGTTATGGCCTTTCAACGGACATCATAATAGGTTATTACATTTACCACTTGCTAAGACTGCGTAGGAAGCGTTCAGAAAGAAGAAGAAGATAACTGAAGATGGGTTTGAAATGGAGATATGTGAACACAAATGATAGAGGGAGCGAACTAATATTAAGAAAATGTAATAACTTTATTATTAAGCCGAAACGACTGTCAAGAAAATATTTTTAAAAATAAAACTTAGAAAAAATCTAACGTTAAGTAAGTTTTTTTTACATTAGCTCTACACAGGAGGCCCCGAGGAAAATAATTTCCCTCAGGGCCTTTGTCAGCTTAGAAGAGCGAAAAAGAGGATGTTCTGGGAATGAAATAGGTATTAGGGGGGGGGGGGGTAGGAATCTGGGGGTCATTGTGTCCAGGAGTGACGGATATATGAGTCCATCCAAGACGATGTGTCGAGAGCTTCTGGATGGAGAGGGTGAAAGACCTCCTCAACCAGTCTCTCTCGATCCGGCCCGCCACGAAGCAGGTGGGTAGACCCATCGGCTGTCAAGACCTTGACAAAGTTCTCCCCATGAACCCGGGAAACTCTGCTAAGTCACCAAAGGTAGCGAACCACTTGGAGTGAACTATAGCAGAGGTGTTGGTTATCCAATATATGGCGGTACCCTTACCCGCCTTCCAAAATAGTTAATTAATTTACTTAAAAGAATTCAAAATATACTCTTTATAGAAAGGCTTATAAATACAATATTCTATCGGTGATTCAATCCAATATTATTGTATTTGTAAGTCTTTCTTAAAAGATTTGAGCCTGTTTGTGGACAAAACTATTAATTCATATTCATATTGCGTATATAATTCAATTTGGGAGGCGGCAATGGGTACCGCCGCCCCGGGAACCTTAATTAAATAACCAATACCTCTGCCATAAGTCACCCCAAGTGGGTCGCTACGTTTGATGATTTAGCAGTGGTGCCCGTTTTCACGGGGTGAGGTTTGTCTAGGTCTTGGAGGCGGATGACCAGGATACACTGAACCCCAGATTCCTACCCACCCCTTAAACCCTCTTCCTTCCCAAAACTCTTCTCTCCTTCCCGTCCCTTAAAAAAACATCCACACAGCATCCACAAAGATGGTATAGGCCCTGAGGGAAATTATTTTCCTCAGGGTCTCCTGTGTGGAGCTCATGTCCAAAAAAAATATATATATAAGGGTGCAAATAATTAATATATTAAAGCAAAACTTGCAAAAAATATTTTATCCTAAAATAATTAAACTCGCGACATCTATGAAAGAGAAGCTTTCAAATAGCATTTAAAGAATTTTCAATTTCTTCATACCTAAAACATGTTAAAGAAGAGAACCAGTTGTAATTTTTATGATTTTCGGAGAATACTTTTCCACATTTGTCTATCGAGCACCCTCCTCTCCCCATCTTCTTTCCCTCCCCACTACCTTCAGCCTTACAACATGCCCCAATTGGGGAAGCCATAGTCTCACTGGCTTCAGATGGGTGCAGTTGGGACGATCATAAAAAAATGTTTAGTCGTTAAAAATTCTCCGCATTTTGTAATTATTATTACTACGCGTGACAGCTGTTTCGCTTTCTGAAGCCATTATCAAACTGAGGATAAACCACTTACAGAAGATAAAAAAGTCTTTACTTTGTATCGTTTGCAAGTTGTTTTAATGTATTTCGTTAAATACATTAAAACTTTTCAAACCTTAAAATCAGTTCACCTCAAGGTAGTTATAATTTCACAGGACTGCTACTAAAGCCAGTCGCTCAACAGGGGTTAAAAATACCTTTACATGTACAACGAAAAACCTGACGATTTTAAAAGCATCCTACAACCATCATTATATACAGGAAATTCCTGTGCAATTATTGAAGACTGTTTTTTTTAAGACAATAGAACCCGCGATGCCTGGGTGGAGATTGGAAACCCGACGCTTTGAACCGCTCAACCTACTAATAATAATAATAGCCTTTATTCAGATAGTAAACTACATTACATTATTTATAATATTTATAACACTTATCATGCATCGACTCCCTGTCTGTATGTCACTAATTGACAAAGACCTCCTCCAACTGTCGCCATTTCTCTCTATCATTTGCTACTCTTGCCCATGTACCACCTGCTATGGCTTTGATGTCGTTAACCCACCGTCTAAATGGTCTACCTCTTTTTCTCTTTTTTTCAACAATGTTTGAAAATCTCCTACTACTACCACAGAAAGCCGAAAATGTTGATTTTGTTTTGATGGAGGACTTAGCCAGCCGAGGAATCGAACATCGACCAAAGCGCTATGCCCACTCAACCACTGACCTGTGTGTACAATCGGAATTTTTCTCGATTGGTACTAGTTGTCGACTATGGTTCCTGGGTAGGAAGATTCTATCCAAAATTCAATTTAACAACAAAAAAAATTAAAGGCATTCGAAAATATATGACTGCGTGGCGGGTTGAGCTCCAGCCGAACTCTCTCAACCCATCACCTTGCACCGAGGTGGGAGGGATAGATTCATACGTCTGTCACTCCTAGAGATATCCCCTCGTACCTCTTTTCTATGTAGGTCTTATAAAATCGGGATCTGACTCAGTTGGTAGAGCTGTCTACTCCAGTTCCTGGGTAGGAAGGTTCAAAAGTCAGTCAAACCAAAAAAAAGTTTTAAAACATTTGAAACAAGATTAAAAAAATCCGATTTTTTAGAGTTGATTTTTTGCATATAAATTTGTGATAAAATGATAACAATAGGGTGATTTTCTCGATAGTTGTTCTATAGAGCACAATAACAATTGTATTACCACCTTCAAATTGTTTCAAATTAATTAATCTATTTTTCCAGGCTAATTGATAAAATATCTTACGCTTTAATGAAAATCAGCGCCGATAAAACAAACAAAAAAAATTCAGATCGGATCCATTACCAAAGCCATTATTAAAGGAAAATGGTTAATTATAACGGTAAACAATTTTCACAAACCGAGGAGGGAGTGTTAAAGGATTTTGTAAAAAGCCTATTTAAAAGCTTTATTTTCATCCTGTCCTTTTTAGGTCCAATATAAAACAGGATAAAACGGTAACTCAAACATAACTGTTTTGTTTGGAAAAATGATCAGCCATTTTGATCGGTCGGTAATTAAGGCCAAAGTTACCTATTAATTAACAAAGTTTATCAAAGGTTTATTTTATTATCACTTTAACTTTTTTAAATGATTAACATAATTTTTAAAGCGAATATTTACGATGGTATTTTCAATGAATATCTTTAGTCCCAAATGTTCCAAACCGTCTGGAGCCGGTGAGACTATGGCATCTTCAGTTGGGGTATGTTGTGCGGCTGAAGTTAGTGGGGATGGAATGGAGGCGGGGAAGAGGAAGATGGGAAAGTACCTGGCTATTCAGATCTGGTCACCAAACATGGCTATAAACATTTCAAGCAACGTTACAACTCTAAATAGTAGTATTAAACCAGGGTAATACTGAGAGTATCTTCTACTCTGAACCATGCGGAAAATATACTTTGCATTATTTTAAATGATTGAATTGTGATTTTTTTAAATGTGAACACCGCACAGGAGTCCCAACGGCTCCCAAACGTTTGGAACCTGTGAGGCTATGACATCTCCAATTGGGGTATGTTGTGCGGCTGAAGGTAGTGGGGAGCTAATGGAGATGAGAAGAGGGAGATGGGGTAGTTTCTGGCTGATCAGATCTGATCACTAAACACGGCTATAATCATTTTAAGCTACGTTTATCTGAGAGTATCTTCCACTCTGGAACGTGCCGCAAATATACTAGGTATTATAAGAGATTTAATATTAGATGAATAAATATTGTGAAATAACAGAAATTAATAAAATAAAATTGATTTGCCACGCCGGGGTTCGATCCCGCGACCTTCGGTTTACGATTCAAGAGCCTTACCGCTAGACTAAGCCGGCCGTCGGACTTAAGAACTTTGTTGTTCTTTTCTCGCTAAACACAATAAATAAGCGTTAGTAAGACAAAATTATGTTTTTTAGTGACGTTTAACAAAGATATCACCGTCAATAGTGTATTTGTTACTGTAAAAGCCCGTACTACGGTAAATCTTAAGATTTTACAGTAAATTCTAAGATTTACCAACTTTTAATGGCAAAAGTCCGAAAGTAAATCCTAATATTTACTAGTAAAACCTAAGATTTACCAGTTTACGGGGTTTTACATGCATCATTTTCACCAACACACACAACCTTAAGTGTGTTGGTCAGATCTAAATGCGCGTACTACATCAAACAGGAATCACGAAATAATGTTTATAAATATTTTAAAAACAAAAAAATCCGTAATACAACATATTTTTCAGTAAATTTAAAAACATGACATCAATCCCATTTTGTGTACTAAAGGGTTAAAAAATTTCCGTTACATAAAAAATAAACATTTTATATTTTTTGCGAGCGTTTTTTTTTTTTAATTCGAATAAACCCGGCCGTCGTAGTCAGGTCACGTTTAATGTTGCCAGAATTATGCAAATATTTTTATCTGTTTCGAACAGAAAGTAAGTAAGTACTTTAAGCTCTAGCAGAACAGTGGCGAGTTGACAACTTTTTCAATTTTCAAATGTTGTAAAAATGAGCGAAGAAAATAAAATAACGTTTTTTTTAAATAATGAAATTGAATCACATTGCATACAATATGTTCCTCCTTGTATAAGGAAGATATTTACATTATTAAGTATTTTTGTTAGCTCAATTTTAGGGAGGCGATTTTTAAATCTTGGAATATACTTAACAAGAGAACTATTTTTCTAATATACCTACTAGCATAGAACCATGAATAATGTTGTAATCTAGAAGTGGGAACTTTAACGCGCATCTTCTCTTCTATCAAGTCTTATCTGAAATTGCCTCCCCTCCATTCAACATTTCATCTTTTCTATGTATGATCTCGACATTGTCCACTTGAGTGGGAGTTTCGAAGTCCAGCCTATCCAAAAAATCGACTTTTTCGTCACCTAAAAATCTTCCCATATACGTAGAGAATACATTATCAAAGTTATAGCATCAAATTTGGCCTTGAAATACAGTAAATATTTCAAGGCCGAAAACGAAGCGGTCCGGTTATTTTTTCATACATTTAAGTTTATTTTTTCATACATTTTGTATGGAACGAATTTTCATATTTTGAAAGAGCTGTGATAAATATACCTAATAATAAATAGTGAGTGAATTCCAAAAATTTAAAACCGTCAAATTTCAATGCGCTGATTGTTTTACTTTTGTTCTTAAACATATAATGCTGCCCCTCTTTCTTACACACTAAATGTCAATAGTCGAAAACGAGACAAACGGTGAACGTATGTCTGCACCCCTCCAAAGGAAAAATACAATAATTGAATGAGATTATGATTGTGTAGAGTGGATTGATATGTTTGTGTAAAGAATGACTGACGAAGGACCTTGATTTTGTGTTACTGTCACTGCCGGAAATGAGAAGAACATATGCTGCATAGAAAGGAAAGGACTCACCGAAAGGGATAAAGAACTTGTATGCTGGCAATGCACTTGTCTGCTTTCTCCCCCATCCAACGGGCACAAACAGTAATATGCGTGGGTTTCGTTTATTTGATAGAACACGGCGGAGTTGTGATAATGGCGATTCACCGATAACAGGAGCACAATGGCTATATGATATGTTGCGGCGGGCGGTTAATTACAGACTGGTGCACGTGGTGGCGGTAGTTAAAGGTGCGGATTTTGGAGCAAGGTAGGACAGGAATTTGCAACATCATTAATACCAATCCCAAGCAGTAACAGTATGTATGCATGCTATGTAGGTATGTGTATGTGTAGGTATGTGTATTGGCGTAACCAATAATTGTAATAAATCTCTGAAATGAAACACTTTTTTTTTACAAACCTAAGCTCCACACAGGTGGTCCTGTGGAAAATAATTTCTCTCAGGACCTATGTCATCTTAGGGGATGCTGTGTGGAGGGTATTTTTAAGGAAGGGGAGAAGAGGAAGTTCTGGTAGGGAAAAAGGTTTAAGGGGTGGGTAGGAATCTGGGGGTCAGTGTGTCCGGGAGTGACGGACGTATGAATCTATCCCTCTAACTGCGGTGCAAGGCAATGGGTCGAGAGAGTCCGTCTGGAAAGGTCAAAAGGCCTCCCTCAACCAGTCTCTCTCGATCCGGCCCGCCACGCAGCAGTTGGGTAGATGCATCCACCGCCAAGACCCGGAAAAACCTCACCCCATGAACCGGGCACTCATTGTAAATCACCAAACGTAGCGAACCACTTATGGTGACCTATGGTAAAGGTGTTGGTTATCCAATAAATGATTCCCCGGGCGGTGGCACCCGTACCCACTTCTCAAATTCCCGTAAGTAAGAGGAAAAGTAAGAAAATCACAAAAAATATAAATCCGTTCACAACGCCATCTCTGACACTGACAAAAACAAAACACGGACAGGTGCGCATCGATAATTACTTCATTGTATAATTTTTAACTTTGAAAAAAAAACTGACTTTAATTCAACAGTTAAGGGCGCCTTCCACTGCGAGCAGAAAAGAGTTGAGCGGAGCGGAGTGGGAGATGAGCAAAATAGCTTTTACCTTCCACCAAAAAAGAGTTGCTAAGAAGTTAGGTCTTTGCCTTCCACTGCCCCCGTGCGAGAAATGAGCGAGGCGACCGGAGCGAGGTCAACGAAAAATGAGAAATAGTTTTGCCCTTCCATTGAAAACGAGTCAGTATCGCTTTGACGTTTGAAGTAAACAGAGTGATTTTTGTGACGTCAAGTATTGATTCTAGTGAAGATGATTCTGACTGCATGTATGTAATGAAAAAATGTTTGCTAATGTATATTTATAAAAAGATTCTCTTCTCAAAAATTTTAACTTTCTTATTTCCGCCAATTTCATCTCAATGATGGTTTTATATGCCGAATTCTCTTTTTTCAACATTGCTACATTATTTGCGAGTCGTATCCCATAAACAAAATTGGCGACCGGCTTCAATAAACAGATCCGTCTCGACAAAATATGCAGTTGAGGCAACTGAATTGACGACAGTTTTTGAGCGGAGTCCGCTAGAAACTAGTCGGCGATGGTGTGCGCGAGCGGACTCATTCGGACCTATTTTAACTACTTGGGTCCGCTCCGCTTACCTCGTTCTTGATGGAAGCACTTGTATGCAGTTAACGTTTGCGAGTCGAACGGAATTCGTACGGAGTCCGCTCCGCTCGCATCAGCGGAGCGGACTCGTTCGAAACTATTTAAACTCGTTTAGTCCGCTCCGTTCACCTCGTTCTTGGTGGAAGCACTTGTATGCAGTTAACGTTTGCTAGTCGAGCGGGTCCGTAAAGAGTCCGCTCCGCTCGCAGTGGAAGGCGCGCTTTATTCATTCTGAAGCGGTACGAAGTTCGTCGGGTCAGCTAGTATTACATAAAATTATTATATTAATCAGCTGGACTGGACTCTACCCTCAAATAATATAAATTCACCTTCCCTCTCTCCATTATTTGAAATGATGGCCTAGAACACCCTTGAAGGATGCAAGCCGGAAACATGTGGGAACAAAATAACAGATTGTATTTTCAAAATTATTTAACTTCCACAAACACCTCGTTGTTTTTGTATTTTTCTATAATCCCCTGGCAACAATGCACCCACTGGCAACACTGTAATAATTGATTCGTTGGATTTTTCCAGCCATGAATTTGTCATCGACTAATCCAGACATTAAACACGGCCGCTGAAAACGTCCTGAAAAACAATTTTTATCTACCTGAAAATCTCCACGTCCAATGGATTAAAACTACATAAAACATTTCAAATAGAACTCAGAAAAATTGTTTCCACCGTTATGTAAAAATTGAAAAGTTGTAACATCTGTCAAAAATTTTAACAATAGAAACACTTTAAAAATTTGGAATTATAAATTAACTAAGCTTATATCCACTTTCACCGTATTGAAAAATGAATGGGCAATCTATATATAAATTTATTTATTATTAACTAACTGACCCAGAAAATTTTGTACCACCTCAGAATCAATAACAACTGTTATATTTAACTTATTATTAATAACGTAATATTGCGTAACTTATTATAAATTAAATTCAGTTTTTAAATTAAGTTAAAAATTACACAATGAAGCAATTATCGGTGCGCAACTGTCCGAGTTTTGTTTTTGTCAGTATCAGAAATGCCGTTGTGTACGGATTTATATTTTTTGTGATTTTTTTTACTTTTCCACTTACTTAATTATTGTATTTTTCCTTTTGATTGGTACAGACATACGTTAACCTTTGTCCTATTTTAGACTGTTGACGTTTAGTGTGTAGGAAAGAGGGGTAGCATATGTTTAAGAACAAAAGCAAAACAATTAGCGCATTGACATTTGACGTTTTTAATTTTTTTTTAATTTACTCACAATTCAATATTATACTTATCACAATGTTGCTGCACAGCTCTTTCATATGATGAGAATTCGTTCCATAAAAAATGTGTGAGGAAAAGAATTTTCTTCATAATTTTGTTTTCGTGAATTTTTCCGATGTTTTAATAGTTATTCTGCTATTCGGGGTGGTGACAAATCCAATAAATCAAAGATCATAAAAATCGGTCCAGCCGTTCTTGAGTTATAAATGGTGTAACTAACCCGACCTTATTTTATATAGATAACGATTTCATTCTACTTTTTGCTCCCCTTTAAAATAATCATTTTGTCAATGAGTCTGTTTTTTAGGTTTACCCTTCAAACGTAAAAATAAATGATATCACAACAAACATAATATAGACCTATATAATACATTATACAATTTGGGAGGCGGTTATGGGTACCGCCGGGCCTTTTATTGGATAACTAACACCTCTGCCATAGGTCACCCCAAGTAGTTCGCTCTGGGTTACTTAGAAGAGGTGCTCGGGTTCATATGGGTGAGAATTGACCGGAACTTGGTGGCGGATAGGTCTGCCCACCAACGGTGTGGCAGGCCAGAACGTGAGGCACTTAACCTCTCCAGCAGGACTTTCTTGGAACATCACCTTGCACCGCAATGGGATGGATGGATGGATATGTCCGTCACTCCTGGAAAAACTGATCCCAGATTTCTACCCACCGCTCGTACCTTCTTTTTTCCAGAACTTTCTCTTATTCCTTTCCTAAAAGGACACTCCACACAGCATCCCTAAAGACGTAATAGGCCCCGAGGAGAATTATTTTCCTCCGGATCTCATTTCTTTATACGTGTGAGGGGAGATGCAAAAAAAATGATTAATTTTTTCCTCTGGGGGACGCATTCTTGACTAGTGCCGTAACCGTCGGCATTATAAAAGCACGATTTAATACTTCTACGACAATTGCACGGCATCGCCATAAAAAAGGCGATAAAAATATATTCCTTGTCACGATATTGCTGAATTTCTTGCTTATACAATAAATAAGAGTGAGACAAACGATCTACATAATATGTCTCCTTCCCCCAAAGGAGAAATGCAATCATTATCATGAGATGCCGCGAAACATTGCCGTCGCCCTGCCATTGCCGAAGGAGTTTTGAAGAAGCCACTCGCTGTTATGAGTATACGCAACGGCACAGCGACGGCTGCGTAGCGTCCTTGGTCGTGTTCTCAAGAAGTCTGCAGTCAGGCGTAAATCAGCGCTGCTTTTGATGACTTACTTCCTTTCCACGCCAAGGATTGGCATACAGTATGACTAGTATGAGAGAGATTGAGATGTTTAAGAGATTATCCCTTTGTAAGAAAAACACTTGTGTTTGTACTGGATTTTGTTGTAAACTTTGGTTTATTCAGTGAATAAACCAAATTACAAAGAGAGATAATGATTCTGAACACTTGACTAGCAATTTGTAGTAAAATCGAGAACTGAATTCAGTCGAGAGAATTGCGAAAAGAATGACATTGCAATAGTCAAGAAGCTTATTTATAAACAAAAATAGAAATTTTGACTCGACGACAGACAAAAGAGATTATAGATACAAAATTCATTGCAATATTTTAGTAAAAGGTGGCATAGACATGAAAGTTTAAGGAAAGAGGCTCTACACATCGAGATTAAGTAAATGAGAAAATTAAAAGTGTTCAGTGCTAAATGACGTTAATATGAAATAGGCCAATCACAACACACAACATCCAACAACGGCAACGTCACGCGGCATCTTATTTCCTTGATATGAGTGAGGGTGATACAAATTACTTTTTTTTCCTTTTGGAGGAAGCAAACATACGTACATTGTTTGTCTCATTATTATTTAGTGTGTAAGAAAGAACTGCAGCATTGTAACTGTGAGAATTATTAAAGCGCCCACTGGTTAGCCTTCTAATAATCTTCGTATAATGACGATGTCACCTCATATACATACATACGAGTATGCAAAGCTTTTAATTTAAATATTACTATGCTGTGTAAGATAAAACCCCCTTAAAAGCTTAAAATTTGGCTTGGCTTTCCCACATTAAATTTCACTATGCGACAATACACGATATTAAAGCTTCTTTAGCTTCTAACATAATAACAAGACTTGGGGAGAGAAAATGCGGGATCCCCAGAGTTATTTCATCCCGCAAATCCTTGCATTGTTGTGTTGATAAGGGTTAAACCATATAGCCACATGTTAAATACCACACAGCACAAACACCGTCCTTGTTTACGTTCATGTGCATATTTTATGACTGTAGCGAAGTCCTGTTTTAACTCGGCCGTTTAGTATATTATCTGTCTGTAAATTTGTTTCTTCGTTCCGTTTCCGGTTCGAGATGTAGGCTAACTAGAAATTTCAACAATATTAAGTGTTTTATTTTGCCCTTGTTAGAAGTCATCTTGAGTACAATGCTCACGTCTGGAACCCACATTATAATATTCATGTACGAACTATTGAAAGAACACAAAATAAATTCTAATATTTTCTATGTTTTAAAATGGGAATGACATTAATTTTGACTATAACAATCTTTTAACAAATTGTCAAACAAAAGAATTTTCGCTGTCTTGGTATTTTTATATAAAAATTTAAATGTTGCATTTCTTAGTCAGAATGGCTTGCATTGATAAGCTTTCGGATTACTTACTAGAAGTCGAGAATTATTTCAGTGGAGAAATTTTGGGATTAACTACCATTTTTATTCCTCTTTTCCTAAAATACTAAGGTTAGGAAATAATAATACCGAGTCAGTGGACATCTTCAATTTATCACTAAACAAATTCAAAGTGTTTTCTTACTGAGGCAGTTCAGTTATGTACAATAAATACTGTAAAATTTATATAATTCATATTCAAAAGCCGCTAAATAAGGACGCTACTAAATATATAAATAAATTAATTAATATCATACATTTTTGTTCACTACTTCTGGATTCAGAACCAACGAGCTTACCTCTCAAATATTTCATCAAACGCGCGTTTGATAGATTAACTCCCAGTTTCATACGAAATCCAAAATAACATATTTTTTAAATCACGGTAATTTGCAACAAATGGTCTTACTAACCACAACCAAAAAAGTCGATTTACAAGGTGATAAATTGGCCCTCGTACTCTGAACGCCTTTTATTCCATATTCCACACTTTCAGAGCTATTAGTTTCAATTTCTGTGGACTTCCACAACTTAAAGCATTTTTCGTAATGTGGAATTATTATTGCCACTTTTTCATGAGCCCGACTCTACACGTGTCGTCTACCACAGCGAATTAACAATAAAAATGAACGGATAACTTTTATTTTAACGTTGTTATATTATATTATTGCGGGTTGCTAACAATAATTGATGGGCGCATATGGCATCCAGTTATACAGAGTGTCCCAAAACTCAACGTTATTCTTTGAAAGGCTGATAAACCAGATGAACCAGTGATGAACTGTGATGAACCAGACTATCAAAGAATATTAATAACATATTATTTGAATAGCTCAGTTTTGTTTTATTTCACTTTAAAAAAATTCAATTTTTCTTAGAAAAACTCTCTTTTTATAACTTTTGAAGTTTATTCCTATTAATGTAATATATCATTGAAGAAAAAGAAGATAACGCTTATATTCTAAACTAAAATATGAACAGAACAAGACATAGAAAAATAAGAGATAACGGTCGCAACTGGGACTCGAACCCAGAACCTCTGGTCTTACCGGGATGAGCGCCTCATCCAATTAGGCCATGCCACCTCTCATCAAACTGTCATATTTGTCTCCCTCATACTTAAAATTTTAGAATAAACTATATAATCTTCGACTATTTTTTTCTCCATATTATTGGCAACTACCATTTTCATTTGAAACAATCGTTCTAAGAACTAGTTTGTAACCTAGATAATGTCTCTGATAAATATATCCGATTTTATTTTATATGAAACACCCATTGACCTTTTTTGTAAAAGTTTAAATGAATATTTTTAATTTTGATAAGAGGTGGCATGGCTTAATTGGATAAAGCGCTCATCCCAGTAAGACGACAGGTTCTGGGATCGAGTCCCAGTTACGACCAATACCTTTTTTGTTTTTCTGTGTCTTGTTCTCTTTCTTTTTTTCGCTAGCCTATTAGTGTTATCTTCTTCTTTAATGATTAAAAATAATAATTTAGTATTTGGTTGTCGTATTCTTACGATTACTCCCACAGGGATCCTTACGAGTCCTTACATAATATTGATCAAATAATAAGAAACAAAAAATGTAGAGTGTATACAAAGGTATGACAAGTGAGCAAACAAATTAACAATAGCAGTGCTGTTATAGCATAGGGCTATAATAATAAAGATTGACGGTGCTATTATAGCATAGGATAAAACAAGAACATTAAAACTAAAATATAATATTAACAAGAGGTGGTTTATGTTCAGAAATGAGAATATTCTTATTGGATATTAAACATAAAAGTACAGTAAGGAGGAAACCGGAACCAAACAATTACCGGAAACATGGCTAATTACAGTATATTGAAAAGAAGTTAAGATTTATGAATGGTAGTATTTTTTAAATTCTTTTGTTTTTAAAGCCTGTTTCAATTCAACCAAATTCAGGATATTATTTAGTAAGGGCTGAGGGAAGTTTATTCAAAAGAAAAGAACAATCTAGATCGTACGATTAAACCATTAGTAACTTCTAGATCTCTTAACCTTCTAGATCTCTTGACTCGCACACATGCGAACGGCTTATTTCTGCGAATAATTATTGAGTACAACAGCTCGGCTGTGGAATGATTTGACGGGGCATATGTTTTTTCCCTCCTACAACTTATTCTCTTCAAGACCCATATTCACTCCTTCCTATCCTTAAAAAGTTCCTCAAAGCATCATCCCCGAAGACAGTATAGGTATTTAAGGAAATTACTTTCCCTAAGGCCTTCTGTGAGGAGTTATATTTTAAAAAAATCGGTACAACAATAGACCTCCATTGAGCCTAGATTCACATTTCAAAACTTCTGTATTCCATACCATAAATCTGTGAATTAATTATTATTTTATCGATTAACAACACCACAAACCAGTTTAGTTCACCAAACTGGATTGTTCATTGAGAATCAGTTTGAGAATCTGAAATACCTGTGAGAAGGTTTGCGGCTACGTGATTAACTAATTTAGACATAAACCCTGACCTTAAAAGGGAACTAGAGCGACTGCAAAATTCCTGTTATATTTTTAACCTTGAGAAATTAATCACTTTGACTTTGTTTTTCCATCCTATAAATAATTGTTAGGGCAAAGTGATGATGTTTTGAGAGAGATGAAGTTATGAGAGTGATGAAGTTATGAGAGTGATGAAGTTATGAGAGTGATGAAGTGACAAGATTGATGAAGTGATAAGAGTGATGAAGTAACGAGAGCTATAACGTTATATGTGATGAAGTGACGAGAGTGATTGATTTTGCCAAAACACATACCTCTACAGGCAACAAAAAGAGAAACTAACGAACGATCAAATTCGTGTATTTTACTAAGGTAACCATAATTTATAGTCCATTGGTGCTCTTGGGGCAAGTTCTGCCTGAAATTTAATCTTTTTGCACCAAGTTTTAAGATTGTTTTTCTCTTCCAAGTCGTATCTAAAATATATTGAATTCTATATAAGTTCGCACAAACTTATCTAATCAAGTTTCATTTAAAATACTATATATTTATTTTTCAGAACAATGAGGTTTCATTTGGAATAAGAGCAACTAAGTTCTATTTAAAAGAATCAATGTGTTTATTTTTACAAATTTTTACGAGTAACTGAGTTCTATCTGCGATAGCTAAAATATTTTTGGAGCAATATTGTATTATTCGTGTGGTACTTAGAACTCATTCACTTGGGACAACAAGATACCATCTGTATAATGCGTGAAACTAATGGCCTTGGCGGCGTTTGCCCGCCTACTGCATGGCGGGCCGGATCGGGAGAGACTGGTTGAGGGAGACCTTTCAAGCCGGACTATCTCGATCCATCCTAGAACTCCCTAACCTTGCATTCCATAAAAATAATCTCCACACAGCAACATCAAAGATGACTTAGGGGGGTTTTTCCCTCGGTGGCCTCTTGTGTGGAGATAAAATAAATATTTTAAAAACAAAGGAAACTGGCAATTAAAACATTGTTTTTCCAAGGGCATGTATTGTCTTCATCTGCTGCATAGATAAGTTTATACGTAGTTACTTACAAAGTTTTTCAAACAAAACATTTTTGCAGTTGGTGTATACAATGAAAAATGTTCGACTTAATTAACCACAATAAGAAGAAGTATGAAAAACCTTTACTTTTAATTACCCGCCTTTGTCTGTAGGTAGAAGGTACGTTCTATCCCTAATTGCTGTCTTCTTAGAAGCACAGGGTCTGTTGTTATTATGTGGTCTGCCACGCGGGAGAATGTGGTATTTTGAATTCAGGTGGCGCAGCATGGCGTAGGCTGGTCTGGAATATTAAATGCCAACCACGTGTAGGCTTTCTTCCAACCACTGAATAATAAAAACGTAGAATTTTTTTGTACATACATTACAAATCATTAGGACTATTGTATCCTACGTTGGGGTTTGTCATACATCTGAAGGGAACGGGGAAGGGACAGAAAGTATGGGATAGAGGAAAATTTGGAAGTGCATGGCTATGCAGACCATTCTTTTTCTTAAGTCGGTTCCTCATTGCTGAGAATCATGGACCCTACTCCAATTTCCTTGGTGGACAAGGCTCCTTCACTCCTCACGGTTCTGCGCTGCGCGGAGAGCCAATGACATCCTAGTACCGGATGTACTAGGATGTATCAATATATATATTATATACATCCTAGTATCCTAGTACAGGAGTGACCAAGTACCACTGGCAAGTGGTACTTGGTCACTCCTGCGCATTGGTAACTTTCCTCTGCTTCTTCTGCGAAACACTTTGCTAGTGGCGATGAGTTTCTCCAAGTTGGAGTCCTCAGTTTGGCGAGCAACGTGAACAAAGTATCTTAAGATACTGTTGTGGGCAAATAGTTGAAAGCCTATTGTGGATTCCTAGCTCTTCCAAGATTGACAAAATTATGCATCTGGGTGTCAATGGAATCCTGAGCATGTTTATCCAACACCCTATATTAAAACCATATTGAATAAATCTACTAAATCCGACATCCATAGTTCTTAGGCGGCATTAGTCGGTATTTGCGAGCACGGTCAGCAATTATTTATTCCAACATCCATCAGACAAAATCCGTGATGTCTCGGCTCTTACTGAACTTCGGTTATAAGTCCAAGTATTCAACTTTTTTAATTTTATAAAAATACTGCCTTATTACGAAGCTCTTAGAATTACGTCATTTGCGCGGTCAATTGAATCAATTAAAAAGCAGTTTAAGGTGGAATGTCAGTCCATAGAAAATAATTGCCGCCGTAAGGTGATTTATTATTTAATTTGTTGTCAATTTGAATTAATGGCCTAGATCATCCTTAGAGGGGAAAAGCCAGAAACATTTGAAGAAAATATCGGCTTGGCTATGGATACGGTTAACGAGTATAACCGTGCCCTTAGAAATCGACATAATATCGTCGTCAATATTGATCCGATATTGTCACGTTATCAATTTGAACGCGCTAGACCCCCTGGTTCTTTCGATCCAAACGTCATCAAACATGACTTTATATATTGCACATCCCGTAGAAAAGGGACGAAAGTCAGAAATATTAATTTTACACGAGAAGGAAAATAAACGATGATTGGAGAAACAAGCGGTCCCCCTGAGAAGAGAAACGAGATAGAGTGATCTAACTTAAATACGGTTTTCGTGGGGCATGGATAATCACAATCAATTTACTATTCAGATATAAAAAATACGATTTTATAAAACATAAAATTTCTACTCTCGACTTTTTTCTACAGGATGCGCGATATATGTAGGAACCTACCTACTTCATCGAGAGTCGAAACTAAGAATTGGAGAGAAATTCTATAGTTAAAATGATTGACCAACTTCATTCGAAGTAAAGTATAAGACATGTACAAGGACCAAAAAATATACCCTGAACGGCGTGACTGAAGGAAATTAATACCTTGGACACATAATCACCAGTAATCTGATGGACGATGACGACATCGATGGACAAAAGAAGAGCTCTCAGCGCAAAAGCGAACATGCTCAGTAGAAGATTAAAAGGACTAGCTTAAGGATTAACTCTTGGCAAACTACAAAAAGAGTAGTATAATGTTGTCTCCCCAGATATTGCAGCGCTTCCTTGATGTTCACATAGGGGAAAGTTACCGGCTATTAGATTAAGCAGCTCTGGAAATATCCTCGTCATGGAAGCCCGCCTCAGTCCATCATCCATCATTGATACACACTGGCTCCGAATGTGGTCACAGAATCCTAAAAGCCTATTATTATTTTCCTATTTTCTTTTTTCTTACTACTACTATTACCTTATTATCTTTTTTCATGTACAATCATATCCACCAGCATTTCTGTTTTTTTCTTTCAAATATTTTGTGTATGTATCATACCTTTATAGAATGTGTGGGACTGCACTATCCTCCCCGCATACTGGAGTAAACATTTATTATTATTATTAAAACCAATTTTGCTACTTTGGCACAGACACGCCCATAACATAGATACTTCTATCCATTCATCTGATCGGTGGTTTCATCCAACGTCAACGGCCTGAAATTTTCCAGATAAAGTTGGCCACACTGTACACGAAGTATTCACTTGATAAGCGCCGTATTTACGAGAAAAACTTTTATTCTATTTGCAAAAAAGTGAGAATTCCCATCGTAAGAATAGCTTATGCAATAAACTAGTTTTATTATTATTTCGTAAATACATTAACAATATTTAAAGCAAAGAAACGACCATGAAAATAGCTGAAAATGTGTTCTAGTCTCGAACATAAATCGCACATTCCATAGAAAAATATAGTAAGTAAGAAAAGTTAATTTTACAAGAGAATGAAAACAAATTAAAAATGATGAACAAGCGGTCCCGCCTAAAACAGACACTAGCGACATCTTGCGGAAATGGAGTGTTCTAACTTAAATACGGTTTTCGTTGCGCATAAATAATCCCAACCACTTTACTATTCAGATATAGAACCTAAAATAAAACATTTATTAGGACTTGCAACCATTTTCTATGGCATGTGCGAAATGAGCCTTTTTAGGGCGGTATACATAGGTGAAAACTAACAAAATAATAATATAAATTTAAAACGTTGACAAAATTTGATGTCAATGCATTTTTAATGATTTATCATCAGTGCCAATAATTTTTCTTAGCTAATAGAAAATAAAATAACTTTGATATGCCTCCCGGGAACCTTTTATTGGATAACCAACACCCCTGCTATAGTTCAGTCCAAGTGGTTCGCTACGTTTTATGACTAGCAGGGATGCCCGGCTTCACGGGGTGAGGTTTGTCACCTATTGAGTGGCAGGCCGGATCGGCAGAAACTGGTCGAGGGAGACCTTTTTATCTCTCCAGCCGGACTCTCTCGATCTTTGTACCGTAGTGGGAGGGATGGATTTATACGTCTTGTCACTTCTCGACACGTTGACCCTCAGATTCTTACCCACCCCTCAAACCTCTTTCCTTCCCAGAACTTCCTCTTCTTCCTTTCCTTAAAAAACCCTCCACAAAAACTCTCCACAAAACAAACCACCTCCGCATCCTCTATCCTCATCCTCCTGTGTTGAGCTAATATAAAAATAAAAATATATAAATAACCACATTGCCGTTTCCCCGCAGGGTCTTGGAACCACTCCTTGCTTCATTCACATTAATACAACTTCTTTTACATATCCTCCTGTTTTATTGACTCTTGACGTGGCCCGACTCTGTTGAAAGGGAGAGAAAAACAACAGAAAAGATATATAAAGATATTTTTTTATGGTCTCATCAATTCCCGACCCTTCCTATTTCCTGTCTTTTATCACCTAAGCCTTTTAGTCTCCCAAGAAACGCTGATCGGAGATGCCCTAGTTTCACTAATTCACGTTTGGGACTCCTCTGCGAAAACTTTAAAAAAACTATTCTTGAAGGAGTTTTCGCAATAAATTATGATTCTACGAGACAGTTCAAGTAAAAGAAGTTAGTTTCTTCTTTATGAATTTCAACGTTTTATGAAGTTTTAAAATAAAAGGGTGAATATTTTGTTTTTGGAAATAAACAAAAATTTTAACAAAACAAAAAACAACTTCAAAAATGCACTAAAAAGTAAAAAAATAATTTATTAATTACGATTGTTATTTTTGGAGTCGGTGTCAGCCGACTCCAAAAATAACAATCAACAAGGTAGTTATAGGTGAGATGTGGAGATCTTGGCTGACACCGACTCCAAAAATAACAATCGTACGAAATTATTTTTTTACTTCTTAGTGCATTTTTGAAGTCGTTTATTGTTTTGTTAAAAAAATTTGTTAATTTTTTGATTTTTAGTGACGAGCGTGCGTAAAGAAGTTTTACTTTAAAAAAATCATCGAAATCTGTTGACGTAATATTGAGTTATTCGTCCATTTGTCGTGCACATACTTATTGCAAATTTAAGACATGTATGGTTTTCTCATAGATTCCATTGTCAAAACTGGACCAAATTAAAATGGGACCACACGGGAAGCACCAGCTTTCTAATAAAAAAAGAATCATCAATATCGGTTCACCCAATCAAAAGTTCTGAGGTAACAAACATTGATAACCTCCTCCTTTTGGAAGTCGTTTAAAAAATATACTGTTTCATGGAAAAATATTATCATGCTGATTTCGAAAAAAAAATCTATCTTTTTTTTTATTTAAAATTTTTTTATTTATTTAAAAAATCTATCTTTATTAGAATTAAAAACCCTCAAAAAAAACTTCAGGGCCTCTATCATATTTGGGGATGCTATCTGAAGGGTATTTGTAGGGAAAGGAAGGAGAGGACGTTCTGCGAAGGATATATGTATGAGGCATGGGTAGGAATCTGGGGGTCAATGTTTCCACAAGTCACGGACGTATGAATCCATCTCTTTTACTGCGTTGAAAGGCGATTGTTCGAGATAGTTTGACTGGAGAGATCTAGGTTAGGTCTTCCTCAACCAGTCTCTCTCAATCCGGCCCGCCACGCAGTAGGTTGGCGAACGCATTCGCGACAAAACTCACCCCATGAACCCGGGGTACAAGGTACCAAACGTACCCCAAACTACTTGGGGTGAACCGCTTCATAAAATAACAAAATTTTAATATTTTCATCTTCTAGTCATACGGAAAAACAATTATTTTGAAGACTTTTTCTCGTTTTCTCTCTACAGAGCAGTGTGCGATATAATTATTTACGTTATCAGAATATTCAAATGTGCAATTTTTGAGACCCCTGTAACGATTATTTCCAACGATACATTGCTCTTATAACAATATAAATTTTGAATTTGCGCAGTTAACTTATTGTTCAACAGTACGGAATGCAGTTATAAACAGACTATAATAACATACCTCAATAAATCAATGTTAGCGTAATACCCACCATTCTTCTGAATGAACTTCAACTGGATGGGAGGTTTTTACGGTTTGGGAGGCGGATACGGGCCGCCCGGGAATCATCAAAAGATCTCCAAAGATGAGATAGGCCTAGAGGGAAAATATTTTCCTCAGTGCCTCCTGTGTGGAGTTATTGTAAAAAATATATATATTATTTTATTAGCATATTTTACCTCATGATTAATGTTTCCAAAAAATTATTTTTAACCGAAAATTATTTTTTGTCGAACTTCGTACCGCCTCAGAATCAATAACTGTTGTTTTAACCTATTAGCTTATTTTTTTTTTTTTATTAAATTAAAAATTACATAATGAAGCAATTATCGATGCCCAACTATTGGCGTTTTGTTTTTGTCAGTATCAAAGATACTGCTACCTGGCTCAGAACAAATATTGTCTAGTGAGTCGGGTAGCGCACATGATTTTGATGTTAATAAACGCATAAATAAAGATTAAAAAATTGTGTACGGATTTATATTTTGTGTGATTTTCTTCCTTTTCCACTTACTTACGGGAATTGCGTTTTATTTTCTTTATACGTGGGGGGGAGATTTATTATAATTATTGTATGTTTCCTATGTAGGGGTGCAGACATAAGCTCACTGTTTGTCTCATTTTCGACTATTGACATTTGGTGCCTAAGAAAGAGGGGCAGCATTATATTATGTTAAGAAAAAAATCAAAACAACCAGCGCAATGACTTTTAACGTTTTTGAATTTTTGGAATTCACTCACTATTCAATATTATATTTATCGCAATATTGCTGCAGCTCTTTCAAAAGATGAGAATTTATTCCATATAAAATGTGTGAGGAAAAGATCTTAGTATTCGGAGTGGAGACAAATCAAATATCATAAAAATCAGTCCAGCCGTTCTTGAGTTATAAATGGTGTAACTAACCCGACTTTGTTTTATATATTAAGATTACACGTATTTTTTAAAATGCCCGTACAGGTGTATATTATTATAAAAAATATGTAAATTATTACTAAATGGATATTATTTGTATACATATAGAAATAAACTCTAAAATGGGTCTCAGTTGAAATGTTAAAACTTATTTTTTCCTAAAAGTTAAAGCTCTAAGTCAGTTCAACCCGGAACCATCTAACCAGCAACTTTAAATTGAATCTTTCCCGCAATACAGGGGATGTCAGGCTGCACTCTAATTCACAGCTACATCCGCTTGTCTGTTCTTATTCCCTACGTGTGGGATGCGATACTGCTGCCATCTGTGTTCTTGTCGCGAGTCACGTTCCTCTACAAACCCAGTTGTACTCTGAAATGTCAACTGGATTTCCACCGGACCATGGTGTAAAGAAGATATATGCGTTTCGTTCGTGATTTGTTGAACTGGATTTTGTTTGGAAATTAGTGGTCCGATTCTAGGAAAAAATCTCGTCTGTTTGGCTTGGTTAATCCTGCGTGTAATTAATTATAATGATATCATAACAGAGCGATAAATTTCTTTGCTCTGGACTCAGATTCAGTACATGTTTCTCAGTGTTTATAAATTATTTAATTAAAACGGTGAAATATATATTTTTAATCAATGAAACCAATATTAGTGACTCCCAAACGAATATTTCAAACAAACTGGAATTAGAATTGAACCTAGGTCCTCAACCTTGCCGGGGATTTGCTCCACCGCTAAGCTAATTTAACCCTATCCCCTTCTATTACATAAAACTGTATCATACTTCGACTAAGAACTGCCAAAATAATCATCATTTTCTTAACGCATGTTTTTATTGGCTGCTATCTTTATGTATGGCTAGCTTTTGCCCCCGGCTTCTCACGCACGACCCCCCCCCCCCCCTATGGAGCTATGGAACCTATTTTTCCATAGCTCAATCGTTAGAGCAGTTGGCCATGATTGCTAAGGTATTTGGGTTCGAATCCCAGTAAAACCAATATCTTTTTCTGATTTTTCTGTCTTCAGATTTTGATTGAGTTTCGCTAATATTGTCTCCATTTAATTAAATACAAAGTAATTTATTAATTTGATTTGTTTTGCATTAAAGTCAATCTTTATAATATCACAATTTAGAGACTAAAGTTAAAACCACTAACCCTAGTAACAATATATCCGTAAGGAGTGGGGTTAACACACCAGGAAAAACAATTTCATTTAATCAGGTACTTTTCTAGCTAAGACGTAAACTGATCACTACTCCAATTTAATGTCACTCGGCCTTATTTTACTTGTATGGCTTGCCAACGTTTAGCGATAATTACTTTCGAGCAAGTGCTTCAACATAAAACTAACGCAGACAACTATTGGCTAAAGTCATTGAATAGAAAATTACTAATAGTTCAAAAGGAGAAAAGACTTTTATTGACTTCAAAGCAAAAACAACCTATTCGTGGAGTGCTTAAACTTTACTTCATTTTAGGGAAATGTTTAAAGTTACTAGTTTGTGTTCTTAAATATTTTTAATTATAGATTCATTTTATGTAGTCTAACGTAAACGTATATATGTCATTACGTTTTACATAAATGTATTTTTATACATTGTATGTATTTTTTTATCGTAACTTTATTGTTATTATTTGCCATGCACGGTAATTTAATTTGTTATTGTTTGCATTTTTATTTCATGGATGTGCTTTTTGTCTATCGTAATTTTATTCATACAATTTTTTTCTCATGTTAAATTTGTACTGCTTTTATTGATGTATGTAAAAGCCTTCTGGGCGTAAAATAGTATAATAATGATTAGAAATGAATTTAAAAAACTTTTTCACTTTCTTCCAATTATTTATTTTTACCAGGACCGGTTTCATCCTACTACGGACATTTTTAGACTGGTCTAGTTAATTGTTCTGGTTAGTCTGTAACTGTTCTAGTTAGTCTCTTTCTGACCAGTCTGAAAATATCCGTAGTAGGATGAAACCGGTCCTGGTAAAAATAAATAAGTGGAACAAAGTGAAAAAGTTTTTTAATTTCAATTCTAATACAATGGAGTTACACCAAGAATTAATAGTGCAAAAACTAGACTCATTAAATAAATAATGTATTTTATATACATAATTTAATCATTTTTCTTTTCAATTTCTTAAATTATCAATTGCTTACAGTTTTATATCACTAGGAACTTTAAAAAAAAATTTTTTTGAACACCGCACAAGACTCCCACCTGCTCCCGTCTGGAGCCAGTCCCCAATTGGGATATTTTGCGAGACTGGAGGAAGGTGGGAAAGTACATCGCTATTCAGATCTGATCACCAAACACGGCCATAGCTATTTCCAGCAACGTTTCATTTCTGAATACCGGTACGATATTGTATTCGTATGCCTGTCTTCAAAGAAATGGGTTTTTATACAAACAAAACCATTTATTCATGTTCTTAAAATATTCATCCCACCTTCAAAAAATCGCAACAAAAATGACATAAGCTTTGTAAGTAGGTACTTACCTACCTATTTAATTATCAATTATTATAAGCAATAATTATTAGCCTGAAACACTCATCAACATTGAACAAATCTCCCGAGAAAAGATAATGCCGCTGACGGGACTTAAACCCGCGTCCTTCTGATATCCGGTCAACTGCTCTACCAACTGAGCTACGTCGACTTATCTCCCACCGGCCAAATAATCCAATATATACTAGTGTTTCATTCAACAATTACTGCTTATTAAATTTTTCACCTGAAAACAACCAAATTTATTTTTTTGTTAGAAATGCATTATAAGTGCTAAATCTCCCACTAGATGGCGTCGAGACAAATTATGTCTACATGTTTTGGTGAAATACTTTAACTTGTCAAATATTAAATAATTGACAAGTTAAAGTATTTCACCAAAAAGTTTTGTATCGAACACGGCGACCATTTCAACCGGAACTGGAACGTACAAACAAATTTACAGGCAGATGGAATGCAAAACACTCGAGTAGTCAGAGTGAAAACAGAACTTATCTACGCTCAATTTTGTAGGGAAACACGCCCGTTAATCAATTTCAACGTCAAAACCTTATTTAACCTTTTCAGTATTTCACTTTTATTTCCATATATAGACCTCATTTTATGCTTGATAACACCTGAAGTAATTAATTCAAGATGTGTGGTATGCACAATTTTTTTGCTTACTATTTTTTTTTTTATTATTAGTTCTTTTATATTTTTAGGTCTAATGAGCGCTTTTAAAATTACCGTGACGATTCACGGTTACGGTACCGTGACGGCATAAAAATACTACCGCAGCTCTTTCAAAATATTAGATACACAGTGTACGTCTGGTTCCTCCAAAAGAAAAAAAGTCATCATTTTCTAACACCTCTCTCACACACGGCACCGTTAGGTCTCGGTAAACTCCTACTATCTATATATATAATTGAATCCCTGTTTCCCTTGGTCACGCCATAACTTCAGAACGACTTTACCCATTTCATTCATCTTTTTTTAAAGTTTTCTTACTTTGTAAAAGGTTCTTACGGAAAGAAAAATTAAGAAAATTGCGCAGAAAATTGAATAATTTCAGAAAACTTAACGACTATTTTAACTTTAGGGCTATTTGTTTCCTCATGAAAATCTCCTAATACCACCACAGAAAGCCGAAAATGTTGCTTGTGTTGTGATGGAGGACTTGACGAACATGCAACGTCCGAGTGGGACCCAAGCGCTACGCCCACCCAACCGCTGACCGGTCCAAAATATGTTAGTATTATAAAATTTTAAAGCGTATTTCATCCCCTTTTAAAAACAGTATTCAATTTTCGGATGCGTTCAGAAATATTCCTTTTTTTGTATTTTATTGCAGAGCAGAAATAATTTGATTAAAAGGGTTAATGTGTTTGACATAAACTTTCGTATTCGCAATATTCACACCCAAGTTTGCAATGCCATTTATCACACGTCTGTAATAATTGAAATGCAAACAGTGTTCACCTTATGCAAAACTGTTTTAAGTGCAACATGTCGGATACAATTTATTGCAGTTTTAACACGGCGTTTAATGTATCGAACAAGGCAGTTTCAGAGTTAACAACACATTTACGACTTGGAATGCATACGTTTGCGTTATTTTAACGCTGACGCCGTTTCGCGTTAAATCGCGTTAATTTTCGTTATATCACCAGTGCTTATTCGTGTAAGCTAATGGACTGTCAGTATCGATTAGGTTTTGGCTTGTAAAGGGTATTCAGAGTATTTGTGACATCCAATTTTCATCACAATGGTTTTTCAATACAAAATCAAATATTTTAGTTATAAAAACCATTTTTAAACCATGCATCAACGCTATAGGTAAGCTAAGCAAATAAACAAAGGGTCTTTGTTTATTCATGAAAAACGTAGAAATTTAATTCGTGCATAAAAAAAATATGGTGAATTTCTTATTTTTGTGTGTTTTAAAAAGCGAAATGGGATTGGGCGCGAAATTAAGTAATCTGAAAGTATTTTGCCTGTTGTATGCTGATCATGCGGTGCTGATTTTAACATCATGGAAGATCTACAGTCTCTTGTGTCTGTGATAAACGAAAAATGTAGGAAGAATGAGTTAACGACGAATGTAAGTAGGTCTAAATTCATGGTATTTTAAAGAGAGAGTACGAAAACACTGTTAGTTGTGAATGATGAGTACTTGGAGAGGTGGTTTTTTTTCGATTTTTCTTTATTCATTGCATACATAATATGGTTACATTATAGGTGGATTTTTCGACCACCATGCTAGGCTGATGCCCGTGTTATTGATTAGTTTGTATATCTGAGAAGAATTTTTACTAGAGTTGGGAAGGCTGATAGAGATATTGAAAGAAGGTTAAATGCAGGTAAGTTCCGACTAAATGCCGTTGAAGCTGTATAAAAAACCGTCCAAAAAGGAGTTAGCAGTCGGCAATGGAATGCTGGTACCTACACTACAGCTGGCAGTGTGGCATGTTTGTGGCAGAGGAAGGATGAAAGTAACCTGAATGCTACAGAAATTAGAACTTTGAGCCGTATGTATGACAAAACGCATTAAAAATGTCTTCATGAAGTAAACATTGACAATTTTATCGATTTATATTATTTATTTAAAATTTTATCATTTCAAATATAAAGTATATTTGTGGCACGTTCCAGGGTGGAAGATTTTAATCTTATTCAATATTTATTTATTTATTTATTTATTTATTTATCTATTTATTTATTTATTTATTTATTTATTTATTTATTTATTTATTTATTTATTTATTTATTTATTTATTTATTTATTTATTTATTTATTTATTTATTTATTTATTTATTTATTTATTTATTTATTTATTTATTTATTTATTTATTTATTTATTTATTTATTTATTTATTTATAAAGTACACGTTACATATACTTGATATTTCTATAGATAAGATTTATTAAATCACCATACTAGGCGAATGCCTGTTTCATGGTGATTAATAAAGTATAGTAACTTTGAGTGTAGTCTAGTGTAAACAAATGGTTAAATTGGTAAAGTTATAATAAAAAAATAGAAAAGAGGAAAAGAAGTGCGTAAAACAAACATGTAAATAAAATAAACCTGTAAACATTTGGTACTAGTATGTAATGATGTTGAAAATTTATATCTTTATCTGAGTATATGAAACAAGTTGTAAACACTATCATAGTCACTCATCAGAAGGTCATTAAGCGCCTTTCTGAAAGTGAGATATTTGGCTTTAGACATTATTTCAATTGATAAGTTATTAAAAAATTTAGGTGCAAGAAAGTTAAACTGACTGTGCCAATGAAGTTTTTGTTTTTGGAATAATATAATTCGATTGGTTTGAATATCTTGTATTGTATTTTGAATTTATAATATACTAGCTTTTACCCCCGGCTTCGCTCGCATATTCGTCCCCCCCCCCCCCCCCCCCTCTCCTGCACTACCACTCCCCCAATCAAGGTCAAAATGTAGATAAGTACCTATTTTATATTTGTATCTACCTACACTAAAAATTCATATTAAAATACTAATATTTGAATTTTCGCTATCAAAGAAATAATATTGACAGCCCACTTCAAACATTTACTTAGTAACACGCTTTGCCAATAAACGTATAATAGATAATTTCATAACGCCACAGCTTATTCATAACGCCAGAGCTTACCAATATATGTAGCCCATGTTACTCGCAAATAATATAGCTTTCGATTAGTGAAAGAATTTATAAATTCCATTCGATATTTATTGCATGAAAGAGTAAAATCCAATCATCCATCCGTACAAACTTTCGCATTTATAATATTAGTAGGATTTTTTTGTAAATTTGAATTTAAATAAGGGGTAATATTTTTTACACATACGGATTTTATATTAAGAACTTTGAAGTCTTTAAAAAGGTCTTTCGTGGGGTGTATATAATGTACTTTATAAATAGTGCGTATTATCAATTTTTGGGCTTTTATTAATGGATCTAATACAGTTTTAGAGCATCCTCCCCAGACAATTATGCCGTACGATAAAATTGATTGACACAGGGAAAAATTTACTTTTTAAAATATATATTCCCAATTTACTTTGTTGCGTCATTTTAATTAAGTTAAACAAATCATTTTGTGTAAACCACTTATTTAAACAGGACACAACCAACAAAAGCTTGCAACAGAATTTGTTTATTGCATAAAATTATTTTACAGAATGGGAATATGTTATGTACCCGTTAAGCTACAGCATATTACCTGTCAGCATATAATTAGTTATCATAACAATGAAATTATTTATATTACAAACTTTGAAATATGTATTTAAAAACAAATATAATTTCGAAATAAATGAAAACAGAATGAGCAAAAGAACAAACAATATATTTTACACCCCACAAACCAATACTAAATTATTACAGACACATAGCAGTTTCATTGGTCCTCGTACATTTAACCTTCTACCACTACAAACTCAAATGATAAATAAAATGATAAAATATATAAAAGAGGTAAAATTATGGTTGAATAATGTTGATATTGAAACGCTTTTTCTATAAATTTATCCATCTTCATACAACTCACTTTCTGTAACTCTCTAAACTGTAGTACAATATGTTTTATGTTTATTTTTATTATTATTATTTTTTTTAATAACAAAAAAAAAAAAAAAATTTAAAAAAAAAATTTAAATCAGTATTTTTTTATCCATATTTTTATTTTACTTATATAATAGTCGAAAAAAACCTTTTTCAGTACAATATGTTTTCTTTTTCGTTGTTAGTTTTTGGGGTGTTATGCCGTGTTGCGCTACCTCCTACTATAGCCGACGTTTATAATATGTTTTCTGTTTATTTTTTTTTAATAACTAAAAAAAAAAAAAAAAAATATTAAAAAAAATATTTAAAATCAGTATGTTTTTATCCATATTTTTATTTTACATATATAATAGTCGAATAAAACCTTTTTCATTTACTCTAACTATGAAATACTAACTTTTTATTTTATATGTTTTTTTTTTAAAAAGTCTATTTTATACTTTGTGTACTTAGAAATATAGTATTTTGTTTTTAATATTACCCACACTCAGGCAGTGCCTTAGTGGGTTTTCATTTCTTGTTTATACTATATGTTATTATGTTTTATGTTATAATATACTATTAATTTTCTATTATACATTATATGTAAAAAGAAATGAGAATAAATAAAGTTAAAAAAAAAAAAAAAAAAAAAAAAAAATGAGAAGACAAAACCACGGACTAACCCTGTTATTTAAACCACGTAGTAATATATTAAATAGGGAATTACAAATTTATCCATCAAATTGATTTTTAATTAATTGGTCGTAGAATTTTTTGAATATCACAGGCTTGGATTTGGCTTGAATCAAATACGAAAAATATTAAATATATACCTTTTGCAATATTTCCTTTTGTTTTTGACAACATTATAGATTTTTTTTTAAATTTCGGGATGTATCAAAGAAGATTTTAGATTGCTGCGGTAATGCATTAAAAATAGTCAATTTTGTACGGTAATTCACGTTGTCATCCCGAGACAAAATGTCCCCGACAAAATATCCTACAGACAATTCATTCCCCAAAAAAATATTTACTAAAATCTAACCTAACCTAACAATATTTTATTGTCTTTACAAGATGTCTATATTATTTTTGTCCCATTTTACTATTTTTTAACAGTAGTTTATTGTCTTTACCGGATATCTGTATTATATTTGTCCCATTTTTTGTTAGATAAGGTTAGGTAAGGATTTAGTGGATATTTTGTTGCGGTATGTTTTGTCGGTAGGATATTGTGTCGGGGATATTTTGTCGCGGAAAGAACACGCGCGGAACCATTTTGTACCATTGTATTGCGGTAAGTAAAAGAACTTCGCAAGAGTTTGACCCTCATAAAATTCGAAATAAACGTATCATTTTGAAAATACAATTTTTTTAATTCAAACATTAAAAGTTTTTAAAATTTATTCACACAAATGTGAATGGTAGAAGTCTGAGATGCCCGAGGAAGATACGGCACAATCAAATGAATCAGTTACTTGTGTCAGGCCATGACAAGAGTCAGAATTATAGACGAGTATGTTTTAGACAATGTATGAATGTAAATGAGGCGAAGAGTGTGCGCCAAGACTAAGATGTTTTTTCTGCCTACCCCTGCGCGGAAACGGCGTGATAGTTAGTTAGTTATGAAACCTTCGAATCCCTACTTATATAAAAGTTGACTAAATCAAGGTAAACCCCAACCAAGGTCGTAGTACCAAACATTGGCAATGACGGCCACTGTTGAATACGTTATTCTGCGTCGCAGCAACTGAATGCGGAATCCGTATTAAATTTTGAATTTCACGTGTTGCATTTAATAGTGACGTCATTAACGGCGGAAATAATGAGTCGTTGTCGTTACGGCGTCGCGACGGCTTCAGCCGTTACACGGCGGCTCATCTCCGCCCGTTATTAATAGCGGTCCGACACAGGGATGGATTGGTGCTTTGAACTATATTGCGAATATTTTTTAAAGGGTCATTAGGACTTCAGGCTTACTATACTTGTCTTGAATATTAAATGGTGCACACAAATAGAGTTCATCTTTGAAATATTTGAAACTGGATCAAGGCTTCAACTGAAGGATTTTAAAATAAAATGGGCATATCGCACAGAGATTTCAAGAGGTATTTCCAGTATATTGTAAGGCTGAAGAGAGTGATTAGGAGTAGGAGATGGAGGAGAGGAAGGTTGGGAAGTATCTGGTTTTTCATATCTACTTAACAAATATGGCTTAAGTATTATCGTGATTATTTTTGGGGCATTTTTGGGAGTTGCTCTGTTACAGTATCCATCATCGGGGCAGATGTATAAATTAAACATTGCGGTAAATTGCGCAAATCCTCTTACAGCTAGTACCATTATAAAATTTTGAGAAATTAATGTTGTTTTCAGCGTTTCGTCCTTATTAATATTCATGCTAAGGACATTGTGATTCTGCATGGTGGTCTTCCACAAGGACAACTGCGAAAGTATTATGGAACGTGCAACAATTATACTGCATATTATTTCATACAAATAAACTGTGAAATAACACACGAAGTCTGCGCCCACCGGGATTTAAACCCGCTACCTCTAAATACGAAATCGATATTATTTTCGATATTATGTCGTGCAGGTTAATAATTTGAAGACATATATGAATTGGAACATATACAAATGCCTGCGGGCCTTATTCGCTCCACATAAAAAAAAAATAAATAAATAAAACTTTATAAAAATTTCTAAAAAAAGTCCACCCCTGAAAATAAACCGTGCAGCCAGCAGTTAGCGAATTCTGTCGCCTGTCGTTAGCGCGGGTCTGCATTTACCTACACTATTTACACTTGTGTATCAGGACTACTAATGCAAGAAGGCTTCTGTTGCTTCTAGCTACGGGTAAAATACCATCTTTACGTTGGTTTTGTATTTGAAAGAAACATATAAGTATTTTCTATATCATAGATATTATTTTTTTTAGATGCGCTCCAAACAGGAGGCTCTGGGAACAACAAAATCCATCAGGACCTATCTTTGTGTACAGTGGAGGGTATCATTAGAGAAAGGAAGGAACAAGGTACGATGGATGGGTAGCGATGTGAGTATCAATGTATTACAACTAATAAACGGTCACTTATCTAATAATGAGATACTGGCCCAATTAATTTTTTTTGTACCAGAGTCTCACTCTCGAGGACGTCATCACAACCTCCTATATGGTACAGCTACGTGTTTTTTGAATGAAGTGGATAAAAAAATAGATTTATTTTTTGTGTCCTTTGTAAGATTTTTGGCATTGCATATACACTGCATAAATGGTACAATTATAACGTCTTATAAGCTATATTGCCTGTAATTTGTTATAAATATATGTACAAATTATATATAAATAAATAAATAAATATAGGAGTGAAGGACGTATGAATCCACCTTTCTACCTGCGGTTCATGGCGATGGGTCGAAATCTAAACAAATCAGTCCTGAAATTGATGTTGAAATTAAATGGAATGGTCATTCGACGAAAATTACAAAATTACACATTATTTACAAGCGTGAAATTCAGGTGTTACACCATTGTTACATTATTTCACTGCCAGGGTGGTAGAGGGATAAGGCTCTAGACTAGCAATCCGAAGGTCGGTGGTTCAAATCCGGGGTGCGTAATTAAACTTTATTTGATCGAATTGTTTAATTTCACAATTTAATAATTTCATTTTATTATTTAAGGGTGAAAGGTACTCTCAGTATCGTCCTGGTGTAAAACCACCATTAAGAATTGAAAAGTTGCTTAAAATGGCTTTTAGCTGTGTTTGGTGACTAGATCTGAATAGCAAGGTACTTTCCAACTTTCCTCTCCCCAATCTCTTTCCCTTCACTCCACGTTCAGCCTCACAACGTCCCCAATTGGGGATGCCATACTCTTACTGGCTCCAGGCGGTTGGGAGCAATTGGGATTCTTGTGTTATTTTACCCCATTTTTTTGTTCTTTTTTATTTACTCCACACCCATTATTAATTTCAAAATACTTACAAATAATGGCAATACAAAAGCAAAGCCTCATTTAAAATATATAGTAGAATCGGATTAATCTGTATATGAATAGAGAATAAATGTGTAAAAAATATCAAAGAATATATAGAATTTTACAAACTAATGAGAATAGGAAACAAGTACCTTACCCAAAAAAAAACAAGTCGAACCATAGAAGTCGCTGAAAACTTATCCAAAACCTAGACCCCCCAGCATAGGATCTCCTAGTGAGGAGGACTATAAATATATCAATTTATTATACATATAAATATACATATTCTTATAAAAATGTTTAAAAAATGTAATATAGATACTAAAATAAAAATAAAAATAAATTATTTCTTCTAATTTTAAAACAATTCAAATGCCAAACCATTGTATTTACCAAGCCATAATAAAACTATAAAAACCTCCCCTCTGAATAACGCTACATCATCAACCAATCAGAACAAATAAATAAAATTTTAAGAAATTTTTCAAAAAAAACTTATAATAAGTAAATATTTTATATATAACATATTGTTTCATAAGTAAGAATCGCTGCTCTATCATCAAGCAAAAGAGCTCCTCTTTTCTAATAAGGTATGCATGACCAACGATGACCTTAAATATAATACTTTGTAAAATATATAAATTTAACTCATCTCATTTATATTACAATAAAAAACTTTAAAATGTGTTGTTCATCACCCATTTTTATTTATTTATTTATTCTTAGTATATTTACTTTACAAACGTATAGTATATTGTCCTCCACACTAGGAGTTCACCTGTATTGTAGAGGACGTTTTTCAGTTGTAAATTATAAAATGTAAGTAGTAAATTACAGTAAATTATTCTAAATATTATATTATTTATTTTTATTTATTATTTTTTTTTTTAATTATTCATAAAATGTACGTAGTAAAGAAAATTTTTCAGTTGTAAATTATAAATTATAAAATAATAACTATAAAGTAGTAAAACAAAAACAAACAGTGGTCTTAGTTAATATAAAGAAGAAACAGTAAAAATCAAAATATACAGAAACAATAAAATTAAAATATAAAATCGACTTCTATACGACAAAATTATAAATTAAAAGTTAAAAGGATTATAGCTAGTTCCATATGTTTTTTTGTATTCAATAATATTAATTGTTTTATATTGTGTTGGAAGTGAATTGTATAGTTTAATAGCCTGGTATCTGTAGTGTTTTTGTCCAAAGGATGTGTTTGTTTTTGGTATTTGTAGTTGGTGTGCATGTCTTGTTCTAGTATTGCGAGAATTTTGTGAAGTGTTAAATGTGTTTAAGTTCTTGTAAAGGAAAGTTAGTATTTGTTTGGAATATAATTTTTAAATTTTCAGCTCTGGGAATTTTTCGAATATGATTGAAGTGGGTGTTAGTATTGGTAATTTAAGTATTACTTTTATTAGGGTTTTCTGAGCTTTAAACAGTGTATTAATGTTTTTTTTTCGTTGTTAGTTTTTGGGGTGTTATGCCGTGTTGCGCTACCTCCTACTATAGCCTATATGCCTATGGCTATTGTAATGTAATGACTGCGGCAGAGCGGAGCACAGCTCAGGATTATGGGCATATTCTCTGTCAAGTGGGTGGGAATTGGGAAAATCATAAGAAGATAAACTTTGATAAACTTATAATTTAAGCAAACATGAATGCACAATTAATACAACAAGGACATACCGGATGGACTCCTGGACATGCTAAACTAACTTATCGAAGCCTGAACGAGGAAAATTAACGCCGGATGACGACCGACATCTTGGTTCGTCGAGCGAACGGTCCTGGCGGGTCTTCCAGCGTCAACCGCCGAGGACGACGCGGAATCCAGGGAGCCTAGGTCCTCCTTCTATGTGATGCCTCCAAGGAGCGTCTCCCGTCTCGGATTGACTCGTCAATCTCCGTCCGAAAACACGTGGCCCAATCAGTCTCCAAGACTTACGGTTTCCACTCTCAGCAATCCGTGACTTCGCGTCGCGGGGTCAACAGGGCATATCAATCTAGCCACAACCAAGGAACCATCACTTTGCAACCACGAGTCAAAAAAAAACATTTCCACAAAAATGGCCAACTGCCAACACGGGAAAAAAGTGGAATTCACATATCCATTAAAAATCATAACGTACACGAACCACTCGTGTTACGTAAAAACACCCCGCGCCTTTTTTAAGAGAAAACAAACTTTGATTCCCATGATTTAAGTGACTAAAACACCTCTGTGGTGAGTGACTAATTCCGCCGACCGCTTGCCCAAAAACCGTCGGGGAGGAAGTGACCATAAACAAACTCGCATTTTTCTTTCCAAGAAAAATTGCCAGTCTCCAAAAAAATTACCATAGACAAAATAACCAAATAGGCAAGAACTGCACTAGTCACATAATATTTATGTGACACTATAGTAGGAGGTAGCGCAACACGGCATAACACCCCAAAAACTAACAACGAAAATGCTTTTGGCCGTGAAAATCTAAAAACTTATCAGTGTATTAATGTATTTTTTACTGGCACAGCCCCAGTCCATTAAGGATTGTGCTAGTGCGGGGTACAGTTTGGCAATTAAGTGTAGAAAATAAATGATGGCGCTGCGATCGATTTCTTGGTTTTAAATGGCAACACCGTGATGTCTCATAAGACAATGAATGTATGTTTTAAAAAACCCTTCAGCCAAAATGCATATTTCATAACGTGTTTGTATTTTCATAAATTTTGCACAAAAACACATAATTTAATAGAAGTAAAATAAAACAAAACAGGTTTTAAGTGGGCGTTTATTTTGTTATAAAAACGTAGGTACGTAGGTATTTAAAAATCTGAGTATATTTATTCAACACCCGACATGTAATAATTATTGTCTTAGTCCTCATATGATTCTTCTTCTTCCATATCTTCATCTTCATCTAAACGTTTCATCAGTTCATCTATATCATCATAAAGAGTACTTCCTCGTGCATAATAATCTGCCTCGATTTTCATTACGTTTTTGCAACAATTTTTTTTAATCATCAACACTTATGCTATTTTCCGTTTTCCCGGTGTTTCAAATTTTCCATCTGCCTTTTCCCTTCCTTGACGATTTATCTTACTTTTCAGATTTACCTGTATGTGGAAAACATCATTAAAATGATTATTCTATAGAAGGTAGTTTTAAAAAAGCACACCTGATAATATTCATTTAGAAAGAAAGAAAGAGAAAATTAAGAACAAGTTACATTTCTATGAGTTTAAAGAAGTTGCATATTATTTTTTTTTTAAATTGAGTTATTCCATTTTTCTTGTGGCCTAATATTAACTGTCAAATGGAAATGTCAAATTCGGATTTTTAAACATAACCTCAAATCAGATTGTAATGGTTATAATCGCACAAAAATTGGCATAAATCTTGTAATACTAATGAAATTTATTAAAAAAAACTATTCCACGTACCATTCATTTCTGCAGTTCGTTTGTAAACTTCTTTCAAATTGGATAGGAGCTTCTTCGCACGATATTCAGCTAGGCAGCGTTGAAACACGCAGTTTACAACTTCTCTTGCACCACTACGTATTGGTTTGTTCATTTTAATTCAATTCAAACAATGCACAGGCAAACAATGAAAAAAAAACACTAAACGAGCGATTTTCAGTGTGTTCTACATGATTAAAGTCAGTAAAGCCAAGAGCCATTCAAAATGTCATTGACAAAACGAGTATTTCGGTGTTACCATAGTAATGAAAAAATTTAGTTCCAAATTAATTCATTTCTACACTTTCTTGCCAAACAATATATATATTTTTATATCATATATTTTTAGAATATTTCTCACGTTTTTAAAGAAGTAAATCAATTGGTTTATTTTTCCTATTACTGAATCTATATGTCTATCCCATTTTATATAACGGTCGAAGTATATGCCCAGATATTTAATATTTTCCGTTTGTGTAATTGAGAGACAATCGCATAGGGTGTGTGTTGATTGACAAGAATGTATTTTAAGATGGATGTTATTGGATGGTTGGTCTCTTGAGTTTATGCTAAAAGTTATGAATTTCGTTTCATCTATATTTAAAGTTAATAAGTTAGAGTCGAGCCATTTTTTAATTAATATTTAAACCAAGTTCTGCTTTTGTGATAAGTGTTTTCCAGTCATTTGCCTTAAAGAGTAACACAGTATCATCAGCGAAACTTATAATATCCCCGTCTATTTGGAGGTGACACAGGTCATTAATATATATAAGGAATAGGATTGGACTAAGCACGCTGCCTTGCGGTACTCCGTAGGATACTTGTTCCTTGTCACTACATGTGTTTTCTATTGAGGTATACTGCTATTTATTTTAATTGTATAGGTACATTTATTTAAAAACCGTATCTAATGACATGTTTTTTCTTTGTTGCAGGTTAGTACATCATCTATCACAGTTTTCCGTGTTCATTATTGACGGAAAGGTAAGTTATGTGCGGTATTCACAAAAAATAAAAATAAAACTGTTTGAATTACACGTAGATGAAATTACACCAGGAGAGAATTATACCTACTTAAATTACACCTACTGGAATTACTTACGTAAAAAGACCTTCTAAATTTGGGAGGCGTGTCAGCGTGAACCCCAAGTCGTCCGTACTTTTGGTGACTTTGCAGGGGTACCCAGGTTCATGGGGTGAGGTTTGTCCAGGTCTTGATGGCGGGTATGTCTGCCTACCTACTGCGCGGCTAGCCGTATCTGGACAGACTGGTTGAGGGAGACCTTTTGACCTCTCCAGCCCGACTTTCTCGATTCACCGCATTCGGTCTCTCAACACGCTGATCCCCAGATTTTTACCCATCCCTCATACCTTTTTCCTTCCCAGAACTTCCCTTTCTTCCTTACCCTGAAAAACCTCAACACAGCATCCTCAAAGATGACCTAGGACCCAAGGGAAATTGATTTCCTTAGGGTCTTCAGTGTGAGGCTCGTGTAAAAAAAAACTAACATAACTCAACCGAATTATGATTTTATTTTACACATTTAAACACCCTAAAATTTTAACTAATAAACAATAGTTTTTGGACATGTGTAATTCGGGTGTAGGTATATAATAATCTCCATTTAAATTTTTTCCATTTAAAATTCCGTCCGTATGTACCTAATTCTGGAAGTGTAATATTAGTACATGAGATTGACGCCGGTGTAATTTCATCCAGACACCATGAATGCAACTCCACACAGAAGGCTTTGAGGAAAATATTTTCCCTCGGGGGGTAGGTCGTCATGCTGCGTGGAGGTTCTTTTTGAGGAGAGGAAGGAGTTAACATAGATCTTGAAGAGACCTATGTTGTAGGAGGGAGAAAACCAAAAGGCATGCAAATTGTTGTAATGACAAATGCCAGATCAAATGTCAAATCGCAGAAGCGACCCGTTCTCATGTGACAAATTTTAAGTGTGTACATGTGTTGGGCGCAATGGTAGGATTAAATGACGCTAACGAAGCCTTTTCTTCGATAATACCGATAGAAGGAGGGTAGCAAACCTACTTAACGCTTGGCATTCTGTAGAATGCAATCGTTTTGTTAAGATATAGGATTCTATCAAACGAACTGCCCATTTCTGCATAGAGTTAAGTATTTTGGGGTTCCAGACCAGAGGTGGCTGCAATTCAATATTTGAATAGGGTCAGCAGTTATGTATACTATTGAATTATCTGCAGGCCCTGTACAGTACGCTCAGCTTCTGAGAGATTAACTTAACTCTGGCTTCGATGGAGCCCATTGTATCTGAGCTGGTCACTTAGAGTTAGGTACACCAAATATATCGACGATTAGACGTTGCTATACAGAGGTCCAGAGAAAACGTAAGAACAAACTGCTTCAAATGTTATATTTTATTAAATTTTATTCATGGTTTCGGAAGAGGTTTTTTATTCCTGATATTAAATATTTGATTTTATTTAGTCTACCGAAAGACTACTCTAACTTTCATTTAAACAGAAAATGAAAATCAACAAAAAATGGCTGCAAAATTTAATAAGTAAAGATTGGAAGCATTCAACATTGTGCTAAGAAAACAGCAAACGCGATTTTCCATCCCATCAAATGTTTATTGAGCCTAACAAATGCGGTTAGCCCCCGGAAATCTTGTGGATATACAATCCTAACGAATAAAACTCATGCTCGATCCTTTCTTGTACGGAAATCCAATCGAATTGTGAACGAAATCAGATTTCAAAGACCCGCTCAAGCGATATGTTTCTACCAATGTGTTTTTTCTATTATTTTTATAAATCTGTACATCTGTCTTGTGATAAAATGTATTATTTCAAGATAAGCGAGTTTTCTGAAGGGAACTGGAAATAAATTGATTTCATCCCTTTCACCATAGGGTAGGGGCCAGTGGCGTAACGTGGGTGTCAGCCGCCGGAGGCGGAGGAAAATTTCGCCGCCCCCTTATTATGTTACTTCAATTTAAAAGTCTAAATATATAGTTATTCTAAAGACTTTTTTGGCAAGAAAAAATATGTAATAAAAAATCCTGTATTAATACGTTTTACCATATAATAACCACATTTATTAGAAAAATTCTTACACTTATATTTATATATAACAGGTATAGAAAACTTATGATTTTACCTAGTTGATATAATTTATAAGCACTAGAATCACAGTTTGGAAAACTTAAGCATGAATTGTAGGTATTTTTTCAGGTGCAATAAAAAAAACTATAATACTTTTAAGAGCTGTTATTTTACCAAATATTTATTAAACATTATGAATATCAAACAAAAAATTTTAAATTCGAAAAGTTACAGGGCGTTGACGTGGGAGGGCTAAAAAAATGGCGCGCCCTGGTTGATGCGATTGCAACCCTCCTAGTTATTTGAAAAAAATAAATCAAATTAATTCTTAATCCAAACAAATGCAGCTATGGCCCAAACTAAGGAAAAGTGAAAAAAAAATGCAAGATGGCGGCTGTCTGAAATAAAAAGTGAGTTTTTTTTACTATTCCGAAATTTTGAAAATAGTAAAAATTAATATTTTGTTTTAGTTTTAGTTAGTGCGATAGAGTAATGTATAGAGAAGGCTCACACCAAATTTAAAATAAATTGGTTCTGTAGAATTTGAGATATCGTGTCAACCGTCTCGAAAAAAGTAGTTTCGAAACACGCGTTTAAAGTTTTGCTCTACTTAGATTTCATCTAAACCGGTCGAACTAAATGGCTATTACTTTTAAAATAATTCTTATTTTGAAAAATCATTTTATAAATATTCTCTTGCATATCTAAACTATCGAAGTATGAAGAAACTTTTTTTTTCTAGACTAGAATACCTCCTTAAGTTAATGTAAATTGGAACACTGACGGACGATCCATCGATGAATGAAACTTGCTTAGAATTGTCAAAGCATCACTAAGGGACTTCCCTGAAGTCATTCTCTCTGAATATTAGTCATAAACAATCCAAGCATAAAAAAAAAACATGGGGAATTTCTGCAGTTCAGCACAGACGGTGTTGCTAGTCGCTACAATGAGCAAGATGTCATTATTATTCATTCATTTAAAGAAATGGGATTCCCCGGTTTCATCACAAAATAAGAAATGAATAATTCTCTGCTCATTTCAATCGGTCAGAATCGTAGGTGCAACAAAAATAGAAAATAAGATGGTTAAAATTTTTACAATACATTATTATTATTTATTGTAAAATTCTGCCCAACTTAAAAGTGCCGCTCGTTGCGGGCCGCCCCCACTACGCTACGCCACTGGGTAGGGGTTGTATTTTGGCTTTGATATGTATCACACATTGTAATTTTTTATTATTATTTAATGATAGTGCATACCCGTGAAAAACTTGGGATTTCATTACAATTGTGAAAGCATTAAAGAATCGGTTCTAAGAAACCTAACTAAGTAATATAATGTAATAATAATATCAGTAACAAAGTTTATATAATAACCCTTCTTTTGCACAATTTCCTCACAATGAATTATTACAAACATAAATCCGTTACTTCATTCGTAAAATTTAACGTCGTTATTCCGTTAGCCGCTACCTACCCGCCGCGGCCGATATTTCATCCGATCTTTCGTTTAACGATAATACGATAACGTACGATTCGTTGATTAGGTCTTAACTTGAGTAACGGCCGATTGGATTGCGAAAGAAAGACGGGATTTTAACGGGAATGTCGTTAGTTATAAATTATTGACTACCTACCGTTGTTTATGTCTGCTTTGTAATTTAATTTGCCTACTTTGATTCTAAAGAGAATATAAAACCTATTCCTCTTGCAAATTTTGAAGAGTGGTTGTTTGAAAGAAATATGAACATTTTCACATGACAAATTCAACCGTGTGCTTTGGACTCGCATTTGGCGTCTTTACCGATTATATACCGGTTTCGAAGGGATCAATGAAGTTAGTTCCTCGGAGCATCTTCTTTGAAATACTGGTAGAACAAGGACAGCATTTACTGTGCTCTAAAGATTGCAATCCGTTTGTAAAAATAGGGGATCTATCAAACGGACCGCCCGTTTCTGCAAAGTCAAGGATTTTGTATTTTGAGGCTCCGGACCAGAGTTCACCGGTAAATTCAACAATTGGGCGCATTTGCGATTGTTTGTGTTTTATTAATGTTATTTAATAATACACTACTGCACTATTAATGTTAATTTAATGATCTTAATTAATAATTTAGTATGGTTAATTAATAATTTATTATTAAATAATACAGAATGGTACTTTTAAGCTTTATTAATTATTAAATAATACAGTACTGTACTATTAATGTTAATTTACTAATTAATAATACAGTAGGTGCTGTACTATTAATGTTAATTAATTAATTAATAATACAATACTGTTAATTTATGTTAAATTATTAATTAATATTACAATACTGTACCATTAATGTTAATTTATGAATTAATAATAAAGTACTGTACCATTAATTTAAATGTATTAGTTAATAATTCATTATTGTATTATTAATGTGAATTTTTATGTTAGTAGGGCAGTACTGTATTATTAATGTTATTTTTTTAATTAGTAGGGCAGTACTGTATTATTAATGTTAATTATTTAATTAGTAGGGCAGTACTGTACTACCTATAATTGTTAATTAATAGTATGGTACTGTCCAATAGCACAGAAGTACAGGTTTTTAGTGTGAAAATATAATCATCCATCCAAATGATGACGATGTAAGCCACAGATAAAAAAATAAGGAAACTTAAATTTGTTAAACGTATGAATTTAGCAAAGGACACTTTTTAAAGCCCTTTGAGTGTGTGGGCTGTACGCATTTCAACCCACACATTTTTTAATAAATCTCCGTTAAAAAAACCCACACAATAAAAATTTTTGATTTAGGAGTAGTGGCTTTACTGTCAACTTTTAAAATTTGTTGGTTTTCACTGCAAATTGAGTTGAGTTTGACGTTATTTGTGGCTTATTTGCACTTGGCTTGGTGAACATAATTTTGGTTTACCATTTAATTTTGTTTTAGTTAATACTGAGCTCGTGACATTTTTTATTACTATTATTTCATATAATATGAGTTGTGTTAAAGCACTTCATTTGCGAAAAAGCAAAAAACTGATTTAGCACATTCCATAAATCTGGTTCTCAAACGAGTGAGAGGTGTATTTGAATATAAACCCAAATTTCGCAGACGATTTCCATAGATTATTCGTACATTTGAACCTCAACAAAACATTGCACATTGTTAAGAAGAAAAAAAACACAAATATGTGCAATGACTTTCTGTGAGATCTACACTTTCTTAAGTCAAAACCGCAATTTTTAGAGAGAGTCACCATTGCTTTTATACAACTCATAGACCCTCGAATAATCAAGGGTAATCAAAATTATCAAGAAAAGAAATATTCGAATGTGAAATTAGCAATCAAAATAATCTCTTGTTAATTTTTTAGTCTTCAAATTATTCGGTAGGTACTTCATCGCTTGTCTAATTACTCCAAAAAATTGTTACATTTTTGAAAATTAAAGTTTTAGAGTTCAACGAATCGGAGTTCTACAGACTGCTGACAGATGGATTGACAACCGAAATCAGCATTTTAGTTAGGTTTATTCATGTTATTATACATAAAATTTTATTATCTACTTCATTTGTAACTTTCAGGTTTGTAGTCATACTATTTGGACCACTAGTGACGTTGATCAAATATTTTCAGGTATCGGAATTCTTTCTTGGGCAGATAAACAATTGGCCTAACAGGCATTGAAAAAGCACAATATGTCATAAAACTTTATTATGACCGGACAACTTATTGAAAAGTGATAAAAAATAAATAAAAAATTGGTTAAATAGGTTACGTCAGGTTATGGGCTATTTTTTTCGTAGGTTTTTATGACTTTTCAAAGAGGTATAGAGTTGAGTTGATTCTGAGTTGGCACGGAAGCAAACAAGTTGGTAGTTTACATAGATTTATTTATTTATTTATTTACGCCATTTTTCGGGGCTTTTACAAGTGAAATTTACAAATTTAGTTAAATTTACAAGATATAAAAATTTATCTTTTACAAAGAAACATAAAATATTTATTGTACATAACTAAACTGCCTCAGTAATTGTATTTTGTATTTGTTTAAAGATAAATTGAAGATGTCCACTGACTTGGTATGATTATTTTCCTCCATTAGTATTCTGGGTAAAGACGAATACATATGGTAGTTAGTTCCAGAATTTCTGCACTGAAATAAATCCTGACTTCTAGTATTACGTAGTGGAATCCGGAAGCTTATCAACTCGCAATACCGGACTATCAACTAAATCATTTAAAATTTTATACAGAAATACCAAGTCAGTGACAATTCTTCTGTCTGACAATTTGAGCATATTCATAACATTTAAAATAGAGTTGTAGTTCAACATAATTGCTGGAATACCCATTTTATAATTTATAAAACGTAAGAATTTGTTTTGTATTCTTTTAACAGCTTGTACATGTATATTATAATATGGGTTCCAGACGAGAGAATTGTACTCAAGTGGACTTCTAACATATGCAAAATATAACAGTTTAATACACTTTATATTGTTAAAATTTTGAGTTAGCCTAGTCATAGATCTTAACATTTTTAAGCCCTAATTAGAGATTTCTGTTATGTGGTTAACAAATTAATGAAAAAGTTTTCTTTCTAAGTAATCATCTTCTATACACCCTAATAAACCCACCACATGGACACCATTAATTAATATAATCCTGACATGGATTGAACCTTGACCTCGCGATTCACAGGCAGGCGTTTAACCGCAAGGCCATAACCTAACCTAATTTAACCAAACCTAACCACATGGGGGTGCCTTACAAAGCCAACTTATCAGCAACCCGCATTGTCCGAATAGGACGTACAAAAGGCGGAGGATAAAACGACTTGAATAATATGTATAGTTGTTTTTATCCCTTAGTTTGTTAGCTTGGCGAAAATATTTCACATTAATATTGTAAATGTAAAGCGATATATAAAAGAGATAAGTTATCTTGGAAAATTGATTTTCACACGTGATTTTGAAAAATGTCTGTAATGTATATAATAATTGGGGTGTGGTGTGGGGCTGAAGATAGTGAGGAGGGGAAGGAGATGGGGTAAAGTAAGGAGGGGAAGTGCCTGGCTATTCACATCTAGTCACCAAACATGGCTAAAGCCATTTCAAGTCACGTTTCAATTCTAAATGGTGATTTTACACCAGGGCGTATCTTTCACTTTGGAACGTGCCGCAAACATACCTTATGTTAGTTTCAATGATTAAATTGTTAAATAACACAACTGAATTTTTTTAAATACTTTCTTACCCCGGATTTGAACCCCCGACATTCGGATTGCTAGTTAAGAGCCTTACCTCTCGACCACGGAGGCCGTCAAATAAATTAATCATTATTATTAGAAATCATATGACTAAAATTAATCCGTAAACTACACACGACATTGTTGTGTCTCTGTTGAGAGATATTCCTCGCAAATATACGTTGAAATAATTCGTAAAAAAAATATTTAGTGTATAATTTTTTTTTCATAAGAAGCAATTACTTTGTGGTTAGACATTAAATTAGACAACTTAAATATAAGCCATAACTCTGGCTTAGCATTTAATTATTATTACCTATATCCTGAAGAAGCTTGATCGAAGCGAAACCGGTCGATATATTTAAAACATAATAAATTCGTGGTTATATTGGTTAAATACAAAGTGTTTGTTTTATTTATTTTTATAGAAAAAATATATTTTTTTAAATTTTACGTGGCGTGAGTTAGTGGTGCCATATTTTTAAACATCAAAATTTCTGTTATCCTTAGTAGAGTCTTATTCATAGATCATTTTGGCTAAAAAGTTTGGATGAAATTCTTGGAATTATCTACCATTTAGTTTGGCGTCAGAAAATTGTTACGAAAACTTTTGAGAAATATAAAACTTACTTTTTGTAGAAAAGGCATTTTTACAATAACGATGGTATTTTTCATCTTCGAGTTGTGGGGGATAGTTGGTGAAGGTCAAAATAAGGTTCTGAGGTTAATTTGTCAGTCGACGGCATCGGGAACCACTTGGTTCAGCATTAATTTGCCATAGAGAAACCGATGATGGTGATATTCTTCTACCATGTATTCTGTTGTTTCAATTTTATAAATGTTCACATTCACACAACCTAAAAACCTTTAGGTCCTATTTATGTAGCGTATATGCACAACGGCTGTGACTGCGTCGGATGTCCACGTCTTTCAAAGGAAGAAAACCCTTGGCAGATTATATTAAGGACGTCAAAAAATTAATTTTTAAACATTTCGAAGTGCCAAGTATATAAAAAATATATGCCAAAAATATTTCGCTTAATCATGTCTCAAAGACACAGAGGCAAACACCTCACATAATCATAAAACTAGAGCAAAGCAAATGGGCAACTTAACTGAGTGTGATAATAACTCTGGACAAACAATCGCTGAATTTTTAGCCGTAAAGTTAATTAACAAACTCAAACAAATTAAAACAAAGATTGCTACATTAAGGATAGGCTGTTAAAAAAATACAATCAGTTGGATGCAAGACCTCCTTTGTGGAGCTAATGTAAAAAAAAACATTGCAAGAAGTGAACTTAATAAAGCAGTTGCGACGAAAAGAGAAAAAAAAATAGCAAAAGAGTAATGGTAATTACTGCAAGTAGTTTTAAAAACGTACCAAATAATTATATAATAATAAACTTTTATTAACTATTTTTTAAGTAAATAGATGTAATTGTGGGTATTATTGAAATATATTTTTTAAATTATTTTAGGTTATACAAGGTTTTGGCAAAGCCATCGAGAAACAAAATTTTGACAAAATATTACGCCACATGTAAGGGACCTCTGAATTACTTTAATTTCCGTGGTTTCACGGCTCCATACCGTTTGGACATAAAGGAACAATTCGCATAATGGCTTTCTGTGCATCTGACATCAATGGCTTCCCAACAAAGGCCCCAATTTCCATTTGTAATTATTATTATATCGTGTAATTAGGACTGGTGATACTGGGATCACATTTGTTAATCGTACATATAATACAAATATGTAAATTTGGTGATACAGGGTGTTTGGGAATACAATGAAAGTTAATTTTCTGTCAGAATTGTACAGTGACGAGGGTGTTAAGTAGAAATTGCCAGTATTTGAAGTGTTTTAAGAACCAAACTCAAAAATTAGATTTAATATCTTTATGGTCATCTGTGGTATTGGAATATACGTTCGTTTCTATTTATTACCTCACACAATCTAACTTAAGGCCTGGCTTCCCGCATTTCTACCGATTTCGTCGAAAGAGGTTCTTACGATCGTACAGGGCGGTTCCAATGAGAAAGATTAATTACTCTCAGTACCAGCTTTTTAAAATTATAACTCAATATCGATTTTATTGTATTCCAAATTTGCTTTAACCTACATCCAAAAATGCTGAAAGGCGTGTTGAAAAGACTAATAAAATTATGTACTTTTGGTAATTATTTTCTGATCATCAGTATTTATCATTTTTTAATAATGTCTCAGCAAAATAAGAATGTAAAATTTTTTTAAATATATTAATTAGTCTGTAAGTGCGCAAATAAATACACAAACGTCGTTTCGGACGTTATATTTATGGACCAATTTTCGTTAGGAAACACATGAACTTATATATTTTTTTAATGATCTTATTTAAACTAAAATTAAAATTCTGTTACATACTTTTACTAGATAATGTATTGATTTATTTTATTGCATGATTATATGATTTGAAATGGGTGTTGAATAATAAATGTACTTCTTTGAAAATTTAACAAATCCGCCAACGACCTATGGTATAACTTTATTATAATAAAAATTATCAATTTTTTCTGAAAATTTAAAACATACATTTACTAGGTAAAAGAACAATCTTTCGAAACCATTTTATATTTTTTTGTGGAAAAGTGTCAATACGTCTAAACACTGATTTAAAAATGACATATTTCTGGTGTTCTCTGGTTATACGCTCTTAAACACAAGTTTTAAAGCTGTTAAAAAAATAAATGTTATTCTTGAACATAATATCTATACATTCCACACTCCAAAACGGCAATTATATGAAATTCCCTCGATAGAAAAAAATTGCAAAATATGCTCCGAAAATTGTTATAAACACGTTTTTTCAGTTATTTTACAAGTTACATGTATGTATAAAAAATTCAAAGCTTTTCTGTAAATGCTATTTTTAGACATTACCCGCCAGATTTTTTCTCTATTTTAATCTAAAAATATCATCGCTTTTTTATATTAGCGCGCTCCCTCTGACATTCGTAATTAGTAATTGTAATTACATATCCCTTCTTCTTCTTTTTGAGCGGGTACTACCGGGCCTCAACTAACTAGCCTAACCTAACCTCACCTAACAAATTAAGGATTAAAATATGTTGTCGCTGATCTGAATTATTCATTCATAATTTTCTATCCAATGTAAAGTTGGTGAGTATCAAAAAAAATCTATGTAATCTAAAGATCATAATTTATGCGATAATAACAAGTAACGCTTTTGTAATAACTTTTTGAAAAAAAATTTTTTTTTGATTACTGCTTTATTAAATATTTTTAATATCCATTTATTTAAACCAACCGGTTTCGGTTCAACCTGAACCTTCATCAGGGATGTATAAAAGATATTACATAAATTACATAGTTACGGAATATTTAAACGTAACATAGAAGTGGGAGAGAGGATATCTACTTTGGTGTAGGATGAGGGGGAGGTACGTAAAGAGAGAGGGGGTAAAAGTGGGTGTGGGGAAGGGAAATATGTTTAAAATGGGGCTATTTGACAAATCTAATTGTTTTTTGGTTTTATTTATGAGCTTTTTAATTATTAAGACGTGACCTATCCCATTTCTATGTAGTACGTCTATCTCCGAAGATTTATAAAAATAATGATCTTTACCTCTCGGACCCATTAGCTTATTTTCACGATAAAATAACATTACCAGACATATGCCGTATAAGGCGTACGTGTTAAATGTGTTGCAAATTCTGAAAAACGTACACTGGTTATACAGACACCTCGAGTGTTCAACCACCCTCGTTTGAACATTTCTTGCCGTTTTATCTATGTAAAAAGCTGGGCAATCATTACATTTTAACCTATAATACCAGAATGGCTTAAATTATTTTCTTTGTCCTTTGGAATGATCAAAACGATGAGGATTAAAAATTGTTTATGAATAAAACTCTACGTCAACCAGTTGCCATAAACAGCTGCCATTATAAAAAGCTCTTGCATAAACCATTTTCATTTTAATTTAACTACGATAAATTTAATTTAAAACTTCCCAAAGAAGTGAAAAATATTAATTTGTCACCACTTTACATCCTACGCAAGGCAGAGAGAACGAACTAGGCACAAAAGTTTATTAAATCTGTCTGCCTTGTCGTGGCAATAATACACTTTACAAATTGTCTGAAAAGCCATCGCAATAACAGCAATAAGTAAAATATGAAATACACGAATATAAACAGCCCGACACGAGAAAAAAATACAATTTCGACATCAGAATTAAAAAGACGCATTATTTCCGTCATCATTTTTCATTTCTTATAAATCCCGCTTCGTTGTATCAAATTCTGTTGCTTCGTCGGATTATAGCAAATTTTCACCCCCCATATATAATAATATCGCATTATGTCGAGGGTATTAAATTTGGGGAAAAAAAGTCGAGAAATTAGGGGCTGTCAAATATGCCCGCGGTTATCAAACTTCTTTGCGAAATTAATCAAATTTTGCGTCGTAAGTTCGTTATTTGTTTTTTACTTCCTGTCGTGATTATTACTTCTTTAATTATCACAGGCTTTGTCGTTATTTATCAGGCTTATTTTATCAAATTATTATTTGTCAGTTAGCAGGAGAGGTCAAACAGTCTCCCACAACTTTCCTGATCCGACCTGCCACGTAGTAAGCGGGCAGACGCATTGGCCACCAAGGCTTTGACAAACCCCAGCCCATGAACCCGGGCACCCCTGCTAACTGATTAACGACAGACTTTTTTCAAAGTTAAAATTGAAGTTCTACGAAAGTAAACATTTTTTTCCTTAAACCGGTGGTTTCTGCATATGTTGATAATTTTGATTTAGTAAGTGGTTTATACAATTTGATTTGTTTTCATTTAATTCAAATGACATTACAAAGTGAATCTGCAATTATTTAAGAAAGAATTAATTAATTTAGTATAACAACTATTAAAATTATGATATTATTATTTTCTATGGATTTTTTGTGATCTGTAGATATTATTTGGTAAACTAAGTTAGTATTAATATTTATTGAGTTCTCTAACTATTAAATCTCTAAAATGTTGCATATAATTCTTCAATGCACAGTTTTGTAAACAATACATATCAAATTTTCTTGGCCAATTTATTAACAAAGATATTATTGCATTGCTACAAAAAATAAATAGAAAAGATGAAGTTCGAATATTATCAAGATAAAAATAGCTGAATTGTGCCTATAAAAATATGCTGCGTGTGATATGTTTGGAAAAGGTCCTGAAGTATCGACATATCTCGATAAAATTATAAACCTTGTTCGAAAATAAGTTCCTTCCAGGATAAAGTTAAGAGGGTTCTAAAGAAAGCAGGATGTATTTTGTTGACGTCATCGATGAAATGAAAGCCTCTTTTTCCCTGTTACCTAATAATAATATGTAGCAATATCATTTTTTTACATTAACTCCACAGGAAAATAATTTCCCTCGTGTCCTAGGTCGTCTTTGGGGATGTCATGTGATCGGTCTTTTAGATGAATGGAAGAACTGAAAATGGGTCTTGAAGTTACCCACGACGCGACGCCGGATACATTCGGATACATTTTTAAAAGTCTCGATAAATTCCAAACTTAAAGAAAAAATATGTTTCGCATAATCGTTACCTTTAAAAATGTCCAAACTGCTCGAGACACTAGAACCAAAGGGCATTATATCCTACTTATCCCTTTTGCTAAAACAACCTTTGACTAAAGAAATTTTGGATACTTTGCAACAAAACTATATAATACACTTACACTGGCAATTAGACAAAACACAATGTATCTTAAATATAAATCTGATACCAAGTCCTGGATTACCAGCCAAAACAGATCCAATATCAAAGAATTTTTCAAAACTAACTCATAAGGCTCATAAGTATTTATTGTTTTCAATGGTACGTTGATGATTAACTGCTAATTGTAATATTGCGTTATTATTTGTATTTTGAAGGTGTTATTATTATAAACTACTCATGCTAAGCGCCTGCTCTCAACACAGGTTCTCCTAGTGAGACAGGCATATAATAAAACAAATTGTATGTGAAAAATTAATAAAGATGACTAATAAAAAAAAATGTTTTAAATAGTTATGATGATCACTTGATTTCCTAAATTCCATCATAAAGATTCAGAAAAACACATTAGTTAAAGTTGAATTATAGATAGACACAAAATTACTCGTTCGCGTTTCGAGGTAGTGAGTATTTGCGATGGTGCCATATGTCGCCAGCAGCTAAAATGTTTTTTTTTTATTCTATAAAAATTAGACATTTAGGTACCCAATTAAAATAAATGAAATCCAGAAAGAAACCTTGGGTTTTATAATAATGTCACGCTATATATCTCAAATTATTAACTGTGGCGACGTAAGAGAGACGAAACATAGATGCCAGTAAATCATTCCAACTGATGAACTGATGAACTGCTGAACTCATGAACGCAACATGTTACAATTGTCAACCGTGTACAAATGTTGGGCGCGCGTTTGGCTTGTTCCTCGAATATGCACCGGTCCTGAAAGAATCAATGACACAAGTTCCTCGAAGAATCTTCCATTGAAATATTAGTAGAACAAGGAGAGCATTGGAAACCAGTGCTCTAAAGTCTGTTTGTTTAGTCGCCGCTACCCGAATGTCTACCAATTTCTTACACGTCTCCCTTAAACATTTGAAGTTTTAAGCTCTTAAAAAATATAGGTTATTTTTAAAGATAATATCTATACATTCCCTACGCCGAAACCCAAATTACATATAAAATTCCCTCGAGAGAAAAAAATCACAAAGTATGCTCCGAAAATTATTATTTTCACATCTGTTTCAGTTATTTTAAAGTTCACGTTGTTTCTTTAAATGCTGTTTTAGATAGCTCCCAAGAGATTTTGGCTCTATTTTAAACGAGTCGTGTTTTATTAAACATTTTCAAATATTTTGGCTTCAATTTTACCGTTTTAAATATAAGCGCACTCTCTTTAACATTCGTAATTAATTCGGCGCCTTAAGATAGTGGAATCTATCGAGCTGATCGTGTGGAAGAAAATTTGAATTGAATATTAAATTTAAAAAAAAAAAACTATCTTTTTCATTAACTCTTACTTTTTCGTGTAAAAAAGTTAATCTACGGCTTAGCACTTCAAAAAAATATTCTAGCTACAAAATAATCCCTTATTTCCTTATAATCCTCCCCGAATTATACTGATTCCGAGTAAAGCCATTCTTAAAGCCTCTCGTTTTTCCGTTTCTATAAAAATATACTTCAAAGCAAAATGATAATTATTTCCTCGAATTCACACCACAAAGAATAATTATTAATTGCAAAACTTTTTGTGATTATTAAAGTTCACAGGAACTTTGGATAAATCAGCTATATAAGAAACTGGCTAAGATTAGGCACTCGCACTTTTATGAGCAAATTAGTAAATTAAGTTTCTGTCGAATTTTTTCTTTAAAAATATTTTTTTTTTTGCTATTGTTTTTTCCGACAAGAATTTTACAGGATGAAAAGAAGTAGGCGATAGGGAAGGATATTTGCGATCAAAATGACCGAATGTATTGTGGTAATTTATATTACAAATATCCTCTTTGCATTAACTCCACACACGAGGGCTTGAGGAAAATAATTCCTCTCAGAGCCCATGTCGTCTTTGGGATGCTGTGTGAAGGGTCTTTTTAGAAAATTAATTCTGGGAAATTTAATGGTATAAGGCAAAGATATTCAAATACAAAGAGATATGCTATGATGTCCGCGCGGCTGTCGCCGAACTACGGCCTAATGCACGTAGTTTGCATACAAAAATAATTTGTTCATTTTCTTGATTTTTTTAAAGTGTGCATTGGTTAACAATATGGTTTGAATACGGAAAGAATTTGTTCATTTAGTTTAGCGTTCGTTTAGTTTATTCGTTAATAGGTAAATAACACCAGCGACACCAGGAAGCGCAGTCTCACCTAGTGAAAACGGCGGATAGCACATCTCCTTATATTTCAATATCTTTGGTATAAGGTATGGGTAGGAATCTAGAGGTCAATGTGTCCAGGAGTAACGGACGTGTGAATCCAACACTCCCACCGCGGTGCAAGGCATTGTTCCGGGAAAGTCCTGCTGTAGAGATCAAGAGGTCTTTCTCAACCAATTTAATTTAATAATGTTATTATCAAGTTCTCCAAATATTTTTGTTTTTATTTTTCCTTCAGTTGTTACGGCTTACAAGGCAATTTTCAAATAAAAAAAATGTTTGACTTTGAACGGAACCTTTACAGGTATTTGATTTTTTGCGAATTGTTCACATTCGTCAAAAATTCCACTCACAAACTCGTCCTAAAAATATTTAACATAAAGTCAATTTTGAGCCAATTACAAATTATAATATTTAATTAAATGAAGACAATATTAGGTAACCTCCATCGAAAATCTGAACATTAACAAAAAAAATGTAAAATAAATTAATTTTTTAAAATTTGAGTTTTACTTTTGAAGAAGTACCTGAAGTATTTTTTAATCATTGAAAAAGAGGAGTATACCAACAAATCTAAATGGAAGTCTGAAACAGAACAAGACACAAAAGAAAAAAGTTAACTGTAGCAAGTCAAAAGTCACACTATCTAAATTACAAACAAATTCTTTAGAACTTTCTAATCATTCAAAAAAAATGTAAAGAAAAAATTCAAAAAAAAATTGGGATAAAATAATAAGAAACGATGTTAATGTTATGAATAAAATAGCTCCTAATAACCGAGTAGTTTAAGGTATTGTCCCGGTAAAACAGCGATCCTGGGTTCGATTCCCAGTTCCGATAGTCACCCTTTTATTTTCTGTGTCTTGTTCTGTTTCATGTTTCGTTTGGATTTATTAGTATCATCTTTTTCTTCAATTATTACAATTTTATATTAAATTGACGGGAATAACCTTCAAAAGATATTCAAAAGTTATTCCAATAAAATTGAATATCCATATTTTTTTTCTTGAAAATGTGCAAGGGTGTGTCGGTCCGATAATGGTTCCATGACAACTCAGAATCATACAATTTCAACACTTATTTAAAAAGTGATTGAATTATGAAAACAAATTGAAAAATAGCCCATAACCTATTAACCTAATGTAACCATTCAACCTTTTTTTTCATCATTTTTAATGACTTTTCAAAGGAGGTGTTGAAGTAACATGTTTCTGAGTTATCCGGTCACCCTTGATAATATAACGATTGGTTTGGTGGATTTTGTGAAAAAAAATAACGAGGAAAACGTCGCAATATAATACATATAACAACAATTTTGGTGTAACTCTAAGTGACCAGCTCAGGTATGAGGGCTCCATCGAAACCAGAGTTAAGTTAGCCTCTCAGAAACTGGGCGTACTGTACAGGGCCCGCAGATACTTTAATATTACACAGCTGCTAACCCTGTACAAATCGCAAGTGTGCCCCACGATTCAATGTAGCAGCCACCTCTGGTCTGGAGCTCCAAAATACCTTTAAAAAAAACCCTTGACTCTGTGCAGAAACGGGCGATCCATTTGATAGATTCTCCCATCTTAACAGACGGATTGCAATATTTAGAGCACAGGCGTCAGGTGGGAATGCTGTCCTTGTTTTACCGGTATTACAATGGACGATGCTCCGAGGAACTAGCATCATTGATCCCCTCGGCACCGGTGCATAGTCGGGAAACACGCCAAACACGCGCCCAAGATTTGTACATGGTTGACATTAGTCACATGAGAACGGGTCGTTTTTACGACTCTTTCTTGAGTTCAACAGCTCGGCTGTGGAACGATTTACCGGTCTCTGTGTTTCCTCCCTCCTACAACATGGGTCTCTTCAAGACCCATGTTCACTCCTTCCTTTCCTCAAAAAGACCCTCCACACAGCATCCTCAAAGATGACATAGGCCCTGCCGGAAATTATTTTCCTCAGGGCCTTCTGTGTGGAATTAATGTAAAAAAAATAAAAATAAATAACATGAAATTGTTAGTGGAGGATTTTTTTTTCTTCAAATTCCGTTTTTAAATTTGTACAGCGTCTGGAAATTAAAGTGGTAATCTCCTACTCAAAGCAATAATCTCCAGTACACAGAAAATATAACTTCTGTCTTAAAAGTCTGAAGACAATACTTTTTTAGACTTTCTGACAACCTTTTCAATTATTTAACACTTTCTTCGTAAATTTAAGCCGACACAATATTGTAATATTTTGTAAGACTTTATTCTTCCACTGAATCTCTAATTTCTGGATTTTTTTCATTACGTTTATTCTAGAAACAGGAACTTATGAAAATTATATTATAATAAACTAACGACAAAAATTGTCTTTACAGGTTTAGATAATCAATTACTCTGTAACTAAATAACTAACAATCACGCCATTTCTTCAGACATGTATGCAAAGAGGATACACCGTCATGCAACTCTGTCTTTATTCACATTCATGCATCATCTCACACATTTTCTTCTGTTATTCTGACTCTTGCCATATCACGACCCTACTCAAGTACTCAATTTGGGAGGCGGTTAAGGGTACCGCCGCTGCCCCGGGAACCAGATAATTAGATGACCAACACCACCAACATTTAAATCTAAATCATAGACTAATATGAAACATTACATTAATTCTGATAAACTAGCTGCTGAAATCTTAGATGTTTCTGATTGAATCCCTTGGGAAGTTACTAATTATTCGTCGTCTAGAAAAATAAGAGTCCTTTACGTTCTCACAGAACCTAACGCGCATTTAGGGATTGTGGTATATAGGATTATATTTTTAGTTTCAACATTTTGTATAAATATTTAGTGAAGAGGTGTCTTGAGTCTTGTCAGAAATCAGTTAAGTCTTATCAGTTAGTACCTTAGAAGAGTAGCGACTGTCGTCGTTAGTATCTAACGTACGAACGGTTACGGAAAGAGCCGATAATACACGATATACGGCTGGGCTCCCACAGTGTTCTCTGGCTTCAGAATTACGTACAATATCCTATAGGACGGACGTCTGATCCAGTTAAATAGTCATTGTAATATTTCAAGTAATCTCAATCACTGAAATTGATGTAAATTACATTAAGAATTTGAATCATTTCTTGAATTTCTTTTTTGACGTGCGCAGTTGTATGTTGATTTATCCCGTAGTCACCTACTTTGAGAGTTGCTCAGTCCCTTTTATAAAGTTCACCAAGGTTATCATTGAATGTTTGGTCACGTCTCCTGATTTCTAAATAAAAATGGGTTTCAACTACCCGAAGTATCTGAACCTTCTTCCTGAGAATGGGGGCCACATTTACACCATAGATAAAATAACAACCGCTACCTGCCAAGATACTGTAAATTTAACGCGGTATTTAAACCCGAGGCCTAATTTTTTTTTTAAAGAATGTTCCTTATCTCTACAAAAAAAACATTCACATCGTCTATTACTACTAATTACGGTAATATTTTTTCAGGGCTTTAAGGTGTTCAACATTAATTTTAGTGTGGGGTCAATTTGCGTTGTATTTATGGCTACCGCATTTTTTTGTATAATGGCTTTATTTTGTACGCCAAAAAAAGTTCGTGAAATATTCTTGAGAATGTAGTGTAGGTATGTGACGCAATTTATTTTTTCTGTTTATCTGTAATGTTGTTCAACGAGTTGGTGACAGGAATAGGGGGAAGTGCGTACGATAAGGTCTTTTATGTGATTCTGCAGAGTATGAACAGCCTGCCAATCAACGTCTATCTTATTCGGGGGATGTGTTAGTTTGAAGATTGTGGGGAGGGGAAAGGAAAGAAGGATTTAAAAGTTTAGTTAGTAGGTACCTTTCAGATCTGAAGTCTTTATCTAAGTTTCGTAACCACGAAAAACAGATGAGGACTTCAGATCTGAAAAGTACTGCCCATGGGAGGCGGGTATGGGTACCCTCGCAAATCTCTGCCATAGGTCTCCTAAGTGGTTCGCTACGTTTGATGACTTAGCAGGGGTGTACATTTTCATGGGGTAAGGTTTGTCCAGGTCTTGGCGGCGGATGCATCTGCCCACCTGCTGCGTGATGGGCTGGATCGACTGATACTAGGTGAGGGAGGTGTTTTGACCTTTCCAGCCGGACTCTTTCAACCCATCGCCTTGCACCGCAGTTGGAGGGATGGATTCATGCGTCCGTCACTCCTGGACACACTAACCCCCCCGGATCCTACCCACCCATTATGCCTTTTTCCTTCCCAGAACTTCCTATCCTTCCCTTCCTTAAAATACCCTCCACACAGCATTCCCTAAGATGACATAGGCCCTGAGGGAAATATTTTTTTTGTAAAGCAAATGTGGAGAACCTGTGTGGAGCAAATGTAAAAACATCTAAAATTAAAAGATTAAACTTACATTTCCAAAAATCTTCTGTTAACCTAAAATAAAATATATATCATTATAATAACATTGGTATACGTAATATCTTTGTGGGTACGTCCGAAGTCTGTCTTGACACAGTTATTTTCCAGTGAGACATTATATTTATATTATGTCAAGATAAATAAATTAAAAATTAAAATATGTGAAACCTCGAGGTATGCATTTAAAATGTTACATCAATATTATTATTCTGATATGAGAGCGAACTCATGGTTAACTAAAGGATTAACATTTTAAGTAAGCTCCTCTGCAGCATGTGTTTTGCTTGAAAGCCTTGTGAATTAATTCCAGAGAAAATCCTCTAATTTCCTAAAAGCGTGGCGGAAATTCGAGGAAAACTGCGAGAAACTTAAATCTACAGTTAATCAGTTGTATTTGTATTGGGTAAGGCGAATCGAATAAAATGAATAACTAATAAAAAATATTTTATGTTAGTTCCGCACAAGAGTTTCAACACTTAGACTACAACAGTCTCTTTGAAAATTTTAGATGGTAGAACTTCTGTTTGTAATTAGCACTTGGAGGGTGGGCGCAACAAACCTTAGCAGCGCCAACATCAGTCGCGCGGCGATTGTGATGAAAGAGAAAGGGGCCTTTTTGGCCCGGAGCTCTGTATGCCAGTATATCAAAAGTCAAGACTACGGGAAGCGGTGACCAGACACAGAATTAAATCAACTCAGAACCTTATTTGAAACTTATTTGAAAATTCATTTAAAGTGATTAAAAAGCATTAGATAATTAAATTAATCAATTATTATAAGTAATAACTATTATATTAATTTATTATTACTTTTAATTGTTAAACCAATGCTTAGGACAAGATTTTTATGCATAGCACAAAGGTTAACAATTATTATAAGTAATAATTATTAGCCTGAAACACTCACCTACATTGAAAAAATCTCCCGAGAAAAGATACATGCCACTGACGGGACTCGAACCCGCGTCCTTCTGATTTACAAACGAAATCAGAAGGACGCGGATTCGAGTCCCGTCGGCGGCATGTATCTTTTTTTGGGAGATTTTTTCAATGTAGGTGAGTGTTTCAGGCTAATAATTATTACTTATAATAATTGTTAACCTTTGTGCTATGCATAAAAATCTTGTCCTAAGCTTTGGTTTAACAATTAAAAGTAATAATAAATTAATCAAATTTATGGAAAATAATTTAGTTTTTTGTGCCTTATTAGGGGTTTGTTATTAATTAAGTACATAAATTTGATAAATTGTTCAAATTGCAAAGCAAATTTTCAAGATCTGTGAACGTTCTGAGAGTTTCCACCAGGAGCACATAATTCGCAGAAGTAAAATATTGTGGAAAACATTATTATCTCGATTCCGATTCCGAGTTAACCCAAGCTCACTCGATTCCTCAAACTCGTTCCGTCGTTCCAAGTTTTGTCTATTTTTTCGCATTATCTCCACACCCTATGTCTATGACATCTTTGGGGATACATGTAGATTTTAAGGCCCTGCTTCTTGCATTTCTACCGATTTATTACTGTAAGTTTTAAAGCTCTTAAAAAAATATATGTAATTCTTGAAGATAATATCTATACATTCCCCTGCGCTGCGCCGAAATGTCAAAATTATATGAAATTCCCTCGATCGAAATAAATCGCAAAGTATGCTCCGAAAATTATTATAAACACATTATATGTATGAAAAAATTAACAGAGTGCTAAAATGCTATTTTAGACAACCTTCACGAGATGTTTGCTCTATTTTAAACGTTTTTAATATTAGCGCACTCTCTTTAACATTCGTATTTACATATATCTCCATATTTTTCTTTTTTTAAAGCGGGTACAACACGCCTTAATTTTTTTTTAATATTAATACTGCATAAGAGTCCCAACTGATCCCGTCTGAAGCCAGTGAGACTATGGCATCCCCAATTGGGGTAAGTTGTGAGGCTGAAGGTATTGGGAAGGGGAAGGAGATTGGGAAGAGGAAAGAAAGTACCTGGCTATTTAGATCTGGTCACCAAACACGGCAACGTTACAATTCTGAATGGTGGTGTTACACCAGGGCGATACTGAGAGTATCTTCCACTCTGGAACGTGCCGCAAATATAATATATATTATTTTAAATGAATAAATTGTGAAATAACACAAATTAATAAAATAAAATTTATTTCCCACGCCGGTATTCGATCAAGCGCCTTACCGCTGGACTACGCAGGCCGAAATTAGTGAAAGGGAGGAGAGGAAATTCTGGGAAGGAAAAGGGACTAGGTTAGGTACGTGGGTAATAATCTAGGGGTCAGTGTGTTTAGAAGTTATGAACGTATGAATTCATTCCAGTATTAGGATTAAGAGACGAAGGATGGGAATATAAAGGAGGGTAGATTATACGATCTAGTTTGAGTCATGTTGCTTAATGAGTTTTCGTTTTATGTCCAATAAAGTCGAGTTAAAAATGTGGTAATAATTTAAATTAAATGAATGTTTAGATCTGTAGATAAAGAAGTTCTGTTTAGAGTTTGTCTTGCAAAAAAATTAAAGATGTTTATTACATTGACTCTGCGACCGGTCTTGAACAAACCTTAGCATCGCCTCAAAAGACGGCTATCGGACGCAATTACTATCAGAATTTATTCTTTGTGTAGGAAGAATGGTGATGCTTGAACTACTTCCTTCCGATATTACATCTTAATTTGGCTTCCTTCCTAACAAAAGTACGGTGAAAATGATGATAAAAGCGAGTATTACATTCGTAAGGTTTTTTGGTTATTATTCTTGTAAAAAATATTACTTTTAACTGACACTGGAGGCGAGTTTTGAGAAGGTTAGTTAGCCCTAAAAATCTGACTGAAGATATTTTCTTAAGAAATTTTTTTAAATTTATCAGCTAACATCCCCTTTCCAGAAGTAGTAAATTTATTTATTTAAGTTTTATTCCAGAAGGACCGAAGGGTACTGCAAACCTAGTCTGCCATATTACAAATAAAACTATTGTACAGAGAGAAAAAATAAATAAAATAAGGTTACACCTAGGTAGATACCTAATGGTAACGTAAAGTAATAAAAAAATATTATGAAATTGAAAATTAAGTAAAATTCAAAATTAAAACAAAAACTAAGTTATCTTAATTTAGTTATTTTTTTTGTAAGCACTACCGCACAGTCCAATTGCTCCCAACAGTCTGGAGCCAGTGATACTATGGCATCCCCAGTTGGAGTACGTTGTGAGGATCGGTGAAGATATTTATGAGGAAAATGAAGGTGGGGAAGTAACAGGCTCTTCAAATATGGTCAACGAACGCGGCTAAAGTCATTTCAAGCATCGTATGGATTTTGAATAGTGGTCTTTCGCCAGGGTGACACTACTTGGTATCTACCAATATGGAACACAGCGCCCTGTTTTAACTCCACCGTTTAGCATTTTTTTTGATTTGTAAGTTCGTTCGGCGTCTAATAATTAAAAGAGTTTTCTTCTTCTTCCTTGCACTGTTCCAACTCATTGCCCAGGTAGGCTGTTGGGGTCGGCTCTTCTCGTTCTCAGATTATAGCATCTTCTGTTCTGGGTATCGCCTTCATCCTGGCCGTTTCTCTGTAGTACTTTGGCGCATTGAGTCATCCAGGACTTCTTTGGTCTCCATCTGGATGAGTGTTGATGAAGCTCCGTAAACATTGCCTGCTTCACTGTGTGGTCTGATGGTCTCCGCCTTATGTGCCCATACCGTCTCAACTTAGTCCAGTGGGTAAGACTCTTGACTCACAATCCGGAGGTCGCGGGTTCGAACTCGGCGTGCGCAAATAAATTTTATATGATTAATTTGTGTTATTTCACAATTAATTCATTTAACATAATATATAGTATATTTGCGGCACGTTCCAGAGTGGAAGATACTATCAGTATCGCCCTGGTGTAAGACCACCATTCAGAATTGAAACGTTGCTTGAAAATGGCTTTAGCCGTGTTTGGTGACCAGATCTGAATAGCCAGGTACTTCCCAACCTTCCTATTCCCCACCTCCTTCCCCTCCCCACTACCTTCAGCCTCACAACATACCCCAATTGGGTATTCCATAGTCTCACTGGCTCCAGACGGGAGCAGTTGAGATTCTTGTGCGGTATTACTGTAAAAAAAAGGATTTTGTGTTAGTTTTATGTCTTGGAGAAGGATGTTATGGAGTTTGGTTGCAAAGTATGAATAGTTTCTTTGTCCGAATGTGGTTTTATAACTTGGAATATTTTTTATATCCTTTTTATTCGATCTAGTGTTATGCATACACGGTCTAGTAGATAAGTAGAGGATTAATTATTTTTGAAGAGCTTCAATAATATATTTTTGGAATATATTTGCTGTACATTTGGTACGTCAAATTTATTGAAAATTTCAATTGCGTTCTAATTGGTACTTTCAATATGGTTTTTATGATTCCTTTTTGAATCGTATTCAGGCTGTGTAGGTACGTATGTGTAGCAGATCCCCATCCTATGATTCCATATTCAATTCGAGAATGACGTAACGCGTAGTATATCTTTTTCATATTCTTTTTATTTACCATGTTTCTTAGATTTTTAAAGAAATATATGAGTCTTGTGAGTTTTTCCGTAATATGATGTGTAGGTCCCATCTAAGATTTTCGTCAATTATTACTCCGATATATTTTATGTTTTGTGTTTTTTCGATGACGGGGCAGTAACATTGATGGCATTCGTGTAATTTTAGTTCTAGTGATTTTATTGTTTGGCTCCTTGAGTTCATTGAAAATGTTATATATTTTATTTTGCATATATTATGGGTAAGCGAGTTGATTTTAAGCTAATTTTGAAGTGCACTAAGCCCCTTTTCAGCCTCATTAAATGTATCTGTCCAATTTTCTTCTTGAAATAATAAAACAGTATCATCAGCAAAACTGATGATGTTTCCTTTAACGGTACCTACGTGGATAGCAGCGAAGTAAGATACAGTTAAATAAGGGGATAGGGTCGAATTAGATCAATGGTAGCCGGGGCTCTGGCAAGGCTAAGCTTAAAAAAAGCATATTATTTTTACTTTAAGAACTGCTGCTTATTTACTCATGGAAAATTAATTTTTCAATACACCTTTTCTATCCTATCTTAGAGGCTATATCCTTCCAGGGAAACGGTCTGTTGAATAATAAATAATTATGTTTTTCCTCTTTGATAAAGATGGATTATTATTTTTCTCGAAGTAATTACCGCGAGCCTCAGAAATTTGTTCCGAAATAAACCTGCGACTTCGCTGAGCTTGGTATTATGGAAACCAACAGAAAACATAAAATATGATTTCAAATATTATTTTCAAAATTATTATTAATGATCTTTGTACATTCTAAATCAAAACAGCTGTAATTGTTACATGATATTATTGTGGCGTAGACACTTGAAAATCACGGGAAAATTTTAAAAAAATTGTTCACAGAGCAAAGGATATATATATATATATATTTTAATGAAAAGACAAATAACTTTTCTTTTCATTAAAATAAATAATGTCATCACCAAGTGAAAACTTTTCCGAAGAAGTTTTCTTGGATTTTTTTTATATATAAATATTTTATATGAATGCCGCACAAGAGTCCCAACTGCTCCCGTCTGCAAGCCAGTGACACTATGGCATTCTCAATTGGAATATATGTATTGTGAGGCTGAAGGTAGTGGGGAGAGGTAGGAAATGGGTAAGAAGAAGGAGGGGAAGCACCTGGCTATACAGATCTGATCACCAAACACGATTGAAGTCATTTCAAGCAACGTTTCAATTCTAAATGGTGGTCTTATACCAGGGCAATACTGTGAGTATCTTCCACTTTGGAACGTGCGGCAAATATACTATATATGTACTATTTTTAACCACGTGGACCCATTAGCTTGTTTTCAAGCTACCTACAACATGGCCAGACATATATAATGATGTACGAGTATGAGGCGTAGGTGCCAGAGTTATTTTATTAATAAATTGTAAAATACCACAAATGAATAATTTTTTTTTTGCGCACGCCGGATTCGAACCCGCGAACTTCAGATTGTGAGTCGAGAGTCTTACCCCTCGACCACAGAGGCAGTCAAATTTACAATAACAATCAAATAGAAATACCCAATCATTTTTATGTGCTCCGCGTATTTTATTCTTGTTGGCAGAGGTTCAAATTAATTAATTTTATTTTGACGTTTTTTTTTAATTCTGTTTATTTTTTAATGTATAACTGTGACTTTAGCAACACTGCAAAAATTTACTCAAATTACTCTATGACATAATATCTGTGATCCTGGTATTTGGTTCCTGATCTATGAAAAATCGCGGTTTTAAATTTTGAAAAAGACAAAATACTTTTCTGTGAAAACATTGTGTTATTATACAGACGTACCTACCCACTTTATTGTTTGTCCGTAATTTTTATATAATCAGTTCGAAATTTGAAAATGATACTCAAAGTAAAAGTGAGTCCAAGTTCTACAATTTATTGAACGAACTTAGTATTTTTGATAACGGCTGTTTATTTTGTTTATTTATTTTTTTATTTATTTAATAACAAAATACATTTTGTACAACAATTTGAGTAGACCCACGAAGCTGTCATATGGCAGCTTGTCTGCAGGTTCTAACAGTTTAAACATTCTTAATACAATATCTAAGAAAATATTTGTAAATACATTTATAGTTTTAAGGAAACATTAGAATAGATCACATAGTAATATTAGATAATTTAACCCTCATCTATAAATATATAAGATATTTCAATATACCTGCCTAATAACAAGATATGTAGGCAGCTATATTAAGATATTCAAAGATACATGGAGTTTTCGTTCATTAACCATAGTTTTATCATTTTAGGACATCTCTTTAGGTCTCTCATTTTTTTCAAATTTTATGTTTTTATTGATTTTATTGAAAATCACGGGTATTAAATATTCAAGAGTACGGCTTCCATATTTATTTAATATTCGAGGAGTTTTTAGGAGTTTTTATTATTAAATGCTGTAGTTTTTTTTATACGGACGTCCTAACCGATTTCAATGCATAAATTTGACTAGATATTTCGGGTACCTACAACCTACATATATAATAATAAATGAAGCATTGTTATTTATTACCCCTTAATTTCTAAATTCTAACCGATTCCAAATAATCGTTATCGATTTCTTTTTTATCAATCGAATTGTTTTGCAACAGAATTTCAACGAACGATCGTCACAATGTGAAATTATGAAATCCGATATATAAGGGGTGGTCAGCAAAAGAGAAAGTCGACCATTTATGTGAAATTAAAGGTGTTTGTTTTCATTCATCAATTGGATACTTCGTTATAGCAACCCCATATTTTGTCAACCTTTGTAGAGATTTTATTTTAGTACGTTAAACAGGAAAGATGCCCAAAATAGCTAAAATAGCGAATTCAAATTTCAACCTGGAAAATATCATATTTTCTCAAGACCTAGACGATATCAATTTTTGTAAGCCACCCTCGAAACAATTTATTGGATAACAAAAACCTTTGCCACGGGCCACCCCTTGTGGTTCGCGACGCGCGACGTTTGGTGACTAGCGTGGGTGTCTTGGTTAATAGGGTGAGGTTTATTCAGTTCTTGGCGGTGGACGCATCTGCCCATGAATTGGCATGGGTGGTCGAATTTTGATCTCTCCAGCCGGAATCTCCCGAGCTATCGCCTTGCACCACAGTGGGAGGGGATAATTCACACGTCTGTCACTCCTGGGCACGCTGATCTCCATATTCCTACTCATCCCGCATTCCCTTTTCCTTACCAGAAATGTGATTTCCTATCCGGAAAAAGAACAGAAATTTCGTGAGTGTAAGATACTCTCAGTATCCCTGGTGTAAGACCATCTTTAAGATTTGAATCGTTGTTTAAAATGGTTTTAGCCGTATTTGGTGTCTAGGTCCGAATAGCCAGGTACTTTCCCACTTTCCCCTTACCCGTCTCCTTCCCTTCCCCACTACTTTCAGCCTCATAACATACCCCAATGGGGTTGTGTTTGTCTCACTAGCTCCAGGCGGTTGGAAGCATTTGGGACTCTTGAGTAGTCCATATTTAAAAAAAAACTCATTTCAATAAAAAGACCATCCATATCCTCAAAGATAACTTAGATGGCGAGGGAAATTTTTTCGTCGGAGCTTCTTTTTTAAAGTAAATTAAAAACATGTCGTTTTTTCTATATTTTTACTATGTCGGGGATATGTAAAATCACAACGAATATATAATTACTATCAGAGCAAAATTGGCAAGCACAGAGCCATATAATTAATAATAATAATATTTGGCTGATTTATAAAGCGCCGTTTTTGTGAAAAATCACCTCAAGGGCGCTGTACATATAAGCATACAATAAAATAAAATTAATACGATAGACTTACAACTAAGATTCAAAATTATAACTAGGTACTTACATTTAAGACTTATATATTATGTACATAGCTAGTGACTTACGACTAAGACTTATTACTACTGACTGAAAACTAGTGGCATACATATATTAGGGTGGAACACTTTTGTATGAAAAATTTTTTTTTTCGAAATTCGAATTGGAACACCAGGAAAAAGTTGCTTTATGTAATTTTAAATAACACTTCTCAATTTGGAAGTTCTAGCTCGACTGCTTGAGCCCCCGCCATAGACTTGAAATTTTATTTTTTAAGTTTTTATAGACGTTTAGTATTATACACCCTATAAACAAGATAATAAGTAAATATAATTTGTTATGCATTAAATGATAAAATAAATTAAGTTTTAAATTAATAAAATCATTTATTTTAAAATTAAACACAAGTCCAAAAAGTTATGTTGGTATGAATAACATCATTTTTTTTAACAAAAATCCATTTTCATCTTAAACTTTAGCATGAGCTTTCGCGATGCTTATTTAGATTTTATTAATCCCTCTCGTCTTTTCTTGTCGAATTCACTTAGAGCTGCTTATTTCACAACTTTTACAGATCTTTCCACAGCCTCGGTGTGGCAAGGTAGTCTCATAAACTCCAACACTGTATCTTCTCCATTTTCAATAAGATCTTGTAACTGCTCATCGGAAATATTTATCAATATTGGGGGTTCGTATATATTTTTGTTGCCAGTCAATCATGTGTATGTAAGAATGTGCATTTAAGTCCACTTTTGGCACCTCAAACATGCGCGAAACAGATTTTTTATTAATATGACGAGCCTTTAAAATGCGTCTTGCAGCGAGTTCTCTAATGTGCTTACGTGAATCTATTATCATACTCAACGACAAGTTTTCTGGAAGGACAAAGTAACTGTTTCGAATTATAACAGGGTCCACTATCGCTAACAACTCGTTGGGACAAACATCTAGTGCTGTTAATGAGCTTCCATAAATGATTTGAACCATCTTTGCAGGATGAATGTGTTTTGATAGCAAACCAGACAGGAGCGTATGATTTTACGACGAACTTTGCTAAAGTCATAAGATTTTGTTGTTGATTTTCCGTAGAAATATACAAACGCAGTATGCATATGGGATAGTTTACCTGGGCTTCTCTGTAATAAATTAGGAGAGCAGGATCCATTTATGACAGCAGTAGTAATTTCTTGTAAATATTTCTGGTCTGTACTGAGATCTGTGGATATTTTTGGAGGTAGTTCACCTTCCATCTTCTCAAAGTTGGCCAACGGCAGCGTCTCGCATATCTCTAATGCTTTACCAATTTGACCTGCAAATGATTTAAGTCCTGCAGTAAGGCCATCCAAATAGGTAAACAAATGTCTCAATGGTAGCTCATTGGCGTGTAAGAGACAAATTATCCATTGCAATGGTCGAGATAGTCTGTTTTCCAAAAGACGAATCACGCCTCCTACTTTCCGTGTATTTGTGTTTGTTCCATCACAGCCAACAGATATTAAACCCTCTAGTGATATCTTTTTCAACACCTTTCCTTCCCTTTTAAAACTCGACGATCAAAAAGGAAGGTCGGCATTGGAAAAAAACTTCGGATCTATTTAGCCGATATGAAGTAGAGGGAATTTCTTCAATTCGTGTCTTTGAATTATGCCTGATTTCTTATTTTAGAGCACAAAATCATCTATTCAGCAATGTTTACTCTGCGTAAGATCCGTTATTCCTAAATCCATAGGAAGTTAGTGCTTGTAAAAACATTTGTTCCTCTTTTGGCACTTTCTTTTTCACTCAAACAAGTACAGCTTACAAATTCTTTACAATTACATGCAGCTATATCAAAAAACTATTGACTTTGTACTCTGACCTCTTCTAACCTTTCTTCCTTAAGTTTCTTCAAAGACTTTTTCAAATTATAACACTTTTACCGATAACTTTTTAGTAACTGTAAGACTCGTTTGTGTGCGACAATTGGAATAGAAGATATTACCCACAATTTTTAAATTTTCGTTCCAACTATTTCGGCAATTTCCAAAAACGTAGGTTCTTTTGTTGTGTTATTCCTTACTTTTAAGTCTTGTCGAACCCATTTATAGAATTTCATCACATTTTCTTACGTGGGTAGGATATTCTCTTTCAACTCTGCACTTTCACTAAATATCGGACATTTTAACTTTTGTCTTGTAAAAATCATGTTAAATCACTTAAAAAACGTTTATCAACAGGTATATATAATTAATTGATATAGTTTATCGTGAATATAATTGACGTGCGACCTTCTGCCTTGAGACAATAGTGGACACTAGTTTAAACAAAACACTGCATTTCGTAGATTGTCACTTGCCGCCCCCCGCTTTGCCCCGCACTTTGCTCCTTTGTCACAGCGCCAAAGTATATTAAAAAAATGAAATATTTGATTGCAACAGCTAGCTTACTATATTTTAATATGTTATAAAATAAAATAAAACTATTTTAAATAAATTCTGTACTATTTTGAAGGCCGTGAAAATAGCCCCTAAACTCTAGTTTTTGTAAATCTTCGATGTCTTGGCGGGGGCTCTTACCGTTGTCTAATATTTTTTATATTTTTAATTGAGGGAATTGATGGAAATTGGCAACTTAATTCAACTATTCCAAATTAAAATTCGAAAAAAAAAATTTCGTTCCGGCCTAACATATATATTTACAAATGTGACTTAAAATTAGAGATTTACAAATAAAATAGGTGTTTACATATAACAATAAATATTTTTTAGTTTTGCGAGGTGTCTAATATTACCAAGTGATCAACAAAACTCTACCGATATAGGTACAGACATAGAAGAAAGTTATTGCTGCAAGTCGAAGCAGTTTGATGATTTTATATATACATACATACATATTTTATTCTACACATTTTACAAAATATTTTATACCCTTTTTTAATAATAATATTGTTAGCGCCAGAAGAAGAAGGAAGTTCGTACATAATATTACAATATTTTATAACACGGTTTTGAAAATGATTTTAATGGGTTAACTGTATTTATCTCTTTGAAGTACTGTGGTTTCAAAATTCGGCCACCTTGAAAATAAATAATTATGCTAAAACGGCCATCTATTGACAAGTTTTTTAAATGCCATGTGAGACATATATTCTCTACTATTTCGTTTCCAATAGCGATAATAGGTGGCTTTGCACGGTTTGGTTATGTGTTTGACAATTGCCAGCGAATTGTGGTTTTTTGTGATCTCCGACTTTAAAGTGAAATATAACGGTATGTATTTCGAATTTTTGTCCATTTCTTATGAATTCTAGTGCCCTTGTATTTCATTTGTTGAATTATCAATAAGAAATGTCTATAAATATAGTATTTTTTTGTAAAATCGAAATTTTTTGGTGGTTTTGCTTTTCGACCACCGTACTTGAGGTAATTTTTTTAGTCTTACAACATGGTTATTCTGATTTTATAATTTTACAGATACACCATGCCGAAGAAAGGTCTTCGCCAAGAATAAATCGCAGGAATACTTTTAGAAGAGATACCTTCTGATGATGACAGTTGTTATGGGTGCTCAGACAATGAGGAAGAGGATCTACAGGAGGAGCATCTAGCAAATGTCACAGTTAGCGCCTCTTCGGACGATGATGATGATGAACTGCCTCTATCTTGTGTGAGGAATCAAATCCCGGCGTCTTCTTCATCTACCACACTCGATCACCCTATAGCAGGCACATCCAGCCCTTCTGGTTCACAATCACCATCTACTTTTGATGTTCATCTTTCGCGTACGCGTAACCGACCAGTATCGTCTTCTCCATCTGCCCAGTATAGTCCTAATATCTCAATGTCCGTTTTGTCATCCACCGCTGCTGTTCCAGGCACAACTGCATCTACACCTGTCATACCTGCGATTATAGTCGTGCCTAAATGGAGCCGTACGTTCAATACCGCCCTCCCTGGTGAATTCCGTGAAGAAACAGGACTACATAATGACTTTCTTACGATGGAAAATCCCACACCTTCGGAAATTTTTCTGAAATTTTCGACTCCTAGTTTGATTGAAAATATTTGCTTCCAGACCAATCTATACGCACAACAAGTCGGGAAAAATCACCAACCCACAACCGTTCAGGAAATTAAAAAATTCATTGCACTAAATTTAGTAATGGGAATTTAAAAATCCCCCAGTTATAGAGACTATTGGTCATCGTCCCCTGATTTACACGACCCCTATATTTCAAGATTTATGACAGTCCATAGGTTTGGCTGGCTGTTGTCAAACCTTCATCTCAACGACAATTCATTGATGCCTGCTAGAGGTCAACTTAATTTCGATAAATTATATAAAATAAGGCCTTTGTTGAACTGCTTGTCAGACACCTTTGATCGAAATTACAAGCCATCACCTACTTTGGCAATTGACGAGAGCATGGTCAAATTCAAAGGCCGCAGCACATTGAAGCAATACATGCCCAAAAAACCCATTAAAAGAGGCTATAAGATCTGGATGATGTGTGCAGAAAATGGATACAACTTAAAATTTGAAATATACACAGGAAAAATTGGTGACTACGCTGAGTCTAACTTAGGGCCAAGAGTTGTCTTAAATTTTTGTCAATCTATTCAAGTTCGTAACTACACAGTTTACTTTGATAATTATTTTAATTGCTACCCCCTACAAAAACAGCTGAAAGATATGAATATTCGCTCATGTGGAACTGTCCAATCAACCAGAAAATATTTGCCTAAGATGAAGGATGATAAAAACCTAAAAAGAGGTGAATATGACTGGTACGTGAGTGATACAGGAATTTCCATGATAAAATGGAGAGATAGAAGAGCTGTACACCTCCTTTCAAACTTTCACAACCCAAAGGATGCCATGCATGTCAACCGTAAAGAGAAAACTGGTGAGATCACAAGGGTGCCATGTCCGTTGGCTCTAAATAATTATAACAACTGCATGAATTATGTGGACAAGTTTGATCAAAAGAAGGCGGTTTACTCGATAAACAGAAAGTCTAAAAAATGGTGGCATCGTTTATTTTTCCACTTTTTAGATGCAACAATTGTAAATTCTTACATTGTTTACACAGAGCTCTGCAAGTTGGGTAAGGCTGACAAAGACAATCCATTGAGGCTCAAAGATTTCAGGAGGCAAGTTTACAGAGGACTTTTGGCTGAAGAGGAGCTGAAATGCACCAAAAAGCGTGGGTCCACATCGGAGGTGGTGGAAATTAAGAGACATAAGCCTTACGTGGACCCTGAAATACGTCTGAAAAATAGCGCCCACCGGCCAGAACATACTACTTCACGTCGTTGTGCGAATTGTAGTATAAAAGACAGGCCCATACGTTCCAACTGGATATGTTGTGTTTGCAAAGTACCCCTTTGTGTAAAAAAAGATAAAAACTGTTTTGAAAATTTCCACAATTAGTCGTATAAAATGGCCTTTTTTTATTTCTAATAAAATTTTGATTTGAACCTAATATTTTTTTCCCATGTGTACTGTGGTATAAAATTTTGACCACCTCATTCCTGAAAAGCCTTCAGTCCAATTTTTTTTTAAATATTTTTTCCTCGTTATTATAAGTTACATCAATTGATTAAAAAAAAAAAAAGGTAAAAAATAAGAAAAAAAAGTTCGTACCTCAAGGAGTTATAGGAAAGCATAGGTATCTTAAATGAATTAATGAATCTAATCGTCGATCTCAACCGCAATAAGATAATTCATCGCTCATCAACAGATTGGATAGCAATATTTGAATGGAATATCGAATTTATTGAAATGAGTGTTTAAATAGGTGAGTTTTAAGTTTGGATCTAAATTCTGTTGGGCTGGTTATGCATCTTAATTCCATAGAAAGTTTATTTCAAGCCTCAGGGCCGGATACTCCGAATGCACGATCACCAAAATTAGTGTTCGGATTTCGCTTAAGTTCTTTCAACCTTCCGATTGCAGATGATGTCGCTGATCTAAGAGTTGACTGCCTTAGACCAATATTTTCCGGAATGCACAATTCAGAGATATAGGGTGGAGCCATTTCATTGAGAGCTTTAAACACCATCCATCATAACTTGTATTGGATCCTTTCAGGACACTTCAGCCAGTGAAGATTTCGAAGGTGTTCCGAAATGTGCGAAAACTTGGGTACCCCAGTAATTAGCCGTGCTGCGGCGTTGAACACTGATTGTAGTTTATCAGTTTGGCATTTAGGAAGTTTTGCATAAATGCCATTAATACCAAATTAATACAAGAAAATGTCACAGATAAGTTTAGCATTCCAACTGTATTTTAAAAAAGTTGTTTCTTATATGCGTCATCCATTTCTAATGAAAAAACACATTTTTTAAAGTAGTTAACACTTTTTTTATATAAAGTAATTAACCATTTTATTTAAATTCGACTCAAAGGAGCTTCAATGTATCCAAAGCACATTTTTGCTTTCAAAGTAAACCGAGTCGTAGAAAAAATTGAAAATAGTAGTTTTTAACCTTAATTTCTAATTAAATCCGATAGACACTCTTTCTCCGAGTGGCCTGATTTAATAATTATTTGGAAACCATTCTTCACAGACTTCAATAAATCAATACCATGAAAGGTTTCTTAATATTTTTTATGGTTTCTTGTTCTGAACAAATTAAATGGTCATTATTTCTTTCGACACTCTTTATACCTTTAATTATTTATACATCATACTCTCTGATGATATAATAAACCATTGGATCTAGTGCAAGCGTTTGACGCGAGCTAAATAACGTATTTTAAAAATTTATATCCACGATTTCACAATACCATTAAACATAATGTTTTGGAAAAAAAATATTTTGCTAATCGTAAAAATAAAATCACGCAAAATGTTTGTAGTTTTGACGATTTTGATCGCTATACAAACAGCCTCAAGTTATTGTCTTATAGCGGCCTTGAGGTGATTTTTCACAAAAACGGAGCTATATAAATTAGCCAAATATTATTAATATTATTGTATATTTATTTACGGTACAAATACCTTACGAAGGAGCCTGGGAAGGCCAAGATTGGAGCGATAAGGTCCTCAAAGATATATCTATTTTGGAGCTTCTAAACTGGAAAGAGCTTCACAAAACGTAGAGGAGTGGAGGCGTGGAGGAAGACTCTTGACGAGGCTAAGACCCACCAGGGGTTGTAGAGCCAAGAGTGATGATGATGACAAATACGTTTAAATATATTGGTTAACATTAAAAAAATGAATTACAAAACATTAAATAGTGTAAACATACCAGAGTGAATTAAAATAAAAATTTACTATCAAGTTATTGGAAACAAAATGTAAACTAATAACTGTTTTCAAAACATATGGGAATTGCTATTTTGAAAGTTCTTTCGGTTCTATTGAAAATATCTGCTACTTCTGCATATTGGTTATCCAATAAAATATTTCCGAGGTTGCGGTACCCATACCCGCCTCGCAAAAAAAAATTATGTGGAAGGCACGTCTTGTAGCATTATACACTTTATCCTATGAGTTTTAATATTTTGTATTTCAGGGCCATTAACCAGCGGTCGACAATTCATATTTCGTTGAAAGATGTTCTTACGATCGTACAGGGCGGTTCCAATGAGAAATCTCCGTACCAGCTTTTTAAATAATAACTCAACATCGTTTTTATTTTATTAAAAATTTGCATTAATTTATACCAACATTCAAAAATGCTGAAAGGTGTGATGATAAAACTATTAAAATTATGTACTTTTTGTAATTATTTTTTTATCATAAGTACGTATTTATATTTTTCAAAAATGTCTAAGCAAAATTAGAATTAAAAAAAAAATCTTAATTATATTAGTTTGTAAGACCGTAAATAAATAAACAAACTGAAGAGTTTTCGTCAGAAAATACGTGTGCAGACCTTTTTTTAAATGATTTTATTTAAACTAAAATTAAAATTCTGTAACATAGCTTTCCCAGATAATTTATTGATTTATTTTACTGCATGATTATATGATTTGCAATGTGTGTTGTATAATTCAAAATTTTGTTTGAAAATTTAACAATTCTGCCAACGACCTACGGTAAAACCTTATTGTACTAAAAATAAAATAAAAAACATATTTTCTCAAAATTTAAAACTTAGCTTTACTAGATAAAAGAACAGTCTTTCGAAATCAATTTATAATTTTTTGTGGAAAAGAGTCAATACGTCTAAAATTTGATTTCTAAATGACATATTTCCGGTTTTGTCTGGTTATTCCCTCTTCATGGGCAATAACTATGTAACAATGTATATAAATTTTGTTTAGAAAAGTTTAATTTCAAATGTAGAATTGTTATCTAACTTTTATTTATCTGCTACCAGTATAAAAATTAAGGAACAAATGTACATGTGAAATAAAACTTTAGTTGTTACAATAAACTTTGCGTTGCTCATTTAAGTTTAGCCTACAGAAAGACACGTTTATCCGTAAACATTTTCTCTAGCAATAGTCCTCATTAACTCACTTTACGGCTTATGAATTATTGTAAGAAAGTTACAGAAACTCCTTGAGTAAACATTTGTTCAGCAGTACAGTTGGTTGTTATTCCATAAGTTAATAAGTAAACTTCGCATTGACATTGAAACTTCACGCTTTCCTGTGCTTTTCAAATAAACGTAAAATTTAGAATTATATAATTTATAAACCTACAATTCAATTTATTTGTTACATAAATTACGATTAACGAGGGACACAAAGCCTTCATTTTATTTTTGTTGTATTTTTTTTTATTATTTATTATACAATCCCATCATCAATTTAGGAGGCGGGTATAGGTACCGCTGTCCCGCGAACCATTTATTGGATAACCAACAGTCCTGCCGTAGGTCGCCCCAAGTGGTTTGCTTAGTAGTGACTTAGCAGAGGTTCCCGGGTTGATAGGGTGAGTTTTGTATTGACGTCGGATGCGTTTGCCCACATTTATTTTACAATCCCAGAAATGATTTGACGGCCTCCATGGTTGAGGGGTAAAGCTCTCGACTAGCAATCTGAACGTCAAATTTGTTTGATTGAATTGTGTTATTTCACAAATTAATCATTTGAAATAATATAAGGTATGATATCATTTTAGATTTTCACGGCTAAAAGTATTTTCGTTATTAATTTTTGGGATGTTATGCCGTGTTGCGCTACCTCCTTCTTTAGCCAATGTTTCGGACAGTGTTAGACCATCATCAGGGCAGATGTGTGATCGTGACAACTGCCCTGATGTCACTAGAACGCTGTCGGAAACGTTGGCTAATGTAGAAAGTAGCGCAACACGGCATAAAATCCCAAAAATTAATAACAATAATATAAGGTATATTTCAGAGTGGAAGATAATCTCAATATCGCCCTGATGTAAGACGTGAAATGATTCAGAAGTGAAACGCTGCTTGAAATGGCTTTTAGCTGTGTTTGAAGACCAGATTTGCATAGGCAGGTACTTTCTCATCTTTCTCTCCCCATTCTCCTTCCCCACCCCTCTACCTTCAACCTCACAACACACCCCAATGGGGGATGCCAATGTCTCACTGGCTCCAGACGGTTGGGAGCAGTTGGGACTCTTGCACTGTACCTATTGTGGGTATATAAACATAAAAAATACCTACATTAAAATATAATATCTACACACCTTTATCGCAATACTGTTACGGTGGTAATTAAATAAAATTTTATTCTTTCCAAAGGTTTTTCCTTGAAGATGCGCGGGTAGAACCGGAAGGCAACTCAACTTTCTCGAAGGGACACACAATCTTATAACGGTCATCCTAGCTACGACATCTGACCAGCGCGCGGGTGAAGATTCTAACCAATAGTATCCCTCGCCCTTCATTAGTAAGGGACGAAGCGATGCGGGAATGGGAAGGAATTCGAGTTTGAATAACTCTCAATAGAAAAAATCTGAAATTAAACTGAATTGTTAAAATACTGTATTTAATAATACTACAAGGGTATTCAACTTTGCCTTCTTTGGTTATTAAATTTTTTCAGACAACAAAAATAACAAAATTAAATATATAAATGAATTTTAAAAACACCTGTGTAAGTCAACAATATTATAATCAGTATAAAAAATGCGCCGCCATTTTTAATTCAAAAAGCAAGAATTTTAATAGATAATATTTTTTTTTTTAAATCCTCGCAAGAATATCTGATTTCAAAGCATTTTTATTTGTATTGTCATTCTGTTTATAAGAACTCGTTTTAAGTAAGTACCTATTTAAGTATTTTTCGATTTCGTAAATCGAATGCCATAGAAAAAGTGAGCATTTAATATTTTTCTTGAGTGTTGCCATATTACTCAAATGGAAAAATGTTGACAGTGATAAAAATGAATTTATGAGGAGGAATACTTTGACTGACATAAAACATCGAACGGAATCTATATTTACTAACAATATGCTGATATCTGTCGATTTTGTTTTGTATCTGAGAATGAATAATACATGTATATAGTTATACAGGGACGTACTTGGCTTACTTTAACCGGTGATTCCTGACATTATTTGGAGTAAAACATTTATTAAAAAAGTCATATACCTTCTCCAAGCATAAACATTCAAGTAAAAATGTGATCTGAAGTGATCTTCCAGGTAAGTATGTTTTCTGGATCTGTTTGTAAATAAAAAAAATGGATCCTAAGAACTTAAGTTAAGGGCAATTAACCAGCTAGTAGCCGAGAATTCAAATGTCGTCGAAAGATGTTCTTACGATCGTACAGGGCGGTTCCAATGAGAAAGATTAATTATTCTCCGTACCAGCTTTTTAAAATAATAACTCAATATCGATTTTATTTCATTCAAAATTTTCTTTAATTTATACCTACATTCAAAAATGCTGAAAAGCGTGATGATAAAACTATTAAAGTTATTTACTTTTTGTATCTATTTTTTGTAAATAACTATTTATATTTTTTCAATAACGTCTAAGCAAAATAAAATTTTTAAAAAAAATCTTAAATATAGGTACTTATGAATTAGTTTGTAAGACCGTAAATAAATAGACAAACTGAAGTATTTTCGTTGCTTGTTTTTGGGGTGTTATGCCACTGTGTTGGCAGATCCTATCGGATCTGCCCTGATGAGGAACACTGCAAAGCTGTCCGAAACGTCGGCTAAAGAAGGAGGTAGCGCAACAAGGCATAACACCCCAAAAACAAACAACGAAAATGCTTTTGTGCGTGAAAATCTAAAAACGTATCAAACTGAAGTATTTTCGTCACAAAACACGTTCGCGGATCTTTTTTTAATGATTTTATTTAAACGAAAATTAAAATTCTGAAACATAGCTCTCCCAGATAATTATTTTACTACATGATTATATGATTTGAAATGTGTGTTGCATAATACAATTTTTTTTTTGAAAATTTAACAAATCTGCCAACGACCTACGGTATAACCTTATTATGCTAAAAATAAACACTTTTTCTCATGATTTAAAACATAACTTTTCCAGATGAAAGAACAATATTTCGAAATAAATATGTATTTTATTGTGGAAAAGAGTCAATACGGCTAAAATTTTATTTAAAAATGACATATTTCCGGTTTTGTCTGGTTATTCTCTCTTAATAAAGGCATATATCTTCTCCAAGCATAAACATTCAAGTAAAAGTATGTTTATCTGTAGTGAGCTGCCAGGTAAGTATGCTATCTGGATTTGATTGTACATTTAAAAAAATAGATCCTAAGAATCTACGTTAATAATAACTTAAATAAATTGTATTAAATATTTCAAGTTATTTGGAACACTTCAAAACATCATGTTTTTCCATTCCGTTTGCTCAGTGCTGCGATTTTGTCTGTCTCTATTTTTTAGGATAATGCTCAGAATTTCATCTGCTAAGTGTTTTTTTAGATTGAAATTTTCAATATTATGTTCTTTGTGCTCTTAAAATGCTATATTTATACACAGTAAAAGCGTTTAAAGAACTATAAATAACCGAAATAAAAAAATCACAGTATTTGAAGTAACTACTTAATATTTGATTTTTTTTCAGTTAAACAATGTGCGTTTTTTCTCTAACAGCAAGGATTTATGGAACAGTTTAGAGTTTTATTAACTTGAAAGAATTATTAACCTCAGACAATAGATTTTCGATATTTTAATACGGATTCTATCGCTATCAAAAAATAACAACGCTAAATAAAAATGCGAATGTATGAATAGATATACTTGATGTTGACAATTTTTTTCGGTTGTAGGTACTTGCTAACAAAATACCTTTATAACATATTTTTCTTCCGTTTAAATAAAACGTACTCGGTTATTATAACATTTTGTAACATTCTGTACCTTGAGAGTACTTCATATTATATATTTTTTGGTTGTAGCACACATTAAATAATTGTATATTATTTAACTACTAGCTGGTTCCCGGCATGCATTGCTATGCCATTTAATAAAGAAATTGTTTCTCCCTGCTTGTCCTTTCCCATTCGTTCCGTTCCCATTCCGCATCCCAATTCCCCTCTCGCGTTCCCACTCCGCCTCCTCCACCTTATCTCTCCCCACTCCACTCCCCCCCCCCTTACCCGTCCCGCAAACCCCCCTCCCGAGTTCCCCTTCCAGGTTCCACTCCCCCCTCCCGGGACCTTTCCTCCACCCTCCCCTGCCGCGAACCCCCTACCCGAGTCCCCCTCCCATCATCCTCCTCCCGCATTCCATACATTCATTCACGGTACATTCACTTTTCAAACAGCTAGCGTGCCACCTATTGCAATTTTTTTATACAAATTTCATAATGCCGGAGCTCACCAGTAGTTTGATACAAACCTTGTCCTGACAATAACGAACACAAAAAAATAATTATCCAATTTGGTGCAGTCGTTCGGAAATTATGCGTGAAAATGACCGGTCAGTGGTTGAATGGGCATAGCACTTGGGTCCCACCCGGGCGTCGCATGTTCGATTCCTCGGCTGGCTAAGTCCTCTAAGTGGTAGTAGGAGATTTTCAAACATTGTTGGGTTATTCGTAACTCGGGAATGTTTGTCTTTCTTTAAAAAAAAAAAAAAAATCATTTTTATTATACATATAAGAAGAAAGAAGATTACACGAGTACATATTTCTTTTGTATTTCCTTTCAATATTATCTCATTGTACTTCTAATAACAACTCTACTTCGATATTATTTTTGTGTACTCACACATTCTTATTTTGTTCTACTAGTATATACAATACTAAAACCCTTCTGTGTACCCCGTATACTTAGGTATAATCTCATGTATCACTTTATTCTAAAATCCATTTTATAGCGTTTAAATAAGTAAATAAATGAAAGGAACATGGTCGGCGTAGCTGTTGAGCAGTCCAAAGGGACTGATTCCCATCAGCCTGAATATTAATTTTAAAAAAAAAAAATGTTTTTAATTTTCATGAACAATTCTCATCACGCTTTTATCTATACATTCTGGGAACTATTATAACACTCCTTTCCAATGTATATAGCACTCAAGGGGACTATTCTTTCGGATATATTATACAGCGTGTAAGAGCACGAACCAGAAGAATTTTTACCAGCGGTTCCTGAACATATTTGGGATATTCCTGAGCATATCAGGCACACTACAACGCTGTCCGAAACGTTGGCTGTAGAAGGATAGAGCGCAACAGGCATAATACTTAAAAATAAATCACGATAACCGCTAAAGCTATTTCGTGCAACGTTTTGATTTTAATTGGCAGTCTTTCACCAGGACAACACAGAGAGTATCTACCACTCACATAGTGTTATGCAATTATTTTTAGTCCTCTAAAGCCTTCTATTCCAAAAACTAAAGTAATTTTCGAGTGGCTTCCTATCACGTACGTACCAAATAGGGCTGAGCTTTAAATCCCATCAAATACTTCGACGAAACGCGACCGCATTCCATAATCGTATTCCAAAGTCGTCCAATAAACCACTTAGCAACTGCATTTGCCATGGAAAAACCGCCCTAGATGTAACACCCATAAATGCAATTATTATACAGCCTTTCGCTATTCCAAAGCACTCCGCAGTTTTCCATACTATCCAAGTCCTTAAATATGGTAAAATTGAATTGCTATATGTGAAACTTTTAGCGACTGTCAAATTGAGTTGTATTTTCTGTGCTTTAAGCTCTACAACTTAGAGTAACGAGTTATGATAAACGAACGCTTCTATGCGATGCGAAATTTCTATAACGTACGTAGGTTTAAAAATAAATTTCTGCATGATTAAAATCTTGATAAAATTCTTGTTTGCTGTATGAATAAGATTTTAAAATAGAGCTTTTATGAAAATAGAGAAGTCCAGTACAATTTTTTTATTTTTTTTATGAATAATGACCTTCTTACTTAAATAACTGCATTTTTTTTTTTTTTAGAGTTAGTTTTAATAGTTAAAATAATTTTCAAAGTTTTAATTTTTCAAGGTCCCTCTAAAAACACCATATCTATTATGAATTTTATGACGTCATCTACTAAACGTATTTTATCATTTTTATGTTGGTCTCCTTGAATCTCACATAGATTTGCGCAGGCGCCGCCGGCCATCTTAACGCGTTGATTGGTCTATTTATGGTGTATGGGCAATGGCATCTATGGCGACCAGAAGCTTTGCAAAAATGACATGATGAATTTTACTTGCAGTTTTACGTTTTTGAAGATAATTTACGTTTAAATGATCAATTCACTGTGATATTAGTGTAATTCATCATAAGTACCAATGCTGCCTAACTTTTTTTTCAGTTTTAGTGCTTTAAATAGTGTTTTGTTGGTGATTTATTTTCGTTGTACGATAGTTTTAAGGTTACGTCTGAAAAAAAGTTTTTTTTTATTACTTTTCCGCGTGAATTTAATAAAACTTCCATAAAAGTAATATTATTTAATAATGTAAAAGACTAATTCATGTGTAAATAAATACAAAATACAGAAATCAACGCATTAACACCGAATCCAAGATGTTATATTTTTAAAATTATTTTTTCGGAATCATCAAAATATTTTTTTATCCTTTTTAATTGTATGAACGAGATAAAAAGTGAAGTGACAGTTTTATTCCAAATTCATAAAGTAAGAGCACAGTATTTTTAAAATTTTGAATTTTGCTAAATTTTTCGACCATTTAATAGATTATGTTTACAGTCAGCTGTTTTTTTTTAATTTTTTCATTTTTAAACTTAAAATACTGCAATTTTCAAACACGATCGTATATGTGAGATACAAAAATCTAAAAGGCAATTCTATTTAGTTTCTATAAAGGTATATGCTTTTACGACATCTTCAAAAATAAGAAATATATAGAACATTCGTTTGCGTCATACTTAAATTCCCATACAAATGACGTACAGCATAAATAAACCTGTCATTACAGTGATTACCATCGTGACGTCACCATAACAGCATTACACAGCATACCAACCTGCGTTTAAAACACAGCGTTTAACGAGAATATTAAAAATGCACTTTTTAATATTTTTTTAAAAACTGTACGTTTAATATTATTAAAAAAGACGTATATATTCAGAATCGGCGTTTATTGTTCTATATGAAATATAGAATGTTCAATTGCGATTTTCTACTATTATTTTATTTAATAATATATCTTTATAAGCGTCACTTTAAAATATGATGCGAGTTAACAGCAATTTTTTCTTGCATTAGCTCCACGTAAGAGGACCTGAGGAAAATAATTCCCTTGGGGAATGCTGTGTGGACGTCTTTTTAGGAAAGGAAGAAGAAGTTCTGGGGACGAAAAAGGTATGAGAGGTGGTTAGGAATCAGGGGTACTGTGACCCAGTGAGGCCCTGTCGTATGGTAACTTAGCAGGGGGGGCCGGGTTTATGGGATGATGTTTGTCTAGGTCTTGGCAGCGTAAGAGTTTGCCCATCTGCGGCGTGGCAGGCTGAATCGGGAGAGAGTACTTGAGGGAGATCTTTTGATGTATATTTCTTTTTAATGTTTTATTTCACCAGCAGGAATCTCTCGGAATATCACCTTGCATCGCAGTGGGGGGTTGGATTCATATGTCGGATACTCCTGGACACACCAACCCCCAGATTCCTACTACCAATCTTACCTTTTTTAATTCCCAGAACTTCCTCTCCTTCCTTTTCTAAAATGACCCTCTAAACAGCATCCCTAAAGATGACAGAGGCCCTGAGGGGGAAATATTTTCTTGTGAAAAAATGTAAAAAAAATCATGGTGTGCAATTCACAAGCGGTAGAAATGAAACCTTTAGAAAACTAAAGCAAACAAGAGTGGGGAGGAAGCGAAAGTGCTACGAAACACCGCACAAAGAGGAGACCGATTATACTATCTCATTCTCTCGCGAGCTAAATTCTATAGATGTATATGTTTGTCTCTTTTTATTGTCGCTATTTTTCGTTTCATCGAGTTTCAAATCACAACGGTGCTAAAGAAGTTTAAACTTCTAAAAAAATCTGACAACTGTATTTTTAATTCAAGCGTGTGGTTTAATTCAATGAGACGGTTTGCATGTTTGGAGAAGCAATTGTATAAAGGTTGACTATAAAAGCCTTTGCTTTGTTTGGTCCTAGATAATTCTAGTATGGAGTTGGTATTTAAGAGAGTGATTTTCTTAGTGAGTGATCCTCTTAATAATCTTACCAAGTTTTACCACACGGTCACAAAATATTAAAGTGAATTTTAAATAGACCAACCCTGTAAACTTTTGACCCATAAAAGCGTGCACTTTCCAAATAGGAACCGATTTCTAAACCCTCTACAATAATTGTTTTAAACTACGTTAAACTTTATACGAAACTGCTTTAGTTGAAAGAACCCACGTTAACTCACGTTGACGTCGGAAACAACCACTCAGCCGGAAGTGGGAAGAGGAACAAGTTCGGCCATTAGTAATGCTGTATAGTTCCGGTGGAAACAATGGCCGCTCTATCAACAGTAAAAGAGAAGAATATAAACAGAAAGGGACGTGATTTTTGTATTAAGTTTTCGATTGAAGAGGATCGGTACTGTATTGCAAAAATTCCAATCTTTTTTAAAAAGGTTTTGCTTGTTTATCGACTGTGGATACGTAGCAAATACAGGGTATAACAGCACGTACCCGAAGGATTTAAACCAGCGATTCCTGAGCATATTTGGAGTAACATATATTTCGATGTCATCTTGCTGTCGAAAGATATTTTTATTTAATTAAAAACCATTAAAATATTTTTCCATCATACGTCACCACTGTGTAGTCGCATGTAGCCTAGCTGGTCATGAGAAAAGCAGTCCGTTTCGTTCCAGCAGCACGGTAACACACGAAACAGCGACGTACTACGTGATCCTGTCGCGTCGTATCTGGATGTCCCAATCCCAAGAAAAGATAGCAGTAATTGTTGATACTCGTATATATTGAATTATTTGGCGGGCAGGAGATAAGCCGACGTAGCTCAGTGGACAGAGCATTTGACCGGAAATCAGTAGGACGCAGGTTCGAGTCCCGTCGGCGGCATGTATCTTTTCTCGGGAGATTTTTTCAATGTTGATGAGTGTTTCAGGCTAATAATTATTACTTCTTATAATAATTGTTTCCCTTTGTGCTATGCATAAAAAATTAAAAATAGATAATATTTGACGAGTTAAAGCATTTCACCAAAAAAATTTAGACATAATTTGTCTCGACACCACCTAGTGGGAGATTTAGCACTTACAATGCCTTTCTCATATAAAATAAAGTTGGTTGTTTGCAGGTGGAAAAATGGAATAAGCAGTAATTGTTGAATGAAATACTAGCATATATTGAATTATTTGGCGGACAGGAGATAAGCCAACCTAGCTCAGTGGACAGAGCATTTGACCGGAAATCAGAAGAACGCGGGTTCGAGTCCCGTCTGCGGCATGTATCTTTTCTCGGCAGATTTTTTCAATGTAGATGAGAGTTTTAGTCTAATAATTATTACTTTTATTAATTAATTCATTATTACTTATTCAGAAACGATATATGTTTAAGAAAATAATACAATGAGATAAAGAAATAACGATGAATATAAAAGAACACACCTTATTGGTGACAGAAAGAGATATACCTAGAATTGGATATTTTTGTATATACATATTATGAAAGCTTCACTTCATGTCTTCTATTTCGACACTTTTTTTAGCGGCAATTACATAAAAACACTATATATAATAAATAAAAAAAACGAGTGTGCTTTAGACCACACGACTGAAGTAAAACTTCACTAACTTATAAAAGACTATATGATATTGGGGTGACATATGACATTGGGGTGACATATGACCATGGGGTGACCTATGACCCTGGGGTGATCTATGACTGTGGGGTGACCTACGACTGTGGGGTGACCTACGAAAGTGGGGTGACCTACGACCTTGGGGTGACCTACGACCTTGGTGTGAACTACGACCTTGGGATGACCTACGACCTTGGTGTGACCTCCGACCTTGGGGTAACCTACGACCTTGGGGTGACCTACGATCTTGGATTAGTATGTACGCCTTACCTTAGTTGTGCAGTATGTACGCCTCGCCCGATCACCGTTCGCATCTATCACCGTTCGCATCGATTACCGTTCGCATCACACTTTTCGTAACGCATCACACTTTTTGTAACGCTTTCACCAGCTTACCCCCCAAGTCGAGCGTGCGTAAAGAAGTTTTACTTCAAAATCTAAGATATTAACGGTACACGCTTTAAACCCCTACACCACGAAGCAGAGGCCTGGTTCGCCCACAAAGCCTTAAAGCATCAAATCACCCAGCCTGAAACCATCCGAGAAGTCCGCCCACTAATTTCTTCCTCCGCCCATTAAAAAGGCCTTCAATTCCGCCCTAAAAAAAAGAGTGTGTTCTTTCGAGCATTCTTCTGTTTTTATTTGAATCGGGCGCTTAGACTACACTCTATCAATTGTTGCGGACTGGCACTTTGCAGGGAGTATTAACCCACTATTCTCTAGGTTTTATTTATTAAACTCTCGTCTTCAACTTATTTCTTTTCTTATCGAAGACATGTTGTTTTTTATTTTTATAATAAGTTTAAATATAAGATGTCTTTAATAATGATATTTTGTGAGTGTTCGGGACAGTTAAATAATGTAACTCGTGTAAATTTAGAATATTTATAAAAATGTTTACTACGCGGTGGTCGAAGGAGAAGAGAACGTTTCTCATACAAGACATGCCTTTTATAACCTTCATTCATGTCAAAAGAATCCCAAACATTATTATTTTGTTCCTATTTAAACTTAGCTCCACATTCATTACAAAATACTACATCAGATCCTCGTTGTGTATGGTAGCTAATACATTCTCTAACTAACCATCACGCCGTATTACCGCAGGGGTAGGCAGGGAGTACGAGCCTACAAACAACTCGATCTTTGCATACGCTTCACCTCATGAACATTTATACATCGTCTCATACATACTTATCTGTTATTCAGACACTTGACATGACCCGACTTGCCTTGCCTTGTCTTCCTCTGGTGTTCATGACTTCTTGTACAATTCCCATTTGCGTCAAATATTCTCCTTACACTTCTTTATTCGTTCATTCGCCCTTCATGTGCAAACCATCTAAGCGTCCCTTTCTTAACCTCTAATTCTTGCATTATTTGCGGATTATCATACTTCTCACAATTCAGAATGAAATTAACTCAGAACCTCCTTACAAATCATTAAAAGTGTTAAAAAAAATTGCTTCAATAGGTTTCGTTAGGATAGGGTTATGGGCTATTTTAAATATATTTTTCATAGATTTTAATGATTTTTCAATAAAGTTTTAAGTTCACTTGATTTTGAGTTGGCATGAAACCAGTTTTAAAATACATATGCCTCAGGGATCTGATTTCTACATCATCTCTATAATATGTAGTTTTTATAAGTGTTTTCAAATGGGGTCAAAAAACCACAAATTTCGACTTTATTGGAACACTTCTTCTAGTTTAAAAATACATTTATCATTTTTTTTCAATTTTTTCAACACATTCCTTTTTTAAACATATTTGCATTTTGTAAAAGCGTTTTTGAGTGGGGTAAAAAAAAAACAAAATTGGAACGCTTTTGTCTGTTTTAGACGTTTTTGAACACATTTGCTAATTTTTGTCGATTTTTTCAAAATTATTCCTATTTTGAAACATTGGGTAAAATGGGTTAAAGCATCCCCTCCCCTGCTTATCCTTTACCCTTACCAAATGGCCGCCCTTAATTCTAGCCGAAGCCTACAAGACTGTACAAACACCAATAAAGCAAAGCGAGATACCGCAACTCCGTGTTTTAACATCCAACCTAAGGATAAAGTTGAACAGTGTACAGAATTAAATCTGACTGATTGTACTTTTATTACTGGTGTTTTGAGATTTATTAAAAAGATTTGAGGTAAATCCTCATTTATTAAAGAAAACACTGCCTTTTGCAGTGTTTTATGGAGATGAACCGATAAGTAAGTTATCGGAGTTCGTACGCCCGGATCGTTTTGAAGTTGTTGTTATCTTAATTGAGGTGAAATTTATAAAACGTTTTAAGAACAGTCATAATTCTTTCTTTAATCGATAATTCATTTCTTTGCATATCCTCTAGGAATATTAATCTGTTTATCTTGTCAGCCTCAGAGTATAAATGGAAAAATAAAAAATTCAATATCGATAAACTCTGATCGCTGTTGCTATGAAATTTATGGAATTACGCACGGATGAAATTACAAATTGAGAGAATTATACATACTTACGTTACATGATTAGTGGTTCGCTACGTTTGGTGACTTAGCAGGGGTGCCCTAGTTCATCTGTTGATTGTTGTCGTGGTTTATCCGTGTCTTGGCGGTGGATGCATCTGCCCACCAGCCGTATGACATGATCTGGAGAGACTGGTTGAGGGAGACCTTTTATTCTCTCTACAGCATCTCAGATGACATAGGCCTGAGGGAAATTATTTTCCTCAGGGCCTCCTGTGTGAAGTAAAAAATAAATCAAAACTCTCGTAACTTCGCCTTGCACCGAAGAGGGAGGTTTGGCTTCATACGTTCGTCACTCCTGGTCACATTGACCCCCAGATTCCTACCCACCCCTCAATACCTTTTTCCTTCCCAGAACTTCCTCTCCTTTCTATCCTTAAAAATAAACTTCTCACAGTATCCCCAACAATGATGGATATTTTTTCTTCATTGTAAAACTAATCTTTGATTTTTTTTGTTACATAGAGTGTTATATTTAATAGTTTTTTTTTTTTTTATATATATATTTTATTTTACATGTATAGTCAAATCGTTAAGCATTTTTGGTAAGACGTATGATATTCTTTTTTTTATTTTGTGTTATGTTCAATAATTATTTATAAGAAATGTGTGGAACTTTTAAAATAATCGGAAACATTGCAAACTGGGCAAAAATATTGTCAAGTCTGAGCGGTTAATAGAGATATTTATTTATTGTTTGAAATATTTACAGAGTGTCATCATTAATGCAATTACCATTTGTAATGTGCATAGATATTAATACTCCTTTTTTACAGCATGTGTAAATCACGGTTTAGTTACTAGTAGGTGGCAATGCTACTAGTGAAATTGCATAAAAATTAAAAATAGAAAATAAGCACATGTTTTTAATGCTTTCACTCTTGAATCAAATACCTTATCATCCTTTCTGTATACCTCCCTATATTATTATATTTACACATTTACTATGTTGAAACATCAATTTAATTAATAAATCGACCTTCATTTTCTGCGCACTTCAAATCGATAGCCAATAACAACCTTTAAGGGTCAATCACAAATGTAATATTAATTAAATAACAATCTGTTTACAAGTACAGTCCTTTCACATTTGATTTTGACTTGTCACTCGTGCACAACTAGACGGGCGTAATTTCAAAATTAGAGTTATAATAATTACAGTATCTTCAAAAGACAAATAATTGCTTTTTCTGAGAATATTATATTTGATCTTAATTAAATAATATCTACACAAGATAGGTAGAATCGATAATCGACGGGTGTTCCGTAAATTCACGTAGGTACTTGACAATTAATTATTAAAAAAACTCTTTTTTTGTTATGTTCTCAAAATCCGAACTGTTTGTTTGAACAAATTTAGACAAGCAAAAAGTATCTAGGTTGGTACGTGTAATTTTTTAACGTTAAATTAATTTAATTTTTTTTTCAAAATTATGGTTTTACACCATCTGCGATAAATATTTAAAAAATAAAGAAAACGACTAAACTTGCATCTGTCGACAGGGACAAAATACCAGGAGTACAGAAATGCCGTAGGATAAATTGCATTAATTTTCACAGTACCGCTAATGTCACAATCTATACATATTACATATATATAAAAATGAATCCCTGCTTCCCTTGGTCACGCTACAACTTTAGAACGACTATCTTTTTTAAAGTTTTCTTATATTTTGTAGAAAGTTTTTACGGAAATAAAAATTGAGAAAATTGCACAATTTCAGAAAATTAACGACTATTTTAACTTCGCACGTTTGAAAGTTGCGCGTTTCATGAGTTTAATTTAGCAGGCAGCAGTTTTTTGTTTGTATTAAAGGAATTGTCTATGGATTTTTTAATTTATCGATATTTTAAATAGGTACCTGTGTTAGGTACCAAATTTGATTGATTGTTCTTTGATTATTTGTAACACCTATACGAAAAATGAAAATTTTAATTAAAAAAACGTAATAGGTGGCGCGCGAGCTGTTTGAAAACTGAATGTACTGGGAATGAATATATGGAACGTGTAAGGGGGGTTTGCGGGTCGGGGGAGCGGGAGAGAGGAGAGGGTGGGCGGGAAAGGTGGAAGGGGAACGCGGGAGCCAAGGGGATGCGGTAGGGGAAGGACGGGCAGGAAGAAACAATTTATATGAATATGGCATTGCAACGCATGCCGGGAACCAGCTAGTTATACATAAAAATACACAAAATAATAAATAACGTCAAAACGTGATGTCCTCAAGAACAGAATATGAAAGGTTCTGTTATTATTCGACTGTTTAACTTAATAACTCCTGTGCGATCCTTACATAAAATAAAACCTTTTGTGAATCATAAAAAAAATATAAAGGTAATATATTTTCTCAGGTTTATAACTTATCGTGGGGTATACAATAAAGAAAATCCTTAAGTCCTTTAACTACGGCTTGTATGTCCACAAAAACACAATTTTACGACTTACAAACAACATTTCAATATTCCTTTACACACCGCGATAACTCCGCTGTAACTTAGGGTAGTGAAATTTCACAAACTAGCTTTTTCATCCCTGAGACAATACCAATTATTTACCCTTTGGGGGCGAGGTAGTTATTTGTCGTTGACCTCCGTGGAAAGTATTAAGTATACGGGCAGCCTCCCATGTACACACCATACACAGCCTTTAGGGTGGCCTGTCTACGGAGCTTATTTGTTAGGGTGACACTGCTACGACTACCCACGCTAGTAAATAGCTTGTCTAATTTTACGGTACAAAAATTTTTAGCGACCTATTGAAGTGAAATTTTTATAAAATGAGCAAACTTTTCAAATTTTTCCAATGACATCATTTAAAAGAAAATAGCACATCATGGAAAATTTAGCAATCTTTTATTGAGGATTAATGCCGAACACTCCCAACTACCCGAAGCCAGTGGGACTATGGCATTCCCATAAGGTATTGAGGGTCTCGATTACGAGGCGGTGGGTAGTAGGAATGGAAAGGAGATTGGGGGAGGCAGGTGGGAAAGTATCTGGCAATTCAGATCTGGTCACCAAACACGGGTAAAGCCTTTATAAATTATTGATCCCAATCAGACAAAGTGGATTCAGTCCTCTATCATTGCACATGCGGCATTTTACGTTTATTATGTTAGAAATACGAGGAATTCAAATATGATCATTTGGGAAGCGGGTATGGGTACCGCCACCCCGGGAAACATTTGTTGGATAACCAACACCTCTGCCATAGGTCACCTCAAGTGTTTTACTGAGTTTGCTGACTTAGCAGGTGTGTCCGAGTGAAGTTTGTCAGGGAGTGAAGTTTGTCTAGAACTTGGCTACGAATGCTTTTGCCCAACCTCTGCGTAGAGGACCAGATCGGGAGAGACTGTTGAGGGAGACCTTTTAACATATCCAACTGGACTCTCTCGACTCATCGCCACGCACTGAAGTGAGAGGGATGGATTCATACGTTCGCCACTGCTGAACACATTGATCCCCAGATTTCTACCCACCCTTCATACCTTTTTTCTTCGCAAAACAATCTCCCCTTCTTTTCCCTAAAAAGACCCTCCAAACAGCATCCCCAGAGAATTCAGTGTATGGAGTATACCCAGCGTACATACAGAAAATGGTTAATTATAAATTAAGGGATGGGAGGTAAGGGATTTTACGTATAACAATTTTTACACATTGCGTTTTAAATTCTCAATATTATTACATCAATTGATACATTTATGCAAATCTAAAGAGGTAGGTACTGATAACGATAAAAAAACACGCCTTCCTAACTAAAAGTCTAAAGTGTCATTAGTTTCGTAGCAACAATTCCCACGTAGCCAATAAGCCTTCCAACACGGTGCTGGGTGGTGAGGGGTGAGGGGTGTGGGGACTGTGAGGCCCCGTAAACAAATTAACCAGACGCACTTGCGGTAACCGGTGACACCACCCCGGCCGGGGGTACTTGCCCGTTATTAAGTTTAAATGTCACGTTCTTTGCGAACTTCGCTCAAAGTGACGTAATTAATTGCCCGGCCGACACATACTGTTTGCTGTGTCAACGCGAAAAACTAGAAAAATATACTGTTGATGATGTGACAATTTATGTGCTACTTCACGGCAAAGCGTTATTACAAAAAAACTCGGTGTCCGTTTGGAATAAGTTATTTATTACCTACGTGAAAGCCTTTGAAACGTTGAAATAATATTTTTAATAAATCATTAGCACCACATTAAGAACAGACTCACTTATTTATACATTCTGGAAGAAACAGTACACCACAATAGAATATTGTGGTATACTATTGTTTCCTTCGATAAACATTGCAACAATACTGTAAAGCGACAGCTGTTTGTTTTTGTTTTGCTCCCGCAAAATTAATTAAAAAACTAAGTTTATAAAATATTACCTCTCTATACTAGTTACTATTTGTACAGGGACAAAGGTCCTCCACCTTTTGACATTTTCTCTTTTAGAAACAACAGAGTGAATGTGTTTTTCTCAGTGTTTTAATTACTTACAAAGTCTACAAAGTGCACAAAACTTATCTTTGAGTTTAAAGTTATAAAACAAGTGACTTTATAAACATTTGAGTGATCAAATCATTTGATTGTCTGATTAATTCAATTCGAAATGTCTAAATCTCGCGGCAAGGTTTGCAGTGCAAATAAAGTGTTGACGTCATCAGAAACTTCTTCCTCACCACTAGGGGCCACATCCAGCCCCTTGGACTCGCCGATGCCTCAGTCCATTATTACCATTGACACTGACTCCCTCATCAACTTTTTCGAGTCAAAATTGGAAATTTTGTGCTCTGAAAGCAAGACTGCAACTGATGCCGTTCAACACAAATTAGACGTACTGTCTAGTGAATGGAAAGACCAGTACAAGAAAATCTTGGAATGTGTGAGAATCCTTCAAGAAGATAATGCCAGTCTCCAACAAAAAGTTCAATCCCTGCGTGACACTAAAAAATGACTGAATTGGTGACTCTAAAAAATGATCACATAGAAAAAAATGCTCCTATTAATAAACTTGAAGTCAAAATTGATGAAATAAATTCTACTTTACTCATAATGACAGAGAACAACTTGAGGCGTGATCAATATGACAGAAGAAACAACATAGAAATAAGAAATCTTCCTAAGAGAAACGGAGAGAATCTTTATGAAATTGCTCAATCCATTAGCGAACTCTTAAAAGTGAAAATATAAAAAAAATGATATAGAATTTATTACACGTGTCTCTCCTCGCGATTCCCAATCTAATAAAATTAAACCCATTATCATGAATGTCTCATCTGATATAAAAAAAACAAGATAATCACAGCCTCTAGAAAGAAGAAATCAACTACCACAAAGGAAATCAATATACCAGGGACTGACCAATACTTTTTTTATCAACGAGCTCCTTACTATTGCAAATAAGGTGCTACTAAACAAAACAAAAATATACGCCAAATAAAAGGGTTTTCGTTATGTATGGGTCCGGAACTGCAAAATTTTTATTCTTTTGTATTCAAGGGAATAGTCTAATATATTTATCAGATCTATGTCAGATTGATTTGAAAAAAGGCAGAGGATTTTTTTTTATTTATTTTGTGATGCGTAAAGATTATTTGGTAAGATTGCAATTTAAAAAACATTACATTTTGTTGATTTTTAGTAAAATATTTTTTTTTCGAAAAAATGACCATAAAGGATAAACCACACATAGCTATAGACTTAGCTATGGACTTATAGTTATATTAATATATTCCCCTATTTCCTCTCTTTATTTGATAATCGGTGCGCTTTCTTAACATAATATAGATATCGACCACTGGCATGTCCCAACCCTGTCACATTTTTGGTAAGTTACTTCTTATAGGAGTTAGCATCCTCCAAAATCGTTATAATTGCCTGGTTCCAACAGACGTTCAGTATTCAAATTTGACTTGTATTTATAAAAAAAAGCAAAAAGGATGGACATAAAATATTTTCTTCGAACACAGTTGGTGAAAAAATCTTAAAAATTGGTCCAGTTTCTGATTTAAACGCGTTACAGATACAGAATCACCCTTGTCTTCTTTGGTATGTTATACTATGATAATCGTATTGAAATAATTGTCAATATGGTAGATAAACTTAATAATCCGTAATCAACAGCAAACAACATAAGGTGACCAGTTATTTTAATGATTTTGTGTTATTTGCCGATACGTTGCAGAGTGGAATATTGACACGCTATTCGCTATTGACAAGATTTATCGAATTTATCTCGTAAAAAATCAACTTATTATAGAAAGTTGTCTAAGTTACTTTTTTACAAATATCCAGACACTTCAAAGAATGAAATTCAGCATCAGAGATATTATTTAACTTGGTTTTGCCAGATTTCATATATTATTTATTTATAAAAATGTATGGAGTAGATGTATAAAAGTATAAAAGCCGTGATAAAAGTATAAAATCCTGATAAAAGCCGTGTGGAAGCTGGTAGCCTTTGAACTCTGTGTATAGGGTCTTTGGTCGAGAATTCCCTTGACACAACGTCTTACCAGTAAAATGGTCGGTAGAGTATGATAAGAATGTACAAAGACAAAGAATCAACACGTTCAATCTAAGTGCACAAGCTATATATAGTATATATGCTACGGAACTATATAATGCTCTACCAAATCAAACAAAAAATATAGAAATTAATGGATTTGAAAGGGTATAACCAGAGAAAAAAATAAATATGTAATTTTTAAATCAGACTTTAGACGTATTGACTATTTTCCACAAAAAAAATATAAATTGATTTCGAAAGATTGTTCTTTTATCCAGTAAACGCATTGACGTATGATATCTCGATGAGTAAACGTATTTTTTAAAGTTTGAGAATTTATTTTTTAATTTTAGTATAATAAGGTCGTCGGCAGATTTGTTAAATTTTCAAAAAAGATTTTGTATTATACAACAACCCATTTCAAATCATATAATCATGAAGCAAAATAAATCAATACATTATCTGAGAAATATATGTTTCAGAATTTTAAGTTTAGTTTAAATAAAAACATTAAAAAATATATACCTACGTACATGTGTTTACTGACGAAAATTGGTCCGTTTGTGTATTTATTTGCGCACTTACAAACTAATATATTTCATCTTTTTTCACATTCTTATTTTGCTCAGACATTATTGAAAAATGATTAATACTAATGACCAAAAAATAATTACAAAAAGTACATAATTTTAATAGTTTAATCATCACGCCTTTCAGCATTTTTGGATGTATGTATAAATTAAAGCAAATTTGGAATGAAATGAAATCGACATTGAGTTATAATTTTAAAAAGCTGGTACTGAGAATAATTAATCTTTCTCATTAGAACCGTAAGAACATCTTTCAAAGTAAAAACATGGCTGAGAAAATAGAGTGGCCCCCAGGGGTCGAGGGGTAAGTCTCTCGACTAGCAATCCGAAAGTTCGAATCCCGGCGTGGGTAAATAAATTTTATTTGATTAATTTGTATTATTTCACAACTAATTTATTAAAAATAACATATAGTACTAACGAGTTCCCGGCAAGCGTTACAATGCCACTTAAAAAATAAATCTTTTCTTCCTGCGTGTCCTTTCCCATTCCTCCCGTTCCACTTCCGCCTCCACTTCCTCTCCCGCGTCCCCTTCCCCTCACGCGTTCCCACTCCGCCTTCCCTCTTTGCACCCTCTTTCCCGCTTCCCCCGTCCCGCGAAACCCCCTCCGGTGAACCGCCCTCCCACATTCCATACGTTCAGTTTTCAAACAGCTCGCGTGTCACCTATTACAGTTTTTTTATACACATTTCATAACTCCCTAACTCACCATATAGAATACATATAGAAACATTCGCGGGCCTGCTCACAACAACTCACCAAAGTTTCATCGCAATCGGATGAATGGTTTAGCAACGCATAAGAAACACAAAAATACATATTTTGATATTTAGTATATTTGGCTATTTAGATCTGGTCATCAAACCCGGGTAAGCAGGTAAAATGATGGTCTTACACCAGGGCGATACTGAGAGTGTCTTCCACTCCACAACCATTATTATTTTCAAATGATTAAAATGTGAAATAGCACAAATCAATCAAATAAAATTTACCCGTACTTTCGCAGCCGGGATTTGAACCCTCGACCTCTGGATCGCTAGTTGAGAGCCTTACCACCTCGACTACGGAGGCCGCCTGAACCCTCTGACCTACTGATATTCTATGGACTTACTTACAACCATGTAATATTATAATTTAATGATCTTTACTACTTCTTTCATAAATGCACTGTGTATTTCTTAATAAACAAATAAATTAAGATTTAAAAAAAATGGACTAGAAACAAATAAGAAAGAATTGCAGACCATATTGAAAGTAAATACGTCACTGCTTATGTTGTTTTTTTCACTCCGACCACACTGAATATCGTATCTAATCGAGCATACTGATTGCTTACGCTATTTTCCCATTTTCCCGACGTGCGTAGTTTAGTTTGTTCCGCAAATTGACTCCCAGGGCGGACACAGTCAGGGCCCATGAGGGTTTTATTGGATACAGCCATTAATTCACCCAAAACTAATGAAATAAAATGGAACTTAAGATGTTTGAGGTCACTTATACATACAGCGAAAGTCTCGTTATCGATGATTTTTCAACAAAAGCAATTTTTTACAGATTTTTGATGGACTCTTATAAATGCCATAGTTTTTAAAAGGAATCCGAAAATTCAGTCCGTTCGACGGCATAGGGCATGAGAAAATGGCTTTTAAAGATCAACCCAAGCCTTAGGTAAATTACGCCCACAAAGATGATGATTTCATAACAAATGCCACTTTTTGCAGATTTTTTTGATTGATTCTTATAAATGCGATAGTTTTTAAAAATAATCCAAAAATTCAGTCCGTTCAGTGGCATAGGGCCTGAGAAAACGGCTTTTAAAGATCGAACCAAAGCCTTACATATCGCCAATAAATAGTGAGAATATACATATTTTTTTTTTCTTTAAAGAAACATTTCCGGGTAACGAATAACCCAACAATGTTTGAAAATCTCCTACTATCACCACAGAAAGCCGAAAATGTTGCTTGTGTTGTGATAGAGGACTTAGCCAGTCGAGGAATCGAACATGCGACGCCCGGGTGGGACCCAAGCGTTATGCCCACTCAAGCACTGACCGGTCACCGTTATGAAGATAATCTGATCATTTTGTTATTTCTACATCGAATTGCTCTTTAATTGCTTTTAGTAGGCATTTATCGTCTTCGATTGCTCTCATCTTTTCGTCTTTTCGGGTAGGCTATTGAAGTATTTTTTCCCTATATGCGTAATGATGTTGTGCAAATGAGCTGTTAAATAAACCCATATTCATTAAAAAAAATATAGTTGTACAGGATTCGAACTCGCGACCTATGCATTCATTGTCGTTAACTACAGTTTCAAGTTATTTTCTAACTTTTTAAAGTGCTCTTAGAGAGATGTATTTAACAAAAACTGCCCTACATATATTAGCCAAGTAGGTACTATTTAAATATTACTAAATATTTCAGGGAACCTCCAAGGTAGTTTACCTTGGAGGTTCGATGAAATTTAACGGGAAACTTCAACGTAAATTAATTCAATAACGAGAATATGATCGAAATATTACCTAGCCGATACCGAAGGAAATCAATAATTTGATTATTCGTTTCCCTAATGATTGAGGGCTCACGAAATTATTAGATTATTGGTAAAGTTTCAATGGAACATACGTTCATATATAGGTACATTATACAAATTGTGTAGGTCTGACTGAATCAATTCGTTAAATTTAAGTTCACCAGTAATTTGTTGTCAATTAGGTTAAAATTTCTACGCCAAAGCATTTGAGATACGTAGGTATATGTAAGTAACGATTACAAAAACTTATTTGTTAAATCTTAAATGTTACAGAACGGGCTTGACTTTCTTTAACAGTGATTCCTGAAGATTAAAAAGCGTGATTGAAATTTTGGTTCTCCAGTGATTTTTTCTTCAAAATCAAACAAAAAGAACTTCCTTTTCATGCCATTTACTGATCTTCGACCCTAACTGTCCAAAACCTACTGATTTTAGTATTTTGTAGAAATTTGGAACAATGGCAAGTAAAATAGTGCAAATTCGAGTGAATTTGTTTTGAAAACAGAAATGGGATTACTTATGGCTACCGCCGCCCCGGGAACCATTTATTGGACAACCAACACCTCTGCCATAGGTCGTACTTTCACTTTGCAATAAAATCCAAATAAATGGAAAGTTTATTAACTTATCTGAAAAGTAAAAGCTCTTTTCGAAATGTGACGAAATACGCGTTGAAATTGTATTAATAGAAATAACCATGTACTTTTTTAAATATAATTTTTTTGAACCCAAACTTTTTAAATGGCTCACCTTACGTTTTTGCTAACTAAAATTATTAGAAATGAATTATAAACGTTATTTTCTGCTCTCTTTTTTCGTCGTTTTATGTAAAAAGAATAAAAATTCACAAAGTTTCATTTCTTTTTCAAATTGCGGCTTCATAAAGGTGTACATTTTAATTATTTTGTGGTTAACTTTTAGATTTTGGACATTAGGCAACTTTATGCAAAAAATATACTAACTTATCAATTCAAACATAGAACTGTTTTTGACAATATCCAAACTGTTCGTGATACGAGAACCAAAGGGCAAAATCTCTTTCTTATCCCTTTCGCCAAAACAACATTTGGTCAAAGAAACTTCAGGTACTTTGCAACAAAACTTTATAATACACTTCCACTGACCATTAGACAGCACACTTATTATGTAAAATACAAATCAGATACCAAGTCTTGGATCACTGGCAAAGACAGATCATATATTAACAATATTTTAAGAACCTCCTAATGCATGCTTTCCTGTTGGTACGATGCTGATTGTCCTTGTGCTTTTACTTTAAATGTAAATAACATTGTTGTTGTTACCCTTATTTTTTTGTTAAACTACTTATGCTAAAATGCGCCTGCTCTCAACACAGGAATTCCTAATGAGACAGGTACAGCACAATCACCTATGTAACTTGATAAATAAAGATTATAATAAAAAATAAAAATTAGAAAAAGATTTGAATATAAAGTATGGTGTTTTCTCTTTCCGATTTTTAGATCATATTTCTAAACATAAGGGAGACACAACGATGTCCATGAGACCTATGTATGTGAGCTGGGACAAATATGGTCTACGTGATTAAACGGGTTACGGTAGAATTTTTAAGATGGAACAGGAATGATAAATTTTGGAATTCAATACTCATACTCAGTTATTCTTATAAAATTTTAAATCTTCTTAATTGATTTCCATGTAAAGAAACTTGTTCCACAATTTCTCTTTATACGCTTTCCAAAGAAAATAAAATCAATTCAACTCTTACAGATTCAAGTTTTACTCTGATAAGATTTTACCTTCTTGGAAGCATTTAAACATTGAGTGAATTTTCATATCTGAATGAACAATCTACCGGAAAACTACTTCTTGAGTATATAAATGCCGTAAATAAAGTTATTTCAGATAAAACGGGGTTATTTCCCGACCTCTTCTGCACCTGTAAGGCTTTCATTCTGCTGAAAGGTACTAATTCCTTTCAATTTCAGTTCACCAGAAAGCTCTAATGTAATTATCTCTCGGGTTTATTTATTTCATCTGGTTCGCTTTCATTGGACATACCTAATTACTTTTGAAGTTAAATCTTAATCAAAATACTTATTTGCGAGGCGGGTATAGGTGCCACCGCTGGTAGTGAACCAATTAATTAATTGGAATACCAACACCCCTGAAATGGGTCACCCGAAGTGGTTCACTACGTTTGGTGACTTAGGAGGGGTGTCTTCATGAGGTGAGGTTTGGCGGCGAATGCTTTTGTCCACCTACTGCGTGGCGGACCAGATCGGGATAAACTGGTTGAGGGAGACCTTTTGATCTCTCTAACCGGACTCTCTCGAACCATTGCATTGCACTACAGTCGAAGGGTTGAATTCATACGTTCGTCACTCCTGACCCCCAGATTTCTACCCACCCCTCATACCTTTTTCCTTCCCAGAACTTCTTCCTTTACCTAAAAAGACCCTCCACACAGCATCCCCAAGGTTGAAGTCGGCCCTGATGGATTTTTTTCCTTATTAGATTTTTTTAAATTTCCAATTGTTTTAAAAGACGCGCCCATTATTTTGAATGCTTACACATACAAATACGGATTTGTTTCAATAACTTAATGAGTAATGTTTATCTAGGAGATGTTTAGCAAATTGTGACTTTATTTTATTATTATTTTTAAACGATCGCACGTGTTCTTGGAATCTATCAGTTATTAAAAAAGATTTATTTGTAAAAATTTGTATTTCGGCCGTCAGAACATTTCTTATCAATTTTTGACCGTGCTAGTAAATATTGTCAGCTAACCTCAGTCGACGGATTCAGTCAATATCGCATTGATATAGGATTTTATCGATCAACCTTGCAAGATACCCAGGACGTGAGCGTGAGCATGTTGACATAAGTAAGTTATACAATACATACATATCTGGTTTACATAGAAAACAGGCTATCTCTTGGCTCTCCGATATTGAATTTTCCAGGAAATAAATATTATTATATGAAGCCCTCGCAGCAACTTGCACAATGCACATTATTTGAAATATCTCACGTAGTCACATTCCCCATGGCAATAAATTCGAGAATTTTACATATTTTTGTCGGACATTCCTGTTAACAGGAATTTAGAATGAACAGAAGGAACAAATGCTTGAAATCGTGTCGTAAACATATTTGGCAAAAGTAAATCTGGGTCGTGTAGAAATGCTTTGTTACCACACTATTTTTTATTTTAATAAATAATTAAATCTATTTGAATTTCACTTTGGTTTACTTGATTGACTGAATTTATGAATGATATGGTATCAACAACCCCCTTCAAGGCGATACTGAAAATATTTACCAATCTGGAACGTTCTGCATATATGCTATATATTATTTTAAATGAATAAACGCGAAATAATACAAATTAATCAAATAAAATTCACCTGCGCGCGCTGTGATTTGAACTCGCAACCTCCGTCTTCACAGCCAAGGATGGTAACTACTTAACCACGAGGACCGTCAAAAAAGACTGACTAAAAGTATGTAATGCTTTTTTTGCAGCATCTCTTGTATTCCCCACGTGTTTAAGAAATCTAAAATTGAAACAAGTCTACGATTCAAGTGTTTTCACATGTTTTTTTAACTATATATCCCAGAAATGTATTTATGTATCCTTTATAAAAGGTACCATAAGCTTTTAGTATCAAATACTTCGACTATATTATTGCTATGAAGATTTAAAACTTATAAAATTAACGTATTTTGCACACCTCATCTAAACTGAACTAGACAATAAAAATAGAAAATGTATCTCTCTACCTACATTTGCCCTAGAACAACATAGAGATGTCTCGAGCATATTGGGTTTCTCGTACACATACGTACCGGCCCATTACCAACTACATAATATAGGCAATAATAATATAAACCCACGTCTCCATTATTAGGATAGGCCATCAATGTAACGGGAATTTTCAAGTTCAATTATTCTCGGTCGTTCCTCAAATTTAACTAACCATCAAAACATTTCTCCGCTGGGGTTGGCAGAGAGGATGGATCGGCAAACAACTCGTCACATTCCTTACTTCGTTCACATTTATACATCGTCGCATACAAGTATATACCCTTCTTGTTCTGATTTAAGTATGTGGTCCCTTCATCGTGCCATCTCGGGCATTTTTGAGTTCTTCTTTCATTTTAATAAGGAAGGTTTCACCGAATTTTAACAATTCTTCAAATTTGAAAGATGAAAGATTTCCGAGTATTGTGAAACAACCGGTCCATGATGAAATAATAACAGAACTTGAAAAGAACATTCACAGATCTTTATAGGTAGGTACTTTTACTCTTAAATTTTATGAATTGTTTATAAATTCTGTGCAAACAATTTTCTTTAATTTTTATTATTTTTTTTTAAATCCACAATAATAACAATTTTAACAATCCTTCCTTATTATGTCTTTGATTATGGGCGCCGTAAGTGTACCAAATAATTACTCTAAAAAGGTGTCAAAAAAGGTAAATTTTCTTAGAAGACTAAGACATAAATTAAATAGAAACACTACGGAGCTCATTTATAAAACTATTGTTGATCCACATTTGGATTACTGCTCTACAATGTTATATTTGGCCAATGAAGGAAATTTAAACAAAATAGAAGTTATACAGAAAGAGCTATGAGATGTATACTGGGAAAAGGCAAATACGCAAGGATTAATAAAATGAGAGAGGAGCTAAATTGGATTCCAATAAAAAAAAAGACTACTATTTAATGTATTAATTTTTGTGCATAAAATTATGAAAAACCAAATGCAAAAATACTTAAAGGATGAAATTGTTTTTAATAGAGACGTACATAATTATGAAACAAGAAATATAAACAGAGTTCGATTGCCACAAATGAAGAAATCAAAAGCACAGAACTGCCTAATGTATAGAGGACTAAAGATGTATGATGAAATGCCTGAAAGTATGAAGAATGAAGAAAGAATTAATGTATTTAAAAAGAAATGTTATGCTTACTGTAAAAATATTTAAATTTATCAAATGAAATGTTACATTGTGCTTATTAGTTTATATTCATGTAGTATATCCGGATGACAAAATATTCGCTACCCGCCATTACCTGCAGATTATATTCCAGGTAAGGTCAGAGATTATTCCGAGAGCGTTATTTATGGTCGGGAGCTTATCTGGGAGCCGCCATGTCCAGACTTCCAGATCCACTTGTAATTAGGAATTACTCGTACAATCCCCCCTTAACCTTTTGTGTTCCAACATAACTTTAAGGATATTTTCGAAAATGCAAACCTTTTTATAACTAACTTTTCTAGAGAAACTACTACATAATGGTAAATAATACAATTTTTATAAATAAACACGTGTCTGGTAAGACCGTAAAATTTTCAAAAACATAATTTTGCAAAAAACAAGTAAGTTATTACTAGAATAGAATCAGCTGGTGCACAGTAAAATTTTTAACATATGCGCAGATCTCATGAAATTTTCTGACTCAAAACGTTAACATGCAATTAAAAATGCACAAAATCGAACGGTAACACATGTCTAGAATCAGTAATGCATACGATTTAGTCTACCTATAATATTTTTAATTTATTTCACATTTATTTCGATTTCAATGTCAAATGTTTATTAGAGTGCATCACATGCTGTAAATTACATTACATGGCAGAAGATTACATTATTTTTTTTATTTTTTATTTCTTTATCTAGTAATTTACATTGTCTTAATTTACAATCTCTTAAGTATGTTTACATTGGGTTTTACTATGCCTGCCTCACCGGGATGTACCTGTGTCGAGACAGGCGTAGAGGTACATAAATAAATATCGTAGTTACAAGAATATTTAAGGTAAAATACATATTATTCTGAATACAATTAAACAGAAATGTGCTTGGAAGTGTGGGTAAATCCCAAGAGAGTTATCTCGTAGGAAGAGATGATTTGTTATCTTAACAATTTGTAAATTTAGATCATAAATTCTATCATTATGGGTCTGTCTGTGGGTGATTGTAACTCTGATTCAATGAACTCGGATTTAAAAAATATATATATATTGAATTTCAAAACATTAGATATGATTTAGATTTTCACGGCCAAAAGTATTTAACGTGATTGATTTTTCGGATTTTGTGCCGTGTTGCGCTGTGGCAAACATTTGGGAAAGCATTAAGTATCTATCATCAGGGTACAATACCCCAAAATCAATCGCCATAATTCAAAATATTACTTAACATAATTATCATACTGATTCGAGTTCTCGCGACTACCATACTAGTATAATGCCCGTTTGGCAGTAGTCGTAAACAGATTTTATAACAATTTAATCATATATTAATTTGTTTTGTATGTGTCTGTCATTTTCAAAATTGGAACTGATTGTGACAATAATTCAGGAAAGCGATAAAGTGCGTAACTATAATATAATACTTGAACAGAAAAAAAATATTAAAATTGGTGCTAACAATACGAACATAATTTGATAATTTACATTACCGACAAGAAAAAATTATCTCAAAAAATGTTGTGATAGAGTTGCTGCTGCTGAAAATATATTTTCAAGAATATTTTTCATTGATCATTCTGCAGCAATTGTTCGTGCTCTATGTGTTATTTACGAAGACCAGACAGTGAACCCCCGACAGTTAACCTCTCGAAATTATAATTATTATAAAATTATACTTTTTTGTGCATTATATGCCAATGTCCACCTATCAAAATATATACCATATCAAAATACCTTTAATAATGAGTTGGTATTGATAAAACACGAATTTATTTCCAGCGTCGATTTTTTAGTTATAAATATTTTTAGTTATAAAAATTGTTTAAGTAGGTATACCGTATTTTTCCTTAACCGACTGCAGATTGTATATAATAATGCTGGGAGGGCAACTGTCGTTGGATCAACTGTCATGGAGCCGTTCTTTACATACACTTTTAGCGTCTGGAATTCTAGAATAATTATAATATCCCGTAACTTTTCACAGGTCTTCGTTAGATCTATACTAAAGATAAATGCACAAACCGTTTTGAACACATATGTTAATCAGTATATTGTCTCTGTACAACCATAGATAAAATCCGAAATATCCGGATGACAAAATATTCGCTACCCGCCATTACCTGCAGATTATATTCCAGGTAAGGTCAGAGATTATTCCGAGAGCGTTATTTATGGTCGGGAGCTTATCTGGGAGCCGCCATGTCCAGACTTCCAGATCCACTTGTAATTAGGAATTACTCGTACAATCCTCCCTTAACCTTTTGTGTTCCAAAATAACTTTAAGGATATTTTCGAAAATGCAAACCTTTTTATAACTAACTTTTCTAGAGAAACTACTTATGGTAAATAATACAATTTTTATAAATAAACACGCGTCTGGTAAGACCGTAAAATTTACAAAAACATAATTTTGCAAAAAACAAGTAAGTTATTACTAGAATAGAATCAGCTGGTGCAATTTTCTGACTCAAAATGTTAACATGCAATTAAAAATGAACAAAATCAAACGGTAACACATGTCTAGAATCAGTACTGCATACGATTCAGTCTACCTATAATATTTTTATTTTATTTCGATTTCAATGTCAAATGTTTATTAGAGTGCATCACATGCAGTCAATTACATTACATGGCAGAAGATTACATTTTTTTATTTCTTTATCTAGTAATTTACATTGTCTTAATTTACAATCTCTTAAGTATGTTTACATTGGGTTTTCCTATGCCTGCCTCACCGGGATGTACCTGTGTCGAGACAGGCGTAGAGGTACATAAATAAATATCGTAGTTACAAGAATATTTAAGGTAAAATACATATTAATCTGAATACAATTAAACAGAAATATGCTTGGAAGTGTGGGTAAATCCCAAGAGAGTTATCTCGTAGGAAGAGGTGAAGTAAATTAGAAAATCCTTTCAAATCTAACTCCATAAATAGTTTTGACAGGATTTCTATTATTTTGATTCATTTTATATGGGTTAGGTCGAATGTAAATTGTTATTTCTAAAGATGTGTAATTTATTTTACAGATGTTTGCAGTAGTGTGGTATTAAATTTTACATTAGACCACATTGCAGTAAATTACATTACATTGCAGTAAATTTCATTACATTTGCAGTATAGTGCAATACATTGCATTGTTAACGAATACTTCTTACATAGACATTTATATGTCTGAACTGAAATGGCCAATATTCAAGTGGAAAATGTCGAAATTAGGCGTTTTTTCTAAGCATTTTGGGGCTTCGGACCAGAGGCGACTGCCAAATTTATGAGTGAGGAGCAATTGTGATAGGGTGTGTACTTTTAAAGTACATATCTGCGGGCCCAGCACAGTACTCCCAGCTTCCGAGAGGCTATAACATGACTCTTGCTTCGATGGAGCCCCCATGCCTGAGCTGGTCACTTCGAGTAACACCAAGCATATCAATGGAAGGCATGTTGGGAAGATTGCTTTAGTTGAAAGTAACTAGATTTTCATTTCGATGTGTTTTAGAAGTAATCAGATTGGATCTTTGAAACATTAAATTCGTCGAGGTTATTCTTACCCCAAGAGGAAACCCCCACGAGGTAACCGTCCATTCTCTGCTTTAAAGACCTCCGAGCTATTGGAGTTTGTGTATTCTTTGGGGGATTATCAAACAAAAAGCTATCATGGACTGTAGTGTCATCTGCGTAACAATGAATTATGTTAGTATGGGGCCACAAATCCGATAGAACTATATTGTGGGTGGGTATTTGTGTGCGAAGCGTGAATAATGAATTGAATCATATTTCGGGGTTTTTATCAATAATTATCTTTTATATATACGTATAATTTTTTAGAAAAACCATTTTCTTTGGCCTGTCTGGAGCCTAGCAAACAAAAGATATAATGTAAATTGGCGAACTCAGTTTTATTTATAATATATCCTTAACTTCGTCGGCACAAGCGTTAAACTATCTTCAAATAGAGAAAGGCTAGCATCTAGTCCTAGTGCCTAGTGCTGTAGTGGGTAAAAACTTCACAACCTTTACCTACCTCATCTCCATCCCCTTCCCAAACTCTTTAACCTCGCACCATAGCCAAATTGGGGTTGCCTGCCGGCTTCAACTTAATGTTATTTTTTCATCTTTAGGGAAGCTGTGTGGAGGGTCTTTTTGAGGAGATGAAGGAGTGAGCGTGGAACTTGGAGATACCCATGTTGTAAGACTGAGGATGCACAGAGGCCGGCAAATCGTTCCGCGTCCGGTTGGCTAGGTAAAAAGATCTCCCTCAACCAGACCCGATCCGGTCCGCCACGCAGTAGATGGGAAAATGAAAGTGCCACCAAGACCTAGACAAACCTCACCCCCATGAATCCAGGCACCCCTGCTAAGTCACAAAACTTAGCGACCCACTTGGATGGCAAAGGTGTTGGCTATCCAATAAATGGTTCTCGAGACAGCGGTACCCATACCTGCTTCCGAAAATTAAAATGTGTATTTATTATGTTTGACGCATTTATTGTTTGGGAAATTGGTGATTTCTGAGGCTTCCAAGTTAATTGTTGAATATTTATATTTTGTTTGCAAACATTGTTAATCAAACATTAAAAGAACAACAAACTTTGTCTTAGTTTTCCCAAAATCGAGAAACATTGCTACACAAAAATTCTTTTCTTCTTTCCGCAGTTCAATAATCTACAAAAACTTCACCGATTACTCTTCTAATGTCAGAATATTTCCTACACATTATGGTAGAAAAATATCAAATCTAAATCAGTATTCTCTTTAATATTATATTGAAGTTAAGCATAAAATAGCTTCCTGATCTGAATACAATATTCTCCTGATATCGACATATGACTCAAATGCAGAGAGCCCTTTCAAATCCCTTTTTCTTATTCCTAAATACATTTCATTCTCGTTTTTGTATAATCATTAAAATAATATATGACGATATTTGTACTTCCATCAAAAAAAAAAAACTCGATTATAAATCGTTTATATAAAAAATATTTTAATTCGAGCTTTTATAGTACATCGATAAAAGTTCGATGAGTTATTTAACAATTGTGTAGATAAAGATGAACAACTGTATGTACCTATATATTTTTATGAACTACCGGATTATTATCTTGGATCTTGAAAAGTTGTTAGCTTCTCTTTTTTTACATTTGCTCCTCACAGGAGACCATGGGGAAAATAATTCCTCTCAGGGCCTGTATCATCTTTCGGGAAGCTGTGTGAAGGGACTTTTTTTAGGAAAGGAAAAAGTGAGGGAAAAAGTATGTGGGGTCGGTGGGAAACTGGGGCTTAGTGTATGAATGAATCCACCCCTCCCGATGTCACGAGAGTACTGTCAGATAGGTCAAAACATCTCCATCAACCATTCTCTCACCAACCACGCCGTTTGTGGGTAGAAGCATCCGCCACGACGTCCCGGAAAAATCTCGGTTCCATGACAACTCAGAATCATTCAATTTCAATACATGTTTGAAAAGTCATTAAAAGTTATCAAAAGGAAATTGAACAATTGCCCTTAACCAAACCTAACGTAACCTATTTAACCATTTTTTTATACATTTTTCGTCATTTTAATGACTTTTCAAAGGAAGTGTTGAAGTTGCATGATTCTGAATATCCGGTCACCCAAGCCTCAACCCATGAAACCGGGTAACCTCCAAACGTAGCGAGCCTCTGTAAGAGATCTATGGCAGATATGTTGGTTACCTAATAAATGGTTCCCGGAGCGGCGGTACTCATTCCCGCCTCCCAAATTGCTTGTTATCTCCACGATTACCAAAAGAGAAAATAACTCAATACAAGATTTTAAATGTAGATACTAAGTTTGTACCAACAAAGGAAATATAATGAGCCAAGCGCCGAAAACATTATTTTCTCAAGAAATGAAGATAAACCGTGATTTCTTCGGAGCTACAGCAACACAGGGAAACAAATAAATGGCATTTGAAATCCAATTAATAAAAGTACACGATATTTCGTTCTACATAATAAACTCAATGTTCATAAATCACTTATACTTAAGTTGTTCCTCGTAAAGCCTCGTTTTCTCTTACTGCTCCAACTTTGCATATTACTGTCACAGATACAGATGTGGCTCCTGTATCTTTCTACTGATTAAATTACATCTTACGTAAATAATGGCTAGTATTAGAAAGCAGAAAATTCCTACAGAATAGTCAATAGCCAATTAAATTTAACGTAAAGTTCTATTCTTAAAATTTACCGGTAAACCTTGCCCTTTCCTCCACCTAATCTTTTCTCAGACTTTTTTCTGATATTCCACTTCTTGAACAAACTTTTTTTAATATATGCCTCAAACTGGTTCGGAGCTTGACTAAACCTTGCTGCTATTACTTGCTTTGTGATCAAGTTCTTCTCTCTCAGGCGGTAATGAATTGTGTTAATATGCGCCATGTTTGTACACACACTTTCAGTTGGTTTGTTGCGATGCTAGTTTTTTAAACCCGCTGTTTTATAAGTACAATAGAATTCCATAAATCCTTTTAATTTCTGATTCGAAAGCGGGACAATCAGTTCCTTCAGAAATACTGAGGGAGCGGCCCGATGTTTTACTGCGTAGAATTTAAAAAGGGCAAGTCACCGTGTATATATTTTATTGTGAATAAGAAATCAAAATACTTGTTTTCCAGAGTGTTTTTTCTACTGAAGTCACCTGAAAACTTAAGATAATCACTGGCGTTTATTTGTTATACTAATTGTTTAAAAACGAGATCAGAAAATATCATATATTAATATCATTTTTTCTTTTCACTAACAACAGTGCTGGTTTTCTATAGTGTTTTTGCACAGTGAACTTTCTTAAAGTATAAATAAATTACACAAACCTTTTTTTATAATTTCACCAAACTTTAAATACCGCGTCATTCAAATTTAGTGCTAAAGATCCACCCGTTTCCTTATGATACTCCTCTTACTGCCCAAGAGCGAGTCAATAATAAATCCCAAATCCCATTTGTGCATTATGAATATCAGCGCCTATGGGGATCTTCCGTCATATTTAGGTTCATACATTGATATACTATATCTCCATGGATTCATTACGATTTTTTTTTTTTTTAATTTATTTATTTTATACACTTTACAAATACAAGACAAAAAGTCCCGATAAACTACTTTTTAGCAGTTTGTCTAACGGGTTCTTTACGTTAAAGATCTTATAATAGTGATTTAATAGTTACATTTTTACAATTATATAAAATAAAATTTAGTTTTTTACGGAAATATAGATAAAAATAAATTTTTGAAAACATAAATAACATTTTAAAAGTCTTTAGAATAATGTCATTGTAAGCTAATACAAATTAATTCTTTCCATAAGCCAAGTCTTCAGTAAATTCATCAATTGTTTGTTTTGGGCACAGTTTTTAAATTCAGCAGGTAACATATTTAAACAACTGGGAATCATGTAATTTAACGTTCTTTGTCCATATTTATTTGTATGCTTAGGTACAATTAGCCCTTCATTAAAGTTAAAACGAGTATTATGGTTGTGTTCCAGCCTGTTAATATATAAACGATTATTTATGTGCTGAAATATAATTTTGTACCACAGAATTGCTCTCACTGAAAGAACTTTGAGACTCTGATAAAAGTATGGAATATTATGCCTTTCTTTGTATAAATTTTTTTCAGCTAATAATTTAACCAATGAATTTTGCACTGATTGAACATGGTCTATATTTGTTTTACAGGAAAATCCCCAAGCTGTTATTCCATACCTTATAACAGATTCAGCTAGAGATAAATAAATTATTCGAAGTGTGCAGATAGGAACAAAAATTTTTAGTTTATACAATCTGCTTACAATTGATCTTAGTCGTGCACAAACTTTGTTTATTTGTATATCCAACTTGAAAAAGCAATCAATAATAACACCTTAATAAACATATTCTTTAACTAGTTCCATATTTTCACACGTACACGTTGCAGGAATACCATTGTGTAAGCAATCTGATGTATGTGTCTTTATTTCAGGTGTAATATATACCTTAACATTAGGGGATCTTATATGTAACAATTTAGTTTTTTTGGCATTTATGACTAAGCCAGAGTCATGAGACCACTTTAAGAGTTCAATGTAGTCTTTTTGTAAAAGATCTATACAAGTTTGCAAATCACTGCTAGAAATCACTAAAGCAGTATCATCCGCGTATACAAAGTATTTTACATGTCTAAAAATTAATTTAATAAAAGATACATATATAATATACAGAATTGGACCTAATATGGAACCTTGAGGAACGCCGGCAAAAAACTTCTTTTTTTTACTTAAAGAGTTTAAGAGTTTTAATTTCATACATCGGTTGTTTAAGTAATTTTCAAAAAGTTTTAGTAGTTTTCCTCGTATTCCTATAATTTCTAGTATTTTAAGTAATTTACCATGATCAATAGTATCAAAAGCTTTCGAATAATCTATAAATAAGACTAATGTATGTTTTTTACAGTTTAATTCATTATTTATCATGTTGGCAAATTTTTGAAGCAGCAATTCTATACTCTTTTTTTTTTGGAAACCGTATTGATTAGTATCTATTATAGAAAAATCTTCTAAATATTTTATTAATTTTATTTGAATATATTTTTCAAGAATTTTTTCTAAAGATGGCAAGATACTAATTGGTCTGTAGTTACCCAATACAGTGTGGTCACCTCCCTTATATACAGGTCTTATGATGCTACATTTTAAGTCATCGGGGATTTTTGCTTGAAATAAGATTCTGTTTATAAAATGGGTTATAATTGGACCTAGGATTAAAATATGTTTTTTAATATCGCTCATTCTGATACTATCAATTCCTGGAGAAGAACTCTTCATTTGCCTAACAATGCTTTCTATATCCGCCGCTGTTGCCCTCGGTAGGTACATGCTTTGAGGCATCGCCTCTGGTTCAAATTTAGTTGTCTTATGGTTGCACTTATGTAACATATTGTAAACACTTTCAGAGAAATAATCAACAAAATCATTAATTAAACCTTCTTTTGTTCGACCTTTCATCAGATATTTAGAAGCATTTTCATCACAGTCATTTTTACATTTAGTTCCTAAAATTTTATTACACTCCTCCCATGTTTTTTTTTGAGTCTTGAAAATAGTTTTTGAATTAATCATTATAGTAAGAAGTTTTTAATTTAACTAATAATTTATTTAACACATTTCTAAAACATTTATATTCTTTCTCGTAATATTTGTTTGTTGGAGAATTTTTCCAGCGTTTATATAAATTATCTCTTTTTTTTAATTTTACATAAAACATCGGAAGATATCCAATCGTTTTTCGCATAAGGCCGGGTTTTGGATTTTTTACTTATCACAATTGTGCTATTTTTATACAAGTCATCAAAATAATTCTGAAATTTTGAGTAAATAATAGAACAGTCATCTTCTTCTAAAAGTGAATTCCAATCATAATTTTGGATATTATTGTCGATATGTCTCTGCGAAAGAATCGTTATATTTTCAGTTTTGTTCAAGTTTACTTGTTCTATAGAATCTAATTGAACATTAATAGCCGTGGTGTGGTGATCAGCAATGTTATAATCACATACGCATGAGGAAATTGAACTCACACCTGTGAAAGCTCCAGCGGATTGTCTTCCGCTAATCCTTACAAAAAAATGATCGATACACGAGCTGTTTATTTTCTGTTGAACTATCACTTCTCTTGTTACATCATCTATACATTTTATTAAATAATTATTTGCAAGGATATTTTCATAAGTTATTATGACTGAATCATTTCTATTTAATGTTTAAATTGATGTCACCAAAATATATGACACTTTCTTTTGGGTCAATATTATTTTTAAACACAGAAGATATTTCAGACAAAAATGCTTGTTTATTGAGATTCGGAGGTCGGTATATAGCTAAAAGATTTAAATTTTTGTTATTTTTAAATGTCAATTTTCCAAAAACGTTTTCAAAATATATTGTGTCTATAAATATTTGCGAGAAGGTGAGATTATTTCTTACATACAACAAGATACCTCCACCGGATTTGTAACTTCTGCAATAGTGATATGAATTAAACCCGGGAATTCCATATAAACCAACATGTTCTGTACGTATTGCTGTTTCACAAAGCATAAGTATGTCAATGTGATTTTTACAGTTTTTAAAATAAGCATGAAAGAGATCCCAATACTTGCAAATTGACCTAATGTTTAGTTCTACACAAGTTAGATTATTTGTTTCACATTTTCTTGTAGTCTGCATTTGAATCCATTCATGCAAATTATTAACTTTACAATAATTTACATCTCTTTCATCATCAATATAAAAGACATTTTTTATTTTAAAAACTTACAAGACCTACAAACTTTGGGAATGTTCTATTTTATGAGATTTGATAACACCATATTTGTACGGTAAGGTTTTTGCGATGATCGACAGATTTTTTCCGTGAAATATATATATGTTACTAAAGATATTTCTGTTTTGTAATTTAAAAAAAATTTAGAAACATATAACACTAATAATTCTTTAGCCACATGCAAATTTTCAATTTAAAATTCAGATATTTACCGATATTTTCCGCCGCCACCCCGGAAACCATTTATTGAGTAACCAACACATGGGTCACCCCAAGGGGTTCGCTTCGTTTGGTGACTTAGCAGGGGTGCTCGGATTCACGGTGTGAGATTTGTCTAGGTCTTGGTGGCGAATGAAATTGCTACCTACTGCGTGGCAGGTCATATCGGGAGATACCTGTCAAGGGATACCTTTTAACCTCTCCATCAAGACTCTCTCGGAACATCTTCTTGCATCGCAGTGGGAAGAATAGATTCATACGTCACTCCTGAGCACACTGTCCGTCAGATTCCTACCAATCTTATTATTTTTTCCTTCCTAGAACTTCCCTTCCTTCCTTTCCGGAAAAGACCCTCAGACACGACATCCCCAAAGGACTTGAGGGGAATTATTTTCCTTAGAACCTCCTGTTTAGAGCTAACGTAAAAAAAGATTTTTTTCTTATATCTGAGTGATTTTTTCCTCTAATTTTAATCTCCGAGACAACTCCCAACGAGATAGACCACGAACCGCTACTGAGTAAGGATAGATTCCAAATTAACCAAATCCAATAAAGTTCCAAGCCCGTCAGTCCAACAAATCATTGTGTCGCGTAATTTCAATTTATGAGCTCAAACTCTATGTGACTTGGACAAGTTCCAGTCGAGTCTCGTGCTGTTGGTCAACAGTCAACAAACAACAGTCAACAAAACCAGACTGTAACGAACACAAGCAGATGACAACAAACAGTTACTGTAGTTGATTACTTATAGATACACACAACGCCGTTTGTTATCGGATTAAATTTCTTGATTAATCCAAGAATAGTTTTAGTAGAATATAATTCATCTTAAGGGATGTTATGTTGAGGGTTTTATTGTGGAAAGGAAGGAGTAGAGATGAGTCTAGAAGAAACCCATTTTTTTGGAGAGTTAACTCAGGAACAAGTCTTAGAAATGTCCCGTTCTCATATGACAAATGTCTAAAAAGCTATGTAGAAAAGTTGGGCGCGCGTTTGGCGTGCTAGCCGACTGTGCACCAATGTCGAAGAAATCAGTAACGCTGGTTCCTCGTAGCATCTTCCATTGAAGTACCAGTTGAACAAGGGCATCCATCCCACCCTGCCTGTACTCTAAAGTTTGCAATCCGTTTGTTAAGATAAGGGAGAATCTATCAAACGGACCGCCCATTTCTGCACAGAGTTGATGTGTTTATTTTTTTTAAATTTTGGGGTTCTAGATCATATTATTGCATATATCTTTAATTTAAAGCAAAAATAAATAAAGTAGCTCACATCCGTACTAGATATTTAATATACCTTTTGATTACAAATATAATTTTCCAGTTTGGTTGGGTATTTTGATCTCTAATCCAAAATTAACATTTGTATGAAACGGGCCAAAACCGACCGCGCAAACGTTCTTCTTAGGTGTCATTTTCAAAATTGGATCTCACTGTATGTATGAAAGATTCAGTTAAGCGATATTAATACCACACAAATTATTTTATTTGTCCTTTTCAAAATTGGATTTATAACGTCCCGTTCATTTTCAATGCGAAACGATATGTACTAGTAGAAAATTATCATCGAGAAGAAACTCTTCAATTTCTTCTTTAAACAAAACAAACGGTTAAATCCATCTTATGTACTTGCCAATAAACATTCATACACAATACTATATGCTGTCATGAAAGCAAAGCTCATGAAGTCTTAGATTTGCGCATAGATAGTCAGAATCCAATTTCAGCAAGTAATCAGGAAGGGAGTATTTTCAGATTAGCCGGGGAATAGGATTCGAGCAGCACTGACCAAGATTTTACATTTACACTCTTCTATTTTTACACCCATTCAATGCAAAATGTAATTTACGAGTAAAATAGTGAAAATTGAGGAAAAGGCTTTGTTGAAACACGGACCGGAGAAAAACGAAGCAAGTCAAATATGTTCAATTTATTTATTTGTGCTCATTTTGTGAGGCATGTATTGGTACCGCAGTCCTGGGACCATTCTTTGGATATCCAAAACCCCTGCTATAGGGTGAGTTTTGTCCAGGTCGTGGCGGCTGATGCGTTTGCCCTCCTGCGTTACGGGCGGAATCGGGAGTGACTGGTTGAGGGAGACCTTTTGAATTCTCTATCCGAACTCTTTCGACCCATCGCATTACACCGCAGTGGGAAGGACGGATTCATACGTGCGTCACCCAAATTCTTACCCACCTTTCATCGCTGTTTCCAACCCAGAACTTCATCTCGTTATTTTCCAGAAAAATAACCTCCACACAGCATCCCCAAAAATGACATATTCTCTGAGGGATTTTTTTTCTTCGGGGCCTTCTGTGTGGAGCTAATGTACAATCCAGTTTAAAAAAACTCAAGTAATACCTGCAGATACAAATAAGTTGTTTTTGCAATAGCAGAAAATTTTTCTAAAATCGTATAAATTATTGACGAAAATGCCTATTTCAGCAGACTCTATCTTATTATATAAACAATTTTAAGTCAGAGGGCTAAAATAGGCGATACTTTTTTTAAGTATTCAGCTGAAACACTGTTCAAACTAATTGTAAATACTTTTTGAAACTTCTATCGGTGTACACAGATATGTATATTCAAACGTTTCCTCGTTAAGATGTGTAACGTAAAAGAAATTGGTTCTATTTTAGTGACTTTGGATTATGCTAATCCATATTAAAAGGGTTGTTAAAATGAAGTCTCTAAATGTACTCAAGGGTTTAACGAATAACGAAAGGTTCCTTATTAAGGTTATTAAGAGCTTAAAATCGTAATTCTCGCTAGATTATTACGTTAAGGTTACCCGGTTTAATGGGTGTTATCTAATTTAACGAATCATCACGTATTTCCTAGGATTAATAATTAACATTTGATTTTATTTTATCAATTAATATGTAAATATTTTTGTGTGAAAATTTCTTTATCACCGTTGTTATTTGAAACTCGATGAAACGAAAGAGCGACACTACAAAGAGACAAACCCTTAGAGAGTATGAGATGATATAATCGGTCTCCTCTTTGTGCGGTGCTTCGTAGGCTCCCTACTCATGCCTAATTTTGTTTTCTGAAGGTTTCAAAAATTTCTTAAATTGCACTTTGTTTTTTTTTTTGTATTTCTAGGACATTAACTATGGAACTATTTGTAAACATTTTGTTTTGAAGAGTTTAATATATAATATAACGGTGAGCCCTGACGTTGTGAAATTATTTCGTATACCATTCTTCCGATTTTGATGAAATTTTGCAGATTTGTTGTGCGCATTTTTTTATTTTTTACAATTAACTCCACACAAGAGGCCCTGAGGAAAATAATTTCCCTCAGGGCCTATGTCATCTTTGAGGATGCTGTGTGGAGGGTCTTTTTTGAGGAAAGGAAGGAGTTAACATGGCTCTTGAAGAGACTCATGTTGTAGGAGGGAGGAAACACAGAGGCCGGTAAATCGTTCCACAGCCGAGCTGTTGAACTCAAAAACGACCCGTCCTCATGTGACTAATATCAACCGTCTACAAATGTTGGGCGCGTGTCTTCCATTGTAATACCGGTAGAACAAGGTATGCATGCCCTCAAAGATTTCTATACATAATGCTGAGCTCTGGCATTGTGAAATTTGACTAAAAACCACATTGACAGCTTTATGTGGCTCACGAGTCGGAAAACCTTGTGATTTATTAGTATATTTTAACAAAGAAAAAAAATTGACGAAAATCACTTCAATAGGCAGACTTCAACACTTTCTTTTAGTGGCATTACAACCCATGCCGGGTACTCGCTTATAATTTATAAATATAAATCGTTTGTTAACTCAGCATTATTTTGCAGATGACATTGTTATTTAATTAAATAATTTCCGATTAAAGATATTTCCATCACTAAGTGTCTACAAAGCGCCCCAAACCATCATATCCACTGATTTTAATGACATTCCAAAGGCGTTTGACTATCGTTAAATATAATTAAAACCTGATCAAAGATATCAAAGCCTTCCATTAATATGGACAGATTGAAATATTGACTGGTCTGATCGTGACAAACTATTGAAAGCCTTGTGAGAACAAATTTCAGTCGTTTTTCAGACGAAATCTGCTGGATTTGAAGTGGATTACGTAGATTATTTGCTATTTTAGCTTTCAAGAACACCTGACTTTGAGTTTAATCACTTCGAGAAAGAAGGTGGGCTATTGATGTATTGGATAAAAAGTGTTTAAAGGAGAGTTTAAATTAAAAGCTGCCAAAATATTGACAGTTAATCATTACCAGCAGTTAAAAACCTGCTGCTGGACCCTGCAAGCGGCTTTTAGTTCGGTTTCGCCCCGTTGTGTTTCATGAGTAATTACGCCAGCTAGCTGTTAACGTATTATTAGCTACTTGCCTTGATTCGGTTCTATTACTAGAAGTAGTAGCTTTGTATGTAGCTTAGTCACAAACTTAACGTTCACAGATGGTTTCCATACGTGCGTCGCGGGGTCAGAGGTGTACTCGGAGTCGGATTCTTAAATTTCAACCGTACAGTCGCTAGGGTATTAATACTATCAGATAATGGTTTTTGATTGAATCAGTATTTAAAACGTACAATTTACTCTTTCTTCTTCCACGCTTACCTCAGAGTGATAGGTATGTTCAGTTTCGCTCTGACTGAAATGACTGAATACATACGATTATATGTATTTTTCTGTATTTGCCGATTTTTATCCAATAGCTCTATACAGAAGGCCCTGGAAAATAATAATTTCCCTCAAGGCCTAAGTCGTCTTTGGGGATGATGTGTGGAGGGTCTTTTGAAGGAAAGGAAATAGTGGATGTTCCGGGAAAGTGTACGAGGGGTGGGTAGGAATCTAAAGGTCAGTCCAGGAGGGATAAATCTATGAATCCATTCCTTTTGCTGTAGTGCACGACGATGGGTCGAGAGAGACCAACTGGAGAGCAAAGGGTCTCCCCAAACCGGCCTTTCCCGATCCGACCCGCCGCGCAGCTGATCCGGCGCATCCGCTGCCAAGTCCTGAAGGTAACTACCTACGAACTTGGGCACCCCTGCTAAATCAACAAAACGTAGCCAACCATTTAGGGTGACCTATGGCAGAGGTATTGGTTAACCAATAAATGGTTCCCGGCGGTACCTAGAAATGCCTCCCATAGTCCCACCGGTTTTGTATAGTTGGGACTCGTAAGTGGTATGAGAAACAGATTTTTTAAATTTTCACATACTTTTTTTATTTATTATTCTATGTTGCGTATGGTTTACATGGAAGTACTAAATATAGAACATGTTTATGTAATTAGCCTCACCACATTTTGATAATGCCTTAATATTGCGAAACAGTTGTCACAATAATTACACATCAGAACATTTTTATAAATTGTAAACTGTTTTTTTATAAATAACATAATAGTACTAAAATGTAAAAAAAAATTGAATAAAGTTGTACAAATTAGAATAAAAACAAATTAGCCCCTAAGCACTTCCGCGGCCAACCATGACCTCTCCGACCTCATACATTCGAACTTCGACCTACATATTTCATTACATAAAAATACAGAATCGAAAGCTTAAAAAAAGTATCTTAAATACGGGTATACTCCACGTTTCCCAGAGGGAAAAACAAATCCAATTGCGTTCCAGGAAAACCTGTAAAATGCAAATATCCTATCTATTTTCTTAGCGGTAATATCGGAAATCCTGGATTTGTGCCGCAAACAGATGAGCTGGAGAAGGCAACCTTCTCATATGATTACGATCTCAACTCCTGATGGGTTTGTTTGAAAACACACATGGACGTAACATATTAGATTTCCTTGAAACTTGTTTTCTTGGCAGGCATTTTATGTCCCAATGGACTCCGTCGGAACAGAGTTCTCCTAGCTTTCAATTCAAAGCTTTGTTGGTTATATTTGTACAAATATATCATCAATCTTCATATATGTGTATGTACGTTGAAAAGATATGAATTTAGAAGAGAAAATATTGCTTTCTCAGATCCTTGCATTTCGTTCATTTGAGTATTTTTTTTTATTATTGTAGGTACCTACTACAACTTTTAAGGAGGCGGCTTCGTGCTAACAGGGCAAAGGTATTTTGTTCTGGATTGAGACTAGAAAGGCTTTCAAAAAAAATATTAACTATCGTTCCAAAAAGAACCCAACTTGAAATTAAGGCCGTTTTTTTGACATTAGCTCCACATATGAGCCTCCTAAAATAATTCCACTCAGGGCCGAATCTGGGGGTCCGATTTCCAAGAGAAACCGACGTATGAATCCAACCCTTCCGCTACGGTGCAAGTCATGTTTCGAGAGAGATCTTCTAGGGAGAACAAAAGGTCTCAACCAACCTCTGCCGATCCGGGCTGACGTGGTTAGTCTTGTAGTTAGTAGAAACAATTTAAAATTCGTTGAAAGTTTCATCAACTTTAAACAATGTGTAAACCTATTCACTGATGATTGGTTAGGCAAGTTTATCGTTAACCACACTTTCCAATATTAAACGCTTTTGGTCTCTTCAACTTGAGACGTCAATTCAAAAGGTACTCGTAGCGTGTGCCATATTAAAGAAAAGTTGAAATTTCAATCTACTGCCATGAAGTTTATGTTGCTAATTTTCATCATAAATCATCCTTCAAAGGCATACATGTGGTTTGCCCTTTGACTGGATGGATTAAGACTGGCATTGGTAGAACATATTTGATGCTTGATAAAAATTGGTAGAGTTGTAGGAACTACTCGTAATTTGATTTTAAATACTGGCAATTATAATTTAGTTGCCACACTGTAATGTATGCGCATTGGACTGCATTTCTGAATGACAGGGTGGTTTTGAAACCAACATCATACTTCCTACATACTAAATTTTGTGTTTCTAAGCCTTTCTGAAAGTGCTTTTAGATCGTTCACGCTAGGTACCTACCCAGCAGTCGATCGTATGTCATCGGCTATGTTCGTAACCATTCGAATATTAGACACGAATAGCGACAGTTGCCACTCTACTAAAACTAATCAGTAACTTAACTGATATCTGTTGAAACACCTCAAAAAACATGTAACTACCTATACTAACGATATCTGTTGAAGGACATTAAAACTACGTATATGATCCCCTCGGCTCCTGTGCATAGCCGGGACACACGCCATACGCGCGCCCAACATATATACGTAAAGTTGACATTTGTCACATAAGAACGGGTCGCTTTTAAGACTCGTTCTTGAGTTCAACAAGCTCGGCAGTGGAACGATTTACAGGCCTCTGTGTTTCCTCCAATACAGGTCTCTTCAAGACTAATTTTCACTCCTTCCTCTCCTCAAAAAGATACACCACACAGCATCCTCAAAAATGAACCAGGCCCTTGGGAAAATTATTTTCCTCAGGGCCTCCTGTGTGGAGCTAATGTAAAAAAAATCAAAATGTGCAATTCACACGCGGTAGAAGTGAAACATTCAGAAAACTAAAGAAGACAAAAGTGGGTAGACGAAACACGGCAGAAAAAGGAGACCGATTATTTAATGTATACATAGATGTACGTGTTTTCTCTTTTAAGTTTTGATTTTTCGTTTCATCTAGTTTCAAATCATAGGGGTGCCAAAGAATTTTTCACTTTTAAAAAATACTACCTCCCCATTGTTTACATTCATCAACTTTTTTCTCACGATATCTACCAAAAATTCAGCCCCAACTATAAAGATAATTATGTCGATCTACGCTGCTGAATGTTTTTAAAACTGTTTCAACACTAAACGTTAACAAAAACAGATACTTTCAGAATAAAACAAATATTTGAAAACAGCTGCAGCGAATACAATACTCATTCCATGACTCGCTGAAACGAACTGTTGGTTTCCTATTTAAAAATAAAATAATTACAAATATCTCCCGTGGGAGCTTTTCCTTTTTCCCGCTCCGGCCTTGCTCCACTTGTTGGAACTGGGAAAACAATTAATACGTACGTTTGTTTGAAATTTCTGTTGTATTTTCCAGTTGTACAATTTCCATTGTTTTTATATGACACGCCATATTTATTTTCTGGATTATAATATTGATTCAACTCGCAAATTACTGCACATTAACACACATAGTAGTTCTGTTAGTATAAACAGTTAGTAGACCTCGCGTAATGTTGATTTGACAGCTTGTAACGCTAATGCGAACTCTGGCGGAGTAAAGGGGTAATATCCAACAAGGCTACCACAATGGAGTAACAAGGCAGTATCCTACACGGAACACACTAACAAATGTATAGACAAACGAAATGCAGATTGAGAGCAGTTGTACAAGAGTCCCAACTGCTCTCAATCTGTAGCAAGTGGGACTGTGATTTCCACAATTGAGGCGCCTTAAGGTAGTGGAGAAGGGAAGGATACGGGGAAGAGGAAGATTGGAAAAAATGAGATCTGTTCACCAAACACGGCTGAAACCTGATAATATCTCCCACTCTAGAACGTGCCGCAAATACACTTTACATAATATGTAAAGTAAATATATTATATCAATGGCATCTACCAATCTCCCCATGGAATGAAAATGATGCTACAAACTGAAAATAAATACATCGATGTATGTTTCAGATAGTAAAAACATATACCTAGGTCGACTATGCAGTTAAAGTTCTGTTGAAATATTCTAAACTATTAGTTCTGTAAAGAGTGGACCACGGCTCCAAGAAAGCGTGTTTCTAATTCTCTTATTTATTAAATTAAAATCTAAATTATCTTCGAATTCATACGATTTGTAAAGAGGTACTTAAATATCAGTAGCAGTCCTTAAGCTTTCAGTGAGCTAAGATTGGAAAATACAACATTACTGATGTTGTAGCTGAAAATGAACTTCTTTTTTTTTCAAAATTTAAACTTTTGAAGAAGAATGTATGAAGATCTTTCAGTTTGTGGATGCGGCGCATCCCTGACTGAAATAATCCTGAAGATCTTCGAACAAAAAGTTGAAATTTTGAAAAAACAAATCAAATTCATTTTCAGCCACCACAACGTCAATAATGTCAAACTTTTCAATCTTAGCGCTCTAGATAGCTTAAATTACATTATATAGCTTAAATTATATTATATAGCTTAAATTACATTATATAGCTTAAATTACAATGAATGTACATTGAAAATTAAAACTCTTCAAAACAAAATGTCTAGAAATTATTAAATGGTTAATGCCCAAGAAATCCAAAAAAAAAACTCTATACAGCTCACTGAAAACTCAGGGACCGCCACTGTTAAATACCTATATTCTTAATTATAAACCATTAGGCAACAAAAAAAAAAGAATAAGGAATTATTTACTCTTTCAAAGAAAAGTCTCTACCTAAATAAGAATTATTTTTTCACCATAATATTGTTTACACCGATTCCGCGCTCATGTGAACTCTGGTGGGATAAAAAGGTAGTAAGTATACAACATGGCCACTATCTTGAACCGGGAACAGAAAACCCAAACAATTTTACAGATAGAAATGCCAAACCGTGGAGATAAAACAGGATATTTATTTATAAACAGAAAGAAACGGTATATTTTATTAACCATTGGTATAAAAATTATTTTAAATTAATAAATATAATTCACGGTGGGTACCTATTGTGTGTTTCATTGTAGTGTCTTATTTTATAAAATAATTACCGGGTGATTTGTGTAGTGGGAAGGTGTGTGTGTGTGTGTTTGTTTGAGTATGTGTGAAATATATGTATGTATGAATTTATATTATTGATATGATGCTCTTTTTAAATTTGGGCAGTAAATCGGAGAAAATGTCGATATTAGAATTTAGATTAATATTATTGAAAAACTATTAATATAGCTACACTTAGTCAAATATTTTCTTATTTTTTGTCTTTCAAGTTATCAACATACAAAAAACACATTAACCTTGTTTAAACCACAATATTTTTTAGTGTAAAATGCTGAGCGGTTTCGGAGCAACCACTCCTATGGATAAAACTACCTATCCCAACTTCACATCTAACGTATTGCTTGTTTATTTCAGATGATGGAGTGGAACCGGACGATTATTCTGAGAACGCCATCGAACAACTTCTGCAAAATGCCCAAAAGTAAGTCTTTAGAATTCTTTATTTTCATTACCGCGTCCTTGAGAAGGCCAGTAAAAATGTCAAAATTAATAAAGTTCTAATTAATAGGAGCAATTGAAGCGGTTGCTATAATGTGAGACTTCTCATTTCGGAGATTGACGAGAATTTTGATTGAAGCTCATTGACAATTTTACTGACTGCATCAATTAATTAATAAACGAGCACATTTTATTAGTTTCATTTCACCTCAAGCATTACTCCGGTACTTCTTGAAACGTGCACATAATATATCCCATGCATTATCCCTTAAAAATCAACGGTCACAATCAACTTTAATTTTATCATCTATAATTTATAAGAAACATCCAAAGTTTTGGTATTGGGAAATGTATGGTAAACGTTTTCATATCTAATAAAACTATGGTGGAGGCATCTAGCGGATAAAACATGAAACAATATTAATTATAAAAAGTTTAAAATTTGTTTTCAATCTATAATTTATTTTTTTAGATATTTTTTAAATACTTTTAGGTTAAGGATAAAATTTTGAAGCAAGGGGGTGGGACAAAATTGGTATTGTTTTATGAAATTAAGTCATTTTTAATTGAAATTAAAATTCGATATTAGTTAAAAATAAACGGAAATAAGGTGAAACCATCTTGCATTAAATAAAAGTGGAGGCATCTACTGGAGAAAGCGTGTAACAGTATTCTCTATATTATAAATTGAATTATTTATTTATCTATTAATTAAATTATAAATTATTTTGTAAATTAAATAATATTGTAAAGTCATCCGCCGCGTCTGTCTGTCAGTCCGTTTGCGATAAACTCAAAAACTACAGAAGGGATTTTCAAGCTGTTTTCACCAATAGTAGTGATTCATGGGGAAGGTTTAGGTATATAATTTGTCAAGGTTTTGTGTGACTAGGTTATATTATGTGGTGGACGAGCGGGCTGCCAAGCAGGCGGCGTGGATTTGATTTGTAAATCAAAAATTTTTCACGTGTGACCTTCAAAACAAGAGAAAGGTGTCTACATTTAATTTCTAAAACTCTGTGTAAAGCCCGGCCAGGGCCGGAGACTTCAGCTTGTTTCTAATAATTGACTTTTCACTTAGTGTCCATGTATATCATAAAGAAAGAAAGAAAATAAAAATTATGAGATAATCATAAGTAATATAACCTAACATGCCCACCGCGTGCCCTTCCTTATTCTTGGTTAAAATATTTGTATAGCGGATTTCCACTCAAGATACCTGCAGATATAAGTATATCGACTTTGATTGTACGGCCGTATATCCTTGCGTGCTTGAAGTAATAATCTTAAAAGGGTTCAACTATCCGAGGGATCAATTGGCAGATGGATCAACTGCCCTGGGGGTAAACTGTCTGGCGGATCAACTGTCCGGGGGATTAACTGTCACGGGGCCAAATGTCGTCTGCTCAATGTCAGGTCACCCATAAAATATATAATTTGTCTTGTAATGAATTTACACTTTTCAAAAATGTGATTTAAAATATTATTATTAGTACTCCAACACTTTTCAAATAACCTGTCATGAAGTTCGTGAAGTTTTCGGTAGGTATAAAAAAGAAATAACCCTCATTGATTAAGAGTTTAGGAATTCTGAAAAGTTTGGGAAACTTCCACAAAAGTCTCCCCAACTTTGACTTTGATGAATAATCCAAATTATTCGCTTGATTTATCAAAGTATTTTTAATAAAAAAAACACGATATCTTTTTAACAAAAATGTTGTTTAATTGAAAAAGTCAAACTGATTTATTTATGATTTTGCTAATGAGGAATTTTTAGTAATTCGGTAAAAAAATAAGTTTTTTCTAAATATGTTGCACAATAAATTATAATAAAAAGTAATTGTTAATAAAAGTCCAAATAAAATATATCAAATACTGAAAATTGACTAAAAAAATCATTGACAGCCTCCTTGGTCGAGTGGTAAGGTACTTCGAATAAGAGATAAGATGATTCGAATAAGAGATAAGATGATTCGAATAAGAGATAAGATGATTCGAATAAGAGATAAGATGATTCGAATAAGAGATAAGATAAAATAAGATGAGCGTTGGAATGAATTATAGTTTATTTAATTTTGGAACATCTACGTTTTTTTATATGAATACCGCTCAGGAGCCAACTTCTTTAAATCGTCTTGAGCCAGTGATACTTTGGCATCCCCAAATGGTATGTTGTGAGGCTGAATAGAATAGTGAGGAGGGGGTGGTGATAGGGAAGAGAAAGGTGAGGATGTTCCTGGCTGTTCAAATCTGATTAGTAAAGGGTAAAATCATTTGAAGCAAAATTTCAATTCTGAATGTTAGTCATACACCAGGGCGTTACTGAGAGTATTTTCATGCCGTAAATATACTATAATATATTATTTTCTGTCTGTGACTGCCCATGCCTAGAGCAAGTAAACATTATCAAATATTTAGGAGTAACCTTCGATACACACCTAAATTGGAAGCAACATATACATAATACTACAAACAAAATCCGCAAATCTATATACTTTTTCAAACAAACACGCAATTTCCTTAACCTAAATCTTTTAAAAACAGTATATTACTCACTGTGCCAATCTCACATCGAATACGGAATTTTAGCCTGGGGTAATGCATATTCCAATGCCCTTGATCCCATCATAAAAGCACAAAAACTAATCATAAAAATAATTCTTAAAATGCCACTTACTACCAGCACGGATACTATATTCAATTCCTTCAACGTTATGGACATAAAACAGCTCTACTCAAGATCCATACTAATTAATTTACATAAAAACAACAAAACACTATACAAAGCTACACAAACAATACACAATACCCGAGCCAAAAACAACGAACTTCTCCAAACTCCTTTTTTCAAAACCACCTTCGGGCAAAGACACTCTAAATACATAGCTTGCAAACTATACAATACTCTACCAAATACGATCAGACAGACTGACTCCTTTACAAAATTCAAACAAGATATTAAAAAATGGATTATAAGCATTGGACGCCTCACTATTACAAACATCTGTAAAATAAATCACACATAGACAAAAATAACTATTCACATACAACCTAACCCTTAGAAAATAAATGAAAATAATGGAATCCTGTCAAATTGACCTTTAAATAGATTATGCAGAATTTACTTCTCTACTTCATCTCCAACATTTATAAAATAACTCTCTTTCAAAGATTTACCACCCTTCCAATCACCTTTCTGTTTTAATTCTATTCAAACTAAATAAAAAATAAAAAAATAAAAAATTAAATGAATAAATTGTGCGATTTTACAAATTAATGAAATAAAATAGGTATATTTGCGCACGCTGGATTTGAACCGCGACCGCCGGGTTGCTAGTCGAGAGCCTTACCGGGTATAGGCCGAAGATTTAAGTACAGAATAACGAGATATAGCTCTAGAGTTACAACAGTTATGTAGTGTGATCATCAGATTGTGATGATAGGTTGAAGAGTGTGAAAAATGGAAAAAGCAAAGAAATAAAGGAAAGAGGCAAGATGGAAAGTATTTACCTATAAAAAATAGGAAGATGTAAACCATGTAAATAAATAAATAAAATAAAACGCCCGGGTTGCCGGCACTGAAACTGAAACTGAATTCAACCATAAGTTTTAAAAAAAATAAACGTTATTTTTTAAGATAATATCTTTACATTTGCCGATCCGAAACAAAACAAACAAAAATTATATGAAGATCGATGAAAATAGTTGAGTGCGATCCAAAAATTATTAACAACTCATTTTGTTCTGTTATTTAACATGTTATGTTTATGAAAAAAATCACAGTGTATTAAATTCTACTTTAAACTTTTATCTAGAGATTTTGTCCAATTTAAAACGAGCACTATTTTATAAAATATTTTTACAATTTTCGCAAAATTATGAACATTTGTTAATAATAGCTCGCTTCCTACATTCAAATTTATCTCCCTTTCAAACCATATTCTTCTTCTTTTTTAATGTTTACTACGGAGCCTTAAGCGCCATTAACCAGCCAGCGGACCGAGAATTCATATTTCGTCGAAAGATGTTCTTACGATCGTACAGGGCGGTTCCAATGAGAAAGATATACCTACATTCAATGCCGAAAGGCGTGATGATGAAACTACGAGTATTAAAATAATGTTCTTTTATGTAATTATTTTTTGATCATAAGTATTTATAATTTTTCAATAATGTTTAACCAAAATAATAATGCAAAATCTTTAATATATTAATTTGTAAGACCGTAAATAAACAGAAAGTATTTTCGTCACAAAACACGTGTGCGGCTCTTTTTAAATGATTTTATTTAAACTAAAATTAAAATTCTGAAACAGCTTTCCTAGATAATTTATTGATTTATTTTTCTGCATGATTATATGATTCGAAATATGTGTTGTATAATACAAAATTTTGTTTGAAAATTTCACAAATCTGCCAACGACCTACGGTAAAATTGTATTGTACTAAAAATAAAAATGGACAAAAGAACAATCTTTCGAAATCAATTTATAATTTTTGTGGAAAAGAGTCAATACTTTTAAAAATTGATTTAAAAATGACATATTTCCGGTTTTGTCTGGTTATTCCCTCTTGGTCTGTCCAGGATATTTTCTTTTATCAAAGCATTGGAGGTTCTATTAATAGGCTGCTTTCCAGGAACCACAATAATAATAATAATAATAATTGACAGAAGGCAACAAATAATGCTTTACATATTTATGATCTCCAATAGAGTCGTGACCCACCGGGGGCGGTAAACACCACTTATTTTATAAAGGTTAAATGGGAAAGCTTTTAAATGGTTTATATTATTAGAACTGCCTAACAAATACAGGAAAAATTCTTACTATTAAATTCAATGTTATTTTTAGCACAATATGTTTTTAGGGTTTTCTTAAGGCAAAGTTTAACGTCAAATAACTATTTTCATTTAATCTTTACCACGAATCGGTTTACTTTATGAATACCAAAAAATATGCTTTGTATAAATTGCCTATCGTTTCACTTGAGTATAAATAAAATAAAAATATTAATTACTTTACTAATAATAAAAAATGGGTTAACTATACAAAAAATCATTAAAATTGTATGAACTTATGTCCAATTTCACGGTTACGATTATCTGCGACAGTTTATTTACATTAACTCTATCATTTTAATAACATTATTGGAAAAATAAATATTAAAAAAACTCTTATGCATTAAGACCAATTAACCAGGAACCAAGAATTTGACTTCCGTCGAACGATTATCTTACGATCGTATCCTTGCAACTGTGCAGGGCGGTTCCGATGAGAAAATTTAATTATTTTCCATACTAGCATTTTAATATTATAACTCAATATCGATTTTATTTCATTCAAATTTGCTTTTATAAATAACTACATTCGAAAATGCTCAAACTCGTGATGATAAAACTATTAAAATTATGTACTTTTTGTAATTATTTTTTGATCATAAGTATTTATAATTTTTTAATAATGTCTAAGCAAAATAGGAATGTAATGATTTTTAAATATATTAGTTTGTAAGACCGTAAATAAACAGACAAACTGAATTATTTTCGTCACAAAACAAGGGCGCGGACCTTTTTTATGATTTTATTTAAACTAAAATTAAAATTTTGAAAAGCAGCTTTCCCAAACAATTTATTGATTTATTTTAATGCTAGATTTATATGATTTGAAATGTATGTTGTATAATACAAAATTTTATTTGAAAATCTGCAAACGACCTACGGTAAAACCTTAATGTATTAAAAATAAACATATTTTCTCAAAATTTAAAACATATCTTCTTATTAATATATAAAACAAAGTCGGGTTAGTTACACTATTTATAACTCGAGAACGGCCGGGCCGATTTTGATGATCTTTGATTTGTTTTCGCCCCGGAAAGGATGCTGTGTGGAGGGTCTTTTTAAGGAAGGGGAGGATAGGAAGTCTGGGAAGGAAAAGGTATGAGGGGTGGGTAGGAATCTGGGGTCAGTGCATCCGGGAGTGACGGACGTATGAATCCTTCCCTCCAACTGCAGTGCAAGGCGATGGGTCGAGAGAGTCCAGATGAAAAGATCAAACGACCTGGACAAACGTCACTCTATGAACCCGGGCACCCCTGCTAAATCGCCAAACATAGCGAACAACTTGGTGTGACCTATGGGTGACGTATGACAGAGGTGTTGGTTATCCAATAAATGGTTCCCGGGGCGGCGGCACCCACACCCGACTCCCAAATTCCCGTAAGTAAGTGGAAAAAAAAGAAAATCACAAAAAATATAAATCCGTACACAATGCCATCTCTGATACTAACAAAAACAAAACACATTGATGATTGCTTCATTGTGTTATTATTAACTTAATAAAAAAAACTGAATTTACTTCAACAGTTATTGAATCTGAGGCGGTACGAAGTTCGTCGGGTCAGCTAGTTACTAGATAAAAGAACAGTCTTTCGAAATATTTTTTTTTTGTGGAAAAGAGTCAATGTGTCTAAAATTTGATGTAAAAATGAAATATTTCCGGTTTTGTCTGGTTATTCCCTCTTAGAATCGACCGTTTCAGGACTACGATTCTCAAGCGATTTTTATGCCGATTAACTACATTCGTGGTGATATAAGGCGTATCAATGCTGCATGCAAACAATAGCAAAAAAATTAACCGAACCATGAATTGTAAGAACCATGATGTTAAGAAACCGAAACCAAAAAGCTGTTTAGCAACTTTAAAAAGCTTCTCTAACGGTTTGCAAAATTGATTGCCAGATTCAACCCGAACTAAATGCTATCTAGGTAGTGTCTGTCTGTCTCGTATATAAAGATAGCAGCCAATAATACGTGCATTTAGAAAATAAAGATAATGTTGTTCTTATTCGAAGTATGATACAGTTTAAAAGTAACCTAATTAGATATAGACACCTTGTTTCAGTTGGTAGAGCATTTGCCGCGTAAGCAGAAGGACCTGGGTTCGAGTCCCAGAGGTGCCAATATCTTTTTATGATTTTTCTGTCTCCAGATTTTCGATTGAGTTTCGCTAATATTATCTTCATTTAATTAAACATAATAATTTGAAAGTTTTACTCATAAAGTTAAGAATATTATTTCATTTCGTCTTCGGAGTTTGTTGAAATATTGGGGCATGAAGAGCGTGGCCATAAATATTTTACGTGGTGGTCTGTGGTGTAGACTTGACGTTTGACGTCTACGTAAATAACTACGTAGGCGTCAAAAGGTGAGACGTAATGATGAAAATGTGCCTACGGTTTTAGCGATACGATTTTAGACGCTATTTGAGAGAGGGAGTGAAAATACTGATTTCGATTAAGAAGGTATAACCATAGAAAACCAGAAATATGTCATTTTTAAATCAGATTTTAAACGTATTGACTTTTTTCCACAAAAAAATATAAATTGATTTCGAACGATTGTTCTTTTGTCTAGTAAAAGTATGTTTTAAATTTTGAGAAAAAATGTTTATTTTTAGTATAATAAGGTTATACCATAGGTCGTTGGCAGATTTGTTAAATTTTCAAAAAAGATTTTGTATTATACAACACCCATTTCAAATCACATAATCATGTAGTAAAATAAATCAATTTATTATCTGGTATACGTATTTTTCAGAATTTTAATTTTAGTTTAAATAAAATCATTAAAAAATATATACGTGCGTGTGTTTCTTGACGAAAATTGGTCCATTTGTGTATTTATTTTCGCACTTAAAAATTAATATCAATATATTATATAATAGCAATATATTTCAAATTTTTTTACATTCTTATATTGCTTAGACATTATTGAAAAATGATAAATATTTAAGATAAAAAAATATTTACAAAAAGTGCATAATTTAAAAGTTTTATCATCACACTTTTCAGCATTTTTGGATGTAGGTATAAATTAAAGCAAATTTGGGATGAAGTAAAATGGATATTGAATTATAATTTTTAAAAGCTGGTACGGAGAGTAATTAGTCTTTCTCATTGGAACCGCCCTGTACGATCGTAAGAATATCTTTCGACGAAATGTGGATTTTCGGCCGCTGGCTGGTTAAACGCCCTGAAGACCACACAGGTATCAGGTTTTAAGAATATGAGACCGATTTGTATTGGGCAATTTCTTCAGTCTCTCTGAAGCCGATTTGGCATTACATTAAGATTTATGACTACTAACGATTCGTGTTGAGAACTGGTCGCTTTTACGACTCGTAGTTGAGTTCAACAGCTTGGCAGTGGAACGATTTGCCGGCCTCTGTTTTCTTCCCTCCCACAACTTTTTTTTATATGAATACCGTACAAGTTCCCAACCGTCTGAAGCGAGTGAGACTATTGCATCCCCAATTGGGGTATGTTATGAGGCTGAAGGTAGTGGGAAGGGGAAGAAGATGGAGAAGAGGAAGGTGGGAAAGTACTCGGCTGTTCAGATCTAGTCACCAAACACGCCTAAAGCCATTTCAAGCAACGTTTTAATTCTGAATGGTAGTCTTACACCAGGGCGATACTGAGAATATCTTCCATTCTGGAACGTGGCGCAAATATACTTTTAAATATTTTAAAATTATTAAATTATGAAATAATACAAATCAATTTAATAAAAATTTACATGCACAAACCTGGATTTGAATCCACGACCTCCGGAACTCTAGTCGAGAGCCTCACCCCTCGACCACGGAGGCCGTTATATTTACTCCTTCCTCTGCTCTAAAAGACCCTCCACACACCTTCCACAAAGATCTCATAGGCCCTAAGGGAAATTATTTTCCTCATGGTCTCCTGTGTGGAGTTAAAGTAAAAAAAAATGTTCGTGGTAATGTTTAAAGTATTGTTTGTGGGAAACGGTCGCAAGAGACCGATCTTCAGATTTTCATTATAAGACATTTAATAAATATAAATTATGAAATAAAACTTGAAAATTGATAGGTAAATATGTAGGTATTTCTGAAGTAACAATTTTATTTCCATCAACAGCTTTGATTTTTTATCAATATTTCTTCTTCTTCTTTGTGTGCCTTATCAGGTGCCCCCGACGTCGGCGATCACTCTTGAAAAGGTGTCTCTGTCGGTCCACTCTCGTATATTTCGCAGCCAAGACATTTGTCTCCTACGAGGCCCTCGGCGACCCTCTATCTTGACTTTCAATATTAAATGGAGCAAGTGATACTTCTCCCCTCGAAGTATATGACCCAGATATGAAATTTTCTTGATTTTAATTAATGTAAGCAGTTCTCTCTCTGCTCTAGCCCGTCTGAGAATTTCTTTGTTGGTGATCATGTTGGTCCATGGGACCTTGAGCATTCTTCGGTAAAACCACATTTCGAAAGCCTCTAACCTGTTCATGGTATTTATTTTCAAGGTTGTGATCAACCCCCCCCCCCCCCTAACGACGAAGTAAGTCCTACCACTTGATTTCCAAATGCTGCTACATTCTACAGCTACTGGCGCAACCCCGGCCGGCCTTTAAAAGCTCGTAGCTCGCCCGTTCTCGCGTCTCTCCCCTGCATCTCTTTTGCGGCGCCTTTTCAACCCCATCACGTAATACTTTTATGCAAACGTGACGAGATGCTCTTAATTAATCAATTGTAATTAACCCCACAACGTTGTGTACTTTTTTGTTTTAGTGGTTTGGTATAGTTAATCCAATTTAATTAATAATTTATTTGTGGTAAACCCTTGTTCTTTTAGATATGGCGTGTTACAATTTGCAAGGCTTCGAATAACAATGACTGAGTCTGACTAGCTTGAAAATTAACTAATTATCTATCTATATTCGTTCAGCTTCCTCCCCTAGCACCTGTTATACACCTACGCTCATCGACGACTATTTTTATTGAAGTAATCTGCATTTTCCCTCCTAGCATCTAATATATAAATTTACATTCAAACGGCGAATTGAGAAGATCCTACCTTTCGATGCGATGTCGCGTACTCTCTGCAGCTCTATAAACTGCTATCATGAAAATAATTTGACATTTATGTACATTCTAACAAAAGATTTACTTTCAAGCAGTACGGAGTGCAATAACTCTACACTTACAGTGCTAGATGCAGTTTGTTAGTTAGCTAGCTTGTTTTATTTTGTTAATTTGATTCTACGGGTAGGTATATTGGATTAACATGAGACAGAACATGTGCTGTTTAAATAATTGGACTCCTCCATAGCCCAACTGATAAGGTGATGGTCATAGACCGCCGAATCAGCTTCCAATTCCAACGCCTCCGGAGAATGTTAAGGTCGCAAGCGACGAATGAAAATCGACATGTTTTGCCTTCTGTCGGGAAAGGGTTTGATGTGTGTTTCTGGATCATAGAGTGGTAATGGGAATAATATCGACCACTACGCCGCCAAATTATAAATATGTTGATGATGATGATGAGAGGTCATCTCATACCGTTTGATATGAGGGTCTGCTCCGATTAATGGTGTGATAGCCGATGTCAGGAACTGTTCAGGAAATGTGTGGGTGGCACGAGGTTTTGGAACTTGACATCCTACTCTGGATTGATGATGATGTTGAAGTTCTTCAGCATGCCGATGACTTGAGTTCCATTAACTCCTAAAGCATCGGCATAAACATTAAACCGAAGTTGATTAGACAATCGGCAATGTCAGGAGATCGGTGGGGCCGCTCTCTCCTCTGATCTGGCGATGTATGAATTTAATTAAGGAAGATTTTGATGTCACCGATCCTCGCCTTGGCAGTCACTCATGTCCTCAATAGTCCCGTTCTCCGTCCAGCACGCCGCCTCGAACCAGTAGAAATAATGATTACGTTTTTCCTAGGCACGCTACAAAACATGCGCCAGCCTGCAATCGCGATGGTCATCGGTATTTGATTTGAATGAAAAATACGTCCTCTCGCATAACATACACAAGCGTAACTTGGGACCTTCCCCTATATGTGTTACGGGCATATGCTCTACGATAGGCGTACCCCAACCTCAAGCTCAAAAATCAGCTCAAAGAAGGAAGGTCAAGCTCGGCGTCCAGGGTGCTGGGTCCAAGAATGAAAGGCACCAGGTCGTGAATCTGGCTTCCCTCCCTTCTATTTCCCCCGCTGCACTTTCGTCCAGAGTACTTTCCCACCCTGATGCTGGATGATCCCTATTCCTAGTGTGAGGGAGTTAAGAGAACTTTTGCTACTTATGTAGGTGGATATAACGCATTACGCTTAAAATATGAATACCTACCGACGGCTTCATTCAACCGACAATGTGAAAGTTTTTGATAAATCGAATATCGAATGAAATATACCTACCTAAGCGTAAACCAAAAAGTAGTTAAGAAAACTTTTGCTACTTATGTAGGTGGATATAACGCATTACGCTTAAAATATGAATACCTACTGACGGCTTCATTCAACCGACAATGTGAAAGTTTTTGGCTAAATCGAATATCGAAGGAAATATACCTACCTAAGCGTAAACCAAAAGTAGTTAAGAAAACTTATCCGGATTCCAACAAAGAACCGCCGATCGGTTGCCAAACGATTCCATATGTCATGTTCCCTTCGTTCCGCCGACAAGGCAGACCCCACACGAGCGTAACCTAAAAGGTAGTGAAGCCCACGCAAATTTCGTCACTTCGTTTCCCCCATGACGAAGGTAGTCCGGCCAGATCGTAATCTTCGTCCTGCATCAAACTGGCCTCCCGCGACGACAACTTTTATCCGCTGGTACCTCGGAGCGGCGGTAGAGGGAGGGCGAAATGGGTGCACGTCCTTTGTTCTCCTGAAGTCCCCCAATGCCTTAGTGACGTACATACGTCGACATCATGAAATGGCTCCGGCCACGCTTCCAATCCAGTCTAGAGCGGGTACGAGATCCACGTTACCGAGATGTGATCACAAGGGATTCCAATTTGCTCGGACCAGACACGACCATCGCTTACTTCGCCTCCACATTAGAAAAATAGTGTAAGCCCACCTGCATTTCGATCACATCGCCCCCGATAAAGTCGCGTGAGATACTTCCTCATGGTGAAATAGGAAAGCCGGACCCGTTAATTCATTCGACAACCGCCGTCCATTCTCGAGTCGTAACCCGCTCAATTAAGTTTGAAGAAAAAGAGTTTGTTAATTAAGTAGGTGGATATAGCGCATCACGCTAAAATGTGAATACCTACCGACGGCTGCATTCAACCGACAATATGAAAGTTTTTTGCTAAGTCGAGAGAAATATACCTAAACGTGAACCAAAGGTGATTATATGATTAGATATCGAACCAAGTTTATGCAAAGTCCTATGTAATAGACTTGTTGTGATACCTAAAATTTGGAATAAGGTGTGGGAAACTTTTGGAATGGGAATTTAATTATGTCAGATTTTGTTAGTAAGCAAAGATGCCCATGCTACGCACCATTCTATAAACTGTTAAATTACCCAATGCCTTTTCAAAAACCCTTTCCTAAATATAGTCCCCTAGCTACGTTTAAAAATATTATTACGAAACTCGTAAATAATAATTAACACCTCCAAGGCGCTTTACAAATTAATTTATACCTACATTCTATACCTATGTATTTTGGTACCCGTTATGTATTGGAGAATACCCAGTAACCTAATTTTCTAGATCACCAACAAAGCACTTTAAAGGGTTTTATTATTGTTTTGTGGTTTCAAAATCCCGTCTTTTAAATGAAGTCTCTCGTCTAAGATTTATTGCCCGAAAGCGCACTTTGTGCTTCAAATGCTATTTTAGTCCATTGAACCCCAAATTATTATTTTTTACAACGGTCTCGTCTCAAGAATAACTTCACCCAACAAAGGTACTTGCTAGCCGGTCAACCCGGAAACGTGCAAAGCTCCGCTCGACTTAAAAAAAAGGTCCTAGATTCCTAAGGCTTGTATATAAACCCTAATTGACTCTTTCCTGCAAGGCCCGTACTAAATATGTTAATAATTTTATACAAACTTACCAAATTCGCCTTGTTGCACAAAATAATTTCACAAATCAATTCACTACAATAATATTTAATTCAAACAAGCACTTATAAACCACAACCCGTCATGCAGTTATTTATTCCAAGATGCAGCCGTCAAACACAATTCTCGCGTAGATTTCTTTTTTAAATTTCACCCTGACCCTGATAGACGCCCCGAAAGTACGTCCCGACCGCCTCAATTTACAAATTATATTATTTAACTTCACCGATATGAACTCGCAAGCCTCGATCTCTGACTTCCCTATTCGCGTGGACTCTTTTTGTTTAATAAAACGGAATTTCCTTTGTTTAATTAAAATGATTTAGAAGCACCGAGCTGGTCTCCTCGCGACTCTCAGAACTTGACGATCTTAATTCTCAACAGGATCTCTCCCTGACTGTCCTCTAACACTTCCCTGCCCCGACTTCCTTTATTATTATATATAACTATCTGAATTATTCCCGGTTTACGCGCACCAAATTATTATTCTGCCGTTTATCAAAACTCGATGATTTTTATCCCGTCTGCGCGGCCCTAGGTTCCTTCCCTGACTGTCCTCTAACACTTCCCTGCCCCGACTCCCACCCATCTCCTTGTGTGGTTTCAATAATTTATTAGTCACTTTTTTTCAAATCTTAAGTGATAAGCACATCTCCCAATATGCATATCTCAATCGTTTAATCGTGTTCTGTCACATAATAACTATTATTTCAGAGAATTTTGTGTAGAAACCATGTTCGTTATTTTTTGTGGTGTAAACTAATTTCGTCTGCGCCGGAGTCATAAACTATCCCAATAACGCTTAAAAGAAGAGCTCAGTGGCGTACTTCAATTCACTACACATCCTAATTACTTGCGTCGACTTTATTGGTTATATAATAACATTATATAAGCATTGTCTGTACACGTTTTCGTTCTTTCTGCGTGCGTCACTATTTAACGAATTCTGCAATCTTATTTTGACAAATATGTTAAATATTTTAACCCCTAATCGGCGCGTCGCGCTAGTATATTTAAATACACCAACGAGCAATCCTTATTGACTAATTTTCAATTTCAATTAATTTCCTACTGCCATAGAAAATTCACCAGATAATTGTTTCGTAAATCCAATCTGCTCGCGTTAAAGTCAGTCACCACTCGGGCAAATATCCATCGGCCGCCCCTGACTTGATAATGAACCTGAAATATCCATTAGGATTCCTCCTCCAACCAAAGTATTTTGGCACACGTGTTTTTCCTAGTAATGGCCCGGTTTCATAAATCACCCTTAAGAGTTGGAACAGAGAATTGTATTCTGAAACCATACCCTGTTACAAAATTAAATATATTTCTAAATCGATCTCTCAATTTTAAAAGAATTATTTCGTAGGCCTAAAGGCGAGATCATCACAAGGTCCATGTTTCACAACCATACATCAAGACAGATCACACATAACATCAATATTTACGCAACTTTTATCCTAATTTATTTTTTAATCTTAATCTCGGGCGAAATCGGGTAGTAAAATAAAGTTAGTGAATAATTAATAAAGGTATTTTAATAAATAATTCGCTTACCCTCTGATAATGCTAATTCGGGGTTATATCTCTCCATCTCACGGAGAGGTTACTCTAAATAAACAACCACCAAAGTTTGGATCCCCTTAAATCCAAGCGGGTTATCTCGTGAATATAATGAATACGCCCACAGGTCCACACCTTCCCCTCTTCCTCATAAAGTAGTGGTATACAACCTGTGCTCCGCGAACCGGTACCGGTCCGAAGCAGTGGCGGTTTTCTCTTATGTGCAGACAAGCAGTGAACCCCCAAAGAATAACTACGGCGAACAAGACTCGACCTGTACTATTATTATTGTCTTCAAAAATTTTCAAAAATAGACGTCTCTTAAATTTATTTTCATATTAATACTAAAATTTATGATAATTTGTTTGGTTATTTAGACTTCCTTTTATTATTGATTGTTTTAAAAGTTTTTATAACATTGGGCTATTTTTTCACATTCTAAAATAATTTTAATATTTCATTTTATATAAATGTATTTTTATGATATTTGATTAATTAATATTTTGTCTGTGGTTCTTATTTGTCTATACTTATTTTTCTTTTGTTATTTTGAATATTAATCTTATCCTGACGAAGAAAACTCGGTTTTCGAAACTTTTTGATAATATTGATTATATAGTGGTTTTTACAACGTTATTTGTTATCTTTTTTTCATCCTCTCGATACAACGGTTACCAATAAATCATGAAGAAGATTAAAAATTAAAAACGCATGTTTGTAGCTTTACTATTTTGTGACATGCGTCAATAAATAGTTGCTCAACTGTCTGTAAGTGATATTGAAAATATTCATGGTCGATGCAGAATCGTTCAGTAGTGTTTATTGGCACGTTCAGGCAGAAGTTCTCGCTTTCCGACTATAAAAATGTGCATGGAATCTCCCAAGAGTATTAGAGTAGGGATATATAGTCTAACATATAGTAGTACCTAACAAGTATATTTTACTTATATTATAAGTTTAATAACATTAACATAGGCGGATTGAGTATAGAATCAGAGAATAACTTAAATAAATGTTTGCCTTAAAATATTTTTCGGCGGGCTTCAAAGGTGTTGAAATCGAGCAATCCTGTTAAAAACAATGTTGGATACAGGAGTGGATAAACGCATAAAACTGTACTTTTCTATTTCTAGGATGTGGTTTTATTCAGAAAAAGCCCAAATAATGGAGTTATATTCCAGGATGCTGCGAACAAATAATATTACTACAGTTTTAACAGCATACCACTACTTCATAGTAAAAATCCGGCGGTTACGAATGAACATCCCTCTACAACTTCGTTATTAAAAAATCTACCAACGGGATTCCGATACAGATTTCAGAACGCGCAAGGAAGCTAAAAACAACTAAAAATATACACAAATTGCATATAAAAAATGTTCAAGAGGACTGCTTCAGACATGAATACATATAAAAGAAGATTATTAATTTATTAGCATAATTCAATCATTAAAATTATATAAATCGAATAGAATTTCTTATCGCTAGGAATATTTTAGATTTCCTAGTAAATTATTCCGATAAAACTCATTTCTTAAAGAAATACTTGATTGCGACTTGATTATACGCACAAAGTGCCTTTCCTTGGGCCTAAAAAGGTAGTACTGGAGAAAAACGTAATACGAGATCAAAATCCTGACTTGACTAGAAAATGAATGGATTTATTATACAACCTAAAAAAAACTGACAGAAAATTCATGAAATATGAAATATTGTCGACAATTTTAGAACACCGAACATTTTATCCTAAAAAAATGTTAAGTTTTGAAAAGTTTTATTTAAATCTTTTTTAAGTCTCGAGAAGTTTACAATTCATGAGTAGGAGGAAATATAATTTTACAATCGTAGAAACGACCCATTCCCGTATGATAAACATCAACCGTGTAATCTAATGATGGACGCGTTTGGCGTGTCTCTCCTCTGCTTCGGTTCAGTTCCTCCGAGCATCTTACATTGAAATACCGGTAGAGCAAGGAAAGCATTCCAACCTGATGCCTGTGCTCGAAAGATTACCTTTGTAAGGGGTATATATCAAACGGACCGCCCGTTTCTACTCTGAGCAGAAACGGGGTTTTTGTATTTTGGGGTTCCAGACCAGAGGTGGCTGCCAAATTTATCAGTGGGGCGCATTTGTACACCGTCAACAGTTGTGTATTGATACTTGATACTATTGGTCTTCAGTCTTCGGATAACCGTTGTTGGGTATTTTTTGTTTCCAGAACTTCCCCTCCTTCCTTTCCTAAAAATATACTCCACACAGCATCACCAAAGATATAATAAGCTCCAAATCGGTGAATACACTTCTTGATATTATTTATTCAGTACTCATTAAGAGCATATTGGAAAAATAACTGACAACGAAATTAAATAATATTTACTTAACCCATCGGAAGCGACGTGTTTTCGTTTTTATCTCGAGAACTTTTATCTGGAATGTTTTCGTGTTTTCGTTAAATGATTGACAGATGATTATCACGTTGAAGTTTCCGGTGATTAACGTCAATCACTCGAAAGGGCGCGAACATTTTTCGAATTTGACTGAAATCGAATGTCTGTTGTCATTTTCGAAAATACAATACAATTTACAAACAAAAACGCGACTAGAACAATATCAGTAGCCTTTTTCATTACGTCGTAGAATTTTACAAACGTCATGAAAATTATTTTCAATTGATAAACTAATGTTTATGACAAGATTTTTATGCATAGGACAAAGGGTAACAATTATTATAAGTAATATTTATTAGCCTGAAACACTCATCTACATTGAAAAAATCTCCCGAGAAAAGATACATGCCGTCAAAATATAATAAGGAGTAATTGTTGAATAAAACACTAGTATATATTGAATTATTTGGCGGGCAGTGAATAAGCCTACGTAGCTCAGTGGTCAAAGCAGTTGACCAGAAACCAGAAGGACGCGGGCGGGTTCGAGTCCCGTCGGCTGGATGTTTTTTTTTTTAGGGAGATTTTTTCAATGTGGATGAGTGTTTCAGGCTAATAATTATTATCTACTTATAATAATTGTCATGAAAATTTATTACAAAAATATTGTTTTCCAATTTGAAACTTAACTTGTATTGCTTTAGCCGTGTTTGGTGACCAGTTTGAATAGCCAGGTATTAGCCACCTTCCTCTTTCCCATGTCCTTATCCTTTCCACTACTTTCAGCCTCACAACATGTCATGTTTTATATTTAACAAGTAAATCAAAATCATAATTTCATCTGAAAATTAAGTTTCGTAAGTAGATACTACTAATATCTACCTACCTACTTAATTACAAGCCATATTATGTAACACGCTTTTAATCCTAATAAACGTATGTACAAAGAAACGTACAGAAATATTTTAAAATTGAAAAGTAAAGCTTGTTTGAATAATTGTAGCAGATTTTCAAAACCGGAAACGGAATTTACAAACAAATTTACAGACAAGTGAAACGCCAAATATTCGAGTTTTTTTCATAAGCTCCGCGCTGGAGACCCTGAGGAAAAATTATTCCCCACAGGGCGAGGGGTACAAGTATGAGGGGTGGATAGGATCTAGCGGTCAGTGTCTCCAGGAGAGACGAACGTATGAATTCATCCCTCTCACTGCGGTGCAAAGTGATGTTCTGAGAGAGTCCTGTCGGAGAGGTTAAAATGTCTCCTCAAACAGTCTCTCCCTGGCCTGCCTCGCAGCTGGTGGGTAGATACGCCGCCAAGACCCGGACACGAAGTGAACCATTGGACTGACCTATGATCACAGCGGTAATCCAATAAATGATCCCCGAAACAGCGGTATCCATACCCACCTCCCAAATGGAACAGAACTTCACAACGCACAATCAACAAAAGAACAATCCTTTTCCAAATTATTCACAAAGATTAACGCGTGTTTAGAGATCAGATTTTCACTCAACTTCAGAACATTCATTAAATTTTGTAATGATTAAAGTTATCGTGTTTTTAATGAGTTTTGGCGAATAATCTCTGCCTTCAAGCTAAGCCTCTAAACAGAACAGGACAAAGCAGAACATTACAGAACTATGTATTTCAGGAAAATCAACCACCCCTATAAACTCTGTTAATTTAATTTACAAAACGATAAGGCAAACAAGTTTCTGAACTGTTTATGACCTTCTATCAAAATCAGTATTGACATGAAATATTCCAACATTCGCCCACTGCATGAAATATACCTACATAAAATTACGAAAGTTCAAGTTTGTGAATGCCTTTTTTGATAATATTTTTACTCCTATTAATTATGTTTGAAAATTACCTGTTAAGTATGTAGGGACCAAAATCATAAAGGTGTTCGAGATTCTTATAATGCATTCCACATATTTTCATCAAAATACTGTCTGACTATTTAAACACTCGGTCGGACTAAAAAATTAATAAGTAGGTAACTACACATTCCGCCCAATCGCAATACTGTCTTTGTTCTACCGGTATCTCAATGGAAAATGTTTTGATGGGCTTTTTTATATGAATACCTCACAAAAAACCCAGCTGCTGCCGTCTGGAGCCAGTGAGACTATGGCATCCCCGATTGGTGTACGTTGTGAGGCCGAAGGAAGTGGGGAGGAGATGGAGAAAGGAAGAGGAAGGTGGGGAAGTACCTGGCTGTTCAGATCTGGTCACCAAACACCATTTCAAGCAAAGATATTAGAAACCCGAGATATGCTATGTTGGCCGCCAGACCGTGGACGGACTACGGCCTACGGAGCGGAGTGTGAATACGGAAAGAATTCGTTCATTCAATTGGTTTTGTGTCGTAACCGCGTGCAGTTTGTGCCCGTTTTATTCAAAATGCCGTCTTGTTTATTTCAACTATGCAAAAATAATACAAGAAATGTGAACTTCAAGATAAATGAAGTTTCATTTCACCGGTAAGTACAAAATTAGAGTACGTTATCAATTTTTAATGATTATTCGAAGTTTTTATTGACATAAGGCCCCGTTAAAACAAACATCGCCGCCATTACGATGCTAGTGATGGGGACGCGAATTCTTTTAAATACCTACCATCGATATTTCGTAATATTAGTAGGGCTTTATAAAAAAAATATAAATATGTATAAACATATTATTTTTGTAGATAATTATTGTTGTAGATGCTGATTGGTGGTAGAAACAAATACAATGCTTTTCTTTTAAAATCATTATTTATATAAATTAATCTTTCTTTGTTCCGCATGCGTTCGTGTACCATTTATTCGATTTTCAATGGAACTTTGGTGATTTTTAGTGCCGGAGCCCGTGGAGGTTTCTATATACGAGAATAAAGGTGGGCTCTTAGCATTATAAAATTATTTCCTATACCATTCATCCGACTGGGATGAAACTTTGGTGTTTTCGTGTGGGCACGCCCGTGAAGGTTTCAATATATATATAACGGTAAGCTTTGGCGTTATAATCAGTTTGAGAAATGTGCGTGTTTCATATAGTTTAGCCTCAGGAAGGGAAGGAGAAGGGGAAGAGAATCCGGGACGAGGGATCTGATAGGGGGAGAATTATGTGGGTGGGGGAGGGAAACGAAGGAGGGGGTTAGCGGGGGTGAGGGAGTGATGAGAGGGGGGGGGGGTTCGCGGGATGGGGAGAAGCATAACAAAAAAGCGTGATAATTTATTTATCTTAGGTAACGTATAATTTATATCCGTTTTTAAATGCTTAATAATAACTAAATAAATAACTTATAGTATTTTAATTATTTCAGATTTCCGAAGGACGGAACAATTAAAGAAAAATGGATTGACGCAACGGGGAGAAAGGGAAACTGGTTTCCGACTCGCCATAGCATCATTTGCTAGTCTCACTTTGGCCAAAACGATTTTAAACCAGCAACCTGGCTTTTTTTCCCCTTCAATTGATGTTATAAACATTTGCAAAACAATGGAAGTGATAATAAAGAACGCTATTGTAGATAAAAATAAACTGAAAATTAAATCAAAAAATAATATTAAACAGGAACTAGTAACCAAAGCCTTACGACATTTCGTTGGAATCAAAGTATTTGAAAATATTTATTTTCATCAAAATATGACCAATCACCAATGAATAATCATTCAGTTCAACTCACTAAAGCCGTTTTGGAAAAATACCTTGATATCCGTTTACATTACTTAGTTAAAAACGTAACACCAAAATTATCGAAGCGACAAGTATTAAACACTTTACCGGTCAATAATAAATATGTTTTAAATGTTTGTTTGCTAAATGAAATACCTCGTGTACATACATATTTCTATATATTTTTGTTAATTATACCAAGGTGGGTTTTTTATTTAAATTTTTTTATTTACATATGTTCGAGATTGATGAAAACTAGCACATTTGACATTCAAAAGTGGAGGAAAATAACTGTTTACATATTATTTAAAAAAACTGCCTGTAAAACACGGCTAATAAATAGATTATGAAACAAAATATGAAATCGCAAAATAAAGGCCCTAACACGGGTAGAGCACCCAACGTTGCCCAAAATACTTGTCATTATTATTGTAAAATTATTAATTGTGAAACAGAATTGTAAATACTTTCAGTATAACCTTGGTTAAAGACCACCATTCAGAACAGAAAGGTTGCTTTAAATTTATTAGCCGTGTTTAGCGACCAGATCTGAATAACCGGGTACTTCCCCACCTTCATTTTCCTCGACTTCCACTCCTCACCATCTGAAACCTCATAAAATACCCCAATTGCGGATGCCCTAGTTTCACTGGTTCCAGATGGTTGGAAGCAGATGGGACTCTTGTGAAGTACTCAAATACAAAATAAATTAACATGAGTAAAAAATGAGAGTTTCTTTTTATGGATTTTTACAACAACAAAAACACACTGTGAGTGTTATTGTGATTAAAGTTATTGAACAAAACCAAAAACTGTTAAAATTCAGTTATCTAATTATAGATTAGAAACAATTGATTTGGCTTTGTTACAAATGGGATACGTTAAACGTGCCCAGAGTCCAGATCACACTTGTTTCAATTTATCGGTTCTGAGAATAAGAATTTTTCATCAAAATTTTAACTGGAACCATTTTTTAACTAAAATGTCGATCTCTGTCGATTTGTATTCTTGTAAGCCTTATTCGTCATCATTTCTATGTATTGCTAATTGCGAATGCGTTCGAAACGTGTACGCATAGAAATCTGTTCTAAGTATTAGTGCCAACGAAAATGACAAGTTTTAAGTGTGAGTTCGAATAGGGGCGTATACTTTAGCGTAAGCGAAGGTGTGTAATAGTATTGGTTAATAATATCGGCGACACGAGGAAATACAGTTCCACAAGGTTTAAACTGCCCATAGCATATCTCCCTTTGTTTATATTATCTGTGATTTCAAGCAATGTTTGAATTCTGAATGGTGATTTTACACCATGGCGATACTGATAGTATCTTCCACTCTGGAACGTGCCGCAAATATACTATTCTCGTATATTATTTTTAAATAATTAATTTTGAAATAACACAAGTTAATTAATAAAATATATTTGCGCACGCCGGGATTCGATTCCCCGACCCTCATATTGCAAGTCAAGATCCTTGCTCCTCGACCACGGAGGCCGTGTCATATACCCTTTGTACACGATTGACAATTTTCAAATAAAAACATATTTTACGAGAAACGTTTACCGGCCTCTGTGTTTTTTTTCCTCCAACTTTCAAGACTCACATTTTCACTCCTTTTTCATTTTCACATTTTCACGCCTTCTAAAAAACCCTCTACAAAACTCCCTCTAAAGTTTTCATTTAGAGAAATTATTTTTCTCCGTGCCAGTTAAGAAAAAAAATAATAAAAAAACACGCTACTGCCGAAGTCAAATAATTGTATTGGTTTCAACAGTTCAGCTGTTTGATGATTTGTCAGCCCGTAAGTTTTATCCTTCCCACAATATGGGTCTATTCAAGATGCTCACTCCTTCCTTTCCTCGAAAATACCACTCACATAGTATATAAAATAAATTCTAAAAATAAAAATCCTCACTTCACATTTCTAATTTTACATAACGAAACAAGTACCAAAACTTAGCACATTTTATTTGACCCAAGGCTTGTAAATTTCCGTGAACAAATGAAAAACTCGGAAATAAAACCGATTCAATTAAATGACTGGTTTCTCGTTACCTTTTCCAGCATCAAAACTGGAATTCATTAAAGTCATGTTCCAAAATAAAGTCACCTATTTATTTTTTTGTATTTAGTCTTGTTCTAAAACAGTGAAACAGTGACGAAGAAAGGCGTTTAACACTAAATGTTAGATAGAACCTCTCCGTCTGTCACTTCCAAATTCAATCACAATGTGAATTACTGCTGGAATTCTTTCAAAGAAACATAAAAAATATATACGGCAAAGTCTTTACTAATGAAATCACGAAGTACCTCCATTACTCTGAGGAATTTCACACCTAGAGAATTTTCTAAAGTGTTTTTTAGGTTTTTTTCACTTCCCTCGGAATTCTACAAACAGACTTTTATTTGGCAACAGTAATAAATGTTATCAACTGTTTGCTTGTTGTTCTGACTTAAGTTTATTTAGGGAACATTCAGATAAATATAAATTCATTTTAACATTGAACTAATATCTTGGGTAGTTTCTACAACTAGGTAACTCTGAAATCAGCTTTGTTGGGAATTTGAAATATAAGATGGTAATCAATCTGATAAATCGGTTGTTGTATATTTGTACTGTCAGTTTGGTTAAATCGTAGATTAATATATTAGGAACCGTAATACTTATATTTTGGAAATAAGGAAATGGATAATCATGTCTTTATGCATTTATTTATAAAGTTAACTGGTTTAGATAAACCAGTTAACTTACATTTAGATTTTTTATGGTTTCAGATTCGGGGGGAGCAAGTAGATTTTAAAATATGATTTCTACCACTTTTTGAATATTCACCCGATTATTAGACCACAGTAAACTTGAAATTGTTTATACAATAATTGACTGAGCGTAACGAAGTCCTGTTTTGACTTAACCACTTCACATTTCATATGTTTGTAAATTTGTCTGTGCGCTCTGCATCTGGTCAATCCTGTCAAGATGGTAGCCATGTTTGATGGTTTCTTTTTATTCCGCCAGAGCGCATGAGCATCGTGAATCAACATTAGTAAGAATGCAAGGCTGATGTAAGCGTAATCAGTAAGATCAAGAAAGGAACGCTCCGATGGTTTGGGCATGTAGAGCGAATGAACGAGGAAAGGAGGGTAAGGAGAATATATGACGCAAATGTGAATGGTAGAAGAAGTCGGGGACGCCCGAGAAAGACATGGCACGACCAAGTGAATCAGATACTTGAGTCGGGCCATGTCAGGAGTCAGAATAATAGAAAAGCATATATGAGACGATGTATGAATGTGAACGAGGCAAGAAGTGTGTGCCGAAATCGAGTTGTTTGGCGGTCCGTCCTCTCTGACTACCCCTGCGGGGAAACAGCGTGATGGTTAGTTAATTAGCCACTGTTCACAGAACTAAAAGTAAATGAATGATAAGTTCTGTAGGCCCTGTACACGCACAGTAAACCCACCTTTGACAGACTTACTAAACCCTAACTTAAGTGGTTTAAATATCTAATTTCGAATTTAAAACTATTTTTGGAATCATCCCAACCATAAAGCACTCCGTAATAGATAAATTAAATTTGCTAATTTACCTCAACACTGGTTGAAAACATGCATGGTTAATTAGTTAAACCATAATTAAATTTTAAATTCTAACCCATAAACCTCAAAGCAAGTTTATTTATAACTCTGTTACAACGTAAATCTTCTTATCACGGTTGGCTTTGTAGCCAAAATCTCCTCCGCCCCTTTTACAACGAATAATCTTACACCCCGTCCCGATTTAAGCGGGAGTGACGTCACTGGCGCTGTGACGTATCTTGATTGAGTCCTCGACTAATGAGACGCGTCTATCTGTCGGGAGATCTTCACTAATCGGATAAACGTGACGAAACTATGACGTCAGAGGCCATTGTTAATTCTTAACGTTCCGCGTTAAAACGATGACACGGTTATGACGATACATTATTAATATATGACAGGTTTGATAAAGCCTCTAAAGGCTATTTTAAGTAATAAAGCTTTGGTGTAATATTAAATGGTTTTGTAAGCGTTTGTTTTGTACCAATATCGGCTAAAACAATGAAAGTATCAATAAGCAGTGTTCATTATGTTGCAAAAAATCGTTTTCATTGTTTCTTGCGAATTAAATATAAAGATTTTCAGAAAATCCGTTACTTAATCTTTTATTTCATTTGCTAATCACAGGAGACTCTGGGGAAAATAATTCTCCTCTTTGGGTATGCCGTGTGGAGGGTCTTTTTTAAAAAGGAAAGAGAAAGTTGTGTGAAGGAAATCGTTATTTTTTACATTAGTTCCACACAGGAGGATCCTATGTTATCTTTGAGGATGCTTTATGGAGGGTCTTTTTAGGGATAGATTGGATAGAGAGGAAGTTATGGAAAAGAAAAAGGTATAAAGGGTGGGGTAGGATTCTAGAGGTCAATGTGTCCAGGAGTAAGAGACGTATGAATCCATCCCTTCCACTGCGGTACAAGACGATATTTCGAGAGAGTCCTGCTGGAGAGGTTTTTTTAGGTATCCCTCAACCAGTCTTTCCCGATCTGGCCTGCCACGAAGTTGGTAGGCAGATACATCCACCGTCAAGACCCGGACAAACTTCACTGCATGAACCCGGGCACCCCCTACACCGTCACCAGACGTAGTGAAACACTTGGGGGGACCTATGGAAGAGGTGTTGGTTATCCATTAAATGATTCTCAGGGCGGCAGTAACCATACCCGCCTCCCAAATTTAGAAAACCAAAGTGGTGAGTGTATACAAAGTAATTAATAAAAAAACAATTGTGTACCTTTAAATGGTGGCTTACAATTCTCTGAAGGAAAAATTAGCACCTTGTAGACCAGGAGACGACATAGGTAAACCCTACGTCATCGAGTACACGGATGAAACTACTTTTTAGTGATAATGGACACTTAGAAAACCTTAAAAAAGCTGGTCTGCCGGTGCGCCTCTTGGCAGGAGCCGCGCTGCCATGGAAATAGTCAGCGATTTTTTTCGAAAAAATTACGTCATCGAGTATACGAACGGGAATGGTGTCATATGATAAAGGTCGATTAGAAAATGGGAAAAAAGCAGGACTGCCAACCGGCAGCCTGGCAAGTTCGCAGGCAGCCGGCGTCAAAGTGGGGTAAAAAATAGTAATTTTTACGTCATCGAGTACACGAATGAAACTAATGAATAACTATAGTCCAGATCATTCCGTTTAAGAATTTCTTGGTCTGCCGACCAGCAGCCTGGCAATTTTTTGTGACTATTAATATTATAAATTTTTACAATAATATTGACACGCGACAGCGGTGAGGGGCACCGCGGCAGGTTTCGTAAGTGGTTTGGCGTCGAACGGCTCACCTGACGGATGGGTACACTCGGAACTCTCAAATTATTTTTTTTTATCATTATCGTTTATACTTTAAAATATGGCATTCAAAGTTTTTAAAAATATAATGAAATAAAAATAATAATAAAGATAAACGAAAAATTAAAAAAAAAAAAAAAACTTTAAAAATTCGTACACAAAAATTTGCCAGGCTGCTGGTCGGCAGACCAAGAAATTCTTAAACGGAATGATCTGGACTATAGTTATTCATTAGTTTCATTCGTGTACTCGATGACGTAAAAATTACTATTTTTTACCCCACTTTGACGCCGGCTGCCTGCGAACTTGCCAGGCTGCCGGTTGGCAGCCCTGCTTTTTTCTCATTTTCTAATCGACCTTTATCATATGACACCATTCCCGTTCGTGTACTCGATGACGTAATTTTTTCGAAAAAAATCGCTGACTATTTCCATGGCAGCGCGGCTCCTGCCAAGAGGCGCACCGGCAGACCAGCTTTTTTAAGGTTTTCTAAGTGTCCATTATCACTAAAAAGTAGTTTCATCCGTGTACTCGATAACGTAGGGTTTACCTACCTCGTCTCCTAGTCTATTGCGTTATGCTTTTGACTTACCTACTTGTTGACGTGATTTAAAAATAAATAGCTTTCGACATATTGTATATATCGAAAAAGTAAATTTTCTCCTTTTTACTGATTATTTTTTTAAGTGAATATCTTGCCAACGAATAACATTTAAGTACTCAAACAATTTTTTCATAAATTCTTTTTAAATTATCTTTGTATAAATGCTTTAAAGACCCTGAATAAAATATGTTAATCATTTTCTGAATTGATTCACAAATAAACAACTCAATTGATATAAAAAAATATGGGCCGAGTAAAATCTGCTCTTCTTCGGAGCAATTAATATTCAATTTCATAATAATTATTGGTTATTAACATTAAGCTTTAAAATACGATATTTTGTAAAGATTTAAGCTCGACTTTAAGCATTAATAATTAACAATCGTTGAGTGGAATTTCAAAATACCTAAGATATTTGATTAAGAGGACATTACCAGAGAAACCAGAAATATGTCATTTTTAAATCAGTGTTTAGACTTATTGACTCGTTTCCACAAAAAATTATAAATTGATTTTGAAATATTGTTCTTTTATCTAGTAAAGGTATGGATAAAATTTTGAGAAAAAATGTTTATTTTAAGTATAATAAGGTTATACCATAGGTCGTTGGCAGATTTGTTATATTTTCAAAAAAGTACATGTATTATACAACACCAATTTCAAATCATATAATCATGCAGTAAAATAAATCAATACATTATCTGGTAAAATTATTTGTCAGAATTTTAATTTAAGTTTAAATAAAATTATTAAAAAATATATACGTACATGTGTTTCTTGACGAAAATTGGTCCGTTTGTTTATTTATTTGCGCACTTACTAACTAATATATTTCAGATTTTTTTACATACTTATTTTGCTAAGACATTATTGACATATCATAAATAATTTTAATGGAAAAATAATTTTAGGGTGTATTTAATATTAATTAATTTACAGCTTCGCGTTTCACAATTTTTCTTATCAACGAAAACACGAATCGAGAGCGCTCATTCAGACCGCAACTGCGGCCACTGGCGGTTGTCTTCGCGGCGCTCTACATCGCAACATTTTCAAACGAATAACGAAGCAAAATAAATAGGATTTCATGTTTGTAAAATTTATAGGGTTGCCCCAACGCAAAATTTCATGTTCATTGAATATTTTTATGATAAAATCTTTATAATTTTGAAATTTTTTTTATTGTAAATTATTTTTATGTGAATACCGCACAAGAGTCCCAACTGCTCCAAAATATTTATTTTCAAGTAAAACTTCTTTACGCACGCTCGACACTTGGGGGGTAAGCTGGTAAATGTGTTACGAAAAGTGGTGATTGTTACGAAAAATTTCCTTCGAACGGTAATCGATGCGAACGGTGATCGATTGCTAGGTGGGTCGTGCCTTTATGCACGCTTGTTATTCGTGTTATTGTTTTATTGTTAATAGACTATTTTTGCGTAAATAAATAGATAAATTAAATTATTTAAAAATATATACGTACATGTGTTTCTTGACGAAAATTGGTCCGTTTGTTTATTTATTTGCACACTTACAAACTAATATATTTCAGATTTTATTACATACTTATTTTACTAAGACATTATTGACAAATCATAAATAATTTTGATGGAAAAATAATAAACACGAGAATCGGGTATAGGTACCACCGCCCCGGGAACCAATTATTAGATAACCAACACGTCTGCCATAGGTCATCCCAAGTGGTTCATAACATTTGGTGACTAGCAGGGGTGCCTAGGTTCAAGGGGGTGAGGTTTGTTTAGGTCTTGGCGGCGGATGCGTCTGCCCACCAGCTGCATGGCAGGTCGGATCTGGAAAAGTTAAGGGAGTCCCTTTGACTTCTCCAGCCTTACTCTCTCGGAACATCGCCTTGCACCGCAGTGGGAGGGATGAATTCATACATCCGCACTCCTGGACACGCTGACCCCCAGATTTCTACTCACCCCTAATATCCCTTTCCTTCTCCGAATTTCCTCTTCTTCCTTTCCCTAAAACGACCCTCCACACAGCATTCCCAAAGAAGAGATAAGCAGTGTGTCGAGCGAGTGTAAAAAAAACGGTCTCTCCCGATCCGGCCTTCCATGTAGTTGGTGGATGTACCTTCCAAATTACTGATACTACCTATTGACGGCCGGCGTGGTCAAGGGGTAAGGCTCTTGACTAGCAATCTGAAGGTAGTGGGATCGAATCCCGGCATAGGCAAATAAATTTTATTTGACTAATTTGGGTTATTTCACAATTATTTAATTTAAAAATAATATATTTGCATCACGTTTTAGAGTAAAAGATACTTTCAGTATCGCCCTGGTGTAAGACCACCATTCAGAATTGAAATGTTGTTTAGTGACCAGATCTGAATAGCCAGGTAATTCCTCGCCTTCCTCTTCCCCCACCACCTTCAGCCTCGCAATATACCCCATAGTCACGTCATAGTCTCACTGGCTCCAGTAGGAGCATTTAAGTCTCTTGTGCGGTATTCAGATAAATATAAAATAAAAAATTGTGCATACGAATAAATATTTCAAAATGAGACATTTTTTACAATCCAACTGAATATTACACTTTTTTCATAAGTATACCGCACAAGAGTCCCAACTGCTTCTGTCTGGAGCCAGTGGGACTATGGCATCCCCAATTGGGGTATGTTGTAAGACTGAAGGTAGTGGGGAGGGTAAAAATATAGGGAAGAGGAAGGTGGGGAAGTACCTGGCTATTCAGATCTGGTCACCAAACACGGCTAAAGACATTTCAAGCAACGTTTCAAATCTTAATGGTGGTCTGACACCAGGGCGATACTGAGATATCTTTCGCTCTAATGGCCGTAAAATAAAACTAAAAAACAAAAAACCAAAATATTAAAAAGAATTTAACACATTGTTTATTCATGTAGGTATCTATTTTATACCTACTGTGTTTACGCATTTTACTTGTATCTATTTATGTTTATGCACTTCGATATACAAATTACAAATAACTACTACTAATTAAAATTCTGGACGCTAGAATATAAGCATACCGTAGCAATGTAGCCGCCCTAGCTCCGCGCGATACACAAAAGCCAGTTTACAGCGGAACGTTATCTAATTCCAAAAACTTCCGCTAACAAGCTCTGATATGAGAGCGCTGGCGCAGGAATCAGAATAATGATTAGCTGGTAAGACACTCTTAAACTATAATACCTTTATACCGAACCCTAAAATAACTCGTTTTAATTACCCTCTGAAATTCTTATTGTCTTATAAAGTAGATATTGTTGGAAGCTGTAATACCGACTGACCTTTAATTTAACTATTAAATTGGTAGGTTCCGGATTTTCAGGTATGTCTATCGACTCCGCGTTTCAATATTCCCCAATATTCGAGCTGCCATAGTCCCACCGTCTCGGGGCAGATTGTTGAGGTTGTGTAGAAGTAACAATAAAATAAACACTGAAAATAAATTAGTTTCAGACCAGACCGGCTTTCACCAAATTTCAAGATAATTTAACGGTCGGATATGATTAAAGATTTTCACGGCCAAAAGTATTAAAGCGATTTATTTAAGGGGTATTATGCCGTTTTGCGCTTTCTCCTTTTTTAATTAACACTTCGGACGGAATTACACTGTCCTTCATCAGGGAAAATGTGTAATACCACTGTAATGCTTTTAGAAACGTTGCCTGAACTCCAACACGGCGTAGTAGCCCAACAATAAATCACTTTTGTTTAGTGGTTATTTTATAACTTTATAACTATCACAAGTTCTGGAGGTCACCGTTCGAGAGATTTTTCTGTTTTACAAAGAAGTTTTATGTGTATATGTTTACCCAATTATGGTTTCAATGAGGTAAAAGAGGTAAAATAATGGGGCTGACACACTAGCGCCGGTTCTATGCTAACTCAGAATGAAACCAACTCAGAACCACCTCAGAAAGTTCATTAAAAGCTATGAAAACGTAATTTAAAATAGCCGGTAACCCTAACCTAACATAACCTATTTAACCATTTTTTATATTTTTTATCATCACTCTTAATGACCTTTCAGAGGTGGTTCTGAGTTGGTTTCATTCTGAGTTGGCTGGTCACTACTTGCGCCATACTTTCATGGCTTGGCTTATTTCAGCATGTGTTCAAATAGGTCAAGTCACGAGAAAATTAGTAGCGAAAATAATTTAATAAATTTTTTCAACTGTAATCGATGGTACTAATTTGAGAGGCGGGTATAGGTACCGCCACCGCGTTAACCATTTATTGGATAACCAACGTCTCTTCCGTAAGTCACACCAAGTGTTTGCTATATTTAGTGACTTAGCAGGGTTCATTGAGCCCGTTCATGGTGTAAAGTTTGTACTGGCCTTAGCGGCGGATGCATCTGCCAGAGGCCTTATGACCTCTTCAGCCGGACTCTCTCGACCCATTGCCTTGCCCCGCAATTGGAGGGATGGATTCGTATGTACGTCACTCCTGGACACATTAGCCTGCAGATTCCTACCCCTCCTCATACATTTTTCCTTTCTAAAACTTCCTCGCCTTCATTTCCCTGAAAATTCCCTGCACAGCAGAGGCGGTCCGTGAGTTTTCAGTGAGCTAGAGTGCTAAGACTGAAAATACGATGTTATCGATGTTGTTGTAGCTGAAAATGAAAGAATCTTTTAATTTTCATTCAAAATATTTAAAACTTTAAAAAAAAGCTTCGTCTTTTTTAATGTTAACATTCTAGCCAACTGAAAACTTAGAGAACGCTACTGCTGCACACAGCATCCTTAAAAATGACGTAGGCCCCGAGGGATAATATTTTCCTCGGGGCCTCCTGTGTGGTGCGAATATAAGAAATAAATATAAAAAATCTAAATTTCAACACAAATTGTCATAATCAATAATATTCTAATTCTGATAAAAACAAAATTGACAAGTTAATCGTTTCTTGATACCTTTTTCCGAGTTCGCTGACGCGTGTAATCAAACTTTATACACCCAACTTACACCTATTTGCCAATTCGTCAAACAATCAATATTCCATCGAGCATGTTTCTTGAACAAATAGTCTGAATACAAAACACCCACAGTGTCCCATCTATTTCCTCTTTGAAATAAAATTTACAAAGTTAAAAAGCTATACATACGAAATAACTGAACGTGCCGAAAGAATACGTATCAAGAATTTCAATAAAAAATTCACCAGACATCCTGAAAAATTGCTACTTCCTTTTCTTATTTGAATTGATACAATATTGGAACTTTTTACAGGAGTGGAACCTTTATCTTTAAAGTAATTCGGGTACAAAGCCTTATACCTAAGCTTATATCCAATAATAAACAGTATAAATAATATCCAATTCTTGTATCTCTGAGAGTCTTACTCTTTGAGAATGTCTGAAACGACAATGAATTTATTTTTCAGTTTTATATTTTTATATCACTTTGCACACAGCCCACACAATTGTGTTCTGTTAACATATTGGATGTTGATCTATTTGCTAAAGGTTGACACATCCGTGTCATTCACTAGCTTTCTTCAAAATCACTTTAAAATTATACAAGTACAGAAATGATAGATATTATTAGGTGAGGGTGGTGGGTGTGGTGATTTGGGAGGGGGAGAAAGGTGGAATATGTAAAAATTACGACTAATTTAATAAACAAAATAATAGCACCTTGTAAGTCAACTTACCTACCATGTTTACATGAATTATCTTTCGATAATGGGAAAAAAGGTAAATGCAAAAGTATTACATTTATAAATACATAACAAACTACGATAGGTATTTTCCATACTGAATTGAGCTGTGTTATTGATGAAACAGTACAAATAAATAAAACTAATTTACCACACAAGAGCTCCATCTGCTCTGGAGTTAGTGAGGAGGGGAAGGAGATGTGGAAGAGGTAGATTTGGAAATATCTGCTATTCAGAACTGGTCATCTAGTAGGGCTATAGTCATTTCGAGCAACGTTTCAATTGATCATACACCAGGTCGATAATGGGAGTATCTTCCACTCTGGAAGGTTCCGAAAATATGTTACATATTATTTTGAATGAATAAATTACGAAAATTACACAGAATAATCAAATAAAACATTCTTGCGAACGCTGGGATTTGAATCCGGATCGCTAGTCAGTTACCCCTCGATCACGGAGACCAATGAATAAAAACGTTAAGAGATACTATGTACCAACCTAAGCAAGAATCGTGGCTCCGTTCTTCTTCTCTGATAAGGTATTTTTTACACTACCTCCACACAGCAAAAAAATCCCTCAGGGCTTCTTATCTCTGGGTACTGTGTGGAGGCTCTTTTGATGGAGAGGAAAAATTCTAGGAAATTAAATATAATGGCCCTTAAATATAATATTTCATAAAATATTTGTAATTATTTTGTATAATTTATCTCATTTTTGTTATGTTTTGCAATAAAAAAATAATAATAATAAAAAGAGAGATATGGCGTGTTTGCGGCGCTCAGGTTCAAATAAAAATTATGTATTTGGTGTTGGCAGAAAAGGGCATGGTTTTGCATCTTCCAACGCACTACCTTTGATAAAATCAACAAAAGTTCATATTTGTGGGATGCCCACAGCTGGTCGCCAGAAACCTTATTAAAAAGAGGAATTAAAAAAGTTGAAAACCTGAATACATAAATAATTCAAGAGGGTTACTTTAACATTTTTCAATTAATAATTCAAACTCTACAAGAAGGCGGAAGTCCCCAATCTACTTCAGACTCTCCCGAAAGATTTTTAAATTCAATTTTAGTTCGCCTGTTGTAAGCAAAATGTAAACTCTTGTTTTCTGTTATATTAATATTGTGTGGGCGCAAATCGAGCTTCGTACGTACCAAAAGCTCCAAGTCAAATATAAGCTTTTTCGGTCGTCAAACATTACTTTACATATTATGAGCCATTTAAAGTCCCCAGCATTGCCCGTACTTTACTAAGAGTTTTTTTAAATATCTTATTATTTAGGCAGTAATTTTTTTATATTTTTAACTTTATGAGTAAAACCTCAAATTGTAATATTTAATTAAATGAAGAAAATATTAGTGAAACTCAATCGAAAATCTGGAGGTAGAAAAAATAGAAAAATATATTGGCACCTCTGGGACACGAACCCAGGACCTTCTGCTTACATGGCAAAAGCTCTACCAGCTGAGCTAAGGTGTCTATGTCCAATTCGGCCACTTTTAACTGTATCATACTTCGACTAAGAACTACCAAAATTATCTTAATTCTCTTAACCCACATATTATTTGCTGCTATCTAGCTCAGTTGGTAGGCTGTTGTCATGTAAGCAGGAGATCCTGGTTTCGTGTTCCAGAGATGCCAATATTTTTTTCTGATTTTTCTGTCTCCAGATTTTTGATTGAGTTTCGTTAATATTGTTTTCATTTAATTAAAGTAATTTATTTCCTCTTATTTCAATTTGGGGGGTGAGTATGGGTTCTACCGCCCCGGGAACCATTTATTGTATAACCAACACCTCTGTTATAAGTCATCCCAACGCTACGTTCGGAGACTTAATAGGGGTGTCCGGGTTCATGGAATGAGATTTGTCCGGGTTTTAGCAGCAGTTGCGCCTGCTTACATACTGCGTGGCGGATTGGATGGAGAGAGACTTTTTGACCTCTCCAGCAGAACCCTCCCGGAACATCGCAGTATTAGAACTAATGGATTCATAAGTTCTTCACTCCAGGATAGACTGACCCGCAGAATCCTACCCACCCCTCATACATTTTTCCTTACCAGTATTTCCTCTCTTTCCTTTCTTAAAGAGATTCTCCACACAGGATCCGTAAGATGACATTTTTTTCTGGGGGGAATTATTTTCCTCGAACCTCCTTTGTGGGGCTAATGTTAAAAAAACGAAAGAAAAATCTGAAATAGATTGGCCGTGAAAATCTAAAAACTTATCTGAAATAGATCAGTTTATGAAACTAACTTAAAAACTTTTTATTAGACTTTCTTTGAAATTTCTTCGTAGATTTTTAAATTCAGACCATTATCTTTTTCCTAGAAATTAAAATTTTAAAGTCAAATTTTTTTAGTTAACTAACGATGGTACTTTAGAAGTAACTCTCAAAGAGGTTTTAGCGTTGGTAGTTAGTAGATACTCTCAGTATCGCCCTGGTGAAAGAAATTCAGAATGGAAACGTTGTTTGAAATGATTTAAGCCGTGTTTGGGAACCAGACTTGAATAACCATTAATTTACAATAAATTTATACTTCTTTTTACATTCTTAATATTTGGAAAAAAATGTAACATAAAAAAGTTTAAAGGATAATGAATATAAGAGTGTTTATATAAACCTCCTGTTTAAAAAAATTATTTAATTTTCATCAATTTGGGAAGCGGGTATGGGTACCGCCGCCACGGAACCATTCATTAGATAACCTACACCTCTGCCATAGGTCACCCCAAGTGGTTCGGTACGTTTGGTCACTTAGCAGGGTTCCGGGTTCATCACGTGAGATATGTTCAGGTCTTAGCGGCGGATGCGCCTGCCCATCCTGCGTGGCGGGCTCTCCAGCTGGTCTCCCTCGACCCTTCATCTTGCACTGCAGCGAAAGGGACGGTTATATACGTCCGTCACTCTTTGACACGCTGACCCCTAACTTCTTACCCAACTTCCTCTCCTTCATTTCCTAAAAAAGACCCCCTTACACGGCATACCCAAAGATGACAAAGGCCCCAGAGATATTTTTTTCCTAAGGGCCTCCTTTAAACAAAAAATTATACTTTGCTAAAACATCTGTTCTGCCGTGTGGTATCTTGAATAATTTTACTTCAGCTTTGCATGAGAGATATAGCTAAGGTATGAAGTCAAGATTGGAAAGCATTTTTGCAGTACCTATTATAAACAGGCAAAAGTTTCAGTGAAATCTAAGTTATGAACTAATGGGAATATGAAACTTTTTTCACCCGAAATCACTCAAATATCACAATATTCTTCAACCAATTCCAAAATCAACTACCTTCGCTTCGTCTACAATTTGTCAACCTGAATATAAATTGACGAAGACGAGAAATGGCGAATTTTAAAACTTCTGGATAAGAAAAGAAAGTTTTAGAATAGATATTTGAAAGTCTAGAAATACCTTTCGCTTTCCGATCGGAATCTTTATTTCTTTTTTTATTTATTTTTCAAAACATTTAAAGATTGTTGACAAGTTTTACTTTGTTGAAATTGCCATTCGGATGTGAATATATATTTACACTCCAATTAAAAATGTTCACAGCATTCGTAAATCAATGTTTAGTTGTTACTAGGTGGAGATGCTACTAGTTAAATAAAAGAAATAATAATAACCACAATAAAATATAAAACAATTTGGTAGGCGGTATGGGTGTCGCCCCTCCGGGAACCGTTTGTTACTTGCCACATTTTCATTGGTAGTACAATAAAAAATATAAAAAACGTAAAATGTTAATTTTTTAAGACACATCAGTAAAAAACACACCCTAACTAATCAAGTATTTTATGTTTATTTTACAATCACGTTTACATAATGATCTTGAACATTTTATTCTACGCAGTTTTTACCAGCTCGGTCCCCCTAATTTTCTATAGGAACTGCTTGTCCCACTTACACTTACGAATTATAAAAGTATATGTAGTCACTTGTTTAAAATGTATAAGAGCCACATCTGAACAAAAGATGAAGCGTGAATTCGTGCGGTCATCATATAAAAAACCCACTTTGTTTTATATCCCGTTACACACTGGTATCGTACACAGTGTTTGTATTTCTTACGTACCACACTAACCATAAGCAGAGGTTCTTAAACTTTTTGTAACCATGGGCTTTCAAAATTTCAAAATAACCACGGACCCCTGTCGAAAAAAGAAAAAGGGAAAAAATACAACGCTTTTGAAAATCACTTGAATTGATTAGTTTAAATTTTTACTAGTTAGTAGGTTAGTTTACTTTAATACTTAACTAAATTATATCATCACTCATTAATGTTGTTTGGAATCAGTGAGCACGTTAAATTGAGGTATCGTCTTCTATAAGGCAAGGCGCATATCATGCCTGACGGCTAATCGATTACGATTTTTAGTTTTAATTGACAATAGTACAGAGAACCCGGATTCACACAGGTACGTAGTTGTAAATGGTATACTATGACAAGGAGATCGAAAGCTTGTCCCAAAGAACAAAAAAACTCGCTAAAACTCTTTGTATAAAATTCATCTCATAATATTTGGATATTGGATCTCGTGTCAATGTAGTCATCTTTAAGGAGATCTGCATCGCTGATGTTATGAACATTAATTGAAAATGGATTCGCACACAAGTTTCTTTCTTTTCTTAGCAATTTATAATGACAATGGTAAAATAATGATATACGTTTATCAAGAGCATTATAAGTGTGTATTAAAATGTCAATTCTACATATGAAATGAAAGTCACAATATAAAGGTTTATTGTAAAACAAGGTTGTACATTGATATTAATTATGTGGATTGACAAAGAATCTATTGTAATAAATAACTCAGGGCGTGCTAGAAACTCGAAAATAAGTTCTAGGGTTAAATTTAATTGACACATTGATTGTTAAATTAATGATCATAATGTAGATAATTAATATAAGAATGGCGCCAGACCGTTTAAACATAACTACCAAGTAAATTAAATAAATTGAGTTAAAGTTAAGCCATAATTAAAAATCCATTTATTTAAAATAAAGTTTTTTACGGTTCCGATGCTTCCACCATGTTTGGTCCACTCTGGAAGCCGTAGTACACGTCTTTTGCCTTGAGCTTGCCTAATCTCAACTCAAGTGAACCCCAACTCGCTTGTTCGTTCTGTCAAAATGTTTGCAGCTGTCTAGGGATATTGGCAGCCGATCAATATCCTTGTTTCGATACCAGAAACCGGGGTAAGAAGACACATGTTGCGAATCAACCGTTACAGGTATTCTGAGCTAAAACAACCTTCAAAATAATTCTGCAATATTTCCAGATGCTTTGATATCAATTTTTGTACTACTTTTGATATACTTTTCATAGTGCTGTCACCCTGCGTCGGCATCTCTTCCAACATAGAAATACTGAATTGGGGGCCTGTGGACCCCTGAAACTCATGTCATGGGCCCCACTTTAAGAAACCCTGCCATAAAGGCATGAACAGCAATATAAACAGATTAACAAGCTGAAGTTTAATTAGCCTTTTGATTCACGTGCCCAGAGTTCTTGGAACCTTTGTTGATCCCATTCTGAACTGTTTACTCCTGCTAACGAGGGGGAATTCAATTACTTGGGGATTATAATATTGTAGCCCATTAACGAACTTCAGAACTGGTATCCGTTTGCGTGGATGCTATTTTTGGTTATTTTGTTGTTTACTGGGAACACTTCAAATCTCAACTCATAAATGAATGGCTGTATCCACACTACGACGAACAGCGCACAGAGCCGCTCAAATGGCAAATAATTAATTAAATTAAGCAGTCAAAAGGGCAAAATAAAATATACGAAACATTATTTCACTTTTAATCACTTCCTAAAACTTCCTTTAAGGCGATGCTTAATGCTAAATCACTATTTTTGTTTAATATTTACTACGTACGGTTTAAACTATAAATTCAAAAGAATATGCTTTCGATAAATTGGTGACCCGAGAGAAATTGGTAAATAGCGCATAAAAAATCATAATAAATGTAGTGGGGACACGGACGTACAAAATACATGGACATGCCCTAAGCCATAAAAGTCGTATTATTTCCCCCTCCCATTGGAACCATTTTTCGGAACCAGCTGGGCTTGCGAGAGCCACGCGTCAATCTAAAAAATGTGACGTCATCATTCTTGTCCGGACCGGTGTCGAGCTCTCATCGTAAATAACACGGTAAAAATGGTGGTTTGTGCTATAAAAACGTGTAAAAATAGAAGAGAAAAAGAGAATAAACCCAATTGTGGTATTACATTCCATAAGCAAGCATTATTTTACACTATTTTAAGCTAATTCAGATCACATAATATGATCGTTTTTGAACATGCACCATAAATATACCAAACCCCCATACATACACCATCACTCCGAGAGACATGGCGTGTGCCCGTCACTGTTTACTGGGGTAAGTAAATTATGAAACATTTGTAAAAGTGTATTAACTAACTACAGGAGCAAAATATTAAACTCGACCTTATAGGCGACCTTACTTTGACGTATTTGAACTTCAAATTTGTTCATTGCGCGGCGAGCAATTTGCGCTCCCATGTAAAAAGGTATATTCATTCAAAAGCAGAGTCTACTTTTAAGAACTAAATGATGATTTTATAATGCGAGATGCCTATATACTGTCAGATTGAGTTTTGACGAATCACGTATCACCAAAGCCGTCTTCTTGCTCTTCGTCCCGCTGTATTTGGTTTCTACCCCTCACCTTTATGTTCTGGTCTATTAATATTCATATGTCTATGAGTGGGGACAACAGACTAAAAAATACCATTAATAAGTTGGTATAGATTTAGATAATATCTATAATCGACATCGAAAAATCGACACTCTGAATAAATTAGCTTGATAATATCAAACTAATTTATTCACATTGTCGATTTTTTTGTACTTTACAGTAACTTACAGTGGTATTTCGGTGAATTCTATATCGACTGTAAGGATAATAATTGTTCTTCAGACAATACGTCTGTTAGGAACCAGTGCAATGATCAACTCATGTAGAAGTTGATCTCTCAGTTCCGCGATTCAAACGGAGACTTGTGCATGTGCTCAGCCAAGTGATTATCGATGACATAAAAACACAACAAGAACGCGCTATGGGAACTCCAGGTGAGTCTGTTTCTCTTCCAGTATCTAATGTTCACTATCCCCATAGTTGTGTCATTGAAACACCGTATTTTATTTTATTATATTCTAAATTATTAATTAGAGCCCATTTTTGATTCGCAAACCTTTTTGCGACTGCAGTCGATTTTATTATTTAAAATTGTCTGTATAAATGTTAAAGCAACTACTGCTCGCCTTTGTTGCAAAGTTTGAAGTGTTTAATTATTATAATTTCTTTTCGAAATACCCCATAATAATTATTCCATGCGTCAAACAGTAACGTGAGCATTTATAAAAAAGCAAAAGTACTAAGTATTATCGGTCACAAAGCATTTCATACACGCTTTTGACCTTTTGATGCAAATGAATTTAGCTGTTTTGAAGAAAGTACAACTTCGCATTTTCCAGGGTATTCAGGGGAGAGAAGAAATTTGATAGACTCATAACAAAATTGCAGACCATTCCAAAGGAATGTGATTGGAATAATAATTAATCCATTTATGAACTTGTGGTTAAGTTGCTCTGTTGTTTTCTGTTAACAGCAAAAATCTTGCATAATTAGATGAGAAATTTCTAGAATACTTAGAATTGTTTAATTATACTTATACAGTGATTTTTCTTATTATTCAGAAACAGTGGCGATATTCTCTAAATTGCGTTTGTGGAGTGAATTCTCATTAAAAAGATGATAAAATCAGACAATCTTGCATTTTCATAATATTAGCATATTATAAACAGTGCGCTATTAAAATTCAAAACAAAACATCGACAGTGAAATCCAATAACCTTCACCAAAACAATACTATAGCTGCTTTTAATATTAGAACGGCGATGGTACAAGAATGCAATAAACGTACGTTCCTTATCATAAAAATGCTGCAGCTCTTTCTTACGCATTAAATAATGATGAGACAAAAGATGAAACACACAATGTACGTATGTCTATTTTCTCCAAAGGAAAAAATAATTTTTTTAGAGGTAACAAACAGCCATTTTATTATTGGGTACTTAGTAGGAAATATAAAAAGAATTAATTTCAATGGTATGCCGAAATAAAAGAAGAGAGTTTCAACCCTGGTAAAGCCGGGAAATAATTTTTTTTTAAATAAAAAAAGGCTTCAATCTGTTAATGCTTCCATTGTTGTACATATCGAGTACACTCCAAAGGTCAACCCAAAAAAATGTTATTTTTCCTAACTAAATATTGAATAACAGATCCAAATTCTCCAAAATCGGTAGATTGGGTCCATTAGTGGTGTAATGTTTTGAGTCCCTCGAGAAAGGTATTGGAAAATCTAATAATCGGAATTTCTAAAGTATAATCACTCGGTTATTAATTATTCTGATTTGCTGGAAGTTTCTCGAAAATTATTTATTTCAAAAGGTTAAAAAGTTATAAGCTTTCCATTGAAAGGTTTATGGAGTCAATGGCTAAAACATCACTAAATTGATGCCCTCTGTGGTTGAGGGGTAAGGCTCTCGACTAGATATCCGAAGCTCGAGGTTCAAAAGCCGGTGTGCGCAAGTAAATTTTATTTGGTGAATTTGTGTTATTTCAAAACTCACGTCACGTTCTCAGTATCGCCCTAGTGTAAGACAGTCATTTATAATTAAAAGGGTATTTTAAACTTTGATTTAGCCGATTTTGGTGACCAGATCTGAAAGCCAGCTTTTCCTATTCCCCCTCTTCTTCCCATATCCACTACCTTCAGCCTCACATCATACCCCAATTACGGATGCCATAGTCCCCCCGGCTCCAGGCGGTTGGAAGCAGTTGGGGCTCCTGTGCCTGATTCGCATTAAAAAAAAAAACTGGGACGTTAGCCTATGTATCCGGATTGTCTAAACTGCTAATGAACTGATAATTGCAACATTGCATTTTGGTATGTTGGCGCATGATGTCAGATTCCCGGCACAATGAGTTTTGATTTGAGACATTTAATGTTTGATTCATTACATTAGTATAATTCAATATATTTACTATTATCTGCGTTCATTTTCGTCATTTTTAGTCCAGTAATTATATAATAATTTAATGTTGCAAATTGTATAAAATATTCACCACTTTTTTTTAGTAAATATAGTAATATACTCGTATCTATATTATGTAAAACAACAACAATAAAAAAACAAGAGACAATAAAGTTTGGTCAAGTTAGGTCAAGCGAAGTCAAGTGAAAACAAGATATTCTAGAAATTTTGAAAAGATATTAGGGCTCTCGCTTAATATGTATGGAATCTTTTATAGCCGACACATTCGCACATGGGGTTTGGAGTTGGGAGAAGGAAGTTGGGAAAGTTGGTTCTTTGGAGAGGAATATGGAAAGTTTTCTGGGATAGCAAGAGAGAGTGACTGATTTTGATTTTGTTTGTGGACAATAGGGAAGATGATCTATATATATATATATATAAAATCTAAATATGCTTGTACGTCCGCTATGCGTTGCTAAACCATTCATCCGATTGCGATGAAACTTTGGTGTGTGTGCATGCCCGCGATTGTTTCTGTATACAATAGTGACCTCTGGCATGATGAAATTACGCATTGCTAAATCGTTCATCCGATTGCGATGAAACTTTGGTGATTTGATGTGTGCATGCCCGCGATTGTTTCTGTACACAATGATGAGCTCTGGCATTATGAAATTACGAAAAAATAATTAGTTAAATAAAAATGAATCGCAGAAATGTATGTACGCGCATAACTTCCGAACGACTGCACCAAATTGGATAAATCTTTTTTTTGTGTTCGTTATTATCAGGAGAAGGTTTGTACCTATAAAACTAATGGTGAGCTCTGGCATTATAAAATTTGTATTAAAAAAATTGCAATAGGTGGCAGGCGAGCTGTTTGAAGACTGAATGTACCGGGACTGAATGTATGGAATGGGGGGAGGGGGGGAGTGGAGTGGGGAGAGGGAAGGTGGAGGAGGCAGAGTGGGAACGCGAGAGGCGAAGGGAACGCGGGAGAGGAAAGGGAGGCGGAAGGGTAACGGGACGAATGTGAAAGGACACGCACGGAGAAACAATTACTTTATTAAATGGCATAACAATGCGTGCTGGGTACCAGCTAGTTACATATAATTTTTTTTTAAATTAGACGTATTTTTTATCACTTTTTTTGGTTCTAATAATTTAAAATATTTTATCCGTTTCTTTAGTGCGTAAGAGTTTGCACTATCCTGTTCTGTGGGATAATGCCGGAGTTAATAATATCTTTTGTACTGGTTTGAACCTTATACCCAAAGATTATTTCCATGCGGTACCTACTCCACAATACTCCAAAGCTTCTAAGTATTAAAGTTCTTTGAACTTAGTTATTCAACTATCTTCCCACTTGTTATAAACTTACTGTTCAGTACCTAAAAACCCCAAACGTATCTGAATACCCGCATCTTCAATGCCTTCCACTGCTTGCATTCATCATTTCATGTATCAAACGTTTGACCATGGAAAACTTGTACTAACCCCTATTAATACACAAGTAATCAAATGTCAAAAGGTCTTCAACAATGGAAGCAATCTTCCTAATAAGCCTTCTATTCACATTATACTCTGTAAAAGCTTAAGTGGGACTCCATTACAGCTTTAGTTAAGCTGGAAGTTCTCAGAAGCTCGGTTTACCTATGTACAACTGTTCAACGTCTTCAGATACTATAATGGGAAGTGCTACGCAATGGACCCAGTACAAATTGCAAGTGCATCCTCCTTCTGTTAAGCTTAATAGAAAGCTCTGGTATAAAGCCTCTAGATATGTAACTATGCTTGAATGCAATAACGAGAAATCCTTCTGAAACTGAATGTATTGAAAGCTTCCGTGTACAGAAGATAAGTTGGAAAATACACCGGATGTATAACCTACCTACCTACCAGGTAGAATTTTTCAACACACCAATATCTTATTTTTAAGAACTGTTCTTAGGCTCAAAGTTCGAGTCTGGAATAACCTGCTGTTGCTATTTTTCCTATCTTTTCAAGCTTGAGGTTTTTTATACTCTCCATTAATATCATCTCTCTGTAGATTATGAATTCAGACATATAAAATACCCTGAAATAGGATACGCCAACAAACGCATTCATTTAGGATGAAAGGCTATGCGGCCCGCCAAAATACTCCACTAAACTGAATAATAATTTTTCATAAAATGAAGACAATCTTAGCGAAACTCAATCGAAAATCTGGAGGCAGAACAGTGGAGCCAATATCTTTTTCTGATTTTTCTGTCTCCAGATTTTCGATTGAGTTTCGCTAATATTGTCTTCATTTAATTAAATATTATAATTTGAGATTTTACTCATAAAGTTAAATATAAAAATAAATAATGTTTCAGTTTGGTTGGTTATTTTGGCCTCAAATCTAAAATTAAGATTTTTATGAAATGGGTTTTTTTATTTGTTTCTATTATTGTATATGCAGTACATCAAAAGTTTTTTTACAGTGAACATACGTAATAATACATACCAGTTATTAAAACAAAATAATAATAATTAGTAAATGTGCGTAAATGGTTTAGTAGAAGTATTTTGGGAACATGCCATTAAGAAAACCTGTGCTGAGGTATTCTCATGTTTTAAATAAAGTGTCTTTTTGACATCATATTATGTAAAAACACATCATCGTCCACATAAATTGGCAGCCGCCTAGTATAGTGATTTAATGTAGCTATTCTTTGTAAATTTTATCGTGCATTTTATAAATAAAAATAAGAAAATTCTTTGCTGTTTTTCTAACGAGAAAATGATTACTTTTTCAACTCCGCAAATGTGTAGAGATTATCTTTGAAATAAAATACATTTTAAGAGCTTAAAACTTATGTGTTCATGTGTGTTATATTTCGGTGGAAATTTCGAATGCAGGGTCTATTATCCAAAACTAAGAGCCAAATATTTAAGGTCCAGAATTCTAAATGTAATCGGCTATTCAAATGTATTATTCTTAGACTTGGAAACGTATATTAACGCTTATTCCGTATTGCGTGGTAGTAGAACTAGCAGAAGACAGAAGTGAAATGTCCTTGTCCCATGTAATAAATTAAGTTGGTTATTCTGAACTGAAAGCTGTTACGAGTATTATTCAGACCCTAGCCCCTATGTTCTGGTCGCCTATTAATATTCTTAACTGATAAATAGTTAGAATTGTCGCTATGCTATACCTAGGAAAAGACGCAATGTTGAACCCTTTGTTAGAGAATGGAAACTTTTGAAAATGCTAATGAAATTTCTTGAAGTGTTGAAAATAAAACGAAGTCTTTTAAACTACGCAACGGATTTTCATGCGGTTTTCACCAATAGATAGGGTCATTCAAGAGAAAGGTTTATATGTATAATACATGCTTATTATAGTAGATAAAAGCCGATAAATTCAAATATTCTATTCAGGCAGCGGGCAGCGGGCAGCTATAAGTATAAAATGAAGTCGCTCAAAATTTTTGTGCGCTTAGATATTTTAAAATACGCAACGGATTTTCATGCGGTTTTCACCAATAGATAGAGTAATTCAAGAGGAAGTTTTACATGTATAATACATGCTTATTACTTATAAGTAGAGAAAAGCCGATTAGACCAAGGCATTCCCGATTGCGGTATATTGTGAGGCTGAAGGTAATGGGCAGGGGAAGGATATGGGAAATAGGAAGGTGGAGAAGTACCTGCTTATTCAAATCTGGTCACCAAACATGGATAAATCCATTTCAAGCAACGTTTCAATTCTGAATTGTGGTTTTACACCAGGGCGATACTGAGAGTATCTTCCACTCTGGGACGGGCGGCAAATTTACCTGTGAACTAACACAATTCAATCACATGAAATCTATTGCTCACGCCGGGATTTCAACCCGCGACCTTCAGATCAGAGGTGTTACGGATATTCGTATCCGCATCCGCAAATGCGAAACATCCTCATTAATTCAGACATCTACATCCGCATCCGCATGCGCAGATGTGAACCTCTAATAATCCGCATCGGCGGATGTCAAAATTTTGCGTATTAGGGGTGTTACGGGTATTCTCATCCGAATCCGCAAATGCGGAATTTCCGCATTAATCCACACATCTGCTCCGCATCCGCATCCGCAGATGTCAAAATGTTTGCATCCGCAACAACCCTGCTTCGGATTGCTCTTCGGGAGCCTTACCCCTCGACAACGGAGACCGGCAAATCTAGCAGAACTTAAAAAGTAACAAATTAATATTGAATTAAAACGCAAAAATAGCCACCACAAATTCAGTCTACCTTTATTTATCATTAAAATGTATGAACGCTGTACGTTTATCTTTATTACGCCCAATGCTAATTGGAACTTTCTTCAGGTAAATAGGTCATGTCAATTCTTTATTTTTGGGACGAGCTTATTCACCAAGAAAAGCTGTTTGGAATTCCAATATCCTTTTCCCTTTTCAAAAGTTCACGAAAGTTTTGTTTCGATGGATTCACTGTTTAAAGAAATCCAATCTTATTACCCTGTTTTTGGATGAACTCTGAATTAGCAAGCATCCAATCCGAGGAATCGAGTTTCTCAACTCAAATAACCATGTTGTTATATGATTACATTGTTGCACGCTCATTCCGCGAAACTTTTGGCGAAAACTAACGAAAAATGTTAATATTTTTTTTATCATTAGTGCCCAAATTAAAAAGTTATGATAAATTTATTTGAACGGAGAGGACATAATTGGGAACACATGTTACTGAAAATACTATTATTTAATCCTGCTTTATATTTTTATAATAATTTACTCGTATAATACTAACTGAGGGCGGCTTTTGGTTTGACTTCGTCCAGTTTAGATTCATGAAAATGCAAATCCAAGAGTACTTAGGCCTACCAGCCGACGTTCCTCATACTAGCTGTTAACTTAAGTGGCGCCACCTTTTAGCATTCTTAGCTACTTGCTTTAATTCGGTTCTATTACGAACTTATCATATTATTATTAGTCATAAACTTCACGTTCACAGATGGTTTCCATATGGGGGGACATCGTACTCGGAGTCGGATTCTTAAATTCCAACCGTACAGTCGCTAGGGTATTAATACTGTCAGATGTTCTTTAATGAATGTATTTGGGAAAGAAAAGGCAACATTTTATGACGGCCCGGTACAAAAGTACACGGATTTGATTAGAATATTTGTTTTCCTAAATGTTATTCGTCCCTCGGTAATAGACAGACTGAGGTATACCTAAGGCTTCGATAAATAAATGATAATCGAATAAGAAAAGTATGATTAAGGGCCTTTAACCATCCAGCGGCCGAAAATCGACTTTTCGTTGAAAGATGTTCTTACGATCGTACAAGGCGGTCCCAAATAGAAAGATTAATTATTCTCCGTACCAGCTTTTTAAAATTATAACTCAATATCGATTTTATTGCATTCCAAATTAGCTTTAATTTATACCTACATCCAAAAATGCTGAAAGGCGTGATAAGACAAAATAAATCAATGTTCGTAATGTATAAGTGTTCGGATATTTTTTTTACGATTTTATTTGAACTAAAATTAAAATTTTGAAACATGCGTTTACTAGATAACGTATTGATTTACAATCATGTATGATTACATTGTTTGAAATATGTGTAACCTTATTATACTAAAAATAAACATTTTTCTCAAAAATTATCGCGTTTACTGGGTAAAAGAACAATCTTTCGAAATCAATTTACAATTTTTTTGTGAACGATACCTTCGTCTAAAATTTGATTTAAAAATGATATATTTCCGGTTTTTCCCTCTTAAGGTTTTGTTATCTACGTGTGTTCACCATCACAGCAAAAGCAACATGTATCGCTTACAATGATGGTATTAGGAAAAAATCATAAATTTCTGTCAATTTATTTGGCGTTGGGTTGAAATTTTTTTCTTTCTTGCAAAAATAAATGAAGAAATGCGTATCAGTAGATGAGTTGTTCAATTTGTCAGTATAAAGCTTTCAAATATAAACATGTTTCTGTGTAGATGTTTTAGTACAATATTATGCTCACGTTCGTTTCTGTGCGCAATTCGTATCAGGAACTGTACAGTGAACAGCTGACCCCTAGAAATGTGATCTAAACAATTTATGTCGCCATTTTACATGAAATTGTTTACCTGCTCAAGAAATAAATTCGATAATAGAATTTTTTTGTTAAACTTCGGCAGAAGTAAAAAAAAATAATTACTTAGAGCACACGGAAATTCTTACTACGCATTTGTACCGGTTTATCGGTCAAGTGATTTTTTTACATTAGCTCTACGTCATCTTTGGGGATACTGTTCAGGGGGTATTTTTAAGGAAAGAAAAGAGAGGAAGTTCTGGGAAGGAAATGGGTATAAATGGTGGGTAGAAATCCGGGGGGTCAATGAGTTCAGGAGTGACGGACGTATGAATCTATCCCTGAGATTTAATGGGTCGAGAGAGTCTGGCTGGAGAGATCTAGGTTCTATCTAAATCATAGATTCTCAACCTTTTTTTCCCACCGCCCACTTTGAGAATATTGTTTTTATCTAGCGCCCCCAACTGCATCTACTTACCGTCTGTCGTACAGCATTACTTGGACGACGAATTTAATCAATATCGTATTGGGTTTAGAGTTTAACCGACTTTATATCAATGGAGAGTTTTATCGATCGACTATGCCAGACCTCCAGGGATTAATTAAGCTTGCTCCGAACACGTAGACTCACTCACATCACAATGCCATCTTTATTTAATATCTTCAGTGGTATCAGAACTGAATCCGTTTATTCAGGTTTACGGTGATTGGCGTGGTTTATTCGTCCTTCGCATAACATTGAACGAAAGCCCCGAGCTTTCAGTACGATTCTAATTTCACACGGTCAGGACGCCGATAAAACCCTTGTATATATATATATTGTATCAAATGTGTGGGTAGCGACACCTAACGATATCCAATCTGTAACACGATTACAATAGCTCAATACAGATAGATTTGCCATAATTTCAAGGTAACGAATAAGAACAAAATCTATACATTTACATACACGTATTTTTTTAATATATTTAGGTCTCTTCAAGACCCGCGTTCACTCCTTCTTCTCTTCAAAAAGACTCACAGCTTCTTCAAAGATGAGATATTTTCCTCCATATGGAGTTAATGTAAAAAAATATATATGTATAACCTCCATCGTCTTGATGTAAGACCACCGTTCAGAATCGAAATTTTTCTTGAAATGGTTTAGCTGTGATTGGTAACCAAATATGAATAGCCAGGTACTTCTCCACCTTCTTTTACTCGTCTCCTTCCCCTCCCCACTAACTTCAGCCGCTACATAACCCCGAGTGAAGATGCAATAGTCCCTTTGATCTTGTGTGATTTAAGGCTCCGCTACCGGCCCCAAAAAGAATAAGATGGAGAGATACGAAATTACGGACGTTAGAGGAGAGCGCTAACATTTACGGCGTCAAAATAAAACGCGACTCATTTAAAATAGAGCAAAAATCTCTTGGGGGCTGTCTAAAACAGTATTTAATGAAACACTGTGAATTTTTTCATACATATAACTTATAAAATAACGGAAACAGACTTGACAATAAAAAAATTTGGAGCATGCTTGGCGATTTTTTTCTACCGAGGGAATTTCACAAAATTTGCGTTTCGGTGTGGGGAATATATAGATATTATCTTAAAAAATAACATATATTTTTTTAAGAGCTTAAAAACTTCAAATGTTTAAGGGAGGTTTGCAAAAAATCGGTAGAAATTCGGATAGCGGCCTCTTAAGACGTCACAGTATTCACATTAAAAAAAAATCAGAGTGTGCAATTCACACACGGTAGAAGAGACACCTTCAGAAAACCAAAGTAGACAAGAGTGGGGAGACTACGAAGCATATTTTTTATCAATGTGAAGGATGATTTTTTCATATTTTCACATTTTTCTACAGATTTTATTAGTTTGTGTGTTTTCTTCTTCGGAGTCACTAGATGTCGTTTACTTTTGTTTTTTTCTTTGCCTGTCCATTTTGCAGTGATTTGAAGATTGGATATTGATTTTACAAAATTTAATAAGTTTTTTTTTTATATATCTTTGGATTTTTTAGGATTTGATCCTTGATCCTCTGAATGTCTGGCCGCTAAGATTCATCCGTGGCTTTATACCACTGGACTAAAGGTGGCTTGCGTGAGACTGTCGATTTATCGTGTTATATTGGAACCGAAAACTCGTGCAATAAATAAATATTTTATTGCCATCTCATTCTAAATCCGATAGATGTATGTATATGTCTCTTTTTAGTGTAGCTCGCTTCCCTTTCCTGGGGTTTTAAATCACAACGGTGCTTATGAAGTTTTCACTTAAACAGTTAAGATTTAAAACATAAATGTGAAATATAATTTGCAAAAGTAAAGAAATTTGTATTTGATTCATTGATTGAAATCGAACGACTCAAAAAGCTTATTATTTCCACTGAATTCCCAAATCCCTTCCTTCCATTCGTATTATCAACCATAAAAAACAAAATTAGTAGAAATTAATCCAATTTCAAAAGCCTCTTTCACCTGAAGCAATTCACATCAAAATGCGTTTCGCGTTTCTACCAAACGGGGGTGTCTTTTGTGCGGACTATAGCCACAATACAAAGAATTCCCTTTCTGAAATATAATTAATCTGCGCTTTTGATTCTCGAGGGAAATTGATATGAAAACAATTCAAATAATGGGAATTTTGTTATTGGCTTCTATCGGCTAATTGGGGCCATGACGAAATTCATTTCAGATTCTTTGTAGTAAATATTTATGGTTAAACAATGTATATTTTTTTGTTAATTGATTAATAAATGTCTTAATTGATATGTACAAAATAATAGGTTCTGCTATATTTGTACAACTTTCCCTGCAGTCACATAGTTCTTATCCACGTGCAGACATTTACAGTGACGAACAAAATAATGGCTAAGAACTAAGAAACTTTCCTTGGAAGAAGGAAAAATTTCGAAAAAAAACAAGTTTACTAATTTATAAAACAATTGTGGCACCATACATCTATTGTTCTAATATTTCCAATCTTAGTAACGTAGGTAGCTTCATAAGTCTTAAAAGCTTAATATCCAAATAAGTCAGAGTAATGAGATAAATTTTGAAGTGTAATACATATACATCAATACACAAAATGCTTAAGGAACATATAATGCGTTTTTAACAAAGAATTTTCTAAGACGTTTTAATTTTCAAAATTTTTAACAATTACTTACTATATAGACAAACAACTGTATTGTTAATATAACCAATTCAATATGTAATTTCCTCTGTTTTAAAAGACCCTCCACACAGCATCCCCAAAAATGACATAGGCCATAAGGGAAATCATTTTTCTCTGGGCCTTCTTCGAGGAGTTGTTTAAAAAAAAATATTATCGAAGGGAAAAGTGTACTAATGAAATAAATAATATACTGGTATGTACCGATTTGAAACAAAATTGATGTCGCCAATTCGCTAAAGACTTTAAACTTCTGGTTCTTAGACAGGGCATTTTGAAAAGTTCTTAGACAGAAAATTTGGCAAATGTTGCTTGTGCAATGATGGATAACTTAGCTAGCCGATGAATTCAATTCACGGCGTCTGATTGGGAATATCTAGCTATCATACTGTGGTTCTACATTATGCAGGTTCTTAAAATGTTCAAAAAAAGTGTTTGGATCAGCCAAACTTCTTCAAAGTTTCTAGAACTTTTATATTTTCCTGTTTTCCAAGAACGTAAATCATTTTGACGGAAAACCATAAAACTGTCGTTTTAAACTGCATCTTTTACAAAATGAACTATAAAAGAGCATTTATTTGTTCGCGATGCAAACTCTCCCTCACAATGGATATAAAATTTAATAGCTTTTGAAGGATATATCCTACAATGGCTCAAAATATCACTCTAGATTAAGGAAGCAATAAAAATGTTGAGAGTATTAAAATAATCCGGAAAATCTCTTTTTAGTTTCTTCTCCCTTCTGGTAGTTCGTAAGATAAATCCGCATCACTTTTAGAATATTGGATACGTAAAAGTTTTATATATTGCTGCCTTTATAATAGCATTGTCATGTTTTGAATACAAAACTTGTACAACATATTCATTTTATATTTCAAGTACATTACGAGAGATAGGATGGCTGATAAAGATATTGAAAGAAGGATAAATGCAGGTAACTCCTCTTATGGAGGACTGAACGTGGTTGGTGCTTATGAAAACTGTCCAAAGAAGCGAAGCTAACTGTCAACAAAGGAGTGCTGGTACCTCCCCTGATGTGCAGCAGTGAGGCATGGAACTGGCAGACCGAGGAAGAAAGTAGGCTGAATGCTGTAGAAATGCACCTGAGGCGTGTGTGGTAAAACCATGTGCAATCGTTTGAGAAACGTGGAGATCCGCGAATAATGCAACGCCGATATAAGCGTAATGACATGAGTAAGATTAAGAAAAAGACGCTCAGATGGTTCGGGCATGTAGAGCGATTGAACGAAGTAACGAGAATATATTACGCAAAAGTGAATGGTAGTAGAAGACAGGAACGCCCGGGGAAGACGTGGCCTGATCAAGCGAATCAGATACTTGAGTCGGGCTACGTCAAGAGTCAGAATAATAGAAAAGTACCCATGTATATATCGATGTATGAATGTGAACGAGGCAATGAGTGTGTGCCAAAACCGAGTTGTTTGGTGGTCGGTCCTCTCTGCCAACCCCTGCTGCGAAACGGCGTGAGTTAGTAAATTATTATTTTGTTGAAAAAAAAAATTGATTACTCGCTTGCAAGAAAGAAATCCTGGCATCACGGACATTTAAAATATATTTTATGTTAATACGGCACAAGAATCCCAACCATCTGTAGCCAGTGAGATTATGGCATCCCCAAAAGGAGTATATTGTGAGAATGATGGTAGTGAGAAGTTAATGATACGGGGAAGAGAAAGGTGGGGAAGTAACCATTGACGTATGATATCTGGTCAATGGAAGTAACAGAATATATTTAGATCTGGTCAAACAATCGAGTAAGGTTAAATGTTAAGTTTAAAGTAAGTAAAAACACTAGTGTTTTGAACTGGATTATTGTAACTTTGTTTATTCAGATCATTATTTAAAGATTACACGGAAATTGATTCTATTTTAAGCACTGGAGTTGCAATTTGTAGAATTTAGATAAGTATTGTGGAAAGAATTGTAGAAAAGAATGACTGGCCAAAATGACAACAACAATTTTTATACGCAAAAAGAGAAAGTCAACGTGGCCACGGACAAAAGAGATCATAGACACAAAATGCATTGAAATGTTTTAGTAAAAAGTTTAAGTAAAGGAGTCTATACATCGAGATTAGTAAAATGATAAATTAGTGCAAATGAATTTAAATATTTAAAATAGGAAAGTCAACACACAACATACACAACACACAATAACTGTTCGCGTCCGACACGTCTGGTATTTACGAAGCTACTTCGGGCATTTACCAAGTGCTGTCGAAATATCCAGAATTAATAACGCGTCGGGTATTTACGAACATACTAACAAGTAAGCTACAAACATTTTACATATAACTATAAGTAAAATGTTTGTATGACTAATCATAAACAAGTTGTTAGGTTGCTTCATACAAAATCTTTTACTAGGTATATTAACGTTCGTTTGAGAGGCGATTTCACCACAAATTAATTAAGGAATTCGATGTTTTCCATATCACAAAAGATTTCCACATCTGCCCCAATTCCACCGCTGATTACTGGACATATATTCAATTTGTAATTGCCATTTTCGGGTTTTGTCAAAATGTAAATTGGCTGGATTTATTGCTCTTTTATAGCGCCCAATGCCTGAGGGTGGACGAATAATGAATCATTCCCGTAGCCGCTATTTCAAAGCAAAGGTTACCAAAGGTTTTTATTGGCAACATTCATCAAATTCAATTGAACGGAATAATATTATTTATTGAATTTTTCACTTCAGCTGGATTTACTTATTAATGGTTTTGTGATGAAAAAATTATTGGTTTTAAACAATAATTATTTTGATGAATGATTGGGGATGCAAAAAGAACAGCCATATTTTTATAAACCTTTGTATTCATTACATACGAATGAAAGTCATAATAGTCACCTTTATTCTTTTTATTTTCTTATTTTTATTGAATTTTAATTTAATTTACTAATGTTATTATCAAGTTCTGCAAATATTTTTTTTTTTGTAACAGCTGTTTCCGCTTGTAATAAAAACTAAAATACTTATAGAAAGTGATAAAAACATTATTAAATTAAATTTCAATTAAATTTGAAATATTAAATTAACGAATTAAACACAAAAACTAAATACATTATAGTTACCATTTAAGAAATTTGGGTATGTGTGACGCCGCACCGGGAACCTTTTATTGGATAATCAACCGACCCCGCCATAGGTCACCTCCAGGTGGTAGCAGGAGTGCTCAAGGTCTTAGGGTGAGGTTTATCTAGGTCTTGGTGGTGGATGCATTTTCCCCCCTCCTGCGTGGCGGACCGGATCGAGAGAGACTGGTTAAGGGAGACCTTTTGTACTCTGCAGTCGGACCTTCTCGACCCCATCGCCTTGCAGTGCAGTGAGAGGGATGGATTAATAGATCCGTCACTCCTGGACGCATTGACTCCCAATGAGAGAACTCCCAAGAACTTCTTCTCCTTCCTTTCTCTAAAAAAACCTACCACACTGCATCTGAAAAGGTGACATGGCTCCTGTATAGAGCTAATGAAATTTAAAAAAAAAATGACCTTGGATGTTTGTTAGGTGTGTCCGTGTTCCCGAATAAGCAGTGGCAGTTTTCTTTAAATCGCTTTTGTACTCCAACTCAAACAAAAAATAAAATAAAATAACCTGTTTTTTTTAATGTTCATTTTATTTTACCACACCAAACAGCGCGCCAACCAAAATCTAAAAATGCTAAAAAATCCACCCGTCATTATTAATAATAAAAATCTTAATTTATGTTTTTTATTATTAAAATGCATAACATAATCTATCTAATCCAAAAGTCCATCACCCTCTGTTGAACTCGGCCGCTTCATAAGCGGTCTGGAGAAAATTCCTACATTTAAATTTCCTAAAATTTCGTCTTCAGTAAATAAACTATTTGTGAGATTTTTGTGAAAGTTAATGTAAGTCTTATAAAAGTCCATCAAATAAATATTTTCTACAATTTTATGGTCGCAGTTTGAGCACACTTATAGTATGTACTTACAAACACATCAATTTATGTAATATAATATTCACAGTAAATCGGTAAAGTGTTTCAAATGATGAATCCGATATATTCGTTCTGAATAAACGGTGCGTGTATCGGCAAATCCCGTATTACGTATTTACAAAGGACATTTTACAAAGAGTCTGAATAAATTCTAGACTTATTTGATGTGAACAATTGACTGCCTACAAGATCTAAATAAATGCTTTTTATGCATTGGAATGAATCCCAACAGATTGTAAATATGTACTATAATACTGGTAAACATATTTGTTTCAAGTTTTATTTGCTAGGCTTGCTTGTATACTGTATGGTTCAAAACAAGGAAACCATTCGCTTCTGAATAAGTGGATAGCTAAAAGTATTTATCTCTTTTTTTTATATTTATCAACTGTCAAACATTTATCATTGGTTTGTCCGGAACTTAATAATCGGAAGGTCCTATGAAAATTGGCGACAACAGTTTAGTCAGTATTGATAATACTTCTAGGAATTGTCTGTTTGGTAATTATTATACAATGTAAGTACAAAAAACATTGTTCACTTGAACTTTTAAAAGAAATCAAGTCACGTTTTAAAAGTATTTGTAGCTTTCAGGTTCCCTCCGCCAAAGTTCCGTCCAGGGAGAAACAAATTGAAAATATCATCGTTGGATTTGTCCCTGGACATTCATTACTTAATAATAATGTGAATCTTCAATTTAAATTGTATGAAGGCTCTGAAATGCCCCAAGCCAGTAAAACAACATATATCAATCAAATTGGTAGAATGTTGTTAGCGATTTTAAACCCTTCGCGACAATACAAAAAATGGCAATAAATATGAATGCTTGAAATTCAATTTAAAAATAAACTTGCTAACATATTCCAAAATTAAGCACTGTTTTTGAAAGCGCATGAAAGACTCTTTCAGATTTTAAGTAGTTCGCTTTGTTTGGTGACTTAGCAGGGATGCCCGAGATACTAGTTGAGGGAAGCCTTTTGACTTCTCCAGTAGGACTCTCTCGGAACATTCGGATGGATGGATTTCGTCACTCCTGGAGACACTGAGCCTCAGATTCCTATCCATCATTCCTCGTACCTTTTCCCTTCTCAAAACTTTCTCTCCTTTCTTTCCTCAAAAGACACTCCACACGCATCCCTAAAGATGACATAGGCCCTGATGGGAATTATTTTCCTCAGGGTCGCCTGTGTGGAACAAATGTAATATTTATATAAAAGTTTTGTTTTTTTTGTTTTTTTTTAATTTAAAAGAAAGACAAACATTCCCGGGTTACGAATAACCCAACAATGTTTGAAAATCTCCTACTACCACCACAGAAAGCCGAAAATGTTGCTTGTGTTGTGATGGAGGACTTAGCCAACGGAGGAATCGAACACGCGACGCTCGGGTGGGACCCAAGCGCTATGCCCACTCAACCATCGACCGGTCGATTTGTTGTTCGTAGAATTAATAAATCATCATTTAAATACGACTAAAACTGTAAAAGCCTAAAATATCCCTATTGGGATATTTTAGGCTTTCGGGATTGGTCGGCGGGTTCTAACAGAACTTACACCGCTACCTCACGTGTTGGTCGGCCGCGAGCATTAGAATGCGGACAATTTTGTGCCAAATTGCGCTTCGCAACACGGGTCACCACTGCAACATAAAAATTATTTCAAACGTTTTTCGTAAATTTTTCTAAATATTAAAATTGGGATTTGTTGATTTACCATCCGACAAAACCGAGGTACGAGTAGGTACTTACGACATCATGCGTACCCCCAAGGTTTCGATTGATTTGGGGGGCTTTGAAAAATATGAACACGCAAACGTAAATTATTTGCACTATGAAATCGATATTTAAAAAAAAATACCAGAATTTAAGTTAGAAGGTCAACCCGCAATTGAGTGAAATTCTTTAATTTATTGTAGTCTAAAGATTCAAGAGAAAATGGGTTAATTTTGTGATATTATGAACATTGACACAATGGGCATTTTGGGCATGTAGAGCGAATGAATGAGGAGAGGAGTGTAAGGAGAATATATGACTCAAATGTGAATGGTAGAAGAAGTCGGGGACGCCCAATAAAGACATGGCACGACCAAGTGAATCAGATATTTGAGTCGGGCCATGTCAAGAGTCAGAATAATAGAAGAGCATGTATGAGACGATGTACGAATGTTAACGAGGCAAGGAGTGTGTGCCAAGACCGAGTTGTTTGGCGGTCCGTCCTCCCTATGGGGAAACGGCGTGATGGTTAGTTAGTTAGTTAGTTGGACACAATTTTAATTTCTAATTTTGCGTCCATAAAATAATGTATATCCTTGTACATGTCAATCGATAATCATTAAACGTACTTTCCTGGTTTCTTTTTGTTACATTCTATCCTGTTTGCTATGTAGATTCTTTGTATTTGTACAAATTCTTATCGCTTTCCGATCTTCTCTCTTTTCTTTGTTGGGACTTCTGTCTACGTGATCCTTTTTTCTAAAAGCTACCTTCGTTGAGGAATAAATTTCAATCAATCAATACAATGCTTTGAAATTTTACTTATTCATTCATTAATTGTATTTACTTATAAATATTATTTATAGTGAATAGAATTTTTTTAAATTATAATAATACTTTTTAGTGAAATTATGAACATCTCAAAATGTAATGTGCTGTAAAGGATGGAAAATACCTGTGAATGTATAAACATTAAACCAATAATCCACTTGCATGGATTTCACAGCGACTTGGAAAAAATCGTGTGTTTAGGTTTTTTACTAAGATTACGAAAAGGTTAGTAAATTTTTTATGGTTTTATTTTTTTATTTTTAAATAAATTAATCCATTATTTGAGCTCGTGACGTCACTACATGAAAATGTCCCGTCTCCGATTATGTTCCCTTAATTTTGTAAAATTCCACACTTATTATTTTTTTTTTATATGGCAACACTTTGATTTCCGGCGAATTTTTGAATTTGCGTTTGTCGTTCACTAGATTTATTATTTGTTCAATGCGAACTTATCCTTTGGTTTGATTTTTTGATAAAGATGGTGGTGTTTTTACAGATGTTACGAAGAGAACCCCGTACAATTTATTGCTATTCGTGTGGATAACTTTTTTTTAAATGATTTTCGGCTATGTAATTATCGTTTTTTCGCACCCATAAAATTATGTCCCGTCTTTCCGGTTTATAAAAAATGGTCTGATTTTTCGGATTGAAATTTTCAAAAAATCGCCAGTGTTTCAAAAACACGATAAAATTTAAAAAAAAAAATACAGAATGTCTTAGAATATTTGCCTTAACCGGATTTTTTTTTAAATGTGATGCAATTGGCCTATTAGATAACTTAACATAGAAATCCTTTCCATGGAATGGAACGTTCCTCCCAACCTTTACACAATAAAAAAATCCGTGTTTTTGATTTTGTACAATTTTTGTACTCTAATGTTTTCTGTCTGTCTTTTATAGTGTGTGTGGAAGTCTTTATGAGGAATATCACCATTTTTCAAATTTCTACCAGAAATGTAAAAAAATAAAAATAAAAAGTTCTCCATTTATGTTGAAATTTTTTAGAAAGATCAAAATGTTTACAGATAAAAAAAAATCAACCAAAATCTTGTGACAATAGATTTTTAATAACACTTTCTAACAATAGATGTCACCATATGAAATAGGATGTTGATAATGTCTCACAAAGTGTCGTACTAACACATCAGGAGTTTTTTTTTAAATAGTATCTTTTATATGAAATTTTAGTAGAAAACTCAACCACGCTTCAATGATACAGACCCCTTTTGTTATCTAGACTTGGTTGGACATCTATGTGACACCATCATTGAACAGTGTTTATCAGTTCAAAAAATTTTAAGTTCCAAGGATATCTTCCCAGTGATACTTTTCTTTGTTGCGACAGTGTGACGTCGTTCTCCTCCCACTTAAATACTCTTAACATCACTACATATCTCCCTTCCTCCACCCAACCTGCTATAACTATCTCTATCTTACAGTGTGTGGCAAATACCTTATTTGAACATTTGCAACAATAAATCATGGAGCAATCATTATATTAATGAAGCCCTGAATTCTCTCAGTGCAATTTTATAGGTTCAATTGAGAATTCTGTGCAATGACCACCTGGTACTCCCTCAGTATTTATAATTTTGAATATCTTATGTGTGTCGCGTGATTCTGCTGTGTATCAGTATTCCTAAAGACCATAAGAACGATCTTTATCAACACGAATATTAGAAGAAATGGGTGAGTCAGTGAACAATTCCAAACTTTACCAACTTTCATAGTCGTGTCAACTTGAAGGGTTCCGCGATTTTTCAACCCGCGACAAAATATCCCCTACAAAATACCCCGACAAGATAACCCCGAAAAAATATCCCCGACAAAATATCTCCGACAAAATATCCCCGATAAAATATCTCCGACAAAATATCCCCGATAAAATATCTCCGACAAAATATCCCCGATAAAATATCTCCGACAAAATATCCAGGACAAAATATCTCCGACAAAATATCCCCGACAAAATATTCCCGACAAAATATCCTACGGACAAAACATCCCCCAAACAAAATATCTATTAAAACCTAACCTACCCTTATGAAACCTAACCTAACCAAACAAAAATATGGGGCGAAAATAATACAGATATCCCACAAAGACAATAAATTATAGTTCAAAAAAAATAAAATGGGACAAAAATAATACAGACGTCCAGTAAAGACAATAAAATATTGTTCAAAAATAGTAAAATGGGACAAAAATAATACAGACATCCAGTAAAGACAATAAATTATTGTTCAAACATAGTAAAATGGAACAAAAATAATACAGACATCCTGTCATGTTAGGTTTTAGTAGATATTTGGTTGGGGGATGTTTTGTCCGTAGGATATTTTGTCGGGGATATTTTGTCGCTGGATGAAAACGCGCCGTACCAACCTCTAAGTCATCAGTTTAGGTTCGGATGAACAAAGCAGTGTATATGAGACGATGCATGTAGCAAGAGTTTGTCTCATAACAGTTTTGTGTGGCATTCTACCGTTTCTGCCTTCCCTTTTGGTAAAATTGTCTGATTAATTACGTAAACATATTAATATGGCTTTCAATTTACCAATGTTTTCGCATTAAACATAAAACTACATGGAGAATTACTTAATTCCGCTCTGCTTCAATTCCCGATATCGAATTATTAATGACATGTAATTTGATTCAGCCGATGATGAATTAATTGAAGAATTACAACGTGATTAACTGGTAAAACGTAATTAATTGAATGATTATGGGAAATGTTTCTCTTTTAATTCAATTACCGAATGATTAATTATGACAACAACTATTTACAATTATAATTCATCGTATTAAATAGACACAATTATTGACAAAGGGAGTTTTATCTAAAAACTTTAACAATAAAATTGACTTTTACAATAAAAACTTTAATAATAAAACAGAGTTTGATTGATTTTGTATTTTAATTGATACAAAGTTTAGATTTTTTAAGATAATTTAATAATATTATAAAACAGATATAGGTATATGGAGCTAATGTAAATTACAAGCTGTAGCGCTTACCTGTGTGTGGAGCCACACAGGAGGCCCCAAGGAAAATAATTTCACTCAGATCCTGTCATTTCTTAGGATCATCGTTTTAGTATCGAAGATTTTATACGTTTGTAGATTTTAATTATTGTTTTCGATATGTTTTTGTCGAAGGAATTTCACCTTAAGTAAAGCAGTACTTTTATGAACTTTTCTTAAGTTCAACAGTGAAAATACTACTGTTTTTATTTAATTTTGTATTACGTCTCTGATTTTTTGTAAAGATTTGTGATTTTGACATAGTGTAAGATACTTTTAGTTTCGCTCTGGTGTAAGACTACCGTTCAGAATTGAAAAGTTGCTTGAAATGACTTAATTCGTGTTTGATTACTAGATCTGACTATCCAGATACATTAACATCTCTTCTCCTCCTTCTTTCCCATCTCCTTCCCCTCTGCACTGTTTTAAGCCTCAGAAAATACTCTACTTGGGAGTGCCATAGTCTCACTGGCTCCAGGCAGATGGGAGCAGTTGTAACTCTTTGGGAGGCAGGTATTTGTACCGCCACCCCGGGAACAATTTATTGAATAACCAACACTTCTGCTACCACACACCCCAAGTGGTTCGATACATTTGGTGACTTGGCAGGGGTTCATGGAGTGAGGTTTGTCAAGATCTTGGCGGCCGATGAGTTTGCCCACTTAGTTCGTGGCGGGCCGGATCGATAGAGACTGGTTGAGGACGTCTTTGACTTTTTTTATTTTTCTCATGGCCTCTTTTGTGGAGTTAACGTAAAAAAAACAACTCACATTAAATTTTTTTTAAATATATAATTTAATATTAAAAAATATAATCTATAACTTTTACGTTAAGTGGTTTTGAAAAATGCAGGTCCCTGAAATCACGAAGTTACTTATGTAAGTTTAGTTCACAAGTAAGTGGTTTTGGTCGTTGGTTGTTTTTTTATTTATTTATTCTTCATTTTAAGCACCCGCTAAACTGCCAAAGCAGTTTGTCAGCAGGTCAATTTAACAATATTAATATAACACAAAAGAAAAATCATAACAAGAAACCACAATATAGAAAATAGAAAAAGACGAATAACTTTTAAGTAATTACAGTATAAAGGCATAAAATACACAGACAGACAGATATAACACAGGCAAATTACTCATAGTCATATTATACACAAGATTAAAACAAAATTCAATATGGAAAGTCTTGATCTATTAGCCATTTAAAAAAAAAATGAGATCAATGTTGAAATTTGATTTGTTTTTTATGTTCATTAGCATCTTATTAAATACGATAGGGACAAGATAAGTGAATGTCTGTTGTCCGTATTTATTTATATTTAAGGGTTAAAGAAGAAGTTTGCGAAACATGGCCAAATAATCCAAAAATTAATAACGATAAAATCATCTTGTTTTTGCAATAATCTTATCAATCTGGGCTAAAAATAGAAGCCCCAAAGTTATAAACCACATTTTCCGCCATATCTTTTTATGACGCAATGTTGAGGAAGAAAATGACAGCGCCGGGTCATAAATCCTCGCTATTGTTGATACGAGTATATCCGTATCACAGCAATAATACCACTACGAACAGCGGACGCTCTCCGGCCACTTGTAGCACCAATATGAACGCATAAAACGCACTTGCTGTTAGCTGTGAATCTCTCAAACATATGTCAAAAATACAGAATTTGGCACAGCAAAATATTCCTCATAATTCGTCAATACAATACAATCTCATAACCAAAAAGGAACACGGACGAGGAGTTGCCAAATATAACAGATATTGGTTTAACATTTTTTTTTTAAATACAAGTATTCATTTCACACGTGGTATCAGTGAAACCTTCAGAAAACTAAAGTAGGCAAGAGTGGGGAGGCTCACAAAGAGGTGACCAAAAGGCTACGAAACACCACACAAACAGGAGACCGATTATTCTATTTCATTCTATCTAGCTAAATCCTGTAGATGTATATGTTTGTCTTTTTTAGTGTCGCTTTTTCGTTTCTTCGAGTTTCAAATCACAACGATGCTAAAGTAGTTTTCACTTTAAAAAAACTACAATTAATAACAATCCGTAATAAATACTATTATCTTTTAGATTTGAACATAAAGCGTGTTACATTTGACAGTGTCCATGAGATCTATATGAGTCGTTCCCAAAAACGAACAAATCAGCCTGTAGGGCAATATTGTTTCATGTTTTAACCTCCATCATTATTACCATCACTATTAATCTCCACCATTAATAAATTACCAAAATGCTTTTAGGATGGGTCAAAAAATAACAGTGTCAACATCTAGCCCCCACTTCTCCACAGTTTGAGAACCTCTAACGCATGTAATAATGTTAAGAACATAAAACATACCACGTTCAATATTGTACACAAATACTTACAATCTTGAACCTAATATTATTATTTGTTTTCCTTGCTAATTCTCCACATCACAACTCTACCGGAGAAATGTCACACTACATACTCGTGAAAATACTTAATTTGTTTTTTTTTTTGTATTACTCACTAAATTCTTTGTTTTAGTGTGTTTTTAGGACTGAATGTTCAATATGCCACGAACAACCATGTCTTTTACGTATTTTCACTTTAATTAAGGTTTCTTGAGATGTTTACAGAAGACATTTTATAACGCGGACGAAAGCATTCTTGAGTTATGGTAACATGGGGCAAAATTGGACAATCGGTCTTAATAATTAGCATCGTATATATTTGCTTGTATGTCCATATTATTCACATGCATTAAATATTGTTTATGTTCCACAAAGTTGAGCATACTCCTAGATACATTCATTAAATAAAAATATCCTCATGTTTTTTGGATAGTGCTTTGGTGCCATCCATCTAAAATAGTGGGAAAATCTTATGTGAAATCAAAAAAAAAAAAATTTTCTTTTTTGTAATAAATATATTTTTTTAAATGTACTCTAGCAAAAAGGGCGTAAGTGACATTATTAATTAATATACAAAATATGTCTACAAATTTCCAATACGCCAAACGGCCATTCCTGTATATAAAGTTACAAAAACTCCAAACTGGATTAATTTTTCAATAAGAAAATAGACAAGAACAAAACTTTATTTTTGAGGTTTGACTGTCACATTTCAATATCATTTAATTAAGTATTTAACTGTTACATAAGCAGAAGTTTGATGTATTTCTTTGGTTTTATTGTGTTTTCTTGTCAAAAGAGTAAAAAAAAGAAAAAAATTATAATAATTACACATAACTAGTATCTGATAAAGGATAATTCGCATTTTAATAACTTTTTTTTAAATATTTTTTTTCTCGTAAGTAGCAATAATTTGTCGCATATATTGGTCCTTTAATCGAAATCAAAATAGTTACATTAAAATCTTAAGGTTAAACTTAAATTTATTTATAAGCTGCTCGTTCATAGATGGCTCAAATAAAATAATTATTTTTAGGAGAAAAACACCTTTTGCTCGCAATGCTTTTAAATATTCATTTGAATTGTTTGTTAACGCGTTTACATGCGGAATATAAACATGAATAAATTATTTTATCATTTAAAAGACTCGATTCTTTCGAGAAATGCATACAATTACAAGTTTGGCTCGAATCAACAATATTTTCACGTCCCCGTATGTAGGTACATGAACATATTGGCATTTGTAAATTTATCCGTAAAACAGATTTTATATAGTATGCTTTTGTTTTCGAATTCAAAATTAAGAGTAAGCTTAAAATCATTAATAATCTGCTCGTTCATAGATGGATGGCGATAAGTTGATCATTTTAGGAATAAATCCTTTTTGCAAGATATGTTTTAAAATATGAGGATGCAATAATTGTTTGCGTCTGTACATACGCAAATAATATAATGAACCAATGATTATGTCCATAAACAAACTCAAATCTTTCAAGAAAGGCTTACAAAAACAATATTATATCGGTGATTCAATCCAAAATAATTGAATAACGCCATCTATGATAGATCAGATAATGAATTCTTTTAAGTGTATCATAAAAGGGCATTTTTTATCCATGGGAGTATTTTCAACATTGTTTTCTTGTTTGGGACTATTCTCAACATTGTTTTCTCATTTGGGACTATGCTCAACATAGTTTTCTCGTTTGGGACTATTCTCAACATGGTTTTCTCGTTTGTGAGTATTCTCAACATTGTGGATCGCTAAAAAGATATCATAAAATCATAATATCTTAAGTTCGCACTTTCTCACTCTTTTCAGACGTGCTTCTCGCATTTATGTTTATAGAAGAGCGTGTGTGAGGAGGGGGGGCAACTGTGACCATCGCCCCAGCGACTGTTGCTACAACAGCTCGTGTCGCTGCAACCTGTGGGGCTCCAACTGCCGCTGCCAGCGAATGGGGCTCTTCCAGAAGTGGGGCTAGACTAGCCGGCGCCCCCAACGAGCCCCTCTCTCCCTGCCAGACCATTTTACACCGTATTTCGGTTCATTGTTTCCTGTATCTTTGTTTTGTTGAACCACCCTAAGTTTTTACCTGTTTCATTTTGAAACCCCCTCCCCTGATCTGTTTATATATTTTAAATAATCTAATACCATCTCTCTTATTTATTATCTGTTTAATTTTTTTACCTCCTTCCCCTGATCTGTTATGTATTTTAAATAATCTAGTACCCTCTCCCTAGTTTTTTACCTGTTTCATTTTTAACTCCCCTCCCCTGATCTGTTATATATTTTAAATAATCTAATACCCTCTCCTTAAAGGTTTGGCCCAACCTAACCTAACATAACCTAGCCTACCCAACCTCTAAAACCTAATGCTTAGACATTACTATTTTGACACCCAACGTATTTACATTTTTAAACATGACTTATATGTACCTTTAAAAGTGAAAAATCACTGTAAATAAACTTCTGCACTCATATTTATAAACACAAAACCCATAAAAATCCACAAAAACACTGATTTTATGAAGTGTTTCGTATGACCTCCTTTGATGAAGAGTTCTTTTTTTTAATTATAACCCCTCAGTTTGTACGTTAAGAATTATTTCTCTCTTTCAACAGCCCAGAGAAGAAGAAATAATATAACCTTGTATCACCCTGCCATGCACTGTTCGATAAGGACGGGATGAGAAATCCAAGCGAGTCATCTTGAATTAAATTTCAATTTAAATTGAATTGAGTTGATATCTAAATGAATTTTTATAAATATGAGTGCAGTAGTTATAAGTTACCCATTGATTTTATACAACAGCAATTATTGATGTCATAATATTAATCCTTTAATATGTTTTAAAATTGTTTTTAATGTATTTCTTTTAAAATTCCCAATGTGATGACTCGCCTGGCAAAATTTCTAGGATTCTCGACAAATGCTAAAGTTACCAAGGACATGAATAACTCTCTCGCACATTTTGTATATTTTTAATATTAAAACATTAAATATTTAACAATTGTTTAAGAGAAGTCTTCGACAGTTTAGGTTAACGATGGGTGTTTAGTTTATAAAATAAATTATACTTTACTATCTCCTATTTCATCTAAAAAGATTTGTGGAGGAATAGATGCTTAGAATTAAAATAAATCGAGGTGTCAAAACAAAGCTGAATCAATGATTGTTTTAGGCAATCGCATTCGGAAACAGTTTTTAATAAAAACTTATTGAAATAAATTGGATATATGTGACGGCACGAGAACTTTTTTAACCTAAGGTAATGTATTTTTTCCGGGAGCAGGACATGTGGAATCAAAGATAAATGCACGTTCTGTACAAGATTCTAACATCTAACAATTGTAATTTTTAATTTTAAATTTGAAGAAATAATATTTTATTTTGTGAAATTGCGATGTTTTACAAAAGAAATGTGACTGCCCTCGGAATGAAATGCCATTTAAATAATGTATTAGTGATCAGTAAATCTTGATACGTCAGGTGGGAATGCTATGTTTGTTCTAACGGTATATCAAAGGAATGTGCTAACGTTACTGATCACTTCAGATTCGATGTAATGTTGGGAGAAACGCCTAACGAGTTCGTAACATTTGAGAAACTGAACTGACGATGAACAGCTCGGTTGTAAAATGATGAAAAAATCCCCAATGAAATAAGGTCTCTTCAAGACCTAGGTGCACTCATTAATTTCTTTAAAAAGACCCCAACTGTGGAGAATTGGACATTTTTAGGACTTCTTGTCCTAAAAGCGACCAGTTTTCGGACAAATGAATGCTGTTCTTGTAATGTGCAGCTCGGTTGCGAAATGATCAAAACTTCCTCAAACAAATTGATTAAAAACTCACTCATATAAAATTGGACCTTCAAGACCTAGATACACCCATTCCTTTCTTTAAAAATATCCCAACACAGCAGTTTCTGCGGAGAACTGGTCGTTTTTCGATTCGTTCTTGTGATGGACAGCTCAGCTATAGAATGTTGAAAAACTCGCTCAAAGAAATTGAGTCTCTTCTAGATACACTCGTTCCTTCATATAAAAAGACCCCCAACAGCATTTCTAAAGATGACTTATGTCTTTAGGGAAACCTCAGAGCATGTAAATTGAGGATATAAAAATACAATCAATTCATAAAAGAACACTTTTTATATTCTTTAAAAATTGTGTCAATTAATATATGGGCGTTGTTCTATTTCTTCAAAATTGCTTTACTGGCCTATTGAATAAGTAATTGGAAAAACTAAAGCTCTTTGAAAATTCTCAATTTGCAGTCTGCAATGGAGTTTCTATTTCCGACAATATCTGACCTTTATCGATTGAGTTGGAAATAGTTGGCATATATTAATTATTCCAAGGGTAGTCTGGAAATTCCAACGGAACCATAATAGGAAATTGTTAGAATTTTTTAATAATTTAATCTGTGAAACAACGTCGGATACCCAAATATCGTCATATCTTTGTGACAGTTGATAATTAATGATATAACGTTTTGTCTTTGTGATGAATTTGATAAAGGGACGACAAACAACCTTGTCGTAGTTTGTTCGTTTAATAATGTTAACATTTTACATTGATTGATTGTTAAAATTTCAAAATGAAACAACAAATTTGTAGAGTTCAAGTAAATATCTTTACACCATTTTGGTTTCGGGAGAAACTTTCTTTTGTCAGGATGAAAGTCCTAATATTCTTAATTAATACCTTAATATCAAAGAAGGGTTTTTTCGAAACCAGTCCCGGTACGTTAACATTAATTATGTATCTTAAAATAAAGATTTTATGTCATTTATAAGCCACGATGTCAATGTCAATCTGTTTTTAAGAAAATTATTAAAAATTCTAATAAAAACTAGGAGATCTATGCAAAAAAACATCAATCAACTTCTCAACAAAACATTATGAAACGCAAAATTTTCAAAAAATGTAATAATCTCCAATTCAAAGTAAGCGTTTACTTGCACGAAGGTCAAAATGTCACAACTATTCAACAAAAACTCGACGTTTCCGTCATTTCTTTATTAAAATATTTTAATAAGAATCTTTATAAAATTCTGTTTGAATTTTGTATGAGGCTTGTTACAATGCCAATGAGAAAGGGCTTTCCTCTGTTCTAAAGAACATAAAGCCCAGAAAGGTAATATAAAAAAGTCATTTGTTACAAGCTCTTAATGCTCTAGGCAATTTTGACGTTAATCGTACAAAAACTTTAACTTAACAAAAAAAAATTAATATCAACTCAAATATGAAAGCATTCTAAGCCAAAAATGATGATCCTCATTGATTTGGCATAAAAGACAACGTTAATATTATATTTTATCATGAAATTACAAATAACATCATGTTTCAAATGTCATATTTTTTTCTAACTTGGAATAAGAACCACGAGATAAATTTTCGAAAAGTTTGAATAAAATGATCATTTTTTCTATGCGTTCTTTTGATGCCAGATTTATTCAATGTATATTACACTAGTCACACTTTTATAGATTAAAAAGTAGTATATAGGTATATAAATATAGAAAATATATATATATTTGAGAGCCAGCTTTATTTCGATTGGGCATATACCCAGCCACATTGTCCAATCGAAATTCGAAGCTGGACATTTTGAAAATCGAACAAATTCGAGTAATTTATCGGTATTTTATTTATCCATTTTTTTATTTCAAACGTAAATGAAAAATTTCTGTTCGATTTTCAAATATCATTAATGAAATCTGAAAAAATACACGTTTTATGTAAACTTGAATATTTTCTAACATTCCATTGATTTATTTATATTATGATTAGAATAATATAATAAGTAGATAAAGTTTATTTTAACAATATAATATGTATTTATAAGTTTATTAATAGGGATTCAATGCTTAGCTTCATAGTTGAAATTTACTAAAAAGCTTTTTTCAGTATATATTTTATGGTAGAAAACAAAAAAAATGAAAATCGTTAAAATTTATTTTAAAAAAACTATTAAAAAGATTTGTTTATGATAAACGTATCATAATTTCTTCAATAATGGTGATATCTAATAAAGTCATGACATTTTGATGAAATTTAAGGCTTTCCATTAATTATCTGTCTAATTATTTTATTTAATGGAAAAGCGCTTTTCTAATTAATAAATTTTCATTTTTTTTATTTTTTTGTTTTTTTTTTATGAATGAAGTTACAGTCAAAGTATTATATATTATGTATATTCAACATAGCTTAAGAATAATCCAATGTAAAAGAAATATTTGTCACATGAACAACACTTAAATACTGATGTATGTATCTTGAAGTTGTCAAATAAATATATACATCGATTGGCCTATAACAGTTTTTCATTTCATCCTTATATTTCAATCAAAATTAGCTTTGTGGATATGAAGACCTGCACAACAGCCCATTTTATGACTGAGCTAACTAACTAACAACCATCACGCTATTTCTGAAGGGGTTGGCAGAAAGAATGGACCTCAAAAACAACTCGATCTTGGCACACACTCCTCGCCTCCAGTGTTAAAAAGTTTAAAAAAATATTTTAAATAAAGACAATATTAGCGAAACTCATAGAAATTCTGAAAACAGAAAAATCAGAAAAAGATATGGTCACATCTGGGACTCGAACCCAGGCTTCGGCTTTCTGGGCCGCGACACTACCAACTGAGCTAATGTGTCCCTAAACGATTCGGTCATTTTTAACTGTATCATACTTTGACTAAGAACTACTAACATTATCTTCACTTTCTTAAATCATATTTATCTTTATGTATGATTGCAATATTCAAACCCGAACTAAATGCTATCCAGGTAGTGTCAACATCCATTGACTATGATTTTTCTGTTTTCAGAATTTCCATTGAGTTTCACTAATATTGTCTTTATTTAATCAAATATAACAATGTTATGTTTTACTCTTTAAGTTAAAATTAAAAAGAAATATTTTAAAGATCACTCTTTTAATAAATGGGTGATTGGTGTAATATTTAGATATGGGATAGGTTAATAATACAAAAGCTCTTTAAATTAAAAAAAAAATCATTATTCAAAAATAAAAAATTATTCATAAATAAATCATTATTCAAAAATAAAACCAATTTATTAAATAAACAATTAAATTTGTCAAACTCCCCATTTTAAACATATTTCCCTTTCTTACGTCTACTTTTACCCCATCTCTCTTACTTAGATACCTCTCCCTCTTCCGCCACCGAAGTCGATGTTCTCTTTCCCTCTTCTATTTTATCTTTAAATGCTGTGTAACTCTATAATTTATTTAATATGTCTAAAACACCCCTCATGAAGGTTCAGGTTGAACCGAAACTGGTTTGTTTATGATAAAGAAATAAAATAAAGTTGTGTTCAAACAAAGTTTTATTGAAATTATTAAAAATATTCATCCAATACATTAAGTTGCAAGAATGATTTACCGATGGGCTTCTGAGAATGAGGCAAGTATTTTAAACAAGTGTAGCTGGACCGGAGGAAAGATTATTTAGCAACAAGGTGGGTACAGAAATAAAGCTATTTAAAGTAAGTTATCGGCAGAAAATAAATAATAATAACGAATAATTTAAATTAACGATAAAACTTTAAAATAAATTAATTTTTATTTCTCTATGTGGTAGCCTGTGTTGATGTTAATAATTTTACAAAGTAATAAAACGATAACGTAATATTGGTATTGAAAGAACAATGTCGTTCCGTTAATATTTCAGAAAATGGCTAAGCTGATGCATTACATTGTAAACATGTGGCGTGACCACGTGTTAAAATTTCATTTGAGTTAATATATTTTGGTATTACTAAAAAAGTGATAAGATGAAAATAAAATATATGTGTTTGTAATATATTATGCTATTAATTTAGAAAGGACAAAGATGAAAAACAATGTTGGCAATCCTCGAGTTACATTACATGTTGGCAATCCTCGAGTAACACAATTCATTTATCAATCTTTTTAAGATCTGACTGAACAGATGATTAAATATGACTTAATATATGTTCTGGAAGGCTATTAAATATAAGTGTAACCTGATACAAATAATTTCTTTGACCAAAAGAAGATTTAGTTTGAATTGTCACAAAATTCAGACCAGAGTCAATTCTAGTAGTACGAATTTGCAAATAAAAAATCTACAAAGCGTTTGTATAACATGGAGCTGTTTTACATACATTCACGACATTACATCTCTTATCAACTAAATGAATTGGATATCTAAATATTTTCTTGAACACAACTTTAAGAATCAGTTGTTAAAATATTTCTTTTTTTAAAATGTTTTTCACAGGGAGGGATAAAATTTGAATATAATAATAATTATGATGTGATGAAATCATTTTGTAGTTACTATCATATGAGCTTTCACAAACTTGAACATCTGAGGGACTAAATTTAATGTCAAGGGTGAAAGAATGGACGAGATGCGTAAAAAGATAACATTATTATTAAAATATAGAAATTGAAAGATTCCTGTGAGAATGGAATATCTATATTTAAATGTATTGTAGTAACGATAAGGGAGACTAAAATAAACTAAATAATTAGGTATAATAACAATTGGATAATTAATATAGCATGTATAAACATAGATTATACATATGCAGTCCACACGCGGTAGAAATGAAACCTACCGAAAACTAAAGTAGACAAGATTGGGTAGGTTACGAAGCAGTGCACAAAGAGACCGATAGGGTACGAAGCACTGCACAAAGAGGAAACCGATTATACTATTTCATTCTCTCACAGTCTAAATCCTATAGATGTATGTGTTTGTCTCTTTTTATTGGCGCTATTTTTCGCTTCATCGAGTTTCAGATCACAACGGTGCTAACGAAGTTTTCACTTTAATAAATTTATAACCTACTTTGAAATTCATAATATTTGTGTAAATGTCATGGTTCAAGTGACTAAAAGACAAAGCACAGTACGCGAGCATTGTTCATTTAGTAAGTCTTTGTTCAGTAGAGATAGACAGATTGATAAAAAATATCACACTTAACAAACGATGTACCAGCATGTACCCGACAATCAAAGTAAAACTTGTGGGTGGTACTTTAGTCTCCAATGAATTTTATTTGGTTTTTTTTTTCAAATTAAAAGAAAATAATCTATTCTGAATTATTATTTTTTATTCCAAAATTATATATGTATATATAAATAAATATATATTTTTTTTAAATTTATTTATTTATTGATCTATATAAGGGATGTTTACATTATATTATTCGATGCCTGTCTCGCTAGAGTATACCTATGTTGAGACAGGCGTAGAGTTACGTAATTGAATATCGTAAATAAGAGTATGCCAGAATGTCATAAGAATATTTAAGGTTAAAGACATGTTAATTTGAATACAATTAAAACATATATACCAGAGTATTTAAGAATATCCTAAGAATATTTAAGGTTAGATAGATATAAATTTGAATACAACTAAACATGAAGATGATTAAAAGTGTGGGTAAATCACATAAAGAGAGTTATCTTATAAATGAAGGAAGAGATAAAGTAAAGTACTAAATCCTGTCAAATCTATTTATGGAGTTAGATTATTTAGGATTTAATTATTTTAATTTGTTTTGTATGGGTAAGGACGTATGTAAATTGATATTTCTGTCTATTTGTAATTTATTTTACACATGTTTGCAATAGTGTGACGATTATATTATAATACCTATTATCATTTAATATACATTTTTTACTTCAAATAAGGACAGGAGTTCCTGGTTAGTTTATCGATTCAGCAGATATTCTGTTGAAAAAATCATAACCCAAATTGGGAGGCGGGTATTGGTACCACCGCTCTGGGAACCATTTATTGGATAACCAACACCTCTGCCAATGGTCACCCCAAGTAGTTCGCTACGTTTGGTGACTTAGCAGGGGTGCCCGAGTTCATAGGGTGAGGTTTGTCCAGGTCTTGACGGCCGATGCGGCTGCCTGCCTGCCGCGTGGCGGGCAGGATCGAGAGAGGGAGGGTTGAGGGAGGTCTTTTATCCTCTCCAGCCGGAAACGTTTTTCCTCTCCAGTCATCGTCTTGCACCGCTGTTGGGAGGGATGGATTCATACGTATATTGTGCCTGGACACACTGACCCCCATATTCCTATCCACCCTCATTTCATAAGAGAAATTATTTTCCTCAGGGCCTTCTATGGGGAGCTAATATAAAAAAATAATAATCATTTTAAAATAAATAATAAATTGAATTAAATAAAATTTATGTAAATTACGATTTAGGATAAAAGTCCGGCTGTCCGAAAAGGCAAAGATGCATCTGCTCACCAGCTGCGTAGGGGGCCGGATCGGGAGAGAATAGTTGAGGGAGTCCCTTTGACTTCTCCAGCCGTACCCTCACGGAACATCGCCTTGCACCGTAGAACCTCACCGCAGACTCCTGGACACAGTGACCCTCAGATTCCTACCCACCTTTAATACGATTTTCCTTCTCAAAACTTCCTCTCCTTCCTTTCCTGAATAGTCCATCCACACAACATCCCCAAAGACGACATTGGACCTGAGGGGAATTATTTTCCTCAGGGCCTCCTGTGTGGAGATAAAATAAAATAAAAAAAACCGGGCAGCGTTTTTTCCATTCAAACGTATTCCCGGGTAAAGTTCGGTTTATGGGCGAAATTCCTAAAAATACAAACTAGTTATTTTTATACTAACTATGGGCCGGGGAATACGAATCTGAAAGAATTAGGCGGCGGCAAGCAATATTAACTGAATTATACGACTTTAAAAAAAAATTTTACACACATAGGAAAATGGCCATTTTGGAAGCATTCTGATTCCTAGAAAATCAAACTAGTTATTTTTATACTAACTTTGGGCTGGGGAATCCGAATCTGAAAGAATTAGGCGGCGGCAAGCAATATTAAATGAATTATACGAATTTAAAATTTGCTATAAACAGACACAAAAATTGACACTATCGAAGTCGCAAGAAAACATAGAAAAAGAATAAAGATGTTACACCACATAAAATTAAGTGTTGCCATTAAGCAGTAATATCAATAACGTAAAATAACATGTTTATAATTTAAGTACTTACTTTTTATAAATTTTACTCACTTTTGTATCACAAACCATGCTACCTAAACCTAGCGTAGCCGCTAAACTACTTGAAAACTGGGATGTTTTTTTAAATTGACGCGAGCAGGCGGTATAAAGGGGCACAAACCATGTGACACAAACCTTGCGTAGCCGCTAAACTACTTGAAAACTGGGATGTTTTTTTAAATTGACGCGAGCCTGCGGTATAAAGGGGCACAAACCATGTGACACAAACCTTGCGTAGCCGCTAAACTACTTGAAAACTGGGATGTTTTTTTTAAATTGACGCGAGCAGGCGGTATAAAGGGGCACAAACCAGACGACGAAGATGTGTTTGATTTATAAGGTATGTTCGATGATATTATTGTTTAATGGCCACACTTAAATTGTTGTTTTTCTATGGTTTCTATGGTTTTCATGTGTCAAAATGCTTTTAAAATGGCTGTTTTCTTATGTGTGTATTGAAAATTTAAAAGTCGTGTAATTCAGTTAATATTGCTTGCCGCCGCCTAATTCTTTCAGATTCGGATTCCCTGGCCCATAGTTAGTATAAAAATAATTAGTTTTATTTTTTAGGAATTTCGCCCATAAACCGAATTTTTTCCGTATTCCCCAATTTCCTCACTGGATTTTTACAATAGGGCAATTTTTTTAATGTGGTGTAGTTGTCGACCACTCGTCCATCAAACCTGGACACTCTGACTCCCAGATTCCTTCCCAGAACTTCCTCTCCTTTTTTTCCTAAATACACTCGACACAGCATCTCTAAAGATGACACAGGCCCTGGGGGAATTGTTTTCTGCAGGACTTCGTGTGTGGAACAATGTAAAAAAATGTGCTCAAAATGCTAAAAATGAAACGAAACGAAATGGTGCTCGCTGGATTTAAGTGATTATATGTGTAGTAAAAACAAGGCAAATAAGCAAGGAAAAAGATAACCAATTACTTACCACTATATCTCTGCGAAGGAGCACACGACACAATCACAATATAGTTACAGTTCTACCGAGATACCTCGAGGTAATTTTAAAACGAATAGAGTACAAAACGACATTATGTACTTCCAGATGGTGATTATATACACAAAAAAAATCATCAACTCAAAAAACACAAAAACAAATGCACTCGAATTTGCACTATTTTTCATGCCGTTGTTCGAAATTTCAAACACTTTCACAGCATCGGTGTAATACGGAGAGGTAAGAACGGATTAATGAGATCCCGGTAGGAACCTAGCACATTCTCATATCAAAACCAAACAACATGTATTAAATTGAATTGAAAAAAAAAAATTAATATGAGGGCTGTCAGTAAAAAGGTCTCCAAGGTGCTGCGGTCGCGAGGAACAATTTTACGCGAGATCCGGGAAAACTGGCGTGTAGCCTAGTTTCCCTACGCCAAATCCACACCACGCTGCACTCTCTGCGACACTTAGTATCGGCGTGGCAGCCGTTCGCAATGAAGTATCACCTGGCGGGTGTAGTGAGTGGAAGCTCCATCGCGAATGGCTGCCACGCCGAGACTAAGCATCACAGGGGGTGCAACGTGATGAGGATTTGACAAGGGGAAACCAGGTTATGTGTTAGACCAGTGTTGCAGAATTGCGCGTTAAATCATTCCTCGCGACGGCCTCTAGTAGTTTCAAATTTCTATGTATGCGAACTAGTATGTACCCATATGAATTTTTACCAACGGATCCCATCAGACTTTTGTAATTCATTTTCAAACCTTTGACCCTGATCCAAAAAAGCTAAATCCCTTTATTTATATTGGTTTAAACCAACATCATATTGACAAGGGTTGAAAAGGTTCTATAAGAAAGTAAAGATATGTGTTGGCACAGTTCAAGAGGTGGGGTGCTTTCCGCCTAGAAAGGAAATGATGTTGATCTTGTGTATTGAATCTATTTGAATGAAGAATTCTATTTCCTGTTTTTTCTACCTGCGTCGCAAGGTTCTTAGAAAATGTATTTAATGGTTCCATGACATTTTATCCCCCGATAGTTGGCCCTCCGGTCTATGGAGGCTATGCCTACGGAGGCTTCAGCACTTATAAGTCACCCAGTAAGGGCAACATTATTAAATTATACTCTAAAATGTAAAATATTGTAAAAAAATAAATAAATAAATGGGGTATGCAGCCGGTTTAGGGGAAATACTGTATTCAAAATTAATAGATTACTTAGGTTTAACCACGTTTATTGTTTATAAAAAACCGAAATGCTTCGTAAGCAAGCATACTTCCTCATGGTTTACTAAACTAATTACAACAATAGATATTGGAGGTTGCCCAACCACTTTCCCATGGCGTTCTAAGGAAACAGATGGTTTCCTCCTTCACCATACACCTCAGGACTCTAATTTTTGTTTATAAAAAATAATAATAATAATAATCTTTATTTGGAAAACAAACAGCTTTACAAAGATGCATAAAAATAAAGAGTGCTAAAATAAAACAGTAAGCCTAAAAACATGTTTTCGCTGATAAAATTTGTTTTTTTTTCGCTGACAAGAAAAACATAAAGAAAAACTAAGAAAAAAATAGTTAAGAGAAGCTAAATTAAACATAAAGAAAAACTAAGAAAAAAATAGTAAGGAGAAGCTAAATACTTAAATAATGCATGATAAAATATAGAAAAACACAATAAAGGGTAAGCTTATGATCTTATAGGAGTATATGGATGATTTTTATGTAATTAGGGAATATGAAAATATATTGCAAATTAGGAAAAGGAATCTGATTAATAATATAATAAATAAATATAAATATGGATGTTAAGTGGTGTGTTGTGATGCATTACATTTATCTGATAGTGTTGCTTTGAATTTGTTGAAAGTTATATTGAAGATGTCTGTATATGTGAGGTGTGTGTTATGATAGTGGCAGGCTCGATGTATGAATTCATTTTGTAAGTAGTTGGTGTTGGAGCGGCTGTTATAAAAAAGGGATACGTTTCTGCCATTGCGACCAGGAACTCTAATATCTATTTTTTGTAAAAGATACGGGGAAGATATCGTATTATTTAGGATTCTGTACAAAAACAATTGATCAGAAATAATTCTCCTACAATTTAATTTCGGGATTTTAAAGAATTGACGAATATCTTCATTTGATTGGAATGCATAAAACGACCGAAAATTTATGTAGGAGAGAAATTTTTCCTGAACACGTTCGATTCTATGAACATATGTTATATATCTTGGATTCCAAATTTGTGAGGCGTGTTCTAGGTGCGGACGAACATAGGTATAATAAAGCAAAATAAATGTATCGAGAAAATAAAATAGTTTTGATGTTCGTAGTATAAATCCTAACATTTGGGTGGCTTTAGTGACAATGTTATTAATATGTAATTGGAATGTAAGTTTGGAATCTAAGGTAACACCCAGGTCCCGAACTGATTCTTTTCTTTTAATATCGACATTGTTTATTGAATATTTAAATATTATTTTGGTCCTATTTCTCGTAAATGATATTGAGTAACATTTATCTATGTTTAGGAACAAGCAGTTAATTTTGCAATATTCGCTGAGATTATTAAGGTCCTCCTGTATTTTTAAGCAGCACGCGATATCATCGATTGGAAGGTATAGTTTCATATCATCTGCATATAAAATTGCCTTGCAGTGTTTAAAACAACTCGTAATGTCATTAATATAGATATTAAACAGGAGAGGACCCAAAATTGATCCTTGTGGAACTCCTGATGTAATATTGACCCAATTTGATTTGAAACCACTTAGCACAACAGCTTGCGAACGGTTTCTGATATATGAGTCTAGCCATCTTAGTAGATCTCCATGGATACCCGCAAGTTTTAGTTTTCTAAACAGAATGGAATGGTTAATTTTATCGAACGCCTTGCTGTAATCTGTATAAATGGCATCAGTTTGAATACGCTTATCCATATTATGAAGTATAAAGTTCGTAAAACAAGCTAAGTTAGTAGTGACGGATTTACCGCTTCTGAAGCCATGTTGGTGTTCACTAAGAATGTTCTTTAATGCGTTGGAGATTTGGTCTGCTGCAAGTTTTTCGAATAATTTTGAGAAAATTGATAGTTTGGATATTGGCCTGTAATTTTGTACAAGATTTCGCGGACCGGACTTGTATATTGGGGTTACAAATGCTTGTTTCCACATAGAAGGAAATTTACCTGTTTGTAACGAACGTTTAAATAATATTAATAATGGATACGCTAAATTCTTTGAGCATTTGGAGATAAATATAGGTGGAATTCCATCTGGACCAGCACCTTTGCTAGAATCGATTTGGTTTATGTACTTCAAAATTAGATCATAACTAATCTCTAAATCACTAATTTCGGCAACGCTGTGGTCTGCATGAGAGTTTACATTGGGGACATCACATTTCTCGTATACTGAATAAAAGAACGACGAGAACAGCTGCGAAATTTCTTGACCGGTATGAGCAATTTCGTTTTGATAATTCATAGTACTAGGAATGGATGATGTCGTACGTTTAGATTTTATGTACGAAAAGAGAGATTTAGAATTTCGATGAATATTCCGTTCTGCATTGAGAACAAAATTTTGGTGACACTCTTTGGACATATTTTTTTGCCTTATTCGTAGAATTGAGAAAGCTTCGTAATCAGATGGATTATTATATTTCTTGAATTTCGATAGATATTTACGTTTTTCTCTTGTTATTTTAATGAGGGCAGGTGAGTACCATGGTGGATACTTTAGTACTTGAATAAATTTGCTAGGTATAAATTGATTTATAACAATGTTTAATTCATTATAAAATGTCTCGATTGCTATATCTATATCAGTGTTATTAAGTTTTGTAGGCCAGTCAATGTTAGATAAGTGAGTATTGATTTCATCATAGTTTCCTTTGGCGAATATGTATTTTTGAGATTTGTTATGTACAAGCGTGGATAAGATATTGAAAGGTAAGTCAACATGTAACGCTTTGTGGTGTATGTCTTCTGGAACTAAAGGTAATTCAGGCAATAAGACTTTCAGATTTATATTAGATAAGATAAGGTCTAGTATTCTTTCATTAGCATTAGTGAAACTATTAAATTGTTGTAGGCCAGAGAAAGACAGATAATCTATGAACTGTGAACTAATCGTGGACTGATATTCTTCAGGAATAAGATATGAGTTATGATCATTTAGGGTCCATTTAATTTCCGGTAAGTTAAAATCACCAAGAATTATGAATTTATCATCCGGCAAAGACAACATTTTTTGATTAAGTTGCGTGGAGAAATTGAGCAATTGAGAATTAAATCGAAGATTTCTAGGAATATATGCTGAGCATATATGTATGTTATCCATTCCACCTTGTTCCGAGGGCACCCGAATTGTGATCCAAATATCTTCATCAGTCAATTTCCAGTCATTAACAGTTGCGTTAATGTAGCGTTTTACTGCTAGCAGTGTGCCACCTCCTCTTGATTGACCTGTGTCAGCATAGTTTCTGTTGCGGATAAATACGTCATATCTAGAGTCAAAGAGTTCACCACTATTAATGTTATCATTCAACCAACTTTCAGTAATGCCTATTATATCATAGTCACTACACACAATATTTTTAAAGAAGATGTCAGTTTTAGTACGCAATCCTCTTACATTTTGATAGTAAATAGTGAACGCCATTAGAGGATTATATTAACCAATTTTATAAAATAAGTATGTAGATGATAATGATGAGTAAGAGGATTCGAATTATATAGAGTGTAGAGAAATAAGCTCGAGACTATCCTAATTAGTGATAAAAAATAAATTAATAGTTTTTTCCATGGTTTACAAAAAGTATTCATTAAAAATGTGTTGATATTAATATTAACTAGACTAAATAAGGAAGAACCCCGTCGCAAATGTAGTGGCCGTGTAATTGGTAACACGCCGAATTGTGTATTTATGTGTTGACAGTAAAGACGGTAAGTATTATAGGTGATACAGATAAGGATGGTTAGAATCACATTTAGTGTGGGTTTTAGTAGAGTATGTATATATGTAAATGTCATTATGATGATAAAGTGAGGGATGCGATATACATTAAGTTTAAAGATAAATGTTTTGCTAAAATCTAGATTATAATAAATTCTACAAAAAATAAAGAAAAATGCAAGAACTATGTCATCCTTCCAAGGTCTGCATCGCTTGAGATTAGCTTCGCTGGAGATGTATCGTTTTTTCGAAGAAAAATTTTGCAGTTCCGGACCCATACATAATGAAAACCCTTTTCTTTGGCGTATATTTTTGTTTTGTTTAGTAGCACCTTATTTGCAATAGTAAGGTGCTCGTTGATAAAAAAGCGTTGGTCAGTCCCTGGTAAATTGATTTCCTTTGTGGTAGTTGATTTCTTCTTTCTAGAGGCTGTGATTATCTTGTTTTTTATATCAGATGAGACTTTCATGATAATGGGTTTAATTTTATTAGATTGGGAATCGCGAGGAGAGACACGTGTAATAAATTCTATATCATTTTTTAATATTTTCACATTTAAGAGTTCGCTAATGGATTGAGCAATTTCATAAAGATTCTCTCCGTTTCTCTCAGGAAGATTTCTTATTTCGATGTTGTTTCTTCTGTCATATTGATCACGCCTCAAGTTGTTCTCTGTCATTATGAGTAAAGTAGAATTTATTTCATCAATTTTGACTTCAAGTTTATTAATAGTAGCATTTTTTTCTATGTGATCATTTTTTAGAGTCACCAATTCATCATGAGTGTCACGCAGGGATTGAACTTCTTGTTGGAGACTGGCATTATCTTCTTGAAGGATTCTCACACATTCCAAGATTTTCTTGTACTGGTCTTTCCATTCACTAGACAGTACGTCTAATTTGTGCTGAACGGCATCAGTTGCAGTCTTGCTTTCAGAGCGCAAAATTTCCAATTTTGACTCGAAAAAGTTGATGAGGGAGTCAGTGTCAATGTTAATAATGGATTGATGCATCGGTGAGTCCAAGGGGCTGGATGTGGCCCCTAGTGGTGAGGGAGAAGTTGCTGATGACGTCAACACTTTCTTTGCACTGCAAACCTTGCCGCGAGATTTAGACATTTTGAATTGAATTAATCGGACAATCAAATGATTTGATCACTCAAATGTTTAGAAAGTCACTTGTTTTATAACTTTAAACTCAAAGATAAGATTTGTGCACTCTTGTAGACTTTGTAAGTATTAATTGTTTTTGTGTTTAATTCGTAGAATTAGTTTATTTAATTAATTTTGCGGGAGCAAAACAAAAACAAGCAGCTGTCACTTTAAAGTATTGTTGTATATGTTAAAGAAGCTACTTTTTATTTAAAATGATTCTAGACCTCCAATTCCAGTCCGGGCATACGTTGTTAGCAGGCAGTATGCGAGTGCGTACGTGTTGTTAGTTATTTATTTCATAGTATCACGTCTCATCTCCGCCACTTGATGTAACTGAAATAAAAGTTTATTAATATGTAGGCAAAATAGTTAATAGAATAAAAAAAATTACATATTATTATGAGATTGTTTGGCTTAACCAAAGCAGCTGAGCTGCAGTCGTCCGGCAGTCCCGCGAGGATAAGCGGAGCCATAAGTCCAGTCGCAAGCGATACTCGGTGTCCGCGCCCCTAAGCCGGCTTCCGAAGGCTTTCGAAGAAATGTTGGGATTAAGAGGGAAATACCTGAAGACACTAGGGATAAAAGTGAGCATCGGGTCACCAGAGGCAGGGCGGAAGGGCACCGGTCCGCTACGGTTGGTCTTCAGGCTCGCTGATGGCGACGGGGGAGGCGTGGGCGGATTATGGAGCGGCTACCTTGGGAGTCATCTCCTCGGTTGTTGCACAGACATAGGTCTAGTCCACCCCGGGGTGTAGGACAATACGAAAATGAGATGGTAGTTCAGTTCCGGCTCCTTGAATGATACAAGTCTAAACACGAAAAACTTGTTGTATGTATCTTAGATTTAGAAAAAGAATACAAGAAAAATGCAAGTGTAGTTAGGATATACGTAAGGTTATTGATAATATATAGTTAAACGAAAAAAAAACAAAGATTTAAAACAAGTAATACAACAATAGATATAGACTTAAAGATGTCAATGGATATGTGAGAATGGGAAGGGGGGTAATATGGCATAATTTACAAAGGGAACAAGTTTAATGATAGGCCAATTAAAGAAGAGCGTAAAAAAGAACTTAAATATAATAAATAAAGAAAAAATATTTTTTTATGAATATGTTATTGCTATAAACAAGGTGTTAAGGGACGTACTTGACTTACCAGTGATTCCTGACATTATTTGGAGTAAAAAATGTAAATGAAATTTTGGTCACCGGTGACATTTTTGATGTTTTTTTTTTCTACAAAAACATAAAAAAGGTAAGATATTGGAGAGTTGGAGGCGGGGTTAGGGGTTTGTCGGTTACTCGGTTGAATGACCAGTAACGACATGTGGAATTTTTTTTTTGTTTGAATTGAAGAAAAAAAAGCATTTAAAAAAAAGTCAGTAAAAAAGCCACCGGAGACAAAAATTTAATTTTCATTTTTTACTCCAAATAGTGTCAGAAATCACTGGATAAAGTAAGTCAAGTACGTCCCTTACTATCCTGTATAATTTGAAATGTTTGTTGTAAAATACATTTTGTTAAAAATTTACCAATCAACCAAATTTACCAATTGTGTAATCTTAGGCGGCCCCTGACGACACAATTATATTGAACAATATTACGATTTGTGTAATATTATTGACCGTTTGGGGTGAATATTGAAGATTGCGCAATGATTAAATAAAAATTAAACTCGCATAAATTTTGTTCAATCATTGCGCAATATTCAACATTAACCCCAAATGGTCAATAATATTGGACAATTCGTAATATTGCTCAATATAATTGATCGTTTAGGTCATCGCCTTATAATTGTAATAATAAATAAACATATTTAAAAAAATTAAAACAAATGTTACTAGATAAAATAACTATCTTTTGTAATTAATTTATATTTTTTTTGGGAAAAAAAGTCGATATGTCTATAATTTGATTAAATGACATGTTTCTGGTTGTGTCTGGTAATTCCTAATGTAATTCCTAATCTGATAATAACAAGTTTAATATCAAGCAAATGCGTTTCCAACCAATTTATGAGAATATCACAGTAAAGCCATTGCTAAAAATACTTCCAATACCCTTTGATGTGGAAAAGTTACATGTTATGTTATGTGATACTTAACCAAAAATAAATAAGATCAAATTTAACACAGCACTTAAAGTGTTAAGCGTAAAGTTTTTATAAACCTCATAAAAAGCTTGTTTGGAGCGCAATATTTTAACCTATCAGGCCCCGAATATATTTTGTCGGAATTTCAAAATATTTCCACTTTGAAATAAAATGCAAATACGCGGAATATTTCTGAACCAATCCGAAAACTAAAAACTGTTTTGGAAAGGTGATAAAATACGCTTTAAATTATTATACTTCGAAATAAACATATTTTTTTAATGCAAACGAAAACATTTTTAAAAATGAGTCACCTCATGTTTTGTCTAACTTAAATAACTGATAAACACACTGTTTTATACAATTTAAAAAAAATATATGATTACATTATTTTTGTCGTTTCATGTAAAAATAATTAATAAAAATAATCCTTAATTTTATAATTTTTTTCCGATAGCGGTGGGAAAATTTGGATTTATAATTTTGTGGTTAACTTCTTTATTATTTTATTAACTTCTTTAACTAAACTTAAGATTTGAATATAAAGCACGATGTTTTCTCTTAACATTTAGATAATATTTATCACCAAGGAAAACAACGATTTCTGTGAGACCTTTCCATAATTAAGCCACGATATTCCGAATTTCTGACGTTTTATAACCCATTTCTCTTGAAACTCTAAGTTTTTAAGTTTCTAAAAAAATGTATCTTCATTTTAAAGATATTTTTCCATTTTCCACCCAAAAAAGGTAATAATATGAAATCCGCTCGACAGAATAAAATCGCAAAGTACCTACGCTCTGAATATTATTATAAACACTTTTTTCTATTATTATAAGCATTAATTATTAGCCTGAAACACTTATCTACATTGAAAAAAATCTCACAAGAAAAGATACAGGCCGCCAACGGGACTCGAACCCGCGTCCTTCTGATTTCCAGTCAAATGCTCTATCTACTGAGCTACGTCGGCTTATCTCCTGCCCGCCAAATAATTAAATAATATATTCTAGTGTTTAATTAAAAAATTACTGCTTCCACCTGCAAACAACCAACTTTATTTTTATATGAGAAAGGCATTGTAAGTGTTAAATCTCCCACTAGGTGGCGTCGAGACAAATTATGTCTACTTTCTCGGGAGATTTTTTCAATGTAGATGAGTGTTTCAGACTAAAATTATTACTAATAATAATTGTTTCCCTTTGTGCTTTGCATAAAAATCTTATCTTAAACATTCATTAGTTTATCAATAAAAATAATACATTTCTTTCTGATATTTTACAAGTTATATGTATTGTACAGTGTTTATTTAAATGTTATTTAAGACATTTCCCACGCGATTTTTGCTCTATTTTAAAGGAGTCGTGTTTTATTAAACATTCACAATTTTCGCTTTAATATTTAAAAATGATAGAAATATTTTAACAGCGCCGTCCCTCTAACATTCATAATATGTTTACATATCTCCCATACTTCTTCTTTTTGAGCGCTCACTACCGGGCAGAAAAAATGATACGACAATGATAAATTCTATAAACATTATAAATATGTTCCATTATTTATCTTTTTCTCATTCCTCCAAATTATTTGGTTTTCACAGCATCCGAGAATCTGTCAATATCTGTCAGATAAACTCTTCAGTGAAATCAACCGGTGCTATGAAATTCTTTCTTGAAAACATTTTTCGATCTTGAATCTCTTTTTTGTATGTGTCCCTTTACAGACTCCCACGTCCGTGAAAAGAAAGGCATCCGAGCGTTAAATTAAAAAAACATTATGCCAGGAATCGTCACATAAAATAACCACGAAATCATCCTTTGCTAACTGAAATCGTAAATATATTTTATAATAATAGCATGTCTTCGGGTTTATGGAAGGTACCTACCTAACCGACCATTTTTTAAACTTGCGTTCCAATCATGTTACTAACAATCCATTGTCTATGGATGTTTGGTTTTCAAGTGAGAATTTCAAATTTGGAATAATGGAAAGAAAAATAGTACAAATTCAAGTGCATTTGTTTTGAATACTAAAGAAATTTTGGAACAACCTTGAAAGCAAGTTGTTGGTGTTTTTTGTTAGCAAAATCTCGTTTTAAATTATAATGATGGAATTTAACCATCTCGAAGTACAAAATATCGTTTTGTACTCACTCGTTTTGTTGTGGCGGTATTAGCTCGGGGTATCGCGGTGGAATTATATAACTACTAGCTGGTTCCCGGCATGCGTTGCAATGCCATATTCAAATAAATACATTTTTTTCCCGGAATCACCTTCCCGTGCGTCCCCGTTCCCCTCCCGCGTCTAATACTTTCTTACTTTTCTAATACTTAACATTTTTAAACTCGTGATATCTTTCGAATGGTATTTCCGAATTGAATAATTCAAAAAGTTACATAAAGGTATTGAAGCAGTCTTGAATATGAAGTAATTTATTTTGATAAGGACTCAAACCAAGATACAAATAAAAAGCCTTTTCAAGCGGTGACCTTTTTTTAATTTTTAAAATAAAATAACACTTATTGTGGCATAACTATAATAGTTACACATATGCTGTTGCGACACTTTTTGTAAATAATGATGTGTTCTGCAAAGTCGTAGTACATTATTTTATTCTATCATCAATAGTTTTCGCAGCGCACGCGATGTAAAGAATATTTTAGGTAATTTTTTTACACCTTGGGTTACATTATTGGAGTTTTAGTAAGCATTCCTATTTTTTTTAAATAAAATAAAGCTTATGTCACCCGGGGATAGTGTATCTTCTCAACAGTGAAAGAATTTTTCAAATCGGTTCAGTAGTTTCGGAGCCTATTCAATGCAAACAAAGAAAACAAACAAATCTTACCTCTTTATATAGTGTAGTAGAAGTAGAAGTAGATATTGTGGTTGTATCGTGTGCTCCTTGCAGAGATACAGTGGTAAGTGATTGTTTATCCCTTTCACAGTTAAGATATAAGAACTTAAATGCGAACTTTCTTTTATTAGTTAAAGCTGTAATATGGGAGGCGGGTATGGGTACCGCCGCCCCGGGAAGCATCTATGACATAAACAGTTTCTACTGTCATGATAGGTCATCCCAAGTGCAAGCTACGGCCGGTGACTTAGCATTGATGCCAAAGTTCATGGGGTGAGGTTTGTCTAGGTCTTTGCGGCGGATGCGTCCGCCCAACCACCTGCTCCGTGGAGGGTCGAATCAGGAGATACTTTGGCTTCTCCAGCAGACTATTTCGACCAATTGCCTTACACCACAGTGGGAGAGATGGATTCATACATCCGTGACTTCTGGACACACTGACCCCGAGATTCCTACCCACCCCGCAACTTATAATATTATGTAGATTAATAATAAAAAAATGTTGGTCAATAATACATATTGATTCAGAAATAATGCGTGATACAGAAAAATAAAAGAGAGGAACAATTTTTATGTTGTAGATAATTAGAAGAATAATCAAATATATACCTACGGATTAGCTCCTACGCGATGCTCTTTAAGTACGCAATAACATAAAATAAAAAATCCATAAGATTAGATGTTCTAAAAAATAAGATAACTATTTTAGTTATAATATTACCCTACATTATGCTTTATGTGTATTATGAATGTATATAAACGTTTATGCATGTATTTACTAATATCTTTAGTTGGTCCTTCTTTTTATGTAATAATAATAATAATAAAACTTAGATTCAAAGTCACCCCGTATTACGGTAGGTGCCTTTGTTACACAATATACATCTCACTTAACATCATCTGATACTTGCATGGTCTTTAGTTTTCTATAAATTAAAAGAAAATAATTCTAAAAGCGTTTATTAAATTAAAAGAAAATATTTAAAATATGTAAAACTAATAATAACTTAAAATACAATTAAAACTTGGCATTAACAACAAAAATAATTACGTTCAAACCACAATCACATCTCCAATAATACAATCAATAGCAGCGTCGTTCAATTGTTTCTTCCTTTCTTCGTCTGTCTGGTTTCTGCGGAGACTCCGGCCGGGTTTCCCACCGTTTTTCTCTATCAAGTTGTGAACTTCCTTGTCTAGTCTTTTGTCACTGGAAAAAAAGAAAGAAATTTAAAAATAAATGGAAAGAAACTCGTGTTCAATTGTTTCAACCACTTGCGTACTTGGCCCAATAACTATGGATAGCATCTTCAATGTTTTTTATGGAAAGCATATTCAATATTTTCTATGGATAGTGTAGGTATTCAATATTTTCCTTGGAAAACATATTGATGGTTTTCCATGGATAGTATGTTTAATGTTTTCTGCTGAAAGCATATTTAGTGTTTTCTGTGGATAGCGTATTCAATATTTTCTATGGATAATATATTGATGGTTTTCCATGGATAGCATGTTTACTGTTTTCTGTTGATAGCATATTCAATGTTTTCTATGGATAGCTTAATAAATATTTTCTTTGGATAGCATATTCAAGGTTTTCCATGGATAGGGATAATATATCTAATGTTTTCTGTCGACAGCTTATTCAATGTTTTCTGGGGACAGTTTATTCAATGTTTCCTTTGGAAAGCATATTTAAGGTTTTCCATGGTTAGGTATAGCATATTTAATGTTGTCTGTGGATAGCTAATTCAATGCTTTCTTTGGATTGCATATTTAAGGTTTTCCATGGATAGGGATAGCATTTTTAATGTTTTCTGTGGATAGCTTATTCAGTTTTTTTCTGTGGATAGCTTATTCAATGTTTTTCTTGGATGAGGATAGCAAATGTTTTTTAATGTTTTCTGTGGATTGCATATTTAATGTTTTCTATGGATAGCTTATTCAATGTTTTCTTCCGATAACATATTTAAGGTTTTCCATAGAGAGGGATTGCATTTTTTTCTATAGATAGCTTATTCTTTTCAGTGGATAGCTTATTCAATGTTTTCTACGGACACGATCTTCAAAAAATAGAAGTCGTGGCACGATCAAGTGAATCAGATTCTCAACTCAGACCTTGTCAAGAGTTAGAATAATAGAAAAGTATGTATGAGGCGGTGACAATATGAAAGAAGCAAAAAGTTTGTACCAAGACCGAGTTTTTAGGCAGTCCGTCCTCTCTGCGTACCCCTGCGCGAAAGGCGCGATGGTTAGGTTAGTTAGTTAGTTAACATAACATCATGAAATATCGAAAGACAACATTTTACACGCCTATTTTCTCTCATATTCCACCTACAATGATTTGTGCCTATTGATTCACTGGAATTTACTCAATTTCTTGTAGATTTAGAATTAGATTGGATTAGTAAGAAATCCTCTATGACGGTTACACCCACACAATGCCAATACAATGGATTCATTGAAACACGAAACAGGCGGCGAAAATTAAATATTTTCAAGCTTTTCAAATAAATGTGTAAACTTACGTAATGTACATTCTACAGCAGTAGAAAGAAGCCACAATTAAGCAGAAGAAGCCGATTACAGTTGTGAGGAGACCAATCACAAGAATTCCAAAAAATGTCGATTTCGCTTGTCCTGATATTATTTCTGAAAATTCAAAATAGATTAAAAATATGCAAACACCTAAGCTTTTATTTATTAATTATACTCGTATAAGAGGAACGCAAGCGGTGTTGTATCCATAAAAAAACTATTTCCTATATATATTTCGTAGAGATTTTCCTGATACTAGTGCAAGAATTTGGTTTTTTATGTGAACGCCCCACAAGAGTCTCAGTTGCTCCCGTCTGGAGCCAGTGAGACTATGGTATCCCCAATTGGGGTATCTTGTGAGGCTGCAGGTAGTGGGGACGGGAAAGAAATGCGGAGGAGGAAGGTGGGTAAGTACCTGGCTTTTCAGATCTGGTCACCAAACACGGCTAAAGCCATTTCAAGCAAAGTTTTAATTCTGAATGGTGCCGCAAATACGCTAGATATGTATTATTTTTAAATAAATTAACTGTGAAATAACACAAATTAATCAAATAAAATTTATTTGCCGACACCGGGATTGGATCCCGTGACCATCGGTTGGCGAGTCAAGAGCCTTAGCTGCCGGCCGTGCGGCCGTCGTTAATATAATATAACAATGTCATGTTTTAGGTGTTTTTATAATTAAGTACTTCTTTTAAGAGTTAAAATCCTTCAAATGCTTGAACGCCATCTACAGACATTCAGATTTTGACAGTGTATTTTTAAAAAAGCAGATGTTGAAAAAAATCTCATAAATCGTTCTAGTTTTGGAGGAAAAAACACGGGAGCACAAAACTTCGATTTTGACAATTCATTTAGATATAATCAACCTTAGGTGCAGTTGTCCCTTTCGCTCATTATTCGGTGATAGTGACGACAGCATTTTATTGAAATACCTGTTATTTAAATTTCTTGGCGGCCGTGTTTCCTCTTAAAGCTATGTTACACGTTTTCGCCCTTTCTATCCCGCAATCCCGCGGGATTTTTAAGGTGTGGGATTTGAAAACCCTAGTAGAGATAGACTGACTGCGTGGAAGAAAATTGGAGCAGGATTGATAAGAATAGAAATAACGACGATAGAAAACAAACGCATTTACCAAAAGAGTTGTATTTTTCTTCCAAAAGTGAAGTAAGATTTTGCTTGGGAATGCAAGCCAATATAGTTTCATTGTACTCGGTGTATCTGAAAAAAACAAACAAATAAAATATTATGAAAAGTCTAGACATTTGCAAATCGATTTGGCACAGCTTTCCAGAATAGCACAGCCATTATAAACCCTCGTGTTTATATTTTGAAAACTGGTTGCCAAGTGGTGGGAAAAAATATATATTTTGCTTATAAACAATGCATCGTGGACCTTAGGTCATCCGCTACTATTTGCGGGGAATTTATTTTGATTTTCAACGCAAACAATTCTAAAAAAGTGGAGTATCGTAAAAATAATAATGGTTATCAAGTTTAATTTGTTCGGCGTTATTGTTTTTTGTATTTTCAGTAGTATTATTATTAAATTAATAAAAAACTGTACATTTATAAACAAGTTCTGCATAATTATTATTATGCGCTACAGATGTTTCGCTTTCTGAAGGCTTCTGAAGAAATTTTGATAATGCCTTTAGAAGGCGATACAGCTGTCATGTGTAACAATAATTACACTGCAGAATATGTTTAATATGTAAAATAAACTCTAATAAATAAATAAACATATAAAAGAAAGACTTAGAAAATTTATGAGTACATCTTAATAGTGTTACTTTTTATCTGTTTCTTTAGAAATGTAAAAAATCGTATATTATTTCTGTAATTATTACTTTTATAAAACTAAAATTATATATTATGTGTAAAGGATTTTGTTCAGTCGATTCCGTTTAATTGGAACATTTTGTCCCAAATAAGCGGTTGTCCAAATAGCTTTTTTAATATTTTTACATGGCTCAAATGCGAGCGTCCATCTTTGGGCAGATGTGTAGTTGATAGTGGTATGCTACGTATGTAGATGCAATACCGTGTTTTCATCCTGATTGTACGTGTTCGTGATTTATTCCCAAGTCCTTGGAGGACCCAAAACGCACAGAGCACGCCTAATTACGGAGGCAATTGAAATTCACAAAAATCCCATTCATATTAAGTAAACACGATGGGCCAAGCTCAATAGCTCTTGGTATTCGATAATTGACGGCTACACCAAAACTAAACTCAGAAAACCATTTTAAATTATACTGTATATCTGCTCGTTTAGGATAGGAGGCAACATATTATTTAATCTATGTACATGAACCCTTAAGCCCTTACGATGGACACTGCAAAGCTTTCCGAAACGTTGGCTAAAGAAGGAGGTAGCGTAAAACGGCATAATACCCCAAATATAAATCGTGGTAATACTTTACTAACATCGACCACCATAACACGGACATCAGCCTAGCATGGTGGTCGAAAAATCCGCAAATAATGTAACCATAATATGCAATGAATAAAGAAAAATTTTAAAAACTTTTAGCCGTGAAAATCTGAAATCATATCAAACAATCTACATGTTTTAATATCAGTAATCCAAAAAATTACGTCAATCTACTGTCAACCGAACAAAACTCTACGATGACGAATGTTGGCGGACGGCGTGGGCGAAGTCTACTGAATTACTGCAGAATGAACTCGGAACATCCGTAACGCTGCACATCCATCCTTTACTTAGAATTTATTCATTTTTTGGTGTTTAATTCGTAGAACTCCATTCATTTTTTATTTTTATTTAATTAATGTATATTTTTTACCATCATTTATAAAAGCCCGAAAAAGGGCGTTATTCAAAAAAAATTATAATATTTAATTAAATGAAGATAATATTAGCGATTCTCAATCGAAAATCTGTGGACAGAAAAATCAGAAAAAGATATTGTGTTACGATACGCCCCTGAAGCGAGTATTTACGAGAGCACAGAGCGCAGCGAGCCCACAGCTGGCCGCCCCTCTCCCCGCTCCGTATCCTGTTTCCCCTTGCCTCTCCCCGCCTGCCCTGCCACGCGGCAGCCCGCTTCACTCTCCACAGACGAAATCCGAGCGCCTTGGAGAACGCACGCTAGCGGCTCACTGTAGCCGGCGGACCCAATTCAACGGGCCGCGATGTATTATTGAAGTACCTTTGTGTATAATTGGCCTTTTGCCGCACCATAGTTCGGTCTATTTAGACTATGATAAGTGCCTGATGAAGCTGCCACATGAGACGAGGTTCCTGCCTACCTACATGTAAGCTGTATCTTGACTTCCTCTTTAAATGTTGTCCGTAATTCAGTGAAATGAGGGCCCCCGTGGAAATCACGACTCGGAGGGTTTCGTTTTGAGAGAAATTCAGAGAGAGTTAAACACTTTAGCTAGGTTTGTGTAATTTGCATTTCTTGTAATTGAATTGTACTGTAGAAACCTATGTATGTGTTTGAGCTTACAATACATGTCTAAACGATTTAACATTGTTATTATTCTGCTACGGCGGGAGGATTGTTGGCCGGTGAGGATCCCGTGGGTCACCGAAGGATGGAGAGAAGTTCCCTAGCCTTGAGCTGCCCACTCCCCTGAATAGAGAGTACCCATGTCCCGCTGAGAGCTAGCCAGGGACGTGTTGGTGTGCTGATGTTGGTTTAGAAGCCGACATCGGGGTACCCTAACAATTGTCGCCCGATCGTGGGGCTGGAATTTTTTTTTTTCTCTATCTCGATCACTTTGCGGGACCTTCCTCTGTCAAAATCCTTCCCGCACAACAACTATTTTGTAAAACATTAATTATGCCTTGTCATTCTACAGTGAATCCTGTGAAAAAACCACAGAAACCAATATGTAAATCAGATCCATAACAGATCTGATTGTAATAATGAATTAAATCGCATTTGAAACGGCCATTTTGAGTAACCCGAAGCGCCACGAGTCTGATTGCGCACGCGTCTCCAAACGGCGGGCGCGTTAGCAACAGCTTATTCCCGCTCAAATTCCAACGGCTTTTGTCCCAAGCGATATTTCGGATTGCGCGCAAATGCTTTGTTCCCGCCCAAGCGACTGTTGCTAGGCTGCGTTTTAAATCCAAACCGTTTTTTTTATGACTGAACTGAGACACCAACGGAAATCATTATTATAAATTTGATTCTGGAACCCCAGTTATTTTGCGAATTCCTTAATGAAAATTTCGGACTTACGTATTTTTATTATTTCTGCACAATATACCAATTGGCCCACTTGTGTCTGTCAAATTAGTACAATTTAATGTTTCTCCAAATGGACAAAATAATGACTTTCTTTCCCCATTGTACATTATAGGTACTGTTTTTTTTCAGCATAAGTGAAAGTGAATTGTGTTTTTTTCCTTACATAAGTGAAAAGTGGAATAATAATAAAACCAATGACTGATCCCATGAATAAACAAAATAATTTTAATATGGTTGGATGCAATAAACCCCATATTCAGTCATTTTCATTCGGAAGTTTGTCCTGTATTTGCCAGAAATGTGCCTTTTGGGAACTTTAGTGCCTTTCTCAGTGCAAAGTGTTTTGTGAAAATAAAAAACCTGTTTTCTAAAGGTCAGTCCTGGAAAAATTTTTCTAAAATAAATAAATACTTGTGAATTTCACAGTTTTCTCAAAAGTGATCAGTGAAATACAAAAACCTTTACCACTAAGGCCTTTCCACGCAAAATTTTTTCTCGTCTGCCCTCCTTGACAAAAATTCTGGTGTCATGTATACAAAACACATTTGGAAGTGCCAACAGTGATCACCAAGTGAAAAGTGCCTCACAAAAATTAATTTTTGCGCTTTCTAAAGGAAACCCCTGGCCAATTTTTTTTCTTCTCCTAACCACCCAGGAAACTCACAATGGAGAACAATCAAGCTATTACATCATCCAACTTGGGTACCATTCCCAATGTGCATAGTTTATCCAAAGCCCACTTACAAGCTGCTTTAAGGGATAGAGGACTCTCGCCATCAAGCAAATCTAAATCTACATTGAAGGCATATGCACTTTTATTCAACAAAAAGTACATTAGGAGAATAAATCTCGCCCCCTCCAACGAAAATAATTCATGTTCGGCTACGCAAGTTTTGGATAATCTTGACAAAGAACCTACGCCGCATGTAATGATAAAACAGGACGTCGCACCCATCTTGACACAGGACAAAACTTACGATTTATCCTCTTGGAAAGTCAAATATAATGGCGTCTCCGATGTGCTGGATTTCATTGACCGTATTGAAGAAACGGCTACAATCAAAAATATCCCATTCGAGATTCTACGGAGAAACTTTATAGAACTCATCTCCCCAGAATTAATTCCGTGGCACCGCATCCAAAAGACTAAATGCAAAGATTGGAATAAACTCAGAGCTGCCCTAATCTCTAGCTTTGGAAAAAAGGAGGCCCAGCACCGGATCAAACTATCTCTACTATCTATTAAACAACTAGTAGATGAACCTGTGGCTACATTCATAGAAAGGGCTGAATCCATCAACATCAAGCTTTCACATCCTGTTCCGGAAGCTGAACTATTACCAGTCATAACTGATGGCCTTTTAAGCAAATACGAGAACATCATCACCTCACAGAAAATTGCATCCCTGGCCCAGCTAAACGAAGTCTGCCTCCTCCTGGAATCGTACCAGGATAGGAAAAACATAAAGAATGTGTCGAATAATGTGGTTGTGCCAAGCCGTTCGTCTGGTTTAAAGCCAGAATTCGACAACAAAAAAGTGTGCTCCTTTTGCAAAAAAGTAGGCCACCTGGCCGCTACTTGTTTCAAGCAAGCAAGACTTCTGGAATCCAAGGAACCCCGAACATCCAAGAGACACCACTCTAGGGACCGCTCTCCTCCACGCGACGAACTGCGCAACATTTTCAAGAGATCAAGGCACAATGCAGAAAGGTTACAAAACCCAAGCGATGTCAGACCTCAGGTGGATTTCTCCAAGCCCCCACCAAATTTCTACATGAAGAGGCCAAAAAACTAAATAATAACCTCTCAGGCACCCATTCTGAACCAAGGTCTAAAGAATGGACTGATTGGTTATCACACATTAAGTATTTTAACCAGACCTTAAATGTTTCCTCGGTTTGTTGCAAACAAGCTAAAGATGGGAGACCCTATGCTCTTTTCTCTGTTAACAATGTGCCCTTTTCCGGATTACTTGATAGCGGTGCATCTGCCAGCTGTCTTGGCAACAATGCTCACCTGCCTTTTGTTAACAGTGATTTTAAAATTTCGCCACAAACAACACACCTGACGACTGCGGATAATGTTTCCCAGCCGGTCATCGGTACCCTTGCACTGCCAATTAATTGTAACAATAAAATAATTACAATCAATTTTCTAATAGTGCCCTCTATATCCCAGAATTTCATCCTTGGCGTTGACTTCTGGAAGGCTTTTAACGTTGCTCCCCAAGTATTTAATACTCTTGGCGAAACCTCCACTGCTGCTCAAATTAGTGAGATCCGCACAATAATACCTCACGAAAATTTAAGCACGGACCAAGCTCTCCAACTAAAGGAAATGGTCAATAAATTCGAATCAATATCTTTCGAAAAATGTGGATTGGGTTTGACAAATTTGGTAGAACACCACATTAAAACCAATGGCCCACCCATAAAGCAACGTTATTACAACTTAGCCCCCCAAAAGCTTAAACTTTTGGAAAAAGAACTTGATGAAATGTTAAAAATGGGTGTGGTGGTTCCCAGCAGAAGTGCATGGACCAACCCAACTCTTTTGGTTTCTAAAAAAGATGGCTCCGCACGTTTCTGTCTTGACAGTAGACGTTTAAATTCTTGTACGGAAGCTGACGCATACCCCTTACCTTACGTCCACGCGACCTTAGACCAACTGCGCAACGCCAAGTTCATCTCCTCTGTTGATCTAAGCAAAGCTTTTTGGCAAATACCTTTGGACGCAGAATCGTGTGAAAAAACTGCTTTCGTTGTACCTGGTAGGGGAATGTTCCATTTTAAAAGATTACCCTTTGGTCTAAAGAACAGCCCCGCCGAATTACAAAGACTGATGGACAAACTCTTCGGTCCTGAAGTCGATAACAGCCTGTTTTGTTACCTTGACGACCTCATCATCGTCAGCGACACCTTTGAAAAACACCTATTAATGTTGGAAAAGGTTTTTCAACAACTCAAGTTCGCTGGTTTAACCATCAACTTGAAGAAGTCTGAATTCTGTAAGTCCCGTTTACGTTATTTGGGATTCATTGTCGACGAAAAAGGTCTAAGAACAGACCCCGCTAAGGTGGAAGCCATGGCAAATTTTCCCCGACCCAAAAACGCGAAGGAAGTCAAAGGTTTCCTTGGACTTGCAGGTTACTACAGAAGATTCATCAAAGACTTTTCCACAATTGCAGCCCCCTTAAATAAAATTACCGGCACCCGTAAAGGTGTCAGCAACTTCCGATGGTCTGCTGAAACTGAAGAAGCGTTTACAACTTTAAAAAATGCCCTTCAAAAAGCCCCCGTTCTGAATTGCCCGGATTTTGCACTCTCTTTTACCCTCCACACGGATGCCTCCAACGTAGGAATCGGTGGAGTCCTAACTCAAGAGTTCCCAGATGGCGAACACCCTGTAGCGTATTTTTCCCGTACATTAAATAAACACGAGAAAAACTACGGAATTACCGAAAAGGAGTTATTGGCTGTATTGGATTCTGTTCACCATTTCCGCGGTTACATAGACGGTAGCAAATTTACTGTAGTCACAGACCATAGTAGTTTGAAATGGCTGATCTCTTTAAGTAATCCCTCCGGTAGACTCGCTCGTTGGGCCTCCCGTTTGTCTCAATTCAATTTTGATGTTGTACACCGTAAAGGCGCGGACAATATTGTTCCTGACGCTCTTTCAAGAATTGAATTGGCTTCATTAAATGTTGACACAATTGCCCCCCCTCCACCCACAAAAGATGAATGGTACTTGAAAATCTTCGAAGGTTGTAAAAATAATCAACAAAAGTTTCCTAATTTTATCATAAAAGAAGGACAACTATACCGTAATTGCAAGGCACCACTATCCATCCTCGAGGATTACTCTTGGAAACTTGTCGTTCCCCTCGAAGGAAGAGAACAAATAATAATTGAAAATCATAGTGCTCCCGACTCTATACACCCAGGAACTTTCAAGACGTATAAAAAGATTTCCTTGAAGTATTACTGGCCTGGTCTTTTCAAACAAATTCGCAATTACATCTCTAAATGTGAAACTTGTAAAGCTTATAAACATAGCACGGCAGCACCTGCCGGCCTAATGGGTAACCCCAAACGTGCCGACAGACCCCTACAGTCATTGTCAATGGACCTCGTCGGACCTTTTCCTCGAAGTTATGCCGGACACATGCACATACTTAGTGTAGTGGATGTTTTCACCAAATTCTGTTGGATCTTCCCTTTAAAAAGAGCCAACGCGTCCGCCATTACCAAACTTCTGGAAAAACACATTTTTATACCTTACGGAACACCCAGAACCGTAATTGTTGATAACGGAAAACAGTTTATTGCCCAAGAATTCAAAGAATTTCTTGCCAAATACGGAATCAAGGACATTTATTATAACACCTTGTACACTCCCCAAAACAACACTGTCGAACGTTACAACCAAACAATCAACACAGCTCTAGCTATTCTAGTTGATAAAGACCAACGCACTTGGTGTAAAAACCTAGATAAAATTCAGGCCGCTATGAACAACACTGTTAACCTGGCCACTGGTTACACACCTTTCTTCTTAAAACACGGTATGGAACAAGTCGTCCATGGTTCTCTACATAGGGACACAAACTTTCCTACGTCATCTGCCACCACAAGCAACCCTACCGCAGATTATGCCCATCGCTTGGAAGAACTGTCGGCCATTTACAGTGAAGTCACTGATGCTTTGCTCCTGGCTCACCAAAAGAGTGCGGACAGATATAACTTACGTAGAAAACATGTCACCTTCAATACAGGAGACATAGTTTGGAGAAAGAACAACACACTTTCCCAAGGAGCCATGTACTTCTCTGCTAAGCTGGCACCACGTTTCGTGAAGGCCAAAGTCCTAAGGAAAATATCAGACCTAGTGTACTCCTTGTCTGACTCATCTGGAAAGCACATTGGTAATTACCACATCAAGGACATTGTAAAGTCTGGAAGTGAGGAGTCAAGTAAAACTGCCCCCACTATCTCAGCAAACGTAAAATGATCCAGTATGCTTCACCTTTTTGTAAGCTCACAGAGTCTTACTACGTCAGGCGTGTAATGTGTCAATCACATGCCCATCGTTTCATAAATGAAACAAGTTGTGAATTATTTTGTAAATTGATGCGTACTCTCCTTGAAGTTACTTTCAAATGTTGTTTTTGCACTGTTTTTTCTTTCCCTCACGGCAATTTTTTCTTTTATTTTTTTTCACCTGTTCTAAAACTGATCACTTTGGAACGGAGACACATTTCGAGTTTCAATGTTTGGGAAGTCGCGAGCCCATTTATTGTCTCAACACGTACACTACGCAATGTTCATGCCACGTCATACCCTGCCTTGTCATGTAATTTTGTAATTTTTCTCCTATTTTTTGTTGCATTTTTGTCGTGTGGAAAGGAACTTTCTCACCTATTTATTTTGTTCATGTAAAGTAGTTGACAATTGCCCATCGGCGTGTCGTTCTAGAAGTCGGGTTTTGTAAATTCCAAAGTGTTAAATTCCGACTCAGAACCAGTTAACTATCTTTACAATTTGTCCTTTTATTTTGTTCATCATGAGTTGTAAAACCTTCCGAGGTATCTCTAGCATGAAAATCAAACAGTGGTTACTTACATAGTCGCCCCTCGTGTATATAAGTTTTTTTCAATTTTTTCCTCTTAAATTAAAAATTGATGGCGTCCTACCCAAATTCATGCTCTTGTACCCAAATTGGATATCGACACGTCCATTTTGGAACTTGTATTTATAAAACCAATGTTTGGTCTTTATAACCCTGTATATAAATCAATTTGGCTCGTTTCAACTAAAGTACGTAAAACCGAATCATCCGGTCTTTGGTTGTTATAACAAAGCCACTGCCTTTTTGTTATTTTGTTTTTTTGCTTGTACGTTACGTATGTCTTATATGACACGTTTCAACCCTACGAGACAGGTTAAATAAAACCTTATGGTTATCCTGATTTTGGAATTCACAACTTTTAGGTGTCCATTTAACCAAGTATTTGCAACCCAAATTGCACATAACCTGGTATGTTTGTAACTGCACAAAGGGTATGTAAAACCGTAATTGGTCCCTTTTCTTTGGTCTTCCTCACTGCAGGTTGCCACAACAGACAGTATGTAAAACCATTATAGGTCTGTCTTTGTTTTAAATACTTGGTGTAAGTAGAATTATACTCTGCCATCACCCTTGTATTTTGTAACACATGAAGTAGCATCAAATTGTCTATCTTCTCTGTCGTACGCTCTTGGGCTACGGAGTTAGTTAATCTAACGAATCTTTATAAAATGTGTTAAAATCAAGCATCGTTAACGTTTATTGTGTTGTATTTAAACGTAATCCACCGTCATAGGAGAGATCCTTAGAACATCCACCGTCATAGGAGAGATCCTTAGAACATCCACCGTCATAGGAGGGATCCTTAAAATACCTGCCACGATACGAGAAGTTCGTCATAATCACTTTTACTCATAGCTAAATGTTATTGAGTTGGTCGTGTGACATATTTGTCATGAGCACCGTTTTGTACAATCTATTTTGGTCGTGTGTCATTCATTTGTCATGAGTACCACCCTTTCTGTACAATCTATTTTGGTCGTGTGTCATTCATTTGTCATGAGTACCGCTTTTGTATTTTGGTCGTGTGTCATTCATTTGTCATGAGTACCGCTTTTGTATTTTGGTCGTGTGTCATTCATTTGTCATGAGTACCGCTTTTGTATTCTGGTCGTGTGTCATTAATTTGTCATGAGTACCACTTGTATGTATAATTGTGTACAACCCTTGTACACGAGACGTGGAGACGTTAAAACACTTACCGTGATTCGTGCGAACGACATAATATCGGCCTTGCCATCTTCTTTAAGAGGCATTGTATAAACTCTTGACTTCTGTCTATAATTGAGTTTTATCTTGTATGTACTTACATGTTTTTGTACACTATACGTGGAGACGTTAAAACACTTACCATGATTCGTGCGAACGATACAATATCGTGTGTCATCTTTTATGATGCAATTTGTGCCTTTTTTGCATAACTCGTTGTCTGGGGAACGGATAAGAAAACCCCCAGGTTTGTGAAATTGGAGCAAGGGTCTGTCTTTTCTCACAATCACGCAGGAGTTTTTAAAATGACCCCTAATCTTTTGCCCAATACACGCAAAAGATTAGTCTCTTTGTTAATGTGTATTCAAATTTCTCCTCATCCTTTTAACAATTGTAAAGAGTCAGGAAATCTGCTGGTTGATCATGTTTCATTCTCACATGGAGTTTGAAGTGGAAATTAGTCCAGTCTCTAGCAAGTTTCGTCACTCAACTCCTTTCCTTTTCCTTTCCTTTCTCCTCACCATCATGTTCTCAGGTATATGTTATGAAGAGGAAAATCTGTTGTTAACCATAATTCGCCCTCACTGGGAGTGCGAATCGGTAAATTAACCAATTATCAGCAGGCTTTCTCCCTCACTCTCTGCATATGTCTCACCTTTTGTTCTTTTTCTCAATTTCACGAAACACATTCATGAATGTTGGATATGTACGATATGCACTTGGCGTACCGTCTGTCTCCTTTTGACAACCTTTATTCATGAATTGGTTTCTCTGCTTTTACCGTGACTCATTCACGACTTCTTTGTCTTGTTCGTTGAAATTCTACAAAAATGTTACCACCTTTATGTTAACATAGGCCATGGAAGGCCGGTTGTTTTTTTAACCAAGACATATTGTCACTCGGCAAACGCCAAGTCATCCTGGTAAAGGAAAATGTTCATGTAATCACAATTTAGTTAGAAAACTCTCTCTTCGTCACTCTCTGGGTCGGTGGTTAAAACTTTGTTTATTTCATAATCTGGACACATTTTGTTTCTCTCCAAACCTTTTCTTCATTGGTCCCTAGGCAGGTAAACTTCAAGAATTTTGCTCTAATAATAATTTCTCCCGGATTAAAAAGAAGCCCAGGCGGATGTCATCACCAACAGCCAAGCTGAGCTCCACTTCCTGACAGCACGCGCTGTGGTTACTAGGTCCCTCCTGCTGCCATTTTTCTACGCATTTGTTCCTGAAAGCACAGACCATACCGCCCATATGTATGTTGTTTTGTCGTGCCACAGCAAGTTGAGTTGTCCCACTATACATTATGACACTCTGAACCACCTTTTGGGCACGCTAGCTCCTAGGTTTGTTCTTACTCTTGCTATCAATGCCAACCATGTCGTCTCTTGCGCTGTCATGCAGTGACGCATATATCGTCATGTGTAAACCATCATTACCTTGACCTCCAGTATTCGCTGAATGCGTACCAATACAAGTTATGTTGAGCTACATTATGCTTCAATAACCATTATATACGATCCGTGTTTACCTTAATAACACTTAGGATTCGTACTGGCATGTCTGCAGACACTGGATTCTCCTCTTCAATGACCTCTGTAACCATAGTCGCGGCACAGCAACCACAGTCCCCACTTCGTGAACTTCGACGTTTTCGACGAAACCAAGTGTTTTCTAAGGCCCAAGTGTACTTCTGAGTGTTATCTCAAAGGGGTCTGATTACAGTGATAATGTAATCCTTAGAATCTGTGAAACCACGTCCTCCTCTTCGAAATTCTCCGAAACCAAACAAATCCACGCTTCGCAAACTTAGCTCCCAGACCAATGAAACCTTAGAATCACACAGGCATTTTTGTTCTTGTTGTTTTTTTTTGTTCTTCAATTGTACAAATATGAATTGTTATTTTTCAATTGCATAACCATGTATTGTTATTTTTCAATTGCATAACCATGTATTGTTATTTTTCAATTGCATAACCATGTATTGTTATTTTGTTCAATTGCATAACCATGTATTGTCATCTTTCAATTGCATAATCTTGTATGTTGTTTCACACCATGCACTTTCACCAAAACTGTTCTTTTCCAAACATTGTATGTACCCCTCACCCATTCCCTACAAACATTGTGTCCTAAACTATAACATAAATTGCATGTTCTAGCTAGGCATCTCTCAAGCAACGAATCTCTCAAAAACCCCAATGGAAGTTTAAGAGGATTTTTTTTTCCTACAGCTCCATTGCCACGTCGCTTTTTTTCCAAGCGCGGGGGGAAGTGTTACGATACGCCCCTGAAGCGAGTATTTACGAGAGCACAGAGCGCAGCGAGCCCACAGCTGGCCGCCCCTCTCCCCGCTCCGTATCCTGTTTCCCCTTGCCTCTCCCCGCCTGCCCTGCCACGCGGCAGCCCGCTTCACTCTCCACAGACGAAATCCGAGCGCCTTGGAGAACGCACGCTAGCGGCTCACTGTAGCCGGCGGACCCAATTCAACGGGCCGCGATGTATTATTGAAGTACCTTTGTGTATAATTGGCCTTTTGCCGCACCATAGTTCGGTCTATTTAGACTATGATAAGTGCCTGATGAAGCTGCCACATGAGACGAGGTTCCTGCCTACCTACATGTAAGCTGTATCTTGACTTCCTCTTTAAATGTTGTCCGTAATTCAGTGAAATGAGGGCCCCCGTGGAAATCACGACTCGGAGGGTTTCGTTTTGAGAGAAATTCAGAGAGAGTTAAACACTTTAGCTAGGTTTGTGTAATTTGCATTTCTTGTAATTGAATTGTACTGTAGAAACCTATGTATGTGTTTGAGCTTACAATACATGTCTAAACGATTTAACATTGTTATTATTCTGCTACGGCGGGAGGATTGTTGGCCGGTGAGGATCCCGTGGGTCACCGAAGGATGGAGAGAAGTTCCCTAGCCTTGAGCTGCCCACTCCCCTGAATAGAGAGTACCCATGTCCCGCTGAGAGCTAGCCAGGGACGTGTTGGTGTGCTGATGTTGGTTTAGAAGCCGACATCGGGGTACCCTAACAATTGGTTCCACTGGGACTCGAACCCAGGGCCCTTTGTTGACATGACAGGAGCTCTACCAACTGAGCTATTGAACCCATTTCTAATTCGGTCACTTTTAACTGTATCATACTTCGACTAAGAACTACCAACATTATCTTCATTTTCTTAACGCCCATATTATTGGCTGCTATCTTTTAAATCGCTATCCATATATATTTTTTTGCTATTGGATAAATAATTATCCAGACACTATCTAGATAGCATTTAGTTGAATCTTGCAATCATATATAAAGATAATTCCATATGCTAATATTTAGCAGTGGGGTAATATTTTTATGCGAGATATTTTTGTGTAGCTGAAGTAGTGATATTTTTTCATAATTTTTTTAAATGGGGGAACAGGGAATTCTTGGAATATGTTTATTGTTGCATTTTTATAAGAATTTTTTTAATTGTTTCGAGTGGGAGTTGAAAAAATAATCAAAATTTACGCACTTGTCACAATCACACCTCTTCCCTCCGTACGTGAAATTTCTACAGATCTGCCTGTGGTCCACACACTGGTCTTCAAACCAGCATTCTTCTCCGTAATGTACTTCTGTTGAAATCAAAAAAATATTAATATGTACATTGGTAAAATGAGAATCCTCCACTCCACCTCTTCCCAATATCTTGTGGCTAGCGAACACAGAAGCAATTTCCAATAGCAGAGGCGCCGATTGACACCGGTCCCCAACAGATAAGTCGAAGGGATTCATTCCGGTTCCGATTGCCGTACATCCAACTGTTCGCGAATCGCTACGGTGTTCGCTGTCCACTTTGTCATAAAATAATCTCTATAATTTAACTTAATTTAATGTGTTTAATATTGTTAAATAAATTTGTAAGTACGAAATAGTTTTATTCAATACATTAAATCACCTATCCCAAAACAACGAATATTAAAAAAAAATCCGACATTTTTGTCAATTAAGCTCTTTGACCATCGATTTCATTTGTGATTAAATCTATGGGACATCCATGTTCAAATTCCAAATAAACATATTCTGGGATGTTTGAAAACTGATTGATTTGATGTCATAGTAATGTCGTAGATATCTACAAGTACAGATTTTACGACGAGTTTCACCAGTTCGGCTGTGATGCAATCTGACATATATTGTGTTTCCTAGCTCGAACTGCTCAACCGGAGAACTACATATTATGATCACTCCTTACTCTCCCAAAACACACCACCAGCGTCCCCACAGACGAAGCAGGCCCTAGACTCTAGACCACCAACAAGGTCGATCAATAAGGATTGTATCGATAACTGTCGTAACTTCTCATCGTTCCCTAGCATGATTGCAGATCACCAACAAATAAGTAACAGTATATGAATAATCGTTATTAATATATTCGTTAGCGATCTGCAGTCATGCTAGGGAACGATGAAAAGTTATCGAAAGTCATCGATACAATCCTTATCGATTGACAGGGCTAGGGATCTTGATAAAATCCTATTGGCCTCCCGTTTAGAATTCAAAAACAGATATTATTTAGTTTTTGGTCCATCTTTAATTTATTTATTTTATTTTTATTTATTTATTTATATGCATACATATTACAATAAGTTAGAAAATTATACTTTGTCTGTCCAACTGGGAGGGATACCCGTTTCAGGACAGCCAAATTGTATATTCAGTTCATAATATTTTTAACTTGTGAATGGTTTCTTTCATAGGATATCTTGAAAGAAACCATTTATATACTCAATATATTATGACAAATGATATATAAATACTTTTTTTTTTTATATACGTAACTTTTTTATATACGTCACTTTATTTGTTCTATTTTTTTTAAGAGAAAAAAAAACTAGAACAAATAAAGTTATGATGGAAATAAAAACATATACATGAAATAAAGATATGAGCAAAAAAAATATATATAAATTTAAGTACAGTGAGATATGTGTTATCAATAAGTTACGATAAGAAAGAATACAAACATAATATAAAAATGTATACAACCAAAATTTAAAGTAAGGTGATCTTAGGTTTACAAAATTGCAATAATAACTTTCAATAACACCTTAGTATGTTTCGAGTTCCAATGCGCCGCAGCGCGCTGTTTCGATGGTACGAGTACCTTCAGTACCTCCCACTGCAAGTTGCAGGAGTTCGGAACTGTGGATTTTTATATTTTAGATATAATATTTTAAATTTACTACATTTAATTACATCAATAATTGTCTTCAGAATAGGTAAATAGCTTCTTTTGGGCGATCACAATTTTGAAATTCTTTCGAGGTCTTTTTGGAGAACATTAACAATTGCATATTAGAATTTACACATTTATATTTATAATTTGCCAATATTTGACATATTAGTTCCCAATTTATTTTTGACTATTTAATTTTAATAAGTACCATAAGTAAGTAATAGAAATAATCCATTTAAACCAGAATATAATTATGACATGACATATGAATTTCCTATGTATTTATATAGATAATTTCAGGACTTATTTTTGAAACGCCTGGTCGTTATTTTACAAGAATTCAAGAACAGTCGTTATATTACAAGGATAAGAAAACAGAGCTAAAGATTTTTTTTTTTTTTTGAATAACATAAACTTTTTAGTACATATTAGGTATGTGAGATTGTGTTAGCATATGTTCGCTCTTGACTCTCCCCATATCTAGAAGCCAATTGCTAACCCATTTCCGTAAAGTGCTTGTATTTTTCGATTTCCATGCATCGGGTATGATGTTGAACAATTTAGGCCCTAAGTAGGAGTATTGTCTTTGGGCATGTGATGTGTTTGTAGTAGGTGGAACCACTGGATTCCTCCCTGCATGGCGGGTGTTGTGGAGATGATCAATGGATGAATATTGGTGTCGGTGTTTTTGTGTATGTAAAATAATTTTTCTTATGTATAGTTGCCGTACATCAAGAACACGTATCTCTTCAAACAATAGATCACTGGGATACCTGAAGGGTTTCTTAAGGATGACCCTTAGAAGTGATTTTTGTGCTTTTGCTAAAGGATCCATTATTGTTTTGGAACAGCCGCCCCATCCCAAGGAAGCATATTCTAGCAATGAGTTGCACAAGGCATGGTACATTTGTTTCAGATCTTTTACGCGAAGAATATTTCTAACAGACATGAATAGATGAGTAAGTTTTCTGATCTTTATGGAAGTTGAGACTATATGTTCGTCCCATCTCAGAGACTTATCTATCATGATTCCAAGATATTTTATGCTATCGACACATTCTAAGTTTAAGCATTTACAAGTGGTTTGGTCATTACAATGGTGTATAAGGATGTTGTGTATTTCTTTTGGTTTTCCTGCTTGTGTTGCACTGAAACGGAGGAATTTGGTTTTATCTAAGTTAAGCGTGAGAAGATTGTTGTCTAACCATTGTTTAACCTTAATTAAACCCACTTCTGCTTTACTGTGAACAACATTCCAGTTTTTGCTTTCAAATAATAAAACTGTATCGTCAGCAAAGGTAATAATGTGGTCGGCAAAGGAACTGTTACATAGATCATTTATATATATATTAAATAAAAGTGGTCCTAAAGTACTTCCTTGGGGTACACCGAATTTAATATTAGCTGAATCGCTTATAGTGTCGTTGATAAGCACTCTTTGGCTCCTGTTATCTAAATAGCTACACAACAGATTGAAGAGCTGACCTTGTATACCAATGCGCTGTAGTTTATTCAACAGGATTTTATGAGAGATAGTGTCGAATGCTTTGGCTAGATCCAGGAAGAGCGCAATGCATTTTGTACCTCTATCTATGTTATTAGAGATAATTTTTGTCAATTTAGCAATGGCATTTTCAGTGCCTAAACCTGGACGGAAACCGTATTGACTATTGGAAAGGATTTTATTGTTTTCTAGGTATAGGGTGAGCCGATTCTTAACAATTTTCTCAATAATTTTAGACACAGAGTTGATCAAAGAAATAGGTCGGTAGTTGTTGATCTGTGATTGATCCCCATTTTTGTGATGAAGAATAACAATTGATTGTTTTAAATGATTGGGGAATTTTCCAGAGTTAAAACTTAGATTACAAATGAACGTTATGGGTGATACTATGGCGGATTTTATAATTTTTAACAGGTTTGTAGAGATCTTATCTGGGCCACACGCATTGGATGACTTAAGTTCGTCAATTGTTTTCATCACTTCGTGTGACGTAGTTCGAATATTATCTATTTTATGCTCGAGATTACAGCCAGTTTTCTTAGCGAGATCAGTTTCAGTTGTGTTAATTTTGTCGAGAATTTTTTTGGCCAGAGTGGTTCCCACTGACGTGAAATAGTTATTTGCAAAGTTTACTATCTTTTTTAGGTCTGATGTGATAGTGTTATCAATGTGTAGTGATTTAATTTCAGATGATTTATTGATTTTGGTTTTAGTTATACTGCGAAATGCTTCCCATAGCCTTTTTGGTGTATAGTTATTTTCGTAAATAATGTTTTTAAAATAGTTTTCTTTAGTTGAAATGATTATTTTTTTACACAAGTTCCTATACTTTTTATAGCGGGTTTGTAATATATTATTCTCTGGGCTACTTTTCGCCTTTTTGTGTAGTTGGTTCCTTCTATGAATTGATTTGACAAGGCCAGGGGTGATCCATGGTGTAAGTTTTAATTGTTTATTAGATATGAGTTTCTTACTAGTGTGTTTGGCTATATAATCATGTAACTTGGTGATGAATTCTGTCATTGCTGAGTCAGTATCTCTTTGGTCTAGAACGTTTTCCCATTTTTCTGAATTTAAGTCCTCAAGTAGATTGAAGTAGTTTATTCGAGGTATGTATTTAATTTTGACTGCGGTGGGAGGCTTATTTTTAAGACAGAGAGCTGTAGTGTAGTGGTCAGAAATTGTGGTGTGAATAACAAATGAGTCGCAATGTTTAATTTTTTTAACGTTAATGTGGTCAAGACAAGATTTACTTGAGCCCTGTTCTCGAGTAGGGCTGTTAATTGTTTGCATGAACCCATTTTCCGTTAACAGACACAGATAATCTTCGGATTGACGGTGGTACTCGGGGATCGTGTTAATATTTAAATCGCCTAAAATTATTTGCCGTTCTAATTGTTTTGAACTGTTGATGTTAGATTGTAGAGAATTCAAAAAAGTGTCAATATTTTGGAAAGAGGGTGACCTATAGATTGCGAAAATACATAAGTTATTGTTCAATACGATTTTCATACAGTTTGCTTGTGGTAGTAATATTTCATCAACTTGTGCTTGTAGACCATCTCTGATGTAAATTACAATTCCACTTGATTTATTTAGAATTATGTTAGTATGATATTCTGAGTAATTTTGAATTGCTTTTGAGGTGTACTCTTTATTTATCCAGCACTCCGATAAGATTATTACATCGAACGCGTTATTAAATTGATCTAAGAAAATTAGGAAATCGTCAAGTTTAGATATGCTTCTTATGTTCTGATGTATAATCTTTAGACTGTAGGAGCCCCAATTATAGTTTTTTATTTTATTCAAGTTATCAATAATATTTGAGTTACAGAATATACCTGAATGGTTATTAATATCATAAGGTAAATCAAACATAATTAAAAGTTAGTTGAATGTAGAATAGCAAACAGCGTTCCAATAATATGTTATTAAAATTAAAACTCTTCTCAATGTAGTTGAATAGATAGGTGTGTGTGGAAATAAGTTGACAGTGATTTGATAATATAAATCAGAATGTTTGCAATCGCTGAAACGTTGTGATAAAAAAATTATAATATGTTGATGGTAACAAAATATTAAGTGTAAATGAGCGGGATGGGGTGTGTTCGTACAATTGACTAGTGAAATAATTAATCAACGCTAATCGTTTTACATCATGGTAAATAGTGTAATGAGGACTGGTAACTTCGCTGTATCGCTGAGTTTCGGCTTTATTGCATATACCTGTAGACGGGCGAGACGGTACATACCTCGATATTTTGGTTCTTTCCGTTGTATTACATCGCTGCGAGCTTGCTTTCATCAGATATACATATTGCATTAGCACCTGTATCGTGTCTAACATATATCTGACCCGCTCGGGTCCACGTGAACCGGTACCCCTTTCCTTTCGCTTCTTGTCTAGCCTTCCAAAATAGTTGCTTGCCCCGAAATGTCAGCTGTTCGGAAACGTAGATTCTTGAAGTCGGGCCAGCAATACCAATGTTCGAGGTATTTAATTTGTCTTCCAAATTCGGGTTGTTTTTGTTATATGATTTCACATCCGCTAACAGTTGTTCTTTTGCTATATTCGATTTGAGTTTGATTATTATTTCTCTCGGATATTTGTTATTTAATTTTTTTGCTCCTCGATGAATAGCGTCTATGTCTTTGATTTGGATGTTGGACTTAGTTTTTTGGCAGATGTTAAAAATGACGTCTTGTAGTATTTCTCCTTTATTTTCCGGGATTCCTCTGATTTCTAAGTTGTTGGCCTTAAGAGCTCTCTCTTGGAATTCAAGACGGTCCTCCAGTACATTAATCCGGGCTTCCAAATCGATGTTCTTTTTTGTAAGCGCCTCGTTCCTTGATTCAATTTCACGGATCCTTACTAGGAAGTCCTCGTATTGTGAGCTCATGAATTGAATGCTTTCTAAAATTTTATTGTTTTGTTCCATGATGTCATTTTGTTTCCTTTCAAGATTGGATGTCTTATCCAAGACTAACCCTTGCAGATCTTCTAAGTTTGCTTGGGCCTGAGCGGTGATCGTCGGTCCTTTATTGTTAATTTTTCTACCTGGCTCCAAAGGTTCGTTACCGCTAATTGTCTCCGCTACGCCCGAAGCGGCCGCCACTGCTGTCTTCGTATTTTTGCACTGTTTGCATTTTAGTAGCGCACGCCGTTCCTGAGTGAGCCTACGGAAACTGTTCTCAGTTATTCCCCCGCAAGCTAGATGAAATGTGCCTTTGCACGTAGAGCACATAAAAATTGACTCTTCTGTTATAACTGGATCCGGGCAGATATTGCAATGCATTTTGTAAATAAATTTAATTACTACCTGCGTTACACCTTGGTGATGATATTAAGTTATATTTTGTTTTTGCTGATTATACTCCGTAGGTACGGTAAATCACTAATATGAAGTTTATAGATTTTAGTCCTTGGTGTCACAAAAAGGAATCACTACCGTTAACTTTTCGGTTTTTGTGTTTTGTCACTTAGTAATTACTTTAACGCAGAGCAAAAATATTATGACTGTTACGTTTGACTGACTGATGATGAATTAATATCCAAATACATGTGGTATTTAATTGATCGTGAAGAATTTAGAATAGCGGACAGATTACGTGATTGAAATTGAAAATACATTCTATTTATAAAACAAGATAAGAAATTTGGCACAAAATTCCGAAATGTTTTAAATAATCGGTTGTTGACGTGGGTTGTTGATGTTCAAATTTTAAATTCAAACATTCCGCAAAAGACATGTGCCTACATATTGTCAAAGGCGGTTCACCGCGTGGTGTCAATTTCGAGATCAGTCCGCTAACAATAACACTCCTCACGTAGATAGCGATAAGGTTTAAATTCCCGTTTAATACTAGCGGCCTCTTTTGATTTATCAAGAAAAAAAACATCGTCAAAACAAGTTTTTTTGCTTTTTTTGAATAGTTCAGGCACAAATATTTAAATGTTTTACGATCATTTTCTAAAGAATTTAATATTCCACATTATACGATAAAACCGCAATGGGCTCTCAGCAGTGGCATAGCTAGGGGGGGAGCGGTGGGGGCTTCCCGATTGGGGTGACACCCGTCCGTGAAAAAAACTTACGAATGTAAAATGTGAACGAGGCAAGGAGTGTGTGATCGAGTTGTTTGGCGGTCCGTCCTCTCTGCCTACCCCCGCGGGGAAACGGTGTGATGGTTAGTTAGTTATGTAGAATATTGCCACGAAATCTACGAACGAAACTGGGGGAATCCCTAACCGTCCGAGCTATAGTGGGGGCATACATTAATTTCGTGAGCTCAAAAGGGGGGGGTCTAGCAAAATCTCACGTTACTTGTAAAGAATTTACGAAGTGGCCCAAATTTATCTCACCAAGGGGGGGGGGGTCTAGATTGGAAGAAAAACTGCTCACGTAATTAATGTATTCCCCCTCTATAGCTCGGACGGTTAGGGATTCCCCCAGTTTCGTTCGTAGATTTCGTTCCTAATATAAATATTCCTTGCTTGTCACCTGTGTCATTCTCATTTCTTTCGTACATTGTGATTGATGTGAACTCCTGAAGTGAATTGTTACCTATTGATTGACGTGAATTAGTGAAAAAGTGGTTTTTTGCAGTTTTTCTTCCATACTAGACCCCCCCCCCCACCCTGGGTGAAATAAATTTGGGCCTCTTCGTATATTATTTTCAAGTAACGTGAGAATTTGGTGGACCCCCCCCCCCTTTTGAGCTCACGTAATTAACGTATACCTCCTTAGATGGGTTGTTTAAAAAAATGTATGAATTTATCAAATATTTTTAGTTGATTTTCACATTTTGTGTAAATTCTATTCAAGTTCTGCGATTATTCAGTTTCGTAGAGCTTCTGGCCTATAATTATATAATAACAGAACGTGAAAAGAACCTTCACATAACGTGAAAATTAACTTCAAATATTTGATGAATTTGTGGCGACCAGAACGGTCGCCCCCTTTTGCCACAATCCTTGCGCCGCCACTGATATAGCAAGCACATTCTCGAAATGTACATACTACCTACATTGTAGTGTTTCACGCCGCACACGGCTAAACATTTCGGGAAGCGCAGCGAAAGGCCTCGACTCACAGCCGTCAAATTCTTACGGCCGCGGAATGTTCCAGAGTCTTCTCTTCTTTGCGCGGGCGCTCAACATTACTTGGCGTTCCGGGTACTCAACGGTCGGCTATATAAAGCGCAGCGACACCGCGCTAGTCAGTCAGTCAGTTCCACGCTAGTATCAGTAACATCACCAACACATAGACAGTGCATAAAGTGATAACGTTCCAGTGCGGTAACCGCCAGGTCCACGGCGACGTGCCGGACCTGTGCCGGTGCATCATCAACCTTCGAGGACGCAACAAGCGACACAATTGCCCGCGACATAAGGCCCGCCGCACCTTCTTGTCCCGCAGGCAGCAACTTCTCAGCCACTGAGACTTCACTCTCCTCAGGTTCACCGCAGCCATCTCCGCGACACCGCGTCGAGCATCCATCCTGGACGTCAAGGTCTTCTCCACCACCACGGTGCGGAACAACATGCTGGCGACATGCAGACCCGTGGTCTGTTCCACCACGCATCACCGACCTTCATCACGGCAAAACCATACGAGCATCATCATCATCGCTCCTGTCTGAACCCTGTTACTTCACTAAACTTACCATCGCTACGTAGCAGCAATAAAGACTGACTCATCACATTGACTGACGCCTTTTCATTACAATCGTCCCCCGTCTCTGCCGATACGCGCGTCCGCTCCCTCAAATTCACCAATTTTTTTTAAACAACCCGTCCGTGTTTTAAAGGTGTTGAAAGATATCTTTCAAAAAACCAGGTAAGTGGATTAGACACTTCTGTTTTTGTAATAAACTATAGCTAATAAACCCGAAACCTGAATACAACTACTTATAGCAGAATTGATCGATAAATGACTGAAAAAAAATTATCAATCATCTGTATGTTTTTTTCTGTATTTCATTGTTGTGTGTATATACATTCATAAATAATTAAGGAATAATACAAGTTAAGTAATAATAGAAGGTAGACAAATGTAAGAGCTCCCTCATATTTCGTTCAGTTGTCGATTCTTTGGATAAGAGGATTTGGATTCTTTCGCCCTCGCATTACTAGCACCGCCAATCATAATACCTAAATTATTTTCTTCAATAGGTAGGACATTATCCAAAATCTAGTTTAAGTATTACTAATTCTTAGGGTGACACCACGTTATCCGCACCGGGGGCCACTCATGCTCTAGCTACGCCACTGATTCTAAGTAAGGAAATTTTAATCAGTTTTTATAGCTTTTTTTATATATGATAATTTATTTTTTTATTTAGCCTATTATAATAAAGTAGATAATAGTAAGTGTTAGAGGAAGACTGCAATAGATGCTAGTGCATTCCCACTCTTCCCCTTTACAACCCAGCCTTCCACTAGAATAGACCGCAGCGCTCTTGATCTTTTGCATCACTTTCTTGTATCTCGTATTATAATCAATTGGCGGAGCCGGTGAAATAATTGCACCATACGTGAGTTTTGTAGAGTGAGACAGAAACAAGAAAAAGATGGCTAATGCGTGGGACCATTTTTAATAAAACGCTGGACACACGATCCTAAGAAGATAACACTACTAATCTAAACTAAAATATGAAAGAGAACAAGATACAGAAAAATAGACAAAGATAATGGTAATGAATATTCCGATTGCCCGACAAAGGAATATAATATAATAATAATTCGGCTTTTTTATATGAATACCGCACAAGAATCGCAACGGCTCCCGTCTGGAGTGGGGATGAGAAGGAAATAGGGAAGAGGAAAATGGGGAATAACACGGCTATTGGTCACCAAACACGGCTAAAACTATTTCAAACAAACGTTTCAATATTGAGTGGTGGTCTTACACCAGGGCAATACTGAGAGTATCTTCCACTCTGTTCGGCTGGCGGTTTTTATTTTTTTATTCTTCATTTTAAGCACCCACTAAACTGCCAAAGCAGTTTGTCAGCAGTTGAATTTAACTATATTAATATTACACTAAAGCATACATATAACAGGAAACCACATACAGAAAATAGATAGAGAAGAATAACTAAATACAATACAAAAACATAAAATACACAGACATATTAGATATAATACGCACAGTTTATGAGAGGCTAACTTATACACACATAATAAAGAAACATGGAGATTAGCATATTTATTTAAATATGCTATTGGTTAAAATTGTTTATAGAGTAGTTTTAGTAGATAATATTATAGTTTGGGCAGTAGTTATTACGAAAATAGATGGATTCAAACCTGGAAAGCAGTAGGCCCCGCTCTGTAAGTGTCTGGGTTTACATTTGCAAGCGTTGTCAACACACACAAGACGATCAAGGCACTCCAAATCTTGGCTACAATTTTGACCTGCCAATTTCAACAAATAATTTATATCAATCAGTGCTTTATATTCCAAAATTGTCTAAAAAGTTTTTAGATGTGATGAGATGAGGTTTTTTTATCATTCAACAATATATTGGACATTTTCAAGAGAAAATTGATGCGTTGTCCCAAATATTGTGGATAGAAAACGGCTAAGGTTTCTCAATGCAAAAGCTCGCCGTTGCAAAGATATTTAGCTTCAGACATGAAAGTTTTTGCGAATCTATTGTATTTAAAATTGTAAAATATACGCCTCCTGTTAAGTCTTGAATTGAGAATATTATGAGAAAGGTTGCGCGGCCTTTTTCATACAAAATATAATTTGAATTTGAGACCAAGATACCCAACCAAACTGAAAAAATATGTTTTAATCAAAATGTGTAGCAAACATGGTCATCTGCTACTTTATTTATTTGTATTTTAAAATATAAAATACAAATAGTTCAAAGATTAATAATTAAGATTATATTGAAAAAACCATCTACATTTTCTACCGAAAAAATCTTTTCAATATTCAAAGTAACTACAATAGACAATTTATATAAAAAATATTCAATTCTACAAACTTTCAAAGAAATACAGCTAAAAAAATTACATTTCAATATCTCAGCAAGATATCAAAACAATATTAAAATCCCAAAATTTAATACCAAGCACATCCAAAATTCCTATCTGTATCATGGTATAAATTATTTCAACAAACTCCCATTAGAAGTAAAAATTATTGAAAATAAAAGTAAATTCCAAACTAAATTAAAAAATTACCTGAAACAACTGTAAGAGTTACATTACTATTTCACTTCATTTAAATCTGCTAATCGACACATCTCAAGTTTCTCTTACTATATCTATTGTTAATAGTTGCAATATTATTATTCACCTCCTCAAATGATAACATTGATAACATAATTGAGTATGAATTCACTCACCAAACACAAGAGCCTTGTCTCTTTATGGTGAGGAAAGGCTTTTATTACATTAATATTACAAATCTGTTTAATATGTAAAAAAAATATATAATTATTGTAAAAACAAACAAATATTAAATAAAAAAATAAATAAATAAAAAAATCGATGTTCACAATTTTATAGGTAACTTTGAAAATTATTTGTGAGTAAAAGAGAATTATTTAAAAAATTATTATTATTATTATGTAAAATAAGATATTAAATTACATATCTATGTTATATAATTATTCAAAAAAAGGTTTTGATGGGCTTAAATTTCAATTACAAACGACAGATTTCATTTGGAGGACAAATTTGTGGTATATAAATATTACAACCAAACAGCTATTTTTTACGGTGTTTTACTATTTCATTATATTTACGTTTGTATATTGAGTAAGATTATTTATTTTGTAATTATCATTAAATCACAAAAATTTAACAAATCTACCTCTAAAATCACGAAAAATTGAATCATTAATGGATATACTTGTATCTTATAATTTGAAACACAAATAATATTCGTCCTAGATATTTTCTGCCCTTTTTGATTTAATAATAGTAATAATAATAAATAATAAAAAAGGTCTTTTAAATAATAAAGGTATTTAAAAAATAATAAAGATATTTAAAAAGATATATAATTCAGTTTGGTCATGCTTTATGGCCGCAAATCCAAATTTAATTTTAGGATGAATACAACATGCGCGCATGTTTACAGTCCCTTTTCAAGTTCATCTGAAGCTTTGTAAAAGGGTATTTTCACAAACTAAGAATACCGTTAAAAAGAGTGGAAGATTTAAAGTTTATTTTTCTGATTCCGATCGTTGTACTAAAATATGCAATATTTTCATTCATAATTATTGAATTAAAAAACCGCGCATTCCGAAACAGTTCCATCTGGCTACAGCGTCATTATGACGTAGAACCGCCACAGGCTGGTAAGACGGCTGTCATCGACGTTGCCTAGCATGACGTCAAAACCGCCAAGAATATAAAAAAATAGTGAAATCACCCTATAAAACCTACACTACACTGACAACTAATCTGTTTTCAACGAATAAACTCATTTTGGGAAGGACAATATTATCTTGAAAGCTTAGAATATTAACATAGAAACAGCATTAATTTGTTGCGGAGTTCATACAAAAACATATAGGAAATAAGAATTAGAAAAAGAGTTGCATTTGTACAGCATTAATATTGGAATTATGCATGTGTTTAAATAATATTTTAGTTTTGCAAGAACGTTGGCTGAATAGTGAACTCTAACGGCCGCTGTTCCCAATTCTACTAAGCCAAAACTAATGTTCAAAACTGCTTAAGCATCACTTAATCTAGACTAAGTTATGATTAAGTGATGCTTAAGCAGTTTTGAACCTTAGTTTCGGCTTAGTAGAATTGGGAACAGCGGCCGTAAGTTACACAGAAACAACATTTTCGAATACGATTTAAGATAACCCAATAGTGTTCCTTTCCTCATCCTCGTTCTTGAGTTAATGTTTAGAACAAAAACCTTGGTTACGATATAACTTCTCCGCAAATAAACAGACTTTTCTACACTCTTTACACATCTGTCTTGATGATGGATTCTGTCTGAAACGTTGGCTAAAAATAAGGAATAGTGAAACACGGCTTAAATTACCCCAAAAATCCAATCAAGCAATTATTGAAGAAGATTGTACCTGGACCTGTCACATTTTTTAAACTTTGTGAGCATTATCGGCATAAAAATTATTTAATTTAAAGTTTTTAATATAATTACAAAATAGGTCCCTCCATCCAAATAATTGAAATTTCTAAGAATTTTCAAAGAATGATTCTTACTACAAATAACGCTCTTTTAACATTGCTTTTTTAAAGCATTGTGAGTTTATAATATCAGACTAAAAGTGTTTGGAATACATTGTTTTCAAAAACGTAATCTAAAATAACTTTAAAAAAAATAATAAGAACAACTCTCATTTTACAACTTTTGAAGGTTATTCCCATCAATAAAATATATCATAAGACTAATAATCTAAACCGAAATATGAAAGAGAACAAGACACATTGATAAGAATTACATTTAAAAAGTTATAAAAGGAGATAAGTTCTTACAAAAAAAAAATTCATTTAGATTTTTATAAAAAGGTTAATATATATAAATAATATCGGATATATTTATCCGAGACGCTATCTAGGTTACAAACCAGTTCTTAGAACGATTATTTCCAATGAAAAGGCTAGTTGTCTAGTTGTCTGTGATATTTAAAAATTATTCGAAGATAATATTGTTAATTCTAAAATTTGAAAATATGGGATTGACAATTTGGATGGTTTGATGGAAGATGGCAATGGCTGAGTTAGTAAAATCACACGTCCAGGTTAGTAAAGAGGTTCTGAGTTCGAGTCCCAGTTTCGACCATTATCTTTTTCTATTTTTCTGCGTCTTGTTCTCTTTCTTCTTCATTGAAATAACTTTTACCACCTTTATCAAAAACCTGCATTGTGCACCAATTTCTGGTAAAAACAAGCTTTGGTAAACTTTCTGGATGACTGGACAGGCTTAAAACGAATGTTATTTTAGAAAAAACCTTTTTAATTACTGTAAAAGTCAACTACTTGCATTCGGAGCGATGAAAAATACTGCATTCAAAATTTCAATACAAAATGTCATAGAATACAGACATAAATTATTGTAAATAGCTTTTAGCAGAACTGTCATCCCACACGACGAAAGCTAAATTTCATTATTTTATGTGATAGAAATTTTAAATGTGGTATTTTCATTACCCCGAATACAGTAAGTTGTCTTTTATAGTAATTAAAGGTGAATATACCTAAAGGTTTTTTCTAAAAAACGTTCGTTTTAAGCGTGTCGAAAGTTTATCAAAGCTTTTTGAAATAAAGTTTCATGTTTTGATTGTGATGAAAATTAGATATTCAAACTAATAAAATCGGTGTGAATTTTCGACAAAACTACAAGAGGTTAAAAGCAAAGAATTATAACACATAACCTATATAATCAAAGCACATAACATAGAAAACTAAACAAGACATTTTCATCATTGAAAAAAAATAGGAAAACATAATCATGTCAAAGATGCATTATTTAGCATCTGTTTTAAAAAGAACTCAAATAGAAGATTGTGAAACCAAAGTTTTTCTTACCAACTTGCGCAAAAACTGCCGTAAAACATAGGAATGTCAGAACTATAAAACTGAATTTAAACTTTCCCATTGTACAATTAACTTCTGTGGTTTAGTTTAACGAGCAAAATAGAAACAAACTTCATTTTATAGTATATTCTACGCCACTAAGTCTATCTTCTCATCTGACAGCGTAGGAATATGTGGAGACTAAAATAGATTTAATTTCATCAGCGTCTTTCATAAAATTGCGGGCAAAGACATCATGGCTTCTCGGAACATTGGAGTACAAATAGAACAGTAGTTTGGTTTTTGGCCAACAGGTTGACTGCCCGGAACATAGTTTGAATTTAGTTTTGGGTGCGATCAACAGATGGCAGGGTGCGAATTATTTAGAATGACTTAAAAAAATATATTGTAATTATTTTATTATTAAACTAGCTGACCCGACGAACTTCGTACCGCCTCAGAATCAATAACTGTTGAATTAAATTCAGTTTTTTTATTAAGTTAAAAATTACACAATGAAGCAATTATCGATGCGCAACCGTCCGTGTTTTGTTTTGTCAGTATCAGAGATGGCGTTGTATGACGATTTATATTTTTTATGATTTTCTTACTTTTCCACTTACTTAAGTGAATTTGGGAGGCGCCCCGGGAACCATTTATTGGATAACCGACACCTCTGCAATAGGTGCCCGGGTTAATGGGGTGACATTTGTCCGGGTCTTGGTGGCGGATGCGTCTGCCCACCTGCTGCGTGGCGGGCCGGATTGAGAGAGACCGGTTGAGGGAGGATTTTTTACTTTTCCAGCCGGACTCTCTTAACTCATTGCCTTGCACCGCAGTTGGAGCGATGGATTGGATGGATTCATACGTCCGTCACTCCCAGACACACAGACCCCCAGATTCCTACCCACCCCTCATACTTTTTTCCGTCCCAGAACTTCCTATCCTCCCCTTCCTTAAAAAGACCCTCCACAGAACATCCCCTAAGATGACATAAGTCCTGAGAGAAATCATTTTGTCTTAGGGCCTCCTGTGCAACTACATTTCATTTCAGAGATTTATTATAATTATTGTATTTTTCCTTTGGAAGGGTGCAAAAATTGGTTCACCGTTTGTCTCATTTTCGGCTATTGATATTTTGTGTGTAAGAAAGTAGGGCAGCATTACACGATTAAGAACAAATGCAAAACAATTAGCGCATTGACATTTGACGTTTCTGAATTTTTGGAATTCACGCACCGTTCAATATGGTACTTATCACAAAATGCCCCCCCAGCTATTTCAAAATATGAGAATTCGTTCCATACAAAATGTATGGGGAAAAGAATTTTCTTAATAACTATTTTTTTCGTTAATTATTGCGATGTTTTAATAGTTATTATGTTACCCGGGCGGAGAAAAATCCAACAAATCAAAGATCATCAAAATCGGCCCAGCCGTTCTCGAGTTATAAATAGTGTAACTTACTAACCAGACTTTGTTTTATATATTATGAAGATTACTTGGCAAATTATTAAATTGTTATTATTTAATTTTGGAGGCGGGTATGGGTACCGCCGTCCCGGAACCATTTATTGGACAACCAACACCTCTTCCATAGGTCACCCCAAGTGGTTCGCTACGTTTGGTGACTTAGCAGGGGTGCCCGGGTTTATGGGGTAAGGTTTGTCCAGGTCTTGGCGGCTGATGCGTCTGCCCACCTGACAAGTGGCGGGCAGGATCGAGAGAGACTGGTTGTTTTATCCTCTCCAGACAGAATATCTCGACCCAGCGCCCAACACCGCGGTTGCAGGGATGGATTCGTACCTACGTCTGTCGCTCCTGAACACACTAACCCTCAGATTCATACCCACCCCGCATACCTTTGGATAAAAATATACAAATGAATGTTATATACAAAAATGTACCTACCTATAAGTATTAGGGTCAAAGATATTGAAATATAAGAGATGTGCTATCCACAGTTTTTACTGGGTGAGACTGTGCTACCAGGTGTCGCCAATATTGTTAACCAATTAACGAATAAACCAAATGAACGAATAAACTAAACGAACGTTAAACTAAATTAACGAATTATTTCTGTATTCAAACTATATTGTTAACCAATGCTACTGCACACCTTCAGAAAATCAACGAAATTAACAAATTCTTTCGCTTTTTCGTTTCGTAGAGTGTCAAATCACAATGGTGCTAAAGAAGTTTTCGCTTCAAAAATCTGCAAAAAGCAGCATTTGTGGAAAAAATCATAATTTTTATGGGAGTTATCATAAGGCTTGGGGTCGAACTTCAAATGCCGCTTTTTCAGACCTTACGCCTCCAAACCGACTGAAATTTTAGATTCTTACTAAAAACTGTGTACTTTAAAGGTGTCGATCAAATAAATAATCTGCGAAAATCATCATGTGTGAAAAGCCATAATTTTTATGTGAGATTTGTAAGGCTGGGTCGAACTTTAAATGCGGTTTTCTCGGGCCCTATGCCGCCAAACAGATTGAAATTTTGGATTCTTACCAAAAACTATGCTCTTTATCCATCGATGAAGATATCATACGTCAATGTCTTTATCAGTAAATAATTTGTAATAGGTAAGCAGCATTTCAGATAAATTATCAATTTCATTGGCGTAATGTAAGGCTTGGGTTCGAATTTTAAATTCGTCAGGCCCTTTGCCGCTAATCCGACTGAAATTTTGGATTCTTACTAAAACTATGGTCTTCAAAAAAAGCAGTCAAACATTCTGCGAAAGGTTGCATTTGTAAAAAAAATCATCATTTTGTGAAAGTATTCTAACGCTTGGGATCGAACTTTAAATGCGGGTTTCTCGGGCCTCTGAACCGACTGAAATTTTGAATTCTTAATAAAATCTATGGTCTTTATGGGAATCAGTCAAAAATCTGCAAAATATAGTAATTGATGAAAAATCATTTTTATTGGCGTAAGTTACCATTTTAATGGAGAAAATCGTTATATCCATGCAAAATTTGAATTAAATTTAATACCTACCGCTGAGCGAATATTATGCTGTATTTGATAGGTGTAAAGTGCAACCTTATTCTCAGCATGTTCGCAAGACCTAAACCATATAACTACAAAAAAAAGATTGACTTATTACGCGGTCACGTCATTATTAGACATTTTATGGATAACGATATAGGGCGGGGTAAATAGAATCACATGAATAAGAGTCTAAACATGGCCTAACCATAGCGAAAATGGCCTTGAATGCCGAAACAGCTGTCATAAATAAAAATACTTGCAGAATGTTTCAAACAATAAATAAATATGGGGTGAGGTTTATCCAGGTATTGGGTGCGGATGCGTCTGCCCACCTGCTGCGTGGTGGGCCGAATCGAGAGAGACTAGTTGAAGGAGGCCATTTGAACTTTCCAGCCGGTCTCTCTCGATCCATCACCTTGCACCACAGTTGAAGGGACAGATTCATACGTCCATCACTCCCATACACACTAACCCTTCTTCCCAGAACTCCCTCTCCTTCCTTTCCTTAAAAATATCATCCACACAGCATCCCCTAAAATGACATAGACCCTAAGGGATATTATTTTCCTCAGGGCCTCCTGTATGGAGCTAACGTAAAAAAATCTATATCTAATTAATCACTACTCATTGTAATATTTTTGTTTATGGGTATTTATTTGTCTATTCTTGTTTGTCTATGCTCAAAACATATAAATTCGCATCAAACTTGTGGCTAGCACGTAGATTATTGCGCAATGCTTGTGACAAGCCACAAGCAAGCATTGGAGACGGTCAAAAAGCTTGCACAGACAAAAAACTACGTGCTTGCGACAAGCCGCTTGATATTGTTCGAACTCGAAGCTCATAATACTGTTTGTTCACAATGTACACAAATTAATAAAAATAAATGATAGTTTGTATAATGTTTAACATCACGTTTATTATAAAAATAATTTCATAGAAATATTCAAAACATAAACATAAAATGCCCGTTTTTAAACGCGAAATAACTAAAGTATCACAACTGCAACCATGTAACAATATCACATAAGGGTTGACTTAGCAACCTAGGCTCCGAAGGGATAGTACTTGTGTGGCTTCCACTCAGGAACGTCGATCAGCCTGTGGTCCTTATTGAAGTGGTCGATTTGTTCGATCTCCTCGGGAGTCAGCTTGAAGTCGAAGATGTCGATGTTTTCGAGGAGACGCTTGGGGTTTCCAGACTTGGGGATGGGAATCACTCCTCTTTCGACCTGATTACAAGAAAACATAACAATGTAAGAAAGCGAATCCAATAGGGTGTGAAACTGTACTATATCATGAATTTGCTCTCCAGAGACATAAATAATTTATTAGTACTGGGACTGGGACCAGTATTCTCCAGTACTATAATGTGGTTATTAAAGAACTTAAAGTTTTTGAGATCAGTGACTGTTTACAAGTATAGTTTAGGAGGACTGTTGTCCTAGGTTTTGTCTGGCGGGCTCTCGCATTATAATTACTGTGCACACCTGCCTTCGGTTACTTTCGGCACAACTCGTAAACGAGACCATGTGACCCGAATAGCCCATAGACAACTAAAATAGTAAATCAATATGGTAACCAAGCAAAGACTAATTATGATAATGAAAGAATATCAAATGATGGAAGACTGAAAATCATAACAATATAGGTATCATCATAGATATCCAAATTGATAGACCAGTCCATCAGGGAATGGAAAAAAAAACGATTTACGCGGAAGGGGGAGGGGAAGTGACCGTCTGCCTTTCTGTGATTTTTTTTACATTACCTCCATGCAGGAGTCCCTCAGGAAAATAATTTCCCTCAGGGAAATCTGTTCGCATCATCTTTGGGGATGCTGTTTGGAGGGCCTTCTAAAGGAAAGGTAGGGGGGGGTTGTAATGGGAAGGAAAAAGTATGAAAAAGTAGGAATCTGGGGGTCGCGATGGGTCGAGAGAATCCGGTAGGAAAGGCCAAATGGTCTCACTCAAGCTGTCTCTCCCGATCTGGCCCGCCATACATCAGGTAAACATATACAAACCTCACCCCATGAAACCGGGCACTCCTGCTAAGTCACCAAACGTAACAAGCCACTCGGGGTGACCTATAGCAGGAGTGTTTGTCATCCAATAAATGGTTCACGGGGCGACAGTACCCGTAACCGCCTCCCAAATTGTTATCTTTGTAAAAGCTCCATGGGAATTCGCAGATCATTCCAAATTCGTTGTTGTGTTCACTAGTGATGTGTCAGAATTTCAAGGGTTCCCCAATTAATTCAGCAGAGACAGAGTTCAGAATGCTCGAAATGAACCATCTATAATCCATACGGATCAGATGCTTTTTGTAACACACTTTTTCTTCAGACTGATTCGTAGATGGATCATGAAGAGCATAAGTTTCTATACTCCCTATAGTTATCTCCGTCACCGACAGCATAGACTGTTTTATATCCCGGCTTGCAGAACTAACTTGCCAATGGTCATGCCAGTCAGGAGAGCTGTCTTGTAAAATAGAATCACTTCGAATATCGATGTTTAAACATCAATGAATCACAATTTAGACGGCAAGCTTTGTTGCTGTTAGTATAAATCTGCTTATCTAATCTTAAATATTTTCTCTTTTTTAAAAACGCTTTGAAAAGTTAATTTTGCAATGTTTTTAAAATGAATAAATTGAATTGAAAAAATTTCAAAAAAAATCATGAACTTACCAAATATCTTAGTACAATCTGCACGGTGTTCTTATGGTACTTGTGTCCCAAGGCGACCAGTTTGGGGTCATCGATGCTGGGCGGGGGGGAGTGTGGGTTCTTCTTGGCATCGGGCAGGGAGCCGAGAGGGGCATAGCCGATCACCACGATATCGTGGTCCTGGGCGAACTTGATCAGTTTCTTCTGTGTCAGATTGGGGTTAACCTGGAGAACAAATTAACATTGTTAAATGGAAAGATTAACAATGGGAGAACATATCGGAAGAAGATTTATGGTACACACACGTATGCTCAATAGTAGCACGCTCTTTTGCTACTGATGATCAAATGATACCTAGTAGCATGCTCATTGATTCGCGGGTGGAAGGGCTAATGAGCATGCTCATTTATAAGCATGTGTCAGAAGTCAGTACTATAATTCATTCATTCATCCTGATTTTAAATGTCTGCAGTTCTCTCCTGTTCGATGTGCTCTCCTGTCAACAAAATGTATAAGTGTGGAAAAAATATGAGCATGCTACATGATTCGCGAGTGTAAGAGTGTGTGCTTTTAGCATGTCTGACCAGGTTTACTTATAAGCATGCTAATATCAATTCGAAAAATATATTTTTTTTAAGTAGTTCATCAAATTTCTGCTGAATCATGAGTAAATGATTTGTATGTCCAGTGAGCGCTTTTATAATTACCGTGACGATTCACGGTTACGGTACCGTGGCGACAAAAAAGCAATAAACATTCGTCCCTTATCGCTATGATGCTACAGCTCTTTCTTGCACATAAAATAATGGTGAGAGACACAAAATACGTTTAACTGTTTACTCCAAAGTACTACTTTTTTGCGATGGGAATTGCGTTTCATTTTCTTTATACGTGTGAGGAAGATGTACGATAATGATTGTATGTTTCCTTTGGGGAAGTGCATCACCATTTGTCTCATTTTCAAATGTTGTTATTTTATTTGTAAGAAAGAGCTGCAGCATTACATGTTTAAGAACAATATCTAAACAACAAACTTTTTGAATTTTTGAAATTTACTCACGCTTCAATATTATCCTTGTAACTATATTCCATACTTTTAAAAATATTTTCACGGCTAGTAGTATTATAGTAGTCTATGGAGACGTCACGGTGCGGTATTTGAGAGAGATGCAAGAAAATTACCACTCTTTCCTTTGGCGGAAACAGACCTACGGACATTGTTTATCTCATCTTTTTAAAGAGCTGCAGCATTATAACGATAAGGAACGCATGTTTATTGCTTTTTTTGCCGTCACGGTATCGTAATAATAAAAGCGTTGACATTAATCATTGACACCTTCTTTTCATCTCTATTGAGAAATGATTACTGGTTCCAAGATTTGTTCTTCTAGGTACCCAATTACAGACCAAAAATTACATTTTTATTTTATTTTTAATTTGCGCCAAAAATGTCTTAAATAATTGTGTTGCAAGCAACAACTGACTTTGTTTGTAACCGAAACTGTTTTAATTACTAGTATTTTTTGCAAAGCTTCCATTTTTGCCGAAAGCACGCTTATAAAAAGCACATGTGTTCAATTGTTTGCTGTCAGCACGCTTCTTCATGAGTATGCTTAAAACAAGCATACCATTAACGAAAAATGTGTACTGTTCAATTATGCAATCTAACAAATATTAATGCTCGTATTGTGCTTTTTTTAGATATAACTTTATAATTTTCCTGTTGTAATATTTTAACATGGGTATTTACTTATATTTCGAAAACATGTAAAATGTGACCTTGGAACGGGGTACCCCAGTAAGTACACATTTTTCTCTAAAAAATTGTAAAACAAAGAAAAAAAAGTTGAAGGGCATGCTCATTTTAAGCATGCTCATTTGAAAACTTCAAAGACTTGACTTGTTAAGTGAAAGAATGCAGATGAGAACAAATTATCACCATTAAATGAAGGTTAAAACATGATAATCGAAGAAAGAAAGAGATGAAGCAATGGTAATTGTTATACAATAATCCGTTTTAACACAGTTTTGATTAACGGCAATAAATGTTAAAAATATATGTTTAATGATAATCATTGAAAATCTGTTGTGCATTTTTGTTTTATTGATATTGAAGAACGTTATCATATTGAATAGAAACATTTACCAAATGATGCTGAAAGCAATAAACTGGTTCTGTGGGATCAACAAGGCAATGAAATAAACGGGTTTATTTGGTGTTATCTAAAATTTCGACCCATTAAACGACGTGTTTTTGAAGGTTACTAGACTGTGATTATGTAAGTATACAGTAAACAAAAAATGAATCCATAATCCTAACCTCAAAATTGATACTTTTCATATTGAAATTGAAAGAGGCAATGAAGCATTAAAATTATAGAAGGGCAGCCTATCAGCGCATCTAGCTGCAGATGCGTCTGTTTCGAAATGTTGATTCTGAGATAATTCGCTTTAAAGTTTCAACTATGCACGTTTAATCATTTATAATAAGTATACAAGCTAAAAAGAAAGTTTATTTTTTAAATTCCAAAAAATTTTTGTTCATCTTTTGCGACTGCTTTAATGTTTTTTTATTCATATTAATAGAAAAAATATTGTTAAAAACTGCACTTAGTTGCATAACTACGTCATGTAACGACGAATCGCAAGAATTAAGAATTCACCAAAACGTTTTTTTGTAATTTTTAGGAGTAATTTTGTAAAGGCGTATTTTGTATGCATTTTCACACATTATCCCTCTTTCAAAAGACATAAAAATATTATTATTTTTTTACAATAAATCGCTGTAAAACAATTTTCCTCATGACCTGTCATCTTTGAGGATGCTGTTTTGAGTGTCTTTTTGAGGAGAAGAAGAAGTGAACATGGTTCTGAAAGACACCAATGTTGTAGGAGGGAGGAAACAACGACCGGAGGCCGGGAAATCGTTCCACAGCCGAACTATTGAACTCAAGAACGAGTCGTAGAAGCAATCCGTTCTCATCAACCGTGTACATATGTCGTGTGCACATATGGCGGTGTTTCCCGACTATGCACTGGTGCCAAAGGGATCAATGACGCTATTTCCAGTGTAATACCAGTAGAACAAGGACAGCTTGCCTAACTTACGCCTGTGCCCTGATTGCAATCTGCTCGCTAGGAGAGGGGAATCTATTAATGGACCGCCCGTTTCCGCACAACAAGGATTTTTTCAGGTATTTTGGGACTCCAGGCCAGAGGTGGTTACCAAATTTAATTGAAGCGGCATTGAGTTAGGGCAGTAATAATTACCTCAATCTGAAGGGCGGCAGGCTTAACATGAGCCTCCTTGATGATCCTTGCGATCTGCTTCTCGTTGAAGTTGGACACTCCGATGGACTTGGCCAGACCAAGCTTCTGACACTCTTCCATAGCCTGCCACGTGTCCAGGTAATCGGTGTCTCCGAAGGTGTAGTTTTTCTGGACAAACAGAATATTGTCATTAATAATTAAATTTATTTAATATTCCTTGATATCAAAAGAAGGTTCATGGTCCATGACTTTTTCCAAGCGTAGAAAGGGCACGCTTTATCAATAGTTTGCTAGCGCTCGTTGGCGGCTTGCTCTCATTTCAACTTACAAAGTCTTCAACGGGCCAATGGATGAGGTAGAGGTCAACATAGTCGAGTCCCAGCTTGTGCAGTGACTCCTTGAGGGCGGGTAATACCAAGTCCTTCCTGTGATGGTCGTTCCACAGCTGAAACAGAGAATCAACATGATGTAAAAGGATGCACAAGGAATGACAGTGGAATCAAATCAAAAACTTTACATGGAGTGACAACATAATCAAATATAGTAATCGATATGTTTTGTCAACGTGTACGTTTATAAAATGAAAAGAAACCATAGGTTTTGAAATTACTATTTTCGATCAATCTTTACTTTGAACCAGTTAAGTTTATGAAATTCAAAAAATATAATTTAAATCAATTAAAGGCTTGCCTATCGTTTCGCTTGATTAAAATTAAAATAAAATTGTCAATTACTTTTTTAAAAATATAAGCGTTAACTACTAAAAATGTATTTTTTATTAGAAATAAAGAACCCGGAATATGAGAAACATCCTTTTTAAAATACAATTTTATGGCGAAGATTATCTGTGACAGTGTCTATGTTGTTCCCTTGATTAAATATTTTCTTATGTGATTTTTATGCCTATTACCTATATTCGTGGTTATGTAAGGCACACCAAGATACACATTGACTTTCGTATACAACATGATGATGTATGCAAAGTGTTTTAAATTAATTAAATTAAAATGACGCCTCAAAAGTGAATTTGCGATTAAGGAAGAAGTAACACTTATTTCCCCTAACTGGTTGCTTAATAATTCTGGTCTGGCTTCAAAGGCCAAGTAAACCAAACCGGTATTGAGGGTTTTTGCATTTTATGCAGACATTTTCACTTTTACCGCGAATTAAGCACGTGAGAACAAACCTGTATGTTTTGTTCTGTTGAACTGTGATATTTCACGATCATTCTTTACTGTGTGGTTCAGTTAAGTTTAAGTAGCGGCTTTTCACACAAAACATTATATTCAAAATTGGGTGAAATCCAGCATTGCAAGAAATAGAAGAACGAAAGACGTTCAAGGTTTAAACTAAAGCAATTAGCTTAAAAACGATTCAATATCGATATTAGAAAGTAACTGAGGTGTCCTCTAGGACTGTTACCAGAAGGATGATTCTGTATCTTTCGTGTTATCTTTTGCGTTAAGACAGCGTTACGAGACAATTAAGACAAAAAGGCAATATCCGTCGGATATCGGAAAGCATCCGTTGTGCAAATTTGTGCTGTCAAATTTCTGTGACTTTCTATGGCTTTTAATGGCTTGTCTTTGCCTATCATGTGCTGATGTCAGTTGGTGTGGATTAATTAGCTGCTTAAAAACATGACTTACTATTTACTAGTTATTGTAACTACTTCGATTTCATAAATTACCATCCACTTGTCGCTTTATTTTAATGTTGCTCGGCTGTTAAACGATTTTATGGCCTCTGAGTTTCCTCCCTTCTACAAAATGGATCTCTTCAAGATCCATGTTCACTTCTGAGAGAAATTATTTTCCTCCCACGTGAGTCAATGTTTTTTAAAAAATTAAAAAGGAACTGGGTTACTATCTGATTGAAATGTGGGAGATTTTGAGCATCATCCTACAACCACATAATCACAAAAGAAAGAAATTTATGAAATATCTCACCTTGGTAGTGATGAAGAGTTCTTCTCTCTTGACCTTGCCTTCAAGAATCTTGTTCTTGATGGCAAGACCGACCTGGTCTTCAGTATCGTAATTTTCAGCTGTGTCGATATGTCTGTAACCGGCATCGATGGCGTGCTCAACTGCGATCTGAACCTCGTTATGCTTGCTGCCTCCCTTCTGTAAGTTAAAACAAATCTTTAATAAGATCAGGGATGAATATATGAAGAGATTGATATATTTCAATGGTTCTTTGGAAGGAAAATTTTGAGACAGCAGATTTCAAGTGGGATGATTATAATGTTTTTTTGTCGTTTAACTTAGGACTGAAGAGTCTTGAATCGATTTTTGAAGTTAAAACAATTTTCCAGGTCAAAATTTGCTTCTTTATCCTCTTAGTTTTGCTTGTATTTGTGAGGCTTCTAGATCCTCTCGCAATTGCGACTTTTGCAACATGCAACCAAATAAAATCATAAAAAATAGCAGTTCTTTAGAAACGGGTTGTTAAAATACGGAATAAGCAAAATATTGTCTCAAAATACCAACAAAGGTAGGCGAGAAATTTAAAAGATATGAGAAGAATCGCATTAATAGTACTAAAGCCAAATCCTTGATGGAAAGCTTTCTGCGCATTATATGATTTAATCATTTTTTGCTTAATTTGTTTTGATTAAATGATAGCAGTCTACAATGGAGTTTTGATACCAATCCATGAATGCTATGAGGTATTGGACAGAGGAAGGACGAATTTAAATGTAAGTTGAATGCAGCAAACATCAGATTTCAAAGCTACATAAGGAATAAGGGGTTCTTAACAAAATCCAGGACAGATTTGTGTGGTCTTTCATAATCTCTGCCTACCCTGGTTAACAACGGGATTGGTAGTGAAGTAGTTTCACAGTATCATTTGTGTTTAAAATTACGAAAAAGCGATTTGAAAATTGGCTACCTTACAATCGATTGCTTAAAGAATCATTATGGTAAAATTACTGGAAATTGTCGGAGTAGTTATTCCTCAAAATTAAATAATTAATTAATGTGTTAATGAACTTACCACACTGGTTCCAAGACCGATAGCAGGAATATGGTGCTTATCATTGAGGGTCAGCTTGGGCACATGAACATGTTCATGATCGTGCTGATGCTCGTGGTCGTGCCCGTGTACATGATCGTGCTCGTGGTAATGGGCATGCTCATTCTCACCGGCCTTGCCGTGGTTATGGACATGCTCGTGTTCATGCTCGACGGCCTTGCCTTGTCCATGGACATGCTCGTGAACGCCAGCCTTTACTTGATCATGTACATGCTCGTGCACGTCGGGCGTCACTGTGTGGTCGTGCACTTTATGGTGTACGTCGGCCTTCACCGTGTGGTCGTGCACTTCGGCCACCACTGTGTGGTCGTGCACGTGAGCGTGGTCGTGCACGTCGGCCTTCACTTGGTCATGAGCATGCTCATGTTCGTGCTCGCCGGCCTTGCCATGGAAGTACCCTTTCTCATGATCGTGCTCATGGTGTTGACTGTCGTGTTTGTGCTCATGAGCCTCTTTCTGGTAAGGATCGTGCGGGAACTAGAAAGAATAAAACAAATATATATATTACTACAGGTGAAAGATTATTTCAATATCTCCCTGTTGAATGGTTACTATCAACCTTACTAATAAAAAATCACCTTCTAATGAACATGTAACTAAAACGTTGTTTTAGTTACATGTTCCTCTCCTAAACACAAGCACTAGCTTTATTAGGAGAGTATATAAAATATGTAATATTGTATTAAAATAAACTTATTGTAAAAAATTTACTCAATAAAAAAAAAAAAATAAATAAAAAAAAAATGTATGTCTTCAAGAGCTTTAAAACTTGAGGAAAATGCTAGTATGTAATAAATCGGTAAAAATGTGAGAAGCCGGGCCTTAATGCCGTTAAAATAAGTTTGAAGTCAGGGAAGCACGAGGAAGAAATTTATTTATTGTAAGAATATTGTACATTGTATATTATTTTTGTGTTATTTCAACCGCCATGCTAGGGATGTCCTTGTGTTATGGCGGGTGAAGTTTTCAGATTGGAAATTATACATTTTATGGTTGTAAAATGAAAATTTAAGTTATACAAATTAAATCGAATTGCAAATATTAAAAAAAAAAAAATAAAATAAAATAAAATAAAATAAAAAAATAAAAAATAAAAAATAAAAAAAAAAAATTTAAAAAAAAAAAAAAAATGTTGCAAAAAGATTGTAAAGCTCTGTTTTGAATTCTTACTAATAAAAAAAGTAATAAAAATAGCAGCTGTTCTGCGAATTAGTGCGAATGAAGTGGCAACATCGCTTTTGATGGACTGACGCATACGTATGTGCTTCACCAGTCAATCTAAGATAATTTTTGATTGTCTAAACGAGTCAAAAAGAGAAGTGACAGTGTCTTGCAGATTTCTTAAATAAAAGGAAAATCTTTTCCAAATTTTTCGAACCACTGGAGCGACAGCGCAATTTAAAACTTTTTTCTTCGATTGCTCGAGATTTTTTGGTAGATTTTTTTCCGCCCACATTAAAAAAATCATACCTCCGAATTTTAATATGAATACATACAAACTGATAGTTCTAGATAGCCAATGAATTCACCTATCTTTTGTCGGTTATCACATATTTATAGGATTTATAAAAAAATATTATAAAATCGTAAACTTCTACTTAATTACAAATAAGGGAAAATTTGCCAAAATTGGCAGCAAAGCAATCCGAGGTATTTTAAATTGTGCCGCATTATGGAAAAATACGCGCCAATGGGTAAACGTTTTCATCTTAGAAATTAAAATTCTCCAAATTATAAATATTATTGAATATTTCAAATACAAAAATCTAAAAGTAAATTTATCTAGTTTCTTAAATGGTGTTTGTTTTTACGACTTATTCAAAAAGGAGAAATATATATAACATTTAAAGTATCGTATTAGAGTGGTAATAAAGTGATAGATACTTTCAGGATAAAATTTTATGTACTTGATGTTCGTCAAAACTATATAAAAAAAGGTTATTATCCACGTACAAAAAAATGTAGAAAATCTTAAACAAATTGACCATAAATATATAACAAGAAGTCACACCAGAAAGGATCTCGTGGTCCCAGGGAGCAATACGGCAAAGTTCCAAAAGACATATACATATCTAGGACCGAAATTGTATAATAAAATCCCCCCAGAATTAAATATTAAAACATGTAAAATGGCATGCATCGGTACAATAATAACTAAATGGTTGATTGACTTAGGTAGGATTGAGTCTAAATAATTATTAAATAATGTCACTTAAAACTTAAAATTATACATGGTTAACTATTAATGGCACAATCAGTAAAAACTTAGTATAGTATATTTAAACTTAGTATATGAAGGTATACTTAATCTACAAAAAAAAAAACAATATTTCGTTTTTTTATACTTTTTACAGAATACATTTTTGGCATTTTTCACCAGCATTTGGTTCCTTAGAACAGGCAATCTGCCTAGCTAGGAACTAATAACATACAAGACATAATAACACTTGTACACATTTTAAAATCTACAGTTATTTGAAATATTATTATTATGTAATTTTGCGGTATAAATGTAACTAATGTAATAAAAAAATTTAAAAAAGTATCACCCTGGTGAAAGGCAACCATTCGGAATCAAAACGTTTATTGAAATGGCTTGACTCTTATGCGGTACTCGCATAAAAAAATTAAATGCGTCTAGTTTGTACATTAAATAAACTACCCTCTTCCGCTGTTTAAACAATGTATATAACATTTTATGGCTGTTAAATATCAATTTAATCACAATTTCAATCATTCTATTATATTAATGATAAACTTCAGCCCGTATTATCATCGTGATTTATTTTTGGGTTATTATGCCGTGTTGCGCTTCCTTCTTCCAACATTTGAACAGCGTTGGACAGCGTTGAAGTATCCACCATAAGTATTTATCTATAAGTATATCACTTCAACATACATAAACATTCCCTTCACAGCAATCTACACACCTCCCCTAATGATGGAAACTGTAAAACTGTCCAAAAGCTGGATAAAGTTGGAGAAAGCGCTACACGGTATAATAACCCAAAAATAAATCACGATGATAATACGGGCTGAAGTTTAAGACGACAATATACCTTAAAATATATTCAGAATCTTAACGACGCGTCGCGACGTAAGTAAAGAAGCCTTGTATACAAATTGCGACTCGCGACCCGTGTATTGGACGGACCTACTGTCGAATTTGCCCTATCAAAGAAAATAAGAAGAAGACAAATAATATGGGAATCTTAACGACGTAAGTGAAGAAAGCGTGTAAACAAATATACGCCAGCGGGACGGCGTATTGGACGAACGTACGATCGAATTCACCCTAGCAGGCCTGGAGATTCAACCTTTCCGCCGCGTTCATTTTAATTAATTCTGAAGAACGTGCTACTAATATTTAAAATGTGTGTCAATATCTCACTCCCGAAGTTATTAATTCATCGTCCAGAAAAATAAAATCTGATGCTTACCGCTAACTTTATAGATGACAAAAGGGTTATAAAGTTTTAAAATCGTTGTACGTAAAATATATGAATGGTAAGGTATTATTTTTATTAATCTTAAGTACAAAGAACTTGCATCCCCAGTGTTCTGTTGGAATAAAAAAGTTATTATATTTACGAATTCGCCGGAACTGATTAAAATGTGAGTTTTGAGCAAACAAAGATTATTAGGGTTGTGTAGTGTATCGCCTTAATCACAATAATAATTTTAATTAATTTCAGTTTACGAGTATTAGTAAGATTTTTATGTACACGGTTGTTTACCAATTCTATAAAATTTAAACCACTTTATTAGTAAGACTGTAGACATATGAGTGCATAGCTACATACCGTTACCGTTACCGTACTAAAACAACAAAACAGAAAAATCTTGGCAGTTTTTTATGAACTTAATAGCATTTATTCGTACCTTTTAATAGCATTTATTCGGAAACATGGGAATACCTCAGCACAGGTTCGCCTACTTACAGTTACGGATCATTAACTTTTTTTTTCTAATTACTAAACTTAATATCTATGTAAACCAATGTAATAATCTGTAAATCAAGTAAAGAAATAAAATAAATAAATAAACAAGTTTTTACTAAGAAAACCAACACCTGTCCGGTATCTTTTTTATATAAAATTCGGTTTCATAGCGTGAATTTTTATAATCGTGCTTTCCTAGAAAAAACCTTTTTTTCCTTGAAGATATTCAATAAATAATGAAATTTGAACCGCTACTTTCAATAATTCATAATTATGCGTCATAATAGAGTTCATTTTATAACCGGAAGATATTCCTTGCTAGAAAAACGATTTCACACGATTATATTTTTTTAAATTAAAATAATTATAGTTCGTGAGATTTTTAAGAAGTACCTGCCCATACCACATATTGTACAATCCTTGAAAAGTGGTGAGTAATTATAAATTTATTTTAAAAAAGTGCTGAAGTCTCGCTCAGTTCAATAATGTCATCCCCGCCTGTTTTGATTTGTGCAAGAAAAAACATCGCCAAAAAAGTGTTTTATTTTATTATGTAAGGTTCGTGCACACATATTTAAATATTTTACGATAATTTTCTAATGATCTTAATTTGCCCAACCACAACCAAAAAAGTGTTCTTAATAATAATATTTTGAAATACAAAGCAGTTTTAATAGGCGTAATACTTTATTTTTTCTACACGTATAAAAAGTCATTAAAAAATGTGAACTGATCATGTTCTACTCGTAGTATTTAATTGAATCATCTGAAATATTTCAAAGCGATCAAATTTTCAAACCAAAGACACGCGATTTTGCATTACTACATATATTAATGATTACTTCGTATATATATTTTTTTTATTTCACGATAATATTATTTCTGATAGTTGCCGTTTATTATTATTTTTTCTAAAATATTGTCCAATTATAAGTCACTGTAAGGTAAGAACCTATTTTTTGCAATCATTTCTTATCACTAGCCCTTGTGTAAAAAATTGTTAACATTTCAATGTACCCAATTTAAATATTGCATTTACCCATTGGCGTATAAAAGAGTAGGAAAATAAATAAAAATAAAATGCTAAATTCACTTTGTTTTTTTTGGTTATTATGAGGTTTCGTTTTAGATTCTTATTTAATCGAGGAGTTAAATTGAATTTAAACTCCACGCAGGAGTCCCTAAGGAAAATTAAATTTCCCTTAAGGCCAATATCATGTTTTGGGATGCTGTGTGGAGGGTATTTTTGTAGAAAGGAGGGAGTGAACCTGGGTCTTGAAGAGGCCCGTGTTGTAGGAAGGAGAAAACACAGCGACCGGCAAATCATTCTACAGCCAAGCTGTTGAACTCAGTAACTAATACAAACTATATAAGATTTGAGATTTTCACGACCAAAAGTGTTATTGTGATTTCATTTTGGGTTGTTGTACCGTGTACTTCCTAAAATTCCAGACAGCTTTACAGTTTCCATCATCAGGGTAGATTTGTAGATTGTGGTGAAATGTTTGATTTTAAGAATGTAAAAGTGATATAGGTACTTATAAATAAACACTCATGTTGGACACAGTAATGATGTCCGAAACGTTGGATTAAGATTATAACGCAACTAATTAAGGAGGTAGCGCAACACGGCATGATAACCCAAAAATCAATCACAACGATAATAAGGGCCATATTTTATCACCAATATAATTAAATGATTGAAATGGTAACTAACTAACCATCAAGTCTTTTCCCTGTAGGGGTATGTAGAAAGGATAGAAGATACATAACTTTCTTTCAGGGTTGCCAATTTGGGAGGAATTTCACAAATTGGGTGGAATTTCTAATAATGTAAACCGATTGGGTATTTTGTGTGGAAAACGCGAGGTTTATACAATATGAGAACTGCCAAGAAAGGCTGTTTAATAGCGATTAAAAGAGCGTTTCTCGATTATTCGATCACAATGTAAAATAACATTAACAATTTTTACAATACTGTAATTTCGTTTTCATTCGAGCAATTTATTTTTAAAAAATCGATTTTTTTAAGCTTAGACGAAAGAAATAAACCAAAAACATCTAAAAAATAAATGTTACATAATTTGATTAGAATTTGGTTTCATCAAAGGAAGAATTATAAAGGAACGTGTGGAGAATTGTTTGTTCTACCAAATTGAGAATTTTTGACATCTATAGTGAGTATTTTGGAACATAATATCGACTGCGGGTTGGAAAAGCCTTCAAGCTACAAAATGAAAACTTTAGGAGACGATAAAAACAAACGTTTACAAATTTGTAAAATTAATTAAAAATCTTGAAATTTATGTAAAAATGGTTATTTGTTCTTAAAAAATTTGATGAAAAATATTTAATTCTATTTATAATTATAAAAAATTGAGGATTTAATAATTTCATTCATGGTTTTTTAGAAATAACATAATAAAATGGTAATTATGCCAGTAACCGCAGCATTTTTACTTGTTTTAACAATTAATTCCTACAAGAAACTTTTTACTTTGACAAAATAGAATATTAGGTTTTTAATTTGGGCAAACCAAGTAATTCATGGGTATTATTCATGGTATTGATTCAAAAAAGTTAAATTACAATTGTGGCAAAGAAATCGTTTTATACGTGAATTTTTTTAACTTTAATACAATAAAAATGAAATTTTAGTGCATCTTGTACCATCTATCCAAACGTGACTAGGCGTTTCTAGAAGTAATTATGTTTAAATGTAGTGTAATTTCCCAAAAGTGTATATAACGAAAATGTGCGGTTAGTTAAATATTTACCTTTTTAGTTTTTAGTATTAAAAATGCCTAAATCCCAAAAAAATTTGCAAAGGATTTTACCAAAATACGGTCGATTTGCGTTGGCAACCCTGTTCTTGACAACCAACGCTTTTTTAATTTACATTCATACAAAAATAAATATTAAAATGGTACTCACGGCAATAGCCAGCTCCACAACTAGGAAAACGAGGAAGAGGAAAAATATCTTAGCCATGATTGTAGATTAGAAGACCTTGATACCACGAGACGCCGATGTCGTCTGAGGAATGATATCTCTCAACGATGTTTGGCCTTTTATAGCGAAGGTGAGCTGGACCCAACAAGAAACTGCTGGTTAAATTTTATGATTAAAGACACAAAGTAAAAAGAAGCATAAAAACAAACAATAATTTTAATCATTGGTGAATAAGATAATACTAATAAATCTTAACGAAAATATGAAGAAAAAAAAAACGCAAGACACAGAAAAATAAAAAGGTAACGGTCGCAATTGGGACTCAACCTCGCATTTTAAAGTCATATTTGTCCATCTCATATTTCAAATCCAAAATTATTAATATTATCTTCGATTCATAATTTTTCCCATATTCTTGACAACTACCTTTTTTAAAATGATCACAATTTTGAAATAACTGGTTTATAACCTGGATAGTGCCTCAGATAAACATATCCGATTTTATTAATATGTGACACCTATTGACCTTTTATAAAAGTCTAAATTAATATTAAATTCTTATTTTTCTGTGTCTTGTTCTTTTTCATAATTTCGTTTAGATTTATTAGTATTATCGTCTCCTTCAATGATGTATTTATTACCTTGATGGAAATAACCTTCAAAAGGTAGATATTATAAACAAAATTATAATTTTAATACATAATAATGAGAATCTGTTATTGGTAGGAAGTTTATTTTGACTGCTTCTGTAACATATCGGTAAGTTCTTAGTAAATTATATTCCAAAGTAAATTTTAAGCAACGAATTGGAGAAAAAAAAATTCCAGATGTGTTTTTTCTTTGTTAAAAAAATGATCACATTATAAAATGTTTATTCTAAAACAAAAAAACTTCTTGGAAATGTTTTGAATTTATTAAATGACAAGGAAAATTCATGTGAAAAACGTCACCATTTATTACTAATGAATTTTAACATGCATGTTTTAAAAATTGATCTCAAACGTTAAAAATTCCTGGAAGTAAATACTTACTACTTAAACTATTAACCTGGATATTTTGGTTCAATATTTTTAGAATTCATATGTGTTGTAGCTGTTTCGCCTTCCGAAGACTTTCTCATCTGACCGTAAACAACAATGTCTTCGATAAATATCTTAAGAACCAAAAAATGGTAGATTTTCATTTTATGTGATTACCGCACAAGAGTCCCATCTGCCCAACAAACTAAAACTACCCAAAAAACCTGTTTTTTTATTGTGGTTACTGCACAAGAGTCCCAACTGTCCCCAACCGCCTGAACTCGGTAAAGACTATGGCATCCCCAATTGGGGTGTGTTGTGAGGCTGAAAATAAGTGGAGCGGGGAAGGAGATGAGAAAGAGGAAGGTGGGTATTCAGAACTAGTCAACAAACACGGATAAAGCCATTTCAAGCAGCGTTTCAATTATGAATGGTGATCTTACACCAGACCCCCTAGCAGGGTCGATCGATAAAGATTGATGAATAACTTTCGGTAACTTTTCACCGTTCCCTAGCATGACTACAGATCGCCAACAAAAAAGAAAATTTTCTAATGACTAAGTATTCTTAATAAATTTGAAGTCAACTATTGTCTGTGCGTTAGCGATCTGCAGTTGTCCTGGGGAACGATGAGAAGTTACTCTATCTATCCTTATCGATCGACCGTGCTAGGGGACTGGGGCGATACTGAGAGTATCTTCCATCTAGAGCGTGCCACAAATGCGCCTCATATTATTTTTAATTATTAAATTGAGAAAACACTAATAAATCAAATAAAATTAACTAGCGCATGTCGGGATTTGAACCCGCGACCTCCGGGTTGCTTGTTGAGAACCTTGCTCCTCGACCATGGAGATACCTAAAAATGTTTGTAATACAACGATTAAATAGCTAATTTACCTAGTAATAGGTAGGTACTTATCTACGTATTTAATTACATTTTCCTCAGATACTTAGGGCCTTACTAATGGACGAGTTTTAAATGTTAGGAAACTTTGCCAATGACTTAACAAAATACCTAATGAACTTTACTGAAAAACAATAATTTTCCCTACATTATTGGTCGTTTATCAGTTATTGATCAGTGATCATATCAATTTGGGAGGCGGTTATGGGTACAGTCGTCCCGGGAACCATTTATTGAATAACCAACATCCTTCCTGTAGGTCGCTCCACGTGTTTCGCTACATTTGGTGACTAGATCTTGACGGCGGATGCTTTTGCCAAAATACTGCGTGGCGGGCCGGATCGGGAGAGGCTGGTATAGGGAGACCCTTTGAATTCTCCAGCTGGTCTCTGACGACCCATCGTCTTGCACCGCAGTGGGAGGATGGATTCGTAAGTCCATCACTCTTGACACACTGACCCCTAGATTCCTACCCACCCCTCATACACTTTTGAAGTGAAAACTTCTTTAGCACCGTTATGATTTGAACCTCGATGAAACGAAAAAGAAGCGACACTATAAAGAGACAAACACATACATCTATAGGATTTAGCCTGCGGGTGAATGAGATAGAATAATATGTCTCCTCTTTGTGCGGTTCTTCGTGGCCTCCCTACTCTTGTCTACTCTAGTTTTCTGAATGTTTCACTTGTACCGCGTGTGAACTGCACCCTTTTTTTTCTTCCCCGTAACTTTCTCTCCTTCCTTCCCTTAAAAAGACCCTCCGCACGGCATCCCCACAGATGACACAGTATCCCCCAAAGACGAATAAATATCTACAAATAATTATGCACTTTTTAATATATCCTAAAGATTTAATGAAGACAAACAGTATTTAATTTAAGATAAGCGGTGCTTTGGGAGTATCTTTTTTTACTAGGGGCCATCTAGCTTAACTCCACGCTAAGCGAAGCCGTTAAGCGACTCCACCCTTTTGCTAACGCTGCGGGGTTAGGGACATCTAATGACCTCTGTTGTTATTATTTTTAAAATTTTGTTTATGTTCTCAGGTGAGGCTTCCCAAACTGCGTGACGCGATAGGCGAGGTAAATAAAACCACAAACCGCGACTGGTTACAAGTAATGTAATTACAAGTTTGTACGTAAAATATAATTTAGGTTTTACAATTGGTTTGAATTTCTGAGATTTCTCTACCTGAGGGAGTGTGGCTACTACCCGTGGCTCTATCCTGCTTACTTTCTCTTGGACATGTTCAGAATGAATCATCTACGGGTTAGAAGGGATGTGCTCATTGTAACACATTTCTTCAGACTGATTCTTGGATAGTTCGAAACTAGACTATCATGGAGAGCATTAGTTTCTATGTTTTATCTCCTGGCCTGCAGGACTAACTTGCCAATGGTCATGCCAGTGGTGAGAGCAATCTTGTTGTTGATTAGAATTAAAGGATGTTGATATATTTAACCTCAACAATGCAGAATTTAGAAGGCAAGCTTTGTTGCTGGTATTATAAAATCTGCTTTTACGCATTTACCCCCTTGTGTGTTTTGGATTTTGCACGCTTTTATAAGTAAGACACTGTTTTCTATCACAAGAGCTCTACCAACTGAGCTATGGGTATATAAAAAGGGTTCCATAAAATGGGTATATAAAATGGGTTTCATAGCTCAGTTGGTAGAGCTCTTGTCATGTCAACAAAGGGCCCTGGTTTCGAGTCCCAGTGGTACCAATATCTTTTTCTGATTTTTCTGTCTCCAGATTTTCGATTGAGTTTCGCTAATATAGTCTTCATTTAATTACAAAAAAGATTTGATAAAACTTCAACAAAATCTTATCCTCAATTATTTTGTGCCTTCAAGAAGACCAATAACGTACTCCGAAGTTTATACAGTCTTAATAGTGCTTTTCCTCTGGATATCCATTCGCTTCAGTATGTAATTAAAGTGCTTTGTGTCCGCTACCCATTTCATCGCACAAATGATGTGTAGAATAAAAACGCGTATAACTTTACTACACTCCCTTGTAATTTTGACAGATTGGTTCCCAACATTGAGAAATTCTGTAAAAAGTATCAAAAATGTACCAGTAAACTAAAAGCTTTCCTTGTTGTAAAAATTATTTAAAAAATATATATCTACAAATTGATGATTATGGCTTACTCACATTTGATTTCCAAATGTAGACACTTATATGTATTATATATGAAGTTTGTAACGTTTGTGTACTCCTTTAGACGTAATTGATAAGGACTATTTTCCACAAACTAATTTCACGCCTAAGTGCTAACAAGGATGAACTAAGACTGGTAGATGTTTAAATTATTTTACTTTCAGATATAGTCGATTTCGAAAAAATATGGTTGGATTCCTAGGGAACAGAAATTCCGTGACACACATGGAGATCAGTTATCCCGCTGTAATTGTTATTATTATATTATTGACTCTGGTATTATACAGCACAGTAATACATTTCGGATATTTTTATTAGAAGGTATGTAAATTGAAGGTTTACTACGATAACACCATAAACGGCTCTTTTCACTTCCATAAAGCTTAGTCTCTCTACCTGGAAAGGTCTAGTACCTATTTAAGAACTATTGTGAAATATTTATACAAATAATAAAAATTATATCAGTAGTGTTGAAATTTGAATATGTGTATATTATATTGAATCAAATTTTTCCGATAAATTGTCGCGGAACCCCTGTACAGGTTTGGCGGAACCCTATGGTTCCTCGTAACACAGTTTGGGAAACCCTGTGCTAATAGATAATACAAATTTCTAAATTTTCGAAAACTGATAAAAAAAATATAATCAGCCGCATTAGTATCACCAAAATTGTGCATTTGAGTAAAAAATTAACTCGTTATATTTATGTTCAGAGAAAGCACTCATTAATGTCAAATAAGCAAAAACTATAGAATATTATTTCCTGCGTGAAAGTATATTTGTTAATAAAGAGATTATGAATATTGCACGCTGTGGGAATATCCAATAGATATGATCATGCATAAATAAATACTTAATTAAATACTTTCTGATGCAACGACTCTGTACAATCTGTAGAATTTGGTAGTTTCCCTATTTCGTTGCGTGAACGAATGTTTGCATGAATTTGTTCAATAGCTTCTTCCAGTCCAGTGATGAGCAACCTGCGGTGAACACTTGACTAAATAAAATATCGGAAAAATTGCGATAAAGAATATTTTAACGTTTTTATTTATTTTTAACTTTTACGAGTGAAATCTCAAATTATAATATTTAATTAAATGAAGACCTCTGTGACCAGAGGTGCCTTTTTCTGATTTTTCTGTCTCCAGCTTTTCGATTGAGTTTTGATAATATTGTCGTCATTTAATTAAATATTTAACGGTTGCATGTCTTTTTGCAAAAGAGTTTGGCGGAAAACTTCAGTCTTTCTTCGAAGTTTTAAATCAGCTGCTCTAGATAATAAGATTTTTCTTATGTATCCTTAAAAAGACAACATTTTGTGTGTACAAAAAAGAAGCCTTCGCCGTGTAGCGCTTTTGTTTGATGCATTTAAAAGGTTTCTGTTTTATTTATAAAAAGGAAATATTAAAAATGTCTGTATTGTAATACCAAAAGTTTTCTGTGTTCATTTTTGTTCAACTTTCAGAACGCAAAAATCAACAGTTGTAGGTCCTTGGAGGTTTTTTTTTTTGCCTGCGGCGCTTTCTTATATGGCTCTGTAAAAGTTTTGTTCAAAACTACGGATTTACAAAATATAAACAGATTTGCGACATCACCGAATGTAAAATTACCCATGTCAAGCTATGTAACCTGCCACCTGCATCCCGCGAAGATCTTTAAAATTTATAATTTGCCCCTCAAATTAATATTGGTTAATGATAATGGTTTTTTTAATAAGTATTCAGTAATATTTTAATCTGGACTATTATAGCGCCATACAAATCCCTACCAGATTTTCTCACCAAAAATAAGCCAAGCAAAGTTTGAGAAGCGCTGTCACCCGTCAAACTAAATTCGAGTAGATATTTTTTGTAGCAAAAAAAAACAAAGGTACTTTTCCAGAATGTCCGACGTGATAAAGCGATGGCACAAACAATCCGAATTATTTTTTCTATGTTTTGTGGATCACATGGCGATCTCAAAACCGGTTTCTCTAGTTCGGGCCATTTTTTGCTCCTGCGAATATCATCTGGGTAGATGCTACCTATTAAAAACATACCATATATAGGGTATCTGGAAACAAGTGGTACAAACGTGAAATTGATGGTTCTACATCATATATATGCCCCAACTGCCCAACACTTAATATTTTTTTATTATATCAAAAATGTCACCGGAGACCAAAAGTACGTTTACATTTTTTATTCCAAATAATGTCAGGAATCATCGGTTAAAGTAAGTCGAGTACGTCTCTTAACATCCTGTATATGTATATAGGAAAGTACCTGGCTCTTCAGATCTTTTCACCTAAGACGGCTTCAAGCAACGTTTCAATTCTGATTGGAGGTTTTACACCAAGACGATACTGAGAGTATCTTCCACTCTGGAACGTGCCGCGAAGATACATAATTTTGAAATAATTGATTGTGAAATAACGCAAAATAATCAAATAAAATTTATTTGCGCACGCCGGGATTTCAACCCGCAACCTTCGGATTGCTAGTCGAAATCCTTACCCTTAGACCACAGAGGCAGTCCTGTAGACACAGAGAATGCAAAAAAAAACTCTTCCAACTAAACATGTAGATTAATTTAAACCTTTTTTTCTTCTGTTTGCCTTTTTCTTTATGTTTTTCTGATTTTAATAAAAATTGAGATCATATTTCAAGATAGCTGGACACCGTTTTAAACGAAAATATATTTAATAACATGATTCAACTTTATTACTACGAAATACAACTATTTACTTCGTGGGAGATGGAAAATGCTGCATTAAAGTTTCATTTTCACATTTTAATGCGTTTTGTTTGACAGTCCGGCCATGTTTTTTCTCGTTTAACCTATTTACAGTGATCGTGGCCAGCGATTCTTAAAGATTCTAAAATAAAACAATAAATCCTTATCCAAAATAATAGTGATACCCTTTATTTCCATAAAATAAATACTTAGTGTGTTTGATACTATTTTAGAACCTCCAAACGGGCGACTTTTGGCTAATGATTGGCCAATCAGGCGAGGGCACAAACATTTAAACCACAAATATCAAAACACTAATTTTGAGTTTAAGACCTTTCAAAAATAAATAAAGTGATTAAGATACCACTATCTACATTAGAAAAAAAGACCGAGAGAAAATTCCTTCATTTGTGATCATGGTACCAAAAAGCCAAAGAACACCAGGGAGAAATGATGTCAATTTTGGAAAATTTCAAATACCTCAAAATCCTTGAGAATCCTTTTCAAAAATAAATAAAGTGATTAAGATACCACTATCTACATTAGAAAAAAAGACCGAGAGAAAATTCCTTCATTTGTGATCATGGTACCAAAAAGCCAAAGAACACCAGGGAGAAATGATGTCAATTTTGGAAAATTTCAAATACCTCAAAATCCTTGAGAAAATTCCTTCATTTGTGATCATGGTACCAAAAAGCCAAAGAACACCAGGGAGAAATGATGTCAATTTTGGAAAATTTCAAATACCTAAAAGGTAAATTTTCTAAAAAATTTAAACAACCCCCGGCACAAAAAAGAGCTGATGACCTTGAAATGCCTGAACAGATTTTCATGAACCATCTCGATCTGGTCAGCTTTCAAACAAAAAAAACGCATCATAATCGGTCCATTCGGTTAGGAGCTACGATGCCACAGAGACAAACAGACACACAGACACAAACGGTGGTCAAACTTATAACACCGCTCCTTGCATCGGGGGTTAAAAATGATAATCTATTTCCTCCAAACAATTTTCGGAACGGCCTTGGGGCCCCCATCCATATTTCAAAAGGTATCCACCATTTACCGGACACCCTGTATATCCCAAATAGAAGCACCTTTGAATATTCTGTGAATATAAATAGATATTTGATATTATTTGAGATTTTCACGGTCAAAAGTATTATAGTGATTTATTTTTGGGGTATTACACCGTGTTGCGCTACCTTCTTCTTTAGCCAAAGTATATTTGGACCGTTTTTTAAATTCAATTTAATTAGTGCTATTATTAAGTTCTGCAAGTATTTTATTTTCATTTTTTTGACAACTATTTCGGCTCCTTCAAACCTTCAAAAAATTAAATTTAGAATAACACAAATAAGTGGTCTCCAAGCGGTTTAACACAGTTTGAAAATGGCCTTCTAAGCCGAAACAGCTGTCACAATGATTAAAACTAAAATACTTGCACAACTTAATAAATTTATTATTTTTTTATTTATTTATTAAATAACAAAAGACATTTTGTACAAAAATTTGAGTAGACCCACAAAGCTGTCGTATGGCAGCTTGTCTGCAGGTTCTAACAATTTAAACATTCTTAATATAATATCTAAGAAAATATTTTTAAATACATTTATAGTTTTAAGGAAACATTAGAATAGATCACATAGTAATATTAGATAATTTAACTTACATCTATAAATATATAAGATATTTCAATATACCCTAATAACAAGATATGTAGGCAGCTATATTAAGATATTCAAGGAGTTTTCGTTCATTGACCATAGTTTTATCATTTTAGGACATAGTCTCTCATTTTATGTTTTTATTGATTTTATTGAAAATCACTGGTATTAGATATTCAAGAGTACGGCTTCCATATTTATTTAATATTCGAGGAGTTTTTAGGCCCTTTCCTTCTCTAAATCTTGTGGTATGTTTGTGTACAAGTAGGTGTTTGTAAGGGCTTTTCCCCATATTATCCATGATAGTAGTGAACCAGTGGAGACCTTTTATTGTAATAATTTAAATTTAATTTAATTTAATTATTAATTTTTAAATGTAATAACATTATCACATTTTTTTAAAATTAAATGGAGATCTACGAATTAAACACAAAAAAAAAAAAATATTTGGACTCGGTAATATTTAATAATAAACGAGCGTTTTATATATCTACAAAATCCACAGCACTGACGCCCCCTACTGCACAGATAAGATTGAACTTGTTATTGTTTATAAATAGTATATTTTTATTAATATTTCCACAAGTACATAAACAAGTAAGAATATTGAGAAATATTTTATTATAAATCTAGACCCACGAGTTGTTCGGTAAAATGGAAGTCCCTACTTAAATAAATATGCAAATTTGTGTAGAAACATTTTTTTGTTGTTATGACTAACAGAATCTCTTTACAACTATGTAATAATAACTAGTCCGATTACAATCAAAACATTTTAAATTATTCATCTGGAATAACCCCAGTACCAAAACTTCACAGATAATAATATTTATAACTAGTAATTCTGAGAACAGTAGATCTTGCGTTCAGAAAACTTGTAAACACCACCAAATCAATTATAATGCAGAAAAACTTGTAGTGAATTATACAAAATATTTATGTTTTCCGGGTCACTATTAGGATATTTCAAAAAGTCATTCTAATGTACTGGATCATTAGGCCTCCCGGTGTATTTTATAGCATATTTAATATGTAAATACGGACTACGGAAATATGTGTAATAATATTTGATTTATGGTGAGCATTCGAATATTGCTTTCCTCATTATCTCAAAACTTAGTATTTGGAGATGTCTGACTAATCAACTGGACTCTCGATATATACGTATTTAAGTATCTACCTAATTAATTATGAACCGTATATTTTATGTAACATTTTTCTCAAAAAAGGAATTACACAATTTGTCCAAAGAAAAGGCAGGCAAGTAGGTTAAATAATATTAAAAAATGCATACAAGTCCAAATAAAAACGATTATATTACATTTGAGAAAATAATCTTTACTGAACCATTAAAACGGCCACCGTCTTGAAACGGAAACGGAACGTACAAACAAATTGAATGAAGTGTTTTCTAGAAGATAGTTATTGTCATCAGTGAATTTTGAAAATAATTTTACCAAGTCATTTAAATAATATCGAGTACGAACAACAGGGGTCCGAGGACTAGTCCCTGCGGTACTCCTAAGTTATTTACCATTCGTTCTGAAAATTGGTTATTTACTTTTTTTACTTATTTTCATTCTTTCATATACTTTTCTTTTCGATTGTGGAATTTGGAATAGTTGGCTTGATCGTGTGTTTCATACAGTGGAAATGAATGTTTTATAGAAGGTAGTTATTGTAAATATTTAATTTTGGTTTGGTAGACGAAGAGTTTAGTAGTATTAAGTATAAAACAACAGTAATACCAAGTTCGGGTTCAACCGCCGCACGTGTATGTAATCAGTCATATTACATCGGCCCAGGTGTTTTATAGTCAATGAAGAAATTAATAGATAGAAGCGTTTTGTGGGCGTTTCCGCGTGCCTGATTAATATGATTTTTTTCCCCTTTTGGCCGTACATTTTTCTATGAATTCGTTATAGATGACACTTCTGAGGGCGGCCTATTCAGTGGTTGTAGTATGTAGGTATATGGACCACGCCTATCCTTTTTTTGCGCATTAAGTATTTTTAATTGTTTTCATAAATTGTTATTTTTTATTGTGTTCTTCTGTGAGTTTGAAGTACGCATGTCATCATGAAATTTACAAATACCAACCTTAATCGGAATTGTAAAACAGAAAATCTGTTTGTCTGAAGTCTGAGGTAATTCTCTCGAGTGGTTTTATATCTTGCATTTTTATCTTAACCCATCTATTTTCAGATCCTTTCATATTTATCGTCGTGAGTTTTGGAAGTTTTAATAATGACAATTAATGTCATTTATTCAAATTCATTTGGTCAATAAGAAAAAAGCTTTCAATGTATTTTTTTTATCAGCTTCACGTAGGAAAAAATAATTTCCCTATGTCATCTTTGGGAAATCTGTGTGGAGGGTCTCTTTATGAAATGAAGGAGATAGGAAGGTCTAAAAGGGAAAAGGGTATGAGGGGTGGGTAGAATTCTGGGGTCAGTATGTCCAGGAGTGACAGACGTATGAATCCATCCCTCCCATTGCGGTGCAAGGCAATGTTCCGGGAGAGTCCTGCATGAGAGGTCAAAAGGTATCCCTCAACCATTTTCACCCGATCGAAGCGAACCACTTGGAGTGACCTATGGCCAGGGGCGTAGCTACCGCCGTATCAATGATACAGTGCCCCCGGGCTACAGGGGCCCTAACGTGTGTAAAAATTAGTAAAATGCTATCCACAATGTCACCTTATCTCGTGCTTCCCGTGAAAAAAACATATAAAAAACTGTCATACTTGCCTACTGCCTATAGAGTTTTCACTTCAGAAATGACAAAAGTAAAAAAAAGGAATCTCTTTTTTCCCGGGTTAAGCCATCGATACTTCACTGCAAATATCATCGATACTTTATTGCAAAGTGAAATCAATAGTAAAATTACATTCTGGAGAGATGTATTGCATCGTATAATTAATGTTATAATTATTATAATATATTATTATTAGCGTCATGTAATCTACCTTTAAGAGGCCGTGATTCTGATTTTGGAAATTGTATGTCAATTTTACGTTTACTATCTAATTATGTTCCTATTATAAAAGAACTTCTTTTAAAACCGAAAGGCGAAATAAATTATTTAAGCCCTACGATTTAAAATGAAATTATTAATTCGCTTTGTACCGCAGTTAGGAATAATATTATTTTAGAAATATAAAAAAACTCCATTTCTGGCAATTATTTTGAATACAACACAAGACTTGTCAAAAAATGACAAACTTTCCGTAGTTTTTCGATACATCTCGATAACAGAAAATGGTGATAATGTACCTAAAGGATTAAAAATCTTTGAGTCCTTTTTGGGGTTTATAGTAGTATCCGATTGCAGTCCAGAAGGACTTAAAACTAACATTTTAAATACGATTAAAGAATATGGAATTGACTTGTCTAAATGTAGAGGACAGGGTTACGATGGAGCAAATGTTATGTCGGGTGTATATGGAGGATTACAAGCCCTTATAAAAGAGCATACCCCGAATGCCGATTATGTTCATTGTGCTGCACAAGCATTAAATTTTATTTTAAACGATGCTGCAAAACATGTTCTTGAAGTGTCAACTTTTTTCGATAATTTAGAAAAAAATATACTTTTTTTAGCAATAGTATAAAACGCTGGGCAATTTTAAGTAATGATTCATCTGAAAAATGTAAAATTACCCTTAAAAAGGTTTGTCCTACTAGATGGTCTTCAAAGAACGACGCTTCATTAGCGATGAAGAAAAAATATTTATTAATCATGAAAACTTTGTACCAACTAAATTTAATTTCCACTAAAAAAGATGAACCTGAAGAATGTAAAAATATAATTAACATTTTAGAGAATTATGATTTCTAAGTGCTTGTCACATTTTTTTCTTCATTATTTGAAATCATTTATCCTGTTTCTAAAGCTCTACAGCATAAAAATAATGACTTACAGAAACCTAGTATTTTATTAAGTAATCTTTTGAAATCAAAATTCATTCAATGGTATGCTAAATGAGTACAGAGATTTAGCAAAATAGTGCGGGGTAACAACTGTTTTTAAAAATAAACGGCGAAAGATAATGAAGCGTTTTTTTGATGAGTTATCACAAGATGAGAGAATTTCAGACCCGGAATCATATTCATATTCAAGGTCAATATATACTATTGCTGTTTAGATATATTCATTTCAGACCCTTTGTGACCTGAGTTATATGTTCGAAGTGTTACAACCGTTTTTTTTTTTTGTGCATTACAGATTAATATAATCCTATTACAATACACGTAACATATATACATAACTTTAAACGAGATAATTTTTTCAATAATACATATTTTAGAGTCCTTGCCTAAATTTATTCTTGAAACCTTCAAGACTAATGTTGAAAATGTCAAGAGACCTAGAAATATCATTTAGCAGTACCATACCTCTTGTCATGCTGTGTTGGGCCAGAACGTCTGTTCTGCCATGTGGGATATAGAACAAGTCGTGGTGGCGACCCTGGCAGTAGTTGTTCGGTACTAACAATTTATAGCATTCTAAGAGGTATGGGCTGTCAATGTAGTAGTTTATAATTTTGAAAGCTGTTACTGTTAGGGTCACATTCCTTCTAGATTGGAGACTTTCGAAGCGCGTTTCAGATAGCAAATCTAGATGATGCATAAATCGCGGGTATTCACCATGCATTCTCATATAAAGATACCTTAGAAATTTTTTTTGGATTTGTTCTAATAAATCTATGTATTTTTGCTGGTATGGGGCCCAAACAGCAGAAGCGTATTCTAATTTTGATCGTATAATGCAGTTGAACATCGATGTCATTACTTCGGGCTTGGAAAATTGTTTTTTTCATTCCTTCTTCTTAAAATGTAGTGATAAAAAACTCTTCCGTAAATCTATCGGCTAAATACAGTAAAGACATCTTAGTTAATCTGTATGAACAATTAATTGCACTGGAAACATGCTTAAAATCTGAAATTCAAAAAATTCATCCCATTAAGGAACTCATGGAATTATTTCTGATAAAATTCAATAGCCTTGCATCCAGTTTTCCTGAGGTAATAACAGCATGCTTTCTTTTCTTGACCCTTCTGAACTGATAAAAAATTAACAAAGGACTTCGATGGGACAGGAACGGCTGTCAGACTTGTCCCTATTGTCTATAGAGGCAGAAATTTTAGAAAAACTGAAATCTTCGTCAGCTATAGATGATTTAATAAATCAATTTGCCGAAAAAAAGGCAAGAAAAGTGCATATTTAATTTGAATTGTTTGGCTAGCTCAATTTCTAGGAGGAAGTGATAACTTATAATCAATAAATATTTATTTTATTTTAATGCAACCATTTTTGTTTCTTTTGTGAGAAATCTTTACCCTTCATTTGGGCCCCCCAACTAATTTTGATACAGGGCCCCTCCAAGGCAGGCTACGCCACTGCCTATGGCACAGGTGTTGACAGTCTAATAAATAGTTGTCGGGGCAGCGGTACCCGTACCCGCCTCCCACATTGGTAGAAAAAAATGTATATAAGACATAGCATCGACTAGTGATAATTGTTTAATAAAATGACAATTTGTTTTAGAATTTTCCATTGCTCCGATGTAATATTTCAAGTTTGAGTTTTTTACATAATGCTTCACATATAATAATTAATCATTCATTACAATCAAATAGTCACATGGTTGTTACCAATTAATTACGGCAAGTGAATAACTTGGTCAATTAAACCTTTGCGGTCATTTTCAATATGTACTTCCCAACCAGGAAAATAACAACATTATTTGTTAATTAATAAAACCGTTTTCCAAGAAAAGCTCAATCAAATAGCTGCCTACTGATTTTATATAGATTTATTAAATATTCAGTGGCATGTGATCACTATTACTGATTGCCAAACCAGTCTGTGTTTCGAATATCAAAATAACCCATAAAGCAGATGCAAATTGGGACCTATTTCGAAATTATTATTGTTTTTGCAATAACTTAATCTTGGAACGTGGAGATTGGGAGTCCCCTCGAAATATGTAGGTAGATTTTTTATGGTAATAAAGATAACTCGACACAAGCTAGTGATGGGTATAATTGTTTTATTTTGGGACCTACTAAAAAAATAAGGTGTTTTTTTCAGCACATACTCTAAACATTATTTTATAAAGATAGATCTTATAATCAATAATTATCAGCCTGAAACACTCATCTACATTGAAAAAATCTTCCGAGAAAAGATACTGCCCGCCAACGGGAATTGAACCCGTTTCCCTCTGATTGCCGGTCAGGAGCTCTGACCACTGAGCTATGGCGGCTTATCTAATACCCGCCAAATAATTCAATATGTGTTTCATTCAACAATTACTTATTATTACATTTTTCCAACTGAAAACAACCAACTTTATTTTGTGAGAGAGGTATTGTTAAGAACTAAATCTCCCGCTAGGTGGCGTCGAGACTAATTATGTCTGCATTTATTGCTGAAATACTTTAACTTGTCAAATATTAATTATTATTTTTAATTGATAAACTAACGTTTAAACAAGATTTTTATGCATAGCACAAAGGGTAGATAACAAATATTATAATCAATACTTATCAGCCTGAAACGCTCATCTACATTGAAAAAAACGGGTTCAATTCCCGTTGGCAGACATTATCTTTTCTCGGAAGATTTTTTCAATGTAGATGAGTGTTTCAGGCTGATAATTATTGATTATAATATTTGTTATCTACCCTTTGTGCTATGCATAAAAATCTTGTTTAAACGTTAGTTTATCAATTAAAAATAATAAAGATAGATCATTGTTTAATTCGTTAGAAATGTTAAAATGAATGAAATTGAATATGTAGATATAATTTTATCTTTTTTTATGTTAGTCGTGCTGATACATATCCAATTCATTATTTAAAATATTGGAACCTTGCCGATGATATATTCATTTACATAATTGAAGAAAACTACGAAGAAATAATCAATATTTTAAATAATTCAATTCAATTTATTCATTTTTAAAACATAACTAAATTAAAATTTCAAGGCGTTTTAAAAGAGATAAAAAAATTAAGATTCAAAAAGATTTAAGCAATTTATACATCAATGAAGCACAATCATACTAACAGCTATAAAGCTTGTCTTCTGAATTGTGCTTCATTGATGTTAAACATATCGATATTCGAAGTAATTCCATTTAACAACAAGACAGCTCTCCCGACTGGCATAACCATTGGCAAGTTAGTTCTGCAAGCCGGGAGATAAAAAAGTCTATGCTGCCGGTGACATAGAAAATAGAAACTAATGGTCTCCATGATAGCCGAGTTTTCAAACCTTCCACGAATCATTCTGAAGAAATGTGTTGCAATGAGCATATATCTTCTGACCCGTAGATGGTTCATACCAAGCATGCCCAAGAGAAAGTCGGTAGGGTAGAGCCACGGGTAGTAACCAGGTAAAGAACTTCCTCAGGTAAATAAATTTCCTAAAGGAACTTCCTCAGGTAAAGAAATCTCAGAAATTTCTTCTGAACCCTCTCCAACATGAGGGAATACTTCACTTGGTGTGGGTTCCAAACCACCGACCCACTCTCAAGTCTACTCCTAACCAAAGCATTGTATAGTACCTACTGTGAGAACCCCGGTATCTCTGAAGTTTCTCGCAGTGCATAGGACAAAACCCAACATTCTCAATGAATTAGGTACTACACGTCATTACGATATGAGCATGAAAATTTAACCTACTATCAAACAAAATACCAAGATCTTTCATAGTGGAAACACTATGGAATTGGATAATGTATCAGGACGACTAAATTTAAGTAAGATAAAATTTTATCTACACATTCAAGTTCATTCATTTAACATTTCTAACGAATTAAACAATGATCTATCTTTATAAAATAATGGTTCCATGCCAACTCAGAATGAAACCAATTCAGAACCACCTCAGAAAGGTCACTAAAAGCTATGAAAAAATAATTTTAAAATAGCCGGTAACCCTAACCTAACTTAACCTATTTAACGATTTTTTTAAATATATTTTTATCATCACTCTTAATGACCTTTCTGGGGTGGTTCTGAGTTGGTTTCATTCTGAGTTGGCATCGGCAAATAGTCGAACTTTTGCATAACAAATATTATAATCAATAATTATCTGCCTGAAACACTCATCTACATTGAAAAAATCTTCCGAGAAAAGATACTGGCCGCCAACGGGAATTGAACCAGTGTCCCTCTGATTGCCGGTCAGCTGCTCTGACCACTGAGCTATGGCGGCTTATCTAATACCCGCCAAATAATTCAATATATACTAGTGTTTCATTCGACAATTACTTATTATTACATTTTTCCAACTGAAAATAACCAAGTGTTTCAGGCTGATAATTAATGATTATAATATTTGTTATCTACCCTTTGTGCTATGCATAAAAATCTTGTTTAAACGTTAGTTTATCAATTAAAAATAATAATGAACTTTTACATATTGAAAATAATTTTACCATGACATTAATATCGAGAATGAGAACAATAGAGGTCCGAGGACTCATCCCTGCGGAATCCCTTAAGTTTTTCTACATTGGATATTAACGTTTGTGGCTGGTTTCCATTATTCTCTCCAATTAATTTATATTATTTTATAATATTACCAGAAGTAAAAATATGTAAAATGCCAGGCATCTTTAGACGTGAAGTTTTTTCTACGAATTTGTTTTAATAAAAAGGGACGGGAATGCGTGCTTTCCCTGGAGTGGTAACTAACAAAATTGATCCAACCATCGAGTCTTCTATTGTACGCAACATTCAACGATTGAACTAACCAAATTGAATTTTGTCGATGGGGTTTAGAAGAGACGATCGCGATCCTATTATTAAAGCTTTCATTCTCTATTCAGTTGGTCAACTGTTCCCACTTCATCCTGAAACATGTCTTAGGTTTTCTTGTAGATGGTTTTGGTAAATTAAGTGGTGGTTGAACTGACACACGACAAGTAAATGAACAGTACCTAGTATCAACCCTCAATCATTTCGATTCGAATATGTTTATTATCCATTCGATCCATCACTAGTACGCAAGGAACCGAAACTAGTCTGCATCATAATATTAATAAAGAGTGAAGGAAAATTTCCTGTTACAAATTTCTCGAAACATCTCTTGTATTTTCCTCAAACTTCATATCTCACATTCCCTATTTAATTTAATTATCATTTTTAGAATTTTCCTGCAAAGTAATACATCAATTTGAATTGCTTAGTGTAATTATTATGATAAATCGTATGTGAAGTAAATCTGTGAACTTTACCCGCAGTAACACAGGGACAAAGGGACATGTCTCTAGCGGTGACCGGACAACTCAACAACGTACAAAGTCAACACCTTTGAAAAGTAATTAAAAGTGATGAAAAAAAAAATTTAATCTCGGCACAGGAACCCCTAGTGAGGAGGACTAAGAAGAACAATATATATACATAACATAACCATTATATTTTGAATACTCATAGAATTATTTTATATCGTCGCTTAAATAAATAAAAAAATAAAAAAAAATACTTTTTTTTGCTTGAATTAAAAATAAAATAAGTATTTTTGTAATTACCCATAAGTCCATATCTTCTTACCAATTGGGTTTTTATATGCCGACCGGTTCAACAATGATATAGTAAATACGGCGTTAAGCCTGGTTTAAGACAAAGCTTAATCCTAAATAACTAATTTAGATTAATCTTTACTACGAATTGGTTTACATTATAAATACAAAAAATGTATACTTTGGGTATGTTTAAACTTTTCCTACCGCTTCCATTGAGTACAATTAAAACAAAATTGTTAATTACTTCCTAAACAAATATAAGCGTAAACTACTAAAAATGTGTTTTTTTTTTTTCATTAGAAATGCTTTTTTTTTAAATATGAATACCGCACAAGAGTCCCAACTGCTCCCGTCTGGAGCCAGAGAGACTATGGCATCCCCAATTGGGGTATGTTGTGAGGCTGATGGTAGTGGGGATAGGAAGGAGATATGGAAGAGGAAGGTGGGAAGTGGGTAAGGAAAGGAGATGGGAAACAATAAGGTCGGAAAGTAGGTACCTGGCTTTTCAGATCTGGTCACCAAACACGGCAAAGCCATTTCAAGCAACGTTTCAGTTCTGAATGGTGGTCTTACACCAGGGCGATACTGAAAGTATCTTCCACTCCGGAACGTGCCGCAAATATACAATTATTTTAAATGAGTAAATTTTGAATAACACAGATTAATCAAATAAAATTTATTTGCCACGCCGGGATTCTAAAGGGTTTTATGGCGAAAATAATATGTGACGGTCTCCATCGATTATCTTTTTTTCTTTCTTATAAAATTATTCACTAAATATTTTTTTTAAATACACCTTTCGCTTGAAATCATGACCTCTGGACTCCGTTTGCCAAACGACTTTTATGTCTATTATCTATATTAGTGGCGATATAAGGCACACCAAGAATACATTCGTTTTTGGTTTGTGGCTTCCTCTTAAGCCTGGTTTAAGGCCGCTTTAACCGTACAAACGCCGTTGTGTCAAGTTTTTCACTGTTCCGACCTTACACGCCATGTTATAATATTTACACCTCCTTTTTAAGTAAGGAGTTTATTGTTAGATATTTAACTGTTATATATATTGAATCACGACTTTTCCAATAGTACCTTCACTCCATTGAGATTCCACGAATGTCTGACGGGAATAAGGAAATAAACTTTTTCATTTATTGCCATCATAAAGTCGTGGTGTTGAATAAACCATTATAATTCTGATCAGAGATAATATTGTGATATTATTTGAATATATTATAATATTATTATAATTGACCACACTTTAACACTACTTATTTGTAAATGGAATAAGATGCATTTAGTTATAACCTTGAAACTTAACACCATTTAGCTGTGTTGAGCAACACATGGTCCATTCCGTGCGACTCACTTGTCTAAATAAAATATTTAAAAAAAATGAATTCAGAAATATTCAACAGTTTCTATTCTATCATAATTTATTTTTGGGGTATTATACCGTGTTGCAATATCTTCTTCTTTAGACAACTTTGCGGACAATAGAGTGGCCATCATCGGTGTGTGTGAAATGTGTGCAGATGTAGATGCACTTGGGAGGCGGTTATGGGTACTGCCGCCAAGGGAACCATTTATTGAATAACCAACTCCTCTGCCATGGGTGATTCCAAGTGTTTCGCTACGTTTGGTAACTTAGCAGGGGTGTCCAGGTTCTTTGAGTGAGGATTGTCTAAGTCTTGGCGACGGATGCTCACCTGTTGTGTGGCTTGCCGGATTTGGAGAGAATGATTGAGGGAGACCTATTTTTCCTCTATAGAATGACTCTCGACCCTCTCTAGGTCTGTCACTCCTGTGCACACTGATCCCCAGATTCCCACCCATCCTCATACTATTTTCCTTCCCAGAACTTCATCTCCATCCAAATTGTTTTACTCAAGCCTCCTGCGTGAACAAACATTTGCGACCCCACCGAGCGTCGTGTATTCTGTATGTATGTACCCTTTTTAGCATTAGCTCCACACGGGAGGCCCTGAGGAATATAATTCTCCTCAGGGCCTGTGTCATCTTTTGGAGTGTTGTGTGGAGAACCGAGTGCAGCGGCCTGAGAACAAATTGAAAATGGATAAATTGGACCTTCAGTTTTAAAAGGTTGATAATCACTGATTAAAGCATATACATGGTACATTTTATGAAAAAATGTTAATCGCATTTAACCAAAATTGTCTGTGAAAATGAACAAGGAAAACAACAAACTGAACGTGTGTGGCATTAACTATATACCTACTTAATATACTTTGTACTTAGAAGCTCATTGTTATTACAACGAATTGTTTTATTATGAACTACCAGGGACGGATCTAGACTTTTTGTGAGCTAAAGTGCTTGGATTGAAAAATACTCCATGATGTTGTAGCTGAAAATGAAGTTATGAAGCTGAATGCATGTTTTTCAAGTTGTTTTAAAATAAAAAATTTCATTTACAGATTGTAATTCGAAAAATAGTGACCGAAGCCGGCGCAATTATAATTTAAACTCTCAGGCTAACGATAATATACTATATACGATAGGCTACTTAAAATATACAAACTTGGTTTCGATCAACAAACACTTATATTCTTCGCGTCCTATTTAAAAGCCAGAAGTCAATATGTAATAATAAATGGACATGAATCTAAACAATTCCCGGCGTTATCAGGTATTCCCCAAGGGTCAAACCTTGGTCCTCTGTTGTTCCTTATACTTATAGACGACATCCAGGTATGTGTAAAATATTGCAAATGTCTTCTGTTGCAGATGACCTCAAACTTTTGATGGGAATAATCTGTTACCAAGACTGCTTAAAAAAGCAATCTGACCTTGATGCTATAGCAGAATCGTCAATAAAAAACAAATTAGAATTCAATATAAAAAAATGTGTAACTATGACATATACCCGCTCCCAGAAGCCCGTAGTTTTTTAATACAACATTACAACAGCTTTAAAGATCTCTGTATCGTCTTTGATCCCAAACTGATATTCTCGGATCACATATCACGGCTCACTCCAGCATGCTACAAACTCCTGGGTTTCATCATCAGAATATGTAAGCAATTTGATGACCCAGAAGCAATAAAAGCCATGTTCGATGGCGTCATAAGAAGCAAGCTGGAGTATGCTAGTGGTGTGTGGACTCCGCACCAAGCTAAGTATATTAATATGCTGGAACAAATCCAGAAAAAGTTCCTTAGGTATGTCTATATGCGGATGCATGGAACGTATCCGAGATTCATGCACCATACGGAATTACTTGAGGCAACTAATAGATTTAGCTTGGAAACTAGACGTAATGCAAATCTTGCAATTCTTAGTTATAACATAATCCATAACTGTATTGACAGCCCATTCCTCTTGGAATGCTTTGGCTTATACGTGCCTGAAAATTTCAGTCGTAGTCGTCGACACGACTTGTTCAAAATAATTCGTGTAGAAGCGAATTTTGGCACAGTTGTATGGGAATGTGTCCTTAACAAAATACTAAAAGTACTGAGGGGTGGGGGTGGAGCTAAGGGTGGGGGGTGTCTCTAAATGTCCCCTTTTCCAGTTTTTCGTTAATAACTCGAAAACTGCTACCTCTAACGGAAAAATGTCTGCGTACTAAATTATCTACATAAAATTTTCTACAAAAAAGGTTCTATAAACTTTTTTCAATGCTTAAAGAGATATTGAGGGAAGGAAATTTCAAATTTAAAAAAAAAAAAAAATTATTGTTAAAAATTATTTTTTTTATTTAAATGAAATGGAAGAGAAGAGAGAGATCTTGACTATGCTGACCAGCATGGAGGAACTTACTCCAGACAAAGTTGAAGAGTTTCCTTGGTGTCAGCTTTGACTAAATTTCAGAATCATATGGAATCCCTCAAGGATAATGGGCCTACCGCTGTTATGTGGGTTCAGTACTTCCACATGGTTACCGTGATGATTTCTGGGATATTTTCTGGGTTCGGGCCTTGTGACCCACTGCCTCCGGCCATTGCGTTGTCTGCGTTCGCATTTGCTGTTCGCTGGGCTCCGTAGTATGTACAAATAAATTCATTACCCACGTTAATGGCGGGGTTTGTACATAGTTTGTGGAAGGTTCCATTACAATCGATGCCTTTGATTAATTCACTATTTTTAGCGACATATTTTTTACACTTTTTGCACTGCACCATTTTAAAGTAGTTTGAGTGTTTTTTGTTTATTTTTAAATCACTTTTACAATTTATTTATCGCACAATGATTTACACCGTTTGTAACGGAGAGACTCTAATCAAGCTAATACTACCACATACACATAAATAATCACAAATAAATAATCATAAATATAACTACCACATACTATCATAAATAATTAGAGATGCCACGAATAGCGATTTTGCCGAATACTGAATATTCGGCTAAGCTCTCGGCCGAATACCGAATATTCGGCAACACTTAGTACATTTCGCGGGTGATAAGTTCCGACCGGCATCATTGAAGTGCGTGTGGTAACTACGTATTTGTTTCATTTGCGAGTAGGTAGTGTCACAACGCGCATTATTTGTTAATTGTTACATCAAATTGTGTTACTTATAGTGTGTATCACGTCTGCTTGTTCGCGAAAAACTTTACAAAATGGCACCATTTAATCAAAAATCACCTATTTGGGAATATTATGAAATTTGTAGTGTGGACAATAAATGTTAAATATTAAATTTATATGCATTTTTTTCATCATTTGGTATTCGGTATTCGGCCGAATGGTTCGCAATATTCGGCCGAATACCGAATAGTAAAAAAAGTGGCCAAATACCGAATAGTAGCCGAATATTCGTGGCATCTCTATAAATAATCACAAAACTTGGTCACTAGTGCCCTAGATATAGTCATAAATGATCTGTTCTACTTCAGAATTAATAGTGAGGTGCGCCTCAAACTAAACAACGCGCACCCATGTGATGGCTACTATTCGTTTCGATTGCATGTGATTCCCCCACTCTCCTCTACCTAGATGAATTCAGCAATTCTTGGAGGCTGGCCCTATCTCTGCCTCCCTAGTGTATTTCTGTACTGCACGAGTAGTAGCTGTGAGTTACATAATATAAAGACTACCAGTCTTTGCAAAATATGAAAATATTCACGGGTATTATTTAAATTGAAGTAACTTTATGACTTATTTAATTTATAAATTGGTAACATTTAAATTAAAATATTATATTTAAATTAAATGACCCAGACCGTGGTCTCCAGATAGTCTGGAGTCAGGCGAAAACTGCGCTGCCTTTGGTGACTTCCTTTGTGTCCACGCCAAGGATTGGCATACAGTTTGAAACGGTTCACGGCGAGTTCATTGAAAACGAGTTCATCGAAAATCAATTCATCGAAAGCAAATTCATCGAAAACGATTTTTTCGAAAACGAGTTTATCGAAAACGAGTTCATCGAAAACCAATTCATCGAAAACCAATTCATCGAATGATCAATTTATCGAATCGCCAATTCCTCGCAAAAAAAATAGTTTGTAGATATTTGACAGAAATGCCGAGCGGACCGGGAAGTTAAAAAAAATGGTCAATAAAAGTTGACAATAAATTTATTTAAAAAAAAATTGATAATAAAACTTTGGACCTAACATAACCTAATTTTACAATTTTGCAGCAGTGTTATCAATAGACCAAATATGATAGTTATTAGATTAAGTGTAGTCTTTCAACTGCTTTTTTAACTTCCTGGTCTGCTCAGCATTTCTCTCTAACATCTTCAAAAAAAAAATTTCGATGAATTGGCGATTCAATGGATTGATCATTCGATGAATTGGTTTTCGATGAACTCGTTTTTGATGAATTTGCTTTCGATGAATTGATTTTCGATGAACTCGTCGGTTACCGTTTGAAAGGTTATGATGTTAGAGAGGTTATCCTTGTATAGTAAAAACACTTGTGTTTATTACTGGATATTGTTGTAACTTCTTTATTTTGAAGAATAAGTTTACATAGAGAGATTGATTCGATTCTGAACACTTGACTGGCGATTTGTAGTTTGTGAAACTAAATCGAGAACTTAAGAGAATTAGTAGAATGACTCGCTAAATGACAACACGCCATTATAATATAGACAAAAAGAGAAAGCTAGACGCGGCCACAGACAAAAGTAATCATAGACACAAAGAAGTATTGCAATGTTCGAGTATAAGGTGACATAGACGTGAAAGTTTAAGATAAGAGAGTCTATACATCAAGATTTAGTAAATGATAAATTAAAAGTGCTCAGTGCTAAAATGAAGTTAAATATGAAATTAGACAATCACAACACACAACATATAACTTATATCTTATAACTTTTTTGCGTTTTCTTCTCAATTTTTTTTGGGAGGCACTGCCTCATAGCACGAACCACCACTGATCTAATCTTGAGAGGATGAAAACAATAAAACAAATGAGGCATGAAGTCAATAAATATTATTTTTTATTTCCATATGTGAAGTATGTTTGTAAAAGGAACATAGTTTCGTCAAGTTGTATTTCAGCGCTGCTTAATTTTTTAATCATCTGTTTTATTCTTTCCAGGACGACTTTCTCCGGCGGAGTGACGGTCTCTTCAATCTGAAATAATAAATCAACAATGAAATCCAAACAAATGAAACATACTCATTTCGGTCTTCAGTGCACTATCTACTACTAGAAGTCTGTATATATTTCAAAGAAGAAATTCTGGGACTAACTTCAATATGTATTCCTTTTTGTCCAGAATACTAATGGAGGGAAATAATTATACCAAGTCAGTGGACATTTTCAATTTGTCACTGAACAAACACAAAATGTCGTTTCTGGGGCAGTTAGTACTATACTTTTTTTTTTAATTCATCTTAGAGACACTGCTGAAAACCAGCTACATTCAAGGAGAAAACCTGAATGTACAGCTGAGCAGTGACCTTTTTGTCAATATAATCAATGACAAATAACGAACTGTAAAAGTCTATTGATGAATAAATGTTTTTTTTTTATTTATCTTCATTAAATCAATTACATTGGTGAGGTGCTGTGCCTATCTCATTAGGAACGTCTGTGTTGAGAGCAGGCACAGTTTAACATAAGCAGTTTACATAGAAATAAAAATATCAATATTTTATATTAAATAAAAAGACAACGGACAATGATCGATGTACCATTGGGAAGAGAGATTTATAAATAGGTTTTAATACAATACAATTCTAACTTTATTTACTTTCTTTACTATAACAAAAAATCAACAAAATTTATGTTTCACTATTTTATTTTATTTTACTTTAATGTTTTCACAGATTACTATATTTCTAAACCTTTAGTTTAAAATTTACATTTTTTACATATACTTATTGATGTATATATGGCAATCTTGTTTATATTACCCACACACAGGCAGTGCCTTAGTGGGTTCCCATTGCCTACTCTTTTCTATTATATATTTTACTTATTGGTAACTTTTACATTACTTGTACCTTATATTTACTCTTACTGTATTTAGAAATTATGCAAAATTACTTTTGTATGTATGTAGATACAATGGAAAAAAATAAAGAAAAAAAAAAAAAAAAAAAAATCGCTGATGCATGATCTATCTTGGTTGATGATCCAAGCCTTGGTATCTGACTTATATGTAAAAGCTTCTAAAAAGGGTGTTAATAGATAAATAAATATTATAAGCCATTTCTGAGAATATTTGGAGTAAAGACAGTAGTTGTCCTTTGCCCATATGTCACTACTGATCACACTCCTTCATGTCGCGATTTGATCACTGATATGCGCATTTGTTTCGTGTGTTACATGCTACTGGAATGAGACGGAGTGCTTATAGTGTGGTCCACTGTACCCGGCTGCTCAATTAAGACATGAGTGAGAAAAATATTTTTATTTTTTTTAATTAACAAAAATATCATCAGATAGCAAAATGGCATCTATACTTTTTACTAGAGATGCAACGAATAGTGATTTTGCCGAATACCGAATATTCGGCAGCCGAATATTCGGTGACACTTAGTACATCTTAGCAATCAGTTTTCATGAATAAAAAACATGAATTTAATATTTAAAAACGTTTTCATAAATTAAAATTAATTGAACTCATGAATTAAAAATCGTTTTCATAAATTAATAAAAACCAATTAGGTACATTTCGTAAATTAAATTTATTTTTACATGAAGACTGTTCGCCTAGATCGGACAACAGAGCCTTACAATTACAAGTGGTGGTCAGCAAAAGCAAAACAGTATCCAAGCATAGCAGAATTTTTTAACATTTATTTATCATATCCTGGTAGCAATGTATAGTGAGCGGCTATTTTCGGAAGCAGGTTTAATTTATGAAGAAAAGAGCAATCGTTTGCTATCAACAAATGCTGAAAAAATTGTTTTCATTCGCCATAACTTACCACTGATAGATGTTAAGTATTAAATACTCAGTTTTTTTGATAAATAGAATTTTTTGTTAGTAATATATTTTTTTTTTCATGATATGCTATTTTTTTGCTATTCGGTATTCGGCCGAATACTTCACAATATTCAAATACCGAATAGTAAAAAAAGTTTTATTTTTATTTATTATAATCTAGTAAAAAAAGTAGCCGAATACCGAATAGTAGCCGAATATTCGTGGCATCTCTACTTTTTACTCCAAATATGCTCAGGAATCGGTGCTTAAAATCCTTCGGGTACATGCTTTACAGCCTGTATATAATCTACCTAAGTAATTTCCCCAAAATAGCTTGTTATATTCAGAGAAATGTTTTTTTCTTTCCATTTATAGAAAAATATTTTAAACAAATTCTAAAATATTAATTTTATTATGTTTTCCATAAAGTGTTTTTAAAAAAAAAAAAAAAAAAACACAAAAAACTACACGAACTGCGCGTTGAAGAATGATGCAGTAGTAACTTTGTTGTTATTATAAAATGGCTGCTCTTTACTTAACGAAAAGCAAGAACTCTTATCTCTTATTTATTTTGTTGCCAATCGAATAAGATTTATTTTTGTAAGCTATTAACATTTTTAATGATGTAAAATCCAGTGAAAAGAAAGTATTTCTTAATTGTTCCTCGGCAGTGTTCAACGGCTACAAATTTTTCGTGGTCAACAGGCAATTCCTGCACTCAAAGAGTTAAGATATTAATAATATACGTACGTCTGTAATATTTTCATCCGGTTCCCCTCTCATCCTCATTCCATGAACGATGGTATCCACTCTCTGCTGCTTTTCTATCATCCTCTTATGGGTAAATCTCTCGTGTTCCCTCCGCGTTACGGCGTTATATAGAGCCTTGTACGTCAACTCTAACGCCATGTTGGCTACCTGAAATTATAGATAATGTATATGACGACGGTGCCTATGGTCGTGGGGTAAGACTCTCTTTTACAAATCCCTGAATTTTTTCTGTTGCATTCAATAAATGCTTATTGTAGTGTTTTTTTTTTTTACATTAGCTGTAGCAAGAGGCCGTGAGGAAAATAATTCCCCTCAGGGCCTATGTCATCTTTGGGGATGCTGTGTGGAGGGTCTTTTAAGGGAAAGGAAGGAGAGGAAGTCGTGGGAAGGAAAAAGGTACGAGGGGTGGGTAGGAATCTGGGTGTCAGTGTGCCCAGGAGTTACAGACGTACGAATCTATCCCTCCAACTGCGGGGCAAGGCGATGGGTTGAGAGATGGAAAAGTCAAAAGCTCAACCAGTCTCTCTTGATCCGGCCCGCCATGCAGCAGGTGGGCAGACACATCCGCCGCCAAGACCTGGACAAATCTCACCCTATGAACCCGGGCACCCCTGCTAAGTCGCCAAACGTAGCAAACCACTTGGGGTGACCTATGGCAGAAGTGTTGGTCATCCAATAAATGGTTCCTGGGGCGGCAGTACCCATAACCACCTCCCAAATTGAAAATATGTACAAAGTTTCAATGTCTCTCAATAGATGTCATTAGTATAAGAAGTTTTAATGTGTCTTAACAGGGGTCAGTAGTTTGTAGTACTATACTATGAGAGAGACAACGGTCGGGTTTTAGACCCGAACGATTATGAAAATATTCGATCATGTCCGATTGATATCGAGCACCGCACTGGGCGGCAGTTCGTTTGGCAGATTAAGAAAGAGTATCCTTTAGAACGGACGTTAGTCCAGTTAGACTTGAAATTGAAAATATGACAAGATAATAAACAAAACTCGTAATCTCAGACTGACCAAAGTATTATTGAAAACTTCCAATCAACAGAATTGTATAATAAGGGAAAGATCTACACCTGTATTTATTTTATTCAATACAATAAATGTATTGCTGAGGAACACCCAAAATATGAAATCCGTGTTTAGTATAGGTATTTATTTACAGAGATAATGAATAATTAAGCCCTTGCCCGGAATAATGTTTTATCCAACAAAACTATCAATGTTGAGTTATTGATGCATTAATGTTGGGCCAAGTGCTCGGCTTCGTATTCGCCAAATAGTGAGCATGTCTTTACACTTTACGGGCCTTGTCCGAATGCCTAGTTTTTTATGGGAACAGCGACTGCTTGCCTGAGTTCATATTTTTAATCATGGACAAAATTGATGAAGTTATCATTGCTAAATATATTTATATATTCCTATAAACACTGTTAATTTAAGTAAAAAAAACAACAACAAAATGTATGGTGAGAATATAAATAAATAAAAAATAAAAATTAATGTTGGGCATATGGCATATTAATATGCATCTTTTAAGGTAGGAATTATGAAAATGAAAATTTTTTTAGGCCTGTGACAGCCTTTTAAAGTTTGTTTTGTGGAAGAATGTTGTATAACGCTATTCATCAAAATCACGACGCATGGTTTGATTTATGGGAATAAATGGAGAAAACGAATGTCTTATGGCTTCAACTAGAAATTTTTCAAAGCCAAGAGGGTGAAGAATGCAGGAAAGTAGAATTTGTCCAGAAAAAATATTATTATGCCTGTTTTTTAGCCGTTGAAACAGTTGTGTGGAATAATGTTGTATGTTGATCTCAAGACAATATCTAGAAGGTAAATGGTTTCATTTACTCATATCGTTTTTGGCTTTTTTAAGCTCAAAAACATATATGACATTTGTACATTTATGTAAGAAGAGCATGTTGCTTTCTGTAAGGTAGGAAGAGTAAAAAAAAACATTTTGTGGAATAACGTTGTATGTGAAAATGGTCCATTATTCCACAAATTCAGCCTAAATTCAAGTAATAAACTCTAAATTAATTTATTAATTGTATTTGTGTTTAATTCGTAGAACTCCATTTTAATTTTTAGAAATTTAAATTTGATATGTTATTATCGAGTTCTGCAAGCATTTAAGAAAGTATTTTAGTTACAGCTGTTTCGACTTGTAAGGTCATTTTCAAACTTACAAGTCGAAACAGCTGTAACTAAAATACTTTCTTAAATACTTGCAGAACTCGATAATAACATATCAAATTTAAATTTAATTAAATTTATAAAAATCTGAATTAATTGATTTTCTGGATGACTTTTCAATTAAAACTCCTAAAAATTGTATGTTTTATGTATTTTAAATATAAAAGGTTAAGAAACATAACTGGTTTCGTTTTTTCAATTTATCTCGAAACTAGAATATTGTTGGATACAACATTCTTCCGGGCAAAGGCTCAATTATAGACTGTAAAATCAGTACACAACATCTACAAGGAAGCTAGTAACCCAAAAATAAAAAGCAATACTTACATGATTGAGGTCAATGTGATATAAATAGAATGCTTTTGAAGGTCCAGCACTTCCGGATGCATTTTTACGCATAACCTGTTAAAACAAATAAAAATAATTTCGTACGATTGTTATTTTTGGAGTCGGTGTCAGCCGAGGTAACTACATACATAGGTAGTTATAGGAGAGATGTGGAGATCTTGTCTGACACCGACTCCAAAAATAACAATTGTACGAAATTATTTTTTTAATTTTTAGTGCATTTTTTTAAGTCGTTTTTTGTTTTGTTAAAATTTTTGTTTATTTTTTGATTTTCAGTGACGAGCATGCGTAAAGCAGTTTTACTTCAAAAAAGAATCATCGAAATCTGTCGGCGTAATATTGAGTTATTCGTCCATTTGTCGCGCACATACTTATTGCAAATTTAAGACATATACGGTTTTCTCATAGATCCCATTGTCAGAACTGGACCAAATTAAAATGGGACCACATGGGAAGCACCAGCTTTCTAATAAAAAAAGAATCATCAATATCGGTTCACCCAATCGAAAGTTCTGAGGTAACATAAAAAATAAAAATAAAATACCGTAGAATTGACAACCTCCTCCTTTTCGAAGTCGTTTAAAAAGACAACTATTTGAATTCGGGGTGATGGAAAATACATTCAAATTTAAAAATATGTCAAATGAAAATTTGCTTTCATCATATGCTTTGCTTTCAGCGATGGCCATTTAGTCATTTTGTTATGTTAGTGTTTTTGACACATAGCAACTCCAGACTTCCCAAAAGTTTACACAAAAAAGGGGTTTCTTTTTTTGGCGATCGTGGCTCGGTATAATGTATAGAAATAAAAAGTTACATAATGTATTTTATATTTCTTTACATTAGCCTCAAATAGGAGGCCTTGAGGAAAAATTCACTCAGGGCCTGCCATATTTGGGGATGCTGTGTGGAGGGTTTTTTAGGGAAAGGAAGGAAAGGTATTTCTGGGAAGGAAAAGGGTAGTGGGTAGGAATGAAGAAGGGTGGATAGGAATCAGGAATCTGGAATCTGAAAAGGAGTGATGGACATATGAATCCATCCCTCCTACTGGGTTGCACGGGTGGAGAATTCAAAAGGTTTCCCAGGCTCTCCCGATCCAGCCCGCCATGCAGTGGATGTGCAAACGCATCCGCCGCCAAGATGTAAACAAACCTCACCCCATGAACCCGGGCACCCCTGCTAAGTTACCAAACGTAGTAAACCACTTGGGGTGACCTATGGCAGGAGGGTTGATTATCCAATAAATGGTTCCCGGGACGGCGGTAACCCATAACCGCCTCCCAAATTGAAATTTATAAGAATTATTATGAACAATGTAGTTTCTTACTTGAACTTCAATGAAATGTTCTTCTAATAATTTGTAAGTCAGTTGTTTGGCTTCCTTTGCTGGTAGCATTGCGTTCCTTTGTATATCCTCTTCCTCTATGTATTTTTTACTCTTTATTAACCTAAAAAAAAAACGCAACATTAGTATATTTCAAGATGAAAGAATTCAGGACACCGTTGAACAACAATATCTCAGAAGACAAATTTCTTGAGGTGGGAAATTTTTTTTACATCATATCAAGGCTGGAAAGGATAAATGGCTAAAGCATCACATAATCTGTATGGCGCTTTGACTATTTATCTTTACAACCACTGGAGCGACTATCAGAAGATCATTTTTTAAATTTTTCGCCAACATTAAAAAAATCATACCTTCGAATTTTAACATGGAAACATAAAAACTTATTATAGTGCTATATAGCCAGTGAATTAACCTGTATTTTACTGTTTAATTTGTAGGATTTAAAAAAAAATCGTGAAGTTTATAACCGCGCAAATCCTGCGTGTTGTTACTTTGAAACTGCAGTGAGAGGTACTTATTCAAGTCAACAAAAATATTTTCGATTTCTGTACGTTGTCTGTAATATACTTGATAATGAAAGGTACATTTCTATGGAAAAAGGACTTAATTTTAACAGTAAACAGCTATCAAAAAGTCGACGTGATTTTTTAAATTTTGAACATCGTTCTAAAATAGTCTACGAAGTTCGGATTTGCGACATTTATGGTCATAATAGATAAAGCATTTCAATAGCTTTCATTTTAAAATAAATGGCTGACAATGGAAATGTTTTAAATAATTAAAATAAATGTTTTACGAATGGTAGGAAAATGTGGTCCAATTTTTTACCATAATCGCTCCAGTGGTTAAATTTCAAAATAGTGATGAGTTACTAGCAAATTCAGTGGATTAATTTCTTGGTTTGTATAGCGCTTTAGCTATTTATCCTTTCCAGTCGATTTGGTAAAGATAATCACCTAAATACCCTGGCGGCCTTGGTGCCCAGCCTCTCCTGCACCGTGGAGCAGATCATGTCCCACAGCATCAGTTCCACCGCGCGAGCCGCGTTCAGGGTGTACTGTCCTCCCCCTGCAGAGCCCGAGCAGCTGATCATCCCGCTGGTGCTCTCCTCTGTGGAAACATCCACACTATTAGTCTATTTTAGACCACCATAACACGGGCATTAAGGCAGGTCATTTCAAAAAAATGTTATTTTTAAATTCTAAAGTGATAAAAGGGTGCCAAATTTGTTCAAAACGACATATTTAAAAATTTTCAAATTTCTGTTATGGACTTTTTCCTCCGGATTCACTTCAAACTTTTGAAAATATTTTACCTAGCGTGACGTCACATATTTTGCAATTTTACATGTAAACTAATAGTTGGTAATATTGTAAAGATAGGGGGCGTCATGGGATAGGGAAAATATTCTTGTGGCAGTCACATGTGTCGCAGTCATTTTGTGCAAGTGATGTCACAAAGCTGATGACCACTAAAACCATTTCAAGCAACGTTTCAATTCTGAATGGTGGTCTTACACTAGGGCTATCGCCAATGAGAGTATCTTCCACTCTGGAACGTGCCGCAAATATAGCATATAGTATTTTTAATTAATTAATTGTGAAATAATACAAATTAATCAAATAAAATTTATTTGGATTCGATCCCGCGACCTTCGGATTGCGAGTCAAGAGCCTTACCCCTCGACCACGCTGGCTGTCAACGTGTATGATTATGTGAGAAATGTAGATACGCAAAGAATGCAAGGCTGATGAAAGTGTAATGAGTAAGATTAAGAAAGGGAACCTCAGGTGATTTGTATTTGCATGTTGAGCGACTGAATGAAGAAAGGAGTGTAAAAAGAATATTTGACGCAAATGTGAATGGTAGAAGAAGGCGGGGACGCCCAAAGAAGACATGGCATGATCAAGTGAATCAGATACTTGAGTCAGGCCATGTCAAGAGTCTGAATAATAAAAGAGTATGTATGAGACGATGTATGAATGTGAATGAGGTAAGAAGTGTGTGTCAAGACCAAGTTGTTTGGCAGTCCGTCCTCTCTGCCTACCCCTGCAAGAAAACGGCGTGATAATACTTCTAGATTACTGTTCCATTGGTTATATCATGTTTGTAAAAGCCTGTAAGGTGTATAATAAAAATAAATCAAAAAATAAAATCACATTACATAAATTCAACTCTGGGTCCCGTAAGAAATCCATAATATAATATTTGCCAGTGTATTCTTACCCATGACTTTGAGATACTGCTCCAAGTACTGCAGCAGCAGAGGATTATCCGCCGAAGACCTCTTGCAGTACTCCTTTAACTCCACAAAGGGGATGGGATTCGAGGTTACCGCCCACGGATCTGTCCTCAGATACATTTGTTGCAGAAGTTGGCGCATAAGCTCACCACCTGATACAATTTTACATCTTATTAAATTATAATAAATATTAAGGGCCATTAACCAGCCAGCAGCCGAGAATTCAAATTTCGTCGAAAGATGTTCTTACGATCGTACAGGGCGGTTCCAATGAAAAAGATTAATTATTCTCCGTACCAGCTTTTAAAAATAATAACTCAATATCGATTTTATTTCATTGAAAATTTGCTTTAATTTATATCTACATTCAAAAATGCTGAAAGGCGTGATGATAAAACTATTAAAATTGTGTACTTTTTGTAATTATTTTTTTATCATAAGTATTAATAATTTTTCAATAATGTCTAAGCAAAATAAGAATGTAACAAAACTCTTAAATATATTAGTTTGTAAGACCGTAAATAAATAGACAAACTGAAGTATTTTCGTCACAAAACAATTGCTCGTATCTTTTTTTAAATTATTTTATTTAAACTAAAATTTAAATTCTGAAACATAGCTTTCCCATATAATTTATTGATTTATTTTACTGCATGATTATATGATTTAAAATGTGTGTTGTATATTACAAATTTAGTTTTAAAATTTAACAAATCTGCCAACGACCTACGGTATAACCTTATTATGCTAAAATAAACATATTTTCTTATAATTTAAAACATTACCAGATAAAAGAACAGTCTTTCGAAATCAATTTATACTTTATTGTGGAAAAGAGTCAATACGGCTAAAATTTTATTTAAAGATGACATATTTCCGGTTTGTCTGGTTATTTCCTTTTAACCATTCAGGCTAATTTGTTCTCTTTTGGGAACAACTCATATAAGTCTCATAGAAATCATTGTCTCGTGAGAAATGTGATCTAAACGGTGTTAGATCCCACTGATGAAACAGTGTTAGATACCAAGATCACCCTGCTTTATATTCAAATCTAAAAGTTAACCACAAAACATTTAAAATGTACACCTTTTTGAAACCAAAGTTGTTGACCGCAATTTGAAAAAAAAATTAGGAAAGTTTATGATTTTTTCATTAATTATTTTTATGGATTTTTTTATTAATTAGTTTACATGCTCGAAAATGTTCTAATCTTTTAAAAATCACTCGAATACTTTTGGCCGTTAAAATCTCAGATGATAACCAAATAAGTTTTATACTTAGTAAATACACATAAGCGCCTTTGAGGTGATTTTTCACAAAAACGGCGCTATAAAAATCATCCAAATATTATTATTGTCATAACAAAGGTTTGAGCTTACCGCATTCATCTATGCATCTGGTCATAGCCGTAACCATCAATTCATCCCTGAAGTCTTGGTGAAAGCGATCCAAGTTGCATCTCCAATGCATGGCTGTAAACAATAATGAAAACTTTAATTTAATATTCATTTGTTAAAATAGAAAACAGAAATGTAAATATTTATTTACAGATATGTGAAAGTTAAGTTAAGTTAAGCCAGTGTTTGCCCTGTGAACCTCATCAAACCCTGTTGGGAATGAATAGACTCTTTAATAATTAAGGTGACGATTTATGGTTACAGTACCGTGACGGCATAAAAAAAAAGCAAACATACATTCCTTAACACAATACGTGACATCTCCGTAGACCAGGGTTTCTTAAACTTTTGCAGTCACAGACCACTTTCACAATTCAAACAATCCCCCCCCCCCCCGACATAAATATTTTTAGAAATGAAAAAACCTTATTTGTATTAATAAAAAATACTTTTATTGGTACTTTCATTACACTTACTTACTTACTAAGTTAACGAGAAGGCGCTGCTGTTTGGCCTCAATCAAAACGTTAAATTGTGGGATTGTCTTCGATAAGGCAAGGCGCATGTCATCTGCGACACCAGAACTGAAAACCCTGCCTCGCAAAGATAAGTAGTAGAAAATGGTATTAGAACGGACATAGCTCGCTTGACAAGAAGAGGGTAAGCTTGAATCAAAGAACACCAAAATTCGCCAAAATCTTTTGCGTGAAAGCTGAATTTCACGCAAAAGATCTTGGACTCGCTATTGAATTCGCTACCCGATAACGACAATGCGTCTGGTCGAGTTTACTACACACTTTCCTAGTAAATATGTTTACAGACTGACCTACTGCGGACCCCTGATATACTTTACCCCACTTTAAGAAACCTTGCCGTAGACCCTATAACACTATTTGCCGTGATGATAATTTTGAAAGTATGTAGAATAATATAGTAACAATGATAATATTGAAAAGAGTATATTCCAAAAATTCAGACAGACTCTGACCGGTCAGTGGCTGAGTTGGTGTCGCGTTTGGATCCCGCCCAGGCGTCGCGTGTTCGATTCCTCGACTGGCTAAGTCCTCCATCACAAAACAAGCAACATTTTCCGCTTATTATGGTGGTAGTAGAAGATTATCAAATATGATCATGTTATTTGTAATCCGGGAATGTTTGTCTTTCTTTTTTTTTAAATTGAAAAATTTATACATTGTTGAAGAAGAAGATTATTTTTATTTTTCTGTCTCTCGTTCTTTTTTTTTCGTTTAGATTTATTAGTAGTATATTCTTACTATCTTTAATTTCAGACTTCTCATCTCCATTGATAAACAGCACAATGGCTCTTATATCCACTTCGGGTAAGGCTTGGTTGTTGACTTCGGTTGGTTTAAATATAGGAACATCAGCTTCTACAGACTCTTCGGTTGGTGACAGACCCTGGTGGATGTAACCAGCGGTCACTAGGGATATTAGAGAGTCTCGGAGACTGGTGGGTGTGACATTTCTCTCCTAGAAAAGTAAACAAAGTACTTACATAATTAATGTGTTTAATTAAAAATCAATTACACAACATGTAGAATAAAACAACTTAATTAAATGAAGACTATATTAGCAAAACTCAACCAAAAATCTGAAAAAAGAAAAGATACAGTCTAATCTAGGACACTAACCCAGGACCTACACCTTACTGAGGCAGAGTTCTACCAACTGAGCTAATTCGACTAAGAACTACCAGCATTATCTTCATTTTCTTAAAGCATATTTTTATTGGCTGCTATCTTTAAGTACTTTTTTTATTTATTTATTTATTTTGTTATAAAATTACATTCACAGTTTATGGAGCTTTGACTGTCCAACTAGGAAGGTCTCCCGTTCTAGGACAGTCAAATTGACAGGTTTCATTTATGTTAAGTAGGATTGCAAGATTCAAACCCGAACTAAATGCTACCTAGATAGTGTTTTGGATAAATTTTCACCATTTTTATTTTTAATATGCGACATCTATTGACTTTTCTGCAAGTCTAGGATGAATATTTATTTTTATATCTAACTTAATGAGTAAAATATCAAATTGTAATATTTTGTCTTAGATGTCACTGTATCTTTCTCTGATTTTTCTGTTTACAAATTTTCAATTGAGTTTCGAAATAGGCCGATTTATTGGCAAAAGATGCCATCGATTCCGTAGAGAGTTTTTGTACAATTTCTTAAACCCCGTCGACCTTCTAATCAAACTGAAAGAAAACATGATCTCCACATGGCAGAATCATTGGAATGAGTCGAGTAAAACAAAGGGTAATCATTTTTACAAATTACAGCCCACGATTCCTTCAAAACCTGGTTTTCTGGGCTCTCTTTCAACTTCTTCCATTTGCCGTATGCGAATAGGACTTTTTTTTATGTTGCTAAATGATAATTTTACATCTTAGGTTTTTTACTACTTTTCCATTTAAAGCATATGCTTGTGTATGGAAAAGGAGTGTACATACATGAATACATGTGGTTATTACTTAGTACTTAAATAATTCATTTACATACATAAATATATGTGTGTTGTAATAGTATATAATAGTATATATGTAAAGGAATAGGTACCTACCTATAAATGCATAGGATTCCTTTATGTTCGAATTTTAAATAGGTGTTGTCATGGAGACAGAAAATGATAGATGTTTTTTGTTTTGTTGTCTAGCTGGGTAGCACAGATTGAAGTAATAAGAAGATTGAAAAATAAGTTTATAATTACAAAGTGATATTATATTTTGAAGACGGACAAATAACTTTAATTGTAGTTTCTTTGTCAGCAAAGCAACTCATGATATTTGTATGTCACATTATTAATAAAAAATTACAACAAATAGACAAATTGTCTTATAAAACTACAATTTTAGTGAAGAGAAACAATAACCTTGGAAATGGAAAAATTAAGATTCACATTTACAGTGTCAGCAGCATCGGATGGAAAAAGCAATGTGATCTGCGTAACCTCAATCGAGACACCCGATGGACATATATTTGATATTCCCGATGATTTAAAACATGCAAGCAAACATACCGCCATAACGACTACGGATGTTTATAACAAAATTAAGAATCCCCTAAAGAAAATATATCAAACACGGAAAATATGGTTTCCCTTAACCCAAGATTTGAGGAAAATTTACTTAGATGAAGGTGAGAATATACAATTTGGTGACCAATACCTGGAAGAAATTATATATGACACGAAACTTTCTGACAATAATATTAGTACTGAAAATAAAAATCTAGGAAAAATAGCAGAAAGATTTTTACTCGAGAAGTTTTCAGGAAAAACATCAAATGTACACCAATGGATCAATGATTTTGAAAATGAATGTAAACGTTTCGAGATATTAAAGGAGGCAGAAAAAATTGAGACTTTCAAATATTTACTTGAAAAACAGTGCCTAGATTGGTACACTAGTATGTTAATAAAATATACAGTAAACGCAGAATGGGCAATATGGAAAACAAATTTTTGTGAAACATACGGAAACAAAGGTTGGTCACAAGTTAAATTTGCATTTGCCTTTAAATTTCAAGGAGGTTCATTACGAGAATATGCCACAAAGAAAGAAAGATTGTTATTAGAGATAAATAAAAATATTGAAACACAGACATTGATTCATCTTATTGTTATGGGTCTACCAGATTATATAATGTACAAAATGAATAAGGAATCTATAACATCGACTGCAAATCTATTCAATGAAATTGGTAAACATGAACAAACAGTCAATAAAAATAATTATGATAAATTCAAGAGAAATACATTTGTTAATAAAGTAAGAGTTGATAAAATTAAGCCCTGCAAAACTTGTGAAAAATTAAATAAAGGTAGCCGTTTCCACTCTGAAGAGAAATGCTGGTTTAAACAAACTGATGATTATGAGAACAAGAGAAAATATAATAAGAATGTAAACAACACTGTATTAGATGTTGAACTGAATGATAATGAGTCAAAAAACGAATAATTACACCATTAATTAAAGTAAAACTATCATTAGAAGGAAAATTAGACATATTTGGTATATATGATGAAATATATAATGAAATTGGCATGGTTCTCACCGACCAATATCCTGGAATTAACTCAAAAGAGTTTAAAACTTTTTTAAATGAAAGATCAATCACACTAATTTTCACTGCAGTAAATTCGCCGTTTTCTAATGGACTGAACGAAAGGCTAAACCAAACACTCGTAAATAAAATAAGGTGTAAGATAAATGAAAATCTAAATACTAAAGCATGGACAACTATTGCTCATAATTGTGTTGATAGATATAATAACACGGAACACTCAATAACAGGCTTTGCACCGAGATACCTATTGGATGGTACTGATGTTTCATTCATACCAAATGAACTTAAATTAAAAAAAGAAGCAGATGACTGGATTAGAGATAGAAAATTTGCATTAGAAAGAACAATTAAGTCACATGAATATAATAAAATGTTAATTGATAAAAAAAGAACAATTCATAATTTTAAAATAGGCGATATGGTATATATTGAAAATGGTCACAAACTAAATAGAAGAAAATTAGATGAGTTAAGGATTGGTCCATTTAAAATCGAAGATAAACTATCCCAATCAATATACAAGATTAATACAGGACATAGAAAGATGGAGTCAAATTTTTTCCATATTACAAAACTTATTCCTGCCCCCATACTAGAAGAAAATGAAGATTAGACAGAAGAAAAAGGAATTGAAAGAGACGAAAATCTCCAGAGAAATTTTCTAACCCTAGGGGGGAGATGTAAAGGAATAGGTACCTACCTATAAATGCATAGGATTCCTTTATGTTCGAATTTTAAATAGGTGTTGTCATGGAGACAGAAAATGATAGATGTTTTTTGTTTTGTTGTCTAGCTGGGTAGCACAGATTGAAGTAATAAGAAGATTGAAAAATAAGTTTATAATTACAAAGTGATATTATATTTTGAAGACGGACAAATAACTTTAATTGTAGTTTCTTTGTCAGCAAAGCAACTCATGATATTTGTATGTCACATTATTAATAAAAAATTACAACAAATAGACAAATTGTCTTATATATATTTAAAGAGAAGAAAGAATATTATGGAAAACCAAGGATATTTATATACATTTAAATAAAAGAAAGAATATTATGGAAAACTAAGGATATTTGTAAGGATAATTAAGTGGCATTAGTTTTTTTCTTCAGAATATTTTTAAAATGTCTCTTGACAGAGAGCAGTATTTGGGTTTTATCATTAAGAGTGTATAACCAGAGAAACCAGAAATATGTCATTTTTAAATCAGTGGTTAGACGTATTGACTCTTTTCCACAAAAAACTATAAATGGATTTCAAAAGATTGTTCTTTTATCTAGTAAACGTATGTTTTAGATTTTGAGAAAAAATGTTTATTTTTAGAATAATAAGGTTATACCATAGGTCGTCCGCAGATTTGTTCAATTTTAAAAAAAGTACATTTATTATACAACACCCATTTCAAATCATATAATCATGCAGTAAAATAAATCAATACATTATCTGGTAAACGTATGTTTCAGAATTTTAATTTTAGTTTAAATAAAATTATTAAAAAATATACACGGACATGTGTTTCTTGACGAAAATTGGTCGGTTTGTGCATTTATTTGTGCACTTACAAACAAATATATTTCGGATTTTTTTACATACTTATTTTGCTAAGACGTTATTGACAAATCATAAATAATTTGATCGTAAAATAATTTCAGGAAGTATTTAATTTTAAATAATTTTGAACATCGCATTTTACCATTTTTATCGCAGCCCGTAAACACAAATTTCAGATTTCATTACGGGCCCAAACGCGGCCAGGAGAGCACGTCTTCGCGACGCTTTGAATAATAATATTTGGAAATGAAATTTGAAAACGAAATTTGAAATAAACACGAATTCCTTGATTCATGTTTGTTAAATCTACAGGGTTGCCCGAACGCAATTTTTCATGTTCATTGAATATTTTTAAGCAAAAATTTTTATAATTTCGAATATTTTTTTTATTTTAAATTATTCTTGTGTGAATACCGCACAAGAGTTCCAACTGCTCCAAAATATTTTTTGGGGTAAATCTTTTTTACGCACGCTTGACACTTGGGGGTAAACTGGTGAATGGGTTACGAAAAGTGGTGATAGTTACGAAAAATGACATGCGAACGGTAATCAATGCGAACGGTGATCGATTGCTCGGCGGGTCGGGCCTTTACGCACGCTTGTTTTTCGTGTTATTGTTATATTGTTAATGGACTATTTGTCCGTAAATAAATAAATAAATTATATACAGCGGGTACCCGGCATGCGTTTCATGGGCACTGTAACCTCGCGGTCAACTAAACTGTTATGGTTCCATCACAAGTCCCGGGAATTATAATGCAAGCGCCTGCACTATATAACATTATATACAGCGGGTACCCGGCATGCATTGCAAGGCCACTCAAAGAAAGAAAGGGTTTGTGCGCTTTAATTCTGTTTGTTGAAGTGCTTATTATTAATTATGCACACGAACAAATATTTCAAAATGCGACATTTTTTACAATCCAACTGAATATTACTCGTTTTTTTTCATGAATACCGCACAAGTCTGGAGCAAGTGGGACTAGTGCATCCCCAATTTGGAGTATGTTGTAAGACTGAAGGTAGTGGGGAGGGGAAGGATATAGGGAAGAGGAAGGTGGGGAAGTACCTGGCTATTCAGATCTGACCACTAAACACGGCTAAAGCCATTTCAAGCAACGTTTCAATTCTTAATGGTGGTCTTACACCAGGGCGATACTGAGAGTATCTTCCACTCTAATGGCCGTAAAATACAATTGAAAAACAAAAAACCAAAATATTAAAAAGAATATAACAAATTGTTTATTCATGTAGGTATCTACTTAATACCTACTGTGTTTACGCATTTCACTTGTATCTATTTATGTTTATGCACTTCAATATACAAATTACAAATAACTACTACTAATTAAAATTCTGGAAGCGAGAATAGTAATATAAAGTAGTAATAGTAGCGGGTAGCTCTAGCTCGAGTGAACAAAACCCTCAAAACTCGGATTGCCGCGGAACGAAATTTAGTTCTGAAAACGCCCGCTCGCGAGCCCTGATGTGTTAGCGCTAGTGTCGGAATCGAAGTTGTCATGTGCTGGTTATTCACTCTTAATGCTTCTGATTTCTTCTGGTAGACGATTGAAAAAAGTTCTTACCTGGTAAGTGTAATGGTGTTGTGCAAAAGACGTATTTAGTTTTGGGCATATAAAAACATGTTTAAGTCGCGTTCTGTTTTCGTTTAAAAATTGATATTTATCTTTTTCTTTTATAATTTGAATTAATGAATTTTTAATATATAAATCTTTAAATGTAGGTACTTGGAATTCATCAAATAGGCGTTCTGTTGGGTAGTCCAAGGATTTTTTTAATATAATTTTAATAATTGTTCTTTGTACAATTTCTATTGGAACAAGGTTACATTTATATGCGGATCCCCAACTAATAATAGCGTATTGTAAAGTGGATTGAACTAAGGCATAGTAGATTAAATATAGATTTTTTATTGGCAAAAAATTTCTAATTCTTAAAAATATGTATATTAATTTTCTAATTTTGTTTACTACTTGACATATTTGTTCCTTACATTTCAGATTTTTATCAATAATTACTCCTAGATATTTTATTTTATTTGTTGTTTTTAATATTGTACAGTTTGATTAGAGCGAATGAACGAGGAAAGGAGTGTAAGGAGAATATATGATGCAAATGTGAATGGTAGAAGAAGTCGGGGACGCCCGAGGAAGACATGGCACGACCAAGTGAATCAGATACTTGAGTCGGGCCATGTGAAGAGTCGGAATAATAGAAGAGCATGTATGAGACGATGTATGAATGTGAACGAGGCAAAGAGTGTGTGCCAAGATCGAGTTGTGTGGCGGTCCGTCCTCTCTGCCTACCCCTGCGGGGAAACGGCGTGATGGTTAGTTAGTTAGTTAGTTTGATTTGCAGTAGTTTTGGCTGTGAATTTTAGTATTTTCATGTATGACAATGTTAAAATTTTTGGGAGCATCGTTTAAATGTATTGCAAATGGAATTACAAATGTCTTTTCACTATTTAGTGATAGTAAATTAGTGTCTAAAAAATTCTTAATTGCTGCCACAATGTTCACCTGACAAGAATTCAGGTTAAGAATTCTGCCATGTGTGAGTGTCGTCTTGAAGAGGAGCACCTCAACCATATATTTTTCAGTTGCCCTATAAATAATAATTATAAAAATTTCATACCTGATCTGATCAATACAGGTATATTGCCCCCCTACGACATTGCATTTTTGTTATCCTCTATTGACAAACGTGTATTTAAAATCATTTCTTATTTTATTAAAGTTTATGGCATCAACTTGTAAATTTACCTACCGAATTATTCATACATGTATGTATGTGTGTACGTATGCGTATGTATGTGTGTATGTATATATTTTTTTATTATTATTATTTATTTGTATTTAGTGTGTTTAGTGAACTGTATATTATATATTTATGTCACCATAATCCTAGCATCTGAGAAGATACATTTTCTATTGTGTTTAGGCAATTCTTGACCATAATCTTTGAAATGAGAATGCCGTATATACATAATTAACAATTTATTTTGTTTCTTAGGGTGTACAGCTCACCTTTGGGGCTATTTATATGCTCCACCACTTCTCTTTTAAGCAATGCTTGTTTAAAGAAGCAGAGAAAATATTAAAAAAACTTTTCTTTTGACCCAGATATTATAAATATCCTAGCGTATATTTAAAATGTACCAGTCTTATCACCAGAGGCGGCTCTAGGGCTCCAGGTATGGGAGGTCATTTGAAAAAAAAAAGTGAAATTACCTTTTTTCGATATTGTGAAAAATGCCGACATATTATTATCTATATCAATTTGAAGACAGGTAGGGTCATGAACCCGCAACTCAAATTACATGGGTATTATTTATAAATTGCAAAATCACTAAACAATTCATGTACTTGCTGGCACATCATTTTAAAGAGGCCACTTTTCAATATAGTTATGCACACCGATAGTATGTATCTAAGTATACAAAATATAAAAACAAAATTAGGTAGATTAGAAAAAATAGAAACCGAAATAGAAATATCAAAAATTTAAAAACAAAAATTGACTTTGAAACACACGTCCGCAGTCCCCTTTTACCCCTAAAATGTCCAAAGATATTGGGTGAGAAAAGGCATAATTTATCAATTTTATTTAAATTTAGACTTGCGTTTCAATTTGACGATGTTTTTTTTGCATTTATCAGTTACCTAACAAAAACAGATTTATTATTAAATTATATTAGATATTTTTTATCTATCTAAAGCAAAGGTCCCTTTCCAATGATTTATCTGTAACTAGATAATTAAATGTATAGAATCTGCTGTCACTTAGATTAGGAACCTAAAAAACAAACATTGTTTTAAATCAAGCTGTTTTCTATGTCCGTTGAAAAGCGATCATAATATAATAATTAATAATATTTGAAAAGATCTACTTCTCGATGTGCCACCAAACTAAATTTGAAACGTCGTCGATAACAACGTAAATAATTATTATTCAAAATCTTTCCCGTACCGTCCAAATACAATGGACGAGGGATGCGTGCAAAATGCAAAACCGACCTATGTTGTATCGCTATCTCTTTCAACAACGAATAAGATTCATAATGCTGTCTCCCTTCCACGACATTCGGTCATGTCCAAAACGTCGCTAGGGTTTCTGTGGTACCTATACGCGGGAATTTTTACTCCAAGATAAAAACATAGTGCCATCGCGTTTATTGTATGGCGCACATAGAGACAGAAGATATCCTATAGCGGGGGCAAGTCAAAAATTGACCCAGGGATCTAATTATATTATGAGAATTGGAGCTTCCATTTGACACGATAGATGTCACTGCTCGTCACCCGGCGAGTCGTCGCCGCTAACTGCTATTATTTTGCGGTTCATTTCAAGTAAAGAATTCGATGCGTTGAGCGGTTTATTCCGTAAAAAAATATTATTATATCTTATTCTATTTATCTTATAATTTTGGGGGGTCAAACACCCATTGTCCTAAGGGGAGAGCCGCCACTGCTTATCACTCTAAGTTAAAGCCGGTCAACTACTTATGTAGAATAAAAAAATCTTACCTTGTCATCTTTCGTCCTTAAAACAATATTTATGATAAGTTGTGAGACGGTAATGGACCCTTGTTGCAGAATCTCTTCCACTATCAGTTCAGATTCAAACCCAAACTTGTTTTTAATAAGAAACAGGTACTTGGGGTACCTGAGAAGACACAATACATTTTCTTTTATGAGTCGGTAGTCCGCTATAGTCTCATTCTTGGAGGGATCAAAAGCAACGAGGCCGTATTTTATTAGAGACCTCAGAGCTTGTACTATCTAGAAAAATAAATAGAAAACCATTTTTAGACTCATACAACATAAAAAAATCAACACAAAAAACAAAGTTTTTTACTGTAATACACCTAGTTGCGCCATCTTTTGGGCCGGCTAGAAAGACTGCATTGTCATCGACAATGAGGCTATCTGCTGAGTTTCAGCTCGATTGGATGACGGGAAGTGGGTTAATTTACACTTACAAGATTTGCATTCATTCAAGAAAAGATAATCGAAATTCAAATAGATTTTTTTTACATTAGCTCCACACAGGAGGGCCTGAGGAAAATAATTTCCCTCAGGGCCTACGTCATCTTAGGGGATGCTGTGTGGAGGGTTTTTTTAAGGAAAGGAAGAAGATGAAGTTCTGGGAAGGAAATAAGTATGAGGGGTGATCTGGGGGTCAGTGTATCCATGAGTGACGGAGGAATCCATCCCTTCAACTGCGGTGCAAAGCGATGGGTCGAGGAATTCCAGCTGAAGAGGTCAAAAGACATCCTCAACCAGTTTCTCTCTCGATCCGGCCCACCACGCAGCAGGTGGTCCTGTCAAGACGTTGACAAACCTCACCCCATGAACCCGGGCACCCCTGCAAAGTCACCAAACGTAGCGAACCACTTGGGGATAATCTAATAAAAAGGCGTAGCTCCAAAACCGTAAGTTAATTAATCATAATTAAGCATTCACAGAATAGTTTTAGGACTAATACATCTATTTGTGTGTAAGCACACAGCACGATAAACCAACCAAGGAGCCAGAAGTTTAACCTAAGATTATAATTTAAAAACGGACATAAATCCATTTCAAATTTTTTTTAAATCATGTTTAATATTTTAAAGGACAACTGAATTTTTCATACCTGTGTTCTCGGCAGAGAAGTGGTTTTAATAATCAAAGGAATCGGTTTGCCGCCGAATCTACACAAATCACTTCCCACTTTTTGGACTATTTCGCCAAAATGATCATACAATATGTGAGAAACAAGACTGCCTAGCTGAATAGACATGGTTGTTTCAGTTTATCACGACATTAAACAATTTTCTTCACAATGATAACATCTATCGCAGAACGCCCGCTGTGTGTTGACAGGAAGAAATAACCTAACTTTTGTGACGTGCAGAATGACAATGACCATAGATATAGTAGATATGCAATGACAGTAAACACGAATGGCCATACGTACAATTGAATATAATATAATACGGCAAAATCGTCTTTATCAACTAACGCCACTGACAAAATTCAAAGATTTTAGCTTGACAAAAGAATGCGGCAATCAGAGTTTAACGATTTTCTGTGGCAATATTTGAATCTATCGTACTTCGCTCGTTGTTTCTATGGTGAAACTGTCACAATATTCGTAAATGTCAAAACAAATGGTCAAAACTTTGCTACTTAACTTTTGAATTCAATCTTTTTTTATCCTTTTTTGTAGAAATAATTGTTTTAAAATGAGCGTGGAAAGCGCTGCCAGCGCAATACTGCAGAGAGGGGTTCAGTTGGACAACAAAAAAAGATTTACCGAATCTTTGATTTGCTATCAAGAAGGAATGCAGTTGTTAGTTGACATGATGAAAGGTTAGATATTACAATTACATTTTCTATTTATATACTAACGATGGTAATTCTTTATCTAACAGCTGGGCTCTTAGGCACGAATTATGAAAATTACATTTGTTTCAACAATTACTACAAGAAATAACTATTAACATGCACAAAATAGGTTCTAATTTAGGCTTTAGATTTTGGGCTTTCGCAAACCTCAAATCCACACTTAAAAAATCCAAAATGGTGGCAAATGAATCGTTTTATACGGGAAATTTCGATCTTTGAATAGAAATGGAATTTTATTGCATCTTTTACCATCTCCCGACAAATATTTGATTCTTGTAGTAATTAATTGAAACGAAGTGTAATTTCCATAGTATGTGCCAATTAAACGTAAATATTTACCCTATTAACTTGTTGCTGTCTCTGTTATTCTGCTTTCTTTAAATAAATAATAATAATAGTTTATTCCAGATAATAATGATCTCTTAAACTTTATCTTCTAGTTGAGTTGGACATGACCAAGAAAAACTACTTGAGGACTAAAATCGAAGGTTATATGAAGAGGGCAGAGCTGATAAAGAAGCATATCGGAGACCAGAAGGATTCTGGAATATTCCATGAACAACTTCAGATAGAGAGTAATTCAACCGGCCACAGTTACAAGTCTCTGTTTGGAAGGTTTCTTGATGAAGATGTGATCAGTGTTCATGTTGAGGATCCCTATATTAGAAGCTTTCATCAGGTATGAACATTTTTTAGAGAGCCTTGGATAACTTTCATTAACAATACTTCATTAACAATGAGCAGAAAAATTAAATAAGCAATTCATTTAGTAAACAAAATATAATACTTCAAAACAATACTTCATTAACAATGAACAGAAAAATTAATTTAGTAAACAAAATACATAATACCCCCCTGTTAGTCACCTTTGTCGAGCGTGTCTCCTTATTATTTTGACTCCTCCCACTGTACTCCTCCCTCCCACTTAGGAATTGTAAGGCCCTCCGTTCATGGAGATACTTACAATCTACATAATTGTGACGCAACCACAAGTACCCTGCTGATTAGTGATGCAACAGAACTCTGCTTCCGCTTCCGTTTCTGCAGAAGTTACACAAGGTTTTTCACTTTCATTTCCGTTTCTGGTTCCGCAAACTTTATAACAGAACTCTAAACGAAGAATATATAAGGTTTAATATGAAGAACACCGAAACAGACTCAAAGGTGTAAAAGTAGCCAAATTACTTTTTATAGAATGAAACAAGTACTTTGTTTAAAAACCACTTTATTTGTATTTATATTCGTCGACCGGTTTCGGTTGAACTCAACCTTCTTCAGGACAATAAACATATAAACTGTTTATATGTTTATTGTCCTGAAGAAGGTTGAGTTCAACCGAAACCGGTCGACAAATATAAATACAAATAAAGTGGTTTTTAAACAAAGTACTTATTTCATTCTATATAATGTCAAGCCACAAAGTGTTTGCTTTCTACGATAAATTACTTTTTATTAAATATAATTTACCTCTGTTTAATTTTGAGTACTAAAAGCACAAAATACAAATTTAATTAGACAAACCTTAAAAAATAAAATTGTGCTTTTTCTTCATAGTATTAAAACTTCCGGTTCCGCTTACGCTAAGATTTACTTTTGACATCTGTTTCCGTTTCTGCTTCCGTTAAGACACTTCTGTTGCATCACTACTGCTGATATACCACTCTTTAATGCTGGTTTCCGTACACGGCGCTACCCGTAACATACTGAACTTGATCATTTTTCAGTGCAGCCTTGGAGTTAACACAATGTCAAGTGATGTCATATGACTTTTTTTCCAACATCAATCCATGCCTTCTCCACTAAATCCTTTCTTACGTATTTTGGTAAAGTATAGTTATACAAACATGCATTTTTTCCACTTTCAAAACAAATCTAACATTACTTTTATGTTCTAACACCATTTCTATCAAACGTCAACCAAAAAAGTATCAGACACAAATGATGCAAAGCGTCGCCTGCGATCAGCACCGTCGGTATCGTGATACTGATTGGAAACCGACAGCCACCGCGTAGCGCCGTGTACGGGCGCCAGCAAAATCGTATGGGGGGTACTTACGATCGGCGCGTATGATACGCGCACGAGGATCGAGTAGCTTGTAAGTAGCGTCATGTACGGTGGCACTAAGTTTCTCCTGGCCTAAATGAGTTTTGCAACTAGGATTTTTGTAGCTAGGATTGCCCTAGCAAGAAATAAAAGCAATTAAAAAAGAAACCATACAAGAGATTTTTTTTTGTGTATGGTTCAAATGAAATGGTGTTCATACTGTGATAAATACACCGTGAAACCATTTTTCTAAATAATAAACTCATATTTTCTTTCCAGTGCCAAAACTTCCTGAGGCTTTGTGAGCTGCTGGTAAAGTCCTGTGATAATCTGAAGAAAGTTACTTTGGTGACTTCTTACGAGACCAATAATGGGAGAAATGACAAATCTGCAGAGCAAACAGAATGGTTCCGACAATTGGCCATAGATTTAAAAAAACGAAACATTGAATTTCACTTTGAGTTCTCGTCTACGCTGCACGATAGACAAATTCAGTAAGTATTATAACATGTATACATATTATTTTTGATAAGAAGATGGTCTGCATAGCTCCCATAAGCACTCTGGCCAGGGGTGGTTATTCAACATGGACTCTCGGGCATGTGCACAGATAAGGGCGCTCTTGTATCACATAATATTTTTTTTAAATAAAAAAATATGTACCCTACCTATTTTTTGATGTATTATTTCTTAAGGTGATTTCATCAGCAAATGAGTTCATTTTTTATATTAGCCCCACACGTGAGGAAAATTCCTCAGGATGTATGTCATCTTGGGGGGTGCTGTGTGAATGGTCTTTTTTGGGAATATTCTGGGGAGGATAAATATATGAGCGGAGGGTAAGAATCTGGGGGTCGGTGTGTCCAGGAATGACTGGAGTATGAATCCATCCCTCCCACTGCGGTGCAAGGCGGGTCGGGTGGAGAGGTCGAATGCTCCGATCCGGTAGTAGGGGTGGTTCATGGGATGGGGTTTGTCCGGATCTCGGTGGCGGGCGTGTCTGCCCACCAACTGTGTGGCAGGCCAGATCGGGAGAAACTGGTGGAGGGAGATCTTTCAACCTCTCCAGCAGGGCTCTCTCGTGACATTCCTTGCACCGCAGTGGGAGGGATAGATTTATACATCCGTCATTCCTAGAGACACTGACCCCCCGATTCCTACCCACCCCTCATGTATTTTTCCTTCTCAGAACTTCTGCTTCCTTTCCCTTAAAATACCCTCCATACTCCTTCCCCAAAGATGACATAGGCCCTGTGGGCAATTATTTTCCTTGGAGCGTCCTGTATTTTTTTTTTTTTTCTATAAAAAGAAAGACAAACATTCCTTGTTACGAATAACCCAACAATGTTTGAAAATCTCCTACTACCACCACATAAAGCCGAAAATGTTGCTTGTGTTGTGATGGAGGACTTAGCCAGCCGAGGAATCGAACATGCGACGCCCGGGTGAGACCCAAGCGCTATGCAAACTCAACCACTGACCGGTCGAAATGTGTGGAGCTTATGTAAAAAAAACAACATGTTATTTAACTTCCCAGATGTTTGGTTTTAAAATGAAAATACGCTTAGTTACCTCTCCCTACCCATTACCTTGCTGGAAAAGTGAAGTTGGAAGAAAAATGCAAATTCGAGTGCATTTGTTATGAAAACAGATTGGGACTACCTTAGAAGCAAGTTGTTGCTTCCAAAGTAGTCCCAATCCTCCTTCTGTTGGTATTTTTCGCATACATAATCTCGTTTTTAAGTTTAAAAAAATATAGAAATTTTACCTTCTTGGAAGTATATAATATCATTTTGTACTGATTCATGTTTTTGTGGCAATTATTACCTCGAGGTATCGTTGTCAATCAGACAACTCTATGCTAAATCGTCTATTCCTCACCTCTTCAAATTCAAACTACATATCCCTTTACTTTCAGTCCTCAATTACAAGCCGGTCTTCAACAAACCTAACACTCAACATCCCGCTAAAGCACACGACCCACGGACAAAGATCCTTAAACTACTATTCCATTAAACTATATAACTGCATGCCACCTTCTCTGAAACATCTTGCTGATTATTCACCAAAAAATAAACTAAACAAACAAATCACAGACTGGATAAAAACTAAAGGAACACTATTTTTCCAAAACCTATTTACTCCAAACCAAACATAAAAATTCACTTGGTATTTAAATTAAACCACTAGACTTACAAAATTAATTAATAGTGCATAACTCTTTTTATAATATTGGCACTAATATCATCTAATATCATCTAGTAAAATAAATAAACATGTCTTTCAAGAATTTACCAACTATTCATACATACATATATATTTATATATACTTTATATATTTTTTTCTTCTAAATAATCCATGTGCAATAACCATTAAATGTAAAAAAAAAAAAAGAAAAAAAAAACTAACTTTCTACTACAACACATAAATACCTGTACTTGTCACACTGAATCATAACCACGTAAACACCTCAGCACAGCTTATCCTAGTGAGGTGTTCACGAAACATACAACATTATCAACTAACAGTTTCACCTTCTCAAACCTACCTTTCACCCAACATAATAAAATGTAATATTAATATGTAAAAATGTTTTCAAAATATATTATGTAAAAATATTAAATATAAGGTATAAACTCTAATATATAGAAATAAATAAATTAAAAAATTAAATTAATCGTGGTGAAACTATATATTGTAATTATGTTGTGTGCTCTTTCACAGAGATAAATGGTAAGTGATTGGTCATCTTTTTTTCCTTCCTTTCCTTGTACCATCACCCAATTCCAGCAAACACCATTTCATCTCGTTTCATTTAATGTATTTACAATCCATTTTCTAGCGCATCTGAAGCTGTAATTCGTAAGCAGTTTCGGATACAAACACCAGGTGTCTGAGCTGTCTTCCTCTTTTTAACCATATTCTTCAGCTATTATGCTTTCCACTCACTTCAGCAGGATATTGTGACTCCTGAAGTCGTAGTGTCTTGTAAATTTTACTTTTATTATTTTCAGGTTGAGTTCTGGTTGGATCATCAAATTAGGAAGAGGACTGGACATCTACAAGCCGCCAGAGAACAAATTCACCTTAGGAATGTACGACTTTGACTTCAGACCCTGTCACGAAACACAACTTGACATCTTCCATTCCAAAGATGTCAAAACAATTACTTCATAACATTAAGTGAAAAACGCGAGATTACGCTTTATTTTGATTCCTCTGTACATTATTATTATGTATATTTTTATTTTTTAAGAATGTCTTCTCTTATCTCTAGTTTTCAATAGATGCTCATTTTTTGACAATAATATTGATAAAATGTTAATTTAATGAAATGAAATACTGAATTTTATTTGGTAGTTTTTATTTTATTGATTTAAGACAATTATTTTGACGGTTGTCAATTAATTTACATAATACAATAAGTTTGTCACAGGAAAGCAATACATACCACACTTTACAGTTATATTGCTTCCATGCATTCGTATACAAAAATACTACATATCTAATCATGAATGTTATGTAAAAATATTTTATTTTGCCAAATACATTATTATTAATTTAATTCTTTGATTTTAAAGAGACAGTTTCGTTATTTATGGCACTTTATTATTGTTTATTTATTTAATTTTAAAAACATGCATAAAATTTAATTAAAAATAAAAGCTATAATTTTTGTATAAGTACTTACATAACATTATCTAAAACAATGTTGACAGAGATATGCGATAATTTTAATAATTTATGGCTGCATAAAATCTGAGTAGTTCTTGTCTAAAGCCTCGATGTCATTGAGCGAGTTTACAAGCTACTAGATGGGAAATTTACTATCTGTAAGTAAACTCGCTCAGTGTAATCGTATTACTAGATACCAATCGGATTGTGGACAATCTACGAAAAAAGTTGAAAGGTGGTCAACTTTACTCGCTCAAGATGACGGCCTACCAACAGCTGATTTCTGATAACTGTCAGCCGGAGCGGGAGCCGCGATTCTCGCTACTGTTTAGCGTGTGACACTAGCTGCGAGCGTAAGTTTTTTACAAAATTTCGAACGAATTGGTTCACGCGGGAATCGTTATTTTAGCTGATACTGTCGCCACTGAGCAAGTCATGACAATCTCACTCGCCGATTCGCCCGCTTTTAAACTTACCAGCTTGTAAACTCGCTCAATGTAATCGAGGCTTTACTGAGGAGATACATATTTCACCATCCTCTCGATGGCTGTCAAAATAACTACCCATTATAATAAATAATTATAAATACTTGCGATTGGTAGAAGAATCGGCTTACTTATCCGATACATAGCCACTATTCACAGCTTCTAGTACCGAATAGTAAACTCGAACTTTATAAATAAATAAATTGATAATATATGTAAACCTACAGCTAAACTATAAGCTATCGAGAGGGTGGTAACTAAATTTAATACAATTAACACCCTACATTCAACCAACACATCTAACATCCAGTTGAATAGTCAGACATCTCAGAAAAATTGATATTTGATTTGATTATGCAGTTATATGTAAAAGTACCCTCTATCTGGTACAATATCTCATTATCTCAAAACTTAGTATTTGGAGATGTCTGTCTAATGAACTGGACAATCGACATACACAAATAAATAATGCGTAATATTAAAACTCGGACATTCATTGCTTAAAAATTACCCCAAAAAAATTTACATTCAAATTAATAATGTAGATATGTACATATATTTTTTGGTTAATTTCATAAATTTTTAATTCAACAAAACATATCAGTTGAATGCGGGTATGGCCGTATTTTACATTTGGTTTCATTTTATTACAATAAAATTACAAACTTAGATAGAACTTATTTACTAAATATTTTGGAATATCTCAGTTACTTCAATAGTAACAATGACTAGAAAGAAATTAAAATTTATTTAAATTATACATCTGGACTTAAATTTGTGTTTTGTTTTTAAATTGTCAACCCTCAACACAAATTTGAATCCTGTTCTATAAATAGTAATAGTGTCTATTGCTTATAAATTATTTACATTTAATATCAATAATATAATCATTCCCTAGCAAAGTAGTTTCATCATTGTAAGATCCTCGGGTAGAGGATGGTTCGTATTAACTTCCTATTAGTTTTGGACAAGACTTAAACACGCGCACTGCTGCCCGCTATCGCCCAGCCGATGATGCCCCTCGAACGGACACTCACACACTTGCGTGTGGCTGACACGACCTCCGTAAAAGTATCAGTAAAGGATCTTAAAATGGTGAAACTGGTCTAGCTCTCTTTTGTGTAAATCCCATCAACCAAATATAGTAGATAAATCCAATAATCTCAGAATCTATAATATATATAACCTTCAAAATCAACATTATTTTTAATTCCCAAATCAAAACATTAAGCAGCACAATTATGTTTTTGTAAATTGTACTGTTTTACCAGATAATGTGTTTACATATTTATAAAAAATGTTAATAATATTTATCCCATGTGGTTTGCCAAGGATAGCTATTTATATTCAAAAAAATGTTTTTTTTCTTTCTATTGTTATAAAAAAATATACTCGGGTAATGAAGACATATGAAAATCTTATTGAGTTTTATTAAATTCTCCTACTAATGAAGCATTCTTCACAATGAAAATAATTATTATGAGGCTTTCCTGTAAAAAAAATAAAGTTCTATGAAAAAATCAGAATTATGGAAAATGAGAATCAGAAATTTAGCAACACGCTTTTTCACAGATAAAATAAATGTATTTCCAAGTGTATTTTTGTGATCAAAATATACAATGTGACAAACTTTTAATGTGATTCCAACAAATGTTTTAAAATATCTTTTCAAATCGGCCACATTTTGGCCAGCGAACGCTTAAGGGTGTTTGCAAATTGACCTAAATGTGGCCAAAAATGTTCCAGTGGTTAACATTAAATATGGCTTTGTTGTTTCATCGAATATATCTTAACCGAATCTATAAGCCTTACAATTATATTTGAAATGTTGCAGTCAATCCAAAAGCCTCTTTAAAAATACAGGACTAATAAGACTAATACGTATAATTCCTTAACTAAACATTAAACATAACTCTCTTGCTTAGCCGAATATATCTTCACCGATTCCATAAGTGTTGGAACAATCATATCCGAAACATCGCAGTCAATCTCGTTGAAGCAGTCCTTGTTCAGTTTGGCTATGGCCCTCAGGGCACGGAGGCAGTTGGCCAGAATCTGGTCGGAGCACTTCTCATCCGTCTTCAGTTGCTTCTGACCCTTGATGACTCGAATCAGTCGACAAACTCCCTCCAGCTGGATTATCTGGGCTGTTACTTCCGGTATAGTACACACCCTGTAAACAAAATAATTATTTTAGTAAATGCGTCATTACTAATTTTAACCTGTAGGGGTCGACAAGAAACTTCAATAAATAAAAGATGTTTTGTTAACCTTTCCGTACTGAAGGGGGGGTTAATACAACTAGATTCCTATACACCCTTCAAACCTTTTTCTTTCCCAGAACTTCCTCTCCTTCCTTTTCTAAAAAGACCCTCCACATAGAAGCTCCAAAATTATTTTCCTCAGGGCCTCCTCTGTGGAGGAAATGTAAAAAAGACGAGGCGTGCAGATAGTTTTTGACCCTCCGATATTTTGTTTTTTTTCTTTGTGGTTTTAAAAATAATGCAAACTATTCATGTCCCTGGAATGTTTGTCTTTCTTTAAAAACACAACTTAAAATCGTTAATTACCTTGCCAAAGCCTCCGCGGCATGGTTGACCAGCCTGAACTCTGCCTGCAGTCTGGCGGGGCGCGCCGGGGATGCCCTGGGGCTCCTCAAGAAGCAGACCAGCGCCACGGGGGCGGCCGGACATGCTGCCAACAGGAGTCTCCCACGCGATGAACTAGACACCGAGTTGAGGAGGGTGGCAGTTTGTTCCTGTAAGAAATAATCATTATTAATTCGGTGATTTGAAGAAATGCCACTGATAGATTATAATCTCTCTCTCTCTCTTTCTTGAAAACGATAAATGTGACAGAAAAAATTACAACTAAGTTCTCGGAGGTTGGACCGTAATATTATTATGTAGTGCCGTTCCTTATCCAGAATATTCCTTAGTGAGAGATGACATCTCTGTTTCTATCCGATTTCGGTCTCTCTTCTCCTTTTACCGTGAAATTTTCAAATTTCGCGCGATTTTTTGTTCCTTGGTGATCGCAAATCACTGCTACCAACAGTTAGGCGCTCGCTAGCGTCTGACGCGACGCCATTTTCTTCAATTGGCGTCTAATTTCTATCGCGAACGGTCGTCTAGTTACAATATTGCGATATAAACCAGAAACTAGATTTCTTCTCCAAAATTATTACGAAAATCATTACGAAAATCATTACGCAATGTCAGAAAATAATGTATCTCCCGAAGCGGTTGAGATTTCCGCGTCCGCAAGTGTAAACCGTGATGAAATACGAAAAACGAAACGAAAGAATTTGTGTTCCGACTGTTCCTCTAATGAATCCGTTTGTGACAATAAACGAAAAAGACGAAGGCGACGCCGACGCTCACCAAGTTCCGACAGCTCAACTTCCATGAGTTTTTCAAGCAGGGCTTCACGCTCCAGAAGGCGAGGAATGGCCCGTTCTATTAAGAAATTAACTGAACAAGTAGGCAGACTACAAAATTTTATTCTGCAAGCACCGAGGTCAAGATTCGCAGAGAATGCAGCCTCAGATAATATGTCCATCGCAGAGACGGAGAAAGAGTGTTCAACAGTATCCGGGCGTAATACTTGTGTTTTTCAAATGCCGAGTCCCACCATTTCTCTTAAAGAACCCTTAATGACTGCTCCTCCTCAAGACAGACTTGAAGTGTTAGAGCGTCTTCAACGATTTAATCAGAAAGATTGGACCAATGTGAGATATAACAAGGTCATTAAGGAACACCTTGCCGATCCGGGCTTTAAGGAGCTTGAGGTGAACTGTGAGTTGCAACCTTACGATTCTGGGTCTCCTCAACAGGTCGCTATTGAAAGATCTTTCGCGGCAATAACACATGCAGCTCTCAAACACAGGGAACAACTGCAGCAGTCTCTGCAGAAATTGGTCGAATGGGGATTTGAAGTACAGGATGTCTCTCCAGAAACCCTGTACGAGAAAGTTAATGAGCTGTTTGGAGGTCAGAACGACTTACAAAAATGCTCCGATGACCTGCTGCAAATAACATGCGGAAAATGGGCAGAGATAATTGAATTTAGAAGGGACAGGATTCTCAATTCCTGTAAACAGAAATCAGACAAGAAAGTTCTTATGCAGATCCCTCCGACTTCCTCTCATCTCTTCAATGAGGAAGCCCTCTCTACCCAATTGCAGAAATTGGGAGGAGTAAAGAATTGTTTTAGGCCCTTCTCACAAGTCATCACTACCGGTCCACCAAAGGAGGGGTCTGATACTAAAAAGGCTTCTAAGCCTGTCCAATACTTTCGGGCCCGAGATTCCTTTCCGACCCGAGATTTTATTCCATCTCGAGAATTTTTTCCATCCCGAGAATCCTTTCGCCCGAGGGGGGCAGACCCCCAAAGGTATCCCCAGCCCTCCACCTCTGGTATTAAAAGGGGGGGAAAGGAGAGTAACAAGCGACCGGTGCGAGGGCAGACCTCTAACCGACGCTATTACAGGGGTGCATGACTGGAGGCCATTAAAGTTTCAAGCGGGGCAATTGCTGAATTTCAAAAACAAATGGGCAGCTCTAAATGCTCCCAAAGTTGTTCAAAAAATCATAGGGGGATACAGAATCCCCTTCTTTACAAATCCCCTATTATTACGCCCAACTGCCTTAACTTTGAAAAGATTTGTGACAAATACAACCCCAGCAATGACAAAAGAAATAGAAATTCTCAAAAAACTGAATATATTGGAACCGGCAGTCAACAACTCCGGTTTTCTCTCCCAAATGTTCCTGGTTCGAAAAGGGGACGGAAGCAACAGACCTATTCTCAACCTGAAAGGTCTCAATCACTTTGTGTCGGTAAGAAAATTTTCTTTAATGTCGCATCAGAAAGTTCCCGAATTTCTCCAACCACAAGACTGGATGACAAAAATAGACATATCTCACGCATATTTTCACATCCCAGTCGCAGAGTCTCATCGTCGTTTTTTGAGGATTGTGTACAAAGGAGAGCTTTTGCAAATGACATGCCTTCCCCAGGGCTTGAGCAGTGCTCCACAAGCCTTTGCCAAGGTGACCAATTGGGTTGCGGAGACCCTACGTCGTCAAAATGTGAGGACCATTGTATACTTGGACGATTTCCTTCTGGCCCACCAGGACAGGGAAATTCTGAAGGTCCAAACAAATCTATTTCTGAATCTACTAAGAGACCTCGGTTTGACTGTCAATTTGAAAAAATGCGTCAGCGAGCCGGTACAAACAGTGGAGTATCTGGGTGTAATGTGGGACACACAACGCGGTCGGAAGTCACTGAACAGGAGAAAGTGCGAAGACCTTCAACAATCCCTTCAAAGGCTTCAGAAAAAGAAGAAGTGGAATGTGAAGGAGGCCCAGAGAGTTCTGGGAAAACTAAATTTTGCATCATTCGTCACTCCAAGAGGTCGTCTTCATTGCCGAAGGATGCAACTACAAATGCACTCCATGATGAAACTTCCCATACGAATGAGAATTATTATAAAGGAACCCGTAATGAAAGACATATCATGGTGGGCACAGAATGTAAAGGTCTTTATGCCACTACACGTCCCCGCTGCCTCTCATTTCCTCTCGAACGATGCAGCAGATCATGGCTGGGGCGCTCAAGTGGACGATATTCCGATTGCGGGAAATTGGACCAGGGAACAGCAGAATTGGCACAGCAACTTGAAAGAGATGTTTGCCATACTAAATACCTTGAAATACCAGAACAAACGTTTGAGGAGTTCTACCGTTCTAATACAGTCAGACAACAGAACAGTCCTCGCTTATTTGAGGAACGAAGGAGGGACGAGATCCTTGAGTCTACTTCATCTGACCTTTCAGATTCTGTCTCTAGTAGACAAATACAATATAACCCTGCAAGTTCACTACCTACCAGGGCGGTACAACGGTCTTGCGGACCATTTGTCCCGAGGAACCCGTCTACCGGAATGGCACCTTCTACCTCCTGCAACAGAACAGATATTTCACAAATGGGGCAGACCCACTGTGGACCTGTTTGCCTCTCACACGGCTCATGTTGTGGACAAATATGTATCCATAGACAGGAAAGACAGAGCGGCATTATTTCACAATGCTTTCAGCAGACCTTGGCACTTTCCTCTTGCATGGGTGTTTCCGCCTCCTTGTCTAATTCCCCGAGTGCTTGCTCATCTGAACAAATCCACAGGAATTTATCTGCTAGTAGCTCCCAAATGGACAAAAGTATTTTGGCTACCAGACTTGAAACAGAGAGCCTTGTGCCTACCTCAGGAGATCAAGAATCTACAAGAGATACTGATAGATACCACCACAGGCTCCCATCCCCAGCAAATACTTCAACTAGAACTGCAAGTGTGGAAAATTGGGGCTGGGATGATGCATTGCAAGGATGGTCTGATAGAGAAAGAGAGATTTTAAAATCCAGCTGGCGAACTTCAACACAAGCTTCTTATAAAGCAGCGTGGATTAGATGGCGTGAATGGTGCTCATCCAACCATGTTAATTTCAAAGATCCAATGGGAGCCCAGTTGGCAAAGTTTCTAGCGCATCTCAAAATATCGCTGAATTTAGCTCCTAGCACTATAGCTTTGCATAAATCGGCTATTTCAACTTTATGCAATCCAAATAATGAAAATAGACTAAGTAACCATCTTGTGGTGAAGCAAGTAATGAAGGGAATAGTAAACAGCTCGATTAAAGTGCAACGGGATACAATATGGGACCCGAGACAGATATGTTCTTGGCTTCAGACTAACAATCCAGAAACTATAACCTTATTTGAAGCATCCAGAAGGTGTGCAGTCATACTCCTGTTAGCCTCAGGGCGAAGGGTACATGATCTGACACTTTTGAGATTAACATCGGAACATTTCATTGATATGGATGATCATATTATTTTATGGCCTGCATTTGGTTCAAAGACAGATTCTGCAAAGTATCAACAATCAGGATGGAGATTAAACTCCTCATCAAATCAATCCACCGATCCTGTATTTTGGCTTAAGAAGCTGTGTGTTCTCTCAAAGGACAGGAGACAAGAGGCACCTAATATTGATAACCTGTTTTTATCCACATCAGGTCCAGCCAAAGCAGCTTCTAGAACAATTATCGGTGGATGGGTCAAGACAATACTTAGAGATGCTGGTATTGAGGCCTCTGCGGGGAGCACTAGGTCGGCAGTGGCTTCACTTCGGTGGTTTGAAAACTGTTCAATAGAGGACATTTTGGAAAAGGGAAATTGGCAGAATGAAAATACCTTCCAAAAATATTATAAAAAAGAAATAAGGCAATCCAATATTCAGGAGCCGGGGACTTCGTCGTCCTTGACAAACCTGTTTAATCCAATCATTCGCCTGAGGGGGGCAGACCCCCAAAGGTCTTCCATTTCTGGAGACAGAAGGAGAAGCGATCATTGTGAGGGCAGACCTCCAACCGGCGCTTCTTTATGAAGATGATCACAATTGGCATCAACACTGCCACCAGACGATAGCAGACAATTCTCACTAAGGAATATTCTGGATAAGGAACGGCACTACATAATATTGGAGTTTTACCTACCATTAAAACTCTTATTATGTTGCCTTCCTTATCCAGAATATTCCTCATCCCCTGTCTGGTGAGACTACAATTGAAGAAAATGGCGTCGCGTCAGACGCTAGCGAGCGCCTAACTGTTGGTAGCAGTGATTTGCGATCACCAAGGAACAAAAAATCGCGCGAAATTTGAAAATTTCACGGTAAAAGGAGAAGAGAGACCGAAATCGGATAGAAACAGAGATGTCATCTCTCACTAAGGAATATTCTGGATAAGGAAGGCAACATAATAAGAGTTTTAATGGTAGGTAAAACTCCAATATTAGGTACTATTTCAAAAAAGTCTGTGAAAGTGAAGAACAAAGAAAAAATAATATTATTGTGGACGCAAATATGATCCTTGTGGAACCCCAGTGAAAAGTATGAGAATGGTTCGTTTGAATTATAGTAATATCATTATGAGAAGTGTGTCATGTTTAGAATCAAAATTAATTTATTTATTATTTACCTGCAAAAACACAGATGCACTAGGTCCCCTCATCTTCACAGCCTGCAGAAGACCCTCAATAGTCTTGTGTTTGGAGAGGATCTCTATGATGTCGGGGCATCTGTCATTAGAGTCTCGGCTACCCAGAGAAAGCCGTTCACGTTTCTTCACCACATTCACAAGGTTCACCAAACAAGCAGTGCACAGCAACAGAAGTTGACAGCAAGATGTCCTGGACAATATCTCTGCAAAAAAAGAAGACATTAATATATTGGTTTCAATGCAATGTAAACAACAGAGGGCAGTCATGAGTCATCAACAAGCATGGTTCTATATTTGTAATATTTCTATTTTTGATTCTGACAATCTGTGGAATTTTGTTATAATCATACATTGAAACCATTTAAAACTTTTTTTGTGACCATATAGTCTGAAACCGTTACCAGTTTCAGCCTATCACGGCCATCTTCAAACTGGGCTAATACCGCGGTCAGAAATAAAAAAAGTTTTAAATTATTTCCATGAATCAATAAAATTTCATCCTTTGCAAGTATAAACTCACCAGTAAGATGTTGAATGATTTTCTCCAGATATGTGTCCAGTTGTAGAAGTTTATAGTCTCCCTGAAGCCACGGGGCGGTTATTTGGGTCAGCACAGTCACCGCCTCCCGCATCTGCGGTTCTGGGTTCGAGTCTTCGCTCAGTATGTCCGACAGAATTTCAATGCCACCAGCCTGAAAATAAAGTAGAATGTTATCGAATTCAATATAAGATTTATATTTCGTTAGTGGTTACTGAGATTTCAACATACTTTTTTTCTTATTGAACAATAGTTTAGTTTAGTTGCAGCTACCTTTTTAAATGGAAATAAATGTTCAAGGAACTGGTTTTTAAACCAGATAGTGTCTCGGATAAACATATCCGATTTTATTTATACGAGACACCTATTGACCTTTTCCTAAAAGTCTAAATGGATGAGTGAATTTTTCTTCAATGATCATATTACATTGATGGGAATAACCTTGAAAAGTTATTATGAAAGAGAATTATTATAATAAAAAATTGAAACAATGCTCTGGTAATTTCAAATAATTCATTTGTAGCTTCTACATATTTCTCATAAATAAGGCATATAACAGAAATAGAGGTTAAATCGGAGCTCTTAGTGACAGGACCATAATGTAGTTCAAAGTTCAAATAGCTTATTGATTCTTACCTCTTCAAATTGTTCTGCCGCATCTCCTGTGATACAAATGGTGGCTAAAGCCCTCAGTGAAAGCGCTTTAATCGAACTCTTATTAGATTCGATGATCACGGTAAGTAACGCCCGAGGAACTCCACATTCCACAAACGGCAGATCAGTTATGAATCTCATGGCATCTCCATCCAAATCTGACATGTCCAGACTTGACAGATCGGCAACCGGTGACATTAGTGCGCCCAGGTGGCCCAAAGATGTCAGCGTCGACTTCAGAATCATGTCTGATGGAGGGTCTTCAAGCATCGACACCAATGTCTGTAAATAAATTTACATGATTAGCATGTTGGGAGTGGAAAGCACCAATAGCTGTAGGAAATATGTTGTATATAGGATTATACATGTAGTTTCAACATCCTTCAACAGATGTCGTTAGTAAAGACAGTTAAATATAGTTTTGAGATATCTCAACAGATGTCAGTTAAGTAGTACCTTAGAAGAGTGGAGAGTATCTTTGTCGAGTCTAATGCATGAACAGTTATGGAAATTGCCAATGATACACAATAGAAATTGACAATAATAATAACATGATTTAACATCTGTCCTGGACACTGTAATGCTGACCAAAAATTGGCTAAAGAAAAAGGAGGTAGTGCAACACGGCATTACACTCCATAAATAAATAACGACAATGCTTTTGGCCGTGAAATCTAAAATCATATCTGAAAACAAATCACTTTGTAGATTCCACTTATTTGATCAAAATTATCAACATGTTTGGAAACCATTGGTTTCAGTGGTGCATGCGAAGTGATTTCTTTTCATTTAATTAAAATGACGCCACAAAGTTAATTTGTCATTATTAAAGAAGTAATTTATTTCTTTCTTACCCTCATTTGTTGCACCAAAACAGCCCTTGCCGTTTCAATAAATATATCCAACAGTGTCTTCAAATGCTTCTGCAAAACATTCAGCTCTGGATTAGTCTCATTGAGTTCAACCTTCACATCTTCGGTGATCTCAATAACCTTTTGGATGTTGATCTCCACGGCATTGGTGATTTTGTTCCATCGATCAGGAGTTTCTCTCGGAGGTTTTATCTTCAGGGTGATACTGTGAGCAAGGATGAACTCATTGATGTTGGCAATCATGACGTTGATGTCACTATGACATTGCCTCACGAATTGGAGATTGGCCTTTTGAAGATCCCTGGAAAAAATATATTAATTAATATATTTTTTAAATACATCTACAATTTGAATTTCACTTTGGTTTTCTTTGTTGAATGAATGAATGCCGCAGAATCTTAGAAGTGGAAATTAACCCACTTCCGGACATCCGATCGAGATGAAACTCGGCAGATAGATTCGTTGATGATGACAATGCATTCTGTCAATTTTGGTGGCAATTATTCACAAACACACAAACCTATACGCATTTTTCTAAAATTAAAGCACTTAATAAATCAGTTTTAAAAATCGGAATTTATCAAGGTTGGTAATTCAGTTGGTTCCTATCATTGAGAAGGAAGGTTCAAACATCAGTCAAATAAAAAAATAATGTTTTAAAAGACATTATAGATGAACCTACACAATAAGCAACTTGCCAAATGTGTGCCCAATATTTGTACACAGTTGACAATGAACGGGACATTTCTACGACTCGTTCTTGTGTTCAACAGCTCGGCTCGGCGATTAGCCGGCCTCTGTGGTCTCTTCAAGACCCAGGTTCACTCATTCCTTTCTACATAAAAACCCTCCACACAGCATCTCTCTAAAGATGACGTAGGCCCTTAGAGAAATTATTTTCCTCAGAGCAGTTGGCGTGTGGAGTTAATGTAAAGAAAAAAGCTATATTGTTTATGCTTGTGTTCATCAAATCAAGTTTTCTAGAGATTCCCAGAACACATGGGAACTCTAGAAAACTTTATTTGATGAACACAAGCCCAAACAAACTATTTAGTTTATTGTGTAGGTTCATCTGTATGGTACTTTAGCGATTTTTCCCTTCCAGCGTCAATATGATACAGCCGTATTGATAACATTAAAATACACATAATAAATTAAAAAGACCACTCACTTGACAACCTGCTTAAACTGATGCGCTATAATTTGCCCATGTGTCTGCACCTTGCGTATGTTTCCGGTGATGGTGGCAGAACTATTGGCCACCTTGGCATCAACCTCTACTCCGATGGCCTTGCTCTGCAGCGTGGTCATGCATTCGGGTTCGTACAGCCCCACCAGGTCGCAGAGCCAGTGCTGCACTGGCGCTGGCTGACCCTCGCCGATCCTCTCCAGCGGAGTAGTTGAGTCGCTGCTAGATGTGGAGTTTAATATATTGCGGGATGTGGCTTTTGCAGACCTAGAAGAGTAATTAGATATGAGATTAGGAGATTAAATCTATCCACAGGGACAACATGCACAAGCTCTGAAAACATAAGTCTGACTTATGTGTATGTAATTATTTTCCCTGTGTCAAATGCAAAAGATTTATAAAATAAAACAAATTTTGTGACTTATGTGCGCATTCCACCGTGTGTAGAAATATTATGTGAAATAACTTGTTGAATAACTAACTACAATACGTACTCCTCTTTGCCCAGCAAAAGCCAGCAAACTAATGAAGGGAAATAACTAAACCCATTCAGTGGACATCTTTCTTTAGAAACATGTTTCTGCTTTACTTTTTTGGTGTTTCTTTCCAATATATTTCGGATTTTATTACTTTTTGTATTTAATTTATTACTTACTCATTAAAGTTGCTAAGCAAATTGACAGGTCTGATCTTGCTGCTCTGTCTTCCGGGAGTATTAACCCTCGCATACTCTGGAGACAGAAGGGACTTCGGAGTCGAAGTGCAAGCGGCATTCAACTCCTGCTCGCAAAAGTGGATATCTTCGTTTGAAGCTTCCCGTCTGATGGAAAAACCGTTCACCCTGTCGTCCAACATACCGCCATTACGTAGAGAGGCAATTCTTCTGAAATTCTGAACATCGTTACCTTCCTCGTCTTGGAATTGAATTGGAGGAGTTATTTTACGTGCTGTTCCGGGGGCTTTTAAGATTCCTTTTGGGCTTTTCGTTTGGATAACACTCGCGATACTAGAATTCAGACGATTCTCATCCGCACTACGTTCGTCATAAGTCTCTATAAAACTTTCTCTCTTCATGTCTATAACAACCCAGTCATTAAGTGTGTGGTTCCCTGGTAAACCTAACGAAGGGACTCTGTCTACTTCATCCGATCCTTTTGTAATGTCGTAGATAGTTTTAATTGGTTCATTTTTCTTAGGCAAGAAATGAAAGAAACTTTTGTTGATTTTAGGCGATAGCTTTGTCTTTGTTGCTTTGTGTTGTATCTTCTGCTTTGTACGCGACACGGTTTTCTTCGGCGCTTTTAAATTAAGGCTGTCTGTTATTTTTCTTGAAGAAAATGGCTTAATGCCGGCATCTTCGTTAACGTCTTCTTTTACATCTTCGATAGTATCTTGTTGACGCAACACTTCAATGTAACCGAGAGAATGGTGACCATCGTCTAAAATCTGTTCGTCTAATCTTTGCGATGCATAATTAAAAGATCTATTCATTCCCTGTCTTTGAAAGTAATTTGAACATTTTTGAAACCCGTATTCATCATCTGAATTTTCTATTAAATCTTTTTTTGGTATATTAGGATCTGTTTTGGATCTGGACAACATCCCTGGACTCTTTTCTTTGGCGACAAAATGTACAGGAGGATGATAGTTGATTCTTGTTACTGGCGATCTCATTCTTGGTTGGTTATTAACGGCGATTTGATGCGAAGCCGAAACTTGGATATATTCTATATTATTATTCTGATTTGATCCATTATGTGTTTCACCATTACATTGTTCTTCCTGATTGTTGAATTTGTCTAACAGATTCTTCTTCGTCGTACATTTTTCTATAATGACATTGTTGTTGTTAATATTTTTGTGTGGAGTTACAACGACTTTAATAGAGTTATTCCTGAAGGTGTTACCATCGTCTTCCTGGTGTATAGAATCGAAAGGTGCATGTCCAATGTCGCAATGAGCTTCTAAATAATCCTTCAAATCTTTCGGAGTCTTGATCACGCTCCGAATCGGTGTTCCATTTTGATATTTGCTCATCCCTGACTTTGGAGTTTGTAGATAATTCAGCACATTATTACTAAGATCTCTCTTAGCTGGAGTCTTAAATTCATTGGAGCCATCTTCTTCATTGTGTCTGCAGCATTGATTTTCCTGTTTGATAGATCCGTTTACTGGTGACACATCTTCGTTCTTCTTCGGTTTAGAACTGTTTTGTTGATTAGTTGGAGGAGAGCTGTCAGAATCGGAAAAGCCTGAATCTTGACTCTTATGGCTTCCTGGGCTGTTCTGCCTGGGAGACCAGACATTGATAGCAGGTAACGGAGGTGATTCGTCCATTTCTGGGATGTTGTTTTCCAGGGGTACCCAATGGGGTAACTGTGGTTCCCAGTCGTCGTCCTGCCTCGCCCCGGGCAGCCTCCTGTTCTCCCAGTTGGAGGCGTGCGCCACTGGGCTACCGATGTTGGGCGGAGAATCTCCCCACCAGACTTTACTGCGGGTCCTTTGGAAGTTTGACATTTTCTGTAACAAACGAAAACATGATGTTAGTAAAACTCGAAAATTATATACAGTGGAAAAATGGGGGCTAAAAATGGTAGGTTCTAGAACAAAATTTGAAATATTGGACAGACAAGAAGTTTTGGATATTGCCGTCTCTAGTATTTACTACTACTAATGACATCTATTGAGGCACCTTAAAACTACATACATTAACGACATCTGTTGAGAGATATTGAAACTACATAAATATTCACATACATTTAATTTTTTTATGTAAATGTTTACTACATTTATATCCTGCTTTTTCTTTTAATAATTAACTATGGGTTTTTATCCCATAGAAAATCCGGTTCCCATTCTATTTCATGAAATAAATCATAGATTCAGGTGAGATCTCACCTACAAACAAATTATTGAAACAATATTTAATAAAAAAAACATATTCTCAACACACCAGAAAACCTTAGCTTTTGCCGGAAAATCATAAATTAATAAATCTATAATGTAAATGAATACAATTTTTTTCGCAGAGTCGGTTATTTTAGGTATCATTTTGTTATTGTAAAGCGCCATCTGTTAATAAAATAATTTGTATTAAAATAAAATCGATAGATGTCGTACTCCGTCACAAAATTTTAAAAGGGAAATTCCCGATATTAATTTGTCGGATCTGAATAAGATTTTTTTGCTCATCTGGTATTTATTTATTGCTGCGTTCACTGCACTTTTTTTTTAATCTGTGCAAATATTGCACTCATACTAACAGAAATGTTCACACGGTAGTAACATTCTGGCGATTTTGCCGAACAGTTTTTGTATATATTATAAATTATAACAATAGAGTCGGTCTGTTCCGAAGCAACAAAAAAACTCGAACGGTGAGCTCTGTCGTAGTGAAATTTTCGCAGCCTTTTCTGTCTAAAATTTCTAAGTCAATGTAGCTATTTTTAGCCCATAGAGTCATTTCTATCTTTAGAAATGTTTAAAACAAATCACTATATTGTTTCATTTTAATTATTCAATAACAACAAAATAATGTTGAAACCCGGGAGAAGTCTGGTATCTAGCAATAATTATATCAACTTTACATATCACCGTTTTAAGAATGAACTTGACTTACTTGAACCAGTAAGTCCTGATATTATTTGGAGTAAAAAATATAATGAAATTTTGGTCTCCGGTGACATTTTGACGTTTTTTTTTTCAACATTTAAAAAAAATCCGTAGATATTGAACGGTCGGGGTGAGGGGTTGGGCCGTTACTCGGCTGAGTGACTAGTGATAAATGTTTTTTCGAAGAATGTTTTTTTTGTTTAGTTTTGAAGAAAAAAATGTGTAGACATGTTTGTATAGTAATTGACTGAACATAGCGAAGTCCCGTTTTAACTTTGAATTTCGTCTTTCTGTAAATTTGTGTGAGTTTCCCGTGTCCGGTCAATCCCATCGATATGGTAGCCGTGTTTAATAGTTCATTTTTATTCCATCAGAGCGCATGAGCGTTGCTACTGTTGCGAGCTGTCAAGTCGGAGTAATCAACACTACAAGAAGACCATGGTTCACAGATTTACCAGCGACCGGGCAACTCAACAAGGCAACTGTGGGCAACTGTACAACTTCATCACCCCTCTAAAAAGTCATTAAAAGTGATGAAAAAAATAAAAACGTTAAATAGGTTACGTTAGATTTAGTTATGGGCTATTTTTTTGTTATTTCATCACTGTTAATAACTTTTCAGAGGGGTGTTGAAATGCCACTTGTTGTGTCGTTATAGAGCCGATTTACTAGCAATAATAATGTCTACTTTACATAATAATATCACAATCAAATCATCTCAACAAATCTTTACATAATACATTTTGTAGTCTTTTCGAAACAAATGCGTGATTCCATTATTTATAGTTGGTGAACCCGTGTTAAATCTGAAGGTCAAAAACCCATCGCAATAAGTCAAGTCATGCATTGTTATTTGTTATGCACCTCAAAACATAACACGAATAATATAACATCACTACCTTTATTATAAGTACTCGTAACTGCCGCGAACACGTCTTTAAATATTGACTTTAGCAAAAGAAACATCACTGACTTCAGAATTCAAAGGAAAACAATTTTGTGGTACGTTTTGGTGTTTCGTGCACATATTATAAGTTTCATTAAAGTACCGCTTGGTGTATTGTGTGTTATATAATCGAAAGAAAAAAAACAGAGTCATTTGATGGGACGATACGATACTTTTTTTACCGATTTTTATTAATTTAACCGATGTTAACGCTAAAAAAATCAATAGATTCTTTTTTAAATAACTTTAGAATGGCAAAATCATATTTTTTCATTCTAAATAACACCTACAAATATTATAATCAAATACAGGCAGGAGGATTTTCATTGACTTGGTATTTCTACATAAAATTTCAAATGATATAGGTATTTGACAATCCAGAATTGCTTGCATTGACAAGCTTTCGGATTCCACTACGTAATTCTTGAAATCGGGATTTATTTCAATGCAGAAATTCTGGGACTAACTACCATTTGTATTCCTCTTTGCCCAGAATACTAATGGAAGGAAATAATTATACCAAGTCAGTGGACATCTTCAATTTGTCCCTAAACAAATACAAAATGTTGTTACTGAGGTAGTTCAGTTACGGATAATATATACTGAATCCTTTTTATTATGCATACGTAAAAGACCCTAAAAAGGCGTTAATAAATAAATACAAAAATAAATTCCACGATATGAACGCATCCTTTTTTAAAATTTTCGATTGACACTGATAACTTTGTAGCCGGTGACGTTCACCACAAGATAATATTTGGCACACATCAAAAGCTATGCATTTTCTTTTTTTACATTAACACCACACAGGAAGCCATCGTTGGCTGTGTCACATTTGGGAATGCTCTCTGGAGGGTTTTTTGAGGAGAGAAGGAGTAAATATGGGTCTTGTAGAGAATGTAGAGGATGGGCCGAGCTTTTGAACTCAAGATCTATGAACTGTGTACAAAATGTTGGGCCAACGTTTGGCGGTTTCCCAACTACGCACATTAAAAAAATAGTCGTTCGTTATTTCCTCTTCTGTCCGCTTTTTTTTCTTTTAGTGCCATCATACCCACTTAAAAAATGATAAAAATTATCGAGGAACCTACCCGTCTAAGCTTGTATTAAAATAAAATAACGGTTTATATGGTTAGCATTTCTTTGGCTTCAACAACCAACAAAATGCTTCCTTTATTTTATCTTTTCCAATTTTAAACCATCCTTCTGGTAAGTATTAGAGGTATAGGTACCAACTACCAACAACCTCCACGCAAAAAAAAAACATAAATAAAAATATCAAAGTTCTTACCCGACTAGCGTGGGAATCACTTGAAGTGCAAAGGGTCAAATAGGTATTAGTGGGATGGTAGTTTATTAAGAAGTAAGAGAAATAAAACACGAAATAAAGCGGGAATTAAGCTTCACGGTTGATAGTTTCGTAATGTGCTTTGAGGTTATTATTTTTTTGTCAAAAGTCTTTGTAGTTTCGATTACAATATCCGTCATTTTCACGTGTTTTTTAATGGATGCCTTCCGCAACCTACAGCGGTAAGAATACTCACTGATTATTTATCTACTTGCGGTACAAATACCTTTAACCTGTAAAGTCTTGTTTGGTTTTCGGAACAACTCATATAGGTCTCATGGAAATCGTCGTGTCTCTCTTACCATCATAGTGATAAGTGTAATTTGAACGGTGTTAGAAAAAGAAAACACCACGCTTTATATTCAAATATGAAAAGTAACCACAAAAGACGTAAAATGTAGAACTTTCGAATAGCAATTTGAAATAAATGTTTGAAACTTTGAGAATTTTTTATTAATTATTATTCTTACGTAAAACGACAATAAGTGAGGTGACAGTAATGTTTGTAACACATTTGTCTAATAAAATGTACCTGTACGTGTTTTTTTTTTTTCATTATCAGAAATTATAGTTAGAAAAAATGGTAAAGTGAGCCGTTTTTAAAACTTTTTATGTTTACATGCAATTTTTTTATATTTCAAACAATATATTTTTATTTCTAATTATAAAATTTTAAAGCGTATTTCATCACATTTCGAAAACGGTTTTTAGATTTCGGATAAATTCAGAAATATTTTATTTATTTGAATTTTATTGCAAGTCAGAAAATATTTTGACCCTATTACAAAACACGGTCGAGGTCTGAAGGGTTAAATACAAAATAAAAACCTTTTTTACATAAAAATGGATTGCAAAACAATTAAACCGTGTTCTGATAGCTCTCCTGATTATCTCCAAGTAGCAAACTTTGTACATCCAGATATGATGGGCGCAGTTTATGTCTTTTTTAAATCTTGTCATGTATTTGTATGTAAACATCCTGTATTAGGTATGTATATTTTTGAGCCCGCACCTTTTATTGTATTTTCCTGATTTTGTTTTTTTATGCATTTCTATAGTCCATCACGGAGGATACTTTACTTTAACTTTTTGACACCAACAGTACATAAATCAAATGAGTGGTTATAATAATTCATAAAATCAAATCAGACATGTTTCTGTGAAATATTTGTAAAGTGATTCTTCATATGTTGTGTCTGTATGTTGCTTCTGTGAAATGTTATGTAAAATTTTTCTTCATATATTGTGTCTACATATTGAGTTGGGTTGGGTTTAACTTTTCAAAAGTACCAATTGGCGATCCCTTAATGAGTTTTGATAACCATGGGAGTGCAACTTCGTTGTATGTTTTATTTAATAATAAAAAAATAATAATAAACATGATTTAAATTTACTAAAAAATTATAATTTTGGAACAAAATGTAAACTAGTAACTGACAACTGTGTTAAAAAATATGTGAAATGTTTTTTGTAAGTACTTTCGGTGCTATTAAAAATATCTGTTTCTTGCAAATTGGTTACCTAAGCTGTGAATGCGTGGTATAAGGGTTCATAAACGAATTGGTATTGACATGATTGTTGCAGTGAAAGATATTTTTAATTCGTGGGACTCTATTAGGAACATGAAATGAAATCAATTGCAATATTGCAGGGCTATCAATAAGGGAATTAATGATTTTAAAAAGAAAAATTACATCAGATACCTATCTTCTTGTTGAAATGGAGTCGATTTGTTGATTTCTCCAGTTTCTTTATGTATAAAATGAAGCGCCGTAGGTGTATTTTTAGGTTTCATTTAGAAGAATTAACCGAGAACAGTAAATAAGCAACAGTATATTTATGTCTTAGTTATACGGGGATATATGTTAGTTCTCACAGGTTAATCTTTCCTCTTAACTCTTTGCCCTATCAACACTAACCATCAATATTTCATTTCCTGCGAAAACTTTCTTAGTAATTATACTTGGCCTATAGAAAGTTTAGAATGTAAAGACTTATACAGGTTGTTAAGGGACGTACTTGACTTATTTAACCAGCGTTTGCTGATATTATTTGGAGTTAAAAATGTAAATGAAATTTTGGTATCAGGTGACATTTTTTTTTTTTCAATTAAAAACATAAAAAATCAGTAGACTTGGACAGTTGGGGGCGGGGTGAGATATTGGGTGGTTACCATTTATTGGATAACCAACACCTCTGCCATAGGTCACCCCAAGTGGTTTGCTATATGTTTGGTGATTTTGCAGAGTTCCTGGGTTCATGGGGTGAGGTTTGTCTAGATTTTGGCGGTGAATGCATTTTCCCACCAACTGCGTGGCGGGCCGGACCGGGGGATGCTGATAATGGAGACCTAACCTAAACTTCTCCAGCTGGAGTCACTTGATTACAGTGAAAGGGGTGAATTCATACGTCCGTCACTCCTGGATACATTGACCACCAGATTCTTACCAACCCCTCATACCATTCAGAATTTCTTCTCCTCCCTTTCCCTAAAAAGATCATCCACACAGCATCCCCAAAATTGACATAGAGTTCTGAAAGATTTTTTCCACAGTGCCTCCTATATGGAGCTAATGTAAAACAACAAAAATCTAGAAGTTATATAACCATACTAGTATGAATGAGATATGTTTGCTTTCATTCCGAAACCTAACCTAAAACCACTACAACATTTTTTTATGCGAATATCTCACAAGAGTCTCAGCTGCTCCCGTCTGGAGCCAGTGAGACTATGGCATCTCCAATTGGAGTATGTTGTGAGGATGAAGGTATTGGGGAGGGGAAGAAGACGTGGAAGATGAAGACGGGGAAGTATCTGGCTATTCAAATCTGGTCACCAAACACGGCTAAAGCAAGCAACGTTTCAATTTTGAATGGTGGTCTTACACCAGGGAGATACTAGCGATATACCTTATTCAGATCAAAAAACTCTCTTTCCTCTACATATTTTCTAATCTGTATTCTACACTACATGTGTACAGAATCATGGCGCGTGTTCAGTAATAATATTTAATATCGATAACGTGATGCAGCTAAATGCAATCATTCAATTTTCCCATAACTTTCCACGGGAGCTGGGATGTGTGGAGCGAACAATTTCGCTTTGATTCTTTGAATATTCCGACGTTAAAAGAAACTGCGTTTTTTACGAGAAGCGAAACTATGCTTCGTATTATTGTGATGTGGAAACACTCTCGATATGTTAATATTGTGATACGCTAATAAGCTCAAGTTAATTATTTGAAATTGATAAATTCTTACACGCACGTGCAGGGCCGGAACTTTATAATGTGCTCTTTCAAGAGGAAAACCGGTTGCAAAGTAATTTAAACAATAGGTATTTGACCAAACTATTGCTGTCAATGTTGCTCTTACTCTCCTGAATAATGAGCGAAAGGGACAATTGCACTTCAGACTGACATTACCGAAATAAAATCGTCAGCATCGATGTTTTGTATTTCCCATTTTTGTCCCTTATAACTGGACTGATTTTAAGATTTTTTACTAACTGTATTAGAAAATAATACTCTTATATCTGTACGTTTTGATTTTTTTTAAGTATATTGTCTTGTTTGTATACTGAACGTCTATTGATGACGTTCAAACCAGGCAATATTAACGATTTTTGGAGGGTCATAACACCTATAAGAAGTAACTTATCAAAAAAATGAAAACGTACTGCCACGATAGTGGTCGATATCCATATTATATTATACAATATTTGCACTAGTATCAAAATCCGTAGAGGAAATTGAGGAATACGTTTGTATGGACAAAACGCCGCTAGGTTTCCTCTTAAGACGCAATTTTGAGAAGGCTGAACGGCTCTTCGCCATAATATTATTGTGTAATAATTATTTTATTGAATTTATTGTGCATTCGAATATTAATAAATTAATTAAATAAATCTATTTGAATATGGATTTTGTTTTCTTGAATGAATGAATACAAATCTTGGAAGTGGAAATTATCCCACCTCCCGACCACTGATCGAGCTGAAACTCGGCAGATAGACTTGTTGTCGATAACAATGCATTATAACATCTTATCTTACCAATGACTTTATAAAAATACTAGACACGTTATAAAATGGATAGCCATTCAAAGAAATTGTATATGAACGGGCTGCTAAAGTATGTCCACTGGACCTAGTTCAGTGAAAACACGCGCGTTGTCTCAGTAACCTATCGTGACTTTATTAATTAAACTTAAGTTCTGTATATTTTGTGCCTGTACCGGTGATCGATGAACCGATGGATGCAATTTTTTGCCATAAGTTGTTGTAGTGGTTTGTCTAGTTTGTAGTTAGAAGTAAGATGTAGAAATGTATTATAAGTTTGTACAGCGCCCTTGAGGTGATTTTACACAAAAACGGCGCTATTCAAGTCATCCAAATATTATTATTATTATTAAGTATAAGTACCTGTCTCACAAAGCACTCTTTTCTTCATCATAGTGAATTGCCTTTTTCAAAAACAAAAAATTACCTGTCTTTTAACAAAACAATTACACATTTCTGATAAAGAATTCATAGGGATAAGCATTCTTGATTATTCTCTTTACAGTAATGATGAAATTGTTCGAGTGCAATCGAATAAAGATTGTATTGTTTTATTTAATAAACTAATCGCAGGTGAATGTGATGCCGCGTGCAGGTATTTATCTTTTATTGTTAGAGAAAGTAAATTGGTACATAACCTTCTGATTATTGTAGATTGTTTACAAAATACCAGACTTCAGTTAGATATTGCCAAATCTGTGGTTTACTTTACGTGATCTTGATTATGAAGCAGAAATTTGCCTCTTTGTACCAATCAGTTGAACAGGTGTCGTGATATTTGGTTTGTCTGCCTGGACTTTCAAGATCAACACAATTATTTAATTACTAACTCGCATTGTAATTTCCACCATGAGCTATGGAGCTAAAAAAATCAAATATCTGCGTTACAAAGGTACCTCCCTATCTAAAATAAGATGTCATACTGCTAGTGACATTATTCATGTGTTCAATCATGAACAAAAATCAACAATGGTTTTGCAGTGTTGTGCGAAACCGGGTAGTAATAATTAACAATTAGTTAATATCGTCCTGTAGTGATAGAACTAATAAAAAAACAGAGTGTGCAATTCGCACGCAGTAAAAACGAAACCTTCAGAAAACTAAAGTAGACAAGAGAGGAGATACTACGACGCACCGCAAAAAGAAGAGACCAATAGGCTACGAAACACCGCATAAAGCGAAGACCGATTATACTATCTCATTCTCTCGCAGGCTAAATCCTATCGATGTAGGTATGTGTTTGTCTCTTTTCAGAGTCGCTATTTTTGCTAAAGAAGCGGTGCTAAAGAAGTATTCACTTCAATAATTAAACAGTTCCTTGAAATAGAGTTTTCTATGTTTAATGTTCCGATTTCGACCAAAAATTATTTCCCAATATTTTATCTTATTTTCTCCTAATTTTCTTCCGCCTCAAATTGGGAATTTCAATTGCCAAAAGCAAGTCGAACTCTAATGCATGAGAATTTTTAAATCAACTGTTATTCGTAAAAATCAATACAAATCTGCAAAAAAATAAGAATAATTATAAAAATCTCTGTGCGAAAACTCACAATCCCTTGGTTCTCACAGTTTTCCTAAAACCAGAACAATAATATTTCTGAACCAATCGCCCCTCGATTGGTTAGAAATCATACAAAGGGTTTATTGTAGTACACGAATATAATTTATTCGAGGGGCGGTAAGGAGAAAAGTCCCTACTCAATGAGAAACATCTGCCCGTCGGGTAAAGTAGGGGAAAATAGGGTGGTGTTTAAATCCAACGGATTTTTTCGGTCTTACTTAGGTAGTTAGGTACTGCGAATGCATTTCGAATTTCAAAGCCATAAAAAGTACCGACTTATTGAAGTGCTAAATTATTGTCTTTGGTAAAACTTGCGTGTTTACCTTTGCTTGGTGATATTTGAATTTTCATACTTTAGGTATGAAAACGTGAACACGAACTAACACAAAGTCTTTATATTTCAATCTAGCAACCACGCCTACCATAGTTATGGCATAGATGACAGCGCCCTCCTTTTTCGCCAACTTATACGTGTAGCACTCTAGGTAGGTACTTACATATTTTTTATTTTCAAAAATTTGCACATTTATTTTAACATTATATACAGGCGTATGTCATTTATGTCATCTTTGGGGATGCTGTCTGCAGGGTCTTTTTATGAAAACGAAGGAAATGAAGTTTTGGGAAGGAAAAAGGTATGAGGGGTGGGTAGGAATCTATGGTATAAATACATCCAACTGCGATGCAAGGCAATGAGTCGAGAGAGTCCGACTGGAGAGACAAAAAGCCTCCCCAACCAGTCTCTTTCGATCCGGCCCGCCATACAGTAGGAGGGCAAACGCATCCGCCGTCAAGATGCGGACAGACGTCACCCCGTGAACCCGGGCACCCCTGTTAAGTCACCAAACATAGTGAACCACTTGGAGTGATCTATGACAAAGGCCTCCCAAATTGAAGCAATGTAAAAATAAAATAAAGGTTTATTAGTAAGAGCCACCATTGTTGGACGGTTGTATTCATTCTTTTTTTTTAATTGTGTTTTGTGTACATTATTTAGCTAAAATAAAAATTAGGTAAATTAAATAAAATTTAATTTAATTCTTATCTTTGTTAAGAACTAAATATAAGAAGCTAGAAAAATACTCCATAAAATTCCTATTTACAGTAAAACATTGCTGTTTTGAACGAGTCGACTAATTGTATTTAATTGTTATTACCTCAAATCGGTAAATCTGGTTTTAACATCACCCGCTGTTTAGGTACCGTTTGAATTTAAAAAATCACAAAATTACTAAAATAGCGGCTAAACAACTTGTCTGGTAAGAATCAAGCAAATCTGATTGCAGCAATTAAAATTATTTTACTGCGGTGTTCACAATATAAAGTGATAGATAATTGGTGAATTAATGAATTTTGAATTAATTATACATTAAACAGTTTGTTTTCTAGATTCATCAATCAAAAACAAGTTCTTGATGACATAACTGTTGATAAACGCGGGTCAAAAGTTCTTGAAAGACGTTTTTTTGAATGGCAACATTTAAAAATTTATTGCTTTCCCAGAGATTGGATGATTGTTTTTCACATGAATTAATATATTTTTTTTACAGTAGCCCTGAGGCTGTTTTTAGGGAAAGGAAGGAGAAGAAGTTCCGGGAAGGAAAAAGGTATGAGGGGTGGGTTGGAATCTGGGTGTTAGTGTACAAGACGATGCGCGATGGATTGAAAGAATCCTACTGGAGAAATCAAAAGGACTCCCCCAAACAGTCTCATCCGATCCAACCCGCCACGCAAGTAGATGGGCAAACGCATCCGCCGCCAAGACCTAGAAAAACCTCACCCCATGAACCCGGACACCCCCTTCTAGGTCGCCAAACGTAGCGATTCACTTGGGGTGATCTATTGCAGGGGTGTTATCCAATTAATGGTTGACGGGGTGGCGGTACCCATACCAGTCTGCCAAATTGTGGATTGGATTTGTCTTCAATGCCATTCACATATTCGCACTAATGCTCTGCCCAGGGCGTTTTACGTTCATGTCCAAGGTTCGTAAAAATTCGTGACGTAGCTTGAAGTCCATGTTCCACTGGGAGATTCGAATTAACTGGAATACAAGAGGCAGTGTTTTACTTCAAGCTATGTCGCGCATTCGAAGTTTCGAAGGCGGCCCAACCAGTTTTTGTTCGAAAAAGGCCCGTATGAGCGCATTTTCTATGAACCTTGGTTCATGTTATAAAGTATGATAATAGATAAATTGAGGATGTTAGATAAAATGTCAGTTTATTAACGGAATAAACAGTTAAGTACCTACCGTAATTTCTCTTGTTAACATTGTATTATAAAATTGTTTAGTACCTACAGTAATTTTTCCTTGAAAACATGCATTATATCACGTTGATGGGCGGAAAGAAATTAATTCTGCTGCCTAGTTCATTAATTGAGACATTCCCGCGCAAACACTATACTAGTGACACCTGACGAGTGACGGCCACTTCCCGGGAAAATGTTTTTCGCAGTTTTTCTATGGTTAAACTTTCGAGAAATATTGTACTAAGGAAACGAACGTGAACAAATTGATGTAAAGACGGATTATGACTTAAAACCCTCTGGCACATTATTAAATTATTATAAAAAAATATTTCATTAATCAATACCTAAGTGTGTTCCGTTTATAAGAGTGAAACTTTGATCAAGTACGGTATTATAGCCTGGGGAGGAGCAAACGCTGCCGCCGTTGATCTGATTTTTAATACTCGGAAAGTAATTATAAAATTTTTCTAAAACTACCGATCACAAGCAGTTTGTATTAAATCTTTGGGAAAATCTGTATTATGGACATCAGGCAACTTTACGCCAAAACGTAGATACTAACGTACCTCTTCAAAGACAGAACTGCTTTTAAAAATCCCAAACTGCTCGAGATATTCGAACCAAATGGTTATAATCTCTTACTTACCCCATTCGCTAAGAATTGTCGCATTTGGCCAAAGAAATGTGCAACAAAGCTATACAATGCACTTCCACTACCCATTAGACAGAATCCAACTTATTTTAAATATAAATCAGACACCAAGTCTTGGATCATCAGCCAAGCTAGATCCAACATCAAAGATTTTAGCAAAACCAATTTTAAGTATGCATTTCCAATGGTACAATGCTGATAGTCTTTTATTTTGAACGTAATATTCTGTTGATATTTATATTTTTGTTATAAACTGCGCCTGCTCTCAATACAGAAGTTATTAATATCTAAATATGAATAAATAATTTTAAAAATATATTTTAACTCTTCAGAGTTGATTGAAGTTTTCCGCGTAGGATAATGTTATCTTTAGGGCAGCTGTGAGGATGGTATTTTCAAGGATAATTAGGAATCAAGTCTCGAATAAGATTACATAAACAATTGAAAAAATAATTATTATATAGGTACATTGATGAGATAGGAACCAAGTTCATTATTATATTCCAATATCCCAAAAACGGTGCTCATAAAATACATCCAAGCACAGTCGTGTAGGATGCTGATAAGGCAATGTTTTTTTTTCTATTAGACACTTCGGCATTCGTGGATAGGTAAGTACCTAACCAAATCAAAACTTTACCCAACCGTAATCGACACATCCTTCTATTTTTATCCATGGATTATTAAAAAAATGGCGTTCGAAAAAGGAATAGGACAGTTATAATGCCCGGCCAAGTGAAATTACATACAAATAACTAACTGTCGGCCATTGCTGTCGACTTATTATTGGAATGAAGACATGTTTGATTTCCTGTCATCAAGTCGTCACATAACGGCCATTCCCTGTAACTGCGGCCGCCATTATTGGAAATAGCATAATATATTTGAATTGATTGCGCCGTTAATAATAATTTCGATGCAATTTGGTTTTGATTTAGTATTTTGCCTTAGCTACGTTTGATTTACCGTTAGATTTTTTTGAATGCAGTAGATATTCAAAACGTTTTTTTGGAATGTGATTAGAGATTTACACGGCCAAAAGTATTATCGTCATATATTTTTGGGTTATTATTCTGTGTTGCACTTCCTTTTTCTTTAGCCATAACGTTTTAGATTTGCTACTGAAATTCTGGGAACACCCAAAACGCACAGCGCATTCATAATAACGGCAGCAATTTAAATTCAAAAAAATCCAATCCATATTAATAAAAAGACCTAGGGCGAAAGAGACCATAATAATGGACACTGCAAAGCTGCCCGAAATTGACAAATGGCTAAGAAAGGAGGTAGCACGACACGGCGTAATAGCTCAAAGATAAATTGCGATTTATTTTTACACATTTTCTTTGAAAGGAAAAACAAACATTCGCAGTTTACGAGTAACCTGACTACATTTAATATCCTCCTGAACACCATTATAAACCGAAAAGTTGCTTGTGCAATGATGGAGTACCAACAAAAGTTTTTATCTCGTTCGCTGTAAGTTCCTTCCTAACTAACTTTAACCTTTGGATTGAATTGATTATATGAAGCAGCCAAAACTCTGAAACGGTAAGTTCGTACTTCATGAAATTTGCACAGCTTTTTCTGTCTGAAATTTCTGGGTCAACGCACTTCTTTTCATTTCCATCATTAATTCATTTACCTAAAAAAATATAAGACGTGCTGCCATGCTGTTAATTCCATATTTTTCAATTATCGTTCATTAATAAAAAATATTCCGTAAAAATAACGTACAAAATCGGGTGACGTCCATTAAAAATATGTTAGACTTGTCGCCTTAATATTAAATACTTATTTAGTTACTTTTACAGGTTATCTATTGATTAACTTACCTAACCTACTTGTCAATAAGGGAGTGGTGTGCAATTATTGTTAATAAATATTGATAATATCGCACCATGACTACTTTAGTGTATTAAGTCAAAAGGTATAGTACATTTGGAAGTTAAGAATTTCTTTATCAAATTGATTTTCAATTCATTGTTTTAAATTTTTTGTAGGTATATCTAACACAGAGATTTGGGTTGTCTCACACTCGAAAAATATTTAATAAATGGTTTTTGCATTTGCATTTGAAATTATTTCCTGTACTATTTATCCGATTGCAATTAATCTTTGGTGAGTTGTTATGCGCATGCCCGCGAAAGTTTCTATACAGGGTATTAAGGGACGTACTTGACTTACTTTCACCAATGATTCCTGACATTATTTGGACATTTGGAGTAAAAAATGTAAATGAATTTTTGGACTCCGGTGACATTTTAGAGGTTTTTTTTTCTACAAAAACATAAAAAAATAGTAGGTGTTGGACAGTTGGAGGCGTGGTGAGGGTTGGTCTGTTACTCGGCTGAGTGACCAGTGACGAAATGCGGAAGATTTTTTTGTTTGATTTTGAAAAAAAGTCACCGGAGACCAAAATTTCATTTACATTTTTGTATCCAAATAATGTCAAGAATCACTGGTCAAGTAAGTCAAGTCGTACCTTAACACCTTGTAAATTCTGGTGAGTTCTGGCGTTATGAAATTTGTATTGAAAATTTGCAATAAGTGGCATGCGAGCTAATTGAAAACTGAATGTACCAGAAATGAATGTATGGAACACGGGAGAGGGAGGGGAACGTCGGAAGGTGAAGGGGAACGTGGGAGGGGAAGGGGGACGCAGGAGGGTGGAGGGGAACGGAAAAGTTGGAGGGGAACCTGGTAGGGAGAGGGGAACACGGGAAGGGGGTTGGGACGGGGAAAACGCGAGAAGGGTCAGGGAAATGCATGAGAGAAAGGGGAGTCGGGAGAGGAAGGGAGGCGGAAGGGGAACGGGACGAATGGGAAAGGACACGCAGGGAGAAATAATTTCTTTATTAAGTGGAATTTCATCGCATGCCGGGAATTCGCTAGTAAATAAATAATAAAAAAACACTACATTCCATTATTAACTAAAATTGATAATTTTTGACTTAATACACTAAAGTACTCGTGGTGCGATATCTTCAATTAGTGGCTTATCGTTCAATACTCGAGTTGAATATTATAATCTTGTTGGTAGGAACTGCCCGGCGCTAATGTGGTAGGTGAGTAGCGTAATTTGTAGTACATAGGTATTTATTATTAATATTTTACCTTCGACCAGATAGATTACGACAACAGATTGTTATCTGGAACTCCACCTGTCTGAATTACTGGAGTATTAATCATACAGATCGACACACGTAACTTTGCAGTCAGATATAATATTATGGCTCATAATCATAACCATCGACCAACAAACTCTAGACAAAACAGCTTGTGGATGTTGACGACTCAAGCAACATTTTACTACTCCTACTACCACAACGGCTTACCGTTGTGGTAGTAGGAGATTTTCAAATATTGTCGGGTTATTCGTAACCCGGGAATGTTTGTCTTTCTTTAAAAATAAAAATAAAAAAATGTTTAAAATGACAACGAAATCAAAATTATTTTTTGCAAAAATTATATTACGAAAACATTATCAAAAAGAAAATGCATTGTTTCGCGGTCAAAATATTTATTTAATATAAACTATAAACATTATTATTAAAAATCTAGTAAAAATAATCATATTTATGTATGATTCACATTTAACTATACTTTTCAAATAATCTTTAAGGTAAAAGAAAATAAATGTGATTCATCGGGAGGTCTTTCATTGAAATGATCATTAATTCTATTACATCTTCACCTTGATTACAATGATTAGATATCTACTTTTAGTCAATTAATCATCGTAACAATCATTAGTCATCAACATGCATTCACAACACCTACAATAACTTATCATAGGGGTCTTTGTACATGGAGATACTTATAAGCTACGTGACTGCAACGCAACCACAAGTAGCCTACCGATATGCTACTTTTTAATGCTGGTTACCGTACACGGCGCTACCCGAAATAAACTGAACTTGATTATGTTTTCATGTACAGCCGGAATTCTTTAAACTATTTCTGAACAATAATTTATTGTCTCTACCGGATATCTCTATTATTTTTGTCCTTTTTTTCATACGATATCAAATGACTCTAATATTGTTCTTCTTTATATATACCTACTATCTGACCCAGCCACGCGTTGCTTTGACTTGAAATCGAAACACAACGCCATCTACTGGATGGTTACCCAACCTAGATAACCAAGTATTGTTTCGATAAATTAACTCACACCGCCATCTTTTAGAAACTTATGGAACTTAGGTACAAATAATTGCAAGGCATTTTCCTAAAACAAATGTTTAATTCGCAAAAATAAATATTCAGGTTAATAATCGAGATAAAAACTATCCAATCTTTTAAGTTGGACTAAATTACAACAGTAAGCCAAATGTCATAAAAATCGGCTGAGTGGTTTTGGAGTTTATTATCTCGAACAAAATCGTGATGGGAGATTTTTATATATAAAAAAAGTTAATATCAAAACGATCTAAAAAAAATTGGGTTCATTTATACAACGAAATAAATAATAATTGTAGGAACTAAAAGAGAATGATGTCAAATTGACGTTTTTTTTTTCTCTAAAAACCTTTCTTAATTATTCCAGTAAATTATATTTATATAAACATGGATGTTTTCCCATCTCCAGAACAAATTTAACATTCAAATCAAGTTCGAACGCCATTTAGTGAATAGTAGATGCGAATACAACTCGCGTAAGGGCGTAAGGCACTACCAGCACCGTCGGTAGAGTGCAACTGACGTCAAACTCGTAGTCGACGCATAGCGTCGTGTACGAACTCTAGCAAAATTGTATGCGCACGAAACACGAGTCGTAAGCATCTCCATGTAAGAATGGCGGAAAATCCATTGTTGGTGTCGTGAAATTTAAGTACTGTAAAAGTTTTAGTTGGTTAGGTTAGGTTAACATAATATTTTCTGTGGGTAGGAACGTATTTCTTTTATGCAACGTTTTTTCTTTTCATAAATAAGGGTATGAAAAGATTAGAATTAATTTTTGTAACCCCCCTTTTGGAATATTGTCACCCTTTCCAAATTTAGAATAAAAGAACAGATAGATCATTGGTGGACGAACCTGTAGGGTGTTTCTTAAATCAAATCCGCCAATGAAAAAGTGTGATTCAAAAAATGAGGAAGGTATATTTTATAAAAGAGACAGGTTATACACGTAGGTACCTAAGTAGGTAAAACTCTGTCTTTATACAATATACTCCAAGCTTCATACAAAGCATGCTTCGTCTGAAACATATCTAAAATTGCCGTACGAAGTACCAATTTGGAGAATATTAAATAGTATCTATGACTTATACGTGTTGTCTATACATATACGAACATGCATTTTTTTCGCGAAATTTCAACAACTAATAATTTAGGAGAGATGCGGGAGATCTCTTGTTGAAAAGTGAATATAATAAGTTATCTTTACATCGCACGGGAACTTTTGAAATAATTCCAATAATTTTTTTAAAAATATTTCTTATAATTGGTCTCATTTTGGCCAGCAAACGCTCGAGGGTGTTTTAAAATTGGCCAAAATGTATCCAAACGCGTTCCAGTGGTTAATACCAAAAACATTGTATTTTATTTTAATATTTCAACTGACAGAAAAAAGTATTGTCATTACGCATTTCCTAAATCACATCGATTACACACTTCTTTCTTGTATTTTATATTACAATAAAAATCGTCGGAAGCAATTAACAGGTGCGTCCAAAACACCTACACACAGTACTTAACTGCCTACCCCTTCATGCCCAGCGGAAATGCATTACAGATACTTTATTTGGTCATTTAGTACCAACATTATACACCTGTCCATTGGGGTGGATAAAATCACAGTTCTCACCTTGAAGTTAGTTACCTAGCAACAATGATAAACAAAGGTTTTTTTTAATCAAAATAAACAATACAATATCCTTGTTCGTAATTTATTAGTTAAATAATTTTAAAGAGAATACGTTTGAATATATTTGTGCAAACCGATAGTGTCGAAAGTTTATATTAGTTATTTGAACTAGTATGGAATATTTGTGATACCAATGTTTTGTAACCCGGATAAAAAATAAGAAATACATCAATATTTTATTAAAGAACAATTTGAACCAATCATCGAATTTCTATTTAAGTTCTGTTCCTATTTCATTATAGACCAGTTTTATTAATGTTAATAGAGTACACGCTTCAACTGCTCTCGTCTGGAGCCAGTGAGACTAAGGCATCCCCAATTAGGGTATGTTGAAGGGTAGGCTGAAGGTAGTGGAGAGGGGAAGGAGATGGGGAAGATAGAGGTGGGAAAGTACCTGGCTATTCATATCTGGTCACCAAACACGGATAAAGCCATTTCAGCAACGTTTTAATTCTGAATGGTGGTCTTTCACCAGGGTGATACTGAAATGACGTTTTATTATCTCTCTGGAACGTGCCACGAATATACTTAGCATTGTTTTTAATGAATCTCCAACTGGAGCCAGTGGACTATGGCATCCCCAATTGGGGTATGTTGCGAGGCTGAAGGTAGTGGAAAGGGGAAAGAGATGATGAAGAGGGAGGTGTGGAAGAACTTTTTCTTTTAGATATGGTCATCAAACACGACTGAAGCCATTTCAAGCAACGTTTCAATTCTTAATGGTGATCTTTCACCATAACGATAATGAGAGCATCTTCCATTCTAAAACATGCCGCAAATATACATATTATATTATTTTTAATGAATAAATTGCGAAATAACACAAATAAATCAAATAAAATTTGCTATTCGAAAACCTCGACCACGGGTTGTTTGACAGTGTTTGGATAATAAAAGAATTTGAATACTTGACTTTCACAGAACTTGACTATTGACTTTGAAATTTGATGAAATTTTCAAATTCTGTGAACAAACCCACCCAAAGTTTCGCGGCGTGAACGTTGAACGCGGTGTAAATTTCTGTATTTTATTTATAACTTTGTAGGTTATACATTTATGATGTCGGTATATTATTGGTAAATTACTTTTACGAAGGGACTTGAGACTGATAAGCCTACCTTGAATTTGTTACACAATCTAAATAATTAATACCGTTATAACAGGTAATCTATCTGAGTAAATATTACAGCAAGCAGTACCTAATCAACAGACTCAAGTAAACCGATATATAAATGAATATTGAATGTCCGATTTTTCGAAACCAAATTACACAATTATGAATTAGGTTTAAACCACCGCGTAAAAAATAATAGGGAGTTTGGTTTACATATCAAATTATTATATTTAATTATTTATTTGCGCTCTTTTGGGGGGGTGGGTTCATATGAATAGTAAAAATTAAACAGTATTTTCTATGCATAACTAATTTGATTCAGTAACAACATTTTGCATTTTTTTAGTGATAAATTGAATATGTCCACTGACTTGGTACGTATAATTATTTCCCTCCATTAGTATTCTGTGCAAATAGGAATACAGACGGTAGTTAGTCTCAGAATTTCTGCACTGAAATAAATCCCAACTTCCAAAAAATCCGAAGGCTTATCAATGCAAGCAATTCTGGGCTATCAACTACATATCCATTTTAAAACTAACGTAAGCAATTTTAAATGCTTTCAATAGCTTGTATATGAATTATAATGTGAGTTTTATAAAGAAATATTACGGATATAGCCTTACGATGAATATTCGACTGTCTCCGTGCTTAAGTGGTGATGAACATTAGCTACGAGTCCGAAGATGGCGGGTCCAAATCCCGGAGTGCGCAAAGTAAATTTTATTTGAAAAATTTGTGATATTTTACAATTTATTCAATAAAAAAATCACAGTATATTTGTGGCACGTTCCAGAGTGGTAGGCACTTTCGGTATCGCCCTGGTAAAAAAACTACCATTCAGAATCGAAGCGTTGCTTGAAATGACTTTGGCTATGTTGGTGTCCAGATCTGAATAGCCAGGTACTTCCCGAACTTCTTCTTCCTTATCTCCTTCCCCTCCCCGTTACCATCAGCCTCACAACATTTCTCAATTGGGGAGGTCATAGTCTCACTCGATTCAAACGGTTGGGAGCAGTTGGAACTCTTGTGCGGGGCTCGCATAAAAAAAACTTTTTAAGTAATGATTTTATTTCCTTTTTCAAAATGAAAGTAGGCTAAGCATTAGACAATATCATAAGATAGTTCATTGTTGCATTTAAGTAGATAATGCATAATTAGAATCTACCAATAAAAATATTTAAGGCCATTAGAGGGTTAACGGTCCTACTTAGACACTTGTAGAGATTCCCACACTGGGCGGGCAGGTACTTTAGTTCTATTTTTCCGCGGTAACATGAATCGTTAAATGGATTTGAATAAAGAACAAGAAAAAATGGCTGTTACAAATCGACATATTCATTAAAAAAAAACAGAGTGTGCAATTCACACGCGGTAGGAGTGAAACCATTAGAAAACTAAAGTAGACAAGAGTGCGGAGGCAACTCAGGCAACGAAGCACCACACAAAGAGGAGACCGGTTATACTATCTCATTTTCTCGGAGGCTGAATCCTATAAATGTAATATCGCTATTTTTCGTTTCATCGACTTTCAAATCACAACGGTGCTAAAGAAGTTTTCACTTCAACAAGAAAAAATAACGGTTACAACGGTTTCGTTTTATAAACTTGGTTCATATTATTTATTTACACATTTCTGCATAGATATCAATATAACACACGACATCAAAATATAATGCCAATTGCACGGTATTCATATAAAAAATACAAAAATATTTGCGGAACACGAATTATTATGATTTGACCGTAAATCCTACATTTTGAATACCTTTAGTATGTTAAATAAGTTAAATTTTCTTATCTGTGCATTACTTTATTGAGGTGACCCAAAAATGATATTGATTAGGTAGGTACTTTAGTGTTATCTTTTGTATGTGAGTCACGGCCAAGTTAACTAAAAAAGTAAACCTACCTAATTATACGCCCTTGTAAGTTTGCTTACAATAATAAAAAAATATATTTACAGATTTTTTTGCCACCTGATTTTTTTGGTCACCTGTGTACCACTATATACTTATAATATCATTTACCTATCACTTGAATGTAAAAGCTATTCTATGGCGTTTAAATAAATAAATATTTTAGTAAAAATATAAAATATAAACTCATTTGCATAAAATTTAGTTTGTGTACTTTATTATTATTATATGCTTTCCCTGCCAAACAATGCAATATTTTATTTGTTTCTCTATGGTACCTACCAGGAGCAGAGAATAAATTGTACCCGAAATTACATTACTAACTCAAAATGGGCATTTTTACTTGTCTCCGTGTAGAAATAGAACATCGAATTGTAAACAAAAATACACCCCTATTGCTTTTTATTTGCATGAATATTTTGGCATTTTTAGTTCATATAATTCGATGTTTGCTAATTTTTAAATTTATACGTACCCGGGTAGCAGAAAACACCCCAATAAAAACGGTGGATGGCGCTTGGTACGAGTAAAAAAAACAATAAAAATAATAGTTGTCACGCGCAACAAATAATGCAGGGTGCACCCGGTCTGAGCGCATTGGACACAGAGGGTACAGTGGGCACCCGCATCTCTAGCAGGCGTAACGGACAAACAGTGCTACATCTCTTGATAAGGAAACCTCAACCTTTTATAATATTATTATAATTATGTAAAACAAATTTTATTCTCTAATTTTTGTGAAAAGTAGGGCGCTTTACACTGCTGGAAATCACATAATGCGTCATGCTATGTATTATAACATCAACATTATTGGTATATTTCACAACTGTTGCTATCAGCACTGTCGCTGTTACCCCCCCCCCCCCCCCCTTCCATCGCTGAACGTCAGGGAAAACTGCACCTCAATCGATTATACCCTTACTAATATATACACATTTATTCCGACCACAACTCGAAAAAAAATTATTAAACTTTGGGAATTTTTTATTTCTACTATTTTTTTCGTGAAACGAAAAAAAATAGTTGACGATATCGTTTATAATACATTTGCCTAATAAAATATATGTGTGTGATGCATATTTTTTTTGTTGTCCGTAATTTTATTTAGAAAAAACGTAAGCCACGTTTAAAACCTTTTTACAGTTTATAGTTATAACCTTTTTAACTTTTTAAACTTTTTTTAATAGCATTCAAAAATGTTATATTTCGAATTATGAAATTTAAAATACTTTTCAAAAACAGTTTTTTTTATTTATTTGGATGCGTTAAGAAAACTTATCTTACTAATATTATAAATGCGAATGTTTGTATGGATGGATGTGTCTTACTCTTTCACGCAATAAATACCGAATGGAATATAAAAATTCTTTCACTAATCGAAAGCTACATTATTTGCGAGTATATATATTGGTAAGCTCTGGCGTTATGAATAAGCTGTGGCGTTATGAAATTATGGATTATACGTTTATTGGCAAAGCGTGTTGCTAAGTAAATGTTTGACGTGGGCTGTCATTTTGTTATTTGTTTAGGTTACTATGGAGATTTCTTTGATAGCAAAAATTCAAATATGAGTATTCTAATGTGAATATTTCGTGTAGATACAAATATAAAATAGGTACCTACTAATCTACATTTTGACCTAAGCCAACAGCTATACTTATATTATGAATGCGTAACGGAGCGTATTTGATTGTTGCTTGATTGGGGGAAGGGGAGGGGGTGAGGAGGGGTAGTGCGGGGGGAGTGGGGGGGGGGGCGAATATGCGAGCGAAGCCGGGGGCAAAAGCTAGTATTCCATATATTTGGATTTTTTTTTTGCTAAACGGAAATATTTCGTTCTTTCGACAAAAATAGATTGCCGATTTTGTATAGGTACTGAAAATCTGTTTCTGGCGTTCAAACTAGGAAATTTTAAGGAATTTTGGAGGGTTTTTACTAACTGATAGGACGTAAATTGTGCTAAAATTTTGCAATGTCGTCTGTGGTAGTTGCTAGCATTTCATAACAAACATCGTATCATCTGTTCCATTGTATTTTTAATCACTGAATGTTTCCCATCCCTCCGAGGATCTAAACATCTGCGCGCGGGCAATATAGTTCCGGAACAATTTCAAATATTGCACCTGGAATAACGGACGTTTGGCGCGTGCCTATATCACACATACTCGTGCATAGATAAACGTCCAGAAGGGAACACATATCACACACTATCACTAAATATTCTGATAACCTTAGAAATATAGATATGTACGTGACTTACGTTATAATAATGATGTGTGGCTTATGAATATTTTGGTTTGATGTAGGTAAGTAGGTAACTACTGGGTAAGCACTTGAAAATATAGAATATTTGTCACTACATTATTATTATTATTGCTCTACGATAGTCCCATAATATAAATAATTGAAAACAATCACCAACACTATCACGATCACAAACAACCCCGAAAAACAAAAGATAGAAAAGATATTATTATTTTATTGTTTAGTTTATTAGGGAAATAAATAGATAAATAAGTTTTTTAGTTATGCATATTTTAATAAACCAAATTACATGTTACATGATTGCATGAATCAGCATAGTTTTTTCTTCAAATTCATATTATGTACAGAAAAACATAGATGATTAAAGAAAACATAAAGGGGGGTTGGTAGAAAAATATTTTTTTAAATAAATGTGAATAAAAAACACTGATGTGTATAGGATACTTAACGCGAAATTAAACTTTGTACTTATACAGAAAAATAAAATACATGTTTGCATTCCAGGATGGAGTTCAAATATAAACACGATTAAAAAAATAAAAACAACATAGGTAATAAGAATGAGAAAATAACACACAGCAGGGATTCGTAATTAACAGTTTGTTTTAATTTTTTCTAATCTCTAGTTAGCAAATTGAACTGAGGACAAATTGAAAATATCAGCTTCTGAAAAGACATTATTGTATTCTGTGCACGTCCTTCTGAGAAATTAGGTTGTGTGTAATTAATTATTGAGTGTGGGTTGTGGAAGAGTTGGTTTGATCTTGTATTTCGTATTGGACAGCGAAAATCAATGTTTTATAAAAGATAGTTGTTGCAACAACGTCGTTGATGATTTCGAAAAAAAAAATTCTGGTCGGATATATTTCTCGTATCTTCCAGAGTTGATAAATTATGGAATATTAATACTATTTACGTATAGCATTTGTCTATGGTTAGGTTTAGGTACAAAACTCACTTAGTAAGCACTTGAAACAACTTTGTTTGTCGATACTTTTTCTATAGTGCTACGATTTTTTTCTGTGTGTACATTATTCATACCTACTTTTATGATGGTGTTTTCGTGCCTAAGCTAAGGTAAGTAGTTTTGCCGTGAATAAAGTCTTTGTTAAATATATACATAATATTTGTTTTGCATGTAGGTGCCTATCTTTTGATATCAAATAGGTGTTAGTGACAGTCTCTCTCTTAATCTCCAAGAAAATGTTTTAAAAAGGTGACAAAGTTGTCGGTGACAATAATTTTCAACGAATATTATTTAATGATTTAAATGTAATGTAATATATTACGAGTTCTTTTAGATACAACCCTAAAACGTTGATAAATAACACCTACTCTTAAATAAATTGAAAACAAAGTTATATTTTTTCATAGTTTTATTTGGCAAATAATCTGTGTTGAAATAAAGGCACTCCGAATATACAACGTTTAACAAACAAAATATGCATTGTAAAATTAATATTATTATTATTAAACATTTTGTCGATTGAAGCAGTTTTAAGGTTTCAGTTTGATATTTCGTCGCCATATTGGATTAAGGAGTGTCAAAAACAATTATCGTAATTTCAAAGTAAATTTATTCAGTGAGCAAGTTATTATTGAAAAGCAAAACATAAGCTGATTATATTATGCCTCGGCGCCAACATATTTAAATAGACTGACAAAATACCGTATATGTACAAATATAAAAGTAGGTTACAGGTGTACCAACATATTAACATATTATCTTTATTAATTTTTTGGAGTGCTGTGCAGATTTTAATTTAGTCGATTTAGTAGAAAAGTTTATTTTCGGAATCATAAAATTAATAATTTTGGCTGTTGCAAGTCTGTGTGTGAAGTGAATTGTTCCGGCGTGTGGTAAAATTATCCACGTTCAATGAACTCAAATTTGCATTGAAATTTTCAAAATTGGAACTGTTTGTGTGAATTCAGACAAGCGATAAAGAGGGTCAGTAGGTACCAATTTAATATAAATTTATTTTTTTAGTTCATAATTCTATATTTAAGATGTAGTGACGAGATGCCGACATTTTAAATGTAAAACTTAATATTTAAAAAAATACTAAGGTGCAGTTCACGCGCGGTAGAAGTTAAACCTTCAGAAAACTAAAGTAGACAAGAGTGAGGAGGCTACGAACCACCGCACAGAGAGGAGACCTATTATTTTTATCTCATTCTCTCGCAGGCTAACTCCTGTAGATATACGTTTTCGTCTCTTTTTAGTGTCGCCATTTTTCGTTTCATCGAGTTATTTGGTGCTACTTCGGAAAAATAGGGAATTTATAAAAATTATTTCAATGATTAAAACTAACTAGTACTTACCTACAACAATTTTAAAAAAACATACTGGTATTTAAACCAAAAGATCACTGATAAAAAAGCGATTTAAGTTCCTTATAAGTAATAAGCATGGAATGACCAATTGAGGTGATTTTTCACAAAAACGGCGTTACATAAATATTATTATATGGCTTTCCAACAGATATTGACGAAGTAGGTACCAAAGTACTTACCCAAAAAAATTATCAGCTGTCAAAATTGGAACACATTCTTATTTCGAAAAATCCGTTAAATTTCTCGCGGCAGATGTGCAAACAATGTTCGGTAGCGCACACGCACACAAGTCTCATAAGTCACCCTAAAGAAAATGTATTAGGGTGAACGGGTCCCTCAAGACGCTGGCACATTCCCATTGCAATGCCCGAGGCTTCCTCAAACTATTTGTCGTTTGGAATGTGTCACGATTCCATAGCGAACTGAAAATAATAATATTATCAATTTATATGGTGGACCATTCCCATCGCACACCTAAAGAACTCCGTTAGTATTTTGCGTTTGGAATGTGCCACGAATCCAATATGGAACTGAAAAGATTATTATGAATGGGTCTTCAATGATTCAAGTATCAAATAAAGTAATTTATGCAACAAAAGGAATGCATTTTAAGCAGGTTTTTAGTCATGAGTGGAAGTTGATAGTTTGGCTTTTTGACTAAGGTGTTTTATTTTATGGCGCTTTTATGGTTATGTTATTGGAAAGGAATGGGCAGATGTTCGGAAAAACGGTAATTCTTTTAAATTTGACTCTCTGACCTCTATTGCGTAACTTATTTAAATATGAATACAGGGTGTGTAAAAAGTATTATTTAAAATATATACAGCATGATCAAAAAGTAATCAGGTACTCTTTTGGATTAAAAAATTGTGAATACTTCTGTCAGGATTAAATTTCATTCATCATTTATGACATTTAATAATATAATAAACGCATTAGAACTTTTTTTTTGTTTATTTTTGGGGTGTTGCGCCGTGTTGAGCTACCTCCTTATTTAGCCAACATTTCGGACAGCGTTACGGTGTCTATCATCAGGAGAGTTGTGTCTTGCTTAGAACTTTGTCGGAGACCTTGCTTCATTCACATTAATACATATTGCATTCTATCCGTTTTGACGGCCTCCGTGGTCGAGGGGTAAGGCTCTCGACTAGTAACCCGAAGGTCGCGGATTCGAATCCCGGCATGCGAAAATAAAAATTATTGGATTAATTTGTGTTATTTCATAATTAATTCATTTAAAATAATATATTATAGTATATTTGCGGCACGTTCCAGAATGGAAGATACTCTCAGTATCGCCTTGATGTAAAACCACCATTCCGAATTGAAAAGTTACTTGAAATGGTTTTAGCCGTGTTTGGTGACCAGATCTGAATAACCAGACACTTCCCCACCTTCCTCCACACAATCGCCTACCGATCCTCACTACCTTCATCATCACAACATAACCCAATAGGAGACGTCATAGTATACTTGGCTCCAGACGGGAGTCTTTGGGACTCTTGTGTGGTAGTCACATAAAAACAAAAAAAAACGAGTGTGCTTCACTAACTTATAAAAGAAGAGAGAAAGAAAATGTGCGCGCGCACTGCTCTCTCTTGCTCCTACAGTGATACAGTCAATAGGCCTGCACTGTGTCTTAGATATACGAAACGTAACTGGCTATGGGAGAAAGAGAGAAAGAAAATGTGTTCTCGCACCTCTCTCTATTGCCCCTACAGTAAATACGAAACGTATTTTCTATTTTCACTAACTTATATCTATCTCCCTCTCAACTTCCGTTCGCCTCGCCCGATGACACTTTTCGTAAAGCTCTCATCACGCATTCGCCAGCTTACTTCCCAAGTCAAGCGTGCGTAAAGAAAATTTACTTTAAAAAATCTCCCGAGAAAAGAGCTGAGAAAGTGGAAGGTTAAAAAGTACCTTTTAAACAATCTAGTTATATCACACAAATTTCAGAATTAAAAATTGTAACTTTACAAAATATTATTATTATTATTATGTATATATTTAAAGTTAACCCCTAACGGACGCGTGCCTTGTAAAATGGCACACGTGTTCGGCTAATCATATAGTCGGTGGCACGCGCTGGTCGTGTGACATATGGCACGCCCACTAGACCGACAACTCTATGGTTCGCTACCTGCGCACCTCAAATACTAACACATTATATTATTATGGATTCACGTTTCAAACATTGACGACTCTATTGGTGTTTGATATTATTTTAGTATAACGGGAAAAAAAATTAACAATATATTATAATTTCGAATGCGAAACATGCAACATTCGAAAAATCTCATTTTCTGAACATACTTAATGTTTTTTTTGGAATAACCTCAAATTTTACTATTTAATCATTGAAGATAATACAAGCGAGTCTCACATGAAAATTTGAAACAGAAAAATCAGAAGAAGATACCGTCGCATCTAGGAATTGAACCTAGGACCTTTGCCTTAACTACGACTTTACATATATCCTTCGGTCATATTTAGCTGTTAACATTTCTTAACCCATGTTTTATTGGATGCTATCTCTATGTATGATTGCAAGATTCTTGCCGAACTAAATGCAATCTAGATAGTACAGTACTGTTCGAATTAATGTGAACACAAGTGATCAATTGGAAAAAAATAATAAATATTCTTTATTGAGGAAAAAAAATAAAGAAACAATTAAAAAAAAAAATTTATACCAAGTGGGTCTTCCCTTAACTTTTTTTACTTCTTGTACATCGTTTGGCAAAGAATCAGCAAGTTTTTTTACAATTTTCTGATATTTGCGTGTCTCTAAACCATATCTGAATTACTGTCTCAATCAACTTGGTTTTTGTTGTGCTTGTCTTGCTTTAACCGATTTTCAATTGGATTAAGATCCGGAGAGTTACCTGGCTATTCAAGGTATGTATTTTTTTTGTCTTTGAAATATTAACAATCTTAGTGTGTTTTTTAAGAGAAATATCCATCTTCAAAAAAGCTTTAGTTAAGTTTACCTCTGCAAAAAAACTGTAATTCTAAAAAATTACAAAATTTAACGCATCTGTAGTTTGGTGTGTCTCGTAACTCATTGAATGATTGAACAAGTACACAAAATGGCCGCTATTACAATATGCTGCATACAACTGCGAAAAACAGGATTATTGTGCTAATTATCACGTGTTCACACTAATTCGCACAGTACTGTATCTTTGATATTCCATTTTTGTTTTCCTATTATAAACTTTTTTATACAAATTTCATAATGCCAGAACTAACCATTATACACAGAAACCTTCACGTAAGGGTCGACCGGAATCTCGGTCTCGGTCTCGGTCTCGGCATTCTCGGCTACAAATTCTACCGAGAACTCTGTCTCGGTTCTCGGCGAAAAATAGCCGAGATTTTGGGCCATAACCGAGACCGTTGTAAGTAGCTACGGTATAAGATAATGTGATTCAAATCTATCGCACGCGTCCACACTCGTCACTTGATTACTGCAACACTGATCGATCCACGATTTAAAACAAAATATCTGTCTGAAAGCGAAATTAATACAGCCAAGCTTCACATTATTGAAACTATTTCAAACATGGCCGTAACAGATAAATCCAACTTATGGGCAGCTCATGATTTCATAGACTTGGAAGATCAGCCAATGACCAGTGACGAAAGCAGTTCCAGAGCTGTGATAGAAATAGCGCTTGATAACTTTCTTAGAGAGCCAAGACTGCAAAGAAATGCAAATATTTTTGAGTATTGGTATTCGTCATCATATCAAGTACTTATGCCTGCGGCAAAAAAGTTTTTATCAGCACCGCCTACTAGTGTAGCAAGTGAACAGCTCTTTAGCAGAGCTGGTCAATTATACGACATGAGGCGACACTCTTTGAAGGGTGAAAACGCAGAAAAATTGCTTTTTATGTGCTACAACATAATGTTGTTCAATTGTGATTATTAAAACTATAAAACATTTTTTTATTACATTCTTAAATATACTATATAATGCAAAAATAGCGCATTTTCATTTTTTTCTCAATTTATCTATTCTCGGTCTCGGCTCTCGGTCTCCGCCGAGATTTTAATTTATTCTCGGTCTCGGCCGAGAACGAAAATCCTATCTCGGTCGACCCTTACTTTACAGGCTTGCGCACAACAAATTACCAAAGTTTCATCGTAATCGGATAAATGGCGTAGGAAATTATATGAGACAAACAAAGAAACATTCATTTTTATATATAAATATAGATGTAAAACCTTACCTTATGTTATTTTTTCAGCTGGTGGTGTCTTATAGGAATGTTCTGTTTGTGATTTTCCGAATTAGATTTTCATCTGAAAAAAAAACAACATATTTTTAGACACTGTTTAATTCAATAATTAGGTCCATTATGATCCCACTTCCGTTTTTTACATAGACAGCTATGCGATTCCTCACCTCTATGTAAAAATATATTAGGTAGGTATGTTGTACAACGGTGACTATATGTAATAATTCACAAGACTAGAGCAATTCATTAATCAAATAAAAAGCATTAAACTAACATTATGTAGACTAAATTCCTCGTTCTTCAATGGTCAACAGAAATCTAATTTACTTTGCAGAATTTGTTCTACTTAGAGTCGCTCGATATATAAATTAGGTAAAAATACACAAGCTGCAAAAAAATATTTTTCAATGATGACTCAGCAGTATGAAAACATTTACAGCATTCTTAAACAAAAATAGAAAAAATGTGTTTGGTGATAAATTTCAATAATTTAATTTTTATTTTTTTTATTACAATTTTCACCGACAAACGTAATTTCGATCATTTTATAGAATAAACAATAAATCTAGTGAACGTTAATCGCAAATTCAAAAATTCACGGAATTCAAAGTGTTGCCATGTAAAAAAAATTTATCAGTATGGAATTTTAAAAAATTAAGGGAACATAATCGGAGACAGGACATTTTCATGTAGTCACGTGACGAGCTCAAATGATGGATTTATTCATTTAAAAATAAAAAATAAAATACATTTCTAAGATTTTTACTAACATTTTCGTAATCTTAGTAAAAAAATCTATCCACACGTCGTTATGAAATCCATGCAATTGGCCTATTTACAAAAACAGTTGCTGCTGTATAATTATTATTACGCGTGACAACTGTTTCGTCTTCTGTCACGCCTTATAATAATTACACAGAAGAACTTGTTTATAAATAAACTGCTTTGTTAAATTGAATAATAATATTATTGACTATAATATATGAAAAATTTTAAAGTCTCAAACTGTGTTCATTAGAAGTTGAATGTTTATTTATTTTTTTGGAATATAAAAATATGTTGAAACTCCCTGACCTACTGCATGGCGGGCCGTACCGGGAGAGACTGGTTTAGGGAGACCTAACTTAGACCTCTACAGACGGACTCTCTAAACTTATCAGTGGGAGGGATGGATCATACGTCCGTCACTTTGACCCCCAGATTCCTAACCGCCCTCCACACCTTTTTCCTTCCCAGAACTTTCCTTTCCCTAGAATAACCCTCCGCACAACAACCCCAAAGATGATATTGGTGGAATTTTTTTTCCTCAGAACCTCTTATGTGGAGCTAACGTTAAAAAAAGCGAGAGCTCATACGGACGTCATCGACGTCCGTCCTCTTCCTCCTCACGCGTCTTGTTTGAAAACGAAAAATATTGAAGATATTAAAACAATGACGTCACGTACGTTCTCTAACTGTGACTAGTAGGTATATATATTTGCCTTGCGTAAAAACTACACAAATATAACAACAACAAAAACAATTCAAGTTACTACCCCTTAATGTTAACATCAAACCCCCTTTTCCCGACAACACGAGAATTCGGGTAATCTAAGCACTATCCCACTTCACATTAAAAAAATTCTAAATTCCCACGATATGGTAACACCATCATTAATGGAGTAGATTCAGGTACATTCATTTCGTGATGTAACAATATCACAGTCGTGATCATATTATTCTTGGAAGATAAACATTCATCGATGAATTTGTCAGTAATGACGATGCATTAACATCAAAAAGGGAAGATTACAATATAACCTCACATTTTTTTATATTGAAAAGGTCAAGATCACAAGTTTTTAATATTTAACAAACAACAGAGCGACAAAATTCTTGTAAAATTATTACAACTTCTATGATTTTATCGAAGATGTAAATAAAAGCTAAAACAGGTAAATGTTTTAATCCATTTTAATGATTTAATCTCTAATTCGCTTAACACATTAGGTATATTTATTTATTTATATTGATAAAATCGATTTTTTAAAGCCTGTCTCCCTAGGCTATGTCGAGAGAGACGTAGAGGTTACATTAAATACTACCTTACTAATAAAACGTGTTTAAAATTTTACACAATTAATACAGACCATATTAACGGTTGTTTATAAGTTGTATAAATTTTAAAACACGTTTATTAATAATAACCTAGGCCCATTAGCTTACCTCCCCACAGGAGGCCCTCAGGAAAATAAGGTATTTTTAAGGAAAGGAAGAATAGGAAGTTCTGGGAAGGAAAAAGGTATGAGAGTTGGGTAGAAATGTGGGGCTAGGAGTGACGGACGTACGAATCAAATCCCTCCAACTGCGGAGCAAGGCGATGGGTCTAGAGAGTCCGGCTGGAAAGGTCAAAACACAACCAGTCTCTCTCGATCTGACCCACCACGCAGCAGGTGGGCAAATGCATCCGCCGCCAAGACCTGGACAAACCTCACCCCGTGAACCCGGTCACCCCTGCTAAGTCACCAAACGTAGCGAACCACTTGGGGTGAGCTATGTCAGAGGTGTTGGTTATCCAATAAATGGTTACCGGGGCGGTGGTACCCATACCCGACTCCCAAATTGATGGCGCTCTACAAATCAACGAAATATTTACGATAACTTGCAAAGCCCTATTTAAGACAATATATATAACTGAACTTTGCAATAAAAATTGTCAACAATCATAAATTTCAATCATAAACAACGCATATTTGTTGTTTATTCGAACACGATACACGAACTTTATCACAATGTTCATTGTGCAAATCTACTTATAATGCAGTAGGTTAGGTAAGTTCTTACCTACATGATCGATATGTACAATATTATGTACACATTCATTACAATCGATGAGACGTACCTGGAAATGAATGACGATAATGATTCATGACTTGTCCCAAGGTTTACAAATGATTCTATGCTCCTGTAATGTAATGACTGCGAACACTGGCTAATATTTGTATGCAGGTGTGTTTCAAAACACTTACAACATGATGTACGTTTTATTAAATTACTTGTGAAACATGGATAATTGTACCATGGCTGTATTTATTGGTTCGTTATTGTATTAAATGGTAGCAAATTTTATTTATAAGGACAAACAAAGCACATACCATATTATGTCATTAATGCGAATGCTTTGAAAAAGATTAACAATTGTTTTTAGATTTCCACGGCCAAAAGTATTATGGTGATTTATTTGTGAGGTATTATAGCATGTTACGGTACCTCCTTCTTTATGACGATGTCCGAAAGGTAGCAACGCGGCGTAATACCCCAAAAATAAATCACTATAACATTAAACAATTTATTAATTACTTCTTTTTATATTTTTTTCAATTAAGACGGTCACCGTGGTCGAGAAGTGGGACTCTGAACCAGCCTTCCGAAGGTCGCAAATATTTTTTTATTTTTTTTAATTTGTGTTATTTCGTAATTTATTATTTTAAAATAATTTTATTTATTTATTTATTTATTTATTTATATGCATACATATTACAATAAGTTAGAAAATTATACTTTGTCTGTCCAACTGGGAAGGATACCCGTTTCAGGACAGCCAAACAATATAAATTATATTTTCGGCACGTTTCAGATTGAAGGACACTATCAGTATCGCCCTGCTGTAAGACCACCATTCAGAATCGAAACATTACTTGAAATGGCTTTAGCTGTCTTTGGTGACCAGATCTGAATAGACAGATAATTCCCCACTTTCCTCTTCTCATCTCCTTCTCTTCCCCACTACCTTCAGCCTCACAACATACCCCAATTGGTGATGCCTTAGTCTCACCGGCTCCAGACGGACATAATGAGAAAAAGAACCATTCACAAGAAAAAAATCGCCAAGAAGTGTGTTTAAAAAAAAAATTTTTTGCAAAGCTCAGGGACAAATAATGAAACGTTTTGCGATAATCTTCTAAAGAGTTTAATTTTCCACATTATACAATAAAACCATAACTGAAAAGGGCTTTGTAAGTAAAAGATTTTGAACTGTAAAGCAGTTTCTTTATAGGTCTGATACTTTATTTTTTCTGGGCTTATAAAGATTAATAAAAAAATACTTGGACTATTGAAGAGATAGGTATGTGTTCTACTCACAATATTTAATTAAAACATCTAAAATATTTTTAGGCGTTCTAATTTTCAAACCAAAGTCACACGATTTTGCATTGCTTAGTTTAGTATTACCTTAAGTATAACCGCTGCATAACCTAATTCTTAAATCATATTCTCGATAGATATTTCGCAGAAACATAACAGTAAATTATTTACCGGATGATATTAACGAACACATGAAATCATTGCTGTTTTCTATTAATAAACACAAAAAATAGAATAAACGGCTACAGATGTAAGAGTAAATATAAATATGTCTATCAATTCAAATTAATCCCAAATTAACGAGGGACTCCACTACAGCTTGACACAGATAACTTTGCAGCCGGTGGCGTCTCCACTGTAGATAATATGGGAGATACCAGTTTGTTTTTTGTTGATCTTGTTATTACGAAGCCAGTGGGATTATGGCTTTCCCAATAATTTAATTTTGCTGTTAGGTTGAAGGGAGTGGGGAGAGGAAGGAGTTGGGGAAGATGATGTTTAGGAAGAATACCTCGTCTCCAAACATGCCTAAAGTCAATTGAAGAAACGTTTCCATTTCGACAGGTTGTCTTTAACCAGTGCGGCACTGAGCCAGGTTCTTCCCAATAATCTTCAACCCCAGTGGTTCGCTATGTATGGTGACTTAGCAGGGGTGCCCGGGTTCACGGGGTGCGGTTTGTCCGGGTTTGTGTGGATGCGTCTACCCACCAGCTGCAAGGCTAAGGAGAAATAATGGTTAAGGGAGTCCCTTTTACTTCTCCAGCCGTACTCACCTTGAACTGCAGTGGGAGGGAAGGATTCATACGTCCGTCACTCCTGGACACACTGACCCTCAGATTCCTACCCACCCCTCATACCCTTTTCCTTCCCACATCTTCCTCTCCTTCCTTTCCTAAAAAGACCCTCCACACAACATACCCAAAGATGACATAGACCCTAAGGGGAATTAATTTCGTCAGGGCCTCCTGCGTGGAGCTAACGTAAAAAAAACAGCTCCTTCCTCTCCCTACTCCCTTCAGTGTTGAAACATCGGAGATACAATGGCTTAAACTGATTTTGGACATTTGCGACTCTTGTGATATTCGCATAAAAAAATAAATAATATAATAATTACAATATAGATTGCATTCAGTTGGCAATACTTTATTGGAAGTAGTAGATATGTTCAACTGAACGGAATATAATTATAAGAAGGCTAAAATAACAACAATAAACAATGTTAGCATAATACTATGTCCTACTCACAAACCCCTTTTTGGTTATGGTTTTATCGTATAAAATGGAAAAAGACGTTCTTTGGAAAATGCTCTTTCTTATAACATTTAAATATTTGTGCCTGAAAATCGCTAAACAAAATAAAACAGACACAGAGTTGTTTGTTCTTGGATAAATCACAATAGACGGGTGGTGTAAAGGTGATCCAATAGTACAGGAAAAAATCGAAATTGGAATTCACGCCCCTTTATAGGAGGAGATTATAAATACTTGAGAAAAAGCTTTTGGATATGTTGGAAAAGATATTTGAGAATTTTTTTTCACGTGTTGATTTCGTAAAGGTCTGTAAAAAACATTCTTTTTTTTTATGCATTGTTTATTGTAATAAAACGGAATTTTTAAATTAATTTTACGAAAACCAGTGACGCGGAAGCTAACACGTCTAATCTCCGCTCCGTCCGGAGGAGTCTGACAAAAAATTGGAGTGGCTACCGGTCGTTCTTCGGCGGACGGTATAAGGTTCACATTGATATTACAAATTCGTCGACTGCCGCACTGTCGCCGTGATGTCAAAAATAACAACGCAAAAATGCATATTATATTTTATTTCGTTCGGGCGTAAATTTAATTTTTTTTTTGCAATTATCATAAAAGAAACTAATTTTGCCAAATTAAATAATAAAATCATATCCGAAAAGGGGTTTTTCAATAGGAGAGTTTGGACTTCAAAGTGTTTTTTATAGACCTTGTAATTTATTTTTTTCTAGGATTATTAAAAGACTAATAAAAAAATGACCGATATTTTTAAGGGCCAAGATATGTTCTACACGCCGTATTTATTTGAAGCATCTTTAATACTTCTAAGCGATCAAATTTTCAAAACAAAAACGTATGTTTTTGTATGATTTTGCATAATTTATTATGGCTTCATCTGAAACGGGAATTTAAACCTTATCGTCATCTACATAAGGAGTGTTACTGTTAGCGACCTGATACCGAATTTTGCGCGACATGGTGCATCACCCTAAATAATTATTTACACTTTTTTTTACTATCACTTTGTACTAGATCTACACACTATTCCAGCCCATCCATCAGCAATATAAAATAATTTCCTTCTCGGAACAACTTATATCAATAGCAATTTACAAATTGTCTGTGGCCAGCTATAGCATTATGGCATGGTTTACCCCATTAGTAAATGGTTATGTTGTTATAACGGAGGCGGGCTAAGCACATAGCGGTTTTAGAACCTATGCTAGAAGAACCAAGAACCTATGCTATGAGAAACTATGCGTCTAACCCGATTAGTAGCACGAGACATACTTGATTGACACCTCTAAATACTGACCTAACCTACACAACTGTATTTTTAATCAACACCATTATCGACAGCTTAACAAGGTTAATATTGCAGGCGGTCAAAGTTGGAACTAAGTACTAAGTACCCTTTTTTATTCGTTTTATGGCTATCACTGTTATTAGTGAGTACGGTATTATTGCATGGGGTAGTGCAAATGACTATATTTTTGTTGCAATTAAAAATAATTTTAATAGTTTTAATTAGAGTAGTTCTTGTTGATATGTGGAAGGTAATTAGGCTTTTTAAATCAGGGCTGCCCATAACACCAATAACAATTTAGAAAAAAAAATTACATTAGCTTTATCCAGGAGTCCCTGAGGAAAATAATTCCCCTTAGGGCCTGTGTCATCTTTGGGAATGCTGTGTGGAGGGTTTTTTAGGAAAGGAAGGAGAGGAAGTTCTGGGAAGGAAAAGGGTATTAGGGGTGGGTAGGAATCTGGGGGTCAGTATGTCCAGGAGTGACGGACGTATACACTGCGGTGCAAGGCGAGGTTTCGAGAGAGTAAGGATGGAGAAGGACTCCCTCAACCATTCTCTCTCGATCTGGCCTGCCATGCAGCTTATGGGCAGACGCGTCAGCCTTGCGGTGAACTATGACAGAGGTTTTGGTTATCCAATAAATGGTTCCCGAAGCGGCGGTACCCATACCCGCCTCCCAAATTGAATAAAATAAATAAATATCTTTTTTTAATACAATACATTAAGGAAAACCCACATTCAAAGCACCGCCACACATGATTAGGTTATGTTTTATGTTTTGAATATATTTTTAATGCATTTCCAAATCCCTGTTTTGTGGCTTAATGGTAACGATTATTACATAGCGCCGTTATAGTTCTGTTAAAATACTACCAACAAAAGCAATGTTCATTCTAAAATAAGGAATATTACGGTACTGTATAGTAGTAATGAGTTATAAGTTATAGTTAAACCTGTTAGTTGAGTTAAAGAAGACATAACAATAAACTCATGGGAATTGCATTGGCCTGGGGACAGATAATGGGTGAGATTCAGGGATTAAAAATATTAATGGACGCGCTATACCCAAAATTATTTCACATTAAATGAATATATTATGTAGGTGTCCAAAAAAGGTTAAATGAAAAAATAATTAGATATAAAATTAAACTACTTATTTGTTATATCGAAACGTACACGTATATATAATATACAAAAATTCAGCGTAGTATCTACAACAGAGCTAAAGCTAATTCAGCTATCATTGATATGTAAATAATGGTCACTTGCCAAGATATTCTATAGTATTTTCCGCTCCAGAACGAGGTTTGGAATTAATTTGGAAAGCTAAGACGTGTCCGATATGGTCGATAAACATGGCTAAAACCATATCGACTAATGTTTTGATCCTTAATTATTATGTTCCATACCATAATTGTATTCTTGTATGATGATGGATTAATGAAACAAATGACAATACTACAAAATAAAGCTACGATAATTTTACTGAATACCTTTTTTCTTCCCAGGACTTTCTCTCCTTCTTTCCCTAAAAAGACCCTCCAAACAGCATCCCCAAATATGACATTGGCCAGAGAGCAATTCATTCCTCAGAGCCTCATGTATGGAGCAAAAAAAGGCGAAATTCCAAAGGGAGTAAAATTATAAAAAAATGTTAAGAAATTTAAACTTTAATTACGAAAATAATTGACTGATTCATTCTAAAAATTTTTTTTTTAATATATACATCTAAGGCTTGTATTAGGAAATATGTAACCATGAACCACATTATAAAACCATAAATAAATACCACCTCAAAATTTTAAAGTATTAATTAGCTATTACCTCCATAGTTTTGTTACCTCCGTTGTTTTAAAAAATGTGAATATGTTAACCAATACAATGTTGGTTGTAGGAACATAGTCATAAATAATCATTAAAACTGAAACTCGCCTCCATAAACCATGAGCTATGGGGAATTAAACAGAAACATATTTATTCTCTCACGCGAACTACAATAACTATTTATTATTTATGTGTTCTCAAATTATGATTAACCCATGGAACGCCATGCCAGTCGCCAGCAGTGCGCCGGCTTTATTTTTATATGAATACCTCACAAGAGTCCCAGTCGCTCCCGTCTGGAGCCAGTGAGACTTTGGCATCCCCAATTGGGATACGTTGGGGAAAATGGGGAAGAGGAAAATGGGGAAACTCCTGGTTATTCAGATCTAGTCACCAAACACGGCTAAAGTCATTTCAAGCAATGTTTCAATTCTTAATGGTGGTCTTACACCAGGCCGATATTGAGGGTATCTTCCACTCTGGAACATGCCGCAAATATTCTTTATATTATTTTTAAATGAATTAATTGCGAATTAACACAAATGAATAAAATAAAATTTATTTTCGTACGTCGGGTTCGAACTTGCGACCTTCAAATTGTGAGTCAAGAGCCTTACCCCTACACCACTGCGACGGACAATATATTCGTAATAACCTATGTCTTACCAGATAATGTGTTTATATATTTATAAAAAAATATTTACATCATCCTATGTAGTTTTAACAGAATAACTACTTGTATTTAGAGAGCTGTTTTTTTTCTTTCTAATTTTATAAAAAAATCAACCCATTAAAAAACCCAAGTTTTTCAATATAGTACCTACATCATTCTGTTTACAATTTTCAGGCAATCTCTTGGACCAGATAATTTTATAGAAATGAATGATTATGCGTGTGTGTGTGTGAATGCCACCAAAAATTATTAGAATGCATTTTCATCGATGACGTGTCTACCCACCGAGCATACTATTGTTTTGTAAACTGTTGATTTCCTTAAAATAAATAACCTTTCTACCTTACAAAACTCAACATTCACTCCTCGGGAATGTGAAATTTTCAAGTGTTTTGGTCGGCACGTCTGTGTTCCTCTAATAAGGAACACACTGTTTACAGTAATACAATATATTAACACAGCAGGGACTCTATTTGGAATTGTTTGAGATAATGCGAGTAATAGACACCTGGTCTTAGTCATTTACTGACAATGACTGTAGTAATATTGTTTGTGAAAGAATCTAGTTCTCGACTCACGTGTACATGATACGTGGAACATAAGAGAGGTTTCGTATTACATATTAAAACTAGTATTAAGTAAGTCATACCTAAAGAACTAAACGCGAAGATGTGTAATGCGTAAATGTGTGATTTCCTTTGATGAACAACACGGATGATTGAGAGTTTCAAAGATATATACTCAGTTCGTTAGGTGATGAGTCGTGTTTTATTATCGTCTGGTTTACAATGAATATTTAACTGGACCAAAAGCCCGTTCTAATGTATGCTCACTGTATTTCTGAAGCATGGAAACTCGGCACTGAAGGTGTCCATCTGTTAATCGGATATCATCGGCTATTTCCGTAAGCGTTCGGTTATTAGACATGTACGAGTACTACTTTAGTGACATCTGTGGAGATACCTCAAAACTACTGTTATAACCACGTCTTTTGAAGGAAATTAATACTGCATATATATAAGTATACTAATGTAAAGTAAAATAATATTAATGCATAGTTTACCTACTCAACCTATATAAAAATGGGGTATTTTCATAAACTATCAATACCTAAAGTTAAAAATATATGAAAGATTAAAACTTTATTTTTCTGACTACGATAATCGTACTATAATTGTAATTTTAATATTTTCATTAATATTTATTTATTTTAAAAACGATAGAAAACCGCGTATTCAAAAACGGTTTCAACTGGCTACAGCGTAATTATGACGTAAAAACTCCGCTGGCTGGTACTACGACTATCACCAATGTAGCTCGGCGTGATGTCAACGCCGCCATAATCACGACTAAAAGCATGTAGTTTTTGCGGCAAATCGAAAATAGCAATCAATTTTCGAGATTAAAAAAAAACAGTGAAAATACCATATTAGAGATATCAACGCACTGGTCTAACCGAAAATTTGAAAACTCTGAACTGGTCTAACCAAAAAAAATTACTATTACAATACCTAATTTATACGTATGTTGCATTTTAGTCTATCCTACAGATTATTTTTACAGTAGGTACGTTCTGCCTTAAATTTAAGTTAGCACACTTTTTTTTGTCTTAACGCTTCTATATTATATTTTGGTCTAACCCACAGAAAATTTATCGAATAAAATGTTCTACTGTGAATTAATAAAAAAGAAAATGTGAAATATCTTTTTACTTCGTCATGATTCGAACCCGCAACATTTTCTACAGTGAGTCAAATAGCTACCACATCATGGACTATGTCAATTCGAAGAAATATTTTTTTCTGTAATAAAAAACGTCTCGTTTCCTCTATAATGACGTCGTCACGCCAATTAGGCCTATTATCCCGGAATGTCATCTACGATTACAGAACCTCTTTCCTCGATTCCCGGAATGGAGTGCAATGTTAGGTAGGGATTAAAAGAGCCAACCACTATGGTGAAGTGCTATAAAAAATATACAACCATAAACAAGTTGTAAGATATTGTAGTGAAGCGCAACCATGATCCCGCGGGCATAGATACTCGTTGAGTGTTGAGTCGTCGTGTGTGAAATATTTAACTTCATTTTCTACCTGTCATTTTATATTTAAATTTACCTTTATTCATTTCCGTCTATGGACTCTTTTACTTTCAATTTAACATCTATGTTACATTTTATCTTCATTTTCATACAACAAATCTGTCTGTGCATCAGTTTGTCTAAGCTTAATTTTGTTTACACTTTTTACTCGTAATAACATCAGGAATTACAGGTTAAATTAAGTCAAGTACCTAACACCCAGTATACATATAATTTTATTGTGTTTTGAATGATGAATACTTGGAGCAGGTGTATGAGTTAATGTGTCTTGGAAGTATGTTTACGATAGTTGGGAAGGCTGATAGAGATATTGAAAGAAGGGTAAATGCAGGTAACTCCATCCATTAATGGAGTACTGAATGCCGTTGACGCTAACAAAAAACTAATAAAAAAAGCGAAGTCCAAAAGGAAGTGCTGGTTTCTAGTTTCTACCCTGATGTAGGGTAGTGAGACATGGAACTGGTAAAGGAAGAATGAAAGTATACTGAATGCTGTAGAAATGAGATAACTAAGGCCTACAAGTGGTAAAACCATGTATGATCGTGTGAGAAATGTGGAAATGCGCAAATAATGCAAGGCTGATGTAAGGGGGCATCCATTAAATACGTGAGCACAAACGGGGGGGGGTCCAGCAAAATCTTACGTTACTTGAAAAAAATATACGAATTGGCCCAAATTTATCTCACCGAGGGGGAGGGGGGTCTAAGATTGGAAGAAAAACTGCTCACGTAATTAATGGATGCCCCCTAAGCGTAATGAGTTAGATCAGTAAAGTGACCCTGAGATAGTTTGGGCATGTAGAGCGAATGAACGAAGAAAGGAGTGTAAGGAGAATATGTGACGCAAATGTGAATGGTAGAAGTCGGTTGCCCGAGGAAGACACGGCACGATCAAGAGAATCAGATACTTTATAATGTCTTGACATGACACTCATTTATTCTGACTTTTCAGTTAGATCAATTGAAGAGTTATGTATGATACGAATGAATTTGAATGAGACAAATAGTGTGTGCTATGACCAAATTTTTTGGCGGCCCGCCCTCTCTGCCTCCACCTGCACAAAAAAGGCGTGATGGTTATGTTAGGTTAGATTAGGATAGGTTAGGTTAGGTTAGGTTAGGTAGAGTCAGAGTTACTTAGTGTCGCTGGAAAAAAAGGTTGCCTCTCCCTGGTATTAACAGCCATGATTCAGCGCCAGGTAAGTTATCCACTGACTGTGGATTTCCTCCGTGAATAAGGTGAACGGAATGTAAGATTAGTGACGTCATTCGATGACTGGGGCTTGCCAGCCAGGTACTACTGGTCCATCAAACATAATATATCACTACTAGCTGCTGTTCTTGTGAAGGTCACGAGGTCTGGTTTTGTTTGACGTCATTATCAGAGATTTGCAAAAACTTCGACCAAAAAAGACGTCAATAAATAATACAATAAAACAGGTGAAAAGTTATCTAATAATTATTTAAATGTTTTAATTTTGGGATTATTTTGGAAAAGTGACTCAAGCACGATCATTATTATTCAGTTTTTTGTCACTTATTATTGATTATAAATTTCGGCGGCTCTTTGCAATTTCTCAAGCATATGAGAATTTTTGCATGACAAAATGACGCCATGAGTAAAATGAAAAAGATATGGGGAGGCATAACGAAGATTACCAAGATGAAAATCGTCCGGGCGTTGATTTTCCCCATATTTCTATACGATGGCGATGTATGGAAACATGGATACCTAGAACCGGCGAAAGAAAGCAGATAGAAGCTCTCGAAATGTGGTGCTAGAGAAAGATGCTCAGGATTCCACAAATATATCAATTTTGGAAGAGCTAGGCCAATCTGCCTATATCGTATTTAAATATACTTTGGACACGTTGCTCGCCAAACTGAGGACTCCAACTTGGAAAAACCCAGTCGCTGGCAATGAGAAAAGCAGAAGAAGCAGAGGAAGGTCACCAATGCGCTGGACTGACCAAGTATGACTGGCGTCCGATATGTCGGTGACCGCAGCTTTCCACGCAGCGCTCTCCCAGAGCACTCTTCATACCGCGAAGAGTGGATGAGCCTTGTCCACTATGGAAATTGATGTAGGGGTCATGACCCCTACACCAATTTATATGGTGTAGGGGTCATCTATGAGGAATCTCAACTATGAGTAATCGACTTAAGAAGGATAAGACACCGCTTTCTTTAATATCCACTGAAGACATAAACTAATGAAAGTTTGTTGTGGACTTGCCTGTCTGCTAATTTGACTCAAATTTGACTTACTTTTGGTGAAATTTATCAAAAATGTATCGATCGAACATTACAATCAATTTGTTGGACTGTCTTTGATATACGAGTCGAAGGATCTTGTGATAATTGACGATAATCTTTTTCTTTCGAATCAGTATAGATCAGAATTCTAGGTCTTTTTCCATTGCAGCTGTGTTTAGTCTACTTTCGTCCTTCTCCTCGCAGCTACAAATCAAAGTTGGTATCAGAACTCCATTGTAGACAGTTAACCTAACCTCCTTCAAGCAAAGGTGTACTGTAAAGGTGTGACTCAAGCAGGATATATGTACAATTGTCGGCATTGATGACACAAAAGCCACAAAGTGAGGAATTTTGCGGTCGACATATTTTCCTTCTGTTTTACCATCAATCAACAGACGTGCTATTTTCTGTTATGTGTTCAAAATATAAAACTTGTATCAATGTTAATATTTTTTCTATCTATCTTATTTATAAATATAAGAGTGTATGTGGCGGGCGCGGATTTGATTTTTATACAAATCTACAGATTTAATACGAAAATGATGATTTTATGCACACTTGACCTTCAAAACAAGAGAAAGGCCACTGTCTACACGATATAGAAGGAACGCGTATAATCGTAAATTAATACGAGAGTGTGGGATGTATCGGGAGTATCTCCTATCCTTATCCTATATTCCTCTTCCTCTTCCTCTCCCCCTTACCTAAAATTAATTTTAAGACACAATAAAACTTCATCAACGAACTAAATTAGCATAAGAGGCTTCACCTCAGATATATTTATCTTAGTATTATGTGTCTAAACTGTTTGTAGAAACGAAGGCGATGCGTCAGTGTGCGTTATTATATACAATTTGCAGTTTTATGGGTATACAATGTAAATGACAAAATTCGTGAGATTTTTTGGTCTCAGCTAAGAAAATAGAAAATATATATCATAACAAACAAGCAATAAAAATATAAAACCACTATTTGTGGCGTACCTCAAGGTCGCCTGATGGTACCTCTACTAGCCTGATATTACAAAAAAATTCATGGCTCATTTCCCTAGTTTCTATTATCTATTATTGTTACGGCAGATATTACACATCTAGAATTAAATTCTTTCAATACTAAGCCATCCAAAGAAAGTGAAGACTTCGATTTACTATCCGGTTATGAGTAAGAATAGTAAAAAAAATCTCGACGTTATACCGAAACGCGTTGCGAAATCTAACATTTCTAACACCCGATAAATTTTTATTATTTATCGACATTTAGCCAGGTAATTTACAATTTGCCAGAAAAACGTGATATATTTTTCGCGGGATGTTAAACGAAATAATATGCATTAGTATTTACAAAGATCGTGATCGATAAATTGTTCAATAAATTTTGAAATCTCACCTTGCGGATCGAGTGTGAATCCAATTTAAAATTTAAATAAACAGTTATTTGCGTAATAAATTAATAAATAAAACGTTTCGTGTACCCTTACGAAATAATTCAGTTTTGTAATATACCTACGTCCTTATGTAGTTTTTTGTGAACATCGCACAAGAGTCCCAACTCTCGACTGTCCGGATCCTGTATGATTGTGGCATCCCAAATGGGGAATATTGTGACACTGAAGGAACTGGGGATGGGGACGAGGTGTTAAAATGAACTGGGGATGTGAATGAGGTGTTAAAATGAACTGGGGATGGGAATGAGGTCTTTACAGATCTGGTCTACAAACTCGGCTAAAGACATTTTTTTACATTAGCTCCACACAGGAAGCCTTGATGAAAATAATCTTTGGGGATGCTGTATGGAGAATTTTTGTTGAGGAAAGAAAGGAGAGAAAGATCTGGGAATGAAAAAGGTATGTTGGGTGGGTAGGAATCTGGGGGTCAATGTATCCAGGAGTGACGGTCGTATGAATCCATATGCCTCCCATAGGGTGAGAGTGTCGATATAGCCCTTTTTTTTTTTTTTTTTTTTTTTATCCACCGCATACCCGCCCCGGTATAAGTAACTTATGGTTACTCCTTCAGGGCTCTCACAAGGAAGCTAATTTTTTTTATTTGAACGTCTCTACATTTAATTAAACAAAACTAGACCCCCAATGTCCCCGCATACGGTGTTAACGAGCAGTATGCAAGTGCTTTATATGTACAGGTTAGTCTTAAATAATTAAATAAATATATACATTACCTCTTTCTTTGGGGAAAAGCAGAGGGGAGAAATAAAATTTTCAAGTGTAGGCGGTATGCCTACCCTGCCGGTTTATTGTGCATAAAAGACATCACTCAATTTTCATGTGGTTGCTGGTAGGGAGCGAGTGTGTCACAGATACACCCGGCAGTCCTGTTGAGAGGTGCATGTTTTCAGGAAAGCCAAGCTTGAGATTGGTTTCCGCGCCCCTAAGCCGACTTCCCGGTGATGCATTGACGACACGGCTATTTGGAAGTGGGTGACAGAACGCCCAAAGACTCTAGGAAGGACAGCGTCGGGTTATCGGAGGCAGGGCGGAGGGTCCCCTTACTCGCGCAAGACAACCTTACGACCCACACCTCTCCCCAGGGGAGGCGCGGACGATCCATGAGACAGCGCTCCGGGTCGGCTTCTCTCCAGTGTCCGCATGCAGGGACGGGGTCACAATCCACCCCAATAGTAGGGATATGGACGAGACACAAACGCTGGTTCAGCTTTCGTCTCTGAGACGTTACTATAGAATTTTTCCGCTGCAATGTTAACCGGGTACCCAATAAACAATCACAAAACCAATAAAAATCAAGTACACAAAACTAAGAAAACTAATTTAAATATAATAAAAGAAACGGTAAGAAAGGAAACCATAAGTGGCTACTGTGGGTGCTCTCAGTAAATACTATTATCAGAGAACACAAAAGAGCGAAGTAGTTAAGAATATTCCATTTTAGTGATAACTTATTTTATGGATGCATACAGTACTTGCGAGTGGTCTCTTAAAAGAAAAATAAGTAAAAATAAAAATAAATAAAAATGGAAAAGAAATTGTTCTCATACTAGCGAGTGGTTGCAGTACGAACGTGTAAGCGGTTCCTGATTACTGGCGCAATTCCTATAGCCCTGCTGGAGAGGTAAAAATGTGTCTCTCAAACAGTTTCTCCAAATGCGGCCCGCCACACGGGAACTAAGTGAGCTGACGCATCCGCCGCCAAGACAATCGAACCTAGATAGCGAACCACTTAGGGTGACATATGGCAGAGGTGTTGGTTATCCAATAAATGGTTTCCGTGGCGGCGGTACCCGAGTACCGGTCGCCTCCCAAATTGAGAGCAACGTTACGTTTCAGAACTGCGCTATTTAATTCACCAGAGCGATACTGAGAGTATCGTCCACTCGGTTACAAGTTGATTCTCGATATTTAGTTGACATTTTCTAATGGCAAAAATAAAGTGTTTTACATTTCAATTTTACGATTTGAACGATAATTTGGCTGGTCCGGAGTCAAGAATGGCTCATTGTGAATCAGAAACATGTGAGTCAGCAGGCAAATGGAGGCTTGGGTCATTTAAATTCGGGTCATGACTCTGTATCTAAATTATTAGTATTGTTAACATTAAACATTACTAACATAGAGTGCGGGAATGCAAATACAGTGACTGCGATTTACTTATATGTGTTCCTGTATGAAATAGCAAAGTGAACAATATAGGAACATTAAGCTGTATAACTTATGTGATCGTTGACATCATGGTTTCACTAACAAGAAAATTTTCGTTGTTAGTTTTTGGGGTGTTATGCCGTGTTGCGCTACCTCCTACTATAGCCGACGTTTCGGACAGCGTTGCAGTGTCCATCATCAGGGCAGATCCGGTAGATCCGACGATGTTTTTTTAAGAAAATTGTTTTTTTTTTGTTTTTTCTGTCTTTTCCTATGTGAGTACCGCACAAAAGTGCAAGTTGCTCCCGTCTGGTGCCAGTGAGACTATGTCATCCCCAAATTGGGTATGTTGTGTGGCTGTAGGTAGTGGGGAGGTGAAGGAGATGGGGAAGATGAGGGTGGGGAATTACCTGGCTATTCAGATCTGGTCCCTAAACACGGCTAAAGCCACTTTAAGCAACGTTTCGTCTTTAACACCAGGGTGATACTGAAAATATCTACCACTCTGGAACGTGCCGCAAATACAGTAAGTATATATATTATTTTTAAGTAATTAATTGCGCAATAACACAAGTTAATTATATAATTAATAACAATGCCCTTGAGGTGATTTTTCACAACAACGGCGCTATACAAATTGTCCAATTATAATAATTATTATATATATTATATAGTATTGTTTGGTTTTGATTGACAGCTCACTTTTTGCTTGATGCGAAAATCGACCGCACTACCCCTTAAGTTTCACCAACCTCAATGTTCACTTTGGCTTGGCGCCTCTGGTAAAATTTTGGCACGCCAAAACGACCTCTACGCTCCTCGAGTTTTAAATACCTCAAATACCATTATCGGATCCAGGGGACTTCACCTAAATCGTGTCCCGATTTAGGACCATTTTTCATACAAAAAACCCGTGCACGGTTTACAGCGCACCAAACGGCTAAAACTATAATTAAATCTCTCACCTACGAAGAAATTCGGCCTTAGTTCTATTTCCTGCCGCTAGGTTCACCCGTTAAAAACGTCGCATTTTTCACGGAATGTAATTAAGACTTTTTTCCATACAAAACTGATTTTGCCCGGAATTTATACTAAATAATTAAACGGCTTCGAGAAAATTCTTGAGAAAAATTGACATTTTACAGGGGCATTACGGAATTAAAGATTAAGTTAAAAAAACACCTTCCGGCGGACATGTTTTTGATTAAACATAAGCAATACAAGTTTTATAAACTTTTAAATCCACGACATGTACCGCATTTCATTCAAATACTTCACAATTTTGCATCAAATATTGAAATAATTCTGACATTTGTTGAAATTAATCTGTCCTCGACAATGCAAATCTTTGCGGTCAGTTAAAATGAATTCTAGGTAGGTACCTTTCGGCGTTGAAAGGCGAATAATTTACTTGCAGAAAATAAATCGTAGTAGTACCTACTACGAACTAGAGAGAATGTTGAGACAGGTCAGTTATCAGTTATCCGAGATGTCAAAACAAAACGGATCTCTCAGCGGTTTGGGTTGTTGTTTTTCGGGAAACGGCATTGCAGCCGAAAAAACGATCCCCGGTTAGATGTTTTTGAAAAATTCGGTACCCGGCAATATAAGGCAACTTTTAACACCAAAATTTCGTGTCCGTTCCATGTAAAAAAATTCAGGGTCGCCGAAAAACCTATAAAATTTTCCAAAAAAAACAAGAAAATACGTGTCCATAGATTCACTTCAGTAGGGTGGATATTTTCCGGCCAGTACAAATGATGTTATTAATTCAGGGTAGGTACCTACTTATCTCGGTAGTATTGCAAATATGATGAAAAAAGCAAAACCATTGCCGGAATTTTGTAAGGAGATGCGCCGGTACCTACCGGAATGGGTAGTTTAACAATTATTTAGGTTTTTGATGCAATTTAATTTACTAAGGTAATGTTGTTTCCACGATACTGAATAATTTAACAATTTTTTAAAGTTCATTTTCACTTTCTGTGTAAGTTCTGTTTTTTTTATCAGTAAATGCCAGTTGCATCATAAAACTGAAATAATTACAGAACTTGAATAGAATTCGAACCGAACTTTTACAGAACGTTAAAATTGACTTGAAAAATTGAAGAATTTTTAAATTTGTTAAACAACCCAGCCTAAATATGTGTTTTCTTACTCACTCTTTTTGCACTCGGAATTTAGGTAGGTACCCATTTGCACATAAAAACTCGATATCATCCAACTATATTGCATACCTATTAGCTTTCTAATTTTACAATTAAAATACTCGAAGTTGAACGGAATATTTTTTTTAAAGTATTATATTCATATAGCGCTTTATTTTAAGCAGTAAAACTACAGGTGAGTTCTGGCATTATAAAATTTGTATGAAAATGTACGTACGCTCATAACTTCTGAAGGACTTCAACAAATTGAAAAATTCTTTTTTGTTGTGTTCGTTATTGTTAGTACAAGGTTTGTATAAAATTACTGGTGAGTTCTGGCATTACGAAATTTGTAAAAAAAAAATTATAGGTGGCGCGCGAGCTGTTTGAAAACTAAATGTACCGGGAATTAGTATATGTAATGCGGCAGGTGGGGGGGGGTGGAAACAGGAAGGGGGAGGGGAGCCTGGGAGGGGGGAGGGGAACTCGGGAGGGGGTTTACGATACGGAGAAGCCTAGGAGTGAAGTGGGGTAGAGAAGGTGAGGGAGGCGGAGTGGAAAGGGGAAGAGGACGCTGGTGAGGAAGGGGGGGGATTCCTGGTTCCTGTATACAATAGTGAGCTCTGGCAACACGAAATTACGCATTGCTAAGCCGTTCATCCGATTGTGATGAAACTTTGGGGATTTGATGTGTGCATTTCTAAATGGTGTTTATATACTAACGTATAGCAGATTTTTGCTGCTAGGCCCTGTGGGCGGCTTTATATATATTTGTATGTTTAACCGTAGGTACCTACCCGCTTACTTTGATTTTTTTTTCTGTTAGTAAGTCAAGTTAGTTTTAACCCGTTAGTTGCATTTGCAATGGGCATAAGCTAGTATATATAGTATTGTCTGGTTTTGATTGACAGCTCACTTTTTGCTTGATGCGAAAATCAACCGCACTACCCCTTACGTTTTACCAACCTCAAGGTTCATTTTGGCTTGGCGCCTCTGGTAAAATTTTGGCACGCCAAAACGACCTCTACGCTCCTCGAGTTTCAAAGACCGCAAATACCATTATCGGATCCAGGGGACTTCACCTAAATCGTGTCCCGATTTAGGACCATTTTTCATACAAAAAACCCGTGCACGGTTTACAGCGCACCAAACGGCGAAAACTATAATTAAATCTCTAACCTACGAAGAAATTCGGCCTTAGTTCTATTTCCTGCCGCTAGGTTCACCCTTTAAAAACGTCGCATTTTTCACGGAATGTAATTAAGTTTTTTTTCCATACAAAACTGATTTTCCTAAGGATTTATTCTCATTAATTTAAAGGCTTCGGGAAAGTTCTTGAGAAAAAATTACATTTTAAACGTGCTTTGCGGGATCGTAGATTACGTTAAAAAAACACTTTCCGGCGGACATGTTTTTGAATAAACATAAACATTACAAGTTTTATAAACTTTTAAAGTCACGACATGTATTGCATTTCATTCAAAATGATTCACAATTTTGCATCAAATATTGAAATAATTCTGACATCTGTTGAAATTAATCTGTCCTCGACAATGCAAATCTTTGCGGCCAGTTAAAATGAATTCTAGGTAGGTACCTACCGGCGTTGAAAGGCGAATAATTTACCTGCAGAAAATAAATCGTAGTAGTACGATGTGATTTCATATAGGCACCTATGAAACCAAATCGTACTACTACGAAGATACTTAATTCCATAGAAAATCATATAAAACGGTAAAGATTTTATAATGCTGCATTCACAGTTTTTGAAAAGCTTTAGGTTGCTGAATTTTAATAAATTTAATTAGAAACGGGCCAGCAGTACTTACTCATGTGGGAATATTATCGTTCAAATATTGAGAAAATAATAAAATGAGTCGATTTAAATAACTTACTAAAGATGGTCAATTTTTTTGCCACAAATGATGTACATAGGTACCTACTTGAACATTGTACGTCGATATAAATATTTTTTTCCTTGGGTATGACTAAGATTATTGCCATTTTATGCGTTAATTTGTTAAGAAATTAAAAAAACACGATAAAATTATTTTTTTCTTACATTACAATAATTTCTGTAGCGCCATTTCTGCAAAAAATCGCACCAAGAGCCCAGTGCTCGATACCAGGAGCATAGAAATAAGAGCAGTTACAAAATATAATAATGTTCTGAATTAAATTAAATGTTTATTGACATTTTTTTTTTTTGTGAAAAGACGAATTGTAAAATATTGTAAAAATATTGTTAACATTCTAAAATAAAATAAAGTTTCAAGTATTTTTTTCCATAATAAATTATAGCGCCGTTTTTGTGAAAAATCACCTAATGAGCGCTGTACTCCCGTTGAAAATGTACCAGGAGCACAGAATTTTGCTGAGGTAATAATATATTGTTAATAACTAAGAATGATTCTTTTTTTTGCCAAATGGTGTAGATACCTACCTGAATAATACATTGGAACTACATTTGTTTTGTAATTGTTCTGTACATTTTTAATTCAATTTTAATGTGAACACCGCACAAGAGTCCCAACTACTGGAGCCAATGAGACTATGGCATCCCCAGTTGGGGTACGTTGTGAGGCTGAATATAGTAGGGAGGGAGGGGAAGGACATGAGAAAGAGGAAGTACCTGGCTATTCAGATCTGGTCACCAAACACGGTTAAAGCCATTTCAAGCAAAGTTTCAATTCCTAATGGTGGTCTTATCACGTATCGACGTGTACAACCCGAATGGCACTGTGAAAAAATTGAGCAGGAAGCTCCTTGGCCCCCTTTTACGAGAAAAAGCCCATACTGAACGCCTTGAACCGGGGACCGAAGCGGCCCGAGAGCGGGTGTACGAAATTGAGCGGTCGACTGCTGGTGCCCTTTGTAGGCGCACACTCGCTTTATCCACATTCAAACATCGTTTTTTTCTAAAAATATTTAATTTAACACCCTCAGAGTTTTAATCCGTTAATTGCCTGCAACGGGAAAAGCTGTTTCAAAATAAATTGATACACTCAGTTGGTAGGTACTGAGAGCAGGAATTATATGTTTGCTTTATCCACATACAAACATTTTTTGTCTTCTATATACTAACGTATGGCAGGTTTTTGCTGCTAGGCCCTGCGGGCGACTTTATATGTGTTTGTATGTTTAACCGCTAAGCGTTGTTAAACCATTCATCCGATTGCGATGAAAATTTGAAGATTTGATGTGTACATGTTTCTGTATACAATAGTGAGCTCTGGCATCATGAAATTACGCATTGCTTAACCGTTCATCCGATTGCGATGAAACTTTGAGGATTTGATGTGTGCATGCCTACAATGGTGTCTATAAACTAAAGTTTGGCAGGTTTTTGCTGCTAGGCCCTGCGGGTGGCTTTATATATATTTGTATGTTTAATCGCTAAGCGTTGCTAAACCATTCATCTTCTTAGATATTCTGATCTATACATTTTTATAGCGTCGTTTTTGTGAAAAATTACAACAAAGTATCTATTAAGTATCTACCCATTTACTATGAAATAATATTGTTTCTGAAATTTTTTTAGCATCAATAAATCAAAGTTTTAGTTTCTTAGAAATTCTGATATATACATTTTTATAGCATAATTTTTGTGAAACCTACCTACCTACCTGTACCTACCCGCGCACTATGAATTAATATTTTTTCTGTTAGTTAGTAAGTCAAGTTAGTTTTAACCCGTTAGTTGCTTTGCAACAGGCATAAGCTAGTTATTATTATAGGTTAATCACTTTTTTTGACGCAGAGCAAAATTTTTTCTAGGAAATACTATAGGTACTGCCATATATCACCCTTATTCGCTATTTGGTGACTTAGCAGGGGTACCCGGGTTCGCGGGGTGTGGTTTTTCCAGGTTTTGGCGGCGAAAGCTTCTGCCCACCAGCTGCATGGCGGGCCGGATCGGTAGAGAATGGTTGAGGGAGTCCCTTCGACTTTTCCAGACGTACTCTCTCGGAGCATCGCCTTGCACCGCAGTGGGAGAGTGACACCCTTTGACCCACTGACCTACATATTCCTACCCACCCCTAAAACCCTTTTCCTTGCCAGAACTTCCTCTCCTTTCTTTCCTAAAAAGACCCTCCACACAGCACCCCCAAAGATGACATAGGCCCTGAGGGGAATTATTTTCCCCAGGGCTTCCTGTACAGATTAATGTAAAAAAATAATAATAAAATAGGTATGTACATTTGTACATTTATCTTTTGCCAATAACACATTAATGTTTGTTTGTTTTTTTTGTAACATTTTTTTTCAAATCTTGTTAGCGTTCATGAAGTTTTATACCTGACTGTTCATTAGCACGTGTATCCATGTTTGAATAATGTGTCATTATAAGATTGAGACGAATTAATTTAATTGCATTTATAAATGATTCATGATGCTGACAAAACACAAGCGCTTTGTTTCCACTGGTTTATGTGTAGATTCAAAATTACGCATTATTTTTTTTTTCTCACGCATTGCTTAGTTACTTACCTACTTACTTACTTTACTTCTTTTCACTTACTTAACCCTTAACAATCTTCATGTCTCACGAGATTGGTCTACTCCCTCCTAGTCATTTCTATGGTGTAGCTTTAAAATATTCGATTAACTCTACATGAAAAAATTGAAAATCTTACTTTTCAACAAAAAGTAGTAGGTATGTCGAAAACTCGGGCAAAGCCGGGTAGGAAAAATAATTATACGTGAGAATTTTTTAGTCGTAGGTAAGAAAATGAAAAAAAATTATCATAAAAACCAAGTAACAAATACCAAAAATCTCTATTTGAGGCTTACACCTCAAGGTTGCCTCTACTAGTTTGCTATTACAAAAAAACAACTTTTATACTAGAAACCGTTCATTTCCATGCTTCAAAGAGATAAAACATAATCTTTAAGTATTTACCTTCAAAATGTAGGGCCACGATTGGGTTCATGATTTAAATAAGTGTTAAATTACTCGTTTTGTGTAATTATTAATAAAGTAAGTGAAAATTAATTTAGTAGGTACCTACCTACATGATTTTATTGGAGTAATATTATAAGTGGAAGATCGTGGTGTAACGCATTTAGTAGGTACCAATATCATTTTATTTGAGGTTATTACATCTTTGAAGAAGATGCCTACTTGTTTGAAAATCAACAATAAAGTCCCTTTACCTGTTTTTTAATCTTTTTAGTAATTTAGAGCTTCGAATGAAACGCAGAAGATGATTCGAACTGAGTTAATAATTAATTATAATATTATGATAATCGAATCATCACTGCATTTGTCATCTGGGTTGATACATAGTATAGAGTCTGTCATTTAATCAATTTTTATAAATTCCGTGGTCTTCTGTTATACCTTTAAACTTTTATTTTTATTTAAACATTTGACATGACCCAGCCTATGTATTTGGTTCACCTAAAATTTGGTATAATGTCCCCGTGTCATATTCTTACGTGATGAGCTACAATGTTCAATTTTGTTATCAGAAAATGAGCGGCAAACGTAATGTCTTTCATAAAGTCACAACAAAGCATATTTCAGATAATTCGATTTACATAAGTAATTGATTTCATTGGAATGAACTGTAATCGATTATTGAAATGACCGATCAATACAAAATGCCCATCACCTCAAGTTTTAAGTTTATTATGACTAGTAAAATAATGTACGAGAAAAATTGTACGATATTTTGCCCAACCTTCGAAATACATTTTTTCCCAGATTTAGCATAAGCACGTAAATTTACAAGGGTAAGTTATGCATTACGCAGTACCTACTATGTATGCGTGTTATTTATTTAGTGATTTAGTATTCTGGTAACCCTGAGAGAATCTGTCAGCTTTCCTAAAAAACTGAAAATTATGTGTCTGACTGTGCTTAAGTTGGTACTTTGGAATTACGACGTGAAGTTTAGTGTCGACTTCAGAGATATCCAACATGGCGGGCATAAATTTAAATGGCGGGGCATAATTTTAAATAGCGGCTAAGCACGTGTCCGAACCTCCACATGTTATTATGTAATTATGTACAGTTTTTGGTATATTCAATTAATTTTTTGAGAGGCGCTAATATAGGTAAGGTGTTACCTTTGAATCAAAGCTAAGCCCAGCTTAAATTAAATTAACGCAGGTTTAAATATTATATGATTATCTGTTTGAGTATTCGTGCTTTGAGAGTAGGTAATGACCCGTCGTGGGATTAATTTACGCTCTTTAATGTTGCCAATATTAAATATTATAATGAAATGTGAGGTAGGAAAGAAGATTGGGAAGACATTCTTAGAAGTTTTCCGAAATTGGGAGCAACAATTTCTTAATAGGTATACGTAAATCATCAGGATGGTACTGAGAGTTTCTTCCACTCTGGAACAGGGTGCAAATCACAATTTCCAGATCGCATTGTAATTCCATCATTAGCACAAGAGGAAGTTTGACGTGAAAAATCACTATATTGGATTAACCTTTAGGTACGAATTGGCTTAGATAATGAATACCAAAAAATATGCTTTACACAAATTGAAACCTGTTCTATCGTTTCGCTTAGAAGAATAAAAATAAAATTGTTAAGTAGGTACTTTATAAAAAATATAAGCGTAAAAAAATTATGACTGCATTAGAAGTGTGACAGTTTCCCTTGCATGAACTTTATTTATTTCTTATAATAATTATTAACAAAATAAATGCAATTATTTTTGCGCTAAATATTGTTAAAATTTTCTGTATTTTTTGTTAAATAAAAAAAATAACTAAGAAAATATTTTTCTTCATTATATTTGAATCAAAAATAATTAAGAAACTAAACTAAAACTTTCATGCTTAAGGTAGGTATAGCTTTTCGGCTTTAATATTCCGCACAGTGGTAGACTCTCTCAGTATCGCCCTTGTGAAAGACCACAATTCAGAATCGAAACATTGCCTGAAATGGCTTTAGTAACCAGATCTCAATAGCCAGATTTTTAAATCTCTTCCGTATTGTGTTTTCTTCCCCCTACCTTCAGTATAACAACGTATCCCAAGTGTGAATGTTATAGTCTCAGTGGTTCTGGACAGTTTATACTCTTCTGCGGCATTAATTTTTTTTTAATTGTGTACACAATTTATAATGTTGTTCGCGATTCTTAGTTGAACCCCCCTGACTCAGGCAGACATTCCTCCGTACGCGCAATACGGCGTACGTGATTCGTTAATGGCCGCCATTGTTTCCACAACATAAAGCCGTGTTTACACGCGAACCAGCCTCGCGCAGGTGTCACTAACCTTTACAATAAAATAAAATAAAAACACGAGTCGTGTACAATAATAATATGTAATGCAACGATAGCGTGTTCAAGAGAGCTTTCTTTTGGATCGTGTTGAAATGAACTCGATATTCTATACAATGGATGTTATTTATTTTACTAAGTAATTTTAATTTCTAATAAAAAAGGTTTGTGTTATTTTTATATTGTACCAGATAATAATATAAATATTACAGTGTGACAAGTAAGGCGTAAAAAATCATTCATTGTCTTTTTGTTTCTGACTCAAGTGATACATGTTACATCAACATATAATTTTTTAAATTTTTATATTCCACATATATGATCCACAAATTTCCTCAGCGCTTGTGTCATCTTTGGGGATGCTTTGTGGAAGATGCTTTTTAAGGAAAGGAACGAGAGGAAATTGTGAAAGAAAACGGTAAAAGGAGGGGGTATGAATCTGGGGATCAGTGTGTCCAAGACATCCGCCACCAAGATCTAGACAATCCTAACCTCATGAACCCGGGCAACTCTGCGAAGTCCTAACGTAGCCAACCACTTGGAGTGACCTATAGCAAAGGTGGTTACCAAATAAATGGTTTTCGGGGTGCGGTACGCATTCCTGCCTCCCAAATTAAAATTGTCTACGAGATGATTCTATTACTAGTAGTTCGGTAGAACTACCTTAATGTTGATTATTCCTATTTGACAGCTCTCAACGCACGTCTTACAATCCAAGATGGCTACCATCTTGACAGGATTGACCGCAAACGGAACATACAAGCAAATTTACAGACAGAAGAAATGCAAAGCGCCTTAGTTAAAACAGAACTTCGCTACGCTCAGTCAACAAGAAAGCATCAAAAATTTGTTCAAGAAAACATCCAAAACCAAGAAAAATCATTTACTAATTAATAGTTAACAATGAAAAACATGTTTTTGTATGTAAAACAGATAGGTCGGTGTGCCTACCCATTAACGCACCTATCTTTAAGCCAAGAGGTGTTTTGTTGAATAAATTATCTAACTTACGGAGTGACATACCTCTAGAAATGAGTCACTCATTCAATATCTTATTTAAATTTAGAATGAGATAAAAATCTACTCATATCTATTATTTGTGTACTGACAACAATAGACAAGAGATAACAATTTACTATTTAATTAACTGTTAGGTAACCACCTTACGAGTGTTAAACTAGTTCGTTCTTCGTTATGAATAATTAATGATAAAGTGATATGTGACAAAGTTCTAAGACTTAAAACTATTTAAGTTTTTTTTTACAATTTTTTTTAATTTTGAATTACTAGGACCTTTTATAAGAGATTAGGTACAAATCAGAATCTAAATATATATCTTCAAATGGTTATGATCATTGTTATGATATGAGATTTTCACGGTCAAAAGTATTATTATAAATTATAGTGGTTTATAATTTTTGAATATCTTGTAATATCCGTAATATCTTGAAACGGCTGTAATGATGTTTAGTGACCAGATCTGAATAGGCAGGCCTTCTCAATCCCCTTTCAAGTCAAAATAAAATACTAATTTCCATTGCGTGCATGTTCTGCGTAACTTTGGTTCAATAAACATTAGAACTAGAATCTTCATCTGTCATTTTTAAAATTGCAACTGTTTGTTACTCCCCAACCTTCCTCTGTCCCTTCTCCTCCACCCCTATGATGTTTTATTTATTAAAAATTATTGTTATACATTAACAATAATTTATTAGACAATCTCATGGGACAATACAAAATAAATTATTATGAAATTGCCTAGGAACCTTCGTAAAAATATAACGAAAGGAATAACCCAAGGCACGTGTTTGGGCCCTCTAGTAACATTTTGAAGAGCGTATAATGCTTGGAATTTATTCCTTTACATAAAATGATAAATAATGTTACAATGTCTTTTGTTCCCACAAACAATCATGTATTTTCGGTTGTTATTAATTACAGAAACAAGAAAACCAAATACCTACCGTAGACCCATATTATTATGTGTGGAGTTACTGTGTTTTTGATACATTGCTGTATAGTTATGTGTTGATTTACCATGCTTTCACACCATTATTCAATGTTTTATCAACTCTGGAAGTACTGATCAACAATTTTTTTATATACCTGGTTTTAATATCGCTTTATACGCTCTGTTGTCTATGCATCCTGTGTAAATTCTGGATCAATGAACTCAAATTTATTTTGATTTTTTAAAAAGGAACTGATTGTGTAATGAATTCAGACCAGCGATAAAGTAGGTACCTATAACACGTTAATACGATATTTTAACAGAAATTTATTTTGATTGTCTTTTTCAAAATTTGAATGATAATATCCCGTGATTTTTCACGGGTTTGCCTTAGTACTCAAAATGTAGTGAAATCTGGTTCAATTAACAAAAATACGATTTAAATTTAAGTTTCATTTTGTATTTCTCTATAATATAATATAATCTTTTGCTATTTCGAAAATTGAACTTGATTGTAAGAGGCATTGTCCCGGTAAAACAGACATCGTGGGTTCGACTCCCAGAGCAACCGTCACCTTTTTTTAATTTCTATATCTTGTTCCGTTTCATGTTTCGTATATATAGATTTATTAGAATTGTCGTCTTCTTCAATGATCAATTAAATAAATAATTTTTATTTCAAATGAAACATAACTATTTTCTAAGCAAAATAGGGTATTTCCACTGTTTTTTTCTATATTCTTGATAAAAAAGTAAGAAAAAAATCACGATAATGAAGGTATTTTAATAAATAAAACAATGTTACTTTGTTTGAACCACTTGTATATTTGTTTAAAGCCGACCGGTTGTCAGTCAGTATACGTTTGCCCTGAGGAAGGAACGGTCGTTCCGAAACCGGTCGGCTTTAAACAAATATACAAATGGTTCAAACAAAGTAACATTGTTTCATTTATCTATAATGGATAACCACAAAGTTATAGCTACATTCAAAAGTAAGGTATTTTAATTTTAATAAAACAATTTTATAAACCGCCATTTTCGATTAGCCGCCAAAATGACATATTCGTGAATTCAGCGGAATTGACGTCACGCCGGGCTACGTTAGTGACAGCCTTACTAGTCAGTGGCGGTTTTTATTTCATAATGACGTTTTAGCCAGTTGTAACCATTTTGGAATTTGCGGTATTTTATACATATATTATTAAAATCACATATTTTTATTACAATGAACAAAAAAATAAACTTTAAATCTTTCACACATATTTAACGGTGTTCATCATGGTTTCAGAAAATACCCCATTCTATTTTTTCAATGCTAAGGTATTTCTTGCAAAGAAGAAGATAAAGTTCAGACAGTTAATGTGTCTCGCTTGTACAAGTGACGTTCTGCTCATGTGACCGGAGTGTCCATTTAATTAGAATGCCACGAACGTATTGGACTATAATCTATATTCCTAACACGTCTATTAAACGAGGAGTCTCAAGAAAGTCACCATGATATTGTGTGAATAGTGAACAGCAAAGGACAACTGCCAAATCAACTAACTTGTATGAGGAACTATATACATAATAAATAGTAGCCGAATGGACATGTGCGTTGGGTTTCCACCCAAGATTCAAGCCCGGTGGGAGTTCAATCTTCTGATGCTAGCTAAATTCTTCATAATTCATTGCACAAGCAAATTTTTCCGCTTTATCAAGTGTTATATATTTATTTTTAAATCGGTTTCCGAAAACTAACAATAAAAGCAGAAAATGGTGAAACTGCCTCAAGTGCGCCCCACGATTTAATTTGGCGGTCACATCCGGTCTGGAGCACCAAAATACTTGACCTCGACTCTTTGGACGGCAGTTTGGACAATTGTGCAGTTTTCACATTTAAGAAGGGCGATATTCAATATTTTTTGCATAAAACGAACACGTGGAACGCGTGTCGTCAATAATTTCATGTTTGCAAATATTTTTTAAATATTTATATTGAGGGATCAGTAGGATTTATCGGCCCAGTTAAGAGTTCTAACGAGTCGAACCTTCTGATATGAAAATATCTGGGGTCGGTGAATTATTTTCCCATTTGGTCTCTGGTAGATTGTTCTTGTATTGTTTTGTATTTATTATACTTTTATAGTGCACTTACACAGCGTGGATTGACTAGATCACTAGATGATCATTTGTTGAAGTGTGTGGAAGGGTTTAGTTTTTCCTGTGGGGAAGATTTAACCAGGACATAAAGTCGGAAGCATAATATTTTTCTCCTGCATGTGTTCTATATTATTTAAAGAGCGTATTTTACTTGATGATTACTTCTCCACAAAATTATTAGGTAACTAAATCACTTTTTTTGTAAAAGCCAGCATAGGCGTATAATTAACAATTAAAAAATGAAAAATATTGTGACCATCTACAGACGATTGTACAAGGACTAGCTGAATTGAATTCAAATAGACTTTTTTGTGCAATTTGTGACAGGAAATGCCGATAAACTTTGGTATGTATTTCTGACGTGACTTCTGAATTATTATAGTGAAGCTTGTAGCGCAATTATTTTAATAATGTTTTGTGGTCAATTAATGCGAAGAGAATGAAGTGGAAGAAAAGTTAGGACTAAACGGGAACCTTTTATTGGATAACTGAAACCACTGCCTTAGGTAATTTTTATGACTTAGAAGGGGTGCCCGAGGTAATGTTGCTGTCCGGGTCTTGGCGGCAGATGCGTCTGCCCATAACTGCGTGGTTGCCCGGTTCCGGGTCAAGGGAGACCTTTTCACCTCTCCAGCTGGAACTCTATGAGAACATCACATGATGGATTCACACATGCTAGACACGCTGACCCCCAGATTACCTTCCCATAATACCTGTTTCCTTCCCGGAACTTTCTCTCATTCCTTTACTAATAAGACCCTCTACACAGCATCCCCAAACATGACTTTTTTATGCGAATACCACACAACAGCTCCCAACCACCTGGAGCCAGTGAGACTATCGAATTGGGGTTTGTTGTGAGGCTGAAGGAAGTGGGGAAGGGAAGGAGATGAGGAAGAGGAAGGTGAAGAGTACCTGGCTACTCAGATCTGATCGCTAAACAAGGTTAAAACCATTTCAAGCAACGTTTGAAGTGTGAATGTTGTTCTTACACCAAGGGCGATACTGAGAGTACCTATCTTCCGTTCCGGAACGTGCACGCCAGGATTTGAACCTGCGAACTTCAGATTACTAGTCGAGAGTCTTACAGAGGGGTATTATTTTCCGCGCAGCCTCTTATGGAACCGAAAAAAATAGCTGACGCATTTTTACAGTAAAATTGTCATATTTTTTTAATCTCGCGATAAGGAGGGGATCTTAATCCTTAATACCTAATTAATCCTTAATACCTAATTAATCCTTAATACCTAATTAATCCTTAATACCTAATTAATCCTTGATAAATAATTAATCCTTAATAATAATAATAATAATAATGATTTATTGTCTTTCTTACCTAATTAATCCTTAATACCTAATTAATCCTTAATACCTAATTAATCCTTAATATCTAATTAATCCTTAATACCGAATTAATCCTTAATACCTAATTAATCCTTAATATCTAATTAATCCTTAATACCGAATTAATCCTTAATACCTAATTAATCCTTAATACCTAATTAATCCTTAATACCTAATTAATCCTTAATACAAAATTAGTCCTTCATACCTAATTAATCCTTGATAAATAATTAATCCTTAATACCCTTTTAATACCTAATGAAAATAATGCAGGTTTACCCTTTGGAGTTGAATAGATTCAACCATTCTGCTTATGATATGAGAATTGTTGATAAGTCCATTGTGACCTCTCTTTCAATTACATACATCTTTTATGAGAAAGAGGGAGAGGTTACCATAATAGGTTCATAACAACGAATAAAATAGGTAATCCTCTAACAATGGCCGCATCTCCAGGAATGTTAATAACACCCATTATGTTATTATTGGGTTAGGCCCGGGGGCCAAAGGGTTTAAGGTTCGAACGTACCGCTAGGAAGAACAGTTATAATATAAATATAGGTTACCTACCTTTGAATTGTATGTTAGATTAAGCAGAGATATTATTTGAAGGGATTAAGTTAGAAAAAAATGTTCAATTTACATTCACTCACCTATCTACAAAAGTACGTTGGTACTTCTAAACATTTTAAAAAATTGAGAAAAATTGTTAAATAAAAACAGAAATGGGCTGACAACATATCGACTTTTTATTATTTTTATGGCGATAAGATCCTTGCATTTGACCCAAGAGGTAACTGAATCAAAAACTACGACATGGGTAAAGTGTGATGGAAAAATATTTTTATTGTTTTTAATACTTATTTACACATAATCTAGAATCTAGAAATCTAGATGCTTAAAATAACTTTATATAGATCATAACTGCAACTAATCCTTAATTTATGTATATATATACGATACTGCCGCCATGGGTCGAGCCACAGTGCCCTTCCGGAGGGAAATAAGGGAATGAGAAGAGGAATGAATGAGGAGGGGGATTAAGGAGGGGGTAGGCGGGGAAGGTTGAAGGGGAAAGCGAGATGGGAAGGGAATGCGGAAGGACACGCAAGGAGAAATACTTCCTTTCAAGGGGCCTTGCAACGCATGCCTGGTACTCGCTAGTATATTATAAATCAGTAGAAATTCGGAATGTGGTGACTTAAACAAAAGTAAGAAACTAAAATTGATTAATGTTATTTGTAAAGGCACTCAAAATATATTATTAATAGTTGCCTAGATAAATCGATAATCTAATTACCAAACAACAATGAAATTGATATCACTAATTAATCTAGTATATATGGCTGCCCACTGCATTATTTTTAAACCCTGACACCTGATTTAATTTATTTTTCCCATGTCACTAAGCCCGCCACCGATCGTGTCAAATTTCAATCAGAATCAACTTATAACACAGTGGACGAAACTTGACACTATTGAGAAAAAATAATCAGAATTATAAACAGGGCGTTTCTCACGGTATATTATCTATAATAAGAGGAAACTAGTCGACAAAGATGGCAGTATTAGGTCATCTTACAGTTTTCGCATAAATTTAGCAAAATTACAACTTAATTACTATTTATTTCCGCTCTGAAATGTTTTATGTTATTTTACGAAAGTCATTAAGCCACCTTTGCAATCTTTCTTCGTCTGGTTATTTGTTCTAATTTTTAACGATTACAATCTATGATTTGCTAATTGTAGATATGTTATTTATGAACACATGTGAGTAGGTCACGACATGATTTGTTGTTGTGTAGGTAAAGGAGATGTGGAGATTTAAATAGCATTGTAGACTATCGTTAAATGTTACAATATGGATATGGATACGTAATATACATGATGCACTGGTTTATTCTGTCTTTTTGTTGGGTAGAGAGTTGGAAAGGAAGCCCCTCATGGCTTCTTACGTGACTGGTACGAGGGCAGTTTCGCTAAATTGTTCTGAGTTGTTATAAGCAAGTTGAAGCTTTCTCTGATGCTAGCCAACATCCGGTAGGAGAGAGAGAGAGAGAGGGAACACAAGAAGGAGTAGAAAGATCAAGATTTCATTTAGGTAGGTACTTACTTAAAATTTTCGGTTATAAAACGTTTTCAAGATTCAAAACTGTCCAATCTTTTGCGTACGGCAACACTTTAGGACGCTTAGTTGTTCCGGGCTCAAATCCGACGTGGGCAGATAAATTTTATTTGATTGATTTGTGTTTTCACAATTTAATCCTTTAGTAATATAAGGTATATTTGCGGCACTTTCCAGAGTGAAAGATACTCTTAGAATTATTAATAATAATAATTGGACGATTTATATAGCGCCTGTAAAAACTTATAATACATGTCTAAAATCTAAAAAAACTAAGAGCTAGACTTGCTAGCTAATATTGCTCACACCGGTTTATTGATCACCGATACGAAAATATATTTATTTATTTATTATTTAAACGCCCGTACATAGGGCTATTACATACATAATATAGGTGTATCGAACATTTACAAACATTATCTACATATACATATAGAATAACATACAGTACATACATACGATGTATATTAGTACAACAAATATTTATCATTTTACAAACATATCAGTTACATAAATAACTAGTTATTTTTGCTTTGATGCAAGATGATGAGGTTTTGAAAATATCGAAAAGGTCTGTATACGTATTGGCAGTTCGGTGAAAACGCACTAACGGTGAATGATAGGAATAGTTAGTGCTATGATTGTCACTGTGGAAAAGGTGGTGGAGTCGAGTTGATTTAACAGGGACACGAATATTTATAACACTTAACATTTGAGGGCAGTCTATGAGATTGTTCAGTAATTTAAAAAGTATAAGAATGTCATTAATAGTACGCCGGGTAGAAAGTAGTGGTAGGTTCAGATCAGACATTAATGCATTGTAGCGTATTTCAATTACAGGCTGTCTCAATTTGAATTGAACATATCGAAGAAATTTTCTTTGTGCTCTCTCCAAACGGTGTAAGTTACAGGTATAAATCGGTGACCATACAGGAGATGCATATTCCAGCTGCGATCTTACAAGAGAGCAGTAAAGTAGCTTAATTGACTCAATGTTTTGAAAAGTCCTTGTGTTACGTATTACAAAACCTAGAATTTGCATGGCCTTATTGGAAATTGTTTCACAGTGACGATCAAATGTAAGTTTCCGGTCAAAAATAACACCAAGGTCTTTGATAAATGGTACTAATGCAATTTCATTATTGTTAATTAAATACGATGTAGATATTGGAATCCGTGAGCGGTAAAAACACATGTGGAAACATTTTTTTACGTTTAGGAATAATTTATTTATTTCACACCAGCTAGCAAGTCTGTCTAAATTTTGCTGAAGGATAAGTGCATCATTTAAAGATTTTATAATCTTAAAAAGCTTTAGGTCATCTGCGAATAGAATTAATTTGACATCATCGAAACATAAAGATAGATCATTTATAAATAAAATGAAGAGAAGTGGGCCCAGATGAGAGCCTTGAGGAACTCCCGAAGTTACTTTAAATTTATACGAAAATTTATTATTTAATTTTACCATGAGTTCACGATTACAGAGGTAACTATTCAACCATTTTAGGAATGATCCATGTATACCAAGGGCTTGCAGTTTCGCGAGAAGGATATCAATATTTACTTTATCAATATGTACAATTTTTTGACCAATGAACGCGATGCTGCCTAAAAATGAATGAATACATGTAAGTATACCTCCCAGGTAAGTATGGTAATTGCCCTGATGCAAGACCACCATTCAGAATAGAAACGTTGCTTGCCATGTTTGATGACTAGATCTGAATTTCGATCTCCTTCCGCTACCCACAACTTCAGCCTCACAGCGTACCCCAATCGGGGATGCCATAGTCTCACTAACTCCAGATGGGAGCAGTTGGATATCTGGTGAGGTATTCACATAAAAAAAAACTCTGGTTAAAGCCAATCTCAAACAGGAGAGAAAACGCCAGTAGAAGAAGTAGGTATTAAACCACACATTATATTTTACATATCTTAATATGTGACAGCATTTTTCACGATTCCAAATTAGACATCATAATAAAAAACATTTGGGCACAAAACAAAATGGACGTAATCTTCTCAACTTTGTAATATTATGTAAGTTACTTGGGTGCGTGATAAATTAGTAGATTAGTGCCGAACACACATCAAGCCTAATACTTTCTCGTTACTGAGACCTTATCGTACATCTTAATAATTATCCTCTCGACAGTCAGCAACTAAGCCTCTATTTTCCTTCAGAAAACCGGCACGCCATTCGTCACACCGGCATTTAAATTTCAAACGTCTTCCTCGTCGTAAAATGGCGGCAAACTGATTGTGGTTTGGCAGGTCGTGTGAGATGAAAGCGAGAATCAAGTTCAGAAAAGTACCAGCTTCGTTAACAGAGACGAACTTACTCGGTTTACCCAACTTAACAATTTAAAACTTGTATTTTAGTGTTTCTTACATACAAAAATATATTTTAGTGGATTTTCGGCTTTCGGGAAATGAACTACCTATTCAAGATTTATGCTTTCAGGACTTTGACCACCCTCGTAAAAGGTTGTGACTGAGTAGGTACGGGCATATTTACGATGACGTCGTTTTTCTAAAAACTTTGACGAATATGAAGAATAAAGATTGGTCAATATGTAGTTATGTACATACCATTATGTTGTATCAAGTTCGATCAGCATTTTATTGGTACTATTGCATTAGGGCGCCGTACGACATCCCGAAGCCGAAGTCCCGAATGACCAAAAATTCTCGAAAGCCGAATCGCATTCAGATAAGATGCTATTATTATATATCGTCTTTTTATAGGGATAATGAATTTATTATAAAACTATCTCAAATTATGTGGAAAATTTTCAAAACGGTATCTACGTATATTATGTAAAACATTACGTTCTCAATTTAACAATTTTTAAGTTCTTTTAAGATTTTTACTGTCTCTAGTGTTAATGTTTCTAGCTCTAGTAAAAATTAAATGCGTTACAAATATGAAAAGGTTTATAAAGAAATTAGATATACAGATAATTGTTTATTATTTTACTTATTTATTACCATGCTCGTGCATACAGTTTACATTAAATTGACGATATGTGCAAGGAAGGCAAAAAATATTCCTAATATAAAACATGGTAGGTAATACGTAGAATGTAATATACCTAATCAGAAACAATATGTTCACTGGGGAACCTATGACGAAGTGCTCGCATATTTTAGAAAAAGTGGTTATTCTGCCGTCATAAGTAGAAACACAGTATTGCTCTTATTTAATTTCAAGTTCGCCCCTTTTCTGCAAGGTTTGCAAATGCTCTTATAACGAACATCGAAGGACCGTCAGGGTACTTAGTTTCTGGTTTGACAAGACAATATTACCAGAAAGGCAATGTACAGGTTTAACATAGAAAAAGCCCATCTTCAATGGTGAGAACGCACACTAATGATCTCTGGAATAAATCCATAGATAAAGTGTTAAACGTGGAACGATTTCAATTTTAAAATCAGACGTGATGGAACACATTAATAACATAATATAAAAATATAATGATGTTGCAACAAGAGATATATAGTTTTTTTGTAAATTTATATTACTACTGCACGATGCTGTAATTTTAATGCGAGATAAACATTTTTACATTGCAAATTCCATAAAGCGTGGAAGAAGGAATTTCTCTAGAGAAAAATATGGTTAGGTATAATAAATATCTGTCTGGAAATAACTCCTAGATGCGTATTATAAAATATTGTGCAACTAAAACCAGCATTTCTGAATATTAATTACTTACGTAATTAGAGCACAAAATGTTATATCAAAGCTCAATGCATATCAAATGTCTCCTGTGCATCTAATCAATTATATAATTAACATACCAAAGTCTAACTGAATTAAAAATTCGATATACCAGTATCGGCGACATTTCCCGTCAAAATCATACTTAAAACTTGTCCATCACAAACCAGCGAGAGCATAGATTATTTTACGTTTATATTTTTAAAGTAGGAACTACCTACGGTTCAATTACTGAATGAAATATTTAAAAAAAATAACAATGAGTAGGTAAGTATGAGCTCCAATCATCTAGAGCCATGTTTTTCGAAGTTGCTCTAATACATAGGATACTATTTAATTTAGTGTAGATCACGAAAAAGATATCAAGTAGATTAACTGTAATGCCGTGTAATTATTACATACTACTTTTTAAATTACCGACACGATTTATTTTGTGATTAGAAAGGTCTGTTTTTTTCAGCGGTAGGTACTTCCTGGGCCCGCCCAAATAACTTTCATAGAAGTCTTCGTTAAGTAGATAGGTAACGCATGCTATTTGAAATATCTCTCGTAAAGAGATTTTTAATAATAGAACGTGTTGTCAAACAACAATAGAGAACAATATAAATTTTGCACGTTCTAATAGTAATGATTCTATGAACTTTATCACTGGCGGGAAATGGAGGTCAATCGATAGATAGGATAACTTCAGAACAAGGTCGGAAGTTTTATTTTAAAATGACAATTGTTACAATGATAATGTTTGTAGGCAGTGGTATCAACCAACATCCACAAAAAAGAGTTTCCAACTAAAACAAACTATTTGTATCGGTATTTAACTTTAATAAGACTTGAGAACTGTTCTTGTAAAACCATTTTGTCAACCATTTGATTATTGCTACGTTATAGGCTGACAAATTCACATACAAAACTCTCATTTACAAGAATATCGCACAAGAGTCCAAACTCCCTGGATCCCATGGGACTATGGCATCCCCACTTGGGATGTGTTGTAAGGCCGAAGTAAGTTTGGTTGAGGGAGGGAAAGAGATGGGAAGAACCCGACTATTCGTATCTGGTCACCAAACATGTATTTATTTTTCTATATTAATACCTCACAAGAGTCCCAGATGCATCCATTTGGGGCCAGTGAGACTATGGCATCCCCAATAGGTGTATGTTGTGATTCTGAAGGTATTGGGGAGGGGAAGGATATGGGAAGAGGAAGGTAGGAAGTACCTGGCTATTCAGATCTGGTCACCAAACATGGCTAAAGCCATTTCTAGCAATGTTTCAATTTTGAATTGTGGTCTTACACCAGGGCTATACTGAGAATATCTTCCACTTCCATCATTTTAACCAACACGTTTCTGGTTCTTTCTCCTTCGAGCAATGTTTATTTATGAAAATATTTTCCAGAAATTTTTTAATTTGTATAAAAAAAATACCATCTGATTCTTGAATACCAAGAAAATTATTAAGTAACTATCTGAAATTAGAATTTTTTAAATTCGCGAGTTATGACTCGATTAATTTTGAGTATGTTCGAACTAAAGAACTACCTAATCTGTAGGTTCTGCGAACACGCCATTTTTTGGCGACTTGAATATTAATTTATTTTTAATTTAACAGTTACAAGAATGAAGATGCATAGAAATTGCCTAATAATGTGCGATGACGCTTTTAATTACTTAAGTTGTGATGTTAATTGACTTATAATCTCGAGGAGGAAGTTCTTTATCTCTTCAAACCAGATCTCCTCCGGTTAAAATTGGACGAAATAAATACTTCAATAACCAATACTTTGATACGTGTTATGTCATAAATTTAAATTTATCTTAGTTTTGAACTTGGAAACGATTAGGTATTTTAAATAACGGTAAGTTACCTGTCAGCACAGTTCATTCTTAATATTTTGAGTTACCTACATTAAAAGATTGATAATTTTTTTTCACAGGAGGCCCTGAGAAAAATAATTCCCCTTAGGGTCTATGTCATCTTTGGGAAGCCGCGTGGAGGGTTGTTTTAGAATAGAAATGAGGAAGAATTTCTGAGAAAGAAATCAGCATGAGGGGTGGTAAGGAATCTGGGGGTCAATGTGTCCAGGAGTGACGGACGACTGCGGTGCAAGATGATGTAGAATGCGGCTGGAGAGGTCAAAAGGTCTCCCTCAAAAGTCTCTCCCGATCCAGCCCACAACGCAGTAGATAGGCAAACGCATCTACCGACAAGACCTAGACAAACCTCACCCCACGAACCCGGGCAACACTGCTAAGTAAAGTTAAACACAGCAAACCACTTGGGGTGACCAATGGCAGTGGTGTTGGTTATCCAATAAATGATTAATGGGGCAGCGGTACTTATACCCGCCTCCCAAATTGAAGAAGTTGACTCGGTATTAACTAAGAAAATTCTAAGATAATTTAGATTTCTATGCTAATTATTGAGATATTTATCTTATGGCAACTTTTCTATTCATAAAAATCACTGAATAAAACTTATAAGTCTTCACGTAATATAGAGATAATTGCAATTTAATAATATAATATCTACAATTCCATGTATGCGTCACATGAAAATAACAGTCCCAGATCATCGACAATGATCTATTATTTATCGTTTCTATGAATCATTACCTACTAATGATTCATTAGTCTATGGGTAGGTACTTCCGTCACACAAAGCCACATAATATTTTTAAAATAAGAAAGTCAAATTGTCCACAATGAGTTCTTCCTATGTCATTTATCAAGTAATTAGGGTTAGATATCCAATAATAAGTTCAGCATTCTAAAATCACGACCAATGCAAGCCTTTCCAAATATAAAAAAAATGTACAGAGAAACAGACATAATATATATTATGTAATTATTTATTTAGGTACCTTCGTGATTTCATATAATCTGAGATCACAATCAACCATAGAAAAAAACTAGTAGGTAGGTACTTTCTTATCCGTAAAAAAATATAATAGAGATACTCCTCTTTTTAATTGATATCTGTGGTAAAAAGTGAGAGCTGTTTTTTTTAACAATGTTACCATATCAAATAATATATAACCAGTCCACAATATTTTTAATAAGCAGGTAGTTAGGTGCTGTACACGTTTAATCATTTTTTAAACCAAATCAATGACTTTAATTTTACAAGCACTCTAATAATAATAGTGGGATCTCCCATGAATCTCTGTATTTCCTATCTTCATTTTGTATATTTTTTTATGTGATACCGTATAAGTGTTCTTCCCGTAGCTAGTGACAGAAAAGTGTAATTTAAAGTTTGGTTAGTACCTGACCAGACAGTTCTGTCAATAGCTAAAGTGATTTTAAGAAGCGTTTCAGTTTGCAGGATGATTTCTTACCAAGGCAATCTTTCTCTCTGAAATGAGATGCAAATAATATTGTATGTAAACTTGATTTTAGATTAATCTTTACTACGACTGGGTTTATATTACGAATGCTAAAAATATGTTTTGGATAAATTGAAGCTTTCCCTATCGCTTCGCTGGAGTAGAATTAAAATATAATTGTTAATTACTTTACACAAAATACAAGTGTAAACTACAATTTTTTTTTAATCTGTTTTGATTAACTTTTTTCCTTTCTTATAAAATTAATAAAAACCACTACCGTTTCTGAACGCCGTTTGCCAAGCGATTTTTATGTCCATTACCTATATTAGTGGTTATATAAGGTACACTAAGAAAATCCACATTTTTGGCTTGTGGCTTCCTATGCCGATTAAAATACAGGCATGGGCGCGCGAACGGCAAATTAAGAAGTAAGTGCTAACGCTACATGAACTGCGAAAATAGTCTAATGACTCTGCTTATTTAGCGGTAAAACAGCAGTAATAACGAGTATCAACAACAATCGACGCCATTTGCAAAATGTCCTTTGCTCGATGGCACTGACTTGTTCACATAACACTTCAAAATCCGGTGCGCGCCAAGGTCTGTTCTTAGAAGCGACATTTGGATTCAAAAGAGAATCAAAGTGCTGACCACTCTGTTATAGAGTTCGTCTGCAATGCCAAAAAAAAAACATAAACGAAAAGTTCCCTCTGACAATAAAATAAAATGGACCTCTGAAGAGATAATAGTTCCTCTTTATTCTATGGACTGGACCTACCTATTAATATATTCATTGTAAGCATCGATCATACGTCAATAAGGTAAAGTTTTATAATAAGAATTAGGTACCTACTTTTGAGTGCCCAAAAACGTGTTATAATGAACTTTATAACCGCGGAGTTAAGTTTAATTAGCCAATAAACCTTAATCGATCGATCAAATTGTTCGGAGAAAGTAAATATATAATTTTATGGAGGTGTGTTTTGTGTTTATAATTTATAATGACTACTCGTGGTACTCTGAACTGAATATTATATAAATAATAAAAAGATATCTCATAATTAATACACATCGGTAGTGATATGGCAAATGTTTATATCTGCTGTCGACACAATTTTGCAGGAGAGCAAAAACAAAGTTTTGAAATCGGTTTGATTTTTGGACAGGTAATATGAAACATATTTTTTTATGTGTTGCCTCACAAGAACGCCCCAGTGTGTATATTTTAAAGGCAAGGAAACGATGTCGCTCCCGGTTGGGCTACGTTGTGTGGTGCTCTAGGAAGGGATTTGTCTTAAAGTGGTCCGATTATATGAAGGAGGAAATACAGACCCCGGTAATTTGTTCCATATACAAGCCAATTTACAAAAAGTCAAATAGAGTCAAAGAAACGACCCTTTCTCATAAAGCCGACATCAAACGTTGCACCGGTGATTAATGCTGCTAGCCCCTTAGAGCAGGCTACATTAAAATACCCATAGAACTGACTCAACATGCCCACATAGTGTCTGTGCATTAGAGATGGCAATCGGTATGTTAACAGCAAATTGTCAATCAGACGGACCGCCCTCTTTTGCACAGAATCAAGTAGGTATATCAAGTATTTTAAGGGCTCTAGTCCAGAGGTATCCCAACACAAATTCGTTATTAGTTTTGTCAATCATACCGAGGTTTTATTGTTATTTGACATTTTAAGCAGATAAATCTTTTTGCCATATCCAACTTTAGATTAGTTTGGCTGCATTCAAAATATTAGGCAACTAGTAAGTTATCAATTTCCATTATTGTGAATGTATTACGAATTATAACAATCCAACAGAAGATTATACATAATTGGTAATCTATAAATCTAAGTATTAAAATATTGCTAATGTCTTTTAATTGGTACTTACGTAAGGTTTCACAATAACTTTAAAGTCGTAGGTAGTATAATCGTAACTCTATCTTAATTGCATTAGATATTCTATAGTGCCCCTTTAAGGTTTCTAGCTTAAAGCCAATGACTGTGTTGAAAAATCTTTATAACTTTTTCCGCTTGTTTATTTTTAACCGTAGAGGTTTCACCTTACAAAAAAAACATCTTCAAACTTGTACAATTTAAATTAAACTATGTTATACAGGGTGTATCAGCACGCACCTGAAGGATTTAACCAGCTATGCTATTTCTTTTCTTTTTTTACACTTCACATTAGCTCCACACAGAGGAAAAAAATAACCTCAGGGCCTATGTCATATTTGAGGATGCTGTGTTAAGGGTCTTTATATGGAAAGTAAGGAGATGAAGTTCTGGGAAAGAAAAGGGAATGAGGGGTGGGTTGGAATCTGGAGGGACGGACGTACGAATCCATCCCAATATAAAAAGAAAGTCAGGGTGGAGAGGTTTAGGTTAGGATTCCCTCGACCAATATTTATCGATCCTGTCCGCCACGGAGTAGGTGGGCAAAAGCATTGGCAGCAAAAGTCTGGACAAACCTAACCCCATAAAGCCAGCCACCCCTGTTAAGTCACCAAAAGTAGCGAACCACTTGGGGTTACCTATGGCAGGAGTGTTGGTTATCCAATAAATGGTTCCCGGGGCGGCGGTATCCATACCTGCGTCCCAAATTTGGTGGAGCGGTTTTAAAATTATAAGTTTCCATCTTAACCTTGCGTTGACACTTTTTTGATATGAAAAATTTTGACAAAGCTACAGGAATTTTATTTAGTCGGCTCATATTGTGAAATTTATTTTTATAAAAATGAATGTTTCTTTGTTTGTCCCTAAACCATTATCCGATTGCGATGAAACTTTGGAGATTTCTGTACATACTGGTGAGCTCTGGCGTAATGAAGTTTGTATAAATATTGCAATAGGTGACACGCGAGCTCTTTGAAAACTGAATTTACCGGGACTGAATGCATGAAACGCGGAAGTGGGGAGGGAAACGCGGGAGGAGGGTTCGCGGGAAGCAGGAGAAGGGAGAGGGAAGGCGGGGAAGGTGTAGGGGGAACGCCTGATGGGAAGGGGAAGGGGAGGCGGAAGGGTAACGGGACGAATGGGAAAGGACAAGCAGGGAGAAACAATTTATTTTTTAAGTAGCATTACATCGCATTCCGAGAACCCCAAAAACAAATAACGAAAATGATTTCGGCCGTGAAAATCTAAAAACGTATTTAGCTAGTTACTTTATAAATGAAGGATTTGCTCTCTGAAAATTCGTTAAGTACCTTATGCTTAGTTCCTACAAAAATAAGAAACTGCAGTACTCTAGTTTATTCGTTTTTAAATGACGATTTTTAAATTCTACCTATATAATATGTATGATTAAACTTATATTTCAAAATCGTCGTTTATTGATCTATATGAATACATATATTTTTAAGCAATAACATTATTCACTGTAGTTCTTTTTATCTAAGACAAAGAGTAAGACAATAAAATATTTAATAGCTGCATGGCAACATTAAAAAGTTGATTGACACCTATTAGGTACCTGAATGCGTGACAAAGAGTCAAACTCGTTCAGATCCATCAGTGATAGGAATTATTATACCGGAACGTGAGGTAACCGACAACAATGCAGAGAAAAAAATCACTCGGTCGGTACCTACCCAAGAGCGAGACACTTTCAGTAATGCCACGGTAACTGTTAAACGTTATGTGTTCAGAAGGATTAAATTATTATAACCTATATTTGTACTTTTTTTTTTGATACTGCATCAGCTCCTAAGGCGAGACATAACCACGTTTATCGGGGGTTTGCCCGAGGCTCACATTTGAATTTATTTCGGCGAATTCGTAATCGAATTATCATTTTTATTTCCACGCCTCACAAGGGATGCGAGTTATTTATATTTTAGATTAATAAAAACAGTACGTTGCCATCATTTTTTTTAACGTACAACGCCTTTAAAAACTTGTAATACTTTGTTCAACTAAATTTAGCGGTGAGCACCAGATTTTATTTTTCTAGACGGTAAATTAATAACTTCGGGAGGTATTCATTTAGAAACATCTTTAATATTAGTAACACGTTCTTAAGAATGAATTAAAATGAATGCGGCGGAAAGGTCGAATCTCCAGGCCTGCTAGGGTGAATTCGACCGTACGGCCGTCTAATACGCGTGCCGCGGGCGCATATTTGTTTACACTTCTTCACGTTTACGCTATACTTACTTCACTTACGTCGTTAAGATTCCCACATTATTTTTATTATTCTTCTTTTCTTTGATAGGGAAAATTGGATAATAGGTCCTTCCAATAGACGGGTCGCTGGTCGCAATTTGTATACACGGCTTCTTTACTTACGTCGTTAAGATTCTGAATATATTTTAGGGTATAGTGTCGTCTTAATGCATTATAATAAAATAAATATTTAAACTCACTGAGTTTATGCAATATATATTTTATTATGCGATAAACGAAACGTCATCTTACACAAAAAAATTAAACGAGTTTGCAGGAATTCACTTGCCTGAGGCAAATAAATTAATATCCTTGTTGTTGGTGTGATAGAGTAGGTACTGGATATTTGTGAGTCTCTAATACTTAAAGATACTCGTAATATATAATGCTTAAAGTTGTTAACTACTCTCAGTATCACCTTGGTGAAAGGCCGCTATTCGGAATCGATACGTTGCTTGAAATAGCTTTAACCGCAATTCGGGACCAGATCTAAATAGTCAGATACTTCCTAACCTTCCTCTTTCCCACCCCCTTCTTCTAGCCACTTCCTTCAGCCTCACAGCATCATGTTTATTCCGATTGGGGATGTCATAGACCCACTGACTGCGGTGAGTTCCTTTCCTTACGTGGTTTAATTGTTTACAATTCAATTTTTAACTACACTAAGACACGCCCGTGTTAAAGTTGCCTCTACGACATCTTTGGGGATGTTGTGTGGAGGGTATATTTTAGGAGAGAAAGGATAGAAGGTGGATCTTAAATAGACCCAAGTTGTAGAAGGGATGAAACATAGAGGCCGGCAAATGATTCCACAGCCGAGCTGTTAAATTCAAGAATGTGACAAATGTAAACACGTGTACAAGTTGGGAGTACTTGGGACTCTTGTGCTGTATTTGCATTTTAAAAAGTTAAAAGGTGCAAATATTGCGAAACATTGAAAATAATGTTTCGTAATAGTAGTTTTTTCCCCATTTATAAAGCTTTACACCTTAAAAACAAAATTTTCAATTTTGAAAAAACTCTTTTAAAAATATTTTGACAGCTAAATAACAAAAATCATGACGTCTTTAGTTGTGCCTATTGCCGCCTTAAAAGTTATCATTGTCAAGCAAAACGTAGTTAGTACTTTTGTAGGAATGTCAATTTAAATTAATCACTATCGTCACCTTGTTGAAGCCGTCAGTGAAATTATTTTTATCACTTCCTCGGCGATGCAAAACGAACAAAGATGTTTCCTTGTTCGATATATTATTACAAGTGATTACATTTAGTCATTCATTGTTATAATTGTGTTGAGGCGAAGGTGAGACACGTCGAAATTATTCGTTTTTTTTATGTGAGTACCGCCTAACTGCTCCCAACCGCCTGGAGTCAGAGAGTCTACGGCATCCCCAATTGTTGAGAGGAAGGAGACGAGGAATCTAACTATAACACCACCCAAATCATTTAATACCTACTTAATTGATATACTTGATTGAGCGACGTATTTTTAGGGTGTCCCCGACTTTTTCTTCCACCACTTCGCCTTTTTCCTTGAACACTCTATTGGTATTTTTAAAACCTTTTTATTCTTGATTCATGTAAATGTTATTGTACGAAGTATTTACATGATTTTCAACTACCAAACTAGGCAAATGCCCGCATTATGTCAAAAATCAAATCTAACCTAACCTAACCCATTTTTTTCCAAAACATATCTAAGAATTTTATTTTTATATAAGTTACCTTCAAGCACTCTTAAATTTAAACCTATTAAAAACAGATATTTTAAGTGCTTATACCAGTAAGTGTACCTACCTATTTCTATCTATGTATAATTGTCTATATGTTTAGTTCTCTCTATCTGTAATTCTCTCTATATGTATTTCTCTCTACGTGTAATTCTCTCTACGTATAATTCTCCCTTTGCGTAATTCTCTCTATGCGTAATTCTATATTTGTGTAATTCTCTCCTCTCTATGCGCAATTCTCTCTACGTGTAATTTCGTTCATGTGCAATTCCTTCGGTGTGTAATACTGATACGTGAAACTCATGGCTGTGGAATTTCATCTCGACTCTATGACGGCACATAATCCATTCTTAGGTGGTTTACCACACAAACGCCTCAGGCATTTATATATATTACATCGATGCAATTTTCACCTTTTACATCCAATTCCATACGTTAAAAGACATTGGAAATTGGAATCAAATATAATTTATGATTGTAAAGCAAAATTCACATTAAAGTTTATAATACAAGCCGAGTGAGAAGTCGTAAAACATTTCAGTTATTTAATAACAATAAATAATATTAATACCTTATTTGATCAACTATTTAGAATGTGCCGATGGTTAAATAATAATCATATTGAATAATATAATGTGACGATATAGAAAGATAGATTATAGAATTACAGAATCAGCTAGCGTAATAAAAATTATTCATCTTGAGTTGTTTAAGAACAAAATTGAATAATAGAATGTGACCATATAGACATCTTCATAAACAGCCTAGCATATTTAAAAAAAAAACAATAATAGGATGCCATATTTTTCACTGATGCGAATACGTCATGGAGAGTAGTGATGTGTAAAGCTTGCGTAATTGTTTTTTTTTCTCCTCTTCCTTTTTCTCTGTTACATATTTTTCAATTTGAGAGGCGGGTATGGGTACCGCCGCCCCGGGAAACATTTGTACATACTACTCATACTGTTAGAAAGACACTTATTCTGAAAGAAATCATCAACAGTAGCGTCCAACCAACAGAACAACCAATGGTAACCAGTACAGCCAACACATCTGCCATAAATCACCCTGAGTGGTTCGCTACGTTGGGAAACTTAACAGGGTTCATGGGGTGAGGTTTTTCCGGATTTTGGCGGCAGATCGGGAGAGACTGGTTGAGTGAGACCTTTAGACCTCTCCAGCAGGACTCTCTCGGAAGATCCGCTTGCACCACAGTGGGAGGAATACATGCATACGTTCGTCAGTCCTGGACACACTGACCCACAGATTCCTACCTACTCTTCATACCTTTTCCTTCCCAGAACAGAGAACGTCTCCTTCCTTTCCTAAAAAGACCCTTCACAGATCATCTCAAAGCTGACATAGTCACTGAGGGGAATTATAATATAGAGCCTTCTGTGTCAAACTAATTTAAATGTATAAATATAATAAACACTACTAGCAGCATTTTGTCTTTGATTTACTTGGAATTCGGAATGAACTTGAAGAATTCTCATTACTTCTACACCTGACTGATTCATTAATCGCTACATTTCGCAGAATTGAGTTTCGTGGTACCATCCTATAATATCATTTCATATTGCAAATCATCACGCGGATGCCTGAAATTCATTCTCTCCGCTCGAATGACTTTTGATGTATTTTTTACGAATTTTTATTCAGGAAATAAGTTGGCGTTTTTGTCGAGGTAGGAAATACAATAAAATACGTAGCACGTACTTGTACTGTCTATATAAGATATTAATATTCAAAATACAAAAAAACGTTTATTGTACTAAATAAACAGAAATTACAAAAGAATATAGCTTATGTTACGTTCACCTTCACAACGTTAGACATTGTAAATAACTAATTAGGTAAAAATGTAAGCAAATTGTTAGGTAATTTCATTAAAATTCTCCAGCCCTAAAGAGAGCTAAATCGTCTGTCTTTCCAAATAAATATCAACTCTACTTTTGCCACTAATCTTCTCATAAATGTTATATGAACAGTGATGGGGGTAGCAAATGTAAAGTCATGCAATGTTCAGTGTTTTAAATATAGTGTCCTCTGCGTGCAAAGTTGCATCTTCTCCAAGCATCCTTTTTTTAATAAAAGTGTGTTTATCGGAAGTGACCTGCCAGGTAGGTATGTTTTATGTATCTGTTTGCAAATAATAAAATTAGATAGAGCCTAAGAACTCATAATAAATTGTACAGCGTCCTCATACCACGACAACTCAACACAGTGGCCCTTCAACACACATTTGAAAAAAGATAAAAAAAAATCATGAAAAATAAAAATAAATATCCCACTACCTAACCCAACGTCACCTATTAAACCTAGTTTTTTTTTCATCACTTTTCATAACTTTTTATTACTTTTCAAAGGTGTGTTAAAGTGGCACTGTTTTGAGTTGACTGTGGTCACGAGGGGTCTCCTCCGACCGTGAACATGTACTTACACACTTACTTGAACATTACTACAAACATTTTCAATGGGGGCTTGGCCTTACACATTTTTTTATATATCTACAGTAAGACCACGCCACCATAGCCATAGTTTATAGTACTGTTCAAGCAAATGTGTAAGCAAATTTTAATGTTCACTATCGGAGGAGACCCCGCTTTATATGTATAGGTAAACCATATTTCTAAAAGCTAACCCAATTAACAAGAAGTGAAATATTGTAATATTAGAGTGTGTAAATATACTCGTACCTAGTATTCGTTGGCTGTAATGCACATGAGACAAAAAGTAGGAGCCGAATCACGAACTATGGGAAAGAAACGAAGCAAACACAAGCCTTGTTTCACACCGTTTGCGGTTGTTTCGTTCCTTTCCCACAATGTTTAATGCTACGTGAAAGGTTGTTTGTGTTTTGTTTGCTTGTAGTCTTAAAGTTTTCTGTAAATCTTGTTGCGTGTTCATTATAATAACATTGATTTTTCACATACCTACCTTAACTATCTTTATATGTATAACTATCTTTATATTGAGACATTTTCATCTCAAAACAATCTATTCTAGGGTGCTATGCTTACATTCACTAATTCCTAACCAACCAAATTCAATTTAGTCAAAGTGTGTATTTGTTGAATAAATTTAACATTATTTCTTCAATAATCGAAAATTCACTTTGTGGCGTCATTTTAAATATATGAAACAAATAAATCACTTTATATTCAACACATATATTTAATCAAAATTATAATATTATGTTTATGGTAGGTACCTACTCCATGGACTGCTACTATGTGTTGCCCACACATAGAACACCACTATTCAGAATCGAAACGTTACTTTAATGGCTTTAGCCGTCTTTGGTGACTAGGTCTGAATAGCCAGGTACTTCCCAACCTTCCATTTGCCCTCTCAACTACCTTCAACCTAATAACATACTCCAATTAGGGGTGTCATGGTCCCACTGGCTCCGGTATTGGGACTCTTGTGCGGTATTCACATAAAAATAAAGCTAGAATTGGTCGAACTGTTGTTTACAACAAAATATCGTCATTATAAAAACTTTCGTACATTTAAAAACGAGAATGTTAATAACATAACCCAAAAAATGAATGTTTTACAAAACTTAACAAAAAAGCACAACAATCGAAATTTTCCTTGCAAAAATAATATACTTACATAATAATATATTCATAAGGTATAAAAGTTATAAATACAAAATAATGTGGCAAAACATGCACACATTAAAGCAAAAATGTCAACATACCTAATTCTAAACAATAATAGCACAAAAACAAAACTCACGTTTTTCAATGACACTGCGCACAAAATTATAATGTTTTCGATTGCACAATAAATTCAGTTTTCCGAGAAACTTCAACGTAAATCACTGAACACAACAATTTTCCCACAAAATGCCGACGAGCGCGCTTCGCATAAATGATTTCGTATTAGTTCGCGAGGAATCCCAAACCAATACTGACTTCATAAATGAATACCGACCCCTTCGCGGTAGAAATCATATTGAAAATTGAAATGCCAGGTGATAAGGCGGCAATTTACTCTTCTCCTATTGGCTGGAATTTTAATGTCGATTACGGAAATTCCCGAACATACTTCGACTGCGTTCGGCTATTGGAGACGCACACCTAAATCTGCAATTCAACCTACTGAACAATTTGATTATTTATTTGCATGTTAATATTATGGGGCCTTTAATGCCAACCGATTATTTTATTTTCGCTATTGCGTGCATCTTCTAAATTTTTCACTTATTTTTTTCGTACAAAAATAGTATTGTTTTGCATCCAAGCTTCAATCCATTATTCATTCGACGATCCAAACTTATTCAAACGTTCTTGCTAGTAGTCGACAAAAGATGGTGCTATATTTAAATTTGTGGGTGATTTCCTTATTACGTTTTTAAACTTTTTTGATAATGCTGGTCATAGTTTTCATTGAAAATACCTACCCACAAATTCATATCGAAATATTTATAGTGCACTATATTTTAACCTTTTCTCTTCTTCGTTCTTTATCGTTAGGATCGGATCTCGACAAGGTAACAATATGTTGTCTTGTCACAAGCACTAAAATAATACATATTGGCACAAAAGAAAGTCATCAGTCATCACCGTATAATATCAGAAGGTGCTCTATTTTTTGCAAATCTGCGTTTGCGAATTTGCAAAATTATCTTATACACGGGCTTAGCCAGGGGGGGGGGGTTGGGGGGTTCAAACAAATTGTTATTTACTTTACAAATTGTTATTTACTTGTTTTTATCAACAACAACAATAACCCAGCTCCCGCCCAATTATAATAATATTGATTATTTTAGTTGGGAGTTATCTTAAAAATCGAATTTAATGGAAGAATATTTTAATAATTTAACCCTACTTTTTAAAAAAAAAGATTTGGGATATTACACAATAAAAATAAGAATAAATATATTGGCGGCATTAGATTATTTAAACTTTTTGTAAACATTGTAACGTTATGTACCCAATGTAAAAGCCCCGTAGACGTATGAGAATAAATAAATAAATATTACATGTAATTTATTGGTAGGGAAGCCAATTGTGAGACTTTCTCAGAATATAAAGTAGAAATAACAAGTTCTGGTTTCCATTTTAAAAGCAGATAAATATTTTAACAATAAAATTCTAAAGTTTTATAACTTTTACCTGTACTGTAATATTTATCATAAAAAAAACTGAAAAGTACCTATCTACACGTTCATGTCAATGACTTTATGATATTTTTGTCTATGAAAATAGAAGTGGCACGTTTTCTCTTTCCTTTTGTCTCTATTTCCTTCTGAAACAAGATGTCGGCTCCAGCGGTAAAGGTTAGCTCGCCGCTGTTCATTTTTTTGACAATATGTCCATTATGAATAGTTATATTTGAATCCAAACGTTTACTAAATATTTATATTTTTTTAGCCCAAGCGTGAGCCAGTGCAGGCCGTCCAGGTCTTCGGCAAAAAGGTGAGTCATTCAAGATTAACAATGTATCCACGTGGTTGTGCTTGTGAGTGAATTTATAAAACATCTTGATGCGTCAAGCGTCCTTTCTTTCTATCTACAATGAACGGAATAAGTGTTATTTGTGAATGTGCGGTTCCTTAGCCGGTTTTATTTCATTGAAACATGAACGACGCGGCTGACATTTGAAAGCATTTTTTTGACAGTTTAAATTTTAACCTGGTTCAGGAGAAATTCGTGCTAAGTCGCGTGAAATCTCATCTACCTTGACAAATATGTTTCAATTTTAAATGTTATATGGTAAATGCGAAGCCTTCAATACGCGTATTTCGGTCTTGTGAAAATCTTCCGCACTAATAATAAGAACAAAAAAGAGATGGAGAAATTATGGGTGCTAAACCGTGATGATCTGTTTCGCTTGTAATGGTATTTAGTCTAAAACATCTCAATTCACTTAGAAGAGAGTAAATGAACGGTGTACTGTCGATTCAAAAGGGATTAAAAATCGACTGAAAATCATAGGTATAATAATCTCACACTTTGATTCAAACAGAACATTCAATAACTGGATAATTATGTTATATTACCATCACTAATACTCGGGGCTGTTCTATTGTGTGAATTATAACCTTCTGCTTTTTTTTTTTTTTTTTAGTTATGGTCTACAATCAACGATCTTTTGCATTTTTTGTGATTTTTCTATAACATTGTCTTTTATTCCAGAAAACCGCCACCGCAGTAGCCTACTGCAAGCGCGGAAATGGTAACCTCAGGGTTAATGGCCGTCCCCTGGACATGATTGAGCCTAAACTCCTGCAATACAAACTGCAGGAGCCCCTTCTGCTGTTGGGAAAGGTAAATAACATAACCTATTTGTTAATTCAATTCTTCTTGATGTTTATCTCACTAATTTACTGAATGTTTACAAACAATTTTGCATTTACTTCTGTTTTTTTATCACTATTGCCAATAATTCTAGACATTCTTTAACCCAATTGACGCTGCTGTCAAAATAACATCATTTTGGATCTGTAAATTATGGAAGCAACACTATTTATGTTTAGTTACACCAAATAGATGCTAAATTTAACATTCAAATAAATGTATTTTTATTAACTGATTTAGTTCATGATGATTCCATTTATCCCGAATATGAGCATCCAGATGGGATGTGATATGCAAAACTTTTAAATCTGATGTAATGCTATCCCTGAAAACTAATTTCCTTAAATACCAAATCATTTCTAATGGATTATTGTCCATTTCCAGGAGAAGTTTGCCAACGTAGACATCAGAGTTCGAGTGAACGGTGGAGGACACGTGTCCCAGGTTTACGCCATCAGACAGTCCATCTCCAAGGCCCTCGTTGCGTACTACCAGAAGTGTAAGTCCATCTTTCCTTGATCCATAAACATCAAACTTTAGATATCCATTTATTGACTAGTACTTTAATATTATGTCCGATATACTCAATCAAGTTTAGTGTCCAATTTGCATGAGGCTCAAGGCTTGATCAAGTGAACTTGCATGACATACACACATGGTCAAGCCTACTTTTCTGATTTTCGATTCTGCCGACTTGGATCGATCTTCAAGCATCATGCATACTTGAATGTGTGTATATACGTATTTGTTAGTTCAGGCAAAGTTGCTCGGTCAACCGTACTGCGACCACTCGAAGACATGTACTGATGTCACTTTAAATATAGTGGAATGTGTGTAGCCACTACGGATGATCTGCAAATTGGACCAAGCCTTAAGTCTGATGCAAATTGGACGGTGAACTTGAGTGTGTATTAGCCATAAGCTGTAATAATTTCATAGATCGTAACTGAACAGTTATCCCAGTGTTAAATACAATCGAAAATAAATTAATATTTTGTATGCCTGTATCATCGACATGCTGACAGTTGCATTATGTATGACCCTCCTAACCTAACCCTGTAGAAATAGCATATTTGTGGATTGGCCAAATGGAAGATGATAAAAAGATGAACACTGTGCGGTTAGGTTGACCTCTAATCCAAGAAATCCATTGTGGATTTCTTGGATTAGTGTCAGTTATGTCTGGCAAATCCACTGTAGATTAGCACTAGCTCACCGCACTTACCTCGAATGCTCCATTCGCTTTTTTAGTTTGGCAAGAAAATAATGTGTCTTGTTGTTTTGTCACTTGCAAATATATTTATTTTATCTGTGTAAAAGTGCTTCACAAAATTCCATAATAATAACAACAACTTTAGATTGGTGTAGTGCAGTTTTGTGTCATTTCACTTCAAGTGCGCTTAACTATAATAAATTAAAAAATAATACTACACTGCTCCTTAAGAGTCCATTACAAAATATTGATCAAAGAATATACAGTTCTTACAAATCAATGTATGACAAGAGAACAAAAATTAACAGTAAGGGTGCTATTGCAGCATAGGACAAAACAAGAACTTTAAAACTATAATATAATATACTAACAGAAGGCAGTTTGCGTTCAGAAATGAGAAATATTCTGACATTAAATTCAGACAACATAAAAGTACAATTTGAACGAAACCGAAACAATTACCGGAAACTTGAGAACATGGCTTATGAATAAATATTGAAAAGATGTTAGGATTCATGTCAAGCGTCTTAAGGGTATTCTCAAAATATATTTAGAAACTTCACACCGATAGATGGCGTTATTTTCAATATTGTCGAATAAAACGCTTTTAACACGTTATGCCTTTTAATATTGGAATGAATTATTGGTTTGCGAACGTAGATAAGATATGGTAATCTGCTTAAATAGTTTTTTATACCTTTAATTTTATAATATTAGAATGCGGCTGAAAAAAGCACAATTTTATTATAAAATTAACACGTAAAATACATTTCCTACAATCCCGCGCGCGTTCATAAAGAAATACCCAACCGAAACATATTTGCAAAAAGGGTGCATTTCATAAATTTAACGGTAGAACCAACGCGTTCAAAAGAGACGGAAGACTAGAGGTTTAATGGATCCAGTAAATTAAATCAACACCCGGGTAGATAGAATAATTTATAAAAAGGGCCGGCCTGGTTACAAAAGCGTATCTTGCGGTTGCTGGCGTGAACTGGACCTTTTTTTAAAGACCGCTTGCAAAATTTATTTCGCTGTGTACGATGTTCGGGCAACGGAGAAGTCTGTATTACATGGTTCCAGAAAACTGTATTGTATTTTTTTCTAGTGATTTATATTTTTTCCAACGAAAAGTTCCAAGTTTCATGGAGGTTTCCGTAAATATTATGTGCTGTTGTTGAAAATTTCGCACTCCTTCAACGCCACCTGTAGTTTTAATAACCCTCTTCAGCGTGTAAAATAAATTAATTTCGACGTAGATACCCATCGCTTCAATAGAAAAATCGTCAACAGTATTTTTTTTCTTGTGTGGAAGTTGTTTATCCTTCAAAATAATGCACCAACCTTCACATAAATTCTTCGAGATGTATCAGTAGCATCACTTGCTCAATGAAGAACGTTGTAGTACAAATTATATTTATTTAATAATTTAAAGTGCTTGCCCACGTAAGGGCCTCCAAATAAGTGGAGTAATTTTAATCAGTTTAAATATTTTAGTTACTATAATAGTGTTCAATGAGATCGCGAAGAGTCAGTATGTATAATCAATATTGATTATATAATATATGTATATATTATAAAAGAAAGTCCAAAAAAACGTGCGGCTCGCAAAAACTTAGAAACGAGTCCCGATACGATCAAGTGAGTTTTATGGTGTGGTAGATCTCTATCCCCCTCCAGAGTGTCGGTTTCCGTTTTTACCTAAAGGGCGTGCTTTTAAAGATATAAGGGCTGGAAGTTTCACCCTCTTGAAATTGAATTAATGTTACTGGCTTACAACTAAGATTTATAATTATAACTAGTCACTTACATCTAAGCTCAAACATGATTGCAAACGCTGGTTTTTTTTCTAATACCAGGCATCATTTTTCTGACAAGTTTTCAGTGTTTAACGGGCTCTTTCAACAAGGACGCAAGGCTCTATGTAGATACCCTCGCACCCGCATGTGCTTGCTTTTTTCTAAGTTAGTCAAAAAGCAATAAATGAGTGATATTTGTCAAAAGGTTAGGATCTATTCCTATATTTGTATGCGGCGCATTTATCAAACAAACAAATTGGTGAGTATTGCTATATCTGAGAAATGGGTTCTCGGTTATGGTACCGCCGTGCGCCGCCCCGGGAACCATTTATTGTAAAACCAACATACGTCACCCCAAGTGGTTAATTTTGATTGTGTTTGATGACTTAGCAGGGGTTCCCGCGTGATGGATACACAGTAAATAAATAAATTAGATGATAATTACAGTACCTACCTAGCAAATGTTTGTAAAAAGAATATGTAAGTATTTCACCCGTTCTGGAATTCGTTTCTTCCCTGAATATTTGTTTATAAAAGGCATGCCTAATGTTTTAGAATAACGCTAAACTGTGTTATGATAAAACAATGTTATTTAGGTATTAATTTTTACTATTGTAAAAATAAATAAAAAACATTATTTTCTCAGCTATGACTACAATAGGAAAATAATTTCCTCCAGGGCCTATATCATCTTTAGGGATGATGTGTGGATTGTATTTTAAAGGAAAAGAAGGAGATGATGTTTTGGGAAGGAAAAAGGCATGAGGCGTGGCTAGGAATCTGGGTTCAGTGGGTCCAGGAGTGACGGACGTATGAATCCATCCCTCCCACTGCGGAGCAAGGCGATGGATCAAGAGAAGAGTGCAGGAAGGTTCAAATGGTCCCCCTGAACAAGTTCCTCGCTATCGGATTTATGAAAAGCTCAGCACCTCTAACTATATCTCTATGTCTTGAGGTAATTTTTCGAAAAAAACGGTGCAACCAAGTGATACATTATTTGAGAACGGTGAGTCGGAATAACAGAAGAGATATATGATGATATGAAGACCGACAGATCATCTGATCATGTTATGTGACAGAATGTATAAACTCACGCAGCTCGATCTATTCATTTTATTGTTTAGTAAGTCGCAACAAAATAACTAGGCAAGTCTCTAGTGATAGTTACAGATTTACGAAAGTTATAAATTATTACAGTGGCCCTTATTATCATAATGTAGTTAATTTCGCCTCTTTTACTGCGTGCCTCCATCGCAAATATTCCCTGCGCCCAGAAACACTCATAGAAAATCAGCAAATATTCCCTGCGCCCAGAAACACTCATAGAAAATCAGAATAGCAACTTGACATTTTTTCGACAAATATCCAACTACTACACCATAGGAATATGCTGAAAGCGTGCACGAGACGGGCATATCGGGACCGCTCGCACAAGTTTGTCGCCTTCTAACATACTGATAGGTATTCCCGCGCCCCGCGTCCTCTAGCCGATGTCGCGGATTTTAGCTACCTGTGTAGGCTAAATCTGAGGAAAAATAATTACTTTTGTTAATGTAATAACTTGGTTATTATAAATCATATGACAGTGAAATTTTTGTTCGCGCTAATCACATTATTAGTATTATTTTTCTGTACTAAAATAAATAAAATATTATCTGCAGTTTTCGAATGCGGCTGAAAACCAGATTGTATGAGAATTGTCGCTTCTGTTTCACCTTAATTCTGATTTTCAAAAGTTAAGTAGAACTGTGTTCATTTACAGGAAAGCTTCAAATTACTTTTTGTTGTGAGGAATGCTTATTTAGCTGAAAATATAACTGTTTAGTTTTATAACATCGGAAAGAATAAAATATTTCTCTAAATGGTGGCTAAGCTGATGAAACTGAATAGGATAGATATACCTATACAATTTTTTAAACATATTAATACTTTATTTGGTGTGATGGTACAATTTACAAAAACATTGTTTTATGAAAATAGTGTAATCAGCGTACGGCTGGCGATTGGCATTTTACCCCTGATTCACTAGGGAATTAGTTCTAGGTCATGGGAAATGGCAAGGGTTAAAGGAGGCATGCGCAATTCGATGGCACATGTTGATAAATCTAAAGATATCTGTCTTAAATTGTAACCAATTTACTGTTTTTCAAATCTGTTCATGATGATTCCATTTATCCCGAATATGAGCATCCAGCTGGGATGTGATATGCAAACCTTTTAAATCTGATGTAACACAATCCCTACAAACTATTTCCTCACTTAAAAACTTGTCTAAAATCATATTCTTTCCCATTCCAGACGTTGACGAAGCCTCCAAGAATGAAATCAGGGATATCTTCATCCAGTACGACAGGACTCTGCTGGTAGCTGACCCCAGGAGATGCGAACCCAAGAAGTTCGGAGGTCCGGGAGCCCGCGCTCGCTACCAGAAGTCTTACCGTTAAACTTCTCTTTGGGATGTTTGACGTCGATGACTTTTTTACCATCGCCGATTTGGCGCGCAGTTTTCTGTCCGTCTGTTTTACCGCTTCCTTGCGGTAGCGGGCTCACAGGAAATTGTGTTCTAAATCAGCTCATGTACTTCACCTGACACTGTACATTCTATTTTAATAATATAAGGGTAAAAATATACTTGTGTTTTTATTATTCAAAAAACTCACTCAAATCAATTTTTTACACATGTGCCAGGTGCCCGCTCAAGCATGTTTAGGTTATGGAAAAAAGAAAGAATCCAACTGAGTTGTTTAATTGAAATTTCCTTTGGACAGAAGTTAGTAGACAAAGATGGACACTCCATTCTTTCTTTCAAAGGATAATTTCAGCTTTCATTCATTACATGAGATGTTATTCGCATAATGGATTATAAATTTAAGCTAATATGATTTGTGCTAATCCTGATCATTACCCTATTATGCAGTAAATCAAACGGATCTCACAATTGTGCTGTTTTTTTTTCTTAAAGATTCCTGCCGAGCGATTCTGTATCTGTGGGATCGTTACTAGATAACGGACGTGATCTCCTGTCAGATTTGTGTGATTTTTATGGCTGTTATTTGTTTCTTCTGTGTACAATGTACATTAAATAATGAATAAATAATCATGCATACTTGCAGGGATTCGTGTTTAAAAACAATCTAAACTAAAATGTGTAAAATTATGACAAGAGATAACGTCCGTCATCTAATAACGATTCCACAAAAGATATAGAATCGCAGGGCTAAGATGATTTTTGAAGGAAAGCAGCACTTCACACCTATTCTGGTTAAATTATTCACTAAAACTGGAAAGAACTTAGTTCCTAGTTACTGAAGGAATTTGTGCATTGCACTGCTTGTGTTCAGCCTTAACCACTCCGATACATCGCGAATATGCACTTTTTACGTCTTAAACAACATGTCAGATTTACGAAAACTTTGTTATTTCCGCTTCACAATTAAAGCCATGACTTACAATGACACCATCTGTGCGCCAGTCATCAATATACGGATTACGGAAGTACTCAAAGCCCTAGTAAATCTGGCTTACAAGAAACTGGGCGTCTTGTATAGCAGATTCTTCAACAGTGACCTTCTGTCCCAGTTTCTAATAATACATATTCGATAAACCTACTTAATCCAAGGTGCAAACGAGAGCATTCTGTTTGATTTACAATCTTAACCGACAGATTGTCATCTCTAATGCACAGATGCAATGTAGGCATGCTGAGTCTGTTGTACACTTATTTTAATTAATGGAGCCTCTAAGGAGTTAGCAGCATTGATCCCCGATGCACATGCGTGAAGCTCGACGGTCAGGAGCGGAACATCCATTCGCAGTTGATGTTGGCTTCATGAGAATGGGTCGTTTCTTCAACTCATTTTAGTGTAAGTTTGTGAAACGAGCTACCCACATTTGTTTTCCTCCTTCATGTAATCCGGGCCTCTTCAAAACCCGCATTAACAAATCTCTTCCTACAGCCACCTTAACCGGCCACAAAGCTGCCCAACCGGGTGGCGAGATAGTTCCCCTGAACTTACACTGTACGACAGTGGTGCTCTTGTGAGATGTTACAAAAAAAATGGTGATGCGTTTTTTAATTTGAGGTGCACCTCTTACTACACTTCCGAAGTACCTAGCACCAATCATTTCAATATTTTTTGTCTTTATTCAATTGATAGTTTATTACATGGTTTTAGATTTTTCTGCCACCAAACTAGGCACCGATTACAATCTAAGTTTGCCCCAGCATCTCCTAGTGAGTTGAACTAAGTAAACATTCAATTACAGTGAAACCCTCTTAAAAATGTCAAAATTACATGGTAAATAGATATTTTTTAAATAAATTAGAAAAAGATTACTACAGTGAAACCCTCTTAAGAAGTTCTCTCTTAAGACGTTTCGTGGCTTAAGAAGTTTAGTGTTTTCGGTCCCTCGGCTCAAAGTTGGCCTAATTTTTCCCACATATAAGGTTTTCCTGCTTAAGAAGTTTGTTTATTCCGGTCCCTTGGAAAACTTCTTAAGAGGGTTTCACTGTAACTAATGAGAGACGTTACAATCAGGGCTGGATTAAACATATCGGAGCGCTAGGCAATGTACGTCTCGGGGCCCCTTTAACCGATGCGGGGCCCCTAGGCAGTTGCCTACACTGCCTTATGGAGAGAATGGCACTGGATGTAGCAGTAAGTGTGCAAACAATGCATTCAGATTTGATCAATATTGACGATATTTAGATTTTCCTTGGGATCTCTGAGCTATTACCCCGTGCTTGAAGAATTAATTTCTCAGGGCGCGGGTTGCCCACACTGCCTTATGGATAATACAGCCCTGGTCCTCTGGGAGGCTGTCTGTAAACAATTAAAGAAATTTACAATTATGTATTTGTAAATGCTACAAAAATCAACCTGTAAAAAACAATGTTTTTTTACCATAATACATCTATTTTCAATTTTATACCTATTTGTGTCGTCTATTAGGCCGGCAATAAACCAAATTCAAAGATTTCTTTATTTGGCTGAGGATTGAACCTACCTGCCCAGGGACTGGTGCTGTAAATTTTTTAAAACTTGTAAAAATGAGAATTGTCATCAAGATAGAGTTCAGCTCGATCGGATGTCGGGAAGTGGTTTAATTTCCACTTTCAAGATTAGCATTCATTCATTCACAAAAACAGAATCGAATTTCAAATATGTAGAAGTATTTAAAAGTAGCAATAAATATAATATGGATTACATTTGTACTTAAAGATGAATGGATTGTAAGTAAAGTCCCGTCACTCACATAGACTGTAACATAGGGGCACCAGTAAGTCCGTAGTAGCCGGTGCGATGAGTCTGCTCATCCAGTGGGTACTGATCTCGATTTCCATGAACTGGTCATGCATCATGCATACAGAAGAGTGAAGAAGCAGGAATCCAGGGAAAGCAAATTCAAGTTCTGTGTGAAGTTCCGCAGAGATGGTCAGGCAGGCAGAAGGAAAACGAGTAACTGTTGGTGGTCCATACTAGATTGGTGTTGCACCCTACACTAGTAGTGGAGGGTTTGATGTGGCCCTATTTTTTAGTGAGCAAATGTTTCGTGGGTTGTTACCTCCGGCACAACTCAAGAGGCGGGGGTTGCAATTTTAGCGGCTGCTCTTTTCTTCGCACTCCTTCCGTCGACCACAACCACCTCCCTCCAGCTATTTTATTAAAATAAACAAATAAGGATTCAAACATGTTCACGGGTCCCCAGCCTGACATTGTTCAGGGGATATCAAATATTGTCTAGACTTACATTATGACCGGTCAGTGGATGAGTGGGCATAGCGCTTGGGTCCCACCCGGGCGTCGCATGTTCGATTCCTCGGCTGGCTAAGTCCTCCATCACAACACAAGTAACATTTTCGGCTTTCTGTGGTGGTAGTAGGAGATTTTCAAACATTGTTGGGCTATTCGTAACCCAGGAATGTTTGTCTTTCTTTTTAAAAAAATTAAAAATATATATAAATTATTTTGTGTGAGCTAATTATGCAAAATGGAGTTTGGCCTATCTTGCATTATTATTTATTTGGAAATGTTATAGGCCGAACTCCCGTAATATAACTTAAACATAACATCCATCCTCCTCGTAGATTATCCATAAGATAACGTACATTTTCGATAAATTAAACACGTTTTATTTATTTAAAAAGTCTGAGTTTACTATTATTTTTTCTTTATAGTAATACCTTACAAGAGTCTCAGCTGCGTCCGTCTGGAGCCAGTGAGACTATGGCATTGGGGTATGTTGTGAGGCTGAAGGTAGTGGGTAAGGGAAGAGGAAGGTGGGGAAGTACCTGGCTATTCAGATCTGGTCACCAAACACGGCTAATGCCATTTCAAGTAACGTTTCAATTCTCCATGGTATTCTTATACCTTACATTATTTTATTGTGAAATAACACAAATTATTCAAATAAAATTTATTTTCTCACGCCGGGATTCGATCCCACGACCTTTGGATTGCGAGTCAAAAGCCTTACCGCTAGACTACGCCGGCCGTCAATGTGTTGTCTCTTTTTAGTGTCAATATTTTTCAATTCATCGAGTTTCAAATAACAACGGTGCAAAAGAAGTTACAAAATCGTGGGGTACTACAACAACTAGGTAACTCCGAAATCAGCATTTTTGAGTTAACACTTTACAAACATTATTCTATTTCTTCATCTATGAATGCTACAAACAAAAAAGATGTAACGCATTGGAATCATCAAGTTATTTGAATATGTTTTTTGTGGGTATCTCCAAAAAACGGTATTGGTTAATTCTATTTTTAGTAACCTAAATATTTTTACTTATTAAATTTGGGAGGTGGGTATGGGTACCGCCGCCCCGGGAACCATTTATTGTACAACCACCACCTTTGCCATAATAGGCCACCCCAAGTGGCTCGCTACATTTGGTGACTTAACATGGGTGCCCGGTTTCATGAGGTGAGGATTTTCCAGGTCTTGGTGGCGGATGCATCTGCCCACCTACTGCGTGGCGGGTCGGATTCGGAGAGACTAGTTGAGGGTGACCTTTTTACCTCTCCAGCAGGACTCTCTGGATCCATCGCCTTCCACCGCATTGGAAGGGATAGATTCAGAAGACCGTCACTTATGGACACACTGATCTCCAGATTCCTACCCACCCTTCATCCTTTTTTCCTTTCCAGATCTTCCTCTCATTCATTTCCTTAAAAAAACTTCCCACAATGCATCCTAAAAGTTGTTACAGGCCCTGAGGGGAACTGTTTTTTTTTTTTTTTTTTTTTTTTTTTTTTTTTTTTTTTTTTTTTTTTTTTTTTTTTTTTTTTTTTTTTTTTTTTTTTTTTTTTTTTTTTAAGGGCCTCCTGTATGGAGCTAAAAAAATTCAAATAGGCAACTAGACTTAGCTGGTTGTTGCATTTTTGTATGTAACAACTAGCTAAGTCATTTCATTTTTTGTAAATAAATAGGTACATTAAAAAATGATTATCATTTTTCTAATTTCCAAAATATAAGTATACATAATGTGATCAGACATTCCGTTTTCACCGGGATAGTCCCGTTTTTTTATACAGCGTGTCCCGTTGTCCCCGAACACAGTTTCTGGGCGCCCATTTTCGAAAAGAAAGAAACTCACAGTAGAATTTTTAAAAATATAAAAAATTACTCAAATACATTGATATATTATACATAGATGAGACCATTAGCGAATAAATTGGTTCAACGGAATCGTAGGTTAGTACCTCCATTTCTCTATTAGTACAACAACAACTACAACCGTCGACCGTGGCTGGCATGTGACGTATCAAAGTAGGATGGAAAAGGATGAAACCATGGGCTTGAGTAAAAGGAAAGGACGGTCTGACGGCCGAGCCTTTCGACGCGGTGGCATTAGCCATGCTAATTTTAGTAAAAAACATTTTTACTGTAACATTTTGCTTTATTTCATTTATTAGAAAAAAAATCTCTTTAAATTTTAAACAAGGGTCTAGAGTGAGTGGTTTGGTATATTTATGGGTCTAGAATTCCAATAGTCCATGCGATTGGTAGCTGCAATTGCAATCTAGCCTGTTTCACAGAGCTCTTGAAGCGATTTTTTGCAAAAACAGCGCAATTAAAGTTTATTACTATTTGTAACGGACGTGTTACATATCCTCGTATGTTCTTTCAACGAAAAACATCCTTGGCGGTATCCTCTACAGTTCAGTGGTCATTTTTTGGGATTTCGCTCGAAAACCAGAAATCCCGCTTGGCCACTAAACTCGTTAGTACCGTACCGCCGGCGATCTTTTTCGTTGAAAATATTTTATGTTTGTTTTCCAATTAGAATTTAAAAGTTATTCTAATTGTAATATTGTTTTAATAAAATACTTTCATTTTTATATGTACAATGCCCCCGGTGCAACAAATAAACGCTATCATGCTCAGGTTGCCACCGGGGACATTTTTCAACTTATCATTTCACTTGTATTTTTTATGTTTCCTTTTTTTTTGACATATTGTTAATTATTTTTAGCTACGATCCTTGTAGGATAATGAAACTAAGAAATTTCATTCCGCAGTCCTACAAGGCATCGAGGGAAAGAGAGCCTGAGTCTCTAGCCCTTAAATTACTCAAACTAGGGCAATAAATGACCCTCAAAAAACACTTAGAAAAATTTCGGTAAAAATACGTTTTTCCGATTTTAAAAATCCAGGTGCCCCGTAAGATGGTGAAACAAACAGGTTTCATTAACACATCTTACGGGGGACCTCGTAAAAATAACATTGTAACTGTAAATAACCAGATATTCAGCCAAACGGCAAATCAATTTATATTTTATGCGATTTAGCTCAAAAATGAGCCAAACGTCTCTAACTAAAAATCTAGCAATAGACAATTGGTTTATTTCATGATTACTGTATAATAACGAACACATATGTACACAATTAACTCTGTAGAATTATTATAAAAAACACATTTTAAGCGACCGCCTTCAACGGTGACACCGGCAAAATAGGGTGCCCACATAATGGCCGCCCTATTTATACCATTTGGTCTGAGGACGAAAACCCCTCCACTTTTTGTAAAAAACACTGTCCGAACGCTGTCGGGTACAAGTGCCCTTTATATACCATGCCAATTTTAAAATAAATCAGGTTCGGTATTTACCATATTACAATTTTCAATGGTTTGTGCTTCGTTATCAAACCCACATTGTTTGTGACGCCACCGGTTCTCTCCAAAAGTTTGTTTTGTGGTTATTATATAACCCACAGTGACGTGTTTTCACCCCAAAAGCGTGGCCCCGTCCGGTCTATGCCACACGCGTGTGTAAAACAATCCCTCAGTGTGTGCTCTTTAATGTACAGTAACTCAGTTTAGTGTTAAATAAAAAAAAAAAACCTCAGTGCTGTTTTTGTGTACAAGTTAAAAAACCTGGCCCACCCTGTTCGAGGGACGCGCAAAATACTTCCGTGCCTCGTTTACCAAGATGGAAGAGTATATGCTAGAATTAAAAAAGCTTGACCCTCCAATATCCGTGCTTGAACAATACCTCAGTACACTAATAAAGCCGAATAAATTCAGTGTCCCGCCGATTCCACCTTTCAACTCCGAACCTAGCGCATCAGACGACACCATCGCCGCCCTCAACACGCCTCTTCCGATCGCCTCCTCCTCGGATTTCCCCCCCCTCTGGATCACCCCCAACCCTACCCACCACGACAGAAAACGCAAAGCCCCTAACACGCCCCCACCAAAATCCCAGACACCTACCTCAAACCGATTCTCCCCGCTAGAACAAAATGACACCGAGACTGTGACAAACTCCGACACAAACCCAACTGACGGTCTCGAGAACACTCGAGACCAGACCGACAATACTGCCCCCAGACCCCGCCCCATCAAAATTCCCCCCATAATTATAAAATCTGACAAAAATTGGAACTTTTTGAGACGCAAGCTGGAGGATGCGGGCGTAAACATCGCCAACGCAAAAGCCATCCCCCAGGGTATTGTCCTCCACACCAGGGACTCCTCCAGCTTCCGTCTCGCGACCAAACTGCTACAAGAGGACAAAACCGACTTCCATACCTTCCAACTGTCCGAGGACAAAACGACCAAAGCCGTCCTTAGGGGCATCCCTACCACAATCTCCGAGGAGGAGATAAAACTTGAACTGCTCGACATGACCCTGCCCGTCATCTCCGTCACCCGCATGCGATCAGGGCCGGACCGCACAAACGTCCCCATGGTCCTGGTCCAGTTGAGCCATGGAGAAGCTGGCCAGCAAATTTTCGGTCTACAATCCATCTTCCACCTCAAGATCAAAGTGGAATACCTGGATAAGAAATCAGCCCCCACACAATGCCACAGATGTCAACACTTCGGGCACTCCGCCAAGGGATGCAACCTCCCCCCCCGCTGCGTAAAGTGCACATTAGGACATTTTACAGCGGAATGCACAAAGCGGAGGGAGGATGGCCCTGCCACCTGTACAAACTGCGGCGGACCTCACCCCGCCAACTTCAAGGAGTGCCCGAAGCGCCCCGCCGACCCTACACCCGTCGCTCGCCGAACTGAGGTACGCCCCCAAGTCACCTTCAACTCCCGCCCCACCTCCCACCACACCTCCTACGCTCAGGCTGCAAGCCCGAACCAGCCTACCCAACCCACCCCCCCACCCCCAGGCCCCCAAGCCACCCCCACCCCTACATCAACCCCCTTTAATATATTTGATTTCTTTAAAAACATTAATTTTTCCAGGATCGGCGAATTCATCGCCGACCTCATCCCTAAATTCACTTCTGCCTCTTCCACGTCAGATTACCTCTCCATCATTTTCACAGCAGCCCCTCAATTCTTCGCTCTCTTTACCGTCTAAATGGCTAACTCTGCTACTATGTCCTCCGCGCTGCGCTTGGCCTTCTGGAATGCGAACGGTCTCACAAAGAGCTTACAGGAGCTTAAATTATTCACTAATACACACAATCTCGATGTACTTCTCATAAACGAAACACACCTAAACCCGTCAACAACACCAAAAATTGCAAACTATACACTGTACCGAAACGACCGATTACACTCACGAGGTGGTGGCACAGCCATCTTCGTGAAAACTAAACTCGCACACAAACACAACATCACCCCCACGCTTTCATCCATAGAGAGTACCTCGATAACCCTTTTTACCAAGCAAGCTGGCCCTTTGAGAATTAATTCAATATATAATCCACCACAAAAGACTTTGCAAAAGTCTGATCTTGAATTACTTCTCGAAGGACAAACGCCTACTATTCTGATGGGAGACTTCAACTCGAAGCATCCAAATTGGAATAGCAGGCGCGCAAACGCCAATGGTAGAATCCTCCTCGAATTCTCCAAATCCCACCCTGACCTAGTCGTCGCAGGCCCTGTGGATCCCACACATTTCTCCGCCCAGGGCCACCCACCCGACGTACTAGACATCGCAATTTTTAACAAATCACCCTGGATGTACTGTATCGAATCTATCAACGACCTCGACTCCGACCACAACCCCGTGTTGCTAACTCTCAATAAATTCTTAGACCCCTCCCCCCCCTTGCCCTCAAAAAAAACCGATTGGACATATTTTTCACAGATAGTCGGGGATAAATTATCCATAAATCACTCCCTCCAAAACTCGGCCGAACTCGACTCAGCGGTTGACACATTCGCCGAGACAATAATGTCCTCAGTAAATGAAGCCTCAAAAACCCTCCCGGAGCGCTATCAAAATCTCAAAGAAAACCTCCCAAACACAATTAAAGAGTTAATTAAAACAAAAAATAATCTTCGCCGCCACTGGCAAAAAAATCAGAATCCCAAAGTCAAAACCAGTATAAATCGCCTTCAAGCCCTCATTAGGAAAAAACTAACTGAGCATTCAAACACCACTTGGAACATGAAAATTCAAGAGATAAATCCACAGGATGGCTCCCTGTGGAAACTATCCAAAAACCTCAAATCTACCCCCTCACCGAACCACCCCATTCACGCCGAAAACGGCCTCGTATTCGACGACCTAGAAAAAGCGGAGGCGTTCGCCGACAGTCTAGAAAAACAATTCAGCCCCAGCTTCAAACACGCCAACCTCGATCACATTGCAGATGTCAACCGCCAAGTAAATAGTATATTTAACTCACTCCCCCCTACAAATATCCACTTCACTACCCCGGCCGAAGTCATAAGTGCTATCAAAGGCCGTAAAAACAAGAAAGCTCCCGGCCCGGACGGCGTCACAAACTTCGCTCTTAAAGCCCTCCCCCCAAAAGGAATCCTAGCAATAGTCAATCTTATAAATGCCGCCCTCAGACTGCGCTACTTCCCCAAAAGTTGGAAGCACGCCCACGTCATCGTTCTCCCGAAACCGGGAAAAAACCCCCTCTTCTGTGAAAACCATCGCCCAATTAGTCTCCTGTCAAACATCGGTAAAATTTACGAAAAAATTCTCCTCACCAGGCTCCTAAAGCATATTCACGAGGTATCCACACTACCTGATGAGCAACACGGTTTTAGATCTCAACATTCCACCCTCCACCAGCTCCTCAGAGTCACGGAACACATCATAGATGGTTTCAATACCCAGCGATCAACTGGCGCCATTTTCTTGGATATCGCCAAAGCCTTCGATAAGGTATGGCTATACGGCCTACTTCTCAAACTCCACAACACAGGCATCGACCCCCAATTGCTCGGTGTCTTAAAATCATTTCTCCACCGGCGTACTTTCCAAGTAAAATACAAAGGTGCTCTCTCCAAAATTAGATTCATGACAGCAGGTGTCCCCCAAGGCTCCTTGCTGTCCCCCGTCCTTTTCAATATCTACACACACGATATTCCCCTCTCAGAAGACCATAATTCACTGAAAGCTCTGTACGCAGACGATACAACGGCAATGGTCAGATACAGTTCACCCAGGATGATTACTCACCGCCTACAAGAAAATATAAACAGCCTCCAAGAATTTTATGACCTGTGGCGTATAGACGTCAACCCCTCAAAGAGCGTGGCGATCTTCTTCTCACGAAGAAGAATCGGCTCGACTCCAGTGGGCGTTGTGACGATGTACGGACAGGTCATACCTTGGCAGAATACTGCAAAATATCTTGGAGTCACACTAGACACAAAACTCACATGGACACCTCATATCAAAAATACACTCACAAAAGCCAGGAGCATCTCTGGAGCTTTATACCCACTACTACATACAAACTCCAAAACATCCCTCCAAAACAAACTCCTTTTATATAAATCCCAAATTCGTCCCGCCATCACATACGCCTCCCCAATTTGGGGGACAGGCAACACCAAGAGACTCGAACAATTCCAGAACGCTGCGCTCAGAAGATATACCAAAAGCCCTTGGTTTGTCCGAAATAGTATAATTAACTCAGGCACGAAAATCCCCCCACTAAAAACGCACATAGTAGATTTAGCCAAGACGTTTTTCTCTAAACTCGCTTCAAATTCGAACCCAAGCATCTCCCGTCTCGGGCATATAAGACCCGGTGACCCCCCCACCTACCCCTTACCTGTATCCATCACACATCCCCCCTGATGTGTGGGCTCTAATAAAAGAAAAGTAAGCGCAACCAGATATACAAAAAATATAGTATTACATAAAATCTAAAATACCTACAGACAAAAAATAAATAATAATAAAATAAAATTCTTTCAAACCATTAAAAAAAAAAAAAAAAAAAAATACAAAAAATTTAGTATTTCAAAGTCCTTAATGTTGCCAAAGGCAGCCCACACATCGGGTAGAAAAAAACCATCCTTCAGGTGACTACAAACCACAGTTCGCGAGAAAAAGGGTGTAACGGACGTGTTGTCGTCCTTACAAGACTGTAAATTTATGAGGGCACCGGTGGCTGTGCACGCCTTCCCTTTTGTGCGCCAATGATGATGATGATGCTGGCCTCCCTACATCCAGTGGGTAGTGGCCCTGGATTCGCCTAGTTTCTGCCTGGGCCTGGTTGCCTTGGGAGTACCCAGAGTTAGGGCCGGCTGTAGCGGCAGGCACCAGGCACTCGTCCAGGCAGAACTTCAGCAGGAGGCAGGACTTCCAGTGGTAGGAAGTAGTAAAACAAGAAGAGTAGAATTGAACTTGAACTGAACACAACATATTTATTTTGGAAATTGGCATGTTATATAAGGGGTACTTGTACCCGACAGCGTTCGGACAGTGTTTTATACAAAAAGTGGAGGGGTTTTCGTCCTCAGACCAAATGGTATAAATAGGGCGGTCATTATGTGGGCACCCTATTTTGCCGGTGTCACCGTTGAAGGCGGTCGCTTAAAATGTGTTTTTTATAATAATTCTACAGAGTTAATTGTGTACATATGTGTTCGTTATTATACAGTAATCATGAAATAAACCAATTGTCTATTGCTAGATTTTTAGTTAGAGTTGTTTAGCTCATTTTTGAGCCAAATCGCATAAAATATAAATTGATTTGCCGTTTGGCTGAATATCTGATTATTTACAGGTACAGTGTTATTTTTACAAGGTCCCCCGTAAGATGTGTTAATGAAACCTGTTTGTTTCACCATCTTACGGGGCACCTGGATTTTTAAAATCGGAAAAACGTATTTTTACCGAAATTTTTCTAAGTGTTTTTTGAGGGTCATTTATTGCCCTAGTTTGAGTAATTTAAGGGCTAGAGACTCAAGCTCTCTTTCCCTCGATGCCTTGTAGAACTGCGGAATGAAATTTCTTAGTTTCATTATCCTACAAGGATCGTAAGTTAAAATATTTAACAATATGTCAAAAAAAAGGAAACATAAAAAATACGTTTGAAATTATAAATTGACAAATGTCCCTGGTGGCAACCTGAGCATGATAGCGTTTATTTGTTGCACCGGGGGCATTGTACATGGTAAAATGAAAGTTTTTTATTAATACAATATTACAATTAGAATAACTTTAAATTCTAATTGGAAAACAAACATAAAAATATTTTCAACGAAAAAGATCGCTGGCGGTACGGTACTAACGAGCTCAGTGGGCAAGCGGATTTTTGGATTTCCAGCGAAATCTCAAAAAATGACCACTGAACTGTAGAGGATACCGCCAAGGATGTTTTTCGTTGAAAGAACATTTGAGGGTACGTAACACGTCGGTTACACTCCCCCCGTGCAGCTGTGCTGTACTAGTCATAACGACGTGTAGTAGGATGAGTAGGTGAAGCTGCATTGGTAGACGCGGGCGGCAGGATCACAGCGAGCTTCACGGCAGGTCGGACGTAGACTCTGGTTCTCGGCAGGTCGAACGTAGACTCTGGTTCTCGTCTGGGTCCCGGCGGTCCTTACTTGGTCGTCTTCAGCAGGGATGGTGTCAAGGACTCGGCCGTGTGTCCGGCTGATGTGGGTCCATGACAACCATGACACGGGGTCCATGACAACCATGATGGGGTTGACGGACTCCCCCCGTGTGAGGAGCGCCACTTCCTTGATAGTGGCACTGCTGGAGCAGGACGGATTCGTCTTCGCTGCGCCGATGAGGAGCACCACGTCTATGACAGTGGCACTGCTGGAGCAGGACGGATTCGTCTTCGCTGCGCCGATGAGGAGCACCACGTCTATGACAGTGGCACTGCTGGGGCAGGACGGGCTCATCTTCACTGCGCCGATGAGGAGTACCACGTCTATGACAGTGGCACTGCTGGGGCAGGACGGGCTCGTCTTCACTGCGCCATTGAGGAGTACCACGTCCTTGACAGTGGCACTGCTTGGGCAGGACGGGCTCGTCTTCACTGCGCTATTGAGGAGCACCACGTCTATGGCAGTGGCACTGCTGGGGCAGGACGGGCTCGTCTTCACTGCGCCATTGAGGAGTACCACGTCCTTGACAGTGGCACTGCTGGGACAGGACGGGCTCGTCTTCACTGCGCCATTGAGGAGCACCACGTCTATGGCAGTGATACTGCTGGGGCAGGACGGGCTCGTCTTCGCTGCGCCGTTGAGGAGCACCACGTCTTTGACAGTGGCACTGCTGGGGCAGGGCGGGCTCGTCTTCACTGCGCCTATGAGGAGCACCACGTCTATGACAGTGGTACTGCTGGGGCAGGACGGGCTCGTTGTTGCTGCGGGATGTGGTTGGTCATCCATCTGAGGTAAGGGCGGCCCGGGACCAGAAGGTCCAGGCGGCAGTGAGGACCACTGCTCTGGCAGCGGAGCGGATCCGGCAGCTGTTCTCTGCTGATCGGCTGGCTGTCTTTGATGGAGCAGAGGTGAGGGCGGCCCGGGACCAGAAGGTCCAGGCGGCAGTGGGGACCACTGCTCTGGCAGCGGAGCGGATCCGGCAGCTGTTGTCTGCTGGTCGGCTGGCTGTCTTTGATGGAGCAGAGGTGAGGGCGGCCCGGGACCAGAAGGTCCAGGCGGCAGTGAGGACCACTGCTCTGGCAGCGGAGTGGATCCGGCAGCTGTTGTCTGCTGGTCGGCTGGCTGCCTCTGGTGGAGCAGAGGTAAGGGCGGCCCAGGGCCAGAAGGTCCAGGCGGCAGTTAGGACCACTGCTCTGACAGTGGAGCGGATCCGGCAGCCGTTGTCTGCTGGTCGGCTGGCTGCCTCTGGTGGAGCAGAGGTAATGGCGGCCCGGGACCAGAAGGTCCAGGCGGCAGTGAGGACCAATGCTCTGGCAGCGGAGCGGATCCGGCAGCTGTTGTCTGCTGGTCGGCTGGCTGCCTTTGATGGAGCAGAGGTGAGGGCGGCCCGGGACCAGAAGGTCCAGGCGGCAGTGAGGACCAATGCTCTGGCAGCGGAGCGGATCCGGCAGCTGTTGTCTGCTGGTCGGCTGGCTGCCTCTGGTGGAGCAGAGGTACGGGCGGCACGGGGCTGGAAGGTCCAGGCTGCATCCATCTTCCCCGGAGTCGCCAAGCTTCTTTTTGGCCCGGATCTGTGTGGCCAGTTGACTCCAGGATTGCATCAGTTTTGGAAGGCGCTGAAGTTGCGGCTTCTGGTGATGCGTACTTCTGGTTTTCCAGAGGTACAGGTCCAACAGGCATCTCACGTACAGCTTCTGGTTGCCTTGTATTGTGCAGAGGCAAGGGCGGTACGGGGCCGGAAGGTTCAGGTTGCAGCCATCCAAAGTTCCCATTGTAATGAGGGGGTTGCAGCGCGGGGCCTCCAGGCCCTGGCTGCGCCGGTAATGCGTACCTCTGGTTTACCAGAGGCACAGGTCCGACGGGTATCTCTCGTACGGCTTCTTGTTGCCTTGAATTGTGCAGAGGCAAGGGCGGTACGGGGCCGGAAGGTCCAGGTTGCAGCCATCCAAAGCTCCCATTGTAATGAGGGGGCTGCGGCGCGGGGCCTCCAGGCCCTGGCTGCGCCGGTGATGCGTACCTCTGGTTTACCAGAAGCATAGGTCCGACGGGCATCTCTCGTACGGCTTCTTGTTGCCTTGAATTGTGCAGAGGCAAGGGCGGTACGGGGCCGGAAGGTCCAGGCTGCATCCATCCGGGGCCCCCATCAGAGTGAGGGGGCTGCGGCGCGGGGCCTCCAGGCCCTGGCTGCGCCGGTGTTGCGTACCTCTGGTTTACCAGAAGCACAGGTCCGACGGGCATCTCTCGTACGGCTTCTTGTTGCCTTGAATTGTGCAGAGGCAAGGGCGGTACGGGGCCGGAAGGTCCAGGTTGCAGCCATCCAAAGCTCCCATTGTAATGAGGGGGCTGCGGCGCGGGGCCTCCAGGCCCTGGCTGCGCCGGTGATGCGTACCTCTGGTTTACCAGAAGCACAGGTCCGACGGGCATCTCTCGTACGGCTTCTTGTTGCCTTGAATTGTGCAGAGGCAAGGGCGGTACGGGGCCGGAAGGTCCAGGCTGCATCCATCCGGGGCCCCCATCAGAGTGAGGGGGCTGCGGTGAGGGGTGCCTCTGGTTTATCAGAGGCACAGGTCCAACGGGCATCTCTCGTACAGCTTCTTGTTGCCTTGAATTGTGCAGAGGCAAGGGCGGTACGGGGCCGGAAGGTCCAGGGTGCATCCATGATGCTTGTAGTTGCCAAGGTTCTCCTTGGTCCGGATGTCCATGGCTGGTTGGCTCCGAGGCAGTACTCGCTGCGACGAATTGTGCCAGCCCTGCGGCACCGGGTTGTGCCAGCCCTGCAGTACTGGGTTGTGCCAGCCCTGCGGCGCCGGGTTGTGCGGGCCCTGTCGAATCTTTTGCCGGCAGGATCCCAGCACGGGGTTGTGCAGGCCCTGTCGCATCTTGTGCCGGCCCTACACGGGTTTGTAGTTGAAGGGCTGCATTCAGCCAATCAATACGTTTTTGTTGGCTGCGCAGCTGTCGTTGCAGCTGGCGCAGCGTGTCCTCAATAAATGTAGAGGGTGGTGTTCGCTCATTGTTGCTCTCTTCTGTGGAGCGTGCCATCTCAGTAGTAGAGCTTGGCGGGGGCACGAGCGTGGGCACTCGTGGCAACAGGTGTGGTGTCAGCCCTGGCATGAGACGCGGCATCAGGCGTGACATGGTATCAGGCGTGGCATCTAGGCGTGACGTCAAGCGTGGCATGTAGGCATGGCATCAGGCGTGGCATTAGCCCTAGCATGAGGCGTGGCATCAGGCGTGGCATCAGGCGTGGCATTAGACGATACGTCAGGCATGGCACGTAATCCACGTAGCAGGCGTGACCTCGGGCGTGACGTCAGGCGTGGCATTAGGGCGTGACGTCAGGCGTGGCGTGAGGCGTAGCTTCAGGCGTGATGTGACATCAGGCGTGGCATGAGGCGTGATGTCAGGCGTGGCACGTAGTCGTGGCTCAGGCGTGGCATTAACCCTGGCATGAGGCGTGGCATCAGGCGTGACCTCAGGCGTGGCACGTAGGCGTGGCGTCAAGCATGGCATTCAGACGATACGTCAGGCATGGCATGTAGGCGTGGCATCAGACGTGACAATAGCCCTAGCATGAGGCGTGACATCAGACGTGGCATTAGCCCTGGCATGAGGCGTGGCATCAGGCGTGGCATTTAGGCGTGATGTCAGGCGTGGCATCTAGGCGTGACGTCAAGCGTGGCATGTAGGCATGGCATCAGGCGTGGCATTAGCCCTAGCATGAGGCGTGGCATCAGGCGTTAGACGATACGTCAGGCATGGCACGTAATCCACGTAGCAGGCGTGACCTCGGGCGTGACGTCAGGCGTGGCATTAGGGCGTGACGTCAGGCGTGGCGTGAGGCGTAGCTTCAGGCGTGATGTGACATCAGGCGTGGCATGAGGCGTGATGTCAGGCGTGGCACGTAGTCGTGGCTCAGGCGTGGCATTAACCCTGGCATGAGGCGTGGCATCAGGCGTGACCTCAGGCGTGGCACGTAGGCGTGGCGTCAAGCATGGCATTCAGACGATACGTCAGGCATGGCATGTAGGCGTGGCATCAGACGTGACAATAGCCCTAGCATGAGGCGTGACATCAGACGTGGCATTAGCCCTGGCATGAGGCGTGGCATCAGGCGTGGCATTTAGGCGTGATGTCAGGCGTGGCACGTAGGCGTGGCTTCAGGCGTGATGTGTCATCAGGCGTGGCACGCAAACGTGGCGTCAAGCATGGCATTCAGACGATACGTCAGGCGAAGGCTCAGGCGTGGCATCTAGGCGTGGCGTCAGGCGTGACGTCAGGCGTAGCGTCAGGCGTAGCGTCGGGCGTAGGCTCAGGCATGGCATCCAGGCGTGGCGTCAGGCGTAGCATCAGGCGTGACCTCAGGCGTGGCTTCAGACGTGGCATTCAGGCGTGACGTCAGGCGTGGCGTGAGGCAGCTTCAGGCATGATGTGACATCAGGCGTGGCATCAGGCGTGGGCGTGGAGTGCAGCTGATCCGGCTCGAAGGACCACTTGTAACGGACGTGTTGTCGTCCTTACAAGACTGTAAATTTATGAGGGCACGGAGTGTTGACACGGAGGACATCGCGGCTGACCTCACTGAACAAGGCTTCCCCCCGGTGAAGGTCGTCAGGATGACTACAGCCTCGACCGAGTATCCTATTTACCTGGCCAACTTCGATAAGGAAGTGAATATGGGCCAGCTGAGAGCGGCAGTGAAGTACCTGTGCCACTGCAGAATACGCCTCCAGAAGCACAGGAGCAATCACCTCCAACATGGGACGCAGTGTTATCGCTGCCAAAACTTCGGGCACGGATCCCGAAACTGCGCCCACACCGCGAGGTGTGTGAAGTGCTTGGTGGAGCACGCCTCGGCCGAGTGCCCCAAGACCACCAGGGACGAGCCCGCCGCGTGCTGCAACTGCGGAGGCCCCCATCCCGCCAACTTCAGAGGCTGCCCGAAGAGGGTCGCCTACGTCGCCTCGCTCCAGCAGCACCAGCGACAGCCCCAACGTCAGGCCCCAGGAGCCAGCAGGCCACAACCTCAGGCGCAGCAGGCGCCGAGGACAGATGGACGCAGCTGGGCCAACGTAGCCGGCGGAAGGAGCGAGGAGCGACACGAGGAGCAGCCCCGCTCACAGCCCCGCACGCAGCCCCGCACGCAACAGCCCGCAGGAGAGGCTAGAAGCGATGCCCAACTGATGATGGCCCTGCTCGAGGGACTAGATCGCCTGCGACCGGAGCTGGCCGCAGCTTCCAGCGAAGCTGCGAGAGCCTGGATCCTTATGGGTCTCATCACGTCCACCATCAATGTCTGATCCCGAGATGGTGAACGTTCTCCTGTGGAATGCCCACAGCATCCGCTTCAAGACCGACGAACTGCTCGCTCTGACAAACAATACTGACATTGACATTTTTCTCATTACAGAGACCTTTTTAAAACCTGACATACCCCTGAGAGTGCCCGGCTTCGAAGTACATCGAGATGACCGACTGGAGGGCGCAGGTGGAGGCACCGCCATATTCGTTCGTCAAACCATAACATCTACAAGAATCCCTACTCCGAAGCTGAAGCATACTGAAGCCACAATTATCGAAGTCACCATAGAGGATAGAGCGCATACCATCATCGCCGCCTACTGCCCCAAACTTCTGGTAAGAGAAGATTTAGATAAATTACTTAATTTGCGCCCCATTGTTGTTTTAGGAGGAGACCTCAATGCCAAGCACAATTATTGGAACAACTACCGAGGCAACGCGAATGGGAAAACGCTCTTTTCACATATGCAGACGCACAACTACACGATAATGGCTCCGGACAAACCGACTCACTATCCAACATACGCAAAGTATCCAAGTACTCTAGATATCGTACTTGAGAAAAACGCCAAGACCATCTCGCCACTGCGTACGCTGGATGAGTTATCATCAGATCACCTGCCCGTGAGCTTCAGTATTGGAGGGACGACTTCAAGGAGCCCCAGAAAATGGCGAAATTACAAGGAGGCCGACTGGGAAGGATTCAAGAAAGAGATTAACGAACGAATATACCTATCGTCGGCAACCCTGCGCTCGAAGGAAGAAATCGACGAAGCCGCAAGCACTCTGACCGAAATCATCCAACTTGCACAAGACAACTACATACCATACAAAGACGAACAGACTTTTACGATCAAGCTTCCCGAGTATGTCCTATCGCTCATCAAGGAGAAAAATCGCCTGCGGCGCATCTACCATCAAACGCGCGACGGCTACTTCAAAACCGCCTACAACACCCTGCAGCGGGAGATCAAACAAGAAATCACCGATCTCAGACGCGAACTATGGACGAAGAAAGTTACGTCACTCACGCTCAAAGATAACAGCCTGTGGAAAATGGCGAAAGCACTGAGACACGAAGATCACACGATCCCCCCGCTTGAGAAGTTAGACGGCTCAGGGCTGGCACTTTCACTAGAAGAAAAGGCAAACGCGCTCGCCGACGGATTTGAGAGAGCCTACGCAGCCACGGACGGCTTATGTGACCCGGAAACGGATCGACTAGTAGATGAGTCTCTACAACATCTTGATCAAGCAGAGCAGACGGACACCGCCGACATACATTTCTGCACGCCGAGCGAAGTAGCCGTCATTATCAGGCGATTGAAGACAAATAAGGCACCGGGAAGCGATCAAATACATAACATCTTACTCAAACATCTACCGCAGAAAGCAATAATTTTCATCACAAAGCTGTTCAATGCCTGCCTCATCACCGGACACTTCCCCCAAATCTGGAAAACGGCAACCGTGCTGCCCTTCTCGAAGCCTAACAAAGACAAGAGGCAGCCGACGAACTACCGGCCGATAAGCTTATTATCCACACTGAGCAAGGTATTTGAACAGGTGATTCTCAACAGACTTTTACCACATCACGAAGACACATTGCCAGACGAGCAGTTCGGATTCAGGAAAAGGCATTCCACTACCCACCAGCTCTCCCGAGTAGCGGAATTCATCGCAAGAAGATTCAACGAACATCGCTTCACCGCCGCTGCGCTGATAGACTTGGAAAAGGCATTTGACACCGTATGGATCAGAGGGCTACTGCACAAGTTGCACATACTCAACACGCCCATATACCTAACGAGAGTGATACAAGAATACCTAAAGAACAGATCCTTCAAAGTCTTTATCAGAAACGCGCTCTCAACACTACGTGAGATTCCAAAAGGCGTGCCACAAGGGAGTCTACTGGGACCTCATCTTTTCAACATCTTCACACATGATATCCCCCGAGACGAGAGATGCAACTTATCCATATACGCAGACGACGTCAAACTTTACGTTTCCTCGCTGAAAGCAGACATGGCGGCTATATACCTACAGAGGGCGCTCGACGCTCTAGTAGAGTTCTACAAGAAATGGCGACTCAAATTAAATGAGGCAAAGACCGAAGTGATAATGTACACGAGGAAACGAAAAAGAAGAACACCAGACATCAACATCGAAATGGGAGGACACGTCCTAGAATGGAAAGATGAAGTTGTTTACCTGGGCCTGACAATGGACTCACGTCTCAATTGGAAATCTCACATAGCCAAGATACACGCAAGAGCCAGAAAGGCAGTCGGCGCGATGAAGCCCATCTTCAACAGACGAAGTCCGCTGCGTCCCAGAACCAAGCTCCTGATCTACTACTCGCTCATCCGACCGGTACTGACATATGCTATTCCCGTGTGGAGTAGTATTTCTCATACTGACCATATGAAACTACAGACGCTACAAAATCTCTGCATTAAAATCACATACAACACTAGAATCAGAACGAATCTAAAAAGACTACATGCCAGAGAATACATACCGACTTTATTTGAATACACGCACAGACTGACAGACCGATTTTACAAATCTCTGAGACATAGTAAAAATAGACTTATCAAGGAAATCGGTCAATACAATGCACCCAGTGACTTTACTTTCAGATATACACACAGACTACCCAAACATATCCTGATGGACCTGGACCACATCTGGTATGAACCAGATTCAGACGCGGACGACTGAGCGAGCAGTAGGTATTCCTAAACACCAGACCCCCCCCCCAAAACTTATGTTTACATATCTATGTATATATCTATTTAATACTGTATAATATGTATGTTTATGTAAGTTTATTATAAATTTCCCATATAGTATGTATATATATCTCACATAAAAACAGACACACACACCCCTCACCACACAATGCAGGATTTCATATATTGAAATCACTGAAGGCCGACAAGTTTCATGTTGACTTTCGGCCGACTCTTCCCGGATGAGGTTTTTCATGGTTTCCTCATTCCCGAAGGCAAATGCGGAAGAGATCCAAAAAATAAGGACATGACCGACTCCTTCCCACTCCCAACATAACACAAACAGACACGTATGTATGCATGAGCGCCTGCCGGTGGCGTGGCTGCTTGATGATGATGGAGCTTAGCAAAACATGCAATTTTAGTAGGGTTTTTAGATAACAATTTTTCCCTACCGATGAAATACAAGGCCTTTAAGTCTATAATAGCCAGGTAACATTTTAAAATACCCACATGAGGTAAAAATTGCAAGGCGCATATGACGCCGTTCTATTTATAAAGAACATTAACTTTAAATTCAGTAAATTTAAATGATTCATCTCTTCAAGAAACATAAGAATCTAGTAAATGAAATGAAAAAAAATGATTTCGAGCGAAATCTCAAAAAATGACCACTGAACCGTAGAGGATACCGCCAAGGATGTTCTTCGTTGAAAGAACTTTTGAGGGTACGTAACACGTCGGTTACAAAGGGATTGATTTCCCTGTAACTCGTCGTTTTAACAATATGATATTAAATAAATCAGTTCGAGAAAAAATCAGAGAGGAGAGAGCGCAAAGGTTCGATAGGGCACATAGACTCGAGGGTTTGTGTGCGAGGTGACCACGGGTATTAACCTGATTTTCTGGCGGCTTGGCGATCTTTGGTGACCCTGGCCTCGAGATAATCAGGCCAAATAAAAAGGAAGCGCTGTATGGTGGCTGACTGAAGCTTTCAAGTGCCCTAGGGCGCTCGGAGCCGGCAGTCGCCCTCCATTCAGTTCGGCCAACGGAGCCTCAAAAAGTGCCTTTGTTAAGGCAAAACCTGCCTTTTTCAAGGCAAAACAGTCGAACACTCTCCTTTCTGAACAACTGCCTTTCTCAAGGCAAAATTTTGAGCTCAACAATAAGTTCGAGTGAACTCGCCTACGTCATGGCCGCACCATCCGACGCGTCGAGGAAGTCCAAGGGCTCCCTCGAGTTCGTGGACTTCCCCGTTCCATTCGGGGCCATCACGTCCAGGGTCCACGTCAAGACCGGAACCGTGGAGTACATCTTCGCGGCTCCAATCGAGGCTCCCATCCCTCCCCCTCCTACCACTACCGCACCCCTTCCCACCCCGGGGACCAGCTACACTCCCATGGAGGCTGAATGGCAGAGAGCGCCAACATCAAAGCGCTGCCACTCCCCAACCCAACCCACTTCCACCCCATTCCTGTCCCAGAACAGGTATGATAACCTCCCTGAGGTCGGAGACGGAGACGTCTCCGCATACTCTGCTCCTCCTCCCAAGAGACGCCCGACGACGACTAACGTGACTGACAACCACCGACAGGTCACAGCCACCCATGCACCAGGCAGAAAGGGCACACGAGTGCCGCCTGTTATCATGACGATCGGCAGCATGACGCATGGCCAGATCACGGCTGAGATCAAAAAGCATATCGGAAATGCCACCTTCAATTTCCGATACAACAAGGGCGGCACCATCAGCGTCCTCGTGAGCTCTGTCGAAGCTCACACACAACTCACGATTGCCCTGCGTCAGGAAGCCAAGTCCTTCCACACCTTCACGACAGAGACCGAGAAGGTAAAGAAGACCGTCATCAGAGGCCTTCCCAAACTGACAACGGAAGAGATCAGCAATGATCTGAGGGACCAGGGCTTCCCTGCTAAAGCCGTCATAGAGATGACGACCCCAGGGTCAGAATACCCGCTCTACCTGGCCCACTTCGGCCGAGAAACCAACATGGGGCAGCTGCGAGAGGCTGTGCGCTTCATCTGCTTCTGCAGAATATCCATGCGCAAGTACCGAAGCGGACATCTGCAGCACGGCACACAGTGCCACAGATGCCAAAAGTTCGGCCATGGGTCGAGAAATTGCGCCCACCCTGCCCGCTGTGTGAAGTGTGAAGGGACACACGCAACCGGCGATTGCGCCAAGGTCACAAGAGAGCTACCGGCCGCCTGCTGCAACTGCGGAGGCCCTCACCCCGCCAACTACAGCGGATGCCCGAAAAGGGTAGAATATGTGGCAGCCCTACAGCAAAGAGCTAGGGAGAACACCACACAGAGGGCCGCAGAGCCGCGCCAGAGGGCCTCAGAAACACGCCAGCCCCAAACATCGGGCTTCGCAAGCGGCCGGATGAGCTACTCTCAGGCAGCGGGTGGCCAATCCAGGGCTGCGCAAACCCAAGAAGAGCCCCGCAGGGCTGCCCAAAACGACGAGCGTCGTGGGCCAGGGCCCAACACTCAAAGGTCCCAACCTAACATCGCCTCTGATGACGAGGACATCATGTCTCTCCTACGCGGACTCATCAAAATCCGTGGAAGGCTGGCAGCCTGCACAAGCAGGGATGAGAAAATGTGCATTCTCATGGAATTTTTAATGAACACCATCGATGGCTAGCTCGGCCCCAGAGGTTAAGCTCCTTATGTGGAATGCTTGTAGCATTCGACAGAAAGTCGAAGAATTACTTGACCTGGTCAATAGACAACAAATTGACATTATTCTTCTCAGCGAGACGCAGCTTAATGAACAAACCAGATTGAGAGTGCCAGGATTTGACATACATAGGAATGATAGACCACCCGCAGGGGATAGAAGATCACGAACCTCGGGTGGCACGGCGATTCTAACCCGCCAGGGCCTTCTGACAACGAGACTCCCTACGCCTGTACTACAAAATATGGAAGCCACTGTCATCAGGATGGAGATAAAAAACGAAATGCACACCATCATCGCTGCATATTGCCCATCAAACGCAAATAATATCGTGAGAGGCGATCTTGACAAGCTGTTCGCGCTCGGTACAAAAGTACTCATAGCTGGAGACCTAAATTCCAAACACAGGTATTGGAATAACTACAGAGCCAATAAAAACGGAAATATCCTGTTTAAACACCTGGAAAGCCATGACTATCAAGTACTTGCACCGGACAAGCCGACATATTACAGACAGCGAATGAAATATCCAAGCACTCTTGATATTGCGTTGGTAAAAAACATAACAACGACATCTCCCCTGATGACACTGGACGAACTTCCATCCGACCATCTGCCTGTTAGCTTCACAGTGGGCGGCAAAATCACGAGAATAACGAGGACTCAACTTGATTTTAAAAAAGCCGACTGGAAAAGATTCAAAGAGGAGATCAACGCTCAAATATATCTGACATCCGAGACTCTAACCACGACAGCCGAAATCGACGAAGCAGTCGAATCGCTGACCGATATCATACAAAGAGCACGAGACGATTGTATCCCAAAGAAAAAAATCCAGCCCTTTACTGTGAAGCTAACACCGCACATAAAATTCCTGATCACAGAAAAAAACAGACTTCGCCGAATCCATCACAACACCCATGAGAGGTGCTTCAAGACGGCAGTAAACTCTCTGGGAAGGGAAATAAAAGACGAAATAGCGACCCTGAAAAATACTCTGTGGTCAGAGAAAGTAACATCCCTAAGTACGCAGGATAACTCGATATGGAAAATGTCAAAGGCCCTGCGCTATCAGGATAACAGCATCCCGCCTCTCAAGTGGCCCAACTCGACAACCCTGGCACTCTCGGACGAAGAAAAGGCAAACGCCCTGGCCAACGGATTCGAGAAAGCATATCAAACCACCGATGGGATGGAGGACCCGGTTGTAAATGAAACGGTGAACAGAGCACTTGAAGAACTTGAACTCCTCAATCAAACGGATACGGAGGATGTACATCTTTGCACTCCGAAGGAGGTGGCCAGCATTATAAAGCGCCTCAAACAGAAAAAGGCCCCAGGCGAAGACCAAATTACCAATGCCCTGCTAAAACACCTACCGCAGAGAGCGATTATTTTCATAACGAAAATATTCAACGCCTGCCTATTGCTGGGCCACTTCCCGTCATCCTGGAAAAATGCGTGCGTTCTACCGTTTCACAAAGCAAAAAAAGACCGCTCGAATCCGTCATGTTACCGCCCTATCAGCCTGCTGCCCACAATGAGCAAAGTTTTGGAACAAATCATCCTCAATCGATACCTCCCACATCATAACGAAAACAAGACCCTGCCGAACGAGCAATTCGGTTTCAGATGTAACCACTCGACGGTCCACCAACTGACACGTGTCACAGAAGACATTTCGAGAGCTTTCAACACCAAGAGATACGTTGCCATGGCACTACTCGATCTCGAAAAAGCTTTCGACACAGTATGGATGGACGGGCTCATATACAAAATGTATATCACCAACACGCCCTTATACATTATAAGAATAATACGTCAATACCTGAAAAACCGAACGTTCACCGTTAAGGTGGGAGATGCGAAATCATCATCCAGGGGTGTGCCAAAGGGCGTGCCACAAGGAAGTTTACTCGGTCCGCACCTTTTCAACTTATACACCTACGACATCCCTCCACTCGTGAAATGCGAAAAGGCAACCTACGCCGATGACATGAGCCTGTATGCCACATCTGCCAAGGCCGCAATTGCCATTAAAAACCTACAAAAAGGCCTCGACGAAACATCAGCCTATTATAAAAAATGGCGCCTGAAGCTGAATGAGGCCAAAACAGAAGCCATCATGTTCACGCGACGGATTAAAAACAGAATACCGCCAAAGAAAATAATCATGAGTGGAGTTGCGCTCGAGTGGAAACCAGAAGTAAAGTACCTTGGCCTAACCCTGGACACCCGACTAAACTGGAAATCACACCTGCAGAACGCAAAAACCAAAATGCTACAAGCAGCAGGCTCGGTAGGGCCGATCTTCAACAGAAAAAGCCCTCTCGCTGAGAAGAAAAAACTACTTCTATACCTGACACAAATTCGCCCAGCCCTGACTTACGCACTCCCCGTGTGGAGCAATATAGCAAATTCAACCTACAGGAGACTTCAAGTCCTCCAGAATAAATGTATTAAAATCATTTATAATACCCCGAGGTACACCAATCTACAAAAATTGCACGATAGAAAAGAAATCCCGACTCTTCAAGAATATGCATTCCAACTAACTACGCAATTCTATAGAACTCTGAACAAGAATAATCCACTCATCAAAGGGCTGGGCAATTACAAGTCACCAGATGATCTTCCTTTCCGCTACAAACATAGGATGCCAAAACACCTCATACTAAAAATTCCTGAGAGCGAAGACAGCGATGACGAGACAGATGACAACTGACAAGACGCCATTTATACGCAAATACCTACCGACATACTGACCTATACCAACAATACCCGACCTGCCACAACATTCCACATTCCCGCTCGAACAAGCCTTGCACGGTACTGCCGGCCGACCAACACACGCGCACACCATCTGCGCATCCAGTGGCGTAGAGTGGGCGAGTTCACTCGGATTTTTTGTGCTCGATGGGCGTTGGCGTAAAAACCAACGCAGATCGAGCCGAAATTAATGATGTTTTTCTTCCCTCTTTCCTCCACTAGACATAGGCACCAGTACCAGCTCCAAGGACGAGACGCAGACCTGAAGAAATAAAATACTTACATTCAGTAAAAATAAATGTAAAACTCCTTGAATAAAGTTCAGAACTTTTGTTCCATTTTTCCTTTGAAACTTGAGTGAGGTTTTTTATCCAGTAAAGACTTTTTCCTCACGATGACATTAATGTATAATTTAAACTCAGTCAATTAAATACTACCTTCAGAAGGTAATAGTAAAAAGGCCAAATGAGCCGTAATACTAGTTAGCTAGACATGAAAGGGTATTGCAAAGCCCTAGTTAGTTAGAGGATTACGAAAGAATCCGTAGAATCAAAAAAAAAAAAAAAAATCAAATAAATCAGTTCACTTCGACTCTTCAAAACTTGTTTTATTACTTGTTACTTAAGAAGTATTTTCTTCAACACCAGCTGCCTCCCGCCGACTTCTGCCTGTCTTCCGCCCTGGTGCCTACCTCCTCCAGACAAGCCGGCCCTACTCCAGGACACCGCAAGGCGCCAGGCTCAGGCAGAAGAATAGGCACATCCAGTGTCCCTTACTCATCAGACACTGGGTGCAGGAGGCCAGCTTTTATTATTTTACTCATCATACATCCTCATCAGCGTGCACTTAGACCCGGACCTATTTTACAGTTCTTGTAAAGGCGTCACGTCTGTTACACTATTTATTAAGTACCTACCTTTTTTTCGGTGTCCTGGTTTATTATTAAGCACATGGATTATTGGAAGTCTAGCTCCTTAATAAATTAAATAAAATATCTTATACACGACCAGTCAGTGGTTGAGTGGGCATCGCGCTTGGGTCCCACCCGAGCGTCACGTGTTCGATTCCTCGACTGGCTAAGTCCTCCATCACAACACAAGCAACATTTTCGGCTTTCTGTGGTGATAGTAGGAGATTTTCAAACATTGTTGGGTTATTCGTAACCCGGAAATATTTGTCTTTCTTTTAAAAAAAAAATGTATTTCAAGATAGTCGGTATATTTGTGGAGGCGCATAAAATGCACAAGCTTTGTATTATTTTTTCATAGTCATCATCATCACTCTTGGCTCTACAACCCCTGGTGGGTCTTGGCCTCCTCAAGGGTCTGCCTCTACTCATCTCGGTTTTGTGCCAGCTCTCTCCAGTTTAGAGTCTATTTTTATTTTTAATCTTTTTTTAATCTACTTCGAGTTTCTTTCTTTTCGAAAACGGGACATTTTGGTGTCCCGAAGCTTTGTTCGGGGACACCGGGACACGCTGCCTGAAAACGGGACTGTCCCGGTGAAAACGGGGCGTCTGGTCACATTAATTATACATCAATCTACGATTTAACCATTATCAGTATAAATATACAACAACCGACAGATTGATTACTGTCTTATACAATTTCCCAACAAAGCTGATTTTAGAGTTACTTAGTTGTAGTATTTACCCCACGATATAATGCTCTACCAAATCAAACACAGAAAATAACGGAAATGAATACATAAAAATAAGTATGTAAACTTAAGTAAAACCATGGCCGAGAGAACAGAGTGATAATCAACTTGCAAACATTGTGAAGACAATGCAAAGACAACTAGAACTATTTAAAAAAAACTACAGGCTGCCTCAGAACAGGAAACCCTAGTGAGGAGGACTGCGACAACTTTGAATGTATACTTTTATATTGTGCTTTATACTTGCATTGTGTGCAAACTTTGCCAGAAACGACAGAAGACGTAATACGACAGATCTGCATGACAGACAATGCATGCATGTGTATTTACATTTATTTAGATTTAAAGAATTTTCTCACAAGACCCGCATTTTTATTGAAATATAATGATATAAATATAGGATATCTTATAAATAATATTCTTTCTTATGAAAATGGCGGTTGTTGTAATAAATAAAATTAAACAGCAAAAAGATTGCAAAGAATGCTTGCATCCCTGGTGGGGATCGAACCCACGACCTTTGGATTAGAAGTCCAACGCGCTATCCTCTGCGCCACAGGGACAGATGAAAGAGATGGCGTAACTTCTCTATATGAACAAAGGCTCGCATTATCGCGGCTAGATGGCAGTCATTTTTACTTTTCCGATAGCGCAAAATAAATAACACCTACCTACGTTATTATAACATTAGGAAGAAATATTTTAATAAATGTAGGTACATAAAAAACAAGTTTAGTATTTTCGATATAGCATACCTAGCCGAATACGTGAGTGGTTTGGTTTATTTATACGAAATATACTGGGCTATAAAATATTACGAAAGTAAAAACAAAATCTGTATTTTTATAAAGACGACAGCGACTGCATGGCTGCACTCTGCACTGCAGATGTGCAAACCATAAATATACCAAACCACCCATGTGCAGACTGTAGCCAAAATATTTTGTATTTTGATTGATTCAAGTCTTCAAGTGACAAAATCGCTATTTTTCTTGTGTCAGCGAGAAAAAAATATTGTAAACAGTGTGAACCAGAACAAATTTATTTTTACCTGATTGTAATTAAGAATTATGCTTTGATTATATAATGTCATATAATCAAAGGAATTATGTTATTTTGTGATAAATTTCTGTGATAATAATACTATACGGTAGGGGGCGGTAATCATTTTGGCGGCAGTTGTGGCGTATAATTTGTTGTGTTGTTTTATAGTTAAGAAGAATCCTATACTAATCTATAAAAAAATACATTTAAAATTCTCATAAGTTTTAAATAAATCCCTTTTTTCGAAAAAATCTAGTTTTATTTATTAAAAGTGCGTTTTATGATCACTTATCTGTCACCTGTCATAAATTGTTTGGTAAACAAACAAACGGCCAAACGGGCCAAACATTTTTGCGATAAAATAATTCAAATTTACTTTCGCGCATATGAATGCCTTAATAAATGGATTGCGTTGTGTTCAACCGTATTTAATCAAGCTTTAACTTGTAATGGCTGATGACATACAAAAAATGTCGAAGAATTGTGAAAAAATATTCGGCAATATGACAACAGATGAGTTTCAAAGTAAACTTTACGTTTGGTTTGAAGAAAAGGGTGTTTTATCGGATCTAAGAACTCATTTGCGACATCAAATGATTAATGCTTTAAAAGCTACTGAAATTGGTATATAAAAGTTGCTATTTAAATATATTCACATTTTTTTTACTGTAAACTCGAAATAGGTGTGTTTATGTAATTTGTTTTTTAGGTCGAAAAGTTAATTCTGAACAGAAGCTAAATTTGAATTTATCCCCAAAATACCAAGCTTTAAATCTCATCATAGCAGAATATTTATTGCAACAGGTCAGTCACACAATATTCATTTAAATAAGTACAGTCAACAAAATTAATCTTTTAATAGTTTGGGACATTGGTAAATTAAACAAATACTCACAATGTGTTAAACTCGCATGTATTTTTAAATGTTGACCAATTTTGGAAGAACCCTGCCTTCTTCATGATAAAATTAAAAGCGTAAGATGTATAAAAAATGATAAAACACTTTTTTTTTATTTATCTAATTTGTAGCAATAAAACTCCTATTTACAATTTTTTTTATGCATTCATAGGGTAGTTTTCTTGTCTATTTTCTAGTGTAAAACTAATGCCAAACTGTCATTAATTGGAAAATATTTTTGAACTTTATTATTTTCAGGGTTACCACTACGCTCTCTCTGTGTTTAGTTCAGAAGTTCCGATGCTTTCTTCGCTGCCCCGGTTTGCTCAGCCCGCTAATAACAGAGACCACTCTAAAGATTGTATCAAATTTAAGGAAAGAGATGTGTGGGATATTCTCGAAGCTCTGGGTAAGAAACATGCGTTATATTATACTTAAAAAATTGTTTGCAGTTGCAACCCAGATTATCTAATGAATTATTATTGATCTTACAGGTTTACCCATCGGTTCTGAAGAAGCTCAAATGATATATTCTGCATACCAATCAGAACTTGTCAATGATACACTCCTTGTCTGCCTGATCAGAATGTTGCCAACAGCTGTAAAACATAAAGAAAATGTAAACACAATGAGTAAGAACTGACCTTCATTTTATTTAAATTATTCAAATTTAGGTGACACTTTTGATATAGATAATATATTGTTTTATTTATGTATTTCAGATAGTCCTGATCTACATAAATTTGAATCTGTTCGCTCAAGTGGCCAAGGTGCTGATGAAAAACATTTAGAAACAGATAAAATCAATGGGAATACCACCGTATCTCACGATAGTACAGCCAAGAACGATAAAAAATATTCTGATAGTGGTGCAAAGCAGAAAAATTATAAACAAAGAAAAAGAAAAAGCCTCTCCTTGAGCATTAGCGATGATAGTGATAGTGATAACTCTAAAAATTATCCAGATTTCTGCGAATTGGAAAGTAAAGCCAAAGAAACGGAAAGATCTGTGTTGAGTGCAGTTGAAATTGAAAATGTTTTGGCAGAGGTATCTATGGTTATGTTTATTTTCATTTTGTTTTTATAAATCATCATCATCACAGTGGGATTTTGGCCTTCTCTACTGGCTGCGGTCCCTCACCATTCGCCTCCAGTTCCCAGTCCTTCCCATCCTACTTTAATCCTCTTCTACACAGTCCATCCACCCCTTCCTCTCTGCTTCTGGGTTGCTTCCACTATGGCATCCACACAATTATATTTTTGGCATCCTACTGTTTTTATAAATGCCTAATGGATATATTTAATTGCCACTTCGTTCTTTTTTCAGCTACATGAAAGAATGCAGAAAGCTTTTGACCACGAACTGGAAGTTGCACGACGAGAAGAATGGCAAAAATGCAGAGATGTCATAGAAACCAGAGAAAAAGAAATAGAAAGAGAACTCGAACTGGAAAAGACAAAGATTAAAAAGATAGAAATGAAAACCAAAGACAAAATGCAAAAAGAATTAGAATTAGAAAAAGTCAAATTAACTGATCAACAGAAAATCAAACAGTTGGAAATGGAAAAAACTCTCGGATTGGAGCTAGAATTGGAGAGATATAAGTTAATGAATGAATATAGACAAATTGTTCAAAATAAAGGGGGAGATTTCTCAGAATTTGTCCAATCTCAACAGAATAATTTAGCTATGGCTTTCGAGAAAGTTGAACGCCAATCTAAGCGCCTGAAAGAAAAGGTACTACATTTGGTTTTATAGTAAAATAAGATTTTCTTGAGTACGAAATACTCTCAGTAGGTATTGTCCCGGTGAAAGACAACAAATTTTTTTTAAATATGTTTATGATGCCCGAAGGCAGTGGAACTATGACAATCCTATGTTTTTGGGAAATTTTTAAAGAAAAAAGAGTGGGGGAAGTGGAGGCTGAGTACCTGGCTAAGACTTAATTTTTCTCTGGGTCTGGAACCAAGGAGCACACCGCTCTACCTTTCCTCTTTTCCTTCCTCAATTTACTTGCACCACCAAATATTTCCTAATATTCTAAATCTGCCATTTCACATTTTGTATTCTAGGAAGATCTTCTAAACAAGCGACTCAATGATATTGAAGTTAGTTTTCAAACAAAGTACAACAAAAACGTTTCCAAAGAAACAAGCGATGTTGGTTCCCAAAGTTGCCACATCGATGAAGAAAAGCTACTAACCAAAGAGAGAAAATGTATTGAACATCTAAAAATGGAACTCGAATTTCTTAGACAAAAAATTGATTCAGATACAATTGGCGTCAACAAATCAAAAAATTCAACCATAGATAAAGAAGTTCAAACTGCGTGTTCTAAAAACGTGCAAACAAGTTTAGAAAGTGGCAACACCGAATCTGATAAATCTATTGATGAATTTGAAAAATTGTTAGAGTCGAGAAATAAACTTCGAAGCAATTCAAATAAATTGGCGACACAGTCAAAATGCAAAAATGATGTTGATTTTAGCAAAATTCGAGGGGTGTCTAGCAATGCAGAGTTTCAAAATCAAACTAATAATAAATTTAATGAAATGGGTGGGTCGGAAAATCCCTTAGGTTATGTTTTAAATACACTACATCAAGAGAATACATATCTTAAAGCTTTTACGACACAGGTATGTATTATTAAATTATATTTAACTAGCAGACCCGGCCACGCCATTACCCAACCTTTTATAACCAACACCGTGTGTTAAATCAAATCTGCACCGCCCGCTTGCCAGCCGTTGCCCGCTGCCTGCTTGCCAGCTCGCTCCCTTTATTTATATATTTCAACCAATTTACCCAAACCTTGACAAATTATGTACCTAAAAACCTTCCTTATGAATCACTTTATCTATTGGTGAAAAACCGCATGAAAATCCATTGCGTAGTTTAAAAGATCTAAGCGCACACAAACAGTGGGAGCGACTTCATTTTATACTAAGTAAAGATAAAGATACAACACTTTTTCATGCCACTGAATCGTTTTCTGTTTCACATTTTTCATTTGAGAGTTGTTAATATTATCTTCAATATTAAAAATATACAAACTCTTGTATACCACGCAAACACAGCTTAAGAAACTAATAAAAATGTATTTTTTGTGAAATATGCAGAAGTAGCCGATATTTTTAATATCACCGAAAGAATTTTACTAAAGATACTTGTGCAGCAAATAAATCCTTTTTTTTTAAATTATAGCAAAGACAACAGATCCAGGAATTAATCTCCAAGCAGATGTGTATGGGAAAGGAAGCCAGTGAAGCCAATGCGCAAGTTCAAGAGCTTTCTGCTCAGTTGGCAGAACTGGGCAGGTTTATGAAAACTTCGCAATCGGATGAATCTAAGTAAGTTTAATTTCTTATAGCTGGGATTATAATTTATGGCTATATTTTATAACAGTATCACCTTATTTTCGCCGCCAGCATTTTAAAATGAATGTCGGCTTACTGGAATTCTAAATACATATTTATAATGTAAAAAAAACTGCCACTTTTCTATGGAGATTAGCAGATGTCTAAGTTTTTGTCAATATCCAAAAAATAAATAAAGTCAAACTGGTCCTTTGTCTAAATTCATATTAAATAAAATATCATGTTTATTTTATAAATTTTCAGAATTAAATCTGCTCCGGGAACCCTTTACAAAAAAACTGCTAGGAGGGAATCTAGAAATAACGTACAGGAAAATAAATCATCTCAAGCGTCAATGTACCCTGGTAATTTTTATTTTTTGTTCATTGTTTTGTCTTTTAGTAGTTTCTATGAACAGTAGACCCCCAATTAAAAAAAATTATGTTTCTAATTTTTCTTATTTAATAAATCAAAACCAAAATTTCCCCTAACATCGTAAGATTTGTAAGTAGGTACTTAAATACCTACCTACTTCATTACAAACCATAAATATTTTATTTCAAATAAGAAATGATTATACAATTTGTCCAATGAAATATCATTATTACATTTCATTTTCATAATTATCATAATTCATTTTTAGGCAGCATCGCGTTCATTGGTCAAAATATTGTGCATATATTTTCGTATCGGTGATCAATGAACCGGTGTATACAATTTTTAGCCATAAGTTGTTTTTAATTGTTTGTCTAGCTTGTAGTCTTTCTAGATTTTAGGCATGTATGGTAAGTTTGTACAGCGCCCTTGAGGTGATTTTTCACAAAAACGGCGCTATATAAATCGTCCAAATATTATTATTATTATTATTATTACAATAAAATTTCTTTTTTTTTTAAACTTTCTTCATGCCCATAATCTTGAAAAATGCTAATAAGAGAGTCCAACTAAATACCAAAGGAAAAATTGAAACAGAAAATCAGAAAAAGATATGGTCGCATCTAGGAATTGAACCCAGAACCTTAGTCTTGCCAGGGCACTGCTCTTCCACTGAGCTAATGGGACCTTATCCCCCTCAGTCATATTGAACTGTATCTTACTATGTCTCAAAACTACCAACATAATAATAACATTAACACATATTTTTATTGGCTTCTATCTTTATGTATGATAGCAAGATTCTTCTTGAACTAAATGCTATTGATATATCCCCCCCCCCCAAATATTAACCTCGACCGAAGGGGATAGGGTCCCGTTAGCTCAGTGGTAGAGCAGCGCCCCAGCAAGGCTGAGGTCATGGATTCAATTCCTAGATGCGACCATTTTTTTTTCTACTTCAAATTTTCGGTAGAGAATTGCTAATATTGTCTTCAGTGATTAAATATTTCAATTTGAGGTTTAAAAACTAAATTTTTAACTAAACTCATCAAGTTAAAATAAATACCAAAGGATTTAAAAAGTAATTAATTCCTTTGACCAACTGCAAAGATAAGTGTTTCAAGCTGTACATCGGCATTCAATGAAAACTCTTCCCTTCTCCTGTGGCTATAGTGTTGTCACAATCAAAAAATCTATTGAAATTTGGGAATAATTTAAAAATAATAAAACTCAGTAACTTTTCAGATGAAAGTACAGCTAGAGGAGAAGCTAAACGGAAGACTATTCTGGTGGTTTCATCAGATGAAAGTACGTTTGAAGAAACACCTAACAGGTTTGAATATTCATGATATTATGTATACAAATTTTCTTGCACAAATATAAATATTTATTTATTTGAAGTTTTATAACCACTCGAATGATGGCTACTCAAATGGAGGTAGATGATTTAAAAAAATTAAAGTAATAATAATTAAGATCTAAAACTATGGGATAAAACAACTTGCGGCTCGCGATCATTAAAGATTGTCAATTTTCTTTACTTGTTTCGTAATTATCTCTTCCCTTTATTTTTGTACTGCACTATGCATGTTAACGTTATTTTATTTTTTCACTGAAATGTGTAAAATTTGTACTACCTTCCACTTATTTTTGTAAATTCCTCCAGTCCCAAAATTAGTTTTGTAACTCATCGGGATTGTCATGTAGATAGCAATGTATAAAATAATTAAAATGAAAATAACATTTTTTTTTAAATAAATGGACCAATTATATCATTATTATTGTACATATATACGGTTCCAACTGTAACTGTTCATATTCAGAAAGGTCCAGTTTAAAAAGGCACATGCTGACTCATAGTGGAGAAAACCATTCTCATTATAATATCCTGACTGTAGCTATTCATATTCAGAAAAGTCCAGTTTAAGAGGCACGTACTGACCCACAGAAAAGAAAAACCACTCTCTTGTTCCAACTATTCATGGTCACAAAAGTCTAATTTAAATGGTCACAGACTGACTCGCAGTTTTGTTTTAATTTTCAGCATATTTTTTTTTGTGTGAACTTTAATTTGTCATTTTCACTAATTTAATGGCCACATGTCCGGAGTGAGAGAGTACTGTATTTTATTCCAGAAGAAGGTCATTGTCTAATAGTAGAAAACCCCCAAGGAGATTGAGAAAAAGTTATAAATTAGCAGCCAAAGAAGAAGATACTAGTCCAACAGATGATGTGCTCAAAGATGCCAAAAAGAGACTTCAAATGTAAGAACCTGACCACATAATATGTAATAATATTAGTTTTATATTAAATCCGTAAGTGTTTTCATTATTTATTTTTGGGGTGCTACCTCCTTCTTTAGCCAACGTTTCGGACAGCTTTACAGTGTCCATCATCAGGGCAGATGTGTGACACATCTTGATTACGTGCATTAGACATGAACGACGATAGTTAACACTCTTCTAAGGTACTACTTATCTGACATCTGTTGAGGCACCTTAAAACTACATATAACTATCTATACCAGGCATGGGCAACCTTTCCTAGGTCTGGGGCCAAATTATCATTTTGTCTCCGAGTCAAGGGCCGGATCAAATTATTGAACATAATAAAGTAATATTAAATTAAATAAAACACGTTGCTATTTCTTATATATTTTTTTATTTATGTAATGAACGACGTAATATTAATATTATATACCTACTGATTACAAAATTTTGGGTGAAGATTGGCCTTGTAGTTGAATTACGAGACTATTGATATTGGCGTTGGGCAATTGCATAGAATTTTAGAGATTTTCATCTGTTATCCTCGTTCGAATTTTTGATTTGTTGTTTTTCATTCTCGAAAAAACTGTTCACACGTATATGTGCTGCCAAAAGATAAATGATTTTTCTTGCAAATGCGCGTAATTTTGTATATATTTCTTACACCAAATCTAATTTATAAAAAACCGTCAAATCAATGTTGTTAGAGTCTGTCAAAAAAGAGTAGAAAATAAATAAAATGGAACTAAGAAATTTTTAGGCTGGCAACACCAATTTATCTGTCAAATATTCTTTAAAAGTGCAATGACACTGAAAATTCAAAACACTGTATACACATTTAAAAAAACATTTTTTTATTCTTAAAAAAAATTAAATCGAATAAGCACTATTGTGAAGGTACCTACTAAATGACATAAATTTGATTAAATTGTGTTTTACAAAGTGATTGGCTTTCATTTAATTTAACATAGATTTGAATTTAACTGTAGGTGGAAAGGAAGAATCATTAATGATGAGTTTAGTCACACTACTTTTAGATCTGAATGAGTTAAATATATTCAGATTTAAAATTCGAGGCATGATCTAAAGCCCGGGTAACGCTAGGTACTTAAGCTAGAATTAAATAAATGTGATCAATTTCTAAAGTGTGCTTTATATTTTATTATAATATAGTTATTCTTCATTATGTTAACACAAAATTGCATATATATAATAATAATATAACTTAATGCAATTCTAATTTTGAGATCAGTGGGTATCTAGCAATGAAAAATTTTTTTTTTTCACTTTAATGCCTTTTTAATTTTTAATAAAAATGTAGGTTACACAGCTTTAGATTAACACCATGGTTATATTTCTAGTATTGCCATTTGGGCAACGGTGGCGCCCTCATTTATTTTCTACTCTTATTTGACAAACTGTAAATTGTGATTTTAGCACTAAATCTCCCTAACTCAATAAGTTCCATCTATAAATTTGCTGGCACATTATTTACATCAGCATCAATCGGACGAGCAAATATAGCGAATGTGGAGTGTTTGTTTTGGAAGTCGACAAACCTCGTATCAAATTGTTCTATTAGTTCCTCCATAAGAATTACATGTCATATGTCACGTTTGTTTGAGTTGGTAGACTAGGAAAATGGTAAAAAATTTTAACTCTAATCTGATCTACCAAAAATCTGAGTTTATTACGAAAAAATTTGACGTGTCCATACAGTTGAATGACCAATTGTACCTGTTTTTGTTATTTAAGATTCAGATCATTTAGGTATCTAATTAATTTCTTTCTCTACTACTTTGCCGGGATGAATCAGGGCCGTACAAAATACCGTACAACCGGATGCGGCCCGATGTGTGATCTATACCAACGACATCTTCTGTTGAAGGATGTTGAAACTACATGTTGCTACGTGTGGCGCCGGTGCTAACCATGGGCCCACGAGGGAGCGCCAGTGCTATGCATGGCGGGGGGCGCCAGTGGCAAAACCTGTCCCGAAAGCTAGCTCAGTCGGTCGGTATGATCCTCTCATCATCAGGGGGTGCGGTTGCGGCTTAAAATGGTTAGAACTAGGGTGTCTCCCGCCAGGCCCACACAGGTGGACTGGTTCAAATGAAAGAGTGGTTCAGAGTAAAACAGAGCATTGTATTGTAAAGATAGGTACAGGGTACGTGAATCACGTAAAATGGTACATAGCCCTATCTACGGGATGGCCTAAATAATCTCTCTGAGCCTGGGGTCTCTCATTGCGCAAGTTAAATGTACGAGGGGACACATTAAAGAAAGGTTCAAGGGGTAACTCACAGCATCGTGGTGGTGGGCGGCAGTTCCCTTTCCAGGCAGTCCAGGAATCCAGGTGAGATCTTCGCGGTCTCCGGGAGGAGGCCGGAATGCACGCCGAATGTTACGTTAACGTTAGCAAGGGTTTCCGAGGGCATAGCGGCACTGGTCCCGTGGCAAATTACTCATGCCCGTTCGTTAAATGGTAAGCTGCGTAATTTACATATTTGCAAATGCGGGAAACCGGGCGAAAGCCGGCAGCGTCGAACGCGGTGCTGAGGTATGTGTTCTCACCGCGAGTGCGGGCACGCGACTGGCTCGGCGGGGGTCACGGGCTCGGCCGGGGGTGACGGGCTCGGCGGGAGGTGACGGGCAGCCGGCCTCTGGCCCACTGTCCGTTGCAAACTTGCCTCCGCTTGGCTCGTCTTCGGGCGCGCGAAAACAGTTGTTATTTGAAAAATGCTTCTTCGATGACCTACTTTGCTTGCTAATTGTGTTACATAATAATGTATAATCCTATAAACAATAATGTTTATTATATTACAGGTTAGAATTGGAGAGTGACGCGGTGGATCGATCTTATCAGGAATTCAAAAGAAGACATTCTGTTGCAAACGTCATTGAATCGGTGCCCAAAGTTAGGGAAGATTTCAACAGAAAATCACCAAACTCTTCACCAAATCCGATCTCCAAGTCTGTCTACTTCCAAGACACGAGATTCAATATCAAAACACCATTAACTACTACTCTAGTTCATCAGAAAGGTAGATATAATCTTTTTTAATGATATACTTTTCATTTTGGGAGGCGGGCATGGGTACCGCCACCCCGGGAAACATTAATTGGACAAACTAAATCTCTGTATCATCATGGTGATTCCTAGAGGCAAGCTACATTTGCTTCTTGTTTGTTAGTAAGGGTGTTAAGCTTAGTGGGTGAGGTTTTCCAGGTCTTGGCGGCGGATGTGTCTGCCCACCAGTCGTGTGGCAGGCCGGAATCATGAATCCAGGAGACCCCTTAACCTCTAGCTGAACTATCTGGGTACTACTAACTACTTTAACCAGTGTTTCCTGGCATTGTTTGGGAGTAAAAAATGTACTTTGAAATTTTGGCCTCTGGTGACTTTTTTTTCAAAATCAAACAACAACAAAAAATTTCTTCACGAGTCATCACTGGTCACTCAGCCGAGTAACTGCTAACCCCTCATCCCACCCCTAACTGTCTAATATCTAAAATCAAAATCAAAACTTTTTTACATTTTTTACTCCAAATAATGTTAAAGTAATTCAAGTACACCTTGTATAGTTTTCCCATGTTGTTTGCCTTTTGGAGGTTGTGATTTTGTGTTGTGTTTCTTTCTTTTTCTTGAGCCAAGGTTTCGGACAGCCTTGCAGGTTCATCATTAGGGCAGATGTGACACAGTCTTATCATCATCATGTGACAAGCCTCTTCCACAAACGTTCTCCATACACCTCCAGTCCTCTGTCCTGCTCCAATCCTCTTCCACAGTCAATCTACAGATATTCCAGTTTATAAATCATCAACAAAAGAGTATGTTTAATAGTTTTCCATTTTTATCTCAATATTTATTTTCAGGTCTTTCAAATTCCAGAACTCGACTCGATCTACAAACATCTCTGAACTCTCCTCTGGTCTCCCAACAGATTCCTTACTGCGAGAAGGATCAGCAGAACCAATCACCAACTTACAATCTTCTCAGGAGAGTACACGAACCCACCATGAATATTGACAAAAACGTCTTACAAAACTATATTTCCAACGTCGATAAGATGAAAAAATTTAGTTCGAGAAGCCCAAATACATTTGCCAAGCTTTCCGTTCACGATAAACTGCAGAGGAATGTGAGATCCATGCACAATGTATTGCAGGGTAATAATTACACTGGGACAACAGCTTTTTTGTTGGAAAGGATTGAAAACTGTACATCGAATCCTCAGAGATTTAATCCTAAAATTTTTGAAACCAAAAGAATCAACATACTGTCGGAATCCAATGTTATGAATAAAAGTAATGCCGTTCAAAGAAATGCAGGTATTGAAAATGGGAAAGGATTGAGGTACGTTAAGGGAGATGCAAAAAATACAGTTGGTGCAAAAAATATGGTTGGTGCAAATATAGTAGGCGCAAGTAATACATCTGGTGCAAGTAATACAGTTAGTGCAAATAATACAGTTGGTGCAAATAACACAGTTGGTGCAAATATGGTTGGCGCAAGTAATACAGTTGATGCAAATAATACAGTTTGTGCAAATAATACGGTTAGAGCAAACAGTACAATAAATGATTATGAAAAATTCATTGGACGTTCTAGTGAACAGTACAAGATAAAGCCTTTATTGCATTGGAGAAATTTACAAAACAGCCCTAGAGACATTGAAAGTGGAAATAATAAAACAGATGTAAGTTTGAAAGTTGATAAAAGTCAAGGTGTTCCTCTTTTGTCTAGAAATAATACTAATTTAGAACCAAAAAATATAGAACTAAAGAATGGTGCAAATTTAGTCAAAAGTAAAGATGGATTGAATGATGTGCCGAGCGAAACAATTCGTATTGCAGAAAATTTAAGTTTATTGAATAATGCACCTGTTCTGGATGTCAACGAAAAATCTTTAAAAGTTCTGGACAGAGATAGCGTAAAGAGAAGGCTATTCGTAGATGAATTGTCTAACACCTTTAATATGAATTCTGCTAACAATGCTGGACCATCTGTTATAAACGAACCAAAGGCAAATTCTGCTGCAGAACATGTTAAATTTGGGGACAGCCATGAACCAGCAAATTCTGAAACTGTAAAAGAACTCACAATAAATTTTACAAAGATTTTAAATATCAAAGAATTGGATAACATTAAAATGAATTTCATTGACAGTGGTGAAAATAAGGAACCAGAAATTGTTTTAGCTTTGCAAGATCAAGATAATCAAAAAGTGGAAAAAACTGAAGCTGAAATAGTCAATCTAACAGAGAGTTTTGTTGATAATGCATTGAAAGACAAGGGTGATCAAAAATTGTTACCGAAAGCTGTTATAAATGATGCTCCACTTGAAATACATGTTCATGGTTTATCAGATATGATGAAAGACATCATTTTTGAGACTACTAAAGTGGCAAAAGCAGTAAAAGATAAAGTAATTGCAGAAAATACAGGTGGTGTAGAGTTGAAACCAGATGAGGATATCATTTCTCTACAAAATGATAAGCTAAATCTAACATTGGAAAATGTTGAAAGCATTGCTGAAGATGTCATTATTTTTGAAGTTGCAGGTAAAATTGTAAAAGCTAATAGTGGAGAAGATTGTCAAAAAGAGAGTGACGCTGAAAAACTAGAAGTGAAATTAAATGAAGAAACTCAATCAAGTCTTTCTTCTGAAAAAATATCTGCAAATAAAGCCAAAGCTATAAATAATAATGACAGTATTCAAGGTATTCAAAGTGATGATGCAATTCATACTCCATCAGTCGAAGAATTTATTACTGAAGAGAAGAACTCTATTGAATCTATCGAGGAATCCGTAAAATCTATAGAAGATGTTGCACAATCTATTGAAGATGTGGAACAATTTGTTGAAGATGTTGCACCAATCCAAGAAAAAGATGTGGCCAATGATACCGTGTTGTCAGAGGAATTGCTAGTACCTTCTAGTATTGAGATGAGCAGCGATCGAAGTCCCCTATCTGCTCCACAAGTTTCAGACGATAATGAGAGCTTCTGGAATTAGCTGTATTGAATTAGAACTGCACTCAGTTCTTCTTTTCTATTTTAGGTAGGAAGAAATCTTTCATTGGAAGAACAATTATTTTGATTATCCGATTGGGTGAAATTACAAAGCATACTGTGAATCAAACATATTGTCCTTAAATATTTCTAAGTGTCACTCAATCACATTTACTAGAAATAAAAATAAAATCATCTATCCTTACAACTTGAATAAAAAAAAGGTCACAATCTATGTCTACATGTAAAGATCTAGGTGTTTACTAAGACAGCAAATTAATTTTTGATAAGTATATCGAACAAATTATGCCAAAATCTTACAAGATGCTAGGTTTCCTATTAAGAATATGTAAAGCTTTCAAAAGTGCTAAAACCCTAGAAATGTTGTTTTGTTCATTGGTCAGAAGTCCACTGGAGTATGTGTCAACCATATGGAATCCTCGATATAAGGTATACATAGATTTAGTAGAAAGTATACAGAATAAATTTAGGAAATATTTATTGAAGAAATACAACAAAACTACAAATAATGTGTTAACTTTACAAAAATATGCACATTATCAGATATGTTGTTTCTAATAACCTGCTAAATAATAAAATAGATAGTCCTGAATTGCTATCCGAGTTTAAATGTCCCAATGAGGTGTACCAGCCACACTTCCCTTTTTCATATTGAAGCTAACAACACAGCAAGTAACTCACCAATTACTCGCGCAATCACAACTTATACCAACTACGAAAAATTACTACATTTAGACATTTTCCATGATTCCTTGCTAACATAAAAAATTTATTAAATTTCTTGGCGTGATGTAAATACATATTATAAATTTTAAAACTACTTACACTTAACCTTAATCAGTCAATTTACAATTTAGTGAGCATATAATTCTTCTTTTAAAGTGTCTCTTTATCTCCCCCCCCCCCCCCCCCCCCCACTCCCTTTTTATTATTATTACTTGTTCATTCACTAATTAAGTTTTAAAACCCGCTATTACATATGTCAGGCATAACTACCAAATGACATTCTATGACTTACTTAATAGGTACTTCATGTAAAAATTAAACATCTTATAACTTGTATTATAATGTGCTGTGTATGTCTTAATAAACGAATAAATAAAATGTGCAGGACATTGCTTATGGACAGAACAAATCGCTTATGGGCAGAACAAATAGTTTAATAGATTTTTTTTAATGTGAATTTCGCACCGAGTTCCAACTGCTCCCGTTTGGAGCCAGTGAGTCTATGGCATCCTGTTGTGAGGCTGGAGGTATTGGGGAGGGAAGGAGATGGGGAAGAGGAAAAGTACCTGGCTATTCAGATCTGGTCACTAAACACGGTGAAAGCCATTTCAATTCTGAATGGTGGTCTTACACCAGGACGATACTGAGAGTATCTTCCACTCTGGAACGTGCCACAAATATACTATATATTTTTTTAAATTCATAAATTATGAAATATAACAAACTAATCAAATAAAATTTATTTGCCCACGCCGGGATTCGATCCCGCGACCTTCGGATTGTGAGTCAAGAGCCTTTCCCCTAGACTACGCCGGTTGTCATACATACTTGTGGAGAACACAAATTTGTTTATGGGCCGAACAAATCACTTGAGGAAAGAAATTAGGACTTCGTTGCTTTTGTGCTGTACACAAAATTGTTATCAGGAGAACAAATTGCTCACACATGTAAAATAAATTGATTTGTGTGTAACAAGAATAGTTCCTTATGAGCAGAAGAGCGAATTCCTGGGATGGATGTTATGCGTAAACCTGGATAGTGTAATTACTAGTAGGCGGCTGGCGGAGGCAAAATGTATGGCGGGCAATATGCTGAAATGGGCCAAAACCAAATGATCTTTTATAGCCAAGTCTGTTGGCCCCATAAAACAAATTTGGCTAGTTAAATAAGCATAATTTAATTGTTTTGCCTTTAATGAGCGGCTCTGGAATCTTCATTTTGCCACCGCCGGCCGCCTACTAGTAATTACTTATGTTAAATTAGGTATGATCATAAATCAAACAAGTATATATTTTTACATAATTTTGTATTAATGTCACGTTATAAAAATGCAAAACACTTATATACACATACAAAATAAGTATTTATCTATTTATTAACCTGTAAATAAATATTCTTTCAATAAGAACAAACGTGTAAGACATATTTTAATAATCTTGATAAGGATTTACTGTTTTAATCATACAGAAACATTATTTTAATAAGTAGAAGAGTGGTCATTCTGTTTGTAGAATATTACTTGTTTTATATTTACAGAAGATTTGGCATGACCTAAAAAAAACTATACTGAAAACCAAAGAATATAAAATTATTGTAAGACCGCATATGATTTAATGTTAAACAGAACGTACATTATAATCTACGCATTCACAGATGGTACCAATTGAATTATATTAGATTAAAAAAATTTTACAAGATAAGTGTTAAAATAATTGTTTGCAAGTACATACGCAATATGAATGTGAATAAATAGTTTAGTCCATAAACAAACTCAAATCTTTCAAGAAAGGCTAATAAATCCAATATTGTATTTGTTAGCCTTTTTTGAAAGATTTTGTTTTTATTTATTTTTTTACATGAATACCGCACAAGAGTCCCAACTGCTCCCGTCTGGAGCCAGTGGGACCATGGCATCCCCAATCGGGGTATGTTGTGAGGCTGAAGGTAGTGGGGAGAGGAAGGAGATAGGGAAGAGGAAGGTGGGGAAGTATCTGGCTATTCAGGTCTGGTCACTAAACACGGCTAAAGCCATTTCAAGCAACCTTTCAATTCTGAATGGTGGTCTTACACCAGGGCGATACTGAGAGTATCTTCCACTCCGGAACGTGCCGCAAATATACTATATATTATTTTTAATTAATAAATTGTGAAATGACACAAATTAATCGAATAAAATTTATTTCCCACGCCGGAATTCGATCCCGCGACCTTCGGAGTGCGAGTCAATAGCCTTACCGCTGGACTACGCCGGTAAGGGTATTTGAGTTTGTTTACGGACAAAACTATTTATTCACATTCATATTGAATATTTACCCGCGCAAACAATTAATTCACCTTAATATTTTAAAACACAACTTGCAAAAAGTGTTTTCACCTAAAATAATTCAATTGGCGCCATCTGTGATTGCTTAGATTATAACGTATGTTCCGTTTAACTGTAAGGAACCTTTCTATCTAACATACCAAATAAAGTGATTGATTTTTTATTGCTTTTTTTAATAAACCTCTTTATTATATAATATACCATTATTTATGCATGTGAAAAAGTAATTATTATTGATAATTAAACAGTAGCCCACAAATAAAGTTCACCGGGGATATCATATGTTATTCAGATATGTCTACTGGTGTACTCCCCAATTGGTGTTTTCTCCCCAGGTTATGAAAAAATATAAAATTAATTATTTCTCTCTATGAGCTTTTCTAGTTATTTAATTTTTTTTTTAAATCTAAACATTTTAGCTGCCCTTTTTGACTGAATATAAATTGAGTTAAAAGAAAAAGTCACAGGCATTATTTTAAATTCAGTTTGTTTCTAATATATGTATTTATGTATAAAATTGGCACTCTGATAGTAGTAATATGTAGATTATTTTATGTTTGTTTCCAATATATTGTTAGAAATAAAGAAATTCAAACACGATTTACAAAAACAAAACTTACATAATATTCAATTTTGCTCCACGACCCTTCACTCTGAACATCAAATTGTTCTTCAAAATGATGAAGTAACATACAGGTTGACATATTTATCTACGCAGTCTGGGATCAGTTTGAACATTTGGGGTAGAGCCTTTGGGGACTAGGAGCCTAAAGAAGGAGATAGGGAAGAGGAAGGTGAGAAGAACTCAACTATTCAAATCACGAAAAACAGACAAATGTATTTCTCTTCACTAGGGCGATACTGAGAGTATCTACCTGCGCACGCTGGGATTTGAACCCACAACCTCTGGATTCGTAATCAAGGCTCTTAACCGCTCAATCTCGGAGGTTGTAAACAGTTCCATCGTTTAGTTTTTACCTAGGCCACCTGCAGAAAATAATCAATACTGTGGCATTCAAACATCACCCACAAGATTCAATTACATAGCATTATTTAATATGCCAAAAATTAAAACAAACACAACCCCCTTTTTAAGCTTACAAAAAAATGAAACATCTCATCAAAAGGATTTCAATTTCACTAGGTAAACTCTAAATACATTATTTATTTTGCATAGGGTTAAAAAAGCTCAAATCACATATTTTTACGAAGATTGGGAATGCCTTAAAAATTGTTACAACATAGGTATATAATATAATAAATTAGTGATTAATTTGTTTACTAAAGCTTATTTGTGAATACATATTCTTTGCGAGTCACTTTAGTATCTATATTCATATTTTGGAATATTTATTGCTCTTTGGACACCAATAAAATAATAAGACAAACATTTTTCAACTGAGATAATTACAAAAACCATGGACACAATTTAGTAAATAACCATAGAAAAAATAACCGGAAAATATTACATAATTTTTTTTTATGCACAATTTTTTCAATCTGTAGAAAAACCATGTTGAGAGAGGTAATAGAATAATATTTTTACTGTGTCATTAAATTAAAATACTAGGATAATTACTATTTTTAATTTGGATAAAAAAACTTACAAAGTTATTTTCTTTTATCAAAGGGGCATTATTTTATTTGTCACAAACCGTAGAATATTTTATAAAGATAATTTTTTAAAAGGGACAAAACAGTACCTACCTACCTACTATCGACTAGGTTTTTTTAACACCATATAATTTTTAAAAAGAACTAAGTAGTAAAGTAAACTAAAAGGTTGCCAGATCAAAAAAACTTTAAATAAATATTGAACCTATCCGATAATTGAATAGGTACTTACATAAATAATAATGTATGAAAAAAAAAAGTCTCACAAATTATGTATTTGACTATCGTGAATTCATACTTGTTTATTTTTGTGCAAAAAAGTAGAATTATTAAAATATAAAAACTAATTACAATAATTATTATTATAAGATTAAAAAATAAGAATAGAATAAACTAATTTCTTTGCGTTTTAATAGAATGAGTTATATTATTTATATGTAATATTAATTTTGAAAATTATTTTTAAACAAAAAAAAAATGTAGATTAAACTCTACGAATTCAATACAGTAAAACCCTCTTATAAGGTTCCCGCGTAAGAAGTTTTCATGTTTAACAAGTAGTCTTTTCAGTCCCCCTTGAGGGAATATTACAATTAAAAATCGACACACTTCCTCCATTTTGGGAGTCTTAAATTAGTGCCAAACTGAGCAAAATACTAAATCAATCAGAAAATGCATTCAAAATAATACATCACCTTCTATATATGTAAAGAAGAGTGTCTGTGGCGGCTTGGCTTTCTTTTTTATACAAATCTACAGTTTTATTCAGAGATTGATGAAATTTTGCACACTTGACCTTCAAACAAGATGAAGGTCAGTGTCTACACAAGATTTCAAAAAACCTCCACACCCCCTTTCCCACTCTTTAAAGTAGAAATTGATATTACTTGATGAAATTTTGTACACTTCACATTCAAAATAAGTTTAAAATTACTGTCTACATCTATCTGATTTATAAAAACTCAGTATGTATTAGTATCAATTGTGTATTTAATAAAGAAATTAAAATAAACATTCATCTAAGAGGATGAACAAAATTTTAAACATTAAAATAGCTTTCCTGCAAAATTACGTAATGTGACTAACTGCCATCTTTATTTTATTTGTTATAAAAGTAGGTACATTCACAGTTTAATGAAGCTTTGACTGTCCAACTACGTAGGACTTATACAAACTTTATTATATTTATCTCTTCACTGGTTTACCCACATATTTGAAAAGCCTTGTACCAGAAATTCACTGTATAAGGTTTTAACATAAATTAAAAGAAATATTTTTGGTCCCTTGAAGAACCTTAAAAGAGAGTTTCACTGTAATAAAAAAAATAACACAAATGGCTGGTTATCTCGAAAGCTCAAAGCAAATGGCGCTGGTATAGTTGGAGACCATTTGTTTGATTTGACAGCTATTTGACAGGATTTAATGACATTTTTTGAACAATGGTTGATAAGTATGGTTTTTGGAGTGTCAAGCAATTACTAAAAAACAGAGTGCAATTCACACGCGGTAGAAGCGAAACCTTCAGAAAACTAAAGTAGGTAAGAGTTGGGAGGCTACGAAGCACCGCACAAAGAGGATTATACTATATCTTTCGCTCGCAGGCTAAATCTTATAGATGTGTTTCTCTTTTTCGTCTCATAGAATTTCAAACCACAATGGTGTTAAAGATTTTGTGTTTGCAACAGAAATAACAATTTTCTGAGCTAAAATGTTGAAAAGTGAGGTCAAATCAAGTTTTGAAATACAGTGAAACCCTCTTAAGAAGTTCTTGGCTTAAGAAGTTTGGTTTTTTCGGTCCCTCGGCTCCAAATTGGCCTAATTTTTCCCACATATAAGGTTTTCCTGCTTAAGAAGTTTATTTTTTCCGGTCCCTCGGAAAACTTCTTAAGAGGGTTTCACTGTAGTGCTGTTTGTGTTTATATTGCTATTAAAATAGTGTTCTGCTTAAATTAAATTGTACTTATCGATTCCGGGGTCATAACATGGTCTGATAGAACAATGTTTATTGCAAATATGAGAATTTTATTATCGGTTTATATTTATGTATTTTTAAGGCACAATACAATTTTTCTTAACTGTTGTCACTTGGAAACCAATGTTCATACATTCTCGGGGAGCATAAGAGCACAACACAACATTGAGACATTTTAAATAATATTATTACAAAATTTTTATAAAAGAAGTTTCACCATCGCATCGGAATAACGACTGACGTGATATCCAACTACACCAGCGCCAACGGCTGATTCGAGCGTTTCAGATTACACGCCATTGGAAATGTTTAAAAATTAAAAACCAAAACTGACATTAGGTCTAAAGTTCTTATTCACAAAAGCAGATCTCGGGGAGTTGGGTCCTGTGACCCGCATCCATTTAGAAACTTGCATAGGAGGTGTCTCACTGGCTTTTAACTGTTGATCTTTAGATATATTGCCAGATTTGGGGGTCAGCATCACCAGGGGATTGATGATGGTGCCGTTTGGCACTCGTTTGGGACTGGAGAGGTGGTCCGGGATTTGGTCGCGGCAGATGCTGGTGATGAGCTTCTTGGAGGTGGGAGTGCTGGTGCCGAAGCTGGAGATGTGGCCGATGTTGAAGGAGCAGGAGATCGGAGAGTCGGGTTCATCCGAGTCCTCGTCAGGTTGGTCGGGTTGGGCTGACGGCCAACTGGAACAAATAAATAAGTTAAATGCAAGGATTCCGTGACAAAACAGAGCATTAAAGGAAAGTGAAGAAAAATAAAAAAAACCTGACCTAATCTAAACCAAGGCCTGGTGGCACACTCGGGTGATTTTTATCACGTCAACAGTTTTTTCATCATTGTTTCAAAATCACCTATAAACAAGGGTCGATCAATAAGTACCCATGTTTGAAGACAGGCGGCGTTGCTAAGGGAAGTTGATATTACCGTTGTGTACTACCATCTTTCAAATGACAAATTTCAGACTGATTACGTTAGGTTAGGTTAAATTTCAGACTGATTTAGTTAGGTTAGGTTAGTTTTAATTTGGCATCCAGTTGTATCACAAGTGTTTCATGTTTTTCGATAAAATGGAAAAAGAGCAACATCGATCCGTAATTCGCTTTTTATTTTTGGATGGAAAAACATGCAAAGAAATAAAACTAAAGTTGGATGCTGTCTCCGAGGACCCTTCGCTGTTTGTGAGATATTGATTCAACTAATTTAAATATGGTCGCAAATCTGTTTTTCATAAGAAGCGGCCATGCCAGACGTGGTGTATCGACCTAAAAGATAATGTTGAAATTTTTTTTTTTTTTAATCTTGCATCTTTATTCCTAACACGAATTCTCACTGATCGATCCTGCAATGGATTTTGAAAAAGTTGCAAAACTGTTTCCATGACAAAAGTTATTCGCATGCGCCTGGCCTAACTTAACCTGGGTGAGGTTTGTTCAGGTTTTGGCAGCGAATGCTTCTGCCTATCAGCTGCGTGGTAGGCCGGATCGGAGGAGGTTGAGGGAGTCCCTTTGACCTCTCAAGTAGGACTCTCTCAATCCAACGCCTTGCACCGGAGTGGGAGGGATGGATTCATACATCATTCCTGGGCACACTGAACCCCCAATTCCTTACCCAAGCCTCATACTTTTTTTCCTTTTCCAAGAACTTCCTCTCCTTCCTTTCCCTAAAAAGACCCTTCACACAGCATCCTGAAAATCCTTCATAATGAAAAATTTTAGTACCAAGTCATTCGTTCATGGTTTTAGCACACATCGGCTTGAGGATTGTCATTTCTTCTGTATCCGGTCTACTTCCCTTCGTCTGCCAGTTTAACCATAAATAAAAGATAATTAGGGCATACCTTTCCATTTCTTCTTGTGAATACAATCCAGTGGCGTGTCTCCATTTGTAGACGTGTGGATATTTCTCCCGGTCCACTGAACAGTTGCATATGGCATCGTACACCGCCTTGTCCATTTTGTGGGGTTCATCGCTGAAAAGATCAAAATAATAAGAAACATTACAAATTTCAGAAAGATAGAATGGTGACTGCAATCGATACCATCCTACACTTTTCATCCTTAACCTCTTGAATGTCAAAGCAGAAAATTCTAAAATTCCACTGACTGTTATTGAGAAAGCTAAGTGAAAATTACCTTGATGAGTTTTGTATGGTATCAAATATCGGAATAAAAACTATTGTTTTCTGTTAACTAGATCATATATCTCATTATTCCCATATATTGTAACAAATGTCTTAAACCCCAGGTGAAACCAAACGAAACCCCCAGAATATCAAATTTAAAATAAAAAAAAATTATATAAGTACATTGAAATTTTTTAAGGGACCGGAAAAAAAATTTCACGGGAAAACCTTATATGTGGGATAAATTGTGCCAATTTCGTACCGAGGGATCGAAACATCATTTGAAAATTAAAATATTATTATTTTTGGAATGCTGTTAAACGAAAATGAATTTTGACGTACATAGATAAAATGTTTTCTAAATGTAGTCGGAATCAGAGGCTACAATCGCCAAATAAAAAAGTAGAGCCTACATTGTTATTAGCGCATTAAAAGTAGAGCGCACGGTGTTATTAGTGTTATTAGCGCAAATGATTCTGATTTTGTCCTCTATACAATTTTCAAGGTTAAAATCCCATCGCAAAGTATGATGGTACCTAGTAAGGAAGACAACGATTTCTAAGAGACCTTTATGAGTTGTTCCGAAAAGCGAACAAATTAGTCTGAAGGGTTAATGGTTGTTTATCAGTTGGGAAAAATTTAAAACACATTTATTAGTAAACCCCTAAGAGTGCAATGAATATATAATTATGACAGGTGGAATTTGTGAGAGAAATTATCGTGCACATTAAAATATGTATTTAAAAAAAACTAACCCGTGAATAAACACATCCATCGGTGCATTATCTTGAATGGTCTTAACTCCATCATCAGCCTCCTCATAATCTGACTCTTCACTCAGGAACACTGGGCTGACGCTGCTCTGCGGAGTCAGGAATACTTCCTCACTATCCGAGTAACACTCCTCATCTGAAGAGAACAAGTCCGGATCTTCTTTTACGCCGATCTCTTCTTGTTTGGTGGAATGATCGGTGTTACTGGTGTCAGTGATGGTGGGATTGTTGGTGTTACTGATGTTGCGGACGGTGTTATCGATGACGGGATTGCTGGTGTTGGTGTTATTGTTGAGGCTGGAGGAGAAGACGCCGTTGTGGAGATGGAAATTGTGGTTTTTGTCACTCTTCGGTAATGAACTTGAGTGTCTTACTTCGCCTCTGTCGTTATCTGCAAAAATAATTTAACATTGTTATAACTTCAAGGTTCATTCAAATGTAATCTTTTAAAAATTCATTATTCACAATTTGTAAGAAAGCTGAAACACACCTATAATCGGCCATGTAAAAAAAACAAAACGCGCTGAATGGCCATTTAATGACAATTTTGCATTTGAATTTCTGTGAAACAACTGGCCCTTAGTTTTACCCACTAAACTGTTTATAAAACCAACATGGTTCATAAACAATGCTTTAAGCAGTTTTAAACTTAAGTCCAGTTATTTCGTAGAAATGCAAGTGTGACAAAGCCATCAAATGACCATTCAGCACCATTTTGTTTTTTTGACAGTTGAAAGGTTCCCGTTAAATGCAGATTCTAAAAATTTAAACAATGCATCAAATATTTAAAGTTAATTTTCAAGTTCTCTGAAAATTCTATTCAAGTTCTGTGATTATTTCAGTTTCATCAAGCAATTGGCCTATAATGATATAATAACAGAACTTGAACCGAACTTACACATAATGTGAAAATTAACTTAAAATATTTGATGAACTGTCCAAATTTTTTTAAACAACCCGTCCTAAGACCGTTCAGTTGAATAAATTGTGATCAGCAAAAGAGTACAACTATCATGGAGCAATATGAAAAAGAACAAGACACAGAAAAATAAAAAGGTAATGGTCGCAAATGGGACTTGAATCGAGGATCTGTCTTACTTGTCTTATATTTTCATTTAGATTTATTAGCTTTTTCTGCTTCTCCAATGATATATTACATTGATGGGTGTAACATTCAAAAGTCACTATAACGAGAGTTATTCCAATAAAAATTTAACTTTTGTTAAATAAACGAAGCAAACTCACCATGATCAAACACCAGTCTTCTTGAAACAATATCCACTCCTTTAGGACTAGTGGAGAGCTCCACACCGTCCCTAGGTTTGTTCTGACTCCGTTTCAGTGAAGCGTTCTTACGATGGTTTCTCGAAAACTGATCCGCTTGCCAAGTACAGTGACATTTATACAGATCAGACCAGATATCTATGCATTCCTCTTCCGTCTTGCAAGTTCTGATCGGAGATTCTGCCTTTGTATCTGATATCCATTTGAGAATACTGCCGGCGACGCAACAAACTTGGGAATTAGAAGCTTTACTCTTCTTATCGCCGAAGTTCTTTCCTTCCTTCGGACTCGACCGGTAAGTTATAAACATCTCGTCTTCGTCTGAAGAATACAGATCCGAATTCCGATTCCCGTTAGAATGAGAAATATCTCGTAAAGAAATCTTTAAAGCGTCTAAATCATCGTTGTATTTAAGCTCGGCGAGCAACTTTTGAGCGATTATTTGCGATACTCTAGAATGAATCAGGTGAAAATCGACCGTGTGAAAGCGTGGATCGTCCATAAAACTCACAACAGTTTGCTGAAGGTGTTTCATTTCCGATTTCAAGCATTCGAGCACCATTTCTGATTCTGTCGCTAATGAATGCGCTAATCCGAGAGTTATCCTTTTCGCAAAGACGAGACAAGATTTTTCCACGTACAGATAAGGACTTAAGCCGGGATTCAAGAAGAAGTTGGTTGCCGGTTCCTCTTCGGCTATGTGATGCGTTACTCTCGAGTCTAGTGACACTGTTCTCGTTCTGACGCAATTAGATTTATATTTGAGAAGATTTTCATTTAAATTACACGATTTTAAAGCCATGCAAAGGTCACTTATAGGACTGAGAGCGTTTTCTCCGTAGCTCACAGCTTTATTTGGACTGAAGGTAACTTTATGAGGGAAGGTCAACGGGGGCTTTTCTTCGGGGGATGTTTTGGGAGAGGAGTGGACACTGTCTGGGGCTATAAAGGAATGGGTTTCGGCGGATTGGTTCCACTGAGATACGTATTTGGCTTTGAGGAAGTTCTCTAGGAGTTCGAGGCCTTCGGCTGTGGTGAGATCGGTGAATGTATCCAAAAAGGGCCAGTATTCTCTCCATCCAATTTTCATCTTTTGAGCAAGATCCCTAAAGAAAAAAATATATTTAAATGCATAATCAAATATTATCTCTAAATTCTTTTTATTTCTATATATTACGTACATAAAATACGGTTCTATTATTCTGACTTTCGACATGCCCGACTCAAGTATGTTTTCCTGGGTCATCCCAAACTAAGTAGATTGCAAGCTACGGGATTCCAACACGCAAGAAAATCTGGACCCAATTCAGAACTTGACGAGACAAAACGTGATTCTTACCTTCCGACCTTCTCCAGTCCCTTGTGCACATCCTGCAGCCGGAAGCGGGGGGCGGCCAGGGGCTGGAGGGGACTGGCGAGGCCGCAGGAGCGTGGGGGCGTCTTCCACTTGCGGCGGAAGGTTGCCGCCTCTTCACGCTCCATGGGGCCCGCAAACGCAAGGATCTCGAGGCGCGGGGAGATTGGATCAGAATTCAGGGTCTGAAAATCAAAATAACATTTATTTATTTCAAATAAATAAATACAAACATTTCTGATTTTCTGAGCTTTTTCCCTACCAAGGTGGGAATACTAGCACTGTAGGTGAATTTATTTTTTCTTCTGAGTTGACATTATGTCTCCCTGTTCCATTAAATAGCTTCCAGGGTATCTGAACCATCTTCTCATCAAGGTAGGACATTATCACAATTGGTGAGACTCTGCTCCTTTAACCTCTTCACATTTCTTTTTTTTTTTTTACATTAACTCCACACAGGAGGCCCTGAGGAAAACAATTTCCTTCAGGGCCTATGACATCTAAAATGCTTTGTGAAGGGTCTTTTTGAGGAGAAGAGGAATGAACATTGATCTTGATTTGTTGTGCATATGCCGGTGAAGGTTTCTGTTTATAATGGTGAGCTCTGGCATTATGGAATTATTTCCTATGTCATTCATGCAATTGCGATGAAACTTTGGTGATTACATGCCAGAGAAGGTTTCTGTATATAATGGTGAGCTCTGGCATTATGGAATTATTTCCTATGTCATTCATCCAATTGTGATGAAACTTTGGTGATTTATTGTTCACATGCCAGCGAAGGTTTCTACATATAATGGTGTGCTCTGGCATTATAAAATTTGTATCAAAATTTCACAATAGGTGGCACGCGAGAGAAAAATTTGTGTATATCATATAATTACAGCAGCAGGGAGGGAAGCCCAAAGGAGGAGGGTATGAAGGAAAGGGGGGTTTTGCGAGAGAGGGAAAGGTAGGAGGGGGAAAGCGGAAGAGGAATGGGCAGGAATGGGACGCATGGGAAAGGATACACAGGGAGAAACAATTTCTTTCTTTGAGTGGCATTGTCTCACATCTCAAAATAGTAAAATGAAATATTTAACAGCCAATATCTCAGAACTCACCTTTTCATACACATAAATGTTTTTCCACATAAGGGCTCAATTGAGTGGTTGCCTGGTTCATTTTGGGGTTTTGTGAGTGCTTTGAATTGGCTCATTCCGGAGCTTTTTACACTCCTTCGGGTGCCAGAATGTGACCATCTTTTAATAAATTCTTTTTGTACACATTTCATTTAAACCTAAGTACATAATAGCCGGGATTAGATATTTTTAATCATAAATTAAGCATGGAAATATGAGTCAACATACCGGGGGACTAGCGGGAGAGAAAGGTTCCCCGATGGTGGGTTGCCTGGTAATGTCCTCGCTGTGCAGAACAGGAACATAGAACCTCTCCCGAAGCAGACAGCTAATGTCGGATATGAGGGCAGCGTTGGAGGAGTCAAATCGCTGACAGATTATCTGGGGACAGTGAATAAATAATATCTATTAAAAGGAAACTTTTTAAAAGAAGTACGATGAAATTCTATAGTACATGTTAATAGAAATACAGTGAAACTCTCTAGTACTTGTTAACAGAAGTACAGTGAAACGCTCTAGTTATATGTTAATAGAAGCACAGTGAAACTCTATAGTACATGTCAATAGAAGTACAGTGAAACTCTCTAGTACCTATATGTTAATAGAAGTATAGTAAAACTCTCTAGTGCATGTTAATAAAAGTACAGTGAAATAGATAGATGTTAATAGAAGTACAGTTAAACTCTCTAGTACATGTTAATAGAAGTACAGTGAAATCCTCTAGTAGATGTTAATAAAAGTACAGTTAAACTTTCTAGTACATGTTAATAGAAGTAAATAATAATAATAATATTTGGATGACTTGTATAGCGCCGTTTTAGTGAAAAATCACCTGAAGGGCGCTGTACAAATTTACAGTACAATATTTAATGGTACAGTGAAATCTTCTAGTAGATGTTAATAGAAGTACAGTGAAACTTTCTAGAACATGTTAATAGAAGTACAGTGAAACTCTCTAGTACATGATAATAGAAGCACAGTGAAATCCTCTAGTACATACTTGTTAATAAAAGAACAGTGAAATTCTATAGTACATGTTAATAGAAGTACAGTGAAATCCTCTAGTATATGTTAATGGAAGTACAGTGAAACTTTCTAGTACATGTTAATAGAAGTACAGTGAAACTCTCTAATACATGAGAATAGAAGTACATCAAAACTCTTCAGTGCATGTGAAACGCTCTTATAAAGTTATCCAAGTGTATAAAGTAGTAAGAATAAATAAGTATATTGTAATTATTACATTTTTAAACTTACATCTTTAGGTTTATCCCCGAACTTGTTCATGACGTGCATGCTGCATTGCGGGTAGGAAACCAGCAGATCCACAATCTCCTTGGCGCCGAACTTCACGGCAAAGTGCAGCGGAGTCTCGTTCATGGCCTTGTCCGGCATGTTCAGGTACAGGTCTAGCAGGACTGCAGCTCTAGTCTGGAACCATCAGAGAATACCGAGGGCTTAAAGTCAAACAACGTTATCTACAAAAATACTTTTTATAAGTAAAGATAAATTTGTTTGAGCTCTGGGAACCATTTATTGGATAACCAACACCTCTGCCATAGGTCACCCCAAGTGCCAAGATGCTCGGGTTCTTGGGGTGAGGTTAGTCCCCAACTGCGTGGCGGGCCAGGTCAAGAGAGACTGATCGAGGGAGGCCTTATGACCTCTCCAGCAGAACTCTCTCGACCCAACGCCTTGCACTGCAGTTGGAGGGATGGATTCATGCATCTGTCACTCCTGGACAAGAGGGTTTAGATTTTAAAGAGAACAGATACATGTAGAAGATATGAGAAAGATGACGACGGTTGGGAAAGTAACGGTTACCTTTGAGCTCTCTATGTTTTCATCTCCATACAAGAGCTGTATGAAATGGGGGTCCCCTATGGTGGAGAGCAGCAGGTCGCAGACGGGGGCGTTAGCGCTCTTCACCGCTACATGCAGGGCGTTGTAACGAGAGCCTTCCTGCGGGGGGAAATACAATATATTTATTTATTTTTATATTAATATAAAAAGTGTGTGAATGTGATAATAAATAAATAACTTCAAAATATGTAAGCCAATTTATTTATTTTTATGTATTTATATCAATCATTCAGTTGATTAGTCAGACATCTCCAAAGACTAAGTTATGAGGTAATAAGGAAAGAAATATTCTAATACTGTAAATCAAATACACTGCATTTTACACATTAAATATGCTCTAAAATAAGTCTGGGAGGCGTAGCGTTCTGATATATTAGTATGACTTCTTGAAATATTTTGCTAGTGACTAGTGACCCAGAAACATCAACATTTTATTTAATTCACTACATGTTTTTCTGCATTATAATTGATTTGGTGACGTTTATGAGTAATCTGAGTATTGTACCAAATATAGGGTACACTTTTACATATAACCAACTGCACACTCAACTGAAATTTTGATTTTTCAGAGATAATTGACTAATCAACTAGACGATCAACATTATAAAGGCGTACCAATATTAGTCTTCCAGCAATAGCCTCACAACACACCTCAAATTGAGGATGCCATAGTCCCACTGGTTTTAGAGGGCTTGGGGGAGGTAATCACATAGTAAAATAAAATAGAACTAGGAGAACTGAAGCAGGAAGAGAAAGACAAAGGGCTAGAGGCGAAGAGGGAAAGAAACATTGTGATGATGATGAAATGGAACAAGCCATTACCTGCAGTATAGAGGGAGTATCTCCGCTGCTGACCAGGTAGCGAGGGTTCTCCCAGACCATCCGGCGCACCTCCTCCAGATTCCCCGACTCGATGACCTTGCGGAACTGTATCATCTCCTGTAGTTTGGGCCCCTTGAACTGGGATGGCTTCTCACCGCCGCCAAACTGGGACGCCGCAGGCTGGGAACCTGAAATACAAAGTATTACATTATCAATTAATATCAAAATAATTAAATTCTGAAGAAATGAGATCCCCGAAGAGTCTAAGAAAACCATTTTAGGGATTGATTGAAAACATAGTGCTTATATATATGGCATCCGCATAAGTTAACCACAAAGGAAGTAAAATGTACACCTTTATAAAACCAAAGTTTCAGATCACAACTTGAAAAAAATTTATGAAACTTGGGGAATTTTTTAATAATTATTTTTACATGGAAAGACAAAAAAAGTGAAGGGACAAAATAACGTTTACAATATATTTGTCTAATAAAATATGCATGTGTTTTTATGTTTTTTGTCATCAGTAATATTAATTAGAAAAAACGTAAGGTGAGCCATTTTTAAAACATTTTTATATTTGCAAGCAAAATTATAATGTATTTTATCACCTTTCAAAAACATTTTTTAGTTTTTAGATACATTCAGAAATATTCCGTTTATTTGGATTTTATTGCAAACGGAAATATTTTAACCCTAAGACAAAATATGGCCAAGGCCTGAGGGATCAATATGTAGAGATGTATATTATGTGAAAGAAATATATTTATTATGGAATACAGCCAACAGAGAAAGTGTGCAAAATAGCATACAATAGCAACATGATCAATAATTAATGCAAAGTTTGTCCTCAATCAGTAAAAAAACAGGACATTATTTCCTACTTCAATAATTTATTCCTCATCATTGTACAGTCGTGTTATCATTTAATTTGCACAGTGAAAAGCATTATCTTCAGCACAAGTATTCATTATTCCGCAAAAGCAAACAGAATTCAACTAAATAATGCAACTGTGAATAAATTAAAACTAAAGAATTCAAATTAAAGAACTCAACTGAGAATTCAGCTAAAGAACCCAACTGAGAATTCAACTAAAGAAACCATAGACATACAAATAGATAGACCAGAACATACAGATGAGGGGTAAAAACCAACTATGGCGGGGCGAAGAGAGGGAAGATGACTGTGTTTCGCCAATAAATCAATCTAACAGTATATAGGCATCTCGCATTATAATTTGACCATTTAGTTCTTAAAAGTAAAATCTGCTTTTGAATGAATAGACCTTTTTACATGGGAGCGTGATTTTTCACTTCTATCTTTACATGTTTTCATAACACAAGTCACCATTTTTGCCGTGTTATTTCGTAAAATGTAACGATGAGAGCTCGACTCTGGTCCGGACAAGAATGATGACGTCACATTTTTTAGATTCACGCGAGGCTCTCGCAGGTCTAGCCGGTTCCGATGGAATGGTTCCAATGGGAGGGGGAAATAATACGCCTTTTATCACTTAGGGCAGGCCCATCTATTTGTATGTCCATGAAAGAAACCAATTGAGAATTCAACGAAATAACTCAATTGAGAATTTAATTAAAGAATTCAAACTTAAGTATTTAAACTAAATTGAGAATTCAAATTGAAGACCTCAATTGAGAATTAAACTAAAGAATTCAAACTAAAAACTCAATTGAGAATTCAACTAAATAAATCAATTGAGAATTCAACTACAGAATTCGAACTAAGGAACTCCACTAAGAATTCAATGGAGAATTCAAATGAGAATTCAACAGTGAATTCGCTATTAGAATCTATTTATGTAAAGAAGAGCGTCTGTGTGCTTGTGCGGGCGACGTGGATTTGATTTGCATACAAACCTATAGTTTTATTACAAGACTGATGAAATTTTGCACGTGTGACGGTCACTGTTTACATTAGATTTTAAAAAATCTTTGTGTAAAGTCCGGGAAATGCCGGGAACTTCAACTAGTTCAAACTAAAGGATTCAAAACCAAAGAATTCAATGGAGAAATTATAACACAAAGAAAATAATTGATCAAATTACCATCATTGTTTCCATCTCCGACGCTCTGATTAGTTCTGTCGGGGATAGGTTCGGCTCCTCGGAGGGCAAAGGCCACGGCCTGCTGGCGATTGTTCAGAGCCTTGAAACGCGCCTTCTTGTACTTCTTGGCGATCTTGAAGGCCTCCTCTCTCTCCGTGTAGACGTGCAAGTCATTGGACTCTAAAAACAAAGCAGGTCAATTAATAAACAGAACACTGAAGAAGAGGAAAGAAAAAAAAAGAAAACCGAACCTAACCTGTCAACTAATTTATTATTTTGATGGTATAATTCTAAAATTCCGCTTCAATCTTAACACACTTCAGGTGGGCGAAATCAAGGATCCCGTTTGAGAAAATGGAATTTGTTTTAAACCCATATATCTTTAAAAATAATATGTACATTTGAATGAATTTTTTTTATATAGCACTCACAATACCCCAACTACTATAAAAGTATTATCCAAAATTATAGCGTACTTTGTAATAGGACTCCATAAAAATGATGTAAAGCCAGTAATGGGCCATTTAGTGGCGTTTTATTTGTAAAATATGTTCAAAAAAATTAGTTTCGCTTTACAAATCGATACAAAAAAAACATTTTGCACGTCTCCAGTGCCAAAGTGTAAGTTTCCTTTTACGATACGATACATTCCTTTTGATAAAATAATCTTCCACACAAAAAACAAGGACGTAAGAAGATGGTGAAGACGTATCACATATACAATACATATTTATATTTTTTATACACATACATAAAGTTGGGACCCTTACAAAGTTATTTGAGTACAAAATTCACATTAAAATATGTGTCGGCAATGCCTTTCCAGGCATTCAAGTAGGACCAGCATAAAACGTAGAGCACTCGGTTTTATAGCTAAATAAAATAGCTTTAAAAAAAGGACCATACATCTTGTCATCTTATGCTGTACTAGAACATCTTTTCCGCCTTGTGTTATCTTGAACAAGTTGTGGCGATGACTACAGCGAATTTTTCAGACACTTATAAGCCATAGCACTCCAAGAGGAATGGGCTATCAATAGTTAAGAATTGCAAGATTTGCATAATGTCTAGTTTCTAAGCTAAATCTATTTGTTGCCTCAAGTAAGTCTGAACCTGGGATAAGTTGTAAACATCTGCAGATAGTCTGTGCGATATTTCTCATAGTACACCGTGTTTCATTTTCATACATTTATTAGTGTAATATGGTTATGTTAGTTGCATCAGGAATATCTATTCTTGCAAACGTCACATTATACTAACAAGATTTCACATGGCGTCAACTCTAATCACAAATTCTGCTTACAAAAGCTTTTTACTAAATGCATTGTCAATTTTTTATTTGGTATATGCATTGTTATTTAAATACAATTGTTTTTCCATCTCCGTCGACATAAATAGTTGTTTCTTGTATAGCAATTAGTTGAAACGAAGTTTTATTTCAATAATTTGTAAATATTAAAATTGAAGCAGAATTTGAGAATTTTTTTCTCTCTTTTTTCATATTCAAAGGGGGGATGGCAAAATCGTTGAGAAAATATGTTAATAATATTATCTACTTGAGGCAGGGGCGTAGCTACCGCCGTATCAATGATATGGGGCCTTCGGGCTAACGTGTGTAAGCAAAAATTAGTAAAATGTTATCCACAATGTCACTTAATCTCGTGCTTCCCGGGAAAAAAACATTAAAAAAAAATTGTCATACGTGCCTATAGAGTTTTCACTTCAGAAATGACAAAAGTAAAAAAAAAACAATCTCTTTTTTTCCGGGTTAAGCGTGCGCCCAAAAGTTGGCAACATCCTACATCGGTTATTGGGGGATTCCCCCGTTTAAGTCATTCAATTAAACAGGGGAATCCCGCAATAACCGATGTACAATGACAAACCACAGAGAGCAATATTTACACGTTAATAACCTTTAATACATGAAAATACCTGATCACGTATTGTACCAAGCAATAATAAGGGCCCCAACTAATTAATTTTGATACAGGGCCCCTCCAAGGCACGCTACGCCACTGACCTGAGGGTACATAACTATATATAAAACTATGTAATATATTCATACTTATTTAGAAGAAAAAACAGGTATTTTTTTAAAATCATGTAATTACACCTGGTGTTAGTAATTACATAAGAGAGATTGTGCCATGATACCTACAAACCTTAATAATCTATATATAAAAAATAATGTTTCTTTGTTTGTCCTCTATAATTTCCTACACCATTCATCTGATTGCAATAAAATTTTGGTGAATTGTTGTGCGCACGCTCGCAAGGGTTTTTTGAAATTTGAATAAAATTTTTGCACTAGGTAATAAGCGATTTTTTTGAAAAATGTGTGTATTTCACATAGTTTAGCAGCAGGCAGGGGTTCGCGGGAGGGGCGACGAGGGTGGGGAGAAAGACAGGGAAGGTGGAAGGGGAACGCGGGAGGGGAAGGAGACGCTGGAGAGAAACGGAGGCAGGAAGAGGGACGCACGGGAAAGGACACACAGGGAAAAGAAATTTCTTTCTTTGAGTGACATTGCAACGTATGCCGGATAGACGCTAGTAATAATAATAATATATAGCACTAACTATATTAATTAATATTAACTGTATAGCGCCATTTTGTGGACCATCTCCTCAAGGGTGCTGGAATAGATTGAAGACAAACAAAGTACCGCAAAATTCAGAAACTACAGCAGATTGACAAAATGATTTAAATACAGTATACTTAATTATTTTTTTCATTCCGTCCAAGGTCAAATATTGGCAATATATATACTGACGTACTACAAGCAAACAAAGAATTTTTATTTATCCAAATTCAAAAATTTGGAAATTTTGCAATATCCCGCCATACTTTTAATTATTGAAATACCATTTCGATTCAACTTAAATTTTAATTGCTGACGTGGGAGTCTGTCAGACGCCATGCAAACATTTCAATTCCGCCTCAAATTAATAAGGATGTCCAGAAAAACATTTTGAACAGATTTTTTCATGTTTGTACAAAATGTTGAAGGCAGTAAGTAGAGCATTATAAAACTTGTCCCTCGGTGGGTCATGAGCAATAGTGCACCTACCAACCCACGTCAACAGTTAAAGGTTATTTACCATAAGAAAAAATTATAGCATTCTGAATCGATTACTAGTGTACCTAGGTACTTTATATACAAATTGCTCACTAATCATAAACATTACTTGAAAGTATAACTTTCTTATCAGTATGTTCAGAATTAAGACTGTGTGATAAAGAAAAACCTTCAAGGAAACAATGTAAAAACAACAGTGACAATGTTGACACAACAACTACTCCCAACTTTGAAGTAATTTTTATATTTTTGAAAGGATTGTGGCAGTTGTGTGTAATGTCCAGAATATCTTATGTAATGATATTAATAACAAACCTTCATCTGCACCGATCTTCGATTCACAGGGAATGTAAACACCATAGTAAACCTGCGAAGGTTCTTCCTCTTTGGGAGATTTTTGTACAGGATTCTCCGTCTTGGGTCCCAGAGGGCTGAAAGACAGTAAACGAGAGAAAATACCCATGCCCTTCTGAGTAGGCGAAATAGGTGAAGTTTTTACAGCTACCGGCTCCAACTTAGCCTGCTCCTCGGTCATAGAACTCGACATTATTTACGACGAATTGTTGCCTGATATAAACAAAATGCTTCGCCTGAATCATGTAAACAGACATTCGCTAAAATGAAACATCCCATCGACGTTTCGATGCGAGACCGCAGTTTTCGGGGTTTTGCATGCCGCGGGGCAAACTGGACATTGTGAAAATGTTCAGTTAGATTTTGAGCACAAAGCGACACTAGAAATAAAACAGATTTTTTTTAAAGTGACACGATGACGTTTCTCGCTGGGACGATTTCAACGACCAACAACACGAAATAAAAATAAACTGTTCGCCGCTTCTGCCAACCTAGAGAAATAAACTTACGCATTTCGTGACCTACCTAGTGCACATACGGTACCTACCTGTTCGATTATCCAAAACAATATTAGAGAAAGCGTTTAGGTGGGTGGTTTCATATATTTATGGCATTTAGTAAATAATATAAAATTCCGATGAAACCGTAATGTATATATATAGCTTGACAATGATAACTTAGCAATTTGTGCCGATGAAATTGTGCACGGTGCCTGTGACATCAGCAGTTGTAGGTTAGATAAGATTAAGTTGTAAGGCGCCCTCGAGTGGATTTTCCCATGAAAATAGCGCTATAAAAGTCATTCAATTTTTATATTATTGTGGAGGGCAGGTGGTACAGGCGACGCATCGCGAATATCGCGATGTTGGATTATTATGTTTATTTGTCTGTGGAGCCTTTTAAGTGAGTCCAATAAACAAATTTTGCCAACAGAAAAATATTCAAATTTGACATTCCTGCCGCCACCTGCCGCCATGTTGGCTATAGTTCAATCACTTTTGACAGCCAGACAGCTTTGTGCAAAATAAAAATTGCAAAACTTTCCTAACAAACTCCATTGTTTATAAAGTTGCCCAAAAGGTTTGAACTATTTGCATTCATCCATATTTTAAACGGATTTAACATTATTTACTCGATAAGTAATTTTAGAGTGTTATCTTGAAAGTAAACAACAACACACCCGTCTTATTATGATTCACCTTTTAAATTTGTCAATGTCTAATCACGTTGTATCATTTTTATGTTTTAGTAATTGCAAATATGGAGTGGTTATTTGGAAAAAAGATGACACCTGACGAGATGCTGAGGAAGAATCAGCGAGCATTGAACAAGGCAATGCGAGATTTGGACCGTGAAAAAATGAAAATGGAGCAACAAGAAAAAAAAGTTATTGCAGATATTAAGAAACTAGCAAAGGAAGGTCAAATGGTAATAACATTACTTACTATTTTGTTACATTTGTGTAATTTTTAAGATAACTTGGTGATTATTCATTGTTATGCTATTTATTTTTTATCTTTTATGCTCACCGTAATGGTGCACCAACTTAATTGAGGCAAACAATAAATTTAGCCGGGAAACCAGACGTTTTGCAAATCTTGCAATATACTTGGTTTATTAATAATAATATTTGGATGACTTGTATAGCTCCGTTTTTGTAAAAAATCACATAGTGTATAACTCTATTGATAGTATAAGTGCCTGAAAACTTCAGTGGTCGTCCTCACTACAACCTGTCCAAGTTACCTTACAACAGAACTGATGTTCTAGCACAGCATAGCATGACAAGAGTAATGGTGCTATTGAATTAAATTTCTATTACAGTTCTCTACTCTTTCAATAACCTTAAAGGTTTTGTACCTTTCTTCCCAAATATTGATAATGTTAAAAATAAGATCTTAAATTGTAAATTAGTGGTTCCCAACCGGTGGTCCGTGGACCACAGATGGTCTGCGTCTGCATTTATTCATTTACAATAAAACCGAGTTGAAAGGTATGCAAAAGCTGATTCGTAACCCTTTTGGTGTTAATGATGCAGAGTTAGCTGAAGAAGTCCAAGAAGAGCACATTGAATTGCAAAATGATAGTAATTGCAAGGACGCGTTTAATTACGCGGTTAACAGTTCATCATTATTGTACCTTGTGGTTCCTGTGATAACAAATAAATGTCATCGTGGTCCCTAGTCAAAAAAAGATCAGGAACCACTGCTGTAAATGGATGATTAATCTGTATCACAATAATTTAATTTCTTATAAGAAAAACTCTCTTTTTATAACTTTTGAAGGTTATTCCCATCAATTTAATATATTATGGATGGGAATAACCTTGAAAAGTTATAAAAAGAGAGTTTTTCTTATAAAAAATTAAATATTAATTAAAAGTTTCATATAAATAAAATCGGAAATATTTACCTGTGACGCTAGCTAAAATTTTTTTGTTGAAAATAATATTGTTAATTCTGAAATTTGAAATATTAGATCGACTAATATGACGGTTTGATAGAAGGTGGCAATGGCGGAATCGGTAAACGCGCATGTCCCGCTTAGACGAGAGGTTCTGGGTTCGTGTCCTAGTTGCGACCATTATCTTTTCTATTTTTCTGTATCTTGTTCTCTTTCATATTTTCGTTTAGATTATTAGTGTTATCTTCTTCGTCAATGATTTCATTATTTGTTTATTGCACCATCCAGTGGCGGGTCGAGCACTTCTTTAGTGGTGGGGATCGACATTTTCTACGTAGGTAATCTACTGTACCGTAATCTCACCACCCATAGAATATAATATAAAATTTCTCAAAAAAAAAAATTTATGGTCTAATCATGCTAGTCGGATATATTTAACACAAAATAATTTAAAATGTCTATAAATATATGCCAATTTACAATATACCTAGTATAATTAAAATAAAGCTTTATCTTGCAAGATTATTATCAAACTAATTTGAACGCGAGCGATTCCCGCCCGTAACTTCGCAAACAAATGGTTCTGAGGGGATCCAAAGGATTGTCCCCGCGGGTATTTGAATTCACATATGGCTGCGCATGCGCAGTTGCATACTATCGCGAAACAACGCAAGGAAAGTGTAGGGATAGTTCGGATCGTCCCCCAAGCGCGCATTAGATTCCGCGCACTGAGAAATAGACCCGCAGTTTTTTGCACCGTACATTGTTCGCTGTACTCGCGTAGGTCGTAGGGTCTTATTAAAATCATCCGGAATAATTGTTTGTATTTTATTTCTGTGTAAATGTTTATTCTTTTATGTTTAAAAAGAATTCATTCATTTTGGCGAAGACAAAACATCGACTCTTATTTCCTTTAGTAGGTTTTGAGTGTAACTTGTGGGGACTGTCCACATTGTCCCCATGTGAAGAACCGCCACTGGCACCATCCATATGAAAAATTACCTACACGACTTTTGAAATAATATTAAAAAAGAAAAATTAAATGTCTTTAGTTTTGCTGATTCTTTGTGACTCATTCACATCACCCACCTGAAGCAGGTAGTTCTAATTAGGTTGTCATCCTGCCTGCGGGCGCCTTCAGTTTCTTTTGTACTCTTCAAGGATGATGAAATTTTGTATTCCTTTTATTGTTATTTGTTCTCCTCCTGCCATATCTGCTGGTCAAAAAAAATGGTTTCCGCAATTCCATATTTTCTTTTTCAGGACGCCGTCAAAATAATGGCGAAGGACCTCGTCAGGACGAGGAGATACGTGAGGAAGTTTATGTTAATGAAGGCAAATATCCAGGCTGTATCTCTTAAAATACAGACCCTAAAGTCCCAGAATACAATGGCTGTGGCTATGAAGGGTGTCACCCGTGCAATGATGAATATGAACAAGCAACTTAACCTGCCTCAAATACAGAAGATATTACAGGTTCCTAATTTTTGTATTTACATTATAAAATATATGTACAAATGGGGGGTCGTAAGTCAGGTGTCTTCTGTGCTCAAGCATGCTTGGGGATGGTGTGTGGAGGGTCTTTTAAAGGAAAGGACTTTCTGGAAAGGAAAATCGACCACCGTAACACCTGCCTAGCACGGTGGTCGAAAAATCCACAAATTATGTAACCATCGATGAATTGAATAAAAAAAATTTAAGAAAAAAAAAGAGTAACGAGGAATTTGGGGGTCAGTGTGACAACGAGTGATGAACGAAAGAATCCATCCCTCATACTGCAGCGCAAGGCGATGGGCCAAGAGAATCCGGCTGGAGAGATCAAAGGGTCTCCCTCAGCCGGCCTCTGCCGATCTTAGCCCGATGCAGTTGGTGGGCGGGCGCATTCTCTGCCAAGATCTGAACAAACCTCACTCCATGAGCCCGGACTCCCCTGTTAAGTCACTAGACTTATGGGGTGACCTATGAACTACTTGGGGTGACCTATTGCAGAGATGTTGGTTATCCAATAAATGGTTCCCTGGGCCCATTTCGCCTCCCAAATTGATTTACATTAAGAGGCATTAGAGGTATTACATTATTCGAATTTCTACCGATTTCTTGCAAACCTCCCTTAAACATTTGAAGTTTTAAGCTCTTAAAAAAATATATGTTATTCTTGAAGATAATATCTAGACATTAGTCGCGCCCAAACGCAAATTATATAAAATTCCCTCAATAGAAAAAAATCGCAAAGTATGCTCCAAAAATTATTATAAACAAATTTGTTTCAGTTATTTTACAAGTTATATGCATGAAAAAATTCACAGCGTTTCTTTGAATGCTGTTTAAGACAATTATCGCGAGATTTTTGCTCTATTTTAAACGAGTTGTGTTTTATTATTTTCATGATTTTTGCATCGATTTTATCGTTGTAAATGTTAGCGCGCTCTTCTAACATTCGTAATTTCATATCTCTCCGTCTTCTTCTTTTTGGGACCGGGAACGGAGCCTTAATCATTACAAACATTTATTTCTTTTTATGGTTTATGGTTTTTAGTTTTTCTTATGGTACACACTTTTTCTGGACTGCAAGCCATTTCATAACAATATTGGAAGTATAACCTTTTTAATTAAAATAATTGTTTCATAATGTTCCATTTCTTTTTAGGAATTTGAAAAACAATCTGAAATAATGGACATGAAAGAAGAAATGATGAATGACGCTATGGACGACGCAATGGAGGATGACGACGAAGAAGAAGAAACGTAAGAAATACAAAATTTTAAAAAGAAGACAAGTAAAATTCCCGGTTTACGAATAAGGCCCTTCGTCCACGGGGATAATTATGTTTTGTGCTTACGTTGCAAACAACTTATTGCACAAGGTCCACATAAAATGTCTGACAAAAGTGACGCTTTGTTTAACCACTCAGTAATAAAAAAAATCGCACCTCTGTATCTATATCCGTTTAATCAAAATTTCACAAATTGATTTGTCTGGAGCAGTCTTGAACAGTTAGCTTTGGCATCACGAGGTTTACACAGCCATATTCTATTTATTTTTTAAACCTTTTTCAGCTTGCATTATGAGATACATAGCCTTGGAATATCTATTCAACTCTCAAAAAACAAGACAAGAGGCCATGTAAAATATTTATTGTGGCATTAATTATTAATAATGAGAGAAATTATAGTTCATAATTAACTGTTTATTACTTTTTAGTGATGCTGTAGTGTCCCAGATCTTGGATGAATTAGGACTGCAACTCAACGACCAACTCTCCGGCCTTCCACAAGCCACCGGATCCCTTACAGTTACAGGTAAAATACTCATTTATGTATTTATTATCTATATCTGCATAGCTCCCGTAACCTTATGGCCGTATCTCTCGTGTTTCACCTTTTTCCTCACTCACTTTTCATAGAATCTTTGACAATAATATCTCTCGGTTCCTTGAATTAGCTTCCCAATTATACGAGCCTCCTCCCCACCAAGGTAGGAATTTTTTCAGTCTCTTCATCATCATCAGCTGTTATGTAGTCATCAATAGCTGACTAAGATCGATGACTAAAAACTAGTCACTAATATTTATTATCAGAGATTATTTGTCAATGATGTGTTATCACTTATCACTCTATATTATTGTAATTGATATTCCTTGGTGGTTAGAAACATTATTGTTTTTTTTTTAAATTTCTATTTTAATTTATAATGAATTAATTAAAGCCCCATTGGGCTACATTGTACTGTAACATTTATTAGGTAAGTCTAACAGGGTAGAAATGTAATTATATATAGTCGATTCCATTTATTTGGTACATCGGTTTATCAGGATAGCCGCTTATTTGGGATAAAACCCAAGAAACAGAAACCAAATAAAAAAACTAATTCCAATTTGCTTCGGTTATCTGTCACACCATTTTGTTTAATTGGGAAAAATTCTGCCGAGCGATTCTATATCTTTTGTGGGATCATTATGCGATAATGGAAGTGATCTCCTGTCAGATTTGTGTGATTTATTTGATTTTTCTATGTACAACGTACATTAAATGAATTAATAATTATGCATACTTGCAGGAATTCGTGTTTAAAACGATCTAAACTAAAATATGTGACAGTAAGATGTAAAAATCACACAAATCTGACAGGAGATCACATCCGTTATCTCAATAACGATACCACAAAAGATACAGTATGCTGATCTGAGTCGAAGCAAAACGTCTCAGTAAATGAATTTTAGTTAAGAAGGGCAGGCGTTCGTTATGCGGCGCGAATGAGGAGAGGGAATGCGCCGCGTTACGGATGTTCCTAGTTCATTCGGCAGTAATTCGTAGACATAATTTCAGTAGACTTTGCACAAGCCGGCTGGTTGCCGTCCGCCGTCACTCTTCAACGAAAAGTTGTTCAGTTCGCAGTACACTGCCGTGCTTGTAATAAGATATTTTTGAGGTTACTATTATTATTTTTTTTTTTATGCTTGTAATTTTTTTTCTATTTGGTTTTTAGATTTTTAAATTTAAATGAGAAAATTGATGTGTGCATCGATAATATATTACAACTGCATAAATGTATTATTTTCCAGGTAACAAACAACCCGCCCAGCCAACAGCGGCTGTGGCAGGAGGGGGAGGGGGCGGAGCAATTAGTGACGCTGATGCAGACCTGCAGGCCAGGCTGGACAATCTGAGGAAGGAATAGTTGTACACTCTGATATTTACACCTTTAGCTTGTGAGGTTGCCAACACTGAATAGTTGATAGACACTGCACCGTCAAACAAATTGACATGTGCAAGTCGAATGCGTAACATCGACATCATTTTTCATTGAATGCAAGAAACCGTCCCTAATATAAATCATATAAGATCCTTCTTCCACAGGAATATGCAATTATCCGATAACTACCGCCATATATCTGCGTGGAAGTTCTTACACAGACACATATTGCCAACATTTTTTCAAAGAATACCACCCAGAACAACTGGGGTTAACAACTTACTCCACATTAGCCGGACCCATACAAATGCTGGTGTCAGGGATCCAATCAGAAGAATGTGCAAATCGTTTAATCAAAATCAAGACCTGAAGGATTCCGACATATTTTGATACATGCAGTACTTTTGGTGGAAAGTTGAAGGCTGTTTTTTTTAATAAAAGAACAACAACTTGGACAAACTTGATTTATACTTTTTTTTTGTATATATATTTCGGTAACGTCCTTTTAAATTTTTTTTTACTCTAAACTTTTCTAAAAATTATTTGTAAACTTTTATTTAAAGATATTGCATAAATTCTCTCATTCTTCTACATAATACAAAATAATTTTCTTGCATACATATTTTTTTCTCTATTTAATTCGTGAGAAATAGTTAGGGTCCAAGTGAATTCTCTAGTTATTGTTTTATACAGTATTGTTATTTATGTCTGTATCTGTCTTTCATCCTTAATAAATAAAAAATATGTAAACTCTTCTGTGACGTCAATCTCCCGCGACCAGCCGGGCGAGGTTATTGTCACTCACGTCGTCAAGACTTTAAACATGGCATCACTTGTGTCAGACATTGTGTAACAAAGCGTGTGCTTTAGATTAATGTTAGGAACAAAGCAGTCAACAAAGAATGACAGGATATAAAAATGACAAGTACAGAATCTATTTAGTTGCGAGTAAGGTAATGAGAGCACTCTATATTTGACATTTCCAGAATTCGAAGTGTATGGACTGTGTATCGGAAACTTGCATATCCCTGTACATGATGGACCTCAGATCACAATCCTTCAAATCACAGAATACATGACATCAACACTTTTGCAAATCACCAAATAATTGTGTAATTTATACAGCGCCGTTTTCGTGAAAATTACCTAAAGGGTGCCGTACAAATATTATTACCTAGTCTTCATCTAATTATGTTTGATAACAGACTTAGCAGTGCGAAACACCATTTGCGGTTGCCTTGTTCCTCTACCATAATTCGTGGTTCAGTTCACAAATTTATAAGCAGCAAGACATTAACAATATTTTTTTTTTCACATTGTGTTGCTAAAATTGAATTTATTAATCTTTTAATTATTGTCCATAATTAATAAAACAGACGCCATCAAATCAAATAAATAATGTGAAAATTAGCGCATCACTATTTTACTTTATAATAAGTGTTTGGTAACCACTGTCGCATAATATTTTAGGTAATATTATGAAAATTGATAAAGAATATGCTAGATGGAACTTCATTTTTATTTATTGGTAGCTCAATGCTATCAGTATCGCCCCGGAGAAAGACCACCATTCAGAATTGAAGCATTGCTTGAAATGGCTTTAGCCGTGTTTCGTGACCAAATCTGAATAGCCAGATAATTCCCAACCTTTGTCTTTCTCATCTCCTTCCCTTTCCCACTTCCTCCAGCCTGACTACCTACCGAACAGTTGCGAGCAATTGGGACTCTGCAGCATTCACATTGAAAAAATCAAACAAATGATAAAATGAAAGTTTTGTGTTTTTGTAACTAATAAATAAATAATAATTTTATTTAATGTTGCAAGGACCAATCTAACATATTCTTTATCAATGAATATGAATACTTAATTAATTGCAGAATGATCTGTAATATCCGCGCCTTAAAATAATATTAAATGTTAACCTCAATACTATATAGTTTTTTAATATAACAATATGTATAAATATATTTATTAGAATAACAATTCATCTAAATAAAAATTCCAATGTTAAGAAAACATGATGCATTTTGTTTTATTTATGTGTGTGGAGGGAAAGGAAGGAGTGAATAATCTATGTCTTAAATAGACCCATGTTGTAGGAGGGAGCACATACCGGGAAATCACTCGCTCAGTTTTTAAACACTAACAGCCTTACTAATAAAAAAACACTTAGCGACCGTTAACGGTGTTTTTGTTATACACTGTATAAAGACTACATTTTATTTTCCACAACGTTACTAATAACATTTTTATGTTGGCAACATTTAACTTCGGTAGATTGCTGCCATGTTTTTCATTAATTCGCGGCAAAATTACACTTACGACATGTGATATTTTATGCGCAATTCATTTGTAATGACCAATTTACTATCATATTAGTATAATTGAACATAATTACTATTATTTGTGTTATTTTTGTCAGTTTTAATCCTTTCATAATGACATGTTGTTAATTTAATTTTGCTATCATAAAAATATAGGTTATTTTTTAATTTAATTTATCCGAATAAAACTGCCGGCCATGTGCACTATATACCAAGCACACGAGTACCGAAGAAGGTTCTAACAGGACACCCGGGAGGTAAATGAAAGGCGGGCAGACCTAGGCTGAGATGGTGTCGGGAAGGATGCAAGAAAACTATTCTCCATGTTGCAGATTGGAAGACGACGGCCGAGGACAGAGGGCGATGGAGGCTCATCTTGAAGGAGGCCAAGGCTCGAAATGGGCTGTAGCGCCATTGCAGAAGAAGAAGTTTGATAAAACTTCCATAAACTTAATGTTATTTAATAACATAAATGGCTTGCGCGTGTGTAAATAAATACCAAATTAGAGAAATCAATGTTTAAATTGTGCAAAAATTAATCCAAAATGTCGGATTTTTTCAGTTACTCTTGGGGAATAATTATTAATTATGTATTATAATTTTATGTTTTTTAGTAAGTACACTGCCCCTAAGGTCTTTGGTGGTAGTTCTTCGGAGCACCTTTCATTGAAGTTTCGGCAGAACAAATAAGAAAAGACAACTGATAATAGCATAACAAATAATTTTATTAGATTGATAAGATACAGTTCATGTAAATTGAATATTATAAAAATCCTAAAAACGACAGGGAATATAAACATAGAAAAATCATTCAATCTTTTCATAGCACATACCCAAGAAATAAACTTTTCCTTTTACAAACTACGTATTCTATTATTTTATAAAACTTGAGTTGTATATATATTATAAGTATATATTTTTGAAATTATGAAGAAAGAAATTATATACACATACTTTAATCATTTTAATTGCCCAGTTAGTAGAGAAATAATCTCAGATCTAACTGGGGAGCTAGTCTATTTAATAATACATATTTATAAATAATAAAGGTACAACATACTACTTATAAATAGGAGGTATATAGGTACAAAAAAATACAGTATCTAAAATATCAATTTTGGAAATAAGTAAAAATACATACAATAATAGTAACAAAACATATCTGAAAATCATAAGTTAATCAATCACAGGTTGAATATAATGTTAGTTTATTAAGTAAAAAAACATACTGACACCAAATATAGACTGAAACAGAAACCATACAACTGCACTAGAATACACTACATAATATATTTATAATTCTTTCAGTAACTTCTTACAGATACACGTCAATATATAAAAGAAATCCTCAGCACGGGAGATCCCAGTGAGGATATCATTATTTCTACTTGTTACAAAAAAGGAAGATAATAAAACATTTAATATTATTTAACATTAAATCATTATGACTAATGAAAAATTACTTAAATTTAACATAGTGTAATTCCTAAATATATGACAAGGGGCCTAACTCATGGCTTAATCTTAATAAAAGAAGAAGAAGAGTTTGAGACTGGCAAGGGTAACACCGACTCTCTTGTCACTTCCACCTTACCCCTCACCAAAGGAACATGTATACAAAATTATAACCTGCTTCCAATAAGACAATTTAACACTACTTGTTTTTATTTGGTTAGAACCTAGTATTAATATTAAATGTTTTTGGTTTTTTGTGAGAAGTTCTTATATATAATAATTCTCTCTTAGACCATATTATATCAAATAGAGAAAACATATCTTCAACGACCTCCAATATTGATAACCAGATAAGTGATCATAGTATAATGATGTTAGACTACCAAAACTCTTTGAAACACCACTCTAACAACAGAATACCACCAAACATAAACATCAGCATCAATAAGAGGGCTTTGAGAACATATCTTGAAACCCAACCGTTTTCTCATAACACCACCAACATAACCGAAAATTTTAATCAATTCTTTAAATATATCAAAACAGCAATCGACACTTGCAAATTTAAGCCAAGGATACGAATAGGAAACCCTAAGCAAGGTAATACACCATGGTTTGACAAAAAACTGGATCTTCTTATTAGAGAACGAAATACTAACTACAAACAGTGGAAGAAAGATCCGCAAAACAGTCAACTTTTATCACAAAAAAATAAGTCAAGAAATTCGGTAACTAATTACAGACGTTTCGCCAAAACAAAATATTACACAAATATTTTTACAGAAAACATACATAATCCAAGACAAACCTGGAAGACAATAAATTCAATCATAAATAACAGTCCAAAGAACTCGACAAATAAAATTGAAACTCTTACCATCAATAATATAGTAATAAATGACCCGAAGCAGATATGTACAGCGTTTAATGACTTCTTTACATCGGTTGGTGAAAATTTAGCTGCGAGTATCCCATCTTATTCAGATGACATGAATACAATAAACATGGAACCAAAGCCATTACAGTCCCTCTACATGGCCAATACAAACAAACTAGAAGTTTTAAAAATTATCTCAAAACTAAAAACTAATGCATCTCCAGGAGTCGATGGTATGACAACTAACTTACTCAGATTCTGTAAAGAAAAATTAGCGGATCATCTTGTTATTCTAATTAATCAATCTTTAGTGAGTGGACTGTTTCCGGATCAATTAAAGCTAGCAAAAATCGTTCCAATTCACAAAGAAGACTGCAAAAAAAATCCATCTAATTATCGTCCAATATCAATACTCTCAGTCTTCTCCAAAGTATTTGAACATGTAATTAAAAATAGACTAACAAAATATCTCGCAACTAATAATATTCTTACGCCTCAACAATATGGGTTCAGAAAATTCTCCAACACGAAATGTGCTGCCTTTGACTTTATACTAACTCTTCAAAAACACTTAGATCAAGGAAAATATGCAGCGGGCATTTTCATAGACCTCAAAAAGGCATTTGATACGGTTGATCATAAGATTCTATTGAAAAAACTTGAATATCTGGGCATCGTGGGCAACAGTCTAAAACTTTTATCTAGTTATCTTACGGGTAGGTGCTGTTCGGTTGTTATTGGAAAAGAATCAAGTGATCATAGAAATATAACATGTTGTGTACCACAGGGCTCGATTCTCGGACCATTATTATTTTTGATTTATATAAATGATATTGCAAAATGGGGAGTGAAAGGTACACTTCAACTTTATGCTGATGACACAATATTATTCTACCATAATACTAATTTAAACGAAATGGAAAAGGACATGGAAAGGGATTTGGCTCATCTAGCCGAGTGGCTGAGAATTAATAAACTTAGCCTTAATATTAAAAAGACTCACTATGTGCTATTCGGGAATAGGAGAGGACAACGCCTAAACATTTCCCTGGGAATAAACAAACTGGAACAAACAGATGTCGCGAAGTATCTAGGACTTTTAATTGACTCACGGCTTACATGGAAAAACCATTTTGACCATGTTAAATCAAAGATTGCTCCAGTGACCGGTGTAATGTACAGACTACGTAGATTGCTTCCCACAGCCATACTGCGATCTTTGTACTATGCTATGATTCACTCCCACTTGGCATACCTTTCGAGTATCTGGGGTTTTGCTACCAAAAAAATGATATCAGAGGTGCAAATAATCCAAAATAGAGCCCTACGTAACATTTTTGGCTTGCCTTGGGATACACCTGTTAAAGATATTTACCGTCACGCACTTGTATTGCAATTTAAGATTGTTCCTAGCTTTGAGATAACAAACACCATTTTAAATATTATTCAGTGCAACACCCACACAAATATAAAACTGAACTATAACAACGACGTTCACCAATATAATACACGACAACACAACAAACTACACATATCAAAAATACACTCAACAAAGTTCGGACTGAAATCATTAGAATACATTGCCTACACTAACTATAACAAACTGCCTGAAAATTTGAGACAGGAATATGCCTCTAACAAATCTCGAAATGATATATTGAAAACATATTTTTTCAAATGTTATTTGGAAAACGAGTCATAAGTAGGTACAAACTCTGTTCTGATAGCCCTAATTATCTTCAAATACTAAACTTATAGTATGATGGGCGCGGTTTATACCTTACTTAAATCTTGTCATGTATTTGTATGTAAACATCTTGTATTAGGTCTGTATATTTTTGAGCCCGTACCTTATATTGTATTTTCCTGATTTTGTTTTATCTATGCATTTCTTAGTCCATCTCATTAATCCATCATGGAGGAAACTTTATTTTAACTTTTTGAAACCCAAAGTACATAAATCAAATGAGTCAATGAGTTATACAAATTCATAAAATGTTAAAAGACATGTTTCTGTGAAATATTTGTAAAGTGATTCTTCATATGTTTTGTATCTGTATGTTGCTTCTGTGAAATGTTTTGTAAATGTTTTATTCATAAATTGTGTCTACATATTGGGTTGAGTTGGGTTTAACTTCTCAAAAGTACCAATTGGCGATCCCTTAATGAGTTTTGATAACTCATGGGAGTGCAACTTCGTTGTATGTTTTTAATAATATAAAAAAAAAAAAAAAAAAAAAAAATTGTTAGAATTACTTGACTAACAAGCTAGTATTTCTCACATGAAACTACTGAAATGAAGTTTTTCTAAAAAATGATACAATATTAAACATATAAATTTAATTTACAATGTTAATTCGTGCCTATAGGCGGTATTGTGCCAATCTATTAATTTGTGTTAAAAAGTCCTTTAAGAGAAAGGGAGAGGCTAGTAAAATATGCTGGAGGTTTCCTTTAAAGCATTTTGAACCAACACCTCTCAGTTTGGCTAGGTTGCAGTCATTTAAAAATAACAACACACAAATTACACATATTAATTGTAACATTTAACCAGAAAAAGCATACCTTTATCGGCTGTATGAAAGATGCATATATTCTGTGAAGTTGACATATTAAAGTTCTGTAGATGACTTTACTCGGGAGGTATTTCATCACCTGTGAGTAAACTACTGAACGCCGAAAACTGAACAATGATAGTACCTTCCTATGCCAAGTTGTTTGAATCCTTTTAAAACTGCCGAAGTAAACATGGGCTTTGCAGTTGAGGCTTGGATTCACAACCTTAGTTAATGTGGGCTTGGCGGCAATTGGCTTGTATGTGTAACATGGCACATCGGTAAAAACAGGCATATACTTGATGAGTAGTGTTACTAAGCGGTGAAACAGATAATATACGCTACTCAACAGGTAAACCTAATGGTCAGTTTACGCAGAGGTGGTGATATAATTTTTTATAGTCATTTCATCCAGCATAACAACATTCAGTAAGAGATTCAAGGGACAAACTATTCCACAAGTTCTCAATGAGGATAAAAAATATATCAATATCTATATGAAAAACAAATAAAGTAACAAATTTCAAAAAGATTCTAAAAATCAAACAATTTTTCAAACAAAACAAAATTTTCAAAAGTACAAAACTGTTTTTTTTTTTTTTAAAGAGTTTTATTTCACATGTACATTTGTTACTTAATTTTTATGTATCTGCTAACAATAAAGAATCTGCTAAAATAAAAGCACCCTGTAAATCGCAATACATATTGACAATGTTTCCCTGTTAGCTTGACTCCTCCCACCATTCTCCCCCTCCCCCAAAAATCACCCCTTCCACCACCTCCTAATAATTAAATCTAAACATTTTTGTACTTGAATAAACTTTTAAGTTAGTTTTAAGATTGCTACTGAATGACACGGATGTGTCGAAACCGATAGCCGATAAATAAAAATCAAGTAACAAGTGTACAAGTGAAATAAAACTCTTCAAAACAAAATGTCTAGAAATTGTCACATAGGGGTCGTCCATTAATTACGTGAGGCTCCAAAGGGGGGGGGGGGGGGGGGTCGGAAAAAAATCACGAAACATCACGATGGGGGGGGTGGGGTAAAACGAGATATCACTGAAACGTCTACAAAAGATTATATTTCAAAATAAATCATGCATTAAACAACTTTACCCAATAATAGCAAAGAACTTTTCCCTACATCTAGAAAAAAAAATGTTCTTAGAACCACACTTATCACATATCGTTTGCAACTTGCAACCCTCATTTATTCAAATGAATATCTCGGCACATAACATCACAATCTAAATATTGATTAATATGGCTTCCTAAAGGAAAAGTAATTGACAATAATTCCGTTAATACCCGCTCTTATTAGCTCTCTCTTATAGAATCCTAGATTTTTCCAACTCCCATGCAAATACTTCCCAATAAATAGTGTAAGAACAACTATTAATGTCAGTGGCGGCTCGAGCACTTCGTTAGTAGTGGGGATCGACATTTTTTACTATAAAATTACTCATTTTTTTTTTTGATGATCTAATCATGCTAGTCGGATATCTAAACACATAATATTTTTAAATGTCTATTGATATATGCCAATTTACAATATGGAATAATAAAAATAAAACTTTATCTTGCAAGATTATTATCGCACTTAATTTGAATTCCTAACTCGATTCTCGCCCGTAACTGCGCAAACAAAATGGTGTAGTGGGGATCCAAGGAATTGTCCCCACAGTATTTGAATTCACATACGACTGCGCATGCGTGGTTGCATACGATCGCGGAACAACACAAGGAAAGTACGGGGATAGTTCAGATTGTCCTCCAAGTGCCCAGTAGATTCTGCACACTGAGAAATAGACCCGCTGTTCTCATGCGCCGTTCATTGTTCGCTGTACGTGCTTAGGGTCTTATTAAAATCATCCGGAATAATTTTTTGTATTTTATTTCTGCAAATGTTAATTACTTTTATGTTTAAAGAATTTATTCATTCTGGTGAAGACAAAACATCGACTGTTATTTCCTTTAGTAGGTTTTGAGCGTAACTGGTGGGGACTGTCCCCATTGTCCCCTTCACAGGGATGCGGGTACGGATGCGTATAATTTTTTGATACCTAGAGTGATTTCCATACAATAGAAACTCTCTCCTATTTCCCTGTACAATGTTCTGTGTTTTTTACACATTATTTGGTGGAACATTTACCCCATGTAAAAACAGAATTAACTGTACATTTTACGCTCATTACATTAATAAAGATTAAAACATGTATTCACAGTTACTCAGCAGGAAAACATTTAAAAAAATTAATTCACCTATTCAAAATGCGAAGATAATTTTTTTACGACAACTACACAAGTAACAGGATAAATTTTATTGAAACCTTGAACTTCAATTTCAACTATTTAAATTATACCATGTTTTAATATAATCACCTCGTTAAATTTAAGATAATATTAACGCAAATCAATAATCAGAATAACTGAATTTTGAAATGAAAATATTTCAAAAATAAATTCACTCAGTATTTTACAGCATAAATGACAGTATTTAGGCACAGCAAATTTAAAAAATAAACATTACCTGAAGACCTGCAAAAATTATAATGATTACTTTTGTAAGTACACTAGTAGTTCCAAAAAACCACCTCGCGTTCCTCGCGTCCAAAAAAGTATGCTAATAATTTTCTCTTATTTAATAAATTAAAACCAAAATTTTCTTTGAAATCATAAGATTTATAAGTAGGTACTGAAATGCCTACCTACATAATTTTAAACCATATTTTATATAACTTTTTCAAATTTCAAATAAGGAATTATGAATTTATCCAAAGAAACATCACTACCGGAATGACAATTCTTTTTATAAACTTACTATAAGTAGCATACAATTGAAAAAATGCAAGTAAAGGCAGAAATATACTTACGTGGCGTGCCGTGACCATAAATAAACCAATCATCGTCGTGGCATGTCAACACGCCAAAACCTATAAATATGTCTCTAACCATAATAAATGTATGAAACCGATGAGCTCTGGCGCGTCACGACACGCCACGACACGCAAGTATGTTTCTGTCGTTAGAAAGTTCAAATAAACACAATGATTTCAAACTTGAAAAGATAATCTTTACTGAACCATTAAGATGGCCACCATATTGAAACTGAAACGGAATGAACAAACAAATTTACAAACATACAAAATACAAAACAGTCCAGTTAAAACAGGGCTTCGCTACGTATTCGCAGTCAATTATTAGTTTTTTTTGGATTTCTAGCTTAAATCATTAATTTAAACCTAATTTACTTAAAATAATAATGTGGCAACATTATGCCTAATTATAAATAATTTTATCTATGATTTTATAACATAGACAACATAGACAATCATGACTCATGAAAAATGAAAAAAAAAAAAAAAAAGTCTTGGAACTAAAGCAATTTTAAATAAACTTCTTCAAACACAGCAAAGTTATTTTGTGGCACCATTTTAATTTAAAATTAGCAGAATACTTAGTTTTAGCCATGTTTATTGTTTAAAAAAAACCAACATGTTTCGTATGCACAGCTTACTTCATCAGGATTTATTTAAAACTAATTACAACAAAAGACATAGACTTAAAAGTGTCAATGGATAGGCGGGAGTGGGAAGGGGGAGAGGGGTAATAGGGTATAAGGGGAACAAAGTTTAATCTTTAAACGCCCGTGCACCGCGTGCAAAAAAGGTAGCCCACTGCCCCAGCATTTTTTGTGAAATATTCACACCATAATCACCGGTCCCGTACGGGACCGTTAACGCAAATCCACATTCCCGTAGGGGACCACTGGGCGCCTAAAGGTTAATAACGGGTCATCATCCTTTAAGTCTATGTCTATTGTTGTAATTAGTTTTGAGTAAACCTTGATGAAGTAAGCATCGCTTACAAAACATGTTGTTTTTAATTTTGAATCAAATAAACACTTCAAAACATTCAATCAATTAAAAAAAAGCTTATCAAATCATACCAGATAATGCGTGTATATATTTAGTGTATAATCTACCATATGAAGTTTACACAGAATAGCTAGTTGTATTCAGAGAAATGATTTTTAAATGTATTCATATGGATATGCCGGCGTTTAAGAGTTAAGCCAGTGGTGACGGTGACACTTATTTCAAATCTACACAGAAAAGACATTCTAAAGACACAATAAGCATATAAAATAGATTAAGGAAATTTTTCTTCAATTGAAGAAGAAAAACTTCTGTTTGTTAAAATTGTAGATTCCATTTACTGCTTAAGAGCGTGTTTTAGTCTTAATTCTGGCAGTTTCAGAGAAGAGTTCATCTCCGGACTTCCCAACTATTTCACTCTTTGTCTCTTCTTGCAGCTTCTCTTGAGCCTGTTTGTACGTAGAACTGGAATCCACCACACTTAGAGCAATTGCGAATTGCGAGAAGTAGTATGTAGTCATAATGATCAGCTGAAAGTAAAGAATTTAATTATGTATTTGTAAAGCAAATAAGGAAAATCTGCTCACAGTAAAGTTAGCATTTAACACATCGCAGTCAAACTTCTTCAATTAACACATCATAGTCAAACTTATTCAATTAACAGGAAAAAACCAAAGTAAACTCAGTATGTAATAGTAACCGCAATTAGTTGAATAAACACTTGATACGCAAATAAAAATCATGTGATATAAATTACTTTATCACTTATAAAGTGATCAGAAGTGTAAAGTTTATTTTATATTTTTTTATGCGCAGTTTAAACTAGTTTTGTTTGCATTGCAATTGAAAAATTGGTTACTAAGCAATTAATTTAAACAAAAAACTAGTTTCACTCCAATACTGATGACATAAGAATATTTTTAAACTGAATATTAAAAATCTTTACCTAAAAATCAACACCAACACTATTTTTTATTATTATTGTTCATAATGTAGTCATGTTTATAGAAATACATAAATATCACATAATATCTTTATAGAAGAGTAAGAACACTTGGTCTTGTGCTCAGAATGGGTATAATGCAGGCGGCGATTCGAGAGGAAAGCCATCCAATGGACCGCCCCATACTAAGCTGTCAATAAGAGCAGCAGAGCTGTACGAGGAGAGGCTGAATGTGCAATGGACTAAATTAATGCAAGACAGGGACGCCTGGAGATGTCTGGGGATTCCTGAAGATGTTTGTAGGCTGTTTGTAAGCCGCATGGAGGCGCCTAAAAGTGCTGGTAAACGAGCAAGATAAATATCCTGATATTGCCGAGCAATTACTGTTCTGGCCGTAAATAGTATTGCAGGGCAAGGTGTTGGCCATCAAAAATGTTGCGTCCCATCAAGATTTCCGTAATCTATACAACAAATTCACAACACAAAAAATGATCTCCTGCAACAGCTCCACCAAACTCGCATCGCTCGAAAAAACATTTTTTTGGTTGCGGATACGTGGCGACCAGTGGCGCACATATGTAACAAAGCAATCAGGAAATGGATTTGGCTCGGCAATATTGTCGTAATATCGGTAACCGAGTTAACTCACCGTCAAGACAGGGCAATCGTCGACAAGAATAGGCAATACCGACACCAGAAGGATCAACAATACGAAAATCATGATTCCTTGTAGGCAAGAAATTGTCGCTAAAATTTGCTCGTTTACACCAGAACCTTAAAGAGTCATCTCGAGACACCTAGAAACATCTTTAGAAGTCTGGGTCAAAGAAACGAAGCGATGAATCCTCAACCTGACTAAGTAAAGGGCTAAATTATGTTGACGGTGTAACACAAGGGTTATTTTTATCTTAATTTTCATGCGGATTGATTCCCAACAAGAATTTGTGCTGTTATTTGTTTTTAGTTCTTCAAAACTTTCACCATAAAACCGATTTATATTAAATTAGGATATAGGAGACACACCAGCGCAAAGACAATATTTAAGGAGCAACGATTGAATGGATTTGCCGGACTGATGTGTCACCGGGATACTGGAGCCAGGATGTGGCAACTCCGATAAAACTGCAGCCTTCCATCACCAAGAATCACCCCCACATAACTCCTGAGTGATTGCTTGGCCTGAGCTCACTCAGGACCACCCCCGACATAAGTTAACCTATTTTATTTGTGTATCGTACCACAGTATTATTAAAATGTATAAATTCTATAATATGGGACACGTGGGATTGCATCAATCTCCCCACTTTCTGGAATAAAAAACTTATTATTATCAGATAAGCACGAATCTCGCAAATCCAATTTTTCCTACGACCAGGACATAATTTTTTCATCTGAAATAATAATCATTTTCAGTATCAATTTTAATTATTAGGATCGATAAAAATTTGTTCTGTGATCGACTGGGAACCTTTGGTATAACACATTAAAAAATACTTACTTGTGCATTAGCAACGGGTGAAATAAACTTATCGATCGCGATGAAAGTATCCGAGATGGCGAAGATGTAACCACCGATGCAAGGGACGAGGTCGGTCCAGGTCCAGTTCTTCCCGGAGGCTATGAGTCGGGAGGTGACGGACCACAGCATGGTGGTGATGCAAATTGTGTAGAGGACCACTCCGACGGTTAATTCTCCGGCAGTTCCGGGGAGAATTTTACTGGCAACTGAAACAAGATTAAAAGAATATAATTTCTTTGCAAGTACTGGTGTGACATTGTCAAAGTTGGAACTTATGTACATCGATCGTACTGTTGATTAGTCAGACATCTTCAAATACTAAGTTTTGAGATAATATGGAAATCAATATTCGAATGCTCACCATAAATCTAATTATTGTGTCTGTTTTTTTAAATATTGCTATAAAATAATACCGGGAGGCACAACGGGCCGGTACATTAGTATGACATTTTGAAATATCCCATTAACATTTTATTTAATTCACTTCAAGTTTTTCTGCATTATAATGTATTATGGTGGTATTTATGAGTAATCTGAGTATTGTACCAGATAGAGGGTACACGCCTACATTAAGTGTACTCAACTCAAATTTCGATTTTTCGAAGATAGTTAAGTTAACCCTTCTCCACCGGAAGAGGGCCATCCATAAATTATGTCACCCCCCCCCCCCCTGTCACACATTGTTACATTTGTGAGACCCCTAGTGTGACGTCACATAACATAAACAGTTTTGCGTTTTAATAATTTAGATTTTTACATGTGACCTCACAGAGCCGATGACACCCCCCCCCCCCATACCCCTTGTCACACTTCTCTACCCCCCCCCCAATTTAGATAATCCAAAAAAATTATTCTGCAATAAGATATTAAAAAGTTTTTTTTTTATCTCGCTGCAAATAAATCGCGAGTGAGGAAGTATAAAACTATAAAGCGCATTTTACTAGAAGGAGTTCTGATAATAATATGTATTATACGCTAAATTTCAATTTGGGAGGCGGGTATGGGTACCGCCGTTCCGAGAACCATTTATTACCAACACCTCTGCAATAGGTCAACCTCAAGTGGGTCGCTATGTGTGGTGACTAGGACGTGGCGGCACCTGCATTTGTCCACCTACTGCGTGGCGGGCCGAATCGGAAGAGACCAGTCGATGGAGACATTTTATCTATCCAGTTAGACTCTCTCAACTCATCGCTTTGTGCCGCAGTGGGAGGGATGGATTCGTACGTCCATCACTCCTGGACACAGTGACTCCCCAGATTCCTACCCACCCCTCATGCATTTTTCCTTCCCAGAGCGTCAACAAGCCTTAACAACACAAAGATGAGATAGGCACCGAGGGAAATTGTTTTTCTTTTGGCCTCCTGTGTGGAGCTAATGTATAAAGAAGGGAGCAGTTTGTGCGGAATTCACAAACAACAACTTTTTGTTAACCTTTCCTTATTCTAAGCATAAAAGTTAATAGTTTTCCTCGTTTTATTAAAGCTAGCAGGTGTGTCCGTGGTAATTTAAAACCAGAAAATGGTGAGAATTTATTTTATTGTTACATCATACAATGGGTCTAGGCATAATGGCTGTCGAAAGGTTGCAAAAACTTGATTCGAAAATAAACTTTTCGTTTTTGTGAACTTTCATCCCGAAAAGCGGGAAAAATGTTCTCTAATATAGCAATGAATTCAAACGATAAATGTATTGTTTTTTGTTAAATTTATTGTGAGAGAATACATTATAAAGAAAAAATATTTTATTACATTCAAACATCAAAGATTCTTCAATAGCATTTTTTTTACAAAGCAATAATATTTTTTTCCTTTACGGAACCTGCGAATCTATTCATCTATACCAGTGATTCCCAACCGGTGATCCGCGAGATCTAAAATGTGGTCCACGAAACATTTATTCATTTACTACAAAAACCGAATCGAAAGATATCCAAAAGCTGATTCGTAACCCTTTTGGTATTAATGATGGAGAGGTAGCTGAAGAAGTCAAAGAAGAGCACATTGAATTGCAAAATGATAGTAATTGCAAGGAGGCGTTTAATTACGAGAATAACAGTTTATCATTATTGTACCTTGTGCCTTGTGGTCCCTGTGAGAACAAATAAATGGCATAGTGGTCCCTGTCAAAAGAAGGTTGGGAACCACTGATCTATAGATAGGTAATATCTATAATACATAAAAAAGAGTGTCTATTGGTTTGTTTTTAATAAAAATATGTAGTATTATTCTGCGATTGATTAAATTTTTCAGACTTGACGTGGTGGAGGGGTTAGGCTCTCCACTAGCAATCCGAAGGCCGCGGGTTCGGATCCTGGCGTGCGCAAGTAAATTTTATTTGATTGATTTATGTTATTTGAAATAACACAAATCAATCAAAAAATTATTAATTTTTTACAATTTTTTAATTAAAAATAATATATCTACCTATAGTATATTTGCAGCACGTTCCAGAGTGGAAGATACTCTAAGTGTAGTCCTGGTGTGAGACCACCATTCAGAATTAAAACGTTGCTTGAAATGGCTTTAGCCGTGTTTGGTAACCAGATCTGAATAGTCCTACACTACGATAACCCCACCTCCCTCTGTCTCACCTCCTTCCTCTCCCCGTCATCTTTAGCATCACAACATACCCCAATTCAATTGGGGATGTCATAGCCTCACTGGTTCCAGACGAGAGCAATTGGGACGCTTGTGCGGTATTTACATATCAAAAAAAAAAACAAGAGAAAGGTCACTGTCTACGTGAGATTTCGAAAAACTACCCCATCCCCTTCTTATCCAGAATAAAGCCTGGCAACGCCGGGTGCTTCAGCTAGAATCTATCTATATAATAATAATAATAATAATAATTGGATAATTTATAGAGCGCCGTTTTTGTGAAAAATCACCTCAAGGGCGCTGTAAATATATTTATATAAAGAAGATAGTCTGTGGCGGGCAGGCGGGCGGGGATTTAATTTGTATACAAATCTACAGTTTTATTTCGAGACTGATTAAAATTTGCACCCTTGACCTTCAAAATAAGAGGAGAATGTCACTGTCTACATTAGATTTCAAAAAAGCCCGGGCAACGCCGAGGACTTCAGATAGTCATATTATAAAATAACATCATTGCGAAAAACACACCTTCATGTCTGACTCAAAAATATTTTTACAAGATTATTTTTATTTCATTATTGCCCTCCACACAGGTGACAATTTTTTGTAAAAAATATTAATAAATCTAAGATTCAATCGAAGCCTAATGCTAAAAAAAATTAAAATGCAGATCAGCTAACTTAACAAATACCTTTTTGTATACATTCCCATATTTTAATTTGTAATTTGTATTCGCCAATTACCTTTAATAAACAATAACGCAAGGACATCTACAAATGTACAAAATTCAAAACAACAACAATTAAACTTGAACATTTGGTTAACTTTTGGGATGACTAAACACGTTTAATACGAACATTTGTTAGGCCAGCTTTACACTCGTAAGTTTTTTTCCCATAAATCGCTCACGTAAGCGATTTATGCCAAATTACCAATGTAAATGACACCAAAATTCACTTAATGTAATTTATAGCAAGTTACAGAAGCTGTTATTTCGCAAGTTATTTGATAGGTCTAATCGCGCCCGCGCGAACTTCCAGCCTTCTCACAGCTTATAAAATCAGTTTTATAAGTTGAGAGAGTTATTTTTATAAGTTCTTCCGCAAGAAATGGTACCAAAATGCGCCGTTGCGAAATATCAAAAATTAAAAGACAGTTGTTTTCGTAGGATTTTTTTCCTATAAAACTAGTATTTATTTATTTGTTTATTTATTTATTACACGCCCTGATTGCAGAGTTTTCCATCACCCGAATGCAAATAGTTGTCTTTTATGATAGTAACAAAGGCGAATCAAACGATTTTTTTCTAAAAAATATTCGTTTAGGCAGCGTTTTGTCCATACGTATGTACATAACGTGATAATTTTTTTTGTTACAGTTTGTTAATGCCTTTAGAGGGCGAAACAGCTGTAACACATAATAATAATTACGAAGGAGAACTCGTTTATAATAAACTGTTTTTATAAATTAAATAATAATATTATTGAATTTATAAAATAAATACAAATTAAAATGGAGTTCTACAAAATAAACTTAATAACAATACAAAAAATAAAAAAGTGCCATTTTTATATTTCCCCAAACCGGGACACCGAAAAAAAGGTAGGTACTTAATAATAATAATAAATTTGGACAAATTATATAGCGCTGTTTTCGCGAAAAATCGCCCAAGAGCGCTGTACAAAGGAGGCTAAATTACAATTCATCTTGCAGCTACCAATCTCATGGACGATTGAAATTCTAGACCCTTGTTAAAAATTTAAAGAGTTTTTTTTTATTAACATAAAATTTAAACGAAATAAAGCAATATGTTCTTTCATACGATACAATTGACAAGATAGTAATGCTTTTTCGTGTCGTATTAGGATTAGCTATTTTATATATTTATGTATTTCAAGATTACCAGTATGTTTATGTAGGCGCATAATGGTTTCTTTTCGAAAACGGGACATTTTGGCGTCCCGAAGTTGTGTTCGGGGACACCGGGACACATTCCTGAAAACGGGACTGTCCCGGTGAAAACGGGACGTCTGGTCACATTATCCATATGCATTTTGACACTATAAATCGAACAGATACCAAATGCACTCCCAGAATTTCACACGGAGATTAACGTACAGTAAAAACCCAAACTCGAAAGGCACTCTACCATTATATTATTACTATTTATATCTTATATTTTAATAATATAATGGTAGAGTGCCTTTCAAGTTTGGGTTTTTCGAAGTTTTTACTGTACGTTAATCTCCGTGTGAAATTTTGGGAGTGATTTGATGTCTGTTCGACTATAGTGCAAATATTTTTTAACTACCACGAACCGAAGCGTGTCTGAACGTTTTCCTTTTTTTGATAAGTTACTTCTTATAGGAGTTAGGACCCTCCAAAAATCGTTACAATTGCCCGATTTGAACGCCATCAACGGATGTTCAGTATACAAACTAGACAATGTATTTTAAAAAAAGCAAAAGTACAGATATAGAATATTTTCATTTAACATAATTTGGAAAAAAAATCTTAAAAGTCGGTCCAATTTTGGAGGAGAAAAGTGGGAAACACTAAACCTCGATTTTGACGATTTTGTTTAGGTATTATCAGCCTGAGGTGCAGTTGTCCCTTTCGCTAAAGCCTCGATTACATTGAGCGAGTTTACAAGCTATTAGCCGGTAAATTTAAAAGCGGGTGAATCGGCGAGTGCGGTTGTAATGATGACACACAAAACTGTCTACTCGCTCAGTAGCGACAGTAGCAGCTAAAATAACGACTCCCGCGCGAACCAATTCGGTCGACATTTTGTAAAAAGCTTGAGGTCGCAGCTAGCACCACACGCTAGCCAGTAGCGAGAATAACTGCTGCCGCGCGAACTAATTCTGACAATTACGGAATCAGCTGTTGGTAGGCCGCCATCTTGAGCGAGTAGCGAGTAAAGTTGACCACCTTTCAACTTTTTTCGGAGATTGTTCACAATCTGCTAGTTCGATAGTAATACGATTACACTGAGCGAGTTTACTAACAGATAGTAAATTTCCCAGATAGTAGCTTGTAAATTCGCTCAATGTCATCGAAGCTTAAGTATTCGGGGGTAAAAGCGACAGTGACAGCAACAGTTAAATTAACAATTAAAATTTGTCAGCGACAGTTTTTGGACGACTTTTAAGCATATCCAGTCATCCCGAAAGTTTACCCAATATTTTTATAACAAAAAATATTATGGGCAGATGGTACACATGTTCAGTAATCACATAAAATAACACCGAACAGGAAAAAATCATAAAATCTTTGTAAAATTATTATACACTCATAATTAATTAACTTTAGGGACCATGAACGCAAGAACGCGCAAGTTTGTTGTTGAAAGGTTTTATTGCACTCCAATCTGCCATCCCGATCACTTAATTACAATAATATTATTTATTTATCACTCACCGACAGTCAAAATCAAACCTGTTATAAAAAAAACTATAAATTTTAAGACACGTGTGATATTTAAAAAAACACATAAAGTCGTAAAAGTAAGAAAACCTTGATGAAGTACGTACACAGGCAGATGATAAAAAGGGTTTTAATTTTTTAAATTTAGTACCATACAGGAGACCGGAAAGGTATGAGGAGTGGGTAGGAATCTGGAGGTCAATGTGTCCAGGAGTGACGGACGTATGAATGTATTATTAAAACTTTTATTGAAGAGTCACCTGCCTAAATGCTGATATGGCGACTAAATAGTACTGTAATTGGAAATAGTGGTCGATATAAAATAAAATAAAAGGCCTTTTATTTCTTGCAAATAGGTATGTTACAGAGTTATAAAAAGTATAATCAATGTTATTTACGAAAAATGAAGTATAGGTTGGGTCTTAAATTGTTCATAAGCAAGAACCCCTCTAAGGCGAAGGGCAAAGGTGAAGGCCTCCTCTAAAGAATTCCATTTATCTCTTGTTTTTTTCGTAGGGTTAAGCATTTCTTGTGTTTGTGTCACTTCTTATGGTGGTCGATATAAGGGAATATAAAAGATTATAAAATATAAAGGATAATAATTGTAAGACTTATTTTTTTTTAATATTGTTACCGGTTTAAAAATTATTTTATTTTTTTCTACAAAGCATCCCACATAGAGAAGACCGATATGCTACGAAGCACCGCACAAAGAGGACACCGATTAGTCTATTTCATTTTCTCGCAGGTTAAATCCTATAGATGTATGTGTTTATTATCTCTTTTTAGTGTCGCTCGTTTCCGTTTCATCGAGTTTCAAATCACAACGGCGCTAAAGAAGTTTTCACTTAAAATTTCTAAATAAAATAAAAATATTAAAATAAATCTACATATAATAAATCTACCAACGTATTTTTTAAAAGCAGTTTTTGCTAATTCACTTTTCTAAAATTCTGGTCAGTTTCCTGCTTTTCAATCGAATATCAGAGTAAATCTTTGAATTTACACACATTAAAATGTATCTTTTTTATAGTGGGATTTATTTGCAATACTTCCTTGGAAGGAAACCTTGGCATTCACAGCTCACAGCTCACAGCCCACAGCAGCTATTATGGAATAATAGATATCTACCTACTTCTAGAATATTATGTTACGTATAATTCTCGGGAGGAACTAACTGGTTCATTATATCAATGGCCTTGAATGGCGAAAACCTTTCTCGTAGCAAAAAAAATCTTTGTTTTATTTTGTTCGTTTGCTAAAAACATTTATATATCCATAATATATACTATCTGACCCGTCCCTATATATCGCGCACACACCTGCGGAAGACTTTAAATATGTCCGAAAAGGTGAAGGAACCATCGAAACTGTCTGATTACTTCGAAAACATATGTCGATAGTTCCTCAAGTAACGTATATAAAATTCAGCTTTTATACTTTAACGTAAGTACAATTATAATTAATTATTACAATATCTTTCAAAGGCACCGTGATCCAAAATTCATAGTCGGGGATCGTTTTTATCTGTATTAGAGACATACACAGAGAAACTTTCAGGTTTTATAAAATAACGAAGGTCTGATCGTCGCGGGCTCTTGGACTACAACGAAACACAACCCCATCTACTCGGTGGTTACTCGAGCTAGATAACCAAGTGTTGTGTCGATAAATTAACTCACAACGCCATTTGTTAGAAACTTATGGAACCTACAAATAATTACAAAGCATTGTCTAATAACAAACATTTAATGAACATTTAATTCGCAATAATAAATATTAAATACAATAATCCAGATAAAAAACATTCCAAACATTTGGACCAAATTACACACAGTTAGCCAAATTTCATAAAAATCGGTTAAGTAGTTTCGGAAATTATTTATTTATTTTATGTATTTATTCAACGCCCAGAGGGCTTTTACAGTAGTCCAATTTGTTTAAGACAGATGATTTTTAAACAGATAGATAAATGATAAGAATAAAATGAGATAAAAATGCGCACAAGTCACAAAAATACAGCGATTTGATAAGTTTACAAAAATACATATATATTTAGGAATAGTTTTGGAATAAGTTTTTTACAAGATCCACAAAATTCGCCAAGTTGATGTTGAATATGTCAACATCACTTAATTTCCCATAGTGTGAAATCTTTGTATCGGAGAGTGGGCAATGTAGTTTCGCTTATGAATGCTGCAGTAGAATAGTTTATTTTGTCGTGTGGTTACTGTCAGTATTCGTAAGTTTATGAGTTGTAGGAGTTCGCAACAGTCGAATTTAGAGTTAAATATTTTGAATAAAAATGTGAAGTCGTTTATTTTACGTCTGTCTTCTAGTGTGTGTATTTTTAGAATATTTAGTAATAGATTATATTTTAAGTCTTCTAGTGGGATATTAAATTTAAAATTTATAAAACGCAGAATTTTTTTTTGTATTCGCTCCTATAATACTGAACCTAATCGAATACTTTGAATCTAATCAAGAATTATAGGTAGGTATTTTAAATAGGTACCTACGTTAGGTACCAAATTTTTTATTTATTGTTAATATATAAAAATGAATGTTTCTTTGTTTGTCCTTTATGCGCTCCTAGACTAATCATCCGATTGCGATGAAACTTTGGTGATTTGATGTGCGCATACCCGCGATAGTTTCTATACATAAAAGTGAGCTCTGGCGTTATGAAATTATTTCCTATACTTTTCATCCGATTGCGTTAAAATTTTTGTAAGTTTTTGCCCACACCCAGGAAGGAGGGGGAAGGCGGGGAAGGTGGAGGGGAAACGCGGGAGAGGAAGAGGACGTTGGAGGGGAAGGGGAGGCGGAGGGGGAACGGGCACACAGGGAAAAACTATTTCTTCATTTAAGAGGCATTGCAACCTACTCCATCAAATAAATAGCTTTTGACAAAGAAAAAATATGATTTTTTAAACACAATGGAACACGGTTATAACGGTTACATGATAAGGTAGATATTGTACTACGAAGTAACAAACAATCATGTTTTTTTACGTGGATACCGCACAAGAGTCCCTACTTCTCCCAACCGCCTGGAGCCAGTTATACTATGGCATCCCCAATTGGGGTATGTTGTGAGGCTGAAGTGAGGAAGGAAAGGAGATGGGGAAGAGGAAGTGGGTAAATACCTGGCTATTCAGATATGGGCACCAAACACGGCTAAAGCCATTTTAATCAATGTTTAAGTTCTGAATGGTGGTCAGAGCGATAGATAATATTATTTTAAAGGATATATTGTAAAAAAACAAATCAATAAAATAAAAATTGTTTTCGTGACCTTCGGATAGTCCAGAACCTTGCCCCTCGACCATGAAGGGCTAAGTGTTTTTTATTTGAAAATTTGATAGCAAAAAAACATTTTAGCTTCTTTAATTAAATACTGTGAGTAGAACACATCGCCTTTGAACTAACCGAGTATTTTTTTTATTACTCTCTTTATAGCCCAGAAAAAATAAAGTATCAGGTCTATAAAAACTGCTTTAAAGCTCAAAATCAATCATTTACCTTTTAGTTTATGGTTTTATTGTATAATATTGCAAATTTAGCTCTTTAGCAAAGAATCATAATACGAGGTCATAATACGAATAGAACAGTAACAATACTGCTCTGTTCGTTTCGTATTGTATTATGGCTTGCAATTACATGTACAAAACTCGGTTATAAAAATAAGTATAGTTCTAAATCACTAGTCATAGAAGTCTTAGTTGTAAGTCATTAGTTATCAATCTTAGTTATAATATAAGCCACTTGTAGTATATAGGTATAGATTAAATGTATATATGAATTTATAAAGCGCCCTTGAGGTGATTTTCTCACGAAAATGGCGCTATAAAAATCATCCAATAATAATAATTATTATTATTATTATTTGTAAAACATTTAAACGGCTTCCGTGATCGACGGGTAAGACCCTTCACTCGCAATTCGAAGGTCGCGGGATCGAAACCCGGCGTGCGCAAATAAATTTTACTAAGATTAATTGGTGTTAATTCACAATTAATTAATTTAAAATGATAAATAGTTTATTTGCGACATGTTCCAGAGTGAAAGATACTCTCTGTATCGTCCTGGTGTAAGGCCACCTATCAGAATTGAGATGTTGCTTGAAATGTCTGTAGCCGTGTTTGTTGACCAGAACTAAATAGCCAGGCACTTCCCACCTTCCTCTTTCCCATTTCCTTCTCCTTCCTATTATCTTCAGCCTCACAACGTACCACAATTGGGAATGCCATAGTCTCGCTCGCTCCAGTGTGCAGTTCACACGCGGTAAAAGTGAAACCTTCAGAAAACCAAAGTAGACAAGAGTGGGGAGGCTAAAAACCACCGCACAAAGAGGAGACCGATTAGGCTATCTCATTCTCTCGCAGGCTAAATCCTACAGATGTCTCTTTTTAGTGTCGCCATTTTTCGTTTCATCGAGTTTCAAATCACAACGGTAATATTTGTACCTGAACTTCTTGGCGATGATTTTTCTCTGCATGATTTAATTCTACAACACGTGTATGTCTATCATTGTATACGAACACGTTCAGTGATCGGAATTCACACAAATACTAGTATAGAAGGTACGAGTATTTCCTCTATAGAACGAACATGATCCAGTCAATTTTCTAATTATAAAGACCTTGAAACTTGCAATGGATTATAATGATCGACACAAAACATGCGCCATTCTCTCTATCAATCTGTTTGACGAGGAGTTAGTTTAAACTGCACTACAGGTCCTGGAGCTGTTTGATAGCAAAGTATTTTTATTACTTATTTCTATTTTTTTATTTCTAAAGTTCCGAAAACCTATAATAATAATAATTAAGAAGCAGAACTCGTTTATAATAAACTGTTTTTATACATTAAATAACAATATTATTGAATTTATAAAATAAATAAAAAAATAAAATGGAGTTCTACAAAATAAACTTAATAACAATAAATAATTATTGACAATTTTCTCACGTTATGTTGACTCCTCCCACCATTCTCCCCCTCCAAAATCACCATTGCCACTGCCCCCACCTAATAAAATTTAATCATTTCTGTACTTGTATAAATTTTAAGTTTGCTAGTGAATGACACGGATGTGTCGAAACCGGTAGCAGATAATTAAAAAATGTAAGTAACAAATGTACATGGAAAATAAAACTCCCTCAGGTTGTAAATCCCTTACTAGCGTGGTGTAAAATATGATCTAAATGGTGTTAGAATTTATATTCAAATCTAAAAGTTAACCATAAAATAATTAAAAGAGAAAGAAATTTTGAGAATATTTTATTAATTGTTTTTTAATGAAACTACAAAAAAGGGAGGTGATGATAACGTTTATAATACATTTATTTGTCTAATAAAATGTGTGTGTGTTATAATTTTTTTTCTTTATCAGCAATTTTAGTTAGAAAAAACACAAGGCGAACCATTTTAAAACTTTTATGTTTGCATTCAAAAAAATTTAATTCAATAGTATAAAATTTAAAAGTTTATTATTGGTCGAAGGTTTATTACCAATAATACAATTTTAAAGCATATTTTATCATCTTTAAAAACAGTTTTTAGCTTTCGGATACGTTCAGAAAATATTTAATTTAATTGAATTTTTTGCAGAGCGGAAATACTTTGGCATTCTGACAGAAAGTGCCCGAGGCCTGTGGAATTAACCTTTCATCTCTCGGGTCTAAAAAGAAAAAAACATTGACATCAAAGAATCCCGCTTGAAATTCAATTTCAAATAGATTCACCGTTTTTGAAGTAAATATTATAAAATAGAGGTTCCATGACAACTCAGAATCATGCAACTTCAACACCCCTTTGAAGAGTCATTAAAAGTTATTAAAAAAAAAATTAAAAAAGACCATAACCATTTTTTTCATCACTTTTTTCTGCCTTGATGATGAAAAGTAATATTAATTTTAATAAAATATTTATAACTGTTTGTTTTCCTAATAAACTAAAATTAAAATAAAAATGCTGTTCGAAATGTTGGCTAAAAAGTGAGGGAACACGGCATAATTCCTCAAAAATAAATCACGACAATATTTTTGCCCGTGAAAATTCCAAATCATACCAGAAACAAAAAAAAATACTATTCACACGAAGAAAAAACAAGCCATTATTACGGAATAAATTATGGAAATTAACTTTTTATTTATTTAGATTTTGCCGTATATTTGTTCAATTTAATTTCGAAAAATATATAATTTTCATATTAAATAGGTAATACCTACCTAGTTGAACAAATAACCCTATTTAAAATACCTGAACACCACGTGTATTTTTAATCTTACATGTGTTGGAATTTGTTGAATTAATTACGTAACAATTTTTATGCATTAGCTTATATTACTTTATACTGCCATTATTTTGTGTGTTTTTTTAGTCAATCTAATGTTTGATTAAATTATATGGATAGTTCCTGTTATCATAAGTTTGTCATATCCGCGTGTGTTTTATGCATTCATAATTATTATGTCTTGTTTGTAATGTAACTGCCTAGTAGAGAGAATGGGATAATAACAAACTAGTGATAACATATTATTTAATAATAGCAGTGATATTGAAATATGTGACCTAAGCATAAATAAGCAAATAATATACTCGTAGTTGGATACAATGGATGTCTAGTAGTCTACCGTAACAATATGCATTGTCTCATGCGAAACAATAATTTCTACGATTATTAGGGTGACCGAACAACTCAGAATGAAATCAACTCAGAACCTCCTTCGAAAAGTCTTTAAAAGTGATGAAAAAAATTCGTTAAATAGGTTACGTTAGGTTAGGGATATGGGCTATTTTAAAATGATTTTTTTCATTACTTTTAATGACTTTTCAAAGAGGTGTTGGGTTGACTTGATTCTGAGTTGGCATGAAATCGATTATAAGATGTGGTGACCCAAAGATTAGCTGGTGACCCGGCAGTTGATCCCTCGAAATTATAATTATTATAAAACTAGCAGACCCGACCACACGTTGCTATGGCTAACGAAACACAACGCAATTACCCAACCTTTATCAAATCCACACCACCGCTTGCCAGCTGCCCGCTGCCTGAATTGAATATTTGAATTTCTCGGCTTTTCTCTATTATAATAAGCATGTATTATACGTATAAAGCTTCCTCTTGAATCACTCTATCTATTGGTGAAAACCGCATGTAAATCGTTGCGTATTTTAAAAGATCTAAGCACACAAATATTTTGAGCGACTTCATTTTTTTTTAAACGACTTCGAAAAGGAGGAGGTTATCAATTCGACGGTATTTTTTTTTTTTGTTTGTTACCTCAGAACTTTCGATTGGGTGAACCGATATTGATGATTTTTTTTTATTAGAAAGCTGGTGCTTCCCGTGTGATCCCATTTTAAATTGGTCCAGTTCTGACAATGGGATCCATGAGAAAACCATATATGTCTTAGATTTGCAATAAGTATGTGCGCGACAAATGGACGAATTCAATATTACGCTAACAGATTTCGATGATTCTTTTTTTGAAGTAAAACTTCTTTACGCACGCTCGTCACTAAAAATCAAAAAATTTTAACAAAACAAAAAAGGACTTAAAAAATGCACTAAAAAGTAAAAAAATAATTTCGTACGATTGTTACTTTTGGAGTCGGTGTCAGCCAAGATCTCCACATCTCACCTATAACTACCTATATATGCAGTTACCTTGGCTGTCCTTTTTTGTTTTGTTAAAAATTTTGTTTTATACTTTTTGTGCATTATTTATCAATTTCGAACATAAAATCGACTTCAAAAATACCTTTCAGAGGAAACCCGGTGGGCGAGAAATTTGAACATTTGGTAACCAAACTGTTGCTGTTACTATCACTCTTGCTCCCCTGAACGAGCGAAAGAGACAACTGCACCTAAATAAAATCATCAAAATCGAGCTTTTGTACTCCCCATTTTTCTCCTCCAAAACTAGACCGATTTGTAAGATTTTTTATTTACTGTATGAGAAAAAAATACTCTACGTCTGTACATTTTGCTTTTTTTTTTAAATACAGTGTATAGTTTATAAAATGAACGTATGTTGATGGCGTTCAAACCAAGCAATTTTAACGATTTTTGGAGGTTTACTTCTATAAGAAGTAAATTATCAAAAAAAGAAAAACGTAAAGACATGCTAGTGGTCGATATCTATATTATACTAGCTGACCCGGAGAACTTCGTACCGCCTCAGAATCATTAAATGTTGTGTTAACTTATTAGCTGAATTAAATTCAGTTTTTTTATTATATTAAAAATTACACAATGAACCAATTAAAGCAACTATCCGTGTTTTGTTTTTGTCATTATCAGAGATGGTGTTGTGTACGGTTTTATAATTTTTGTGGTTTTCTAACTTTTCCAGTTACTTACGGGAATTGCATTTCATTTTATTTATATGTGTGAGGAAGATTTATCATAATTATTGTATTTTTCCTTTGGAGGGGTGCAGACATACATTCACCGTTTGTCCCATTTTCGATTGTTGACATTTTAAGAAATTGGAACAGCATTATATGTTTAATAAAAAAAGCAAAAGAATCAGCGCATTGACATTTGACGTTTTTGAATTTTTGGAACTCACTCACTACTCAATATTATAGGTACTTATCACAAAATTCCCGCAGCTCTTTCAAAAAATGAGAATTCGTTCCATACAAATTGTACGGGGAAGAGAATTTTCTTAATAACTGTTTTTTTGGTTAATTTTTGTTGATTTTTAATATTACTTATTATGTTTTTCGGGGCGGAGACAAATCCAACAAATCAAAGATCATCAAAATCGGCCGAGCCGTTCTCGAGTTATAAATGGTGTAACTAACCCGACTTTATTTTATATATTAAGATTGTAGTGGTATCAAAATCCAGAGAGCGAATTGGGGATTTCGTTGGTATGGAAAAAAACGGTATCAAATATTAGATGATCTAATAATATATTCTATTGCCATGATCGTGTTCTTGATCGTGAATTTTATTACGTTATTATTTTATGTGCGATTTGACATTCAATACTAATTTACGATATATAAAAAACCAACAAACAAATCTAACTGAAACCAGTAGTTAGCAATAAAATACGGGTTTTTAATTGATTCTAAAGTTGTTTAGAATGATTTTATGATCAGGATATTAATATTTTGTTATTGCAAATAAAAAACATAAAACGATTTGAATAAATTACCAGTCGTGATCTTTAATAATTATTCATAATTGATAGATTTTATGGTGACGGTAGTCGACAGTTACTCACACGGTTAGCGTTATGAATAAAATTGTGTGTATTGATGCATATTTGCACACTTTCTACAGTGGTAACTTGGCGAAACAGCTGCTTATTGTTATTATCGAGAAAGGGACAATACATGTATACGATCGTCGAATTTGAATATTAGAAAATGTTTTACATTGTGTTATTTTATTATTAAGCCGCCGCTACCCGAGTCTCTATCGATTTCTTACATATCTCCCTTCAACGTGTTAAGTTTTAAAGCTCTTAAAAAATATATAAGTTATTCTTGAAGATAGTATCTAGACATTCATATATAAAATAGTATTCAATTCCTATTTAAAATATTAAATGTATGACTACCACAACATGGGCATTAGCCTAGTGTGGTAGCCAAAAAAATTAACAAAAAATCTGTAACCAATAAAATTATTTGAAATAAAAATAAATAAATAAATTCCCAGCGCCAAAACGCAAATTATATATTTTTTTTGCATGATATCCACACAGGAGGCCCTGAGAAAAATAATTTCCCTCGGGGCCTATGTCATCTTTGGGGATGCTGTGTGGAGTTTTTTTTTTTAATTCCCTCGACAGAAAAAAATCGCAAAGTATGCTCCAAAAATAATTACAAACATGTTTTTTTCAGTTATTTTACAAGTTATATGTATGAAAAAATTCATAGTGTTTCTTTAAACGCTGTTTAAGACAACACCCGAGAGATTTTTGCGCTATTTTAAACAAGTCGTATTTTATTAAACATTTTCACAATTTTCGCATCGATTTTGTCGCTTTAAATATTAGCGTGCTCCTCTAACATTCGTAATTTCATATCTCTCCATCTTCTTCTTTTTGAGCCCGATTGGGGCGCCTTAAACTAGCGAGTATCCGGCATGCAAATCCATATAAAGAATTAAATTGTTTATCCCTGCGTGTCCTTCCTATGCGTTTTATTTTTCCCCTCTCGCGTTCCTCTTCCACCTTCCCCGTCTTCCACCCTCCCGTCACCCCGTCTTGCGAATCCCCCCTCCTCCCTAGTTTCCCTTCCGCATTCCTCTTCCACCTTCCCTGCCTTCCCCATTACCCGTTCCCCTCCCCCACCCTCTTTTCCTTACCGGCGTGCGCACAACAAATTGGTTTTCATCATGTGTTTTCATGCTTTTCATCCCGCGACAAAATATCCCCAACAAAATAGCCTGCGGACAAAACATCTTCCAACAAAATATATACTAAAACCTAAGCTAACAAAATAATGGGACAAACATTATACAGACATCCTGTAAAGACAATAAATTTTTGTTCAAAAATAGTAAAATGGGACAAAAATTATACAAACATCCAGTAAAGACAATTAATCATTGTTCAAAAATAGTAAAATGGGACAAAAATAATACAGACATCCTGTAAACTTAGGTTAGGTTAGATTTTAGTAAATATTTTGTCGCGCGATGAAAACACGTATTATTCAACAAATCATAATAGTTTCATGGCAATCGGATGAACGGTTTAGGAACGCATAAGGAACAAATAAAGAAACAGTCATTTTTATATATTAAAGAGAATGTAGTTTGTTTCTAAAGATATCACCATGATTTCTGTACCTGAAAATACAATCATTATTATTTTAATCAACGTTAAGAACACTATTGCTTTTATCTTATTTTATGGGGTGTTAAGGGACGTACTTGACTTAATTTAAAGCAGTGATTCTTGGTGGAGATCAGTGATTATTCGGAGTAAAAAATGTAAATGAAATTTTGGACTCCGGTAACATACATTTTTTTTTTCAACTTAACACAGAGTGTCGAAATAATCTTACTGTCGAACAGAATCAATTATCAATTCGGATATTGACAAATATATTATATAACATTGGTGAAGCTGCCTTTAAAAAAAAGCTACATTTAATGCTAGTATAGTTTGTAGAAACTAATTAAAAAAACTCTTTAAGCCGCCACCACCCGATTTTTTAGCGATTTCTTACATATCTCCCTTTAATATTTGAAGTTTCAAAGCTCTTAAAAAATATGTGTTATTTTTTAAGATAGATCTAGATGCTTTCTACGTCGAAACGCAAATTATCTAAAATTCCCTTGATAGAAAAAATCGCAACGTATGCTTTGAAAATTATTATAAACACGTTTATTTCAGTTATTTTTCAAGTTATATGTATGAAATCACAGTGTTCCTTTAAATGCTGTTTTAGACAGCCCCCAAGAGATTTTTGCTCTATTTTAAGTCGGGTTTTAACATTTTCACAATTTTCGCTTCAATTTTATCGTTTTAAATATTAGCGCGCTCTCTCCAACATTTGTAATTACATGTCTCTCCATCTTCTTATTTTTGAGCGGGGATACGGCGCCATAAAATAATCATTTTTGTAATGTTTTTGATACAATAAATTTTTATTGGGTATTTTGGCCTCCAATCCACAAATTTAAGTTTTGTACGTAAAAGGCCACACACAGCCGTGGCGATTTTTTTTAATTTTTATTGTAATTTTCTAAAATCAAATAATGAGTAAAAAGTTGTAATCATGTTTGTACCTCCTGTGTTCGAACCAAATTCGCTGAGATTGTTCTATAAGTTCGATTGCGATTTGCAGTAAGTTCCCACTTAAATGATAAACTACACTACTTAAGTGATAAACCACACTTACGTCTAAGTGATAAAACACACAGATTGTTTTTTAAAATTAACATCACGTGTTGCATTATAACGTTTACTTAAATTATTTTATATGTACAATTGTTATTATTGGATATATTAATTTGGTGGTTTGGTATTTAAACAAAAAATTATATTGGTTTTGATCATGTTTACACATTTGTATTAAAACGGCCTTCGCACCTAAATTTCACCTAAAAGTATTGAGCGATGTAATTTAATCGAAGATTTAACTCCACAGGCTAATTTTTTCGCTTTTCGGAACAACACATACAGATCTTTATAGAAAACGCTGTGCCTCCTTTACTATCATGGTTAGAAACAGTGGCGGTCCTTCCCTCAGGTCAATTGATCAAAAACCTCCAAAATTATAAGATGACAGTAAAGCATAATACGTATTACGAAATATTATGCACATCACAACAACTGGTTACATTCTAATGTATTTGAAATGCACCGCGAGATAGCAGGCAGCGGCAAGCAGTGTCATCTAACATCTTAAATGGAAGCTTTATTTCCCACGCACTATGATTGGCTGGGTCAATTTAGCAAATGTCCCGATATCATATCTTCTGTCTCTTTACGTACCATACAATAAACGAGATGGCACAATGTCACCTAGCAAAAATGTTTTCGGATTCTGAAGACAGTTTGGGTCATTGCCGTGAGGGAGAGAGCATGATGAATATTATGCGTCTGAAAGAGATGGTTTGATAAACGTAGGTTGATTTCGCATATTGTACGGTTGTCGCATGAAATAATTTACCATATTAAATGTAATATTAGACTCTCAACTCATTAGGTACCTACAAATGAATATTATCGAATATTGTATAATAATATCATTTTTAAATTACCTTCCACTTCTGGACCCCTAGAGCCGGCTCTGGTTAGAAATATGATCAAAAAGGCGTTAGAAAGAGAAAACACCACGCTTTATATTCAAATCCAAAAGTTAACCACAAAATAATTAAAACGTACACCTTTATAGAACCAACGTTTCCGATAGCAATCTGAAAAAACATTGTGAAACTTGGGGATTTTTATTTATTATTTTTACTTTAAACGACAAAAAAGTGGCTTGACGATAACGTTTATTTGCCTAATAAAATATGTTTGTGTTTTTATTTTCTTCGTCATCCATAATTTTAGTTAGAATGGCTCTACGTTTTTTCTAACTTTTACATTAAAAAAAATTGTGTAGGTATTTCAAAAATTATGTGTTTATCGAATTATATATGGAAAAATAATATCGGACGATCCAGTAGCAGATAGGATACCGGTACAAAAAAAAATCTTTTCAATTTTTATATTAGATTCGGTTGTTTGAAATTTGGAAAGTTTCTATGTTGAGAAAATACTGTGTATCTGAAAAAAAAATCGATAAATTCAAAAATTACACCACGGACAATATAATTTGTCGAAAAATTTTCATTCCAACATTTCGACATTTATTTTTTGGATTTTGTTATTTGAAGTTTGGCGAAATTTTTTATCCATGATTATTTAATAAAAAAAAAAAACAATTATCTTTGAAAATCAGAAAATGTGTCGAAAAATAATTCGGGATTGTTTTTTAACTTTTATCTTTTTTATATTATCTATAAGTTTGGAAATTGTCGACGTTGGGAAATTTTAATTTTTTCTGAAAAAAATTCTTCCGGAAATAAATTGGAAAATGAGTCAGGATTTTTTTTTAAAAACATTTAGACATTTATCTTTTGGATTTTGTTGTTTTGAAGTTTGGAAACTTTTCATGTTGGGAAACTTTTGATCCTGGAAAAAAAAATTTGAAAATTTTCCTGGAATTTTTTTAAAGACATCTTTTCGAAATTATGTGATACTATAACAAATCTAATTATTTTGAGCATATTTGAGAAGTGTTCACGCTCGAATACTTTCTATGTCTAGTATGGCTGGATAGACGAGGGATTCTATTGGCCGGAGGTTACATCCCGCCGCTAGGGTTTTTTCACATATGGATCGACCCATAAAAGGTCGTGTGTGATCGTAAAGTTGTAAGTTTACTTGCCGAGGTTTCTGGCTCTAGTGAGAGAGTATACTAGTGAATCTTTTGCATAAAGTGACGAGAAAGTAAGGATAATTAGTGTCCTTTGGAGTTATTATTGGGAATAATTACCATAAAGCTACTGTTATAGCTTGTGCGTTTAAGTTACTGTTTTACGATTGTTGAACTGTCTACTTGTGTTAATTGCTTGTACCCACCCAATAAAGACTAATTTTGTTTAAAGAAGAAAAGCGTGGATTGATTTTATTTAATTACCCCGCTATAATACTTATAAATTTTCAGTGTTGGGAAATAGGCCACTTCACATTTAAAAAAAAATTCCTGTTTAGGCAAATATTCTAAGACATTCTGCATTTTTTTGTTTTAATCGTATTTTTGAAACCCTGGCGAATTTTTGAAAATTTCAATCCAAAAATCAGATCATTTTTTATAAACCGGAAAGACGGGACATAATTATATGGGTGGTATTCTACATAGCCGAAAATCATTTTATAAAAAATAACGTTTTCCACACGAATATCAATAAATTGTACTGGGTTCTGTTCGTAACATCTGTAAAAACACCGACATCTTTATCAAAAAATCAAACCAAAGGATAAGTTCGCATAGGGGTCGTCCATTAATCACGTGAGGCTCGAAAGGGGGGGGGGGGGTCGAAAAAAATCACGAAACATCACGAGGGGGGGGGGGTAAAATGAGATATCACGTGTATTTATTTTTCATTAGACGCACGATTTCTAAAGGTGAACGTCCTATATTTTGTACTAAAAAAAATACACGTGATTTTGGGGGGGGGGAGTTAGCCTAAAACCTCGCCACATATCACCAGGGGGGGGATGGGGTCAAAAAGTTGCAAAAAAACATCACTTGATTAATGGACGACCCCATAGAACAAACAATAAATCCAGAGAACGTTAAACGCAAATTCAAAAATTCGCCGGAAATCAAAGTGTTGCCATATAAAAAAAAATTATCAGTGTGGAATTTTACAAAATTAAGGGAACATAATCGGAGGTGGGACATTTTCATGAAGTGACGTCACAAGCATTTCTAAAAAAATTTAGTAACATTTTCGTAATCTTAGTAAAAAAATCTATTCACACGATTTTTTCCAAGTCGTTATGAAATACATGCAAGTGGCCTATTAGCATTTTTTTAATCAGATATTCAAAATTTTGTAAATTTTATTTTTTACAAGTTCTCATCTGGGATCCTGTTTGAAACTTTAACGGTTCTTTTTGAAAATAACAGAAGTCACCACTTGCGTTTATGACAATCGAAAATGTACAGTCCTTCAGATAATAATTCAATACTAGCAGTTAAAAACCCGCTCCGCAGGTTTTTGCTGCTAGGTCCTGCGGCGGCTTTTGGCCCAGTCTTGGTGACCATTTTTAAAATCCGATAGGAACTGGTTCCAAAAATACCCGGTCCTCGGATCCACTGGGACCCAGTGACAGTTAGTCACCCGGACAAAGTAACCGCGACAGGCAATGACGTTATATATAATATATAGACGCGTAGTATTATTATCCCCAACTGCCAGTTACAATAATAATCATATTATAATCCATATCTGGAGAGATTCACGAAATTATAAATCCAATGGTACTTACGCCTGCCAGCCGTTCCCCCTCACGCTAGCGTAAGTGGCACCATATTTTGGCATTGTATTAATTCGGTTCTATTACAAAAAAAATGTATATAAACTCCACATACGAAAACGGTTTTGAGTAAGTCGCGGCATCAGAGTCGCAATCTTAGTCGAATACTTAAATTTCAACCGTACAGTCGCTAGGCTATTAATACTATTTGATGATGATGTTTTGCAAAAAAATAGAGATTTATGCAGAACAAAATATACCTACTTAATATGTTTTCAGATTCACAGAAAAGAATAAATTATGTTCAGTTAAAATCAAAGAATATCTGTAAATCACATCTCAATTAAAAATTCACATCACTGATCGTTATCATGTTTATTTATTTAATAATTCTTAAAAGCAATGAACTTCCCAACTATCTCAATAGCAAGGTTAACATTACTGTGTTGGTGAGAATTGCCATATCTTCAAATTCAAGATCAGCTATTGTAGTCACAAAACACAACAAAAAATGTTTATCAGTATTTTTATAAAGATGTTCACAGTACCTATTCAGATTTTATATTAAAAGGATATCGTAAGGAGCAATGTTTTTTTAAATAAAATTTTCTAAATCCTACTGGTTATAAAATATGTACGTAGATATCACGTTAAAAAAATCTCCAGACTTAAGGTCAAATTTGCGTAACATTACACCGCAAAGGTCACTTACATGTGAGATTATAAAAAAATCATATCAGATGTATGTAATATTTACCTACTTGAATTCAAAACACAGACTGTGTTGTTTAACATATTATGGAGATAACGAGGAAATTTAAATCACAATATGTACAGATTGTCTGTTTGATAAAAAGTAATGGTTTACATAAAATAGTAAACAACAAAGCCATATAAAACAGATGTGGTGTTTAAAAAATCACAAAAACATTAGTAGATACTTAGTTCTTAGCTGTATAGCAATATGGGTACGTAAAAGGATATGAAAAAGGTCTCCTAAGCGTTATGTCATTCTCGAATTGAATATGGAATCATAGGATGGGGATCTGCTACGCGTAAGTACATACACAACCTGAATACGATTCAAAAAGGAATCATACAGACCTTCGACCAAGTATACCCGTCAATGATACAGACCATATTGAAAGTACCCATTAGAACGCTTTCAAGTGAAATTTTCAATTGCTTTCACATACCAAATTTACAACAAAAATAATGTCAAAAATATATTATTGAAGCTATTAAAAAATACTGAATCCTCTACTAGACCGTGTATAATTTTTTATTTATTTTTACAATAACTCCAAACAGGAGGCCCTGAGGAAAAAAATTCCCTCAGGGCCTATGTCATCTGAGATGCTGTGTGGAGGGTCTTTTTGAGGAGAGGAAGGAATGAACATTGGTCTTGAAGAGACCCATGCTGTAGGAAGGAGGAAACACAGCCGAGCTGTTGAATACAAGAACGAGTCGAAGAAACGACCCGTTCTCATGTGACAAATGTCAACCGTGTACATATGTTGGGCACGCGTTTGGCGTGTTTCCCGACTATGCACCGGTGCCGAAGGGATCAATGACGCTAGTTCCTCGGAGCATCTTCCATTGTTATACCGGTAGAATGAGGATAGCATTCCCACCCGATGCCTGTGCTCTAAAGATTGCAATCCGTCTGTTAAGATGGGGGAATCTATCAAACGGACCGCCCGTTTTTGCACAGAGTCGAGGGTATTTTTTTTAATAACACTAGATCGAATAAAAATGATATAAAAAACAGTTAGATATAAAAACACATTTGGACAAAGAAACTACACATACTTTGCAACAAAAAATAATAATTTGTTATTAAACTGGACTAATCTCGTAAATTTATCAGATCGCAGAAAAATCTGTGATCTATTAATATTATATAAAATAATTCACTCGGTCCTGGATACCCCTGATTTAATAGAACTAATACGATTTCATTGCTCTGGTCGCGCTAACAATAGACTCACTCTACCGTTCTACTATAATAACACACATACATTATCACATTATTACTCACCAATCAGTCGATTACACATTTTGGGAAATGAACATGCTAACATCGGCGACATTTATTTCTTAAAATTAGCGCAATATAAACATGCACTCAAAAATTATTTTTCCAAAATGTAACTTTATATACGCAATATGGACATGTTGAAATGAAATGATAATATTTCTCATTGTTCTTTTTTGTTATTTTTTGTTGTGATACACAAAATGATTGTATGTTATTTTAAAATTTAAAACTACTATTATGAAATAATATTATTTTTCTTACTGTTGTACTCTATTATATGTTTATTTATAAAAGGCAGTATAGCCGTTTATGTATTTAAAATATAATAAAATAAAACTCCATAACATCTTTCCCCAAGACATAAAACTAAAGAAAATTCTAATGAGTACAAATCATAAAAATATGGCTGCAAGAAGTCAATGAAAAAAAAATGAAGACACTAAAAACGACATAGAATACAAATATTTAAACAATATTTAAATAACTTTATTCCGCCTCGGCACAGGACCCCCTAGTGAGGAGAGTTGAACCAATAGAAAACTATAAATCTATTTAGGTAAATACTGTAACAAATTAACTGGATTGAACTTTTTCAAAAAAGGACTTCAAACAAGTGAAAGTCAGGTAAGAGGAAATCCGGTCGCCGACAAAATTGCACCTCTAACTAACCATTACGCCGTTTCCCCGCAGGGGTAGGCAGAGAGGACGGACCGCTAAACTCGGCCTTGGCAAACACTCTTTGCCTCACTCACATTCATACATTCTCTCATACATACTCTTCTATTATTCTGACTCTTGACATGGCCCGACTCAATTATCTGATTCACTTGGTCGTGTCATGTCTTTCTTGGGCGTCCTCGACTTCTTATATCATTCACATTTGCGCCATATATTCTCCTTACACTCCTTTCCTCGTTCATTCGTAAAAAGTAATATTCAACGGAAAACTTAATGTTTCATTAATTCCTTATCTTTCCTTTTCATTTTTCATTTTCATTTTTTTTTTCATTTTCATTAGATTTTCTTTTTTTTATTTCAGCAGTTTGCATTAAATAACCTTTTCAAAAATGTTACTGTATATAAATATTACCCTTGAAAATACATTTTTTGTAGATTTAAGTGAGTAGATGCACTTTTTCAGAACTGTTTATATTACATACGTATATTGTTTTGTTTGTTTTTCTTTTTATTATGGTCTCAAATTGTCAATTGGTCAATGATTTGATTATCTCTAACACTGTTATATACGAACTTGTAATGACTGTTTATAACGCTAACAAATAAAATTAAAAAATATAAAAAAAAAAAATAATTCGCTCTACAAGCCCAAACCATCGCGCATCGGAGCGGTTTTTTCTCCCTTTCTTAATCTTACACATTGCAATTGCCTTACAAATTGTAATCAAGCTAATAATACCTAAATAAAATCATCAAAATAAATGTTTTTTATTCCCCATTTTCTCTCTTTTTAAGATTATTTTACTAATGCATTTGAAGAAAATAATCTATGTCGGTAAGTTTTGCTATTTTAAAAAATACTTTGTCAAGTTTGTATACTGAACGTCTGTTGATAGCGGTTAAATCAGGCAATTTTAACGATCTTTGAGGGTCCTAACTGCTATAAGAAGTAACTTAGCAAAACGTACTGACACGCTAGTAGTCGATATTTATATTATATTAAACACGTTTGCATTAGTTTCGAAATCCAGTTTGGTTTGAAACATATTTGCCTTTAAAATAATCTAGTATTATTTTATTATTCTTTTTATAAGTCCAGAATAAACAGGGTATCGGGCATATAAAAAAAAACTGCTTTAAAGTTCAAAATCTCCTACTTACGAACGCCTTTTCGGTTATAGTTTTATTGTATAATGTGGAGGATTAAATTCTTTAGAAAATGATCGTAAAACAAGTAAACATTTGTGTCTGAACTTCCGCAAAATAAAATAAAACACGGCTTTTGGCGTAAAATAAAATATGTTTTTTTCATGAATAACTCAAATCAGGCGGCTGGTGTTAAGACATCTACATTATAGACATCTACATTAAAAAAAGTGTTATTGCCAGCGGCCTGATCCCGAAATTTACACAATGTGGCTATGTGGCATTAATTAATATTGGCATCATTAATAAACACAAAATTTTGTGGCATCGTTAATAAACAAATAAAGAAAATTAATGTATGCGTACATTTTTTTGGTCGTTCGAAAAAATTACTCATCCCTCAAATCTAAAATTATAAACAGAATTGCAATATTTTACATCAAAATTTTGAAAACAAATACCACTTTCATATAAACTTCAAGAATTTTTAATTAGTTTTACAAAAGTGAAATTATACGTTTTATACGGTAAAAAAAGCTCCAATTTATGCAAAGCACTTTTTGTATTTAATGTAAACTGTTAATTTCCTTAAAATAAATTAAATAAATAACCTTTATAGCTTGCAAAACTCAATTTAATTTCTAAGAAATGTTAAATTTTCAATTATTTTGGTCGGCAGTCTAATAAGGAACACACTGTTGACAGTAATACAATATATTAACACTGCAGTGTCAACTTTGGGATTCATTGGAGTAAAAAAGATCACAATGTAATTTATCACTGCGACAAAATTTAGTTTCTGTGATGAAATTAGATTGGTGTGATATTCAAACTTACCAAATGAAGAAAGGGTGAACAGCACAATTCCAGCTTTGGTGTTGAGGTTGTTTAATCCGAAAGCCTTCATGTAGCAGATGTGGGCAGTGCCGAAGGAAGCCATTCCAAGTATAAAGTAATTATTCCACACTAAAAACGCATCTCCAAACGTCGAGAAGATCAAACCAACCAAGATTCGACGGGAGAAGGTGTACCTGCAAATATTACACAGTTGTTACAAGAAGGAAACAGAAGGAGACAGTCTCCGATAATTGACTAAAAAATTAAATAGACAGCTGTTAGGATAGTCACAAAATCAAACAAATATATATTTGAAATACTTATTGATGTATTTAAAAAAAATTATAATATATCAATGCAATTTAAGGATTCCAATGGAGTTCCACAGGGTTCTGAATTGGGTCCTATATTGTTTTTTTTAAATATATTTATCAATGAAATCGTAACAATATTTTAAGACGAAATTTAATTCAATTTATTTACGAAAACTCAATTCATTTGTAAAGAGCAATATTTATTTAAAAGGTGTCGACAATATCTAGATACTTAAAAAACAAGTTTTCAGAAAGCAAAACATTAATTAAAACATTAAAAAGTAGGTACCTAAAACATTATTCAAAAATCAAAAATTTTAAAAATAATATCTACCCGTAAAAACTGCATAAGGCAGAATTTGTGATAGAAAAAGAAAAACAATAATAATTTTTAATTGGCAAAATTTTTGATAAAAAATAATATATCAAAGTGTATATTTTAAATAACTAATTTAAAAAAACATAATAATGGCTCGTTTACACGATATAAGTAACTTTTTTATATTTTTATAATTCAATAATCATAAAATAACTTAGGTAAATATACAGTTTTTTACAGGTTTCTCGACTACCACATTAGGCACATGCCCGTATTATTAGCTATTTCCTAGTTATTTCACTTTTCTATAATGCAGGTTTGGAGTTTTAAAAAATTTATCATTTTCTATTACATACAAAGCAGGTATATACATTGATTTTCGCAAATCTGAATTTATTATTTCTTAGATAGATTGTAAATTTATCAGATTTATATTATTTTTGTGAAATTAGAACTTCCTTGTTATTAGACCTCGGAATCTCGTCGGGTTTTTGATTTATTGCTTGAATAGTGCCTGGCACATGGCTGCACTTTTTCGCAATCAATTCGCAACAATCGGCATAATGGGAATGCAACTGGCCTGATTTTACTGAGTGTATAATGGAGATGGAGCACGCCGGTTAAACACGTGCCATTTTTTATTGTTTATAACACGCGAAGGGCAAACAAGTGAAAGATAATGTAATAAAATACTAATAGTTCTTCCCTATAAATTGTAACGATTGTTAATAACAACATTTACATTGTTAGTTCATGCCTTCTAGCATTAAAGGTATTCGTATTATTAAACCTAAATATCTTAACAATTTTCTAATCGCAAGAAATTTTCCTTTTAGCATTTCATTAAATTTGAACAATAGGTATTTTACCAAACTGTTGCTCTTACTGTCGCTCTTACTCCCCCGAATACAGAGCGAAAAGGACAAATGCAAATCGGGCTGAAAATACCTAAATCAATATATATATGTATAAATCAAAATATGTTTGCTTGGGTGTGTATGAGTACCTATATGAGTTGTCTTTACGTTGCTAAACCATTTATCCAATCGCGCTGAAACTTTGGGGATTTGATGTGCGCATTTTTTTTACATGAGCTCCACACAGGAGGCCCTGAGGAAAATAATTTTCCTCAGGGCCTATGTCATCTTTGGGGATACTATGTGGAGGGTTTTTTTAGGAAGAAGGAGAGGAGAGTTCTGGGAAGGAAATGGGTTTAAGGGGTGGGTAGAAATCTGGGATTCAGTGTATACTGGTCATCCGCCTCCAAGACCTAGACAAACCTCATCCCATGAACCCGGGCACCCTGCTAAATCACCAAACGTAGCGAATCACTTGGGGTGACCTATGGCAGAGGTGTTGGTTATCCAATAAAGGTTCCCGGGGCGGCGGTACCCATACCCGCCTCCCAAATCGCTCGCATCGCATGCCCGCGATGGTTTCTATACATAATAGTGAGTTCTGGCATCATTAATTTATGCGTTGCTAACCATTCCCCCCGATTGCGATGAAACTTTGGGGAGTTGATGAGTGCTTGCCCGCGATGGTTTATACGAGTATATATAATAGTGAGCTCTGGCATTATGAAATTTGTATAAAAAATTGCGATAGGTGGTACGCGAGCTGTTTGAAAACTGAATGTACCGGGACTGAATGTATGGAATGCGGAAGGGGGAGGGGAACTCGGGAGGGGGTTCACAGGACGGGGGAAGAGGGAGAGGGGAGTGGGAACAGGAAGGGGAACGGGACTAATGGGAAGGGAAACGAAGGGAGAAACAAATTATTTATGTGGAATAGCAACATTTTCTCTCCCAAAACTGGACCGATTTTAAGTTTTTTTTTTTAAACTGTATTAGAAGAAAATAATCTACGTCTCTACATTTTGCTTTTTTAAATTAACCTTGTCTAGTTTGTTTACTGAACGTCCATTGATGGCGTTCAAAACGGGCAATTATATTTTTTATAATTTTTGGAGAGTGTAAATTTAAAAAAAAAAAGAAAAAATAGGTACCAGCAAATGCTGACCGTCAGATTGCAAAATAGTTTAATGTATTCATGGAGTATCCCGTGAATTTCAGTTAAATAAGAGCATTTTTCGATCCTAGATAAGTTCTATCTTTACTTTCTGGACGACCCTCATAGATGGCATGTTTGCAAAACAAAAGTAAATTCTCAGATTTAGCCACCATTGTATGTTGAAGTGTGAAATCAAATATTTATAGATGAAAAAGATTTAAAAGAAATAATTAGTTTTAATATTTTTTTTAAATAATAATAAGACACAGAGAAGGATAAATTTGATATAAAGCTTGATAGGTACTAATTGATAATATTTTTGTCAACATTATTGTTCTGAATGTTGAATTCTTTGCAACTAATTTTTATTACGAGAATAACAACATGTATCTATGTATGAAAAATGTTAATTAATTCGTTTCATACTGAGGTTTAATTAATTACTCATAAAAAACATGTTAACCCCTCAGGCGATTTTTTACGCTTTTCGGGACAACTCACATAGGTCTGATAACATGGTTAGAAATATGTTCTAAACGGTGTTAGAAAGAGAAAATATCATGATTTATATATATTGGAATCTGAAAGTTAAACGCAAAATCAGCATCTATTACTTTGAATTTGTACCTCAACAAAATCTCTCTAAAATGCATATATTTTAATTAGGGGATTATCCAAACACAAATAATAATTCAGCAAATGGTTATTTAATTTATTGTCAGTTCGACCTTTGCAACATACGTATTATACATTATAGGTACTACACTACATCTGGTAAAGTTTTTTTTTTTTTAATTTTCTTTATTAATTGCTTTGATGGTTACATAATTTTTCGGCCACCGTGCTAGGCACATGCCCGTGTTAATTAAGGGCAAATTAAACATAATTCAGAATCTGCTCGTTCATAGATGGTGGTAAATAAATTATTTTATGAAAAACCCTTTTGGCAAGTTATGCTTTAAAATATTTAGATGAATTGTTTGTTTGCCGCCTGTAAATACGCAATATGGATTTGAATAAATAGTTTGGTCCGTTTATAAACTCAATTCATTCAAAAAAATGCATGCAAATACAATATTGAATAGAATCACCGATACTGTATTGTAATCAAAGATATTGAAATTCAATGAGACGGAGGATGTGCGGCGGATGTCATCCATAGAATAGGTGTGGGATGGATATTATATTAAATTCAGATTCGTAACAGGGATGTTGTGTGACTCCAAAATACATATAAAACTTAAAGGAAAGATATAGCAGACTATTGTTAAACCCGCGATAATGTATGGCTCCGAATGCTGGACTATGTACAACTCCTGCTATAGGCAATTCGAAACCGCAGAAATGCGAATGCTTAGATGGTCGACAGGAGTACCTATCACTAAAAGATAAGATTAAAAGTTCACGCATTCGTGGTAGCCTGGGTGTCACGGGAGGAACGACTGTTGAGATGGTGTAGGCAGTGGGCACATAAGACGGAGACCATCAGACCACACAGTGAAGCAGGCAATGTCTATCATCGACAGTCATCCAGAGGAAGACCAAAAACTCCTGGATGCTCCACTCAATGCTCCAAAATACTTCAAAGAAACGGCCTGTATGAAGGCGATACTTAGAACTGAAGAAACTACAACCTGAGAACGAGAAGAGCCGACCCCAACAGCCTACCTAGGCAATGAGTTTGGATAGCGCAAGGAAGAATATCTTTGATTGTATTTTAGGTGACCGGACAACTCAGAACTTCATTTGAAAAGTCATTAAAATATATTTAAAAAAAATAGGTTATATGAGGTTAGGGTTATGGGCTATTTTAAAATAATTATTTTTATAGGTTTTAATGACTTTTCAAAGAGGTGATGAGTTGACTTGATTCTGAGTCGGCGTGAAACCTGTATTTTAGGCATTGTGAAATTACTGTGGCAAATTAATTTGTATAAATGTATGTCTTTAGTACCTAATTTATTGTTAAAAAATGCAATGAAAACTGAAATATATAGAACTGCCCATCAGGGTCTTTTCCTATTGTGTAGTAATTGTTGTGATTTTTTTAGAGCTACAAATTAAAATTATTAGAATGGTGTCTATTCGATTCAATGTGTGTATGAAAAATAAAAGAAAGAGGGAAATAATCACATGTATAAAATTCTATTATTTATTGTTCAATCAAACTCTGTTGTAAATTTACTGAATGCTTTAACATATTATTATAGCAATTATATTATTGTCTATTGGATTCAATGCGTGTACAAAAATGAAGAGAAAGGGGGAAATAATAACAAGGAATTAATTCATTTGTATTAAATTATGGTTCTCTGTTTATTAATTTATTAAATGCTGCAAGTTATGTATATTATTATTATTTATTCCCACTTAGCATTTGGGTTCGTTTAAGGAAATTCCTAATTATTGGCAATAAGCACACCTTTTTATCAAAATTAATAAAAGTGATAATATATAAAGTGTTGAAATAAAAATAAAATGAAGGCTTGTTATTTTGTACATAACACTGTATTTTAGTTGAATTCACTGTAGAACACAAACCAGTGTTATGCCAATGTAGAGTACCTGATTAATAATTATATGCAACTGATTGAAGTCAACTAAAATAATAGGGTGCTTTCAATGTTTTATTTATTTATTTATCTAGAGTTTGGTTATAATTAAGTATTTTTATGCATGTCTCACTAGGAAATACCTGTGTCGATAATGTCGATATAGACATGGGAAGTAAATAAATGCATGCAAACATATATAAGTACACAATAATACTTATTTTAATTTTCCAATTAAAAAAAACAACCAACAAAATAGGAAATGTAGATTAATTCTATAAGAGAGAACAATGTTACAACTGTAAAAAAAACTTTCAGGGCGACTGGACACACTTAAAACGAATATTTTTAATTAATTGCTATAAAAGACAACTCAAAATCGCATTCGGGCGATGAAAAATACTGCATTTAAAATTTCAGTGTAAAATTAACAATTACTTTCGTCGTGTGGCATGACAGCTGACAGCATAAATAAACCAAACCACTCACCCTGACAGCCATTTACAATAATATTTATGTCCGTATTCTATGACGTGTTGTATTGAAATTTTGAATGCTGTGTTTTATATCGCCCGAATACAAATAGTTGTCTTTTATAGAAATTTTTGAAAGATATTAATTGACAAATAAGAGGCAATAAGAGTAATAATTTTTAACAGTAAATTAATAATGTTTATAATAAATAAATTACTCACTCATCCTTGAATCCAACTCCTTGCAGGGACACAAAAAAGATCAGACTCAGCATTGGAAGAACTTTGATCAACATGGACCATAACGAAGGATTCTCAAAGGGAATGAAGGTCACAAAATAAATTGCCAGCGTTTTAAAGAAAGGCACGACACTCTTCAGCTGAAAAAAAATTTTACTTCTTGAAAATGCATCACTAAGAACAGTAAATAAATTACTACTAAATATTGAGCAACGCCGACTAATTCAAAATAAGACATTCTAACAGCACGTTTTTAGACCAACTAAAATAAATTTTAAGATTTTTTATTTTTAAATATGTTTTCAGTTGGAAAATTATGTGTGAAAACTAGAATCTGCCGGCGTGATTGGTTGTGCGAGTTCTGACGTTTTGTCAATAAGACCACTTTGTTTTTCAAATATTTATTTAAATTAATTAATCTATTTTATAAAAATATGCAGATCCGAAATGATTCGGAAAATGTTATAAGATAATTATATTTAATAGAAACGGATTTGGATTATCTAATTTTAATTCGTAAATACTAGTTCATGTGTAAATTTTCGCTCATCACGAAGAACAACATCGAACGAAAATGTATTTTAGATAAACTATACAATTGCGTACCTATACAATTTATTTGAATTTATTATCGTAAGCACTTTTCAAAACATTAATTTTACAAAAACAACGATGACATTTCAGATTCTGTGAGAGTTCCTTTGATTGGACATCATATTATAAACAAAGAAATCAATTCATTCATAAGTATTTTAGGATAAACACACTTCCGTGTTTTCAAAAATGTACGAAATAAAATAACTGTTTTTATTTTTCTGAAGTAAATTATCATCAATACGACAAAATTAGGCGTAGGAAAAAACGCCTCGTGGTAAGCATTTTAAAACCATTTAATTTGGAAGCTTTCCAAATAAAGAAAATCTTCTTTGTCCGCAAAGCCGACATAAATGCATTTCTTTCGATAAATTATAAATGAAAACCAGATAATTACCACTTGCGCAGGCGACGACATTGTTAAACGATCTGAATGCAATAAGAAATCAACGTAGAATTCGATATACGGCGGCTACGCGCATTGAATATTAAATAAAAATCACGAAACTCGGTTGCACCCAAAACACGATATTCGAGGCCCGCGCCAAATAAACGATTTTGACAGAACTGTCAAAAACAACAATATTTATTTACTGGTTTTATTGCCGTGAAGTTAGGTACAAGAGAGTTCCCGATCTATTCTTGGCATCAGTGCTGCCAGATTCAGGTTTTTTTTTACCTTGTTTTTTTTTTACGAGTCACCCAAAATATCTACTTTTGAGTGAGGAATGTAGTTTTTGAGCTACGTAGTTTTTGTACTGCGGGTTCCCAATTCTTTATCTAATTATAATATTTATCGATAAATAATACGAATACATAAAATAAAATGATAATTATATCATGTAACTTTAATTAGGTACGTACGATAACTGTTAAATGTAGAAAAAACTATATTAATGGAGTCGTGGGAAAATTTCTTCTCCATCTTCTCATGAATTTGAAAATTTATATCATTTATTTAATTCAAAACTAAGTACTACAAATTAAACTTGATAACAGTAAAAATGGAGCGAGATATAAGTTAGACGGTAAAATCGTAACATTTGCTGACGATACAGTACTTCTCTGCCAGGCAGAAACATGGAATAAGGTATATATAAAGGCCGAAAAAAGTCTATATGTGGTCAAAAATTGGCTAAACAACAACATTCTTACCCTAAATACAACAAAAACCAATTATATTACACACAGCATCACACAAAGAGGCCAACCTTCACCGCACATAGACCTTATCTTACACGACTGCGGACAAACTTCTCGCACACGTCAATGCGAGCGTATTGAAAGGCTTGACCACACAAAATATCTAGGAGTTATAATAGATGCCAACTTACGCTGGACTGACCACATAACTTATATCACAAACAAACTGAAACGAGTCATGCATCTGATAAAGACAATAAAAAACATATTTCCAAGAACAATCCTCAAAACCATATTCTTTGCACTTTGCCAATCCATTATTACATATGGCATACTTGCTTGGGGAAGTGCAACGAATATATCTAGCAATAGATCCATTAGAAAAAATTCAAAAGGCAACAATTAAATTAATCCTCCAAGTTCCTCGCTACACATCCTCGAATGTAATTTACGAAACACTAGACGTCATGACAATAAGACAACTCTACGCCAAATCTGTACTACTATACTTCTTCCAACATAAACATCACATTCAAATGCAACCCCAATTAGCAATTAAAACCAGGGCCTCTACAAAAAAAAAACACTTAACATACCGATAACTCGTACCTCACACGGGCAAAGACACTTTAAATATTACGCAATCAAACTATATAACAACATGCCCACCACACTGAAACAACTACTAACTACAAATCCATATACAATTCTTCACAAAAAACACATCAAAGACTGGATCAAACAACAAGGTATTCAATTTACTCAAAAAATCACAACACCTAACCAAACACAACCAAAAACAATTATCAAAAAAATTGTAGGTAATTATAACTTTGTTTTAAGACAAAAAATTGATATCACAATATTATTCATACCATTGGCGTGTGGTCCCTAGAATAATATACCTACCTATTTATAAAAACTATTATTTATCTTCTACATAAACTAGATGCGATGAATAACTGTATATATAGATCCTAACTGCAACGAATCTTTTATTTTATGTATACGATACTGCCGCCATGGGTCGACCCACAGTCTCCTTCTTGACAATATTAAGGAGGATACGGTGTTTCTACTTTTGTCGCCAGAATTGCATTTATTCCAAAACATGGGAACACCTCAGCACAGGTTCGCCTAGTGAGGTGTTCACAAAATACTACTAGGTACTTACCTATATACAGTTACGGACCAGTCACTTTTTTTTCCTTATTACTAAACTTAATATCTATGTATACCAATGTAATTATCTGTAATCTGTATGTATGTTAAAGAATAGAAATAAAAAAATAAAAAATAAAATAGAAAGAGAGAGAGCTACGTTTCGTATTTACTGTAGGGGCAAGAAAGAGACGTGCGAGCACACACTTTATCTCTTTCTCTCATAGCCAGTTACGTTTCATATATCTAAGACACAGTGCAGGCCTATTGTCTGTATCACACTGTAGGAGCAAGAGAAAGCAGTGGGCGTGCACATTTTCTTTCTTTCTTTTTTTATAAGTTAGTGAAGTTTTACTTCAGTCGTGTGTCGTGTGGTCTAAAGCTAACTCATTTTTTTTAAATTATCCATACAAAACTTATTTCCACTTAACTTATCACCGGTTTCAGCCTGTTAGCTATCTTCAGAATGGATCAAATGTTTCTTAATCTACAATTCTTAACTTTTTTACTGGTGTGGTGTTTTTTTGTTCTATAACCTTATTTTTTTCTTCTTAATTAAAGGAAAATCATAAAATTGTTGTTTTTAGGAAACATTGTAGTAACTGTGTTTTTTTATTTAATTTCTCAATAAAAAGCTTACGAAAAATATGTCATTTTTTATCCTTCAAAACATAGTAAAACTAGGATTTTTTACCCCTTAAACATGTTTTTTTGGGATATGGCATCACTGCTTGGCTTGTTAATTATAAAGAGTCCCATACACAGTAATAAAATATTATGTCGTAGTAAAAAATGAGGTAATTTTATATTTTCTTTTCCGGAAACAACAAAATTTATGCACGGTCACGATGTGACCAACATACGGAGATGACTTGGATAAGGCGCGAATTTCCAAATCATTTTCCGATTGGCTAGTGCTCGCGGCCCAGTAATTCCCACTTTTCTTTCTTTCCAAGGTCCTTACAATATTACATTGTAAAATCTTGGTTCCCATCCAGGTGTCGCGCTTTATGTTTTGCTTGGAAAGTCCTTCATCATTATACAAACAACATGTTTTGTGTAATTGTGGTAGTAGGAGGAATGAAATCATAAATATTCTGATATTCTGGAAATTTATTAAGTTAGTCCTAATTTTTTTCATTACTTTATTGGCAGGGATTGGTTTATTTATGCTATGGCTACGGCATGGCTACGGCATCACCAGGTATCACTAAGCTATTTGAAGTATTTGTTTTTTGAAGTTTGAAGAGATCATTTCTTGTAAAAATCAGCCATAATAAAAATAAGCAGTGACCGGTTTATATATGAGCAGCGGTCTCTTTGAAATGATTTACCTGTTTAGTGTATGTGTAAAAGACCTACACAAATTATTGCATTTTTTATATGAATACCGCACAAGAGTCCCAACTGCTCCCGTCTGGAGCCAGTGAGACTATGGCATCCCCAAGTGGGGTATGTTGTGAGACTGAAGGTAGTGGGGATGGAAAGGAGAAAGGGAAGAGGAAGATGGGGAAGTACCTGGCTATTCAGATCTGGTCACCAAACACAGCTAAAGCCATTTCAAGCAACTTTTCAATTCTGAATGGCGGTCTTACACCAGGGCGATATTGAGAGTATCTTCCACTCTGGAACGTGTCGCAAATATACTATATACTATATATTATTTTAAATGAGTAAATTGTGAATAACACAAATTAATCAAATAAAATATATTTGCCACGCCGGCGCCGGGATTCGATCCCGCGACCTTCGGATTGCGAGTCAAGAGCCTTACCGCTGGACTACGCTGGCCGTTGATTATTAGAGCTACACTATTTATTGCACAAATACTTAAACATTGGTTGACCGAAATAAATGGACACTTAACATTTCGCTAAACTGTTTATTAAGAAAAAAACTTGTACAAAATTGTGAATAACAAATTACAAAAAAGAACAATAAAAATAATAACTTTTCCTCATATTTTATCTTGCATGTACAACATGTAAAGGCAAAAAGAAATAATTTTATACAGTTAGAATTTATGCTATGTTATATATCTCATTTTTATTAAAAATAGCTTTGGTTCCAGTATAAAAAGTTCTTAGAATATCTACAAAAACATTACCAACATGCTTTCATCTTAAAAATAATTTAGTTTACAAGCCGTGATTGTGTTTCTTTTTATAATAAATACAGAAACCTAATTTTATTTTAAAATTGGCTACGTTGCTTGAAGGAAACTTATTTTATAAGAATTTTTTTATTTATTTTATATGGTAAAACAAAAATATAAAACACGTGCCCTTTACACCAACTAGGAATAATTATTAGTTCATTAGGAATATTTATGTTAAACCAGAATATCAGTGCGTGATGACTATCTTAATGTTGTTACTTTTACTACAAAAATAATATTTAAGTAAATCTTATAATAAATAATATATCTGAATATCTCAAAATATATCATTTTGGATTCCATAAAAAATTACAAATATATACATTTTTGGTGTGTACTGCACATTTCACAAGAGTCATTTACATTTAAAAAAATTCATTTACATTTTTTACTCCAAATAATCACGGAAATCACTGGTTAAAGTCAAGTAGGTCCCTTATCACAGTATGTACGTTGTACGTTTGTCAAATAAGAGTAGAAAACATAGGAGGGCGCCACTGTTGTTCAAATGACAATACTGAAAGTATAGTCATGGTGGTAATCTAAAGCTGTGTAACCTACATTTGTATTAAAAATTAAAAAGGCATAAAAGTGAAAAAAATATTTGCAATACTGCTCTCAAAATTAGAATTGCATAGGTATAGGTATATTATTATTATACCTTTGCAATTTTTTATATACATAATACAGAATAACGATATTGTAATAAAATATAAAGCACAATTTAGAAATTTCTCAATTTAATATTATCTTAAGTACCTAGATCTAAAAGTAGTGTAACTAAACTCACTTTTAGTGATTCTTCCTTTCTACCTACTGTTAAATTCAAATTTATGTTAAATTAAATGAAAACCAATCACTTTGTAATACACAATATCAAATTTATGTTATTTAGTAGGTACCTTAACAACAGCGCTTCTTCGATTAAAATTTTTTTTGAGAACTAAAGTATGTTTTTTTAAATGTGTATACAGTTTTCTATATTTTAATTTTCATCGAACTTTAATATTTGACAGTTAATTTGGTGTTGCCAGCCTACAAATTTTTTAGTCCCATTTTTTATACTTTCTACTCTTATTTGACAGACTTATATAACCACATAACCCTGGTGTTTATTCTTCTATTAATCATGATAATTATATAAATATTATGCAATGAATTACTATTTACAAGAATCTTCTTTAATGGGAAGTAATTTGCAAAAGTAGGTACTAGATTAAAATCACAACGTTGGTAAATTTATGAATCTCTGGAATTTATAAATAATAACATAAAATTATTGCTTCTTCCAGCAGACAAATTACTACATAAAATTATAGACATACATTTAATTCTCAGTGTTCGTAAAATGTATGAAAAGTACAATTTTTTTATCTTATCAGTTTTTGGCTAATAATTTATTGACTCAGTTTGTGCCATTGTCTGTTTGGTATAAAACTAGGTTTTTTTTTTTTACGTTAACCTCACGTAGGGAGGCCCTGTGAAAAATATTTTCCTTCAGGGCCAATGTCATCTTTGGGGATATGCTATTTGAGGAGAAGGACTGCACATGGGTCATGAAGAGACCCAAATTGAAAAGGGAGGAAACACAGAGGCCGGAAAATCGTTCCACAGCCGAGCTGTTGAACTCAAGAATGAGTCATAAAAAAGCCCCATTCTCATGTGATAAAATGTCAACCATGCAAAAATATTACTATGCAAGTAATTGTAAGGTTTTGTTTTGCATTTTGTTAAGTCAAAGGTCAGAGGAAAATGATAAAAATCCTTTGAGTTAAGAAATATTAGGGAAATTGGCTGTATCAATGGAGTTCTTAGCGTTTTTTGTTGTGGATCCGTTAGTATCTTTGGTCATTTTGCATGAGATCATCCACTGGGTTAATTGTGTTTTTTGCTTTTTAACTCTTCCCGCTGTTTCTTCTGAGCAGGTTTCCTCGTGGAGCTGGTTCCCGCCACACTGAGGGCCATCGCAAATTGTGCAAAGTAGTATGTAGTTATGATGATCATCTGAAAACGGAAACATAATTAGATTCTTACTTCGACTTAGGTCAACACATCACCTCCAAATCACTACTTGAATAAAGTACTGAAGAAAAAAAAACTTGAAGATGGTGGTTTGTACAGGAAAACACATATTTAAAACTTTTAGTGGGTACTTAGTTGAATATGTAAATAAAAAAATTATGTGGACAAATATTACAAGTACCAATGATGAAATGGAATGATGAGTTCACTCAAATTAGAAGCACCCTTTAAATAATTTACATGCATAATGAATTTAAAAAAAATTTAAATCACAAAAAATCCACATATTATTATTTTACCTAAGAATCTTCATAAAAGGTGCTATTTTAAGCAAGATTACCCAACAGATTAGCTCTATTAGAAAATAAATAAGTTTTTAATAAAAATGTAGAATTTTTTAACTTTACATTGTACAATAGATAAGTTAACAATTCCGCACTGTGATTTATTTTCCAATTGATTAGTCAGACAATGGTCTGATGCTCTGTAGGAAACAGTTTAGACTTACATAATTCAATATTTTGTTTGTGTAAAAGCGCTATGCAACAATAGGTACATGATTTTCTCTGAAATATCGAAATTTGAGTTGAATATGCAGTTATACAGTAAAATTGTACCCTCTTTCTGGTTCAATACTCAGATTACTCATAACCAAACACCATACCAAACACCATCAAATAATGCAGTAAAACTTGTAGTGAATAACACAAAATGTTGAGTTGTCTGGGTCACTAAACGAATAATTCAAAATGTCATACTAATATACCGAACCGTTATGTCTCCCGATGGTATTTTATAGTAAGTATCTTTATGTATTCTTTTTATTTGTATTTTATGGTATATTCAATTTTTTTTTACATCAACTCCACAAAGGAAGGTCATCTGAGATCCAGTGTGGAGGGTCTTGTTGAGGAGAGGAAGTAATGAACATTGGTCTTGAAGATTCCCATGTTGTAGGAAGGAGGAAACACAGAGGCCGGCAAATCGTTCCACAGCCGAGCTGTTGAACACAAGAACGAGTCGAAGAAGCGACTCATTCTCATAATATGTAAGGGGCTCGCCACACTAAGATATAAAAGCACTGGCGTCATTTGGCTTGGCCTATTTCAGCATATCACTCGCCATATATTCCCATTGGGAAAGTACGAAATACACCAAATCAAATGACGCTAGCACTTTTGTAGCTGAGTCAATACGACACTTAAAACCCAGGCAGGTGTAAATAATATTTGATTTACGGAGAGCATTCGAATATTGGTTTCCTCGTTTCTCAAAACTAATCACCTGGATAATCGAAATTCTTTCGATATATTATATTATGTACTTATAAAATATTATGTAGTTACTTACTTGGGCATTAGCGACAGGGGCAACAAACTTATCGAAAGCAATAAAGGCATCAGAAACTGCGAAGCTGTAACCCCCAAAGCAGGAGACTAGTTCGGTCCAGGTTCGGTTCTTCCCGGAGGATATGAGTCGGGAAGTGACGGCCCATAGCATGGTGACAATGCAGATGATGTACAGCACCACTCCCACTGTTAATACTCCAGTGGTTCCTGGCAGGATTTTACTGGCCACTAGAATTATATTCATAAAAATTAATAAAACACTATATTATTATTGGTTCCATAACAAAAGAGAACGGTGATGAAACAGAACATTAATGATTGACATTAATGATGAACATAATTAACAAGAAAAGTAATGAAAATGAAAAAAAACCTAAGCTATTATTCTATCGTATTCTGTTTTAAGGTGATGCATCATGTCGTATTAAATTCGGGATCAGGAAGTGAACATTCGTCAATTTCAGGCTGTTATGGGTACCGCCGCCCCGGGAACCATTTATTGGATAACCAACCCCTCTGTCATAGGTCACCTCAAGTGGTTCTCTAAATTTGGTGACTTAGCAGGGGTGCCCGGGTTCCTGGAATGAGGTTAGTCTAGGTCTTGGCGGGAGCTGCTTTTGCCCAACTACTGTGTGGCGGGCAGGTTTGGGAGAAACTGCCAGACTCTGTCGACTCATCCTCTAACAGTTAGAGGGATGGAATCACATGTCCGTCACTTCTGGACTCACTGACCCCCAGATTCCAACCCACCACTCATACTTTTTTCCTTACCAGAACTTCCTCTCCTCCCTTTTCTTAAAAATATCCTCCACACAAATGGCTGAATACTTATAATATCATGTACCTATCACTTGAATCTAAAAGCCATTCTATGGCGTTTAAAATAATAAATAAATTTCCCAGAAGATAATTTTTTTTAATTTTTCGCCAACATCAAAAATATAATACCTTCGAATTTTAACATGTAGACATAAAAAAATATTACAGTGCTATATAGCCTATGAATTAACTTGCATTTTACTGTTTAACATACTAGTAGGATTTATAAAAAAAAATCGTAAAGTTCGTAAACGCGCGCATCCTGCGTGTTTTTTAAACTTTGAAACTGCTGTGAGGGGTATGTACTTATTCGAGTCAACATATGTAGAATATTTTCGATTTCTGTATGTTGTCTGTGGTATACTTGATAATGAAAAAGGACTTGATTTTTACCCTAAACCGCTGATTAAAAATTAGGCGGGAAAAAATATTTTGAAAATTATTTAAAAAAAAAATAAAGTTCTAAAATAGTCTACGAAGTTCGAATTTGCGACATTGGTCATAATAGACAAAGCATTTCAATAGCTTCGTTTAAAAATAAATTACTGGCCAAGGAAATGTTTTAAATAATTACAATAAATGTTTTACGAATGGTAGGAAAATGTCGTCCCATTTTGGACTGCTATCAATCGCAGAAAAATAAAAGTGGTCCATTTTTCGACCATAATCGCTAAAGTGGTTAGAATAATTCACAAACGCTCTTTAATTTTTCATAGATGGCGCTCATTTAAATAACTTTTGAAAAAGCAAGGCATATTTTGTCAGAAGGTCAGAAAAACTGTTTTTAAAAGGTGATAAAATACGCTAATGAGTTTTATAATTGGAAATAAACATATAATTTTTTAGATACAAAAATTTTTATGCAAACATAAAAAAGTTTTAAAAATGGCTTATCTTACGTTTTTTCTAACTAAAATTACTGAAAAAAAGTTAACTTAATTTTTTTGGCCTTTCATGTAGGTAAAAATATATTTTTTTTTTAAATCTAATAATTGGAGTCGGATACTTTGGTTTCGTAGAGGTATACATACTTACATTTTATTTATTTTGTGGTTAACTTTTAGATTTGATTATAAAGTGTGGTGTTTCTTTCTATCTAACACTAATTTGATCATATTTATCACCATGAAAACGATTTCCATGATACCTATATAAGTTGTTCCCAAAAGCGAACAAATGTCTGAGGAGTTAGATGATTTTTTTTATATGAATACCGCACAAGAGTCTCAACTGCTCCCGTCCGAAGCCAGTGAGACTATGGCATCCCCAATTGGGGTATGTTGTGAGGCTGAAGGTAGTGGGGAGGGGAAGGAGATAGGGAAGAGGAAGGTGGGGAAGTACCTGACTATACAGGTCTGGTCACCAAACACGGCTAAAGCCATTTCAAGCAACGTTTCAATTCTGAATAGTGGTCTTACAACAGGGCAATACTCTGAAACGTGCCGCAAATATGGTATAGGTACTATATATTATTTTAAATGAATAAATTGTGAAGGTAGTGGGGAGAGGAAGGAGATGGGGTAAAGGAAGGTTGAGAAGTACCTATTCAGATCTGGTCACCAAACACGGCTAAAGCTATTTCAAGCAAGTATCCAATTCTGAATGGTAGTCTTACACCACGGCGATACTAAGAGTATCTTCCACTCTGGAACATGCCAAAATAATATATATTGTTTTTAATTAATTAATTGTGAAATAACACAAATTAATCAAGTCAAATTTATTTGCCAAGCCGGGTTTTAATTATTTTATTATTTTAGGAAAAAACACTGCAAGTTATACTTCAAAATATGTTTGCGCCTGTACGTACATCGTACATAATATGTATAACTCCTATATATGAATAAATAATTTTGTCCGTATACAAACACGGCAATTTAATTCAAACTACGAGTATATCGGTGATTCAATCCGAAACTGTATAAGTAAGCCTTTCTTGAAAGAATTAAAGTATTAGTACCTAATATACGGGCGCAAACAAATAAAGAAATAATTCGTCTTAATATTTAAGATCGTATCTTGCAAAAAGTGTTTAGCACCTAGTCATAATCTCTAAAAAACCAATGTACAAAAAAAGGTTAAAATGTTGCGGTTTTCCTCGCGATTACTGTCACGAGAACAATGACATTTTAAAACAGTTATTCATCAAGAACAAAGATTCATTTGTTCGAATAAATCCCTCTACCTCTACCTCTACCCACATCCTGAACTTTATAAGTAAAGTCAGCAAGGTAATTTGCAAACCAAAATCATAAATGGAGGAGCATCTTTAAAAAACCACTAAACGCAGAATTCAATGTTTAAAGTAAAAACTTCTTTAGCACCGTTGTAATTTGAAACTAGATAAAATGAAAAAGCGACACTAAAAAGAGACACATAGATAAACACATAAATCTATAGGATTTAGCCTGCGAAAGAAAGAGACGGTATAATCGGTCTCCTCTTTGTGCGGTGCTTCGTAGCCTTCCCACGCTTTTCTACTTTAGTTTTCTGAAGGTTTCACTTCTACCTCGTGTGAACTGCAAACTTGTAAGTTTTTTTTTTCAATTCCGTATTTATTGTGTTATTTTTTGTTCTATGGTAAAAACACTATTTTTTAGTATTTTTAAGGAAGGTGCCTACCTACTTGTCTATTCATTTTTCTGAAATAAATTTAATAGATACAAGATTCTAGGTTTGTAGGGTTAATAATAAGAATAAAACAAAAAAGTTAAACGCTTACTGATGATGTGTTAAAAACACCAATTTAATATTCAACTTAAAATATATTAAAAATCGTTTAGTTGAAATACAATTAGACGTATTGACGGCCTCCGTGGTCGAGGGGTAAGGCTCTCAACTAGCAACCGAGTCAATAGCCGTTCAAATCCCGGCGGATGATAGAAAATGTAATTTGTTTCATTTGTGTTATTTCACAATGTATTTATTTAAAATATAGTTATGTAAATTTGTGGAAAATATTTTAGAACCTCCCTGTTGAATGACCGCCATTCAAAATCGAAACATTAGGTACTTGAAATTGCATTAACCAGGTGTTTGGTGACCAAATCTGAATATAGATATTTTCCCACCATCCTCCTGCTCATCTCCTACCCATTCCCACTACCTTTAAAATTCAAATAAAAAAAACATTTATTGCACAAAAATACAAGTACAAAAGGTGTAGCTTATAGGAACATCCTATTTATTCCAGCTAACCAATAAATACAAATAAATTACGGTACATCTTATCTTACTTATAAATCTTACTAATATTATAAACGTGAAAGTTTGTATGGATGTATGTGTGTTTGTCGTTGAATGGATTTTAATGAAACTTTACAATAATATAGGACGTATACCGGAATAACATATAGGCTATAAATAATCTATAAATTATGTTGCTAGCTAGAAAGGGGACGCAGGAGGGGAACGGGAACGCACGGGAAAGGTAATTCAGGGAAAAAACAATGTATTTCTTTGAATATGGCATTGTAACGCATGCCGGGAACCATCTAGTATATAATAAAATCAAACAATTACATGTTACATTAGATACATGAGAAAAACAGAGGTATTTAATTTACAAAAGGTATTCATAATGACATTTATTTTTTAACATGTCACAACCCCAAGGAATGGGGGGTGCCGGAGTTTCACTGCCTCCAGACGGTTAGGAGAAGTGTGGTACTCACATAAAAAAATGAGATTTTAAAAATCGCAATAGCTGTGTCGATAAAACTTATCTTCAAAATGAAAGATAAGCTTGCGGTTACAATAACATTATATAATATTTTTGGTAACACGTGTAATAGCGATAATTACATTTTAATTAATTTTAACAATGCTCAGATTTAATTTTACAAGCGCTACGCAACCATTGGTGTTTTCTTTTTTTTTACTATTACCTACCTGTTTAATTTACCTAATACCAAAATGTAACTTGACTTGCCGAGATGAAAACAGAGAAATGTTGTTTTTACTGAAGGTGCTCAAAAAGAAGAAGATGCAGAGATTATATGTAAATACGAATGTTAGAGAGAGCGCGCTAATATTAAAAATGATAAAATTTGAGCGAAAATTGTGAAAATGTTTAATAAAAAACGACTCGTTTAAAATAGAGCAAATATCTCGTTGGGAACATCAAAAATAACACTGTGATTTTTTTTCATAGATATAACAAGTGAATAAAACGTGTTTATATGAATTTTCGGAGCGTACTTTGCGATTTTTTTCTATCGAGAGAATTTCATATAATTTGTGTTTCGGCGCGGGAAACATCTAGAGTCTAGAGTCTAGATATTATCTTCAAAATAACATATATTTTTTAAGAGCTTAAAAACAAAATGTTTGGGAGATATGTAAGAAATCGGTATAAATTCGGGTAGCTGCGCGGCGCGGCGGCTTAATCAAAACACATACAGGATGTAAAAAATGCCATGTGCAAGAGTCAACGATTAACAATATATATTTTTTTAAATAAATAAAATAATTTTAATCTACATTTTACCAACTGTCCCATTCATTGAGGAACCCCCCCTGTACTCTCTTGAAGAATCACAATACATATAAATTGTATAAATAAATAAATTGTTGATACTTACAGACTGCTGCTATTGAGAATAGTACTACTCCAGCTTTCACATTAAGGTTGTTTAAACCGAAAGCCTTCGTATAGAACATGTGAGCAATGCCAAAGAGCCCCATTGCTATCAAGAAATAGTTCGGCCATATAATAACAGCATCTCCGAACATTGAAAACATCAAACCAGTCAGGATTCGACGAGTGTAGGTGTACCTAAAATTAAAAAAAGGGGAAATTTTATTTTTCATGGAAATTTAGGGAACAACTGCACTCAGGCTATTTTTAATCTATTTTTTTGCATTTTGTTTTTCCTGTTAAATACTTGCATACTGCTTACTAACAACGTATGCAGGGACACTAAAGGTCTAGATTCGTTCAACATAAATAAATGTAGCTTCGTTTAAGGCCCCGTTCCCACCCCCCAAAAGAAGAAGACGGAGAGATATGAAATTACGAATGTTAGAAGAGCGCGCTAACATTTAAAACGATAAAAGCGATGCAAAAACCATGTAAATCTTTAACAAAACACGACTCGTTTAAAATAGAGGAAAAATCTCGCGATAATTGTCTTAAACAGCATTTAAAGTGAATTTTTTCATACATATAACTTGTAAAATAACTGAAACAAACGTGTTTATATTAATTTTTGGAGCATACTTTGCGATTTTTTTTCTATCGAGGGAATTTTATATAATTTGCGTTTGGGCGCGACAAATGTCTAGATATTATCTTCAAGAATAACATATATTTTTTTAAGAGCTTAAAAACTTCAAATGTTTAAGGGAGGTTTGCAAGAAATCGGTAGAAATTCGAATACCGGTTTCTTAACAAAAAAATAGAATCTTGCAAAAGCCTTTTGAAGGAGTAACCATCTGCTACTTACACTAGGGAGGGTAAGTGATGGTTAATCTCCAATGCACTCAGGCTGATAATACCTGCCTAAATAAAAACATCAAAATCCAGGTTTCATGTTCCCCATTTTTCTCCTCCAAAACTGGACGACTTTTAAGATTTTTTTTATTAATTGTATAAGAAGGAAATACTCTATTCCAACAAGTTTTGCTTTTTTTAAATATGTTGTCTAGTTTGTATACTGAACGTCTGTTGATGGCGTACAAAGCAAGCAATTTTAACGATTTTTGTAGGGTCCTAACTCCTATAAGAAGTAACTTATTAAAAAAAATCAAAATTAGCCGACACGCTAGTGGTTGATATATTAAAAAAAAAATTGCAGTACCGCCAAAATCCAGAGAGGAAATTGGAAATACGTTTGTATGGACTAAACGCCGCCTGGTTTCCTCTTAAAACGTCGTGTTACGTTTTTTTTGTTTTTGAATATTTATTTAGATGTATGCAATTTTTTTTTTCATGCATCTAGTAAGAAAATAGATTCAAATACAATTTAGAGATACAGTTACATTTTTATAAATACATTTTAAGAGGAAAAAAAAAGATTACCAGACAAAAATACATTTTTAGGAAAACAGATAACTATGTGATAAGTAAGATGGTTGCAAATCAAAAAACATTCTTTAGATGTAATGCACATATCCTACGAAAAGTGCCAAGACTTGAGGCTTCCTGCCTTGCCATTCGGCAGGCTGTATAAAGGTTTTGCCCTTTATAAAACGCGCTATTTTGTGTGCACGAAAGTTTAGTTTTGGGTAGTCTCCGCGCCTTCTCGTAGAATAGTTGTGAACATTTTCGTGAAACATAATGTTACTCTGCAGATAATTTGGTAGCATGTTATTTTTAAGTTATATCATTGTTACGTAGATGACGATAAGTTTCCCATTTAACACCAGCCGTATTTTAATTTTTCTATTCTAGAAAAACATCGCCAAAAAGCGTGTACTATTTTATTTTGAAAAGTTCAGGAAAAAATATTTAATTGATCTAATCTAAAGAATTTAGTTTTTCATTTTACACAATAAAACCATAACCAAAAAGGTGTTCGTAAGAAGGAGACTGCAGTTTTTATCGGTATGACACTTTTTCGGCTTATAAAAAGACTAATAAAAAAAAACTCAATTATTTCAAAAGCAAATTAGGTATTCTACTTGCATTATCTAAAATATTTATAAGCGATTTAATTTTCTAACCAAAAACACACGTTCCCTACGTTTGGTGATTTAGCAGGGGTGCCCGGGTTCATGGGGTGAGGTCTGTCTAGGTCTTGAAAAACCTACACGCAAAAAAAATAAAAATAAAAAACAAATTTTAAAATAAATTTTAAAAAAACCACGGTTTTGCATTATATTAGTGTAAATAAGTGAAGCTAGGCTCACATTCATTTTTTCAGCAAAAATAGATTTTAGTGGGTATAATGGAATAATCTCCCCCTGAAATTTTGCGGTATGAACGCGGTTTATGTACGCACTATTTAGTATGAAAACAAAGTTTGTGAACCTCTGACAGATTAGGTGTGACATGAAAATGAGTCAGATACCGACTTAAGGTGAGGTGATTTGATAAAAAATAATCTCATTCGGGTTTTAGTAACAATCTTACAATGGGCGTATTTATTATATTACAATAGAACCGGAAAATGTTAAGTATTTATTTAATCATCTTAGGTAGCTTACCTGTATATTGGGTACTTACAGATTATTTACAAGACGGAGAAAAAAATCCAATTATTAAAAAAAAAAACAGCTAAAGGGTACCTGCATAATACAAAATAGAAGAATAATAAAATCTCAACCCATAAAAAATTTACATTAGGTACTTTGAATGATGATTAAATTTTGAAGCACAAATCAATTAATTAAAATGTACATGCGAACGCCGGGATTTGAACTCGTGTCCTCCGGATAGCTAAATATCAATGTAGTCGAGAGCCTTAAAGCTTGAACACGGAGGCTGGGTATTTTTTAAACTATAGAAAGTGACTTTCAAATCTCACTTATTGTGAAAAGTGTTCCTTGGAGATATGTTTCCATAATCTGACTGGTGATGATATGTACTTGCATATTAAAGAGTAAATAAATATGCGTAAATAAATATATAATTTCCCGCGCTCGTCCCGGTTAAACGGAGAGGTCTGGGTTCGATTCCCAGTTGCGACCATTGTCTTTTTTTCTGTTTTTCTGTCTTGTTTTCTTTCATATTTTCGTTTAGATTATTAAACTTATTCTAATATGAAATATTTTTATTTTTTAACTTTATAAGTAAAACTTGTGTCCGACCGAAACAGGACTTTCTACCGAAACCGAATCTTCGGTAGACACAGTGGCGTAGCGAGGGGGGGGCAGCCCGCCCCGGGTGCCACCCGACGGGGGGGTGACACTCGGTCGGGTGGCACCCAATTTTTGTATGAGTGGAAATTAGTGTTTGTCAACTTTAATGGGGGGGGGGGGTAACACCAACACGTTATCCGCCCCAGGTGCCACCCATGCTAGTTACGCCACTGGGTAGATATCTGTCTCAGTTTCGGCGGAAACCGAAACTTTTTTAGACATGTTAAAAATGTATTGTTTACTGAAATTTGGCTTATTTTTTACACCTTTACGGACACGTGTTAAATTAAATAAAAAACATTTAAGTACTTGTGTGAATTTTTTTTTTTGAAGTAACACTTAAGGAGGATTAAGCTGGTGAATGCGTGACGATAGGGTTACGAAAAGTGTGATCGGGCCAGGCGAACGGAAGTTTAGAGGGAGATATAGTGAAGATAGAAAGAGAGAGAGTTACGTTTCGTATATCACTGTAGGAGCAACAGAGATCAGTGCCCGCGCACTTCTTTCTCTCTTATTTTATAAGTTAGTGAAGTTTTCCTTCAGTTGTGTGGTCTAAAGACTCTAAAGCACATTCGTTTTTTTTTTATATTACCTACTGCTATAAAACCAAACCAAAATTATAAAAAGTAACAAAACATGTTAACTACTTCTTGGAATAAAAACTTGTCAATAATCAACACTTATATTATAAAGGACTAGCTGGTTCCCGGCTTGCGTTGCAAAACCATATTTTCGATTGAGTTTCACTAATATTGTCTTCATTTAATTAAGAAAATAAATAAGTTTATTTAATTTAAATTGACAGCAATAAATTCTCTTTAGATATAAAATGTTTAAGGCAACAAATAAATTATATTGTCATTGGATTAATTAACAATTTAGATCCATTAATTTGAAGATTCCACTCGACAGATTTGATAAAATGTAAAATCTAATAATAATATCCAAACACTCTTCATATAGATGATAAAGTAGTAGAACTTATTATTTTTGTTTTCACCTTCAGCTGCAGTTATATTGGGCTTTTACATTTATTTTTTTATAAGACAAAGAACATCAAAATGAGCACAACAACATAAAAAACCAAACACTGAAATAAGTCGAAGCAGAGCTAGGCTTGTTTTGTTCAATTAGAATTGTTGTTTTGCTTGCAGATATTCATCAATCACTAAATATAAAACATCCGTTTATATTTAGTGATTGATGAGTTAAATATGTTAGCAACACCTTAGGTATAGGTACTTATGAGTATAATCATTTTACAAATTCTGTATACGGCGAACGGTAGGTATAAAATTGTGATTCCGTGTGGAGTTGATGCAGAAATTTAGATATTGCCATTGTAATTATGTAATATCAAGCAATTATTTTGATATGATAACAAATTCTTTAGTATATTATTTTGATTGGAATAATAGCAGATTAATTCTACTGTGACGGTATAATTAAATAAAATCCACCATTTTTATGTTAAATACGAGGCTTTCGACTAGCGATCCGGAGGTCACGGTTTCAAATATCGACGTTCGCAAGTCAATATTAATTGATTGATTTGTGTTTTCACAAATTAATCGTTTAAAATAATGCAAGGATGTATTCATACGTCCGTCACTCCTGGATGGACACTGACCCCCCGATTCCTACCCATCCCTAATACCCTTTTCCTTCCCAGAACTTCCTCTCGTTCTTTTCCTAAAAGACCCTCCACACAACATCCCCAAAGATGACATAGGCCCTGAGGGGATTTATTTTTCAAGGCCTCATGTGTGGAGCTAATGTAAAAAAAAAACACCGGGTGACTGGATCCAGGATGCGGCTAATGGTCACCGGCCACACGGTGGCGACCACAGCCTTCCATCACCAAGCGCCTATCCCGAGTAAGCGCTGGACCCGAGCTCACCCCAGGCCGCGCCCTGTATAATACATAATTGTTTTTTTTTTTTTTTTTACCATTTAGGTTTTTTTTCTTATTGTATGTAGTTGATTTTTTACTTAATCTGTTGTGTAAACATGTACGGGACGTGTGGGATTGCACACCTCCCCACATCCTGGAATAAAACATTATTATTAGGTATTACAACTAGGTATATTACGTTCTAAGCTGGCTTATTGCCTTATGGTAATTTTTACCAACTCAATGTACATGTAAAAACAAAGATATGAATAATGCACCAATGAATCATTGCAAAGAAAATAATAATACCTATTATAGAAAACAGGTGACATTAAAAAATAATGGAAGTAAAAACCATTGTATTCTGGATGGTGGGAGTTTAATTGAAGATTCGCGAACCATAAAATATGACAGTGGGCATACAACCCAAAATTGTTGTTCGTTTGAAGACAGCCAGTTTGGAAAAAGCCATTTTTTGAAAAACGTACAAGAATTTTTATAATCCTGCGGCTGGGAAATCCATCGATTATCGTCTAAAGAAGACACGGTTGTAAACGAAACCGGTTGATTTTATCAAATGCTGCTGTGGCCCGAACCTCGGAAAAGTAAAAAAATTGAAATAAAAAGACATGTCTCAACCAGTTTTTTTTTACTTTTCCGATTTTTTTTTAAATAGTAAAATTGACCTTTTTACAGTTTTGGTTCGTGCGATAGAGTATCTAGTGTACAGAAAAGGGTCACAATAAATTTCAAGTAAATTGGTTCAGTAGAACTTGAGATATCATGTCAATCGTCTCGAAAAAAGTAGTTTCGAGAAAAATGCGTTTAAGGTTTTGGTCTGTTTAGATCATAGGTTCTCAACGTGGGCGATAACGCCCCCTTGGGGGCGTTTCAGACCTTCAGGGGGGCGGTAGAAGACCAAGAGAAAATTGGGGGGCGTTTCAGACTTTCAGGGGGGCGGTAGGAGACCCAGAGAAACCCATCCCACCCCATCAGTGCTCCAGATAGTTCGCCAGCGGGACGTACATCTTTTTCGCCACGCGCGTAATTTTAAAATTATTAAAATCATTTACAAGTTTATCCTAATGGATATCAACGAGGAAACGAGTGCGCTTCGTTTGCTAACGACAGTGGTGGTGGTCGCAAGTAACCGAAGTGGTCCCCGAGAGAAGTCATCTCGAATATAGATATCAAACATGCCCTCATAGGCGTTGGAAAGCTGGAGGTCTTCAGAATGAATACGATCTGTTAAGTTTTTAAAGTTAGTTAAGCGCGAGGTTCGAGTGGCCTATCGAGCTTACGTATCTGAAATCGAGGAAAACATCATGCATGATCCCAAAATGTTTTGGCACTATATAAAATCCCTTCGGAAGGATGGTGGTCTGAATACACCATGATGAAAGGTAATCAGGAATTTCGTGGCTTGGGTGTGGCTTACGCATTTGCTGATCGTTTTCAATCGGTCTACAATAAAGACCCTCCACTTCTAGACATTAATAATGCGGCTATATTTAATACCAGAGGAGCTTCAAACGTCGATTTAGATATATTAATGGAATCTGACCTTATGAGTGCCACAAGTCTCATGAAGAACTCACACTTCGTCGGACCAAACTTCGTACAGGTATTTTTTTATTGAAGGGTTCGCCGAGTTCCTAAAAACGCCATTATGTATTATCTTTAACTTAACTATGTATTAGCACTTCCACATTTCATGAAGTATGGAAAACTTCCAAAATACATCCTTATTTTAAGAAAGGTTCGAAAAAGTTAATTGAAAATTATAGACCAGTTGCCATACTATCAGCTCCTGCTAAACTATTTGAAAAATGAATTCATAAATTCCTTACCCCTCAGACATTATCCCCGGAACAGCATAGTTTCAGGAAAGGAAGATCCACTGAAACCAATCTGAAGGTTTTTACCGACTATGTTGCTAGGTCCCTAGACAGTGGATACCAAGTAGACTGTTAGTATAACGACTTCTCCAAAGTCTTCGATACTGTGAATCACGATTAGTCATAAAATTCATTAGTCACAAAACTTCCTCAGATGTTAAAGTTTATTTAAAGTTACCTAAAGAACAGAAAGCAATTTGTCGCACACGGAATCTTCCAATTTGCTGAATTTCTTGTTTTTTCTGAGGTTCCCCAAGGATCGATCCTGGGGCCTCTTCTCTTATCCATTTTCATTAATGACATTGTTGGAGTCATCCGTTTTTCTCGCTTTTTGCTGTTCGCTGACGATCTAAAATTATATCTTCTAATGAGAAATATTGAGGACTGCCTGCGCCTTCAAGCTGAGGTTGGTAATATTTCAGAATGGAGTCAACGAAACCAGCTTCATTTCAATGTCTTGAAATTCGTAGTTCTGACTTTTAACAGAGTGTACTAGACGTTTTGTACACAAATTGCAAAAATAGGGAGCTGGACACAACTTGGCACGCCAATGTCCTTAACTTCTGGATTTAATGATTCTAAGTTAAATTAGCAAAAACTGACTCTATAACTGTTGTAAAAACACTTAAAAGACTTGCAGACTTTTGGAGACTTTTGGAGACTGTTGGGGTCAGGATAATGGGATACTGAGAGAAAGGTAGAACAGAATTTAAACTGATTAAAAAACACTTTTAAAGTAGGTTAGAACTTGGAGACTTCAGTTTCTTGGAGACTTGTGACTTCTTGGCTGGTAGTTTTTGAACTGATTTCCTACCGGTTTGCCGTTTGTTTTATAGGGCAAATCCGGGTTGGACTTTTGGAACACAGAACCTCCCTGTTTCTGAAGGGTGCTTGCGTTTACGTATTTTTCCCAATCGCTATGATTTTCGAGCAGATGTGTTAAAAATCTGTGTGATAACCTTTGCCAAGACAGTCCTGTTCCAATAAACCGAAGTCTCACATAATTTTTATTGTTTCAACAAGAAAAGGTACAAGTTTACAAATGTGATACAAGATACAATATCTAGAAGTAAATATTTTCTTAAAGTGCAATAATCACTGGTAGACGACAGTTTTTTGAGGTGTTATTGTAGTATATACCTATTTTTAGGTGATGATATATATTTCTTGATTCAAATTATTCCCGATTTCCCGAAATTTAGCTCCGAGTTTTTCGGAATATAAATTGGCTGTCGTAAATATTTACGATTCAAACATTTCCTTTGTTCAGCATTGACCAATGGCGCCGCGTCTGGTAGCAGGGTGGGGATAACGTAAATACTCAATCATTTCCTTGATTTTGATCATTGCTGTCTGGGGTCCCTGGTGGAAGTATTACGTGGTTATTCAGATGTGTTTTCGAGTCCAATGATGCTGCAGCATGTATTTATTATCAATTGCGTTTATGTTTTCAATTGATAAGTTAATTGTAGAATGTAATAGCATTGTAGACATCATTCCAAATGCACAGTGTTTCGTTGGCCAATGAGAGCACTCCCTTTGTTTCGTAGGTTATTGGAAGGGGTAACGCGCAGCGGCACGGTATTATGTGGAAGCGTAAATTCCATTCTTGAATTCTCAGGGTTGTCATACGCTTTCGTCGACACGTTCGATACACAGAGCATTTAGTCTCACCTACGACAGTTACACTATGCTCGGTCATAATATCAGACGAGTTTCTAATATAAAGGATCTTGGGATTATGTATGAAAGTAATTTGACATTTCGCCCTCATATCGAAGGAGTTTGCCAGTCAGCCTTAAAAATATTAGGGTTTGTTCTCCGAACCGTCAGAGTTTTTCGGGATACCCGTTCTCCGAAGATTTTATACTTCACCCTGGTCCGAGTAGGCTGGAGAGTGGTTCGCTTATTTGGAATCCACATGAGGTGGGGTGCTCCCTCTTGTTGGAGAGGGTTCAAAAAAGTTTCTAAGATTTATCTACATGAGGAAGTATCCCGAAATCTATATACGGCTCTACCCTACGAACTTTCTTCTGGGCATGCTGGGACTCACCCTGCAGCTCAGAAGAGAGGGGTATGCCGCCACCCATTTATTCAGACTGCTGCGAGGCTATATTGAGAATTCAGCCATTTTGGAGCGCGTGAGTCTCTATGTTCCAAATGACTATCTTAGACAGCGTCATCATAGATTATTTTATCTTCTTGCCTGTAGGTCTAACCAGCCAATGGTTCTCCCGGTAGGGAGGAGAATATTGCTCCTAAACCAAATCTCCTCCGAGATTGATACATTTGGCGTCAGTGACGACAGATTCAAAAAGGAAATTATTTTGATTCTTGAAAAAATTTCTCCAAATTTTCAGCACCGCCTAAAAATTTTTTTAAATTGCAATTTTTCTTGGAATTTCTTTTATGTATAAATATTTGTACACATTTTTTTGTAAAATATTTATATGGCGTTATTTCTTATATGTAATAAACTCAAATTTGTAATGGTGTAAGAAATTAATATAAATAATTATTATATCCCATCTTTCCCCATCCCATTACGCCCCCCCCCCCCCCCCCCCCCCACCGTTGTGGTAAATATACGACGACAATTGCTTTCTTTGCGATTTAGGGGGCGCTAGAAACAATAATAATCTCAAAGGGGGCGTTGGGCAAAAAAAGGTTGAGAATCTATGGTTTAGATTCTAGTTAGATTCCGTCTAAACCGCGAAACTAAAATGGTTATAACTTTTAAAATAATTCGAATTTCCAAAAATCTTTTTAAGGAGATATTTTTGAATATCTAAACTATGGAAAAATGAGAACAAATTTTTTTAAAGTTAAACTTTTTTACGCACGCTTGACTTGGGGGTAAGCTGGTAAATGCGTTAATACGAAAAGTGGTGATGTGTTACGAAAAGTGTGATGCGAACGGTAATCGATGCGAACGGTGATTGATGGCCAGGCGAACGGTCGGGCCTTTACACACGTTGACTTGGGGATTGATAAGGATAAGGATAGTCACCCCAAGGTCGTAGGTCACCCCAAGCTCGTAGGTCACCCCAAGCTCGTAGGTACCCCATGGTCATATTTCATCCAAACGTCATATGTCAACCCTAGGTCATAGGTCACCCCGTTCGCTACGTTTAGTAACTTAGCAGAGATACCTGGGTTCATGGGGCGAGGTTTGTCTTGTAGTTTTACTTCAGTCGTGTGGTCTAAAGCACACTCGTTTTTTTTTCTAGACTAGAATACCTCCTTAAATAACTATTACTAGCAGAAGTCCTCGGCGTTGTTTTTTGAAACCGGGCTTGGACAGTGACCTTCATCTTTTTTAAGGATCAAGTGTGCAAAATGTCATCAATCTCGGAATAAAACTGTAGATTTGCATAAAATCAAACCAACGCCGTCCGCCTGGTGTCCGGCCGGCCGCCACATACAATACTAACAATTAAAAATAGTTTTATGTATAATGAGAAGATAGAAGATGTTCTACTAACACTAATGATGTACCTAAGCGACTTCGAATTCAAATACTTACATCATATTGTAAATAGAAACATTAACAACAGAAAGGACTAGCTGACCCGGTACGTGTTGCTGTGGCTAACGAAACACAACGCCATCTACTGGATGGTTACCACCATCTGTTAATTTTCATACAAATCAAATCCACACCGCCCGCTTTCCAGCCCGCTCGTTCACTACAAACAGACATTCTTCTTTATATATTATATATTTCAACCAATTTACACAAAACCTTGACAAATTATATACCTATACCTTCCTCATAAATCATTCTATCTATTAGTGAAAACAGCATGAAAATCCTTTCAGTAGTTTTTGAGTTTATCACGAACAGACGGACAGACAGACTGATGCGTTGAAGGACTTTAATTTATAATATGTAGAGATTACATAGATAATAATTAATAAGAAGGATGCTCATTTTTGGAAAGATTTATTTTCACCTGAAAGTATGTCTCTTCTTTCTTTGGAATCTTTAGATTCTTTGGAATCTTATTTCCGTTTACATTCATTTTTATGGATACCACCTCTAGGTGCTTATTTGAGTTTTATCCAATGTTCTTTTTTATCGTTTTCTAGACATAGTAACTAACGTAATTATCCATTTAATCTAATCAGATTTTAGTCCAAATAATAAAAATACTTGTTGTTATAGGAAAAAAATCCCTCGAAAACGTTTGTCTTTTAATTTTTGACATCTAGCATTGGCGCATTTTGGTACAATTTGTTACAATTTGGTACAAGCTGTGAGAAAGCCGCAAGCTCGCGCGGACGCGATTTAGAGCTGTCAAAAAACTTACGAACAACTTCTGTAACTTGCTATAAATTACGGTGAACGACTTTCAGTATCGTTTACATTGGTAATTTGGTTACAAGTCACTTATACAAGCAACTTACGGGAAATAAGTTTAAGTAGGTGTGTAAAGACAGATTGCAGCCTGGAGCCTTGGGGTATGTTATGTTGTAGTTTATAAGGTTTAAGGTAATGGGGGGAAATGAAATAAGGAAGACGAAGGTGAGGAAGTACCCGAATATTCAGATCTGGAAACCAAACATGGATAAAGCCATTTGAAGCAACAAAGTTTCGATTCCGGGCGGTGGTCTTTCACCAGGGCGATACTGTGTCTGTGGCTGCTGCTGGTTACTGTACATTATTTGTAGATGTGAAACTAATTAATAATTAATAAATAATAATAATTAATATGCTTACTCGTCCTTCGATCCGACTCCGTAGAGGATCACAAATGCTATGTTTCCCAGCATTGGCAGAATTCTAACGAAAGTGGCCCATACAGACACGACCTCGAAGGGAATGTAAAGTATGTAATAATAAGTCACCAATATCCAAAAAGGGATCGTTTTTAGCCATTCACCCTTCATCTGCAAAAAAAATAACTGTAGGTAAATAAATAATATAATATAAGGCTTTATTCTAATTTCTAGACTGCTAATGTTAGTTTATTTATACTAGCGATTTTACAGCATGCGTTGCAATGCCACTTTCTCTCTGCGTGTCCTTTCCCTTTCGTCCCGTTCCACTTCCGCCGCTCCTTCCCCTCCCATGTCCCCTTCCCCTCACGCGTTCCCCCTCTACCTTCCCCGCCTTCCCTCTCCCCCTCCGCTCCCCAATCCCGCCAACCCCCTCCCACGTTCCATATATTCAGTTCCAGTACATTCAGTTGTTCAAACAGCTTGTGTGCCACCTATTACACTTTTTTATTCAAATTTTCATATATAACAAATATTCATTTTGTATTTATTGTAAGAACAATCAATCAAATTTGGTAGATACCTAATCTATTACAGGTGCCTATTTAAAATACCCACAATTCTTACTTACTTAGTACTTCAAGTAAATTCATTAATTTAAAGAGTTTATTCGAAATTTTAATGTTGACAATCGATGGTTTGCAAAAAGTCATTCTCAAATTGTGACATTTTTTACAGCTTCGCAAGAGTTTTTGTAATGATTAAAATCTTTTCAGATGTATTTTCATGTGATTGTAAAAATCCAGAAACCTTCGCGGGAGTAGAAACAAGGTATTTTGAAAGTTTCAAACATTTCCTAAGCTTGTATGCTTATAGCAATACATAGACAACTAACTTGCAGTGGCAGAGCTAGCATGGGTGGCACCCGGGGCGGAAAACGTGGTAACGATAAAATTTCAATTTTGAGATAGTAAAGTTGTGAGTCCCCAGCTTTAATTATTCATGCACACAGTACAAGAAAATGCTTTTACTCCGATCTTTTCAGCACATATTCTGCAACTTTCAAATCTTGCACGTGGAACTCGAAAACGGTTTTCTTTGAAATTTCATTTGAAACTCTGTTCATCTGCGGATCCATTTCAAAGAAAACTATTCAGGAGTTCCACTAGTGCAAGATATGAAAGTTTCAGACTATGTGCTTCAAATATCGGAGAAAAACCATTTTCATGTTATGGGTGTAGTTTTAATTAAATCGAGTTACCGAATACGGATTCAATCTTAAATTGAAACCAGTTTTGAGATGAGCTTTAAATTTGAGTTGCACACTGTACGCTCTAAAACTCGGAGGCAAACCATTTGCTCGTTCCGTGTGTAACTTTTATCCAAGCTTTTGGATTCTTACACAGACTCACTAAGTAAGACTAATAATAACTTTTTCACTAATTCACGTCAGTCAATAGATAACAATTCACTTCACGAGTTTACGTCAGTCACAATATACGAATGAAATTAAAATGACACAAGGCATATTATAGGGAACTCCCCGACCGAGCAATACTTTGAGCTAGGAACGAAAATAAAAAAAATAAAAAAAAACATTTTTTGGGGAATCCCCGTTAAACTGAGTCATAGAGCTAAATAACAGTCAGTGTTCACGTGTAAAATATTTTTGCGGCAATTTTGCACAATCGTAAGTTTTTTCTCCACGTTCGAGTGTTATCCCCCCCTCCCCCCCGCCCGCCCCCTTGATACGCCGCTGCTCACTTGTAGGTATACATATTTTTTGATTTCCATGTATTTTTTTAGCTTTTTTTATATATGAATACCACACAAGAGTCCCAACTGCTCCCGTCTGAAACCATTGAGACTATGGCATCATCAATTGGGGTATGTTGTGAGGCTGAATGTAGTGGGGAGGGGAAGGAGATAGGGAAGAAGAAGGTGGGGAAGTACATAACTATTCAGATCTGGTCACTAATCACGGCTACTGCCGTTTCAATTAATTCTGAATGGTGGTCTTACACCAGGGCGATACTGAGAGTATTTTCCACTCTGGAACGTGCCGCAAAAATACTATATTATTTAAAATGAATAAATTGTGAAATAACACAAATTAATCAAATAAAATTTATTTGCCACGCCGGGATTAGATCCGCAACCTTCAGATGGTGAGTCAAGAGCCTTACCGCTGGACTACGCCGGCCATCAATGTGCATAGATTTAAAAAAAAATTGTATTATTGAACTACAGATCACAAATTTACAGCCCAAGATTTTTAATTTTAGCATTCTCAACATTTGGGATGTTGGGTATCTACTCGTACCATCGACAAGCTAAGTCTAGACAAGGCGTTACTGAAATCAAAATTATTGGTTCATGCTATCAATCAACCTACATTTCTACAGTTGCAAAATGTAATCGAAATTAAATCTACAAATTTTCGCGTGACTGTATCGACATCTTCACGATCGTTTTTATACTTGTTCCTGTCAACCTAACCAAATCTTACCGGCCCAATTCTATTGCCTCATTTGGCCGACCCACAGGCTCTATCTGTTTATTATCGCTTCTCAATTTACATTCCATTTTTACGTAGGTAGGCTAGAGCGTAGCTATAGCATTAACTTGTGGGGAGGTTCGACACTAAAGTGGGAAGGGGGAAAGGGGGTGGAAAAATATTGAGAAAGTTTTTTAGACCTCTACTATACAGTGGCGTAGCTTGGGGGGGCGGGGGGGGGGGGGGGCGGCCCCCCCCGGGCGGCCCTTTTGGGGGGGCGGCAAAATTTCACAATCAATAATCATCTTGTAAAAATTTGGATTGGGGAAGTCGCGGGTTCGATTCTCGCGTCAGGACTGAAAAGTTTCTTTCTAGTTTATAGTTTCTTAACATCTTTCTAAAGTTTTATATACTGTTAAAATCAAAATATTAATGACAGACGTTTTGTTTTTATTTCTAACACATACATTATTTTTAAATAAAAATGTAAATAGCAACAGTATCATTTTAGCTCTAATTGATAGTCGATTTTTGTTTTATATTCGCGAAGCTTTGTGCGCCCCGCTGAAAGCGCACAAAAAATTACACTTATACGGTTTTCTTCCACGTATATATCACGGTGTATATATTTTAAATTTATTATCACAGAAAAGTTAAATAGCTGACAGGTTTGTGCATACTTATTCGAAGTGCAGTTATAAAATTCTAGATGCACACTATCTATGTGCTGCCAGAATCAAAGAAAAACCATTTTTATGTTCTGAGTGTAGTTTTAATTCACCGCATGCATATTTAATTAAAAGCAGTTTTGTGTTCAAAATGTAAAATTCCAGTTGTGGATTCATCTGACGACACATTTCGAAGGAAAACATTATATTATTTGAAGTGCTTTATAAAATTCTTGCAGACAATTTATATGCCGCCAGAATCAAAGAAAAAACATTTTCATGTTCCGAGTGTAGTTTTAATTCACCGCTTACAGATTTAATTAAAACCACTTTTGTGTTCAGAATGTAAAATTCCAGTTGTGAATTCATCCGACGACACATTTCGAAGGAAAAACTTATTTGAAGTGCTTAATAAAATTCTTGCAGACAAGTTATGTGCCGCCAGAGTCAAATAAAAACCTTTTTCATGTTCTGAGTGTAGTTTTATTTCACCGCATACAGATAAAATTTAAGCCAGTTTATTGTTCAGAATGTAAAATTCCAATTGTGTATTCATCTGCTGATTTTTCGATCTGATATTTCGAAGGAAAACATAACTTTTTTCGAAGTGCAAATATAAAATTCTAGTTGCAGACAATTTATGTGCTGCCAGAACCAAAGAAAAACCATTTTTATGATCTGAGTGTAGTTTTAATTCACCGTATACATATTTAATTAAAAGCAGTTTTGTGTTCAAAATGTAAAATTCCAGTTGTGGATTCATCTGACGACACATTTCGAAGGAAAACATTATATTATTTGAAGTGCTTTATAAAATTCTTGCAGACAATTTATATGCCGCCAGAATCAAAGAAAAAACATTTTCATGTTCCGAGTGTAGTTTTAATTCACCGCTTACAGATTTAATTAAAACCACTTTTGTGTTCAGAATGTAAAATTCCAGTTGTGAATTCATCCGACGGCACATTTCGAAGGAAAAACTTATTTGCAGTGCTTAATAAAATTCTTGCAGACAAGTAATGTGCCGCCAGAGTCAAATAAAAACCTTTTTCATGTTCTGAGTGTAGTTTTATTTCACCGCATACAAATAAAATTTAAGCCAGTTTATTTTTCAGAATGTAAAATTCCAATTGTGTGTTCATCTGCTGACATATTTCGAAGGAAAACATAACTTTTTTCGAAGTGCAAATATAAAATTCTAGTTGCAGACAATTTATGTGCTGCCGGAACCAAAGAAAAACCGTTTTCATGTTCTGAGTGTAGTTTTAACTCACCGCATAGAGATTTAATCAATAAACCCCCCCCCCCCCCCTGAAGAAGTACCTATATAGGGGGGGGCGGCAAAATTTTCCTCCGCCCCGGGCGGCTGATACCCACGCTACGCCACTGCTACTATACTACCACTGTTGTATGCTGATTATGCGGTGCTGATTTCGAACAGTACCTATGGAAGATCTACAGTATCTCGTGTCTAGGATGAACGAAGTATGCATGAATAATGAGTTAATGATGAATGTAAGTAAGTCTAAAGTCACGCTATTTGAAGGAGAGATTACGAAAACAATGTGCAATATGAATGAGGAATGATGAATACTTGGAGCAGGTGGATGGGTTTGTGTATTTGGGAAGTATGTTTACTAGAGATTGGAAGGCTAATAGAGATATTGAAAGAAGTATAAATGCAGATAGCTCCACAAAAAACTGTCAAAAGAAGCGAAGCTAGTCGTCCACAATGGAGTGCTGGTACCTACCCTGATATATGGCAGTGAGGCGATGAACTGGCATAGGAAGATTGAAGTACACTGAATGCTGTAGAAATGAGATCCCCGAGGCGTATGTGTGGTAAAACCATGTATGATCGTGTGAGAAACGTAAAGAACCGCAAAGAATGTAAACTTAATAAGTAAGATTAAGAAAGGGACGCTCAGATGGTTTGGACATGTAGAGCGAATGAACGAGTAAAGGAGTGTAAGGTTAAGGAGAATATATTATGCAAATTGAAATGCCAGAAGACGTCGGGGACGCCCGAGGAAGGCATGGCACGATGAAGTGAATCAGATACTCGAGTCCTCTCTGCCTATCCCCTGCGGGGACACGGCGTGATGGTTAGTTAGTTAGTAATGTTGAGGCCGATTGAGGGTTGAATGCCCTAACCCCTTTCCTTTATCTACGGTACGTAGGTACTGCTCAAGAATTATATGTGAAACAGTTTTACTATCTAAAGCAAAAGCCTCGATTAAATTAAGCGAGTTTGCGAGCTACGAGCCGGCGTATTTACTATCGGCTAGTAAACTCCTTCAGTGTACATAAAATCTGCTAGTTAGCTAGTAAAATATGATTACAATGAACAGCAGATAGTGAATATACGCCGGATAGTAGCTTGTAAACTCGCTCAATGTAATCGACGTTTTAATCGTGTCGGATTTTGAACCAGCAAAACACTTCATCCAGAGTCAATGCTCTTACCGCTCTACCATGTTCGAAATAATATAACGATTTTAAAATCGATAACATAGTCAACGGACATAGAAATTTTGGCAACCTCGTTTCGTTCAGAGAACAAAATTTTGATGTTACTTTTTTCACAAAATTAGATTTGTATCGGTGTTACGCAATCGGCTATTTCGATAATGCCCATCGTTATCGCAAAGCAGAGAGAAAAGCATTTTTTTATCACAAATTAATTATTAATTAAAAAAAGATTATTACCACTTTCATTGACGACATTGTGAATGAACTAACAGGAAATCAAATAGAAAAACGAATAAAAGGAAATTAAACAACACCCAGTTGTTTACGACTACGCGTATTGAATACTAAATTAAAATGATGATATCCGATAACACGACATTCGAGGCTCGCGCCAAATCTACAATCTTCACAACATCGTACCGTCGAAATAATCTTTGTTTACTGTTTTTTTAACAGTCTGAACATAGGCACAGAAATAAAGTTCTATTATTAGAATTTTTATCTGTAAAGAGTCCCACACACAACTGATGTATCAAAAACTTTCAAGTGATTATTTTGGAGGTGTCTACTAATATCTACAGGAATTCCAAAAACCGAACAAATCGGACTAATATCTATGAGAATCCATGTTCTGACTAATATCTATACGAGGTATGTTGGAAAAATATCTATGGGAACCAAAGTGAGGACGAATATCTACAGCTCAAACTGCTGACTGATATCTAATGAACAGGTGATGTCGACGAATATCTACAGCACTGGCAGAGGTTGGGTTAGGTTATGTTAGGTTAGGTTAAGTTAAGTACTCAGCTGCCCTCTGTAGATATTAGTCCCACCATATGATACTCGTCACCACTGGGACCGTCATATATATTTATCCGACCTTAGCTCTGTAGATATTAGTCTTCACTCCGAAGTTGTGAGTGAAGATAAGATGTATATATAATACAATATCTACAGCTCACATGAAGTCCAACATGTGAGCTGTAGATATTGTCCGACATACAGGCTGTAGATATTAGTATCTGGAGACAAAAATAATGACTCCAGATACTAATATCTACATCTATGGAACTTAGGTGGGACTAATATCTACAGAGGGCAGCTGAGCACCTAACCTAACCCAACCTCTGCCAGTGCTGTAGATATTCGTCGACATCACCTGTTCCATAGATATTAGTCAACAGTTTGAGCTATAGATATTCGTCCTCACTTTGGTTCCCATAGATATTGTTCCAACATACCTCGTATAGATATTAGTCAGAACATGGTCTGATTAGTTTTAGTTTTTGGAATTCCTGTAGATATTAGTAGACGCCTCCTCATTTTTGCGTCTTCCATGAGGGTAACATTTTATAATAGTTTTAATTGCATGAGCTCAACCTTTTGAGCCAGCAAAATCTCACGTTACTTGAAAAGAATATACGAAGTGGCCCAAATTTATCTCACCAAGGGGGGGGGGAGGGGGTCTAGATTGGAAGAAAAACGTAATTAATGTATGCCCCCTGAAAAAAATTCCAGTATAACGAGACAACTTATTGTTGCGTGAATTTTAAAAACGAATCATAATCATAATCATCGAATTGTTTGTTATTACTGTACAATTGAAAAGGCTTCATTGGTGAAAAATGCCATTATTTACGAGGATGTTTTATATAAATTTTTAAACCCCGATGACATTATCATAAAATTGAAAGAAAACATGATTTCCACATGGCAGAATCATTGTGATGAATCTAGTAAAACAAATTAATTTTTTTTTTTCATAACAGTCAATAATTCCTTCAAAACCGTGGTTTTCCAGACTACTTTGAACAAATTCTCAACATCCTGCATTTGCCGCATGCGGATAGGGCATTGCTGCCACAATGTTCACCTGACAAAGATATATGTCAATAAATTCTGGGGGGGGGGGGGTGGCTACAGAATTTTAGGAATAGCTACGCCACTGGGTGTAGGGTTAGTGGTCCATCTGTGCTGTATTTATTTAGGATGAAAAATAAAAATGGATCACCAAACAAATTAAACAAAATGTTGTTTCAAAATTATGAATTTATTTCTTTCTCACAATTTTCTAACAAAAAAAACCACACCAAAAATAAATTTTAAAAGTTCACACAAAAATATTTTAATTATAATTATAAGATTTATTTAAGTTTCCTTTTAGAACACATGTTTTATATTTTGGTTCTTTTTCATCTACATAGCTACAAAATAAAAATATTTTAATTCTGTATTGTATCTAGGCAATTCATATACATATTTTTTTCCTTTATAAAAACCTTCCCTGCCGTTTGGCAATTTTCTTCTTGTTACCATCTCAATTGAACAATCCCAAAATATGCTCTATTTGTTAAATATTGGATTTCTCAATGTGATTGAGCATTTTCATAATTTTGAAAATAACCGTGAAGTAAAATCATAAAATAAATAAGAACATTATAAAATTAATTATTTTCTCAACTACATAAAAAAACGTTTAATTCAGAAAAAAACAAAATACAATTTACACAAAAAAAAAAAACAATAATATGCAGCTACAAACATTTTTTTTTTACATTCTACAATATTTTTTTAATAAAATTACAATAATGTTCTAATAAGATTTATATGTACTGTATACCAATACCTTTCTTATGCTAGATTAAATATAATATTTTACTATAAACTACTATTTACCACATTATTTGATATCAGTTCTGTTTGATACTTTAAAAATGTGTTTGTTACATTATATATACAGGGTGTTAAGGCACGTATTGGACTTGAGATTCCAGACATTATTTGCAGTAAAAAATGTACATAAAATTTTGGTCCTCGGTGATTTTTTTGTTTGTTTTTTTTTTTTCAAACCAAATGACAAAAAATTCTTCCACATGTCATCACTGGTCACTCAGCCGAGTAACCGCCCAACACCTCACCCGACCCTACCGGTCTAATACCTACTAATTTTTTTGGTTTTAAGTGTAAAAACATAACATCAAAAATGTCATCGGAGACGAAAATTTAATTTACTGTTTTACACCAAATAACATCAGGAATCAATGGTTAAAGTAAGTCAATGCACCTTAACACGGAGGCGTCTACTAATATCTACAGGAATTCCAAAAACTGAACACATCGGACTAATATCTATGTGAATCCATGTTCTGACTAATATCTATACGAGGTATGTTGGAACAATATCTATGGGAGCCAAAGTGAGGACGAATATCTACAGCTCAAACTGCTGACTAATATCTATGGAACAGGTGATGTCGACGAATATCTACAGGAGGACACTACTAGAGATTGGGTTAGGTTAGGTGCTCAGCTGACCTCTGTAGATATTAGTCCCACTTACGCTCCATAGATATTCGTCACCACTGGGACAGTCATAGATATTTATCCGACCTTAGCTCTGTAGATGTTCACTCTGAAGTTTATAGATATTTGTCCAACATATGAGCTGTAGATATTCGTCAGACATACAGGCTGTAGATATTAGTATCTGGAGTCCCTTAACACCCTGTACATGTATTTATATTTAATGAGCAATGTATATTTTGATAAAAATTACAAAACGTTTCTGCTAAACTATTATTGTTATTTCTACAAATATTATTTAGAATTAAAAAAAAAACAAATAGAAATTCACATTTTATTATCTTTACTTTTAGACAAATGAAAACGTCTGTTTGTCTGATTTCTGAAGTAGAAAATCAAAAATTTGAATGGTGAGCTTTGGTTTCATGAAATTTGCACACCTTTGTCTATCTGGAATCTGTAATTCAATGTCACTGTATTTTAAACTAACAATGTCATTTACATCTTAAGCTACGAAGCACTGAAATATTGAAGAGTTAAAAAAAAAGTAGACAATGTGTTCAATATGAAAATATAATTTTTTTTTAAGATTTGTCGTATAAAATAAAAATTTATCAAAACGGTATTTAACTAAAACATCTTTGATAAAGTGTGAATTTGACAAAAAAAAAAACCTATTAGAAAATTTATTCACAACTGTGTGTGGTTAATGTCATGATAATAGGAAGTCCAAACTAAAAAAATGCTATGTTAAATTATTTGAATACAATGTAGCCATCTCTAAATCTACAGGAGAATCCATCAGAAGGATGAAATTTTTCCAGGAGTTGCTAGATGGCGGGGCATAAACTTCAATAAGTAATTATTGCCTCCAGAATAACTTTATTCCGCCAAGAAGTCCATCATCCTGTAAATCCTGTTATGACACAAAATTCTCCCGTTCCAGGGTCACTCCAATCCACCAGATATGACAGGAAACTTCGTCAAGATGGCAATACTCTTTGAATATACATATGTACCTACATAATATTGTTAGTAGATTATGTATTTACAAACAACTATTATATCAACTCAGTTGATATAATAAGCCCTGATAGCTATGCGAAACCTGATTGGCTGTTATATTAATTCAAATAAAAAGTGGTGTTTTACAAAGTGTGTTTTTTTCATTTAACATAAAATAATTTAAATACCCATTTAAATGCACTAATTTCCATTTTCGGTTACTAAAATAGTTGTCTCATTTTTATCTAACTGATACAAAGTGTTTACTAGTCCCAGCGATAGCTCCTACTGACGTCATCGACGTTCATCCTCTTCCTTCTTACGAGTCTTGTTTGAAAACGGAAGAGACACTAGATACTAGAACGATGAAGTCACATACAATCTGTCGCTAGGACTAATATAAAATAAAATGTGACTATTAACCGTGTCCCACTTATCCGTATATTTAACAATTATGTATATTTATTATTAAATCAATTTTATTGAATTAGAACATTATCTTCAGAAAATAATTATTAAAATTTTGTTGATGAGATCCAATATTCACTGATGTAGGTAATTTGTTAGTGAGATGTCTTCTGGAACATCAGTGGTATAATTACTATATATAAAAGTATGTAATTTAATATAACTAAATTTTTCAAAATTCATTCTGTACTTTTCATTAAATACATAATAATAGGGTATTTTCACAAACTATTGATACCATTGACAACAAGGCGGCGTTTTGTCCGTACAATCATATTCCCCAATTTCCTCTCTGGATTTTGACACCACTGCAAATATTTTTTTTATATATGTAATATAGATATCGACCACTAGCATGTCAGCACGTTTTGTCTTTTTTTATAAGTTTCTTTTTTTAGAAGTTAGGACCCTCCAAAAATCGTTAAAATTACAAGGTTTAAAGGCTATCAACAGATATTCAGTATACAAACTAGACAATGTTGTTTTACAGAAAAGCAAAACGCACAGACATAGAGTAATCTCTTGTAATAAATTTAGTAAAAAAAATCTTTAAAATCGGTCCAGTTTTGGAGGAGAAAAATGGGGAATACAAAACCTCGACTTTGATGATTTAATTTAGGTATCATCGGCCTGAGTTGCAGTTGTCCCTTTCGCTCAGTGTCCGGGGGTGTAAGAGCGACAGTGATAGGAAAAGTTTTGTAAAATACCTCTTGTTAAAATTTCTCGGCGACCGGATTTCCTCCTAACCCTTGAAATGCCAACGAATCCATAACGGATTTGCTAGAAACTTACTTGCCCCATTTTTAACCTTCAAAAATGCTTCCTACTTAATAAAATAAATGTACCTTAATATTATTCTAACTTCTCGTTTCGTCACTTACAAACATCGAAAAAGTGTGTCGCAAATTCCGTGTCAAATGAACTAATTTTTCTTTTTCAAAATTCATAGTACTGTACTTATTTGCACGAAAGCTCAATATATGTAACTTATTTTTATTGTGAAGAATGCTTATTTAGCTGGAAAATATAATAAAACTCCAGAAAATTTTCATATTTCCTCATTACAATATTCATTGTAGAGAAAAAACATTTCTCTGAATATAAGTATCTATCCCAATGAAATTACATAGAATAGATACATATATGCATATAATTTTTTTAAATATATAAACACATTTCATGGTGTTTGTTTTTTAATATTTTGAATTTATGTAGGTACTATAATCTGCCGTTTTTGGTTGCTCGGTTTTTGGGGCGGAAGATTAGTGAGAGAGTATAATAAAAAAAAAACAATAACAATTTTTTTTTTTACATTAACTCCACACAGAAGGCCTTGAGAGAAATAATTTCCTTCAGGGCCTATGTCATCTTTGAAGATGCTGTGTGGAGGGTTGTGAAATTGTGGGAAAAGAAACAAGGTGTTGTCATTCAGTAAAAATAATTCATTAAAACTTTTGTTACAAAATATAAATCATTAAAAAATACACAAAAAAACATTAAAAAAATCTTCCATCAGAATAACTGAAAATAATTTAAGTAAATTGTTTGTTTATTGCACACACGGTTAATTTTTTAACTCCAAATTTATAAAAAATTTTATAAACTTTTCTAAAACTATAGTTTGAATTATCTGAAAAGGCTTAGAAAACAAATTGCATAATAAGATTACAAATATTATTGCTTGAATATTGAATATCACTTAGATTTTTTTAAATAACAAATTTTTCTTAGGAGGTGTTTCGCCATTTCTGAGTAAACTGTCAATTAGGGCCACTCATATTATCTGTCTTACCACCGCTGAGTAACACTACCCGTCAAGTAAATATCTTGTTTGAGAGTCATGTTAATCATATGATCAAAGTTGTTTAGAGAATAGTCACTCAAAATTAGTGAAATGCCTCTTGTAGTTTTTGAAATAATGCTGGAAATGGTAAATGGCTAAAGCGCCATACAGCTGTGACATTAAAGATGAACCTACGAACCTACATAATAAGCTGTATTATCAAGCTTTTTCTAGTTGTTTTTTTTACATTAGCTCCACACAGGAGACCCTGAAGAAAATAATTGTAATATGTCATCTTTGCGGATGCTATATGGATGGTCTTTTTAGGAAAGGAGAGGAAGAGGTTGTGGGAAGGAAAAGGGAATGAGGGGCAGGCTGGAATCTGGGGGTAGTGTCCAGGAGTGACAGTCGTATGAATCCACCCCTCCCACTGCGGTGCGAGGCGATGTTCCGAGAGAGTACAGCTGGAGAAGTCAAATGGACTCCCTCAAACATTCTCCCGATCCAACCTGCCACGCAGTTGGTGGGTAGAAGCATTCGCCACTATGACCTGGACAAACCTCAACCCAAAACTCTAGAAAACATGATTTGATCAACACAAGTACAAATAAACAATATAACTTATTGTGTAGGTTCATCTTTAATGTCTCAGCTGTACGGCGCAGCCATTTTTCCTTTCCAGTGTTGATATACAATGTAGATAATTATTGTATCAGGGTAGGTATTTGAACTATGTATTATTATTATTATAGATTTTTCACTTTAGAAAAAACAATACACATTAGTACATCTTATAAAAAAATTACACAATAAAGCGCATTGTTTGAACACAATATTTTGTCAAAGATTTACACAATATGATGTATTTTAGTTTTAGAGCTACAAAATTTTGTACATAAAACTTGTTTGGCAAGTAGAATAAGGTCTGGTTGTTCAAACTCCAATCTCATTTGACATTGTCAAGCAAATAAGTAATCAACATCAAATTGAATATGTATTTTGATATTTGCCTCCGGTCCAAAGTTTGTCGACCGTTGTGCTTCACAGCCGATCAAACAACACACCTTCAAATTTGAAAATGGACAGAAAGTCGGCAGTTTAAATGCATTGATACCCAATTTAACAAAAATTCCAAATGTTACAACGGTTTTAAACAACTAGCCCTAAGATTTTGTCACTAAAACTCATTGAATATTATCATAAATTGAATATTCTTTACAAAAATACACACAATATAGTCACAATGTATCTTAAAACTGAAATTGTGCTCTTATTTTGGCAAAATTGACATTTCGTCATCTTAGTTCATGTTTGTCCAACAGACCATTCGAAAATTTTACAGGAGAAGGTTTTCTTTCATTATTTCAATGAAACATTATGATAGGTGTTTAAGATAAAGCTATTTCCATAAAGTTAAAGGTCTCATTAGTTTAAATAATTCTTAGTTAAGTGATTAACTATCATATTTTATACTTTATTTTTAGTTTTAAAGTGGAGATTGAACAAAAAAACTAACATGGTCTGTTGGACAAATAAGAACTGAGGCGACAATTTAATATTATTGTTGTTTGTATAAACATGATTCTTATTGTAGGTTTGTCTCCTTTATTCATATTGTAGCAGTTGTCAAAATTGTTAATCGTCATTACGATTGTACTTCAGGTTTTTTCGCAGGAGCCGGTTTAGCCGCGGCATTTCTTGTCGCGCGTTCGTAGATCATCACCGAGTATCCTTGCCTGTCGCAGAGCGGTAACTGCAAATGAAATAATAAATAAAATTGTCAGTTAAGTGAAAAACTCAACTACGAACTCAACCTAGGCCGCTAAAGTAGACCGGGACAGGGGTGTCAGGAGGCTCCTTGTTGAAGAGATAGATCACCGCCCAATAACATCAGGGGAAGAAAATGATGACAAATATTATAATGTAAAATCGAAAAAAATATACACAAAATTATATTCTGTATAAATTGGTTTTAATAAAGATCATTCATTGACTCAAATTCTAACATACATTTCTTTTCCTCAAATACTAATTTATTTCAAAAGAAGATAAAAACTGAAAACCATTCATATCTTTCGCCAATCCATGCTGAAAAGTGGGTGACTTTTTAAAATTTACATGCAAAGTTACATTTCACGTAAATTATTTTTTTCACACTAGCTCCACACAAGAGGCTCTGAGGAAAAAATTCTCCCCAGGACCTACGTCATCTTTGGGGATGCTGTGTGGAGGGTCTTTTTAGGAAGGGAAGGAGAGGAAGTTCTGGGAAGGAAAAGTTATGAAAGGTGAGCAAGAATCCGGGGGTCCATGTATTCAGGAGTGACAGACAAATCTATCCCACTGCGGCTGTTCTGAGTCCTGCTGGAGGTCAAAAGGTCTCCCTCAACCAGTCTCTACTGATCCAGCCTGCCACACAGTTAGTGGGCGGAAGCATTCGCCGCTAAGATCTGGACAGACCTCATCCCATGAACCCGTCACCTCTGCTAAGTCATCAATAGATATTAAAATAAATTTTCAAATTCTTACCCCATGTTGACATTTTTTCAATAAAAACTGAGATACAATTGAGAAATATGCAAAAAAACATTTTTACTCATATCCCGCAAATAATGTGTTGCCAAATCTATTTTATAATTTCCTTATAATTTCACAATGTGCTTTCCGTTCCCTTCATCCTCATAGCATTCCCCTATTGAGGATGCCATGGTTTAACTGTCTCCATACAGTTGGAACTCTTCTGCGCCACATCAAAAAAAAAAAACAATTGTATATTGAGCAACTCACGTCAGAATGGAACAGCGTATGAATGGGATTGTAGTAAGCCAGTATGTTGCTGATTTTGGGCACCAGCGAGTCAAAGATGATGAGGTGCGAGGGTAACTTGGACTTCCGGCCCCCCTCGCCCACCTGCTGGTTCAGGTACTCTCGCTGGAACCACCGCAGCGGCTCCTCGTAGAACTGGTCCGCCTCGTCCTTGTAGTCGGCCTTCCCGGAGAGGTTCGGCTCGCAAGTCAGGAAGCGAACGGGGATGTTTATGTGGAGGTGGCTGCAAATAATTATGGTATTTTAGTTAAAAGAATCTCTGCTAATTTGTTGTTAGAAAACTAACATTACTAAAAAATGTTGTGAAAATTATATTTATTTTTATTTTTTTTTTTATTGATCTTAAAAAATGGAACATATTATAATATTACTTATCTTCTATTAAAAGCATTTGCTTGTGGATGGAAATATTCAATTGATAAATGACCGTGGATGTGAAAACATTACTAATTTTAAAAATGTTCAAGGAAAGATGTATACATTGCTTACACAGCCAGAGGAGGTTCTATTATCTATTGTATATGCTTGTTTTATTATTTAATAATTTCTGAACGAATTATGGAATTTTTCCAACATACTTTAATGACTTGTATATTTCTTAGTTTTGAAGATGTCATAAAAACAAATACCATTATATAAACTAGATAAAATTACCTTTTAGTGTTTTGTATCTGAAATATACTTAAGCCTAATAAAATGTGAGTGTGTTTTTATGTTTTTGTCGGTAATTTTAGATAGAAAAAACGTTCAAAACTTTTTTATGTTTGCATAAAAAATTACATGTTTATTTCGATTTGTAAAATTTGAAAGCTTATTTTAGGTTTCAGGTGCATTTATTTGGATTTTATTGCAAAACGGAAATACTTTTAACCTTCCGACAAAATAGACCAGAGGTCTAAAAAAAACATAAAGTAGAGTTTGTAGAAAAAAAAATTAATAAAAAAGCACAGATTAAAGAATTTAGGATACATAATTTGAAATTAAAATATGAACCCATATAAAATAATACATTTTGAAATCATAGGATAGTGTTCAAAGAAAAACATGAATAAAAAAAAAAACAGCATAATGAGAATGATAAAATTACCTAGAGCAGGGGTAGAGGGTTCATAATTAAGTTTGTTTTAATTTTTTGTATACATTTAGTACATAATTGAACATATTATAAATTTTTATATTTGTAGTGATTGGTGTTACCTGTAGAGGGGAGTAGAGTGGCATGGCATCAGGAAGAGCAGGGAGGTGTTGGCGGGATGCTTGTCAGCGATGTCCCGCAGGATGGGCATGGCGTCCATCACACCTCTCTGGTGGATGAGGCTGAAGTAGCCAATCGGAGCCACGCTGCCCAGGAGTAGGACGCCAAATATCAGGTACACCCACACTCTGCAATTAAACAAGTTACACGGTGTTTTTATTGGTAAACGAATAAAACAATATCAATAATTAAATAATAGGTTATTGGTGGCCTCCATAGTTGAGTTGTTAAGATTCTTGAAGACGAATCCGGTGGTAGCGGGGTCAAATCCCGACGTGAGCAAGTAGATTTTATTTTATGTGCCATAAGAGTTCCCTTGTACGCACAGGGTAAAGACAGGAGAACTATATCATCACTTAGTTGGGCAGCGTTGTGAGGCTGTTTAAGGTAGAGTTTGTAGGAAGACTCTGACTTCGACTATGCAGATTTCAAGCAATGTTGCGACAAGGCTTAAATGTATCATATATTTTAATTTATAAAAACATCATTTAATTATTTTATTTACGGTCATTTTAAGCATGAAAACAAATTCCATGAAAGAAAGTATATTTACTTAAGAGACAACAGTTATACATATATATGTAAATTCAGTATGTTTGCAAAGATGAATAAGCAATGAACATCTGTTCAAACATATCAGAAGTCAGAAACCTGCAAAAAAAACCTCCCAAACATATGTGATGGACTGATGACCTGAACAGTACTATGTAGAGAGAATGTAGGCAAAACTCAAAACTTTTAGGAGGCATTCTTCCAAAGCTGGAGGTCAGAAGGTGTTTAAAAAAGCAATATGCTTTAAAACTAACTACCATCTCCCTCTGTAGGGTAAAAACTTAAAGGCATTAGGTTCGGAGCTTGACTAAACCCTGCTGTCATTTATGTTAATTACTTACTATATTATGATCAAGCAGTTCTCTCTGTCGGTAATGAAGAGAGTTATTGTGAGCTCTATTTGTAAACACATGGTCAGTTGGTTTGTTTAATGTTTTTATTATTGAAAATGAACTACTGCTCTGAATATAGGAATAAATCGCTCTGCATTTGTTACGCTCACATATACACATACCTATTGTTATGCGTTACATAACTGATTCAAGTTTCGTATTGAGATTTGCATGTTGGATGAAATTTTATAGATTCTTCGATGCTCGGGAATTTTTAGATTGGCCGAAATTCAGGGAGTATGTAGCTCCTCCGCTCCTTAGAGCTAGCCACCACTGATAGCAAGGTCTCAAGCAAAAGAAGGTGTGATTTATTAGTAGTTCGCTAGCGTTAGTTGGTAGTTAAATCTGCTTACTCTTTGGCCTTTCTGCTCCAGCGGGAGATGGTATCCTGGGTGATGAAGAGAGCCATCGGAATGAGGGACAGGATGAATCGGAACTCCTTGTGTGGCAGTGTGCTGAAAATATTACAAAAAAAACATATTCATTAAATTTTCATTTTTAAAACTCACAAAATTATTGAAAAATCAATATTGATACATTCTGAGCTGTGCGGGAATTAAACATGCAACTTCTCGACTTAAAATCAAATACGAAGACCACTACACTCTGATATTATACAATAATGGTAAAAGAAGTCGGGGACGCCTGAGGAAGCTGTGGGACAATCAAGCAAATCAAATACTTAGTTCGGGTATCAAGAGTCAAAATAACAAAAGAGTATTCAGTTGATTAGTCAGACATCTCCAAATGAAGTTGAGAAAATGAGGAAAGTTATATTCCAATACTCACCATAAATCAATTATTATTTACAAGTGTCTTACATATTAACCGGTAATTGGCCGGAGCCGCGCGCATGCGCACAGACCGAACGCATCCGCGCGGCTCCGGCCAATTACCGGTTGTAAAAATGTTAAAAAAAAATCGGCGGTAAAAATGTTGGAAAAAAATATTTTTGAATGCGATTTTGACCCTTCTGTGTACAGAATTTGTATGAAGAACAAGGTCAGAATAGCTTGCCCAAATATCGTAGAAGATATAGCAACTAGTTTCATTCACCTGGCAGCACCAGAATATTTTTAAATGATTTTTATCTGTGAAGTGGAAGTGTAAAATTTTGCCGCGATTAAATCTGATGCGGAATTCTTTACGAAAACTTTCTTATCGTAAAACCTATCAATTTATCACATTAACGCAAGTAATGAAGTTTTAGTACATAGTTTATTGTTCTAGGAATGTGTTTCGGTCAATAAAATATATGAGAGCTTAAAATTAATTCACTAAACATTCAATTCAAAATTCAAAGTGGTGCTTCAAAATTCAAAAGTTAGGAAAAAAGAAGAAAAGGTCCGACACATGACAGGTTAAATACGCTGTAAAATAACACCAGAAAGCATAATGGTTGGGTACAACAGTATGAAAATTTAAAATTTCCTACTTGTAATCCAGAAAACATCAATTTTTGTTTATTTTACTACACAGTTTTTGTGCATTATAATTGATTTGGTGGTGTTTATGAGTAATCTTGAGTATTGTAGGAGACAGATGGTACTATTTTACATATAACTACATACTCAAATAAAATTTGGATTTTTCAGAGGTTTCTGTCTAATAATCAATTGGACGATCAATGTATGAGACGATGGATGATCATAAATGAAGCAAGGCGTGTGTGCCAACACAGAGTTATAGGTGGTCTATCCTCTGACTACCGCTATCTTACCCCCACTACCTTACATATAATTTGTGTCGTCGTCAAAAGTTTATAATACAATAACGATCAACTTTAAAAAAATGTTTGTCTTTTGTATATTTTTTCAAGATCTAGGAATAAGACAAAACTGTTGTGAGATTAGGAATGATTTATGAATGTTAATGGGCACTCCTGTCATTGAACTTAGTGTCTGATTTGTTATTTCAACACACTTGGCTTGTCACCAAGAATGTGTTTTATGTTGCAACAGACCGTTGCAGATTTTAGCATTTTTATAAATATTGTGGCACAGTGATGAGATACAAAACAAGTGTCCAATGTAAGGTACACACTTGAAATTTTCAGTGTGAGAATGGGTTGTTTTTACACTGATTGCTATGCTGCACAGTTTGACAGAGGAATGGTTTACCTGTTTTTGTGTTTTCTACAACACCACAGAATTTTCAAGGCTCATATTCACTTCTTCCATTCCTTAAAAAGCTCCTCTGCACATTGCTTCGAGTTCAACTCAGAATCATTAAATTTCAACACCCCTTTGAAAAGTCATTAAAAAACATCATGTGAAACACCTGACTGTATAAATTGTACATATATGAAATGTAAACTCTTCTTCCATCTACAAGCAAATGCTTTTAATGGAAGTTAAGTAATATTATAATATGTTCGATTTTTAAGACCCTTAAAATAAAAAATTTAGATAAAAGAAAGCTATAAAAAAAAATTGAAAAATATCCCAAAATCTATCTACTTTTTAAATAAAAATAAATAAATAAATGTTTATTCCGGTATGTGGGGAGAATAGTGCAATCCCACAGATTCCATAAGGGTTATAAAATATACATTTTAAGTAGAGAAGCAGGTGATATGATTGAACATGAACAAAGGTAATAACAAAATAAAATCATAATAATTAGCTTTTAGGATTCTGCGACCTATCTAAGTATCTTTATCTATTTTTTTTTCATCACTGACTATTCAAAGGTGTTGAAGTTGCATGATTCTGAGTTGTCCAGCGAACGTACCCCCAAAAATTAAATAATTTTGTTGAGTTAGCAATCTTTATATGTAACATGATTTTTAAGTCAGGTATGCCTCATACATCATACGTAGGTCTAGCAATGTAATATTGTTGTGAAAATAAGCTTATTATACTATGAATTGGGATAGCAGAATAATAGTCAACACAATCAAACAGTTTTTTTAACACTATCTCCATACAGGAGGCTTAAGGAAAAAAAAATTGCCAAGGGCCTGTCATCTTTGGGGATGCTGTGTGGAGTATTTTTAGGGAAAGGAAGGAGAGGAAGTTCTGGGAGGGGAAATAGTATGAGGGGTGGGTAGGAATCTGGGGTCAGTGTGTCAAGGAGTGACGGACATAAGGCGATGGGTTGAGTCCGGCTGAAGAGGTCAAAAGGCCTCCCTCAACCAATCTCTCTCGATCTGGCCTGCCTCGCAGCACGTGGGCAGATACATCGGCCAAGCCCCAAACAAAACCTCACCCCATATACCTGAACACCCCTGCCCTCAAGTCACCAAATGTAGCAAACCAATTGGGGTGACCTTAGAAGAACATTGATCAATTTCCAAAATCTGATACATGCGTGGGTTTTTAATATAACAAAACAAAATAAATCTGTTTTATGTATACCTGTAAACGGATAATGTGAAGACTATCACAAACAGCAGCAGGCTCTGGGTCTTGAAGGCCTCAGTATTTCTCAGGACTTCTACGGAAGACCACAACAGCGGGAGGAGGTTGATCCCGAGAATGGTGGGGAAACCAATTGCAAAGTACCAATACCTGAAAACAAAATTTTATTAATAATTTATTTCCTTCCTTCACTTTCCATCAAGGTTATTTATGAAAGAAATAGAACAAACATATTACAAAAATGGATTTCAACTACCTAAAAAATCGACTGCAATTCATAAAAATAAATCAGATTAAAAGTGACCCTGGCATCCCGCAAGGTACAGTGCTTGGACCAGTTCTTTTTACCATATAAATAAATCAGATTAAAAGTGACCCTGGCATCCCGCAAGGTACAGTGCTTGGACCAGTTCTTTTTACCATATAAATAAATCAGATTAAAAGTGACCCTGGCATCCCGCAAGGTACAGTGCTTGGACCAGTTCTTTTTACCATATAAATAAATCAGATTAAAAGTGACCCTGGCATCCCGCAAGGTACAGTGCTTGGACCAGTTCTTTTTACCATATAAATAAATCAGATTAAAAGTGACCCTGGCATCCCGCAAGGTACAGTGCTTGGACCAGTTCTTTTTACCATAAAAATAAATCAGATTAAAAGTGACCCTGGCATCCCGCAAGGTACAGTGCTTGGACCAGTTCTTTTTACCATATAAATAAATCAGATTAAAAGTGACCCTGGCATCCCGCAAGGTACAGTGCTTGGACCAGTTCTTTTTACCATATAAATAAATCAGATTAAAAGTGACCCTGGCATCCCGCAAGGTACAGTGCTTGGACCAGTTCTTTTTACCATAAAAATAAATCAGATTAAAAGTGACCCTGGCATCCCGCAAGGTACAGTGCTTGGACCAGTTCTTTTTACCATATAAATAAATCAGATTAAAAGTGACCCTGGCATCCCGCAAGGTACAGTGCTTGGACCAGTTCTTTTTACCATAAAAATAAATCAGATTAAAAGTGACCCTGGCATCCCGCAAGGTACAGTGCTTGGACCAGTTCTTTTTACCATAAAAATAAATCAGATTAAAAGTGACCCTGGCATCCCGCAAGGTACAGTGCTTGGACCAGTTCTTTTTACCATATAAATAAATCAGATTAAAAGTGACCCTGGCATCCCGCAAGGTACAGTGCTTGGACCAGTTCTTTTTACCATATAAATAAATCAGATTAAAAGTGACCCTGGCATCCCGCAAGGTACAGTGCTTGGACCAGTTCTTTTTACCATAAAAATAAATCAGATTAAAAGTGACCCTGGCATCCCGCAAGGTACAGTGCTTGGACCAGTTCTTTTTACCATATAAATATGTTAACGACATTTTTTTTCAACCACTAAATGGCCAAATTACTTCATATGGCAACAATACAGTACCAATAAGCGAATAAGCTTGGGAAAACGTAACATTTAAAGCCATCGAAAACATAAATGTTCTTAAGAATTTCTTCAATATTAATTTACTATCACTAAATAGTGATAAAACATTTGTAATTACATTTGTAATTCCATTTGCAATACACACAGTGAAACCCCTAAAAACTTTGATATTTATCATCCATGACAATTCTTATAATAAGAAAAGAAAGCAAAATAATAAAAAAATACTAACTAATGATTATTATCAAGGTAAAGTTGCTAAAGTTGTGAGGGGTTTTATGATTCGTCTGCAACACAACTAGCAAAGTAAAAGTGCCTTGGTGACTACCGCCATGCTTCTGCGCAGAGGTTCGAACACAGGGCACACGTTGTAACATGTCTTCTGTACTTCAATCCCATTGATTGAGATTACTTAAAATATGTTCAGGATAACTCCAAGGGAGGTTCGTCGAGATTACAAGTTCCTTTATTTAAGTTATTGTAAATATTAAACTGGATCGACGTCCATCCCATTGGATGCTCTAAGTAATTCTGAAGCCAGAGAATCCGACACCGAGGTAGCTCAACTGTTTATAGTGCATTATCAGTAAATTCCGTAACCATTTGTGTATTAGACTCTTAGCACTCTATCTCGTCCCCTCTGTTCTTATTTGTCCAACAGAACATTTTAGTTTATGTTCAATCTTCACTTCAAACTTAAAAATAAAGTATAAAAAATTATGGTTAATTACTTAACTAAGAATTACTTAAAATAATGAGACCTTTACCTTTACGGAAATAGTTTTATATTTCACCTATCATAATGTTTCATTGAATTATTGAAAGAAAACCTTCTCTTCCTGTAAATTTTTCAAATGGTCTGTTGGACAAATATGAACTAAGGCGACGATCTGTTGAGACACCTCAAAACTATATACATACATACAACCACCTATATTAACAACATCTGTTGAAGGATGTTGAAAATACATACATACATATATATAATCCTATTTACCAAACTTACATATCTCTCTGGAAAAAAGATTCTTAGTTGATGTAGGTGATGTTTTAATGTACGTACATATTTGCAATATCTTATATGTATATTAACATAATATTTCTTTTATCAGGAATCAAATCTACAACTACAGAATTTAATATATTAAGAGAATGCAATATCCACTGCACCATTTAAAACCATAAATAACATAATACCATACATTTATTTGTAAGTTGATTTGTGGTTAATTTGTGGTATTCAGATTACAAACTGAGATAGACCTAAGGAAGTAAAACCATTTAATGACTTTAAACAATAATAGAGTAATTTGTGTCATCATTACATAGTATAAAATGAAGTCGCTAAAAATGTTTGCGTGCTTAGATCTTTTAAACTACGCAACGGATTTTCATGCGGTTTTCACCAATAGATAGAGAGATTCAAGAGGAAGGTTTATATGTATAATACAACTATTACAGTAGAGAAATGCCGAGAAATTCAAATATTCAATTCAGGCAGCGGGCAGCTGGCAAGCGGGTGGTGTGGATTTTATAAAGGTTGAGTAATGGCGTTGTATTTCGTTAGCCATAGCAACGTGTCGCCGGGTCTGCTAGTTTAAAATATAAAATTAAAATAATTCAAAATGATAGCTAGATATTGAAGATCTAACAAAATTATCTTCTATAATCTTTTCCAAAATCTCAACCATAAAGCACAAGTTTGTCTGAGGCAGCAAAAATTTTCAAATGGTGAACAACAGAGTCAAATTTGCACAGCTTTTTCTGTTTGGAATTTGTAGGTCAACAAATCTAGTTTTAGCTTGAAAATATTATTTTAACTTACAAAAAATAAGACAAGATATCTTTTATTTTTGAATAAGAAAACAGTGTTGAAACTTTGAAAAAACAGATAGTGGTAAAAGTAGTTCATCAGATGGGTTAATATGTGCAACAGTTCTCCTAGCTCTAGTCACTGCCAATTTTCCATGTTTTCTTTTAAATACTCGGTGAAATAATTACCAAGGTTCACTGCCGTAGAAACTTCCAATTTCGTGTAGCACATTCAACTTCAGGAATTCATATGGAGTGAAGATCAGCTCTCCGTGGAAGTAGGAATCCACCAGAGTCGACAGGCCCAGAATTGAGAGACTGGAAATAATAATAAAGACAATATGATGTTAATTGAATAAACAAGTTGTTCCACTCTCCTTTAGTATGTTAAAATTTATTGATATCATTCTGTTAGTTCTTAAAGCCTATAGTTACTATTGTAAGTCTCGAGTTCTTTTAATCATGAAAAAAACCATAACTTTGTTTGTAATACTGTTTCTTATTATAGAATTTAAATATCAAAATTAAAATTGATTTTCATTGTTTGTTTTTGGGGTGTTATGCCGTGTTGCGCTACCTCCTTCTTTAGCCGAAGTTTCGGACAGCGTTGCAGTGTCCATCATCTGACGATGCAACGACTAAATCGGCTAAAGAAGGAGGTAGCGCAACACGGCATAACACCCCAAAAACAAACAATGAAAATTCTTTTGGCCGTGAAAATCTAAAAACTTATCTTAAAATTGATTGTTCACTTGGCGGTCATTGTTATTGATGTGAGAGTTCTAAGGTTAGATTTATTCTTTTATTTAACCAAAACTATTGAAGAACTTAAAATAGGTTCTTAGTTTGGGCTATAAAAATAATAAAAAACCAGCCTAAAAAACCCATTTTAATAATATTATTTTGTCAAAACATGGCGTGAAGAAAAGAAATACATAATATTTTGAATGAAATGGATATTAAAATGCATTACTTTCCATTTCCAGATACTGAAATAGTTGTTTCTCATTGTTAACTAACTAATACTAGATGTTTGTCTGAAGGGTCTTTTCAAGGAAAAGAAGGAGAGCAAGTTCTAGGAAGGAAAAGGATATGAGGGGTGGATTCTGAGGGTTAGTGTGTCCCGGAATGATGGATGTACATCCCGTCAACTGCGGTGCAAGGTGATGGATTGAGAAAGTCCGTTCGGAGAGGTCAAAAGGCCTCCCTCAACCAGTCTCTCTCAATCCGGCCCGCCACGTAGAAGTTGGGCAGACGCATCCGCCACCAAGACCTACAAAAACCTCAGCCCATGAACCCGGGCACCCCTGCCAAGTCAACAAATGTAGCGAACCATTAGTGGTGACCTAGGTTATGAAATAAATAGTTCCCCTAGTCTAATAAATAGTATTAGAATAAAAAAATCAAATGAATAAAAACTTACCCAATTGGAATGTAGAACAGTCCAATCAAACGCTTCTTGTTTTCGGAAGTAACAATATTATATACACAGAGTGGCATCCAAATGATGGCAGCCGTTGGGCGAACTGCACAGGATAGGGCCGCCAAACATAACCACCCATTGTCCTCTGGAAATAATCATTTCAATTAATTATTAACAATACATATTCCACCTCATCTCCTTTCCCTTGTCCTATTCCCCGGGCCCCATCGCTTCCACATCGCATCGTTGAAAAATGACACAGTACTAACTTTGTCATTATTTTAAAATGGCTACCCTTAACGAAACGAAAAGCAAGAACTCTTATCTGAGTGATTATTTTGTTGCCAATCGAATATGATTTATTTTAGTAGGTTAAAAAACATTTTTTAAGGTAAATAATCCCATGAACGTATGTTTTTGACATTGCCAATCATATATGCCGGTTTTTAATGGATACAAATTTTGTATATCCGATTGGTAATGTCAGCACACTAAAAATTGAAAGTTAAATTTGCCATATTATATCTACTTAAAGAATAAGTGCGGCAAGCGGTGTGTTGTGTCCTCTCTACAACTTAGTGATAAGGAAAGCCGAGCTTTGTATCAAGGCAAAGATGGCAGTGTTCAAAACAATATACCGCCCGATGCTTACGTATGGCCACCAGATATGAATGCTAAATGAACAAACACGCTCTAGGCCGAGGCCGCACAATCAGCACAAGACAGGGACAAGGCGCCTTGTCGATGCAATGGGTCCCCGATCCGAATAGGACAAGGGGAAGAAGTTGATGATATCTATTTGCATTTCAATCAAATCATATTTTTAAGAACTTACTTGGCTGTCCAGGGGTGAAAGGGAACCTAGCCAGTGCAATGGTAATGAGGGAAGCTTCCGTGGTGTTGACAAGCGTCCTCGTGGCAGAGTAGAACCAGAACCACTGCGTCAGGACCAAGAACAATGCCCACTTGTGGCAGCCGCTCCATTTATAGAAGGAGTAGTCTGCGGCCGCACTGAGGAGAGCTTGCAGTATGCGGGGTAGTAAAATCTGAAAAAAACAAAAATTATAAGTACCTACTTCTTTGCGAAATATATATTTTTCACACAATGGCATAATGGCAATTTTTCACACATTCATAACATTCCAGTTTATAAAATGGAATTTATGTATTTGAATAATGGCAACTTTATATTTACAAATATTTTGAATAAAGTGGTTACACAGAGGAAAAAATGGCGAACACAATTTTTAATGGCAGGTAATCTGAAACGCTTGAAACAGCCATTGGCGCTGATGTAGTTGGATATCATGTCAGCCTTAATTTCTTTGCAAAGGCGAAAGCTTTTTTTACAAAAGTTTAATAATAATAGTAATTCAAATATCTCAGTGTGGCAGTGTGCCTTTATGCTCCTCGAAAATGCTTGACAAAGGTTTCTAAGTGATGAACAGTTAAGAAAAAAATGGATTGTGCCATAAAACTACATAAAATATAAACCAATACAAAATTCTTGCATTTGCAAGAAACATTTTGTTTTATCAGACTATGTGAGGCTTCTGGAATCTGATATAATCCTAAGTGTAGTCTAATTGGAACAAAAAGCTATTTTAATACTAAGCACCATTTCAAAATTTTAGTTAACTTCACTTTTCAACATTTTAGTTCAGAAGAGCGTCTGAAAATTGCCGCAAGTCGAGAAATCTGAACGAAAAAACAGCAAAACTTATTTCTCAACTTTGTCATCAGATGCATACGTTCGTAGGAAAACTATCTGAAACAATTTGCCAAGTAATTAAAAACTAAGTCTTCCTTTCCCAATTAATTTTGTAACCATAATATTTATCAACCATTTTTTTTTTTTAAATGACTTTATCCTTTTAAATCCAATATCTTTTAAACTGAATCACGCAAATGATATCCAGCTACATTAGCGTCTTCTGCTTGGAGCTTTCAAGATTACCTGCCATTTTTGACCAATGTGGTGTTGACGTTGTGTGTACGCTTACCTTAATGTTTACTATAGCTGTACAGCTCTAATCACTAGCCATAACAATCGGTGGAGTTACGTATGTTAATTAATGTGATACGAAATACATATTTTTAAAAAAATTACCTAATTAGTTACACTTTGGTCGCCTGCAAAAGTTAACTATATCATGCTGTAAAGCCATTTTTCAGCTATGGCATTAATCAAACATGCTTCTGCATATACCATTACGCAAAGCAGTGATAAGATTGATAACACGCACATTAAGGAGTGATAAGATTGATAAGTAATGTTAAGGATTAGAGAATTGTGAATAAATAAATAAACTAAGTAAGTAAATACATGAACATGTAAAGGTAATAATACTTTTAACCTTAGTGGCTTACTTACCAAGAGTTCCGCATGGTCGATCGTCAATAATTCCAAGATTTTGTAGACTCCGGCGATGAAAGCTGGCTGCAAGTAGCTTCTTATTCCACTAGTCCACTCCCAAGTCAGACTGCCATAGCCGAACACAAGTTTATGAGCTACTTCAAGACTTTGCCAATATTCATCCGGAACAAACCACGTCTGAACCAGGAATACCGAAGCCAATCTCACAGCTACAATGAACCCAATAACATAAAAAGGCTTCATGTTCGAAACAACCCCCATTTTACCAAGCCTACTCACCCAATCCTGCAAATAAAACATTGTTATCAATTCAAGAAACAACTATCAATGTGTAATTCAATATCGTTTACCTCGACATAGATTTGCATTAATCGTAACTCTGACGTAGTGATACGACGAACAGAAGGGCGATATCCTCGATAAATTAGTTTGATGACAAATAAAAAAAAATAACAACTATTGTCGGAACTACAAAATTTTTCACATTTTTTTCCATCCAAACAAAACTAAAAATAATCTCCCACGACGAATGTTTTGAACTCAAGATTGTGAATTAAAAATTGAATAAAACTTGAAAGTAATAACACACCATCTGGAAAAACACTTTTAGGAAAACTTTAAGTTTGTTTTCATTCGACTATTGTCATTATTTAATAGTTTATTTTTAAATAATTTCGGCGTTATAACCTAAAATTTACCTACGTGACAAATCGGGAAGCGTCTATTTTTTAATCAGTGTTTACAGCGGTTAAAATTAAATTGTTTGTTGTGCGTTGTGCATTGTACGTACCTAATTACATAATACAAGCTAAGGAAATTTTAATGGCAGTGGCTATTGTGTCTGAAAATAATGTAGCACATTATTTCAGACACAATAGAAATACATACGTATTAAAAATACTTATTGAATATCAAATTATGTTTTTTAATCATAAAATGTACCAATATGACTTCATATGCTGTCTATACAGCAAAGGCATCATTTTTGCTTGTGTCACATGTTTTTCTATTATAATACAAGAATTACTTTCGACAACTAATAAATAAACTAATGATAGAATCACCAACATGATGAAATCTTTCATTCGGCATTGTCTCTCAACACTTTCCTTTCATTGCATGTTCAGACGGGTCATTTCGCGGGAAAGAGGCGATGTAATTCCATCATTGGTGATAAGTAATAGATAATGAAAGAAAGATTGCTAAAACTTTATTATAATTTTAAAAAAAAACGAGTGTGCTTTAGACCACACGACTGAAGTAAAACTTCACTAACTTATAAAAGGACATAAGGCATTGGGGTGAAATATGACATATGACCACGGGGTGACCTATTACCCTGGGGTGACCTACGACCGTGGGGTGACCTACGACCGTTGGGTGACCTACGACCTTGGGGTGACCTACAACCTTGGGTTAGTGTGTACGCCTTACTTTAGTTGTGCAGTATGTACGCCTCGCCCGATCACCGTTCGCATCGATTACCGTTCCCATCGATTACTGTTCGCATTACACTTTTCGTAACGCATCACACTTTTCATAACACAATACACTTTACCTTACCCCCCAAGTCGAGCAGGCGTACAGAAAATTTACTTCAAAAACAAAGATTTTTAAAATATTATATTCCTTCCCCTAACACGTTTATTTTTTTGGAAAAATTTAACTTTCTTTTTTATAAAATAGGTACCTAGCAACAAGGGCGGATCCAGGATTTTTTTCTGGGGGGGGGGGCACAAGGGGCGGAGGGGGGGGGGGGTGCCCCTCAAGAGCACAATCCCCCCCCCCCCAGGACGGAACATTTTTTTATGAAGACGAAATTTGTGTTTGTCAACTTTAATGGGGGGGGGGGGGCTTTTTTTTTACCTTATTTATTCCCATTTCTTTGTACATATAATGTATAATAATATAATATATAATAACAAATAGTATGAAAAAGAAATGAAAACCCACTAAGGCACTGCCTGAGTGTGGGTAATATTAAAACAAAATACTATATCTCCAAGTACCCAAAGTATAAAATAGACTTAAAAAAACGTAAAAAATATTAAATTAGTATTACATAGGTAGAAAAAATTAAAAGGTTTTTTTTCAGCTATTATAAAAATAAAATAAAAAATGTGGAGAAAAACATACTGATTTTTTTTAGTTATTATAAAAAAATAAATCGTTTCAATATCTACATTATTCAACCACAATTTTACCTCTTTTACATATTTTATCATTTTATTTATCATTTGAGTTTGTAGTGGTAGGGACTAATGAAACTGCTATGTGTCTGCAATAATTTAGTATTGGTTTGTGGGGTGTAAAATATATTATTTATTCTTTTGCTCATTCTGTATTCATTCGTTTCGAAATTATTTTTGTTTTTAAATACATATTCCAAAGTTTGTAATAAACCAGCGCCCTTGAGGTGATTTTTCACAAAAACGGCGCTATATAAATCGTCCAAATATTATTATTATAAATAATTTACGTATTTTAAATATTTTAGTTTCTTTGTAAAATAAGTTGGTCGAGAATGTTTTATTTTTGTTATATATGACTTTAATTATGTGTTTTTCAATTATTTATAGAGGCTTAATAAATGTATCAAGTGCACCACCCCAACCTATAATGCCATAAGTGATTGAAGATTGCACCAGGGAAAAACGGATCATTTTCAATTTCCAATGTTTAAAACTTCCTTAAGTCTATAAAATATGTACCCTGACAGTACCGCTCTCACAAACGATGATTATCATCTTTCATTTGCAAGTGCATAAATGGGATGCAACGAACAAAATTCCCAATTCCAGCCAGAAATAGACAAGAGTTTGACTCATGTTCTTTCCGTTATTTTATTAATATATTTTAACAACTTTGGTAATTTGATTTGCTTCTAAGTATTTACTGTGATGGAATCCCCATAGTACACAAAAATACCGTCCTGGGGGGGGGGGGGGGGGGGGGGGGGGGGGGGGGGGGCACGTGCTCCCGTGCCCTAAATCCGCCCTTGCCTAGCAACACAAATTAAAATAATAATACAGAAGCAGGTTGAAATGAAAGAAACAAATGATTTTTTTGTATCCATATATCTAGCACACCATACTAGCGATGTCACCGACTAAATATATATATATATATATTGTATCCAGCCTGCTGTAGGTAGAAAAGTTTTATAAAAAAAAAACTTGTAAACTGTGTATAATAAAGTATGTAATAATTTTAATCACATGTGTGGGTCGACTAAAAAGACCAACGTGAAGAACTAAAGCATAGACAACATTTACACTTTCTCCAATAGACAATTTTAGCTTTAAAATTTCAATGGCGTCCAAAGCTGTCGTTTTTTGCTGTGTCTGGAGGCGATCCGTCACTGGCGAAATTTTGGAAATTAGTTTTCTGAAATGTTAAGATAATGCTAGGAAATATGTTGAACTTAATGGACAGTTTTGAACTGCAATAATTTAAGGAAGTGTTTGCTTAAGTGCAAGTGAAAGTTTTCGAAAGTGTAGCCACGATTTTTTCCCTTGGGTTCTCGACATTTTGTTTTCCCGGAAAGCCTTATTTCTCATTTTATTTATGGCTTTTTGTGAACGTGAAAACTTTGCAGTGATTTTCACCACTTCGCGGTGTGCTTCGATGTTTCCTATCGTTTTTCAACCTAAAACGTGACATTAAACACTGAAAATGGATAACTTAAATAATTTGCAACCCTCGAGTGAAGAGTTGGAGCAATCCCTTATGGATTTAGAGCCGCTCTTGAGTGTCCCAATTAAGGAGGAAATACTGGAAGAACCCACAGAAAACCACGTACAGAATGATGTAAGTAATTTACAATTAATCTATTATGATCACCTGTTGTTCTTCTACACGCTTTGAGAATTTGCAAAACCTCCTGTCATCTATGTAACCTTCATTTTGCTTTAATTGTTTTCCAATACAGGCGTTTCCGTTTAAGTATAAGCTAATTAATCACCAGCAGTGTTAAATAAGTTAGATTTTATTGCAAAGCTGAATTCTTTAGCTTTCCTCAAATCATTTCATTACAATCTAAAATTTGCTGTGGAAATGAAATATAATATCGTTATGTATACCACCAAAGCTTTAATTACATTTTAATGTGCCAAAGTTTTACCTTTGTTCAGATTTACTGTCGCTTCCAAAGTCAAAGCTTTTAGCGTCCAACATCTGAGTACCTTTTCTACTAAATTCTATATAATCTAAGTACATAAGTTTTATGATATTTCCCAACTGTTGAAGTAATATTAAGAATTGCTTCTGTACCGTTCCACTTGAGTCGTGGATAAGCGATAACGCTTGATGTGTAGCGTTAAAACTGGAGCGTTGAGAATCAGCGTTGACTTCCACCGTTCAGTAATCATCGTTGGACACAAGTGTTCCAAAAAAGCAATGATCATTACAATCAATCATTTCCTGAGAGAAAAGCTTTGAAATTCTTTTGACCATATCTAAATAAATTATTATTAATTTTATTTAAACCACTCACAATTCAATTATGATCTTTTGTTACAACAGCAATAATTAATAATAATGATGTGGACCTCATCGGGTGCTTTGTTTGTGCTGAGGCCCCCCTATTTTACATTTTTATTAGGTTATGTTTGTGTATGCTGGGTTGAGTAGGTCATGGTTGTTTTGATATAGAAAAGAAATAACACGTTTTTTAGTTTTTTTTTTAAATGTTGCCATTGTCATTGTACAGAGATAAGAGTTATCCACATGTCTGAAACCAGCGATGAAAAAAATATTTGACCCAATTTTAATAATGAAGTGTACTTTCGTACATATGGTGTAGATATGTAACTACAAAAGATCTATAACTACAAAAGATCTGTTTATTTAATTTCTTGCTAATGTTACTAACTTTCATGTTTAACAGAATTTTTAATCATTGATATTGAGCAAGATAAATATTTAATCTAAAATTAGTGTTTTGCCGCTCATTTAAATTTTCAGCCCAATTTAAACTGTTAATTGTGTGCAATATTTCAAAATTATCTTTACATTCCAGTTATTATCTATTGAAAAAATACAATAAATAATATTAGAGACATTTTGAGTAAAAATGTATTAAGTAGCTCTTTATAAGGGTCCCAAAAAAAGTGTCAATGATTTTTTTTAAACTGTGATCATAGGTACTTTCTAGATAAATAATTTTAGTTATCTATTTTTATGCTTTTATCAATCTAGATTTTGATGTATTAGGTAGATAAGCTGTATTAGGCATTAAATATTTTTAATTGAGGTCAATGCCCCAATTAATTTTGACAATTTACGGAAAATTATAATAAAATTAAACTATATTTTTTGGGACGCTTCCAAGAATTCAGAAATATTAAATCAGATTTTCTCCTCCACCAATGCAAGGCCATCCTCACTGATTATTTTTTTTAGTAAAAAGTAATGTATTTTTTAAATCCCTTTAAATTAAATCCTGGAGGGCTGTTTTTGCGAATTATTTTGAAAGCCTAAACAAATATAGTTTCAGTTCACCTGTAAAAATCCTTTGAAGTGTTAAATCATGTACTGGCGAACCTTTTTTCAGATTTCCTTTATTTACTGTGGCAAATGAAGTTGTTCAGGATGTGACCGGAAAACATTTTAATGTTTGTGTCCGAACTCCACAAAAACAAATTTAAAATAAGCATTTTTGCTGGTTTTTTTAAACAGGAGCAAACAATTTAAAACTTGTCTTTAGCACAAGTGTGCTTTCATTAGAACAGCGTTTCCTAACCTTTTACAGCCACGGACCCCTAGGAAATCAAGGTCAATTTTCAAAGACCCCCAATAAAATAACCAACAATTAATTTCAAACCACTTTTGAAGTGAACACTTCTTTAGCACCGTTGTGATTCGAAACTCGATGAAACGAAAAATAGCTACACTAAAAAGAGACAAACACATACATTTAGGATTTAGCCCGTGAGAGAATGAGATAGTATAATCGGTCTCCTATTTGTGCGGTGCTTCGTAAACTCCCCAAACTTGTCTACTTTAAATTTCCGAAGGTTTCACTTCTACCGCCTGTGAATTGCACACTCTGATATTTTTTTAGTAAGTACTACAAATACAATTTATTTTTATTTTTTTTATAAAAAACGTTAATAATTAACTTACAACAGCAACACCAACATTCACATTAATTGACGGTTAATTAATGCAAAGGTTGGTGTTTTTTGCAACTAAATCAGTGATATTCGGGATGATGTTGCTACTTAGTTGTAATCTCAAATCGGTTTCCAGTTGTAATCTGTTTCTGAATTTGTTTTTAGTATAATATACAAGAGCAGAGAATATTTTTTCTCAGATATGTGTGGTTGAGAAAACCAGTTAATGTTTCACTATTTCTTCTGATATTTCCTTATAATCTTTACATTCAAAAACTTGATAAAGAGGCTTCTTTGAAATTACGTTTCAAGGCTGAATCACGAGATTTTTTATTAATTGGTTTTCTTGTGCTGGTTTCAAGTCAGTAATATCAGTAACATCTCTGTTGAAAGAGTCTAAAATGCAAATTTTTTGTCGGGTACTGGAAAATAATCCGTAAACGAAGACGTGTAGCGATTATGAGACTTTTGGTAGCATTTGTTTATTATTTTTAAATGGTCCAAAGATGAGACTGCGGACCCCCATACATGTATTCGCGGACCCCCATACATGTATTCGCGGACCCCCAGGGATCCGCGGACCACAGGTTAAGAAACACTGCATTACAAGATTTCATTAGAGTTTCGATGTTTCAAGGTGTTTTACGAATTGCATCGCCTTAAATGTGTTTCATATCTGTTAATAACTTTATGAATATGATCTATTAACTGTTTTGTCGACATCCGATCCTCAAACCAGGCCAGCAGGACACTAATGCCTACAATACACGACATATTTTTTCAGCCCGATTCCAATTACAGACCAAAGCCAACATTTTTCGCTTTACGCGATCGCTATTTTCATCTCTATTTTCGAAATCGTAGATATAAAAATAGAGATGAAAATAGCGATCGCATAAAGCAAAAAGTGTTGACTTTGGTCTCTAATTGGAACCGGGTTGAAAAAAGTTGGCCTGATATTTATGAACGGTCCTCCTATATACCTAATTATTATCATATTATTTTCTTCATTAACCCCTCAGGCTAATTTGTTCGATTTTCAGAATAACTCATATAGGTCTCATATAAATCACTAATCCGTCACTGGCGAAATTTTGGAAATTAGTTTTCTAAAATGCTAAGATAATGACAGTTTTGCATTGCAATAATTTAAGGAAGTGTTTGCTTTAATGCAAGTGAAAGTGTGCCCACGATTTTTTCCCTTGGGTTCTCGACGCTTGTTTTCCCGAAAATCCTTATTTCTCATTTTATTTGTGGCTTTTTGTGAACCTGAATTTTTTTCACCATGTGTGTCTACCTCCCTTACTATCATGGTTAGAAACATGATCTAACGGTTTTAGAAAAAGAAAACACCACGCTTTATATTCAAATCTAAAAGTTAACCACATAATAATTCAAATGTACACATTTATGAAACCAAAGTTTCCGACCGCAATTTGAAAAAAAAATAATAATTTTTACATGAAACGACAAAAAAGAGAGTTGACGATAACTTTTATAATACATATATGCCTAATATAATATGTTTGTTTTTTTTAATTTTTTTCCTTATCAGTAAGTAATCGAAAAAATGTAAAGTGAGCCATTTTTAAACGACTTCGAAAAGGAGGAGGTTATCAATTCGACGGTTATTTTTTATTTTTTTTTTTATATTTCTTACCTCCGAACTTTCGATTGGGTGAATCGATATTGATGATTCTTTTTTTATTAGAAAACTGGTGATTCCCGTGTGGTCCCATTTTAATTTGGTCCAGTTCTGACAATGGGATCCATAAGAAAACCATATATGTCTTTAATTTGCAATAAGTATGTGCGCGACAAATGGACGGATAACTCAATATTACGCCAACAGATTTCGATGATTCTTTTTTTGAAGTAAAACTTCCTTACGCACGCTCGTCACTAAAAGTCAAAAAAATAAACAAAAATTTTAACAAAACAAAAAACGACTTAAAAAAATGCACTAAAAAGTAAAAAAAAATAATTTCGTACGATTGTTATTTTTGGAGTCGGTGTCAGCCAATATCTCCACATCTCACCTATAACTACCTATGTATGTAGTTACCTTGGTTGACACCGACTCAAAAAAAAACAAACGAACGAAATTTTTTTTTTTACTTTTTAGTGCATTTTTTGAAGTCGTTTTTTGTTTTGTTAAAATTTTTGTTTATATGAAACTTGTTTGAATGAAGTTTGCATTAAAAAATATATATTTCTAGAATTATTTGTTTATTTTGATTAAATGAAGACAATATTAGAAACTCTATCAAAACTCTGGAAACAGAAAAATCAGACAAAGTTGTTACGGACACACCTGGTCCCATTTATTATTGAATTATAAAATTTCAAAGCGACGAGTACAGCACCTTTCAATAACAGTTTTTAGTTTTCGGATGCATTCAGAAATATTCCATTTATTTGGATTTTATTGTGAAACCGCTGCCTGCTCTAGAACTGGAGTCCCCTTTTTCGTTTTTCACGTAGGTATATTTCCAATTTTTTTCTGGGGTCTGCCATTTTCAGCAACTGACGGCCATTGTTCCCAAGTCTTCGTTCAATCGTTCCTTCCTCAGGGCAAAAATATTTATAATAGACCAGCTGGTCCCCGGCATGCGTTGCAAGGCCATTCAAAGAAATCTGCATGTCCTTTCCCTTGCGTCCCCGTTCCCTTCACCTTCCCCACCTCCCCCCCCCCCCCCCCCCCCTTCCCCCTCCCTCGTCTCTTCCGTCTCCGTGTACCCCACTTTCCCCCTGCCTTTCCTCCCTGCTGCTAAAATATATAAAATACACACATTTTCATTTATACAAATTTCATAACGCTAGGAGCTTAAGAGCGCGCAGGAGCGCCGAGAAATTTTAACGATAGGTATTTGTAAAAATTATTTCTATTTCGTTCATCTCAGCGGGGACAGCAAAAGCGCTATCGGTGTATTGGTGAACCCCAATGCGTGTGTGTACGTGGCTGCAGGTGTTGGAAGCACGAATCGCCGCGCCGCGCCCGCCAGCGACTTCGCGTTCTTAGTATTTCATTTACTGTTATTCATTTATTCCAAAAAATTAAGTAGGTGCCTAGGTACATATTCGTAATAAAATAGCGAGGTCTACATTATTTAATATTGTATTGTACTTAACTTTATTATTATTATTACTTACTACAAATACATGTGACTGCCTGCTCCGAGCTCATCTTCTGCACACGCACAAGTCAATGAGACTTGTGGGTGCGTGTATACAGGTTGCTGCCTGCTGCAACAGATAAGTCAATACGCGTCGCGACTTGAGCGTGCGTATTCCTATATAATAGATATCTTCTGCGCTCATAGTTCATTCATCTTGTTACTATTAGTAAAGTAAGATGCACGCTGTTTCGGTTTAGTAATATCGGGAGATTCATACCATCTTTTTTTATAAAACGGCAGCATAGGCGCAGTAGGTACATCACGTACTTTGTGATTGTATAGTGTTTTTATTTTTCGCTGGCTGCATCACTCTACTGTTTTTGACTAGCCTTTTTACTGGAAACTATTCTACGTCAAATACAGACCTTCGAATTTTGACCCTGAAACCCCCTTGAATATTGAAATCTGTTTGGTCATTTCTCACGATTTACACATATAGGACATATGGTGAGTAGATACCTACTAAACTATTCATAAATTATTCATAAACTATTATTATAAACATAAACTATTCATTCATAAAAACTCAATATTACAACACAATTTCCTTTTTTAATTAAACATATAAATATCGCTAAAAATGTTGTTGTTTTAAAAAAGGTTACCTTTACGTACGTAAAGTTTTTTTTCCCGTAAGTTGCTCACATAAGAGAGTTATGGCAAAATTACCAATGGGTATCGTTTACATTGATAATTTTGCCATAACTCTCTTACGTGAGCGACTTACGAGAAAAACCTAAAGATTTATGCTATGAGAGCCGTGTATTATGTAGCATGTATAACGGGAAAATGGGATGGACAAATTTAAATAAATAAATCATTTGCATTTACAGGGATATGGATGTCATCGATACTACTTTTGGAAACTTAACTACATCTTCACTAATGCATGAAACTTCCATGGATGAATCATTTGCTCCAAATATAGACGAAAACGCAAGTTCATCATCATCAACAACGCTTGATGATTTGGTGATAGAACCAGACCATATTGATGAAACCGATAATTTCGAAGGTCGCAGAATTGTGGATATAAAATATTTGTTTTCGGAGATATCAAATATAAAGCACGAACACACCAACTGCACATTTTCCGATTTAAAATTTATGAAGGAACGACGAAATGGTCTTCTAAGCCAGTATGTTTTCGAGTGCAAAATGTGCAAGAAAATAGAATACATTCACTCCGAAGACCCGAAACGGAAAATGTCTATAAATACTGCTGTCGTCGAAGGAGTGATGTGTACAGGAAATGGGTATTCACAATGGAATGAAATTTGTGGGGTTTTAAATATGCCAAATATGGATTGTAAGACTTACACGAACATAGAACAATGTTTAGCGCCAACAATTGAAGAATGTGCCTTAGAAGAAATGATCGCAGCTGGTGAAGAAGAAAAAAGGCTAGCCATTTTAAACGGTGACGTAGACGAGGGTGGCTATCCTTTGGTAACGGTGGTTGCAGATGGCTCCTGGGCAAAGAGGTCGTACAAAAGTGGATTTAGCTCCTCATCTGGCGCAGGGTGCATAGTTGGACTACGAACTAAAAAGGTTTTATTTCTGGGAGTGCGAAACTCATACTGCTGCATATGTGCTAGAGCTACTAAACTACACATAGTTGCTTCTGAGCACAGGTGCTTCATAAACTGGCGTGACAGTGCTAATGCCATGGAAGCCCACATTATAGCAGAAGGGTTCTCGAGAAGCATGGAAATGCATGGATTGAAATTTAACAAACTAGTTGGTGATGGCGACTCCAGCATCATGAAAAAAATAATGCAACAAATGCCATATGGTCCTAACCTTATAGTACAAAAAATAGAGCGCAAAAATCACTTACTCCGCAATTTTTGCAACAAAATGAAAGCACTTGGAAAAAAAACCAACAACGCTAAAGGCTTTGTACCAGTTCATATAAGGAAAAAGGTTGAAGCAAACGTTTTACGCATGAGAAGAGCTGTAGTTGGAGCAATAAATTACAGAAAAGAGCAAGAAAACACAGTACAAAGTGATAAAATAAAAAATTTGAAAATGGACATAAAAAATACCGCAAATCATGTGTTTGGTGATCATAAAAATTGTGCATCGTACTATTGCAAGCCGGAGAAGTATACTGATGATCCAAATTTAGTAAGCGATCTTCGAGATTGTGGAATATGGACTGATATCCAACAATTCTTATTGTCTCTAATAGCAAATGCAGAAAGTCTTATTATTGACGTGACAAATAACACTGTGGAGCAATTCAACAACGTTATCGCCAAATTTATAGGTGGAAAAAGGGTAAATTTTACTACAAGAGGATCTTACCAAGCAAGATGTTTTGGAGCAGTAACTTCGTGGAATAGTGAATTGGCAACCCATTCAAGAATACAAAAGAAAATCCAAGGCCACAGTCCCGGCAAATACACGAAGCACTTTATAGAGAGAAAACGACGTTCGAAGGAGAATAAACAAATGTGTCGAAAAAAAAAACTAAAGTATAATGAAAATACGACAGAAAAAAGAAAAAAAGTTACAGGGCCCGATGAAAATTATGGTCAATTGGAATTAGAACCAGATATGCCACCTGAAATATTTGAAACGAAAAAAGAGGAATTTCTCAAAGAATTATCTTCAACCAATAAGGAAGAGCTCGAACGGAATACGGTAGGCCAAAGCAATAACAATCTGTGGGCAATTGAAAGACGTAAGCGGATAACGGCGTCTAACTTTGGAAAAATATATAAGCTTCGGCAAAAAACTTCAGTTACGGGAGTACTAAACTCTTTACTGTACTCACAATTCAAAGGAACTATGGCCACAAATTATGGAAAAGAAAGTGAAAGCCTAGCAATAGAGCAATTTTCAAAAAAAACAAGTTTTCAGGTATCCGCTTGTGGGCTATTTATCGATAAAACCAAAAACTTTTTAGCGGCAAGTCCGGATGGCCTTATCGGTGAGGATTCTATAATTGAAATTAAATGCCCTTATAGTATGGCAAATATGTCACCAGAAGAGGGAATTGCACAAAAGATAATTGATTACTGTAAATTGGAAGACCATTCTTTAACATTAAAACGGAATCATAATTACTTCTACCAAGTACAAGGCCAGTTACATATTACTCGTCGTAATTATTGTTATTTTGTTGTGTGGAGTCCAAAAGGTTTGCTGTATGAAAAAATTGAGAGGGACGATGAAATCTGGCAAAAAATCGTTCCACTGTTAGAAAATTTCTACCACCAATGCCTTTTACCAGAAATAATTGACGGTCGCATACCAAGAAATTTACCGGCGAGGGAAAGGTCTGGACCATAAATTGTTTTAATTTCATTGTGTAGATGTTAAACAGTAATTTTTTTTACAATAAAGCGTTTAAAAACAAAAAATATTAGATCATTGAAGAAGATTGAAAATGTCAAGTGATGTAGGAGGTATTCCCAAAAGTGCATTTTTCTGTAATAATATAACGTATTAAAAAAGTTAAATAAAAACTAAACTAGTTATGTGTATGTACCTAATATGTAGCACAATAAACAATATGGTGCCTCTTACACATAGATTTCAATATTCATTTGTATAATATGATATTATAATAACATAATCGATTCAACAACATGTGGTAGATGCATGTACCACTGAACATACGCTGTACCAGCATTCCATCAAACGATCAGTGGTGTATGTACTTACCATCACACATTTTCTTGTAAAATATAATTTTTTTGAAAAAAAAATCTAGAACAATATATTTAGTCAAATATAAAAGTTTTTTTTTGGTTCGGTAGTTGTATCTTAAAAAAAGTGTCCTATAAAGGGATAATATTATGTTGAGTACAACCTTCAAAAGTTATCAAAAAATATTTTAATTAATTTTTGTGTTCCATATCCAACTCGGCAATACGGAACGGAATCATCTCGGGGTCTGTCTGTAACAGGTGTTTTTTTTTCAATTTTTTTCCATTAATTTATTTGACGTAAACAAATTAAATTTGTCACAATAACTTTAGTAAATATGTAAGCTCGGTAAGTATTGGCACACTCAAAATAAGTCACCAAACAGAAAAATAATTTTAAAAAAACATCGATAACTCGGGACATGACAACACTAGTGGACTAGTGTATCGATATAATTATTGAGAATGTCACATCACTTCGTTGACTGTATACGTATTCAACAAAACCCTCTCCGCCCCCCCTCACCCCCGAATACTGAGAGAAAGGGACACATGCACCTCAGCCTGATAATACCCAAATAAAATTGTCAAAATCGAGGTTTTGTAGTCCTCATTTTTCTACTCCAAAACTGAACCAATTTCCAAGATTTTTTTTACCAAATGTATTGGAAGAAAACATTCTATGTCTGTACCTTTTGCTTTTTTTAAAAATACATCGTCTAATTTGTATACTGAACGTTTGTTGATGGCGTTAAAAAAAGGCAATTTTAACAATTTTTGAAGGGTTATAACTCCTATAAAAAGTAACTTATCAAAAAAATCAAAACGTACCGACACGCTTGCGGTCAATATTCATATTATGTAAAAAAAATATTTTCTCTAGTGTCAAAATTCAGAGAGGGAAATGAGGAATACGTTTGTATGGAAAAAACACCACCCGGTTTCCTCTTAATATTATAAACAGCCTATGTTACTCGCTGATAATGTAGCTTTCTATAGGTGAAAGAATTTTAAAAATCGGTTTAATGGTTTAGGCGTGAAAGCGTAACAAGCAAACACACGCACTTTCGCATTTATAATATTAGCATGGATAACCACAAAGTTATAGCTATGTTCAAAAGAACGATTTTTAGTATCTTTTTATATAATTAACACTGCGCATGTATTCTAATTCAATCAAAATAAAATTATAACTAAGAAATTAAATGGGAGGTTGGTTCATCGAAACGTAAAGAGGCCGCTCTCCGAATTTCTACCGATTTCTTGCAAACCTCCCTTAAACATTTGAAGTTTTTAAGCTCTTTAAGTTTTAAACGCAAATTATATGAAATTCCCTCGATAGAAAAAAATCGCAAAGTATGCTCCAATTTTTTTTATTTTCAAGTATGTTTCCGTTATTTTACAAGCTATATGTATGAAAAAATTCACAGTGTTTCATTAAATACTGTTTTAGACAGCCCCCAAGAGATTTTTGCTCTATTTTAAACGAGTCGTGTTTTATTAAAGATTTTCGCAGTTTTTGCATCGATTTTGGCCCTGTAAATGTTAGCGCTTTCCTCTAACATTCGTAATTTCGTATATCTCCATCTTCTTCTTTTTGGGGCCGGTAGCGGAGCCTTAAGGGAAGGATGTGGGGTCAAAGAAACCCGATATAAGACCCCTGAAATGTTTTACGTTTCTACTGCCTGAAGCCGGTAAGACTTTTTTGTGTGAATACCGCACAACTGTCGAAAGAGTCCCAACTGCTCCCGTTTGGAGTCAGTGAGACTATGGCGTCCCCGATTGGGGAATGTTGTGGGCTAGGGCAGTGGTCTTCAACCTTTTCGAGTGGCGTATTCCTTGACTCTTACTACAAATTTGTTGTTCCCAGTACCTTCTATCTATGTTTTGTACATGTGTAATAAAAATTGGTGTTTCATTTGTAATTTTTAATAATTTCTTTATTATTTAATGATTTTAACAATCAAGTCACACGAACACAATTTACGCAATTTTATACAGTGTAACACGACTTCAGGCATTTTTAACCACTGATTCTACATGCGTGCCATGTTATTGCGTACCCCCAGGGGTACGCGTACCACAGGTTGAAAACCACTGAGCTAGGGTATACTGGGGAAGGGAAGGAGAGGAAGTAGATAAAATGGGGAATTTCCTAACTATTCAGATCTGATCACCAAACACGGCTCAAGCCATTTCAAGCTACATTTAAATTACTCCGGCTGTACAGGACGATTCTTGTTCAGTGGACACCTGCCAGATGTTATCTACTTAAAAGAGGGCAGCTGGTGCTGCACGTGTTCCTTCAAAGTTCTTAGCAACTAATTAAAATCGAACGCCTGCTGGGAAAGCAGTAAACAAATTGATTGTCCGTTGCAGGTGCAGCGATCTAATAATAACATGTTTACGTCAAAACTTAGATCAGGTGCACCGGCCACCTGGGGTAAACAAGCAGATGCTTGCGCCGGCCACCTGGGATGAACGAGAAGACGTAAACAACACTTGCCACCACAGGTGTGCATATGCACCTGCCACCTTACTGTAAAAGCTGACTGAAAATAAATATATGATCATTACCAAAAAGATTTCCGAGTTGTCAATTACAAAGTATCTCCCGAACCGAAGTTAAGATTGGGGTCCATCTGCCTAAATTTTTACAGTGTTGTATAGATCATATATTCTCAACTTTTTCGCCCGCCGCCCAACTTGAGAATATTTTTATTTCTAGCGCCCCCTAACACGTGTATCCGAAAGGAGGTGGCGTAATGGGATACCACGGCGGTTTACATTTGCCACAACAGAGGGGCGTAACGGGATACCACGACGGAAGGGGGATTATGGGATACCACTATGGGGTTACATTTGCCACAATGGAGGGGGCGTAATGGGATAGGGAAAATATTTGTAAAGATTGGAGAAGTAAAATATTTGTAATTTACGGATGGCCCCTGGATGGGATATTAAGGCAAGATACGATGGGATGGTGGGATGGGTTTCTCTGGGTATCCTACCGCCCCCCTGAAAGTCTGAAACGCCCCCCAATTTTCTCTTTGCCTTTTACCGCCCCCTGAAGGTCTGAAAAGCCCCCAAGGGGGCGTTATCGCCCACTTTGAGAACCTATGGTAAAGATCATCAAGTCGATCTCATACACCGGCATTCCCTATGATTATTATTTGGGATTTATTATTTTATTAAGAATTGAGATCCCCGAGGCATAAGTGTGATAAAACCATGTATAATCTTATGAGAAATGTGACGATTCGCAAATAATACAAGGCTGTAATAAGTAAGATTAAGAAAGACACACTTGACGCTTTGGGCCTGTAGAGCGAATGAACGAAGAAATGAGTGTAAGGAGAGTTATATGACGTTATACGAGTGTTATATGGCCCGACTGTGAATGATAAAAGAAGCCAAGGACATCCGAGAAAGAGTATGTTTGAGACTATGTATGAATGTGAATGAGGCAAGGAGTGTATGCCAGGTCCGAGTTGGTCCAAGATGAAGGTTGGGAAGATCCCCGCTATTCAGATCTGATTACCTCTCAGTATGTAAATATTTTGGTTTTCGGAACAACTCGTATAGGTCTCATAGAAATCGGTGTGTCTCCCTTACTACAACGATTAGAAATGTGACAGTGTTAGAAAGAGAAAACATCACACTTTATATTCAAATCTAAAAATTAACCACAAAATAATTAAAATGTACACCTTTATGAAACCAAGGTTCCCCGGCGCAATTTGATTTTTTTTTTATGAAACTTTGGTTATTTTTTATTAATTATTATTACATGAAACAACATAAAAGTGAGTTGACGATAACGTTTATAATACATTTGCCGAATAAAATATGTGTGTTTTTATTTTTTCGTTATCAATAAGTAATTCTAAGTAGAAAAAACGTAAGGTGAGCCATTTTTTTTATATTTGCATTAAAAAAATACATAAGTATATAAATTATGTTTAATTTTGAAAGCGTATTTCATTAACCTTTCAAAAACAATTTTTAGTTTTCGGATGCGTTCAGAAATAACCCATTTATCTGGATTTTATTGCAAAGCCCAAATATTTTGACCCTCCGACAAATTAAGCTGCGGCATTCCGAATTTCTACCGTTTTATAACAAATTTCTCTTGAACACTTGAAGATAATAGAAAAAACGGTAATTATATGAAATTCCCTCGATAGAAAAAAATCGCCTTATGCTCCGAAAGTTATTATAATCACCTTTTTTTCTATTATTTTACAAGTTATATGTATGAAAACATCACAGATTTTCTTTTAAATTATTGAAATATTTACTTCGAGATTTTTACTCTATTTTCAACGAGTCGTGTTTTATTAAACGTTTTCAAGATGTTCTCTTAGATATTATCGTTTTTAACATTAGCGCGCTCCCACTTACATTGATATTTACATATCTCCCCTTTTTCTTCTTTTTGGACGCTTACTATCGGGCCTTAAACGAAGCTAAAGTCAGCACAAGCAACGTTTGAATCATTAAAATAAATAAAATTGGCTCTCGTGTCGGCTATTGGCGACCCCTATTGTAGGTCAGTGACCCACCTTCCCCGCCTTGAGCATAGAGCATAGACAGATCCGAGGTGAAAAGAGATTAAACTTGCTTTTCCGTATTGTGTGTTTGAGGTCTGCAGTCTGCAGTCTGCAGTCTGCAGACGACCGCAATCTCATGGCGCTTCGTTCCCATCTCACGGCTTCTGCACTTCACGGTGCAATATTATTTATGCAGCCGTAATCCACAATTGATAGTAATCCCAGGCAGAGATCGTATGCACGTCATCGTGGAGCATTCGAAAGGTGTCGTAAGTTAACTAAACAACCATCATGCCGTTTCTCCACAGGGATAGGGAGAGAAGACGGGCCGCCAAACAACTCGGTGTTGGCACACACTCTACCTCATTCACACTCGTGCATCTTCTCATACATTTATATTATTCTGATTCTTGACATGACCGATTCAAGTATCTGATTTTCTCCGCAGTTTTTCCGCAGGGCTAGGCAGAGAGGGTCGTAAGGTCCTGGCACACACTCTTTGCCTTTATCGTGCCATGTCTTCCTCGGGCGTCCTCGACTTCTTCTGCCATTCACATTTGCGTCATATATTCTCCGTACATTCCTTTCTTCGATCATTACGCTCTGCATGCCCAAACCATCTGAGGATCCCTTTCTTAATATTACCTATTACGCTTACATCAGCCTTGCAGCATTCATAAAAATAAAAACATGTAAAAAAAGTTTTTTTTTTTTTTAAATTTGCGATCCACAACTTTGGTTTCACAAAGGTATATATTTTACTTCTTTTGTGGTTAACTTATAGATTTGAATATAAAGCTTTGTTTTTCCTCTTTCTCTTTATATCATATATTTATTTATTTATTTATTTATTTATTTATTTATTTATTTATTAACGCCGATTAAAGCGGCTTTTACAAAAGAATTACAATTATTTTACATATGAATACAGAATATACATAGATAAAAAAATATGTACCTGAATTTAAAAAAATATAAATATAAAATACATAAAAAAGAACAATAGAAATTGTAGTATCAACATAAAAAAGTACAACGAGTAGGTTATTATAAAATCAATACAACATATTATAAATCCCGGATAATATGTATTAATATATAGTTGGAACCCGGCATGCGTTGCAATGCCATAAATTAATTCTCCCCGCAAGTCCTTTCCCGGGCGTCCCCGTTCCCTTCCATCATCCTTGCCTTCCCCCTCCCTCGTCTCTTCCCTCTCCGCGAATCCCACCTTCCCCATGACTCTCCTCCCTGCCGCTAAAATATATGAAATACACACATTTTCATTTATGCAAATTTCATAACATCAGAGCTTACCATTGTATATAGTCTACTATTCACCTGATAATGTAGCTTTTTATTGGTGAAAGAATTTTGAAAATCAATTTAGTGGTTTAGGCGTGAAAGCGTAACAAACAAACAAACGCACTTTCGCATTTATAATATTAGTAAAGATTTCTCTCACTATGATAGATAGTAAGGGAAATAACTATCAACTATTTCTAAGAGACCTACATAAGTTGTTACGAAAAGCGATCAAATTGCCGCTTCATCTTTTTGCGATGGCGAATCCGAGTTCCGTAAAATAGAGAAAGACCGCATTTTTATCTATTTTAATGGATTATTATTTTTTTAGATAACACCGTTTCCTGTTTGTTGATTATATATAGTACGAAAGGTAGTCACTTGTGGTTGCTATCCGGTTTTGCTCAAGTCGTCCCCTCTCACTTCTCTTTATTTTCATTTAATTTTTGTGTGAGTGGGGGCATACACTAATTACACGAGCAATCTTTTTTCCAATCTAGACCCCTCCCTCCTTGGTGAGATAAATTTAGGCCACTTCGTATATTCTTTTCAAGTAACGTGAGATTTTGCTGAACCCCCCCCCTCCCGTGATTTGAAACTTGATGAAACGGAAACCAGCGACACCAAACGGAGGCAAACACGTACATCTATAAGATTTAGCCTGCGAGATAATGAGGTAGAATACTCGGTATCCTCTTTGTGCGGTTTTTCGAAGCCTCCCCACTCTTGTCTACTTTCGTTTTTTGAAGATTTCACTTCTACCGCTTGTGAACTGCACACTTGTAATTTTTTTACATTAGCTCCACACAGGAGGCCCTGAGGATAAAAAATCCTCAGTTCCTACGTCATCTTTAGGGAGGGTATTTTAGGGAAATGAAGGAGAGTAAGTTCTGGGAAGGAAAATGATATGATGGGTGGGTCGGAATCTGAAGTTCAATGTGTCTAAGAGTGACGGACGTATGAATCTATCCCTCCTCTGCGGTGCAAGGCGATGGGTTGGTATAGTTCGGCTGGAGAGATCTACGTTAGGCCTCCCTCAACCAAGCCACGTAGGTGGGCAAAGGCATTGACCGCCAAGACAAACCTCACCCCATGATCCCGACTAAGTCACCAAACGTAGCGAACCACTCAAGGTGATCTATGGCAGGAGTGTTGGTTATGCAATAAATGATTTCCGGGGCGGCGGTACCCAAACCCGCCTCCCAAACAGTTACCTGGCTATTCAGATCTAGTCACCAAACAAAGCAAAGTTTCGATTCGGGATGGTGGTCTTCCACCGATATTGATAGTATCTACCGCTCTGTTTTATCTGTAATACGTGGAATATAGGAAAGATAAATTATCTCAGAGAACGAATAGAAAGTTGAGCACACTTGGTTTGCTAGTGAAATGACTATGCTGGGCGCACATGAATATATCGGCGACATCCTTGGCAGGTCGGCAAGCTTCTTGACTCCCGGCACGGTCAGACCAGTTACGACTGAGGTCACGGGTTCGAAACCTGGCGTGCACAGGTCATATTTGTTTTTTTCTTCTTATAAATCTTTGCTTTTTTATACGTTGTCTGGAGCCACTGAGATTAGAGCATCCTCAATTGGGGTAAGTCTTGAGGCCGATGGTAGCAAATCTTTCTCACGCCTGGATGTGAAACCGCGACCTCCCGATGTGTCGTCGAGAACCTTATCCCTCGGCCACGGATGTCATCTTCAAATGACTTACCCTGTTTGAATACTTTAGGTACCCACTTTATTGCTTGACTGATATAATTTATACATTTGTCGGCATTTGTGGTTGAGGGGTAAGGCTCTCGACTAGCAATCCGGAGGTGGCGGGTTCAAATCCCGGCAAGCGCAAGTAAATTTTATTTGATTGAATTGTGTTTTTTCACAATTTTAAGCACAGTCTAAGAATTGAAACATGCTTGAAATTTCTTTAGCCGTTTTTGGTGACCAGATCTGAATAGCCAGGTACTTTCCTATCTCATCATCTCCCTTCCTTCAGCGACACAACACTGCCCATTTGGTGCCGGACGGTTGGGGACATTTAAGTTATATTGTGTTGTATTTTTAAATTATTTTATTATGTACTTATGTTTTAAAAGACATACCTACATATTTGTAACGCCATACTACAGATATTTATTACTACACGTCAAATTTTAATACCGACCCGATACAGAAATCGTCGCAATAGACGAATTTAAGGTCTCCCCATGCCTCCCCACCCACTCCTTTCTCTGTCGCACGTATGTTTTAAAGATCTTTCTCTTTCACGGTCATTGTAAAGTCAGTAAAGTGACTGTACCTGCGCGAGAATGGACCGTATCAAGTTGAGTTTTAAAATCAGTACCTGCGTGGACCGTATCAAGTTGAGGTTGGCATTTAAGTTTGACGCGTACTGTATGTAATAAATGTATACATTACAGTGCAGTAGACCGAAACGTCTTATCTCCACAATAACAGTTTAATGCCCTGGCAATCGGCAAGGCGATAACAATAACCATTAAAATCGAAACCGTTATGGTTTTTATCCCTGCAAAAACAAATTGACGAAAGGGACCGATCGATTTATCTCAAAATCGTTCCTGCAAGTTCGCTTTAACGGTTGGACATTCACAGTAGGGTAGACTGGGGATGGTTGAAACAATTTTACTTTAACTATGTGTAGTAATATTGCTTTTGCATTTACGGATAATATGTTTATACTTTATACTAGATGAATTATAATCCAACTAGTTATCAAACTAAATTTATTGGATAACCACAACTCACACAGGAAAGCTACAATAACGATGGGGAAATCTGTTTCAATTATCCCTACAGTGTGGACGATTGAAACATTATGTGGGGATAATTGAAACGCTTTAATTATCTTTGGAATAAATGCAGTAATTGTGATCAATGTTAAGTAAACATTCAACAGCGAACTTTTCAACATATAATTTATTTTAATTTTTAACTTTATGAGTTAAAACTCAAATTATATTATTTTTAATTAAAATGAAGGCAATATTAGCAGGTAGAGCAGTTGGCCATGAATGCTAAGGTATCTGGGTTCGAGTCCCAGTGGAACCAATATCTTTTTCTGATTTTTCTGTCTTCAGATTTTGATTGAGTTTCGCTAATATTGTCTTCATTTTAATTAAAAATAATATAATTTATTCATATTTTCAGCATACTTTCCAAACTGGTCTGATCTTTAAGATTTTTTCCATCTGAATCTGAAGAAAATATTCTAAAAAAAATATTGTTTAATTTGTATACTGAACGTCTGGTGATGACGTTCAAACCAGACAATTTTTACGATTTTGTAGAGTCCAACTCCTGTAAACAAACTAGTATTAAATGCAAGCTGGTCTGGATGCACTATCTGAATGATCATTGATAGACAGATTAGATTTCAACACACATATTATGTTCTCTAAATATTATAGTTTACGATTATAAGATAAAGGGCGAAACATTATCAAGTGTAAAATCCATGAAGGATCTCGTGTCGTCTTTGATCTCAAACTGACATTCTCTGATCATATATCGCAACTCAATCAGTCTTGCTACAAACTTCTCGGGTTTATCGTCGTGACACCAAGAAGCTATGCTAGCATTGTTCGATGGCATACTGAGAATCAAGCTGGAGTACACGAGCGATGTTTGGGCATCATACAACCAGAAGTATATTGGATAGGTTGGAACAAATCCAGTAGAAATTCCTATATGCGAACGCATGGAACCTATCCTAATGTTCATGCACCATAATGACTTACTTTGAGGAAACTGATTATGTGAGTCTGAAAACTAGGCGGAAAGAAAGTCTAGCTATATGTCTTTCAAAATTTTGAACAATTTTATCGACAGCCCATTCCTCTTGGGAAGCTATGATTTATATGAACCAGACCACTACAGCCGGAGTCGATACCATGACCTGTTCAGACGAGGGGAGAGGTGCTGTTAAAAGAACTTGCAAACAGTTTGGATGTAAGTGACTGCTCTCTAAATGCCTTAAAACAATTATTGAAGAGTCACCTGCCTAAATGCTGATAATATGGCAATTAAATTGATTGTAATTGGAATAAATATTCTGTTGTACAATAAAAAGCAGAAGCTGTTTGCACTAGTATCAAATGTAGATATGCAATAGGGGAATACGTTTGTATGAACAAAACGCTGCAAGGTCTCTTCTTAAGCGATTTCCATCTCTGATTCATAAACTTATAATATGTAAATGAATGTAATATTTACCTACCTACCGGTTAACCCGTGCTTTGTATACTACCATCCACCATCCCCTTTAAATGTCAGCCGTAAAACCTTCAGCGGACCACCGACCGCCTTGGGGCCTTTGAACGCGATTGAAGGTCGTAAGCCGTAAGCCGTAAGCCGCAAGCCGCATAGGCCGTAATGAAACAGACCAATCCGGCGGGTCCTACTAGTATAATGACAGGCCAATTATTATACCACGACCCGCGCTCTGTGCTCTGTGTGTCTGTCTGTATCCCTGCGAAAATTATAACATTGCGGTCTTTACTTGTTATTTTGTTGCTGGCTTTCTGTTTTCTTGAAAGTTGTAAGTTATAATAATAATAATATTTGGCTAATTTATATAGCGCCGTTTTTGTGAAAAATCGATCACCTCAAGGGCGCTGTACAAATACATATATAAAATATAATTACAAATACATATTTTTTTGTTGACATTTCATATACATATACTTAGGTACTGGTTTTATTTTAGTATCATCTTAATATTATTTTTATACAATGTAAGTTCAAAACTTCTTAAATTTTTCTTTGCATTTTCTTTTCTCTACTTTCTTTCTTTATTTTTCTTTTTTTTTTAATCAATTTTTTGATTTTCGAGTTCCTCAAAATCAATACAAAATTTCTTGGAATGGTAAAAAGCGTAAGTACATGTTTATATAAAAAAAAAAATATTTTTTCTTTTAGAATTTTCTTTTTTATTTATCTTCTGTACATTAAAAAAATATATTGTTAGTATATAATTTATACTTATAAATATCTTGTACATAACTTGTATTCTTTTATCTATCATCAAAACCATAATATTATTTATCAAGTGTTATATTTAAGTAAAAGGCAATATTATAGTTAACACACCAATTACATTCAAAAAATTCTTCTCATTTTGACTGTTCTAAAACGGGCAAATTGCCTAGTTGGACAGCCAAAAATCATTATGAAGTTATAATATATGTAATGTTTCAAATAAATAAATAAAAATAATGAATAACTTACAACTAAGATTTACAAATTATAACTAGTGACTTACATTATAACTGGCTTATAACTTGTAAGACTTATATTACTGGCTTACAACTAAGATTTACAATTATAACTAGTAACTTACATCTAAGACTTACCTATAACTAGTGACTTAAGAGACGGTTCTCCGAATTTCTACCGATTTCTAGCAAACCTCCCTTAAACATTTGAAGATTTTGAGCTCTTAAAAAAATATATGTTATTCTTGAAGATAATATCTAGTGGTTTATCGCGCCGAAACGCAAATTATAAAAAATTCCCTCGATAGAAAAAAATCGCAAAGTATACTCCAAAAATTATTATAAACACGTTTGTTTCAGTTATTTTACAAGTTGTATGTATGAAAAAATTCACAGCGTTTCTTTAAATAAAATTAAAGACAATTATCGCGAGATTTTTGCACTTTTTTAAGTAAGTCGTGCTTAATTAAATATTTTAACAACAGGCGCTTGCGTTTTTTAATTCTGAAGATCATTATTACAGGCCGTCTCTGTCTAACGCGCGTGTAACATATGTGCCTTTCAAATATCCGCCAGTCGCTACCAGGAGAGCTTGCATAGCGGACCTATGCCCGGATTTTTAACTGATTTGTCGTAGAGTAGAATACATATTTTTTACCAAACTCGATATTGGCTCTCGCAGTCAGATTTTATTCTTCCGTCGGGGCTTGCGACTTGCTTGCGGCCAGCATATTCTGCGCCGCTGATATACTGTTAAACTGTGGGGAATCAGAAATCTTGATTATGAATTATGATTTTTTAAAGATTAATAATACGGTTAATTAAAATGTAACTTTTACATATACTTTTATAAAATTTATAAATACATTTATAAAATTCAATTAACGTTTTCGTTTGTATTGGCCTAGCGGTTCATGTAATGGTCCCAGTCTTATTCTTTATTATGGTCCCAACAAATAACAAGCGTTATTTCTAGGTTGTCATTTTACTTAGTTTCATTCGTCATTTTATTATTTTTTTTATTATTTGAAATACATACATATGACAGATTTACAGAAGAAAAATACAAGGAACTAATTACAATAAAGTAATTTTTTTGTTAATGAAATTACCCAATTTAATAAAGAAAAACATTTCTCGTGTTTAAATTGGGGGGTCGTGTCATTACATTAAACCTTTGTTTTTGTTTGAAGTAAGAAATAAAATAAAACTTATAGGAATGATAACAAATATAGAAATTTACTAACTTAACAGTTAGATGTACGGTACATAGATACATAAAAGTTAGGATATAGGTGTACTAGTAAAATAAAAATATTATTACATTTCAATTAATAGGTAGGTAGGTGGTAAGTAGGTACATAAATATGATTCAGTTATAATGGAATTACCCGATAATATTGTAAGACTAGGTACATAATAATATTTTGCGACAATAATCTTTGATTATACTTTGAAATGCTGGTAAAATATTTTAAGAGGATATGTTAAAACAGAGAAAGACATTTTTTTTTTGTAAAATTAATGATGAAATTAAATATTTAATTTTAAACTTAAGTACATAATATTATAATTAACACTTGATCAATTATTACTAGTAGGTGCAATGTAATAAAAATAAACGTAGAAATTCGCTCTATGTAATTAAAACTTATAATTAGTGTTGGGTTGATCTAGTAGTATTTTGATTTGTGATTTAAAGGCTTTATAATTTTCTTCAGATTTGATTTTATATAGGAGAGCATTAAAAAAATTTATACCTTGATAAGTATAATGGAGTTGAGAAGCACTTGTTTTATATTTTGGAATTTCTATGTTGCCACGTGATTGTGATCGTTTACTTATTTTTGTGATTGTTGTTATAGTATTGAATTGATCTTTGTGTGTTTGTAACAGTGAGTTTTTTTTGAAAATTTTATTTAAACTAAGAACCCTGAAGGAGTTAAATAACTGTATAGTTGGAAATATAGATGGTTTTCGTAGAATGAATTTTAGAATCAACCTCGGTGCCTTTTCTACCGAACATGAACACGTTAATGCACCTGTTGTTGCTGACGTCTATAAATTATTACATGTGTATAGTTAAATGAATATTTTTGACAAATTAAATAATGAAACATAGAAAAACTTAAAATAACATCTAAAAATATAACCAAAAAGAATTCGAAATAAAATTGACAGCACTCTGAAAACTTAAACTCTTAAAAATAGTAGAAACTACATTTCTCGCCAATGTGCATAAATAATGCCCCAGCTTTTTAAATAATCACAAAAACGAATTCTGTTGGAGTACAAGTACACGGCTGTACCTAGTGTGCAAAACCTTTTGAAATGAAAAAAAAACTTTAAATATATAAATAATTTTTTTATAGTAATACCTCACAAGAGTCTCAGCTGCTCCCGTCTGGAGCCAGTGAGACTATGGCGACCCCAATTGGGGTATGTTGTGAGGCTGAAGGTAGTGGAGAGGGTAAGGAGATGGGGAAGAGGAAGGTGGGGAAGTACCTGGCTATTCAGATCTGGTCACCAAACACGGCTAGTGCCATTTCAAGCAACGAATTCTGAATGGTGGTCTTACACCAGAGCGATACTGAGAGTATCTTTCAATCTGGAACGTGCCACAAATATACTATTTTTATAATAAATTGTGAAAACACAAATTAATCATTATTTGCCACGCCGGGATTCAGTGATGGTTAGTTAGTTTGTTACGAGTAATATCATCGATTGTAATAATATCTTCTATATCTCATATTAGAATAATGGACAGGATATCCGGGGTTAAAGTGCAGAAACTTTATAAGATGATTCTACATGATGGTAGAAGTAAAAAAGATGAACAACTTTTTTCGAAATTCCATTTTTTTTATATGAATAAATTATCTTCGTTATACAAATAAAATATGATAAGCATCAAAAATGTATGAGTGTATATAATTTATATAAATATTCAAAAGTAGATAATTTATGAATATACATATATTATATTCTTTATACAAGGTGTCCGGGGGTAAAGCGCGCAAGGAAGGTGATTTTCATATCATAGTGTTTCCATACAAACGAAGTATTGAAATCTGTAAGTCTAAGTTTTAACTTTAGGGCACACAGTTTACACCCGCGCTGTGCAAGCGGGTTCCCCACAGAGCATCGGACCATCCCATTACATGATAGTTCAAGTAAAAGAGATAAAATCAAATAACTTTTTTCGAAATTCTAACGTTTTAAGCTAGTTTTCGGGTAAAAAATTGAATTGTTTGTATAGAAAAAAGTATATTCTTCCATGAAAAAATATTTTTATAAGGGAAAAAAAAACATTTAAATTTCGAAAAAAGTTGTATTTTACTTCATTCGTCATGTAGGATCTCCTTCTGAAGTTTGTGCACTTTGCACCCGGACACCCTGTATAGATAACCTAATAAGAAAAACTTTCATTAATTTCGATTTTTTTTTTTAAATATATTAAGTTACATTTTATTATAAAATTTAAAAAAATATTTAATTCATTCCACAGTTTGTGAATCTTCGTTGAACATCAAGACCGCCCGGAGAACACAACCACGATATATCAACTCATATTTAGTTTGCTGTCATTTTCATAGATGTCTCTAATGAGGCACGCTAATTATTATCTGCGCTATTCGATACACCTCCTATGAAGCCGTTTTAAAACTAAATATCACGACTGGTCCAAATCGAAATTTTTCGTGCGGTTATCTGAGCCTTAATAACATACATATTTACAATAAGATTAGCGCCAGAAGAAATGGGAAGTTTTTACATAATATTACAATTAGAGAACACGGGTGCAAAAACGATCTTAATGAGTTAACTGGATTTACGGGAAGAGACATATTAAATAAATTAATTAAATTAATAGTCGATCTTTACCGCATTAAAATGATTCATCGCTCAACTTACAGATTGAGGTGTTAGGTTACCACTGACATTGTCCATTAATAGGTAAATAATTAGCAAAGTTGTAGGTACACTGAGGGAATTGAACCGAGTACAATGTTCTTTAAAAAAATACCTAATCCTTAACGTAAAGGTTAACTTTTGTAACGGGATAATTAAATGAAATCCATATATTTTTTTAATTTCAACTCAATTACAGTAAAAAGTAAAAAATGTAAATGAAATTTTGGGCTCCAGCAAACTTACAAAATAAATTCTTCCCACATGTCGTCACTGGTCACTCGGCCGAGTAACCATCCAACCCCTCGTCACTTTAAATTTTTAAAAAAAATTCACCGGAGACCAAAATTTCGCTTATATAATTTTTACTTCTAATGATATCAGGACTCATTTGTTAAAGTAACTCAAGTACGCAACTTGACACCCTGAATATAGTACAGATCTCTTCACTACATGTGGATATTGCATAACTTGTATCGTAAAGTCGGTTATCCGTTCTGAGTATTGACCTTGTTCCGTTTATCTGCCAGTGTAGGGTCCTACCCACCTGATTAACCTCTTCCCGCAAGACCCTTCAATTTTATTTTATTTTTGATATTACAGATGTTAAAGACAGTGACCATCCTCTTGTTTTAAATATTAGCGCGCTCTCTCCAACATTCGTAATTACATATCTCTCCATCTTCTTCTTTTTGAGCGGGTATACGGCCCTTTAAAAGTGCGAGCAATTATCTGTTAAATAAAATATTTATGAATAAAAGATTTCTTCCTATGGTAGGAGTGGGGTAAGTTAAACCAGAGAGCTGCCACGAAATGTTATTTCTTTGTACTGGATCTGTCAACTTGACAGATGTCATCCGCAAGTTAACGCAGCTCCGTAATTAAAATATACACCTCTCCTGTTTACGGCGGAGAGGGGGTCGCATAAGTTTACGCATATCGCGTGAGCTGCGGTTACGGTGTATAATGTTGAGCTTCGAGCGCATCATCTGGTTAGGCGTGACAGTTCTGCATGGGATTGTATGGAGAGCGATATTGTGCGTGCGATGATATTTTATAACTGTGTGTGACAACTACATTAAGGTTTTGGAGATCACAGTGGTCTGTTTATTAACTTTTTATTTTGATGGTGTCCTTACTAACTCGAAGTTAGGTTTTGTCTGGCGGGCGGGTGGCGAGCACACCTGCCTTCGGTCACTTCTGGCACATCTCGTAAACAAGACCATGTGATCCAAATAACCCGTAACTAAAAAAATATGAGAGCTGATCATAGACTAATCACGATACATTACAGTAACATAATTTTAACTCTAGTAAGAATATTGCATTTCAAAATTATTTTTATTCCCCTATTATTTTGAGTTCCGTTACATAAGTTCCTCTGTACATGACGCTACTTAAAAGCTACTCGATCGTCGTGAGCGTATCATACGCGCCGATCGTAAATACCCCCTCACAATGGTCCCGCCGTAGATCATGGCCCTAAAATATTGATGTCCTCATTGTAAGGTGATTATTGTACGTAAGTAGTAACTAATTACCAAACTAACTGTAGGTATAAAAACAATCCCGGTTCCCCAAAGATTTCATTAGTATTTCGGCTTCCAAAGTGATCTACATAATTGCGGGAAGTGCTAAATTACTATTATCTGGGCCTTTTTTAGTCACCGTCTTTATTTACCGTTGCTAATTTGTTGGAATTTTTTATTTGCGAGTGTTGTTTTGCAATGGAATTTCAAGTTGAAGGTATGTTAAATTATTTTTATTATTTTTTGAACTTATAAATATATAGGCTTTTGAATTGTATGCCTGCTACGCGCGTATAAATTTGTTGGTTAAATTTAAATTAGTATTTGTGTTTGCATATACTTTTATGCTTTCGAGACTGTTTGAAAAAATCTTATTCGCGCTAGTCAAAGAAAAACTATTTACCCTGGACAACCAATTCGGCTTCAAGAGCGCCTCATCAACTGATATGGCCATTTATGGGGTAAAACAAACAATAGCCTACTACAAAAAAAGAAAAACCACCGTTTATGGGTGTTTTCTGGACCTAAGCAAGGCCTTTGATCGTGTTTCTCATAAATTATTGTGGGAAAAACTCATAAAACGAGATGTTCCAGCAGCAGTGGTCAATATGCTGCTGGCTATTTGGTACGGACAACCGGAAAATCAAATTCAATGGGCAGGAGCTTCTTCAAGACCTTTATTCCTTAAAAGCGGAGTCAGGCAAGGGGGAAATATGTCTCCAACTCTATTTAATGTGTACATTAACGACCTCTTACAGGAGCTGAACGATACACGAATTGGTTGTCATATCTGCGGACAAGGCAGTAATAACATTAATTATGCGGATGACATGGTGCTGCTTGCACCTTCGATTAAAGCGATGAGACGACTTGTGCAAATATGCGAAGAGTACGCAAACTCTCATAACTTGTTGTACAATTCTAAAAAGTCAGTCATCGTCGCTTTCAAACACAATAAGGAGCCATTAAATATTCCTCCAATATATCTAGAAGGAAACGAACTGCTTGTGGCCGCACAGGTTAAGTACCTGGGACATATCCTAACCGAAGACATGAAGGATGTAGAAGATATGGAACGACAAAGGAGAGCAATTAACATACGGGCCGGAATGCTATCAAGGCGGTACAACCACTGTAGCGACGACGTCAGAAAATTACTCTTCAAGACATACTGCACCGCCCTGTACACATCTGAACTGTGGACGCAATACCCAGCAGCGCAATGGGACAAACTGAGGGTGTGCTACAACAATGCATACAGGCAACTTATGCAACTACCGAGGTTTTGCAGCGCCTCCACGATGTTCACCGAAGGGAGGGTGCACTCATTCCCAGCCTTACTTCGCCACCGACTAGCCAGCTTCTGGAGCAGGACACGGAAATCAACCAACATCATTGTCGTGGCTGCATCCGAGTGGCTCAGTTCCCCACTAAATGAGCGATGGATGCAGATGATGAGGCGACCTCCCTGATGGACGATAAATAATTAATTAATTTTATTTTATTTTTAATTTTATAGTTATTTTTTTGTTGTTGTTATTTATGTTCAAATTTTATTTTCATTAGGCTCCTACCTAATAATATGATTTTTATTTACTCTGTATGTAATATGGCAGGCTGGGATTGCACTACCCTCCCAGCCCTGTTGGAATAAAAACTAAAATAAAAATAAAATAAAAATAATAAAAAAAATTAACTACTTTAATCAGCACTGACACAAGTCTTATTTAATGAAAAATGTTCCTTAGAATAAGCAGTTAGCTAATTTTTGCTATCTTAATTATGCGTCATCTACGCCATTCATATACCGTCGTAGAAGTTACGGTCTACGAAAAAACATGGGTTTGGTTGGTAATCGGTTTATGTACGCGTCACCTACGCCGATTTACAACGTTCGACGTAAAAATCAAATCGTGTATAGTATTGTGATATTTAAAAAAATATATTTCAGGTCCCTTTTATAAGAAGTGCTTCTTTACGCGGATGCACTTGTTTAATATTTGGTTAACCAATGCAGGAAGTAAAGCAGACAAAGCTCGCCACGTTTTACACGTAGTGACTGGAACCGCCCGATATCGAAAATATCGACATTTCTGACTTGCGAAAGTGTATTACTAACATATGCCAGAGGTTTGCTCTATATTGGAAGAAGAGTATCCGTTGTAAAACGAAATTAATCGCTAAATATTCTGATAAGGGTTTAGTTTTTCATGTGGGGAAGATTTAACCCGGACATAAAATTTTGCCATAAAGAATGCGTTGCCTCATTTATGTCTGATACTTTTTCGTTTGACAGAAATGGCGTCGGAACATGAAAGTAATGTTAGTTTTGTTTTGGAAGTGGTAAAAATGCGTGTTTATATAACTATACTTTACCAGAATACGTTATATGACGTCGCTTGACATCGTGTTAACTCCCCGGCTGCACGTGAAAAATGATCAAGTTCAGTATATTTCGGGTAGCGCCGTGTACGGAAACCAGCATTAAAGAGTGGTATATCAGCAGGGTACTTGTGGTTGCTTCACAATTGCGTAGATTGTAAGTATCTTTATGAACGAAGGGCCTAAGAATAAAACACTTTTGTGTCGGATACTTCTATAATATTATCGTATATTGTTATGTTAAAGGTATTGCCACTTTTGACGATCAAGTACCTTCCCAAAAATATTATTTCTTTTTTAATGGCAATTATATCTGCATATCTGTATGAAAATAATGATCGGCTATTGCAAAGGTTTTCCATACGTGTCTCGGATATGGATTCCGGGAATCGGTATGGAAATAAGTGTCGTCTAAAATGCCCCAAAAAGTCGTTAGGTCTTAAATGCAAATTGGCGATAATCACACTTCTATCTTATATGTTCAGTGTTACCAAGCATTTTTATCGCGTTTAAGAATTTCCCTGGCAACTCAACGGTAGGTAAAATCGATTATGTCAGTGTAAACAAAACAATGAAAATTAACGATTATTAACAGAGGGTCACCAACCGTCCATTTTCCACGTTCTTATCGAAGGTGTTTAAGTGTTTATATTATTTTACAGTACGCGAATTTAAAGTACCTTCACGCTTTATGTGTTTTTGCTTTGATACGTTTATAGGCTGCAACCGGATTAATGATCGGAATATGGCGCGAGGTATACACGCCAAACTTTTATGCCGACCTGAACTTGATATGATCCATTCTCGCGCAATTACAATTGTCATTTTACCGACTTTACAATGAACTTAAGCGAAAGAGAAAGATGCGTAAAACATTCGTGCGACAGAGAAAGGTGTAGACGGGGAGGTATGTCGCTTAACGGACCTTAAACTCGCCTATATGATTTATGTACGATGTTAGGTCGGTATTAAAGTTTGGCGTGTACTATACATCAAAAACTATGTGCTAAATAAATTTCATATTTGAAACAATAACTTGTGTAATTCTCTCGTGTGAAATATTAGTAATTGAAATTCACACGTGTATAATTTCGTCATGTGGTGAGGTTTGTCTGGGTTTTGGCGGCGGATGCGTCAGGGGAGACTGGTTGAGGGAGACATTTTGCCGGACTCTCCCCACCTTTCACCGCAGTGGGAGGGATGGATTCATACGTCCGTCACTCCTGGACACATTGACCCCCAGATTCCTACCCACCGCTCCTACGTTTTCCTTTCCATAACTCCATCTCATTCTTTTCCATAAAAATAATCGCCACACATCATCCCCAAAGATGACATAGACTCTGAAGGATTTTTTTACTCAGGGTTTCTTGTATGGAACTAATGTAAAAATATAACCTTAAAAACTACCTCTAACCTACTACCATACGGCATATATATAAGAATATTATTACCCCAGCGTCTGCGTGGTTGAATATCAGAACCCAGTTTCGAGTGCATGTTGACGCCACGCCGTACGCGTTGAGCCACAAATAACATCTGTGTACGTGGAATTTAAAAAAAAAACTGCCGTTGTAATTCGGTTTTGAATTCAAGAATTCGTAACAAGATGTCACTACTTTAGCAGCTTGCATTTGGACGTTTCTTCCCTGGGTATAAGTACTACGGATTAATAGAATTTAAGTATATGAAGAGATTACATATGGCGTCATTGCCTGTCGCGGTTACTTTAATTCGGTGACTAGCTGTCACTGGATCACAGAGGATCCGAAGAACTGGCTATTTTTGGAACCAGTTCTTATCGGATTTATAAAATCGTTACCTACACTAAGCAGGTTTTGAACTGCTAGTACCTATAGTATAATCTAGTATATAAACACGAGCTCTTGAGCTCAATTTATGGAGTAGTAGAATATAAAATGAATTATTGTATAACCTTGCACATGTGATCATTTGTATTGTACAAGACGATTCTTGTTCAGTGGACACCTCTGTCAGATGTTATTTACCTACTTGAAAAAGGGCTACACGTGTTCCTTCAAAAATATGATTGTAACAGGGGTGAATTTGCGACTCCGCCGATTTAAAATTATACCGAACAGTTTGTTATTCAGTACAAAAGCACTTGGCAACTAATATTAATTTGAATTTTTGCTGGAAAAACAGTAAACAAATTAACCACCCTTTGTTCGTGCAGCGATAAAAACAATAACATGTTTACTTTAAAACTTTTATTATAAAAGCTGACTGAAAATAAATATTATTTCATTATCAAAAAGATTTCCGAGTTGTTAATTACGAAGTATCTCCCGAACCGAAGTGAAGATTGGGATATTGAATAGATCAAATAAGTTTGTCTCGTACAGGAATATTATACAAGTGGCACTAAAGTTCTTGTCAAGGTGGCAGAAATCGATTTCCTAAGGCAGTAGTGGCTTTGTTTGTAAATAAAAATAATTGGTTGACACCATAGACATATGAATATTAATAGACCAGAACATAAAGGTGAGGGGTAGAAACCAACTACAGCGGGACGAAGGTCGGGAAGATGGCTTTGGTGATACGTGATTCGTCAAAACTCAATCTGACAGTATATAGGCATCTCGCACTATAAAATCATCATTTAGTTCTTAAAAGTAAACTCTGCTTTTGAATGAATAGACCTTTTTACAAGGGAGCGTGAATTGCTCGCCGCGCAATGAACAAATTTGAATTTCCAAAGTTAGGTCGCCTATAAGGTCGAGTCCAATATTTTGCTTCTGTATTTAGTTAATACACTTTTACAAATGTTTCATTATTTACTTACCCCAGTAAACATTGACGGGCACACGCCATGTATCTCGGAGTGATAGTGTATGTATGGGTGGTTTGGTATATTTATGGTGCATGTTCAAAAACGATCATATTATGTGATCTGAATTAGCTTAAAATAGTGTAAAATAATGCTTGCTTATGGAATGTAATACCACAATTGGGTTTATTCTCTTTTTCTCTTCTATTTTTACACGTTTTTATAGCACAAGCCACCATTTTTACCGTGTTATTTACGATGAGAGCTCGACACTGGTCCGGACAAGAATGATGACGTCACATTTTTTAGATTCACGCGGGGCTCTCGCAAGCCCAGCCGGTTCCGAAAAATGGTTCCAATGGGAGGGGGAAATAATACGCCTTTTATCGCTTATGTCCATGTATTTTGTACGTCCGTGGTTGACATAATTATTCCGCGCTTTTGAGTATAATAGCGATAGATTGTTTGTCAACATGTATTCTGCTTCCGTTTACTTTACAAATGACATTGCCGATTCGCAAAAATGCAAAAATCTATTTCTCTGGTCATCATTCTTTCGTTAGAACAGGGGTCGGAATTTGCGGCTCTTTGCATAGGCGTCTGCGGCTCTTCAAACATCAATTGCAATTTCACTTCTACTCAACCAGCCGTATGAGATGGAGCCGCCGAACAAACTTTGACTCGATCAGCGTCAGTGTTATATGTGTAGTGCGAGTCTGTTTGTAGAAACATTAAATGGGCAGAAGTGTGATATTACAGTAAAAATGTAGATTAAGTTGGATTATAATCGGTACTATTTTTCACACAAAACTACATCGAGAGCCTCTAGCGGACGTTATGGTCCTTTCGATAAATTTGGAATATTTTTTAAATTTGGTTTCAAAAAGTTTGGGTTGTTTTCGAAAGATGTCGCTAAAAAACACGGAAAAAAAGGAGCATAAAAATATTTTATGGTTCCATCGAGACCCGCATTGCATGTACCCGCATGTCTACCTACACATGGCAAAATTCCGACCGAGGGTAATATACCGTAATCACGAATAATAATAATTCTAGAACATATGAAATCGTAGGTACCTATCGATATTCCAGTTGGGGTATGTTGTGAGGCTGAAGGACGTGGGACCTTTCTTTAAATTATCTCCGCACAGGAGGCCCTGAGAAAAAAATAACCCTTAGGGCCTATGTAATCCTTGAGGATGCCGTGCAGAGGGTCTTTTTAGGGAAAGGGGAAGTTATGGGAAGGTCAAAGGTATGTGGGGCGGGAAGGAATCTGGGGGTCAGGTGTGATGAACGTGGGAATCCATCCCTTCCACTGCGCTGCAGGGCGATGGGTCAAAAGGTCTCCCTCAACCTTTCTGTCCCGATCCTGCCCGCCACGTAGTAGGTGGACAAAATCAACAGCTTTCAAGACAAAAAAACTCGTAAAAAACTAACAACGGATAACGATAACATTTTATATTTCCGTCTGAAGTCATTATAATCGTTATATATTTTGGTATGTTGTGTGTTTGGTAATTGGGGTATGTGGAACACTGCCCCCAGATTCCTACCCACATATGTATATTATTTATTTATTGAAATAAAAGTAGAAGAAAACATAAACAAGAAGTGTTTAGTTTAAATCACGAAAATATTCACATGTAAGGTTCGCGTAATAATATTATATTGTAATAAAATATATATATATTTTTAATTATTATTAATTGATATACATGTGCAAAATTTCATCAACCTCGGCATAAAACTGTAGATTTGCATACAAATCAATTCCACACCGCCCGACTTAACCGACAGACTTTCTCCTTTATAATATATTGGATGCTCTGGGATTTGAACCTCTCGCCAGTCAACACTTCTACTAGCCGATTACTAAATATAAAAACGGACCATAAAAACATTTGATGTATCCATCGAGACCCGCATTGTATATATCTATAACCACATGGCAGTCTTTCGACTAAGGGTCGAAATAATAATAATACATTCCTACTACCTAGAACATTTGAAAGCGTACCGATATTCCAAACCTTGGTGGTTGAAGTTATTTCTAATCTTGTTACGATCCTTGGCTACGAATCCGGAAGTCACGAGTTCAAATTCCGGCGTGCGCAAGTACCTATCTACATTTTATCTGATTAATTTGTGTTATTCCACAATATATTATTTTTAAATAATTTCGTTTAGATTACCTTTTATTGTTGGTTATCCAATAAATTTGGGAAACGGGTGTGGGTGCCGCTGCCCCGGGAACCATTAAAAATGTGTTTTAATTATCGTTGGTGGTATCATTTGTTATGTTTATATTCAACCGCAGACGTTGTCATCGTTGATTCACACACACACACTCACACACACATGCAAATATAGGTGAGGAAACGCAATCACCACCAACACCTAGACAAACCTCATTCTAAAAACTCGGGTACCCCTGATAATTCACCAAACGTAGCGAATCACTTGGCGAGACATATGGCATACTTATTTGAAGAAATAATCTTTTAGGGGATCAACTGTTGGGATTGACTGTCGGGGGATCAACTGTCGGGGACCAACTGTCAAAGATATCAACTGTCATGGAGCCAATAAAATTAAGCATTTGCGTTTTTTTTTTAAAATACAATTGTTGTTTAAAATTTGTCACGACTAGGACTGCACGATTTGTCAAGACTGTCAGACTGGGAAGGAAAAAGGTATGTGGGGCGGGTAGGAATCTGGGAGTCAGGTGTGACGAACGTGTGAATCCATCCCTTCCACTGCGCTGCAAGGCGATGGGTCAAAAAGTCTCCCTCAACCTTTCTGTCCCGATCCGGCCCGCCACGTAGTAGGTGGGCAAAAGCATCCGTCACTTAAACAAACTTTACCCCAAGAACCCGGGCACCCCTGCAAAGTCACCAAACGTAGCGAACCTCTTGTTGGTTATCCAATAAATTTGGGAGGTGGGTATGGGTGCCGCTGCCCCGGGAACCATTTATTGGATAACCAACACTTATGCCATAAGTCACCCCAAGTGGTTCGCTACGTTTGGTGATTTAGCAGAGGTTCCCGGGTTCATGGTTTGTCTGGGTGTAGTTTGTCCGGGTCTTGGCGACGGATGCGTCTGCCTACCAGCTGCATGGAAGGCCAGATCAGGAGAGAATGGTTGAAGGAGGCCTTTTATCCTCTCCAGCCGGAATCTCTTGGAACATCGCCTTGAACCGCAGCGGGAGGGATGGATTCAAACGTCCTAATCCACATACCTTTATCTTCCCAGAACCTCCTCCCCTTCCTTTCCTACCCGCCTCCCAAATTATACCTTGACCGTTTTGAAGATTTAAAAAAAACATTTATGTGAATACTGCACAAGAGTGCCAACTGATCCCGTCTGGAGCCAGTGAGATTGTGATATGTTGTCAATTATAATCCCCAAATTGGGGTATGTTGTGAGGCTGAAGTACCTGACTATTCAGATCTGGTCACCAAACACGGCTAAAGCCATTTCAAATAACGTTTCAATTCTGTTCGGTGGTCTTACACCAGGGCGATACTGGTATCTTCCACTCTGGAACATGCCGTAAATATGGTTTTGGTATTGGTACTCAACACATTTGACGTAGGTACTATAAATACATAAAAAAACATTTTTTTACAAGACAAACACACCACGTGGCAATGGCAAGATTTGTGCACGGTAAGGTACCTAAATGACCCTGTTGAAAGACCACATTTCAGAATTCAGATTGTTATGCATGTAGACCCCATAAATACCTAGTGATAGGTCTACATAACAAAAATAAATAAAGTAGCTTTTTATTTTTATTGTGAATACCTCATAAGGGGCCATCCATAAATTACTTTACACGAATTTTATGATTTTTTGACCTCCCATAATAATATCTTAGATTCTCACCGCGTTTGATTACTGCCATCTTTTGAAATAATTTGAAAAAAGCTTTTAGTTTAAAATCGTACCGTAAGCAGAAAGAAAAAACGGCGCCACACGACAGAGAGCATTTGCTAGTAATTAAAAATCCCCTATGTTATTGTTAAATAGAAGTTTAAAATTATAAAATTATCTTTAAAAAATGAAGACAGATTTTAACATGTTGTTGTCGTTTCGTTTTTCCTAATAAACTTAACCTACGTTTTGTAATTTGAATTTTAAAAAACATTGAATTTAGGGTTTATGAAAAAATTAAACCAAAACCCTATTCTTGATTTTTTTTAAAATTTACGTATGCCGTCTTAAAGAAAAACCTCCAGAGTATTTTTAAGGGTCTTCATCATTTGAAAATATTTTGTAAAACATATGGAAGGGCGGTCAGAAAAGGGTCTGATTTCGGATTTATTTTTGATAAATGCTAACCCCCTGTAAATTTTAAAAATACGAAATATTTTTTTTTCCCACTAAAAACATTATTTTTATCGTATTGCGAAATAAAATTTTCGTTATTTCGAAATAATTTATCATTACATTCCACCTTAAGAGCGCATAACCAGCCAGCGGACGAAAATCCACATTTCGTCGAAAGATGTTCTTACGATCGTACAGGGCGGTTCCAATGAGAAAGATAAGGTATTCTCCGTACCAGCTTTTTAAAATTATAACTCAATATCGATTTTACTTCATTCCAAAGTTGCTTTAATTTATACCTGCATCCAAAAATGCTGAAAGGCGTGACGATAAAACTATTAAAATTATGTACTTTTTGTAATTATTTTTTGATCATAAGTATTTATCATTTTTCAATAATGTCTCAGCAAAATTAGAATGTAAAAAAAATCTGAAATATATTAGTCTGTAAGTGCGCAAATAAATGCACAAACGGACCAATTTTCGTCAAGAAACACATGTACTTATATATTTTTGAATAATTTTATTTAAACTAAAATTAAAATTCTGTTACATACGTTTACCAGATAATATATTGATTTATTTTACTGCACGATTATATGATTTGAAATGGGTGTTGTATAATACATGTACTTTTTTGAAAATTTAACAAATCCGCCAACGACCTATGGTATAACCTTATTATATTAAAAATAAACATTTTTTCTGAAAATTTATTACATACGTTTACTAGATAAAATAACAATCTTTCGAAATCAATTTATAAATTTTTGTGGAAAAGAGTCAATACGTCTAAACACTAATTTAAAAATGACATATTTCTGGTTTTCTCTGGTTATACACTCTTAACAAAAAGCAAATTGTAATAATCTTTCCACCACATTTACTACAGTACGATTACACCCCTTCCCCCCGTCCGTTGTAATATGGCTCTCTGATATATTTGTTATCCTGTTTCTTTGACAAATTGGCTCTTCTAACTTAAAAGTTTGACGACCCCTGCGTTAGGGTAATGATTGATGACTTTTATTTATTTCACTTTCACCAAATGCCCTACTATTGGGGTTATGTTGGTTTTGGGTTAGTAGGCGTATGTGGGAGGTGGTATGGGTACCGCCGCCCCGGGAACCATTTTTTGGATGACCAACACCTCTGTCATAGGTGACCCCAAATGGTTCGCTACGTTTGGTGACTTAGCAAGGGTGCCCGGATTCGTGGGGTGAGGTTTGTCCAGAACTTGGCGGCGGATACGTCTGCCCACCAGCTGCGTGACAGGCTGGATCGGAAGAGACTGGTTGAAGAAGACTTTTTACCTCTCTAACAGGACTCTCTCGGAAAATCCCTTGCACTGCAGTACTAGGGATAGATTCATATATGCGTCACTTCTGGACACACTGACCTTCAGATTCCTTGTGCTTCCTCTCCTTCCTTTCTTAAAAAGATCCTCCACTCAGCGTCCACAAAGATGACATAGGCCCTGATGGGAATTATTTTCTTCAGGGCCTCCTGAGTGGAGAAAAAAAAGTAGAGTAAAAAAACTTTTTTGCAGGGTTAGGTTCGAACTATAAATAGGCTATTTATTGCTGATAGCTCTGTTGTCGGGGGCGTAGTGACAAAAAACTTTATCTGCAAAAAAGATACAAACATTTCAGATTTTAAATACAAACAACGTTATCTACAAATAAACATAATAATTGGTGCCTACCTACGTGTCTTTTTGTAGATAAACGTTATTTGACTGTTAGATTAATGTTGTGTTAAGGCTTTAAAACTTAGTGTTATTGGATAACTTTTTTGAAGGAGTAGGTTCGAACTATAAATAGGCTTACTGCCGATAGCTCTTATCGGGGCAAAAACATACAAACAATTCAAGGATTTAAATACAAACAACGTTATCTACAAATAAACATACCATTAAAATAACTGGTACCTACCTAAATGTATTTTTGTAGATAAGGTTATTTGACTTTAAGCCTTCGAATTATTAGTATTTTTTTAAAGCATCCCGTGTGAAGGCTCTTTTAAAAATAAAAAAAATGGCGAATGAAGTAAGCATATAACTGAAAGCTTTTCACCACATTTTATCCATATTTTGAGCACACTTTACAATTTTTACAGCCCGAAATCATAGCTCACTATCGAAGTACACGGCAACTTAGCCAATCGTCTGCAAAATTACGGTGACCACGATTGCCGGAGTTCTGCTTAATAATAGATTAAATTCTTCTAAATTATTATTATCTGAAACAAAGAAATCAAATGGCATTTTAATCTGTCAAGTATGAACCAGTTTTTGAACTAGGATTGTTCAAAAATATTGAAAGGTTAATTTTTGGCATCATGCTGAACATTTTTTTTGTGAATTTTGGTGTTTTCACGGGATAACTGTTTTAAACCCTCAGGTCTCGGGCCTATTTTGTCGGAAGGACAAAATATTTCCGCTTCGCAATAAAATCCAAATAAATGGTATTTTTCTAAACGCATCCGAAAACTAAAAACTGTTTTTGATAGCTTTCAAAATTTATATGTTTTTATTTTTTATTTTTTTTTTATTTATTTAACATTTAAACCCGTTAAACTACTTATGTAGTTTGTCAGCAGGTACATAATGACAACATTGGTACATTTTCAAACATTGTATATATATATATATATATGATTTTGATGCTAAAATATCAATTAAATAAATTCTTTCAATTCTTATATAATAAAAAAGTACAAATAGATTTAGTATATAACAAATGAATATGATCAACAAGTAAATGAATGGTTTCATATACATGAGGTATTACAGAAATTATAATGAATTTTCCAATCCTTCGAATGTGAGTTTCAATAAAGAATACAAGGACTTCGGGAGGGCATCAATATAAATCATCCCTGTCTAATATCCATTTCCTTAGATTATATTTGACTTTACCATTAAAAACGTTATTATTTTTGATTGACATTGGTAGTTTATTAAATATTTTGGGTACAATGTAGTTTAGGGTTCTTTCACCGTATTTATTGGTACATTTCGGAACCACCAATCCTTTATTTTGAGTGAATCTTGTATTATGTTTATGGTAAACTCTTTCCCTATACAATGAGTCGGACAATATAACATGTTGACTTACAATATTATAGAACAACAATCCTCTGACAGGTAAGACATTGAGAGACTTGTATATTAATTTAGTGTCGCTTCTGTGTTCATTAGTGTACTTATGGATTAATAATTTTGTCAAGGAGTTTTGCAATGTTTGGATATAGTTTATATTAGTTTTACAAGAATGTTCCCAAGAAGTAAGTCCATAACGGATGGTGGATAGTTTATTTGTATCAATGGTATCAAACGCCTTCGAGTTATCTATGAACAAAACCAATACATGTTTTTTAAAATTTAATTCATAATTTATGTGATTTGAAAATTCCTGAAGCAACATTTCCGTACTCTTTTTCTTTTGAAATCCATACTGGTTGGGATCTAACAGGGAGAAGGATTCTAAATATTTGTCAAGTTTTATGGAAATGTATTTTTCAAGGATTTTTTCTAGGGCTGGCAATATGCTGATTGGCCTATAATTTTGTATATCTGAATGTTTGCCACCTTTGTAAATTGGTCTAATGATACTAGTTTTAAGTTCATCTGGTATTACTGCTTGCTTTAAAATTACATTGATAAAATGAGTTATGACAGGCCCTAAAATATTAATATGTGTCTTAATGTCAACCATTCGAATGTTGTCAATCCCTGGTTGTCAATCGAAATAAACATATAATTTTAATTCTAAAATATTTTTTTACATATAAAAGTTTTGAACGCAAACTATTTTTGATAGGTGATAAATCACTGTTTCAAAATTTATATGTTGAAATAAATTATATGTAATTCAACATTTATTTTATTATTTTCATATATTATCCAGGAAGGGACGAATGTTTCTATCCCTCCCGCTGCTGTGCAAGGTGATGTTCCGAGAGACCCTTGCTGGAGAAGCCAAAAGGTTTCTCCCAACCGGTCTGCCCACCAACCAGTTTTGGTGGGCAGACGCATCCACCGCCAAGACCCGGACAAATCTCATCCCGTGAACTCTGGCACGGGGTGTTGGTTATCCAATAAATGGTTCCCGGGCAGCGGTACCCATACACGCCTCCCAAATTGAAATCCCTACATAGAATAGAGGTTGTTTATGGAAAGCACAGGCCAAGCACATAGTAAAGGCGCCGAACACCATATGCGATTGCTTCGTTCATTTCCCATAATTCGTGTTTCGGCTCGCGCTTCTGTTCGTAAACGTTTAATAGCATAAAAAACGGGAAACCATTATCTGAGAAGTCATTAGAGCGGACATAGCTGACCAATTTCATGTTTTAAGTGCTATTTATTATCTTTCTGTATATCTTCCAAATGCCCACTTATTTTTTAAAGGTACACTATTAACTCGCCTACTACCTAAATTTAACGAAATGTCTCACCGAACGTCCTACTCCTACTGAATATTAAAAATAAAACTACATGCATAGCACCGTCCCAACTTTCCGGAGCCAGTGTCTTGGCATCATGACTATGGAACCATTTATTCGATAACCAACACCCTGCCGTAGGTCACCCCTAGTGGTTCGCTACATTTTCAGGGGTTCATGGAGTAAGGTTTGCCTGGGCCTTGGCGGCAGTTGCGCCTGCCCATCTACTGCGTGGCGGGCCGGATCGGAAGTGACTCGTTGGGGAAGACCTTTTGGCCTCTCCAGCGGGACTCTTTCGGAACACCGCCTTGCACAGCAGTGGGAGGGATGGATTCATACATCCGTAACTAACCTACTCCTCATACCTATTTCCTTCTTGAACTTCCTTTTCTAAAAAAGACCCTCCACACATCATTTCCAAAGATAACATAGTTCCTGAGGGGAATTATGTTCCTCGGGGCTTCCTGTATGGAGCTATTCAAAAAAAAAAAAACACAACTAATAATTGGATTACCATATGAAAGAAGAAGACGTATTGGATAATTTGTAGAGCGCCGTTTTTGTAAAAAATCACCCCAAAAGCGAATCCAGTAAATGCTACGTTCTGCTAACTTTTTTAATGTTTTATCGCAACAACTGTTTCGACGATTAAAGTCATTTTCAAACTATTGTAATTAGGCCATGTAGAGACGACTTATTTATATTTTATTGTAATTATTATTATTTTCGGTAAAAACAGATTTAAATCGAAATTCTTATTCTATGAAGAGATTGCTTTCCATTAAAATATGTGTTTCCCCGTCGAATTTAAACAAACCATTAGTTGCTAATGGCAGTTTCATCTTAATTGTTTTCTAATGTGCTTACTACTTAAAACCAGTTGCCATTAGCCTAGACTGGGCCCATTATTTATTTCCTAGTTTCTGTAAATGTTTGCTAAAAAGTATTTTTTCACATCTGACATATTACAACTTTAAAATTTTATGACTGGTGCCTTCGACCAAGTTGTAAAAATATTAATCGTGGGATATAAATACCTATATGTTTGTTATTAAACACTAGATTACGGTTTCTACCCGTGGCTCTACCCTACCGACTTTCTCTTGGGTATGCTCGGTATGAACCATCTACGGGTCAGAAGGGATGTGCTCATTGTAACACATTTCTTCAGTCTGATTCGTGGATGGATGGTTCAAAAGCTCAACTATCATGGATAGCATTAGTTTCTATGTTCACGATGGTTATCTCCGTCACCGACAGCATAGACTGTTTGCCATGGTCACGTCAGTCGGTAGAGCTGTCTTGTAGATAAATTATAATCACTTCGAATTATGTTTAACATCACAATGAAGCACAATTTAGACGCCAAGCTTTGTTGCTGTCAGTTTAAATCTGCTTATCTTATCTTAAATATTTTTTTCTCTTTTAAAAACGCTTTGAATTGTTCATTTTGTAATGTTTTTAAAATGAATCAATTGAATTGAATTACAATTCGATTCGTGGAATGTTAATTAATGACTAAGCCGGAACCCAAAAAAGGTATTTTTACTGTTTTTTATGTTGATAAATAAATTTCCTGTAACGATTGATAATGTGCCATATTCGATTTTCCGTCAAAACGACATGTTCGTTTTTATTCGTGAATTTGGCGGCGATGACGTCACGCCGGGCAACGTTGGTGACGGCCGTCTTATCAGCCAGTGGCGATTTCTATTTTCTTTCTTTGACATATTACGGGAATGTGCCTAGTGTGGTAGTCTCTACCTGTAAAAACTGTATACCTAAGATCGATATTTTTTTATGAATAAAGAATAATAAAATGACTTTGTAGCCAGTTGGAACCATTTCGAAATGTGCGGTTTGTCGAATGAGAATATTCAATTTACACATTTTTAGTACTGGCAATGTTCAGAATCAAAAAATAAACTTTAAATCTTCCACACATTTTTAACGAGTTATTAATAGTGTGTGAAAATACCCCGTTGTATTGTTTCACAATCATTGATAATGATATAATTATAGTATTTTTGCGGCATTCCAGAGTGGAAGATATTCTCAGTTTCACCCTGGTAAAAGACTACCATTCAGAATTGAAACGTTGCTTGTCATGTTTGATGACGAAATCTGAATACCCAGCTAATTACCGAATCAAGCCTTTCCTATATCACCCTGCTGTCAATCTCCTTCATTCCTCCCTTTGAATTCCAAATTAATATGAAGACTTTCATAATATTTCCGCAGTAAAAAAGGCATAGTAAAATTCTCGTATTTATACAGTCTACAGCTTGTTATAACGATCTTGTTATAATAGCGATTTCACGGCTGTAGTGAGTTTTAAGTTCAGGCGTATTCATATCCATACTAATATTATAAATGCGAAAGTGCATGCGTTTGCTTGTTACGCTTTCACGCCTAAACCACTAAACCGATTTTAAAAATCCTTTCGCTAATAGAAAGCTACATTATCAGCGAGTAACATAGGCTTTATATAATGGTAAGCTCTGGCGTTATGAAATTTGTATAAATGAAAATGTGTATATTTCATATATTTGAGCGGCAGGGAGGAAAAGCAGAGGGAAGGCGGGGTTCGCGGAGAGGGAAGAGACGAGAGAGGGGGAAGGCGGGGAAGGTGGAAGGGAACGGGGACGCACGGGAAAGGACATGCAGGGAGGATCAATTTATTTCTTTGAATTGCATTGCAACGCATGCCGGGTACCAGCTAGTCTCTTCATATAATCTCTTGCCGTTATAACAAGGCCGGCATGGTCGAGGGGTAAAGCTATTGACTCGCAATCCGAAGGTCGCGGGATCGAATGCCGGCGTGGGCAAATAAATGTTATTTGATTAATTTGTATTATTTCACAATTAATTAAAAATAATACATAGTTCACTTGCGGCACGTTCCAGATTGGAAGATTCTCTCATTATCTCCCTGGTGTAAGACCACCATTCAGAATTGAATCGTTCCTTTAAATGGCTTTAGCAGTATTTGGTGACCATAGCTGAATAGCCTGGAATATCCTCAACTTCCTCTTCCCCATCCGCTTCCCTTCTCCACTATCATCTGCCTCACAATATACCCCAATTGGGGTGCCATAGTCTCACTGGCTCCAGACGGAAGCAGCTGGGACTCTTGTGAGGTATTCGCATTTAAAAAAAAGTTATTTTATCCCATACAAACTCCCAACATTGTCAACACAATTTTCCAATTGGCTTCGCTGGGTCTGAAAAAACACTGAATTCTTGAAACAAGTTCACTCGAACTTGGTTATAACGAACACGGGAATAGCGAGTTCACGGCTATAATGAGCAAGTATTACCCGGTGAAATAGACTGTATTTTAGTAAAGCCCTTCGTGCCACATGTTTTGGGAACGTCACTTTTCAGTCACGGTTTCATATAGAATAAGTAGTTTTAAAAGTAGGTACTACTTTTATTTATTTTTTATTATTATTTAATACATGAATTATCGAAAGTACATATAGTTTTTTTTATGATATTTCACCCTCTTTTCTAAGGATGACCCTGTGTTATGGCGGGTGAAGTTTACAGTTTGCGGATATACATTCATTAGTATAGGTTGAAAATTTTCACTAATTAATACTGGGCACACAGATTCTTCTACGATAAGAGAGTTTATGTAATTATATTGGATTACAAGAATAAGGTGAAGAAGTTAAAAAATTATTGGAAAAGAGAAGTTATTATAAATATATTAAGGAATTATTGGTCTATAAATCACAGTACCTAATCAGTCTTATACATACATACAATGCTGCTTAGATAGTAAATAAAAATATATTATGTTTTGCCTGCTCTTAATACTATGCACACGCACACAGATCTTCTATAATAAGAAAATGATATATAGTTAGATTGGGTTACAAGAAGAAGATGAAGAAGTTAAAGAATTATTAGAAAATGAAAAATGTAAAATTTGAGGAGTTAGATATAGATCACACTAATTAATCTTGTACATACAATGCCGCTAATTTAGAAAATAGAGATATATTATATTATAAAATTAAGTTTTCAGATCAAGAAGTTTTTAAGACTAAAAACAATTTTTTTGTTTTTTTTTTTTTGTTATTTTGAGAAACCTTAGATGGAATTGCTAAAACCTCAAATTTATTCAAAATTATACGCAATATTTTACATTAAAATTTGGATAAACGGATTACAATTTTCAAATAAAATTCAAGATTTTTAATTAATAAATTATCCCCTATGAAGTTTTCATTTTGTGATTTTAAGAACCTTGAATTTTGATATAGCTCGGGGCTAAATGAATAGCTTTCCATAATGAATTTATATTACAAGTGTATCGAACTTGTTATGCAATCTACATAAAACATGGCAAACTCTTCTTGCATTATTATCGAAGACGAAATATTTGCATGTATACGGTGCGTCTCCAAAAATATGCCAGCTGCCACATGCCAATTTGGGAGGCGGGAATGGGTACCGCCGCTCCGGAAACCTTTATTGGATAACCAACACCTCTGCCATAGGTCACTCCAAGTGGTTCGCTACGTTTGGTGATTTAGCAGAGGTGACCGGGTTCATGGATGAGGTTTGTCTAGGTCTTGGAGGCGGATGACCAGGACACACTGAACCCAAATTCCTACCCACCCCTTAAACCCTTTTCCTTCGCAGAACTCTCCTCTCCTTCCTCTCCCTAAAAAACCCTTCACACAGCATCCCAAAGATGACATAGGCCCTGAGGGAAATTATTTTCCTCAAGGCCTCATGAGTGGAGTTCATGTAAAAAAAAAAAAATTGCCAGCTTCCACATGCCACCTGCCAGCGGCCACCTGCTATTATAAAAGATTGTACCAAAGGGGCAGCGTTATTCAGTCATCACCGTCAGTGATCAGAATAACATCTCTGCAAATCGCCTACCTGAACACTCTTCGACTTTCCGACGATTCTTCGCTTTGCTTCTGCTGAACTTACCTTCAATACGCCAGTCTCTCCCTCTCCTGTGCAGGTTTTACCTACCCGTACAATAAGGTTTTGAAAAAATTATATAATTTGTAGTTTGTCAAAAATTATTTGCAAGGGAATAGCAATATGTATAATATATAATGTAAATGAAACTACAGTCGATATTTTGGTTCTGATTAACATTCTTACAATCGTTTACTGTTATAACGAGGACGCTTCATTGATATAATGTACAAAAATTTAGTCGATACCATTTCCAAATGTACGTAAATAAAAGATTTGTTCCGAAAAAAAAATTCAAAATAAATATTAAAAGACAAAGGTGGCGGGATGTGCAGTGCGGCGGGCTTTTCCTAAATACCGTTAGGGAGGGACGGATTATAATATTTACGACACTACCTAAGTTAATGGTGAAACATTCCTGTCTAGTCGGGAACTATTAAAAGGTGTCATAAAATCAAAGTTTTAGAAAAATAGTATTTTCCCAATTTTGGTTGCAGGCACAAGTACCTGCATGGAGTGCATGGGGTTGGCAAGTTTATTACATCTCTAATCAGTTATAAAGAAACCCTTGATATGCAAGCATGTCTGCTAACAAGAGAAGATGTCTCTCGATTCGCGAAAAAGTCGAAATTATTCGCGAAATAGAAAGCGGCGCGAAAAATGTCGACGTGTGCAAGAAGTTTTCTCTGTCATCCTCGACGATATCAACGATGTGGAAAAACAAGGACGTTTATTTATCCGCATTCGAAAAAAACTACAAAAAAAATAAAAAATTTAGAAAGTGCGATCTTCCCGACGTTGATGAAGCGTTATTGAAGTGGTTTAGTGTCAAAAGGAAAGCTGGATTTGCCATTGATGGACCGATTCTGAAGGCTCAAGCGGAAAAATTCGCGAATCAATTTGGAAAAGACGATTTTATATGTAACAACGGCTGGCTTGATCGCTTTAAAAATCGCCATAACATTGTTTACGCGAAAATCAATGGCGGTAAAGCGGAATCCGCGGATCCTGCGATTAAAATTGTTGAGAATAAGAATAGGTTTGATGATAAGAAAATTTGTAGCGCGGATGTGGCAGAATTTTCTTTTAATTTAACATCCAATAAAAGTACATTTGTTTTTAAATGTGAAAATTGCGTTGGTGGTAAAAAGACGAAGGTTCGTATTTTTTTATAAACACGGTGTAACAGCGTACCCTAAGGATTTTAACCGGCGATTCCTTGAGTAAAAAATGGAGATGTCATTTTGCTGTCCGATGATATTTATTTTTTCAATTGGGGGGGGTGGGGTTGGGCGGTTCCTCGCCTGAGTGCACAGTGACGACAAATAAGTCACTAAAAAGTCACAGGAGACCACAATTTAATTTTCATTTTTTATTCCAAATTATGTCAGAAATCAATGTTAAAAGTAAGTCAAGTACGTCTCGTAACTTAACACCCTAATATACAACCAGCTATTTTAAAAACTATGATAGATAGTGTGAGGAATGAGGACCACCTACTGGCAATCACAGCGTTAAACCGCCGAGAATTCCAGGGGTAAAATTACAATCGCCCTCCATACGCTGGCTGACTCTATTTTCATAACAACTTACTTGTTTTTTTTTTTTATGATATTGTCTTACCAGATAATGTGTTTTTTTTTTCAATATCTATCATTTGTAGTTTCCACAGGATTGCTACCTAATATTCTGGGAAATATTTATTTTATTCTAATGTAATAAATCATAATTCATACGATTAAGATTTTCTGAAGTTTTATTATATTTTCCAGCTAAGTTAGCGTTCGTTCTTCACAGTAAAAATAAGTCATAATATGAGGCTTTCCTGCAAATGAATACAGTACTAAGACTTTTGAAAATCGGATTTATGACATTTGACATGGAATTTTGTGATGTGAATTTTAATAGATAAAATAAACATATTTGCAAGTGACGAAACCTTACCAAGGGAATAAAATATATTTTAGTATGGGGGCATCCATTAATTACGTGAGCACAAACGGGGAGGGTCCAGCAAAATCTCACATTACTTGAAAAAAATATACGAATTGGCCCAAATTTATCTCACCGAGGGGGAGAGGGGGGGTCTAGATTGGAAGAAAAACTGCTCACTTAATTAATGGATGCCCCCTATGCTAGGAGCACTTTTAAATACACACATTTTTATTAACATATCCTGAAGAAGATAACATTGTTATTGAAACATGTCGATATTGTTTATTAAAAAGTGGTTTATGCAAAGTTATCAGTTATTAATTAAATAATAAATAATGCCACAAAGTTATTTTGCAAAAGATTGAAGAAAACACATATTTGAATTTCGATTTTGTTTTCTTGAATGAAAAATGCTAATCTTGGCAGCGGAAATTAAACCACTTTCCCGACATTCGATCGAGCTGAAACTCGGGAGATACACTCATTGTCGATGACAATGCATAACAATCATGCAAACGCACGCTTCATTTATCTGAAATTTGATGACATTATATTTATAAAATTTAATAATGTTATTATCAAGTTCTGCAAGTATTTTAGTTTTTATTTTTGTTACAGCTTTTTCGGCTCACAAGGCCATTTTCAAACTGTGGTTAAACCACTTTGAGACGTCTTATTTATACGATTTTAAATGTCAATTTATGACGGTGTCTAAATTGATTTATTAGCGGTTAAACCAATTAGCTGAGAAACTATCATATTAAATAAAAAAATTAAAAATTAAATGGAGTTCTACGAATTAGGCACAAAACAAATTAATACATTTAACTATTTTTCTTTATTCCTACTCACTAAATAATTAATATACTTACACATATTTAATCAAACATTATTAATTTTTGTAACTGTTGGTTTTCTAAATAAAATAAAAATAAAATAAAATTATATTTTAAAATTACAGCAGATGATAATGAACGGAAAAAAATCTTAGTCCTATTTTTTTTTTTTTTTTAATTTTTATTAGTATCTATAGCAAAATTTGTACATAATGTATTTATAAATTATATTATATTAAGGTATTATAAAGTAAATTTTTTTTTTTTTAGGTATTATAAAGTACTTTTTTTTTTTTTTTTTTCTCACAGTCCTCCTCACTAGGGTTTCCTGTTCTGAGGGGGCCTGTAGTTTTTCCACATTTGTATTTAGTATCTAGTTGTCTTTACATGGTCTTCAGTATGTTTGATAGTTCATTTTCACTTTGTTCTCTCAACCATATTTTTACTTTTGTTTTAAATTTATTTATTTCTGTTATTTTTTTTGTTTGAGTTGGTAGAGCGTTGTATAGTTTTGTCGCATTGAATTTCATATTTCTTTGTCCAAAAGATGTTTTCAAACTGGCTGTAGCTAGAATATTTTGGTTTATTGCCCTGGTTGTGTATCTATGTTGGACAGTGGAGTAATCTGATATGTTTTTTTAAATAAAAAATTTTGCATAAAGTTTTTGTATGTTGTAGACTTGAATATGCTTTGAAACAATTCTTCTGTCGGAGTTCTAACCGGTAATTTCAAAATTGTCTTTAGTACTCCTTTTTGGGCTATATTGAGTCGGTCCATGTGAGTGCTCAAGGCAGATCCCCATCCAGTTATCCCATACTCTATTTGTGATTGACATAAAGCGTAGTACACTTTCTTAGTGTCGTTTATGTTGAGGATGTTACGGATGGCTCTAAAGAAGTAAATGTACCTGGTGAATTTTTTTGTGATTACTTCAATGTGTGCGTTCCATCGGAGATTATCATCAATTTCAATACCAAGATATTTGATACTTTTGGAGTGTACTATGGTAGGACAGTGGCATGAAAAGCCTTGATTTTGATAGTTTTCTTGGCATGTATGTAATTTGAGATTAAAGTCATCCTCTGGCTGTCCTCTGGCTGTTATAGAAAATGTCAGATATTTTGTTTTATTGACATTAAGTGTAAGGGAATTTCTCTTAAGCCAGTTTTGCAGTAGACCAAGTCCATGTTCCGCTTCTTTGTAGGTACTTCTCCAATCTTTTTTGTTGAATACAATTACTGTATCGTCAGCAAAGCTTATGATTTTTCCTCTCGTTCCTATCCAATTAGGATTTGGCTCAGTTGTTAGGGCCGTTAGTGGTGTAGTTAGTCAATCCTTGGGGAGGAAGGTTCAATCCTCAGTAAAAAAAAATTAAATATATATTTTAAAATTTCACAGCAGTTACGACCCAGTCCCTGCCGAGGAAGCTTAAATCCTCAGTCAAACCATGTTTTTTAAATTGACTACTAGCTGGCTCAAGAGATAGCGCAACTAGGTCGAAAATTGAAAATAGATGTAGTATGGTAAAATTTTAGTTTTTTAGGGGTTGATTATTTGTTGACATTGTTTTGAAAATGGTTTTTCGATATTATAGCTGTAATTTTGTTGCAGACCAACAAGGGGGTGGAAGGCGGCGTCCCCGCCCAGTCCAGCGGGCGGCGCGCCTCGCAGGACTCGGCCCCGGGGACGAAGGAGGCGGGGGTGACGGAGGGCGGCGTGGCGGAGGACGGGGCGGGCGATGCGGCGGGCGGGGGTCCCTGGGCGACGCTGCGCTGCGTCTTCTGCCGCCTGCAGCTGGCGGCCCCCTCCACCGCCGGCACTCCTCGCCTCATGGAGTGCCTGCACTCGGCCTGCGAAGCCTGCGTCACTGCCAAGTTGCTAGAGCGATCGCAGGCCAGGGATTATAATGGTGAGATTTACTGTAACTCCTCGGCCCATCATTTTTTTTTGCATCAGCTCCACACAGGAGGGCGCCTCTGGAAAAAGATCCATCATCGCCTGTGTCATCCTTGGGGATTCTGTGTGGAGGGTCTTTTTAGAAAGAAAAAAGGGGAGGGTTTTTTTTTTACGTTAGCTCCATGTCATCTTTGGGGATGCTGTGTGGAGGGTCATTTTAGGAAAAGAAGAAGAGGAAGTTCCTGAAAGAAAAAGGTATTAAGGGTGGGTAGGAAGTCCAGGATTGACGGACGTATGAATCCATCCCTCGCACTGCGAGGCACAGTGATGTTCCGCCAGAGTACGGCTGGAAAAGGGACTTACTCTACCATTCTCTCCCGATCCGACCTGCCATGCAGCTGATGGGCAGACGCATCCGCCGCCAAGACCCGGACAAACCTCACCCCATGTACTCGGACACCCCTGCTAAGTCACCAAACGTAGCTAACCACTTGGGGTGACCTATGACAGAGGTGTTGGTTAGGCGGATAGGAATCTGAGGTCAATGTGCCCAAGAGTAAAGGACATATGAATCCATCCCTATATTACTTATAGTAATATATACTTATAATATAGGGATTCATATGTCATCTATATTTTTATTACTGATATATCGTATTTGTTTTGTGAAATAACTAATAGTTTTTGTAATAATATACTAAATTTAACTAGATAAAAATATATAGTTGTTCTCTCCTTAGCACAAGCATCTGCTTTATTAGGAAAGTGTTTTGAGATATTTATGTTGAATTATGTTGTCAAAATTGTAATACTTAACATGTTTCAAATAAAAATAAAATAAAAAATCCGGCTGTAGGTCTCCCGATCCGGCCCGCTATGCAGTAGATGGACAAACACGTAGAGACTGGTTGAGGGAGACCTTCTGATCTCTCCAGCCGGACTCTTTTGACCCATCGCCTTGCACCACAATGGGAGTTTAGGTGTGGGTAAATTAAGTGCGTGAATAACTACCCTCGGCCACTTACCTGGGCGATGGCGGGTATTCACTGTCACCTAGTTAGTACTGACTCCATTTAATTAAAACACTGAATCGATCAGAAGGTTATTTATTTAAACTTAATCGGATTACAACTATTTAAACGATAATTATATTGTACGGTTCTATGTTGGGAACTGAGAACTTATCACAACAAAATGTCTATCAGACGGTAGCGGATTTCAGAATGAAAGTATGACGGCTGAGAGCGCCGGTCCGACCTCTAGTGTTGTGTCCAGTGTGACCAGTACACAAAAATATACTTTAAGGTGGATGCGTTCACCGTTCCCTACAGGAGGAATGGATTCCTATGTCCGGCACTCCTGGACACATTGACCTCAAAATACCTACCCACTGCTCATTTTTCCTTTCCAGAACTTCCTCTCCTTCCTTTTCTAAAACGATCCTCCACACAGCATATCCAAAGATGACTTTTAATTAAATTAAATTAAATGGAATTATTTTCCTCAGGGCCTCGTGTGTGAAGCTAATACAAGGTGCGGCAAAACAAACAGTGCAGTTTTGAAAGGCCGGTGCATCCCGTGTGGTGGGAGTAGAAACCTGGAAGTTATCTCATTGTGTTGGGAGGGTCATGCCATTTTGAGTCGTTGCCATGGTTTGATCCGAACAACACCGGGGCTTTGCCATCCGCATGTATCTTGAAAATGGCCAAAAATGGCGAAGTGACGAGGCCCACTTCCATCTCTGTGGAGCGGTGAATAAACCAAATTTTCGGTACTGGGCTGAAAATAACCCAAGGCAACTTCACGATAGATCTCTTCTCTCCCCAAAAGTAACCGTGTGGTGTGCGATTTCCAAATTTGGGGTGATTGGACCGTATTTTTTCGAGGAGAATGGATGAACAGTGACTGTCAACGCTCAACGTTATGTTTTCATGTTAGAAATTTTTTTTTGAACCTCAATTGGAAGAACTAACGGAGGAAACAGATTTGGGAGACATCTGGTTTCAATAGGACGGTGCTACGGCCCACACTGCCCGAGTTTCAATGACAAAACTGCGACAGATGTTCTTTGCGCGCCTCGCCTCTCTGAGGGGTGGCCCGCGCGCTCACCTGATTTTAAGCATTTGCGACGTCTTCCTTTGGGGCTATCTAAAGGAAAAAGTTTTCAAACATCGGCCTCATCAGAGGCGGCTCTAGGGCTCCAGGTATGGGAGGTCATTTGAAAAAAAAAAGTGAAATTACCTTTTTTGATATTGTGAAAAATGGCGACATATAATTATCTATATCAATTAGAAGATAGGTAGGGTCATGAATCCGCAACTCAAATTACATGGGTATTATTTATAAATTGCAAAATAACTAAATACCTAATTCATGTACTTGCTGGCACATCATTTTAAAGAGGGCACTTTTCAATATAGTTATGCACACCGATAGTATGTACCTAAGTATCCAAAATATAAAAAAAAAAAATTAGGTAGATTAGAAAAAATAGAAACCGGTAATATCAAAAATTTAAAAACAAAAATTGACTTTGAAACACACGTCCTCAGTCCCCTTTTACCCCTAAAATGCCCAAAGATATTGGGTGAGAAAAGACATTTATCAATTTTATTTAAATTTAGACTTGCATTTTAATTTGACGATGTTTTTTTTTTGCATTTTTCAGCTACCTAACAAAACAGATTTATTATTAAATTATATTAGATATTTTTTATCTATCTAATACACCACTACACAAGCAAAGGTCCCTTTCAAATGATTTACCTGTAACTAGAAAATTAAATGTATAGAATCTGCTGTCACTTACGTAGATTAGGAACCTAAAAAACAAACATTGTTTTAAATCAAGCTGTTTTCTATGTCCGTTGAAAAGTGATCATAATATAATAATTAATAATATTTGAAAAGATCTACTTCTCGATGTGCCACCAAACTATATTTGAAACATCGCAGATAACAACGTAAATAATTATTATTCCAAATCTTTCCCGAACTGTCCAAATAAAATGGACAAGGCATGCGTGCAAAATGCAAAACCGACCTATGTTGTATCGCCATCTCTTTCAACAACGCATAAGATTCATAATGCTGTCTCCCTTCCAAGACATTCGGTCATGTCCAAAACGTCGCTAGGGTTTCTGTGGTACCTATACGCGGGAATTTTTACTCCAGGATAAAAACATAGTGCCATCGCGTTTATTGTATGGCGCGTATAGAGACAGAGATGGGGCAAGTCAAAAATTGACCCAGGGATCTAAATATTGTGAGAATTGGAGCTTCCATTTGACACGATAGATGTCACTGCTCGTCACCCGGCGAGTCGCCGCTAACTGCTATTATTTTGCGGATTTGCGGTTCATTTCAAGTAAAGAATTCGATGCGTTGAGCCGTTTATTCCGTAAAAAAAAAAATATTATTATGTCTTATAATTTTGGGGGGTCAAACACCCATTGTCCTAAGGGGAGAGCCGCCACTGGGCCTCATACCTTGGAAGAACTCAAGGATCGAATTCTGGAGGAAATAGACGCTATGCCCATCAAGATGTGCCAAAATGCAGTCCAAAACTTCAGAAATCGCCTTCATCGATGTATTGTTGCTGGGTTCCATCATCTTTCTGATGTCATCTTCAGGACTTGATGCATGAAACGGCATTATGTACTGAATAAAATAAAATAAATCGCATTTCTGTAAGTGGTGCCGTTTTTTTTAATAGCCTTCCGAAACTGCACTGTCTGTTTGCCGCACCCTGTATAAAAAAAAACCTCCATCCTTCAATGAATTATTCCAAACTTCGAATATACCTAATTAAAAATCATCCATTTTGTGTATTTCAGCCACTCCAGAAAGCCTGACGGTGCTGTGCCCGCAGTGCCGAGTGCAATGCAGCGCTCACGCCATGATCGACCAGCAGTTTGTGGTGGAGCGGCGAGCACTCGCCGAGGGCGGCTCCTCCAGCGGGCCCGCCGGCACCAGCGAGCAGCGCTGCAACAGCTGCTCCGACGACAACGCCGCCACGGCCTGGTGCTGCGAATGCTCCGAGTTTATCTGCGACGTCTGCGTGCAGGCGCATCAGAGGTGATTACTTATCTTACTTATTCCCAGTATCACGCTGGTGACAGTCAGCTATTCAGAATCCAAACATTTCTGGAGAATTTGACCAATTCATCAAATTTAAATTTCTGTGAAAGTTCTATTCAAATTCTGTTTTTATATCATTATGGGCCAGATATCCCACAACTGAAATAGTAACAGAACTTGAAATTTAATGAATTTATCGAATTCTGTGAAACATCAGTTCTTAGTTTACCAGATCTGAATAAATTGCCATTTTTGAATCTTGATTTTATTTTTGTGTATTGAATGCAAATCTTGGAACTGGAAATTAACCTACTTCTCGACATCCGATTGAGCTGAAACTCAACAGATAAACTTGTTGTCGACGACAGTATATTCTATCATCTTTTATTGGCATTCTCGCATTGTGAATTTTACTCTTGACGGATCGACTGGGTATTCTAACTTATTTCTGTCACAAAATATTTATATTACAATAATAGGCTACTTGCATCACATTTAAAAAAAAAACATTCCGGTTTAGTCAAATATTCTAAGACATTCCTTTTTTTTTTAATCATATTTTTGAAACCCTGGCGATTTTTTGAAAATTTCAGTCTGAAAAATCAGACCATTTTTTAATAAACTGGAAAGACAGGACATAATTTTATGGATGCGAAAATACGATAATTACATAGCCGAAAATCATTTAAAAAAAGAACGTTTTCCACACGAATGGCAATAATTTGTACGGGGGTTCTCTTCGTAACATCTGTCAAAACACCGCCATCTTTACAAAATCGTCAAACCAAAGGATAAGTTCGCAGAGAACAAATAATAAATTTAGTGAATGTTAATGTCAAATTCAAAAATTCGCCTGAAATCAAAGTGTTGCTGTATAAAAATAATAAATCAGTGTGGAATTTTACAAAATTAATAGAACATAATCGGAGACGGGACATATTCATGTAGTGACGTCATGAGCTCAAATAATGGATTTATTTATTTAACCCATTGGCCACAGAATTATTGAGACAAAAAATTGGCCTTCACCACTGAATTAATTTTGTACCAAAATTTTAAAACCTGCATTGGTGTACTAAATCTATTGTAACTTTTGAACCGTATATTTAGAAAACTTAATTTTTTTAAATTGGTTTACATATTGGATTAAGGTAAAGAAGAACATAAAATAAAAAATTTTAAAATATTAAAATATGAGTAAATAAGGATACAGATATCACCTTCTCTTTTTTCGTAAGTTTTTTTCCACATTTTTATTCAAAAAGTTGCAAAATAACATAATATTCCACAAAGCAATCAGGGACGTTCAGGGTCACTACCAAAAACCTAGAACCACTCGCAATTTTTAAGAAATTTAATGGCGGCTGGCTGCATACAAAACTTGGAACACAAATATCAGGGAAAAAATATATTATTACAGCCTTCTTACAGCTTATAAAATCAGTTTAATAAGCTAAGAGACTTTCCGCAAGAAATAGTACCGGAATGGGCCATTGCGAAATGTCAAAAATTAAAAGACAATTGTTTTCATAGGATTTTTTTCCCACAAAACTATTATTTATTTATTTATTTATTATTGTTATACGCCCATAGGGGCTTTTACATAGATTATAAATAAGTTTTACAAAAGTTATCGAGTTAGTATTTATACCAAAGTTATAAAAGTGAAAAATTAAAAAATAGTATATACAAGAAGTTTATGAAAAATATGGCGTAAAGAAATATTTTAAACAATATAATATTTGAGTTATCGAGTTAGAATTGATACCAAAAGTTATAAAAGTGAAAAATTAAAAAAAAATTATAAAAGTAGTTTTTGAAGAACATGGCGTAAATAAATATTTTAAACAATATAATATTTAGAAATCGAGTTAGAATTTATACCAAAAGTTATAAAAGTGAAAAATTAAAAAATAGTATATACAAGTAGTTTTTGAAGAACATGGCGTAAAGAAATATTTTAAACAATATAATATTTAGATATCGAGTTAGAATTTATACCAAAAGTTATAAAAGTGAAAAATTAAAAGAAATATATAAGTAGTTTTTGAAGATCATGGTGTAAAGAAATATTTTAAACAATATAATATTTGACAATAACATAATATACAACATTAAAATAACACATCAAATCGTTAAATATATTAAACCCGTTACAATAATTTGTAGGATTCCACAAAGTGTTGGTTTAATTTGCATTTAAGATTATAAAGGGAATCAGCAAATATATCTATAATACCACCAAACTTGTTGCCCAAATTATGCATCCTATTGGTAAGCGAGTGTGATTGATAGTTGGTTGTGTATGTGTCGCAAAAGAATGTTGTACTTTGTCTAGTATTCCTTGTCGGTACATAGAGTTTAATAGCAGCAACGATGGCAGGGCTGTCAATAAGGTTGTTCATGACTCTGTATAATAAAATTAGATCAGAAATGGTTCTTCTGTCAGACAGCGTAATTAAATTAAGTCGATACATCAAATTTACATAATTTATGTTTTCTATTGGAATTTTGAGTTTGAAATTTAAGTACCTAAGAAATTTGTGTTGAACCCGTTCTAATTTGTTAGATTGTACTTTATAGAAAGGAGACCAAATAGGTGAATTATATTCCACTTGGCTTCTAACTAGTGAAATGTAGAGTGTTTTCATGCAATACAAGGACTTAAAATCAGTTAGGGTTCTACAAAGGAAGCCAAGAATCTTTAAAGCCTTATTAGTTATATCATCTATATGTGCTGTGAATGTTAAGTTTGATTCGAATATAACTCCCAAGTCACGAATTTGTGATACTGGTGTTAATTTAACATTATTTAAATTATATTCATGTAAGATATGAGAATGAGTTCTGGAAAATCGTATTACTTGACATTTCTCAATGTTCAAAAATAACATATTTTTTTCGCACCATTTAAAAAATTCATCTAAATTAGCTTGTAAAATTAGGCAATCATATATATTTCGTATTCTTTTAAACAATTTTAGATCATCTGCAAAAATTAGGACTTGTACATCTTTAAATATGTTTACAATGTCATTAATGAATATTAAGAATAATATTGGGCCGAGGTGGGACCCTTGCGGGACACCACTTGTGGCCTCGAATACATAGGATTCTATAAAATTAATCCTAACACTAAGCACTCTATTACTGAGGTAACTGATAATCCATGTCAATAAACTACCTTTGATGCCTAACAGTCGGAGTTTGGCTATAAGAATGTGATGTCGAACCTTATCAAATGCTTTACTGAAATCGGTGTATATAGAATCCACTTGTTGTTTCAAACTAAGGGATTCGGATATGTAATTATTATAGATAGTTAAATTACTTAAGGTAGATCGACCTCTGATAAAGCCATGTTGGTTAGGAACAATAATATTGTTGATAGGTTTTACAATACTAATGACTCGAAAAGTTTGGGTAAAGTAGACATAATACAAATAGGTCTATAGTTTGATATATCGCTTTTGTCGCCTTTTTTATGAATAGGTGTTAAATAACTCTTTTTCCACAGAGCCGGAAAACAGCCAGATGCTAAGGATTTGTTAAAAAGTTTATGTAAGGGATATATCAAACTATCAATGCAAGTTATTAAAAATATGGGAGGCATACCATCCGGCCCAGCAGATTTATTACTATCTAATGCTTTTTTATTTCCATATTTATTTCCTATTTATTTCCACTTATTTAAGTTTTGTGGAAAATGAGCATCCTTCTATTCAATTATCGGTCCAATCCTTTCCAATCTTAATGTTTCTGTTTTTAACATTTACGTATTTGAAATTTTGAATTCGGTTGCTGTCAGCAGTTGTCAAGTAGCTGTCATTCGGATAAAACGAAATTAATTGCCGCCTTTGACGGCACAAAAGCGCGTGGAGAATTGTTTATTTAAAGCCAAAATCTATTTCAACACTTTCTTTGGGCCTTTTTCTAACTTGTTTCAGTCACAAAATATTTATATTGCAATTGTGCCTGATGATATTTTATCGTGTGTAGATCATCTACCACACATGCATTTTTTCTAAAATTGGCTACTAGCCAGTCCAAAAATTTTAAATAGATGTATTATAGTAAAAAAACTTAGGGTTTATTGATTTTTTATAATGACAATGGCAGAAGGTGTTGCTTGGACTCCTTCAGTAGGACTTTCTTTCAACTTTAGTTATATATTTTCAAGTTGATTTTAGTTTAGTTCCCGAAATAATAAAGTAGGGTATTTTGGCATAATTGATATTCTCATTTAGAATTCTATAGTATTTTTAAACAAAGCCATGTATTATTTTGTGATTTCTATTGCTAATCTTATTTTTCTTTTCAGGTTAAAAATCACCAAAGACCATACAATAAAGTCAAAAGACGAAGGCGTGAATGAAATCGCATCAGCGTCCAACAACACATCCAACAACAGTCAAGAAATGTTCTGCAAGGAACATACTCAGGTATAAAGCACGTACACAATGTATTTCTACATGGTGACATTGCAAAAAGCTGTAAATAAACTAAACTGTACATACAATATCACATACAACTGAAATGAGTATGTTTGATTCTGGGACTAACTACCATATGTACTCCGCATTGCCCAGAATACTGATAGAGGAAAATAATTATGCTGAGTCAATTCATCACTAAATAAATACAAAAGATTGTTGCTAGGGTGAGGTTTGTCCAGGTCTTGGCGGCGGATGCGTCTGCCCACCTGCTGCATGGCGGGCCGGATCGAGAGAGACTGGTTGAGCTTTTGACTTTTCCATCTCTCAACCCATCGCCTTGCACCGCAGTTGGAGGGATGGATTCATACGTCTGTAACTCCTGGGCACACTGACCCCCAGATTTCTACCCACCCCTCATACCTTTTTCCTTCCCACGACTTTCTCTCTTTCCTTTCCCTTAAAAGACCCTCCACACAGCATCCCCAAAGATGACATAGGACCTGAGGGGAATTATTTTCCTGAGGGCCTCCTGTGTGGAGCTAATGTAAAAAAAAGGTCATTTCATCCATGTATAAAAAGAAAAAAATCTGTATAATTTAATTATTCCGATGTTAAAAAATAGTGTTAATAATGAATATAATTTAATTTTAGTGTTTTTACCAATGGCTAGCTGTATGTTGATAGGTTCAGGTTCCATGACAACTCAGAAACATACAACTTCAACACCCCTTTGAAAAGTCATTGTAAGATTAAAAAAAAAAATTAAAAATAGCCCATAATGTAACCTATTCAACCAATTTAAAAAAAAAGGTTCCACGAAAATTGGACAAAGTGGCATTTCAACACACAACCCCCAAAAAAAAAAATTTAAAAATAGTCCGCAACCTATTTAACCTTTATTTTTTTCATCACTTTTAATGACTTTTCAAAGGAGGTGATGAAGTTGCGTGTTGTCGAGTTGTCCGTTCACCATTTTGATACAGTTCTAATCATCTGTCATCTCATTAGGAGCGCCTGTCCTTGTTCTGCGAGACGTGCGACCGCCTGACGTGCCGCGACTGCCAGCTGTTGCACCACCGCGACCACCGCTACCAGTTCTCTGCGGAGATGGCGGACGCGGCGCGCTCCACCATCGCCTCGCTGCTGTCCGAGGTGCAGTACAAGCGCGTGCTGCTCGGCAGCGCCATGAAGGTCATTCGCGACCGCCAGACGCTCATCGCCGACAAGAAAAAGGCGCTAGTGCACGAGATCACACAGACCGTCGTCAAGTGCGTACATTATGAATTATACTGCTAACTTATCACATAAGCTTTCGGGCATATTTTGACAGAAGGTCCAAATAAATGGATTATTTTTTAATGGATCCGAAAACTAAAAACTGTTTTTGGAAGGTGATAAAATACTCTTCCTAATTTCACAATTCGAAATTAAAATATAATTTTTTAAATATAAACATTTTGAATGCAAACAAAAAAAAATTAAAAAATGGCTACTGATTAAAAAAAAACACACATATTTTATGAGACAAATGTATTATAAACGTTTTCGTCACCTCGCTCTTTTGATGTTTTGTAAAAATAATTAATAAAAAGTTCATTAATTTTTTTCATATTGCGGACGGAAACTTTGGTTTTATAAAGGTGTACAATATAATTATCTTGTGGTTAACGTTTAGATTTTAATAAAAAGCATGGTTTTTTCTCTTCCTCACATTGTTTCGACCATATTTCACACCATAAGAGTAAGGGATACAATATGAGTTGATGGTGCTCAGGAGACCAATTCTAATACCGTAGCTTGCGCTAATAACACTTTATTTCATGAATGCACTCTCTCTGACTGTTTAGAAAACATTTTATCTGCACATGTCAGAATTCATTTTGGTTAATGAACATGCGTATTTGCAGACTCACCAACACAATCAACACCCGAGGTAAGCAGCTGGTACTGCAGCTTAACGAGGTGTGTGACGCAAAGCAGAAGACACTCAACGAGAAGAAAGTTGCACTGGAACAATTATCATCCATCACCGACCACTGCATTGAGTTTGTTAACTCCGCCCTTGAACAGGTAAGGAATCAGAAGTACATGTGTTATATTGTGCGACTGAGAGGAGTGAGAAAGGTGAAGGTTAACATGTGATGATTGAGATGAATCTTACTAATATTATAATCGCGAAAGTTTGTATGGATGTATGTTTGCTACTCTAAAAACTACTGAATGGATTTTAATGAAACTTTACAATAATATAGCTCATTTATCAGAATAACATATAGGCTATAATTTATAAATTATAGCCTATAGAGTAATTATAGCTAAGAAGGGGACGCGGGAGGGGAACGGGGACGCACGGGAAAGGTGATTCAGGGAGAAACAATAATGTATCATTGATATGACATTGCTTCGCATGCCGGGAGCCAGCTAGTAATCAATAATACTACACACTTCAGCATAAACAAGTAAGTTTCAATAAGAAAAACAGTTTCAATTGCTGATCATATTTGATAACATCGCACACTGACTTCCTCTCATTTTGTATAATAAAATTTATTTTATATTATTTTTGCCGTCTTTAATAAAATTTATTTATTATTCCCGTTATCTTCCATGTTTTTTTTACCTTAATGCCTTGATGGTAGCTGTATGAGACCAACTTATTTGATCCATGCTATACTGTAAAACTTAGGTGGCTGGACCCCTCGGTTCGGGAGATACTTTGTAATTAACAACGAATAATATTTATTTTTAGTCAGCTTTTATAACAAAATATTCGCACACCTGTTCTAAGTTTTAACGTAAACATGTTATTATTTTTATTGGTGCATCTGCAAAGGGTGATTATTTTTGTTTACTGTTTTTCCAGCAGGTGTTCGATTTTAATATTAGTTGCTAAGTGCTTTGGCAATTTGCTCAATCTGGCAGGTGTTCACTGAACAAGAATCATCTTGTACACTCCTGTTGTTTAAATATTTTTGAAGGAACACGTGCAGCCCGTCCTTTCGTAAACACCAGCTTCTCTCCTTCAAGTAAATAACATCTGGAAGGTGTCCACTGAACAAGAATCTTCATGTACGAATGAATGAATGTATGAAATGGAATCTTGGTAGTGGAGATTAATTTATTTATTAACCTGGCTATAGCCAGGCGTATTTGGAAAAAACCGCGCGAAATTAGCTTTTTCCCACTCCGGAAACAAATCGTAAAAAAATATATTTATACGAAAATGAACTGATTTTTTTATTTCTACACAAACCTGAATAGACACCCTACGTGAAAAATATAAATCCAAGGGTGTTTTTGAACAAGTAATGACATTGGAACTTCTTTGAAAATGTAAAATATTTACATTTTCAAAGTTTACAAACCCAAAATGACAGTTGAAGTGACGCCGAGGTCGCCAAGTCAACCAAAGATAATTTTTGTAATTTAGGTACATATATCTAGGTGCTATGTGGCTTTTTGTTATGTCAAGAACGAGAATGGCCCAAACCATTCAGACCTTGTTCTTCACACAATTTATGTATGCATAAGGGTCAAAATCGCATCCAAAAAAGTTTTTTTTTTGGATACGATTTATTCCTACCGCGGCCGCATATGGCCTATCAGCGACAGCCAGGTTAAAGGGCTTATGTCAGAATTCCAAAATTTTGACATGAAGTTAAACAAAAATGCAAATTATCAGAGTGGAGGAAATTATAATTATAGTGACAAGTCAAATGAAGACTTAGCTACAAGTCAAAATACTTACAATATTGTTTAGTGACCGACAAAAATCATTTAAACTTACACCAAAAAATCAAGGTCTTGACTTGATTTGACCATTCTACACATTCTGGACAGCGGTGAATAATATCCATAATTATTTGAGTGGTGAGTGAGGAAGAGCAGTTCATTATTTCTGAGCTTACGGGAAGGTATATTGAAAGGTATAAGTTGTAGTAATGTAGGTGAATCAACAATGTAATTGATAATTTTGAAGGAACAAATGAGATCAAATAACCCACTTTCCAACATTTGATCGAGCTGAAACTCGCCAGATAGACTCATTGTCGATGACAATGCATTCTGTCAGCTTTTGGTGGCAATCACGCATACACACATGGACATACACCCATTTCTCTAAAATTAAATGACATTATATTTAAAAATTCAAGTTTCTTCCACTGTCGTTATAAAAATAAACTTTCTCATTCCATCGATGTTTAATTTGTATCTTTCAGGGAAGCAACACGGCAGTGCTATACACCAAGAAACATGTGACGTCCCATCTCCAGAGAATAAAGAGCCGGAGAGCCGACATCCCCAATCCAGAAATTCCAGTCCGGATACATCTGCAGTTGGACAAAGTACCTGATCTACTCAAAGGTGAATATAATCCTTAATTATTTAGGTATTCGAGGTAGTGCTAAATTGGGAATTTCCTAATTGTACAGTCAAGTTCCAATATTCTATAAAATAATTTCAACTGCTCCCAACTGTCGGAACTAGTTGGACTATGCCGTCCCTAATATATGTTGTGAGGTTGAAGAGAAGGCGATAGGGGAGAGGAAGGTTGGGAAGTACAGTAAAGCCACATATAAGGTTCCCATATATAATTAATATTTTGGTCCCTCGAAAAACCTTTTAAGAGATTGTGCTGATAATACTAATGTGTGAAATAATAATATTTTTGTTTTTCGTTACAGTGCTAACCCACCTAGGCTCCGTCTCGGTGGACGGTAAGAACTACCCCCAGCAGGGTGGGCGCCCCGAATCAGCGGGGCCCTCGCCTGCTCAGTCCCAGGGGCCTTACCATCCCCCGTCCGCTTCCCCCTCTGCTACCAGCGTATTGCAGGCTATTCAACAACACCACCACCAGGTACTTAATACTTAATCTTTTCAACTTTTGGCTTTCAACGAAATCCATCATACCACACGGCATGTTTCCACGCAGTGTGTACGTGTTACAATGTTACCATGATTGTTTACTCATTGCTCAGGAAGTGGAAACACAACCTGCAATAGCCATCCCAAGCTAAGGTGTGAACAATCATGCTTAGGTTGACTAACATGGGGATCAGTATCACGAACAGTGCTTCCGAGAAGCAGGGTCACATCTCAGAGTATTTAAACCTTACCCCAGCGTTCGGGGCTCTGCTGGTGTGGATCTTCTATTTACCTGATACTAGTGGGACGAAAATTGGACCATTAAAAAATTAGGGGTCTTTGGGGAATCTAGGAGAGCTGAAGCCACCTCCGTGGACTCTTCATTCATGGGGCCTGCAAGGAGGAACCACGGAGAGGAGAGTTAAGGCCACCTCCGTGAACTCTTCTCCTGTTGGGCCTTCAGGGAACCAAGGAGAGGAGGAATGACCCATTGTGGAAACAAAAGATATAGCCTCATATCCAATGACAAGCCTGGTGAACTTTATAAAAAGAATAATAGGAGATAGCACAATGGGCATATGGCCTAAGTGCTCACAGAAACTATGTATAAGTAAATTGTCTCTGCTATATAATACTCATAGCTTTGACTTTCTTAATTAAGATGCTGTGTGGGTCAAAGGCTTTGGAATAGTCTGTAGATCACATCGACTCGATATCCTTAATCCATAGTTGATTGAAAATGATGTGTGGTCAGATTTAATTCTCAATCTTATGCTTTTCTCGTTATTTAATACAGGCACAACATTCGAATGTATTTACAGCATCTGAATATATGTTAAAACTGATTATGATCTTCTACAGTTCTCTTCTTTAACCACTCAGAACATTAGAACGTCAAAAGACGTGAATTTTATAATAGCAGTCAAGACATTAGAACGTGTTTTGACGTAAACGCGCGAGATTTTACAAAAAATGATTTATTTCCATCACTAGTGTACGGATTACCGTGAAATAAAAAACGAAATATCGATAATGAACAACGCTACGCGTTTGTATTCAAAAATATCTATGGAACTTAGAGATTAATTTTCTGAGCCGAATGGAACTTCTATATTGTTTGATTCCAATTCTCTTTGAGTTTGCTCAGACACCCAAGTGACGTTTTTCGTGTTTTGAAGATAAATACCCGATAATGGACAAGTAAGTAATTATTTTATTGTTGAGATATATATCTGCCACTCTTTTGTCATGTATTTAGTTGGTTTGAAGTGTTTATCTTGTAAAAATCGTTATTTTCCGGCCAACTTTCATGTAGTTAGAATTTTTCATCGCGTTGAACGTTGATTTCGTAATAAATCGCCGCTATTACTGCTTGAAATTGTATATATCCATAAAAGCATGTATTCTATTAGAATATTTACCTAAAACATTAGTAATTTCATGACAAAATTGTTATTTTTGATCGTTTTTGTGAAATATTGGCAAATACAGTCGAATATGTCATTATCCGCCATTTTTGACCATTAGTGATGTCACTTCCATTTTTTTTGAAAAATTCGAATTCGAATTTTTTCTGTGTGAACTGATGTTTTTGAGTAAAACATTATAATTTTTCTGCGAATAGCCTTACATGGAAATCCGACGAACCCATACCGGATTCTTTTCAACAGCTGCTGGAAGCCGAAGACGAGAAGGCCGAAGACGAGATTTCCTCTGGAGCCGATAGCAACAACAGCAGCTTTGGGGAAATTCAGGAGGCCCCCGAATCTGACATCGAGGAACCCGAAGAGACATTTGATGACGAAATTTATATAATTAAAATCAATACTTTGTTTAATGTTTATTTTTTTTTCCGTCAATAAAATAAAATGTTTTTCAAATTTTTTTTCAGGCTACTTTGTTTTTTGCGAGAAGAGCAAAAGCGAATCAAATGCTCTTGATGGATGATCATTCGATGGTGGCTCCTGATACCCAAGGCTCCAGTGGAGATCTGGCAAGCGGCGGTGGGCATGTAGAAGGTATATACATTGTAATAAATATAAATGTATATATTTAATATTATTAATAAAATTGTATATATATATATAATTTTATTTATGTTGCGCTGCCTTTGCATTATATTTTCAGAATGGGAGCAGATGGAGCAGCAAAGTGTTGACAGTGATGCAGAAGCTGGACAAGCAAGCGGTAGTCACATAGAAGGTATATGCATTATTATATATTATATTAATACATTCTGATTTATCTTTTGCAGCATTTGTCCATGAGAATAATAATAATATATGGATGACTTGTATAGCGCCGTTTTCTACCATTCACACTTTTAGAAATATACAGGACCATACTTACCTGTGTCTTATTCTTATATTTTCAGATTTCCAGTTTCTGCAGCCGCTATAGATAATAATTCTAGACAGTCGTATCCATAAAGTCAAAAACCTTTCATCTTCACCTTACCTGCCTACGACATTGTAAATAACTAATTAAATAGAGCCTAAGAATTCAAAATAAGTTGTTCAGCGCCCTTGAGGTGATTTTTCACAAAAACGGCGCTATAGAAATTATCCAATTATTATTGTTAATAACTGTTTATTTTCTTTCGGAATGGCACGAAAAAAATTATACCTGTCATACTCTCTGGAGCTCCGCACAGGACGTCATGGGTCACTGTTTTGTATGGGAATTGTCACTGTAACCATGTTTAATTTGTATGCTTATTGTAATACACATAAGAGCTTAATATTATATAATATTATTAATAATAAAAATAAAAAAAAAGTACTTACTCTAGCGCACCTATTTTTCAATTTCTTTTGTAGAACGAACGACAAAACTACTCGAAAGTGACCATAAACATGTACTCTCGTGTAGAAGAATAATTACCAAATTTTATTTTTATTTCAAGGAGAATTATAATTATTATTAAAAAAAAATTTCCTAATTTTTATTTCTCAGCATTCTGTTTATATTTTTATTTATAGTAGTATTTTTTAGTTTTATTTATCCTTAAATATGTTCTTTTTTTTCTCTCCTATTCTTATATTTTATTATCTGTTTATATAAAATAATATTATAGCTCATTCAGGCAATTGCGTCGCTATATAAGGGAAGCGTTGCATGTGTTAGGGTGAACGGCGATTTTACGGAGTGGTTTGACATCACGAAAGGTGTTAAACAAGGCTGCGTAATGTCACCGTGGTTATTCAATCTATACATGGATAATTGTATGCAAGAATTGAAAGAGATGGGATTGGGCGCAAAATTGAGTAATCTGGAAGTATGTTGCCTTTTGTATGCTGATGATGCGGTGCTAATTTCTAGCAGTATGGAAGATCTACAGTCTCTCGTGTCTAGGATGAACGAAGTATGTATGAAGAATGAGTTAATGATGAATGTAAGTAAGTCTAAAGTCATGGTGTTTGAAAGAGAGAGTACGAAAACAGTATGCAATATAGTTGTGAATGATGAATACTTGGAGCAGGTGGATGAGTTTGTGTATCTGGGTAGTATGTTTACGAAAGATGGGAAGGCTGATAGAGATATTGAAAGAAGGGTGAATGCCGGTAACTCCATTAATGGAGGACTGAATGCCGTTGGCGGTAATAAAAAACTGTCCAAAGACGCGAAACTAGCCGTCCATAATGGGGTGCTGGTACCTACCCTGATGTATGGCAGTGAGGCATGGAACTGGCAGAGGAAGGATGAAAGCAGACTGAATGCTGTAGAAATGAGATCCCTGAGGCGAATGTGTGGTAAAACCATGTACGATCGTGAGAGAAATGTGGATATCCGCAAAGAATGCAAGGCTGACGTAAGCGTGATGTGTAAGATTAAGAAAGGGACTCTCCGATGGTTTGGGCATGTAGAGCGAATGAACGAGGAAAGGAGTGTAAGGAGAATATATGATGCAAATGTGAATGGTAGAAGAAGTCGGGGACGCCCGAGGAAGACATGGCACGACCAAGTGAATCAGATACTTGAGTCGGGCCATGTGAAGAGTCGGAATAATAGAAGAGCATGTATGAGACGATGTATGAATGTGAACGAGGCAAAGAGTGTGTGCCAAGATCGAGTTGTGTGGCGGTCCGTCCTCTCTGCCTACCCCTGCGGGGAAACGGCGTGATGGTTAGTTAGTTAGTTAGTTAGTTAAAATAATATTTCATGTATGACTACCACAACACGGGCAATAGCCTAGTATGGTAGTTTAAAAAATGGATAAAATGTAACATGTAAACATTGATGAAATAAAAAATAAAAAAATAAATTAATAATTGTATGTGATATATTCTGTTGGCGAGCTAACAACAAACAATAAATAAATACATAAATCATGTGTTTTTATTTTTGTCTAACTACATTCAATAATAACTATGAATATGAAATTGTTTCGAGCCGGTTGCAAAAAAGTTTGCCGGTGTGCGAAAAAATTCGAATTATTTCAAAAGTTATCACATCCCTATTAGAAGCTAACTTCACTTCGGTTCCAAAACCAGTAGTGAATGACATTTTTCGAGCTATTTCGCGCGCGATTTCGTTGTTTTGATTTTATAGTAAATAAGTGTATATTTACATTTTTTCAATAGATTTCAACAATTATATATAAATCGACCTGTGTGCTAACGTTTTTGAGTAAATACAATATTCAAATGCTAAGTTTCAGTGTGAAATCACGACGTCACAAATGTGTCTCGTATTTGTAGGTTATTTCAAATTTACGGAATTTTAGGCATTACTTTATATTACAGTAATAATAATTGTATATCATCCCATATATACGACCATAATGCATCTGTTGAAATCGATTTCCGTTGTAATTACGAATTATAAAAATAGAAATTAAATAATTTAATATTCTCCATACTGAATTCAAATCGTAAAAAAAGGTGATAAAATTATTTACTAAATAATTTTTTTAAATTTTTTTAGTTTGGACGGTAAATATTTTGAGGTGGCAAATAGTTTTTAAATATATTTCTTCAATATATAAAGTGTTATTTCTTTACGTTACTTCAGAAAAAAGTATATTTTCAAGGCTTTGAAATAATGGTAAGCGATTTTTTAATATTTTTGACGTTTTCATAAAAAAAATGTATATTTAGAAACGCAAATATTTACTTATAATAACACAATGTGATAGTGCATTTCATAATCTTTCCAAAACAGTTTTTAGAATGAGGCTACGTTTCCCAAAACGTGATTTATGAAGCTTTTAGTAAAAATCGTAAATAACACAAATATTATCACGTTTTGACAGTTTTCAAAGGCACACATAATATACAAAAGCCTATGCCTGAGAGGTTAAACATCATTTTAATTTAATTTTTATTTCTAGGCCATGGCAGGAGGCATGGTGGCAGGACAACGCCCCCAACAGCCCTCACCCATCCCCCCCACCCTGCAACAACAACAGCAACAACAACAGCAACAACAACAGCAGCAGCAGCAACTTCAGCAACAACAGCAACAGCAATTCCAGCAACAACAACAGCAACCCAACTCACAACTGGCGCACCTCTCGCACATGTCCCAGCAGTTACAGCGGCAAAACAATGCCGGTGAGTTTTTGGACCTTGTCAATAGCCTTCCAGTGTCCAAATTCAGACATTCAGACATTTCAGACAAAGCTGTCAGATCCTACAATGCAAAAAAATATATATTCGGATATTTTAACAGTTGTTCTGTATTACATAATTGTTTTTGTGTTTGATTCGTAGAACTCCATTTAATTTTTTTTAAATTTGAAAAAGAGAAGTATTTTAGTTTTTTATTATTGTGACACGTGCTTCGGCTTACAGTTTGAAAATGGCTTTTTAAGCCGAAACATCTGTCACAATAATAAAAACATAAATAAAATACTCGCGGAACTTAATAATAACATTATTGAATTTAATTTAAATTAATTAACAAATCAGTTGTTCTGGTTTTCAAAATGAATTTATGGTGTGGCCTGGCCGCACCAAAAGATAACGCACTGATTTTTTTTATATCATTTTGAGGAAATTCTGCTTTTTAGCTAATTATACATCACACTAGTTATTACTTTAGCAAAAGTTCTCTTGAAATGAAAAACTCTCTTGAAAAACCATGCGCTGGCATGGTCCTATTTAACATCCTTATTACTTTAACTGACGGTTAAAATTAAAATTTAGCTTTCTGTTGAAATAGACAGCCCTAGGTGAACATTTAGGCAAAAATAACATCAAATACTTTTCAAAATTATTATAACCACTTAAAATCTTACCTCTTGGCCACAATTGCAAAGAGAGTAGTAGATGCTTGGAACAAACCTCAATAACATGTCATCGATTCTACTAATATAAACTAATTTAAGGCTCTATTGAATTCATATTTGGAGAGAAGAAAGGACTAAAATATTTTAAAATTTAAAACAACTCAATTTAGTCTTAAACATATTGTGAAACAGATATAAGCACATCAACAGAATTCTGCCCCCTCATTAAATAATAATAATCAATATCAATCGCCGTCCAATAAGAAATCCTGAAACTTTCCATATTCCTTTTCAAATAACCAACTTAACCTTCTCCCAATCTTTTGACTATGTAACATCCACTGTAGTAGCAAAATTCTGGACATATTTAGCAATAGTCCCCAGAGCTTTTTTAAATTTTTCGAATCTCTTGTTTTTACTTGACTTCACTTGACCTAAACTTTATTGCTATTGTTTTTGTTGTTATTTTATCTACTTATTGTTTGATTCTTTCTTATTTGTTGTACGCTGTTACTGGACTGTTAGTAGTTTTCCTTTGTTATTTCGTCCTACCCTACGAGAGAGAGTACGAAAACAGTATGCAATATAGTTGTGAACGATGAATACTTGGAGCAGGTGGATGAGTTTGTTTATTTGGGAAGTATGTTTACGAGAGGTGGGTAGGCTGAAAGAGATATTGAAAGAAGGGTGAATGCAGTTCACTCTATTAATGGAGGACTGAACGCCGTTGGCACCAACAAAAAAACTGTCCAAAGATGCGAAACTAGCCGTCCATAATGGAGTACTGGTACCTACCCTGATGGATGGCAGTGAAGCATGGAACTGGCAGAGGAAGGATGAAAGTAGACTGAATGCTGTAGAAATGAGATCCCTGAGGCGTATTTGTGGTAAAATCATGTATGATCGTGTGAGAAACGCGGAGATCCGCAAAGAATGCAAGGCTGATGTAAGCGTAATGAGTAAGATCAAGAAAGGAACGCTCCGATGGTTCGGGCATGTAGAGAGAATGAACGAGGAAAGGAGTGTAAGGAGAATATATGACGCAAATGTGAATGGTAGAAGAAGTCGGGGATGCCCGAGAAAGACATGGCACGACCAAGTGAATCAGATACTTGAGTCGGGCCATGTCAAGAGTCAGAATAATAGAAGAGCATGTATGAGACGATGTACGAATGTGAACGAGGCAAGGAGTGTGTGCCAAGACCGAGTTGTTTGGCGGTCCGTCCTCTCTGCCTACCCCTGCGGGAAACGGCGTGATGGTTAGTTAGTTAGTTAGGAAGCCCAGAGAAAAATAATTTCCTTCAGAGCTTATATCATTTTCGAAGACACCTTGTGAGGGTTTTTTTTAAAGAAAGTAAGGAAATGAAGTTCTGGGAAGAAAAGGGTATGAGGGGTGGATAGGAATTTGGGGTTCAGTGTGTTCAGCAGTGACGGATGTACGAATCCAGGAACCGCTGCTAAGTTTATTATACCCCTAAATACATAACACTTATAGAGATTATCTGGTCGGTGATATCTATGCTTGGTTATCCCCGGCCGATAGTATTCCTTATTACATACTTAGTTTTGAAATATTTGTCAGTAAGCGCATTTTAAATCATTAATTTTGTTCTTCAAATACTTAGTGCGTTTTTATGTTGCAAGTTTCTCTCGGTAGATTATTTCTTCCTGTATTATTTTGCAAGTAAGTCTGTTTTAAATCATTATTTTGTTCCTCAAAAACTGGGTTCATCTTTATGTTGGAACTTTCTCTCTGTAGATTATGTCTTTCTTTATTATTTTGTCTGTAAACCTTCTTAAATCATTATTTTGTTCTTCAACTGGGTACCTTTTTATTTTGCAAGTTTCTCTCTCTCTCTCTGTAGATTATTTCTTTCTATATTATGTAATCTTTAATTAGCCATCGGAAGCTGTCCACGAGACAAGGCGTATGTATTGGAGTAGGGGGTATGTGTGTGTGTTGGTTGGTTGGTCGGCTAGTGGTTGTCTGGCCCCCTTGCCCCCGTCCGCGTGACTAATGTGTATTGTGTTGGTGTGTGTTCCAGGGCTGCTGAGCCTGCCGGGGCTGCAGGCGGTGGGAGCGAGGGGGCCGGGCGGTGCGGGGGCCATTGTCCGCCACGCGCACGTCACCTCCTCCACACACCCACACCACATGGCCGCCACAGGTCTGTCTCTGTCCCTGTCCCCCCTTTCCCTGTTCCTTTTCATCCCTATTTCTTTTTGTTTTACTTTAAACTTTTTATTTTATTTTACTTTAGCCACTTAGACCTATTAACTTGTTTTCAAGCTACCTAAATCACGGCCAGACATATGTAATGAAGTATGAGGTGTACCTGAGCTATTAACCTTGTGATGCTTTGTTATACAGTGCAACCCTCTTATAAAGTTCCCTCGTGAGAAGTTTTCATGCTTAAAAAGTTTTTTTTTTCATTCCCTGGTAAAAAAATTATTAGGGAACTTTATTGACTGAGCGTAGCAAAGTCTTAACTCAACCATCTATAAATTTGTTTGTATGTTCCGTTTCCATTTCAAGATGGTGCCTGTTTTAATGGTTCAGTAAAAAAAAAAGTTAAGTTTTCGTTTATTTTGACTTTTTTTTTTCAATATTGTGGTACCTACCTGCCTGAAGAAAGTTTAAAAAGGATTGTCCCATATTTGTAAATGGTCAAATAAATTTTATTTGATTAATTTAGGTTATTTTACAATCAATTTGCTACAAGTTCCAGAAGATACTCTCGGTATCATCCTGGTGTAAGATCACCATTCAGAATTGAATCTTTGTTTGAAATGGCTTTAGCCATGTTTAGTGACCAGATCTGAATAGCAGGTACTTCCCCGCCTTTCTCCACTCCATTTCCTTCCCACCCCCACTGCTCTCAGCATCACAACGTACCCTAATTGGGGATTCCATAGACTCACTGGCTCCAGAAGAGAGCATCTGGGACTCTTGTTCGGTATCGTTATAAAAAATAAAATAATATCTACCCTTCTCTTATCATTTCTTCTCACCTTTACACCATAAGACACAAATTGCCTAAAATCCCACTACATCCACTGCATCAAAAACTATAGCTAGACCGCAAGCATAAGAAGGTACACAGATGTTCATCTCTTGTCATGCGCAAAAAGGGCATGGTTTATTAATAGTTCACTAGCTCTCGTTGGTGGTTTGTGACATCCCACTCGCCGCCTACAAACTTCATCCTGGACAAAATTAGAGTTGGTTTTTGGTTAAACAATAATGGTCCATTACTCTTTCAGTTGACGGAGTAAACTACCTGACCAACCTGCAGCAAGCCGACGTGAACCTCAGAGGGCTGTTGAGCGCCACCTCCCCCTACAGCCAACAGCAGCAACAACAACAGCAACAACAACAACAGCAGCAGAGAGCGTTGCAGCAGGCCAGCCAGTACAGCCGACAGGCGCTGCAGGCAATGCAGAACTACCAAGGTACGTCAACTTAACAAATTACCTGACTGGACTCCAGCAATATCACTTACCAACTGGCGATGAATTCTAATCGGTTTAACACCTTTTGTATTAAAAACCAAATAACTGCGCAAACTCGCACTTGACAGTGTAGGAACTATTCTTAGTTTAAGAGTGTATAACCAGAGAAACCAGAAATATGTCATTTTTAAATCAGTGGTTAGACGTATTGACTCTTTTCCACAAAAAACTATAAATGGATTTCAAAAGATTGTTCTTTTATCTAGTAAACTTATGTTTTAGATTTTGAGAAAAAAAAAATATTTTTAGAATAATAAGGTTATACCATAGGTCGTTCGCAGATTTGTTCAATTTTCAAAAAAGTACATTTCTTATACAACACCCATTTCAAATCATATAATCATGCAGTAAAATAAATCAATACATTATCTGGTAAACGTATGTTTCAGAATTTTAATTTTAGTTTAAATAAAATTATTAAAAAATATATACGGACATGTGTTTCTTGACGAAAATTGGTCGGTTTGTGCATTTATTTGTGCACTTACAAACAAATATATTTCGGATTTTTTTACATACTTATTTTGCTAAGACGTTATTGACAAATCATAAATAATTTGATCGTAAAATAATTTCAGGAAGTATTTAATTTTAAATAATTTTGAACATCGCATTTTACCATTTTTATCGCAGCCCGTAAACACAAATTTCAGATTTCATTACGGGCCCAAACGCGGCCAGGAGAGCACGTCTTCGCGACGCTTTGAATAATAATATTTGGAAATGAAATTTGAAAACGAAATTTGAAATAAACACGAATTCCTTGATTCATGTTTGTTAAATCTACAGGGTTGCCCGAACGCAATTTTTCATGTTCATTGAATATTTTTATGCAAAAATTTTTATAATTTCGAATATTTTTTTTATTTTAAATTATTCTTGTGTGAATACCGCACAAGAGTCCCAACTGCTCCAAAATATTTTTTTGGGGTAAATCTTTTTTACGCACCTCGACACTTGGGGGTAAACTGGTGAATGGGTTACGAAAAGTGGTGATAGTTACGAAAAATGACATGCGAACGGTAATCAATGCGAACGGTGATCGATTGCTCGGCGGGTCGGGCCTTTACGCACGCTTGTTTTTCGTGTTATTGTTATATTGTTAATGGACTATTTGTCCGTAAATAAATAAATAAATTATATACAGCGGGTACCCGGCATGCGTTTCATGGGCACTGTAACCTCGCGGTCAACTAAACTGTTATGGTTCCATCACAAGTCCCGGGAATTATAATGCAAGCGCTTGCACTACATAACATTATATACAGCGGGTACCCGGCATGCGTTGCAAGGCCACTCAAAGAAAGAAAGGGTTTGTGCGCTTTAATTCTGTTTGTTGAAGTGCTTATTATTAATTATGCACACGAATAAATATTTCAAAATGCGACATTTTTTACAATCCAACTGAATATTACTCGTTTTTTTTCATGAATACCGCACAAGTCTGGAGCCAGTGGGACTATTGCATCCCCAATTTGGAGTATGTTGTAAGACTGAAGGTAGTGGGGAGAGGAAGGATATAGGGAAGAGGAAGGTGGGGAAGTACCTGGCTATTCAGATCTGACCACTAAACACGGCTAAAGCCATTTCAAGCAACGTTTCAATTCTTAATGGTGGTCTTACACCAGGGCGATACTGAGAGGATCTTCCACTCTAATGGTCGTAAAATACAATTGAAAAACAAAAAACCAAAATATTAAAAAGAATATAACAAATTGTTTATTCATGTAGCTATCTACTTAATACCTACTGTGTTTACGCATTTCACTTGTATCTATTTATGTTTATGCACTTCAATATACAAATTACAAATAACTACTAGGTACTAATTAAAATTCTGGAAGCGAGAATAGTAATATAAAGTAGTAATAGTAGCGGGTAGCCCTAGCTCGAGTGAACAAAACCCTCAAAACTCGGATTGCCGCGGAACGAAATTTAGTTCTGAAAACGCCCGCTCGCGAGCCCTGATGTGTTAGCGCTAGTGTCGGAATCGAAGTTGTCATGTGCTGGTTATTCACTCTTAATTTTAAATACTTGCAATATTCATTTAGTTGCCACACTGAAACGCACGCGCTTTGGACCGTGCTTCTGAATGAGATACCGATTTTGAAATAAACCGCCATTCTGTCTTGAACGTCAGTCGTAATAACATTGTTTCTCTTACGTACTTACCTCTGTGTTTCCAACCTTTTCTGCTTTTTTAACGAGCGACAGCGCAATTTAAAACTTTTTCCTCTGATTGCTCGTGATTTTTTGGAGATCATTTTGAATATTTTCCACCCACATTAAAAAAATCATATCTCCGAATTTTAATATGGAGACATATACAGTGAAACCCGAATTTTACGTCCCCAGATTTTACGTTTTCCCGCCAATTACGTGTAATTATTTCGGTCCCGATATATTTTAGTACATTTATACCCCCTTTTTACGTTTTTTTTCCCGCGATTTACGTCGAAAATATTCAAAATATGTGAGTTACGCGCGCTTGACACGGCCGAGCAGTGATTGGTCGGCAAACTGCGCGAAACGTGGTGATTGGCCGACATCTTTCCATTTTTAGCCGGCCGTGATTGGTCGGCGCACTGCTCGCAACGCGGCGATTGGCCGACATCTTTCAACTTTAGCCATGTGTAAAATGCTACAGCATCTGTCAGTTTGTTTATTTACGCATCTGTCATTTGGTTTTGACTCGATTTGTGATTTGAGACGCTTTTTTCCGACATTATTCGTGATAATCGTTTACACACAGTTTTTACGTTTCTTGTTTTGTTTTCGTTAAGTTAATTACGTTCGTAATGTCTCAACAAAGAAAAACTGTCAGTTCAGTGCGAGAAAAGGAACATTCTCGAAAAAGTTGATAAAACAAGTTGGTTAGTTTTAAATTGAGTCGGTTTACACTAGAATGTCGTATTTTTACTAATTTACTTCGTATATATGAATTTAAATGGCAGGCTGCGGCGGAAATCGGCTGCAAAAATTCGATTTACGAGGAAATTTATCATATTTTTAGAAATCAGCCGCGAAAATTTGATTTACGCGGAAATATATCGTATTTCAACGAATTTACTTAGAATATCTCTACCCCCAGTATTGAAGAAAAGAACATTTTATTTTTTATAAAAAAAAATCACATAGATTAGTTTGTTTTCTGTTCTAATTCTTTTTCAATCATGTATACACATTTAAAAGTTTTGTCTTGAAAGCAAACAATGCTGGAAAAATAGATTTTAAGACCCTCGATGTACTTTATTGCTTCTTCTTTTGTTGGAATAACATTTTTCTCTTCATATACATGATTATATTAATAAAAAATAAAATTTAAAGGGTTCTTTTGTTCAATTCACCAATATACATGATTAAATAAATAAAAAAACAAAATTTAAAATGTTCTTTTCTTCAATACCCCCCATTTACATTTTCCCTCCGTTTAGGTTTTTTTTTTTCGGTCCCTTAAAAAACGTAAAATAGGGGTTTCACTGTAAACTGATTATAGTTCTGTATAGCCAATGAATCCTCCTATCTTTTGTGGATAATCACATATTCGCAGGATTTATAAAAAAAATATTATAAAATCATAAACTTTCGTCCAAAAACTTTATTAAAAAAATTTGGTCCAATTTTGGACCGCTGTCAATCGCAGAAAAATAAAAGCGGTCCATATTTTGACTTTAGTCACTCTAGCGGGTAAATTTGGATGCCTAATAAAAGTTAATCTGTTAAAATATTAAGTCTCTTTACTTAAATGCATCCAGTTTGTAGTTGGAAATAGGATTGTAGAAATATATTATAAGATTGTACAGCTCGCTTGAGGCGATTTTTCACAAAAACGGCGCTGTACAAATCATCCAAATATTATATTTATTATTAATAATAGTATACACGGTGTCCGGAAACTCGTAGTACAAGCGGAAAACTGGTGAACCTACATCACATAGAGAACCCAAATAAACATAAAGACTTTTAATTTAAGCATTTTTAAATTTAAAATTTAAAAAAAAAATTATTTAAAAAAAATTTCGGCTTCTTTAGGGTTAACTCCTGTCGAAATGACAGTTCGAAGAAGCTACTCTAAAATGATTTATAAGTTGCTAAATGTCTTTTCGTGTCCATAGTTTATTTATTTTCATCTTACTAATTTATTCTCCCACCTCTTCTAAGCATTAAAATTATGGTTAATTAGCGTACCTATTTATTTTGTTAGCAGCCCGTCATCTCGTTCGAATGTTTTCCAAGCCAAAAACACAACACAAAAACAAACATTGTCGCCAATTTTTCAACTTTATCACAATTAATAATCAAGGACATTGGAGGTTATCCACCGCTTTCCCGCCCTGGTATTAAATAACAGATGGTTACTCCTTCAAGGCTCTCGCAAAGACTCTAATTTTTTTGAAAGAACGAATCTACATTTAAGTTTGAACGAATCTATACCTCCAGTGTCCCTGATTATTAGCTTTATTATTAGCGTATTAGATTATTAACAGGTGTTCAAACACTTATTATTAGCACAGGTATTTATTTCACACGCACAAGTAGTCCGCACGCTTCCAACCACACTCATATTTATTTACACAGGTACGTTGAACGAATCTAGACCTCTAGTGTCCCTCATTATTAGCATATTAGATTATTAACAGGTATTCACACACTTATTATTAGCATAGGTATTTATTTCACACGCACAAGTAGTCCGCACACTTCCAACCACACTCATATTTATTTACACAGGTACGTTGAACGAATCTAGACCTCTAGTGTCCCTGATTATTAGCATATTAGATTATTAACAGGTATTTCACATACTTATTATTAGCACATGTAGTTCGCACACTTCCAAGCAGTCATTTATTTACACAGGTACTTACAAAAACAAATCACAAAAACTGTTCAAAATTATCACCATTAAATTCCAAGCACAGTTGGGCCCGTCGAATGATCGATTGTTGAACTCTTCGAATCATATCTGGGTTAATTTTTAGCTGGTCAAAAGCGTCAATGATACGTAATCTTAACGTATCAACATCAGGACATTCTGTCTTGTATACTTTCCCTTTTACAAAACTCCACAAAAAAAAGTCCATTGGCGTCAGATCCGGTGACCTGGCTGGCCATGCGATAGGTCCAGCACGTCCTATCCACCGACCTTCGAACTCTTCATCGAGATATCTTCGAACTTGAAGCCCAAAATGAGGTGGAGCACCATCTTGCTGGAACCACAAATTCCTTATGGTTATTAGAGGTATATCTTCAAGAAGCTCCTGCAGCTCGTTCTGTAAAAAATGCAAATAAAGCTCTGAACTCATCCTTGCTGGAAGAAAACACGGCCCCAGCACTCTATCGCCAACCAACCCACCCCACACATTTAAGGACCACCGGTGTTGGAAATGTCTTGGCCGCTTTGCATGAGGATTGACATGTGCCCACTGGTGTTCATTTCGAGAGTTGAACATGCCATCTCGACTGAAGGTTGACTCGTCTGTCCAGAGAATATGATCGATAAATGCCACATTTTGCCTATCCATCTGAATAATCCATTCACAAAATTCTCTCCTATTGATATTATCCATGGGCATCAGCGCTTGGACACAACGGTAGTGGTACGGGTGTTGTCCATCATTCTTGAGGGTATCCCAGACTACCTGGTGTCGAATATTTAATTCTCTCCCAACGGATCGAACGCTTCGTCCTGGCTGTTGATAAAAACATCTTAATATGTTTTCTTCCATGCGTGGATTACGTAACGCTGGACGTCCAGTATCAGCCATGTTTGCCCGCATATTTCCCGTACGATGTAGTCTTCGTGCTAATCCATCGATAACCCTTCGATTTGGATGCCTCCGATGTGGGAATCTCTCCATGTATTCGATGGCGGCTCTGGTCGAGTTCCCGTTTGCTCGCCCTAGGCACATTAACATGTCATAATATTCGGCATTCGTGTATTCCATCTTAACACACAATAATTAATCACGTTTAAATTTTCAACACACGAGTAACACACTTTGTTTTAAATTTTGTTATGATGAAATGGTGTTTAATTAATCACGCACTAAGTTAAATATGAAGTACACGTTTAAATATGAAAATAACACACACTTTGTTTTAATGTTTGTTAAATAAAAGGGTATTTCATTAATCTGAAAATAACAAAAGGATTAGTTTTAAAGCTTGTTTAACGAAAGGGTATCGTACGCCGTTCAATAAGAAAAGATATCGTTCGACGACCACACCGGCCAGTCGCAAAAAACAAACTGAGAAAATTTGGTGCGAATACGCAATGCTGCGAACACACAAATGTCCGGTCAGTCTTATTAAATTTTCGCTGAACACTGGGAATATTATTTAATTTATTTTAGCAGTATAGGTATGATTGTTGCAGAGTTAATTAGTTAATTATTGCGGACATCAAAAAAAAAGAGGTATACCTTACAAGGGTATGAGGGGTGGGTAGGAATCTGAGAGTCAGTGTATCCAGGAGTGACGGACGCATGAATTCATTCCTCCCATGGCGGTGGAATATGATTAATAGTCCAGTCCGTAGAACACCATCGACTACTACTTAGACAAGTTTTTAGCCAAAAAGTCCCCGCCCCTACTTGCTGCCCCACCTGTGCCCCCCCCCAAACATGAAAGTGTACGGGTTTCGTAAATCGCGTCTATCTCAATTAATAAACAACATATCGGGTTGTAATTTTTTTAATCTCTTTGCTGTAACATTGTCTACAATTAATGTCCAGTTAAATTTCATCGTAACTTTTACCGTTTGTTTGTAATTCGTATGAAAAGGTAAATTTTTTTTTTTTTGGTACGTAATTTTACATTTTGTCACAGAACTTTTCAGGCCGACATTTTATGAAAAAAAAATTCCTACAAAGATTGTAGCCCTTTCTATGAGCTGTAAAATAATATAATTTTAATGTGTACTTTATGGCTAGGAAATGCCAGATATCAACCGTGAATGTTTAGTGCAACATCTCTGCATCGCTCCGCGGCAGCCGATTCATACCGCCAATTGATGTTAATACTCGTTAATTGTATTTTTTGTCAATTGTTTTAAATTTTAGTTTTACTGAAGAAGTGAAATTAGGCTTACGGGTATCAGTTCAAGATTTCAGCAACTAAAAATGCCATAGTATTTCAGTTTAAAATCTATAACTTTATTTATTGAATGGAAGTGTAAACTAGCTCCATTATGAATAACCCGCACTAACACGAGTATTTCACGTTCACGATTTGCACATAGCTTTTAGTGCACTAAAACAAACGAAATAATGACAAGACTAGAAGAAGTTATAATTACTTTGAAGTGAGAACTTCTTTAGCACCGTTGTGATTTGAACCTGTTTGAAACGAAAAAGCGACACTTAATAGAAGTAATAAGCAAACAACGAAAATTTTATTTAATTATTACTTTGAAGTGAAAACTTCTTTAGCACCGTTGTGATTTGAACCTGGTTGAAACGAAATAGCGACACTTAGGTAATAGAAATAATAAGCAAACGACGAAAAATTTATTTTGTAATTACTTTGAAGTGAAAACTTCTTTAGCACCGTTGTGATTGACATTAATTGTAGACAATATTACAGCAAAGAGAATACAAAAAATTGCAATCCGATATGTCGTTTAGTAATGGAGATAGACGTGATTTACGAAACCCTTACACTTTTCATGTTTGGTGGGGCACAGGGGGGGAAAGCAAGGGGGGGTAAGGGCGGGGACTTTTGGCTAAGCACTTGTCTGAATGATAGTAGTTGATGGGGAAAAAATTAGCTGTATACTATTTTTTTTCCATCTAATTATTACATTATTAAAAAAAATGATAATAACCTTGTTCACATTCGTTTCGAACACTACTGTAATACGAAGAACTAACACGGAACAGAAAAGCGGCCATCTTTATTTGTGTACGCGAGGATTATACGGATCCAAGTCAGAAATGAGTTTTTGATACAGACTTGAAACTTGAAGTAAATTATCATGTTTATCAGTGGCAGAAAGATGGAAGTCCTATTATGAAGAAAAAATAGGATCTTCAAAATTGCATATGGATGCAAGTACCATGATGCAACAACTATCTTAGAAGCAGAAAGGTGTACCATGGACTTTATTCCTTTCATAATACACCACATGTCATAACAAAATAGTCCACTTCATTTAGAGACAGTAGGTCTCAAGTTCATGTTTTTGTTTGACTCAAGTCAGCGTTTTTTTTTAAAACAATTATTTTTAATTTTCATTGTTAGTTTTTGGGGTGTTATGCCGTGTTGCGCTACCTCCTTTTATAGCCGACGTTTCGGACAGCGTTGCAGTGTCCATCATCAGGGCAGATCCGGTAGATCCGACGATGTCGTCGCTTTTTCGTTTCAACCAGGTTCAAATCACAACGGTGCTAAAGAAGTTTTCACTTCAAAGTTGTTACAAAATTAATTTTTCGTCATTTGCTTACTATTTCTTTTTTGTGTCGTTTGTTCGTTTCAAACAGGTTTAAATCACAACGGTGCTAAAGAAGTTTTCACTTCAAAGTTGTTACAAAATTAATTTTTCGTCGTTTGCTTACTATTTCTTTTTGGTGTCGCTCGTTCGTTTCAAACAGGTTTAAATCACAACGGTGCTAAAGAAGTTTTCACTTCAAAGTTGTAACAAAATTAATTTTTCGTCATTTGCTTACTATTTCTTTTTGGTGTCGCTTGTTCGTTTCAAACAGGTTTAAATCACAACGGTGCTAAAGAAGTTTTCACTTCAAAGTTGTTACAAAATTAATTTTTCGACGTTTGCTTACTATTTCTTTTTGGTGTCGCTCGTTCGTTTCAAACAGGTTTAAATCACAACGGTGCTAAAGAAGTTTTCACTTCAAAGTTGTTACAAAATTAATTTTTCGTCGTTTGCTTACTATTTCTTTTTGGTGTCGCTCGTTCGTTTCAAACAGGTTTAAATCACAACGGTGCTAAAGAAGTTTTCACTTCAAAGTTGTAACAAAATTAATTTTTCGTCATTTGCTTACTATTTCTTTTTGGTGTCGCTTGTTCGTTTCAAACAGGTTTAAATCACAACGGTGCTAAAGAAGTTTTCACTTCAAAGTTGTTACAAAATTAATTTTTCGACGTTTGCTTACTATTTCTTTTTGGTGTCGCTCGTTCGTTTCAAACAGGTTTAAATCACAACGGTGCTAAAGAAGTTTTCACTTCAAAGTTGTAACAAAATTAATTTTTCGTCATTTGCTTACTATTTCTTTTTGGTGTCGCTTGTTCGTTTCAAACAGGTTTAAATCACAACGGTGCTAAAGAAGTTTTCACTTCAAAGTTGTTACAAAATTAATTTTTCGACGTTTGCTTACTATTTCTTTTTGGTGTCGCTCGTTCGTTTCAAACAGGTTTAAATCACAACGGTGCTAAAGAAGTTTTCACTTCAAAGTTGTAACAAAATTAATTTTTCGTCATTTGCTTACTATTTCTTTTTTGTGTCGCTTGTTCGTTTCAAACAGGTTTAAATCACAACGGTGCTAAATAAGTTTTCACTTCAAAGTTGTTACAAAATTAATTTTTCGTCGTTTGCTTACTATTTCTTTTTGGTGTCGCTCGTTCGTTTCAAACAGGTTTAAATCACAACGGTGCTAAAGAAGTTTTCACTTCAAAGTTGTAACAAAATTAATTTTTCGTCATTTGCTTACTATTTCTTTTTGGTGTCGCTTGTTCGTTTCAAACAGGTTTAAATCACAACGGTGCTAAAGAAGATTTCACTTCAAAGTAATTATAACTTCTTCTAGTCTTGTCATTATTTCGTTAGATCTGCCCTGATGATGGACACTGCAACGCTGTCCGAAACGTCGGCAATAGAAGGAGGTAGCGCAACACGGCATAACACCCTAAAAACTAAAACGAAAATTCTTTTGGCCGTGAAAGTCTAAAAACTAATTATTTTTAAGGCTTTAAATTTCGTTTCATTTGCTCGTTTTTAAAACAAAACTAATTGATTTAATAATTAATTTTTTTTTCTCATCTATCAGCATGGATATCCGACGAAGTTATGAGACCATAGTTAGAGAAAAAATATTTTTTTGGCTCTCCTGAATATTTACCTTTTTGGACTTGCATCCGTATGCTTCTTGGGTACAGAATTAGGTTCGTGGGTCAAGGCCACACGACACTTTTTGCCGCCCGCGGTCATTTGACAAGCGTTGCTGTCTCGTTTTAGCAGCACTTTAAACAAACGAGACAGCGCTAGAATCCATCTCGTCGTGATTGGATCAGCATGCAGTCTCGTGCGCGAAATGTAGATCAGCTGTTGAACCGTGAAATGAGCAAACATTTTATTTTCATGTTGAATTAATTGATGGGCAATTTCAAAATTATGCTTTAAATACCGATTTATTTGTTTGGTTTTCTTTTAATTTGTTTTTATTAGTTAGGTACTATGATCGTCGGTAATAATTTACAAGAATTTGACCAAAAAAAAAATCAACTTCTGACTCGATTTTCTCGAAAACGAAAGCTCAAATCAAAAAAAGTTATACCACAAAATCGACTCCAAATGGGATGGGGAATCCCCAGTTTCCCGCTTGTACTACGAGTTTCCGGACACCTTGTATAATCTCTACCATAAGTAGTTTTCCCAGAAGAGCTTATTGAAATTATTTTTTTTTGCTTGTTCTAAATAAGTTACGTACTTGAAGTTGAAAAAACAGGTTAACTTTCAGGAAATCCATTTCATGACAGTATGTACATATTTATAATTTTGCAGGCGGTGCAGCATACGGACAGCCCCCCGCAGCGGGCGTATACGGGCAGCGAGTTGGGTCTGCGGGCGGGCCGGGTGCGCAGCGGCCACGCGCTCCCTCGCCGCATCCGCAGCAGCACCCGCAGCAGCAGCACGCAGCCGCCGTGTCGCTCCAGCAGCAGCTGCAGCTCCAGCAACAGCAGCAGCAGCAACACCAGATGCAGATGTTTCAGCAGCAGCAACATGCGGCTGCAGCAGCCGCCAAGTGGCACATCCCCCAGAGCGCCACTAATGGTGAGCATTCTAATATTAGCAGTACATTTCATAAGCAAAAAGGCAGCTGGAAATTTTCAATGGTCTCATTCTGATGTAAATTTTATTATTTAATAGGTTTGTTTGGTTTTGAAATGAAAATATGCATATTTCTACCTCTCCCTAACCACATCACCTTGCTGGAAAAACATATGAAATTTGGAACATTGGCAAGAAAAATAGCAAATTCAAGTGCATATGTTTTTTGAAAAACCGAAGAAGAATTGGGACTACCTTGGAAGCAAGTAATTGTTGGTGTTTTTCATGTACATAATCTCGTTTCACACTTATTCGTGTTGTGACGATAATTACCTCGAGGTATCGCAGTGGAACTATGTAACTGTATTTTGGTTATGTTGTGTGTTCCTTCACAGAGGTACAGTGGTAAGTGATTGGTTATCCTTTTTCCTTGTATCCCTAGTTTTTCCTATACATATTTTCACCCAATTCCAGCAAAAACCATTTCGTCTTGTTTCATTTTTTTTTTCATTTGTTTAGTATTTACAGTTCATTTCCAAGAGCGTCTTAAGCTGTAATTCGTAAGCAGTTTTGGATTCAACAAGGTTGATAAACATAAAAGGTCTCGTACATCAAAATATGACCATTGAAAATTTCCAGCTGCCTTTTTGCTTATGACAGCAGTACAGGTAAAATAGATATCGATAAAATAGAAAAAATAAATTGATAAATGTTGGCAAAATTTGTGCATTCGTGAAACATTGGTCTTGGCAGTATAACTGCATAGTCTGCCCAAGAAAAAGTGTTAGAACACCTCTTTAGGGGTATTCAAATGAATCTGAAAGTAAGGATAGGTTTTTATTCAAAATTAAAAAAAAAGCATTTGAAATACAAAATTATATTAGCACTAAAAATAACCTGAAAATAATGCTGGCTGGCAAAAGAGCTTGCTTATAAAATAGGTTGATGGTGTGATACCATTTTGAAGTTGGAGATTGAATGGCTTGCTGAAAACTTCTGGGTAGCTTCCAAAAAAGAAGCTCACATCATGAGATCGGGTCGTCTGGACAACAATGGTTTACAAACAAAAGGCCTGTCGTCCAAATGCAGAAAAAGTCGTCGATGACCGCTAATTCCAAAATCCTCCAGTCTATTCCAATGATGGATAGTGAATCCAAGATAGTTGATCACAATATTGACGTACACATATTAATATTCAAAGAGATGTGTTTGACATTTAGTTTAGCATTGTCAGCTGCAGTGTTATGTTTGTTTTGTGCATTAACCCAGTGTTGGCGCAGGTCAATACTTGGGAGGCGAGCAGCTGGGCGCGGGGGGGCCCGGGGGAGGGCTGATGGGAGGGCCCGGGGGGGTGGCGGGGGACTCCTTCAAGATCACCATTCGACAGCCCCAGCAGCCGGCGCGGCAGACGCCCGCCACCGTCACCTCAACCAACCCCAAGACACCCAGCCCCAACATGCATGTGAGTTCTTTTTTTTGTTCATTTCCAAAAAAAATCTTAAACACATTTATATTTTGACACCGTAGATGTTAAGGGAGCCGTGACAAAAACGATTAAAATCAATTAATTCCTTTCAATATTCAGTGGTCAAGAGATATAACACCCATAACTTCTTAAATACTTTTTTTTATGGGATGTGAAGGAGATGGGGAAGAGGAAGGTGGGGAAGTACCTGGCTATTCAGATTTAGTCACCAAACATGGCTAAGGCCATTTCAAGCAACGAGTATAAGTGCGAAATTGAATATAAGTAGGTGTCCTGGGAAAACCACTTAAGATAGATGTGTAGTGTTTTTATGAATACATAAACACATTATCTGGTGAGACGGTATGTACAATTTACGGAAATATAGTTTTGTAAAAAACAACTTATTGTTATTACGACAATAGTGTTAGCCGTCATATGGCGGGCCGCTTGGCATTTAGCTTGACATTCTAAGTGTTATTGGATTATAATTGGTTTTGTATGTTTCAGGGGATGAACGCCACTGACGCTGTCGCCAACAGCCTGGACAAGTTCTGCCAGGACTCGGTGAGCGACCTGATCGCCACCATCGCCAAGTTAGATAGCAATGGGGTACAGGTAACCATACATATTTCACACACATAACTTCCAGCACCTCACAGCTCACTCCCTTACTCCTGCATCCCCTCCATACTCCTTGGCTCCCGTGATGTCTGCATCCACATTTGACCTTTTAACCTTGCTGTTGCTAACAGGGGTAACCAGAATCTCTGAATTTACTATCCTTTACAAATTCAGGTTAACACTAGAAAGACCGCTGCCTTCATTTTTACAACAGCCCGATTAATTTGACAATATTTTGCTAAATTGTCATTGTATTCATTCGATTTTTTTTTACTTTCAAGATTTATGATTTAACAACTATCGTGAAAAAAAACAGTTACATATTGTATCTTATTTAATTTTTGAAATATAACGATTTATACCTACAATGACCGCCGCCGTCGATGTGACGATTCGAGCCATTAACCTGTAATTGGCCGGAGCCGCCAATTGGCGTCGTGTCTGCGTGCGGAAAAAAGTTCGAAAAAAATATTTTTGAATGCGATTTTTGACCCTTCTGTGTACAGGATTTGTATGAAGAACAAGGTCAGAATAGCTTGCCCAAATATCGTAGAAGATATAGCAACTTATTTCATTCACCTGGCAGCACCAGAATATTTGTAAATGATTTTTATCTGTGGAGTCGAAGTGTCAAATTTTGCCGCGATTAAATCTGATGCGGAATTCTTTACGAAAACATCGTAAAACCTATTAATTTATCAAATTAACGCAAGTAATGAAGTTTTAGTACATAGTTTATTGTTCTAGGAATGTGTTTCGGTCAATAAAATATACGAGAGCTTAAAATTAATTCACAAAACATTCATTTCAAAATTCAAAGTGATGCTTCGAAATTCAAAATTTTGGAAAAAAGAAGAAAAGGGTCGGTAAATGGTGGCAAATGACAGGTTAAGCTGAGTTTGTTTACAAGCTTTTTTTTCCAAGCTTGCAACGTACCCATTCCGCCTTGTTTATGATAGTACTAATATGTATGTCGTTTATGATAATACTAATATGTCATTTATGATAGTACTTGTATGTTTATGATTTCTTTCCTTCGGCTTTTATGATAGCCCTAGGATGTTTATGATTTACTTTCTTTCGGTGTTGCAAATCGTTCGAACTATATTAGTTGGTGTTAGTTGTCAGTAGGTGTCAGTTATTATTTGTGCCCCATGTTTGTCTCTGCACACGTACTTCAAGTCGTCAGATTTTTTTTCGTTGTGTTTTTGTAGATTATCTTCTAATTATTTTTGTAATAGTTTTATTGAAACTTGGAAACGTAATACCACATCAATATGAGGGCTCGTAGAGATCTTACCGAGTCAGATAAAATGGAAGAACTAGCAAGACTTTGCAGAGGATCAGTCAGATAAAGAATGTTGTGACAGCGATATTGATGACACCATTTTTGTTTCGGAGCCCAATATTTCTTCATCGGACGACCCAGAATCAGATGGAAGATCTTCACTGAATACCGACATTTGTTCCTAGAAACCTGATTTCAAGTCGTTGTAGTAGAGGTGCTACGATAAGAGGCGACTGTGGTGGGAGATCTACACAACTTGGAGGATGTTCCTTCGCAAGAGTAACAGATCTTCCGGAAATTGGAGATATCCAGGTTGCAGTTGACGGTACAGAATGGACATGTATATCACATACTCGGAGTACTTCCAGCCAGCAAGGACGTCGTAATCGACAAAATGTAATCAGGGAAGTTGCAGGCCTAACACCTTATGCGAAACTATATGTTGAAGACAATAAAGTTCTAACTGCTTGGCTATTATTCATCGATGAACCGACCCTTCGACATATCAAATTGTGTACCGAAACAGAAGCTTGTCGTCAGACAAACAATGATAATTGGAGCATGTCTTTGTAAGAGCTTGATGTATTTATTGCTGTTATATATGCTCGCAGGGCTTATAATGCTAGCCATCTAGATGTTGACTTATTATGGTCGACATTGTGGGGTCCCTCCGTATTCAAAGAAACTATGGGTAAGAACAGGTTAAAAGAAATTATGAAATATTTGCATTTTGACTTGCAAACTACGAGTTCTTCACAACTGGCAACTTATAAATTTGCACTAGCATCGGCAATTTGGGACAAGTTGAAAACTGTCAAGTGTGTTACATTCCTGGGGAAAATTTGAAGTGCAATGAACAACTATTTCCTAGTAAAACTCATTGCCTGTTTAAAGTAAACAAGCCTGACAAATTTGGAATAAAATATTGGCTTCTGGTGGACGTGGATATGAAATACCTGTGTAATGGATTTCCCTATTTAGGTAAAATGAAGAACGTACAAATATGTCATTGCTAGAATATGTAATATTGAAACTATTACAACCTTATCTCAAAAAGGGACGAAACATTACAACTGACAATTTTTTTACTTCATTGAAGCTGGCAGAGAAATTACGAGCCGAATAAACAAGTACTGTTGGGACGATGAGAAGGGCCAGAAGAGAAATACCAGCAGTTTGCAAAACCTTTTGTACTCCACGTTACGAATCATTTGTTTTGAAGGCAAGCAATGATATTACACTAACTGTTTATCAAGGAAAACCAAAGAAAAACGTAATGATATTGAGCAGTTCATCCGGATGTTCAATTTTGCGCCGGATCAATGAAAATTCCTGAAACGATTGAATTTTACAATTCTACCGATTATGGTTTCGATATTATTGACCAAATGGCTCGTAAATATTCAGTAAGAGCTGGAAGTAGGCGGTGGCCTGTGCACGTCTTTTACAACATACTAGATCTAGCTGCCATAAATGCATGGATAGTTTATAAAAAAATTACCAAAAAAAATATATCTCGCAACAATTTTATTTTACAGCTTGTTGGAGAACTAAGGGCAGAGTATGCAACACCCAGGGCTGATCCAGTAGTGTTTGGTCCTGAAGAACTAACAGAAGAGGAACCTGAAAATAAAACTTCTAAAAGACGACAGTGCCAAATTAATAAAAAATGCAAGAAAAACAGAACAAGTGATAAGTGTGATAATTGTAAGAAACCCGTTTGCGGAAAGTGCACCGGATATTATAAAAAAAAACATGTTTGTACTAAATGTGCAACTAATTAAATGAAGTAAATAATTTCAAAAATTATTGTTTTTTCATTTTATAAAACAAATATGTAATTATACCAAAGCCGCATCATTTTACACTAAAATGTCATCAGCCGTCAAAGTGACAGTCGTGGTCTTTAAAGGTATGGAGCAGTACCCGGTCTTTCTAGTGTTAAATGATAAAATGAGTGGGGTATCTTACTGACCCCTCACGGGAACCGAAGTTTTGTTTTGCATTTTAACTGGTCGGTGGTTAAAATATTAAATTTTAGTTAATTTGTGACGGTCACTTTGATATCCAACTATCCAAATACAGTAGAACCCCGATAATTAAAAAAGGCATAATTCATAATTTTTTTCAAAAACTTCCCAAGAAAAAAAAAAATTGTCCAAAAATTTCACAATTCTTTTTTGTGTATTTCGATTCTTGCGGAAATAAATCACATATTTTCATAAATCCGAACTGGCAGACAGCCGTGACAGGAAAAAGATGCAAAATGTCGATTTATACGGTTATATACATTATTTAAAAAGAGAAATATTCCTTAATCTTTTCCTGCAGCACAATTTTTAATTACCAGCACCAATTTCGTAATACCTATACTAACATGTGTGTTGTGTGTCAGAATGCAGTAAATGCTACCCGTGTAAAACCAATGTAAAACTCACTTGAGATTTTATGGTGTGAGGTATTGCGCTACACCAAATCTAAAAGCCCAAAGTATGTTAATTTTTTCTAATTATGTATACTGAAATACCGGTCCCTTAAGAGGACTGGAGCGCTCAACATTGTGGGCTACACAGCACGTACCCGAAAGATTTTAACCAGCGATTTCTGAGCATTTTTGGAGTAAGAAAATAAGTGCAGTTCAGACGCGGTAGAGTGAAACCTTCACCCACACAATCTCGACCAATAGAAGCCTCGAAAAGTGAGCTCATAATCAAAGCCGCCAATGTCGCCAACGCCGCAGCTTGATAGAGCGCAACGTTTTGTATGTAGGTAAGGTTTCATTCTATCTCATACTCTCGCAGGTTAAATCCTGCAGATCAGTGTTTCTTAAACTGTGGTCCGCGGACCCCTGGGGTCCGCAAATACATGTATGGGGGTCTGCGGTCTCATCTTTGGACCATTTAACAATAATAAATAAATAAATCAAAAGTCTTGTAATCGCTACACGTCTTCGTTTCGGATTATTTTCCAGTAACCGACAAAAAAATGCATATTAGACCCTTTCAACACAGATGTTACTGATATATCTGGCTTGACAACGGCACAGGAAAACCAATTCATAGAAAATCTTGTGATCAGCGTTTAAACTTAATTTCAAGGAAGCCTCTTTATCAAGTGTTTACATGAATGTTAAGAAAGATTATAAGGAAATATCAGAAGAAATACTGAAACATTTACTATTTTTCTCAACCACATACCTCTGTGAAAAAGTATTCTCTGCTCTTGTATATTATACTAAAAACAAATTCAGAAACAGATTACAACTGGAATCCGATTTGAGATTATAACTTAGTAGCAGACATGGGCAGATTCATTCCCAGGAGTGAATCGATTCAGTCTGATTCCCCCTGCCTTTTGAATTGATTCCTTTTATTCGTTCCTTTAATTCAATATATTCCTAAAAAAAAAAAAAAACCATATTTATATGTATACATAGATATATTTTCTAATACGCGGTTTTCACTTAAGAAAACTAAAGTATACATGAGAGGCTACGAAGCACCGCACAAAGAGGAGGCCGAAAGGCTACGAAAAACCGCACAAAGAGGAGACCGATAATACTATCTCATTCTCCCGCGGACTACATCCTTTAGATGCATGTGTTTGCCTCTTTTTATTGTCGTTATTTTTCGTTTCATCGAGTTTCAAATCACAACGGTGCTAAAGAAGTTTTCACTGCGCAAAGCACTCTTCTTAGGGTGAATTATGTCATTCTGAAAAATTGAAGGTACTAAAAACGAAGTTAATGAAATATTTTAATGTGTACTTATTTTGCAAAAAAAACAAATTTCGACAAGAAAAATGTATTTATATTAGGCTATCAATTAAATCTTAAAATGGAACAGTTTTTGTGGTTCACCCTAAAGTTTCACTAATTTTATCTTATTTATTAAACTTAAAATTGGTCTACTTCACGTGATCTAAACTTCCCACTACCTTCAGCCTCACAAAATATCCCAATTGGGGATGCCATAGTCTCATTAGCTCCAGACGGGAGCAGTTGGGAGTTGCGGTATTCACATAAAAAACATAGTATTATCGCGCTTTCATATATCCGATCCGGTCACGTGGAATAAGTTTCACTCAAATATATATTTTTAAATGCACTTACCTCAATGGTGAAATTAAACCGATGCGCCGAATAAAAACTAATTAAAAGTCTGAGCGACATGCGTCATACAATTTATTACAAATATAAAGGAATAAACCACTCGATCATCATGACGTATCACGGTCCGACAGCGACTGGTGTTTTGTTTACGGCTAGGTAGACAGATACCATATAAAGAATAATATAAATAAACATCGTTGTTTCTAAACGCATTGCATAATTTACGCACGTGTGAGGGAGAAAAAATATAGGATTAACTTTCGCTTTTAAAAGTTCAGGGTCCCGTGCAAGCTTCGCCCAAAGATGACGGCTTGGCCGCGCGGGAACTAACGACGAACCGATTCTCTGCGGGCATCAAGGAATGAATTAGGAACTTCTGACTAATAAGTGTCTTTTGTCTTGCTGCGACTTGAATAACTTGCATTCCGCGGACCTAATAATGACTCGATATCTTCAACAGATTAGAATTAAACTCGATCCGATGATCGACTCGATCCGTGGGACTTGTGATTTGGTACGACGACGTCACAAATGTTTTGATTCATTGAATAAGTGAAACAGAGATTGGGGTTGAGAATTGAACAGACTTGTAGGACTATGACGGTATTAGTTCATTTATGACTATGACGAACAGTGGGACTGGCGGGACGACTGTGAAATAGACGCGACACTCGGAATTCAGAATTACTTGACTTTTGGATGACTCGATCGCTCGTCGGTTCAGTTGGTTGGCGGTTTTATCGCTTGGGCTGGGGACGGGAACTCTCTGGCTTACGGGTTTTTTTGTATAGATTTACTACGCGGGATACTACACGTGATGGGCAATTTCGCAGCACGCGCCGCCTGTAGTAGGTTTACCTATCCGCGCAACGAATATCCAATATACACATTATTATTTTCTTACCTCAAAATAACATGAATTATTTAACTGTAAAATAAATTAATAGAAATTAAAAGAAATATGGTGCTGTTAAAAAATCGTAGGATGCAAGGCCAAGGGTAAGAAATAAAGATTTAATTCCTTTTGAAAATGAGAATAAGATTGAGTGTGTCACAAGATTGAATTTATTCATTTAATTCAATCATTCAATTTTGCCCACGTCTAGTAGCAACATCAACCCAAATATCACTAATTTAGTTGCAAAAAAACACCAACCTTCGCAATAATTAACCGTTAATTAATGTGAATGCTGGTGTTGCTGTTGTAGGTTGATTATTAACATTTTTTATAAAAAAAAACTTTTTTTTGTATTTGTAGTAGGTACTTACTAAAAAATATATCAGAGTGTGCAATTCACAGGCGGTAGAAGTGAAACCTTCAGAAAATTAAAGTGGACAAGTGTGGGGACGCTATGAAGCACCGCACAAAGAGGAGACCAATTATACTATCTCATTCTCTCACAGGCTAAATCCTATGGATGTATGTGTTTGTTTCTTTTTAGTGTCGCTATTTTTCGTTTCATCGAGTTTCAAATCACAACAGTGCTAAAAGAAGTTCTCACTTCAAAAATGGTTCGAAATTATTTGTTGGTTTTTTTATTGGGGGTCCTTGAAAATCGACTTTGATTTCCTAGGGGTCCGTGGCTGAAAAGGGTTAGAAAACGCTGCTGTAGATAATAATAATAATTGGAAAATTTGTATAGCGCAGTTTTTGTGAAAAATTACCTCTGGGGCGCTGTACAATTTATTAAGAATTTTTAGATTCTATCTAATTTTACTTTTTACAATTAAATATAGAAGCATACTTACCTGGTAGGTCACTTCCGATAAACACACTTTAATTAGAAAGTTTATGCTTGGAGAAGATACGGCTTTGCACGCGGAGGACATTATATTTAATACACTGGACATTGGAGATGTATATGTTTGTCTCAAACACTGGACATTGGAGATGTATATGTTTGTCTCTTTTTAGTGTCACTCGTTTCCGTTTCATAAAGTTTCAAATCGCAACAGTGCTAAAGAAATTTCACTTCAAAAAGTAGATGTCATTTTGCTGTCCGATGATATTTTTTTCTATTAAAAACAAAAATATATTTTTCAATCACACGTCGCCACTGATCCCACTCTTATTGCGACTATCCTATGTTGCGACAGGATCATGTGATATGCGCACTATTTCGTGTGTTACCGTGCTGCTGGAACGAGATGCAGTGTTTGTCAAGTGACCCGCTAGACAATAAACGCACTACTATCCCGACTGGTTGAACATGTGATGGAAAAATATTTTTAATTGTGAGATAATCAGTACTCACTTGTTGTTTTGTATATTGTCCAGGTGTTGGCTGAGAATTCTGCCTCTGGAGGGGCATCGGGTCGGGGCAGCGCGGGGGCCAAGGGCACCTCCCCTCTGGTCCACAGCAGTACTGACGACACTACCTCACTCCCCCTGACCAATCTCTCCGCTGGTATGTACCATTAATCTCTTTGTAGTTTCAAATAATTCATTAATTTAATTGTAAATTATCAGTTGGATAGTCCTGATATATTGCATTTTTACTAAATTTACTTAAAAACTGTATTTTCCAAAAATATATTATGTCAGCTATTTAACCCTTCAGTTTTTAAAATATTTTTACCTACAGCTCACAACGATAGTGAAATTTCGTGGAATATCAGAATGATTCCGGTGTATTTTAAATGTGCTATAATTTTGTAAGTTGTCTTAAGCTCCATGACAAAATTGCATTTTTTTTAAGTTTTAGGTTTTTTTTTGTAAATAAAATTGATATTAATTATTATTTTTAATTAGTAAACTAATGTTTAAGACAAGATTTTTATGCATAGCACAAAGGGTAACAATTATTATAAGCAATAATTATTAGCCTGAAACACTCATCAACATTGAAAAAATCTCCCGAGAAAAGATAATAAGCAAGATGTAATAAGCAGTAATTGTTGAATGAAACACTAGTACATATTGAATTATTTGGCGGGTGGGAGATAAGCCGACGTAGCTCAGTTGGTAGAGCAGTTGACCGGATATCAGAAGGACGTGGGTTCACGTCCCGTCGGCGGCATTTATCTTTTCTCGGGAGATTTTTTCAATGTTGATGAGTGTTTCAGGCTAATAATTATTGCTTATAATAATTGTTAAAATTGATATTGGTTCATCTGTAAAAAAAAATTTGGCTTTTGCTTTTTGACACATTTCACTTTATTTTTTTAGACATGACGGGATAGAGGATTATTTATTTCACTAATGCACAATCAAGCTATAGAAAATAAAAATCACGAATAATTCTTTCAACAAGTCTTTGCACGAAAACAAACGTGATAATGCAAAGTTGGAGATAAAATGTTGACAACAGTATGGTGCGATAACTACTAGTGTACTTTTGTAACATCGATACCTGCGCCTCTACCTGCGGTGAGGCGTAGTCCTGAACAAAATTCATCCATCCCTCGACCATAGCAGGTTTACAGCACCCTTGAGGTGATTTTTGACGAAAACAGCACTATATAAATTAGCCAAATATATTATTATTATTACTAAAGTATCGTGCGATATCTTTCAATCGTGATTCAAAACACTCGACATTGGAGTGCAAAGGGTTAAGAAAGTTATTTTTTAGTGTTCAGTTCCTAGCGTCTTGTACTAAATATATAATGTGTTGTAATTTGTGTAAACAGAAAAGACGGCCAGTGGTACGGGCACCGAGGGCAATGCGGCGGACCCCAACGAAGATTGGTGCGCCGTGTGCATGGACGGGGGGGAGCTGATGTGCTGTGACAAGTGTCCCAAGGTGTTCCACCAGTACTGCCACATACCCACCATAGACAAGCTGCCCGAGTGAGTACATCTTCATCTTCTTCATTCATATGTCAACACCCATCATGCATATTTACTTATCTTGCTTTACCCCTAATGCAGATGGACTTGGCTCACTTGACTATACCTTTTTATTAATTTCCCTTGGGGCCTTATCATCTTGGATGCTGTGTGAAGGGTCTGTTAGAAACTTTCTTAAGTTCATGCTATCCTTCTTCTTTCTGAAAAAGGATAGCATGAACTTCTTTCTGAAGAAGGATAATGGTGTCTCTTGTCCAATTTCCACTTTTCACTTTGCTTTGATTAACACAGTTCTAATTTTGAAGTTTTTTTACGGAATTCAAGATACTTGTCATAGAACACTGCTTTCACTTTCAGACTGTCAAGGCACTGAGCTTTTATCTTCATCAATATAGGTAGGGACAATGTGGGTAGGAATCACGAAAATGACAAGAATGATCCCTAACAAGGTCTTTTTGAGAAAAGTGAACATGGGTTATGAAAATACCCATGTTGTAGGAGGGAGGAATCACGGGAGTCGGAAAATCATTCCGCAGCCCGCCTGTTGAACACAGTTATAGATGCAATATAGTCATGGCCAGTGGCTGAGTTGGCAATGCGATTGGTTCTAATCCAGACGTCGTGAGTTCATTTCCTTGACTGGCTAAGTCCTCCATCACGACACGTACAACATTTTCCGCTTATTGTGGTGGTGGTAGGAGATTTTTAAATATTGTCAGGTTATTAAAAAAAATAAATGTGGCAAATTATTGTACACGCGTTTGGTGAGTTTCCTTGTCATGCACCGAATAAAATATTATAATATGATTAGCAAAACTATTTTTTTTTATTATTTATATAATACATAAAGTAGATATATTAAATAACCATATTAGGCGGCTGCCTGTTTCATGGTAACCAATGGAGTATAGTTACTTTGTATGAAATATGAAGTCTAGTGTAAACATATGGATTTAGTATAATAGATGATGCTAAAAATAAAAAGTAGAAAATAGAAAGGAGAAAAGAAGTAAATTAACATTAGATTATAAAAATGTACACAACTTCTTTTTATTTTTTTAATATTTTTATTTTTTTTATTTTTTATTATACAACAGATTATTATCCAATTACCGTACAATTTTCTCATTTTGACAGTCTTAACACCTAGGAAGATGATTATTATACAAAAAAATCTAAATGTGTGCATGCAAGCACCTATATTCATTCCTTTCCTATTAAATTTGAATACAGTAAAGTTGTACATTTTACAAATTTCCATGATTTATTTCCAGTGAGACGGAAAGCTGGCAATGTTTGCTGTGCGTCAACTTTGCGGACATAGCCGACATGTCCCCCGGGGAGAAGCGCACGGCGGGTCTGACGCAGCGCCACCAGAAGCTCATTGAGAGGATCGTGCTGGAACTGTACTGTCAGTACGAGACCAGTCTGCACTTCCGGGAGCCTGTATCCGAAGAGGTAACCACTCAAATGTAAAATAAGTGTGATGAATATCGATTTGAAAGATAACTGATGTCGCCAATTAAAATTTCATTAAAACCTAAGCCCCAAACCGGCCAATGAAATGAAATGAAGATTTCCTCTCTAAGACGCACTACTTAAGTCTCCAGTCGAAAGAAGGCGCTTGTAGTAACGGCTTGTAATATTAGACACATTTTTACTGACAGTCGATACTTCCTGGAATGCTATAAATTTTGTTTACCATACATACAACTACTGCCAGGGGCGGCACCGCGATCTTCTAAGCATACCACATGACAGAACAGAAATATTGGCTCAGCACAGCACGATATGAAGTGTGGTGCTGCGAAAACAGCATATCTGTTGATACTTTCAACATAATGTCTCATAAAATATTATATATATATATTTTGTAGAGGAAGGTAACGAATGTTGATTGTAATTTCAGAACACAGACTACCACAGCAAGATCCGGCGACCAATGGCGCTGGACACTATCCGCCTGAAGCTGCAACCCGCCAACCCCGCCCAATACACGCACGTCTCACAACTGGTGGCCGATTGCCGCCTCATGTTCGCCAACGCGTATCTCTACAACCCTGTGAGTTGATCTTCGTCACCTTCAAACCTTGAACTTTTTTTATTATTATTGATACCCAAATGGTCTTATTAACTCTCCTAAGCAGTAAGCACCTACTTTTCATTAACCTTACCGCACCTGAGGGGGTAATCATGTCCCCCAAACGAGAGAGATCTTTGGGAATACAGACTGTCAATATCTTTTAATAAAATCGTTGATGCGTGATCTGACTTGGTTGAAGATCCAAGACTTGCTTTCTGATTTATATTTCAAATAACCACGGGAACGATTTCAGTCGAAAAATGGACCACTTTTATTTTTCTGCGATTGATTTCGGTCCAAAAATGGACCAGATTTTCCTACCATTGGTAAAACATTTATTGTAATTATTTAAAACATTCCCTTGGCCAGCCGTTTATGTTAACACAAAGTTATTGAAAAGCTTTATCTATTATGACCATAGATGTCGCAAATACGAACTTCGTAGACTATTTTTGAACAATGTTAAAGATAAATTTTAAAATTATTTTTTTCCCGCTTAGTTTTTGAACAACTGTTTATGGATAAAATTAAGTTCTTTTCCTGTAGATATGCACCTTTCATTATCAAATATACCACAGACATACAGAAACTGAAAATATTCAATGTTGACCCGAATAAGTATCCTTCACGGCAGTTTCAATTAAAAATACCCAGGATTTGCGTGATTATAAACTTTACGATTTTTTTATATTTTTTTTATAAATCTTACAAATTTGAGATAAACAGTTAAATACAGGATAATTCATTGTCTATATAAAGCACTATAACAAGTTTTTATGTCTCCCATGTTAAAATTCGAAGGTATGATTTTTTTAATGTTGGCAAAAAATAAAAAAAAATGACCTTCTGGGAAATCTCAAGCAAACGAGGCAAATTTATTTATTTCTCGTGATCGCTCTCGTGGATAATTTGTGTTCTGTCTAATGGCCAGTTGAAGCGCATTGTATTTACAAAGTATCGAAAGGAACATGTAAGTGACTGTGCCCTTTTGTTTCGAGTATTTTGAGCAATTTGAACATTGTTGATTCAATTTGAACAAAAGCAGTTCAGTGTTTGAAGAGGTATTCTAATATGTTTTTGGCATAAGGTTGCATAATGTCCAAAACACAGATTCTCCTAAAGATTTCATCCGAACTTCTTGTGATCGGTACTTTTAGAATAATCTTTATAATTAGTTGCAGTATATAATGATAAATTAAAAATGTCAAAATCGAGCCATGCAGGGCAGGTGTCTGACCTGATTTATTGAGCGGTGTAGGGGTTAATAACTAGGTTTACCGCCAGCTATCTGAAGTTTCAGCACTCAGTTTTTTCTTGAGAAACAATAATTGCTTATACTTTTTTTTTTTCTTATAGCCTGACTCCGTAGTCTACAAAGACGCCAAACGCCTCGAAGAATTCTTTGACCAGCAACTAGAAAAATGGCTGCCGGAATACACGTACAACTGTAAATCGGGCACCCTCCTCGACGAGGACCAGAGCCAGTCCCTGCAGCAAGCCAAGCGACCGCGTCTCGCCTCGCACCACTCCACCAACAGCATCACCATAGACTGACAGTTGGCCGCGCCGACCCCATCGGCACCCCCTGCTACCAACGACAGTGATGTCATGGCCGACATTTCCGCCGGCACCCCTGGCTCCATCGGCACGGTCGGCACCATCGCCACTATCGGCTCCGACGGCGTGGTGCCGTGTGCCCCGGGGCAGTACTGACTACGAGAATACCCCAAGAGGTCCGCCCCCACCTACCAGAAAAACTACATGAATTGGCCCTTTTGGTTTTGACTTGGACTCGCGTTGTTATTGTTGACATTTCACGGATGCTACTATCCTTATAAAAGTATAAACAGGTGGACATTGTGAACTTTATTACCGTTATTACATCATTCTGACTACAGGTTTAATTAAGTTACATCTGTCAAATTATATGAAATACATCAACAACAATCCATCAAGCAGTTTTGCACAAATGGAGACTATTTGAATCCCGGAAACTTAAAAGGGTGTAAGTGCCATTTACAAAAAAGGAGATAGACGGGAATTTAAAGTACGCTCAAACATTCAAAGAAAACGCATTTACCTATCATTAATTTAAATACCCGTCTACTTCTTTTTTGTAAATGGCACTTACACCCTTTCTAAGTTTCCGGTATTCATTTGAGATGCATAGTGAAACTGGTTTCCTAATATGACAATTTTGTTTTAAAAAAAATCCTGTATTCATTTACTGATGTATGTTTATGGCATTTTGGGCTGACTTTATGTGACAACGGTTTGCTATAGACCATAGGTTCTCAATGTGGGCGATAACGCCCCCTTGGGGGCGTTTTAGATCTTCAGGGGGGCGGTAGAAGACCAGGTGAAATTTGGGGGGTGTTTCAGACTTTCTGGGGGGCGGTAAGAGACCCAGAGAAACCCATCCCACCCCATTAGGGGCCATCCATAAATTACGTCACACCTTAAAATATTTTCCCTATCCCATTACTGTTGTGACAAAAGTAAACCCATCGTGATATCCCATTGTGCCCCCTCTGTCGTGGTATCCCGTTAAGCCCCCTCTGTTGTGGCAAATTTAATCCTGTCCCATTACGCCCCCTCCGTTCAGTTTCGAGTTAGGGGCGGTAGAAAGAAAAATATTCTAAAAGTGGGCGGTGGGCAAAAAAAGGTTGAGAATCTATGCTATAGTCGATTGATAGTTTTTATAAATTTGGATAAAAACATCACGAGGCTTCTGAGTTAATTTATTAATACAATTGTTATAAACTAATTCATTTTAACGAGATGTATAAAAAGATAAATTAATTAAAATTATCTCTTTTGTTTGTAGTGTTTAGGAAAAAACACTATTTTGGTTTAATTCACGTGTTATGTGTGTGAAGTTTACTGGTTTCACGGGGCAGACCTTTACGGGCGACATTTAAATTATTTATTATTATAATGTATGTATTGTGAAGAAGGATTTTGATGACAAATATTACTTGTTGTGAAATGAAGATGGCCAAATCCACGGTGCTGTAAATTGGGATGAGCAACTTGTTTTAGGAGTTGATTTATTAATATTGTTATACAGTAACACCCTGAGTACGTAAAAATGAAAATCTCAAAATTTAAAGAAAATAATTCTGAAACAGCTGCATTCAATTTTACACTCAATTTTATTTCAAATATCCAATACTCAAGCGCGTTTTGTAAATTCTAACACTTGGAATGTGTTACAAATCAAAATTTACATTGCGGAACTAGTTAAGCATAAGTTGTTTCATGAAATTAGTTGTACTGTTACGTGTAAACATATAGTTTCATCACACATGCGTTAGTTGTGTGCCTCAAAATTAGGATTGTGCAAAATTACAGCACTGCTAGTGGCATGCAACTAATTGCGCAGTGTAAAAACGTGATGCAACTAGTGTCGCGAAAACATACTGCTTTGCCATCCGTGATAAGCACTTCTAAGTAGAATCTAAGATATCGTATCACATTATATTAACTCGTTGACTGTTGCTAAATAGTACTAAATACAGTGAAACCCTCTTAAGAAGTTTTCCAAGGGACCGGAAAAAACAAACTTCTTAAGCGGGAAAACCTTATATGTGGGAAAAATTGGGTCAATATTGAGCCGAGGGACTGAAAAAACCAAACTTCTTAAACCACGAAACGTCTTAAGAGAGAACTTCTTAAGAGGGTTTCACTGTACGACCTATTTTAAATTGAAGTTATGTAAAGGCATTACTTACCAAACTGGGGGTGTTACTGTACATGCTTTGTTTTGATATAAAGACACGGGCGGTTTATAGTCAAATGTCTATTCCTAGTTTGCAATGTTCTCTAGACGAGTTGAATTATCATTGTAAAAATAATATGGATTTTATTATGTTTAATTATTTATGTGCATGTGTACTGATTTAACTGACTGTTGATGAGGAGGAAAACTTGCTTTTGTACTACAGTGAAACCCTCTTATAAGGTTTTCCAAGGGACGGAAAAAAATACTTAGGTACGGAAACTTCTTATGTGGGAACTTGTGTAGATTTCACTGTATTGAATAATTTGTGACCCTCGGAAGGCATGGAATTTAGTATGCTTGGCCACGAGACGAAATAAAGTTTTTAACTTTATTGCATCACAGTTTTAACAAACTATAGTGAAAATCTCTTGCACGGTTTTCCAAGAGATCGAAAAAATACTTCTTTTGTTGAAAAACGATATGTGTAAATGGAAATTTTAAATTTTTGTCTTCAAAGGGTGAGATAACTAAACTACTTTTTAACCCCTCCAGGCTTATTTGTTTGCTTTTGGGAACAATTCTCAAAGAAATCATTGTGACTCCTTTACTATCATGGTGAGAAATATGATCTAAATGATGTTAGAAAGAGAAAACACAACACTTTACATTCAAATCTAAAAGTTAACGAAAAAATACTGAATAGTACACCTTTATGAAACCAAAGTTTCCGATCGCAATTTTAAAAAATATATGAATTTTGGAAAAATTTTATTAATTATTTTTACAAGAAATTACGTTTACAGTACATTTGTCTAATAAAATATGTATTTGTTTTAATTATTTTTTTCATTATCAGTAATTTTAGTTAGAAAAAACATAAGGTGAGCCATTTTTAAAACTTTTTTATGTTTGCATTCAAAATTTTTGTATTTAAAAAATTGTGTTTATTTCAAATTGTAAAAATTGAAAGTGCATTTTATCACCCTTCCATTACTCCATTGAAATACTCCATTTATTTGGGTTTTAGTGCAAAGCGGAAATATTTGGACTTAACGAAATATGCCCGAGGCCTGAGGGGTTAAGCGTGAAAACTTCTTACTTGGGATCCAGATACAGTAAAACCCTCTTAAGAAGTTTTCCAAGGGACCGGAAAAAAACAAACTTCTTAAGTAGGAAAACCTTATATGAAAACCAAACTTCTTAAGCCACAAAACTTCTTAAGAGGGTTTCACTGTATGTGTGGATTTCACTGTAGTTCTACAAAATAAAGAATTAACTATTTATGTACTGTCTTATGTATTTATGTACAAATCAAGATGGAGTTTATATCGAATGTGTGGAGGTTTTTACACAATTAACTTTTTAAGTATTGTTTTCATTGTGGTACTTATTATTACCTTGTAAATGCCTTTTTATTCATTTATTGTATTTTACATGCATGAGGTGTTGAAAATATCATGATTATGTATTTACAAAATAACTTTGCATCTCTATACTTAACATATTTTTTATTAGACTTTTGATTGCATAGACTGCAACAGATTCCAAAATATTTTTCAGAGAATGGATTGTGTTGCATCACTGTAATGATATAATATGTTATATAGTATAATATATGCCAGACTTAGGTGGTTTACATTATTAAAACAAGACAAATCTCACAGTTAATAATATTTGCAATAATAAATGGTGTAAAAATATTAGCAACAAATTGATAGATATTACGTGTAAATATAGGATGCTGGTATGTCAGTATGTTATATGCTGTGGAAATTCTGATAACCAATATTGATTGACGTAGTAAACGCTATCATAATTGGTTGCCAGAATTACATTTTCTGTGTAAAATATACAGTGAAACCCTCTTAATAAGTTTTCCAAGAGATCAAAGAAAAAAAAACTTAAGCGGGATAACCTTATACATGGGATAATTGGGCCATTCAGTCTTCAAGGTCTGAAAAAAAACACTACTTAAGCAGGAAAGCTTCTTAAGAGGGTTTCACTGTATCATTAAAAATTTTAGATGAAAAATTACTCGATAAAATAAGGTTCCTTAAAAAATACAAAACTAGGTGTTATATTTAAAGAATACAGTAATTTTATACAAGATCAGTGCAATGCATTTTGTGTATGTATAAATCGGATATTTTAATAAGTAACTCTTTAATTTACGCTTTGTTGCCTGATCCAAAATGTAGCCAAAACACATTCTTATTAGTATTATAGCTAATATTATCATCATCATCATCCACTGAACTTACTAAACTCACTACTTCTGTTAATTTTAATGCCATCAAACATAATTGCATAATATACAAATTTACGACTTAATTTAATCTTCAAGATATCTACATTGAAACCCTCTTTAGAAGTTCTCTCATTTGTTGAAGTGGGTGTAAGACAGTATTATCGATACTTAAATCATATTTTCATATAATACATTGTCAAAATCTCACCCTCAGGAGCAGAGCTCTTGCAAATTTAGGAATATAATATCATTGTCTTTACTTTAGATAGATGTGATGATCTCTAAAAATACATTATGTAATACGTATGAATCTGAATAATTGAAAGATCCCGAGCAAGTGTCCGTTGGTACGCGGACGTATCGTATCATCTAATACAACAAATAAATAATGAATAGTTAAATAATATTATGTATTCAAATTATCGTTTTAAGTTAGTAGCACCATTATTAGGATAATTTTTACTTGTATGTATACGTTAAATTAAACATCACCCCTTGGTTTATGTTATCACTTTTTAACTGTGCGCTTTTGGGAAATGTAAACTAAATTATGTAATGTTACATTATTGTTAAGTTATAAACAATCATATTGTAGATTACTTTTATACTTCTTAAATATATTTTATGATTAATTATGAAAAATTCGTTCTAGGTTGTTATTTTCAACTGTTGTAAATAGATCAATACAATATTATACAGAACTCTAAAGTTTTTATGACTTTCAAATTGAATATATCCTTCCATTTTCTCTCCTCTGAATTTCCTACTTCTCTCCTCTTTAGCTGAGTCGATATTAACCGCCCTACCTTTATTCAAAAAGTAGGTAAAAAAACATTGGGTTTTTTTAAACGGTTGTATAAACCGCGCCACTTGCGTAGAGAGTACTACTGACTAGCGGTGTGACTTGTACGGGAGAGACGAAAATACCCGAACATATCCATTAACGATACGAACGTTTTATGGGTTTCGGGTAAAGTTATTTTTGGATTACGGGATTTACCTACTTACCTTTTTGGGATACGGCTTGTTTCGTTGGGCCGACAATATAGCGGACGCATCACGCACGTTCGTAGGGGTAGGGTGGTTAAAGAACTGAGAGAATAGTTGATCATTGCAATTAGTCCAGTAACTTTATACATCACAGTATGCGTTAAATCCGGTAGTTCTGATTTTTTGCAGGGTTGTTTATAATGTTGGCCTTATGAATAATCCAAGTTTTTGACCTCGACCGCCGAACGCAACTTTGTCAAAAATCGGAAAAACCGCGAAAAAATCGTAATTTTTTCAAATTTTTCCGATTATAACCCTAAAGGACTAGTTTTTAAAAAAACTTTTTTATGACGTTTTTAAAGAAAACTAAATGTTCTACAAAATGATACTATAATTGTCTCTGTAGACCCAATAGTTTTTGAGATTAAGCCTTTCAAAGTTTGTGACCTCGAGCGCAAACCGCGAAAAAATCGATTTTTTTTTCAAATTTTGGCGATTATAACCCTAAAGGACTAGTTTTAGAAAAAACTTTTGTAAGATGTTTTTAAAGTAGACTACATTTGCTACAATATAATACTAGAACTGTCTCTGTAGACCTAATAGTTTCCGAGATTGAGCCTTTCAAAATTTATCATTTTTTTTGAACTTCGTAATTTTTTGCAATTCTGTCTTTCTGAATGAATTTTGACCCTGATTATTCTATCGAAGCCCTGTACTTTTATGATGGGATGATGATGAATAAGCAAGCTACGAAAAATTAAGTAAAAAAAAGTATTTTCTTTTTATTTTTTTATTTATTTAAAAAAAGATAAGTATAACAAAAATTAATAAGTTTATTTGTTAGGAGACTGAGTAATATTCAAAATCAAAACACTAAATTAATTTAGCCCTCTTGGAAGGTCCCGGTCGAGATTCGTCCGTATCTGGATGGCATATCCCCATCAGGAGATGGTTATGAATCGTCGACGTCTTGTGCCCACAAGTCATCCTCCATTTCGGCATCGGACAGATCGTCGCCTTCTGGGATATGTATTACTTCAACATCGGGTATATTGTCACAAGAGGCCCCGCTACAGTGCCTGCAGACTAATGAGCATTTTAATCCTGCCTTCCTGCAGCTGCACGAGTTCCCACAACCCTTCTAGCAGCCGCAAGAAATCATCTGCAACAGGTATTGTGGGGCTGCATCTCTGGTTATCATTTTGGGGTTGAGGTCTTGTGGCGTGGATATCCACCCCCAGGAGAAAGGGTTCAGTGTGACTCCCAACCACGCCTGAACCTGTAAGAAGATTGTACATGAGAATAGAAAATGATGAATGATATGTAACTGATGCAAGGACAAATTTTTACCTGATGGTATGTCCGCAAGGAGTGAAATCGAGCAGAGTCTCGTGTAGGAGGTAACCTGGCTAGATTAAAGCTGTTTTTCGTCGCAGCCCTGGCGAATAGTTGGTACCGCAGCTCGTCAAGGTTATGGGTGTTGGGGTTGCCTCCGTATAGAGCAATTATGACTCGTTCTCCTGCTGCTGCTATATCGTCAGGTTGGTGTCAAGAAAAATCGCGGCTTGCTTTTGAACGTCCGGATTTTTTTCGACTATGGACATCATTTGTATCTTTCCTAAGCCAAAGAAGCTGGATGTCGAGTCACAACCACTAAAGGCATGGATGAAGAGGAAAAGCTCTGTTTGTAAGGAATGAAGGGTGCTGTGCAAACCATATACAGAGTTTTTTTAGTATCTGATTCATCTCTGGTGACACGAGATGGTCGCCTGTCAACATGTATTCCAGCATCGCTTTTTCAAAATCCTCTTTGAAAACAGGGCTTTTCCTCTTCATCCATGTCTTTAGTGGTTGCAAGCCGAGATTTTTCTCGACACCAACTCTACACCTGACGATATAGCAGCAGCAGGAGAACGAGTCATAATTGCTCTATACGGAGGCAACCCCAACACCCATAACCTTGACGAGCTGCGGTACCAACTATTCGCCAGGGCTGCGACGAAAAACAGCTTTAATCTAGCCAGGTTACCTCCTACACGAGACTCTGCTCGATTTTACTCCTTGCGGACATACCATCAGGTAAAAATTTGTCCTTGCATAAGTTACATATCATTCATCATTTTCTATTCTCATGTACAATCTTCTTACAGGTTCAGGCGTGGTTGGGAGTCACACTGAACCCTTTCTCCTGGGGGTGGATATCCACGCCACAAGACCTCAACCCCAAAATGATAACCAGAGATGCAGCCCCACAACACCTCTTGCGGATGATTTATTGCGGCTGCACGAAGGGTTGTGGGAACGCGTGCAGCTGCAGGAAGGCAGGATTAAAATGCTCATCAGTCTGCAGGCACTGTAGCGGGGCCTCTTGTGACAATATACCCGATGTTGAAGTATCCAGAAGGCGAATAACATATCCCAGAAGGCGACGATCTGTCCGATGTCGAAATGGAGGATGACTTGTGGGCACAAGACGTCGACGATTCATCACCATCTCCTGATGGGGATATGCCATCCAGATACGGACGAACCTCAACCGGGACCTTCCAAGAGGGCTAAATTAATTTAATGTTTTGATTTTGAATATTAATCAGTCTCCTAACAAATAAACTTAATAATTTTTTTTGTACTTATTTTTTTTTAAATAAATAAAAAAATAAAAAGAAAATACTATTTTTTTACTTAATTTTTCGTAGCTTGCTTATTCATCATCATCCCATCATAAAAGTACAGGGCTTCGATAGAATAATCAGGGTCAAAATTCATTCAGAAAGACAGAATTGCAAAAAATTACGAAGTTCGAAAAAAATTATTAATTTTGAAAGGCTCAATCTCGGAAACTATTAGGTCTACAGAGACAGTTCTAGTATTATATTGTAGCAAATGTAGTCTACTTTAAAAACATCTTACAAAAGTTTTTTCTAAAACTAGTCCTTTAGGGTTATAATCGCCAAAATTTGAAAAAAAAAATCGATTTTTTCGCGGTTTGCGCTCGAGGTCACAAACTTTGAAAGGCTTAATCTCAAAAAATATTGGGTCTACAGAGACAATTATAGTATCATTTTGTAGAAAATTTAGTTTACTTTAAAAACGTCATAAAAAAGTTTTTTTTAAAACTAGTCCTTTAGGGTTATAATCGGCAAAATTTGAAAAAATGACGATTTTTTCGTGGTTTTTCCGATTTTTGACAAAGTTGCGTTCGGCGGTCGAGGTCAAAAACTTGGATTATTCATTAGGCCAATATTATAAACAAGCCTGCAAAAAATCAGAACTACCGGATTTAACGCACACTACCCCATACATTCAGGCGACAAAGTTACTGGACTAAATGGTTAGTTTAACAGACCGATTCATGCTCGGAGTTATTGTTCCACAATGTCACATGCGGGTAATTTGGGCACATATTTGTCATATAGGATAGGTATGGATAGTAGGTTGGATGGAGGAAGATAGATGTACATAATTGCATCAACAGTGTCCCGTCCTAACCACCGAAATATCCCGCAGTCATGAAATGAACTAGCTCAGGCATGAGGGCTCCATCGGATTCATAGTTAAGTTTACCTCTCAGAAGTTGGAGCCATTGTATACAGGGCCTGTACAAATTGCAAAATATTTCACAGACACGTCTTCCACGACTTAGGGTTCGAAATAATAATTTAGACTCCTTCAACAGAAGCAACCTTCACATCAAACCTTTCATTTATATACTTGGTCTTAGTGATGACCAGCTAAGAAGACACAGGGGCTCCATCGAAGTCAAGAGTTAAATTGGCCCCTCAAAAGCTGGGCGTACTGTACAGAGTCTGCGTATGAAGTACACAACTGTTGATCCTGCACAAACACAATTTAGCTTATAGCAAATAAATGAAACTGAAACTGCAGAAACCGTTTGAAAGATTCCCCGATGGTAGCATAATAGGATTTAACCTGCGAGAGAATGGGATAGTAAAATCAGTCTCCTCTGTGTGCGGTGCTTCGTAGCCTCCCCACTCTTGCCTACTTTAGTTTACTGGAGGTTTCACTTTTACCGCGTGTGAAACAATTTTTTTTAGAATGAATTAATCATACATTTACATAATTTAAGTTTAACCACTCAGCAACGTAAGCAGATATACATGTTAATATGACAATAGCAGTATGTTTCCACAGAAATCTTTATAACTCCGTTATTGTTCTAGTGACATCCCTAAAAAAAAAGTAAAAGGTCGATAATAAATCAAGCTTGCCATCCCTATTCAAGTTGTCCATAGAAATATATAAAAAGACCTATTCTGTCAGATACACGGTTGATACTGGTTAATTTATGGTTGATACATATTTTACCCGCTAAATCATCTATGGGCCACTAGACATTGTTAATTTTTATTAAATATTCTTGTATGAAATGATAAAAAAGTGAAGATAGAATAAGTATTGTTTTTTACATAATCCATGATTTTAATACCGTTTTCACATAAAAACATCATGTGAGTCATTTTTACATTTTTTGAATGTTTGCATTCTAAATTTTAATATTTACAAATGTTAATATTTATTTGTAATATAACAATTTGAAATCTTATTTCGTAACCTTTCAAAAACTTTTTTTAGTATTCGGCTACGTTCAGAAATGTTTCATTTATAGTGCTTTAATTGTTAAGCGGAAATAACACAAAGTTTTCGTAAATCTGTCATTTCGTTTAAGATGTAAAAAGTGCATATTCGCGATAGATCGGAGTGGTTAAACTTGTTTTCGTCTGGGGGTTAACACTAGAAGTTCCTTTTTATAATTTGATTTAGGTACTAGAAAGTACTCTATAATGTCCCTTATTTAAATGCTTTGAATAAGAAGTTCAGGTTCTCCAGATTGACGAAACAATGACCTACCCAATATAGAAGACCAAAAATCGTTTCAGAGTTTTTTACATCAAGAAATCGATAAACAATCTTCATTAATTGGAGATTTACAAATTTGACATAGGCACCTCTAGCATTAAGTCCCAGGTACATTATTCTCATTTTATTTCTTTTGGTAATTCGCCGTAATTACTTCGTACAATAAGGACTTTTGAATCTGGGTTTTTGTTTTGGGAGGGGACTTTATTTAATTTCTTTTCCTCGTTTCATATGTGTGTTATTTGTGCTGAAGGTTTTAACTTTTTCTTATAAATTCAATTGATGTATGTGGCCATTAATTATTTTGTAGATAAAAATGTAGAATTGATGTAAATAATTGTTTAATTGACAAGATATTTATCACTCCTTCAACATTTCCTTGATTTTCATACATCTATTTTTCTTCAGTATAAATTCTCGTAGGTCTATTTTATATTTTTTCTTTATTCATTGCATATTATGGTTACATTATTTGTGGATTTTTCGACCACCATGCTAGGCTGATGCCCGTGTTATAGTGGTCGATTTTACATATACATAGCGCAATAACAATCTAGAAGCCATAATGTAAGAGAACATAAAGGATTATAAAATAATAATATCAAAAATATAGATTTAAGTAACAAAGAATAGAAATGAGTATAAAATAACATAAATATAGTAGGAAAGAATATGAAAATCATAGTATATTGTAGCAGGTAGCTACTGCTGCACTTCAAATTGTCAACAAACCCTCAGGTTGGCACGCCGCGATTAATCTGGTGAGTGTTAGTACGAGTTTTGTCCGCTCTCGCCAGTTGAGGGAGTGCCGCGGGGGAATCAACAGCTTGCAGCTGGGCCGTCAGCAGGTGGAACCTGGAACTTGTACACGTTGTGAGACCAATGAATTACGTTATTTAATTTTAGAATTATGGGATTACTGTTTCTAAATTTTGCCAGGATTCTATCCTTGGCTAGCGCCCTTGATAAGGTAAATTCATCATATCATTGTATGTAACTTTAATCTTAGTTTTATCATAAACTTTCATTAACTACCTTGCAACTAACAGGCGTATTATTCACGCATCATGTCCAGGGCCGGATTAACCATGTCGGGGCCCCGGGGGCATTCAAACGCCTCCATGTCCCCTTTATCAAATCCTTAACAAGGCTTTAATGCCATTTTTATTTAATTATTAATATTTGCTTTGATAAATACCTAAATTCAAAAATGCTCAAACTCGTGATGATAAAACTATTCAAATTATGTACTTTTTCTAATTATTTTTTGATCATACGTATTTATAATTTTTCAATAATGTCTAAGCGTTGACGACCTTCGTAGTCCAGTGGGTAAGACTCTTGACTCACAATCCGGAGGTCGCGGGTTCGAACCCGGCGTGCGCAAATAAATTTTATTTGATTAATTTGTGTTATTTCACAATTAATTCATTTAAAATAATATATAGTATATTTGCGGCACGTTCCAGAGTGGAAGATACTATCAGTATCGCCCTGATGTAAGACCACCATTCAGAATTGAAACGTTGCTTGAAAATGGCTTTAGAATCTGCCAGCGCCCTACGGTAAAACCTTAATGAACTAAAAATAAACACATTTTCTCAAAATTTAAAACTTAGCTTTACTAGATAAAAGAACAGTCTTTCAAAATCAATTTATAATTTTGTGGTGAAAAAGAGTCAATACGTCTAAAATTTGATTTAAAAACGACATATTTCCGGTTTTGTCTGGTGATTCCCACTTAAGGCGGACACTGTAAAAAATTGTTTTTTGGTAATTTTATTTTTTTATTTCATTTTCTGAAAGACGCATTTGTTAAAAATGCTCTCAACAAATGTTTTAAAGATATTCGAAAAATTGACGGAGATACAGCATTTTATGTGAAACAATAACTTAGTAAACACCACTTTTATTATACATACTTTTGCCGACCGGGTTTCGCTACAACCGTAGGTTTTTCAGGGCAGTTTGTATGTTGAATAATCTTTCAGCAAAACTTTGACTGTGTTTTTCTCTAAACTTTGTTAACACATTTTTTAACCTCCATACATTCGATTTGCAGATCTTAAACTGTTTGAAAATCTAGTGTCTATTTCACTACGTAGGTGAATTTTGTTTAAAAATAAGGAAAAATGGCGGACCAACGAATTTTAATTTCGATTTTTTATGGAAAATTTTCATTGTTCATAAAAAAAATAGAAGGGGGCCCATTATAAAAAAATCCCTAAGTGGTGCCATACCGACTGGATTTACTAACAGTTTAAGATTTAGTACATGCAAATCAGACGTATATTTTTTAATATGTTGTCAACCGAGTTGAAAAAAGCAGTTTCGAGAAAAACGCGTTCAAAGTTTTGCTGAACATTCAACATACAAACTGTTTAAAATGGTTTCATATAATATGCTGTAGGTATCTCCGTCAATTTTGCGAATTTCCTTAAAACATTTGGTGAGAGCATTATTAACAAATGCATCTTCAGAAAATAATTTATTTTTTTTACAGTGGCCTGGTGCCTTAAAGCCTTGTTTAGGATTGGTTCAAAGGAACATGGAGGCGTTTGGAGGCCCCCCAGAGTCAGAGGCCCGTGTGAACTGAAGAAAAAGCTTGTAAAATAACATCAAATTCTTAAACTAGGGGGGGAGCGGTTCATCCAGCTTTTCCGCCCCGGGCCTCTGACGGGCTTAGTCCACCATTGCACTTTACCTTTTTCTAACTTCCAAAGTTTTTTTTCTACCACAACGTAATTTTATTCATAATTAATCTGTTTTTTTACTACATTTCGAAGGTATGCCTTCACCCCCATTCAATAAAAAAATTAAACGAATACAATAGTACAATGAGCGGTCTTATCACTAAAGTGATCTCTTCCAGTCCAGACAACCTTGGTATGAAGAGAAACAAAGAATTTTAGCAAGCAGATAGGTAGTGCACACTAAAGCTTGTACAAAATTTATATTTTAAACATTAGAAATAAAAGCAAAAAAAAATAAACAAAACAAATGCCAATATAAACCACACACGGCACCTATAATCGTATCCCCATTGATACGATGGAAAATAAAGTAAAATACAACTATGTTTAAATATTTGTTTTAATTATTGACTTTTTATTTATTATTTGTGCGTGATGTGAACAGTTATTGGGTTATAACCTAATTATTATAATTTGTTGTTTTGTTTAATGCATGTAATGTTACTAACCTATAAATGTTCGTAATAAAAAATTAAAATATTTAAAACATCTTGAAAGCTGACTTTTTCCAAAAGTGTGCCGGAGTTGCTCACTAATTGTGAGTCGAACCGTTGACGAAAGTTATTTTTTCTCGGGGCGCGGGGCCCCCAGCCGATGCGGGGCCCCTAGGCAGTTGCCTACTCTGCCTTAGGGATAATCCGGTACTGATCATGTCACACCCTGACAATTTAGTCTCTTGCTCTAGTAAAATTATAAGATCTGTTGGCACTCAAATAAATATTTCATTGGCTACACCATGCTTATTATTTTTGATTAATCCTACCTACTGCATAACATTCTGGGTGTGGGTAATTGCATTTCATAGTGTCGATAAGATAATATGTTACAATATGAAGAAATATAAAAGTATGCATTTTAAAAATATCTAGAATCAATGTAAGTACTATAATGCGATCTAGGTGTGATTCTCGATAGTAAGTTACAATATCAATGTCATATCATATTTTGTAGTAGGTATTGTCATTTGCTTCACATTAATCGCTACGTTTGGTGACTTAGCAGGGGTGCTGCCTGGGTTGAAGTTTGTCCGGATCTTGGCGGCAGATGCGTCTGCCCACCAACTGCTTGGAGGGTCAAATCAGGAGAGACTGGTTGAGGGAGACCTTTTGACTTCTCCAACCAGGTCTCAGGTGTACCTGGCACCGTCAATAAATGCGACAAAGGAGTAAAGGTTGAAGTTTTTGTAAATAAAAAACAGCACTAAATTTCTTTTCGTTTATTTCCCAGACTAAAAATAATTGCAATGAAAAAGAATAATATGATACAAATGAAGAAGTTTTCTCATAAAAAATGGAGTCATTAAACACTACCTATCACTTACATGTTACAAAAATAACACAAAAAAATACATGACGCGGCACAGAAACATGAATGCACTACGAAATAATAATATATATCTTTACGGATGTCTGCACAAACTAATTTCAAAATAAACAATAATCCGAGACACAAATTAAATATAAAAAAACTCAACATCTGTTGCAGTCCGTTTGGCAGAACAATACACTTTCACAATGTGTAATACAAACCATTGAATAACAAACATATTATTATACAAATTATTATCACCAATCAATTCTATCAACTGAATTAAAAAAAAAAAAAATACTTTCGTTCCTGTGAGTACCTTTTTAGTACTAGGTTACTAGGAAGATTAGGTTGTTTCAAATTCCTATGATCAGAAGAGCGATTCTATATCTTTTGTGGGATCGTTATGGGTTAATGAACGTGATCTCCTGTCATATTTGTGTGATTTTTATATATTTACTTGTCACATATTTTAATTTAGATTGTTTTAAACACGAATTCCTGCAAGTACGCATGATTATTTATTCTTCAAATTTTGCAAATTCACTTTGTGGCACCATTTTATTAATTGAATTATTAAAGCACTTTGTTTTTACCACAATAATCTTTATTTAAAAAGTCGACATGTTTCGAGAACGATGTTCTCTTCATCAGGACAATATATGTACTTTAAGTACATATATTGTCCTGATGAAGAGAACATCGTTCTCGAAACATGTCGACTTTTTAAATAAAGATTATTGTGGTAAAAACAAAGTGCTTTAATAATTCAATTGATTATTTATTCATTTAATGTAAGTTGTACACAGAAAAAGCAAATAACAGCCATAAAAATCACACAAATCTGACAGGAGATCACGTCCGTTATCTCATAACGATCCCACAAAAGATATAGAATCGTTCGACAACACCATTTTGAATTCTAGACATTCACTTTGGGATGGACTCTGTTAATTTCATTTCAGCGGTAAATACAGACTGTTAAAATGTAGAAAATTCAAAACTATGCTTTTGATGGTTATCAAATGTAATGGAGTTTGAAACAACCCGACCTTAGCCCAGCACTGATGGCCTAGGTGCGCACATGTTTAAAAAAATATAAATACAGCACAAGAGTCCCAACTGCCCCAAGGCAAGTGGGATTGAGTTTCGATTTGTGTGGTGGTCTTTCACCAAAGGGAATACTGACATTATCTACCATAAATAATAAACCACCCGCTAGATTGATAACTTTGGGCTTTTTGTATGGGGAAAGTTTTGACAGTATTTAACCATAGATATGCCAATAATTCGATTACATGTTGTCACACACCATCGATGAGGATAGAGGAAACTCAAAAAAAGGCCCGACCATAGACAATATATACAGAAATACTACTCGGTTCTCAAAAGTTTTTCCATGGATATTCAAGGTTTTCTATTGGATGCGATTATTCGACGTCGCATAGATATTACGCGTCTTTTTATTTGGTTACAAATTCAGATCGGAGATTTACCCCCTTGGTATCTACTACTCCGAAATTTGCTGCAAATATACTACATATAACTACTCTGGAGGTCATCCTAGACAGCCAACGTCATAGACAATATACATAGTTGCAGAATGGCAACACCAGACATTTTATTCAACAATGTTCATAACTTCAGAACTCACAACTCACAGCTCTAATTTAGAAAAATAAAATTAATAATATGAAAGAGTTTATTTTAAAATCATAAACACAAATAATAAACTATACCCGTTATTGAAAATAGACATAATAATAATATTAGACGCTTTATTTGTCACAACTCAAAGAAAACGATTTCGCATTTTATCATAACCATAGACACCTGTCTTACAGCGACATCTAGAGAGTTAATAGAGACGAAATTACATTCCCATCTATAATTAATATAATCTATTCATTAATATAATTGTTTAATATTATTTACATATATTTTTTTTCTTACTTAAATTACTCAGGCAAAAAAACTTATCACACCGTAAACATATTTATTTCTTAATTTACTCCAAATATACATTATGAGGATCAAAGCTTATTTAAGTGAATATTATTATCAAAGTTAGATCATGCGATACTGCCCAATATATGTCCCCAAACATACTGAAGGAATATAGTTCAATCACTTCACAATAGATCAATCATTTCTAATCAATTGATATAGTTAACACGTTGGACGTGTTGTTCCTACCATTTCCTGTCTCATCATTTTTCAACCCTAATCCTACAAGAGTTGTAAGTTTTTTAAAAAAATTATGTAAATACCGCACAAGTGTCCCAATTGTCGTAAGCCAATAGGAGACTATGGCATCCCCAATTAGCGGACATTGTGTGACTACAGAGAGTGTGATGACGAAGGTTGGGAAGTACCTGGCTATTCAAATCTGGTAACCAAACATGAGGGTACCGCCGCTCCGTTTTATTTGATAACCCTGACCTGCCATAGGTCACCCTGAGTGGTTCGCTATGTTTGGTGACTTAGCAGCGGTGCCCGGGTTTATGGGGTGAGGTTTTTCTAAGTCATACTCCACCTACTGCGTGGCGGGCCGGATCGGGATAGTCTGATTGAGGGAGATCTAACCTACAATTTTCCAGCCAAATTCTCTCGTGGGAGGGATGGATTGATACGTCTGTCAATCATAGAAACGTTGACCCCCAGATATCTTTTTCCTTCTCAGAACTTCCTCTCCTTCCTTTCCCTAAAAATACCCTCCACACAGCATTCCCAAAGATGACAGATCCTTAAGGAGCTAATGTAAACATTTCAAGCAATGTTTCGGATTTCGAATCGTAGTCTTTCATCAGGGTGATACTGAGAGTATCTACCAACAATGGTAATGTTTTTATAGACCATTGACTAAAGTTGATTTACACGTTGAAAGGGGACTAGGGTGACATTTTAATTAATTAGCTTAAAACAATACTAAGATGTTATAAGAAAAGAACAGAGATAATTCAATACTTTTTAAAACAAAATATCCCTCAATTAATTAAAGTAATTTAGTCTGGTATTCATCAATTCTTGAGTAGTTTGGAGACAATTTGGAGTAAAGCACAATCTCACCTTTATCAAGTGGGTAAAATATTTTGTTCCAATGAATTGTGCAATATTTTAATAAAAATTCTCAATATCATTTGTTAAATTTAAAATTTACAATAGTAAATAGACATGCCGATAATCTAAAAATATGCATTTACGAAAACGAGGTTTCCTCTTACGAAATTTTAAAATAACTTTCTAATAAAACGAATACGTTGAGAGTTACTCGTTGGTTGTAGTGACCAGGAGATAAAATTTTCAAAGAAATTTATATAATATATTGTACCTACAAAATGTTATAATGATTATTGAATATTTTCTGATTTGTAATTTGATTCTTTAATTGGGTGCAATGCTTTCTTTAGAAACGACATTGGTCTCCATTTGGATAAAAATATTAATATATAGTGCAATATTATTAATATAAATTTGTCTGTTTGTAAAACTTGGTAAATGGGCGATTTTTAATAATTATATTGAATGTAATTAAGACTGAATACATTTTAGCAAAAGAGTGATTGTTAATAATTATTTAAAGTCTAAGGCAGTAAACTATAAAGTCAGAATACATTAAAATGGTTAATTATGTTTTGAGATAAACAATTTAACAATTAGGACAAGCATAAAATCTAAACCATTTAACCTCGTTAAGAGCGAGGAATACAATACAATGAAATGCCATCTCTGAAACAATATTAGAAGCTGGCGGCTTATCTATGGCAGTACAATGTGGCTACTATTATATTAACTTATTATTTCACAATCATTAAATAAATATTGTTCATATTAATTTGTTTACAATACGCATAAGACAAATACATTGAATTCAATATGAATGGGTAACAAACAAAGTGGTAGAATATCTTCTGTTTTATACATTTATATATTTGAACATTAACCACAACAAACACAAGCCAAATAAAACTCATCTTAAATCCAACAGGTCAAATTCACAAAAATCCAAAACACAAACTACATAATAATGAATTTCAAAACAATGGCTATCTTTTTCATAAAATCTTCCATATATTGCAGATCCCGTAGAAAAGTGTTGTAAGTCAAAAAAGGTAATTTTACAGGAGAGCAAAAACAAAATGAATGAATGGTAAACAAGTTGTCCCGTTGAAAAAAGATACTAGCGACATCTTGCAGAGATGGAGTGATCTAACTTAAATACGGCATAGATAATCACAATCACTTTACTTTTCAGAGATAAAACGTAAAATAGAAAAATTTCACTTACCACATTTTTCTATGGGATGTGAGTTATTCGGTTTTTAAATTAACCAGAATTCATTAATAGTTTTGGAATGCGGAAATTAGTGAATATATTTAACCCGTTGAACTGTAAACAGAGAGAGTTTTATCTATTTGTGTTTTAGAAACAAATAAATACAATTTTTTACTCAGGTGATAACGCCAGCGTTACAATTAATTAATGAAACTTTTTTATTTTAACTGAATTTAAACAGTTAGAGAGGTTTTATTCAAATTTAAGACATTTAAATAGCTCTAGGGAGTTTCTTATGGTGATATTTTGTTTAGTTAATAATAAAATGTATTTGTTTGTTTCTATATACGGCAAAACTTCGACAGACCAATTCACAATAATTCAATAAATTGCATTTTTCTCTGAAAAAATCTTGAAAACTGCTGATCGCTGAACTGTTGTTCATTATTGAAGTGAGGTTAATTAACAAACCATCATGAAGTCTGGTCTAGGGAGGTTTCCATCGCGAGGCGTGTCAAAATGGGTACAAACTATTGTTAGAATGGTAGGAAGCGAGAAGCGTTCAACATTAATAAGTATTTAATAATATACGTCCAATTACAGCAGAATCGTTACGAGTATAATTATTATTTTCTCAATTCGTTTATCGCACCTGTAAATATATTGTTATTACACTATACATACAAATATTAACATTTTCTAAATTTCTCCCTAACTTATTTCTTACACTAACTGCTTCGGAGCACCGCTCCCAATGCTGTCCCCAAAAAAGAAAAAAAAAACTTATAGTTTTCACAAAGAGTTATAAATTTAATTCTAGATAGATTTATAACCTATTTAATAGAAATAACATCAAAAATCAAATCTTCTATTCTGATCAAAAGGCAGCAACAATTCAATCATTATGTTTAGTGGGTACAAATTGGCCCTTCTTTATTTGTTGGTGCAAATTATTTTGCAATCGTCGGTAGACGTAAGCTAAGAAAAATTGGTGACAGCAAAGGGAGCGATGTTAGAACTCGCCGCATCAAATATCCGACACTAACTAAACCTAACATCTCAACACAGTAATTAGTATCGATACATTCATGTTTTATTATTCCCTTTGTTTTGTATTCATGCGGTTCCTTTACGAAATATAATACAGTAAACTAAATGAGATTTTTTCTTCAATAGGAGAACACTTAGAAATAATTCAATTGTCTATACACAGTAATGTTATCACTATTCATAATCATAATACACTTTAAATTAAACGGTGTTCACTTAGCAGTCCTTTAAATGTCACAAACTAAACTCTACACACAAAATAATACATCCTCCTCCGCAACAAACAAAAAAACTGGTCAATATAACGCACAGACATGTCCAACGAAGGATTGTCAGGACAAGCGATCGACGGATGAAACAAAACAAAAAATTATATATTTTAGGCAAAAAAAACATTCCTTTACATTAAAAATTGTTGTCAATCAATTTGTCCTAAGAATATTGATTATTATTTTGAATTTATTTAAGTATAAATATTTTTTTTGCGCATCTTTATGCTACATAGCTTTCACAATAAAATATAACATTTGGACAATATGTGACTAATTCACATTCCACAGAAACACGTTTATAAAATTTGTTATGAGAGCTAAATGGTTATTTTAGTTATTATGTCTTGAATATCTACACGGAGATTAAAATGTAATTAAAAGTCTTTCAAACTTCCATACACATATTGTAGTATTATTTGTTAAACATCCAATATACATTTTAAATATTCATTAATCAAACATACAGAACAATGTACACAAAACATAACTTTCACTTTCCCACAAAGCGTTTGAAATAATAAAAAAAATCAACTGACGCAAATAAAAAATAATTATTTAATTTTCTCAAAAATTAGGCATTCTAATCATTCTTGAGCATTTCCACGATGAAGTTACAATATATATCTTTTAAATAAATAAAACACAATGGTTTTTAAATTCAGACACAACACTGATATCTACTCTTACGCTTAACAAACATGTTCGTCCGTTTAATACTTTTAAATCCTCGAATCAAAGGTGAACAACGTCTCATATTAAACACTTTGTCGATAAAATGTCAGAGTTCGCTTGCTTCACGACAGTCGTTCCGTGTTGGTTAACTATATCCAACGACAAATGGTGAGAATCTGTACGAGACGGGAGAGCACTGACTGGAGGAGTTTGGTATTAAGTTGGGAGCGAGAGACGATGGTGCCGGCAGGAACTATTCAGTTTGTTCGGTTAGTTGGTATTGTGGTTGGGTCCAGTAAAGGTGTTGCTTGTTGGTGGTGGTGTGGTATGATGGTGGGAGTGCTCTATGTACACGTGGCGGTGTGTGTGCATTACAATATACAGCACGAGGCGGAACAACAACTGCTGGACCCGCCTTTGCTCTTCTGTCGTTGATCTGAAAACAGAAAACAAATATGTTAGGCCGTAAAATAATGTCATTCGAACAAGAAAAGATTCAGAAAGCTTTACTCGGTAAGATTAAAGATTTATTGCAAGATGTGTGTACAAGTGATTAACCCTTCCCTAACGGTGCTAGTACACAGGGTACACATTTAGAATTTTGTCATTTTTAAATTGGATAAAAATTAATAGTTTACATTTAGAACTTATGTAAAGCGTAAGTCATATACATATTATGTATTAGTGCTGAAACTGAGAAAAAAACATGCACCATGGCACAAAACCCCTTACGTGTAAAACTTATAACGTGTTAATGAATTTTTACAGATTTTTTTACAAAACATTTTTTCTGACTCGTTCCGATAAACACTTACACATTCAAATTATTTTATCCAACACTTAAATGTATTGCTGAGGAACACCTAAAATATGAACTCTATGTTTAGTAAGTTTACAGAGTTATTGATATAATTAGAGACACAAGAGCACAGATCAGAAAGGGTTGAGCAGCAGTAGAGTCAACAAGTACGAAGAAATGGCTTTTGGGGTTGTTTAAAGAATACAATAGAAAGAGACATATCAAAGAACATCACATTATCATGATGGGATGCGGGTATGGGTAATGCCGCCCCCAAAACTATTTATTGGATAATCAACACCTCTGCCATAGGTCACCTCACCGCAAGTGGTTAGCTAAGTGTGGTGACCTCAGTGAGATGAGCAGTGATGTCCGGATTCATGGGGTGAGGTTTGTCCGAATCTTGGTGGCAGATGTGTCTGCTCACCTGCTGCGTGTCCTCTCTGGCTGAACCTTCTCGAATCATCGCCTTGCACCGCAGTTGGAGGGATGGATTCACATGTCCGTTACTCCTGGACACACCGACCCCCAGATTACTACCCACCCCTCACATATTTTTCCTTCCCAGAACATCCTCTTCTTCCTTTTCTTAAAATAATCCTCCACAGGGCATCCACTAAAATGACATATGCTCAGAGGGAAATTATTTGTCTTTAAATTGTTAAAAAATCATCGCGTTTGGGGAGGGTTGCGAGTGTTGGTAGTGTGTATAATTTACCGTGAGAGTTTGGCTCTGGCAGGTTCTCCCTGGGGACGAGGTGCATAACTGCCGTGCGACCGGGGGGCAGCCCCAGGGCTCCCAGGGTCACGCTGCTGTGCAGGAACCTGCCCTGGTAAATCAGCCGCAGGATCTCCGCCCGCGCCACCGCTTCCGCATCCCAATCCGCTAAAACACAACAACACACATTAATACTACTACTTCTCTTATTTAATGAATCAAAAACAGAATGTTCTATGAAATTATAAGATTTGTAAGTAGGTACTTAAATACCTAACTACAGTTTATCAAATAAGAGTAGAAAACATAGGAGGGCGCCACTGTTGTTCAAATGGCAATACTTAAAATATAACTCATGGTGGAAATGTAAAGCTGTGTAACCTACATTTTTGTAAAAAATTAAAAACGTCTAAAAGTGAAAAAAATATTATTTCATTGCAATATCCACTGAACTGAAAATTAGAATTTCAGATAGGTATATTATACCTTTGCAATTTTGCATAACGGTCTTGTAATAAAATATAAAGCAAAGTTTAGAAATTGCTTGTTAATGAATGTACCGGGACTGAATATATGAAATGCGGGAGGGGGGAAGAGGGAGGGGAACCAGGGAGGGGGGAAGAGGGAGGGGAACCAGGGAGGGGGAGGGGAACCTGGGTGGGGGGAGGGGAACTCGGGCGGTGGATTCGCGGGACGAGGGAAGGGGACGCGGGAGAGGAAGGGGAGGCGGAAGGGGAATGGGAGAGGACACGCAGGGAGAAACAATTTCTTTATTAAATGGCATAGCAACCCATGCCGGGTAGCATCTGTTAAAAAAAAAAATTATATATATAACTCCCCATTACACCATTTCCCTGCTTGGGTAGATACAGAGATTTAACTGTGGTTATAGCGGTATTTAATTTTTGTTTTATTATTTTTAACTGTTGTATCTCAAAATCGCGATTATGTAGCAAAGAACTGTCTTGCACAAACCCTTTAACCCCTCAGGCCTCGACCGTATTTTGTCAGAGTCAAAATATTTCCGTTTTGCAATAAAATCAAAATAAATGGGATACTTAAGATAAATACATCCAGATTATAAACTTATATCACTACGACGCTTCCCATTTTCCAAAACATTCACATTTAACATAAGCATTCTTCATTTTTTCTCTTCACTTAGGTATTCTTTTTCTCATAAGTACAAAATTGTGTATTTATCTAAAGCTTATATGATAAATAAGTACAAAATTGTGTATTTATTCTAAAGCTTATATGAGGAATTCAATTGTAACACTTTTTTCCTTCTTTAAATAATATGTTATAAACTTAAACAATGTAAGATAAAATTTATGATATGAACTAAATTTGTCAACTTGACTGGCCTAAAACAGGATCCATTCCTAGTTGGCTAGTCAAAGATTCCACATATCTTTAATTGTATAATTTTTATCTGACTTATCTAAATAATAATAATTATTATTACTATAACTTCTGAACGCGTCCGAAAACTAGAGTGTTTTTGAATGGTGATGAAATACGCATTCAAATTTTGTAATTCGAAATAAACATAGAATTTTTGAAATATACAATTTTTTAATGCAAACATAAAAAAGTTTTAAACATGGCTGACCTTACATTTTTTCTAACTAAAATTACTGATGACGAAAAAAAATAAAATCACACGCATATTTTATTAACTTATTAATAAAAAAATTCCAACGTTTGGGACATACATAAATTACGTGAGCATATTTTCTAGACCCCCCCCCCCCCCCCTCTTGGTGAGATAAATTTGGGCCACTTCGTATATTCTTTTCAAGTAACGTGGGATTTTGCTGGACCCCCTCCCCCTTTTGAGCTCACGTAATTAATGTATGCCCCCTTTCATTTTTTTTTTCAAATTGCGGTCGGATACTTTGGATTCTTGAAGGAGTAAATTTGAATTATTTTGAGGTTAACTGTTAGATTTGAAAATAAAAAGTTATGTTTTTCTTTTTAACACCGTTTAGATCATTTTTATCATCACGATAGTAAGGGAGACACAATGGTATCTGTGAGACCTATACAAGTTATTGCTAAAAGCGAACAAATTAGCCTGAGAGATTATGACGGCCCTGTTCATAACCCGAGCAACGCCGGGTACACCGGGTTTGTTAAGTTTATTCTCACTATTTTCTTGTTCCCTCCATGTGAGCTCCATAAAAAAATTAGGCTGCCTTTTATAACTTGGAAGCTGGGCTACATTATTTGTATGGCAAAACTATTTACTCTCTTCGTAAATTAAATCGCATTGCGAATAATAACACCTTTTTGCATATTTCGTTGCCATCCTTTTACAAAAGAAATCCCATTTAATTATCCTGTTTACAATTTGCCGTTTCATAATGAATTATTTTACCCCAGTTTATTTCAGTTCAGTCGTGCGAAATGGCACAAAAGTTTATTTTTAGTTCATGCCTCTCATGCTCATTATAACATGCTCCATTGCATGTTGATGTTGTACGGGTGTTGTGTGCCCCTGTGCATGAAAACCCCTGCATGTTATTATAATTCCGCGTCCCGAGCCCCGAGCCCCGAGCCCCGAGTTCACCTTCCCTGGAGGGAGAGCATCTTTGAACCGCGTTGTCAATAGCTACTTGACCCACATAATGTGAGACTTCACCAGCTGGCAGGCGTTTTCAAGCCGCCCACGCCGCCGCGCAGGGTTGCCACTGGAGGGTTGGATTATTTGAAACATCGAACTTTTTTTTTAAAGTTTTTTGAGGAATCATTTAAAAAATGAGCGACATTTCACATAAATTTCATCTGTAGTATATGTAAGGCATAGAAAACAGTAACAACGTTGCGTGGGCGGTTTGAAGTTCGATTTTTGAAGTGAAAAAATATTTAGCACCGTGGTGATTTGAAACTCGATGAAACGAAAAAGCGACACTAAAAAGAGACAAACACACACATCTATAGGATTTAGCCTGCGAGAGAATGAGATAGTATAATCGGTCTCCTCTTTGTGCGGTGCATCGTAGCCTCCCCACTCTTGTCTACTTTATTTTTCTGAAGGTTGCACTTCTACCGCTTGTGAACTGCACACTTGTATTTTTTTTCATGTTAACTATACCTACTCAGCTTTAAATTGCAAACAAAAACCTTGTTTTGTCCAGGTTGTTAAACTAACCAGTTAGTAACATTAAATTTTAATAACGTACTTAAATATTATATTGATTTAAAAACAGTTTAGGATTGATTGTTTATAAACGGAAGTGGCGCTCTCTGTTATTTTAAAAAATAACCCTTGAAGTTTTCAAACAGCACCCCCAAATGAGAAAATGTGACAAAGAAAGTTTACAAAACTTGTATTTTCTCAGTTTCAAAATCATTTTAATTCCCCAATTAGTTTTCCCAATTTTCCCAGAAAATTTATTTCAGAAAAATAAAAAAATTCCCAACATGGAAAATTACCAAATTTCACATAATATCAAAATGATGAGTTAATGTCTTAAAAAAATTCCCAACTTATTTACCTACTACTTTTCCAGAAAAATAAAATTTTCTTAGACAAAACATTTCCCCTCTTGACAAATTTCCAAACAACGCAGGAGTGTCCTAGTGAGGTTAAAAATTGATTTGAAAACAATAATATACTCGTACCATGTAAAGTTGTAAAGAAACAAAAAACAATCTAAATTGAACTTCGATGCTAAACCAATAAATTCATCCCTACTTTTCGCCTTCTGGGCGTTTGGGGTAGGTTTGTAGGCTAGCAGGTGGGGGGGGGTGACCTCTCGGCCCTTTTGTCCCAAGAACAGCATCTCACATTTAGCCCCCGTCGCGCGTCGCCTTATCAACGGCGTGGCCTCAATTAGGAGTTTTCACGCCCAAGGGCAATTTGAAGAACCGACCTGACCGAATATGCCTGCAGATAATTTGCATAGATAAACACAATCGAGTCGAGTTTCTTTGCTCTTGGCTGCATTTTATTACGACATACAAAGTGAAAAAGTGACAAGGATGCGTTCTTCAAATATGCATTTGCAATCATTTTCACTGATAACCTCATATGGTAATTTATTTAACGACGGTGCATTTTTTTTTTTTTTCTTTATTCATTGCTTTGTTGGTTACATAATTTATGTATTTTCGGCCAACATGCTAGGCATATGTCAGTGTTGTGGCGGTCGATTTTACAAATAGTGCATTAACATTTGAAATAAGCAATAATATAAGGGAATATAAAATAATATCAAATAATATAAATTAACACATTATTAAATAATAAGTATAGAAGACGTCCAGTGTGAAAGAGACAGCATTAGAGGGCGATAAGAAAGCACTGTATGTGTATTGTATCCAATATCTCTTCTTCATCACTTTTTTACCCGAAATAATAACCTAAGGTTCTAAGTAGTGCAAAATAATGTGATTTTGGTTTGAAAATTAGATCGCCTAGAAATATTTTAGGTGCTTTAATTAAATATTTCGAGTAGAAAACATACCTATTTGTCTTTGAAATATTGCAATAGTTTTTTTTAATTAGTCTTTTTATAAGCCCAGAAAAAAAAATATCAGGCCTATTAAAACTGCTTTCATAAAATCTCCTTACGAACTCCTTTTCTGTTTAATTCTTTAGAAACTAAACTTAATTCATATCATAAATTTTATCTTACATTGTTTAAGTATATAACATATTATTTAAAGAAGGAAAAAAGTGTTACAATTGAATTCCTGATATAAGCTTTAGAATAAATACACAATTTTGTACTTATATGTATATCATATAAGCTTTAGATAAATACACAATTTTGTACTTATGAGAAAAAGAATACCTAAGTGAAGAGAAAAAATGAAGAATGCTTATGTTAAATGTGAATGTTTTGGAAAATGGGAAGCGTAGTGATATAAGTTTATAATCTGGATGAATTTATCTTAAGTATCCCATTTATTTTGATTTTATTGCAAAACGGAAATATTTTGACTCTGACAAAATACGGTCGAGGCTTGAGGGGTTAAAGGGTTTGTGCAAGACAGTTCTTTGCTACATAATCGCGATTTTGAGATACAACAGTTAAAAATAATAAAACAAAAATTAAATACCGCTATAACCACAGTTAAATCTCTCTATCTATCCAAGCAGGGAAATGGTGTAATGGGGAGTTATATATATATATATATTTAACAGCTGCTACCCGGCATGCGTTGCTATGCCATTTAATAAAGAAATTGTTTCTCCCTGCGTGTCCTCTCCCATTCATCCCGTTCCCCTTCCGCCTCCCCTTCCTCTCCCGCGTCCCCTTCCCTCGTCCCGCGAATCCACCGCCCGAGTTCCCCTCCCCCCACTCAGGTTCCCCTCCCCCTCCCTGGTTCCACTCCCTCTTCCCCCCTCCCGCATTTCATACATTCAGTCCTGGTACATTCAGTTTTCAAACAGCTCGCGTGCTACCTATTTTATTTTTTTATACAATTTTTATGCAATTTTTTTATACAAATTTCATAATGCCAGAGCTCACCAGTAGTATTATACAAACCTTGTCCTGTCAATAACGAACCACTTCCGAACGACTGCACCAATTTGGTGCAGTCGTTCGGAAGTTATGCGCGTATTTACATTTCGGCTATTCATTTTTATTTATATAAAAGATAGATAGATAGAAGATAGATAGATATAAGATGTGCTTTTTTATCGATATTCAAATCCCCGCCCACTTTTAAAAATAATTCGACGGTCCCACATTATCAAATAAAGTTTAAAAAAATTGTTACTGTCTCAAATAAAAAATTGTTAAAACATTCGAAAAATGATATTTCGATAATCAAAATGTTTCGAAAATGCGCATCCCTAAATTTTATAAGTATGACAGATATTATTATGTAGGTAAAGAATTATAGCCGGAAAAAGGACGCATTTAGGTTTAATGCGGTTTTGAAGGAGTCCTTTAGCCTCCTTACTGGGAAAGTGGTTCCAAGATAATGTACTCCGGCGGTACTAAAAACTCTTGATGTTTTATAATATGAACAACGGAGCACTAACCCCGAAATTACATTCAAAACGTAATGATCCCATTACAAAGATAAAGATCGGGTCATTTGAAAGTTTTATGGTTCGTGGAATAATTTGAAGATTGAAATATATTGGGTACTTATAGTTTAAATCCCAGTTTAGAGTTAAAAAACGTAAGTTTTTAAATGTTACGATCGCATTGTATAAAGTTAACTCTTTTCGCTATTTTGGCGAAACCAAGCAAAAACGCCTCAACCCAACCTTTTGTGTATAACGATCTTCCAGTTGATTAGAAAGACATTAAAAAAAGAGTTGAGTATATAGATAGTTATATTTAAAAGTGTACCCCAAAGATATTGAAATATGACAGATGTGCTAACCACAGTTTTTTACTGGGTGGGACTGTGTTTCCTGGTGTCGCCGATATTGTTAACCTATACTACTGCACACCTTCAAAAAATATACTAAATGAATTCTTAGCGTATTCAAACTATGCCCATTAGGTAGTAGTCCGCAGACAGTGGGGCGGCCATCATAGCATATCTCTTGTATTTGAATATCTTTGGGGTACCGTCTATCTGGTACAACTCAAAGTCATAAACACCGCCAAATCAATTACAATGCAGAAAAACTTTTTGTGAATTAAACAAACTATTGATGTTTTATGACTTATTCGTAAAATAGGAGGAATTTTCAAAATGTCATGCTAATGTACCGGACCGTTATACCTCCTGGTATTATTTAATAGCGTATTTAATATGTAAAACAAACACACGTGTAAATAATATAAGATTTATGGCGAGCATTCGATCATTGCTTTCCTCATTATCTCAAAAATTTGTATTTGGAGATGTCTGACTAACCAACTGGACGATCGAGATATACCTATAAACACTCTTTAAAACTACCAATGTTCGTAATCTCAAAAAAATGCAAATCATTGGACGTCTGCGCCGCTGTGTTCAGATGCAATTTGCAGTAGTATGGATGAACGATGTTGGCGACATCTTTGTGTGCGCGGTTTCATACTGATAATGGAACATAACCCAACTCCCTTGTTTCAATTATCTAAAGTTTAACACCTCAATTATGATTGACTGCGCTCGGCGAATTATTTTTGTGTTTATTTGGCAATAAAACATTTTTATTCTAAATTCACAAAGCATCCATCCCACTTTTATTCCTACGAGTAATTTCCTTGTAAAATACAATTATTGCCATTATAAATATAAAGAAATTATTTTTCCGTATATTATAAAACCTACAGCTGAAACAAAGGGTACAGGGACTATTACGCGATATATTTGAAAAAATAAAAGAATGTTACCTTCTGGCCAGTTTTCGTAGACGTGTAGCGCTATGTCCCCCGCGGAGTCCGCTGGACTGAAGATGAATTCCTTGGTCTTCCCGGAGACCAGGATGAGCCGGAGGTTGATCTGCAACAAGAGACAGAGGACACAATGAGACACTAAATATATAAGGGTAAAATGGGAAGTGATTGCCCGCTTAAAGGGTAAATTTTAAATTATTCATTAACTGTTCATTCATAGATGGCGCTAATTTCATTATTTTAGAAAAACAACACTTTTTGAAAGTTATGCTTTCAAATGTTAATATAAATGGTTTGTTTGCACCTGAAAAAACAGAACAAGAATATTAATAAATTAGTTTTGTCCGTATATTTTTTTTTAACATTAGCTTCTCCACAAAGGATGCCCTTTGTGGAGGGTTTTTTTAGGGAAAGGAAGGAGAGGAATTTCTAGGCAGAAAAAAGGTTTGAGGAGTGGATAGGAATCTGGGGATCAGTGTGTCCAGGAGTGACCTATCTCTCCAACTGCTGTGCAAGGCGACGGACGAGAGTCCGGCTGGAGAAGGCAAAAGGTCTCCCTCAACCGTTCTCTTCCGATCCGGCCCGCCACGCAGTAGGTGGGAAGACGAATCCACCGCCAAGACCTAGACAAAACTCACTCCACGAAACCAAGTCACCAAACGTAGCTAACCACTTGGGGTAACCTATGGCAGGGGTTGTTGGTCATCCATTAAATAGTTCCCGGGGCGGAGGTACCCATACACGCCTGTATTGCCGTAATTGTCAATTAATATAGGTACACAGTTTAATTTCACATTATCTATCCTATATATACTTTAATGTGTTTTTTTATTTATTTTTTTTCCTTTTCCATCACATTATGTTTTCTTTAATCATCTGTGTTTTTCTATACACACTATGATTTTTTGCAGAAACGTCGCTGGTTCATGAAACATTGTAATGTGTAATTACTGAAATAAATTATGTATAACTGTATTCCCTAATAAACTAAAATAAAATAAAAATTCTTTCAAGAAAGACATACAGATACAATATTAGATTGAATTATCGATACATTGTAAAAGAAAAATTATATCTAGAACGATTTCAGATAAACATTCATTATTTTTCGTTCTCTATTCTCATATTATACCTAAGATGTTTTCACGTCTCATAATGTATCGTGTTAACGATATTGTATTGTATTATTGGTGAGAAATGGTATCTGTATTTATTACAGAGGCGAAGACTTACTTTCTGGGTCGGATAAATAATTAATCACAATATTATGAAAGATTAATGTACGTGAAAGAAACATCAGTATAACTATTATTATCGATTCAAGTATATTTAGGAAGCATATTCTGACTGCTACCACAGCCTTATATTCTTACTTTTTATCGCCCCTTCTTTTCTCTTCTTGCATTTTCTCGCCCTTTCTTGGCTCGTCTTGCCTCTTCTTGGCTCATCTTGAATTTTTTTGCTACTTCTAGCGTATTTTAGTCTCCAATCTCTTCTTGAATCTTCTTGTATTTTCTTGCATCTTCTCCCCCAGTAAATTAATTTTATAAAAAAAAATTTAATCTCCACACTCCACCGGTTAGTATAAAAGTACAAAGCCAATTCTCTGCTAGTTAAGTCTTCAAACATTGCACATAATCACTAATCAGTTTATAGTAATGGAGGAAGGTGGAAATAACATAATAATGATTGAACTATTTATACAGCGCCGTATTCGTGGTAAAATCACCTCAAGGCCGCTTTATAACTTCATTTATTTAACCGACTAGCTTCGCTAATACTAATTAGGGAAAATTACTGTACAAAATTTTTTTTCACGGGAATGGAATTGTTTTTCCTGGATGAAAAGCCGCCTACGTCACTTCTCAGTCCTCCAACTATCCCTATGCAAAATATCACGTCCATCCGTCGCTCCGTTGCAACGTGAAAGAAGGACAAACAAACAAACACACTTTCGCATTTATAATATTAGTTAGGATAACTTATCACTTAATTCTTGTTTACTTCGGTGACCGAACAACTCAGAATCATGCAACTTCAACACCTCCTTTTAAAAGTCATAAGTCACGTTAGTTTAAATAATGGGCTATTTTAAAAAAAGTGTATTTCATAACTTTTATTGACTTATATCTAAGGCATAGGTAGCGATTTACAACTAGACTTATAACTAACACTAACTGAATTCTAAGTTTTATCGAAATCTAACGTAGACGGTGACCTATAGTGCAAAAATACAGACATAAGTGTGCAAAATTTCATCAGTATCGGAATAGAACTGTAGATTTATATAAAAAATAATGCCACAAACACTCTTATTTATATAAATATATGTATTTTGTCAGGAAGTGCGTAACTTGGGAAGGTTTGTCTAAAAAATATATGCTGTTTTAACCGGTGGTAATAAAGCGTTGCAGAAGATTAGATATAATGAGTACTTATTTAGATTACATAATACAGGCATTTGCCTAGTTTGGAAGTCGAAAAACCATGTAAAACAAACCTGTAACAAACAAAATGAATAAAGAAAATTTAAAAAAATATATGTATATATATATAGCGGAGCTCTCCGTGGCAGAAACGTAAGTTTGAACTCAACAAAGTTAGAAATATTTCCAGATAAAGCAGAGAAAGGGGGAGGGAGTTAGGTTAGCAATGCAAATGGTCCCGGGACGAGTCGGGGTGAATACACCGCCCCCTGGTGACATTAACCCGCCCCTGTGGGTGGCTGGGCGGGGGCGGTAGATACATCTGTAGGGTGCGTGGAAAGATAGAGACTGAGATTTATACTAAAGATTGGAGGAAGATAATATGAATCGATCGCTAATGTGAAGACAGATTTGTTTTATTACAGTAATGAAGAAAACACGACCTGCGAGATGATAGAATTCAAATTTCGTCGAAAGATGATCTTCCGATCGTACCCTGGCAACTTTATAGGGCGGTTCCGATGAGAAAGTTTAATTGTTCTCCGTACTAGCTGTAACAGACGTGTGCTACAAGACTGTAGAAAAAGGGCACCGGTGGCTGTGCACTTGGATGTCGACTATTGTAATATTGTTTTGAAATGTAGTACTGGCTGGCCTTCCTTGAAGGTGACAGCCCTGCTGTACTGGAGGGTGGTAACCCTTGATCTGCCTCCCTGCACCCAGAGCTGGTGAGTGGTAGCCCTGGATGTCCTTGGTCTCTGCCTGAGCCTGGCGCCTTGCGGTGTCCAGTAGTTGGGCCGGCTAGTCTTGAGGAGGTAGGCACCAGACTTGTGTTCAGGCAGAGCTTCAGCAGGAGGCAGGTCGGAGAGAGGTTTCTTCCAGAGGAAGGAGTAAAACACGAAGATTTAAAGAAAACGTTGAACTGATTTATTATTGAAAAATTTGTCGTATTTATACCAATCGGTAGGTGGCTCACGGAAAGTGGAGGGGGAAAACGGAACCCAGGCACTTTCCTTTATAAGGGGCAAGAAACTGCTTAGTATCTATTTTGCCGGCTTAATCCGTAAAAGTGCTCGCTTAAATTTGGCAACTTTTACGGATTTTGTAGCCTTAATTAACAATCAAAATATAGAAAAAATAGAAAAAACATATAAATAAAGCCAAGATTTATGACAAGAATTTTAGTTTGGTGAATTTACCGTGATTTTAAGAATTTTTGATTTTTAAGGAAATGTTTTATGATTTATCAAGTTATAATTATTTTTCCTAGGTTCCCTGTGAGATAAGTTAACGAAATCTGTTTATTTCACCATCTCACAGGGACCCTAGAATTTTGTAGAGGTAAAAATGTAAAAATGTCATGACCGAAATTTTCTAAGTCTTTTTGACATGGCAAATTGAGCTCTAATTTCAGCTCTAAGTATTTTGAGAGCAAAGTCTCAGTTTGACTGGAGGCCTTGTAGGATCAAGAATGAAAACTGATTGTTTCATTGTCCTACAAGGCCCGCAGGTTTTGTTATTTGGAAAAACATAAATTTTACACCTTCGAAATTTTCTAAGTGTTTTTTGGTAGGCAAAAATGACTTTATTTTTGCCTCCCAATATGTTGTGTGATAAATCTTGGCTTTACTCGAGACCTTGTAGGATTTCAAATGAAAACTGATTATTTCATTTGTCCTACAAGGCCCGTGTGTATAAAAATTAAGACATAAACATTTAAAAATAAGTACAAAAATAAAACATATTTAAAATGAGTTTACAACCTCCCCAGTAGCGATTTTTCAAAGTATTATTTATTGATCGCACCGGGGAGATGTACATAAGAAATAAAAAACTTAAATATTTGAAAACCAATAAGAAAATAATAAGTAATTGATAAAAATGACATTTTCTAACTAGAACAAATATTTTCCATCAAAGCGTCGCCGGCGGCACGGTACTCCAGTATTGTGAGGGCAGGCCATTTTTTCCTGATTCCCAAAATGATCACAAAACTGTAGAGGACCGAGCCAAGCGATGAACTTTGATGAAAAATATTTCGAGGGTGTGAACACGTCGGTTACACTCCCCCCGTGTGGCGATGTCACACTAATCATCTCGACGTGTTTTCGAAGGACGAGTAGGTGAAGCTGCATCCGTAGGCGGGGTGGCAGGATCACAGCGAGCTGCACGGCAGGTCTCATGTAAACTCTGGTTCTCGGCAGGTCGAATGTAGACTCTGGTTCTCGTCTGGGTCCTGGAGGTCCACACTTGGCCGTCTTCAGCAGGAGTGGCGTCAAGGACTCGGTCGCGTGTCCGGCTGATGTGGGGCATCACGAGGTCCATGACAACCAGCAGATTGTCATTTTTTATGGGGTTCACTGACTCCCCCCGTGTGAGAAGCGCCACTTCTTTGAGAGTGGCACTGCTGAGGCAGGGCGGGCTCGTCTTCACTGCGCCGTTGAGGAGCACCACGTCCTTGACGGTGGTACTGCTGGGGCAGGGCGGGCTCGTCTTTACTGCGCCGATGAGGAGCACCACGTCCTTGACTATGGTACTGCTGGGGCAGGGCGGGCTCGTCTTCACTGCGCCGTTGAGGAGCGCCACGTCTTTGACAGTGGCACTGCTGGGGCAGGACGGGCTCGTCTTCACTGCGCCGTTGAGGAGCACCACGTCTTTGACGGTGGTACTGCTGAAGCAGGACGAGCTCGTCTTCACTGCGCCGTTGAGGAGCACCACGTCTTTGACGGTGGCACTGCTGAAGCAGGACGGGCTCGTCTTCACTGCGCCGTTGAGGAGCACCACGTTTTTGACAGTGGCACTACTGGGGCAGGGCGGGCTCGTCTTCACTGCGCCGTTGAGGAGCACCACGTCTTTGATAGTGGCACTGCTGGGGCAGGGCGGGCTCGTCTTCACTGCGCCGTTGAGGAGCACCACGTCTTTGATAGTGGCACTGCTGGGGCAGGGCGGGCTCGTCTTCACTGCGCCGTTGAGGAGCACCACGTCTTTGACAGTGGTACTGCTGGGGCAGGGCGGGCTCATCTTTGCTGCGGGATGTGATTGGCCATCCATCTGTGCTGGCGCTTGGTACCTATGTCCCAGCAGTGGAGCGGATCCGGCAGCTATTCTCTGCTGATCGGCTGGCTGCCTTTGATGGAGCAGAGGTGAGGGCGGCCCGGGACCAGAAGGTCCAGGCGGCAGTGAGGACCACTGCTCTGGCAGCGGAGCGGATCCGGCAGCTGTTCTCTGCTGGTCGGCTGGCTGCCTTTGATGGAGCAGAGGTGAGGGCGGCCCTTTACCAGAAGGTCCAGGCGGCATCCATCCGGGGCCCCCCTCAGAGTGAGGGGGCTGCGGCGCGGGGCCTCCAGGCCCTGGCTGCGCCAGTGAAGGGTGCCTTTGGTTTATCGGAGGCACAGGTCCAGCGGGCATCTCACGTACGGCTTCTCGTTGCCTTGTAATATACAGAGGCAAGGGCGGTACGGGGCCGGAAGGTCCAGGTTGTATCCATGCGGGGCCCCCATCAGAGTGTGGAGGCTGCGCCGGTGATGCGTACCTCTGGTTTACCAGAGGCACAGGTCCAGCAGGCATCTCTCGTACGGCTTCTTGTTGCCTTGTAATATACAGAGGCAAGGGCGGTACGGGGCCGGAAAGACCACCTTGTGTCCGTTCTGGAAATCCTTGGAGTCGCCAAGCTGCTTCTTGGCCCGGATCTGAGGTTCCGGTAGACTTCAGGAGTGCACAAGGTTGGGCAGGAGCTGCTGCTGCTGCTTTTGGTGATCCCTGGTGAAGAGCATTCACTTTGAGTCCGAATGCGTCTTCTTGGGCTGCTTTGACCCACTGGGTCTCCGCTTGACGGGTCTCTTCGAGCCGTAGGTTTTTGCCTGGTAGTGTGTGGAGTCCCTCCCGGCCTCGGTTTGTGAAGCGGGGGACCCAGGCGGTGGTGCTGATTGGGCGGCGCCAAGAAGAGCATCGGCTGATCTCAGGTAGTGCGTCCGCCATGGTTGAAGTGAGCCCGATATATTGGGCCCTCACTTCGTGGGAGTTGTCATCGTTGTGGCTCTCGGCGTGCAGGGCGAGAGTAGTGACGGGGTCTTTACAGGCGGCAGTCCCTCCTCCATGGGTGGTCCACCCCAGGGCGGTCCGTGATAGTATTCGCGTACAGTCACGGGCCTCATGCATTTCTCTCGAGACAATGAGGTTTGCATTGTCCTGCCCGATGAGAAGTGTAGGGGTAACATATCTGCCATGAACCCTTTGTTCTGGGAGACGGAGGTCCTTCATCGTGTTCGCCTTGATTTTATAACTGGTACTTATCCCGGCGCCACGCAGTGTGATTTGCACGCGGCGAGATACGTTGTTTGAGGAGCACATGCCTTTGGCTCCATGCAGCCGTAGTCCATGGACGGGTCCGGTAGCGCCAATTTTTTCTGCTGCAGCGGTGTCAATGAGTGTGATGGTCGATCCCTCGTCCAGCAGCGCGAATGCGGATATCTGCTGCGTGGGGCCCGTCAAAATTACTGGCACTACTTTCAGCATGGCGCCGTCGGCTTGGCGTCATAGGTGGTGGATCTCAGCTGTGGTGGTGTTCCTCCCGAACGTTGGATCGTGGAGCAACTTATGGTGCGGGGAGCGACACTCACCGATACCGCACCAGTTCCGGAATTGGCATACTTTTATTGAGTGTTTGCTTTCCAAACACACACGGCACAATCCGGCACTTTTTACCGTTTCGAAACGTAGTTTTACGTCTTTCGCGGCAAAATCACGACAGTCGCGGAGCAAGTGACCCTTTTCCCCGCACTCTATACACCCGTCACGATTGTCAAATTCACTTGGATGGGGTGTCACGTTGTCATTGCGGTTTCGAGCACTGTCATTTTGTGGTGACTTTCGCGGTTTTTCGAGCGGTACTTTTCGCGAACTTTCGTTGTTTCGCACTTTTTTCGAGTCATATTGTGGTGACTTGCGCGGATTTTCGAGCGGTACTTTTCGCGAACTTTCGTTGTTTTGTGGCCCGAACTGTTCACTGGTAGCAAACGATTGCTCGCGACGTGGTCTAGACCTCGCGGGGTCGACCATACCCGACTTGGCGATGGCGTTCGCGACGGTCTTCAGGAAGGCGGCAAACTGGCAGATGGTGGCAGGCGCTTCGTAGAACCGCACTTCCATCAGCCACGCCAGCCGCATCGTGCACGGCATCTTCCCCGCGATGTCGCTGAGGAGCGCCGGGTTGGTGAGGTAGCCATCATTGTTCAATGATCGGAGTGAAGCCACCAGGTTCTGAACAGTTCCAGAAAAGTCCGCAATGTCTTCCAGCGATGCCTCTGCCGTCAAATGGGGGAGCCTCTTGACCTTGTCCAGCATCAGGGCAGCCAGCGAAGTTGTCCCTCCGTAGCGCTGCTCCAGCACGGCCAGTATCTCAGACACCTGAGTGGGGTCCATAAGTAGGGGACCAACGGCTTCCCGGGCCTTCCCTTTGAGGGCCCGCTGCAGTCGGATGAGGTTCTCGCTTGGAGTCATCCGGCAGGTTGAGGTCGACTGGGTGAACTGGGCCTTCCAGGCAGGCCACTCCAGCGGGTCACCCGAGAAAGGGGGCAGGTCCTTGGCCATTGACTGCCTGGCAATGAGTGCAGCCATCCGGGGATCGTCCTCGATTGTGGGACGGGGGCTGTCCTGAGCCCTTGAAGCTCTGATTGCCTCGGTGAGAGCAGAGGTAAGCTGGGCCATCGGGTTGTCCGCCTGTTGAATCCAAGCTCTTGTATGTTGGGCTGTCTCGTCCGCACTTGGTTGTGGCGGAAACATCGGCAGGCCGGAACTCGGACTGGCAGCGGGTGGCAACTGGTCATCTTGCTGCCTCTGATGGAGCAGCGGTAAGGGCAGCACAGGTTCAGAAGGTCCGGGCTGCATCCAAGCTGGGTCCCCATTGTGTTGAGAGGGCAGTGGCACCCCTTGACCCCTTGGTCCAGGTTGCGCCGATGATGCATGCTGAGGCTCGGGTCCCGCAGAAGGACCAGGCTGCATCCAGGTTTGGCCCCCATGGTAGTGAGAGGGCAGTGGCACCCCTTGACCCCTTGGTCCAGGTTGCGCCGATGATGCTTGCTGAGGCTCGGGTCCCGCAGAAGGACCAGGCTGCATCCAGGTTTGGCCCCCATGGTAGTGAGAGGGCAGTGGCACCCCTTGACCCCTTGGTCCAGGTTGCGCCGATGATGCTTGCTGAGGCTCGGGTCCCGCAGAAGGACCAGGCTGCATCCAAGTTTGGCCCCCATGGTAGTGAGAGGGCAGTGGCACCCCTTGACCCCTTGGTCCAGGTTGCGCCGATGAGGCATGCTGAGGCTCGGGTCCTGCAGAAGGACCAGGCTGCATCCAGGTTTGGCCCCCATGGTAGTGAGAGGGCAGTGGCACCCCTTGACCCCTTGGTCCAGGTTGCGCCGATGAGGCATGCTGAGGCTCGGGTCCCGCAGAAGGACCAGGCTGCATCCAGGTTTGGCCCCCATGGTTGTGAGAGGGCAGTGGCACCCCTTGACCCCTTGGTCCAGGTTGCGCCGATGATGCTTGCTGAGGCTCGGGTCCCGCAGAAGGACCAGGCTGCATCCAGGTTTGGCCCCCATGGTAGTGAGAGGGCAGTGGCACCCCTTGACCCCTTGGTCCAGGTTGCGCCGATGGTGCATGCAGAGGCTCAGGTTCAGCTGAAGGACCAGGCTGCATCCAAGTTGGGCCCCCATGGTGGTTGAGGGGCGGTGGCGTCGGACCCCTTGGTCCTGGTTGCGCCGCTGATGCATGCCACTGTGCAGGCCCTGCCCCGCTGGGTTGTGCAGGCCCTGTTGCGTTGTGTGGTGCAGGCCCTGTCCCACTGGGTTGTGCAGGCCCTGTCGCATCGGGTTGTGCCGGCCCTGTTCCATTGAGGTGTGCAGGCCCTGTCGCACTGGTAGTTGGTGCCAGCCCTGCTCCGTCGAGGTGTGCAGGCCCTGTCGCACCGGGTTGTACTTCACGGGCTGCCATCAGCTGTTCAATTTGTTTCTTCTGACTGCGCAGTTGTCGGCGCAGCAGGCGCACCGTGTCCTCAGTAGATGTGGAGGCCGGTGATTCTTCGCTTTCGTCTGCAGAGCCTGCCGGTGTGGAGCTGGGCGTTGGTAGGGGCGTGACGTCATGTGCGGGCACGGCCCTAGGCTCGGCTTCCTGGGCAGTTGGTAGCTCAGCAGGCGGGGGTGGAGGCGACTCATCGTCCTGAGCCGTCCTCTTCGATCTTAGTGATGGTGGTGACATCCTGGTGCAGCTGATCCGGCTCGAAGGACCACTTGTAACAGACGTGTGCTACAAGACTGTAGAAAAAGGGCACCGGTGGCTGTGCACTTGGATGTCGACTATTGTAATATTGTTTTGAAATGTAGTACTGGCTGGCCTTCCTTGAAGGTGACAGCCCTGCTGTACTGGAGGGTGGTAACCCTTGATCTGCCTCCCTGCACCCAGAGCTGGTGAGTGGTAGCCCTGGATGTCCTTGGTCTCTGCCTGAGCCTGGCGCCTTGCGGTGTCCAGTAGTTGGGCCGGCTAGTCTTGAGGAGGTAGGCACCAGACTTGTGTTCAGGCAGAGCTTCAGCAGGAGGCAGGTCGGAGAGAGGTTTCTTCCAGAGGAAGGAGTAAAACACGAAGATTTAAAGAAAACGTTGAACTGATTTATTATTGAAAAATTTGTCGTATTTATACCAATCGGTAGGTGGCTCACGGAAAGTGGAGGGGGAAAACGGAACCCAGGCACTTTCCTTTATAAGGGGCAAGAAACTGCTTAGTATCTATTTTGCCGGCTTAATCCGTAAAAGTGCTCGCTTAAATTTGGCAACTTTTACGGATTTTGTAGCCTTAATTAACAATCAAAATATAGAAAAAATAGAAAAAACATATAAATAAAGCCAAGATTTATGACAAGAATTTTAGTTTGGTGAATTTACCGTGATTTTAAGAATTTTTGATTTTTAAGGAAATGTTTTATGATTTATCAAGTTATAATTATTTTTCCTAGGTTCCCTGTGAGATAAGTTAACGAAATCTGTTTATTTCACCATCTCACAGGGACCCTAGAATTTTGTAGAGGTAAAAATGTAAAAATGTCATGACCGAAATTTTCTAAGTCTTTTTGACATGGCAAATTGAGCTCTAATTTCAGCTCTAAGTATTTTGAGAGCAAAGTCTCAGTTTGACTGGAGGCCTTGTAGGATCAAGAATGAAAACTGATTGTTTCATTGTCCTACAAGGCCCGCAGGTTTTGTTATTTGGAAAAACATAAATTTTACACCTTCGAAATTTTCTAAGTGTTTTTTGGTAGGCAAAAATGACTTTATTTTTGCCTCCCAATATGTTGTGTGATAAATCTTGGCTTTACTCGAGACCTTGTAGGATTTCAAATGAAAACTGATTATTTCATTTGTCCTACAAGGCCCGTGTGTATAAAAATTAAGACATAAACATTTAAAAATAAGTACAAAAATAAAACATATTTAAAATGAGTTTACAACCTCCCCAGTAGCGATTTTTCAAAGTATTATTTATTGATCGCACCGGGGAGATGTACATAAGAAATAAAAAACTTAAATATTTGAAAACCAATAAGAAAATAATAAGTAATTGATAAAAATGACATTTTCTAACTAGAACAAATATTTTCCATCAAAGCGTCGCCGGCGGCACGGTACTCCAGTATTGTGAGGGCAGGCCATTTTTTCCTGATTCCCAAAATGATCACAAAACTGTAGAGGACCGAGCCAAGCGATGAACTTTGATGAAAAATATTTCGAGGGTGTGAACACGTCGGTTACACTAGCATATTAACTAATAACTCAATATTGATTTTATTTCGTTCAAAATTAGCTTTAATATACACCTACATTAAATTTAGCAATAAAAAAGCTAATTTTTTAAGAAAAATAAGTGTTTAAAAATCTGAAATATATTAGTTTGTAAGACCGTAAATAAATAGATTTTATTTTAACTAAAAGTAAAGTAAAGTAATTTATTTTAACTAAAAAAAATTCTGAAAAGTACGTAGCTTTCCTAGATAATTTATTTATTTATTTAATAAATAATTTATTTATTAAATAAATAAATTTAAATAATAAATTTATTAAATAAATAATTTATTGTATGATAATATGATTTGAAATGTGTTTTGAATAATAAAACATTTTGTTTGAAAATTAACAAATCTGCCAACGACCAACAGTATACGCTTATTATAATAAAAATAAACATAATTTTTCAAAATTTAAAACATAACCTTACTCGATAAAATAACAATCTTCCGAAATCAATTTATATTTTTTGTAGATCGATAAATCCAGAATTTGATTTACAAATGACATATTTCCGGTTGTGGCCGGTCGGTACCTCTTAAGACGGTGAATTTTTTTGTACACTTCGAGCCTCGAAATGTTGTCTTTTTAAGAACAGGAAAATGTCAAAACACAACAGATACCATAATATTCAATACCGCAATTTTTTTTGATATTTTTAGCCAAGTGGGCAGTATGAAAAGGCTCGCGGGGCACACGGGCCACACTGGCTTATATGCATTGAAAGTTTTTTTGATGGGAATCCATTGTCGCGGAAATCCAGTGATACCGCAGAGCTTCGGTAATAATTACCCCAATAATGAATACCCAGCGGTAATGTGTAATACTAATACCAGTACGTAATGGGCAATGGGCAATGGGTATGCAAGCAGAATATAATAAATAATGAATGCTGATTTCAAATTCAAATATTGGACCATTAATCGGCCGTTGTTTACGCTTCGGGCCACCCGATATCCAATCGGGAACATAAATCAAGCTGATATCAAAATATTTATGCAAAATTCCAATAGGAAAATATCTAAATCATTATCGAATACTTTGTTATTGTTTTAAGAGTAGCAAAAGCTAAAAATAACATGTTATTTATATTACCCCCATTTAGGTACCCGGCTTCGCCCAGTTGATATGAGATTGAACTGACATTTGAACCCACGACGGATCTCGCTTTATATACACCAAAGAAATGGGTAGCCCAACCCATACAAAAAAGGCTTCGAATGGTCCACAATGTTCCAAAACATTTTATAATGTTCTGGAATGTTCCATAAAGATCTGAGATGTTCCAGGATGTTCCCGAACGTTTCAGACTATTTCCGAACATTCCAGAACATCCCAACTGTTCTAAAAATTTCTAGAAAATATATAGCTAGCAGTATTTGTTACAATATTAGATATGTGTGTGCATCTACAATGAATTTGAGATTAGTCACCCACTAGCAGGATTCACTAATGAAAGTAACTCGATGTTCCGTCTTGAGAGCAGTTAATCCTCCCAGGGGTTGCAGTGGGTGGAGAGAGCTGAGAACTGGCAGTGGGTGGGGTGGGTTGCATAATGGTTCCATCGCCCCGCGTGCAAATCCCTCTAATGTGCAGACTGCGCACCGCACACACCCAGCTGAAGAGCAAGGAGGGTGGTAACTGGTGACATTCAGGCTATACTTTCAACTACACTGGACTTTACTGTGATAGCACTACAGCTTATAACATCATACATATTATCATACATTGAAACCGAAAACTTGTGGTAAAGGCGGAAACAATATAACAAGAATCAATCAATTTTGGAAGCTGGTATGGGCACCTCCGCCCCGGTAACAATTTATTAGATAACCAACACCTCTGCCACAGGTCGCCTCAAATGGTTCGCAACGTTTGGTAACTTAGCAGGGGTGCATGGGTTCATGGGGTGAGGTTTGTCCGGGTCTTGGCAGTGGGTGCGTCTGCCCACTAAATGATCGGAAGAGACTGTTTGAGTGAAACTTTTTGACCTCTCACCTATCCCCTTGCACCGCAGCGGGAGGGGTGGATTCATACGTCCGTCACTCCTGGACACATTGGCCTCTAGATCCCTACTCACCCTCACACCTTTTTCCTTCCCGGAACTTTATTTCGTTAAAAGATCCTTTACACAACATCCGGAGGAGAATTGTTTTCCTCGGGGCCTCCCTTGTAGAGCTAATGTAATATATATATTTTTTTCTACTTTTATCCATTTTTTCCGCAACTGAAGGGTCTACGCTTCAACACATTTAAAAGACATCAAACAGCTGATACTAACCCTCTAGCGACCGTTATTTTTTCAAATTGATCTAAAAAAATCGAATCGATTTAGTCAAAAACAAGTTGTACCTACTAAAAAATCGACCATAAATTTGATGTAGTACAGTTTACCACTTGTACCACGAGTTTTCGGACACCGTGTATATATTTTATAAAACTTTTTTAATACCTACATACAAATCTGGATTTCAGAAGAAATTTTGGTATTAACAATCACGCCGTTTCTCCGCAGAGGTAGGCAGAGAGGACGGAACGCCAAATAACTCGGTCTTGGCACACACTCTTGCTACTTGCTACATACATACATACTTATTATTTCTCTGACCTTTGACTTGTCCCGATTCAAGAGTCTGATTTACTTGATCGTGCCATGTTTTCATCGGGCGTTCCCGACTTCTTCTACCATTCACATTTGAGACATATATTCTTACAATCCTTTCTTCGTTCATTCGCTCTACATGTCCGCCCAACCATCTGAGCGTCCCTTTCTTAATCTTACTTAATTTTGATTTACAATTGCACGTATTAGGTAGGTTGGCACAAAAATAGTATAAAATTATTAAAAAAACTGAAAACAATCGAAAATGCCTCCAAGAAAACTTGCGAGTTATAAATGATAAAATAGTGTACATTATTAATAGTCCTGCCGCTAAGAGTACCGTTGTAGCTCGGTTAGAAACATCGAATGAGAAAGAGGGAGAGCGTCCAACGGAGCTCTCAGCGGTATGCCTACATCCAGGAAGACTACATAGTTTAAATAAAATTATTTAATGCAATCCGTCGGATTGATGTTCCAATAAATCTCTCTTTCCCCCGAACCAGCTGTAACACCGTCTGTCCTCTTCTCCCCCGTCAGAAACGGAATGAGCGAGCGGGACGGCAACAAGGAAACGGGGCTTATGACGTCACTATCCACTCTCGTGGGAGAGATCCCACTAACACCCCACTGCACTATTTTCTGAAACGTCTCCATGAAGCCGAAAAAAGTTTTAGTAATTAACACCGAGTAAAAGGGGACAAAATTCACAACAGTAAAATAAAGTAAATTTATATGAATGGCTTTGTCCCTTTTTACGAGTTGCCCTTGTTTTAAGTTGAAGGGGGTTTACAGCTGGAGTCATAATGCACTGAGTTGGGAAGTGTGGGGTAAGTGGCCGATTTAAATCTCCATGCAATAAAGTGGAAATTGCGAAAGAGGGACTTTGTTGTGTGGTTATTCTATATTTTACAAAGTAATTACATATTGTAGGTGTTAACTTTATGTGGCATATATAGGATTATATATGTAGTTTCAACATACTTCATCAAATGTGGTTCGATAGATACATATATTTAGTTTTTAGGGGTCTAACAGATGTCAGTTAAGTAGTACTTTAGAAGAGTGTCGATTATCGTAGTTCGTGTCTAATGCACGAACGGTTATGGAAATAGCCGATGATACATGATAGACAGCCGGGCTTCCACAGTGTTTGTAAAAAAAGTAGAATAGAAAATAAAAATTAAACAGAATATTTAAATTTTAAAATAAATATGTAAATAATCGATTATGTAGGACGTGGTCTTGAGTGACCTCGGGCCCAGCGCTCACTCAGGAGTGGCGCTTGGTGCTGGAAGGCTGCGGTCACAACCGTGTTATCGGAGGCCATTAGGAGGCATCCTGGCTCCAGTCACCCGGTGTCTCATCATGCCGGCGAACCCATTCATCCCTAGTTCCGTAAACATTGTCGATGCGAGGCTATACCTTCTGTATCCAAATAAAAATCTGCAGGCGTTATTATATTGTCGTTAAATTCAAAACAAATTTGAGTTCATTGAACCAGCTTTAAGGGGGAAGACCACTGTGCGTGGGCGGTAAAAGGGTGAAGTTTTCGTAATTATTTTTAAGCAAACGTTAAATGGATTTTTTAAAATTAAAACTCAAAAGTCAATATAAAATATAGAAAGAAGACTGTATACAAATTTTTGTACACGAATCTAAAGTATGGTTTGCGGTGTACGCCGCTTTCAACAGGACACTCTGACGAAATTGATGCTCAGTAGTTGACAGCGAGCCACACAGTTCGTCAGAAAAACAAAATAAAAACATACCTATTTAGAAACAAGACATACGGGTTTATGGTACCACATAGGGGAATTTTGATATCTAAAAAAAATTGCGGACTAACGAATTATATTTCCGGGTTTTATGGAAAATTTTCATAAAATAAAATAAAATAAATAGTAGGGGGCCCTTTATAAAAAAATCCTTACGTGGTGTCAGAGAGACCGGATTTTCGAACAGTTTAAGACTTGATGCATTCTAATCGAATGTGCAGGATTTTTTTTAATATGTTGTCAACCAGGGTGAAAAAAACAGTTTCGAGAAAAACTGGTTCAAAGTTTTGCTGAAGGATAATTCAACATACAAACTTTTTTAAACGGTTTCACAGAAAATGCTGTATCTCTGTCAACTTTACGAATTTCTTTAAAACATTTGGTGAGAGCATTCTTAACAAATGCATCTTTCAGAAAATAAAATTAAAACAATGACAAAAAATTTTTTTTCACGGTTAGCTAGTAACGGGGACGCACATAAAACCGAAATTACTATGTTTAATACCATTTCGAACACAACATCATTGTACTTCAGTGTACCATGATGTTGTGTTGACCATTCCACGATAATTTATCAAATAATATGCAGTGATAGTGGAAGTGTATAATAGAATTGGTAGAATAGAGGTGCAGCAGTAGCAGCAGCTTCCATTCGACTCCGTGTTGAACAAAGCCAACTCTCTCCGCCCTCAAATCTCCGGAGAATAAATTGCTCTAATGGAAAAGGGATTGGGAAATCCCCGCTGCCTACTTAACATACGATTAATGTGAAAATGGTATTCGGATAAATGTACAAGGCACGATTTCGTGTCAGATTTGTTTTATGCGAGGGAATTGTCGCCAAAAACTATTGCTTTGGTAAGGTAACTCATTTTCACGTTAAAAATAGATGGGAGTGGCCAGTGCAATCAATTCCACATGGATATACCTATTTAATATATAAACTAGATCAAAATTGTTGAAAATTAATTATATGAATAAACCCAACACATGCCTTTTTAATCTACAAAATACAAAATGTACCTTAATACACAAATACAATATTTATAAAACCTTCACACGAACATTATATAATGAAATACAATTAATTATACACCAAGACTGAAAGTGGTAAAAGATGGTGCTGTAACTCCTTCGATGCAACTGGATGGAGTAACATAAGCCAACTGTTTACTCATTTAAGTATCTGGGCTTACTCGTCCATAGAGAAGGAGAATGTGCAGCGGATGTCATCCATAGAATAGGGATGGATTAAATTCAGATCAGTAACGGGAATATTGTGTGACTCCAAAATGCCTATAAAACTTAAAGGAAAGATATATCAAACTATTGTTAGACCCGCGACAATGTATGGCTCCGAATACTGGACTATGTACAACTCCTACTCTAGGCAATTCGAAACAGCAGAAATGCGAATGCTTAGATGGTCGGCAGGAGTATCACTAAAAGATAAGAATAAAAGTTCACGCATTCGTGGTAGCCTGGGTGTCACGGACATAAACAGTAAGCAGGAGGAACAACAGTTTAGATGGTATGGGTACATAAGACGGAGACCATCAGACCACACAGTGAAGCAGGCAATGTCTACGGAGCTTCATCGACAGTCATCCAGAGGAAGACCAAAGAAATCCTGGATGACTCAGTGCTCCAAAATACTACAGAGAAACGGCCTGGATGAAGGCGATACTCAGAACCGAAGAAGCTACAACCTGAGAACGAGAAGAGCCGACCCCAATAGCCTACCTAGGCAATGCGTTGGGACAGCGCAAGGAAGAAGAAGAGACTGAAAGTGGTAAAAGAAGCATACACTTAACGAATACCTCCTCAATAGCCGGAAAACGGATAATCGAATAAATGAATTAAAAAAAAGTGTTCAACCTTCATGAACTTTAAACCTTTGCACCACTTAGTGTAAAATTCGAGATCAGGCTGCTAATAATAACACACATTATGCAGATGGCGATAAGGTTTAAATTCCCGTTTAACACCAGCCGCCTATTTATTCACGAAAAAAACATCGCCAAAAAGCGTGTTTCATTTAATTTTGCGAAGCTCGGGCACAAACATTTAAACATTGTACGATTATTTTCTAAAGAATTAATTTTCCACATTATAAAATACTCGATTATTTCAAAGACAATAATGTGTGTTCTACTTGTAGTATTTAATTAAAGCAACTAAAATATTTCTAAGCTGTCTAATTTTTAAACAAAAATCACATTAAGTACTCAGTGGTGCATACCAGTGTGGTGGAATAATTTTTAAGACAAGGTAAATTGTTGTGTTATTGTTATATTACGTAAAATTATTAATGTTATATTAATATTATACAGTTGGGAGTAATGAAGTAAGTTAGAAAGGGAATTATTCATATTGCTTTAGCTATAATAATTTTTTTTAAAGTATGATATACTCTACTTTTACCTAAAAAACATTATCAGTAGATAATATACCTCTTGGTGCAGAGATGCATTATGTCATATAGGTCAGGAATGGGCCATTATATATTTTTATGACAAAATAATGGCTCGGTCTGACAATTAAATGGATACTCCAAAACATAATAGTTCATGATGGAAATGGCGTTGCGAGCTGTACCTAGCAATTCTAGTAGGAAAAGCTGTGAACCAAAATGCTTCATTTCGGAATTTAAAAAATTTAAGTTTAGATGAAACTTTATTTCTAACCCAAGGCCGATTCTTTAAAGAAAACCTCTGCATTATTATTAATTAATAAAGGTGAACATTTCCTTTACAAAATGAAACACAAAGTTCGCAGAGAGAATTCGTGCACGAAGTTCCCCGCGTGCAACCAAACTACAAGTTAATGATGAGTTATGATGAAAATTTGCACCGCGACGCAGCGTTGGGAGTAGGAGGGGCGGGGAGGGGAGGGGTGGGGAGGGGAGGGGAACGAACAAATTTCAGATTGAAAAATTACCCTTGCCGTATTGCGTTTAGCTTTCATTTTGCAGCACAGCACGGAATTATCGTGTTATGTGCTGTGTAAGTCGCTAGCATTTGACTACACATATTCTTTTAAAATTTTAGATCGTTAAAAAAGTCGATTCAAGGATTTTGGTAAATTCAAAGTTAATTAGCCGTTAACATGCACCGCAACGCAGGACAAAATATTATGTTACTGAAGGCTGACATATTTTTATTAAAAATATCGTTGTTGTATCGGAATTTAACTACCTTACCGTTGCAGGCCTTATTATGGTACAAAATATTGATTCAGCACATATCTGACTATGAATACTAGGTTCACTCAGAATGAAGTAATGCTTTTTCCAAAATATAACAATAAATACGGAGAGCGAACCCTGGAATATAACCTGCCCAAAATATTTAACATATTACCAAGTAATATCTAAAAAAAAATGGCGATTCACCCAATAGATACATCCACCAACACACTATAATATAACATGGCTACTAGGTAGAGATGCTGTATAATAAGTTATATATGTAAATAGTGACAGTTATATTATAATTGGAAAAGCAATAATAAATAAAAAATTAAATTAAAATACATTTTTTTTTTGATTTACTAGATTCTTATGTTCTTGAGGAGATGAATCATTTAAATTTAAAATACAAATGCGGAGGAATTCCTAAATATACATAGGCCTGACACCACCTGACTCCTTCCCACTCTTCACACAATCCAAATAAAGTATGTATTTATGGATATCTATGCGGCTAATGATACTCGAGATGGTTGATGTTGCAAACAACATGCAGTTTTATAAAGTTTTAAAAGAAACAATTTTTTCCTTCCCAAAAACACAAGACCAATAGGTCAAGTATCCAGGTAAAATTTTGAAGCCCATAATGATGTTGTTCTATTTAATAAGAATCAGTAAATTTAAAGCCAGTATCTTTAAATGGGTCAAAGGAATAGCCTGTAGCAAGTATCAGGGTGGTATTGTTAATATAGGCATGCCACTGATAGATCTGTTTTATTTTTTCTTAACTGGCTCTAATTGGAATATAAATACTAAAGATAGAAAAACGTTGTAAATGTTTACAAATATTATATTTGAAAAGTAATGGTGAAATTACTAAGCTCTTTTTGGTTTACCACGAGGAAGCGTACTGGGACCTCTTCTATTTATAATTTACGAGCGTTACGAGTATGCGAGTTATGCGAGCTATCAGTACATGGAAACAGTGTTATTATTTGATTTCTGTATTTAATTTCTGTGTTTCAATTGTTGATATTTGATTTAATATTTGTATAGACTAGTCAGAAAATATAAGATTATGATAACTTGCTGTTACTATCTAATCCAAGATTGAAATTTTGATATTTGTTTTAAAAATAATTCAAACACTAGTAGTACAGGAACACCTTCCAAATTTCACCTCCTGGCATCCACGATTGGTAACATCCCCAGTTAGCAATATAATAGCTAGTATGACGCATGCCCTTTCCGAAGTTAATTGGGACATTTTCCTTGGCCCGGTATCAACCCCTTGGGGAACAGAACCTGCGCTGCCCTAACCCAACCCAACCCAACCCAACCCAACCCAACCCAACCCAACCAACCAACACCCTGACCCTACTCCATGCGACCCCATTACATTATACCACGTACACTATTCAGTACCTACAGGTTCCGGGCCTGCTGTCTACTACATACTACATACTAAAATATATTATGTATGACATTAACCGTATTGAATTGCAGTTTGAATTATTGATACGTGTCTACTTTACTTTACTAAAAATATCAAAAATGAAATATAATGTAATTTATTTTAGGAAAATAAATTGTTGAAGGGTGTACTGGATGCTCACGCCAGTGACATCGATTGTAAATTTCCGACTTTCTCTCGATTTTACTTTCTCTAGGATTTACAAAAGTAATACAGACTTCACGAATGTCGTTGGAGAACTTGACTTTTTGAAATATTGGCATACAGAGCTCCGGGCCAAAAAGGCTCCTTTCTCTTTCATCATGAATTTATATGTATGGTTGTTGAATAAATTGATTTGGAGAACTGACTGAATGGGAGAGTTGCTTCCCTATTATTTATTGGGCTAAAAGTGTAGTCGTGTTAATAGGGTTAGTTATTCTTGAAAGAAATGCATGGGAGCCTGGTTGAAACAAATACATGCGTCATATTGCCGAAAATGAATTACTAAGGTCCTGTGGTTTGTCGTGCCAGTAATTTAGCTTTGCAAGGACATCACAACACGTGTTTGGTGATAAGAAACTTATCAAGATGAGTGATCGGAGAAATTGTGACGGTTCATTCATCTGATGTCCGATACAAAGGGTAGAAATATGTCAAATAACAGGATAAAAATATTATAAATGTGTATTTTTGGTCAGCGTTTGTTAAGATTTGAGAACTGATTTAATAAAACATTTTATTAACTCCTCAGGCAAAATTTGTTCGTTATTCGGAAAACTCTTATAGCTCTCATAGAAAACGTCGTATCTCCCTTACTATAATAGTGAGAAATAGGTATATACGGTGTTAGAAAGAGAAAACATCACGCTTTTTATTCAAATCTAAAAGTTAACCACAAAAGAAGTAAAATATTCACCTGTACAAAACCACAGATTCATATCGCAATAAAAAAATAAAAACTACGAAACTGAAATTTTAATTATTTTGATAATTATTGGAACAACAAAAAAGTGAGGTGTCAATAAAGTCTGCAATACATTTGTCTAATAAAATACGTATGTGTTTTTTTTCGTTATCAGTAATTTTAGTTAGAAAAAACGTAAGTTGAGCCATTATTAAAACTTTTTAAAGTTTGCAAGCAAAATTTTTATTCTTAAAATAGAAAAAAATATGTGTTTAATTCGATTTATTAAATTTGATGGCGTATTTCATCACCTTTCAAAAACTTTTTTTAGTTTTCGGATATGTTCAGAAATATTCTATTCATTAGAATTTTATTGCATAGAGAGTTAAAATTATTTGGAACTAAATTGTTAAAAAAAAGCTTTACTTCTGTGCGGTTTTGAGAAAATTGCGCTCATCTACGTTGGTGATAACCAGTTATTGTACTATTAAGCCTAATTTAAACTTAGTATTCGTTCAGTTTGACTGATAGTAGTGTATTGTATTGTATTTTATACAAGTCCAAGAAACAAACCAACGATGGCACGTGAAAAGTAAAGACAAGCCACCCCTTGTACATAGTTGGTCCGCAATTACAGGAATAACGCCCTCGCGACACAACTAATTAAACTTCCTAAGCCAAGTAGGGACTACATACCCCCTATTCCAAACCCCTTATCCCAAATCCCTTATTCCATGGCCCATACCCCATACCCCATACCGCCGGCAGAATAACCGGAACATGTTGGATACAGATACAGCGCGTGTAGGCTTGCCAACTACATTATTAGTTTGACCCAAAAACATATAAAGTATATTTTGTAAAATAAATAAATTAAGGTTTTTGCGTCTAATAATATCTTATTTGCACAACCACTACCGTCTTCGCCTTAGTTTGAAGAATCTCTGTAGTCGCATATTATTAAAAAAATATATATATATTTTGAACCTAATATTAAAAGTTCATTGGAAGAAATCGCACCATGCCATGGGCACGCATTGAGAGCAATAGGCACAACACAGTGGGTCGTTTATGCAGATTCTGCGAATCGATTTCTGGACTGTAATGACTGTAATCAACAATTATAAAGTTTTCGTAGGAGTTAGTAAAGATTTGTATATATGTAAAGGACTGATTTACCCCTTGACTTCTAATATTTTAGTTGATTAGAATCGTTCTTATGGCCATGATACTGATACTGTGAGAGAGTACCAAATGGTCACTGCCCAGATTTCTTAATATATTCGATATTAAATTGCCCTGAGAGCTCAATATGATGTTCATTGCACAAGTTTCATTAATAGACTGATTGTACCTACCATATAATGTATTGCTGTAAATATCACATATGTAGGTATATTGGCCAAACACTGTCAGATAGGGACAAGTATTTGGATAAGGTGGGGCAAGAATATGCACATAGTTTCGTCAACAATCTCTTTTCGATAGTGTATTTCTTAGTGAGCAACGTAATTAAACTTAAAAATATGATACAAACAATGAGGCTTCTTATTTTACGACAATTTAATTTAAAATTCATTGCTCTATAGTTCTCTATATAGATACAATGCTTGCAAGCTGAAAATATTAGCATTGGCCACGAAATTCCAAACGGAACAAGGAGTAGAAATTTATCGGTAAATGTGCATTTGCCGTGTTTTTAGACTGTAAAACAATGCCGAAGGATATATTTCGCGGGGTGATTACCACAAATAGGTAACTCCAAAATCAGCTTCTTCGAGTTACACACAAAGCCATATCTTTATTTTATGTATTTGAGGAATACATGTATAATATGTAATATACATGTATAATATTATATGTCTCTTTTGTTCGCTCAATAATAGAATTTGAAACAGTCATTTAGCAACATTGAAAGGTTAGACGGAATTGAAAAGGGGATCTGAAACACTTGGAATTTAAGTCCATCCGAAACACTAAAAGATTCATTAGCTCTCCGTAAATTATCAAAATTAGAAGATAGAAAAAAATATATCCGACCAATACGAAACATGCGATCAAACCAACCAGTCCACATTCCATACTCAAAAACTAACTACACACAACATTAATTTTACAGAACGACGTGCACAAAATACAATAACATATTTTCAGTCGCAGATATTTTCAGTTTGTTCTTAGGACAGTTTATTAAACACATATAAAAAAAGAATAAATAGGCGAGGATTTAAAGTTGTAGTTTTGTGTGTAACTCAAAAAAGATGAAGAGTTACGTATTGTAGTAATTACCCTACGACGTCATACTGACGGCTTGAACATTCCGATATTTTATTATGGTTGAACCGTCGAAGAAGTACTTTAGGTGAGTCTCATGCGTCATACCACGCCTATCACCGGTAGATCAACACTCCGCATTTAGACATACGCGACCCTAGAACTAACACATCTGAACCGTATTAGTATTTAATAGAGGAATTCTAACCACAAAACTTGGAATGTCTGTCCGGGAATAGTTGATGAAATTTGTAATGACGGCGGTCGTCAATAGTCATACACACCATCCATACCATTCCATGTACCGAGAATTAAAATTACAACATGTTGTACAGTGGTTTAGTCGGATATACAAATCAAAGGAAAGCTATACCAATTAATAAACGACCGATTTGACGAGGATTGTAGAATAAGCAGTAATCATTAGGAATGTGTTCGAATAGATGTATTTTGCTATCGCTTTAGTTTGCTTTATTGTAAGAGTAAATATCCAACATCGGTGCCAATAAATACTTACTAAGGTTGGGTCACTTTGCACCCTCCGTTTTGCAATAAAATCCAAATAAATGGAATATTTCCCAATATACCTGAATACTAAAAACTGTTTTGTAAAGGTGATGAAATACGCTTTCTAATTTTATAATTAGAAATAAACATCAAACATATACAAAAAATTTAAAAAAATTAAAAAGTCTTAAAAATGGCTCAACTTACGTTTTTTTAACTAAAATTACCGATAATGAAAACATAACATAATTTATTAGACAAATCCGTGATAAACGTTATCGTCACATCACCTTTTTTGTTGTTACACGTAGAAATAATTAATAAAAAAATCTCAAAATGTCCTGATTTTTTTTCAAATTTCGTTCGGTACTTTAATAATAATACTTGGCTGATTTATAAAGCGCCGTTTTTGTGAAAAATCACCTCAAGGGCGCTGTACACACTTTGGATTCATAAAGATGTACATTTTAATTATATTGCGGTTAACTCTTAGATTTGAATACAAAGCGTGGAATTTTCTCTTTCTAACCCATTTAGATCATATCTCTAACCATGATAGTAAAGGAGACGCAACGATTTCTATGAGACCTGTGTGAGTTGTGAAAATGAGTTTCGAAAACCGAACAAATAGACTTGACGGGTTAAATACTGCGAGTATATTTATGAACTACGAAAAGTAAAGTATTAGGCCTATTAAAAAAAGCTTTAAAGCTCAAAATCTCCTACTTACGAACCCGCTTTCAGTTATGGTTTTATTGTATAATGTGGAAAATTAAGATTGTAAAACATTGAGATATTTCGCAAAATAAAATAAAACACTTTTTGGCGATTTTTTCTCGCATAAATCAAGGCGGCTGGTGTTAAGCGCGAATTTAAACCTTGCCGCCATTTAAATAAGGAGTATTAATGTCAGCGACTCGATTCCAAATATTACACGACGTAGTGCATCGCCTTAAAATACCCACCCACGTAGATATAGTAGAAGGCTGTATTTTGTTGCGTAATAGGTAATCTTAAAAACATATGTAGCTACAAATCAGATGTATCTACCATCTACGGCGTAGAGGTACATCGGGATAAACGTAGCATCTGACCCCATCCCTTCAGATATAAAGATGTACCTACTTAGAAGAGATACAAGATTATGTAATTAATCCATCTTAAACTCACAAAGTCAACTGGGATAATCGTAAATTATCTCCGAAAACTAAACACACAAATTCAATTTGGGCCAAATTTACAACAGCGTCTTCGTTCAGTTGTAAAATAAATACGGCTTTACAACTTGGAAGAGATTTACAGCTGGGACTAGGAATAAAGGACGAGGGTAATATAGCATTATTACAGTAGGAACTGGACCAAAATCTTGCCCGGAGCGGTCAGGAGGCTGCGGGTCGTTGACAAGGTGTGAGTAGCTCTGTGAGTGAGATACAGACTCTAAAACAGACACGGAATCAAGCCTTAGTGTGAAAAGAAGAGAGATGAAGAAATTCTATTACTAATTAGTTTCATATTTATATAGAAAGGCAAAATGAGAGCATAATATTAAATTGTATGATTCACTGAAGAAAATTAAATCATATAATGAATAATTCAGTCTTCAGTCGGAAAAACTCGACAAATTCATCTCTTTTAGGTTGCAAAGTCCCGTAGTTACACTAGATAGATTCTATAGTTACGTAGTTTATTTATTTGTACACGCCCAATAAGGGCTTTTACATATAATAAAATTAAAAATAGATTTGGTATAATCAGAGAATTAAGAGATAACAATTAATAAGTATCAAGTATAAATTTTCTAACTTAAAAACAACAGAGTAAAATATAGGATACACATTCATATACATTTCGACACATATTGCAAATTTATAAACGTTTTAAATTTATCTAGATAGACATACAGTCTTAATAACAATGTTTTTATAGGTTGATAGACATTCAGTACCGTTGGTGTTCATTGTTCATGTAATATTTATTCCCTGCGCTGTGCGGTCGGTTAATTACTGAGTTTATTTCTGCATTGGTACCTGAATTGTTACAATGATAAGGTTATTAGTTTACTCGTGTACAATATTACACAGTTAGCCCATCCATGGGGCAACTGAAAAAAAACAGTTAGCAACTCAATCGATATCCACAGGAAAGCAACTTGCGAATTTCATTGGCGGTCCGCACACAGGCAACTTCTCGAAGACCAGTTTACATGGGCGACGCAACCAGTCACTCGCAACTCGCTGTGCTAGTTTCCGCGGCCGGCGCACACTTTCAGAGAAGTCAGGTTGCCATGGTTGCGCCTCACGACCTGTCAACTTTTCGAGTAATTTGCGATATGTCCGAGCGGAAAAATATCGATTTTGTTCAGGAGGTTGATAAATTATTATGTATTATATATATTAATGGTTGATCATTGATAAATTATTCATAAATTAAATTAACAATAAATAAACAAGCTGATATAATTACTGAAATCGTAAAGTTGAGTTGAGAAGCTGTTTAAAGTTGCCAACCAGTTTTAGTTTGGTTTCGGTTTCTCCGTGAGCGAAGGGTCTTACCGTTCTGTGGACAGTAGAACACGTGTCCAAAACATCACGGTTATAATTTTATCTTTTTACATAATAAAAAAACCTAAATTATAAGATTTATAAGTAAGTACTTAAATATCACCTGCTTAATTATAACACATAATACCTACATAAAAATGATTTATACAATTTGTTCAAAGAAACGTTACTTTCTCAATGACATTTCTCTAAACCACCGTTTTTCTCCACTGCCCATGGCGGAAGCATCGGCCTGGAGGATTTGCAAAACAATTCCACCAGGACGCCATCATCGTCAAGTCTCCGCCCGCCGAGCGTCGAGCACAAACCCACAACCTATCATGATGTGACCTACGTGTTATGCGTCCCATCGTGATACATACGCAGAACTCTCTACGAAATAAATACAGTACTACATTATCATCCATTACATTTCTACCTACCATTTTTAGCATAGTTATCGACCCCTTGGAATAACAAGGTTCCATCTGTCGGGGTAAAATCATGCGATAATGAACTCTAAAGTAGCTTACTGTATATTCCATTATCGCATGACGTAACCGCGACATATGGAATCTTGTTATTCGAAAGGATGTATCGATAAATAATTAACCAGATATTGTATGGAATTAAAAAAATAACACAATATAAACCAAATAAACGGTGTTGTCGCGTAATATATTTTCTATAGTAGATATACGTTACAGAAATGCTTTAGTTAGTGTATTTGAAAAGTTGTCAAATTGACAGTTTTCGTCTTGAAAACTTTCAGTAAGCAATTCTCATTTCTTACGCGGCATTTTTTTGTGACAGAATCGGCACGGATTTTAAGAAATAATTGGATAAAAATGAGACTTCTTATTTCTTCCAGAAAAAGAAAAACAGCTAATGGCCAATGCTTCCCAATTAACTTATATTCATGAAGCTAAATGTTTGTCAGATTTTGTGTAATTTATTTATGGTACGGAGCGTTTTCATCCCGCGACAAAATATCCCCGACAAAACATCCACCAACAAAATATCTACTAAAACCTAACCTAACCTAACTTAACCTAATCTAACTTAACCTAATCTAACACAACCTAACCTAACTTAACCTAAACTAACACAACCTAACTTAAACTTATCTAACTTAACCTAACCTTAGTTTACATTTACCTATTTTTGAACAATAATTTATTGTCTTTACAGGTTGTCTTTATTATTTTTGTCCCATTTTTTGTTAGGTGAGGTTAGGTTATGTTAGGTTAGGTTTTAGTAGATATTTTGTTGGGGGATGTTTTGTCCATAGGATATTTTGTCGGAGGATGTTTTGTCCATGGAGTAGTTTGTGGGGGACATTTTGTCGAGGGGTATTTTGTCGCGGGATGAAAAGTCGCAGAACCCTTATTTATGTTAATTTTAATAATATTCACTCTGGGTTTCATGTTCCCATCTCCCCGTGTAATAATATTATTTCCTTTGGCTGGTTTCAGCAACAAATTTGCAACGAGCTAATAAATGTTACCACGCTAAATATCAGGGATGAACTTTGGCTTGATTAGGTCAAAATTAGTGGCCATTGAAATGGGTCACTGCGAAATTAACAAACATTTTGAAATTGTGTTGTTGCATCGCATAAAAAAAACTCTGGTCTAGTTTTGTCGGGTGGACACTGTTTCATTAAGGGCATGTACACATGTACAGGATGTATCAGCACGTATCGGAGAGAGTTAAAAAACTCTGGTCTAGTTTTGTCGGGTGGACACTGTTTCATTAAGGGCATGTACACATGTACAGGATGTATCAGCACGTATCATTAAGGGCATGTACACATGTACAGGATGTATCAGCACGTATCGGAGAGAGTTAAAATCGAGCGATTCCTGAACATATTTGGCGGAAAAAATGTAGATGCCATTTTGATATCCATTTTTTTCACCTTTGGCATTTTTGGTACATCTTAGTGCATCACTCTGCCTCATTCCAGCAGCACCGTACAAACGAGACAGAGCGAGAATTACGTGACCCGTTGGGACTTGCAGAAGTGTGATCAGTGGCGACGGTTGATGGAAAAATATTTTTTTGTGTTGTAACAGAATAAAATTATCGGAGATAAAATGACTTACACATTTGCTCAGGAATTGCTGGTTACATTATTTTGGGTATGTAACAAATTTAATATTGTCAACTAAGTGATGATTAATAACAAACTGAAAAAAAACAACAACTCTAAAAGTAAATAGTTGTTACGAGAACAGGAAAATTGGCTCGTGAATAACCCTCCCGCATCGGAGGGGGGTAATACACAAGTGTGTATTACAAACCCCCCAAATGAAAATTTTGTGCAATATCTATGTTGAATTGTATCTAGAATCTAGACTAACCCTTCCGCACCGGTGGGGAATAATACACACCTCCCAAAAGAAATTTTTGTGCAATATCTGTTGTTTTGTATCTAACAAAATACTTTTTTTAATCCTTGCCGCAAACAAGCCGCGAGTGCGGAAGTAAAAAGTACATTTTAAGAAAAGGGTTACAATAATATCTATTGGAGTTAAGCTCGATTTTGTACTATATCTTTTTACCGTTTTGCATTATTTAATGATTAACTGCTAGGCGAATATGGTAAAAAAAATTGTTTCGAATATCTGAATTTTACTGGAAAAGGCAAAAGGAATATGGGAATCCTGGTGACCCGCTTTCGGGTGATACGTGAGTTTTACTTTTGGGGACGTAAATGGTTAAGAGGTTAAGAGGTGGTAAACACCTCTGAGTAAACTGTATACTGTAGAAACAAATATATTTAATCATAGAATTACGAGGATCTAATCATGGGGAATATTGCGAAGCTGGAGGGAGTAAGAGGGAAGGAGATGGAAATTAGGAAGAATGGGGAGTACAGTGGCTATTCAGAACTGGTAAAGAAACACGGCCAAATAAAGCCATTTCAATTAATGTTGTGTGATTCTGAATGGATTATCAATCACATTACAATTTTAATTTAAAAATAAGATTTTATAATAATGACTAACAAGGCCTCAATTATTGCAAAAGAATTAAAAAATGATAAAATGAAGGTTTCACGTGCAAAGTGATTACGTGTGACAAGTCCCAATCTTAGGAAAGTAATTAAAAAACTGGATTATAATTTATTTAGCCTCGCCGTGACAGCAGCGCTGGGGCTAATCTGCAGCTATTATTATTATTATTCCGGCTCGCCGTGACACCAGACAGAATGCTGACTTCAGGCCGCTAAAAGAGCTTAGTGTTACGGGGCGGCATTCGCAGGAAGTACTCGAGGGAATAAGGCAATTGGAACACTGTGGTATTAAGAAAGTGACAAAAGAGTGGAAGGCTGTTTTTAATGAAAAATCTCAAATGTATTAAAAGTAATTTGGGTGAATGTTGACTTGCTAATTAGCCTTTATTGATAGCTTCACAAAAATAATGTTTTTTTCTTTACTTTAATTAAAGAGAACGATAGTAACAATCAATGTCGGTTTATTTATTCCAGAAATTATCAAATATACTAATCTTGGTTGTCTGTGATGTGCGTTAGTTATTCCTGCGTGAAATCTGATTCAGCCGCCTCAAACTTGCTTTAAATTTACGTGTCATATTCAAAATTGGAACTACTTGTGTGAAGAATAATAATTGAGATTTAGGTACCTACCTTTAATACGTATAATATTTTAACATAAATTTACAGTATTTGTCTTTTTCAAAATCGGAAAAATATTAATATCCCGTGATTTTACACAAGGTCTTTTTTTACAATAACCCCACACAGGAGGCCCCAAGGAAAATAATTTACGTCAGGACCTATGTCATCCTTGGAAATTCTGTGTGGAGAGTCTTTTGGAGGAAAAAAATTAGAGGAAGTTATGGGAAGGAAAAAGCAATGAGAGTGACGGACGTATGAATTCATCCCTCCGGCTGTGGTTCAAGAGGATGAGAGACCAGCTAAAGAAGTCAGAGGATCTCCCTAAACCGGCATCTTCTAATCAAGCAGTTAGTGACTTTGCACGCAGGGGACACTATCTTTAAAACCCCCATTTTACATTTGCATTTGCTTTATTACATTTACTATCCTCCATTACTGTTGATATTACATTTATGAGAAGATTCATTTTGTAAAGATCTAAATGGATTAAACCAATTACAAAATTCTTTCCTGGTATGCTTTCCAGAATTTGATAAAAACAAATTCCACTGCACCACATTCTTCCAACACGTTTGTAATAATATTGTTATTTGAAAAGATAAAACTAACAACACAGCATGTTGTATGTAGGCACTCGTGGTGTAGTGGTACGAGTTCTTTCCAGAATTTGATAAAAATTTCCAGTGCACCCCTATAGCCTATATACCACGGCACACGTTTGCAATAATGTTGTTTGAACGATAAAACCAATACAGTACAAATGTAGACAACGTTATATGCAGCAGTGACGTGCACTGCACTATGATCAAACGTAAGCTTTGTGTAGTTTAGTTATTAATATATTGTAATGTATCAAAGTAGTATATGATCAGTTTAGTGGTCTATGGGCTGTTCGGGTCACATGGTATCGTTTTACGAGATGTGCCGAAAGAAACCGAAAGCAGGTCTGCTCTGCCATTATATCGCGGCAGCCTGTCAGACTTCAGACAAAACGCAGTTTCCCAGTAGTAAGGATGTGAGTCCTCCAAAACTATATTTGTCAAGTACGAAACAACAACAAACCATCACTGTAATCTCAAGAAAGCACATAATAGATCTGAAGACAGAACTAATAAATGAGAACATCGCCGAAGAGGACTTCAGATATAGGGAGACCGGGGACAGTAGTACCAAGGCAAATAACTCCCAAACCATAATAGGTACGTATACTATATGTCATCAGGGGATAGCCTTGACACGTGCGGACAATCGTCAGAAGCACGCGGGATCCTTGGTAACATTTCAACTGACGAATTCTATAAGAGTTTTCTTATGGTCAGATATATGGTGTATTACGTTCAATGTAATTGAAATTTTGAATAATAATTTTATAAACTAACAACTGTTTTTCCTAACCGAAATTATTAAAATTTAACAACTTTATCGATGAATTCTGTGTTTTAAATTAAATTTATTAATTAATTTAAATTTATTAATTAATTTAAATTTATTAATTAATTTAAATTCCGCTACTGGTACAACTAACCCCGGGGTAGGGGTCAGTTGTAGCATTTCCCCCGATCTGTCCATGCGCTTATAGCTTAATTTCTATAAGATTTGGAAAAATCATAGAATAAGAATTTGGTAGACAACTTAATTATCTGCCGTTGAGTATGAGTTTTTTTTCATAAATGTTATACCTGAGATGTAGAGTAAAAGTCAAATTGGTACAACTGTCCCCGGTCTCCCCTACTTTACATATATTAAAACAATTTTAAAAGTTTTTCAACTTAATTTAACTCTGACCGTCACCACTAAAACACACTTAATAATTATTAAACAACATTAAAGTTGTTAATAATTTAAGTTATGCTTACTGGTAATAACTAAATAACTGGAAATCCAGTCGTGAACGTAAACAACACAACCTTAAAATGTTAATAAGGAAACGGCAACGCGACATAGCAACAAATATGAGAAAACGCACATAATTTGAATAAAATCGTTGTATACCACCCGTTAACCACTTTCCCCAAAGTGTTACTTATGTATATAAAGCATAGTTTAAAATATAATTGTACTAGTCCGTAGTATTTTTACATTCATTTTTATGAAATTAAGGAAGACAATATTAGGACACTCAATCGAAAATCTGAAAAAGAAAAATCAGAAAAATATACGGTCACATCAGGTCCTGGGTTCGATTCCTAGATGTGACAGAATCTTTTTCTGATTTTTCTGTTTTAGATTTTCGATTGAGTATCGCTAACATTGTCTTCGTTAATTAAATATCACAATTTGAGGTTTTGCTCATTAAGTAAATTTTTTTTTGCAAAATATACAGTTGCATAGGCATTCAGACGTATTGAATGTTTACATGGTTGGATCAAGCAGTGAAGTTTCCGCTACTAATATTCTTTTACAAAAATATGGCAAATGTTAATTAAAAAGCATTCAGAAGGCGAAACAGCTGTTACGCGTAATAATAATTATACAGTAGAACTTGTTTATAAATAAACTGTTTTCAAATTGAATAACATATAGCTTTAATGTATTGCACGCCAATGGTAGTATGCACATTGCACATGCACAGTATATTCTGCAGAGTTAGAGTGGCGAATGAGAACACGCTCTCGGATTCCGCGGAAACCGGAAACCGGAATCCGCTGCAGCCAGCGGAGGGTGTGGTTTCCATTGTGTAACGGGATTCTCGGGATTATTCTGCCAAATAAAATCTGCATACCTTTGCGTTTTCGCAGATCCACACACATGCGGGTTGCATCCACACACACACAAGGCGCTTAGACCAGTGACAAAATGTGGAAAACTTTTAATTTAATGTTTCACAACTAAATAATGCAATAGTGTGACAAGTACGAAATTGCAGTTACCGTAATTCGGAGTGAAATCGTTAAAAAACCACGTATTTTTGCTTATACCCAGTAAACAGTATCATCAAAATAAATTATGTACGTCATAAGCGTTTGTAAAGGTCATTTCATGAACATTCTCCAGCCCCAAAGAGTCCTAAACTCTCCAGTCTTTCAAAATAAATATCAACTCTAATTTTGCCACTAATCTTTTCATAAATGTAATACTAATAGTGATGGGGGTAGCAAATGTAAAATCGTGCAATTTCCAGTGTTTTAAATATAATGTCCTCCGCGTGCAAAGCCGTATCTTCTCCAAACATATAATTTTTAAATTAAAGTGACCCGCCAGGTAAGTATGTTTCTGTATCCATTTGTAAATAGTAAAATTAGATAGAGCCTAAGAATTCTTAATAAATTGTACAGCGCCTTTGAAGTGATTTTTCACAAAAACGGCGTTATTTAATTATTATTTTTTGTGGTAACTATCATCTTCGCAATTTCGCATTGTTATCACTGAAAAATTAGAATATCAATTTCACCCCCCCTGAGATTAACATAATAATATTTTATCGTATTTTACTTATTGTTATTTTTTGTTTACAATTATTCACACTATCCCTCTTGTCATTGTCACCAAATGATTGTGGTGATAAGCCGCCACATGTACCTTGTAATACTTATTTAGTTTTCAATGGAATGTAATTTTTGATAAAACATTTAATGTGAGGTAGCGAACGAAGCAGCTATTTTAAAACGCAGAATCTTTCCTATTGGCTCCTCGCACGCCAATAGCGATCCTACAATATTTCCACCTAGTCACCGACTGTCGGTACGAATTAAGAGGAACCATTCTGTTCCGGATTGCCGAAGACGTAACAGCTCTTAAATCGCTACTTGTTCGCTCCCACTGGTCCTTACGAATATTTTGTAAATATAAATTATGGTACGGATGTAAATTGTTATAATAAATTTGTAAGTTGTGTTAATTTAAGGTCAGAAAATTAAGTGCATTATACTTTTATCATGCAACATTACAAATATATAAAGATAATATTCAAAATAAAGTTGTATCCTTTAAAAATAACAGAAATCTTAGACAAACATCAATACTTCCTACTCCAAAATGTAAAAAAACAATAGGACAGTTAAATCATAAATATCTCGGAGTAAATTTTTTTTAATTCACTACCTGAAAAAATCAGAAACATGAACAGTAATAAAAAAAAATTAAAACTCAGCTTAAAAATTATACCGAAAATTTGACTGAATAAAAAAAAAAAAAAACAATATAATAACACCCCCCCCCCCCATGCACACAAGCCCTGCTATTTATGGGGATAAATCAAATATTTATACATATTATTTAATTAATTATCTTATAACATTTACTGTAATTTATGTATCTTTTACTAAATAAAAAAAAAATGCTTATTTGAATTATACGACATCACACATCTCATATAGTCATATCCCCCATAAATACTATAATGGCCCAACTGTAATTTTAGTTTGATTAACTATGTGTTGTGTTTCTTTATGTAATAATATGTTTACTTTTTTAATATTATATTAAGTTAATAATATGATTTTTATTGCGTTAAACTATTATTTTTTTGAATAAATATAAAATGTGCCCGCAATTTCAGATGACATATTACAACTGTAATCCAGGCAATCGGGACTCTTGTGCGTTTACGAATAATATAAAAAATAAGATTTCCTTTGCGTTTTTCATCCCACGATTGCTTCGGTGATTTTTCACGAAAACAAGGTTATAAAAAATAATTTCCGGGCTAAAATCAAGTGTGCAACCCATTACATCTCGCAGCCGGCACGTAAGCACGTTCTGTCACACAACCAACTGCCAACAGTCGCCAGTCGCCGGCCGTTTACGATCGCGGATTAGCCCCAATCGTGTATCAGCACCCCCCCATCCGGGCATAGAGTATGGTGGAGGGGGGGGGGGGGTGTAGCCCAGTTTCCCGCCTTCACAGGCCGCCCCCGACCCCCAGCGCCCGGTGGCCCATTTCATCCCCGCGCTGCCGGGTGCTGGGTACAGTAGGCTCACGATTTACCAAGATGCTTAAATTTTTAATTCATTTTGTAACAAGCCATTTTATATTGAGAGTTATTCAATCTCGAATACATTCCCGCATCGCTTCGTCCCTTACTAATTAGATTAGATTAGATTTTGCACCCCGCCGCTCATGATTACAGATGGTTTGACCGATATAAGCTCATGTTTTAACTCTTTGCTTCCCGATCCTACCCGCGCATCTTCAAGGAAAAATCACTGACGGGACTGAAATATTTTCAGCTAACCCTTCTTAATTAATTATGGACTATTACAGACTAGTTGTATTTACTGTATAAAAAGTGCGAGTTTTCTTCAATTATAGCACTACAATTTCATTTTCTTTTTTACATATTTCCTGTTTATTCAAAAATATAAACAGACGGTGAATTTTAATAAACAAAAAAAGGAATATGTTTGTTTGAGCGTAGCGACGTCCTATTATAACCCCGCCGTTTTCCGAAAAAATATGTTTTTTCGGCTACAAGATCAATGTTTTTTTTTTTTAATATTAGCATCTAGCACACCCAAAAGTCACGAGCCGCCACTGGACTAGAATATTTTTACTCTATCATTTTTGTCCCGGTTAAATTTAACCCGGTAAAACGAAATCGAGATATCGCTGTACCACCGTTAGCACAAACAAGCCGCCTTGACCTGCGAACGTGTCATAATGCGCCCTGTTCTGGTTTATGTGATAGTGATAACCATATCGCGCACTACACAGGTTTAGAGCACGTCAACTGGATACTAGATAACTAGATAGTGGATAGGTGCATATCATAAAGGAGTTAATCTGCGAAACAGGTGACAAATGTATTCTAAGGACGGGTTGTTTAAAAAAAATTGGACTGATTTATCAAATATTTGAAGTTAATTTTCACGTTCCATATACGTTCTATTCAAGTTCTGTTATTATATAATTGTAGGCCAGTTGCTGCATGAAAGATAAATGATCACAGAACTTGCGTAGAACTTACACAAAACGTGAAAATTAACTTAAAATATTTGATGAATTTATCATTTTTTTTTAAACCACCCTTCCTTAGAGATGATTAAAAAATCTTTTGATGTAATGAAATTCAGAGCTCAGGGCCAAAAAGGCCTTTCTTTTATCATGAGTTTATATTATTTTATTGTTGAAAAAATGATACGAGTATAATTCATAGTATGATAAAAATTATTTATATTAAAAATGTGCTTCATACAAACACATTGTACGCCTTTAAAAAAGAAAGAAACGTATGTTATTTACCCAATAATGCTGCATCTCTTTCTTTCACACTATATTATAATGGTGAGGCAAACGATGTATGTATGTGTGCTTCCTCCAAAGGAAAAAAGTTATATTAATGTTTTATTTGTGTATCCGGCATTCTCTGTACACGCCCAGCCCACCTCAACGGTAAAGTTTGGGAACCACTACCCTCCTGAATAAAGTAATGTTATACAAACACAATGGATAACGTGACGTTGATTGTGAGTATTGTGACGTCTTCACATATCGATACTGATCAGGCGGTGACGTATTCTAGATATTTTGCCGTAGTTTGTTAAGGGGAATGGGTCGCGCGGCCATTTTCAAACAAAATACCTAACCAAACTGAAGAATTATTTTTTTTATCAAAAGGTATAGAAAATTTCTGGTACAAACGCGTGCTACTTTATCTATTATTATTTAATGAAAGCATTCATTTTCAACGACTTTTTTGCCATTGAGCCAGTAACCATAATAAATACAAGAACACGAAGGTTTTTAGATGTTCTAAAATGTCAATAAAATTTGTGATCATTTTGTACGTTTTTGCAATCAATAGCTACTATATTAACCTACACATTTACAACAATGATTTCTTAACGAGATGATGAGGATAAGTTTAAATTCATATCGTCTTTATTTTTAGGTAGTATCGTGTGATTTTATCTGAAGAAAAATATTTTTCTCAGATGATCGGGAGTTTCAACTATAGTTCGTCGTTTTCGTTATTTGTTTTTGGGGTGCTATGCCGTGTTTCGCTACCTCCTTCGGACAGCTTTGCAGTGTCTATCATCAGGGCAGATCCGACAGAACATTGCCTAAAGAAGGAGGTAGCGCAACACGACATAACACCCCAAAAACAAATAACGAAAATGCTTTTGGCTGTGAAAATCTATAGTTAGTCGGGTTACGAGTCGTGTTTACAATGAATATCCAACTGGACCAAACGTGTTTATCTGAAGCAGGAGAACTTGTAACTGATGGTGCCCAGCTGTCGATCGGATATCATCGGTTATTTCCGTAACTTTCGGGTATTAGACACGAACGGGACTCTCTCCTGTAGTATAACTTTACTAACATCTGTCGAGACACCTCAAAACTACATATGAGTACAACTTTACTAACATCGGTTGAGTCACCTCAAAACCGACATCTATTGAAAGATATTGTAGAAACTGACGAGTGAAATTAAAAGTGCTATTGAAACAATGGCACTTCTCAGTTGTATTTTTTTATTAACATAATAAAAACATAAATTTCTCAACGTTTTACCTGTTCCATATTTACCTGCTATAATATTTTGTCCTTCAAACTAGTTTTAAAAACATATTGAAAACTTTTATGTCATTTCTTTTGAAAATGGTTTAAATATGTTGATTAGTAATATTCTATAAAGAAAAATGGGTCTTTTACATGGCCTTCGTGGAAAATAATTCAATATCTCAAAAAATGTTTATATATTTTTATATTACATAGAAGCCCTACACTACGACCTTCATTTTTTCAATATTATACCGTATAAGATATAGGGCGGTCTGCGTTACGATTTATGCAAATTGTTTCGGTCCTTCGAGCCGGATAACGTACTTCAATATATCCTCCTAGGGAAAAAACCGAAATAAAAAACAAAATTTCGTGGAAAACCCTAAAAAATATTGAAAATATTGAGCGCCCTCAGATCCCATATCTCTCGAGAACACACGAAACTAAAGGAAATTTATTGTCACGAGTTTATCCGATGTTTTATGTAGGGTGCGTTGGCAGTGTTGTCATCATGGACGCTAGAAAATAAAGGTTGCTTTTAGTCATCAGTGTTAAAATTATAGACACGTTTTTAGACGATTTTGAAATGTCACGTGATCAAGTCAGTGCCATCGAGCAATGGCAGTTTGCAAATGCCGGCGATTGTTGTTTATACTCGCTGTTACTGCAGATTTTTTGTGTGTTATTTTACCAGAAATGTATTAAATAAACACAGTATTGGCCTATTTAAACCCCTCAAGCCTCGATCGTATTATGAGAGGGTCAAAATAAAATCAAAAACTGTTTTGGAAAGGTGATGAAATACCCTTCCAAATTTTATAATTAGAAATAAACATAAACAGCTTTACTAAAAAACCCCGTGAAAATTTTATTCAATTGATAAACGGACGGGGATGTGAAAACATTACTAATAAAAAAAATGTTCATGGAAAGATATATACATGGCTTACACAGCCTGAGGGGGTAGTTTATCTGCTATAGTTTGACCGACTGTTGTATTTATAATATCTGAACTAATTTTGGAATTTTTCCGGCGTATTTTAAATGTCTTGTATTTATATTTATTATTTTTGAAAATGTCGTAAAATCATATACTTTTATAGAAACAAGATAAAATTGCCTTTTAGATTTTTGTGTCTGAAATATACGATCGTGTTTGAAAATTGCACTATTTTAAGCTTTAACTTGAAAAGATATGAAAAAACATAGTCCTTTTATTTAATGAATTTGGAAGGAAACTGTCACCTCACTTTTTTCTCGTGCATACAATAAAAAAAATATATAAATTTTGAAGTTTGCTTTTGGTGCCAAAAAATAACCTAAAATAAACTGACATTTCAAACGATTTCTTGCACCTCTAAATACGTTCATTTCTTTGATACGTATAGGTACCAATACAAGCATTAGACATTAAAGTTATTAAAAAAAACATCACTTTAAAGAAATTAATACTCTGATAAATAGCCCATAAAATTGTTACGACATAACTCTAATTTTGACAGCAGAAAAATTTCATTTTAAAACACGCAATTACTGTTTAATTTCTTGAATAAAACTAACAGAACAAATACGTTTTAAATATATTAAACTACGCAAATCTAATAATAAATTCACCGTTTTATGAAATAAAAACATGATTCATGACTATGGCATAAGGGAGAGTCAATGATTTCTAGGAGGCCGAAGTTGTTCCGAAAACCGAACAAAAAGACTTAACGGGCTAAGGTTATTTCCACAGTTTCCATTTTTATTTATTTTCGAATGCGGTAACAAATAGCGATCACCATCTCTCTGGGAACAGTAGAAAGTCGTGGGTTTGGGCCTACAACAAATTCACCGAAACAGGGTTATTTCTGAAGGAATGAACTTTGTCAAGGAGTGTTATTGCGATTTATGGAGGAATTCAATGTCTTCGGTAATAAATAGATAAATTATATATTTTATCCATCGCAGTTTCCCAGCTTTCAATACAACCATAAATAGTTGGAATATTATTTGTAATGGGGTATTTTCACAAACTATAAACACCTTTAAAAATGAGAGAAAGATTTAAAGTTTATTTTTCTGATTCTGATCACTGTACTAAGTGTGTATCACTGTACTGAATGTGCGATTTTTCAAATGTACAATTATGAGTGAAAATATTAAAAATTACACACTAAAAATGTGTAATTTTAATATTTTCCCTCATAATTGTAAATTTCAAAAAATCGCACATTTCGAAACGATTCAACTGGCGATTACGTCATTATGACATAGAAAACGCTAATGACTAATGACTAGTAAGACTGCAGGCTGTCACAAATGTTGCCTGGCGTGACGTCAACGCCGCCGAATTCGCAAAATGAAAACGATCATGTTGTTTTGGCGGCAAATCAAAAAGGCACATTTTAAAAAGTCATAGAAAAATTACTCGTCAACTGAAAAATACCTTAACTTAAATGGCATTTTGGCAAACGGCAAGATTGCATCCTGCATTCTGGGAGACGGGTACGGGTACCGCCGCCTCGGGAAGTATTTATTGGATAACTAACACCTCTACCATAGGTCACACCAAGTGGTTCGTTACGTTTGTTGACTTAGCAGGGGTGCCCGGGTTCATGGGGTGAGGTTTTTGAAGGTCTTGACGGCCGATTTGTCTGTCTACCTGCTACGTGGCGGGCTGGATAGAGAGAGACTGGTTGAGGAGGTCTTTTGACCTAACTAGCCAGAATCCCTCGACTCTTCGCCTTGCACCGCAGTTGAAGGGATGGATTCATACGTCCGTCACTCCTGGACACACTGACCTTCAGATTCTTACCCAACCCTCATACCTATTTCCTTCCCAGAACTCCTCTTCTTTCCTTCCCTAAAAAACCATCCACACAGCATCCCCTAAGATGACCTAGGCCTGCGTGGAGGTAATGTAAAAAAATATGGAATTTTGGCATTCGGTAACAAACAAAAACAAAAAATTCAAATGATAACAAAAACCTTTATTTCTTTCACGTGTCGCCACTGACAAGAACCTAATTCCAGAACGCTTGCACCACGTGATATGCACCGTACCGTTTCACGTGTCGCCACTGACAAGAACCTAATTCCAGAACGCTTGCACCACGTGATATGCACCGTACCGTTTCACGTGTCGCCACTGACAAGAACCTAATTCCAGAACGCTTGCACCACGTGATATGCACCGTACCGTTTCACGTGTCGCCACTGACAAGAACCTAATTCCAGAACGCTTGCACCACGTGATATGCACTGTACCGTTTCACGTGTCGCCACTGACAAGAACCTAATTCCAGAACGCTTGCACCACGTGATATGCACCGTACCGTTTCACGTGTCGCCACTGACAAGAACCTAATTCCAGAACGCTTGCACCACGTGATATGCACCGTACCGTTTCACGTGTCGCCACTGACAAGAACCTAATTCCAGAACGCTTGCACCACGTGATATGCACCGTACCGTTTCACGTGTCGCCACTGACAAGATCCTAATTCCAGAACGCTTGCACCACGTGATATGCACCGTACCGTTTCACGTGTCGCCACTGACAAGAACCTAATTCCAGAACGCTTGCACCACGTGATATGCACCGTACCGTTTCACGTGTCGCCACTGACAAGAACCTAATTCCAGAACGCTTGCACCACGTGATATGCACCGTACCGTTTCCACAAAAATTGAGCAACAAAATTTCAGTTTATTATTTACTTGTCTGAAGAAGTGAACAATTGTACCCGAAACTACGTAGCTGGCTTAAGGCTGAAATAATGTGTGGGTTACTGAGACAATATAAATAATATAAAACAACATTATTTTACTTTGCATGAAAACTAACATCAGCAGTATTTTTAAGAATAAAGTCAAGTATCACGTTATTAATTTTTAATGATCCCATTATTTTGCGCAAAAACACAAATAATTTATTAAGTGCTTTTAATGGTAATAGCTTAAAAACGTACTTAAGTCAATCGATCCCGATTTAGTATTCATCCAGAACAATGGAGTATTCGATTCAGATACAAAATCTAACAAAATGGTAAACATTTTAATACTTTGATAGCCGGATTATTACGACCAGGACTATTCCGCAAGCGATTATTGCCCACAATTAATTCCGCACGTTGAAAGTTTCAAATAAAGATTATCCCGAAAACGGATGATGGCAAACATTGAAAACGCAAAACAAACGTGAATCCGCATATTCCAGCAAAGATTATTACACACACACTTTATTCCAGAAACCTATTATTGTTCACATTAAAGTTGGTATTACTATTTTTTTAAATGCTTAATTGGATTGATGAATTTTTAATCCACCAGATTTTAGAAAATCTTAGTGGGTATAAGCTGGTGTAAAATCTTTCCCATCTTCTTCCCCTACCCACTACCATCAGTCTCATGACATACCCCATTCAATTAAGGCGATTATGGTTACCGCCGCCCCGGAAACCATTCAATGAGTAACCTACACCCCTGCCTTAGGTCATCCCTACGTTTGGCGACCGGATTCATGGGATTTGGTTTGTCTAGGTCTAAGCGGCGAATGCGTTTGGTCACCTAATCGGGAGAGTCTGTTTGAAGGAGACCTAGCCTAGACCTCTCCAGCCAGACACTCTCGATCCAACGCCTTCCAGCGTAGTGGGAGGGATGGATTTATACGTTTCCCACTCCAGGACACATTGACCTTCGGATTCCTACCCACCCCTCGTACCTTTTTCTTTCCCTGAACTTCCTCCCCTTCCTTTCTAACTGGCTCTGGTCAAATAGGACAATTGTGCGGTATTAACATAAAAAAATAAAACTGTCTGTACCCATTTGTTTTGACAGGTTATGCTAAAAAAATATATTATATCAACAGTCGATCGTAATTTTTATTTTTTATATATGAATTCGTCACAAGTGTGAGAGTCCCAGCTGCTCCCGTATGGAGCCAGCAAGACTATGGCATCCCCAATTGGAGTATATTGTGAGGCTGAAGGTAGTGAGGAGGAGAAGGAGATGGGGAAGAGGGAGATGGGGAAGTACCTGGCTATTCAGATCAGGTCACCAAACACGGCTGACACCATTTAAAGCAACTTTTCAATTCTGAATGGTGGTCTTGCACCAGGGCGAGAGAGATGAGAGTATCTTCCACTCTGGAACGTGCCGCAAATATACCATACATTATTTTAAATGAATTAATTGTGAAATAACACAATTATTCAAATAAAATTTATTTGCCAAGCCGGGATCGATTCCGCGACCTTCGGATTGCGAGTCAAAAGCCTTACCGCTAGGCGCTATACAATTAACATAAAAATAATAATATTGATGACAGTTGTTTGTACCCGAAGTTTTTCATGTGCGGAATAATCTGTGCGCAATATTCTCACGCTCCTTAGAAACAGTATCTGACGCTTCCCCAGAAACAGTGCGGGCATTATTGAAATGTGTTTTTATATTTTATTAGATGTATTTTATGGAATTGTTGGACTGCCAAATTTATTTGAATACTAATTGGATTTAATTTTAATGAGAGTATTAAATCATTACTTGTTTACCTTTCTAAATACTGATACATAATTAGTTTTAAATACAAAACAAACATTTTAATGGTATTTATTGATTAGATAATTCAGGGTTTTCATTTGTAAAGATAATAGTATTTTTTTTTTTTAATAATTGTACGGCAGACAGGTAAGTCCAATTATGGTACAATTTTCTTACAACTAACAAAACATAATTTTTTTAAAACACGTTATTTTTTTTATTTCCAACAAAAACACAAATTACATAAATATATAATTTAGACAATTTATCGGTAGTCCCGCGAAGCTGCCACATGGCTGCTTGTCTGCAGGTTCTACCTTAATATACACTCGTTAATATTAGAAGTTAAAAAAAAAATATATGTATAATATCAAAAATCGTAATGGAAAACGCAAATAATGACATCATTATCCTAAAAAAACTGATGCGATACAAATCTAATTACAACCTTACAATTAATGCAGAAAAAAAAAACACTTAATATTCTCAATGAATATTTTTTTTTTTTTTTTTTAATGTTCTTTATTCAGTAAAGTTTATACAATATTACAGAAAATGGGTAATTTTTTGGCCATCACACTAGGCACATGCCCGTGTTGTAGTGGACTTACCCTAACATTGATAGAATTTGCCCTAATTTAAACATAAACATAACAAAAAATGTGACAAAGATGTCTGTAATAATTCAAGTACCATATTAAATCATAAGACAAAAAAAAAATGAACCTCGGTGTAATTGAAGATCAACATATGAAATAGAACAGTCACATATGCGCTTTAGGAAATATATCCATATATTTATCAGATTAAGAAATTTACTCAAATTAAGTAATCTAAAAAATAAATAAAGTCTATTTCGCACTAGTCCAATCATTAATTCAGTGGGAAATCAGTGGATGAAGAAAAATGTTAATGTGAAGGTGGTTGAAAGATAGTAATAACAATAAAAAAAGAACCAACATTCTCTCCAGCATCATTGTTCAAAATTTTGAAGTACCTACCAAAAATTTAAGACCTCTGTAAAAAGATTAATTATTACAAATATTTAAAGAAAATGTAATAAATAATAAAAATAAAAATGTTTAAACTTAACTCATCATTTAGGCATAACATAACAACCGATTTTCTAACAACAAATTTCAATATTTTCAAGGCCAAAAATACACAATAATTTTATTTACAAAGGAATACAATATTTTAATAGTCTTCCCGAAGAATTAAAATAAAATAACATTTTTGGTATCATTCAAGAAAAAGTCGAAATATTTTTTAAAAATTAACTGCCATTACATCACCCATCATTCTTTTTTGTTTTTTTTTTTGTTTATTCTGTTTTATTTTATACATAGATTTTTCATTGATAAGCCACATTTTTACAATTTTCATGGTTAAATTCCCATTTTCCTCAAAAACAAAATTATTTTTGAGCTTATTAAAGATTTTTCATTGATAAGCCACATTTTTACAATTTTCATGGTTAAATTCCCATTTTCCTCAAAAACAAAATTATTTTTGAGCTTATTAAAAATTACTGGTACACAGTACTCCAGCGTCCGACTTCCATACTTATTGGATATTTTAGGTATTTTCAGGCCTTTTTTTTCTGTGAAACGTGTGCCGTGACTATGTACCAGTGGTCTTTTATAAGTACTATCTCCCCAGTTATCCTTAATGGTAAGGAACCAAAATATACCTTTTATTGAGAGCAGGCCCTCAGCACAATATAATAGTTGCACATTGTGTCTTTGTCTATATATGTATAGTTGGTGGTACAATTTGTTTTATGATAGAGGTTTGCAAATTTTGTATATACTTAATATAAGTCATGCTTGTATTTCCCCAGCTTCGAATTCCATATCTGAGAATTGATTCTACCAATGAAAAATACAATAGTTTGAGTGTGCTATGAGGCAAGACAAATTTTAATTTATAGAAATTGCTCACCAGAGCTCTTAGCTGGTTACATATTTTAGTAACTTGCTTATCCCATTTAAATGTGTTATCTACTTTTAATCCCAGGTAAGTATACTCGTTGACAAATTCAATTTTTTCACACTGGCAATTGATTGTTATTTTCCTATGAATGCATTCAAGGTTATGTGCGGTTAGATTCGGAATATTCCATATTTTCTAACTTGGTGATCTGATATACATGCATTTTGTTTTTTTAACATTTATAACTAATCCTACATCATGTGCCCATTTCAGCAGTTCATCGAAGTCGGTTTGTAATTTTTGCATCGCTATTTGTGGATTTTCATTTGATACAATAAGTGCGGTGTCGTCTGCGAAAATGAATCGACGCGCTTTTCTAAATAGTTTCGACATAGCTATAACATAAATTATATACAATTTTGGACCCAAAATTGACCCCTGTGGCACACCAGACCTTATAAATTTAGATTTACTCATCACATTCAATATTTTTACATTCATTTTTCTATTTGATAAGTAGTTACTAAAGAAAGTAAGCAGTTTACCTCGGATTCCAATGATTTGTAGAACTGTTATTATTTGTTTATGTGATAGTGTGTCAAAGGCTTTAGAGAAATCAATGAAGAGTACAAGTACATGTTTTTGAGAGTTGAGCTCGGTGTTTACGAAATTAGTAAAATTTTTTAGTAGTGTGTCACAGCTTTTTTTTCTGGAATCCGTACTGACATTCGTCAATGGTAAATCGTCAAGCAGGTATGAGGACGCACGGATGTCACATTCGTGTAATAACTTGTTAACACCATCGTCAAAGAAATTAGCAAAATTTTCAGCAGTTACATCAGTAGGTGTGGTCTTCAAGAAATATTTCGATATAACTGCGTCACAGCTGGATTTGTTTTTTCTCGACAAAATTCTGTTTATTTCGTTCCACGTTTTTTGAATATCCTTAAAACAATTATTGAATTTGTTATTGTAGTACGTTTTTTTAGTATCTAATATTTGCTTATTTAAATTATTCCTGTATATTTTGTAGTCTTTTTCAAATTTACACACTCACTCTTCACACACTCTTTGCCTCACTCACATTCATACATCGTCTCATACATTCTCTTCTATTATTCTGACTTTTGACATGGCCCGACTCAAGTATCTGATTCACTTGATCGTGCCATGTCTTCCTCGGACGACCCCGACTTCTTCTACCATTCACATTTGCGTCGTATATTTTTCTTACATTACTTTCTTCGTTCATTCGCTCTACATGCCCAAACCATCTGAGGGTCCCTTTCTTAATCTTACTCATTATGCTTACATCAGCCTTACATTCTTTGCGGATATCCACATTTCTCACACGATCATACATTGTTTTACCACACCTACGCCTCAGGGATCTCATTTCAACAGCATTCAGTTTACTTTCATCCTTCCTCTGCCAGTTCCATGCCTCACTGCCATACATCAGGGTAGGTACCAGGACTCCATTGTGGACTGCTAGCTTCGCTTCTTTTGACAGTTTTTTATTAGCGCCAACGGCATTCAGTCCTCCATTAATGGAGTTACCGGCATTCACCCTTCTTTCAATATCTCTATCAGCCTTCCCATCTCTCGTAAACATACTACCCAGATACACAAACTCATCCACCTGCTCCAAGTATTCATCATTCACAACTATATTGCATACTGTTTTCGTACTCTCTCTTTCAAACACCATGACTTTAGACTTACTTACATTCATCATTAACTCATTCTTCATACATACTTCGTTCATCCTAGATACGAGTGACTGTAGATCTTCCATAGTGTTAGAAATCAGCACCGCATCATCGGCATACAACAGGCAACATACTTTCAGATTACTCAATTTCGCGCCCAATCCCACTTCTTTCAATTCTTGCATACAATTATCCATGTACAGATTGAATAACCATGGTGACATTACGCAGCCTTGCTTAACACCTTTTGTGATGTCAAACCACCCCGTAAAACCACCGTTCACTGTAACACATACAACGCTTCCCTCGTACAGAGACGCAATTGCCTGTATGAGATTTGTATTCACTCCATACTTGGACAACACCTTCCATAGCTTTTTCCTGTCAACTTGGTCGTATGCTTTTTGTAGATCTACAAAGGCGCAGAAAAGTTTCTGGTTTTTCGCCAGAAACTTCTCAGTGAGCATGCGCAAGGAGAAAATCTGGTCCATGCATCCCCTTCCACTCATAAAGGCACCTTGCACATCCCATATTTTATCCTTTGTTTCCTTTCTTACCCTTTCAATTAATATTCTTCCGTACAGCTTGCCGACGGAACTTAGCAGGCTAATAGCCCTATGATTCCCACATTCCATACGTGACCCTTTACCTTTGTATAATGGCATGATTACAGCCCTTCTCCAATCTAATGGCGTGTAACCCTCCTCTAAACCCTGGTTAAAAAGTTTGCACAACCTTGTAAGAATAACATGGCTATCTCCTTTAAAGTATTCGGCAGCAATATTGTCGAAACCAACAGCCTTACCATTCTTCATGCATTTTATCGATTTTTTAATTTCATCCACGCTGATTTTAGTAACATTCACTCCGTCATCGTTCATACCCGATTCACTGCTGGCCTCACTGTCACCCGGGTTGCTTTCGAAGACTTCCTCAAAATATTTCATCCATCTCTCTTTTATTTCTTCCTCATTCGTCAACATTCTTCCATCTCTTTTAATGAACATGCTAACATCGGCGACATTTATTTCTTAAAATTAGCGCAATATAAACATGCACTCAAAAATTATTTTTCATTAAATGTTGAAATGAAATGATGATATTTCTCATTGTTCTTTTTTTGTTATTTTTTGTTGTGATACACAAAATGATTGTATGTTATTTTAAAGTTTAAAACTACTATTATGTAATGATTTTATTTTTCTTACTTTTGTACTCGATTATATGTTTATTTACAAAAGGCAGTATAGGCGTTTATGTATAAAAAAAAAATAAAAATAAAAATAAAAATAAAAATAAAAAAAATCTCTCGATTTTATCACTTTCAGGCTTCCGTTCTCTGAACCACTCCGGGACCTTTTGACCTCCTTCCAAAATAGTTTAATGTTTTCTTGGAAGTGTTTTGTCATTTTTATTTCCTCTTCCTCTTCCAGACGTTTCTTACGTTCTTTCACTCCAACACTTACTCTTTTCTTGCATCCCTTATATACTTCTTTCGCTCTATCTCTCTCTTCGCTGGAAGCAGTGCCAGCCGCTATCAGACATAACCATGCTTTCTTCTTCTCTGAGACCAATGCTTTGATCTCGTCATCCCACCATGCGTCACCTTTCTTCCTACCTTGCGTACTTATTCCACATACATCTTTAGCAGATTCACAAAGACTCACCTTAATGTGGTTCCATGTTTCATCAATGCTTAGACCACTCATTTCCTTCTCATTCAATCTCATCTCTGCACAATTCTCATACTCACTTCTGACATTTGCGTTTTGCAGTTTTTCTACTTTGACTCTTGTTGGAGTTGATATCGTTTTCACTTTAGAGCGCCAGCCGCGAAAGAGGTTTACTCTCGACACCACCAGAAAGTGGTCAGTTTCAACCTCCGCCCCTCTGAAAACTCTTGTGTCCTCGGTAACGGCTCTCAACCTAGAGTCAATTACTACAAAGTCAATTATCGATCTTTCATTTCCCCTTTCCCACGTATATTGGTGGACACCTTTATGATCGAAAAAGGTATTCGATACAAACAGGTTCCACTCTAAACATACTTCAAGTATTCTGTTCCCATTGTCATTCGTTCTTTCATCCCCGAACCTACCTAAGGCTGAATCAAATCCGTCACGTCTAGTTCCCACCCACCCATTCAAATCGCCCGCCATTATAATCCTTTCATTCAAATTTTTTAACCTCATTACGTCGTTCACACCAGTCCAAAAATCATCTTTCACTTCATCGCTTTCAGAATTAACAGGAGCATAGCAAATAACCAGAAATACCCTTGTCAAACCAATTTTGAATCGGATCCACATTATTCTCGGACTTACATACTCATATTGCAACATACATTCAACCATTCTGGGAGACAGTAGCGCTGCAACACCCTGACAAGCCCTCTCCGTATCTGGTCTCCCAGACCAGATGACGAGCCTATCGTTATGCTGCATTGTACCGCTCTCTTTTTTCATACTCTCTGTCACACAAAGTACATCCAAACATTTACTATCCATTGTATCGCATAATTCATTCATCTTTCTTTCCATCCCTCCTCTGATATTCCATGTACCAATTCGACATTGTTCACGTTTCGTCCTCCTCTTTGCACTACCAAAGGGTTGGCGATGTGATGGGTAGCGAGCCTCAATTATGAATGTATTCCAGTACTTAAAAATAGATCTAATATTCAAACTTACTGCAGTTATTGTTTTATCGCCTATTTCATGTTTGAATCGGGTCCAGTTTTCGAACTTTTGAATCCTTTCATATTCTACATCTGAGGTCTCAAAATCAATATCAGCCGCCATAATCAATTTTTGCTAGGTCCTTTTGAAGGGCTGCTTTGTAAGCCGGACATTCTTTATCTCCGGACGGGTGGTTTGCGGGCTTGTGAAATCTCGTACATGTCGCGCAGACTGGCTCCGCTGCAGCAGAAGGGCATGTCTCACGGGTATGTCCTTCCCGGGCACAGTGTCCACATCTCGTCGTCTCCTTGCAGAACTTGTAAGAATGACCGATCATCTGACACTTTGAACACACAGTCAATCCAATGAAGTCACGAACACCGCAGACTGTCCAATCAACAAATACGCGTCCTTGCTTTACCAGTGCATGTCTAAGATATGTGGGGACCACGTAGATCCTATGGCATGCAGGTCCAGTTCGAGGGCCAGCTAGATGACTAAGCTTACATTGTTTAATGGTTTCATTTGTCTCCTCGATGTTTTGTAGTCCATTTAGTGCACACTCGAGAAAAGTTTCATCAGACAACTCCCTTGGAACGTTGAAGAAGATGACCCTTGGTAGTCTTTTTGCTGGAAGTCGTGCGCTCAAGGTCACAGATCCGGTTACTACTTCTGACCTTAGTAGCTTCTCTTGTTCCGCAGCACTAGCCGTATGGATGATGACTCCCTTGTTTCTGATGTTTTTTACTCCCGTAATTCTGACTCCTAGCTGAGATGGCTTCAGTGATTCCCTGATAATTTTTTTAGTTTCTTCACTGTCTTCCACCGATGGTAATTTGGGAAAGAAACATACGGAAGGCCTCGGTTTTCCTACAGGGACGTCCAGGCGCGATAATGGTGGAGGTAAATTTACTTTTTTACTAGCCACTTCTGCAAAAGAGAGACTGGCTTCTGTTGCATCCGCCACTCTTTTCATCACTGGTCCAAGGTCGAGTTCTAGGTGAATGATTTTGGACTTGAGTTGCGAATTATCCTGTTTAATGGTCATCTTTTCTGCTAACATTATTCTGTTTTTTGCTTTTGCTAAGGGAAGTTCACTTCTAAGAGTTTCTCTCTCCAAAATAAGTTGCCCAACAGATCCCAGGACGCAAGCTATATTATTGGCAATTTTCAGCTGTTGCTCCTTGGAAACCTTTGTGTTTACCAAGGTATCTTGTAGTGTTTGGAGGGCATTTTGTGTTTCTTTTAAAATTCCTGCTGAGTTCAAGGAGACGAGGTCCCTTTCATCATCAGATACCTCAGGTTCAGACATTGTTTTTACTAATTTGCGCGATATTTCACAACACAATCTAAGCCAATGGAAGCCTAGAAAAGTGAGCTCATTATTAAAGCGTCCAATGAGCGCACTTGACCGTTTCACACAACGACTCGGTTTAACTTTGTACTCCAACAGCGAAATAAATAGTTTTTAATATTCAAAAAACAGTGTCGTAGTGTCAAAGAAATCACGGGAGAACAGTATCACATGAATAAATTTAGATGCTTTTTACGACAACTATATTTTTGTGTACCGGCGGGTTTGTAAAAACGTTGTTTATTCCGTATAAAAGACAGCTTGACAAAGCGCGACGCTTCGTAGCTGGGTAGGTTGGGTATAGTTATGTTAAACAATCTATATCCGCTGGTAGAGCATTAAGCAATGTCATACCTCTTGTCATGCTATGTTGAGCCATGACATCTGTCCGCCCCTGCGGTATGTAGAATAGGGCGTGGCTACGAGTTCGACAGTATTTGTCAGGAACGAATAAGCCACAGCATGACAGGAGATATGGACAATTGATGAGGTTTTTTATTAACTTTAATTCAAATACCATGAGTCCGGCATTACGCCTGGTCTCCAGGCTTTGATAATTTGTCTCCTTTAGCAGTTCCACGTGATGCATGAATTTCGGATATATTCCGTGTGATCGCATGTAAACATACCTTAGGAATTTTTTTTGAATTTGTTCAATAATATTTATGTATTTAAGTTGATAAGGTATCCAGACAGTACTAGCGTACTCCAGCTTGCTTCTGACCACTCCGTTGAACATGGCGGTCATTGCTTCTTTGCTTTGATAAAATGTGTATAATAATTTCTTTAGCTTGATACCAAATTTTATAAAAATGATATAAGGGGGCATTTCACCATCCTCTCGATAACTATCAATTATAAAAAATAAATATTCGCATAATGGGGTGAGGTTTGTCAAGGTCTTGACGGCCGATGTGGCTGCGTGAGAGAGACTGGTTGAGGAGGTCTTTTGACCTCTCCAGCCAGAATTCCTCGACCCAACGCCTTGCACCACAGTTGAAGGGATGGATTCATACGTCCGTCACTCTTGGACACACTGACTCCCAGATTTCTACCTACCCCTCGTCTCTATTTCCTTCCCAGAACTTTCTCTTCTTCCTTTCCTTAAAAAACCCTTCACACATCATCCACTAAGATGACATAGGGAAATTCAGAATCAGGGCCTTCCGTGTGGAGCAAATGTAAAAAAGGTAGAAACGTTATTTGGAATAAAAAATGTACCTAAATGACATTTTAGTCGTCCGGTTTTTTTTTCTTTTCACAACCAAAAAAAAACTTACATATTTTATTTCTTATATTGGTCAATCTGCCGAGTAACCGCCCGATCCCTGACCTCCACCCGAATTATGATTCAAGTTGTAAATAAAAAAAAATTAAAAATCAAGAAAAACTAATTTTATTTTACATTTTTGTATTTTATTTCATTTTTTATTTTGCAATAATTTATTTTACAATTTTTACTACAAATAATTTCAGGAATCACTGGGTAAAGTTATTAATATTATGTATGGTTACTTTGTCTAATTTCTTATTTGTTATATCAAAATATGGAATATATATATTGCATTGAAAAACCACTACAATGCTATTCTGGAATTAACTATTATTATTAAAACAAAGTATACCTAATCTTACTAATAATACGAAATCAATCTTACGAAAAATTGTATGGATGTATGTGTGTTTGTTACTCTTTCACGCAAAAACTACTGAATGGATTATAATGAAACTTTACAATAATATAGCTCATACATCAGAATAACACATAGGCTGTAATTTATAAAGCTGGCTAGGAAGACGACGCGGGAGGGGAACGGGGACGCGCACGGGAAAGGTGATTCAGAAATAAACAATGTATTTCTTTGAATACGGCATTACAACGCATGCCGGGAACCAGCTAGTATTAAAAAAATCAGAGTGTGCAATTCATAGGCGGTAGAAGTGAAACATTCAGAAAACTAAACTCCGAAAGAATGTGATGAATGCAGAGAGAGCATCAGGAGTTGGATAATTGTAGGGTTAATTTATTATAATATTAATTATTATTTTTAATTGATAAACTAACGTTTAAACAAGATTTTTATGCATAGCACAAAGGGTAGATAACAAATATTATAATCAATAATTATCAGCCTGAAACACTCATCTACATTGAAAAAATCTTCCGAGAAAAGATACTGGCAATCAGAAGGTCACGGGTTCAATTCCCGTTGGCGGCCAGTATCTTTTCTCGGAAGATTTTTTCAATGTAGATGAGTGTTTCAGGCTGATAATTATTGATTATAATATTTGTTATTATAATATTGTTACCAAGCTTCAAAAATATTTTACATTATTCTATGAAGCACCGCACAAAGAGGACACCGATAACTCTATCAATAAATCCTATAGATGTATGTGTTTGTCTCTTCCTAGTGTTGCTCGTTTCAGTTTAATCGAGTTAAACAAGTTTTCACTTGAACAAACCGTGTGGGGAATCTAAACATGAATTTGTGGCGCATTTTTTATTTTTTAAATACCGACATAAATACAAAAGTACCGTACATTTTTATGCGGAGAAAAAACGTCAATTAAGCTTAGCACGTCCTCACAGCTCTTGGTTGTGTGACGGACCTTAAAGCCACTATGAAATATGTGAGGCTATTACTCTTCATATAAAAGCGGCCAGGCGTATTCTAAAACCTACCCAACTTTGAGATTTAATACACTAGGTAGTCCAACGAGTGAACTTGATACATGAGAAAGCTTTAGTTACTTTAGCTTTTTGAGCAATTTGGGCGGCGGGTATGGGTACCGCCGCCCCGATCGCGTCTGCCCATCTACTACGTGGCGGGCCGGATCTGGAGAGATCGGTCGAGGGAGATCTAACCTAGATATCTCCAACCGGACTTTCTCGACTTATCGGCGTGCACCACATTGGGATGGATGGAGTTATAGGTTCGTCACTCCTGGAGACACTGATCACCAGATTCCTACCCATTCCTCATACCTTTTTCTTTCCCAGAACTTCATCTCCTCCCTTTCCTAAAAAGACCCTCCACACAGCACCCCCAAAGATGACAGAGGCCCCGAGGGGAATTATTTTCATCCAAAGAGTAACTATTTAAATGGGTTGATAGTAATGTTTAGTTGTTAACACCTCACTAGGAGAAGCTGGGATGATGTGTTCGTAGGTTCTATATAATTTATTTTTTTGCAGTCATAAGTAAAAACACAATATCTTCCTTGAGACTTTCAAGGAGAATACTGTGCTGTGTTTCGTTTGACAAAAAACGCTAATGCATTTTGTGTAGTTCAGGCACAAATATCATTTTTTTACAATAAATACACATATAAATTAGTTGTAGACCACTTTTATTTATGAACACTCTACTGGTTTCGGAAGCACCCTTCCTTCGTCAGGAGAATATTATAATATGAGAGTTATAATATTCTCCTGACGAAGGAAGGGTGCTTCCGAAACCAGTAGAGTGTTCATAAATAAAAGTGGTCTACAACAAATTTATATGTGTATTTATTGTAAATTATGGCGAGCCACAAAGTTGCTAAAGAAGTAAAAACTTCTTTAGCACCGTTGTGATTTGAAACTAAAATAGCGACACTAAAAAGAGACAAACACATACATCTATAGGATTTTGCCTGCGAAATAATGAGATAGTATAATCGGTCTCCTCTTCGTGCAATGCTTCGAAGCCTATCTGTCTCCTATTTGTGCGGTGCTTCGTAGCCCCACTCTTATCTTGTTAGTTTTATGAAGGTTTCACTTCAACCGGATACGAACTGCACACAATTTTTTTTTTATTTGACAATTTTTGGTCTTCAATTAAACCTGCCTCCTATATTCTAAACCGGCCCTGTTCAACTCTTTACCAAGCAGCTCCCGTATTATTATAAAGTCCTTTTCACCGTAGAGCCCTATTCAACTCTTTATCAACAGCCCACATTCTAAACCAGCCCTGATCAACCCTTTATCAACCGGCCGCCAATTTCCTAAACCAACCCTGTTCACCGTGAAACCCTTTCTTGGGGCGCAGTAGGCACTAGGCGGCAGGCGGTAGCTCCCGCAGCAGGTAATCTATAAAACATTGAGAGGGACGCGTCAAGTTTCGGCAATGCGCAAATTTTCAGAGGGAGGGTGTCGAAATAAGGGGGGATGCGAAAACTTGGGGATTAAAGAACCTAACGGGGTAAGTTTCAAATTGAAATTTAATCAGTGCATTACAAAGAATACAAAGGCAAGTTTAGTAAGTTATAATCTTGTTGTAAATTGAGGAGATGCAATTAAGTTACGGCCTCCGTACATGACGCTACTTACAAGCTACTCGATCCTCGTCGCGTATCATACGCGCCGATCGTAAGTACCCCCCATACGGTTTTGCTGGTGCCCGTATACGGCGCTACGCTGCGGCTGTCGGTTTCCAATCAGTATCACGATACCGACGGTGCTGATCGTACGCGACGCGTCGCATCGTTTGTGTCTGATACTTTATCGTTTGACGTTTGAAAGAAATGGCGTCGGAACATGAAAGTAATGATAGATTTGTTTTGGAAATAGAAAAAATGCATTAAATAACTATACTTTACCAGAATACGTAAGAAAGGATTTAGTGGAGAAGGCATGGATTGATGTTTGAAAAAAAGTCATTTGACATCGCTTGTCATCGTGTTAACTCCACGGCTGCACGTGAAAAATGATCAAGTTCAGTATATTTCGGGTAGCACCGTGTACGGACACCAGCATTAAAGAGTGGTATATCAGCAGGGTACTTGTGGTTTCGTCACAATCACGTAAATTGTAAGTATCTCCATGAACGGAGGGCCTTAGTGTTAAGAGATATCAAGAGGAAACCGGGTCGCCCACAAATTTTAACAATGGGTATTTTACTGTTGCTGTAACTATCCATCTTACTCCTACGGATACTGAGTAAAGGGGCAACTGCACCTTAGCCTAACGAAAGCCTAACACCTAACGAAAATCATCAAATCATGTTTTTTTATTCCCCATTTTTTTCCTCTAAGACTGGACAAATTTTTAAGATTTGTTTTACTAACTGTATTAGAAGAAAATATTCTATGTCTAATTGTCTATACGTTTTGCTTTAAAAAAAATAACTACTTTGTATATTGAAAGTCTATTGATGGCGTTAAAACTAATATAAAAATATCCATATTGTATTCAAAAACATAAATTAACAAATTGTGATATAACACAAATAGCCAGGATTTAAACCCGCGCCCTCCGGATTGCTAGTCGAGAGCCTCTTCCATCGACTGCGGAGGTTGTCTAGATAAATAATGTTTGCTTTAATCTAAAACGTATTCGCAAAGAATCCGTATTGCTAGGCTGATTTGTAAACGTAATGAGTAAGATTAAGAAAGGGGTCCTGAGATGGTTTGGGCGTGTAGAGCAAATGAACGACGAAAGGAGTGCAATGAGAATATATGACGCAAATGTGAATGCTAGAAGAAGTCGGTTACGCCCGAGGAAGACATGGCACAATGAACACTTGAAGTGAAATAACACAAAGCTGCGCTGTATAAATAGTATGTTATTATTATTAATGAAGTGAATCAGATACTTGAGTCGGGCCATGTCAAGATTCGGAATAATAGAATATGAAAGAGATGATATGTATGAGATGATGCACGAATGTGAATGAGGCAAAGAGTGTGCTAAGGTCGATTTGTTTGGCGGTCCGCCCTCTCTGCCTACCCCTGCGGGGAAACGGCGTGATGGTTAATCAGTTAGTTAATTTAAATATTTATTTATTTTGTAATTCGACAGTTTTTATTTACAAGACGCAAAAAAACTGAAACTCCCATCTGCGTAGTGTATCCTTCTAGAAAACCATCGCTTGGGTTATCTGAAAACGACGGTAGGGGGCGGGGGCAGTGGGTGATAAAGGAGGTGGTAAAGGGGGAGGTGGTAAAGGGGGAGGTTGGGTAGGGAGGCTCCAGATATCGCCACGGCCGTATCGACGGAGGGCGGGGCTCGTCAAACAGAAAGTAAACAGAAAGTAGATTGGATCCGCCGGAACCCGGAACCCGGAACCAGTACCTAAAACCTACCTATTGTGTTAATAACTGATGGATTTCTTCAGATTGGCACCGCCGATCACATTATTAATTAATAAATAATCAATTTGTGTTTGTTCGCACCTAAACTTGTAATTAAATCTCTAATTTAAACACGGGGTAACTACTAGCATAGTCAATACAGTTAAATGACTTAATTAAGTGAAACATAAATATCAGAGAGTTAGCCGATTCATTATTTTTAAATGGTTGATTATTCTGTTTTCCAGACATTAAAAGTGGACAAAGAGTGGTAGAATTGCTTTCAGTATCGTCCTGCTGAAACACCACCCACGATACGTTATATGAAATGACTTTAGCCGTGTTTGATGACGAGATGTGAACATCCAGCAAACAGACTGTGGCATTGGCAAACTTAGTTTGGGATTAATTGGGAATCTTGTACTGTAATTAGGTAGGCGGTTATGAGTACCGCCGCCCCGGGAACCAGTTATTGGATAACCAAAACCCTTGACATAGGTCACACCATGTGGTTCGCTACGTTTGGAGGCTTACTTACCAGGGGTGCCCGGGTTCAAAGGTTTAGGTTTGTCTCTAGGTCTTGGTGGCGAATTCCCACATACACCTAGGCCCACTTACTGCGAGGCGGGCAGGATTGGGAGAGACTGTTTGATAAAGTCCTTTGATCTGTCCAGCGGGACTCTATCCGAACATCTGCTTGCATTGTCGCAGTGGGAGGGATAGATTCAAACGTCCGTCCCAGATTCCTACCCACCCCTCTTACTCTTTTCCTTCCCAGAATTTCGTCTTTTCTTTTCTCGTTATTCTTTATTCGTTATTGTATCGCTATCCACAAAATACCCCAATTGGAGATGCATTTCACTGGCTCCAGTTGGGATTAGTTGCAACTTTTGTACCGTAGGTACTCACGTAAAAAAAGGAAAACGTTTAGAGAAAGTTTTTGAATGAAGTTGTTTTATATTAGAATAAGTTAACAATAATAATCTAAACGAAAATATGAAAGAGAACAAGTCACAGAAAAACAGAAAAAGACAATGGTCGCAACTGGGACTCGAACCCAGACCTCTCCGTCTAACCGGGACGAGCGCTATATATATCTATCCGAGACGCTATCCAGGTTACAAACCAATTCTTAGAATGATTCTTTCCAATAAAAAGGTTAGTTGCCCGTAATATGGAGAAAAATAATAAGTAGATAAAAATGTAATTCTGAAATTTGAAAATATGAGATTGACAAATATGACGGCTTTGACAGAAGGTGGCAATAGCGAAATTGGTTAACGCGCTCGTCCCGGTTAGACGAAGAGGTCTGCGTTCGAGTCCCAGATGCGACCATTGTCTTTTTCTGTTTTTCTGTGTCTTGTTCTCTTTCATTTTTTTTTGTGCATTACAGATTAATATAATCCTATTACAATACACGTAGGTAACATATATTTTCGTTTAGATTATTATTGTTAACTTATTCTAATATGATATATTTCACTGATGGGAATAACCTTAAAAAAAGTATTAAAAGAAAGTTTTTCTTATAAAAATTGAAGTTGTTTTAGTTCGTAGGTGAAAAAGCTTTGTAGGTATCTACTATTAGTTATGAAATTTTACCATTTATGCCACGTGTCTGTCCATGCCGAGATGAAAACAATAAACCTTGTTTATTATACCTGAAACACAACAAAAACAACATGTTAGTTATTTACTTCATAATTACATTACACTAAATATTCAACACGTTACTAACTACAACTCGGTCTTGCATACACTTCTTGCATCATTCACATTCATACATCGTATCATACATTACTCTTCTGCTATTCTGGGTCTTAACATGGCCCGACTCAAGTATCTGATTCACTTCATCGTACCATATCTTCCTCGGGCGTCCCTGACTTCTTCTACCATTCACATTTGCGTCATATCTCTTTACACTCCTTTCTTTATTCATTCGCTCTACATGCCCAAACCATATACGCGTTAAACTTTCTTATTAGGCTTACATCAGCCTTGCATTCTTTTCGGATATCCACATTTCACACACGATCATACATGGTCCGCCTCAGGGATCGCATTTATACAGCATTCAATCTACTTGTATCCTTCCTCTGCCAGTTCCGTGCCTCACTGCCTTCCATCACGGTTTGATCACTTCCATTACGAACTGTTTGCTTCGATTCTTTGGACAGTTTTTTATTAGCACCAACGCCAACGGAATTCAGTCCTTCATTAATGGAGTTACCTGTATTTACCCTTCTTTCAATATCTCTATCAGCCTTCCCATCCCTCGTATACATACTTCCCAAGCAAAAACTCATCTACCTGCTGCAAGTATTTATCATTCACTATATTGCACACTGTTTTCGTACCAATCTTTCAAACACCATGACTTAAGACTTATCACGTTACAAGTATCCTATCGAAAATCCTCGAGAAAATTGCTGCTGCACAAATAACCAGTCACTTGAATTCAAATAAATTATTCACTAATCGTCAATCCGCATATAGAAGGTTTCACTCAACAGAAACCGGAATACTTCGTATGCTGTCAGATATAACTTTGGCCATAGAGTCAGGTAAGTTAGCACTTATCTCACTCCTGGACATGAGTGCAGCGTTTGACACGATTGATCATGACTTCCTCATTAAGAGATTAGAGGAAACATTTGGTTTGAGTTCCGATATAAAAAAAATTGGCTGGTATCATACCTATCCAATCGCTTACAAGCCGTTAAGGTTGGAAATAAACTCTCTGACTTCGCAACACTTTCTTCAGGGGTACCCCAAGGATCCGTTTTAGGTCCACTTCTTTTCATCCTTTTTACAAATGATGTCGCTAAAATAATCGAGTCATTTGGTCTCTTGTCCCACTGCTACGCTGACGATCAGCAAGTTTATTTTTAATGCTCTCCAAACGAAATCAATAGTCTCAAAATCCGCATAGCTGAATGCCTAGAAGCAATAACTCGTTGGATGTCTTCAAACAAGCTGAAGCTGAACCCATCTAAGACTGAGTTTCTCTGGGTGGCCACAAACAAACGTCAACATTTCATAGACAATTCACCTATTTCCATTTCCGGCAACGACATTATTCCAAAGACAACAGTCAAACTTCTTGGCGTTAATTTAGATTCAGACTTTTTGCTTAAAAGTCAAATAAATAGGACAGTAAGCACCGGCTTTTTTCACCTAAGTCAGTTCGAAGAAACCTTCCTACAGAGGCGACAAAACTATTAATCAACTCTTACGTAGTCTTACGGCTTGATTACTGTAACGGCATCTACGCTAGTCTTCCAAAATACCAAACTGACAAACTTCAATCCGTGTTTAATGCAGCGGCAAGGCTCATAACCGGGGTCTCTAAATATTCACACATTTCAGAACACCTCCGTAACCTTCACTGGCTCAAGTGCCCTGAAAGAATCCAGTACAAATTGTGCTGGATGGTGTTTAAATCAATCAACGAAATGGCCCCACCTTACATCTCTGAATTATGCGTCCCGGAAAATACCGGTCCGAGGCAATTGACCCTTAGATCGGCAACTTCATCTGCTATAGGCAGACTAATAGAACCCAAACGAAAGCCAAATACTAAGTTCGGAGATCGTGCTTTCGGAGTATCTGGGCCTAAGGCTTGGAATAGACTCCCTCCGGAATTAAGATGCATAAAAAGCCCAACAGAGTTTAGATCCAAACTAAAAACCTACCTTTTCGGGCTCTCATACACTTAACTTAATTTAAATATACCTATCTGAGAGTATCACACCTGTATTGCCTATGATATGTCTTAATCACACTTTTCTTACTGAATTAAAATTACTCGAATCCTTACACATCAATCTGTCTCTCGGAAGATCAAATCCTTGTACTACTGCACCGCCCACCATTAAATGTTGCTTTTTCTTTCCAAAATACACTCATTAAAGAATATAATACATATTAATATTAAAATATTTTCAGGATTAAACAACACGTGTTCACAATTATGTCCTCTGCGTGCGAACTCTATCTAAATTTCTTTAAATAGACATTAAACAGTGTTAATTTCAAGCGACCTCCCAGGTAAGTATGGTCCTGTATTAATTCATTTTTAGGCAGCATCGCGTTCATTGGTCAAAATATTGTACATATATTTTCGTATCGGTGATCAATGAACCGGTGTATGCAATTTTTAGCCATAAGTTGTTTTTAATTGTTTGTCTAGCTTGTAGTCTTTCTAGATTTTAGGCATGCATGGTAAGTTTGTACAGCGCCCTTGAGGTGATTTTTCACAAAAACGGCGCTATATAAATCGTCTAAATATTATTATTATTATTAAGTAGGTTAGTATCAATAATTATGATTTGCCAACTTTATCCAAATACACAGGATGTATCAGGAAGAATGAACAGTTATGAATTATTGATGGATGGATAAAATATAAGTTTTTAAAATAAATAATTTATTTATAATTAATATTCGTACAGAGCCACTGCCATTGGGGCGATTATCACGAAAACGGCATCGTAAAAATAATTCAAATATTATTATTACACTGAAAGAAATGTTTTGGTACTATTTACTAAATTTTCAGTAATTATCTACCAAACAGTTTAGTTGCTGTGGTGACTGCCGAACTTTTAGCTACTGTTTGCTAAACACCAGTTTATTTATGACAGCTAAACGATTCAGATATTCTAGCTAAACTAATCGGTTGACACAGCTTTCTGTGTTTAGTTGTGTTACCTAAACTGTTGTGTATTTTATATCTAAACCATTTTGTAGTGTTTGGTTAAAAAAGCAGAACTGTTTAGATGTAGTAACCTTATTATTTATTTAATATTCCAAAATGGTTAGGTTGATTAACTAAACTTTGGTTGGAATAGCCCTACTGATATAGATGTTTTAGCTCTCTATTGCTAGCTAGCTTTAGGTACTGTAGCTTGGCTTTTTGGTTAGATTATCTATTTTAAATAGGAAGTGCAGCTTTGCAGTTTAGCTGAAAACAATACAGGGTGTAAATGTAACCACCATCAACTCGAAGGATTATACCCATGATTCAGAATCATGGGTTAAATACTTTGAGTTGCTGGTAGTTTATTACAACCATTTTGAGAGATGAAACCTAAATACATAAATATTATGTTTTGTAAGACTAGAATCTACTTATTAAAAACCTCATTCAAATAAAAGTTATTTTGTTAAGAATCGTCTCTCAAAATATTGTTTCCTGCTACCAGCAAAACTCACCTTTAATTTTTTCTACGTAAGCTTCCAGATTCCAAGAAATTAGATAGTCCTCCATGGTTTTGTCTGCCATTACAACTATTTAGAAGTAGCGGCCGGCATAAAATAAATTCACAACGAACGTCAATTCCTCTGTAGTGCGCACTTAGAACTGAGAACGGCGTCATCTGAGACTGACCAGATGTCTCAGACTGAGACATCTGGTCATCTCGGCCGGGCAGCTGGCCGAAACGAAAATGCCGTTATATGCTCGTCTACTAAAGTTTGGTGGATTTAACTAAAATTTTGTAGCAGTTTGCTTAAGTTTGTGCAATGCAACTAATTGTTATGTAAAAAAACCCAATTTAGATATTCCAACCTCAGTTTGGCTATTTGAACAAAACATTTAACCAAACTCGATGTTTAGTTAAATTTAGCTAAATACTTTGGGAAGTAACAAATAAACTTAAGCTACTAAAGTGAAATAGGTTTAGTAAATTACTTTAGGTTAATTAACCAAACAGGTTATTTTGTTTAGGTAAGTAAGCTTTTATTATACTATTAATAAAGTTTAGTTGCAGTAGCTCAAGCACCTTTTACTAAACAACGACGGTATCTGCACATAAAGTAGTTTAGGAACTAGTAGCTGAAGTTTAGGCGATGGTTACACAACTTCAATTAGCTTAACACTTTAGCTAACTCATTTTTTTCAGTGTAGAGACAACTTAAAAAAAAGAACAAAATGAACTTAAATTATACCTACCAAAGCGTGAAAAGAAACCAACTGCAATCGAGTCACAATGGAGATAGCTATTTCAGAATGAAGAGAAAATTTGCTATATTCAGAGAGATAGGCCAGTACTCATATTTTACTTCCTTTTCACAGACTGGTAAAGACACGGTGTGACGACAAGACAAGCCACTAACTTAGATTATTCCATCGGGATGTTTCGAGAAAAGCCCGAATTGCGTCTTCTCCCCAAACGGGCAATCGCGGAAAATCCCCAACAAAGGAATGAATATGCGTAGGACTGGCTGACTGTTGACGCCGGCAAATAAAAGCCTAGTAGTATGCCGAAAGATCGAAAAGACAAAGTGAAAATTGTATATTTTTGTGTAGATCTTTTAGCTACTCCCGTTATACTACCTTATGCGATCTCTCCTATATTGCTTTTGTGATAAAAAGTTACCAGTGGTATAAAATAGACTAGATATAGGTTTATCATCATTGACTGTAAATGATGAATTCAGTTGTGTGCTTTACGAGGTCAATCCATACCGAATATTACGCTATGAAGCATACGACGACTTGCAAAGATGTTAATTTTTCAGTTCTTAATATGAATATACGAAGCTTAAGAGAAAGCACTTGGATGAACTCTGTATCCTTCTCGATAGTCAAGATTTTTGTCCTAGTATTGTTATTTTAACAGAAACACAGATGAAAGAGGTAATCCCCTACAACTTGCCAGGATATGTAATATGAAAAATTGTCTTAAAAAAATGCCCTTCAAATTCTAGATTTTAAAATAGCTAATGCAATTAAATTAACATTAAACCACAAAAACTGTGATTTCCTGTATTAGCATACCATCATAGGCATAAAACTGAAATAATCACAGAATTTGAATAGAACTTCCACAAAACGTGAAAATTAACTTAAAATATTAGATGAATTGTTCAAATTTTGTCCTTAGGAATTGTGTATGATGCTCTTTTAACTTTATTAATTATGCCGAATCAGTGGACATCTTTAATTTACCACAAAACAAATACAAAATATTGTAACTAAAGCAGTCCAGTTATGTTTAAAACTTTATAATTATTTCTATTCCTATGTAAAAGCACCTAAAAAGTCGTTAATAAAATGAAAATTAGAAGACAAAAGACGAAAAACGTTGAATTACAAAAGATTTTGGAAAGATTCAGAGTATTTTTTAAATGGTAAGGCTCTCGACTAGAAAGCCGGAGGTCTCGGGATCAAACCCCAGCGTGCGCAAGTAAATTTTATTTGACTCATTGTGTTATTTCAATTTACTAATTTAAATATATAATAAATTTGGGGCAAGTTACAGAGTGGAAGATATTCTCAACATCGCTCTGGTTACCTACCATTCAGAATTGAAACGTTGCTTGAAATGCCTTTGGCGGTGTTTGGTGACCAGATCTGAAGGTCAGGTACTTCTCCATTTCCTCTTTCCCATTTCTTTCTCCTACACACTATCTTCAGCCTCATAACGGTTCCATGCCAACTCAGATTAACTCCACTCAACACTTCTTTGAAAAGTCATTAAAAGCTATGAAAAAAATATTAAAAATAGCCCAAACCCTAACCTAACGTAACCTATTTAACTTTTTTTTTACATAATTTTTAACGACTTTTCAAAGGAGATTCTGAGTTGATTACGTTACATTCTGAGTTGTCCGGTCACCCCTCACATTCCCCAATTAGAGAAGTCGTAGTCTCATCGTAGACCCAGTTTGGATATGGGCGGTTAAACTTCGCTAGAATACAATTGGGAAGGCAGTACTCCAATCTAGTGTTATTTATTCCAATGGGCACAACACAGAAATAAAGGGGATTTGGTTAGATTTGCTCGTCTCAAATTCTTGCTTCTTTATTTTTCTTTGTATTTTCAATCGCGCTCACAGTACAAGTTAGTATGTGCTATCACAATACACAGATAGACCCAGTAAAGACAATTTTCATCCCGAGACAAAATATTCTGACAAAATATACCCGACAAAATATCCCCGACAAAATATCCTACGGACAAAACTTCCTTCAACAAAATATTCGAAAACCTAACCTAACCTTATTTTACTATTTTTTAACAATACACTTATTGTCTTCACAGGATGTCTGTACTATTTTTGTCCCATTTTTTTTTAGGTTAGGTTAGGTTAAGTTAATTTAGGTTAGGTTAAATTAGGTTAGGTCAGGTTAATTTTAGTTTGGTTAAGTTAGTTTAGGTTAGCTTAGGTTTTAGTTTAGTAAATATTTTGTTGAGGTATGTTTTGTCCGTAGGATATTTTGTCGGAGGATATTTTGTCGGAGAATATTTTGTCGAGAATATTTGGTCGGAGGATATTTTGTCGGAGAATATTTTGTCGAGAATATTTGGTCGGAGGATATTTTGTCGGAGAATATTTTGTCGAGAATATTTGGTCGGAGGATATTTTGTCGGAGAATATTTTGTCGAGAATATTTGGTCGGAGGATATTTTGTCGGAGAATATTTTGTCGGGGATATTTGATCGGGGGATATTTTGTCGGAGAATATTTTGTCGGGGAGATTTTGTTGCGGATATTTTGTCGGGGATATTTTGTCGCGGGATGAAAACTCGCATTTCCCATCCAACTGAGCGTTGATACCATTCTGAGGGCGTTTATTTAATTCAAAGGGAAATCTTTAGAGTCGGAAGATAAAAAAAAAACAGCTGGAAAGCGTAAGGAAAGTAGTTGTTTTCGTAGAATTATATTAACATTAACGAAACCTATACAAACATGTTCTTGTTCATTTCATACTTGGATAGCTCACTTCTTTATTAAACTTTGTATTTGATAAAAATATTGAATTTTAAATAAAAAGTAGATTTTATCTTGCAGTAGCTCCATACAGGAGGCCCTGAGGAAAACAATTTCCCTCGGGGTCGATGTCATCTTTGGGAACGCCGTGAGGAGGGTCTTTTTAGGGAAAGGAAGGAAAAAAGGTGTAAGGGTTGGATAGGAAACTGGAGGTCAGTGTGACCAGAAGTGACGAGGGTAGATATGAGTCTATCCCTCCCACTGCACCGTTCCAAAAGAGTTCTGCTGGAGAGCAAAAAAGTTCAGTAATTTTAGTTAGAAAAAGCGTAAGCCATTTTTAAACCTTTTTATGATCGCATTCAAAATTTTACGAATTATTATGTTTATTTCGAATTATAAAATTTGAAAGCGTATTTCATCACCTTTTAGTTTTTAGTTTTCTATTTCATTTATTTAGATTGTATTAAAAAGCGGAAATGTTTTAACCTTCTAAAAAAATATCCCCGAGGCCTGAGAGGCTAAATAAAAATGGCAGTTAAAAACACCTGGTAGAAAGTAAAAAAAAAAAAATCGAAAAAAAAACTTCTTCGGAAAGGTTTTCACTTTGTGATGGCATTATTTATTTAAATGAAAAGGCAAATAACTTAGTTTACATCACTTTTATTTATACACAATCAACGTGTTTCATGAACGATGTTCACATCATCAGAATTAAATGTATACGTTCATGAAACATGTTGATTGTGTATAAATAAAAGTGATGTAAACAAATTTATTTGTCTTTTCATTAAAAGAAAAAAAAATAGTTTAATAGAAGAAAAATACATATTATGATACCCTTAGGCCAAGGTAATATGTAACATTTGCCGACGGATGGCCAACTAAACGAAAGGGGCGTGTAGGTACCCTGTGAAAAGGGATAAACTATGCATTGTTCTTCGCTGACCTATAAAACTTACTATCCAACAATCATATTTTGGGAAAAATACGAAAACAGGAAACGTGATGACCTATGATCTGTAATGGCCACATCCCCCCCCCCTCTTATTAACCCCTCTCCCTCACCCTGAGGCAAAGTTACGTCTCTCATCTTGGGGAAGAAGTATTAACGAAATCAGTGAATATCTATTAAAATAGAGCGAATTTATATAGGTCATTGCGCTAACTCTTCTTCAGTGGGAGTCGAATTCACAATTCTCTTGCATATCACAGGTATTTCCCGGCCTTCCTCTTTCTCATTTCCTTGCACTCCCGACTTTCTTCAGCAACATAACATGCCTCAATTGGAGATGCACAAAGTCCAATTCAAAAAGAAATATTTGTAAAATATGCGTTTTGGAGAATAAGGAATATTTCCGTATATGGAAAAATTTGTCGAAAATAATATTGTTAAATCTAAAATTTTAAAATATGAGATTGACAATTATGCCGGTATCTTACAAGGTGGCAATGGCTGAATTGGACCCGGTTAGATGAGAGATTCTGGGTTCGAGTCCCAGTTGCAACCATTATCTTTTTCTATTTTTCTGTGTCTTGTTCTCTTTCATATTTCGTTTAGATTTTTAGTGTTATCTTCTTCAAAAAAGATATACAGGGTATTGAGAAACGTACTGAATTTACTTTAACTAATGATTCCTGGCATTATTTGAAGTAAAAAATGAAAATGAAATTTTAGTCTCCGGTGACATTTTTGGTGTTTTTTTTCTATCAAAACGGAAAGTGACTGACTCCCAGATTCCTGCCCTTCCCTCACACGTTTTTCACTTTCCAGAACTTCATCTCCTTACTTTCCTAAAAAGACCCTCCACACAGCATCCCCAAAGATGACACAGGCCCTGAGGGGAATTATTTTCCTCTTGGCTTACTGTGTGGAGCTAATGCAAAAGAAAAGACATTTGTGGAAAGAAAGCTTCCAAGTAAAAACATAATTTAACAGTGATATTCTAATAATCGTTTCATTGGTTTTATCTAATGGGTTATTTACTCCCCAACAAATTTGCACAACAGCACAACATCGTAAAAAAATCATTTCTAAACCCACAAACGTTAACGGTAGTACCCAGTATCTCCCAAGTCTTAGAGATATTGGGGGATGGGGGGGGGTTGGAAGTTTGCCAAAGTGCGCCCCCCCCAATCCCCCTCCCCCGCCTCAGTTCCTTTCTAGGTCGCGGTACGCCACTGGGTCACGACTAAAGGGGCAACCACAATACGAAACGCGCTTCACTCAAAGGGCTTATTGTGCACATTTTCTTTTTGATGCTTGTGAATTAATTTTAAGAAATAGGACAGTCGCGTTGACCAAAAATAATCTAAACTAAAAACATCGGTTAAAGAAAATATTTACCAAAAAGAAAATGCATTACCTCGCAGTCGAAAGATCGGAAGAAGCATTGCTTTTTACCTTTTGTTGGTCTGCACGGAGCAAATTTGTGTTCCAACCATTTCATCCCAAAGATCATTTTTTATCAATGAAATATAGACAGTCAGGTTCTAAGCTGTTGTTTTTATATTATGTCAACGAATAGGACACCATCTACAGCTTACAGGAAACATAATTAAGTTATCTTTTACAAAAGTCCTTAATATTATTTTAATGAAAATTATGTTCATAAATATTTCTTTTAATAGTTGCGGGAGTATATTTCTTTAAAAGGGTTGGTTTAGGATTTGATTGTTGTCTTATCGAACATGGGACAAACAACGTGGCAACACGTTTTTAGATTTTTTTTAAAGCTCCATAGCATAGGTATATGATAAAAAGATTATATTGTGAGCTGAAAATAGTTGACGAAAACACTAGCATTTAGAATCGAAAATTTACTTGAAATGACTTTTTAATGACCAGATCATAAAAGCCAGGTAACCTCTCCCTGCTCTTCCTACTTTCTACAAAGTGTGGCATCCTCACATTTTAATCCTAATGAGCTCATTCATAACGCACCTATGGGATTTGGGATATTTGGGATTTGAGATATTCATTTCGGACTCACTTTTGGGCAATACGAGTATCATTCGGAATTTGAATGGCGCGCTAGTTTTAACTAAAATTTAAGTTTTCCTTATTTTCTATGTTTTATGTGAGTTCACTGCAAAAACCATTTGATATACCGCCATCGATTGGATAATTTGTACAGCGCCGTTTTTTGTGAAAAGTCACTGAGAGTACGCTTCTGTAATTCGGGCACATGATAGTTTCCTCATTGTTGGCACGGTGACAGCAAAAAATAAATCTAGCTCATATGCGCCGAGCTCAAGGTCGCCATATTGATTCGGCCGAGCGACATTTGTGAACAGAGTAAGGTGTATAGTCTGTCCGCTGGGTGCTACGTTCTGTGGCGAGGAGAGTGCAGCGCACATTCCTGACGAGGTGACGGTGACGCCTATACGAAGATTCCTCTTGGGACGTTGAAGTAATGAGTGGTAAAGGTGAATTAGAGCGGTGGATTTTAACGGAGTATGGCAAAGTGCCAATGGATTCGTGTAGTACCTACATATACTGCACTAATACTTTAAAATGTGGATTACAAAAGGACGTACTACATAATATATTAAAGATTTTAAAAGACAAGGTAATAGTACAAAACTACTGACCTTGCACAAATCGCAAGTGCGCCTCAATGTTGAATTTAACAGCCACCTCTGGTCTTTGAAAAATCCTTGACTTTGTGCAGAAACGGGCAATCCGTTTGATAGATTCCCCTATCAATAAACGGACTGCAATCTTTAGAGTTCGGGCATCAGGTTAGAATGCAATCCTTGTTCAACCGGTAGTTCAATGGAAAATGCTCCAAAGAACTAGCGTTATTGATCCTTTCGGCACACCACAATGGTCGGGAAACACCACGAACACGGGCCCAACATAAGTACACGATTGATATTTGTCAGAGTTCAACAGCTCGGCTGTGGAACATTTGCCCACCTCTCTGACGTCTCTCCGACGTCTGTTCAAGACCCATGTTCATTTCGTACTCTCCTCAAAAATACTCTCCACACACCATGCCCAAAGATGGCATAGCCCTGAGGGAAAATATTTTCCTCAATGCCTCCTGTGTGGAGTTAATGTAAAATAAATGTGTTACCGACAATTTGAAAAGCTAACATTTATTTATTTATTTATTTATTTATTTATTTATTTACGGACGAATAGTCCATTAACAATATAACAATAACACGAATAAAAAATAGAGAGATGACAATGGAAGGAGAGTACATATATATGAAGAGCATTGACAAAATACATATAATATAAAAGTAAACATAGAAGATAGTAAATATAAATTCATATAATATAAAAGAACATAAGTAGCTTGAAGATGGATTTAAAAGACTTTAAAAAATCACATTGCGTATCGACTGCCGAAAGTCATTTAGGCTTACACCAAAAAATTCAATGCATTGATTTGCGTTGACAAGTCTCGACATTCTGGATAAAGGAGAATGATATCCATAATTAGTAGAATGTTGATTGAGGAACAGCAATTCAATATTTCGGAGTCTACGGGAAGGGATGTTGAACTGGATGAGTTGTAACAAAGCAGGTGTGTCAGTAATACTGTTGATAATTTTGAAAATGCATATTAGATCAGAGTCCTTTCTACGTTTTTCTAAAGAAGAAATGTTTAAAGTTTGTTCAATTTCATCATACGAGTACTCGCCTCTTTCAAGTCCTAACCTCCAAGCAATCCCTCGCAGGAAGCGATGTTGTACAGATTCGATGTGATAAATATGGAAAGCATAGAAAGGAGACCAAATAACACTAGCATATTCAAGGTGAGGGCGAACCAGCGAACAGTAAAGAGTTTTAAGTGTACTTATATGTTTAAAGTCAGAGGTAATTCTATGAATGAAGCCGAGTAGTTTAAGTGATTTGTTTACAATGTTATTGATGTGATCACGGAAAGAAAGTTTGCAGTCTAGAGTGAGCCCAAGGTCCTTTATAGATGTGACAGTAGAGAGACAAACATTATTTAGTTTATAATCAAACTCAATAGGTTTTTTCGTTCTATAAAAGGACAAAATTTTGCATTTGTCAACATTAAGTTGCATGCAGTTAATTTTGCACCAATCATTAAATGAATCAATATCAAGTTGAAGAAGTAAACAATCAAGATGGGATTTAATTATCTTAAGAATCTTATTGTCATCGGCAAAAAGCCAAAAACGTGTGTGAGAAAAAACTTTAATGATATCGTTAATAAAAAGATTAAAAAGAAGCGGGGCCAAATGGGCTCCTTGCGGAACGCCAGAGGTTACATCAATGTTAAAGGATTCAAAGTTATTTATTTTAACCCTTTGTTTTCTATTTATCAAGTAAGAGTGAATGAATGATAAAAATGGGTCTCTAATGCCTATAGCATAAAGTTTAGCCATGAGGATACGGTGGTTAACTTGGTCGAAGGCTTTGGAGAAGTCAGTGTAGAGGACATCGACCTGAGTGTTGTCTTCTAAGGCTTTAATAATGGTATTTGTAAAGGACAATAAATTAGTTGTTGTAGATTTGGCCGATCTAAATCCATGCTGTTCCTCAATCAGAACATTTTTGAAAATAGGAGTGATTTTCTTTGTAATTATTGACTCAAATATCTTTGGAATATTAGATATAATTGATATTGGTCTGTAATTTCCAATATTTGACTTGTTTCCGGACTTAAAAATGGGTCGAATAAATGAAATTTTCCATGAGTCAGCAAATGTTCCGGATGAGAGTGATAAATTGTACAACATACAAATTGGGTTAGATAATGAACATTTACATTCTTTTAGCAAGATTTCTGGAATGCCATCAGGTCCGGTAATTTTTTTGTTAGAAAGATTATTTAAGGATTGGTATACCTCTGCAAGTGAAATTTGGCAATCATTCAAATCAATATTATAATCATAGTTAAGTGGAGGGATGGTACATGAAGCATCAGAATATACAGAGGAAAAGTGTTTAGCAAAAAGGTTGGCAATGTCGTGACCATTTGTAGCGTGAGTTTCATAATAATACATACTTGAAGGGAGATCATTATCTGTACGCTTTTGCGCAACAAATTGCCAAAATTGTTTAGGATTTTGCAGTAATTTTGTCTCTGTAACTTCTACATAATATTTATAGCATTTGGCTGATTCGATTTTAGACAATTCCCTTAATTGAGAAAATTTTTGATAAAATTTTAAGTTGCCAGTGTCTTTAAATATCTTATGAGTTTTCTTTTTTTCAATTATTAACTGTTTAAGTTTCGAGCTAAACCAATTTGGAAACTTGGGTTGAGAGTAACATCCCTTAGGAACAAACAAATCTAAAGCACGTGTTACACATTCATTAAATTTAAATACGGCGTCATTAACATCAGAATTTAAAAATAGTTTTGTCCAATTAATCTGGGAAAGATATTTGTTCATGTTAGAATAGTCACCATTAGGATATCTGTAGTGATACGAGACACTTGATTTCAGAGATTCAAATTTGAAAAAGTTAGTGATGTTAATAGAGAGAGGTGGATGATATTTATCAATAGGTAACAAAGAGACATCAGCTTCACTTACTATGACATTAGGTATGCTAGTGAAAATTAAGTCAAGGCAAGAACCTAGATAGTTAGTAACTGAATTTACTTGAAACATATTCATAAAGGCAAAAAAATTTACAATTTCAATAGCTTGTTGCGAAAGATTACTAGTAGGAGTTTTGACCCCTTGGTTGTCATTCAGCCACAATATTTTAGGTAAATTATAATCGCCACATATAAGTAAGGAATCAGCGTTTCTAGAGACACGCTCAATTGAAGCAGTATGCGACTTGTAGACTTCTACCGAAGAGGAAGGAGGAATGTAAACACAACCAAGTACAAGTTTTTTGGTACCAAATATAACACATAGGAACAATTGATCAGAAACATTGTTAGATGTTTCTAGAACATGGCAAGGGTATTTTTTATTTACACATATCATCACCCCACCACCTTTACTCTTCACAGAAGAAGTAGAACGGTCACAGCGAAAAATGTTGTAGTCAAACAGTCCAAGTTCAGCAGATGAGACATTATCCGAGAGCCATGTTTCGGTAAGAAATAAAAAGTCGTAAAGACATACACTGACGTTACAGCGAATAGTGTTCAGTTTTGTATTTAGGCCACGAACGTTTTGGTAGTACGTTGAGAAGGAATTATTTACAGAACGATTCTTCAGATTCAACCTAAAAAATTTATCCTAGAAAGTTCACGTCTCTCAGCAGCTTGGCGAGCAGGGCAGTCTTGAGCTCCAGTTTTGTGGGAAGCCGGTTTTCTGAAGAAGGTGCAGGTGGCACATAATGGAGATTTATCCTTTTTGGGGCAGACATCACGGTTGTGGCCAACTTTGGCACAGTGGGCACAGGTGGGTAAGTCTGCTTGGCACTTGGAAGCTATGTGGCCATATAGTTGACAGTGGCCACACTTCAGGCTATCTACCCAATCTCTTACGCGGTGTAGCTGCCAGTCAATGGCAAGTTTTGTACGGGATATTAGAGAGTGACGAACAGATGAAGGGACTCTAAAAATGTGGATGCAGTTACCAGTGCGAGGGCCCGATTTATGAGAGAAAGATATGTTCTCTTTTAAATTTTCTAATGAGAGACCAGTGTCGCTGGAAGATTGATGATGAATCGCCGAGATAATATCCTCAGACGAAATATCTTGAGGGAGGTCATGTATCGCAATACGAGGGAGGCGATTTGGGGCGATCGTTGCTTTAAGACCAGCTTCAGATAAAGCTGGAGCATTTGCCAATTTCGTCGCTTCAGCAGAAGTGCTAGGGTGGATTATCACCCCACCACTTTTCAGTTCTCGCATTCCAGTTACTCGTATGCCCAAGGTGGCAGGATTGACTGCAGTTTTCAGGGTTTTCATGGTGGCCTTGGAAGTGGACTGGGTGTTATTGACTGGAAACACGAGAACTGAAGGTCTAGCAGGGCCAGGAAGAGCATTATTTCTTGTAATAAGTGGCAAGCAAGGATATTGAGTTCCACTGGTGTCAGAAGAGGAAGCAGCGACAGTATTCCAGGCACGGGTGGGCGCAGTCGGTGTTTTATTAGGCATGCACTTGGATGTAAACACAGAAAGGGCACCTTCCAGTTTACCCATTTCCAGAGACATCATATTGGAAATGGAGAGAACACTGATGAGCTCCTTTTGAATCCTGATCTGCTGATCTTTAGTGGCTCGGCATGATGGATCAGTTATAATCGCCATTGCGGCCTGGACCTTCTCAGCCAGCTGTTTGACATATCCAGTGGTGTCACATTCAGGTATTAGGGGTGTCTCATAATCTGGGTTAATAGCGGACACTTGGGCAGGGTCATTTTTGGGAAGCACTTCATCTTCTTCGACATCAGAGTCAGGAGTTTGATATGGCGAGCCAGGTGGTGTTCGCTTCATTGCAGATTAAGGTTAGAGAAATGATTGTTTACTATAGTATTTGACTAACCAAGAAACTTGGAGACTAGTGTTAGCACTAAAACTGGTTAGAAACACTCCTTGTTTGGTTTTATTGCATAGTTTGTAAATTTTGGCACTAAAATTTGATATAAACCATTAATTTAACAAGAGAAAAACAAAAACACAACAACTGTCATTGACATATTATTGTTCTTATATAACATATAACATAAAAAGCACAAACAACTTTTAAACGAAATAAGTAAGTATAAATTCTGGAAGGTTATTTTTTACATATGACAACTGTTTCGCCTTCGGAATAAGGAATTGTTATATCATATGTCATTAAAAAATATATAAAAAAGGCTAAACACTTGAAAATAATTATTGAATTTAATCGTGGCAGATTACGAGTATGTAGGTACTTGAAATCTGTCACGGTAGCTCAACTGTATAAATGTCGCACGGTTAGCGTAGTAACATTTTTTTATTTATACGCATTTTTGAATGCCGCACAGGAGAGTCCTAACTAATTCAGTGGGTCTATGACATCCCCAGTTGGGGTATGTTAAGAGGTGGGAATGGAATGGGAAGGGGATGGAGACGGGGAAGAGGAAGTGTGATGTAAAATATTTTTGTTGTTTTCAGTTGAAAAAAAATATCGGACAGCAAAATGACATGTACATTTTTACTCCAAATATGCTCAGGAATCGCTGGTTAAAATCCTTCAAGTACATGCTGTTACACCCTGTACATTACATGCTGTTACACCCTGTAGGTACATTCTTAATTAAAATTTAAAAAGCGTTTAAAATTTAAACTGTAGCAATACATCGAGCGACGTCGAAAATAATAAAAATAAGAAAAGTCGATTTTCAAGCGAGAATTTTACAGACACGCCAGGGGGTGTATTCGTGCGACGGACATAACAAATTGCCGGAGGGTTGAAAGGTGGATTCCATACAAGTTTGAAGGTTAACGGGCGGTAAAAAACGAGGCGGGACGGTTGGAATAGGACCCCCATACGTCAACATAATAAAACTACGCTGGAAAATGAAGTACATATATTTTTTAAGTAGTTTGAGTATTTTAGAAAGGGATAATCGATTCAAATTTGCGTGCGGTTAGGAACGCAAGCTTTCATTTCAAGGTTGAAGGTGTTTGCATGTGGATGAAGCATTGCTATTCAAGACTAAGAATTTATGGCATATTTTAAAAGCAAATAACAAAAAATTGTACCACGTCTATTGTCTATGTTGTCTATTTTTGGCTATTTTCTGCTCTTCTTACCTCTCTCGGCTCTTCTTGGATCTTCTTGTCAATTTTTGATTCTCCTTAGATCTCCTCGTCTCTTCTTAGTTCTTCTTGCTTCTTCTTAGCTCTTCATGTCTCTGATTGTCTCTTCTTGTTCCTTTTTAGCTCTTCTTGGCTCATGTATCTTCTCGTCTCTTCTAACAAAGTATGCAGGTACACTGGAGGCCTAAGTTCGGTTAAAAATAAATGTAGCTTCGTTCAATCAAAAAAATTAGAGTCTTGCGAGAGCCTTGAAGAAGTAACCATCTGTAACTTAAATCAGCGCGGGTAAGCGGTGGTTAACCTCCAATATAACACAAGTTGCTTACAGCTAGGAAAAATAAATGAAAAAAAAATGACAGCTTATAGATGAATGAGCCGACAATCTTACGAGGATTAAGAACTGGATTCGGATGGAAGAGAACAGCTAAGAAGCTAAGCTGAATACATTTGAGACAGGTTTATGTGCAAAGCCGTACCTACGCCAAAAGAACAAAGAAAATATTTTTACAATAACTTAAAGTCTTTAAAGTATAACCGTTCACCAGTTGAACTATTTTCACTGGTTAAACTATTCAGCATTTTCATTATTATATGAACCCGCCCCACACGCGCACAGTTAGTCAAGTATTGATGGACTTTTCAAGTAGTGGCAAGTAAAGGCAACTTACAGTTAACAGGAGGCATTTATTGATTCCCGCAGCGGATAAACTATATTATACCCTCGCCAATGTATACACAACACACATACGCGTACTGAACACACTATACAGTGTGCAAAAGCGACGCCATGTTTAATATACTGACCGTGTAACTTACATTACATGTGATTTTGCAGATTTTTTGCACGCTACCCTTTTGGCATACTTATCCGTTATTAATGAATTAACTTGCAGCTTACACTGGGATCATTTGCAAGGGTAATTTGAACAACTGTTTCATAGCAAACAAACTTTGTTATTAATTCTTTTGTGTTTGTAATTTAATTTAATAATGTTAGCATTAAATTCTGCAACTATTTTAGTTTTAATTTTTCTGACAGCTTTTTCGGCTTACAAGGCCACTTTGATAAGACTTTTTATATGATTCTAAATTTCAAATTGATTCACTACCGGTTATACCAATTTTCCGATTAAATAATAGAGACAGTACTCTATTATGTGGGGTACTTTGAAATCTGTTTTCCCCGCATTAAATGTTAATGTGTTCTTAATTGTTAAATAATGACGTTGCTATTATGACTTATTGAAGTGCGATATATTGTTTAGGTTTTGTAAACATACTAAGAAGTGGGAAATAGATAATTTACCTTACTTTATTAATTCGCGTTATAGTGACCTTAATACTAACCTTTTGTAAACTGTAAAATATTTCTGAATGTCCTATCCAGAGATATTCTTTATTTATCTGTACTGGGACCAGTATTCTACATTACTACAGGATGCTTAGTGAAATACTTGGGTTCTTTAAATCACAGTAACTGTTTATTGACGTATCGTAATTTAAAAGTATAGTTTAGGAGGACTGACGTCCTTACTAACTGGAAGCTATGTTTTGTCTGGCGGGCACTCACATTATAATGACTGAGCACACCTTCCTTCGGTTACTTTCGGCACATCTCGTAAACGAGACCATGTGACGCGAATAGCACATAGACAACTAAAGCAATACGAGAACTTATCGTAGACTAACTATGATATAATATTACATAAGCTAATTATAATTCATAAGATTTCTAAGAAATATATTTTCCAATTTCGCTAATAAATATAGGGATCAATGTTCTCATTTTTAATAATAAAGGAAAAAAATGCTGTAGATAACTTAGTAGACTTAGATATTAAGAAATCACTTCATAATAATAATAAGTCTATTATTAACAAACAAAAAGTACTATCTTACAGCTCCATCTTAGATATGTTCCCAATCACTATACCCGTTCTATCGCCTCCCCCACTTTGACAACTCATATATATATTCATAATTTAACACATAATTTTGAAATATAATTCATGTTAAGTTAGTATAAATTTTGCTCTGGGGAAGGAACGATTGTTCCAAACCGGTTTGGCGAACAAAGTTACAACGTTTCGTTGAAGAAAATAATATTAATAAATCCAAACAAAACATGAAAAGGAACAAGACACAGAAAATAAAAATGTAACGGTTGCAACTGGGAATCGAAATCAGGAACTATATCACCGGAACAATACATCCATCCACGGTAATGTTTGTAGGCGAGTGACCAACTTATTTAATATCACAAGTGCTATTTAATACTGCAGTTTGCGCGGTGACCTTCAAAGAAACATTAAAAGAGTCCCACCCGGTGGCGTCACCCGCCCCCACCCGCAGGGGTGGGTGGTAATCTTCGCGAGCCAACCCCACCCCTTCCCACAGCCCTGTCCTAAACAGCGGCCCTACACTTCCGCAATGACTAACGAGAAAAATAATTGAAAAGCGATAATACCAGTTTTTAAATTCTTTTACGCGTTCGACAAATAATAATAATCATTTAAGTTTCCTCGGGCGTTTTTTTAATTTGCCTTATTTCGGCGTGTTTTTATGATTTTAGTACTGGACCAATCTAAAGGAGAAATGGATTTAATATTCTCATTTTGTTGAATACTTAACATCAAGTCAAATTTGATAAAAGCTTCATATTATTATTTTGGATGAAAAACTAAGTTTCGCCAATCATATCCGCCAAATTAAGAACAAAGGTATGAAAACACTAGGCTTCGTATTAAAAACAACTAAAAACTTTAATTCCATAGAAGCCATTAAACTATTATTTGTATCTCTAGTTAGAAGCCAAATTGAATATAACTCGGTTGTTTGGTCTCCATCGTAAAAAAAAAAAAAAATTTCTGCTCTTTATAAATTTTAAATTAAATATCCCACTAGAATATAATCCATTACTAAATATTCTTAAAATACACACACTAGAAGACCGTAAAATAAACGACTTTACATTTTTAATTAAAATACTTAACTCTAAATTCGACTATTCCGAACTCCTGCAACTCATAAACTTACGAATACCGACAGTAACCACACGACAAAATACACTATTCTACTGCAGCATTCATAAGCGGAACTACATTGCCCACTCTCCGATACGACGATTTCACACTACGAAATCAGTACTTAGGTGATGTTGACATATTTAACATCAACTTAGCGAATTTTGTGGATCTTGTAAGAAACTTATTCCAAAACTATTCTTAAACATATCTGTATTTTTGTAAACCTATCAAATCGCTGTATTTTTTTGTATTTGTGACATGTGTGCATTTTGTATCTAATTTTATTTTAATTATTTCTTTATCTGTTTAAAAATGATCTGTCATGAATTAATTGTACTACCAAACATGTAAAAGCCCTCTGGGCGTTAAATAAATAAATAAATAAAATATAAATAGTCGCTTTCGCTAATCAAAACAATTCTAGTGTTCTCTTTCTTAGTAATGTGGGTAGCTTTAAAAAACTCCAAATACGAGGGTATTTTTGGAGGAGAGGAAGGAGTGAATATCGATCTTGAAGAGACCGACGTCGTAAGAGGGGGGAAACACAGAGGCCAGCAAATCGTTCCACAGCCTGCTGTGCTGTTGAACTCAAGAACGAGTCGTAGAAGCAATCGTTCCTACGTGACAAATGTCAACCATAGCAATACATACATTTTAATTTTAAGATGTCTATATTAGTCCACATGAAGTGAAACTATTGTAAGCGTAATAAATAAATTAAGAAATACTGAGAAAAAATATTACCCGTAATGGAAGACTTTACCAAAGATTATTCGCAATATTGGTTCTGATCATTCAGATTTCAAGATGTTGCGATTTTCAGGGAATATTTAAGAAAATAAACTACAGCCATTTAGTTTATGGGCGAAAGTTTGAGATTAAAGTATTGGGGTATAAAATTTTACCAATTCTGCCATCAATGGGTCCATGATGAGATGAAAACCATAATTCAACTTGATTATACCTGAAACAAAGAAAAAACACTGGTTAGAATGTTTCTATAGGTATGCATAAAATAACTCAGACTTCAAATGTTGTCTGAAATTGCATTGGCCATATTTAGCAAACCAATCTAAAAATACAGGTACTTATCCTAACATTTCCCTTCACCAAAATTTGTGGATGCCATAGTTTCACTGGATCCAGACAATTAAGACTCTTTCGCAGTAACATTAAAGAAACAAAAAAAAAGATAGAATTTTGAGAAGTGTGTAATTGTATGTAAGCAGGAGAAGAAGTAAGAAAATACAACTAACTAACTAACTAACCATCACGCCGTTTCCCCGCAGGGGTAGGCAAAGAGGACGGACCGCCAAACAACTCGGTCTTGGCACACACTCCTTGCCTCGTTCACATTCATACATCGTCTCATACATGCTCTTCTATTATTCTGACTCTTGACATGGCCCGACTCAAGTATCTGATTCACTTAGTCGTGCCATGTCTTTCTCGGGCGTCCCCGACTTCTTCTTCCATTCACATTTGCGTCATATATTCTCCTTACACTCCTTTCCTCGTTCATTCGCTCTACATGCCCGAACCATCGGAGCGTTCCTTTCTTGATCTTACTCATTACGCTACATCAGCCTTGCATTCTTTGCGGATCTCCGCGTTTCTCACACGATCATACTTGGTTTTACCACACATACGCCTCAGGGATCTCATTTCTACAAAAGAAAATAGAAGAAAAGGCAAAAAGAGCCAATAAGATATAAGAAAAGACAAGAAGAGACAAGAAGCAAGAAGAAGCAAAAGAGAGGCAAGAAGAGAAAAGAGGGAGCAATAAGGGGAAAGAAGAGACTAGAATGGGTAAAAAGAGCCAAAAAGAAGGCAGAAGAGACTATAAGAGCCAAGAGAGAAAGCAGGATGACGCAAGAAGTTGCAGGATGTGACTAGAAGTATACCGGTCGATATAACTCCAACTTTATTCCCATACTCGGAGCAAATGTTCCAAGTCCTAACAAATCAATGCCCTGCAATACTGGCATACGGGTGGCACCGAGGAAAGGAGTGCTCCTGGCTGGGGTGATACATATCGTATCCAAATGTAAATTATGTAAGTGTACACAAGCAAGCGCGGAAAACAATTCCAAGGAAAACATAGGAAAATAATTGCTTGTTATTATCAATCTAAATACCTACAATGTAGGAGTATGATGTGGGCGATTTTAGCAAATAACAACAATATATTCAGAAAATACGAGAATATAAAATAACAAGCCCAGAAGTTTACAATGGCATTATCTCTAATGACTATCAATATCAAACAATATCAACCCACGGGCTTTCAAGTTCTACTAGAAATATTACTTTATAAGAAAGCTCAGAGCTGCTTTTGGAAAATACTCAAACATTACGCTACTATCAAACTCTCTACGACCGTAAAGAATAATTCAGACGGTAAAAGATACATTGCACAGATTACTAATGTGAAAAATCTGCACGGGCTGACTTTACGCTACAAGCCCAGCATCCTTGTGCTCTCCAGACGTATGAACCTCCTATACGTTCCATGTGACCGCATACAGAGATTTTTTTCAAGCAAAAGTGAATTAATCACGAAAAATATGTCAGGGGGTTGTTTAATAATACGTGTGCCTTTCAAATAATATTGTCCAGTCACTTCAATAGATGTGGAGTGGCGTAAAAATTAATCCTTACCGACAAAGATTATCTGGAATTTACAAGTTTGAAGAATGCAACGCTGTTTATTTTGGACAAACCGGTCCTTTAACTCTATGTTCAGAGTACACATTCGATAGTTTAAAAATAATAATAAAATACAGTCACAATTTGCCAAACATCTATTTGCTGTGTTTAATCAAAGTTAAAAATTATAGACCATAATTTTTTCTAATTTTGCTGAGAAAAAGAAACACCTGAGAAACATTTGGAAATAACTCACTTAACGACCTTTAGTCAAATTTAAACAATACAGTCATTTGGGAAAAAAGGAAAATAAACATTAATAATATCCGACATTTTACACGGAAATGTATAAGGGCATTTAGAATAAAAATAAAAGCAATAGTTTTTTCATTATAAATACCTACGTAGAAATAATATAAATATATCATCAGTTAATGACCTAACCAAAGTTTGATAATGCCTCAAGTAGACTAAGTAATTATCTTTTATTTTTATTTTCAACTTTATGAGTAAAAACTCAAATTATAATATTTAATTAAATGAAGACAATATTAGAGAAACTCAATCAAAATCTGAAGATAGAAAAATCAGAAAAAGATTTTTCTGTCTTCAGATTTTGATTGTTTTTCGTTTTTTGTCTTCATTTAATTAAATATGTAATTATCATTACACGTAGCAGAACTTGTTTATAAACAGACTGTTTTTTATAAATTAATTGATAATATTATTGAATACATAAAAGAAAAAGAACTTAAAATGCAGTTCTAAAAATTAAAACTGATAACAATAAATGTTACTTAATTTAAATCAATGCATTCTTTAAACTTTAATATAATAAAACTGTAAATCAACAAGAACTAAGGCGACATTATATAACTTAAAGGCGTTTAGAGTATATTCATCTGTCCCCTATAAGACGTGACCAGCAAAAGCAACCATCAAATATCGAATATCACAGGAGCGCATGCCTTCTAGGGGAGTGAATAAAACCTCACAACAAAGCACGAAGGAGAATTATATTTCGCATCATCTGTATCACACATAACTAGTGACGAGGGTAGGGTACATTTCTCGACGCTTTCCCGGCAGTAAGATAGGAGGAAATTGAAAAACTTCCAAAATGTAATTCTGGCAAAGTTTCACCCGAGAAGGCTCTGCGCTCCGGGTGGCCGGGTTTGATCTTAGCCTTAATTGACAAGGGGAAATTTATCAAAATATTAGGAGAAAATAATAACTTTTGTAAGGTGACCACTGTTCAACGTCAACACAATAAGCGAAAAGGTTTTTCCTAAAGTATCTGGCATTCATCATCTTTTCAATAGAAGAGAAACTGAAGGCGAAAAGTCCTTTATTATTTAAATGGACATAATATTTTAAATAAATAGGAAATTTGGAGGGAAAATCAGACTTGGAAGAGATATAATATTGAACAACGGGGAAGAAAATCTAAGTAGGTAGAATCGCACATATTTCAAAAAAGGTGGGAAGGAAGGGAGCAATGTCCAATTTTCATTCGAAGTGAAGAAAATAATTATTTAGAAATATATGAGAATTTATATTACCTCGGTTTTGATAGAATAGTCCTTTATGACCATTTAGGGACAAAATCAATCTTCACCCTATAGACTGTATATGGAACAAATCAATTCATGACTATATACATATATAAAAATGAAAATATGTTTGTTTCTGGGTTTCTATATATATATGAGATGCCTATGCGTTGCTAAAACATTAATCTGTTTGCGATGAAACTTTGGGGATTTGATGTGCGCATGCCCGCGATGGTTTCTGTATACAATAGTGAGCTCTGGCATCATGAAATTATGCATTGCTAAACCGTTCATCCGATTGCACTGAAACTTTGGTGAGGTGTTGTGAGCATTTTCATGAAGGTTTCTATGTATGCTGGTGAGCTCAGGCATTATGAAATTTGTATAAAAAAATGCAATAGGTGGAACGCGAGCTGTTTGAAAACTGAATGTACCGGTACTGAATGTATGGAATGCGGGAGGGGGAGGGGAAATTGGAAAAGGAGTTCACGGGACAGGGTATGAAATTAGTATTAAAAAAATGCAATAGGTAACACGCGAGCTGTTTGAAAACTAAATGTACCGGGACTAAATGTATGGAATGCGGGAGGGGAACTCGGAAGGGCAGTTCACGGGACGGGGGAAGCAGTAGAGGAGAGTAGGGAGAGGGAAGACGGAGAAGGCGGAGTGGGAACGCGTGAGGGGAAGGGGATGCGGCAGAGGAAGAGGAGGCGAAAGGTGAACGGGACGAATGGGAAAGGACACGCAGGGAGAAATAATATCTTTATTAAGTGGCATAGCAATGCATGCCGGGAAATCGTTAGTATATTTATAAAACAATTATCAACAATAAAAAATATTTCCAAGAGTTCTTTAGTCTGTCCTGTCTAAAACCAGGGGAACTATGAGTACATCGCCGCCCTCGTGAGGCGGGTTAAGGAGTGTAGGTAAGAAATATAATGTGTGTCATAACTATGCCACGATTCAATAAAGGACGAAAGAGGAACTGTTGCTCCACATGCGCGCCTTTTAACATAACAACGAGCACATTATACGTAAATAACGACTCGATCTCACATTACCGCCATCAAATATGAGCGGATACCTCGCTTTTGTCCGACGAGTTTCAAAGTTATAGAGAGACCAAAGGGAATAGATATTTCGTAATTGAGAGAGAAAGAAGAAAAGGTAACAGACAAAATAATATATTTTGTACATTGTCTCTTTTGTTGCTTCTGCATAATTAGGTAACAGACAAAATAATATATTTTGTACTTTGTCTCTTTTGTTGCTTCTGCATAATTAAGTATTAGCCATATTTGCGTGTAAAATAACAAAGGGAAGCGACTGGCAACTTATCGCCATGAAATCGTGAAAGCTCGTAAATTTAATAATAGCGCTATAAAAAAGAAAAATATCAACCGTAAACGAGACAATGCGAAGGAAAATATTTGGTTTGTCATTTTTTCCTGTAATACTATAAGGCGGTGGTCCTTAACCTTTTTTAAGTCATGCAAATCTTTTGATAAAAGAAAATAATGATTGATGAAAAACTCCAAAACCATTAAGATCATAATATTTTTTTTTTCATTATCTCCACACAGGAGGCCCTGAAGGAAATAATTCCTATCGGGGCCCATGTCATTTTTGGGGATGCTGTGTGGAGGGTGGAAAGGAGAGGAGAGGAAAAGGGTATTATGGGTGGGTAGGAATCTGGGGATCAGTATGTCCAGGAGTGACGGACGTATGAGTCTACCCTTCCCACTGCGGTGCGTACGGCTGGAGGAGTCAAAGGGACTCCCCCTTTACCATTCTCTCCCGATCCGGCCTGCCATGCAGATGGTGGGCAGACGCGTCCACCGTAAAGACCCGGACAAACCACACACCATGAACCCGGGCATCCCTGCTAAGTCACCAAACGTAGCGAACCACTTGGGGTGACCTATGGCAGAGGTGTTGATTATCCAATAAATGGTTCCCGGGGCGGCGGTACCCATATTCGCCTCCCAAATAACTAACCACATTCAAAAAGATGACAGTACACAATTCAAAAAAAGTATCATGTGTATGTAAAAAAACTACACCGAACTATACAGAAAAAGAAGTCTGTACAGAAACACCAATTTTTAAGCGTCCTTGAAAGGAGATGCAGAGGAGGAAGGTAAGATAGTACCTGGCTATTCAAATCTGTCTATCATTTGTGAAAAAAAAAACATAATCTACCAGTTCGGAACGAGGTGCAAATAATAGTTATACAACATATATTATTTTTAATTTTAAATAAAATTATAATAACGCACTTAAGCTTAGCACCTCCGGATTTTCAATATATTTCCGATGTATTTCAAATGTGCTACAAAGGTATATATTTTTTTAATTAATCGTAAAAACATATACTATTTTAGAAACACATAAAAAATGGTTTATTTGTTAAAAATAAACATTGCTGATTCTAAAAAATAATATTTTCACGAAAAACGTTGTCAAATACGCTTACCAATTTTTTCTCCAATCGCGGAAAAATTTAAAAAAATTCTATGTTTCGAAACACATCCCTTTTATTTGTAGACGATAATAAATAATAACGTCACTTTTGTCTGGTTCACACATACAACAAACAACAAAATATTGGACTCTGAAAATAGGCGAACTTTTCTTTGCCGTATTTGGACAAATTTGTTCATTAGGCGGCGAGCAATTCGCGCTCCCATGTAAAAGGTCTATTTATTCAATTGCATAGTTTAATTTTAAGAACTAAATGGTGATATTATAATGCAAGATATCTATATACTGTCAGATTGAGTTGTGACTAATCACATATCACCAAAGTCATCTTCCCGCTCTTCGTGCGCTGTAGTTGGTTTCTACCCCTCACCTTTCTGTTCTGGTCTAGTAATATTCATATATATATATATGTCCATGGATATATTTGTTCACCACTAGCGACACCACCACCGGCACATATAAGTTTGTGGCATTGCAATAGGGAATTTCCCTGAATTCCCCATCGCGCCTTGTCGTTGCGGCTACAGCGTTCGGATACAGAGGTGCGTGACATACGGAATAATCAAACGGAGATGCGTACAAAAGTTTTTTTTATAGTATTCGTATTCGTAAATATTTATTCGCTGAATACGAATATTCGGAAAATGTCTACTATTCAGCGAATACGAATATTCGTATTCGTTGCATCACTAATTAGCCCCATAGGGATTTGAACATTTCGAACCCCTGGGTTCCGAACAAGACAATTTACTTTTCCGCTATTGTGATTGTCGCGGTTTAGGAAGTTTGCAGAACACTGGTTAAGAACCCCTGACAAGGTACGAGAGAAGCAAAAATAAAGGCATAAAGCAAATCGCCATTGTGATATTCCTGAATATGAAATTTTGGTAAAAAAAGCATCTAGCAGCCGTATTCCGCTGACTGAGATCCGTTGTAGCTTTTACATTTCTCTCATAAACATCACATGTAAAAGAAAGAGAGGTAAAAACGGAGCTCTTAGCAGCAGGACAAAAGGCATTTTAATCAAAACGTTTGTATTAAAAAAAGGATAAAAATATATTGCAACTTCATCATTTTGAAACACTAGATTAAAAAATGCATAAATTAAACGAAAATAAATTAAAGAAGATTAAGAGGGTATTTCCCTATCCACAGGACAACGTAAAATAAATTAGCCTTCTTAGTTTAGTCGGCAAGCTATATGGTAGAATATTGATTGAAAGGGTAAGAATGGAAACGAAAGATAAAATATGGGATGTGCAAGGTGCTTTTATGAGTGGAAGAGGGTGCATGGACCAGATTTTCTCATTGCGTATGCTCACTGAGAAGTTTCTTGCAAAAAACCAGAAACTCTTCTGTGCCTTTGTAGATCTACAAAAAGCATACGACCGAGTTGACAGGAAAAAGCTATGGAAGGTATTGTCCAAGTATGGAGTGAATACGAATCTCGTACAGGCAATTGCGTCTCTATACGAGGGAAGCGTTGCGTGTATTAGGGTGAACGGCGATTTTACGGGGTGGTTTGACATCACAAAAGGTGTTAAACAAGGCTGCGTAATGTCGCCGTGGTTATTCAATCTATACATGGATAATTGTATGCAAGAATTGAAAGAGATGGGATTGGGCGCGAAATTGAGTAATCTGAAAGTATGTTGCCTTTTGTATGCTGATGATGCGGTGCTGATATCTAACATTATGGAAGATCTACAGTCTCTCGTGTCAAGGATGAACGAAGTATGTATGAAGAATGAGTTAATTTATTTATTTATTTATTTATTTATTTATTTATTTATTTATTTATTTATTTATTTATTTATTTACGGACTTACGTCCAATTTACAACATGGTATAACGAAAATTTGGGAATGTACATTGTAAGGGTGAAAATGGTACATGAGAGCAAAGACAAACAGAAAATAGAAGTGTCAAGTCAAGTCAAGACTTTGCAAAAATTACAGTAAATATAAAATATTATCATTTATTTAAAGAGCGACAGAATTCATTCAAGCTTATACCAAAAAAATCAAGGTCTTGTCGTGAGTTGACCATTCTACACATTCTGGACAGTGGTGAGTTGTAACCATAATTAGTGGAGTGCTGATTGAGGAAGAGTAGGTCTTTATTTCTGAGTCTACGAGAAGGTATATTGAATGGGATGAGTTGTAGTAATGTAGGTGAATCGATTATGTAGTTAATAATTTTGAAGAAACAGATGAGATCGAATTTTTTCCGACGGTCTTCTAAAGGAGAAAGGTTTAGAGTTTTTTCAATTTCAGCATACGAATAATTGCCTCGCTCTAATCCTAGCCTCCTAGCAATCCCTTTTAGGAACCTATGTTGAACGGATTCAATATGACGAATATGGACAGCATAAAAAGGAGACCATATAACACAAGCATATTCAAGATGGGGGCGAACCAAGGAGCAGTAAAGAGTTCTTAAGGTATTTATGTTTTTGAAGTCGGAAGTGATTCTAGTGATGAAACCAAGTAGTTTGAGAGATTTATTAATAATCACATTTAAATGTTCCCGAAAAGAAAGCTTGCTATCAAGAGTGACACCAAGGTCTTTAATGTATTGAACAGTTGTTAGGCTATTATTACTTAGTTTGTATTCGAAAACGATCGGATTTTTAGATCTGTAGAAGGACATAATTTTGCACTTATCGACATTTAGTTCCAAGCAATTAATTTTACACCAGTCATTGAATGAGTCAATATCTGATTGGAAAAGAAGGCAGTCATGGTAATTATTTATTATTTTTAGGATCTTGTTGTCATCAGCAAAGAGCCAAAAGTGCGTATGTGAGAAAATACTAATAATGTCATTTATAAACAAGTTGAAAAGAAGCGGGGCTAAATGTGCTCCTTGCGGTACGCCGGATGTAACTTCAATAATAATAGACATAATGTTATTTATTTTAACTCTTTGTTTTCTGTTACTTAAATAAGAACTAATAAAGGATAGAAATGGGTCTCGAATACCTATAGCATATAGCTTGGCCATGAGGATTGCATGTTTTACTCTGTCAAAAGCTTTAGAAAAGTCGGTGTATAGAACATCTACTTGTGATTTATCTTCTAGGCCGTTGATTATGGTATTGGTGAAGGAGAGTAAGTTTGTAGTGGTAGATTTAGCAGATCTAAAGCCATGCTGCTCCTCAATCAGCACATTTTTGAAAATAGGTGTTATTTTCTTTGTGATTATAGACTCAAAGATTTTAGGAATATGAGATAAAATCGATATAGGTCTATAGTTTTCTACGTTCGACTTATTACCTGATTTAAAAATAGGTCTTATATAGGAAACCTTCCAGGAATCCGGAAAAGTGGCAGATGATAGTGATAAGTTGTATAATAAACAAATTGGCTCAGATACAGTAGATTTACATTCTTTCAATAATATTTCAGGTATACCATCAGGACCAGTGCTTGATTTGCTGGGAAGATTTTTTAAGTAGTTGAAGACATCAATAAGTGTGATTTCGCAATTATTAAGGTCAATAGTATTAGCATATTTAAGTGGAGGGATGGTACATTTGTTGTAAGTAAGTAATGATGAATGTAAGTAAGTCTAAAGTCATGGTGTTTGAAAGAGAGAGTACGAAAACAGTATGCAATATAGTTGTGAACGATGAATACTTGGAGCAGGTGGATGAGTTTGTTTATTTGGGAAGTATGTTTACGAGATATGGGAAGGCTGAAAGAGATATTGAAAGAAGGGTGAATGCAGGTAACTCTATTAATGGAGAACTGAACGCCGTTGGCACCGACAAAAAACTGTCCAAAGACGCGAAACTAGCCGTCCATAATGGAGTACTGGTACCTACCCTGATGTATGGCAGTGAGGCATGGAACTGGCAGAGGAAGGATGAAAGAAGACTGAATGCTGTAGAAATGAGATCCCTGAGGCGTATGTGTGGTAAAACCATATATGATCGTGTGAGAAACGCGGAGATCCGCAAAGAATGCAAGGCTGATGAAAGCGTAATGAGTAAGATCAAGAAAGGAACGCTCCGATGGTTCGGGCATGTAGAGAGAATGAACGAGGAAAGGAGTGTAAGGAGAATATATGACGCAAATGTGAATGGTAGAAGAAGTCGGGGACGCCCGAGAAAGACATGGCACGATTAAGTGAATCAGATACTTAAATCGGGCCATGTTAGAAGTCAGAATAATAGAAGAGCATGTATGAGACGGTGTATGAATGTGAACGAAGCAAGGAGTGTGTGCCAAGACCGAGTTGTTTGGCGGTCCGTCCTCTCTGCCTACCCGTGCGGGGAAACGGCGTGATGGTTAGTTAGTTAGTTAGATATATGTAGGTAGAAAACTCGGCTAACGTATCCCATACATTGCCACTATTCACAGGTTCGAGGATCGAATAGTAAACTCGGAAATTATCTATAAATAAATCGTAAATCGAAAATATACGTTATCCTATAGACAAGAGAGTGGTGAAAATATAGGATTGTGAAATTGAACTTAATCAACTTTTATTTTCTTTTTTAATTATAATAATAATGGACGATTTATATAGCGACGTTTTTGTGAAAATCACCTCAAGGACGCTGTACAAATTTATAAATCATGTCTAAAATCTAGAAAAAAACACAAGCTAGACAAACAATTACAAACAACTTATGGCTAAAAATTGCATAAACCGGTTCATTGATCACCGATACTAAAATATATGTACAATGTTTTGACCATTGAACACGATGCTGCCTAAAAATGAGAATACCGCACAACAACAACAAATAATTACCCAATTGTCTAGAGCAGGTGGGATCATAGCTATTAGAAACCACAACGTTAGCGCGTGTTCTGAGGTTAAGAGAGTGAGGAAGGTAAGGAAATGGGAAAGGGGAAGGTTAAGAGGTACATGGCTATTCAAATGTCGTCACCAAATACAGCTAATGCAATTTAAAGCAAATTTTCGAACCAATGGTGATCTTTTACTGATAGTAGATATTATGTAAAACTTTTCACTATAATATTTTATAAAGAAAAAGAGGTTAAAACGGAGCTCTCAGCGGCAAGGCGTTTTTTGTGCAAATTTATGCCGGCACTTGCAATGTAATCGAGCATCAGGCGGCCCTCGACAACATCTAAATGGGCCGCCCGCGCCGCTCGCCGTACCGCGAACAATTATTAATAGCGAGCTTTTACAAGTCACCGCCACTGGTGGAAAGTCACCCTGATACACTTATTTTAAGTGATACGCAGGTATCTAATTTTAAAGATTTATTGGAAACTATTATTTTTATAAAAAAGACAAGGCAAGATTAAGGGAACCAAATTTTAGAGTCGAGTCTGTCAAAATTTAGAAATAAATCAATATAACGGCATTTAACATTTGAGAAATATTTTTCAAAATTTGCTAATTTTTATATTCATAAATATCAACTTTTTTACAATAAACGAAAAAAGTAAAATGATATTAACTTTTATGACACGTTTTATCTAATTCGCCTGTTTTTAGATTTGTGTAAAGAAGTGTCTTTCTGAATATTTAGAATAAAAAAGGAAATGTTAATGATGTAAATGTATTTTTGTAAGGGTGTGTAAATATGCGATATAATTTTTTTTAAATGTTTTTTTTTTGTAATATGTATTTACATATATCCAAATTAAAAAAAAAAATTAAACTCCAGTAAAATCAATCATGTTGATTGATTCTATAGCCTCTATACATTTATATTTTTTAAATTTTATTTTAACTACCACTGTTATCCACATAATATATACCCACACACAGGCTTCGCCTTCGTGGGATTTTTTTGTTACATATATATATATTTTTTTTGTGGTTATTATGTATTTGCCTGTTAAATGTACCAAAAAATTTGCTAATAAAAAATTTTAAAAATTTTAAAAAAAAAAGTAACTACAGTTTAGGTACTTACATGATAAAAAACAACAGTACCTAACCGACTTTACAAAATCTATTGTTGTTTGCGTTTAAAAACTTAATATTTTAATTGCTTATTTATGAAAATTTATAAAAAGTACTAAAATCTGTAACAGTCTTTCATCTTCTTTATTTAATTTTGAAATTCGTTCAAAAACAGCTATTTTATCCGGAATGTAACCAGTCAGGTCTATTTGTTCGCTTTTCGGAAAAAAATAATATAGGTCTCAGAGATATCGTCGTGTCTCTTTTACTATAATGGTGAGAAAAAGCAAACACTACGCTTTATATTCAAATGTAAAAATTAACCACAAAATAATTAAAAAGTTTCAAAAATTCATCAATCCAAAGTTTCCCGCTGCAATATGAAAATTGGAAATTTTTTATAAATTATTTTTACATGAAACGACAAAAAAGTGAGTTTACGATAACGTTAATAATACATTTGCCTATTAAAATATGTAGGTGTTATTTTTTTTTTGTTATCAGTATTTTAGTTAGAAAGTGAGTCATTTTCAAAACTTTTTTATGCTTGCATGCAATATTTTTATATTTGAAAAACCCTCTATTTGACCCTGTTATAAAAAATTGTCGAGGTCTGAGGGGTTAAAGTTAACATATTTTCCGCGGAATCTGTATTCTGACAATTCTCCTTCAGATTATACATTGCTAAATGTTAGAGGCGTTAGGGGTTAAATATTAAAACAATAATTAAACTTTAAAATGCTTCAAACGCAAACTGATAACGGACCAGCGCACAATAAGTCAGGGGTAGTTTAGCTATCGCGAGTCTCGGTTTGAGGGGCCGCGGTCGGTCCCGAAGAAAAATGTCAAAGTAACACGCGCCCATACATAATGGAGGCAGGGCCGGAGAAAGGGGACCCATTACGGGCGAAACACGTTCCGGGCGACTTGACTCGCGCCCATTCCCCTCCCACAAACCGGGCGAATACACTCACATATCGTGGGATTCTAGCCGCCTACAGGGTGGCAGGGTGGAAACTGTATTATTATTAATAATAATAAAGTAACTGAATAATTCTACGTCACGTCATTTCACAAGAAGGGGTAGGCAGAGAGGATGGACCGCAACAAAACTTTGTCTTAACATACTCATTGTAATAATTCACATTTAACACGTGATCCATCTTCTATATTATTAATACGTTGACTTCTGTCGTACACACTCGCTCTACGAACTAGATACGAACGGAAGTGCTGCCATCTACAATATTCAAATAGAACTATTAAAGTTTTTATATTATAGTTTTCCCGCGGAAGCCGGTTTTCACCTGCTAATACCCAGATATTATTCTGTTGTACCCGACATCTTCCACAGAATGGAAGATACTCTCAGTGAAATAACACCATTTGGAATCGAAATGTGGCTTCTAATGGCTTTAGCCGAGTTTGGTGATCAGATCAATAGCAAGGTACTTCCCAACTATCCTCATTGCCATCTCCTTACCTTCGTAATTTATTTTATTTATTAAAAATTTAATTTAAATCAAATTTAATAATGTTAATAACTGTGGCTTACATGGCCATTTTCAAACATTAAGCCGAAATAGTTGTCACAAAATAACTGCAATTGCAACTTAATGATAGCAATATTAAATTTGATATAGATTAAATTTTTATAAAATTAAATGGAGTTATACGAATTAAACACAAAAATAATTAATAATTTATTTTAGTCTCACAACACACCCTAATTGGGAATGCCATAGTTCCACTGGTTCCAGACAGTGCGGAGTAGTTGAAGCCCTTGTGTGTAATCGTGTTTTAGCAGAACTTTACAGATAATACCGGAAAATATTTTTTACAGAAATTTGATACTACGTGGCGGGCCGGATTGGGAGAGACTGGTTGAGGAAAACCTTTTGACCTCTCCAGTCAGACTCTCGATCCATCGCCCCTCACCGCAGTGGAAGGGGTGGAATCAAACGGTTCCATGCCAACTCAGAATGAAACCAACTCAGAACCACCAGAAAGGTCATTAAAAGCTATATATAGCCGGTAACCTTAACCTAACTTAACCTATTAAACTATTTTTTTTAAATATTTTTTTATCATTACTCTTAATGACCTTTCTGAGGTGGTTCTGAGTTGGTTTCATTCTGAGTTGGCCGGTCACCGAATCAAACGTCCGTCACTCCTGGAGGCTTTGACCTCTAGATTCCTATCCAGCCCTCATACCTTTTTCCTTCCCAAAAGTTTCTCTTTTTTCTTTCCCTAAAAAGACCCTCCAAAAAGCATATAATAGGCTCTGCGGGATTTTTTTTCCCGCAGGGTCTCCAGTCTCCAGTGTGTAGGTAATGTAAAAAAAGTTACAATAAATACACATATAAATTTGTTGTAGACCACTTTTATTTATGAACACTCTACCGGTTTCGGAAGCACCCTTCCTTAGTCAGGAGAATATTATAACTATAGAATATAGAATATTATAAAAAAAAGTTATTCGCGTTGCAGTTTTTACACAACAAGACGTAGAATGTTGTCTGAAAGTTGTATTTCAGGAATTTTAACAGACATTAAAGAAGCAAGACAAGCATTTTTTGTATGCTATCGTACCGGTACCGCCGCCCCGGGAACCCTAAGTGGTTCGCTACGTTTGGTTACTTGGCGTGGGTGCCCTGGTTCAGGGGTGACATTTGTCCGGGTCTTGGCGGCGAATGTGTCTGCCCACCATCTGCGTGGCAGGCCGGATCGGGAGGAACTGGTTGAGGGAAACCTTATGACCTCTCAAGCAGAATTATTTTGGAACATCGCCTTGCACCGCAGCAGTAGGGATGAATTCATACGTCCGTCACTCCAGGACCCACTAACCCTTAGATTCCTACCCACCCCTCATACCTTATAGTTCCCAGAACTTTCTTTCTTTCCGTTAAAAGACCGTTCACACAGCATCACATGACATGTGCCTTCTGTGAGGAGCTATGGCAAAAAAAAATACAAATATTGACAGTGGTTGTCTACGAAATTTTAAAAAGCCACTAGAGGCACTGTGGTAGTTTAGCAGGCTGGCCTTTTTTACAGGCGGCATTATAGAGGGTCGGCCGGCGCGGGCGGTGTTTCTTTCGGGCGGAATGTCGCGAAAAAATGGTCGCGCTAAAAGCGTTTTGAGATTCTTTTTTCTGTACCTCCGTCCCTAGCACAACAACCAACGTCTTTGGCGAAATGTGCCCGGATCCCGGATGGCAATCTCCAAAGGATAGGGTATGGAAGTATGGATGTACCCGTAAATAATATCACAGCTACACCCCACTTGGGAGGCGGGCGGCGGGCGGCTGGTTTGGAAGCCATTCATAGACCGAAATATTACTATTCAACTAAGTAAAATATTCTAAACGAAAAAGCCAGTAAAGTACTCTAAGACATGAGAGGAAAGCAGATTTATGTTTTCTTAAAAGGTAACGAGTAACGCCGTGGTGGTGGCGTTTTTTACATTAGCGCCCCGACGAAAAAAATTCCCTTTAGGACCTATGTTATCTTTGGGGATGCTGTGTGGACGGTATTTTTAGGACAGGAAGGAGAAGAAGTTCTGGAAAGGAATAATATAGGAATCCGGGGGTCAGTGTGTACAATAGACAGCCGTACGCATCGTTTCCTTCTGCTGCGGTGCAAGGCGAAGTTCCGAGAGAGTCCTGCTGGAGAGATTAAACGGTTTCCCTCAACCAGTCTCTCCCGATCCGTACTGCCACGCATCCGCCGCCTTGGCCCGGACAAACCTCACATCATGAACCGGGTTGTGGTCGATTTTGAGGCTTCCCTCAGGATCTATTACATCTTTGGAGATGCTGTGTAAAGGGTATTTTAAAGGAAATAGTGAAATTAGGTCTTGAAGAGATCAATATTGTAGAAAAGAAGAATAATTCATTCCATAGCCTAGAAGAATTCAGGAAATTTTCAAGCTTGTACAAACGTTGGACACGCGTTTCAATGTGTCTAAACGATGTCCACTGACGCAGAAGGATATTACACTAATTCTTAAGATTCAGCATCTAAAATGGAGGTAAGTTTTTATGTGAATACTGCACAAGAGTCCTAACTGCTCTGAAGCCAGTGAGACTGTGGCATCCCCAATTGGGCTACGATGTGAGGCTGAAGATAGTGGGTTGGGGAAGGAGAGGAAGGTTGGAAAGTAGCTGGCTATTCAGATATGGTCAGCAAATACGGCTAAAGCAATTTCAAGCAACATTTGAAAAAGTCTGTTAACAGCGTTAACTGAAGCAATAAAACTACAAATGTAAAAATAAAATAAATGTATATATAAACAGTATAGTAAAGGTTTTCAGAAACATAAATGTCTATAAAATACTACAACACACTAAAATGTCGTATAATACGGAGACGAGCGTGAAGGCTTTTTTGAAAATATACCTAAAACTCCAGTATGCATTTCAAAGAGAACTAAAAGTTTATAGTTTTTGTAAGAACTTTTTCACTGGAAATCTTAAAAGACATTTTCCTAATAATCCTTCCATAATTTACATATAGGTAAGTCATATTTTGTGGTATTGTTTGCGTTAGCAGGCTACCAGCTATTTTTTAAAGTGCTGACTTAATAAGCATAACAGACAGAAATATCGGTAGAGCAAGCATAGGACTCTCAAGAGGAGTTTCAGAAGTTATGATGTTGATGTTAAGTAGATCTTATTGATCGTGAAAAATAGCTTTTAGCAAAGCTTTCGTAAGAAGTATTGATGAATAAATACATAAACATGAAACTTTAGCCAACAGAGACCGTCACGTCATTCCGTTCGTTCCCATCGAATAATCAACAATTTCTTATTATTTATTTTCTTTCTCGGAAAGAGAAAAGTTACAGAACGCGATAGCTTCCCTTCGATTTTACATTCCCCAGTCGCCGCCATAGCAGAAACCGTATCCCCAACACATTAAAAGTGTTTTAAAAAAGAACGACAAAAAAGAACAGAAAAAAAACAATAAAACAAAAGCAAAACAAACAAACATTCAGTTGTTTTTCAATAGGGGAGATTCCTCGCGGGCCAGAGTTAAGTGCTTTAGAACCAGACGGTTAAAAGAGGCGGGCTTTTAAAAATGGAACAGAACAATATACCTATATATACAGAAATAATACGGCCTATAGGTAGGTACTCTTCTCTTCTTGATGGGAAGGTAGGTACTAGGTGGTATGATGTTACCACTGAGAACTTAGTTGTAACATCTCTCTTTGTTGCATACGTCGTTTATGAGAAAAGGGGAGAGGTTATAATTGAATCATCGGTAGTAGCTTTTAAAAATGGAACAGTATTTATGTAAACAGACATAACATAGCCTATAAGTAAATACTTTCCTTTTCTAAGGTAGGTACTAGGCAGTATGAAGCTTTGAGAACTTAAAATGGAAGAGTTATTATATAAACAGACATAATATAGCCTGTAGGTAGGTAAACTCCTCTTCTTGATGATAAGGTAGGTGCTAGGTAGTATGAAGCTACAGCTGAGAATTTATCTTTTAAAAATGGAACAGTAATTATATACATAGACATTACATAGCCTATAAGTAGGTACTCTTTTTTTCTTGATGGGAAGATAGGTACTAAGCAGTATGAAGTTACCGTTGAAAACTTAGCTTTTAAAAATAGAACGGTAATTATATATAAATAGACATAACATAGCCCATAAGTAGGTTCTCTTCTCTTCTTGATGGGAAGATAGGTACTAAGCACTCTAAGGAGTACGAAGTTACCGATGAAAACTTAGGTTTTTAAAAGGAACAGTAATTATATATTGTAGGTAGGTACCTACTCTCTTCTTGTTGTTGGGAAGTATGAACTAGGCAGAATGAAGCCACAAATTAGTTGTGACTTCTCTTTTTGATGCGTGTGTCGTTTATTAGAAAGAGAGAGAAGTAACAACGGATCGGTTTGACTATAAGCAGGTGACGAGGTACCTACAGCTCCTCTCGGGAATACAGGATATAATGTTCGAGATGTTACCTAAGAGGATAAGCGAGTTGAATAATTGAGTGCTTCAAAAATAAGACTCTTGAATGAATGCGCCAGCATTTTAATAAAAATAATACTTTTTTAATAATAGCTCTGAGCAGGAGGCCCTGAGAACAAACAAACTTCCCTCAGGGCCTATGTCACCTTTGGGAATGCTGTGTGGGGTTCTTTTTAGGGAAAGGAAGGAGAGGAAATTCTGGGAAAGAAAAATAAATGAGGGGTTAGTAGGATGGGGTTCTGCGTGACCAGGAGTGACGGATGTATGTATCCATCCCTTCCACTGCGGAGCAAGGCAATGGGTCGAGAGAGTCCGGCTGAAGAGGTCTAGGTTAAGTCTCCCTTAACCAGTCTCTCCCGATCCGGCCCGCCAAGCAGTAGGTGCGCAAACGCACTCGCCACCAACGCCTAAAGCCTAGATAAACCTCACCCCATGAACCCGGGCACCCCTGCTAAGTCACCAAACGTAGTGAACCACTTGGGCTGCCCTACGGCAGAGTCTTTAGATTTGTTAGTATTATATTCTTCAACATTAAACATTATTTAGAAAGGTATATTACACCTACACCAATCTTCATTCGTTAAATATGTATACTGTATTCAGATTATGTGGCTGACAATTATTATATTCATTTAATTTTGGCGTAGGTAGCCTTCAAACCTATCTCGTTTCAAACGATTCAATTAAAACGCGACAGGAGTTGGTACAAATAGTATTCGTTAATGTTGTTGGAACCTAAATTCACAGTTTCTAATGAATTCTACACATTTTACGTGGGTTGTGCTTCTTTGTAAGTGTTCAAATATAATTTGAGGCGACAAATAATTCAATTTTCACGAGAAATCTTCTAAAATCTGAACCATTTGAAATAAGCAATTTGGCATTTCTGTCATCCCTTTGATGGTCCATCGGCTTTACACAATAATAACAAGATTCTATCGGCTTTACACAATAATAACAAGATTCTATCGGCTTTACACAATAATAACAAGATTCTATCGGCTTTACACAATAATAACAAGATTCTACCGAATGTACTCTTTATATAAATCAGGCATCAGCATGGCCCAACTTGCGGCCTAATTGAAGATTTTTTGCGGCTCACAATGAAGTTTTCAACTTTTATATTTTGGATGTTGGTATTCATAAAAAAAGAATAATCGTTTTCGTAAAATATTTACATTTATATTATACTAGCTGGTTCCCGGCATGCGTCGCAATGCTATATGCAAAGAAATATTTTTTCTCCCTGCATGTCATTTTCCGTGCGTCCCCGTCCCCCTCCCGCACCCCCTTACCTTCCCGCGATCCCCTTCAAACCTTCCCCGCCCACCCTCTCCCGCTCCCCTGTCCCGCAAACACCCCTCCCACGTTCCATATATTCAATCCCAGTACATTCAGTTTTCAAACAACTCGTGTGCCACCTGTTACAATTTTTTTATTCAATTTTCATTCTTCGTATATCACAAATATTCATTTTTGTATATTATAAGACCAATCAATCAAATTTGGTACCTAACTTAAGTAGGTACCTATATTTAAAATATCTATAATTTAAAAAATCCATAGACAATTCTTTTAATACAAAAAAAAGCTGCCTGCTAAATTCAATTTCATCAAACACGCGAACTGTCAAACGTGCGAAGTTAAAATAGTCGTTAAGTTTTCTGAAATTATGCACTTTGCTGCGCAATTTTCTAGTGTCCGACCGAAATTAGTTTTTACGGCCGAAGCCGAAACTCAGTTTCGGTTTCGGTCTCAGGTTCGGCCGAAACCGAAACCGAAACTTCCATATAAGGTCATGTTTTCGTGGAAAAAAAGTCAATCTTAATCGGTCAGCCTTTATTTTCAAATCATACGAGTATATTAATCGTTCAGTCTCTGATATTTGAACTAAAAATAAACGTAACATAATTATCACTCCTTATTTCAAATAAATTATTTATGCTTTTTGAAATCTTAATCGTAAACACTATTAAAAAAAAATAATAATATGTATTACCCATTTGAACATATTAACAAATAATATAAAATTAAAAGTAGAAAACAAAAAAACTTTTTTTTAAACCAAATTTGTTGAGGGACACTAAACAACAAATAGGTACTCTTTCATCTTAAAAACAAAATAATTTCTTATAAAATTAAAACAAACACTTTTTATTTAACCACATAACCAAATAATTGCTTCTAAACTTTGGTCATATTGTATGGCACTCTTTTTAATGAACTACAACTATACAACATAATTAACATTAAAAAGTGCCTACCTACCGACTATAACAACATATTTTTAATGTAAATAATACTTAATGTATGAAAATAAGAAGCGTTTTCTCTTAAACTAAATGAAGAGCTTTCATCTTAAGAACAAAATAATTTCATCTTAACTTTGGTCATATCGAATGGCATTCCCGAACACGGCGGATAGCGGCCGAAACCGAAACTAAGCCGAAACTCGTTTTTTGGCCGAAACTAGGCCAAAACCGAAAGTTCGGTCGGACACTACAATTTTATTATTATTTTTTTTGCTGTAAGAACCTTCTACAAAGTATTAGAAAACTTTAAAAAAAGATGAATGGAATGGGTATAGTCGTTCTGAAGTTATGACTACCAAGGGAAACAGGGATTCATTTATATATATAGATTTTGTGAAATTAGAACTTTCTTGTTATTAGACCTCGGACTCTCGATGGGTTTTGATTTATTGCTTTAAAAGTGCCAGGTGCATGGCCACACTACGAATTTTTTACACTATGAACACACTTTAAAATTTTGAAACATTCAGTTGAAAAATATCCACATCAGGGGACAAGATATTTAATAACAGAATCATTTTTCCTATCGGCAGTACTAGTGGTAGGTTAGGTCTGCATCTCGAAAATGTAATAAATAATAATTAAATGCAATATTTTGTTGAATATATGTGTACGATGTACTGTAAACAATTTAAAATTTTCTATTTTCCGGCCTGCGTTTCCCCCCCCTACATGTTTTAGGGCAGTCCCTTCTTCAAATCCCATATTCACTCCTTTCCACAAAAGAACCTCCACATACCATCCCCAGAAACATTTGCAAAAGTGTGCAAATAACGTTAAAAAAAAGAAAAAAAATGTTAACTTATATCATTTTATATTTTCACGGCCAAAAGCACTTTCGTTATTTATTTTTGGGGTGTTATGCTGGCTAAAGAAAGAGGTAGCTCAACGCGGCATAACACCCCAAAAATAAATTACGAAAAAAGTGTTAACATAATTCAAGTCGAGACAGACGCTCAGAAGAATTTGTATGTATTATTCAATTGGGATATTATGTAATCTCGTTTGATTGTTTACAAACGAAGGGCTCATCCATTGTACCCTTAATTGATGGTCTGAAATCCTAAATAGCGTGTTTTCCGTTTCTATAATAATTTGTATTCCGTCCCACCACTCCCTTTTGTTCCCTTTGATGTTATTTGAAGGAGAAATAATAATTATCATTGGGTTCCGTTAAAGCCTCTGCCGTAGAACCTACCCATCGATTGGAGCAAATTGGGAAGACGAGAAGCGATTTCGTATACTCAATGGACCGCAGTTATTATTGCCTTATTTTAATCGATGGGATATGAAAATAATTTTGTTTTAAATTCATCAGTATTTGTAACAGAATAAGATGTTGATATAACTGAGAAAAAAAATAAAATGGTATGTTGTGTGCCTATAAATGGGAATGAAGGAGATGGAGTAAAGGGGTGTTATGAAGTTGGTACCTGACAATCCAAATCTGTTTATAAAACACGGCTAAAGCCAATTCAAACAACCTTTCGATACCGAATGGTGGTCTTACATCGGTGACTGGACAACTCAGAATGAAATCAACTCAACACCTCCTTTAAAAAGTCTTTAAGAGTGATGAAAAAAATGGTTAAATAGGTTAACGTTAGGTTAGGTTATGGGCTATTATTCAAAAATATTTTTCAGAGCTTTTAATGACTCTTCAAAGAGGTGTTGGGTTGACTTGATTCTGAGTTGGCATGGAACCCTTAAATCAGGGCGATACTGAGTGTGTGTACTACTCTAGCATTTTAGCATCAGAAATGAGATAGAAAGAGTCTGAGTGTACGTGATGTATTGTTTCGTTCACATCTCACTTGTTGCGATGATTACGTGTTACAATGAAAAGGACAAAATTACTGAACATAAACATCATGTAGGACCTTCGCGGTATTTATTTAACAGGAAGGTGCTTTTAACCCGTGAAGAATAAAACATTTGTATGAAGGGTGAGTTTGAAAAACAAATACATCATTTCGTACAGCACGGAAATATTATAAAAAATACATTTCTACCAAAATCATAGCAAAAATGTACGTTTCTCATTATTTAATATTTATTTATTATATTAGGGAAACAAACAGTTATAAACTATAATAATAATATTTGGATGATTTGTGTAACACTGTTTTATGAAAAATCGTATTATAATTGCTATAATCTTATTACGTAAGGGGGCTGACATTCATTACGTGAGCAGTTTTTCTTCCATCTAGCCCCCCCCCCCCCCCCCTTGGTGAGATAAATTTCAGTGTTTTAAAATGCTATTTAAGTATTGTGTATCTAAAAAGCTTCCAGCTTTTAGAGACAGATGGCAGCAGCTTTTTTTTTTTTTTTTACAGTTAATACCGCACAAGAATCTCAACTGCTCCCGTCTGGAGCCAGTAGGACTATGGCATCCCCAATTGTAGTATGTTGTGAGGCTGAAGGTAGTGGGGAGGGGAAGGAGGTGGGAAAGAGGAAGGTTGGGAAGTATCTGGCTATTCAGATCTGGTCACCAAACACGGCTAAAGCCATTTTCAAGCAATGTTTCAATTCTGAATGGTGGTCTTACACCAGGGCGATACTGATAGTATCTTCCACTCTGGAACGTGCCGCAAATATACTATATATTATTTTAAATGAATTAATTGTGAAATAACACAAATTAATCAAATAAAATTTATTTGCGCACGCCGGGTTCGAACCCGCGACCTCCGGATTGTGAGTCAAGTGTCTTTAGATTCCGCTAGATGGCAGGTAGTTTAGTTCCTGTGGGAACCGAAAGAGGGTAAAGCAGCTCGGGTGAGGGTGAGTGTTCACTGGAACCCTCTGTTCAGAATCCTTTCAGCCAGCTTCTAGTTAGGTCGACTAACGTGGTCACATTGTAATACGCTAAGTATAATAATAAACACAGTTAACCAAAGAATCTATTATTCCCAGTAATCTCCATCCATGGGAGAATCTGTTAGTGAAGTAAATCTACATAACATTACAGTTCACTACATTAAGACATTTGTCTAGATATTTTTGCTCTATTTTAAATAAGTTAAGAATCATTAAATATTTTCTCTCTTCTTACTCCTATTAATTTATTACATTAGTTTTTTTTTAAATATTAGCGCGCTCCCTCAATATTATATATTATCTTCCTTTTAAACCATCTTCTTCTTTTTGAACTTCCGCTTTCTACGGAGCCTTAAAAATGAATTAAGTAATTTAAATTTCGCATGAAACACTTATTTACGAATTAAATCATCCTGAGAGATGCGTAAAAACACAGTAAGTAATTACATTTACATCGAACCATAATTTATCCGCTATTTATAAGCTATAGAATTTAGCAAGTCGCTATTTATAAGATAAAGAATTACGCAAGTCAGCATCAGTTCAAATATAAGACTGCGAATTACTTATGTACTTTATTCAAAGTCCCAGAGATCATCCACCCACAGTTCTTGCACAAGATGCTCGAGCATCCGAGTGCTCCTCATTGTCACCGCGGCTAATTGTCCAAGATCTCTGATAAAGGAACCATTTGCTGCTCCCTTTCTTCCGTCCTCCCAACCTTTTAAACCTTTGTTCGTCTCCTTTCTCTACACCTTTTTCTTCGCCTTTCTTCCTTTTTTATAGGTCGTATGCTTATATCAGAAAATAATGTCTATCTGACTTTTAGCTTATATCTACGAATCTATGTAGCTTTTAGGTTATATCTGCGAATATCCATCTCGCCTTCAGCCTGTTTCCGGCTGATTCGGGATGTGCTGTGCGCTGGGTAGTGGAAACTTAAATATACGCTCGAGGATGGTTAAATCTTGTTCGCTTACCGAAAACCTGACTTTATCAGATCGATCAGGTTATTTCAAAGGAGGTTGCGAATTGCGAAGTCAGATGACATAAGTCAGCTTGTTAAATGCTTTAGTGGGAAAAGAAAAAGGATTTGGGCAAGAAAATAAGTAATTTTACATTCCAACTCATACACAAATTCGTAGCTCAGTTCTTGGGTCTATTTAATTACGTAAAAATTAAAAATGTCTTTTTAAGTTATTATTTTATTTTAAACTATCTGACCCGGCGAACTTGTGTTAACTTATTAGATGAATTAAATTTAGTTTTTATATTACGTTAGAAATTACACCATAAAGCAAGTATCGGTGCGCAACTCTCCGTGTTTTGTTTTTGTCAGTATCAGAGATGGCGTTGTACACGGATTTATATTTTTGTGATTTTCTTAATTTTCCACTTACTTACGGGAATTGCGTTTCATTTTATTTATACGTGTTAGGGAGATTTATTATAATTATTATATTTTTCCTTTGGAGGGGTGCAAACATTCGTTCACCGTTTGTCTTATTTTCGACTGCTGACATTTAGTGTGTAAGAAAGAGGGGCAGTATTATATGTTTAAGAACAAAAGCAAACCAATCAGCGCATTGACATTTGCCGTTTTTGAATTTCTGGAATTAACTCACAATTCAATGTTATATTTATCACAATATTGCTGCAGCTCTTTCAAAAGATGAGAATTCTTTCCATACAAAATGTATGAGGAAAAGAATTTTCTGCATAATTTTTATTTCGTTAGTTTTTCCGATGTTTTATTTATTTATTTATTTACATATATACGGCACAAAACGTGCCATTAACCTAATTGACATACTTATAAATAGTTCAACAACATGAAGAATGTTAGTGAAATTTAAGAAAAAAGGTAAACAAGTAAGGTAATAAGCAGTGAATAAAATGTTTTAGTAGCTATTCTAATAAAGATCATAAAAATTGGTACAGCAGTTCTTGAGTTATAAATGGTGTAACTAACCCGACTTTGTTTTATATATTAAGATTAAAAATTAATAATTGCGTTCACAACCCATTCATAATCTATTTTTCTATGTGTATGTACCTATTTTGTATTGTCAACCTGTAAATGTTCCAAATTAAAAACAGATAGTGTTTTTGAAAATACACAGACAGTTTCCACAATTTGACATATTTTGAAGTACATAGGTTGTATTAAATTGTAATTACGAGAGTGTGATTAGTGCACTAAGCCAACAATACTATACAATACACAAATGATATTTTAAATATGCTTCTAGAAATAATTCTCTAAAACAAACCACTAAAGTCATTACTGTAGCGGAGACCATTTACATTGTCACTGGGCCGAAAACATAACGGCAATAATTTCGCATTTTAAAACGAAAATTAATTTGGCAGCCTGCAAAAACGGCGGTCGCAGTTAGTAGGCAGCACCCCCCCTGGTGGGTGTGGAGGGGGGGGGTAGATTGAAAAAGGCAGAAGCGGGTTAACCCGCTCGGACAAAGGGGGTGCGGGCGGCCAGAAACAAATGAATCCGAAGCGGAAACAAAAGAGAGCAGAAGCAGGCCGGTGATGGGGGAAACACAGGATACATGAATGCTGGATACGGTAGGGAAAATTGCCGCATTGGGAAAATATTATATTTTTGAAGAAAAATTTTGTGGTTTGACATTATATCGAATATAAAATTAAAATACTTTGCGTGAATCACAAAATTAGTTTTTTTGTCTTCTTACCAAGGTACACCCCACCTTCATGTATTTTTTTGTTTTGTTAACTGTTTTTTTTTAGCAACTATATATTTATTATTTTTTACATTTTTATATGAAACATGTTAGGTATATATAAAAAATACAAATTATATTCGTAGTCCTCCTCACTATGCTTTGGATAAGTTTTCAGCTACTTCTGGTTTGACTTCGTGGTTTGGATAAGGTTTTCCAGAAATTTCTACGACGATGTTTTAAGTATACTAGTATCTAAGTTAATTTTCCGATAGTTCCTTCAGCCAATATTTAACTAACTTACCATCACGCCGTTTCCCCACAGGGGTAGGCCGAAAGGACGGACCACCAAACAACTCGGTCTTGGAACACACTCCTCTATTATTCTGACTCTTGACATGGCCCGACTCAAGAATCTGATTCACTTAGGATTGACATGCCTTTCTTGGGCGTCTTCGACTTCTTCTACCATTCACATTTTCGTCATATATTCTTCTTACACTCCTTTCCTCGTTCATTCGCTCTACATACCCAAACCATCGGAGCGTCCCTTTCTTAATCTTACTCATTACGCTTACATCAGCCTTGCATTCTTTGCGGATCTCCACGTTTCTCACAAGATCGTAGATGGTTTTACCACACATTCGCCTCAGGGATCACATTTCTACAGCATTCAGTCTACTTTCATCCTTCCTCTGCCAGTTCCATGCCTCAAAGTGTAGGTACCAGTACTCCATTATGGACGATAAGCGTCGCTTCTTTGGACAGTTTTTCAGTCCTCCATTGATGGAGTTACCTGCATTTACTTTTCTTCCAATCTCTCGTAAACATACTTCCAAATACACGTAAGTTTTTTTTTGTTTATAGGTGAATATTTTTTTAAGATAAAAAAACTAAAAAAATACAGAGAATAAACGTACTCATGTATGTATGAATTTATTTTTATTTATTAAAAAAATAGTAAATCACTGTAATATTCCTGGTATTCTTTATTTACAATAATTTCCGGAGCATACTTTGCGATTTTTTTTCTATCGAGGGAATTTCATATAATTACCGTTTCGGCGTGACAAATGTATAGATATTATCTTCAAAAATAACATATATTTATTTAGAACGTGTTTAAGAAAATATTTTATAAAACGGTAGACATTCGGTATGTCGCGCTCTCCGAATATCTACCGATTTCTTGCAAACCTCCCTTAAACATTTGAAGTTTTTAAGCTCTTAAAAAAATATTTATTTTTGAAGATAATATCTATACATTCCCCATGCCGAAACGTAAATTATATGTAATTCCTGCGATGGAAAAAAATCGCAAAGTATGCTCCAATTTTTTATTATTTTCAAGTCTGTTTCCGTTATTTTACAAGTTATATGTATGAAATGATTCACAGTGTTTCATTAAATACTGTTTTAGACAGCCCCCAAGAGATTTTTGCTCTATTTTAAACGAGTCGTGTTTTATTAAAGATTTTCGCAGTTTTTGCATCGAATTTGGCGCTGTAAATGTTAACGCTCTCCTCTAACATTTGTAATTTCGTATCTCTCCATCTTCTTCTTTTTGGAACCGATAACGGAGCCTTAAGAGATGATTAAGGAGAGTTTATTGTGAGAAGAGAACATATTTACAATAATCAAACTTACCTTACAAGAAGTCATCAAAGAGAGATGAATATTACAGGTACGTAATTACCTGAAAAACAAACATAAATATTGGGTAAGTATTTAAAAAAAAAGGTGAATACACTTATCGGAGGGACGGATTCATACGTCTGTCATCACTCCTGGGTACACTGACCCCGAGTTTTCTATACCCTTCTTCTAATACCCTTTTCTTTCCCAGAACTTCTCCTTCTTCCTAAAAAGACCCTCCACACATCATCCTCAATGATGACATAGGCCCTGAGGAGAATTACTTTCCTCAGGGTCTCCTGTGTGGAACAATACCTACTTGTGGATAATTTACTAAAAAGTAAAAAATGCTTTTTTTTGCATTAGCTCCACAAAGAAGGCCCTCAGGAAAATAATTTCCCTCAGGGCCTGTGTCATCTTTGAGGATGCTGTGAAGAGTTTTTTCGGAAAAGGAACACCCCTGCTAAGTCACCAAACGTAGAGACCTGATGTAAAGGTGTTGATTTTCCAATAAATGGTTGCCGGGGCGCGGTACCCAAACCCGTCTTTCAAATTGAATTGCATTTAATACTCGCATAAGAGTGAGACAGAATTTTATAGATTGTTGTAAAATATGCATCTTGAATGGATAATTTTGAATTTCGTTAGACGAATAGAACAAATGTAACGAACAAGTAAAAATCACGAGTCTAATACAACAATCGAATGGTGAGCACTGGCGTCATGAAATATGAAAAAATCGACTGCAGTTCACACGTGGTAGAAGTGAAACTTCAGCCACTGAAATCTCAACCAATAGAAACCTTGAAAAGCGAGCTCATAATCAAAGCGGCCAATGCGGTAAGGTTTCATTCCATCTTATTCTCTCTCAAGCTAAATCCTATAGATGTACGTGTTTGTCTCTTTTTAGTGAGTTTCAAATCACAACGGTGCTAAAGAAGTTTCACTTCAAAAATACTCCTTATAAAATCTCTGCAACATAAATTATATACAGCAAAAAAAAATCCTTAAAAAATTAAAAAGTTTTATCGTCACCGGGCAATGCGCGGTAGGCGATACCTATTCAGTAAGCATGCGGATAGGGCGGGGTTGGTATATGTGGGTGAGGGGGGTAAAGGGAGAGGATAGGAAGCAATCAGCGGGCGGGACGGACACGAGAGGGCCGGACTGCGCTGAGCCGGGTGTAATTAGTAGCTCTGCCTTTCTATTGCCTTCTTTGTTAGGCGGTTTAGGTGAGTTTGTAGGTAGCCGGCTGCGGCTGGTCGTTAGACAAAGCCACTTGTTATAATAATCTTCACATTCATCCCTTATTTTATTTTAGTTATGGAAATTTAAAAAACTACTATGTTTTGTAAAACAGATCGGTTGGGCGATTTACACAATATACCTCTCACCTACATTTATGTACTACACAACTACATTTTTGTACCTACACACCAAAATTCATGAACCGCAAGTTAATATTGTTGCATATCCATCATATACGTCCTACCCGTTCCTGTGATTTTTTTTTATATGAATACCTCACAAAAGTCCCAGCTGCTCCCGTTTGGAGCCAGTGAGTCTATTGCATCCCCAATTGGGGTATGTTATGAGGCTGAAAGCAGTGGAGAAGCGAAGGAGATGGGTAAGAGGAAGGTAGGAATGTACGTGGCTATTGGGATCTGGTCACCAAACACGGCTAAAGCCATTTCAAGCAACGTTAAAATTCTGAATGGTGAAGAAGGAGGGGAAGAACCTGGCTTCCCCTCCTTCTTCACCCCATCTCCTTTCTTTCCTCACCTACATTCAGTCTCAGAACATACCCCAATTGGGGGTGCCATAGTCTCACCTTCTCTAGATTCAGCCTTAGAACATACCCTAATTGGGGATGCCATAGAATCACTGATTTTAGACGGAAGCAGTTCAGACTCTTGTGAAGTATTTCATGTAAAAAAAAAAGAAAGAAAAACATCATACCGCGAACTACACAATCCGCAATGCAGTGTAATCTATAAACATGTCGACAGAAGAGAATTCTAAAACCGCAATAAGTCCTATTTCATTACTTAGGGGGTATCCATTAATAACGTGAGCAGTTTTTCTTCCAATCTAGACACCCCCCCCCTCCCCCCCTCAGTGAGATAAATTTGGGCCAATTCGTATATTTTTTTCAGTAAACGTTAGATTTTGCTGGACCCCCCCCCCGTTTGTGCTCACGTAATTAATGGATGCCCCCTTACCTGTATGTGACTTATTTTATCCTAGTGCAGTGGTTTAATTACACCCGTCCTTTGAAATACACAAACAAAAATCTCACATTACAAATGTTTTATTCGTCCGAAAACAGTTAATTCGGAAACCAAATAAATACAGGACACATATTGTATGTGGGGGCCAATTATTTAAAAATAAGCAAACATCAAAAACTGGTCACCCCGGATGGTTCGCTATCCAGATTTTTACCCACCCCTCATAGTTTTTTCCTTCCCAGAACTTCCTCTCCTTCCTTACCCTAAAAATACCCGCCACACATCATCCCCAAAGACGACACAAACCTCGAGGGAAAATGTTTTCCACGAAGCCTCCTGTGTGGAGCTAATGTAAAACCACAACAACAAAAAACCTTCAACATTTCTACAGTATTTTGTTTAATTATCCTTTCGTAGCATTAACAAAACTCCACCACTCAGCTCATCTTGTTGGGATAATCTCACTAAATATTCCGTCGATTTGTAAAGCTGCCGGATTTGACGGAGCAACATATTTTACGAACGGTAAGTCGTTAAGATCTGCGTGGCGTGTAAAACGTTTTGCAAAAAATTTTGTTCAAATACGGTACTATATAGATGAAGGTGCCCTTACCGTAAAGATTAGAGCTTTTTTATAATTTAATCAAAAATGTTGTAAAAAGGTTAAATCCCAGCTTTGGTTTTGGACTTTGCGGAAAAATAAAATATGGATCGACTACGGATGTAATCTAACAACTTTCATTTAACGATTACAATAAAAAAGTACCCGGACTAGTCCCAACTACTCCAAAACGTCTGGAGACAATAAGATTATGGTATCCTCAATTGGGACATGTTGTGAGGTTAAAGGTAACGAGGTTTGGAAAGAGGAAGAAGGTAAAAAGTAACTGGCTCTTCAGAACTGGTCTTCAAGCATCGCTCAAGCCATTCAAGCAGCATCAATCAAGATTTTGATCCTAAATGGTGTTACGATACACCCTGTAGCGATTAGATTCAAGCCCTAGAGCACGGGACTAGCATACACAACTCGGTCTCCCCTCCTCCCCCTGTTTCCTGTCCCCCCTGCTTCCCTCCGCTTGACCTGCCACTCGCGGATTCCGCCGCCAGGCAGACGAGATTTGAGCGCCTTTGCGAACACACGTACGCGGCCTGTGGCCGAGCGGACCAAATTCAATGTAGCCCGCGATGTTTATTGAAATAACTACGGGTTGGAGCCGGCTTCGCCGCGCTGTAATAATTTCGGTTTGTTCGAACTAAGAAAGTGCCCTGGTTGAACTTCCACATAAGGCGAGGATCCTGCGAATCCACATGTAAGCTGTATCTTTGATTTCCTCTTTTGAATGTGTCCGTAATCAGTGAAATGTAGGGCCCCGCGAAAATCACCACTCGGAGAGTTTCGTTTCAGAGAGAGAAAATGAGAGTTAAACACTTTAGCTAGGTTTGTGTAATTTGCATTTCTTGTATTGAATTGTACTGTAGAAACCTATGTACTGTGTTTGAATTTACAATACATGTCCTAATGATTTAATTTTGTTATTATTCTGCTACGGCAGGAGGATTATTGACCAGAGTGTATCCCGTTGGACGCCGGAAGGTAGGGAGAAATTCCATAGCTTTGAGCGACTCGCTCCCTGAAAAGAGAGTATCATTGTTCCCGCTGAGAGCTAGCCTGGGACATGTTAGGGCCCCTTGGCCCCGGAGCTGGTGTTGGTTTGAGTAACCGACATCGGCGACCCTAACAACTGGCGCTATAACGTGAGGCTTGGAATTTTTTTTTCTATCCCGGTCGCTTTGCGGGACATTACTTGTCGAGACCCTCCCCGCATAGCAACTGTTTTGTAAACATTAATTATGCCTTGATATTCTACACCCAGTGTACAGTGAATCCTGTGAAAAAACCACAGAAACCTATATGTAAATTAGATCCATAACACAGATCTGATTGAAAGTATGAATTGCATCGCAGTTGAAACGACAGCCATTTTGGATACCCGAAACGCCAACCTTTGACCGGGAATTTAACTGCGCAGGCGTGCCCAAAATCAAGCAACGGTCATTCGCGCCAATCTCAACGGTCCGATGTTTCACGCGGTAAATAGCCACCTATTCTCTGGATTGCGCGCGCAAGTGCTTTTGTCTCGCACCAAAATTCCAACGGAAAAACCCGTCGGAACGAAATAATTAACTGTTGCTATGCAGCGTTTATAATCAAACCGCCTTTTTATGACTGAACCGGATAGCAACGGAAATTATTATTATAAATTTGATTCTGGAACCCCAGTTATTTTGCGAATTCCTTAATCAAAAAATTTCGGACTTACGTATTTTTGTTGTTTCTGCACAATATACCAATTGGCCCACTTGTGTCTGTCAAATTAGTACAACTTATATTTCACCAAATGGACAAAATAATGACTTTCTTTCCCCATTCTACATTATAAGTACCGCTTTTTTTCAGCATAAGTGAAAGTGAATTGTGTTTTTTCCCTTACATAAGTGAAAAGTGAAATAATAATAAAGCCAATGATTGGTTCCATGAATAAATAAAATAATTTTAATGTGGTTGACTTAATGAATCCCATATTCAGTTATTTTCATCCGGAAGTTTGTCCTTTATTTGCCAGAAAAGTGCCTTTTGTGAATTTTAGTGCCTTTCTCAGTGCAAAAGTGATTTGTGAAAAATAAAAAACCCTTTTTCTAAAGGTCAGTCCTGGCCAAATTTTTCAAAAATAAATAAATACTTGTGAATTTCACAGTCTTTCTCAAAAGTGATTTGTGAAAAATAAAAAACCCTTTTTCTAAAGGTCAGTCCTGGCCAAATTTTTCAAAAATAAATAAATACTCGTGAATTTCACAGTTTTCTCAAAAGTTGGTCAGTGAAACACAAAAACCTTTAGTACTAAGGTCTTTCCACGCAAAATTTTTTTTCTCTTCTTCCTTCCTTTGACAAAATTCTGGTGTCATGTATACCAAATTGTAATATGGAATTTCTGTAAACATATTTTGAAAGTGCCAACAAGTGATTACCAAGTGAAAAGTGCCTCACAAAAATTAATTTTGCGCTCACTAAAGGAAACCCCTGGCCAATTTTTTTTCTCACCACCCAGGAAACTCACAATGGAGGACAATCAAGCTATTACACCATCCAACTTGGGTACCATTCCCAACGTGCACAGTTTATCCAAAGCCCACTTACAAGCTGCTTTAAGGGATAGAGGACTCTCGCCATCAAGCAAATCTAAATCTACATTAAAGGCATATGCACTTTTATTCAACAAAAAGTACATTAGGAGAATAAACCTCGCTCCCTCCAACGAAAATAATTCACGTTCGGCTACGCAAGTTTTGGATAATCTTGACAAAGGACCTATGCCGCAAGTAATGATAAAACAGGACGTCGCACCCATCTTGACACAAGATAAAACTTACGATTTATCCTCTTGGAAAGTCAAATATAATGGCGTCTCCGATGTGCTGGATTTCATTGACCGTATTGAAGAAACGGCTACAATCAAAAATATCCCATTCGAGATTCTTATATTTCTTTATAGAACTCATCTCCCCAGAATTAATACCGTGGCACCGCATCCAAAAAACTAAATGCAAAGATTGGAATAAACTCAGATCTGCCCTAATCTCTAGCTTTGGAAAAAAGGAGGCCCAGCACCGGATCAAACTATCTTTACTATCTATTAAACAACTAGTAGATGAACCTGTGGCAACATTCATAGAAAGGGCTGAGTCCATCAACATCAAGCTTTCACATCCTGTTTCGGAAGCTGAACTATTACCAGTCATAACTGATGGCCTTTTAAGCAAATACGAGAACATCATCACCTCACAGAAAATTGCATCCCTGGCCCAGCTAAACGAAGTCTGTCTCCTCCTGGAATCGTACCAGGACAGGAAGAACATAAAGAATGTGTCAAATAATGTGGTTGTGCCAAGCCGTTCGTCTGGTTTAAAACCAGAATTCGACAACAAAAAAGTGTGCTCCTTTTGCAAAAAAGTAGGCCACCTGGCCGCTACTTGTTTCAAGCAAGCGAGACTTCTGGAATCCAAGGAACCCCGAACCTCCAAGAGACACCACTCTAGGGACCGCTCTCCTCCACGCGACGAACTGCGCAACATTTTCAAGAAATCAAGGCACAATGCAGAAAGGTTACAAAACCCAAGCGATGTCAGACCTCAGGTGGATTTCTCCAAGCCCCCACCAAATTTCTACATGAAGAGGCCAAAAAACTAAATAATAACCTCTCAGGCACCCATTCTGAACCAAGGTCTAAAGAATGGACTGATTGGTTATCACACATTAAGTATTTTAACCAGGCCTTAAATGTTTCTTCGGTTTGTTGCAAACAAGCTAAAGATGGGAGACCCTATGCCCTTTTCTCTGTTAACAATGTGCCCTTTTCCGGATTACTTGATAGCGGTGCATCTGTCAGCTGTCTTGGCAACAATGCTCACCTGCCTTTTGTTAACAGTGATTTTAGAATTTCGCCACAAACAACACACCTGACGACTGCGGATAATGTTTCCCAGCCGGTCATCGGTACCCTTGCCCTGCCAATTAATTGTAACAATAAAATAGTTACAATCAATTTTCTAATAGTGCCCTCTATATCCCAGAATTTCATCCTTGGCGTTGACTTCTGGAAGGCATTCAACGTTGCTCCCCAAGTATTTAATACTCTTGGCGAAACCTCCACTGCTGCTCAAATTAGTGAGATCCGCACAATAATACCTCACGAAAATTTAAGCACGGACCAAGCTCTCCAACTAAAGGAAATGGTCAATAAATTCGAATCAATATCTTTCGAAAAATGTGGATTGGGTTTGACAAATTTGGTAGAACACCACATTAAAACCAATGGCCCACCCATAAAGCAACGTTATTACAATTTAGCCCCCCAAAAGCTTAAACTTTTAGAAAAAGAACTTGATGAAATGTTAAAAATGGGTGTGGTGGTTCCCAGCAGAAGTGCATGGACCAACCCAACTCTTTTGGTTTCAAAAAAAGACGGCTCTGCACGTTTCTGTCTCGACAGTAGACGTTTAAACTCTTGCACGGAAGCTGACGCGCACCCCTTACCTTACGTCCACGCAACCTTAGACAAACTGCGCAACGCCAAGTTCATCTCCTCTGTTGACCTAAGCAAAGCTTTTTGGCAAATACCTTTGGACGCAGAATCGTGTGAAAAAACTGCTTTCGTTGTACCTGGTAGGGGAATGTTCCATTTTAAAAGATTACCCTTTGGTCTAAAGAACAGCCCCGCCGAATTACAAAGACTGATGGACAAACTCTTCGGTCCTGAAGTCGATAACAGCCTGTTTTGTTACCTTGACGACCTCATCATCGTCAGCGACACCTTTGAAAAACACCTATTAATGCTGGAAAAGGTTTTTCAACAACTCAAGTTCGCTGGTTTAACCATCAACTTGAAGAAGTCTGAATTCTGTAAGTCCCGTCTACGTTATTTGGGATTCATTGTCGACGAAAAAGGTCTAAGAACAGACCCCGCTAAAGTAGAAGCCATGGCAAATTTTCCCCGACCCAAAAACGCGAAGGAAGTCAAAGGTTTCCTTGGACTTGCAGGTTACTACAGGAGATTCATCAAAGACTTTTCCACAATTGCAGCCCCCTTAAATAAAATTACCGGCACCCGTAAAGGTGTCAGCAATTTCCGATGGTCTGCTGAAACTGAAGAAGCGTTTACAACTTTAAAAAATGCCCTTCAAAAAGCCCCCGTTCTGAATTGCCCGGATTTTGCACTCTCTTTTACCCTCCACACGGATGCCTCCAACGTAGGAATCGGTGGAGTCCTAACTCAAGAGTTCCCAGATGGCGAACACCCTGTAGCGTATTTTTCCCGTACATTAAATAAACACGAGAAAAACTACGGAATTGCCGAAAAGGAGTTATTGGCTGTATTGGATTCTGTTCACCATTTCCGCGGTTACATAGACGGTAGCAAATTTACTGTAGTCACAGACCATAGTAGTTTGAAATGGTTGATCTCTTTAAGTAATCCCTCCGGTAGACTCGCTCGTCGGGCCTCCCGTTTGTCTCAATTCAATTTTGATGTTGTTCACCGTAAAGGCGCGGACAATATTGTTCCCGACGCTCTTTCAAGAATTGAACTGGCTTCATTAAATGTTGACACAATTGCCCCCCCTCCATCTACAAAAGATGAATGGTACTTGAAAATCTTCGAAGGTTGTAAAAATAATCAACAAAAGTTTCCTAATTTTATCATAAAAGAAGGACAACTATACCGTAATTGCAAGGTACCACTATCCATCCTCGAAGATTACTCTTGGAAACTTGTCGTTCCCCTCGAAGGAAGAAAACAAATAATAATTGACAATCATAGTGCTCCCGACTCTATACACCCAGGAACTTTCAAGACGTATAAAAAGATTTCCTTGAAGTATTACTGGCCTGGTCTCTTCAAACAAATTCGCAATTACATCTCTAAATGTGAAACTTGTAAAGCTTATAAACATAGCACGGCAGCACCTGCCGGCCTAATGGGTAACCCCAAACGTGCCGACAGACCCCTACAGTCATTGTCAATGGACCTCGTCGGACCTTTTCCTCGAAGTTATGCCGGACACATGCACATACTTAGTGTAGTGGATGTTTTCACCAAATTCTGTTGGATCTTCCCTTTAAAAAGAGCCAACGCGTCCGCCATCATCAAACTTCTGGAAAAACACATTTTTATACCTTACGGAACACCCAGAACCGTAATTGTTGATAACGGAAAACAGTTTATTGCCCAGGAATTCAAAGAATTTCTTGCCAAATACGGAATCAAGGACATTTATTATAACACCTTGTACACTCCCCAAAATAACACTGTCGAACGTTACAACCAAACAATCAACACAGCTCTAGCTATTCTAGTTGATAAAGATCAACGCACTTGGTGTAAAAACCTAGATAAAATTCAGGCCGCTATGAACAACACTGTTAATCTGGCCACTGGCTACACACCTTTCTTCTTAAAACACGGTACGGAACAAGTCATCCATGGTTCTCTACATAGGGACACAAACTTTCCTACGTCATTTGCCACCACAAGCAACCCTACCGCAGACTATGCCCATCGCCTGGAAGAACTGTCGGCCATTTACAGTGAAGTCACTGATGCTTTGCTCCTGGCTCACCAAAAGAGTGCGGACAGATATAACTTACGTAGGAAACATGTCACCTTCAATACAGGAGACATAGTTTGGAGAAAGAACAACACACTTTCCCAAGGAGCCATGTATTTCTCTGCCAAGCTGGCACCACGTTTCGTGAAGGCCAAAGTCCTAAGGAAAATATCAGACCTAGTGTACTCCTTGTCTGACTCATCTGGAAAGCACATTGGTAATTACCACATTAAGGACATTGTAAAGTCTGGAAGTGAGGAGTCAAGTAAAACTGCCCCCACTATCTCAGCAAACTTAAAATGATCCAGTATGTATCACATTTTTTTGTAAGCTTACAAAGGCTTACTACGTCAGGCGTGTATTGTGTCAATCACATGCCCATCGTTTCGTAAATGAAACAAGTTGTAAATTATTTCATAAATCAATGCGTACTCTCTTTGAAGTTACTTTCAAATGTTGTTTTGGCACTATTTTTTCTTTCCTTCACGGCAATTTTTTCTTTATTTTTTTTCTCACCTGTTCTAAAACTGATCACTTTGGAACGGAGACACTTTTCGAGTTTCAATGTTTGGGAAGTCGCGAGCCCATTTATTGTCTCAACACATACACTATGCAATGTTCATGCCATGTCATACCCTGCCTTGTCATGTAATCTTGTAATTTTTCTCCTATTTTTTGTTGCATTTTTGTCATGTGGAAAGGAACTTTCTCACCTGTTTATTTTGTTCATGTAAAGTAGTTGACAATTGCCCATCGGCGTGTCGTTCTAGAAGTCGGGTTTTGTAAATTCCAAAGTGTTAAATTCCGACTCAGAACCAGTTAACTATTTCTACAATTCTTTCCCTTTTATTTTGTTCATCATGAGTTGTAAAACCTTCCGAGGTATCTCTAGCATGAAAATCAAACAGTGGTTACTTACATAGTCGCCTCTCGTGTATATAAGTTTTTTCAATTTTTCTTCTTAAATTAAAAATTGATGGCGTCCTACCCAAATTCATGCTTGTGTACCCAAATTGGATATCGACACGTCCATTTTGGAACTCGTATTTATAAAACCAATGATTGGTCTTTATAACCCCGTATATAAATCAATTTGGCTCGTTTCAACTAAAGTACGTAAAACCGAATCATCCGGTCTTTGGTTGTTAAAACAAAGCCACTGTTTTTTGTTATTTTGCTTTTTTGCTTGTACGTTACGTATGTCTTGCATGGCACGTTTCGACCCTACGAGACAGGTTAATAAAACCTTATGGTTATCCTGATTTTGGAATTCACAACTTTTAGGTGTTCATTTAACCAAGTATTTGCAACCCAAATTGCACATAACCTGGTATGTTTGTAACTGCACAAAGGGTATGTAAAACCGTAATTGGTCCCTTTTCTTTGGTCTCCCTCACTGTAGGCTGCCACAACAGACAGTATGTAAAACCATTATAGGTCTGTCTTTGTTTTAAATACTTGGTGTAAGTAGAATTATACTCTGCCATCACCCTTGTACTTTGTAACACATGAAGTAACATCAAATTGTCTATCTTCTCTGTCGTACGCTCTTGGGCTACGGAGTTAGTTAATCTAACAAATCTTCATATTATGTGTTAAAACAAGCATCGTTAACGTTTATTGTGTTGTATTTAAACGTAACCCACCATTATAGGAGAGATCCTTAGAACATCCACCATTATAGGAGAGATCCTTAGAACATCCACCGTCATAGGAGGGATCCTTAAAATACCTGCCACGATACGAGAAGTTCGTCATAATCACTTTTGCTCATAGCTAAATGTTATTGAGTTGGTCGTGTGACATATTTGTCATGAGCACCGTTTTGTACAATCTGTTTTGGTCGTGTGTCATTCATTTGTCATGAGTACCACCCTTTCTGTACAATGTATTTTGGTCGTGTGTCATTCATTTGTCATGAGTACCGCTTTTGTATTTTGGTCGTGTGTCATTAATTTGTCATGAGTACCGCTTGTGTGTACAACCCTTGTACACGAGACGTGGAGACGTAATAACAATACTTACCGTGATTCGTGCGAACGACATAATATCGGCCTTGCCATCTTCTTTAAGAGGCATTGTATAAACTCTTGACTTCTGTCTATAATTGAGTTTTATCTTGTATGTACTTACATGTTTTGTACACTATACGTGGAGACGTTAAAACACTTACCGTGATGCGTGCGAACGATACAATATCGTGTGTCATCTTTTATGATGCAATTTGTGCCTTTTTTGCATAACTCGTTGTCTGGGGAACGGATAAGAAAACCCCTAGGTTTGTGAAATTGGAGCAAGGGTCTGTCTTTTCTCACAATCATGCAGAAGTTTTTAAAATGACCCCTAATCTTTTGCCCAATACACGCAAAAGATTAGTCTCTTTGATAATGTGTATTCAAATTTCTCCTCATCCTTTTGACAAATGTAAAGAGTCAGGAAATCTGCTGGTTGATCATGTTTCATTCTCACATGGAGTTTGAAGTGGAAATTAGTCCAGTCTCTAGCAAGTTTCGTCACTCAACTCCTTCCCTTTTCCTTTCCTTTCTCCTCACCATCATGTTCTCAGGTATATGTTATGAAGAGGAAAATCTGTTGTTGACCATAATTCGCCCTCACTGGAAGTGCGAATCGGTAAATTGACCAATTATCAGCAGGCTTTCTCCCTCACTCTCTGCATATGTCTCACCTTTTGTTCTCTTTTCTCAATTTTACGAAACACATTCATGAATGTTGGATATGTACGATATGCACTTGGCGTACCGTCTGTCTCCTTTTGACAACCTTTATTCATGAATTGGTTTCTCTGCTTTTACCGTGACTCATTCACGACTTCTTTGTCTTGTTTTTTGAAATTCTACAAAAAATGTTACCACCTTTATGTTAACATAGGCCATAGAGGGCCGGTTGTTTTTTTAACCAAGACATATTGTCACTCGGCAAACGCCAAGTCACCCTGGTAAAGGAAAATGTTCATGTAATCACAATTTAGTTAGAAAACTCTCTCTTCGTCACTCTCTGGGTCGGTGGTTAAAATTTCGTTTATTTCATTATCTGGACACATTTTGTTTCTCTCCAAACCTTTTATTCATTGGTCCCTAGGCAGGTAAACTTCAAGAATTTTGCTCTAATAATAATTTCTCCCGGATTAAAAAGAAGCCCAGGCGGATGTCATCACCAACAGCCAAGCTGAGCTTCACTTCCTGACAGCACGCGCTGTGGTTACTAGGTCCCTCCTGCTGCCATTTTTCTACGCATTTGTTCCTGAAAGCACAGACCATACCGCCCATATGTATGTTGTTTTGTCGTGCCACAGCAAGTTGAGTTGTCCCACTATACATTATGACACTCTGAACCACCTTTTGGGCACGCTCGCTCCTAGGATTGTTCTTACTCTTGCTATCAATGCCAACCATGTCGTCTCTTGCGCTGTCATGCAGTGACGCATATATCGTCATGTGTAAACCATCATTACCTTGACCTCCAGTATTCGCTGAATGCGTACCAATACAAGTTATGTTGAGCTACATTATGCTTAAATAACCATTATATACGATCCGTGTTTACCTTAATAACACTTAGGATTCGTACTGGCATGTCTGCAGACACTGGATTCTCTTCTTCAATGACCTCTGTAACCATAGTCGCGGCACAGCAACCACAGTCTCCACTTCGTGAACTTCGACGTCTTCGACAAAACCAAGTGTTTTCTAAGGCCCAAGTGTACTTCTGAGTGTTATCTCAAAGGGGTCTGATTACAGTGATAATGTAATCCTTAGAATCTGTGAAACCACGTCCTCCTCTTCGAAATTCTCCGAAACCAAACAAATCCACGCTTCGCAAACTTAGCTCCCAGACCAATGAAACCTTAGAATCACACAGGCATTTTTGTTTTTGCTTTTTGTTCTTCTATTGTACAAATATGAATTGTTATTTTTCAATTGCATAACCATGTATTGTTATTTTTTTCAATTGCATAACCATGTATTGTCATCTTTCAATTGCATAACCTTGTATGTTGTTTTACACCATGTACTTTTACCAAAACTGTTATTTTCCAAACATTGTATGTACCCCTCACCCATTCCCTACAAACATTGTGACCTTAACTATAACATAAATTGCATGTTCTAGCTAGGCATCTCTCAAGCAACGAATCTCTCAAAAACCCCAATGGAAGCTTAAGAGGATTTTTTTTCCTACAGCTCCATTGCCACGTCGCTTTTTTTCCAAGCGCGGGGGGAAGTGTTACGATACGCCCCTGTAGCGAGTAGATTCAGATACCAGAACGGCAACGAGAACGCAGCAAGTCCACACAACAACTCTCCTCTCCCCCCTGTTTCCTGCTTCCCGCTTCCCTCCCCCTTGCCCGACCACTGGCCCATTCCACCGCCACTCCGACAGACGAGATTCGAGCGCCTTTGCGAACGGACCTACGCGGCCTGTGGCCGAGCGGACCAAATTCAATGTAGCCGCGATGTATTATTGAGATACCTACGAGTTAGAGCCGGCCTTCGCCGCGCTGTATAGTTCGGTCTATTCAGACTACGAAAGTGCCCTGATTGAATTTCCACATGAGGCGAGGATCCTGCAAATCCACATGTAAGCTGTATCTTTGATTTCCTCTTTTGAATGTGTCCGTATTCAGTGAAATGTAGGGCCCCGCGAAAATCACCACTCGGAGAGTTTCGTTTGAGAGAGAGACAATGAGAGATTAAAAACTTTAGCTAGGCTTGTGTAATTTGCATTTCTTGTATTGAATTTGACTGTAGAAACCTATGTAATGTGTTTGAGTTTACAATACATGTCCTAAAGATTTAACTTTGTTATTATTCTGCTGCGGCAGGAGGATTATTGACCAGAGTGTATCCCGTTGGACGCCGGAAGGTAGAGAGAAATTCCATAGCTTTGAGCGACTCACCCCTTGAATAGAGAGTACCATTGTTCCCGCTGAGAGCTAGCCATGGGACATGTTGGGGCCCCAGAGCTGGTGTTGGTTTGGTAGCCAACATCGGGGACTCTAACAAACCTTAGAATCACACAGGCATTTTTTTGTTTTTGCTTTTGTTCTTCTATTGTACAAATATGAATTGTTATTTTTCAATTGCATAACCATGTATTGTTGTTTCTCAATTGCATAACCTTGTATGTTGTTTTACACCATGTACTTTTACCAAAACTGTTCTTTTCCAAACATTGTATGTACCCCTCACCCATTCCCTACAAACATTGTGACCTAAACTATAGCATAAACTGTATGTTCTAGCTAGGCATCTCTCAAGCAACGAATCTCTCAAAAACCCCAATGGAAGCTTAAGAGGATTTTTTTTCCTACAGCTCCATTGCCACGTCGCTTTTTTTCCAAGCGCGGGGGGAAGTGTTACGATACACCCTGTAGCGATTAGATTCAAGCCCTAGAGCACGGGACTAGCATACACAACTCGGTCTCCCCTCCTCCCCCTGTTTCCTGTCCCCCCTGCTTCCCTCCGCTTGACCTGCCACTCGCGGATTCCGCCGCCAGGCAGACGAGATTTGAGCGCCTTTGCGAACACACGTACGCGGCCTGTGGCCGAGCGGACCAAATTCAATGTAGCCCGCGATGTTTATTGAAATAACTACGGGTTGGAGCCGGCTTCGCCGCGCTGTAATAATTTCGGTTTGTTCGAACTAAGAAAGTGCCCTGGTTGAACTTCCACATAAGGCGAGGATCCTGCGAATCCACATGTAAGCTGTATCTTTGATTTCCTCTTTTGAATGTGTCCGTAATCAGTGAAATGTAGGGCCCCGCGAAAATCACCACTCGGAGAGTTTCGTTTCAGAGAGAGAAAATGAGAGTTAAACACTTTAGCTAGGTTTGTGTAATTTGCATTTCTTGTATTGAATTGTACTGTAGAAACCTATGTACTGTGTTTGAATTTACAATACATGTCCTAATGATTTAATTTTGTTATTATTCTGCTACGGCAGGAGGATTATTGACCAGAGTGTATCCCGTTGGACGCCGGAAGGTAGGGAGAAATTCCATAGCTTTGAGCGACTCGCTCCCTGAATAGAGAGTATCATTGTTCCCGCTGAGAGCTAGCCTGGGACATGTTAGGGCCCCCTTGGCCCCGGAGCTGGTGTTGGTTTGAGTAACCGACATCGGCGACCCTAACAATGGTTGTCATTGACCAGGGGAATACCGAGAGTATCTACCTATCTGAGACGTGCCGCAAATATAATATACATTTAAAAAAATACATAAATAGCGAAATTTAAATTAAATTTAATAATGTTATTAACAATTTCCGCAAGTATTTTATTTTTGTTACAGCTGTTTCAGCTTACAGGGCCATTATCAAACTGTGGTTAAACCACTTTGATACATACGACTTATTTGTACGAATCTAAATGTCAATTTATGAAGGTGATAAATAACCAATAATAAATCAATTTAGACACCTTCAAAAATTAACATTAATAATAATAATAATAATAATATTTGGACGATTTATATAGCGCCGTTTTTGTAAAAAAATCACCCCAAGGGCGCTGTACAAACTTACCATACATGCCTAAAATCTAGAAAGACTACAAGCTAGACAAACAATTAAAAACAACTTATGGCTACTTATAAATAAGTTGTCTCAAAGTGGTTTAACCACAGTTTGAAAATTACCTTGTAAGCCGAAACAGCTGTAACCAAAATAAAAATTAAAATACTTGCAGAACTTGATAATAACCTTTTTTTTAAATAAATTAAATGGAGTTCTACGAATTAAACACAAAAACAATTAACAAATGGTGTACGACTTACTTTTACGGAATATTATAAAATTGGTAGGCACTATTTAAATTCTAAAAAAATATAATGTATTCGTGTGGTGGTTTCATTAGCAAAGTAATATTTAATCTAGTTAAACCCTTTGCGGTTAGTGATTTTATTGACATATTTCCAACATTTGGCTAGTATTTTACCGAGTGCATAATTAAAAGCCTTCAAAGCAACCCTTCCCACCGGGGAAAGGGGATGTGCATTGTACACCGAACAGGAGCTACAGAATGATAGAGGGGTGGGTGGTACCGGTGGGAGGTACAGGGTAGGAAAAGGTGCAGATTTATGTGTGTCAAACCGCCGACAGTTAGCGCCCCCATCCTGTAGCTGAACATACCCCCACCCTTAAACACCCTAGGACAGTAGAAAGGTACTTATTGCACAGGGTGTAGCTACTAGCTACCCTTAAATCTTTGTGGTGCTCAAATAATAAACTAGGAAAACTTAATAGAATATTTAAATTGTAAGGAAAACAAATTTTATTTATTATTTATTAACCCCTTTTTCAGGGGCTTTTACATATGTATAGTAAAAATTATACAATATTTATTTTACATAACTATACTGCTCCAGTAACAATTTCTTCTCTGAAATAAACCCGATTTCTGGTATAACGCAGCGGAATACGAAAGCTTTTATCAATGCAAGCAATTGTGGACTATCAACTACATTATTTAATATTTTATGTAGAAATACCAAGACGGTGAAAATCCTCCTGTCTGAAAATTTAAGCATATTCACATAAATAGTGTTAATTCCTGGAATACCCATTTTATAATTTAGAAAGCGTAAGAATTTACTTTGTATTCTTTCATGAACATGAATATTTTAATGTGGGTTCCAGACGGGAGCATTGTATTTAAGTTGACTTCTAACAAAGCAAAATATAAATGTGGGTTGAAGAAGTAAAACGCTCAAATGATGTCAACAAAAATTTACAGGTTTTACAGGCGGAAATTTCGAGATAAATAATAATATAATAAATTTAATGAAAACTAATCACTTTGTATATGTCGTAGACTGCCTGATTTTACAACACTTATACATCTCGTTAACGACAACGAGTCTATCTTCCCAATTACAGCTCGATCGAATATCGGGAAAAGGGTTCATTTCAACTTCCAAGATTCCATTCCATAAATTCTTTCAATAAAGAAAACAAAATCGAAATTCAAATACATAGATGCCTTAAAATTTTTAAAAAATACTATTTTTTTAAAACTTTTTTCATTTTCTTGCAAAAAATTTCGAAAAAATAAAGTAAATAATCACAGCTAATGAAACTCTGACAATAGATCCTTGAAAGGAGAAAGCCAAAAAACAAAATGTTTTAAACTCTTTTTATATACTTAAGGATAACTTTTTTAAGTCGAGGGAAGTATATGTATATTTTTTTCATTATAAATAATGGTAATAAAAACCTTCAAACTAATAGACAAAAAGTCACAAAGACGACTGTTTTCTAAGTTCAGTAGAAAAGTATTTATAGAACAAGGTAAGGCCCTCGGGCTAGTTATAAAGTTGGTAACACTGAATAGAAAATTCCTAGATGTGTGATATATACCGATTTAAAAGAAAAATATATAATGAATAATATATCACTTTGTTCAAACTACTATATTATAAACAATTAATTATTATTCATTATATAATTAATGATGCCACAAAGTAATTTTGCGAAGTTTGAAGAAGTAAAAGAAAACTATTGTCGCCAATTTACTTAGGACCTATTTAATAGTTGAAGACAATATTAGCGATTCTCAAACGAAAATTTGAAACAGAAAAATCAGAAAAAGATTCAGTCGCATTTAGGAATCAAATCCATACTTCATCCTTGCCAGGCCTTTGCTTTACCACTGAGCAAATTCGATCCTAACGCATTCGATCATACGATTATATAACTGTATCATACTTTATAAGAACCACCAACTCTATCTTCATTTTCTTAACATATTTCTATTGACTTTATATCCTTTTGTATGATTGCAAAAAAATGAGTCGTTTTAGCTCAGTCGTAGAGAAAAGCCCCGACAAGGCCGACGCGTCGGTTCGATATCTAGATGCGACAGAATCTTTTTTCCGTCTGAAACCAGTGATGGTATCCCCAATTATGGTATGTTGTGAGACTGAAGATTGTGAGGAAGGGAATGAGACGAGGAAGCGGAAGTTGGGGAAGTGCCCGGCTATCCAGATCTGGTCACCAAACGCCGCTGGTCAATTTTAGCAGAAGGAAGAAAACAACAGTAAATAGTAGAAGGTAATATAGTAAATAATAACATGACAGATGATCTTATAGATGATATTATATAATATTTTGTACATTACTCGCCAATTTCAAACCTGCAATCGACTTCAAAAATACCTTTAATAATAAGTTGGTATGGATATCAAACGAATTTATTTACAGTGTGTACTTATACGCTGGTATATACAGTATATAAACAATTAGTCTTAACCTCGTTACATTTGAATACATTTTTTTTTTATTTGAATTTTATTTTAGTAATTTGTACATTTAAGGTTACAAATTTCTAATTAATTATAATATTTTATATTTCAGCTAATTAATTATAATATTTCAAATTCACTATATTTTTTCTTGTTTTATGTAGCTCCTACAATACATCTTGAACATTTCAATTGGTGAGGACTTTAGAGTTTCTGGTAGTGTGTTATATAACTTAATTCCTTTGTATAGCAAACTGTTTTGCGTATTCGATTTGTCCTTTTTGATTAATCTTCTTTCCTTGCACGTCCTTGTGTAATGTCTGTGAATGTCCTTATTGTATATGATTTTATTTGAGAAGTATTTTGGTAACATGTTCAAGGTCAGCATTTGTTTCACTGTTAACCAATTAAGTTCCTTTAACATTTTATTTATTTTTGAAAATCTATTTCTTCGGAGTATTATTCTCATTGCTCTGTTTTGGAGAATTTGAAACTTATTCTGTTATCTTTCATTACACAGAAAAAGGATACTTGAACTAAGTTGAAGTGTGGAGCAATAATTGAATTGTAAATGGTGATGGCGGTTATAAATTATTTATATGTTTAATACTTTTGTTATTCGGCGGTAAATCCTTTGCATATCCCTTCGAGGACACTTAGCTATATTTTGTGTAAGTAGGTATACCGTATTTTCCCTAAACCGACTGAATATTGCAAATAAGTATGCCGGGGGACCAACCGTTATTGAAGCAGTGGGGAGTGGATAGCAGCCGGTGTAGTCGATTTTCTGCAAGTAGTTTCCTATTGTTGATGGGCCGCGTTGTGTGTTGTGTCTTACATTGTAGTATGCAGCTGAACTACTGACTGAACCTGCAGCGGTGCATTGATTAACATTTCACCGGATATTATCTACAGAATGTTTATACAAAGTCGGTTCTCCAGCGACCAGATGTTTTCAAAACATTGGGTCGGGGCCACAACGTGTTTAGTTTTCCATCGGCTACTGAAATGTTTGCACAAACATTTGGTTCAATGTTTGTGGTAATATTGTCGCTGGAGACTATGCTTTAAGAATAATATTGTACACCAAGTACCAAAACACACTGTAGCAACTCAAAATTATTTTTTTAAATGGAACAAGGTTTTAGCTTGGCTTAAACTTCATCATAGCATCAATTTAAACGTATTAGTCATCGATATTCCAGTTGATTAGTCAGACATCTCCAAGTACTAAGTTTTGAGAAAATGAGGAGAGCAATATTCGAATGCTCACCATAAATCAAATATTATTTACACGTATCTGTGTTTTACATATAACATATGCTATAAAATAACACCGGAGGCATAACGTAGATAAGTATGACATTATGAAATATCCTACTAGTGAACCAGAATACATAAACACTTTGTTAAATTCACTACAAGTTTTTCTGCATTGACTTCATTTGTCATTGACCAGTTTATTAGTAATCTGAGCGTTGTACCAAATAGAAGGTACACTTTTGATAACATATACAAAAGAAAGAGATTTTTTTTCTTTTTTTTTTAAAAGAAAGACAAACACTCCCAGGTTACGAATAACCCAACAATGTTTGAAAATCTCCTACTACCACCACAGAAAGCCGAAAATGTTGCTTGTGTTGTGATGGAGGACTTAGCCAGCCGAGGAATCGAACACGCGACGCCCGGGTGGGACCCAAGCGCTATGCCCACTCAACCACTGACCGGTCATTAGATAGATAGATCGATAGATAGGTAAATAGATAGATCGCCAATTCTTGCAAAACAACGATATTTGTCCTTTAGTTTTATATTAAGTATATTTTCATTTAAATCTTCCAAATTCCCATTACCTCCGTATCACTTCCACCCTTAGCGTTCCGTCTCGTGTTTGTTATCTTACTTTAGTGAATAGATCTGATCAGTCAGATACTTCCTAACCTTCCCTTTTCTCTTTCACATCTCCCCCTCCCTATCTTCAATCTCACAACATTCCTCAAATGGTGAATTTAACACTTTCATTGGCTCCTTTGAGTTGTGAAATCACTAATTTATTATTTTGTATATTTTTTTGTTTAGTTTAATAGTGGCCTTGTAAGCCGAAACATCTGTCACAAAAATAGAAATTAAAATAATTGCAGAACTTAATACAAACATCATTAACTTAAATTTTGAAAAATTAAATGGAGTTCTACGAATTAAACACAATAAAATTAATAACGAATAAATTATCTTGAAAGAAATTTTTTGTGAAACTTAAAAAACGGAGACAGAAAAAGCTGTGAAAATTTCATGGCGCCTGTGCTTATCGCTCAAGAGCTTTTGCTGGTTCATTCACGGATATATTCAGCTTTGGAGATAAGATTATAAGGTTTCGCTCTGTCACCTAACAATTACTTAACCCAGTAATCGACAAATCAAAACAATACGACTACATTTTGTTTTGAAGATTTTTATTTCACATGTACATTTGTTACTTATTTTTTTTATTTATCTACTAGCGGTTTCGACACATCTATGTCATTCACTAGCAATCTTAAAACAGATGTGTCGAAACCGCTAGTAGATAAATAAAAAAAATAAGTAACAAATGTACACGTGAAACTCTTCAAAAAATGTCTAGAAATGGTTATATAGTTAAAATTCCAAAGAAATACAAAAAAATCGGAGTATGCAATTCACACGCGGTAGGAAATGAAACCTTCAGAAAACTAAAGTAGACTACGAAGCACTTTTTTTTATCAATGTGAAGAATCATTTTTTTCCATACTTTTGTTGAATTCCAGTGTACCTTTTCTTGTACATTTGGTCATCTTATTGTTATTTGTGGTTTAAGCACCCTTGAGGTGATTTTTCACAAAAATTGCGCTCTACAAATTATCTAATTAGCTAGGTGCCTTTAGCCTGGTCATTTTGGAGTGGTTTGAAGATTGCATATCGATTTTATTTTATTTTTTTTAATTTCGTACGACCTCTGGTCGGCTGAATGTCTGCAGAGATTCGTCAGGCACTTTATACCACTACACTAAAGGGGACCTGCGTGTGACAGTGGATTTATCGTAGTATATTGGAACCGAGTACCTACCCGCAAATAAAATAAATATTTTATTGTTATCTCATTCTCTCGCAGATAAAATCTTACAATGTATATTTCTATATACGTATCTCTTTTTAGTGTCGCTCGCATCCGTTTCATCGAGTTTCAAATCACAACGGTTCTAAAGAAGTTTTCACTTCAATACGACTAATTTACAAGGTACTACAAAACTTAAACCATTCTTATATTATACGTTGTATATTTTTGTATTAGGTACTGATTTTATTTGCATTTTTAAAAATACTGTTAAATTATTTGTGTTAGCCGAGGATTGCCAAATGTTTTTCTCTACTTTATCCTTTCTAAATAATTATATCATATTATTTTGTCTATTTTTTTTTCATCTTTCTCTTGCCAAATTAATAGTACAATATATTAATTACATAAATATTTCTCATCTTAATTCTTATAAAATAAATATACTTTTTCAAAAAATCAAATCTCAACATTATGGTCACCCTACGTGTTTTCAATGTAATGTACTATCGCCTTCAGCTAATTAGTTACTAATCATACTCATAATCTGTAAGAAACATACAACAATATTGTTCTTCAATAACTGTATTATTTTTGTGTTATTTTATTAAATTGTAGAGTTGTTAACCTCAATACAGGCTTGACCTAGTGAGATTATACACTGAATTGTTAACTTTAGACCTAGGTACTGTTGCGGCGCGGCGGGGGCCAAATGATCCACCTCGAAGAGGAGGGATCAAATGCCGAGTGGACTGTATATGCGGTTCTACAATATTTAATTTATTATGTTTAATCACTTACCAAAACTGCAAGTCTGCCTTCCACTGATGTTCACCAGGAAGGGTTTGTTAGTGGGAATAGATTTCGGGGAAGGAATGGTGAAATGAGCGAGGTGAATAAACGTTTGATAATGCAACTCGCGGCGATGGTTATTTTGCAAATGGTTGCGGTTTTATATGATTGCGCGGGGCGAGACGAATATAATTGTGAAGCGGTGCGGATTACGGACTTGTGGTGATGAATAGAACTGAGCAGGAGAGCAAACTCTACGCAGTTGCAAAAAGTAACACGCAACAATAAGGCGTGAACAGGTACCATGTAAAGAAATAAATAAATAGATATATCATCGTATCAATATAATACATATGAGATATCCCTACATAATGGGTCCGAAGCAAATTGGCGGAAATGAGCGAGCAACCCGGACCGGACCGGAGCAGATCCGTTCCGGTGGCCGTTCCGTTCCGACTCGGACGGAACGGAATTCCAAAGGTAAACTTTAAGTTTCAGATAAAGGGCCGACATTCTATCTGACATAAGAACCTTTACGAATCACCGCGCCAGTCACGCCTCAACAACTTGCCCATCTAATATAAATGGAATAATGGTACATTGATGTAATATCATACCTAGTGCTTGTTACAAAAACTGGAGTCTTGTGTGGAAATCCAAGAACTAAAATCGAAATAAAATTCTATAATATTACAAATAAAAACACTTTGTAGGTTCTTAAATCATCTATAAGGCATCTTGTTATATAAGATATCATTATGTCACCAGGTATCGGAAGGTTATAATTGAATGAATGTATAATAATAATAATAATAACAATATTTGGACGATTTATATAGCGCCGTTTTTGTGAAAAATCACCTCAAGGGCGCTGTACAAACTTACCATACATTCCTAAAATCTAGAATGACTACAAATTAGACAAACAATTAAAAACCACTTATGGCTAAAAATTGCATACGCCGGTTCATTGATCACCGATACGAAAATATATGTACAATATTTTGACCAATGAACGCGATGCTGCCTAAAAATGTATCAATACAGGACCATACTTACCTGGGAGGTCGCTTGAAATTAACACTGTTTATTGTCTATTTAAAGAAATTTAGATAGAGTTCGCACGCAGAGGACATAATTGTGAACACATGTTGTTTAATCCTGAAAATATTTTAATAAGTAAAAGCAACATTTAATGGTGGGCGGTGCAGTAGTACAAGGATTTGATCTTCCTAGAGACAGATTGATGTGTTCGAGTAGATTTAATTCAGTACGGTAAATATGCGAAAGGTTCTTGATGGATGGAAAGGTGGAATAGACATTGGTGGCCAAAAAATCTCAAATCTCGGTTACGCAGATGACACTACACTTATTGCCTCCTCTGAAGAAGAAATGAACCGTCTCCTTGATAAAATGGAGGAAGAAAGCCATATTCTAGGTCTACTGATCAACAAGGCCATAACAAAACTTTTTTGTTTTGAAGAGTTTTCATTTTTCATGTACTTGCATTTGTTATTTTTAATTTTCTGCTAACGGTTTCGACACATCCGTGTCATTTACTAGCAAACTTAAAAGTAGTTTTGTAGAAATGTGGTGCTGGAGAAAAATGGTCAGGATCTTGTGAACAGCCAGACGCACAAGTGTGTCCATTCTGGAAGTAGACGTCCACAGAAGGCTCTCAACTATCTGCCTAGAACGTATTTTAAGATAGTTTGGACACGTTGCTCGCCAAACTAAAGGCTTCAACTTGGAGAAACTCATAGTCCCTGGCAAATTGGAAGGGAGAAGGAGCAGAGGAAGGTCAACAATGCGCTGGGTGTCCAAGTATCTCTGGCGTCCGATATGTCGGTGTTCGCAGTTCAATGTAGAAAAGTGGGGGAGGCTTGTCCAACATGGATGTTTGGTCACGATCCTCAGCAACGAGGAACCGACTTAAGAAGAATTTCATTAGGTATCGAAAGGTTCCACAACTACTATTTGATCGTGAAATAATAGTTCAATGAAATATTTTGATAAGAGCTATATATGTTCGAAAGATTAATCCAAGAATTACTTAGTAGGTAGGTACTCTTTAAAATCTGGGAAATTTCGTTATTAATTTATTTATGATAAATGCTGTTACTATCCTGTGACATTCTTAGCGAGTGTTTTATAACCACGATAGCGCGAAGGTTTTCTACAAAAATAAGGTTGTACATCAAAAATTTTAAATTAATTATTGATAAATCGACCTTACGCCTTATTAACTATTTTTATATGTGCCGCCATTGTTGATGTTGGGTTGGGGGTAGTTACAGTAAAGCTTGCGGCCACTCACAAGATCGATAGACATCGTGACACCTCATGAATACTGGTAATGAGTTATGTTATGAAATCGCAAGAAATAAAGTCACGTATAATGTTGGATTGCTATAAATAGAAATAATTTAAATCGTTCTGTTTAAATAACGTGCAATTTTCACGAACTTGGAATATGAGAGATTAATAAAGCTAAAGTGGAGTTAAAAAAGTAAAATAATGTAATAGGTGTATGAATTTGATAGGGATAAGATTAAAAATATAATATATATATATTTTTTCTTTATTCATTAAATACAAAAATAGGGTTACATCATTAGTGGATTTTTCGATATATTATATATATCAAAAACCTTGTTAGGTGAATTACGTAAATAGGAATCCTACCTATAAAACAGAAAATTTAAATATTTTAAACAGGGTCTTCTCCGACCGAAAACAAGAACATTTGCTTACTGCAGAGCCTTACAAAAATGTGCCCAGGCCGAGGTCTGGGCAGCCCATAACCGCCTACTAAATTAAAATAAAATATGTGTACGAATGAAATTGCTATATAAACGGTCCGTTAAAATATGTCCACCGGACCTAGTTTTTTTATTTTATTTTTATTTTTTTATTTAGGAAACAAACAGTCATACAAAATGATAATATAACAAAGAACATTCATGTGTTGTAGACCAATTAAGTTCCATTAAGTTAAAAATTTTGATATAGTATTTTTACCTATTCAACTTATGTGACAAAAAAAATAAACATAATAAGGAAAAACATAAAAAAGAAAAACATAAAACGTAATAAAGAAAAAAAGTAAAGTTATTAACAAACATAGTTCTACTATTTGCTACGGATAATAATAATATTATAAATTTTCACAAAAATGAAAAAAAAAAATGAAAATTTTAAGTTATTAATATGTTAAGCTGCATTTTAAAATGTCTACATCTCGTAAGGCATTGTAAGTTTCACAGATACGTATTATTACAGAGTTTTGCGCGTATTTTGATTTACTGTGTGGTATTCTAAATAAGTCGTTTGATCTGGTATTTTGTTTGGGGCAACGAAATGCAATATTTTCTAACAGATATGATGAATCAACAAGGCAGTTCATGATTTTGTATAAGAATAATGCATCAAAGATTTTTCTGCGTTTATATAAGGCGATAGGGTCAAATTGATGATCACTAAAGCGATACGATAGGTGTTTTATAAATTGTTTCTCGATATTTTCAATGCGATGAATGTATGTTTGATATTGAGGATTCCAAATTACTGAGGCGAAATCGAGTTGTGACCGTACATATGACATATATAACAGAATTAGGGTGTGTGCTATAGTAAAAGGTTTTGTAATGCGAATAATGAAACCCAATTGCTTATAAGCTTTTCCCAGAATATTTTCAATATGATCCCTAAATAACATTTTAGAGTCTAGTATTACTCCAAGATCTCTTATTGTTTCTACTAGTTGTAGAGGGACATTGTTTAGTTTGTAAATATAATTAATTGGATTTTTTTTCCGTGTAAAAGTAATAACATTACATTTGTCTATATTTAGATATAATTGATTGTTTTCACAATATTCCTCAATTCTGCTAACGTCTTCTTGCAATTGGTTGCAGTCATATATGGAGCTAATACATTTATATAATTTCATGTCATCGGCGAAAAATAGGAAACAAGAATGATTTATGACACGGTTCATATCGTTTATATACAAAATAAACAAGAGAGGCCCTAGATGGGAGCCTTGCGGTACCCCTGAGGGAATAGTTATAATTTGTGATATGTAACCTTTTAAAGCAACAGCTTGACTTCTATTTTTAACATATGAAGAGAACCATCTCAGAAGATCTCCACATATACCAATCTTCGAGAGCTTGTATAACAGTATGTCGTGATTTATTTTGTCGAAAGCCTTAGAAAAATCTGTGTAAATGGAATCAACCTGTTTCCCATTATCCATAGATTTAAGAACAAAATCAGTAAACTGTTCTAGGTTCGATTCAACAGATCTGCCTTGAAAAAAACCATGTTGATGGGGACTAATAATAGTATTTTTGCATAAGTTAAAAAGTTGGTTACACACGATTTTTTCCAAGATTTTACTAAAGATACATAGCTTAGAGATAGGTCTATAATTTTCAATGTTGTGTTTGTCCCCTTTTTTAAAAACAGGTGTAACAAAAGCTTGTTTCCAAATGGTAGGAAATACACCTTCTTTAAGAGATTTATTGAACAGTAGTGTTACAGGAGTAACTAGCGTTTCAGCACAATTAACAATAAAAATTGGGTGTACCTTATCACAACCGGCACTTTTTTTTGTGTCCACATTTTTGAGATGTTTTAACACTAATGGTGCGGTTATATCAATTGAATTAAAATTAATTGAATTCATAGCATCATCGTTACTTATATTATCAATATTTGTGGAAGTATTATTAGCAGTTGTATCGGGGACAAAGACAGATTGGAAATAATCGTTAAAAAGATTGCAAATTAGTTCGCGCTTTGACTCCATAACGTATTTACGCTCCATTAGTTCCATCCTATCTCCTTTTTTATATGGGCATTATGGGACAAGAGTCCCGAGACTCCCGTCTGAAGCCAGTGAGACTGTATCATCCCCAATTGGGGTATGTTGTAAGGCTGAAGGTAGTGGGGAAGGGAAGGAGATGGAGAAGAGTAAGGTGGGGGAGTACCTGACTATTCAGATATGATCACCAAACACGGCTAAAGCCATTTCAAGTACCGTTTCGATTCAAAATAGTGGTCTTACACCAGGGATATAGTGAGAGTATCTGCCACTCTGGAACGTGCCGCAAATGGTTCCATGCCAACTCATAATGAAACCAACTTAGAACCACCTCAGAAAGGTCGTTAAAAGCTATGAAAAAATAATTTTTAAATATCCGGTAACCCTAACCTAACTTAACCCATTTAATAATTTTTTTAAATATTTTCACTCTTAATGACCTTCTGAGTCGGTGTCATTTTGAGCTGGCCGGCCACCATATGGTTCATACTTATCATAACGTCTAAAAGGGATCGAAATGATAATCTAGTCTCCTTCAACGGAAGCATTCTTCCGAACAGGACCTCCATTGATATGCTTGGTGTAACTCTAAGTGACCAGCTCAGGTATGGGGGCTCAATCGAAACCAGAGTTAAGTTACCCTCTCAGAAACTGGGCGTACTGTACAGGACCCGCAGATACTCTAATAGTACACAACTGTTAACCCTGTACAAATCGCAAGTGCGCCCCACGGTTGAATTTGGTAGCCACCTCTGGTCTGGAGCTCCAAAATACCTAAAAAAAAAACCATTGACTCTGTGCAGAAACGGGCGGTCCGTTTGATAGATTCTCCCATCTTAACAGACGGATTGCAATCTTTAGTCACAAGCGTCAGGTGGGAATGCTGTCCTTGTTCTACCGGTATTACAATGGAAGATGCTCCGGGGAACTAGCGTCATTGATCCCCTCGGCACCGGTGCATAGTCGGGAAACACGCCAAACACGCGCCCAACATTTGTACACGGTTGATATTAGTCACATGAGAACGGGTCGTTTTTACGATTCGTTCTTGAGTTCAACAGCTCGGCTGTGGAACGATTTACCGGTGTTTCCTCCCTCCTACAACATGAGTCTCTTCAAGACCCATGTTAACTCCTTCCTTTCCTCAAAAAGACTCTCCACACAGCATCCTCAAAGATGACATAGGCCCTGAGGAAAATTATTTTCCTCAGGGCCTCCTGTGTGGAGTTAATGTAAAAAAAAAAAAAATACTTGTAAGTTCCAATTTTAAAAATTAAAAGTTAACCAAACTTGAATCCATGCACCGACAACCAAAATTAGTACCTTTAATAATTGAACTCCTAAACTTCTTGTAATACCGAATTGATATTTCACAAAAGTTTGAGTGACAGTAAGATCTTACGTCTCAAGGTTTTCCTTTTCCATCCCCAGTACCCAGTACCTACCCAGTACGGCACAGTAGTGTCACACGAGCGATGATGAATTGAGCCGACCTGACAGGGTGGAATTAACTTTCCCGGAACATAATATGGAACCTGCCTCTTGCCTACCCAATCCAGGGGATCTAAACCCTTCAAAACTGTGACAGCATAGACTGTTTTATCTACCGGCTTGCAGAACTAACTTGATAATGGTCATGCCAGTCGGGAGAGCGGACTTGTTGTTAAATAGAAACAATTCGAATATCGATACGTTTAACATCAATGAAGCACAATTCAAACGGCAAGCTTTGTTGTTGTTAGTCTAAATCTGTTTATTTCATCTAAAATATTTTCTCTTTTAAAACGCTTTCAAATTGTATTTTTGTAGTGTTTTTAAAATAAATAAATTGAATTGAATTGAAAAAGACCCACCTTGAAAAATGTGCTTTAAATCTTAAGATGTAGAATATAAAGATGTTTAAGTCTGCTCTAGGGGCAAGGTTTTCGACTAGCGATCCGAAGATCGCGCGAAGATTGTGCGCGCCCTTCGCACCTGTCCCACAGGAGAAACAATAGTATCACTGGCTCAATACGGAATCAGTTGGAACTGACATGGCACAATCAAGTGAACTAATAAAAATAATAATAAAATAACCGTCATAGAAGTTACTGAAAACAACCCTATCCAAATCAATCCACGAAGTTGAGCCATAAAAGGCGCTGATAACATAACTTTATACATTTTTAAAAAGGAGACGGGTAAGAGAAAGATTGGGAAGTACCTGGTTATTCAAATCTAGTCGCTAAACTCTGGCTAAAGAGATTATGGTTACGCCAATACATATACCCACACATACACACACCTACATAGCACACATACATACTGTTACTGCTTGGGATTGGTATTAATATTGTTGCAAATCCTGTCCTACCTTGTTCCCAAAATCCGCACCTATAACTACCTTCACCACGTCAGTCTGCAATCAACAGCCCGCGCCGCAACATACCCTATAGCCCCCGTGCTCCCGCTATCTGTTAACCTAATTCCGCCGTGTTCGCCGTGTACACGAAACGCACGCCTATTGCTGTTTTCAGTGCCAATTGGACGGGGAGAAAGAAGACAAAATTGCCAGCATACAAGTTCTTTATCCTGTTTCGGTGAGTCCTTTCCTTTATATGCAGCATATGTTTTTCCTCGTTCCAAGCAGTAAACAGTAACACAAAATTCAAGGTCCTTCGTCAGTCAATCTTCGCAAATATCAAATCCACTCTACACACACACTATCTCATTCATCTTGATCCAAACGAGCCGGACATTTTTGAACCATAATATTAGTAGATAATAATCCAGCAGAGTGTGAATACGTTTTTACAATACCGCATATAAATAATTACCCGCATTCCCGCAGTTTGATATACCTACATGAGTTATTTTGTTTCTTTATACCTATCGTATTATGGTTGGAAATAACATATTTACCCGCTATTAGAATAAATAGATACAAGACACTGCTTTGATATTTATTTCTGATAACTCATGTAATTATATCTTGCTAATCAAATCGCATTACCTACCTTATAGATAATACGATTATTTCCTAATATTCGTATTGTTTATATTATTGGATTACATTACAAATAGAATAATACGATCGTAATATGTATAATTTGTTAATGATTTACCGACGTAGTGCACGGCGCATCTGTTAACCTTTCACAGCTCACCAGTCAATTTAACCCCGTGCGGTTATCACTGTGAAGTAATTAAATATTTATTAAATATTAATTAATTAATTCCGCATAAATAATACAGACACATTATTTTAACCGCAGTTTTAGTTGTTTATCGTCTCATATTTTGTAAAATATAACCGGAATAAATAAAATGGCTACAAGCGCGTCATCCGGGTCGTCTCGGGACGAAAGACGTCTCAAACGTTTAAATGCTAAACTATCAGCTAGCTTTGCAAGCTTACAGTCGGTGTATGACAAGATAAGGAAAGCTTCGGAAAGCATTAGCAATCGCCAATCTTTTTTGTCAGGCGCAACTACTGTTGAAAAAATTCGTTCTGAATTTATAACAATTTTAGATGAAAAAGTGGATTGCGAACTGGAATTGAATCCGGAAGCAATTGCTGAATACTCTCAATTAAATGCATTTGAAGAACTCTTCGGGGTTATTAAATATACCGAAGCAAATATGCTGTCCAATCCAGTTGCGAAACCTCGCCGTCAAATTAAGTTACCGCCTTTGGAAATAGCGTGCTTTGACGGAAAATTAGATAATTGGCCTCTTTTCTATGAAACATATAATTCGGTTATACATTTGAATGATTCTCTGGATAATGCTGAAAAGATGCAGTATCTGATGTCTAAATTAACCGGAAAAGCATTAAATATTTGCAAAACTATTACGCCTACTGGTACAAATTATCAAGTTATTTGGGACGCATTGTGTACTAAGTATAATGATCAACGCGTTCTTGCTGAATCATACTTTGACCGATTGCTGAAATTGCCTCCAGTTAACTCGGCCACGCCCGCTTCTTTAGAGAATTTCGCAGATGCATACTCCGCTAACATCGCCGCGCTGAAGCAATTAAAAATAAAAGACCTCGCAGAATTCATATTGCTACAACTGGGTCTTAAACGGCTTGACATAGAGACTGTAAAGGCTTTCGAATCTTCTATTAAAAATAATGAAAATTTACCTTCCAGCGCGGAACTAATCGACTTTGTAAGACAACAGCAACGAATTCTCAACCGCGCGCAATTCACGCAACCGACCTCGAGCCGCGTTGGCTCAAACATTAATTATACCGCTAAACCGCAAAAAACTAATTCCGCAAAGGCATTTATTAATGTCGAAAAAATCGATAATCACTCCATCGAAATTTGTTTTTGTTGTCAAAAGGGATCGCACCCTTTATACCAATGTTCTAAATTCACAAGTCTAGAACCACGCGATCGATTTAACTTTATTAAGTCATCGAATATTCGAGTTTGTGTGAACTGCCTCAGTACTAGGCACATCACAAAAGCTTGTAAATCAAAGAGTACATGCAAAACATGCGCGCTCAACCATCATAGTTTATTGCATTTCAAACAAACTGATGGGCGAAAGTCACAAACAGACCCAATACCATCTCCCGCGTTACAAGCAGATGCCGATAATGATAACTTAAATTCTTTGAATCCGGTTTCGCTATGTGTAACAAATTCATGCCCTAGTGCAAATACTACTGCACTCTTAGGAACGGCTGTTTGCACTACCAGAGACGCTAAGGGCCAGGTACAGACGTTACGGGCTCTAATAGATAGCGGCTCCCAAAGGGACATAATTACGCGCAAATGCTGTTCACGCTTGAATCTTACGGTGCGGTCATCTCCAAGTACTTACGTCACGGGAATAGGTGACGTAAGAAATGTGACAAATGGCGTAACTTGCTTAAAGTTACATTCCCGCTATGACATCACTCAGTCGTATACGATTAAACCATATGTAGTAGAAACTATAACCAGTGAGTTGCCTACTGTTAACATTAACCGTTCCTCTTTGTCGTATCTTGACAATTTGCCCTTAGCAGACACAACATTCTGTACGCCCGGTGAGATTGATATTATCTTAGGATGTGACATATTTGCTCGCATTCTAAAGGCAAACAAAATATCAGGTTCTCTCGGCCAGCCATTTGCTATTGAAACCACTTTGGGATATCTCATCTTGGGTACTGCCCCAACGATGATTGAAAACCCAAGTATAAACGCCACGCAATCATTTTGTACGTTCACGCAAAATAATGATTTTTGCCTGTCGCGCTTCTTCGAATTGGAAGACATTCCAGATGAGAAGTTTTTAACGCCTGATGAACAAGAGTGTGAGGACATTTTTAAACTCACTACCTCTCGTGACACGGCAGGTCGTTATATCGTCGCGTTGCCGTTTCGAAACAGTCCCTCTGTTCTCGGTGAATCGTTACCCGCCGCCGAACGCAGGTTTCGATCTCTCGAACGCCGCTTGATATCTCAACCCGCAATAAAGTTAGAATATGACAAAATATTACGCGAATACCTACAGAAAGGGTACATTTCGCCGGTCGACAATTCTGACTTACCTCATTACGTTATACCGCATCATATTGTAGTTCGTGAAGATAAACTTACTACTAAAATTCGCATGGTGCTAGATGCGAGTATGAAATCCGATTCGGGTTATTCGCTTAATGACATCCTACATACCGGAAAGAATTTACAAGGTGATTTGTTTCGCATTATCCTCAATTTCAGATTGTTCGCAATAGCTATAACCGCTGACATAAAACAAATGTACCTACAAATCGTAGTGCAAGAAGAATGCCGTCGTTATCAGCGCATGCTGTATAGATTTAACAATAGTGACCCTTTACAATTGTTCGAATTTAATCGCGTCACTTTCGGCATGTCTTGTAGCCCATTTTTGGCTATGCGTTCACTGCGTCAACTCGCAACGCATGAAAAACCTCGTTTCCCACTCGCGGCAAACTTGGTGGAAAATGGCTCATTCTACATGGATGATTTCGTCACCAGTTGCTCATCAGTCGAGGAAGCTACCGAGTTGTCGACGGAATTAATTCAGTTATTCGCTGCCGGAGGATTCGACCTTGTAAAATTCTCTTCTAATTCTCCAAAGTTTTTATCCACGATTCCTACAGCTCGTCGTGTTAAGGAACATGTGGAATTTAATCCCGATGAAAACCTAAAAATACTAGGGCTTCATTGGATACCCGCTTCTGATCATTTTGTATTTGTCGTACACACCGACGAAAGAACGTGTACTAAACGAAATATTCTCTCGACGATTGCTCGTCTTTGGGATTTGATGGGTTTCGCCGCACCAGTTGTATTATTGGCTAAGCTGATAATTAAATCTCTATGGGAGTATAACCTGAATTGGGACGATACTCCTCCTGAAACAGTTGTCACACTTTGGCGACAGTTTAAAAAGGAATTGCCATTACTGCAATCTATTAAAATTCCTCGTTTTTTAGGAATCGAACCCCAATGTGTATTAACGCTTATCGGGTTTTCAGACGCAAGCGAACGCGCATATGGAGGTGTTATTTACTTACATGTTTACTGTCCGAATACCGATAAAACCACAATTAATTTATTATGCGCTAAATCCAAGGTCGCTCCGGCTAAGACGATTTCACTTGCGCGATTAGAACTATGTGGAGCGCTAGTACTTGCACGATTAATGCATACGGTCAGTAATACCTACACATCAAATTCAAAAGCTCATACGACTTTAGCTTTTTGCGACAGCACGGTTGCACTAGCTTGGATAAATTCACCGCCTGCAAAATGGCAGACCTTCGTTGCCAACCGTGTCTCACAAATACAAAACCATCTTGGGGCTGAATGCTTCCATTATATAAGAGGTCAAGACAATCCCGCCGACTGCTTATCGCGGGGTCTTACTCCCGCTCAGCTAATAGACCATCCGTTATGGTTTAACGGTCCCGTATTTGCCCAATTACCTAAAAGTGATTGGCCTTTACAACGTTTTGATACGAAATCGATATCTGATCCACCCGAATTAAAAACAAAAATTTTGATGTCCGTTCAAGACAATAACCGCCCCAAAACAATTGCTCCACCGTTATTGTGTGCACTAGCTTCTCGTGTTAGTTCATGGCCGAAATTAATTCGAATAGTAATTTATGTTTTTCGTTTCATTAAGAAATTACCACGAGCATTCGAATTAAGCCATATCTTAGTTGCAGAAATCGCTGTTATAAATTCTATACAGCAAGAACATTTCTCCGAAGATATAAAGGCAGTCAAAGATGGGAAGAAGGTTCGGCGAGCGATTGCAAAATTGAATCCGTTTCTTCATGACGGAATTCTAAGGGTAGGAGGCAGATTGAGTAATGCTGAAACAGAATTTGACAGTCGTCATCCCATTCTATTACCCGCTCGTGATAATGTAGTCAATTTAATAATAGACTACTATCATATTAAGAACCTACATACGGGTCCTACGTTACTGATGTCGCTGCTAAGACAAAGATTTTGGATAATTTCTTCGCGCAATTTGGTTCGGAAACGTGTGCATCAGTGCAATACGTGCTTCAAAGTCAATCCTAAACCACAATTCCCATTAATGGGAGATTTACCCGCATGCCGCGTCCGCGAAGCTAAGGCTTTTCTTCACACGGGGGTTGACTACGCTGGCCCGCTTCAAATAATCCCTTATAGACGTCGGGGGGTGCGAAGTCAAAAGGCATACATTTGCTTATTTATTTGCTTGGTGACCCGAGCAGTTCATATTGAACTCGCTTCGGATCTTTCCACCGAAGTCTTCCTCAACGCTTTCAAGCGTTTCCTTTCTCGTCGAGGTCCTGTGAGTATAATGTACTCCGACAATGGGACGAACTTTGTGGGAGCCAAATCCCATTTAAGGTCTTTATTTGCACTTATAGAGTCACCCAATTACAAAAAGGAATTCTCAGACAATCTGTTGGAGAATCGAATCGAATGGAAGATGAATCCACCGCAAGCTCCTCACTTTGGTGGGATCTGGGAAAGTAACATTAAATGCCTGAAAGGTTATTTAAATAAAATAGTAGGCACCTCTCTACTGACTTATGAAGAGATGCAAACAGTGCTTTCTCAGATTGAAGCAATTCTAAATTCACGCCCGCTATCTGTACTTAGCGTTAACGATGTTTCGGCTCCATTGCCGCTAACCCCCGCGCATTTTTTAACGCTCACTCCCTTAAAATCTTTACCCGCTGCTGATTTGTCAGACGAGCCAGTCAACTTGGTACAACGCAAACATCTCGTGGATCGTCTTGTTCAGACGTTCTGGAACCGATGGCGAATTGAGTATTTAAATACTTTGCAAGCTCGCCAGAAATGGAATACAAATGCTAATTCGGTAAAGACAGGCACGGTAGTAATGATTAAGAGTGACAACATCGCGCCCCTTCAATGGCCTATTGGGGTAATAGTCAATGTCTACCCCGGGGCAGATGGGGTGATCCGGGTTGCGGAAGTTAAAACTAACTCCGGAACATACCGCAGGGCAGTCGTTAAACTCTGTCCCTTACCGTCACAATAGATTTAACGACATCTTAGAAGTTAGTTCATAATACTTTAATTTTAAAAATCAATTAGATTAGTTTCATTGTTAAATAGGTACCAAACCCTACTAGTTTTATCTACCGCAGGTTCAGTATTATTTATTGAATCCTTTCAAGTCATATTTTTCGTTTCAATGTTTTTTATTCATTTTATTTCCTTGCTATATCAGTCATTTTGACCATTTGGTAAAGCATTTATATAACTTACATAATATTTTCGTAACTTTTACATAATTTATTACATTCTACCGCGTGTCATTATAATTTTGTTTGCGCATTGAAACGTATTGGCACTCTTTTGGTTTATGGAAGTGGATTCTTTCATCCCCTTCCAGGCGGGGGGCATGGTTACGCCAATACATATACCCACACATACACACACCTACATAGCACACATACATACTGTTACTGCTTGGGATTGGTATTAATATTGTTGCAAATCCTGTCCTACCTTGTTCCCAAAATCCGCACCTATAACTACCTTCACCACGTCAGTCTGCAATCAACAGCCCGCGCCGCAACATACCCTATAGCCCCCGTGCTCCCGCTATCTGTTAACCTAATTCCGCCGTGTTCGCCGTGTACACGAAACGCACGCCTATTGCTGTTTTCAGTGCCAATTGGACGGGGAGAAAGAAGACAAAATTGCCAGCATACAAGTTCTTTATCCTGTTTCGGTGAGTCCTTTCCTTTATATGCAGCATATGTTTTTCCTCGTTCCAAGCAGTAAACAGTAACACAAAATTCAAGGTCCTTCGTCAGTCAATCTTCGCAAATATCAAATCCACTCTACACACACACTATCTCATTCAGATTACAAGTGACAATCAATTCTGAATGGTGTTTTCAACTTAATTTCATTAAATACATATTTTTAAAGGTGTACCATACACGCATACAATGTGACCCATTACCAACACAAAAAAAAATGATTGCGGCCCTTCGAAAAAAAAGGTTGCGGATCGCTGTCCACACTTCACCGCCCACACCCCATCCCTTATATAGGTCTTCCTTTTTCTGGAATCACGTGTTTACTTCTTCATCTTATAATAAAACACTTACACAAAAAATAATATCAATATAATTTTTCATTATTGATAAGTGAACCAACTTTTCAAAGTTTGAAAACGCTTCGAAAACAAGTTTAAAAAACAATATTATTTTTTTTCAACTTTATTCCAATAATTGTGCACAAACGTAGAAACTTTATTCATCCATAACCAGATCCGTCTTTATTAAAGGTACTATAATAGAATTTTTCACAGAGAAATCTATCTCCTTGAATTTATTAGGTAATGTATTCTATTATTTATATTAAATAGTATTATTACTTCATTTATTAAAAAAAGCTGTCTATTAAATATATATAAAAAAACTTTAAATTAAAATGAAGTTCTACAAAGTTAATTTGATAATAAATACGTGAGCATCTATTCATGCCTGTCAAGTTCCTTATTACTGGTAGTATTAATACGCTAGCGTCTGTACGGCCGACCGCAGTAAAAACCACCGGAGCGGATTTTAATCATCGGCTCGTGTCCTGTCAAGGATTATACTTCGTCTCATTCATCTTCTTAACAATAATTCACAAGGGAGGAGGGTGGTGGACAACATGGAATATTAAAGAGGGTAATGCATGATTGTGCAATACATCAGTCCTTTGACGTCGTGGACCTAAAATGCCTCGGACAGAGCTATTCGAGAACAAATTGAAGCCGCGTGATGAGGTGAAAGATGTTGAAGAATCTGTTTGTAGATTTTAGTAGGGTATTTTACAGCTCTGAAGAATTTGTAGATTACTAAACTTGTAGATTTTGGTAGAGCATTATACTGCCCTGATGAGTCTGTAGGTTACTAAACTTGTAGATTTTAGTAGAGTATTTTGATATTAGATAGTGGTTGAATGTTGAATGGGCATCGCGCTTGGGTCCCATCCGGGCGTCGCGTGTTCAATTCCTTGGCTGGCTAAGTCCTCCAACACAACACAAGCAACATTTTCGGCTTTCTGTGGTGGTAGTAGGAGATTTTCGAACATTGTTGGGTTATTCGTAACCCGGGAATGTTTTTTTTTCATTAAAAAAAAAAAAAAAATACTGACCTGAAGAATTATGTAGATTATTAAACTTGAGTATATTTTAGTAGAGTATTATACTGCCCTGAAGAATATTTTATGTAAACTGCTAAACTTGTCTATTTATAGTATTATACTGCCCTGAAGAATATGTAGATTACTAAACTTGAGTATATTTTAGTAGAGCATTATACTGCCTGAAGAATATATTATGTAAATTGCTAAACTTGTATATTTTTTTTTTTTTTTTTTTTTTTTTTTTTTTTTAGATTTATTGTTTTTCTTTCTTTACAAACATCTAAAGATAATGATATCCTCACTGGGATTTCCCGTGCTGAGGATTTCATTTACATATTATATTTTAATTATAAGAAATTAATATGAATTTGTTATAAACGTATAGATATCATGTAGTATTTTGTTAAATAATTAAAAATTAAATAAAATTGTGTTTTTTTTATAATTCAGATCAGTAGATTCGGTTTTAGTCTGTATTTGATATCAGTATATTTTCTATTTCTGTTCTCCCTATATTTAGTATCCAGCTTTTTATTTGAGATTTAAATGTTATACTGTTGAGGTTTTTAAGTGAGAGTGGTATTTTATTGAAAAGTTTAATACCATAATACAAGAAGCTTTTTTGCCCAAATGTTGTGTTAGTAGTTACTTGTTGGATATGTTTTTGACCATGAGATCTAGTGTTTCTAATGTACGTGTAAGTTGTCATTTCTTGGGTTTTGTACTTATGAATGTAAATGAGTATAGTTTTAGAATACAGTTGTTTAATTGACATGATGTTAAGATTGTTGAAGATTTCATCAGTGCTAGTTCTTACAGGAACTTTCAGTATAATTTTCATTATGGATTTTTGAGTTTTAATTAGTGGATTTAGTATGTTTTTATTTGCACTGCCCCATCCGATAATACCGTATTCTAACAGTGATTGGCAGAGAGCCATGTAAATCTTGATTAAGTCTTTTTTAATGAGGACATTCCTGATAGTTTTGAAAAAATAACTTAGTTTTTTAATTTTATTATTTAAATAGGTAATGTGTTCGGTCCATTTTAAGTTTTGGTCAATTTTTAGACCCAGATACGTTATATGGTCAACGTTTTCTAATGAAGGACAATTACAATGCTCATTTAATTGATGCTGACTATGAATTTTCATGTTCAGGTTTTCTTCAGAGTTTTTCTTATTTTTTATTTTGAAAGTGATGAATTTGGTTTTATTAGCATTAAGTGTAAGTGAATGGTAGTCTAGCCAATTTTTAATTCTTTTAAGTGTGTCTTCTGCTTTCTTAAATGTTTCTGCCCAATTTTTCCCATTTATTAGGAGAACAGTATCATCCGCAAAACTGATGATTTCTCCGTCACATTCTATGTGGCATAGGTCATTAATATAAATAAGGAACAGAATCGGACCCAGAATACTTCCTTGAGGCACCCCGAATTTGACGTCAATACACTCACTGGTTATGTTGTTAAGTTTCACAGTTTGCTTTCTATTTTCCATGTAACTTTTTAAAAATATTAGTTCATTATCAGTAATTCCTATGTTCTCTAGTTTTTCAAAAAGATGTGAGTGATTTATTGTGTCGAACGCTTTAGAAAGGTCGAGAAATATGCCAATGCATTTTTTATGAGAGTCTAGAGAATTTTTAATATATTCAATTACTAAGGCTATGGCGTTGGATGTTCCTAAATTTTTTCTGAATCCAAATTGTTTTGGTGATAATAGTTTATTTGATTCTAGGTAGTCGACGAGTTGAGTTTTAACTGTTAATTCTAAGATTTTAGATAATGTGTTTAGAATTGTGATTGGTCTGTAGTTATTGATATCTTTATGATTTCCTGATTTAAAGATTGGTGTAATAGTCCCTATTTTGAGTTGAGATGGAAATCTGCTTTCTGTGATAGATTTGTTTATTAGAAAGAGTATCGGTTCGGTAATTTCATCTTGTAAGAATTTTATTGTTTTCATTGTGATTTCATCACTACCAGATGAGGATGTTGATTTGAATTTAGATAACATTAGTGTTAGTTCTTGTTTGGTGATTGGTTTTAGGGCAAATTTAATACTTTGTGGATTTGGGTGTTTGTTTATGTTCGGGTTATAGTGTTGAGGTTTGGTTATTTTGTTCGCTAAATTCGAGCCTATGTTTGCAAAAAAGTTGTTTGTGTAGTTAATTAGTTTATGTACGTTTTTGTTGACCGAGAGTGTACCGTTATCTGTGTTGATTTCTTCCAATGGGTTTGTTTTGTTTTGATCTGTGTAGGTGATTTCTTTAATTATTTGCCAGATAAGTTTTGGATTATTATTGGATTGATCTATTTTAGATCTGTAGTAATTTTGTTTAGCCGATTTAGTAAGATTGGAGCAGATGTTTCTATAGTTTTTGTAAAATAGTTTTAAAGAAAAGTCATAAGGATTGTTTTTTACTTGCTGATGGATCTTGTCTCTTTTTCTTATACATTTAAGTAGGCCAGGTGTGATCCAAGCTTTTTTGATAATTTTATTGTGTGAATACGTGTAAGTTTTTATTGAAGTGTGGTTTTGTATTTTTAATTGCAAGTGTTCAATAAACATTTTCCAAGCAACTTCTATGTCTTCAGCTTTATATATTGACTCCCAGGTTTCAGTTTGTAGTGATTTTTTTAGTTTTGTATAGTCTATAACACGTTTATTCCACGTTAAATTTTGAGTCGATGGTCGATTTTTCTTTGCATGAATGTTAAGAATTAAAGTGTAGTGATCAGTGATGGTGGATTGATGTATGATTGTGGAGTATTTTTTATTCGTTTTTGCCATTATGTGGTCAATGCAAGTTTGCGAGGGGATTGATTTATTCATTTTGTGATCCACTCTTGTTGGTTCCCTTATTGCGGCAGACATCCCGTGGGAGAGGAGGAGTAATTGGTACTCCTGTGTTTGTGGATGTTGCCTTCCAGTATCCAGTATATTAATGTTAATATCCCCAATAATGAACAGGTTCCTGATGTTTCGTTCTTGAAGTAGTATGGAGTCTAGTGATCCAAGAAATGGTGATAAATTTGCAGATGAAGGCGATCTGTAGATAGCGAAGATGCATGTATCTTGATCGAGTTTTATTTTCAAACAGTTTGCGTCTTGTAGTTCAATTTCTTCTATTTTGCATTCCATCTTAATTTTACAATATACAATTACTCCGTCGTTTTGATGTTTGTGAAGTTTAGTATTGAAGACTTTGTAGTTGTTGATGTTTTTATGCACATATGTTGAGGAATTTATCCAACATTCTGTGAGGATTAATAAGTCAGGTTCTAAATTTAATTCATTTATCAGCACAGTGAAATCCTCAAAGTTTTTGTTAATACTTCGAATGTTTTGATGAATTATGTTCAGGATCGGGAACTCGTCCTGGAGTATACGGTTTAACATGCAGGTATTTGTGGTGATTATTGGTTGAGGTATCAGTTTTTCAAGTGTTTCCGTTGTGAAAGAGGCCATTATAAATATATAGAGTAGATGGAGTGTATATAGGGTTTTTTTTTTTTTTTTAAATCATCTTATTAGGTATATCGTTGAGATGTCTTATTTCGATAACCTTTGAGTCTTTAGTTTTTCTTATAAGAATTTTTCCATCTTTAATCCAAACATATTTATATTCTTTTTCTAGGGCTCTTTGTTTGGTGTTCCAATGTAAATTTTTGTAGTACTGTGTTAATGCCGCATTTAGATAGACGTATTGGGCTCCTTCCCCGTTGAATTTTTTTATTGGGTCACTATGTTTAGCAGCTAACATGATGTGTACTTTTTTATTGTCTACAAAATTAATTGTGATTTTTTTTTGGTTGTTTGGTTTGGAAGTTGTAATTTTAAAGGTGTCCTCTGGTGATATGGTAACGCCTGCGAGCTCAGCGATCTGGCTCACAGTATGGGCTGGGGGTATGTTTTCCTGTAATTTAAGGCCGCTTATTTCAATACTGTTTAACAGGGCTGATTGTTCAATGTCTGCCAGGTGAACCTCCACCGTAGCCAATCTTTTCTCCTTTTCTGCCATTTCTTCCTTAAGTTTGTTTATGTGTTTTGGTGTATCCATGATTTGCGACAGTTTGTTTAGGATATCGTCATATTTATCGTTAATAAAGCTGTTAAACGTTTTTATTTCTTGAAGCTCAGTTTCTATTTTTTTAAACATAACTGATTTCATTTCCTCGAATTTTGAATTGATGAATTCGAATATTGGGTCATCTTTGGTATTTTTGTTAGACCTTGTTTCCATGATTTTAGTTGGTTTGGACATAGGGCTAAATAAATGATCCAATGTGCACTAAAAAAACTTTGACCGATTTACTGCGAACTGTCACTTCCACTTTATAAGTTGAATAAATTAACTTGTACAACTTAGTAAGTCACTGTTTATTATGGAATACTATCAATTTTATGTTTAAAATTATATTTACACTTTGAAAATAGGGAGAGAGTAAACTTTTTACTGTATTAAAAATGTCGTAAATTATATCACTTTTTCATTGGCTTGGTTAGTTTTGATTTTGTATAACTGGAGTAAAACCGTATGGTTTTGACTACATAAGACACTTAAAAGACAGAACTAAAATACCAGCAGCAATTACTGCACTTTTTTATGGTTTCTGTCACTTTTATTAAATATATTTTTTTAATTTTGCGGGAGCAAACAAAAAACAGACTTATCACTGAAGTATTATTGTTGTGTATTATACTACCCTGGAGAAACTACGGTAATAGCGAAACCAGGCTGACATTAAGTATATAAAAAATAGCAGTGGGTTTTATTAAGTTATTGTTTAAGTGTAAATAATCATTTAAGTAGGTATTACTTAAAACGATTCAAAGGGGAATATTTTTCATGATTTTTATGATCTCGCAGAAAAACCCAACATCTAATAGAAGGGATATGAGAAAGCAAAATAATTTTATCCCCCGAAGCGTTTAGTTCAAATCGATAAATTTAATTATTCTCAAAAGCCCTTTTCCAGAAAAACAGAATAGAAATAATTATAGCTCCCCTCGGCGGACTTTAAAATGAAATATTAATTATGTTCGCTGGCTGAATATTTAACTCGTTATAACTTTCTTAATACTGCGGAGGCCTTCAATTCGTATCGAAACAAACACCTCTACTTCTAAATAAGAGAGAATAGAGATAGAAGGAAATGGTTTTGGGATTATACCGAACAGAAAAATAGCGCACATTACTCCGCACGCGATGATTCCGCACGTGGTAAACTCCAAACACAAGTAATTCCTCGCAAAGTTAAAAAATAATAATAATAGTAATACAAGACGGGAAAGCGAATGGTAGAGAAAGTCAAGGATCGCCAAAGTCGCACAAAGAAGACATTGCACGATCAACTGAATCAAATATTTTAATCAGGTCATGTAGAATCTAAATAATAGAAGAGTACACATGAGTATTAACATAAAAAGGGTGTAAATGCTCCGTAATAAGCGTTCAACAAATAAAAAGAAGATGGTTTGAAATGGAGATATGTAAACGCGAATTAGGAGGGAGCGCGCTAATAATACAAAAAAAACAATAATAATTAAGCGGAAATTGTGAAAATATTTGATAAAACACAGCAAAAATCTCTCGACAAATGCCTAAGATACATTTAAAGATACTCTGTGATTTTTTTCATATCTATAAAATGTTAAATAACACGACAAAATGTGTATTTAATAATTTTCACAACTAACATTGCGATTTTTTTCTATCAAGGAAATTTCGAATAATTACCGTTTCGGCTCTACAAATAAATGTAGTAAGACATTATATTACAAAATAACAAATATTTTTTAAGATCCTAAAAGCGATACAAATTCGGTCGTTAAGGGACGTACTTGGCTTATGTTAACCAGTGATTCCTGATATAACTTGGAATAAGAAAAGTAAATGAAATTTTGGTTTTCGGTAAAACTCGAGATTTTTTTTTCAACCTAATACAAAAAAAATCTATAGCAGTAGGAACAAAATAAAGAGTTGTGTGGCGGTCCATTCATTTTATCTATGCCTACCTACTACTACGAATAAACGACACACGATTTAAATTTAAAAAGCTGATGTTTATGAAATTAAATATATACAGAGATATTAGAACATTGTCATCATCAAAACTATTTTATTATCTCGATACATTTATTTTGCAATATTATACCTATGTTCGTCCGCACCTAGAACACGCCTCACAAATTTGGAATCCAAGATATATAACATATGTTCATAGAATAGAACGTGCTCAGGAAAAATTTCTCTCCTACATAAATTTTCGGTCGTTTTATGCATTCCAATCAAATGAAGATATTCGTCAATTCTTTAAAATCCCGAAATTAAATGGTAGGAGAATTATTTCTCATCAATTGTTATTGTACAGAATCCTTAATAAAACGATATCTTCCCCGTATCTTCTACAAAAAATAAATATTAGAGTTCCTGGTCGCAATGGCAGAAACGTATCCCTTTTTTATAACAGCCGCTCCAACATCAACTACTTACAAGATGAATTCATACATCGAGCCTACCACTATCATAACACACACCTCACATATACAGACATCTTCAATAAAACTTTCAACAAATTGAAAGCAACACTTTCAGATAAATGTAATGCATCACAACACACCACTTAACATCCATATTTATATTTATTTATTATATTATATTATTATTATAAATATCAGATTTCTTTTCCTAATTTGCAATATATTTATATATTCCCTAAATACAAACATATCATCCAATATACTCCTATAAGATCTTAAGCTTACCCTTTATTGTGTTTTTCTATATTTTATCATGCATATTTAAGTATTTAGCTTCTCCTAACTATTTTTTTCTTAGTTTTTCTTTGTTTTAATTTAGCTTCTCTTTAACTATTTTTTTCTTAGTTTTTCTTTATGTTTTTCTTGTCAGTGAAAAAAAAAAATTTATCAGCAAAAACATGTTTTTCGGCTTATTGTTTTATTTTAGCACTCTTTATTTTTATGTATCTTTGTAAAGCTGTTTGTTTTCCAAATAAAGATATTATTATTATTATTATTTTATTATTATTATTAGAAATTAACAAAAAATATTTAAATCAATTTAACAATCACACAAATTAACTTTAAAAATGTAACTGAATTAGTATTGGCACAAGTTATGATTTGTAATTGAGAAAAAAATCTATTTAAAGTTGTACTCGGGTATTTAAAATCAACAAAACAGTTTTAAAAGTTATAAGATACGATTGTACCACCCCAGCCAGGAGCACTCCTGTCCCGGTGAGACCGGTACACCAGGGGGCACTGATTTGTTAGGACTGGAACACATGGTCTGGGGATGGGAAGGAGGTAGGAGTTTAATCGACCGGTATACATGGCAACCTAATAAGCCAATATTGGAATTTAGGATGGGCAGGAATAAAGGAACGGTTTTAGCGTTAAAACTTATTTTTTAATTTATCTATGTCTTTCATTTTCTTGCCTCTTCTCGGCTGTTCTTGGATCTTATTGTCTATTTCTGGCTGTTCTTGGCTCTTCTACCTCTTCTTGGATCTTCTCGTCTCTTCTCCACTCTTCTTGGCTCTGTTTGGTCCTTCTCGTCTCTTCTCTTCTTGGCTCTTCTTGCCTTTTTTTATTTCTTCTTGCCTCTTCTTGGATCTTCTCGTCTCTTCTTCACTCTTCTCGGCTCTTCTTGGCTCTGTGTGGCCCTTCCAATCTATTCTTATCTCTTCTTGCTTCTTCTTGTTTCTTCATCTCTCACCTGGAGTATTCTCGTCCCTTCTCTTCTTGGCTCTTCTTGCCTCTTTACAAATTTTTGAAAAAAAAAAGTTCGGATTAATCCGTGTTCGGAGTAGTCGTGATCGGAATAATCACTTAGCCGAAACAAATATAATCTACTCGGACCCGAAGAGCAAACCTTTGTCTGAACTTAATCGAACCCTTGAAAATAATAAAAACTCGCTCGAAAGAGAAAGTCAAATTAAAATTTTTGGGTGGGCAGAGGGAAGTAATGATTTTTATGTATATATTAGAGCGGAATTGGGCAATTTAAATCGGTCTCTTGATTGTTTTATTAAGCACGAAACAATAAGGAAAAAACAAAATTACGTTATAATTTTATTTCCTCTTTACACACGAGTGGGTGTTCACTCTCGTCAAGGAAAAAACGTTATTGTATAAACTTTTGTAAAAGTTGATAGTTAAATTTAAAAAAAATATATATATATATATATATATATATATTTTTTTTTTAAAGAAAGACAAACATTCCCGGGTTACGAATAACCCAACAATGTTTGAAAATCTCCTACTACCACCACAGAAAGCCAAAAATGTTTCTGTGTTGTGATGGAGGACTTAGCCAGCCGAGGAATCGAACATGCGACCCAAGCGCTATGCCCACTCAACCACTGACCGGCCGTCGATATATATATATATATATATATATTGATTGCTACCAGTGACTTTTTACTAAGATCGCTCATTCAACAGTGCCAGTGGGACTATGGTAACTTCAACTGACAATTAATAAATGTTACTAGCTTATGCCTATTGCAAATGCAATTAACGGGTTAAAACTAACTTGACTTACTAACTAACAGAAAAAAAAATCATAGTAAGCGGGTAGGTACCTACGGTTAAACATACAAATATATATAAAGCTGCCCACAGGGCCTAGCAGCAAAAATCTGCCATCCGTTAGTATATAGACACCATTGTAGGCATGCACACATCAAATCACCAAAATTTCATCGCAATCGGATGAACGGTTTAGCAATGCGTAATTTCATGATGCCAGAGCTCACTTTTGTATACAGAAACCGTCGTGGGCATGCACACATCAAATCTACAAATTTTCATCGCAATCGGATGAATGGTTTAGCAACGCTTAGCGGTTAAACACACAACTATGTATAAAGCCGCCCGCAGGACCTAGCAGCAAAAACCTGCCATACGTTAGTAAATAAACACCATTTTAGACATGCACACATCAAATCCATAAAGTTTCATCACAATCGGGTGAACGGTTGAGCAATGCGTAATTTCGTGTTGCCAGAGCTCACTATTGTATACAGGAACCATAGCAGTCATGCGCACATCAAATTCCCAATGTTTCATCGCAATCGGATGAATGGTTTAGCAACGCATAGCGGACATACATACAGCCAAACATTTTTTTGATTTTTATATATATAGAAGATAGCTGGTACCCGGCATGCGTTGCGATACCATTTAATAAAGAAAATGTTTCTACCTGCGTGTCCTTTCTCATTTGTTCCGATCCCCTTCCCCCCCCCCCCCTTCCCCCCTCCCCCTCCCCCCCCCCCTTCCTCACCAGCGTCCTCTTCCCCTTTCCACTCCGCCTCCCTCACCTTCCCTCACCCCACTTCACTCCTAGGCTTCTCCGTATCGTAAACCCCCTCCCGAGTTCCCCTCCCCCCTCCCAGGTCCCCCTCCTCCCTTCCTGTTTCCACCCCCCCCCCCCCCACCTGCGCATTACATACACTAATTCCCGGTACATTTATTTTTCAAACAGCTCGCGCGCCACCTATAAATTTTTTTTTTACAAATTTCGTAATGCCAGAACTCACCAGTAATTTTATACAAACCTTGTACTAACAATAACGAACACAACACAAAAAGAATTTTTCAATTTGTTGCAGTCCTTCGGAAGTTATGAGCGTACGTACATTTTCATACAAATTTTATAATGCCAGAACTCACCAGTAGTTTTATTGCTTAAAATAAAGCGCTATATGAATTTAATACTTTAAAAAAAATATTCCGTTCAACTTCGAGTAATTTCATAGTAAAATTAGAAAACTAATACGTATGCAATATAGTTGGATGATATCGAGTTGTGTACCTACCTAAATTCCGAGTGAAAAAAGAGTGAGTAAAAAAAACACATATTTAGGCTGGGTTGTTTAACAAAATTAAAAATTCCTTAATTTTTCAAGTCAATTTTAACGTTCAGTAAAATTTCGGTTCGAATTCTATTCAAGTTCTGTAATTATTTCAGTTTTATGATGCAACTGGCATTTACTGATAAAAAAACAGAACTTACACAGAACGTGAAAATGAACTTTAAAAAATTGTTAGATTATTCAGTATCGTGGAAACAACATTACCTTAGTAAAATAAATTGCATCAAAAACCTAAATAATTGTCCAACTACCTATTCCGGCAGGTACCGGCGCATTTCCTTACAAAATTCCGGCAATGTTTTTGCTTTTCTCATCATATTTGCAATACTACCGAGATAAGTAGGTACCTACCCTGAATTAATAACATTTCAATTTGTACCTACTGGCCGGTAAATATCCACCCTACTGAAGTGAATCTGTGGACACCAATTTTCTTGTTTTTTTTGGAAAATTTTATTGGTTTTTCAGCGACCCTGAAATTTTTTACATGGGACGGACACGTCATATCGTTATCAAAAGTTGCCGAATGTTTTCGGGTACCGAATTTTTCAAAAACATCTAACCGGGGATCGTTTTTTCGGCTGCAATGCCGTTTCCCGAAAAACAACAACCCAAACCGCTGAGAGATCCGTTTTGTTTTGACATCTCGGATAACTGATAACTTACCTGTCTCAACATTCTCTCTAGTATTTTCCATTGCATTGAAACTAAGGCCTAATTTGTGGTTTTTTTTTTAATGCGAACCTGTCAGCGGGAACTATAACTGAGCCGAATTGGTTGATTTAATGAGTAGTTCCAGTTTTCGCCGCAAATTTATATAATTTTCGCTCTTAAAATGTGTCAGTTCAATTTTATGTGAGTTTCCTGTCTAGTCTATTTTTTTTGTGAAAATCGTGAAGCTAGCGTATTTATTTAAATTCAGACGAAGCTGCCATTTCGAACGGATGAAAATAGAACTACAACAGTATTCGATAGACATTTGATTTTTTCTAATGTGAATAATCCATACTTGTATTCCGCACCGCTAGAAGTCTCCCGTAAAGTTTTGGCAAACATATTGATAACAATGAAAAATGTTGGGATGGTCCGATGCTCTGTGGGGAACCCGCTTGCACAGCGCGGGTGTAAACTGTGCGACCTAAAGTTTAAGTTTAGACTTACGGATTTCAATACTTCGTTTGTGTGAAAACACTATGAAACCAATAGATGTTTCCCCTATCAAAAAAAAAAAAACAATTGCTAGTGGCTGGAAAATAATCGACTCTTCGAAGGATTGTGAACTTTGAAGCGTTCCAAAATAGCGAGCGCTAATGTCCATTCTCGCGTGTCAGGCGTCGGGATAATTCCCTTTGAACAAAATTGAACCTTGAGGTGTGCGAAACTCGAGGATCGGAGAGGTCGTTTTGGCGTGCCAGCGGCATTTTTGCGTCGCCAAGCCAAAGTGAACCTTGAGGTTGGTGAAACGCGAGGGGCGGTGCGGTCGTTTTTCGCATCAAGCGAAAAGTGAGTTTTTTGAAAAACTGAGCATTAATATATAGTATATTAGAAAAAATCTAAACCATAAAGCGAAAAATAAATTATTAATAATTAATTATTAAAAGCTATCAAACGCAAAATTTGCTCTATATGATAAAAGAGTTTTAAAAAGTTATTTATTTGGGCGTACAAATATGACAATTCTAGACTGACTGTTCTGCCAAGGCACTGCAAATTTTTTAATCAATCAATCAATAGAAAAAAAATACTGCTTAAGTAAGTGGATAGTGAATAAAATTATTTAGAGTTTTGATTGAAATTCCTATAAAATTAAAGTTCATATCCCGGTTCCATGCCAACTCAGAATCAATTCAACTCAACACCTCTTTGAAAAGTCATTACAAGCTATGAATTATTATTTTTTAAATAGCCAATAATCCTAACCTAATGTATACTATTTAACAAACAAAAAATCACTTTTAATGAATATTCAAAGGAGATTCTGAGTTGGTTTCATTCTGAGTTGTCCGGTCACCATCCCGAAGTATGCGACCATAAATCACAAATTCAATTTGGGTTGCGGGAATGGGTACCGCCGCCATAACCAACCCCTTTGCCATAGGTCACCCCAAGTGGTTCGCTACGTTTGGTGACCCCATGAAGCAGGGGTGCCCTGGTTCATGGGGTGTGTTTGGATCTTGGTGGCGGATGCGTTTACCCGCCAACTGCGTGGTAGGACAGACCGGGAAAGACTGGTTGAGGGAGACATTTTAATTTCTCCAGCAGGATTCTCCCGGAACACCGCCTGATCGCAGCGGGAGAGATCTGTCACTCCTGGACATACTGAACAACAGATTCCTTCCCACCCATCGTTCCTTTTCGCTTTCCAGAATTTTCTTTCCTAAAAAGACCCTCAACACAGCATTCCCAAAGATGACAAATGCCACGAGGGGAATTATTTTCCTCAGGGCCTCTTGTGTGGAGCTAATGTAAAAAAAAAGTAATTTGCTTTGACCGTACATGCCCACTCTAAAATGACGCTTTCACGGCGGTGAATTTCAGGACTAATGCCATTTCAAAAACGTTTCTCTTCTGAATCTCTACAATTACCACTCTGAGTGCGTGTATGTGTGTAGTGCGTTCTTAGCAATTAATAATAATAATATATAACAATAATAATTGGAAAATTTGTATAGCGCCGTTTTTGTGAAAAATCACCTCAAGGGCGCTGTACAATTTATTAAGAATTCGTAGATTCTAGCTAATTTTACTATTTAAAAATAGATTCAGAAACATACTTACCTGGCGGGTCACACACTTTAATTAGAAAGTTTATGGGGGATAAGTTTTTAGATTTTTAGATTTAAGTTTATGGTTGGAGAAGATACGGCTTTGCACGCGGAGGACATTATATTTAAAACACTGGACAATGCACAATTTTACATTTGCTACCCCCATCACTATTATTTCATAATAAGAGATCAGTGACAAAACATATATTTATCGTTATTTGTTTTTGGGGTGTCATGCCGTGTTGCGCTACCTACTTCTTTATGATGGACACTGTAACGCTGTCCGAAACGTTGGCTAAAGGAGGTAGCGCAACACGGCATAATTCCCCAAAAACAAATTGTACTAGACGTTTTGTACACAAATTGCAAAAATAGGGAGCTGGACACAACTTGGCACGCCAATGTCCTTAACTTCTGGATTTAATGATTCTAAGTTAAATTAGCAAAAACTGACTCTATAACTGTTGTAAAAAACACTTAAAAGACTTGCAGACTTTTGGAGACTTTTGGAGACTGTTGGGGTCAGGATAATGGGATACTGGGAGAAAGGTAGAACAGAATTAAAACTGATTAAAAAACACTTTTTAAGTAGGTTAGAACTTGGAGACTTCAGTTTCTTGGAGACTTGTTACTTCTTGGCTGGTAGTTTTGAACTGATTTCCTACCGGTTTGCCGTTTGTTTTATAGGGCAAATCCGGGTTGGACTTTTGGAACACAGAACCTCCCTGTTTCTGAAGGGTGCTTGCGTTTACGTATTTTTCCCAATCGCTATGATTTTCGAGCAGATGTGTTAAAAATCTGTGTGATAACCTTTGCCAAGACAGTCCTGTTCCAATAAACCGAAGTCTCACATAATTTTTATTGTTTCAACAAGAAAAGGTACAAGTTTACAAATGTGATACAAGATACAATATCTAGAAGTAAATATTTTCTTAAAGTGCAATAATCACTGGTAGACGACAATTTTTGAGGTGTTATTGTAGTATATACCTATTTTTAGGTGATGATATATATTTCTTGATTCAAATTATTCCCGATTTCCCTAAATTTAGCTCCGAGTTTTTCGGAATGTAAATTGGCTGTCGTAAATATTTACGATTCAAACATTTCCTTTGTTCAGCATTGACCAATGGCGCCGCGTCTGGTAGCAGGGTGGGGATAACGTAAATACTCAATCATTTCCTTGATTTTGATCATTGCTGTCTGGGGTCCCTGGTGGAAGTATTACGTGGTTATTCAGATGTGTTTTCGAGTCCAATGATGCTGCAGCATGTATTTATTATCAATTGTGTTTATGTTTTCAATTGATAAGTTAATTGTAGAATGTAATAGCATTGTAGACATCATTCCAAATGCACAGTGTTTCGTTGGCCAATGAGAGCACTCCCTTTGTTTCGTAGGTTATTGGAAGGGGTAACGCGCAGCGGCACGGTATTATGTGGAAGCGTAAATTCCATTCTTGAATTCTCAGGGTTGTCATACGCTTTCGTCGACACGTTCGATACACTCCCCCCAGTGCAGTGTCGACTGTGCTCAGCTACTTCGTCGGGCGTGTCCTTTTCTGATGTCTGAGTTCTGAATCGGGTATCTTCGCAACTGGTACAGTTTCGTTAGATGTTGGTGTGGCAGGCAGGATGACGGCGATTTTGACTGCCGGCCTTACGTATATCCCAGTACTGGTTTGGATCCGAGCAGTTCTGACTTGTCCATCAGCTGCAGGTGTTGCTTCGAGGATACGGCCACGTGGCCAACTGTTTCGAGGCAGTGCTGGGTCCATGATGATCACTAGGTCATCCTTCTTAATTGGTGTAGTTGGATGGTGCCATTTTTGTCGGGCAGCCATGGTAGGTAGGTATTCGCGCAGCCATCGCCTCCAGAAGGTGTCTGCAAGTTGTTGTCCGATGCGCCACTGGCGGCGTAGGCATACTTCCTCTTCTTTTTTGTCGTAGAAGGATAATTGGGGGCGCTTTCCGGCCGATCCCAGCAAAAAGTGGTTGGGTGTTAGAGGTTCTTCATCACGCGGGTCGACGGAAATATGGGTGAGTGGTCGGTTATTTACCACAAACTCGGCTTCTGCAAGTGCTGTGCGTAGAGTTTCTTCTTTTGGTGCTCTTTCTTTGAGTGTTGCGCTTAGGGCTTTCTTTACTGATCGTACTAGTCTCTCCCAAGCTCCCCCCATGTGGGGACTCAGCGGTGGTATAAAGTGCCACTCGATGCCCTGGGTAGCTATTGCGTCAATCATTCTGGCGTCTTGACTTATTGACAGCAGGGCGTCCCTCATCTCGGTGTCAGCTCCGTGAAAGTTTGTTCCGTTATCCGAGTACATGGCTGCGGGTTGTCCTCTGCGGGCGGTCATTCTTTGAAGGGCCATGATGGCCGAGTCGGCAGTCAGTGAAGCGGCTAGTTCTAGATGAATGGCGCGCGTTGAGAGGCAGGTGAAGATGGCTCCGTATCGTTTTTCTCGATGCCTACCGACCGTGATAGCCATAGGGCCGAAATAGTCAAGCCCGCAGTGTGTGAATGGACGGACGTGATGCATCAGGCGGGGTGGTGGTAATGCGCCCATCAGAGGTGGAGTCGGTTTGCTGCGTCGTATGAAGCAAGTGGGGCAGACGTGCGTTATTTTCCTGATTGTTGTGCGTATTCGTATTATGAAGAAATGATTGCGTATTTCTGCAATTGTTTTCTCAGTACTAGGATGATCCGCCTTTTTGTGGTAGTGACTGATTAGGAGCCGAGTGTAGGGTTCGTCGCCGTCCAGTATTATGGGGGTTCGGGCCACACTATTTGTTCTTTCCAAGGCTCGTACTCGGGTCCCCATTCGTAGAAGGTCGTCTGGTCCAAAGAAGGGGTTCAGCGAGTTGAGGCGACTGCCAGTAGGTAGTTTTTGACCTTGTCGGATGGTGTGTAGATCAGTTGTGAAAGCGTTTTCCTGGGACCTTTTGATCCATTTTTGTTCTGCTGCTTTTATCTCCTCGGCTAGTAGTGGGCCTTCTACTGGTTTGTTGGGCCCCATCTTGCATCGTCTGATAAAACGGAGGATCCAAGCTGTGGAGCGGATTAGCCGGTGCCATGAGGAGAACCGCTCTACTAATGGGAGTGCTTCGCCCTTGGTGGACACAAGGCCAACGTAGTGAGGTTTGACTTCTAGTGTTAGGTCGTCAGGCCTGTGGGCGGGTGCCCGTTCTTTCGGCCATGCACCCTCCGGGGAAGTGAGAAAGGCTGGGCCGGTAAACCACCTTCCTTCTGGTGTTAGGTCTGGCACCTCTAAGTCTCGTGTTCCTATATCAGCTGGATTGAGTTTTGTGGGTACCCATTTCCAGTCGGGTATGTTGGTTAGTTCGTCTATTTCGCCCAATCGGTTTGCCACAAAGGTTGAGTAGGCGCGTGGGTCGGTGCGTAACCAGCATAGTACAGTTGTGGAGTCTGTCCAGAAGCAGGTGCGGGATATCAGGGCTTTGCTTTCCTTTTGGATCGTCTGGGCTAGTCTCGCTGCTATGAGGGCGGCTTGAAGCTCGAGGCGTGGAATGGAGAGAGGCTTCAGTGGTGCTACCTTGCATTTACTTGCAAGGAATGTTACTCGTAAGGATCCATTTATTTCTTCGGTGAAATAGGCCACGGCACAGCAAGCTTGCTCCGATGCGTCGCAGAAGAGGTGTAGAGTTACGTTGTTCTGTTTGTTTGAGAGGCAACGTCTCGGGATTGAGATGCTGTTTGTGTGCAGCAGGCTCAGCCAGTCTGTCCATCTCTGGGCGTGTTCGGGGGTAATGGGTTCGTCCCAGCCGACGCTTGAGCGCCACACTGCTTGCAGTATCATCTTAGATCTGATGGTAAGGCAGGCAACGAAGCCGACTGGGTCAAAGATCTTCATTACTATGGATAATAGTTGCCGCTTGGTAGGTTGTGTGGCCGTGTCGGGGGAGATCGCCTCGCGAAATGAGTACAGGAAGCGGTCTGTGGTGGGGTCCCAGATCAAACCAAGCACTCGTTCTGTCTCTGGACCTCCACTGCTGATCTGTATCGCGGAGCTGGCATGGTCTTCTATGGGTACGCCAGCTAGGGCCACCGGGCTATTAGACGCCCAATTTGTCAAGTGGAACCCTCCTTTTGCGAGGAGGGCACTTACACTTTGGGCGAGTGTAGCAGCTTCATTGGGTGTGTCTGTTGCATCTAGGTAGTCGTCCATGTAGAACTTGGTGCGTACGGCTTTTGCGGCGGCCGGGTACTCGTGCTCGTATGTTTCGGCCACTTTATTTCGGACGAATTGGGCACTGCTTGGGGAGCAGGTGGCTCCGAACATCATTGATGACATTTGATAGGTGTCTGGTTCATGATGGGGTGATGTCCTCCACAGGAAAAGCTGGGACGGCTGGTCTTCTCGCCTTATTTTTATTTGCAGGAACATTTCTTTGATGTCTGCAGCAATGGCGATGTTTCCTTCCCGGAAGCGTATTATATTCCCCAGGAGGGAGGACAGCAGGTCAGGACCAGTAAGCAGCTGATCATTGAGGGAGGTTCCTCGGCATCGGCTTGCAGCATCGAATACCACTCTGATTTTTCCTGGCTTATTTGGGTTGATTACTGCGAAGTGAGGCAGGTACCATTTGCGAGGTGTGGTGGTGGAAGCTTCATGGCCTGATAGCTTCTTGGCATAGCCTTTGTTGAGAAGTTGACTTATTTTGTCATTGTAGGCCACTGCTAGATTTTTGTCTTTTGCTAGCTTTTTCTCCAGAGACAGAAGTCGCTTCAGCGCACACTGCCGATTGTCAGGTAGCGAGGCTTCTGGATTGCGCCATAGTAGACCAGTTTCCCACTTCCCTGTAGGAAGAGGACGGGTAGTTGCATTCATAAGTGCAATGGCCTGTTGTTCGCTTGCATTGACTCTGGTGGCTGATGTTACTCCGAGCGAGTCGATGGCGAAGTTGGTTTTTACTAGCTCCCTCAATTGTATGTCTGCGGCCGTTTCTGGTTGTAGTGCCAAAGTGGTAGTCGTGTTATTATCTCTGGGGTTGACTCCCCCATGAGCGATCCATCCTAGTGCGGTGCGTGATGCTATTCGCGTAGTATCATTGCATTCACGAACTTCCCTTGACACAATTAGGTGAGCGTTGTCTTGGCCTATTAGCAGCTTCGGGACGACAGACCTTCCTTGGATCTGTTGCTCCGGCAGGTTGAGGTTGCTTATTGTGCTGGCAGAGATGTGGTATGTATTACTGTTGCCCGCACCTCGTATTCTTAGTCTCACTCGTTGGGAGAGATTGTCAGAAGTGCACATTCCTTTGGCACCGTGGATTCGCAGTCCGTGAACTGGGCCGTTTGCTCCGACTTGTATTGCGGTGTCAGTGTCAACAAGTGTTACTGTGGATCCTTCGTCCAGGAGAGCAAACACTGACACTTCTTCTTTGTTGGGAGCGCTTAATATTACTGGCGCAATTTTCAACAGTACTCTCTGTCCGGAGTCCTGGCGTCACAAGTTGACATTTTCCACGGTGTTTTTTCGTACGAACTCGGGATTATGTAGCAGGGGGTGGTGTGGGGATCGGCAATCCCCTACTTTGCACCATTGGTTTATTTTGCAGCTTCGTGAGTGGTGTTTTTCTAAGCACTTGCGGCATAACCTTCCCATGCGTACAGTTTCCCATCGAAGTTCAACATCTTTGGCTGCGAATTCTTTGCATTCGCGGGTTTTATGATCGCCGCCACATTGGGCGCAGCTTTCGTCGGCTGTTTTTCTTTTTCGGCTTGGTCCAGGGTAAGTATGTGCCTCATTCATTTTGCGTTTCATCGGGGCGATCTTTTCTTTTGGGCCGTCCCCGATTTCTTCTTGATGTCCGGCATGTATTTGCTCATGGCTCGGTAGAAGTCGCATGCGATCACTATCTTCTTCCTCCTGGTACCCGGCATGTATTTGTTCACGGCGTGGTCGGGATCGTATGTGGTCCACCATCCCGCTGTTTGGAATTGCGTTTGATACCTCTTTCAGAAAGGCAGCGAGCTGGGTTATGGTGGCCGGGGCATGTTGTTTGCGGATCTCGATTAGCCATGCCAGCCGCAGGGAACTCGGCATTTTGTCAGTGACGTCGTTCAGTAATGCAGGATTGGTGAGATAACCTTCGGTTTTCAAGATCCGGAGGGATGCCACCAGGTTTTGCACCGTCCCGGAGAAATCTGCCAGGTCCTCGAGTGATACCTCGGTCGTGAGGTAAGGTAGCTTTTTAACCTTGTCTAGCATAAATTTTGCTATGGAGTTAGCGCTGCCGTATCGCTGCTCGAGGACGCTGATGATCTCTGGAACTTGCGCAGGATCCATTAGTAGGGGACCCACGGTATCTCGCGCCTTGCCTTTGAGGGCACGCTGCAGCCGGATGAGATTTTCGCTCGGAGTCAATTGGCAGGTGGCGGTGGATTGAGCGTACTGTGCCTTCCAGGTAGGCCACTCGAGGGGGTCTCCGGAGAAGGTAGGCAAATCTTTTGCTGTGGATTGCCTGGCGATTAGGGCTGCCATTCTTGAGTCATCTTCTAATGTGCGAGGGCTATCTTGCGTTCTGGAGGAGCGGAGCGCATCTGCCATCACAGAGGCGATCTGGGCCAGTGGGTCGTTGCCGTGCTGCAACCATTCTCGGGTGTGCCGTGCTGTCTCGTTGGCTGTATGCGGTGGTGTAAACAATGGGGAATCCTGGCCGGAGGAGGCTGGCTGTTGCTGGTACCCCGTTGTATTGTAAAGTGGGCGCTCGGGACCGAGATGGCTGTATTCGGTCGTAGGGATGTTTTTTGCAGGGCCCGTCAGTAGTGTGTAGCCTTGGGTGGCGGCATATCCAGTTGGATCGGTTACTGTAAATTCATTGGTAGGCTGACCGACTTGTGTGTGCATTTGAGTAGTTGCATATCTCGTTGCAAACTCTCCGGCTGGCCTTTTTACTTGAGTGGCATATCTCGTTGCGAACTCATTAGTAGAAGGGCCGGTCGGTGCGTGCACTTGAGTTGTTGCATATCTCGTTGCAAACTCTCCGGCTGGCTTGTTTACTTGAGTGGCATATCTCGTTGCGAACTCATTAGCAGAAGGGCCGGTTGGTGCGGGCACTTGAGTTGTTGCATATCTAGTTGCAAACTCTCCGGTTGACGGACCGTCTGACGTGTGTACTTGAGTGGCATATCTCGTTGCGAACTCATTAGCAGAAGGGCCGGTTGGTGCGGGCACTTGAGTTGTTGCATATCTAGTTGCAAACTCTCCGGTTGACGGGCCGTCTGACGTGTGTACTTGAGTGGCATATCTCGTTGCGAACTCGTTAGTAAACGGGCCGGTTGGTGCCTGGACTTGAATTACTGCCTGACCGAGGTTGGCTCGCAGGGTCGGGCTGGTTGGTGCTGGCTCCTCGGCAGGTTGGCTGACTGCTTGGCGTGTCGCAGCGTTCAGGGCTGCGAGCAGATTGGCTGTCTGCTTGGCGTGACGTCTGTCCCGAATGCGCATCTCTCGGCGCAGTAATCGCAGGGAGTCTTCAGTTGATTCAGAAGTTGTTTCGCTGCTTTTACTGTTGGATTCGTGGAGGCTCTCGGAGACAGATTCTGGAGCTGGTCGGTCAAGCGTGATGAGATCAGAGTTCCTGGCTGGGCTCGCACTAGATAGATCGTGGACCTGGCGGGGTCCTCTAGATGGCGTCTCATCGGTGTCTACGGTGTGTGGGCCCGGGGTCCGTAGGGGCGCCACTGGCATATTTCGGCTTGTCCCCGGGGCGTCAGGTTTAGATTTAGACAGCGATGTATCAGAAGATGTCGGGGTCTTACGGCCACTGCGAAGAGACGGCATTTCCACTGGGTAAGACTGAAGGCGTGTTATGTGTAGATACGGCTCGAAGGACCAAATGTACTAGACGTTTTGTACACAAATTGCAAAAATAGGGAGCTGGACACAACTTGGCACGCCAATGTCCTTAACTTCTGGATTTAATGATTCTAAGTTAAATTAGCAAAAACTGACTCTATAACTGTTGTAAAAACACTTAAAAGACTTGCAGACTTTTGGAGACTTTTGGAGACTGTTGGGGTCAGGATAATGGGATACTGAGAGAAAGGTAGAACAGAATTTAAACTGATTAAAAAACACTTTTAAAGTAGGTTAGAACTTGGAGACTTCAGTTTCTTGGAGACTTGTGACTTCTTGGCTGGTAGTTTTTGAACTGATTTCCTACCGGTTTGCCGTTTGTTTTATAGGGCAAATCCGGGTTGGACTTTTGGAACACAGAACCTCCCTGTTTCTGAAGGGTGCTTGCGTTTACGTATTTTTCCCAATCGCTATGATTTTCGAACAGATGTGTTAAAAATCTGTGTGATAACCTTTGCCAAGACAGTCCTGTTCCAATAAACCGAAGTCTCACATAATTTTTATTGTTTCAACAAGAAAATGTACAAGTTTACAAATGTGATACAAGATACAATATCTAGAAGTAAATATTTTCTTAAAGTGCAATAATCACTGGTAGACGACAGTTTTTTGAGGTGTTATTGTAGTATATACCTATTTTTAGGTGATATATATTTCTTGATTCAAATTATTCCCGATTTCCCGAAATTTAGCTCCGAGTTTTTCGGAATGTAAATTGGGTGTCGTAAATATTTACGATTCAAACATTTCCTTTGTTCAGCATTGACCAATGGCGCCGCGTCTGGTAGCAGGGTGGGGATAACGTAAATACTCAATCATTTCCTTGATTTTGATCATTGCTGTCTGGGGTCCCTGGTGGAAGTATTACGTGGTTATTCAGATGTGTTTTCGAGTCCAATGATGCTGCAGCATGTATTTATTATCAATTGTGTTTATGTTTTCAATTGATAAGTTAATTGTAGAATGTAATAGCATTGTAGACATCATTCCAAATGCACAGTGTTTCGTTGGCCAATGAGAGCACTCCCTTTGTTTCGTAGGTTATTGGAAGGGGTAACGCGCAGCGGCACGGTATTATGTGGAAGCGTAAATTCCATTCTTGAATTCTCAGGGTTGTCATACGCTTTCGTCGACACGTTCGATACACAAATAATGAAAATGCTTTTGGCCGTGAAAATCTATAATCGTATCATATATTTATCGTTTCAAAAGAATAAAAGAAGAGTTCTGCAAGTATTTTAGTTTTTGATTTTGTTACATCTTTTCGGCTTACAGTACCATTTTCAAACTGTGGTTAAACCACTTTGAGACGACTTATTTATAGGAATCTATATGTCAATTTTTGACGTTTGAGATTTCATTAATTGTTAGCCTCAACATTTAGTGGGGAGAAACAGATTCTAAAGTACCCCACATAATGGAGTGTCTATATGTCAATTTTTGACGTTTGAGATTTCATTAATTGTTAGCCTCAACATTTAGTGGGGAGAAACAGATTCTAAAGTACCCCACATAATGGAGTGTCTACTGTCTCAATTATTTTCTCACTAAAGTTGTTTAATGGGTAATAAATTAATTTAGACATCTTCAAAAATTAACATTTGGATTCGTATAATTAAGTCGTCTCAAAGTGGTTTAACCACAGCTTGAAAATGACCTTGCAAGCCGAAACAGCTGTAACAGAAATAAAATATTTTATAATAACATTATTAGATTTGAATTAAATATTTTTTTAAAAATTAAATTGAGTTCTACGAAATAACCACAAAAACAATTGATAAAAGAAGAGGCTGCGAAAATAACTAAAATTGAAAACTTGGTAAAACAAAACCGAAATATCGTCGATGAGATAAATCCGGCTCCAAGCGTGTCCACATTGTCCACGGGCGCAACAAAAAACCTTCCGCCAAAGGGGCACTTCTCCCGGCCGACGAATAATATTCTTCTTTCATGCCATTTAATCCCCGCGTCTACCCATCCAGGCATTGTTTGGCCGAGTTAAGCCCTCAGTATGGAGAATAATGGCACAATGGGGGGTGGGGAGTTAGTGGGGGGAGGAGGAGCGCGATGATTAAAGACCTGCCCACCATCTCTCTCTCTCCGGCACGCCACTGCAATACGGAAGAGACTGACTATTTCATATTCGCGGCAGCACTGGGAAGGAAGATGATTAAATTTAAATAAGTTCTCTAGTAGAAGTTTTGTACAGTGGAATAACTTATCGACTCGGAGTGATGCGGAAACGATAAACAGCCTGCATTTACGATTACCGAAGCAACAATGGCACGATTGTGATGTTGAATCAACAATCGATCAGTTTTACAACTAAATGCACAATCAAACAACAACGATTATCCAATCAGCAATAGGTCAATAACGATTAAGATTATTGAATCAATACTCGCACAATAACGATTATCTAATTAACAGTTAACATTATCTTCGCAGGACTACTGAATCAGCATTTCAACATATACGCACAACAATTATTTTTGAATCAACGGTAGTCATATTCCTATTACTTAACAAAATATCATAAAATTAAGATTACCATAGGTCGCCCAAGTGGTTCGCTACATTTGGTGACTTAACAGGGGTGCCGGGATCATAGGGTTTCTTGGCGGCAGACGCGTTTGCCTACCTTCTGCCTGGAGACTGGTTGAGGGAGACCTTTTGAACTCTCCAGACGGATTCTCTCGACTCATCGCTTTGCACTCAAGTGGGAGGGATGGGTTCATACGTCCAACACTCGTGGATACATAAGCCTCCAGATAACTAACCCCTCTATCTTTTTCTTTCCCAGAACTTCCTCTCCTTTATTTACCTAAAAATACCCCCCACACAACATCCTAAAAGATGAATTAGGCCCTGAGGCATTTTTTCCTCAGAACCTCTTGTATGTAAAAAAATGAAACAACAGTAGAACAATTAATAATAATAATAATATTTGGCTAATTTATATAGCGCCCTTTTGTGAAAAATCACCTCAAGGGCGCTGATTACGATTATTAAATCAACAATCGCACAATTATGTAAAGAATTTTTATAATCACAAATAATAATTGTATAACATTTAATAGTTTTGCTATAACGCTTCAGACAACCATGCAGTGTAGGGGCAGATAATTATTATTATGTGTACAGCACCTACTAATAGCTTCAAACAAGACGTACTAAGGTTTGAGAATTAAGATTTTCACAGCCAAAATTATTACCGTGATATATTTTTAAGGGTATTAGGCCGTGTTACGCTACTTCCTTATTTAGCCAACGTTTTAGACAACGTTAGAGCGGGTTCAAACGTTTCAATTTTGGTTGATCAACTTTTCTTGAATGACATAAAGTGTTGCTTAACTTTGTTGAAAGAAGGTTCACACTTGTCAACATGTGTGTAAGTGTCGAGTTGATAAAATTGAAACGTCTGAACCCGTATTTATAGTGTCCATCAAATAACAAATTTGATATAATGAATCTGATGGTAGACACTATAACGATGTCTGAAAAGTTGACTAAACCACACGGCATAGTACCCTTAAAATAAATCACGATAAAGACTTACAAAATTTGTGAATAAAATGAAATTTAGTGAAGAAATAGTACACATCAAAGTATTAACTCACAAACGCGTAATCTTTTAGTTCTGCGAAAATTTACAGGAAATTACATTGAGAATTGAGAAAACAAATCGTATTGTAACTTTTAATCCGATTTAACCTTCAAACTGCGATATAATCTATTTGACCACACGAACGATTTTGTATCACGTCTTTATAGTTTTACTTTTATAAAATTGAAATTTAAACCGATCATGATTGACCGTAAATCGGTTAATCGGTTGAAGGATTCCAACAAACTCACGTAGCCTGTAATTAGTAAATAGGAGCTATCTGAGAGCGTGAGTTTTCAAGTTTTGAGGTCAATGAACAAATAATTATCGATTGTAACATTCCTTCACGTTAAAGTCACTATACAGGGTGTTAAGGGACGTACTTGACTTACTTAAACCAGTGATTCCTAACATTATTTGGAATAAAAAATGTAAATGAAATTTTGGCGCCTAAACGCGATAACTACTATAAGAGTGGATTTAGGTTATTAGCTCACATTTAAGAAAACTGTCAATATGTGTCGTATTAACACTCTTCAGAATCACCCTTTAATAACCTCAAATTAGAGAGCCTCATATTACGGAGAGTTTATTGTGAGAGGAGAACAAACTTACCTTATAAGAAGTCATCGAAGAGAGATTGTCAGTGACCGGAGAGAGGTGAATATTACAGGTACGTAATTACCTGAAACAAAAAGAAATACAAACATTAATATTCTGTAAGTCAATGAATTTCAAATGGTCAGATGCTACGTGTTTTCGATATTATTTTATGGAGGTTAAGCGTGGACGATTACTGAAGAACTAATTAAGAGACTTGAGGCATTCGAGATGTGGATCTACAGAAGAATACTTAAAATAATCTGGATGGACAGGGTTAGAAATGAAGATGTTATGGTTCGGATGAATAAAGAAAAAGAAGTTATTAAAACTATAAAAATCCGAAAACTTCAATATCTTGTTATGTGATAAGACATTCAGAGAAGTACGAGATCTTGCATCTCATAATGCAGGAAAGATTGTCGGAAGACGGGACCCTGGAAGGAGAACCTCATGCTGAAAAACCTGAGACAGTGGTTTGGCCAGTCTACTGTAGAGCTATTCCGGGCCGCAGTAAACAAAGTTCGCATAACCAACATGATAACCAACGTACGTCGAACGGACAGGGTACAATAAGAAGAAGAAAGTCAATAAAAAAGCAGAATACACTTCATTACCTATAGATACTTTCGTAATACGTACAAAATAAAAATTCTCACGGGTAAACATAAAATAATTCATAATCTGCTTGTTGATAAATGGTGATAATTTGAATATTTTAGAAAAAAAAACCTTTCTGCAAATTATGCTGTGAAATATTAAGATGAATTAGTTATTTACGCCCGTAAAAGCGGTTGCTGAGATAAAAAAAAATTGAATAAGGTTTGCTGTATCTCTATCTCCACAAAAAGTTCATCTTGACTAGTATAATAAATAAGTTTTTAAAAGCGTTGACTGAAGACCTAATTTCTTAGGTAGGCGAAGTAATAAGGATGTTTTGGAACAACTCAAACAAATAAAAAATATACGGCTAGAATCCAACTACACCGTGCTATTATTAAATGTTAAAAAGGGCTGGTTTCCATGTTATATCTTGAATTTTCTTTTGTATATTAGATTTAGCCAACGTGTAGACACTCTTTGTTCAGAATAAAAAAATAAAACGAGTCATACTTTATTCACCTGACAAATTATAGAAGGGTTGTTTCACAGAATTTGAACAAATCATCAAATCAAAGTTAATATTCAAGTTCTGTGAAAGTTCCGTCACTATTCAATGATGACGTAACAGAACTTGAAGAATCTTTACAGAATTTGGAAGCAGTAAGTAATTTAAAAGTACTCATCTAGTCAAATTTTCCCTAAAGTTTTTAAAGTGGCGGCAGTGGACTTTTAAAACATGTTACTTTGGGTATGGAGATAAATATTAAACCTCATAACGGTAAGGTTGGGTTAGGTTTTTTTCTTTTTCTTCATATTTCTCTAATGCTCTGTTTTATCATGGAATCTTTATATCATAGAATAAAGAATAACCCTAGTAGTTCCTTGTGGGCGCGTTTCGTGATCCAATTAATTATAGGCCTAATTTGGGCTTATACTTCCGTACAAAACAATGCTTTCGAAATAAAAATGGTATGGAGAAATCCGATTACAAGAGCGTGTAAGTGAGTAGGAACGCTGGGGGGAGGGCTGTAAATAAAACATTTGGCTCCATTTAAATTTGTATGGAAGGCACTTCTGGTGTTATATTCTTTATTCCATGCTTGAAAAAATATTTTTTTTAAATTCCAATTAATCTCAAATCAAATCTTTTTCCATGTGTGAAAATTGGCAGCGATGGATCCAATGTTGCCTTCCCGGTATGGATTGCAATACAACAATTTGTCACAACATATTGGATAAGGTTCGTAGAATCTGCTATATTTTTCTTGACATGGGTTCAGCCACCCATTGTTCATAAGAAACAGACATTCTTCCCAGTAGCCTGTTCGAGTTCAATTCAATTCTAATTCTAAATCTAATCAAGTCTTCCCTTGTATTTGAAAAGTGGTGGCAGGGGACCTAACGTTACTTTAGGGGTGTGGGTGTGGAGACTGTGGGGTGAGGAGGTAATAAACATGTGGCGAGTAAAAGGATTGGACAGCCAGGATTGCATCACCGACTACACCCGCTGTAATGTGGGTACACGCCTTACAACAACAAGGTTCTATTTGCACGAAGCTGAGAAATTGAAGTTCAATGTTTTACGAATTGGCCACTACAACACGGGCATGTGCCTAGTGTGATGGCCAAAAAATTACCCATTTACTGTAATATATAAACTTTACTGAATAAAGAACATTTTTTCATACATGTAATCTTTGTTATACGATTTTTTTCTATCGAGGGCATTTCATATAATTTGCGTTTCAATGTGGAACACGTCTACATATTATCATATATAAATAACTTTTTTTTTACGAGCTTACAAACTTTAAATGTTTAACGGAGATATGTAAGAAATCGGTAGACATTCGGGTAGCGGCGGCTTGATAAGCCTGGAAAAAAGTGTCAATCCTATAAAAAAATGCTTTAAATTTGAAATTTCCTACTTACGAAACCATTTTCGGTTATGATTTTATTGCATAACGTGGAAAATTAAATGCTCTAGAAAATATTCGTAAAACATATAAATATTTGTGCCTGAGCTTTACAAAATAAAATAAAACATGTTTTCCACGATGTTTTTTTTCGTGAGTCATCAAACCGGATGGTGTTAAAAGGGAATTTAAACCTTATCACCATCTATATAAAGAGTGTTATCGTTAGCGGCCTGGTCCCGAATTTTACACGATGTGATGCATCACTTTAAACGTAAAGATAATAAATTCTTGTAACATGTTTTACATATTCACATTCTCATATTTTTTTTATTTATTTCTCAGTTTCAAGTAATAGACAGATTGTTCTGAAAAACAAATTATTTATTTATTTCTCTTCTTGAACATACACTTTACAAATTGGTTTACAAAGATAATGAGTTTAGTAGAGAAAACAAATGTTAATGACCCGTGACTGTATGTAAATAGGTTAGTAGTAGTATTTTGTGAACATCTCACTAGGCGAACCTGTGCTGAGGTGTTCCCATGTTTGGGATTAAGTGCTATTCTGTCAAGATAAGTAGAAACACCGTATTCTCCTTGATGTTGTCAAGATGGGCACTGTGGGTCGACCCATGGTGGCAGTATCGTATAAATAACATAAAGTTTTTTTTTTACATGAGCTACACACAGGAGGCCCTGAGGAAAATAATTTCCCTCAGGGCCTATGTCATCTTTGGGAATGCTTATGGAGGGTTTTTTAAGGAAAGGAGGGAGAGGAGAGTTCTGGGAAGGAAAAGGGTATAGGGGGTGAGTAGGAATCTGGGGTTCAGTGTGTTCAGGTCATCCGCCTCCAAGACCTAAACAAACCTCGCCTCCAAGACCTAAACAAACCTCACCCCATGAACCCGGGCACCCCTGCTAAATCACCAAACGTAGCGAACCGCTTGGGGTGACCTATGGCAGAGGTGTTGGTTATCCAATAAAGGTTCCCGGGGCGGCGGTACCCCTTCCCGCCTCCCAAATTAGTTGCAGTAGGATCTATATACAGTTGTTTTTAGCATCTACATGATGTGTAAGATAAATAATTGTCTTGATAAATAGGTAGGTGTATTTTTCTATGGACCATACGCCACTGGTATAAAATATTGTGGTAATGTTTTATGTCCCATGTATACAAGAGATTCAAATAGAACTTTGTTGCATAATTTGCAGTCATTTTACGCAAAGCTAATTTTTAAGGTAACAATAAGCTCTCTACAAAATTATTCTATTTACAATCAACTCCTAGATTTGCAAACAAACGCGAATGTATGAATGTACGATATACCAGACTTTGCTCGATTCTACTTGCTAATAAGCTACCTTTATTTTACATATTTTTATTTTGCGCAAATATAATGTTAATGCCCACATTATTTGTTTGGTTGTAACACATATTTGTATCATATACCTATGTATATACTAGCTTTTATCATACAAACTTCACATTTTTTTATGTTAGGTCTTATATAAACCTCCCATATTATTTAAATATTGCTTAACTATTTTATTTCTGTTATTTTTAACATACTGATATCCTCCTGTGAACCATTGTATCATGTATCACTTGAATGTAAAAGCCAAATGTATGGCGTTTAAATAAATAAATAAATAATTTAAAATAAAACAATAACTTTGTAAACACCACTTTTATAAAAGTGGTGTTTACAAAGTTATTGTTTTATTTTAAATTATAATGTCACATCACAAAGTAACTGCTTCATATGAACAAAAAATAAATAATTATCTAAATAAATAATTAAATAAATAATTGAAATTACATAGTTTAATGGATAGGGTTTTGAAGAGAAAAAAAACGTTAAAATTTTGATGCCAAGCCAATTTTACCCAAAATATCAGATGAAACCTTGTTGTTCCAAGGGTTTGGGTATATCGGTATGGGTAGGTTTAGGTAGGGCAAGTGTTGGTTTTCCATTCAAGTACGCTTACACGGGGAGAGAGAGAAGAAATCCGGATTAACGTCGGGGGAACAATCACCTCGCGTCCAACTTGGCCAGGGCTGGGAACTGGGAAGTAGGTACACCAAAATAAAATAAATAAATAATTGAGTGGATTTTTCGTCGGTTCCATGATAAAACGGTGCATCGAAAAAAATTGAATAAAATAACAAAGAAACAAGAAACCTAACCTAGCCGCACCTTACCCTTTTTTATATTCACTGCACACAAGAGGGCCTTAGGAAAATAATTTCCCTCAGGACCTGTGTCATCTTTGGAGATGCTGTGTGGAGGGTCTTTTTGAGAGGAGGAAGGGAAGACAGCCGAGTGGTTGAACTTGTGACAAATGTCAATTATGACTCCGTATGGCAGCTAGCTCCACACGGGAGGCCCTGAAGAAAATAATTTCTCTCAGGGTATATGTCATCTTTGGGGATGCTGTGTGGGGCTATTTTTAGGGAGGGGAAGGAGAGGAAGTTCTGGGAAGTAAAGGGGTATTGGGAGATGGGTAGGAATCTAGGGATCAATATGTCCAGGATGGACGTATGAATCCATCCTTCCAACTGCGGTGCAAGGCGATGGGTCGAGAGTGAGAGACCAGCTGAAGAAGTCTTAGTTAGGTCTCAGTCTAAGTTGGGTATGTTGTGAGACTGAAGGTAGTGTGGAGGGAGATGGGGAAGAGGAAGGTGGGAAGGAGGAAGGTGGGAAGGAGGAAGGTGTGAACCAACTGATACTATTGATAATGGAATACAACAGTGGCATGTAATATCTATTAGAGTGAGGGTGACAACCCTGGGCGCCAGGGTTCGCCAACCTTGGCGCAGCTTATCTAAAGCCAACCTCTGAAACACCACATAAACAGGGCGCGATAAGGGCTCGGCGACAGATTTACGGCCGCCACCACCACGCCGAGCTCCGACCTGCCCACTGTGCCACGGTGTCCCTGCTCCACACCCGCCACCTCACAGTTACAGGTGCAGTTATCGCTGAGAACATCGTTGTAACATCTAACTCTCTTTTAAATTAAAACACAGAGAATTTTATTTATTTATTTGTAAGAAATAAACAGCTTTTGGATATACATAGAAGGTGGAGCAAAAAAGCTAATGCCAATGTTGGTTAGAAATTCAATTTTGTAGGCGGGTAACCAACACCTCTGCCATAGGTCAACAAGTGGTCCGCTACTTTGGAGACTTGGGAGAAGTCCCCGGAATCATGAGGTGAGATTTGTCGGGATATTGGCGGCAGATGCGTCTGCCCATTGCGTGGCAGGCCAGATCGGGAGGGATTGGTTAAGGGAGACCTTTTGACCTTTCCAGAAAAACAACAATGGAACAACGCCTTGCACCGCAGTTGGGGAGATTGATTCATACGTCCGTCACTTCTGGACACACAGATTCCCAGATTTCTACCTACCCCCTCATAACTTTTTCCTTTCCAAACACAACAAAGTTTTATCTGTTTATTTTAGTATTTTATGCGAATAAGCCGATCTAAGTATGTGCCTGTCTCGACACTGGTATTTCCTAATGAGTCAGGCATCGAAAAGCCCAATGTCAATATTATACTTTATATAGATAAATAAATATTTTTTTTTTTTAAACTAGTAGTTTTGTTAACAGCATGCCTGGCGTGTACTACATATATAATAATGTTGAAAAACGTTTTTAACAAAATCCAAAAAAACACAAATATATCGCGATTGAAAAAAAATATCTTTACTAAACCATCAAAACGGCTTGAAACGGAAAGCAATTCCGACGGAGCTTTCAGCGGCAGGACGGACTAATTCAATTGTAAAACTAGAAATATAACCTTGGCAAGCTTTAGCAGACTATATGACAAGCTTCAGCAAGCTTTGCCATAAACACGAGATCCACGAGGAATATTGGTTCATCTTTAAACTAGAATTTACTACCAGATTCGTCCTAGTTTCAACACTACAAAACAGGTTCTTCCTTTATATTGCGTGTCTGCTATGATTTATACCTACTTATGAGTTCAATTTTGAAAATTAAAAGTTTATTTTACTTGAATAATTTTACGCATTACGCAGGAATATCATTACATCATGCATCATTGCACCGACAAGCTAGTTCATTTGAGCTAGTTCGTATATAGTGTATTATATATCACCATTTTTTAAGCATTAATAATTTGTATTTTTTATATTTTATTTTTTATTTTATTTTTAGTTTTAGTGATTTATAATCTCCATTTAAGCAAATGACACCTAAACCACATTTAGACAAATTTCAGGTAAACTTTTAACTGGTCGCAGGGTTTGCCCTGCGGATATTAAAACAGCATTTTATAAAACAAACAGTTTTTAATGCGTTCATTTTAAAAAAATCTGCGGATTTTTTATCCGAAAATTAACTTGTCGCAGTAGGTACCCAAAAACGAAATATTTTTTGAAATGACATGTTTAATATCAAAATAATAACAATTCACTAAATAAACAAATATGAAATATAAAGATTGTTTAGTTTTTAATCGGCACGCCAAAATTATAATTTATTTTTTTATGATAAGAAACCAAGAAGTTAATGATTTATGAGACGAAAAAGAGCATTTGCAATCACTGTGCGCCGGTGCACAATCAGGAACTACAGCAAACTCGCGCCCAACATCTATACATAGTTGACATTTTTTGTCACGTGAGAACGGCGCGTTGCTAGGACCCGTTCTTGAGTTCAACAGCTCGAATATGGAACGATTTTCCGGCCTCTGTGTTTCCTCCCTCCTACGACACGGGTTTCTTCGAGACACAGGTTCATGACATAGGCCCTGAGGGAAATTATTTTCCTCAGGGCCTCCTGTATGGAGTTAATGTAAAAAAAATATCGAAAGTGTATCTATAAATGTAGACTTGTAGACAATCCCATTTTTCAAGTCTAATAACTATTCGACCTGTAATAAAAAGAGAGGATACATCGGAGCTCTCGGTGGCAGGACCATTATCTCGTGACTTGGAGTGTGCTCCGGATTTAAGATCAAAACTGTAAATAGTATCAAAGCTGATAAGACTTATTGTCGAACTTAATACTAAGAACTTCCGAACCTCAAGACATAATATGTACATTCTGCTAAGTCCCAAAGTCCTTATCTGCGCACGTTCCGGCTTTACAGTCAAAACCACCTCCACCCAGGTCAGGAGTCAGGACACTAAATCAAATCAGCCTCTTATTTATAAAAGATCCTCGGAATATTTTCACAAATTATGAATAACGTTAAAAATGTGTGTAGTTAATTTTTCTCAATCTGATCGTAGAATGTCTAATTTAAATATTTTCATTCGTAATTATTAATTTAAAAGACGATCTAAAACCGCAAAACGATCACAAACGATTTCAACTGGCTATAACGTCATTAAGGGGATCCACTAGTACAGGAAAAAATCGAAATCGGAATTCACGCCCTTTTATGGGAGGAGTTTAAAAATACTTGAGAAAAAGCTTTTGGAAAGGTTGGAAAAGATATTTGAGTTTTTTTTTACATGTTGATTTCGTAAAGGCCTGTAAAAAACAAATTCCTATTTTATGCATTGTTTATTGTAATAAAACGGAATTTTTAAATTGATTTCACGAAAACAAGCAGGGCGGACCCTAACACGTTGTTTCTTCGCTCCGTTCGGAGGAGTAATGAAGGAAGAATGGGGCGGCTGCCAGTCGTTCTTCGGTGGACGGTATAAGGTTCACTTTGATATAACAAATTCGTCGACTGCCGTATTGTCGCCGTGATGTCAAAAATACCAACGCGAAAATGCATATTATATTTTATTTTGTGAGGTTCGGGCGTAAATATCATTTTTTTTCGCGATAATTATATAAGAAACTGAATTTTCCACATTATGCAATAAAACCATATCCGAAAAAGTGTTTATAAGTAGGAGAGTTTTCAGTTGAAAATGTTTTTTATAGACCTAATACTTTATTTTTTTCTAAGCTTATTAAAAGACTTATTAAAAAAATGGCCGATATTTTTAAGGGCCAAGGTATGTTGTACACGCAGTATTTAATTGAAGCATCTATAATACTTCTAAGCGGTCAAATTTTCAAAACAAAAACATACGTTTTTGTATGATTTTGCATTATTTAGTATGGCTTCATCTTAAGACACAGAAAACGCCAATGTCTGGCAAGACGAAGGTCGCCTACGTGACGTCAACGCCGCCAAATTCAAAAACAAAAACGAAAACGTCGTTTGGCAGCAAATAATCACTACATTTAATTTTTAGTTGCTTTTGTGGATTAACTTTTTTTGATTTGAGCTTTTATTTTCGAGTAAATCGTAACCGAGGTTGGAATTTTTAATATCAAAGTCATAAAAATTGGTCTCTAGCTTTTTTTTAGATTAGCTCTTCACAGGAGGCCCTGAGGCAAAAAAAATGCCTACGTCATCATTTGGGATGCTGTATGGAGGTTCTTTTAAGTTCTTAAGGAGAGGAAGATCTGAGAAGGAAAAGGGTGTGAGGGGTGGCCAAGAATCTGGGGTCAATGAGTCCAGGAGTGACGGACGTATAAATATATTCCTCCCACTGCGATGCAAGAGGATGGATCGCTAGAGTCTAGCTGGAGAGGCCTAGTTTAGGTCTCCTTAAAACAGTCTCTCCCGATCCGGCCCGCACGCAGCAGGCCCGCACAAACGCATTCGCCGCCAAGACCTAGTCAAACCTCACCGTGCACCACAGTCCCCAAATAGTAAACCACTTGGGGTGACTTATAGCAGGGGTGTTGGTTATCCAATAAATGGTTCCCGGGGCGGCGGTGCCGTACCCGCCTCTCAAATTGAGAATAGTATGTGGGCGCTAGTGGGTTAATATCAGCTGTTTAATATCTTCTAAAATGCGTCGAAGTGTAGACCCGACCTCATTTTAAAATTTTATTTCTTTTAACGGCTGAAAAAATTTAAAAAAATATAAATATGAAAACGATCAGATAGAAAGAAAGTTTTTTTATTGGGTTTTCTATGTGGTGTAGATTCATCAGTTTCCCGGGTTTTATAGGAAGATCTTATAATAAGAGGCCGATTTGATACAGTGTCCTGGCCTGGCTCGAGGTGGTCTCGGTCCAGCCTTCCGTAGATAGTCCCGAATGGAGGTCGGCCAGCATAATCCCTTTGGAGGTGGACGGACCCGTCTCGGATCAGCCTCGCCGCTGGTGTTGTTGTCGGATAACCGGAAAGTCGGCTTGGGTAGATGTATGTACGCGGCTTTTAATCCCGCCCACGTTTATCGTTGATCTCGCATCGGTTTGTTGCAAAGTCATGCCCAGTTAGGTGAAGGGCTAGACCAGTTGGTCAAAGAATGTAGCCAACCCAGTGATCAGTAGATAGTAGATACACTCGATATCGCACTGGTGGAAGACTACAATTTAGAATTTGCTAGAATTGGTGACGAAATCTGAATAGCCAGGCACTTCCCAACCTTACTCTTTCTCATAATCTTACTCTCCAGTATTTCAACCTCACAACATTTATTATAAAATTCTACACAAAAATATTTATTATAAAGGTTTTTAAATGTTGAATGAACTAACTCCCTGTTAATGTTAAGGAAGCTAAAAGTTTGCAGTTTTTCGTGGGTTTTAGAATAAATATATACTTGAAACATAATGTTAAAAAACTAATTGAAATATATTAAAAAAAAAAAACAAAACAAACCCCAATAATTGGGAAAACCATAGTCAAATTAAAATTACGTTGAGCGTAAGTAAATTTTATGCGATTATTTTGTGTAATTATCCAATTTATTAATTTAAATTAAGCGATCTGGTGAAAGAACATAGTTCAGAATCGAGACATTGCTCGTAATGTCTTTAACCGTATATGGTGACTAGATCTGAGTAGCCAGGTACTTCGCCACCTTCATCAACCCCGTCTTCTTCCCTTCACCACTACCTTCAGCCTCACAACATACCCTAATTGGGGTGCCATAGTCTCACTGGCTCCGAGCAGTTGGGACTCTCGTGCGGTATTCATATAAACATAATAAAGCACTTACTGCCAAAAAAATAAAACAAGAAGCCATACGATTTGCTCCATATTGTTCAATCATACGAAAAAAAGAGTGTTAAAATGTAGAGCGAAGTCGGGTAGTAAAATTAGTAATGTACATATAACAAAAGAAACACAAAACACAGTAGAACGGCGGCATAAAAACACAAAGAGCGCATAAAACCAAAAATCGTGACACAAACACCCGGGAATTTGAATCTTACAGGTTTTCTCCGAGAAGAACTTGAATTAAGGGTAGTCACACCTGATGATTCGTTTTTTAACACAAGAGAAAATCAACATCAATGAGGTAACGAGAGTTGTACCATGGATCGTAACACGAAATGAGATGACATATTCTGAACAAACATATTATATATGTACATCATAAATTAGTGGTGTTGTAGATAGATGATAACAAACTTTTTTTTTTTCAAAGGGGGTCAGGGTCATCCCGGGTAAAGGCTCTTTTTTGGTTTTTTGGGAATTTTTTTGGCGAACAAAATAAACGTTCAACTCCGAACTTTTCACTACATGTTTATTCATATTTTGAGAAAACTTTACAATTTTTTCAGCCCGAAATTTTTGCTCGTTGCTGAAGTACATGGCAACTTAGCCGAGGGGATCAATGACAGTAGTTCCTCGGAGCATCCTCCCCTGTAATACCGGTAAAACAACGACAGCATACAGCATATCTACCTGACGCCTAAGCTCTAAAAATTTCAATCCGTTTGTTAAGACAAAGGAATCTATTTAAACGGACCGCTCATTTCTGCAGAGTCAAGGGTATTAAAGTACTATTAAAGTATTTGCGGGTCCTGTACAGTATTTAAAAAAAAAAGCTCATTTCTGCAGAGTCAAGGGTATTAAAGTACTATTAAAGTATTTGCGGGTCCTGTACAGTACTCCCAGCTTCTGAGAGGCTAACTTCGATAGAGTCCAAGCCCAGTAGCTCAGCTAAAATATATATTTCTTCAAACACAGCAAACTTAGTTGTGGCACCATTAATTAAAAATAATAAACATTTCGTTTTAACTACTTGGTTGGGTTAGAATGAAAGGTTAGATTATTTTTGGTGTTTTGAAACAACATACATGTTTAGTGGGACACGTAATCTGCGTTTCCTTAAAACTAAGTTACAAATATGAAGGAATGAGGGGAGGGTTACAGTGGAAAAAAATTTAGCAGAGGATCATTCAGAAAGGTTTTCTGATTATTGATAAAAATATAAATTCTTCTTTGCACTTTTTCATCATTAAAATTTCCAGTTTATCTTTATGTAAAATGAATGTATTCGTGTTTAGTGACCAGATCTGAATAGGCAGGTATTTCCCCTCAGCCGTCTCCACCCACTCGCCTCAACCTCGCAGCAACATACCCAAATTGGGTATTTTTGGCCATATTCGGCCATGGTCCCAAAGGTTTTGGGCAGTCGAGATGAAATAACAATTTAAAAATTGCGTCTCTTATAATATGAAAAAAGGGAAGCGAAGACAAAGGAGCTATCAGCGGAATGCTTTTAGCCTTTATTCTGTTCTAGTGTGAAATGGTATTCCTAGATCCCAAGAAAACCCACTTCCAAAATGGCTAGGTAGCATTATATATACATTTTATACGATAGAAAATTGGATTCTTTGATAGTCTTGTTATTGGAAAATGTATTACGAAGCATGTTTGCCTGATCAATAGGGAAACCTAGTACATAATATTGTGATAGTTTGCAGGATGAAAGGTGTTGAAAACATAAATTAAATTATCCTTACTAAGGATCAACACCCTTCCGAGAAGTTTACGGATAGATGTATTATGTCGAGGAGTTTAAGTATGTGGAATGTGGACGCACGATAAAAAGAAAAGCCTGGTATTTTTTTAGTATATTTAACAACAGAGCTTAAGAAAGAGTCGCAGAAATAAGAGATCTTGTCAAATCCACCAAATTATGAATAGAGGTATGAAGAAACTAAGCTTCATAACAAACAAAAACTTTAATTCCGTACAAGCCATTAATAGATACATGTCTCCAGTTAGAAGCCTAATTGAATACAACTCAGTAGTTTGGTCTCCCTCTTAGAAAATTCATATTATAAATTTTCAATTTAAAATAAAATAAAAAGCATAAAAAATGTCACCGGCGATTAAAAATGCTTTTACATTTTTTACTCCAAATACTAAATCACTAGTTAAAGTATGTTAAGTACGTTCCTTAAGACCCTGTATAAATATACGTCCGCAAATAACAGCCGTGATAATCGCAAAAGTTTAACAGCTCAAGAAGTCTGAAAGAAGAAGAAAGTCTGCTGTAGACAAAGAAAGATCCTTGCATCGACGATTAGAACTTTTATATATATCTACAATATTTTTAATGGAATCAAGACCACCTATCACTGGACTCTCTGCAAAATGTTGAATTCAATTTCTGCAATAATATTTTCTGCCAATACAAAAATAAGCTACTCAACCTTTTTTTCTTCTTCTTCGATGGCGCTACAGCCCATATCGAGCCTTGGCCTCCTGCAACAGTCGCCTCCAACTCCTCCTGTCCTCAGCGGCTGACTTCCAGTTTGGTACCTGGAGAAGCTGTGCTGCATCCCCTCTTACCTCGTCTTCCCACCTCAGTCTGGGTCTTCCCACTTTTCTCTTTCCACCTGGGTGTCCAGTCAAAATTATTTTTGGGACGCGTGTATCCGGCATTCTCTGTACATGCCCAGCCCATCTCAGCCTGAGGAGTCTCATATGTGCTGAGATGCTAGGGGCCTTATATATGTCATACAATTCTGTATTGTGCCGGATGCGCCACTGTTCGCCCTCTTTCACGGGTCCACATATTCTTCTCAGCACTTTTCTTTCAAAAGTATCCAGCATTTCAGCCATCTTTGCCGTCAGTGTCAGCGCCTCACATCCATATGCCAATACCGTTCTCACAATGGTCTTATATATGGTTATTTTGGTTTTTCTGTGGACACTACGTGACTTAAACACTGGCAGCAAAGAAAAGTATGTTTTGTTGGCTGCTGTGATTCTCCTTCTGATTTCTGCTGGGTCCTCATTGTTCTCTGTTAGACTGGAGCCCAGGTAGGTGAATTGATCGACCACTTCGTATGAGTAGTTGTCTTTAAATTGTGCACTACTTCTTCTTCTGTGTGAAGGGTTCCTGCTCTGTACCATCATTTTCGTTTTATCAACATTAACCCGCAGTCCTACTTCTCGTGCCGCTGTTTCTAAAGGGTCGAAGACCTCCTTAATGGCTGAGATTGATCTTCCGATAATGTTGATGTCATCCGCATATCCGACAACTTGACTGCTCTTGAAACAAATATTGGAGCCAGTGTCTATTAGCGTTTTTCTTATTACATATTCGAGCACAATGTTGAAGAGAGTGGGAGCCAGACCATCCCCCTGTTTTAGTCCCTGCGATACCGTGAATTCTTCCGACAGTTCTCCGTCTATTTTGACCTGACATCTTGAGTCTGACATTGTGGCCTTGATGAGCCTAACCAATTTAGGTGGGATCTGGAATTGAAGTAGTATGTCATATAGACACTCCCGATCTATGCTATCATATGCTTGCTTGAAATCTATGAATAGTTGATGTACATCTATATCAAACTCCCAGCACTTTGCCAAGATCTGTCTGACGGTGAACAATTGGTCTGTTGTGGATCTACCTGTGCGGAAGCCTGCTTGATACTCTCCCAGCAGGTTTTCTGCATACTTATCAATTCTTTGTTTCAGTATCATGGTGTAGATTTTATATGCTGTGCATAGAAGTGAAATGCCTCTATGATTTTCGCATTTTAATTTGTCACCTTTTTTGTGAATTGGGCATATTATGCTTATTTGCCATTCCTCTGGGATTTTTTCCAATTTCCATATTTTTGTTATTAAACTAAGTAGCAGATTTTTCAGGTGCTCATTTCCATATTTGAACAACTCTGCCGGCAGGTTGTCTTTCCCAGGTGATTTGTTGTTTTTAAGTCTCTTTAGTGCAGCATTTATTTCTGACATTGTTGGTGGGTTCGCTGATTCTTCATTACTTGATTCAGTGGGGATGTTAGTAGGGTGGCTTCTCAGGTCGCTATTAGGGTTAAGAAGTTTATAGAAGTACCTTTTTTTAAATAAATTCAATTATGTCCAAATTGATTCGGATCTTTAAAATTCCAACTGAAAGCTTTATTGCCGGTATTGTTAATATCATTGCAAGAGCAGTGAGCAGTATTAATTTCAATTCAACTTGTACTCAGAAGATTGCTTCTGTTGCCGTAATGCCATTAGCAGTGTTCTGGGTTAGAAGGAAGCTATCGCCTGGCCTACATACATAGGATTCGAATTATTCCACATCATTCCACTCGTATGACTGCTAGCCCCATCTCTGTGAAACATACATACAGACACACAGACACCTTAACGATTTTTACTGTTTCCTTCATTTTCCATCATTCTACACAAAATATATCATATTATGATCATTGTTCATTAGGGTGGGTTCTTAATGTATGGAGCTTTTCGTAATATATATTTATTTGTTCATATGAAACAGATACTTTGTGATGTGACATTATAATCTACTATCTACTACACTATATAAAGAGGTAATATTTGTTTGTGTGTTTGTTTGTTTGCATCGAATAGGCTCCGAAACTACTGAACCGATTTGAAAAATTCTTTCGCTCTTGGGAAGCTACACTATCCCTGGGTGACATAGGCTATAATATAAATATATTTTTTAAATAGGCATCCTTACTAAAACTTCAATAATGTAACCCAGGGTGTAAAAAAAATACCTAAAATATTCTTTAAATCGCGTGCGCTGCGAAAACTATTGATGATAGAATATAATAATATACTACGACTTTATAGAACACATCATTATTTACAAAAAAGGTCGGGACAGCATATGTCTAACTATTATGGTTATGCCACAATAAGTATTCTTTTATTTTAAAAATTTAATTTAAATATCACCGCTTGAAAAGGCTCTTTATTTGTATCTTGGTTTTAATCCTTATCAAAATAAATTAATTCATATTCAAGACAGCTTCAATACCTTTATTTAACTTTTTGAATTTTTCAATTCGGATATTTAATTAGAAAGATATCACGAGTTTAAAATTGTTAGTATTAGAAAAAAGTTTCGGCTACGGGCCGGGCGGGAGAGGAGTCAAGAAATGCAGTGCCAGGGGGGTTGGCGGGACGGGGGAGCGGGAGAGCGGTGGTGGGGAAGGTGGAAGTGGAACGCTGGAGGGGAACGCACGGGAAAGGATATGCAAGGAATAACATTTTATTTATTTGAATATGGCATATATTATAAAAGAAAGTCCAAAAAAACGTGCAGCTCGCAAAAACTCAGAAACGAGTCCCGGTTCGATCAAGGGAGTTATATAGTGTGGTAGATCTCTATCCCCCATAGGGAATAAGGGTATCCGTTTTTACCTAAAGGGCGTGCTTTTAAATATATAAGGGCTGAAAGTTTCGCCCTCTTGAAATTTCTAGAACAGTCTTCCGGAAAGTTCTAGAAGGTTCCATAGAGCTGTAGAAAGTTGTGGAAGGAGTGGCGGAGTATATCGAGGAATGATCAGGAATAGGGAATCGGGAACATCATTGTGCAACATTCCAGAACACTATCTTATTGTCCTGAGCGAAGCCGGGTAACCCAGCTAGTTTAAAATAAAACAATAACTTTGTAAACACCACTTTTATTTTTTATACTTTATGCCGTATTATACTGCCCTGCAGAAGCTACGGTTGTAGAGATACCCGGTCGGCATAAACTATAAAAAATAAAAGTGGTGTTTACAAAGTTATTGTTTTATTTTAAATTAAAATATATTTATTTCTTCATCTTCGACAGTTTGTATTTATCAGAATGTACATATATGTAGAACAGCGCTAAAATAAAATCAATTGTGGACTTCCTCCTTGTGACTTTACAACAAATTATAAAAGAGAGTATCGCTCCCGAAACATGTCGGTTTTATAGACATTAAAAGTGGTTAAAACAAAGTAATCTTTTAATTTTAAAGTCAGGATAATATCAAATAAAAAATATTATTAAAAAAATTTATAAGAAAATTTTACGAGATTTTAATTTAATTTTAAGTAGACCAAATGTATTTTAAGAGCTTATTTGTTGCCCTCGCCGCCCTTTGCAGCATCTCACCACCTCTTAACAGTTCTTCCCCGCCATTTTTTTCCCCGCGGCCACCACCTTGATCTTTCCAACGCACCTCCCGGAAACTGCGCCGAAAACTTTCCCGCCCATTTTGGAAATCAATGATTTAAAAAAAAAACATATTTTTTCTTCTAAAACAGCATTAAAAAGAATTATTAACAACATGTTTTTTGTTGTTAATAGTTCTTTTTTTTTGATGTTTTGACAGTTGGCCTGATTTTATGAAAATATAAAACATTTTTTTCAAACAATACTTTTTCCAAGAATCTGACTAAAATCTCAGCTGATGTTCAAAATTTTTAAAAAAGCTTTCGAACGCCCAACTCTAATGTTCGTAAATGTTTAAGCTGTGTTCTCACTCGAAGCTTGCTCCGGATAAAATCTACACAATCTCATGTAATTCAAGCCGGTATTAGGAAATATACACTGGTATCTACTTGGATATAATATATACGTAGGTACTAGGTACTGGTACCACTTGGAAATGTGTACCGGGCCTGAAGTGGGTTTGCTAAGCGTACACAACATGCATAAATCCGTGTTGACTCGCGCTCAAGGAAAATTTTCAACATAGCTAGATTATAAACGGTTTTCTCCATTAAGCTCCCATCCCCGAATACTTGAATAATTCCCTTGGTAATGGAAATATAAATAACGTACGTGAAAAACGTACAAAAAAAATCAAACAAATCCTCCGTAAAGATTAATCTCCTCATATTGCAGTCACCATCGCTTTGCAAATAATTTTTAATAAACTCTAAACAATATTATTTTTTCTACAACTATTTTTGGCCCGAGCTCTGTATGCTAGTACATCAAAAGTAAAAAAAGACAAGCAATATAAATGTCGCTTTTTGTATTTGATAATATTACGAGAGTTGGGAAGGCTGTCAGAGATATTGAAAGAAGGGTTAAATGTAGATAACTCCATTAACGGAGGACTGAATGCCGTTAGTGCTAGCAAAAAACTGCCCAAAGAAGAGAAGCTAGCAGTCCACAATGGAGTGCTGGTATCTACACTGATTTATAACAGTGAGGTATGGAACTGGCAGAGGAAGGATGAATGTAGATTGAAGGCTGTAGAAATGTCAAATGAGATCCCTGAGGAGAAGGTGTGGTAAATAATAAATAATACCAGGCTGATGTAAGCGTAATGAGTACGATTAAGAAAAGGGACGTAGACGTAATGTTTTTTTTATGAGCTCCACACAGGAGGCCCTGAGGAAAATCATTTCCCTTACGGCTTTTGATTCTGTGTGGAGGGTTTTTTTAAGGAAAGGAAGGAGAGGAGGGTTCTGGGAAGGAAAAGGGTTTAAGGGGTGGGTAGGAATCTTGGGGTCAGTGTGTTCTGGTCATCCGCCTCCAAGTCCTAGAAAAACCTCACCCCATGAACCCGGGCACCCCTGCTAAATCACCAAACGTAGCGAACCACTTGGGGTGGCAGAGGTGTTGGTTCTCCAATAAAGGTTCCCGGGGCAGCGGTATCCATTCCCGCGTCCCAAATTAAATGTGGTGCGTATGAACAAAGACATGAGTGTAAGGAAAGTAAATTACGCAAATGTGAATTGTAGAAGATATTGGGGACGCCCGAAGAAGACATGGCACAATCAAGTGAATCAGATATTTGAGGCAGGCTATGTCAAGAGTCAAGAGTGGAGAAAAGTACGTATGAGACGATATATGAATGTAAAAGAGGCAAGAATTGTGTGCCAAGACCGATTTGTTTGGCGGTCTTTCCGCTCTGCCTACCCCTGCAGAGAAACGGCGTGATGATTAGTTAGTTAGTTAATTTTTTAACTTTTTAATTTTGTCTATTCACGATTGTATGATACCGCATCATGAATAAACAAAATTTATTTGCTCACACCAGGTTTCGAACCCGCGACCCCGGGGTGGTCGAATCGAAGCACCTGACAAAAATATAAGTAACAATGGATTTTTCAGCGGCACAAACGCAACGCACAATCTATAATTCATAGGAGATAAGGAAGATTCATCAATCATAAATAAATTCCAACCTAATAATATAATGTTTGATATCATTCCCGTGCGCCATAGATTTTATATTAGATATCAAAATCATGGCGGGGGAATACGGAACAAAGAAAGTCGAGATGAAATATCACATCATCTGTCACAGATAACTGTTTTTCCTTTGGTTAGTTACAATCAAAACCACCTCAACCCAGGCCGTGTCACTGAATCAAGTCGATTATAAGTGATTTTATCTTATATAACTTTATCCTTTTCTCTTAAAAGAAATACAAACATTCACAAATTATGAATAACCTGACAATAATTGAAAACTTCTACTTCTATCATTATAAGCAGGAAATCAATAGAAGGTAGAATGGGTTATAAGGTTGTCTCCTACAACGAAATTTTATGTTATTTACAAATATATCACATTAATTAATAAAGCATGTTGAGGTCGGAGCTCTGTGATTTTTCAAATATGTAGGAACGTACATCTATTCGAATTTAGAATTTGTTTTGTTTAGTGAATTAAATGGAATCTTGGGAGCCGAAATTAACCCAATTTTCCGATATCCAATCGAGCTGAAACTCGGTAGGTAGAGTCGTTGCGTTCTGTCAACATGATGTGGCACTCGTGCACAAACTCACGCACATATACCATTTTCATTTTCACAAAAAAATTTACAGCAGTAACACGCGAAATAAATGACGGTACAATCCAATTAGGATTTGGCTTAAGTGTTAGCTGTGTTCACTAATTTGAGTCAGTACCTGGAGAGAAAGATTCAAACAAAAAACTATATATAAATACATTTCTTCGAAATTAGCTGTTAGCTGGCCTAAGAGATGGCGCAACGAGATCGAAGATTGAAAGGTTCCACGACAACTCAACAAAGTGGCATTTCAAGGGTCGTTAAAAGTGAAGAAAAAAAATAGTCATTAACACAACCTATTTAACCAAGTATTTTTTCCATCACTTTTAACGACTTTTCAAAAGAGTGATGATTTAGTTTTCCGGTGACCAACAAATTCAATGAAAACATAAGTAAACAATTTTTTTCATGTAAAAATATTACTTCTGATATATTTTTATTAAGATTATTATTTTTTAAATTTCATTTGATTGTAAACCATATGCAACAACCATTGTTAATTACTAAACCTAGTGTAAATTGTAACCAATACAAGTATCCAATGTAAAAGCCCTATGGGCGCATGAAATATTAAATAAATAAAAATAACTAATTATCTAATAGAAATAAGAGGCCGACTTGATTCAGTGTCCTGGCCTGGATTTATGTGGTTTTGGTGCCGCGACTCTGGTAATGTAATAAAGGCCCCCGCAATTATGACTGCGGAATCATAAAGCGAACGCCTTACCACGGTTGCCGGGGCGGCTACCAACTACTAGCTAAATACTGTCGCATCCGGAATCGGATCGCCATTTGAATACGATGACCCGTTGTGTGAAGAATTACGGTCACTTCGTTACTTTTACTCCAAATATAAAGCAGTAGACATGATCCTGAGATGTCTGAATATAATTAACATGTTAAATTTGAAGGTTAACTTATCTTTGTATGGTGGAGGAAAGCTAGTGAGGTCAAAATGAAATGCTTAGGTTATTCATTCAGTCGACGGCAATCAGGACTCACTTGGTTCAGCACAAATGTGCCTAGTGATGGGAAAATTCCCGGGAATTTATTTATGGCGAATATTCCCGAAATGGGGAATGTTGCGGGATTTTTTTTTATCTAAAAGGTAAAATCTCCATGAGGTTGTCTCCTAAAATGAAATTTCATGTTATTTACTAATGTAGCATATTAATTTTTGAGTAGCCATTTTTGCAAAAAATCTCCTCTTAGGCGCTGTGATAAAGGTGACATTCGCCTAAGAAATGTTCTGTGGTTGCATTTTTTAATGTGAATACCGCAAAATAGTCCCAACTTCTACCAACCTCCCGAAGCTAGTGAGACGTCATTCCCAAATGAACTATAATAATAATTAGATAATTCGTAGAGCGCCATTTTTTGTGAAAAATCACCTCAAGGACACTATAATTTAATTTCATTGTAGCTCCTTGTGTCACTTCTCAACCAAATGCCACAACTAACTTATTCTCTCTCTTTTATTTTATCTTATGTACAACTATGATATTGTGACATGTCATGTAATCTGTGTTTATGGTATATTTATACCGTTAATGTTAATAAATAAATAAATAACATACAATGTATTATTTGTAAGAATGCCCTTGCGCACGCCGGAATTTGAACTCGGATTGCTAGTTGAGAGCCTTACCCCTCGACCACGGAGACCTTCATCTCCACATACACGCAATGCAGAACCCTTAGACCCCTTTTGTGCATATTGCCTGTTAGCTAATCAGTAATAACTTCGTTAGTTATAAGTAGGTAGGAGACTATAATAATGTTTTCGCCTTGATTATTGGCAAGTCTACTACTCGTATGTATAAAAGTGCTGCCACGTGACCACTTCACTGAGGTACTGAGGTATCCAACCAGGTCAATAACGGGACAGACTGTCTGCAGAGATCAAAACACCAAAGGAACAAAACCGTGTACCTTACTTTGCCTCTTAAGGGGTAACTTTGCAATATAGGTACATATTAGAAAAAAATAATAATAATTACGGGAAAATTAGGCGAAGTGGATCGGGTTTAAGTTTTTATATTTTCACAATTATAAACCATTTAAGCTTTTTTACTGGTAGGAGTCTAAAGTTTGATAGATAAAATCAAAGAACACGAGTTCACCATCATCTTCATAGCCCGCGACAATCTAAATAACTAATTGTGTAAAAATGTAAGCAAATAATAACTTATAAAATATAAGCTTTTTAAGGTAATTTCATAAAAAAGTCTCTAATCCTAAAGAGCCCTAAATTCTTCAGTCTATTAACATAAATATCAACACTGCGTTTGCCACTAATCTTCTCGTAATTGCAATCAATGAAGGGTAGCAAAAGTAAAATCATGCAATTTCCAGTGTTTTTTAAATAATATAAAGTCCTGTGTGTGTAAACTCGTATCTTCTCTAGAAATAAACTTTCTAATAAAGTGTGTTTATCAGAAGTGACCTGCCAGGTAAGTGTGGTTTCTGTATCTGTTTGTAAATAATACAATTGGATAGAGCCTAAGAACTCATAATAAATTGTAGTCGTACAGCGTCTTGAGGTGATTTTTCTCAAAAACGGCGCCTAACAAATTATCCAATTATTATTATGATCAAACGGAGAAACGAGTACCAGATGGAAGAATATAATATAACGCGCAAGGGAATGGTGTCGGGTCATGCCAAAAGTGGATATAAAATAAGATTAATAATGTTCAAGAAGCAAGAAGTGTGTGCAAGATAGAATTGCGGCATAATTGATACATTAATTCGCTGACACGTTGGCAGTTTAGCGAGTCTGATATTGAAGAATAAAAAAATAAAATCTAAAATAAAAAAAATAGTTGACAAAGTTACCTCGAATGAACAAAGCTCTGTGATTCGCACCACTGACAAAAGGTTACAAAAGTATATTTATAAAATTACAACCAAACAATATTTTCTATATTTTGAAACAAAAAACGTTTTCAAATTGGACATAGTAAGGGGGCATACATTAATTACGTGAGCAGTTTTTCTTCCAATCTAGACCCTTACCCCCCACCCCTTGGTGAGATAAATTTGGGCCACTTCGTATATTATTATTTTTAAGTAACGTCAGACTTTGCTGGACCCCCCCCCTTTTGAGCTCACGCAATTAATGTATGCCCCCTAACCTCTCTAGGGCCAAAGTAAGGAATTTTTAGTTTACCGTGTACCTTTTACCTTCCACAGTACCTACACCAGACCATTTTTCGATAGTTGGAAACAAAAACGTTTTCAAATCGGACATGGTTACCCCTTTAGGGCCAAAGTAAGGCATTTTTACTTTACCGTATACCTACACAGTACCTACTCTAGACCAGTACACCACTACAGCAGCACAGTACGCCAGTGAGCTTCACGCTGGGAACTCGGCGTGATGAAGGAGGGGGAGGAACTCGAAGAAGAACAAGAGAAACAGTTCATGTAAATTGATACAATCTCTATTCATGTAACTGTAAGACAATCACAGCTTCAGATTGTAATTTGATTAAAATCTAAGACACACAGCAGAACAAAAATTGAGCCTCGTTCTACACAGAGATGTTCAGAAAGGCTTCGTGGTATTTTGTTTCTATTTTCAATTCTGTAATTATAAATAAGTATAAGAGTACACATCTGCCTTGGTGATAGACACTGAAATGCTGTCCGAAACGTTCATTAAGAAGGACGTAGCGCAACACGGCATAATAACCCTTATTACGCCTTTTGGCCGTGAAATCTTAAATCATGTCAGGTGGTAACACAGTGTGCAAACACTTTCACCATTTTTAGAAGAGGGTTTAAAAGTAGTATAATAAAAGAATATTCCAGAGTGAAAGCTATTATCAGTGTTGCCCTGGTGAAAGACCACCATTCAACATTGGAATGTTGCTCGAAATGCCCTTTTTGGTGAACAGATCTGAATTGACAGGTACTTCCCAGCCTTCTTGTACTGCATCTCCTACAGCAATTCCCCACTCCCTTCAGCTACACAACATACACGATGGGCGTAGAAGTGTTCCCTTTGGGACTATCCAAAGGTACAGCAGATGATGATAATGACTAACGAGAATGATGATAATAAATTATATTGAACACCTTCTCTTTGGATGTAAGACACTGAATTAACTGAACTGACGGCAGGATATCAACAGTAGTGAACGTATTTCCTTGGACTCTCAAAAGATAGTAGGATGAAAAGTAATATACGTGTCATGTAAAATGTAGACATCTGAATATTTTATAAGGCTTATCGCGTCTACGTCGAATTCTGTCGTCTCAGATCGATCAATCATGGCTCCATGGCGGATGCCGGGAATATTCGATATCGAAAAAACAACAGGAAACTAATAGGCCCTCGTACGTATTAGGAGCGTACAATCCATTACAGGCAGGTCCCATAAATATGTATGCGCTATATTATGTATGGCGGTTTTCCGGGCTTATTACGCGAATTTGCAAATGCCAAACCAGCTGCTGTTAGATTGAATTCAAATTGACGAATAATGTATACAAATGTCGGGGCGGGCTAAACCGCGTATATACGATCCAGATTCACATTTCGCCGGAGATGTTTGAAGGAACGAGAACACTGATTTATTGGGCAGAATCTATCAATTTGGAATTGAAATAATATTGGAAACCGACGCACGAAACCTATGTTTTATAGCTAAGATTTTTAGATATTTATTAAATATATCCAAGTATAGTTTTGTCGTTAGTTCAAAGCGGATTGTTTTATTAGCTAAGCATAAATACATTATTGTGGAAACCAATGATGTTTCGCCATTGGTTTCCGGTGGAGTTGGGATGTTTTGCAACAATGGCAGAGTTAGGATTTTTACGTGTTTAATATCCATGCCTTAGAAAATGTGTTATTATTATATTATATATATATATATATATATTTTTTTAATGTAATACCTCACAAGAGTCTCGGCTGGTGCCATCTGGAGCCAGTGAGACTATGGCATCCCCAATTGGGGTATGTTGTGAGGCTGAAGGTAGTGTGGAGGGGAAAGAGATGGGGGAGAGGATGGTAGGGAAGTACCTGGCTATTCAGATGCGGTCACTAAACACGGCTAACGCCATTTCAAGCAACGTTTCAATTCTAAATGGTGGACTTCACCAGGGCGATTCTGCAAGTATCTTCCATTCTGGAACGTGACGCAAATATACAATACATTACTTTAAATGAATTAATTGTGAAATAACACAAATTATTCAATTAAAATTTATTTGCCCACGCCGCGATTCAATCCCGCGACCTTCGGATTGTGAGTCAAGAGCCTTAACGCTAGACCACGCCGGGCTGGCCGTCACTCTGGAACGTGCCGCAAATGTACTATACATTACTTTAAACGAATTAATTGTGAAATAACAAAAATTAATCAAATAAAAAAATTTCCCCACGCCGCGATTCGATCCAGCGACCTTCGAATTGCGAGTCAAGAGCCTTACCCCTCGACTACGCCAGCCGTCGAAAAAAAATAATTAGACGAATATAAAGATAACGCAAGTCTGATGGCGCCAACATTTTCTTTATTACACGGTGCATTGATACCAAACCATCTTCAGAGATTACACCGTACCATACCTATAATGGAATGTTCTAAAGTATTTTAATTACTTAGATAAGTCCTTTCCGATATTGGAGTAGACCCGTCCGGCCCTCGACCTCCAAGTGGATTGTATTTTTGATTCCTTTTTAATCATTCCAGTCTGCAGCGGGCACAAAGGCGGAATGTAACAGGCCACGAGGGGTCACGGCGCGAGAAGCAAATAAAAAAAAAACGCCGAGGTACAAAAAAGCCCCGAGAGAGAAAAAGCTAAAAATTCGAGAAACAATCGAGCGACGAGGAATTTTCATTCAAGCTCGCTTGTATCGTTTTGCTGTTCGAAATAACGTTTCAATAGAAAATAAATCACGGCCGACGACTGTTGTGGAAAAAGATTACGGAAACCAAAGATTAACTCATTAATTATTTAGTGGTTCGCTACGTTTCGTTTCTTAGTAGTGGTGCTCGGGTTCATAGGGTCAGGTTTGTCCGGATCTTGGCGGCGGATGCGTATGCTCACTAATTGCGTGGCAGGCCGGATCGGGAGAGACTGGTTGAGGGAGACCTTTTGACGTCTCCAGCCGGACTCAGTGGGACGGTGGATTAATTCGTTCGTCACTCATGGACACAATAATTCCCACCCACCCCTCATACTTTTTCCTTCCCAGAACTTCCTCTCCATAAAAAGACCATTCATAGAGCATCCCCAAAGATGAAAATGGCCCTGAGGGTTTTTTTTACTAAGGGCCTCCTGAAGGGAGCTAATGTAAAAAAGGAAAGCAAAAGCAAAAGCAAATTTTACAATGGGCGGTTCAGTAAAGGAATTTGATTAGATTTTATTTTTCTAAATATAATTAGTCGCTCAATAAGCAATACTAAATAACAGATTGAGGTAAATATTGAATTCATACTGGAATAAACTTTTTTTGTCTTGACGATTTTATGTCCGGGTTAAATCTTCCCCACAGGAAAAAACTAAACCCTTCCACACACTTTTCCACAAATGATCATCTAGTCAATCCACACTATGTAAGTGCACTATATAAGTATAATAAATACAAAACAACACAAGAACAACATGTCAATCTACCAGAGACCAAATGGGGAAATAATTCGCCGACTCCAGATATTTTCATATCAGAGGGTTCGGCTCGGTGAAATTCCTAACTGGACTGGAATTTATTAGAAATTTTACGTTAATTAAATTTAATAATGTCATTATCAAGTTCTGCAAGTATTTAAGTTTTTTTTATTATTGCAATAACTGTTTCGGCTTTCAAGGCCATTTTAGAAAACTAAAATGTCCTGTCCTTGATTTTTTCGAAATATATTATTTACGTAAGAGGTCCAGAGTCATTGAACTGTAAAACTTGTCTTTGATACACAACCTTTTTATTTCAAACCGAGATAAATTCTATTTAGATACGCCTTTGTTGGCACAAAATAAATAACACGCTAAAGACCAGCGCTCCTCGTAGATCTTAGAAGGTATTCAATTTGAAAAAAGAACGACGAAATTCCGCCAATAAGGTGCCAAGTACCTTCAGTCCTTTCAGTCCATCAATAAACAGTCAAAACCCGCTAATGCAAGTAACAAGCATAAAAAGGTACGGCCATTTCTTCTGTCACATTAAGAATTTTATGTAAATGAAAGGGTGTTTTTATCAAGTGCCAAGTCACTTAACTCGATATTTTCCCCACTTGAATGAATGTTAAGCATTTCCTTTTACAATTTTGTATGGTGAGAAAAAAAACGTCTATGGCCGACCCAATAAAAGGTATGTCTCGAAGGTATCCAGGCGCTGTATTCCAGCAAGTTAATTGGAGGACCGTGTAAAAAGGGAACAACCCACATTGCGAGGAAGTAATTGATGCTAAGTTAATGGTTTCATACTTTTGTAGCTGGTATTATTAATTCTTCGTTTCCGATCCCATTACGAGATTACAGGAAGGGCCAGAAAAGATTAAAATTTATTGGTCCGCACACAGCGCGAAGTTAGATGATAATGTTGTATAAAAATGGGGACATTTGCCGGGTTTAGATGGTTGACTGGACGATTCATTTGAGTTACTCTTTCAATAACAGTGTTCTTTCTGAGGAAAATGAAGAAAAAAAATCAGAGTGTATTATAATTCACACGCGGTAGAAGTGAAATTAGAAATTTGATAGATGTCGCTTTCTTTTCGTTTGCTTGTTTTTTTTAAAGTGGTTTGTAGATTGGATATTAATTTCACAAAATAAAAATGTTTTTTTTTTTTGGATTTCGTAGGATTCGAACCCCCGTTCGCTTGATGTCTATCTTTCTGACCGCTGAAACTTGTCAGGCACCTTGTCCACTACGCTATGGAAGGTACGCGCCGAGGTGCGAATTTACCGCATTATATTAGAACTGAGTATTTGTGTAGAATTGAGTTGTGACGCACTTCCGTTTCACCCGAATTTCAAGTCACTAACGGCGCTAAAGAAGTTTCACTTAAAAAATTAACATCTCTTGATTTTGTGAAACAAACAGACCCTTATTTTGCGCATAACTTACGAAAGATATTCCTCGTGGCGTCTATTTATGCTGCAAGGTAATCTTTATTCCAACGAAAAATACCGAAAATATAATGTTTCGGCTGTTTTGCTCGGTCCGGAAACCGTAATCATTTTTTTAATGGTATCTTTATATTTTTACACGCTACATGTAATATATATATATTTTTTAAAAGAACAGGTAGATTTGATAAACGTTTCCTTACTTAAAAAACAAACCCTTTAAGGCCTAAAAATAATAAGGAAAAAAATATACACCAAAAATGTTCAAATCATTCAGGTGTTATCAAGCATAAAATATGATCTAGATATTGTAACAAAAGTGCGGTGTGAAAGGGTTAAATATAGTTAAGTAGCTACAGTGGTTTTAGTTGAAAATCTAACAATAAATTTGTATACACGGTGTCGGAAACTGGTAGTACAAACGGGAAACTAAAAAATCTGCGTCACATTTGGAGTCTACTGTGATAATATTTTTAATTTGCGCTTTTTTTTCGGAGTAAGTCGAGTCCCAAAGTTTAAAAAATGCCCCTTTTTAACGCTTTAATTGCCCAAAAAATTAACAAGTTTATAAATATTAATAATCGAAATAAAGAAAACGTTTTTAGGTTATATAAAAAAGCGCGTCTAAAGGATTTTTTAAATACAAATCAACATACTACTTTTTCCTAGATTAATGAAATCGATGTCAACATGAGAATTCGAAAAACCCCAAATCCCTTTTCCCATCCCTTAAAGCAGAATAAAGCACGGGCATCATTGGTATTTCAGTCAAATAATAAAAAAGGTTAAAAAAAACCTTGTATGGAATTCAAAAACACTGTACGATTTGGGCAAATTTGGATAAACTATTATTTTATTAAGTATAAAGATGAAAAATATAAAACCTAATGAAATGAGTCACAACAATTGAGCAGATTAAAGTTTTTGAAAGATTATATAAATGGTTATTATAAATGTCTAGCCACTGAAAGCTCCGTTGTAACATATAGTTTTAATTGATTACAACGGACCTGTCGGCGGAAAATCAGTACCATTGAAATGTCACTCTTTTTGGTTTTAATTTTTTTGCAGACGTAATAAATAACCTTTAAAAAATATTGGTAAAAATAATATGTAAATCCCGTACCCTTTCTGTTATAATGTGATAGAATTTGACAGTTCGAATTTTCAATTAAAAAAATTAATCCAAAAAATCAAGGAGGGAACAAGGTCATTCAAATTCAGGGAGAATTTTTTTTCCAATTTAATTTTAACAAGTGGGGAAACGGCGTGATGGTTCGTTAGCTATAAACCAAAAAAGCTGTTTGTCTGAAGCACCAAAAACTTTCGTAGCTTTGGCGATAAGAGAAGTTCTTCATGTCAGGAATTTCATGGTAAACGTAAACATTGTCAACTCAAAAAGTTTTTTCCACCATGAGCAATGGAGCTTTAAATGATCAAAATAGACCATAATATTTCTACATATATTATTGTGTTATACAGGAGAATGGGTTTCTAGCACTCCAGAATACAACAGCACTCCGGTTCCTCTCCTCTGTCTCTCCAAAATCCATGTTCACTCCTTCTTTTATTCAAAAAGACCCGCCACACAGCGTTCCCAAAGATAAGATTTTTTTTTTCCTCAGGGCCTCCTATTTTATTGTTTTTTCCTGTTAAACCGCAACTAAGCAGTTTGTCAACAGGATTTTAATCTTCAATTACAATTTAATTACACATACATAATATTATTACTATAACTATACAGATTGTCACAAATAACACACATACTAAGTATAAACCCTCTGTATTTAGTAACCATATTTTCAGCATATATCTCAATCTATTTGTAGAATCGCAATTTTTTTATTATTTGGTAATATAATAAATATTTTAGGCACATTATATTCCAGGGTTCGCCGTCCGCAGTTATTGTTATACTTTGGAACAAGCATTCCTTCATTCCTTGTGAACCAAGTTTAATGTTCATGTTCCACTTTCCTCTTATATTCAGAATCGGATATATGCCGAGTCATTATTTTGAATCATAATAGGGCGTGCACAGGTAAGATAGTTAAATTCCTATACAATAATGATATGTTTCGTCTCTGTGAAAAAATATGTTTTTGAATTACTAATTTAAACATAGAATTTTGTGGTGATTGTAGGTGGTTTAAATTAATTTTGCAAGTGTGTCCCCCAAGTTCTTAATGAATTTCGTGGAGTTAATGTAAAAAATAAAATATGTATCGACGGACGGTGATTTTTTGGTTATGCAGTAGAACTGTTTAAAGTTTAATTTCACCATTTTTACTGTTTTTGAGATCAACAAATGTAGTGTTTTTTTTTTTTTAAATATTTATCATTGCATTAAAAATTCCGAAAATAAAGACTTTTAAATCATCAGAAAATCTCAGGCGAAGGCGGGTAATAAATATAGTGTATTATAAACAGATGAGAAGATACATATTATATCACAATACAAGGCCGGATAATAATAATCTCTTCACCTTTTACAAGGCGCAACATCCCACACATGGACCTAATAAGATTTAAAAATGATTAATGCAGCGGTGTGATATAAGATATAACATCATTCTACAGAATCAGCTGCCATCTGTGTCTCGGCGACGACACTAAAGCGCAGAAAGGCCGCCGCGGGGCTGAAGCCCTCGCGAGACGCCATTTTATTATTATCAGGCGGGAAAAATAAAAATAATATCATCTAGGAGAGAGGAAAGAGTCTGTAAGAAAAGTTGGTAGATCGTGAACGTCATTCCTTTGAGATGTTGCGGGGGCGGTGCACAATGTGTGGGTTGGGCTATTTTAAAAATAAAATGCATTCGTCATAGTTGAGATGTGATTCTTGTTAAATTGTTTTGTAGATAAAAGTATCTTGGAAAATGTAAAGATCTATCATTTCATAGCTAACCTTTGGTTAGGATTTTCTTAGATTCTTAGAATTAGTTTTCTAAATTGATATATTCATATTTTTTTTACATTAGCTCCACACAGAAAGTCCTGAAGAAAAAAAAATCCCTCAGAGACTATGTCATCTTTAGGAATTCTGTGTGGAGGGTCTTTTTAGGGAAATAAAGAATATAATTCTAGGAAGGAAAACCGTACGACGGGTGGGTAGGAATCTGAGAGTCAAAGTGTCTAGGAGTGATGGACGTATGTCTCCCTCGCTCCTACTGTCTAACAGTACCTATTAACAAATTATCTGCAACTAATTTTACCCTTATTTTTGGCAGCTATCTTTTTGAATGATTACAAAGTTTTAATTATTTTTTTCGTAACATAAATAGTGTTTTAGACATCGACCAAAGGTTTAGATAAATGCGTAGTAAAATAAGGTTTGCTTTAAATTTAATGAAACATATTTTTTCCAATATATTTTATCTTTTCTTTTTTCTTACGTTTTATTATTTGTTTTTACAAAATATAATTTTTCTAGTTCTTACATTATAATTTAAATCATATATGGCTAATGGCTAGCATAGTATGAGTCTAGTATGGTAGTTGAGAAAAATCACAAAAAATAATAATTTATAAAATTAATTAAATAATAGAAAAATTTTAAATGTCGATAATATCTTAAGTAATATTATAAACGCGACAGTGTGTTTGTTTGTTTGTTTGGTTGGTTAATTGTTTTTTCCCTTTTTCACGTCGCAACGGGCTGACCGACCGACGTGATTTTGTGCTTATAGCTTATAATTCAGACGATTCGAATTTAGTTGATCAATTGAACCGTCTGAACTCGCTATTAGGGATATATGGAGGACTGGGAAATGACGGTAGCCATTTCTCATCCCGGAAAAATAATTCATTCAAGTGGGAAATTTCATGAAGAGTAATCTCTCCCTAATAATCAGGCGAGCGAAGCCGCGTGAAAAAGCTGTTGACCCCTCATTTGTTCGCTTTTTGGATCGACTCAAATAGGTCTCTGACTATCACAGTGAGAAATAGCGGTATTGAAACCACGCTATATATAATAAATCTAAAAATTAACCACATAATCATTAAAATGTACACCTTTATGAAATCAAAGATTCCGACCGCAATTCAAAATTATTATTTTTTAAATTGGTGAATTTAAAAAAAAAAATATTACATGAAACGACAAAAGAGTGAAGTGATGATAACGTTTATAAAACATTTGTTTAATAAAATATGTCTGTTTTTTCATTATCAGTAATTTTAAATAGAAAAAACTTGGGGTTGGCCTTTTTAAAGTTTGCATTACAAAATAAAATATTGAAGCTCAGAGCGCAATTTTAAAACAGCGAGATCAGATTTTAAGAGCTTTATTGCCGCGATACAATAAACAGAGAAAATGCAAGATCGTGTAGTTCCATAACATTCCATATCAATAAAATTCATAGAATTTCTTCACAAACAGTTTGAGAATCACCGCTAGAGCGACGCGGTCTATTCCCATCTCAATTTGGCTGGAAACTAATTTCTCCCGAGGACGGATCTGTAGCGGGCTTTGGCTGGTTCCAGCCGCCCAACCTCCGTCAGGAACCAGGACACGGGAACTTTAGCGCGGGTCCTATAAAGGATTCATTACCGCCATGCAATCAATGGAACCTTTGCTCTGGGACCCGACACCCTGTTACTGTTACTCACTAGAGAGGTCAAATAAAGAGAGCCGTAGAATTAAAACTAGAGCGCGGCTTATTTTTTGTTGTATTTTGTTGAGTGTAAATTGCGGGACGTACGGATGGTAAAACTATGTTGAATTAAAAGTACGAGAACTTGGACTGTCTGATAAACTTGCCCAAGTACAAATTGCTAGTATAAGATGAGCGTAAGAAGGATAGTATCTAAGAGTGTAAATTGCGAGGCATTATTTGTGTGATAAAACCATAATAATATTTGGATGATTTATATGGAGCTGTTTTTGTGAAAAATCACCTCAAGGGCGCTGTTTATTTAAATTTATCATATACCGGTAATTCAATTTATAATATATGTATATTTCCCGGCATGCGTTGCATTGCCACATAATAAAGAAATTGTTTCTCCCTGCATGTATTTTTTCCTTCCACCGCCACTTCCCCTCCGATGTCCCCAACCCCTCACGGGTTCCCCCTCCACCTTCCTTACCTTCCCACACCCTTCTCACGCTCCCCCTTCCCGCCAACCCCTCACCCGCGTTCCATATATTCAGTCCCAGTACATTCAATTATCAAACAGCTCGCGTGCCACGTATTACAATTTTTTTATTCAAATTTTCACTTTTCATATGTTACACTTATTTTTGTATACTTTTATTTTTATTTTTTAAATTTATTTATTTATTTATTAACGCCGATTAAAGCGGCTTTTACAAAAGAATTACAATTATTTTACATATGAATACAGAATATACATAGATGAAAAAAATATATAAATATAAAAAAATGTTAATATAAAAAAATATAAATATAAAAAAATATAAATATAAAAAAAATTAAATATAAAATACATAAAAGAGAACAATAGAAATTGTAGTATCAACATAAAAAATTACAACGAGTAGGTTATTATAAATACAATACAACATATTATAAATCCCGGATAACATGTATTAAGAAATTAATACTTTAAAACTGTATTTGATTATAATAAAGCTGAGAAGCGCTGACAGACAGTTTTAATTAAGTAGTGTTTGTATGAGGTTAAACTAGCAATGTTTATAGATTCATCCAAAACATATTTATTTCAAAGTAGGTACATACTATAAGAAGAATCAGTCAAATTTGGTACCTAACAGGTAACTATTTAAAATACCTGCAATTCTTACTTACTTAGAAGCTACTACAAGAAAATTCATTAATTTAAAGAGATTATTCGAAAATTTAATTTTGGTTAAACAATCGATGGTTTGCAAAATGTCATTCTCAAGTTGTGACATTTTTGACAGGTTCGTAAGTTACACTGTTTAATAAATTCGTCAGACATCCATACCAACTGAAAAGTTAAAGGTATTTTAGAAGTCAATTTTAGGTTTTTAATATTAGCAAATAATCATACAATTTATAATAATTATAATTTCGGGGGGATTAACGTGTCGGTCAACTTACAAAATGGTAATACGCGACAAAATATCCCTACGGACAAAACATCCTATTACAAAATATCTACTAAAAGTTATCCTAACATAAATTTACAGGTGTCTGTATTATTTTTGTTCCATTTTACTATTTTTTAACAATAACTTATTGCCTTTATGGGATGTCTGTATTATTTTTGTCCCATTTTTTTTATTAGGTTAGGTTTTAGTAGGTATTTTGTTGGGGGATGTTTTGTCCGTAGGATATTTTGTCGGAGATATTTTGAAAAGTCGCGGAACCTTACAAAATATCCAAAATAAGAATAATTTGGTACAACACTGAAGTATTCTATATGTTTTTCGTTCGCAACGTTCCCAGAACTCAGTTCGACGCAAACCCCAATATTCAAATATGGGATGTAAAAAATCATCCCCATTTTGTCACCACGTGCGTGTTGTTAGAATATTTATTAAAATAATACATCGTGTTAGGGGAGTGTTAGTGCGTGCAAGGGGGTGGAACCGAAACGCTCCACGTGAGGTGCTTAAAACCGTGAAATACAATACCAGATATCTGTATTATTAAATAATAATATGTTGCAATCATTAGTAACATGCTAATTAACTTTGTAAATAAGTTTTTAAGCTTTTGTGTTCGTGTTAATATTAATGACTATAAAATAAGTTTTGTGATTTTGTTTTCCATTATCTACTGCTGATAGATTCGTTAAAATATTCCCACTTCCGAAGCACAGACTTATGAATAAGGCTGCATTTATATACGTAAGTTTTTTTCCCGTAAATTGCTTACGTAAGTGACTTATGGGAAAATTACCGGTGTAAACGACACTTACTGTAATTTATAGCAAGTTACAAAGGTCGTTCTTAAGTTTTTGACAGGTCTAATCGCATCCGCGCGAACTCACTTTCTGGCACCTTATGAAAACAGTGTCTGTCTACAGTCTACGTACATGTATGCATCTTATTAAAATTATAAACGCGAAAGTTTGTATGTGTGTTTGTTACTCTTTAACGCAAAAAATACTGAATGGATTTTAATGAACTAACTAAATCACTTTACAATAATATAGCTCATACATCAGAATAACATAAAGGTTATAATTTATAAAGCTAGGTAAGAAGAGGACGCAGGAGGGCAACGGGGACGCACGGAAAAGGTGGTTCAGGGAAAAACCATGTATTTCTTTGAATATGGCATAGCAACGCATGCCGGGAACCAGCTAGTATACATATAATATGTATATGCAAAAAAATGTGCATGTATGTATTTACTAATATTTGATTTGGACCTCCGTGTTTTATGCACTCTTGAAGTGAAAATTTCTTTAGCGACGTTGTGATTTGAAACTCGATGAAACGAAAAATAGCGACACAAAAAAGAGACAAACACATTCACCTATAGGATTTAGCCTACGAGAAAAAGAGAATGAGATAATCGGTCTCATCTTTGTGCGGTGCTTTGTAGCCTTCCCAGTCTAGTCCACTTTAGTTTTCTGAAGGTTTTAATGTGAATTGCACAATTTAAATTATTATTGTAACTTATCGTTACATAAATAATGTTGAGATGGTGCGGTCACCTATAATTAGAATAATATTGAAAATGTAAATTACTGTAATAATTATGTGATGTATTTTATTGGAGAGCCAATTCAACAAAAAAACAAAAAAAAATACGAGTACTATTTTTAGTGTTAGTGTTTTCAGAAACGAGAACATATTTTCATGTAGCAATTTTCCTGAAAGTTCAATAACTCGCTAACTTCAATTCTAGTAGGTAAACCTGCGCCTGCGTCACGGCAGAGCCAATATAATGCATATCATAAAGGGCTCTCCAAGAGCTTTAGTGGGTATAACGGGTGCATCCTGTGGATCCTATGCATATTCTAGTCAAACTGAATCAGAACAACCTCCATAAAGGCCCCTACGCTGACAAGATGGCGGCCAATATTGAATATTTTTAAATCACAATTCGGCATTTAAGACGCTTTAATTACTCTGAATATATTATAATTATTATTTATTTTTCAGTTCATGCTCAGCTGGGCATAAGTTTATTTATTTTTTTAACACAAAGAACAACTTGATGAGCACAACATCAAAAAAGATGAAAGAATAGTAGATTGCGAATAGTACATTAAATAAATTAAATAAGTCAAAGCGGAGCCAGGCAATTTGTTTAACAGTTACTAGTTCAATATATAATAAAATAATTGTGGTTAATTAACAAAAAAAGAAATTTCATTAACAACTTACTTGCAAACCGTTCGTGTTAATTTTTTTATATATACGCTGTATATTGATATTTAAATATATATGAAAAAAAAAAACATTCACACTAAAAAAATGATTTGATTATTTCATTCACACTAAAAAAAAACATTTTTATATATATATGTAATATTTAAATTATTTTATGTAGATAATCTTTGTATTTCTACTTAAGTTTTATTATTTCTTTTTATGGTATTCTGTATCTTTATTTATTATCTTTTGTATTTTTAGTTACTTTTATTGTTATTTAAACTTTATGTAATGATAGATACTGCTACCCGGCTCAGAACAGATATTGTCTAGTGAGTCGGGTAGCGCACATGATTTGTATATTATACTATTGATTTTAATAAACCCCCGGTTTACCGGCATTAAAAAAAAAAAAATAGCGCACACCTGTGGAAAATCACAGAATCTTAAAATTGTACTATTGATATTATTATTGAATCATTGAAGTTAACATTAGCAGACTCTGAAACGAAAAATTGAAACATAAAAATCAGAAAAAGGTCGCATCTAGGAATTGAACCCAGGACCTTAGCCTTTTTCGGGGCTCTGCTCTAACCACTGAGCTAATTCTACCCTATAACTTCGGTCATTTTTAAATGTATCATACTTCGACACTTCGAACAAGAACTACCAATATTATCTTCATTTTCTTAACGCATATTTTTATTGGCTTCTATCTTTAAGTATGATTTCAAGATTCTTCCAGAACTAAATGCAATGTAGATAGTTTCTTGGATCAATATATCCATTTTTATTTTAATGTGCAACATATATTGACTTTTCTGCAAGGCTGAGGTCCTGGGTTCAATTCTTAGACGCGAGCGTATCTTTTTCTGATTTTTCTGTTTCAATTTTGCATTTTAAATAGCGTTTTACAAAAATCGAATAATATCGTATGAGGCCAATATAATCAGAAGCAACATGATTGCACGAAATGCAATTTATTGCTGGTAAGCGATCAAAGCTCAAAAAAATTTTTACTTACGGCCGTTGTTCCCAACTTTTCGATCGATGAATTTGAGTGACCGATCAATGAGAAAGAAATAATAAAAAAAATTACAGTGATCAGATTTGTTTACAAAGACATAATCGAAGGTTTTATGAATATTGTTGAAATTAGAATATTAATTAACACATTTTCGAATTTGCTTGAAACTACATGAAACTACGTCATCGTTTCTATTCATCTAATAATCCGCCGCTAGAGGCGCTGCCATGCAGTAGATATTACGGCCTTTCATTCAGGCAGCACTACTGAATTCCACTGAACAAACATATCCTAGATTCTATATATTTAGCAGATCCAAAGGTTGCTTGCTGGACCAAAGGTATCCATCGGGCCGCGATCGGAAGTCCGGAAGTGTAGAGCATAGTGCCGTGGGGATTGGATATGCACCCAGACTCAAAGGCGGCGCCGAACCACTGGGCCGCGATCGGACCAGATCCAGTGACGTCAGTTAGATTAACGCAACGATGTTGATGGATGCCGGAAGCGGTCGGATGCTTCCGGATTCGGAAGAATTGGTGAACCGGAACGAGTGGATTGCAATAATACATTGCACAAGTTCCTAATCCCTTTGCTGCTTGTGATTTCTACGGTAACGCTAAATAAAAGGTGCAGAGAATTGCAGTGCACATGTAAAACAACAATTGAAGCGATTATAAAAATAAAACGCAATCAAAATTTCGTGTTTCTTCCTGGAAAACTGCGCAACATTGAGTTAGAAAAGTTGTATTTGGGAAGCAGTGACCATGGGTGTCTGTGGCGGGAGAAATGCGTTTGATTTTTGTAATATAAATCTACAGTTTTATTTCAAGCTTGATGAAAATTTGCACACTTGATCTTCATTGCGAGAGGAAGGTCACTCTCTACGCGCAATTTCTAAAAAACAATCCATCCCCTTTTCTTAGTAATTAAAGAAGAATTTTCAATAAATTTAATTTTAAAAAATCATTCTTTTTATGAAATTACGCATACTTGAAGTCGAAAATAGAATAATTACTGTGTACATCTGATTTCGAAAATCGCTGCATAAAACCCGGCAAAGCCGTTTATACAAATCTACAATTTTATTCTAAAATTGGTGAAATTTTGCACACTTTCCCCTTCCCCTTTTCTCTTCCCTTAAAAAACACAAGATCGATACCTACTGATGAAATTGTGCAAAAAGTTTTATTGATGTTCTATGTAAGGGGAAAATTATTGCATGCATCTGATTTCGAAAAACTATGCGTAAGGTCCGGGCAAAGCCAGGAAATACCAAAACCATCTAAGCGCCCCCTTTTTAATCTTATTGATTATGCTTACATCATCCTTGCATTCTTTGCGGATCTCCACATTTTTCACACAATCACACATGGTTAATACGCCTTATTACTGCATCATTCAGCCTTTATCGCAAAAACACAAATAATATGACTACAATTGAATTTCAATGCTAGTTTAAATCCATCCAACAAGGCTTTTGTTAGGTATATTTCAACTGCTTTGTTTTAGGAGCAAAAACACTATTCCGCCAACGATCAATTCTTATTTCCGCATCTCGCTATCAAACAAGTACAAATGTAGAAAAAACAATATCTACTTTTAGATAATTTGACTTACATTCTTTCAATTTCTTTGTGTTCTAATCTGAAATCTTAACTTCCATGTCTTCCACGCGGCGAGTGTAAAAAGCGCCTAGACTGCATCTAGCATCAGCGGGCCACATCTGATTTATGACCGGGCTGGCAGCTCAGCTAGGCCAGGCGAGGCTAGCACTAAACCTCCTACCAGCCCTCGTATTTTACCCAAATTCGGCCGTTCGCAGACCGACTTTATCGGGAATAAATAAACGATCAAACGGCTCGGACGGGATTTTCCCAAACTGAGATAGAATCTAGTTCGAAGTCATATTACAAAGCGAGAACTTGTGTTTCTCTCGTTCGTAATCGTATGTGGGTTTTTTTAAATTGATTTGTGAATTCAAATAGTAAAAAAAGCTTTTTTTATGCTTTTTAGCCGAAAAAAACTTCTATCATATTTAAGGCATTTTGGTATTAATATTAAATAAAAATATGTCACTCAAACCCGTGAGTGATAAGACAAATAATTATTATGAAGCCGCGGTTAGAAACAAACATAAAGTTTTTATTTTTAACTTAATGAGAAAAACTTCAAATTGTAATATTTGATTAAATTAAGACAATTTTACCGATGCTCCATCGGAAATATTAAAACAGAAAAATCATAAAAAGATACGGTCACATCTATGACCTTCTCCTTGCCGGGGCGCAATTCTACCAACTGAGCTAACGTGTCCTTATCCGATTCGGTCATATTTAAATATCCACGTACCATACTTCGACAAAGAAATACCAACATTATCATCATTTTCTTAACGCATATTTTTATTCGCTGCTACAATTGCAAGATTCTAACCCTAACTAAATGCTATACAGATAGCGTCTTGGATATATTTTTATTTTATAATATGCGACATCTATTGACTTTTCTGTAAGTCTAGGATGAATATTTATTTTTAAGTTTAACTTAATATCATATATTATATTTTAATGAAAAAAACAAATAACTTTGTTTACATCACTTTTATTTATACACAATCAACATGTGAACATCGTTCATGAAACATGTTGATTGTGTATAAATAAAAGTGATGTAAACAAAGTTATTAGTCTTTTTCATTAAAATAAATAATGCCATCACAAAGTGAAAACCTTTCCCAAGAAATTTTCTTCGAAAAATTCATATATTATAGTTCCCAATTACTAGTATGTCCTCTGCGTGCGAACGTACCTAAATTTCTCTAAATAAACAATAACAGTGTTAATCTCTAGTGACCTTCCAGGTAAGTATGGGCCTGTATATATTTTCTGCCCGTACAGTACATTTTTACAGCAGCATCGCGTTCATTGGTCAAATCATTGTATACCTATATAGTTTCGTATCGGTGATCGATGAACCGGTGGATGCAAATTTTAGCAATTTTAAGTTGTCATAGTGGTTTGTCTAGTTTGTAGTTAGAAATAAGATTGTAGAAATGTATTATAAGTTTGTTCAGCGCCCTCGAGGTGATTTTTCACAAAAACGGCGCTATACAAGTCATCCAAATATTATTATTATTATTAATGAAATATAACCTCAAATTGTAATATTTAACAAACGGTATTCACATTTTGTGAAAATACCCCCTTGTGTTAAACACCATGTATAACCCATTTACCGTAGCATAACACATAACCACATAAAGCCACAGACAAACGAGTGCATAATATATTTCACAGATTTATCTGCGGGTGGGTCGGTCGGTTACCGTCGCGGTCGGTCGGGGGAGGGTGCGCCCTGCAGAGGGGAAGATAAGAAGTTTCCCGGTCGCTAAGCTAACAGATTGTCACGGCTCGGCGTAGCTTCCCCTTTCCACATTAAAAAAACACCAAATAAAAGGATGAGAAATCGTCCCCCGAATAGAGGAATTTTTTGGCACGAGGCGTTAATTACGTCGCTAATTTTGTTGTCTGAGTAATTAATAGGAATAATAATTATTATTATCTATATATTACAGCGCTAATGTCGTGAAACATCATGTACAGTCTGTATAATTCTAGAAAATAACATAAAACCATCTTTTTAAAGAAGAAATAAAATGTATCCTATTTCACCCATTTTTTTACATTAACTCCACACACAAGAGATCCTGAGGAAAATAATATCACTAAGGGCCTACGATGTGTGTAGGGTATTTTTATGGAAAGGAAGGAGAGGAAGTTCTGAGAAGGAAAAAGGTACGAGGGGTGGGTCAGTGTGTCCAGGAGTAACGAACACAAAAATTCTGCAACTGCGATGCAAGGCGATGGGTCGTGAGAGTCCAGCCGGAGAGGTTAAAAGGCCTCCCTCAATCAGATTATCTCGATCCGGCCCGCCACGAAGTAGGTAGGCAGATGCATCCACCGCCAGGACCTGGGCACCCTGCTAAGTCACCAAAACTAGCGAACAACTTGGTGTGACTAATAGCAGAGGTGTTTGTTATCCAATAAATGGTTTAGGAGGCGGATATGAGATATTCGCATCCCAAATTGGTCTTGTACAAGTGAACGATTTTTAACCACATTTAATATAAAAGTCATCTTAGAGCAAAATGGCACCCAAATGGCAACTGTTTAAATGCACTTTTTTAAGTGCTATAAGAAACACGAATAACATAATATATAAAATAATTAAAAAAAGCTTTGCAAAACAAAGACTTTTTAATTACTGTTTTTCATTAAAACTACTGTTATCTAGGAAGTATATACATATAACATATACCCTTTCCCAATTGCAGATTTTCAAAGGGCATTCGAAACTATAGATCGAGAAATACTAATAAGAAAACTTAAAGAAATTGGTTTCTCATCTATAACCAATAAATTAATAGAAGAGTATTTGAAAGACAGAAAACAGGAAACAAAAATAAAATCAATTTTTAAAACCAATGGAAAATAAATTAGCAGTAGGTACCATGGGGATCGGTCCTTGGACCCCTATTGTTCATACTCTATATTAATGACATGGTGAAAATATTTTCAAAATGTAAAGTACGACTATTTGCCGATGATACACTTATATACTTAATTGGAGATAACTATGAAGAACTAATAAATATTTTAAATAATGAACTAGATGATGTATCAAGGTGGCTAAAAATAAATAAGCTTAAATTAAATACAAAAAAAAAAATGTATGGTGATTGGATATAAGAATCCAGTGAAAGCAAATTAAAATTGATGGTGAAATTATTGAAAATGTTACTGAAAAGAAATACTTAGGAGTTTTATTAGATTCCAAACTAAACTTCAATAGACATGCCGAATATACCCAAAAGAAAATTGGCAAAAGATATCTTTTTTGGGAAGAATTCGGCCTAAAATTTCCAGAAAATCCGCCATCACCATTTACAATTCAATTATTGCTCCACACTTCAACTACTGTTCAAGTATCCTTTTCCTGTGTAATGAAAGAGAACAGAATAAGTTTCAAATTCTCCAAAACAGAGCAATGAGAATAATACTCCGAAGAAATAGATTTTCAAAAATAATTAAAATGTTAAAGGAACTTAATTGGTTAACAGTGAAACAAATGCTGACCTCGAACACGTTGATATGTATTCACAAAATATCAAACAACATGTTACCAAAATACTTCTCACATAAAATCGTATACAATAAGGACATTCACAGACATTATACAAGGACGTGCAAGGAAATAAGATTAAACAAAAAGGACAAAACGAATACGCCAAACAGTTTGCTGTACAAAGGGATTAAGTTATATAACACACTACCAGAAACTCTAAAGTCCTCACCAATTGAAAAGTTCAAGATGTATTGTAGGAGCTACATAAAACAAGAAAAAATATAGTGAATTTGAAATTAATTAAATTATTAATTAAATTATTAATTAAAAATTAATTAGAAATTTGTAACCTTAAATGAACAAATTACTAAAATAAAATTGAAATAAAAAAATAAATAAAAAGAATTATTTTTTCAAGCATTTTTTTCAAGTACCTACACATATTTTGTATTTAGCAAACCGCAATACATTTCTTTTTATAAATGAATCTTCACAAAACGTTTTGAATGAGAGCCCTAGAACATACGGTGACTGTTATTATTGTGTGCCTGCTTCACCACATTTTTGACTCCGATGAGTATGGTACTAAACCAGGATAAACTCTATCTACATAGGACTAGTTGTTACAAAAATGAAAAATATTTTTTATTGGACGACCAAAAGAACCATAGGAAGAAAAGAAAATTTATTATAAATTGTGCACACTTTTATCAGCAACACAACTCTTTTTTTCAATAAAAATGTAGGTCACAAAAAATATAAAATAATAAAATTAAACATTAAAAAAATGTAACAACATGACCATCGGGGGACAAATTGTTACACGGTGGGGGCACAGTTACAAAAAAAAAACTAAAATATAATTGATACCGTGCTAAATTGGTTTATGAACATTTTTTTATCTCAGTCGATACTTAATTTTTTTTTTCATTAACTCCACACAGGAGGCCCTAAGGAAAATAATTTCCCTCAGGGCCTATGTCATCTGGGATGCCGTGTAGAAGGTCTTTTTGAGGAGAGGAAGAAATGAACATTGGTCTTGAAAATACCCATGATGTAGGAAGGAGGAAACACAGATATTCGTCAGTCATAATTTTGACAAGTTAACTTTATCACCGGTAACACAAGAAATATGAGCCCAATGCTAGCACTTAATGCATCGGATCCACCAGACATAGTACACTTTGCGGTTTTTGAGTCCAAATAAGAATCGTCTGCCTTATTTTTATTTGTAAGCTTCTTAGATTATTGTCTTCTTCCTGTTGATTTCGCATATGAAATGACTTCTTTAATTTTCCTGCGAAACTTTCCCTCTCTGCGTTTTTTTATTGTACTTTCTAGCCATTTTAAAATGTATCTAGAACTAGATAAATTAATATGTTAGGTTTTGAGGTTTAAAAGCGAATGTTCTCTACCCTGAGAAACAAAGCATCTATGTGGGGCACATTGTTTCATGTAACAACTGACGATGACAACAACAATTGACGAATTTCACATTATATCATTTACACGGAATTTACAACGGTTAAGATAAATGTTCAGAAACTAAGCAGAAGGGTGTAAAATATCAAAAATGTAATACAAATTAACTTACCTATTGTTTTTCGAAATTATTTCAACGAAAGTTACTTCACTTCGTTGACGTTTTATGCGTGAACTAGCCGACACTGTGGTCGGCTAGTTCACGCTTGTCCACCATAGATAGACATGTGCGCAAAATGTCGCTCTGGTATGTGATTTATCGATGATGTAACAACGTGCCCCGCCTCCACCACATAGTACTTGTTGTACCCATTTAATACTTAGGTTACCCTTTTCCATGTGGCTGCAGCTAAACTGTTACAATGCCTTCGCTAGGAATAGGTACAGGTACAGGTTCCAGGGAGCATCGCAGACAATCCAGAACTTTATATTCAAGTATCTTCTTTCCCATAGAAGCGGGACATCTTATTCGAGACCCGGTTAGACCTTTTATACGTGGTACAAAGCCACGTGCAGCGGGGAGACATAATATATCAACCGTCACAATGGGCCGAGGGGGGAGGCAGATATCGCTAACCCGTCGACTCAGCGAAGATTCTAGATTTCTAGGGCTAAATGCTTGACAATGTTATCAGTTATTATGTGGAAAGAATTAGGGCTCTTTTAGTGGGATAGATATAATGTCGCAGACTATGCTGTAATCCGTGGAATACGGACTAAGTGATTAGCAGAAGAGGAACAAGACGATGTCATCATCGTCTTCTTCCTTTGTGGCCACATTGTGTTCTTATTAGATTTGGGAGAGCGGAAACAAGTTATGGAGAAGATTAAGTCAAACAAAGCATTTGTTTCATCACCACAGTTATGTGAAATAATTAGTGACGACCGAAGGTTAGGTTTCGGTTTCGGCAAAAAAATCTAGTTTCAGCATCAGTTTCGGTTTCGGCAGAAAAACTACCGAACCTTCGGCCGCGCCGAAACTCTACGATCGTGAATTATCGCGCGTCGTTCGTGACTCATGTATCACCCGCCATCATCAGCTGAGTTCGCCGGCCGGTCCGGCGGGATTGTGTAGTGGGTTTATGTGTTATTTCTCGCGATTGAAAACGCAATAAAAATAAAAATACTCAATTAATGAGGTCCTTCCTTTATAATGTAATATTGATTATTACCAAATTTTTGTTCCAAGAAGTAGTTAACATATTTTATTAATTTTTGTTAGTTTTATAACAGTAATATAAAAAATAAAAATAAATCGCATACTTCAATAATTGTTTTTTTTTTAAATTTCATTTAGAACGTGTTAACTGTCTGTATAAGTGTAAAAGATAAGCCAAATTTCAGTAAAAAATAGATTTTTAACATGTCTAAAAAAGTTTCGGTTTCGGCCGAAACTGAGACAGATACCGAAGATTTGGTTTTGGTTTCGGCAGAAAGTCTTGTTTCGGTCGGACACTGGAAATAATAGAGAGGAAAATAAAAACTTGAAGCGAAACGCAACTTTGAAGGATTTAATTTTCTAATAAGGTTTTCAGCATTTCAGTATAAATTCGTGAATGGCAAAATGGTACAAACCAACCAGATTTACTTTAAAGAAGTAAAACCGACTGAAGCAAAAAAAAACAACACTTAAACGGTGAGCTCAGGCGTCATGAAATTCGCACAGATTTACATATCTGGAATGATGTCCCAACGTGACTATCTTTAGCTCTCAACTTGATATCAATCATTATCTACGGAGTTTTGAAATACACACATATTTAACTGACAAAATAGAAGATAAGACGCCATATTGTTTTTAACAAATTTTCCAGTAGTTAAATACAAAAGTAATGTTGACACTCGGCCAGAGGCGGGTGCATTTAGCTACAAACAACACAAAATCAGTATGCAGGAAATTGCTGTTCTATTTCTAGAGATAAACAAATAATCAGTGTCGGCCTGAAAAGGTTGCGGACCCCTGGGAGAGGAGTGGCAGGGGCGCAGAAGGGGCGGAGGGTCGGGGTGGTGTAAAGGGAAAAAGAGGAAAACCGCAACGGAGTGAATTATTCAGATTCCCGGGGCGGGTCTGCATCCAGGTACCAATGGTGACTACCTCTGCCTCTGCCTCTGCCTCCGCCTGCTCGCTGACATATTATAAAGACATGGGTATTATATTATGTAGGTCAGACTAAATGTTCGCATTTTATACAGGGTGTATCGGCAGGTACCCGAAAGACTTTTACTATTTTATAGTAATTTCCTTATAGAGCATATTTGGAGTCAAAAATGTAGGTGTCATTGCAGCCATCATAGGGGGTTTTATGGGCGAAGATTACGTCTATTGCTTTGTTGATTTGATCAGAACATTATTAATTTTTATTTAATGTACACAACAGACAGAGGGATAACATAAAACAAATAATAGAGAAATAACACAGAATGAGTACCAACCGTCCAATAAAGGTGTACAACAATATTATTATATAATAAAAGAATAAGTAGAGATCTATGTAAAACAAAAATAAAAACAAGAGTCAATAAAGCTTGTGTCAAAACTGAAAGTCAATGTAAAAAAGACATTCGAGAAATTTAGTATGGATCTGGGGGTTATCGCGAAGAAACCGGGCGGCGTTTTGTCCATACAAAAATGTATTTCCAAGTTTTCTCTCCGAATTTTGACACTACTGCATATATATTTTTCTAATATAATATAGATATCGACCACGTTTTTATTTATTTCTTATCAGTTACTTCTTATAGGAGTTAGGACTTAGGACCCTCCAAAAATCTTTAATAGTGTTGCTCGTGAACGCCATCAACAGACGTTTAGTATACAACCCAGACAAAGTTTTTTTTAAAGCAAAACGTACGGGCAGAGTATTTTCTTCTTATACAGCTAGCAAAAAAAAATTAAAACCCATGAAGTCCCAGTATTCAGGGGAGTAAGGGTGACAGCGACAGCAACAGTTTAAATTAGAGAGTCTAGTTAAAAGACGAAACATAAACGACCTTTTAATGCTTATAAAATTGTGAATAATCGTGTAGATAGTAACTTAGTCAATCAAATCAAGTTATACGCCAGGCCCAAATCTACCAGAAACCTTAACATATTTTGGACCGAAATTTCTTCCAATAATACTGGATATTTTAATCCTATATCTAGAATGTCTCGATCATACAACGATCTTGTTAAAATACACACCATCATAGATATTTTTGTAAATAATATAACTAGCTTCAAAAAATATCTCCATGATTTGTGCAACTAATAAAAAATAAAAAAATAAAAGAAATAAATAAATGCTTTTGTTCCATTACTTTTCAATAATTATTTCATAAATATTTCACATTGTTTTTCTTGTGATTGCTTCAGTGAATAATCTTGTTAATAGTGCACCTAAAAAAAAAAAAAGGATTTTGTTTCATTACTTCTCAATAATCTCTTCATAAATATTTCATATTTTTATTATGTTTTTCAAGTTTCGTATTTTAGTTTTCAATATTTTGTATTTTAGTTTTCAAATTTTGTATTTTAGTTTTTAAGTTATCTATAAATAATACTTACATTGTTTTTCATGTTGCTTCTGTGAATATGCAAATGTTATTACTGCAGACACATTAGTCGAGGGATATTTATATTTTATTAGAATTTATTTTATATTACATGCAAAAATGTTTTGTAAATATCCTGTTTGTGTCTCAAATAAATATAAAAAAAGGGCGCTGTACAAACTTACCATACATGCCTAAAATCTAAAATCTAGGTAAGTATCTGGCTTTTCAGATCTGGTCACTAAACACGGCTAAAGCCATTTCAAGCAAAGCTTCAATTCTGAATTGTGGCCTTACACCAATACGATACTGAGAGTATCTTCCACGCTGGAACGTGTTACTAATAAAATTATATTTTTAATGAATAAAATGATTCAACAAAATTTATAGCCGAACGCCGGGTTTTGGACCCCCGACTTTCGGATTGACAGTCGAGAGCCTTACCCCTCGACCATGGATGCCGTCGTTATTTATTATTGCCCGTGTTGTATAAAAACATGGAAGCTTATCTACACAAGCTTTTTTAAACAGCCTAAACTAACCACTACGGATTTTTTCACGACCATTATGGTAAATACTAGAAGATTTACCGACTTCAGAAATTTCGGTTGTGGATCTGACCGTGCTTTAACTCTGAAGCTAAACTAGCAGTTGCTTTGAATTTAAGTGTCATTTTTTAAATTGTAACTAATTGCGTGCTTGAATTTCATGACGCCAGAGTTACTTTTGGTGAGAGGTTCAGCTGCAGATTTCTGCTTTATTATTAAAATCAATGTGTAACGGTGTGTAGGTTTATGAAACAATCAAAGAACTTATAAATATATTAAACTTATAAACCTAAAAAATCTCTGATGCATTAATCTTATACAAAATCATGAACTGCCTTGTTGATTTATCATATCTGTTAAAAAATATTGCATTTCGTTGCCCCAAACAAAATACCAGATCAAGACTTATTTAGAATACCACACAGTAAATCCAACTACGCGCAAAACTCTGTAATAATGTGTATCTGTGAAACTTACAATGCCTTACGAGATGTAGACATTTTCAACCATGACTTGAAATGATATAAAATGCAGATTAATATATTAATAACTTAAAATACTTTTTTTTTCTTTTTTGTGAAAATTTATAATATTATTATCCGTAGTAAATAGTATAACTATGTTTGTTAATAACTTTATTTTTTTTTCTTTATTACGTTTTATGTTTTTCGTTTTTATGTTTTTCCGTACTTTGTTTATTTTTTTGTCACATAAGTTGAGTAGGTAAAAAAAACTATATCAAAATTTTAACTTAATGGAACTTGATTGGTCTATAACATATGAATGTTCATTGTTATATTATCATTTCGTATGACTGTTTGTTTCCTAAATAAAAAAATAAAAAATAAAATAAAATAAATACTTACAGATTAAATCGTTGAATTCAAAGAATAATTGAATTTCGGCATTACCTGCAAAAGAGAAATAAATGAAATTAGACTTAATTCATTATTTGCTTTTCATTGGATAAATTTCTGTTCTTTTACAATTAAAAATAATATAAGGTTTATTTGCGGCACATTCCAGAATGGAAGATACTCTCAGTATCGTCCTGTTGTACCACCATTCATTTCAGACTCCCCCTACCCAATCCAATCCACCATTTAGTTATAATTGGATCGACGTTATGACATTTTGCATTTAAACACAATATTTTATCTTATACTAAACTATATATAACAGAAAAATGATATTCGCATTGAAGATTTTCATTACTTTGGCCTAATCAAATATTTAAGTAGGTACCTAGTCGCACTCATTGAACATATATCTAAATGGTTGCTTTCATTTTGAGATCAAAAACTTTTAAAAGAGCAAATCTTGGAATCGACCAAACTTTTTTTTAAAAATCTTTCCTGACACACACAAAGGTTTGCCTATTCCAGATTAATGTAGTTTATTTGAACAACCGATCGCCGCTCGAATAAATCACTATTATTTGAAAACCTGTCACTCCAAAAACTTAGACTACATAGACAGTTTGTGGTCAAATTAACACCACTTTGGCAAAGAGGACTCCTCTTCACAACTGGTAGATTTTTAAACCTATTGTGGAAAGAGTATTTTCTAAGCTTTGCCCTTATTAAAATGTTATTTTACCCCGGATTTTGACGTTGATGGCAGGATCTTATGTGGAACAGTGGTATTAAAAAATAACGGCATTAGCAAGCAACTGAAGAACACACAAGCATTAGTGGGGTATGGTCTGCAAAAAGAGCAGAAAGCAATTATTACGTCAAGGAAAACAAACCAATTGATGAAAAGGGCATCTCGGAACAATATTGCGAAACGAGACGCATAAGATAGATACAGCTCTTGAGATTTATCAAGGAAAGAGGAAAAAGTGGAGGAAGAAGATGAAAGAAAATAATGGCAGAAAAGCAATACTGTAGAGTGGTACCTAAATACTCTCAGAAAATATCGCCATTCCGAATCACAAGTTTGCTTGAAATTTCAATATTCTACTACATTCTTCTTCTCAAGTCGGTTCCTCACTGCTGAGGATCGTGACCCCTAACTCCAATTGTGTAATGGAAATGGAAAAGGCTGAAAGTGCCACAAAGTAAAATTTTCAGTATTCAATAAAAACTTCATAAAACTTGTACTGTATTCTTCTTCACAGTGCTGCTCCTTGCGACTGCTCTAGGAACTAGTAGGAATTTTTCTGGCACTTTTAACTTTCTCTAGGTTATTGGCAATGTCGCTTACAACACATTCCACGCATCGATTTTTTATTTTTTGGCACTTTCAGCCTTTTCCATTTCCCCTACACAATTGCCTGTTGGACAAGGCTTATCCATTCCTCACAGAACTGCGCTGCTATACCGACCGCTGGATACCGACATACCAGACGCCAGTGATACTTGGTCACTCCACCTTCCTCTGCTTCTTGTGCCAAACACTGCGGCCAGTGACCAGGAGTTTGTCCAAGTTGAAGTCTGCAGTTTGGCGAGCAACGTGTTCAAAGTATCTTAAAATTGTTGAGAGCCTATTGTGCTTGCCTAGCTCTTCCAGAAAGGACACATTTGTGCGTCTGGCTGTCCATGGGATCCTGAGCATTTTTCTCCAGCACCACATATCGAGGGCGTCTGCCCACTTTCTTTCACTGGCTCTAAGTGTCGATGTTTCCATACCGAATAGAAAAAATATCATAAAGATCGCAGATTATCAGATCGTATACAATTATGAAATAAAATCAGTTATACAACATACCTGAAATGGTGATGCCATGGTCCCACTGGCTTCGGACAGTTGGAATTCTAAGCAATATGCCGATACATAAGAAAGGCCATATGTAGTCTATTTAAAGTAGCCAACACGGATTTGGAGGCATTGGTCGCAAAAACGTGTTTTAATAGCAGTCACTTTGTGCAGAAACACGAAATCGATATATCGACGAGACCAGCAGCGGAAAGTATTCGGGTGCGTAAAAAGGGAATAGTCAGAATCTTCTTTCACATTTGAAGCGGATCTTATACGGATTTCCCTTTTACACAATGGTGATGACCGCTTTAGTTCATCAGAACGAAGACCAGATTCGATTTGCAACAACAATAGGAGAAACAACAGTCACCACGCCTTTTTTACTCTGATGCTACGCGATGCAATGGTGTTCTGGAAACGGTAAATAAGCGTATGCAGTACGTGACGAAGTATTTTCTGGGTCATTGTGCCGTGTTGTCTTATATGGAGGAGTTGCAGAATACAGGCAGTAGGTTTAAAAAAATAAAGAACTGAAATGGAAAAGCCACGGAAAGAAAAATTCGTATAAAATATTTGGTATACCTACTTGGACATGTTCCAGAGTGGTATATTGGTACTTTCAGTAACTCCCTAGTGAAAGACCACCATTAAGAATCAAAAAGTGGCCTAGAATGGCTTAGCTCGATTTGATGACTAGATCTGAAAAGCGAGGTACTTCCCACCTTCCTCTTTCCCATATTCTTCCATTCCTCGTACCAATCAGCCTCACAACATACGTACACCAATTGGGGATGGTATAGTATCACTGGGTACGGCTAAGCAGTTGAGTTTTGTTTGGTATTCAAATATTTTTATTCGTTATTCGGCGGTATATCCTCACTGCACACTCTGACATATAGTTACATTGAGTGTAATTAGATACACCTTATTTTGTCTAAAAACAACATTACTCAAAATTCGTTGTTTGATCATCTCCATCTTTAACAATGAATTCTTAACAAGACAGTTGAGCTTTTTCGTACAAAAGAAAAACAAATAATAGTAAAAAAATTCCACGCCCGCTGGCGGACTAAAATAAAGCACTTTATTTTTTATGTGTCATGATTTATTTCGAGCGAAGAGTACTGCATTGTTGACAGCTGTCACGTTGATAGTGTCACCGTGTCAAAATAAACGCGACGCGCGACGTGTGGAAGAGAAGTGAAAATACTTTCTACGAGACGTTGACAGTTAGCGCTTCGTCAGGACTTAACAATTAACAGGTGGGAAGTAGCTACTGTTAAGAACTTAGGTAGTGATGTTTCACAGAAATTCAAATGTAACATTGTTTATTATCATTTTTATCAGTTATCGTTATCATTTTTTTGTTATCATTGTTATCAGCACCAATTTTGTTTTTGACTGTTGAAAGGATCCTTCAAATGCCGATTCTAAGTACGTTTCAGCTTTTGAACAAATTGCTATCAGCAGAAGAGGACACAATATACCTAAATATGACATAGGTCCCGAGGGGAATCATTTTCCTCAAGGCCTCCCCTGTGTGGAATAATAATATGTTAAACTTGTCAGCATATTGCAATTTGCTAGAAAGCTGAAACGTACCTAGAATCAGAGTTTAACGGGGACATTTCAAAAGTCAAAAGTTAAATTTGAACAATTCATCAAATTTCAACGTTAATTTTCAAGTTCTGTGAATCTCATTCCAGTTGTATCATTATATCATTACCAGTGTATAGTTATGTTATTCTAGTTCATATTATTACGAGTATATGTACATTAGGCCAGTTGCTTCAAAGAACTAAAATAATAACGGAACTTGGACAGAACTTTCAAAGAACTTGAAAATTTGATGAATTGGTCCAATTTTGTGAAACAACTTGTCCATATGGCCATTTGATGGAAATATTACATTTGAATTTCTACGAAACATCTGGCCTAAGAGTTTCTTATCCATAACATGTACCTATTTTATAGGTACATAGATTTTCAACATACAAAACATTAGGTTGGGTTTACTAATAGTTAGGTACGGTCTGATGTTAACATTTTTACTAAAAATACAGAGCAATACCAAAAACAAACACTTAACGGAAAAAAACTTTTAATTAAGGGTCGACCGAGATCTCGGTCTCGGTCTCGGTCTCGGCATTCTCGGCTACAAATTCTACCGAGAACTCTGTCTCGGTTCTCGGCGAAAAATCGCCGAGAACCGAGACAGTAACCGAGACCGTTGTAAGTAGGTACGGTATAGGATAAAGGGATTCAAATCTACCGCGCGCGTCCAAATTCGTCACTTGGTGTCACGACAGCTCTAGAAAAAAGTAAGTTCTTTTATATGTTGTTGTGATTAATTATAATTACTTTACTAGCCAGAATTACTACATAAACTTGTTAAGTGAATTTTAAGATCATTACGTATTATTTTATACGTATGTTGGAAAGCTGGTAAGTGTACGAAGATTTTTTAGATTCACTGGCCACATTCATCAGAACTCGAACACATCGATTCGCTGATTTGTATGTTCGTTGCTATTTTTCTTAGAACTTTGTTCATAATAAACTGCCAAAAACAGCAATGAACATACAAATCAACTAATCGACAATATCAAATTATTGTTAAATTAAATATTTAATATTAGATACATTATATTAAATCTCAAATTATTCTTTAATTAAATATTTAATATTAGATATATTATATAAAATCTCAAATTATTATATAATTAAACATTATTACATTCTTAAAAATATAGTACATTATGCAAAAATAGCGCTATTTCATTTTTTTGTTCAATTTATCTATTCTCGGTCTCGGCTCTCGGTCTCGGCCGAGATTTTAATTTATTATCGGTCTCGGTCTCGGTCTCGGCCGAGAATGAAAAACCTGTCTCGGTCGACCCTTACTTTTAATAGATGGAGTCATACACAAATCAAAGGAAAACAAAATATTAAAAGATTTCTTTGTTTTAACCACTCAAGAAATCTTTTAATTTTGAATTAACATGGTGCCACAAAATAAAATTGCTGTATTTGAAGAAGCAAACGAAAATAGTTTTCCACGTATTTTAGGATGATATATTATTTGTATACGTATTTTCTTAGTTGAGCCGCACCATCTAAGATCTAAGCCATTATAATCTCTAAGAATAGATATAGACGGTACTTAAGTCAAAATGAAATGCACATAAAAACAAGGGAAGATGTCGCTTGTTGAATGAAATACTACTCGTGCATGTCGGTGACAGCTCGCAGCGGTTAAGAGAAATAAACTAGTCAATTCCAAAGCTATGCATTTGAATGACAGGTTATAAACAACGGATAAGTTATCACTGAAAGAGCTTGCAATACAACACAGCAAGTAAATGCACAATTGATAAAATGTGTTCCTCTCTCTGCAAACGTAATCAGAAAAAAGAAACCATGTCTTTTGTTTTATCTTTATTTTAAGACTGCGATGTGAGACAAAATCCTAAGAAAACAGAAGTTTGGCGAATTTTTCAGATGGTCTAAATGTTTCCACTTTACAATAAAATGCAAATAAATGGAAAATTTCTGAACATATCCGAAAACTAAAAACTGTTTTGGAAAGGCGATAAAATAAGCTTACAAATGTGATATATTTAAAAATAAACATATACTTTTTTAAATATAAAAATTTTGGATGCAAACAAAAAAAGTTTTAAAAATAGCTCACCTTACATTTTTTAACTAAAATTGTGATAACACTTTTTTTTTAAACTTATTAGACATAACACTTATTTTATTAGACAGATGTATAATAAACATTATTGTCACCTTACTTTTTTGTCGTTCATGTTAAAATAATTAATAAAAAAATTCCAAACTATCAAATTTTTTGTTCAAATTGCGATTCAAAACTTTGGTTTCATAAAGATGTACATTTTACTTTTTTGGTGGATATTCTTAAGATTTGAATATAAAGCATGGTATGTTGCCTTTCTAACACCGTTCAGAACATATTTCTCACTATGAAAGTTAGGGAGTTACAGCGATTCATATGAGATCAATGTAGTTAGGGTAAATATGATCTCCTGTGATTAAACGGGTTAAGACAAAAAGGCAAAATATTTTAGGTATAACCACCAACGAAATACAAATTTTAACAATTATTTGGAATAGAGGTGTCCGAAAACTGGTCGACCCAAAAACAGTATTAAGGGTAGGTACTATTGAAGGGTTAATCTATTTAAGTACTGAAGGGTATAACGACGACGTCTACAGAGAAATCTATTTGCACGCAGACCTGAGTCCGACCTTTGGAAAATTCTAAAAAATACCACTGGCAAATTGCAAACCTACCCTTCCCTTGCCTAGAGGTCAGAGCGTATTGGACCCCGTCACCCGTTCATAAATAATAATGTTCACTTTTTTCTTGTCTAGGAATAGATCTTTTATATGCATGCCGCTGATAGCTCCATTGTAACATCACCCCCTTCATTACAAATCCATAAATGAAGCATGTAATAGAAAAAATATTTTTTATGTGAATACAGCACAATTATCACGGGCTCCCTTCCGTTTGGACCCAATAGGTGTATGGCATCCCTAATTGTGGTTTGTTGTTAGGCTGCGGGGAGAGGAGAAGGGAGTGAGATGGGAAAGAGGAAAGTCGGGAAGTAACCTAACTATTCAGATCTTTCCACCAAACACGGCTAACGCCATTTCAAACATTGTGTCGATTCGGAACGGTGGTCTTTTACTAGTGCGATACTGAATGTATCTACAACTCTAACATCAATATCTAGATAAGAATTTTAAATAATTTTAGAGTTAACTAACTAATTAACCATAGCACCATCTCAGAAGGAGAGGATAGACCGGCGGACTACGTTTATAGAGTACACACAATTTTATTTTTACATTAGCTCCGTTTTACATTGGTTAAGTATCACTCAACCAGTCTCTCCCGATTTGGCCCCGCCACGCTGTAGGTGAGCAAATGCATTCGCCGCCAAGATCTAGACAAACCTCACCCCATGAACCTGGGCACCACTTAATAATGCCAGTATCACATCATACATATTATACCAACCGTAAACTAACCGATCATATACTAGCTTCGCCGGCCACACGGATCTAAACACAAAGCCAGGATAGTACCTTCGGTAGTGGTGTGGGACTACAAGCTCAAATGACAGAATCCAAACCTATTAAACTCTCCCAGCTTGAGACGTTAGCCTACTGGTTTCCTCACTAGCTTACTACGTTAAAAACGAAGCTAATTCTTTTACATGTAGCTGTCGTTACGAGCTTGCTAGATTAAGCACTACTAGTGCTTGTGTCTAGTACTACTAAGACACAAGCATTAGCTTTATTAGGAGAGTATATAAAATATGTAATATTAGAATGAAATAAACTTATTGTAAAAAAATTACTCAATAAAAAATTTTTTTTTTAAAAATTACATAAACTGGCTTGAAAAACTAGGCTAGGCGTGTAACTAACGATTACTGTTAGTTCAATTTAGACGTGCCCAATTTTCTGGTAAAGCGTTAAAAAATACGTTTCAATCAATTTTGTTTGAGAAACAATAATATCTATTTATCGTGTTCATTCATCAAGACGTTTCCGCCCAAGATGATTGTAACAGCTTTTTGTCATGATAGTACATTATGCAGCGTGGAAGAAAGATTTGAGAAAAGTACAGGAAATCAATTAATAACCTCAATATCTTATGACCCGATTGAACTTTTCTTCAATCCAATTAAATAATATTTTTTATTAACAAATTTATGTAATTTATTAATAAGCGTCCACTACCACACGAAGGAACATCTAAAGTACATTATAAATTTCCAAAAATATGTATATTTAAGTCACTAGTTGTAATCCTTGTATGTAAGTCTCTAGCTATAAATCTAAGTTTTAAGTCACTAGTTATCCATAGTTGTAAGTCACACAATGTCTTACATCGAAAATGACATGAAAAAATGTTAATTTTTCAGGAAAGCGAAAAGAAAGTTTTTTCCTCTTCTAAAAATAATATCTCCTGTTTTTATATGAATTTATAGTATAAAATAACACTGAATAGTTTTTCAGGATACTTAACATTCTTTGTAAATTTCTTTAATAACAGTATTTAATTTATTTTTATTTTTTCAGAATATGTACTTAAATAATAATATTTTATTTTTGGAATAACTTAATTAGTAAAACCTCAAATTGTTATATTTAATCATTGATGACAATATTACCGACTCTCAAACGAAAAATGTGAAACAGAAAAAAGATTTTGTCGCATCTGGCAATTGAACCAAGAACCTCTTTCTTCACGGGTAAGTGCTATTATAACCAGTGAGAATGTTGGAATTAACGCCATAGTCAGAGCACTTCCCGGCGAGGAAGAGGTCCAGGGTTCGATTCCTAGATGCGATTGAAACTTTTCCTGTCTTTTTTGTTTCACCTTTTTCGTTCGTGGGTCGTTAATTTTATCTTCAATAATTAACAATATTTTAATTAAACCCTAACAAATCACTTTACATACACCAAAATTATCAACACGTTAATTAAAATTTTAATTTTATCCTGACGAACGACCCATTGGTTTCAAAACATGGCGATAATTTTGATTAAATCAGTGGTGAATCACAAAAAGTGTTTTGTTCGTATTTGTTAAAAATGACTCCACGAAGTGAATTTGCTAATATTGAAGAAATAATCTTTTTTTTTAATTCAGCTTAATCAAAAAGTATTAGAACCGGTACGCGTGTGACGCTGTCAGTCACCAGATTGGAATTTTTTTTGTTAGGTGACGTGACCACATCAGCTGTCATTGACACTTCCCTCCAAATTTCAGCGTCATAGTTTGACGTTTGTAAAGGTTACGCTGTACCGAGTACCTCTACCTTTGTGCGTGTTTTCGATTTTTTACATGTTTGAAAATGTTATCAATTTTTAACCACAATAACGCACAGTCGCACATTGCGATCCTTGTACGTGAGTTATTGATAAAAAAAGAACACCACGAATACTATACAGCAGCCTTTGAATTCACCTGATCTGGCTCCCTGCGACTTTTTCCTGTTCAACCGATATCAAAAACCGCTTCGCGGAACGCGTTACGCTACTTTAGAAATGTTATTAGATCAAGCGCTAGCGTAAGTGCGTTGCAGTTGATGGGGAGTACTTTGATTCATATTGACTTTGATGAATAAAATTGTATTTTCGATTTTATGAATAAAGTCCTAAAACTTTTTAATTAAGGAGTTATTTAATCGATTCTTGACTCGTCTTTAGTATTTGATTCACTTGATGGTACCAGGTCTTACGAAAGTCCATTTTAATACACTGTAGAAAGATTTACGACACATAATATAAATTACCTCGAGTGTTTCCTTCAAAATGACCCTTGGCTTTTGGAACGGACTAACTTCCCAGTGTTTGACAGTATAATAAAGTGTTACGTTACTTTCTAGTTGAAAACGCCAACTTTTGGTTAACTGGGAGTTTGCACTCCGTTTTAGAGTTTGTTCATTTAACCGTGTTGCGTTCCACGTTAGATATTACATTTTATGAAGTCAGAAGGCACTAACGGACGTTATAACCTTCTGAAATGTTCTAAATAATATCTCTCAACCCAAGCCACCAGAAACACAAAGTAACAGAACTTTAAGTTAATAATTAATTTATAATGATGATATAATTCAACGTACATAAACGTTTTATTGGCATTTATTTAATTTTCATCACAATAAATAATACTATATTTACAGGTGTAACAGAATGCACCTGAAGGATTTTACCGGCGATTCCTCGATTCCTGAGCATATTTGGAGTATATAATATACCTACACGTCATTTTGCTGTTCGATTATATATTTTTTTTAATTAAAAAACAAATACATTTTTCAATCACACGTCGCTACTGATCCCATCCCTACAGCGCGCGATGGGATCTAGCAATACAATCGATGTTTCGTGTGTTACCGTGCTGTTAGAACGAAAAGGGGTGATTATCAAGTGACCCGCCGCTATGATATACCGGACTACTCAGTTGCGACGAGAGATGGAAAAATATTTTTATTGTTTTTAAATGAAAAAATATTTATCGGACAGCAAAATGAAATTTTCATTTGTACTCCAAATAAGTTCAGAAATCGCTAGTTAACTTCAGGTACATGCTGTTACATCCAGTATATACTAAAAATTAAATTCTCGTTCATTTTCTACTTTTATAAGTTAGGAATTCGAAGGTGTAGAGAAATGTCGTCGATATTAATTGGTAAAGGATGAAATAGAAAAAAGAGGTATTAGTAAATAAAAGAGGGAATCAAAAAGTTCAAGAACATGTTTATTTTCGGTTAGCTCACGACGAAAGCGTGATGAAAATGATTGATGAAAATTTTTCCTGTTAGAAAAAACTGCAAATTTCACGACACTGTTTCTGCCGAAATTCCAGGAAAAAAAATTTCGACCACAGAGATGGTTCGGGAGTTTTGGCGGATTCAGCACCCAGATAGATAAAATAATTTGAGAGCCGATAGAGGGCGGAAAAAGAATATAACTTCTTTCTTTCATGACAGAAATTTTACCAAATAATCTTTTACTGCTGCAATAAACTGGGAACAAAAAAAAGGGCCGAATCGAAAAGCAATTCTTACCAGGCCAATTCAAACCGTTGAAAAATATTACATTATCTTGTACTAACATCGATGATATTATAGTAAAAAAAGTGTTAAAATGATAATATCTTAGGGAGAAATACTATTGGTTTTACTCGACGTCTGGCTTTAGCTACAGTCCGTTAAAAGACTGTAGAAATTTAATAAAATGGAAGTTACATTTTTCATTACTATTGCAACACCGAGTAACGCCGGTTTTAGAACGAATTATAATAGCATATGTAAACCTGAGGTTTACATGCCTCCTTTTTAAGTATATTTTTACTAGCGCTTTTTTCTTCCAAATAATAATATATCTATTTTTATTTTTATGAGTAAAACCTCAAATTGTAATATTTAATTAAATGAAGACAATATTAGTGAAACTCGATCAAAAATCTGGAGACAGAGAAAAGAAAAAGATATTGACACCTCTGGGAATCGAACCCAGGACCTTCTGCTTACATGGCAACAGCTCTACCAACTGCGCTAAGGTGTCTATATCCAATTTGGTCACTTTTAATATATGAAGGCAGCAGCCAATATTTTATAAATAAATTTCTTGCAACAATATTGATGTTGCCATTTAAAACCATAAAACGATCGCACCGCCCTCCATTTTTGTCTACTAGACTGTTCTGTTCGTTATTCTCCGCTTCTGACGTTAGCTAAATCAGCTTCCCATCTAACCAATACTAGATATTTCCATTCGTCCCAAAAAACCATTGAGACTGTTTATGATTCTGTTCCGCGGCCCGTTATTAAAATAACGACTTTTTCTGTCGTTTTTGATATTGTACTTTCCGGCCGATTTTCTCGCCTGTCTACATTAATCAACTAGTCGGTGTGACATTTTCCCCACAGTTTGCAGGCGATATTGTTTAATGGAGTGAAAAGCCTACAAAAAAATTCTGATTACTGCCGCGGGATGGTCCAGTGCATTTGGTACAGCGGAAATATCCAGTTCAGAATCCACAGTACGTTTATAACTAAGATTTTTTTTTTGTAAAATTGTACTAGCTAAACGAAACGTGAATCTTAGCTATAGAAGAAGATCTGTATTTGTGATTCGTGTACGGTGTAGATGTTGACGCAACTATGTACATCTACCTTTCTCCATCGAAACTACTTTCCATAACTATCTCTATCTGACAATGTATGCCAATATATTACCTACGTATGACATTCTCGAATAATAATTCCAAGGAACAGTAAGTCTATTGATGGGTTCCATGCCAACTCAGAATGAAACCAACTCAGAACCACCTCAGAAAGGTAATTAAAAGCAATGAAAAAATAATTTTAAAATAGCCGGTAAACCTAAACTAACTTAACCTACGTAACCAATTTTTAAAATATTTTTTTATCATAACTCTTAACGACCTTTCTGAGGTGGTTCTGAGTTGGTTTAATTCTGAGTTGGCCGGTCACCCTATTGATGTAACCCGTGCAATTATCATCTACTATGATTTTTTTTTAAACTTAATGAATAAAACCTCAAATTGTAACATTTAATTAAATGAAGACAATATTAGCGAGACTCAATTAAAAAATCAGTAAAAGGGGCAACTCTACCACCTGAGTTAACGTGTCCCTAACCTATTCGGTCATATTTAACTGTATCATACTTCCAATAAGAACTACCGACATTATCTTCATTTTCTTAACGCATCTTTTTATTGGCTGCTTTTTTTTTGTTTACGTTTACTCCACACAGGAGGCCCTGAGGAAAAAATTCCCTCAGCGTCTACGTCATCTTAGATGCTTACGTAGACGTATCAGCCGAGCTGTTGAACACAAGAACGAGTCGAAGAAACGACCCGTTCTCATGTGACAAATGTCAACCGTGTACATATATTGGGCACGCGTTTGGCGTGTTTCCCGACTAAGCACCGGTGCCGAAGGGATCAATGACGCTAGTTCCTCGGAGCATCTTCCATTGTAATACCGGTTGCTATCTTTATGTCGTCATCACTCTTGGCTCTACAGCCCCTGGAGGTCTTGGCCTCCTCAAGAGACTTCCTCCACTCATCTCGATTTTGTGCCAGCTCTCTCCAGTTTAGAAGCTCCAAGGTAAATACGTCTTTGAGGACGTTTCGTTCCATCGTAATCTTGGCCTTCTAAGGCTCCTTCGCCCTGTCGGTCTTAAGTTCAGCAGGGACGTTGGTGCTTGATGCTTGGTCATTCTCTCCATATGACCCAGCCTATCTTTATGTATCATTTCAAAATTCTAACCCGAACTAAATGATAGTGTCTTGGATACATTTTTTGGATTTTTTTAATTTTTTTTTTTTTTTAAAGAAAGACAAACATTCCCGGGTTACGAATAACCCAACAATGTTTGAAAATCTCCTACTACCACCAAAGAAAGCCGAAAATGTTGCTTGTTTTGTGATGGAGGACTTAGCCAGCCGAGGAATCGAACATGCGACGCCTGGGTGGGACCCAAGCGCTATGCCCCCTCAACCACTGACCTGTCATGCGATATCTATTGACTTTTCTGCAAGTCCAGGATGAATATTTATTTTTAACTTAATGAGTAGAACCTCAAATTGTAATGTTTAATTAATTTTTTTCCATAATCCACAAAATTAGCAGACCGCCCCTGATTCTGTTCCTCACCAATGATTGTAACTAACCGGTTTCACCCAAGCAGATCACCAAATCACACAGTCCATGCACTGCTGAGAGTTAAAAGGTAAACACAAATAGTCGAATTAGCAAACCTACAAAGCGACAAACCAGTCGGCAACTAACCAAGGAATCAACAAATCAATCAAACAATCTGCAGACGGATTGACTCCTTGCTTTATTGTCTCGGTACAACCGATTGACTGGGACCAAATAATGGGTGCACTGGGAACAATCAGGCGACAAAGGTATTGATTCTTGATTGTGGTGGACTGTAAAGGCACCTTACTTTTCTCCTTAACCTGTAACTTTGCACCAAATCAAGCACACACAAATCTCTTATGTACCAAACCGTCCAACTTCGAATATGCCTCAAATATTGATGTTTTGTTCTTGATAGATTATATTTACATTTTAAATAGCACTTAAACAAAAATTACGTTATTAATAATAATTATTATTAGGGTTACGAAATGGGAACATACCGAAAAGGACAAGGGGAAGACGATGATGATGCTGATGACTTAAACCAAAAATGTTTTCCAAATTATGTAATTTGTATATATATAATATACCTATGTTTGTAAAATTATTCGCACACAACGATGTGAGATAACTGAAATTTAATAAATAAATAAAATAAAAAATATTTGTGCAGTTTACACGAGGTAGACGTGAAATCTTCAAAAAACTAAAGTAGACAAGAGTGGAAGGGCTACGAAGCACTGCACAAAGAGGAGACCGATTATTTACGAAGCACCGACAAAGAGGAGACCGATTGTTCTATCTCGTTCTCTCGCAGGCTAAATTCTATAAATGTATACGTTTGTCTCCTTTTAGTGTAGCTTTATAGTTTCATCGAGTTTCAAATCACAACGGTGCTATAGAAGTTTTCGCTTAAAAAATAATAAACAATTCGGCATTGTTGAAAAATTACAAACAGCACAGTATTCATCATTGTATTCATTCTTGATTGAATGATACAATAAAGGCACATTGCCCATGAAGGGCTATTGCCCAAATTGAAAAAAGTCGAAAAATACTATGTTGTCGAAAAATTGCAAAGAACACATGATTCATAAATTCGTCAATAAAGCTAATCTTGTCGGCTGTGTTTGGTACTAGTTTACTGGTTTAAGTGAGCACAAATTTCACAAGATTCCACAGACAAAATATTATATCACATACTACTATAAAATATTTATAAAAAAAAACATTTTTAAGAGGGGCAAAGTTACAACTCTAAGGGGCAAAGTAAGGCGCCTTTATGGTAAGTGTTTTCAGCTGCTGAGGAGATTAAATTTATCCCAAATAAGGGACTTGTGAGGATGATTTGTCATTTTTAAAGCGATGTATATTATAAAATTCGGGGTTGAAATTTCCTCGTCCCGTCAACGCCTGATTTGAATTATTTAAAAAAAAAAGTAAGTACTTTGACCGTTTCCACTAAAAATACCACAAACATTACCGCCAATGTTTGGTTCCATTGGAGAAGGGCCACAACGTTTTTTAGTTTTCTATCGGCCACAGAAAACAAAAACATTGTCTTTCGGGCCTAACCATTAACAAAACGTGTTTTTGTCCGAGGAGACCCCGTTTTCGAGATGATTATAATTATACAGATCCATGAGACTAGTTCATATCAATTTTACTCCGTCTAAAAGTTTATTTTAAAGATTAAATCGCAATATTCAGTAAGAAAGCGATAGTGCATCCTGTCTGTGGCATCACATTCTAACATATTCAAATAATATCAAGGTGTTTTACTGTCGCACTTATTTAAATTCAGAATAAACACTATATTATAAAAATAACTTCGTGTCGGTAGACATTATAAATCATTTTAAAATGCACTGCCGCGTTTGCCCCGAAGTTATTCTATCAGACGAGTCGATATTTGTGTGTTCGGTGTGTAAAGGCATCTACCATCTCGCCTGTGGAGGAATAACGGAAAGTACATTCCGTCGACTCACTCAGGAACGTCGCGAACAACAAAAGTGTAAGCAGTGCAAAAGGGACACAAGATCGGCCGCTGCCAGCGATAACACATCTTTGGAACCGCCCAAGAAATCAACGGCCACTAAAGATCAAGGAGCTCCATCATCATCATCGTCCCCCGCTAATCTCGAAGATATTCAGGATTTAGTTATGATCAAAACGAACAACCTGGAAAAAAAACAGAACGACATCATGGACCAAAACAACAAGATCCTGGAAAGCTTACAATTCATGAACGCTCAATATGAAGACTTTATGGCCAGAATCCGTGACGTCGAGCATCGAAACGATGAGCTTACAGCGAAGAATTCTGCACTGGAAGCTAGAATCGTAGTACTGGAGAATAGTCTCGATTTCCAAGAGCGGGCCTTAAAGTCTAGTAATGTAGAAATAAGAGGTATCCCTGACATCAAGGACGAAAATCTAAAAGACGTGGTGTTCAACATCTTCAAAACTACAGGATCTCCCATTGAAACTAAGGACATCGATGCTGTATATCGTCTACAAAAAAAAAATAATAACCAGAAGCAACCTAGGACAATTGTTCTTAAACTTAAATCGAACATGGCTAGAAATCAACTGCTAAATGATGTTAAATATTTCAACAAGAAGAAACACAATACCGAAGAAAAACTTAACACGTTAAATATCGGTCTCGCCGGCCCCCGGTTGCCAATCTATGTATCTGAACAGCTGACTTTTCGAGCTAAGCAGATTTGGTATAAAACTCGCCAATTTGCGAGAGAGAGACGATTTCAATTTGTTTGGGTCAAAGAGGGACGCGTCTATCTGCAGAGAGAGACAGGATCAGGCGCAATTCTTATATCCGATGAAAACAAGCTGGCTTCCCTATGATTATTACAATTACAATATACCTAATGCCGACAACGATTATAAAATGAAGATTCTATTATTATTATTGCCATTATTATATCCTGTGATTATGCACACCCAGCTACTCGAACCAAATATACTCACGAGGTTTGCTATTTTCCACTATTTATTATATTATTATTATGTTACCGATTCTGCTATATACTTAATCACTAATACTTCTGCGTTCACTTACTTGGGAATACTCCGATTATTATCACATATTTTGTTTTTCATAAATATTGTTATTTTTATTGTACGTTATACTTTTTCTAGAAATGGATCAAATCGTATAGTAGTGAAACTTTCATTGCTTTGCATTTCATCTGAATAATCATGATTCAATTACCTACTGATATTTACAATGACACAGATATAACGTGCAACAAGTATTTGATTGACGATCTCAAAAAATTAAATAATTACAGCTGGAAGTCTTATAGTTTAAAGATTATTCACCAGAATATCAGAAGTATGTCAAACTTTGATGATTTTCTGTTATTTCTTGATCAATTCAATCATACTTTTGATGTTTTAATTTTATCAGAGTGTTGGATCCACAATAATTACACCTCTAAAATAATACAAACTTACACGGAATATCACACAATTCAAAATATAAATAAATCTAGTGGGATTGTCGTTTACATTAAAGATGGTATTCAAGCGCAAGTCGAAGAAATTATATTATCGCAAGGTAACTGCCTTAAAATTGTTCTGAATAATAATTTATGTATCTTTGCTATATATAGATCACCTTCTTTCCCGAACATAGATTCTTTTTTGAATTCACTTCAAACTGTCGTCCGCAGTTCCAATAAATTTGAACGTCAAATCCTTATTGGCGACATTAATATCAACACTATATCTCCATTTCACCACCAATTCAATGACTACATATGCCTGCTCACAGAAAACGGTTTCATAGAGACAATCAATACACCTACTCGAGAACAGGGCATTAACAAATCCTGTTTGGATCACATCTACGTAAAAAATATTAACTTCACTGACTCATTCGTTATCCACACGTCAATTTCCGACCACTATACGACAGCTCTGTGCTTTAAAGATAAACCACCCTCACCTGCTAAAATCAAGTACGTCCCTCGATTAAACTATAATAATTTAATTGAGGACTTACTTTTAGAAAACTGGCAAAAAGTATTTGATCAAACTGACACTGACATTGCGATGAAGGAATTCATTTTTATTCTACACACAAATATATCTAAACATACAAGTAACAAACTTATATCGAATAGCAAATTCAAACTTACGCCCTGGATCTCTCCCGGCCTTGTCAAATCGATTCACAAAAGAAACCAACTCCACAAAAGGGCGCAAAAGTTTCCAGATAATATCCTAGTACAAACCCACTACAAGAAATATAGGAACTTATGCAAAAAGATCATTAAATATACGAAGGAAAATTATTATAAAACGTTCATTTACGAAAATTCTTATTCTCCAAAACGTATGTGGGAAGCATTTCGCAATATCAGTAAAACAAAAATCAACAGGTCTTCCGAAATTAAATCGTTGGATATCGGTAACATTAAGTCTTCTAATCCTAAAAATATGGCGAATTTTGCTAATAACTACTTCACAGCGGTGGGAACCTCACTTGCCAAAAAAATTCTCGATAAATGCAATAAAACTGAAACCGAACTTGCCAAGTTGGTTACCTCTAACCTCGTCCATAAAATTGACAATATACAAACATCGACGAACGAAGTCTTGGAAATAATTGACGACCTAAAGCCATCTAACGCTTGTGGACCAGACAAAGTTTCGACAAATCTGCTGAAAGTAATAAAGTCATGCATAGCTTCTCCGATAGCGTTCATCTCCAATCTAAGTCTTAAATCAGGAATATTCCCCAACCATCTAAAACATTCAATTGTTGTATTACTTCACAAAAATGGAGATAAATCTGCGATTCAAAATTACCGGCCGATATCTTTGGTCAATTCTGTCTCAAAAATTATAGAGAAAATTGTCAAAAACCGTCTTAACCTCTACCTTGAAGATAATAACATTCTTTCTGAGAGACAATATGGCTTCCGACCGGGTTTAGGTACCGAAAACGCAATTGGCAATCTTACTAAAGTAATTTCTAATAACATCGATCGTGGAATTAAAAGCATCGCGCTCTTTCTGGATCTGGCTAAAGCTTTTGATACCATCTCGCACAAAATCCTTATGAAAAAACTACAGTTAATTGGTATACAGGGGCAGTTACTCAAATGGTTGGGAAGCTATCTAGAAAATCGGAGCCAAAGAGTTAATATTAGTGGTACTCTAAGCGATCCAGCCAATATCAATTTTGGTGTACCACAAGGAAGTACTTTAGGACCGATATTGTTTAATATCTATATCAATGACCTTTGCAACAGTAACCTTGCCGATCATATCATCACTTTTGCTGACGATACGGTCTTAATATTTGAGGGCATAAACTGGTACGAAGCGCATAGAAAAGCAGAAATTGGAATAAACAATGTGAAACATTGGCTAGACTATAATCTCCTTACTCTTAACACAGATAAGACCAAATTTATACGTTTTAGTGCAACACAAGCGGGACAACCCAAGGTAATTATTAATATTACTATTCACATTTGCAATGAACCGAACACTTGTACTTGCAATAAACTAGAATGCGTTGATAGTTTAAAATATTTAGGGATCACCATTGATAAATATCTGAGATGGGAAGAGCACATTAACTCAACTGCCTCAAAAGTCAGAAAACTTACTCACCTTTTTATTACCATCAGAAATATTCTCTCCGTAAAAGATATGAAATCAATATACTATGCCATGTGTAATTCTTTACTCGAATATGCATCCCTAGGATGGGGTGGATGTGCTAAAACAATATTAGACTCCCTGGCTAAAGCACAGAAATCTCTACTAAGAGTCATCCTTAAAAAACCATTCAGATACCCCAGTGACGCATTATTCACGGAATTTAAAGTTCTTGATGTTAGACAATTGTATATTAGAAAGATTGTATTACATGCTCAAAAACAACGTCAGCACTTCCCTTCCATTGACCACCTTCACGACACCCGACATTCAAGGAATAATCCAATAGTCCCAATAAAAACCACGACGTCCCTTGGGCAACGGCAAATTTCGTACTTAGGACCTAAAGTATTTAATATCATTCCTAATGCTTGGAAATCGAAAAGTACAACTGTTTTGCGCAAATTGATCAACGACTGGCTTCTTGATTTAGGGAGGGTCAAAAGCGAAGATATGTTGGCCAATAGATAGTCGAGGATTAAAAAAAAAAATAGAAAAAATAAAATGAAAACACACACTCATACATAAATTGTTAGAGTCCATATATTACAAAAATCACATACTTATCACTCCAGAACATAACTGTCTATTCTTTTTTAATTTATGCGATGATTATTTTCTAATCCCCCATCTAGATTATAATCTTATATCACTACGCTTCCCATTTTCCTTTTTCCATTTTCCATTTTCCAAAACATTCACATTTAACATAAGCATTCTTCATTTTTTTCTCTTCACTTGGGTATTCTTTTTCTCATAAGTACAAAATTGTGTATTTATCTAAAGCTTATATGATATTTCTCATAATTACAAAATTGTGTATTTATCTAAAGATTATATGAGGAATTCAATTGTAACACATTTTTTTCCTTCTTTAAATAATATGTTATATACTTAAACAATGTAAAAAATAAATTATGATATGAACTAAATTTGTCAATTTGACTGGCCTAAAACAGGATCCATTCCTAGTTGGCTAGTCAAAGTTTCCACATATGTTTAATTGTATAATTTTTATCTGAAATAAATTTATTATTATTATTATTATTATTATTATTATTATATTTTCCAATCATAAATACCCAAGAATTAAGTTACGGCTCGTGTTAAAAAATCGCTCAATCAGAAATTAAGTCAACACTCAGCACGTGTTCTACTCGCAGAATTTGATTAAATAATATAGTTTATTATTTCGGATGACTCAAATATCATTAAACCCCCAGGCTTATTCTGTCAGAAGGTCAGATAATTACCGCTTTGCAATAAAATCGAAATAAATAATATCTGAGTGCATCCGAAAAATATTTTTGAAAGTTGATGACATACGCTTTCAAATGTTATTATTAGAAATAAACATATATATTTTTAAATATTAATATTTTGAATACAAACAAAAAAAAAAATTCTAACAAAAATTGCAAAAAAAGAAGAAAAACACATGTATTATAAACAGAAAAATGTATTATAAACTTTATTTTCACGTAACTTTTTTGTCGTTTCATAAAAAAATAATTAATAAAATATTCACGAAGTTTCGTATTTTATTCTCAAATTGCGGTCGGAAACCAACACTCTACTACAACACATAAATACCTGTACTTGTCACACTGAATCATAAACACGTAAACACCTCAGCACAGGTTCTCCTAGTGAGGTGTTCACGAAACATACAACATTATAAACCAACAGTTTCACCTTCTCAAACCTACCTTACACCCAACATAATAAAATGTTATATTAATTAATATGTAAAAATGTTTTCCTAAATATATTATGTTAAAATATTAAATATATAAGGTAAAAACTGTAATATATAGAAATAAATAAATAAATTAACTTTCGTTTCATAAAGGTGTACATTTTACTTATTTTGCATTTAAATATAAAGCATGGTCTTTTCTTTTTCCAACACCGTTTATATAATATTTCTCACTATCATATAAGAGAGATATAACGATTTCTATTTTGGATTCGAATTTTGAACATTTGGCTGTCATCAGTTGTTTTGTTTTCTCTCTTAAAAAAATAATCTTTTTTATTATTTTAACTAATATTTTTATGTTTTCTGGTCAATAAAGTGTAGTGTGTTGTTCCTTGAGGATTCTTCTCCCCTCTGATCTTTCAGGAGTCACTTTTCGTCGCTGATTTCCAGATATTTATAACCTTTTTTTCACTACTGTCACTTTCCATACATATTTTTTTTTTTGTAATTTTGTGAACAATGGAGGAGGATTTCCCTCCTGGACATCCTAAAAAGCCCCCAGATCCTCCCCCTGACCCTTCAGATGGTGAAAATATTGTAATTTCTGACAGTGAATCTGTCATTCTAACTTCCACAAAAAAAGGAAGTTTAGTCCCTCTTCCCCAGTAAAGCATGACTCTCCTTCTACTTCTCAGTCTCTACCAGATTTTCATCAACCTCCTCCAACCAATTTTTACTCATTACAATTCATACTCATTCCTGTGGCCCCTACATTGTTTATGCGCAAAAAACTGAGCAAGGTAAAACCATACATCCTCTTGAATTTGGTAAATTCCTTTCAACCAACAAGAACCTTTCGATTAAGCCCGGAGGTGTAAAAGCCGAGGGTCGCTTCCGAATCTCTGTTGAATTCCTCTCAGGTTCAGCCGCCAACAACTTTATTAAAAACATTTTTATTACATCTAATTCTAAATTCAAGGCGTACATCCCAACTTTCAATGTTTCTCGTATGGGCCTGGTCAGGGGTATCTCGACCGATCTGTCCATTCCAGAAATTCTGTCTTCTCTTTCAACCCCTCAACATATCGGCAATCCCATAAAAGCCAGGAGGCTAAATTATAAGGACACCTCTGAGGGCAATGTTTCCTGGAAGCCCTCCCAATCTGTTGTGATCACATTCGAAGGACAATCTCTTCCCTCCCATATCTATTTATTTTTCAACTCCTTACCAGTTGAAATTTATACTTACCCCACCACCCAGTGCTACAATTGCTGCCGTTTTGGTCATACCAAAGCTTCATGCAGATCCCCTCCCAGATGCTTCAAATGTGGAGAAAACCACACGGCTGACCAATGTTCTTCTCTCTCTTCACCTAAATGTTTTAACTGCTCAGGCGCTCATTCCGCCATTCACTCTTCTTGTCCTGAACAAACTCGCCAAAAAAATATAAAAATTTCCATGGCCTCTGAAAACTTGTCTTTTCTGCAGGCTTCTAAACTATTCCCGCCTGTCAAAAAATCTTTTGCCGAGGTTTTATCCAGTAACTCTCCATCCAACCCTCTCCCCTTCTCCTCAACATCTTCTCGATCAACTAAATTTATGTACAAAAACCCTGTCTCTAAACCGGCTCCTGGATACGATCGGCAACAACACAACTCACTTCTCTTAAATCCCAATGGTTCTCCTCTTTCAAATGCCACAAATGGGTGCGCAAACAACTATAATTCGTCCTCAACAAACCATCAAAAGCTTTCTGAACAACTCTCGCAAGATAATTCTTCATTTATACAAACTCTTATTATGCTTCTAATTGACCTAATTTCTTCTCAAACTAATCTACCGTCCAACGCTGCTTCTATTATTTCCACGTTAAAATCATTTGTTCAAAATGGCACTTCAAGATGTCAGAATACTTCAGTGGAATAGCCGCAGTGCTATTTCTAACAAATCGAACCTTCTTAACCTATTAAATTCAAACCTTGTTTCTGTGGCTGCTGTCTCGGAGACATGGTTTACTCCATCCACCCACTTTAATGTGGGAGGGTACTCCTGTCTCCGTGATGATCGCCTGGAAGGTACGGGCGGCGGTGCTGCCCTTTTTATTAAAAAATCCCTTCCGTTTTCCCCAATAAATAATATCAAACCCCCCAATGCTGACTTTCAAATGGTTGCAGCTAAAATAAAGGACACATCCTTTGTTTCTATCTATATTACCCCATCATCTCACTTCAATAAGCAAGCTTGGTTACAAATTGTCCGTCAACTAAGCCCTCCATTCTTTTTATTGGGCGATTTTAATGCCCATTCCCCCGTCTGGGGTTCTGCTTTCTCTGATCGAGATGGTCGAAATGTTATGGATTTTTTAGATGAATCCAACCTTTTCCTTTTGAACGACGGATCTCCTACGAGAATCTCTCGCCCCAACACAAACCCCAGTGCAGTGGATCTCTCCATATGCTCTACAAATCTGGCACCTCTCTCCTCATGGGTGGTGTCCCCCGATCCTTGCTCCAGTGATCATTTCCCGATCACCATCACTTATCAAACTTCTTTCCATTCAGACAAGTCCCATATTTCGACGAAGATTAAAACAAAACACACCAAATGGGACGAATTTAACTCGCATATGGATAAGTTTATACAAAATTTACCCTCTTCCGATGTATTATCTGTCAAAGATGACTACGATAACTTCAAATCGATGCTCATAACTGCAATACATAAATCAAATCCTCCCCCTAAAACCAAATCTCTTAAAAAACTCCCTCCGACTCCCTGGTGGGATGAGGAATGTTCTAAGGTAGTGAGAATTCGGAAAGCTAAATCTCTTTCGTATCGTCACAATATGACTATGGAGAACTATCTTATATACAAAAATGCCGAAGCCAATGCCAAAAGGGTATTGAGGTCAAAAAAAGATCCGGGTGGTACAACTTCTGCAGTTCAGTATCTCCGAATACTCCAATTTCGGAAGTTTGGTCTATGATTCGAAGATTTCGATCCTCCTTCAGTTCAACATCTCCTCGAGCGTCTCATTCTAAATGGATAGATGAGTTCTTGGACAAAATTGCCCCCCCTTCTGTACCTAACTTAGATGAAATAACTCCCATCCACAACACTCCTATGTCTGATCATTGGCTAGACTCTCCATTCACTTTAATTGAATTAAAAAATTGTTTATCAACAGTTAAAGACTCATCTCCAGGCAGAGATGGTATTCCTTATAGCATTATCAAAAATAGTAATGATAATGTTCTAAATCACTTCCTAAGCATCTTAAATAAAATCTTTCAGTCTGGCATAATGCCTGATGACTGGAGTTCTCAAATAATCATCCCAATCCTAAAATCAAACAAATCACCCAATTCTTGATCTAACTACAGGCCAATTGCTCTTTCATCCACCCTCAGTAAAATTTATGAAAAATTAATTAAAAACCGGTTAGAATTTTTTGTCGAAAGTAATCAGCTTCTCTCTCCATCTCAATTTGGATTTAGGAAAAAAAAATCTACGCAAGATAACCTCGCCATCATCAGCACTGATATTAATTTATCCATTTCTAACCATGAAGTATGTCTTGCAGTCTTTATAGACATAGAAGGTGCCTTTGACAATGTTTCCATCCCAATCCTTAAAAAAAAACTTTTAGGCCTTGGCCTTCCCCCCATGTTTGTCCAATCTATTATTAATCTATTTCTTGATAGAAAAATTTTCATTGAACTACCAGATGTTACTCCTCAGAGTAGATCAATTTGGAAAGGTTTACCCCAAGGCGATGTATTATCCCCTATACTGTATAATATATACACGTACGATATGCATGTCTCTATTCCCCCTCAAGTAAAAGTTATTGAGTTCGCAGATGATTTAGCTTTCTACTTATCATCCAAAATCATCCCACTTGCCGTCAAATATCTTAATGAAGCCATGGATGCCCTTTGCATATGGCTCACTTTAAATGGCCTGGAACTTTCAGTCAAAAAGAGTCAGTGTGTCACCTTCTCAAACCGTCATAAAAATCCTCCTGTTCAAATTTTATTTAAAAACTCTCCAATCCCCAACGCCTCTGAAGTAAAATTTTTGGGAGTAACATTTGATAGGAAACTTAAATGGTCTTCCCATATTCCCATAATGGTCTACACATATAGTTACTAAATGTGAAAAAAATTTAAATATCATCAGATCATTGACTGGCGTTTGGTGGGGTGCTCACCCTACCTGCATTAAGTTGCTTTACAATGCACTTATTCGAAGTCATCTCGACTATGCCTGCCCACTTTTTAGTACTGCCTCCAAAAATGCACTCAGTAAATTAGACAAAATTCAATCAAAGTCATTGCGAATAATAACTGGAGCGATGCAGTCGTCGCCCATCAATTCCCTTCAAGTGGAATGTTCTGATCCCCCACTTTATTTAAGGCGACAACTGTTTGCTGACAAATTTGTTCTTAAATGTTTAAATTCTAAATGTCATCAGGTTATTCCCAGAGTTTCGTTGTTCAAAGACTCAACACATTCATCTACAATCAGAGCTCGAACTAAACCTCTTCCTGCCATCTGTAAAAATTTTCGCTCTCTCTCAGAGCTTCAAATTATCCAAAATGATCTTCTTCCACTATACAAATTAAAATATAGTCACGTCACCCTATCTCCAACAATTTTGGAAGAGATCGGCATCCTTAAAAGTCATTCCAATCTCCCAGCCCGTACTGTTAATAATATGTTCAATGACATTATTTCTTCTAAATGGCCCAACTCTTCTCTTTTATTTACTGATGGCTCCAAATCTCCTGACTCTCCTAACAGTGGTATAGGTATTAACGTTTACCACAATAATTCTAATGATAGAATATTTTATTCAATTTCAAACCAATTTTCAATATTCTCTGCTGAGTGCATTGCAATAATTGAAGCACTCAAATATATAATCAAAAATAATTGTGAACATTCCCTTGTTCTCTCTGACTCTCTCAGTTCCCTCCAAAAACTTAAATCCTGTCCTCTTCTTCATCCTGATGATCACTTTGTATGCCTCATTAGAGTGCTGATAGCCTCCATTCAAAGCTCTGGAAAAACCGTAATTCTTGTTTGGATCCCTGGACACATTGGCATAGTGGGTAACGATATTGCAGATTCTTTGGCAAAACAAGGAGCGTCCAACCCTATTGTTACCCTCGTAAACCATATTCCCCTATCTGATATTTTTTCCATCATCAAAGATAGATCCCGCAATGTTTGGACAGAGTATTGGAACATTGCCAGTCAATCCAAGGGAGCTCGCTACGCCTCAATACAAAGGACTATCCCATCAAAACCGTGGTTTCAAAAATTTCCCCATTTTTCCAAAAAAGAAATTTCCTCACTTATTCGAATGAGAATCGGTCATTGTTCCGTTCCTTCTCACCTTTTTAAAATTCACATCCTTGACTCCCCAGATTGTACGTTCTGTGGTCTAGATGTGGGCTCTTTAGATCACATATTTTTTGGTTGTCCCTCTCTAAATAAATATCCTCTCTTCTATCAAGCGTTATCTAAAATTGCCTCCCCTCCATTCAACATTTCATCTCTTCTAAGTCTGAACTCGACTCCAATCTTCCATATAATTCTGAAATTTGTACATTTAAATAAAATTAATATATAAATTCACCTTTTCCTTTCTCTGTAATTTTAAATGATGGCCTAGAACACCCTTGAAGGGTGAAAGCCAGAAATAATTAAAAAAAAAAAAAAAAACGATTTCTATGAGACCAATAAGAGTCGTTCCGAAATCCGAACAAATTGACTTGCCTAAACGAAGGGCTAAACTACTTGCCTAGTTCGAACAAGCCGATAGGGAGATACAACGATTTCTTTGAGACCTATGTGAGCTGTTCCTAAAAGTAAACAAATTACCCAGAGGTGTAAAGTTCTCTAAAAAATCAATAGTCCAAAGTGGAACTTTTAGTTTCTAAACCCTTTTACGTTTTCACTATAATATTCATATTTTATTTTTACGTGGTGCTCCACTGCTCTACCCACACCAATTCGATATTAAGTTGACGTACCTAAATATTAAAATAATAGTTTAAGCTTTCAACGGGGAACGTGCCTGATAATAACGGAGTGTTAGTTTAGGTTTTAGATTAATATATTAGATCGCCGAACATTTTGCTAAAACTTAAGAAACCAGATGTCTAGAGCGAAAAAGTTTACCACCATTTTTTTAGTACAAGCTCGAAAGTAGTTAACGATTTTCACTTAGTGAATTTTAGGAAGGAAAGTTTTTATGTTCGTTTTCAAAGTCGTTCAAAGGAAAAAGCCTAACTTCTTATCAATTTAGCGTTCGCATTCCGATAATCGAAGGAGCTGCTTTTTTCAATTCGTAATGAAACTATCGAGTGAATTACGTAGGATATATTATTAATATTAGATCTGTGAATCTTCACAGTAGGGAATATCCCCAAACAAGTAAATAAGTGTGAATTAGGAGCAAAAACATTCTGATATATATTTCGTTTTAGCCTCTTCATATTTCTTATGAACAACTCATCAAGAGTATCTGTGGGTTTGTTTTCTATACAAATATTCAGTTTTATTCAGAGATTGATGAAATTTTGCACACTTGACCTTCAAGTCCTTTAGACTGTGTGGTAGATCTAAAAGCTTCAGAGCTTGTCACATAGAGGGCAGTGCTAAGAGCTGTCCCGAAAGTCCGCTAGATGGCAGTTAGTTTAGTTCGGAGTTTGGGCACCAGGGGGGCCAAGGGCCAGGGTACAGACTGCAGGAGCTCATTCAATTCAGATCTCATTTAGCCAGTTTCCAGTTAGGCCGACTATCGTAGTCACCACTTGTACACGCGAAGTATTAAATAAATGTCAGATTAACATAAAAGAACTCTATTCTTTCCCAAGAATTAATCTCCTCCCAAGACGAGTTGGAGAACTGTTTGTCTGAACGCAACAGACTGTTGAATTCTCAATCTTAAACGTGTTAGAGCACAGGCGTCAGGTGGGAACACTATTTCAATGGAAGATGCTCCGAAGAACTAGCGTCATTGATACCTTCGACACCGGTGCACAGTCGGGAAACACGCAAAACGCTAGTCCAACATTTGTACACAGTTTAAATTTGTCGTATGATTCCACGATGCGTTCTTGAGTTCAGCAGTTCTGCTGTTGAATGATTTGCCGGTCTCTGGGTTTCCGTCCTCCTACAACTTAGGTAACTCCAAGATCCAGGTTCACTGCTTCCCTTCCTCAGAAAGTCAACTCCATACAAAATCACCAAAGGTAAGAAAAATAATGAATAATTAGGAGTCAATGTCCACATTTTTAAAAACCACCCCTATCCCCTTTTCCACCCCTTACAGCAGAGGTTGATACTTCTTAAATTAAATTTTGTATAAAAAAAGTCCCTGGACAACGCCGGGGACTTTCTTATACAACAGACTACAATGGGGCTTTTAGCAGCAAGACCATACACCCAAGTATAGTATTGGAGAGAATAAGTACAACGCAGCAGTGCAGAACCAAGAGATCAAAACTCACAGCTTTGTCTAAAACATTTTAAGCCTAATGAAGATGACAATAAAGGTTGTTTTTAAATACGTGGTTTTTCCAAATGTAAAATAAATCTAAATCTAGCGATGGGACGTGATAGGATAGCACGTTGAAGTGATGGGGTGATAACGTCCGACGGATGCGCACGCACCGGTGTTAAAATAACGCGTCGCACGCGCAATGGTCATTAGAATTACGTAGTATCGCACCGACACGCAGTTCAGAATACACGCAAGTGTCCAAGTGGCGAATAAAACGGCCCTTGAATTAGCGGCAAAAGAATCTGAATTAATTATCTATTAAAACAATTTTAAACTTTTTCCACTTCATTTATTAGCAAACTATAATAATGATATTAATAGACACCTACAACAACAATAAAATAGCGGCCATTACACGTAGAGTTTGGCCTGCGAGTCTCACTACAGTTCGCGCCGAATCGTTGGCGGAAACGTGCGTGTAAAGGCGACCGACTCGCAGGCGAAACGCTCGGGTCACCCGCCAGTTCGTATCAGCGTTTGGCCCGGTTGAGCCAACACACGTAAGGGTTGGAGCGGGTGTCGCGCGATATGTCTTTCACTTTTTTTGTTTGTTTATGGCTGTTTGCCGACCATAAATATACTAATGCCGACTGATTTTATTCAAGAATTAATTTATCTACCATTCATTGTTACCAGATGCGTGGTTTTTTTGGGTCGTTTAAACCTCCACGGTTTTCTCAAAAAACCATATCGAACAAGGCATGTCTTTTTAGCAGTCGCCAAATGATCTACTTTTGAGTGGATATGATTTTTTTGCATGGGTCGCGTGAGTGAAATGCCGAATTCTGGAATGTAGTTCTTGAACTTTAGTACGGGTGTACGGGTTCACAACGTCTTTTTATTTAATAATGATATGAATAAATTAGTAAAATGATTTGAATATAACCATATAAGTAACTTTAATAAGGTACCTACTCTAGGTACCGTAATTTTTCATTATTATTGTTATTTATATTTTAATTTTAATATTTAATTGAAAATAGAATTCTGTAAATTAAGCTTGATAAAACAATATATTTGGTATGTATATATATAGTATATGTATGGTGTTTTTTTAATAAGTATTTTCCTATTTAAATTTTCAAACCACGTTTTACCATGTTTTTGAGGATAAAAAAATATTTTTAGAAAGACTTCATTGAAAATTTAAATAGGAAAATACTTATTAAAAAAACACCATACATATATAGTATATGTATGGTGTTTTTTTAATAAGTATTTTCCTATTTAAATTTTCAATGAAGTCTTTCTAAAAATATTTTTTTATCCTCAAAAACATGGTAAAACGTGGTTTGCTTATCCCTGAAATATGTTTTTTTTAAACTTTTGGGAAATGGCGTCACATTACATAAACCTACCAATAAACAAAAAAGGCAAATATACATATAATCAGTACCTATATATTATACAAGATAATGTACAATGTACGTGCCGCTAAAACTCAGAAACGAGTCCCAGTACGATCAAAGGAGTAATACGGTGTGGTGCCCCCTAACCCCCATTCACGAAGAAGGTTCCCGTTTTTACCTGAAGGACGTGCTTTTGAAGATGTAAGGGCTGGAAGTTTCGCACTCTAGAAATTTCTAGAATATTACAGAACATTCGAGAGTATTCCACAACATTCCAGAACATCCCGGAACATTCTGATATTGTGGAATGTTCGGGAATAGTCTGAAACGTTCGGGAACATCCAGATCATTCAAGATCACTCTCGAATGTTCTGGAACATTGTGGACTATTGGAAGCCTTTTTGGATGGGTGGGGCGTGGGGCTACTCATAGGTAGGGGTATATAAAGCCAGACATATCGTGGGTTCGAAATTCAGTTCAATCTCATATCAACTCCCTGAGCGATGCCGGGTACTTAAATAGTTATACATAACTCCCTGAGCGAGGCCGGGTATCCCTGCTAGTTATATATAACAAGCTAGTGAGTTTTGTGAAGGAATTTTTTTTCCATCTTTTAAAAAAAATGTTTTCAAACCGGGATTTGTTTGCAAAAAATACCATCTAGGTTTAATCATCAACTTCTAAAATAGCTTTGCACGTTTCGAGAATAATTAGTATAATTAATGCAGATACTATTTTTTATTCGGAAGTGCAACCAGTCGCAAGAAATTTCAATGTGGCTGTGAAATGTTATTGTTCTAATAATAAATATGTATTTTCTCATAACAGTATTAGTCATTTTTAATGGACCATTGCAAGTAAACTATCGAAAATTTCCCAGTTCGTATGTAAGTAATTTTTATAATCTTCTGAGTAGAAGGCGCAATTCTTTTAAAATTGGTAAATGGTTCTCTTAGCAAGTTGTTCCCGAAAAACTATATATTATATTTAGTCATTTATAGTACACATCATTCGTACTTTACCATCGGTATTTTGTATTACAAAATGGATTTACATTGAGATTTTTTTTCTATTTCTTCCAGTGTGTAAAAGAAAGGCTAATTGACGTAACCAACATTTGGTCGATTTTCAGTTTTTGATGCCATTTTACTCGAAAAAAAAACTGCGTCGATCTGTATACTCGAAGTTTGTATATTGTGAAAATTTAAGTTGAAGTTTGTATAGGTATTGTTTTTTTTTGCGAAAGTCCGACCTTAAATTGACGTAAATGATGGAAAATCCGACGTTTTATAATAAAATGCGAATTACTCCATTGAACCCGGGCGTATCCAATGTTTTAGTTTTAATTTACTAAGAAAAATTATAAAGTATCGTCAAAACCCCGGGAACTTTCATTGGATAACCAACACCTCTGCCATAGGTCACCCCAAGTGGTTCGCTACGTTTGGTGATTTAGAAGGGGTGCCCGGGTTCATGGAGTGAGTTTGTTTAGGTCTTGGAGACGGATGACCAGCACAGACTGAACCCCAGATTCCTACCCACCCCTTAAATCCTTTTCCTTCCCAGAACTCTCCTCTCCTTCCTTTCCTTAAAAAACCTCCATACAGCATCCCCAAAGATGACATATGCCCTGAGGGAAATTATTTCTCTCAGGCCCCCTGTGTGGAGCTAATGTAAAAAAAAAAACAATAGCCTTTCCGTGTTTTAGTAAACATTTTCGCTTACGGCAAAAGGCTGACTAAGGTTTTATTTGGTTACATTAATCCTATAAGTTGTGCCGCATCGAAAAATTTTTAGTAACATAATTTTGTAAGTTTAAAAACTTTATTAAATATAAATTAACAAAATAATTTTTTAAAATGGGCTTAAATTGTATTGTATCTAAAATACTGTTTTATCTTCCTTTCTTCAGCTAACTCTTTTTTGTCTCTTTTAAATTACTTGTGTCTTTTTCAGTTTTTTTTTTCTTCTAGCCCAAACCTGGCACACCGTATGTATAATTATAATTACCTTATTTTTTTATGTTTCCTTTTTTTCTACTGTTATACAATTTATCGGCACATCGTATTTTTTTTTTTATATAGATTGAGTTGGGGTAAATCGGGAATTGGGGGAAGACCGAAAAACTCGATTTTGGCGGTATCCGTGTTTAATACGCGCCAATACCTTTACAGGAGCGCTATTTCATTACGCTTCGCACCCCCTTCGGTCTCATCGGCTCTAGGAAGCTAAAGTGTAGACTGTGAGGCGCGTTTTTTAAACAGGTTGAAACAGGCGATCTTACCCTCATCATAAATATCTCCGGATCCAGGTAAGCTATGGAATTGATTTCAAATCCATTTTGAATTTTTTTTAAATAAAAAATAGTTTAGGAAGGCTCCAGTGCCTATTTTTGAGAGTTGGCAACACTGCATTACTTTGGCCTCCAAGTTCTCCGAGGATAACTGCAGCGTTGCCAACTCTTCGTCTTTTTACGTAGATCTACGTATTTTAGGTCCTTCCTGAACATCTACTAACTTCAGTCCAGAATCTACGTATTTTTTGTCAAATTGTACAAATTTGCAAAATAACATAACTCATTAGGCTGAAGAAGCATATTTTCCGTTACTTTACGGTGGAGCCCCCGTCTGCGGGGCAAAGCATGTGGCGCTGACTCCGACAAACGTTCCGTTTCATACTAGAGTCCGCGCCGGAGTTGGGATGTCTAGGGAAATTACCCTAGATCTAGGGGAGAAAAATATTTTTTAGGCAAAAGGGAAATCAGCACAAATCTAGGAAAATTTCTAACTATTACTATTAATTTTTTTTTATTGGAATTGTAATCTTCTACTTCCCGGTAAAATACACAATTTCAGACAAAGGCGTCGCTAAGTTATTTTTTGCTAGTATTTGATCTTAACTGTTTACTCCATATTCATGTTTTTTTTCCTAAATATTGCCTATTATCCCACATTTGCATAATTACCAAAACTATATTTCGTTTAATTTAAACTTTAGGTTCTTAACGTGGGCAATAAATAACGCCCCCTTGTGGACGTTTGAGACTTTCAGGGGCAGTAGAAGACCCAAAGAGAGGGCGTTGATGTGGCACAGTGATGGCGAGGGCAGGTAAAAAATATACTCTAAAAATACAAAAAAAACACGCTCATCACGTACTAATAAAGCAAAATAAACTTTATTATTGGTTAATTTTTGTTATTTTATGTATTGTAATCATTTTTATCACGTGTGGAAAAATTCACATGTTTCGGTAGTTGAGGAAGTGGAAGAAAATTGAATCCATTAACCCCCTCCCCCCCATAAGAAAAAAGGGGGTCTCTAAAAAAAAATCTCAAAGTAGGCGGTGGGCAAAATTGAAAACCAAGAGTGAGAGGCAAGGTTGAGAACCTATGATATCATAAAAAAAAAAAAAAAAAAATGCATTAAAAATAATAGATACATTTCAACTTAATTATTACAAGAAATAACTAATTACGTTCACCTACCCTAACTTCTATATTTCACTCAGAAAAAAAGTACGTAGATCTACTAACTTTTCATAATCCAAATTATACGATTCTACGTAATTTTATAGTCCGATCTACGTCTTTTTCAAAAAACGGGTTGGCAACACTGGATAACTGTCAACGCCAGGTCAACGCTGTCAACTGTCATTGACTGTCATGAGGTTTTTATATTTTTATTTCATTACTTTTTTTTGTTAGAAAAATGTACATACTTACAAGCAAAATATAATTAAAGCGAAAAGATAACGTATGTTTTTATTGTCCCAGAGTATTATTTTGTAATTTCGAAACAACACTGGTCATTAGAGCAAATAAAATTTCAAAACTGACAGTTCAAAAATTAAAAATATTTTTTCGACTATTTCTCCAGATAATATATAATATATCCATTACTATGTGTTTTGATGAGAAGGAAGACTTACATTTGTCTGTAATTCATACATTTTATTTGATTATCGTTTGCAGAAAATGTCTCCTAAATGGTGGAGGTGGATTATGATTAACTCTGCGGCTGATCTCTGCCAAGGAGTTGAAAGACGAAAATGAAGAACATTAGAAAGAATTCTGAATTGCGAAACCGTGACACCGCTGACGAGGAATGGGTGGACGTATTTGTTGAAGAAAGACTTGCTGTCAATGACGGTATGCAAAATTATAAATTGTTGTTCTGTAGATACTTTCTATGCTATACTTTGTTTATTTATTTATTACTGATAGATACAAAATAAAGTACAAAATACATATTAGGTAGTTTTGCCTGTCCAACTAGGAAAGTTTTCCGTTCCAGGACAGACAAATTGACAGGTTTAGTTCACATTATTCCTTCAGAAATGTATATGTAATTACATAACAAAAAAAATCTATTTTCTCTGAAACTAAGTTGTATAAAGAAGAAATATATATATACATACTTTTTTTGTGACAATGTACATAGAAAAAGTAACCTGGTAGCATATATTGAATTCGGATTTACCGAATTAACCTGGTAACATATGAGGTGTGTAGAAGCAAAGGCAGCAATCTCCCACTTTTGTGTTTTTGAGAAAAAGGCAAAAAACTTGTACATATTAAATGGGATTTCACAGAATGCTGAAAAAATTACATTAAATAGCAGTTTGATATCATACGTTATTTGCATCATCCGATTTTGTTTAATGCACGCCTATAAAAAGATAAATAACTTTTTAATCCGGAGATTGCTGCTTTTGCTACCAAGTGTTGGAGATTGCTGCTTTTGCTTCATACAACATTGGAGATTGCTGTGTTTGCTACAAACTTTCCCAAAAAACCGCCATCTTTGTTTTGTGTTGACTGGCTTCAAGGAATACTTTATAACTCAATAAGGGGTAATTGCAAAAAAAACTTTTTGAAGATATTTTTAAACATTTTTTTTCTAGAAAACAGGTGTTATTTATTATGCGTGGAGCAAAAAATATGAGAAAAGATGATACATAATATTCTGAATAATTAAAATTCAGAAAGTGAAGCAAAAATATGAGAAAAAAAAAATAGAAAATGAGGAAAATTAAAACTAGCCTGAAAAACTATTTTAATATTATTGTGTTAAAATATATATTTTTAATTTTTTTATATGAATACCGCACAAGAGTCACCAACTGCTCCCGTCTGGAGCCAGTGAGACTATGGCATCCCCAATTGGGGTATGTTGTGAGGCTGAAGTTAGTGGAGAGGGGAAGGAGATGGGGGAAGGAAGATGGGGAAGTACCTGGATATTGGTCACCAAACACGGCTAAAGTCATTTGAAGCAACGTTTCAATTCTGAACGGTGGTCTTACACCAGGGCGATAGTGAGGGTATCTTCCAGTCTTGAGCGAGCCCCAAATATTTAGGGAGGCAGGAATGGGTACCGCCGCCCCGGAAACCTTTATTGGATAACCAACACCTCTGTCATGGGTCACCCCAAGTGGTTCGCTACGTTTGGTGATTTAGCAGGTTCATGGGGTGAGATTTGTCTAAGTCGTGGAGGCCGAAGACCAAGACACACTGAACCCCAGATTCCTACCCACCCCTTAAACCCCTTTCCTTCCCAGAACTCCCTTTTCTTCCTTTCCTTAAAAAAAACCCTCCACACACCATCTCCAAAGATGATATAGGCCCTGAGGAAAAGGCCTCCTTTGTGGAGCTCATATAAAAAATATATACACACTACATATTATTAGAAAGTGAATTAATTATTTAAGTACCACAAATTAATCAAATAAAATTTATTTGCGCACGCCGGGTTCGAACCCGCTACCTTCAGATTGTGAGTGTTATATCGGGACCATGGAGGCCGTTAAAACATCAAACATGGCATGAAGAAAAGATGTCAAATTGTCTGATTTTTAAAGAAATAGCTACTAAAATACATTATTTTCCATTCCGGAAACAAAAATACTTACTTCTCATTATTATCTAACTGATACTAGGTATTTTTGAAATAAAAAGTGCAAAAGTGAAAAATAAATAGATTATCTTAAATGTTTTTGTGAGTTATAATGCTTTCCTCCAAGCCAAAATGAAATGTGACAGCAACATTTCTTGATATTTTTGTAACATTTCGTTTCCAATTTTCAGACTTAATAATAGGTTTGCGGGCGTCTTTTGATAATGCTGGGGTCGGGTGACAATCCACCTTTAATAATTATCGTAAATATTTATTCCAAACACACTTTTACATACTTCAAAACATCAAAAACTCACATAGAAAAATCAGCACCAAATGATACTTTAGTATGGAGCGGCCATCTTGTCACGTGACACTTCCTATGATTTTGATTGGCCGAAATGGATAATGCTATGTTTGCTTTGAAAAGAACGTGGAGATTGCTGCCTTTGCTTTTAATACGTATTTTCAAACTCGGATTTTGATGGGAATAAGTTGAGTTTGTAACTAACCAATGAACTTATTAGATGCACAATTTTAATCTCTATGGAACTGCATTCATAACTTTTTTTTCGATATTTTGGAGATTGCTGCCTTTGCATCTACACACCTCATATAATATATTTGGATTTACAGAGTATGAGATAAGTATAAGTAGGTAAGTTAGTGGTATTGAAAAGTGATAAAAACCTAATAACAAGATGGAGGAATCACAATATAATTTACAATATAGATGAAGTTATGTATTTAGAAGTGTGAACTTATAATACATAGTACACTTATAAGAGAAACTACATTCAAATTTACAATATTGGATATAATTTATGTATGCAATAATATATATGATTTTTTTAAGCATTGTAACTACAATGTGTAATAAATTATGTGCAAACATGATTATTTTCACATATTATTTTATACGACAATACGAATATACTTAATAATATATAACTATAATTACTATATTGAAACACTTTAGGTGTAAAGGATAGTTCTACCTTTTACGCCGGTTCTACTTGAATACCTGGAAAGGTAATGGTGTCAAGTATTTTTATATGAATACTAGCTGACTCGGCCACGCGTTGCTGTTGCTAATGAAATACAACGCCATCTACTGGATGGTTACCCAACCTTTATAACCACCGCCATCTGTTCATTTGCATACAAATCAAATCAACACCGCCCGCTTGCCAGCAGACATTCTTCTTTATATATTTCAACCAATTTACACAAAAACTTAAATTATATACCTAAACCTTCCTCATGAATCACTCTATCTATTGGTGAACACCGCATGAAAATCCGTTAAGTCATTTTTGAGTTTATCGCGGACAGACAGATAGACAGTCGGAGGACTTTAATTTATTATATGTAGAGATTGTACACCAATTTCTTGGTAAGGGTTCCAACTATATGTATATGTAAAAACATATAAATATGTATATAATATATATGTATATGTGATACAAGACGGGGAAATCTTCTTATCTCCTTGTCATTTGTGTGGAATAATTTTTATCACAAGGAAACTTACACTTTGGCATTAGAGATCAAATTGTTCGTTTTTTTGTAATAATTTGTACCAAAGTGAAAAGCATTTTTTTTGTGAAGTAATAAAATACAAACATTTTTTATACACAAAAAGGTCACTAAATGTCCCTACACTGACTTAAACTTCTGTTTTTGGATCCCTATTACGAATTAGGCTATAATTTTGGACAAAACTTGTACAGTTACAAACTACAGAAAAAAAAATTAGATACATCGATTTAAAACAACTCCTATTTTCACCAACGGGTTCCTGGTTTTCGCCCGCCTGAAGTTTGTTAATGCTACTTTTGGCACAGGGGGTAGCAAATATAAAATCATGCAATGTCCAGTGTTTTAAATATAGTGTCCTCTGCGTGCAAAGTCGTATCTTCAAGCATTAATATTTTACATTTTTATAATTTAATAATGTTGGCCTCACTGTGTGGCTTACCAATGCTGAGGGCCCCATTTTAAACAGCTCTTTATCTTAATTATTATTAACTTTCTAATAAAAGTGTATTGTCCCATTAATATAAACAAGTTATTGAAAGATTATCTACAAAAGTCTGTGTAATGAATAATGTGTGTACAAGTTATTTATCAAGGACCACACTTAATTTCAGATTGTACGAGCTGGTACAGAACCAGTATGGGGCGAAGAGTTGCCAGCAGACCCCCACTGATGAACATCCTCATCCATCCGCCAAGAGCAATGACGAACCGAGACCTTCACTGGAGGCAGCGCTACATTGATACTCAAGACACAACCTGCAATTTTAACTTTTCTGACCTGTCTGAAAATTTTACTGCTGGATATTTGAAATGATTTTTTTTTAAAGATGATATAATTGACAATACGGTAGAGCAGACTAAGTTGAGTCGTTAACGTATGCACCTCAGTTGAAGAAATAGAGAAATTTCTTTACCTTCATATCATGATGGGTATTATAAAACTAGCACAGGTGCATCTCTATTGGTAGAAGTGCCTGAATATTCCTTACATAAGCAATGTTAAAGTTAAGCAATGTCAAAAAACAGGTTCCTCAAATCTCGAGCCAACCTGCATTTAAATAATAATGCAAAAACTCTTCAAAGTGAGTCTACTGGTAGATGATGCCTTCCACATTTTGCAAAATATCAATCCAAACAACTCAATAACATGGATGAATTCATGATCCCTTGCAAAGGGTGAATGAAACAAGAATTCGAAATCTACTCTCACAACAGATGGCGCTAGTTTCATTATTTTTAGGAAAAACATTTTTTGCAAGTTATACTTTAAAATATTAAGTGGAATTAATGGTTTACATATACAATATGAATATAAATAAATAATTTTGTCCATAAACAAACTCAATTCTTTCAAGAAAGGAATAAATACTTGTACAGATTATTTATTTATTAATCTTAAGTTAGCTCACATCTTTGTGTGTGCTAATATTTTATAAAGATATAAATATTTACATTGGTTTGCAAACATAATTAAATAAACATTCTTTAAATATTACACATAAATAAAGACATTAATAATTGAGGTAGACATACTTTTGTAATTATTTTTTAAACTTATTTATATTTTCTATCTCAGTAATTTCAATTTCATTCGGGATGTTGTTATACAGTTGGACGGCCTGGTACATCAGAGATTTCTGGGTGCTTGATTTTTTTCTTGTCGGCAGTCTAATTTGCTTTGAATTTCTTGTCCCGTACAATATACAATAATGTATCAACCAACTAACAATGTAATAACAACCCTTATATACAATAATGTATCGGCGATTCATTCCAATGTTATATTTGTATGCCTTTCTTGAAAGAATCGATTTTGTTTATGGACAAAACTATTTATTCATATCATACATATTTATTTTTTGTTAACAATTCAGTTTATAACCTCACTAGGTCACGCCTGTGTTGAGGTGCTATATGTGCAAACAATTAATTCATCTTGATATTTTAAGCATAAGTTGCAAAAAGTGTTTTTTCCTAAAATAATTAAACTAGAGCCATCTAGGACAAACCTTATCATCTTAAAGGATAAACCACGTTAGTTCAGATATGATTTTAGATTTTCATTGCCAAAAGTATTTTCAATTAAATGAAAACAAATAAGTTAATGTTTTTGTAGCCGGAAAGCGATTTTCCCATTTAAGAGGAACGGCTGCCCAGCCTTTTTCAAACAAATTTTAAATTTGTATTTGAGCCCAAAATACTCAAACAAACTGATTATAATTTTTTCAATCCAAATGTGAATAAAATATCTAGAACAGATACTGATCGTCCAGTTCATTAATCAGATATCTCAAAATACTAAGTTTTGGGATAATGAGGAAAGGAACATTTAAATGTTCACTATAAATCAAATATTATTTACACTTGTCTGTGTTTTATATACTAAAAATGATACAAAATAACCCCGGGAGGCATAACGGCCCGGTATATTAGTATGAAATTTTGAAATATCCTACTAGTGACCCAAAAAACATCAACAGTTTGTTTAATTCACAAGTTTTTCTGCATTATAATTGATTTGATGGTGTTTATGGGTAAACTGAGTATTACAAATAACTGCATACTCAACTCAAATATTGATTTTTCGGAGTTGTCTGACTAATCAACTGGATGATCGTTATGTATTTTATATTACGACATATAGGCCATTAAAGAAGTAAATTTTTCATGATTTTAGAGGTTTTAATACACACATATTTGAAAGTGCTGTTCCAGTCATAGTAAAAGATTATAATTTTTATATGAGAGGTGTCAATCATCACAGTGTGCTAGTTGAGTTGTTGAGTTGTGTGCATCACCAACATATGTTCCCGCGACCGGTCAGTGACTGAGTTGGCTTTGAATCTTGAAGAGACCCAAGTTTGTAGTAGGGAGGAAATACAGAGGCTGGTAAATCGTTCCACCGACGAGCTGTTGAACTCAAGAACGAGAAATACAAATGACCCGTCCTCATGTGACTAATGTCGTGACCGACCCAGTGGCTAAGTTGGCATCGCGTCCAGGAGTCCCATTGTACGATTCCTTGGCTGGCAAGTCCTGCATCACGACACAAGCAAAATTGTCGGGTTATTTGTAACCCGGGAATTTTTGTCTTTCTTTTTAAAAAATATAGATTATATTTTATGTACACGGTTGACATGCTTTTTTTTTTTTTAAAGTCAAACATTCCCGAGTTACGAATAACCTGACAATGTTTGAAAATCTCCTACTACCACTACAGTCAGCCGAAAATTTTCCTTGGGTCGTGATGGAGGACTTAGCCAGCCGAAGAATTAAACACGCGATGCCCGAGTGGGACGCTTGTTGGATTGCCAACTCAGCCACTGTCCGGTCATGACATTTATCACACAAGAACGGGTAATTTTTAGGATTTGTTCTTGAGTTCAACAGCTCGGTGGTGGAACGATTTGCCAGCATATATGCTTCCTCTTCCTACAACTTGGGCCTCTTTAAGACCCATGTTCAGTCCTTCCTATCCTCAAAAAGACCTTCCACCCAGCATTATTTAGAAATTATTTTCTTCAGGGCCTCCTGTGTGGAGTTAGTATAAAAAATATCAACTTTTTAAATCCTAGCATAACCGAGACAACCTTTAATTTTATAAGTTATCACAGCTATAGTTTATTTCTTCTGTTTTTTTTAATGTAGTATGTAAATAAAAATATGTTTTATAAGGTAACAAAAATGTTTTATTTATCTTAATACTAATAAATTATGCACCTCTCTCTAACACAGTTAACAACGCTAAATAATGCCATCAGTCTAAGTCACCCTTGTCAAACCAATTTTGAATCGGATCCACATTATTCTCGGACTTACACAATCATATTCCAACATACATTCCACCATTCTGGGAGACAGTAGCGCTATGGTAGCGCTGCAACACCCTGACAAGCCCTCTCCGTATCTGGTCTCCCAGACCAGATGACGAGCCTATCGTTATGCTGCATTCATACTCTCTGTCACACAAAGTACGTCCAAACATTTACTATCCATTGTAAAATAAGTACACTTAAGTTCTTTTACAATTTATTGTAAATTCACTTTTTGGCATCGTTCTAATGAAAATAATATGAAAAATAATTAACTTATGAAAATAACTAACTTCACCCTTAAACATTATCAAAATAATTATAATATGCTTGTAGCGTCAATGATAATATGGTAATTTTTTATTAAAATACTGGTTTACAATTTCATTCGTATAAATAATTTGTCGCCGCCGCTAAAACTGTCAAAACATGATAGGTGACAGCTGACAAGCATGTGATAGGTATCATCGATATGGTCAAAACCGCAGCAAAAACTTTTGAACTGCACGACATGTCCCGCGACACACCACAGTTCGCTCCGAACGCTTGAAAATCACTTTACACGTACACTTCCGCGCGAGGGTCGCCCAAGGTCACCCTTTCAACGATTTCGCCTGCCCGCGGAATTGTGGCGACTTTTTAACCCAAAATAGTGTACCTGTTCGGCCGGCAGGCGGACACGGCGTTTCGGCGGGCTGCTTGACGAACACCATAGACATCCACCTTCGTGAGTGCACATTTGTATGGAGCTTCTATAATCTATGGTCAGAACTGAAGGTTTGGCCTGCCCGCGGAAGTGGGATGACTTTTTAGCGCAAGGGGTCGGCCTGCAGGCGGACACGGCGATTCGGCGGGATGGTCGCATGCCGCTTTAGCCTGGGGGTCGAGGCACGCGGTCGGAAGTGTACGTGTAATGGCCCCTAATGGGTTAGTAATAATTCATGTAAGGCACAGGTTCTCAACGCCCCCTTGGGGGCGTTTCAGACTATCAGGGGGGCGGTAGGAGACACAGAGAAACCCATCCCACCCCATCCTATCTTGCCCCACCCAATTCCATTAGGGGCCATCCACCTACAAAAATATTTTCCCTATCCCATTACACCCCCTCCGTTATGGCAAATGCAACCCCATTGTGGTATCCCATTACACCTCCTCCGTTGTGGCAAATGTAACCCTGTCGTGGTATCCCATTACGCCCCCTTTGTTGTGGTATCTTGCTGTTTCGGATTCATCAGTTAGGGGGCGCTAGAAATAAACATATTCCAGAGTGGGCGGTGGGTAAAAAACGGTTAAGAATATATGAGTAAGGTATTCCCCAAAATAAATATTAAAGTAATCTTAAAAACCCGAGGTACCTAATTATGCCGACTAACAAAATAACTGGAATTTCAGTCATAAATACGATATAGAAACAAATATGGGAAAACCATCTAATTTGAATAAAATTCTTGTATACCACCCTTGTTAACCCCCTTTCCTAAAAGTTATATATTGTATAAACCATAGTTTTAAGAAATATTTGTTTAAGCCTAAAGATGGCCTTACAGGCCGAGACTGGTTACGGTTAGAAATAAAGTAAGTGGAAAAAGTTTTAAATTGTTTTAATATGGTATTTACGATGGAATTCCACCAAGAATTGTCAGTATTATAAATAGAGAAAAAAGAACCCGAATTAGGTATTTTATTTTGATTTTTTTCAATGCGTGTTTATTTGTACATTTGCTAAAAGCAACTTATGGAAAGGATCTGAAGCCTGGAATATAGTAGACAGTAGACACGAGAGTGGCAAATAAAAAAATTATAGAAATGAAGATATAGCAGGGCTTCATTAGGTGGTCCAGTCGCACCGGGATATGAGTACTTCTGAATAAGTTGGAATAAACTTGTATCGGAGTTCATGCAAGATAACAAAAAATCAGTAAACAATAGATAACAGTAACGTGAGGAACGCGGGCACCGAGAAATGTAAATAACAGGTATTTTAAAAACGGTTGCTGTCACTGTCGCTGATGTATTCCCCTTTGTTCTCCTCCAAAAGTGGACCATTCTTAAAGATTTTTATAGAGGAAAATATTCTGTATCTAAACGTTTTTATTTTTATTTTTAAATCATTGTCAAATTTGAATACTGAACATGACGTTCAAACTGGGCAATTTTAAGAATTTTTTGAGGGCCCTGGCTCCTGTAACAAGTTGCTTTTAAAAAAAAAAGCAATACCTAGTAGTGGTACCTATATTATATTTAAAAAATATATTGCATTAGTGTCAAAATCCAGAGAGGAAATAGAGGAACACGTTCGTATGGACAAAACGCCGCGCGCCGTCTTAACAATAGACTATTGAAGAAAGATTGTGAAAAACTACTCACGCAGTAATTTAATCTCTAAATCCATTCTAATGACAGAAAAACAATAAGAATGCCGCTGATTGCAAAAATGTCGGCATTGTTGATAATGACAGGAAATCAAAGAGGTCGTATAATGTTTGCCAATAAATCTTAGAATCTATTATGAAATAATAATTTCCGTGCTTGTTCTGTTTCTAAAAGAAGTCATTCCAATGAATGCTTATGAAAGTATCTTGGACTTAAAAATATTTCTTTGTCGTTCTTCAAGAATTTTAATACAAAAGTCTCTCAGAACAGTTGCATAGTAGAAAATCAGTATATTTTTTCTCAGAATTCTTATAAGAGAATTCAAATAATCCTCTTTACATAGCTTAACAGATTTTTTTTTTAATTCCGTTAAAATTTTGCAGAATTGAATTCGTAAAAGTTGAATTTCGGAGCAAAATGATGGGGTCCACTATATCAAAATAAAGAGTAGGTAGCGCAACACGGCATAATATCCCAAAAATAAACCACGATAATACTTTTGGCCTTGAAAAACTAAAAGCATATCAGGGAGAAACTTTAAATCACAAAAACAAAGAAATTCTTTGAGAAGGTAAAAAGTATGCGTGCAATAAAACTATCCTAACTAATAAGTCAAAAATCCGTTGGATATGTTGGATGAGTACTGGCGTCATGAAATATGCCCAGCTTTATATGACAGAAATTTTTAGATTGAACTTAATTCATCAGGAACGTAATTTTCATAATGAGCTATGGAGCTTTGAAATATACTTAAAATATTCAACGTAAATATTTTCAAAAAAATAACTGCGAACGCAGATACACTCATTAACCAATCAGGCTAATTTGATGCTTTTCGGAACAATTCATATAGGTCTCAAAGGAATCGTATCTCCTTTACTCTGACTAGCCGTAGTGAGAAATATGATCTAAACATAAACGGTATTGTAAAGAGAAAACAATGTATTCAAATCTAAAAGTTAAACTACCTACAAAATAATTAAAATATACACCTTTATGAAACCTAGCTTTCCGAGGGCAATTTGAAAAAATAATTATGGAAGTTTGTGATATATTTTTTAAATTCGTTATAAAATGAGCCATTTTTTAAACTTTGATTTTTTTTGTATTTAAAAAATTACATGGATCTTTCTAATAACAAAATCTGAAAGCGTATTTTATCACTTTCATAAACAGTTTTGATGCAAAGCGGATATATTCTGACATACTGATAGAATATGGTCGATGCCCGAGGGTTTAAATGTGAGTTTATTAAAGTTTTTTTGTAGCGTGGTATAAAGCTATTCTGCGTATTCGCTTTGTTCTTTTTTTGTAGCCTGATTTCATTGCACGTCTTTGTGTTATGTCTGTGAATGGACCTTGTTGTACATAATTTTATTTTGTAAGTATTTTGGTAACAGGTTGTTTACTATTTTGAGGATAAATATCATCGTGTTCAAGGTAACCATCTGTTTCACAGTTAGCCAATTTAGTTCCTTTAACATTTTATTTACTTTAGAAAATCTATTTTGCAAAAATGTTATTCCCATTGCCCTATTTTGGAGAATTTAAATATATTCATATACAAACTACAACATCAAATAACATTTACTACTAATGAATTTACTTTAAATAGAGCAACAAATAAATAGTTAAATAATAGGTTACATTTTGTTACATCAATTCACCGACTCGTTAATGGTTGGTTAGAGTCCCATTTACACGAATTAATCATTTTATGGACCAAACTGGACGATGTATTATTGGATTTCGTACAAACAGTCCAAATCATTCGGGAATTACGTCAAAGTTTAATTAAACGAGTTTACTGGGGTGAAATTGACCTGCATTACTAAAAGGGAATTTATCGGAATTTTAGCTTTGATTTTTGAAATCTGCATCAGCGATTTGCTGCTTTGAATCATATTTAATCCTTTAATTCCTAACGGTTTTACTGCGTACAGAGTACCAAATTTAGTAAATTATTTCGTTATAAAATATTGTTGTCGACAGTGGAAATTGGAAATGCTGCAAAAGGAAAATAATAAACAAAAATGAGTTAAATATGTAATTATTCTGCGTTTTTTTTCTATTTCGATCTGCGTTGTCGAAATATTTCTAAGAAAATAAGTGCATCCTTTTCGACGTGCATTTTAAGTAGATTTTTTTTTTGAAAAATTAAAAATAAAAATACCGTTATTAAAGAAATTTACAAATAATGTTTAGCATTCTGAAAGATCTACCTATTCAAAGTTATTTTATAATAAATATTCATAATTTTAGGTTTACAAAAAGAAGAGGTACGCCGAGCGATTCCGTATTTTTTGTGGGATAGTTATTAGATAGCGGACGTAATCTCCTGTAAGATTTGTGTGATTTTTATGGCTGTTATTTGCTTTATATATGTACAACTTACATTAAATATTACCTACTAGTTTATTTTCTATGCTATTTACAACTTAGAAACTTTCTCTTTTATTGTAATGTATTATCTTTCCTTAATTTATCTGTATACTTATATGAGGCGTACTAGTTATTTTTTTATAGTTTATCTTTTGTATAAAAAAGAAGAAAAAAAACTGTCTCTATATTATAAACTTGTAATGTAAAAGCCCATCAGGGCGTTGAAAATTAATAAATAATAAAAAAAAAAAATAATAAATAATCATGCGTACTTGCAGGAATAGTTTAAATCGATCTAAACTAAAATATGTGACAGTTTATATGTACAAATCTGACAGAAGATAACGTACGTTATCCAATAAAGATCCCACAAAAGATATGGAATCACTCGGATGATTAATTGAAAAGATAAATAAAAACTTTATTTACGCCCTCCTGAACAATCAACATTTTGTTCTTTACAGCATTTTAAATTTTCGTGATCGATATGGTTACAATAAAATCAAAGCATTCGCAAAGCAAAGTGGCATAAAGAGTTGTTTACACTGGCAAATTTTTGTAGGTGTTATAAAATGTGAGTATATATGTATAAGTCAGAAAGCGCATCACAGCCACTAACAACAATTACTTCGCGTTGCTGCCAGTTTTCAATCCCGAAACGTCCATAGGAAAATTAAAATAACCCTTTAAAAAATAATTATTTGAACGGTCCTGACCTATGGATGTGAGGCGGGAACACTGACAGTAAAGTCTGCGGAACAGCTGGACACCTTCGAAAGGAAGGTACTTCGAAGAATTTTAGGAGCGGTGTGAGAGGGAGAGGCGTGGAGACTCCGCCACAATAATGAGCTCTATGACCTGACCAAGCTCAAGCAAGCTCCCAGACTCTACCCATTTAAGGCTCCAAAGACTAAGAAGGGCCGGACTATTGCGCCGAATGCCAAGCACACGAGTACCGAACATAACACCCGGGAGGTAAACGATAGGCGGGCAGACCTGGGCTGAGATGGGAGGATAATGTCAGCAAGGATTCAAGAGGACTAGTCCATGTCGCAGATTGGAAGATGACGGCTGAGGACAGAAGGCGGTGGAGGCTTATCTTGAAGGAGGTTAAGACTCGAAATGGGCTGTAGCGCCATTGAAGAAGAATAAGAAAAAAAAAGAAGTTATAAAATATGAGATCAATCTACGATCATAGCAAAAAAAAACGAATCGCAGCATTGCTACCCTAACATAAATACGTTATTTCTTTAGATTTCCTTTTTTTTTTATTTCCAATTAATACTCGCTAAATACCCTAATGAACACTTTAATATTCCTGAACACCTCCCTCTGAGAGCCGACTGCGTTCGGAGAATCATTATAAATTATAAGGATGGCAAAATGTATAACAATGTAAATAATAGGTACTTACCCAAATAATCGCTTATTATTGAAAGCTTAACATCTGAAGATCAGCGAGAAAATGAATTTCATGATTACCTGGAAAAGAAAATAAAAAAATATTAGATTCAAAATTAAAATCTTTTTATTTAAGGGAAAATATATTTTAAGATAATATTAAAAGGTAAATAGTAAAAAAAAAGGATATCGTCGGTTAAGAGTTGACAAGTGACTAACTAACATTATTCAAAATTGATTATTTTTAGTCTAGATTGTCTTCATTTAATTAAATATTAAAATTTGAGGTTTTACTCATAAAGTTAAAGTTAAAAATAAATTAAACATTTAAATTATCTTTTCAACATTTTTTTAAATGCATTTATTTGAATTCCACTTTGGTTTTCTTGATTGAATGAATGTACGAATGGCGTAGAGTCCTGGAAGTGGAAATTAACCCACTTGCCGACATTCCATCGAGCTGAAACTCCACATATATACTTGTTCTGAGTTCTCACTCTCTCTTGACGTCAATATCAAAAACTCAATTTCGCAAAAATCTTAGTTAGCCACTAACTTGTCAATCTTGACGATGCATCGACGAGTCGTAAAACATTCTGAATTGGGCCGCTAACAATAACACTCCTTACGTAGATGGCGATAAGGTTTAAAGTCCTGTTTAACACCAGCCACCTGTTTTAATTTACGCAAGAAAAAACATAACCAAAAAGCGTGTTTTATTTAATTTTGAGAAGTTCAGGTACAAACAATAAAATATTTTACAATCATTTTATAAAGAACTGAATTTGCCACCTTAAAGCCGTAACTGAAATAGAAGTTCATTAGAAGTAGATGTTGAACTTGAAACAGTTTTCACAGGCTTGAAACTTTGTATTTTGTTGGTAGTGCGCGGGAGAGTACTACATAATCAAAGCAAAAAAATATCAAATTATAATTTTGAGCATAAAAACTATTTCCAAAGATATATTTTTTATTATTATGATAAACAAAAGTCAACAAACCGTTTAGCTATTATCGAAATAATTAATACTGTCATAAATATAAAAAGAAGGTTTCCAAGCACGTGGTACGGGAATGATAGATTTTATTATTTGATAGCAATACATCACTTGTGTCCTATCTGGTAGAGGCCTCATAACATCGATAAACCTAAAAACGTACGTCGATAAATAATAAATAATGCCACCGCGTATTCTCATACTGGTGTACGCTCAGTGGCGTAACTACACGGAGCTTTTTACGGGGTACTTTTCCGGGCAAGGGCTTGAGCCAAGGGATGCTTATTTTAAAATTAATTTACGTACAAATTAAAATTCGACTCGTATGTATAAAAATCAATATTCTGTCAGTGCTTGTCAAAATATGGAAGACGGTGACTTGAAATAAGCCATCTATTGTTTATCATATTCTTAGTTACTGACACTTAAGAGGCGGTTCTCCGAATATCAACCGATTTCTTGCAAACCTCCCTTAAACATTTGAAGTTTTTAAGCTCTTATAAAAATATATGTTAATCTTGAAGATAATATCTAGACATTTATCGCGCTGAAACGCAAATTATATAAAATTCCCTCGATAGAAAAAAATCTCAAAGTATGCTCCAAAAATGATTATAAACACGTTTGTTTCGGTTATTTTACAAGTTATATGTATGAAAAAATTCACAGCGTTTCTTTAAATAAAATTAAAGACAATTGTCGCGAGATTTTTGCTCTATTTTTAACGAGTCGTGTTTTATTAAAGATTTTCATGATTTTGCAACAATTTTATCGCTGTAAATGTTAGCGCCCTCTTCTAACATTCGTAATTTCATATCTCTCCATCTTATTCTTTTTGGGGCCGGGAACTGAGCCTTAAGGCAAAGTTGTTTGAAACCCTTGTCACATTAATCGCCGATTTACAGCCCTTTGTCAGATATTGGTGAAATTTTGACAAGCTAAATAATAAAGGCGGAAGTTATTTGCTGCGGAAAATAAAAACAAAAATCAAAATGTCGCTTATTGCCGATTTGCGACTGAAGTTCAAACGCCTGGATCTCATTATCTTTTTAAAACTTATAATTGATTATAAATATCGCACATCCCGTAGATAAGGGTCGTAAGTCAAAATTGTCTATTTTTATTATTTTTATTTTTATTCTGAATACTGAAGTGATTGTGATTATGTTGGCCACACGAAAACCGTATCTAATTAGATCACTCTATCATTCATAATTTGTTTTCGCTCTCAAATAAAATTGTCTTTTTTGACTTACGACCGGATGTGCGATATACATCTTCCTAAAAGAAAGACAAACAATATCGGGTGACAAACCTGAAAAATTCGAATTCTCCCAATTTTCCAACGATTGTGTAAGCATTACATTATTTCAGCTCTTTTAAATACATATTTGCCAAAAACCATGAAAGATTGATTTATTTTTCAAGAACTCCCACACTTTAAAAAATAATAATAATAAAAACATTTATTCATTAATAGGTTTTTACACATTTTCTTTATTTATCATTGATTTTATTGACAAAAAGGTCATTGTTCAGCTATACATTCAGGATTACTCCTGAAATATAACTTGTTTTTAGTATTGCCAATCACAAAAAAACTGATTTTTTTTACCGAGGGGTTGTAAAATTAGAAATTCCACCACTGCGCACACTTGGGATGCAGTACGCGCCCTCATAAGGGGTGTTCGGTGCTAATACCGCGAGGGATGAACACTTCCGGGATCATCATACATCAAACTAAAGATAGACCCTCCCCACTCCCACCCACCGTCCCTCATAATAATAATACACCCACTGAGTGAGGTTCGTGTACTGGAATTATTAACTGAAGGCATCGGAAGGTAAATTGAGATTGGCAGAACAGTTATTTTATTATTATTAAGGGCAGAATTCTTTTTTTTTAATATAGCAGTCATTCTGTGACTTGTAGAAATATTACCATTATAGCTTATTTAACATTATAATATCATCTACTTCGTTTTTTTCTTTTATTCTCTTTTCGACTCAACTGCTCTCTAAGCTCAGTTCATGTACATTTTTTTTCTTTTTACTATAATGTATTATCCATTGCAACTTTAGTATATTATGATGCTTAACTTACCTCAACTTATTATGATGACTATCTCAACATAGCTACCTACACCTACTATATGTACAATACTGCCACCATGGGTGGTACTACGGAGTCCTCCTTGAGAGTCTCAAGGGGGATACTGTGCTATCACCTACGATGGAATAATAATACATGCGTACAGCTCAGCATGGGTTCTCCCAGTGCGGTGTTCACAAACCATAACCACATTCGTTTTAATCATTTACATACGGTTGCCGATCATATTTCACTCTACTACCTACTATGTTTCATATTAAGAATATTTTTTGTTTTACTTCCACCTAATGTCATTGTCATTGCATTTATTAACTGTATGTCATTGTATTTATTAACTGTATGTAAGAGTTTTTTTATTCGTCTCATTAATGAAAAATAGACAAGGGTATTTTTATTACTTGGCAGGTTGCTGCATATAGGATTTCAGTGACCATAGATAGCATCCCAGATTGGGATTTGATCTTTTTTACAATAGCTCCTCCATTGTACATTAGTTACTTAATTTTATTTATTTGCAACCGGTTCAGACACATCCGTGCCATTCACTATCGTTCTTAAAACTAACTTTAAAAATTATACAAGAATAGAAATGATTAGATATTATTAGGTGAGGGTATTGGGAGTAGTGATTTGTGAGAGGGGAGAACGGTGGGAGGAGTCAAAATAACAAGGAAACATGGTCAACAAAGGTGACTTACAGGGTCTAATTATTATTATTTTGTTAAATAAATTAATCTAGGATATTTTTTATTTATTTGTAAGGTTTCAAGTTTCAAGGCACACAAATTAAAATAGGTATGTATTAATATTTGAATTATATTTTCTGAAGCTATGGCCCTGTCTCTAAAACGGTAGCAAATGAAATAAAATTAAGAAACAAATGTACATTGCCAATAAAACTCTTTAAATGAAAATGTTTACTAATTACATCACAATAGTACACCCACACTTTCCTTCCACATTCGAAAGGGATGGAAAGATAAATTGTGGTTAGTCGAGAATTTGTTTAACCACAAAAATTATTTATTTTTCCATCATGTGTCATTCTCAAGGCATGACAAAGCAAAACGAATCTTTCCAATTTTGGTAACTTAATAATATTATTATCGTGATGGATTCGTCACCGTCAATTAATCCAATGTCGTTAGGGGACTCTAAAAATAGATTGATATAATCAGAGATTCGTAGAATCAGAATTATTACAATTATTACTATTGTATGTAACGGTGAAATTGAATGGGAGAACACTTTGGTACAATCTATTTCCAATTTCCTCACCGCGTTTGGGCCATAGTAAAATAGAACGCGAGGGCTTTTCTGAAAATGTCAAGTAAACGAAGCAATAATGTGAATGTACCAATGTTGTCAGAGGATTACCACTACTGATGCAAACTATAATTCTTAATAACATTGTTAGTCAAGATATAAATTTATGAAGGAGTTCAAATGCGATAATATCTAAGCTTTTAATAAATCACTGTTTTATACGTGTGACAAAGTTGTGAGTAGTTTGTTCTAGTAGTCACCAACACATAAATAATGAAGTTATGTATAGTAGATTTCCACGACAACTCAACGAAGTGGCATTTCAACACCCCTTTGAAAAGTCATTAAAATTAACAAAAAAAAATTAAATTAGCCCCTAACGTAACCTATTCAACTATTTTTTTCTCGTCCAATCGCCTTGCACCGCATTGGGAGGGATGGACTGGGATACGTCTGTCACTCCTGGACACATTGACTCCCAGGTTTGTATTCATCCCTCATTCTTTTTTCCTTCCCAGAACTTCCCCTCCTTCCTTTCCCTTAAAATACTATGCAGACAGCTTCCCAGGAAAACTGTTTTCCCTGCTAGGCTACAAACCTGGACTTTGAATACGTCTGTTAGGGATTATTCCTGTCATTATCCTGATTCCTACCCACATTTGTCCCTACCTACATCTGTGAAGTCACAAGTTCAGTGCTTCACAGTCTTCAAAGTGAAACACGTGTTCTACGATCAGTTTCTATTGTATCTTGACTTCTTTGATAGAATTACAAGTCGATAGTGGAAAGTGGAAATTGGTCAAGTGACACCATTATCCTGCTGCTGTGAGTTTATGCAATCCATTGTTCCTACCTTCCGGAGAATTTCTAACAACGTCATCGACCATTCCAAACAGCTGTGACAACATCAACAGGCCAACAGGAACAGAAGAACCCCGATGAAACGAACCGCAGCGATGGGTGGTTGGTTAAAGGTTGAAGGGCCTTCAGAATAGACCCGCATGTCACACGTCGCCCGGGCATAATCCGTATTCAATATTCAGCAGAGCTGCTTCAATTGGAAGCGTGGGTTGATAGCACTGAAGTGATCTACTGATAGGAGTGCATAATGTACGTGTTTTGCAATACGACCAAATTTACCTTACTTCGAGGTACATTGTCCGGAAACTTGACCAAGAGTGAGAATCTACATAACGTTTGGGGTCGATTATAACTCGTATGGTAACTTGTAATTCGTATATAACTTTTTTCGATTTTAGCTTTCGTTTTCGAGTAAATCGAAAGTGGAAATTTCTTAGATCGAATAAAAAAAACGGTAGCTAGGTGGATTAATACCAGCTGATTTTAAAACGCGTCAAAACTTAGACCCGGCTCCAAAAGTTTGTTAACCCTTTGGATAAAAAAAAATCAAAGCTCAAATAACAACTTTCAAAATCGCTGGACGCGGTTAATATGAATATTTTTTAGAAAGACCCTTTGATTCACCTTTATTATCATAAAAGACAACCATTTGCATTCGGGGGATGGAAAATACGTAATGCATTCAAAATTTCAATTATGTAAAATGAAAATTTAGTTTCGTCGTATGAGATGATGGCCAATAACAATAATGTCTGTAATTTTGTTGTGTTGGTATTGCTGATACTATAACGTAACAAAGGGCTGGCTATAAGATACGTTATTACCACGTAATCAATGCGAATTAGGCAAGAACCGATTTGGCGATATTCTATAAATTAGATCAAATTAAAATAAAATAAAAATTATATTAAAAAACTAACTAACCATCACGCCGTTTGCCCCCAGGGGTAGGCAGAGAGGACGCACCGCCAAATAACTCGATCTTGGCACACACTCCTTGCCTCGTTCACATCCACTCTTCCTCGGGCGTCCCAGACTTCTTCTACCGTTCACATTTGAGTGCACATTCATATTACAAAAACGCACTTCTCTTTTTACAGTTGCTCTCTCTTCAGGGGGTAAGTATTTATATTTATACAGCATTCAGTTACTTTCATTTTAAAATACCAAAAATCTTTAACAGAAGATCGATTTAATTGGTCTATCGAAAGGTTAAGCCCCTCATTCCGAAATTCTACCGATTTATTATTTTAAAAAATTTCTATTGAATACTTTCAGTTTTTAAGTTCCTAAAAAAATATATGTTATTTATGAAAATAATATCGAAACATTTGGAAAGCCGAATTAGTAATTATTATAAGAAATTCCCTCGACAAAAAAAAATCGCAAAGTACGCATCTAAAATTATTAAAAACACGTTTTGTTGTTGAAGTGAAAACTGAAAGTGTGAACTGCACTCAGGTTACAGGAACTGTTACAGGTATGAACAAATTCAGAGCGTGACTTTAAATTCAACTTAAACATTTGTTGAGAGATTTTTCTTCTATTTTAAACAATTAATTTTAGATTTTAAATTTTATTTAATATTTTCATAATTTTCGCTTAATTATTATCATTTTTTAATATTAGTGCGTCCCTCTAACATTCGTACCGTATATTACTTTCAAACCATCTTCGTTTTGAACGCTTACCACGGAGCCAAAGGCTTGTGGCGACATCAGTTTGGTTTCAAATTGGTATAGATCACACTCCTAGGAATTACCTGTTCGGTGGTAGGTTGGTTATTATGATCGGCCGAAGGTGGTGAGTGACATCCCACTTTCAAATTATATTCACCGCATAAACTAGCGCAGTGGCTTCTAGGAATCATCGAACTACGGAAATGGCTTTGATATGTTATTGTTCGCATGCTGTGGAATATCGAAAAACCGATGAAATCCAAACTACACTTTATTAGATATTAATTTGTCAGTCAGTCAATCGCGTTTCGGTCCAATCCAGGAGTCGTGAGTTCGATTCCTAGACTCAAGTCAAAACTTCAAACTTCAAGTCCTCCATAACGACACAACAATTGTTATCTATTATTTTGACGACCTCCGTAGTCCAATGGCTAAGACTCTTGACTCACAATCCGGAGGTCGCGGGTTCGAACCCGGCGTGCGCAAATAAATTTTATTTGATTAATTTGTGTTATTTCACAATTAATTCATTTAAAATAATATATAGTATATTTGCGGCATGTTCCAGAGTGGAAGATACTATCAGTATCGCCCTGGTGTAAGACCACCATTCAGAATTGAAACGTTGCTTGAAAATGGCTTTAGCCGTGTTTGGTGACCAGATCTGAATAGCCAGGTACTTCCCAACCTTCCTCTTCCCCACCTCCTTCCCCTCCCCAATACCTTCAGCCTCACAACATACCCCAATTGGGGATGCCATAGTCTCACTGGCTCCAGACAGGAGCAGTTGAGATTCTTGTGCGGTATTCAGTGTAAAAAAAAAAAAAAAAAAAAACTATTTTTTTAATAATAATAAGTCTATATCAATCTCAAATAGTTATAAGTTTGATAGAAATTGGTTAGTTTTTTTTTTAAGTTTACTGTTAGAAAAGTATGATTCAAAATTATAAAAAATGGCCCTTTTTGATTTTAAAGCTTTTACATTGAAAATAAATATGTAATTTTTTAATACATATTTTTATTTCAATGCAGCCATTATAATCCGTTTGTGGCGACCAGAACGGTCGCCCCCTTTAGCCACAATCCTTGCGCCGCCACTGATATAGCAAGCACATTCTCGAAAGGTACATACTACCTACACTGTAGTGTTTCACGCCTCATACGGCTACACTTTCGGGAAGCGCATCGAAAGGCCTCGACTCAACAGCCGTCACATTCTTACGGCCGCGGAATGTTCCAGAGGCTTCTCTTCTTTGCGCGGGCGCTCAACATTACTTGGCGTTCCGAGTACTCACACGGTCGGCTATATAAAGCGCAGCTACACAGCGCTAGTCAGTCAGTCAGTTCCAGTCCACGCTTGTACCAGTAACAGTACCCCAACACATAGACAGTTCATCAAGTGATAACGTTCCAGTGCGGTACCGGCCAGACTCTCGGCGACTCACTGCCGACTGTGCCGGTGCATCATCAACCTCCGAGGAGACATCAACTCGCAGCTTACATGGTCCATCGCACCATCAGCTCAAGCGACACAATTGCCCGCGACATAAGGCTAATTCTTCATAATAATAATTCTTGTCACGCAGACAGCAACCTCTCAGCCACTGAGACTTCATTCTCCTCAAGAGGTTTACCGCAGCCATCTCCGCGACTCACTGCGTCGAGCATCATCCTGGACGTCAAGGTCTTCTCCACCAACACGGTGCATAACTACATGCTGGCGACATGCAGACCCGTGGTCTGCTCCACCACGCATCACCGACCTTCATCACTGCAACACTTACGAGCATCATCATCATCATCGCTCCTGTCTACACTGTTACTTTACATCAAATTCACCATCGCTACGTAGCAGCAATAAAGACTGACTCATACATCGACTGACGCCTTTTCATTACAATCGTCCCCAGTCTCTGCCGATCGCTGCCCGCTCCCTCAACTGGTGACCCCGACGTGATTTGAACATGCAACCTTCTGATGCAACGAGCAACAGGCTACAAGCAACAAGCTACAAGCAACACGCAACACGCAACCTTCTGCAACAAGCAACAAGCTATACAAGCAACAAGCTACAAGCAAATCCAAGAGTATCTACTTACGCCTGGCAGCCGACATTCCTCACGCTATCTGTTAACGTAAGTGGCGCCATCGTTTGGCATAATTTTCTACTTGCATGAATTCGGTTCTATCGGTAGCTTAGTCGCAAACTTCACGTTCACAGATGGTTTCCATATGGCGCGGCGTCAGAATTGTACTCGGAGTCGGATTTTTAAATTTCAACCGTACCGTTGCTAGAGTATTAATACTCTCAGACCAAATATGCTATGCTATGTAGTAATGCTTTCAATCAAAATCTGAGAATCCTTTCATTATATTATTATGTGTAAACAAAATGTTAATGAATACGGGGGATGATGCGAGACGATTTACATTAATTTAGGAAATGTATGATTGTCCCTAGGTCCTTATTAGAAAGCCGCCTCGCAGTCGGAGACATGTGTTTGCATTTCATTAGGGCGGGCGACGTGAGACAGGGACAGAGTGTTGATTCGGTGTGATTAATAGGCGACACACACGGGGACGGGAATAACAACAGAATACATAAGACATAGCGGCATACAACACAGGGACACACCCTAGGAGGAAAAATCCCTCCTCCATAGGAGTGTGAACTTCACCGATTTGAAAGGAAAAGATTATCGCCAGATCTTTAGACTCCTGGAATTACAGGCCGTAGTGTATAGTTTAGTCATATAGTTTTAGGAATTTCATACATGTAGTTAATTAAACGTATGATTGCGATATCCCAACAGATGTCAGATAAGTATTATATCAGAAGAGAACCATCCACCACCGTTCGTGTCTAATTAATGTACGAATGGTTGCGATGATTATCGAAGGCTTCTACATAACACATAAGACATAGCGGCATACAATACAGGGACCCACAATGAAGAGAAAAAAATATATTACAACGTGTACTTTAACTCAGAAATATATTTTCAGAAAACAAACGACCCGTTGTCAAGGGAGCATAATACAGCAGATATAATCAATGCCTGGAAGCTCCGGGCGAACTCCGAAGAGGTGTGGCAACCCTGGACCATCTGAACCCAGAACTATGAGTATGCTGGTTGCTCCGTGCTTTTCCAGCGGCGCACTTACAGCTGAATAGTTAAGTTTAGCTGAACAAAAATATTTGTGAAATTTTGTTAAATCATTTTATTTTATATTTTCATTGCTCTGTTTAAAATTCATTAGCAAATCAGCGGGGTCTTCCAACACTTAAGTATATCATCACAAGGTCAAGCCATTCATTATCCGACTTAACGCAGCAATATTTAAATACTAGTGTTGTGAATAACCGACTCTCAACAAATTCCATCGTGTTTTAACTTTTTTCCCATAAAAAAAATGGTAAGTTTTAATAGACATCTTTTAATCACTCAGAATAAGCAGCATTTGAAAGACGAAACGGAATGCTGAAAAAACACACGATGCTGAAAATAGTGACCGATGACGTATCACTGACGAGCTGGAACGATGGTCCTCATACGCAGCGCGTGGCACTACATCTCTTCATTCATTAGCTTATATATATTAGCGCAATCGACCTACGTATGCTTGGCCCTATTTCCAGCCTTAGGTTATAACAAGTGGCGGCATTTTGTTATTTTTTTTATAAATGTCACCTGACATCTATTTTACTTCATATACCTTAGCTCAGGAATGGCCGATTAAAGCATGTCGGGTATGTCCTGCTACACCCTGTATACAATAATGATATGATTTAGATTAGAATTAGGTCAAAATCGTATTTTGGGCAACTGATGTTGCAATTCGGACGATCGTGCGGCGCCCGGAATAAGTCCAGGAAGGTCCGCAAGGTTTGCGCTCGGGGGTAAAGGTTGAACCCTGTTTGTCGAACAAACAGATGCAGGCAAATATTCCAATTCAATTATTGAATTTCCCCGGAATATTGTGGACATATCGATGTTACGTGTTGGCTGAGGGCAGAAGCTGTAACGTATGATGTATCTACGTTGTTTGAAGAGCTCACTAATTAAGTGTGTTTCGCTTTTCGTGGAAGGGCATAGCAAACTGTAATGGCGGGATTTGATTATACGAAATATCATAAATAATAAACTGGAAATCTCCGCCTTCTTGAGATTTTACGCAAAAGCTAATTTAACATTATGTCGATCGGATGAAACAAGTATGTTGTTATATGGGTATTTTATATAATAAGAATCGGGGGATGGGAAGGCTGATAGGGATATTGAAATAAGGGTGAATGCTGGTAACTCCATTAATGGAGGACTGAATGCCGTTGGCGCTAATAAAAAACTGTCAAAAGAAGCGAAACTATCAGTCCACAATGGAGTCCTGGTACCTACCCTGATGTATGGCAGTGAGGCATGGAACTGGCAGAGGAAGGATGAAAGTAAACTGAATGCTGTTGAAATGAGATCCCTGAGGCGTATGTGTGGTAAAACAATGTATGATCGTGTGAGAAATGTGGATATCCGCAAAGAATGTAAGGCTGATGTATGCATAATGAGTAAGATTAAGAAAGGGACCCTCAGATGGTTTGGGCATGTAGAGCGAATGAACGAAGAAAGCAGTGTAAGAAGAATATACGACGCAAATGTGAATGGTAGAAGAAGTCGTGGACGTCCGAGGAAGACATGGCACGATCAAGTGAATCAGATACTTGAGTCGGGCCATGTCAAAAGTCAGAATAATAGAAGAGAATGTATGAGACGATGTATGAATGTGAGTGAGGCAAAGAGTGTGTGCCAAGACCGAGTTGTTTGGCGGTCCGTCCTCTCTGCCTACCCCTGCGGGGAAACGGCGTGATGGTTAGTTAGTTAGTTAGTTAGAATCGGGGGAATAAGCTACTTTGGGGCGTTGACGCTGTTGACCAATAAAAACCATAATCAATAGCCAACAACGGTGTTTTGTTATTTCGCAAGTACATTTTTAAAGAAAGAAGTAACGTGAAGCGTGAAGAGCAAATCACATATATACGGCAGAAATCCGGGCGGCTAGTGAGTGCGACACTACGATGCGCATTCGTTCATTCTGCGGATCGCAGAAGGGTGAAATTCGCAGTTGGGTAACGCCTCTTTTAATTTCCTGAAAAAGAACATCGCCTAAGTTCATGTTTTATTTTTTATTGTGAAGTTCAAAAACAAATATTAAAATATTTTCCGATTACTTTGTAATAAAACTACTTTGCTACATTATACAATAAAACCATATCCGAAAAAGGGGTTTTAAATAAGACATTTCGCACTTTAAAGCATTTTTTTATAGGCAGGATGCCTTATTTTTTTCTAGTCTTATTAAAAGACTTGTCAAAAATTACACGATATTTTCAAAGGCCAAGATGTGTGCTACTTGCAGTATTTAATTTCAGCATCTATAATATTTCTAAGCAATCGATTTTCAAACCCAAAACACATGTTTTTGCTTGATTTTGTATTACTTTGCATTGTGGATCATCTTAAGTTCAATTGTGTGCTGCAATACACCATCTTATAAAATCTGCATGCATTAATGTTTACGGCTTAAAAAACTTAGCGACCGTATGTAGTTCGTTTTGAATTTAAAAATATTATTTATTATGACCAAATTGTATTGGAATATCAATATAAATTTGCATGGTAAGGTGGGTACATAAGTAAAGTTATCGAATGCTTGGTTTTTTCCTTGTTGGTTATCTTGTGCATTTCTCACCCAGTGTCCGTGTACTGCATAATAATAGTTCAATTTTCTTTCAAATTCCTTTCGAACCATGTCACCGTAATAAATACTTATCTCAACTTAACTTGACTCCATCGAAATATTTCTGACCAGTATATATAAATCGGGCTTAAGTATTATTTGCATTTATTTATTTGGTAGTATTTATAGGACTTACGAAAACGATGACCGGACAACTCAGAATGAAATCAACTCAGAACCTCCTTTGAGGTCAATAAAAATGTAAAAAAATATAAAAAATACATTAAAAAAAGGCACAAATAGGTTATGTTAGGTTAGGGTATGGGCTATTTTAATATTTTTATAGCTTTTTAAGACTATTCAAACAGGTGTTGAGTTGAGTTGATTCTGAGTTACCATTGAACCTACGAAAACATACCCCCGTTACTTAAGTACTTAATTTAATAAAAAACACAAAAATAAAACAACATTTACGTATAGCTCTCGCAAGTTAAGTTGACTTCATCACAGTACTCACACAGATGCAAAACTTTCATACAGCGTGTTTCGTTTTAGGCTTTAAAAAAAAACAATTAATGATTATTTCACAATTGAGAATTCGAAGTCAAAGCGTTTTAAAGTCGGTCATATAAAACTTATTTTGTTTTACAACATCTTTATTGAAATACTGAAGATTATCAATTTTTTTTTCTAAACTAAGTAAATGTGATAATTTTCAGGATTGAATTCAAATGGGTAGGTATTCATAAAAAAAGACAATGGTATTGCTAATAATTCTTAGCCATTTATTTAAGAATACTGTAAATAACAAACTTCCATTGGTAATGATCCTAATTCACGGAAATTACGGCAATCGAAATTTATAGGTACCTAATTGTTTTTCGGTGTACTGTGAATGTATGTCTCATCCGAAATACGCAATTGGACGTCCGTCATTCCTGTATTCTTCTAATTTAGTGAGATATGTGGTACGTTTACGTCGGATATCATTTTTTTCAATAAGCAACTTTCGGTTTGTTTCCGTCTTTCTCCATCGAAAACCCAAATTGTGAACAACTTTCCTTAACGTAGTTATACACCCTGCGTAGTGGATGTCTCCTTTCAGAACTCTATGAATCTTTTTCATCGTTGGCAAAGACTTATGAACTAAATGAAAATCATAGACACATCTTCTAATAACTTCCTTATCGAAATCATCTACATCTGATTTGGTTGATAGTCTGCGTCGTTTCTTCCCTGGTGTGCTGAATGTTGGTCGTTGAGTTGACGATGACGACGGTTGTGTTTCTGCTTCCTTTGCCACTCCAGTTACGATACGTCGAAGACTAGTCTGCGATACTCCAGTTGCCTCAGACGTCAAATCATATAAATCATTCATGCTTAAAAATTGGCCACCGTTTTTTATATTATGCATAAAATAATTAAACACGCGGAATAAAATTTCACGACTTTGTCCATTCAGTGATTTGCCACGTCCCGTTTTGAAACAGGACTCCATGATGTCTTAATAAATATTACACTTGCACACTTTAAAAACACTCTGTAAATTTACTAATAAAGATTCGAATTAAAAATAATGAAAACTATTTATTATATCAAATTTAAAAATTAATAATTATTTCACTTGCGATATGTAGGTGCACGTATGTTTAAATCAAATTACAAACTGAATGAATAGAACACCCATAAGTGCAGTCCGTAAGGGTGTCGTTAAAACTTGCCTCTCTTCTAACTAGTTACAATAAGTGAGCGTAAGCAAGACAGAGAACCTTATCTATTAGTGGGCGTCGCTTGACGTTCCCACAGATAGACCAATACATCAATTCTAAGCATTTTTATTGTGCTCATCTTTCGTTGCGTTACCAATACACACTTCAGAAGATACTCAGATAGCAATTTAAATGTTGGCGTAAGAGCCTCTTAAATTCCTGATAGCATAAATGGATCGTCTTATAATAATAATAATAATAATAATATTTGGACGATTTATATAGCGCCGTTTTTGTGAAAAATCACCTCAAGGGCGCTGTACAAACTTACCATACATGCCTAAAATCTAGAAAGACTACATGCTAGACAAACAATTAAAAACAACTTATGGCTAAAAATTGCATACACCGGTTCATTGATCACCGATACGAAAATATATGTACAATATTTTGACCAATGAACGCGATGCTGCCTAAAAATGAATGAATACAGGCCCATACTTACCTGGGAGGTCGCTTGAAATTAACACTGTTTATTGTCTATTTAAAGAAATTTAGATAGAGTTCGCACGCAGAGGACATAATTGTGAACACATGTTGTTTAATCCTGAAAATATTTTAATATTAATATGTAATATATTCTTTAATGAGTGTATTTTGGAAAGTAAAAGCAACATTTATTGGTGGGCGGTGCAGTAGTACAAGGATTTGATCTTCCGAGAGACAGATTGATGTGTAAGGATTCGAGTAATTTTAATTCAGTAAGAAAAGTGTGATTAAGACATATATAGGCAATACAAGTATGATACTCTCAGATAGGTATATTTAAATTAAGTTAAGGATATGAGAGCCCGAAAAGGTAGGTTTTTAGTTTGGACCTAAACTCTGTTGGGCTTTTTATGCATCTTAATTCCGGAGGGATTATACCACAGCGTACTAATTCACTTTTTGCAATTTCCGGGTTAGATCTTGAAAAGAGGGCTCCAAATCATAATCTAGTCCTGCCAGAGACAAACGTGTTGCTTGGCCAATCAAAGAGAATTTTTCCGAAACGTGAACCAATCAGACACAAGCATTTTTACATTAGTTCTCCAAACACACTAAACCAAATCAGTATCCAACATCAATATTAAACTTTGTTAAATATATTTTAACATTTAATTAAATGAAGACAATGTAAGCGAAACTCAATCGAAAATCTGGAAACAGAAAAATCAGAAAAAGATATTGGCACCTCTGGGACTCGAAGCCAGGACCTCTCGCTTTCCGGGCGAACGCGCTAATTTTCACGTCATTTTCTGATTTTTCTGTTTCCAGATTTTCGATTGAGTTTCGCTTACATTGTCTTCATTTAATTAAATGTTACAATTTGAGGTTTTACTCATAAAGTTAAAAATAAAAATTAAATTTATTTTAATTGGTCTGTGAAATGTGGTAGAGTAATAAATATACACATGTTAAAATCTCAACCTAAACATTTGTCCTAGATGTACGTCACAATTTACTTCCATTGTAATGGTAGTATTACGCAATAAATGCACTACACAGACAAAACCATTGTTTTCTCAAATGTAAGATTTTTTACTTTGTTCTATGTTGTTTAAGACCTTTCAAATATAAATGTGTTAAATCAAGTAACTTGCAAAGAATAATTAGCACTACGTTGCGATATGTTACAAGGGGTCCAATTAAATTACTAACGCCATTATTCGCCGCCACGATCAAGCAGACATCACGCGAGATACTTCACCTTCCACCTATATGTGGAAAAAACTTAAAATCGACAGTGAAGACTTGTAAAGAGCAATTATCAGTAAGTTGCGATATGTAACAAGGTGTCCAATTTAATTACTAACTGTAATGAACGTAGATTGGAGTTCTTTTGAATAACAAGTAAACGGATGTTTGGAATTAATGGGCGACGCGAATGTGCGCTTTTATAAATACTTCGACGATTCACGGTTACGGTACCGTGACGGCAAAAAAGGCAATAAACATACTTTCCTTATCGCCACAATGATGCAGATCTTTCAAAAGATGAAATACACAATGTAAGTAGGTCTGTTTCCTCCAAAGGAAAAAAAAGCCTTCATTTTCTCGCATCTCTCTCACACACCGCACCGTGACGTCTCCGTAGACCTCTACCAATACTACTTGCCGTGAAAATAATTTTGAAAGGATGGAATATAGTATACCATAATACGGGCATTTGCCTAGCTTGGTAGTTGAAAAACCATGTAAAACATACCTATAACAAACAAAATGAATAATGAAAATTAAAAATAAAAAAAGTTACAAGTTACAAGCATAATATTGAGGTGTTAGTGAGTTCCGAAAATTCAAAAACGTCAATGTCAATACTGCCGCTCTTTCTTACACACTAAATAAGAACAGTCAAAAATGAGACAAACGTGAACGTATGTCTATCTCCCTCACACCTACAAAGAAAATGAAACGTAATTCCTGCCGCAAAAGAGTGAAGTTCTTTGGAGGAAACAGTCACACGTATTTTGTGTCTCACCATTATTTAATGTGTAAGAAAGAGCTGCAGCATTATAGCGATAAGGAACGTACGTTTATTGCGTTTTTGCCGTCGCGGTACCGTGACCGTGAATCTAAAAAGAATCTAATCCGTAATTATAAAAAGGCATATTGGAGGATGTAAAAGGTGAGTTTGCGTGTCAGAAGTCCTCTTTCCCTTTATACCACTACCGGATATTACCTGGTAATCTCAGAGTCTATATTTTATTGTACAGGCATCAGACAAAACTACACGTAACATTGTCGTAGCTACCCAAACTAACCCCATTATTCGCAGCCACGATCAAGCAGACAAGACGCGAGGCACTTTACTTTCCACCGATAAACCAATCTTATTCCCAGTGGGTGACAATGCTGTTCACACAAGGGGTGGAGTCCCTTCTCCAGGGGAGTAGCGAGGGGTAATAATTTATTATGTTTAATATGGCAAATCCCGAGTCGCATTTCTTCCCCCGGGGGCGACGGAGATTACACCCGTCTTCTGTATTTAGGGTGACCAGGTTTCTAGATGCGAGAAGGAGTGTAAATATTGGTATTGTTCTGTTTGAGATTAGCGGGTATTATTAAGTCCGTCGTTACCTTCTCGGAATTAAAGGCTTTGATGTTTTAGGGCTCGTTTTCGACGTTTAGACACAAGTTACTAGTAGTTACATAATATGTACTACCAGACTTCGAGATAGTGCTAAAACATTCAACCTAACGATTGAAATACATTAATAATTATTTTTAATTGATAAACTAATGTTTAAGACAAGATTTTTATGCATAGCAAAAAAAGTAACAATTATTATAGGTAATAATAATTACCCTGAAACACTCATCTACATTGAAAAAATCTCCCGCGAAAAGATACATGCCGCCGACGGGACTCGTCGGCGGCATGTATCGAACCCGCGTCCTTGTGATTTCCTGTCAACTGCTCTTATCCACTGAGCTACGTCGGCTTATCTTCTGCCCGCCAAATAATTCAATATATAATAGTGTTTAATTCAGCAATTACTGCTTATTACATTTTTCCACCTGCAAAAAACCAACTTTATTTTATATGAGAAAGGCATTGTAAGTGCTAAATCTCCCACTAGTCTCGTCGAGACAAATTATGTCTACATTTTTTGGTGAAATACTTTAGGAAAGTATAAGCAGGAGATAAGCCGACATACATCATATATCCGACCGATATCACTAATATCGAAAATAGCAAAAATATTTGAAAAGATTGTGAAAAAACGGGTTATAGATTTTCTAGAGAGCAATAAAATATTACATTCCAATCAATTCGGATTCTTAAAAACAAAAAGCACACAAGACGCAATAGCAAATGTAACATCATTTATATACTCGGCACTTGATGAAGGCAATAAATGCGCAGGAATATTCATAGACCTAAGAAAAGCATTCGATAGTATCTCACATATCTCAGTGGATAAGAGCAGTTGACCGGAAATCAGAAGGACGCGGTTTCGAGTCTCGTCGGCGGCATGTATCTTTTCTCGGGAGATGAGTGTTTCAGGCTAATAATTATTACTTATAATAATCTAACAACACGTCGCTATACCTTATATTTTGGTAGTTAAATGGGCTACACACTAAACAGCTCATGATCGAAATAAAGTACTGAAAGTAATCACGATATCACATATAATAAAGAAAAAATCTAAATGGTTCTTGATAAATAATAAAACTTTCTACACTAGAAAACATGTTTTCTTTATTTAAACTAAAAACTCTTATAATCAGGAACGAGTCGGTAGGACGGCCTGGAGGCCAACGTTCTCAAAATCCCTCCACCGCTAGAAACCTAAGGGCTCGTACACATAAACACGGTACAACGTGTTACGACGCGGCATCGTTTCACGATGCGACGTCGTATCGTCGGAATCTACGACGAGCAAGCGATACGACATCGCAACGTGCCACGGTTTATTTTAAAAATTATATTCACTAATCATCGGCTGGTGTGACAGTTACTCCTCTTTTTTCCATCCCCCCCCCCCCTCCCACAACTTCTCACTTATTTCCTTCTCCAAGATTAGAAGTTAGGCAATTAAAACTTTTTAAAATCAATTAAAGACCGGTACCGAGAATCTGACCTAATGTCCCGCCTTTCCCTTCAGAGGGCGCACAGTGCGACCTTTGAAATGGCCGACAAAAAAACTTTCACAAAAGTCAAAGTTTTTACTTTATTCGTAATAATAATAATAATAATATTCCTCGTGGCGGGAAGTGTCACCCCTCGGTGAAAGATGGCGTCGCTTGCCGCCAAAATCTTGCAGCGGCACGCGCCATTAAACTATTTGCGCGGAGAGCCGCCATTACAAGGTAAGGTGGGAAGAAAAATAGTCGTGTGGTGAAGTAGTATGGAGCGACAATAAAAGGTTCAGGGAGCGATTCACGTTCACTCATTTAACTTGGTTTGCTAGTGAACGTTTTTTACAACAGCGATAAGATGAGGCTTGTACCTAATGCCTTAAATTGTTGGCTTTTCGATGAGATATTATAAACAGTAGAAAACATATTATTCATAAAGCGATAACCATATTTTGGAGTTAATACGTATTGCCAAAATTATATAATATAACATCTTCAAAACAAAGCAGGTAAAAAATAAAAATTTTAAGATTGAGTTTTTTTCTATTAATCGTTCATTTATCAAAAGGTGATTAAATTTACGATTTTTTTTATATATACACAGGATGCAACAACAGTAACAACACGTACCCGAAGGATTTTAACTAACAATTCCTGCGCATATTTGTAGTAAGAAATGTAGATGTTCGATGATATTTAAAAAAAAAATAAAACACAAAAATATTTTTCCATCACACGTCGCAACTGAGTAGTCGGGTATAGTTTAGCGGGTCACGTGATAAGCACTCCGTCTCGATCCAGCAGCAAGGCAACGTGTGAATAACGAGATTCCTTCGCGGCGTGTAAGAGTGTGATCAAGGGCGACATGTGATTGAAAAGATATGTTTTTTGTTATTTTGTAGAAAAAAATATCATCGGACAGCCTGTGGAATAAAGTTAAAGTCGTTGAAAGTGGCATCAAATCAAAAGTGGAACGCCACCGAATTCAAAAAGTGGAATAAAGCCTTAAGTGAAACTCCATCTAATAAAGTGACATCGTTGAATAAAAATACAAAATGAGCGAGCTGATGAAACTGCCTAGGCATAAAAAGTTGTGCAAATCTCACAATGTCCGTGCTCACCGTCAGAGAGTTTATTCTGCTTCAGATATCACAGAAACACATTTGTATAATTAAGAATAACATAAAAGTTTCCATTATAAACATAAAAGCAAACCAAATCTAATAACAAAAAAATAGTGAATCATCTCCCAGGGTTATAAGCCTACCCCTTCTTACATCCCTTGTTCCCGAGGGATGGGGAGGTGATCCCTGAAACGCAATTAGCCTCCCGAGCCATCCACCACCCCCTAAACGTCTCGGGAGAATATATCACCCATAGCGGGGGGGGTGGGGGTTGTCAGAACGCAGCAGGAACTTGCAGCGTAACGATGCTAATCGAACACTTGATCTAAGGAGGTAAAATAGAAGAAATTTGAAGATTGAAGATAAAAAAGGAGTCAAAGTAGGATGAAATTTACAAAGGTGATACAACTTGTAAATTCGGGAACAGACCGCTACCGATAACACGATGGCAGAACAGACGTTCTGGCCCAACACAGCATGACAAGAGGTACGGTGCTGCTAAATGATATTTCTAGGTCTCTTAACATTTTCAACATTAGTCATGGAGGTTTCAAGAATAATTTTAGGCAAGGACTCTAAAATATGTATTATTGAAAAAAAAATTATATCTCGTTTAAAATTATGTATATGTTACGTGTATTGTAATAGGATTATATTAATCTGGAATACACTAAAAAAAAAAACTTGATGACGATAAGGTTTAAATTCGGGTTGAACACCAGTCGCCTTTTATGATTTATTCACGAAAAAAAGGTTTCAGAATAGAATCATTTAAAATTAACGGTAATATCCCAAAAAATATCATCGGACAGCAAAATAACATCTAAATTTTTAACATGCTCGGAAATCGCTGGTTTAAATCCTCCGGTACATGATTGTTACACGCTGCATATAAATAAAAACATTTAAAAAAAAAAACAGAGTGCGCAATTCACACGCGTTAGAAGCGATAACCTTCAGAAAACTAAAGTAGATAAGAGTGGGAGGCTATGAAGCACCGCACAAAGAGGAGACCGAATATACTATCTCATTCTCTCGCAGGCTAAATCCTATAGATGCATGTGTTCGTCTCTTTTTAGTGTAGCTATTTTTCATTTATCGAATTTTAAATCACAACGGTGCTAAAAGATTGTTTTCATAGCTATGTTGTAAGCCTGATCGAAAGGAATAATCGCCACAACATCCGCAATAACTCTTTATTATTTACATAAACGCCAATTTAATAAAGAGCCACTATGTAAATAACGCCAATTTATTTTGGCATTGTAGCAGGAATCGACGGCAACCTTTCGACTCCAAAGTCAAATACTTAAAAAGGTCACCCAGTTCTTTTTTACTAATATAAGTTACTTAATTTTAATAAAATTCCAATCCTTTAGAAGCTCTAAAAAACTCTAAAAATTAACTTTTTCATTCGTCTCTGCAAAGCTCCGAGAGTTGGAGAAAATCTTTTACAAACGCCTGCTACCGAAAAAGATTACTTTCCCGGCAAGATGAAAAAAATATTTACGTAATAATAAAATTAAAGCAATATTTGATTCCACGAAATCACTTAGTTACTTTTTTCCTCAGCTGAATACAAAAACGTTTAGAACATTTTTTTCGATCATAAACGCAGGCTTAAGATACAGAAAAAGCCAAATATTATAAACAATAATTATCAGCCTGAAACACTCATCTACATTGAAAAAATCTTCCGAGAAAAGATACTGGCCGCCAACGGGAATTGAACCCGTGACCATCTGATTGCCGGTCAGCAGCTCTGACCACTGAGCTATGGCGGCTTATCTAATACCCGCCAAATAATTCAATATATACTAGTGTTTCATTCGACAATTACTTATTATTACATTTTTCCAACTGAAAACAACCAACTTTATTTTTGTGAGAGAGGTATTTTTAATACTAAATCTCCCGCTAGGTGGCGTCGAGACTAATTATGTCTGCATTTTTTGCTGAAATACTATAGATGAGTGTTTCAGGCTGATAATTATTGATTATAATATTTGTTATCTACCCTTTGTGCTATGCATAAAAATCTTGTTTAAACGTTAGTTTATCAATATTTTTTATTTACGGTGCTCCAGATTTCATGTCCGGGTTGAATCTTTCCCAAATGAAAGACTAAACCCTTCCACACACTTTTCCACAAATGAATATCTAGTAAATTAACGCAATGTAATTGCACTATATAAGAATAAAACAATACAAGAACAATACGTCAATCCACCAGAAACATAATGGGAAAATATTTCACCGACTCCAGATATTTTCATATCAGAGGGTTCGGCTCTGATGAAATCCTAACTGGTCCGATAAATCCTACTGATCCCTCAATATAAATATTTAAAAAATCTTTCGTAATCCTACATGTATTTAAAATGACCGACTTTTGCATTTTTATGTACAAATTTTTTGACAAATCTAATACGCCTAAATTTTGAATGAGAGAGCTTGGTATAATGCCAGTAGCCGAAATAACAAATGGTAATATTTTTATAGTCTGAGAATGCCAAATTCTTTTAATTTCATTTCCTAAATCTGTATATTTTCTTATTTTTTCAGAAACAGTTTTCTGAATATTACAAGAATTTGGTATAGCGACATCAATGATATAAGTTATTTTCTTAATTTTGTCATGTAAAACTATATCGGGTCTATTATGACTAATTGTTCTGTCTGTCAGAATAGTTTTATCATAATAAATTTTATAAAATTCATTTTCTAAAAATGAATTTGGTTCATATTCATAATATGGTACATTACGGCAGTCAATCAAGTTATGTTTAATTACCAAACTTTGGTGAATTATTTTTAAAACTTGATTGTGCCTAAATGTATACTCGGACGGCGCTAATACAGAACATCCCGATATAATATGTTCTATAGTTTCCGGAAAAGCCAAACATTTTCTTATTAAATCATCAATTTGATTTGCATCTTTGATGATATGCTTCCTATAATTTTTAGTATTAATGACTCTATCTTGTATGGCAAGCATAAAGCCTTCTATTTCTGCGCTCAACTCTCCAATACTCAACCATTTGTTTGACGAAAATTTGTCAACATATGTTTGGTTGAGATAATTGAAGTGTTTTGCGTGAAGAATTTTATTTGACCAGGAATCTAATAATTCCTGGTTGGTATTTATAAGAATGCTGGCATTCTCGTCGTATAAATTTAATGGTGAAATATTTCTATCTGCCTTGCATATTATTTTGTGCATTTCTGAACTATCAGCTTTCCTATGGAAAAAAATTCTTAGCATTTCTACCTGATTATGATTTAAAGATGTTATTTTGACTATACCTCTACCTCCTAAATTTCTGATAAAATAATAATTAATATTTGACAAGTTAAAGTATTTCAGCAAAAAATGCAGACATAATTAGTCTCGACGCCACCTAGCGGGAGATTTAGTATTAAAAATACCTCTCTCACAAAAATAAAGTTGGTTGTTTTCAGTTGGAAAAATGTAATAATAAGTAATTGTCGAATGAAACACTAGTATATATTGAATTATTTGGCGGGTATTAGATAAGCCGCCATAGCTCAGTGGTCAGAGCTGCTGACCGGCAATCAGATGGTCACGGGTTCAATTCCCGTTGGCGGCCAGTATCTTTTCTCGGAAGATTTTTTCAATGTAGATGAGCGTTTCAGGCTGATAATTATTGATTATAATATTTGTTATCTACCCTTTGTGCTATGCATAAAAATCTTGTTTAAACGTTAGTTTATCAATTAAAAAGAAAAAGCCAGTTATTTTTTTGAAAATATAATTTGGCGAGGACATAAGGTTGAATTTAATATGTTCCTTTTTTAACATTCACTCAACCAATTCCTTTCAGGGCCTATATCATCTTTGGGGATGATGTGTGAAGGGTATTTTTAGGAAGTTCTGGGAAGTATGAAAGGTGGGTAGGAATCTGGGGGTCAATGTGTCCAGGAAGGATGGGATGAATTTGTAGGTCCGTCACTCCACATTGACACCCACCCCTCATACCTGTTTCCTTCCCAGAACTTCCTTTCCTTCCTAAACCTAAAAAGACCCCCAACATAGCATCATAGATCATTACGCTGCTTATATAATTCGCTCATCCAATATATAAGAGACAGCAAATTAATCGAAGTTGGCAGTCCATAATGGTGTACTGATACCGACTGTGCTATGGTATGGCAATGCAGCATGGAAGTGCTTACGAGACTTGGAAGAAGAAATCAGGGACCCTCCAGGGAGACATGGAAAGATCATGAGACAACGATCATGCCAGAAGTAAAAATAACGTAAAGAGTAATTACGTATTAAGATGATGTGCAAATTTAAATGTAGCATTTTCTCTGCTTACCCCTGACAAAAGCCTTCATTGATTTTTTTTTTTCAAAAATATATTTAGCTTTTTTCGTTAACAACATAAAATTCTGAGATAAAAAAAGCAAATGAATATTTTTACCGATTTAACAAAACAATTTTTCCGATATTTTAATTGAAAAAGATAGAATAAACAAACTTGACATGTCAAAACATTATTATCGTTTCTCAAGTCTCGATAGAAAAAAGCTAACAAGATTTGCTTATTACAAATTTATAAAGCATTAAAAAAATAAAACATTATTAAAAAATAATGTCTGACAATTTGACATTGACATTTAAGTGAGCTAGCAGCGAGGGCGTTTTATAAAATACCTAATGAGGGCAAACATCATTATGTCCGCATTTAAATAATAAAACTCTTCGTATTCTTGTTCAAATAAATTATTATCGTTAGGCAATTTCATAAACTATTCGGTCAATAAGTATAAATATTTTATATCGTAACACAATAAGCCCCATTTACGAGTACAGTATAACCACTCGTACAGGGAACTGTTCGGCCTACCGTGGCGGTGCAGCGCCTCTCAGATATTCGCACAGCCTAATAGAGCCTAATATAAGATGTCAAAATATAGTAGATATAACTTACCAGGAAAATACTAATCTTATAAGGTCGCGGGAATTTATTAATCATAACTTGACTCGTGTGATTGGGTTTTTTATTTGTAACTTTTTACACTGTAAAGTTTAGCATTTAAACAACCGCGACAATAATCAGAAGATTTTATGTTAAAAAGATACATGTGTTATCGAACCGAGTACAGATTTCACAATGGCGAACTCACAGTAAATTGAACCCTTGTGGTGATTTTTCACAAATAACCCGCTCTATAAATTATCCAATTATATTTATTATTATACGAGTATATTAAGAGAAATATATTTTTTTATAGTTATAAGGTTACAAATAAAAATGTGTATACTTAATACGATGAAGCCATACGAAAATATTATTGCGTTTTATTATATTTTGCAGGATTCGCCATGGATTGTACAAGCGTCAGAAATCCACGGTGGATTTCTTTGCACAAGTGAAGTTAAACGACTTTATTCATATATAATCAAAAATGGCTATGGAGGAAAGTCAAGTACCTACCCATTAAAAATGTTAAAATCTGAAAAACGTCAGTATATAATTTTATATATTGCAAAAATCGAAATGATTGAGGTGCCGTAAGAACGTAAAAGGTTAATAAAATTGTTCCGAAAAAGGCACTTTTTAGATGAATGAAAAATATGGCATTGGAGGTCAGTTGGCTATTACGAAGATGTTGTGAAGGTCACTTCGAATCTAAAGGTGGGTTAAAAAGGTGGGGAATTCAATGTTCACTGACCCACAACAACTGACCGTGCGAAACAAGATCTCGGAAAATGTTTGATATTGGCAAACAGCAAACACGAGCAAAAATGTCGTAAATAATGTGGAAACGAACAAAGGAACAAAATGAACGTTTGATACACGAGTTCTAAGAACTCAGGTTAGTAAAACACAGAAAAAAAAGACTAACGAATAAAGCACTTTCTTTGAGCAAATTTACACTGGAACGTTATACCGTTGATTCTCGTTATTTGAAACTTCGTTTCATAATGTTGGTATAAACAGTGTCCAGAAACTCGCAGTTCAAGCAGAAAACTGGAGAATCTACATCATTGTTGTTACATTTTCAGCTAAACTCCCGTAAATCAAACCTAAACATAAAACAGACTAATAAAATTAGCCAAAAAAATAGTGTGCAGTTCACACGCGGTAGAAGTGAAACCTTCAGTAAACTAAAGAAGAGAGTGGGGAGGCTACGAAGCACCGCACAAAGAGACAGATTATTCCATCTCATTCTCTCACACGCTAAATCCTATACAATCTATACATGATTGTCTCTTTTTAGTATAGCTTTATAGTTTCATCGAGTTACAAATCTCAACGGTGCTTAAGAAGTTTTCACTTCAACATATCCTGGTCATGAAACGTTTTGATTGACCAGCTATTGCGAGCGGACCAGGAATTGAGGTTCTAAGTCATAGATTCTCAACCTTTTTTTGCCCACCGCCCACTTTGAGAATATTTTTATTTCTAGCGACCCTAATTCGTGAATCCGAAACAGCAATTGACCACGACGAAGGGGCATAATGGGATACCTATACATGGTTAGATTTGCCATAACAGAGGGGGTGTAACGGGATACCACGAGGAAGGGGGGCGTAATGAGATACCACGATGGGGTTAAATTTGCCACAACGGAGGGGGCGTAATGAGATAGGGAAAATATTTTTGTGGATAGATAGATGGCCCCTTATGGTAGGGGATGATGAGGCAAGACAGGATGGGGTGGGATAGGTTTCTCTGGGTCTCCTACCGCTCCCCTGAATTACTGAAACGCCCCCCCCAATTTTTTCTTGGTCTTCTACCGCCCCCCTGAAGGTCTGAAACGTCCCCAAGGGGGCGTTATCGCCCACGTTGAGAACCTATGTTCTAAGTAAATACAAACTTCTCGCTCCCCGCATCAATGGGGGCAGAAGGGATTAGTACCGTGCCGAGTGGTACACGATCTCAAGGAAATAGAAGAAGAAGATCGCCGTACCTAAAACATCCTCGTCTTCGATTTCTAACGCAAGCCGTCCGGTACAATTATTATTAGTGTTATAGACAGCCCTGATTTATTAAGTTCCATATCAACAAGAACTACTTGATCTGAAATTATTTTTAATTGCAACAACATTATCACGACTGAGACATTTAGACACTCGCATGTACCTTGATTGCATGTAGTAGGCAATACTTTCTCAGAAGTAGTCGATGTGTTCAACTGCACGGAAAATAGTTACAAACAGGGTATAATAACATACAAGTATCTCAATAATAATAATCAACGTTAGCATAATACCTAATTACCTATTATACCTATAATTATACATATTCTTCTGCATGGATTCTACATATATAAAATAAGCGACATATTTTACTTCAAAATTTTTTTATGTATACCACATGTTTTGTAAAAGACCGAATAGGCGTATATATAAACAAATAAATCAGATTTGGAATACATTTGATGGAATAACTTTTCCTTTTTTTGATCTTTCGTTTTTGAGCAAATTGAGTCCGAAGTTGGAAAATTTTAAGCAATTTTGAAAAAAATCGGTGGCTTCGGTCATACATCATATTCAAAGTAGAAATGAAGTAGCAACAACACGGAGGACGGCCAGAGGGCAGCTTATCTACTATCTACTTCTACTACACTATAGATTCTAAGGGCTCTCGTACTCATTTGTTATTAAACTGGACTAATCTCGTAAATTTATCAGATCGCAGAAAAATCTGTGATCTATTAATATTATATAAAATAATTCACTCGGTCTTGGATACCCCTGACTTAATAGAACTAATACGATTTCATTGCCCTGGTCGCGCTAACAATAGACTCACTCTACCGTTCTACTATAATAACACACATACATTATCACATTATTACTCACCAATCAGTCGATTACACATGTTGGGAAATGAACATGCTAACATCGGCGACATTTATTTCTTAAAATTAGCGCAATATAAACATGCACTCAAAAATTATTTTTCATTAAATGTTGAAATGAAATGATAATATTTCTCATTGTTCTTTTTTTGTTATTTTTTGTTGTGATACACAAAATGATTGTATGTTATTTTTAAGTTTAAAACTACTATTATGTAATGATTTTATTTTTTTTTACTTTTGTACTCGATTATATGTTTATTTATAAAAGGCAGTATAGCCGTTTATGTATTTAAAATAAAATAAAAAATAAATAAAAATAAAAATAATCTACTACACTATATAAAGAGGTAAGATTTGTTTGTTTGTTTGTTTGCATCGAATAGGCTCCGAAACTACTGAACCGATTTGAAAAATTCTTTCACTGTTGGGAAGCTACACTATCCTCGGGTGACATAGGCTATATTATATTTTCAAAAAAATTAGGGATCCTTACTAAAACTCCAATAATGCAACCCAAGGTGTAAAAAAAATTCCTAAAATATTCTTTACATCGCGTGCGCTGCGAAAACTATTGATGATAGAATAAAATAATGTTTGTAGAACACATCATTATTTACAAAATAGGTCGCGACAGCATATGTCTAACTATTATGGTTATGCCACAATAAGTATTCTTTTATTTTAAAAATTTAATTTAAATGTCGCCGCTTGAAAAGGCTCTTTATTTGTATCTTGGTTTTAATCCTTATCAAAATAAATTACTTCATATTCAAGACAGCTTCAATACCTTTATTTAAGTTTTTGAATTTTTCAATGCGGATATTTAATTAGAAAGATATCACGAGTTTAATAATGTTAGTATTAGAAAAAAGTTTCGGCTACAGGCCGGGCGGAAGAGGAGTCAAGAAATTAAGTGCCAGGGGGGTTGGCGGGACGGGGGAGCGGGAGAGCGGTGGCGGGGAAGGTGGAAGTATAACGCTGGAGGGGAACGCACGGGAAAGGACATGCAAGGAGTAACATTTTATTTATTTGAATATGGCATTGCAACGCATGCCGGGAAACAGCTATATATTATAAAAGAAAATCCAAAAAAACGCGCGGACCGCAAAAACTCACAAACGAGTCCCGGTACGATCAAGGGAGTTATAAGGTGTGGTAGATCTCTGTCCCCTCTTGGGGAAAAAGGTACCCGTTTTTACCTAAAGGACGTGCTTTTGAAGATATAAGGGCTGGAAGTATCGCCCTATTGAAATTTCGGAAAGTTCAAGAAGGTTCTATAGAACTCTAGAAATTTCTGGAAGGGGTGGCGGAGTATATCGTGGAATGTTCGGGAATAGGGAATCGGGATCATCATTGTGAAACATTCCATAACACTCTCAAATGTTTTCCTGAGCGAAGCCGGGTAACCCAGCTAATACAACATAAGAACGCAAATTATACTTATACTATATATTTGAGTCATCGATGCAAACCTAGCTTCATTATAGTCCGAAGTGGATTTTAACAAGTAGAAATAGGAACATTTTAGATCTGACATCATCAGCACACACATTAAAATGTTTCTTGAAAAATTTTAGAATTCATTCTGGATTTTCCGCTTATTTTGCCTTTTTTGTGCTAACTGTAGTCAAAATAAGTAAGAATTTTCCAGAAAAAAAACCGTTAAATTCTTTATTAATTCTAGCTATTTTGACTTGAAAATAACCAACTTTAAGAGGAAACCAGGCGGCGTTTTGTCCAGACAAACGTATTCCCCAATTTCCTCTCACGATTTTGACATTACTGCATTTTTTAAATATAGGGTGTCGGTACGTTCTGCTTTTTTTAAAGTTATAGGAGTTAAGACCCTCCAAAAATCGTTAAATTTTCCTGGTTTGATCGCCATCCAACAGACGTACAATATACAAACTAGACAATGTTTTTTAATCTAAACATACAGACATAGAGTATTTTCTTGTATTACAGTTAGTAAAAAAATCTTAAAAATCGGTCCAGTTTTGGAGGAGAAAAATGGGGAAAACAAAAACCTCGGTTTTGAGAATTTTATTTAGGCATTATCAGCCTGAGGTGCAGTTCTCCCTTTCGCCCAGTATTTGGGGGAGTAAGAGCGACAGTGACAGCAACAGTTTGGTAAAATACCTATTGTTCAAATTTCTCGACGACCGGGTTTCTTCAAGTATATTAATCTACTAACGGTAACTGAAATATTAAATAATATACATAATGGAGTTACGCATACTAATAAGATTATCTCTAGAGAGATTTTCACCGGAACAAACAAGTAAACATAAACACAAACTTTATACTGAACCTCTGAACACTCAAAACAAGAAATCTTCTAAAGTGGATTTAATTACATGACAACAAAATAACTAGCACAATGTAGATAAAACCATTGTTCATTGTTTTGGACAGAAAGATGAAGTAATCAATACCGAGCTTAAGCAATCTGAACTTAAGTAAGTAAAAGCAAACATAAGAAGTACTGATGTTAAGCAATATTAAACACGAGAAAATGTGGACTTTAGCAATGCTACGCCTAAACAATGCTGAGCTTAATAAATAAAGATCCTTAGTTGGCTTAAGAAATACAATACTTAAATAATCCTTAGATTAAGCTATACTGAACTTAAGCCATGCAGAGTTTAAGAAATACTGAGTTTAAGCAATTCTGTACTTAATCAATTCAGAGCTTAAGTAATTCTGAACTTAAGCAATACAGAGTTTAAGCAATTCTGAGAGGATGAGTAATACTAGGGTGTTTGAAGGGAGTGTTTTGCGCGATGGTGGATTACGCAACCAACCCAGACGTAATAAACACATTATGAGTGCTCTAGTATCACGCCAATGATAATATTGAACAGCGTACACCAGGGATGGCGACCTTTTTTTTTAAGGGTAAATAAGTAACATGAAAATTAAAGAAAAAAAAATGTAATAACGAAACGCATAAGGACTTCTTTTACATTAATACACGGGAGGCCCTGGGATAATAATTTCCTTCAGAATCTATGTCATCTTAGGATATGCTGTGTGGACAGTATTTTTTAAGGAAATGGAGGAGATGAACTTCTGGTAAGGAAAATACGAGGGGTGGGTAGCAGTGGCGATCCGTGAGTTTGCAGTGAATAGTGCTAAGATTGAAAAATACGACCTTAATGATGTTTTTGTTGCTGAAAACGAATATTATTTTTTTTTCAAAATTTTTGTTTGAAGACATTAGGTATGAAGACATACTGAAATGTGGATGCGGCGCATCTCCAAACTGAAAGAATCCTGAAAATCTTCATACAAAATATAAAAATTTTGAAAAAAAAAAAGTTCATTTTCAGCTGCAACAACATCGATAATATCGTATTCTTCAATCTTAGCACTCTATCTGGCTGAAAACTCACGGACCGCCACTGGTGGTTAGGAATCTGGGGGTCAATGAATCTATCCCTCCAACCACGGTGCAAAGCGACGAGTTGAGAGAGTCTGCCCGGAAGGGTAAAGAGGCCTCCCTCAACCAGTATTTCTTGATCTTCAAAATCTGCAGCCAAAACCTAGAAAAACCTGACCCCATGAACCCGGTTACCCCTGCTAAGTCACTACCCACATCCGCCTACCAAAATACCAATACATACCAATAGGAGTGAATCTCAGCGATTCAGAGTATTGCAAATTAAAGCCACATAATAATAGTGAAAGAATAATAATAATAGTCAAGTGGAGGAAGTAGACTAAATGCTATATAAATGAGATTCCTTAGGCCTATGTGTGAAAAACCATGTATGATCGTGTTAGAAATGTGAAGATCCGCAAAGAATGCACGGCTTATGTAAGCGTAATGATTAAGATTAAGAAAAGAACCCTTAGATTGCATGTAGAGCGAATTAACGAAGAAAATAGTGTAAGGACAATATAGCGCATATGTGAAAGGAAGAAGAAGTCCGGGAAGCGCGAGGAAGATATGGCACGATCAAGTGAATAGATATATAATAATAATAATAAGCCCTTTATTCTGAACTTCTGATAGGTATAAATACTAGACATGTTTTTGTTTATTATAATATTTCGAAGCTCAGTTTGCCTCTTGGCATAGGCCTCCTCTAACATTATTTTTTCGAGAGCTTTTTCAAGGTTTATGTAGTTTTTCTTTATTCTTTTTTCTTTCTTTCTTCGATTCTAAGGGCTCTCGTACTTAAGGTTGCAAAACCATGTATGATCGTGTGAGAAATGTGGATATCCGCAAAGAATGCAAGGCTGATGTAAGCATAATGAGTAAGATTAAGAAAGGGACCCTCAGATGGTTTGGACATGTAGAGCGAATGAAAGAAAAAAATAATGTGAGAAGAATATATGACGCAAATGTGAATGGAAGAAGAAGTAGGGGACGCCCGAGGAAGACATGGCACGATCAAGTGAATCAGATACTTGAGTCGGGCCATGTCAAAAGTCGGAATAATAGAAGAGTATGTATGAGACGATGTATGAATGTGAGTGAAGCAAAGACTGTGTGCAAAGACCGAGTTGTTTGGCGGTCCGTCCTCTCTGCCTACCCCTTCGGGGAAACGGCGTGATGGTTAGTTAGTTAGTTAGTTAGTTAGTTGTTTCTTCTTGTTGTTAGAGGGTGGTGGTCTATATCTCCCGCGGGGACCAGCCGAATTGGGAGACTTTTTGTTAATAGGTTTTGATTGTTAATTCTTGTTGGTATTAGTATTCTTTGTTACCGATTTTCCGAGGCAATTGTTAGTTTTTATGGAGTATTTATTTGTGAGTCAGAACTTGTTCGGTTGAGATAGTTCAGTATGTTAGGTCTGGTGATCTCTTTCGTGCTAGTTTTGGGTAGAGATTGGGAGGGAATGCTCAATATTTTGTTTTTATTTGCTTTATTTTGTGGTGATGACTTGGGAGAATCCGAAGTTCCTCGTTTTCTCTTTTCGGTAATGTTGTCCTTCGATTTTAACACTATCAGTTTATCATATCTTATGTAAGCAATGTTTCCCTTCTTTTTCTCATCTTCTAGTTGAGGTTGTAGCTGTTTCCGTTTTTCCAGGATTTCCTTCGAGTAATCTTCTTTCACATTAATACCTGACGGGAGGTTTGTCTTGTTCTAGAGTATAAGATGTTTTTTCCATTGAGTCGTGATAGAGGCTACAACCGGACGATTCTTGTTTTCGCTTTGTTTCCCTATTCTATACACGTTGCTAATTTCTTGGCTGTCCAAGTGTACTCCCACGTCTACTATGAGGCCTTTAATGCAGTCTATTAGGTCTCCTTCAGATTTTCCCTTCTCTTCTATTCCAAAGAACACCAGGTTATTTTTACGTTTTTCTCTGTCTACTGCTTTAAGTTTTTGTTCTAGTTCTGATACTTTATTTTTAAGGATATTGTTTTCCTCAATAATTGTTTTCATCTTCTCATCCAGCGCTTCCATCACATTTTTGGTTACGGAACGAGTTATTATTTCGGCTTGTTTCTCTAATTTCTCATCAAGTTTGAATAGAAATAATTCCATGTTTTTGTCCATTTTGTTTGTGTTTTATAAAAGTGTTAAAAAATTGCTGTATTTGGCTTTACGCCTAAAAGTGGGCAATCGGTCTTACTTGACTCGATTTGGAAACAAAACAGAGCTACCGTGTCGAGTTTTTATGTAGCAATTTTTGTTTAATTAGCACAAATTAAGCACAGACAGTTTTATTAAACTTTTCACTGAGATTGTATTTATGAAATCCACTATTCTCTTGACCGAAAAGTTTCTTTTTTATTAACGAGATAATCAGAGATATGGTTTGTTTGTTTTGTGATAATTATTATTTATTAGAAAAAAATGGACAAATGTTCTCTAAAAAGAGAATTTCACCAGTTGAGAGTAATCACATTCGACGCGGAATTGTCACTTTACTTGGATTTAAAACATTCACTTATTTTATTCGGTCCGCTAGGCCGATGTATTTATTTCCAAAGTCACTTAGCTGTCACTGTTGTCAGAAATCAAATTAAATAATCTAAATAACTAAGTTTTAGACGAATAACATTCTCACAGAGTAATTCGCGGACTCTTTATCCGATGGTTATACTTTTTTGCGTGTTAGTTTGCGATTTTATTGTTTTTAAGCGTAACAAACAAGAGATTTGACAGAACGCGTCACATATGTTATTGTTGACTCGGATAATCTATCAATAGAATAGATACTTGAGTCAGAATAATAGAAGAGTATGTACGAGACTATGGATGAGTGTGAATGAGGCAATGTGTGCTAAGACCGAGTTGTTTGGCGGTCCGTCCTCTCTGCCTACATCTGCGGGAAAACGGCGTGATGGTGAGTTAGTTAGATAGTCAGATACCATGGACCCACTGGCTCCAGACGGTTGGTAGCAGTGGAACTTTAGCTTTTTTCGTCTTTAATATACATTGTTTTTAAATTCTGAGTGAACCGTAAAATCGCCCCTCAGTGGCACACGTGTCGTATATTCGCCACCCCTGACCTAGACTTGTAGACGTAATAATAAACACCATGTACTTTGTACGTACAATGAATTTTAGGGGGCGGCCCAACCAGGAACGGGGTAATATGGCGCCAATTTTTTCAGCGCTGGAATCGATGAGTGTTTTTTCGCAACGACTATTCGCGACGCATTTATCCATTTTAGGCGTGTTTGGTAGCTGGTTAAAGCGATATTGCCAAACAAAACAAACAAATAAATTTTAATTCTCAGGATTAACTTATTGAAGTTTATAGACCTCATTGTAGTATTTAATCAATTAAAATAATGTTAACAACTCTCTATGAAAATATAGAGCATGAAAATAAAAGGTAACGGTCGCAAATATGACACGAAAACAAATCCTCTATTACCAACCCTCTACCGATTGAGCTACTGAGACTAAAATAACTGATATAATTGCACATATCGATCGTCCAGTTGATTAGTCAGACATCTCCGAAAAATCGAAACATGAGTTGGGTATGCAATTAACTAACTAACTAACTAACCATCACGCCGTTTCCCCACAGGGGTAGGCAGAGAGGACGGACCGCCACACAACTCGATCTTGGCACGCACTCTTTGCCTCGTTCACATTCATACATCGTCTCATACATGCTCTTCTATTATTCCGACTCTTCACATGGCCCGACTCAAATATCTGATTTACTTGGTCGTGCCATGTTTTCCTCGGGCGTTTCTCCTTACACTCCTTTCCTCGTGCATTCGCTCTACATGCCCAAACCATCGGAGAGTCCCTTTCTTAATCTTACACATCACGCTTACATCAGCCTTGCATTCTTTGCGGATATCCACGTTCCTTTCACGCAATTATATTATGTAAAAGTGTACCCTCTATCTTGTACATACTCAGATTACTCATAAACACCACCAAATCAATTATAATTCAGAAATATTGTGGCGCGTTAAACAAAATGTCGATGTTTTCTGGGTAACTAGTAGGTTATTTCAAAACGTCATACTAATGTACCGGACCGTTATGCCTCCGGTGTTATTTAATATGTAAAACACAGACACGTATAAATAACATATTTAAAATATTTCATCAGCATTCGAACTGAAATGTAGCGATTATTGTTGTAACTTAACATTATGTACCTACTCCTGCAATTATTATCAGCTAATCCAATTGTTAGAATCAACTATATGTACTTACCATCTAACACCTACCTATTACGAGAAATGTAATAATATTATTTTTACTTTTAATTATCTATACAACATGTATCATGTATATCTATTTTAGTAACTGCTATGTCAGTAAATTTATTAATCAATATTTGTTATCATTCATAAGATTATTTTCTAAATTTAAAAAAAAGATTATATATTTGTATATTATTTTTTCTTTATCTTTTTCTATAATAGCACAACTCCCCAATTCAAACACGAGAAATGTTTTCTCTTTTAAATTGGGTAGATTCATTAACAAGAAATAACTTTATCTGTAATTAGTTTTTCTATGAACCAAATATTTTCTTTCTGTAAATCTGTTATATATATGTATATTTCAAATAAAAAATAAAAAAATAACATTTGGTATATGGTGAGTAGTGAGAATTCGAAAGTTGTTTTCCTCACTATCTCGAAACTTAGTATTTGGAGATGTCTGACTGATCAACAGGACGATCGATATGTGGGAAACTTGATCATCACGGCCCACGATCAACAAATTGTAAATAAGGGTACGAAAACATTAGAATATAATATATTAAGAACAATCAAAAACTTTGAATTGTTACAATCATAAAAATGTTGTACATATCCCTAGTAAGAAGCCTAATAGAACATAACTCCATAGTTTGGTCGCCCTTCTACAAAATTCATATTCATAATATAAAATTCATATCTAATATAAGTGTAGGTATGTTTCACAGTATTATAAATTGATGTAAAATTACTGCCTCAACACAGGCAAAGCCTAGTGAGGCAGGCTACGTGATACCTAAATTTATAATTATAAATCTTTATTAATTAAGTACCTACTGTTTATATGCAAATTTTTATTTTATTTTATTTACCTTTGTACTTAAGCAACACTTAAACTGATGTACTTCTTTTTTGTAGTTATAAATCTCAAAATTTTTGTTCAATAAAGATTATATCATATTATCATATCATATTATTATCATCATATCATAACGTAGAAAGAATTCAAAGAAATTTTAAACCTAACATCCTGGAGCGGATCCATGACAACGCAGAATCAACTCAACTCAACATCTCTCTTTAAAAATGAATGAAAACAAAAAATATTGGAGAAGTAAAATTTTCAAAACTTTAAATAACCCCCGACACAAAAAAGAGCAAATGATCTTAAAAAGCCTGAACCTATTTTCATGAATTGTAGCTAAGAACCATCTCGATCACGAGCTTTCAAACAAACAAAAAAAGCATCATAATCGGTCCATACGTTTGAGAGCTACGATGCCACAGACAGACACACAGAAAGTAGAACTTATAACACCGCTCCTTGCGCCGGGGGTTAAAAATAACCCATAATCCAACCTAACGTAACCTATTTAACCATTTTTATACATTTCATTCAACATTTTTAATGATTTTTTTTAAATGAGGTGTTTAGTTGTACGGTCACCCTTTAGAGCACATACATTACTTGTCGTTAATTATTCCAAAAATATTTTAAATATTCCAACTTTAGAGAACAGACGAAAAATAAAAGACCTAACCTTTTTTTGATATATTTCATTAAATTATTATATGGATAACTACGACATGCGTCACACGATATGGAGAAACGATATACGAAGAAACTTGCATAAAATAATAAAATATGTTTGGGACAAACGAATATGGCGCCTGGATTACTATTAAATGTGTCTACAACGATGGTCTACCCTTGTGACTGAACAATGTGCGTTGCCCCTCTTCCTGTAAAACGGCGCTGGTACCAACATTACCCACTGCCATAACACTAAGACCTATCTTCCACAGGGATAAGCAAGTATCCGTTTAGGATGTTTTTACGGTGGCCACGTAATTTAATTCGTCAAATAATTTTCTTCCTACGAATCAAAAATGTAACCGTTGTAAAATAAAATATTTGTAAACTAATATGTCTCGACACAGGATATCACTAGTGAGACAGGCAAAAAATAAGTGCAAACCTTACATATATTTTGGAGTAAAAAGTGTAGATGTCATTTTGCTGGCCGATGATATTTTATCTTAATTAAGGCACCAGACAACGGTAATTTTTTTTTTCATAAAAAATATCTGAAAGATGCATTTGTTAAGAATGCTCTCACCAAATGTTTTAAAGAAATTCGTAAAATTGACGGAGATACAGCATTTTATGTGAAGCCGTTTAAAACCGTTATTATGTTGAATACCGTTCAACAAAACTTTGAACGTGTTTTTCCCGAAACCGTTTTTAAACCTGGTTGACAACAAATTAAAAAAACTATACATCCGATTTGCATGCACCAAGTCTTAAAATGTTTGAAAATGGAGTCTATGGCACATTGCGTGTTGAAATGAACATTTGTTGAGTTTCGTAAAACCTAAACCTGTCGTAAAACATTTACATAAGGAGTGGTTATTGTTAGCTGCCTGATCCCAATTTTACACAACGTGGTGTATTGTCTTCAATAATTAAATAAATATGTACCTGCATAATTCAAACTATATCGAACTGATTCCTTGAATCGCTCCCTCGGCAAGTGTGCGGTACAACGACCCCTTCAGTAATGAGTTAAAGTTAACTGGTGGCGGAGCCGGAGCCGGAGACGGAGCCGTCTGGACTGCCGGCGGGACCTTGATTCATCGTCCCGGGTCGTGATATACTCAATTATTGTTATTAGTCATGACTCATGACCGTCAGCAAGGAGTTCGGTCCACTGTATTGGGTTAACCAGCCAACTGTAGAGGGTGGGATATCAAATAATACGAACGGGAACTTGTAAAATAGAGGAAGATTTTTTTGGTAACTAAATTGCTTAATGTAATATCTTCCTTCCTGGAGGAAGCCTCCACCTAGCCAAGAACCTGTCCCTATCTGATAGTGTGTGGCCAATTTACTTTAATGTGCCATTTGCAACAACACATTATAGTACAATCAGTGTATTAATGGAGCACCTGCAATGATTGCAATCAATGATGACACAATTAAGAAATCTGGACAGTGACCACGTGAACCCTCGGTGCGTTCGAATCGCTTATGTGTGATTGTGCAGTGAATACAATCACTCAAGGCCAAAATAACGATTCTTATCAACAAGAAGACAAAAGGTGAGTTAGTTCCTTACAATATCCTAATCTTTACCAACACTTTTGATTACAGTCCACAAAATAAATCGCACAGAATATTGCGACTACAAGCCTTGTGCATAACTGGAATGTAACTGGAGGTATGACTCTCCAAGGTAAGAGTGGAGGTACGACTGTCCAAGGCTCTGCAGACGGTTTAGGGATATAAGTGTCCCAGAAGGGATGCGCAGAGAGGATGTACCGCCGAATAAAGAAAATATAAAACATATTTTCATTCAAATTCAGGATAAAACTATTGGTCTACGCATCTACTGTATAGGTATATCTGCGTACGAGTAAGAAGTAAAACGACCCTGTAAATAAATTCGATTTTGATATCCATGCCAACTTATTATTAAAGGTATTTTTGAAACCATTTTTATGTTATAATTTGATAAATAATGCACAAAGATAATCGTCATTTGAAAATAATTATAACTTCGGGGAGCCAACTGTAGAGAGATGAACTGTCGGGGGATCAACTTTTACCAGTTCTCTTCGTAGCTAAAATGTTACGGAATGTTCCATGTTCACGTATGTGATGAGATAACAAGTCAAATATTGGCACTCTATCCATGGATGCTGAGTTCACGTTTTCAAAAAGAAAGCTTAACGTAATCCAGAAAATGGATTTCCTGGCAACATTGAGCGAGAAGCCTTCCCTGTGTAGTTATCGACGAACCCGTCAGGGAAACTTTCCCGGATAATAATCTTAAGAAACCCCTCGTTTAGAAGCTTAAGCCGAAAATTCTAGCAGTTTTCAGAGATAATCTGTAATCTACGGAAACCCCGCATTTTCATTAATTCTGCAATGCATCTAATACCATCTTCACCAGACACGTTCGAAGGCGTGTCCAATTCAAGGCCTGTGTCAAAAGCAGAAACTAAGTAGGTATGCAAAATGACTGAGTATACAATATCCAAATGATGAGCCTATTCTACACCAAACACCTAGATAAATATATTGCAAGGGACGACTCTTTTGAATGTGTGTTTTAAAAGCCGCGCCAGTCAAGGTCTTTCAATAATTCGTTTTTTAATGATTTTAGAGTCAACTTTAAAAAATTATTGCGAGTTAATTGGACGAATCATTGAAATTAAAAAATAAAAAAAAATCCAAATAATTTCTAGTTCAAATTTTACGTAATACGAAAATTTTGTGTTTCAGCTTAAATAGGTGGTTTGTAAAGCTTATCAAAATGTGTTTTTGTAATTATATAAATATATATAGATATGTTTTAATTATCATCAATTCGCAAATAATTGCCAAAGATGCCTCTAAAAAAGTGGTTCTTAAGCTTGTTGGAGGTACCCCACCAGTTTCATATGCGCATTCACCGAAACCTTCTTAATTGGAAAAATAAAATATGATTTTTTCAATTCAAAACAAAGGTATATATTTATACATAGGTGCACTCATGAACAATTAAGAACAAAGAACAAAACCATTAAAACATGATTTTCACACAAAAAAAATAAATAATAATGAATATTCACTGCAAATAAGTGTGACTTCGGGGTATGTCTTGACCTCCACCGAACCCGCGAGACCGACTCACCGAACCCCTGGGGTTCGATCGAATCCAGGTTAAGAAGCACTGCTCTAAAATCATGAAAAATTGAATTATTTAGCGGCTATGAACAAGAGTGCCTGTGACCTGGAGTCTGGAGGCGCAGTGGATTTTATTTTTATATCTACAAATCAACAGTTTTATTCCGAGATTGATGTAATTTTCCACACATTTCCTCCAAAATAAGAGGAAGGTCACTGTCTACACGAAAATTAGAAAAACCACCCTTTTCCTTTACCAACCCTTAAAAGCAGTAATTTGTTACTTCTTGATGAACTTTTGCACATTTTTGCACATTTTCAAAAATGAATACAATTACCGTCCACGACGAAAAACTTCAGCTGGAATTTTATAATTTAAAACACAAATAAATAAAATAGCTCACATCCGTACCAGATATTATTTGGTATAACTTTTTGATTAAAAAAACATATAATTCAGTTTGGCGAGCATTTTGGTTTAAAATCTCAAATTAAGCTTTGTATAAAAAAAAGCCACGCAGCCGTACCTCTTAGAAGGAAGTCTGTAATATTGTATTAACATTTTAGGCACCATATGGGCAACACGGATCATAAAAATACCCTGAAGATATGCAATGCATTTTTAGGGATGTCCTCCCGAATTTCTAAACAACCTTAAAATAACTCCCAAAACAATCAAAACTTTGCAGACTGGCAAAGCATTGGTAAGTTTTTTAAGGCACCCCCAAGGCAAGAAAGTCATCCTCGAGTTAGTAAATTTAGAACAACAGCCAGAACTTGCAAATTGAGTCGAGCCTTCGGGCGATACCTTCCATCCCTTAGGTGGGAACGCAAGGACTATTTCATAAAGAAAACTTTAATCTTATAAGATATTAATATTATCTCGCGATCAACGAAATATTCAGATGAAATGTGAAACTTTAGTGAAAACGCTTGACTTATGGCGAACTCAGACGATTCACTCGGATGAAGGTTTACTCGATGAAATGTTCCATTTTCGTTTCACCGCGTGTTCAGACGGTTCCTTCGAAATAAGAGTTCACTCGACATTCTCACTACAAAGTCATCGAGCGCAGTCGCACGCGTTGGTCGGCGCTGACGGCTAAAATTCAGTTCGGGAATATTTACGATTTCAAATTGACATTTTCGATAACGTCGAACTAAATTACGAGAAATTGGCGATTCTTGTAAACAGTAAATATATATAAACACCATAAAATGAACGTATGGTTAAATAATAACCTGAAAACTGATATCTACAAGTATTTTTGCACCATGAATTTTTTTTAATTCCAAAATAGGCCTCGGCTTGCAATAAAATCCATTTAAATGGAATATTTGTAAACGTATCCAAAATCTATAAATTGTTTTTGAAAGTTGATCAAATATGCTTACAAATTTTGTTATTAGAAATAACCATGTAATTTTTTTTAAATATAATAATTTTTAATGTAAACTTCTAAAAGTTTTAAAAATGGCTCTCCTTGCGTTTTTTCTAACTAAAATTACTGGTAATAAAAAAAACATACACACTTATTTTGTTAGAAAAATGAATTATAAACGTTTCTGTCACCTCACTTTTTTGTCGTTTCATATAAAAACAATTCATAAAAAATTCACAAAGTTTCATAATTTTTTTTCAAATTTCTATCGGAAACTTTGGTTCCATAAAAGTGTACATCGTATTATTTTCTGGTCAATTGTTAGATTAAATATATAGAGCGTTATTTTCTCTTTCCAATAAAGTTTTGATCATATTTTCCAGTATTTATTTAGTAAGGGAGAAACAACTATTTCTATGAGACGTGTAGGAATTATTTCGAAAAGCGAACAAAACGGAGCATTTTGACGTCTAAGCCGCTGATTCGCGAGTGAAAGACTGTTCACTGAGTGTTCACACGCATCATTTGCGTGATGTTACTTCCGGTTGCGAGTGAACAGGTTGGAATGCTTCGTTCTCATCACATTCATTTCATCGCGTGTTCAGACGGGTCATTTCGAGGGAAAGAGGCAGAATGAAATCACGAAATGAACGATAAATGAATCGTCTGACTTCAGCCTTAGATGTAGACGATATCACTGTCACACAAACGGGGGTAGTAATAAAAACTTTTTTTAATTTTAAAGCGCGATTTTCGTGAAATATCACTCAAGATAGGAAATAACTTATGCTCTTAAATAAATCGGAGTTTTTAAGTTCTTAAAAAACTGAATGTTATTTTTGAGGATAATATCTGTAAATTTTCCGAGCCGAAACGGTAATTATATTAATTCCCTTGATAGAAAAAAATGGCAAAGTATGCTCCGAAAATTATTAAAAACACATTAGGCGCTTTTAATATTTTCACGTTTACGGAACGGCGACGGTACAAAAAGGCAATAAACAAACGTTCCTTATCACAATAATGCTGCAGGCTCTTTCTTATGCAATAAATAATTATGATGCAAAAGATGAGATACACAATGCACGTATGTCTGTTTCCTCCAATGAACCACTTTTTTTCCTTTGGAGTATTTATGAATATTATTATTTTGATTTAGAATAATTATGTGACATATTGTGTTACCGAGCGAAGAAATAAATAATTCAGAGCTTTTTTGTTGCAATTTAAAGTAAAATATAAATTTCCTTCATAAAATATGTATAAAAATTTCGTGACCAAAATTTTCTTTGGAATATAACTTTCTGAACTATACGGAATCACCAGCATTTATTGGGTTGATTCTGGGATCAACAACATTCTGTCTTAGAACACACTTCTTGCTTCATCGAATTGAATAGTATAAATAGGCTTGCGTCTGCGTGGTTGAATTACAGAACCCGGCTTCAAATGCGTGTCTGACGCCACGCCATATGCACCGCGCCACAAATGACATCTGTTTGCGTGGAATTTCAAACAAAGCTACCGTTGTAATTCAGTTTCGAATTCAAGAATTCGTAACAAGATATTGCCACTTCCGCCAGCAGGTCGGATGGCGACGTGTTCCCCCTAGGTATAACTGCTACGAAGTTTTGAATATGTAGTATCTCTCCGGATATGGAAAGATTGATGGTAATACATAGTTGTATCAAGTGGCTATATATTACAAATGACATCATTGCCTGTCTCGGTTACTTTGTCCCGGTGACTAGCTACACTGGATGACAGTGGATCCGAGGAACGGGCTATTTTTGGAACCAGTTCCTATTGGATTTATAAAATGATCACCAACAGTCAACAATAACTGGGCGAAGCCGAATCAAAATCCGCCCACAGGGCCTAGCAGTAAAATCCGGTGGAGTGGGTTTTCAACTGCTAGTTCACAAATGCGTCATCTCAGACATATTCTTCTGTTATTTTTATTCTAGACACGATCCGATACCATTCACTTCAGCGTCATACATTATTTTTGTGGCACTCCATCCTTCGTTCATCAGCTCCAAGTCTCCAAACTATCTACGCATCATTTTCTTAATTTCGTTTTGTTTTCTTCAGCCTTGCATTCTTTTATCAAAAAAATCTTATTTGCTACATCCACAACTTAAAAAGCCATGTTTAAATTAAACGCATTGTAATCTTGTCCGAGCCTAAATAAGCCAAAAGTATGTTTCAAATTGAGCAGCAGAGGGTTGTGGGAGGGAAAGTGATTAGTCCGTTGGAGAAAAAAGGGCAGAAGGGTGTTGGGAACAAAGGCCCCGGCCTGCAATCGCCCCGTGTAATTTATTCACGAAGCAGAATAAATTCCCGCTGGCGGTTTTTTTTGTATTTTTCCCTCTCGCCTTGTGAAAAATACATTACAGTCATGTGACCGCGGATTACAGTCGGGAACTTAGCCTTTTATCATTTCCCTTTGTTACTTCTGGCGTCCTGGTGGCCGTCGTCACGAGGACTTCGTTAATTAATCTCGGGGTCGGGTCGCTGTGAAAAACGCAGTTGAATTCGTTCAAGAAGAAAAATGAGGAAAATATGATCATAGGTTTAGAAATTTTTGTTATTTATCAAATAACCGCATCATTTGTATAACATTTTTAAAATATAAATACTGTACAATATCTTAGAACAGAGATAATTGGACAGTTTATCCAACAATGTATTGTTTGTTTTTTTTTGTCCAAGTTAAGTTTATCCAACTAGTATTTATTATAAATTTGTACAGCGCCCTTGAGGTGATTTTTCACAAAAACGGCGCTATACAAGTCATTCTATTATTATTATTATTAACAAATCTAAATACCTTCACAAATAATAATAATAAAAAACAAATAATAATAAATAATAAAAATAGAAGAAATAGAAGAAAAAAAGAAAAGAAAAAGAAACAAATAATAATAAATAAATTTAAAAAAGAAAATAATAATAAATAAATTTAAAAATAAATAAATTTAAAAGAGAAAGGTAAAATTGTAGATGGAGACGAGGGTATATTTAGAAATTTCAAAATTGAAAGTATGAAAGGGGGTGAGGTTTATAAATATTTAGGATATCCGCAATCAAATAGATTAGATCATACTAGTATTAAAAATGATATTAGGATTAAATTTAAAACTAGGATCAGAAAAATTTTGAAATGCAATCTATCTGCTAAAAATTTAGTAAAGGCGATAAATACTTGGGCAATACCTCTATTAACTTACTCATTTGGCATAATTAAATGGTCTAATACAGATTTAGATAGCTTAGAACGATTAATTAGAACTACATTAACTAAATTTCATTGCCATCATCCAAATTCAGCTATAGAACGTATTAATTTACCCAGAAATTTAGGAGGTAGAGGTATAGTCAAAATAACATCTTTAAAACATAATCAGGTAGAAATGCTAAGAAATTTTTTCCATAGGAAAGCTGATAGTTCAGAAATGCACAAAATAATATGCAAGGCAGATAGAAATATTTCACCATTAAATTTATACGACGAGAATGCCAGCATTCTTATAAATACCAACCAGGAATTATTAGATTCCTGGTCAAATAAAATTCTTCACGCAAAACACTTCAATTATCTCAACCAAACATATGTTGACAAATTTTCGTCAAACAAATGGTTGAGTATTGGAGAGTTGAGCGCAGAAATAGAAGGCTTTATGCTTGCCATACAAGATAGAGTCATTAATACTAAAAATTATAGGAAGCATATCATCAAAGATGCAAATCAAATTGATGATTTATGTAGAAAATGTTTGGCTTTTCCGGAAACTATAGAACATATTATATCGGGATGTTCTGTATTAGCGCCGTCCGAGTATACATTTAGGCACAATCAAGTTTTAAAAATAATTCACCAAAGTTTGGTAATTAAACATAACTTGATTGACTGCCGTAATGTACCATATTATGAATATGAACCAAATTCATTTTTAGAAAATGAATTTTATAAAATTTATTATGATAAAACTATTCTGACAGATAGAACAATTAGTCATAATAGACCCGATATAGTTTTACATGACAAAATTAAGAAAATAACTTATATCATTGATGTCGCTATACCAAATTCTTGTAATATTCAGAAAACTGTTTCTGAAAAAATAAGAAAATATACAGATTTAGGAAATGAAATTAAAAGAATTTGGCATTCTCAGACTATAAAAATATTACCATTTGTTATTTCGGCTACTGGCATTATACCAAGCTCTCTCATTCAAAATTTAGGCGTATTAGATTTGTCAAAAAATTTGTACATAAAAATGCAAAAGTCGGTCATTTTAAATACATGTAGGATTACGAAAGATTTTTTAAATATTTATATTGAGGGATCAGTAGGATTTATCGGACCAGTTAGGATTTCATCAGAGCCGAACCCTCTGATATGAAAATATCTGGAGTCGGTGAAATATTTTCCCATTATGTTTCTGGTGGATTGACGTATTGTTCTTGTATTGTTTTATTCTTATATAGTGCAATTACATTGCGTTAATTTACTAGATATTCATTTGTGGAAAAGTGTGTGGAAGGGTTTAGTCTTTCATTTGGGAAAGATTCAACCCGGACATGAAATCTGGAGCACCGTAATTAAAAATAGAAGAAATAGCAGAAATATAAGGCTTTATGCTTGCCATACAAGATAGAGTCATTAATACTAAAAATTATAGGAAGCATATCATCAAAGATGCAAATCAAATTGATGATTTATGTAGAAAATGTTTGGCTTTTCCGGAAACTATAGAACATATTATATCGGGATGTTCTGTATTAGCGCCGTCCGAGTATACATTTAGGCACAATCAAGTTTTAAAAATAATTCACCAAAGTTTGGTAATTAAACATAACTTGATTGACTGCCGTAATGTACCATATTATGAATATGAACCAAATTCATTTTAAAATTTATTATGATAAAACTATTCTGACAGACAGAACAATTAGTCATAATAGACCCGATATAGTTTTACATGACAAAATTAAGAAAATAACTTATATCATTGATGTCGCTATTCCAAATTCTTGTAATATTCAGAAAACTGTTTCTGAAAAAATAAGAAAATATACAGATTTAGGAAATGAAATTAAAAGAATTTGGCATTCTCAGACTATAAAAATATTACCATTTGTTATTTCGGCTACTGGCATTATACCTAGCTCTCACATTCAAAATTTAGGCGTATTAGATTTGTCAAAAAATTTGTACATAAAAATGCACGAAAGATTTTTTAAATATTTATATTGAGGGATCAGTAGGATTTATCGGACCAGTTAGGATTTCATCAGAGCCGAACACTCTGATATGAAAATATCTGGAGTCGGTGAAATATTTTCCCATTATGTTTCTGGTGGATTGACGTATTGTTCTTGTATTGTTTTATTCTTATATAGTGCACTTACATTGCGTTAATTTTCTAGATATTCATTTGTGGAAAAGTGTGTGGAAGGGTTTAGTCTTTCATTTGGGAAAGATTCAACCCGGACATAAAATCTGGAGCACCGTAAAAAAATATAACACATTAAAAAACAAAATTGCACCTGGATTAGATGAGATAACAACGGATTGCATTAAAATAATAAAAAATGAAATATTAAAACCTATAACACACTTAATCAACCTTAGTATAACACACTCCTGCTTTCCTAGTTCTCTTAAAACAGGACTGGTGATCCCTATTTATAAATCCGGAGACAAAATGGAAATAACTAACTATAGACCAATCACATTATTAAACTCGCTATCAAAGATTTTCGAAAAAGTCTTAAAAAAGCAAATCATAAAATACTTGGAAGAAAACAAATTAATCTCGGATAAACAATATGGATTTAGAGTAAAGAGAGGTACAAAAGAAGCTTTGGCATGTACTATAGATTATATACATAGCAACTTAGATCAAGGATACAAATGTATAGCGATATATCTAGATTTAGCTAAAGCCTTTGATTCAATCTGCCACAATACACTTTTTAAAAAATTAGAAAATATGGGTATCAAAGACAAGGAACTCCAACTATTAAAAAGTTATATGAGTGATAGAACACAACAAGTCAAAATTAATAACCATACAAGTAAACCACTGCCGATTACATACGGAGTTCCACAAGGAAGCATACTAGGGCCCGTTCTTTTCACTATTTACATAAATGAACTTTGTAGCATGGAAATAAACGGTGAAATAGTTAGTTATGCAGATGACACAGTTTTACTGTTTAAATCTAAGGATTGGAATAATGTATTTAACATAGCAAATTTAGAAATCACGCGGGTGAAAACTTGGCTAGACTCAAACATACTTACACTGAATATATCGAAAACAAAATTTATAACGTACAGTATAAATAGTACAGGACAACCAAGAAACAACTCAAACACCATAAAAATACACGAATGTTTAAATACTAACATCTGCAGTTGCCCTTCTCTAGAAAAAACAGAACAAATAAAATATCTAGAAATCATAATTGACCATAACCTTAGATGGACACATCATATTAAACAAATCACAAATAAACTCCTCAAAACAATACACATTTTCCTAAACATAAGAAACATATATAATATAAAACAAATGAAAACAATATATTTTGCACTTTGTCAGTCAATAATAGAATATGGATTAATTATCTGGGGAGGAGCAACAAACTCAGCTATCGATCACTTAGAAATCGCACAGAAAACGATCTTAAAGGTAATACTTAAAAAACATAGACTGACTGACACAAACCAAATATTCAACAGTTGTGACGTACTAGATATACGCCAATTATATGTTAAAACACTGCTAAACTACATTTTTGACCAGAAAAACAAATTTCAACAATCTCAAAATATCACTAACAGACCAGTTAGACAATCGTACAAAAACAACCTAAAAACTCCGACGGTAAATACAAGCTTTGGACAAAGGCACTATAAATATCATGCTATAAAAGCATTCAACAGTCTTACCCTTGAAAATAAAATGGAAGAAAACAAAAATAATTTCGTACTCAAAATTACAAAATGGATTAAAGAACAAAAAAGACAATATTACCAAAATTTCATTACATAATAAAATAAAACACAACTACACGTAACACTCAAAACCAATATAAAATACACATCACTCACAAACACACAACACATAATATACGTAATATATACCGATTTAATTTTTTTTTAGTAATAAAATAATTAATTTTATCCTATAATTTAAACTTAATTATAAATTTTAATTTTTAGTCTATTTTGTTTTTGTTTTATAAAATGGAGGCCTCAGCACAGGTGAGCTACCCAGTGAGGCCGACATTGTTGATTTTATTTTTGAAATGTAAGGTATTATGTCAAACATATGAATAAATAAATGAATAATAAATAACCTTATCATTTGTATCACATTTTTAGAAAATAACTACTGTAACAGACGTGACGCCTTTACAAGAACTGTAAAATAGGTCCGGGTCTAAGTGCACGCTGATGAGGATGTATGATGAGTAAAATAATAAAAGCTGGCCTCCTGCACCCGGTGTCTGATGAGTAAGGGACACTGGATGTGCCTATTCTTCTGCCTGAGCCTGGCGCCTTGCGGTGTCCTGGAGTAGGGCCGGCTTGTCTGGAGGAGGTAGGCACCAGGACGGAAGACAGGCAGAAGTCGGCGGGAGGCAGCTGGTGTTGAAGAAAATACTTCTTAAGTAACAAGTAATAAAACAAGTTTTGAAGAGTCGAAGTGAACTGATTTATTTTAAAATTGGCATGGTATATAAAGGGGACTTGTACCCGACAGCGTTCGGACAGTGTTTTTTACAAAAAGTGGAGGGGTTTTTGTCCTCAGACCAAATGGTATAAATAGGGCGGCCATTATGTGGGCACCCTATTTTGCCGGTGTCACCGTTGAAGGCGGTCGCTTAAAATGTGTTTTTTATAATAATTCTACAGAGTTAATTGTGTACATATGTGTTCGTTATTATACAGTAATCATGAAATAAACCAATTGTCTATTGCTAGATTTTTAGTTAGAGACGTTTAGCTCATTTTTGAGCTAAATCGTATAAAATATAAATTGATTTGCCGTTTGGCTGAATATCTGATTATTTACAGGTACAATGTTATTTTTACGAGGTCCCCCGTAAGATGTGTTAATGAAACCTGTTTGTTTCACCATCTTACGGGGCACCTGGATTTTTAAAATCGGAAAAACGTATTTTTACCGAAATTTTTCTAAGTGTTTTTTGAGGGTCATTTATTGCCCTAGTTTGAGTAATTTAAGGGTTAGAGACTCAGGCTCTCTTTCCCTCGATGCCTTGTAGGACTGCGGAATGAAATTTCCTAGTTTCATTATTCTACAAGGATCGTAGCTAAAAATAATTAACAATATGTCACAAAAAAAGGAAACATAAAAAATACAAGTGAAATGATAAGTTAAAAAATGTCCCTGGTGGCAACCTGAGCATGATAGCGTTTATTTGTTGCACCGGGGGCATTGTACATATAAAAACGAAAGTATTTTATTAATACAATATTACAATTAGAATAACTTTTAAATCCTAATTGGAAAACAAACATAAAATTATTTTCAACGAAAAAGATCGCTGGCGGTACGGTACTAACGAGTTCAGTGGCCAAGCGGGATTTCTGGTTTTCGAGCAAAATCCCAAAAAATGACCACTGAACTGTAGAGGATACCGCCAAGGATGTTTTTCGTTGAAAGAACATACGAGGATATGTAACACGTCCGTTACACTCCCCCCGTGCAGCTTGGCTGCACTAGTCTTCACGACGTGTTTGAGTAGAAGAAGCTGCATCGGTGGGCGGGGCCGGCAGGATTACAGCGAGCTTCACGGCAGGTCGTACGTAGACTCCGGTGCTCGTCTGGATTCGGGCGGTCCTTACTTGGCCGTCTGCAGCAGGGGTGGTGTCGAGGACTCGGCCGCGAGGCCAGCTGTTGCGGGGCATCGCAGGGTCCATGATGACCACCAGGTCGTCTTTCTTGATGGGATTGACGGTCTGGTGCCATTTTTGTCGAGTAGCCAAGGTGGGGAGGTATTCGCGGAGCCACCGCCTCCAGAACATGTCAGCTAGCTGCTGACTGATGCGCCACTGGCGGCGGAGACATACCTCCTCCTCTTGTTTGCCGTATAATGACAACTGGGGCCGGTTGCCTGCTGCTCCCAATAGAAAGTGGTTGGGAGTGAGGGGCTCCTCGTCTCTCGGGTCTGCGGAGACGTGTGTAAGAGGACGGTTGTTGACGGTCCACTCAGCCTCGGCCAGTGCTGTTCGTAGGGTCTCTTCTCTTGGGGCCCTCTCCTTCAGGATGGCTCGCAGGGCGTGCTTGACTGAGCGCACCAGGCGTTCCCATGCTCCCCCCATATGAGGAGACATTGGTGGAATAAATTTCCATTCTATTCCTTTTGAAGTTAGATGATCCCTCATCCGGGCGTCATCTTTGAGCGAGTTCAGGGCGTCCTTCAGTTCATTGTCTGCTCCGTGGAAGTTGGTCCCATTGTCTGAGTAAATTGTCTTTGGTTGACCTCGGCGCGCCGTCATGCGTTGTAGGGCCATGATGGCTGAGTCGGCAGACAGGGAAGTAGCCAGCTCGAGGTGAATAGCACGTGTGGACAGACAGGTGAAGAGGGCTCCGTACCGCTTCTCCCGACGTCTGCCGACGGTGATGTCCATGGGCCCGAAATAGTCCAACCCGCAGTTTGTAAAGGGGGGAACATGGTGGGCGAGCCGTGATGGTGGCAAGGGTCCCATCAGTGGTGGAGCCGGCTTGCTTCTGCGCATCTTGCAGGTGGGGCAGTTGTGGGCGAGTCTGCGGATGTTTGTGCGCAGTCGCAGCACAAAGTAGCTGCCCCGTACCTCTGCCATTGTCCTCTCTGTACTTGGGTGGTCAGCCTTCTGGTGATGATGGTTCACTAGGAGCCGTGTGTAGGCGTGGTCTCCATCCAAGATTATGGGTATCCGCACATCTCGGGAGACTCTGCTGGTGGTCCGTATTCTTGAGTCCATCCTCAGCAGGCCATCGGGTCCTAGGAAGGGGTTCAGTGTTTTGAGCCGGCTGCCATTTGGTAAGGGAGCTCCTTGACGAAGAGCATTCAAATCGGTACCGAATGCGTCTTCTTGGGCTGCTTTCACCCATCGGATCTCTGCTTCACGGGTCTCCTCGAGCTGCAGGTATCCGTTCAGGGGCTTGTGGGGTCCCACACGGCATCGGTTTATGAAGCGGTGGACCCAGGCGGTGGCCCTGATGAGGCGGGGCCATGAGGAGAAGCGGTTGATCTCTGGTAGAGCGTCTGACATAGTTGAGGTGAGCCCGACATATTGGGCCTTCACTTCAAGGACGCTGTCATCCGGCCGGTGCAGTTTGGACCTTTCGCGCGGCCATTCTGCCTCGGCCAAGGTGAGGAAAGCTGGGCCGCTGAACCAATGTCCTGCAGGTGATAGATCGGGAGTCTCGATGTCTCGGGTGCCAATGTCGGCAGGGTTCAGCTTTGTGGGAACCCATCTCCAGTCTTCAATGCGGGAGAGCTCATCTATCTCGCCAAGCCGGTTAGCCACGAAGGTTGAGTAGGTACGTGGGTCTGTGCGTAGCCAGCACAAGACCGTCGTAGAGTCTGTCCAGAACACTGTTCGCGCAATGTTGCTGCGACATTCTTTCTTCAGTGTTGCTGCTAGTCTGGCCGCCATTAGAGCTGATTGGAGCTCGAGCCGGGGTATGGAGAGTGGCTTCAGGGGGGCCACCTTACACTTGCTGGCCAAGAAGGTAGCTGTGACTTCTCCATTGATGTCTTCTGTGTGATAGGCGACCGTGCAGCATGCCTGTTCGGAAGCGTCACAGAACAGATGGAGTGTGACGTTGCTTTGTTTACTTTTTAAACAACTTCTAGGTATGGCAACTCCACAGCTTTGGAGGAGTCCCAGCCAGTCCAGCCATCTCTCATTGTGATCGGGTTTGATGATCTCGTCCCATCCAGTGTTTGATCTCCAGACGTCTTGCAGCAGCATTTTTGATCTGACTGTGAGGCATGCAACGAACCCCACAGGATCAAAAATTTTCATAACAATGCTGAGCAGCTGACGTTTTGTAGGTCTGCTGATCAGTTCAGGTTCTGCGGCGTCTCTGAAGGCGTACAGAAAGCAGTCGGTCACTGGATCCCATAGCAGGCCGAGGATTCTTTCAGTCTCTGCTTCACCGCTGCTGATGCGTATGGCTGATCTGGCGCGGTCTTCAGGCGGGATGGTGGCCATGACCGCTGGATTATTAGAGGCCCAGTTGGTGAGATGGAAACCTCCTGATGATAGAACTGCGGCCACGTCTTTTACAAGGCCAGTGGCTTCACTGATGGAGTCCACCGCGTCCAGATAGTCATCCATATAAAATTTTGTTTGGATAGCGTCTGCAGCAGCCGGGAAGCTCTCAGCATTTTGTAGTGCCACTCGGTTTCGCACATATTGGGCGCTGCTAGGAGAACAGGTAGCGCCGAACATCATCGAGGTCATCATGTAGGTATGAGGCTCTTCTTGAAGTGTTGGTCGCCACAGGAACAGTTGTGACAGCTGGTCCTCTGCTTTGATTTTTACTTGTAAAAACATCTCTTTTATGTCGGCGGCGAGGGCTATTTTCCCTTCTCGAAACCGGAGAATGTTCCCAAGGAGTGACGTCAGTAGATCAGGTCCCGTCAGCAGTTGATCATTGAGGGAGGTCCCTCTGCAGCGGCTGGCGGCGTCAAATACGACACGGATCTTTCCTGGCTTATTGGGGTTCACCACGGCGAAGTGGGGCAGATACCACTTGCGGGCGGAGTGCTTTGCCGCCTCTCGTGCTGTGAGCTCCCGTGCGTGGCCTTGCGTGATGAGCCGGTTGATTTTTTCTTTGTACGCCACTGCCAGGTCCTCTTCCTTCAATAATTTCCTTTCCAGGGACCACAATCTTTTGAGCGCACATTTTTTGTTGTCGGGCAGCGTGATATTTTCGTTTTTCCATAGCAGGCCAGTCTGCCATCTGCCGGACGTCATCTGACAGGTGGTGTCCTCCATCAGCTGGTTGGCACGTACCACATGTGCGGTCACCCGGGAGGCTGATGTGATCCCCAGGGAGTCGACTGCGAAGTTTGTTCGTATCAAGTCGCTCAGCAGGTCATCTTTGTGATTTTCAGCGTGCAGGGCCAGAGTGGTGACCGAGTCTTCACTGGTGGGAGTCCCTCCTCCATGGGTAATCCACCCCAGGGCAGTCCGTGACAATATTCGCGTAGAGTCACGGGCTTCATGCACTTCCCTCGAGACAATGAGGTGAGCATTGTCCTGCCCGATGAGAAGTGTGGGTGTGACGTACCCGCCAGGAACCCTTTGTTCTGGGAGGCTGAGGCCCTTCACGGTGCTCGCTTTGATGTGGTAGCTGGTGCCTATCCCGGCGCCGCGCAGTGTGACCTGCACGCGGCGTGATGCTTGATCTGAGGAGCACATGCCTTTTGCCCCATGGAGCCGTAGTCCTTGGACGGGTCCGGTAGCGCCAATTTTTTCTGCTGTGGCGGCGTCAATCAGTGTGATCGTTGATCCCTCATCCAGCAGCGCGAATGCGGAGATCGGCTGCGTGGGGCCCGTCAGCACTACTGGCACCACTTTTAGCACGGCGCCGTCGGCCTGGCGTCACATGTGGTGGACATCAGCTGTTGTGGTGTTTTTTACGAACGATGGGTCGTGCAGTAACTTGTGGTGTGGAGCGCGACAGTCTCCAACACCGCACCAGTCCCGGGATTTGCATTGTTTGGGCCAGTGTTTGCCATCTAAACATATACGGCACAATCCAGAACTTTTAACTGTCTCAAAGCGAAGTTTTACGTCCTTCGCTGCGAACTCACGACATTCACGGAGGCAGTGGCCCCTTTCACCGCACTGTACGCACCCTTCACGATTGTTAAAGTCACAGTGGGGTGTCACATTATCACTTCGATTTGTGTTTCGCGTACTTTCGTTTTTTCGCGGACGGTCATACTTTCGCGCACTTTCGTTTTGTACTTTTCGCGAACTTTCGTTTTGTATTTTCCGCGAACTGTCATTTTGTGGTGATTTACGACTCGTTTCACTATTTCGCGGCCCGAATTGTTCCGAGGTAGCAAAGGTTTGCTCGCGACGTGGTCTAGACCTCGCGGGGTCGACCATTCCCGATTTGGAGATGGCGTTCGCGACGGTTTTCAGGAAGGCGGCAAACTGGCAGATGGTGGCAGGCACTTCGTAATGCCGCACTTCCATCAGCCACGCCAACCGCATCGTGCATGGCATCTTCCCCGCGATGTCGCTGAGGAGCGCCGGGTTGGTGAGATATCCCTCATTGTTTAGGGAGCGGAGTGAAGCCACCAGGTTTTGCACAGTCCCCGAGAAGTCTGCTATGTCTTCTAGTGATGCCTCTGCCGTCATGTGTGGAAGCTTCTTGGCCTTGTCCAACATCAGGGCAGCCAGTGAATTCGTCCCTCCGTAGCGCTGCTCCAGCACGGCCAGTATCTCTGGCACTTGGGTAGGGTCCATCAGGAGGGGGCCCACAGCTTCGCGGGCCTTTCCCTTGAGGGCTCGCTGAAGTCGGATGAGGTTCTCGCTGCTGGTCATCCGGCAGGTTGAGGTTGACTGGTTGAACTGTGCCCTCCAGGTGGGCCACTCCAGCGGGTCACCAGAGAAGGTGGGCAGATCCTTGGCCATTGACTGCCTGGCGATGAGTGCTGCCATCCGGGGGTCATCCTCAATTGTGGGATGAGGGCTGTCCTGAGCCCTTGAAGCTCTTATGGCCTCCGTGAGCGCGCAGGTGAACTGAGCCATCGAGTTATCCGCTTGGTGGATCCAGGCGCTGGTGTGGCGGGCCGTCTCGTCCGCATTTGGTTGTGGAGGAAACATCGGCAGGCCGGAGCTCGGGCTGGAAGCGGGCAGATGCTGGTCATCAGGTTGTGCTGGCGCTCGGTACTCCTGTTCGCGCAGTGGTACCGGCGGCACATGTGTAGATGGCCCAGGATGTGTCCACTGCGAGTATGAGGCTGGATCCCCGTGATTGTAGTAAGGGGGTGGTGGCACAGGGGCTGCTGGCCCTGGCTGTGCTGATGATGCATAGGGTCCGACAGGCTTCTCCGGTACGGCTTCTCGTTGCCTCTGGTTGAGCAGAGGTACGGGCGGTACGGGGCCGGAAGGTCCAGGCTGCATCCATCCAAGGCTCCCATCATAGTGAGGGGGCTGCGGCGCGGGGCCTCCAGGCCCTGGCTGCGCCAGCGATGCGTACCTCTGGTCTACCAGAGGCACAGGTCCGACGGGCATCTCTCGTACGGCTTCTCGTTGCCTTGTATTGTGCAGAGGCAAGGGCGGTACGGGGCCGGAAGGTCCAGGTTGCAGCCATCCAAAGCCCCCATTGTAATGAAGGGGCTGCGGCGCGGGGCCTCCAGGCCCTGGCTGCGCCGGTGATGCGTACCTCTGGTTTACCAGAGGCACAGGTCCAGCGGGCATCTCTCGTACGGCTTCTTGTTGCCTTGCATTGTGCAGAGGCAAGGGCGGTACGGGGCCGGAAGGTTCATGCTGCATCCATCCGGGGCCCCCATCAGAGTGAGGGGGCTGCGGCGCGGGGCCTCCAGGCCCTGGCTGCGCCGGTGAGGGGTGCCTCTGGTCTACCAGAGACACAGGTCCAACGGGCATCTCTCGTACAGCTTCTCGTTGCCTTGTATTGTGCAGAGGCAGGGGCGGTACGGGGCCGGAAGGTCCAGGGTGCATCCATGATGCTTGTGGTTGCCAAGGTTCTCCTTGGTCCGGATGTCCATGGCTGGTTGGCTCCGAAGCAGTACTCGCTGCGATGAGTTGTGCCAGCCCTGCGGCACCGGGTTGTGCCAGCCCTGCAGCACTGGGTTGTGCCAGCCCTGCGGCGCCGGGTTGTGTGGGCCCTGTCGCATCTGGTGCAGGCCCTGCACGGGTTTGTGGTTGAAGGGCTGCCATCAGCCGTTCAATCTGCTTGTTTTGGTGGCGTAGCTGTCGTCGCAGTTGGCGCACCGTATCCTCGGTAGATGTAGAGGGCGGTGGCTCGTCATCGCTGTCTGCGGAGCCTGTCTCAGGAGTGGTGCTGGGCGAGGGCCGGGGCGTGGCATCAGATATGTCATCAGGCATGTCCAGGACTTCAGGGCCAGCGTCCGGGGCAGTAGGTAGCTCAGCAGCAGGGGGTGGAGGCGAGCCATCTTCTTGGGCCGTCTTCTTGGATCTCAGCGAGGGTGGAGACATCCTGGCGAGGACTGTAGATCCGGCTCGAAGGACCACTTGTAACAGACGTGACGCCTTTACAAGAACTGTAAAATAGGTCCGGGTCTAAGTGCACGCTGATGAGGATGTATGATGAGTAAAATAATAAAAGCTGGCCTCCTGCACCCGGTGTCTGATGAGTAAGGGACACTGGATGTGCCTATTCTTCTGCCTGAGCCTGGCGCCTTGCGGTGTCCTGGAGTAGGGCCGGCTTGTCTGGAGGAGGTAGGCACCAGGACGGAAGACAGGCAGAAGTCGGCGGGAGGCAGCTGGTGTTGAAGAAAATACTTCTTAAGTAACAAGTAATAAAACAAGTTTTGAAGAGTCGAAGTGAACTGATTTATTTTAAAATTGGCATGGTATATAAAGGGGACTTGTACCCGACAGCGTTCGGACAGTGTTTTTTACAAAAAGTGGAGGGGTTTTTGTCCTCAGACCAAATGGTATAAATAGGGCGGCCATTATGTGGGCACCCTATTTTGCCGGTGTCACCGTTGAAGGCGGTCGCTTAAAATGTGTTTTTTATAATAATTCTACAGAGTTAATTGTGTACATATGTGTTCGTTATTATACAGTAATCATGAAATAAACCAATTGTCTATTGCTAGATTTTTAGTTAGAGACGTTTAGCTCATTTTTGAGCTAAATCGTATAAAATATAAATTGATTTGCCGTTTGGCTGAATATCTGATTATTTACAGGTACAATGTTATTTTTACGAGGTCCCCCGTAAGATGTGTTAATGAAACCTGTTTGTTTCACCATCTTACGGGGCACCTGGATTTTTAAAATCGGAAAAACGTATTTTTACCGAAATTTTTCTAAGTGTTTTTTGAGGGTCATTTATTGCCCTAGTTTGAGTAATTTAAGGGTTAGAGACTCAGGCTCTCTTTCCCTCGATGCCTTGTAGGACTGCGGAATGAAATTTCCTAGTTTCATTATTCTACAAGGATCGTAGCTAAAAATAATTAACAATATGTCACAAAAAAAGGAAACATAAAAAATACAAGTGAAATGATAAGTTAAAAAATGTCCCTGGTGGCAACCTGAGCATGATAGCGTTTATTTGTTGCACCGGGGGCATTGTACATATAAAAACGAAAGTATTTTATTAATACAATATTACAATTAGAATAACTTTTAAATCCTAATTGGAAAACAAACATAAAATTATTTTCAACGAAAAAGATCGCTGGCGGTACGGTACTAACGAGTTCAGTGGCCAAGCGGGATTTCTGGTTTTCGAGCAAAATCCCAAAAAATGACCACTGAACTGTAGAGGATACCGCCAAGGATGTTTTTCGTTGAAAGAACATACGAGGATATGTAACACGTCCGTTACAACTACTGTACAATATCTTAGAACAGAGATAATTGGACAGTTTATTCAACAAATCTAAATCCCTTCACAACCGTTACTTAATATTATACTGTTATTAAAAGAAATTGATTACTTCTTCTTTTTGTGTGGTGATATACTGTATGGAATGAAAAAAATATTTTTATTTTATTTACTTGGTATTAGGGAAAAATTACCGTACAAAGAATTTTCCCACGGGAATAGAATGTTTTTCAGGATTTAAAGTATTCCAGTCTTCCAACTATCCCTTTGCAAAAAAAAACACGCCGATCGTTCACTCCATTGCGACGTAGAAGAAGGAAGGACAAACAAACATACTAATACACTTTCGCATTTATAATATTCAATAGGAAGTTATTGATAAGGATAATTTTATTTGTTGGGAGGCTGAAGACCGAGATAAAAGAACCCAAAAATAATATTGTTGATTTGAATCGTGAGTCTACATGTAAATGGAATGGATAAACGCAGGATTTGTTGGGTAAGAGAGGATTACGGGCGAGTGTTTCTAACTAGTTCGAAAAACTTTTTTGAAATATCGATGAGCACAAATGCATTACATTTTTTCTTGTTTATGTGAATACCGAACAAGAATCCCAACTACTCCTGTTGTGAGGATAAAGGTAGTGAGGGGTAGTGAAAGGAGACGGGAAAGAGGAAGGAGGGGAAACATGGCTATCCAGATCTGGTCACCAAACACGGTTAAAGACATTTAAAGCAACGTTTCAATACTGAATGGTGGGTATTACACCAGGGCGATACTGAAAGTAGGTATCTTCAACTCTGGAACGTGCTACTAGGTATATATTATGTACACAAATTAATCAAACGAAATTTATTTGCGCTGCCGGGATTCGAACCCACGACCTTCGGATTGCTAGTAGAGAGCCTAACACCTCGACCACGAAAGTTGTCAAATACATTATTTAAAATGATTTGCCTGTACCTGTATGTTCCTTTAATCTAGCGCAGAATTCATTACTAAACCTTTTTTTCGGGTATACCTATTGAATATACGTACTTGAAAAGAGCATACCTAATACATTACATAAATAAAGTTTTTATACTTTTATAAACTTTAATTACCAATACAAAACGAATCGCGTGTTTCGTGTTGCGCGAACTGCAAAAAATCAATGAATACAGAAAAACGTGCCAGGCACTTTCTGCCATGTGACTAACAAGGACAATTATTTGATTCGAATTTCGATTCAATTGTCCTGGATGTTTTTTTTACTTGTCGTTAATCTCTCTCCGGGGAGCTCCAGAGTACAACCAGTTGAATAAAGCTGCCTCGGAGGATAAGCTTGATTTATTAACGGGGACCCGCTGTATATTTATTAGGTTTGTGCTAATTACGAACACAGGGAAAGAGGGTAAAAGCTGATCATTTTTTAAAAATTAAAGACACCAGTGGGGAAATGCTATAAACCCTAAGAATTATAGTACGGACCTTTGTGCTGGGTGCCTTTAGAGTTTTGTTTAGTCTTCGAATCAATAACAAATAAATAAAAATAAGAGTACGCAATTCACATGCGGTAGAAGTGACACTAGAATGTCGCTTTCTTTTCTTCTGTCTGTTTATTAGTGGTTTGAAGATTGGAAGTTTTTTTTTGGATTTCATAAGATTCGAACCTCCGTTCGCTGGATGTCTATGGCCGCTGAGCCGTGAATTTACCACTTTTAAATTAGAACCGAGGACCCGTGAAATAGTAAATTTTAGTGACGCACTTCCGTTTCATCCAAATTTAAAATCACCACCGGGCTAAAGAAGTTTAACTTAAAAATTATATTTTTCTAAACGAAACATGAAAAATAAAAACAATAAGCTAACGGTCGCAACTGGGAATCGAACCCGGGACAGCGCCTCAACCAAATCGCCCATTGGGTTTGCAATATTAAGAGCACAGACGTCGGGTGGGAAAGCTGTCCATGTTCTACCAGAATCTAATGAAAAGTGTTCCGAGGAAATAGCGTCATTGATCCGGCACCGGTGCATAGTCGGGAAACACGCCAAACACGCGCTCAACATATGAACACAGTTGACATTTGTCACATAAGAACGGGTCGTTTCTACTGTGTAGAGTTAGTGTTAAAAAAAATGGGACCTATTTATTTCACGTCATTTTTGTCGAATTTATAATAAGGAAGTCCAGTGAAAAATATTACTGCTTTAAAAAAATATGTTCATATAGACCAATAAACGCTGATTCTGAATATATAAGTTTTATTTAATAATATTAAACGTACAGTTTTTAAAAAAATATTAAAAAGTGCATTTTTAATATTCTCGTTAAAACACAGCGTCAAGTTGGCATGCTGTGTAATGCTCTGTGGTGACGTCACGATGGTAATCACTGTACGTCATTTGTATGGGAATTTAGGTATGACACAAACGAATGTTCTATATATTTCTTATTTTCGAAGATGTCGTAAAAGCATATACCTTTATAGAAACTAAATAGAATTAATTGCCTTTTAGATTTTTGTATCTGACATATACGATCGTGTTTGAAAATTGTAGTATTTTAAGTTTCAAAATTAAAAAAATTTAAAAAAAAACAGCTGACTGTAAACATAATCTATTAAATGGTAAAAAAATTTAGGAAAATTCAAAATTTAAAAAATACAGTCCTCTTACTTTATGAATTTGGAATAAAACTGTCACTTCACTTTTTATCTCGTTCATACAATTAAAAAGGATAAAAAAAATATTTTAATGATTCCGAAAAAATAACTGGAAAAATATGACATCTTGGATTCGATGTTAATGCGTTGATTTCTGTATTTGTATTTATTTACACATGCATTAGTCTTTTACATTATTAAATAATATTACTTTTATGGAAGTTTTATTAAATTCAGGCGGAAAAGTCCTTAAAAAAAATTAATGACGTAACCTTAAACCTATCGTACAACGAAAATAAATGACCAACAAAACAATATTTAAAGGACTAAAACTGAAAAAAAAGTAACGCAGCATTGGTACTTATGCTGAATTACACTAATATCACAGTGAATTGATCATTTAAACAAAAATTATCTTCAAAAACATAAAACTGCAAGTAAAATTCATCATGTCATTTTTGCGAAGCTTCTGATCTCGCCGTCGCCATAGACGCCATTGCGCCATACACCATAAATAGACCAATCAACGCGTTGATAATAAGCAAGATGGCCGGCGGCGCCTGTGCAAATCTATATGAGATTCAAGGAGACCAACATAAAAATCATAAAATACGTTTATCGGTATTTAGTAGATGACGTGTTGATGACGTCACAAAATGCATAATAGATATGGTGTTTTTCGAGGGACCTTGAAAAATTAAAACTTTGACAATTATTTTAACTATTAAAACTAACTCTAAAAAAAATGCAGTTATTTAAGTTAGAAAAAAAATAAAAAAAATTGGACTGGACTTCTCTATTAAAAATATTATCTTCCACCTTTTTTTCTTTTTCTTTTTTTCACTATATTTTGGCTGTTATCTTTTATAATGATAAACTGTTAACTTTTATAATGGTACCATACCTATCCAATCGCTTACAAGCCGTTAAGAGGAAACCGGGTGGTGTTTTTTCCATACAAACGTATTCCTCATTTCCCTCTCTGAATTTTGACACTAGAGAAAATATTTTTTTTACATAATATGAATATTGACCGCAAGCGTGTCGGTACGTTTTGATTTTTTTGATAAGTTACTTTTTATAGGAGTTATAACCCTTCAAAAATTGTTAAAATTGCCTTTTTTTAACGCCATCAACAAACGTTCAGTATACAAATTAGACGATGTATTTTTAAAAAAAGCAAAAGGTACAGACATAGAATGTTTTCTTCCAATACATTTGGTAAAAAAATCTTGGAAATTGGTTCAGTTTTGGAGTAGAAAAATGAGGACTACAAAACCTCGATTTTGACAATTTTATTTGGGTATTATCAGGCTGAGGTGCATGTGTCCCTTTCTCTCAGTATTCGGGGGTGAGGGGGGGCGGAGAGGGTTTTGTTGAATACGTATACAGTCAACGAAGTGATGTGACATTCTCAATAATTATATCGATACACTAGTCCACTAGTGTTGTCATGTCCCGAGTTATCGATGTTTTTTTAAAATTATTTTTCTGTTTGGTGACTTATTTTGAGTGTGCCAATACTTACCGAGCTTATTTACTAAAGTTATTGTGACAAATTTAATTTGTTTACGTCAAATAAATTAATGGAAAAAAATTGAAAAAAAAACACCTGTTACAGACAGACCCCGAGATGATTCCGTTCCGTATTGCCGAGTTGGATATGGAACACAAAAATTAATTAAAATATTTTTTGATAACTTTTGAAGGTTGTACTCAACATAATATTATCCCTTTATAGGACACTTTTTTTAAGATACAACTACCAAACCAAAAAAAAACTTTTATATTTGACTAAATATATTGTTCTAGATATTTTTTTCAAAAAAATTATATTTTACAAAATGTGTGATGGTAAGTACATACACCACTGATCGTTTGATGGAATGCTGGTACAGCGTATGTTCAGTGGTACATGCATCTACCACATGTTGTTGAATCGATTATGTTATTATAATATCATATTATACAAATGAATATTGAAATCTATGTATAAGAGGCACCATATTGTTTATTGTGCTACATATTAGGTACATACACATAACTAGTTTAGTTTTTATTTAACTTTTTTAATACGTTATATTATTACAGAAAAATGCACTTTTGGGAATACCTCCTACATCACTTGACATTTTCAATCTTCTTCAATGATCTAATATTTTTTGTTTTTAAACGCTTTATTGTAAAAAAAATTACTGTTTAACATCTACACAATGAAATTAAAACAATTTATGGTCCAGACCTTTCCCTCGCCGGTAAATTTCTTGGTATGCGACCGTCAATTATTTCTGGTAAAAGGCATTGGTGGTAGAAATTTTCTAACAGTGGAACGATTTTTTGCCAGATTTCATCGTCCCTCTCAATTTTTTCATACAGCAAACCTTTTGGACTCCACACAACAAAATAACAATAATTACGACGAGTAATATGTAACTGGCCTTGTACTAGGTAGAAGTAATTATGATTCCGTTTTAATGTTAAAGAATGGTCTTCCAATTTACAGTAATCAATTATCTTTTGTGCAATTCCCTCTTCTGGTGACATATTTGCTATACTATAAGGGCATTTAATTTCAATTATAGAATCCTCACCGATAAGGCCATCCGGACTTGCCGCTAAAAAGTTTTTGGTTTTATCGATAAATAGCCCACAAGCGGATACCTGAAAACTTGTTTTTTTTTAAAATTGCTCTATTGCTAGGCTTTCATTTTCTTTTCCATAATTTGTGGCCATAGTTCCTTTGAATTGTGAGTACAGTAAAGAGTTTAGTACTCCCGTAACTGAAGTTTTTTGCCGAAGCTTATATATTTTTCCAAAGTTAGACGCCGTTATCCGCTTACGTCTTTCAATTGCCCACAGATTGTTATTGCTTTGGCCTACCGTATTCCGTTCGAGCTCTTCCTTATTGGTTGAAGATAATTCTTTGAGAAATTCCTCTTTTTTCGTTTCAAATATTTCAGGTGGCATATCTGGTTCTAATTCCAATTGACCATAATTTTCATCGGGCCCTGTAACTTTTTTTCTTTTTTCTGTCGTATTTTCATTATACTTTAGTTTTTTTTTTCGACACATTTGTTTATTCTCCTTCGAACGTCGTTTTCTCTCTATAAAGTGCTTAATGTATTTGCCGGGACTGTGGCCTTGGATTTTCTTTTGTATTCTTGAATGGGTTGCCAATTCACTATTCCACGAAGTTACTGCTCCAAAACATCTTGCTTGGTAAGATCCTCTTGTAGTAAAATTTACCCTTTTTCCACCTATAAATTTGGCGATAACGTTGTTGAATTGCTCCACAGTGTTATTTGCCACGTCAATAATAAGACTTTCTGCATTTGCTATTAGAGACAATAAGAATTGTTGGATATCAGTCCATATTCCACAATCTCGAAGATCGCTTACTAAATTTGGATCATCAGTATACTTCTCCGGCTTGCAATAGTACGATGCACAATTTTTATGATCACCAAACACATGATTTGCGGTATTTTTTATGTCCATTTTCAAATTTTTTATTTTATCACTTTGTACTGTGTTTTCTTGCTCTTTCCTGTAATTTATTGCTCCAACTACAGCTCTTCTCATGCGTAAAACGTTTGCTTCAACCTTTTTCCTTATATGAACTGGTACAAAGCCTTTAGCGTTGTTGGTTTTTTTTCCAAGTGCTTTCATTTTGTTGCAAAAATTGCGGAGTAAGTGATTTTTGCACTCTATTTTTTGTACTATAAGGTTAGGACCATATGGCATTTGTTGCATTATTTTTTTCATAAAGCTGGAGTCGCCATCACCAACTAGTTTGTTAAATTTCAATCCATGCATTTCCATGCTTCTCGAGAACCCTTCTGCTATAATGTGGGCTTCCATGGCATTAGCACTGTCACGCCAGTTTATGAAGCACCTGTGCTCAGAAGCAACTATGTGTAGTTTAGTAGCTCTAGCACATATGCAGCAGTATGAGTTTCGCACTCCCAGAAATAAAACCTTTTTAGTTCGTAGTCCAACTATGCACCCTGCGCCAGATGAGGAGCTAAATCCACTTTTGTACGACCTCTTTGCCCAGGAGCCATCTGCAACCACCGTTACCAAAGGATAGCCACCCTCGTCTACGTCACCGTTTAAAATGGCTAGCCTTTTTTCTTCTTCACCAGCTGCGATCATTTCTTCTAAGGCACATTCTTCAATTATTGGCGCTAAACATTGTTCTATGTTCGTGTAAGTCTTACAATCCATATTTGGCATATTTAAAACCCCACAAATTTCATTCCATTGTGAATACCCATTTCCTGTACACATCACTCCTTCGACGACAGCAGTATTTATAGACATTTTCCGTTTCGGGTCTTCGGAGTGAATGTATTCTATTTTCTTGCACATTTTGCACTCGAAAACATACTGGCTTAGAATACCATTTCGTCGTTCCTTCATAAATTTTAAATCGGAAAATGTGCAGTTGGTGTGTTCGTGCTTTATATTTGATATCTCCGAAAACAAATATTTTATATCCACAATTCTGCGACCTTCGAAATTATCGGTTTCATCAATATGGTCTGGTTCTATCACCAAATCATCAAGCGTTGTTGATGATGATGAACTTGCGTTTTCGTCTATATTTGGAGCAAATGATTCATCCATGGAAGTTTCATGCATTAGTGAAGATGTAGTTAAGTTTCCAAAAGTAGTATCGATGACATCCATATCCCTGTAAATGCAAATGATTTATTTATTTAAATTTGTCCATCCCATTTTCCCGTTATACATGCTACATAATACACGGCTCTCATAGCATAAATCTTTAGGTTTTTCTCGTAAGTCGCTCACGTAAGAGAGTTATGGCAAAATTATCAATGTAAACGATACCCATTGGTAATTTTGCCATAACTCTCTTATGTGAGCAACTTACGGGAAAAAAAACTTTACGCACGTAAAGGTAACCTTAGGAAGGTTCAGTAGTAAGAGTGACAGGAAAGCGATATTTCGACTTACCTAGATGTCGAACGTGGTGCAACATGAATCTGTCGTTTGATACTAATAATCGGTTTTTTTCGTCTAGCAGATAAAAACAAACGCGCTTTGTTTCCATTTCTTTTACCCATTATTTATCTGTAAGAAAAAAATTTTTGAGTTGAAGGTAGGTAATATAGTAGTCGATTTTATGTAACTCAATTTCTAAATACACATATCTTATGCTACGTATATATTTGCGAATAGTGGCGTGCACAGAATTTGAAAATTGAAATTTCGGAAAAAAAATAATTTTCAGCTTCGACAACATCATTAATGTCGTATTTTCAATCTTAGGATTCTAGCCCACTGAAAAATCAGTGCACGCCACTCTTTGCGGACAGAGACGCGAGCCGAACCACGAATTATGGTAAAGGTACGAAGCAACCGCAAGCGGCGCAGCGTTTCGGGCAGTTTGCTTTTGCTTCGTTCCTTTCCCATAATCCGTTGTTCGGCTGGCGTGTGTATACGCAGCCTAAGACGTAGAATAATATTTATTATAGGTTACTAGATATGTTAACAAATGTACCGACTTGCACTAATGCACTTTATGCATACAGTCAAAACTGATGAATTTACGTTATTCAGGGAGAGCCAAAAAACAACAACATTTTTAGCGATATTTGTATGTTTAATTAAAAAAGGAAATTGTGTTGTAATATTGAGTTTTTATGAATGAATAGTTTATGTTTATAATAATAGTTTATGAATAATTTATGAATAGTTTAGTAGGTATCTACTCACCATATGTCCTATATGTGTAAATCGTGAGAAATGACCAAACAGATTTCAATATTCAAGGGGGTTTCAGGGTCAAAATTCGAAGGTCTGTATTTGACGTAGAATAGTTTCCAGTAAAAAGGCTAGTCAAAAACAGTAGAGTGATGCAGCCAGCGAAAAATAAAAACACTATACAATCACAAAGTACGTGATGTACCTACTGCGCCTATGCTGCCGTTTTATAAAAAAAGATGGTATGAATCTCCCGATATTACTAAACCAAAACAGCGTGCATCTTACTTTACTAATAGTAACAAGATGAATGAACTATGAGCGCAGAAGATATCTATTATATAGGAATACGCACGCTCAAGTCGCGACGCGTATTGACTTATCTGTTGCAGCAGGCAGCAACCTGTATACACGCACCCACAAGTCTCATTGACTTGTGCGTGTGCAGAAGATGAGCTCGGAGCAGGCAGTCACATGTATTTGTAGTAAGTAATAATAATAATAAAGTTAAGTACAATACAATATTAAATAATGTAGACCTCGCTATTTTATTACGAATATGTACCTAGGCACCTACTTAATTTTTGGAATAAATGAATAACAGTAAATGAAATAATAAGAACGCGAAGTCGCTGGCGGGCGCGGCGCGGCGATTCGTGCTTCCAACACCTGCAGCCACGCACACACACGCATTGGGGTTCACCAATACACCGATAGCGCTTTTGCTGTCCCCGCTGAGATGAACGAAATAGAAATAATTTTTACAAATACCTATCGTTAAAATTTCTCGGCGCTCCTGCGCGCTCTTAAGGTTGGAAATAAACTCTCTAATTTCGCAACACTTTCTTCAGGGGTACCCCAAGGATCCGTTTTAGGTCCACTTCTTTTCATCTTTTTTACAAATGATGTCGCCAAAATAATCGAGTCATTTGGTCTCTTGTCCCACTGCTAAGCTGATGATCAGCAAGTTTATTTTTACTGCTCTCCAAACGAAATCAATAGCCTCAAAATCCGTATAGCTGAATGCCTAGAAGCAATAACTCGTTGGATGTCTTCAAACAATGTGAAGCTGAACCCATCTAAGACTGAGTTTCTCTGGACGGCCACAAACAAACGTCAACATTTCATAAGACAATTCACTTATTTCCATTTCCGGCAACGATATTATTCCAAAGACAACAGTCAAACTTCTTGGCGTTAATTTGGATTCAGACTTTTTGTTTAAAAGTCAAATAAATAGGACAGTAAGCACCGGCTTTTTCACCTTAGACAACTCAAGTCAGTTCGAAGAAACCTTCCTACAGAGGCGACAAAACTATTAATCAACTCTTACGTAGTCTCACGGCTTGATTACTGTAACGGCATCTACGCTAGTCTTCCAAAATACCAAACTGACAAACTTCAATCCGTGTTTAATGCAGCGGCAAGGCTCATAACTGGGGTCTCTAAATATTCACACATTTCAGAACACCTTCGTAACCTTCACTGGCTCAAGTGCCCTGAAAGAATCCAGTACAAATTGTGCTGGATGGTGTTTAAATCAATCAACGAAATGGCCCCACCTTACATCTCTGAATTATGCGTCCCGGAAAATACCGGTCCGAGGCAATTAACCCTTAGATCGGCAACTTCATTTGCTATAGGCAGACTAATAGAACCCAAACGAAAGCCAAATACTAAGTTCGGAGACCGTGCTTTCGGAATATCTGGGCCTAAGGCTTGGAATAGACTCCCTCCGGAATTAAGATGCATAAAAAGCCCAACAGAGTTTAGGTCCAAACTAAAAACCTACCTTTTCGGGCTCTCATACCCTTAACTTAATTTAAATATACCTATCTGAGAGTATCATACTTGTATTGCCTATGATATGTCTTAATCACACTTTTCTTACTGAATTAAAATTACTCGAACCCTTACACATCAATCTGTTTCTCGGAAGATCAAATCCTTGTACTACTGCACCGCCCACCATTAAATGTTGCTTTTACTTTCCAAAATACACTCATTAAAGAATATATTACATATTAATATTAAAATATTTTCAGGATTAAACAACATGTGTTCACAATTATGTCCTCTGCGTGCGAACTCTATCTAAATTTCTTTAAATAGACAATAAACAGTGTTAATTTCAAGCGACCTCCCAGGTAAGTATGGTCCTGTATTAATTCATTTTTAGGCAGCATCGCGTTCATTGGTCAAAATATTGTACATATATTTTCGTATCGGTGATCAATGAACCGGTGTATGCAATTTTTAGCCATAAGTTGTTTTTAATTGTTTGTCTAGCTTGTAGTCTTTCTAGATTTTAGGCATGTATGGCAAGTTTGTACAGCGCCCTTGAGGTGATTTTTCACAAAAACGGCGCTATATAAATTGTCCAAATATTATTATTATTAACAAAGTTATAATAAAATTATATGTAACCCATATAGTGTATCGGATAAACCTTAAAGACATCTGATTATTTCAACTACCGACTTTTTCTAAAAGCCAAAATGTATATTTATCTTTTTTGGAATAACTTTTGAAGGTTAGGTATATCCATCCATATAATATATCATAATACTAATAAATATAAACGAAACAGAACAAGAAACAAAAACAAACAAAAAAGTAACGGTCGCAACTGGGAATCGAACCCAGAATCTATAACTTCCGGGACTGCGCCACAACCGAATAAGCCGTATTTATTAGCATTATCTTCTTCTCTAATAATATATATATGTATTAAAATGATGGGTAGACTTCAAAAGCAATTAAAAGGGTTTTCCAATAAAATAGAATTATTTGAAGAGTAACGTGTTTATTTATAGATCATAATATAATTTCCAAACATCTGTGTGATTCAAACTGATAGTGGGTGAGCAGGAAATGGCATTGGATGTATCTCATATGTAAAAATAAAACATTGAATACTTAATGCGTTGAATTTTGATTAATGAATGACTAAAGGTAAAAATAAAAACAGTGGGTTGAGGCCACTTTTCAGAGGTCGCCATTTAACGACAACATCCTTGACACTGAAGGATCGTGAATAATGAAACACGGTCATACACAATAACGACAAAAATATATCTATGGAAATGCATTGGTGAATGTTTCAATTTGAGTCGGGCATGGGTACCGCCGCCCCTGGAACCATTTATTGGTTCGGCCCCTGCCGTAGGTCACCCCGTGTGGTTCGCTACGTTTGGTGACTTAGCAGAGGTGTCCGAGTTCATGGGGTAGGGTTTGTCTATGTCTTGGCGGCGGTTGCTTTTGCTCACCTTCCCGCATGGTGGGCCGGATCGGGAGAGACTGGTTGAAGGAGACGTTTTGAGCACTAGAACACGCCTTCGTACTCCCGCTTCTCAAAATACACTGGATTAAACGACCTCAAACCTGCGTACGCGTATAGAGGGGGAACTTCACTTCCACAATCCACCTGGCGCGCTTCTGAAAGTCATTTTGTTAGCACTGTAAATACAAGCAAGTGTGCATTTCGTACTAATATGAACAAATGAATCAACAAATGAATCAACAAATGAATCAACAAATGAACAACAAAAACATCAATAGTTTTACATAGGTAGATACACGAGGTATTACAAAATTATAATGTTTGTTCATATGAAGCAGTTACTTTGTGATGTGACATTATAATTTAAAATAAAACAATAACTTTGTAAACACCACTTTTATTTTTATACTTTATGCCGACCGGGTTTCGCTACAACCGTAGCTTCTTCAGGGCAGTACAATCTCTACTAAAATTAATTTACATGTGTGTTTATAACTAATACATGATTAAACCAAATGGGCCGGACTCCTCAAGTAACGGAGGAAGTAGGTATAGGTGTAGATGGAGAATTGGGAAGGGAACGGGCGTGTTCTTTATCAATAGGGAACAATCTTAGTATGGGACTTTTATTTAAATTTAGTTGGTTATTAACTACCTTACTGTTAGTGTTTATGGCTTTCCTTAGTTCAAGTGCTTCCAGATTGTCTAGCCTAATACCGATGTTGTTTTTATGAATTAGTGTGGCGCCTGTATTTTTGTCAAATTTATGGTCTTTTTCGATCAAGTGGTTTGCAAATTCCGAAAATCCAGAGCTGTGTAAACATCTAAGGTGTTCTTTGACACGGGTATTTATATTGCGTGCTGTTTTGCCTATATAGAAAAAAGGACAGTCGCTGCATTGAAGTGAATAAATTCCCGAGTGAGATAGACTATTATCTTTGTCCTTGCCGTTCATTAAATGCTTACCTATACTATTATTAGTGTAAAATGCTGGTTTGATATCTGATGGGAGGTTTTTAACGCTGTTTTTAGAGAAATTATTTATGTACAAGATTCTACGCCATTGATAAGGTTGATTATTATTACTTGGTATATTATTATTATGAGGTGGACTGTTGTATAAGAATTTACTTGTGGATAATTTTTTATTTTTTTTATTTAGAATGTTGTTGACTATATTTGGACTGTAACCGTTATTTATTGCGATTTGTTTGATCGTAGATAATTCTAATGCAAAGTTGGTATTTGATAAAGGGACTGTAACCAATCTGTGTACCATGGAATGGAAAGCTGAATGTTTATGGGATTCGGGGTGGTTAGAGGAATTGTGAATAGTTATATCGGTGAACGTCGGTTTGCGGTAGATTTTAAATTCAATTTTATTATTTATTATTGATAATGAAAGATCTAAAAAGTTTAATGTAGAATTGGTACCTATTTCTATTGTGAAGTTAATTTGTTTATGGAAAGAATTAATTAATAGCAGGAAGGAATTGAGTTGTCGTTCAGTTCCTAACCAAACACAGAACACATCGTCAATATAGCGCTTCCATACAAGTAAGTTTTTTAATAATGGTGATTTACATTTGAAGATATTATTTTCTAAATTGTCCATGAATATATCAGCGATTAGCGGGGATGTCGGTGCCCCCATGGCCAGGCCTTCTTTTTGTTGGTAAAAACGTTCGTTGTATTGGAAATAGTTTTGGTTCAGACATATATTAAACAGGTGAGATAATTCCTTAGAGAAATTATTTGGTAACTTTGAATTTTGTAGTAATTTAGACAGTATATTTTTACTTTCGGCTACGGGAATATTTGGAAAAAGGTTAACGACATCAAAGGAGACTAATTTTGCACTATTGGGGATATGTAAGTTTTCAAGTTCATCAATCAAGTCAAAGGAATTTCTAATTGTGTATTTTGGAGTAAAAACTTTTGAGTTATTGAATATATTAGTGATAAATGATGCTATTTTAAAATTTGGGGAATTGCAACTTGATACGACCGGCCTGATTGGTTTGGCAAGTTTATGGAGTTTTAAGAAGCCATATAATTTAGGGGCTTTTGGATTTTTTGTAAAAATTTTTACTTGTTGATACGAGTTGTCTTGGAAGATTGGGGATTTACATGATCTTAGAGCACTTTTAATATTTTCTTGGAATTTGGTAGTAGGGTCCTTAGGTAGAATGTCAAATTTGTCCGTATTAATAAATTCTTGCACTTTAGAATTATAATCACTTTTATTTAATATAATGACAGTATTGCCTTTGTCTGCTTTAGTTAGTATTAGTTGTTCATTTTTTAATTTATTACGAATGTTTATCATAGTGGAAGTTTCACGGTTAGAACTAGCTTTAAGATTAGGAACTAGTTTTTTTATTGTTTCTGCACTTTTATATAGAGGTGGTCCGGGTTTATTATATAACGCAGTTTCAATGTCCACGGCAACGTTTTCTACTGCACTAATTATGTTATTTTTACTATATTCTAAATTATATTTCAGGCCTTTAGATAACAGGGTCAACTCTTCTGGCTGGAATTGAACCGCTGAGAGGTTTTGGACTCGATCAAAGAACTGATGGGTGTATTTCACAGTTTCATTGTTATTTGTATGTTGAGAAAGATTTAGGTTTTTCAGTTTTTTGTTCATAATTTCACGTTTCTTGTAGGCTTTAGTAGAAGCGAAGGTTCGAGCTTTGTCGTCAAACAAATCCCATTCAACCGGATGTAGTTCGTTCACCAACTCTATGTGTAAAACTTTTAGTGTTAATTTGATATTATTTCGCTTTTTATATGCACTTTTAAGATCTTCTTTTAACCATGCAAGTTTTGCTTGAAATAAAGATGATTTTATTATGGCTGGATTATTATTCATATATTTAAACTTTGCATTTAGATAATTAGGAAAAACTTTCATTTTTAGACACTGTTTGTAAAAGTATATATCGACACACATAACTCTATATTTCACAGTAAAGTTTTTATACATTTTTGCTTTAATAGCTGTACTTGCTAATAATATTTGTTCATATGAAGCAGTTACTTTGTGATGTGACATTATAATTTAAAATAAAACAATAACTTTGTAAACACCACTTTTATTTTTATACTTTATGCCGACCGGGTTTCGCTACAACCGTAGCTTCTTCAGGGCAGTACAATCTCTACTAAAATTAATTTACATTTTAAAATTATAATGATTTTCCATTTCCTTAAAACGTGAATTCCAATTAGGAACACAAAGGCTTCAGTAGGGCATAAGTATAAATCATCAGTGGGTATCTAATAGACATTTCCTTAGATTACATTTAACTTTAGCAGCATACATGTTATTATTCATAATTGTCATTGGTAGTTTATTAAATATTTTGTGTACAATACAGTTTAGGGTTCTTTGTTCGTTCTTTTACCGTATTTATTGGTAAATTTAGGAAACACCAATCCTTCATTTTGAGTATTGAGATAATATCATGTATAATATTCCCAAGTGCAGTTGCTCGTTGAACGTTTGCAGTCGGAAATATTGAGCTCAAAGAGCCAGGTGCGCTAATATTGGATGTGAACCAACTGTTACGAAATAATAATATACAGGTCGAAGAGCGAACCAAGTATTTGAACATTATTTGCGGGGGAGATTTGCATACTCGACTCTGTTCCCGAGCACAACGCCGCTACATTACTATATACGATACATACTAAAGAATATAATTATACCTAAGAATATTAATGCATTTAACACTTGCGACTCCTAAACATGGCACCCTTCAAATTATACATACCTACCTAAAACTAAAGCAAATACTTCCTCGGACAATATAATAATATTATATCTGATAATGAAACGGTAGGTATTATAACTGTAGCTGACGCTGACACTGTCATTATATACCCCCCCCCTCATGCTGATCAAAAGGGACATTTGCATCACAGGCTGATTATACCTATTTTTAAGATTTTTTTTCACAAACTGTATTAAAAGAAAATAATAATAATAAATAACGTAATATTTGTATAGCGCAGTTTTGTGTCATTTCACTTCAAGTGCGCTTAACTATAATAAATTTAAAAATAATCCTACAGTGTTCCTTACGAGATCATTACAAAATATTTATAAAATAATACCTATGAAATAAAGAATATACAGTATTTACAAAACAATGACAAGAGAACAAAGATTAACAAAACAGTGCTGTTATAGCACAGAGGAAAATAATAATGTAACGGACGTGTTACATATCCTCGTATGTTCTTTCAACGAAAAACATCCTTGGCGGTATCCTCTACAGTTCAGTGGTCATTTTTTGGGATTTCGCTCGAAAACCAGAAATCCCGCTTGGCCACTAAACTCGTTAGTACCGTACCGCCGGCGATCTTTTTCGTTGAAAATATTTTATGTTTGTTTTCCAATTAGAATTTAAAAGTTATTCTAATTGTAATATTGTATTAATAAAATACTTTCGTTTTTATATGTACAATGCCCCCGGTGCAACAAATAAACGCTATCATGCTCAGGTTGCCACCAGGGACATTTTTCAACTTATCATTTCACTTGTATTTTTTATGTTTCCTTTTTTTTGACATATTGTTAATTATTTTTAGTTACGATCCTTGTAGGATAATGAAACTAAGAAATTTCATTCCGCAGTCCTACAAGGCATCGAGGGAAAGAGAGCCTGAGTCTCTAGCCCTTAAAATACTCAAACTAGGGCAATAAATGACCCTCAAAAAACACTTAGAAAAATTTCGGTAAAAATACGTTTTTCCGATTTTAAAAATCCAGGTGCCCCGTAAGATGGTGAAACAAACAGGTTTCATTAACACATCTTACGGGGGACCTCGTAAAAATAACATTGTAACTATAAATAACCAGATATTCAGCCAAACGGCAAATCAATTTATATTTTATGCGATTTAGCTCAAAAATGAGCCAAACGTCTCTAACTAAAAATCTAGCAATAGACAATTGGTTTATTTCATGATTACTGTATAATAACGAACACATATGTACACAATTAACTCTGTAGAATTATTATAAAAATTACATTTTAAGCGACCGCCTTCAACGGTGACACCGGCAAAATAGGGTACCCACATAATGGCCGCCCTATTTATACCATTTGGTCTGAGGACGAAAACCCCTCCACTTTTTGTAAAAAACACTGTCCGAACGCTGTCGGGTACAAGTCCCCTTTATATACCATGCCAATTTTCAAATAAATCAGTTCACTTCGACTCTTCAAAACTTGTTTTATTACTTGTTACTTAAGAAGTATTTTCTTCAACACCAGCTGCCTCCCGCCGACTTCTGCCTGTCTTCCGTCCTGGTGCCTACCTCCTCCAGACAAGCCGGCCCTACTCCAGGACACCGCAAGGCGCCAGGCTCAGGCAGAAGAGTAGGCACATCCAGTGTCCCTTACTCATCAGACACTGGGTGCAGGAGGCCAGCTTTTATTATTTTACTCATCATACATCCTCATCAGCGTGCACTTAGACCCGGACCTATTTTACAGTTCTTGTAAAGGCGTCACGTCTGTTACAAGTGGTCCTTCGAGCCGGATCTACAGTCCTCGCCAGGATGTCTCCACCTTCGCTGAGATCCAAGAAGACGGCCCAAGAAGATGGCTCGCCTCCACCCCCTGCTGCTGAGCTACCTACTGCCCCGGACGCTGGCCCTGAAGTCCTGGACATGCCTGATGACATATCTGATGCCACGCCCCGGCCCTCGCCCAGCACCACTCCTGAGACAGGCTCCGCAGACAGCGATGACGAGCCACCGCCCTCTACATCTACCGAGGATACGGTGCGCCAACTGCGACGACAGCTTCGCCACCAAAACAAGCAGATTGAACGGCTGATGGCAGCCCTTCAACCACAAACCCGTGCAGGGCCTGCACCAGATGCGACAGGGCCCACACAACCCGGCGCCGCAGGGCTGGCACAACCCAGTGCTGCAGGGCTGGCACAACCCGGTGCCGCAGGGCTGGCACAACTCATCGCAGCGAGTACTGCTTCGGAGCCAACCAGCCATGGACATCCGGACCAAGGAGAACCTTGGCAACCACAAGCATCATGGATGCACCCTGGACCTTCCGGCCCCGTACCGCCCTTGCCTCTGCACAATACAAGGCAACGAGAAGCTGTACGAGAGATGCCCGTTGGACCTGTGTCTCTGGTAGACCAGAGGCACCCCTCACTGGCGCAGCCAGGGCCTGGAGGCCCCGCGCCGCAGCCCCCTCACTCTGATGGGGGCCCCGGATGGATGCAGCATGGACCTTCCGGCCCCGTACCGCCCTTGCCTCTGCACAATGCAAGGCAACAAGAAGCCGTACGAGAGATGCCCGCTGGACCTGTGCCTCTGGTAAACCAGAGGTACGCATCACCGGCGCAGCCAGGGCCTGGAGGCCCCGCGCCGCAGCCCCTTCATTACAATGGGGGCTTTGGATGGCTGCAACCTGGACCTTCCGGCCCCGTACCGCCCTTGCCTCTGCACAATACAAGGCAACGAGAAGCCGTACGAGAGATGCCCGTCGGACCTGTGCCTCTGGTAGACCAGAGGTACGCATCACTGGCGCAGCCAGGGCCTGGAGGCCCCGCGCCGCAGCCCCCTCACTATGATGGGAGCCTTGGATGGATGCAGCCTGGACCTTCCGGCCCCGTACCGCCCGTACCTCTGCTCAACCAGAGGCAACGAGAAGCCGTACCGGAGAAACCTGTCGGACCCTATGCATCATCAGCACAGCCAGGGCCAGCAGCCCCTGTGCCACCACCCCCTTACTACAATCACGGGGATCCAGCCTCATACTCGCAGTGGACACATCCTGGGCCATCTACACATGTGCCGCCGGTACCACTGCGCGAACAGGAGTACCGAGCGCCAGCACAACCTGATGACCAGCATCTGCCCGCTTCCAGCCCGAGCTCCGGCCTGCCGATGTTTCCTCCACAACCAAATGCGGACGAGACGGCCCGCCACACCAGCGCCTGGATCCACCAAGCGGATAACTCGATGGCTCAGTTCACCTGCGCGCTCACGGAGGCCATAAGAGCTTCAAGGGCTCAGGACAGCCCTCATCCCACAATTGAGGATGACCCCCGGATGGCAGCACTCATCGCCAGGCAGTCAATGGCCAAGGATCTGCCCACCTTCTCTGGTGACCCGCTGGAGTGGCCCACCTGGAGGGCACAGTTCACCCAGTCAACCTCAACCTGCCGGATGACCAGCAGCGAGAACCTCATCCGACTTCAGCGAGCCCTCAAGGGAAAGGCCCGCGAAGCTGTGGGCCCCCTCCTGATGGACCCTACCCAAGTGCCAGAGATACTGGCCGTGCTGGAGCAGCGCTACGGAGGGACGAATTCACTGGCTGCCCTGATGTTGGACAAGGCCAAGAAGCTTCCACACATGACGGCAGAGGCATCACTAGAAGACATAGCAGACTTCTCGGGGACTGTGCAAAACCTGGTGGCTTCACTCCGCTCCCTAAACAATGAGGGATATCTCACCAACCCGGCGCTCCTCAGCGACATCGCGGGGAAGATGCCATGCACGATGCGGTTGGCGTGGCTGATGGAAGTGCGGCATTACGAAGTGCCTGCCACCATCTGCCAGTTTGCCGCCTTCCTGAAAACCGTCGCGAACGCCATCTCCAAATCGGGAATGGTCGACCCCGCGAGGTCTAGACCACGTCGCGAGCAAACCTTTGCTACCTCGGAACAATTCGGGCCGCGAAATAGTGAAACGAGTCGTAAGTCACCACAAAATGACAGTTCGCGGCAAATACAAAACGAAAGTTCGCGAAAAGTACTAAACGAAAGTGCGCGAAAGTATGACCGTCCGCGAAAAAACGAAAGTACGCGAAACACAAATCGAAGTGATAATGTGACACCCCACTGTGACTTTAACAATCGTGAAGGGTGCGTACAGTGCGGTGAAAGGGGCCACTGCCTCCGTGAATGTCGTGAGTTCGCAGCGAAGGACGTAAAACTTCGCTTTGAGACAGTTAAAAGTTCTGGATTGTGCCGTATATGTTTAGATGGCAAACACTGGCCCAAACAATGCAAATCCCGGGACTGGTGCGGTGTTGGAGACTGTCGCGCTCCACACCACAAGTTACTGCACGACCCATCGTTCGTAAAAAACACCACAACAGCTGATGTCCACCACATGTGACGCCAGGCCGACGGCGCCGTGCTAAAAGTGGTGCCAGTAGTGCTGACGGGCCCCACGCAGCCGATCTCCGCATTCGCGCTGCTGGATGAGGGATCAACGATCACACTGATTGACGCCGCCACAGCAGAAAAAATTGGCGCTACCGGACCCGTCCAAGGACTACGGCTCCACGGGGCAAAAGGCATGTGCTCCTCAGATCAAGCATCACGCCGCGTGCAGGTCACACTGCGCGGCGCCGGGATAGGCACCAGCTACCACATCAAAGCGAGCACCGTGAAGGGCCTCAGCCTCCCAGAACAAAGGGTTCCTGGCGGGTACGTCACACCCACACTTCTCATCGGGCAGGACAATGCTCACCTCATTGTCTCGAGGGAAGTGCATGAAGCCCGTGACTCTACGCGAATATTGTCACGGACTGCCCTGGGGTGGATTACCCATGGAGGAGGGACTCCCACCAGTGAAGACTCGGTCACCACTCTGGCCCTGCACGCTGAAAATCACAAAGATGACCTGCTGAGCGACTTGATACGAACAAACTTCGCAGTCGACTCCTTGGGGATCACATCAGCCTCCCGGGTGACCGCACATGTGGTACGTGCCAACCAGCTGATGGAGGACACCACCTGTCAGATGACGTCCGGCAGATGGCAGACTGGCCTGCTTTGGAAAAACGAAAATATCACGCTGCCCGACAACAAAAAATGTGCGCTCAAAAGATTGTGGTCCCTGGAAAGGAAATTATTGAAGGGAGAGGACCTGGCAGTGGCGTACAAAGAAAAAATCAACCGGCTCATCACGCAAGGCCACGCACGGGAGCTCACAGCACGAGAGGCGGCAAAGCACTCCGCCCGCAAGTGGTATCTGCCCCACTTCGCCGTGGTGAACCCCAATAAGCCAGGAAAGATCCGTGTCGTATTTGACGCCGCCAGCCGCTGCAGAGGGACCTCCCTCAATGATCAACTGCTGACGGGACCTGATCTACTGACGTCACTCCTTGGGAACATTCTCCGGTTTCGAGAAGGGAAAATAGCCCTCGCCGCCGACATAAAAGAGATGTTTTTACAAGTAAAAATCAAAGCAGAGGACCAGCTGTCACAACTGTTCCTGTGGCGACCAACACTTCAAGAAGAGCCTCATACCTACATGATGACCTCGATGATGTTCGGCGCTACCTGTTCTCCTAGCAGCGCCCAATATGTGCGAAACCGAGTGGCACTACAAAATGCTGAGAGCTTCCCGGCTGCTGCAGACGCTATCCAAACAAAATTTTATATGGATGACTATCTGGACGCGGTGGACTCCATCAGTGAAGCCACTGGCCTTGTAAAAGACGTGGCCGCAGTTCTATCATCAGGAGGTTTCCATCTCACCAACTGGGCCTCTAATAATCCAGCGGTCATGGCCACCATCCCGCCTGAAGACCGCGCCAGATCAGCCATACGCATCAGCAGCGGTGAAGCAGAGACTGAAAGAATCCTCGGCCTGCTATGGGATCCAGTGACCGACTGCTTTCTGTACGCCTTCAGAGACGCCGCAGAACCTGAACTGATCAGCAGACCTACAAAACGTCAGCTGCTCAGCATTGTTATGAAAATTTTTGATCCTGTGGGGTTCGTTGCATGCCTCACAGTCAGATCAAAAATGCTGCTGCAAGACGTCTGGAGATCAAACACTGGATGGGACGAGATCATCAAACCCGATCACAATGAGAGATGGCTGGACTGGCTGGGACTCCTCCAAAGCTGTGGAGTTGCCATACCTAGAAGTTGTTTAAAAAGTAAACAAAGCAACGTCACACTCCATCTGTTCTGTGACGCTTCCGAACAGGCATGCTGCACGGTCGCCTATCACACAGAAGACATCAATGGAGAAGTCACAGCTACCTTCTTGGCCAGCAAGTGTAAGGTGGCCCCCCTAAAGCCACTCTCCATACCCCGGCTCGAGCTCCAATCAGCTCTAATGGCGGCCAGACTAGCAGCAACACTGAAGAAAGAATGTCGCAGCAACATTGCGCGAACAGTGTTCTGGACAGACTCTACGACGGTCTTGTGCTGGCTACGCACAGACCCACGTACCTACTCAACCTTCGTGGCTAACCGGCTTGGTGAGATAGATGAGCTCTCCCGCATTGAAGACTGGAGATGGGTTCCCACAAAGCTGAACCCTGCCGACATTGGCACCCGAGACATCGAGACTCCCGATCTATCACCTGCAGGACATTGGTTCAGCGGCCCAGCTTTCCTCACCTTGGCCGAGGCAGAATGGCCGCGCGAAAGGTCCAAACTGCACCGGCCGGATGACAGCGTCCTTGAAGTGAAGGCCCAATATGTCGGGCTCACCTCAACTATGTCAGACGCTCTACCAGAGATCAACCGCTTCTCCTCATGGCCCCGCCTCATCAGGGCCACCGCCTGGGTCCACCGCTTCATAAACCGATGCCGTGTGGGACCCCACAAGCCCCTGGACGGATACCTGCAGCTCGAGGAGACCCGTGAAGCAGAGATCCGATGGGTGAAAGCAGCCCAAGAAGACGCATTCGGTACCGATTTGAATGCTCTTCGTCAAGGAGCTCCCTTACCAAATGGCAGCCGGCTCAAAACACTGAACCCCTTCCTAGGACCCGATGGCCTGCTGAGGATGGACTCAAGAATACGGACCACCAGCAGAGTCTCCCGAGATGTGCGGATACCCATAATCTTGGATGGAGACCACGCCTACACACGGCTCCTAGTGAACCATCATCACCAGAAGGCTGACCACCCAAGTACAGAGAGGACAATGGCAGAGGTACGGGGCAGCTACTTTGTGCTGCGACTGCGCACAAACATCCGCAGACTCGCCCACAACTGCCCCACCTGCAAGATGCGCAGAAGCAAGCCGGCTCCACCACTGATGGGACCCTTGCCACCATCACGGCTCGCCCACCATGTTCCCCCCTTTACAAACTGCGGGTTGGACTATTTCGGGCCCATGGACATCACCGTCGGCAGACGTCGGGAGAAGCGGTACGGAGCCCTCTTCACCTGTCTGTCCACACGTGCTATCCACCTCGAGCTGGCTACTTCCCTGTCTGCCGACTCAGCCATCATGGCCCTACAACGCATGACGGCGCGCCGAGGTCAACCAAAGACAATTTACTCAGACAATGGGACCAACTTCCACGGAGCAGACAATGAACTGAAGGACGCCCTGAACTCGCTCAAAGATGACACCCGGATGAGGGATCATCTAACTTCAAAGGGAATAGAGTGGAAATTTATTCCACCAATGTCTCCTCATATGGGGGGAGCATGGGAACGCCTGGTGCGCTCAGTCAAGCACGCCCTGCGAGCCATCCTGAAGGAGAGGGCCCCAAGAGAAGAGACCCTACGAACAGCACTGGCCGAGGCTGAGTGGACCGTCAACAACCGTCCTCTTACACACGTCTCCGCAGACCCGAGAGACGAGGAGCCCCTCACTCCCAACCACTTTCTATTGGGAGCAGCAGGCAACCGGCCCCAGTTGTCATTATACGGCAAACAAGAGGAGGAGGTATGTCTCCGCCGCCAGTGGCGCATCAGTCAGCAGCTAGCTGATATGTTCTGGAGGCGGTGGCTCCGCGAATACCTCCCCACCTTGGCTACCCGACAAAAATGGCACCAGACCGTCAATCCCATCAAGAAAGACGACCTGGTGGTCATCATGGACCCTGCGATGCCCCGCAACAGCTGGCCTCGCGGCCGAGTCCTCGACACCACCCCTGCTGCAGACGGCCAAGTAAGGACCGCCCGAATCCAGACGAGCACCGGAGTATACGTACGACCTGCCGTGAAGCTCGCTGTAATCCTGCCGGCCCCGCCCACCGATGCAGCTTCTTCTACTCAAACACGTCGTGAAGACTAGTGCAGCCAAGCTGCACGGGGGGAGTGTAACGGACGTGTTACATATCCTCGTATGTTCTTTCAACGAAAAACATCCTTGGCGGTATCCTCTACAGTTCAGTGGTCATTTTTTGGGATTTCGCTCGAAAACCAGAAATCCCGCTTGGCCACTAAACTCGTTAGTACCGTACCGCCGGCGATCTTTTTCGTTGAAAATATTTTATGTTTGTTTTCCAATTAGAATTTAAAAGTTATTCTAATTGTAATATTGTATTAATAAAATACTTTCGTTTTTATATGTACAATGCCCCCGGTGCAACAAATAAACGCTATCATGCTCAGGTTGCCACCAGGGACATTTTTCAACTTATCATTTCACTTGTATTTTTTATGTTTCCTTTTTTTTGACATATTGTTAATTATTTTTAGTTACGATCCTTGTAGGATAATGAAACTAAGAAATTTCATTCCGCAGTCCTACAAGGCATCGAGGGAAAGAGAGCCTGAGTCTCTAGCCCTTAAAATACTCAAACTAGGGCAATAAATGACCCTCAAAAAACACTTAGAAAAATTTCGGTAAAAATACGTTTTTCCGATTTTAAAAATCCAGGTGCCCCGTAAGATGGTGAAACAAACAGGTTTCATTAACACATCTTACGGGGGACCTCGTAAAAATAACATTGTAACTATAAATAACCAGATATTCAGCCAAACGGCAAATCAATTTATATTTTATGCGATTTAGCTCAAAAATGAGCCAAACGTCTCTAACTAAAAATCTAGCAATAGACAATTGGTTTATTTCATGATTACTGTATAATAACGAACACATATGTACACAATTAACTCTGTAGAATTATTATAAAAATTACATTTTAAGCGACCGCCTTCAACGGTGACACCGGCAAAATAGGGTACCCACATAATGGCCGCCCTATTTATACCATTTGGTCTGAGGACGAAAACCCCTCCACTTTTTGTAAAAAACACTGTCCGAACGCTGTCGGGTACAAGTCCCCTTTATATACCATGCCAATTTTCAAATAAATCAGTTCACTTCGACTCTTCAAAACTTGTTTTATTACTTGTTACTTAAGAAGTATTTTCTTCAACACCAGCTGCCTCCCGCCGACTTCTGCCTGTCTTCCGTCCTGGTGCCTACCTCCTCCAGACAAGCCGGCCCTACTCCAGGACACCGCAAGGCGCCAGGCTCAGGCAGAAGAGTAGGCACATCCAGTGTCCCTTACTCATCAGACACTGGGTGCAGGAGGCCAGCTTTTATTATTTTACTCATCATACATCCTCATCAGCGTGCACTTAGACCCGGACCTATTTTACAGTTCTTGTAAAGGCGTCACGTCTGTTACAAATAATATACAAAAACAGTGTTATTGTATCACAGGACAAAACAAGAACTTTTAAACTAAAATATAATACACTAACTTCTTACAAAAAATTCAGATATTAAACATAAAAGTACAATTAGGAGGAAACCGAAACCAAACGATTACCGGATACTTGAGAACATGACTTATTACTTGTATTGAAAAGATGTTAGGATTCATGAATGGTACGATTTTTTAAATAATTTTGTTTTTAAAGCCCGTTTAAATTCTGCCAAATTCTGGATATTAGTAAGAGCTGAGGGAAGTTTATTCCAAATGAGAGGGCCAGTTACACGAAAAGAGCGATCATAGTAAACGGCTCGATTTGACCGAGAAAGTTCGATTAAACGATTAGTAACATCCAGATCTGCTGACCTTAGAGTAAGCTGTCTCTCGCTTAAGTTTTGTCGGACACATAGTTCCGATATATAGGCAGGCGCCATTCCTTGCAATGCTTTGAAGGTCATTAAGCAGATCTTGAACTCTATTCTTTCAGGACATCTAAGCCAATGAAGACGATTCCTTAGAAGCGGGGTTATATGACAGTACTTAGATTCACCAAAAATCATTCTCGCCGCAGCATTGAAGACGGACTGTATTCTATTTAATTGTGTTTTAGGTAGGCCAGCATATGCACTATTACAATAGTCCATACGTGAGACAACGAACGAATTTATGAGGGACTTTGCTCCATCAGAAGGAAGGCATCTCCTGATTGACTTTATCTGCCGTAGATGGAAAAAGCCAGAACTCACAGCTTTTGAAATTTGCGACTCAAGAGAAAGACTATTGTCTAGAGTGAAACCAAGAAATTTTATTTCTGTAGAAGGAATTATATCTGTGTCCTGAATACGGATTGGACTGAAATCTATGAGGGCTTGCCTTCCAGGAGAAGCTATCCAAATAAATTCCGTCTTTGTCGGGTTAAGTTTGAGTTTATTGACAGACATCCAACTTGAGACTGTGTTAATGAAACTAACCACCTCGTTTTTAAGGACGTCTTTTTCGTCCGGGGAGCAAAACTTGAAAATAAAAAAATCATCCGCGTAGCCTTGTGATTCAAAGCCAGCTGAGTGAATGAGTCGTTCGAGACGATTCGTATATAGAATGAAAAGAATGGGACCCAGGACAGAACCCTGGGGAACTCCGAATTCAATGGGAGTTTCAGGTGATGTACATTTATTGAAAGTTACTGAAGCTACTCGTCCAGACAGGTACGATGTCATCCATTGGAGAACATCACCTCGAACGCCAAATTCGGTTTCAAGCACATTTAATAAAATACTATGATCTACCGTGTCAAATATTCTAGGCGTGCACATTTTGTTTTTATAATAATTCATTGTCAAAATTGTATACTGAACATATGTTGACGGCGTCGTTAAAACTACATGAATTTAAGGATTTTTGGAGGGTCTTAACTCCCTATAGAAAAAAAGCAAAACGTAGATACATACCAGTGGTTAATATCTATATTATATTATGGATCAATTTTTCTATGGAGTTTTCATTTAAGCAAGCAAATATTTCATCCTACAAAAAGTTTTAAAAATCGTTATCTACATTGTGCTTTTTATACAAAAACTAATTGTATCACATTAAATAAGTGGATCGTATTCCGATTATTAAATAATCATAGTGAGAACAGATCTATTATAATAGTGATTCTAAAAACAAAATCTTATTTGCGTGACAAGTGACATTTGAAGCCATAGACATAAATCTAATGAAATATTGTTCTGGCTGTCACTGTAACAAGAGACAATATTTTAAATTTGAATTGAAGTGGGGGCATTTTTGAACCCAATTTTCTTGTCAACTGTGAACAAAATGTCTAATACCCAAACACGTAGCAAGAAATCAAACCTTGATAAAGAGGACAAACAAACTATGGATAAAATTTTTGATTATATCGACAAAAAGTTTGATTCCTTAAAAAAGGATATAATTCAAAAAATAGAATGTCAGAATACGGAATATATAAAAAGTATTGAGTACATTAGTGCTCAATATGATGAAATTATAAAAAAATTGGATATAAATAACAACCAAAATAAATCAATTCAAAATGAACTTGAAAATATAAAAAAAGAACAAGTAGGCAAAAACGCTATAATAAAAAAATTGGAACTACGACTAGATGAAATTGAATATACATCAAATCTGAATTATCTGGAAATTGCAGGAATTCCACAAAAAAATGGTGAACAGCTGGTGGAAATTATTAAAAAAGTCGCATCTGCAGCTGGAATACAAATCAAACACGCTGATATAAGCAATGTGACCAGAACTACAGACCGAAGACTTAATGCTCCGCCAAAAATCCTCGTAAAATTTACAGACATTAAACAAAAAGACATCCTTCTATCTAAAAAAAGAGAACTAGACTTTGATTTACTAAAGGATTTGACAAACGAAAAAGTATACATCGGTGAAGTTATTAGTCCCTACAGAAAAGAGTTGCTTTGGAAAGCAAAACAATTAGCAAAAGAAAAAAAATATGAATTTGTTTGGATTAAAAATGGGAAAATAATGGTTCGTAAAGGTCATGATCAAAAAATTTTGTACGTAAATCATCTGGACGACCTCGATAAATTAATATAACAAATCACTTACTTAAACACACCAAACTGAAATACCTACTGAGAACATGGATAAGGAAACAATAACTACAAACGAACCAGATGAACTGTCAACTCTTAAAAACAATTTTAATATATTAAATAAAAATATACGAAGTATCAACAAAAACTTCGATGAACTTCAAATACTAATTAAGAATCTAAAAATGAATCTAGATATAATCATCCTTACTGAATGCTGGATAAAGGATAAATATTCACCCTTGCATATTAATAACTACACCTCATATGCAACCAAATTGAATTACACAAAAAATGATGGTGTGATAGTGTACATTAAAGATGACATTAAAACTGAAGTCAATGAAATAAAATTTCCAAATGCAAACTGTTTGAAAATCAAAGTGGGTGACGAAACCACTATATTAGCACTGTATCGATCACCAGCTACAACTAATATTAATCAGTTTCTTGAAACGCTTTCTAATGAACTCAATCTTCTAAAAAACACAAAAAATGTCTTCCTCATCGGAGATATAAATATTGACATATTAGAAAACGGTCATCCAAATAGAACTGATTATCTGCAAACACTGGCCGCCCACGGACTTAAAAGTTTGATAAATAAACCTACGCGTGTAACCAATGACAGTAAATCTTGCATCGACCACATATTCAGTAAGACTATTAAATCAACCAACTCTATCATATTCACCTCTACTATAACCGACCACTATACAACAATATTATCTATTACAAAAAAGAAAATACAAAGATCGCAGCCCTACCCAATTATCGTGCAGAAGACAGAAACCAAATGGAATGAAGTAAAACAACAGTTACTCAATACAAACTGGATAAACCTACTGGAGAACCTTGACACAAATAATGCCTGGAGTAAATTCATTGAATATATAACTCAAACCATCATGTCAAATACCAAATCAATAGAAAAAAAGATTTCACACAAAAACCAACATCTTAAACCATGGATAACCCAAAGCGTTATAAATTGCATTAGAAAAAGAGATGAGCTACACAGGAAAGTTAAATTAAATCCTTGTGATATTTTTATACAACGATATTATAAAAGATACAGAAATATTTGCAAAAATGTTGTACGCAATTTCAAAGAAAATTATTATAAGAAAAAAATAGACGAATGTAACAATGACCCACGCAAATTATGGAAGATCATAAATGAAATTACAAGTGCAAAATCATCCCATAACAAGAGCATAGACGAACTAACAATTGAAAATACCCAAATCTCTTTCGCAAAGCATCCGGACAAAATTCTCGAATACGTAAACGAATGTTTTACTAATATAGGGTCACAATTAGCAAAGAAAATCAGACAACCAAAAACTAGCATTTTACCAGAAGAAAAGGAAAGTATGAACCAGATAGATAAATTAAAGTTAACTGATGTAACCAATACTGAAATCAGAAATGCAATTGTATCCCTTAATGTTAATAAATCATCCGGAAATGATATAATATCAAATAAAACAATAAAACAACTCCAAAATGAGCTGACCTTCCCATTGACATACTTGGTCAATCTGTCTATATCTACGAATGTATTCCCCTCATGCCTTAAAAAAGCCACAGTTATACCCATACATAAAAGTGGTAACAAAAAGGATATATATAATTACCGACCCATAAGTCTCTTAAGCTCCTTCTCAAAAATCTTGGAAACTGTAATGAAGAAGCAAATTGTTCAATTTCTTGAACAAAACAAATTATTATCACCATCCCAATATGGCTTTAGGGAAAATCTAAGCACCAATGATGCCATAGAAAAACTAACAAGCATAGCCATAAAAAACATAGATGATGGGAAAAAGTGTTTGGCTTTATTCATAGATCTTCAAAAAGCTTTTGACACAATAGACCATAAAATATTACTAACTAAGCTAAAAAAAATAGGAATGGCCGAAACAACAATGAACTTATTAGAGTCATATATAACAGGGCGAGAACAACAAGTACAAATTGGTAAACAAAAGAGCAAACTACTATCTTTAAACTATGACGTTCCTCAAGGAAGTGTACTGGGACCGATTCTATTCATTATCTATATCAACGATTTACATAACCTTATCATTAAAGGAAACATAATCAGTTTTGCTGATGATACTGTTTTATTATTTCAAGAAGAAAATTGGACGGATACATTTAATGAGGCTGAACAAGGGCTTAGTGCACTTCAAAATTGGCTTAAAATCAACTCGCTTACCCTTAATATAAGCAAAACTAAATATATAACATTTTCAATAAACGCACGGAGCCAACCAATAAAATCACTAGAACTAAAACTACACGAATGCCATGGAAATAATATACAATGTAACTGCCCCGTCATAGAAAAAACGCAAAACATAAAATATCTCGGAGTAATAATTGACGAAAATCTTAGATGGGACCTACATATTAAAGGTATTACGGAAAAACTCACAAGCCTTATATATTTCTTTAAAAATCTAAGAAACGTGGTAAATAAAAATGATATGAAAAAGGTCTACTACGCGTTGTGTCATTCTCGAATTGAATATGGAATCATAGGATGGGGATCTGCTACACATACGTACCTCCACAACCTGAATACGATTCAAAAAGGAATCATAAAGACCATATTGAAAGTACCAATTAGAACGCCTTCAATTGAAATTTTCAATAGCTTCGACGTACCAAATGTACAGCAAATATATGCCAAAAATATATTATTGAAGCTTTTCAAAAATAATGAATCCTCTACTAGACCATGTATGCATAACACAAGATCGAATAAAAACGATATAAAAAATATTCCAAGTTATAAAACCACTTTCGGACAAAGAAACTATACATACTTTGCAACAAAACTCCATAACATCCTTCCCCAAGACATAAAACTAATAAAAAATCCTAATGAATACAAATCAAGAATAAAAATATGGCTAAAAGAGGTCAATGAAAAAACCCTAATGAAGACATTAAAAACGACATAGAAGACAAATAAACCATATTTAAATAACTTTAGTCCGCCTCGGCACAGGACCCCCTAGTGAGGAGGACTAAGAAATACAATAATTTATACTTAATTTCACCATTATATCTTGTATGTAACAATTATTTTATATAGTCGTTAAAATAAAAAAATTAAAAAAAAAAATAAAAAAAATATTTGCATTAGTGTCAAAATCCAGAGAGGAAATATGTGAATAGATTTATATGGACAAAACGCCGCCCGCGTTCTCTTACACAATACAAGACTTCCATACTTTAAAAATGCAAAATACATGTAAAATTGTTATTAAATACGTGTAAAATTGAAAGATGGAATATTTGCAGAAGAGAGGTGTGGAATAGTCCATGAATGAAGGGAATCAATTAGTTTTTTTTAATATATAGTTAGCATAGTGTGGTGGTAGTAGGAGATTTTCAAGCATTGTTGGGTTATTCGTAAATCGGGAATGTTTGTCTTTCTTTAAAAATAAAATTTAAAAAATATACAATGATTATTCTAATTAAGACGATTTTTCTTCTACGAAATTTCATTCAAAATCAAGAATATTAAATCTAAAGTGATGAGAACGGAAAATCTGACAGACAGAAACAACTAACATCTTTATTCTATGGATATATCTCGCCCATATCTCATTACTTCCACAACAAAATACTTGGAATTCATTATCGCTTATCAAAAGCCCCTATCACTAGAAAAACTGCATTCTTCAAACAAAAGCCTTCACGGTGTTGTTCCGAGAGTATTCAAGAATGTGCATTGTTCAAAAAAACAATAGGTGATATCAAATTCCAACAAAATCAGTCAACAAACTGAAGAACAACTTCTGGTAATTGAACAAGGTGTTCGGTACAAGTAAGGTAGCAAGATTTAGCGGATTATTATGTGAAAAAAACTTACGGTTAAGTTGCGCAGTGTATGGGGAAACTGTGACCCGGTTGGGAAAAGTTGGTAAAAGTTGCTCAAAGTTGCGCAAAGCTTGTTGTTGGTGGGGATATTCTTACCTGCAAAAAATAATAAAAATAAATGAGTTCTCCCGTTACACAGGGCGAGGGAAATATTTTGTTAGTTGAACTAAATAAGTAGATTCTTACGAAAACATTATTTTCATGCGATGTAGAAGTTAAAACATTTTGAATAATTAAATGGTATGAAGGTTTTTAACTCAGTGGTGAAATAAAAATATGAAAACAAAATTTTTATTTGTGCCTATGGTAAAAAAGATAAGAAAATACGAAGTAATGGGAGTCGGTTTATTAAAACATATTTCCACTTATTCATTTTTTGTAAATTTGCAACTTTAAAATTAAGAGTGTTGGCGTACAACTTCATTTAAGTTTTAAAACTTATTCTAATTACTTTTATACTTAATCAACAATATGGAAAAAAAAGTTTTTTCAAAGATTCATAATAGAAATTATGATTCGCGTCGTTGGCACATAAAATCAAGACAGAAAGAGCTGTACAAATGTCATTATGTTAAAGCTCACCGCTCGAGAGCTTACTCGTATGCTGCTTCAGTCAAAAAAAAGTTTTATACATAGTTAAGATTTATTAAAATAATATATAGATATTATGATGTAAGCCTTAATTATTATTTTAGATGATAAATACATCATTGAAGAATAAGATAACAATGATAACATAAACGAAAATATGAAAGAGAACAAGACACAGAAAAACAGAAAAAGATAATGGTCGCAACTGGGACTCGAACCCAGAACCTCTCGTCTATCCGGGACGTGCGTTAACCAATTTCGCTGCCACCTTCTGTCAAACCGTCATATTAGTCAATCTCATATTACAAATTTTAGGATAAACAATATTATCTTCAACTATTTTTTTTCCATATTATTAGGCAACTACCCTTTTTATTGGAAACATATATATATATTCTAAGAATTGGTTTGTAACCTGGATAGCGTCACGGATAAATATATCCGATTTTATTTATATGGAACTATTGACTTTATAAAAGATGAAATGAATATTAATTTTTTTATAAGAAAATAAATTTTTATTACGAGAGGTTCTGAGTTCGAGTCCCAGTTGCGAACATTATTATTTTTTTCTGTGTCTTGTTTTCTTTTATATTATTATTGTTATCTTCTTCTTCAGTGATATATTACATTGATGGGAATAACCTTCAAAAGTTATAAAAAGAGAGTTTTTTCATAAAATATTTGGAGAGATAGGTATTACCTATGTATGTTTTAATATTTACAACTGAAAAATATAAAATTTTTCAAATGCAACCTTTTATGATATCATTTTTTCATGGAAAAATATTTTTTATCCGTAATTGAAATGTGTAATACTTTTATTTAAATTTCTGAAAAAAGGTTGATTTTTCAAGGGACTCTGCCCTTTTTAATAAAGGTGCAATAATTATCAAACCTAAAATTATAATATCCCGCGATTTTTCACGGGTTTGCGATAGTTTGAGAAAAATAACAATAGTGCATCCATTGCCGTCACGTGTTGGGGCCGCGGCGATTTCGGCAAAGCGCGGTCACGTGGAGCGGCGCGTGTAGGAAAAATGCACTGTTTCCACATCGATCGCACATTCGTTCCAGATATCGCCGAAGCGCTTATTGGAACCGGGTGAAGGTTAAATGGCACGATGTATATTGGGACGGCACTAAACCGGCAACGGTTCTTGTTCATATCGAAAATACGCGAACGAGTCATACATAGTAAATAGATTTGGTACTAGTAGCGAGTATGAATAAGTACCCGCATGGCCCAGTACGTTGCACTAGCTAATTAATTACAGTGTGTATCCACTCCTACAATATGTGTGATAGTAAATCATTACATAGTATAAAGTAAAGTAGCTCCCGCTGTATGTACGCTTAGAATAATTTGTCACGGTTTTGTGTAAATTGATAGAAATATATAATATATGCGTGTAGCGGGCTGCGACAAGCGGGCTGGCGAGCGAACGGTGTGGATTTGATATGTATGCAAACTGCGTAGGTTACAAAGGTAGGGTAATGGCGTTGTCAGTAGATGGCGTTGTGTTTCGCTAGCCACGGCAACGTGAGGCCGGATCTGCTAGTAATGTATATGTTAAGCATTTTGTTTGAAGAGTTTTATTCACATTGAGATGGTGGGAAGAGTCAAAATAACAAGTAAACTTAGTCTAAAAGATATCAGGAATCACTTAAAGTAAGTCAAGTAGGTACCTTAACACCCTGTACAAGGCGAAATTAATGTTAACGAGTGTATGGAGTCAGATTAGTGAAATTCTGAAATAAAGGTGATAAAGACGATTCTGAAAACATGGCCTATATTAAAAAAGATATGACGACAAACCTACCAGCATAATGATATGATAGTATGTTTAATAAATACAAAGGAAATAATCGTGAGAAAAAAACAAAATATAAGAGCAAAATATTGCTATATACTTATTCAGTCATTTATACCGCCATTGAAATATAAATGAGAGAAGGAGAAGGACGAATAATGGACTGGTGGAAAGAGTTACTTGAAGCAATCCTTTATACTTTATATTATCGAAGAAAGTTTTAAGGCTTGACGTTATACAAATCAAAAAGTTCTTTGTTTAAAATCACTTTATTCGAATGGATCGATTATCATTCAACGTCGAACAGTTTCGGTTGTTATCAACCTTCATCGGGACATTAAGTTTCATGGGAGAATTAGTTTATATATTTATTGTTCTGATGAAGGTTGAGGTCAGCCAAAACCGAGTGACAATATACATCAAACTAGCTGACCGGGTCACGTGTTGCTGTGGCTAACGAAACACAACGCCACCTACTGGATGGTTACCCAACATTTATAACCACGATAAAGTAACTCACACCACCTTCTGTTAATTTGCATACAAACGCCCGCTTGCAAGCCCGCTCGTCCACCACATACAGACATTCTCCTTTATACATTATATATTTCAACCAATTTACACAAAACCTTGACAAATTATATACCTAAACCTTCATGACGAATATCTATTGGTGAAAACCGCATAAAAATCCTTTCAGTAGTTTTGTCCGCCGCGTCTGTCTGAAAACAGACAGACGCGGCGGAGGACTTTGGTGATATGTTGTGCGCACGCTCACGAAGGTTATAGGCTATATATAATGGTAAGCTCTGGCGTTATGAAATTTGAATAAATAAAAAAATGTGTAATTTATATAATTTAGCGGCAGGGAGGGGGAGGGGAACCGGGGAGATGGGGTTCGCGGAAGGGGAAGGGAACTCAGGAGGTGAACGACGACGGATGGGAAAGGTCATGCAGGAAGAATTAATTTATTTCTTGGAATGGCGTTGCCACGCATGCCGGGTACCAACTAGTATTATATTATATAACAGCTTACCGCAAAAGAGAAATCTGTCTTCTGAAGCACCAAAAACATAAAAGGTAAAAAATGAATAAACAATATTGTCGATAAACAAACTCAATTCTTTCAAGAAAGGTATGCAAATACAATATTGTATCGGTGATTCAGTTCAATATTGATTTCTATGCCTTTCTTAAGAATTTAGTTTGTATACGGACAAAACTCTTTATTCATATTGAGTATGTACGGGCGCACACAATTAATTCATCTTAATATTAAAGCATAACTTGCAAAAAGTGTTTTAATCTAAAATACTTAAACTAGCGCAATCTATGAAAAAACAGATTTCGAATTCTTTTAAGTATCACCTTAAACATTCGAGTTTAATGTCAACTATTAATGAGGAGTGTAGGTACCTACGTCAGAATTAAATATCAACGAGTCAACCTAGACTTATCGATCTTGTTTCTATAACAAACCAAATTTGAGGTTATTTTCAGAGTTGAAATTAGAATAATCAATACATACATAATATATTAACACGTGTATAGTACAGACTGAAAGGTTCTGTGTACATACCGAATAAGAATTAGACGCGATAGAATCAAACTAACAAAAGGTTCGAGTTTGGACGTTTAAAAGCCATAATTAGTTTTGTTCATGAGAATATGAACGACGCACATACATAGATTTTAATGATTTAGACGGCCAAAAGTATTATTTTTTAAATCAATATAATGGTAAGGTATCTATACAATTGGTGAGTCAACAGTTCTATGTACAATATAACATCCCCTCCCCCCGCCTTTGAAGCGCTGGAGTCGACTTTGATCAGTCCGAATTTGATAGTGAACAAGTGTGTACATGTCGGGTCTCGGCGCTCTCCTAAACTTATAACTTTCCAAAGTGCATTATTCATTTCAAGCTAATATTTCCGTTTTAACTGTGATGGATTGCGATAATACAGGTAAGAACAATTTGTTTTCGTTACAGAAAAAATTAATTAACATTCTCTGTCATTCATTTTTAACACGACAAACATCACTCTGTCCAAAATTTATTTTTTTAGATATATTTAAATTCGAGTGCCTTTTTAATGTACTTATGAGTCCGTCCCTGTATTAATTTTTATTATACTATATAGTTCATATATGTAACTAACTAATTCCATAAGAAATAGCCGCGCAAAATCGCGCTTTTTTGAGCTAAGCCCTTTTAAAGGCTCTTTGTCAAATATAGGAAATATTGAGTGTGCGATATTTTGTATTAAAATTGTTTTTTATTTGTTTCAGGTCTACCTACTACCTCGGGTAATAAAGTAGTGATTCGTCAATACATATTTGACCAACTACAGAGTCAAAATTTACCAACTTTAAATGAAAAACTTGACTATTATGAGAATTTTCTCCTTATGCGCTGTGGGCACAACAAAGAGGCTAAAGAAGACTTTAAAAAAATATTTTTTAATGTAAAATCACAAATTAAGCAACGATGGGCAAAGGCAAATAAACACCAAGATGTTTTCCTGAAAATAAACCAATCATGGTTAGAGGGAACATTCGAGATTCCCATTGAATCAGCCTCCTCGCAAGGTCGACCATTCAAGTCTTTTGGAGAACTAAGTGAGCGTAGTAAAAGAAGAAAAACGGAAGAAATGAGGGTCTCCTTAGGTGATGAAGTTATAGTTCACCCCAAATTGGCTTCAGACATCACAGGTATTAACTGTGAACTGATTTACAGATTCAAGGTTATTTTAGAAACTATTTCTAGTGGCCATAAAATTGATGGTGAAAAACATGTTAAGTATGCGTACGACACAGCAAAATTGTACGTAGAACAGTATGGTTGGCACCCAATGACGCCTTCTATGCACAAGATATTGGTACATGGAAGCCAAATCATAAAAAGTTCGGGGCTCCTTCCAATTGGACAGCTATCGGAAGAAGCTGCAGAAGCCCGGAACAAGCATTTCCGATCGTACCGGCTAAACTTTGCCAGAAAGTTTTCTAGGGAATAATATAACTCTGTACCTCAGAAGAAAAAGGTCGGTTGTCACATTTTTGAAATTGTTCAGGAGAGAGGAAATAGTAAAATAAAATAATTAGTCTTTATTGGCTATCTCTTGATGGTTAAATTTATGTAATTTTTTTCCTGTTTTATTTAATTTGTCTTAAGGCACATAAAATATAATTTTTACATAAAAAAAATAGTTAATTAATTAATTAACAGACGTTTTTCCTTTGAACCATTGTGGAGACACCAGACCTTTTATGTTGACCTAACTTTGTTTTCCGTTGTCGTAGGACAACATTCTTTATACCTGTGTGTAGATACTGAAAAAACTAAAAAGGCCTCATACATAACTCATTTTCACAAAAAACTGGACAACCGACCTTTTTCTTCTGAGGTACAGACTTAGATGTATATTATAGGCTTTTGTTAAGTTCAGATCCCTTCATTAGTTGCTTGAGACAAATAAGAAAACCTTCACGTAACGCATTTCTACCCGAAACGGTTAAACTTTTATTACCTGCTGACCCAAACACAGAGTCAGTAGAGACATCTGAACCTGAAGATACCGATTTTCAATGTAATTTTATATTTAAAGAAAACTTGTTAAATTCTGTTTCCATTCATTTGTATTTTTTAGTGAATATACCTCTGTTATATATTACTGTTCTGTATAAACTGACAAATATATGTACGTTTTTATAAATATATACCTTTTCTTTATTTTAATTGAACTTAGAACTAAAATAACCCCAAAAATAATTTTGGCCGCCTAAATCATTAAAATCTATGTATGTGCGACGGTGAATTAGTCGAAACGTCTTTATTAATTTCGTACCTCGACTATTTAGTAAATTGACAGAATTTTTAACTATGAAAGTCGATTTTTAAATCGATTAGTAATTATTTTAGTATTTTTTTTTCACATCAGGTCCATACACGACCGCCGTGGTGGAGGGATAAGGCTTTTGACTCACAATCCGAAGGTCGCGGGATCGAATCCCGGCGTGCGCAAATAATTTTTATTTGAATATTTTGTGCTATTACCTACACAATAAATTAATTTTTAAATAATATATAGTATATTTGCGGCAAGTTCCAGAGTGGAAGATATTTTCAGTATCGCCCTGTTGTAAGACCACCATTCAGAATAGAAACGTAGCTTGAAATGGCTTTAGCCGTGTTTGGTGACCAGATCTGAACAGCAAGTTACTTCCCCACCTTCCTCTTCCCTATCTCCACTACCTTCAGCCTCACAACATACCCCAATTGGGGATGCCATAGTCTCACTGGCTCCAGACGGGAGCAGTTGGGACTCTTGTGCGGTATTCATATTTTAAAAAAACGGCCAAACAAGCAACAATTCACCTCTGATAACCGGTTTGATAAAGAAATAATAAAGTGGAATTAAAACAAAGTCATATTATTGTGTTTATTAAAACAAAGTAAAAACGATTTGTTTTTCGTCATAAGTAGATACCTGCCTATATGGAAATAATATAAATAAGAGACGATGTATGAATGTGAACGAGGCAAGGAGTGTGTGCCAAGATCGAGTTGTGTGGCGGTCCGTCCTCTCTGCCTACCCCTGCGGGGAAACGGCGTGATGGTTAGTTAGTTAGTTAGTTTGTAACTGGCTTTACCCACTGTTTGATAATGCCTTCAGAAGTTGAAACAGCTGTCACGCGTAAAAAAAATTACACTACCAGGGGGCCTAGTCCCTATCTTTTACGTTTTACTAACAGCCTGTAAGCTTAACTTGGTGGTTTGAGCAAAGTTGTCGCAACTGGCTAAAAATGGTAGTCAGTAACTTTTCTGTTTCTTTTCTGTCGGTCGCGACGATAAAATAAACTAAACCTTAACAGAAAAGTTACTGACTACCATTTTTAGCCAGTTGCGACAACTTTGCTCAAACCACCAAGTTAAGCTAACAGGCTGTTAGTAAAACGTAAAAGATAGGGACTAGGCCCCCAGAACATGTTTATAAAAAAATACAAGTATGCAGTTCACACGCAGCAGAAGTGAAACCTTCAGAAAACTAAAGTAGACCTTGAGTGGGGAGACTACGAAGCACCGCACAAAGAGGAGACCGATTATATTATCTCAATCTCTCGCTAAATCCTGTAGACGTATGTGTTTCGTCTCTTATTAGTGTCGCTATTTTTCGTTTCATCTAATTTCAAATCACAACGGTGCTAAAAAAGTTTTCACTTGATAAACTGTATTTTAGAAAAATGGAAAAATAATATAATTAATCAATTTTATAAGAAAAACTTTCTTTTTATAACTTTGTTGAAGGTTATTCCCATCAGTGAAATATATCATATTAGAATAAGTTAACAATAATAATCTAAACGAAAATATGAAAGAGAACAAGACACAGAAAAAAGACAATGGTCGCAACTGGGACTCGAACCCAGCCCTCTCCGTCTAATCGGGACGAGCGCGTTAACCAATTTCGCTATTGCCACCTTCTGTCAAACCGTCATATTTGTCAATCTCATATTTTCAAATTTTAGAATGAACATTATTATCAACTATTTATTTTTCCATATTACGGGCAACTAACCTTTTCATTGGAAACAATCATTCTAAGAATAGGTTTGTAACCTGGATAGCGTTACAAACCTTTTTTAGTGTCTTGTTCTCTTTCATATTTTCGTTTAGATTATTATTGTTAACTTATTCTAATATAACATATTTATATTCCGAATAGTGCTGGTGACGCATTCACAAAGCGGTACGGGCGGTACGCAACCGACGCGGTTTACAGTTCTGTTATCCACGTCACATCATATTACATACACCTGCACTATTAAGTACCTATTATACAGTTAGTACAGAGTTAGAGTTAGTGTACAGCAAGAAAGGAGATACGGTACATGAATGTAACAGAAACTATTGCGAAATGGTACGTTATTGCATTTCACATCCGTAATGCAAGGGAGAAGTCTGAAATACTTTATACTATTTATTATGTACCTTGTAGCAACAGGCTGAGGCCCCGTATATCAGTTGATTATAAGCTCGGCTTGGTTGGAATGTCGAGCTTAGCACAGCTTGGAAAATAATCCGTATACAGGTAGACGTCACCAATAATATTACGTGATTGTCTAAATGTTTCTTTTTTCTTTAAAAGACAAATCCACTGTCTACATGAGTGGTATAACTGAAACAATTATATACAAAAGCTATTCTAATGTACGCATTCAAAAACCAGGATAACTTTACACGGACAAAATCGGACCGATTCACAAGATCCACATTACAACATACCTACATTCCACCAACCTACAACTAAAACGACAAGAAATGAACAAAACTTCTCTTTAAAATTATTTAATATACTCACTCTTGCAATAAAAACCATTAAAAAAATAACCGAAAATAATAAAAATAACATGAATTCAAAAGAACTATGGATTCCAAGATATGGATTATGGACATGGGATGGAAAAATATACATATTTGTAAAAAGCATTAACTTTGTGGCTCGCCATAATTTACAATTAAAACACACAACGTTATAATATTCTCCTGACGAAGGAAGGGTGCTTCCGAAACCGGTAGAGTGTTTAAAAAATGAAAGTGGTCTACAACAAATTTATATGTGTTTTAATTGGAAAAATATAGATTCAATTTTGCAACCTAACAAAGATTAATGCTTGTATTGTGCTTTCTTTTAGATATACCTACCCCTACAATTTTCCTGTTGTAATATTTTAACATAGATAATTACTTATATTTCAAACACGAAAACATGTACAAAGTGACCTTAGAACGGGTTACCCCAGTAAGGACACATTTTTCTACAAAATTGTAAAACAAAGAAAACATAAAATAAAAAATAAAACTGTGCTCTCTAATGTTATCTTCACTGAGACGTTTCTATGCGCCGAGAAATCGCGTTATTTGAAAACCGATCGTCAATTTATTTTTAGGCGGGTTTACGAGTTAATTTTTGATAAAGTTACCAACTTCAATCAGGACAGTGATATATGCGAGTACTTTAATTTTAATTAGTATTTGTTTTGATAGAGTCAGTGCACTATTAATGAAATTAACGACTGACAGCAAACTATCATGATGTTGAATCTTTTAAAATTCCTTATCAGACTATTCTTGATTGATTATCAATTAACAAAATCCTCATTCCTCATAGCTATATGAATATAAATAGTGTTTACTTGTAAAATTAGGCAATTTTCGATACGAAGTATTCAAATATTATTTACGTAAATGTCAGATTCAGCATATCGGCTAGCGCCTCGGCATCTAAAATAGGAACCGGCTTAGCAAAGCTTGAGTGGTAGATTTAGCCCGCCTAAATTGGAGCGAGGAATGTCGTACATAGCAAGGATAAGGACAGGCTGATATACCGGGCCGAAGACGAGGATGTATTCCTACCTACTTGCCTCGAATTGTATTATTAATGAATGTGATTTTATCTAGAGACTAGAGAGCCCACACAGCGGTGTATCCTGCCTACGTCCAATCCAAAATAATTTACGCAATAATATGCGAAATTGTATGTTAATTGCAATATTATTACGAGAACATTAATTACGCTTATCGGTGAAACTACATTGTATGATGTACATTGTACAGTACTGTGTACGTAGTTTCAATGTCCTTCAAGGGATGTCGTTAGTATAGGTAGTTCGCATATCTCAAAGAAAAGGGTCATAAGTAAAAAAAATCTGTTTTTTATAAAATTTTATTTTTATATCTTATATCTCTTACGACACTTTTCACAGATGTCAGTTAGTAGTATCTTAGTGGAGTGGCAACTGCCGCCGTTCGTGTCTATTTCCCAAACGGTTACAGAAGTAGCCGATGATATACGATCGACAACTGGGCACCTTCAGTCCAGTTAAGTATTCATTGTAAACCACACGATAACGTAAATAAAGCAACTTGTAATCTCGACGAACCTAGTTCTGTGTAGCAACTACCCCTAAGTATATCATAACAGAACTTGAACAGAACCTTAATAGAACTTTAAAATGAATTTTGAATTTTGATTAATTTTTTCAAATTTTGTGAAACAACCCGTCGTTAATGATAAATTTACAAAAAAACATTTGAATTATTTTTGATAATAATAAATTATTATACATCAAACGATTTTCAATCGCTTTTATTTTTAACCGTTACAGCAACAGCTTTACCTCCACTTTGACAATTTGACAAACCGTCATACATAAGACAAATTATTATCAGTTAATTGTTATAAAACTATAACTTTTTTTGCATTATTTACCAAAATCAAACCTAAAATCAACAACAGAAATATCTGATAATACGTTGGTACGGATATCAAACGAACTTATTTACATTGTCGATTTTTTGTACTTATTCGCTGATGTATACAGTATATATAGACAAGTAGTTTTTCCGTGATGGATTTGAAAGAAAATATGTTTTATACTTTTGTTATTCGGCGGTACATAGTCTCTGCATACCCCCTCGGCACTGTTCGTTATATTTTGTGTAAGTAGGTATACCACTTATTTTCCCTTAACCGACTGCATAAGATAAATAAAAAATAATAAAAAAAAAATATAATAATATAATGAAACAAATCATAATAAGCGAGCACAAGATGTAGGTACATAGTACATAGTGTAAGTAATAGAATCTTATCAAAATGGATATTAGCCAAGTAGCTAGTCTTGTCAAGTATCTACCAAGGTCAAATAACACTATTTTCACCTAGATGGTACAATAAGCAATTCAATTTTAATAATATTGTAGATTTATATTTTAGACAATGTACACAAAATGAAAGTACCAAAAATAAGAAGAGAATTTTTGTAACAAAATAAAATTTATAAAAAATTATGTAAATTTATATGTTATAATAAAGAAATCATTATATAAATATCACATATCACATAAATACATACGGTAACTAAATAATCAGAGAATCGCATTCGTAAACAATACTTACAGTATAATTTAATAAGGAAAATTTTATTTTTTAAAAATATATCTATGTATTATAAAATAAAATTTGTATTCTAAAAAAAAAATTAAAAACAAGTCAATAAAAAAAAAATCCGTCTGTCAGATGTGGGGTTCGAACCCACGCTCCCTTTCGAGAACCAGAGCTTAAATCTGGCGCCTTAGACCACTCGGCCAATCTGACCACGGCAGACATTGTGAAAATAGCGTACTTGAATAAAAGACGTCATCGGAATAGTTGCATCATTTCTATCAGCGACCATTTTTATAAGCTTCGAGAAAAACGTTGATAATTTATTCTCATAATAATAAGTAATTACAATTCACGTATTTTTTATTGAAATTACACTAACATTTTTTTCATAGTTACCTGGTGCTGATCTGTGTTGATATTTAACTTTGAAACAATAAAAATCGTAGCACATTTTAATTACAAAATACATAGAAAATCGAAAAATGTAGTTTGTGAAACTGGGATTTTGTACCTCTCGGACTTTCCGCAATCCGGGCGAGTGCTAAATTCAACAATACAATTTTTTTCAAAAAATAAAACCACGATATTTCAAGTTTGTTCAGATTTAATTTTTATTTGTATAGAAAAATAACGAAATGCTAAGAATGTTTTTGAATTGGATTGAATTTTGTTTTAAAACGTGATATATAGGTAATTAAAGAATTCAATTTTGCATGATTTTGGAGGCAACTTAGGAATTTTTTGTGAGTTAAAATTTAAAAATATATCTTGCCTTATCTAAAACTGTGCTAAAAAAATGAAACATAGAACATGGTAAAAAGTGCGTTTTTTAAGTAATAATTTTAATTTATATACAAAATATTGTGTCTTACGTAAAACTATTAACGCTCATCAAAATGCCTTTTGTGACCATTTTAATTTTTTTATTTAATATTTCATCACAATAGAATAAAATTATTATTTTTTTTTAAATATTCAATTTTTACTCACAAATAATTAATTGCCTAAGTTGACTCTAAATTCGTGAAAAATTAAAAAAATTTATGGCGTGTATTTTAGAATTTAAAACAGACATAATTAAAGCAGCACATATCCGGACGTCGAGGACGCCGCCGACCTGTACGTCCTGACAGCTAGGCGCAGCCGTGACTGCACCGGGGGGAGGATGTACCGGACGTAAATTTAAGATTATGTTAAGATTATAATTTCATCTAAAATTTATAATATTATCATGTTTTTTAAATAATAAAATTAATCAGGGGTCATAGCAGTCGACCTGAGACAAAAGAACAACGCTTGACCCCACCCTCTCTGTGTACAAACCTACACACCTTTTAATATTAATTTTACCTTTTCCTTTGCGCAAATTCGATCTGTGCGAATCCGTTCCTATACAAACCTTCGCGCAGATCCAATTTGCGCAAAGCTTTGCCACTATTAAATCTTACCCTGTTTACTTTGCATAAATTTGCAATTTGTGCAAAGCCTTCTAGCTGTTGTACCTACCTACAACCTTTGCATAGATTCAAATTTATGCAAAGCCTATGCATGCACCCAATTTAAGGAAGTTGAGTCCATTTTTTTTATTTTTTTTTATCAATGTTTGCATTCAAACTTAAATACTGGTATTTTTTTTTTTTTTTTAAAGTTCGTTTTCATAGTAAAATTAATTCTCAAAGTTTGAATTTTATTAAGCCCGCCAAAACGAGCAAAATCCGAGCGGTAAGAAGCGGGTTGTGCGGGGTGTGGGTGTGACGTCATTTGAACTGAGAAAACCACGTCGCTTCTGCATTTTGTATGGAGATTTTGTTTAATTCTTCAATAAGGAATTCCAGTAATTCTTTTTATCTATGTTAACCGTCTATCAGAATTGATGTTATTTTAAAAAAAGAAAATTGATCAAGATTTCATAGTTAAATTAATATTTAAAGGTAGAATTTTTGTTTCTCGCGCCAAAACTCTTAACAACACGGTATTGCCGTCACTGGCCGATTGCCGTTAGTTGAAGTGCCAGCCGCCAATTCAGGCCGCCGCGCAAAAAAGTAAAGACCGAAAGCAAGATAACGGTTTACAGCGTAGTTCACTGTGAGACTTTTCTGCGCAATTAATAAATTTAATATACTTGCACAAAACTAGTGAGGTTTATGGCCAAACATCAGAAGTCAGATGGGTTAGAATACGTAATGATTATTATTTAATACTGTAAAAATGTATTATATTTATTGTAACATACAAATGAACACAATTAATAATTTAATGTATTTACTTGGAAGCTTTAACTCCACAAATTTCAGCACTAATGTGATCAGTATTATCTCTTTTAAATATAAAATCAACGTGTCAGAATCAACGATTTGTAGGTAGTCGGACTGGCCTTGAATATATCCGATTTCTGACACGGTATGTGGTTTTTTAAACAGATTTTTTATTACATAAACTTTGTTTACTAAACCATTAAATATACCAAACCACCCATTACTAAACTTAAAAAGTCTTTTAGGGGATAGAATGCAAAACCGTTTGGCCCATAAGTAAACGACGTTTGGCCTATACACCTCACTCATCATACGCAAACTATCTCTCGTGTAAAAGAAAGAGATGCACCATAGACATTTCGGTGATCCGCTCTTCATACAAACTGAGGTTCCGATGACGTCAGAATTCTTTCGACCATTCATGAAGCGTTTGTAGTGCGTGGCTTTTTGATTGATTTTTAAGAAGGTTTAATTAATTCTAAGAATAACAATATAGAAACATATTTATATATTTAGAATCGATATTTTTTGGTCTACATGAACATATTTTTTATAAGTCAAAATATTTTTCACTCAACTTCCTTATTTGTGCAATTGATTTATCCTGTAAAAATCAAACCCTGTCTATGTTTAAAAATGTGCAAACTCACATAATAAACGAATGATCGGAGAGGCATCGAGAGTAGGTCGAGATAAAACTCTGTGGCGTTCTCAGCTTCGTTGCGCAATAGCGAAACGAACGCGGTGGCGTTTTACAACTCTAACAGTCAAAATTCTAAGAATTTCATCTCAGTTCGTAGAATTGAGATGAACAAAGGACTGAGATGGGCAGACTCCCGTCTCTGGACCCTTTAAATACGGCTGTTAGACCGCCAGATCGGCAGAGCTCCAGATCTCATCACCACAACAACATCTCGCCTTCTCTTCTGCCTTCTCCGATCGACCCCTGGACAACTTGGACTTTTCTTCTTGGCCCTGGCCGAACCGCCCTCCCTGAAGACATCGAAAATTACAATTGGTCGATCGCCTTTTTCAAGGCGAAGGTTTCCCCTCTACCTCTACCCCCCTTCCGCCCCCCTTGCCTTCTACCTTTCTCCCTACATTTACCCAATTTTCCTGAAATCTCCCCACTTTTCCCTCTCCCTACATTTTTTCCCCACTTTCTCCCTAGGTGTCGAAGCGGCCAGCCGGCAACTTCCCACTTCATCGTCTGTGCGGCTGGCGACTACAGTGCCTGTCCCGTACATCCGTACTAGGTATTTCACGTATCTTTTGATTATAATTTTTTATTTATTTTGGTTGGGATTTTTTGCCACAAATCCAAATTTAATGGTGCGCATACTTTGCAAGTCCACGCGTTCACAGATGACGCCAATTTAATTACTTTTTGAGAGTTTTGTCTCAAATGCATACAAACTTTACTTATTTCGAGAAAGGCATGGAAATAAAATATTGGGTTCAACACCGATACGATATGATACGATCCGATTGTAGTACCCCATCCAGGAGCACTCCTGTCCCGGTTAGACCGGTACACCAAGGGGCACTGATTTGTTAGGACTTGGATCACGTGCTCTTGAGGACAGGAGGGAGGTTGGAGTTATGTAGGAAAAATATATAACGCTCAATCCATTCCTTTATTCCTTCTCATCCTAAATTCCGATATTGACTTATTAGGTTGCCATGTTTACGGGTCTTTATTTACGTCTTCCTTCTTCTTGCCTCTTCTCGGCTCTTCTTGGATCTTATTTTGCCTCGTCTTGGATCTTGTCTCTTCTCGGCTCTTCTTGCTTCTTCTTGAATCTTCTATTCTCTTCTTGTCTTGTCTTGGTTTTTCTTGTCTCTTCTTGTCTCTTCTTGTATCTTCTTGCATTTCTTGACTGTCGTTGGCTCTTCTTGGCTTTCCTTTTTGTCTCTTCTTTATTTTTATTATTTCTTCTTGTCTCTTTTGGGATCTTCTAGTCTCTTCTCGAATTTTCTCTTCTTGGCTCTTGTTGCTTCTTCTTGAAATTCTCGTCTCTTCTTGTTAATTTTTGTCTCTTCTTGTCTTTTCTGGCCTCTGCTTGTTTTGTCTTGTCTCTGATTATCTGTTCTTGCTGCTTCTACTATATTGGGTTCAATCATAGATACAATATTGTATTTGTAGGCCTTTCTTGGAAGAATTGAGTTTGTTAAATCAGAAAACTATTTATTCATATTATATAAATACGGGCGAACAAAAAATTCATTTTAATATTTTAAAGCGTAATTTGCAAAAAGGTTTTTCCCTAAAATAATTAAAGGTAAATTTTGGATAGGGCCTGACACGCTTATTACGAATAATTTTTAGAAAAAAACTTTATATTCGCCTTAATTACTATAAAAGGAAACTTTTTGCATTTCGGGCGGCGGAAAATTATGCATTTTAATTTTCAATTGCGTAAAATCAAAATTCACTACGCGAACCGATCGGCGACTGTCAGCGGCCATTGGATACGTCACTGTTATGTTGGTATCCCTGATACATTGCAAAGAACTAAATACTACTGTGACAACTTCGTGGGGTACATGAAAACACGGTTAAACTACGAAAGCTGCATGTCGTCATAATTTAAAAAAAACATCCCAGGTTTTGAATGGTTTGTTTGGCAAAGCAGGGTTTGTCTAGCGGGTTTGTGTTATTATGATTTTTCATAATAACGCGCGTCTTCTTGTATGTAACGAAGATGGCTACGGTCGTATTTAGCTCTTGTTAATGCATCAGGGATACCAACATAACAGTGACGTACCTAATGGCCGCTGAGAGTCGCCGATCGGTTCGTGAAGTGAATTTTAATTTACGCAATTGAAAATTAAAATGCATAATTTTCCGCCGCCCGAAATGCAAAAAGTTTCCTTTTATAATAATTAAGGCGAATCTAAAGTTTTTTTCTAAAAATTATTCATAATAAGCGTGTCAGGCCCTATCCAAAAATTACCTAATTAAATTAGCGACATCTATGAAAGAGCAGATAATTAATTGTTTTAATTCGGCGTATAAATCTTTGTTACAGTAAAATTTGATAAGACATTCTAGTTGAATATTACAACTTCAATGTTTTCAACGAATTTTAATTTCGCTTAAAGTGTATAAAAAAATGTAAAATTCCAGTTTAAACCTCTGAAAAAGTTGAATAAGGACAATAAAAACTGAACGGCGGAGCAATCAACGTAATAGTCTCAACACGCCAGGGAAAATTATTATTTTCATTATAAACCCGTCCGTGAGAGTTGGGATTTCCTCGCTCCACCTCTCTTCACCTCGTCACTAGTCAGAACTCGGTGTTGCCAGTTGCCAGTTGCCATAATAATTCAACCTACGCTTACGTCATTAATCGTTATAAACAGTGCGGTGTTGTTTTTATGGGCGGCGAGGGTGTAATTTCAAAAGTACAAAGTTAGACTAACATAACATGTAACGAAATATTGTTAAAACATTCGCAAAGTGCTTGCGCTTAGCACATTTCATTACAGATTTGTTCACGTGTAACAAGAACGGTTCCATTACAACACAGTGGTACTTCAACACTTTTGAAATCATTAAAAGTTATGAAAGAAAAAACATAGCTCGTAACGTATTTAACTTAGTTTTTTCATTTGTGTTGAAGTGTCACTTTGTTGATTTTCCGGTCGCCAACAAGAACAAAGAATGAGGAAGAGGCAAGGTAAAATGACGGGCACACGTAGCGCGCCGAATACCCGCCATTTAAATTGGTTGTGTTATGTTTTGTAGACAAATAAAACTTTGTTGCGAGGTTGTAATGGTGATTCATGCTAATGTAATAACATCGGTTTGTATGTAAAAAAAAATAACTAACAAATAATTCACTCACTATTGTAAAAAGGAGGCATTTTGTTGACTGCATTTAATTTTAGAATTTCGAACAAATTACAAGTTCATTTTACAAGTTTCTATGAAATGTAAAACAGGCACAGCAAAGAAAGTCTACTCAAAGCCAGGCATGCGATCGTACCGTAACGTCAAGAAACTGCCTCAAAAGCAAAAGAATCAAAACATACGTTAAACAACCTTATTTCCTCCGACAAATGCTGAATTTGACAGTTTGACAGAGTGATCCGGCTTGTAGGCAAACTTGCATGCTAAAAAGGGAAAAAATTCGGTTTAGTGGCGAAATTCCTAAAAAATCAAACTAATTATTTTTATACTAACTATGGGCCAGGGAATCCGAATCTGAAAGAATTAGGCGGCGGCAAGCAATATTAACTGAATTACACGACTTTTAAATTTTCCATACACACATACGAAAACAGCCATTTTAAAAGCATTTTGACACATGAAAACCATAGAAACCATAGAAAAACAACAATTTAAGTGTGGCCATTAAACAATAATATCATCGAACATACCTTATAAGTCAAATAACCTAATCTAACCTAACCTAACCTAACCTAAAATAACCTAACCTAACCTAACCCAACATGGTTTGTGCCCCTTTATACCGCCTGCTCGCGTCAATTTAAAAAAAACATCCCAGTTTTCAAGTAATTTAGCGGCTACGCTAGGTTTGTGTAACATGGTTTGTGCCCCTTTATACCGCCTGCTCGCGTCAATTTAAAAAAACATCCCAGTTTTCAAGTAGTTTAGCGGCTACGCAAGGTTTGTGTCACATGGTTTGTGCCCCTTTATACCGCCTGCTCGCGTCAATTTAAAAAAAACATCCCAGTTTTCAAGTAGTTTAGCGGCTACGCAAGGTTTGTGTCACATGGTTTGTGCCCCTTTATACCGCCTGCTCGCGTCAATTTAAAAAAACATCCCAGTTTTCAAGTAGTTTAGCGGCTACGCTAGGTTTAGGTAGCATGGTTTGTGATACAAAAGTGAGTAAAATTTATAAAAAGTAAGTACTTAAATTATAAACATGTTATTTTACGTTATTGATATTACTGCTTAATGGCAACACTTAATTTTATGGTTTCTATGGTTTTCATGTGTCAAAATGCTTTTAAAATGGCTGTTTTCGTATGTGTGTATTGAAAATTTAAAAGTCGTATAATTCATTTAATATTGCTTGCCGCCGCCTAATTCTTTCAGATTCGGATTCCTCGGCCCAAAGTTAGTATAAAAATAACTAGTTTGATTTTCTAGAAATCAGAATGCTTCCAAAATGGCCATTTTCCTATGTGTGTAAAACAAATTTTTAAAGTCGTATAATTCAGTTAATATTGCTTGCCGCCGCCTAATTCTTTCAGATTCGTATTCCCCGGCCCATAGTTAGTATAAAAATAATTAGTTTGTATTTTTAGGAATTTCGCCACTAAACCGAACTTTAGCCCTAAAAAGTTACAATTTCATTGAATTTGAAACGAAACTTGCAAACTCAAAACAAATAGGAAAAAAAACAAAAATATGAAAAACAAATAGCAACAATAATTAACTAAAGATGACAATCTTCTTTATAATACTTAGTTGTATTTTGTATTACGGCATTCTGTCTGACATTAATTTAGTTTGGCGTATAACGTGAATCCGGTCCGCAAACACAAAAGGTAAAGTTGTTATTCGAAATAGTTTTCAAGGCTTCATTTCAGTAACCCGACGTAGCCAGTAGCCACACCTTCTAAATTAATTTTCATCAACTTATAATGCGATGGATGCAGAGCGAAAATACGAGAATAAAAGTGAAGAATTTTTAATTTATTATATTTTAAAATAATATTGTTTGAAGAGGAGTGGCTGCAACGCATAGTTTTTCGTTTCATACAAGCTAGACGGAAAAACTCTTAGATAATAATGAAGTTTTGGAACCCTCTTGTGGGGAGTACTTAATCCGAAATTATTGAAAATTTGGGTTATTTTATTTATTTGAGTTTTAAACTATAATATCCAGGGAGTAACGGCACGTACCTGAAGGATTTTAACCAGCGATTCACGAGCATATATATATATATATATATAGTAAAAAATGATGTAGATGGATTTTGGCGCAGACGTTATAACAATGAGCTATATACACTGTTTAAGGATTTAAACGTTACAAAATTTATAAAACTGGGAAGACTTTGGTGGCTGGGTCATGTAGAGAGAATGACCGAGCATCGATTCAATTTAATTTATTCATTTTAAAACATTAAAAAAATTTAATTTTTAAAAGATAAAAAATTAAGATTTAAACAGATTTCAGCAATTTTACATCAATGAAGCACAATCACACTAACATCAATAAAACTTGTCGTCTGAATTGTGCTTCATTGATGTTAAACATATCGATATTCGAAGTAATTCTATTTAACAACAAGACAGCTCTCCCGACTGGCATAACCATTGGCAAGTTAGTTTTGCAGGTGACGGAGATAACCATCGGGAACATAGAAACTAACGGTCTCCATGATAGCCGAGTTTTCGAACCATCCACGAATCAGTCTGAAGAAATGTGTTACAATGAGCACATCCATTCTGACCCGTAGATGGTTCATACCAAGCAAATTCATATTATTTTATCAAATTCGCGTCCATTTCCTTATAATAATATGTATGCGAGATACTGAAACGTAGATTTCTAAACATAGATAAATATACAAGTTATGAATCAGAGATTACAAGCATTTGACCATTTCAAGTGTGCATCTTAGTTGAGTTAGTAGAGTGCTTTAATGCAAGTGTGCATCTTAGTTGAGTTAGTAGAGTGCTTTAATGCAAGTGTGCATCTTAGTTGAGTTAGTAGAGTGCTTTAATGCAAGTGTGCATCTTAGTTGAGTTAGTAGAGTGCTTTAATGCAAGTGTGCATCTTAGTTGAGTTAGTAGAGTGCTTTAATGCAAGTGTGCATCTTAGTTGAGTTAGTAGAGTGCTTTAATGCAAGTGTGCATCTTAGTTGAGTTAGTAGAGTGCTTTAATGCAAGTGTGCATCTTAGTTGAGTTAGTAGAGTGCTTTAATGATCAGAACGAGGCTTTAGTTTACCGTTTACAGAAATACACATTTCCACTTTGATTGCATCACATAAAGCGACAGTGAAGCAGGTAGCAGGCAGAAGGCAGCAGGCTGGTTTAACTATATAACGTGTTACATTTTCAAACTCTGCCCAGCATGGCCTTTTCGGTGACTATTTGCGTGGTTGGCATTTTTCACAAATATCTTCACGAGTTCATTAGTACTTGTGAAATGCGTTTAACCCCTCAGACCTCTGGCGTATTGACCGTATATTTCTTAAAAATGCTGTCAGAGGGTCAAAGAATTTTTGCGTATTTCCGCATTGCAAATAAATGGAAAATTTCTTGCCAACACTAAAAACTGTCCTTAAAAGGTAATAAAATACGCTTTCAAAATTTATTATTACACATAAATGTGTAATTTGTTAAATATTAAATTATTTAATGCACACATTTAGTTAGAAGTTTTAACAACGTTCTAAAATTAAAGATAAACGAAAAGAAGAAACTTACATTGTATTAAACAAATGTATTTTAAACATTTCTTTCACCTTACTGTTTTGTTCTTATATAAAAATAATTCACAAATTTTCATACATTTTTCTCAAATTGCGGTCGGAACCTTTGGTTTCATAGAGGCGTATATTTTAATTGTTCTGTGAATAACTTATAGATTTGAATATAAAGCGCGATGTTTTCTCTTTCTAACGCCGTTGAAATTATATTTCTCACTATGACAGTAAGGGAGACACAACTATTTACATGAGACCACACGTGCAGTTCCCGAAAGCGAACAAATTGACTCTACGGGCAATAACTTTTTGTTCGCAAAACCGAACAAATTAGCCTGAAGGGTTAATGAGTACACGTGCTCTGATATATTGGGTATTTCTTTTTCACATTGATATGATCAATATTATAGAAACAATTATTAAATATCGCCGTTACTTCAAATGCAAATTGTAGTATATGTATACATAGGACTATATATGTAGTTTCAACATCCTTCAACTGATGTCTTTAGTATATGTAAATAGTAATAAGTAGTTTTGAGGTGTCTCAAAAGATGTCAGTTAAGTAATACCTTAGAAGAGCTACGACTATCGTCGTTCGCGTGTAATGCACGAATAGTTACGGAAATAGCCGATGATACACGAGACAGCTGGGCTTCCTCAGTGTCGGCTTCTCTGGCTTCAGAATTACTCAAGAGCATCCAATAGAACTGGCGTCTGGTCCAGTTAAATATACATTGTATACCTCACGATAACGTGGGGAACTTAAACTTGCATATACCTGACGATCTCCTCACTTAGAGCTGCTTTGTAATTATTGAATACGTCACCTACTTATACATTGGCTCTATAAAATGTGTGTAAATGTACGTGTGTGTGCGTGTGTGTGTGTTGATGTATATATGTGTGCGCATGCGAATTTACATGTATGCATACATACACTGTAGAGTAAATATATTATATATGCACACATGAACGCAAATGTGTGTGTATATATTTACTAATATTTGATTTTAATCCTCCTTGTTTTATGTACCTACCTGTTATTTGATTTATTATTATGTATTACAACTTATAGTCAAAGTCAAAGAATGTTAAGATGAATGGTGTGCTCATGTATAGTTGGAATCCCCGCTATAACCATATTGAAGATGTGAAAAAGATATAAACGCCTATCTCAACACAGGTATACCCTAGCGAGACAGGCATCGAATAATATACTGTAAACATCCCTTATATAGATCAATAAATAAATAAAATTTAAAAAATTAATGTAATAATTATAATGTGATGTATTCTGTTGGCGAGCCAATAAATAAATTTAAATAAAGTAACTGGTAATATCAACGAACCTCGATGTTTTTTGGAGATTCCCGAACATTTTTCAAATGTAATATTAAACCCTGGATTGGAAAAAATTACACACATAAAGAAAGTTTTAGTGTTGCCTTTGTTAATATCATGAAATGCTGCATTGGTGTGTTAAATGGAAAGGCGACTATTTGGAGGTGGGTTTAACTTCCACCTCTTCACCAGGTGCAGGGGGGGGGGTTAGGGTGGTTGGTTGGGCAGGAGAGGCAAGAAGTGGAGAAAAACAACAAACGCCACTAATTTAATAAAGGTGTTCTGCAGAGAAACTAATCCAGCAACTGCAAATAATGAGAATTTATAGCACGTGCTCCCGGGAGAAGGTGAAAAACGGTTCCGGGAAAGATGTGGAACCTTTTTTATTAAGGATCGTGTTTAGGTTCCCATATATTATGTTACTATATGTGAATTTTGTCCTGTGAAGGTAAATTTGGGAGTGGGTTAATTCTATTATATTTACCTACCTGCATACATATACCAGTTTGATCAAAAAGTTTTAAGACCGGCAACCGTGTGAAGATGTCAGTGACCAGATCGGAATTTTTTTATTTTGTTAATTTATCACATCTGTAATTGACACTTCCCTTCTAATTTCAGCGTCATAGTTTGACGTTTGTAAAAGTAACGTTGCATCGAGTACCTCTACCTTTCTGCGTGTTTTCGATTTTTTACAAGACTGAAAATGGCATCATTTTTCCATGACAATAACGCGCCGTCGCACAATGCGATCCTTATCCATGAGTTTTTGACCAAAAATAACAATCTGCCATAAATAAATAAAAATCAGTCATATAATTCAAAAGAAACGTATCTTGCATTTCTCATGTTTTAAAAAAACGTAGTCTGAATTTTTTTTACGAATTTTCAATTTTTGTCAAAAATTAAACAATTGCAAAATACGGATAGTCAGCTCATTTGGAAATGGTTCTAACATTCATTTTTTCAAACATGATCTTTGAATGCCAGGCATTTCTTTTGCTCATTTCTATACCCAAAATAATTTTCAGAGCCATCTGTGTTGTATTTTCTTAGATATAAGTATGATAAAGTTCTAACATCAAGCATTTTAAATAATCACTTATTTTACAAGGTTCTAACATTACTTACACTCTATACAGGTTGATCGTTATTACGAGGGGCATCAGGGTTCTACTTCGCCTTACCATGTTCTAAGGTTTTAAAGTTTGCAAAGACGAATTTTCGCAATCTATTTAATAATTTTTAATTTTGAGGTTCAATATTGGGTAAAGAATTTTAGTTTATCATCTTTTAATGGAAAATGTTTAAATAGAACGTGGCCCTGACTGGAATTTGCTTTAGGGAAATGTAATAAGAACCTTATATGATGAATTATTTTAGATGCATATGGTTCTATTTGCATTTTTGGGTATGTTCTAAAATGGTAAATATAGGTACATTATGTTTAAATATTTTCCCTTAAAATATGTTCAATTAAAATACTTTACAAAAGATTCAACCTCAACATCGGAAATTATTAAATTGATTATAAGAAATCGTCTTTGCAAACTTTGACACCTCGTATCTCAGAATAATGTAAAGTGAAGATAGAACCCTGACAAAATGAAGTAATGAGATGTTGATAAATTCGACTGCACCAAGGAAGACTGCAGTAACTCAAAATTTGGTGTTTTTGAGTTAGTTACATTTTCGGGTTTCATAAATTTTTATCTACCTGCCAAGAAGACATTTGGAGCTCTAACAGTTATACACCGTGAGAAAAACCACTTTAAAAATAGTTGTAAGTCACAAAGTCATTAGTTTTCCATGTAATAAAGAAGTAAGTTGAGTTACTGCGCTTTTAATCGGAATTTTTTTTGGTGTATGGTTGTAAGTCAGACTTACTTCATTTTTCCATGGAGAAATATCGATATTATCATTTGAATTGCCATTGACAGTTAATGTTACAGTCATTGTGGTTTGCCTATTGTAGTGATAAAATTAAAAATATAAAGAGAATTGTGCCGTTGAAATGTTGAACATGAGAATATCCAATAGGGCAGTCAAAATAATAGCTAATGGTAAAGCATTATCGTCTACAATGCAGTCTGGTAAGTCTAAACATATCTCAGACATAACTTAAAATTTAATCTATTTAAAACAAAATTCTAATGCCCCGAAAATTGGCTTGAGAATTCTTATTTTGTACATATTGTTTAGATAGCTTATAATATATTATTGTTATAATATATATATATTATTACAGAGTCTAGTTCTGATTACTTATTGGGTCCCTGCGGAGATCAGCAAGATTTTAGTGGAGTGAACTCTGATGACGGTTGGAAGCCTGCTGCATGTAATAATTCAAGACCTATAGAATTTGGGTTTTGTAGACCAATCTCCCCTGATTTCATGTTGTTTTTTAATGAGGAAACAAGATTGTTCTATCATGCTACTAAAACAACTGATAATGTATATTCTGAGCACTCACGAGCACAAATGATTACATTTTCAAATGCTTCAAATGAATAGAAATGTTTTTCCTCAAAATATATTCGGTGATGTAAAATGGGATCAGATTGAAAATCAAACTGCCGCTTTAAATGTAAGAATACTTTGCACGAAAAATCGTGGAAAAAAATATTCAAGTCATGCCATGCAGTGGAATTTTATTTGTCAACACGTGGAATTAGTGCCGAAACAAATTACGGCTACAAACCGTAACAACTCCAGGCGTGGAATTTCGCAAGAATATTATTTAAATATAAATCAGAGTAATACACAACGTGTTTGCTAAACAATGTTTTTGCAAACATTGGGGATCTCTAATAGAATGATAGCTACTACATGAGGAAAAATTGACGAAGGAGGTGCAGTGATGCTTGATCAGCGTGGGCTACATCTCACAAGATCTAATAAAATTCTACCTGAATTCAAAGATTCGGTACACGAACACTTCCGAGCCTTTCCTGTAGTGGATACACACTAAACCAGGAAATCGTCGAAGAAGCTTTACCTATAAAGAGATCTGAGCATTTAGAAAATGTACAGGCTGTATCTAGATTGGCAGAAAGAAAGAAGCATCAAAACATCTGCTACTTTGAGACACTGCTTTTGATTTCCATTATAATTATGCTAAAAAAGACCAGTGTGAGAAATTTATAATAGCCACTGACAAAGAAAAAGTACTGTTTAAATATGCTTATGAAACACACCGGAAAAATAAAGTTCAGGGCAGGGTCTTAAAAGACTCGGATAAACAGAACGCTGGAATCAATTCGCAGCTATGCGTAGCAGTATTTGACTTGCAAAAGGTTCTATAGACACCTCATTCAGTGAGTAGTTTTACTACAAAAGAGAAGTATGCAACATACAATTTTACCATTTATGATATAAGAAAGAAACAGGGCCACTGCTTTATTTGGCAAAAATCAAAAAGAAAAAGATATGCCAATGAAATTGCTACATGTTTACTAAAAATTTTAACTTCAGTTCAACAAAAGAGTATAAATAAGTAAAGTTATATTCTATTCCGATAATTGCAGTGGACAAAACCGAAACCGATATGTGTTTTCCATGTTAGAATATGCCGCACGAAACCTCAAAATTGATGAAAGCATCGTTTTATGGAGAAAGGACACACTAAAAATGAGGGTGATTCTATGCATGCCACAATAGAAAATGCAAGGAAAGAGAAAACTATTTACTTGCCTGAACAATGGGTATGCTGATTCGATGTGCGAAAGTGGTAGTTTTTCTGTATGAAATTAACGAAATGAGCTATGAAGACTTTTTGGATTTCATGTCGCTCATTTCAATGCAGTTCCAATGAAATGGAACAAAATACGTGATGTATCTGCGATATACATATTGCACTGGAAGTTTCTCTAAGGTATGGTTACATGGAAGAACCCATAAGCGTAATTTTATAAAAACGGACAAGAGGCAGACGACTGGACAGATTAGTTCAACCTATTACTGTGTATAATCAAAAATAAAACATCGATAAACTTAAACAAGGTCTGCTAGCATTATGCAACAGCGTACTGATTCCAAAGACTTACCATAATTTCTATCTTTCACAAAATTTTTCCATTGAAGAAACCGCCACTGGACATTCTAATGTCAGGGATGGGGTGTCTGATGATTCAAAAAGCGAATGAAACTTTATAATGTTCTTTTCCTTCTTTAATTTTATGAAATGACTTAAGAATCTCTTCTGTTTTACGCAAGTAACAGTTTCTAAACAAAAATATTATTTTTTCAGTTGATCGAACTAAAAATGTTTTTTACAATGTTGTTTATAACACTGAGACACCATAAATATTGAAAAACTCTCAACTGTGTATTCTTAATGTCTATGAATGATGTTTTTTTGCTGTTAAAATAAAGCAGCTCGTCGTAACTTCTATAATTTGTTTAATTTTTCCCTGTAACAAAGAAGTAGCTCAACATACTACCTATTGATATTATACAAACTCCGAGGAAAAGAGTAGTAAGTCACAAAACCCTAAAAATTAGTACAAATTCGAGGAAAATACTAAGAAAATATTAAGTAGTTAGAAATAGTATTAACAAGAGAAACTCATTCAATTTAAATAAAATTCAAAACCCTCATCTAAGATTTGGCAGAAATTTTTTAACTTTAAAATCGCTCTCCTGCAAAATGACAAAAAGTGAGTTACTGCAGTCTTACTTAGAGCAGTCGAATTGATGTATTTTTTTAAATATAATGTCATCCAATTGTGAATTTTAGAAAAAAGCGTGAGTAAAAAAGAAGTAATGAGATGTTGATAAATTGAGGTATTTTTTTAAATATAATATCATCCAATTGTGAATTTCAGAAAAAATGCTTGAGTATTTGCGTAGAATGCATTGTCAACGACAACGAGTCTATCTACAGAGTTTTTGCTCGATCGGATGTCAAGAAGTAGGTTAATTTTCTCTTCCAAGATTTGCATTTATTCATTCACGAAAACAAAATCGAAATTTAAATAGATCTATTTAAAAAGTCGGTGCGCTGAAGCGGCCAGGCAGATTTTTTCCGTCTAGCATAAAATAAATAGTAATAAAACTTGTACTAGTAATAATATTTACTATAAAGCGGAAACTGTTTGATTCAGAAGCAACATAAAAAACTATTTGGCGTTACGAAATTAGCACAGCTTTTCCTCTCACGAATTTGTAGTTGAACGCATCGTCACCAGGTGGCCACATCATTTCCACAATATCTAGGTAGCATTAAAATATCAATTTGACTGTTGATAAATAGGAAAAAAATCAATTTTAATGACATGAAACAATTGTTTGTACATATCTATGAAATTTATTTAATTTATTACGATCGACCGGTTTCGCTTAACAAAAGCGGCACCAGGGAACAAATTAAAATAATAAAAAAATTAATTTGTGTGTTTACATATACATATTGAGTGAGACTAAATGTAACGTAGAATAAAGGAACAGTGAGATAGCATGAAATTAAAATATTACATAGATGAATTACATGTAATACAAAACAAGGTAATAAAAAAAAACTATTTAACTACAAGCCCAGAACATCCACAAAAAAATTACATATGGAAACAAAACTTATTAACATTAATAAAACTATATGCATCCGATACATGTCTCCTTATTTACAAAATAAACAATAAATTAGTACATACAAATATAGAATTCATTAAAACATCCTAAGTACACAAACACTTTACACGACAACATACATTCAAACACCATCCACACTAACTATGGTAAACAATCCATTGGTTACGAGGGGGGCAACTTATATAATTGCCTCCCAAACGACAATAAAAATTATTAATATTTATTCTACATAAACAAAATAATGAAATAGAATAGCGCTGCATCGAAATATTTAGTTGAATAAAAATCTAAAAAATAAAATAAAAATGTATCAGAGAGCAAAGACAGATATTGTGTAGGTACAAAATGGGATACCGTATTATATTGAAAGATACAAATCTTCAGCAGAAAAGATTTAATTTATAGAACTCCATTATAATTTTATTTTATTTACAAGATTTGCGTGTTCGATTCCTCGGCTGGCTAAGTCCTCCATCACAACACAAGCAATATTTTCAGCTTTCTGTGGTGGTAGTAGGAGATTTTCAAACATTGTTGGGTTATTCGTAACCCGGGAATGTTTGTCTTTGGTTTAAAAAAAAAAAAAAATCTTTTATGTATTCAATAGTATTTCTGCTATGTAATTATCATTACGCTTGACAGCTGTTTCGCCTTCTAAAGGCGTTATCAAAATGTAAATAATTTTCACAATAATTACACACCATAAATTGTTCATATGTAAACTGTTTTTTAAATTAAATTTATTTAATATGCTCGTAAAAGAAAGAATAAAACAAATTGATTAAGTAATAATGGGAATGTTACGTTTATTTATAAATACTAGCAGACCCGGCGACACGTTGCTGTGACTAACGAAACCTTTATAACCAACGCCATCTGTTAAATCAAATCCACAGCGCAAATACAGCGTGAGCGATTTCATTTTATACTTAGTCTAGATAAAGATACCTAATTACTATTGACAGAAAATAACTAATTCACGAACGGAGCCGGGTATAAAACTGGCATACTTTTAGTCTTAGAGCAACACTATTGTTACTCTAAGCTTTTAGTACACACCGTTGCATTGCCTCCATTTCGTATTCATCTCCTGTCGGAAGTTTGACAAAATAATCCATATCAAAAGATGAAGTCAGTATGTGGGTGTATACTGGTGCCTACACCGCCTACCTACCAGATAACTTGGTGAAGATTCTTCTCCGGGGAGATATTTTCAGATTTATTTGTAAGCGGAAGTTTGATTTGTACATTGCTGTGTTTGCACAATTTCCTACCTCGCCGTGTACCGGCTTATCCTGCATCTAAGCCGACATGAGCATGAGCAGTGAGCACAGACTAGGTTGCTATTCGACCAGCTTACTATTATAGAGATACAGTACTTACACTTACTACCAATGAGTTGGTGACTCGACAGTTGACCCCCGGCAGTTAGTTGGCCCCCCAAAATTATAAGAATTATAATTTTTTTTGCATTATTCACCAATTTTAAACCTAAAATCGACTTCAAAAATATCTTTAATAACTAGTTGATATAGGTATCAAACGAATTTATTTACAGGGTTAACTTTTAGTACCGCTGGTATATTTTTAATAATAAGTTGGTAAATAAACGAATTTATTTACAGAGTTAGCTTTAAGTACTACTGGTATACATTGTGACGGCTTTCGTGGTTGAGGGGTACGGCTCTTGACTAATAGTGATCCGGAGGTCGCGGGTTCAAATCCCAGCGTGCGCAAGTAAATTTTATTATATTGATTTGTGGAAATTCACAATTTAATAATTAAAAATAACATAAGGTATATTTGCGGTACGTTTCAGAGTGGAAGATACTCTCAGCATCGCTCTGGTGTAAGACCACCAATCAAAATTGAAACGTTGCTTGAAATGGCTTTAGCCGTGTTTGGTGAGTAGATCTGAATAGCCAGGTACTTCCCCACCTTCCTCTTCCTCATCTCCTTCCCCTACCCACAACCTTCAGCCTCACAACATACCCCAATTGGGGATGCCAAAGTCTCACTGGCTCCAGGCGGTTGGGAGTACCTGGGACTCTTGTGCGGTGATCACAATAAAAAGTATATATGTACATAGATAAGCAGTTTTATCCTTGATGCAATTGAGTGAAAATATGTTTTATACTTTTTTTACTCAACGGTACATCGTCTCTCGACGGTACCCTTCGTTACGTTTTGTGTCAGTAAGTATATTCACTGTTTTCTCGTATTTTCCCTAAACCGACTGCATATTGTAGATAAGTATTCCGGGGGACCAACTATCGGGGGATCAACTCGAATGAAACGCCAGAAAAAAAAATTCTGGCGGAAGATCAAAGGCAGTATTGAATATTTTTTAGTTTCACCATTAGGAACTACTAAGATGTTTATATGCTACTTCTGCAGCATACTGTATCTACTAGGTGCCCGTGTATATTAGCTGATATTCATGCAGTCTACTTTACCTGCCGTACAGACCCAGCTCTGCCTGTATGTACTCCATGACCAGAACCTAGTTCTATACTCTATAGCAGGCTGTTACTTCTGCAACCTACTGTTGTAGAGTAGTATAATAGACATTTCTACCTTTATGAAGTAGAGTAGGCTGCAACTTCTGCAAAATACCATAGAGCAGCGGTCGGCAATTAGTTTTGGAGCGGGCCACGCGACCGTCGACGTCAGTCGTGCACGTTCGAGCCTGATCAGTCAGTGCGCTTTGACTGCCCGTATGATTGCTCGTCATGTTTGTGCTTCGTGTCGTGACTAGCAGCATCATAGAGTGCAACCTAATCTGAAGTACCTTTTTCTCTTCAACGCTCTACCCCCTTTGTATAAAAAGGGTAAGACAGAAACCATGGAATAAGCGCAGCAGACGAAAAAAATTAAGTTAACATCGTATGTTTTGAAATATCAAAACGGACATGTTGGTAGTGTGATGGTTATTGGTTCCTATGGTTATTGGTTAGGTGCGGGTTCTTAAAAGCCTACATTTATGTTTTCTTCATAAGAACTAGACATGAAAAAAAGAATATTATTGTAACTGATGGTGCGCCAATTAGGGTGGACAGGAATAATGAAAAATAGAAGAAATGTTTTAGAAGGGACAGATAATGACTGCGAGATCTGGTCATTTATCAACAGACTTTCTTTTTTTACATTAGTTCCACACAGGAGGCCCTGAGGAAAATAATTCCCTTCAGGGCCTAGGTCATCTTTTGGGATGCTGTGTGGAAGGTCTTTTAAGGAAAGGAAGTTCTGGGAAAAAAAAGATACGAGGGGTGGATAGGAATCTGGGGATCAGTGTGTCCAGGAGTGACGGACTTACGAATCCATCCCTTTTACTGCGGTACAAAACTATCTTCCGAGATAGTACCTACGTACGACTGGAGAAGTCAAAGGGCCAACGCAACCATTCTCTCCCAATCCGGCCTGCCACGCAGCTGGTGGGCAGACACATTCGCCGCTAAGATCTGGACAAACCTCACCCATGAACCCTGCTAAGTCACCAAACTTAACGAATCACTTGGGGTGGTCTAAGGCAGAGATGTTGGTTATCCAATAAATGGTTTCCGGAGCGGCGGTACCCATACCCGTCTCCCTAATTTAAATCTTCTGTCCCCGAGGGCCAGAAGGGAGCTTTCGCGGGCCAGATCTGGCTCGCGGGCCGCAAATTGCCAATCGCTGCTATGGAGTACAATGAATCTAGCTGGCTATGTGTTTGGTGTATACGCGGTGGATGCAAGTTATCGCTGCACTGTGCAGAAACGGGTTTCCACGAAGTAAACGGAGCGAATATTCCGCCAGGGAGGGATGGATGCGCCGCGGCCGATTCGATAGCGGAAAAATTGTTTTACGTGTGCAATTTCCTGTGACGTATTAGGGTGCCCAACCGACCCCCAGCAAAAATGAGACTCCCTACTAACGAATTTGTGACGTGAAGCTTGCTTTCAAATTTATATGTCTGTTGTCTTTAAAACTAGACATACATATTTTCTCAGCAAATAATTTTTTAAAATTTGTTATATTGCAATTTGTCTACTTTTTTATAGCTCCTTCGCTCATGATAGAAATGATGCCTTTAATTGAAATAATTGCGTTGATCTTGAAATTCCAGACGGAAAAATGTCAACTAATATACGGTCTCCATTTTACGGTCTCCATTTTACGTAGCCAGGCACTCTTAATTGAAATAATTGCGTTGATCTTGAAATTCCAGACGGAAAAATGTCAACTAATATATTTTTTACGGTCTCCATTTTACGTAGCCAGGCACTCTTAATTGAAATAATTGCGTTGATCTTGAAATTCCAGACGGAAAAATGTCAACTAATATATTTTTTACGGTCTCCATTTTACGTAGCCAGGCACTCTTAATTGAAATAATTGCGTTGATCTTGAAATTTCAGACGGAAAAATGTCAACTAATATATTTTTACGGTCTCCATTTTACGTAGCCAGGCACTCGAACAGCTAAATTCGAAGCTCGCGAGTTCAAATCTTGGCGTGTACAAATACATTTTCTTTAATTAATTAGTACTATTTCACAATTGATTCAATTAAAATAAAATATAGCATATTTGCGGCACGTTCCAGGGTGGAAGATACTCTCAGTATAGCCCAGGTGTAAGACAACCTTTCAGAAATAACACGTTGCTTGAAATGGCTTTAGTCGGGTTTGGTCAGATCTCAATAGATTCTGGAATATACCTTCCTCTCCTCCATCTCCTTCTCCTCCTCATTACCTTCAGCCACACAACATACCCAAATTGGGAATGCCAAAATCTCACTGGCTTCAGACGGGAGCAGTTGGGACTTTTGTGCGATATTCACATAAAAAAGGAGATCACCATCAAAGAGTTTCATAGAGAATTCTGATAATCAGTTTTTTTTACATTAGATCCACACAAGAGGCCCTGAGGAAAATAATTTGCCTTAGGGGATGCCTTGTGGAGGGTTTTTTAGGGTAGAAAGGAGAAAAGTTCTGGGAAGGAAATAGGTACGAGGATGAGAATCTGAGGCTCAGTTTGTTCAACAGTGACGGACCTACGAATCCCCCGACATCAAGCGGATACGGCTTCAGCTATTTTCATTCTGTTGATAAATGACCAGATCTCGCAGGCATTATTTATCTGTCCCTTCTACACCCTCTCTTCCATTTGTCATTTCGTCTTATAACATTTCACCAATAATGGAAATGCAATAGATGCACTTACTCCCGGTGCTTTGACTCTTGAACGGTCATCTAAAATAATCAAATCTAATGACGTCTCTCTCCATTATAAAACTTCATTATTTTGTTGACGATTTAAAAATAGAACAAAACAAAGGAAGTTTATACACGGTGTCCAGAAACTGGTGGTAGGTACAAGCAAAAAACTGGTGAATCAATATTACATAGAAAACACGTAAGACTTTTCCGATTTAAGCATTTCGATATATACAGGGTGTTAAGGAACGTAATTGAAATTCTTTAGCCAGTGATTATTAACGGATTCTTCTCGGAGTAAAAAATGTTATGGAAATTTTGTGGCTTTTTTGAGGTTTTTATGTAAAAAAAATATTATTCTAAATCAAAGAAAAAATATTTTTGCCACCGATCATTCAGCCGAGTAACCGCCCGACCCTTCACCCAGACCCCACCTGTACCAATGCTTAGCAATTTTTAACTTGAAAAAAATATATCCTTACATTTTTGCTCCAAATAATGTCGGCAAATCATTTAAATCAAGTCAATCCCTTAACACCCTGTTTAAATATTTTTTTGCTTTTTTCGACATTTGAAGAGATAAACAACATAAGAGACGGGTCTGACGGGTCTGACGGGACATTTAACAAAAAAAAACACAAGTTACCGACTCGATTACTCGAAAACGAATGGTCAAACATGAAAAAACAGTTGCAACATAAAATCTACTCCAGATGTGATGTAAATTCATGAACTTTGCTCTTGGGTCACTAATTTCCGGATACCACGGATAGACTACACAATCAATGTCAATAAAGCAGGTGTCAATGGAATGTCAGGTGGAATGAATCAATCATGATATCTATGTGTCACAACCAATCCATCAAAAAATGTCTGCAGTTAGAAAATTGGCAGGTGGGTAGAACCATCACACGATACATTTACATTATTTATTTATTATTATTATTATTCATCTTTATTCAATTACAATTGGTGATATTTCTCACTAGGAACTCCTTTTTTGTTTATAATAAAAATACAAATAACAAAACAATATTACGTTTGAAATAAACAGCAATCAGCATCGTCCCATTGGAAATGCATACTTAAAAATTGGTTTTGATAAAATCTTTGATGTTAGATCTGTCTTGGCTGATGATCCAAGACTTGATGTCTGATTTATATTTAAAATAAGTTGTGTTCTGACTATGGCCAGCGAAAGTGTATTGCATAGCTTTTTTGCAAAATATCTTTGGCCAAAAGATGTTTTAGCGAAAGGGATAAATACGAGATTACGACCTTTGGTTCTAGTATCGCGAGCCGTCTGGACATTGTCAAAAGCAGTTCTGTGTTCGAACGTATGCTAGTATGTTTTTGGCATAAAAATAGGTCGGCTACTACCGCAAACTAGTTACAGCATCGTTGGGTTGTGACATTTTTTTAGTTAGTCAAGAGGTAAAAAACATTGTAAACTAATTCATCTGTTCTCGGTTATTGGTTAAATTTACGTATATCATTGTAAATTACATCGAACAAAGCACAACTTCAATTGCCCCCAGTACACATTCAATGCTACAAGGTAAAAGGTGGCATCTGAACAACAGACTTAATTGATTTCCGAACACTGAGGACACTCGACCTTTTAAGGTGGCTTAACTTCGTTAAATTTTGTTGTAGGCTTGTAGGACTATCATCTTTATACCTCTATTGTCCGAACATAAAAAAAAATCAATTACTGATTGTCGCTAAAGGTTGGACCAACTGGCCTTCAACTACTGAGATAAATAAATAAATAAATAAAAATCTATAATGGAACACCTTTCCTTTGTGCACTTACACCACTTTACGCCATTTTATTTTTACAATAGCTCCACACAGAAATCCCTATTCTTCTTTTTTTAACAATTAATTTTAAAGTTGTGGTCACCCCAAAGCATTATATCTGCAAAAGAAAAAAATGGGAAAAAAATGCATATCGGGCACATTTATCGCTTTGGCAAATTCCGAGCAATGAAACAGGAGATACATGCATAACCTAACCTACAATGGTGCAAATACGTACAGTATTTTTTATTTTTACCAAGATTTTAACAAAAAGCCCAATTATCACGTGCAATAATATTTAAGGAGTTAATGAAAAAAATCAATTATTATAAAGGACGAATTGCAATCTCAAAGAATAATAATTAGTACCAGCATATTAAAATATAATATCTCTGAACAGGACAACAGAGATACTTTGCAGGTATGAAAAAAACATTGTGTTCCACTTAAAAACAACAAGCCAAAACCATTACATATGTATACCTACATAGAAAGAACGGGTCTTAGATTAAATTTGCTTAAACAATTAGAAATCATCAACGAACGAATGACCCCAACATAACGCTAATTAATAAAGTAAGGAAAATTATTTATTCCGCACTACATAGTATGTTTACCAAACCTAAAAAATATAATGCACTTACATGATCAATAACGTCATTATAAACTAATCATAAAACCCTAACACTTAGTGCAAGGGAAACAGATTCCGAATCTCAATTAGTGTCCAGCAAATTGGTTTAACCGGTAATAAATCAATTTAGACACTTTAAAAACGTTGGCTTTTAAAATAGTATAAATAGATCGTCTCAATGTGGATTAACCACAGTTTGAAAATGGTCTTGAAAACCGAAACAGCTGTAATAAAAATACATACCAAAATACTTGCAGAACTAGATAATAACATTATTAAATACAATTTTAATTAAATTTAAAAAAAAATGTGTTTAACTACCATAATACCTGCAAAGGAATGTTCATAAGTTTGAAAACACAATCAATAATGTTCAACAATTCCCAGAGCTAGGAGCCGATTTGTGTGTGTTTTGTAGTTAATATTACCTTCGGGTATCATGATTCTTAGTAGAGATGTCGATTTAACCTGCCCTCGAGAGGGTCATAAATCAGACAAGAGAAGCTGGACTACAGAGAGGAGGGAGAGAAATTTCTACCCTCTGCAAATGTAATGGATGAAATTCGTGGCAGACACACAAGCTCTTTGGATCGCGGGTTTAAAACAAAGACAAAAAAATCTGCATTGAGTGCACGTATAATGTACCTACCAATCAATGTGCAGAGACTAAATTTTCGCATTTCCGATAACGCGAATTTTTGCACAAAAATTGAACACTTTGCAAAATTCGCGATTTTTCAGCCGGTAAATGTGATTTTTCATATTTCGTGAAAACACTATGAAAAAACTATAATTACAGCAACGTAGGTATTTCGTTGCAGAAATATAAACATTTCAAAATAAAATAGTTCATCATGAAAAATGACATTGCGAGCGAGTTGATCAATAGCGGCGGGCTGGATCGGAAGAGGTCAGCTGAGGGAGACACACTGACCTCCAAATTACTATCCGGCCTTCATACCTATTTCCCTCCATCCTTTCCTTAAAACACACAGCATTCCCAAAGTGTAACAAATTTTAAGAATTTTACAACTACCAACCCAGATTTTCTATTTTGTAGCAAAATATTACTATTTTAATTAAATAATAAAATAATAATTCTTCATTATTTTAATACCTTCCGTGTCTGAAGTCCGCAGCGTTGCCCTGGGTTTAAGCTGGCTTTTTCAAAATCAGATGATACAGTTAAGTACCTTCGTTTTGTTTTCAAGGTCAAGTGTGCAATATTTCATCTCTCGGAATAAAACAGTAGATTTGTGTAAAAACCAAATCCACGTCACCCGTCCTCCACAGACACTTTTCTTTATATAAAAAGATTGCGTAGGTACTAGGTAGGTACCAAATGTTTATTCTTTTTACATTTTTCTTCAATCTTATATTATTATTTTTAATGTAGCTATAACTTTGTGATTATCCGCTATAAATAAATGAAACAATATTAACTTTTGCCCTGAGGAAGAAACGGTCGTTCTGAAACCGGTCGGCGTAAATAAAATATATAGTGGTTGTTGACGCAACTATACATCTATACCTTCTTTCATCCTACCTATTTTAAAAACCTATTCTGTCTGACAATATGTGCTAATATTATTTACGTGACGATGACTGTACCTGCAATATTGTGTAAGAATAACTGCCAAGGAAGAATCGGTCTGTTACGTGCTATACAATGATCACTACAGTGATCTCTCGGTGCATTCAATATCGACTGTTAGAAGTCTGTTAGGATTTGGAACCAGTGCAATGATCAACTCATATAAGAGTTGATCTCTCAATTATTAATATTGACCATGCTAAAGAAGCCTCTGTTCAGAGATTACCAATCTAGTGATTTCTCAGTGTGTAATTGGAGTTTGTTAAAGGAACTAGTGCAGTTATCACCTCCTTGATACCTCAATTCTTTAATATCGCTTCAAACGGAGACTTGTGCATGTGCTCAGCCAAGTGATTTATCGGTGCGAAAATAACATAACAAGGACGTGCTGTGGAAAATTAAGTTTCACTTCCAGTGTCCACTGTTCACACATCCTCAAAGTTGAGTCACATTGAAACGCCATTTTTTTAATTATTAATCCTAAATTGATTATTACAGGTTACTAGATCGATGACAGTCCAATAACAGAGAAGTATTGTATATTTTATTTGTATTATTTATTTCGTGTTATTTCTTCCATCGTAAAAGCCACAAATAAAATAGGTAGTCAGAAAATAATTGAATACAATAGGTATCTTATATTCCTAAGCCTCTCTCTTCGAACCGCATCGCAAGCGGAATTGCTTTTTTAAAAGTTCAAAACGTTATATTGTTTCTTCTGCCGGGGCCGCTTCTCGTTTCCTAGAAGGTCTGCTGGAATTTTAACAAGGAGACAATAGGAATTCTCGAGCAGGAATACGGAATACCGTGAGGGTGTTCGATTGTTCTCCGCTCTTGCTGGTACTACTATGTTCAGGCAAAGGAATTGTACTAAACTACTTGCTTGTTGGTACTCCGCAATAAATCTAATATAATATTATTTGTATGTTCGTTCATACGTGCCGTGCTGTTGAGAACCAAACTTTTAATGGATAGTTCGAAATTTAATGGCATTTTATTAGATTCTAGCGGAGACACGTAAAAAATCACGGGATAGTCTGAATTCTTGAAAATTCAGTTCCGATTTTGAAACTTATAACTTAAATATTATATTACACGGGATGTTAAGATATGTTATTATATTACACGGGATGTTAAGAGATGTTATTATATTACACAGGATGTTAAGAGAGTTTAACCAATGATTCCTGACATTACTTGGAGTAAAAAATGTAAACGAAATTTTTGTCTCCGGTGACTTTTATTTTCATTATTATTTTTGAAGTGAAACTTCTTTAGCACCATTGTGATCGGAAACTAGGATGAAACGGAAACGACACCAAAAAAGAGACAAACACATACATCTATAGGATTTAACCTCCGAGAAAATGAGATAGAATGAAACCTTACCGCATTAGCCGCTTTGATTATGACATAATTTTTCAAGGTTCCTATTGGTTGAGATTGTGTGGGCGAAGGTTTCATTTCTACCGCGTGTGAACTGACTCGATTTTTTTCTTTAAAAACGATTTAATTTTCTTCTAGATGTCATCACTAGTCACCCAGCCGAGTTACCTGATTTATTTATATTTTAAGGCGATCCAATAATCCAGGAAAAAATCGAAATCGGATTTCACGCCCTTTATGGGAGGAGTTTAAAAATACTTGAGAAAAAGCTCTCGGAAAGGTTGGAATAGGTATTTCAGAATTTTGTTTACAGGTTGATTTCGTAAAGGCCTGTAAAACATATTAATTCCTTTTTTACGCATTGTTTATTGTAATAAAACGGAAATTTAAAATTGATTTCACGATAGCACGCGGCGCGGAGCCACACGTCTTTTCCCCGCTTTGGCCGGGGCGTGACTAATACGAAATGGGTTGTGTCCAGTGCATGGTTCTTGTGCCCATGCTATAAGGGTCACACTTCAAGATCCAAATTCGTAGAGTGCTGGCCGTATTGATTGATGTCAAAAATAACAACGAGAAAATGCATGTTTTATTTTATTTTCTGAAGTTCGGGCGTAAATATATATTTTTTTTCGATTATTATAAAAGAAACTGAATTTGACACATTATACAATAAAACCATGGCCGAAAAGGGGTTTATATGTAGGAGAGTTTGCACTGGAAGGGTTTATATGTAGGAGAGTTTGCACTGAAAGGGGTTTATATGTAGGAGAGTTTGCACTGAAAGGGGTTTATATGTAGGAGAGTTTGCACTGGAAAGTGTTTTTTATAAACCTAATAATTATTTTTTTCTAGGCTTATTAAAAGACTTAAAAAAAAAAAGACAGATATTTTTAAGGGCCAAGGTATGTTCTACACGCAGTATTTAATTGAAGTATCTATAATTATTCTAAGCGATCAAATTTTCAAAACAAAAAACGTATGATTTTGCATTATTTAGTATGACTTCATCTTTTGAAAAAAAAACATAAAGAATATCGCAGGAGACCAAAGTTTCATTTATATTTTTTACTCCAAATAATGCCTGGAAGTCAAGTACGTCCCTTAACACCCTGCATATGTACAATAGTCCTAGAAAGGAGTCGTAAGTGAAGCCGTTGTTCTAGTATCTTCTGCCTTTTTAATTTTAATCAAGTCGTGTGAATAGGAAGAGGATGACAGTCGATGTCGTACTTACAACCTCTCTCTGGGACTACTACAGGTACTTCGCTTGTCTGAATGTTTAAATGTGACATTTGAACCCAAAAGAAATTTGAGTTCATTTAACCAGAATTGTAGCTAATAAGTATTAAATCATATCCAGACACCTTAAAAAATTTTTTTTTAATTCATATTTTTTCAAATTTAAAACGGATATTTGCGTTTTTATATTTCTCGTTATTTTATTTTATGGTGTTATGCCGCGTTGCGCTACCACATGCCCATCTACGCATCTGCCCTGATGATGGGACACTGTAACGCTGTTCGAAACGATGGCTAAACAAGGAGGTAGCGCAATACGGCACACCCCAAAAACGAATAACGAAAATACTTGTGGCCGTGAAAATCTAAAAACGTATCTGGTATTTGCTTTGACCAAATGTTTGACAGATGTTGTCAGATGCCGTAATTTTTCAAGTTTACTAACATTCGACAGATGAATTTCTTCTTCGGAAATATTTTTTTATAAATGCTTCACAAATCATACCATTAGTTGATAGGCGCTAGTTGAAAAATAAAACCAGAAAATGCTGCCACAATGTTCCCACAATATCCTTCCATTACCTACATCTCCAAAGGGTAAAGGGGTGGATTCCAACATTACTTACAAGTTACAAGTCCCCGAGGGCGCGGGTTGTAAGATTGCAGATTCCTACACCGCCCCCGGGGCCCAGAAGGTTTAGGGGTCGGTTAGGTATGCAAAGTGTTGCTAACCGCACTCCGATGCAAGGCTCTTGCGGTCTAATGGGAAGCACGTATCCAACTATGTTCGTACCTTGGATAGCATTATTGAAGGGATGTTCAAGGTTGAAGAGCACTAATCTCGCCTTTCAATGTTCAAGGTGGTAACACCCTACTGACTACTAATAATGATTTTGTATTAAGGTCTTAATGACGTAACACATTTATGCAATAGATTGTAACCTAAAAACCATATTTTGCAAAGTTACGTAATAATAATTAGGGAACTTAGTAAATTTATAGATTTGTGGAATGATATGGGACTAGTTAGTCGATGCACCACGTCGTGTAGCCTTCCACTACGAGCCGAAAAGAGTGGAGCTGAGCGGGGTGGGAGATGGGCGAAATAGCTTTGACCTTCCACCAAAAAAGAGTCGCCAAGAAGATAGGTGATTGCCTTCCACTGCACATGCGAGAAATGAGATGTGGTTTAAAAAAATTTGATGGATTCATCAAATATTTGCAGTTAATTTTCACGTTCTGTGTAAGTTCTATTCAAGTCCTGTGATTATTTCAGTGAATTGAATAGAACCTCCAAACAACCCGTCCCTGTGTTGTTTTTTAAAGAAATTGCACGAAACAATGCTGGCGATCAGAAAGACTAACGAATTTGTATAATACAACCACAGGAACTCTCCTACAATGTCCCATGGAGAACTGAAGGGTCATTCGGACCAGCCGAGTTCGGCCGACCTCTTTGCAAGACTAATTAACCCTCACCAAGGTATGGGGGGTTGTAGTGAGAGGTGGTTAGATGGACACATTGGGTAGAATAGAAGCTTTCGGTTGAGGCATGATCTGGGGATTGGAGAAGCTTATTTAAGTTGGTACCTTGTTCCTTTTCACGGAACATTCGTTTCGTATTGCAGTTTGGTCAAGTCAAGCACCTTGAGTTGATATTTTAAAAAATCTGCCATGTTGTCGTATACATGTATGTCGTATATTTGTATACAATGGGATAACACTGCTCTGTAAACTCTAAACAACGGATGAAATTTATCAGCGTCAGGTGTTGCTTAGATTAGATAACCATTATCCCGGTGTTCTCTAATATTCGGATAAGGCAAAGATATAAAGATAACGGTCGTCCACATTGTTTAATTATGTGAAACCATGTTGTTATCAGAATAGTGATTATCATACCACGATGTTTACTTGGAGCAAAAATAAGAAATATAAAAGTCTATGCTGTGAGCTTTTTGAGAGCTTAAATGAGAAATAATGTCTTCCATTTAATGTTTCTTAAACCATAATTGTATTATTTTTTACTGTAGCGGTTCTTTATACTTAGCATGCCCAGCTTCTGAGAGGCTAACTTAACTATGGCTTCGAATAAACATAAAGTAAAAGAAATGTCGAAAGAGTTATAATATGTGACTGTCAAATCAAAAACTATTTTGAAAAGTGATATAAAGTCACGAAATAAACCAGATTAACTACTCATAGGTTAGGTTAGTTTTTTTTTTCATCACATTTCATAACTTCAGTCAGTTTTCAAAAGTGTTCTAATTTCTCACTGTTCTCTTTTGTCGTGGATGCATTTATGTAAAGAATAATTTTAAAACATTGCGACTCTTCGAAAATAATTGCAATTGTGTTGATACGAGTATTTAAAAAAATATGCAAAAATTTTGCTGAATTTTAAATTCCTTTCGGATAAATTTTTGCTGACTACTAAATTCTTTCCGAATAAATTTTTGCTATATTAAATTCCTTCAGAATAAATTGATTCTCGTTGATGCGTTCGCTCGATAGTGAAATGCAAAATATAATTTGATTAATTTGTTCTAGTTGAATATTAGTTTTTACCAACTTTGATAGGAAAGAATATAGAGATATGGTTCTTTAAGAGTTGAAGTAAGTTATTCAGAATTTATATGTCTTTCAAAATGTTAATCTGTCGTCTACGTCTTCAACATTTAAATAGGAATATTGAAGTTTTTGAATCCCAATACTTAATTTATTTCGGGGGGTTTTTTTATTATTTTTTTAATGTGAATACCGTACAAGAGTCCCAACTGCTCCTAACCGCCTGGAGCCAGTGAGACAACTGCATCCCCAATTGAAGTATATTTTGAGGCCGAAGGTAGTGTGAAGGGAAGGACATGGGAAAGTGTAAGGTGGGAAGGGACCTACTATTATAATAATCGGTTTATATTGCAATTAATAAGAGAGATGCACATTATATCCTACTAGTTTTCTGCATCTTTAAAGCAAAACTTGGGTCTTCTGGTTAAATCATGTTAACTCTGGTTAAAATCCTAAGGTAACTCTTGACCCAGTGCTACAAGAACCCCATGACGGCCTCCGTGTTCGAGGGGCAAGGTTCTCGACTATCAATTCAGAGGACGCGGATTCAAATCCCGGTGTCCGCAATTTTTTTTTTACATTAGCCCTCGAGGGCCTAGGTCATCTTAAGGGATGTTTTGTCGAGTTTATTTTTTGGAAAGGAAGGGTAGGAAGTTCTGGGAAGAAAAGAAGTAAGAGGGGTGGGTAGGAATCTGGGGGTCAGTGTGTCCACTAACACTGTGTGAAGGATGCACGAATCCATCCCTACATCTGCGGTGCAAGGCGATGGGTCGAGGGATTCTGGCTGGAGAGGTCAAAAGACCTCCCGCAACCAGTCTCTCTCGAACCGGCCCGCCACACAGCACGTGGGCAGACGTATCGGCCGTCAATACTTGGACAAAACATCACCCCATAAACCCGGGCACCCCTACTAAGTAATCAAACGTAGCGAACCACTTGGGGTGACCTATGGCTGAGTTGTTGGTATCCAATAAATGATTCCCGGAGTGGCGGTACCCATACCCGCCTCCCTAAATGAAAATAAATTTTATTTGATTGATTTGTGTTCTCCCCAATGGAAGTTACTATCAGTATCGCTCTATTATAAAACAACCATTCAGAATTGAAACGTTGCTTAAAATTACTTTAGCCGTATTTGGTATCCAGATCTGAATAGTCAGGTACTTCCCCACTTTCTTTTCCCCATCTCCTTCCCCTCCTCACTACATTCAGCTTAACAACAAACCCCATTGAGGATGCCATGGTTTCACTGGCTCCAGACGGGAGCAGTTGGCACTCTGTGAGGTAGTCAAATCCTAGAACTTAGGAAGGGCAGAAATAAAGGAATTGATTGAGCGATTGTTTTTTCTTTTATTGTTTCTTCTTCCCGGATCTTTTTGGCTCTTCTTGTCTCATCGTGCCTCTTTTTGGCTCCTCATGGTTCTTCTTGCATTTACTTGCCCCTTCTTGGCTTCTTCTTGTGAAGTTTAATCGACCAGTGGAAAATTAGTAAGAACTCAAGGCGCTCAACTCCGAAGCTAACAAAAAAACTAAAGCTAAAATTACCTAAGAAATGTTGTTCCATTTTATTTAGCTTTAGAATGCACTATTTAAAACTAGAATAATTACAGGGTTTCTACATAATAAGTAGGTATACGACAGTAGTAGACGATTCTGTCTGGTGGGAAATACCAAATATCTAGTTTTATGGCTATGGGATTAAGCGTACGTTTTATAAAAAAACTGTACTAAATAAATACTGCGTGTACTATTTATGAATCGACGATAAAATTTAAAAAAATACTTACACACGATTTTGAAGTCTCAATATTTCAGAGATTGATTGATCAGAGTATAATTGAATTTCGGGATTACCTGCGAAAGAAAAATAAACCAAATTAAATATAATATTTAATAAATCTTACGTCACCAAAGGGCCAAATAATTTTACTATAATAATAATAAGAACATTATTCATTTATGTAAAATATGAAAATGAAAAAGTAAATTAAACATTTACCCGTTATCCCCTACAGCTACTATATCAGGGTGGCCACAAAAAACGGATTTCAAAATTCCCTGATAATTCCAGGTTTTCCAGGGCAGTTTCTACATTTTTCCCTGATATGTTTAATTTGATATACGTAAGGGGATATCGTTCGTTAGATAAATAATAAAGGGAATTCTGTCATCTATAGAATTTATTATTTCTTTGCATCCCAATACTCCATTAAAAACAAAATACACTTGTTACAAATTTATGATATTTCGCCTGAAGACAATTTGTAAATAAATGAAAAGACCAGACAAAAATAGACAAATAAACAAAAAACATTAACTTTAGAAGAGATACTAAAAAAATATCACACGAAACAATATTTTTCACTGCAATCGGTGAAGAAATTGAGAAAAAGCCGCAGTTATTATTGTGAGGTTTGAAAAACATAATTTAGAGGCTTGTCAGAAATGACAGTTGTCTCCAAATCTTTGGGAAGACCAATTTTTTTATTTTTTTTTTACATTAACTCCACACAGGAGGCCCTGAAGAAAATAATTTCCCTCAGGGCCTATGTTATTACCTATTATATATTGGGGTTGAATAGAAGTATTTCAAGAAAGTGGTTCTAGATCAAGGAAGAAAAAAAGTGCATGATACGTTAGAGTCTCGCACTCTTGATGAACTCCAGTTAGCAGCAGAAATGAGATTGCACAAATGTATAAATGGGGCTGCGATGGTTATGGTAGTCACAGTCACTTCAAGCAAAGGTATAGTGATGGAGAATATCATGATGACTCGAATCTCCCTACAACGTCGTAGGTGCCACTTCAGCTCTACAGCGAAGGAAACTCAAGAAGCAAGACTATTATATAGCTAAACCCACGGTCTTCGTCTACAAGGAACTTCAGACCAATAAGATTACAATTTAAAAAAGAAACTCCTGAGATAATAAGAAATGAATTTGCATTTTGCGACCACTTCCAAAAAAAAGGTTCTATTTACCTACTGAAGTTTTAAGTCCACTAAAAATTCGTTCAACGGTTCTGGAAATTTGTGTGATGATTTAGACTCCCAACGACAACGCAAACATCTTTAGCACTTAGACTTTCTACCATTTTTCGATTAAAATATGCGTGTACCTAATTATTGCCCATCTTTTATTGTTTATATATATGTGAAATATAATATGTAAAATTTAAAATGAATATGTTTTATTTGCCTAGATATTTGTACATTTTCACAATGTATTATTTTGTTGTTGTAAATTTCTACGGAAGAGTAAATTAATAATTTTTACTTCATAATAGTTATAATTCATTAATTAGATCAAAAAAAAAAATTGCATTAATATTTAGTCAGCAAGGAACTAATTCGTGTTTTTTCTTCATTCCGTCCACTGTGCGTCGCAAGTAAAAGTAATAAAACACAACTTTGGGGTTTCACAAATCGCAAAGTAACGAATTTAGTTTTATTTTTGGAATTCCCTGATATTATAATTTTTTTTTTTAAATTCCCTGACATTTCCCTGATAATTCCAGGTTCGGTAAAATTCCCTGATAATTCCAGGTTTTCCAGGTCCTGTGGCCACCCTGTATATGTCTTTTGCTATCCCTCCCTCGTCCCCTTTCCTTCCCACGTTTCTCACCCCCTTCTTCCTTCCCGCGCTGCCGCTAAACTATATCAAATACACTCATTTTTCAAAAAAAACTCACGTTCCACAGCTCATCACTATAGAAGCCTTCGCGGGCGTGCGCACAACAACTCACCAAAGTTTCGTCACAATCGGATGTATGGTACAGAAACACATACAGGACAAACAAAGTAACATTATTTTTTATATATAAAAAAAAGAAGAAAACATAAACATATACACAAAAATTATAGTACACGGAATGTGCAAAAACTAATATCGACTTTTTAGCAAATTAAACAACAAAAAATATAAAATTCATGATGATATGAACATAAACTTAATAAAGATAAAATCAGCATAATTTGAAGGTTTGCACATCTAGAAAGGAAATATATTTTACCAGTTTATAAAGAATCTACTTAGATTACTAAAACAATAACCTTGGAACGTTCCAAATCTCCAAGAATCTAATCTAGAATCTACAATGAAATGCAAAAGTGTGGAGAATTCGAAATCCCTGGTAAAAAAAAATAATGTTGAAGGTTCTGACGCAAAAAGCAAAAGCATCAATGGACTCGTTTTAAGACTCATATATATAACTCTTCCATTTTCACAAAAGAGTTGCTCTGATTGTATTACTGCAGCAGGATATTGCAAGATTTAGAACAGTTTTAAAAAATATCAATTTAAACAGTTGTTGTGATGAATTGTAATAGATGTTGGGTTTTTTCCTATTTACGCGGAACAGTTAACTTGTAAGACGTGATTAGGATCTGTAAATATCAAGAAGGATGTTATGCAATTATTTCTGTAGGTATTATGGTAAGTGGATGTCGAAGGAGCCATTACGAAATTTAAATGAATAAAAAGAAAATACTATGTTTTAAGTCACTTTATTGTTATTTTTTAGTCTACCGGTAACTAACTAACTAACTAACCATCACGCCGTTTCCCCGCAAGGGTAGGCAGAGAGTAACTCGGTCTTGGCACACACTCTTTGCCTCACTCACATTCATACATCGTCTCATACATTCTCTTCAATTATTCTGACTTTTGACATGGCACGACTCAAGTATCTGATTCACTTGATCGTGCCATGTCTTCCTCGGACGTCCCTGACTTCTTCTACCATTCACATTTACGTCGTATATTCTTCTTACACTACTTTCTTCGTTCATTCGCTGTACATGCCCAAACCATCTGAGGGTCCCTTTCTTAATCTTACTCATTATGCTCAGTCTACCGGTAGACTAAAAAATAACAATTAAGTGACTTAAAGCAAAGTATTTTCTTTATATTTATTTAAAATGTCAAGTCACAATGTGTTTGATTCTTTTGAAAAAAAAAACATTTAAATGATTTGAATTTTTTTTAACATCAACTCCACACAGGAGGTCCTGAGGAAAATAATTTCCCTCAGGGCCAATGTCATCTGAGATGCTGTGAGGAGGGTCTTTTTGAGGAGAGGAAGGAATGAACATTGGTCTTGAAGAGACCCATGTTGTAGGAAGGAGGAAATACAGAGGCCAGCAAATCGTTCCACAGCCGAGCTGTTGAACACAAGAACGAATCGAAGAAGTGACCCTTTCTCGTGTGACAATTGTCAACCGTGCACATATGTTGGGCACGCCTTTGGCGTGTTTCCCGACTACGCACCGGTGCCGATGGGGTCAGTGACGCTAGTTCTTCGGAGCATCTTCCATAGAAATATCGGTAGAACAAGGATAGCATTCCCACCCGACGCCTGTGCTCTAAAGAATGCAATCCGTCTGTTAAGATGGGAGAATCTATCAAACGGATCGCCCGTTTCCGCACGGAGTCGAGGGTATTTTTCAGGTATTTTGGAGCTCCAGACCGGAGGCGGCTGTCAAATTCAACCGTGGGGCGCACTTGTGATTTGTACAGGGTTAGCAGTTAGGTAATATTAAAGTATCTGCGAGCCCTGTACAGTACACGCAGTTTTTGAGAGGCTAACTTTACTCTGGCTTCGATGGAGCCCCCATATCTGAGCTGGTCACTTAGAGTTTTAGTCAATTACAGATTCGCAAAATACCAGATATACCTGAATACATACGATGGTACAAAGAATTAAGTCCAGTTATCTAAACACTAAAAACAACTTTCAAAATTACATTTCGTACTCTTCCAAACAGCAATGAAAATAATCTTCTTGTAACGCAACGAAATTCGTTAAAAAATTCCATTTAAAAGTTGTTGCTAACAAATCGCCAAACAACAAGACAGGTCAAATGAAATTTTAACAAAGACAACCTAATTGGCACTATTAGCAATCGTTGACGATTTGAATTCTCGATTAGCATTAATGGATTGAGTCGATTAGCGCTACAGTTGAATCGATTAATATTCATTTCACACGCTGAAGATACATACAAGTACCAACATAAGAAGGTTCATAGGGATTCTTAAAAAACGTTGTGGTTAGACATAATAGTACATATGTATACTTTAGGTATTTTGTTTTAATCATGAAATAATTTTTATTTTTAATTGTCATCAAAAATGATTATATGGCAGTCTCCATGTATTTCCAACGACATTAAAAAATATATCATACCCGTTGAACTGCGGAGAGATCACAAATAGCGTGCAAGTGTCCATTTGGAATATTCAAATAATTTTATTGAACGAAAAAAACCTGCAAAATCATTGTGAATTTTGCTTTTGTGGGATCGACTTAGTATCCTGACTTGTTTACTGTCACGAAATATTATATAATAATAATGAGGTGTAGATATTATTTAACAAATCACTACCAAGATTTCCTCAGAAATCAAAGATTTATAAGCAGATACCTACTTAAGTCCAAAGAAATGTCACAATTCTTTACTATATCTTTAATGAATTATTAAAACGGCCATAATCTTGAACCGTAACGAACAAACCAAAAGACAGACGAAATGCAAAACGGTCCAGATAAAACAGGACTTAGCCACGGCTCAGTCAACAGTCAATTATTATCTAACAATAGGAATGCACCTGAGAATGAATTCATTAAACATATAAACATTTATAGGGAACAAAATCGGTCATGTGTCTGAACAATTAATTAGAAACATGATAAGCGTTAATATTAAGATTGTTTTATGTCCATCAATTTTTATATTGCAATGCCTAATTAAATGTATGACTAACGAATCTTAATGATATATGAGAGAGATGTACGAAACGAACGTCTCGACATGCATGCGATAGCATTGCAACAATGGAAAGTGAGCTTGCAGTTTCCAAACACATATTTCACGACTTGATAAAAGACAAAAGAGAACTGTTAATATAAACAACTATGTAGAATCGAATTGTAAGATAAGCTGATTAATGTAAATGAAAACCCCAGCACGTGAGGATATCATTATCTCTACTTGTAACAAAAAAGGAAGATAAAAAAAATATTTTTATTAAATGATCAACGGTTTAAAAGCAAGCATTTCTTGCCGATGTGTACCATGCGTGATGTTTTTAGACTAAAATTTTCTGGTCCAAATCTTTTTAAATATGTACAACTATTTTAATTTCGATTTTGTTTTCTTGAAAGAATGAATTCAAATCTTGGAAGTGGAAAACAACCCACATCCAGACACCCGATTGAACTGAAACTCAGCAGATAGACTCGCTGTCGATGACAATGCATTCTTCATTCTATTTACTTAGGTGGTACTCACGCGTAACACACGCATTTCATCCACTTCTTTCATCATCTCTTTATACAAACGAAAATATTCTGTTACCACCGTAGTGAGCGGAAAATTTTGCTTGTATCGTAATAGAGGGCTTATCCCTCTTAATAGGAATTGAACTCCCGACGCCTGGGTGGGACTCCACTTCAGAAAATCATATAAGTATATATTTTTTTTTCTTTGAATTTCTAAAACAGGTTTATTTATTTATTAGTACAAATATTTTGTATTACTACAAATTTAATGTTTTGAGGCGGTGAGATGTTCGTGTATTAGCACTACATCTCTACAACACCCCCCCCCCTCCCTCTCCCACCACCCCCGCGACTTTGAGCCCATTCATCACAAGATCACAATGCATATTATTTTAGTTAGCAACAGCATAACAACGAACCTGCTGTTTAATGACAACATACAATAACAATTGATGACAATGATCATTAGAGTGATTCACGAGGCGGATGTGGCTGACGAGAGATGTCGGTGTCGTTGCATGTTTGGGATTAATTGACTAATCTAATCGACTGACGATCGTTTTAAAGATGTTTAACAATCGGTCATGTAAGCAGTGGCGGCTCTCCCCTTAGGACAATGGGTGTTTGACCCCCCAAAATTATAAGACATAATAATAATATTTTTTTACGGAATAAACGGCACAAGGCATCGAATTCTTTACTTGAAATGAACCGCAAAATAGTAGCAGTTAGCGGCGACGACTCGCCGGGTGACGAGCAGTGACATCTATCGTGTCAAATGTAAGCTCCAATTCTCACAATATTTAGATCCCTGGGTCAATTTTTGACATGCCCCCATCTTCTGTCTCTATACGCGCCTACAATAAACGCGATGGCACTATGTTTTTATCCTGGAGTAAAAATTCCCGCGTATAGGTACCATAGAAACCCTAGCGACGTTTTGGACATGACCGAATGTCGTGGAAGGGAGACAGCATTACGTCTCTTATGCGTTGTTGAAAGAGATGGCGATACAACATAGGTCGGTTTGCATTTTGCACACATGCCTCGTCCATTAGCGCCACTCACACGCACACTTCGGAGCGACCGAGTCCCGCGCCACTTCAAGCCGCCGCGCAGAAAAGTCTCACGGTGAACTGCGCTGTAAACCTATCGGTTTCTACTTTTCTGCGCGGCGGCCTGAAGTGACGCGGGACTCGGTCGCTCCGAAGTGTGCGTGTGGGGGAGCCTATTGTATTTGGACAGTTCGGGAAAGATTTGGAATAATAATTATTTACGTTGTAATCGGCGACGTTTCAAATTTAGTTTGGCGGCACATCGAGAAGTAGATCTTTTCAAAGATTATTAATTATTATATTATGATCACTTTTCAACGGACATGGAAAATAGCTTTTAAAACAATGTTCGTTTTTTAGGTTCCTAACCTAAGTGACAGCAGATTCTATACATTTAATTATCTAGTTACAGGTAAATCATTTGAAAGGGACCTTTGCTTGTGTAGTGGTGTATTAGATAGATAAAAAATATCTAATACCTATAATTTAATAATAAATCTGTTTTTGTTAGGTAGCTGAAAAATACAAAAAAAAACATCGTCAAATTGAAACGCAAGTCTAAATTTAAATAAAATTGATAAATGTCTTTTCTCACCCAATATCTTTGGGCATTTTAGGGGTAAAAGGGGACTGCGGACGTGTGTTTCAAAGTCAATTTTTGTTTTTAAATTTTTGATATTATCGGTTTCTATTTTTTCTAATCTACCTACCTAATTTAGTTTTTAAATTTTGGATACTTAGGTACATACTATCGGTGTGCATAACTATATTGAAAAGTGCCCGTTAAAATGATGTACCAGCAAGTACACGAATTATTTAGTGATTTTGCAATTTATAAATAATACCCATGTAATTTGAGTTGCGGATTCATGACCCTACCTATCTTCAAATTGATATAGATAATAATATGTCGGCATTTTTCACAATATCAAAAAAAGGTAATTTCACAATTTTTTTTCAAGTGACCTCCCATACCTGGAGCTCTAGAGCCGCCTCTGCATGTAAGTATGACAAATGTTCGAAACCACAAACAGAAAACAGATGATCTTAAATCACCAATTAAGTTTAATTTATTGGATAACCAACACCTCTGCCATAGGTCATCTCAAGTGGTTCGCTACGGTTGATAACATAAAAGGGGTGCCCGGGTTCATGGATGAGGTTTTTTCGGGTCTTGGCGGTGGATGCATCTGCCCACCGGCTGCGTGGCAGGCAGGTTGAGGGAGACTTTTTGAATTCTCCAGCACAACTCTCTGAGAAAATCTCATTGCACCGCAGTGAGAAGGGTTGATTTATACGTTCACACTTCTGGAGATACTGACCCCTAGATTCCTAACCACCCTTCAAGCTTTTTTCCTTACCAGAACTTCATCTCCTTCCTTTCCTCAAAAGACTCTCCCATTCAGCATCCCCAAAGATATAGGCCCTGAGTGGAATTATTATCCTCCGGGCCTCCTGTGTGGAGCTAATGTAAAAAGAATCACATTTAATTAAAAAACATTATATATTATTAAGGTATATTTGCGGTATGTCCCAGAGCGGAAGAAACTCTTAGTATCACCCTGGTAAAAGAACGCCATTCAAAAGCATTGCTCGAAATATCTTCAGTTGCATTTGATGCCCAGATCTGAATAACCAGTACTTCCCAACCCCACTCTACTGATCTCATTTTCCTGTGAATTGATCGTAGACTGTTGAAACTCAATATCATCTATCATAACCTCATGAATTAAATAATATCCACAGGTAATTTTTATCACATGTAAAATGCGCTGATACACGCCCTCCCTTAAATCCCCTCGACCCTCCCCTCCCCAGCCTCTCGTGAGATAAATGAGTCCCGTCAAATACCTCTGGCATCATCTCGGCCGGCGGATGATTGGACCACGAACAATGCCGTGATCCGGGATGCTGGGAGGGGGGTAGGCCAGCCGCATCAATGAGGCCGATTCCACAGAAGAATCTCGATTTAAAGGGTTCGATTTAAGTGGTAAGCGGTGGAAACGGGGAGCGATTCCACTTAACCGGTTTTGGCTTATCGGGTTTGGCTTAACCGGGTTTGACTTAGATAACAGAAACTTTAAAAGATCCAAAGGTTGTTTTAAATAAGGTAAAACTCAAGTTAACAAGGACGGACGGATGTATCTACATTTTCAGAACATTAAGAACGTGTTGTGACACAGAAATTCAAGTTTAACATTGTCGTCAAATGGCCATTAGGCCATTTTGCTTTTTTGACAGTTGAAAAATGCTGATTCTAAGGACCGGTTGTTTAAAAAAATTTGAACAATTCATTAAATTTCGAAGTTACTTTTCAAGTTCTGTTTTCACATTATTATTGGCCAGTTGTTTTAAAACTAACTTTAAAATTAACCTTGAAATTTGATGTTCAAATTCTGTGAAACACAATGCCGTGTTGGGCTACCTCCCTTTTTAGCCAACGTTTCGGGTAGAATTACAGTATCCATCATCAGGGCAGATAAATAACGAAAATACTTTTGGCCGTGAAAATCTAAAATCATATCATCCTAAGTCCGTTTCAACTTTTGAACAAATTTTGAACAGTAAAAGAGGACCACTATCGTGTTGCAAACTAACTTATTGCAATTTGATAGAAAACTGAAACGCACTTAGAATCGGCGTTTAAAAAAAATGAGGGTGAATGGCCATTTGATGATAAAAGTACATCTGAATATCTGTGAAATGACTTAACCTAAGAATATTCAGAGCGCTTAAAATAACACGTGTATTTGTTATCATAATTTCACTCTAGCTTTGAATCTTCAAAAAATAATCATGTAATTTCCGGCGTTCCTCAAGGAACCTATTTGGTCCCACTTCTTTTTAACTTATTTACCAACGATATCTCAAAGTATTTCCTCACACACGTTTCTGGCTTCTTTGATTCAATGATCGGTCCAACGTCAACTTCTTTGAACTAAATATTGATAAATGCAAATTAAAAAAAAAAATTAGAGCCATAGAACCGACCCAGTTTGATTACTAACTAAATAATGTTCGTCTTCTACTAAATAAATTGACTTCTACCTACATTGACTTGTTCTACGGGGAATTCAATAAAAGGTGCTCAGAAGAATTAGCGGCATTGATTCCTTCGAAACCGATACACAGACGGGACATGCAAAACGCGCAGGGTCGACACTTTTCACGTGAAAACATGTACTTTTTATTTAGATCGACGGCTACAATGAACGCATCTTTAATACCACAGTATTATAAAAATGATATTAACCGGAAAATCCGCTTAATCTGGAATGTATCATCTGTTCCGTTAAATCGAGATCTGCTGTACGGTTCCACCCGTCCATGACTTGCGTTATTCCACGCTGTATGCTCGCTATATCCACTAACTCCTCGCTCACAGCTTACAACTACAGTTCACCTTCTGGGCTCGGCTCGGTTCCGAGGACTGAGGTAGGGAGTAGGGAGCATTCCTCACGCGAGCCATACATCAATGTCGGCCAGAGGAGCCTCTCGCTTACCACGGGACTATCGGGCGGGTCGGGGGCCATTTTGTTATATTACTTTTGAATGTTACAAAAAAGCATAAAAAATAGATCTTTTTTCTCATATTAGAAAAATTACAAATATTTTACAACGTCAAAAATTGGCAAACTGTGGATTTTTTTCTTCATGGACGGGCCATGAAGAAGAAAATTTCACTCGGGGCAATGGCATATTTGGGGTTGCTGTGTTGAGGGTCTTTTTGAGGAAAGAAAAGAGTGAGCCTTGGTCTTGAAGGTAGCCTTGTCGGAGGGAAGAAACACAGAGGCAGTATGTGCAATATCTTGCCTTATAATGGTTTTTTAATTTTTTAAATGAATACCGCACAAGAGTTCCAACTGTTCCCATCTGGATCCAGTGAGATTATGGCATCTCCAATTGGGTATGTTGTGAGGCTGAAGGTAGTGAGGAGGGGCAGGAAGAAGAAGATGGAGAAGAACCTGGCTATTCAGACCTGGTCACCAAAGACGGCTAAAGACATTTCAAGCAACTTTTCAATTCTGAATGGTGGTCATTGGTCATACACCAGGGCGATACTGAGAGTATTTTCGACTCTGGAACGTGCCGAAAATATACTATATATTATTGATGAATAAATTTAGAAATAACACACATCAATCAAATAAAATTTACTTCCGCCGGGATTTGAACCCACGAACTCCGGATCGCTAAGCAAGAGCCTTAACCCACGACCATGGAGTATAATATACGATATATATTTTTAATATCTACACTTCCTAACAATTTAAATCATTCATCAAAAGAATTGGCTGCCTGACCACCTTAATCGTAGTTAAGTGGCCGCTTCATAGTTCCCCGCCCCTCCTCAAGGTCTGTGAGACCCGAGAGCCGAGACAGCGGACTGAGGCCTGCGAGACCAGCCCAGTGAGCCCAGGATGGAAGGGTCCGGTATAATGAACCAGAACCGCTTTCTATAATGTTATTCCCCGCCTCATGATAGCCACAACACCGATAGATGCTATTATGACTATGTCTGTAGGACTGTTGAGGAATTTGATACTATAGAGCCGTTTTGCAGACATTCGCAATTTGTGCTTAATTTTGCTCCATGAGAATGTGAATAAGAAGACTTTAATCACGGCTTTAAAGATTCTAAGTAGAGTCAATATAAGACGGGTTTCCCAATTAAACGCAATAAGAAACAGGTAGATCATAACAATGTAAAAATGTCACTTACACAGTTATGTGTTATAGTATTATACACAATTGTATTTCAACTGTAACCACAATTGTACCATGCATTTTGGGAAGCGGGTATGGGTACCGCCGCTCCGGAACCAATATTGGATAACCAACACCTTTGCCATAGGTCACCCCAAGTGGTTCGCTACGTTTGATGATTTAGCAGGGGTGTCCTGTTTCATGGGGTGAGGTTTGTCAAGGTTTTGGCGGCCGTGGGTCCGTCCACCTGCAGCGTGGCGGCCGGATAAAGAGGAGGTGTTCTGACCTCTCCACCTAGAATTCCTCGACTCATCGCCTTGCAAAGCAGTTAAAGGGATTGATTCATACGTCCGTCACGCCTGGACACACTGACCCCCAGGTTCCTACCCACCCCTCATACCTATTTCCTTCCCAGCACTTCCTTTCCTTAAAAAAACCCTCATCCCCTAAGATGACATTATTTTCCTCAGGGCCTCCTGTGTGGATCTACTGTAAAAAAAATACACGGTGTCCGTAAACATTGGTATTTGCGTGAATCTACACCACACAGAGAAACCGTCCTTAAAACAACCTTTTGTATTTATTTGGAGATAATGCCAGTGAATAGGCATAATTATTCACTCCATTAGTATTCACGGCAATGAGCAGTAATATATGATAATTAGTCCCAGAATTTCTGCATTGAAATAAATCCTGACTTCTGGTAATACCCAGAGGAATCCGAAAGCTTACAAATGCAGCAATTCTGGACTATCAAATGCATCATTTGGAATTTTATAAAGAAATACCAAGTCAGCGAAAATCATTCTGTCTGAAAATTTAAGCATTTTCAGAAACTAGAAAAGAGATGATAAATAAAAATGCTGGAATACCCATTTAGCGTAATTTGTATTCTTTCAATAGCTTGTAGATAAATATTGTAAAGTGGGTTCCGTACCGTACGGTACAGGAGATTGTACCCAAGTTGACTTCTAACAAAGGCTAATAACAATTACACTTAGTATTGGGGATATTTCTAGATAACCCAACTAAGTAAGTCCTAGTTAGAGATTTGCGTTAATATTTTTGTTCATTAATTTGCAAATAATAAAAAAAATATGGAAAAGTAATGCATAGGTCGTTAATTTATTGTCTCTATAGCATTGTTATCAATATCGTTGTAGATATCTGAAAATTTTATTTATAAATCTGACTACATGTCATTTTGGGATATTTGAGTAAAGTCTGTATTAATTGCACCAAATTAACGATTTGTTGATATTGACTAACTAACCACTTTTGCCGTTTCTAAGTTATTATGAACATTGTAATTTTTATTACGTTAGATTGCATAAACCTATGTTATATATTTTTCGTTGTCACACATTTGTAAATAAAGTAATGGTTTGACTTGCAAAACAATGACACACTGACAGTTCAACACAAAAGTGACATTAATCCATGCAAATAGATCATTGGATTAACCTACTTTAGTTGAGCCGTACGAATACTGTCATTTGGATTAACCTTTTCAACGTAATCCACACTACACATGAATAGATTAATGGAATTTCTTCTTTTCTGAGTCAAAATCAGGTCATGAAGAGATGAATTCTATTTTAATAATTGTTTCTCGATTACTAGATTTTTTTTTATGGGGTTCTATGGCAAAGATTGTACATGAGTACACTATAAAGCGTAATACAGTTTTCACAGTCCTCCTCACTGGGATTTCCAGATTTGAGGCTGCCTTTTGGGAAGCAGATATGCAAACCATTTATTGGATAATCAACACCTACGCCATAGGCAACTCCAAGTGGTTCACTACGTATGGCGACTTAGCAGGGGTGACCGTCGTTTTCCAGGTCTTGGCGACCGACGCATCTGCCCGCCTGCTGCGTGGTGGGCCGGATCGAGAGACTGGTTGAGGGATGTCTTTAGACCTCTCCAGGCAGAATCTCAATGGATACAAGGCAGAATGGATTCATACGTCCGTCACTACTGGATACACTGACCCCCAGATTCCTATCCACCCCTCACACCTATTTCCTTCCCAGAATTTCCTCTCCTTTAAAAAAAACCGCACCCCCTAAGATGACATAGGCCCTGATTATTTTCCTCAGAGCCTCCTGTGTGGGGCTAATATATAGTTTTGTATTTCTTAAATTTAATATTTCTTCGTCCAAAATATGTATTAAAACTGGGAAAAATAATCATATAATATAATCACATATTGGCTTCTTGCCCTGGTTTAGTATTTATGTTGAACAGTGGAGTATTCAGATTTTTTTTTAAACACGGTTTTAATAAAGGTTTAATGGTACATTGAAAACTTGAAAGTTTTTAAATATTTCGTTTGTTGGAGTTTTAACCGATACTTTTTTATTTAACCAATAATTTTATTAAAAAAACTTGCAAAAACAATGCAAGTCTCTTGCTTTTCGTCTATTATTTAAGCAGACCTAGGTTTTCTCTATTAAGAGCTATCTGACATGATAAGCGATACAGTCCTACCACTGAGAGCACCATTGTAACGTCTTTTCTATTACACGCCTCTTTAATGAGAGTATACAAAGAATCTATTAGTGGTATACGTCTGTACTCTAGCCCTTTATTAGGCGGTTCACAAGATCAACTACTTCTATAGATAAAGAAAGCCACATGGACTGTTTTTGTAATGGCCGCAAATTTCCAAGCAGCAGATCAAGTAATGGATGCCGTTAAGTTTATGGCTACCACGCCCAACTGAAATGGTGCACTATGCAGAGAGAGAAAGAGAGATCAGAGAGTAAAGGGGAGATTGCCTAGAAAGGATCTTAGAAGATTCATAATATGTAATAAAAAAAAAAAATTAAAAAAAATGTCGGTCCTCCTCCAAAACATTTTTAAAAACTTTTCCCCTAGCCATTCACTACACAATTTTCAGGAAATGTTTTATCACCTATTTCACTCTGTGATATATATAGAATTATACATGTAGCTTCAACGTCATTCAACATATGTCAGTTGGGTAGTACCTTAGAAGAGTGTCGACTATCGATAGCAATAATGTCATTATAAAACAATTAAGAAAACCCTAACACTTGTGCAACGTAAACAAATTCCGAACCCCATATAATAATACTCTCTCAATTAGTGTCCAGTAAATTGGTTTAACACTAGAAGCGCGGGCGTCCCAAATTTGACCCATTTCGATGTTCTTCCTGCTCTAGTCAATATTTAATTATGCGTATAATCGTAATTTTTTATGACTTTTCATGAAATATGATAATTATTATTTATACAAGACTTGAACCACGTAAATGCATTATACATATTTTTTTTATCCAAATTCACCTCTAAGTGCGATTGGGTCTATTTTGACCCAGCCATACCTAAAAAAAGGAAGAAATATCACTTGTGATAACTTTTTCACGTCTCCTATCCCTTGCTGAAACTCTAAAATCAAACGGAATAAGTATGGTTGGTAAAATAAATAAAGCTCGTCGGGAAAACCTGCTTGCGTCAAACAAGCAAAAGAAGAGTTGTAATGTACAGTAGTACTGAAAAAAGATGATATAACTTTGACAGTAAGTATATCAAGGAAAACACAAAAAAGGTTCTTCTCTTTAGCACTATGCACCCAGATATTTAAACAGAAAAAATTATATTATAATTACTAAATTTATTTGAATATATATATATATATATATATATATATATCACACCGTCTATTTGGCGACCATCATGGGCAAATATGCATTTAAAGTGGCGACCACCGACATTTGGCGACCGATATACGGTCGCCACTTTATTTTTCGAAATTTTTACACAGTTCATTAATATATGTCGTCACAAGCATCTTGGCGAAATTTGTCCTGGTCGCCAAATTGGGCTTGAAGTGGATGATTTCGAATATTAAAGTTCCGGAGTCTGTCGCTACGCTGCTAGGCGCTAGGTGATATACATGGCCATGTATTCTGCATTTCACTCCTACCCTTTAGTGGCGACCGAGTGTGACGTATTCCACATTTCATTCCGAGCATTTAGTGGCGACCAGAAACGACGTATCCTGCATTTCATAAAGTCCGAAATGGCGACCGCGAAGAACATGATGTACCTACCTATGTTTCACTTCATTCCTAACTTTTAGTGGCGATCGGGTATGACGTATACCACATTTCATTCCGAGCATTTAGTGGCGACCGGGTATGACGTATCCCGCATTTCATTCCTAGCCTTTAGTGGCGACCGGTGACGTTGGCAAATTTTGGTGCTGTATTCGGCATTTCGTACTAGCCCAAATTGGCGACGTTGCCGGTTCAAGTCAAATCCCGTACGAGTGTTGAGGTGCACGCCCCGGCGGGGTGATTTTGCGACGTTGCCGCACATATTTGGCCGGTTGCTGCGAATGTTTTGCCTTTTCAAATTTTGTCGCGATCAACCGTATTATCGTATACCGAGCATTGACGTCCGTGCGGCTTAGAGTGTATTTGGCGACCGATCATTTTAGTGTCTTATTTACAATACAGTATTGATTACTGTTGATGCATTGAAATGGAACAAAATAATTGAAAGAATAACAGAATAGCCATACCAAGATTACTCTTCGGAGTCACACCAGCCCTCTGACGTAGAATTCAGATACTGTGAGATGTGTGCCTTCAAATAATATTTCTTCTTTTCAATCGTTTTTACGGTCAAATTTACTTCTATAAAATTCCCTTTTTATTATTTATTGAGTTAGTTATACTACATGAATATAAACTAATAAGCACAATGTATCATTTCATTTGATAAATTTAAATATTTTTACAGGAAGCATAACATTTATTTTTAAATACATTCATTCTTTCTTCATCCTTAATACTTTCAGGCATTTCATCGTACATCTTTAGTCCTCTATATTAGGCAGTTCTGTGATTTTTATTTCTTCATTTGTGGCAATCGAACTCTGTTTATATTTCTTGTTTCGTAATTATGTTCGTCTCTACTAAAACAATTTCATCCTTAAAATATTTTGGCATTTGGTTTTTCACGATTTTATGCACAAAAATTATCACATTAAATGGTAGTCTCTTTTTTATCGGAATCCAATTTAGCTCATCACATTTACAGCTCATAGCTCTGTTCTGTATAACTTCTAGTTTGTTCAAATTTCCTTTATTGGCCAAATATAACATCGTAGAGCAGTAATCCAAATGTGGAGTAACGATAATTTTATAAATGAGCTCCGTAGTGTTTCTATTTAATTTATGTTTTAGTCTTCTAAAAAAAATTACCTTTTTTGATACCTTTTTTATCACATATTCAAAGTTTGCTGTGAAAGTCAGTATTGAATCGAATATTACACCCAGGTATTTGATTTCATTTAATTTTCCAATCTTTTCACCATTAATTGTCAAATTTAATCCTGTGTTACGCGTTTTATTGCCTATTTCCATATATTTTGTTTTGTTTACGTTCAGTTTCAACTTGTTTAATTTCAGCCATTTGTAATGTAATCTTCACACGAAATATAGATTAAGGTATCGTCTGCAAATAGTCTAATTTTGCAATATTAATTTCTAATTTACAGGAGTTCCACTTACTCTGAAGGTGATGGTGGGATACGACCCAAATCCCAAATTGACACCGATTTCAGTTTTTAGACAGCGGATGTGTGAAACAAAGACGAGCTCACCAGTTAATTTTACTCGAAAAAATATTAAAAAATTCTGATAACGACCATCGTACATCGTTTCCACCAAACTTCAATGTATTGACCAAATCCAAGAAGAAAATATAAATAAATGATATATAAATAACAAACACATACACTGCGCAGTTCACACGCCATAGAAATGAAACTTCAGAAAACTAAAGTAGACAAAAGTGTGTAGGCTACGAAGCACCGCACAAAGAGGAGACCGATTATTCTCGCAGTGTAAATCCTATAGATTTATTTTTTTGTCCCTTTTTAGGGTCACTATTTTTCGTTTCATCGAGTTTAAAATCACAAAGAAAGATAGACTAACATTGATGGGTTACGAATAACCCAATAATGTTTGAAAATCTCTTACTACCACCACAGAAAGCCGAAAATGTTGTTTGTGTTGAGGTGGGACTTTTTTTATATTAGCTCCACACAGGGACCCTGAGGAAAATAAATTCCCTCAGGGCCTATGTCGTCTTAGGGGATGCTGTGTGGAGGGTCTTTTAGGTAAGGGAAGGATAGGAGGTTCTGAAAAGGAAAAATGGCATGCGGGGTGGGTAGGAATCTGGAGGTCAGTGAGTCCAGGCGGGGACATATATTATAAACCCATCCCTTCAACTACGGTGTAAGGCGATGGGTAGAGAGAGAGCACTACTGGAAAGGTCAAAAGGCCTCCCAAAACCAGTCTCTTTCGATCCGGCCCACCACGCAGCAGGTGGGTAGACCGCCGTCAAGACCTGGACAAACTTCCCCCCCCCTGAAACCCGGATATCTCTGTTAACACACAGCTATAATATGCGTGGGATGGCGTTTTTCGGCATATCGCTTGCCGTACATTCCAAATTGGAATATAAGGCGAGCGTTATGCTGAAATATGCCGTCCCACGCATATTATAGCTGTGTGTGAACAGTGAACACGCTCAACCTCCAAAATAAACCCACCGCGCATCGCCCCCTGACCCTTGACCCCAACCCTCGTACGGGAGAGTTCAAACGAACTGACAACGAGTTTTGAAATGCAGAATGCATCTTCCCTTCTTGTCGTCACTAAAAACTAGGAATGTACTGCAGGTTGGGCGCGCGTTTGGCGTATTTCCCGACTATGCACCGGCGCCGAAGGGATCAAAGACGCTAGTTCCTCGGAGCATCTTCCATTGAAATACCGGTAGAACAAGGGTAGCATTCCCACCCGACCCCTAAAGATTGCTCTAAAGATTGCAATCCTTTTGTATTGATGCAATCTGTTTGTATTGATTATATTATCCGTTATATTTTTTTACATTACGCATGAGTAAAAGCGTACATCAATCAAATACAAAAATGCTATCTTTATTTCTAAAAATCGTAGCTTCGGTTCCATTCGAATATTTTAAAAACCAGTAGCTATTATTATTTACAAATCACTTTTGCATCTTTTGTTGATTTTCACAAAATAAACAATAAATAAAATTAAAAGTATTTAAGTTTGTTGTCTGTAGGTTACGTTAGGATTACTCTATAATTTTAATTATTTCCTCATCTTCATGTTTACTTAGCCATAATTTGATGTCTTTTTTGAACTTTTTTTTCTGCATGGTGTTCTTAATTTCAATTGGAAGGGCATTATATAGTTTTGTAGCATGGAAATTATGGTTTCTCTGCCCAAAAGATCTATTTAATTTCGGGATGTCTAGTAGTTTTGAGGATTTCATCCTTGTAGTGTAGGTGTGTTGGTCAGCAAGGTACTCATATTTTTCTTTAAATTTGATAAAATTGCATTTCTTAGTTTAGTTAAGTAATACTGAACACATTTGGAAAAATTGTTTTTCATAGATGTGTACATTTTGATTCGTTTTTCTTTTTTAATTTACTAATTAAAAAAAATTATCAATTAAAATCTGCCACCTTTTTGAACTTTTACATTAATTTAACTCTCCAGTCCTCGGGCATGTTTTGTCGGAATGTCACATAATTTTCTGCTTCGCGATGAAATCCAAATAAATGGAACATTTTCGAATGTATCCAAAAACGAAAAACTGGTTTTGAAAGATTTTTATTATTAGAAAGACATATAATTTTGAAAACATTAAATTTTTCAATGCAAACATTGAAAAGTTTTAATAACGGCTCACCTTACGTTTTTTCTAACTAAAACTACTCATAGATACCGAGAAAAGAATCAATAAACACATATTTTGTTAGACAAATGTATTTTAAACGTTATTGCCACCTCAGATTTTTGTAGTTTCATATTTCAAAATAACTGAGTATGCGATTCACACGCCGTAGAAGTGAAACCTTCAGAAAACTAAAGTAGACAAGAGTGCGAAGGCTACGAAGCACCACACAAAGAGGACACCGATTACACTATCCCATTTTCTCGCAGGCATTTCTGTACATGAATTTGGTTTTTTAAGGTTTACACATAAAAAAGAAGTTTATTTGTAACCTTCCATCCCACTTTTAAATTTTCACCGTAAAACGTCCCCCTGAATAAAGGGCATTTTCAAGCACTCTGCGGGCAGCTTTTTGCTGAACTTCAGGTCATGCATATGCATTGTCATTTTAAAGACGCATTCATATAAACAAAGATTTTTTTGTTTGTTTTTTTTGTAAAGAAAGACATTGTGGTTACGAATAACCCAACAGTATTTGAAAATCTCCTATTACCACCACAAAAGGCCGAAAATGTTGCTTGTGTTGTGATGGAGGACATAGCCATAGCCAGCCGAGGAATAGGGCACGCGACGCCCGCGGGTGGGACCCAAACGCGATGCCCACTCAACCACTAACTGGTATTTTTAATGTGCTTGTCTGTCTTGGTGGTGCTTGGGATAATGCTCGCTTCCTGAACAGAAGACCTCTGGTTAGAATCCTACCCACGTCCTCAGATTTTGTCCTATTTTCCACTACCCAAGCGCTTAAGAGCCGTTCAAACACGCTATGTATTTTATTCGAGTGGGGAGTAAAGTAGTATCTAAACGCGTCCGAACACCATCATTTTAGTAGAGTGGGTTAGTCAGCTTTTTAGTGGATTCAATCAATTTCGTTCTATTTTTAGAGCGTATAGGGACCCCCCCCCCCCTCGCATCCCTGTGCACTGACATGCCGTTTTAGCAGAGTTCATTTGTAGACCCGCGGAAACAGGGGGGTATAACTCCGATCCTAATTTTCAACCAAGACAAAAGATGGATAATATCTATGACTGTGTGACGACACTATCTCTCCACCAATGGGAAAACTTTGATTTTCTATGGAAAAGCTGTTGACAGCTGGGTGAATTAATTTATCAAAATGTTTGCTCTCAACGGTTTATTTACGTGCGACGCGAATTCAAAATTGCTTCCTGAGCAAGTAAAATAGGCGCGTTGTGAAATAGCAGCCTTAAATACATTTATAATACCCGATTTTGAGAACTCGTGCATATGTTTGTGGCTACTAGTATCGCAAAATGTCTCATTTCGCGATATGATGATGCTCGTGAAAAATATTATAACCTGCAGGTACAAACGTTTATATGAAACATTTATGCATTTGCATTTATCTTGATTTGTTTTTATCCATCTTGATGTATCTCATGAGATATTTTCTTTAATATTTTCAGCTCGAAACACCAAATCGTGACGGATATAATGAGATACCCTTACAGCTGACAGGCTGGTGGAGATTACTAGTGTCATTTTCCTATAGTAGAGAGCACGTTCCACGAACGACGGCCCGCGCCTACAGGTCTCAGGGTTTGTTTGCATTTTACCTTATTATAACAATACATATAAAAGCATTAATTTAGCACCTTAAGATGACATATGATTGTTTGTTGTAGGCATGTAGGACAGGAACGTTGTGGTGTCATGTCAGGAGATGGGGGGCTGACGTGTTCCACCACTATCTTGCACCACTGTTCTTGAGAGAACACAAGAAGGAGGAAGAGTACTCCATGGACTGGACCAGGATGCCACAGGAGCAATATATTCTCAGTACGCTTAGCTTTTCTAAATTTGTACTATTTTTATCAGTAAAGAGAGTACGAACACATTGTGCAATATAGTTGGGAATGATGAATACTTAGAGCAGGTGGATGAGTTTTTATATCGTGGGAAGTATGTGTATGAGAGATGGGAAGGCTGATAGAGATATTGAAAGAAGGGTAAATGCAGGTAATTTTATTAATGGAGGACTGAATGCCGTTGGCGCTAACAAAAAACTATCTAAAGAAACGAAGTTAGCAGTCCACAACGGAATGCTGGTGTATTGCAGTGAGGCATGGAACTGGCTGAGGAAAGTGGACTGAATGCTGTAGAAATGAGATCCCTGAGGATGTGTGGTAAAACCACGTATGGTCCTATATATTTTCTGCCTGTACAGAGTATAAATAAAATAATATATGTACATTTTTATGCAGCAAAGCGTTCATTGGTCAAATCGTTATAAATAGTTTCATATTTATTTATTTATTTGCAAAAACAGCATAAAACCAATACATTGCAAGAGCGGTAAGAAAAGATACATAATAAATACATTTACAGTTAAAGTAATACATTTCGTTAAAACATAAGTGCTATTTCACGCTTTAAATCGTTGTAGGAAATGTAGAATATATCCACATTTCCTGCGAGGCAGTTAATTAACCTAGTGAGTCGTCCCAGGGGTATCACTATTGGTAAGTTAGTTCTGCACCTAGGAAGAATCAAAAGCCTGTGTTGGCGGCCTCGCGTGAAATTATCCGGGACATAGAATCCTATTTCAGCCAGAATATCTGGTACCGATACCAATGATCGATGAACCGATGGATGCAAGTTTTAGCCATAAGTTGTTGTAATGGATTGTCTAATTTGTAGTTGAAATTAGATTGTAGAAATATAAGTTTGTGCAGAGCACCTTTGAGGTAACTTTTTACAAAAACGGCGCTACACAAATCATCCAAATATTGTTATTATTGATGATCAAGCAATGCAATGCAAGGCTGATCGTAATGAGTAAGGTTAAGAAAGGGACCCTTAGATGGTTTGGGCATGTAGAGCGAATGAACGAAGCATGGAATGTAAGTAGAATATACAACGCAGATGTGAGTGGTAGATGAAGTCAGGGATGCCAGAGGAAAACCTGACACGATGAAGTGAATCCAATACTTGCATTGGGCCACGTCAAGAATCAGAATAGTATGTATGAGTCGATGTGTGAGTGTGAATGAGGCAAATAGTGTGTGCCAAGACCGAGTTTTTTAGCAGTCCGTCCTGTCAGCCAACCCCTGCGGGGAAATGGCGTGATGGTTAGTTAGTTATTCTTATATTTCCGGTTTTTAATAAAATACTAAAACGTTTCATTGAGTTTTTCATTTTTCTGTTGAAACCAGAGAAATGTCAAAGTCGATACTATCGTAGAAAAGCTAAATCTTATTTGAAATTGTACTCCCCTTTTTGAAGGGATTGAAATTTTAAGTAATTTTAGGTTATTTTTACGACAGTTGGTTTCTTCATAGGGCAACGGGTTTCAATCTGACAAAGCTCTGTCCGGAGAAAATGAGCCGTAAAGAAAAGTAAGCTCATTTTCTCAAGACAGTAATTCTTCAGATGGCCCTGTTGCCCTGGGGGAACATTTTGACATTTCATTTTATTTTTAAAATAATATTTTAGGCTAATGAATTGGGTAGGTACTAAAAGAGAAGTATATTGTCTATGGTCGAGTCTTTTTTTTGTTTCCTCTATCCTTGTCGATGGTTTGTGTGACGACATGATCTCAAATCGAATAAAAAATTGTTAAATATTGGCTTGTTTATGGTCAAATAGCGTTGACACTTGGTCCCTACAAAAAGCGCGAAGTTATCAATCTAATGATTGGTTTATTTATGCGCGGAAATGTCGAGGCATTGGAGCGAAGTTGCTACTCTAAAATTATTTATTTGTGCTGCTATTAATCTCTTTTTGTGGACATTTTATTTATTATTATCTCACTAATTTATTCTTCCACGTCTTCTATAAAAAGCATTAAAATCAGCTTAATTAGCGTATTTACTTTGCTTTGTAGCAGCCCGTCATCCGCCGTCATCCTACAACGGGCGGCGGGCACAAATGTATCTACTCTATTTGAAATTAAGGCGAACGCACGGACGTACAAAATACATGGACATGCCCTTACGTGTTATTTCCCCCTCCCATTTGAACCATTTTTCGGAACCGGCTGGGCGTGTCCGGACCAATGTCGTGCTCTCGTCGTACATTTTACGCGCGGACGCTGTATGTCTATGAAACACATACTTAGACAATGAAGAAGACTTGGCGAATCACAAGTCTCTTTCCTCTCTTCGCCCCGCCATAGTCGGTTTTTACCCCTCATCTGTAAGTTCTCGTCTAGTTATTTGTATGTCTATGGGCGAACGGTTTTCGGCGAGTCATGTAGCAAGCGTACTCTCTACTTGACTTACCACTTGACCAATGTGAACAAGCCCTTTAGCTATGCGTGGAAATAATGGAATTGAAATAGCGTATTAGTGTACAATTTTATAAGATTTCTCTTTTTTTAAACATAATTTACTTTCAGAGCCGTTAATACTCCACTATATTATTATTTAAAAAAAACTCAGAACAGAATTCTGAAAATTTAAAACGGCAGACGATTTCATGATATCATTTTATGTTGTATAATTGAACAGAAAAATAACACAAATCTATAAATATCTTTCTTCTCGGGTGTCATAATTATCAATCGATTTTGACTTTTATTTTAAAGCTCCGCTTTCGATCAAACATTATGTTAGTTACTAATAATTATTATGAATGCATGAAAATGGACACATTTTTGCGCTGGGTAGCAATTTGGATCGAGAACTGCGATGAAGCAATTATTTGAAGTGAAAAATTCTTTAGCAACGTTGTGATTAGAAAAAAACTCGAAAGGAAACAAGCGCCACTAAAAAGAGACAAACAGTATAGGATTTTTTTTTTGGTACCTAAATTGGTGTAAATTTACAATACATATAATGGTTTTTATATAAACAGTTGAAAAGCAAATAATAATACAATTAGCAGATTAACCAAAAAAATCCCACACAGGCATCGCCAGTTCGTGGGTGTACTTGTGTGTGTTTTATAACAGTTAAAATTTTACTCATAAACATGCACTATCTTCGTAGAGATTAAAAAATAAAATTAAATAAATAAAAAATAAAATCATTGCGATCGTGATTACTGAATTACAATTCACACGACATGTTAATAAAGATTAATAAAATTTGTGAAGTTACATCGGCTCAGATGTTACAGCAAGTAAATGTCGGTTTCAATGGTATTTATCCAAGACTTTATACATTTTTATATTTGCTGTACGAGGATATATTTTTACTTTCAATTTCTGTAGTCTTATAGAGAGCATTATAAATTTCTGGTGTAATAAAATTCGCATGTCTTTACGCAAGCCTAGTTTTACACAATGGAATTTCAAATGCATTATTTAACCTATTACTAAATCGTTTTTCATTTTTTGAAAAAATTATATTTCCAGAAAATGTGTATTTTAAACATCGTACACAGTAAATTTTTCTCATCTCTTACAATTCTGCTTCTTGGAATAATTGCAGGAAGGGGTAGTTCATATCATTATGCGACATTATTATTATTATTATACACCCCCTCCCCTCCCATCCAATTATTCCATAAGATTCTGATGATTGCACCAATGCATGTTACACAAATTTCATTATTTTAATGTCGACTCTTTAATTTAAACGTTTAAAAATATAAGTTAAATACATAAATTTATTTACAAGCTTTTTTATGTGATCTGTCCATTTGAGTTGGCTGTCTAATGTAATTCCTAAGTATTTAACTGTATTCGATGGCCGGTGTGGCCGGTGTTTAGCGGTGAGGCTCTTAGCTCGCAACCCGAAGGTTGCGGGATCGAATCCCTGTCTAGCAAATAAACTTTATTTCGTTCATTTTGTTATATATCACAATTTATTATTTTAGAATAATATATGGTATATAATCAATAACAGATCGCTTTCTATAAACCACTATATTATAAACAATATCTACATGTTTTTTTTAATTTAATATTTTTCGTAAAGATACATATACAGATATCATTATACATGAAACATCTAATCAACCATTTTCACAAAAATTAGCAGCTTTTCATACCTTGCTAAGTAGATTAATTAATGTTCCCTTATCTTTGCGTAATTTTAAAACAGAATTAAATACTATTAAACAAATTTGCAATTAATAACGGTTATACTTCAAAATTAATAGACAATATGTTAAACAAAAAATATAAGAAAAAGATTTTTAGATCTTTTGTTTATCCACACGTTGTTGAAAATGATAATAATTGGAGAACATTTTTTTTTTAAATAATAGCATTTCAAATTTAAAAATTAAAAACATGCCAAATAATGTACAACCAGATTTTTATAATACAAATAACAAATTAAAAAATTATATATTAAATAATAAGGATAAATGTGATTTTTTGAACAAATCTGGGGTTTATAAATTAATTTGTAATGATTGTAACTTTTTTTATATTGGAAAAACTTCTAGAAATTTTAACATTAGAGTTAAGGAATATATAAGATGTTTAAATAATAATTATTATTCTGAATTTGCCAACCATATTTTGGAAACAAGTCATTCTTTTGATATTAATACAGGTCTTAAAATTAACACTACGGGCATACAATTGGATAATTTTGAAATTTTAGAAATTAGAAAAAGCATTAATAGTAAATTAAATTTAATAAATAACCAAACATTTTTTAAAAATAGCCATCTCTTAAATTTATTTTCTTATTAATACTTACAATAATTATTTATTTTTTGATTTAGACTAATTATTTGAATTATTTGTTCTTAAAAGTTTTTTTATTATCTAAATGAAATTTTATTTTTCCTTAAATAATTTTTATATTTAATTTTGTATAACTATTTTTATGTTTTTTAAGCAATTAATCACCTCTACTTTTTTAATATTTTGTCTATGTTTTAGTTTATTCTAATTTGTCTATACTTGTTTGTCATTTATTTTTCTTTATATTAACATATCCTGATGAAGATAACATTGTTATGGAAACATGTAGATATTGTTTATAATATAGTGGTTTCTACAAAGTGATCTGTTATTCATTATATAATTAATGATGCCACAAAGTAATTTTGCGAGGTTTGAAGAAGTAAATATATGGTATATTTGCGGCACGTTCCAGAGTGGAAAGTACACTCAGTATCGCCCTGGTGTAAGACTTTAGCCGTGTTTGGTGACCAGATCTGAATAGCCAGGTACTTCCCCACCTTCCTCTCCCTCATCTCCTTCCCCTCCCCGCCACCTTCATCCTCACAACATACCCCAATGGAAGATGCCATAGTTTTACTGGCTCCAGACGGAGCACCTGGGACTCTTGTGAGGTATTCATATAAAAAAATCCCCGTATTCATTTCCGTACAGTTAGAGCATTAGACAGGATTGTAAGTATTTTTGTGAAACCTTATATTTAAGGGAGTTAAGGGTGTCTGTCGCCTTTTTGGTATTGTTAAATGGAATATAAAGAGTTTTTCCGCAGTTCAGAGTTATAAGGTTTTGATTGAGCCATACTTTGACAATGGATGTGCATTTATTTGCATTTTCAGAGACCAGATGTTAGGATTATACATATAGGAATTAGCCTGCGAAAGAATGACACTAATCTGTGCCCTCTTTGTGCGGTGTTTCGTAGAATAAAATAATTTGTACACTTGGTAAAAATATTACAATAAATAAACTCTACAATGATCCTACTCCTGATTCGTTTCATTCTTTCTAGGTTTAGTTTTATGAAGGCTTCACTTCTCCCTCGTGTGAACTTTATTTATTTATTTCTATATAAGTATTACAGTATTTACCTAATTATTAACATTTTTACATAATATATTTGGCAATTTTATTATGTTGGGTGTAAGGTAGGTTTGTGAAGGTGAACTGCACACAAGTTTTATATATTTATTTTAAAGATAGAATCATTGACCGGTCAGTGGTTTAATGGGCATCGCGTTTAGGTTCGGGATGCGGGTATGGGTACCGCCGCCCTAGGAACCATTTATTGGTTAACCAACACCTCTGCCGTACGTCACCCCAAGTGGTTCATTGCGTTTGGTGACTTAACAGAGATACCCGGGTTCATGGGATGAAGTTTGTGCAGTTCTTGACGGTGGATGCGTCTGCCCACCTGCTGCGTGGTGGGCCGGATCGAGAGAGACTGGTTGTGGGAGGCCTTTTGACCTTACCAGTAGTGCTCTCTCTCCACCCATCGCCTTGCACCGTAGTTGGAGGGATGGGTTCATACGTCCCCTCCTGGACTCACTGACCCCCAGATTCCTACCCACCCCGCATACCTTTTTCCTTTTCAGAACCTCCTATCCTTCCCTTCCCTAAAAGACCCTCCACACAGCATCCCCTAAGACGACATAGGCCCTTTTGGAATTTATTTTCCTCAGGGTCCCTGTGTGGAGCTAATGTAAAAAAAGTCCCACCCCAACACAAACAACATTTTCGGCTTTCTGTGGTGGTAGTAGGAGATTTTCAAACATTATTGGATTATTCGTAACCAAATAATGATGGAGATTTTCAAACATTATTGGGTTATTCGTAACCCAGCAATGTTAGTCTATCTTTCTTTGTGATTTTAAACTCGATGAAACGAAAAATAGCGACACTAAAAAGGGACAAAAACTTAAATCACAAAGCACAAAGAGGAGAATAATCGGTCTCCTCTTTGTGCGGTGCTTCGTAGCCTACACACTTTTGCCTACTTTAGTTTTCTGATGTTTCATTTCTACGGCGTGTGAACTGCGCAGTGTATTTATTTTTTTATTTCTATATCATTTATTCATATTTTCTTCTGGGATTTGGTCAATACATTGAAGTTTTGTGGAAACGATGTACGAAGGTCATTATCAGAATTTTTAAAATATTTTTTCGAGTAAAATTAACTGGTGAGCTCGTCTTTGTTTCACACATCCGCTGTCTAAAACCTGAAATCAGTGTTAATTTGGGATTTGGGTCGTATCCCACCATCACCGTCAGAGTAAGTGAACTCCTGTAAATTATAAATTAACATTGCAAAATTAGACTATTTGCAGACGATACCTTAATCTATTTTTCCTGTGAAGATTACATAGATTCAATTAACAAAATAAACGAAGACCTACAAAATATAGCAAATGGCTGAAATTAAACAAGCTGAAACTGAACGTAAACAAAACAAAATATATGGAAATAGGCGATAAAACGCGTAACACAGGGTTAAATATGACAATTAATGGTGAAAAAATTGGAAAAGTAAATGAAATCAAATACCTGGGTGAAATATTCGATTCAAAACTGACTTTCACGGCAAACTTTGAATATGTGCTAAAAAAGGTATCAAAAAAGGTCAATTTTTTTAGAAAACTACGACATAAATTAAATAGAAACACTACGGAGCTCATTTATAAAACTGTCGTTACTCCACATTTGGATTACGTCTCTACGATGTTATATTTGCCCAATAAAGGAAATTTAAACAAACTAGAAATTATTCAGAACAGAGCTATGAAATGTATACTGGGGAAAGGCAAATTCGCAAGGATTAATCAAATGAGAGATTAGCTCAATTGGATTCCGATAAAAAAGAGACTTCCATTTAATGTGATAATTTTTGTGCATAAAATTATGAAAAATCAAATGCCAAAATACTTTAAGGATGAAATTGTTTTTAATAGAGACGTACATAATTACGAAACAAGAAATATAAACAGAGTTCGATTGCCACAAATGAAGAAATAAAAATCGCAGAACTGCCTAATGTATAGAGGACTAAAGATGTACGATGAAATGCCTGAAAGTATGAAGAATGAAGAAAGAATGATGTATTTAAAAATAAATGTTATGCTAACTGTAAAAATATTTAAATTTATCAAATAAAATGTTACATTGTGCTTATTAGTTTATATTCATGTAGTCCAATAAATAATAATAAAAAATAAAAATTAAAAAATAAGAAAACGAAATTTTATGGAAGTAAATTTGACCGTAAAAACGATCTAAAAGAAGAAATATGTGCGGCAACGTCGCAAATCACGCCGCCGCGGCGTGCACCTCAACACTCGTACGGGATTTGACTTGAACCGGCAACGTTGTTTCGCCACCGGTCGCCACTAAAGGCTAGGAATGAAATGTGGAATACGTCATACCCGGTCGCCACTAAATGCTCGGAATGAAATGTGGTATACGTCATACCCGATCGCCACTAAAAGTTAGGAATGAAGTGAAACATAGGTAGGTACATCTTTTTCTTCGAGGACGCAGTTGAGGAAGGGGAGGCGGGGAGGGAAACGGAACGAATGGGAAAGGACATGCACGGAGAAACAATTATTTATTCAATGGCATAGCAACTCATGCCGCATAACAGCTAGTTTTATATAAGTGACAGGTTATTCGTAACCCGAGAATGATTGTCTTTTTTTATAAAAATATTACCTTGCTACCTATCGCAAAACGGTAGCCACTTCTATTCTGATTAATCGGTAACTAAAATAACGATTGGATCAATGCAGAGATTTAAAATAGAAGCCAAAAGCGATTGTTAATTTTGACACTTTATATTTTTTACATTAGCTCCACAAAGGAGGGCCTGAAGAAAACTATTTCCCTCAGGGCCTATATCATCTTTGGAGATGTTGTGTTGAGGGTATTTTTAGGGAAAGGAAGGAGAGGAAGTTCTAGGAAGGAATAAAGTATGAGGTGTGGTTAGGAATCTGGGGTCAATGTGTCCAGGAGTGACCATCCCTCCCACTGTGGTACAAGTCGATGGATCGAGGGTCTGGCTGGAGAGATGAAATGATCTCCCTCAACCAGTCTCTCCCGATCCGACCCGCCATGTGGTAGGTGGGCAAATGCATAGGCCGCCAAGAGCTAGACAAACCTCACCCCGTGAACCCGGGCACCCCTGCTAAGTCACCAAACATATCTAACCACTTGGTGTTACGTATGGGAGGGTTGTGAGTTATCCAATAAATAGTTCCCGGGGCGGCGGTACCCACACCCGCCTCCCAAATTTATAATTTGTTTGATATTGCCTCCCAAATGTAAAATGTTATCATAATAATCGTATACCGTTTTGAATTATTGGGATTCTGTTTTGGTTTCCTTCAAAATAATATTTGTAATATTAGCGGCTCTGAACGTTTTTTTTTTTTTTAAATCATAAAAGATTGTACATGAATGCATTCTTTTAATTTCCTCGCTAAACTAAGCGCGTAGTGGTAGAAGAATGTTGAAGGTAGAATTCTATTCAGGAAGCGAGCATTATCCCCAGTCCCCAGCACCACCAAACCAAACAAGTAAATTTAAAAAAAAATGCCAAATTTTATTATGTCGCCAAGTTAGCCTTTGTATGATAACCAATCATTATGTACCTATGATACACCGTTGGCAAATCGCGACCAAATTAAAAGGATTCTGAAAGCGTCGTAATATAAACGTAATGCATACAGGAATATACGGAGGTCGTCAAATGTTCGTAATGAACGGACGCCCTAAATATGGAATGAAGTGTGATATACGTACGATATACGCGGTTACCAATACGACGGCAATATGAAAGGAAGTCCAAAAGACTCTAAAGTATACGTAACTACCAAAAATTTGAATACCCTTAAAACACAATTTCTGGATAATTCTTTTACTATCACTCTTTTTTTAAGCTAAAAACATGTAAACATTCACAGCAATTTTATTTAAAAACCTACCGTAAGCAGTGGTTGCCAAAAGGATGCGAAGTGAAAGGTTGCCAAATCTGTTGCGGGATGTATATATATATATATATATATATATATATATCTTCAGATTACTGTAGCAAAACTAAAATGGCCATAATTGACCAATCCGCGCTTCTAGGGGTGTCAGGATGTTCCGCGCTTCTAGTGTTAACCGGTAATAAATCAATTTAGACACTTTCAAAACATTAACTTTTAAAATCGTATAAACAGGTCGTCTCAATGTTGATTCACCACAGTTAGAAAATGGTCTTGTGAACCGAAACAGCTGTAACAAAAATACATACAATGATTCTTACAGAACTCGATAGAAACATTATTAAATTTAATTTTAATTAAATTTAAAAAAATGAAATGGAGTTCTACGAAGCAAACACAAAAATAATTAATAACTTAAAGCATCCTATGGTACGGACGTTTGGTTCAGTTGAAAATTCACTGTAAACCTCACGATAACGTAAATAAAGCAACATGTATTCTCGAGTTTTTCCGAACATATTTCAAGTAATCTCAATCACTTGGATTAAGTACATCACACACTCATAAAACTGCCACTAATACATCGTTCCCAACCCCTTCCCCTCCCCATATCCTTCAACCTCACAAACTACCACGATTGGGGATGCCATCGTCTCACTGAATCTTGTTAGCAGATAGTGTCAACTTGTACGGTATTCGAATTAAAATAGCAATTCTGTATTTTAAGCTTCTCATAACAAGACAATAATATTTAACCCTTGACATTTTGTGTAGCAAAGCGCTTAGTCAAAAAAATTATTCAACTTGAAATGGATGAGTCTTTCGTTACGGGCAAATTCTTACTTCACTTATCATTCATTCGGTTTTGATTCGTGAAATCGACCGTAAAATGTTATCGAATGCTCGAAATATGTTTCGAGTTATGTAATTGTGAACCATCCTGTACTCGAGGACACAATAAAGATATTCTCACACTGCGCCGAGCCGATATAACCGCGATTTCTCCCATTACAAACGTCACCAAAGTGCTCGTAAATGTCATAAAGACCGCTCTCATCACCGCGACTTACTTAACCCAGAAAACTAATGGATCACCGATCCGCCGCTGCTGGGAGTGTTCACTGCATTCACCGCACTGTTCAGTGGGGACTGTGCATTACTATGCAGTGTAGTAACCACTCGAAGGGTCATTAATTTTATAGAAATGTCGCAATGTGTACATTATGACCTAATTTGTACGCCAACCATTTGCGAAGCCATATATAGATGTGGGTTAGAGCAAAATCGTGGAATTTGAATATTTACATGGATGTAATGGAAAACCTTCTTTTGTAAGCAATATGCTTTATTAGTAGGCTGAAGGATGTGAATACATGGACTGCTTTACTAGAAGCTGTCGACATTCGAAATGCATCCCAATTTGAGAGGAGGCATGGGTATAGATGCCACGGAAACCATTTGTTGCATAACCAATACCACTGCTCCAAATGGTTTGCTACGTTTGTTGGCGAAACAGGGGTGTCCGGTTTCGTAGGGTGAGGTTTTTTTCAGGTCAGCGATCCCCTTTGACTTCTCCAGCCGGACTCTTTGACCTATAAGCTTTGCACCGCAGTGGAAGGGATGGATTCATACGTCCGTCACTCCTACACACACACTGACACACAGATTCCTATACTCTTTTCCTTTCCAGAACTTCCTCTCCATCCTTAAATTTAAAAGACCCTTCGCATAGCATCCTCAAAGATGACATAGGCCGAGTGAAACTATTTTACTCAGGGCCTCCTATGTGGAATTTCGAATCGCGCGTTTAAAAGTTACTAATTGAGTTTCTCCTAACTTACCTGCCTCACGAAGCGATTTCAACTCCATTCAGATGTTTAAAAACTCTGTTTGAATCGCTCCGTAAAACCGGGTCTAAGTATTGCAAAACATTTTCTGTATTCCTTAAAATTTATATACGAAGCCTGGAGATATAAAGTTAAAAAAAGAAGTCAAAATGGAGCCCAATTGGGGAGATTCAAAAGGAGTTTGTAAGGTGAAATATTTTTTCAAAAGAACTTTATCAATAACTTGTAAGTTGTGAAAGGAACTTGATCAATATGTACCTCATTTATAATATTAGAAGTTTCAACACGTACGATGGTTCAACGAATGGGAAACTATCGATACCTTGAAAAAAGATTTTCTCTTAGTAACCATTGTATTTTAAATTTAAAAAAATTTAATTCTTTGTAATTATACCAGAAAAAGTGTGTACTTAAAAGACCATTCAATGACGATAAATAAATAAAAATACATGATGTCAAAGGAATTTAAGATCAAAGCTAAAATTATTGTGAAAACATGGACATGGAACGAGAAATGTTAAATTCCTAAGATTGTCTATCGTTTAATGATACTCCAATAGAAAACAGTCAAATAAATAAAATATTGCCTAAAATTTAATTTGTAACTCATCGGGAACGCTTTGTAAATCAGAAGATGAAAATGATATTATGTAAATTTAAAAAAAATGTAAGTTAGTCATAAAAAGGAGCGCTGGTTCGATGACTGATGGTGTCATTGCATTAATTCTTCAATATTTCTTCCTACTATTCAAGTGCAAAATTTTTCTTTTTTTTCTATGACGTTCGTACAACATTTTGATCATGTTTGTTTCAGGCATACCTAATGTGGCCAGATGTCCCGTTTTCAACGTGACAGTCAGGTTTTTAGGCAGCGTGTACCGGTGTCCCAGAACACAGCTTCGGGACGCCAAATATTATGCATGCACCTAATCAAAACCATTATAACCTAATAATCAATAAAATTATAAGGTAGGTAAGAAAATAGTTTATAGATAGATCCATGAACATATGCATTATGCATACATATTATAACCAAGTTACAAAAACCGGTGCATAGTCGGGAAACACGCCAAACACGCGCCCAACATTTGTACACGGTTGACATTAGTCACATGAGAACGGGTCGTTTTTACGACTCGTTCTTGAGTTCAACAGCTCGGATGTGGAATGATTTACCAGCCTCTGTGTTTCCTCCCTCCTACAACATGGGTCTCTTCAAGACCCATGTTCACTCCTTCCTTTCCTCAAAAAGACCCTCCACACAGCATCCTCAAAGATGACATAGGCCCTGAGGGAAATTATTTTCCTTAGGGCCTCCTGTGTTGAGTTAATGTAAAAAAAAAAAAAAATTCCCGTCTTAAAATATACATCTACCAAATAGCGTTTCTTATTTAAATTCTCTATAAAATAAAAACTGAATAAATATCGTTTATTTTCCTTTAAAATGAGCTCACCACTTTTAAAATAATCATATTATTTTTAAAAGACCGATTTCTTTTTGATCGATTTCGATCAACAAAATATTTCATCTAAAACCAATAAACATGATGTCATAATCAAATAATATGTATTACACATTATTTTTTTGTACAGAAATATGGAAAATTTATGCGCCTCTCTATAAAGTTAGTTCTTTGCAGTACACGGTATAATAAATAGCACGTACCCGAAGGATTTCAACAAGCGAATCCTGAGCATATTTGAAGTAAAAAATATAGATGTCACTGTGCTGTCCGATATTTTTTTAATAAATTAATTAACAATTTAATTTTAATTGTTATCAAGCGAAACGATAGCAAAAGCTTCAATTTATCCAAAGCATATTTTTTGGTATTCATAGTATAAGCCGATTCCTAGTAAAGATTAATCTAAAATAGTGATTTCCACGATAAGTTTCGCCTTAATAAAAATGGGCGCCAGTCAAACAGGGGTGTCAGTAGAACACTTGCATTATACGATTATACTTCACAGTAACTCTAATAACGGGGTTATGCTAATAACGCTCGATTTCTACATTTCTAAGCATTAAATTAGGGTCACGTAATGTATTGAGATTTCAGTTGCGGCGATGCGATGCTACGTGCAGACGTGCAGAATTGCACGACCGCGGAGAAGGTGGTTTTCTAGTCATATTACTGATAGCTCCACTGTAATCTTTCACTCCTCAAAAAAATAGTAGATGCAGTAGAAAGAGACCCTATAACGGAGCTGTCATCGGTAGGACTACGGCATTAACTTGGGCACGAAAGCAACAACTCTAATAAGAAGATATTATAATAAATTAACATACACTCAGATGTTGCTGTAAACGGTTCAGTAGTGTGGTAAAAGTGTAGGTGATGCAAAAATTCAGTGTAACTCGGTTACAACGAACGTGGTTATAACGAGTCCACGGTTGTAACGCGATAAAGACCCGGTTGATTTTGTTTGCGCGAATCGAATATTATTTGTAACAAGGTTACTCTGTGGATTCATAGAACGACATTTAAATACTAGTAGAACCTTACGAACAAAAATATTCGTAAGTGGTCCCAATTTATTGGACTAGGCAATAAATGAAAACGAGAAGTTGACTAATGATTTTGATCGCATCGGATTACGGCTAACTAATAAATCGAATCCATAGAGAACTAAGATAATGCCTACTCGTTTAAATTATTTTTCTTGTGGTATTCGCAGATAATTCTAAAATCTTTCTCTGCCTCATCTATTCATAACCAGATTTACGTAATCCGTTGCATCATTACGTCACTAGTACTTGAGCCAATTATTTATTTAACATTTCACAAGGTAACTTTCTATTATTATTAATGTGATATGACACTAAAATTAATTGAATAATTAACAAACTGCTGCGATCATAATTATACTCTTGCCAAATTGCCAAAATCGTCGTTATTAATGTGGTTGAGGCTCTCGATTAGCGATCCGAAGGTCGCGGGTTCAAATCCCAACGTCCACAAGAAAATTAAATTATTGATATGTGTTATTTCACAATTAAAACAATCAAAAATATTATAAGGTATATTTGCGACACGCTCCAGAGTGGAAGATACTCTCTACCTACGGTATCGCCCTGTTGTAAGACCATCATTCAGAATCAAAGCATTACTTGAAATGGCTTTGAAAAATCAAGGGATCCTCTATTATAATTGAAGGATTTCTGAACCTCAAACTACAAAATGTATTTATAAAAAATATATTCGCCTCAAAAAACCTTTCAAGAACAAACAATTTCAATTTTAAAGGCGATAAGAAATGTATCATCGAATGAACACTTAGTAAACTTGAAAAAATTACGACATCTGAACAAAAATTAAAACTAAAGACAAACACATTTCAAATAAAGCTTTAACAATTAACTAAAATAAAACAAAAATTGGTTGTACCTATTTTATCGCTTGTCTGAATTGTTCTCATAACCAGTTCCAACTCAAATCAAATTTAAGTTCAAGAGTTCATTGAAACAGAATTACAGACAGAATCACAAACTAAATTAGTATTTTTAAATTGAGTAACGGTGAATATTGCAAGCAATTTTACTATTGTTTTATTCCACCCTTATAATTCACCCTCGACTTGAGAATTACCTACCCAAAATAAAGCAATAAAATAAGCAAAGTGTTATTACGATTAATGTACCAATAATTTGTTGGTACTGCAGCAATAAATTGCCATTATAAATATACAAAATTTTGTTTAATTGCGTAAACTAACGTATAAAATACATTTCCTTTAAATTCCACGACCGAGAAATAGCAGCGAGAAGGACACTCATCACGGGGAACAAGTTATTAACAGTGCCGTAAATATAAACAAAGGAAGCCAGTGTTCACGGAATGTAACTTTTGAGAAAATGGTACTATTTAGTTGTATTATTTGTTAGTTGGGGAAAGCTGCAGTGAAGCAAGGTTTGGATCGCAGCCAGAAATTAGAAAAGTTCTGCAACGAATCCCTCAGGGACTACTGTATTATATTTGAATGAATTAATTAAGTTCTAAGTGATTTTAATTAAGACATACAATAATGTAAATAAAGCTCTTTTCTCCATAATTGTTTTTTTTCTTTCTATTGGTTACTTAGGTCTGGTATATCAAAGCTCGGCTTGGTTGGAATGCTGAGCTTGGCGTGGCTTGACACATAATACAAACTTTTTTTTAATAATAATAATTGGATGACTTTTATAGCGCCATTTTCGTGAGAAAATCACCTCAAGGGCGCTTTACAAATTCATTTATAGGTACATTAAATCTATACCTATATACTACAAGTGGCTTATAACTAAGATTGATAACTAATGACATACAACTAAGACTTATATCACTAGTGACTTAGAACTATACTTATTTTTATAACCGAGTTTGTACTTGCAAGTCATTATACGAACAGAGCAGTATTCTTACTGTCCTATTTGTATCATGACTTGCAACAGTCTTACAATTAGTTATTTACGACTAACATACTTATTTACATTTATAACCACATATTGTAATGGTTACTGCCATAATACAAAGTCATAATACGAATAGAGCAGTATTGTTACTGCTCCATTCGTATTATGACTTGCAACTGTCTTAAAATTAGTAATTTAGGACTAACATACTTATTAACATTTATAAACACATATTGTCATGATTACTGTCCGTGCTGTCAGTGTAAGTCATGAAAATATAGCAAAAAAAAAGTGTATACATAATAAATTGTAAAATATTGTCAAAAATTGCGTAAAATCGTAAAAGGTGGTAGTGAAGATATATCAATTTAGGTAAATCCCGTGGACTGAGTAATGAGATACTACTGAAAAAAGGCAGTTATTTTTCTGGATATGATAATGCGAAAAGGTGAGTTTTGAGCTTTGCTCTGAACTCAGATGTGCTGTCGATCTTTCGCAAATATGAAGGGAGTTTGTTCCAAGCTGTTGGGCCTGCTACTGCAAAAGCCCGGTCTCCGAAATTGGTATTGGGATTGCGCATAGGTACTGAGTCTACCCATGGCTGTTGAAAATGCTGAACGAAGGGTTGCTTGCCTAGTGTTGACATCATTTGGAATGCACAGTTCCGACAGGTATAGTGGCGCCATGTCGTGTGTTGCCTTAAAAACCATCCAACAGAGTTTGAATTGGATTCTCTCAGGACACTTAAGCCAATGAAGGTTCCGCAGATGTTGGGAAATGTGAGAATACTTGGAAACGCCGGTTTTACATTTAACTCCATACAGGATGACCTGAGGAAAATAACTTCTTTCAGGGCCTTTGTCTTTGGAGATGCTGTGTGGAGGGCCTTTTTGTAGAAAGGAAGAAGTGAACCTGAAGAGACTTGTATGGTAGGAGGGAGAAAGGACAGGGTCCGGCAAACCGTTCCACAACCGAGCTGTTGAACCGAGTCGAAGAAGCTACCCGTTCTCATATGACATCCGTCAACCGTATGTTGGGCGCGCGTTTGGCGTGTTTCCTAACTACGCAACGGTGCTGAAGGGATCAATGACGCCGCTTCCTCATGAGACCCCCTCCCCCCTAGTGTGATGTCACATATTATGCAATCTTACATCTAAAAATAATATAAAACAGTAGTTCAACGTTTTTAAAGGTTTTTACATGTGACGTCACAGAGCTGATGACCCCCCCACCCCCCATACCCCGTGTCCCACAATGTCACACATCTCTACTCCCCTTCCTACCTTAAGGGGTGACGTAATTGATGGATGGCCCCTTTCATTAAAATATCAGTAGAACAAGGATAGCATTCCCACCCGACGCCAGTGATCTAAAGATTGCAATCGAATCTTCAGTTTCTGCAGAGTCGAGGGTTTTTCAGGCATTTTGGAGCTCCAAACCAGGGGCGGCTGCCAAATTCGACTGTAGGGCGCACTTGCGATGTGTACAGGGTTAGCAGTTGTGTACTATTAAAGTATCTGCGAGCCCTGTACAGAACACCTAGTTTTTGGGAAGCTAATTTAACTCTGGCTTCGATGGAGCCCCCATATCTGAGCCGATCACTTATAACTACACCAAGCATATCAATGGAGGGCCTGTTCGGAAGATTGCTTCCGTTGAAGGAGACTTAGCGAGAATACGGACGAATTTATATACCGGACCTTCATAAGCCAACATGATCGAACAATCATCAGGCGTGAAGCGTAATGCAATAACGTTATAATTCAATAAGGATAAATTCTGATGAAACGATGCGATACGACACCAAAGGCCAAACCATTCAACTGCCTAATTGATGTAATGCCGAACGCGCTCGACTACCTATTGAAAAATACACTTCAGCGGTGTGAACAAGGCGATAATCAATGAATTGAAGTGTTTATTGTATCATATATTTTAATACGATGCAAGCTTGGTATGGGGTCAAGACTAAAATACATAAAAATACAAAAGAATGACATTGATTTTGACTTAATTCAATGCAAACATTTGACAGCTTTGTTTATTTACACACAACTTTATTAGGAATTTTAATTCTGTTGAAATTATTTCAATGACTCGACTTCGCACCACGCCGCACAGTGGGCCGTGGATCGAATTTAAGAGACAAAACATATTTTTGGAAAATAACCTAAATAGAAAAACCTTTATAATGTTATCAGACGACTGAAACAAAGTTATGCGGACTAATTTTGCTGACAGAAACATTTTAAGGACGGGTTGGAAAGTTAATTTTCAAGTTCTGTGATTATTTTAGTTGTATAAAGCAACTGATCTGTAATGACACAATACAGAACTTGAATAGAACTTACAGAGCTTAAAATGAACTTAAAAATTTGATAAATTATTAAAATATGTTGAAACAACGCGTCGTAAGTCTCTGTCCCACCAATCATAAAAGAATGTACCTGAATAGTTAGTAATAGTAATAGTCGAAACAGAGCGCACTTCTTTCTAAAAATATATAAACAGTATATATACAAACAATTTTTTTAATTTAATGTAATATGTAAACATAAATGTCAAAAAGTGCTGCTTACTTTAAAAAAATGTTAATGTAGATGTGTAAATTAATCGCCATTGGATTTTGTGCTGTTAATTTAACATGCCGGCGCAATGTGCGCAATTAAAAAATAGTCTATAACATCCTTGAATTACTCGATTTCGCGTTGATTGTTTATGTTACGTGAGCGAAACGAAAAAAATAAGAATAATCTAAAATCCGAGCCGTGAATTCAAAGTCTGTGAACTCTACAACTTGTTATAGAATTCTTTTTGAGATCATAATAATAATAATAATAATAATTGGATAATTTATAGAGCGCCGTTTTTGTGAAAAATCACCTCAAGGGCGCTGTACATTTTATTCATACAATATATACATAGTTCCAAAGTACTAAAGTAAGAACATTTTGGAGAATCTTCCTTTGAATGGAAGCTTTGACACAAATCTATAAAATGTATGTAGATAAGGAAAAGTTAAGTAAGGAAGAAGTAGAAATGCGGATACAATAAATGTTTCTAGGCAGATACTTAAGGGCCATTAACCAGCCAGCGGCCTAAAATTTATATTTCGTCGAAAGATGTTCTTACGATCGCACAGGGCGGTTCCAATGTGAAAGATTAATTATTCTCCGTACCAGCTTTTTAAAATATCGGTTTTAATTCATTCAAAATTTGCTTTAATTTATACCTACATTAAAAAATTCTAAAAGGTGTGATGATAAACTATTAAAATGATGTACTTTTTGTAATTATTTTTTGATCATATGTATTTTTAATTTTTCAATAATGTCTAAGTAAAATAAGAAGGTAAAAAATTCTTAAATATATTAGTTTGTAAGACCGTAAATAAAAAGAAGAACTGAAGTATTTTCGTCACAAAACACGTGTTCTGATCTTTTTTTAAATGATTTTATTTAAACTAAAATTAAAATTCTGAAACACAGCTTTCTTTTATTTTACTGCCTGATGATATGATTTGAAACGTGTGTTGTAAATTTATTTGCAAATTTAACAAATCTGTCAGAGTCCTACGGTAAAACCTTATTGTACTAAAAATAAACATTTTTCTCAAAATTTAAAACTTAGCTTTACTACATAAAAGAACAGTCTTTCAAAATCAATTTATAATTTTTTGTGGAAAAGAGTCAATACGGCTAAAATTTGATTTTATAATGACGTGTTTCCGGTATTGTCTGGTTATTCCCTCTTGTATACTATTTTAAGTATTTGCCTAGAAACATTTAAAATCCGTATCTACGTCAAATGAAAGTAGGATTTTGTTCAGGGACTTGAAGGTGGAGCAACAAAATTCCAGTATTTAGATTTATGATTTATTCTACCTTTTCATTCTTGTTTATTAAATGTCAATTGACGAACATGGTCATCATTTTAACTAATATAATCTTTTTACACCGAATTAGCGACCTCATAAAAATAAAAATAAAATAATATGTTGCAATTATTTTGGTAGACTATTCTACTAGATTTTAAGCTTGGAATATTAACCGTGGTAACCATGTTTTGGAATTTTAACCTCTTAACCTCGGGTCTATTTTGTCGGAAGGTCAAAATATTTCCGCTTTAAATAAAATTCAAATAAACGGAATATTTCCGAACGCACCCTAAATCTAAAAACTGTTTTAGAAAGGTGCTGAAATACGTTTCCAAATTTTATAATTTGAAAGAAAAATACAATTTTTAAAACACAAAAATTATGAATGCAAATATAAAAAAGTTTTTAAAATGGTTCACCTTACGTTTTTTATAACTATAATTTATGATTACGAAAAAAAATAAAACAACATACATATTTTATTAGGCATATGTACTATAAACGCAATCGTCGACTAGTATTTTTGTGGTTTCATGTAAAAACAATTTATTAAAAAAATCCCAAAGTTTATTTCTTTTTCAAATTGCGGTCTGAACTTTGGATTAAAAAAAGTGTACATTTAAATTATTTTGCGGTTAACTTTTAGATATGAATAAAAAGCGTGGTATTTTCTCTCTCTGACCCAGTTTAGATCATATTTCTAATCACGATAGTAAGAGACACAACGATTTCTATGAGACCTATACGAGTTGTTTCGAATAGTGAACAAATTAGCCTGAGGGGTTAGGTACTCGTAGCATTCAAAATTATTTTTTTTTAATAAGAAATAAATTCTAGAAACATTAGTACTAAAAGAGGGCTTAATGACGTTACGAAAAGAGTTTCGACTTGGAAAAGTCTAAGCACAAAGTAATTGTGCCCCATAAGAGTATCTGTATAAGCCAGAATAACAAAATAAATAATAAAATAAGTTATTAATATTACATTCCATCTTGCTGTATTCTAAAAGTGAAATAATGAATCTCTACTTTGTACGTACGATGCATGTAACATCCTAGATGTAGTGCTGCTACTGAGAGCTCCGTTCCTCTCTCTCTCTCTCTGTTGCTTAACTCGACCAAATGCTTGTAAGAATACTACAAAATCATTAACGTTAACTCCATACTCGAGGCTCTGAGAAAATAAAATCTTCAGGGCCTGTGTCATCTTTGGGGATGCCATGTGGGGGGGCTTTTAGGGAAAGGAAGTTCTGGGAGTAGGAATCTGGGGGTCAGTGTGTCCAGGAGTGATGGACGTGAATCTATCCCTCCCGCTGCGGTGTTGCGAAAGCGATGTTCCGAGAGAGCCTTGCTGGAGAGGTCAAAAGGTCTCACTCAACCAGTCTCTACCGATTCCTAGAAAAACCTTACCCCACGAACCCGGGCACCCCTGCTAAATCACCAAACGTAGCGAATCACTCGGGGTGACCTACGGCAGAGGTGTCGGTTATCCAATAAATGGTTCCCTGGGCAGCGGTACCTATACCGCCTCCCAAAGTGTAATTTGATACAAATGAAGATTTCACCAAAAAATCTCTCCGATTATTTCCTATCGTAGTTTAAACTTATATTCGCTAAAAACGGTATCTAGCAAATTAGGAATTTAGGAATAAAACTGCCACTAAAATGATGTAAAATTGAATAGGAACTCTAATGGCATATATTGAACAAATTAAAACACGAATAAATAAAGTAGCACATATCCATGCTACATATTTGTTAAACATTTGACTAAAAAAATAATATTCAGTTTGGTTGGGTGTTAAACGGCCTAAAATCCAAATTAAATTTTGTATGAAAAAGGCCACACAACCGTCCCTCTTAAAACGGAGTTATCAGCGGTATTTTTTTACCTCTCCACAAAACAAGATGAGTAGAACAAAAAATAACTTTTATAGAGTCTCTCGCACACACAAAGAGCGGAATCCTGACGTCAGCGGTGACGAGGAGACCTTGGCTCAGGCGCGGATCCGTTTCGCCACCAAGGTGAGGGAAAGACAGCTTAGGTAGTAGGTACGGAGCACATGTTCCATCATACTATAAATTTAGTAATAATTCTCCACGTATAGTGGCATTTCGCAATGCGCTGAAGGTTACTTCTATTTTAATGGTAAAATGGTAAAACCGCAATCAATATTTTTTAAGTAAATTGATTTATCTTCCTTTTAGAATATAATTAATTGTTTTGTTTTGAACACTATAATTTTTTTTTTATTTAAGGCAGAGCGAATGTGGTGGGCCGCGTGATTTTGACTTTCATACGAATCTAATTTTTTTTCAGAGATTGTTGAAATATTGCACACATGTTTTCGAAAACCCGCCCCATCCCCTTTTCCCACCCCTTAAAGCGGAACGTTGATACTTTTTGATGAAATTTTGCAAATAAGACGAAAATTACTGTCAGCATCTGATTTCTAAAAACTATGTGTAAAGCCAGGGCAACGCCGGGGACTTCAGCTAGTAATCAATATATCAACACGTTTAAGAATCAATGGTTTCTTCAGCAGGACACAAAGCAGACAGAAAATTAAAATACATACTCCCTTACTAATTAACTTGTTTGAAATATTTATGCATACGGTGATAGAACAAAAAGGCATAAAATTCCGGAAATATTAAACGCATTAAGTACCTGAAAATATTAAAAATGAGACATCTTATGCAAAAATCGAATCAAAAGTTAAATCTTTCTACCTCCGTAGAATATGAAATCAAATAATATAGTTGTTCCTTTATTTTATGTTTTTTACACCGTGTGTTTGTGCCGTGTAAAATATTTTAACTAAACGCAATTCATAAACATTATAAAAATTAGTATTTTATAATAAAAAAGTGTTTTAATATTAAGTATTATATTTAGTATATTATACTATGTAAAACTGAAAAGTATATAGTATTAATTGATTAGAAAAAATGAGATATTTCTTACAATCAAACTGATTGATCAGTTTCGTAAGATTTGTAAAATAAAATATTGTAAAATTAAAACTGAATAAACATTAGGGTGTTATGCCGTGTCGCGCTACCTCCATCTTTAACCAACGTTTCTCACAGCGTTGTAGTATCCATCATCAGTGCAGATAAATATATATATTTTTTTAAATTACATTAATTCTATACATATTAAGTGTCAATGTTTTTTTCTTTCTTTATACATATTATACTAGCTGGTCCCCGGCATGCGTTGCAAGTCCATTCAAATAAATAAATTGATTTTCCCTGCATGTCCTTTCCCTTTCCCTGCCTTTCCTCCCTGCCGCTCAAATATATGAAATACACACATTTTCATTTATACAAATTTCATAACGCCAGAGCTTACTATTATATACAGCCTATGCTACTCGCTGATAATGTAACGTTCTATTGGTTAAAGAATTAAAATAGGTTTAGTGGTTTAGGCGTGAAAAGGAAACAAACAAACACACGCACTTTCGCATTTATAATATTAGTAAGTAGTATGGATAATGTCACTAGATCTCGCACTATAATTGTTCACTTTATAACAGATCTCTAGTGACCTAGACCTGGTAGCACACACAAACAAAACAAAGAAATACATAGTGATAACATTAAAACATAAATATGTCAAGCAGTTGAAACCACAAAAACACAATGCAATTTATCAAGTGCTGAAAATTTGATTAAATACCTGAGGGCTTTGTCACGGGTATGAATATTTAATGTAATATCAATATTCTTGGAAAGGTCGACATGTGTCATATTGATAACACTAATAATCGTGGAGAGTGGTGTTTACCTGTAACAAAAGAAAAATACAAATAAATAAAGTGCATTGTCATTTACATATGTACATTCTTATTTTTATAATAATGGAACAAGGACCGCCGCGTCGGGAATCATTTATTGGATAACCAGTACCCCTGCCGTAGGTCACCCAAGTGGTTCCATATGTTTGGTGACTTAGGTGCCCGAATTTATGGGGTGAGGTTTGACCAGGATGCGTCTGCCTACCTTCTGCGTGGCGGGCCGGATCGATAGAATGGTCGAAGGAGATTTTTTAACCTTTCCAGCCAGAATCCCTTGACCAATCGCCGTGCATCACAGTAAGAGGAACGGATTCATCCATCTGTCACTCCTGGACACAGACCCCTAGATTCCTACCCACCCCTCATACTTATTTCCTTCCCATAACTTCCTATCCATCCTTTCCTTTAAAAAAATCCTCCACACAGCATAGCCCACCGCGGAGGGTCTTTTTAGAAAAAAAGTAGAGGAAGTTCTGGGAAGCAAAAAAGGTATGAAAGCTCCCACTGCAAGACGATGTTCTTAGAGAGTCCCGCTGGAGAGATCAAAAGATCTCCCGATCCGGCCTGTCACGCAGTTGCTGGGCGCCGCCAAGACTCGACAAAACTCACTCCGTGAATCCGGGTACCCCTGCTCAATCACCAAACTAAGCGAACCACTGGGGATAACCTGTAGCAGAGGTTTTGGTTTCCCAATAAATTGAGTTACACAATTTAAGTTTTCAATTAATTTCAAAAAAACCATAGTCAAGAATGCATTATTTACACATTACAGATATAATCAATAATCGTAGCAGGTTAAAAAAGGTCACGCCTAAAAATAAAGACGTGGCAAAAATAGTTCCATTTTATAATCGCAATAAAAGATCGACCACACAATGAGTAATAGTGACTAATGAATTGCTGAAGAAGGCATTATCAAGTCTAAAAGGTCCGTAAATAAATTTACTGGCTCAAGCAAATTTACTAGACAAGATTATAAATAATATCACCTTGTTGTTTTACGACGAAAATTTATGATGTGTTCAAAATTATTCATAACTTATTTTCTTAACGTCAATTTCGTTTAAAGTGAATTCTGAAGCAGACTGGCAGAAAGTGCGACTTTCCTTTTCAAAAAACATTATTCAATAATCGATTGCACACAGTTGAAACAGTGTTATGTAGAAATTTCATATTGTATTTAGTGAATTTAGGATTTTTGAATACCAAAATGAAGTTTTCAGCTTTCTAAATTTAGGATTTTGGTTAAAAGTCGTTGTTGTCAATTGATCATATTTATCATTAAAGACGAAGATAACAATAATATTCTAAACGAAAATATGAAAGAGACCAAGACACAGAAAAACATAATGGTCGAGACTGGGACTCGAACCCAGAACCTCGTCTATCCGGGACGTGCGTTTACTAATTTCGCCATTATCTTTTTCTGTGACTTGTTTTCTTTCACATTTTCGTTTAGATTATCATTGTTAACTTCTTCTTCAATGATATATTATATTGATGGGAATAAACTACAAAAGTTATAAAAGAGAGATTTTCTTATAAAAAATTGATTAATCACATTTATATTATACTAGCAGACCCGGATACACGCTGCTGTGGCCAACGAAACACAACGCCATTACCCAAACTTATTTATAATTTATACCCACACCACCCGCTTGCCAGCTGCCCGCTGCCTGAATTGAATATTTGAATTTCTCGGCTTTTATCTACTATAATAAGCACGTATTATACATATAAAACTTTCTCTTGAATCATTCTATCTATTGGTGAAAACCGCATGAAAATCCGTTGCGTAGTTTAAAAGATCTAAACGGACAAACATTTAGAGCGGCTTCATTTTATACTTATGTAATGATTTTGTGAAATTAGAACGTTCTTGTTATTAGGTCTAGAACTCTCGATTGGGTTTTTTGATTCACTGTTTTAAAAAAGACAGTGACAATTAATTCATTATCGTAATCTATTCCAACCAGTATATTTGATCCGCACATTTCTTAGAAGATAGAATGCAACATGCAAGTGACCTGATTTTAATAAGTGGAAGGCGAGTGCAAAGGACACACACACTTCCTCTCCTAAAAATACCCTCAACAGCATCCCCAAAGACGACTTCGGCCCTGAAGGGGAATTATTTTCCTCAATACCTCCTGTTTGGAGTTATTGTTAAAAAAATCAGAGTATGCAATTCACACGCGAAATTCAGAAGGGAAACCTTCAGAAAACGAAAGTAGACCAGAGAGGGAAGGCTACGAAGCACCGTACAAAGAGGAGACCGATAGGCTACGAAGCACCGCACTAAAATGAGACCGATTATACTATCTCATTATCTCGCAGGCTAAATCCAATAGATGTATGTGTTTGTCTCTTTTTTGTGTCGCTTGAAACAAAACGGTGCTAAAGAAGTTTTCATTTCAAAAAGTTGACTTAAGGCGATCCAATAGTACAGGAAAAAACGAAATCGGAATTCACGCCCTTTTATGGGAGGAGTTTAAAAGTACTTGAGAAAAAGCTTTTGGAAAGGTTGGAAAAGATATATTAAAAAACATTAATTCCCTTTTTACGCATTGTTTATTGTAATAAAACGGAATTTTAAAATTGATTTCACGAAAACAAGCGACGCGGAGCCTAACCTAACCTTACACGTCTATTCTCCGCTCCGTCCGGAGGAGTAGTGACAGAAAATAGGGGTGGCTGCCAGTCGTTCTTCGGTGGACGGTATAAGGTTCACTTTGATATTCAAAATTCGTCGACTGCCGTATTGTCGCCGTGATGTCAAAAATAACAGCGCGAAAATACATATTATATTTTATTTTGTGAGGTTCGGGCGTAAATTTTTTTATTTTTTGCGATTATCATAAAAGAAACTAAATTTGCCACATTAAACAATAAAACCATATCCGAAAAGAGGTTTATAAATAGGAGAGTTTGGACTTCAAAGTGTTTTTATAGACCTTATAATTTATTTTTTTCTAGGCTTATTAAAAGAATTCTAAAAAAATTATCGATATTTTTAAGGGCCAAGATATGTTCTACACGCAGTATTTAATTGAAGCATCTATAATGATGAATTGTAAAGCGCCCTTGAGATGATTTTTCACAAAAACGGCGCTCTACAAATTGTCCAATATTTACGGTATTATTATTATTATTATTATAATACTTCTAAACGATCAAATTTTCAAAACAAAAACGTATGATTTTGCATTATTTAGTATGGCTTCATCTTAAGAAACCAATACCGGTATCGTAGTTTCGTAAGCTCCTTATTGTAAGAGTTTCTTTGATGTAATTCCCTTTATTATTGCATGTTCTACAAACACGGTATCCCATTCAGTCATACAATACCCTCCACCGTCTTTAGGTGCATTCGTCAAAGACACCGCGTTTCCGTCACAAACCTATTCCAGACACGTTTCCTCTCCACTTCAGAGTCCCTGCCCCCGGCACCAGAATACATAACTATATACAGATAACAGGCTGGTGGGTCTAAGGTTCCGACACTGATAGGAAATAACCAATTTGGACGAGACGTCCTTTAGAAAAGGTTGTAAACAAAAGAATTGTTAAGGTTCCAAAAACAATTTAACCTCTCGGGCCTCAAACAAATAATATCGTGTCTTCAAATATTCCTCCTTCATTTTCAAATCCCAGAAGATTTAACTGATGTTTTTGAAAGCAGTTGAAAGATGCTTTCAGATTTTATTATCACAAATCAACGTATATATGCTACGTTTTGTGACTTAACAGGGTGAGATTGTACAGGTCAAGGCGGCGCCCGCCTACCGTGGTGGGCCGGATTTCGAGAGCTTAGTTGAGGGAGACCTTTTTACCTCTCCAGCAGGACTCTTACGACCCATCGCCTTGCATCACAGTGGGAAGGATGGATTCATACGTCCGTCACTCCTGGACAAACTGATCCCGAGATTCCTACCCACTCCTCATGCTTTTTCCCTTCCCAGATCTTCCTCTCTTTCCTTTAAAAAAAAAACTCCATACAGCATCCTCAAAAATCGCTTAGACCCTGAACGAAATTATTTTCCACAGAAGAATTTTCCATTTCCCGTGTGGAACTAATGTAAAAAACTAATTTAATTAGTTTTTTTAAGAAAAAGGTATTATAAAATCTATTGTCACTTTACTTTTTATAAAAAATATTTATTATAAAATTTGCAAACCTAAATTGACATAAATTTATCAAATACTAAATATTGGTTATTTCAATTTTGTTCGGGAGAGTCTGTGGTAACTTTTTGTACGCAAACTCAAGCGTGATTTTCTCTCTTTATAACTCTGCAATTAGGGGTGCTCGGTGCATTTTGGGTCTTCTCTGCAATAAATTTAGCAAGCTGCAATGAGATCATTGCTCAAGTTCCTTATAAGTGATAAGGTAAGCAATCCGTTAAATACATAAAATTTACAATTCATGAAAGAATTTTATGAATGTATTCTTTGAACCTGATTCAGAGAAGGTTATAAATGATTCTTTCATCAGTTCAAAGAGGCGGATTGCAGCTTCCCGGAATATTTTCAAAGTAATAAAGCCAATTCCGCGAATGCACATAATATATTACAAAAGCTGAAATGCAGAGCATGTGCATATATCTAACAGATAATAAACACAATATGAGAAAGAAAATAAATAACATAAAAGCTTTTCTAAATTGCACATACTTAATGTACAACTTGGCATACTGACCCAGAAAATGACATAACAATTACAGATAATAATATTAGAATACCATCAAGCTTTCCTTGACACAGCGTGACATTGAAATTGAAAAGCGTGTGGGGTAGTTTACATTAAATTTTAATGAGATAAGAATACTTTCCTCGTCCTTGTCCTTCCACGTGTCCATTAGTTCCATAAGTCCTTCAAAGGAACCCAACTCAAACTTTTATTAAACGTTTCAAATTTTTTTGCATTTCTTGGGCATTAACTATGTAACAATTTATAGATTTTTTTTTGTTTTGAAGAGTTTTATTTCACGAAGACATTTGTAACTTAATTTTTATTTATCTGATACTGGTTTCGACACATCCTTGTCATTCACTAGCATACTTAAAACTTTAAAATTATACAAGTACAGAAATGATTAAATATTAATAGGTGGTGGTAGTGTGAGTCACGATTTAAGGGGGGAGGGGAGGGGGGGGGGGAGGGGGGGGGGGGGGGGGGGGGGGGGGGGAGGAGAACGGAGCAAGGAGTCAACATAACAAGGATACATTTTCAATAATGGTGATTTACAGGTATGTACTATTATTTTGTTAACTAAATTCATTTTTGATTTAATATTTTTGTTTCTTTCTAAGGTTTCTAATGGCCTGTCTCTCAGATAAGCAAACTCGGAACAGTTATTATTTCGTAAATAGAGTTCATGTTCCCTGATACAATTTTCAAAATGTCTATAATATAACACAGCACAACAAAACAAATGAGTACAAAACGATATTACAGTTTGTCAAATAAGAGTAGAAAATATACGAGGGCGCCACCGTTGCCCAAATGGCAATACTAAAATATAATCATGGTGTTAATCTAAAGCTGTGTAACCTACATTTTTATTAAAAATTAAAAAGGCATAAAAGTGAAAAAAAAGGTTGCAATACAGCTACCCACTGATCTTAAAATTAGAATTGCATGTAGGTATATTATTATTAAACGTTTGCAATAATTTGTTCAATATTAGCTTAAGTACCTAGCGTTGCCCGGGCTTTAGATCATGCCTCTAAATTTAAATCTGAATACTTTTAACTCATTCAGATCTAAAAATAGTGTAACTAAACTCACCATTAATGATTCTTCCTTTCCACATACTGTCAAATTCAAATCTATGTTAAATTAAAGCAAATCACTTTGTAAAACACAATTTAATCAAATTTATGTCATTTAGTAGGTACCTTCACAATAGTGCTTCTTCGATTTAATTTTTTAAGATCAATTTTTTTATTTTTAAATGTGTATACTTACAGTGTTTTGTATTTTCAGTGTCATTGCACTTTTAAAGAATATTTGACAGATAAATTGGTGCTGCATCCTAAAATTTCTTAGTTCCATTTTTAACATTTTCTACTCGTATTTGACAGACTAAATATACTTTTAACGTGATCAAATTCCTACTTTTTACAAAAAATGACAAGATATTCTTTACAACTTCTAAACTTTGAGCGCAACAAAGACATGCAGGTGAGTCACGTGCCATGACTTTAACGTTACTCATTAAGTTAGTAAGAAGGTACTAGACACGTTAACCAGTGTGTACTTACGTTGGTACTACTAAACGTTACAAAGGTGTCGCCTTTACGACGTGAGTTACGGCTGTGAATTTTTGACATAAAACGTCATAAACACATCACGGATGTGGTATATGACAAACTTTGTGAAATGGCTTATAAAACTAACATACTACAAAATGTAGGCAGGTACCTAATATCATTAAATATGTGCATTTTTATAGCTAGCCTATAAACGTCCTTTGATTTCGACTTTCGGAAACAATTTTTTTAAATTCTTTTTACATTAGCTCCACATGAGATGCTCTCAGAAAAATAATTCCCCTCAGGGCCTATGTCATCTTTGGGGGACCTGTGAGGAGGGTATTTTAGGAGAGGAAAGAGTGGAAGTTCTGGGAAGGAAAAAGGTATGCAGGGTGGGTAGGAATTTAGAACCCCCACCAATTTAGGCACGCAGCTAAATCACCAAACGTAGCGAAACTCTTGGAGTGATCTAAATCAGAGGTGTTGGATACCCAATAAACGGTTCCCTGGGTTGCGATAACCATACCCGCCTCCAAAATTTTATAAAAAATCATACGTTTTGCCACCAATTATTTTTGAGAGAGAAGGCATAAATTGTTGATGTTGTTGACTTGCAAACTTATTCCCTGTTCGCAGAATGAAAAATAAAAAGGTTATCTGGTGAAGATAATATGACTTTGTATGCAGCCATATTTATAGTTAAAAGATTGTTAAACCGCAAAGAGGAAGTTAAATTTCCGTTTGCATAGTTAACCGAACGCTTTTATTTAGTAATTAGTACCTAGTTAACAATTTGTACGATGGGACGGCCTTGAGAATTGTAATAATTGAGAGTGATGCAAAAACATTAATCATTAGTTGAGAGCGATTCATTTTTTATATTAATCCGAGACATGGACTTGATAAATGTACCTAATTATTATGATAAATGATCAACTACTAAGGCCTCTAGGGAAGAAGGAAATTATTAGATAATTTTTTTACTCAATCTCATATTTTAAATTCAGAATTGGCCTAAGGCTAATTTGTTCGCTTTTCGGAACAACTCATATAGGCTCATAGAAATTCTTGTTTGTCCTTTACTATCATAGTGAGAAAGATGATCTAAACGGCGCGATTAGAAAAGAGTAAACACCACGCTTTACATTCAAGTCTAAAAGTTAACAATAAAATAATTGAAATGTACATACACCTTTATGAAACCAAAGTTTCCGACAGCATTTAAAAAAAATTATGAAACTTATTGAAATTGTGATTTTTTTTCTTAATTTTATTTTTACATGAAAAGACAAAAAAGTGAGGTGATGTTATCGTTTGTAATACATTTGTCTAATAATATAGAAGTGTGTTTTTTTTTCATCGTCAATAATTTTAGTTCCAAAAAAACTAAAGGTAAACCATTTTAAAAACTTTTTAATGTTTGCAATTAAAATGTTTATATTTAAAAATAAATGTGTATTTTTAATAATAAAACTTGAAAGCGTATTTCATTACCCTTGAAAAACAGTTTTTAGTTTTCGGATAGGTTCAGAAATTTAGATTTTATAACAAAGCGGAAATAATTTGACCTTCTGACCGAATATGGCCGAGTACTCAACAAATTTTTAATTCTCAACTATTAATATAATATATATAAATTAAACTTTATTACAATAAAATCAAAAAATCTCTTGGGTGGAAAACGAAAAGATTCCAGCAGCCGAACTCAGTGTAAAATCATAGAGATACCATCGATGTGTAGAATAAAACACGAAACACGATGCTAATCATCCTGCCGCTGAGAGCTCTTTTGTAACCTTTACTACTGTCACATTCGTCATTTATGAGAAAAAGTTACAAACGGAGCTACATATATATAATAGATGTACCTCTATTATTTACAATCTTCGTACGTATTAATAACCCCTTTGCAACCTTGAGGTGATTAAATCCACTCTGCACGGACACAAAATCGATGGAATATATCGTGTTTTTCAGTACACTACACTATCAGAAGTAATATTATTATTAGTGTGGGTTGGACATTGAATAAATATTTTTGGCAAAGCCCACAATCGTTTCTGGAGCGATAAATTAGTAATTTGTACAAATAGATTGCTTTAGCAATTGAGTGGGTTACTTATAGAATGTTGTAGGTAAGTGTTTAACATTGAACTATTTTTAGTATGATTTCATTCATCAACGTTTAGTAAATAAAAACCACTATATATCAATATTTTTAGCGCCCTTTAAATTCCTGAATGTTCCTGGTGGTCTGCATTGATTTACCCCTTTATTTAAAAATGTTTTGTATTTTTTTCATATCTGATAAACTATCATTTACCACACATTATTAGGGTGTTTATCAGTTGAATAATTTTTTTAAAAAGTTTACTTGTGAGACACTAGCTGTTAATGTTGCTGTTAACCCTTAGAATACTGAGCGAAAGGAACAACTGCACCTAAGGCTGATAATACCATAATAAAATCGTCAAAATTGAGGTTTTGTATTCCTTATTCTCCTACCAAACTGGACAGATTTTTTTCTTTGTTACTAACTTTATTAGGAGAAAATACTCTACGTTTGTAAGTTTTTATTTAAAAAAAATACGTTGTCTAGTTTGTATACTGAATCTCTATTGATGGCATTGAAACCAGGCAATTTTAACGATTTTTTGAGGGTCCGAACTGCTATAAGAAGTAACTTTAAAAAAAAGCAAAATTTACTGACACGCTGGTGGTCGTTATCTGCATTATATCAAAAAAAAATATTTGCACCAGTTTCAAAATGTAAAGAGGAAATTGGAGAATTCGTTTGTATCGAAAAAACGCTGCACGGTTTCCTCTTAAGTCGGGCTACATCATCAGTCAGAATAACAGAATTGTGAATGAAAAGCAAGAAGTGTTTGCCAAGACAGAGATGTGTGGCGGTCTATACTCTCTGCCTACGAAACGACGCGATGGTTAGTTAGTAAGAAAGGCTTATTATTTAATCCAATTTCTTTTTCATAACCCATAGACATTAGTGTATTATATACCTACATCAATTTTCCGTTTATTTCATAAAGATTTTCTTTCTAGATTCGTAAATGTCCTTGAGCTGAAATTTCACGAAATTTGGACGTAAAAGAAATGCCAAGGTAATTTTATTATTATTATTACGGAGGTTGTCTTGATACAACAAATAATACTTATTTTTATCCCCTACGATGAAGAGCTCACGGCGCACATTAAAAGAGCCTATAAAAATAAAGTTTATGGATAAATCCGGGACTTATGGGCCGCTGTTAACTTAACATATCATAGCTATAGCTGCTGGAAGCATAAATAATATTCATAAATAACGCGATAACATTGTACCTACACGGTAAATGCTCCCCCCTTACTCTATTATAAAAGCGGTGTAAATATTCATATTGAGAAGTCATACAGGTAAACCAAGCTAAAGCTTGGCTTAAGGTGAAGTTATACGTGAAATCCTATTTAGATTAATCTTTATGACGAATTGGCTTATAGTATCAACATCAAAAAATATGCTACGGATAAATTGAAGCTTTTACTAGGTTTTCTATGTAACGGAATTACAATAAAATTATTATTTACATAACAAAAAAAATAAGCGTAAACCACTAAAAAAAATGTTTTTCATGACTTAACTGTGAAGTAATACAAGAAACATTTTTTATAAAAATACCCCTTTATGGCTAAGACCATTTTTGAGGTTTTCTATGTTCTAACTTTTTTCACTCCTATAAAATTATGGACAAACTAAATAAAAACCACTTTTTCGCTTACTTGCCGCGCGCAAATAAGACGCTCGATTGCAAATTTTACAGGCACGAGAATCGAAATATTTCTAGCGTTTATATTCCTCTTAACTTAACCAACGCTGAACCGGCGCGTAAGAAACTAAGTAAGAGTAAGTAAGAGTAAGTATGACGGTAGGTAACCGCTCCTGCTCGAGCGATAGCTACTCACATTTGGGTTGCTGTAGGCCTAGGCAGGCGATTTTTATGAATTAAGACGAATTTATTTTTAAATTTCCGCCATCAGTTATAATACAATATGTTTAGTCGCTAGCTTCATTAAGTTTTTAACGAATAAAAAAGGTGCCTGTCCTTAAGGTCCAGCATTCATAAATTCTACCGATTTATGAATAACATACATTCCTTTAGCACTTCAGTTAAAGGTCTTTAAAAATATATGTTATTTTAAAGATATTCTCCAGACATTGGCCGATATGAAAAATATATTGACCGGACAGTGGCTGAGTTGGCATCGCTTTGGGATCCAACCCAGGCGTCGTGTATTCAATTTTCGGCTGGTAAGTCTTTCATCACGACACAAGCAACATTTTTAGCTTAGTGTGATGGAAGTAGGAAATTTTCGAATGTTGTCAAATTAGTCATAATCCGGTGTTGGAAGTGTTGTTAAGATAGTGTAGGTAGGAGTTGATAAAGAGTATTTGATCTGGTGCTCCTCTCCACATCAGGCGGGGCAGCCCTAACTACTTTACCAATAAAGAGGCTGAAATGCTCCTGGGGATCACGGTAATTCCAGGCCGCGATCCGGTGTTCAGAAACTTATGATTTGATGATGTTTGATTGATAAAACTTATTTATCTTTGATATTAACATTTTATTTGAGAATATTATATACAAGAAATTATATTTTCGCGTACGAACGGGTAGAGAGGTAAAATTGCCCGAACAACCGGGAGAATCGAGTACTGGAAACGGAATAATCTGCTTTGTCATTCGGAGCAACCGGAGAGGTTTGCTCGAGTAATCGGGGATACCATACGCGTGAAAATACTGTAAATAAATACTGCCCATACCGGGAATGTTTGTCTTTCTTTAAAAAAAAATTAAATAAAGTTCCAACGATAGAAAAAATCGCAAAGTAAGCTAAAAAATTTATTAAAAAAAACATTTAGTTGTGTTATTTGACACGTTAGGTAAAAAAAATCATAGTGGTTGTTTTAATAATTCTTAAGTCATTTGACGTAAGATTTTTGCTCTTTTTTAAACGAGTAGTGCTATATTAAATATTTTCACAATTTTCGTTTAATTATGATCGTTTTCAAAATAAGCGCGATCTCTCTAAAATTCGTATTTACAAATCTCCATTTTAAACCTTTTTTTAACATCTACTAAGGATCCTTAATTTCCAATAGTCTTGACGATTTCTTCACTCACAAAAAACCGAATAACTTCAGTCGTGGAAATTTTAAACATTATTGGAATCAGAATATTGGAAGTCAATAACAAAACAAAGCAAGACAATATAATTATACAATAATAATAAATTTATTTAATAAAAACACACTTTTTAAATTTAATAAAAACACCAACGGCTCGCATTTGCAAATTTGTAATGTAATAATATTTGAATATTGGTAAACATAAGAGAATTACCAGCATAATGTTGATAAATAAAGCACTTCCAATGCCAATACACTCGTAAACAAGCAATTTAATAACAAAGCATTAATAATTCAACATCGTCCAAGGTGGGGTCACTTTCGGCGAAATACCAAACGTATTAAAATTTAGGTAGGTACCTGTGATCTTTAGCCAATAGCAACAAAGGCGGCGAAAGGTCAATCGGAATGCGCGAACTACGGACGATCTTGACCTGACCTTCAAGAGAATAATAGACCCGTCAAAAATATCCTCATACAACTTATTGGTGGACAGACAATCGATGCAGAACAAAGGTTCTACGGCCTGAAATTAGTGTTGTTTGTTACTTTTGGGTTAAGGTTGGTTATTAATTGAACAAAATCTAAGACTTTTTCTGTGTGTAGATATAAAATTATATTTTTTTCATACAAATAGATATAAGTACAACATTTTGGATATAAAAATATATCGGTAGGTTCGCGCGGATGGGAAACATAATGCATATAAAAACTTATCGAATATGAAATAAAATGGTATTGTTAATATTACAATTTTTGTACACCGTTTCGCGGTTAATTATTGCTACAAAAAATGCCACCTCGATAACAAGCAAGGAGATTACAGATTAAAAAATGAATGTATTTACTATAATGAGCGAGTAGGGCGTAACATTACTGGAATGTAATTTGTAATAAACAAATGGGTGCACTACCCTATATATTAGAAAACATATTTATTTCTTCAAAAACATTAGAAAAATACTAGATTCCAAATCTATGAAAATTGTTTATTACTCCCTTTGTCAATCAATCATTGAATATGGAATAATCGCATGGGGAGGTGTAACACTATCCGCTATAGATTCATTATCGAAGGCAAAAAAATTAATTATGAAAGTTATTCTTAAAGTTCCCATAATAACAAGTACTGTAGATATATTCAACAAATTCCATGTATTAGATATTCGACAAATTTACACAAAAACAATCTTAACTCATCTGTTTAAAAATAAAACAAATACATTTTATGAAAATACCCAAAATATTGTAAACACGCGGCACAAAACCAAAGAACTCATACAAACACCTAAAACAAACACAACATTTGGTCAAAGAAATTTCAAATACATTGCGTCTAAAATATACAATAACCTACCTGACAAAACAAGACAATTGAATAATATTAAAAAATACAAAATTCTGATAAAAAAATGGATCATCGAAAAAGGTCGTGCAATAATTAGTCACCTCACCCAAATATAATCCTCCTATCCCATTATTGTTACCACTACTACCAACCTGAAATTTTTTGTCAAATATTTTTACTTAATTGAAAAATGTATTTTATTTAATATTTATAAAAAATATTTGTAAACTAGTCTGTCTCGACACAGGATTTCCTAGTGAGACAGGCAAGGCCAAAAAAAATGTTAACTTTATTATATAGATGCATAAATAAATAAAAAAAAAATTGTTTTATATAACCTTTATATTTATTAAATAAATACTATTTTTACTAGCAGGCTTTGCACGAGTAAAAAGCACATTGTTTTCTGTAATAATTAATTGTGTACATTATTTTATAATTGAAAATTTTAAAAAGTTACACATATCGCCAGAACATTTCAAAGCTCCATACATCATAAAACAATTTAAAACTGTTTTCCACTTAATTTATTTACGAACGTACCAGGTTTCAGCCTGTTAAAGACATCTTCAGAATGGTACAATTGTTTCTGTGATGACCGTGGCCGGTTATCCCATGTATTCTGGATTCCCTTTTATGATGGATCCAGATTTCTCTGATGATGATCTCAGTGCAAGGTGACTTGTCAATAATAAGACGTAGGTAGTCTCGTGATGTTTATTCCGGGATAAGGTACAATGGTAATTCTTAGGAAGTCTGATGGTAAGAGGACGAATGGACAACAATCACACCCTTTTATACGTTCCTCATGTTGTCTCACTCATACACGCATGTCTCTTTCATACCGCAAGACATACGTTCACCACAGTTTCTTTTTTTACATTGTGCACACAGGAGGCCCTAATGAAAATTTTTTTAAATCTGGAGACAGAAAAATCAGAAAAAGATATTGTTTCCACTGGGACTCGAACCCAGGGCCCTTTGCTTACTAGGCAAGTGCTCTACCAACTGAGCTATGGAACCCATTTCTAATTCGGTCACTTTTAACTGTATCATACTTCGACTAAGAACTACATTATCTTAATTTTCTTAACGCACATATCTGCTTAACAGGCTGCTATCTTTATATACGATTGCAAGATTCAACCCGAACTAAATGCTATCTAGATAGTGTCTGGATAAATATTTATCCATTTTATTTTAATACGCGACATCTATTGACTTTTTCTGCAAGTCTAGGATGAATATTTTTATTTTTAACTTTATGAGTAAAATCTCAAATTATAATATTTAATTAAATGAAGACAATATTAGCGAAACCCAATCGAAAATCTCCCAGTGGAACCAATATCTTTTTCTGATTTTCTGTCTCCAGATTTTCGATTGAGTTTCGCTAATATTGTCTTCATTGAATTAAAAACTAATTTCACTAAGGGCATATGTAATCTTTGGGGATGATGCTGAGTGAAGGGTCTTTTCAGGGGGAGGAAGGAGAGGAAGTTCTGGAAAGGAAAATGGTATGAAGGATGGGTAGGAATCTGGGGTCAGTGTCCGAGAGTCAGACGGACGTACGAATCCATATCATTGCGGCGCAAGGCGATGGTCGAGCACCCGGCTGGAGAGGTCAAAAGGTCTCCCTCAACCAGTCTCTCCCGAACCGTCCCGCCACGCAGTAGGTGGGCAAACACATCCGTCGACAAGACCTAGTCAAATCTCACCCTATGAACTCGGGCACCCCTGCTAAGTCACCAAACGCAGCGAACCACTTGGGTTTCCTATAGCAAAAGTGTTGGTTATCTAATAAATGGTTTCCGGGGCGGCGGTAACCATGCCCGCCTCCCGAAATGGTGTATTAAATGTTTTGTTATTACAAAACAAAATATATGTTTTACAGGGTACCATGCCAACTCAGAATGAAACCAAATCAGAACCCCCTCAGAAAGGTCATTAAAAGCTATGAAAAAATAATTTTAAAATAGCCGGTAACCCTAACCCAACTTAACCTATTTAACCAAATTTTTTTATATTTTTTTATCATCACTCTTATTGACCTTTCTGAGGTGGTTCTGAGTTGGTTTCATTCTGAGTTGGGCGGTCACCGTTTTACAGTTACCATAAGGACTTAGGTCGTTGTTCGATCTAGTCATTGTACCGAGATTTCTCATACATAATATTCATTATAATGACATTTAATGTTGTTTCACAATATCACGTTTTAACGGGTTCTTTCTATTTCAGCACTTTCTGTCACCTGCATCGCTAATTTATGAGGACATCAAAGTATCGCGTGGGTTGTGGTTAACTCGGGTAACGTTCGTTAAGCACCTGAAATTATGCGTCGTAAATGGCTCACTGTTATACTCGGGATTTGGCTCACCTGGTAATAGCAACCACTCAGTAAGGAATTAATATTTTCTGGAAGGTTTAGTTTCAAGGTACAAGAGATTGGTACAAATTCTTGTAATTTGTAATGCTATAAAAACTAAATAAATCTATGTTATGTTCTATGTTGAATTTCTTGTTAAATTTAAAGATTGAACAAACATTATGTCAAATAATCCAAAAATTAGACATACCTAATTATATTCAACTATATTAAATAGACTTTACATAATATTTTATATTATAAATCCATCGATTTATTATGGGAAAAAATACGATTCCTTCAATGCTTTTGATTTTCACTGTTCAAGAATGTTCTTGTTCATTGAATTTTTAATGTGACGATTTACGATTACGGTACCGTGACGCGTAAAAAAAGTATAAAACGTACGTTCTTTGTCCTAAAAATGTTGCAGCTCTTTCTGCATTAAATAATGGTGAGACAAAAGATGACACACAATAATTGTCGGTTTCCTCCAAAGTACCTACTTTTTTATTTGGAAAAAAAAATCTTATCAGATATATCGATCAGCTACAGGGAATGAATTGCCTATTATTTATACGTGTGAGGGAGATATATATGATAATGATTGTATGTTTCCTTGGGGGCGGGGGGGGGGGGGGGGGGGGTGCAGGCATAAGTTCACCACTTGTCTCCTTTTCGACTGTTGTTATTGAATGTGTAACAAAGAGTTGCAGCATTATATGTGTAGGAACAAAATCAAAACCATCATTGACGTTTGACATTTTTGAATTTTTTAAATTCACTACACTTCAATTTTATCCTTGTAACTATATTTAATGCTCAAAATTATTGTCACGGCTAGTAGTATTGTGGGGGTCTACGGAGACGTCACTGTGTGAGAGAGACAGACAATAAAATGATAACTTCTTTACTTTTAAGGAAACAGACCTACATACATTGATTGATTGGAGAGGACTCCCAATCGTTTGCCATGCTCGTATTACTTCTGTACTGTGTCTTTTTCCCAAATAGGTGCTTGTAGGATACGGTGGATACAATCACCCAGCGCTTGCCACCTCGAGGACTTTCACTAACCTGTCCCATTGTCTTGTCTATATTTTGTAATTCTAACACATATTGTATCTTGTATTTCCCGCTAAGCACTTGCATACTGCTTGCTAACAACGTATGCAGGGACATTGGAGGTCTAAATTCGTTCTAAACTAAATGTAGCTTCGTTCTTTCAAAAAAATTAGACTCCTTGCGAGAGCCTTGAAGGAGTAACCATCTGTTACTTATACCAGGGCGGGTAAGTGGTGGATAATACCCTCCAATGCTCTGGTAAGACCTACATACATTGTGTATCTCATCTTTTGAAAGAGCTGCAGCGTTATTGTGAATTTGTCGTCATTTTTATTTAAAGATAATATTGTTAATTTTGAATTTGAAATATGAGATCCACAAAAATGACGCAAAATAAATACATAGGTTCCACTGGCCGAGTCGGTTCAGGCGTTGCGATGTTCCGGTAAGACGAGATATCTTGAGATCGATTCCCAGTTGCGACTGTCCCCTTTTTATTTTCCTGTTTCTTTGTTCTATTTATTATTTCATTTAGATTTATCAGTTTTATCTTCTACATTCATTTAAATTAATAAAACAATGAGAAGGTATTTAACACAACATGTTAATTGCTCGATATCACTCTCGGGGTTATCTAAATACTGAAAGATAAATAAACAAATGAATTATCCGCCATTAAGTGTGATTTAATGACTGAACGAGCCATTGAAGGGGTCCCCAATTAACCTCTTCACGTTATCGTAGTTAAATAAATTAATTCAGAGGGAAAATATACCGTGAATAAAACCGATTTAATAATAAATAATAATATCATTAGTCAAGACGACGTGTTACACCTCAATAATTAGCTGAAATAACTATGTGAAGAATAATTTGAAAAAAATAATTATGTAGTAAAACAGTTTCGACTTTCAGCCACGGCACGCATCGAACGGCATGACCTAGTAGCGCCATCTGGTACCCAATTTCAGGGAAATGCGTGTGTGCGCGAGTACCACCAAAAGTTAATGGAATGATTGTCATCGAAATCCATGTCTATCTGCCGAATTTCAGTTTTCAGCTGGATCGGAAGTCGGGAAACGGGTTAATTTCCACTTCAAAAATTTGCATTAATCCACGAAAACCAAATCGAAATTCAATTAGATGTAAATAAAAATATAAGTAATGGACCAACTAACCACCACACCATTTTTTGCAAGGAGTAGCATAGAAAAGGACGGGTTGTTTCACAGAAATTTAACAATTCATCATATTTCAAAGTTAATATTCCAAGTCCTGTTTATGTTCTATTCTAGTTCGGTTATTATACTGTGAATCAACAGACCCACGATGAAATAATAACATAACTGGAATAGAACTTTCACAAAACTTGAATATTAAATGTGATGAATTGTTCAAATTCTGTGAAACAGCCCAAATTTCGGGTAAGGTGTCATTAAAGTCAATGTCGAGCAAATCTTGGGTCAAGAATTTATGAGAAAAGGAATTGGTAAGTTGTTTTAAAAAACATCGTCATTAAAATTGAAAATACCCTACCCAAATCTTGAACTATTATAGAAAACCCTCCATACAAAACATAGTTCGCTTCAGCTAGTGAGGAGGACTGAGATTATATTACGTTTCTATTTCGAAACTACTAAACCACCGAGGCCGTCTATCATTAGACTTCCCACGACAGAAAACATTTTCCTTTAGCCCCGTGAAAGTATAAAAAAATAAGAAAATGTAGCATTAAAAAAAAATACACGTGCGGCTATTTTTATCGTCTAAATTCTAAATAACAATAACGCTATCTTTCGCAAGGAGAAATACCGCCACACGGCTATAATGTCGCCCTGCCTTGTACCTTGTAGCGTGTATTGTAAATGTACTAATATCAAAGTTGACCGAGTGGGTCGGCTCGCCTCGCCGAATGGCCCGGGCAATTACGGGGATTTATGATTCCTTTACGTCACCCAGGGTGGATTTATGGAGCTTTGACGTCACAATATACTCTGTCGATTTATTATATGGATGTATCGACCTATATCGGTACAATAATACCCATAGAATATTATATTTAAAAAAATAAAAATAAAATACTAATATGACTTTATAAAGCAGTAAATTATAAATTAATCTTAATAATAAGATGGAATTTAATATTTTTAGAAAAGAAACATACGCTGATATAATTATACACAACTCATCTAACCATCCATTTTCACAAAAACTCTTAGCTTTCCATTATTTGATCAATAGATTAATTAATAAATAATTTCAAAGCTGAACTTAACACCAAAAAATAATTGCATCTAATAATGGTTATAACTCCAAATTAATAGATGACATATTAAAAAAAATATAAGAAAAAAATTCATTTGTCCTACATTTATCCATTGCTTAGTGATAATATTAAAAAAAACAATAGAGAAAAATATTGTTTGTAAATCATCAAACCTCCAATTCAATCGGGAAAAAATTCCTAATACAATACAGCCAGCTTTTTATACCAATAATAAATTGAAAAATTATATTTTAAATAACAAGGACAAAGACCAAAAAATTAAAAAATCCGGAGTTTACCAATTGAATTGTAATGATTGCAGCCATTTTTACATAGGTAAAACTTGCAGAAATTTTGAAACGAGGCTTAAGGAACATTTGAGATGTCTAAATAGCAATAATTAGTCGGAATTTGCTAACCATCCAATTGAATTTAACCATTCATTTGATATAAATACTGGTTTTAAAATTTTACACACTAACGTTAGTGGTTTTCAATTAGGTAGATCTTTTAGAAATATTAGAAATTAGGAAAAATGTCAATAAAAATTTAAATATTACTACTAACCAAATTAATTTTGTAAATAACCCAATCTTAAACATATTTCCATTATAATTTTGTCTTTGATCTTCTAAGCAACCCCCTCCAGACTCCCCTTTCCACCTCTCCCCCCAACCCCTCCCCCCCTGTTGATCTTCTAAGCACCTCCCATTTCCACCTCTCTCCCCCCCCCACTACTTCCATTTCTACCCACGCCTGTCATTCTATACTTGATAATTTAGTTTTTAGTACATATAATGTCCTGATGAAGAGAACATCGTTCTCGAAACATGTTGACTTTTTAAATAAAGTTTATTGTGGTAAAAACAAAGTGTTTTTAATTATTTCATTAATTATTTATTTATTTACAAGCGGGTACCCGGCATGCGTTGTTGCCACATTAAGAAAGAAATTATTTCTCCCTGTCCTTTAACATGCGTTCGTGTGACCCCTTTTACTCCCGTGTTCCCCTTCTACCTTCCACATCTTCCAACCTCCCACGTCTCCCTGTCTCGCGAACACCCTCCCGCATTCCTGTTCCACCTTCCCTGCCTTCCCCCTTCCCGCGAACCCTTCTCCCCCACCCCTACCTGCCGCCTAACTATATGAAATATACACTTTTTCAAACAAATTGCGCGCCACCTATCGCAATTTTTTAATGCAAATTTTATATAGCCAGAGCTCATCAGTAGGTATACATACAGAAACCTTCGCGGACGTGCGCACTACAACCCACCAAATTTTCATCGCAATCGGATGAATGTTTTAGGAACGCGCAAGGTATAAACAAAGAAACATTCATTTTTATATAATAAGATTTAAGAGTCGTAGAACAGTCATCCCGAGGCATATATATTTTTTAAAATATTTTTATTACAACATCTATTTATAATCATATTTCTATCTTAAGATAAGAAAAATCGAATGCTGTGACATTAATATAGGTGACACACGCAAAGATAAAAGATCATCGCACGCATTATATCGCTCGCCATACAATCCCATACAGACCCGGCACACCTAAGAAGATGATGCGCAGATAAACCAAAGACAATACAGATCTTACGCCGTAACTTCTACTCGCGACCCTCTCTCCGCCGTAAACGGGAGAGGGGGTCATTTTCATTGCGGAGCTGCGTTTAAATAATATGTAACACTCGTGAGATGTAGGAAACCCACCTTTGTCATCCGACAGCTTATCCTAGAGCAAAAGAACATCCTTCTCAGGATGGTGGAGTCAGGGATTTGAGGTCATGAATATATTTGAAACACTTATTTTTCTAGTGAAATTTATAATATTTTATTGCACTTTGCAAGGAAAACATACCAAAGAAGGCTTATCAAAAAGAACATAAATACCTTTAGCATCTATCAATAGATTTGGAGAGAGAGAGTTAATTCAAAATTTCGTTTAGTTATTAATACCGCATACGTCCCGTCGTCGTGATTCTCCTCCAAACGACAACAGCAATCCCCAAAACGTCTTCCAGCACGTCATGAGGCCGCTCGGTTAAAAGGGAGTCCTCCCAACAAAACAGGCACAGCAGATTCTCACCCATCAAGCGGCATGAGCCGATCTCACCGGCCAAAGGAACAGCAAAGGAATATTGGCGGGTCCAACCAGAGTCTAGGAGCCGCTCCATTAATAAAGGGAATCCACCCAACAAAACAGGCACAGCAGATTCTCACCCATCAAGCGGCATGAGCAAATCTCACCGGCCAAAGGAACCACCAGCAAAAGAACCCTAGCGGGCAGTACATCACCCGTGGATTCCGGTCTAAATTGACCTCGGCACGCGGATTAATCTATCTCGCGGCATCCGGCGAGGGATTAAACAAAATAAATAGGCTTCAATGCCATTTGAGTCGTCACACACTCACGTGACGTTTAAAAATAATATTTCTAGGCTACATAGCACTAGTATCTCACTTTATCCTCCCAATCGCCCCGAAAAACACCCCCCTGCACAAAATCTAAGTTATGTCTCTTCCGCCATGATTCCCTGAATGACCCTCCTTCCGGTCTGCTTCCAGTTTTGCCAACCAACAAAGTTAAAATCAGAAAAAAAAATAATAATCAATAGACAATAAACAGTACCTACTTTGCGCAGTACCTGCTCACGAAATAGATATGTTACATTTCCCCGCAACCCCCGAAAATTTTACGCCGCGAAGTGAAGTAAAATTATTAGGACACCGCTCAATACGACTCTCTCTATCCATATCTGTTAAAAAAAATAACAAATCACAGTATTAGAAAAACATAAACATACTAAAGTAGCAAATTAAAAAACAAAAATCATTCACAGAATGGAGTACAAAAGAAAACATTGAAAATGAGGTAACACCTCCACTTTTACAAGCTCGCTTGTAAGATTACCAACACGTTACTCACATGACGAGAGATAATCTCTCAAGAAAACACTAGTGAGTATGGAGAACTCAAGCTCCCACTTTCATGTATAGAAAAAGCAACACTTAGTTATTATTAACATAAAAAAATAACTCTCTCTCTCTCTATCCTTATATTCTAAACAAAAGTAATATTTGGAAAAAGTTAAGTTACATAAATTATACTTAATGCGTCTTAAATTATCAACTAAAATTAGACCAAGGTATAAACAAATGTACAGAATTAACTCAATCAATTTAAAATTGATGTGTAGGAGGTCAGATCAAGTATAATACAATTATTACTTGTCTATCTTATAACAAGTTTTATAAAAAAACTGTCAATTACAAAGTGGTCAGACTAGGGTTTATATGTAAAGACATACCTATCTGTTAAAAATCAGATCAAGTATAATACAATTATTACTTGTCTATCGTATAACAAGTTTTATAAAAAAACTGTCAATTACAAAGTGGTCAGAGTAGGGTTTATATGTAAAGACATACCTAACTGTCAAAAGGTTATAGATTAGGTTTTACAATTTTAATTACCTATCCATCAAAATTATGAAAAAAAAAATTCATTAGGAACACAGAAGCAAAACAGGATCTAGAATGTTAGGCTTAGAGCTTAGGGATTACAATTAATCAAAACACCTAGCTATTATAAAAGTGAACCTCAAAAGTACTCTTGATTCTATACAAAAATACAAGATGTAACTATGAAAAACCATCCTCAGAGGACGTTGCTTATGCAAGAAAAGGACTAAGGATAAACCCAGGTGGCATTCCTTAAAAAAAATAACATTTACAAAAATGCTAAAAGTCATAATTTCTTGAACAAACAATAATATTTTGGTGATCGAATATACTTATTAGATAATCGACACTAGAAGACAAAATTAACAGTACAACACTGGTTTAAGCAGTGAGAGACCAATAGATGTATATACTTACTTAAGGTTAACTTAAAACTAAAAGACAAAATACACTTTCCTGTATTAGAGGTAAGGTGATAAACTTCTAATATGAATTATTTTACTGGGTAGGCATGCCAGAGCAGTACCACCTTTGTTTGTAACAAGACAAATTTTCTTAACAAAGAAAAAAAAAACTTAACTAACTGACTTTAAGGAAAGTTAAACCAGACTTAATCTATTTAACACAGCTATAGTATATTTATGGCAGAATTTACTTAATCACTAATTGGTGAAATTAAAACAATCTGTGCATAAGAAAGTCGCTCAAATCTCTCATAAACAGAAGTTTTGAATCGTTCTTTCCAAGTCCATGGAAAATCATTAGTCAGGAGAAAGCTCCAACGAACTTGAGAAGAAGGATTCCGACTTAAACATAAGAATAGTACAACATAACCTACTGTTTTACGAACTCATCAGTGTGTAAGTATAATCGCAGCAAAGATATACTATAAGGAAGACGAAACGTCTCGTTTTAAACCAGAGAAAAAAAAATCTCGTCAAAGAATAGGTCAATTACAAAAACATGACCTACACAAAATAATGGGCGCCACTGATCACATGGATCAGAGGAAACGACATTCATTACAAACATCGTCTCCTAAAAAAAAAAATATTCAGAAGAATTTAAAAAAAAGTTATGATAGTAAGAATGAGGAAATTTTGTGAAAATTCTAGTCACAACCTCTTGAGGGTACCAAGCCCCAAGAGCAAGTTACTAGAAAAAACACTGACGAAACAAACGGAACAGCATGCAAGGTTGGTAGCCCCGCATACTATCACGTTGGTTTCATCAAATTATAAAGAGTAAGAAATATTTAATCAATGCGAACAATATCTTTTACATGAAAATTTCCTACAATTTTACCGTTCATATCAGCTAGCGTATAGACCAAATTAGAGACTTTACCTTTAATAACATTGCGAACGAATCTAGGGGCCAATTTGTGAGAAAAATAATTCGGTCCACTGGACTGGACAAAATTCTTCCTCCAAACCACATCTCCTACTTCATAATTGACCGTCTTACGGCGCAAATTGTAGTGTTGGGCATTTTTCTTAAAAGCTTGTAACAAAGCATTTGAAACTTGTTCATAAATTGGAACCAAGTCTTCTAACTTCTTAGCAAATTCATCCCTAGATTGCTGCAACGTAGTGTCTATGACACCTGAAGATAAATTATTTTTATGAAAGTTTCCGTCAATAATTTGTTCCCTACCATGCATAAGGAAGAAGGGCGTGAAGCCGGTTGCAAAATTAACTGTATTATTTAGAGCTGATTGAATTTGAGGCAGATATCTGGACCAATTACGCTGGTCAGACTCGGTTAAGATAGACAATGCAGTTCCAATAGTTTGGTTATAACGTTCCACAACATTATTTTGGGGGGTGTAATAGGCATTATAAAAAGGTGGAGGTACATTATACTCTGCCAACAATTGTTTAAAGTCTTTAGAAATAAATTGTTTCCCGTTGTCGCAGACGCACGTTTGCGGCACCCCGTGTACAAGGAATATGTATTGTTCAATGTTTTTAACAATGCTTTTAGAAGTTGCATTTCTAAGCGGAAAAATCCAGGTATATTTAGAAAATACATCAACAACCGTTAAAATATACATAAATCCTGCATAGCTACGCGGAAGAGGACCGACAAGGTCAATAGACAACATTTGCATTGGTCTTGTGACTATTTTCGGGTTGGTAGAAATGCCTGCCGGCGCAGCAGTATTAATTTTATGTGCCTTACACGTTTTACATCTTTTAACAAAATTTTTTACGTCATTATACATCCCTGGCCAAAAATAATGAAGTTGAACCTTTTTGTAGGTTCTAAAAACTCCTGGATGACAAGAAATATCCGATTCATGTTCTTTAGAAAGGATTGCGTTACGGTCCTCAAAAGGAACAACAAGCTTCCAAGCTGTGTCCTCCTGCAGAGCGAAACGAGATTTAGTGTGACGAAACAATTTATTTTCCCTAATTTGAAAATTGTTAAAGCGTTGTGGATTTGATTTACAATTGGAAAATAAGGTATTATACCAAGTATCCGTATTTATGGGAACGGAATCAATGGAAGAAATTAATGAAACGTCTTTTCGTGAAAGAATGTCCGGAACCGTATTTAATTTACCTTTCCTGTGTATAACGTCAAAAGAGTACTGTGACAGACGAGTAGACCAGCGAGCAAGTCTACCTGTTGGATTTGATAACGATACCAACCATTGAAGACTAGAATGATCTGTTACCACAGTGAAGTGGGCACCTTCTATGTAGGGTCTAAAATGGTTGACCGAATCTAACACCGCTAGGAGTTCGCGCTCCGTCACGCCGTAGTTTCGTTCATGTACATTAAGACACCTAGAAAAATAAGAAACAGGGTGCTCCTCTCCATCAAAAACTTGGGTAAGCACCCCTCCGATCCCAACGTTGCTCGCGTCACAATGGATGGTGAAAGGAAGCGAAAAATCCGGACAATTAATAACAGGGGCAGAAGTCAACGCCTTTTTTAATTTCTTAAAAGAGTCTTCCGCTTCAGCAGACCAAGAAAAATTACTAATTCCCCTCCTTGAACCAGTGAGTTTTGTTAATGGAGCAGCAATGGTTGAAAAATCTTTTATAAATCGCCTATAATACCCGCACAGGCCAATGAAAGCTTTAACCTGTTTAGAATTCTTTGGAATGGGGTAAGTCCGAATGCATTCCAACTTAACTGGGTCTGTGCGAAGACCTTTTGCATCTACAATGTAACCGAGATACTTCAATTCGTCCTTACAAAACTCACACTTTTTTAAATTGACTGTTAAGCCTGCTTCTTTCAGACGTAAGAAAACCCTATTTAATTGCTCTAAATGTGAATCAAAATCTTCTGAAATTATAATAAGGTCATCCAAATAACAAAAAACGTTTTCGTCGAACTCCGGACCAAAAAGTGCATCTACTAGACGCTGAAGTTCACTAGGTGCGTTTTTTAACCCAAACGGCATCCTAACGAATTCAAACAAGCCATGTCCAGGTACTACAAAAGCCGTTTTGGAGCAAGAGTCCTTATGTAATGGTATCTGCCAAAAACTTTTCGACAAATCAATAGAGGTTATAAAGCGTGCACCACGAAGGTTGTCTAAAATTCGCGAAATATATGGCAGCGGGTACGAATCCCTTGTCGTGACGCTGTTAAGCTTTCTGGAGTCCAGGCACAACCTTGCAGAACCATCCTTCTTAGGCACGATCAAAACCGGATTCGACCAAGCCGAACGCGAACGGCGAATAACACCTAAATCTAGCATTTCCTTAAGTTGAGATTCAAGTTGTTGCTGACGTGTTTTAGACAAAGGGTAATACCGTTGCTTAATGGGATCTCCTGTTGTTTTAATTTTGTGCTGAACTAAATGAGTTCGACCCAATCCACATTTTTCAAAAGAAATTGACTTATATTTATTTATAACATCATTAAGCCTACGATTGTCTTGAGGGGACAGTAGGGAAGCTGACGTGATCTTGCGAATTTCTCCTATAGTATTCTCAACATCACGACTACTGTTGGCTTTTGAAAACAATTGAGGAGCGATGTCGAATTGCTTCCAAAAGTCGACTCCCAAAACAATCACAGGAGAAAGAGACGGAATTACAAAAAAATTAACATATTTTTTAACATTATTATAAGTAACTAGTACTCGCATAGTACCAATTACATCTTGACGTACTCCATCAGCGGTGGTAACGTAAGATTCTAACTTATCTAAACTAAAACCTAAACTAATAAAGAAGTTGTAAAGAGAACCGCCAAAACAACTGACAGTCGCACCACTGTCCAAAAGACCCGAAAAGACAAGATTTTGAATAGAAATATTCGCATGGGGTCTGATGTCTTGTCCAGAACTAGCCATCGGCATGCATGCGTCCATGTCACGCCTGAAGAACCGGTTACTGGAGCTATCAACTAAAGGTGATGATCTCCTGACATCCTTGCTAGCAGGACGCAGAGGATCACACTCTAGTTTTTTGGGTTTGTGCGAGCGGAGTCATCTTTACATTTACTAGAATCCCTCTGAGATTCAGACTTCCATTTCCTACAAAATTGTTTTGTATGACCCTGCGCCTTACAATAAAAACAATAAAAAGTTTTTCTATTATTCGAAGAAGAAGTATGTGTTGACGAAGAGGAAGTTGCTTGAGAAGAAGAATGAGGTAAGGGTTTATCTACCGAGAGCTTTTCAAATCTCCTACACACATTTACCAAAGAAGTTAAGTCCTTTTCTGCAAAATATGCGATAGCCAAGGCGTATTTAGGTAACAGACTATCAGAAACTAGGTCTACCAACTGTTCCTCTGTAAGTTGAACGTCTAATCTGAGATTAGCCAATTTAATGTCTTCGACGTAATCCATAACGCTTTGATTAAATTTTTGTTTCATTGCGAATAAAGCTTTTAAGGCTTCTGTTTGATTAATACAACGGTCAAAACGTGCTATGAGGTGATTTCTCAACTCAGGCCAAGATAAAGAATCTTTATAAATTGTTCGATACCAAGAGAGAGCTCTCCCCTCCAAAAGATCAGCAAAGGAAGTCACAACCGATGACAGTTCCAAATGACGGCATCTAGATAATTCCTCCACACGTTGTATAAAATCCCTAACATCAGAAGAACCCGAAAATTTAATACCCCAAGAATGCACGGACGTATTTGTATTTACAGTTTGATAATAATTATTAACTATGTTTGTAGTATGACTCGCATTATCACTATTACCTTCATTTTGTTGTGAAGAATCACTACCGGATTGTTTTAAGCTCCTATTATACATACGAGCCTGTTCCCGCATAGCTGATAGCGTAAGCTCTGGAGTGATATTCACTTCAGTTAACATTTGTATCATCTCCTCCTTTGTTGCACCGTTAATATTAGAAATCGCCATTATGGAAATGCTCAAGGAGTGAAGCTTCGCAAAACAATAAAAATTCGAAAAAGAAAATAATCAAAATGATTATTTGGAAAAGAGTATTTATTGTTAGCAGCTAATAACGGACACCCTGTAAACAAATTTTCTTAAAAAGAAATTTTCTTGAAAAAACAAATCGAAGTTATTTTCCAAAGAAATAATATAATTTGTAATGTATGTAGATCACCAGACACTGTGTAAAGGAAAGAATAAATCGAACCCACGAATATCTCATTTAAGAACAATTAATTCAAAAAGACTTAAATATTTTAAATAATGTTGACAAACCAACTGCATATTATGGAGATGACAGATGACATAAAATTCTCGTATTGCCAGTCAAGAGAAAATATTTTCCCCACAATCTATTCAAGCTGTCACCGATTGTGAGAAACAATATATTATTTCGCACATTATTTATATGGCAACACATAAATCAGACAAACAATGACTGTCAAAACGTAATGTTTGCCGAAATACCCACACTGATGAGTTCGCAAGATACAACTTTAAAACAGACAAATTACATTTTGATAAGATTAATCTTTCAAATATATGCATGATCTGAAAAAATCCCTTTCGAGCACCAGTTTTATAACAAAACTGTTTCGTTGTGCGCCAATGTAATACTCGGGAGAATGTAGGAAACCCACCTTTGTCATCCGACAGCTTATCCTAGAGCAAAAGAACATCCTTCTCAGGATGGTGGAGTCAGGGATTTGAGGTCATGAATATATTTGAAACACTTATTTTTCTAGTGAAATTTATAATATTTTATTGCACTTTGCAAGGAAAACATACCAAAGAAGGCTTATCAAAAAGAACATAAATACCTTTAGCATCTATCAATAGATTTGGAGAGAGAGAGTTAATTCAAAATTTCGTTTAGTTATTAATACCGCATACGTCCCGTCGTCGTGATTCTCCTCCAAACGACAACAGCAATCCCCAAAACGTCTTCCAGCACGTCATGAGGCCGCTCGGTTAAAAGGGAGTCCTCCCAACAAAACAGGCACAGCAGATTCTCACCCATCAAGCGGCATGAGCCGATCTCACCGGCCAAAGGAACAGCAAAGGAATATTGGCGGGTCCAACCAGAGTCTAGGAGCCGCTCCATTAATAAAGGGAATCCACCCAACAAAACAGGCACAGCAGATTCTCACCCATCAAGCGGCATGAGCAAATCTCACCGGCCAAAGGAACCACCAGCAAAAGAACCCTTGCGGGCAGTACATCACCCGTGGATTCCGGTCTAAATTGACCTCGGCACGCGGATTAATCTATCTCGCGGCATCCGGCGAGGGATTAAACAAAATAAATAGGCTTCAATGCCATTTGAGTCGTCACACACTCACGTGACGTTTAAAAATAATATTTCTAGGCTACATAGCACTAGTATCTCACTTTATCCTCCCAATCGCCCCGAAAAACACCCCCCTGCACAAAATCTAAGTTATGTCTCTTCCGCCATGATTCCCTGAATGACCCTCCTTCCGGTCTGCTTCCAGTTTTGCCAACCAACAAAGTTAAAATGAGAAAAAAAAATAATAATCAATAGACAATAAACAGTACCTACTTTGCGCAGTACCTGCTCACGAAATAGATATGTTACAAATAATAATATCTTTATTTGGAAAACAAACAGCTTTACAAAGATACATAAAAAAGAAAGAGTGCTAAAATAAAACAGTAAGCCTAAAAACATGTTTTCGCTGATAATTTTTTTTTTATTAGCTAGACAAGAAAAACTAAGAAAAAAATATAGTTAAGAGAAGTTAAAATAAAACATAAAGAAAAAACTAAGAATTTTTTTTTAAGAGAAGCTAAATACTTAAATAGCATGAAAAGAATATAGAAAAACACAATAAAGGGTAAGCTTATGATCTTGTAGGAGTATAAGGATTATATTATGTATGTAATTAGGGAATATGTAAATATATTGCAAATTAGGAAAAGAAATCGGATTAATAATATAATAAATAAAAATATGGATGTTAAGGGGTGTGTTGTGATCACGGACGTACAAAATATATGGACATGCCCTTACGTGATCCAAGGCGTTTTATTTCACCCTCCCATTGGAACCATTTTTCGGAACCGGCTGGGTTTGCGAGAGCCCCGCGTTAATCTAAAAAATGTGACGTCATCATTCTTGTCCGGACCAGTGTCGAGCTCTTATCGTACATTTTACGCACGGACCTTGTATGTCTATGGAACACATACTATGACATCGAGATACATGGCGACGCGAAACACAAAGCCGCTGTTTACTGGAGTAAGTATATCATGAAACATTTGTAAAAGTGTATACGGAAACAAAATATTCGACTATGAAAATACTCAGAACTTTACTTTGCGAATTTGGACTTGACATATCTGTTCATAACGTGGCATGCAATTCGCGCTCCCATATAAAAAGGTCTATCATTCAAAAGCAGATTTTACTTTCAAGAACCAAATGGTGATATTATAGTGCGAGGTGCTTATATACTGTTAGATTAATTTATTGGCGAATCACAAGTCCCTTTCCTCTCTTCGTCCCGCCATAGTTGGTTTTTACCCCTCATCTGTAAGTTCTCGTCTGGCTATTTGTATGTCTATGGTTGTGATGCATTACATTTATCTAATACAGGGTGGCCACAAAAAACGGATTTCAAAATTCCCTGATAATTCCAGGTTTTCCAGGGCAGTTTCTACATTTTTCCCTGATATGTTTAATTTTATATAAGGGGATATCGTTCGTTAGATAAATAATAAAGGGAATTCCGTCACCTATAGCATTTATTATTTCTTTGCATCCCAATAATCCATTAAAAACAAAATACACTTGTTACAAATTTATGATATTTCGCCTGAAGACAATTTGTGAATAAATTAAAAGACCAGACAAAAATAGACAAGTAAACAAAACATTAACATTAGAAGAGATACTAAAAAAACATCACATGAAACAATATTTTTCACTGCAATCGGTGAAATGGAGAAAAAGCCGCAGTTATTATTGTGAGGTTTGAAAAACATAATTTAGAGTGGTTGTCAGAAATGACAGTTGTCTCCAAATCTTTGGGTAGACCAATAGAAGTATTTCAAGAAAGTGGTTCTAGATCAAGAAAGTGGTTCTAGATCAAGGAAGAAAAAAGGACATGATATGTAAGAGTCTCGCACTCTTGATGAACTCCAGTTAGCAGCAGAAATGAGATTGCACAAATGTATAAATGGGGCTGCGATGGTTATGGTAGTCACAGTCACTTCAAGCAAAGGTATACATAGTGATGGAGAATATCATGATGACTCGAATCTCCCTACAACGTCGTAGGTGCCACTTCAGCTCTACAGCGAAGGAAACTCAAGAAGCAAGACTTATATAGCTAAACCCACGATCTTCATCTATAAGGAACTTCAGACCAATAAGATTACAATTTAAAAAAGAAACTCACGAGGTAATAAGAAATGAATTTGCATTTTGCGACCATTTGCTAAAAAAAAAGGTTCTATTTACCTACTGAAGTTTTAAGTCTACTAAATATTTGTTCAATGGTTCTGGAAATTTGTGTGATGATTTAGACTCCAACGACAACGCAAACACCTTTAGCACTTAGATTTTCTACCATTTTTCGATTAAAATTTGTGTGTACCTAATTATTGCCCGTCTTTTTTTGTTTATATATGTGAAATATAATATGTAAAATTTAAAATTAATATGTTTTATTTGCCTAGATATTTGTATATTTTCACAATGTATTATTTTGTTGTTGTAAATTTCTACGGAAGAGTAAATTAATAATTTTTATTTCAAAATAGTTATAATTCATTAAATAAGATCAATAAAATAAAAATTGCATTAATATTTAGTCAGCAAGGAATTAATTTGTGTTTTTTCATCATTCCGTCCACTGTGCGTCGCAAAAGTAAAAGTAATAAAACACAACTTTGGGGTTTCACAAATCGCAAAATAACAAATTTAGTTTTATTTTTGGAATTCCCTGATATTATAAAATTTTTTTGAAATTCCCTGACATTTCCCTGATAATTCCAGGTTGGGTAAAATTCCCTGATAATTCCAGGTTTTCCAGGTTTTCCAGGTCCTGTGGCCACCCTGTAATAGTGTTACTTTGAATTTGTTGAAAGTTGTTGAAAGTTATATTGAAGATGTCTATATATAGGAGGTGTGTGTTATGATAATGGCATGCTCGATGTATGAATTCATTTTGTAAGTAGTTGGTATTGGAGCGGCTGTTATAAAAAAGGGATACGTTTCTACTATTACGACCAGGAACTCTAATATCTATTTTTTGTAAGAGATACAGGGAAGATACCGTATTATTTAGGATTTTGCATAATAACAATTGATCAGAAATAATTCTTCTACAATTTAATTTCGGGATTTTAAAGAATTGACGTATATCTTCATTTGATTGGAATGCATAAAACGACCGAAAATTTATGTAGGAGAGAAATTTTTCCTGAACACGTTCTATTCTATGAACACATGTTATATATCTTGGATTCCAAATTTGTGAGGCGTGTTCAAGGTGCGGAAGAACATAGGTATAATATAGCAAAATAAATGTATCGAGATAATAAAATAGTTTTGATGTTCGTAGTATAAATCCTAACATTTGGGTGGCTATTGACAATGTTATTAATATGTAATTGGAATGTAAGTTTGGAATCTAAGGTAACACCCAGGTCCCGAACTGATTCTTTTCTTTTAATATCGACATTGTTTATTGAATATTTAAATATTATTTTGGTCCTATTTAACGTGCAAATGACAACTGTTAAGTTGACAGATTCAGTACAAAGAAATGACATTTTGCGGCAACTCTCTAATTCAAATGACTCCCTATGCTACATAGGAAGAACTATTTTATAGCGTAATGTGTAGATACAACAAGTAAATGCTCGCGCTTCTAACGCTGCGTTTGAACGTACCTTAAACACTCGATTTAAGAAATGTGAAACTTCTACAGTTTGTAAAGAAAATATCATTATTAACACACGTGAAGAGTAATCCCATTAAGATGGGGCCATGTTATATTATCTGATCCAGAATGTTGATCATCACCGTGTAATTTTCCGGAAGTATTCAGCCTCACAACTCTGAGATCCGTGACACGGTGTAGCACAAATGAGTGGCACAGAGCCAAAGAAACGCCTATTCAACAAATTGTGAAACTGAGATAATAATTAGAGCCAAAGGTTATAATATAATCAACACAATGTTGCTAATTAATGTGTTTATTTTTATTATACATTCGAAGGATTTATATTAACAATTTATTTTTTAATTGAGATAATTCTAGTCGAATCTCAAAAGTTTTTATAATACATACTATCATATAAAAAATAGAATATTTGGTATACAATTTGCGACTAAATAATATTATAGAAACATAAATCGACTTAATACTAATTAATATTCCCACGGTTTCCGCACAAACAATAATTAAAAACTGAGATAATTGATTTCAAAGTTCACAGGTTATAAAATCAGTAAAATATTTCAAAGTTGTTTTTATTTAAATTCAAATGACAAAGAAACAGTAGGTTCTCAAATTCTCCCAAATTTCAGAACATATTATTTTATCATTAGCTACCCCGAGGAAAATAATTCCCCTAGGGGGCTTTCGTCGTCTTTGGGGATGCTGGGTGAGTCTTTTTTAGGAAAGGAAGGAGAGAAAGTTCTGGGAAGGTAAAAGGTATTAGGGGTGGGTAGGAATCTGGGGGTCAGCGTGTCCAGGAGTGACGGCCTGCCATGCAGTTGATGGGCAGACGCATCCGCCGCCAAAATCCTGACAAGCCTCACCCCATGAACCTGAAATACTTAAAACCAGCTATTTTAACATTTATTAAGTATTTTAACTTTTATTTTGTAAGTGGACAGTTCAAAGCTCTACATTTAGCGATGGGAATGACGTTCTGAGCTTAAAATAATTGCGTTGATCCAAAAGATCTTAAAAGATGTTTCTGTGAAAATTTCTGGACAACTGAACCAACCGTTTCACAGTTTTTGCTGCTGCCTTATTCAAATTTCAAATTCATAGTAGCGCAGAAAAATCACATGAAGAGAATTGTACAATTTATTACGAGTTTTCAGGAACTATCTAATTTTATTATTTACAAACAGATACAGAAAGCATACTTACTTTTGAATGCCGGGTTGGTGCTAGAATTTTCACAATCTAGCACGGTAAGATTGAAAAATTCGACATTATTTTGTTAGGCTGAAAAAAATCTTATTTACTTAAATACAAAAAATAACAATCAATTTCAGCTACATCAACATCAATAACAGTCATATTTTTTAATCTTACCACTCTACCTCACTGAGAAGTCGCAGACTGCGACTGTTCATATGGTATGTTGAGCACTGCACTAAATTCCAAAATAATATTATCAACGTTTTTACAAATTCGTCGTGTAAGAGACGTCGGTTCTGAGCCGCTCAAACATCACACAGCAACGAATCTAGCTTGCAGATGATAGCAAGCAGCATACAACATAACACGGCCAGAGTATCTGAGACGTAAGCGAAACGGATAACGGATTGCCATCATTCTAGGGTCGTTATTCCGATAAAGGCCCGTGCGCGCGTATTAGCGGAACCAGCGATAAGGGATGGGAAGGGTGAGGGTTGGGGATGATATTTGCCGCAGTTAAGGAGATGGATTAAGTCACTGATTGGTTTAAGGGTGGCTGACGCCCTTCTCCCAGTTGAGAGGATACACGGGGCGCAAATTGGCTGGCTGCGGTGGCAAATTGAAATTAACGAACTAAGTCTTTGGGAATTCATCGAAAACTAATCAACTTACATATTATGGGGTTTGATTATTTCTAGTAATATGGGTGTACGTTTTGATAATGAACTTAGACTGCTTCAGTAAATATTAATAACGACCGGTCAGTGGTTGAGTGGGCATCGCGTTTGGGTCCCACCCAGGCGTTCCGTGTTCGATTCCTCGGCTGGCTAAGTTCTCCAATATCACTCCAGTTATCACGACTCAAGCAACATTTTCGGCTTACTGTGGTGGTAGTAGGAGATTTTCAAATATTGTCGGTTTATTCGTAACCCCGAAATGTTTGCCTTTATGTAGAGATGGCGATAAGGTTTGAATCCCGATCTGCCTGTTTTGATTCACAATTAAAAAAAAAACATCGCTAAAAACCGTGGTATATTCTATTTTGCGAAGTTCGTGTTAAAATGTTTTACAATAATTTTTTAAAGCACTTAATTTTCCATAATATACAATTAAACCATAACCTAAAAGCGTGTTTTATTTTATATTCTAAATAATTAAATTTTTCACATTATACAATAAAATCGTAACGATTTTGAACTTTAAATCAGTTTTTAAAGACCTGAAACTTTGTTTCTGAGCTTATAAAAACACTTCGGTACTTATACTTGATTATTTCAAAGGGTAATATCTGTATATTCTACTAGTAGAATTCAATTAAAGCATCTAACATATTTCTAAGGCGAGCCCTACACGTTCAATATTTATTGTGATCCGCAGATATTTATCAAATAACGTGATATGACGGAGTGACGAATCACAACATGGATCACAGATGTCTAGATTCCTGAATTTCGTATCGTGAACCCACGGACCGTGATAAATAAGGAATTTAGAAATCATGTGATCCATATTGCGATTCGTCAATACGCTAGGTGGAAACGGTCAATTAATACCGCGACATTTGATAAAAATCTGCGGTCTCAATAATTATTGAACGTCTCACTAGTCTAGGGTAGCGGTAGCACTCCAATCCATATTTGTGGATGGTGAACTATAGATATGGATCCACAATTTATGGATCACAATACACAAATATGTTTTACTCTTAGAACAAGGCTAACATCGTCCAGTATAATGTTTTAAAGATTTAAAGCACCACGGTCTTGTGTGACTTTGAATAAAAGGATTGAATCATCGATCAGTTCGATCACCGATGGATAGAAAAAATAATCTTTTTCAATGAAAGCTATCTTTAATCGAGACTTCCGCAAGTCGCAAGTTAAATATCACACACAATTATTAATAGCAACATTCGTATAGACAAGCTCTTTTTTATCAGCCGAATCTGGTCAACAAGTTGAGTTGTACAATGTTCAACACCAAAAAAATGATCGAAAAAACTATTTGGAAACCACTAAATCCTCAATTATTAATACCAACATCATAAAACAAACTTTTCGTTTATAAGTCTTGCAAAAAACATTTCAACGATACTACACTAAAAATCCACTAGGAAACAACATGAACAAATAATAAAAGTTGAATTATTTTTTATTTAAATAATTTACGAGCATAAAACTCTAAACACACTTAATTTGGCAGGCGGGTATAGAAAGTGCCGCCCCGGGAACCATTTATTGGATCACCAACACTTCTTTAATTGGTCATACATAGGGTCATCACAAGAGGGGTGCGCGGGTTCTTGGAGTGAGGTTTGTCCGGGTCTTGGCGGCGGATGCGTCTTCCTACCAACCGCGTGACAGGCCGGATCGGGAGAGACTGGTGAGAGACATTTTGGTCTCTCCAGCAGGGCCATTTCGGAACATCCCACACCGCAGTGGGAGGGATGGATTGATTCGTCCGTCACTCCTTGACACACTGATCCCTAAATTTCTCATACCTTTTTCTTCGAGAACATTCTCTCCTTCCTTTTCTAATAATACCCTCCATACAGCATCCCAAAAGGGAAAATATTTTCTTAAATGTTTCCTGTGTGGAGAATTAATTTATATATATCTCCACTATATTCAGCTTGTAACGTCATTTTTTATTTATTTTTTATTTATTTATTATTTATTTCAAGAACTTTGTTTTTAAATTAAAAATGATTACATGTGCAAGGTTATACAACAATTATTTTTTTATTCTACTAGTCCATAAGTTGAGCTCTAGGAGCTCGTGTTTATGGGAGGAGTATTTATTTACATACAAAAAAATTAAATAATAATAATGTTTTGATGAAAAGTGTTTACAAACAATATTCAAAGAACTTATGAGATAAATACAAATATTATTTGACATAGGTTCGTAATTTAGAAAAAAATAGTTATAGAAGGTCAATACAATTTTTTTAAAATATTAAACATTACAATTAAAGTAAGGTTAAATTAAATTAAATTAAGGTTACAATATATCATTATCCAATTTCAGGGATTTAATTTGTTTTTTAAATTGTTCATATTTCAATGTTTCAGTTACACAAATTTTGTGTTGGATAATAATATATTGTACCATCTTACACCTAGATACAGAAAGTGGTGATGAGCCGTGGTCGTTCTAAGCATAGGGATGGCTATTAAGCCATTCGTTTTAAATCTATTGCTTATTATATCCCATTAATCGTATTTGTAAAGGCGAACTGACAGATAATACAGTTTTTTTTAATTTTTTTTTTTATTTATTTATCTATAATAAAATATATTTACAATGGTTTTATGTATATGCCTGTCTCACTAGGGTATACCTGTGTCGAGACAGGCGTACAGATATATAAATGAATATTGTAGTTACAAGGATATTTAAGGTAAAATACATATCACTTTGAATAGAATTAAAACAGAAAGGTGTTTGGAAGGGTGATAAATCTTTTAAAGAGAGTTATTTTATAAATGTTGGAGATGAAGTAGAGAAGTAAATTCTGCCTAATGTATTTAAAGGTCAATTTGACAGGATTCCATTATTTTCATTTATTTTATATGGGTTAGGTTGTATGTGCATAGTTATTTTTGTCTATGTGTGATTTATTTTACAGATGTTTGTAATAGTGAGGCGTCCAATACTTATAATCCATTTTTTAATATCTTGTTTGAATTTTGTAAAGGAGTCAGTTTGTCTGATCGTAGTTGGTAGTGTATTGTATAGTTTGCAAGCTATGTATTTAGAGTGTCTTTGACCGAAGGTGGTTTTGAAAAAAGGAGTTTGGAGAAGTTCGTTGTTTTTGGCTCGGGTATTGTGTATTTTTTGTGTAGCTTTGTATAGTGTTTTGTTGTTTTTGTGTAAATTAATTAGTATGGATCTTGAGTAGAGCTGTTTTATGTCCATAAAGTTGAAGGAATTGAATATAGTATCCGTGCTGGTAGTAAGTGGCATTTTAAGAATTATTTTTATGATTAGTTTTTGTGCTTTCATGATGGGATCAAGGGCATTGGAATATGCATTACCCAAGGCTAAAATTCCGTATTCAATGTGAGATTGGCACAGTGAGTAATATACTGTTTTTAAAAGTTTTAGGTTAAGGAAATTGCGTGTTTGTTTGAAAAAGTATATAGATTTGCGGATTTTGTTTGTAGTATTATGTATATGTTGCTTCCAATTTAGGTGTGTATCGAAGGTTACTCCTAAATATTTGATAATGTTTACTTGCTCTAGGCATGGGCAGTCACAGTTCCGGTTTAGAGATGTATATTTACATACGTGTATTTTTAATGGCGGGGGTAGGTTTGACTTTGGGATATTGGTGAGACTATACAGTAAGTATTTAGTTTTCTGTACATTTAGAGTTAATATGTTCGAGTCAAGCCAATATTTTACCTGTTGAATTCCTTCCTACGCTTTGGAATAAACGGTAAGCCAATCTTTTGCTTGGAAGAGTAGGACGGTGTCATCGGCGAAACTGATAATAGTGGCATCGATATCTAGGTTGCATAACTCGTTAATATATATTAGAAAGAGGGTTGGACCTATAACACTGCCTTGAGGGACCCCGTAACTAATGGGCAAATTCTGGCTCTTTGTGGTACTGAGTTTAACAGATTGGGATCTGTCAGATAAGAAGCTGGAGAGGAGGCCTAATTCTTTGTTCCTAATACCTATATTAAACATTTTGCGTTTTAATTTGCTGTGTGAGATTGTATCTAATGCTTTACATAGGTCGAGAAATACCGATAGACATTTCAAGCCCTTATCCAGGTGGCCAGAAATATGGTCAGTGACTGTGGCTATAGCATCGTTGGTGCTTTTATGTTTTCTGAAACCAAATTGCCGCGGCGATATTAAGTTATTGGTTTCGAGATATTCCATGAGACTATTATTGACGATCTTTTCGAATACTTTTGAGAGGGAATTTAGCAACGTAATAGGACGATAATTACTAATATCAAGTTTGGAGCCAGTTTTAAAAATAGGGACAACGAGACCTTGTTTAAGAATGGAGGGAAATAGCCCTTGGCGGATGCTAATATTAAGTAGATGCGTTAATGGTTGAAGTATACCAGGGGCAATTTTTTTAAGAACATTGTTGGGTATTTCATCAATGCCGGTTGATGAAGAGTTTTTAAGCGAGTTTATTACTATAGAAACTTCCTTCTCTGTGATCGTTTTAAGAACAAAGCGGGTTGGGAAATCATTATTGGTCTCGTGGTCACTTGGACCAAGCGCATCGTTATTTATTTGGATTTTATTTGCTAGTTCCGGACCTATGTTTGTAAAGTAATGGTTTATGTAATTGACAATTGTGTTGGGGTTCGATGTAAAGTCTAGAGTGATATCTTTTATATTGAGAGAGTTTAAGGTGTCGGTGGCTTTATTTGAATTGGTAGCTTCCTTGAGGACTTTCCATATTTTTTTAGGGTCATTGTTGCATTCGGAAATTTTTTTGTTGTAATATAGATTTTTGGCTTTCCTAATGACTTGTGTGCAGATATTGCGATATCTTTTGTAGAAATTATGGAGTGTGATATCATATGGGTTTGTGGCACATTTTTTATGTATGGAATTGCGTTTCCGAATGCAATTGATTATAGTATGGTTTATCCAAGGTTTGAGAGGTTTGATCGCTTTAGGAATGGTGTTTGTGGTGATTTTGGTGTTTTGGACAAGGATGTCTTGTAGGTAGGTAGAGAAGTAGTTCCAGGCCTCGTCTATATTAGTTTTGTTATAGAGTGTGTCCCACGATTTAGAGTTAATCGTTTTGTTAAGATATGATTAGAATAATCAATTAAATAAGTCAAAAAGTGATTTATGTTTGAATAGTTGAATGTGAATATATTATGTGGGAGGATGGACACATCAAATTGATTTGAAGTCAAACTAGTTTCTTTATTAAGGTAGTTAAAATGTCGACAAGGGACCGGAACCAGTTTGATCTATGAATATTGTTTTTTTCAGGAACACAGAAGTCCTAAGAGGGATATCATGATTCGGGGAATGTTGTGAGTGCTAAGAAAGTAAATGCGAAGGTTGGGAAGAATCCTGCTATTCAGATCTAGTCACTAACGACAGATTTCAAGCATCGTTACGTTTCAATTTCAAACGGTGGTCTATTGTTTCATGACAGTAAATTTATTTTTAAATTATCACTTTAAAGCGAATTGGGACAAAATAAGTAAAACTTAATCACAAAACAAAACATTAGCTCCACACAGGAGGTCAGGGCCTTTGTCATCTTTGGGGGTGATATGTGGAGAGTCATTTAAGAAAAGGAAAAAGGAATGAGGGGTAGGTAGGAATCTGGGGTCAGTGTGTTCAGAAGTAAACGACGAATTGCGATCTCGAACGACCTTCCATTGCGAAGCAAAACGAGGTTCCGAGAGAGTCCTGTTGGAAAAATCAAAAGGTCTCCCTCAACCAGTCTCTTCCGATTCAGCCTGCCATGCAGTTGCTGGGGAGGACCTGGAAAAATCCCACCCCATGAAACCGGGCACCCCAACTATATGACTAAACGTAGCTAACCACTTGGGGTGACCTGTGGTGGTGACCGGCCAACCGACCTTTCTGAGGTGGTTCTCAGTTAGTTTCATTCTGAGTAGGCATGGAACCAGCTGTGGTAGAGGTGTTAATTATCGAATAAATGGTTACTGGAACGGCGGTACCCATACTCCTGCCTCCCAACACCAAACCACCAGTTTGTCCAGCCTCTATATTCTGGACAATGGTAAATACTAACCATAATTAGTAGAGTGTTGTTTGAGTGTTGTTGAGCAGTTCATTATTTCACTGAAGTCTAGGCAATGGAATATTGAAAGAGACGAGTTGTGGTGAATCATTAGATAATTAATAATTTTGAATGAACAAATGAGATCAAATTTGTCCCTACAGTCTTCTGAAGAAGAAAGGTTTAAGTTCATCATAATTTGCCTCCCAAATTGAAAAAAAATCAATGATACATTAAACGTCTTTACAAGATATCAATAACATTCCACACATTGTAAAAAATATCGACCGTTCGTGTTTGATTCATTCACCAAAGAGGTCAAGAACAAGTTGAAAACCATCACATGAAATAAAATCACCCAAGGTTAAGATAACTACTTAAATTACGATGAAAACATAATTATTTCTTAACACTACCTCGATAGAATGTAATCGTATACATACAAATAATAATTATTATTATAAGTACTAGGGAGAGTCAAAAAGTAATGCCGCGAACTATTTTTTTCTCCTTTAATTGTCGAGATATAAAAAATGCAATTGCATGGGTTGAAAACTACACTATTGACAATTATTATAAGCAATAATTATTTGCCTGAAACACTCATCAACATTGAAAAAATCTTCCGAGAAAAGATAAATGCCGCCGACGGGACTTGAACACGCGTCCTTCTGATATCCGGTCAACTGCTCTCCCAACTGAGCTACGTCGGCTTATCTCTCACCCGCCAAATAATTCAATATATGCCAGTGTTTCACTTAACAATTACTGCTTATTACATTTTTCACCTGAAAACAACCAACTTTATTTTTTGTGAGAAAGGCATGATAAGTGCTAACTCTCCCGCTAGATGGCGTCGAGACAAATTATGTCTACATTTTTTGGTGAAATACTTTAACATGTCAAATATTAATTATTATTTTATTGGTAAACTAATGTTTAAGATAAGATTTTTATGCATAGTACAAAGGGTAACAATTATTATAAGCAATAATTATTTGCCTGAAACACTCAACATTGAAAAAATTTGTGCTATGCATAAAAATCTTGTCTTAAACATTTGTTTACCAATAAAATAATAATTAATATTTGACATGTTAAAGTATTTCACCAAAAAATGTAGACATAATTTGTCTCGACGCCATCTAGCGGGAGAGTTAGCACTTTTCATGCCTTTCTCACAAAAAATAAAGTTGGTTGTTTTCAGGTGAAAAATGTAATAAGCAGTAATTGTTGAATGAAACACTGGCATATATTGAATTATTTGGCGGGTGAGAGATAAGCCGACGTAGCTCAGTTGGGAGAGCAGTTGACCGGATATCAGAAGGACACGGGTTCAAGTCCCGTCGGCGGCATTTATCTTTTCTCGGAAGATTTTTTCAATGTTGATGAGTGTTTCAGGCAAATAATTATTGCTTATAATAATTGTTACCCTTTGTGCTATGCATAAAAATCTTGTCTTAAACATTAGTTTACCAATAAAATAATAATTACACTATTGACGGTTAATTTGTTACTTTTCAATATAACCCCCGTCCATTTCCACAGCTTTGGCCAGTCTTTTAACAAGGGCATGTTTCACAGTGTTATAAAAAGCAAGGTCACATCCAGAACACCATTACAATAACTTTCCCGGCCAATACGCAGATTTTATTTTTTTGCCCTTGGTGTGTTTGTGTGATGCAATTCCATTGACTGCCTCTTTGATTCAGGATAAAAAAAATGAATCCATATTTCGTCTCCGGTCACAATTTTTTCCAGAAACTAAGCGCTGCAAGTGTTGTGAGGCTATTGTTTTTCTTGTTTCTTTACTCTGGCCCGTTAACTTTCTTGGTAACCAAACTTTGGGTACCAAGTGTTTGGTTGCACAAACTTTTGTTGAATAATCAGTTGTCGAATAATCGTCATAACACTGCCTTTACTGAGGGAAATAATGCGACATCTATAGTTATCTGGGGTCACCACGAATGATGTCATCAACTCGCTTAATGTTGCGGTAAGTCGCTTTTTCGTCAACCAGCGGTATTTGTCCTTCAGCTTCGTTACAGTGACGAACTCATCATCTAGAAGTGCTGACGTTCACTGTTGCATCATGGTACACATTTTTCAGTCTTTCGTGAATGCGATGGGCGTTTCACCTTCTACAGTGAAGAATCAATCACAGAACGCTGTCTAATTCGAACATCGATGTCGGTCATTTTGCAAGTGACTGCAGTGCTGCAACCTGTTGACGCAAAAAAGTTACTACTGCAGCAGATTGTAGAACAAGGTTTGAGGAATTGCACAAAATTCAAAATGTTCACCTCACTAACTTTATTTAAGTACAAAAAAATAGGAGGCAATACTTTTTGACCGCCCCTAGTAAAAATTAAACAGTTTGGTTTGAAGTGGCTCACCGCGACATCGATCTGCGTTTCGTGGAGAAAAACCACACACTTTCTCGTCTTGACATACTTTAATGAGAATATTTAAAGTGCAATATATTTCGCGACGCGTGACGGCGTGATGAATGGGTCAATCGATGCTCGAGACATCTTCTGTGATTCATCCTACTTGAAATGGCACAGACATCGGGATATGACAAAATATTATTTACATCGAATACATTATAGAATGGAAGCAGTTATATCATAAGTAATATATTCTGTCTGCACGTATACTTGACATTATTAACTAAGGAACAAAATTGCTCAGTTTTACCGGAGATTTTGAACTTACACTATGGACTACATAGGACATAGGAAGGGGTGTTTCACAGAATTTGAACAATTCATCAAATTTAAAAGTAAGATGATATTAGTTCTTGGTAATGCAAAATCGTCCATTTTGATTTTGAAAATTATATCGCTTAGAAATATTTTTTTCTCAAGGCCCTTTTTTTTACAACAGGAGGCCCTGAGGAAAATAATTCCCCTCAGGGCCTATGTCATCTTTAGGAATACTGTGTGGAGTGAATTTTTAGGAAAGGAAGGAGAGGAAGTTCTGGAAAGGAAAAGGATATTAGGGGTGGGTAGGAATCTGGGGGTCAGTATGTTTAGGAGTGACGGACGTATGAATCCATCCCTCCCATTGCGGTGCAAGGCGATGTTCTGAGATAGTACGGATTGAGAAGTCAAAAGGACTCCCTCAACCATTCTCTCTCGATCCGGCCTGCCATGCACCTGGTGGGCAGACGCTTCCGCCGCCAAGACCCAGACAAACCTCACCCCATGATTTACTTGTTTATCTTTTGATATTTTCGACGTGAAAACTTGATGAAACGAAAAAGCGACACTAAAAAGAGACAAACACATACATCCATAGGATTTAGTCTGCGAGAGAATGATATATAACAATCGGTCTCCTCTTTGTGCGGAGCTTCGTAGCCTCCCCACTCTTGTCTACTTTAGTTTTCTGAAGGTCTCACTTCTACCGCGTGAGAAGTGCACACGTGCACACATATATTTTTTTTTAATTTTAATTTTATCCTGACGAAGAAACCATTGGTTTCTAGACATGTTGATAATTTTAATTAAATAATTGGTGTAAACAAATTGATTTGTTTCCAATTAATTAAAATGACACCACAAAGTGAATTTGAAAATATTGAAGAATAAATAATTCTTTCTTTCAAGCACTAGAATCATATCAACTATCATTAGATTTCGAAATAACCACCCCTTTGTCAGGGCTACCGATTCTACCCACTGAAAAGTTATATTTGGAAACTGGTCGATAGTTAAAATATTTAAGTTTAGCGATTGAGAGAAAGTAGGTGTTTTATATTGTAGGCTTTCTATCTCTTAGATTTATAACTTTGATGTCGCATGTCGCATGGTCTGATTCACATTAATGACATAGCTGTTAGACTTAGGTAAAACCAACGTAGGTGTGATATAAAAGCACCTCTGAAAATAGATTAACCAAGTAAAGGTATCTTTATTTATAGGTTATTTATTACACATTTAAAGTAAGGCGTATTTGGGATGAAATATCACAAAACTGCTATATTAATAATACTAAAAGCCCACTCCACTTAGCGTTCATAATAAATTCAGATAGCAACATCCGGATATGTAAAGGTAAAAAAATATTGATGTTGAACTGTAAAGGTGTCATTAGTGAATATCGGATGAAAGCACGTATCAGGAAAACATAAAGATGAGGAAGTAAATATCACAACAAAGGAAAAGCTTGTTGCGTATATTATTTCAAACAATAACATTGAACAATGTTGCATCTCTCCTTAAGAGGAACGGCTGCGAGCTGCGAGGCCTTTTTCTTTGGATGCCTTTAATTTTGGATTAATAAATACTAAACAAGACTATGTTTTTTAATTAAAATATATTGCAAATATGTACATACAGAAATTAATTTTCACGATTTAAGGGGCAGCCTTGGTAACTATTTGTGAGTTATTTTGTGAGTTATGATAATTTAATTAAAACAAATCACCGTACAAAACACCAATTTTTCTATCAACATGTTTTAAATTTTTAAACATGTTTTAAAATTAAATTTCAATTCTATCCTGATGATGAAACCATCAGTTTGAAACATTTTTATAATTTTGATTAAATTTTTTGCAAAGAGATTTGTTTCAATTCAATTAAAATGACACCACAAAATGATTTTGCAAAGATTAAGAAGTAACGATAATTATTGGTATAAATAATTTTGTTTTTTAAACAATAGAAATAATGTGATGAAAAATAAAATTTAAAAAAATTAAAACGATAAAAAAAAGCATTTTGATGGGCGAAAATGCAAAATACAAACGACCAAGTTTCGTATTTATCACATATTCGTCGTATATAAATTAAAATTACTACCCAAAAAAATGTTTTACTTGTAATGTTTATTTTGCTAATTGATTTTTCATTATGTTAACTCAATAGGAAGGGGAAAATCATTTTTTTTATAATTTTAAGACACAAAAACTGCCAAAGTTTCATATAAAACAATGAAAAATTGATTTCTTTAATGCCTATATTTATAATTTAAAACTAAATAAAATAGCACATTTCGGTACCAGATTTCAGCTTTACCTTTTTACGAAAAAAGTAATTTTTCAGTTTAGTTAAGTACATTTGCGTAACATCCAAAATTAAGTTTTGTATGAAAAGGGTTGTGCAGCCGTTCGTTAAACCCTCAACGTGAGATATTGAGCGATTGTTAATTAATAAATATTTGTATTGAGACATAAAATTTTGATTGATGTCGAATATTGGTAAACTGCATTGATGTTGACAATGCAATATTATTTATAATAATGACACTGAACGGCGGGTTTTGCATACACTTGCGTTTGATTGCACATAATTGTGATACAAGGGGGGATGTCTATAGTATACAAACATTGTATGGTTTTACACAATGCGGAAAGTGTTACGAGTTAACCATTCATTGTTTCGTATGGCATTTAGCACGCGGTTAGCCACACGATATAGAAATGGTTCGAATGTAACACTAGATCTAGTCAACTTACACAATCGGTAACAATTTCATCAATTTTAGATATCACTTCGAAGATTGCATAACTTAAAAAAAATCTGATACACTTATTAATATTAAGTAATTGTAACCTTATTGCCCGAGCTTATACTTTAAAATCTGCTAAAGCCACAGAATTTTTTATATACGATAATATTAAGAAACTTCTTACAACGTTGGGTCAAAGACAGTGGCGGCCGCTGAACTGAGAATGTGGTGGTTCCACGGACGTACAAATACATGGACCTGCCTTAATTGTTAAAAGGCGTATTATTTCCCCCTCCCATTGGAACCATTCCATCGGAACCGGCAGGGCTTGCAGAGCCTCGCGTGAATCTAAAAAATGTGACGTCATCATTCTTGTCCGGACCAGTGTCGAGTTTTTATCGTACATTTTACGAAATAAAACCTCAAAATTTGTGGTTTGTGCTATAAAAACGTGTAAAAATAGAAGTGAAAAATTTTAACAAAACCTAAAACGACTTCAAAAAATGCACTAAAAACTAAAAAAATAATTTCGTACGATTGTTATTTTTGGAGTCAGTGTCAGCCAAGGTAACTACATACATAAGTGAGATGTGGAGATCTTGGCTGACACCGACTCCAAAAATAACAATCTTACGAAATTATTTTTTTTCTTTTTAGTGCATTTTTTAAAGTTGTTTTTTGTTTTGTTAAAATTTTTGTTAATTTTTGATTTTTAGTGACGAGCGTTCGTAAAGAAGTTTTACTTCAAAAAAAGAATCGTCGAAATCTGTTGGCGTAATATTGAGTTATTCGTCCATTTGTCGCGCACATACTTATTGCAAATTTAAGACATATATGGTTTTCTCATGAATCCCATTGTCAGAACTGGACCAAATTAAAATGGGATCACACGGGAAGCACCAGCTTTCTAATAAAAAAGAATCATCAATATCGGTTCACCCAATCGAAAGTTCTGAGGTAAGAAACATAAAAAATATAATAATTAAAAAATACCGTCGAATTGATAACCTCCTCCTTTTCGAAGTCGTTTAAAAAGAGAATAAACCCAATTGTCGTATTACATTCCATAGGTAAGCATTATTTTACTTTATTTTAAGTTTATTCATATCATATAATATGCGTACAATGTATGTCTATGATGATAACATATACGGTAAGTAAATTATGAAACATTTGTAAAAGTGTCTACAGCAACAAAATATTCGACTATGATCATACGCGAACCCTTTTTTGCCGCATTTGGACTTCTCACACTTGTTCATAACGTGGCATGCAATTCGCGCTCCCATATAAAAAGATCTATTCATTCAAAAGCAGATTTTAATTTCAAGAACTAAATGGTGATATTATAGTGCGAGTTGTCTATATACTGTCTTTCCTCTCTTCGTCCCGCCATAGTTGGTTTTTACCCCTCATCTGTAAGTTCTCGTCTATCTATATTTGTATGTTAAGATGAAGCCATACTAAATAATGCAAAATCATACAAAATCGTATGTTTTAGTTTTGAAAATTTGAACGCTTAGAAGTATTATAGATGCTTCAATTAAATACTGCGTGTAGAACATACTTTGGCCCTCAAAAATGTCGGTCATTTTTTTAATAAGTCTTTTAATAAGCTTAGAAAAAAATAAAGTATTAGGTCTATAAAAAACATTTTTAACTGAAAACTCTCCTACTTATAAACACTTTTTCGGATATGGTTTTATTGCATAATGTGGCAAATTTAGTTTCTTATATAATTATCGCGAAAAAAAATGATATTTACGCCCGAACCTCACAAAATAAAATATAATATGCATTTTCGCGTTGGTATTTTTGACATCACGGCGACAATACGGCAGTCGACGAATTTGTTATATCAAAGTGAACCTTATACCGTCCACCGAAGAACGACTGGCAGCCGCCCCCCTGTCTTCCGTCATTACTCCTCCGAACGGAGCGGAGAGCAGTTGTGTTATGCTCCGCGCCGCTTATTTTCGTGAAATCAATTTAAAAATTCCGTTTTATTGCAATAAACAATGCATAAAAAAGGAATTAATGTTTTTTACAGGCCTTTACGAAATCAACATGTAAAAATAAAATCTCAAATATCTTTTCCAACCTTTCCAAAAGCTTTTTCTCAAGTATTTTTAAACTCCTCCCATAAAAGGGCGTGAATTCTGATTTCGATTTTTTCCTGTACTAGTGGATCGCCTTAATGGGAGGTTCACTGCAAATCCGTACCTATTTATGACAAAAAAATTAAATTAGGAATTTTTAATTATTACTTTATTTTCAAATAAACTGTTATTTCCTCTTATATATTCAACACTGGTTGCACTCACTTTGGTAATCAAATTATATATTAACAAATTACGTTATTAGTATTTAACATAATCAATAAAAAAAAAAAAAAAAACAACGACAATTATCACGTCACGGGTCAATATAACGCGCGCCGCTAGACTGCGCTAGACGCAAACTGATGTATGATCTTCGCCGAAATTCGATTGTATTCGTGTCACCTCGGGTCATAGTTCATGGTCAATGTAAACTTCGGCAAGGATCGGATTATGTGGCACACGGATCCAATCCAAATTCTGGTACAAATAGCGAAATCGACGCACTTTCGATGTTTTAAATATCCCATACAAAAACATGATTTGGTTCGTTTGCAAGCGAATGCACACGGCCGTGCACGGCCGATACAAGCGTTCTCCCTGATAATATTCGAAGCATTATATTGGTAACTAATACGAGTATTTTGAAGTGATTAAATTAGAGATTTTATAGATTTAAGTTAGAGAAATTAAATTAAAGATTTTATAGTCTTCAGTAAGTAAATAAAATAAATTTGGCCATTATAATTTGCCAGCGCTGCACACGAATACACTGCGCCGTGCGGCCAGCCGCCCTTGCTCAAAGACAACATAAACAGGGTTTAAAGGGAAGGACCGACGAACTTTAACCAGTAATTCATTACCTTATTTCGGATATTAAATCTTGGTGACATTTTTTTACACTCATCTGAGTTACCACCCAAACCCCACCCCGACTTCAACTGTCCAATACCTACATATTTTGAATAACGATATAATAACAAAATAAGAAAAAAAGGGCAATTCCGAATCACTGGTAAAATAAGTCAGGTACATAAACATAACTAACCAACCTTACGCCATTTCCCGCAGAGGTAAGCACAGAAGACGGACCACCAAACAGCTCGGCCTTGGCACACACTCCTTGACTTATTCACTTTCATACATCGTCTCATATATACTCTTCTAGAATTCTGACTCTTGACATGGCCCGACTCAAGTATCTGATTCACTGATATATGTCTTCCTCGGGCGTCTCCGACTTATACCATTCACATTTGTGTACATTATTCTCTTACTCCTTTCTTCATTGGATCTACATGCGAAAACGTTCTAAACGTCTCTTTCTTAATTTTACGCATTACGCCTTGCATTCTTTGCGGATCTCCACATTTCTCACACTATCATACATGGTTTTAGCACACTTACGCTTCAGGGATCTTATTTCTACAGCATTCAGTATAATTTCATCCTTCCTCTGCCAGTTCCATGCCTCACTGCCATACCGTCGCCTCAGTTCTTATTTGTCCAACAGACCATTTTAGTTATTGTACAATCTTTACTTTAAAATTAAAAATAAAGTATAAAAAATTATAGTAAATCACTTAAATAAGAATTATTTAAACTAATGAGACCTTTATCTTTACGGAAATAGCTTTATCTTAAACACCTTTCATAATGTTTCATTGAAATAATGAAAGAATACCTTTTCCTCCTGTAAAATTTTCTAATGGTCTGTTGGACAAATACGAACTAAGGTGACAATACATCAGGGTAGGTAGTAGGTATCAGCACTCCATTGTGTATAATTTAATGCATCTTATATAGTCCCTTTTAGGTATCATAATGCAAGCAGCAAACATCGTGCGGATTAGCACGGACGAAAAGTTGTGCCATCACATAGTTTCAAATAAACCAACATATACAATATGTTATATCTAGTCAGATCAGATCGAAATGGGCTGGACCACAAATGTTATTAAGCATTTAAACTGTTAGCCTGGGGCAGGTAAAACCGGTAACGTAAAATACAACACGATATTGACCATTCAATGTCTACCAAAACAAGTACGAAGTACATATATACAAGTATAAATGTGGAAACAGGTTTATAAATATTCATACCTAAATACGAACAGCATCTCAATGGAGGCTTTTTAGGAAACTCATTTTAGAATTGTAGTAAGTAGAACTGGTGTAAAGGTTTAGGAAGGTAATTGTAAAGGTTTAAATAACGGTGGTAATGAGGTCGTGAATATCAGAAGTGGAATAAACCGCAAGGTATGAAGAATCTAGGACTCGGGTCGCCATGGTAACCGCGAATGTAATCTTGGTTTGACCTGAAACAGCTTACCAATTAATATTGTTGGTGTTTTGTTGTTGTTAATTTAAGCTGAAAAGAAGATATTTTAAGGCGCTTTCAAATGGGGTATAAAACATACCTTCCTTTTGTTAGATGCGTTGTTTACGAGAAAGAGGGAGAGGTTATAATAACAGAGCCATCAGCGGTTGAATTATACACATTTTTCTACAAGTACCGTCAGTTTGGAGTTAAAAATTCGAGTACCAACAGACCATAGAATGAAGAACCCAAGAAATGCCTTGTGGACGTGTTTTGTGATCCAAATATGTGTCCAATCAGGGCTTAAATTTCTAACGCAACTGTGTTTAAGATATATTTTTTAACATTAACTCCACACAGGAGGCCCCGAGGAAAATAATGTCGCCCAGGTCCTACGTCAGCTTTGGGGATGCTGTGTGGAGGGTCTTATTCAAGAAAGGAAGGAGTGAACCTGGGTTTTAGAGAGACTGCCGAGCTGTTGAACTTGAAAACGAGTCGTAGAAACAACCCGTTCCCATATTCAAATGGGATGGAGATCTATAACGTCAGGCGAGTGTAGGTGAAACAGAGCGCTGGGCTAATGGGCTAAATGGAACATTTGTTTCCATTCAAATTCGTATTTAAGGTACTTCTTTATTCTATGTTTCAGAAGAAGATTTTCTATAGAATTTTCAAACGGATGAAAAATTTAAGCACAAAAAAGAAATTTCGGAATCCTGATTGTCAAAATTAGTGTAAGGATTTTTATAGGTGAAAGACATTTCAATGACGTTTACTACGATACAACAAATTTGGCATTCCCGACAGCATCAAATATCAATAGCGACAAGTCTAGCAAGTCAGTTGGTTAAAAAATAGTTTGGCGTAAGCAACAACCGCAGACTAAATAAATATTCTATCTCTTTCACACTGACTTAACACACAACATACGATTTCACATGAGACTTGGCAATTTTCAAACATGGTTGATTACCGCAAAATCTCAGCAAACACCACACACGAGAGAGTTTGTAACAACTCAACAATGCGACAACGGAAGAAAGTGAGATATAATTATTATTTCCCACAACCCACAACGGTTCATATTCCCAACAATGGATCGATTCAAAATTATAAAATAATCTCGCTAGCCGCTCTCGTTTGTCTCAGTTGCGAAAGAAATTACTAACAAGTTTAACACAAAAGCGTGTGAAAACTTTAGAATGAAGAAAAAAAATGTCGTTACCTAACGCCATTATTTCAAAACTTTGTAATAAATAAGTAAGAAGTTGCACAATTGTAACAATTTGGCGCGTTAAATACTTTGACCCGCGAATTAAATGAGTTACGAAATAAAACAATCACTTTTTTATGAAACTCCTATAATTATTTAGTGATGTATTTTACCGCCAACCGCTTTAGCTTTTTCGGCAGAACAGTCGATTTGGGAGGCGGGTATGGTTCAGCCGGCCCGCGATACATTTATTGGATAACCAACACCGAATGTGCCATAGGTGGCCCGAAGTGGTTCGCTAAGTGTGGTGACTTAGCAGTGGTTCTCTGATTCATGGTGTCGGTTCGGGAGAGACTGTTTGAGACTGAGGGATACATTTTGACCTTTCTAGCCGAACTCTCGACCCATCGACTTGCACAGCAGTGGGAGGGATGGATTTATACGTCCGTCACTCCTAGACACATTGACCCCCAGTTTTCTACTTATCCCTCTTACATTTTTCCTTTCCATAACTTAATTTCCTTTCTTTCCATAAAAATAACCTCCACACAGCATCCCCAAAGACGTCATGGAAGTGAATAATACTGGTGTCGATAAATACCCGGAAGATTTTAAAAACCTTTTTACTTAAATGATAATGGGGTATTTTCACAAACTATGAATACCGTTTATATTATGTGTGGAGGATTTAAAGTTTATCTTTATGTCCCAACAATGTGTAGGTAAATTTAATAATTTCAATCAAAATTATTTATTTTAAAAACGATCTAAAACCGCAAATTCGGAAACAGTTCCAAGTAGCTACAACGTCATTATGACGTAGAAAACGCTGATGGCTGGTAAGACGGCTATCACCGAAATTGGCCGGTGTGACGTCAACAACGCCATATACGCGACATTGATGGATTATTTCTCGGATATGTCGTTTTGAAGGAAAATCAAAATTGGCACATTTTAAATAATAATAATAATTGGATAATTTATAGAGCGCCGTTTTTGTGAAAAATCACCTCAAGGGCGCTGTACAATTTATTGAGAATTCTTAGGTTCTACCTAATTCTACCATTTACAAATGGATACAGAAACATACTTACCTGGCAGGTCACTTCCGATAAACACACTTTAATTAGAAAGTTTATGCTTGAAGAAGATACTAATTTGCACGCTGAGGACATCGTATGATTTTACATTATTTGCTATCCTCATCACTCATCACTGTTAGTACTACATTTATGAAAAGATTAGTGGCAAAAATAGAGTTGATATTTATTTTAAAAGACTGGATAATTAAGGACTCTTTAGGGCTTGGAGAATGTTCATGAAATGACCATTACAAACGCTTACAAATAGGTTTTTTTTTTACAGGCTAGTTATTTAAAGTGTCGCGGGCATTGAATGTGAAGGTGAAAGATTTTGAATTTATGGATACGACTCTCTGAAAAGGTGAATTTTAAGTCTAGATCTAAATTCTGTAGATCTAATTCAGAGTCTGTGATCATTCTTAAGTCATGTGGGAGTCCATTCCAGGCTTTAGGTCCTGACACTCCGAAAGCGCGCTCACCGAACTTAGTATCTGGTGTGCGCTTTGGTTCCTTTAACCTTCCGATAGCCGATGAAGCTGCTGACCTCAGGATTGACTGTCGAGAATTGGAATTTTCTGGAATACACAATTCCAATAAGTAAGCCGGAGCCATTCCGTTTAGGGACTTAAATACCATCCAGCAGAGCTTGAACTGGATCTTTTCAGGACATTTGAGCCAGTGAAGATTTTTGGGTTATGGTTAGGTAAAGAAAATGTATTCGCCAATATAAAAATAAAATAAAAAAACCCTTACTATCGTAATATTTTGTCTAGAATTAAAAAAAAAACAGAGAAAAAACTCAAAAAAACCCTATTTCTGAATCTATTATCATTATTGGAATAGTGAATGGATAACTCAAAAATGTAGAACTTCATCACTCCTTTGAAAAGTCATTAAGAGTGATGAAAAAAGTTGATTAAATTCATTAGGTTATGGGCTATTTTTTTCATCACTTTTAATGACTTTTCAAAGGGGTGTTGCAATGCCACTTTGTTGAGTTGTCGTGGAGCCGTTCGAATAACCCGCACTAACTAACGATGGTGTAGCACAATCAAAGCATCTATGTACAATACCTTGATCGACGAATCTAAGTCACAAAACTTATATCAAGTTTAATTAAAACGTTGTTGGAACAAATCGGAAACGGTCACGCTTGGTGAAAACAAATTAGAAATGAATTGAGGACACACGGCAGGCCGTTTTCTCCTTGGTGAGGTTTACATGTAGTTTATATGGTTCCCTTCATCAGCAGGCGAATATGGAGAAAGTTCTATAAAGGTCGAAGAAGATTGCCAACATCCATTATAATAAGAAAAATAAAATCTCCCTTTAGTAGGAGGTAACGAGTAATTTTCTGCTTAAAATCAACCACAATCCTCAAAATAACAATAAAACCAACTTTCACCAACATTAATACGGATATCAATGTGAGCACACTACAAAATATCGGATAAAATCTCTGAAACACACTATGCAAGGTGTTTAGGGACGAATTTGACTTACTTTAACAAGTGATTCCTGACCATTATTTGGAGAAAAAATGGGTGATTGTTTCTTCATAAAGGTTGAGAGAGTTCGGCTGGAGTGTTCAAAAGGTCTTCCACAACCACAGCTGGTGGGCAAATCCATCCGCCGCCAAGACCTAGACAAACCAAGAAACCTGGGACCTCGCTAAGTCACCAAACATAGCAAACTACTTGTGGTGACCTACGGCAGGGGTGTAGTTATCCAGCCTTCCAAATTTTATCCTCCACCTTCACCGTTTTAACCATCCTCTTCCCCATCTCCTTTCCCTCCTCACTACCTCACTACATACTCCAATTGAGAACGTATTGGTCTCAATGATTCCAAACGGACGAATAAAAAACGGTTTGCAAAAAAATCGTAAACTTTGCTCACTTTTTTTCTGCCTAAAACGTTAATAATAGGTAGTAACTCTTTTCATAAATAGGTAGTCAAGTGGTGCCTCTCATATTCATTAAATGCCTTCCTCGTAAAGGCAATAGAGTTAATTACTCTAATAAAGGTAGGCTTTTTAAGGAAGCGGCGAGAAAAGCAACTTCCTCAAGATTTCATTTTACGGGGAAAACGCTTCAAAAGTATTTGAGCGGAACACCTTTAAGAAAGTGATTAAGTACTTCCGTAATACAGTAATAATAAAGTAACGACATCTCGAATTATAAATTAGTCAGAAGAGCTACTGAGAGCGAATTACCTTTATACTTATTGTAATTAGAAATGAGAAAGCGAATCTCGAAATATTACAATAAATTATTTGTTGGTTGGGAAAATATACGAGGAGTTGTTTCAGTCTTAAACACCTCAGAAATCGGGTTTATTTTTTCGGAAGGTCAAAATATTTCTGCTGAGTAATAAAATCCAAATAAATGGAATATTTCTGCTGAGTAATAAAATCCAAATAAATGGAATATTTCTGCTGAGTAATAAAATCCAAATAAATGGAATATTTCTGCTGAGTAATAAAATCCAAATAAATGGACTATTATATTCAATTTCTATGGATAACTAAAACATACAGCTGATTCTGACAGCTCCTAATTTAAAATTAAAGTTAATGATATTAAAACAAATTTACGTGTAAACTTATTTGAAACTCATAAACCAGTGATACAGTGTACTTGATAGAGCATAATAATTTGAGTGGGAGAGTGTTTTAACTTTTTATCTTGATTCAAAATATTTTCACAAAACAACAAATCAGTGTCATTAAAGTCACAGACAATTTATTTTTCAAATTTTCGAAAAAGTTCAAATCCACTAAGTGTAAACGTCAAGTTTTTGTCTATGCAATAAAGTCACAGCAATAAACAAAACATAGTTGACAGAATTAATTTTTATAAGGGGCATTTCTGAACAAAGATTTTAGTGATGTCTAGCACTCGAAGCAAAAACCAAATTTCTGATGAAAAAATAAGTATGGACAAAATTATCGACTATATAGATAAAAAATTTGAAACTTTGAAGAGGGACATTTTTATCAAAATCGAATCTCAGACCACTGAAACAACAAAAAGCATTGAATTTATAAGTGCTCAATATGATGAAATACTAAAAAAAATTGATGTTACAAATAATTTAAACCAAGTTATACAAACTGATTTCGAAAATATTAAAAAAGATATGAATGAAAAAAATAATACAATAAAAAAACTTGAAATTAGACTGGCAGAAATTGAAACCATTTCAAAATGTAATACTTTAGAAATAGCTGGGATTCCCCAAAAAATAAGAGAACAACCTATTGAAATCATAAGGAAAGTTGCTGCAGCAGCTGGGATAACTATACAACATACAGACATTACTGAAGTCATCCGAGTCCCAGACAGACGAAATGGAGCTCCACCCAAACTACTTGTCACCTTCTCTGAGAAAAGACAAAGAGATTCCCTCCTGGATAAAAAGAAAGAAATAAACTATGAAGAAATCAAGGATCTGGCGACCTCTCAAATCTTCATCGGGGAAGAACTAAGCCCATATCATAAAGAAATACTATGGAAAACAAAACAATTAGCCTTAGAAAAAAAATACCAATATGTATGGTACAAACATGGTAAAGTTATGATACGTAAAAAACATGAAGACAAAATTATCTACATTAAGCACCTTGATGATATGGTGAAAATAATTTAGTAAGCAATATAAAAACTTAATTAATTTAGATTGAAAAAATGGATAACACAATAACAACTAACTTACCAAACTTATCATCCATAAGAAATAATTTTAACATAATGCATCAAAACATTAGAAGTATCAATAAAAACTTTGACGAACTACAAATATTGATAAAAAGTTTAAATTTAAACTGGGATATAATTATTCTTACTGAATGTTGGTTAACTGATAAGTACTATCCCCTACAAATCGATAAATATGTCCCTTACTCTACAATTATGAATAATACCAAAAATGATGGTGTCATCGTATATATTAAAGAAAATATCGAAGCTGATGTCAGAGAGATCAGTATTAATAATGCGAACTGTCTAAGGATATCGATCGGCAATGATACAACAATACTCGCAATTTATAGATCTCCATCTACAAAAAATCTGGAGCCATTTCTAAACTCCTTATCCTTTGAACTGAATTTACTAAAAAACACTAATGATGTATTTGTTATCGGTGATATAAATATTGATATACTTGAAAATGGACACCCAAAAAAATATGATTACATGCAGACACTTGCATACCATGGATATAAAAGCCTAATTGAGGAACCTACACGTGTATTTAATAATAGCAAAACTTGCATTGATCATATTTTTAGTAAAACTAATAAAAAAACTCAAGCCATTATTTATACTACCACGCTGACAGACCATTACACAATAATTCTATCTATAACAAAAAAAAATTCTTATGTAAACCAAAACACAAAATCGCTCCTAAAAAAGTCTGAAACAAATTGGGAAAACGTAAAAAGAGAGTTAACAATGAATGACTGGACCGGCCTTCTGGAAAAAGATGATACTGATACTGCTTGGAGTTATTTTATAGAAATTATACAGCACAGTATTCTATCAAACACCAAAACCACTGAAAAAAAGGTATCTCACAAAAATATTCACATTAAACCATGGATCAGTCAGAATATTATAAACTCAATCAGAAAAAGAGATGAACTGCACAGAAAAGTAAAAATCAACCCTTATGATGTCCATACTCTACGATTCTACAAAAGATATCGTAATACATGTAAAAATGTAATTCGTTACGCAAAAGAAACATTCTATAAAAACAAAATTTATGAATGCAATAATGATTCCCGTAAACTCTGGCAGATCATAAATGAAATTACAAATACTAAATCCTCGTATAACGACAAAACCATTAAAGAATTAAACATTGATGAGATTCCCACATCTTTTACTAAACACCCAGACAAACTTCTTGACTTTATAAACAACTACTTTTGCAATATAGGCTCTAACCTTGCAAATAAAATTAAACAAAATTCTACTACTGTCGAAAAAACAATGAGGATTGATAATGTAAACCATGAAAACAGACTCAATATAGTCAAGATAACAAGTGATGAAATAAGAAATATTATAGCCTCCTTAAAAACAAATACCTCATCGGGAAATGAACTGATATCAAGCAAATCAATTAAATACCTACAAAATGAGTTAATCCAACCACTGACGTACCTTGTAAATCTATCATTATCAAAAGGTGTTTTTCCCGCTTGTCTTAAAATTGCTACGATCATACCATTATATAAAAACGGTCCCAAAAATGATATATCAAATTATCGACCAATTAGCATTTTAACTCCTCTATCGAAAAGATTGGAAAAAGTAATAAAAAAACAAGTACTTACATTTTTGGATACTAATAAAATATTATCACCTACGCAGTATGGTTTTAGGAAAAACCTTGGTACGGGTGACGCTATAGCCAATGTAACAAATACAATTATTAGAAAACTGGATGAAGGCAAAAAATGCTTAGCGGTTTTCATTGATCTTCAAAAAGCTTTCGATACAATTGACCATGAAATACTGTACTTAAAACTAAAAAAAAATGGAATAACCGAATCAACCCTAAATCTACTTAGAAGTTACTTAACTGGAAGAGAACAAATTGTACAAATTGGTAAAAGAAAGAGCAAATCTCTACCAATTAAATTCGGGGTCCCCCAGGGAAGCGTATTAGGACCTATACTATTTCTGATTTATATAAATGACCTTATGAATCTTCCCATCAATGGAAACATAATGAGCTTTGCAGATGATACTGTTATTATATTCCACGAACAAGATTGGACAAGAACCTACAAGGAGGCGGAACATGGCCTGACTGTACTTCAAAACTGGCTAAAAGTAAACTCCCTTACATTAAATGTTAGTAAAACTAAATATCTAACTTTCTCCAAAAACAAACGAGGACAACCGATGAATGAGCATAACCTCAAATTACATGAATGTCAAAAAACTTTTCCACAATGTTCCTGCCCGTCTTTAACCCAAACAAAAAGCATTAAATATCTTGGGATTGAAATTGATGAAAAACTACAGTGGAATTCACACATTGATCTTACCTCAAAAAAGCTAACAAAACTCATCTACTTCTTCAAAAAATTACGTAACATCTTGTCAATGAGGGATTTAAAGAGAGTATATTATGCCTTATGCCACTCTCGACTAGAATATGGAGTAATAGGATGGGGCGCAGCAGCATCTAATCACATAAAACAACTTAAGGTAACTCAGAATTGCATCATAAAGACCATACTGAAGGTCCCCATAAGGACGTCAACAACAGAAATTTTTAAACAGTTTGATGTTCCAAGCATACAGAAAATCTACGCCAAAAACATTCTAGTACATCACCACAAAAATTATTCAGAGGCAGACACCTCACATGCTCATAAAACCAGAGCCAAACAAACAGACATACTTAATATACCAAAGTGTAACTCTTCATTTGGACAAAGAAGTTCAGAATTTTTAGCAGTAAAGTTATATAACAAACTCCCACTTAGTACCAAACAAATTAAAACAAAAAATAGCTACATTAAGGACATTAAATGTTGGCTGAAGGAACTATCGGAAAATGAACTTACATGTATACTTAAAACATCGTCATAGAAGTTTCTGGAAAACCTTATCCAAACAATAAGTTAATCTATAGAAGTCGCTGAAAACTTATCCAAAGCAGAGTCCCCTTCAGCACAGGATCTCCTAGTGAGGAGGACTACGAATATATTTTCTTATTTTTTATACCTAACATGTTTCATATAAAAATTTAAAATATAATAAATGTATTGTTACTAAATAAAAAATAAAAAAAATTTCTGCTGAGTAATAAAATCCAAATAAATGGAATATTTCTGCCGAGTAATAAAATCCAAATAAATGGAATATTTCTGCTGAGTAATAAAATCCAAATAAATGGAATATTTCTGCCGAGTAATAAAATCCAAATAAATGGAATATTTCTGCTGAGTAATAAAATCCAAATAAATGGAATATTTCTGAACGTATTCGACAAATAAAAACTGTTTTTGAAAGGTGATGAAATACTCTTTAAAAAAAACACATAATGGTTTAGAATTTGACATGCATACATAAAAAAGTTTTTAAAATGGCTTACCTTACTTTTGCAACTAAAATTAATGGAGGCGGGAATGGGTACCGCCGCCCCGGGTACCTTTATTCGATAACCAACACCTCTGCCATAGGTCACCCCAAGTGGTTCGCTAAGTTTGGTGATTTAGCAGGGGTGCCCGGGTTCATGGGGTGAGGTTTGCTAAGGTCTTGGAGGCGGATGACCAGGATACACTGAAACCCAGATTCCTACCCACCCCTTAAACCCTTTTCCTTCCCAGAACTCTCCTCTCCTTCCTTTCCCAAAAAAACCCTCCACACAGCATCCCCAAAGATGACATAGACCCTGAGGGAAATTATTTGCCTCAGGGCCTCCTGTGTGGAGCTCATGTAAAAAAAAGAGATTTATTATTTTATTAGACAAATGTATTATAAACGTTATCGACAACTCACTTTACATCATTTCATGTAAATAAAATCAATAAAAAAATTCCCAAAGTTTCATTTTTTTTTTCAAAATGCGGCCGGAAACTTTGATTTCATAAAGGTTATGGTTAACTTTTAGATTTTAATGTAATGTATGTTATCTATTTCTAACATCGTTTATATTATATTTTTAACCTGAAAAACTAAAAAACATGAACAGTAATGTAAAAATATTTATAACTCAGCTTAAAAATTATGCCGAAAATTTGAACTGAATAAAAACAAAATTAAACCAATATAATAACACCCCCATATACACAAGCCCTGATTATTTATGGGGGTAAATCAAATAAATATATTATGTAATTAATTATTGCATAAAGTTTATTGTAATTTTTTGTATCTTTTTGTGAATAAAAAAACATAATATTAAAGGAGCCACAACGGTTTCTATGAGACTTATATAAGTTGTTCCGTTGCATCAAAATTCAAAATTCAGAAAAAATTTAGGAACATCCAACGCCATAGCCTTAGTAATTGAATATATTAAAAATTCTCTAGACTCTCATAAAAAATGCATTGGCGTATTTCTCGACCTTTCTAAAGCGTTCGACACAATAAATCACTCACATCTTTTTGAAAAACTAGAGAACATAGGAATTACTGATAATGAACTAATATTTTTAAAAAGTTACATGGGAAATAGAAAGCAAACTGTGAAACTTAACAACATAACCAGTGAGTGTTTTGATGTCAAATTCGGGGTGCCTCAAGGAAGTGTTCTGGGTCCGATTCTGTTCCTTATTTATATTAATGACCTATGCCACATAGAATGTGACGGAGAAATCATCAGTTTTGCGGATGATACTGTTCTCCTAATAAATGGGAAAAATTGGGCAGAAACATTTAAGAAAGCAGAAGACACACTTAAAAGAATTAAAAATTGGCTAGACTACCATTCACTTACACTTAATGCTAATAAAACCAAATTCATCACTTTCAAAATAAAAAATAAGAAAAACTCTGAAGAAAATCTGAACTTGAAAATTCATAGTCAGCATCACTTAAATGAGCATTGTAATTGTCCTTCATTAGAAAACGTTGACCATATAACGTATCTGGGTTGAAAAATCTAAAAATTGACCAAAACTTAAAATGGACCGAACACATTACCTATTTAAATAATAAAATTAAAAAACTAAGTTATTTTTTCAAAACTATCAGGAATGTCCTCATTAAAAAGGACTTAATCAAGATTTACATGGCTCTCTGCCAATCACTGTTAGAATACGGTATTATCGGATGGGGCAGTGCAAATAAAAACATACTAAGTAAATCCACTAATTAAAACTCAAAAATCCATAATGAAAATTATACTGAAAGTTCCTGTAAGAACTAGCACTGATGAAATCTTCAACAATCTTAACATCATGTCAATTAAACAACTGTATTCTAAAACTATACTCATTTACATTCATAAGTACAAAACCCAAGAAATGACAACTTACACGTACATTAGAAACACTAGATCTCATGGTTAAAAACATATCCAACAAGTAACTACTAACACAACATTTGGGCAAAAAAGCTTCTTGTATTATGGTATTAAACTTTACAATAAAATACCACTCTCACTGAAAAACCTCAACAGTATAACATTTAAATCTCAAATAAAAAGCTGGATACTAAATATAGGGAAAACAGAAATATAAAATATACTGATATCAAATACAGACTAAAACCGAATCTACTGAACTGAATTATAAAAAAAACACAATTTTATTTAATTTTTAATTATTTAACAAAATACTACATGATACCTATATGTTTATAACTAATTCATATTAATTTCTTATAATTAAATTATAATATGTAAATGAAATCCTCAGCACGGGAAATCCCAGTGAGGATATTATTATCTTTAGATGTTTGTAAAGAAAGGAAGACAATAAATCATTATTATTATTATTATATACTGTACATACCTGCGTATAAGTACAACAAATCAAGACTGTAAATAAATTCATTTGATATCCATACTAACTTCTCATTCAAAATATTTTTCAAGTTTTAGGATTAGAAATGGGAAAATAACGAACAAAAAAATATAAGAATTGTAATTTTGGAGGGCCAACTGTTGGGGGATCAACAGACAGGACACCAGAACATATTTGTCACTCGAAGCGGGTAGTTTCAGGTTGCGTCATGAAATTTGCACAGTTTTTCCGTTTGTAATTCCTAGGTAACTATTTTAAGATTACACCATCACTTTTAACAGCTGTGAAGCTTTTAAATACACATTTAACTGCAAAACAAATATTGTATGATTATTTCTAATGTTCAATAGGGAAAAAAGAAATTGCAGAAATAATATCGAAACACTATTGAGAAGCATAGCTAAAAAAATGTTAACATACTCGTAAAATTATCAATTCAACCAGATTTAAATCTTTTACAAACAGTATACAAATTATGAGCATTAATCGACATTTATAAACACCAGATTAAAGTTCAGTAGGCAGATTGGTATTGGTACATGCGTCACCAGAACGATACTTTAAATTCGGTTCACATTACCCAATGGCCTGTGACATAGATTTTAGTGTTTCACGAATAATCAATACATTTCAGGCCGTTTCGACACGTAATGCAGACTCGTCTGCAAAACTCGTTCACGACTCCACATTTGAATCAAAGATATATGTATAAATGTAACATTTCATCAATAATAAGTTAAATGGAAGTAAAATAAACGATAGAATGATAAACTAATAACTTTAAAAAGCCTGCGTACATATAATTTAGGAGGTGTGTATGGGTACCGCCGCCACCCGGAATCATTAATTGGATAACCAACACTTCTGCCATAGGTCTTAGCTGGGGACTTAGCGGTGCCCGGGTGCATGAGGTGAGGTTTGTCTAGGTCATTGCGGCGGGTGCGTCTACCCACCTTCTGCGTGGCGAGCTGGATAGAGAGACTGGTTGAGGGAGGCCTTTTGACCTCTTCAGCCGGACGAGTTGGTTGTCACTCCTGGACACACTGACCCCCAGATTCCTACCTACCTCTCGTACTTTTTCCTTCCCAGAACTTCCTTCATTTTCTTAGAAAGATCATCCGCACACCATCCCCTAAGATAAAGTAGGCCCTGAAGATTTTTTTTTCGTCAGGGCCTCCCGTGTGGAGCTAATGTAAAAAAGGGTGATTATATCAACTGGTGAAGAAAACGTGAAAAAATTATTTGTAATCAATTATCAAATTGCGCATACAAATACCCAATCAAAAAATTACGATAAAACGGTAGATATTTAAAAAAAAGTTTACTTACAACACTTATTTAATCAAAATTATCAACATGATATCAATCGAAACCAATGATTTCTTCGTCAAAAAAGAAACTAAGAAACCATCGAAACATGTTGATCATTTTTATTGAATAAGTGGTGCATACAAAGTTAATGTTAATTAAAATGACGATTGAAGAAGTATAAATGTTAATTGCCGTCCAATCATTCTATTTATACACTATGGTTCTAGAATCACCCGAGATTAACGTGTATTTAATTGATCCAAACGAATCGCAGGTGAGTAAAATGATGATTCAGTAATGCGATCTAATTTAAAACCGACATTAAATGGTTTATTGAACCGAGGTAACTGCACTCTCAGTACAACAAAACTAATCCAACACAAGTGCAAGTATTAAACGTTCCTGCTTGTGGAATGGTTAGTTTGTGTTCGAGATTAGAAACCAAACTTCGGAACACGGAAATTATAATAGCGGAGTTATGCTAATCGGATCGAAGTGTATGTATTTTGGTTCGAATTTAACATTACAGACTATTACAGAGTTTCGAACGTACGATACGTGAAACTAATCGGAATATTATGGATGAAGAATTACTCAATTTTGTAAGTTATGTTTCGATTTATGTGATACTATGTTTATTGAGACTGAGAAGGTTGATTTAGCAGGTAATTTATAGATTACAACTTTTACCGTTGTGTAATAAATTTAAATGATAATATATGAGGTAATCTGAAAACCAGTATAACGCAGCGAGAAGCAACTATTAATAAACAGAGCTTTATAAGTTGGACACACATATTTGGCTTAAGCCGCGGAATTCCGAATTTATACCATTTTATAACATGTTTTTTTTAATACAAAGCGTGGAGCTTTCTCTTTCTACCACCGTTTAGATCATATTTTAATCATAGTAGTAAGGGAGACCCAATGATTTCTATGAGACCTAAATTTGTTCCGAAAACCGAACAAATAGACTTGACTGGTTAAGCCGCAGATTTCCGAATTTCTTCCAATTTATAACATATTTATCTAGAACACTTGTTTTTAAGCCAAAATTGTAATTACTTAAGTATATTATGAAATTTCCTCGATAGAAAAAAAATCGCAAAGTACGCTCCGAAAATTATTATAAATACGATTTTTTTCTGTTATTTTACAAGTTATACGTATGAAAAATTCAGTGTTTTAAAAATGCTATCTAAGACATTTCCCACGAGATTTTTGCTCTATTTTAAACGAGTCGTGTTTTATTAAACAGTTTTATCTTAGCTCACTCTAACATTGGTATTATATATCTCCATGTCATTGCAATGCATGCGGGTACTCGATAGTCTAATTAATAAATACGATCAAAATAAAAATAAAAATAATAATGCCCAAAATTAAATGCAAAGTGTATTTACTACCTACTAGTAATAACGATATTCCATCATTTGAAGGCAGATAGTAGGTAGTAAAAGCAATCTCAATGTAACGAGGCACTTTCAATATTTTGATGAGCCAAAGCGATAAAAGTGGCGAAACAAACTTACCTTGAATATTTAACAACCAATATAATGATTCTCCAAGGAATACTAGGCGATAAAAACAATACATATGTCGGAAACTAGTTATGTACTGCAAACTGCAAACAACATTACCGATAGTGATCAAAAACGGAATCAAAGTATTTTTTTTACATTACAGCCACAAGGAGGCCCCGAGGAAAATAATTTTCCTCAGGGCCTATGTCGTCCTTGTGGATGCTGTGTGGAGGAGAGGGTGTGGGTCTTTTAGGATGGAGGAAACCCAGAGGCCGCCAAATCGTTCCACAGCCGAGTTGTTGAACTCAAGAACTCCAGAAACGATCGTTCTCATGTGACAAATATCAACTGTTTCCCGATTATGCACCGGTGCCGAGGGGATCAATGACGCTAGTCCCTCGAAGCATCTTCCAATGATAGACCGGTAGAAAAAGGACAGCATTCCCATCCGACGTCTATGCTCTAAGGATTGCAATACGTTTGTTAAGATAGGACGGATCGCCCATTTCTGCACAGAGTCGAGGGGTTTTTCAGATATTTTGGGAGACGAGAGGTGGCTGCCAAATTCAACCGTGGGGCGTACTTGCGATTTGTACAGGGTTCAATTCAATATATTTTGAGTAAATCTTCTATGGCTTAAGCGGCCGATTTAGACCGCTTAAATTTGAGCGAGGAATGTTGTATATAGCGAGGATACGGACTGACTGATATTCCGCGCATTGTGAAATACATTAATCATTACCCTATTTAAACCGAGCATTTAATGTGTAATTGTGAAAACACCGTTAACTAAGCAAGTATGTACTTAAAACATAGCTCACTTTGTTTGGAAGGTATTAGTTTTAAAACGAGCATTTTTTCCGCGAAATTTTCGCGAATTTAAAAACACGAACAAAGCGCGCGAGTTTTATTATTTCGATGGGAAAACTTTTTATAGCCTTCATATTTCACAAAACTGAGCCCCGACGCGGTGGATCTGGAACTAAGGTGGATAACCCTAATGTCTTACACGCAGAGAAATATAACTTAGGTTTTTCCAGAATAATTAATCGACAAATCTTATTCGCAGTTTGCCACATTCATATTAAAAACATCATAAAAAAAACAGAGCGTGAAATTCACACTTTAGAAAAGTAAAATAGACACGAGTGGGGAGGCTACGAAGTACCGCATATAGAGGTGACCGATTATACTATCTCATTCTGTCGCAGACTAAATCCTATAGATGTATGTGTTTGTTTCTTTTTAGTGTCGCTATTTTTCATCGAGTTTTAAATAAACGATGCTAAAGAAGTGATCACTTCAATTATATTAAACATTAGAAAATGGAAGAAATGAAATGCCACACATATCCCGAAATGAAAATGCCATAGTTCCACTGGCACCAGATAGATGTAACTAATGACACAATGTAAAAAAGGGTGACCGGACAACTCAACAAAGTGCCACTTCATCACTTCTTTGAAAAGTCTTAAGAAGCGAAAAAAACTAGGTTAAATAGTTAAAGTTAGGCTAGGTTATGGGCTATTTTTGACGTTTTAAAGAGGTGTTGAAATGCCATTTCGTCGAGTTGACGTGGAACAATAAAAAAAGTTTTTTTTTTCCAAAGAAACCAACTAAAAGTGCTGAAACCTTCAAGAAATTTAAGGGCCTCCGTGATTGAGGGGTAAGGCTCTCGACTAGCGATCCGAAAGTTGCGGTTTCGAATCCCGGCGTGCCCAATTAATCTAATTAATTTATATTGTTTCACGATTAATTCATCAATCAGCACGTACCCAAAGGATTTTAACAAGCGATTCCTGAGCATATTAGGAGTTGAAAACGTATACATAACGTAATCGTTGGTTAAAATTCTTCGGATACGTGCAGTAGATTATTCATAGATCTACAAAAAGCTTTTGACACAGTAGACTATAACTTATTGGAGTCATATATATTATAACAGGGCGAGAACAACAATTACAAATTGGCAAACAAAAGAACAAACAAAAATCTTTAAACTATGGCGTTCCTCAAGGAAGTGTACTGGGACTGATTCAATTCATTATCTATATCAACGATTTAACTAACCTTACCATTAAAGGAAACATGATCAGTTTTGCTGATGATACTGTTTTATTATTTCAAGAAGATAATTGGACGGATACATTAAATGAGGCTGAAAAGGGGCTTAGTGCACTTCAAAATTGGCTTGAAATCAACTCGCTTACCATTAATTTAAGCAAAACAAAATATATAACATTTTCAATAAACTCAAAGAGCCAACCAATAAAATCACTAGAATTAAAATTACACAAATGCCATGGAAATAATATACAATGTTACTGCCCCGTCATCGAAAAAACACAAAGATGGGACCTATACATCAAAGGTATTACGGAAAAACTCAGAAGCCTTATATATTTCCTTAAAAATCTAAGAAACGTGGTAAATAAAAAGGATATAAAAAAGGTCTACTACGCGTTGTGTCATTCTCGAATTGAATATGGAATCATAGGATGGGCATCTGCTACACATACGTACCTACACAATCTGAATACGATTCAAAAATGAATCATAAAGACCATATTGAAAGCACCAATTAAAACGCCTTCAATTGAAATATTCAATAACTTTGACGTACTAAATGTAGAGCAAATATATGCCTAAAAAATATTATTGAAGCTCTTCAAAAATAATGAATCCTCTACTAGACCGTATATGCATAACACTACATCGAATAAAAATGATATAAAAAATATTCCAAGTTATAAAACCACATTCGGACAAAGAAACTAAACATACTTTGCAACAAAACTCCATAACATCCTTCCCAAAGACATAAAACTAATAAAAAATCCTAATGAATACAAATCAGGAATAAAAATATGGCTAAAAGCGGTCAATGAAAAGACCCTAATGAATACTAAAAACGACATAGAAGACAAATGAACCATATTTAAATAACTTTAGTCCGCCTCGGTACAGGAACCCCTGAGGAGGACCAAGAAATACAATATTTTATATTTAATTTTACCATTATATTTTGTATATAACAATTTTATTTTTATATTTGGTAAAATAAATAAAAAAATAAAAAAGTCACACCCTGTATATTATATTTACGGCAGAGCGGAATTATCGCCCGGGCAAAAGACCACCAATTACAATTGAACCGTTGCCTGAAACAGCCGTGTTTGGTGACCAAATCTGATTAGCGAGATACTTACCCGTTTTTTTTTTTTTTACATTAGCTCCACACATGAGGCCCTGAGGAAAATAATTTTGAGAGGAAGTTCTGGAAGGAAATAGGTATGAGGGGTGGGTAGGTATCTGGGGGTCTATGTGTCCAGGAGTGACGGACTTATGAATCCATCCCTCCAACCGTGGTGCAAAGGAAATGGGTCGAGAGATTCCGGCTGGAGAGGATAAAAGCCTTCCCTCAAACAGTCTCTCTCGATCCTGCTCCCCACACGGCAGGTGGGCAGACGCCAAGTGTGCGGCCGCCAAGACCTGGACAAACCTCACCCCATGAACCCGGGCACCCCTGCTAAGCGAACCACTTGGGGGTGACATATGGCGATATGGCAGAGGTGTTGGTTATCCAATAAGTGGTTCCCGGGGCGGCGGTACCCACACCCGCCTCCCATTTTGCTCTTCCCCTCCCCGATGCCTTCACCCACCCAAAATACCCCATAGTATTTATTACTGGCTCTAGGTCTCTTCTACGGTTTTTACATTTAAAAAAATTTGAAAGACGGCAATGAAAATTAAGTAACATATATGCAAACTCCACGGAAACGTGGCTCCCTGTCTGACCAAGAAATTTGCGTGGAATTAATACGAGTAAATTCCGAAACACTCAGTTCGCCCCCGATAAGAATAAAACTTCTTGGGGAAGCATAAATTAGGTTTAATAAATTCTCGGATACACTTCCCAGCCAACATCCAACAACCGACAGCAAACCACCAGCCACCGCCACCGCCAACGCCATCGGCCAAGAGCTAACAGACAAGCCACGACTTATATGAACATTACTGCTAGTTTTATTTTGGAGGAAGTCCATTGTATAGGATTTTGGGAGGGTTTAAAAACTCAGCATACAGTTTTAATTTTTGTAAACAATCACTACAGTTTTAATTTATTTAAGTAAACAATCAATACAGTTTTAATTTATTTAAGTAAACAATATTAGAAGAAATGTAGACTAGGGTGGGCTTTATAGTGTGGTGGTCTACGCATTTCAATTTGAGGCTCTACCCGGATAGTTAGGGGTCCGGAGTTCAAAGTCGGGTAGCGGCAATAAGGTTTTTTCTGGTATTTTTCAAACGCATATCACTTGATGCTAAAATTATAACAAATCATCCTACATATTGTCCGAACGTTGATTTGTCATATTTTTTACACGATGTGGAATTAAAACCACTTTAGAGCCAGCAAAGGGAAGCGAAAAAAAACACGAAACGTGGAGGAAAATGCTCAGGATTCGATGGACAGCCAGGCTCACAAATGTGTCATTTTCTGGAAGTGCGAGGTATTTTAAGATACTTTCGACACTTTGCTTTTTTTATGTGAATACCGCATTAGAGTCCCAAATGCCCCCGTCTGGAGCCAGTTAGACTATGGCACCTGCGGCTGGAGTATGATGTGAGGCTGATGGTAGTGGGGAGGGGAAGGAGATGGGGAAAGGAAAGAAGAAGAGTCCCAAATGCCCCCGTCTGGAGCCAGTTAGACTATGGCACCTGCAGCTGGAGTATGATGTGAGGCTGACGGTAGTGGGGAGGGGAAGGAGATGGGGAAAGGAAAGAAGAAGAGTCCCAAATGCCCCCGTCTGGAGCCAGTTAGACTATGGCACCTGCAGCTGGAGTATGATGTGAGGCTGACGGTAGTGGGGAGGGGAAGGAGATGGGGAAAGGAAAGAAGAAGGCTAAAGCCATTTCAGGCAACGTTTTTATTCTGAATGAGGTCTTATTCCAGGGCGATACTGAGCATCTTCCACTCTGGAATGTGCCGCCAATATACTATAAATGGATGAGATTATGAAATGACACAAATGAATAAAATAAAATATATTTACACACGCCAGAATTTGAACCTGGGACAGCGGATGCCGTCAACAAGCCAACAGCTTGCAAAACTAGACTCCAACCTGGAGAGACTCGTGGTAATTACATAGGGTTTGGCAGAAGAAGGTCACCAATGCGCTGGAGTAACCAATTATCACTTGCGCCTGGTACTCCACACAGGAGACCCTGAGGAAAATTATTTCCCTCAGGGTCTACGTCACCTTTGGGGATGCCGTGTGAAAGGCCTTTTTTGTGGGAAGGAAGGAGTGAACCTGGGCCTTTGGAGGGAGGAAACGCAGAGGCCGGCAAATCATATATTTATTGCTGAATGGCACCCGGATGTGTTTAATGCAACTACAATGTTATTTTATGTAAATAATACCTTCAGGAATTACGGGAATCCCTCAATTTTTTTTTATTATAATATTTATGTTTCGCGATAAATTCACATTCTTAACTTGATTCATATAGAATAAATTAATCATTACGACATAAACAAACACGTAGCAAAGTATGCCATCTATAAATAAGGCAATTATGAGAATTATTAAAATTCATAAAACGATTAATTTTAATTACCATACTTGAAAAACAATTAACAAGTTAACAACACTGTTTTTTCCTTCTTCATATAATTGGAACCGCATTAAAAAAATACCTTCCCACAGGCCCTAATATAAGAGGAAGCCACAATCCAAAAATGTATGTTTTTTTAAGGTGTCTTATATCGCCATGAATATAGGTAATAGGCATAAAAACCGCAAAAAAGAGTCCTAGATTTCAAGTGCAAAAATGTTTTTGTATTTTATTTTATAAGGGGGCATCCATTAATTACGTGAGCAGTTTTTCATCCAATCTAGACCCCCCCCCCTCGGTGAGATAAATTTGGGCCAATTCGTATATATTTTTCAAGTAACGTCAGATTTTGCTGGACCCCCCCCCGTTTGTGCTCACGTAATTAATGGATGCCCCCTAAGAAAGAAAGAAAGTTAATCAACGGAACTGTAACTTGTAATTTTAGCCATTAAGTTTAAGCCAATTTGGGAGGCGGGTATAGGTACCGCCGCCCCGGGAACCAATTATTGGAAAACCAGCCATTGGTCACCCCAAGTGGGTCGCTACGGCCGGTGACTTAACAGGGGTGCCCGGGTTTATGGGGTACATCAAAAATACATACCCCGGGTTCATGGGGTGAGGTTTGTCCGGGTCTGCGCATTAGCTACATGGCAGGCCGGATCGAAAGAGACTGGTCGAGGGAGTCCCTTTGGCTTCTCCAGCTGTACTCTCTCGGAATATCACCTTGCACCGCAGTGGGAGGGATGGATTCAAACGTCCGTCACTCCTGGACACATTGACCCACAGATTCCTACACACCCCTCATACCCCTTTCCTTCCCAGAACTTCCTCTCTCCTTTTTTCCTTTAAAAGACCCTCCACACAACATCCCCAAAAACATGACATAGGCCCTGAGAGGAATTATTTTCCTCAGGGCCTCCTGTGTGGAGCTAACGTAAAAAAAAAGAGTAAATTGTATATTTAAAACGTTGTTTCTTATATGCATACGTTTAATATTAGTTTGATAACCAATAAGCTATGCTAGCGTTATTCGATGGCATACTGAGCTGAGAAGCAAGCTGGAGTAGGTACACGAGCGATGTTTGGGCACCGTACCACCAGAAGTACATTGATATGTTATTCGATGGCATACTGAGCTGAGAAGCAAGCTGGAGTAGGTACACGAGCGATGTTTGGGCACCGTACCACCAGAAGTACATTGATATGTTATTCGATGGCATACTGAGCTGAGAAGCAAGCTGGAGTAGGTACACGAGCGATGTTTGGGCACCGTACCACCAGAAGTACATTGATATGTTATTCGATGGCATACTGAGCTGAGAAGCAAGCTGGAGTAGGTACACGAGCGATGTTTGGGCACCGTACCACCAGAAGTACATTGATATGTTATTCGATGGCATACTGAGCTGAGAAGCAAGCTGGAGTAGGTACACGAGCGATGTTTGGGCACCGTACCACCAGAAGTACATTGATATGTTAGAGAAAATCCAGGAGAAATTCCTCAGGTATGCGGAAGCATGGAACCTATCCAAGGTTCATGCACCATATTGACTTACTTGAGGAAAATGATTCTGTGAGTCTAGAAACTAGGCGGAAAGCAAGTCTAGCTCTGTCTTTCAAAATTTGGAACAATTTCATCGATAAGCCATTTCTTTTGGGATGCTATGATTTATATGTACCAGACCACTACAGCCGAAGTCGACATCATGACTTATTTAAAGTACCGAACGGCAGAACATAGCATAGCATGACGAGGGGAATGGTGCTGTTAAATGAAATTATTGCAAACCATAAGGATGTAAGTGAGTGTTCTTTATATGCCTTAAAAATATTATTGAAGAGTCACTTGCCTAAATGCTGATAGAGTAACTAAATTGTACTGTAATTGGAATTATTCGGTTGTATAATAATAAAAATAAAAATAAATCACAATGAAAAAAATGCATTTCTTTAGAAGATTACATTTTGTATTAAGTAATTAACAATTTTATTTAAATTTTACTCAATACGAACGGTAAAATTGATGAAATTCTCTAAAACAGTACGTTTTTCATCTCCGAAACTCAGTCAAATCTCTGTTTCACGCTTTAGCATAAAACAATATCCCTAAACCCACAAGGCATCAACTATCACCATAAAGAACGTCGAATTAGGCCGTTCCTAATTCCGTAATCAGAGCCCCAGGTTTAGTGCCCGATTTTAGCGCGTTTTAAAACAGCCTGCCTCGTTAAACCCATAGCTGACCTTATAGCCAAATAAAATACAAGGGAATTTACAGCGCCATACATTACGGCATAATAATTTTTAAATTTACCACAAAGCTAGCGTCCGAAACGAGGGTCTGTCAATACTAGAGGATGAGTTCCACTGGTCAGCGGATAAATCAACAATTCAAAATTTCGACAATAAAGCGGAAATCTACGTCATGAAAATTAGACAAGTTTCTTGTCTGAAAATTCTACGACAATTTACAGTTCGCCACATTTCAATCATGAGATATGGATCTTAGGAATTAATTATTATTTAAGTCAATTTGGAGGGCAGGTATGGGAACCGCCGCCCCGGGATAAATTTATTGGACAACCAACACCCCTGCCATAGTCACTCCAAGTGGTTCGCTACGTTTGGTGAACAAATGGTAAAACATTTAAATATTAGTACCTGAGCTTAGCAAAATAAAATAAAGCACGCTTTTTAGCAGTGTTTTTATTCGTGAATAAATCAAAGCAGGTGGCTGCTAATCACCATCTACACAAAGAGTGTTACCTTTAGTGCCTGCTCCCGAATTTTACACGACGTGGTGGACATCACCGACACCACAAAATTAATCTTATACCTACACCTAAAATTCGACTTTGAAATTAGAAAGTTTCATTAAAAGTAGAAATGGGACAGGGTAAAAACACACTGTACCTTTTGATCTAAATAATTAATTAAAAATTTATGCAGGTTCGACCGTTGTATTTAACTGACTAAATGCAGAAAATTCGCATGAAAAAAATTTACAACTTTCCAATATTCGACTATCCATATACATTTTTTTTTTAAATTTACTCCACACAGGAGGCCCTGATGAAAATAATTTCCCTCAGGGCCTATGTCATCTGCGATGTTGTGTAGAGGTCTTTTTGGGGAGAGGAAGGAATGAACATTGGTCTTGAAGAGACCCATGTTGTAGGAAGGAGGAAACACAGAGTCCGGCAAATCATTCCACAGCCGAGCTGTTGAACACAAGAACGAGTCGAAGAAACGACCAGTATTCATGTGACAAATTTCAACCGTGTACAAATTTTGGGCACGCGTTTGGCGTGTTTCCCGACTATGCACCGGTGCCGAAGGGATCAATGACGTTAGTTCCTAGGAGCATCTTCCATTGTAATATCGGTAGAACAAGGATAGCATTCCCACCCGACGCCTGTGCTCTAAAGATTGCAATCCGTATGTTAAGATGGAATCTATCAAACGGACCGCCCGTTTCTGCAGAGTCGAGGGTATTTTTCAGGAATTTTGGAGCTCCAGACCAGAGGTGGCTGCCAAATTCAACCGTGGGGCGCAATTGTATAGGGTTTGCAGTTGGGTACTATTAAAGTATCTGCGGGCCCTGTACAGTACGCCCAGTTTTTGGGAGGCTAACTTTATTCTGGCTTCGATGGAGCCCCCATATCTGAGCTGGTCACTTAGGGTTACACCAAGAATATGGCCTGTTCGGCAGATTGCTTCCGTTGAAGGAGACTAGATTTTCATTCCGATCCCTCGTTATCAGACAAGATTGGGTCTTTGAAACATTAAGTTCAACGAGATTATTTTTACCCCAAGAAAACATACATAACTATGAAAAATCTAATCAAAATCGTGGGACATGTACAAACTTTAACGAAAGCATCTGGGACAGTTTTCTAATGGCTAGTTTATTGTAAGGTATTTTTGTCTGTGGCCAGCAGTGACTGCAATATATGAATACATGACACATACTTAATACATAAATATAAAAATAATATTTCACAGTTTTTAACACTTTTCGTGTGGCGATATTCGTATAAAGTGTCATTACAGTGTTATGGTCCAAAGCTGTAAAGTTCGGGAGAAGTGTGACCGCCCCCCACTCTCCGCCCCCCGAGGTTTTATTGCACTTTTATTACATCCCCTAAATTGAATTTGTTTTCATTAGCGCCCACTGGACGCCGCCGCCTGATTTACAACCTACCTCCCCCCACCCCTTCTCCACACACCACGGAGCCTCGCCAATTAAACTCTACTCAACGAGGGATAAAACACGCATTTACGATTTGCACGAATTAGAATTTTAACAACAGATTAGCTTATGAATTTATTGTAAACGAGTTTGATTACGACAGCGAATGCTGTTGGAAGTTCAACTTTTACGATTTTTTTATTACCTATGACATTAGATGCATAAATGGAATATTTTTTTAAAGAAAGGGACCCTTAGAAAGTTTGGGTATGTAGATTGGATGATCGAAGAAACGAGTGTAAGGATAATATATATTATGATGTGAATGTGCATGGTAGAATAAATCGGAGACGCCCGAGGAAGACATGGCGCTATCACTTGAGTGAGGTGTGATATCTTTGAGGGTATGCATGAGATAATGTATGAACGTGAATGAAGCAAGGAGTACGCGCTAATACTAAGTTTGACGGTCAATCCTCTCTGACTGCCTATGCGGGAAAACGGTGTGATGGTTAGTTGGTAAGTGAGTTTAGCATTGGTTTCTCAAAAGGAATTTGAAATGATGCAATTGTTTAAAATGCAAAGGCCATGATGTGTTCAACTCGCAGTAAGTACCTATTTACTTAAAGCATCTATAATATTTCTAAGCGATCAAATTTTCAAACCAACTTGCCTTCAGGCGAAGCTTAAAGCTAAGTAAATAATTATTTTTGGTTAATCGTAAATGCGAAACAGTTTACATTATGAATACAAAAAAATATGCTTTGGATGAATTGAAACTTTTCTTACCGTTTCTATTGAGTAGAATTAAGATAAAATTGTTAATGATTTTTTTCAAAATATAAGCTAAAACCTTATTGTGTTTTTCATCAGAAATGTGTGAATGCATGCAAGAAAAACGTTTTAAAAGTATAATTATACGGCTAAAATAATCTGTGACAATTTCAAATGATTAACTTTTTTCTTGCTCATTAAATTAATCGTAAAATAAATAAAAACAACTTTTGTACTTGCAATAGTGACCCCTAGCCTCCGTTAGCCAAGCGATTTTTATGCCTATTACTTATATTCGGCACACTAATAATACATACATGTTTGGCTTGTGGCTTCCTCCTAAAACTTTTTTATTCTATCCAATTTATCACGCGCCATTTGAATTTTAAATATAAGGAAATATACTTATTGGAATGGTATTGAAAATTTAAGGCCAGATTGGCCAGGCTTTTGAATCACAAAATACACATCGCATGCCTTGAGTTCTTCTTTATGGTATTGACATACATGCTTGACAAGCATGCTCATTTTCCCTTCCACCCGCGAATCCAGTAGCACGCTCACAAATCAACAGCCGGTTGATTTGTGAGCATGCTCATTTAGGCGTGACACACATGCTACTAGGTAGCATTTGCTCATCAGTAGCAAGAGAGCATGCTACTAATGAGCATGTTTGTCAGTACCATTATTCTATGTTTGCATTCAAGCATCATTAAAGTATGTACATGATAAACAGCTATACGAGGGACAGCGTAATTTAATCTAATGAGAGAAATGCATGTGCTTCGGGAGAACATAATACATATATTACTATTATAATATAAGGTCACGGTGGGATTACACGGTAGGAAGTAGAAAGCTAGGAGAACATTAATAAAATACACTATTACAGCAGTCAGGGGCCCATCAAACAAATTCTAAATGTCAAGGAGATCCGGTTGTGAAGACCATCTTACAAGGAGCACAGAAAAAGTTCAATATAATTTCACTCACGATTTTGACCAATGCAAAGTGTAGCAAACTACCTAAGAGATAAACTAAATGGAAATGTGTTATGGGCGCGTATGTGTGCCCGAAGTAAGGTCAATTTCCATTTACTTTTGGTGAAATTGATTTTTTTAGATAATCAATAATTTCATTGGCCTATCTGGAATCGAAAGATCTTGGCAAATCAGTTTTCTTTCAAATATATACAAAAAAAACTATAGCTAGGCAGTAATTTATTGGACAACCAACAACTCTGCCGTAGGTCATCCAAGTGGTTCTCTACGTTTGCTGACTAGCAGTATTGCGCTGGTTCATGGGGTGAGGTTTGTTCGGGCCTTTGCGGAAGCATGTGTGTCCACCAGCTGTGTAGCAAGCCGGATCGGGAGAGACTGGTTGAGGGAGACCTTTTGGCCTCTCTAACAGGATTCTCTTGGAACATCGCCTTGCACCGTAATGAAATCCTAGATTCTTACCTACACCTCATAACTTTTTCCATCCCAGAACTTTATTTACTTCCTTTCTCGACACTCGACACTCCACACAGCGTCCTTAAAGATGACATAGGCCCTGAGGGGAATCATTTTCCTCAGGGCCTCCTGTGGAAAAAAACCGATCGAGTTAAAACAGGACATAGCTACGCTCAGTCAAAACAGATATTTGCAATTACTACGGTTTTACACCACCGTTCCAGATTAGATATAAAATGAAGAATTATGTAAACATTTCGCGCTGAGATGGAATTGAGAAACTTACGTTTATTTATTGTCGTTCGACACCTTCTAAGGATTTGGGCCAGTCTAGAGTGGATCTGTCGGACTATAATTCAAAATATTTCACAACTCGCCCCGCTTCTCCAATATCTTCAGCTACTCCCCAAGGCGAAGGATTAACTAAGTGGCCGTCTATTCTACGATGCCATCTTTAGAAGAAGCTTTACAAAGTTGTGTGACGTAAGTAATCACATCAAGCACGTATTAAGTACAAATTTTGTAGCATTACTTTTATCAGGCATGTTTTCCCAAGTTTTAAAATATTAAAGTAAAGCATGTTTTGGTAGCATAGTTAATCAAATTAAGCTTGTTTTTTGTAGTTTTTAAAAGTAATCACACCAAGCTTGTATTTGTAGCATGGGTAATCATGTCAAGCACGTTTTTGTAGCATTGTTAATCACTGCAAGCATATTTTTGTAGCATTAGTTTTATCAAGCATGTTTTAGTAGCTTTTAAAAGTAATCATATCACGCTTGTTTTAATCGCATGTGTAATCACGTAAAGCATGTTTTTAGCTTCTATAAGTAATAACACCAAGCATGTTTGTGTAGCATGGGTAATCACGTCAAGCACGATTTTGTAGTATAGTTAAACACATCAAGCATCTTTGTGCACAATGCCTAATCACGTCAAACAAGATTCTGTAGCACAATTAATCACATCAAGCATGTTTTTGTAGTTTTTAAAAAATAATTGAACAAAGTTTATTTTACTTAATCGCATGGGCAATCACGAAAAGCAAGGTTTTATAGCAGAGTCAAAGTTTTTAACACGGGAAAACAGATCAAGCGTGTTTTTGTAGCTGAGGTACTAAAATCAAATGTGTTTTTAAGGCGATCCACTAGTACAGGAAAAAATCGAAATCGGAATTCACGCCCTTTTATGGGAGGAGTTTAAAAATACTTGAGAAAAAGCTTTTGGAAAGGTTTGAAAAGATATTTGAATTTTTTTTTTTACATGTTGATTTCGTAAAGGCCTGTAAAAAACATTAATTCCTTTTTTATGCATTGTTTATTGCAATAAAACGGAATTTTTAAATTGATTTCACGAAAATAAGCGGCGCGGAGCATAACACAACTGCTCTCCGCTCCGTTCGGAGGAGTGGGAGGAGTAATGACGGAAGACAGGGGGGCGGCTGCCAGTCGTTCTTCGGTGGACGGTATAAGGTTCACTTTGCTATAACAAATTCGTCGACTGCCGTATTGTCGCCGTGATGTCAAAAATACCAACGCGAAAATGCTTATTATATTTTATTTTGTGAGATTCGGGCGTAAATATCATTTTTTTTCGCGATAATTATATAAGAAACTGAATTTGCCACATTATGCAATAAAACCATATCCGAAAAAGTGTTTATAAGTAGGAGAGTTTTCAGTTAAAAATGTTTTTTATAGACCTAATACTTTATTTTTTTCTAAGCTTATTAAAAGACTTATTAAAAAAAATGACCGATATTTTTATAATTGAAGCATCTATAATACTTCTAAGCGGTCAAATTTTCAAAACTAAAACATACGATTTTGTATGATTTTGCATTATTTAGTATGGCTTCATCTTAATGTAGCACAGGTTGTGTAAAACATCTATGAAATACCGAACACAGAATTGGTACTTTGCGAATAAGATCCTAAAAAAAGATCAAAGGTCCGTGTAAGACTGGCCCAGGCAACTTTCTCCAAGTACGCACTGACAAATACCCCAATTTACGTCATTAAGTGTCAGTGGGGGAAGGAAGGGGAATGAGCGAAGGATGGAAAGACTACTTGTGTACCCTTCAACCTTCAAGGCTGGCGTACCTACTTTATAAACACACCACTGGAAGATCCGTTGCAACCTCTCTTATAACTCAGAAGGAAATTATACTTACATATACCTGACGATCTCCTCACGTAGAGCCACTTTGTAATTATTGTATCATTCACCTACTTATGGATCTATAATACCTACATTGTACATGTATGTTGTGAAGCTGTATATAGTGGGGAGTGGAAGGAGATGGGGGAGAGGAAGATGGGAAAGTAGCTTGCTATTCAGATCTGTACTTGATACAAAATACGACCAAAGCCATTTCAAGCAACGTTTCAATTCTAAATGGTGGTGATATTGAGAGTATCTTCCGCTCTGGAACGTGCCGTAAATATATTATCGAATAAGTAATTGAGAAACACAACTTGATTTGAACCTACGACTTCCGACTTCCTAGTCGAACTCGCAGACCGTCAAACATGAACAGCATAACAGAGCTCTCGGTGGCAAGTGGTAAGCCCACAGCCCACAGCCCACAGGTACTATACTAGAATATTCCCCATTTTCTTATAGGGGTGAAAAATGTCCAACATAATATGTAGCCTTCGACGGAAACGTATTGCTCTCATTAGCGCGGCAGAGTGGCGGAGGGGTGGTGGCAGAGGAGTAACGTGGTGAGGGGAGAGGGGGGGGGTAGTTCCCAGCAGATGTCGCGGCATATCAAATGGCAAGTGTCAAAATACACGAGTAAAGTACACATTATCATAACACACTGTCTCCTTCAAGGGGGACAGGTATATGAGGGCGCTAGATTGACATTATTACACACTTTTATTTAAATTAGTAACTCATAACGCCTCGAGCATATTTGGTCAGATGGTCGGTTTCCGCTTTTAAATAAAATCCAAATAAATGGAATATTTCTGAACGTATCCGAAAACTAAAAACTGTTTTTGGAGATAAAATAAGCTTTCAATTTTTTGAAATATTTTGATCTTTCGACAAAATAGGTCCGAGGTCTGAAGGGATATAAATATTTTATTAGCCAAATGTACAATAAACTTTATTAAAGACTATGTAATCAGAGGCGTGAATTTTCAGTGAGCTGGAGTGCCAAGATTGAAAAAAACGACGTTATTGATGTTGTTATAGCTAAAAATGAATTTTATTTTTTCAGTATTTTGTATGAAGATTTTCAGGATTCTTTCAGTTTGCGGATGCGCCGCATCCACATTTCAGTTTAGCTTCATACAAAAAAGTGAAATTTTGAAAAAAAAAAAAAATTTTCAGCTACAACAACATCAATGACGTCGTATTTTCCAATCTTAGCACTTTAGCTCACTGAAAACTCACGGACCGCCACTGAGTATTTATGTACATCCGCTATTGTCACCTCACTTTTCTCTTTTCATGTAAAAATAATTAATAAAAAATTTACAATGGAGTATTTCCACATTTTTTTTATTGCTTAAAAAAATTAAGCAAAAAATTACGATGATTATAGCATTTATAAATATAGATAAAGATTTCTACAGCGAGTTAAAGTTTCCCATTTTTGAATTACCGTTAAAACGATATTTTGGGGCGTGGCTATTGTGTGACGTCATGAGTACGGACGCTCAATGACAGTGTTTATTTATGCTGGTTCAGCTGAGCTACGCTTGTGACGTTACAAACCCATGGCAAAAAACGGACCGTTTTGATTTTGTCAGTTTTAGAGCGTTTTTAAAAACAATAATATTGAATGAAAACATAAAAAAAACAAAAAAATTTAGTAGGATAAGTAATTAAAATCAGAAAAATTATCTTTAAATATTCCGTACATTTTCAACTGAATCCCTCGTTTTTGGAAATACCCCACTGCGGGCGGAAACTTTGGTTTCATAAAGATGTATATTTTAATTTTTCTATAGTTAACGTTTAGATTCGAATATAAATTGTGACGTTTTCTATTTCTAACACCGTTTTGATCATATTTCTCACTATTACAGAAAGGGGGATATAACGAGACCTAAATGAATTAGCTTATAAGGTTCAGATTAATTTGTGGAAAGAAACTCTAAGAATCGCAGAACACTTTAAATTCAAATGTGCACAATATCGGAAAAAGAAAAGTATTATTTTATTATATAAGAGGGCTCACACACGAAGACATCTCGCTTCCGAAAACAAGATTGAGATCTGAGATCTGAGCCGGTTGGTTGTCCGAGTAAGAAAAAGCGAACCGATTTGCGAACAAATCGCCGCCTCGTTAGGGGGCGGGTATCGGAAGAGCAGATCTGTGAAGGGATGAGGAGGTTGAAAGAGGGTGGATATGGGAGGGCAGAGGGGGCGTAGATTCGGTACTTTCAGCTAAAATACACTACAAGTCTGGGACCGGACATTATGCGTAGTATCGTCATTTCTTGTTTATTTTAGGAAGTTAGCAACGTTAATTATTATGTTTTTGGAGTGTTAGAAATTCTCAGTATCCTGGTGAAAGATCACCACTCCTTCCCTCCCACTCCCTCAACCCTCAACATCACAATATACCTCAACTGGAGGGTTGGGATTCCTGTGCGCGTGCGGTATACATGCATACACATCTAATTTGAATCCATCAAAAGGACCGCCCTGTTATAAAGATCACCATTCCTTCCCTCCCACTCCCTCAACCCTCAACATCACAATATACCTCAACTGGAGGGTTGGGATTCCTGTGCGCGTGCGGTATACATGCATACACATCTAATTTGAATCCATCAAAAGGACCGCCCTGTTATAAACATCACCATTCCTTCCCTCCCACTCCCTCAACCCTCAACATCACAATATACCTCAACTGGAGAGTTGGGATTCCTGTGCGCGTGCGGTATACATGCATACACATCTAATTTGAATCCATCAAAAGGACCGCCCTGTTATAAAGATCACCATTCCTTCCCTCCCACTCCCTCAACCCTCAACATCACAATATACATCAACTGGAGAGTTGGGATTCCTGTGCGCGTGCGGTATACATGCATACACATCTAATTTGAATCCATCAAAAGGACCGCCCTGTTATAAAAACAGATATAACTATTCTAATAATAGAATACCATATTACACAAATGTAATCTATCTAAGACAGATAATCCTAGTGAGGCTAAAAATTGAAATGTCAATGACTAACTAACCATCACGCCGTTTCTGCAGGGGGTAGGCAGAGAGGACGGACCGCCAAACAACTCTGTTTTTGCACACACTCCTCGACATTCATACATCGTTTGATACATATTCTTCTATTATTCTGACTCTTGGCATACCCCGACTCAAGTATCTGCTACAATTGATCGTACCATGTCTTCCTCGGGCGTCAACAACTCCTTCTACCATTAAAATTTACGACATGTATTGTCCTTACAATTCTTTCTTCGTTCATTCGCTCTGCATGCCCAAACCATCTGAGGGTCCCTGTCTTAATCTTACTTATTACGCTTTATCAGCCTCTTTCTTTGCGGATCTCCACATTTCTCACACAATCATACATTGTATTACCATACGTACGCCTCAGGGATATCATTTCTACAGCATTCAGTCTATTTTCATCCTTCCACTGCCAGTTCCATGCGTCACGGCCATACATCAGGGTAGGTACAAGCATTCCATTGTGGACTGCTAGCTTCGCTTCTTTGGATAGTTTGTTGTTAGCGACAACGGCGTTCAGTCCTTCATTAAGAGGAAACCCGGTCGCGTATTCCCAATCCCTAACGAGTAGAGCGACTGAATCGCATTAGGCCGAGAAATTTGATAAATAGGTAGTTTACCAAACTGCCGTTGAAAATATCTATCTCACTTACCTATTTATCTACTTACTAAGGGAAAGGACAATTTAATACTTAAATAAAATCATCAAAATCAAGGTTTTGTATTCCTTATTTTTCTCCTCCAAAACTGAACCGTTTTTTTTTTACTAAATGTAATAGAAGAATTCTCTGTATCTGTACTTTTGCTTTTAAAAAATGTACTTTGTCTACCTAGTTTGTATATATTGTCTAATGTCTGGTAATGTCGTTCAAAGCAGGCAATTTTTGAAGGGTTCTAATTCCAATAATAAAAAAAAGATAAACGTACCGACACACTAGTGCTCGACATCTATATTATATTAAAAAATATATTTGCATTAGTTTCAAAATCCAGAGAGCAAATTGGGGAATTCGTTTGTATCGACAAAACGCCGCCCGGTTTTCATTTAAATACACAAGCGCAATAATTATTGATTTTATTGATTGGGTTTAGTCGCCTAATTCACGGGAATAACCGCCATTGGAATTCCTAAATTTTGTTTCGCAGTGTAGGTATAATTATTAGGTATCGTATGGAATATTGTTTTTAGAATCCAGTTTAATGTAGGTATTTCAGAAAATCGAAATTTTCGAGGTTGGTAGAAATAATAAGAAATGAAAAATATAAATATTAAAATTATAATGGTGGAGTGTCTTTCGAGTTTGGGTTTTTCGCAGAGGCGGCTCTAGGGCTCCAGGTATGGGAGGTCATTTGAAAAAAAAAAGTTGCCGACATATTATTATCTATATCAATTTGAAGACAGGTAGGGTCATGAACCCGCAACTCAAATTACATGGGTATTATTTATAAATTGCAAAATCACTAAATAATTCATGTACTTGCTGGCACATCATTTTAAAGAGGGCACTTTTCAATATAGTTATGCACACCGATAGTATGTATCTGTATACAAAATATAAAAACAAAATTAGGTAGATTAGAAAAAATAGAAACCGAAATAGAAATATCAAAAATTTAAAAACAAAAATTGACTTTGAAACACACGTCCGCTGTCCCCTTTTACCTCTAAAATGTCCAAAGATATTGGGTGAGAAAAGACATTTATCAATTTTATTTAAATTTAGACTTGCGTTTCAATTTGACGGATGTTTTTTTTGCATTTTTCAGCTACCTAACAAAAACAGATTTATTATTACATTATATTAGATATTTTTTATCTATCTAAAGCAAAGGTCCCTTTCAAATGATTTACCTGTAACTAGATAATTAAATGTATAGAATCTGCTGTCACTTAGATTAGGAACCTAAAAAACAAACATTGTTTTAAATCAAGCTGTTTTCTATGTCCGTTGAAAAGTGATCATAATATAATAATTAATAATATTTGAAAAGATCTACTTCTCGATGTGCCACCAAACTAAATTTGAAACGTCGTCGATAACAACTTAAATAATTATTATTCAAAATCTTTCCCGTACTGTCCAAATACAATGGACGAGGCATGCGTGCAAAATGCAAAACCGACCTATGTTGTATCGCTATCTCTTTCAACAACGAATAAGATTCATAATGCTGTCTCCCTTCCACGACATTCGGTCATGTCCAAAACGTCGCTAGGGTTTCTGTGGTACCTATACGCGGGAATTTTTACTCCAAGATAAAAACATAGTGCCATCGCGTTTATTGTATGGCGCGCATAGAGACAGAAGATATCCTATAGCGGGGGCAAGTCAAAAATTGACCCAGGGATTTAAATATTGTGAGAATTGGAGCTTCCATTTGACACGATAGATGTCACTGCTCGTCACCCGGCGAGTCTTCGCCGCTAACTGCTATTATTTTGCGGTTCATTTCAAATTAAGAATTCGATGCGTTGAGCGGTTTATTCCGTAAAAAAATTTAATATTATGTCTTATAATTTTGGGGGGTCAAACACCCATTGTCCTAAGGGGAGAGCCGCACTGGTTTTTCGGAGTTTTGACTGTACGTTAAGATGCGGTTCTCCGAATTTCAACCGATTTCTTGCAAACCTCCCTTAAACATTTGAAGTTTTTAAGCTCTTAAAAAAAGATATGTTATTCTTGAAGATAATATCTAGACATTTATCGCGCCGAAACGCAAATTATATAAAATTCCCTCGATAGAAAAAAATCGCAAAGTATGCTCCAAAAATGATTATAAACACGTTTGTTTCGGTTATTTTACAAGTTATATTTATGAAAAAATTCACAGCATTTCTTTAAATAAAACTAAAGACAATTATCGCGAGTTTTTTGCTCTATTTTTAACGAGTCGTGTTTTATTAAAGATTTTCATGATTTTTGCATCAATTTTATCGCTGTAAATGTTAGCGCGCTCTACTAACATTCGTAATTTCATATCTGTGGAGGACGAACAAAGGACACTGATCTGCACCGTCTGGCCACCCGATTGGTCCCCCAGGCACCAATGGGATGCAAACCTTTCCTCAAGCAACTTGCCTCGCGTTGCATCAAAAACTAACGATCATTCTGCTTTAACTCTCGGTCAGGAGTCACTGGTCTATAATATTTGTTCGCCCTTCACATTCATTTATTATTGCATATATTTAAATTGGAGATTTGTGTGTCTGTAAATAGTGTTAATAAACTTGTAAGTATTGAATCGTTTTACTTATTCGCTTTGCCATCTACACACTTACACAAAATACACAGCAATCCCCAAAGCAACAATCAATCACAATTAGCAATCCCCAAAGTTCTCCATCTTCTTCTTATTGGGGCCGGGAACTGAGCCTTAATCCCCGTGTAAAAGTTTGGGAGTGCATTTGGTATATGTTCGACTATACCTAGTTACTTTTATCATATTCAAAGACAGCGGCCTAAGTTCAAAATAGAATCCAGATTTCATTGAGAAGGATGACGTTACTATGTGATGAATATGATGAATTGCCACCGATTTGACTTGGCTGGCATTGCTCTTACGGCGCGGCGCGGCGTGATACACTTTATAAATAAATAATCCATAATGCATGAGATAATCTAGTAAGTAAGATGCATTGTAGGTGCGTTTATATTTCTTCTTCTACCTGTTACAACATCTAGTTATGCAACCGTTGGCTGCCGACATCCAACGCGGAGTTTACTAATGAAATTATAACTAGTAAATCATATAATGCATTACCTACATTTGTGTTAATTAAGGAATAAAGTTATTTTTCCTTCTTTCATTGATTATTTCGTGGGACTAGGACTAGGTAGTGACAGCCCGTATTACGGGATACGGCTGCACGGACTTTTTCATACAAAACTTAAATTCGAATTTGAGGCCAAAATACCCAAACAAACAAAAGTTATTTTTTATCAAAAGGTAGGCATAGCAAATATCTAGTACGGATAAGTTTAAAATGGTCCCCACACATAAATATTCTGAACAACAGAATAAGGAAACTAACATTTATATTTAGATGTTTAAGAGATATTTTAAACGAAAAATTAGAACCACACACTACGCTTTCTGTCAATCAATTATACAATACGGCATTATAGGATGGGGCGGTACATGTACAAATCAAACACAAACAATTTACATATCACAAAAAACTAATAATACAAACAATTAAAAAAAAACCCTACTCATATTCGTCAGAACTTTTATTCAAACAATATAAGGTCAGAAAATTAAGTGCATTAATCATGCAACATTACAAATTTATAAAGATAATATTGAAAATAAAGTTGCACACTTTAAAAATAGTAGAAATCTTAGACAAACATTAATACTTCCTACTCCAAAATGTAAAAAAACAATAGGACAGTTAAATCATAAATATATCTGAGTTAAATTTTTTAATTCATTACCAGAAAAAATTGCAAACAAATATAAAAGAATTTAAAACCCACCTTAAAACTTATACTGAAAACTTAAACTGAATCATGTAAAAAAAATGCAATAACACCCCCCATACACACAAGCCCTGCTTACGTATGGGGGTACATCAAATATATCTATTATGTAATTAATTACTGTATAAAATCTATTTGTAATGTATGTATCTATTTGTCACTAATAAAAAAAATATAAAAAATGTGCTACTTTATTTATTCGTGTTTTAAATTATAAAATAAAGGCCATAAACGAATTGAATTTTTCATGGTTTTAGAGGCCTCTTTGGCCTATTATGTGTGAACAGAGAGTTAAAATCCTAATTTACATTCGCTAAATACCTTTCCGATAAATAACCCTGGCCGAAGGACAATTTAAACCTGGGTTCACCCATCCAAGTACCGTCTCTAATTTATTTAAATTAACTTTCAACACGGTTGAGTGATGTAAACACAGCATTGATTATTGAACCTTCACCAATGTCCATGAATTAAGATATAATGGTTTTTAAAGATATGTGGGTTTACCCCCTTCCTTATAAATATGTTTTAAATTTTAAACAACCATTTACAATACTTTAATGGTATTTATCAGTTGTGTAAAATTTAAAACCTGTTTATTAGTAAAGTCTTTGTTCAAGAAGCATGAAAAAAATTGCCTGCAATTCTAGGTATAACTTATTACAGAACACAGCCAACAGCTGTTTTTCAATTAATTTAAAAATAATTTCAATAAAAATTATCGATGATTTGCAAAGGATGTATAGTATTAAGTCATGTGATTTTTTTAATTCAGTTCTAAATTACTTACAAAAAAATTATCTATGCTACTAAGAAAATCCCAATTACAATAATTACTAAATACTATTTTATCTTGAACATGTCTATGATCTTGAGGCATTTTAACAATTGGAAAATATGGCACCTTGTCTGGCCTGATTAAAAAAAACTCCCGAGCTGTGCAAATTTCGGTAAATATTTACCTAATCGCCGCACTTTTAATAGGCACAGATTATGGAAATTACACTTCGTTTCAACTTAATTACTACAATAAACAACATATATTGGAAACTTCGTTTCAACTTAATTACTACATTAAACAAAATTGTTGATAGGATAGCGTAATGTTTTATTTGCGAGTTGTGCCGATAAAATAATCAGGAACTATAATTGTTTACAAATTCTCTACATGTTGTTTTCCTTTAAATTTGTGGTGCGGGCCCAAGGCTGGAGTCTTGGAAGATACGGCCGGACGGCCCTGTTTCCTAATCGAATGAAAAATTTTTTTTTTACAAGAATACGCGCACGTTCGGTGAAATAATTGATAACTGATCAAATTTTGTTCATTTATTGGTTGGTAATATGCCCCAAATGTACCTATTATGATTTGCAAAATCTTAAAAAAAAAACAGATTTTTGATAAAATTATTATCTTTGTCACTGACATATTGAAATGATATTTAACAAGGGAATTACAAATTTTTGCAGCCGGAGTCGTCTGAAGATATTTCTCAAAGAAAAACTATTTTTAATATTAGTAAGTAGGACCCGAACTTTTTTTGTCAGCTAACACTAGAAATTTCGGTAAATATCGGTTGGGACTGGACACGCTTATTACGAATAATTTTTTGAAAAAAAACTTTAGATTCGCCTTAATTACTATAAAAGGAAACTTTTTGGCTTGGGGGCGGCGGAAAATAATGCATTTTAATTTTCAATTGCGTAAAATTAAAATTCACTTCGCGATCCGATCGGTGACTGTCAGCGGCCATTAGGCACGTCGCTGTTATGTTGGTATCACTGATGCATTAACAAGAGCTAAAGAGCGTAATACACGAGCCCGATTTTCAGCCCGTTTCCAATTGGAGACAAAAGTCAACATTTTTCGATTTGCGCGATCGCTATTTTCACCTCTATTTTCATATCTAGGATTTCCATTGTCATCACTGCAAACAACACATGAACCATACTGTTTGTTGTGATGCCTACTGAAATCGTAGGTATGAAAATAGAGTTGAAAACAGCGATCGCGTAAAGCGAAAAATGTTGACTTTTGTCTCCAATTGGAAACGGGCTGAAAATCGGGCTCGTGTATAACGGCCTTAAATACGACTGTTGCCATATTCTGGGATACACAAAGGCGCGGAATTATGAAAACAGAATTAATAATATAATGTAAACGAACCTCTAATCAGAATCACTTCAGAGTCTAGCTGAGGCACTGGAATCATGTTGGATTTCGTCGTCATTATAGTTGGAGGTGTTGGTGTTCGTCGTCATTATAATTGAATAATAGAATAATAGAAATAATAATAGAATGGAATCATGTTGGATTTCATCGTCATTATAATTGAAGAAAATAAATAATAAAAAAACAACACAAAAACAACTACGGTTTGTACATTTCAGCAGCCATTAGGAAAAATGAGTGGAGTCGGTCTTTATTTTTGGGCACCGATCTTTTCCACAGAAATTCGCAGAGATATCCCTCATAATGGGCCTTTTTCCTCCCGAATCTGGGTACATTACCCCTCACATCTCTCCAGCACCGCTCGATATTTTGAGTGTGTGCTCCGGTTTCGTGGTCTACAAAATTTATACTGTGGTTCACATTTAAATGGACGAAACCTTCATCTTTGAGGCAGTCATACGACTTCCAGCAATCGCTTATGATCGTGGTGCCCGGCAGTATATATTCTTTGATTATTTTCAACAAAGTTTCCTTGGAGCGATCCTCTACTCCGCAGACAAACAATTTCTTTGATCCCCTCTCGAATCCACCGATAATCCATTTTCCTTCCACTCTTCTGCCACGGTTGTTCTTCCTTTTTCCGATCTTCGCTTCATCTATCTCCACGGTAACGCCAACACCTCCAATCTGTTGCTTCATTTTATTACACCACATCACGCAAACTTCCCGGCAATATGAAGACCAGTCCACGACCGTTTCACATGTTATGCCCATTTCTTCCATGAGGAAGGTCGTTCTCGGAGGACGCATCATCGTCCAAAATGCGACGAAGTTGCATATTTTGGCGATGGTGAGAGTCGATTGGCCAAAAAACGTGCCTTTTCTGATGGAAACTGAAAAAGTACACCTTGTTTTGATCCGCTTGTGGCCCGAACTTACCACGGAAGTTTTTCTACAACGGTACATAGAATTTGAGAAGCTACACGCCTTTCCGCAAATATCGCATATTTTCTCGCGGGAAAGCACTCCGTGGCTTCGTAACCATTCGAACATGGTATCATCGTTTCGAACGATATCAGCGAACTCCAAGATTCCGATAGCACATGTTTGGCAAGACATTTTTTGTAGAAGATTCGGCAAAAGGTCTGTTCGGCGAAACAAATAGTCGGAACTAATTAAATACATGGCTACCGGAAACAAAAAACCGGAAGGAAGAAATAAACGCGTAGGAAACGTTGGCTAAAGGAGGTAGGTAGCACAACACGGCATAACACCCCAAAAACAAAAATATTCTGGAACCAATTGTGTTTTAAATGTACAATAGGTTTTCAGACAAGTTTTTTTACTTCGAAAAATTTTTTTTTACATTGAAAAAAATTTTTTTACATTGAAAATTATTTTTTTAAGTAAAAAAAAAAAAAAAACGCGGCGTTTTTTTTTTTTTTTACTTAAAATATAATTTTCAATGTAAAAAAACTTGCCTAAAGGCCTTTATTTATTTAATATTCTAAATTTCGTCAAAGTAGTGCTTACCTAATATGCATGTTTTACATTTTACGTAACTTCTAGCTAATCGTTATTTTATGGTAACAAATACATACGAATAGAGGTTTGTTAACATAATAATTCTGCTGTGTTTTCATAATTTCGCGGTATTTCGTGTAGGTATCCCACGAAGTCGGCTACAGTCGTATTAGCTCTTGTTAATGCATCAGTGATACCAACATAACAGCGACGTGCCTAATGGCCGCTGACAGTCACCGATCGGATCGCGAAGTGAATTTTAATTTTACGCAATTGAAAATTAAAATGCATTATTTTCCGCCGCCCCCAAGCCAAAAAGTTTCCTTTTATAGTAATTAAGGCGAATCTGAAGTTTTTTTCTAAAAATTATTCGTAATAAGCGTGTCCAGTCCGAACCGATAATTACCGAAATTTCAATTCAAACCAGCCAATGTAAATATTTTGTTTCGTTGTCAAATATTTACATTGACACACTAATAAAAAGTACAAGTACAGCGCTGAATCTGATCAATGACTAAGAATTGTTTAGTAATACCTCGGCTAGAATCATTATTTCAGTTAAAAGCATCCGTGAGCAGTGAATTATCCAACCTTTCTCTCTCCGTTCATCGCAAGAACCAAGAATACAAGAACAAACAAACTTTCCCTTTAGCGATATGGAGTCTCACAACGAAATTAAGAGTCCGTAGAATTCTTCAGCGAGGGTTATTCAAGAATAGATTTCTGTAAGTGACCAATGTAAAAACATTTCGACCTCCTCAACGAATTAATCTAGGGTACCTATAATATAAGTAGGTCGAAATAGACTTCTTGTAGCAATTTAGAGGGAGGGGCGAAAGATTCACTGAAACGTACCTTATCTGCGGGAATGCTCTTGGATGCCATGTCGAATGTTGTCCAGGTTGTATTCCAAAGTCAGGAGACGGTGCGAAGTCGATAAATTCACACGATAAATGAACCTTCACAGCTGTGACAGCCAAACCACAACACAATAACACGGCTCGTTTTCGTCACTTTTCCACCACCATGGAGCACACACTAAAAAAGCAACACTGAAAAACTGTAGACCACATCGTAGTAATTATGATTTAACACATTTTAAATCTAGGATACACGATGGAACTCCCAAATTTTCACAATAAGACACAAACACGGCGACTGTCAGAAGCAAGCGCGTAAAATGGCGATAGAAACACCCCCACTCCAAACAACTTGAGTTACGACTCCACCGCCGAATGCACCCAGTCTCATACTAAAATCTAGTTCGACATTGTGGCGGTAGGGTGCACTGCGGTACTATCATAGGGCATAGACATTTGCGAACGCAATATATCATAGACGAAAATAAACATTTCCTATTAGCCATGAAATATAAAACACATAAACCTTTGCGTCAACATCAATTAGATTGTTTTTACCGTAGAACTAGTACATAAGATGCACTATTTGAGGTAGCAAAGAACCGCATTGTTGACGTTATCCTTTATTATGACAAAACATAAGAGCTTTATCTCCCAGCATACTTTAGAATATCTCTTTTGTGTCACCTCTGAAAGATTTATTGACGTTTAAAATTGAAAACTGTAAATTATTTTTTTAATTTGGTTTCATAATCTACTTTTTTAATTATTCTAAAACTGCTTTTTTTAAATCACTATTTAACGTGTGAACACGGATCTTTAAATTATTTTGGCAATAGGTACTATCAGTAGCGTTTTATGAAAATAATTATTATAACCACTTCCGGATCGTAGTACCCACTCTAATCTGTAAAATTATTAAATTTAGTGCGAATTAGGGCCTACGCTCAAGGAGAAACCGAAAACTGATTGGCATCTCAATTCACGGCACAACTCAATTTATCAACATCCTGAACAAAATCGAAATTTATCTAATCTTACATATCGCAAATTACTCGAAAACTTGATAGGTCGTGAGGTGCTACCATGGCAAGTGAAATGCTACGGCCGCGGCGACCAGCAGTGCTAGTCACCGCATCGCTCTCGACAACTTGGATTTAACAAGATAAGTTTTTAGATTTTCACGGCCAAAAGCATTTTCGTTGTTAGTTTTTGGGGTGTTATGCCGTGTTGCGCTACCTCCTACTATAGCCGACGTTTCGGACAGCGTTGCAGTGTCCATCATCAGGGCAGATCCGGTAGATCCACATCGTCGGATCTACCGGATTTGCCCTGATGATGGACACTGCAACGCTGTCCGAAACGTCGGCTATAGTAGGAGGTAGCGCAACACGGCATAACACCCCAAAAACTAACAACGAAAATGGATTTAACAAGTTGACTGTGTGTGAACCGCCAGTAAAATTCACAAATTCCTTTCCTGTGGATAGCGATCGAGTCCCCAACTGTTTTTTCAGTTTCTCCATGAGAGGATGGCCTTACCATTTCGTAAAGTAACCTTCAATAAATTATTAACTCACGCGATATATTATAAAATACAACTTTCTATGAAAACAACGTACCAGGTACCTACCGTTATTTCTGTCAGTAGGAAAAAAATTACTTACCAAATTACTATGAATATTTTATTCCAAAACGCAACGGCCATTTTGTGTCTAAAAAAATATTTTTTTAGAAATCATGCCATGTGGTTATTCTAACGATTACATTAGGTTCGAAACGTCTTATTGTAACTGTTACTTAATTACTAAATGAAAGACGACATTACTTTATAATATCAGGTAAACGAATTTAATCAAAATGAAATGTTGTTTTTTAATATACAATACATAATAAACCACCACAATTTTATTTGTCTCAAGTTTTTTGAGGCGGTCGTTCCATGGGTCGGTAGGGAACCGATAAAAACAGAGTGCTGTAAACACACGGGATATGTTGTTGCATGATCTCTGCACACGGCAGATATGATATGTAGCTCAGTAAATGTCTATTGTCAGTATTAAGATTTCTGTGACCGGCCTTATGCTAATTTCATTTTATCGTGTCTGGAGTTTGTAATAATACAGGCATTGACGACGAGGTCTTGTAATTTTTGTGATATTATCAAAGTGTCTTAATAATAAAGAATATTTAAAAATCATTTTTAACAATGATAATTAGAAGTTTGTTAAAATAAATATCGAGAACCCAGTGAAACCTGGTACCGCTAGCTGTATAAGGGAAGTATATCGGATCGCTCCTTCTCGTCCCCCGACCCGTTTGGGGGCATATATTAATAATGTGAGGAAGGACTAACTAACTAACCATCACGCCGTTTCCCCGCAAGGGTAGGCAGAAAGGACGGACCGCCAAACAACTCGATCTTGGCACACACTCCTTGCCTCGTTCATATTCATACATCGTTTCAAACATGCTCTTCCATTATTCCGACTCTTTACATGGCCCGACTCAAGTATCTGATTCACTTGGTCATGCCATGTATTCCTCGGGCGTCCCCGACTTCTTCTACCATTCACATTTGCGTCATATATTCTCCTTACACTCCTTTCCTCGTTCATTCGCTCTACATGCACAAACCATCCGAGCGTCCCTTTCTTAATCTTACTCATTACGCTTACATCAGCCTTGCATTCTTCGCGGATCTCCACATTTCTCGCACGATCGTACATGGTTTTTTCCACACATACGCCTCAGGGATCTCATTTATACAGCATTCAGTGTACTTTCATCCTTCCTCTGCCTGTTCCATGCCTCACTGCCATATATCAGGGTAGGTACCAGCACTCCATTATGGAGGCTAACTTCGCTCCTTTGAACAGTTTTTTGTTGGCGCCAACGGCGTTCAGTCCTCCATTAAAGAGTTGCCCGCATTTACCATTCTTTCGATATCTCTATCAGCCTTCCCATCGCTCGATAACATACTTCCCAAGTACACAAACTCGTTCACCTGCTCCAAATTCTCATCATTCACAACTATGTTGCACATTGTTTTCAGGCTCTCTCTTTCAATTACCATGACTTAAGACTTACTTACATTCATCATTAACTCATTCTTCATATGCACTTACATCAGCATACAACATACTTCCAGATTACTCAATTTCGCGCCCAATCCCATCTCTTTCAATTCTTGCATACAATTATCCATGTATAGATTGAATAACCACGGTGACATTACGCAGCCTTGTCACCTTTTGTGATGTCAAACCTTCCCGTAAAATCACCGATCACCCCAATACATGCAACGCTTCCCTCATACAGAGACGCAATTTTGCCTGTATGAGATTCGTACTCACTCCATACTTGGACAACACCTTCCATAGCTTTTTTCTGTGAACTCGGTCGTACGCTTTTTGTAGATCTACAAAGGCACAAAAAAGTTTCTGGTTTTTTGCAAGAAACTTCTCGGTAAGCATACGCAAGGGGGGAAGGGGTCTCGCAAAATCTCATTTAAACCGGGGGGGTCAATAAAAAATTTCGGTTTAACTAAGAATATACCCGTAAATTATTATAGAGTTAATAAAACACGCAAATTTTGTCCGCTGAAAAAACCTAACGACGTGGGCGCAGACCCAAAAAGAGAAACCCATCACCATTACGCCCCCCCCCACCCCCCGTTGAGGTCAATGTGCTATTGTCACGATCATATTTACCTCAACAAGGGGGGGCGTAATGGAACAGGATGGGAACCCAGATACACCATTGATCTGTGAGGGGAGGGGTCCCACTATATCTCACCAAGGGGGGGGGGGGGTTAATGTATGCCCCCTTAGCAGGCCCAATACAAATATATGCATCGGTGGGGTCTCGTTATACCGCAATTACACTCGTCTGTGGTGACGTGACGCGTCAGAATGATATCTTTTTTTTTTTTTTTTTGATTCTACAGATTCTTCCGAAATCTTCTAACTAACTAGGGCTTTGCAATACCCTTTCATGTCTAGCTAACTAGTATTACGGCTCATTTGGCCTTTTTACTATTACCTTCTGAAGGTAGTATTTAATTGACTGAGTTTAAATTATACATTAATGTCATCGTGAGGAAAAAGTCTTTACTGGATAAAAATATCTCAGACCACGACAGACTATATATATGAAACCGATACCGTATAAGTGTAATTCTGACTACGTTTTTGTCGAAACTTTACCGATCCGTGAGACGATTCCCTAAGTCTTCAATAATAAAAATCTAAGCTTTCAGGCAAATCCATAGATTCACAACTGTCACTTCACTTTTGACATTTAACTTGAAACTTTGTGGATGTTGTTAGCCTCCGCAAATACAAACATTTAATTTAGCACCTCCACTAAAAAATAGCTTAGTTGTTTATCTTCATCTAAAAAATACACACCTTTCTAAATCTCGTTTGTACCTGTTTTGTGCAAGGATTTTTATTTTTATTAAAATGCAGTATTCAGCTAGCAAGCATTATATTTCTTTTTAAAAATCTCAATTTAATCAAATATGTTATGATCCAAAATATCAATTATTTTGAATCAAACATTAAAAATATCACAGATTGTTTACACTAACACAGATAAAAAATATATATTATTATTGATAATATTAAAATATTGGTGAGAGTTAATCGATATTTTTGCATACTGATCAAACATTGTTTATAATAAAATACAATAACAGAAAATATAAAAAACCTAAAAAATAAAGTTTTAATTTTTTTTTTACAAATTATAACGATGTATTGTTAAAAAAATATTATATTATGGCATGAATGTAATATATAAAATAATACTTATTAATGATATTTCTTTTGTAAAATGTTTCATTTCAACCGTACAATTTTCTCTTTGCATTCATTCGTCTTTCTAAATGTTTTGTAGTGTAATCAAGAGGGAAATTATAACAGAGACATTGAAACGAAAAAATACCAAAAAAAGAGGATTCATAGTATATCAAATCACCAGAACATTTACCTCAGGTTCTTTTTACTGTACGAAATCCTTAACCAATAAAGATAGCTTAAATCCAAGAGATTTGCATTTATATAATCAAGACAAAATAATGGAGAGCTGATACATAAACTTATCTAATAAATTAGGGAATTTAAACAGAAGTCGAAATAAAATCACATTAGTGTTATTAAAGTCATAACAGAGTATTATTTTTAAGGTATTGTTATTTGATAATATATAAAAACTTTTTCCACTTAATTTATTTGTGACAGTTTTAGCCTGTTGGGCCATCTTCAAACTAGTACAATTGTTTTTCAAACTACAGTTTATATACACAACATATGGGGGGGGGGGGGAGGGAGATAAGATTATAATCCTTGCTAACCCTCCCCCTCCCTCACCCAATCTTATGATTATAAAACATAATTAAAAAATAATTGTACCAGTCTGAAACCGGTTACGGTCACAAATTGAGTGGAAAAAGGTTTAAAATGGGGTATTTCCACAAACGAGAGATTCTGTTAAGATGTACAGAATATTTAAAGATCATTTTTCTGATTTTAATCATCCTACTAAAAATGTTTGTTTTTTTTTTTCATTCAATATTATTGATTTTAAAAACGCTCTAATACTGACAAAATCAAAACGGCCCGTAGTTGGCAAATGGGTTTGTGACGTCACAAGCTGCACTCTGCTGAACCAGCATAAATAAACACCGTCAGTGAGCATCCGCACTCATGACATCACACGATAGCCACGCCCCAAAATATCGTTTTAGCGGCAATTCAAAAATGGGAAATTTTAACTCGATGTAGAAAATTTATTGGTCTACATAAAAATAAAATAAAAACACTATAATCATCATAATTTTTTTAAACAAAAAAAAAAAATGGAAATACCCCATTGCTCTATTATATTGGAATTGCACCAAGAATTATCAATATCAAAAATAGAAATAAAAAAAAAATAAAAATAATTTGTAAAATTTCAGAATTGCTGGACAAAATTAATACAAGTATGTACTTCAAAAAAAAATATATATATATATGTGGCCAAAAATAGTCTAAACAAAAAATTTTTTTACTTTGACAAAAGATGGAAAAATGTATCTTTTACCATCTATGTACTCTGACATAAATAGTTACATTTTATAGGATTTAAGTTGAATGGAAGTGTTATTTCAAGAAAATATTTATATTAAGCGTGTCCAGTTATTCTGAATGATACTTACTCATTGTTTATAATTCTATATTTTTTTAAATTAAGAAGATAATTTTAAAAACAGGTTTTATTAGTATCAAATTTAAGTCATTTTCGGTGAAAATTATTTATGAGCGAACATACCTAAATAATATGATGGCAAATTCATTTCAGTTCGATCAGTCTACTAATTTTACACAAATTGTAATACAATACATATTATATCCTCCTTAGTGAACACCCTGTGGTTCAACAGTAAACATAAATTAAACCAATTACTTCATCTGAAAGCGATTGTTTCTTCTATGCATGATGTAGTATTGCAATTTTAAGTACAAGTAAAAGAAACAATAAAAATAATGATCACTTAAAAACATGTAATATACACAAACAAGGCACTAACCACTAACAAAATAACTTTTTAACCTATTGTACATTCAATTCAGCCAATACTAATATTACTTACCTCTTTCTTATTAAGATTATCAAAAACAATATAAATTTAGTGCAGATGTATTCATATTTATGATCATTTCTTGTCAACTACTTTGAAAAAAAACAACCACAAGAATAAGGTTGAAACATTTTCAGTAAGCTTTTAGAATCGCTGGCCACGCTTAGTACAAATACGTCTAACAAACTGTTAAAGTTTAAAAAAATTTAATTTATATTAAATGTAATAATGCTTTAATCAAGTTCTGCAAGTGTTTTAGCATTAATTTTTGTTTGTAAACCAAAAATAAATACTAATATACAAGCAAAAATAAATACTAATATACTTGCAGAACTTGATTAAAACACTATTAAATTTAATTTAATTAAATTTTTTAAAAACTAAAAGAATGCTACGAATAAAACACAAAAACAATTAATAAACTGTTAAAAGTTTTGAAACTTTATTGCAGTGTTTTCCATCCCCCCTGACATATGTAGACGTCTTGTATTAAAAAATATATATTTGTAATAAGCACATCCAGTTAACCTTAGAGATTACCAAATTTTCTTCAATAAAAGAAAATAAAGAAACCTACAACTATAAAAATAAACTCAACGTAAACTTTGGGAAGAACATCTTTACGTCAAAATTCTAAGGAACACAAGACATAATATAATGTAGTAGTACCATTTTATCAAATATTTTTTAAAAGTTAACATCCTTATATGAACCGTTTGACTATAAACAATGATCGAGAGGCATTTCCTTTAAATTATGTATTACTCCCCGAGGTTGAGGACAAGATGAAACAATGTAGAGTAAATATAATAATTGTTGAATGTAATGATTACATTTTTTAAGGCAACATCTATTGACTTTCCGTATTTAGACAATAATATTATTTATGGTGATAGTGTGTGATGTTAATCTACAAAATGTTATGAATAGACATCAGATTAAATGCTAACAATGCAATAAAGTAAGTATTATCCTACATCTATAAATTCTTAATATTTTAAATTTCGCTTTTTTATAATTTGTAAGATAAAAGAATATATATGGACCATTATTTATAATATACAAGGTGCAGCAAAACAAACAGTGCAGTTTTGAAAGGCCGGTGCATCCTGTGTGGTGGGAGTAGAAACCTGGGAGTGGTCTCATTGTGACGGGAGAGTCATGCCGTTTTTTTACCACGGTTTGGTCCGTATAACACCGGGGCTTTGCCGTCCGCACGTATCTTGAAAATGGCCAAAAATGGCGAAGTGACGAGGCTCACTTCCATCTCTGTGGAGCGGCGAATAAACCAATTTTCGGTACTGGGCTGAAAATAACCCGAGGCAACTTCACGAGAGATCTCTTTTCTCCCCAAAAGTGGCCGTGTGGTGTGCGATTTCGAAATTTGGGGTGATTGGGCCGTATTTTTTCGAGGAGAATGGATGAACCGTGACTGTCAACGCTCAACGTTGTTTCCACATTAGAAATTTTTTTTGAACCTCAATTGGAAGAACTAACGGAGGAAACAGATCTGGGAGACATCTGGTTTCAATAGGACGGTGCTACGGCCCATACTGCTCGAGTTTCAATGACGAAACTGAGACAGATGTTCCCTGTGCGCCTCACCTCTCTGAGGGGTAGCCCGCGCGCTCGCCTGATTTAAGCATTTGCGACTTTTCTTTGAGGCTATCCGAAGGGGAGAGTTTTCAAACATCGCCCTCACACTTTGGAAGAACTCAAGGATCGAATTCTGGAGGAAATAGCCGCTATGCCCATCGAGATGTGCCAAAATGCAGTCGAAAACTTCAGAAATCGCCTTCATCAATGTATCACTGCTGGGGGCCATCATCTTTCTGATGCACATAACGGCATGATGTACCAAATAAAATAAAATAAACCCCATTTCTGTAAGTGGCGCCGTTTTTTTTTAAAAGCCTTTCAAAACTGCACTGTCTAATTTGCCGCACCCTGTATTATTATATACATGTATTATATTTTGAAGAATAAATTTAGGCGTTAATGACGTAAAAGGCTTAATTATATACTAACAACCAAAAAATACATATAATCCGATGTCTAGTAATGAACAATAAATTACGAATAGTACAGTGTAAGTAAAATACAAAAATTGTGAATGGGCACAAATTTATATGAATAAACATGATAAAATATACAAATATTTTATAATTTTGTGATTTACATAATAAAAGATGATTAGTCAGAACCCGATTAATTTACTTAAAAAAAAACTATTCGAAAGCTTTTAAAAATTTATAAAGTTCATAAACATTAGAAATTATTGTAGAAAAGTTACAGAATTATTATTGTCATCAAGAATATACATATTAGGATTTCCGAGGTTTATTTAATTTAAATGGTAGTATTTAATATAAAATAATTTAAAACTTTGTCCCACTTATATTTTGTAGATTGGATCGGTTTCAATTTGTCTGAAGATGACTGTAAATGTTTTAATAGTATCAAGTTCGAATTTCCACCGCGAATTAACAGTTTTAAAAGAATAAGTTTTACAATCTGATTCAACAATTAAACATATTTAGTAGCGTTGACTTACGATCATATATACAAGCCGAGGAAGGCATTTGGCGATACAAGAAAATTATTTACGAAATTCAGACATTAAATGGTAAAAAAAATGGATAGATGGAAAACGGAATGCTGCTGATAAAAAATAATATTTAATAACAGATAATAGCTATTATCCTACAAACCAATAAATTACTTATCTAATAGAAGTTTATTTTGAGAAACTAGGCAATGTTTGCAGAGATACATACAGTCCAATCACAAATCTATGGGTAAAGAAAGCACTTTCAAAAGTGAATTTTGTATAAAATTCATTCAAAAGAATGACATCTCCATGAAAATTCACCTATTCTGCTTTTTCACAACATAATGATAATTTAAAAAATAATATAAATGAAATCAAAAACGCACATAAATATAGAAGTAGACAAAGTTATGCCCAATTGAAACTAAGTTCATTCAAGTTTCACAGAAGATATAAAAAAAGAAATTGTTTATTTTCGTTATTTGTTTTTGGGGTGTTATAACGTATTGCGCTACCTCCTTCTTTAGCCAACGTTTCGGACACTGCAACGCTCCGAAACGTTGGCTAAGGAGGTAACGCAACACGGCATAACACCCCAAAAACAAATAATGAAAATACTTTTGGATGTGAAAAACTAAAAACGTATCAAATTGTTTATTATTTTGCCTATTTCATTTTAGTTAAATTTGGGAAAGGGTATTACAGTATGGTACTCTATCAGCAAATCTTCTACTTTACAAGAAGAGCCAAGTTTGAAGCAAATTTTAATGTAGTTTCATCGAAAAATATTCTGAAACATTTTTTTAATAATACAGTTTTAATACAATAGTTTGATTCTTTCAGTAATAATTTAAGACGAAATTGTGAAAATATAAACTTCAAAGTTGGCTTCTATAAGTTATTGCAGGTTGAATGTATAAACAGGTTTTGTTATGTGAAAATATGTATGATACAGAATTGGACAAATCTTACCATAATCTTATAATTGTTAGTTCTTTTAATCCAAAGAACATAACCTAATGCTAAAGTGCTTATATCTACTGAAGTCTGCTATCTGCAACTGCTCGACGTCTCGTTCTGTAGACTTGGAAGCCGCATTCTCCTTTTTAATACTACTTATGTTAATCTTAACACTTGTTTTGGGATGTATTATATCACAATAAACCTTCTTTCAGATTCTCACACGATAAGCAAAGTAATATTGACAAAGGTATTTTCCACAGTAAGTATTTTTGCAAGCAGGCGAGTGAGTACAGTCCACAAAGCTGTGCATGCCCCGTGAAAAGAAGGAAATAAAAGAAAAAAGTGTTTATTTATGAGAAATACACTTTTTCTCTCAGATAGTAATCAGGGTTTATTTTCCTTCTTTTTTTCTTTGGCACATGCACAGAGTGGAGTTGAGCTGATCAAATTAATAATAAAAACAATTAATTTATTAAGTAACATTTGTGGTTATTTTTTTAAGAATGAGGTTGTCTAATAATTTATTTTTATTTGTTGAAAATATATTGTATTTCAACTTTGCTGACAGTAAAATTAGCTTCTCAATGTCTCCAAAAAAGACTAAGCTCAAAATTAAGCAATGGCATCTTGTGACATCACACGAGATACAATACACCACAATTCATAAATGGCAATGCTGCAGTACCGTTGCGTATGTACCGTGATAACATTTTGACGGCTTGTATCTTCAGAAAGTATAATAAGGTATTTTTCAAAAATTCAAAAAAATCTGTCCTCAGCATGCTCTCAGTTAATATAAGACAATATCATTATCACAAAATGAATTGACCATGAAAATTACCTTACGACTTGACCTATACGGGGAAAATCTGACTTGACCAGAAAATGTATTATAAAGGTGATAAACGCATATTATATACTTTTACACGAGTAATGTTTTTGCACGGTAAACGGGTAGAATTATTACTAATAAAGATAATGTGAGCATGTTATTACAGAGATGACCATATAATGAAAAAATACAAACGGTGAAAATGTAATCTACCAAATTCCTTAAAACATTGGGAGTGACAGACGATGGTAACTGACAAAAAAAATTTATGGCCAGATTTTAATCAATTATTATTTAGCCTAAGAGTGCAACTGACTGCAATAGCAGTCAAATAAATTGAGGTCCACACTGCAGATGACTGCATTAGGAGCCAATACAAATTGTTTTTTTTTTCATAGCTGATTTTAACGTAAGATTGCTGGCAATTTTAAGTTAAAATCAGCAACGAAAGTGGGGTCAAAAAACCAATTCCAAGTTATCATTTGGCGGCATTACATATTCTAACAGCTTAAAACAGGGACTGTTTTACAACTGTCAGTCAATTAGATATCACATCTGATAAGAACACATAATATATATATACAATAAAAAACACATATAAATTTGTTGTAGACCACTTTTATTTATGAACACTCTACCGATTTAGGAAGCACCCTTCCTTCGTCAGGAGAATATTATAACATTATTATGTCAGGAGAAATAAATAAAAGTGGTCTACAACAAATTTATATGTGTTTTTTATTGTAAATTATGGCGAGCCACAAAGTTAATGCTTTTTACAAATATGCATAATATATATCATCCAACACCCAATAATAATAATACCTCCAACTCCAGAAAAAAATTGGCAGTATTTACCCAACTTTGCCCGCCAGAGGCGCTAGTACAGCGTGTCGACATATCGACATACACATGAATTTATATTTATAGTACTTAGTGGCGGTGTTTTGCAAATTCTAATGTGTATTTTGAAAAAGGTTTATTTTCTTTAATTTATTAATATAAAATAAAATAAAATCTATTGAAATATATGAAAGAAAACCAAACTGCAGAACTCAAACCACTAGGAGGCACTAGTGTAAATTAATGCCATCAGAATGAAAGGGAAATGTCAGAAGTTGGAGATATTGTCTCTATTTTAGGATATTTGATACTTATAAGATTAAAAAAATAAAAAAAACTATCTACATGACAATATTGCACCTGTTCTGGTTGAAAATCAACGTTAGAGTTAACATTTTCTGTCAAAACATGGAATATGTATATTTTTCACACCTGTCATTACGTTTAAAACAAATCAATATACAGGGTGTTAGGGACTTAACCAGTGATTCCTGACATTATTTGGAGTAAAAAATGTTCATGAAATTTTCGTCTCCGGTGACTTTTTTTGATGACATTTTTTTTTTGAAAATTCTTTTTGTTCGAAATCAAACAAAAAAAAAAATTCTTCCGCATGTCGTCACTGGTCACTCAGCCGAGTAACCAACCAACCCCTGCCTCCAACTGTCCAACACCTACCATTTTTTATGTTTTTGTAGAAAAAAAAAAAAAAGCACAAAAAAGTGACCAGAGACCAAAATTTCGTTTACATTTTTTACTTTAAATAATGTCAGTAATCACTGGTTAAAGTAAGTCAAGTACGTCCCTAGTCATATAGTAGAATATTTAAATATGATTGATTAATATTATTTAACAAGGTCAATGTAAAAAGACACCTGCGGGAAATGCTGTTAATTCATAGGTTGCAACATTTGTTCAAAATGAGAGATAGAAATCAAATAAAACAAAAAAAGTTGCATTTCAAACAGGAAACCTTTTGACATGACCTAAGATATATTGAGCCATTATTAACAACTCTAGTCAAATTACACATAATGAAGGAAAGAAATAAATTTTACACTTATATGGTACAAAATTTACGTTACAAATTTGTACAGATTTTCCAAACTTACACCAAAAATGATTCAGGGGGCAAAAGCATGATTCAGAACTTTTTGGTTTTTGAGTTCTATGCACATTATTGATAGGCAGACAGCCCCGGATCTATGTCTTTTTCAAACCGGGGCTGAAACTTGACAATGGCGCCCCTCTCAAACCGCTCGGGTTTATTTGGCTCAGCTCATGTAGCCCCTAGTTCTAGATGCGACGGGGATTCCGCAGAGACATCACGTAAACTATGCCACGCATTCAAAATTGACTTAGGATATTTTCAAAGATGAATAATCGAAAGAACAAGGTGCGCTGGATGCCAGGCACTTTGTGAATAAGTTTTTTTTTCAATCAAACATAAAAATTACGATTTTGTAAATCTTATAAAATGATTAATAATTTTTTTTAATTGGTGTAAATCTAGAAAATCTGACGGAAATCAATAACTTAAAAATTAATATGTAAAGGAAGCAGAAAGATAATAATAGAAGGATTTAAAACAGAGAGTATTTACATAATATGTAAAAAGGAACATGGATTGAAAAGGAGTGTTGAGGAACAGCCATTATGCAATAAAAAAAAAAAATTATATATAGGTACAAAACAATATAAAATTCACATCCTTGACTCCCCAGATTGTACGTTCTGTGGTCTAAATGTGGGCACTTTAGATCACATATTTTTTGGTTGTCCCTCTCTAAATAAATATCCTCTCTTCTATCAAGCGTTATCTAAAATTGTCTCCCCTCCATTCATCATTTCATCTCTTCTAAGTCTGAACTCGACTCCAATCTTCCATATAATTCTGAAATTTGTACATTTAAATAAAATTAATATATAAATTCACCTTTCCCTTTCTCTGTAATTTTAAATGATGGCCTAGAACACCCTTGAAGGGTGAAAGCCAGAAATAATTGAGAAGAAAAAAAAAAAAAAAAAAAAAAAAAAAAAACTATCAAATATAAAAAAATTAATTCAAAATTATAATTTTTATGAAATATAATTGACAAAGGAATAAATGGAAGATCCAAAGTAAATCAAAAACACTTAGTACAATATTTAAAAAAATGATTCATACTTGCATATAAAAATCACGATTTTGAAACAAAAATATTTCATAAATTCGTTTTAAACATCAATTAATCGCGAAAATTACAGGTAGCTGGTTTGTCGGTATCCATTGAATAAATGGATAATTACAAGAAAATAATTTTCTTATTTTACAGTATTCATAAAAAACATGTTTTACAAAAAAATTATAGAAAAAATAATACAACATTAAGCAATTAAAATTCTTGATAAGATGACATATTCTGCGAGACGAAGGTCATATTATTAGAATGGCTGTTAAATAGGATATGAATGAAAAGATAATTAGAGATATTATAACTAGGGCTATTTTCAGACTTTTGAGGTTATGGTACACACATGTTTGAGAGTGATAATTGGGAATAGGATTAAAGTAGGATAAGAATTGAGGTTTGAATACAAAAAAAAAGAGTGCTTATATAAAACAGACATATTTTGTACAAGTTGCAAGGTGACGATAATAACAAGTGTTTACGTAACATTATTATTAAAAAAACAATTAAAAAATGTATGAAGTATCATCCAGTTGATTAGTCAAGACATCTCTGAAAACATCGAAATTTGAGTTGAGTAAAGCAGTCATGTGTGTCAAAGTGTGCCCCCTATATGGTACAGTACTGAAATTACTATAAACACCACCAAATCAATTACAATGCACAAAAACTTGCAGTGAATTAAACAAAATATTCATGTTTTCTGGATAACTAGTAGGATATTTTAAAATGTCATCTAATGTACCAAACCGTTATGCCTGACGGAGTCATTTAATAACGTATTAAATAACACCATACATTTAATGTGTCAAACATAAATACGCTTTCCTCATTATCTCAAAACTTAGTATTTGAAGATGTCTGACTAATTGGACTATCGGACATACTTACCAAACCAAGGATTGTCCATTGTTCAAAAATTAATATTGTAAAACTAACACGCATTATTTATACTTAAAACAAATATTGATGATCACCTTGCAACATGTGAAATAGTATACAATCCATAAGAACTACATCTCAAAAAAAAATTACAGGCAAGAATAAATACATAAAAATCTGATATTTTAAAATACTTCATCAGTGTAACGAGAGAAGAATGCTTCGAAGTAAAATATAAAATAAAAAATGTTTAGGTTTATTGTCTTTGCGAATAATATTCATTTTATTATTATAAATTGCAAACTTTGTTTAACTCACTAATTTTAACCACTGGAGCGATGGCGCGTTTTATAACTTTTGCCTCGGATTGCTCGTGATATTTTAATGACCGTTTTGAATATTTTCCGCCAACCTTAAATAAATCATACCTCCGAATTTTAATATGGAGGCATACAAACTGATCATACTTCTATATAGCCAATGAATTCACCTATCTTTGGTTGTTTATCACATATTCCTAGGATTTATAAAAATAATATTATAAAATCGAAACATTCAAAACGAAACTATGTATTCTCAGTACTGCCTCCCTTTAAACTCACCTAGTAAGTTCAAATTTCCCTCCACATTGAATATTTTCTATTAGGATTCTTTTAAATGGTCTAATTTATAATTACAATCTACATATGTATGTAAGAAAACTGAATTTTGATATGTTGTGAACTGTTTAATGTTCCCTTTCAGCAAAATTTTGACACAAATTTATTCGAAAAATGGTGACACTTTTAATAACAATAAAATGAAATCATTAAGACTCACTAAAAATAGCTGTTGTACAGCAAACAGATACATCAATTATCTTAAATCCACAATACCAATTAACTCGATTATTGGTTTATTTATAGAAAATATTGCATTTTCAAAAACACACGACGATCGGAAAAAAATGTCAAAAACATAACCATAAAACTTTGTTTTATCAATAATCAGTGAAATTTTAAGTTTGAAACACGTTGAAATAGTTGAATATTATTATATAACATTACTCATTCAATTATTATAAAACTGGTACACAAATTTGTTATAAATATTCACTAGAATACGATAAAAAAGCCGAATTTTACACTGACAGCTTCAGAACGTTTAACATTGTGATTTGCCGCGAAAATAATAGATCTAGAAATTTCCATAATTAAATCATAGAAACAAAGAATTGAGACATCTCTGGAGAAAGCGCTAAAGGATTTTGTCAACTACATGATTATGCAAATTACAGATCGCGGGAGTTTTCGAAAATATTTAAATAAAATTTTTAGTGCGTCAAGGGAGAATTTGCTGTAATTCGACAACTTTGAGCAATCTTAGGTTTTGTAAATGGTGCCGAAATACGACAAAAAGCGTTCCAGTGGTTATAGATTGTTTAAAAAGAGTGAGTAAAACAAAGTTTACAATAATTGCATTATTATATAATATAATTCTACTATTATAAATTATTTCGACGGTCCCAAAGAACAATGTCAGATCTTCTTAAAATTGAAAATCATTCATATTGTTATTTTAATTTCATTTTGATGATTTATAAGTCTGTGCAAAATATCAAAACAACACCATTTCTTGATCTCGAACACAGTAAAAATGCAAAAAATATAACTAACAGCTCTACTTGCAAAACCACAAAATGGCAAATCCGACATTGTTCTTCGGGACTTTCGATTTATAATAGCAGAAAATATGTTTTTGAATAAAACAAAAATTCACAAGCCTCAAAATTAATGATATTGGTTGTCAATAAGGCTTGCTGTTGTGATTTGGAAGAATAAAATTTTAAAAAAATTTATGGATCAGTAGATAAACACACAAAAATCTCAAAACATCCTTCCTCGAAATAAAGTATTGAAAAAATTGGCTCGGCAATTTCTCCTATGTGATAATTAATTTTGTCCTTTGATGATAAAAAATATTCTTAAGCAGCCTTTAAAAATTGTACATTTTTTTTCGTAAGTCGCTCACATAGGCGATTTATGGCCAAATTACCAACGTAAACGACATCACAAGTCACGTAACGTAATTTATAGCAAGTAACAGATGTTGATGTTTCCCAAGTTTTTTGACAGGTCTTATCCCGTCCACGTGAACTTCCAGCCTTCTTACAGCTTATCAAATCAGTTTGATAAGTTGAGAGACTTGCCGTGAGAAATGGTACCAAAATGCGCTATTGCGTGATGTCAAAAATTAAAAGACTTGTCGATTAAGAAAATATGTAGGATTTTTTTCCTATAAAAGTAGTATTGAAGAGGGTGGTCCGATAAGTACTTAGCCTACAAAAGATAAACGAAAATTTTGGATTTTTTATTTCTCAACGCAATCTCCTTTTAGCTCGATACACTTGACCCAGCGATGCTCCAATTTCTTTAACCCGTCCAAAAAATTTTTTTCTCGAGGTTTGCAAAGTAGGTGTGAGCCGGTGCGTTGACATGGTGGTAGAACACTTTTTTCTTAGCCAAATGGGGCCGTTTTTTCTGCCAGATTGCGCTTAAACAGCGTCAAACACTGCTCTAAAGTGGTCTCACGGTTTCGCTTGTTGTCCGGAGTGAAGAAACGCGGCACCCACCGCGTCGGCAACTTTCTCATGCCTAAAATTTTGCAGGATATTACCCACGCGGTCTTTTGAAATGCCTACTGTCTCAGTTATCTTGCGCACCTTCAATCAGCGGTCTGCCAATACAAGATTGTGGATTTTTGTTATGTTATCCTCTGTGGTAGCCGTTTTCGGGGCACCTGGGCGTGGCTCATCAAAAACCGATGTGCGAACACGTTGAAACTCGGTAAACTAATTTTTGACGGTCACCATCAAAGGAGAAGAGTCATCGTACACAGAATCCAAGGGCTCTTTGATTTCGCTGCGCGGTTTCCCTTCCAAAAACAAGAATCGAATCACCGAACGAAATTGCTGTTTTTCCATTTTCTAAAATCTGCGGACACGTCCGCTTCCACACGTGGTAAAAACAAAACTACGAGTCCGATTCGGCTGAAATTTCGACAGAGCCGTCTACGAGAATGTACTACACGATAGTAAATTTCTCTTGCGATAGTGACACCATCGGGCGGTGAGGCTAAGTACTTATCGGAAGGCCTGCGTATTTATACTTATTTATATTTATTTATACCTAAAATCTGATTAGGTTAAGTGGACAATTACCCACCTTATTATACTCCGAAAACAATATAAAAATAAAACTAGATTAAAATCAAATTAGCACTACCCCCGGAAACAAATTTAGACAAAAAGCAACTTTTCCGTTCTTTAATTTTATCTGTTTAAAAGTTTCTATTCATTTACATTTGTTTACGTAGGTAGTGTTCATTTGAGTTTTATCTATTGCTATTTTTATATTGTTTTCGGGAGAGAATAAGTTAGGTAATTATCCACTTAACCTAATCAGAATTTAGTTAAAATAATAAAAAATCCGACAAAAACCACTGTCTTTTAATTTTTGACATCTCGCATCGGCACATTTTGGTACCGTTTCTTACAGTGAGTTTCAGCCATCTCACAACTTATCTTAAAGTAAACGGATTGGATAAGTTGTAAGAAGACTGGAAGTTCGCGCGGATGCGATTAGTGATATTGATAAGTGACTTTTTGTATCGTTTACATCGGTAATTTGGACATAAGTGATAAAACTTACTTATGTAAAGGCAGCCTTAAAAAGAGTTGGCACAAGTAATATAATATTGTCGGTTGAAATAAACTGCAGAAGATTAGGAATGTACCACATAGGCGATATTGCTGCAACAAAGACAATAGAATTAGGCATCAAATTATGAAATTTTTTCCGGGGCTCGTATTTAGTCAAATTTGTAAATGACATTGGACCATGACAGGGTGTGCATAATTAATAGCTAATAATGAATTAACCCCCATGCACCAACCTGCAAGCCTGTCTCGACACAGGTATATCCTAGTGAGATAGGCATAAAAAAAACAATGTAAATATATTTTGTTATAGATAAATAATACTGTGCTAAAAGCACTTTTTTTTTCAGTGCAAGGTTTAAGAAAACAGGAGAAAATGTACGAAGGAGTAACGCTAGGAGTGCAAAGAATGAAAATTATTAAAGTTAAGAAGACAACAGTACTATAAAGGTTATTGCTTTTTTGTCTTATTTTACATAAAATATTTATTAAAAAGCTTGCAAACCTTGACAAATATTTTTCAAATGCAAAGGCTGTTTCACAGAATTATTTAAAAATTTCAGCAGCATCTACGGTTAACTTTTAAATGAAAGAATAAAGTGTAATATTCTCTCTTTCTAACACTGTTTAAATCATATATCTCACCGTAATACAAAATGAGATAGCATGACTTTTATGAGTCTGTGTCAGGCTGGGACAAATGTCTCCTAAAAAAAACTCTACGTATGTATGACCCGAGAAACACATATCTCCCAAATAACTCTAGGGGTTAAATATTGTTAATAATTTAAAAGAACCATATGTCGACTAACATAGATGAAGCAGTCGAGTTCATTACCACATATTATTATAAGAATAATAATAATATGGAATAGCACAAATTTTTGTAAATACTATAAATATAAATATTATAAACTGAGATGAAAATCAATAAATATTGGCAAAAATAACGGTTACTGTGAAATAGATTATGTAATTGATTTTCTTTAACAAAACACAAAATAGAATTCTCATCTCAGTTAGGTCTACTAAATAATGACTTGTTAAATTATTACTCATTGCTTAGAAGGTAAACGACACAAAAGCAAGGGTTAATTAATTTTAAATACACATTGTGGTCATACAAAAGTCACCTGCAGTGAAAACACCCTGACCCACATTTTAAATTTAATAATTGCATTCGTAAATAAAAGGGAAAAAAACTTTATCAAATTCTGGTTTTATTTTTTTTTTCACTGTCATTTCCAAAACAAAATAAATATAATAATAATAATTGGACAATTTGTAGAGCGCCATTTTTGTGAAAAATCACCTCAAGGGCGCTTGAAATATACAAGGTGTTAAGGGATCTACTTCACTTGCCTTTACCGGTGATTCCCGACATTATTTAGATAAAACCAAATGTTAATAAAATTTTGGTTTCCGGAAGTTTAATTATATTTTTTCAATTTTAATTTTTCAAAAACATACAAAAAATCTTTCACTTGTCATCACTAATCACTCAGTCTAATAACCTCTCAATTCTAAGTATCCAACACATACCTACTGATTTTTTGTTTAAAATTGAAAAAAAAAAAAATGTCACTAGAGGCCAAAATTGCATTTGCATTTTTTACCCCAAATAATACCAGGAGTAGAGTTAAGTACGTCCCTAAACAATCTGTATTACATATTAATATACGCAATTCAAAGTGAAAATATTAAGAGATTGCTGTGCTTTGTAAATTAATTTTGGAATTGTCCTAAGAAACTTATTTCTATATATAGATTGTTTTGAAAATGATTTACTCACTCTCAATGAACAGAATAAAACCAAAATTATAAATCAGAGTAATTGTTTTCAACATATCACTTTTTTAGCAGCAAAATTTAACCAGTCAGATAAAAGATTCTGCTAGAATAGTGTACATAGTGGCTTTTACTTGCATGACGACAGAGTTATTTAAAAATACCTTCATTCTATCTAAATTCAATTAAGCGCACCTCTAAAGTTCCTTTTATCATAATATCGGAACTTCTTTACAAGAGCTAACTTCAAAACATTTTTTATTTCAGCGCTCATTCTCACGCAGTCCAATACTCTATTTTATCAGTCTATTTCATAGGTAAAAAGACCTGTAAAGGGTCGGCAGTCGTATACATATAATATATCAAAGTTCAGCAAAATACCACATTAATTCTGTCTGTGAAAGGAAGGAGATGAATCAAAATTAGTAAATATTGCATTTATACCACATTAGGGGCCATCCATATGTCACACCTTACGGGTGGGGGGGGGGGGGGGAGGGGAGTAGAAAAGTGTGACAAGGGGTATGGGGGGGGGTATCAACTCTGTGACGTCACATGTAAAATTGCAAAATATTTGACGTCACACTAGGGGGGAGCGGGTCTCACAAATGTGATGATGTGCGACAGGGAAAGGGGGGGGGTTAAACAATCATGAAATCGTTTGTCGTAATTTATGGATGGCCCCTTAGCGTGATTTTCAAAGGTCGAATCGTATTAGATGACATTTTCTTCAATAAAAATACTCCTTTTCAATGCAATCTTTTTGACATATCTTCTTCCGTTCACACAGAATTATATTTAAGAGGTTGTAAAAACACGCAGAGCTAGTGAAACTAGCCATATACATAAAATGTACACACAGCAATATGCATGAGATTAATCTTATACACGATAGCCATGTAATGGAATTTAAAAAAATCACAGATTAGGTTCGAATTTACAAAAGACATAGGTTCTTCTTCCAAAATAGTAAAAGAAGTGGTAAAAGTGTAGATGTAACACTCAACACTTATCACATTTTTTTTGCTTGTTGTTTATAAAACTTCACATTTTTTAAATTATTATTTTTAAATACAATGCTTCCAGTTTTGCTAGATATAAATTTATAAATTAAGAAGCCAAATTTTGACATTTGACAATGCTGATGATAAGAAAAATAACTACCAATTGTATGTATAATAAAATATACCTAGCAAAACTAAAATATAATTTTTTTATAAATGTAATTGAATACATTTTTAATTAAGTCTCACCACACAGCCATAATAATTTACAGATAAGGAACATATTATTATGTATACAAAATAAATTAGGTGAAAACACCAAAATCTAAAAAATACAATAGTAAAATACAATGAGATTGGTTTTATAATTTTTATAAGTTTACTCACTAAAATACATCAAAGAAAACTAATACAATAAGTAAAATGAAATCTTCTTTCTTCTTTTTGGAGTTGCCGCTTCCGTTCAGAACATCTTCCCTTGGAGCTCAATTCATACGTACACCGACTAAATCTATTGTTACATTTGTAACTTCTAGTACACATCAATGGTTACGCAAGTAATGACACTAATGAATATTATGTGGAGTAAGAGAACCTCAATTAAAAAAAAAAGTTTTTAAATCCGTGTTTACTTAAGCTTTATAAGGTCCAAAACAAGGACACAACTTTGGAGAGCGTTAAATAATAATAAAGCGTTAAAAAAAGATTATCGTTGTTCATTACAAAGAGACTCTGAAAAATGTTAAGAATCAGTGAGATAAAAACATATCGCGTTTTATGAAAGCGAAGAAGAAGTTGTTTAACTTAAATATAATGGTAGTCAAAATGATATTAAATCAAATGGAATAATATGCGTGACCGCACAAAAAAAGGGTTTTTGAAAAATAAACAAAATCCGCCATAGTAGAAAAAGTACAATATTTTTTTCTAAGGTCATAATGGTCAAATTCTTTCACGAAAATGATAAAACAAAAAAAAAAGATGCGTCATCACAAGTCAGAAATTGGCACACAAAGTTGGTTCAGAATAACAAGCGATTAGTAAAAATCACCAGAAAAGCACTGACTTGATAATGTCAATGTATGGGTGGGTCACACAAACACTGCTGGGATTTCACTCGAATGTTCACTGATCTTCTGTCAATCTTTGGATGATTTGCAACGCTACAAAAATAATACTAGCACATTTCGCGATGCGTAGTAACCTTTATTGCAAAACACTTCAGGCTGTGGAAGCAAATATTAAAAGTGGAGAAAAGTGTGCATCACAATATACCAACCAGTACATCATTTCTAATTATCCAAGAAGGTGGTTCCATACAATCAAAAACTTGGATCAAACAATTTCACTTCGTTTCCGATACCCGATGTGATCTTAAATTGCATTAAATATATATCCAATTAAATTGCACTGAATATTTAGTAGTATGTACCATGAACTGTGGTAGAAAATAGCAAACTAAAATAATGACTACTTTAAAATAAATGAAGATCTAAGAATTTAACCATATTTTTCATTTGCCAAATCCGTAGAAGTGGCATAAAAATAGATACATCACTATTTTTTTCAAAGCCAGATTGAAATGAGATGTCATTTCTTAAAAAGCATAGAAATGATTTGTAAACAGACAGGCGTGTCACACTGTTTAGTGTCGGGATCGGTGTTCTCCCCTATCTCGTTCTCTTTCGGCCGGGGGCTCTCTTTCCCTTTCGCGTGCCCCTCCGCCGCGTTCTCGGTAGCGGTCCTCGTAGTAGCCCCCTAGGCCTCCGCTGGACGAGACTCCGGAGCGGGACTTGGAGACAGACTCTGAGATCACGGGGGCCTCACCGGCACTGGGCTCCACTGGAGACTTGCGAGGTCTAAAGGAAATCATGAGAATAATTTTACAGTTATAACATTGAATACTTTCTTAGACCTAATTGTTTCAATCTAAGGCACATTAGACATTCTTACAAATCGACAATAGGCTCAATTTAAAAATTTAACAAAGGTCACTTTTTGGGCTGTCAAGTGCCGTTCTCTCAGTAGTCAAGCATTTGGTTCAGAATAGATTGTTCTCCTATCCAACTTGACCAATGATAAATAGTGTAAACATGTTGCTCTTTACAAAGGGAGAAAAATTTCTGACATACTATTTCTATACAAGATTGTGAACTGCCTTATTGACTCACCAGATCTATTAGAAAGGATTGCATTTCGTTGCCCCGAACGCAATACCAGATCGAATGCCCTATTTTTTATATAACATTTCAAATCGAATTATGCACAAAATTCATTGCTCGGACGTATCTGCAAATCTTACAATGCCACAAGAGATATCGATATTTTCCACTGTTCCCTTAACACGTATAAAACTAAATTAACCTTACAATGTACTTAAAACAAAACTATTGTATTTGTATTTCTTTATTAATTTTTATTGTTCACTTTTTCTTTTTACTTATACTTTAATATTATAACTATCAAATATCTACTTGCTTCCTAATCTGTAACCATTTCTTATTTTAAATATTATAAATGGAAATTCACTGGTTTATAATTATATTCACTATTAAATGTTAAATGAATGTATATTTACAACTGTATGTTTCCTAAATAAACTTAAATAAAAAAAAATAGCTTGTCTCTACAGATCCTATACAATCTATGTATATTTTAATGTTATTTTATTAAGAGCCTGAGGCTAATAAATTTCCACACGCCAGGATCAATTCTAACATTGGAAGGCTGGATAGATAAAGCAGCATACCTGAATCACTCTAATTATAATCACAATGTGCTGCAAAGTATTAAATTATTATCATGTAGTACCTTTCTTCTCGGCTATGTCCCCTGTAATGATCCGTTCGATCTCCCCTGGAGCGAGATCGTTCCCTCTCCCTCTCACGGTAATTATCCCGGTAATACCTGAAAGAGATGAGAAGAGTTTGTGAATAAGCATTCGACAAAATCGATACTGGAAAAGAAAATCATAAACCGTGGGTTGCCTTTAAAAAGGATAACACGACCATTCCAAAAGTCTTTGCAATATCAGGGGCAGCAGTTTATAGAGCTGTGAAATTGTGCAGGCTCCAAGAAATAAAAATTAACATTGCAAATTTTTTCTTGTGGAAAAACTCAGCTTCGCAAACTGAATGCCCCTGGTATATTACCCAAAATATTTGACAGTGAGCGTATTTTGAAAATAAATGGTAAATGACCATGATAATGTGGGTTAAAAGAGATTGATAGAGAGGCATCCGACATTTTGTTTATTTTTACTAAGCATTTGTTCATGACTCACATTGTCAAATGAATTTTTAAAAAAAATGTATACGCTCAGCTAACAAATTGTCTGTGTCAAAAAATCTCAACCAAGTTTTGAAAAACTAGGTAGGTTACTGAAAATGTATGTCATGTTTTTAAATGAAAGTTGAGTATTTTGGAACAAGAGGGTTAAACTATGTATATGAAAGTTGAGTATTTTGGAACAAGAGGGTCAAACTATATGAAAGTTGAGTATTTTGGAACAAGAGGGTAAAACTATATGAAAGTCGAGTATTTTGGAACATGAGGGTCATACTATATGAAAGCTGAGTGTTTTGGAACAAGAGGGTCAAACTATATGAAAGTTGAATATTTTGGAACAAGACGGTTAAACTATATAAAAGTGGAGTACTTCGGAACAAGAGGGTTAAACTATGTACTACTCAATATAAAAAAAATAACACAAACACCAGTAACAAACTAATACCATCTCACAAATGTATAGCAAAAAATAATACGTGACTTTAACACGATTTTCAGTTACAATAGAAAACTTGAAATTATTTTAAGATAAATGCCAATATCACAACAACCGACTTAGCATGACTGAGCTTTGTATTGTAACTGTTGACGTGACAAGTATCTTATTTATCAATGATTAATGAAAACACAGAGGGTGAAATCACTTTGGCAAATGTGGAATACTCACGGATCCCTCTCACGCTCCCTGTCCCGTTCTCTCGAACGTTCCCTGAATCTGAAAGGGCAATATCAAACGTCAGTTTGGACGTGACTCGAAACTAACAACCATTACCTAACCTAAATAGTTTTCCATTTGAACAAACTGAAAAAGAGGAACGGAAAAGGTGGGTTAGTTAGGTTGCAAAAGACATGAAATAGGGGAAATAATAGAAAATGGAATCTATTGAAATATTAATAAAGGAAGGAGAATGAGAACAAATCCCATAGAACTCAATTATAGCAAAACTTACGGCTGTTGTTCCCAATCCTATTGATCAACTGTCGAGCCAAAATTTTGGTTCAACACTCCTCAAGTGAACAAAATATGCTCTTCCCGATGCAACTCTCCGACCAACAGGCGAATCTAACGTTACCAAACAAATCACTTTGTTGATCAGAGATTCAGATTGATCGATCAAAAAGATGGGAACAACAGCGGTTATTGTGAAATTAGACATGAGCACATCAGCAGAATGCTGTTGTCTCGTTAAATAATAATAACTAGAAAATGAAAAGAAATGCAAGGTAACTGTCTTAGAAATCTTTACATGCAGTTTGCTGATCAGAAATGGACCTAATTTGTGAAAATAAAAAACTTTTAATATACCTTTATCAGCAATTACCTTCATAGAGCTATGTTCCAATTAAATTAATATATTGTGAGAAGTGTAGAAATATTGTTGAAAAATATCTTTTTAGAAGCAGAGAGGTATGAAATCAACTGATCTTAGGTGTAAGCAACATCTGAATTATTTGGAAAGTTTTAAAATGTTAATCTTTAACCTTCCAACTTTTTTTTCATAGTAACGTGGTTTGTCAACAAACTAAAAATAATTTCAAATTATTACAGATGGCACAAACAATGGACGAGAAGAATGTGACAGTAAAAATGAAGCCATAATGAACACGTAGCATAATTATTTGTAGACCAACGAGATTATGTATTTGTAAGACAAATTATGAACTTGGATAAAAATGATTTTAAGTATGGGAAATACAAATACACATAATTGAAATCAACATTTAACTCCGTACTAGCGAAATATGTATTAATTTTTTATTGTAATCATGTAAAAAAAAAAAAAAACAACCTCAGATCCGTACGACCATGTGACACATGACATCGTAAGCCGTAGAATTTTGTGTTCAGGTGTGACTTTTGCTTTAACATAATACATTGTATTATGTATAACACATACAAAAACACTGGTATTTATAATTTATTTATTTATTTATTCAACGCCCAGAGGGCTTTTACAGTAGTACAATTTGTTTATGACAGATGATTTTTAAACACATAGACAGATGACAGATGATTTTTAAACAGATAGAGAAATGATAAGAATAAAATTAAATAAAAATGCACACAAGTCAGAAAAAATACAAAAATACAGTGATTTGATAAGTTTACAAAAATACATATATGTTTAGGAATAAGTTTTTTTACAAAATCCACAAAATTCGCCAAGTTGATGTTGAATATGTCAACATCACTTAAGTACTGATTTCACATAGTGTGAAATCTTTGTATCGGAGAGTGGGCAATGTAATTCCGCTAATGAATGCTGCAGTAGAATAGGGTATTTTGTCGTGTGGTTACTGTCGGTATTCGTAAGTTTATGAGTTGTAGGAGTTCGCAACAGTCGAATTTAGAGTTAAGTATTTTGAATAAAAATGTCAAGTCGTTTATTTTACGTCTGTCTTCTAGTGTGTGTATTTTTAGAATATTTAGTAACAGATTATATTTTAAGTCTTCTAGTGGGATATTTAATTTAAAATTTATAAAACGCAGACATTTTTTTTGTATTCGCTCAATATTATTAACGTGAATTTTGTAAGATGGAGACCAAACTACCGAGTTATACTCAATTTGGCTTCTAACTAGAGATACATATAATAGTTTAATGGCTTCTATGGAATTAAAGTTTTTAGTTGTTCTTAAAACGAAGCCTAGTGATTTCATACCTTTGTTCATAATTTGGTGGATATGATTGGCGAAACTTAGTTTTTCATCCAAAATGATTCCAAGATCCCTCATTTCCGGGACTCTTTCTAAAGCTGTGTTATTGATGGAATATTCGAATAAAACAGGATTTTTATTTCTGAAGAAAGTCAAGGTTTTACACTTTTCTACATTTAAAAATAAATTATTTTGAATGCACCAATCTTTAAACTTACTAATACTTGACTGTAGTATTTGGCAATGATTTAAATCAGTTATTTTCTTGTATAGCTTGATGTCATCAGCAAAGAGCAATACCTCGACATCATTGAAGCAATTGGTTATATCATTGATGAAAATGAGGAACAAAACCGGGCCAAGGTGACTGCCTTGCGGTAGGCCACTAGTAGCCCAGAAAGCTTTCGACATCCAAGATTTTATTTTGACGAACAGTTTACGATTTAATAAATAGCTAGTAAACCATTTTAGCATGTTACCCCTTATTCCTAGAGCAAATAGTTTTTGGATTAGTAGTTTATGGGATACTTTGTCAAATGCCTTCGAAAAGTCTGTATATATGCAGTTGACTTGTTTGTTTTCTGAAAAAGATTGTAATATGAAGTTTTGAGATATTGTTAAGTTAGTTGCGGTAGATCTACCTTTGATAAAACCGTGCTGTTTTTGGTCAATTAATTTTATTAATTTGGGATAGATTTCATCGAGGACCAGTGATTCGAAAAGCTTAGGTAGTACTGACTGTATACAAATGGGGCGATAATTGGCTATATTAGTGTCGTCTCCTTTTTTGTAGATAGGTGTAATGAAGCTAGATTTCCAGCGGTCTGGAAAGTGTCCAAGGGTTAATAGATGGTTGAATAATAATGTAAGTGGTTTAGATAATGTATTAGAGCATTTTTTGAGGAATATTGGTGGAATGTTGTCTGGGCCAGCGGATTTGTCAGTGTCTAAGGAAAATAATTTCTGTTCGCAACATTTTTGTGTGATATGGCAATGTGTTAAGTGTGTAGTCTTGCTAAATTTGTATTCAGGTATTTTGTCATCTGGGGTTTCTTCATCATATACATCTTTGAAGAAGTCCCAAAAGAGGTTTACAATGTCCTGTGTATTGTTTGCACTGGTTCCATTCATTTGCATTATTGGCGGGTAGTCTGTGTTTTCATTGTTTAGTTTTTTAAGAAATTTCCAAAGATTTTTGGATTTAAAGACAGTGTCCTCGATAGAGGTTATATACATTTTGTAACATTGTTTGGAAAGATCTTTACATTTTTTCCTGGTTTCGCTAAAGATTTTATAATCACTTATGGATTTGCTTTGTTTGAATTTTTTGTGTTGACTCTTTTTTTGCTGAAGAGAGGCAGTAAGCTCTGATGAGAACCAAACCGGGTAGGTGGTACATAGGATTCAATAATATTAGAAAAGTATAAATAAAGTTGGTCTAAAGATTCATCAATGTTTTTATCGGATAAAAACGACCAGTCTGTATTTGAGAGATGGCTGTTAATTGAGTCGAAATCGGCTCGTTTAAAGTTTAGGACTCTTTGTACAGGTATTTTTTCATTTTCGCATGTAATATTTAATTTAATGTATAGGGGAGGATGGTGATTATCTATTGGTAGGAGTGGATCATTTGAGAGTTCTACAGATATTTTAGGATAGTTTGATAAAGCTAAGTCTAATAAGCGATTGTTACTGTTATAAATAAAATTATGTTGGTGAAAGTTTAGAAAGTTTACCAAGTCCAAAACTTCACGTGCACGATCGTTTTCACTTTCGTTTGTGATGAGACCACAGTTTTTTGCTTTCCATGTTAGGTTTGGTAAGTTATAATCTCCAAGGATAACAATTTTCGAGTGAGAATATTTTGATGAAATTGTTTCGATGTCTTCACAGTGGTTTCTGTATGTTTGAGGGTCAGAAAGTGGTGGTAGATAGGCCGTTCCAAATATAATTTTCTAGAGAGGAGTCGTTACTTGCACAAAAAGATGTTCGATGTTATTGTGTTTCGTGGTTAATTTTCTAGATGACAACTTCTGTTTTATAGCAATCAAAACTCCTCCACCTCTTGACTTGGAACTTGATCTGACATTTCTGTCGCAGCGAAATATTTTGTAGTTTGTAAGACCGAGTTCAGTTGATTTGATATCAGAGTTTAGCCAGGTTTCCGTAAGTATAATGATGACATGATGATGAGAAGGTAGGGCTGCTCGTAGGTCGTCGAGTTTTGATCGTAGTCCTCGGATGTTTTGGTAGTAGATTTTTAAAGTTCTGGTTCGATCGTTTGTTGGAATTGCTTGGACATTTTTGTAACTTCCTAGTTTTTTGGCAGATTTGGGACAATTCTGGGCGTGGAGTTTATGTATTTTATGGTGACATCTTCACCATTTTCTTTCCGCTTCTCCAGTTGAACCCTCAGATCTTTTAGAAATTTTTGCTGCGCCGGAGTTGAGTCGGGATAAATTCTGATATTGTTCTTAAGAAGACCTCGTTTGCTTAGAATATTTCTCGATTGTATGGAATTCTCTAGTTCGATTTTTATTGGTCTAGGTTTGCTATTTGTTAATTTACCGATTCTATAAAATTTTGAAATATTTTCATTTGCTGATTTGTCGATTTCACTGATTATACTGGTGACACTTGCCTGGTCATCCAAGATCCTGCCGGCTTCTGTTGTCTTAATACTTTCAGGCACATTGCAAACAATAATATTTTTGGAACGCACTTGTTGCTCATTCATTTCCGAAATCGCCTCGCAGATGTCAAAGTTATTTTGGGAAGAATTTGCTCTAATATCCTTGTATGCACGTAGTTCACCTTCTAAGCTGGCAGTTTTGGATGCCACAGCTGAAGACATGCTACTTATGGCGTTAAAAATTTCACATGCAATTGGGGAAATTTTAGAAATTTGATCCTTATTAAATTTGTTGGTTGGATCAAAAAGTACCTTATTTAAGGCATTGACAGCTATTTCTGCTTTGGAGATGAAATTTTGCACATCCATTGTGACACGTTTATAAATTTGGCACTATTCACTGCTTGTCAATGTTTGAAGTTGTTGATTTGTTTTTGCTTTTTTTGACACAGTACACAAATATTTGCAATGAAAAACACTATTATGTTAATAAATAAGTGCTGCTTGTTAATATTTTATGATAGTTATGTATGATAATTCACTTTAAATAATTTAAATGTTTAATTTTGACGGGAGTGGATTGAAAAATGTTTACACTGTCAAAAGAGTATTGTTGTTGAATAATACACTGATAATACACTTATACACGGTGTCCGAAAACTCGTAGTACAAGCGGAAAACTGGTGAACCTACATCACATAGAGAACCCAAATAAACATAAAGATTTTCTATTTAAGCATTTTTACATTTAAAATTTAAAAAAAAAATAATAAATGAATTTTTTCGGCTACTTTAGGGTTTAAATTTGTAACGGGCGGCGGGCAAAAATGTATTGCATTTGAAAGCAACACGAACGATTTTCAGCAACATTTCAGTGTACACGCTACTTGACTTAGTACTGGACCAATTCGAACAATCCTTGTGAGAGAAATTATTAGCATAGGTGTTAACCTACTTACATTATGTGGAAATGTTCCGAGGAAAGGTAATCCAAAAACTTAAAACACTGCACATCACAAAAAATACATTAATACGTCATAATTATTCTGCGTTGGTATTATTCCATTGTAATACACAATAATTAATCACTTTAAAATATGAAAATGACACACATAATTCACAAACACAATTATAAAACAAAAAAAGAGTTTAATTAACAGAACGGTTAAAAGATGTGAACGACCTCAATCAAACGCGTGACAGCGGGAACTAACCTTGAACTTGCCCAAACAAAGCAAGGAAGTACGTTATAATAATGAACGGCCATGTTTTAAGGGCATTCCTCACGGCCCGATTTGTAGACACTTCAAGCAGGCACCCCTGCAAGCAGGCACTAATGCAAGCAGGCACTCATGCAAGCAGGGCAACAACCAAATTTGCAGAGAGTTCTTAGTTTTTGCGCTGTGCGTACGTGTTCGGAGCGCTCGCTGACTGACTTTAATGACTTTAAATTTCAAAATGACTATAATTTTTTTTACTCCAAATAAGCTCGGGTATCTCTGGTTAAAATCTCCTCGGGTACGTGCTGTTACACCCTGACAAATAAAAAAAGTCCAAATGAATAAATTACTTAGTTTTTACAATTTTTATTGTTTATAAAAACCGAATGTTTCGTAAGCAACGCTTATTTCTTCGGGGTTTTAATAATACTAATTTTTAAATAATAGACATAGAACATGATGTCAAGGAAAAATAACAGACATAGACTAATAATAAACATAGACAACGGTAACAATGGAAAAAATGAGAAAAGCCATAGGGGGCGTAATGGGATACCATGACATGGTTACATTTGCCACAACGGAGGAGGCGTAACGGTACACCACCACCACCACGATGAAGGGGGCGTAACGGGATATCACAATGGAGCTACATTTCCCGCAACGGAGGGAGCGTAATGGGATAGGGAAATTATTTTAGTGAATGGATGGCCCCTAATGGGATAGGGTGGGATGGGTTCCTCTGGGTCCCCCTACACCTGGGTACACCGCCACCACGACGAAGGGGGCGTAACGGGATATCACGATAGGGCTAAATTTGCCGCAACGGAGGGGGCCTAATAGGATCGGGAAATTATTTTTGTGAATGGATGGCCCCTAATGGGATAGGGTGAGATGGGTTTTTCTGGGTCTCCTACCCCCCCCCCCCCCCTCCCTGAAAGTCTGAAACGCCCCCCAATTCCCTCCTTGTATTCTACCGCCCAACTGAAGGTCTGAAAAGTCCCCAAAGGGGCGTTTTCGCCCACGTAGAGAACCTATATCATAGATTCTCAACCTTTTTTTGCCCACCACCCACTTTAAGAATAATTTTATCCTAGCGCCCCCTATCCGAAACAGCAATAGGGGGCGTAATGGGATACCACGACAGGGTTACATTTGCCATAACGGAGGGGGCGTATCGGTACACCACCATCACCACGACGAAGGGGACGTAACGGGATATCACGATGGGGCTACATTTGCCGCAACGGAGGGGGCGTAATGGGATAGGGAAATTATTTTTGTGATTAGATGGCCCCTAATGGGATAGGGTGCGATGGGTTTATCTGGGTCTCCTACCGCCCACCTGAAAGTCTGAAACGCCGTCAATTTTCTCCTTTAATTGTACCGCCCCCTGAATTGTCGCCCCCTTATCGCCCACGTTGAGAATCTATGGTTTAGATCTCGCCGCAAATAATTTTTGTGGGAAATATCACACAAGCATCTATAAATCAAAAATTTCTACCCAAACTTCTTTTTCCTTTTCAATGCATGATGAGTAAAATAATAATATTTATATCCTAATCGCTGTTCTGGTACAAGTCGCTGCCAACGACGTGTCGTAACATGTTCATTCCGGCAGATTGGTCGCAAGTTGGAGGCGGACCCTCTGCGGCTGACACGACAGAGAATTCGAAGAGGGTAAATAATAATACGGCAGGCGGTTCTGACTACTAACCACCCAATTTGCAGGAACTCTGCGGCAGATTCCCTGCATGCAGTGCCGTGTGAAGAGCCCTTTAATTATTAGTTCGTCCGTATGGTACCTGTTTACGAAATATCGAAAACGCTATCTCGTCTCTTCTTTCACGTGTTGATTGTACCTAGCGTAGAAAGAGATAGAGCTAATTTTGCATTGTTATTTTAACAGAAGCTGCGAATATGTAGTAACAGCTGTGCACAGCTGTGTTTGAACCGTGGAACGAGCGAACTTTTTATTTTTATGTTGAATTAATTGATGGGCAATTTCAAAATTATGCTTTAAATACCGATTTCTTTGTTTGGTTTTCTTTTAAATTGTTTTTATTAGTTAGGTACTATGATCGTCGGTAATAATTAACAAGAATTTGACCAAAAAAAAAATCAACTTCTGACTCGATTTTCTCGAAAACGAAAGCTCAAATCAAAAAAAGTTATACCACAAAATCGACTCCAAATGTGATGAGGAATCCCCAGTTTCCCGCTTGTACTACGAGTTTCCGGACACCTTGTATAAAAAGAACTTGATAATAAACCAATTCGAAAATACGATCGATGTTATGGTAAACAAAATGTCAAAATTGACACGACTTTAACCTCAAATAGGCCACATTTACTATATAAAAATATTTTTTTACAGCTTACTTTGACTTTCAAAAATAACTAATAAGATGATTTATGTACTTAGTAGCTTTTATTCCAGCATTAACATAGTCCGTTTGAAAAACATTATCCAGAGAATGTCAGATTGTCCACAAATATAGCCCTTTTCCGTCATAATTTTAATTGTGAAGGCCTAAATAATGTTTCAATAAACACAACAACAATTATATGTCTAAATCTCTATTAACCTGTCTGCTTGTTTAGGAATAAATACATCCCAAAACATGTAATCGCGTTATACTTTCATAAGACCAAAAACGTCCCGAGCGACCTTACATTAAAGCTATATATCTTTCTTCCTCTCATGCTAGGGTTAACATATGTATTTTTTCTTTTAACCAGAAAGAGAACAAAATAATGCTTCTTATTGCCTTTATCTTGCATAGATATTTTATAATCTCGATCCAAAGTGACAGTTTGACCGGTTTGGCGCAAAACTGAGGCTTCCGAATTGTGAGGTGCGAATACATATATTGAACCAAGCAGACGGGTTAACAGTATGTAAATAAACCAAATAAAAAACACGAAATGTTGTGTTTGAATGGCTTGCCCCATACATTTTTAATACAACTTCAAAATGCCATCACCAGGTGAATCTTACATCGTGACGTTACCACACAGCATACCAACTTGACTCTGTGTTTTAACGAGAATATTAAAAATGCACTTTTTAATATTTTTTTTAAAACTGTACGTTTAATATTATTAAATAAAACTTATAACAATAACAGCGTTTATTGGTCTATATGAACATATTTTTTAAAGCCATAATATTTTTCACTGGAGTTCCTTATTGCCTGTACGAGATTCGTATTCACTCCATACTTGGACAAAACCTTCCATAGCTTTTTCCTGTCAACTCGGTCATATGCTTTTTGTAGACAAAGGCACAGAAGAGTTTCTGTTTTTTTGCAATAAACACTCATAAAAGCAGTTATTATAACTATTTATATATAAGCCTAATAGGCGTTCATAAGTTACTATCCATTTGTCGTATTATATTGACGTTTTTTACGTGATGACATTTGAATTGCAAATTTTCCCGCGACCGACATCTACGAGGATTAAACGGCAAACGCGCTGTCATCTATGGTGTTAGGGTAACTACTTTTAAGAGCTGGTGTATTAACACAAGTGCAGTATTTAGGCCGTTAGCGCGGATACCACATTTAAAAAAAAACTGTCAAAGTGTGTCATATCCACTGGAGCGATCGCACGAGATAAATAAATTAGCCTAGATTGCTTGAGATTTCCCAGAAGTCATTTTTGAAAATTTTCACCAACAAAAAAAATCATACCTTCGAATTTTGACATGGAGACATAAAAAATTATTATAGTGCTATATAGCCAATAAATTAACCTGTATTTAACCGTTTATCACACATTTGTAGAATTTATAAAAAAAATCGTAAAGTTTATAATCGTGCGAATCCTGGGTATTTTTTTACTTGAAACTGCCGTGAGGGATATTTATTCGGGTCATCATAGAATATTTTCGCTTTCTGTATGTTGTCTGTGGTATACTTGATAATGAAAGGTGCATATCTATGGAAAAATTACTTAATTTTATCCGTAAACAGCTGTTAAAAAATTCGGCGGGAAAAAAATATTGTTAAATTTTATTTTTAACATTGTTCTAAAATAGTCTACGAAGTTCGGATTTGCGACATCTATGGTCATAATAGATTAAGCGTTTCAATAGCTTTGTGTTAAAATAAACTGATGGGCAAGGAACTTTTTAAAATAATTACAATAAACGTTTTACGAATGGTAGGAAAAAATGGTCCATTTTTGGACCGAAATCAATCGCAGAAAAATAAAAGTGGTCCATTTTTCGACCGAAATTGCTCCAGTGGATATACAGATAATTTAACAAGCGTTATGCTGTCGCAAATGATACAGAATCACACTTCTGGTATTGTACCAACTTTCTGTCTTTTCAGTAGAAGTAGAACTGAGTGTTTTCCTAAGAGTTTAGGGTTAAAAAATTACTAACAAAACTGGTATCATTTAGACATACATATTCTACACAGAGAAATGAAAATTTCACATTATTTTTTAACAAAATTAACATTTTTTAGTGAACTTTGGAAAAGCGGTGTAATTTTTGAGCAAAGCAGTGGTATTTAACAACAAAAGTTTTGTTATGTTAACTTACGATATTTTGCAGCAAAAGAATGACAGAATAGTGTTTTTCATTTGATTTGTGTTTATTTTTATACATAATCAAAAAATAAATGACAGTCTGCCACATTTTGGGCCGAAAGTTAGCTACGTTCCATTTTACGGTTATTCAAGGTTGTCAAAACCATAGACAAACCAATATGTACTTTGAACGCATGAATAACTTTTTTTTTTCAAATTTTTATGGCATTCACCCTTCAAGCTCCAGGCCATCCTTTCAAAATACGGAGACGGGGAAGGTAAATTTACTAATTATATGGAAATTGGATAAATATTTTTCACATATTCCTTGGTTCTCCCTCTCTAAACAAATGTCCTATCTACTATAAAGCCTTATCTACAAATGCCTCCCCTACTTTCAACATCTCATCTCTTCTAAGTCCTTTCTTTAAAATACCAGATAATCGCTTGAAAAATATGAAAATTCATATTATTTTCCCGAAAATAGCAAAATCATTATAAATCAAATGTAAAATTTTCAGGTTTCTAGCAATACATGGTCACGACGATGAAAGTTTGAAACAGTGGAATTTAACAATAAAAACACTGTTATAGTGAAATTGAATTCTAACCTTTCGCGCTCCTCACGTTCGCGACTCCGGTCCCTGTAACTGCGTGATGCCGAGCGTTCCCTGCGCGCCGCGCGACGGTGCACGCGGTCCCGGGACCTGGAGCGTTCGCGCCGCGTGGCAGATCCGTAGCTTTTTGTCTCCACGCCGTGCAGGGTATCTTGCAGCGAGGAGATCAAGATCTTGCAGCGGTCATCGTTTGCAACCTGAAATTACAGAGGTATGTGAGTCATGCCATCACAGAAGAGTATTAGCTTCTTCCAAACTCCATCCTGGGCTAGACAAGTGTTAACAAGCATCGAGCAATAGAAGGCAGTTTGTTGACAAGTCCTCAAAGACCTTGGAAATGTCCAGTGCAACCGTTTGGGTCTCACCGAAACGTTCCAGGCACTACCCCAAAACATGTGTCACATACACGAGAAGATCACCGAACGGACAACTTTCGCCGGAACCGGGATTTACGGTCATTGATAATTTTGTTCTTCTTGAGGTATGTGAGCAGTTTGTCGTTGATCACATATTCCATCACCTTGGACAGAACTGATGTAATCGCTATGGGGTGGTCTCTCCTCTCTGCCTACCCATGCGGAATGGCATGATGGTTAGTTAGGTAGTTGGACAATATTTCATCATATTATACATAGAAGTACAAAAAAATATTTTGCAAAACTGCAGTGTGATTCATTTGAAAATAAAGGTGGATGTTTTTCGCGGAAACAATTTATACTGGTCCCAGGGAGGGATTGTAAGTCACGTCATCGTTTAATATATCGAGAAGAAAGAGGACGAACCCAGCTGGGACTAGTTTAAAACAATGTCATTCAAAATCATTTCGGAAACCAAATTACAATAATTCTAGGGGCTGTGCAAGGAGAGGGTGGAGAGGGTGGGGATGCTATGGATGGAGATCGCTGAAGTATCCCAAAACAAGAACATGTGATCTGGATGTGTCTTGAATAGGAGAAGCGGAAGAAAATGTATGTATAAAATAATCAATTCTCCTTACCTTGCTCTGTTTGATGAGTGAGATAGCGGTGACGAGCGTCTCAATAGCGCTGGCGTACTCTCCGGCAGCGGCATCCGACACGGCGCGAGCGATGGCGCTGCTGGATACAGTGCGGTTCCTGCCCATCACCTCTTCAAACTCCTGCTCCGACATGAGAGGAGGAGCTTCCACGCGGCCCTCATAACCCCCCTGGAAATACAAAGACACCAACTATTTTCTAAATTGAACCAACCATATGATGTAAACATGTTAAATTACAATGTAACGTGCTGTCTAGAACGCTGATTTTTGCACGTGGTGAGTTTTTTCATCTTACCTCGTAAAACAAAGTAAATTTAGGCTCATGATTTAATTCCGCAATGACCTTTTATGTTTTTTTTTCTGTTTAATTTTTCAGCTTCCAAACAAAAACAAAATTATTAAAATGTAGGTGGATTCATTGGAGTAAGCAGATCATAATTATCAAAATATGTGGCTTTTGGAACATTATCATGCGTTAACACATAGAAGGCTTCTCTGTCTACCATACAGAAGTAGTTTATAAAATAGTCCCAAAGAGAGGTTATACATAGCATCATCGGCGATATTCCTAAAATACTTGCATAAAAATCTTTCTTTCACATATCCTGTGTAAAAATGAAAAAGACAGAAAATACCTTGTAGAATGATGATGCCACATACAACCTCTCTCTGGGATTAATATATTGGGGGGCATAAGACTTATTGTTTGACAATGTATTTGCTGCATCATAGAATAATTAAAGTCATGGCTAGTTACGGGAGGACGCTGGTACGCATGTGCCGGCCGGTGGTAGGGCTGTGGCGCAATCTGTGGCGCAGCGGGCGCCTGCTGAGGGGGCACTCCTACCACCGACACCGCCCCACCCACTCCCGCTGCTCCGGCGAAGAAAGCGGGGTTCACATGGGGGGCTGGCTGACCACCTACCACACCTGCAATGACAAAAATAATACATCATTAACCTTACCGATATTAACTAACCGTTCAAAAATTTCGCTGTAGGCTTTGGTACATATGTTTACATAACTATAATTTACTGGAATATGTAATGATTTAGCAGAGGTGGTGTGGATTGAGGTTGAAAATACAGTCAATTTGAGTTCATTCTCATGTAGTTCCAGGAGGGCGACGAATGCCCTACTGTATGGGTGAACCCAAAATCTTATCTTCATTGCTTCACATCATTTTAACTCGACGGCTGCACATGAAAAAATGATCAAGTTCAGTATAATTCAGGTAGCGTTGTGTACGGAAACCAGCCTTAAAGGGCTTAACAGAAATTGAGTTGATTTAAATTTTAGAATAAGTTAGCCCTTTCTTCTCTCCAAATAAGAATACAAGAGAGCGCTAAATTACTTATTTGTAGCATCAACGACATTTTGTAGAAGTTTGTTCCATACATCCACTACGCAATGATGCAAAAGTTGTTTTGTTAATTTTTTTTGAGAGTCCACGGAGATTTACATAATAAAAAAAATTAAAGTTGTTAACAAGGCCACTCATTTATTTTGCCAGAAAATACCACATTGAGTAATTGACACAATCAAAGTGCCCAAATGGAAGCATTGTGTCCTCATGAAATCAGATAATATTGTATGACGTAATCTTACAGCTTTCAACATGTATCACAACTTTTGAAATGTTTACATTGACATATACATAATATTCATATTGGTAGCAAACTCACCCGGAGGCACATGCTGTGGCGGAGGCCCGCGGGGCGGCTGCTGAGGGGCGAAGTGATGCGAGGGCGGAGGGGGTTGGTGTTGGGGCGGGGGGCGCGGGCCGGCCCAGTCGGGCCCGCCGCGGGGGCTGCCTCGTACTTCGGGCCCGCGACCTCCCGGACCACCTGGGAACTGGAAACAAATATTATACTTCAACTGCACTGATATTGATTAACACCAAATCAGGAAATGACACTATTTCCCAATTCCGCCAGACCAAACATATATCTTGGCGGGACAATTTATTCATTATGCATATACACTTATACACGGTGTCTGGAAACTATTGGGACAAGTGAGAAACTACATGAACTGGTGAATCTTTTTTTTTTTACATGAACACCACCACACAGGAGGCCATGAAGAAAATAATTTCCCTCAGGGCCTATGTCATCTTTGGGGATGCTGTGTGGAGGATTTTTTAAGGCAAGGAAGGAGAGGAGAGTTCTGGGAAGGAAAAGGGTTTAACAATACAGGCGCCGTTCGTTCACCGGTGAGATCGGCTAAAAAGCGGCCAAAAAAATATTTTTATATGCGATTTTGACCCTTATATATAAAGAAACTGTATGAAAGTCAAGCTCAGAATGGCTTGCGCTAACAGTACTGTTGATACCGCCAAAATTTTTATTCATCTGGCAGTACTGGAATATTTTAAAAAGCATTTTCTGTGGAGTACGAACGTCATATTTTGCCACGGTTGAACTGTCAAAAGTCCGTCGATGTTTGGTCACAAAAACTTATAAAAACCTATCAATTCATCAAATAAACACAAGTAATAGTGTTTTTATCGATAGTTTATTGTTCAAAGAATGTGTTTCAGTCAATAAAATATACGATAGTTCAAAATAAATGCACAAAATATTACTTCAAAAGTGCTCTTTCCGAGATTTTATACGAAGTATGGGCAACAAATCCTGGCCCCACAAAGGTTAAGGGGTGGATAGGAATCTGGGGTTCAGTGTGTCCTGGTCATCTGTCTCCAAGACCTAGACAAACCTTACCCCGTGAACCCGGCCACCCCTGCTAAATCACCAAACGTAGAGAACCACTTGGGGTGACCTATGGCAGAGGTGTTGGTTATCCAATAAAGGTTCCCGGGGTGGCGGTACCCATTCCCGCCTCCCAAATTTATCTACATCCAACAGAGAAACCAAGAAAACATTTGTTTATTTTTAGATTTTTTTTTGGCGTTAAAAAAACTTTTGGAGCCTAATTTATGGTACTGACACACACACTCATAAATGAGCATGCTCATTTCTTCTCCCACCCGACGAATCAATGAGCATGTTCACAAATCAACAGCTGCCTGGTTGAACTTTAAAAACCATTTTAAGTGTGTCACGCCCAAATGAGCACGCTCACAATTCAACTGGCCGTTGATTTGTGAGCATGCTCATTGATTCGCGGGCGGAAGGGGAAATGACATGTGTTTCAAGTACTATATGCAGCAATAGAGCATGCTACTAATGAGCACGTCTGTCAGTACCATTAAGCCTTCAATGCATTTTAAAAGACAATAAACAGCTGATACTGACCCCGAAGTGACAGATTTTTTTTTCAAATTTGACTTGAAAACCAAAGCTCTAATAAAAAAAGTTTTTAACCACATTTGTACAAGGTTGACCAGGAGGATGATTTGTTTTTTAAGAATCAATGAAGTGGCCAACTGCTTTGGCTGTGAAAACTGAAGGCACATTGATGAAACAATTGGATGCTTTCAAAATTCCTATGGAAACAGCATGCAGCATCGGGAGGGAGTATGCACGAGTGAGGGAAATGTATGATAATGATTACATTTTTCCTATGGGGGAAGCTGACATATGTACATCGTTGGTCTCATTATTATTTAGTGCAAGTAAAGGCGGAATTATATTTGTCTGTCGTGTCGTGATGCGTCTGAACGGTTTCATACATTTACATATACGTAGTGAGACTTATATATAATATTATCGCAGATCACGACACGATAGACTAATATAAACCTCACCATACTAAATGAATAAAAACGATACCGTTCTAACGCATCACGACACGACAGACAAACGTAATTCCGCCTTAAGAGATGTAGCATTATTGTGGTAAATATTGAAAATTTTATGCCTTATTTTTGAGCCGTTGCTGAGGGAATTTTAAAAGCACCGATTGAATAAAAATGAATTTGATTCTTACATAGGGTGGCCCCTGCTGGTGGTGCTGATCTGGTGGGCGCTGCATGGACGGGTGGTGGTGCTGGTTGGGTCCCTGCGGCACTGGGGGGCGCGGGGGTCCCCCGGGGGGACCACCCGGGCGGGGCGGGCCTCCCCACTGCTGGGGCGGGGGCTGGAAACGTGGACCGCCACCACCCTGCATCGGTGGGCCCTACAAACAAAAAGGCAGCTTCATTTTAATGGGTTGCTTTCCTGGCAACAAGGGTCAGACCATGTCATGGGTCAGAATAACAAGAATATGTAAGAGCTAATTCCTAAACTAACTGACCATCACACTGTTTCTAAGCAGGGATAGGAAGAGAGGACGGACCGCCAAACAACTCGGTCTTTGCACACACTCCTTGCCTCGTTCACATTCATATACAGTCTCATACATGCCGTATATTTTCCTTACACTCCTTTCCTAGTTCATTAGCTCTACATGTCCAAACCATTTGAGCCTTCCTTTCTTAATCTTACTCATTAAGCTTACATCAGCCTTGCATTCTTTGCGGATCTCCATGTTTTTCACACAATCATACACGGTTTTAGCACACACACACCTCAGGAATCTCATTTCCTAATATAGATACAATTTACCATTATAATTTTATTATCGAATTCCTTACATACAATTTACCATAAAATAGTAACTAGACTAACCTGCATGGGCATCCTTTGCTGCTGATGATGCGGAGGGGGTGGTCCCCTCATGTTCTGCTGGTGAGGAGGTGGCATCATCATCCTCTGTCCGCCAGGTCCCATATTCCCACCAGGTCCCATGGGGCCGCCTGGACCCATGGGTCCACCCATCGGGCCGTTAGGTCCCATCGGGCCATTAGGTCCCATCGGGCCGTTGGGTCCCATTGGACCGTTGGGTCCCATTGGGCCATTAGGTCCCATTGGACCGTTGGGTCCCATTGGGCCGTTGGGTCCCATCGGGCCATTAGGTCCCATGGGGCCACCGGGACCCATGCCTCCTGGGCCCATCGGACCGCCTGGGCCCATGCCTCCGGGGCCCATAGGGCCAGGACCCATTCCGCCGCCAGGTCCCATGCCGTTATTTGGACCGTAGAAGTGATCTGAAAGAAAAAATGAATTTATTTATATTCAATCGATTTTTACACCACTTGAGCGATGGCTGACCAAATTTGATTTTTACAAATTATAAAACCAATAATTTTAAACATTTTTTTTGTAGAACTTTAAATATGGAATAAACATTAAAATTTAGGTGGATTCATTAGCTTTAAACCGCAGTAGCAGTTCATATGTTTCCGTATTAACGTTTGGAAGCATGATATTTGTTAAGGCATATTGAGTTCAGCGTGTTTCAGTCTCGAATCAACCGCGGTCCACTACACAACACAACTGTGTTCAGTTACCAACATATTGTATTTCTAAATAAAGATACGTTTATTTGAAACAAATTGTTGTTCCGCTCCGTTTTATTAATCCTGCTTTATCAATATTGATTCAATCGAATGGCTAAATTGAAAACCAAACACCCATCGCTCTAATTGTTAATAACAGAATATTCAGCAGAACTAAAGGGTTACAAAATAACATCATTTTAAATAACAAGAATGTAAAAGAGCTAAAAAGGAAGAAAAACAGGCACTTTTCTGTTAAACAATTCAAATAAAAACATATTCTATTCATTTGTTTATGACATGCAATTATGTATAATCTGGTTTTCCCGGCCAGCAGCTTTTTATTTGTAAGAGAAACAGTAGAAAAATAAAAACAGAATGAATAATTAAAAAAAAAAATGATGTGTCCATATATGTAACAGGAAAAGTAGAAAAAAAAAAACATTTTAAGGTTGGATAATAGAACTCAATTTCTACCACAAAAAATAATTGGGTAATTTTTGGATAGGGCCTGACATGCTTATTATGAATCATTTTTAGAAAAAAACTTTAGATTCGCCTTAATTACTATAAAAGGAAACTTTTTGCATTTCGGGCGTCGGAAAATTATGCATTTTAATTTTCAATTGCGTAAATTAAAATTCACTTCGCGAACCGATCGGCGACTGTCAGCGGCCATTAGATACGTCACTGTTATGTTGGTATCTCTGATACATTAACAAGAGCTAAATATGACCGTAGCCATCTTTGTGGGATACAAGAAGACGCGCGTTATTATGAAAAACACAATTAAATCATAATTACACAAACCCGCTAGACAAACCCTGCTTTGCCAAACAAACCATTCAAAACCTGGGATGTTTTTTAAAATTATGATGACATGCAGCTTTCGTAGTTTAACCGTGTTTTCATGTACCCCACGAAGTTGGCGACAGTAGTATTTAGTTCTTTGCAATGTATCGGGGATACCAACATAACAGTGACGTACCCAATGGCCGCTGACAGTCGCCGATCGGTTCGCGTAGTGATTTTTGGTTTTACGCAATTGAAAATTAAAATGCATAATTTTCCGCCGCCCGAAATGCAAAAAGTTTCCTTTTATAGTAATTAAGGCGAATATAAAGGTTTTTTCTAAAAATTATTCGTAATAAGCGTGTCAGGCCCTATCCAAAATTTACCAATAATTGAATTGAATTATGCATTCACTGTATTCAGATGTGGGGTCAGTTTTCTAATAGGCGAATTCAAATGAAATTTTTTGCAACTTTCGACTATGTCATATGAGCGTTATTAATACCAGAATGTCATTGGAAGTTAATTATTAATATTTTTTTCTTTAAAATAATAAATACACCAATGAATGGCAGTTGAACGGAAATAGGCATCAGCTTCTTAGTTTGGAAATTTTCAAAGATCGTTGAAATAAAACACTTTATATTCATGTGATAGAAGTCAGCAGGAAAGAACTAGTTTTATATGCAAATCTGTTGAATTTGACTTAGAGATGCAAAATTTATAAAATCACGTAATGCGATTTTAATGTGAAATTAAAACATAAGGTAAGATTAATAAATGAAATTCAAATCTGTTTGTTCCAGTTTGATATACAATACATTATTGGTAGGGATACGTAAATTTCGCAAATAAAAAATCGTGATTTCGCATTTAAAAAAACTCAAAATAGAAAATTTCGCATTTATTTCGCAAAAAAAAAAAATACAATGTTAAAAACTCAATTAAAGGCTAGCATTGTTGTAATTTCTACATGTTCATATTTCATTGTTTGCCTGCGATCAGTTAGACCATAGGTTCTCAACGTGGGCGATAACGCCCCCTTGGGGGCGTTTCAGACCTTCAGGGGGGCGGTGGAAGACCAAGAGCAATTTGGGGGGCGTTTCAGACTTTCAGGGGGGCGGTAGAAGACCCAGAGAAACCCATCTTACCCCTTCAGTGCTCCAGATAGTTCGCCGGCAGGACGTACGTCTTTTTCGCTGCGCGCCGTAATTTTAAAATGATTTACAAGTTTATCCTAATTGATATTGACGAGGAAACTAGTGCGCTTCGTTTGCTAACGACAAGCGGTGGTGGTCGCAAGTATCTGAGAAGTGGTTCTCGAGAGAAGTCATCTCGAATGTAGCGATCAAACACGCCCTTCATAAGCGTTGGAAAACTGGAGGCCTTCAGAGTGAATACGATCTGTTTAGTTCTTATCGAGCGTTAGTTAGGCGCGAGTTTCGAGTGGCCTATCGAGCCTACCTGTCTGAATCGAGGAAAACATCACGCATGATCCCAAGATGTTTTGGCACTATATAAAATTCCTTCTGAAGGATGGTAGACTTGAACACACCATGATAAAAGGTAATCAAGAATTTCGTGGCTTGAGTGTGGCTAACGCATTTGCTGATCATTTTCAATCGGTCTACAATAAAGACCCTCCACCTCTAGACATTAATAATACAGCCACATTTACTACCAGAGGAGCTTCAAACTTTGATTTCGATAAATTTACGGAATCTGACCTTATGAGTGCCATAAGTCTTACGAAGAACTCACCCTCTATCGGACCAGACTTCGTTCCCGTATTTTTATTAAAGGGTGCACCGAGTTCCTAAAAACACCATTATATGTCTTATCATTAACTTCGCTATTAGTACTTCCACTTTTTCTGAAGTATGGAAAGCTTCCAAAAATATGTCCTATTTTTAAGAAAGGTTCGAAAAAGTTAATCGAAAATTATAGACCAGTTTCCATACTATCAGCTCCTGCTAACAGCCTAACTATTTGAACAATTAATTCATAAATTCCTTATGCCTCAGATAGACGCATGCATTATCCCCGAACAGCATAGTTTCAGGAAAGGAAGATCCACTGAAACCAATCTGATGGTTTCACCGACTATGTTGCTAGGTCCCTAGTTAGTGGATACCAAGTAGACTATAAGACTTTGGTACTATGAATCATGATATCTTACTCATAAAACTTGCCCAGTTGGATTTTTCCCTTCGGATGTTAAAGTTTTTTAAAAGTTACCTCAAGAACAGAAAGCAATTTGTCACACACGGAATCTTCCAATCTACTGAATTTCTCGTTTTTTCTGGGGTTCCCTAAGGATCGATCCTAGGGCCTCTTCTCTTTTCTATTTTCATTAATGAAATTGCTGGAGTCCTCCGTTTTTCTCGCTTTTTGCTGTTTGCTGACAATCTAAAATTATTTCTTCTAATAAGAAATATTGAGGACTGCCAGCGCCTTCAAGCTGATGTTGATAACATTTCAGAATGGAGTCAACGAAACCAGCTTCATTTCAATGTCTTGAAATGCGTAGTTCTGACTTTTACCAGAGCATACCAGTCTCACCTACCACTATGGTATACTATGGTATACTAGGTATACTATGCTCGGTCATAATCTCAAACGAGTTTTAAATATAAAGGATCTTGGGATTATGTATGAAAGTAAGCTAACATTTCGTCTTCATATAACCGTCAGAGTTTTTCGCGATACCCGTGCTCTGAAGATTTTATACTTCTCCCTGGTCCGCAATAGGCTGGAGAGTGGTTCGCTAGAATCCTCATAAGGTGGGATGATCCCTTATGTTTGAAAGGGTTCAAAAAAAGTTTCTAAGATTTCTCTACATGAGGGAGTACGACCACTATCTATGGCTCTACCTGACGAACTTTCTTCTGGGCATGCTGGGACTTCACTCCCTGCAGCTCAGAAGAGAGGGGTATGCCGCCACCCACTTATTCAGACTGCTGCGAGGCTATATTGAGAACTCAGCCATTTTGGAGCGCGTGTGTCTCTATGTTCCAGATGACTAACTTAGACAGCGTCATCATAGATTATTTTATCTTCCTGCCTATAGGACTGACTTGCCAATGGTTCTCCCGGTAAGGAGGAGTATATTGCTTCTGAACCAAATCTCCTCCGAGATTGATATATTTGGCATCAGTGAGGAGAGATTAAAAAGGGAAATTCTTCTGATTCTTGTAAGAGTCTCTCCATATTGACGAAATCTTCACCACCGCCTGATTTTTTTTTGAAATTGCCATATTTCTTGCCTTATTTCTTATATATAATAAAGTCAAATTTGTAATAGTGTAAGAAATTAATAAAAAAAATTATTATTATATCCCATTTCGTCCCATCCCATTATTAGAAGAAATAATTTTAGATCGTCGGCGAACAGCAAAAAGCGATAAAAACGGATGACTCCAGCAATGTCTTAAAATTTTTTTGAAATTGTCATATATCTTGAAATTTATTTTATGTGTATACACCCCCCCCCCCCCCTTCCCCCCCACTCCCCCTCCCCCGCCCCTCCCCTCCCTCCACCACGGTTGTGGTAAATATAATCGTGATGACATTTGCTGTTTCAGATTCATGAGTTGGGGGGCGCTAGAAAAATTAATATTTTCAAAGTGGGCGGTGGGCAAAAAAAGGTTGAGAATCTATGAGTTAGACAATGTTGTAGATACTAAAGTACCTCTCGGCATCAACACTATTGACAGGGCAATTGAGACATTGAATAGCTGCTTTTGCAAATCCAGGGTAGCAAGATTTTGATGTAACTAAAACTTGCATTATATCCACAGGAGCTTCTTGGCCGACCAATCGAAGTAATTATCTGTGAAAATGAGACTACCCGTCAATTAGTTCTTCTTGTGGTACACTTTTGAAAAACGGAATTTTTGCGAAGCTTTCCACTATGGAAACGCCAACCAAAACGGATAATTACTCGCTCGCTCCTCATCTACGCAACAACTCGGACCGTCTCTGTCTCTTTTGAACAGAGTTGTAATAATCGTTAGCGCGTCTGATCAACATTTGAAAGCACGTAACGTAAAAAGGTGCGAAAGTATTTTTCGCTTTTATCGCAAATAAAATGCAGATTTCGCTTTTATCGCATCTATTTCGTAAAAACGAAATTTACGTACCCCTAATTATTGGTAATGCTTGCCGAAATGACATTCGTTATTTGTAAGTACTGGGACCAGTATTCTCCAGTATAACAGGTTGCTTATTGAAAGACTTAGGTTCTTTGAATCACAGTGACTGTCTATTGACGTATCGTAATTTATAATTATACTACGGAGGACAAACGTCATTCCTGTTCGAAAGCTAGGTTTTGTCGGCGGAGCTCCGCACATCTACTTTCGGCATAACCAGGCAACAATACCGTGTGACCCGAAGAGCTCTTACACAACTTAAGTAATGTGGGAACTAATATAGACTAATATGATACATTACAATAAAATAAGCTTTGCTTAGAATATTATGAGAAATGGTAAAATCTAATAGTAATGTGCGTCAACTTGATTAAAAAGTAAAGAACGCAAGGAATAATGTGATTTCTTTCCTTTACGTGAATAGTGCATAGTTCCAACTTTTATTTTACATTAGCTCCACACAGGAGGCCATCTTTAAGTCATCTTTGTGGAAGGTGTGAGGATCATTTTATGGAAACGAAGGATAGGAGGTTCCGGGAAGGAAAAAGGTGTGAGGGGTGGGTATGAATCCATCCATCCCGCTGCGGTGTGATAGGTCGAGAAAATCTGGCTGGAGAGGTCAAAAGGTCTCCCGCAACCAGTCTCCCCTGATCCGGCCCGCCACGCAGTAAGTGGGCAAATACATCCGCTGCCAAGACGTTGACAAACCTCACCATAACTACTTCCAACAGCCTAGAGCATGGTACTATGACATGCCCAATTAGGGTATGTTGTAGGCTTGAAGGAAGTGGGAAAGAAAGAAGTTGTTAGGAGGAAGGTGGGGAAGTACCTGGCTATTTAGATTATGAAACACGGCTAAAGCCATTTTGTTTCAATTCTGAATGGCGTTCTTTCATCAGGGTGATACTGAGAATATATCTTCCAATCTGGAATGTGATTAAGACAAAAGATTAATCAGTATAATATATATTTACCTGGGTGGTGTTGGTGCGGAGGTCCCTGAGGCCCTCTGCCCCCACCCATTCCCCCTCCCATGCCGCCCCCCATTCCGCCGCCCATGCGCCCATCATTGCCCCCTCCACCTCCTCCCTGGTTTGGGTTGGCTGGCGCAGGCCTGGTCTTCGACTGGCTTTCAAACTGGTTCAGTGCCTAGAATTAATAATTAGAATAAGTTCAAGTATATTTGTGGAAGGACTTTGTTAATATTTATAAATAAATACAAATCAAAGGAGACAGTCTGAAGAGTTAAAACACCAAGCAAACCGTGCAAATACTCAATATTGAACTTGGAGGACTATTGAGAAGGCATTTCCACTTCAGAAGATACACATTGACGAGATTGGAAGCACAAATAGCTGTAGGAAATGTGGAGGACTGATTCTTCTATGTATGATGCCAATGTAACCTGCAAAAACTGTATTCAAAAAATATTCTGCTTCACCAATTTAAAAAAACACACATGTTTGAGGAACGAATAAACACTAGAGCCCTAAGAGAGTCAAATGTAAAATCTTTTAACATCCCAGTTTGTCAAACCTCTTATGGACAAAGAACTTTTAAATATAATGCAACAAAGCTATTCAATTCTCTACCTACTGAAATAAGAAACACTCAAAACAAAAGTGCATTTAAAAGTAGAATCATTGATCACCTCAAATAAACATATCTATCAGGAGTATTTAATAACATTCTTACCTTTATGCCTACTGTGTGTAAATATGTAACCATGTACCTACTGCAATGTTCATATAACATACTTGAATTGTATATTACTTAGAAAAAAAGATTTTATATCAACCTGTCATGTTCATAATATTAATAAAACAAAATCATAGATTATAACCACTCTGTAAATTGCCATCTCAACACAGGTGTTTCACACCTAGTGAGATGGGCAATACGTCATTATTATAACCTAATGTAATATGAAAATAATAAAATAAAAAAATGTCGCTTGCTGATTATAATATGTAATGTATGCAGGGGTAGTGTAATGCAATACTCTATGTTTCGAAATAACAAATAAATAAAATAAAAACGAATAAGCCTGAAAAATATGAAAAGAAAAAATATTAAACCCAAACAAATACTAAACAATGATTGCAAGCAGCCGTTTATGGAGGATATTTAATTGTCTCTTATCGCCAGATGGCCATCAGGCATCATCACCAAGACATCATCCACCGAGGCAATCATCGCAGTGATGATAGTATTCTTCGATTGACTCTGGAGTTGCGATAGTAATTTACCTGTTTGCTGGGTACGGTGACCACCGGACTCTGTCCGTGCAGTTCCTTCTTGGGCATTCTGTCGAGGCACATCCTCAGAGACTGCTCCGAGCCCACGGAGATGACGCAGAAGCCCTTGGACTGGCCGTTGGCGCGGTTCTCAAAGAACTTCACATCCACAAAGTCGGTGACTCCAACGTCTGCCACCGCGTTGGCTATGTCCACGTTTGTTGTCCACTGAAAATAGAAAACATTAATAGTACACTATTATATGGACAGAATAATTTCTTTTATCAGTACGCCCGTCAGTAACATCAATAGGTTTTTGAACTCACCGGTAAATCAGGGCAATACGTCGACAGAAATTCAAGAGGGGTTCAAGAAAATAAAACTACTGAAAGTGCATGCAATAACCTTTATATTATATGAAAATATGAAATATGTAAAAAAAAAAAAAAAAAAAAAAAAAAAAAAAAAAAAAAAAAAAAAACAGAAGGTTTATTTGATTACATATGCACTACAGAATTAATCTTCTGTTTTTCTGATCAGAGATCAGGAGAGATCAGATCAGCGGCGGGCTTGAGAGAGGAGATCAGAGGACTGAGTGACTGCCGTCCGCGACAGTCGCTTTTGGAGACGCTCCGTTTTTCGCCCCCGAACCGCTCTGTCTGGCTTGTGTGCGCACGGCCAGACACCTGCTTCCCGCACAGGCGCCCGCGCCACCAACTGCCTTTATCAAGGCAACATAGAAGGACGACCTGGCCCCACCGAGAATTTCCCACAAGACCATCCTCATCCCCATCCAGAAGAGGAAGAACAGAATCCCCGCTGTCCGGATGTTCCCCGGGCGGATGGAACCCGCCAACCCGGAGGATTCACCCATCGAGATCCCCCTGGGAGCCCGCCAATACAGACGCACTACCAAGACGGGGACGATCCTATTCACGATCCCCGCCTCCCAGCCCCAGCCCCAGCCCCACCCTGACCCGAGTACGCAGCCGGCTATCACCCTGCCGCCCCCCGAGATGCCCGCGACCGGCCCAGCACCCGCACCCGGACCCAGCCGCCACGCAGTAGGCCCAGCTTCGGGCTACGTCCCACCCCCCAGACCCACGCTACCCCCCCAGGACATGGAGACGACCAGGCAGGAGGAAGGTTGGACGAGGCCGTCCAACCCCGTTAAGAGGCCCCTGTCACCTCAGGAACCCCGGGCGGTTGTTGTCGGCAACCGCTTCGGAAATCTTCATGAGGTAAGCGAAGGCGGCGGCGCACCGCAACCAAAGCGCATTAACACTAATTCTGCTTTCTCTCCCGCAGGTACCAGCGGCCAGCCTGCTCGTAAAGATCGTGTCCCCCCGGTTGTGATGACCCTGGGGACTCTCACCCACGCCCAAATCACCTCGGCGGTGCAGGGCCACATCGGGCACCCGAATTTCACGTTCCGCTACAACCGAGGCGGAACTGCAAATATCTTCGTGCGAAGCATGGCGGACCACCGAGCTCTCACCAACGGGCTGCGAGCGGAGGCACGAGGCTTCCACACATACACGGCGGAGGCCGAAAAGCTGAAGAAGGCCGTTATCAAGGGCCTACCGAACGTTGAGACGGAAGATATCGCAGCCGACCTGACCGAACAAGGCTTCCCCCCTGTTAAAGTAGTCAAGATGACAACCGCCTCGGCTGAATACCCGATGTACCTGGCCACCTTCGACAAAGAAGTCAATATGGGCCAGTTGAGGGCGGCAGTAAAATACCTTTGCCACTGCAGAATCCGCCTACAAAAGCACCGCAGCAACCACTTACAGCATGGGACACAATGCTACCGCTGTCAAAACTTCGGGCATGGGTCCCGAAACTGCGCCCACACCGCGAGGTGTGTGAAGTGTTTGGTGGAGCACGCCTCAGCCGAGTGCCCCAAAACTACCAGGGACGAGCCAGCCGCGTGCTGCAACTGCGGAGGCCCCCATCCCGCCAACTTCAGAGGCTGCCCGAAGAGGGTCGCCTACGTCGCCTCGCTCCAGCAGCACCAGCGACAGCCCCAACGTCAGGCCCCAGGAGCCAGCAGGCCACATCCTCAGGCGCAGCAGGCGCCGAGGACAGATGGACGCAGCTGGGCCAACGTAGCCGGCGGAAGGAGCGAGGAGCGACACGAGGAGCAGCCCCGCTCACAGCCCCGCACGCAACAGCCCGCAGGAGAGGCTAGAAGCGATGCCCAACTGATGATGGCCCTGCTCGAGGGACTAGATCTCCTGCGACCGGAGCTGGCCGCAGCTTCCAGCGAAGCTGCGAGAGCCTGGATCCTTATGGGTCTCATCACGTCCACCATCAATGTCTGATCCCGAGATGGTGAACGTTCTCCTGTGGAATGCCCACAGCATCCGCTTCAAGACCGACGAACTGCTCGCTCTGGCAAACAATACTGACATTGACATTTTTCTGATTACAGAGACCTTTTTAAAACCTGACATACCCCTGAGAGTGCCCGGCTTCGAAGTACATCGAGACGACCGACCGGAGGGTGCAGGCGGAGGCACCGCCATATTCGTTCGTCAAACCATAACATCTACAAGAATCCCTACTCCGAAGTTGAAGCATACTGAAGCCACAATTATCGAAGTTACCATAGAGGATAGAGCGCATACCATCATCGCCGCCTACTGCCCCAAACTTCTGGTAAGAGAAGATTTGGATAAATTACTTAATTTGCGCCCCATTGTTGTTTTAGGAGGAGACCTCAATGCCAAGCACAATTATTGGAACAACTACCGAGGCAACGCGAATGGGAAAACGCTCTTTTCACATAAGACTTTTCACAACTACACGATTATGGCACCGGACAAACCGACTCACTATCCAGCATACGCAAAGTATCCAAGTACTCTAGACATCGTACTTGAGAAAAACGCCAAGACCATCTCGCCACTGCGCACGCTGGATGAGTTATCATCAGATCACCTGCCCGTGAGCTTCAGTATTGGAGGGACGACTTCAAGGAGCCCCAGAAAACGGCGAAATTACAAGGAGGCCGACTGGGAAGGATTCAAGAAAGAGATAAACGAACGAATATACCTATCGTCGGCAACCCTGCGCACGAAGGAAGAAATCGACGAAGCCGCAAGCACTCTGACCGAAATCATCCAACTTGCACAAGACAACTACATACCTTACAAAGACGAACAGACTTTTACGATCAAGCTTCCCGAGTATGTCCTATCGCTCATCAAGGAGAAAAATCGCCTGCGGCGCATCTACCATCAAACGCGCGACGGCTACTTCAAAACCGCCTACAACACTCTGCAGCGGGAGATAAAACAAGAAATCACAGATCTCAGACGCGAACTTTGGACGAAGAAAGTTACGTCACTCACGCCCAAAGATAACAGCCTGTGGAAAATGGCGAAAGCACTGAGACACGGAGATAACACGATCCCCCCGCTTGAGAAGTTAGACGGCTCAGGGCTGGCACTTTCACTAGAAGAAAAGGCAAACGCGCTCGCCGACGGATTTGAGAAAGCCTACGCAGCCACGGACGGCCTACGCGACCTGGAAACGGATCGATTAGTAGATGAGTCTCTACAACATCTCGATCAAGCAGAGCAGACGGACACCGCCGACATACATTTCTGCACGCCGAGCGAAGTAGCCGTCATTATCAGGCGATTGAAGACAAATAAGGCGCCGGGAAGCGATCAAATACATTTATTTATTTATTTATTTATTTACGGACGAATAGTCCATTACATAACAATATAACAAACACGAATAAAAAAGAGAGATGACAATGGAAGGAGAATACATATATATGAAGAGCATTGACAAAATACATATAATATAAAAGTAAATATAGAAGATAGTATAATATAAATACATATAATATAAAAGTACATAAGTAGCTTGAAGACGGATTTAAAAGACTTTAAAAAATCACATTGCGTATCGACTGCCGAAAGTCATTTAGGCTTACACCAAAAAATTCAGTGCTTTGATTTGCGTTGACAAGTCTCGACATTCTGGATAAAGGAGAATGATATCCATAATTAGTAGAATGTTGATTGAGGAACAGCAATTCATTATTTCGGAGTCTACGGGAAGGGATGTTGAACTGGATGAGTTGTAACAAAGCAGGTGTGTCAGTAATACTGTGGATAATTTTGAAAATGCATATTAGATCAGAGTCCTTTCTACGTTTTTCTAAAGAAGAAATATTTATAGTTTGTTCAATTTCATCATACGAGTACTCGCCTCTTTCAAGTCCTAACCTCCAAGCAATCCCTCGCAGGAAGCGATGTTGTACAGATTCAATGTGATATATGTGGACAGCATAGAAAGGTGACCAAATAACACTAGCATATTCAAGGTGAGGGCGAACCAGTGAACAGTAAAGAGTTTTAAGTGTGCTTATATGTTTGAAGTCAGAGGTAATTCTATGAATGAAGCCGAGTAGTTTAAGTGATTTGTTTACAATGTTATTGATGTGATCACGGAAAGAAAGTTTGCAGTCTAGAGTGACCCCAAGGTCCTTGATAGATGTGACAGTAGAGAGACAAACATTATTTAGTTTATAATCAAACTGAATAGGTTTTTTGGTTCTATAAAAGGACAAAATTTTGCATTTATCAACATTAAGTTGCATGCAGTTAATTTTGCACCAATCATTAAATGAATCAATATCGAGTTGAAAAAGTAAACAATCAAGATGGGATTTAATTATCTTAAGAATCTTATTGTCATCGGCAAAAAGCCAAAAACGTGTGTGAGAAAAAACTTTAATGATATCGTTAATAAAAAGATTAAAAAGAAGCGGGGCCAAATGGGCTCATTGCGGAACGCCAGAGGTTACATCAATGTTAAAGGATTCAAAGTTATTTATTTTAACCCTTTGTTTTCTATTTATCAAGTAAGAGTGAATGAATGATAAAAATGGGTCTCTAATGCCTATAGCATAAAGTTTGGCCATGAGGATACGGTGGTTAACTTGGTCGAAGGCTTTGGAGAAGTCAGTGTAGAGGACATCGACCTGAGTGTTGTCTTCTAAGGCTTTAAGAATGGTATTTGTAAAGGACAGTAAATTAGTTGTTGTAGATTTGGCCGATCTAAATCCATGCTGTTCCTCAATCAGAACATTTTTGAAAATAGGAGTGATTTTCTTTGTAATTATTGACTCAAATATCTTTGGAATATTAGATATAATTGATATTGGTCTGTAATTTCCAATATTTGATTTGTTTCCGGACTTAAAAATGGGTCGAATAAATGAAATTTTCCATAAGTCAGCAAATGTTCCGGATGAGAGTGATAAATTGTACAACATACAAATTGGGTTAGATAATGAACATTTACATTCTTTTAGCAAGATTTCTGGAATGCCATCAGGTCCGGTACTTTTTTTGTTAGAAAGATTATTTAAGGATTGGTAAACCTCTGCAAGTGAAATTTGGCAATCATTCAAGTCAATATTATAATCATAGTTAAGTGGAGGGATGGTGGATGAAGCATCAGAATATACAGAGGAAAAGTGTTTAGCAAAAAGGTTAGCGATGTCGTGACCATTTGTAGCGTGAGTTTCATAATAATACATACTTGAAGGGAGATCATTATCTGTACGCTTTTGCGCAACAAATTGCCAAAATTGTTTAGGATTTTGCAGTAATTTTGTCTCTGTAACTTCTACAAAAGATTTATAGCATTTGGCTGATTCGATTTTAGACAGTTCCCTTAATTGAGAAAATTTTTGATAAAATTTTAAGTTGCCAGTGTCTTTAAATATCTTATGGGTTTTCTTTTTTTCAATTATTAACTGTTTAAGTTTCGAGCTAAACCAATTTGGAAACTTGGGTTGAGAGTAACATCCCTTAGGGACAAACAAATCTATAGCACGTGTTACACATTCATTAAATTTAAATACGGCGTCATTAATATCAGAATTTAAAAATAGTTTTGTCCAATTAATCAAGGAAAGATATTTGTTCATGTTAGAATAGTCACCATTAAGATATCTGTAGTGATACGAGACACTTGGTTTCAAAGATTCAAAATTGAAAAAATTAGTGATGTTAATAGCGAGAGGTGGATGATATTTATCAATAGGTAACAAAGAGACATCAGCTTCACTTACTATGACATTAGGTATGCTAGTGAAAATTAAGTCAAGGCAAGAACCTAGACAGTTAATAACTGGATTTACTTGAAACATGTTCATAAAAGCAAAAAAATTTACAATTTCAATAGCTTGTTGGGAAAGATTACTAGTAGGAGTTTTTACCCCTTGGTTGTCATTCAGCCACAATATTTTAGGTAAATTATAATCGCCACAAATAAGTAAGGAATCAGCGTTTCTAGAGACACGCTCAATTGAAGCAGTATGCGACTTGTAGACTTCTACCGAAGAGGAAGGAGGAATGTAAACACAACCAAGTACAAACTTTTTGGTACCAAATATAACACATAGGAACAATTGATCAGAAACATTGTTAGATGTTTCTAGAACATGGCAAGGGTATTTTTTATTTACACATATCATCACCCCACCACCTTTACACTTCACAGAAGAAGTAGAACGGTCACAGCGAAAAATGTTGTAGTCAAACAGTCCAAGTTCAGCAGATGAGACATTATCAGAGAGCCATGTTTCGGTAAGAAATAAAAAGTCGTAAAGACATACACTGACATTAGAGCGAATAGTGTTCAGTTTTGTATTTAGGCCACGAACGTTTTGGTAGTATGTTGAAAAGGAATTATTCACAGAACGATTCTTCAGATTCAACCTAAAAAATTTATCCTAGAAAGTTCACGTCTCTCAGCAGCTTGGCGAGCAGGGCAGTCTTGAGCTCCAGTTTTGTGGGAAGCCGGTTTTCTGAAGAAGGTGCAGGTGGCACATAACGGAGATTTCTCCTTTTTGGGGCAGACATCACGGTTGTGGCCAACTTTGGCACAGTGGGCACAGGTGGGTAAGTCTGCTTGGCACTTGGAAGCTATGTGGCCATATAGTTGACAGTGGCCACACTTCAGGCTATCTACCCAATCTCTTACGCGGTGTAGTTGCCAGTCAATGGCAAGTTTTGTACGGGATATTAGAGAGTGACGAACAGTTGAAGGGACTCTAAAAATGTGGATGCACTTACCAGTGCGAGGGCCCGATTTATGAGAGAAAGATATGTTCTCTTTTAAATTTTCTAGTGAGAGACCGGTGTCGCTGGAAGATTGATGATGAATCGCCAAGATAATATCCTCAGACGAAATATCTTGAGGGAGGTCATGTATGGCAATACGAGGGAGGCGATTTGGGGCGATCGTTGCTTTAAGACCAGCTTCAGATAAAGCTGGAGCATTTGCCAATTTCGTCGCTTCAGCAGAAGTGCTAGGGTGGATTATCACCCCACCACTTTTCAGTTCTCGCATTCCAGTTACTCGTATGCCCAAGGTGGCAGGATTTACTGCAGTTTTCAGGGTTTTCAAGGTGGCCTTGGAAGTGGACTGGGTGTTATTGGCCGGAAACACGAGAACTGAAGGTCTAGCAGGGCCAGGAAGAGCATTATTTCTTGTAATAAGTGGCAAGCAAGGATATTGAGTTCCACTGGTGTCAGAAGAGGAAGCAGCGACAGTATTCCAGGCGCGGGTGGGCGCAGTCGGTGCTTTATTAGGCATGCACTTGGATGTAAACACAGAAAGGGCACCTTCCAGTTTACCCATTTCCAGAGCCATCATATTGGAAATGGAGAGAACACTGATGAGCTCCTTTTGAATCCTGATCTGCTGATCTTTAGTGGCTCGGCATGATGGATCAGTTATAATTGCCATTGCGGCCTGGACCTTCTCAGCCAGCTGTTTGACATATCCAGTAGTGTCACATTCAGGTATTAGGGGTGTCTCATAATCTGGGTTAATAGCGGACACTTGGGCAGGGTCATTTTTGGGAAGCACTTCATCTTCTTCGACATCAGAATCAGGAGTTTGATATGGCGAGCCAGGTGGTGTTCGCTTCATTGTAGATTAAGGTTAACGAAATAATTGTTTACTTTAGTATTTGACTAACCAAGACACTTGGAGAATAGTTTTAGCACTAAAACTGGTTAGAAACACTCCTTGTTTAATTTTTTGTTTGAGTTTGTAAATTTAGGCACTAAAATTTGTTATAAACCATTAATTTAACAAGAGAAAAACAAAAACACAACAGCTGTCATTGACATATTATTGTCACCTTGTTATATTATACATAACATCTTACTGAAACATCTACCGCAGAAAGCAATAATTTTCATCACAAAGCTGTTCAATGCCTGCCTCATCACCGGACACTTCCCTCAGATCTGGAAAACGGCAACCGTGCTGCCCTTCTCGAAGCCTAACAAAGACAAGAGGCAGCCGACGAACTACCGGCCGATAAGTTTATTATCCACACTGAGCAAGGTATTTGAACAGGTGATTCTCAACAGACTTTTACCACATCACGAAGACACATTGCCAGACGAGCAGTTCGGATTCAGGAAAAGGCATTCCACTACCCACCAGCTCTCCCGAGTAGCGGAATTCATCGCCAGAAGATTCAACGAACATCGCTTCACCGCCGCTGCGCTGATAGACTTGGAGAAGGCATTTGACACCGTTTGGATCAGAGGGCTACTGCACAAGTTGCACATACTCAACACGCCCATATACCTAACGAGAGTGATACAAGAATACCTAAAGAACAGATCCTTCAGAGTCTTTATCAGAAACGCGCTCTCAACACTACGTGAGATTCCAAAAGGCGTGCCACAAGGGAGTCTACTGGGACCTCATCTTTTCAACATCTTCACACATGATATCCCCCGAGACGAGAGATGCAACTTATCCATATACGCAGACGACGTCAAACTTTAAGTTTCCTCGCTGAAAGCAGACATGGCGGCCATATACCTACAGAGGGCGCTCGACGCTCTAGTAGAGTTCTACAAGAAATGGCGACTCAAATTAAATGAGGCAAAGACCGAAGTGATAATGTACACGAGGAAACAAAAAAGAAGAACACCAGACGTCAACATCGAAATGGGAGGACACGTCCTAGAATGGAAAGATGAAGTTGTTTACCTGGGCCTGACAATGGACTCACGTCTCAATTGGAAATCTCACATAGCCAAGATACACGCAAGAGCCAGAAAGGCAGTCGGCGCGATGAAGCCCATCTTCAACAGACGAAGTCCGCTGCGTCCCAGAACCAAGCTCCTGATCTACTACTCGCTCATCCGACCGGTACTGACATATGCTATTCCCGTGTGGAGTAGTATTTCTCATACTGCACATATGAAACTACAGACGCTACAAAATCTCTGCATTAAAATCGCATACAACACTAGAATCAGAACGAATCTAAAAAGACTACATGCCAGAGAATACATACCGACATTAATTGAATACACGCACAGACTGACAGACCGATTTTACAAATCTCTGAGACATAGCAAAAATAGACTTATCAAGGAAATCGGTCAATACAATGCACCCAGTGACTTTACTTTCAGATATACACACAGACTACCCAAACATATCCTGATGGACCTGAACCACATCTGGTATGAACCAGATTCAGACGCGGACGACTGAGCGAGCAGTAGGTATTCCTAAACACCAGACCCCCCCCCCAAAACTTATGTTTACATATCTATGTATATATCTATTTAATATTGTATAATATGTATGTTTATTATAAATTTCCCATATAGTATGTACATATATCTCACATAAAAACAGACACTCACACCCCTCACCACACAATGCAGGATTTCATATATTGAAATCACTGAAGGCCGACAAGTTTCATGTTGACTTTCGGCCGACTCTTCCCGGATGAGGTTTTTCATGGTTTCCTCATTCCCGAAGGCAAATGCGGAAGAGATCCAAATAATAAGGACATGACCGACTCCTTCCCACTCCCAACATAACACAAACAGACACGTATGTATACAAGGGCGCCTGCCAGTGCCGCAGCTGCTTGATGATGATGGAGCCTAGCAATACATGCAATTTTCGTAGGGTTTTTAGATAACAATTTTTCCATACCGATGAAATACAAGGCCTTTAAGTCTATAATAGCCAGGTAACATTTTAAAATACCCACATGAGGTAAAAATTGCAAGGCGCATATGACGCCGTTCTATTTATAAAGAACATTAACTTTAAATTCAGTAAATTTAAATGATTCATCTCTTCAAGAAACATAAGAATCTAGTAAATCAAAAAAAAAAAAAAATCTGTTTTTCTTTTGAAATATATCCACTACTTCATTCGCATCAATTTCTATCCCATAGTGAATATTCACGAGAGCCAAGCCGTTCAGTCTGTTTTCACTCGTTGTGTTCCGTAAGTAGTTTATAAGTCTCCATAGGCTTGAAAAAGTCCTTTCTGGTGTAGCGGTGGAAACAGGTACGGTAGCCAATATTTGTGACATCGTGTAAATATTTGGATATAATTTTAAATCTCACTTATATAAGCATTCCAAAGCAGAATTTGGAGTAGGGGAGGTGATAGTCATATGGCTGATTTCCACACTTCAAGTTCTGCTTTGAAGAACAGATGTACTTCTTTCAGGTAGCACCGCCGAATACATAAAAGTTGCGTCTTCAATTTCAGAATTGGCCGCAAAATTTGAAGGTAACACACCAGATAATGCCAATGCTACTTTACGGTGTTTCACAAACTTCTCGATTAATTGTTGAATTGTGTGCTCTAGAAATGGGATCAAAAAATTTATTTTGTAATACGTGCATATATCCGACGCAGGAGTGTTAGAGCGATTCAGTTGCCTTCCAACGATACGTGGCATTTGCAGTACACCACCATTTTCTTCGAGCATCACCTTTGCTTCTTCATACAGATGAAGGTACTCTTCGTCAACTTTATTTCTCAAAAGATGCAAAGTATTAATAACATCATCCACGTTGTTGTTATGAGGTCGGTGTTAACTGCTTGCAGTTGTTTTAGTTGTTCTGCTTGTTTTGTTTATTTGAAAATATACTAAGGTTACCGAATGCGATCGGATAATCGAGGACGGCGAGGGCGAATCCAAAATAGTGTAATAATTAGTAGTAAAATAAGTTATGCCGCTCATCTCTCCTTATTTTAATATTATTGATGTTAATAAATATCTTAAATTTTCGGGGGGTTCGAACCCCCAAAACCTTCCCCCCCTGGCTACGCCCATGACAGATTTCCTTTGTATCAGGCGAAACTGCAGGTAAAACTAAAATAACTGTGGGTTGGAAAAGAAATCATAGCTTTGCCTTATTACAAAAACTGTAACCTTGGGTGATCATAACAAGGACCATGGGGGACCTTTACAGCAGTACTGCTTTTCATGTGACAATATTCCAGATTATGTAGTCGGGAATTGAATTTGTAGACTCCAAATAGAAATAACATTTGAATTGAAATCTATATTTTGAGACATTTTCCCATAAAATGTTTGAAACGGTACCATAGAATGTTATTGCATCTATTAATGGTAAATATGCATTTATTCCATCTCACGGATAAAACGGAACGTTCGTGTTGTCGAAGTTTGATGCACGGATAATACGGAATATTCCTTTTTTAGGTTGAGGTTAAACTACAAAAGTTGCATGTCATCATAATTTTAAAAAACATCCCAGGTTTTGAAGCAGGGTTTCATCAAAGCAGGGTTTGTGTAATTATGATTGATTGTCTATGAAATAAAAACGGTAAATATAAAATGGTGTTACCGCGTAATTGATTAAAAAAAAATTAAAATGTTTGTTTATACCTGTACGAGTATAGATATGTGCACGTGTGTATAATATGTAAGTGTGCACCGTATACGTTGTGCTTGCATGCACACATATTGAAAAAAAAAAGTTATGTACGTTTGCTTATATCTGTATAGATGTGTGCACCTACGTATATAGTGTGCGCTTGCATGCACACATATTGAGAAAAAATTATGTACATTTTTATAACCTAATGCTAATTTACTTCTTTTACCCTTTCTATTTTCTAATTTTTATTATAATGTTTTCAATTTTTAGCATCATTTATACTAAATCCATATGTTTACACTAGACTTCATATTTCATACAAAGTAACAATACTCCATTGGTCACCATGAAACAGGCAGCAGCCTAGTATGGTGATCTAATATATCCACTCTATGTAAATGTCTTAATTATTTATCATGTGTTTTATAAATGAATATTTTTTGGATGTTTTTTTGTCCCCCGCGACATAAATACTCACTTTTCGTGATAATAAAGCTAAATCTGTTTGAATAAAAATATTCCGTATTTTAACGAGTAAGCGGTAGCATTTAAATTTGGGAGGTGGGATTGGGTACCGCCGCCCCGGGAACCTTTATTGGATAACCAACACCTCTGCCATAGGTCACACCAAGTGGTTCGCTACGTTTGGTGATTTAGCAGGGGTGCCCGGGTTCATGGGGTGAGGTTTGTCTAGGTATTGGAGGCGGATGACCAGGACACACTGAACCTCAGATTCTCCTACCCACCCCTCAAACCCATTCAAGAACTCTCCTCTCCTTCCTTTCTTCAAAAAACCCACCACACAGCATCCCCAAAGATGACATAAGCCCTGAGGGAAATTATTTTCCTCCGGGCCTCCTGTGTGGAGCTCATGTAAAAAAAAGCATAAATAATGTATTATAATAATACACCATGAAAATATTCCATTTATTATCTAAAGTGCTTGTTGAGCACATAAACCACAATAAAATGTGCACTATCAGATTAGAAAAGTAAACAATATGCAATAATTGAAAATATTTTAGCTTACATTTTGTACGTGCGAGTTTGCTTTCTAGGAGGTAAAGGTAAAAATAAACAGTTCCCGCCGATATAAATTAGGCGATATTTATAACGGATACAGTAAAGGTATAATTACTAACCCATGTAAGGTTTCCCACATATAACTGGTGACGCCTGCCAATGTGTCCGTGGTGACCATGACCAGAATTATTGTGATAACTTCCTCCGCCATTTGTTTCCTCTGACGGGCGACGTTGAGTGGCCGGTTGATTTCCATTATCTCCGTCTTCTGGTTTTACTAACACATCGTCGTATAAGTCTACATCTTCCCCGCCAAATTCGTCCTGGAACACAACCATTGTATAAAGCTTTCCCGTACATCGTCACAAATTAAAAACAGCATAAATAAATGTTAATTTACACAAACATCCGGCATTGGCGTAAAGCATGTCAAATTAACATTCCCGCGGGGTCACTTTGAATACGATGAAAACGCATTCAATTATGGTTTCAAGTCAAAATTGGAATGATTTCAAAGGAGTAATTGTTTTAGTTAACGAAATATGGTAACAAAATGCATAAATAATACATACTACCTGTGCAAAATCAGTTTTAACGTCGTCGGCGTATAAATCTATATCTACCCCGTCCGCCATTTTCAACAACATATGAAAACGACGAGCTAGAAAACTTTTGGCAAGGCCAAGATCATAGATTTATAGATATGCAAGATGGCATACGTACGGAATGCTTAGATATTATTCAAATAGTGTTGGGCACAATCGAAACATTTGGTAATCGAAAAATTCTTCCATTCATCCGAATGATCGAATAATGTTTCGAAATAATTGCTGAAAGTCCGCGGGAGCAAAAGCTTCGGTCAGAGGCAATAAAATATCATGAGTTTTTTTTTGCTTGTAAAATTATGTTAGACTTCTCGCGCGCTAATTTAGAGTTCAAATAAAACTTAAAAAGATAATTATTGAACACTTTAACATAATAGTAACATGCCTGAGTCGTCCCACTGGATCGGTAGCGGCTACGGTCTAGCAGTCACTAGATACAATAACTAGCTACGCGGTCACTAGTTTCGATAAAATTACAAGTAGTGATTTTTGTATATGCGTTATTACTGTCAACTGTGATTGTTGGTGTTGGGTGTGATGCAGCGCCAGATCTACGAAATCTGGCGCCCTGTGCAGTAGGTACCGATGGCGCCCCCCCCCTACATTTTTATTTTGATTAAAATTTCGTTCACCCCAATTTTTTTTTTACACTAATTTCTCTAATAAAATGAAGACATATATTTTTTTATCGGTGCTGGAGAAATTGGAATAAAAATATTCCCAATGGAAACGAGCTTTTTTATGTCATTCTGCTCTTTAATTCTACGTTTTAGATTCTGCGAGCCTGAAAGTTTTTTTTAAAATTATTATTCTATTCATTGTAATCCACAGTACCTACTTTTATAACCTCTAACAACCAATAGAAATTTAGTTATAAATTTAAAAATCTAATAAGAATATAACCTCAAATTTGTACCTTGCATTTCCCCTGTGTTGAGCGAACAAACACCAAATTGAGCGAACAAACACTAAACACTGACATATGGTATCAACGGCTTACGAAAGACGATTACAGTGACACCGTAAAATAACAAATCCAACATCCAAGAAATCTAATAGATATTAATTATACAATTAACGAACTTCAAATAACTGTCAACACGTTCAACCTGCAAATCCTGCAAACTTTTGTTAATGGAATTTACTGAAGATTTCATAAGAAAATGGTCTTTAGCTACCTTCTCCTAGAGACTTAAATAGTACAAAATAAAACAATAGCGAGCGTACGGACAACACACTAACAAAAATTGTCAGCATTTTGAAAGGCGCAAGTCGGTTTGTTTGATTTACAGGAACAAATTAACTGCGCCGTGATTGGTTATTGAATTTGGATCGCACCCATTCGTCGTAAAGGATATATGGAAAAATAGATCTTACGTTTAAACTAAATATATGGAATTTGTAAAAAAATTCTGTAACTGACTATAAATTCGTAAGCCGTTGATTTCAACCTGATGCATGCGCATTCTGCTTCTTTGGAAAGTGTTGCTAGAGCGTAATAATTATTTCGTACTATGGGTAATTTTTAAACGATTCAGGGAATATTATAACTAAATTTTAATTCAATATTTATTTTCTCACGGCGCCCCTTCGGAGTTGGCGCCAGGTTTTTGCACGTTTTTGAACGTATGGCAGATCCGGCGCTGGTGTGATGTGAGTAGTTTGAGCGAGATGGCAGATCAAAAATTTCCGAGTAAGCGGGAGTGGGTGACACGAATAAATCCGAAGTAATCCAAACGCGCAGGTGCCATTCATACGTAAGACTATAGACATAAGACATAGATAATAAAATAGAGTGATCTATTTTTCGTTGTTAGTTTGATGCTAGGTCCACACCGAAGCCAACCTTCCAACTCCGAACTAAGTTCGGAGTTGGAAGGTTGGCCGGTCGTGTGGTGGCTGCGTCCAACCCTCCAACCCCGAATTCCGAACTCCAAAATGGCGGACATGGAACAGCTGTAGCTACGTTGTATCTTATCAGGTTGCCTATAATTATTACGTACGTATTATTATGTACTTATATACACGACGTGTTTTCAAAGAATTGTTATACCACTCTCCGTAATAATATCGTCATTTTAGTAGTACGTGGCACGTTTCTTGATCGCCTGCCGTTCGCAGACGGATGTGTGGACAACTGCGGCAGGCTGGTTTGTGTGAGTTGGCCGTCGGGATCGCCTCGAAGGCGATCCCAGGCCAACTCGAACTCCAACCTTCCAACTCGAACTTCCAACGCACGAACACCCCTCCACACGATCGTCCAAACGTTTGAAGTTGGAACGTTGGCCGCAGTGTGGGCTTACCATGACACATTATCGGATCTACCGGATCTGCCCTGATGATGGACACTGCAACGCTGTCCGAAACGTCGGCTATAGTAGGAGGTAGCGCAATACGGCATAACACCCCAAAAACTAACAACGAAAATGCTTTTGGCCGTGAAAATCTAAAAACTTATCAGAGTGATCTCTGTTTGTAAATATTTTCAACGACTCCCGATACTAATATCTACAGTCTGTATGTCGGACGAATATCTACAGCTCATATGTTGGACAAATATCTATGAACTTCAGAGTGAAGACAAATATCTACAGAGCTAAGGTAAATATCTATGACGGTCCCAGTGGTGACGAATATCTATGGAGCGTAGGTTTTTTTTTTTTTTTTTAAATTTTTCTTTATTCATTAAATACAAAAATTGGGGTAACATTACTGGATTTTTCAACCACCATGCTAGGCTGCTGCCCGTGTTATAGTGGTCGATGGTGCCCGTGTTATGGTGGTCGAGGTGGGACTAATATCTACAGAGGGCAGCTGAGCCCCTAATCTAACCTAACATAACCTAACCAACCTAACCCAACCTCTGCCAGTGCTGTAGACATTCGTCGACATCACCTGTTCCGTAGATATTAGTCAGCATTTTGAGCTGTAGATATTCGTCCTCACTTTGGTTCTCATAGATATCAGTCCAATTTTTTCAGATTTTGGAATTCCTGTAGATATTAGTAGACGCCCCCTTTTCAACGGCTTTCTTTTAAAATTGTAAGTAAAATAATTAAGTTTGTTTTAGTTCGTCGTTGTACTTGTGTATAATATTGTATATACCTGCAATCAAATTAACTTTTAAATACGCCTGTATTATTCATTTTATTAAAATAATAGTTTCATAGTAAACACTAATTTATCGTAAATACATTTAATGCAGTCAGTCCTAAGCCTGAATAAAGTATGAAGGTATGAAGGTGCTTTATTTATTTCTTTTTTCGTTTATTTAATAAATAAGTAATGTGTTTAATAATTTTTTTAAATATTTATTTAGGAATTACCAACATAAAAAATAAGCCAAGTGTTCCGATAAAATTTATGGGTTCGCAAAGTGTTCCATTGCAGAAAAAGTTTGGGAAACCCTGCGTAGCAGAATGAAAATATCTAGTTACAAAAATCACCTGTTAAGAAAGAGGTGACGCCGACCAAGTCACTGGTTTCGTTACGTTTCTTGAAAATCACACACAAAAAGACACGCGTCTAGTAGCGGCACCGAATCAACAAAATCCGGCGACCCTGCGCAGAAATTTAAAGTTCACTACGGTATTATATGGTTTGCAGCGCCGCCATTGTGGGAACTTTCTGCGCAGTATCTCCGGTTTTTGTCGATTCGCTACAGACACCGATCAAGTGGGATGATGGGCTTTATCAGTCTCAGTGCAGTCTGATATTATTTTTATAATACTTATCAATAAATCCGATTTAATTGAGACTGAGGAACACGATCCTTGTTAAAAAAATCAAAACCTTTAAAAAATAACTGCATTGCCTATCCAATTCACTTCATTAGCGATTGCTTTTATCTTGTACCCCTTAGAGCTATAAGTTTTTATTTCTTACATTAGCTCCGCATAGTAGGCATGAGGTAAAACAATCCCTCAGGGCCTATCCTATGTCATCTTTGGATGAGAGGAGATGGAGAGGAAGTTCTGGGAAGAAAAAAGTATGAGGGATGATAGAAATCTGGGGATCAATGTGTTCAGGAGCGACCGTATGAATCCCTCCCTCCCACTACGGCACAAGGCGATGGGCCGAGAGAGTAAGGCTGGAGAGGTCAAAAGACCTCCCTCAACCAGTTTTTCTCGATCCGGCCGCCAGGCCGTAGTTGGGCAGAGCATCCGCCACCAAGTCCTACACAAACCTCACCCCATGAATCCGGTCACTCCGGTTGGGGTGACCTGTGGCAGAAAAATGGTTCCCGGGACGGCGGTACCCATACCCGCCTTTCAAATTGAAAATATGGGAAAAATAAAAAAATCCAAATTATTTTTCATGGTTTTATTTCACTTTGAACATATAAATCACCAGTTTATTTTTATCATACATAAAAATATGCTTGAAATGCCAATAACATAATATTATATCCATAATAATATTACAATAACCACTGTTTTATCATAATAACGAAAAAATCCTTGTCAGATTTATGTTAATAATATCATAATATATATAAAGGTAATATTATTTCTTATGCAGTCATACCCAGGGCTACGGTTAGCCCTCGCAACCTCCAGTTATATGTAATAATGTATACTTAAATTAAATAACATGCAAATATGCCTTAACAATCCAACACCCCCACTATTTTTTTTGTTTTTTTTTCGTAACTTTCAATCTCTAGTCTTTATTTTATAAATTAATTCTTTAAAAAGGAGTCTTTATAATAACAATTTTTCAATTTGAGATGCTTCTACTTCACGAGTTTTCACAAAGTTTCAGCAAATATTTATAGCTTTGAATTTTTAAATACATTTTTCAACAGAAATCGCATGTACAAAAATACGTTTCTTGTATGCAAAATATCTGTATAACGGACCGAATTTTGTAGGGTATCTATATATGGAAAGTTAACAAGGACACGCTACAAAGGCTTTAAATATACTATTAAACGGGCTGCTAACAATTGTATCAAATACTAATAAAAATAACACTCAATGAAAACTCGAATAAGAAATTATTCAATCAATATTTTCATCTCTAGTTTGTCACTGTTTTTTTACTCCGCCAGATGGCATTGCTCGATGAGTTTTTTTCAAGTATGGCAACATTTTTTTTTCAAATGGGAAAAACACAAAAACAATATAATAAATATAATTCTTTTGGAGGTATGTAAGCAGAACGTTTGTAATATTTACCATAATATGCAAAATTATATTATTAGATCATGAAAGATGTTCTTTTAATTGAAAATGTCTTAATATTTAGCATTTATGATAAATATGGTTAAAAAGTATCAGTTTATGCATATTTTTCCTAGCAAACAAATTTAATATATTTTTAATAAAATCCTCAGCTACATTTTTGTTGTGTAAACTGGTAATTCATTCATTTCAATTCTTAAATATATGTACTTTCATGATATACATTATTAAACCTTAGTTTTAAATTTACAAAACATTGAATATTATAAACTATTTTTTAACAAAGAAAGTGATAATACAATAATTAATATCCACACAGAGTGTAATATTTGTGTATAATATGAGGCTTTAAAAATAGGCGATAAAAATATAATAAATCGTGATAGAAAAGTCTATTGAAAAAGTCGTGTTGCTTTGAAATAAAAAATAATAATTTGTTTCATAAGTATCTATGAACTTTTTATTTTGATCAAATGGAATGGCAATACACAATCTGACCAGATCTGAATAGCCAGGTACTTTCCCAACTCAATCTTCCCTAAATCCTTCCCCTCTCCATTATCTTCAACCTCCAGATATTGGGACTCTTGTGCGCTATTCACTGCGTCACTGCGGATGCCTGCTTTTCGATGGATGGAAGGATGAAATCTCCGAAAACGTTTATAAGTATATACAAAGTGAGTTTGGCAGATATGAAACTACGAAGTGACCAGAAAGATAGAAATAATATTGTGCAAGAAAAGAAAAAAAAGCAGAAAATTATATTGCGTTATTGTACTTATACATTTTGAGCATTGTAAGTCAATTTCATAAAAAAGTAATCATTTTTTACATTGACGTATATTTAAATAAAAAAAATGATATAAGCGTTCTAAGTACTTACCTAACATAACAAATAAATAATATAAATCTTAAATAATAACAGTGATAATTACAATTCTAGACTCGATGGTTTCACTAAAAACATATAATGATAGAGGGATATTACAACTGACGTAAGTAGCTTGATGTCTATGGTTCCGGGCATTGGTCTGGAGTATATTTAGTAATATTTTTACCATCGTAGATTCACAATGTTTTTTTTTATAGTTAATTAGCCATAAAACGGTAATCTTACTAATATTGTAAACGCGAAACCTTGTATGGATGTACGTGTGTTTGTTACCCTTTCACGCAAAAACTACTGAATGGGTTTTAATGAAACTTTACAATAATATAGCTCATACATCAGAAAAACATATAGGGTACAATCTAAAAAGCTAGCTAGGAAGGGGACGCGGAAGGAGAACGGGGACGCACGGGAAAGATGATTCAGGAAGAAACAATGTATCAAACTGATTGATCAGTTTCGTAAGATTTGTAAAATAAAATATTGTAAAATTAAAACTGCATAAACATATTTAAAAAAAAAAAAACTTTGAATATGGCATTGCAACGCATGCTGGGAACCAGCTAGTATAAAATAAAAGTACTTCTATAAATTGCAAATGCGAAAATTAAAAAAAAATCATTTCTGGAAAGTTGGTACCTACTAAAAATATGCAGCAGCCTCTATGAAATGTATATATATCAAAGCAATGTTTTTTATAGTTTAATATTTTTTAGACATTTTTCTCTCGTAAAGGTACTGACATATTTCTAAAATCTTATACTTTTGATTAAAAATGTAATTGACCCTTAAAAATATAAAGATATGATATATCCTAAATATCTTCCCTTCTTCTCGTTATAAAAAGGCTTACAGAGAAAATAATTTGAAAATACCAAAAATTATTTTAGAGTTGGACAAAAAATTGTGTACGAATTTGTAGTAATTAAAACATGAAGTATTTAAAAAGATGTTTACAGAAACAAATCAGAGATGTCTCTTTAATGGAATAAAAAATTGAAGAATGTTGGTTTATGGTAGAAAGGAAGGGACGGATTTATCGGTAATCTGAATGTAACCAATTTTACGCTTTTTAGAACTGTTTATTATGTTATTAGGAATATTCGTACATTATAGTAGTTTTATGTTATATCTGAGATATTTAATGGCGTTAGGTGAAAGAATGGCTCAAAATACAAAACATCTTCAGCCATGTAAAAAGAGGAGATAATTTTTAAATGGTTAAATCCGCCCTCCAGAAAATAGATTCTACAATTTTTTAAGTGATAATGGTCCAGAAGATTTATCTTAAAACCACAAAGATTTGAAGACAAAAGACTCACATTTATATATTTCACAAAAATATTGATTTATTGAAAGATATATTCTATTATTTTATTTTATTATTTTGAACTCAAATTAGCCGATTTATTGTCAGGATAATTTTTGAGGGTGAATAAGTACCTAGGTACTGCAATACAGTGTTTTGGAATTATCCAGCTTATGATATATAAAAAAAATAGTGCAGTTTCTCTGAGTAACCTAGTAGAACTCAGCTTAAGTGAGTTCTAACATATTGTCCAACCACGGAGATCGTTCCTAATCAAACAAGAAACACACTTATCTTTGATACATACTAAAGAATTCTTTACATTTTTTATGTCATTATTAAAAATACACATTGGCAAATAGAAAGTTTCAACTACACATTATTTACAAAATTACTTGAAAATTAATTTTTATATAATAATATATCGAACAAAGCATTTTTTGTTGGAAATAATGAATTAACAAAATAAAGATACAATCACAGACTCACATTTGGTTAAAGATAATAATTTAAGAAGCTTAGCACAATAAATAAAGAGAGTAATACACACGCATCACATTAGTGATATAAATATATTAATTTTCCAATATAAAACTAAATGCATGTTTATATTTACAACAGTTATATTTTCATTAAGATGTTTAATTATGAGCAGCTTGGTGCAAAAGTACATTCAGTGCAAGAATTTTCGAAGTTTTCTTTTTTCGCTCTTAGCAAATACAGCAGAACGCTCAATATCTCCAAGTTCTTTTAAATAAATTGATGTCGATTCAACTTCATACCTGTCCACAAATATTTAATCATGAGGCAAAGTTTCCCGGAAACATTCCCCTCAAAAGTCTTCTATGACACTCTAAAAGTCAACAATAGGTGTTTGAAACGTTAGAATTATGTAGAAGGACATTAACCTTTCTCTATATGTGTTTTTGAAGGACTGTCTACATTGAATTTTTATGAAAATTGATGTGGAATTATTAGAACACTATTCCGGGGTTTTAATCCTTCTGAATCAGTTTTTCAAAAGAATAAGAATTTTTACTTGAACATGTCCAATTAGTCAACATTGGCCATTTGAGACATGATATGTTTTTGAATGATAGATTTTTTAATTGAACGAATGTAAATTTAGTTGACACCCCAACAGCCAATATTAGGTGTGTGGGTCACTGAAAACTTAAAAACTGAAAATCTTGAAGGATTTCAACCCATCTGAATCTGTTATTAATGTTGGATGTCCAATTAACAATTATTTGACGGTCCTTTACACAGTCCACGTAAGGTGTTTGAGACAATAACAACTAACTTTAACCCATTTTAATATTAAAAAAGAAATAAGCGTTTTTACTTGAATTGGTTGACAGTCCATTCTATATATACGTAGCATTCAATATTAGATGTTCGAGACAGTGGAAACTGACTAAAAGGACAACAACTCCTTTAAATCTGTATTTTTCGTTGGACTAAGCAATTTTACTTGAACGAATGAACATGTAGTTGAAATCCCAAGAGCAAATATTAGGTTTTTTTTACAATGAAGACCTTGAAGGACGTTAACTGAAACTGTTTTTAAGGACTGATCATTTTGAATTAGGTCTGTGCAACAGTGGAGAATATCGTGAAGAACTTTTGCACTTCTGAATCAATTTTATTGAAGAATTAAACATTTTAACTATAACGTACGTCAATTCATTACACTTGTTCGATTAGTGCTATTCTTCAATATGTAGAAATACACAAAATCAAGTCTAATGATTTAGCAACTGCAATTATCCTTAACTAACCTCGTTTCTTCTACTTCACAACAAGCACAGATCGAAAACGTCATTTTATAATGTTGGCCGCTGCAACTTGAGCGATCGAATCTAAAAGATATCTTTGCGTAAGCAAGAAACAGTTTCTTCCTTTCAAGAGGGCTTACATGATAATAAAAGCAAATAAGTCATATGGATCTTATAGTTCTGTGACCATCTTAATTTTATAACCATTGCTGTATTTCTAACAAATAATAGAAGAACACGATGAATCTATAATGAAAAAAACAACAAAAAACAAAAAAATCATCCATTAGTAGTATTTTTATAAATATTTTGAGTAGTATAGGTACAAACGTTGATGCAATATGAGATAATTTTCAAATATATATATATATTTCTTTTATATTATTCATACTCTGAAAGCCATGACTCCAGTTACAATACTGTAATTAAAGCTTTTGGCATAATGTATCCAAAATAAAGTGTTATTTATTTGAAAAACTGTTATCTTATTATATCATCTAATCATTGATAAAAAAATATGTGATACGTTTTTCTTGCCAGTCGCATAATAACTTTATAGACTCTTAGAGTGTCGACAGCGGCTACGATGAAAGACTTCACTACTACTTCTTTCCTACTTTCAACGGGAGGCAAGAAGATGGCTTCATCTTTTAAAATACCTCTGGGCTCAACCATTGGCAAGTTTCGCTAAAGCTTCCCACGTTTCTCTAATAAATGTTTAAGTTTGAGTCAAAAAGATTAGACGATCCAACTGTGTTGATTTGTCTCTTCACCTGAAAAAGAAAAGAAAAGAAATCAATGCGACACAAATTCTACAAAAAAGTTGAATAAAGAAGAACATAAGAAAAATGACGTGAAAAGTGAAGGAGTTTTCATGACAAAAGTATGGCAAATCTTCCCTTAAATTTCAAAAACAGAAATGTGTTTTTTCATCATTTTAAAATTCAAATGGACTGCGATGTACGATGTCTTGAGAGACGGAGCGTTATTACAATCACAACGTGAATTCGAGACAGTAAAAATTTGTACTGAAATTGTGCTTGAGCTATTTGACATTCAAAATGTTTTGTTGAATAATGATGTCCTCAAGCGTGAGATTCTGGCACGAAAAGGTTTATTGGTGCCAGAGTTTCACTGCATATTTTGTGGTCAGAAGCTAGAAGCCTCAAGTCATTCTCATCTCCGCCAGCGTCCGTCTGCAGCTAATTAGTTTTCACTCTTTTTTAGTTACTGATTAAAACTCATTATAATCTATTAAATATCATTATAAGTATCCCAACCTGCCATTCAAGCAGCTCAGGCTCACGGGGTGCTCCACTCCTCCGGACCCGTTGGGCACGCCGTTCTGGACGCTCTCGGCCAGCGGGTACCACTGGGCCACGGGCTTGCGCGGGTTGTCCATCATTTCCAGCCAGTGGTCACGCCCCACGCCTATGTAGCTGGAACCGATGGCTGTGCAGCCCATCAGCTCATTGGAACCGATCCTAGAAGTGAATAATTTACGTTAATTGCAAATTAAAATATTAATGAAGGATTAACGACCTGAAAATAGCTTGAATATAGAAGAAAGAGTCAGGAGAGTAAGAGAAGAGGAGAAGAAGAGGAAAACAGAGGAGAAGAAGAGAAAAATAAGAAGATAAGAAGAGGAGAAGAAAAAGAGGAGAAGAAAAAGAGGAGAAGAAGATAAAAAGAAGAGAAGAAGAGGAGAAAGGGAGGAGGAGAAAACGAGAGACGGAGAGAAAAAGATAAGAATAACGGTAACAACAGGCATTCTAAAGTGGTCGTAGACGGTCTAAACCCCAAACAAGCCAGACCGCTGCACGAATATAAACTCATTCTCTTTGAAGAAGTCAGCAGGCAGTGGCGGACTAAGCCCGTCAGAGGCCCGGGGCGGCAAAAGCAAATGAGGCCCCCCCCCCCCCTAGTATAAAAAGTTTATGTAATTTTGCAAGATTTTGTTCAGTTCACACGGGCCTCTGGTCTTGGGGGGCCTCACTGTAAAAAATGATTTTTTTTGTATTTCATTTTCTAAAAAATGCATTTGTTAATAATGCTATCACCTAATGTTTTAAGGAAATTCTAAAAAAATTCATGAAATTTTTAAACCGTTTGTATGTTGGAAAAAAAAAGCTTTCAACGTATTTTTCTTGAAACTACGTTTTTCTACCTGGTTGACGACATATTAGAAAAACTATAGATCCGATTTGCATGCACTAAGTCTTAAACTGTTATATACAGTCACTATGGCACCACATAGGGATTTTTTTTAAAAAGGGCATCCGGGTTTCTAATTTTGCGACCTCCTATTTTTTTTTTAAGAACGCTGAAAATTTTCCATAAAAATTCGAATATAACATTTGCTGGCCCGCCATTTTTTATTTTTTTTAGATATGAAAATTCCCCGCCGCGATACCGGATTTTCGAACAGTTTAAGAGTTTGTACATGCAAATGAAAATGCAAATGCAATAAAAATATATACAGGCGGATGTATAGTTTTTTTTAATATGTTGTCAACCACGTTAAAAAACGAGTTAAAAAAATTTCAAGAAAAACGCATTCAAAGTTTTGCTGAAGAATAATTCAATATACGCAGTTTCAAACGGTTTCATATAAAATGCAGTAAAAAAAACATTTGGTGAGAGCATTTCTAACTTCGGAAAAAATTAAAAAAAAAAAATTGTAAACATTTTTTTTTGCCTTAAGGCACCGTATCCCCGCTGAAAGAGAAGAAAATGCAGAGATATGTGATTACGAATGTTGGAGAGAGTTCGCTAATATTTAAAACAGTAAAATTGAAGCGAAAATTGTGAAAATGTTTCATAAAACACGACTCGTTGAAAATAGAGAAAAAATCTGTTGGGGGCAATTTAAAATAGCATTTAAAGAAACACTGTGAATTTTTCCATACATATTAACTTGTAAAATAACTGAATACCTAGGCTAGGCCCACTGCCCAGGGGCCCCGCATCGATCGGGCAGGGGCCCCGAGACGTGCATTGCCTAGGGGCCCCGACAAGTTTAAGCCGGCCTTAACAGGGCTTTATTGTCCATTAGCCGGTGTAGGCCTCTGCCTAGGGGCCCACATTGTTCAGGGGCCCCTAAGGTAAAGGGGCCCCGAGGCGTGCATTTCCTATGGGATCAGACATGTTCAATACCGCCCTGACTATGACCCTGCGTAGGGGATTGTTTCAAAATTGCCCCCTTTCATTTTTTTATGAACGATGCTATGAAATTTACCATAAAAAATGGAAAATGAAATTCATTATATTCCGTAATATACATAAGACGTACAGGCAACCTCCTAGGGGCCCTGCATTGGATATGGGCCCCTAGGGTCAAGGGCCCCAAGACGTGCATTGCCTAGGGGCCCCGACATGTTTAAGCCGGCCCTGGCAGGGCCCGATTGTCCATAAGGCAGTGTAAGCCACTGCCCAGGGGACTTTAATTGGGTAGGGGCCCCGAGACGTTGATTGCCTAGGGGCCCCGACATGTTTAAGCCAACCTTGACAGGGCCCAAATGTCCATAAGGCCCACATCAGGTAGGGGCCCCTAGGGGAAAAGGGCCCCGAGGCGTGCATTGCCCAGGGGCCCGACATGTTGAATCTGGCCCTGACTATGACCCTACGTAGGGATTGTTTTATAAATGGTCCCCTTCCATTTTATTTTTATTTTTATAAACGATGCCATGAAATTTACATTAAATATCTAAAAAAAACATATATTCCGTACTATCCATAAGACGTATAGGCAACTGCTTAGGGTCCCCACATTGGGTAGGTGCCCCTAGGGCAAAGGGGCCCCAAGAAATGCATCGCCTAGGGGCCCCGACATGTTTAAGCCGGCTCTGGCAGGGCCCTATTGTCCATAAGGCAGTGTAGGACACTGCCTAGGGGCCCCGAATCGGGTAGGGGCCCCGAGACGTGCATTGCCTAGGGGCCCCGACATGTTTAATCCGGCCATGACTATGACCCTACGTAGGGATTGTTTTATAGATGTCCCCGTTCTATTTTTTTTTTATGAAGGGTGAAAATCTACCATAAAAAACGAAAATAAAATTGATTAAAAAATAAAACGCATTCTAAGTTTTGCTGAAGGATAATTCAACATACAAACTGTTTCAAACGGTTTCACGTAAAATTTTGTATCTCGGTCAATTTTTCGAATTTATTTTTAATAAATTTGGTGGGAGCATTCTTAACAAGTGCATCAATCAAAAACTGAAATAATTTTATTTTTTTACAGTGTGTCTTAAAGCCTTGTTTAAAATTTGGTCAAGGGAACATGGAGGCGTTTGCGTTTGCGGGCCGCCCCCCCCGCCCCCCCTTAGTCCGCCACTGTCAGCAGGACTACTTATATGAAAGCCATCTCAGGAGACACGCATCTTTTGGAGGGTGGAAAGCATTCGGTGTTTAAAAAAACAGTTGTCGTTGCTAGTTTTGAAAAAAAAAAACAAATACTAAGTACGAAATTTTTTACCTGTCATAATCTATAACTTTAACCAGCAGACTGACTTCTTCCACGTTATCAGAGGGAACGTCAAACACCAGGGCTTCGTTGTACACAGGGCAGAGGGTATTCTTCTTAACAGTTGTTTTCTTTTTTTTGATCCTCTTGCCCTGGCAGATTAGGTACACCTTCACGTAAGGGTCTGAAATAAAAGAGAATGACAACTTTAGTACTATAACCCAAAGGTTTAGTCATTATATTAGGATATCAATTACGATGTTCCTCTTTGATATCGAAATTAGTGTTCACAAGTTCAGTATAATTTATGTCCCTTTTCGGTTCTTCGTCCTTATTGCTATGGTTGAAATCATTATTTTTTCTACTATCTAGTTTCATCATTTCCTCTCATTTCTCGAATTTTGCTGTAAATTTCCTTAGATATGAAACTTTTTGATCTGCAGGTTAAATTAATACAGAAGTAAGAAAGGATCCCTACTATTCGATTTTTTTAATTAAAAAAGTATTAAGAAACTTTGATAAATTCTAAGGATAAAGAAAATAATTTAATCCTTCTGGCATCTGTAAGCTTAAATGTAATGAACACGGCAAGAAATGTTCAAACAAGGTTGATTGATCACTTGAGGTGCCTAAAAAGAGTAGGTTTTTCAGAATTTGCAACCCACGCCTAATAGATAAAAATCAAGTCTTATATAATCATTAAAAATAAATAAAAACAATTTACTAAATAAATAATAAAGTTTATCAAATAGTCCCATTTTAAACATATTTTCCTTCCCCACACATAGTTTTACCCTATCTACATTAGGATCATCCCCTCCCCCCCCCAAAGTTGATGTTCTCTCTCTTTCTTCTATTTTACCTCTAAATAAGCTGTAATTGTGTAATTTATTTAATACGTTTTATACACCCCTGATGAAGTTTTAGGCCGAACCGAAACCGGTTGGTTAACTATATATAATAAAGTTGTATTCAAACAAAGTTATTTATTGTTATTATCGTATTAAGAAAGGGATAGTTTGAGCACTAAAGCGAAAAGAGAGAAGTAAGATATATAAAATATTATAAAGCTAAAATGGATGGATGAAGAAATTGGGTACTTCCCAGCGAGAAATGGTCAGAATAAATGAACATTATTTTATTTACGTGACGGTATTGTTCAAGTAAGGAGTGTGTGCCAGAACAACATTATCTCGATCTGACGTGGTGCTGTAAAAAAAATATTGATTCACTATTAGCAGATGATCAAATAACATTTTTCGAAGTCCTTTTTCCATATTTCGCCAGGACTTCATTACCCACCGTAAAAGTAACCTTATAAAATTTAGATCCTACGCAGTTTACGCACCATCTGGTGTTTACAAACACAGAAAAACACTTTAATTCACTAGAACCCTTTTAGAACAAGATTGCTCGTTCCGGCCGTTGTTCAACGTGTCGCTCATATACCTACACATACACAATACACAATGAATGAATGAATTTATTGTATTCTTGAAAATGGATTAGAATGGTTGAAACATGTCTCCTTTACTCAGTGATGTCGTACAGCGGTTTCCGCTCTTATATATTATTCAAAACCAAATTCCGGAAATTGATAAATGTCTTCATAAATAAATATTCACTTGCCCGCCGTGTTTTTGAACTATTTGCTAATTGAATTGTTTACTGTTTCTTTATATGGTAATAGCTGGTAACCGGCATGCGTTGCTGTGCAATTTAATAAAGAAATTCTTCTTCCGGCTCCCCTTCCTCTCCCGCGTCCCCTTCCCCTCTCGCGTTCCCACTCCTCCTCCACCTTCCCTCTCCTCACTCCACTCCCCCCCTTCCTCCGTCCCGCGAACCCCCCTCTCTAGTTCCCCTCCCCCCTCCCAGGTCCCCCTCTCCCCTCCCTGGTTCCCCTCCCCCCCGCGAACCCCCTCCCTACCCGAGTTCCCCTTCCTTCCTCCCGCATTCCATACAATCAGTCCCGGTACATTCAGTTTTCAAACAGCTCGCATGCCACCTATTGCAAATTTCATAATTCCAGAGCTCACCAGTAGTTTTATACAAACCTTGTCCTGACAATAACGAATACAAACAAAAAAAAAAATCCAATTTGGTGCAGTCGTTCGGAAGTTATGCGCGTACATACATATCGGCGATTCATATTTATTTATATAAATAGATAGATAGATATATAGATATAGATAGAATAGATATTAACTACGATGCCTGAAATAATATTTCCGGCAAATATATCAAAATCGTTTCCACGACAACGATTTGTTTTGCTTTTCTTCTGACGTTAGCAATAACTCGCTTTTGTTAGGAAAATTATTTGGCAGAAAACGTATAATAAATATAATATGTTACTATTTATAACTTCATTAACGCTTACCATCTTCGACCAAGTATACCCTAGACAAGCCCTCTCATAGTAATAATCAGAATAAAATAACGCCAGTAACAGTAATTTCGCAACAAAACTCTCCTTCCAATTCCGCCGTCTTGCATACAGAGTTCCCGGCAATATACAACTGACCGCCAAGTTATCCCTTTGTGTAATTCTGTCATACTAATACATCAATAGTTGTTCACGGATTGGCCGCATGAACAATATCCACAAGCCGTGCTGTATACAGTGGTTTTCAAAGTGGGGGCCACGAGACATTAATAAATTTAATTGGAAATTTTTTTTTTTTAACTTTATTTTGACAAGCGATTCAATTTCGGAGGCCAGTATGGGTACCGCCACCTCGGGAACCATTTATTGGATAACCAACGCCTCTGCCATAGGTCACCCCAAGTGATTCGCTACGTTTGGTGACTAAGCAGGGGTGCTCGGGTTAATGGAGTGATGTTTGTCCAGGTCTTGGCGGCAGATGCGTCTGCATTTTTTTCTGTTGGTTCGTAAGCTTAATGAGTTTATTAAAAAAACCAATCATCATTTGCTTGAAAACATTTACGAAAAAATACTTCGACTAAAAAGGTTGATCATTCCTAAAAAACAGCTGGTGGTGAATTTATGTAATTATAATTGTAATTTATGGAAATAATATAATTTATTTTATTACTAAAAGCGGGTCGCGCTTTAAAAAAGTTTGAAAACTCTTCCAAATTGTGATACTAGCCCTCTTTGTATGTATTAGTAGTCGAACACAGGCAGTGCGGTGATTTGATGACGTAGGAAACTTTGATGGCAACAAAAGTAATTCTGAAACATTATTACGTTTATGAAAACGCTGTCTAAAAGACATATGTAAGATCTATTTTTTTGTTGTAGTCAGATAGCTGACTACATTTTCAAAAATAAAGTCCGCGGTGTGTACTTTGTACAACATTCGCAAGTTAGATATTTTTGTGTTTGAAAAAATTAACTCCGGTGCGGACGGCTGGAACACAAATTGGTTTCGGTGTAGACCTTGTAGACCGATAAAAGGTACAACACAAAGCACTATGCGATCTAAACGGTGCAAAACAATGCAGGCACTTTTTCATAAATGGGCCGTGAGCCTGCTTTTGCTGGCTTCTGGGGTCATTTTGCATTTCACAGGGCGCGTCTAGAGATCAGAGATCAGCTCTTTTTTGACTGAGTGACTGCCGTCCGCGACAGTCGCTTTTGGAGACGCTCCGTTTTTCGCCCCCGAATCGCTCTGTCTGGCTTGTGTTCGCACAGCCAGACACCTGCTTCCCGCACCGGCGCCCGCGCCACCAACTGCCTTTATCAAGGCAACATAGAAGGACGACCTGGCCCCTCCGAGATATCACTCCAAGACCATCCCAATCCAGAAAAGAAAGAACAGAATCCCCGCCGTCCGGATGTTCCCCGGGCGGATGGAACCTGCCAACCCGGAGGATTCGCCGATCGAGATCCCCCCGGGAGCCCGCCAGTATAGACGGCAAACCAAGACGGGATCGATCCTATTTACGATCCCTGCCTCCCAGCCCCAGCTGAGCCACCCTGACCCGAGGACGCAGCCGGCTATCGCCCTGCCGCCCCCCGAGATGCCCGCGACCGGCCCAGCACCCGCACCCGGACCCAGCCGCCACGCAGTAGGCCCAGCTTCGGGCTACGTCCCACCCCCCAGACCCACGCTACCCCCCCAGGACATGGAGACGACCAGGCAGGAGGAAGGTTGGACGAGGCCGTCCAACCCCGTTAAGAGGCCCCTGTCACCTCAGGAACCCCGGGCGGTTGTTGTCGGCAACCGCTTCGGAAATCTCCGCGAGGTAAGCGAAGGCGGCGGCGCACCGCAACCAAAGCGCATCAATACTAATTCCTCTTTTTCTCCCGCAGGTACCAGCGGCCAGCCTGCCCGGAAAGATCGTGTCCCCCCGGTTGTGATGACCCTGGGGACTCTCACCCACGCCCAAATCACCTCGGCGGTACAGGGCCACATCGGGCATCCGAACTTCACGTTCCGCTACAACCGAGGCGGAACTGCAAATATCTTCGTGCGGAGCATGGCGGACCACCAAGCTCTAACAAACGGGCTGCGAGCGGAGGCACGAGGCTTCCATACATACACGGCGGAGGCCGAAAAACTGAAGAAAGCCGTTATCAAGGGCCTACCGAATGTTGACACGGAGGACATCGCGGCTGACCTCACTGAACAAGGCTTCCCCCCGGTGAAAGTCGTCAGGATGACTACAGCCTCGACCGAGTATCCCATTTACCTGGCCAACTTCGATAAGGAAGTGAATATGGGCCAGCTGAGAGCGGCAGTGAAGTACCTGTGCCACTGCAGAATACGCCTCCAGAAGCACAGGAGCAATCACCTCCAACATGGGACGCAGTGTTATCGCTGCCAAAACTTCGGGCACGGATCCCGAAACTGCGCCCACACCGCGAGGTGTGTGAAGTGCTTGGTGGAGCACGCCTCGGCTGAGTGCCCCAAGACCACCAGGGACGAGCCCGCCGCGTGCTGCAACTGCGGAGGCCCCCATCCCGCCAACTTCAGAGGCTGCCCGAAGAGGGTCGCCTACGTCGCCTCGCTCCAGCAGCACCAGCGACACCCCCAGCGCCAGGCCCCAGGAGCCAGCAGGCCACAGCCTCAAGCGCAGCAGGCGCCGAGGACAGATGGACGCACCTGGGCCAACGTAGCCGGCGGAAGGAGCGAGGAGCGACAGGAGGAACAGCCCCGCTCACAGCCCCGCACGCAGCCCCGCACGCAACAGCCCGCAGGAGAGGCTAGAAGCGATGCCCAACTGATGATGGCCCTGCTCGAGGGACTAGATCGCCTGCGACCGGAGCTGGCCGCAGCTTCCAGCGAAGCTGCGAGAGCCTGGATCCTTATGGGTCTCATCACGTCCACCATCAATGTCTGATCCCGAGATGGTGAACGTTCTCCTGTGGAATGCCCACAGCATCCGCTTCAAGACCGACGAACTGCTCGCTCTGACAAACAATACTGACATTGACATTTTTCTCATTACAGAGACCTTTTTAAAACCTGACATACCCCTGAGAGTGCCCGGCTTCGAAGTACATCGAGATGACCGACTGGAGGGCGCAGGTGGAGGCACCGCCATATTCGTTCGTCAAACCATCACATCTACAAGAATCCCTACTCCGAAGCTGAAGCATACTGAAGCCACAATTATCGAAGTCACCATAGAGGATAGAGCGCATACCATCATCGCCGCCTACTGCCCCAAACTTCTGGTAAGAGAAGATTTGGATAAATTACTTAATTTGCGCCCCATTGTTGTTTTAGGAGGAGACCTCAATGCCAAGCACAATTATTGGAACAACTACCGAGGCAACGCGAATGGGAAAACGCTCTTTTCACATATGCAGACGCACAACTACACGATAATGGCTCCGGACAAACCGACTCACTATCCAACATACGCAAAGTATCCAAGTACTCTAGATATCGTACTTGAGAAAAACGCCAAGACCATCTCGCCACTGCGTACGCTGGATGAGTTATCATCAGATCACCTGCCCGTGAGCTTCAGTATTGGAGGGACGACTTCAAGGAGCCCCAGAAAATGGCGAAATTACAAGGAGGCCGACTGGGAAGGATTCAAGAAAGAGATAAACGAACGAATATACCTATCGTCGGCAACCCTGCGCTCGAAGGAAGAAATCGACGAAGCCGCAAGCACTCTGACCGAAATCATCCAACTTGCACAAGACAACTACATACCATACAAAGACGAACAGACTTTTACGATCAAGCTTCCCGAGTATGTCCTATCGCTCATCAAGGAGAAAAATCGCCTGCGGCGCATCTACCATCAAACGCGCGACGGCTACTTCAAAACCGCCTACAACACCCTGCAGCGGGAGATCAAACAAGAAATCACCGATCTCAGACGCGAACTATGGACGAAGAAAGTTACGTCACTCACGCCCAAAGATAACAGCCTGTGGAAAATGGCGAAAGCACTGAGACACGAAGATAACACGATCCCCCCGCTTGAGAAGTTAGACGGCTCAGGGCTGGCACTTTCACTAGAAGAAAAGGCAAACGCGCTCGCCGACGGATTTGAGAGAGCCTACGCAGCCACGGACGGCTTATGTGACCCGGAAACGGATCGACTAGTAGATGAGTCTCTACAACATCTTGATCAAGCAGAGCAGACGGACACCGCCGACATACATTTCTGCACGCCGAGCGAAGTAGCCGTCATTATCAGGCGATTGAAGACAAATAAGGCACCGGGAAGCGATCAAATACATAACATCTTACTGAAACATCTACCGCAGAAAGCAATAATTTTCATCACAAAGCTGTTCAATGCCTGCCTCATCACCGGACACTTCCCCCAAATATGGAAAACGGCAACCGTGCTGCCCTTCTCGAAGCCTAACAAAGACAAGAGGCAGCCGACGAACTACCGGCCGATAAGTTTATTATCCACACTGAGCAAGGTATTTGAACAGGTGATTCTCAACAGACTTTTACCACATCACGAAGACACATTGCCAGACGAGCAGTTCGGATTCAGGAAAAGGCATTCCACTACCCACCAGCTCTCCCGAGTAGCGGAATTCATCGCAAGAAGATTCAACGAACATCGCTTCACCGCCGCTGCGCTGATAGACTTGGAAAAGGCATTTGACACCGTATGGATCAGAGGGCTACTGCACAAGTTGCACATACTCAACACGCCCATATACCTAACGAGAGTGATACAAGAATACCTAAAGAACAGATCCTTCAAAGTCTTTATCAGAAACGCGCTCTCAACACTACGTGAGATTCCAAAAGGCGTGCCACAAGGGAGTCTACTGGGACCTCATCTTTTCAACATCTTCACACATGATATCCCCCGAGACGAGAGATGCAACTTATCCATATACGCAGACGACGTCAAACTTTACGTTTCCTCGCTGAAAGCAGACATGGCGGCCATATACCTACAGAGGGCGCTCGACGCTCTAGTAGAGTTCTACAAGAAATGGCGACTCAAATTAAATGAGGCAAAGACCGAAGTGATAATGTACACGAGGAAACGAAAAAGAAGAACACCAGACGTCAACATCGAAATGGGAGGACACGTCCTAGAATGGAAAGATGAAGTTGTTTACCTGGGCCTGACAATGGACTCACGTCTCAATTGGAAATCTCACATAGCCAAGATACACGCAAGAGCCAGAAAGGCAGTCGGCGCGATGAAGCCCATCTTCAACAGACGAAGTCCGCTGCGTCCCAGAACCAAGCTCCTGATCTACTACTCGCTCATCCGACCGGTACTGACATATGCTATTCCCGTGTGGAGTAGTATTTCTCATACTGACCATTTGAAACTACAGACGCTACAAAATCTCTGCATTAAAATCGCATACAACACTAGAATCAGAACGAATCTAAAAAGACTACATGCCAGAGAATACATACCGACTTTATTTGAATACACGCACAGACTGACAGACCGATTTTACAAATCTCTGAGACATAGTAAAAATAGACTTATCAAGGAAATCGGTCAATACAATGCACCCAGTGACTTTACTTTCAGATATACACACAGACTACCCAAACATATCCTGATGGACCTGGACCACATCTGGTATGAACCAGATTCAGACGCGGACGACTGAGTGAGCAGTAGGTATTCCTAAACACCAGACCCCCCCCCCAAAACTTATGTTTACATATCTATGTATATATCTATTTAATATTGTATAATATGTATGTTTATGTAAGTTTATTATAAATTTCCCATATAGTATGTATATATATCTCACATAAAAACAGACACACACACCCCTCACCACACAATGCAGGATTTCATATATTGAAATCACTGAAGGCCGACAAGTTTCATGTTGACTTTCGGCCGACTCTTCCCGGATGAGGTTTTTCATGGTTTCCTCATTCCCGAAGGCAAATGCGGAAGAGATCCAAAAAATAAGGACATGACCGACTCCTTCCCACTCCCAACATAACACAAACAGACACGTATGTATGCATGAGCGCCTGCCGGTGGCGTGGCTGCTTGATGATGATGGAACTTAGCAAAACATGCAATTTTAGTAGGGTTTTTAGATAACAATTTTTCCCTACCGATGAAATACAAGGCCTTTAAGTCTATAATAGCCAGGTAACATTTTAAAATACCCACATGAGGTAAAAATTGCAAGGCGCATATGACGCCGTTCTATTTATAAAGAACATTAACTTTAAATTCAGTAAATTTAAATGATTCATCTCTTCAAGAAACATAAGAATCTAGTAAATGAAAAAAAAAAAAAAAGGGCGCGTCTAGATATCATACGTCAATGCTTACCATTATATACAGCCTATTTTACTCGCATGTAATGTAGCTTTCTATTGTTGAAAGAATTTTTCAAATCGGTTTAGTGGTTTAGGTGTGAAAGCGTAACAAACAAACAAACGCAGTTTCGCATTTATAATTTTACTTATAGATTATTGTTTACATTTCACTTTTGAACATCACTAAAATAAGCCCGTGTTAAGGTTGAATGTTTTGAGAATAGATACATAGTCTTGTTTAGAATCTTTTCTTGTTTCGGGATTATGAATTATTACTATTTCTTCTGATAAATTAAATATTGCTGTTCTCTGTTTCTCCATATCCTCTTGGCGGCGGATGTAACTGCCCACTTACTGCATGGCAGGCCGGATAGAGAGGAGCTGAAAACCCCTAGATGTTCATTCGTGAACTAATATCCCTCTTTTTATCTACCTCAACATCCGTTGCAGATACTCCGTTCATCTCTATTGGAAAAACTTTTTTTGTGGAAACCAGTTTTTACAGAAATTGGTTGGCACCACTGCCTTTGTCCTGAGAGTAATCTAATCGAACGTGGTCGCGTAACACTTTGCTTGTTTCGTAACATATTAGGCCGGTTTAGCACTTATAAATTTTCAACACGTTGGCCTATCAAATATCCTCCGGGAGACTGAACAGCGATCGATCAGTAATAAATATCCAATAACAAGGTTAAAAAATACACGCAGGATATTTTTGATGGAAATTGGATTACGTATCGAGCTTTCCACTTATACCGCTGCGTTATGTCACACAATTATTACAAGTGCACAACATTTTTCACGTTTCAAACACGTAAAACAAAATTACGTCACACAATTTCTAAAGGAATTATTTGCACATAATGGTAATGTTGACGCAAGTATACGCATCTCCCTCTAACATATGTTTCCTAGTTCCTCCACCCAATCTGTTATGCAAGTACCTGTCCTCATCTGATGGTGTGTAGCCAATATACCGAGTTATTATATTTACTATAATAAATTATTCCATAATCTGTCTGTTAAAGCAGCCTGTGCGATGATCACCATAGGGATCTTTCAGTGCATTTTATATCGACTCTGTTAAGAAAACCCTTTGAATTATTAAACATGATTCGCAGAGAAAAAATGCGACTCCACGTAATGTAAACTACAAATCAAAATTAGGTCTGGAAAAAACAGTAGCCCATAACGATCGGTATTTGGACTCTGAGATCAAATAATGGCAATATTAATGGACATACATTATGTGGTGTTCTGAAGATATTCAATTAGGTACTGCTGTTTTTGAGAGTGTTTTAAAGCATCACTGTTATATGAATCGTTTATGAGAAATAGTATTTGGTTACAAGTTCCACGATCAATTGTGGTGCCGATTTATCATGGTGGTCAAGTTTACATCCTCGAAAGTGTTCCGATATCCTTTTGGAGATCGTCCGTTCCATCTGGCCTACATAAACCTTGTCTCATCCGGAACACCCGAGTTTAAATACTCCAATACATAGTCTTTGCAGACCCCAGTAGGTTTTGAATTTTTGTACCTACTGGTTCCGAAGACAGTATTGATGCTTTCTTTTCTCAGTAGCCTAACAATTATGTCTGTCACATTGTGAATATAAGGCAGGAAAGCGTAGCCTTTTGACTCTTGTTCAATTCTATTTTCGTTTGAGGTAGATTTGCCTTACTGGGTAACTTGCGTTCTATCTTGCTGAGTTCGTTACTGGACAACATAAATAACGATAATACTTATGGCCGTGAAAATCTAAAATCACATAAAAAAAACACGATTATTATCAGGTCACAAAACAATTTTTTTTTTTTTTAACTCGTAATTAAAAAAATGTATAATCATCGTGATCTCCATCCACGAGGAGACGGAAAGAAACAAACAGAACCCCGAAAACAATAGCCACCAAAGCGAGGGCTTAGTTCCATTTTAGTCCCCGTGTTCGGAGACAATGTCAAAGGGGAATTTTCCATTTTCCACCGGGGGGCGCCGCGCGCCGGTTGGCCCCGTTAAGCGTCTGAGAAGAAAGCGACGGGGCTTCGCAGTAATGCAGGTTTTCCGTCGGAGCCTTACTACAGGGCTGGATCTTACGTGCTTGCGATTGAGCATGTAACCAGGGCACCAATGGCAAAAAGGTGCCCGGGGATTTTTTAAAATAAGCTGGAAAACATTCAAGTGTAGCTAGCAGTCCACAATGGAAAACCAAACATATTTTACGGCAGTTAGGCATTTAACTGGCAGAGGAAGGATGAAACTAGATTGAATGATTTAGAAATGAGATCCCTAAGGTGAACGTTTAGTAAAATCATCTACAATCATGTGAAAATATGGAGATCTGCGAAGAGATTCCGCGACTTTTCATCCTACGACAAAATACCCTCCGACAAAATATCCCCGACAAACTATCCTACGGACAAAACATCCCCCGAGAAAATGTCCTACGGACAAAACATCCCTTAAAAATAATATACTAAAACCTAAACTAACCTAATCTAACCCAACATAACCTAACATAACCTAACAAAAAAATGGGACAAAAATAATACAGACATCCTGTAAAGACGATAAATTATTGTTCAAAAATAGTAAAATAAGGTTAGGTTATGTTTTAGTAAGTATATATTTTGTTGGAGGATGTTTTGTCCTTAGGATATTTTGTCCTTGGATATTTTTGTCGAGGGATATTTTGTCGGAGTATATTGTGTCGGGGATATTTTGTCGCGGGATGAAAACGCGCGGTACCCTTCGAAGAATGCTAGGCTGATCTAAGGGTAACGAGTAAGATTAAGAAAGGAACTTCTTGAAAGACTTGGGCGTGTCATTTGAGTCGTCATTAAGCTTCAATAAACATAATTTCAATAAGTGCATCCCAGATATTAGGCTTAATGCTAGTATCAAAAATTGTTTCAAAAGTGTAGAATTAACGTGATAAATCGTCGGTAAAGAGAAGTTGGCTTTCTAACATTTTTTTCCAGTTCGGGGTTTTAATAATCAAGTATTCTTTACATTGTTCTTTATCACGAATCCGTTTTTTTAGTAGTTAGTCGCTTAACAGACCAAATAAACCTTTTCTCTGACAAGAATAGCTTGACAAACAAAAAAATTACGAATTCTACACATTTACAAAACGTGTGATTTGAATACTTACTACAAAAAACATGTATTAGGGGCAATGAAATGGTTTTTCGTGAGGAGTTTTTGTGGGGGCCAAAACCCGGCACAGCATATCCTTTGTTCGGCCCTGCCGCTATTGTTAGTAGTGTTATTATTCGCCGGGTAATCTGGGGTGCCATTACGGGCCTTGGATCATGGGGAAGAATAGGACACAGGGACTCTGACATGTTCTCTCACAGGCCATTGTGCCCGTGTTTTGGTGACGGATGGACAAAGTGGGACGAATGGAGCATTAGAGCAAAGCGATGGATCAAAGAGACGAAGACGTAACAAATATTAGGCACGTTCAAAGACGCTTTTAAGAGGCGATATATTTTTTTGGGATTTTTCAGTTCAAAAGATTCAGTAGGTATGATTATAGTTTTTTTTCAATGAGAATTTTTTTAATAAAATAAAATACTGTTTTGTTTAAAACCACGAGTTTTATTAATTTTTTGAACCGACCGGTTTCGCTTTACTCAAGCATCATCAGGGTACAAATTAATACTGAATTAATACTGTATGTCAGTATTAATTTGTACCCTGATGATGCTTGAGTAAAGCGAAACCGGTCGGTTCAAAAAATTAATAAAACTCGTGGTTTTAAACAAAACAGTATTTTATTTTATTAAATATGTCAAACCACAAAGTGATTGCTTTCTACAATAATAATGAGAATTTTTTTAATCTTTCCAGATATTTGATGTCTCTGTAGTGTAGCGGTGTGCGAATTAAATATTGAAATAGAAGATTGAGAGTTAATTCACGCCGAAATGTGAACATTTATTATCATGGTGCTTTTTCAGTTCTTTCAATTTGTGATGTTGATTGATAATTTTAGTGGATCTTAAAAAAATGTTTTACAGAATTATTACAACATATTTTTTTCATATATTATTTACATTTAGTAATCAAAATTTTAGAGCGCTTTAATCTATTCTATTTTGGATTTCGCGCCAAAACGACATTTTCGATTTTATTTGGGAATGTGGCGTTGTTGACGTCACGTACACACGTCACAATATCAGTGAGTTGTAATCGTCTTACCAAACAATAAAGTTTTTTTTTATTTTTACCGTAGCTCCGTACAGGAGCCCCTAAAGAAAATGCATACCCCCAGGGTTTATGTCGTCTTTGGGGTTGCTGTGTGGAGGGTCATTTTAGAGAAGGAAGGAGAGGAAGTTCTGGGAAGGGAAAATATATGAGGGGTGGATAGGAATCTGGGGGACATTGTTTCCAGAAGTGACGGACGTATTAATCTATCCCTCCCACACAGCGTTGCGAAGTGGTATTCCGAGGGAGTTCAAAAGCTTTCAACCAACCCCTCCCGATCCGGCCTGCCGCGCAGTTGGTGGGCAGGCGCATCCGCCACGACGATTAGGACAAAACTCACCCCATTAAGCCGGGCACCCCTGCTAAGTCGAAACACTTGAGAGACCTATGGCAGAGGTGTTGGTTATCCAATAAATGACGCACTTTAAATCTCCCGCACTTTTTTAACGGTCTCCCAATTTAGAGAAAATGCCCCTTTGTTGAAGAAAACCCCAGAAAATATGTAACAGATAAATAATTCGACAACAAGTCGTCCGAGTGGTAAGCTCCTCGGCTCGGGACTTCTTGTCTGCTTGCACGTGGCAAATTTTGGCTTTGGGCAGTTGATATAAAAAAAATATTGAAAAATAAAACTGGCGAACGAAAACCTTTTATTCCGTAAAATCGGGAAAAAATCTTTTGTTACATAACGAGCACGGCCATATGGGGTCAAACAGTTTGAGTTTGAATTTGGAACCCTCGATGTCCGCCATCTTGGGTGTAAAAGTTTTTACCCCTTAATTCAATTCTTTGTACTTCGTTTCCTAAGTCCAGGAAACTCGAGTAAATGTAAACTTACGTAGCTTTCCACCATTTTGTTTTCACTGGTATTTCAATTTTCGATATTACGAAAATAAAATTTAAAAAAACTTATTGAAAATACATAAAATATAGTAAATATTTTCGCCGTTTTTTTATTACTGAAAAACATTAACACAATTATTAAATTTTATTTATTTTTATGTTGATCAATAACTTTTCTGTAAAGATTTAAAATCTGCTATTTTAGATTTTAGACACGTTCGTTTATATTTGTGAATTCGGTGGCGTTGACGTCACGTCGGGCAACGTTGGTACCAGGCAGTAGCGGTTTCTATGACATAATGACGTTCTAGCCCGTTGGAAAAAATTATCAGAATCATAAGAATACAATTTTAAATCTTCCTTTTTAACGGTATTTATAGTTTTGTGAAAACACCCTTTTTTTGCTGTTAAAAAAATGATGCAAATTAGTACAATAATATTATTTAATACGTGAAACTCATTAATAGGGAACTCCAGTCTAATTTTTTTTAATGAATTCTAATTTTTTAATACCTTCTAACTTAAATAACTGCATTTTTTTTTTTAATTTTTAGAGTTAGTTTTAATAGTTAAAATAATTGTTAAAGTTTAAATTTTTCAAGATACCCCGAAAACCACCGTATCTATGATGGATCGTGTGACGTCTTCTACTATAAGATCGCGCAATCAGCTGTTCGATTCGCCGCCATTTTGAAATTTGGAGTTCGAAGGAATCTCCTTAGAAGCTAGAAGTAGCATTACTATTTTTTTTGTATGTAGGTAGTTTTTGAATATTTTCAATAATAGAGATATATCTCTATTTTTGAAAAATAATTATTTAGGATTAAATATGAGTATGCAAATAAACAAATAAGATGAAATGCTGTTTACAACGGCTTGTGTCATACCTACATTCCCGTATAATGACTTTACAGTGATCAGTGACGTCACCACTAAACATTTTAGTAATACCATCTTGACGGCGTGTTTCAACGACACTATTAAAAATGGACTTTTTAATATTTTTTTAAAAACTGTACGATTAATATTATTTAATAAAACTTATATATTCAGAAAAAGCGTTTATTGGTCTATAGTATATGAACATATTTTCTTAAAGCCATAATATTTTTCACTGGAGTGTTTTCCACTATTGTCTATTATAATAACTAAAAACGTAGATTGAAATGCTATTTCATTATAATGTAAAAGCCCTCCGTGCATAACCACGCAGCAGAAAACTGTTGTTTGCGTGAGCTCTGGCGTGATGAAATATTCAAAGCAGATTTTTAGGTCAACGCAAGAAGTGTAATCTCCATCACGAGCTATGAGCTTTAAAATATTAATTTATCTAGTGGATTAATAATAAAATATTCTACATCCCCTTTCTGGTGTAAGGCCACCATTCAGAATTTAGAAGTTTCTTGAAATGGTTTTAGCCGTGTTTGGTGACCGGATCTGAATAATCAGGTACTTCCCCGCCTTCCTCTTTCCCATATCCTTCCCCTCCCTACTATCTTCAGCCTTACAACATACCCTAATTCGGGATGCCAAAGTCTATCTGGTTCCAGGCGGTTGATCGTACGTAGTTTTTGAATAAAAACTCTTGTGCGGTAATCGTATAAAAAATAATAAAGATGTACACAGATTTTCTACTTACAATGACGCTCGAACACAACTCAAAATTCAGCATTAGCTTTCAAAATAAATAAATTGAGTACAACACAAAAAAAATATCGATAATTAAAATTACATCATTATTCATAAGGTCTGTTCACATCGGGTACCACCCGTGCGATGTGCGTCGTCAGTCGTATTCATTACGCGATACGTCAGACGACAAAGGAGGCTTTTAATGAATACAGTGAGTGTGAGCAGTGTTTTCACTGGCAGAGGTCAATGACCCGCGGAACAAGGTCGCACGCAGGGGGAGGGTGAATCCCCCGTGGGCGGAAATGGGTTGAATATTGTTGGCGACTTTTAAACTTTCTTGTTATTTAAAACGTATTGAATAAAAACGTTTTACAGGAATATTGAAATTGCAGGAAATTTGAAGATGTAAGAATTCAACTCTGTAAATTTAACACGGGTTATTTTCAAGCAGGATCCCCAGGGATTGCATTACCTTTCAGAATCTTTTGCGAAAGTTAAAGCATAAATATATCTTCGTAATAAATGAAATGTTGATATTTAATAGTATTAAAAGTATTTTTTTTTTACTAAGCGCAGCAAAGTCCTACATTAATTACCCGAGCGGTTTGCATTTTGTCTTTCTACAAAATTGTTACGTTCCGGATCCGGTTAAAGATGGTGGCTGTGACAACCAGTCGTGCGCCACCAAAATCATATGATTTCGGTTTGAAAATTAGATGCTTTAATTAAATACTGCGAATTTACATATTTTAAAAAATCCGGAACTTTCTCTCATTATAAAATCTAACATCAGTCTACCATGCCATAGTACAGTCAAATCTCCAATACTTTGTAGTAAGCTGGGGAGTTGCATACAAAACAAATCTACTCCCTGTTGAAATTGTGCAACGTCTAATTATAAAAATTATATTGAAAAAACGAAGAGATTATCCAACTCACCTTATTTTTGAAGAATTTAAAGTATTAAAATTTAATGATTTAGTTCGAAAAAATATAATAATCCAAATAATAAAAGAAAAACAAAATCATAGCTTTTTAACTGAAAGTCGTACTCGTCAAAAACATATATTTCCAACACAAAAATGTAATACTTCATTTGCACAACATCATTACACATATCTAGGAAAAAAATACTTCAATAGCCTACCTGAAAAAATAAGAACAATCGAAGACGATAAATGCCCACTAAATCATAACTTATATAATTTGTAAATTTGTTTTTTTTTAAGTTTCTACCACAATTAAATTAAAAGATACAAAATATATATTGTTAATATATTTTAAATATTTTCTCATCCCGATACTCGTCCCTCTTCTAATCAAGCGTCTGCTTCTATAGAAGAGAAATATCATACAAAAAAAATCAGTGAAAATTTATTATGTAGTTTATTTGTATCAAAAAAGGTTATTTTGAAATATAAATATAATAAGATTTAATTCTTTTCTATTGATTTATAAATAAAACACTTGTGTTGCAAAGTTTAACAAAGAAACGACATTTATGTTTATTTATAATAAAATAATAGAAAATAAAACAAGTGACAATTGATAAATACATTCCAACTGACACTTCAGGATTCAAATTTAAATGGAATATATTGCCATTACATCTCCCCCCCCCCCTGGAAAGAAAATTACTGCAAAATTTTCACTCATCTTCGATGTCCTCTTCATGGTTCATAAATAAAGGTGCTGGAGTTAACTTCGAGATGTGGAAAAAATTTGATTCTAATTTTTTTCGACCAGTGTTTATCTTGTAAATTGAGTTTGATAATTTTTCTATGATTTTGTATGGTCCGATTCTCAATTCGTCGAGCTTCTTCCTGTTAAGTTTGTTTCCATTCTCCACAAAAACAGTATCACCAACTTTGAAATCAAAGTGTCTCCTGGTTTTATCGTAAATTATCTTGTTGTAATTATGTGACTTCATAGTATTTTCTAGAGCTTTTTTTATCTCTTGAATCAAATCGATGCCGGTCTTCTTAAGTTTTAACTCATTTGGAAAAATCGTAACATCTGTGCCGTCAAGTAGGTACTGTGGCGCATATCCAGTAACAGTGTGCTCCGTTTCATTATAGTTTTTTACACAATTATGCGCTATAGTTGTCCAAGCTACTTTTGAGTCATTCTCGTTGATTTTGCATCTAATTTTATTGACCAGCGTTTGGTTCAATCTTTCATTTAATCCATTTGAGAAAGGTGAGTTCACTGCAGTAAAAATTATTGGAATATTTTTTTCATCCAAAATTTTTTTAAATTCTCTAGAATTGATACCCGGGTATTGGTCTGAGAGTATCATGCCAATGTCATTAGTTTCTGTGGAGTTTAAGAGTTTGATGAAATCATTGGTATTTTGAGTTCTTGACGTCAAAATATATGCAAACCTCGTGAAATGATATGATAACAGGTGCAAGTATCTCTTTGTTGATCGTGAACCCCCAAAACCGCCTATTGTATCAATGGAACATATTTCAAAAGGTTTTGTTGCGGGACCCAAGTGGGACATCAATCCATATTTATTTTCACCTCTTGATTTGTTCTTTAAACATACTGCACAACTTTCGCAGGTTCTCTTTATATTATTTGTCATGTTTTCTGCTGTGTACCATGAGCTTATCATTTTTTGCATTTGTGTAATTCCTATGTGACCTAGTTCTGTATGAACATTTCTGATAAAGTCTATGCTGAATTTTTCTGATAGAATTATTTTTTCTCTTTTTTTTACTTTCTTGTAATAAACATTATTTTTCGATATCAATTTATCTCTTCTGCACTGTATCTTCTCATTTTTGACCTGATCTTTTAAGATATCTTCTAATTTTATTAAGTTGACAATTTTTAATTGCTCATCTGTATTTTCATTTGATTCCAGCTCTGGGTTTCTGCTTAGACAGTCAGCTTTCAAATTTTGTTTTCCTGGAGCATATTTTATGTTAAAGTCATATTGAGAAAGATAATATGTTTAATCACCTAGCTCTTCATCGGTTCTAGATTTGAGATTCATGTTTTCCAGTGGTTTGTGATCTGAATAAACTGTAAATAGTTTACCTATCAACCAGTATTGCCAGTATCTCACTGCTTCTTTTATAGCTAAGCATTCTAAGTAAATTGCTTTTTTATTTGTCTGGGCGCCATTTAGTTTTTTCGAAAAGTAAGCTACAGGTTTTTCTTTTCCATCAGACTGTGTTTGTTTTAAAATAGCTCCAAGGCCTTCTAGAGAAGCATCTGTATATATATTAATTGGTAAATCTTGATCAAAAATTTCCAGGATTGGTTGTGAGCATAGTAGGTTTTTCATCGTTTCAAAAGCATTTTGGCATTTATCAGTCCAAATGAACTTTTGGTTTTTCCTTAGTAAGTTATGCAAAGGATCTAGTATTATTGCACTCTTCGGAATGTACTCATGATAAAAGTTGATTTTTCCTAGAAATTGTCTCACATTCTTCTGTGTTTTTGGAATAGGAAAATTTTTTATTGAAATCAAATTATCCTTTACTGGCTTGACTGAATTATTCTGAATTATATGACCCAGATATTTTACCATGTCTGATGCAAATGTGCATTTTGTAAATTTTAATCTAAAACCTTCAGTTTTGATTGCATTCAGCAACTTTGTTAAATGATCGATGTGTTCAGCAAAAGTTTTTGAAAATATAAGTATGTCATCTATGTAATTAACAGCAAAATCGGTTAGTTTATATTTTCTCAATATATTGCTTAATATCCTTTGAAAAATTGCCGGAGAGGTCTTTAATCCAAAAGGTAGGCAGGTCCACTGATAATGCCCCTCCTGTGTTACAAATCCTGTTTTTTTTTGTCTTCAATCCGCAACGGAATAGACCAAAAAGCTGAGTTTATATCCAGCGTTGAAAAAAATTTGCAATTTCTGGTCTTTGTCATTAGGTCTTCAATCAATGGAAATGGTTGAGCTTGAGGTATTACTATTTTATTTAAGTCTCTGAAGTCTATGCATAATCTGGATCTTTTGTTTTTTCCTTTTTTAAATGCTAGAGTGACAGGTGCAGCAAATGGGCTGTACGACTCTTCTATCAGTTTATTGTCTATTAATTTTGCTATTTGCTCTTCTATTTCCTTTTTATCTTCTACGCTGCATCTGTAAGGCCTCTTACTACAATATTTATCCACCAATAAGTCTATCTTCGCTTCATATCCATTAACAGTACCAACATCGTATTTACTTTTCGCAAACACTGATGTGTATTTGCCTATTAGTTCATTTATTTCTGTTTTTTGATCATTATTTAAATGATTTATTGTTATTTTAAAATCTTCTTCTTTAACATGTTCATTAAAATTAATTTGGTGTTTTTCTATAATGTTTTTATTTTCAGAATGTTTAAATTCAGTATTTGTTTTCATATTTGTAGAATTTTCTTCTTTTTTATTTGTATTATTCAGGCAGATTTTCTGTGATATTTGTAAGTCTTCACTTTGGATTAGTTTGAAGTCTTTTATCATGTCTAATCCAATCAAAAAATCATACTTAAAATTGTGTTCATCAATAATGTACACATCAACATTTTTCTCCAATTCAAAATTTTTAATCTTTAACGTTGTCAAACCACTCGTTTTTTTAACACCATTAATCGTTACTAAATTTGCTTCATTCAAATTGTTTCCTTTTCTTTTTAGTTTCAAAAACTTAGAATTAATTAGAGAAACATTTGAACCCGAATCATAAATTCCGTATATTTTTAATTTATCATTTAGTAATAGTTTGACTTTGATTAATGGTGTTACTATTACTTTTTTGATCATTTTCATTTATCTCAGTCTCTATCACTGAATTGTTTACATGTTTAATGGCATTTCTCTTAAATTTTTCATCCTCTTTTGTTTTGAACCAGCATGTGGCTTCAGGGTGGTAACGAGTGCCCTTATTCAATTTTTCACAAATTTTACATGGCTTTTTATCCTCATTTTTATTATATTCTGCATTCCCAAATGTTCTCCTATTCATGAATCTTTTTTGTTGACCATATGTTCATACTTGTTTATTTCATTAAATAAATCCACAGTATCTTGTAATCCTTCTCTATCGATCTTGTTAAGTATGAATTCTGGTAGTCCGGAAGCAACAAGATCTATCAAAGTACCGGTTTCGATTGATCTTCTCATATCCAATAGAAGTTTTTCTTTTCTCATAGCATAATCCAACAGAGAACCATCTTTGTATCTAAATAATAGTGCGTAGGTGACAGGGTTCCATCCTTTGTTTGCGAATGATTCACAGAATTTGTTTTTCCTTGTTGACCACTCTGAGTTCATTGTTAGTTTAATAATCATGGAACTATACCAATCTACACAAGTTTTATCCATGAACAATCTTAGTATTTCTATTTTTTTTTCATCCATGGTCACATCAAATCGTAAACATTCTTTTTCAAACACTTCTATCCACTGGCTTGCATTTGTATTTTTACTACAGAATTTTTCTAAAACAAACTTCTCAGCAATGTTTTTTAAGCTCTAATAATATTTGGCTAATTTATATAGCGCCGTTTTCGTGAAAAATCACCTCAAGGGCGCTGTTGCTTATCTTCCATCAATTTTACCATCAATCTTCCCAGTGTATCTTCTTTTTGATGTACTTGTAAACTTTCTTCTTCCAATTCTTCGAGGTATTGGTCTCCGAACTGTAGGTTTCCATCTTCGTCTACATATGTTTTTTTTAGATCTTCTGTCATTGTTACCCAGACTCTTCTAACCTGGTATCTTTTTTTAAAACTATTTTTTACTTTGCCAAAAGCACCACTTTTCATAATCTCCTTGTGATGGCTGGCGGATTGTAACATTTCTGGTATTGTAAACACTTTTTCATCACTTGTGACTATTTTTGTAATGCTAATAATATCTGACTTGCCATCGCCTCCAGGTAGTAGCGTAAATTCAAATTGAAGTTTCTCCATTTTTGGTTACGAAAAATGTCGTTTTATAATAAGATTTAATTCTTTTCTATTGATTTATAAATAAAACACTTGTGTTGCAAAGTTTAACAAAGAAACGACATTTATATTTATTTGTAATAAAATAATAGAAAATAAAACAAGTGACAATTGATAAATACATTCCAACTGACACTTCAGGATTCAAATTTAAATGGAATATATTGCCATTACATAAATATTATATTTTGTATGTTATTTTTGCTGTATAAATAATGTATCTTATGTAATAAATAAATGAAAAAAAAATATATATAACATTTATTTTCCTTTGAAATAATCGAGTATTTTTTTTGTTAGTATTTTTAAAAGCCCAGAAAAAAATAAAGTATCAGGTCCATAAAATTGATTTCAAGTTCAAAATCTTCTACTTACAAACCCCTTTTCGGTTCTGGTTTTGTTGTGTTATGTGAAAAATTAAATTCTTTAGAAAATGATCATAAAACATTTATATATTTGTGCCTCAGTTTAGCAAAATAAAATAAAACGTGTTTTTTGGGGATGTTTTTATCTTGAATAAATCGAAATAGGCGGCTAGTGTTTAAACGGGAATTTAAACCTTATCGCCATCTCTATATAAGGAGTTAACGGCTTGATCCCGAATTTTACAAGACATCGTCTTAGATGCTACTTAAGGCATTCGTGGAGAGATTTTTGCTCCATTTTAAATCAGAAATGCTTTATTAATTCTTCAAACACAGCAAACTTATTTTATGGCACCATTTTAATTATTTTGCTTTATTAATTATTATATGTTATATCAGGCTGATAATTATTAATTATAATATTTGTTATCTACCCTTTGTGCTATGCATAAAAATCTTGTTTAAACGATAGTTTATCAATTAAAAATAATCTTACTAATATTATAAATGCGAAAGTTTGTACGGATGTTTGTTACTCTTTCACGCAATAAATATCGAATGGAATTTAAAAATTCTTTCACTAATCGAAAGCTACATTCTTTGCGAGTAACAACGGCTTTATATATTGGTAAGCTCTGGCGTTATGAATGAACTGTGGCGTTATGAAATTATATATCATACGTTTTCTGTCCCTAACAAAATCGAGTTATTGCAAACGTCAAACAAATTGTTACCTTGGAAACAATGTTTTTTTTTTTAATTTTAGTCTTAAAAAGAGTGCTTTGTTATGATTAAAAAGAGAACTTTTTTGGCGTCGTAGTTAATCTCTACATATCTCTAAAAATGTTTATTCTCCGAACAAAAAGCATAACGTTGCTAAAAAGCATAGCGTTTTAAGTGGACTGTCTTTTTCTTATTTTTTTAGGTTACTCTGGATTCAAATATGAATAAAATACTAATAAAGGGAGTAGGTACTTAAAATAAATTTCTATTTCTATAATTTTAATATTTTCTAAAATAGAATTTTTATTTGCGAAATGACATTCCCAATTTTTTAAATTTTCTATTAAACAATAATTATTTTCTATTATACAAAACAGCAAGAATAATAACAATTATGCCAATAATTATGCCAGTAATTTCCCACTAATACTATGCGAGCGAAGCCGTGGGTAAAAGCTAGTAATTAATATTTGACAAGTTAAAGTATTTCAGCAAAAAATGCAGACATAATTAGTCTCGACGCCACCTAGCGGGAGATTTAGTATTAACAATACCTCTCTCACAAAAATGAAGTTGGTTGTTTTCAGTTAGAAAAATGTAATAATAAGTAATTGTCGAATGAAACACTAGTATATATTGAATTATTTGGCGGGTATTAGATAAGCCGCCATAGCTCAGTGGTCAGAGCTGCTGACCGGCAATCAGAGGGACACGGGTTTAATTCCCGTTGGCGGCCAGTATCTTTTCTCGGAAGATTTTTTCAATGTAGATGAGTGTTTGAGGCTGATAATTATTGATTATAATATTTGTTATCTACCCTTTGTGCTATGCATGAAAATCTTGTTTAAACGTCAGTTTATCAATTAAAAATAATAATTAATATGTTATATATGATTATATATGCCTATTTAATCGTTTTTAAATATTAGCGCCCCACTTCTAACATTATAATTTACATATCTCCCTTTCGAACCATATTCTTCTCTTTTAACGATCACTGCGGAGCCTTAACCCTACAGAATTCGTGCGTACTTTCAACTTGGTCAAAATATTACCGCTTTGCAATAAAATCAAAATAAACCGAATATTTCTAAACGTATCGGAAAACTAAATTGTTTTTTTTAAAGGTAATGAAATACGTTTATAAATGTCATTATTAGAAACAAAAATATACCTTTTGAAATAGTAAATTTTTTAGTAGATACAAACAAAAAAAGTTTTAAAAATGGCTCACCTTACGTTTTTTCAATCTAAAATTACTGATAACGAAAAAAAGAAAAACATATACATTCTATTAGGCAAATGCATTGTAAAGGTTATTATCACCTCATGTTTTGTGGAAAATTTTCGAAATTTTGTACATTTTCTCATTGCTATCGGAAATTTTGGTTTCATAGAGGTGCACATTTAAAATTCCTACGGTTTTAATTGTTGAGTCTAAAGTTAATTATGAACATAAAGCGAGGAGTTTTCTCTTTCTGATACCGTTTAGATCACATTTCTCCCCATGACAGTAAGGGAGATACGATGATTTATATGAGATCTATGTGAGCTGGGACAAATTTGGTCTTCTGTGACTAAACGTGTCAATAAGCCAACAATTATATATTTCAACAATTACAAAGCTAAACAATTAGTAACAAAAAAAGACACGTAATTTAACCTAATCTTTGTATTTTTGTCTTTTTTCCCCTGTCTCTTTCCACTGCCCTTGTATTAACAAAAACTGTTTTGCAATATTGCAGACATATTGAATATTAAGTTTAGCAAACCTTATTATTTTGGATTGACAGCTGTCGGTAAGGACATCGTATAATATATCACAATATGGCTGGGGTAACGATGTACGAGCCAAAGTAATTGGGGTTTTCAGAAATGATAATAACTCCCTTAATAGTTTTTAATGGTTATGCGAGACTCGGGCTGAAACCCAAAACCTTCAACCAAATACGCGTAAACCCATCTATCCTTTGCCAAACAACTTTAAATGTGGGGAGCACAAAGTATTAGAAACATGGGTACTTAGTAAATATGGAAAAAAATATTTTCAACGTTTTCTGAGGATTTTATTTCTAGACCATTTTGATTCCGTTATTTCCAGATATTTAAATATATAATTTCATAGTATTCAGCATCTGTGAGGCTTAGGTAAATAATAGAAAACCTAACCTGACTGAAACAGCGGTCATGTAGCAATAGTTCATATAAATATGCCAATTCTTTGTCCTATATGTTTTATATGTGCGTTATGAGAAGAAAATAAAAAAAAACAGGAATGAAATTATTCCACGAAAAAAAAATGGAATTTAAAAACATGTATTTAATTTAATTACATTAGCCCATACCCTGAGGAAAATGGGGATACTGGAGGATCTTTTTAAGGAAAAGAAGGAAAGAAAGTTTTGGGTAGGAAAAAGGAACGAGGAGAGGGTAGGAATCTATAAATCTACTAATCTACTGGCGGAACCTGGATGTCAGGGTGTCTACGAGAGGTCAAAAGACCTCTCCCGCAACCTATCACTCACGATCCGACATGCCACGCAGTTGGTAGGCAGACGTATCCGCCGCCAATACCTAGACAAACCTCACCCCATGATCCCGGGAACTTTTGGTAAGTTACTAAACTTAGCGAACCACTCGGGGTGACCTATGACAGACTTGCTGGTTATCCAATAAATGGTTCCCGGGGTTGTGGTACCCATAACCGCATCTTAACTTATTTTCTTGGTAAATGCGACTATTTTCAGCCCACAACCTCAATTCAATCATGAGGTACGAAGATTTGAAATTGTCGTTGTCTTACAATTTAAATGTGTAATAAGACCGGTATTCGACCGGTCTGTGGCACACCCGGGCTGCGCGTGTTCGATTCCTCGGCAGGCTAAGTCCTCCATCACGAAACAAGCATCATTTTCCGCTTACTATGGTGGTGGTAGTAGGAGATTTTTTAATATTGTCAGGTAACTCTGGAATGTTTGTCTTTCTTTAAAAAAAGAAAAAAAAAAGTTGAGAAAAAAAAACAGGAAGGAAGAATTCCAAGGGATAAATAGTATATTGACTGTTTGCTTTTAGTGAAATAAATAAAAGCTGACACCCGTGAAAAATCAAAGGATATTATAATTGTAGGATGTTGAAGCCGAAATTACTTATAAAAAAATATTAGTCTCAAACTTGAAACATTACGACATCTGTAAAAAATTCAGAGAAAAGAAATACGCATATCAAACGTTTAGAATTATTAATTAATTGACTGATATTGGTAGGAAGGTACCTACTTTACTGCTTTATCATCGAAATTATTATTGCAAAATTCAAATCACTATTCAGATGAAGTCGTGTGGTAAAACTCGAAAACGTGGAAAATTAAAAATGAAATAAATTTAATAATATCGTACATGAAACTTAATCTCAATTCAAAAGTAGGCTCCCTCTTTTCCAAGTAAATAATGCAAGCTTATTTTACGACCGACCTGTATTCAGCACATCGACTTAAATTGAGGCGTAGTAGAAGGAATACTTTCTATTTTATTATCCGCTTGCTTAGTAAAATATTTATACGTAGGAAAATATTCACCTTCATAAACAAAACCAATAAAAAAACTCATTAGATTCAAGGGCTTTTACCGGGAACAATTTTCGTCAGAAGCGACCCCTATAAAATAGATACAATAATAATAATTTGTTTCGATAGATGGCGTTAGTATTTACTTTCCAAAATGGCAGAAAATTCAGCTCGTAATATATAACATTTATGTAAATAAAAAAAAAAATGTAACTGAAAATCTACAATTTTTCGATACGATGTGATTGTGAACCAGCGTGAATGCACCAGCCAGGAGTAATATTTTCCCGGTGCTCCAGGGACACTATATTTTGAGGGTGTAAAGGAAGTTGCTTTTTAATCTGTCATCTGTTGGTGGAGTTACTGCACTAATTTTCAAAGGGATCAAAGATGAGCAATGAAGACAAAATAAAATGTTCTCGAGTTTTATTATATTTTCGAGCTAAATAAGGATTTTTCACAATAAATGTAAGTCATATGAGGCTTCACGGTTTTGAAAAAAGGAATTACAGCATTTGACGTAGAATTTTTCACAGATAAAATAAACATATTTGCAAGTTACGAAACGACAAGCAATAATAATATTAATATATAAAATAAATATATTTTAGTATGCTAGGAGCACTTTTAAGGTTCAAAATTTCATAAAAACGAGACAAGAAAATCCAAGAAAATTCAGGGCATTCGACAAATACAGATGACACCTGTTCTTGAGTTCAACGGCTCGGTAGTAGAATAATTTGTCGGCTTCTGTGTTTCCTTCCTCTCTTCAAAAAAACCCTCCACACAGCATCCCCAAGGGTGACATAGGCCCTGAGAAAATTTATTTAGGGCCTCCTGTGCAGAGTTAATGCAAAAAATATATTAATTATAAGTAATAATTATTAGCCTGAAACAATCATCTACCTTGAAAAAATCTCCAGAGAAAAGATACAACTGCTACGCTGACGATCAACAAGTTTATTTTTACTGCTTTCCAAACGAAATCAACAGTCTCAAAATCCGCATAGCTGAATGCCTAGAAGCAATAACTCGTTGGATGTCTTCAAACAAGCTGAAGCTGAACCCATCTAAGACTGAGTTTCTCTGGGCGGCCACAAACAAACGCCAACATTTCATAGACAATTCACTTATTTCCATTTCCGGCAACGATATTATTCCAAAGACAACAGTCTAACTTCTTGGCGTCAATTTAGATTCAGACTTTTCGCTTAAAAGTCAAATAAATAGGACAGTAAGCACCGGTTTTTTTCATTTAAGACAACTCAAGTCAGTTCGAAAAAACCTTTCCACAGAGGCGACAAAACTATTAATCAATTCTTACGTAGTCTCACGGCTCGTTTATTGTAACGGCATCTACGCTAGTCTTCCAAAATATCAAACTGACAAACTTCAATCCGTGTTTCGACAACAGGGGTCTCTAAATATTCGCACATTTCAGAACACTTTCGTAACCTTCACTGGCTCAAGTGCCCTGAAAGAATCCAGTACAAATTGTGCTGGATGGTATTTAAATCAATCAACGAAATGGCCCCACCGTACATCTCTGAATTATGCGCCCCGGAAAATACCGGTCCGAGGCAATTAACCATCAGATCAGCAACTTCATCTGCTATAGGCAGACTAATAGAACGGAAACGAAAGCCAAATACTAAGTTTGGAGATCGTGCTTTTGGAGTATCTGGGCCGATGGCTTGGAATAGACTCCCTCCGGAACTAAGATGCATAACGAGCCCAACAGAGTTTAGGTCCAAACTAAAAACCTACCTTTTTGGGCTCTCATACCCTTAATTTAAATATACGTATCTGAGAGTATCATACTTGTATTGCCTATGATATGTCTTAATCACACTTTTCTTACTGAATTAAAATTACTCGAACCTTACACATCAATCTTGACGAATCACAGTTAGGAAGAAGAAGAATTAAAAAAAAATTAAATTAAATTAAAATTAAATGAATAATTGTGAAATAACACAAATTAATCAAATAAAATTTATTTGCGCACGCCGGGTTCGAACCCGCGACCTCCGGTTTGTGAGTCAAGAGTCTTAACCACTGGACTACGGAGGTCGTCATAGAATATTTGCGGCATTTTTCAGAGTGGAAGATACTGCTCCGATGAAAGACCACCATTCGGAATTAAAACGACGTCGCGTGGATCGTTTCAACAGATTTATAATGCGAACAACTTCCGATAATCTGATCAGACTATCGGATCTGATTATCGTATGGAAAAATCTAACAGACTATTCCCGGCCTAATCAGGAGGCATGACTCATTAATAACACATGAACAGCAAACTCTATCGTAATGGAATTTGTACAGCTCATTATATTATGTTATGTAATTGATGTTTAAACCAGGTGTTCTTGCTCGAAATGATCATTTTTTAACAATTAAAAATAAAAACACTACACCCCAAATTTTTGAGACAAAAATTTCATTTAAGACCTCTGCTCAGGGCCGGATTTACACTTTTCATAAGTATAGGCCACTTCATTTGCGCCGCCCCCTTACACAACCCCCCCCCCTTCCCAGTAGCGGAGGGGGAGAGGGGTAAGTGGAAATCCATTTTTTTATTACGACCTATTTATAAACGAGCTGATTTTTTTAATAATCACATTTGACGAGTATTTTCCGAACGAAAATCATGTTTATAAATTCTACTTCAAAGTTTATAACTGCTGTCGGAAATCGAGAATGGTATCCATGTAAAAGGATTTCGGATCTTCATCTAGAACGCAAGGCAGGTTTTAACTTACGATTGATTCTGCGTTAGAGTCCCTAAATAATAATTACACATGGAACAATCAATTTCTCAGAATTTTGCAGCATCTGGTATGCAACTCAAATGTAAAGCTCCCTCGGAACACGATAAATATGCAAATCGTTATTTAATTTATCATTGTATTCTGAACACAAAACCAGTTTGTATGCGGTGAATTAAAACTACACTCAAAACACGAAAATGGTTTTTCTTTGATTCTGGCATAAATAAATAGTCTGCAAATAGAATATTATAACTGCACTTTGAAAAAGAGAATGTTTTCCTTCGAAATATGTCAGCAGATGAATCCACAACTGGAAATTTACATTCTCAACACAAAATTGGCTTAAATTAAGTCTATATGCGGTGAATTAAAAGTACACTCAGAACGTGAAAATGGTTTTTCTTTGATTCTGGCAGCACATACTGAGTCTTCAACTAGAATTTTATAACTCCACTTCGAATAAGATAATGTTTTCCTTCGAATTGTGTCGGCAGGTGAATCCACAATAATTGTAATTTAACATTTTGAAAACTGGTTTAACCCTTAGATAGATAAGAAAAAAATATCTTTACACCTTTTATCTAGAATAACCAAGAAAAGTCAGAAATAGATAAGAAGATCCAAGAAGAGCCGATAAGAGGCAAGACGAAGGAAGACATGAAAAAAAAAATTAAAAAAAAAATAACACTCAATCCATTACTTTATTTCTGCCCATCCTAAATTCCAATATTGGCTTATTAGGCTGCCATGTATACCGGTAGATAAAATTTCAACCTAAGTTTAACCGAAAGTATCGTATCTTCCAATCATTGAAACCTTGCTCTTGCTAGTCAAATTGTGTTCTGTTCTTAATAGATCCAAATGTCAAATAGAGTGCGCAGAATACGGAGCCTTTACTTTGCTATTAGATAAGCTAATTATTTAGTTTACTTCATCGACAAAAATGGCGGTTAGCGTTGGTGGCTGTTACATCGCCCGCCCGCGACCCACCGCCGCCCTTACCGCCCGCGCAGTAACATAAACATAAGTAACTATCTAATATAGAATGAATACTGGGAATTAGCGATTTTTACCAAATGAGATTTAACGTTTAATAGATAGAAAACTCTATCCACAGTGACTTGTTAAATTTTTTTTTTAACTGCCGCCCCTAGGCCGCGGCCTATGAGGCCTATTGATAAATCCAGGACTGCCTCTGCCATAGGTCACCCCAAGTGGTTCGCTATGTTTGGTGACTTAGCAGGATTGCCCGGGTTCATGTGGTGAGGTTTTGGCCGCATCTTAGCGGTGAATGCTTTTAACCACCTACTGCACGGCAGGTCGGATCCGGAGATACTGGTTGAGGGAGGTCTTTTGACCTATCCAGCAGGATTCTCTCGGAACATTGCCTTACAGCGCAGTGGTAATGATAGATTCATACATCCGTCACTCTTGGACACACTGATCCCCACCACACATATATTTTTTCCTTCCCAAAATTTCCTCTCCTTCCTTTCTCTAAAAAGACCCGCCACACAGCATTTCCAAAGATGACATAGGCGGTGAGGTGAATTATTTTCCTTAGATTAAATAAAAAATAATGTAAATTAACAAATTTGTATGTTAAAAATATACACATTTCCGATATTCTATTTTATATGATTATGAAAAAAAAACATTTAAAAACGTGGGAGAGGTCAAAAAGGCAATGTACAAACTTTTGCGAAAATGCCCAGAGAACAATTTTATTACACTCCCCAAAGTTTTATTGTATCATAGCTTCTCTTGAATTTTCAGAGAAAGTTTTTTCTTTGGCGAATAATGGTTAAATCATAATTTCAGGTTTACGTGCAAATGCATGTCTGAGATAAGAGGTCACGAAATGTAATACACTTATTTCAGTAAGGTCACGATACGTGAACTTTTAAATTAGGGAAATTGACTGGGCAAGTAGGTACTTTTTAAGCACCTTTTACCGGAATTAATGTAATTTATTTCACTTTTTACGGTGAAAAAAAAGTATTATTAAAAATACTAATTTCAGTTGTGGGAATATTCTCTTACTCCCAACCCATACTTAAAAACTACACACAACATTTATTTCTCAGAAGGACGTGCACAAAATACAATAACATCTTTTAAGCTGATATTTTTCATTTGTCTTCGGCTTAATTTACTAAATGTATATTAGAAAAAAAAATTATCTTTTTTTTTCTTCGAACATTTTCTATAATAATAATAATAATATTTGGACGATTTATATAGCGCCGTTTTTGTGAAAAATCACCTCAAGGGCGCTGTACAAACTCACCATACATGCCTAAAATCTTGAAAATGTTGAACCTATGTTGAAAATATGTAATATTTTTATAAATGTGGGTAGTTATTTAATCTGTTTTTATTGTTTTATTAATGTTTATTTTTTTATTTTTCCGTTTTTTATCAGTTTCAGATAAATCGGAAGAGTGAAAAACACTAACAGCCTTACTAAAAAACTCCGTGAAAATTTTATTCAATCGACAAACAGCCGCGGATGTGAAAACATAAATAATAAAAAAAATTGTTCTTGGAAAGAAATATACATTGTTTACACAGCGTGAGAGGGTAGTTTATATCTGTTTTAGTAATGATGTGTGAACGAAATTTGAAATTTTCCAAAGTATTTTGAATGTTCAATATATTTCTTATTTTTGAAGGTGTCGTAAAAACAAATACCATTTATAAAAACAAGATAAAATTACCTTTTAGATTTGTGTATTTGAAATACATTTTAGTTTTAAAAAACTGCCATATTTTAAGATTCAAACACGGAAAAAATGGAAAAAAAAATTCTTACCAAAAATTTTTGATGAAAGTGTACAGAAATTAAAAAAAAAATCAAAACTTAAAAATTACAGTCCTATTATATAATGAATTTGAAATGAAACTGTTACCTCACTTTTTCCTCGTGCATACAATAAACAAATAATAAAAAATTTCAATGTTTTGTTTGCCAAAAAAAAAACCTAAAAGTAAACCGACATTTAAAAGTAATTTCTTGCATCTGTAAAGACATTACTTTATTTTATAAGTTTACGAACACATGTATTAGATATTAATATTTGAAAAAAACACCACTTTTAAGAAATTTTCATAAAATAATGATTTGAAAATGTAAATTTGATCTTTTATGTAACGCATAAAACAATAAATTTTGTCAGTTAACTTTTATAGTACGGTTTTTGTGCAATAACTTATAATTAATTAAACTGATGTAAAACCACACAAATAACACGGAAAATACATAAATATATCTTTACATGAATAGAAGAGTAAATTGGTCACTATAGTAGAAATCATTCAGTAAAACCGCAATTATTACTAACAAAATTCCCGCCATACATAAAACAAACTTTAATTTTCGGTGCGGGCTAGACTACACATGCGCAGGCGCGCCAATAACGCCACTGGCGGAAAAGAATTAAAACAACCAATTTCACGAAGAAATCATGACCCTTTACACCGTTGCCAGATTTAAAATGCGTTTTAAATTGACAAACCTAATTAGTAATATTTCGTGTTTTTGTGTAAATTTGTTTTAGTCATGTAATACAGGTTATCGGTCGTGCTGTGGTTTTTTTTAGTAAGGCTGTAAGTACTTTGACGAAATATTTTCTGTGATCATATATTGATAATTTTATACATATATCTATATTAAAAACTAAAGGATCCTTAAAGATTTTGGCATTTGATTTTTCATCACTTTATGCACGAAAATGAACACTTTAAATATTGGTCTCTTTTTTATTGGAATCCAATTTAGCTTCTCTCTCATTTGATTAAGCCAACTTTGGAGGATCAACTTTCATGGGACCGAATATTCGAGCTTTAATCTCTTAGCCAAAAACTGTTTCCAAAGATTTTGCAACAATTTCAAACCAATTATCAGGGAGAAAGTATATCCCTTCAACACAACTATATTGAGTAATAAATCAATACAAAGATATAAACACCTACCTACGTCCCTATGACGATGAGCTATGTACGTTTTATGAAAACATTGACAATTTAATCAAAATATTTTTTCAATGCTTAATTAAAAGCGATACCGTTCGCGAGCGAATAAAGTGACAGGGAATTTATTAAAAAACCCCCTCCCTACGAGTAATACTAACACTCCCGTAATATGAAATTTGATAATCTGTCATTTCTGTTAGCTTTGTAATTATAATAAAGTATTATTGAGAGAGTTCGAGGAAAGGCGTTTGTAAAGTGAGACGTTTCTTCCGATATAAATTAATTATTTTTTATAACATTTACAAGCAGTAATTCATTATTGATTTTAGAACCTCTTTTAACGACATTTGAATTTTTTAAGTATTTTTAAAATCGAAACACTGACGGCTCTCGAGTAGCGATCCGGAGGACACGGGTTCAAATCCCGGCGTGCGCAAGAAAATTTTATTTCATAGATTTGTGTTTCACAATTTAATCAGTTTTTTTTTTTTTTTAAAAGAAAGACAATAATTCCCGGGTTACGAATAAACCGACAATATTTGTAAATTTCCTGCTACCCCCATAGTAAGCCAAAAATGTTGCTTGAGGACTTTGCCAGCCGAGGAATCGAACACGGAACGTCTGGGTGGGACCCAAAAACGATGCCCACTCAATCACTGACCGGTCATTTAAAATAATGTATATTTGCGGCACGTTCCTGGAAAGAAGATGTTCACAGTGTCGCCCTGGAGTGAGATCACCATTCAGAATTAAAGAGTTGCTTGAAAAGGCTTAAGCCACGTTTTATTATCAGATCTGAATGGTAATGTACTTCCCCACTCCCCACCTTCCTATTCCCAATCTCCTTCCCCTCCCCACTTATCTTCAGCTCCCGAACATACCGCAATTGGGGATGCCATAGTGTGAGTTGGGACTCTTGTGCGATATTAACACAATAAAAACATGGCAATTAACAAGAACTTAAGGCGCTTCAAAGCTAGGAAAAAAAGCTAAAATTACTTTTTTAAATTTATTTTTATTTTTTTTTATTCAGAGAAAGATACATAAATTACAATACATTCAATATAATAATTAATTACATAATATGTGTACATATTTGATTTATCCCCATAAAAAAGCAGGGCTTGTGTGTATGGGGGTGTTATTATATTAGTATAGTATATAATTGTTTTATTTTTTATATTCAGTTCAAATTTTCGGTATAATTTTTAAGGTGAGTTTTAAATTTTTTGATATTACTGTTCATGTTTCTGATTTTTTCAGGAGGTGAATTAAAAAATTTTACTCCGAGATATTTATGACTTAACTGTCCTAGTGTTTTTTTACATTTTGGAGTAGGAAGTATTGATGTTTGTCTAAAATTTCTGTTGTTTTTAAATGGTGCAAATTTATTTTGAATATTATCTTTATAAATTTGTAATGTTGCATGATAAAAATATATTGTACTTAATTTTCTGACTTTAAATTGTTGGAATAAAAGTTCTGACGAATATGAGTAGGGTTTTTTTAAAATTGTTTTTATTATTAGTTTTTGTGATATGTAAATTGTTTGTGTTTGATTTGCATATGTACCGCCCCATCCTATAATGCCGTATTGTATAATTGATTGACCTTAAAAACATTGTTCCATTTTATTAAGCTTCGGTTTGTTTAAAATCAAATTTTATCGAATAATTACAGTGTTTCTACAAATAATTCAGACACAATTCCAAAATATGCAACAAGGCCTCCATGGTCGAGGGGCAATGCTATCGTCAAGCGACCGGGGAGGTCGCGGGTTCAAATTCCGGAGTGGACAGATACATTTTATTTGATTGATTTTTATTTTCACTATTTAATCAATTGAAACAATATAAGGTACGAGTATATTTGCGGCTCGTTCCGCGATGGAAAATACACACAGTATTGCCCTGGTGTAAGTCTACCATTTATAACTGAAACGTTGCATGAAATGGCTTTAGACCTTCCACTCCCTCATCTCCATCCCCTACCCCATTTACCTTCAGCATCACAACATACAAATCATTTTAAAAATTCCAGGTTATTGAACAGTTAGTTAGGAGTGGGCGGTCACTAGACCAAAATGCAATCTACATTTTTATTCAAAATAAGCCCAGCAATCACTCCTTAAAAAATCCTGAAACACCCTGTATATTTAGAGCGCTTTTAAACATTTTAATATTTACCATACGAAGTTAAGTTTTAGAGGTAGGAAGTTAATTACATTGAGTTAATTAAATTAGTGGTGTGGAAATTTATGACACGTGTATTTTGTAATACGATCGTGTTTTGTGCTTTGCATGCTCGTGTATGTCCAAAAATATAAATAGTGGTTTAATATAAGATGTAGGATTCGTTGTAGTAAATGCCAGATGTGTAGGGTTAACTTTAAGGGAAGTAACCTAAGTAATTTACCGTTTAATCATTGAAGACAATTAACGAAAAATGAAAAATGTGAAATAGAAAGGGCAGAAAAATATTCAGATAGGTTCTTAGAGTTTCACGGCCAAAAGTATTTGAGTTAGTTTTTTTGGGGTGTTATGCCATATTGCGCTACCTCCTTCTTTAGCCAACGTTTCGGACAGCGTTGCAGTGTCCATCATCAGGGCCGATCCGGCAGATGTGTAACACCCCAAAAACAAATAACAAAAAAAAAATATTGTCTTTAATGATTAAATATTGCAATTTTGGGTTATAGCGTGTAAGTCATGTATAATAAATTAAAAATTGATTTATTTATTTATGCTAAAAGCGAAAGAATATTTATTTATTACTCTTCATGTATTCCTTGTAAAATCTTAGTTCCTCGTAAAAATGTTACTAGATGTCGCATGTTAAAATAAAAATGAATATTTCGGCAGAAAGCAGTCACTCTGTGGTTTGCCATAATATTTAATAAAATAAAACAATAACTGTGTTTGTAACCACGATTTATATATTTAATTTTTTAACACCGACCGATTTTGCCAAAGCATCTTCAGGATATACAATTTAAACTGATCAAAAAATACATTGTGTGAGCTTGTGAAAGCGACAAAACATAAAATAAAGGAACAGTGAGAAAGAATGAATTTAAAAACTTACATAATATTATCTATTACTAGAAAGAGACAGATGTGATCAGTTTAATATTGTATACCCTGAAGACGCTTGTGTTAAGCGAAAAGGGTCGGTACTAAAAAAAAATATATATATATATATATATTTTTATATATATATAAATATATATATAGATATATTTCAATTCAATTTCAGTGCCGGCAACCCGGGCGTTTATTTATTATTAGTTATGTACAACAGTTTTTTTTCCTTACCCTCCTCACTAGACAGAGTCTGTTCTGAGGCTGGTAACTAACAATTTTTAATTACATAAAAACAAGTAAGTGGTAAAAAAAAAAAAAAATAAACATATATATTATAGTAAAAATAATAATAATAAAATAAGAGGAAATCAGAATTTAAAAACAGAGTAGAATAAAAGAAAATATATAATATTAGATATTAAGAATATTACTTATCTCTCTTCTTTCTTTGACATTCAACCAGTTTAAAAATCTTTTGAAAACCCAATTCAAATTAATTCAGTTTGGGCTACAAACTTATTGAATATATATGGTGCCAAGTAGACATGGGCATATTCATTCCCAAGAGTGAATCGATTCAGTCTGATTCTCCTGGCCTTTTGAATTGATTCCTTGTATTCATTCATTATTCCTTTAAATCAATTAAAAAAAAAAAAAAAACACCCTTACATTATCTACACGCGGTTAAAGTGAAACCTTCAGAAAACAGAAGCAGACATGAGTAGGGAAGCACCGCACAGAGAGGAGACCGATTATACTATCATATCTAATCTCATTACCACGCAGACTAAATCTTATAGATGTATGTATTTGCCTCTTTTTAGTGTCATTATTTTTCGTTTCATCGAGTTTCAAATCACAACGGTGCTAAAGAACAGAAAACACTCTTCTTAGGGTCAATTATGTCGTTCTGAAAAAATGTACTAATGTATGTATTTGCCTCTTTTTAGTGTCGTTATTTTTCGTTTCATCGAGTTTCAAATCACAACGGTGCTAAAGAACAGAAAACACTCTTCTTAGGGTCAATTATGTCGTTCTGAAAAAATGTACTAACGGCGCGAAGGGGTTAACGTAATATTTTAATGTGTCTTATATTGACAACAAAATGTTTTTTTGATAAAAAAATAAATTACATTAAGCTAGCAATTAAATTTTTAAATTAAACAGTTTGTAGTTTCACCCCTAAAGTTTTACTAATTTATTAAACTTAAAATTGTTCCAATTTAAAAACCACTTCACGTGATCTAATATAAATAAACATTTTAACAATATTTTGTGACGGCTGACCACAGCCGATTGGCCTTATAATATCTGCAAATTCATATATTATATTATATCTACCTCACATCTGCGTCTAAAAATATGTAGGTACTTATATTCCAATAGTTTTGGTACGTACCACAAAACAACCAACAATGTAATGAAATTGACGGCTTGGCGCGCGGAGAGGAACGAATGATAAACCTCACAGGCGGATTCGCGGCAGGCATTCAAGAATGAATTAGTAACTTTTGACTAGTGTCTGCAGTAACTCGCTAGCTGCGGACCAAGTAAAGACTTGTGATGATCGAGACATGATCGATTCGTTTAAACATTTGGTCATTTTTGTTCGTTTGGTCATTTGTCTGTCAACTGAACAAGACGCTAAAGTTAATTCACGAATATAGTGCTTCAGACATGACTCGATAGCGACAGACTAGACACGCGGATTTGGAACGGGTGGGTCCTCAGATTGATTGATTCTTCGCACAAGTGAAAGGACACAACGCGTCATGGCTTGGAACTCAGCTGACTCGCTGCCGGTTTTTGCTTATGCGGGGGACAATGATATACATACGCGTGATTTTATGAATGGCGGCGCGGGAATGGGATAGGTATTTTACTTTAGGCAAGTTCGCGGCGCGCCGCCCATATAATAATATTTAAATACCTACGAAACTATAAATTATATAATCTTTTAATTGTTTACGGTACACATCATTAATTGAAATAATTTTACAGTAAATTAAATGGAAAATAAAAAAAATAATGTGCCGTTAAAAATCGTAGGATACAAGGCCAAAGGTAAGGAATGAAGAATCTATTCCTTTTGAAATTGAGAATTAGATGGGGTGTGTCACAAGATTGAATTTATTCATTTAATTCAGTCAATCAATTTTGCCCACGTCTAGTGCCAAGTAAGATTCATGTTTTTTTGCAAAATTTGATTTGATATGTGGTACTTGTAATTGATTGTGTGTGTTTGCTCTTGTGTTTTGCGAGTGAGTTATGAAGTGTGGTGATATTTTTATGCAGTTTTTGTAGATGATCTTCTTTATGTATAGTTTATTTATGTCTAATAGGTTATTGTTGATCATTAGCTGTTCTGTCGGATGTTGATAAGGCTTTCTAAACATAATTCTGATTATTGTTTTATGATTAATTTTAAGTGATTTGAGGTGAGTCTCTGCTGCTGCTCCCCATACTGAAATACCATACATTAGAATACTTTGACAGAGTGCATAATATATATTTTTTAGCTGAGGTAGTGACATAATATTTCGAATTGTTTTGAAGATGTAAGAGAGTTTCCGTATTTTTTTTGTAATTAGGTTAATTTGGAGATCCCATTTTAAGTTATTGTCAACAGTTAAACCGAGATATTTAATATTTTGCGCATAATCAATTTTGTGACAAACACATCGTGAGTTAGTTAACGAGCTAACTGTGCAGGGGTGAAGATGTAGTTGTGGGCGACTATCTGGCTGACCAGCTAATGTTTTACTGAAAGTTAAGTATTTTGTTTTAGAAATATTTAGTGTCAGTAGATTATTTATTAGCCAGTTATTTACTTCAGTCATCCCTGCTTCCGTGTTTTTGAAGACGTTTTCCCATGATTGGGCTTTGAATAAGATTACAGTGTCATCTGCATAACTGATTACTTTGTACTCTATGTTCCCTAGGCTTATCTCCGTTAGACTGTTAATGTAGATGAGAAACAGTATGGGACCTAAGACGCTGCCTTGGGGTACTCCATACCTGGTGCCTACTTTGTCACTTTCTTGATTATTGATTTTTACAATTTGTTGTCTATTTTCAATGTAGCTGATGAACCATTTTAGTGGTGGACCTGTTATGCCAATGTTTTTGAGTTTTTGTTGGAGTAATTTGTGTGAGATGGTGTCGAAAGCTTTTGCTAGGTCTAAGAACACTCCTAACACCTTTGAACCGCCATCTAGGTTTTTCACTATGTAGGTGGTTAGTTCCGATAAGGCGTCTTCTGTTCCCATTTTCGCTCGAAACCCGAATTGACGGGTGGAGATCAGTTTGTGTTTGTCAAGGTATGCGAGCAGTCTTTTTTTCATAGTTTTTTCTAGTAGTTTCGATAGCGAATTTAGGAGAGTGATTGGTCTGTAATTTAAGATCAGCGTTTTATCTCCCGATTTTTGTATTGGAGTAATACAACCTATTTTTAGATGATCGGGGACAAAGCCGAGGTTGAAACTTTGGTTGAAAATAGGTTGAAGTGGTATAAGTATATGTTCTCGGAGACTATTCAGTATATGATTGGAGAGGTTATCTGGGCCCACAGCGCAATTTGGTTTGAGAGAAATAATTAAATCCGATATTTCCTTTGTACTTATTTTGTGAGCATAAAACGAATGATTTGGTTGCATGGTAGAGGATAGTTTGGTTAAAGAGTCTTCTGTTGTGCCGTTATATATATATATATAAAAAATCATGATTATAAACAAAGTAACTGTTTTATTTAATTACAAAATGAATATATTTATCCAAGACACTGCCTAGGAGTACCTAGATTGCAATTTAATTCGGGTAGAATCTTGCAATCACGCATAAAGATAACAAAAAAATATATCCGTTAAGAAAATGAAGATAATAATTGTAGCTCTCAGCCGAAGTATTATAATACAGTTAAAAATGACTAAGTTAATATGGTCGAATTAGCTCAGTGGTCAGAGCACTATTGTGTTTTCTTCTATCCATTACTTTATAATTTTCCTCTCGTAATATTTTAAAATTGGCACTTACTTATAATTCAAACACGTAACCGTGTACAATTGTACAATGTCACCTTAGAACGGGGAACCCCAGTAAGGACGCATTATTTTCCAAACAATTGTAAAAAAATAAATAAAAAAGCGAACCAATTCCTTGAGTCGGATCGGGTCATGGTAATAGAGTGTGGCGATCCCATCTCTCTGCCTACCCTTGGGGGAAACGGTGTGATTATTTTGTAGATTTAGAAATTGTCTACAGAAAACAGTCTCCAATGCATTTAATTTAATATCAAACCAAACAGTATTTGAATTCCACAGTATGCCTAAAACAAACAAAATGCAAGTCATAATGGACGGAAAAGTAAAATTTCTAATGCAAAGTATTTATTGTAAAAATCTAAACCAGTATGGGCACTAGATTGCTTTCTAGGAAGCAAAGATGTTGAAGCTAGCAAGTCACTTTATTTAAAATCAAAAATGTTCTTTTCCTGTACAGTATGAACGTATGTTCAAAGTGTAAGGCTAAGACCTAGAATTACACCTGAGTCTATGTAATTAAGTCCTAAACCAGATACGAGTAACAATGCTTCTGTAATCTTTAAGTCCAAAATAACTCGCTTTCTGCCCTTTGAGAGACTAATTACAACAGCAATTTAAGTACATACTTTCCTAGTTATGTATATGCTTACGGTTAACACTGCTAAAGACATAATAACAGTACCCGAGAAGCATACGGATGTTAGTCCAAAATTTGAATATATTAGTTTCTGATGCCGACTTAAAGTAAATTATCATGTTTATCACGAGGCAGAAAGATACAGGTCCTATCATGAAGAAAAATAGGATTTTCAAAAATGTATACGGACGCAACTACCTTTGATGCAACAACTATCTTAAAAGCAGAAAGATGTAGGTACACGGACTTGCATGTTTAGATTTAGTTGCATTTTGGGTATTATGACTCAAATTCGTTTGCATCCATCTGCCATCATTACGCTTAGATTACATTACTACGCTTTCTATGGAAGTAAACAATTTTCTTATTTTTATTTTTAACTTTATGAGTAAAATCTCAAATTATAATATTTAATTAAATTAAGACAATATTAGCGAAACTCAATCGAAAATCTGGAGACAGAAAAATCAGAAAAAGATATTGGTTCCACTGGGAACCAGGGCCCTTTGTTGACATGACAAGAGCTCTACCAACTGAGCTATGGAACCCATTTCCAATTCGGTCACTTTTAACTGTATCATACTTCAACTAAGAACTACCAACATTATCTTCATTTTCTTAACGCACATATTATTGGCTGCTATCTTTATATATGATTGCAAGATTCAACTTGAACAATGTAAATGCTATCTAGATAGTGTCTGGATAAATATTTATCTATTTTATTTTAATACGCGACATCTATTGACTTTTTCTGCAAGTCTAGGAAGAATATTTTTAGTCCCAGTTGAACCAATATCTTTTTCTGATTTTTCTGTCTCTAGATTTTCGATTGAGTTTCGCTAATATTGTCTTCATTTAATTAAATATTATAATTTGAGATATTACTCATAAAGTTAAAAATAAAAATATTCATCCTAGACTTGCAAAAAAAGTCAATAGATGTCGCGTATTAAAATACAATTGATAAATATTTATCCAGACACTATCTAGATAGCATTTAGGCTGGGTGTCACGGACATCACTGACATGAACAGTAAGCTGAAGGAACGACAGTTGAGATGGTATAGACACATAAGACGGAGAGCACCAGACGATACAGTGAAGCAGGCAATGTCTATGGAGCTTCATCGACAGTCATCCAGAGGTAGACCAAAGAACTCCTGGATGACTCAATGCTCCAACAGAGAAACTGCCTGGATGAAAGCGATACCCAGAACCGAAGAAGATATAGCCTGAGAACGAGAAGGGCCGACCCCAACAGCCTACCTAGGCTATGAGTTGGGACAGTGCAAGGAAGAAGAAGGAAATCCAGTTGATTAGGCAGACATGCTATGAAATAACACCGGGAACTATACCGGTTCAGTATGAAATTTTGAAATTTTCTACTAGTAACAGAGAAAAGAAAATATTTTGTAAAAGTTTTTCTTTATTGTTTTGGTTGGTGGTGTTTTTGAGTAATGTGAGTGTTGTACCAGATAGAAGGTACACTTTTACATACAGGGTGTTAGAGGACGTACTTGAGTTACTTTAACCAGTGATTACTGACATTATTTGGAGTAAAACATGTAAATGAAATTTTGGTCTCCGGGGAATTTTTGGTGACTTTTTTTTTTCATTTTTTTCTTCTTCATAATCAAACAATTTTTTTTTCTTCCGCATGTCGTCAATGGTCACTCTGCCCAGTAGCCGACCCACCCTTTACCCCGCCTCCAACTATCAAACACCTACCATTTTTTTATGTTTTTGTAGAAAAAAAAAACGTGAAAAATGTCACCGGAGACTAAAATTTTATTTACATTTTTTACTCCAAATAATGTCAGAAATCACTAGTTAAAGTAAGTCAAGTACGTCCCTTAACACCCTATATAATTGCATACTCAACTCAAAATTCGAATTCTATGAGATGTCTGACTAATCAACTGGACGATCGATATATGTAGTTCAATGTCTCTCAACAGATGTCGTTAGAGTAGGTAAACCAGCTGGTTAGGAGGATAATCCAATCCCAGTCTGCTACATTATATCATTATATCTGATACAAAGGGTGTAACTGCACGTACCCGAAGAATTTTAACCAGCAATTCCTAAGCACATTTGGAGTAAAAATGTGGTTGTCATTTTGCTGTCTTATTTTTCAATTAAAACTAACAAAACATTTTATCCAACACATGTGGCTACTGAATAGCTGGGCTACATGATAAGCACTGTGTTCCAGCAGCACCGCAACACACGATATCACGTGATTCCGTCGCGATGTGTGATAAAATAATATTTTTTGTTTTAATAGAAATAAAAATCATCAAACAGCAAAATGACATCTACTTTTTGTACTCTAAATATGATTAGGGTCGGTGGTTAAAATCCTTTGAATATATGCTGTTATGGCCTTTATATATCTAATTCAATATGTCAGACTGGGATTGCACTATCCTCCTAACAAATTACAAACTTCGGACAGCTGGGAGTAGTTGGGACTCTAGTGCGGCATTCATAACAACAACACAAACTCTTGAAAGTAACTAAGCACAGTTTTTTGTTATACATAATATTAATACCATGTACGTGTGTTCCTCCGCAATTAGTTCTGGAACAGTTCTGGAATGTGGAATGACTTACCAGCCTTTATTTGTTCTTCCCTCCCACAATCGGAAAAAACTCCCTATCCATTCAATAATGGGAAAACCATCCGATAGATTTCTGAGAGTTAATATAAAATTCCAAAAACGTTAAGGCGTATTCCTTACTTCAACAAAAACAAGAATTAGATGCTTCGCAGATATCTGCTATAAAACAGCGCCGGGAAACCAATACAGTCATTGACGTTGATTACTTCATGAGAAAGAGAAAATAAGACGAAATTGAATGTTTTTTGGATGGTACCAGGGAATCCGAAATAATAAACGAAGTCTATTTTTTACAACTTATCTTTACTTTATTTTGCGCACGTGGGCCTTTAGTGAATGGTAAAAAGTTGATAAAATTGTTTATTTTGTAACTCACTAAACTAGACTTTTTTTAATGCGAGTGCCGTAGATTGTGTTTCATGCCTCTGTATTTATAATGTGCACTAATCTGGTAGGTAATAATACTTACTCGAATGCATAGCAAATGGCAGTTAGTTTATTTTGGATGCAAAATAATTAAAAATAAGAATTGTTCCCTGCCTGTTTATCGTTGTTACATATTATTATGATTTCATGTTATTCAAGATACAAAATTCTTCTTTGACGACAAAAATTAATTCACGAAATGTGCCACTGCTGGAAGAATTAATCTGCATGGATAGACGAGGCCTATACTATTGCAGAATCTCCTTAAGGCCACTGCACGATTTCATATATATGTGAGTTTAGGCAATTCTTGACCATAATATTTGAGGTGAGAACGCCGCGTACATGATGAATTATTTGTTATATTTCTTAGGGTTCAAAACTCGCTTTTGTTGGAACTATTTAATTTTAACTTTATTTGTGCCTTAATCATCATCACCATCATCACCATCTTCTTCCTCTTGTCCTATTCGGGTCGGGGATCCACTGCATCGACAAGACTCTTTCATACGTTCCTGTCTTGTGCTGATTGTTCGGCCTCCGTCCATGGCAGTCTCATCCTCTCCTCACACAGTTTCTGGAGTTGCCTCGCCCAACTGGACGTCTACCCTCTGGAATCGCACTCAGGATCTTCCTCGGAATTCAGTCATCAGACATTCTTAATACATGCCCAAGCCACCTCAGTTGCGATTTTTCTATGAAGAGTAGCAGTGGTTAAATGTTTAGATCGTCTTGAATCGTCAAGTTTCTTATATGATCCCATTTCTTAACCCCTGACACTCCTCTCAAGTACCTCATTTCGTCAACTTAATCAAACAAAAATAAGCTTGCTTGCTTGTAATTTGACATTATATTAACTATGTATTTCCTAGTGTTACACTCAACCAACATATTATATTATATATGTAAGAGTACACACCAGGACATTCATTCTATGAACCTAGAGTAGAATAATATGCCTCAGGCAGACAGGCAATAACCAGCGTCTGGTGTTGCCGGCAGCCTTTGCTTTGACAATGATTTAGCTGGGTACACGATATGTCTGAAATGTGATAGTGTTGGTGACATTGGCGTAACTGTAAACTGCCAGCCCCCAGGGGAACTTTGAGAACGCCCTCCCAACCCTTGGGTAACGAATATCAATAATCGAATATTGTTTTATATGTAAGGAACTGGTGCAGGACATTGAACTGTAATACTAGGTACTAGCTTCCTCTTTCGGGAATTCATATTGGGAGTATTGACATTTTGCGAAAGAAATAACTTCACAAAAACTGATTTAATATGCTAATCATTCCATCATTGCTTTATTTTTATGATAGAAATAGTCGGGAATATCTTGGATACGGTACACGTTCAGTAAAGCGAGTTGTATGATTTCAAATATTAGCAACGTTTACTAGTTATAAATGTTAATTGCAATATTTATAAATACATTTTTTTAAAATGATTTAGTATATTATTTAAAAGAATTCTGTCATCATTTTGATTTAGTCCATTTTTCAACATTTTTCCTACCTTTTCACTGTTATTTTAATTTCTTTTCCCACTATAATCTTTTTTAACTCATTGTTAGTTCATGGTATTACTGGTTACTGGTAACCGGCCAACTCAGAATGAAACCAATTGAGAACCACCTCAGAAAGTTCATTAAGAGTGATGACAAAAAAGATTGGTTAAATAGGTTAAGTTAGGTTAGGGTTACCGGCCATTTAAAAAAAAAATCATAGCTTTTAACCTTTCTGAGGTGGTTCTGAGTTGGTTTCATTCTGAGTTGGCATGGAACCATAAATACAATACAGTGATGTTTGTATTAAAGTATATGTGTTATTATGTCGACCAAATATATAGACGAGTTTTTTTATAACGTGAATACCACACAAGAGTACCAACTGCTCTCTCCTGTCTGGAGCCATACATATACATGATACAATGGCCTCCCCGTTGGGGTATGTTGTGAGGCTGAAGGTAGAGGGGAGGGGAAGGAGACAAAGAAGATGAAGGTGGGGAATTACCTGGCTATTCAGATCTGGTCACCAAATACGGCTAATGTCATTTTAAGCAAAGCTTCAATTTTTAACGGTTGTCTACTCTGGAAAGTGCCGCAAATATACTATATAATATTTAAATTAATTATTTGTGAAATAACACAAATTAATCAAGTAGAAATTATTTGTGCATGCCGGGATTTAAACCTGCGATCTTCCGATTGCCAGTCAAGAACCTAACCCCTTGACCACGGAGGCCGTGAATAGGTATCGATGCATAATTACTTATTTGCATATTTAGATAATTAATGGATATTAATGGAATTCACTCACACTTCAATATTATGCTTGTAAATGTATTCCATACTTTCAAAATTATCGTCACGGCAGTAATATTGTAGGGGTCTACGGAGACGTCACATTGTGTGATAGAGATGCAAGAAAATGCTTACTTTTTCCTTTGGAGGAAACAGATCTCTACGTATATTGTGTATTTAATCTTTTAGAAAGAGCTGCAGAATTATTGCGATAAGAAACGTATGGTTATTGCCTTTCTTGTGCCGTCACGGTACCGTAATCGTGGATCGTCGCGGTAATAATAAAAACGCTCAATGAAAGGATCCCAAGCGACTGCCCCGATACCTGATAGTCATTACGCCACTGTTTGGAGACACACAATACCATCTCCTGTAATTTACCCCAGTTATTCAAAGACACAATAAATAGTTTGCGCAATTTTAAACAAGCTAAAAATGGTAAGCCAACAATTTTTCTCCCGATAAGTTACCATAACCCAGCTTATTTTGAGTAATACTATTTTTACGAGTGCAAATTAATATAATGTTAGGCGAACTTCACAAACTTTATAAGTTTTAACACGACAACATCCTTCTACCTTCATGTTGGCTTTATTGTATATATATGATTCGTATCATTGATGAATATAGGGTGGGAGGGGGGGGGGGGTTAACTCCCCCCACCCAAAATATAATAGTACCTACTTTAGATTAGAAAAAATATAATAGTACCTACATACCTATTGAAAATACAATAAAACTACACAGGAAATTCTGAATACTTATAAAATACTGGCTGGTACCCGGCCTGTGTTGTGATGTCATTCAAATAAATAAATTGTTTCTCCATGCATGTTCATTTTCATGCATCCCCATTTCCCTCCCGCGTCCCCTTCTGCGTTCCGCTTCCATCTTCCCCGCATCCCCCTCCCTCGTCTCCCTTCCCACGAACCCCACTTCTTTCGTTACCCTCCCCCTCTTGTCTTACCTCCCTGCAGCTAAAATATATGAAATACACACATTTTCAAACTACTCGCGCACCACCTGTAATAATTTTTTTATACAAATTTCATAATGCCAGAGCTTACCATTATATTATACAGAAACACTCTTCTGCTAAAATTCAATATTCTGTAAAAAAATTGTGTCAATCCATCCATCACTTTCCGAGATATGGAACCTAAATTCGTTGTGAAAAAGTTTTGTGAATTGAATTCCTCGACTGGTCAAGTCCTTCATCCTTACATGAACAACATTTGCCGTTTTAGGAGATTTCAAATATTGACAAGTAACCCGAGAAAAAAAAGTGTTTCACTTTTAAACTACGCTACAATTTGGGAGGCAGGTATGGGTACCGCCGCCATTTATTGAATAACCCACACCTCTGCCATATGTAACCCCAAGTGTTTCGGTGCGTTTGGTAACTTAGCAGGGATGCCCGGGTTAATGCGGTGAGGTTTGTTTAGGACTTTAGGACAATGGTCGAGGAAGTTTTTTTACCTTTTCAGCCAGACTCTCTCGACCCATCGTCTTGTTGGATGGTCATCCAGCTAGTGGCATCTGGTTCTCCTTGGTGACGTCGTCACGCACGTTGGTCATCAAAGGCGGTTAAGTGTTAACTCCGTTACAAAGGGATTATTCCGTATTTGAGATAATTGCGCTTAAATCTAAAACAGCAACATGAATGTACAGGACGAACATGGATCGCGTCAATAAACTACGATTACAAAACATTCCGCGTGTACTACAAGAATGCACTCGCGGCCTAAGGCCGTCGCGTGCTAAAACTCCGATTCCGGTTCTGATCCAAACCAAATGTAATCATAGATTTACGTGAAACACATTATCAACTCCGGTTGACATTGTCGGTCCTTTGCGATTCCCAATTTAAACAATTAAAACATGGTAGACTCAAATTACTTCCCGGAAGTGAATTGCCCAAGGAACGTCCGCCGAGAAGTGACGTCAAACCTACCATATTCGTCTCTTGTCCAAAACTATCAATGTCCGGTGTTCCCAGCACTGAAAGCCAAAGACAAATAATATTAAATAATTTGACGGTAATTCTCTATATTAGGCATTAATATAATAACAAAACCGGTTAGTTATTTCATAACACAGCATCCCCTAAAAAGACATAGGCTCTGAAATAAATTATTTTCCTAAGGGCCTACTGTGTGGCGCTAATGTAAAAATAAAATAAAATGTATGTACTTGCGTTAATTAAAATGAATGCATTAGAATTATTCGTGTTTAAGAAACATTAAACCATTTTCATAATACAACGTTTTTAAATTTTGTCATTAACCGTAAAACATGTTTTTCCAGTTCTAAACGGAGTATTTTGTTATTCTACGTGTGTAGAAAGCATTAATTCCTTTTCAACATTGTTTTTAAATTTCGTAGGAAACCGCAGCAAACAATAATTAGAGAGTCCCTCTGCACACTGCACAGTAGTGCACAGGACAGCAGGTTAAACACAGTTTATTCCCAGGAGGTTAAATGGAGAAATAAAGACCAGGAACTAGTCGGAAAGGGGTTATATTTTGGCTATTGAAAACCTTTAACTACTTTCATGGTACTAACACATATACTTATTTAAAAATAACAAAACTGTTTATTCACGTTCGTGTTGTGTATGTACGGGCGCAAACAATTAATTTATCTTAATATTTTAAAGCGTAACTCGTAAAAAGTTTGTTTCCCTAAAATAATTAAACTCGTGCCATCTATGAAAGAGTAGATTATGAATTCTTTCAAGTATCACCTTAACCGTTCAACGTCAAAATCCTAATATTTTGGCCATAGTACAACTTACCTCTCACTATATGAGACAGGATTATTTACTACTAGGGCTGTCCGTAAAATAAGGTGTCCAAGGTGCTGCGGTCGCGAGGAATGATTTTAGGTGCCATCCTGCAATACTGGCTGTAGCCTGGTTTCCCCTTGCACATCACACCCACCACACTTTTCCCACCACATTGCACCCTCTGTGACGCTTAGTCTCGGCGATGGAGCTTCCACTCACCGCACCCGCCAGGAGTGAGTTATGATCTGTAATTCGTTTTTAAACTTTGCTTCGGCGAATCTGAATGATGCCACTGGGATTGTTCCTTTGTCTCTGGGGTCGTGTAGTGTATCCGGGTCTCATACTCAGTTACAATTGAGTCCGATAATTCTTCACCATCGATGTCGTAGCACTCAATGAATTCACGGGCTGCTTCAACCCGTTGTTTTTTGTGATCTTAGGTGAGCATTTTGGGACTCACCTTGGGTAAACTTTGTGGTCTTCCAATTTTTTTGTCAAAATCTAATCAATAATGGTCTTACTTTCATCAGGTATCGTATCACAGAGCTTCCAAACCATCACCCGTCAATTTGCAATCATTGTTTTTTCCACTTTGGCAATTTTTTAGTTTGAAACCGACGGCCGTCCGGCACGCTTTTCAATTCTCTGCACTATTTGCGCACGTTTTCGCACTCATACGCTGTTTTCCGTACACATCAAGTAGCTGAGAATGAATTTCTACCGGGGTTTTGTTCTTCGCACAAAAAAACTAATTATGGAGCGTAATTTACACCTGGCGGGTGCTGCAAGCGGAAGCTTCATCGCGAACGGCTGCCACGCCAAGACTAAGTGTCGCAGAGAGTGCAGCGTTTTGGGGATTTGGCGTAGAAAAACCAGGCTACACACCAGTTTTCCCGGATCTCGGGTAAAATTGTTCCTCGCCACAGCAGCACCTTGGAGACCTTATTTTACGGACAGCCCTCGTATTTCATAGGAATTATCTGACCATCGGTGACAGAATAAGAGGAATGAGCGAGCATTGGACGTTTTTGAAATGAAAATTTTGAGGCGTGTCTTCGGACCGGTTCTAGAAAATGGATTTTGGTGTAGACGTTACAATAATGAGCTCTATAATGTTTAAGGAAATAAACGTCACAAAATTTATAAAACTGGGAAGACTTCGGTTTCTGGATCATGTGGAGAGAATGACCGAGCATCAAGCACCAAAATCCCTGCTGAACTCAAGACCGATAAGGCGAAGGAGCCTGGGATATAGGTATACATCTACCTTGGAGCTTCTAAACTGGAGGGAGCTGGCACAAAACCGAGATGAGTGGAGGAAGACTCTTGAGGAGGCCAAGACCCACCAGGGGTTGTAGAGCCAAGAGTGATGAGAATGACGATGACGATGACAGAATATTGTTCATAAGAAATATTGCATAGGAATTATCTGTCCTTAGGTGCGTTCTGAATTCTGCTCTTTTGAACGGATTTTCACACCGGGCGGATTCCTGAGCGTTGATTCCTATTGTCTTTGATATATAGTTTAGTAGTTTACGACACATATGCTTCTAAGAGAAAACCGCCACGATCTTGAAGATTATTAAATATATAATGAGAACACCTACACATCAAATAATTTACATTTCGGTGTGATCAGACTACACCCCTAAAGAGCGCATTCGCAAACAGATAATGACGAAAAAGTGTGCTCTTGCTTGTTGGTGGTTTTTGCCGAAAACCTCAGTCACGTGGTATTGGTTTCCGGTAAACACTTAACCATACTCAAATAAAGATACTGAGAGGCTTTTGTGTGTCCAGGTTTTTAAATACAAGGCTAAACGAAGCAAAATAAAACAATTATTTAATTAGATTCTAGATTCGACATAATTATCCATTTTTAGGTTTTAAGTAGGTATAGTGAAACGTGGAACAAACAATAAGACATCTTGCCATATTTTTTGAAAAAAAAAAAAATGATAATTCATAGGTCGTTAGGTAATGATGGAAACTAAAATTCAAACCTAAAATAATCGAATTGATATAAAGATTCGGTCCAACAAAGCTGTTTAACTTTCAAGACGCCAGAGCTCAACATTTGGAAGCTTTCGCATCTTCAAACGAGTGGAACATTATGTCGATAGGGGATATTATTTATCTTAAATATAGTCCAATGCACATTATCTATAAAATCTATGCTTACTGTGCACTTAGAGAAATATATTAGTTATTATAATATTCAAGGTGTTAAGGAACGTACTTCACTTACTTTTACCAGTGATTCTTGACGTTATTTGGAGTAAAAAATGTAAGTAAAATTTCGGCCTCCGGAATAATGTCAGAAATCACTGGTTTCAACCAGTATGCATGCTCCTAATACCATGCATGTTATAATATTATTAATTCACGACAATAAGTATCTTTTCACAAGTGTACTTTCAGATTTGGACGGCTGGTGCAGATTTTATAATTTGTGTGCATAGAACTTTCCATAAACCATTTAATTTATAGCGAAACTTGTAAAAACATTTCGTGACATAAGCGGCAAAGGATTCTGTAGATTTAACGTAAGTAAAATCTATAATTATGTGTAAAATAGTGGTAAAAACAAAGAAATTTATTAGTTTGAATTTAAAAATGATGCTACAAAATAAGTTTGCTGTTTTAGAAGAAGAAATCTATATTTGTTTAGTTCTGAAACAGCTTATGAAATGAAACCCATTTTCCCAAAATCCTTGCATTGTTATTTTCTCCCTTTATCCCTCTCCTTTCTTGAAAGCTTGAAAGGCCCTACTTACTTACTAGAAGAAGAGGAATATGATCTCTACCTACTGGCACACGGCACACATGTCCAGTATTATTGCACCAAATCGAAAATTACCCACATTTGATTCAGTCGAAAAATCGTCGTGAAATCGTTTACAGCTCTTGCTCGAAATCTCGCTGAAAATTCGTAAAATACTAATTGATGCAAAAAGTGACGGTAAATTGTGACCACTCTTAGTGCTTACATCGTGGAAGAGCATCCACCACCAATATTGGATCATCACCGCATATAAACACAGCAGAGGTAGGGGCTTTCTCCTTTCAAATTGCCAAATCCTGTGATTATATTGACTTTAAAAACCGTCATCAACTGTCTTGCATCATACAAACCGATTCACAGTCCACGCCCTCTCGTGTCACGATATTGTTCGTTGACAATAATAGATATCAAAATTGGATTAAAAAGCCTTTTAAGTGACATCTGAAAAAAGTCCTCATTCGGATTTGTGCAAGCATGCTTTTTATGTATTTCATTATCATCTACCTCAATCCGATTCTGGATGAACGGTATAAATACTGATGCCGCTCTCTTTATTAATATTTCACGGAAATTCTTTCAGGTTTTTCCTCGTCGAAGCATTATTTCAAAACTCCCCCAACATAATTACTGTTATAATATGAACACCAAACACAAGCAGGAAAATGATTTCCCGCTGCAAACTTTCAGATCGCCTCCAAGTTGAAAATTTTTCCAAGTTGAAAAGGAACACAAGTTGATACGCTCAAACCGAGCCTTCCGCAACAATACACGGGGTAGGTACTACATACTTGGCTGTTTCCAAGGTTATATGGGTATATTCCCCCCAGAACACAGCCTGGATCGGGGGAAGAGTGGGGTGGAGATTATTCCCCCCTTTATAGCGGGGTGGTATAAGAAATAAGGGATGGGGGATGATAAATCATGAGGCTGTTTGCTCAGCCACCTGTTGTGGCTATGAAAGGGGTGTGTTTTTTCACAAGTAGCGTTTGTGGCCATAAGGCTTACATGTTGCGAGGGTATTATTTAGGCGTAGTGTAGAATTAAGGGAGGAAAGATTATAGGCACTCAAAGAGCATTAAATTGACGGATATAGATATTTTAATGAAGTAATATATCATGAACTAGTATCGCTTTAAGTTAAAAAAATTATTTTACTTTTGCTCCAAATAGGAGGCCCTGAGGAATTTAATTCCCCTCATGACATATGTCATCTTTGAGGATGCTATGTGGAGGGTCTTTTTAGGAAAGGAAGGAGAGGAAGACTTACAGTTTATACTTACAGACTTACAATTTGGGAGGCGGGAATGGGTACCGCCGCCCCGGGAACCTTTATTAGATAACCAACATCTCTGCCATAGGTCACCCTAAGCGGTTCACTACGTTTGGTGATTTACCAGGGGTGCCCGGGTACATGGGGTGAGGTTTGAGGCGGAGCTTGGAGGCGGACGACCAGGACACACTCCTTTCCTTCTTTTCCTTAAAAAAACACGAACACAGACACGAACAAACCCCACTCAATGAACCTGAGCACTCTTGCCAAGTCACCAAACGTAGCGAACCACTTGGGGTGACCTATGGCAGAGGTGTTGGTTGTCAAATAAATGATTCCTGGGGCCATGGTACCCATAACCGCCTCCTAAATGGGATAACAAAACATACTATCACTTCTGAATACAGCACAATAGTCTTATCTACTCCCAACCGCCTGGAGGCAGTGAGACTATGGGTATTGTGAGGTAGTAGGGGGGAGGTAGAGATGGGAAAGAGGAAGGTTGGGAAGTACCTGACTAATCAGATCTGTTGACCAAGCATAGCTATGTAAAGCCAATTAAAGATTTTTTTTTTTTTTTACAAGAGATCAATACCGCCGCAATACGGCCGTGAGGAAAATAATTTTCCTCAGGACCTATGTCATCTTTGAGGATGCTGTGTGGAGGGTTTTTTAAGGAAAGGAAGGAGAGGAGAGTTCTGGGAAGGAAATGGGTTTAAGGGGTGGGTAGGAATTTGGTGGGGTTCGGTGTGTCCTCGTCATCCGCCTACAAGACCTAGACAAACCTCACCCCATGAACTCGGGCACCCCTACTATATCACTAAACGTAGCGAACTACATCTTATTATCATCACTAAGTGAGTGATTAAACATCTCACTTAGCGATGATAATAAGCCAACTCCTTTACACATCCAAAATAAAGGACGTAAACTTAATCTTTTAGAGCAGCTGGAAATTAACAAACATAATAATAATCCTAAGGATTTCAGCAGAGCCGAACCCTCTGATATGAAAATATCTGGAGTCGGTGAAATATTTTCCCATTATGTTTCTGGTGGATTGACGTATTGTTCTTGTATTGTTTTATTCTTATATAGTGCACTTACATTGCGTTAATTTACTAGATATTCATTTGTGGAAAAGTGTGTGGAAGGGTTTAGTCTTTCATTTGGGAAAGATTCAACCCGGACATAAAATCTGGAGCACCGTAAAAATTTTAATAAATGAACAAAAAAATATAATTCACTCTCCGCTTTTAGATGTATTAAAACCAATTTTTAAATAACTAATTATGCCTGAAAAAAAAAAACATGAGTCAGCATTTGTGAATGACTCACAATTAGATTGCTTAGCGACTTTCAGTCGAAGTGGGAAATTACAGTAATTGGGAAAATAATAACCATTAATAATTGCAGTCATTTTTAATCAGAAATTAGAAATTAGTCATAGTACAAACCTATCCAGAAATTTTATAAATAGATTGTCTTTATGTGGCATGACCACAGTTTGATAATGCCCTCAGAAGGCGAAACAGCTGTCACGCGTAATAATAATTACCAGCAGAACTTGTTTATAAAACTGTTTTCATTAATTTACTAATAAAATTATTGAATATTTAAAAGAAATAAAAAAAATTGAGAGTATCTTCCAATCTGGAAAGTGTCGCAAATACACCATAATTTTCTAAAGGTATAAATTGCTAAATAATTAAATAATACAAATTAATCAATTAAAATTTACTTACGCATTCCTCGATTTGTGGAGAGCCTTACCCCTCGACCACAGAGGCTGTTAAGGGTTTGTTATAAGCTGTACGATCAGAATACAATGCCGGCAGCACCATAATACGTAATAAGGTAGTTTATAATTCATGTAAGGCTTCAATTTGAGGCTAAGGCCATTTATCCACATTGACACAGCGATACAATATATTGCATATAGACAATACAATGCATTACCTAATGAAATTAAGCAATCAGTACCTTACAAAAAAATATTAGTGAAAACGCTTAAAGAATATTTCCTGAAAATGTTTTTAAACCAGTAAATATTGGCTCGCCTTCATACATTTGTTTTTTTTTTTATGTTTAATGTGTATGGATGTCTCTCAGTATTTTTAAAATCTCTATTCTTGACAATGCATTTTTTTTTCCTTTCCAATATGTTGTATTTTTTAAACGTGTAATATCCGTGTAAAATGTATTTATTGTCTATCTGTCCTTCCCGTAATGAGTTTTTTTTCTCAACTCATTGGGAATAATGTGTTACTTGCCATGTTTTTGTAATACATTATAATTAAATAAATAAAAAAATACCTTGAGACTTGGGGGGGACAATTTATTATTTTTTCACCTCCACCATGTTAACTTCATATTAGATATATTGTTCGGATAGACGGGCAATTTTTTTTCCTGGCACAGCTCAAGGATCCAAACTAACAAGAGGTAGTGTAACTATTTTTTCCCTATTTGGGGAATGCTGTATGACTTTACGAATTGAGGAGGGGATAGAAGATGGGGGAGAGGAAGGTATGGAAGTTCATGGATATTTGTATCTGGTCAAACAATATGCTAAAGATATTACAACCAACAATGATTTGATTCTTACCGTTATACCTATGCAGTTCCAAGTTTCTAACCATTTTGAGACTTTTGGAAGAAAATCGCAACATTAAAAGGATCCTGGGGAAAAAGGGACAAAAAAACCAGTTTTAGCAAGGAGGCATATCAGGTACGGGGGTTCCATCGATGCCAGAGTTAAGTTAACCTCTCGGAAGCTGGGCGATCTGTACAGGGCCCGCAGATGCTTTAATAGTATGTAATTGCTAACACTTTACAAATCGCATGTCTGCCCAACGGTCAAATTTGGCAGCCACCTCTGGTCTGGAGCCCCAAAATACCTGAAATAATTTCTTGAATCTGTGAAGAAACGGACGGTCCGTTTGACAGATTCTCCTATCTTAACAAACGAATTGTGATCTTTAGAGAATTTCAATGGAAGATGCTCCGATGAACTAGGGTCAGGTACACATTACTTCGGCACAGGTGCACTGTCGGGAGTCGTTTCTACGACTCGTTCTTCAGTTCAACAGCGACCGTGGAAAGATTTGCCGGCCTCTGTATTTCCTCCCTTCTACAACATGCCCCTTCCTTCACTCCTTCTTTGCCACAAAAAGAACCTCCACACATCATTTCCAAAGATGGCATGGGCCCTGAATGTAATTAATAGGGAATGAAATCAGTGAAAACCTTTCCACCGAAATAAAATTAACAACACACGTTATTTTCATGCAAAGTAAAAAATATGAAATTATAATACTTGACAGTTCATTTCAAAAACCTATTATTTTTAACAATAAATTGTCTGAGTTCCCGGAATGACCTGTTTTATTTACACGGTAATCAAAATACAGAACACATTGTAGGATTCACTGTTATTACTCTCACGCAAAACAAGTTAACTCAACTTGATAAACATTTTACCAGACCCGCAGAACCTCGGTAGTCAGAGCAATTACTATCTGTGTACATTGTTGTACGGAAGGCTTATTGCAATTGTGGAGATTTGTATAGTACCTAATAGAGTGCCTAACAAAGAATTACAATTTTAGGTACTTACTTACATACCAGTGCGTATATTTTCGCTAGAACGCGATTCTGATGCTGAATTATCCTTTCTTTAAATATATTTTTTCAGATAATGCGTGTATGACCAAAACGCTCATAAATGAATGAAATGTTTTGTAAAAAAATTGAACACATCTTGGGATATAAGTCAAACAACGATAGCTAAAATATACAAATTTCTCTTAAGGTCCCTTAACCTCAGCCAGCGGCCGAGAATTCATAAGATGTTTTTAGTACCGAAAAGGGCGGTTCCAATGAGAAATAGTAGGCATTCTCCGTACCAGATTTTTTATATTATAACTCAATATCAATTTTATTTCATTAAAAATTTGCTTTAATTTATACCTACATTCAAAAATGCTGAAAGGCGTGATGATAAGACTATTAAAATTATGTACTTTTCGTAATGAATTATTTTTTGATCATAAGTATTTATAATTTTTCAATAATGTCAAAGCAAAATAACAATGTAAAAAATCTTAAATAAGTTTTGTAAGACCGTTAATAAACAGACTGAAGTATTTTCATCACATAACACGTGTGCGGATCTTTTTTTAAATGATTTTATTTAAACTAAAATTATAATTCTAAAACACAGCTTTCCCAGATATAGATTTATTTTACTGCATGATTATATGATTTGAAATGTGTGTCGTATAATACAAAATTTTGTTTGTAAATTTAACAAATCTGCCAACGACCTACGATAAAACCTAATTGTACTAAAAATAAACATATTTATAAAATAACAGTATTTCGAAATCAAATTATAATTTTTTGAAGAAACGAGTCAATACGCCTAAAATTTGATTTAAAAATGACATATTTCCGGTTTTGTCTGGTTATTCCCCCAAAGTAAAACACCATTGTTTTATATATTCATTATTTCAAATAAATTACTGCAATAGTAGTATTATGTATTGTATTGTATTACATTATAACTATAATCGTACGAGTATTTATATGTATCAATTACAAAAAGATTTTTCAAAATTATTTTAACACAATTTTCTATCATACGTGAATGTTAAATACACTGAAAAAATATGTGAACACTGCACAACTAACATTCCCAACTGATCCTAACCGTCTTGTCTGGAACCATTGAGATATATTGTGAGGCAGAAGGAAGTAAGAAATAGAATGATATGTGAAAGAGAATGGTTGGAAAATGTCAGGCTATGCAGATCTGGCCACTAAAAACGGATAAAGCCACTTTAAGTTAAGTTTGGTTTCTGAATTGTAGTATCTCACCTTTAGGGTGTCTACCACTGGAATAAGTCGAAGCCGGAAATTTTACGCTAAAAATTTACAATATTTTTATCCATGTAACATTATTATGCAAGGAGTATTTTCTTTTGTTCTCCCACAAGTACCACTTCCCGGGAAGGCCTTAATTCAATTGTATTTACCGACCCTCAGAAACAACGCTCCGTTTGATTTCTGATATGAATCGATAGAACAAAGTTCGAACCTTCATTCTACAGTTGAGTAACCCACACATCTCCTTTCGGAAAATCAACGTTTACTTGATTCTGTTTAAGATAATATTTGCCAGCGAATGTTACAGGGCTTCATTCCAAAGACGGAAGAACTGGAGAACGGGTAATAATTGATAACCCAACTCTTGATTTCCTCTTGGATAGTTGATCTTCTGGATAGTAAACCTCTTGGACAGCTGATCATTCGGACAATCAATCGCTTAAAGTTTCTTTAAGTATTTACATCGATATGTAATATTATATTATAAAACCTTCGCCACGACTCTTCACTATATTTATCTGTCGGGATTTATTCTGTTTTAAAGGGTGGTCGCAGAGGATGGGTAGTTTTTTTTTCAAATCTTACATTAACAGTAGGTAAAATTCCTCAAGTTTTGAAGGTCATGTGTGCAAAATTTCATCAATAATAAAACTGTAGATTTGTATGCAAATCAAATTCACGCCGCCCGCTCGCCACAAACCCACAAAGCCACAAACATCAGCTTTATATATTAGATAATGATGATGATAAATTGGAAAATTTAAAATCATCCTTTGAGAATCACCAACCTCCTTCACTTCCACTTGTGGTAATAAAAGGATGAGAGTAAATCGGGGTGGAATTCCAGAGGTAAAACCAAAACAATAATACTTCAAATTCCACGAATCTATTATCAAAAATTATTTATTTAAAACCAGCTGACAAGCTGACTGAGTTGGAACTTACAATTTGATATTGTGGTCGACAGATTATGCAGATTTTCTCCTATTTAGCGGAAAACCTTGTTCTTATTGCTTACGAAGCAAAACTGTATTGCAATGACTTCAAACACTTATTAACACTATTATTACCTTTCTTGCCAAAAGAAAACTTAATAACAGCATAATATTTGAATTTCATAAATAAAAGTCGTGATTTCACCTTATATTTTCATTTTCATATTATTACAAAATCCATGAAAAATAAAGTGTTTTCCTTGCCTTAGTTTTTCCTTTCATTATCATAGCTGTTTCTCTTCTCATAAATGTTTATAGTCAAAGATATTTCCATATCCAAGTGATAATCATTTCTACCAATATATAACATTATTTCCCTGGGCTGGAATATCTTGTCCGGGATATCTTTGAATTTCAGATTTGAATTGAATTTTATCCGGTAAAGAGAGGGACAACGATAGCAGGATTTATCAAAAAACCTTTTTGAAATGCTTTCTTACAATAAAGGAATAAAAAGATATTCAAAAGATCAACCTTTCGAACGTCTCCACGAACGTGGAATCTTTAATTTTCAGATATTAAAAGTTTTACTTTAAAATGATTTTTTCGTTGATTTTTTGATCTACTAATATTTTTCAGACTGTAACAGTAATGAGACCTAGATAAAATAACCATTATAAAACAACTGGATAAAGTTGCCTAGTTCCGAACACGCTTAAAACGCATTTTTTTAGAAATAAAATTTGATTTCACCTTAATCATCTGTAAACCATAACAACCCCGTTGTAAACAACTATTTAAACTTAATTGCCTGTATTCAATCATACTGCAAACAACTACTAACTTAATTACCTGTATACAACGAAAATGTAAAAAAATATTTAAACTTAATAACCTGTATACAACCACATTCTTACAACGGTGACCCGACAATTCGTCCGGCGACAATTTGTCTGGCGACAGTTGGTCCGGCGACAGTTCATCCGGCCGACAGTTCGTTCGGCCGAGAGTTCGTCCGGCCGACAGTTCATCCGGCGGACAATTCATCCGGCGACAATTCATCCAGCCTGATCATTTAGAAGATTTTTTTCTTCAAGTAAGTATGCAAAGAGGATATACGGCCGAACAACCAAAATCGATATACTTATATCTGAAGGCATCTTGAGTGGAAATCCGCTGTAAAAATATTTTTACTAACAATAATTTCGACTCTCCGAAGAAGCATGCGTGAATAACAAAGACAAACAAAGTTTGGTGACTAGATCTGAATAGCCAGGTACGTTTTCCACATCTCCTTCCCCTACCCACTATCTTCAGCCTCACAACATATCAAAATTGGGAATGCCATAGTCTCACTGGCTCCAGATGGTTGGGAGCAGTTGGGACTCTTGTTTTATAGTAAAAAGTTATAAAAATAAAAATATAAAAAAAGTTATATCATATGATTTGTTTAAATTTTTTCGATGTTGTAGAGTATTTGTAGCTTTAGTCTGATTACTTGAAATGGCTTAAGCCATGTTTGGTGACTAGATTTGAATAGCCAGGTACGTTTTTCACAGCTCCTTCCCTTCCCACTACCCTCAGTATTACAGCATACCAAAATTGGATTGCTATAGGCACTTACTTGCTCGAGACGGTTGGGAGCAGTTGGGACTCTTGTGTTATTTTCATATAAAAAAGTAATATTGTATGCAAGTAGGAATTTTTAACGGTTTTGTTTTTTGCTAAGCCAACTGCACGTATAAGTATGTCGAATTTTGTTATTGCCGCATGCTTTTATTCCAATTCCAATTTGTGAGGCGGGTATGGGTACCGCCGCCCCGGGAACCATTTATTGGATAACCAACACCCTCTGCCATAGGTCAACCCAAGTGGCTCGCTACGTTTGGTGACTTAGCAAGGGTGCCCGGGTTCATGGGGTGAGGTTTGTCCAGGTCTTAGCAGCGGATGAATCTGCATCATATCGTTTTCCTTTCCAGAACTTCCTATCCTTCCCCTCCTTAAAAAGACCCTCCACATAGCATCCCCTAAGATGACATAGGTCCTGAGGGAAATTATTTTCCTCAGGGCCTCCTGTGTGGGGTTAACGTAAAAAAGAAAATGCTTCTTCGGAGAGTCGAAATTATTGTTAGTAAAAATATTTTTACAGCGGATATCCACTCGAGATACCTTCAGATATAAGTATCTATATCGATTTTGGTTGTACAGCCGTATATCCCCTTTGCATAGGTACTTACTTGAAGAAAAATCTTCTAAATGATCAGGCCGGATGAATTGTCCGCCGGACGAACTGTCGGCCGGATGAACTGTCGCCGGACCAACTGTCGCCGGACGAATTGTCGCCGGACGGACTGTCATGGAACCGTTACAACACAGTATACAAACAATTATTTACCTGTATACAACCACATTGTAAGCAACTCTTTAAGTCAGGGGAGATGGAAAACTTGCACAAAATATTTTTTTCCATTATCTCCACACAAAAAAAATATCAGGGCTTATGTCATCTTTGGAAATGCTGTGTGAAGAGTTTTTTTAGGGAAAGGAAGAAGAAGTTCTGGGAATTAAGGGCCATTAACCAGCCAGCGGCCGAGAATTCAAATTTCGTCGAAAGATGTTCTTACTTTCGTATGGGGCGGTTCCAATGAGAAAGATTAATTATTCTCCGTACCAGTTTTTAAAAATTATTATTTTCGATTTTATTTCATTCAAAATTTTAATTCATACCTAAATTCAAAAATGCTGAAAGGCATAATGATAAAACAATAAAAATGATGTACTTTTTGTAATTATTTTGTGATCATAAGTATTTATAATTTTTCAATAATGTCTAAGCAAAATAAGAATGTAAAAAAAATCTTAATATATTAGTTCGTAAGACCGTAAATAAATAGACCAACTAAAGTATTTTCGTCACAAAACACGTGCGCGGATCTTTTCTTTAATGATTTTATTTAAACTAAAATATATAAATTCTGAAACATGGTTTTCCCAGAAAATTTATTGATTTATTTTAGTGCATGATTATGTATTTGAAATTTGTGATTTATAATACAAAATTTTGTTTGAAAATTTAATAAATCTGCCAATGACCTACGGTAACCTTATTATGCTAAAAATAAATATATTTCTCATAATTTAAAACACAACTTTACTAGATAAAAAGAGCAGTCTTTCGAAATCAATTTATATTTTTTTTTTGTGGAAGAGTCAAAACGGCTAAAATTTTATTTAAAAATGACGTATTTCCGATTTTATCTGTTTATTACCTCTTAATAAGGTGTGAGGGATAGGTAATAATCTGGAGGTCAATATGCCCAGGGACGACCGAGGTATGATTCCATCCCTCTCACTGCGGTACAAGGTTCTGCTGGAGAGGTCTAGGTTAGGTCTCCCTCAACCAGTCTCTCCAGATCCGTTCCGCCACTCAGTAGGTGGTCAAAAGCGTTGGCCATCAAGTCCTAGACAAACCTGACCTACCCCTTCAAACGTAGCAAACTACTTGGGAATAATTATGGCAGGATTGTTGTACACAAATTGCATGACAGATTAAAGTTAGTGTTCGTAAGTAAAAAACACTCGTGCAGCGTTTCATTTTATAATCTTCCTACCCAAGCGAAGAAACGGCGTAATTTTTTGTTAGTTCAAGACTTTTTACGTGTTATTATCCAATTCGTCGACTTTTGCGCTTCATTCAACCAAAATCCCTGGTAGGTATCTTAAATCCCCGGAAAGATTTACCCATTTCCTCAAAGCTAAAGCATTAACCCAACCTTCCACATAAAGTAAATGTAAGTAAAATGAGTTTCCCGGACAAATTAAGTAGGACTGCAGTGGAGATGCGAACAACATGAAAAATGTGGAGAGAGGGGAGCCGCGTGAGAAATGAAGATAAGGGAAAGAGTAATGCGAGTTGGCAGGAGCATTACACTAATGAGACAAATCTCCGATTGTTTAGGTTTAGTACTATAAAATGTTTGTCACAATGCTAAGCACGGAATAAAAAAGGTGTAGAAAGATTTCAAAGCAGTTTTTTTTGCTGGACTTGTTTATTGTAAATTGACACTGTAAATAAATTCGATGGAAACCCATACCAGCTTATTATTAAAGGTATTTTTTTAAGTTGATTAAATTTAAAATTGGCAAATAACGCATTTCTAACCACTGGAGCGACAGAGCAATTTTAAACTTTATTCTCCGATTGCTCGAGATTTTTTGGTGATCATTTTGAATATTTTCCGCCCACATTAAAACAATCATACTTCCGAATTTTAATATGCAGACATACAAACTGATTATATTTTTATATAGCCAATAAATTCACCTGTCTTCTGACGATTACCACATTTGTAGGATAAACTTCTAGTTAATTAATTACAAATAACGAAAAATTATATGTATAGATCAGTCTTTTCTGGTTTTACTAAATAGGAATTTATTGGGATTTTAATCCGGGAAACACCGGCTGGTCAAGTTATGTAACGCGCCGGGGAGCAATTTAGCCAATACCTCTTTCTTACAAGAACTTCAAAAAGTTTCATCACACGACCGGACATCGTTTTCACCGACCTATCTCTCTAGAGCGGGTTCTAATAAAGTAAGCAGCAATACAACGTTTCCGTCAACATTTTGTAGAAGTGTTGTTCTAATAAACTGGACAATATTCTGTATTTCGCCTTGGAAGTCAAAGGTCGGTTGTCTAGTTTTTGTGTAAGACATGTCATGTATAAGGACAAATATTCTACCCCGACGTTTAACGATGTAAGGTTAACGTAAAACCTCCACACAATGTGCACAGTATATTAAAGTTAATTATGAGGTTAATTTGGATCTAGTACTAGGAGAGACTGCACAATTTTAACTTTTGAAGTAAAGATTTAAGTCCCTCAAAAAGGTTTTCTCACCATTGTCTAAGGAACATTAGCCATCAGTTAAAATCCAGCTCGAAGGACCAACATTAGATTTAGACTAAAAGTTTTAGTTATTGTTTTGTGTTAACGCTGCGACGATAATAAATGGATGAACTCTAAAAAAATACGAGATTTGACTAAGGGTATTTGGTCGGGTTTGTAGAAAGAATATGGTATAAGGAAGAAGAGCTTTACCTTGGAGTTTCGCGTCATCTGAAATCCTTGGATGTTCGTACGTAATAATCCACACTTCTTTAAATCTCAAGCAATAACCAGTTTAATAAATAATCATTGATTGAAGACAAATTGTCAAAAATTGAAAAAACGATCGCACGAGTAATCCGTTATTGATAACAACAATTCGATTGACTTAGTTTACATAAATGCAATATAACCACAACAACGAAGAATGTAGTTGTGCTCTTTCTTCGTGCTTGATGTCAATAGGCTTAACGAGGGAATGGAGTGAAGGAGTTGGCAATATTGACTTAACTTATAGGAAGCAATAATCCTATAAGCGTTTCAAAACCATTTATTTTTGGTATGTTGGTCGGTCATGTAGCTCCTCCTTCTGTTAAAGGTGATACATAAAATAATTCATAATCTGCTTTTTCACAGATGGTTCTAGTTCAATTATTTTAAGAGAAAACACTTTTCACAAGGTATTCTCTACGAATCATTTTTTAGCAATACGCAATATGAATAAATAGTTTAATCCCTATACAAACGCACTACTGGATTGAATCACTGATACAATATTGTACCTGTATGCCTTCCTTGAAAGAATTACATTTTTTATATGGACAAAATTATTTTTTCATTTTCATATATGTAGACATATATAATATATATGTCTACATATATGAAATCATATCTTTCTTTTAAAAAAAAAATATATATATTATATATATATATATTTTTTTTTAAAAGAAAGACAAACGAATGCAAAAACAAAAATTCCCGGGTTACGAATAACCCAACAATATTTGAAAATCTCCTACTACCACCACAGAAAGCCGAAAATGTTGCTTGTGTTGTGATGGATGACTTAGCCAGCCGAGGAATCGAACACGCGACGCTCGGGTGGGACCCAAGCGTTAAGCCCACTCAACCACCGAACGGTCGAATCTTAAAGCATTTTTTACATTGGCTCCACACAGGAGGCCCTGAAATAAATAATTTCCCTCAGTGTCTATGTCATCTTAGGGGTCTTTTTAAGAATTGGGAGGAGAGTAAATTCTGGGAAGTAAAGAGGTTTGAGGGATGGCTAGGAATCTGGGGGTCAGCGTGTCCAGGAGTGACGGACGAGGGTTGAGAAAGTCCGGGCACCCTTGCAAGTCACCAAACGTAACCACTTGGAGTGACCTATGGCAGAGGTGTTGGTTATCCAATAGATGGCATCTGGTGCGGTGGAACCCATATCCGCCCCCAAATTGAAAATGTATGTGCTTAACCCAAAATAATTAAATAAGGGCCTTCAATGAAAGAGCAGATTACAAATTCTTTTAAGTATAACCTTAGGCCAACATTTCACACCATTGACGGTCTCACTATAGATAATAGAAACCCTTGCAGTTTGCAGTGCCCACCGTATATTCCATAAAGTTTGATATTTAATAGAATATCAGGGATACCGTGTCTCATTAATAAGGGATATGCCGGTCAATAGTTGGAAAAACCCTCCAGAGCCGGGCATCAGGAAGTTTTGAGTGTTAACCCTTAGTTAGTTAGTCCCTATTAATGCTAATAGGGTGCTGATGGATTCCAGTAGGCTCTGAAATTAGACGAGCTCAATAACTTTACAGCCTTCCTGGAAGTTTTGGTACAAATTCTAATAAATGACCGGTATTTAACCCTCCGCAACCCGAATTTCTACCGATTTCTTACATATTTCCCTTAAACATGAAGTTTTTAAGCTCTTCAAAAAACAATTTGTTGTTTTTGAAGATAATATCTATTCATTTCCCACGCCGAAACGCAAATTATATGAAATTCCCTCGATAGAAAAAAATCGCAAGTTATGCTCCGAATTTTTTTATTTTCAAGTCTGTTTCTCTTATTTTACAAGTTGTATGTATGAAAAAATTCCCAATGTTTCTTTAAATGCTGTTTTACACAGCCCCCAAAAGATTTTTGCTTTATTTTAAAAGACTCGTGTTTTATTAAAGATTTTCACAATTTTCGCATCGATTTTATCGCTGTAAATGTTAGCGCGCTTCTCTAACATTCTTAATTTCATATCTCTCCATCTTCTTCTTTTTAAAACCGGTTACGCATTAAGGCTGTTTTATAAGCGTTTAAAAAATGAAGAAAAAAATTACCAAAGTTTATTTTTTTAACATTAGCTCCACCCAGGAGGCCACTAGGAAATAAAATCTTAACGAGGAATAAAAATACCTATGTCGTCTTTGGGAATGCTGTGTGGAGGGTCTTTAAAGAGAAAGAAAGGAGAGGAAGTTCTGGGGAGGAAAAAGGTAGCGACGGACTCATGAATTCAACCCTCCCACTGCGGTGTAAGACGATAGGTCGAGAGAGTCTGACTGGAAAGGTCAAGGTTAGGTCTCCCTCAACCAGTCTAGTTCGATCCAGTCCGCCGTGCAGTTCAAAAGCTCGTTCAGCAAGCGTATTCGTATCCAAGACCTAGATAAACCTCACCTTATGAACCTAGGAACCTCTGCTAACTCACCAAGTGGGGCGGGGGTGACATACGGCAGGGTTGTTGGTTATCCAATAAATGGTTTCTGGGGCAGCCTCCCGAACTGCAGACGATGGACACGTGGAATTGACACAATACATACAGAACAGTAACATTTTATTTTATCTTTTAACATTGTGTTGTTACCACGTATTTTTTCTACACATGATTTTATTTGAACTAAAATTAAAATTCTGATAAGTAGCTTTTCTGATTATTTTACTGTATGTTTATGTGATTTGAAATGTGTGTTGTATAATACAACATTTTTTTTTATTTTTAACAAATCTGCCAACGACCAACGGAATAACCGTATTATAACAAATACAAACACATTTTTTCAAAATTTAAAACATAACTTTACTAGATATAACAATCTTTTAAAATCAATTTATATTTATTTGTACAAAAGAGTCGATACGTTTAGAATTTGATTTAAAAATGATATATTTCCGGTTGTGTCTGGTTATTTCCTCTTAAACTTTCTTAACAACGAAACTTATTGAATATATTCTAGCAATTTATATTTGCATCCGTATTGGCCATGTTTCATTAATTCGTATGTCATCCATTCATATGGCCATGAGAGATTCAAATTGTTTGAATCATATCCAGAAGAAGCAATATCTCCGTAGTTCAAAAAGAATTTGCATACGCTTAGTTCGAGCAAATCCATATAAGAAATATTAAACGAGTGCAGCAGAAAAATTTAACGACTTGTTAACTTCTAGTTACACATACCTATTCAACACATTAGCTATACGTTCTTACTAAATACGCTTAAATTACATTCTCTAGAAAATAGAAGAAAAATAAATGATTTAAAATAAAACAATAACTTTGTAAACACCACTTTTATAAGTGGTGTTAACAAGTTATTGTTTTATTTTAAATTATTGTGTCACATCACAAAGTAAATGCTTCATATGAACAAAAATAAAAATAAATGACTTAACTTTTTCCTGCATCTCATCGACCTCAAGGTACCCAGGTTTGGTATATTTACGAAGGTATCTAACCGAGTAAGAAGGCAAAACATAATATTATTCTGCAACAATAATTCTAGAAACAACTACCATATACACGCACCTATTCCTCGACTTCACACACTAGGAAACTAATTCACTACAAATATGTAACTAACTAACTAACTAACCATCACGCCGTTTCCCCGCAGGGGTAGGCAGAGAGGACGGACCGCCACACAACTCGATCTTGGCACACACTCTTTGCCTCGTTCACATTCATACATCGTCTCATACATGCTCTTCTATTATTCCGACTCTTCACATGTCCCGACTCAAGTATCTGATTCACTTGGTCGTGCCATGTCTTCCTCGGGCGTCCCCGACTTCTTCTACCATTCACATTTGCATCATATATTCTCCTTACACTCCTTTCCTCGTTCATTCGCTCTACATGCCCAAAACAAATATGTGATGTATTTAATACTAGTTTTCCGTTATTTAAGAAATACCTGAATAATATTTTTATTTAATTATTTATTTCTTTGTGCCCTTTGATATTTAGGAGCATCACATAGGGGCTATTGCATACATTTGTGTATTTCTATATTATTCTACAACGTAATAACTTGTTCCCGTTTTCTTTTTATGTATCTGTTTATGTATCTTGTCATGAAAATCACAATTAGTGAGTCACCTGTAAATTTTGTAATTAGTCAATAACTAACATACTGGTTTATTTCTATGCCATCTGCGATTTAAAAACTTTCTCTTTTATTGTTCTGCATTTTCTTTCCTTAAATTTATCTGTATACCTACCTTTCATACAATGTTATCTTTTGATAGTTCATTTTTTAAAATTAAAAAACTGTATTATAAACATGTGTCTCTGTAGTATAAACTTGTCATGTAAAAGCCCACCAGGTTGTCAAAAAAAAAATATTAAAAAAATAAAAATAAAACTTTCCACATATATAAAGATAAAGAGGTATCAGGAATCAAATTTTAGCCCGGACTCCATAGTATCAGATAAGTTTCGGTTAACTGTCAATATAAACTTTTTATTTTAATAAGTCGTATTGGCGATCCATTGAATTAAATAATTTATTGATCAAATTTGTCATCCATGGTCAGTTATCAAAAAATTGGTAAGAGATATTCCGACCGACGATTGATAAATTTTAGCCCGGACTCCATAGTATCAGATAAGTTTTGGTTAACTGTCAATATACATGGTATTTATTTAGATAAGGTTATTGGTTATGCAAAATTACTGGCTTATTATGAACGGAATTTAACTAACGAGGCTCTTAGAATTGAAAGAAGTCGTATACGCGATCCATAGACTTAATGCGTCTAATTTATTTCGTTCGATCATTGAGGAATGAAAATGGTTAAAATATGAAAAAAGACCTTAATAACTAAACTCTCGTTTAGTGTCAAAAAGTAAATACGGACTGCCGATGGATATTTAGGTTAGTATTTCAATTCAAAATTGCCAATTTATTATAAAGTATCTTAAAAGCATTGTGAAAATGTATGCATGTAAATGAAATGCACTGGCTTCGATGTAAAATGCAACAACGCTAGGGTAATTTTTCTTCATATTGAATTTTGTTCTTTTGTATCAACTTCGTTTCATTTTGCAATATTACTGCTTTGTCTGAAGTTTTACATATTATCTTGCTTGGAAATTTCGTTATTTTCTTCATTTTCTCCATCTCGTTTATATTCTCTTACTCCATCTAGTTGTTAACTGTCTTCATTAAATAATACTCGTCAAATAATACTCGTTTTAACTTTAATGAAGGGCTAATTGTACCTAAGCATACAAATAAATATGGACAAAAAACGTTAAATTACATGATTCTCAGTTGTTTAAATATGTTACCTGCTGAAATTAAAAACTGTGCCCAAAACAAACAATTGATGAATTTACTGAAGACTTGGCTTACGGAAAGAATTAATTTGTATTAGCTCACAATGACAAATTATTCTAAAGACTTTAAAAATGTTATTTATGTTTTCAAAAATTTATTTTTATCTATATTTCTGTAAAAAATTAAATTTTATTTTATATAATGGTAAAAATGTAACTATTAAATCACTATAATAAGATCTTTAACGTAAAGAACCCGTTAGACAAACTGCTAAAAAGTAGTTTATCGGGACTTTTTGTCTTGTATTTGTAAAGTGTATAAAAAAAAAAAAAAAGCGAAATTTAAAATAAAATCAGCATTTTCAATTCATCTCTCCTACGAATCGGTTTATATTATGAATACCAAAAATATGAAATGGGTAAATTGAAGCATTTTCAATCGTTTCGCTTGAGTAGAAATAAAATAAAATTGGTTAATTATTTTATAAATTAATATAAGCATAAACTACTAAAAAATGTATATTTTCATAAAAAATATATGAAACAACTTTTAATAACTCAGTTTCATGGCTAAGGTTGTTTGTGACAGTTCTTGATTAACTTTTTTCTTTCTTATAAAATTATTCACAAAATAAATAAAAACTACTTTAGCACTAAAATTTACCGTTTTTAGACTCCGTTTGCCATGCGATTTCTATGCCTATCATTATTTAAATTCGTGGGGATAAAGGCACACCAAAAGTATATTTATATTTTTTTTTTGCCGGCAACCCGAGTGTTTATTGAAATAACATAATTATATACAAAGAAGTAAGTAACCCGCCTCACTAGACGATGTCTGTTCTGAGACGGGTACAAATACATGCATACATATACACATACATACATACATATGTACACATATGTATACGCATGCATGCACATAATCATAAAAACAGAGGTATATACAATCTGGATAAAATTATTGGAAATTGTTAAAAGGTTATCATAAATCTAAAAGTCTGAATATAACTTTTGGTAATTGCTAAAAGGTTATCATGGGATGTACATAATAATAATAATTGGACAATTTGTAGAGCGCCGTTTTTGTGAAAAATCACCTCAAGGGCGCATAGTACATAGTGTCATCAAACCAAACAGAAACAGCTTTGTGATCTATTTCCTACTGCTTTGAGGTTATTTCTATAATATTAATATCTCCGTATGTAAAGAAAAGATGGACAAGAATGAAAGTGTTGCTGCCTACCTGAGGATCCAGTAATGTCCATGGCCTTGAGATTCCTCCCCTTGATGATGGTGAGGGTGAGTCTTCCGGCGGTAGGGAGGTAGCACAGGGACAGCATCAACTCTCCCAGCTGAACTTTCTCCTGAGGAAGAAAATACTGGATGATTTAAAACGGCTTTTAAATTGGCTCGAATTGTTTATCATATTTGATAATAAAAATTTGTATTGTAAAATTTTTTAACATATTGACGATTATTGAAAATATTCAGAAATATTATGTGAGACGTATTTAGAAAGAGACTAAATCCATTGATCGGAAATTTAGAATAAATCCTGAATCCATTGACGTGATCTGCCAAAATAGTTTACTTTTCATGTTTTATCGTTTAATAAGATATTATCGCTGTTTTTATAATTCTAACCAAAACGAAAACACTTATTTTTTTATTTTTTAACATCACGAATACATTTTTAATAACGATTTAAAATGTGCCATTTTCGTTTTGCCGCCAAAAAGACATTTTATTTTTATAAGTGAATTCGGCGGCGTTACCAGTTACCAGACATCGGCATTTTCTGTCTCAATAGATATGAATGAAAATATTAAATTTACACATTTTTTGCACATTGATCAGAATCAGAAAAATATATTTGTCTTCCACACGTTTTAACGGTATTCATAATGTGAAAACACCCAATTGTTTTTTAAATTTAAATATAAATATTATTTATTTTGCTAATACACGAAATAATATTACGTTATGTCGTACCGGAAATTCCAACCACTCTATGACAGTTTAAATAATAGATTCGCTTTATAGATATCTACATACACTTATGTGCTTAAAAAATGATAGTTTTACCACCAAAATGGGCAAATTATTAATACCTGTAGCTAGATATATTCTAACTTTTATTCGTATGAGAAATATGTGTCTATATAATAGATATTTTTAAGCTAATAAAACTCTCTAATTTGAACATTTCTGCATAACTGTTCATTCGTGTGTTATTTTATTTATATCTTAGGATATTTACCTTAAACAGTAACGTAGTCTACCAACTTTAATTAAATTGCGATACACGCATTCAACCCATAGGCACATCCAGCTGTCGGTGGCTACCGATATCTCAGAAATCATCCGAAAACCGTACATCACGACACGTGCCCTAGTGATAAAAGTAGAAAGTTCACCTACTTACTCCGACTTTAAAATCCCAATTTTGTAGGGATAAATAAGTAATACAAATCCGTAAAAAAAGTTTTTTAATATCGAGTATAGTAAGAAGATATCTACCACCTTTACAGAATAATAATCTTCCTAACACCAAAAACATTTTAAGTTCATGGAATGTATTTGAAATGAGAGAAATGGGTTCGACGACTTTTCGCATAGTTCATACAATTCTCATGATTTTATTCAGCTGAGATCAGCCTGACCAGGATATTAACCCCTGATTCTGGAGACATAAACGTTTACGACTTTAACAGAACTAATTAATTAACTCCATTTTGTGTAAATAAATTCGACGGTTAGAGGTGAAGACTTTGTCAAGTTCAACGTTAAAGAGAAGTAGAGAGAGAGAAAAGGGAGAAAATAATAAGGGTGGATGTTGAAAAATCTCAATGCCGTGTACCGGCAAAACTATTACTGTGTTTGTTAGAGCTTTCTATGTAAGATGTAGACAATGTAATATTACCGTTTCGCACTAAAAATTAATACAGGCACACACTCTTGAGTAGACAACGTAATGGTTGGTCACCTAGTGATGTTTGGAGCGCAGTTTTTTCTGCCATACTGTCAACTGCAAAAAAGTATAATATTGTATATAGATGTACATTACACTGCTCAAAGGTGTTATCTAGCGAAGGCATTTTAGCGAAGGCACCGAATTTTCGCCCTGATATCAGTAACATACGGTTGTTTCTTCAGAGCTCTTACAAGAACTCTATTTGCATTATTACGAAGCTACATTTATATTGAACGAATCCAGTTTAACCACTTGGGATGACCTATGGCATGGTGTTGGTTATCGAAAAAATGATTCCCGGGGCGGCGGTAAACATACCCGCCTCCTAAATTTTATGTAGATATTGTACATATAAGTAAGTCGTATTTTGCTATTCGTCAGTATTCATTCAGAATTGAAACGTTACGGCTTTAGCCGTGTTTGGTGACTAGATCTGAATAGACAAGATTTTCAGATCTGGTTATCAAACGCGACTAAGGCCATTTCAAGCAATGTTTCAATTCTGAATGGTGGTCTTACACTAGGGCGATAGTGAGAGTATCTTCCACTCTGAAACGTGTCCCAAATATACCTTATATTATATTAAATTGTGAAATAACACAATTCAATTAAATAAAATTGCGTACGTCGGGATCTGAGCCTGCGATTACTAGTCGAAAGCCTCACCTCTCGACCTCGGAGACCGTCAGTATATATACACGGACCAATTATAACACAGAATCCTACAGAAATACGAGTAATTACACGATATTACATAACATACTTGATACTACAGTCTCAGAGCTATTTCAAACGCATGGTACAGATTTCCTCCCGACATTTCCCAAAAAGCTTTTGAACATTAGCAGAGTCTTGCCTCCGTTTCCAACTCGCCGGGTTCGTTATACAAAATGGACATTGGACGGATATTATTTAACGTCGAGTGCGAGTAGGTACTTCGGTACTTGTTCATAAGTTACGTCTAAAGCACTCTGCGGGTACTCTCTACTCTATGGATTCACTGCAAAGACTAACTACCCAGATCTTGCTAGTAACGGTGGTGCTTATTTTAATGGTGCTGCCATAAAGTGTTTATACAAACGATATTCAAAGTTATTACATAATTACGCAAGGTTGGTAGAAAATGCGTTTAACAAAATATTTCATCGAGGGGTAGAGTCGTGATTTTAAATCAGATTTGAATCAACTGCAATAAAAGTGGCAGAGTTTTGCTTCAAACTAAGTCACGGGTTCGAAATTTCGAAAGCGGCCCGACGGTTTTTTAAAAGTAAAACTTCTTTACGCACGCTTGACTTGGGGAGTAAGCTGGTGAATGCGTGACGAGAGCGTTACGAAAATTGTGATCGGGCGAGGTGAACGGAAGTTGAGAGGGAGATATAAGTTGGTGAAGATAGAAAGAGAGAGAGTTACGTTTCGTATATTTCGTAGGGGCAAGAGAGAGAGGTGCGAGCACACATTTTCTTTCTCTCTTTCTCTCAGAGCCAGTTACGTTTCTTATATCTAAGACACAGTTGCAGGCCTATTGTCTGTATCACACTGTGGGAGCAAGAGAGAGAGCAGTGCGCGCGCACATTTTCTTTCTATCTTCTTTTATAAGTTAGTGAAGTTTTACTTCAGTCGTGTGGTCTAAAGCACACTCGTTTTTTTTTTTGGAAAAGGCTTTGAGCTAAACTTGTTAAACACATTTTCTGCGAACCTTGATAAGTACATATATTGGCAAAATGTATAGAAGATACATTAGGTACTTCGGTATTTACTACGTAATTTAGTCAAAATATACTTTAGAAGTAGGAATATTGTTTGGTTTTGAAATGAGAATAGGTATGCATAGTTTCTACCGGGTTGTCTTTTACCCAGTTCTTACCTCTCCCTAATCATCATCTTACGGGGAAAATATTTGAAATTTTGAACAATGGCAAGAAAAGTAGTGGAAATTCGAGAGTAGATATTTGTTTTGGAAATAGAAGAAGATTTGGAAATACCTTGGAAGCAAGTTGTTAGTGTTTTTAGTGTATGCAATTTCGTTTTTAATCTCGGAAGTGCATAGTATCGTATTTATTACACTCATTCGATTCATTGTTCCGATAATTATCTCGAGGTTTAGCGGCGAAACTATCTTAATTTTTTTTATTTTTAAAAGAATTCTCCGGATTTCAAATAACCCAACAATGTTTAAAAATCCCCTACTACCACCACACTAAGCGGAAAATGTTGCTTGTGTCGTGATGGAGGACTTAGCCAGCCAAGGAATCGACCACGCGACGCCCAGGTGGGGCCCAAACGCGATGCCTACACAGAAACTGACCTGTCATTTATCGCAGAGATACAGATACAGAGTAAGTTTTTGGTGATCCCTTTTCCTTGCATACACGCTACACATATTGTAACCCAATACCAGTTTGTATAATCACTTGCGGTGACCTGTGGCAGGGGTGTCGGTTATCCAATAAATGGTTCCCAGGGCGGCGGTCTTCATACCCGCCTCCCAAATTGTTTAGCGTTTACGGAATGTGGCCTCGTCAGTCAAATACCACAACTTGTTCACGATACCACACGGCAGAACAAAAAATGTTACAGCAAGTGCGTGACAAAAGGAATGGTGCTAATGCCTGAAATATTTAAAACAGTATATATTTTTAAATGTAAAAAACTTTTTGGTATTTCATCTTTCTAACTGTTACATCTTCTATCTAAATAAAAATGAATCGCCGAAATGTATGTACGCGCATAACTTCCAAACGACTGCACCAAATTGGATAATATTTTTTTGTGTTCGTTCATTGTCAAGACAAGGTTTGTATACAACTACTGGTGAGCTCTGACTTTATAAAATTAATATAAAAAAATTGCAATAAGTGGCACGCGAGCTCTTTGAAAACTGAATGTACCGTGACTGAATGTATGGAATGCGGGAGAGGAACCCGGCAGGGAGGAGAGGAATCTGGGAGGGAGGAGGGAAAATCGGGAGGGGGTTCGCGGGACGCGGGAAGGGGGGGGGGAGTGGAGTAAGGAGAGGGAAAAGGGGAGGCGGAAGGGGAACGGAACGAATGGGAAAGGGCACGTAGGGCGAAAAAATTTCTTTATTAAATGTCATAGCAACGCATGCCGGAAACCAGCTAGTTTTAATTAAAATAAGAAAACTCGTACAATAAATGGATTATTAATCGGTATTACCTATAAAAATTTAAATACATAAAACAATTTATGGTATGTACAGTTTTATGAAGGGTAGATATGAATAAATTAATAGGAAAAATATTGTTTCAGCGTTTTGAATCGTCACGGTATCGTCTCTTTGTTTATTCAAATATATTTCAGTGGATACTTTAAACAAACAAACTAAAAGGAAACTAAGCTCTTTATTATTTTAACAACGCGTCTGAAATTTAATTACTTAAATATTTCTGCTTGCTCGCTTTCATCTGCGACCAACGTTTTAGAAAAGATAAAACAATTGTATTAAAATGTTTAGTACATTATTTCAAGTTAACTGACGTGGAAATACACTGGGACAACACTACAGCCATGGTGTAGAAATGAGCAAAGCCAACATTGGCGTAGAATCGACCACAATAGAAGAACAAAACGCTTGGTAACAGGTGACAATGAATTAATCTATCATCAGGGGACACTGTACGGGTTGATGGATCGGCTGTACCATAAAATAATCGTTATATGTATGTATATCCCATATAATAGTTCCCATAAAACACGCTATGTTTAGGTTTAATTTTGCAATTTTATTTAAGTGCGATTGTTATATTTTCATGTGGCTAGTGATCCGACGATACTAGCTATAGTGTTGTCTCAGTTTTTTGAAGTGAAAACCTCTTTAGCACGGTTGTGATTGCAAACTCGATGAAACGAAAAATAGCGACTCTAAAAACAGACAAACACATACATATGCGAAATAATAAGATAGAGTAATCGGTCTCCTCTTTGTGCGGTGCTTCGTAATCTTCCCACTCTTGTCTACTTTAGTTTTCTGAAGGTTTCACTTCTACCGTGTGTGAACCGCACACTTTTAGTTATTTTTTACTCTGGTTCGGCATTGTGGAGCTAATTTAAAAATATATTGTCACCTTTTTATTAAGTCCACACAGGTGGCTCTGAGGAAAACAACATCTTTTGGGATGCTGTGTGGAGGAAAATTTTAAGGAAGGAAGAAAAGGAAGATCTGGAAAAGGGTTTGAGGGGTGGGGAGGAGTCTGGGATGTCCAGAAGCGACGGACGTATAAATCCATCCCTACGTGTCCTTTCTCATTCGTTCCGTTCCCCTTCCGCCTCCCCTTTTCCCTCTCCCTACTCCACTCCCCCCCCCCCTTCCCGCGTTCCGCGAACCCCCCTTCCGAGTTCCCCTCCCCCCTACCAGGTTCCTCTCCTCCCTCCCGGGTTCCATCCCGCATTCCATACATTCAGTCCCGGTACATTCAGTTTTCAAACAGCTCGCGTGCCACTTATTGCTATTTTTTTATATAAATTTTATAAAGTCAGAGCTCAGAGTCTAATGGCCCCTAATACGATTCAACAGACTGAAAATAACTATGCTCGTATGATGAGATTGATTATTAAATGTTTAATTCGTAAATTTCCAGTTAATTTTATTTAATTTAGTCTAAATTATATTCAATAATTTTATTATCAAGTTCTGCAAGTATTTTAGTTTTTTATTTTTGTTACAGCTGTTTCGGCTTACAGTGCCATTTTCAAACTGTGGTTAAACCACTTTACGACGACTTATGCGAATCTAAATGTCAGTTTCCGAAGGTGTCTAAATTGATTTATTGCCAGTTAAACTCATTTGCTGAGATTGAAACTATATATGTCCTGGGGCATACAACCTCAATTGGTATAAAGATTCTCATTCTCATCCAATGATTCCAACTGTAATTGTGAGTATTAATTAGAGATTTGAAACTCGATAAAACGAAAAATTGCGACTCTAAAAAGAGACAAACACATACATCTACAGGATTTAGCCTGCGAGAGAATGAGATAGAGTAATCGGTCTCCTCTTTGTGCGGTGCTTCGTAATCTTCCCACTCTTGCCTACTTTAGTTTTCTGAAGGTTTCACTTCTACCATGTGTGAACCGCACACATTTAGTTCATTTTCACTCTGGTCGTGCTTTGTGGAGCTAATTTAAAAAATATATTGTCACCTTTTTTAACATTAAATCCACACAGGTGGCTCTGAGGAAAACAACATCTTTTGGGATGCTGTGTGGAGGAAAATTTTAAGGAAGGAAGGAAAGGAAGATCTGGAAAAAGGTTTGAGGGGTGGGGAGGAGTCTGGGATGTCCAGAAGTGACGGACGTATAAATCCATCCCTTCCCTTGCGGTGGAAGGCGATGCGCGATGGGTCAAGAGAGTTCGGCTGGAGAGGTCAATGGGTCTGATGGGCAGACATGTCCACAAGTCTCACTCCATGAACTCAGGCACCCTGCCAAGTTACCAAACGTAGCGAACCACCCACTTAGGGTGACCTATGTCAGAGGTGTTTGTTATCCAATGAATGATTCGCGGGGCGACGGTGCCCATACCCACCTCCCAAATTGAGAACAATGAGAATATTTGATCCTATATAATCGAAGATTTTTTTCTTTATTATTTTTCTATAATGGATACATTATTTTAGCTTTCTCCACGCAGTGATCAATGGGGAAAATAATTTCTCTTAGGGCATATTCTTTGGGGATGCTGTGTGGGGATCTTTGTAAAATGTGGTGTATGGAGCTGCACTATATATTAAAAGTAGCAATATACAATATCCACCGTATGAAAATATAACTGTAGTTTATTTAATTTTATTTTGTGGCTTTGAGGGTAATAAAAGTAACTTACCATTAAATATGCGAGTGGTTTTTTCTAAGACTCCTCAGTAGGGAGTTATGTTATGAGGCGACAAGGGTTCATTTTTTATACTGCCAAATTTATGTCTCCTTATGAAGTTTTTAGTACTCTTTTAATGCGTCTTTTGTATTCATTCTTCTCTTACATATTCTTAACTCTGGGGGAGGAACTTGTAAACTTTTGTCGAAAAATACTTTCGCTTTTCTCAATTTTAAGAAAGAGCGATTAAATTTGTCTTTTTTTACAATAGCTCCACACAGGAGACCCAGAGGAAAATATTTTTTCTAAGGACCTTCGTCATCTTTGGGAATGTTGAGAGAAGGGTGTTTTAAATGTGCAAAATATTAACAATAATACAGTTGCATAATCTACGATACTATACTTACTCACTACCTCTGAAATATGGGAGGTGGATATACTAACCCCCAGATTCCTTCCAACACCCGTATCTTCACACGAAGACCCTCTACACAGCATCCCCAAATATGGATTGGCGCTGAGGGATTTTTTTTCTCGGGTGCCTCCTGTGTGGAGCCAATGTAAAAAAAAACTAACCTTGAGGGGAAAACAAGATTCCTCAGGGTCTATGTCATATTTAGGGATGCTGTTAGGAGGATCTTTCAATTGAAAGGAAGGAGAGGAAGATCTGGAAGGAAAAATATGTGAGGAGTGGGTAGGAATCTAAGGGATGTATGAATCCATCCCTCCTACTACGGAGCAAGGCGAGGGGTCTAGAGAGTCCGGCTGGAGAGGTCAAAAGGACTCCCTCAACCAGTACATCGCGATCCGGCCCGCCAGTAAGTGGCAAACGTATCCATAGCCTAGAGACAAACCTCACCTCATAAACCCGGGCACCTATGCTTGGTTATCACAGGTGGCTTGGGGTGACCTATGACATGCTCAGCGAATCTTTATGGTAAAGAATGCGCTGTTTTTTAAGAATTTTTTATTTAAATTTATGAGAATGTCGATGTTTAAAGTGACTCATTAATTAACCATCTGCGAGTAGTTAAATTTTTATTGTATTGCTCAAATGTTTTGTTGGTGAATAAAATCAAATAGTTTTGAATGTAGGAATGATCTCGAAAACTTTTACAATAAAAATGAATTCAATCGTAAGTACCTTTGCGGTCAGCTTTAGAGGAATTACTCTGAGTACCACCCGGGCGGCAGATCACCATTAAAAAATCGGAGTTTGGTGACCAAGTTTGGTGACCGTCTGATAAAAACCGAGTTTGGTGACCAGATCTGAATAGCCAGGTACTTCCAGACATTCTACTCCATCTCGTAACCCACTACCTTCATATTTACAACATACCTCAATAGAGGATACATAGTCACAATTACAGTTGGAATCATTGGATGAGAATGAAAATCTTTATACCAATTAAGGTTGTATGCTCCAGGACACATATAATTTCAATCTCAGCAAATTAGTTTAACTGGCAATAAATTTATTTAGACACCTTCGAAAACTGACATTTAGATTCGCATAATTCGTCGTAAAGTGGTTTAACCACAGTTTGAAAATGGCACTGTAAGCCGAAACAACTGTATCAAAAATAAAAACTAAAATACTTGCAGAACTTGATAATAAAATTACTAAATATAATTTAGATTAAATTTAAAAAAAATAACTGGAAATCTACGAATTAAACATGAAGTCATACTAAATAATGCAAAATCATACAAAATCATATGTTTTTTGTTTTGAAAATTTGATCGCTTAGAAGTATTATAGACGCTTCAATTAAATACTGCTTGTAGAACATACCTTGGCCCTTAAAAATATCGGTCATTTTTTTATAAGTCTTTTAATAAGCTTAGAAAAAAATAAAGTATTAGGTATATAAAAAACACTTTCCAGTGCAAATTCTCCTACTTATAAACCCTTTTTCGGACATGGTTTTATTGTCTAATGTGGCAAATTCAATTTCTTTTTTAATAATCGAAAAAAAAAATATATTTACGCCCGATCTTCGCAAAATAAAATAAAACATGAATTTTCTCGTAGTTATTTTTGACATCAATCAATACGGCCCGCACTCTACGCATTTGGATCTTAAAGTGACCCTTATGGCAGTTATACAACAACAATAATATAACAGTCAAGTGTGGCAGATTATCATTTGCTCCTTAAAAATTATAACATTTTAACAGTTCAAAACTACAGTTCATAACATTAAACTTTACGAAACTCTACAGTGAATTCATATGAAAGTGGGTGTCATATTTGCTTTTAAAAATTAATAGTGTGTCATTCTCAAAATCAATAATAACAAAAGTTAAAAGTGCAGGCCGAAGTTACCATTATTTCAGTGCTACCTACGAATACAGAGCGCTGCGTTAATGCACTAGGCGAAAGACAATACTTACCTCTATACCCATCAATCCAGAGGCGGCCAACCTTTTTCAATATGCATTGCTTCAAGTGCCAACTGGCTATTAGCGATGGAATCACATGTCACTTCTGCAATAAGCAGTTCCACTACGAATGCGGAGGAACAACAGAAACCACGTTTCGCAAAGCAAATAATGAAAAAAGAAGAACGTGGCGCTGCCCAACCTGCAAGACCCCACCTCAATCAACCGCTTCAACAAACTCCATAGAAGACGTGATGATCGAAATTAGAAAAATTTCATCTGAACTCGCCTCCCTTAAAACTCTCAACAGTCAAGTGAAGGAAGACATGTCAGAATTAAAAAAATCGGTTGACTTCAACAATTCTAAATTGGACGAATTTACAAAGAAATTCCAAGCCTTCGAACAATCGATGAGCAAAGTAGACAATCTGGAAAAAGAAGTTTCCTCTCTTCAATCCACAATCAAATCAATGCAAGATGACACAAACAAAAGGGAACAATGGATGCGACTTCAGAATATCGAAATAAAAGGAATACCACAAGATAAAAACGAAAACATTCCAAACATCGTATCAGAAATAGCAAACATAATTGGTATTCACAATTTCAAAACTAATGAAATCGAGTTCGCCACCAGGGTCTCGGCGAAAGACCCACTTCACTCTAAACTAATTAAACCAATAATCGTAAAATTCACCAGCCGCTCACGTAAAAATGAATTCATCTCGGAAATTCGACGAAGAAAAGGAATAACCACGAAGGACCTAAATTACCCCGGTGACGAAAGAAAAATTTATGTCAACGACCATCTGACTAGCTTTAACAAAAACCTGCTTTTTCGTGCCAAGGGGTTTGCTCAGGAGAAGGGGTACAAATTCACGTGGCTGAAAAACAGCAGGATATTCGTGAGGAAAAACCCTACTTCGCCCCCCATATTAATTGCGAAGGAAGAGGACCTCAAGAAAATTTCCTAAGTCGATTTGCATGCTCTTCGCGTCGTAAAATATATTTTTTATCTACTCATGTATTTCCCCACACATTTTCCCCCTCTCATTATCCACTCCTATCACACTTACCCTCTCTCTCCCATTTTACCCTATCTCATAAACTTTCTAATTCATTTTTAAATCACCAACACTTTTCATGAACCAACGTGGAATACATGTTACCGCCAGTTGGCGATCCCTTACACGCCTGACAGTTAGAAACACTCGAGGAACAATAGCGGTCTCTCTAACTCTTATTATCTTTTGTTCCGTGGTAAGCAACTTACTTTATACTAATTTAATGTTAACAATAATTCTACTAATGTGTGTACTGAATGATATTACTAACCGTTCTCACTTTAAATATGGATACCTACTTCTATCTGATTACATCCACATCAGAATAATAATATCATTAGCCGGACTTGAGGCGCACTTCACAAAACTTATACATCATTATTATTTTATTATGATTATAGATTTTATGATATTTTATTATGATGATAATTATACAGACTATTATGATTATATCAAGATCAGAATAATAATATCATTAGCCGGGCTTGAGATGCGTATTACAAGAGTTATACATTATTATTATTTTAAACTATATTATGCACCCACACCAATAAAATATTGTGTTAGCTGTACTTTATACGCTAGATTGAATGACTATTATAACCGAATTCACTTATCGCAGCTATCATTTATATGTGTAACTTACTGCTTACTCACTAATAAATCGATAGTCCTGATCTTCTTCAACGCCTATCATTCTACGTTCCTAATCGCAACAGTAGACAGTCGCTTACTTTTAATCTCCCTCTTTGCAAGACTAACTCCAAACATAATTCATTTATCTACAGATCCACACATTCATTCAACTTAAATTATTACCACATTGACATTTTTAACTCGACGTTACATGACATAAAACAAAATCTCACTAAGGAACATGACTCAAACTCGGAAGTTTTATCTACCCCTCTCTCTATATATTCGCGTCCTTAGCCTTTTAATCCTTATCCTATATCTCTCCTCCCCCCCTCACATAATGTAACTAAAAATGAAGTAATTAAGTTAACACCTTTATAATGTCACACATTAATTTACTATTATTATCTGTGGAAAGTTTATAATTGGCATAATTAACCATTTTATAATTGTATTATTGTGTAATTTATGATTTGCTGTCAACTTTCCCAAATATAAATAAAATAAAAAAATAAAAATACACGACACCTTTTTTCAGCCCGATTCCAATTGGAGACAAAAGTCAATATTTTTCGCTTTACGCGATCGCTGTTTTCATCTCTATTTTCATATCTACGATTTCAGTAGGCATCACAACAAACAGTATGGTTCGTGTGATGTTTGCAGTGATGACAATTGAAATCCTAGATATGAAAATAGAGGTGAAAATAGCGATCGCGTAAATCGAAAAATGTTAACTTTTGTCTCTAATTGAAATCGTGCTGAAAAAAGGTGTCGTGTATAACGGCCATTATGGCATGGGCACAAGAACCATGCACTGGACACAACCCATTTCGTATCAGTCACGCCACGGCCGGCCCCGGCCATAGCGGGAAATAGACGTGTGGCTCCGCGCCGTTTGCTTTCATGAAATCAATTTTAAATTTCTTTTTATTACAATAAATAATGTGTAAAAAAGGAATTAATGTTTTTACAGGCCTTTACGAAAGCAACCTGTAATTTTTTTTCTCAAATACCTATTCCAACTTTTCCGAGAGCTTTTTATCAAGTATTTTTAAACTCCTCCCATAAAGGGCGTGAAATCCGATTTCGATTTTTTCCTGGACTATTGGATCGCCTTAATAATCAATCTCATCATATTACTAGAACTTGAATAAACAAAAAAAAAATTATTAATGACATGAGCATAGTTATTTTCAGTCTGTTGAATCGTATTAGGGGCCATTAGGGAACAGTTCATCATCTTTTCCTACATACCTTTGTCTATGGCAATCGTAGTAAACAACACAAGTAATAATTGCTCTTTAATTTTAGCAAATATAAGTGATAAAACCGAAGAAAGTCTTTAAAAAGTGCACAAATCGATTCTGATTTTCACCTTCACTATCTACCAGCAATACAGTTCTGTGTTCTTGTTTATCCAGTGCTCAAACGTTAATTAAAAAATAACTTCAAAATCAATCACACTGACAGAAGCAAAGGGCCAACTTTACACAAGCAGGCCGAACACGCAAAATGACCAGATCAACTCAAGTTATGGATGTGTTAACTGAAATGAAGCAAGAATTTAAAGAGCTACGAAAAGATTTCACAGACTTTAAGGCTACAATTGATTATTGTGCAAACAAAATCGACGACTTTTCCAAGCAAATTCATGAAATGGATAAAAAAATGAAAAAAGTTGAAAAAAATGAAAACGATATTTTTGTTATCAAGAGTGCCCTACGAGAAGTGCAGAAAAAATTAAACGATATTGAACATACAAATAAGTCATGCAACATCGAAATTCGAGGAATCCCAGAAAAAAATAATGAAAATCTACTGGAAATCATAGATGAAATTGGAGCAACCGTCAAACTCGACCGCGCTGATCTAGAAGTTAACAATTTCTACAGAATTCGGCGGGACCCGAAAATTCCTAATGACGTGCCTCCCTATGAACGAGTACGCCCAATAATTGTGAAATTCAATAAACAACTAAAACGAGACAATTTCCTTGCGGCCGTCAAAACATTCAACATAAAACACAAACTCAAAGAAGACAAACTAAACACCACCCATTTGAAGAAGTTCTCAACTCAAAAAAAGGAGCCCATTTTCATCAGTGAACACCTTACAACACACGAAAAGAATATACTTCGGCTTACGAAAAGATTCGCAAAAGATCATCAGTTCGCTTTTGTGTGGACAAGAAACGGGCGATGCTTCCTCAGGAAGTCTTTTACCTCCAAGATTATAGTGATTTCCCATGAAGATCAGCTAACGCTGGAATTACTGAATAAACAGCCCGATTTAAATCAACAAACTGCTGAAAGGAACACTGATTGATAATTTTGCCTACACGATAATCATTTATAATAAATACCCAATCTATAATGATAAAATGCCTTTATATGAATATCAGGGGAATGAGGACCAAAATTGATGAAATATACGAAAACATCCTTATCAACGACTACGATTTAGTAAGTCTAACGGAAACATGGCTGAAGGAATCTATCTATGACCAGGAATTAGTGGACAGCCGTTACGAAGTATTTCGGAGGGATAGAATACACAAGACAAAAAAAGACGGAGGAGGAGTCATGGTTGCTGTATCAAAAAAACTAGAGGCGAAGAGGATGGCGCACTGGGAATGTCAAGCAGAAGACTTGTGGATCCAACTCAATATAAATCTTAATAACAGGAGTGTCAAACTAAATATTTGCACAGTATATCTACCACCATCTGAAGAAGAATCCATTATAAGCTCATTTTTAAGCAATCTTCGGAATGTCTACCTAACAACACCAAACCAACACATTTTAATATTTGGCGATTTCAATAAGTCTAACATTCATTGGATTCCCGATGAAATAAATAATCTATTACCTTTCACCTCAAACACAAACACAATCACCACTGACATCATCGATACACTGTCTTTCTGTAATCTCAAACAATTTAACGGAGTAGCTAATCACCAATCCAAAATATTGGATCTCATTTTGTCGGACAAACAAGATATATCAGTAACTCACTCTTCATTTCCACTAAGCAAAGAAGATCCATATCACCCTGCTCTAGAAATTAATTTTCTTTTCAATTTCCTACCAAATCTAGAAACCTGCAACATCTCAAGACCAAACTTTTATAAAGCCGACTATGACTCAATCAATGCCTTGCTTTGTGAGATTGATTGGGAATTCATCAATCAGGGCAAAATAGATCAATCTGTCGATCAGTTTTACAGTATACTCTACCAGATTATCTCTTCTCACGTTCCCATTAGAATGAATAAAAAACACTTCCCTAAGTGGTATTCACAAGATCTCATTCGTTTGATAAAAGAAAAAAACAAATTTCACAAAAAATATAAAAAATATGGCAATGAACTAGATCATTTATCATACAAATTAATTAGAACCAGAACTAAAAATTTAATTAAAGTTTGTTACCATAAACACTTAGACTTGATTAAACAAAACTTAAAAGCTAACCCAAAAGATTTCTGGAAATTCGCAAAAACTAAGTATAAAAACACAACTGACATACCAAAAGAGATGCACTTAAATGACGAAAAGACTACCAAAGGCCAAGTTATCTGCGAGCTCTTTTCTAGGCATTTCCAATCAGTTTATAAACCACCCAATGCAAACTATTTTCCACAATTCCCTGAAGACTTCTGTAATGAAAGCCTCGGTACGATCAATATTTCGCCTACAACGGTTTTAATCAAATGTAAAAATTTGAAAACTAATAAGGGATCAGGTCCTGATGGTATTCCTCCCATTTTTTTCAAAACATGCAGAGATTTCCTTGCCAGACCACTCAGCCTACTTTTCAACAAATCACTACAAGACGGTATTTTTCCAGTCAAATGGAAAACGGCTTATTTAACTCCCATTTTTAAGAAAGGTTGTAAGAGCGATATAAAAAATTATAGACCCATTTCTAAACTTGACTGTGTGGGAAAGTTATTCGAGTCAATAATATATGACTGTCTACTAGCTCACGTAAGTAAATACATTATCGTTGAGCAACATGGATTCTTCCCCCAGCGTTCCACAACCACAAACCTTCTTGTATACTCCCAATTCATCCGCGATAGCATCGAAAAGCATTTACAAGTAGATGCTATCTACACGGATTTTTGTAAAGCATTTGACCAGTTAAATCAAGCACTACTTATCAAGAAGCTAGAAATGTTTGGCATTAGTGGAAATACTCTGAAGTGGTTTGAGAGTTACATAACTGAAAGAAAACTACAAGTAGTGGTAGGAGGATACTCAGCTGACCTTTTTACTGTAACATCGGGAATTCCGCAGGGCTCTCATCTTGGACCCCTGCTATTTTTAATTTTTATTAACGATATAGTTTTAAGAATAAAATTTTCAAAATACCTCCTGTTTGCTGACGACCTAAAACTGTACAAAAAAATCAAATCACTGGAAGATTGCATCGATTTGCAAAAAGACCTATCATCACTACACGAATGGTGCACACTAAATGATTTGTATTTTAATTATAACAAATGTGCTGTAATTTCCTTCACAAAGAACAGAAACAAATTTTCAAACGCATATCACATTAACAATATCGTTTTATCAAACATAACTTCAATTAAAGACTTAGGCGTGATATTTGACTCTTCACTTAGTTTCAATAAACATGTAGATACAATTTCAAAAAGTGCATCACAAATATTAGGATTAACTCTTAGAATCACAAATTGCTTTAAAAGTGCAGAATTAACATTAACATTATATAAATCAATTGTGCGAAGTATTCTCGAATACGGATCCACTATTTGGTCTCCCAATTATGAGATTCACAATTATAGAATCGAATCCATACAAAGAAAATTAACCCGTGTTATTGCATATCGCGAAGGTTTATCTGATCAATTTGGAACGTATAACGACCGAATTCTACACTATAAACTACACTCTCTGACAGGAAGACGGAAACTTTCCGATTTATTGCTTCTGCACAAAATTATACATGCATCAGTTGATACACCAAACATTTTATCCCAAATTAACATCAACACACCATCAAGAAATTCAACAAGGAGGTTGCAAGATATTTTCTATATATCTACCTACCACACAAATACAGGATATTTCTCCCCTTTACCACGAACATTAAGACATTATAACACTATACACCGCTCTAATAATGAAATTGACATTTTTAATAACCCATTCAAACACTTCAAAAAACATATTTTACCATCAATCGTATAAAGCTGATATTGTGATGAAGCCCTTTATTCAAAGACGTGTAATATTGTACCTACTAAATCCAGGTGCCATTAATAAATTGTTGGTGATTCTTTTGTACTCTACATTTAACTATTATTGTTTGTTATTCAGTTTTGCATATTTAAGAGTAGCAAATTATTTTTAATACTACTTTTGTTGTAATTTAAATCATCCATGTATGTAATTTTTTGGGCATAATTGCCTGTTTTATGTACTTAAATAAAAATAAAATAAAATAAAAAAATCTAATCGAGACAACTAGCCAAATGACACGACGAAGGGTCCGTTGTGAGGGTAGAGAATACCCGGTTCACAGTTTAGGGTAGGAAAAGGTCTAATTCGTGGGTCAAGGTGAGATAAACCAGGTTCATCAATCTCGCTTTGCCGCTAATTCGGAAAGGTGGAAACAGGATATAGCCTCCGTACATGGACAGAGAAACATACTTACGCAGAAGTTAATTAAGTAAGAAGCAAACTGGAGTATTCTAGAAGTGTATGGACTCTGCACCAAACACACAAGAACACACTCGTAGATATTTATATAAATGATATTTGTTATCATTATAATTACCCTCCTGTGTACTACTGTGTATCATGTATCATGTATCACCGGATTGTAAAAGCCATTTTATGGCGTTGAAATAAATAAATAAATAAATATGCTGGAAGAAATCCAGAAAAAAATGAGCAAAGGTATTCCTATTGGGTCTATGGCATTCTTAACTTACGGTACGTTGTACGGCTGAATAAACTGAGATGGAAGGAGATAATAAGTGGAAGGTTTGAAACATTACCCTTCAGATCTAAAGATCAAAAATCAAGATTAAAGCCAGTCAAGCAATGTCTTTTTATTTCAAAATTATTAATAAAGGAAAGCTGGTACAAAGTTTTGAGTCAACTGCTAGTAACAAAATCTTTTTAATTAAATGAAGACGATATTAGCGAAACTCAATAAAAATCTGAAGAAAATCAGAAAAAGATATTGGTTCCACTGGGACCAATGGACTCAATCGGTAGAGCAGTTGGCCATGAATGCTAAGGTATCTGGGTTCGGGTCCCAGTGGAACCAATATCTTTTTCTGATTTTTCTGTCTTCAGATTTTGATTGAGTTTCGCTAATATTGTCTTCATTTAATTAAATATTATAATTTGAGTTTTTACTCATAAAGTAAAAATAAAATAATAATAATAATAATAAAAACATCTTCACTCTTTATAGTTACACGGTGTCCGGAAACTTGAGTACAATGAGAAAATTTATTAATATACATCACATTATTTGGAGTCTATTTTGTGGTATAACTCTATGGTTAAAGAATTGAAGAAAGTTAAAAAAAAATTGAAATGCTCAGATTGAAGTTTTTTGAGCTAGATTCACCAGTTAGTAATGATGCCGCGTTTTCATTATATCTCTAGTTTATTGTTCTCAAATTACACTTATCATTTTTACAGCGCATTACTCTAACCTCAAACTATTCACTACCTTTCCCTAAGACCTTTGTTTCCCTAGTGTGTTACCCCGCAGGATTTCCCCTCTAAAGTGAGTTTTCCCGTGAATAATCCATCTGTCAAAACCCTCCCTACCTGTGTTATTATTATAAAAATAGAACATATTTCAATAATAATAAAAGTATTACACGAAAGTACGTACCCCAATAAATTAAATTTATTTATTTTTTTATTTTTTTCTATATATTACAGTTTTTACCTTATATATTTAATATTTTAATATAATATATTTTGGAAAACATTTTTACATATTAATTAATATAACATTTTATTATGTTGGGTGTAAGGTAGGTTTGAGTAGGTGAAACTGTTGGTTTATAATGTTGTATGTTTCGTGAACACCTCACTAGGAGAACCTGTGCTGAGGTGTTTACGTGTTTATGATTCAGTGTGACAAGTTCAGGTATTTATGTGTTGTAGTAGAAAGTTGGTTTTTTTTTTTAACATTTTAATGGTAATGGATTATTTAGAAGAAAATATATATATATATATATATAAAGTATATATAAATATATATGTATATATGAATAGTTGTAAAATTCTTGTAAGATATGTTTATTTATTTTACTTTTTTTATAGTTTTGTTATGTTTGGTTAGGGATTAGGAAATTTTGTATAAAGTGAATATCTTGATTTTTTATCCAGGCTGTGATATGTTTTTTGTGAATGTTTGTGTATGTATGTGTAGTTAGTAGTTGTTTTAGAGTAATGGGCATATAATTAAAAAGTTTGGTTGCGTAACACTGAAAATGTCTTTGTCCGTGTGTGGTATGTGTTATCGGTATGTTTAGGGTTACATTTTTTAAGGACCTTGTTTTTTTTTTTGTTTTCGGTTGCATTGGAATATGGAGTTTGTTTTGGAGGAGGTGTAGCAGAGCAGATTTAGCATTTAAAGTTATTTTATTGACATGACTTCTAATGTTTTGTAAATTTCGCTTGAATCTGTGTAGAATGGCATTTGCAGGATTAGTTTAATTATCGCTTTTTGTATCTTTTGAATTGGGTCAATTGCTATATTTGTAGCACTTCCCCAAGCCAGTATTCCATATGTGGCAATGGATTGACAAAGTGCGAAGTATATGGATCTGAGTATTGTTAGTGGGAAAATGTTTTTGATGGATTTAATTAGGTGCATGACTCGTTTTAGTTTATTCGTAATGAAGTTTATGTGGTCAGTCCAGCGTAAGTGTGTATCAATAATAACCCCTAGGTACTTTGTTTGTTTGACCCTTTCAATATGCTCGCATTGACAATTGGATACAGTTTGTTCACAGTCATGCAGAAACAGGTCTATGTTTGATGGAGGTTGACCTCTTTGTGTAATACTATGTGTGATGTATTTTGTTTTGATTGTATTAATGGTAAGAGTATTACTGTTTAGCCATTTTTTAACAATTGACGAACTTTTTTCTGCTATTAAAAATACCTCTTTCCATGTGGCAGCTTGACAGAGAAGAACTGTATCGTCAGCGAAGGTCACGATTTTACCTTCAATATCAATGTTACACAACTCGTTTATGTAGATGAGGAATAATAAAGGGCCAAGTACACTCCCCTGTGGGACTCCGTATGTAATTAGAAGTGGTTCACTTACCTTGTTGTCAATTTTAACTTGTTGAGTTCGGTCAGACATGAAGCTTTTAATTAAGTCGAATTCTACTCCATTAATACCAATGTTTTTTAACTTCTTGAAAAGTTTTTCGTGTGAGATTGTGTCGAAGGCTTTACATAGGTCTAAATAAATTGAAATAACTTTTTTCTTAGCGTCAAGATTATGTGTTATGAAGTCTGTAACAGTAGCTATTGCATGTTCTGTGCTCATGTTTTTCCTGAAACCGTGTTGGTTCAACGAAAGTATTTGTTTTGTTTCCAGATAGTGTTAAAGCTGTTTTTTAATAGTTTTTTTGCAGAATTTTTGAAAAGGTATTTAGTAACGTAATGGGTCTGTAGTTGTTAACATAATTTTTTTGTCCTGATTTGAAAATTGGAATAATAAGGCCTTTTTTTAGTAAGCTCGGGAAAATTCCTTCTTTTAAACTACGATTAATTAAATATGTCAGCGGTTCAAGTAGTTGTTGACTTAAAGTTATGATAGTTTTAGAATCTATACCATCAGGTCCCGTAGTATTGTTATTCTTTAGTGATTGAATTATTTTATTGGTATCGTCTAGTGTAATTTTTCGTAATTTGAAGTGTCTGTTACAATTTTCATTGTTGATGATAGATGTATTGTTTTGGGGTTCTTGAATATCTCGTAGAGGCTGTGTAATTTGGATATTTTCAGCTAGGCTAACTCCAATATTTGTGTAGTGTTTGTTGATATAATTGAGGATACGTGTAGGATTGTCGTGAAAGTGGAGTTCTTTATCATCAATGAGTAGATTTTTTATGGGATCATCTTTTTTCTTCTGTGAATATGAACTTTCGCTCAAAATTGACCATACGCTTTTAGGGTCATAGTTTGATGTTATCAGTTTGTTACGATAGTACAATTCTTTGGCTCTACGTATTATTAGAGAACAGATGTTTCTGACCTTTTGTAGAAGAAATAAAGTGAAGTATCATATGGGCTCAGTTTGACTTGTTTGTCCCTTTTTTTAATGCAATTTATGATGCTTTGGGTAATCCATTTTTTTAAGTCTAACTTTGCGGTGTCGGATAGATATGTGTATAGTTTTGGTGCTTTGGGTAATGAGAGTTTGTAGATATGTTAAGAAGAAATTCCAGGCCTCTTCCGCCGAGTTAAATTTTGTAAGATGTTCCCATGTTTGATTTTCTAAACAATGGTTTATGTTAACGTAATCAATTATTTTTTTTGTAGTGCTATTTTGGAAAATTGTGTTTCTCGTTGGTGAAGTCAGGCCTATCATAGTTGTGTAGTGATCTGTAATTGTGGATTTATATACCGCACTACATATTTGACTTTTTGTTTAACCAAAAAGTGATCTATGCACGATTCCGAGTCTTGGGTTACTCTGGTAGGAGTGTTAATGGTGCTTATAATGCCATGTTCTAGAAGCATTATTTGGTAATCAATATTTTGAGGGTGGCCATTAGGAAGTATGTTTATGTTTAGATCACCAGCAATGATGATGTTTTTGTATGAAGTGAGTTTTTTTAGGTGAGAATCCAGAGCTATTATAAATGGTGTGATGTTATGTGTGGATGGTGATCTGTATATGGCGAGAACACACGTGTCTGAGTCGATGATTATTTGTAGGCAGTTATTATTTATCAAGTCGATTTCTGAAACAGAGGCCTTAAGACTTTCATGTAAGTACAGAACAATCCCGTCATTTTGAGTTTTATTTTTTAATGTGTGATATGCATTATAATTATTTTTATGTTTTTTTGTAAAAGATGTTTATATCCAACATTCCGTTAGAATTATAATTTTGAAATCTGTTTTAAAGTTGTATAAGAGTATGTCAAGTTCGTCATAGTTATGATTAAGTGATCTTATATTTTGGTTAAGTAGTGTAAGAGAGCCTGGATTGTTAAAAATAGAATCACAGAGTTTTGTGTCATTGGTTGTATAATGTTGGTGAGAACTATTTAAGTTTATTGAGAGTAGATCAGCCATGATGTTATGTAAATAAGGGTAGTATTTTATGAGGTCTGAGTGACCTTTATTAGTTACATCATTTTTTTAGATCATTTTCATGTCTAATTTGTATAATTTCTTCCCCTGGTCCTTTTCGGACTAGCAGTTTGCCAGTTTTAAACCATACGAATTGAAATTTTTTGTCTTGAGCTGATTTATTCGTTTTCCATAGTAGTTCTTTGTAGTATGGTGTCAGCACTTCACTAATATATATGGGAGAGTTTGAATTTAGTGACTTAGCCGTGTTTTTGAACGTTAAAAAAGAGTCCCTAGTTTTTAGGCTGTGGAATGCTGCACGGAGTTTGTCCAGGGTGTTGTTTCTGCGCATATGAAAGCATACTATTAATTTTAGTATAAAATCAGTTGTTATGTGCGACTTGATGCTGTAAAACTCGTAAACGGTGAGCTACATGGGCGTACCCGAAGTATTTTATTGAAAATACTTTGTCAGCGAAATACTGAGGAAAAAGAATCGATTTATTTTACTAACTAACTAACAATCACGCCGTTTTCCGCAGGGGTAGGCAGATAGGACGGACCGCCAAATAACTCAGTCTTAGCACACACTCTTTGCCTCACTCACATTCATACATCGTCTCATACATTCTCTTCTATTATTCTGACTTTTGACATGACCCGACTCAAGTATCTGATTCACTTGATCGTGCCGTGTCTTCCTCGGGCGTGCCCGACTTCTTCTACCATTCACATTTGCGTCGTATATTCTTCTTACACTACTTTCTTCGTTCATTCGCTCTACATGCCCAAACCATCTGAGAGTCCCTTTCTTAATCTTGCTCATTATGCTTACATCAGCCTTACATTATTTGCGGATGTCCCTATTTCTCACAACATCATACATTTAAATCATCTCATTTAAACAGCATTCAGTTTACTTTCATCCTTCCTCTGCCAGTTCCATGCCTCACTGCCACACATCAGAGTAGGTACCAGGACTCCATTGTGGACTGCTAGCTTAGCTTCTTTTGACAGTTTTTTATTAGCGCCAATTGTATTCAGTCCTCCATTAATGGAGTTACCGGCATTCACCCTTCTTTCAATATCTCTATCAGCCTTCCCATCTCTCGTAAACATATTTTATTAAATAATCCAAATCATAGAGAATTGATACCTAAAAAAAAATCAAAACTTTTGCACAACGACTTTCAAGAATCCTTTTCAGCAAATACAAGATTTCAATTTTTCAAAAACATATTATTTTATGAAAAAGGATTTAAGAGATTTATCCTGATTTTATTTCATCAGCATATTTTACGATTAAATAAATACGATGAGATTTAACATTACAAAAGTTTTAAAGGGACTTGTGAGTGAAGTCTAGACAAGACATGACGATATTTTGTTTGGAAGAGTTTTATTTCACATGTTCTGTTGGGGACTTACAGAGATACCTGCAAATTGGAAAGAATAGGGAAAATCAAGAAGCGCCGATTTACCCTGTTTTCTACCTTCGCTTGTCTAAATTTCGCGGGTTCATCACATTAATCTTCTCGACACGGTCAAACATAATCACGTAAACACGGCTCTGTAATCAACACTCACAATATGTGTTGACAGGATGATTATTATTTTTCAAGTGAACATGATGGCATATGATTGTATTTAGTCGGCATGAGGTGGGTAGGGAAAAAGGTATTTGTGGGTAGGAATTACAATTTTGTAAAAAGGTACCAACTTGTACATTTGTTATTTAATTTGAATTAAAACCTACATGTGAAATAAAACTCTTCAAAACCAATTGTTTAGAAATTGGTACATAGTTAATGCCCAAGCAATACAAAAAAATTGTAGGCATGAAAATCATACTTGAAGTCACTGAAAAAAAAATCCATAGTGATGTGTTCTGTAACATGCTCTAAAAAGCGTTTATTAAAAATCTTCTTCATATAAAGAAAAAAATACAGAAGATACCAACATGTCGAATGTCGTTTTCGTTTGAGACTAGTATATCTGTGTGTTTGAGACCAAGTTTCGCCGAGAAACGCCAAGAACATTTCGCCGGAGGGTAGATAGATTTTACATGAAAATTAACTTCCTAATTTTTTTTTTTGTGACTATTTAGTTACAGGTTTGATGACAATTACAAGATATGATGATGGATATAAATATTTCATCCGTTTGTTCTTAGTCCTCCTCAATAGGTAGTCCTGTGCTGAGGCGGACTGGTAGATTTAATTTAATTTAATTAATCTGTCGCAATGTCGTTTTGCTGGTGTAAGCAGCATTAACTTACTGTTTACCAGCTGTTTTTGGTTTTGAATACGTAATGTACCCGACAGCGATTTCGAAGAAAGTGCACACCATAGAAATGTCTAAACACAGGAAACATTGACAATTTAAAAAAAAAATCTTTATTCATTACTTACAAAATAGGGTTACATTATTACAATATTCACAGGGCTGCCAATTTCACCATCTTTAAACGTTTCCACATTCAACAATACTAACAAATGAAGCATTCAACAAAGTTAGTCGAGACGATGGGTAATTTTATCATTCGCAGAAGGCGCATAACTAATAACCATTGATCGCTATTTGAGAATTGAACCCCGATGGTCTTACTTGAGAGGATTTGAATTCAGCTTATTTCCAGACAAAAAGGATTAAGAATTCCGACAAACCAATTCGGAGATAGGTATATTCTAGAATTATTTACGTTGTTTCAAATAATTCGACATAAATGTATTTGTAATACCTGCGACGTAAAATCGTTGAGCTTTATAAAGCTCTCACATTGATAATATTTTATTCAGAATACTTCAATTTATAAAATACTAGCGAGTTCCCGGCATATTGCGTTGAATGCCATTTAAATAAAAACATTATGTGATTAACTTTTAGATTTGAATGCAAAGCGTGGTGTTTTTATTTATTTATAACACCGTTTAGATCATACTTCTAATCGTGATAGTAAGGGAGACACAAAGATTTCTATAAGAGTTTCGAAAGTTTCGAACAAATGAGTCGTTCAATTTCTTTATCGTTGATTTGGAGAAAATCGCAAAAAACTATCACATCTCCAGCGTAAATAAATAATTGCTTTTAAATTTTTTGAATGATGAAATGGAGTTATATAATTCCGAAAAGTGTGAAAATCCGAATTTTTTATGTATGTCTAGCATTTTTTTTTTTTTTTTTTTTTTTTTTTAAAAGAAAGACAAACATTCCCGGGTTACGAATAACCCAACAATGTTTGAAAATCTCCTACTACCACCACAGAAAGCCGAAAATGTCGCTTGTGTTGTGATGGAGGACTTAGCCAGCCGAGGAATCGAACACGCGACGCTCGGGTGGGACCCAAGCGCTATGCCCACTCAACCACTGACCGGTAAGTAATTTCGATAAATAATATGGATATAGCGGATTTGGATAATCACTTTGTGATTTACTCACGACATAGAGGCGTTTGAAACTCTGACCTGACGCGCGAGTTTCTAAACCCGCCATTTTGACAAAATAACTGATCGTTATTGGTTGAATTCCGATATAGCGGGTTTTGATAGTAACTTATTGAATGATATAGCGGGTTTTGTTTGTCATTCGCAGTTTTAACATGGTTTTTGGTTGTGATAAGGAAGGTTTTGACACTCAATTTTAGGTTTCTTTTGTTCCTCGCAAAAATGTGAACAAGACGTCATGCTCGAATCATTTTGTCAAAAAATCGGATATAGCGGGTATTGAAATTATAGGACTCAAATTAGAATGAGGGTAACCTCTAATGAATGGTTCCCTTAAAACCGTCTGTTTTCCAGACCCCGAACGCGCGTAATTCTCGACATTACAGGCTCAGGCGGAAAATGTACCCTGTTTGTATTGTGTTTGTAAAGTCCGCGTAGATCCTTGTTTGTCGTTCAACCATGACATTGAGGTGAATACCGGGTTCGTCTTTGTAAAGTCCCATCTTTATGAGTCGTAGCAATGTCATCTGAGCGAATGTCTGTCAGATCTGTTCCTTTGTTAATTAGGGAGACCTACGAATCTTGAGGCAGCGGGTTCAGATCCCGGAATTAGCTCATTGAAAATAATGTGTAGTATATTTGCCGCACGTTCCAGAATGGAAGATGATATGAATAGGTGAAAGACCTCCATTCAGAATTGAAAGTTGCTTGAAATGGCTTTAGTCGTTTTTGGTGACTTTTTTTACATTAACCCCACACAGGAGGCCCGGAGGAAAATAACATCCCTCAGAGTCATGTCATCTTTGAAGATGGAGGGTATTTTTAAGGAAAGATAGGAGAGGAAGTTCCGGGAAAGAAAAATGTATGAGTGGTGGGTAGGAATCTAGGCGTCAGTGTGTCCAGGAGTGACGGACGTGTGCATCCATCCCTCCCGCTACGGTGTAAGACGGTGGGTCGACCTGACCTGATCTAAAGCCAGATACTTCCCCACCTTCCTCTTTCCCATCTCCTTTCCCAACCAACTATCTTTAGCCTCTCAATATAACCCAATTGTTGGCTGTAAACAGTTGTGAGCAGTTACTGTTAAAGCAGGACTTTTGGGATTTACACAAAAAAGTAATATTAAAACTCTAGAAAAGTAAATAATTTGCTGCGTTGTTCGTTAGCCACATATCCAATCCTAGCGTATATAAAACGTGAACTTTTTCAATATTAGGTTTTTTTGAAGCTGGCTTATGATATATAAAAAGAAAACCACAAATAACACCGAATAGAGAAATACCCGAAAAATTGGAGGAACATTCAAAATGTATTTCATTTGTTCAAATTGAGATTCGAGATAGGAAATGACCGATGAACCGTTTTTATTTTAAATGGAATTTGGATGTCTGAACAATTTGCAAACATCCGTTATGATCGACAATGATCACCGTTAAATTTGCAAATTGTATGGGGAACTGAACTTGAAACTGGGTATCCGCTGGGTCAGAAAGTAAAGGTATTCAAAATACAATTTCACGAGGGGATTCTGAAGCCCTTCATCAGGGTTTGTTCGGAATTTCTGTATAATTTTACAAATGAGAGAAATGCTTTTGTCTGATTTCTATTTATCTGCAGAATATTAAGAATTCACATGGATAGATTAAAAATAAGATTTTATTATAAATTTTGTGTATATGTTATCCATTTTTACAGGAAGGTTGTTAAGCTGAGAGAATTGGTAAGAGAAAGGGAAAGAGTGAGATGAAGGTTGGAAGGTAGATGTAAATTTTACTATAATAATATTATAAACGCGAAAGTTTGTATGGATGTGTGTTTGTTACTCTTTCACGCATAAACTACTGACTGGATTTTAAGCTCATGCATCAGAATAACATATAGGCATATATATTTATGTTGCTAGCTAGGAAGGGGACGCGGGAGGGGAACGGGGACGCACGGGAAAGGTGATTCAGGGAGAAATTTTTTTGAAAATGCAACGCACGCCGTGAACCAGCTAGTTTTATATATAAATGGCACCGTAATAACATCAGAAATGAGCTGCCATTAAAAGATTGTTAATATCTCGACAATAGTTAAATGGCTAAATTATTAGGAATTATTTTTATTTCACGACAATTTTAGATTAACTCCACACAGAAGGTCCTGTCATGACATATTTGGGGACGTTACGTGGAGGATCTTTTTAAGTAAATAAAAGAGAGGAAGTTTTGGGAAGGAAAAAGGCATGAGAGGTGGATAAGAATCTACCGTTCAGAGTGTCCAGGTCGTCCTCAGCCAAGCCTAAAAAAATCGACACCTTGTATAAATTCCTTTGATACCCATACCAACTTATTATTTAAGGTTTTTTGAAGTCCATTTTAGGTTTGGCATTGGTAGAAAATGCACCAAAAATTATAATTATAATTTCGGGGAACCAACAGTCGGGTTACTACGATTACTACATCGTACAAGGATGTAGTATAAAATAATTAATAAATAAAATCACTACAATCAATATCCTTGTACGTTTTACCATATACAGTTGGTATTCAATGGTTTCTGAAATTATACGAAAAGTTGAAATAGCAAATTACTTAAAAAAAACACCTACAAACGTTGTAAGACCGTGAAATGAAAGTCCTTTATAAATAATAAAGCAATTTGATAAGGGTTGGTGGTTGTTTTGTTATATTAAAGAAAGCTCGGAGGTTCTACTATCAATACAAAGAGGGTTAAAGTAATAAATAATATTGCCAGGTACCTGAAAGTTTCCTCATGAAATCCATTATTATTTATCTGTTTATTTAAGTCTTATTGTGGGGTTGCCATTATAAAAGAAAACAGCAATTTATAGAGTTGAGGAAAATAAATTGTTTTCAAAAGTGCTTTATATTGTAAATGGGATGGAATAGTGTTTCCATGAAAACCTAATCATCAGGTTTTCAGGTTCATTTTTCATCAACAAGTGACATCGAGGGAGATAATACCAATAATGTAAAATAAAATTTATGTTGGTTCAGCAGAAATTCCCTACTAACGAAGAACCGCAAAGCATTCGATTTCTCCCTACAATCATCATACAGAGGTTTAAAATCTGGCTGCGAACCTGACGCTTTGAACTACTTGGTTAAAATTAATTATTAAAAAAGGTCAAAATTAATTGTTCTACTTTTTTTTTCTGTCCCAATTTACCTTCGGCCAGTTTACAATGATAATCATAATAATACTTTATTCAAGAATATATGCGGTAGTGCAATGCAATACATTCATTAATTCAAAATAAAATAAATTGGACAAAATAACAAAACACATATAGAATAAAAACAGAAAAGAATAAAAAACAGAAAAGAATACAAGAATTTATGCAAGGACTCCATTCAGGCAATCGATGGTATCCTTAGTTTGGCGTAACCTGCACCATAAACTTCCCATGCGGTGGCGTAGAAGTGCTCTGAAAGAGTGCGCTCGTCCCTCCAGGAACATTTCCGTGGCGCTGCAGTATCTCGGTAGGCAGAATTATTGTAAGCGACTTTTAGCTTATGCCATTGGGAAAAGGTGTAAGAGTGTATAGAGCGATGTGCAGAATGATTTAAATAATATCCTTTTATATGAAAATATGAAAACGCCTTGACGGCGCACCTGCTCTCACGAATATCGCTTTTCTTTATTTTTCCAAATCCTTGATGTCTTTCAGGTCGTCTGTACTAGTATCTCCCAGGTATTTGATGCTACGACTAACATCTATTTTTTATTTGCCTAGCCACACTGAGGATGTTTGTGTAAGTTCGTTTTTACATTTGAAAACCATATTTTTTTTTATCAATCTGGCATTAGTTTAATGTATTTAAAATATTTATCAGTAAAAGTATTTAAATCTGAGATTTTGAATTAAAAAATAAGCAAATATAACTATTGAATCGATACTTTTTATATCAGTGCTTTCGTCAGATATATCTCCCTCTCTCTTTTAATTTAACCTTGTCAGCAAACCAGGTCACCCCGAATTTCTTCCATCATTTTATTCAACTTCGTATAATAGAGAGCTATTTTCCCCGGTTCAAATTTTCTGAAGAATTATATTATATTAATTAATTATGTAAGTGACTCCATTATGTTAAACAACTGTACCAAGTTGGGAAATAATTTTATTAAATTAACTTACAACGCTGTCTAAGTGTCAAAAAAACAGAACGGTACGTATAAATTGTTAATTATTAATAACAGAGAAAAGTTAATACAGCGAAGAAATATTAAATAACGTATTTTAAGGTTGACGTTAGTTTAATTTTAAACTAGCTTTTACACGTGGCTTCGCGTGGTATCATGGAGATATAACTGTATAAATAATTTTCCCTTGGGAAAAAAATGTTTTTCCAGGATAAAAGGCAGCTTATGACACATTCCAGTCCTCCAATTATCCCTATCACGTAGATCGGTCGTTCTGTTACGATGTAAAAGAAGGACAAACACACAAAAAAACAAACAAACACATTTTCACATTTACTAATAATTATGTTTAAGAGGAAGCCCGGTCCCCGAGAAAGTTGAATAATTGGTATTTGCCCATACTGAGCGAAAGGGATAACTGAACCTGAATAAAATCATTAAAATCCATTCCTATTCCCCATTGCTCTCCTCCAAAACTGGATCCATTTGAAATTTTTTTTTTGAAGAAAATACTCTTTGTCTGTACGTTTTGCTTTTTATTATTATTATTTATTTGATTGACATAATATCTTACATTTCAAAAATAAAATCAACAATGTCGGCCTCACTGGGTAGCTCACCTGTGCTGAGGCCTCCATTTTATAAAACAAAAACAAAATAAACTAAAAATTAAAATTTATAAATAAGTTCAAATTATATGATAAAATGAATTATTTTATTACTAAAAAAAAAAAATCGGTATATACATATTACATATATTATATGTTGTGTGTTTGTGAGTGATGTGTATTTTATATTGGTTTTGAGTGTTACGTGTAGTTGTGTTTTATTCTTATTTTGTAATGAAATTTTGCTAATATTGTCTTTTTGGTTCTTTAATCCATTTTGTAATTTTGAGTACGAAATAATTTTTGTTTTCTTCCATTTTATTTTCAAGGGTAAGACTGTTGAATGCTTTTATAGCATGATATTTATAGTGCCTTTGTCCAAAGCTTGTATTTACCGTCGGAGTTTTTAGGTTGTTTTTGTACGATTGTCTAACTGGTCTGTTAGTGATATTTTGAGATTGTTGAAATTTGTTTTTCTGGTCAAAAATGTAGTTTAGCAGTGTTTTAACATATAATTGGCGTATATCTAGTACGTCACAACTGTTGAATATTTGGTTTGTGTCAGTAAGTCTATGTTTTTTAAGTATTGCCTTTAAGATCGTTTTCTGCGCGATTTCTAAGTGATCTAAAGCTGAGTTTGTTGCTCCTCCCCAGATAATTAATCCATATTCTATTATTGACTGACAAAGTGCAAAATATATTGTTTTAATTTGTTTTATATTATATATGTTTCTTATGTTTAGGAAAATGTGTATTGTTTTGGGGAGTTTATTTGTGATTTGTTTGATATGATGTGTCCGTCTAAGGTTATGGTCAATTATGGTTCCTAGATATTTTATTTGTTCTGTTTTTTCTAGAGAAGGGCAACTGCAGATGTTAGTATTTAAACATTCGTGTATTTTATGGTGTTTGAGTTGTTTCTTGGTTGTCCTGTACTATTTATACTGTACGTTAAATATATTTTTTTCAATATATTTAGTGTAAGTATGCTTGAGTCTAGCCATGTTTTCTCCCGCGTGATTTCTAAATTTGCTATGTCAAAATACATTATTCCAATCCATAGATTTAAAGAGTAAAACTGTGTCATCTGCATAACTAACTATTTCACCGTTTATTTCCATGCTACAAAGTTCATTTATGTAAATAGTGAAAAGAACGGGCCCTAGTATGCTTCCTTGTGGAACTCCGTCTGTAATTGGCAGTGGTTTGACTTGTTGTGTTTTATCACTCATACAAATTTTTAATAGTTGGAGTTCCTTATCTTTGATACCCATATTTTCAAATTTTTTAAAAAGCGTATTGTGGCAGATTGAATCAAAGGCTTTAGCTAAATCTAGACATATCGCTATACATTTGTATCCTTGATCTAAGTTGCTATGTATATAATCTATAGTACATGCCAAAGCTTATTTTGTACCTCTCTTTTCTCTAAATCCATATTGTTTATCTGAGATTAATTTGTTTTCTTCCAAGTATTTTATGATTTGGTTTTTTAAGAATTTTTCGTAAATCTTTGATAGCGAGTTTAATAATGTGATTGGTCTATAGTTAGTTATTTCCATTTTGTCTCCGGATTTATAAATAGGGATCACCAGTCCTGTTTTAAGAGAACTAGGAAAGCAGGAGTGTGTTATACTAAGGTTGATTAAGTGTGTTATAGGTTTTAATATTTAATTTTTTATTATTTTAATGCAATCCGTTGTTATCTCATCTAATCCAGGTGCAATTTTGTTTTTTAATGAGTTTATTATTTTTTCAATTTTCTCTACTGAAGTTGTTTTAATTATAAATCTGTGTTGTGTCGATTGTGTATTGTTCGGTATGTTTGTTTGTGTTAGTGTGTTTGTATTATGTATTTTACGGTTCGCTAAAACTTTTCCTATATTTGCAAAGAAATCATTCACATGATTTGTTATAGTTTCTGCATTTGTATTGGCATCTATTTTCTTTGAATTAAAGTTAAGATGTTCGGTAGTATATTTTTGTTTGTATTTTTGTGTATATGTTACTTCTTTTAATATTTTCCATATTTCCTTTGGGTTATTGTTTTCTTTTTTAAGTTTTTCTCTATAGTATAACTCATTTTCTACTCTAATAATTTTCGTGCAGATGTTTCTATATCTTTTATATAAATTAAATTGTTCCATGTCATACGGCGTATGTTTAATTTGTTTGTGAATTTTGTCTCGTGTACGAATACATTTTAATATTCCTTTTGTTACCCATAGTTTAATTTTTTTGCTTTGTGTAAGATTAACTTGTTTTAAATTAGTGTTATTATTTATTTCTTGTATTAATACAGCTGTAAATTTATCCCAGGCAACTTCAACATTTTCTATTTGGTTTATTGTACTCCAGTCTATTTTTTGGAGTTTTTCTTTTAAGTTTGAGTAGTCAATTTTTTTTTTTAAATACATTGTCTAGTTTATATACTTAACGTCTGTAGATAGCGTTCAAACCAGGCTATATCAACGATTTTTGGACGGACCTAACTCAGTAGTTTCAAAATTCAGAAAGGAAATTGGGGAATACGTTTGTAAGGACAAAATGTCGTCCGGTTTCCACTTATTAGTTATTAAACTATTTATGTACATATAAGCTTAATAGGCATTTGTAAATGACTATCCGTTTTTCGTATTATTTTGTTGTTTGTTCGCGATGACTTTCGACTAGCAGATTTTACCGCGACTGATATCTCTAAACGAGGATTATGCGAAAAACGCGCCGTCATTTGTGGCGTTACGGTAACTACTTTTAAGAGTTGGTGTCTCACACAAGCGCAGTATAAGATATAAATTAAATAGAAACACTACGGAGCTCATTTATAAAACTATTGTTGCTCCACATTTGGATTACTGCTCTACGATGTTATATTTGGCCAATGAAGGAAATTTAAACAAACTAGAAGTTATACAGAACAGAGCTATGAGATGTATACTGGGAAAAGGCAACTACGCAAGGATTAATCAAATGAGAGAGGAGCTAAATTGGATTCCAATAAAAAAAGACTACTATTTAATGTGTTAATTTTGGTTACTAAATTATGAAAAACCAAATGCCAAAATACTTTAAGGATGAAATTGTTTTTAATAGAGACGTACATAATTACGAAACAAGAAATATAAACAGAGTTCGATTTCCGCTAAATGAAGAAATCAAAATCACAGAACTGCCTAATGTATAGAGGACTAAAGATATATGATGAAATGCCTGAAAGTATGAAGAATGAAGAAATAATGAACGTATTTAAAAATAAATGTTATGCTTACTGAAAAAATATTTAAATTTATCAAATGAAATGTTACATTTTGCTTATTAGTTTATATTCATGTTATTAAAAAAACTTGAACAAATTGGAATACATGGAGACCTATTACGCTGGGTGAAATCATATTTGTATAACAGAACTCAATTAGTTCTTATTAATGGATACAAATCATCCCCTATAGTTGTAACTTCTGGTGTACCACAGGGTTCAAATCTTGGCCCCTTGCTTTTTCTTATATTCATAAATGACCTTGGCTCGAAATTAAACTGTGATTATGCTTTTTTCGCCGATGATCTTAAAATTTTTCGTAAGATTAAGTCTGTTTCCGATCATCAGCTGCTTCAAAATGACCTCGACACACTCAATAACTGGTGTACTGTCAATGATATGCACTTAAATGTTGAAAAATGTTACATTTTGAACTTTACTAGAAATAGAATTATAAAGGATTTTTCTTATGTTATCAATAATATTATTCTCAAAAAAGTTTCTTCAATAAGGGATCTAGGAATCACTCTTGATTCTAAATTCATATTTGATGTACATATTAACAACATTAAGTGCAAATCATTAAAAATGATGGGATTTATTCACAGAATATGTAAACCTTTCAAAGATCCTCGATCAATTCTAACTCTTTACAATGCCTTAATTAGAAGTAAACTTGAATATGGAAGCACTATTTGGAATCCACATTACTGCAAATATGAAAACATTGTAGAATCAGTTCAAAAAAAATTACTAAGAATGTTATCCTTCAAATGTGGACTACACGACCATCTCAGATCATACGATGTACGTCGTGATTACTTCAAGATTGATACACTTAAAACTAGAAGGCAATTGACTGATCTAATATGTTTACATAAAATTATTCACGGCCATCTTGATACAAAATTATGTCTTAACAGTATTAAAATTAATGTCCCCAATTCCCATTGTTTAAGACGCCATAACATTTTTCATATTAATATATTTAAAAATAATATCGCCTACTTCAGCCCTCTGACCCAGATGTGTCGACTGTATAACAAGATAGAGTGCGCTGATGTGGATATTTTCATTGATAATTTGTACAGTTTTAAAAAAAAAGTTCTAGCGCTGTTAAAAAGTACTAACTAATTATATTGTGTGAATTGTCCCTCTATGCATGCTTGCGTATTTCATATGTCTTTTACCACTCATTGTAATGTGTTACTTGATTGACCTTGTATATAATTCTGTATTTTAATTTGTGATGTTTTTGTTTTTCTAATTGTATTTATTTGTATTTAATTGTACGTAATTGTAGATTTTTATAATTGTATAATAACTGAGTTTTATAAGTGGATTGTTCTCATGTAAATGTAAACATCTGTAAAACCCAGTATAAATAAATAAATAAATAAAGTAGTATAAACTAACTCAATAAATAATAAAAAAAGTATAGTTCGTTAGCGCGATAAGTAATACGGCCAATAAATTGGCAAAACAGGCGTTACGCTATCGCAAAAATTACAGAATCACCCTTCAGGTCTAAATAGTTGTGACTCTTGTAAGTAAGAAAAAAAAAAGAATTTAATCTATCACAGTTTATTCAAAGTATTGTAAGTAACATATACCGGACTATTGTTAGACCCGCGATAATGTATGGCTCCGAATGCTGGACTATGTATAACTCCTACTCTAGGCAATTCGAAACAGCAGAAATGCGAATGCTTAGATGGTCGGCAGGAGTATCACTAAAAGATAATATTAAAAGTTCACGCATTCGTGGTAGCCTGGGTGTCACGGACATAAACAGTAGGCTGGAGGAACGACAGTTGAGATGGTATGGGCACATAACACGGAAACCAGCACACCACACAGTGAAGCAGGCAATGTCTATGGAGCTTCAAACACCGAAGGTCGCGGGATCGAATCCCGGCGTGGCAAATAAATTTTATTTGATTAATCTGTGTTATTTCACAATTTATACATTTAAAATAATAGGTATAAAGTATATTTGCGGCACGTTCCAGAGTGGAAGATACTCCCTGTATCGACCACCATTCAGAATTGAAACGTTACTTGAAATGGCATTAGCCGTGTTTGGTGACCAGATCTGAATAGCCAGGTACTTCCCCACCTTCCTCTTCCCTATCTCCTTCCCCTCCCCACTGCCCTCAGCCTCACAATATACTCCAATTGGGGATGCCATAGTCTCACTGGCTTCAGACGGGAGCAGTTGGGACTATTGTGCGGTATTCATATAAAAAAAGTCATCCAGAGGAAGACCAAAGAACTCCTGGATGAGTCAATGCTCCAAAATACTACAGAGAATCGGCCTGGATGAAGGCGATACCCAGAACCAAAGAAGCTAGAACCTGAGAATGAGAATTGCTGACCCCAACAGCCTATCTAGGCAATGAGTTGGGACAGTGCAAGGAAGAAGAAGAACATTCAGTATTCCCAAAAATTCAACTTAAGTATCTACCCATATTGTTGGATAGATATTTTCGCGTGTCTAAACTTATCAATTATTTTAATATTTCGCATCAAATACCAGACACCTGTATAATTACTCAATTTTATTAAAGTTTTGCCTTAAGATTAATGGGAAGATAAATTAATTATATTTTAGAAGATTTATTAATCTGCTTTCTGGTGACTTAAGTCGAAAATATTACTCGAGATGAATGTTAATTTCTACTGAGGTAGTAACTTTTCTTCGGGATCAAATTTGGACTTATATTTTAATTATTTAATGCTGGGTTGTTTATATAATATGAAAGAAAATGGCAGTTTACAGATTAACTTAATTTCCTTGGTTAAGGGCTAACCGTCAAATTAAGTAATTAAATCGTAATATTTAATCTTAGTTAAAGAGATCCAAACTAGATATTATTAATATCAACGGTATAATAATTATAAGGAAGATTGGCTGCGGTTGAGTTGTTAAGATCATCAGTTATGAATCCGAAAGTGCAGGTTCAAATCCCGGCGTGTGCAAGTAATATTTAATCGATTAATTTGTGTTATTCCACAATTTACACATTTACAAATAACATTTTGTATATTTAGCATACGTTCAAGAGTGGTAGATACTTTTAGTTCGATACGTTCAACAGCTCGGCTAGACAACGATTTCTTTCCACAAAAGAACCTACACCCACCAAATAACCAAACACCCATAAAATATCAAATACGATATAGGCAGTGAGGGAAATTATTTTCCTCGTGGCCTTCTATGTGGAGTTAATGTACCTAAACAAAAGAAACAAATAGATTTAATAAATTCTATCTACCTAATTCTACATAAAAATCCAAATAAATCACGAACCTACATTTTTATTTGCTAGCATCAGGATTCTTGGTTTGTTAAGTAAAATTATTTTATAAATGTTTATTTACACACAAATAAATGCCACGTTGCCTCTTAAATTCATGATATATTTAAATCATTAATTGACTTGATTTTGTAATTTAAAACAAAATAAATAAAAGCACGTATCCGTACTAGATATTTGATACCTTTTGATTACAAAAATAATTTTTAATTTGGTTGGGTATTTTAGCCTGTAATCCAAAATAAAGATTTGTATGAAACGGGCCTGCGTATGAAACATCTGATCCCCGATGCCTCACAGATGTAAAATAGTTGTGAATGATTTCAGTTTTCTCGTGTCAATGTCACCCCTTCAACACCACCCTTACGCGGAAATAGGGCAGAGGCCGTATCTTGTTTTGTGGCGGGGTTACTTTTTCACTTCAAAGCATGTTATTTGCTCAGCGTGAAATTGGGATATGAACTCTGTACAGACGGGAAAATGGTTGGTTTACTTGAGAGTTATTCGAAGAAATGGTTCGTTAGACAGTTTAATTTAAATTGAATAAATTAATTATTATTATTCAAACGTGTTTATAAGTAATCTGTAACTAGCTAACGAAGTAAACATGATGTTACACCGTATTTATTTTAAAGAGAATTAACAATGTTTATAAAGCCAACATATTATAAACCAATTCATATTTACTACAAAACTAAGCAATGTATATTTTTAATTTACCCATTTGGGAGGCGGATATGGGTACCGCCGCACTGGGAACTATTTATTGGATAACCAACACCTCTGCCACAGTCATTTGCTACTTTTGGTGACTTAGAGAGGTGCCCATGTCCACGAGGTGAGTTTTGCATAGGTCTTGTCGGGTTGAATCGGAATATACGGGTTGAGAAAGACCTTTGGATTTCTCCAGACCGACGTTTTCAATCCATCGACTTGCATCTCTGTGAGAGGGATGGATTCATACATCCGTCACTTTTGGATCCATTGACCTACAAATTCTTAGCCACCCCTCATCATGTTTTTCCTGGAACTTCCCCAAAAAACTCTTTAAAACCCTAAAGATGGCACACGCCTTGAGGGTTTTTTGTATCCTCTGGGCCTCCACAGAGGAGGCTCTGTGGAGGTGATATAAAAAAAATGCTTTCATAAATATCTTCTGGAAATTTGCAAATTTTGCGTTTAGAAATTCTAGGTCAATGTAAGTACAGCAAAGTGTAATTTCTACCAGAAGCTTTGGAATATACCTTAAATTTTAACAAAAATTAAATTTTATAATATGGTTCACATTTTTCAAATGTTTAATAAATATCTCCAGCACCCGGCATCTATTTTTACTCTTTCATATAATCCGGGCCTCATTAAGACCGGCATTAATGTATCCATTGCTACAGCGCCTACAATAACCCGCCTGACACCGCTCCCCAACCGGTTGGCAATATAGTTCTCTTGTCTTTATAATGTGAAGACATGGACTAAACATATAAAAAATAAAATAAATAGACAAGAAATCAAAACAAAAAAGTGTTTTTATTGTTGTCAGATGGATAGCCAATTGGGAGAGGAAGAAAGTAAAGGGAAAGATGAATACCTATCTTGAAGTACCTACCTGGCTATTTAGTTCTATTCAGACAGCCCTTCCTCACTGCAAAAATCCTCTGCTCTGCAAGCAATATAATATTTTAAGTTCCCATTTGCTTACGCTAGGTTTTCAAGTCGCGACCATCGGTGTTGGAGGCAATTATCATTTTCTCTTCAAAATAAAACTTTTTTACAAAACTTCGTTTATTTCAACAAATTCATTCCTTAATAAAGCTCAATAAATGCCTATATTAAAATTCACCCCTTTCGCAAATTGCTCGGAAATTCAACAAAAAAAGATAAACAGAACGATCAAAGAAATGAAAACAATATAACGTAAATTAGTAAGTGTACCCTCGGACCCTTAATACGAGATCATCCTTGCACTGCGTAGGAGGCACTGCTCCAACCCTGACCTAGTTTCACACATTCCTTGAAAGCCTTAACCCGGCCGACATCCCTAGGGAGCTGCAAGGGCTCGGATGGGGGATGAAATGGGATTATTAAAATAAATTCATCGATTAAGATTCAGCTATTTGGAAAATTCATTCAACTTGTTAAGGTCGACGATTGGGGAAAGAAATTATTTTTTTAGGGAAGTTTTTAAAGAATTACAAGATGTTGAGAGATGAGATAAGTTTAAGCGAAGGAAATACTAATTTAACGTAGATAGTAACTTAGAAAAAAATATTAAAGGTTGAGTCACGAATATTGTTGATGGCGATTACGTAGATTATTGGGTACTATGGGATTAGTTTAAAAAACAGGCTAATTTGTTCGCTTTAGGGAACAACTAAGGAACAATTTGGGAGGCGGGTTGGGTACCGCCGCCCCTTGGAATCATTTAATGAATAACTAAAACCTATGCCGTAGGTCATCCCAAGTGGTTCGGCACGTTTGATAACATAGCGGGTTCATGGCGTCCAGGTCTTAGCGGTGGATGCGTCTGCCCGTCTGCTGAGAGAGACTGGTAGACCTTTTGACCTTTCCAGCGGGACTCTCTTGGCCCATCGCAGTGCACCGCAGTTGGAGGGATGGATTCATACGTCCGTCTCTCCTGGATACACTGACCCCCCAGATTTCCCTTAAGGTCTCCCTTACTATCATGGTGAGAAAAATGATCTACACAGTGATCTAAAAAGCTTTATGCATTCAAATATAAAAAAAATACTACATAAGAATTAAAATGTTTAATTTAAGAAATCAACGATTCCGACCGCAATTTGAAAAATCCGCCCTAATGATGGATACTGTAACGCTGTCCGAAACTTTGGCTAAAGAAGAAGGTACCGCAACACGGCATAACACCCCAAAATAAAATAAAAACTGAAATACTAGGTATCTATGTTTTATTTTAAATTGATGAATTGCGCCGGGATTTAAATCCGCGACTTCCGGATTGCTAGTCGATAGTCTTACCCCTCGACCACGGAAGACGTCAGAATGAAAGTTGTTGGATGAAGATTGGAAAAGTTGAAAAACTGATATAGCAAGATCAGGAGAAGAGGATGTGTGTTGAATATCTTCCTAGCCGGAAAACCGTTTCGTGATACAGTTTATTGGCGTTATTCACGTAAACGGAAAACATGTTAAAACTTGATTCGGTTAAACGTCAGTAAAGTTAAATTTTTCACACTTCTGGACACTCCATTTTCTTTAGTAACAATTAACTAAAACATTTTAAAAATTAAAAAATGAGGGCGATAAATAAAAAAAAACAATTGCAAAAATGTTTACGTCCCCAATAACATAGACTATTTTATGAACAAATAAGAATATCCTCGGTAGAAATAAACAATAATATTAATTTGGGAAATTTATTGGATTACCAACACCTCTGCTATTGGTCACCCCAAGTGGTTTGGTATATTTAGTGACTTAGGAAGGGTGTGCAGAGGATTTCTCGACCATGTCTTGCACCGCAAAAGGAAGTGATAGATAATTACTTACGTCACTTCTGAATTCTGACTCCTAGATTCCTATCGACCCAAACTACCTTTTTCCTTTCCAGAACTTCCTCTTCTTCCTTTCCGTAAAAAACCCTCCACACAGCATCTCAAAAATGACTTGGGACCTGAGAGAAATTATTTTTTTAATATAATTTAAAAAAAAAAACTCTTTCATAGAGGATATACCTATACGTAGTTTCAATGTCTCTCAACAGTTGTCACTAGAGTTTGTAGTTTCAATGTGTCTCAACAATGCCGTTAATATATATAGTAGTAGTAGTAATGTAGTCTCAATAGATGTAATTGGTAGTAATACATAATAGGGACAATAGCGGACGTTTAGTTTTAATACCGAACGGTTACCAAGATAGCCGATGATATCCGTTCTACAGGCAGGCATCTTTAATGAGCGGTTTCCCCGCCGCAGATTAACAGAGAGCATTCTTTAGAACAAACGTTAAGTCCAGTTAGATATTGATTGCAAATACACACGATAAAAAATAAATAGTTGTTGCTAGAGTATGCAGTTTCAATGTATCTCAACAAATGCATTTAGTATGTACATAGTTACGTGGAGTTTTAATGTGTCTTTCCGATCTACAGGCAGGCATTTTCAGTGAGCGGTTCCCCTTCCGCAGATTAACAGAGAGAATACTTTAAAATGGACGTTTTCCAGCTAGATAATCATTGTAAATACAACATGATAATAAAAAGGACTAAAAATTGGATTGTTAATCAGATGTTAGTACTCGTAATTCATCTGAACAACATAAATACTACATCACAAATCCGAACATTCACTTTACAAAAAAATGATTTCCTTGGATATCATCAACGCTGCCAATATTTGAATGAACCTATTACGTGCAAACAAACACGTATACAGTATCGATTAACTCTGGTTGGAAAGAGATCTGAAATTGAAGTATTAAAATCAATAAACCCGATTTATTTGGCCTTTCTGGGAAATATTATCGGTCTCGATTTCACGAAAAAATCAAACTATGAAGGGTGAAACGTATAGGAAATTCATGTAATAAATTGCCGTAAAACTTTTCCACAACATTACCAAGATAAATGACATAACTTGGCTGATGTATTTGTAAAAAAATTTCACCTGTTCACCCTTTATTATTTCTATGAAATGAAATATTGTTTGGGCCAGAAAAATACACGATAAATCAAATACCATGTAGAGTTAATGTTTCTCTCGCTCTATTCACGAATACAGAGCAAATACTATTGCTTACAGGTGTGAAATTTATTTAAATTATAGGTATTATGCAATAGGTAATATCTGTATCAATATGGGGACCAAAAGTGGATAACTTCTCTATATGCCTGAACAAAAAAAAAATGTAAGTTTTATGTTTAACATGAATGTAATTTATTAGTAAATAGGAATCTAGGTAAATATGCTGAAAGACTTACGCTCTTTAGAGAAGTCTCATTCGGCCAAAACATGTGTATATATGAGAGGAAGGTATGGGTACCGCCGCCCCGGAAACCATTTATTGGATAACCAACACCCCTGCATAGATCATCCCAAGTGGTTCGCTACACTAGGTGACCAGAGGTACCCGGGTTCATGGGGTGAGGTTTTGTCTGGTATTGGAGGCCAATGCGTTTACCCACCTTCTGCGTGGTGAGCCAGATCGGGAAAGGTTGGTTACGGGAAACCTAACCTAGACCTCTATTCCGTCTTGCTCAAAGGCTTGCACCGCAACGGGAGGGATGGATTTATAGTCCGTGACTTCTAGACATATTAATCACCAGATTCCTACCCACTCCTCATACCCTTTTCCTTTCCAGAACTTCATTTTGCTTTCTCTAAAGAAACCCTCCACATAGCATCCCACAAAGGCCCTGAGGGAAAAAAATCCTGTGTGGAGCTAATGAAAAAATAAAATGTGTGTGCAGGCATCTGTATATGTATATGTTACTGTAAAATCTTAGGTTTTACAAGTAAATGTTAAGATTTACCAACATTAAAAGTTGGTAAATCCCTTTAAAAGCCCGTAATACGGTAAATCTTAAGATTTACGGTATTACGGGCTTTTAAAGTAACATATAAATACATTTCCAGCGTACACAGGTATGTATATATACGTAAATGTGTAATATTTCATTGTGGTTCTCTTTGTTTTATAATTGTAATTTTACAATTTAATTTTACGGAAATGTAATTTAAACTTATTGCACAAATAATATTGCGATGAATGGGGTGCTAACTGCTCACCTATAATTGGATACATCGCCATAAACATATTGAAAAAGTTAATAATGTGAAACATTATTTTGGCGAGCCAATAAATAAATAGTATTTAGTGAAGGAAAACATAAAAAAAGATAAAAAGTTCTGTCCTCAGCATGTTTTAATTAATGTTTGTAAAAAAACATGAAATTTCTTTGTAAGAGACAACCTCAATTAAAAATTTTTGATATTGTGATATTAAAATTGGTTTTTGTTTGTCTAATAAATGACAACGTAATACAAACTCATGAAGTTGTTTTCCAGAGAAAAATAAACGCAATCTCACAAAACAAATAAATGGTAATATTGTTTTGCGGAATTAAATTTAAATTGCAGCGTTTTGAGCCAAAGTGGTTCTGGAAATTCAGAGAACAGAAAAGAAAAAAGTAATAATGTTATATTATAATAAATTATAATAATAAGTGGTTAAGCCGAAGTAAGATTAGTGTTTTGAAACGAGAACTTAAAAACTATGGAATTATCAAAATTCTACTAACTTTTAAATCCAGATTTACAAGCTGTTAATTAATACCCGGCTTTGCATTTTCGAAATCCTTTTACGATACTTCTTCAATACCAACAATCAATTTGAGAGGCGGATTCGGGTACCGCTGCCCGGGAACCATTCATTGGATAACCAACACCCCTGCCAAGTGGTTCGCTAAGTTTGGTGATTGAACAGGGGTGCCCGGGTTCTTCGGGTGAGGTTTGTCTAGGTCTAGGTTTGCTCGATTATTAAATCGATTTCTGTCCATCTTCCAGCTTCCAATTCTGACCGTTGTTTCTATAATTCATCTTCTCAGTTACTCTTACCTTCCACTTACTCACTTATTATTCAATACCTCATTCTAGACCTCACTCAATAGAAGTGGACATCTTTGATTATAGCGAATCCAAAGGTCGGATCTGATTTCGCAACGGAAAAGAGAACCGCGTTTGTGAAAGTGAGTTTTTAAGAACCAGGTTTTAATTTAAGTAACAGATTAAAAAAGAATCACATTCATAAAGGCAAACCATTTTAAAGATAACATGTTTGAACTTATTTGTGCACGCCACTAGTATCAAAAGGTTCGAAAAACCTTTTCGAACTAGTTCGTAACACGTGCCCGCAATTTCTTCTATCTCACAAATGCCCAAGAAACTGTATGCGTAGGATGTTCAGTGACTTATTACAAAAGCAATCGGCTTCGGTCCTAGTCGCGTAACATCGGGTCATGGCTTAGATGAATTAAAAAGTGGTGGTAGAGCATAGACATACATATATTTTGTACGTCCGTGTGGTAGAGTTATTTACAATCGTTAAACTTGCAGGAATCGGAAAATCTTGGTTCAGTGCGGGAATCGTCTATTATTTCGTACATATCTTCACTAGACACTCTTTCAATGGTTGAGATTTTACATAGAAAAACATAATTTGGTCCGCATGCAAACGGTGATATTAAAATAACACGGTGATATTAAAATAACACAGTGATATTAAAATCGCTCTCTCTGACATTATTTATATTGGTAATGTTTAATAATCTTCATTTAATCAAATATTACAATTATTTGAGGTTGTTCTCATTTAGTTAAAAATAAAAATAAATATTCAATACATAAAGTCAATAGATATCGCAAATTACAAAAATAAAAATTGATAAAATTTATCTATGTCACTATCCAGATAGCATTTAGTTCGGGTTCGAATTTTGTAATAATACATAAAGATAGCAGCCAATAAATTATTCGTTAAGAAAATGAAGATAATGTTGATAGTTCTTAGTCAGATAAAGTTGACCTAATACAATATGACCTAATCGGATAGGGACACATTAGTTTAGCTGGCAGAGCTGCGCCCCGGCCGCGGCAAGGCCCAGGTCCTGGGGTGATTTTATGTTTTCTGTTAAATAAATACAGTATTATTCATTTTTATTTTAATCTACCCATCACAATACTACTGATGTGCTTTTATTAAACACAGGTGAACTATTTTTAAGACTTTGTTTGCACAGCCGGGTTCTAATATTTATGTTCTAGAGAATTTCGTTTAAAACTGAGAGAGCGAATAGATTTTAAATTATGTTCTTTTCATAGGCATAGAGGTTTGTGTAAATATGAGAAGGATTGAATTTTTATTAAAATAGTGAAAAAATGTCATTGGATCCTGTTGTAAAGACAACCAGATATAATTTTCTTTAATCCCATATCCAACATTATTAAAATTATCGTTTGAATAGATAAAGCGAAATCCAAGTATTTCAATAGAGTTTGTTTTTAAAAATATCTAGTATTGGTATTGAAGATGACGAACGAGAAACTTGATAAACAAGGGCCTAACGCTCGTAGAATATGTAGTATTGGTATTGAAGATGACGAACGAGAAACTTGATAAACAAGGGCCGAACACTCGTAGAATATGTAGTATTGGTATTGAAGATGACGAACGAGAAACTTGATAAACAAGGGCCTAACGCTCGTAGAATATGTAGTATTGGTATTGAAGATGACGAACGAGAAACTTGATAAACAAGGGCCTAACGCTCGTAGAATATGTAGTATTGGTATTGAAGATGGCGAACGAGAAACTTGATAAACAAGGGCCGAACACTCGTAGAATAGTCAATAACATGAATCGTTTATTATGTAAAGTGGAATGCATAAAATTATTTCGTACAGGAAATAAATTCAAAGCAAATACGAGTTCTAGAGTGCATTGATCTTGAGTTTCAGACGGATACAGAGACACCCAACCGAAATTAGTACTTTTATTCATTTTATTGTAGTGTTGGAAGTTAGTATGTATGTAAACATGTTATATGTTAACCTCTCAAAAGGCGCCAGCGCTCACTTAGAATTAAGCGTAATCTCACTTTAAATAAAAGCAATCTACGTAATTACTTTGATTGATAAACGGGATTCGGGGAATGAGGAAAGGGAATCCCTATTAGGGAAACACGAGTAACAAAGGACTGTAGACCTTGTGTTCCGAAGCTTTGTAACCGAAGTACAAAGTAAAATACAAGGGGGCTGTTGGCGGTGTTACGGACCAGAATCGGATAATGCTGATTGGACTTGCTTACTCGAAATGCGTTCTATGTGGGTTTAATTAAACAATGCATCTTTTAAACGAGTAACTCCACTGCCAATTATTATGGTTTGAAAAAAAAGGACTAAAGTTAGAAAAAAAAAATAATGATTGAGAATATATAAGTTTTAATACATATTAATAATTATAAATAGTCATTTAAAAGTGAATAAAACACCATCACATTAGAGCACCCTGTTTCGTTTGTACTACTGAATCTTGTAATACTGATGACACCATCATCACAGGTATATATTGTTTATTTCGTTTTGAAGAGTTTTAATTTTCGATGCAAATTTGTTACTTTGAAAATTATATTGAAAATTACAACTCTTCAAAGCAAAATATCTAGAATTTGTTACATAGTTAGTGCCCAAGAAATACATTTTTTTATTTATTTATGCCACTCACCCAAGCAGAGATGTGATGTATAGGGAAATTTCTAAAGATATAAAGGAGAAAAAACGCCCAAATTTTAGAGAAATTCTGAAATTTCGCATACATAAGGTCAAATACTGAGAAAATTTTTAATATTATAGGGAAGTTTAAAACATTTTAAGGAAATACGAAAAGGTTGTGGAGGATATTTTGGGTACTGAGTACACTTATTCCGAAATCTAGGGGAAACAAAAATTTGGGCATAACGTCACCGCATTTTTTTTTGTTTTCAGTGTTTTATTTGAATGCAGATTTCATTGTTGTATCACAGTGTTGATGGAATTGATGTATGATTTAGGCTCTCAACAATAAACATCTGTACGGAAAATGACGAAAATCGATTAAATTCGAGGGCAATCAGATAGCTAGTCTGTAGTTGACAGAAATGATGATTTTATTGTGTGTAACACAGACTATGTTGGTGAAGAATTTCGTGGAATATAAACGATTTTAAAATAAAATCAACTAACCCATACCCGCAAATGCTCGAGAGTAAGTTCCTCCTCAAAAAAATGTTACCGTTGGCTTTTGAATATCTCTTATCACCCAAAAGGAAAATAACCACAGATAAAGGCGTGAAAATGAATGGAGAGGTTCATAAGTACCTACATCAAACGAGAAATCTTCCGATATATCCCTAAACTTAGAATTTAGCAACGACGAGGATTCTTCGGAGTTTTATTTAGTATAAGATTAGTAAAACGATATAGGACGAATACTGTTTGTTTTGGAAAGAGTCTCATTTGAGTTAGGTTAACATTACTTCGTAAATAATGCTGACTTACGATGTTGTTATATAAACTGCTGTTAGGCGCACACCTAACATATCTGTTAAATATGTACTATAATAATTATTAAGTATTTATGCCTTTGGTTGAAATCAAATGCCGCATTGAGCAAGCTCGTGCAACCTGTATCCTCATAAAAAGATGTTCTGCAGTCGTGATCTCAACCTTGGATTACGAATGCGAATGGTCAGATACTACGTGTTTTCGATATTATTTAATGGAATGGAAGCATGGACGCTTACTAAAGAACTAATTAGGTGACTTGAGGCATTCAAGATCTGAATCTACAGAATAATACTTAAAATAAGCTGGATGGACAGGGTTACGAATGAAGATGTAATGGTTCGGATGAATAAAGAAAAATAAATTATTAAAACTATAAAAATCCGAAAACTTCAATATCTTGGAAATGTGATGAGACACCCAGAGAAGAACGCATCTCATAATGCAGGGAAAGATTGCCGGAAGACGGGGTCCTGGAATAAGGAGAATCTCATGGCTGAAAAACCTGACACAGTGGTTTGGCCAGTCTACTGTAGAGCTGTTCCGAGACGCAGTAAACAAAGTCCGCATGGCCAACATGATTGCCAACGTCCGTTAAATGGACAGGGCACAAGAAGAAGAAAAATAACAACAAATAATGTAATATTTCAAAGATTACAAAAGACATAATAACATTTACAAAATATGCTTTAATTGCAAACTCTGAATAAATTTTCTTAATAAACAAATAAACGTGAACTGACTACGAATCTAATGACTTATAGATTCATACTGCAAACCATTTTTTTTTACATTCTGCTTGCCATCGGACTTATGATTTTAGTTCTCTCCCCTACATATCAATGTACTGCGCCGTAGACATTTTTTATATACGTCTTTTAATAGACACATTTAATACCAACTGTATTTATTTTGCGACTTAACTTTAGCATAAGTATTAAATTCTAACGAATGTTATTTGAAAGGACCGTAAAAGAGTGGATTTCAAAGTAACATCGAATCTTTTCAAAGAAGACAAAAACTGAGAGAGATTTTTTCCTATGACTTAATCCTATTTTTTACAAAAGGTAGAACGATGGCGAACAATGTTATTTCAATTTATAAAGAATCCATTTTCTCTTATTATTTTAATACGTTCCCAGGAGAAACAAACCGAAGAGATAAAACGAACCCGAAATAAAATTCTCGGAATAAACAAAAATATTTGTAAACATTTTGCATAATACTATGACAACCCAAATTCTATTGTGGAACCACAATGTGGTGTACTGTGTACTGTAGTGTATTTGAAACATTACAGGAGGTTTCGAGGAAAATAATTTCCTTCAGGGCCTATATAATCTTTGGGAGTGCTGTGTAAAGGGAGTCTTTAGGAGGAGAAGAAGGAGTCAGAGAAAAGAGAAAGGTGGATCTTGTTGCAGAGCCGAGCTGTTGAACTCGAGAACGGGTCGTAGAAACGAAGCAAATATCCATATTAACATTTGGAATTAGGCCGTTGAAAATAATACTCCTTATGTAGATGGCAATAAGGTTTAAATTTCCGCTTAACACCAGTCTGTTTTGATAAACGCAAGAAAATAACGTCCCAAAGAAGTGTGTTTTATTTTTTTTTGCCATGTTCAGGCACATATATTTAAATGTTTCACGATCATTTTCTAAGGATTTTTTTGCGATCAGTTCCCGGGCGGCGGTACCCGTTCCCGCCTCCCGAATTGGTAATTTGTTCACTGATAGATCCTACAAAATGTTGGGTTTCATACTACGTCTGAGTAAATTATTTAAAAATCCAAATACGCTAGTAATGCTTTACTCCTCACTTGTCAGAAGTACACTGGAATTTGCATCGCCTGTCTGGAATCCCAAATACACCCAATACGTCAATAATATAGAGCGCATACAAAATAAATTTATTAAGTATCTCGGTTATAAATACAACAATAATTATATCTGCACTCTCCAATCCCTGAAATCCAGGCGAACGGTAGCCGACATGACATTTCTCCATAAAATAATACATAACGAAATAGACTGCCCAGAACTCCTATCCCAAATAAATTTTAACACCCCATCTAAAAGAACTCGCCACACCAACCTTTTTTACACAACCAGTAATAATACGAACGCTGCAGCCAACTCCCCCATATCCCGCATCCTTCAAATATTCAACTCAATTCAAACAAGTACAAATATCGATATATTTTTTGATTCCCTTCCTTTATTTAAGAAAAACATTTCTAGCACACTGAACTTGCACACATAACACACACATCCACACACACACACACACACACACACACCCTCCCTTACCCCTCTCCCTCAATAATTTATTAATTAAATATAGTCACATAAAAACATATACTATATAACAGCGACATGTCATTGGTACCAATTATTGTATTAACTCTATATCTTGTAACTACTTTCTAATATGTAATTATGTACTGTTTGTTTCTGCAAAAAAAAAAATAATAATCCATCCCTAATTGTTAAAAAATGAAAAAAAAGTTTTCTGGATTCTATACGTGACGTAGATTTTCCAATACCAGTTTCCGAACACCGTGCATATACGTATATAGGCACAACACCGTGCATATACGTATATATATATATATGTTATGGTTAAGGTTTTTACAAGTGTAAGATGTACAACAATTTTTTTTTTTTATCAGTTTGAGACAAAAACTTAAGACATAAGACCTCTGAAGATGGACAGTGTGATCTGTCCGAAACGTCAGGAGTTGAAAAGTCCTTTTAAGAACTAAGTTACGCGGGTAAATCGAGAAAATTGTTCTACGTATAAATATATATACTGTGCATGTATTTAAATTTCGGAACAAGCTTCATATAAATATGAATGGTTCATAAAATAAACATAACAAGCACATGTTGCACTTTTTGGGATACATTACCTAATTGAAAAAAAATATTTCAAAACGGAACACGAACTAAAAACAACCTTACATTGTTTGTATGGTACTGAGAACTGAGACCGAAAGTTTCCTTGTAACCCACCCCTCTGTTACAAGCCCCGGTTACAAGAATGAGGGAGAGGTTCAAACGAATCTTTATACAATGCATACCTGCTGATTATATTTACCGTTGCTTTTAGTATTCCTATTTCAAGAATTTTTCACCCTTATTTTTAATTATTATTGTGTACCTTAAAAAAGGTAAAAATTTTCTGAAAAGCTCCTCTTAAGAATTTTTCAGGCACCGCTTTTTTAGGAAGATAGATTAAATACTAAACAACGGTTAATTATACTGAAAACGTTTCTGCAAAGTTTATTTTTAAACAAAGTGTGTTAACGTTTCAAAATGAAAGTCAGCCCAAGATGAATAATACATAATCTACGAATGTTGACGGTGACCCGACAGTTCATCCCCCGAGAGTTGGTACCCCAAAATTATAAATGTTATAAAATTGTAATTTTTTGTGCATTATTTACCAATTTAAAACCTAAAACCGGTTTCAAGTTTCAAAGAAATCCAGTCTTTTTTTATTTATTTGTATCGAGTTTAATTTGTAGAACTTCATTTTAATTTTTATTTATTTTATATGTTCAATAATTTTATTATTAAATTAATAAAAACATTTTAGTTATAAACAAGTTCTGCTGGTAATTATTATTACGCGTGACAGCTGTTTCGCCTTCTGAGGGCATTATCAAACTGTCTGAGACAGTTTAATAATGCCCTCAGAAGTCGAAACAGCTGTCACGCGTAATAATAATTACCAGCAGAACTTGTTTACAAATAAACTGTTTTTATTAATTTAATAATAAAATTATTGAATATATAAAATAAATAAAAATTAAAATCCAGTCTTCTTTACTTAAGGATAAATATTAAATAAACGTGGTTAGAAAGAGAAAACACCAGGCTTTCTATTAAAATCTAAAAGTTAACCACAAAATAAATAAAATGTACAACTTTACGATACCAAAGTTTCATCAATTATGAAACTTTAGGAAATTTTTAATAATTATTTTTACATGGATAAACAAAAAGGTAAGGCGACAATAATCTTTATAATACATTTTTCTAATGAAATATGTACGTGTTTTTCTTTTTTTTCGTTATCGGTATGTTTTAGGTAGGAAAAAAGTAACGTGAGCCATTGTCAAATTTTTTTTTAGTTTGAGTGTAAAATTTTTTTCCTTAAAAAACTCTACGTTTATTTATATTTATAAAAAAATTAAAACATATTTTATCACATTACTAAAACAATTTTAAATTTTCGGATATGTTCAGAAATATTGCATTAATTTGGATTTTATTACAAAGCGGAAATATTTTGACCCTCTCACAAAATATGGCGGAGGTCTGAGGGTTAATAATAATTTAGTATGCGTTTTGAATTAATTTATTTAAAGCGTCGACTTTTTGTACTTATACGCTGGTATATACAGTATATAGACAAGTAGTTTTATCCTTGATGCATTTGAATGAATATATGTTTTATACTTTCGTCATTCGGCGGTACAGCCACTCTAATTCCTTCGGGACACTTAGTTGTGTTTTGTCTAAGTAGTATACCATATTTTCCCTAAACCCATTGTTTATCGTATGTATGTAAGTATGCCGGGGGCCTACTGTCGGGGGATCAACTGTCATGGAACCTTTTTTTTCTACTGTTATTTTTTTTGTATTACTTATTTCTCATGTTCAAAATTAATTCTAATATTAATGTTATATGTACTATCTATATTCTATATTCATGTAAAAGCCCTAATCGAAAAAATCGAAAATCGAAATTGACTGGGCGCCGAGCATAGCAAAGTTCTGTTTGGACCAGTTTATTTAAATTTGTTTATCCAGTTTTATTGGGTTTGGAGTCAATACTGCCAATAAGGTAGCCGAGCTTGATGGTTATTATTTTTAATTGGTAAACTACTGTTTAAGACAAAATTTGTATGCATAGCACAAAGGGTAACAATTATTATAAGCAATAATTGTTACCCTTTGTGCTATGCATAAAAATCTTGTCTTAAACATTAGTTTACCAATTAAAAATATTAATTAATATTTGACAAGTTAAAGTATTTCACCAAAAAATGTAGACATAATTTGTCTCGACGCCATCTAGTGGGAGAGTTAGCACTTATAATGCCTTTCTCACAAAAGTTGGTTGTTTTTAGGTAAAAAATGTAATTAGCAGTAATTGTCGAATGAAACACTAGTATATATTGAATTATTTGGCGGGTGGGAGATAAGCCGATGTAGCTCAGTTGGTAGAGCAGTTGACCGGATATCAGAAGGACGCGGGTTCAAGTCCCGTCGGCGGCATTTATATTTTCTCGGGAGATTTTTTCAATGTTGGTGAGTGTTTCAGGCTAATAATTATTGCTTATAATAATTGTGTGCTTGATAGTACATTTTTATTCCGTCAGAGTAAAAATTACTACTGTTGAGTGGGAGTAATAAACACCACGCGAAGTCTACTGTTTACAGAAATACTAGTGTTTATAAATACAAGGCTGAATTTTTTTTATGACATTGGCAAGTACGATTAGATATCTCATTTCTTCAGATCAGAAAACCTGACGGTGTGGAATAAAAACTTGGCAACATAAAGTCTGTTGCGAAAGTTTCTGATATATTTTGGTCAGAGATATCATCTGATATTTTTCGTCTCCTTATTTGGGAGTAATCATTGGACTTTTTTAACCCTAGGCGCCATACTTCTAAACAATGTTTATTATGTCTTAAACTTGTTTGTCGGCGAAGTTATTTGTTATTTATACGAATCAAAGATATTCAATTTTCAACAGGGTAAGTTTTAGAAACGTACATCCATTGGGTTTTTACATTCAAAATATTGTTAGTTGTAATCTTATGTGCATATAATTGTTCCTACGTTATATTTGTTTGTATATGTATTTTTCCTTCTTTAGTCAACGTTTCAGCCAGCATTGATATTGCCTTTCGGACAGTGTCCATCATCAGGGAATATATTCAGATTTTGGTGAAACATGTGTTTAGGTTCGTTGAAGTGATATCGTGATGCAATCGTCGACGTCTTAGGGCCGGTATTTCAGTATAATAATTAATTAAATTAATATAGATTTCGACGTTTAGTTATGGTGTATAAATGAGGTTTCTTAAATCTCAAATTTTGTTTGTATACTAAACATAATAAAATAAAATATTTATGGATAAAATAAACATTAATCAAAATGAAATAAAATTTGCTTTTCAAAACTTAGTCGATTTTACCTTCCACATTCACCTTGCAGTTAAATCAAATATTTTTCATCATTTTCCATCAACAGTGGGAACAATGCAAACATAAAACAACCGACTAAAAACAAGCATATTTTTTTCCCTTTTCTGGGAAATGGATATAAATTTCACTTCAAACAAAACGACGTGCAAATTTTCCGGAAAGCCAAATGAGAAAACGCGATTTCGGAGGAAAATTAAAATCATTATTGTTCCGGAAAATCTAAATGAGGTATCACACAGTTCTAACGCCCAAACACCAATACTTACACATTTTTAAATATCGCAAAATTTCGATTTGTGGGTTAAATACATACAATAGTACTGAATCTACGATAGCATATTTATTTACGGTTTTTGTGTTCAACTTTTCTAATTTTGTATTAGTAGCTTCCTATGGTAAAATTTCATCTATGTTTTGTGCACGAAAGCCACGATTTTTTCCGTAGTTTTAGGTACCTAAATGTAAAGTAAGTATTTATTTTTAATTTTTAACTTTATGAGTAAAACCTCAAATTTTAATATTTAATTAAATGAAGACAATATTAGCGAAACTCAATCGAAAATCTGAAACAGAAAAATCAGAAAAAGATTTTGGCACCTCTTTGATACGAACCCAGAACCTTACGCTTACACGGCAACAGCTTTACCAACTGAGCTAAGCAGAAGGTCCTGGGTTCGTTTCCCAGAGTTGCCAATATCTTTTTTCTGATTTGTCTGTCTCCAGATTTTCGATTGAGTTTCGCTAATATTGTCTTCATTTAATTAAATATAAAGTAAGTTTTCAAAACACATAAAAAAGGATGAAAGAATAGTAGGCCAACTAAATAAAAAACTAATAGTCCTTGGTTGAGTTTGTTTTAGTTCCACCCACTCAGGCCGCCACCTCAATGGGCCGAAATTTTGACTTTGCAAAGTTACCAACTTGATGACTAACTTTTAACGTCAAGTAATTTGACGTGGGCTCGACGGCCAGTCATTAAGCTTAGAAATGTTTGACATGGGCTGGCCATTAAATAGTTGTATGATTTCGTGATAATGCAATGTACCTACTATTTATTTAATAATTATATACAAGCGCTAGAAAATAAATCATATTTTTTTTATTTACCATTTTTGGCTTTTTTGTTCTTGACAAAAGAATTCCAATTTTGAAAATGAATATTCAAATAATTTTCTGTTAAAATATTTTACCAAGAGGAACGTTTGCTCAACCAAACTAAAACATTATTTTTGTAATCAGGTATAACAAATATCTAGTACTGACATGAACTACTTTATTTATTTTTGCTTTATATTAAAAAAGCTAACAAATTAGCCTGAGGGGTTAATATCTCTATTTTATTTATTACTGTAATGTTCGCTTCTATAATATAAAATAAAAAAATAAATAAATAAATAAAAAAAACACACACATCCTCAGAATTATACTATTTCAAAGATTTCATTCCTAAAAGCAATCTATTTCAAGTTTCCCTCCTGGCAAGCAATAAGTTTCGTTGTTTCAATAAATCAGAATTTCAAATATAAATATTTTCATACAAGAACCATAATTTTTAAAGTATTGGAAAAAATCGTAAATGGAAACTTCCAGAAACACTTCCCCTTTTCATTAAACGGTTCAGGGAAAACTTATCGTTGAAAAAAAATCGGTGGCGACCCTTTTCAATTTTACCTGATTCGAAAATTACATTACTAAGTTCAGTTACCTAAGATTTATCATCTTTGTGGGATTTTGCAAAGATTTTTTGTAAATGGTTGTACAACTAATAAAGTGTCGCCTGTGGTAGATATTTATAATGGTTTTGTTTTGAAAAGTTTTATTTTCCATGCACATTCGTTACTTAAATTTTAATTTATCTGCTACAGAGTTGGACACACCCGTGTCATTCATTAGCAAACTTTAAACTAATTTAATTCATACAAGTATTGAAATGACACGTTTTTGGATTTTCACGGCCAAAAGTATTTTTTCGTTATTTGTTTTTGGGGTGTTACGCCGAGTTGCGCTACCTCCTTCTTTAGCCAACGTTTCGGACAGCGTTGCAATATCCATCATCAGGGCAGATCCGACAGATGTGCAAAACGTTGGTTAAAGAAAGAGGTAACGCAACACGGCATGACACCCCCAAAACAAATAACAAAAGTACAAAAACGTTTAGATTTTGTTAGAAGGGAGGGGGGGAGGGGGTAGTGGCAGGGTGTTTTTGGGGGGGAGGGGGAGAACGGTGAAAGGAGTCAATGCAACTTACAGGGTGCTATTACTAAAACTAAATTAATTTTTGATTTATTTTTTTGGTTATTTCTAAGGTTTCTAAAGCCCACAAATTTCATGGAAAGTTAACCACTCCGATACATCGCGAATATGCACTTTTTACGTCTTAAACGACATGTCAGATTTACGAAAACTTTATGTTATTTCCGCTTCACAATTAAAGCTCTATAAATGAAACATTTCCGAACTTAGCCGAATACTAAAAACTGTTTTGAAAGGATATAAAATAAGCTTTCAAATTGTTATGTTACAAATAAATATTAACATTTGTAAACATTAAAATTTAGATTGCAAACATAAAAAAAATGAAAAAATAACTCACGTGATGTTTTTATGTGAAAACGACAATATTTATTCTATCTTATAAATGTATAATAAACAATTTCGTCACCTCGTTTTTTTATCATTTCATACAAGAATATTTAATAAAAAATAACGATGTCGAAAAGATTTTTTTATCTATTTCTATGGACATCTTGCATAGTGATGAGTAGCTTGATTTATTATGGAGCTTCTCCTTTTTGTTTTAGGGATGTCACTAGAACAATAACGGAGTTATGACGATTTCTGTATAAACATACGCGTTGACGTGTAAACACGCTTATTGTACTTAACTGATGTCGGCATATTAACGTGTATATCTGCTTATGTTGCTGAGTGGTTAAACTCTACAAAACAAAACACCTAGAAATTGTTACATATGTCAGTGATCCCAAGAAATGTATATGCTAAAGAAAGAAAACAAAGAAAATACAAAAAATATGTAATTGCTGTACAAGTTCTTAAACCAAGCAGGATAATTATGGGTACATTTATATCATTTGATTTATTGTAAACATTTTTGGAAAAGTGTTTTCTGAGTGGTTAATAAAATAATTTTAGAGTTAGCTTATAAGTGAAAGTTGGAAATATTGTAAGTAGAATCGAGGCTAGATAGTGATTTTTAAATTTTTTAATCTGATCCGCCGGACAATTGAACCGCCGGACAGTTGATCCCTCTGCCAATTGATAACTCGGACAGTTTTATTTATTTATTTTTATTTATTTATTACTAGCTTTTACCCGGGGCTTCGCTCGCATGGTATTAGTGGGAAATTACTGGCATAATTATTGGCATAATTGTTATTATTCTTGCTTTTTTGTCTAATCAAAAATAATTATTGTTTAATAGAAAATTTCAAAATTTTAGAATGACATTTCGCAAATAAAAATTCTATTTAAGAAAATATTTAAATTATAGAAATTTATTTTAAGTACCTACTCCCCTAATTTATTCTGATGATTTCGCCTCAAGTAGGAATTAGTATTTTATTCATATTTGAATCCAGAGTAACCTAAAGAAATAACAAAATGACAGCCCACGTCAAATAATTACATAGCAACGCTATGCTTTTCGTCCGGATAATAAACATTTTTAGAGATAGGTAGATATTAACTATGACGCCAACAAAGCACTATTTTCAGGGTGAATTGCCTAATTAAAAAAAAAATAACATTGTTTCCAAGGTAACAATTTGTTTGACGTTTGCAATAACTCGATTTCGTTAGGGACAGTATGAAAAATAATTGCATAAAGCTACAGCTTATTCATAACGCCAGAGCTTACCAATATATATAACCTATGTTACTCGCAAATAATGTAGCTTTCGATTAGTGAAAGAATTTTTAAATTCTATTCGGTGTTTATTGCGTGAAAGAATAACACTCATCCATACAAACTTTCGCCTTTATAATATCTATAAGATACATAGATACAAAAGAGAGTATAAATTACATATTAGGAAGTCTTGCCTGTTGATCTTAGATAATATTTGTACGGCAGATTTCCACTCGAACGCCTGAAGATATAAGTAATTCAACATTGTTTATACCTACTGCCGTATATCTGCTCTGCTTACCCCTGTGGGGACACTTAATTACATTATGCTTAAGTAGATATATTGTATTTCCTAAACAGACTGCACATACAAGTTTTAAGTATTACTATTAATTATTTTTACTGCAGATATTTAAGTATATCGACTTTGGTTGTACGGCCGTATATCCTCTTTGCGTACTTTGTTGGCGGCGGGCCAACTGTCGTATAGATTATTAGTCGTACTGATTACGTATATATTTTGCATAACTGTCAGAAAAATAATTTCTCTCAGAAGTCATATTTGTTGAGCGCCATTGTTATTCAATTATCCAATTATTATTTTTTATTATTATGTCGTTTTATCATACTGGTATACATTTCACAGGAGCATTTTGTTGCAGTCGTATCTTTTTGATCGCCCAGTAAAATGTACTAACATAACCTTTACACACCTGCCACTGTGTGTGAACGTAAATATTTCTTTTTTATGTGTGCGTGCGCGTATTGATTTTTATTTTATTTCTATGGTTAAAGTGGAATATAAGTATCAAATATAAATTAAGGTACTTAAAAAGAGTAGCTAAATAAATGTCATTAAAAACTACAGCATTTTAACAATCTGGACTGTTATTATCGCATTGGTGAAAGTTTTGTGAGAATTTTATAAGTGCAATTTAAAGAAAAAAAACATAGCAAAAATATATATCACGTATCTATTCTAAAAGTTGTCTAATGATAAATACAATTAATGGCTTTGTTAAAACTCATAAGAAAAAAATCTGTTTCAGTGTTTTTATAATTTTTTTATAAGAATGAGGATTTTGAAACGTGGTCTATTCGAATATTGTACATAATAAAGCATACATTTTTGAGCAATAAAACCAATATGCCTTCATATTATATAAAGGTATGAATATGTATCTCGACCTTCAAGCTCATCACATGCAAAAACCACAGTTGTCAATCATTTTTACAACGTAATCACCTTAAATACCAAAACAATACGCAATTTGAACAACAAAAAACTGATAAATTCACACTTTGAAGTCGAGGAAATAACATAAGAAATGTTAATGTCGCATTTCCTTTGAAACAAATAGCATACTATCGAGTTCTAGAAATAAATACGTAAATAACAATATGTCATATAATATTCCTTCGAAGTTTATTGTGAAACATTGACTCTCCGTTGCTAATCACTGAAATAGGTACTCTAGAAAATAATATAAATATTATTGCCAAGTTGTATGATCCAGTTCAACATGAAATAAGATACTTTATGTGACTGAAATACTTGGAATTCCTGGCTTTTCCAAGGTTGTTAACAAGTATTTTTAGATCAAAACAGGTCCCGTAGATTAAAACAGAAAGAATTTCAGGATCTTTTCTCTTTTGCCCAAATTCTGTCAATGGCAACTCTCTATCTGTGTCACGAAGGGGTTGGTTTAAAAAAAACAATGATTGATTTGGAAATATCGTCGAATAAACAGTACCGACCATCGGCGCCCGATGAAAAATGCTTTTTGTTTTTTATTAAATTCAATATATAGTAGATTTTACGCATATCTGTAGGAACTCGACGTACATTTTTATTCAATTTTACTCTTCAATTTAAAATTTGATAATTTAAGAAGAATAAAATATATGCAAATCTCAATGAAATAAGAAACAGAAAATAAAATAACGGTCGCAACTGGGAATTGAACTTCTATCTTCTGTCTTACCGAGAAAACACTCTTCCAATTGAGCTACTGAGAATTAGATATATCCAGCCATTTTTAACGATCTCGTATATCAATTGATTTTCCCTGTATTTCTATACGGTATAGAAACATAGAAACTTAGAGCCAGCGAAAGAAAGCGGATAGATGCACTCGAAATGTGGTGCTGGAGAAAAATGCCCAATATTCCACGGACAGCCAGACGCACAAATGGGTCCATTCTGGAAGAGGCAGGCATCCGCAACAGGCTCTCAACTATCTGCCTACAGCATATTGTAAGATACTTAGGACACGTTGCTAGCCAAATTGAGGACTCTAACTTGGAGAAACTCATAGTTACTGGCAAAATAGAAAGCAGAAGAAGGTCTTCAATACGCTGGAGTGATCAAATATCACTGGAGTTCGGTACGTCGGTGTCCTTGGTTCTCAACGCAACACAGAACCGCGAGGAGTAGAGGAACCTTGTATAGTCATTTGATTAAGGTACCAGAAAGTACTCTGCTGTGAATACCTTGGCAGGTGCTTTAGATTGTTGAAATAGTGACCTTTATTTTTTTTACAATAAATCAACGCAGGAGGTCCCGATGAAAATAATTTCTCTTAGGGCCCATGTCATCTTTGGGAAAGCGGTGTGGAAGGTTTTTTTGTGGAAAGAAAGGAATGAACAGGGTTTTGAAGAAACCATGTTTTAAGAGAGAGGAAACACAGAGACCGGCAAATCGTTCCACAGCCGAGCCGAGAGTCGAACGAACTTTTTTTAATGTAGGGTTATCTATTAGAGAAGACAAAATATTCTTTTAGCTTTTTTTAAGCCAGGAAACCGACCAAAAATATTAATTCCTAAGCGATTTAAAATTTGACATAGGCACTTCTAACATATTATGTAATTTGTCAAACCACTTATGGGCAAAGAAGTTTTAAATACAATGCTCCTAAGCTATTCAATTCTCTGCAAATACATATATAAATTTGACTAAGTTTCACTTGCCTTTTTTCTTATCATTTATCACTATACCATTTTGTCAAACTGAAATTTAAGCGCTTCAAAATTATTCTCGTTTTGTCGTAATCTTCTAAATTCATACTTGAATTGTATTTTTATTTTTATGTGTCATTTTCATAATATAATAAATATGAATAAACAAAAACTTATCTAACAACCACTCTGTAAATTATTATATTTCAACACAGGTGTTTCACACCTAGTGAGATGGGCAAAACGTCATTACTGTAATTAAATGCAATATTAATAATAATAAAAAAAATATATATATTAAAGCAATTCTTGTAAAAGTAGATTCTTGGATATTTCTCATATTGGATTTATTAGATTTTCGTGAAAAGCTCAATCAATCTTCATTTCAACCTTTATTGTTCTTAGAACTAAAACAAAAAGTTGTTCATCAAGGAAGTGATTACGGACAAGCAATAATTTCGTTAATGAGTTTAGGAAATTTAAAATGAAATAAGATTGACCTTTGGGATTCAGTTGAAAATCATAATTTATAAAAAAAATCTCGAAAGGTCGATTTTTGCCGTAATAAGTATTTTAATTAATTATTCATACAATGTTTTGGGAACAACTCACAAATGAAGACGAGTAAAATTAATTAAAAGCTATTCAATTATTTGTCTATAAATGTGAAATCCTCACAAACTGCTCCCGTCTGGAAGACTAGTGAGACTATGGCATCCGCAAAGGCTGAAGGTAATGGAGGGGGGGATACGGAGAGGGAAGGTGAGGAAATAGTACCCGGCTATTCAGATCTGGCCACCAAAGACGACTAAAGCCCTAGAATAATAACAATAATAAGGTAATAAAAAAATTCTAAAACCACATTTTAATTTTCAGAATTGTAGGTTTTCTTAACCTTTATATCGCCAAGGCTCCCTAGCACGGTCGATCGATAAGGATTGATAAGATGACTTTCGGTAACTTTTCATCGTCCCTAGGACAACTTCCCCCCTAGGGGGTTAGGTGAAATCATTCAAAATTCAAACGCTGCATAAAATGCCTTTATCCGTGTTTGGTGACTAGATATGATGATGGTATTTTTCAACCTTTCTCTTCTCCATCTCCCTCACGTCCCCACTCTCTTCATTCGCATTGCATACAACAATTGGGGATGCCATAGTCGTGCTGGCTCTAGACAGTTGGGAGCTTGTACGGTATTCACATTAAAAAATAAACAAAATTTTGAATTTTTTTATTGAAAATGTTAAAATATTAATGATTTTCACATAATTATTTCAAACGTGTCAATTTTTTTAAAGAACTTTAATATCGTAGTAATCGTGGATGAGAAAATGTTTCCTATGTAATTTACAACAAAAAAAACCATTACAAATTGTGACATCTCTATCTTCAGAAATCTGACAAGTATTTCAACCTCTTTATTTTTAGGTTTTTCAATTTTCTTCTACCCCCTGAGGTCCAAATATAATATGAAAGTATTTAATGGATTTCCTAGTGAGCATTGCTCAAGAATATGACACGAGACTCAATAATACCCCGAAAATAACCTAAAAATTGTCGTCATGTCAATATCAATACGTGTAGAATTTTGGAGAGCTTTTCAGCTGCGCGTAAATCTTCGTACGTGGGTTTCTAACCCGAAATATAGAAATCAAATTTTTGTGACCTTTTAAGGTTGTTTTGAAGATCTGTGGGAAAATCTTTGTGGGAGTCTTTGTAAGAACAAAACACCATTAACCTTTGTTAAAGGTCAAGTGTATATCGAAGTATTAATTTCGGCTATTGTAAAACAAGTTACACGCAGATGAGAAAATTTAAAAACATATTAGGTATCAGGACCAGGTAGAAAATTTGGGCGCTCTAGCAAACAAGTATTTAGCAGATGAGCGTATCGTACGTAGTACCGGGATAAATCAGAACAGTGCCAATTCAACACAATTTTGAAAACTGACATAGTCATAAAACGTGACGAAAAAAACAGGTTAAATGGTCGCATTGTGTGGTATATGTCTATCGTTCGTTCGGAGACATTCGGGCGTAGCCGAATGCTGCCGAACTTACAGCCGCTGGGCGCTCGGGCGCTATCGCTAATTCATTCTGAAACTGAGAGCTCTAATAATTACACGCTACCAACAATACTAATTCCGCTGTAATCCAATTAAATAAATAAGATACAAGACGAACTTGCGTTGTAATTTACAAAGTATATTAAAGAACATTACAACTGGCGCAGCCAAAGGATAAAAATTAATTGGATTGTGGGAGCATACACAAAAAAAAAAAAAAAAATTTTGTTACACGAAGCAAGGAGGGCTAAGTCATCCCGATTTTTAAGGCTACCTACAGCCGAGGAAGGAAGTCCTAGCTATACTATCCCTGGAGCCACAGTCTGGGTTGTTGGGTTGTCGAGGAAAGGGCACCCAGAAAAAAACTCAAGGAGGCAGTGGTCGTTTTTGGGGCTTGGCAGATTGACCAGTCGAGTCTATCCACGGAAGTTGAAGTCCGAGAGAAGCCGAGGAAAGGGCTCTCTCACATACGAGAAGGAAGTCAACAGCCGCAATATCAGAAGTTAAGGTTTTTTGTTTCTTTCTTGTAGAGGATTTATCGAATTGTGTATTTTTTTTTGCTTGTTAAGTTATTGTTGTCGTTCGTGTACTTGTACGGCTAGTGTCAATTTTTTTTCCTCTCGTGAGAATGGAATCCGGGAGAATTCCACCGTTTTCTCAAATAAATGGAGATTGGGATATATTTCGGCTCAGATTAGAACAGTTCCTCTTATTGCATGATGATATCACGGAGATTAAGAAAAAGGCTTATCTGATAAACTCGCTTGAAGCAGAATCCTTGACCCTTCTGACTAATTTATGTTTTCCATCTAAAATCACTGATGTTACATTTGATAAATTAATTGAGTTGCTCGAAAAACATTGTGTAAAATGCAGATCTATCTTTTGGGAGCGCGAATTGTTTTTTCTTGCTAAACAGGATCAAAACGAGTCGATTAAGGAGTTTGCAGCAAGACTTAGAGGGTTAAGTACTTATTGTCAATTTGGGGCTAGATTAGAAGCTAATCTGGTAGATGTTTTTGCGATTGGTTTACTTCCGGGTACAGTGCGTGTAAAATTGTTTATTGAAGGCCCTAAGTTAAATTTTAATCAGTTAGTTGAACTGGCAGTTACCGCGAAAGGTCCTGAAATCGAGTCAACTAAACTTAAATTGGAAGTAAATACTGTGAGAAAGTGTGCAAGATCACCTTCACCAGCTCGTACGCCGAATAAACGTTCATACAGTAGCGACGGGCGCGGATCGTTTAAACAGTTTAATACCGTTTCATCTCAAAAGAAATGCAGTATTTGCGGGAAATTAAATCATGACACGCGTAATTGTAGATTGAAGGATGCAAAGTGCTATAATTGTGGAAAAATAGGGCATTTAAGAAAAAATTGCAGGTACGGATCAGTGAAATCAGTTATGAACTGTAATGATAATAATATTGATACTGTAGCATTTATTAAAGCAATTACAGCTCAGTTGAAATTAAATGGTAAAAATTTCAATGCTATGATTGATTCGGGCTCATCAGTCTGTGTTATTCCAGAAATGTTGTTTTGTAAACATTTCAGTAATTTAGAATTGTCACCCGAAACACGAAAGATTTCAGGTTATGATGGTAGTTTATTGGATGTTGTAGGTAAGATAAATTTCAAGGTCGAGTACAATAATATAGTTAGGTTTGTAACCTTTATTATTGTAAACAACGGATCAGAACTAATAGTTGGGAGAGATTTCATGGAAACCTTCAACCTCAATATTATTCCGGGACAAAATACTATTAATTCGGTTTCATTCGCGAATAAGAACAAATTTCAGAAAATGGGGAATGTAAAACCATATATTTCAGGGTATGGAAGTTCTAATCTTAGGGAACATAAAACCATGTTTACGGAGCATGGTAGTTCATGTGCAAATAATAGGAACGTAAAACCATATTTAAAGAATACGGTAAAAAGCAACGGAGCCGCTGAGAACTCTGTTAAAAATACGAAAGGTTTTCTTAAAAAACTTATGGTTGGAAATAAATTTCGGTTTGATTACAGGGATAAATTGTTACAATTTTTGTCAGATTATAGAAATACACCACATTGTACGACTGGAGTCGAGCCAGCAGTTTTGCTTTTTGGTAGAAAACTGAGATCTACATTTGACAGTCTCATTCCAAGAGATAATGAGCAATTTGTGTCTAAACAACATGAATTGGCGAATAAAAATATTGAGACCAATCAACGTAAACAGGCAAAAAATTATGGTGGTATCAAGACTAGAAATTTTATTGTGGGACAAAAATGTTTTGTTAAGGATTTCAGGCAAAATAATAAATTTACATGGGTAAAGGGAATAATTACACAGAAACTTGGGAAAAAATTGTATTTGATTAAAATTTGTGATTCACATTTTATATGGAAACGTCATGTTGACCAGATGAGGGGCTTGTCGGTTAGCTGGAGCGATAATGTCTCAGATTTGCCAAATTCCGCGTCTGATGATTCGAGGACTGAACAGTCTGAGAAGGAGTTGTCCAATCTGTGGAGTGAGCTAACGGTTTGTTCTCCTGATTTCAGCCTGGCGAGAGGAGAGGAGACGGCACTGGAAAGTGCAGACACGACGAGACCAAGTACGGTGGATGAGGCAATTCCTAGTACATCGTGTCAACCAGTTTCATGGGCGGGAAGGCTCCGACCTAGATAAATCCTCTCCAGGAAAGAAACAAAAACTATTGAGTGTTAAATTGTGAATAAACAATATATAAATGTGTGGTTAAAATAATATATAAATGTGTGGTTAAAATAATATATAAATGTGTGTATAATATGTATTAGCATGTAAATAAGGAGACATATGATTTTGTAAATGAAATATCTAATAATTAAGAATAATTGTATTTGTGTTGGTAGCGCTTAATTAGAGGGAGGAAGGTGTGGCATATGGCTATCGTTCGTTCGGAGACATTCGGGCGTAGCCGAATGCTGCCGAACTTACAGCCGCTGGGCGCTCGGGCGCTATCGTTAATTCATTCTGAAACTGAGAGCTCTAATAATTACACGCTACCAACAATACTAATTCCGCTGTAATCCAATTAAATAAATAAGATACAAGACGAACTTGCGTTGTAATTTACAAAGTATATTAAAGAACATTACACATTGGAAGAGTTTTGTTTCACATGTACCTACTTTAGTCAGTTAATTTTTATTTATCTGCTACTCATTTCAACACATCCGTGGTATTCAGTAACAATTTTAAAACTAACTTTAAAATACAAAAATTGTAGGTAGTGGGAGGGGTGATGGGGAGATACTGTTTAATGAATACCTTTCTCCAGCCTCCCCTAAGACCTTGCACCGCAGTGGGAGGGATGGATTCATAATACGTTCGTCACTCCTAAACACATTGATTCCAAGATTTCTACCCGCCCTTCATATTTTTTCATTTCCAAAACTTCCTCTCCTTCCTTTTACGCCATTACCCAACCTTTATAACCAATGCCATCTGTTAATTTGCATACATATCAAATCCACACCGCCCCCTTGCCAGCCCGCTGTCTGCTGCCCGCTTGTCAGCCCGCTCCTTTATATATTATTTATTTCAACCATTTTACACAAAACCTTGACTAATTATATACTTAAACCTTCCTCGTGAATCACTCAAATATTGGTGAAAACCGCATGAAAATCCGTTGCGTAGTTTAAAAGATCTAAGCGTACAGACAGCGGGAACGACTTTTGCTTTATACTGTGTAATAGATAAAATTGTTATAGACGCTATTCAAGTACTATTTTACATCATCTCCACGCAGAACCTACGTCCTCCTCAGAGCCTATCTCATCTCATCTTGGGAAAGGAAGGAAACGAAGTTCTGAGAAGGAAAAAAGGTATGAAGGATGGTAGAGATCAGTGGGGGTCTGTGTGTCTAGGAGTGACAGACGTATAAATCCACCTCCCCAACTGGAAAGATCTCATTCAACCAGTCCCTCTCGGTCCGGCCCGCCACGCAGTGGCGCAAAAAGCATCCGCCACCAAGACCTAGATAAACCTCACCCAAGAATTCAGATCTGTTAAATCACCAAACGTTGCGAACCATGGCTGGGTGTTGGTTATCCAATAAATGGTTCCCGGGGCGGCGGTACCCATACCTTTCCCCAAATTACATGAATAGGTAATATTAATATAAGTTAACAATTCAATTGTGCAGTGCTTTTGTAAGCATCTTTCAATTACCTAATAATTATTGCATTCAATTTATAAAAATATATCAACATATCTATACTTCTAAACACTAAACATGTCACACACATAGAATACTTGTTGTGAATGAATTTTTTCTAGTAGTAGACAAAAAGTATTTAAGACATTAAAAATAATATTTTATTTGTTTTCAATAATAACCAGACCCAAAGGAGGGTTAAAATTGTTTGTTATATTTATGTTCTCCAAGGGTCGGAAAAGCCAACCAGCAGGGGCCAAAACGAGCAAGCTAAGTAAATTAATTAATAGTTTAGCAGATAGTTCGGAAAATCTGTTCAACAACACTTCATTGAATATTCCCTTCGCATTCAGGGTTCATTAGCCACATTAGTTGTGTTATTGTTGATTGAATCATAACACTGAATTTGATAATGGGGGGTAAACAATAATAATTCCATCACGTTGCTTGAATAATTATGAAGAAAAACAACGTAGAATTTATCGACGATGTGCTTTTCTAGGACTCGCCCTGGATTTCAATAGTTCGGCTGTAGAATGAATGATAGTGTTTCTTCTCGTCACTCTTCCCTCTATTCAAACTACCGTCCGCACAGCATCCCCAATGATGACACAGGCCTTGAGGTAAACCTAGCCTTAAGTGTACCACATCAAGAGCAATAATAGAGTATTGAGTTGTTTGAATGTAACCTATATTTGTCTTGTACGAGTTTCCCCAAGATATTATTCCGTATCTGATAGTATGTTCCGTTAAATTGTCATCAAATGACTGGTGACGGGTGTTTCCTCCCATCACTCCTTCCTCTCTTAAAAATACCCTCCGTAAAGCATTCCCAAATATGTCATGGGCCCTGAGGCAAACATGTGTGGAGTTAATGTAAAAACTGTAACTACGCAATCGAGTTTCAACGGTAAATTTTTTTCATTAAACAAACGATAAATACGGGATGAACAATGATGTTACAATATCTAGTCTTATTAATTTGTTGAAAATTAAAATGGAACTTTAAAAAGTATTTGCTTGATAGACTTGCGATTAAAAGTTAAAAATAATTGTGCCGACCAAGAATTATTTATGGACAGAAAAAATATGTTCAAATTTAAATTTAATTGTTTGACAGATTGTTTTTTCATATTTCTCAAAGTTTTTTCTGCTTTTTCCTTTGCAAGATTTTAATAGATAATTAAAAAATATTAACTTATTTTAAACATTTGGATATTTTTCCTGCTGTGCATGCGCTTCAAAGGGATCCATGACGGTAGACATTTAGAGCACCTTCCATTCAAATAAATTAGTAACTAACTAATTACGTTGTTTAATTTAATTAATTTGTTATATTAATTTAAAGAAATTAGTTGATTTAACCGAGCCATCTCGCAGAAGTTTCTAGAGCTTTTTGGTAATTTTAAACAAATTAGTTAATTGCTTCATTTCACAAAGATAACAAATAACGTACCAAATCGTAACACGAGGCTTTTAGCGTTGTTCTTATTTATCCGTCGAAAACAAACTATTTTAATCGTTAAAATAGTTTGCAATCAAATAAAATAAATTTAGTTCTTTTTATACTAGTACTTTCATTTACTCTATATTAAAATATTTAAATCACCAATTCCTAACGTTTTATTTTACTATTTTTTATTTTATGTAACATATAATCTGTAACTTACTTTTCAGTTGTCTTTTTACCCCATACCTACTTTTTATTGCATGTTTACAATCGATATTTAACAGGACTTAACGTCCGTTCTAATGAATGCCATGTATTTATCTGAGGCAGGGGAACTGATCACTGAAGGTGTGTCGATCGGATATCATCGGCTATGGGAGGCACTGCTGAAAACTGGAGGCACCGCTGAAAACCAGCTGCTTTCCAGGAGAAATCCTGAATTGTAGCTGAGCAGTGACCTTTTCATTAATAGAATCAATAATAAAAGAAAAAATGTATATTGTAAAAAAATCTATTGATGAATAAACCTTTTTATTATCATTATAATATTTCCTTAACCGTTCAGGTATTTATTACGGGCGACAGTTGACTCTCTCGCATAGTACAACTTTTCTGACTTCTGTTGAGACTCCTCGACTATATAACTAACCTATACTAACGACATCATTCTGCCGAAAGACGTTTAAACTACATTCTTATATTTTTTATTTTATTATTTACCATGGTGCCAATATGGAAAAAATAAATTGCATATCCTGTTCACGTAGCTGGCAATAAAACTGTTATTATTTTCATTATCATTATAACAATTTAATTAATAATTAAATCTGTTTTAACTTCAGTTCATTTTTCTTTACCCCAAATCACACTGTATTTCAGATAATTTACTTTACGCTGTAACCATGACCTAATAATAAATCTGCGAAGTGGTGTTAACATTGCCAAATATTAAAGGATCTTCTTTATTACAAGTATTGGAAAAGAAGATGTGTATTGAATATTGAATGCAATCAAGTTCCAAGAATCATAAATCTATTCGACACAATCTGTTTATTATTCGTTGCTTTTGATTCGACTGATTATTTTAACGTTGAATTTGAAGATGACTTGTTATGTATTCACATAGTGACGTAGAAAATTCAAAATCCCCAGGTATAACTTGTTTACAGTGGCGTGCACAGAGTTTTTAATTAGAGTAGGCAGTCGGAAAAATAACGAAATAAACCATATTCGTTAAACCTCGGACAAGGTAAGTTTTCGCTAAGAATGGCTAAACTGCTGAAGTATGTTGGGATTACTTAAGCTAGAGTATATCAAATATCGAAATTACTATATAATTTATGCATCCCTTTTCTTATGTCGGTTTCTTATTACTGAAGATCGCACTTCCTTTCCATAGAGCCTTATCGCAGATTCCTACTCCAATTTCCGTGGAGTTTTCCATTTCTTTAAAATACGATGTATACATATAGTTGAAAGCCTAACTCTTTCAGAATGGTCATTTGTGCATACCTACCGGTCAGTGCTTGAGTGGGCAAAGCGCTTGGGTCCCACCTGGCGTCGCGTGTTCAATTCCTCGGCTGGCTAAGTCGTCCATTACAACACAAGAAACATTTTCGGCTTTCTGTGGTAGTAGTAGGAGATTTTCAAACATAACTAACTAACTAACCATCAGGCCGTTTCCCGGCAGGGGTAGGCAGAGAGGACGGACTGCCAAACAACTCGGTCTTGGCACACACTCCTTGCCTCGTTCATATTCATACATTGTCTCATACATGCTCTTCTATTATTCTGACTCTTGACATGGCCCGACTCAAGTATCTGATTCACTTAGTCGTGCCATGTCTTTCTCGGGCGTCCCCGACTTCTTCTACCATTCACATTTGCGTCATATATTCTCCTTACACTCCTTTCCTTGTTCATTCGCTCTACATGCCCGAACCTTTTTGGGCATTTTCAAACATTGTTGGGTTATTCGTAACCCGGGAATGTTTGCCTTTCTTTTTAAAAAATTAAAATATTACAAGTCAATTACTGGATAATTTAAAATTTCCACATTTTTTCGACTTCACAATTATTGCATGAAAGAAGTTTGTTAGTGTTTTGAAGAAAAAGAAATGTAAAAAGAGGCGCCGGAGACCATAATTTCATTAACATTTTTACTCCTATCAGGAATCACCGTTAAAGTAAATCAAGTAGATACGTCCCTTACTGCACACTGTGACTGTATACACCAAAGTATAAGTTCAAATAATCGACACTGTAATTAAATCCTTTAATATCCATAACATCTTATTATTATTAAAGGTATTTTGAAGTCGATTTTAGATTTGAAATTGGTAAACAATGCCCAAAAACATATATTTTGTAATAACTATAATTTCGGCGGGTCAACCGTCGGGTCATCATTTTTCAGTGTGTATGTCACTGTAAAAGCCCGAACTACGGTAAATCCTAAGATTTACCAACTATTAATGGTAAAAGTCCGAACCGTTCTACGAATATTTAAATGAGAAACGATTTTTTCGGCTTTTACCATTAGAATTTAGGTTAGGTTACGAATATTTAAATAAGAAACAATTTTTTCGTGTTTTTTTTTTTTGAATTTAGTCTATGTTATGTAAGGTTAGGTTAGGTTAGGTAAATGAACGATTATTATAGAACGGTTCGGACTTTTGCCATTAAGAGTTGGTAAATCTTAGGATTTACGGGAAAATCTTAGGATTTACCGTAGTTCGTCTTTTACAGTAACATGTATATTGATCAATTTTATAAATAATACAATTATTTATATTTTTATACGAGTAAGGTAAAGCAGCCAGTTTTTAGGTGCCTATAAACATTCTATGCCCCGGTAATGCGCGTTTTCATCCGGCGACAAAATATTCCCGACAAAATATCCTACGGAAAAAATATCCTCCAACAAAATATCTGCTATCACCTAACCTAACCTAAACTAACTTTACAAGATATCTGTATCATTTTTTTCCATTTTACTATTTTTTAACAATAAATTTATTGTCTTTATAGGATATCTATATTATTTTTGCCCCGTTTTTTTAGGTTAGGTTTTAGTAGATATTTTGTTGGGGGATGTTTTGTCGGGACGAAAGGTCGCAAAACCGCACGCCCCTGCCTGTTTATATTGTTTGTCTCATTTGGTACTCGCCCCCAGAATTACCAATATTAATACTAAGGGTGGATGGTATCGACGGGTAAGATTGATACCACATTGAAACACTTCAAGTTCAGTGGGCAATGTTCAGAGCATATTCATGAAGGGTTCATTGAACATGTTGTGTGGGTTTAGTCTCCTTGTGAATATCGAGAAGCCCAATAAACAATGTAAGGAACAACGTTATGACCTTGTGCAATATACAAAGCTTCTGTTATGTTATACTAATGTGGAATTAATATGTCAAAATTTTGATCACTACGCTACATGAATTTATTGCGTATTTGTAACCTCATGAATAAGATGTGGGATGCATGAATTTTATATTTAATAATACAGAGAAAACTGGCAGGTATAAATATTAATATTGGGTTCAAGAAGGCTCAAGGAGAAGACGTATATTCATGGCTTCAAGGGTGAACCATTCATGGCGGATACATAAAGCCTTCAATTCAAATTGTTAAATACTTTATTATGGTTTACCATTAATTTCATTATATTAAATCACTTGATTGTAATGTTTAAACTATCTGGCGCCCACCTGCATTATAATCTTTTAATAATGTGAAATTTGAATTTAATTTCTAGAAATTATTTTCCAGTTTCTAGCACGCCCTGAGTTATTTATTAATTTCAATTAGAGTTTCTGACAATCCGTCAAATCAACATTTAATATATAACCTCTGTGAAACAATATATTTAATATTCTTTTAACATACTTTGATTTTAATTTCATATAACGATTGAAATCTTTATTAGCTCATGCTTAATAATAATATTGATAAATATCGTATCAATATTTAACTTCTGCAATTGACAACAATTATGATAACTCAATATTACGTGCTAAATTTTGCATTACTACTCTACTACTCTCTAATACAGTATTATAATAATCTAGGGTCGCCAGTAGGTATAAAAAATTAATGCGATGTTTGCGAAGTTAACGTTTTATTTTAATTTATAATGCCGGAGCACAAAGTATCTACCTTAAACGAAATTTAAAATTATACATTATAAAGTGGAAATAATGATAATAATTGTCTATGTGCTTAGTAGCTCCATTACATGCATATTTTTATACGCTTCCCAGGATGCGTGGTTTCACAGAATTTGAACAATTCATCAAATTCGAAGATAATTTTCAAGTTTTGTGAGAGTTCTTTGCAAGTTTTGTTATTATTTCAGTTATGTGAAGCAACTGGTTTATAATGATAATATAACAGAACTTCGGTAGAACTTTCACAGAACTTGAAAAAGAACTTCGAAATTTGTGAAACATCTGGTCCAATTTTTTTGGATTTTGCCTTCTTTTTGCAAACGTGAATTTGAATGAAATATAACTGTTTATTTCGGTAAATTAAATAACTTTATAAGATACTCAAGGTTTACGTTATCAAAACAACATGTCATCATAAATCTCAGTCATAAACTCTTTGTTTCATACGTCATCTCGTTGTCCCAACTAAGCCTTTTCATTCACCCAATTGGGTCATGTTTTCCTGGGGCGTCTTCGACTTTTCTTCTTTTACCAATTTGCCTGAAATATATTTTCTTGACATCTCTTTCTCCGCCTATCTGTGCATTAGCTACTCAAGTAAATAAAATGTATGAGCACTGGTATTAAAGGATGTCGCAGATCGTTGCAGATCGGTTCAAATTTGTGGATTTCAGCTATCAAGAATGAAAAAATGGAAAATATTCATAATTCCAAAATATTAAAAGAATCATTTTAAAAATGTGTAATTGTTTCAATGTTTTAAAATGTTAATTTCAGTTTTGATCAATAACTATTAGCATAAATAAATAGTTTCAGGTTTGTTGAATGTACGAATTTTTCAGATATCTTAGGTTGCTTAAATAATAATTTGAGGGAAACATAATATTATGTTGTTATGTTCTAAGAAATAAGTGGAAAGCGGTTGTTTTTGAAATTTGAAACCAAACTTTATACCCGTTTCAAAACAAACCAATGTCTCAACAATAACAAATTTGTATTCTAGAAACGTTTCAAAACTTCGACGAAAGTGTTGTTGTGAAGTTTACAACATTTTTTTTTTACAACAGCTCACAGCCCACAGGAGGTTCCGAGGGAAAATGTGTCAACTTTGGGGAAGCTGTGTGGAGGGTCTTTTTAGAGAAAGGAAGAAAATTAACAAACGGACTACAATCTTTAGAGAACGGGCGTTAGGTGGGAATGCTGTCCTTGTTCTACCGGTATTTCAATGGAAGAATTTCTGAGCAAATAGCGTCATTGATTCCTTCGGTACCGGTGGGGAGCTGGGGAGTATAGCAAGCGCATGCCCAACATTTGTACACAGTTGAGTTTTGTCACATGAGGACGGATCGTTTCTAAGAGTTCAACAGCTCAGCTGTGGAAATTTTGCCGGCCTCTGTGTTTTCTCCCTCCTACGATTTGGATATCTTCAAGACCTGGGTTCACTCATTCCTTTTCACAAAAAGACCCTCCAGACAGCACCCCCTAAGATGACAAAGGCCCTGTGGAAATTATTTTCTCGTGGGTGAAGTTAATGTAAAAAAGGAGACAAAGTTCTGGGAAGGAAAAAGGGTATTAGGGTAGTAATCTGGGGTCAATGTGTCCACGATTTTCTTTCAGATAAATTCGATAAATTGAATTTACTTCGTGAATTTACGTGATTTTTAATTATTTTTTTAAATTACTAAGACAAACATTACCGGATTAAGAATAATCTGACAGTATTTAAAAAACTCTTACTACCACCACAGTAAGTCAAAAATGTTGCTTGCGTCGTGATGGGGGGACTTAGTCAGCCGAGGAATTTAACATACGACACCTGGGTAGACCCAAACGCGATGCCAACTCGGCCACTGATTTATAGTAATACCAATATTGAAATGAATAAAGCGTTAAAAGTATTTTGATTTTTTCGATTTGTAAGGAATGGTAGTTAAAATGAGGAAACCAAATGCATGAATTATATTCTACCGACCTCTAACCAAATATGTTCAATACATGTATGGTATTTTTTTTTGTTTTGGGGTTTTTGAAGTCTTTTGCGATTCTGAGAATAAATCCAAGTATTTATAAGTCTTTATTAGCAATAATAGTAGTACGATTCAAGAGGCGTAATTAGGAGTCCAAGATAATGCCAAAGAATATATTATTATTTATATATTTACATTTACACTTTCTAATTAAAGTGTTTATCGGAAGTGACCTGCCAGGTAAGTATGTTTCTGTATCCATTTGTAAATAGTAAAATTAGATAGAACCTAAGAATTCTTAATAAATTGTACAGCGCCCTTGAGGTGATTTTTCACAACAACGGCTCTCTATAAATTATCCAATTATTATTATTTATTTTTTTACAATAATTGATAATTTTCTCTCTAAGTCTCAAAACCGAACAATTAAATCAAAAATTATATATGTTATGAGGAAATCGGGCGGCGTTTTGTCCATATAAACGTATTCTCCAATTTCCTCTCTGTATTTTTACACCAATTAAAGAACAGTTAAAACTCCCACTATCGTTAAAGGACCCTCCAAAAATCGTTCAAATTGCCTGGTTTGAACGCCATCAACAGACGTTCATATACAAACTAGAAAATGTATTAAAATACGCAAAACATGCAAACACAGAGTGTTTTATTATAATACAGTTAGAAAAAAATGTAAAGAATCGGTCCACTTTTGGAGGAGAAAAATGGGGAATATAAAACCTTGATTATAACAATTTTATTTAGGTATTATCAGCCTGAGGTCCAATTTTTGCCCCTTTCGCTCAGTATTGTGGGGAGTAAGAGCGACAGTGAAGTAACAGTCTGGTAAAATACCTATTGTTAAGTATAATTTTCATCATCGTCATCATCATTGGCCCATCATCATCGGCCCATTGCGATAATTAACAAAAGTACGAAGAAGACAATAATTTCAATAATAAAGGGTTCTAATTCACTTCAAACGACATTCTTTGAAGTTCTGAATTGCCTCGTTTGGGCCCACTGCGAAATTGAACTCATTAAATCTGAAATCTACCTTACCAACCGTTATCTCAAAAAGATTAATATTGTTTCTGCATTTCAAAGAATACCGTTTCCTGTGGATTCATTGCTGAAATATTATGGGTTAACTTAAAATCATTCATAATCTGCTCATTCATAAACAGCGATAAGTTAATTATTTAATTATCCTTTTTGGAAGTTATGCTTAATATTATTAAATATTAGAAGTTTGAAAGACAACATCTTTTATTGTTAGCTATATTTTAAGAATTTCATGAATTATTATGTGAAAATCTTTTGAGAGGTCATTCGTTCGCAAAGTAAATTGAATAACATAAGCCAGTACATGAAATAATTTGGCCATGTATTGTTGACTGAAAGAAGTCATGTAGTAAATAACACTGACCCAGTACAGTACCTTGGATGACACCAAAATCTGAAGTTTTTTCATCACTATGAATTATTAATTTAACAGTCTTTTGTATTTAAGTATAAGGATGCTAACATATTTGATGCTAACCATCAGAATGATGTTGGTAGTTTAAAAATACAATATCACTTATTAAAGTAATGATATAAAAGAAAGGAGAAAATATTTTATAACTTAACGTCGTCACCCGTGTCTACGACACACTGAAAATATGCTTAATAGCCAAAAAACATGAATAGAAATAATTATTAAAAGAATGGACGTAGAATATTTTTGGTTACTTTTAAATTAAATTAGAATAAATTTTTAGATGGCCAAGATACGCTTCTCACCGAGCAACAGTGCAGCTGACAAGTAAATTTTCATTGAAATGAACAATAACTGGACAACATCCATGCAGTTCGGGGCGCACAGTAGGACGGTGCTGATTGGAGTAGGACAATCGATTGCCCTTCATATTTAGTTGTAGAATTTATTCCGTGGGCTTACTTTGCAGGCTTTTAAATAAAATACGAACATATTTTTGCGGTGTATTACAACTTTTAAGAACCATGTGGGAAGATTTTTGAGTTTTACCTGTTAACTATTTTTTGAAGGATTGGATATTTCCTGCTTTCCGGTGAAAAATTGTGTCCGTGTTTATTATAATAGATATAAATAAAATAAAACAGCATTTTAATTGAATTTATAATAACATGCCAATCGGTTTGGTTTATAAATAATAGCGTTTTTATCTCCCCTGACGAAGGTGCGATTTTATCAAATCGGTCAATTGTACAAATTTATAGTGATTTGTACTTCGACCAAGTATATCTAGACAAAGCGTGTGGGTCACAGACACAGAAACCAAAAATGTTGGTTTAGAAAAACATTAATTAAAAGGAAAGAGCATTATATCACAGTAAAAATATCACACAAAGCGTTGGTTTTTACCTTTTGTTGGTCTGCGTATAGCTAATTTGTTTTCCAGTAAGTTCGCGGCAACGGAATTACAAGCTTTGTGAAAATCATAATATAAAACACAAAATTAAGGCAGTTAGAAGTATTTTAGGTATGGTCTATTCCGGAATTTATCGTAAACAATATAATCAGTTATATGAATACTTAAAAAAAATATTTGTACATAACATTTAGATTCTAGGAAGCACGGCTTATCAATAAAGTAGCATGTTGGATTCGTGTAATTACTTTCGATCACATAATAATTATTACTCTCCATATTCGATTTTATAACAATCCTTATTTTTTAATGGAAATAAACCTTCTTAATATCGCCAAAGAGTAGTAATTTTTCTTTCATCAAAATATTTGAATATTATATGCAGGGTAATAACTTTTAGCTCAGCATGATCACATGTGAAAAACTGAAATAAAATTCAGTTTCAATCACCACACGACATTTGACATTATAAATAAAGCTACCACCAATCCAATACTTTTTTACAATAACCCCACACAGAAGGATCCGAGGAAAATAATTTCCTTCATGGCCTATGTCATCTTTGGGGACGCTGTGTTGAGTGTATTTTTGTAGAAAGGAAGGAATGGGTCTAGGTCTTGAAGGGAGTTACTCTGTGTTGTAGAAGAGAGGAAACACAGAGGCTGGCAAACCATTCTACAGTCGAGCTGTTGAACTCAAGAACGAGTCATAGAAACGACGCGTTCTCATGTGACAAATGTCAACTATGTACAAATGCTGGGCGCACATTTAGCGTTTTTGCCCACTGTGCACCGATGCCGAAGGAATCAATGATGGTAGTTACTCGGAGAATCTTCCGCTGAAATTCCGGTAGAACAAGGCTAGTTAAGATAAGCATTAAAGATTATAATCCATTTGTTTAGATAAGATAGACTGTTACAAAAGTTTAAAAATCGATTATATTTATTTATGAACATTATTACTGTTTTCCAGGCATTTCCCAAGCTGTGTAAAGCTTTCCAAACAGCTTTACAATTTCAATACTAATAATAATTAGCAGAATTGCAAAGTTAATCTGCGAAAAACAAGCACATTTATGGGATCGGGATATCCGGATTAAACTAAAAATTAAATAACGAAGACGGTCTTAGTTTAAGCTGTTTGAAGGACTTGGGAAAAATAACCGGATCAATCAGGTGTTCAAACAACTGAAGGATTCTCTAATGTATTTATCTTTCGGATTAAGTTCAGGTTGAAAAGTGCGAGGGGTGTTCAGAAAGTGTACTGTGACCATAACAGGCTGCGATTTTTTGTTTTTTGAGAGTTCGCAGCACTGAGTGGTAGAGGGGGATCTCCTGACCAGAGCGAGCATCGCAGGAACATGGTAGTACGTAATCTCAAGTTGTAGTGTCCAGTTGCGTGGAAGATGTTGGTAAAAAATCCCGCCAAGTGCTGTGATCCGCTTCTTACTCAAGGAAGGAATAACATCTACCAGAAAAAAAGGATTTCTGAAGTTAAGATTACCTGTTCGTAATATCGACTCCGGCAATAGTGGTCTAGTTAATATAAATCATGGCATTCCAAGAGGAATGGGCTATCAATAAGATTATTAAAAATTTTGAAAGATATTATAACTAGGCTTGTTTTCCGCCTGGTTTCTAGGACCACAGAATCGGTTTCTTTAAGTAAGTCAATATGATAGATGCTCCTAGGATAGGTTCCGAGTGTCGGCGTAAAGACATAATCTGATGAATTTCTTCTGGATTTGCTTCAACATATCAATGTACTTCCGATGGTATGGTGAACAACAATGCTAACCTAGGTTAGCAGTGTTGCAGTTTAAACAGTTTAATAACGAAGAATCTGGATTCTTTGTTATTAAACTGCTTGCATATCCTGATGATAAACTCAAGAAGTTTATTATTTGAGTGAGCTGCGATATGTGGTCAGAGAATGTCAGTTCGGGTTTCATCCTTTATCTGATAATCGTAAACAATAGTGTTTTGAGAACGAGTAAAGGTCAAGGTGACACATTGATAGAATAAAGTTCTACATCTTCATTCTTATCCTTGAATTTAAAAAACACTGTCAGAAAATTTGTTACCGTGGTATCCGGCAACAATTTGGATTATTGAAATGCTGAAAAAATATATGCATCTGCGCGGATTAGGTTTTAGTTTAAAATGAAAAGAAAGTATAATAAATACAAGATTATATTGTATTTTAAAAGAACCTCCTGAATCTACGCTGGCTGGCGAAAGAAAGGGCTTGCTTAAGTAAAATTGATGGTGTTATAAGTTGCAACTGGGTGTTGGAGTTGCGTATGCTGGGTGGCGTGGCTTGCCAAAAAGTCCACGCGTAGATTTGAGAAAAAATCTCAAATCGTGAGAATGGAACGTCTGCAGAAAATTATATCAGCCAAAAGGGCCATCCATAAGCAGGACACGCTGATGTCTTCAGATGCCAATCGTCCTTAAAGCATGACCTCCACTCAACATCAAAATATTCCGGGACTGGAAATCTGACCAATGCCTAATTGTCGATGAGCAAGGTGTCACACACCGAGGCCTTAAATATGGTGTGTTTAAAAAAGGGTGCACACACATTGTTGCAATTGCTTTTATGCAACAAATTAACGTCAAAACGAATTCTTCAAACTAATGACTTCGGCCCTTATTTGAATGTTTAACGTCGCCATTGAGACAATGCAGCTTTTAATATATTCTTTCTACAGAAAACAAACCTAGGTCTGTTCATGAAATTGCAAAACTACAAATTTCAGCAGTAATTTCAGATTGAAGAATATAATGAATTTATGAAAGGTAAAAACCCATCCCTACAGTCATTAGTTGGGTGTAATTATTACCAATTAAAAATATTACTGAAAGTTCTACGAGCAGGTAATTTTAAAATGTTGCTAATTTTGCCGTTGGCGCCAACAAAAAAACTGTCCAAAGAAGCGAAGCTAGCCGTCCATAATGGAGTACTGGTGTATGGCAGTGAGCCATGGAACTGGCAGAGGAAGGATGAAAGTAGACTGAATGATGTAGAAATGAGATCTATGATGCGAATACGTGGAAAAACCATGTACGATCGTGTGAAAAACGTGAAGATCCGCAAAGAAAGCAAGGCTGATGTAAGCGTAATGAATAAGATTAAAAATGAGACGATCCGATGATTTGTAGAGCGAATAAACGAGGAAAGGAGTGTAAGGTAAGTATATGACGCAAATGTGAATGGTTGACGCCCAAGAAAGACATGGCACTACTAAGCGGTCCGTCATCTCTGCCTACCCCTGCGGAGAAACGGCGTGATGGTTAGTTAGTTCTAATTTATTACTGTTATTGTATTGTGTGGTATTTTACTTAACATGGTACCTATTTATTTTAGACCGGACTCAAATAATTACAAAGTGAATTCAAGAATTGAACTTAGTTTTCAGGTTGTTATATACAAAAAAGTGATTGTATAAGACAGAAAGTTTATTTTTTACGGTATGTCGGTCTTTTTTTCAATGGTAACCCTTTTCATTTCTTTTATCTTTTCCCTGCCTTTACATGTCAAATATCTTTCTTTCTTAATCTATGTCGACGTCAATAAAATGTCTTCGTCTAGGCTACTTATAAATTGAACCCTTGAAACGTTATATTCGAGATTTTATTTAGATTTTCCAGCGAAACTATTTCCAGTTTGATCTTAAATCATAAAAAGAAGCAGATTTTTTGAAGTCTGCCGTTATACAACCTGACATCATCGGATTTGCAAACCAAAAATTTGTCAGCCACCAATAAATGGACAACTTGCCCGAATAATGAAATGGAGATGTCGAATAAATATTAATTATTATTTTTTTAAATTGATGAACTAATTTCTTCTTCAAACTTCGCAAAATTACTTTGTGGCATCATTAATTATATAATGAATAACAGATCACTTTGTATAAACCACTATATTATAAACAATATCTACATGTTTCGATAACAATGTTATCTTCATCAGGATATGTTAATATAAAGAAAAATAAATGACAAACAAGTATAGACAAATTAGAATAAACTAGAACATAGACAAAATATTAAAAAGTAGAGGTGATTAATTGCTTAAAAATCATAAAAATAGTTACTATTAATAATTTACTATTAATGCTTTTTCTAATTTCATGAAGATAACTGTACTAGACGTTTTGTACACAAATTGCAAAAATAGGGAGCTGGACACAACTTGGCACGCCAATGTCCTTAACTTATGGATTTAATGATTCTAAGTTAAATTAGCAAAAACTGACTCTATAACTGTTGTAAAAAACACTTAAAAGACTTGCAGACTTTTGGAGACTTTTGGAGACTGTTGGGGTCAGGATAATGGGATACTGGGAGAAAGGTAGAACATAATTTAAACTGATTAAAAAACACTTTTAAAGTAGGTTAGAACTTGGAGACTTCAGTTTCTTGGAGACTTGTGACTTCTTGGCTGGTAGTTTTTGAACTGATTTCCTACCGGTTTGCCGTTTGTTTTATAGGGCAAATCCGGGTTGGACTTTTGGAACACAGAACCTCCCTGTTTCTGAAGGGTGCTTGCGTTTACGTATTTTTCCCAATCGCTATGATTTTCGAGCAGATGTGTTAAAAATCTGTGTGATAACCTTTGCCAAGACAGTCCTGTTCCAATAAACCGAAGTCTCACATAATTTTTATTGTTTCAACAAGAAAAGGTACAAGTTTACAAATGTGATACAAGATACAATATCTAGAAGTAAATATTTTCTTAAAGTGCAATAATCACTGGTAGACGACAGTTTTTGAGGTGTTATTGTAGTATATACCTATTTTTAGGTGATTATATATATTTCTTGATTCAAATTATTCCCGATTTCCCGAAATTTAGCTCCGAGTTTTTCGGAATGTAAATTGGCTGTCGTAAATATTTACGATTCAAACATTTCCTTTGTTCAGCATTGACCAATGGCGCCGCGTCTGGTAGCAGGGTGGGGATAACGTAAATACTCAATCATTTCCTTGATTTTGATCATTGCTGTCTGAGGTCCCTGGTGGAAGTATTACGTGGTTATTCAGATGTGTTTTCGAGTCCAATGATGCTGCAGCATGTATTTATTATCAATTGCGTTTATGTTTTCAATTGATAAGTTAATTGTAGAATGTAATAGCATTGTAGACATCATTCCAAATGCACAATGTTTCGTTGGCCAATGAGAGCACTTCCTTTGTTTCGTAGGTTATTGGAAGGGGTAACGCGCAGCTGCACGGTATTATGTGGAAGCGTAAATTCCATTCTTGAATTCTCAGGGTTGTCATACGCTCTCGTCGACACGTTCGATACACTCCCCCCAGTGCAGTCTCGACTGTGCTCAGCTACTTCGTCGGGCGTGTCCTTTTCCGATGTCTGAGTTCTGAATCGGGTGTCTTCGCAACTGGTACAGTTTCGTTAGTTGTTGGTATGGCAGGCAGGATGACGGCGATTTTGACTGCCGGCCTTACGTATATCCCAGTACTGGTTTGGATCCGAGCAGTTCTGACTTGTCCATCAGCTGCAGGTGTTGCTTCGAGGATACGGCCACGTGGCCAACTGTTTCGAGGCAGTGCTGGGTCCATGATGATCACTAGGTCATCCTTCTTAATTGGTGTAGTTGGATGGTGCCATTTTTGTCGGGCAGCCATGGTAGGTAGGTATTCGCGCAGCCATCGCCTCCAGAAGGTGTCTGCAAGTTGTTGTCCGATGCACCACTGGCGGCGTAGGCATACTTCCTCTTCTTTTTTGTCGTAGAAGGATAATTGGGGGCGCTTCCCGGCCGATCCCAGCAAAAAGTGGTTGGGTGTTAGAGGTTCTTCATCACGCGGGTCGACTGAAATATGGGTGAGTGGTCGGTTATTTACCACAAACTCGGCTTCTGCAAGTGCTGTGCGTAGAGTTTCTTCTTTTGGTGCTCTTTCTTTGAGTGTTGCGCTTAGGGCTTTCTTTACTGATCGCACTAGTCTCTCCCAAGCTCCCCCCATGTGGGGACTCAGCGGTGGTATAAAGTGCCATTCGATGCCCTGGGTAGCTATTGCGTCAATCATTCTGGCGTCTTGACTTATTGACAGCAGGGCGTCCCTCATCTCGGTGTCAGCTCCGTGAAAATTTGTTCCGTTATCCGAGTACATGGCTGTGGGTTGTCCTCTGCGGGTGGTCATTCTTTGAAGGGCCATGATGGCCGAGTCGGCAGTCAGTGAAGCGGCTAGTTCTAGGTGAATGGCGCGCATTGAGAGGCACGTGAAGATGGCTCCGTATCGTTTTTCTCGATGCCTACCGACCGTGATAGCCATAGGGCCGAAATAGTCAAGCCCGCAGTGTGTGAATGGACGGACGTGATGCATCAGGCGGGGTGGTGGTAATGCGCCCATCAGAGGTGGAGTCGGTTTGCTGCGTCGTATGAAGCAAGTGGGGCAGACGTGCGTTATTTTCCTGATTGTTGTGCGTATTCGTATTATGAAGAAATGATTGCGTATTTCTGCAATTGTTTTCTCAGTACTAGGATGATCCGCCTTTTGTGGTAGTGACTGATTAGGAGCCGAGTGTAGGGTTCGTCGCCGTCCAGTATTATGGGGGTTCGGGCCACACTCTTTGTTCTTTCCAAGGCTCGTAGTCGGGTCCCCATTCGTAGAAGGTCGTCTGGTCCAAAGAAGGGGTTCAGCGAGTTGAGGCGACTGCCAGTAGGTAGTTTTTGACCTTGTCGGATGGTGTGTAGATCAGTTGTGAAAGCGTTTTCCTGGGACCTTTTGATCCATTTTTGTTCTGCTGCTTTTATCTCCTCGGCTAGTAGTGGGCCTTCTACTGGTTTGTTGGGCCCCATCTTGCATCGTCTGATAAAACGGAGGATCCAAGCTGTGGAGCGGATTAGCCGGTGCCATGAGGAGAACCGCTCTACTGATGGGAGTGCTTCGCCCTTGGTGGACACAAGGCCAACGTAGTGAGGTTTGACTTCTAGTGTTAGGTCGTCAGGCCTGTGGGCGGGTGCCCGTTCTTTCGGCCGTGCACCCTCCGGGGAAGTGAGAAAGGCTGGGCCGGTAAACCACCTTCCTTCTGGTGTTAGGTCTGGCACCTCTAAGTCTCGTGTTCCTATATCAGCTGGATTGAGTTTTGTGGGTACCCATTTCCAGTCGGGTATGTTGGTTAGTTCGTCTATTTCGCCCAATCGGTTTGCCACAAAGGTTGAGTAGGCGCGTGGGTCGGTGCGTAACCAGCATAGTACAGTTGTGGAGTCTGTCCAGAAGCAGGTGCGGGATATCAGGGCTTTGCTTTCCTTTTGGATCGTCTGGGCTAGTCTCGCTGCTATGAGGGCGGCTTGAAGCTCGAGGCGTGGAATGGAGAGAGGCTTCAGTGGTGCTACCTTGCATTTACTTGCAAGGAATGTTACTCGTAAGGATCCATTTATTTCTTCGGTGAAGTAGGCCACGGCACAGCAAGCTTGCTCCGATGCGTCGCAGAATAGGTGTAGAGTTACGTTGTTCTGTTTGTTTGAGAGGCAACGTCTCGGGATTGAGATGCTGTTTGTGTGCAGCAGGCTCAGCCAGTCTGTCCATCTCTGGGCGTGTTCGGGGGTAATGGGTTCGTCCCAGCCGACGCTTGAGCGCCACACTGCTTGCAGTAGCATCTTAGATCTGATGGTAAGGCAGGCAACGAAGCCGACTGGGTCAAAGATCTTCATTACTATGGATAATAGTTGCCGCTTGGTAGGTTGTGTGGCCGTGTCGGGGGAGATCGCCTCGCGAAATGAGTACAGGAAGCGGTCTGTGGTGGGGTCCCAGATCAAACCAAGCACTCGTTCTGTCTCTGGACCTCCACTGCTGATCTGTATCGCGGAGCTGGCACGGTCTTCTATGGGTACGCCAGCTAGGGCCACCGGGCTATTAGACGCCCAATTTGTCAAGTGGAACCCTCCTTTCGCGAGGAGGGCACTTACACTTTGGGCGAGTGTAGCAGCTTCATTGGGTGTGTCTGTTGCATCTAGGTAGTCGTCCATGTAGAACTTGGTGCGTACGGCTTTTGCGGCGGCCGGGTACTCGTGCTCGTATGTTTCGGCCACTTTATTTCGGACGAATTGGGCACTGCTTGGGGAGCAGGTGGCTCCGAACATCATTGATGACATTTGATAGGTGTCTGGTTCATGATGGGGTGATGTCCTCCACAGGAAAAGCTGGGACGGCTGGTCTTCTCGCCTTATTTTTATTTGCAGGAACATTTCTTTGATGTCTGCAGCAATGGCGATGTTTCCTTCCCGGAAGCGTATTATATTCCCCAGGAGGGAGGACAGCAGGTCAGGACCAGTAAGCAGCTGATCATTGAGGGAGGTTCCTCGGCATCGGCTTGCAGCATCGAATACCACTCTGATTTTTCCTGGCTTATTTGGGTTGATTACTGCGAAGTGAGGCAGGTACCATTTGCGAGGTGTGGTGGTGGAAGCTTCATGGCCTGATAGCTTCTTGGCATAGCCTTTGTTGAGAAGTTGACTTATTTTGTCATTGTAGGCCACTGCTAGATTTTTGTCTTTTGCTAGCTTTTTCTCCAGAGACAGAAGTCGCTTCAGCGCACACTGCCGATTGTCAGGTAGCGAGACTTCTGGATTGCGCCATAGTAGACCAGTTTCCCACTTCCCTATAGGAAGAGGACGGGTAGTTGCATTCATAAGTGCAATGGCCTGTTGTTCGCTTGCATTGACTCTGGTGGCTGATGTTACTCCGAGCGAGTCGATGGCGAAGTTGGTTTTTACTAGCTCCCTCAATTGTATGTCTGCGGCCGTTTCTGGTTGTAGTGCCAAAGTGGTAGTCGTGTTATTATCTCTGGGGTTGACTCCTCCGTGAGCGATCCATCCTAGTGCGGTGCGTGATGCTATTCGCGTAGTATCATTGCATTCACGAACTTCCCTTGACACAATTAGGTGAGCGTTGTCTTGGCCTATTAGCAGCTTCGGGACGACAGACCTTCCTTGGATCTGTTGCTCCGGCAGGTTGAGGTTGCTTATTGTGCTGGCAGAGATGTGGTATGTATTACTGTTGCCCGCACCTCGTATTTTTAGTCTCACTCGTTGGGAGAGATTGTCAGAGGTGCACATTCCTTTGGCACCGTGGATTCGCAGTCCGTGAACTGGGCCGTTTGCTCCGACTTGTATTGCGGTGTCAGTGTCAACAAGTGTTACTGTGGATCCTTCGTCCAGGAGAGCAAACACTGACACTTCTTCTTTGTTGGGAGCGCTTAATATTACTGGCGCAATTTTTAACAGTACTCTCTGTCCGGAGTCCTGGCGTCACAAGTTGACATTTTCCACGGTGCTTTTTCGTACGAACTCGGGATTATGTAGCAGGGGGTGGTGTGGGGATCGGCAATCCCCTACTTTGCACCATTGGTTTATTTTGCAGCTTCGTGAGTGGTGTTTTTCTAAGCACTTGCGGCATAACCTTCCCATGCGTACAGTTTCCCATCGAAGTTCAACATCTTTGGTTGCGAATTCTTTGCATTCGCGGGTTTTATGATCGCCACCACATTGGGCGCAGCTTTCGTCGGCTGTTTTTCTTTTTCGGCTTGGTCCAGGGTAGGTATGTGCCTCATTCATTTTGCGTTTCATCGGGGCGATCTTTTCTTTTGGGCCGTCCCCGATTTCTTCTTGATGTCCGGCATGTATTTGCTCATGGCTCGGTAGAAGTCGCATGCGATCACTATCTTCTTCCTCCTGGTACCCGGCATGTATTTGTTCACGGCGTGGTCGGGATCGTATGTGGTCCACCATCCCGCTGTTTGGAATTGCGTTTGATACCTCTTTCAGAAAGGCAGCGAGCTGGGTTATGGTGGCCGGGGCATGTTGTTTGCGGATCTCGATTAGCCATGCCAGCCACAGGGAACTCGGCATTTTGTCAGTGACGTCGTTCAGTAATGCAGGATTGGTGAGATAACCTTCGGTTTTCAAGATCCGGAGGGATGCCACCAGGTTTTGCACCGTCCCGGAGAAATCTGTAAGGTCCTCGAGTGATACCCTCGGTCGTGAGGTAAGGTAGCTTTTTAACCTTGTCTAGCATAAATTTTGCTATGGAGTTAGCGCTGCCGTATCGCTGCTCGAGGACGCTGATGATCTCTGGGACTTGCGCAGGATCCATTAGTAGGGGACCCACGGTATCTCGCGCCTTGCCTTTGAGGGCACGCTGCAGCCGGATGAGATTTTCGCTCGGAGTCAATTGGCAGGTGGCGGTGGATTGAGCGTACTGTGCCTTCCAGGTAGGCCACTCGAGGGGGTCTCCGGAGAAGGTAGGCAAATCTTTTGCTGTGGATTGCCTGGCGATTAGGGCTGCCATTCTTGAGTCATCTTCTAATGTGCGAGGGCTATCTTGCGTTCTGGAGGAGCGGAGCGCCTCTGCCATCACAGAGGCGATCTGGGCCAGTGGGTCGTTGCCGTGCTGCAACCATTCTCGGGTGTGCCGTGCTGTCTCGTTGGCTGTATGCGGTGGTGTAAACAATGGGGAATCCTGGCCGGAGGAGGCTGGCTGTTGCTGGTACCCCGTTGTATTGTAAAGTGGGCGCTCGGGTCCGAGATGGCTGTATTCGGCCGTAGGGATGTTCTTTGCAGGGCCCGTCAGTAGTGTGTAGCCTTGGGTGGCGGCATATCCAGTTGGATCGGTTACTGTAAATTCATTGGTAGGCTGACCGACTGGTGTGTGCATTTGAGTAGTTGCATATCTCGTTGCAAACTCTCCGGCTGGCCTTTTTACTTGAGTGGCATATCTCGTTGCGAACTCATTAGTAGAAGGGCCGGTCGGTGCGTGCACTTGAGTTGTTGCATATCTCGTTGCAAACTCTCCTGCTGGCTTGTTTACTTGAGTGGCATATCTCGTTGCGAACTCATTAGCAGAAGGGCCGGTTGGTGCGGGCACTTGAGTTGTTGCATATCTAGTTGCAAACTCTCCGGTTGACGGGCCGTCTGACGTGTGTACTTGAGTGGCATATCTCGTTGCGAACTCATTAGCAGAAGGGCCGGTTGGTGCGGGCACTTGAGTTGTTGCATATCTAGTTGCAAACTCTCCGGTTGACGGGCCGTCTGACGTGTGTACTTGAGTGGCATATCTCGTTGCGAACTCGTTAGTAAACGGGCCGGTTGGTGCCTGGACTTGAATTACTGCCTGACCGAGGTTGGCTCGCAGGGTCGGGCTGGTTGGTGCTGGCTCCTGGGCAGGTTGGCTGACTGCTTGGCGTGTCGCAGCGTTCAGGGCTGCGAGCAGATTGGCTGTCTGCTTGGCGTGACGTCTGTCCCGAATGCGCATCTCTTGGCGTAGTAATCGCAGGGAGTCTTCGGTTGATTCAGAAGTTGTTTCGCTGCTTTTACTGTTGGATTCGTGGAGGCTCTCGGAGACAGATTCTGGAGCAGGTCGGTCAAGCGTGATGAGATCAGAGTTCCTGGCTGAGCTCGCACTAGATAGATCGTGGACCTGGCGGGGTCCTCTAGATGGCGTCTCATCGGTGTCTACGGTGTGTGGGCCCGGGGTCCGTCGGGGCGCTACTGGCATATTTCGGCTTGTCCCCGGGGCGTCAGGTTTAGATTTAGACAGCGATGTATCAGAAGATGTCGGGGTCTTACGGCCACTGCGAAGAGACGGCATTTCCACTGGGTAAGACTGAAGGCGTGTTATGTGTAGATACGGCTCGAAGGACCAAATGTACTAGACGTTTTGTACACAAATTGCAAAAATAGGGAGCTGGACACAACTTGGCACCCCAATGTCCTTAACTTATGGATTTAATGATTCTAAGTTAAATTAGCAAAAACTGACTCTATAACTGTTGTAAAAAACACTTAAAAGACTTGCAGACTTTTGGAGACTTTTGGAGACTGTTGGGGTCAGGATAATGGGATACTGGGAGAAAGGTAGAACATAATTTAAACTGATTAAAAAACACTTTTAAAGTAGGTTAGAACTTGGAGACTTCAGTTTCTTGGAGACTTGTGACTTCTTGGCTGGTAGTTTTTGAACTGATTTCCTACCGGTTTGCCGTTTGTTTTATAGGGCAAATCCGGGTTGGACTTTTGGAACACAGAACCTCCCTGTTTCTGAAGGGTGCTTGCGTTTACGTATTTTTCCCAATCGCTATGATTTTCGAGCAGATGTGTTAAAAATCTGTGTGATAACCTTTGCCAAGACAGTCCTGTTCCAATAAACCGAAGTCTCACATAATTTTTATTGTTTCAACAAGAAAAGGTACAAGTTTACAAATGTGATACAAAATACAATATCTAGAAGTAAATATTTTCTTAAAGTGCAATAATCACTGGTAGACGACAGTTTTTGAGGTGTTATTGTAGTATATACCTATTTTTAGGTGATTATATATATTTCTTGATTCAAATTATTCCCGATTTCCCGAAATTTAGCTCCGAGTTTTTCGGAATGTAAATTGGCTGTCGTAAATATTTACGATTCAAACATTTCCTTTGTTCAGCATTGACCAATGGCGCCGCGTCTGGTAGCAGGGTGGGGATAACGTAAATACTCAATCATTTCCTTGATTTTGATCATTGCTGTCTGGGGTCCCTGGTGGAAGTATTACGTGGTTATTCAGATGTGTTTTCGAGTCCAATGATGCTGCAGCATGTATTTATTATCAATTGCGTTTATGTTTTCAATTGATAAGTTAATTGTAGAATGTAATAGCATTGTAGACATCATTCCAAATGCACAATGTTTCGTTGGCCAATGAGAGCACTTGCTTTGTTTCGTAGGTTATTGGAAGGGGTAACGCGCAGCTGCACGGTATTATGTGGAAGCGTAAATTCCATTCTTGAATTCTCAGGGTTGTCATACGCTCTCGTCGACACGTTCGATACAATAACATTGTTATCGAAACATGTAGATATTGTTTATAATATAGTGGTTTATACAAAGTGATCTGTTATTCATTATAATTATGATAAACTAATGTTTAAGACAAGATTTTTATGCATAGCACAAAGGGTAACAATTATTATAAGGAATAATTATTAGCCTGAAACACCCATCTAGATTGAAAAAATCTCCCGAGAAAATGTAACAAACAGTAATTGTTGAATGAAACACTAGTATATATTGAATAATTTGGCGGGTATAATTTGACGGGGTTCAAGCCCCGTCGGCGGCATGTATCTTTTCTCGGGAGATTTTTTCAATGTAGATGAGTGTTTCAGGCTAATGATTATTGCTTATAATAATTTGAATAAATATTAGTTTTGTTGTTATGTAATTACTAGTGAGTTGACATGAGATTGAACTGAAGTTCGAATTCACGATGGATCTTGCTTTTATATCCGTACCAATGGGTAGCCCCACATTTAAAAAAGGCTTCGAATGGTCCACAATATTCCACAACATACGAGAATGTTCCGAAATGTTCCACAATGATCTGGGATGTTCCGGGATGTTCCTGAACGTTCAAGACTATTCCCAAACATTTCAGAATATTTCGGGATGTTCCGAAATGTTGTGGAATGCTCTCGAATATTCTGGACTCCTTTAAAATTTTTAGAGGGCAAAACTTCCAACCCTTATATCTTCAAAAGCACACACTTCAGGTATAAACGGGAACCTTCTTCATGGATGGGATATAGGGCTACCACACTATATAACTCTCTCGATCATACCGGGACTCGTTTCTGAGTTTTAATGGAAATCATACTTTTTACACTTTTAAAATATATTTTGATTAATTTTACTTTGTCATTATAATATATAACTATATTATTCTTATTTCTCATACAATGATAACAAGGGCATTTGCCTTGTTTAGGGTATTTCAATAATCTTATAATATACTAGCTGGGTTACCCGGCTTCGCTCAGGACAATAAGATGGTGTTCTGGAATGTTGCACAATGATGTTCCCGATTCCCTATTCCTGATCATTCCACGACATACTCCGCCACTCTTTCCACAACTTTCTACAGCTCTATGGAACCTTCTAGAACTTTCCGGAAGACTGTTCTAGAAATTTCAAGAGGGCGAAACTTTCAGCCCTCATATCTCTAAAAGCACGCCCTTTAGGTAAAAACGGATATCCTTATTCCCTAGGGGGGATAGAGATCTACCACACCATATAACTCCCTTGATCAAACCAGTACTCGTTTCTGAGTTTTTGCGAGCTGCACGTTTTTTTGGACTTTCTTTTATAATATATGCCATATTCAAATAAATAAAATGTTACTCCTTACATGTCCTTTCCCGTGCGTTCCCCTCCAGCGTTCTACTTCCACCTTCCCCACCACCGCTCTTCCGCTCCGCCGTACCGCCAACCCCCCTGGCACTGCATTTCTTGACTCCTCTCCCGCCCGGCCCGTAGCCGAAACATTTTTCTAATACTAACAATTTTAAACTCGTGATATCTTTCCCGATAAATATCCGAATTAAAAAATTCAAAAAGTTAAACGAAGGTATTAAAGCTGTCTTGAATATGAAGTAATTTATTTTGATAAGGATTAAAACCAAGATACAAATAAAGAGCCTTTTCAAGCGGCGGCATTTAAATTAAATTTTAAAAATAAAGAATACTTATTGTGGCATAACCATAATAGTTAGACATATGCTGTTGTGACTTTTTTTGTAAATAATGATGTGTTCTATAAAGTCGTAGTACATTATTTTATTCTATCATCAATAGTTTTCGCAGCGCACGCGATTTAAATAATATTTTAGGTAATTTTTTTACACCCTGGGTTACATTATTGAAGTTTTAGTAAGAATGCCTATTTAAAAAAAAATATATATAATAAAGCCTATGTCACCCAGGGATAGTGTAGCTTCCCAACAGCGAAAGAATTTTTCAAACCGGTTCAGTAGTTTCGGAGCCTATTCGATGCAAACAAACACACAAACAAACAAACAAACAAATATTACCGCTTTATATAGTGTATAGTAGAGTATAGTAGAAGTAGATAAATGAATGCCTCTTTGTTTATCCCTTATGCGTTCCTAAACCATTCATCCGATTACGATGAAATTTTGATAATTTTACAAGCGACATATATAAACAGTTTTAAAAGTAGGACAGTATTTTTATAAATATATTTAATTTTAACTGGTGACATAAAACAAACATGTATCTAAAAAAATGTGTTAAATTTTTTTTTGCACGTGTTATGTGCACGGGTGAATTGAAAATCCCTCGAGTTCTGCCAATAAAACGCATGCCGGGAACTTGCTAGTAAATAATAAATAAATGATACATTTTTGAATCAATACAATTTTTAATTTTTTTACTATTCTTCAAGTGATTTACAAAAACTTGTTACTTTGTATCAACATATTGTGTAAGTGAACATAAATGTTTCGAGACGATAATTATTTTTAAATTCAATTTAAGCCATGGATCAATTAGACCAATTCAAAATTGAAGCCTTGATGAAGGTAAATCAGATCAAAGAAGGCTTGACCTTAAGATTTGGCTTAGTTCGAGTACAAATAATAACGAAGGCTTGATTATCCTTTAAGATTAAGAAGTCAACGCTTGTTGTGCTTGTCGAAATTTTGATAGATTAAAAAGTAGTAGATTAGGATATTATGTATTTGTTTTATTTTACGCTCAGAGTGCTTTTACATAAATATGGGTAGGTAACTTTAATGCGAGAAAGAAATAATAATAAACAAAAATTTTAACAAAACAAAAAACGACTTAAAAAAATGCACTAAAAAGTTAAACAATAATTTCGTACGACTGTTATTTTTGGAGTCGGTGTCAGCCAAGGTAACTACATACATAGGTAGTTATAGGTGAGATGTGGAGATCTTGACTGACACCAACTCCAAAAATAACAATCGTACGAAATTATTTTTTTACTTTTTAGTGCATTTTTTGAATTCGTTTTTTGTTTTGTTAAAATTTTTATTTATTTTTTGATTTTTAGTGACAAGCGTGCGTAAAGCAGTTTTACTTCAAAAAAAGAATCATCGAAATCTGTTAGCGTAATATTGAGTTATTCGTCCATTTGTCGCGCACATGATATTGCAAATAACTTTAACTTTAACTTTAGGGCATATATGGTTTTATCATGGACCACATTGTCAAAACTAAACCAAATTAAAGTGGGACCACACATGAAGCTCCAGCTTTCTAATAAAAAAAGAATCATCAATATCGGTTCACAAAATCGAAAGTTCTGAGGTAACAAACATAAAAAAAAAAAAAAAAAAAAAAAAAAAAACGTCGAATTGATAACCTCCTCCTTTTCGAAGTCGTTGTGTTGTGCTGGTCGAAATTTTGATAAATTAGTTTGAGAATATGTGATCTAGACAGAGCGAGTGAACCATAAAATTAATACCGAAATCAAAGTATTATTTTAAGAAGAGGTGTATAAAAAATAACGTGCATTATCTCGTAGTCAAAAAAATCGGAAGAAGCTTTTACCTTATGTTAATTAAACACTTAGCACATTTGTCTTCCACCACGTTCATCCCAACCCTCAATAGACAAATAATTGTGAAGATCATTTTTCAAAAACGAATTTAAGGCAGTTACAAATAACTATATATCAACTACAAGATATTAAAAAACCTTAAAAATAGCTTCGGCTTATCGATTAAAGTAACAATTGATTAAAAATCTTTACAAATACGTCCCGCAATAAAGTACAACAACAATTTTGTCACAAAATGTTTCGCGTACGTTTTTAGAAGCTTATACCTACAACAAGTTTACATAAAAATGGGGGGTAGTGTTATGAAATTACTGTTAGGTGGTGTTGTTTTTAGATTGAGATCAGACATGAGAGGGCTAATCGATTGCATTATATATCGATATTGTGCAAGCATAAAATAAACGTATCACTTACTTACCGCACGTTTCTCAAACTTATAACTGCGAACATTTTAATCAAGTTCTCAAGTTTGATCGTTAAACTTTCACAACGACCATTATAACCTCTAACTTAGAGCAGTTTGCACCACAACTCAAGTATTAAGTAAGGTGTGTTTCACTTAACGTGTAAAAGCGTGGTGCATTAAACCGCCCACACACTTCCACATCTGTCGTTCAACTTGTTCATTAAATAAAATTTTAACAAGAGAATTCATTTTATAGACATTTTCATGCTGCTTCACAAAAAGACACGTTACATTTTCGTTATATTAAAACGACGAAAGGATGTTGTATTAAACCCCCCTAATCCTTGCATATCAGACGTGTAACTTATGAAATAAAATTTCTACGCATTCATTTTATTAACATTTTTTTATTGTCTCACCAAAGAAATATCATATATTTGTAATAAAATTATAAAATAGTAATTAAAACGTTCGCGATGAGCGAAAGGTTTGCTTAAATATTAACGAATTACTCGCCACTCGTTTAAACTACTAGCCTAGTCCGAACAAGCACTTAAAGAGCCGTTCACACACGGCATTTATTTTAATCGAGTAGAGAGTATATTAGTAACTAAACGCGTCCGAACACCACAAATAGTAGAGTGGGTTAGTCAGCTCTTTAGTAGATTCAATCCATTATGTTATTTTTTTCGGCGAGTAGCGACCCCCATCACGCATCCCTGCGCACTGATGTGCACTAACCCGTCATTTTAGCAGAGTTCATTTGAAGACGCGAAGATGCTACTCTAAAATTATTTATTTATGCTGCTATTAACCTCTTTGTCCATAGTTTATTTATTTTCATCTTACTTATTTATTCTTCCACCTCTTCTAAAATAAGCATTAAAATCAGCTTAATTAGCGTATTTACTTTGCTGTGCCTTAGCCGAAGATCTGTACTTCGCCGTCATCTTGCAATAGGCAGCGGGCACTAATGTATTCTACTAGAAAGTAATGTAAAGCAAGTATACTCGCTACTTGACTTACTATTTGTTCAATGCGAACAAGCCATTAGAGACGGAAGGGGAGTAATTTTAAAAAAATTGGGAGGCGGGTATGGGTAACCCCACCCCCCCCCGTGAACCATTTATTGGATAACCATCACCACCGCCATGGGTCGCCCTAAGTAGTTCGCTACGTTTGGTGAGCAGAGGATCCCGGGTTCATGGGGGTGAGGTTTGTCCAGGTCTCGGTGGCGGATGCGTCTGCCCACCTGCAGCGTGGTGGTCTAAATCGACAGAGACTGGTTGAGGGAGGTCTTTTGACATTCCGGCCGGACTTTCTAGACCCATCGCCTTGCACCGCAGTTGGAGGGATGGATAAATACGTCCGTCACTCCTGGACACATTGCGCCCCAGATTCCTACCCATCCCTCATACCTTTTTCTTTCACAGAACTTCCTATCTTTCCCTTCATTAAAAAGGCCCTCCATACAGCATCCCCTAAGATGATATAGGCCTGAGGGACATTATTTTCCTCAGAGCCTTACGTGTGGAGCTAAGTAAAAAATAGTTATAACAGGAACAAATTTAGCAGTCACTTAATTTTTTTTATTTTTATAATGATAACATTTTAACTCTTCATAGCTTCTAAGATTTAAAATGTATCTAAATAAATACCATTAATATTACAGTGTAACAACTCAATTCCTTTATTACAATCAAAAGTATGGTTCGCCTCCAATAATACCTCATATTATGTTCCTCATTTCATTTTCTTAGAAATTAAAAAAAGTGTAAAGATTAAATATTATCATAAATCAAAAAAAAGTGTTGGTTATCCAATTAATGGTTCCCCGGGCGGCGGTACCCATACCCGCCTCCCAAATTGAAAAGTATAGGATGGATACTTTTTAAAAATATTTTATTATTATCGACATTTTCCTAAATTTGTTTTTATTGTTATTGAGTTGACTTGTATTGAAGGTTTTTATGGTCTATCGCTCACTTGGCTGCTTCAAATTCTATTCTTACATTAAGAGGAAACCGGGCAGCGTTTTGTCAATACAAATGTATTCTTCAATTTCCTCACTGGATTTGGACACTACCGCAAATATTTTTTTATTATAATATAGATATCGACCACTAGCGCGTCGGTATGTTTTGCTTTTCTTGATAAGTTACTTCTTATAGGAGTTGAACTCTCCAAATATCATTAAAATTGTTTGGTGGTAACGCCATCAACAAACGTTCAGTATTCAAACTAAACAATGTATTAAAAAAATAAAATGTACAGACATAGAGTAAGTGGGTAAAGTTTTAAAGACGAAAAAAGGCATATTTTCATAATTTTTTTTCGGAGATATAAATAATATTGGTTATTTTTTTTATGTACACGTTATAGTATAAAATCTTCAATATCCTTGAAATTTTTTTGAATAAAAAATATTAATAAAAATAAGTCCGTGAGAGCAAATCTCCGGAGGAGCCTCGAAAAACCGCTGTTATGCGGTGAACACCATAACTCGTTACCTGATCGTTTGAAACAAAAAAGTCTAAATGATTTTAAAAGGTTTGTTTTTCTAGGTAGTCAGAGGGAATTTTTTTTTGGGCTTTTTTTTGGGAGCAAGTTTGAACTTTTTTTTTTTAAAGTGAAAAACGTGATTTTCGCTAAAAAAATCGGTGAATATTTTATAATATAATGGAAAAAAATGGTAAAAAAACTCCCTGTGATACTACCTCTTGATTTATGTGTATAAATAGTGTACAAAATTTCAAAAGGATCGGTCTAGTATATTTTGAGTTACGATGTTCACGAACTTCAAAGTTTTTATACATATAGGTACTTACTAGAAATATACTTGAATCGAGCATGAGGGCCGATAGCTTGAAACGCTGTATCTTCGTTAGTTTTGCTCCGATTTACTTGAAATTTTGATCCAATACTCTAGAAAAGTCGTACATTCTGAAAAAATGCAGTTTTAAAGCCTAACCCCCCCCTTAATATTTATTTATTTATTTATTACACGCCCTGATGGGCTTTAACATTATAGTTTATAAGTTGAGTATAAAAACAATGAAGAAAATATAATACAATGAGAAAAGAAAATACGTAATGCAATATAAAAACAAAACCACATAATAAAATAAAAAGTACATATGTAAAAATGATAAGAAGTCTCACATTCAATATAAACAAAAAACTGCAGAAATTATGTAAATATATTTGTGTCTAGAAGAATAAAAGTGATACATTATGCAACATTTATACTGATTGGTTTTAAGATGAAGTATATCACCTAGATTGGAATATTTATTTCCGAGACTGTGAAGTCTAGGAAACGGAAAATTTTGATAAGCTAGTGTCCTGGTATTATTGAAGTAAAAGGGTAATAAATGTCGACATGATTTTTTGGGTACATGGATATTGATAAATTGAAGTAATTCTGGACAGTCAATTTTGTAATGCAGTATTTTATGTAACAGTATTAAATCTGTGATTATTCTTCTTTCTGAAAGTTTCAACAGAGAAAATTTATCGAGGAGGTAATTATAATCAATGTTTAGTATAGGAATACGCAATTTATAGTTTATGAACCTTAGAAACTTCCGTTGTATCTTTTCAATGTTGTCTGAATGAATATTGAAAAAGGGAGACCATAACGTAGAGTTGGCACCTGACAATGGTTTTATATAACATAATAAATGTGCCTAAATCATTAAAATCTTTTGCAGCTCTTAAAACAAAGCCAAGAGTCTTTAGGGATTTGTTGATAATATTATTAATATAACATACAAAGGTGAGTTTACTGTCGAACATAATGCCTAGATCCATAATTTCATTAACACAATTTAAATTTTCATCATTTAATGAATACTGAAAAAATATAGGATTATTTATTTTGGAAAAATGAATGAACTGACATTTATTTATGTTTAATGCTAGTTTGTTGATAGAGCACCATTCAAAAAGATATGTCAAATTAGTTTGAAGTGTAATACAATCATTAATGTGGTTGATATCTTTATATAGTTTCATGTCATCAGCAAACAGTAGCACGTTTATGTTTGTGAATATATCAACAATATCATTTATAAATATAATGAACAAAATGGGCCCTAAATGGGAGCCTTGCGGCACTCCACTTGTTGCTATAAATTTGTACGAATGTGTGCCATTTATTTTCACACAAAGACTTCTTTTGGACAAATAACTAACAAACCAAATCAATAAGCTACCATAAACTCCAAGTGTCGCCAATTTATTGATTAATATTTTGTGACACACCTTGTCAAAGGCCTTGCTAAAGTCCGTATATATTGAGTCAACCTGGCACCTGTTTGCTAAAGATTTAGATATGAAGTTTTTGTAAATTAGTAAATTGGTTAGTGTAGATTTATTTGAACAAAAGCCATGTTGGTAGGGTGTTATAATTTTTTTTATATTTGTAGATATTTTATGGAGTTCAATTTTTTCAAAAAGCTTGGGAATCGATGATTGGATACATATTGGCCCATAATTTGTTACGTCCGTTTTGTCCCCTTTTTTAAAAATGGGTGTTAGAAAACTGTGTTTCCATGTATCAGGGAAACTGCCTGTCTCTAGTGACTGGTTAAAAATTAGAAAAAGAGGAACAGTTATGCCATTTAAGCATTCTTTAATTAACACTGGTGGAATATTATCAGGTCCTGCATTTTTTCTAGCATCTAACAAATTTACATGGTTTATGATATCATTAATTTCTATGCGTATTTCAGATATATCCAGGCTAAAATTCGATGAGAATTTTGGAATTTCGTTGCTAGGTATATCCTCTTCATACTACAGACTTAAAATAATCGGCAAATAGATTTGCAATGTTTTCATCATTCCATCCAATTTTTCCATTGAAATTCATAGTAGTTGGAATACCCAAGTTATTCTTTTTTTGAGGGTTAGTATAATTCCAAAAGTGTTTTATATTTACACGAATATCAGTTTCAATTTTGTCGATGTAATTTTTATAGCACAGTTTTGAGATTTTACAACACTCTTTTCTTAACAATTGAAATTCATTGTAATCACTCGACAGTCTGGACCATTTGTAATTTTTATGAGCTATTTTCTTACGATATGTTAAAGTGATCAATTCGGGACTAAACCAGTTTGGAAAATGAGAAATTCTATTATGTCGAAGAGGCACAAAATTTGCAATAGCATCATTTAGAATAGCATAAAATTTATTTACATTATCGTTAATATCTGTATTTTCCACAAAGGACCAGTCTGTTGTATTTAAGCAATCAGAAATTTTTTTTAAATTTGCTTTAGAGAAGTTATAAGATGGCTTGATATTTTTGAGATAAGTGTTGTTAACAAAGGGAATAACTATATCCAGAGGAGGATGGTAAACGTCCACAGGTAATAGTTCTTCTAAAGATTTACACACGTTAGCCGTGGGCTCACTACAAAAAACTAGATCAAGAATGCGACTATTTATATTAGTGACAGTGTTTAGTTGTGGGATTGATACATAATTCGACATACCCAGAATCTCTCTCTCACTAAGATTGGCAGTTGACATATTAATACCAGACAATTCAGGGTCATCATGGTTCCAAGATATATTTGGCAAGTTATAGTCACCCACTAAAACAAGTTTGGCACTGGGATATTTAAACCTTAAAAATTCCACATCCTCTACATGATTCATATACAGCCGTGTATCGGAGGATAGCGGTATATATATGCATCCAATTATTAATTTGACAGCATTTTTATTTTTAAGCAACACGAATATTTGTTCAACGTCACTATTTTTGTTTTTGAGCACTTTTGACGGAATACGTTGGTGGACAGCAATCAGGACTCCGCCCCCTCTTGTATTGGAGCTGGTGTTTGGACTACGGTTAACTCGGTAGATGTGGTAATCGGGCAATCCAAGTTCCGCTGAGAAAATCGATGGTGTTAACCAGGTTTCCGTTAACATGATGACATCGTGTGAGAGAGTCGGGGCACTTATTCTGAATTCTATCATTCATGTCAACTGTCATTTGTATGCAGGGCCTCTGGAGTTAAAGGCACAAAGAACATTTCTGCATATTAGTTTTTTTTGGCACTTAGATTCCATTTTGCGAATAAAGTTACATGTTATTTATTTTGCTCGTGCGGGACTTGTGTTGCTTCACAAACCTGTTGTTATCATTTCAACGTGTATTGACAATTTAAACCTTTATCACTCTCGTGGGCCACATCACCCCATGTCGTTATATTTTTATTTCTCGCGTTTTGCGACCCTTCCTGCGGCGTGCAATAAAAAGATAACGTGGCGCGATCTTCGTTAAAGTAAAACACGTGGACCCATAATGTACACGTGTATACGTGAAACACTGAATAGATAAACCGGTAGAAATGTGTGCGGTGGGCGTATCCGCGTGTCCGAAGTAAGCTCAAATTTGCCCGACTGGATCAAATATTTTAAGATATCGATTTCTTATTTATTTGGCCTGTCAGAGATCTAGAAGTCAAAAGGTTTTTGACGTAAAACTTCTTTACGCACGCTTGACTTGGGGAGTAAGCTGGTGAATGCGCGACGAGAGCGTTACGAAAAGCGTGATCGGGCCAGGCTAACGGAAGTTGAGAGGGAGATATAAGTTAGTGAAGACAGAAAGAGAGAGAGTTACGTTTCATATATTACTGTAAGGGCAAGAGAGAGAGGTGCGAGCACACATTTTATTTCTCTCTTTTTATATCATAGCCAGTTACGTTTTTTTATATCTAAGACACAGTGCAAGCCTATTGTCTGTAACACACTGTATGAGCAAGAGAGAGCAGTGCGCGCGCACATTTTCTTTCTCTCTTCTTTAATAAGTTAGTGAAGTTTTACTTCAGTCGTGTGGTCTAAAGCACACTCGTTTTTTTTACATTAGCCCCACACGGGAGGCCCCGAGAAAAATGATTTCCCTCAGGGCCTATGTCATCTTAGAGGATGCTGTGAGGTGGTTTTTTTAAGGAAATGGAGGAGATAAAGTTTTGGGAAGGAAATAGGTACAAGGGGTGGGTAGGAATCTGGGGCTTGGTATGTCAAGTATTGACGGACATATGAATCCATCCCTCCAACTGCGGTGCAAGGCGATGGATCGAGAGATACTGGCTGGAGGATAAAAGATCTCCCTGAACCAGTCTCTCTCGATCCTGCCCACCACGCAGCAGGTGGGCAGACGTATCGGCCACCAAGTCCTGGACACCTTGTATAGGTGACAATGGTTCTCTTTCTTATGAGCGCTTTTATGATTACCATGACGATCCACGATTACGGTACCGTGACGGCACGAAAAAGACAATAAACATATGTTCCTTATCACAATAATGCTGCATCTCTTTCAAAAGATGAGATACACAATGTACGTAGGCCTGTTTCCTCCAAAGGAAAAAATAATCTTTTTCTTGTAAATCTTTCACACACCGCACCGTGACGTCTCCGTAGACCCCTAAAATACAAAACAATAGCCGTGACGATAATTTTGAAAGTATGGAATATAGTTATAAGGATAATATTGAAGTGTTAGTGAATTCCAAAAATTAAAAAAAACATCAAACTTCAATGCGCTAATGGTTTTGTTTTTGTTCTTAAACATATAATGCTGCAGTTCTTTCTTACATACTAAATGACAACAGTCGATGAGACAAACGATGGACGTACGCATTCTCTCAAAGGAAACATGCAATAATTATCATAAATCTCCCTCGTACGTATAAAGAAGATGAAACGCAATTCCCATCGCCTTAGCTGAGCCGTAATAAGATTTTTTTTTTCTGCAAAGAAAAAAAAATAGTACTTTGCAGGAAACAGACACACGTATATCGTGTGTCTCATTTTTTCTTCTCACTATTATTTAATGCGTAAGAAAGATATGCAACATTATAAGCTATAAGGAACGTATGTTTACTGCCTTTTTTGGCGTCACTGTACCATTAACGTGGGTATAGATCTCGTTTCTAAGGTTTTACTATTCAGTACTGGGAACTCACTGTTGGGTATAATTAAAAACACGTTCATTTGAGGGTAGAGTTTAAAATGGAAGGTATGTTATGTTTTCATTTTAGAATGGTACTTAAAGATAAGAGTCTTGTAAAATAATATTTCACGTTTTCCATGGCCTACTTGTTTAATTGAATAAATGGATTTATCAAATGATGAGTATGGTATTCCTGAATGCATTCAGATCTGAAAACAGTCTGGGTTATTAACGATTTCGCACTTTAAAAAAACCTCTATAAAAAATTCTATATTTATTTTAATTTATTTATTAAAATACCCAAAGGGCTTTTACATATAAAGCAGTACATTATTTTTTTCTACATACTAAGAAAATAAAGTGTTGACAAAATACAGGTAATATAAAAAACTAATATAAGAATTTAATATAAGAAAAAAAAAATATACGACGTAGCTCAGTGGACAGAGCGTTTGACAGGAAATCAGATGGAGTCCCGTCGGTGGCATGTATCTTTTCTCGGAAGATTTTTTCAATAAGTCGTCCGTACGTGGCTTCACCACAGCTTGAAAATGACCTTACAAGTCGAAACAGCTTTAACTAAAATACATCCTAAAATATTTGCAGAGCTCGATAATAACATTATCAAATTTAGTTTAAATTAAATTTCTAAAAGTTAATAATTATTGCTTATAATAATTGTTCCTCATCAATGTTCAAGTATTTATTAACTTTCTTGTGTTCTTTCGCCCTGTGGAAATTATACTTCCATAAATGTGTAAACACAGCAGCTATATTTGGGTTAAAGCTTTTAACGTCACATGAACAGGGGAAGCAATTAAAATACGTTTCCTAGAGGGTTAATTTATTGTATAATTGATTTTGTGCTCCTACCAGTGAAATTAATCTGCCAATACAAGTGGTTATTTTCATTTTAATATTCTTTATAAGCACAGGTAAGTACATAAAAAACATTAATGGCAATGTTTCTAACGGTATTTACCCATTACAATATTCATTTATTGAGAGGGGAGTCTGGTCCAGCCGATCCCAAAAATCTTCATATACATGTTGGAGAATACACTCCAAAGTTACAGGTTCACGCGCATTCTACATTCAAACTAAAACGATTTTTGAAGTAAAACTTATTTACGCACGCTTGACTTGGGGTGTAAGCTGGTAAATGCGTGACGAGAGCGTTACGAAAAGTGTGTTCGGGCGAGGCGAACGGAAGTTGAGAAGGAGATATAAGTTATTAAAGATAGACAGAGAGAGAGTTACTGTAGGGGCAAGAGAAAGAGGTTCAAGCACACATTTTCTTTCTCTATTTCTCTCATAGCCAGTTACGTTTCGTATATCTAAGACACAGTGCAAGCCTATTGTCTGTATCACACTGTAGGAACAAGAGAGAGCAGTGCGCGCGCAGATTTTCTTTCTTTCTTCTTTTATAAGTTGGTGAATTTTTACTTTAGTCGTGTGGTCTAAAGCACACTATTTTTTATAAATTTCAAGTTTCTAATGATTTCCAAAGACTCCAGGATTCCAGCCGATTTGGTCGGATCTTCTTCGTCGGATATGTTTAAAAATAAATAACGAATAAATTTTAAAATCTCGCCTGAACCAGACTCTCACTTACCAGTAATACCTAAGAATTCGGAATCTGCTCTTTCATAAATGGTTGGGAAAGAACACTGTTTGCAAAGTAATGCTTAAAAAATTTTAACAAAACAAAAAACGACTTAAAAAAATGCACTAAAAAGTAAAAAAATAATTTCGTACGATTGTTATATAATTTCATAGATGTAGAGATCTCACATATGTATGTAGTTACCTTGGCTGACACCGACTCCAAAAATAACAATCGTACGAAATTATTTTTTTTACTTTTTAGCAGAGGCGGCTCTAGGGGTCTAGAAGTGGGAGGTCAATCGAAAAAAAATTATCAGAGTTAAGTACTGTTAATGCGTAGGGAATATTATAAAAAAAATGCCAGTACTCACCTATTCCGAAGCCGGTAGCACAATATGGTTTTATTTAATGTTATTTATTTTATTCACAATTAACTTTAAACTTTAGTGTACATGTTATTAATTAATGTTTTTGACATCGTTTGAGCTCTTATTACTGTGATGAAATGGAATTCCCCTATAATTGAAAAAAATTACAAGAATCTATGTACCGAGATAAAAGCGTTTGATAGGTACTGTGGATTCTAATAGTAAAAAATAATAAAAAAGCACTCTAACATTTCTTGTATATTAAATCGATCCTCCTTTCTTTGGCTTCAGCGAAATGATCAATGACACGGCTGTAGAAATTATCTATTTTAGAAATATATTTTTTTCGATGCTAAGCATTGCAAGTGAGCTTAATCTGTCTTGACTCATTGTATTTCTTAAAAATGTTTTAATACGTTTAAGAGTTGAAAAACATCTTTCACTTTCAACTGTAGTCATTGGGATCACACAAATAAATTGCAGTACTTTTATTGTTTCTGAAAATATTTCCTGGAAATTATTGGTCAACAAAAAATTTAAAAGTGATGCAGCACTGTTAGCATGGTGTAGGTCATCACGTTGGTAAAACACTATAAAAGGGGTCTCCACACGGTGCTGCCGCAGTACCAACTGCCGCAGAACTGTAGTCAAAAGCGCCAGCCGTATTGTTATTATAATAACAATACGGCTGGCGCTTTTGACTACAGTCAACTAAAGTTCTGCGGCAGTTGGTGCTGCGGCAGCACCGTGTGGAGACCGTCTAACTCATTTTTTAACTTCGATGAATCAATTTCATCAAAGTCATCCAATAACTTTAGTTGTGCTGTTGGAAAACAGTTATTATATCCAGCAAAATTATCTTTATTAAATAAATTCGATAAAATGAGATGATCGCCATATTTAAATCTATTTTGCATTTCCACTAAAATAGTGTCACAAACTTCTATCGCTACCAAATGACTATTTTCATCTGTGCGCCTTTTCTTACATAAGCCTTCTGGGGAACTGATTGAATCTGCAGGGTTGGAACTCAATTCTGCTCGTATGCCCAAAATATGATGTTGAAATTCACCAATATGTTTTTGTATTAATATTGCATCCAAATTTCTTTGTTGCATTTGCTTAAATAAAATTTCACAGTGAGGCATTATTTTATTGAAGAATGTTAACCAATAAATAAAAACATTTTTTTCTAGGTTATTTATCAAATTTTGTGCTTGACTTAACGTATTTTGATCATTTTCCTTTTCCAAAATTAAATTTAAACATTTTAATATATCAGATTGGAATGTAAATACAGTAATTATGCATTTGGCATTAAAGCACCACCTAGTTGGAGCTGCCTTTGGCAGACGACCTTTAACGGTTTCATCTAAATATTGCATTCGCTTTGGAGATCTAGAAAAAAATACGGAAAATGATTGAACGGTCGCAAAAAAAACTTATACGCCCGTCGTTATGGTACACGCTTTTTGCAAAATTAGATTTAGTTGGTGAGCATAGCAATGAATGTAGTGAGCACGGGGGAAAGTTTCTTTGATTTTAACTTGAACACCTCCAGTTTTTCCAGATAAAACGGCCGCCCCGTCGTAACACTGCGCTATCAGCTGTCGCGGTTGAACGTCTAGGATTCTCAACTGGCTCAATATTTCATTTGTTAATCCAACGGCAGTGCAAGCCTCTGGATTAACAAATTTCCAAAAACGTTCACACACGACATTATCTTTTAGATATCTGATCACAAATACCATTTGGGTTTTAGTGGAGCTGTCAGTTGTCTCATCCACCTGAATTGCAACGTACTCAGATTTCTGGATATCTAGTTTAATTTCTTCCTGAGATACTGCTAAAATTGAGTCCAACAGATCATTTTGAATCGTCTTAGATAAACCTTTAAAACTCGAAGACCTTTCTAAATGTTGTTTTAATACGATGTCTATTTCCTGAATAAAGTTAATCAAGCCACGAAATATACCCGGATTATCTGACTCTTTTGTCTCATCGTGACCCCTTAATGCCAGTTCGAAAGAACCACAAAACTGTATGCATTTCAAAATTTTTGTTAAAATATATCTATTTTTATCCACTTTTTCATTATGGTCCACGAGTGCTTTACGATACGCACTATCTAATTGAATCCGAATATCAATGGTTCCTAACAAAACAAAGCTCATTGAATTATTAATATGCAATGTAGAATTAGAATGCTTTTTTATTTTTTCTTTCAAGTGTTTCAAATCATTAACACCTGTACGTGTCCATTGGGTATCACTTGAATCAAATAGTAAACAATTAAAACAAAAGTAAACGTTTCTTATCTGGCAGCCGCAAATCCACTCACAGAAATTATAACTCTTCAAATTAAAGTAACGATTAATATCTTTATTTTTATTTTTGGTAACAGAAACTATTTGCATTTCAGGTTTTGGTCGGCCGAGACACTTTATTTGAATACGTTTTTCATGGTTCAATGAATTATCCGATATGTCTTTCAATATATTATCTACAGAATTAGACATTTTAATTTATTCAATGCAAATCGCGTCAACGTCAACAATGAAACGTGCTTTCTGCTGACTAATGAATCCAAGATGGCCTTGCCCTTTGCCCTTGTTTCAAACTAATAAATCACACAAAAACTGACATTTTTTGACATCTCCCTCTGATATCTTAATAAACTTATCTTCTGTTTCACCGCGGACATGTCCCCAGTTCCTAATAAAAAATATTTGGTATTATTCTAGGCATATGTCAGACATTATCGTGTTTACTCTTTTGTCTGTATTACAAAGAAAGAGAAAGTAGACCGTTCTGGGTCAAATTTTGAACTAACCTCACGGTGAAAAAAAAAATTGCTTCTTAATTGGGCGCAAGATGGTGCTATGATATTATTTTTTATCTGTTCAAAATAAAATAGCTTCTGATTTTGATACTAGATGGCAGTATAATACACAAATGAAGTATTGTTTTCTGAATGTCTGAATAAACTTTAGGGCGCATTAAAATTGATAATTGCGTAGTTTTTTCGATCCAAATTTTTAGGAGGTCATTGACCTAATGACCCTATGGAAGAGCCGCCACTGCTTTTTAGTGCATTTTTTGAAGTCGTTTTTTCTTTTGTTAAAATTTTTGTTTATTTTTTGATTTTTAGTGACGAGCGTGCGTAAAAAAGTTTTATTTCAAAAAAGAATCATCGAAATCTGTTGGCGTAATATTGAGTTATTCGTCCATTTGTCGCGCAAATACTTATTGCAAATTTTTCTCATGGATCCCATTGTCAGAACTAGACCAAATTAAAATGGGACCACACGGGAAGCGCCAGCTTTCTAATAAAAAAAGAATCATCAATATCAGTTCACCCAATCGAAAGTTCTGAGGTAACAAACATAAAAAAAAATATAAAAAAATACCGTCGAATTGATAACCTCCTCATTTTCGAAGTCGTTTAAAAAAAATGAATTACATACGCTATATGTATATGAATAAATGGTTTTGTCATAATGCGTATGTATTAACAATCTTAAAATTTTAAAGGATAACATACAAAAAGTATTTTAATCTAAAATAATTAAGCTTTCTTAAATAAAATTTTCTAAAATATCGCCATCTGTGAAAGAGTAGATTTTGAATTCTTTGAAGCTATACAGACGGAATGAAGAATTATTTTTAAGATTTTTCACGTCATGCATATTTTTATGTGTAATTTCAGGTAGCAATTTGCAAGGTAAAAATTCCTCTATGATAGCTCAGTATACCCCCGATAGGACAGTAAAAGAGAAAATATTAACATTTAACAGGGCTTTTTTAAATTTATCGCGTATTAACTTTTACTATTCTATCCAACTATTTTTAAGGCATTTCCGCAACCGCATAATTTTTCCAAGAATTTCCTGGCTTGGCTCTGTTTTTACAGCAATAACGATTTTGTTTAGTTAAATTTAAAAACGAAAATAATCTAATTTTTTGAAAAATATGTCCACTTTTTGGTTATGAAGTTGTATAATAAATATTATGAATAATGTAGTATGAAAATGTATTAGGAAAAGTGCATAATGGATAGCGTACGCGGAAAACCGTCCTGGAATAACTTTGGCTGCCCGCAAATGCGGTGCAATGAATGTCTCGACATTTTCCAGGAAAACAAATTGGAAAATGTAAAGTAGAACAGTTTTATAAAGTGAACTTCAAAAGTTACGATCTAGATATATTTCTACTAAGTTTACTCATTCAACTTACCAAACAATTTTCACACACACAAATTGGAATTAGGACTTTTTTAAATGCCAAAATCACGAATACATCCGGTATTGGATACTAAATATGTCGAACAGAAGGAAGTTATATCAAATTGATGAATTCGAAGGTTGTTGCCTATCTAATTGACAAACTGCAGTGCTCCCGTGACTCTCATGCACACACACGCCAAAGAGACAATTTATTCATTCTCCCAGATAAAAAAATGCTGTATTTGAGGGTAGTTTCAGCTATTCATCATCAAAATTTTGGAATGAAGAGAATATCGACATTGTTGCAGTGCTTCATGAAGATCTGCGGCAAATGGTTGCTGACTGCACAGTCAATCGCAAAATATCATAATTGATAGAATGGTCAATGAAAAGAAGACCTACTTGTGGAGCTTGTGATTGTACGAGTATTATTTATTTAGAATTTTAATATTGTTTGCTTTAAATAGAATTTGAATTATTGGACTTAATTAAAATTTTATTGTTATTTCATTTAAATTATTTATTCGTAGGCAATGCTGAAAACCAGCTACATTTTGGGAGAAATCTTGAGCGGCGATCGTATACCTGAGCGGTTATCTATTTGTCAGTAGAATTAATGTTATAAAAATTGTATTCAAATATGTAAAAACGTTTTTATTAATAACTAGCAGACCCTGCAACACGTTGCTGTGGTTAACGAAACACATCGCCATTACCCAATCTTTATAAAATCCACACCACCCGCTTGCCAGCTGCCCGCTGCCTGAATTGAATATTTGAAATTCTCGGCTTTTCTCTACTATAATAAGCATGTATTATACATATAAACTGCCCTCTTGAATCACTCTATCTATTGGTGAAAACCGCATGCAAAACGTTGCGTAGTTTAAAAGATCTAAGCGCACAAACATTTTGAGCAACTTCTTTTTACACTATGCATAGATGAATATTTGAATTTCTTGACTTTTCTCTACTATAATAAGCATGTATTACACATATAAACCTTCGTATAAACTCTTAAATTACTCTATCTATTGGTGAAAACCCCATGAAAATCCGTTGCGTAGTTTAAAAGATCTAAGCGCACAAACATTTTGAGCGACTTCTTTTTACATTATGTAATGATGAATATTTGAATTTCTCGACTTTTCTCTACTATAATAAGAATGTATTATACATATAAATCTTCCTCTTAACTCTTAAATCACTCTATCTATTGGTGAAAACCGCATGAAAATCCGTTGCGTAGTTTAAAATATCTAAGCGCACAAACATTTAGAGCGACTTCATTTTATACTAAGTAATGATATTTCCCTAAATACGATTGTTTAAAAAGAAAGGAAACGAATAACGGAAATTTCGAAACCAAAGATACATAAATTTGTATGGCTTTGCTAATTCATGTTGCCAAACAATTTTTATTTTGACCAATGACCCAATTTTGCAATTGGGTCATTTTCCAGGAAGCCAAAAGTATGAAAGACAATCAATCATTCAAATGATTATATCCCGAAAGCTAAAATTCCGATCATATTTAAAATTGACAATGAGGCATATGAACTTTCAACTATTTTGCGTAAAAAGCAAAAATAGCTCGATTTTTTAACGTGATATACCAACCAATCTAATCCAACAGAAAAAAAATTATAATTACTCAATTCGGAAAGTTGGCATTTGGGATTACAGTGGGTTTCTGAAAACCAAGAAAACAGATTGCATCTGGAGCAAAAACTAAGAAAGGTAAAAGGAATCTATTTTTTTTATTATTGTCGTTTACCGAAGGTTAACATTTTTAAAAAGTTTCTAACCAAATCGCTAAATTCATCCGTGACTTTTCTGTGGAAATCATTATTTTTGACAGAATGCGTTGAGTCGTTTAGTCAACACCAATTATTTTTATGTTTTCCAAAAAATATATTCCGCGTAACATGTCATTCCATCATCTCTGATTACCCTTTCCTTCATAACAAAGCGACGAAATGTAGTAAGAGAATGCGTTACATTGTTTAACTTCAATTACTCTTTGACTATCAACTGTCTTTTCATAACACCCACACAACACAATCTATAATCTCATCTTACGTTCTTTGTTTATTATCAGAAAAAGAAAAAAGATTTAAGGCAGGAACACACTTAGCCCACGCGACGCGACGCTACATAGGTTGACGTCACCATTTCCATATCTGGACTACTTATCTTCCATACATTTTCTATGGAAACGGGTGCTTTAGAATCACACTAGCCCCACGCAATGCAAACCGAGGTGCCCTACGCGACGCGGATCTGCCACAGCCAGATCGGCGTGGGCCGTGTGGAAGGTGGAGGGGGTACGGTCACGCCTTTACTCCGATTAAAATCACCTTTTTTATTCTTCTTTTTTACGGGAATATCTATTTATTTATACAACGTGTGAAATATATAAAAATTTTGTGGAACAGTAATCATGAGGTAAAATATTCTAATTAAATTATGTTTGTATATAGAACCCTGCAGATGAATAATAGGTATTATGTAACGTTGATTTATTAAGGGATGTTATAATAATAATAATAAGATGTTTGTTCCGGTATGTGAGGAGGTTAGTGCAGTCCCACATATTCCATAAACATATAAATACATTACAAAAGCAGGTGAATATTATTATACATGAAAAACAAAATAATAAAATAATAGTAGGTAATGGTAAAGAAAAAAAGAAAAATAATAAGAAGCTTTTAAGGTACTACGACTACATTAGGAGATAGTATTTTTTTTCCATTTCGTGGGCATTAACTATGTAACAATTTCTAGACTTTTCGCTTGAAAACTTTTATTTTCTACGTACATTTGTTACTTAAAATTTTTCTATTTTTTTTGCTACCGGTTTCGACAGGCCCATTTTAAGTTTGCTAGTAATAACACGAAAATCAAAACAAAATGGGTAGTATTTTTCTCCAGTATGTGTCAATGCTGGAGGATGGACTGAGGCGGCCTTCCATGATGAGAATTTTTCCAGAGCTGCTTATCCTTTCCCTCATTCCTGCCACCCTGGATCTAATAAGGGCTGTATAACCGGAAGCATCCGGGTAGCGCTGCAATATCTTGGGAGAACACACATTATACGAAAGGCGTTATTGTACTGGACTTTAAGTCTTTCTATACTACTCTTTTTGTAGTTTGTTCAAAGTTCGCACCTATATAACGTTGTGCAGAAGGAAAGGAAGAGCCTCCTTTTTACAGCGGTACTGCAAAGGCGAAATCTTCTACTGCATGTTTGCTTTTACGCTTAAAGCTCGTCTTTGCCTAACGATATCTTCATCATCCATCAGATTACTGGTGATTATGTGTTATAACCTGTTATAATATATATAAATATATAACCTGCGCGGAATATACATATTGAACACATCTACTACTTCTGAGAAAGCATTTTTAACTGCATCAAATCACGAACAAGTGATTTTTTAAATTTGTTGATTTTTAAAATTTAATTTTTTTTGTTTATAATTTTTGTTGTTCACACATTAGTATAATTTTACAAAACATAAAAGCTTTTTAATATAAACATTTACAAAATTAAAGAAGAAAAGAATTAGCAGATTAACCAAAAAATCCCACATAGGCATCGCCTGTTTGTGGGTATACTTGTGTGTTTTTAAAACAGTTTAAATGTGACTCATATACTATACATACATTATCTTTGTAGATATTAAAACATAAAATTAAATAAACAAAAAAAAAATAGTGTTTACTGAATTACAATAAATATATTAATGACAATAATATAAATGAATTTTAGGCTTATTAGATTTGTCAAAGAATTTATATATAAAAATGCAAAAGTCAGTCATTTTAAACACATGTAGGATTACGAAAGATTTTTTAAATATTTATATTGAGGGATCAGTAGGATTAATCGGTCCAGTTAGGAGTTCTACCGAGCCGAAACCTCTGATATGAAAATATCTGGAGTCGGTGAATTTTTTTTCCCATATGGTCTCTGGTGGATTGACGTATTGTTTTTGTATTGTTTTGTATTTATTAAACTTATATAGTGCACTTATATAGCGTGGATTGACTAGATAAACATTTGTGGAAAAGTGTGTGGAAGGGTTTAGTCTTTCCTCTGGGGAAGATTTAACCCGAACATTATATCTGAAGCAGCAAAAAAGGATAATAAATTATATAAATATATATAGCAGATTACAAAAATAATATATTACATAAATAACTCAAGTCTTGTTATTGTGGTTGTAAATTTAAAAAAAATAGATCGAGTATTTATTGTTGGTATATAGAAGGTAATTAAAAATTTTCAGTGAAAAGCGATGAAATGCAACTAAAGGTTTCGCTAATGTTAAATCTTGACTAAACTTGCAGTTCGATCGCTTTTACTCAGAAACAAAGACACGTGACGGTGATATTAATTTTGTGTTTGAACATGAACATACTATATAATTTCATCTTTAGGATGCATCCATAGATCCACTTAATAAGCAACAGACCGTGTGTAGGATTAATAAAGCAATTCTATTTAATCGGCGTCATCAGTCTGAATGTTTAGCGTCGCGACGTCGACGTTTTTGCCAAAAATCATCCGACGCTTTTGAATGCCATTAGAAGCGGTTGGCACGGGCGGGCAAGGGCGGTGAAAAAGGTCTATAGGGCGGGCGGGGTTAATGTTGTATTTTGTAATATTTACATAGCGGTAATAACATTGGAGACTTCAAAACCAAACAGCATACTTGGTAATATGGAAAAATAATACTGTGAAAACCTTTGAAAACGAAAAGGTTTAAAGCGAAAAATCGGTTAAAGCGAAGAATTTTTGTGGTCCCGAAAAATGCTGTGCGTTGTAGAGAATACATTTATTTTAAGAAGAATAACGAAAACGTCACTTTTGTAACATTTGTAACAATATTTCTATTTTTGTAACTGATAATTCGTGGTGGAAGTCCATTATAATAGATTATAATAAAACAAATAAAAAACTTGGTCAAAACTAAATACATGTATTTAGTTTTGACCATTCCCACTCCAATGTAAACATACATCCCTTCAAAAAGCAATTAAAAAATCCCATTGATCATAGATATGTATAATAACGATTTGAAAATAAAATTAGTCCATTAATAATTCACATTACTTGTATTACATTTAGTGTGTAAGATAGAGTGACAGCATTATATGTTTAAGAACAAAAACAAAACAATCAGCGCATTGAAATTTTGAAGTTTTTGAATTTTTGGAATTCAGTCGCTATTAAATATTATATTGTTTATCACAATATTGCTGCAGCTCTTTCAAAGGATGAGAATTCGTTCCAAACAAAATGTATGAGGAAAAGAATTTTCTTTATATATTTTTTTCCTGATTTTTTCCGATATTTTAATAGCTATTCTGCTATTCGGGGTGTAGAAAAATCCAACAAATCAAAGATCATAAAAATCGGTCCAGCCGTTTTCGAGTTATAAAGGGTGTAACTAACCCGACTTTGTTTTATATATTAAGATAGTCGTAATTTAAGGCACATTACTACACACATTTTAGCTTATGGCTTCCTCTTGAAAAGGTTGATCATCACTGGACTAGAAGCCCCAAGCCTGAGTCTTCCTCACAGTTATGTTAAAGTTTCTAGATTCTAGTCAACTTCAACACCGAGTTAGAAACAATTATTTTCTATGGTTTAATCTTGCGTTTGAATTTAATCTTACACTTAGCAAATGGTGCCGAGCGGTGCGAAATCTCAAAGCTTGAAACCACTGATTTATTTAACAGTATCTCGAGATAGAGAATTTTGGTAAAGCCGCGCCGTTCAACCTAAAATTTATTAATATAATAGGTCTATTTTAGGACAAGTAGCTAAAACAAAATAAGGTGGAAATTATCAATTTCATGTGCGTGGAAGCTCTTGTACAAATGTTTATGAGAATGTGGAATTAGGTCTAGAATAATGTATAAAGGCATTCAATTTTGGTCATACTCTGTTTTACCGGTATACTATGAGAGCTCGAAGTTTAAAACGTGTCTCCACTATGAAAGATCTTGGTATAGTAGGTTACATTTTCATGCTCATATCGTAATGACTTGTGAGAATGCTGGGTTTTGTACTACGCACTGCGAGAAATTCCAAATTCCGGGTTCTCACAGTACTTTATGTACAATGCTTTGATTAGGAGTAGGCTTAAGAGTCGATGGGTAGTTTGGAGCCCACACCAAGTGAAGTATTCCCTCATGTTGGAGAAGGTTCAGAAGAAATTTCTGAGATTTCTTTACCTGAGGAAGTATGGCTACTACACGTGGCTCTACCCTACCGACTTTCTCTTGGGCATGCTCGGTAGAACCGTCTACGGAGCAAAAGGGCTGTTCTCATTGTAACACATTTCTTCAGACTGATTTGTTGATTGTTCTAAAACTTGACTATCATGGAGAGCATTAGTTTCTACGTTTCCCATGGTTATCTCCGTCACCGACATTATAGACTGTTTTATCTCCCAGCTTGCAGAACTAACTTGCCAATGGTTATGCCAGTCGGGAGAGCGGGCTTATTGTTAAATAGAATCTCTTCGAATATCGATAAGTTTAACATCAATGAACCACAATTCAAACGTCAAGCTTTGTTGCTGTTAGTCTAAATCTGTTTACCTCATCTAAAAATTTTTTCTCCTTTAAAAACCCTTTGAAATTGTAATTTTGTAATGTTTTTAAAATGAATAAATTGAATTGAATTTGTGTATGCAGATGTAAAACTGTGTTGCCATCTAAGGCCTAAGGGCTGGTATTACATCATGATTTTAAATGGCTTTCAATTACCGGACACCAAGAAGTGTTCAGCTTAGGCCTGTCGTGTTTATTTATGTTAATAGGATTTTTGTGAATTTCAATTGCCTCCGTAATTAGGCGTGCTCTATGCGTTTTGGGTATTCCCAAAACTTCAAGAATAAATAAAAAAAAGTAAATGCCGACTTGTCAAGGTGGCCGAGTTTACATGTTCAAAATTGTTCTGATATCCTTTCAGAGATCGTCCGTTCTGTCTCGCCTACACAAACCTTGTGACATCCGGAACAACTGAGTTTATAAACTCCATCCTCCTATGGAAACAGTTTGAAGAGACGTTGACTAAAGAAGGAGGTAGCGCAACACGGCGTAACACACCAAAAATAAATCACGATAATACTATTGGCCGTGAAAATCAAAAATCAAAACAGAATTCAAGTTTCGTTATTATTAATTATATGATTATGTTTCCATCTTGTTATTACTGAAAAATTACCGGAGGATTGTTACAAGTACACTGACTTTTGTCACCGTAGGCTGGGTCATTGGGTAGGTATCTACACCAGATGGCTAACTATATCTTCCAGAACACTAAGCAATTAATAACAGGACTACCTTTACGGGTCGTTACCCTGAGTTAACCGTAGTGGGAGGATGAAGTCATACGATCGTCTCTCTTGAAAACATTAACCCCCAGATTCATACCCGCTTGTAGTCGCAGATATATTGACTGCGAATCAATGGACGCAATTTTCCGTAATAATTGATGTTAGGGCACTGGGCGATCACTATGTAGGTGGTCATAGCACAGATGCTTCTTTAGCATAGTCGATAATACCCTTGTTCGCTTATCAGGACAACTCAGTCTCAATAAATCGTTGTATCTCCCTTACTAGCATAGTAAGAAATACGATCTAAACGGGTTTGGAAAGAGAAAACGCCACGCTACGTGTTCAAAAAGTTAACCATAAAATAATTAAATTGTACACCTTTACGAAACCAAAGAAACCGACAAAAAAGTGTGGTAATAATAACGTTTGTATTACATTTTTCTAATAAAATTGGATATTTTAAATTTGTTTTTCATTACCAGTAATTTATGTTAAAAAAAGCTTAAGGCTTGCTATTTTTAATCCATTCAAAAATGACATAGTTATTTCAAATAATGATATTTGAAAGCGTATTTATTTATTCATTCATTTAGGAGAAAATACAGATGCAGATATTAAATGACAAGAATATTTAAAAAAACAACTAGAGAACTCACCTGCATCCAAACTATTTCTCACGAATTTACTTTAACAACAGATAAAAACATATCCGAAAAAAGTTTATGCATAAGAATATTATATTACAAAAAGAGAGATAAGATAAATGCGCAATATCCTTACAAAATTTTACAAATTATTTTTGAAGAGTTTAGATGTTAAGACAAAATATATATAGTTAAAAATAATGTTAAACAGCCTTCATTTTCTACTAAAAGCACTGTGTGCATCAAGAAATAAGTCGGAATCCTTGAGGTTATGATTTTGATTAAACGATACGCACATTCTTCTGATAGGATCCCTGACACCAGCGTTTGTACGCGTCCGGCTAATATGGAATAAGTCATTAATTGTTTTTGTGTTTAATTCGTAGAACTCCATTTTAATTTTTAGAAATTTAATTAAATTTAAATTTGATATGTTAATATCGAGTTCTGCAAGTATTTAAGAAAGTATTTTAGTTACAGCTGTTTCGACTTGTAAGGTCATTTTCAAACTGTGCGGAGGTGGTCATTGCACAGAGGATTTTTAGCACAGTCGATATTAAAAAAAACTAAGTTGATCATTGCACTGGTGACATCATTGGACTGATTAATTCCTTGAGTTATTGTTTCACATATTGTCTTACGTAGGTAATATTAACCACACACCTCGTCAGAGGATAGGCACATGGGTAGTAGGTTGGATGGAGGAAGGGAGACATATATAGTTGAGTCAACACCCTTTTCTTCCCAGAACTTTTTTCCTTCGTTTCCCTGAAAGATCCTCCATTCAGCATCCCCAAAGATGATAAAAGCTCTGAAGGATTTTTTTACTCCGAGCCTCCTGTATAATAAATGTGGAGATAATGTTAAAAAACTTTTAGATACGTCGAGATAAATATATGGATAAGTCGAGACATTCGTGGAAATAATGTAAAAAAACCCGTCGAGATAAATATATGGATAAGTCGAGACATTCGTGGAAATAATGTAAAAAAAACCCGTCGAGATAAATATATGGATAAGTCGAGACATTCGTGGAAATAATGTAAAAAAAACCCGTCAAGATAAATATGTGAAGATAATGTAAAAAGCGTCGAGATAAATATGTGGAGATAATGTAAAAAAAAGTCAAGATACGTTGAGACAATGTGAGATAACATTAAAATATGTGGAGATAATGTAAAAAACCCGTCGAGATAAATATGTGGAGATAATGTAAGAAAAACGTCAAGATACGACGAGATAATATGAGATAACTTTAAAATAAGTGAGATGATATGTGGAGATAATGTGGAAAAAAACCGAGATACGTCGAAATAAATACGTGAAGATAATGTAAAAAAAACGTCAAGATACGTCAAAATAAATATGTGGAGATAATGTAAAAAAAACGTCAAGATATGTCGAAATAAATATGTGGAGATGATGTAAAAAACGTCGAGATACGTCGAAATAAATATGTGGAGATAATGTTAAAAAAACGACAAGATAAATATATGGAAAACGTCAAGATATGTCGAAATAAATATGTGGAGATGATGTAAAAAACGTCGAGATACGTCGAACCAAATATGTAGAGAAAATGTTAAAAAAAAAACGACAAGATAAATATTTGGATATAATGTAAAAAAAACGTCGAGATAAATATGTAGAGATAAAGTAAAAAAAAAACAGCTAAAATGTTTTTTTCATTTTAGATAATTATTAATAACTATGTAAGATAATTTGTTAACTTCTAAAGAAGGTTGGAAGGAAGGAAAAATAAAGTTGGTTGTTTTCAGTTTGAAAAATGTAATAATAAGTAATTGTCGAATGAAACACTAGTATATATTGAATTATTTGGCGGGTATTTGATAAGCCGCCATAGCTCAGTTGTCAGAGCTGCTGACCGGCAATCAGATGGTCACGGGTTCAATTCCCGTTGACGGCCAGTATCTTTTCTCGGAAGATTTTTTCAATGTAGATGAGTGTTTCAGGCTGATAATTATTGATTATAATATTTGTTATCTACCCTTTGTGCTATGCATAAAAATCTTGTTTAAAACGTTAGTTTATCAATTAAAAATAATAATTAATATTTGACAAGTTAAAGTATTTCAGCAAAAAATGCAGACATAATTAGTCTCGACGCCACCTAGCGGGAGATTTAGTATTAAAAATACCTCTCTCACAAAAATAAAGTTGGTTGTTTTCAGTTGGAAAAATGTAATAATAAGTAATTGTCGAATGAAACACTAGTATATATTGAATTATTTGGCGGGTATTTGATAAGCCGCCATAGCTCAGTGGTCAGAGCTGCTGACCGGCAATCAGATGGTCACGGGTTCAATTCCCGTTGGCGGCCAGTATCTTTTCTCGGAAGATTTTTTCAATGTAGATGAGTGTTTCAGGCTGATAATTATTGATTATAATATTTGTTCTAAAGAAGGATTTAATTCATGATCCTCATTTAAAAAAAATCAAATTATACAATCATTAATAATATTAAATTACCTAATTGTATCACCGGGTCAAATTAAACTTTGTCATTCTACGTTGCCCAACTTACAAACCGGCATAAAAAGATATTCCGTAATCAAAATAACATAATCTAATTCTTTCAAAAGGTTTTTTGTATCGAATTACAGTGCCACCGAAAACCTTTACAATTTGCCTCTGGAATGTATTATATATTTACAAAGAAATTTAATTAATTCGACCTTATTTACCGAAAACCTGAATTTTTGCGAATTTGGAAACAATTTTTTGAATAAAGCGATGATAATAATACTAAGAAATCCGTTGCTCACTCCTATTACCAAATTATTATACGAATCAAAGCTCAAATAATGTTCCAGAAGCTTTTATTATATAATTTTAGTATAATTCAGAAGCCTTTTATTTGAATAATTAGCCTTTGGGGCTATGCGAGTCGTAAATTGTTATTAATTTGGGAGATAAATCCACATATTTATTGCGCACCAAAATGGAAAGATTTTAACGTAAATAATATATTTATCTAAATGTTACGACTAAATTACTCCTGCTTGTTTAAGTAAATATTTTTTATAAATTTTTAATTGTAAATATTTTTTTAAAATTTAATATTTTTACAAATTTTCAAATGTAAATATTTTTGCAAATTTTCAATTATAAATGCTTTTTAACAGTTTTTCATTTACTTTAGCTTTATGTGTCTACATGTGTAATATCTGTAATTTACAATTTTCAGTTTGGTAGGCGGGTATGAGTACCGCCGCTCCGGGAACCATTTATTGGATAATCAACACCTCTGCCATTGGTCAAAGTGGCAAGTGGTTAGCTACGTTTGGAGACTCAACAGGGTTCGTGGAGTGAGATTTGTGGATCTTGGCGGCGGATGCATACTGCGTGGCGGACCAGATCGGGAGGAACTGTTTGAGCGAGACCATTTGACATCTCAAGCAGGACTCTCGACCCATCGCCTTGCATTGCAGTGGGAAGGTTGGATTCATACGCATCCATTTACTACTCCTAGACCCACTGACCCTCAGATTCCTACCTACCCCTTATACCCTTTCCTTCCCAGAACTTCCTCTCCTTTCTTTCCTTTCAAAAACAGTTCACACAGCAACCCCAAAGATGATCGAGGCCCTGAGGGAAAATTATTTTCCCCAGGGCCTCCTGTGCGGAGCTAATGCAAAAAAATACGTACTGGCATAAAACTGTCTACATAAAGAAAAATCATTTATGAATTCCGGAAAATTATCAACTTATACGGTTTGCATATTAAGATATCAAAATAACATCACTGGAATGTTCCGTTTACCAGCAATGCCACAAAGAACCTAACCAAACTGAAACCACAGTGGCCTCCCAGAACGACGCACCTTCCAGAAGAAATTGGTCTATCAGCACATACCCGAAAGACTATATGCAGCGATTACTGATCATAATTGGTATAAAAATACAAATGTCGTTTTGCTGTCTAATTATAATTTTTTTCAATTATAAAATAATGATGTATATTTTTCCATCACACGCCGCCACTGGGTTCATACTGCCATGGCGCATCACGTGATACGCATTTCGTCTCGTTTCCGCAGCACTGTACAGAGAGACGGGGCGCGTATCACGTGATCCATTGCTACGTGTAGCAAGCAGTGCGATCAGAGGCGACGTGTGATAGAAAAAATATATTTCGGTGTTATTGAAATAAAAATATCATCGTAGAGCACATTTGCATTTACATTTGTTACTCCAAAAAGGTCAGGAATCGCTGGTTAAAATCCTTCGGGTAAGTGCTGATACATACTGTAGAATTTACCAGACGGTCTATATTACCATAGATGTGAGTACACGTGTATGTCTGTAAATTCTCTACAATACGTATGATTCTTTGAAAAATACTTTGGCAACGCACCTAATGTTAAAACTTTCACAATAAATCTTCAAGTACGGCAGGATTACTCCATTTTATTGCGCTTAGAATGTGGTTCAGATTAAGCATCTATATAATGGTTAAAGTTTGCTTATTTTATAGCCTTGTATGAAATTTTTTTAACGTTTTATCAAAAACATACATCCGCGTTCAATAATTCGTTTCGTAAAGATGTTTACATTTATGCACAAAAATTGACACGCCCTATGGATTTGGAAGAAAAAGTTGTCGCCATAGAAAATTGTCTGTTTTAAATTTTAAAAAATGTCATCGGACAGCAAACTGTCATATTCAGTTTTTACTCTGTAATGTGTCTTAGGTCCCCTTCAGAGACATTCGTTATTTCACCAGTATTCTCCAGTACTACAATATGTTTATTAAAAGGTTATTTAAAGCACATTGACTGTTTATTGACGTTTCGTAATTTATAATTATAGTTCGGATAACTAATATCCTTTCAAACTGGAAGTTAGGTTTTGTTTGGGGAACGCTCTTAGGATTAAAACGACTCTGCACACATATCTTCGGCACATATCGTAAACGAGACGATGACTCGAAGAGCCAATAGACAACTAAAGCAATGTGAGACCTAATCATAGACTAATTATGATAGGTTAAATACTCCAAATATCAAGAATAACTAATTTAATCTTTTTTCAATTGCTGATCCGCTGAATAGCGTATACCACAAACAACCATACGCTGAAATAGATCCGTAGAACACTTGGACTTGGATATTATTTATTGACAGAATTCCTAAACAATGAGTTTACTGACTCTAGCATAATTACATACAATGGATTTTCTATGAAACTTTACGTTGAGGAATTTTTTATTATTTTTGGGGGTGAGAAATGAAACTTAAAACTATACTGCGACTTGATGCAGGAATTATTATTATTTATTTATATGTATTTTATTATTATTATTTTAAATATGTACTTAATTGCCTACTCCTTGCGGAGGATTACTTTAGGTCTTTTGTGTTTGGTAATTTCATTCTCGCTATATTGAGCGAGAGAGTTAATGGTCGGATTTTCATGTCCGGCTAGGCCAGTATCAGCTGCATGACCCCAAACGGGAGCAGCGTATGTGAAACCCGACCTGATGGTCGTCTTGTAGATGAGTAGTTTTTTGTCTGATGATAATTTACTATTTCTACCTAGCATAGGGTAGAGGGCTGCATTTGACTTATTTGCTGATTTTACTTTTTCATTGATGTGTTTAGCCCACGCTAATTTGGAATCTAGGGTTACTCCGAGGTATTTAATAGATTTTTCTCATGGGACCTGTTCCCCAAATAAAACAATGTTCGGAGTTTGTTTAGGTAGTCTTCGTGAAAAAACTGTAGCAGCACTTTTGGTGGGATTAATTGAAATTCTCCATTTTTTACAAAACTCTTCGAATAGAGTAGCTTGGAGCTGTACGCGGTGTGTAGCAGTGGTCGCGTCAGTAGAACTTGAGATAACGTTAGTATCATCGGCGAACTGAGAAATGTTTACATTATGATTCATCGGTGGTGGAATATCGCTAGAATATACGTTATATAGTTTAGGGGAGAGTGAACCGCCTTGGGGAACACCGGCTGCTAGATCCCGTTCTGATGATAGAATTTCGTCTATTTTTACTCTGAAAGTACGATCGTTAAGGTAGCTATATATCATTTTAATAAATGAGATGGGAAAGCCCATAAGATGCATTTTATATAATAATCCGTTATGCCATACTCTATCGAATGCTTGTCGTATGTCAAATGTAAGGATCACTGTATGTTTGTTTATGTTGAAGCCTTCAGTTATGATCTCTACTACGCGGAGAAGTTGATAAATTGATGAATGACCAGTTCGGAAGCCATGTTGGAAATCTGGCAAAATTTCATTTTCACGAATAAATGATTCTAATCGAACGAGGATAATTTTCTCAAGAACTTTGCCTAAGCAGGGAAGGAGACAAATTGGGCGATGGTTCGTGGTTAATAGGGGGTCTTTGCCCGGTTTTGGTATTAATATTATATTTGCTTGTTTAAATGCTTTAGGAAAGCAACTGAGTCGAAGAGACGCATTGTAGATGGCAGTTAAGGCGCAGATGCCTTTTAACGGAAGGCATTTTAAAACTTTATTTGATTTTTTATTCTTAAGAGAGTTAATAATATTTTTAATTTCATTAGGTGTTGTGAATTTAATTGGCAAGTCAGATTCTGTATTTAAAATAGACGCTACTGTTGAATCCACCTTTGGAACGAAGGATGGGTCGTCGTGGTCAGTTATTGGGGTGAATTGAGCTTCAAGGCTGTCTGCAAAGGCAGACGCCTTGTCTGCGCTGGAGTATACTACTCCATTTGGGCCTTGAAGGGGGGATATTCTAGTACTTGGTTGTCTGAGAGTTTTAGAGAGTTTCCAGAAAGCTGCTCTATCATTTTCGAGGGACGATATGAACTCGTGCCATCGTTCATTTCGGAAATCGTTAAGGGCATCTTTTACTTCGCGGGATTAGCGGTTATATATATAGCACATTTTTACTATAGGATTGCAAGTTTTTTGCCATTCTTTATGGATTAAATTTTTCTCCCTAATCAGATCTTTAATCTCTTCGGGGATACCATGTCGTCTTGTGTCATTTGGAATTTCAACGGATGCCTCGTTGATGCAGGATTTAATGGAGTTTATCAACTTAGAAGTGGCGGTGTTAAGGCTCGCTTCGTCGGGAATGGAAGTTGGCACTGTCATAGTTGTATTTAATAGTTCAATGAGTTTAGGCCATTTAATTTTTTTCCGAGTTGGCTGATGTGGGACCAGTGGGTTCGAACCCCCTGTCAAAGTTAGAAGAATAGGATTGTGATCAGATGCGAGTTCATTTAGAACTCTTAGAGAGTGAACGTGACTTGTGTCTTTGAGGATGATTATGTCGATTACATCTGGCCTGCCATTTGGAGGCTGAAGGGTTGGTAGGTCTGGGGTGCCTATGGCGATTGAGTTAGAGAGAGCATATTTTGCAAGATCTCTACCTTTTTTATTATCATATTGGCTGTTCCAGGAGCCGTGCTTGGCGTTTAAGTCTCCAGCTGTAATAGTGGGGACGTTTTCGGAGAGAAGGGAATCTAGTTCAGAGGGAATTAGTTGACGTTTGGGAGGGCTATAAACAGATATAAATTTAATTGGACCGGAAGAAGTATTGATTTTAACCGCGGTGGATTCAATATTATCATTAGAGAATGCACGTGCTAGACAATGGTCAATGTTGCCTTAACAAAAATAGCAGTACCGCCTCCTTTATTTGAGGTTCTTTAATTTCGAAATATGTTATAATTTGGTATTCTTAGGTTGCATGATGGTTTTAGCCACGTTTCATTTATAAGAAATACGTCTAGATTAATCTTGGAGAAATTCTATTATTTCCTCGCGGTATGCAAGTACTGTGCCATTGGCATTCCAGTACGCTGTTTATAAATTTGATTTATTGGCGCGTTGTCTAACCATTGTGTTTATTTATGAATGTCTTTATGGACTTAAGCTCTTTGGAGGCGTTTTGGATAGGGAACTGGAGCTCTGTAGCTCTTTCTATGAGGGTTTGGATTTCACTATCCTCGGGTTTAGAAGGTTGCTCTGGGAAGCTTGGGGGGACTCAGGGCGGCGTTCAAGCCGGTATTGTTGGCTGAAGGCCGGGGTCTTGGGGGGCCGGTTGTCCTGATGGGAGTTACGGCTTTTGAAAAAGTTTGGCGCAGGCCAGAATTGAGAAGTTGAGGAGGTGACGGGAGGAGGCTGGTTTAAATTGACGTTGGTGATGATGGGTTCGGACCTAGGGGTCTCTCTTTGAATTTGTGGCTGTGGCTGAGGGCCGGAAAAATCTTGTTCCTGTCGGTAATCACGACGGTACTCATTATAATTTTTATTCGGCTGTCGTTGGTAGTTGTAATTACGGTTTCTGTTTGGATTGTAATTATTGTAATGGGGTCTGGCAGGACAGCCCTTGTAGTTTGCCGTAGAACACTATAAGCAAATGATTAGATTTATTTGGTAAAATGACTCACCTGCGGCGCACACAATATGTTCATCGTGTATTCGATCTCTTGCTGCAGATCCGCACTCTCCAAAAGGCCCCGGAGTGACACGTGGCCTATGAGGTCGTGGCGGCTGAATCGGTCGAAGTCGTACACTGAGAACTGAAGCGTTCTGGAGCGGAGGTCTTCATACAGCACGCTGAAACAGGATACGTATAATGATTAGAATATCATATTAACAATACTTTTCATATTTTCTTTTTATTCATATTTATTGGAATTGTCGAGGGAGTAAGATAATAATCTTACATTAGTATGCTTTGTGTAACTCTAAGTGACCAGCTCAGGAACATGGGCTCTATTGAAGCCAGAATCAAGTCAGCATGTCAGAACTTGGGCATACTGTAAATGGCCTGCAAATACTTTAATAGCACAAAACTTCTGACCCCGTGCAAACCAGTGCGCCCGCCCTCTGTTGAATTTGGCAGCCACCTCTTATCTACCTCAAAATAAATGAATATAACCCTTGACTTAGTGTAGAAATTTGACATCTCTGTGGTGGTACCTACATTCGACATGAATTGAACAGCCCAAAAGGTATTTTCTGAGAAGGCAACACCGTTGATGACAGATACGGGTGACTTGCGATTTACGGCAAGCTCCGAGCTCCGAGTTTATTCCCGCTGGAGACTCGCCTTCCGTTGGTCGTTCTGTGTAGCTTTCAATTATTGTAATTTACTAATTGAATATTGTCGCAAGTAAACTTAAATATATAATGCAATTTTATACAGCCTGATACTAAGTGCTTTTATTTCCCTCCTGTGATAGAGAGTTGAATATCGTAATGGTAGTAACTCACCCATACGGTATATTGGTGACCCGACATTTTACACAATTTTTAATCCATCATCGAGTTTAAATCGTGATGTTATTCTTTTTTGCATTAATAAATATCGAACACCACGGGAGGGGGTCGCCAGCGGGTTTCCTGAGACTTATGTAAGTACAAATTCAATTTTAAAAATTCTTTCAAACAATCAGTAACTTAGAAATTTTAGTAGCTTTATTAAATGACGTCTCAGTAATTTTAAAATAGTATGCACGTAGTGCATCCCGTTGCGATTTCGATCGTATCGGAAATACAGAAATCTGTGAATTTTACATACATTATATTATTATATGATATGATTATTGTCCCAACTAATGATTTTTAAAAATTATCGTATTTGCAATGACCATTAACTGCGTAAAAACATCAATTTCAGAAACAACGGCCACCAGAGAGAAAGCAGCTCGCAGCCTGTTCCGGAGCACACCACCAGCTTCCTCCACAGCAGCTGACTTTCAACAGAACAGCTGACTTCTACCAGGGCAGAGTCTACGCATCAGCAGAGAAGCAGAGCCGATGTCCAAGCATCAATCGAGCAGCTGCTGGACAGCAAGATTCATCCGGACGTAACGTTCAATCTAATCCATAATATTATCCAGAAATTTTCCTACAATTTTTAAATGCATACCTACAGTTCAAATGTTGCAAAATTTTACGAATCATTGAAATTGAAAACCTACCTCTCACCTATTCAAAGGTCATTGTGCATTATAATTACCAATGTAGAAAACTGCAGATCACAGTCAAATAAATTTAACAAAACGCAATAAAATTATGGTTTGAGTCTTGGATTACGCAAATAATATAACGTTTTAAAACACAGAGGTCAATGATAGTATCACTTTCGGGATTTAAAAATATATTGTTCTTAAAATTATAAATCTCAACAATAATATGATGCAAGGTTGCGATATTTTTTATATAGCATGGTTACGCCAATACATATACCCACACATACACACACCTACATAGCACACATACATACTGTTACTGCTTGGGATTGGTATTAATATTGTTGCAAATCCTGTCCTACCTTGTTCCCAAAATCCGCACCTATAACTACCTTCACCACGTCAGTCTGCAATCAACAGCCCGCGCCGCAACATACCCTATAGCCCCCGTGCTCCCGCTATCTGTTAACCTAATTCCGCCGTGTTCGCCGTGTACACGAAACGCACGCCTATTGCTGTTTTCAGTGCCAATTGGACGGGGAGAAAGAAGACAAAATTGCCAGCATACAAGTTCTTTATCCTGTTTCGGTGAGTCCTTTCCTTTATATGCAGCATATGTTTTTTCCTCGTTCCAAGCAGTAAACAGTAACATAAAATTCAAGGTCCTTCGTCAGTCAATCTTCGCAAATATCAAATCCACTCTACACACACACAATCTCATTCATCTTGATCCAAACGAGCCGGACATTTTTGAACCATAATATTAGTAGATAATAATCCAGCAGAGTGTGAATGCGTTTTACAATACCGCATATAAATAATTACCCGCATACCCGCAGTTTGATATACCTACATGAGTAATTTTGTTTCTTTATACCTATCGTATTATGGTTGGAAATAACATATTTACCCGCTATTAGAATAAATAGATACAAGACACTGCTTTGATATTTATTTCTGATGACTCATGTAATTATATCTTGCTAATCAAATCGCATTACCTACCTTATAAATAATACGATTATTTCTTAATGTTCGTATTGTTTATATTATTGGATTACATTACAAATAGAATAATACGATCGTAATATTTATAATTTGTTAATGATAATAAACGCAAAATAAAATAGTGCACGGCGCATCTGTTAACCTTTCACAGCTCACCAGTCAATTTAACCCCGTGCGGTTATCACTGTGAATTAATTAAATATTTATTAAATATTAATTAATTAATTCCGCATAAATAATACAGACACATTATTTTAACCGCAGTTTTAGTTGTTTATCGTCTCATATTTTGTAAAATATAACCGGAATAAATAAAAGGGCTACAAGCGCGTCATCCGGGTCGTCTCGGGACGAAAGACGTCTCAAACGTTTAAATGCTAAACTATCAGCTAGCTTTGCAAGCTTACAGTCGGTGTATGACAAGATAAGGAAAGCTTCGGAAAGCATTAGCAATCGCCAATCTTTTTTGTCAGGCGCAACTACTGTTGAAAAAATTCGTTCTGAATTTATAACAATTTTAGATGAAAAAGTGGATTGCGAACTGGAATTGAATCCGGAAGCAATTGCTGAATACTCTCAATTAAATGCATTTGAAGAACTCTTCGGGGTTATTAAATATACCGAAGCAAATATGCTGTCCAATCCAGTTGCGAAACCTCGCCGTCAAATTAAGTTACCGCCTTTGGAAATAGCGTGCTTTGACGGAAAATTAGATAATTGGCCTCTTTTCTATGAAACATATAATTCGGTTATACATTTGAATGATTCTCTGGATAATGCTGAAAAGATGCAGTATCTGATGTCTAAATTAACCGGAAAAGCATTAAATATTTGCAAAACTATTACGCCTACTGGTACAAATTATCAAGTTATTTGGGACGCATTGTGTACTAAGTATAATGATCAACGCGTTCTTGCTGAATCATACTTTGACCGATTGCTGAAATTGCCTCCAGTTAACTCGGCCACGCCCGCTTCTTTAGAGAATTTCGCAGATGCATACTCCGCTAACATCGCCGCGCTGAAGCAATTAAAAATAAAAGACCTCGCAGAATTCATATTGCTACAACTGGGTCTTAAACGGCTTGACATAGAGACTGTAAAGGCTTTCGAATCTTCTATTAAAAATAATGAAAATTTACCTTCCAGCGCGGAACTAATCGACTTTGTAAGATAACAGCAACGAATTCTCAACCGCGCGCAATTCACGCAACCGACCTCGAGCCGCGTTGGCTCAAACATTAATTATACCGCTAAACCGCAAAAAACTAATTCCGCAAAGGCATTTATTAATGTCGAAAAAATCGATAATCACTCCATCGAAATTTGTTTTTGTTGTCAAAAGGGATCGCACCCTTTATACCAATGTTCTAAATTCACAAGTCTAGAACCACGCGATCGATTTAACTTTATTAAGTCATCGAATATTCGAGTTTGTGTGAACTGCCTCAGTACTAGGCACATCACAAAAGCTTGTAAATCAAAGAGTACATGCAAAACATGCGCGCTCAACCATCATAGTTTATTGCATTTCAAACAAACTGATGGGCGAAAGTCACAAACAGACCCAATACCATCTCCCGCGTTACAAGCAGATGCCGATAATGATAACTTAAATTCTTTGAATCCGGTTTCGCTATGTGTAACAAATTCATGCCCTAGTGCAAATACTACTGCACTCTTAGGAACGGCTGTTTGCACTACCAGAGACGCTAAGGGCCAGGTACAGACGTTACGGGCTCTAATAGATAGCGGCTCCCAAAGGGACATAATTACGCGCAAATGCTGTTCACGCTTGAATCTTACGGTGCGGTCATCTCCAAGTACTTACGTCACGGGAATAGGTGACGTAAGAAATGTGACAAATGGCGTAACTTGCTTAAAGTTACATTCCCGCTATGACATCACTCAGTCGTATACGATTAAACCATATGTAGTAGAAACTATAACCAGTGAGTTGCCTACTGTTAACATTAACCGTTCCTCTTTGTCGTATCTTGACAATTTGCCCTTAGCAGACACAACATTCTGTACGCCCGGTGAGATTGATATTATCTTAGGATGTGACATATTTGCTCGCATTCTAAAGGCAAACAAAATATCAGGTTCTCTCGGCCAGCCATTTGCTATTGAAACCACTTTGGGATATCTCATCTTGGGTACTGCCCCAACGATGATTGAAAACCCAAGTATAAACGCCACGCAATCATTTTGTACGTTCACGCAAAATAATGATTTTTGCCTGTCGCGCTTCTTCGAATTGGAAGACATTCCAGATGAGAAGTTTTTAACGCCTGATGAACAAGAGTGTGAGGACATTTTTAAACTCACTACCTCTCGTGACACGGCAGGTCGTTATATCGTCGCGTTGCCGTTTCGAAACAGTCCCTCTGTTCTCGGTGAATCGTTACCCGCCGCCGAACGCAGGTTTCGATCTCTCGAACGCCGCTTGATATCTCAACCCGCAATAAAGTTAGAATATGACAAAATATTACGCGAATACCTACAGAAAGGGTACATTTCGCCGGTCGACAATTCTGACTTACCTCATTACGTTATACCGCATCATATTGTAGTTCGTGAAGATAAACTTACTACTAAAATTCGCATGGTGCTAGATGCGAGTATGAAATCCGATTCGGGTTATTCGCTTAATGACATCCTACATACCGGAAAGAATTTACAAGGTGATTTGTTTCGCATTATCCTCAATTTCAGATTGTTCGCAATAGCTATAACCGCTGACATAAAACAAATGTACCTACAAATCGTAGTGCAAGAAGAATGCCGTCGTTATCAGCGCATGCTGTATAGATTTAACAATAGTGACCCTTTACAATTGTTCGAATTTAATCGCGTCACTTTCGGCATGTCTTGTAGCCCATTTTTGGCTATGCGTTCACTGCGTCAACTCGCAACGCATGAAAAACCTCGTTTCCCACTCGCGGCAAACTTGGTGGAAAATGGCTCATTCTACATGGATGATTTCGTCACCAGTTGCTCATCAGTCGAGGAAGCTACCGAGTTGTCGACGGAATTAATTCAGTTATTCGCTGCCGGAGGATTCGACCTTGTAAAATTCTCTTCTAATTCTCCAAAGTTTTTATCCACGATTCCTACAGCTCGTCGTGTTAAGGAACATGTGGAATTTAATCCCGATGAAAACCTAAAAATACTAGGGCTTCATTGGATACCCGCTTCTGATCATTTTGTATTTGTCGTACACACCGACGAAAGAACGTGTACTAAACGAAATATTCTCTCGACGATTGCTCGTCTTTGGGATTTGATGGGTTTCGCCGCACCAGTTGTATTATTGGCTAAGCTGATAATTAAATCTCTATGGGAGTATAACCTGAATTGGGACGATACTCCTCCTGAAACAGTTGTCACACTTTGGCGACAGTTTAAAAAGGAATTGCCATTACTGCAATCTATTAAAATTCCTCGTTTTTTAGGAATCGAACCCCAATGTGTATTAACGCTTATCGGGTTTTCAGACGCAAGCGAACGCGCATATGGAGGTGTTATTTACTTACATGTTTACTGTCCGAATACCGATAAAACCACAATTAATTTATTATGCGCTAAATCCAAGGTCGCTCCGGCTAAGACGATTTCACTTGCGCGATTAGAACTATGTGGAGCGCTAGTACTTGCACGATTAATGCATACGGTCAGTAATACCTACACATCAAATTCAAAAGCTCATACGACTTTAGATTTTTGCGACAGCACGGTTGCACTAGCTTGGATAAATTCACCGCCTGCAAAATGGCAGACCTTCGTTGCCAACCGTGTCTCACAAATACAAAACCATCTTGGGGCTGAATGCTTCCATTATATAAGAGGTCAAGACAATCCCGCCGACTGCTTATCGCGGGGTCTTACTCCCGCTCAGCTAATAGACCATCCGTTATGGTTTAACGGTCCCGTATTTGCCCAATTACCTAAAAGTGATTGGCCTTTACAACGTTTTGATACGAAATCGATATCTGATCCACCCGAATTAAAAACAAAAATTTTGATGTCCGTTCAAGACAATAACCGCCCCAAAACAATTGCTCCACCGTTATTGTGTGCACTAGCTTCTCGTGTTAGTTCATGGCCGAAATTAATTCGAATAGTAATTTATGTTTTTCGTTTCATTAAGAAATTACCACGAGCATTCGAATTAAGCCATATCTTAGTTGCAGAAATCGCTGTTATAAATTCTATACAGCAAGAACATTTCTCCGAAGATATAAAGGCAGTCAAAGATGGGAAGAAGGTTCGGCGAGCGATTGCAAAATTGAATCCGTTTCTTCATGACGGAATTCTAAGGGTAGGAGGCAGATTGAGTAATGCTGAAACAGAATTTGACAGTCGTCATCCCATTCTATTACCCGCTCGTGATAATGTAGTCAATTTAATAATAGACTACTATCATATTAAGAACCTACATACGGGTCCTACGTTACTGATGTCGCTGCTAAGACAAAGATTTTGGATACTTTCTTCGCGCAATTTGGTTCGGAAACGTGTGCATCAGTGCAATACGTGCTTCAAAGTCAATCCTAAACCACAATTCCCATTAATGGGAGATTTACCCGCATGCCGCGTCCGCGAAGCTAAGGCTTTTCTTCACACAGGGGTTGACTACGCTGGCCCGCTTCAAATAATCCCTTATAGACGTCGGGGGGTGCGAAGTCAAAAGGCATACATTTGCTTATTTATTTGCTTGGTGACCCGAGCAGTTCATATTGAACTCGCTTCGGATCTTTCCACCGAAGTCTTCCTCAACGCTTTCAAGCGTTTCCTTTCTCGTCGAGGTCCTGTGAGTATAATGTACTCCGACAATGGGACGAACTTTGTGGGAGCCAAATCCCATTTAAGGTCTTTATTTGCACTTATAGAGTCACCCAATTACAAAAAGGAATTCTCAGACAATCTGTTGGAGAATCGAATCGAATGGAAGATGAATCCACCGCAAGCTCCTCACTTTGGTGGGATCTGGGAAAGTAACATTAAATGCCTGAAAGGTTATTTAAATAAAATAGTAGGCACCTCTCTACTGACTTATGAAGAGATGCAAACAGTGCTTTCTCAGATTGAAGCAATTCTAAATTCACGCCCGCTATCTGTACTTAGCGTTAACGATGTTTCGGCTCCATTGCCGCTAACCCCCGCGCATTTTTTAACGCTCACTCCCTTAAAATCTTTACCCGCTGCTGATTTGTCAGACGAGCCAGTCAACTTGATACAACGCAAACATCTCGTGGATCGTCTTGTTCAGACGTTCTGGAACCGATGGCGAATTGAGTATTTAAATACTTTGCAAGCTCGCCAGAAATGGAATACAAATGCTAATTCGGTAAAGACAGGCACGGTAGTAATGATTAAGAGTGACAACATCGCGCCCCTTCAATGGCCTGTTGGGGTAATAGTCAATGTCTACCCCGGGGCAGATGGGGTGATCCGGGTTGCGGAAGTTAAAACTAACTCCGGAACATACCGCAGGGCAGTCGTTAAACTCTGTCCCTTACCGTCACAATAGATTTAACGACATCTTAGAAGTTAGTTCATAATACTTTAATTTTTAAAAATCAATTAGATTAGTTTCATTGTTAAATAGGTACCAAACCCTACTAGTTTTATCTACCGCAGGTTCAGTATTATTTATTGAATCCTTTCAAGTCATATTTTTCGTTTCAATGTTTTTTATTCATTTTATTTCCTTGCTATATCAGTCATTTTGACCATTTGGTAAAGCATTTATATAACTTACATAATATTTTCGTAACTTTTACATAATTTATTACATTCTACCGCGTGTCATTATAATTTTGTTTGCGCATTGAAACGTATTGGCACTCTTTTGGTTTATGGAAGTGGATTCTTTCATCCCCTTCCAGGCGGGGGGCATGGTTACGCCAATACATATACCCACACATACACACACCTACATAGCACACATACATACTGTTACTGCTTGGGATTGGTATTAATATTGTTGCAAATCCTGTCCTACCTTGTTCCCAAAATCCGCACCTATAACTACCTTCACCACGTCAGTCTGCAATCAACAGCCCGCGCCGCAACATACCCTATAGCCCCCGTGCTCCCGCTATCTGTTAACCTAATTCCGCCGTGTTCGCCGTGTACACGAAACGCACGCCTATTGCTGTTTTCAGTGCCAATTGGACGGGGAGAAAGAAGACAAAATTGCCAGCATACAAGTTCTTTATCCTGTTTCGGTGAGTCCTTTCCTTTATATGCAGCATATGTTTTTTCCTCGTTCCAAGCAGTAAACAGTAACATAAAATTCAAGGTCCTTCGTCAGTCAATCTTCGCAAATATCAAATCCACTCTACACACACACAATCTCATTCATAGCATGTTGTGAAATCTATTGGTTTGAATATTGTTTTTTGTGTACAATTGAATAGCATGATCTTATCTTTAATATTTTTTATTTACGTCTGAATATTGCTAAATTTCCGCCTATTATGCGTAAGCTCTCCTACATCTGAAAAAGTTTATTATGTCAACGGAAGAAGAAATTACCATATCAATTAACATGGAATTCTCAAGCGGAAGAAGCAGTGAACCTGATATTCACCATGTATCGGTGAGACTTTCACCGTACTGGAAGAACAATATTGGACTTTGGTTCATACAAATTGAATCGCAGTTTGCAATTTCCCGTATCACGGAAGATTTAAAAAAATATAATATTATAGTCGCTGCGCTGGATACACAGACATTGCAGTGCGTCAGCGATATTGTCACGAAACCGCCCACGACGGACAAATATTCAACCTTAAAAGCCGCACTGATAGAAAGATTACAAGATTCACCAGAAAAAAGGCTCACGCGACTTCTATCCGGAATTCAGCTAGAATATCGCAAGCCATCAGTACTTCTTCGACATATGATGGAACTGGCTGGACCATCATTGGCAAATAGTACAATTGTTCGTGTACTTTGGCTTCAGCGCTTGCCTCAACATGTTCAAGCAATCCTATCCGCCCTTACGGATAATGATATTAATCAACTGGCGACGGCTGCAGACAAGATTACAGACGTCTACCAGTCAACGGAATGTAACGCAATGGAACATCTGAGCGAAACAAACACATCTAAATCTGAAGACATTAAAAACAGTGTATTACAACAACTGCAACAACAAATTTCCGCGCTTACACAGGAAATATCCCAACTGAAGAGGTCACAAAACGACAATCATACTACCGCCCGAGGACGGCGAGATCAGGACCCTCAGAGAAAGGAGCCATATCAGAATTCATATCAAAATTCTTATCAGAAATCATCTCAGCAGAATCCCGCTAGAAGGCCGACGTCTGGGTCTCGCGGTCGATCGCTCCAGGGAAAACCAAATGGATACTGCAGTTATCACAACAGATTTGGAGAAAAGGCCTTCAGATGTTATCAACCTTGCTCTTTTAAGAAAAATTCCAGGAAACGACAGCGGAACCTCTCAGTAGGGACGTGCGAGATTCCGAGAAACACATGTCGTCTCTTCGTTTATGATCGACAAACACGAAAGAAGTTCCTGGTGGACACAGGAGCTGACGTTTAGGTCATCCCTAGAAATCCCATATACAATAGGAATAACATAACTTCCGACAACTGCCCAACTACATTATATGGAGCAAATGGAAATCCCATCAAAACATTCGGGACAAGAACGATAGAACTAGATTTTGGTCTTCGCCGGGCACTGAAATGGCGATTTATCGTCGCCGACGTTTCGAGGCCAATCCTGGGTGCAGATTTCCTCCATCACTACAATCTGACAGTGAACCTTAAACAATCAATTCTCTTGGACTCATCTACGGGACTAAAGATTAGAGGAAATACATACAAAGGACCATCATCCGGTATATCCACCATATCCTCATCACAAAAATATAAAGATATTATAAACAAATATCAAAGCTTGACGCGACCAGACATCAAGCACTTGGACAAAGCGAAACATTCTGTGACACACTGTATTGAGACGAAAGGTCCACCTGTCACAGAGCGGGCGCGCCGCCTGGCACCAGCTCTTCTTGAAGCAGCGAAGAAAGAATTTAAATTTCTCATGGAACAAGGGATTTGCAGACCGTCCAAAAGTAATTGGGCGAGCCCACTACATATGGTCAAAAAACCGAACGGGGAATGGCGTCCGTGTGGAGACTACAGAAGACTCAACGCAAAAACGATCCCGGATAAATACCCAATTCCGCAACTTCAAGACTTTGCACATAAACTGGCAAAAGCGAAGGTCTTTACCACACTAGACCTCACCAGGGCTTATCATCAAATACCTCTAGAGGATATCGACATACCTAAGACTGCAATTATCACACCCTTTGGTCTATATGAATTTACCACCATGCAATTCGGTTTATCAAATGCAGCTCAAACCTTCCAGCGATTCATGCATGCTGTGACACGAGACTTAGAATTCTGTTTTGTATACCTAGATGATATCCTAATAGCATCCGAAAATGAAGATGAGCACAGAAGGCATTTGGACATACTTTTCCAACGCCTCGTAGACAACGGTTTGGTTATCAATCTGAACAAATGTCAATTTGGTCTACCAACCGTCAACTTTCTTGGGCATACAATTACACCTGAAGGTATGCGCCCAATAAAAGAAAAGGTAACAGCCATCACAGAATTTCCTTTGCCTAAAACTGCAAAGGACCTCAGACGCTTTCTGGGAATGCTAAATTACTATCGAAAATTTCTTCCCAACTCAATTAGCACCCAAGCAAAACTTTTTGAGCTAATATCAGGTTACAAAAAGAACGACAAGCGCATACTGACCTGGACTCCGGAGCTAACAGCAGCGTTCGACGAATGCAAGCATCATCTCGCAACGGCTACTTTACTGGCACATCCAGACCCAGAGGCCAAGATTGCCATCATGGTGGACGCCTCTGATATTGCCATGGGGGCATCACTCCAGCAAACTAAAGGAGACTCATGGCAACCTTTAGGATTTTTCTCACGAAAATTCACAACGGCACAAAGAAAATATAGTACATTCGATCGTGAACTTACTGGTATCTACGAGTCAATAAAATTCTTCAGAAACCACGTCGAAGGACGAAACTTCACCATTTATACGGATCACAAACCAATCACCTTCGCTTTTAACAAGAAGCGAGCTTCAAGTTCTCCACATCAAGAAAGGCAGTTGGACTACATAGCTCAATTTTCAACGGACATCAGACATGTTTCCGGACAACAGAACACAGTAGCTGACGCACTATCTCGTATAGAAGAGATTAATTGTCCTACTTCTATTGACTACAGGCAGATGGGAATAGAGCAATGTCAAACTGACGGTATTATGAAGGCAAAAGATGACAGCTCCCTCGCCTTACGTCAAATGGTGATTCCTGGCACGGATTATTCAGTATGGTGTGACGTATCAACAGGACACATCAGACCATTTGTACCTGATTGCATGCGTGATCAAGTGATCGCAAGTGTACACAATGTTTGTCATCCTGGCATTCTAGGAACGACAAAGACGATTAAGCAAAGATTTGTTTGGCCAAACATAGCAAGGGACATTAAGAACTTCGTCAAACAATGCATAGCCTGTCAGAAAGCTAAGATTACCCGACATACTGTTGCTCCATTAGCAACGTACGTACTGCCAGAGGATCGATTTAAAAATATCCATATCGACCTAGTTGGACCGCTTCCTACATGCAACGAGTACCAATATATACTGACAATGATCGACAGATTTACTCGTTGGCCTGAGGCCGTTCCTTTGAAGAATATGACAGCGGAAACCGTCGCTACTGCATTAACAACACATTGGATCGCTCGTCATGGAACTCCTGACAGCATAGTTACTGATCAAGGACGGAAATTTGAGAGCTCCCTTTTCAAAAAACTTACGGAGAAGTTTGGTATTAAACATCTAAGAACCACGGCTTATCATCCACAAGCCAACGGTATGATTGAAAGGTGGCATCGCACATTAAAAGCATCTCTTATGGCATGTGGAGATCAGAATTGGGTGGAGAAGCTCCCACTTGTTTTGCTCGGCTTGAGAGCCACAGTGCGTGAAGATCTAAAATATTCACCAGCAGAACTGACATACGGTAGAACGTTAAAATTACCTTGCGACTTCTTCACAGCAACTCCACGTGAAGAGCCAGATACGTATATTGGACGACTCCAGAGAAAGTTCGATGACATCAAATCGACACCAGCGAGCGCCCATGGTTCAGGAAAGTTCTTCGTTCATAAGGATCTACCTAATACGACGCATGTGTTTCTCAGAACAGACAGCACAAAAAGGCCCCTCCAGTGTCCATATGATGGCCCATATAAGGTTGAGGAGCGCAATGAAAAGACATTCACCATTACAATTAACGGAAAAACAAAATGCGTTTCGATAGATCGCTTAAAGCCAGCTTTTATCCCCATTGAAGATAATGTACCTGTCTCTACAACGGTTCCAGACTATTCCGCCACAATACCAACAAGAACAACAAGATCTGGGCGAAAAGTTCATTTCCCAGACAGATTGGGGCAAGCTTAGAGCATAAAAAGGCATTTCATTTTTATCAGAAATACATAAGAACTCTCAACAATTAATACTAAAAATCATAAATTTACTCTAACAAGATTTCAAAAGTAAAACTATTTTTAAATTACTAAGAATCAAAAATAACAAAGTCTACAATATTTCATACAAATGTTGAGCTTTTTGTTTATTATCATCATTCATAATTGAATATTTTTTACAAACAACATAATTAGAATACAATACTAATATATGCAATTCATTGTCATAGAAATGATGCATTATCAATTGATGAAAAATTTCATCCTTCAAAATCATGTACCTGCATGTAATTAATTTAAGCATATTTAAAACACTGTATATCAATCAATGAAAACTGCGTGTCTAGCTATAATCGCTTTTCACAAGACTTGTAATCATTATGCTAAAAATAACCTTTCATAAGTGTATAACTCTGACAGCGTGGAATCTTAATGTATACTATATGGGATAGGTATCCAATATAGCATATATTGACATTCATATACTTAAAATAGTATCTAGCATTATGCGAATAACTTTTAACTAACAAAGGTATTAGATATAAAGAGCATTTAAACTAAAATAATACATTACAAAATTATCAAGCTATGTAGAGTAAAGTTTTGTTTTTAATAATCCCAACCATGATTACTCAGATGTACTTACAAAATACATACATCTGAGTGGGCATGTTGATGAAACTGTCACATAATATTATGTTATGATTATTTTCAAATGTTTACAAAAATCGAGTATATTTTATTACTCATTAATAATTAATTGCAATAATCTAATAAAAACAATAATATATCTAATCTGGACGCTAAATCTTAACCAGTCTAGTTACCTAAAAAACTCCTTAGTATGTTGAGTAAAAATAAACCAGATTCAGTAAACTATTTTTACGGTGCTCCAGATTTTATGTCCGGGTTGAATCTTTCCCAAATGAAAGACTAAACCCTTCCACACACTTTTCCACAAATGAATATCTGGTAAATGAACGCAATGTAAGTGCACTATATAAGAATAAAACAATACAAGAACAATACGTCAATCCACCAGAAACATAATGGGAAAATATTTCACCGACTCCAGATATTTTCATATCAGAGGGTTCGGCTCTGATGAAATCCTAACTGGTCCGATAAATCCTACTGATCCCTCAATATAAATATTTAAAAAATCTTTCGTAATCCTACATGTATTTAAAATGACCGACTTTTGCATTTTTATGTACAAATTTTTTGACAAATCTAATACGCCTAAATTTTGAATGAGAGAGCTAGGTATAATGCCAGTAGCCGAAATAACAAATGGTAATATTTTTATAGTCTGAGAATGCCAAATTCTTTTAATTTCATTTCCTAAATCTGTATATTTTCTTATTTTTTCAGTAACAGTTTTCTGAATATTACAAGAATTTGGAATAGCGACATCAATGATATACGTTATTTTCTTAATTTTGTCATGTAAAACTATATCGGGTCTATTATGACTAATTGTTCTGTCTGTCAGAATAGTTTTATCATAATAAATTTTATAAAATTCATTTTCTAAAAATGAATTTGGTTCATATTCATAATATGGTACATTACGGCAGTCAATCAAGTTATGTTTAATTACCAAACTTTGGTGAATTATTTTTAAAACTTGATTGTGCCTAAATGTATACTCGGACGGCGCTAATACAGAACATCCCGATATAATATGTTCTATAGTTTCCGGAAAAGCCAAACATTTTCTACATAAATCATCAATTTGATTTGCATCTTTGATGATATGCTTCCTATAATTTTTAGTATTAATGACTCTATCTTGTATGGCAAGCATAAAGCCTTCTATTTCTGCGCTCAACTCTCCAATACTCAACCATTTGTTTGACGAAAATTTGTCAACATATGTTTGGTTGAGATAATTGAAGTGTTTTGCGTGAAGAATTTTATTTGACCAGGAATCTAATAATTCCTGGTTGGTATTTATAAGAATGCTGGCATTCTCGTCGTATAAATTTAATGGTGAAATATTTCTATCTGCCTTGCAAATAATTTTGTGCATTTCTGAACTATCAGCTTTCCTATGGAAAAAATTTCTTAGCATTTCAACCTGATTATGTTTTAAAGATGTTATTTTGACTATACCTCTACCTCCTAAATTTCTGGGTAAATTAATTCGTTCTACAGCTGAATTTGGATGATGGCAATGAAATTTAGTTAATGTAGTTCTAATCAATCGTTCTAAGCTATCTAAATATTGAAAATAATTTTATTAGTTAAGAATTTATAATTGTAAAAATAAGAACGGTTTTCTGCACAGTAAAGTATAGTATAACTCAAATAACAACTTGTCATTGGATAACATTTCATTACATCTAATGTGTTATAAGGAATTATTTTCCATTCAACTCGCTCTACGCGAGATATCTTATACAGCGTTTATATTATAAAAATAATTCAGGTAAAAATGATTATGTAAATAAATATATCTGCTCAATATTGCTGCATCGACTTTGACATCACTTGATGTAGCAAGTATTGAGTTTGTATAACTATATAGTGTATACTGAAACACATCTGTTTTCATATCTCGTTAAATCAATTAAATATTTACAATATGAAAACATACCATACCAACATAAACATAACAGATGATTACCATGTGTGCTTCAGTAAACATAGATTAATATATTTTTAAATTTTTGGTATAATCATTCTTGTATACAACTAGACACTTTAGTTATTATTTTCATATTTTTATGACACAGAGTCATGAGTAAGTTGAATAATAAAAACATTATTTCAACGTTTAGTGTCAAACTAACCTTCGCAATCAATGCAAAATATTATATCTAGTATAAGTTAAGTTAATCAAGTATGTATTTAAAATAATAATCTAATATAGGATAATTTACTATAGCGTACTGTGATACTTATACCAGCAGCTTATTAATTACATACATCCATATTTTTTTGTAGATACAGTTGATATTTCAAACAAATAATTACTTATATCAATATTTCCTAAACATTTTAAACATTGAAAACAAGTAGGTTTAAAATAAATTAAACACTCAGTTATTTTTTATTATTATTATTTATATAACAGAATACAGGTGTGTATCACAAAATAAGGTGATTCAATTATCTTTTGTTTAAAAACAAGTTATATATCATGCTATTTCTATAGAACTTGGCAACTTTTAACACAGCCAATGTTTGGTTATTGATTAATATAAGGATGTATATACAAGTAAAATTATGTTTAAAAACTTCCAATGCGTTCACAAATTTATGGAGATATTATTCATAAAAATACCTTCACACATATACTATATATTTCTGAACGCATAGGAACAAAATATTTTACAATGATGTCAAGTATAGAATATATTATATTTTAGTAACTCATTATATTTTCACATGATCTCACATCGTATCAGGAAGCCTATTGCAATTCAAGACGCTTTTAACAGCGACTACCATCATTTATTAAAAAACCCAGGCACTGACACAATGTGACGTCATAAGTTAAATTTTCCTTTGTCTTGTCCGACACGCTACACTCAAAAAATATCTTTTGGAATCCCTACCAAATATTTTTCATATCGTTTAGCAACTGGGGGGAAGGTATGTGGTGGTACCTACATTCGACATGAATTGAACAGCCCAAAAGGTATTTTCTGAGAAGGCAACACCGTTGATGACAGATACGGGTGACTTGCGATTTACGGCAAGCTCCGAGCTCCGAGTTTATTCCCGCTGGAGACTCGCCTTCCGTTGGTCGTTCTGTGTAGCTTTCAATTATTGTAATTTACTAATTGAATATTGTCGCAAGTAAACTTAAATATATAATGCAATTTTATACAGCCTGATACTAAGTGCTTTTATTTCCCTCCTGTGATAGAGAGTTGAATATCGTAATGGTAGTAACTCACCCATACGGTATATCTCCAAAGCCTGTGTGGTGTTAAATGAAAAAAAATCTGAATCTAAAAACATTTTTATCAGTTGTTGTTGAAGGTCGGTACGAAGGTACCTACATAAATCGGGTAGGTAACTTTCAAATGGCCTTGGGGAAAATTCTCCTTCCCGAAAGCCGATAAATAGAAAACCAAGATCACGAAAGGCTATACCCAAAATGTCGACATCCAATAAAATCGACATCACAATTTACAACATTCAAAATGTTAAAAAATATAATGTGAATAATTAAAATTAAAAACCTAAATCAAAACAATACTCCGGGGCCACCAATAGGTATCTAGTAAGTTACTTTGTCTTACGTTTAAGAGTTATTTCTGTATTTTAAAGATCCATAGCTCATGCCAACTGAACTCCTAAGAAAATTACCATACAAATGGCCATAACGCCGATGTTCACCACACAGCCACGATTATAAGAGACATAATGTGAACATGAAAAAATTACGTAGATTAGAGAGAGGATAAATACAAAAATCATAACGTATAAAGTATATATTTTTAAAGATTTTTCCTTACCTATTTCAAACCATTCGCAAACAGAGATTTCGGGAACAATTTCAATTCTGGCAAAAGTAGAAATTACACGACGTAACAAAGAAACGTGGGGTTTTAATGTGTACGTAAGCTTGCTTTATGTAATTATTCTACAGTACCCACTTTAGTTCCCACCAAGTTTTAGTTTACACAAAAAAAAATATTATGTGGTATTTAATCATTGATGCAGATATTAACCACTCTCAGACGAAACATTTAATAACTAATTTTTAGAAACAGATAATACTGAAAAAGATTTGGTCGCATCTGGGAATTGAACCCAGTTTCTACTGTCTACACGCGTGCCGGGAACTCGCTAGTTCTGTTAATAAAATTGAATTTCATCATAAGGACTTCTGATATTAAAAAAAGGATTTATCATGGACACTTTATTACGGGTATGATCCAGAGACGGTTCCTTGGAATGGGCATTTGTGCATTGCTCTGCTTGTCTTCAACCTTCATATAACCTACACCTGCCCTCAGTCATCGATAATTAATACACAAAAGTAGACGATGCTCGTAATTCCCGTCGGGTCATTAATTGAGCTCTACACGACTCCTCCGCAAGCGCAGACGTGTCGTGTATATTCCGATGTGCAAAAAACTTTGTTATACCAAACCTCGGGAAACATCTACCGCAACTCGGCCCGCCAAAACGGTAACATGAGCGAGACAAATTAAACCAGTAACGGCAAATCACTTGTTGGAGCAGTGCAGATATATATGTAACTCATCCCGTGCACTGTCGATGCGTTCGCGATGCGCCTTGAAGGCATGTGAATTTTGCGCAACTTTGACCATGCGGAACCCAATGCGTCCAGAATAGTTTCGCTTAGGAATACTAATTTATAATGTTAGCGCTACGTCTTTTAAGTCATTGTTAATCGTGAGCGGTTAATTAAAAAGTTTTTTAATCTCGAGATGATTTTACGAACCCTAACGGAGCAGTATTATGTATTCAAATATTTGAAACAATTACATTCTAAAAGCGAAATGAAAATGTTGAGCCGCCACTTGTAGAGCCTTGCGATCATATTATAAAGAATGCAGCCAAAACAAATGTGTTAAGAAATTACGAAAATATTGTTTGTAACTTGTAACCAACGATGTGACATTACTTTACTCATCGCAGTTTGCTTTCAAAAAAATTATTTATTAGCCGAAATTTTTGTTGATAAGGAAATCCATCGTTCGGCAAATGAGTTGTAAGTATATTTTTAGGTCCAGGTTGATATTATAACAACAGTTTCCCATTCCTGAGGACATTTAATAAAGGGGCTTTCATAAACAATCGCCTAGTACCAAAAACGATTCAGAACAGTGCAGGTAAGGTAGTAAGGTAGTTTTTCTGATAAAACTACTTATACTTTATATTATTACTTCTTCATATCAAATGAAACGTTTTCTCTACTATAAAAGACGACCATAAATTGATTGTGAAAAATTCGCCAAGGTGTAAAATGTTTTTTTAGAAGCAGGTGTGGATATATCAGAAGGGATCTGTAAATATTGTTTTCGTGATAAAAACTTTTATGGGTATCTGAATAAGGCCTTCCAAGGCATAACGATCCGAGTAATCGATATTAGAGTCTGGGTCTGAACTCTAAATGCTTTGAAAATTTGTATTATACGTGAAGTAGGTCTTGAAAGGGAGAAATATGAGCATCTAAATAATAAAACAGATGCTCTCAAGAAAACGATGGCTCCTTCAGAATTTTGAAAACATTGATTGATCTATCCTGTTTAGTGTATCGGAGTGCTGGGAACTTTTTAAGTTAACTTAATTATTACGAAGAAGTATTTGAATAAAACAATGAGTTCATAATGAATCGATAAAAGTAGCAGATAGTAGTAACTTAGCCAGACCTGTATTATAAAAGTTACACATTATTATACCAAATTTAGTTGCTAAAATCTGTTGCTTTATTTATTCGATGTATAATTTATGTGTAAACTGATAACTCAAAACAGAATTCCAAGAAAAATCGTTCTTCTCTGTAGGAGTTTAACCATAATTAACATCCCTGCCGTAGGTTTTCCCAAGTGGCTCGCTACGTTTGGTGATTTAGCAGGGTTACTCGGGTTCATGGGATGAGGTATGTCTCGTTATTGACGGCCGATGCGTTTGCTCACCTACTGCGTGGCGGGCCGGTTGGAGACCGGTTGAGGGAAACCTTTTGATCCCTCCAGCTAGCCTCTCTCGTCCTACCTCATTGCACCGCAGTGTGAGGAAAGGATTCATATGTCCGTCACTCCTGGACACACTGAACCCCACCACCAACCCCGTACCTTTTTCCTTCCCAGAACTTCCTCTCCTTTCTTTCCCTAAAAATACCATCCACAGAGCATCCCCAAAGATGACAATGGCCCCGAGGAAAATTGTTTTCCTCAGGGCCTCCTGGGTGAGGCTAATGTATAAAAAATGAGTTAAAGTGATCTGACCCCTAGCACAGCCGATCGATAAGGATTGGCAGAACAACTTTCAGTAATTTCTCATCGTTCCCTAGCATGACTGCAGATTGCCAACGAATAAGTAACAATTCACAATGACTAAATTTTCTTAATATATTCGATATCAAGTGTTATTTCTACTTTAGCAATTTGCAGTTATCCTAGGGAACGATGGGAAGTCACCAACAATTATCCTATCAATCCTTATCGATAGACCGTGCTAGGAGGATTGGTAGTAAAGTCCAAATGAACTATGATATATATGTGACAGATAGCGATATCGCCTGTTAACTTATCGACAATCATATCTGCCCATCAAAATCTCTATTGTATTATTCAACTAAAAACAAAATATACTCCTCACAGTTGGCTTTTCGTCCTTGGGACATCTGCACATACAACATAATAAAACGCTCATCCTATTTATCTAGAGGACGTTAAATTCTATCCATTGTATACCCATAAAGCATTGTAGTGTCTACCTGTTTAAGCCGTTTAAGGAAGGCCGTAAAATCTCAATTTCTTTCATAGCTGTTATAAATTTCTTACAGGAAGGATGAAGGAAGTAAAACGTTGTCGCAATTTACTTTAATCCAGAGTATAAACAAGAAAATGGGTTAAGGCTTACGTTGACGGTAGGATTTGTCAAGGGTTTAATGGAGTACCTATTTGTATTCCGGCCAACATCGCTGAGAGATTACGAACATGATAATTTATTAGCGACAGGACAAAACTTCGCCCTATAAAGTTCCAAGAAAGAAGCTATCTTTGAGATGGATCCTTTAATAATAAAGACAGTTAACGCATTATTAAGGCTTCAAAATGTTGCAAAAAGTAATTACGGTGTCTGATTACTGAATCATCTTTCCAAAATGCTGTCGTTTTGTAAATTGTTTCGTAGATCAGATGGTCTAGCATGGACGATCGATTAAACCTACGTCAAAACGATATTGAGTAAATCCGTCATCTATGGTCAGTTATCAATATTTAGCCAGCACGGTCAACGATTGATAACAGATGTTCTAACTGATGATTAATAAATTTTAGCGCGGCCTCCATAATACCAGATAAATTTCGATTGAAATATACAATTTTTTTTTAAATAATGTCGTTCGTAATGCAAAATTACTGGCTTATTTAACGAAAGGATTGAACTAACGAAGCTCTTAGAATTGAAAGAAGTAGTATACGTGATTCATAGACTTAAATAATGCCTCTAAGATACGATCAATTTATTTCTTTTAATCTTTGAGAAACGAACGTTGTTGAAATATGACTAAAAATCTTATTAACTGCCGATAAGTTTTTTTTAGATTTTCAAAGTATTTTTGTTATTTATTTTTGGGGTGTTATGCTGTATTGCGCTATCTCCTTCTTTAGCCAACGTTTCGAACAGAGTTACAGTGTCCATCATCAGGGCAGATATGGGCAGAAGTGAATGCACATATCTGCCCTGATGATGGACACTGTAACGCTGTCCGAAACGTTGGCTAAAGAAGGAGGTAACGCAACACGGCATAACACCACAAAAAATTATTAACTCCCGTTTAGTGTCAAAAGTAAATTTAGTTAATTCAATATTGCCAATTTATTAATTTGTTTTACGTAATTGGCATTTGACGTTTCGAAACGTGAATTCATAGAAAACAGCCCCAGTTATTATTATTTCTTGTTTATTCCCTATCAATATCCGTTCGGCTGTCAACGGTAAAACCGTGCTCGGGACATCAATATATTAAATAAAAGGAAGTTACGCCATCGATCGATGTCGTAAATATATCGGTTTATCTATGCCTGCTCCCTGCACCCCTCTAGTACATTTTTATTTTTAGATATATACATATATATATTATTTATTTTATTTAGTGAAATATACATAAATTACAATAAATTTTATACAATAATAATTTACATAATATACATATTTGATTTACCCCCATAAATAAGCAGGGGTTGTGTGTATGGGGGATATATACTAACTACTTGGCTGGTACCACAGAGTTGTTCGGGGCTGAAGCCTGCAATGTGATGACAGCTAACACACCAGAAGACAAAGTTGTGGATGATGTTATTACGAATAACACTAACATTAGTGCATTAAATAACTTTACATATTATTCGAAGTCCCTCGCTGTTACAGAGCCTCGACGTTGTTCATTGAATAAAACTTTTTCAAAAATAAAATACTTTCTACAGACAATAATAATAAACAAATATGGAAAACAGTCAACTTAGCCATTAGCTTACTAAAAAAACACAAAACATAAAATACATTGAACATGAAAATAAAATCACGGATGCTAATATTCAACCTAAACAATGTGCAAAAATCTTGCGAAAAATATCAATAAACCTTTTAAATCGAAAAGACAAACGATTGAAAATATACAAAATCGAAATAATTTATCAAAATTTGAAACAACCTCAGAAAGTGACATTTTAAAAATAATAGAAGACATGAAAGAAGGTTCCTCTCCCGATTTGATCTTATTATAGCACGTATTATAAAATCCATAAAAAATCATTCGATAAAACCAACTAATTTGATAAACTTAAAGGAATATTTCCGACAAACAATAAAAATACAATAATTTCACCTATTTATAAATCTGGAGATCCACAACAAGTAACTAACTATAGCCCAATATGTCTAATCTCAAACACAGGAAATATTTTTGAAAAACTTGTGAAAAACCAATTGGTCAATTTCCTAGAAAATAATAAAATTCTTCACAAAAACCAGTTCGTTTTTATAAAGTCACTAAGCACACAAGATGATATTGCAAATGTAACCTCACACATAAACGAATCATTTTTTTGATAAAGGATGACGTTGAAAAATGTGCAGGTATATTTATTGATCTCGGAAAAACCTTTGATAGCATATCCCATGAGATTCTACTGAAAAAAAAATGATTAATATAGGCATAAAAGCCAACACGATTAAGTGGATTTCGAACTACCTAAAAAAATGATTAGCTCTTTTCTGCGGCTGCGGTTCTTTGCGCACTGTGCAACAACTTTATAATTTGAGGTTCATCTTCAAAACGATAGTAGATTTTAATATGTTACAGGGAATGATTTTTTTTACGTTAGTTCCTCACAGAGACCTTGAGGAAAAAAATTCCTTCGGGCCTGTGCCATCTTTGGGGATGATGTGTGGAGGGTTTTTTTTAGGAAAAGGAAGTTCTGGGAAGGAAAAAGGTATGAGGGTGGTTAGGAATCTGAGGTGTGAAAATGTGTCCAGGAGTGACGGACTTATGAATCCATCACACCCACTGCGGTGCAAGGCGGTGGGTTGAGAGAGTCCGCCGGGAAAGGAATAGGTTAGGTCTCACTCCACCAACCTCTCCCGATACGGCCCTCCATGCAACACTCATGCTCATCTATTGTGGGCAAACGCATTAGCCGCCAAGGCTTAGACAAACCTCAACCCTTGAACACGGGGGCCCAGTCACCAACGAACCCCTTGTGTTGATTATAATAAATGATTCCCGGGGCAGGGGTACCCACACCACCCCCCAAATTGATTGCAATGATAATAAAGCCACATAAATATCGAGCCATGTTAATATAACAATAACACAAAATCAACAATTTGATTTAAAATTGGATGATTAATGAAATTAATTAATGTGTGTTATAATTAATTCTATTAAAGTATTCAAAGATCACAAAGTTCTTTGATGTTGATTGGAAAACTAGTTGACGGAATTAACTAAACTAACAATGTCGTAAACAAGAGTTTCAATTAAAGGGGAACAATAAACAATGATCTGTAAACAATGCATCAAAATAATAAATCCCCCAGCGTCTTGATATAAATAATTCTTAGGGCAATTGCGCTTTTAAATAAGTAATAAACAACATAAAATTAACAATCATTATCAAATAGTATTAATAGGTTTGCGTCTGCGTGGCTGAATTTAAGAACCCGGCTGCGAATGCATGTCTGTCGCCGCGCCGTACATATCCGTACGTATCATATCCATACGTGAAATTACAAGCAAAGCTACCGTTGTAATTCGGTTTCGAATTCAAGAATTCGTCAAAAGATGTCGAAACTTCCGCCAGAATTCGCACGGGGACGTTTCCCCCCTATTAAGGATTTATAGAATTTAAGTATCTCTCAGGATTTGGAAAGATTGACGGTGATACCTGGAGAGTTGTGAATAATATCAAGCGGCTATATATTATATATGACGTCATTGCCTGTCACGGTCACTGTGGATACGAGGAACCGGCTATTTTTGGAACCAGTTCCTATCGGATTTATAAAATGGTCGCCGATACTCAAACTGGGCGAAGCCGAAGCAAAAGCCGCCCGCAGGGCCTAGCTGTAAAAACCTGCGGAGCGGGTTTTTAACTACAAGTTAGGCGGCCCCTAGACGATCGATTATGTTAAGCAATATTACGAATTTTGCAATATTATTCACCGTTTGGGGTTAATATTAAAGATTGCGCAATGATTGAACAAAAGTTTAAGCGAGTTTGATTTTATTGCTACGTATATTTCCATTGCAATGTGTAGGGTCAGTATTGCGCAATATTTACTCGAAAATACTAAATTAATATCCTCTAAAACATTGCGCAATATAATTGATCAATATTTTTTATTGTTTATTGTGCAAAATAATTGATCGTTTGAATTCTAAGAGCCTTTCAATCTTATTGAAGAATAAAATATATTGTACAATATTATTGTAGAGTCTATTGTAAGACGATGAATAGTCAGTCGGACGGAGTACTCTAATATACTCGTAATTATGTATTGCAATATTATCTAGTAATCTATGTTTATGGATTAAACAAAAAACTATTGGTTGTCATTTTTTAAATCTGATTACCGCACAATTGAGGTATGTTGTGAGGCTGAGGGTGGTGGGAAGGGGAAAGAATGGAAGAAAATGGGGAAATACCTGGCTTTTGGTCACCAAATACGGCTAAAGTCATTTCAAACAACGTTTAAATTCTGAATGATGGTCTTACATGAGGGCGATTCTGTATCTTCCACTCTGGAATCTGCCGAAAATATGCTATAACTGAATTAATCGCGAAATAACATAAAAAAATCGGATTAAATATATTTGCGCACGCCCAGATTTGAGCCTTATCCCTCTACCACGGAGGCTGTACTTGTCAACGTTATTAGATTTTTTGCTGTTGTTTTTTCTTTTTACTACATAAATTAACATTATTGTTTGTAGCCACACAATTCTATGTTAATGTGAACCAGCCTACCCCAACTAACTTGTGAACTAACATTATTATGCAATTATTTCGTTTGTGTTTTTGCAGTCATTTCTCCCACGGCAAAATATTTTTAAAACAAACACCCGGTCAAAATAAAAACATTGGGTCTAGGCTTCGACCATATCATACGTCAATGGGTCTAGGCCACATATTTTTTTTGGTTTCAGTGGCCGATGGAAAAAAAAAACATTGCAGCCCCACCACAACGTTTTTGTTTTTGTTGGATGCTGTGAAATAATTTTGTTACAGGAGACCCGGCATAAATAATAAAAAAATAACCTTTTATAAAAAAATGCAAGTGTGCATTTCACACGCAATATAAATGAAACCATCAGAAAACTAAAGTAGACAAGAGTGGGGAGGCTACGAAGCACCGCACGAAGAGGAGACCGATTATTCTATCGCATTTTCTCGCAGGCTAAATCCTATATGTAATGTATTTCTCGCTTTTTCATTTCATGGAGTTTCAAATCACAACGGTGCTAAAGAAGTTTTCACTTCAAAAATGATGTTTTTTTAGTTTGATTTAAGTTTTCAAAAATGTTTCTATCAAATATATTGAAATATAAGAGATGTACTATCGGCAGTTTTTACTGGGTGGGACTGCGCTTCCTGTTGTCGCCGATATTGTTAACCGATACTAGAACCAACCGATTTTTTTCGTATTCAAACTCTATTGCTTACCAATACTACTGCATACCGCAAAAAATCAAAAAAATGAAATAGCGGACACCATAGCATATCTCTTATATTTGAATATCTTTGGTTTCTATCTACAAACCAAACGGAAGGTCTTTCTAAGAATGTGGTTCTGGCGCTTAAATTTAATAAACAAGTACTTAAATAAAATAATAAAAAATTATTACCTGAAGATGAATGTCTCGTTAAATACGGGGTTGAGATTCTTCCTATGAACTTTGGTCTGGAATTTCTTCTTCCTGTCTGGCAGCAAGAAAGCCTTAATGTAGGGGTCACTGCTCCCGGTTACGTCCTTGATGGGCAGGTCACGTGCTTCCAGGACCTGAATTCATTAAGGGAACTAGGTTAATTACGTGTAAGGGCGGGGTTGGGCGGTAAGGGTAGGGGCGGAGTGACTCATAAAAAGGGGTATTTGAGTGGGATTGTGAAGTTGCTTACGGTTCTGCGAATTTTGTCATGAAAAAGTCCCGAACGATGGAAATTAAGCCTTTTATATAACTGAGTTTACTGAATTTGAATGTAACGAACGACCTATCTACAGCATATTTATTGTGCTGAACCGGCCGCTGATACCTCTACTAATAAGTAAATTAGAATTTTTGTTCATTATTAATTTCAAATCTAAAATGACTTTTAAAATACCTTTAATAATAAGTTGGTATGGATATCAACTGAACAGATTTTTGTGCTAAAACGCTGGTACATCGTTCGTCCAGTTGATAAATAGACATCTCCAAATATTAAGTTTTTAGAAAATGAGGGTAGCAATATTCGTATGCTCACGATAAATCAAATATTATTTACACGTGTCTATGTATCACATATTAAACATCATTACATAGTATAAAATGAAGTCGCTCAAAATGTTTGTGCGCTTAGATCTTTTAAACTAAGCAACGGATTTTCGTGCGGTTTTCACCAATAGATAGAGTGATTTAAGAGGAAGGTTTATATGCATGCTTATTGTAGTAGAGAAAAGCCGAGAAATTCAAATATTCAATTCAGGCTGCAGGCAGCTGGCAAGCGGGTGGTGTGGATTTTTTAAAGGTTGGGTAATGGCGTTGTGTTTCGTTAGCCACAGCAACGTGTGGCCGGGTCTGCTGGTACATAATAAAAACACCGGACAATGCACCGGACAGTAGTAGTACGACACTTTGAAATTTCCTACTAGTGACCCAGAAAACATCAACATTTTATTTAAATCCATTTTTATGCATTATAAATGATTTTGTGATGATTTGGAGGTGTTTATGAGTAAACAGAATATTGTACAAGATAAGCGGTATTTTTACATATAACTGCATATTTAACTCAAATTTCGATTTGTCGTAGATATCTGACTAATCAACTGGACGATAGTTATGTATATGTGAATACCACACATGAGTCTCTTTGGAGGCAGTAAGACAATGGCATTTATATTGGTGTTTGTTGTGTGGCTGAATTTAGTGGATAGGTAAAGAGGAAGGTGGGGATGTAATTGGTTTTTCAGATGAAAGAAAATTTTCGATTCTGAGTTAAAACATACATTTCTAGGATGTTTTAACTATGAACTCGGTCTACCTATAGAATCAATAAATTACAACCACTTGATGAAAGCATGAAAATTATTAAAACAATCAGGTAGAAGACTTATTCCCGATTTGACTTTGATTTAAAAAAAAATATGAATGGCATAATACATAATGGAGAGCGCTGATTTATTAAGCTTAAGGCGATCCACTAGTACAGGAAAAAATCGAAATTGGAATTCACGCCCTTTTATGGGAGGAGTTTAAAAATACTTGAGAAAAAGCTTTTGGAAAGGTTGGAAAAGATATTTGAGTTTTTTTTTTACGTGTTGATTTCGTAAAGGCCTGTAAAAAACATTAATTCCTTTTTTATGCATTGTTTATTGCAATAAAACGGAATTTTTAAATTGATTTCACGAAAATAAGCGGCGCGGAGCATAACACGACTGCTCTCCGCTCCGTTCGGAGGAGTAATGACGGAAGACAGGGGGCGGCTGCCAGTCGTTCTTCGGTCCAGGTTCACTTTGATATAACAAATTCGTCGACTGCCGTATTGTCGCCGTAATGTCAAAAATACCAACGCGAAAATGCGTAATATATTTTATTTTGTGAGGTTCGGGCGTAAATATAATTTTTTTGCGATAATTATATAAGAAACTGAATTTGCCACATTATGCAATAAAACCATATCCGAAAAAGTGTTTATAAGTAGGAGAGTTTTCAGTTAAAAATGTTTTTTATAGACCCAATACTTTATTTTTTTCTAAGCTTATTAAAAAAATGACCGATATTTTTAAGGGCCAAAGTATGTTCTACACGCAGTATTTAATTGAAGCATCTATAATACTTCTAAGCGGTCAAATTTTCAAAACTAAAACATACGATTTTGTATGATTTTGCATTATTTAGTATGGCTTCATCTTAATTACCTTCTGCAAACCAACAAGAACTACTCGATCTAAAATTCGTTTTAATTGCAACAAGGACTGAGTCATTTAGATACTTGCTTGTACCTAGATTGCATATAGTACGCTTGTACCTAGGAAAATATGAAAAAAATTATGGGGATATTTTTAAATTTGTTGTATCATAGCTTTTAATCTCTTTTTAAAGAGTTGATCCAGAAATTTTGAAGTCTATTTTACGATTGTAATTGGTAGATAATGCACAAAAAATTGTAATTTTATAGTAAATATCATTTTCAGAGGCTTATTGTCGACGGATCAACCGTCGGGAAACCCTCTTATAGCCATTAGAAACATCTATGTTTCTTAAGAATATACTTGAACGTTATATGTTGAAGTCTTATACATAGATTAGGTTCTCAACATCAGAGTTACATAAAAATGCTCTTGAGAAGCTTTAGGGAGATGAAACGGCAAAAACATTCTGGGAATCGTTTTCATAAATCCACTAATACTGATTGTTATTTCGAATAATTCCTGAAAGTGAAGCCCAGAGGTTGGGGTGATGAAGGTTCGAAACTCGACAACTATTCTATCCGATTTAACAGAAATTTCCAAGAACGCGTCGACCAGATTTATGGATGAAAATTTACACAATTATTGAAAAACAAATGTTCGTGATTTTCAGAATTTGAGAATTTTCTCACCTGAACAAAGCAGATAACACTATTTATATTTCATTGAAGAATAATATAATACTAATAAATATAAATGAAATATGAAATAGAATAAAACTTATAAAAATGAAAAGTAACGGTCGCAAATGGGAATCGAACCCAATTGTGACCTACAGGGTGCTATTATCTTGTTTACTTAATTAATTATTGATATTGTTTATTTTATATTTCTAAGGTTTCTAAAACACTTAAATTCTTAAACACATTTTTTTCTTTATTAAAGACAGACCATATCTCTAATAAATGATTAGCAATCTCGAAAAAGTTATTAGTTTAATTTATTAGTTTTAATAACGCTACGTTACGGATTTGTCGAAACCGATAGCAAATAAAAAAAAAAATAATAAAAAAAAAAAATAGTGTGACCACACCACTGAAGTAAAACTTCACATTAAATATATAATATGAAGTTTCACATTAAATATATGCGTTTCATAGCGTTTCGTGCGTTTCATAGCGTTTCACATTAAATACATGGTTCTTTTTCGTAACGCATTCATCATTTTACCCCCAAGTGTCGAGCGTTCGTAAAGAATTTTTAGTAAAGAAGGTCTAAAAAATTGAGTTGAATTCGCGTTCACGATAAAAACAGTTTTTCTAATACGTAATATTATTGATATTTTATTGTATAATACTTACAATGTAACTTCATATAAATTCAAGGAACTATAAAACATTTTTTTTCAATACACGATAACATTTGAAATCCCACGCTCCTCTGTTAGTGATGTATTTTTTAATTAGCACGTAAAGCATAAAAGAAAGTTCAAAAAGAGAAGATTTTTTAATTTTCCTACCGTAGGATTTTAACCGAACTTTTGCTTCAGAAACTTTGATCTCTGAACGTTAACCTTTATCACGGAAACGTGGGATTATAAAAGACAAACATAGTCGTGAAATATTCCAAAGGAAGAGATCGCAAATCCTTTGGTCGATTGATAGCAATGACCTACTTCAAGGTTGCGACATTATAAGGACCAATTAACCCTTTTGCCGGCCTTATATAAACACAGAGAAGATTGCCTCGTAATTGTTTTCCTTACCTTAACACTTCACAGAAAACAATAAAAATGGATTTACGTTAAACACTTGAAAAGTCAAAACATTTCATTTTAATGAATTGAAGCATTATTTATATGAAAATTATTTTTTTTACTTTTTATCGTTATTAATTTTTTGGATGTTATGCCGTGTTGCGCTACCTACTTCTTTATCCAACGTTTCGGAAAGCGTTACAGTGTCCATCATCAGGCTGTCCGAAACGTTGGCTAAAGAAAGAGGTAGCGCAACGCGGCATAACACCCCAAAAACAAATAACGAAAATACTTATAAAAACGTATCCAAATATTACTTTGTTTGAACCATATTTTTTTTTTTTTTATGGACGCTGACCGGACCAATCTTTCCCTTCTCAGAGTGAAATGTACTATCTTGAAATTACAAAATAATGGATGAATATAATATTGAAGTAAGGGAGAGGGTGGGGAGAGGAGATAGAACGGATGATGAAAGGGAAAATACCAAAGAAGAAGCAAGGTAATATTTTTTGTAGGAATTTGGAGTGATGATTATTACTTCCGATTTCGCTAACCATATCGTTAGAGGAAATTTAAAATACTGTTAAGGACAACAAATCTAAAAATGAGTTAAATATGTCATTTTTTTCCGTTTTATCTCTCTTTTGACTTGCGTCGTTGAAATATTTCTAGGAAAATAAGTGCATCGTTTACGACGTGCATTTTAAGAGGATTTTTTTCTTGGCGTTGTAAGTATTCTGAAAGATGTATTCAATGTTATTTTATATGAAACCAAACCAATGTGTACCAAAACAGGAGACATGATTTAACATTTTGTCTTTTGCAGCATCAAATTTCCTTGGCCGAAATGGTTGCAAATAATCAAAGTGTAGAACAAAATAAAGTTAATAAAAATAAATATTCTTCACAAGGGCAAACGCTAAAATAACTTAAACGCCTAAGAAATAACGAAAATGATTTTTTTCAGCTTTTGATTAAATTGTAAACAGCCTTCGTATTTCGGTTATTTATTTTTGGGGTGTTATGCCGTGTTGCGCTACCTCCTTCCTTAGCCAATGTTTCGGACAGCGTTACAGTGTTTGTCATCAGGACAGATGTGTAATAATGGACGCAGTAACGCTGTCCGAAACGTTGGGTAAAGAAGGTCGTAACGCAACACGGCATAAAAAAATAAATAACATAAATATACACTTTTGGCCATGAAAATCTAAAATCATATCAGCTGTAGTATTGTTTGAAAGATCTTAGTTTAAAAAAATACCGTAATATAAATCTTGGGTTTAATCATAAATTTTTTAATAAAATAAAATACTTTTTTGTTTAAAACCACGAGATTTATTTATTTATGAACCGACCGGTTTCGCTTTACTCAAGCATCTTCAGGGTACAAATGAAAAGTATTTTATTTCATTAAATATGTCAAACCTCAAAGTGATTGCTTTCAACAATAATAATAAATAGATTTTTTAGTATATTACTACACAGATGTGTACTTTTAAATGGTAAAGTGATTACTCCATGCAAAAATACAATAACTTGGTTTGATAACATACCTTAACAATGAGTGCTTCAATTTCTTGGTCGTATCTAAGAGCAAAATGCAGCTTCCCACAGAATTCAAGATCTGCGGAGTCTGTAGAGGATTGCCTCATCAGCTCGTTCTTGTACAGTTCCGGCTAAAAATAAAGAAAAAAAATACATTATTTTTATAGCCCAGTTAGTTGCAGAAAACAGTGAAATGAAGGGTTCAAAATATGAATGAAGTAAATTATTATCGCATTTTTGACATTAGATCAGCACACGAGGTCCTGAGGAAAATAATTCCCCTCAGGGTTTATGTCATATTCGGTGACAGGGTCTTTTTAGGAAAGGAAGAAGAGGAAAGTTCCAGGAAGGAAAAAGATATGATGGGTGGGACCCCGAGGGGGGAATCTGGGTCCAGAATGCGTGAATCTATCCCTTATTAAGGTGTAAGGTGATGTTTCGAGACAGTCCTGCTTCAAAAGGTCAGTTGGTGGGCAGACGCATCCGATGCCAAGATCTGGACAAACCTCACCCCAAGCAACGGAGCACTATTGGCGGTCCGTGAGTTTTCAGTGAGCTAGAGCGCTAAGATTGAAAAATATGACGTTATTGACGTTGTTGTAGCTGAAAATGAATTATATTTTTTATCAAAATTTCACCTTTTTGTAAGAAGATCTTCGGGATTCTTTCAGCCAAGGGATGCGCCACATCCACATACTGAAAGTTGTGGATGTGGCGCATGTTACTCTACTCTTATGGTGTATCTAGGTACTCTAGGTATCTCACATGTGTCTACTCTTGATGGAACGCAAGAAAATGTTTTATTTTCTGTTTATTTCAATTTTTTGAGATGCAACATGACGTAAAAAAGGGGTCTAGCTTCCCTTAGACATAATGTCAAACTAATTGAGCTTCGTTAATAATAATAATAATATTTGGCTGATTTATAAAGCGCCGTTTTTTCACAATAAAATAAAATTAAAACGATAGACTTACAACTAAGATTCAAAATTATAACTAGGTACTTACATTTAAGACTTATATATTATGTACATAGCTAGTGACTTACGACTAAGACTTATTACTACTGACTGAAAACTAGTGGTATACATATATATTTACAAATGTGACTTAAAATTAGAGATTTACAATTAAAATAGGTGTTTACGTATAAGAATAAATATTTTTTAGTTTTGCGAGGTGTCTAATATTACCAAGTGATCAACAAAACTCTACCGATATAGGTACAGACAGAGAAGAAAGTTATTGCTGCAAGTCGAAGCAGTTTGATGATTTTATATATACTATACATATATACATATTTTATTCTACACATTTTACAAAATATTTTATACCCTTTTTTAATATTAATATGGTTAGCGCCAGAAGAAGAAGGAAGTTCGTACATAATATTACAATATGTCTACGTTTATATCTAACAGCTCTACATAAGTGCGCTCGTGATCCTGAAAACATTTTGTATTTAAAGTGAACATACAATGATAAAAAACACCGTCACGGAAGAGATTTAGAGAGTCAAAAGTTAATAAGAAATTCAGCAAGGGTCCGTTTTTAACTCATACTTGTGTTGGTTTTGATTTAGTTCCTACTGGAATGTCTTTTATACAGTTCCTACTTCTCACAGTCTCTGTACTTATACCGTTTACCCATTTCTATTCATGATATTGTATCGGAAGTTAAGCACCAGTTTGATGTTATAATTATGGATAATGAATACATTTAGCAAACAAATATGTTTCACAAAAAAAAAATGTAAAACCATTTTTTTTCCATAAAATGATTTTTCATTTTCAGGAAAAACCAGGAATATCCAAAAATCTATCATTCAACGCTTGAAGCGAACAGGCAACTATAAATTTACGGGCATCCTTTGTCGCACGGTGTACCCTGTACATAACACACATTCCATACCTACAGTGACCGCTAGGCCGTCGAAAATGTGTCGTTTATCTGCATATATGCTGAAAAGCACCCTCTTACGATGTTTTGTTGAGATTTTATTAATGAATTTTGAGGATAATATTTGATATCCTGACTCCCATTGGGTGCAATGTGACGATATCACAACCGAAAAGAGTTGACATTTTGGATTTTGGTCATGTTGATATTGTGCAACAACACAATTAAATCAGGTTCGATGTTTATTGATGTCTTCTACATTAATACATTATAAAAGAAACCATATTTTAAATTAAAGGTGTGAAGGCTTACTGTGCACAAAATTGTACTTTTATGCATTAACTCTGAATGTTCTTATTTCTGAACATAAAGTGCCTCCTGTTTTATCTTATATTTTAATTTTAATGATCTAGGATCATGTGCTATAATAGCACTGTTATTGTTTATTATTTTTGTCTTCTGCTAACAGAATTTGTTCTCTTGTCATTGCTTTGTGTACACCATACATTTTTGTTTCAGATTATTTGCTAAATATTATGTAAGGAGCACTGATTATTATTTTTAAGTTAAAAGCAAGTCAGATAGAGTGACGGAGTTTTAGAAGAATTCACCGCCCACAATAGCAAATTTCAAAAATTTCCTGAAGCAAGAGCGTTTACGTATTATAATTATAATAAAAATAATTATTATTATAATCAAAATCTTCACACTCATTTTTCTATTTGACAAATAGTTTTTAAAGAATAAGAGGAGTTTACCCCGGATACCTATAAATTCAAGTACTTTCATTGTTTGTATATGGCTAAGTGTGTCGAAAGCTTTTGAGAAATCAATAAATAGAACCAATACATGTTGTTTACAGTTAAGTTGTGAATTTATATGATTAGAAAATTTTTCGAGCAATTTATCGCAACTTTTTTTTTTGAAAACCATACTGGCATTTAAAAAAATTTAATTAAAGGAATTTCTAGTGTCAGTGGTTTCCTAACCCGAAGCGCACTATGTAGAAAGGCGTACTTTCTTAAAATGTCTATTGTTAGTGGTTTCCGAACCCGAAGCGCGAGATGCAGAAAGGAGTATTTTCATGAAATTTCCAGTCACAGGTTTCCCAACCCAAAGCGCACGATGTAGCAAGTACTTTCATTGAATTTTTAGTTTTTCCTAACCTAACTCAAGTTGAAAGGCGTTCTTTCATAGGATTTCTAGTTTAAGTGGTTTTTAACCCAAGGCGTATGAAGCAGAGAGGCGTACTTTCGTGGAATTTCTAGACCTCTAAACTACTCTACGTCTAAAAGAATATGGATTTTTTTGGAATTTTTCTGAATTTTGAAATAAAATAAATTTTAGAATACCCTCCAAAAATCTTTTATAAATATTTGTTTTTCTCTTTTTCACTAACATTATTTAAAAATAGGCACACGTATCATATATGAAATGGGCTTCATGTTACAGTCGTAATGAAAGCGTACAAGTACAGTATGAATGAATAAATAAAAGCTAGATGGAGAGTAAAAATAAAACTGAGGTTTATTTCACGTAAAATAAGAAACAAAATAAATTTATTTTAGGAAACGTGTAGGCAGTAGGCAGTAACTGTCAACATGTATTTTGATAAGAAAGTCAATAATATTATTCTTTTTCAGAAAACAACACGTTACCACATTAGATATTATTTACTCACATTTATTTGTTTGGTTTGAAATAAATTGTATGTCCATTTATGTACGTGGGAAGGATAAATCGAAGTTTTGTTTTTCGAATAGGAAAAGTATATTTAAACAACAACAGTTTCTTCTTCCGAGCAAGTGGAACTATGGTATCACTGTTTGGTGACGTTTTGTAAGAATGTTTAACAGGTAACTCAAAAAGAAAACAAAGAGATATTTGTACGCCCGGATGTGAACCCATTACATCTGTACTCAAATTCATGTGTTTTGATCATTAAGTTACGAAAGCAGCCAAACATTGAATCTATTGGATTCTGATACATTATTTCAAATTTCATGAATTTCTAGAGCTATACATTATTTGTTCAGGCTTAATGATTTATGGCTAAAATCGAAACGTTTTGGTGATCGAAGAGTCCGATTAAGACTATTTTGACATACGTCACTCCAAATGGTTCCCTACGTTTGGTAACCTAGCAGGGATTCCCATGTTCTTGGGGTGACTTTGGTCTAGGTATTGGCGACGAATGCGTATGCCCACCTACGGAGAACGCACCGTAGAAATGACCCATGTGATAAATGACGGGCGCATTTCCCGACTACGCATCAGTGTTGAAGAGATCAATGACGTTAGTTCCGCGAAGTATCTTCAATTGAAATACTGGCAAAATAACAGCATTCCCATCTGACGCCTTTGCTTTGAAGATTGTAATCAGTTTGTAATGTTAGAGGAAACTATCAAACGGACCACGATGTTAAAATCACGCTATTTTTAACCTTTTTAGAGAAAAATTACTTGACTGTACCGTAGGACGTTCATATGCATATTTGCGGGTCGATTCTATATAGAAGATAACGAAATTTGAAGTCGGTACAACATTGGGTTTCTACTTCTATAGATAAAATGATAGATTGATCTATTTTATAGATTCTATGAAATAGACCATTGAAAAGATGAGGTGGGAATGAACTTTTAGTTTTTAGACTGCGAAACAATGTTTTTATTTCTAATCCAATACTTTTTAAAATCCATTAATTTTTTAAAAATAATCGAAAGTTTCATTCGAACATTTTGTTTGTCAATTTGCATTATATAATATAATTTTTCTCGTAAATCTCAAATAATTATCTTAAGAATCGAAAGGTTTCGATTTTAATCGGAAGACGATTATTTCGATTATACCCGTCACCTCTTCAGCGACTATTTTTGGAGATCTCCTTTGAGGTTTCTTCGCTAGTCATGAATAGTAAATTAGTTCAAAACCGGTCCCAAAACAGCTCGAGTTCGTTAAGAAATTTCTAAAATTAGTCTGTTGAAGTTCTAACATGTTTAGTTATTGTTATTACACATCACAAAATCTCCCCCGTTCATTCTCTTCGAACCACAGTAATTAAATAATTACCTACCGTCGCAAATTACTTCAGAATTCAACTAAGATACCTTACTGTTACCATACTGTGTCATTGATTATTCAATAAATTTTAACCTACTCATTTGCTTCCATTTAGTACCTACCCAAACGTAACCTTCGCTTTGAGGAACAACTCTTATAGGTTTCATAGAAATCGTTGCGTTAAACAGTATGTGTAATGTAATTCTGTGTTTGAATCATAACATACCAATCTTTAGGTACATGAATAATTCGCATTATTTTGGCTAAAATCGAGTTATTATTTTTTAAACAGTATGTTTAATGTAATTCTACATATAATTCTGTGTTTGAAGCATTGTACATATACCAATCTTTAGGGACATGAATAATTCGCATTATTTTTGGTAAATTCGGGTTATTATTTTGCAACAAAAATTATCTTCTCAATTGTTTTTTTTTTAATGAATGTGGCTTTCACTTCAAATTATGGAGAGTGGAAAGGTGAATTAACGTACTCATTTTATTTAGATGGGCAACTTGGCAAGATGGAAAACGTATGAAAGATTGTAGTCGAGCTCTAACTTAGAATAGAAAATGTGTTGAACGGAGGGGAGGCAATTATAGATATGGCTTTTGATGGAAGAGAGGATAGAAGGAAATGAATTCGCGGCGTTTTCAATGTGCAGTTAGCTGCTTTCCATTTATGACTATTCAAGCTTGTCAAAACCACAAACAAATAAATTATAATTCAAATATTATTTTCTTATTTTAAAATACTGTAAATTCGCGTAAAAATACGAAAAGTCGCGTAAATTGTTCGAGTTTATGCGAATTTCGCGTTTTCTCGCGAATTCGGTTTATTTCGAGGTAAAAATTACGTATTTTGCATAAAAAAAAGTACATTTATTGTTTTGAACATTTTTATCGCTAACGCGAATTTTGGAGGTCTATTTTGTCTTCAAAGGACTACGCGATTTCGCAGTTACTGAGCAAAAAATCCCAAGAAGCTGTGATCACTACCGATTTGAAAGAAAAATGATGTCGCCGATTTACGTAAAACCTTTTGACTGTCCCAGACGGGTCAAATATATTGATTATCTGTTCTTGACACAATTTAGACATTTTAAAATCATTTTATCAAATTAAATAATTTTACTAGCTTTATAGAACATTGAGTCTACTTCGGGCACACTGACATGCCCGAAATATAAGTAGAATATCGGCCAATCTCTTCAGTGTACGCAGTATATTAAACACATTCATTTTATTCAAATCAAAATATATTATCCTAATAGGCCATAAAGAATTTACAGAAATAGAAAATATTCAATGTGTAGGTACTTATAGCGAGGTTATTAAATAAGTAGTTTAAAAGTACCAACTATAACAGTGAACACTTCTCACATATGCTCAAAATAATTATATTTGTTACATACTGGAATAAATGTCACTATCGGTAATTTTAAAGGAACTAACACATAGAATTAGCTCGTTTATGGTTTTTTTTTTTTGTTAATCCTAAAAATATGAAATAAAAGATAAAATTAGCTGAATTCATTGACTATAGCATTTTAATCAGTTTATATGTCTCCATATTCTAATTCGAAGGTATAATTTTTTAATTTTTCGAAGAAAACTTCTTCGGAAAGGTTTTCACTTTGTGATGGCATTATTTATTTTAATAAAAAGACAAATAACTTTGTTTACATCACTTTTTTTTATTTTTTAAAGTGATGTAAACAAAGTTATTTGTCTTTTTATTAAAATAAAAAAAATTTAATGTTGCCAGAAATTTTCAAATCGTAAGCAAAAAAATCACGATCGATCAATGATAATAACAAAAAATAATAAGTATTAAATAATTTTAACAAAAATACTTATTTTATTAAAAATTTTAACGCTGTCAAATTTAAATCAGTTTTCGTAATAAGGCTCAACCACTAAGGATTTCCGAATATGTAAGGTCCAGGAAAGGTCGATTTGTAGATTGGTTTAGATTGCGTAAGGTTTTTAGATTACAAAAGATGATCTTTTGATTATAAATTTCTTGTACCTTCCAATTTTTAATTACAAACATTTGTGTAATGAAGAAGTGGTACATAGAATATGGTTTAATCAGCGAGAGTGCTTTAGATTCTGAATTTCAGTAGTTCTGAGTAACTATGCTGGTATTGTTTTGAGATATTATAACAAATGAGAAGAAACACGAAGAGTAATTAAATTTTAAGTCATTACACAAAATTCTGTTCAAGTTTCTACTAGCTTTAATTGGAATTTAACTAAACAATTGAAAAAAAAAACTCCGTGATATTTTACACAAAATCTCATGGTTTTTAATGCCAATACTACGTTGTCCTCTTATTTTTTTCCGTTTCGCCCTTGTTATTTTACAATAAATTAGATCTTACTTATAATTAAAAGTGGCGTAAACGTAGTATGCCATATAGAAATCACGATATTTTTTTCCAAAATACAAAGGCCAAGTTGTTTATTTGAACAGCCGTTCAAAAGAGCAAAGTAACGTTTTTGTAACTTTGTCATCGTATACAAGGAGCAAACTTATACATATTTCATGTTTCATCATCACTCTTGGCTCTACAATCCCTGGTGGGTCTTGGCCTCTTTAAGAGTCTTCCTCCACCTATCTCGATTTTGTACCAGCTCTCTCCAGTTTAGAATCTCCAAGGTAGATATATATTTGAGGATGTTGTCGCTCCATCTTAATCTTGGTCTTCCCAGGCTCCTTCGCCCTGTCGGTCTTGAGTTCAGTAGGGTCTTTAGTGATGCTCGGTAATTCTCACTACATGACCTAGCCAACAAAGTCTTCCCAGTTTTATGAATTTTGTGACGTTTACATCCTTAAACATCATTATAAAAATTCATGTTTAACATTGTGAAAACTTATTCAATCATATTTCATGTTTATCAATGTGAAAACTCACCTCAATGGTCTGTTCCAATTAGTTCAAACATTCAAAGAAATTTAGAAACAAATTAAATAATTTCCTTAAAAAGTAACCCACCAATTACGAATATCTAAGAAGAAAAAAATCATTATCAGAATGGGTAAAAGATTTCACAATAAAAAAAAAGAAACAAATTTCAAGTTACAACTTTGTAAATTTGCTTTCAAATTTTAAAGTTATTCCAATGATCTTCCACCATTAATGGTTTCAAGTAAATTATGGTGTAGATAATTAATTTAATGTATTTAATTAGACTTAGTAAAGTTAATTAAATAATACAATTTAAAAATGTGACTTGTTTTCAAAATCATCAGGAACGTCATTATCAAAAATATATATTTAGTCAAAATCGATAGAATGTATTGCATTGCACTACCCCTGCCTGAAATAAAATACTATCATTATTGTTGTTATTATTATACAGCTCTATGCCAATCACTGTTATAATATTGTATTATTCTAAATTCACTAATTAAAAGATTAAAACCCAAAAAGTCATCATGAACATTATACTGAAAGCTCTGGTAAGAATAAGCACTAAAGAAATCATTTACAATCTAACATCAAGTCAATTAAGCAACTCTTTTCTAAAATAATTATTAGTTAACAAATATTATAATCAATAATTATCAGCCTGAAACACTCATCTACATTGAAAAAATCTTCCGAGAAAAGATACTGGCCGCCAACGGGAATTGAACCCGTGTCCCTCTGATTGCCGGTCAGCTGCTCTGACCACTGAGCTATGGCGGCTTATCTAATACCCGCCAAATAAATCAATATATACTAGTGTTTCATTCGACAATTACTCATTATTACATTTTTCCAACTGAAAACAACCAACTTTATTTTTTATTTTTTATTTTTTTTATTTTTTATTTTTTTTATTCAAATTCATAAATACCTACATAACACAAAACTTCCTAACAACTTCTACGCGTATTAGAAACATTTGATTTCAGGGTCAAAACATATCCAACAAGTTATTATTATTTTACAAATACAGTCTAGAAATTTTAAGAACAATCCAGAATATTCAAGAGTATTCTAGAGCATTCCAAAACATTTCAGAACATCCCGGAACTTACTGGAATATCGTGGAATGTTCGGGAATGGTCTTGAACCTTCGGGAACATCCCAAATCATTGTTTAACGTTCCAGAACATTCTCAAATGTTGTGGAATGTTCTGGAACATTGTGGACCATTCAAAGCATTTTTGTATGGGTGGGGTATTGGTATACAATGCAATATCCATCGTGGGTTAGAACTTCAGTTCAATCAACTTAACGTCCTTTGGACGGCCGGTGTGGTCTAGCGGTAAGGCTTTTGACTCGCAATCCGAAAGTTGTGTTGTGTTGTACGTGTGTTTTATATACACATATTTTATTTATTTATTAACATATTTACTCTTGACTCACAATCCGGGGGTCGCGGGTTCGAACCCGGCGTGCGCAAATAAATTTTATTTGATCAATTTGTGTTATTTCACGATTAATTCATTAAAAATAATAGATAGTATATTTGCGGCACGTTCCAGAGTGGAAGATACTCTTAGTATCGCCCTGGTGTAAGACCACCATTCAGAATTGAAACGTTACTTGAAATGAAAAAACAGAACAAATAAAATATCTAGGAATCATAATTGACCATAACCTTAGATGGACACATCATATTAAACAAATCACAAATAAACTCCTCAAAACAATACACATTTTTCTAAACATAAGAAACATATATAATATAAAACAAATGAAAACAATATATTTTGCACTTTGTCAGTCAATAATAGAATATGGATTAATTATCTGGGGAGGAGCAACAAACTCAGCTATCGATCACTTAGAAATCGCGCAGAAAACGATCTTAAAGGTAATACTTAAAAAACATAGACTGACTGACACAAACCAAATATTCAACAGTTGTGACGTAATAGATATACGCCAATTATATGTTAAAACACTGCTAAACTACATTTTTGACCAGAAAAACCAATTTCAACAATCTCAAAATATCACTAACAGACCAGTTAGACAATCGTACAAAAACAACCTGAAAACTCCGACGGTAAATACAAGCTTTGGACAAAGGCACTATAAATATCATGCTATAAAAGCATTCAACAGTCTTACCCCTGAAAATAAAATGGAAGAAAACAAAAATAATTTCGTACTCAAAATTACAAAATGGATTAAAGAACAAAAAAGACAATATTACCAAAATTTCATTACAAAATAAAATAAAACACAACTACACGTAACACTCAAAACCAATATAAAATACACATCACTCACAAACACACAACACATAATATATGTAATATATACCGATTTGAATTTTTTTTTAGTAATAAAATAATTCATTTTATCCTATAATTTAAACTTAATTATAAATTTTAATTTTTAGTTTATTTTGTTTTTGTTTTATAAAATGGAGGCCTCAGCACAGGTGAGCTACCCAGTGAGGCCGACATTGTTGATTTTATTTTTGAAATGTAAGCTATTATGTCAAACAAATGAATAAATAAATGAATAATGGCTTTAGCCGTATTTGGTGACCAGATCTGAATAGCCAGGTACTTCCCTACCTTCCTCTCCACAATCTCCTTCCTTTCCCCACTACCTTTAGCTTCACCACATACCCCATTTGGGGAAGCAATAGACTCACAGGCTCCAGACGGGAGCAGCTGGGACTCCTGTGAGGTTTTAAAAAACTGTACAGTATATATTTGTAATTTAGGTACATACTTCATATTGTTCATCCTATTAAATTTTAATACGTAGATGAAATCCTTAGCATATGAGATTCCAGTGAGGATATTATTATCTCTACTTGTTAAAAAAGGAAGATAATATAATATTTATCGTTACATTAATACAGTCTTCGAAAAAAATGAAAATATTTCCAAAATTTTTAATGAAATAGCACTACCAAAACCTCGCAGTAATTAAGACATCATTATTTAGAGAGCACTCAGAATAGAGTCAGTTCTTCATACCGGGTCACACCTGGGGAGTTTTTGTGACAACAAGTAGTTTCTTTATGTGATTTATAGCCATTCTATTTCCCGAGAAGGTTCTATCTGCTCTTAGGGAGCGGTCCTAAGCCTTGACACACTTTTACTAGTGGTTCACAACCTTTGTATGTGACACTGACATATGTGATGTGGATAAAATTAATTTAATTTATTATAAGAAGTAAACCATTTTAGCGGAAAATCTCTCCATGTTTAAAATAGCTTTATTATTATTTTGGATGGGCTTTTCAAATACGAAAAAATCGGTCCCGACTCCTGGTTTGTCGCCGACTTCTTCTTCTATTCACTTGAGGGTGATATATATATTTTTTAATTTTATTGTTTTTAAAAAAGACAATCATTCCCGGATAACGAATCGTGAAGTACTGACAGTATTTAAAAAAAATCTTACTACATTCACAGTGAACGGAAATACGTTGCTTGGAGGAATTGAACTCACGACGCCTGTATGGAACCCAAACGCGATGTCAACTTGGCTCTCCCTTTTCGATGTTAGCGCCTCTTGATGTTAGTGACCTTTTATAAAACCTGATAAACAATCGTTGCTTGAAGTGGCTTTAGTCGAATTTGGTAACTAGATCTGAATAGACAGGTACTTCCCGACCTACCTCTTCCCTATCTCTTTCCACTCCCGAGTTACCTTCAGCCTCACATCATATCCCTATTGGGGATGCCACAGTCTCACTGGCTCCAGGCGGTTGGGAGCAGTTGGGACAGTGCGATAATCGCATAAAAAATCTATGATTAGTGACCAGATCTGAATAGGCAGGTATTTTCCTAATATCCGCTTCCTCATCTCCTTCCACTCCCCAATACCCACATAGGGGATGACATAGTCTCACTGTCTTCAGAAAGTTGGAAGCAGTTGGGACTTCAGTTCAGGAGTTATTTTTTAGTTAGCTGCAGTAAATGCGATGTTCACACTAACCTGTTGAACGTGGGATGACATTTCCAAAACCGTATGAAAATGACCTCGATCAGTTCTGGTCGAATATCGTAACAAATACAATGCAATTGTTAGTTTTCGATTATTTTCTGTTCACCAGATAATAGATATATAATATTATTCATCGTAAGAACTTTTTCCAGAATAGATAACTAACTAAAATAAGTAATTGTCGAATGAAACACTAGTATATATTGATTTATTTGGCGGGTATTAGATAAGCCGCCATAGCTCAGTGGTCAGAGCAGCTGACCGGCAATCAGAGGGACACGGGTTCAATTCCCGTTGGCGGCCAGTATCTTTTCTCGGAAGATTTTTTCAATGTAGATGAGTGTTTCAGGCTGATAATTATTGATTATAATATTTGTTAACTAAAAAAAGGTTAAAAAATCTTCCATTTTGGGAATAATAGACAAAAAATATATTCATAAAAATATAAACTGAATTTATTATTTCTATACGGACCTGAATACATACCCATCATAAAAATACAATTCAAAGAAGTTTTCAAAGAAATAATGGCCTTACAATAATTATAATTACAATAATTTTAAAAAGTAAACGTAACTTTGACAGCTGCCAAAAGCCACCCGATAATTTCACAGTAAATCATTTAAAATAATTCAGAATAGCGACAATAATCAAATGATAACAGGTCCTAAATTGATATTGGGGAAAGTGATTCTGACCTTGTCCTTTAATCAGTTTCTTTATACATTAGGGTTAAAATCGCACTTAAAAAAAGCAAATCTTTGTTTTTGGCCCACCACAGTTGAGAGGTTAAAAGTTGTTTTGAAATTTCGATTTAATCCGCGAGTTGCATATCACTGCCTTACAAAAACCTACCCTAGACCGGCTAAGGGAGGCAAAATCTCAACACGTTATGCGTTTCTGATATATTTCCTGGAAACAAGCATCACGAGGTCAGGGAGAAGATGGTTTTGCCGGATAATTGGATGGAGAAATAGGCACACAGGAAGCAAGATAAATTCTAAAATAAACCGGAAGAGAAAAAGCTCGAACTTCCCGAGGTCAGTTGTTTTTCGAAGAACTCTGAGGGATGAATTAGAATATTAATTGCTCGTTAATTTATATCAGCGATATTATTACATTTTAAATGGTTCAATTTTTTTTGTATCATATTCTTTATTTCGTATCCTTGAAAATTTATAATTTTTTACAGTCTTGATGAAAACCATTATTAAAAATTTACATGCTTATCTATGCCGGAGTTCTAAAGAGGAACAACTGATATCTTTTTTAATTAAAGTGGATTTAACACTCGGCGTGCGCAAATAAAATTTATTTAATTAATTTGTGTTATTTAACATTTAATTTACTTGGGAGGTGGGAATGGGTACCGCCGCCCCGGGAACCTTTATTGGATAACCAACACCTCTGCCATAGGTCACCCCAAGTGGTTCGCTACGTTTGGTGATTTAGCAGGGGTGCCCGGGTTCATGGGGTAAGGTTTGTCTAGGTCTTGGAGGCGGATGACCAGGACACACTGAACCCCAGATTCATACCCATCCCTTAAACCCTTTTCCTTTCCAGAACTCTCCTCTCCTTTCTTTCTTTAAAAAACCCTCCACACAGCATCCCCAAATTATTAAGTGGGAAATTATTTTCTTCAGGGCCTCTTGTGTGGAGCTCATGTAAAAAAATAGTAATTCAGAATAATATATAGTATATTTGCTGCACGTTCTAGAGTAGAAGATATTATGAGTATTGCCCTGGTGCAATACCACGATACAGAATAGAGAAAATGTTTGAAATGGATTTTGTAGTGTGTTTAGTGACCAGATCTGAATAGGCAGGTACTTTCCCACCTTCCTCTTTCCCATGTCCTTCACCTCCTTCGCCTCCCCACTACCTTTAGCCTCACAATATACCAAATACGGCTAAAACCATTTCAAGCAAAGTCTAAATTCTGATGGTCTAACACTAGGGAGATACTGAAGGTATCTTTCACCCTGGAAAGTGACACAAATAAATAAATAAATTTAATAGATTTTATGAAATTTATGTTACAGTTAAAACCTGTTTTTAGTTACAACACGTTTTCTATAGTATAAACTAGTTTTCACTAAATGCCTTTGTTACAACTAGAAGGCAGAATATCAGTTGAATCTAGTTCTAACTAGAAAAAACGCGATTTTTCGAAATGATTGAGAAACCGTTTCAACTGATGTCAAAGTTCATCGTGCTTTATTCCGATTGGTCGTGTGACATCAGGTGAGGTTAGGTTAGGTTTTAATTAATTAATAATTAAATATTTTCATAAACAGTATCTCTATTTTCAATCTCAATTTTAACAAAGGCAGTTTGTAAAAACTAGTTTTAACTAGAGAAAACGCGTTATAACTAAAAACGAGTTTTAACTGTAAAGTATATATTTTTTAATTTATTATATAATTGAACTGTGAAATAAAACATATTAATTATAGTATATATGAGTATCTTCCGCTCTGGAACGTGCAGCAAATATAATACTTATTATTTTTAATTAATTAATTGAGAAGACGAAATAATAAATTAAAATTTATTAGCGCCTCGGAATTTGAAACCGCCTTCCTTCGAATGCTTGCCGAGATCGTCATATTAAAAAAAATATCGATAAGAAATAGAAGACTTTGAAAAAAGAATTCAATGCTGAAATTTGAACGAAGCCGGTTGGTATTTACTAGTAAGAAAAATGAATAAAAACCTTCCGACATAATGTATTCAAAATGTCATCGCTTAAAGAGTTCCATTTACATTTCGTATTGAATATTTCGAAATATAAGCATATCACAGACCCACTGGAGACATACTAGGAATAAATTTAATATGGACTGAGGAGTTATCGATTTGTGTATCGCACACTCATGCATGTCAATATTTCGAAGGCCAAAGTTGTTTATTTTTATTCACCAATGCGCCTTACGTAAGTTGTAGGAATTGCATTTTGTAGTTTGGTTCGTCTAAGTTAAATTGTAAACATTACGAAATACAGATAGTGTATGTGGATATGTATGTAGTTTAAATGATGCTCAACATATGTCGTGTAGGCAGTTATAAGTAGAAATAATGCCTCTCAACAAAGGTCGGTAAAGTTGTCGAGAGACTGTCGCCCGTTCGTGTAATACACCCAAACGAAGATAGCCGATGACATCCGATCGACAGATGGGCAGTAGGTAACTATTTCTTCTGCAGCAGGTCTACACAGAACATCATTTGGAACGGGCGTTAAAGTCCAGTAAAATATTAATTTTAAATAAGACGATAATAAACCCGGCTAGATCCGGCTTGGTAGCTGCTTCAGTGCGATCTTTGCGTCCGTTTGCGAGCGACGCTCCGCTGTCGAATCCCGCCGACTGCGAAGTGCGCTCAATTATTCGCTTTCTCAACTAAGAGGGAGTCCGCACTGTTGAAGTTCGTAAGTTCGCAATTTTGATCCCAGACGATAAGTAAGATAAGTCTATCACACAAATGACTTTGAGGGAAAAATGGTGTATGCAAATTATGTGCCCTTTAGGTTCCCAAAATTCTGAAAAGAAAAATCGGATGGAAAGGGCTCGGATCTCTTTTTTCCGATTTTTTCAACCAAGGCGAAGTTTTTTGCATCGAAACAAGGATTCACCACTTAACACCGGAATAAAGAATGCAATCAATGACTTGAATTCTATCTTGTTCTTCCCCTGAAAATGAAATGAGAAAATAACCTAAAGATTTTACGCAAATTTACGGAAACCAGGGGTTTATAATTAACGATTTGATTGATTTTATTTCTAATATATTTAGTAAATTGACGGCAGGACAAAAGGAAAACATCAGCGTCTGTATTCTAATATATTATAATATATAAGTGTGTACGGAGCTACACATTTTCAATGGTAGATATGATATTATTATATTTTAAAGAAAGGCGTCCATTGTTATTTAATTGCTCTTGTGGTTTTTGTGGTGAGAAAGTATTAAAAGGTGGGAGGTTTTAATATGGAAGGGTTGACTCACAAAGGCATTGTCGATTAATTTTGAGAAAATTGGAAAACGTTTAGCAATAATTCTATAAAATACAGAAATGTTGAAATGGCACAGAGGCCCGCGACGTTTAATATGCATACCAAACACATTCATCCCCCGTTATGAAAATTCCATGAATATATATTATTAAATGTTTAAATTCAGCGAATATTATGGAAGGTTTAGATCTAATTATTTTGTTCTTCAAAGGTTAATACGGTGAATTGAATGAATCCTTTCAAATTTTTAATTAGGAAATTCAGCTTCGAATGAAACTCTATTCAATTATCTATTTTGAAAAAAATTGTGTAAAAACCAAAAATTTGTTAAAAAGCGACAAAGAAAATTATTAAAAAATGATTGGCGTAATAAATGTATTAGTTTAGATGTAGTACAAAAAATATAGATAAACGTAATTAAAGATTATACAGGATGTTGAGGGTTTAAAAGAGACATCAAAAGTTTTAACCTTTTCACTACAAATAATGTCAGGTATTACTGATTAAAGGCGAGTCAAGTACACCATTTCATACGCTGTTTAATACTTCGATCACTTATTGAAGGACATGTGGAAAATTTCTACCTTTCATTCCAGGCCGCTAATGATCCTAGTAAGTCTACCCAGGACATCAATATTTTAGTTTTAATAACAATTACAATAAGTTAGTTTTGCAATTGGAAATGATCAGAAGCCTGTGTTGGAGGCGTGATTATCCGGGTCACAGCCACCTATTTCAGCCAGAATGTATTAATGTGACGACATTCAGAAGCTTATAAGCCGTCAGCAGTAATGTTACATCTCTCCCGTTTTTAATTTTTTTTTTTACTTTAGCTCCACATAGGAAGCCCTGAGGAAAAAAATTCCCTTGCCAACATCATCTTTAGGAATGCTGTGTGGTGGGGTCATTTTAGGGAAAGCAAGGAGAGGAGTTTCTGGGAAGGAAAAGGGTACGAGGAGTGGGTGGGAATCTGGGGTTCAATAAGTCCAGGAGTAACTAAGTAATATCCTTTCCACTGCGTGCAAAGCGACGGGTCGAGAGAGTCCGATTGGAGAAGGCTCCCTCAACCAGTCTCTTTCGATCCGGCCCTTGAAGTAAGGGGTCATCCATTAATCACGTGAATTAAGGGGTCATCCATGAATCACGTTTTTTAGCAACTTTTTGACCCCCTCCCCCCCCCCCCTGGTGATATGTGGTGAGGTTTTAGGCTAACCCCTCCCCCCCCCCAAAATCACGTGTATTTTTTTTAGTACAAAGTATAGGACGTTCACCTTTAGAAAGCGTGCGTTCAATGAAAAATAAATACACGTGATATCTCATTTTACCCCCACCCCTCGTGATGTTTCGTGATTTTTTTTCGACCCCCCCCCCCCCCCCTTTCGAGCCTCACGTAATTAATGGACGACCCCTAAAGACAGGGTAGATTTAAAAAATCGGCAACAATGAAATAAAACATCCATTTATGCTGTAATAAAAAAATCAGATTGTGTAATTCATACGCGGTAGAAGTGAAACTAGAAAGTCACTAGATGTCGCTTTCTTTTCTTTTGCCTGTTTATTTTAAAGTGGTTTGAGGATTGGATATTTTTGGATTTCGTAGGATTTGAACCTCCGTTCGCCTGATGTCTGTATTTCTGGCCGCTTAGATTTGTCAGGCGCCTTGCCCACTGCGCTATCGAAAGCCCGCGCCGAAGCCCGAATTTACCGCATGATATATAAACCGAGGACCACCAAATAATAAATTTTGTGACGCATTTCCGTTTCATCCGAATTTCAAATCACTAACAGCGCTAAAGAATTTTTACTTCAAAAAATTTGCCCCACGTACATTTATTTAAATATTAATACTGCACTAGACTATCTACAACTGACTAACTACACTTGAATCGAAACCGGTGGTATCTACTACGGCAACCCGTATTGATATATGTCGTGAGGCTGAAGCGAGTGAGAAGAGGAACTTGACTTTTCAAATTCACTGAATAGAGCTACAACCATTTCAAGCAACGATTCGTTTCTAAATTGTGGAATCTCTCCGGGGCGATATTGAAAGTATCTTCCATAATGTAGGTAAATAATTTACTACTAGAGCATGGAAAGCACTCCGAGAAGAATATGTAAGTATGACGTCAGTTTAGTGAACGTCGTAAAATGTATGAAAAATGGCTGTGAGGTGACTTTGGTAGCGACCCTCTCAATATGATAATACCTAAGACTGAATATAGTGGCGTTACTTCAGTAGGTTAGGCAAGCAAAACATTATTAGATATTTTATTATAATTTTTTTATATGACACCTCACAAGAGTGCCCCTTTCAAGTCAGTGTAAAGAGTAAGGAACTATGTCGCCACCCGGTTGGGCAGAGTTGTAATGCGGATTAAGATAGGGGCTGTAAGAAGTGATTTAATAATGCGGGTCTTGCATAGGCCCGGACAATTTTTTTTTTGTACAGCTTATCAGCAAAGATCAATACATCGACATACGACATCGTCGAAGCAATTTGTTACATCGCCATCGTTGTGAAAATGAGGAATAAAACCGGACAAAGGTGACTACCTTGCGGTAAACCACTGGTCGCATAGAAGGCTTTCAATAACAATGATGTTTGAGAAATAAGGGGAGCCGGAAAAGTTGTACTAAAAAATGAGGGAAAAACACTGAGTTGCACTGAAAAATGAGAGGGAGGCGGAACCAATTTCACATCCTTATTTTTTAACATCCTTCATTTTTTCTGTGGTTTAGTGATAGTAGTTGCGGTTTAGGGTTTGCTCCTGGGATAATTGGGGTATGAAGATAGGGGTTGCTGCTTTGGGTGTGGTTTTGAGAAAAGGGGATGAAATTAGTTCAAAATTTAAAAAAAGATGGCCAACTTCTATCTAACATATAAAGAAGATTGTCTGTTTGTTGATGAAATTTTTCACACTTGACCTTCAACACAAGAGGAAGATGATTTCTAAAAACCATTCCGTAAAACAGTATTTTGATAGTTAAAAATGGGGAACAATTACTGTTTACACCAGATTTCAAAAAAACTCTGCATAATAATAATAATAATAATATTTGGATGACTTGTATAGCGCCGTTTTTGTGAAAAATCACCTCAAGGGCGCTGTACAAATTTATAAAACGTTTATACAATCTTATTTTAAACTATATACAACAACATCTTATGGCTAAAAATTGCATCCATCGGTTCATCGATCACCGATACGAAACTATATGTGCAATGATTTGACCAATGAACGCGATGCTGCTGTAAAAATGCACTGTACAGGCAGAAAATATATACAAGACCATACTTACCTGGAGGGTCACTAGAGATTAACACTGTTATTGTTTATTTAGAGCATAGATTCTCAACCTTTTTTTGCCCACCGCCCACTTTGAGAATATTATTTTTTCTAGCGCCCCCTAACTCGTGAATCTGAAACAGCAATTGTCGTCACAATTATATTTACCAAATATATAGGGGGGTGGGCGTTATAGGATGGGGCAAGATAGGATATTATAATAATAAATATTTTTTTTTACTTCTTACACCATTACAAATTTGAGTTTATTACATGTAAGAAATAACGCCATATAAATATTTTTCAAAAAGTTGTTCACTAATATTTACATAAAAGATAATATTATACATAAAAAATTTCAAGAAATATGGCAATTTAAAAAAAAAATCAGGCGGTGGTGAAGATTTCGTTAGAAGGGGAAGACTCTTTCAAGAATCAAAAGAATTTCCCTTTTGAATTTGTCCTCACTGACGCCAAATATATCAATCTCGGAGGAGATTTAGTTCGGGAGCAATATACTCCTCCCTACAGGGAGAACCATTGGCAGGTTAGTCTTACAAGCAGGAAGATAGAATTATCTATGATGACGCTGTCTAAGATAATCATCAGTAACATAGAGACTCACGCGCTCCAAAATAGCTGAGTTCTGAATATAGCCTCGCAGCAGTCTGAATAAGTGGGTGGTGGCACACCCCTCTCTCTGAGCTACAGGGAGTGAAATCCTAGCATGCCCAGAAGAAAGTTCGTCGGGTAGAGCCATAGATAGTGGTCGTACTCCCTCATGCAGAGAAATCTTAGATACTTTATTTGGACCCTCTCAAACATGAGGGAGCACCCCACCTCATGAGGATTCTAGATAAGCGAACCACTCTCCAGCCTACTGCGGACCAGGGAGAAGTATAAAATCTTCAAAGCACGGGTATCCCGAAAAATTCTGACGGTCATGAGAGGATGAAATATCAACTTACTTTCATTCAAAGATACTTTATATTTGAAACTCGTTTGAGATTATGACTGAACATAGTGTACCGGTGATAGGTGAGACTGGAAAGCTCTGGTAAAAGTCAGAACTACGCATTTCAAGACATTGAAAAGAAGCTGGTTTCGTTGACTCCATTCTGAAATGTTATCAACATCAGCTTAAAGGCACAGGCAGTCTTATTAGAAGAAATAATTTTAGATCGTCAGCGAACAGCAAAAAGCAAGAAAAACGGATGACTCCAACAATGTCATTAATGAAAATGGAAAAGAGAAGAGGCTCTAGGATCGATCCTTGGGGAACCACAGAAAAACAAAACAGGCAGCAGATTGGAAGATTCCATGTGCGACAAGTTGCTTTCTGTTCTTGAGGTAACTTTTAAAAACTTTAACGTCCAAAGGGAAAAATCCAACTGGGCAAGTTTTGTGAGTAAGATATCGTGATTCACAGTATCAAAGGCTTTGGAGAAATCGTTATACGAACAGTCTACTTGGTATCCACTGTCTAAGGACCTAGCAAAATAGTTGGTGAAAACCATCAGATTGGTTTCAGTAGATTTTACTTTCCCGAAACCATGGTGTTCGGGGATAATGTATGCGTCTATCTGAGGCATAATGAATTTATGAATTAATTTTTCAAATAGTTTAGCAGTAGCTGATAATATGGCAACAGACTGGCCTATCATTTTTCGATTAACTTTTTCGAACCTTTCTTAAAAATAGGACAAATTTTTGAAGTTTTCCATAAATACTTCAGGAAAAGTGGAAGTACTGATAGCTAAGTTAAAGATAAGATATATAATGGTGTATTTAGAAACTCTATGCACCCTTTAATAAAAAATACGGGAACGAAGTCTTGTCCGATAGAGTGTGAGTTCTTCATGAGACTTATGGCACTCATAATGTCAGATTCCGTAAACATATCAAAATCAATGTTTGAAGCCCCTCACCCCCTGCGTTAGCCACACTCAAGCCACGAAATTCCTGATTACCTTTTATCATGGTGTGTTCAAGACCACCATCCTTCAGAAGGGGTTTTATATAGTGCCAAAACATCTTGGGATCACGTGTGATGTTTTCCTCGATTTTAGACACGTAGGTTCGATAGGCCACTCGAACCTCAGGCCTAACTAACGCTCGGTAAAAACTTAACAGATCGTATTCACTCTGAAGACCTCCAGTTTTCTCCAGAACGCTTATGAAGGGCGTGTTTGATCTCTATATTCGAGTATATTATATCTCTATGACTTCTCTCGAGAACCACTTCAGATACTTGCCACCACCACCGCTTGTCGTTAGCAAACGAAGCGCACTAATTTCCTCGTTAATATCCATTAGGATAAACTTGTAAATCATTTAAATAATATTAAAATTACGGCGCGCGGCGAAAAAGACGTACGTCCTGCCGTCAAACTATCTGGAGCACTGATGGGGTGGGATGGGTTTCTCTGGGTCTCCTACCGCCCCCCTGGGAGTCTGAAACGCCCCCCAATTTGCTCTTTGTCTTCCACCGCCCCCCTGAAGGTCTGAAACGCCCCCAAGGGGGCGTTATCGCCCACGTTGAGAACCTATGATTTAGAGCAATTAAGACACAGTTCGCACGCAGAGGACATAATTGGGAACTATAATTATAATATATAAAATGTTCTGTAATGAGCGCATTTTGAAAACAAAAGCAAAATTTTATGATACTCTGATAGGTATTTTTATTTAAGGGTATGAGAGCCCAAAAAGGTACGTTTTTAATTTGGACCTAAATTCTGTTGGGCTTGTTATGCATCTAAGTTCCGGTGGGAGTTTATTCCAAGCATTAGGTCCAGACACTCCGAAAGCGCGATCTCCAAATTTCGTATTTGGCTTGCGTTTAGGTTCCATTAGTCTGCCTATAGCTGATGATGTTGCTGATCTAAGGGTTGACTGCCTCAGACCAGTATTTTCTGGGACACATAGTTCAGAGATGTAAGATGGGGCCATTTCATTAATTGATTTAAACACCATCCAGCACAATTTGTACTGGATTCTTTGAGGGCACTTGAGCCAGTGAAGATTACGAAGGTGTTCTGAAATATGTGAATATTTAGAGACTCCGGTTATGAGTCGAGCGGCTCCATTAAACACGGATTGAAGTTTGTCAGTTTGATATTTTGGAAGGCTAGCTGTAACGGACGTGTTGTCGTCCTTACAAGACTGTAAATTTATGAGGGCACCGGTGGCTGTGCACGCCTTCCCTTTTGTGCGCCAATGATGATGATGATGCTGGCCTCCCTACATCCAGTGGGTAGTGGCCCTGGATTCGCCTAGTTTCTGCCTGGGCCTGGTTGCCTTGGGAGTACCCAGAGTTAGGGCCGGCTGTAGCGGCAGGCACCAGGCACTCGTCCAGGCAGAACTTCAGCAGGAGGCAGGACTTCCAGTGGTAGGAAGTAGTAAAACAAGAAGAGTAGAATTGAACTTGAACTGAACAAAACATATTTATTTGATTTAAAAAAAAAAAAAAAAAAAAAAAAAAAAAAAAAAAAAAAAAAAAAAAAAAAAAAAAAAAAAAAAAAATCAAATAAATATGTTGTGTTCAGTTCAAGTTCAATTCTACTACATATTTATTTGATTTTTTTTTTTTTTTGATTCTACGGATTCTTTCGTAATCCTCTAACTAACTAGGGCTTTGCAATACCCTTTCATGTCTAGCTAACTAGTATTACGGCTCATTTGGCCTTTTTACTATTACCTTCTGAAGGTAGTATTTAATTGACTGAGTTTAAATTATACATTAATGTCATCGTGAGGAAAAAGTCTTTACTGGATAAAAAACCTCACTCAAGTTTCAAAGGAAAAATGGAACAAAAGTTCTGAACTTTATTCAAGGAGTTTTACATTTATTTTTACTGAATGTAAGTATTTTATTTCTTCAGGTCTGCGTCTCGTCCTTGGAGCTGGTACTGGTGCCTATGTCTAGTGGAGGAAAGAGGGAAGAAAAACATCATTAATTTCGGCTCGATCTGCGTTGGTTTTTACGCCAACGCCCATCGAGCACAAAAAATCCGAGTGAACTCGCCCACTCTACGCCACTGGATGCGCAGATGGTGTGCGCGTGTTTTGGTCGGCCGGCAGTACCGTGCAAGGCTTGTTCGAGCGGGAATGTGGAATGTTGTGGCAGGTCGGGGAAGTAGGTATTGGGAAAGGTCAGGGAAACGGTAGGTATTGCGTAAAAATGGCGTCAGTCAGTCTGCGTCTGTCGTTTCTTCGTCGGAATGCTCATCCTCCGGAACTTTCAGGATTAGGTGTTTAGGCATCTTATGCTTGTAGCGGAAAGGAAGGTCGTCTTGTGTCTCATAATTGCCCAGCCTTTTGATGAGTGGATTTTTCTTGTTTAACGTTCTATAGAATTGTGTTGTTAGTTGGAATGCATGTTCTTGAATGGTCGGAATCTCTTTACTGTCATGTAATCTTCGTAAGTTCGTATACATCGGGGTGTTATAGATGATTTTGATGCATTTATTCTGTAGAACTTGTAGCCTGTTGTAAGTAGAGTTGGCTATGTTACTCCATACGGGGATAGCGTATGTTAGGGCTGGGCGAATTTGAGTTAGATACAGTAGGAGTTTTTTCTTCTCAGCTAGCGGACTTTTTCTGTTGAAAATCGCCCCCACCGAGCCTATTGCATGTTGCATCTTGGTTCTTGCGTTTTGGAGATGTGATTTCCAATTTAATCTGCTGTCCAGGGTTAAGCCAAGGTATTTTACTTCGGTTTTCCACTCTAGTGCAACTCCACTCATGGCGATTTTCTTTTGCGGTATTTTGTTCTTAGTTCGGCGAGTAAACATGATAGCTTCTGTTTTGGCCTCATTCAGCTTCAGGCGCCATTTTTTATAATAGGCTGAGGTTTCATCGAGGCCTTTTTGTAGGTGTTTTATGGCTACCGTGGCATTGCTTGATGTGGCATACAGGCTCATGTCGTCGGCGTACGTTGCTTTTTCGCATTTCACGAGTGGAGGTATATCGTAGGTGTATAGGTTGAAAAGGTGCGGTCCGAGTAAACTTCCTTGAGGCACGCCCTTTGGCACACCCCTGGATGATGATTTCGCATCTCCCACCTTAACGATGAACGACCTGTTTTTCAGATAATGACGAATTATTCTTATTATGTATAAGGGCGTGTTTGTGATATACATTTTGTATATGAGCCCGTCCATCCAGACTGTGTCGAAGGCTTTTTCGAGATCGAGAAGTGCCATGGCAACGTATCTCTTGATCTTGAAAGCTCTTGAGATGTCTTCTGTGACACGTGTCAGTTGATGAACCGTCGAGTGGTTACACCTGAAACCGAATTGTTCGTTCGGGAGGGTCTTGTTTTCGTTATGATGTGGGAGGTATCGATTCAAGATGATTTGCTCCAAGACTTTGCTCAGTGTATTCAGTAGGCTGATGGGGCGATAGTTTGACGGATTCGAGCGATCTTTTTTCGCTTTGTGAAACGGTAGAACGCATGCGTTTTTCCAGGATGACGGGAAGTGGCCCAGCAGCAGGCAGGCGTTGTAGATTTTTGTGACAAAGATAATCGCTCTCTGTGGTAGATGTTTCAACAGGGCGTTCGTAATTTGGTCTTCGCCTGGGGCCTTTTTCTGCTTGAGGCGTCTTATAATGCTGGCCACTTCCTTCGGAGTGCAAAGATGTATTTCCTCCGTATCCGTTTGAGTTAGGAGGTCAAGTTCTTCAAGTCCTCTTCTAACCGTTTCGTTTATAGCCGGGTCTTCCATCCCATCGGTTGTTCTGTAAGCTTTCTCGAATCCGTCAGCCAGGGTGTTTGCTTTTTCCTCATTTGAGAGTGCCATGATTGTAGAGTTGGGCCATTTCAGAGGAGGGATGCTGTTATCTTGATAGCGGAGGGCCTTCGACATTTTCCAAAGCGAGTTGTCCTGTGTACTTAGAGATGTTACTTTTTCTGACCACAGAGTGTTTTTCAGTGTCGCTATTTCCTCTTTTATTTCCCTTCCCAGAGAGTTTACTGCTGTCTTGAAGCACCTCTCATGAGTATTGTGGTGGATTCGGCGAAGTCTGTTTTTTTCTGTGATCAGGAATTTTATGTGCGGTGTGAGCTTCACGGCAAAGAGCTAGATTTTTTTCTTGGGGATGCAATCGTCTCGTGCTCTTTGAATGATTTCAGTCAGCGATTCGACGGCTTCGTCGATTTCGTCTGGCGTTGTAAGAGTCTCGGATGTTAGATAAATTTTGGCGTTGATCTCCTCTTTGAATTTTTTCCAGTCGGCTTTTTTAAAATCAAGCTGAGTCCTTGTTATTCTCGTGATTTTGCCTCCTATCTTGAAGCTCACCGGCAGATGGTCGGATGGAAGTTCGTCGAGTGTCTTCAGGGGAGATGTCGTTGCGATGTTTTTTGCCAGTGCAATATCGAGAGTGCTGGGATATTTCATCCGTTGTTTGTAATATGTCGGCTTGTCCGGCGCTAGTACTTGGTAGTCGTGGCTTTCCAGATGTTTAAACAGTGTAACCGACGTGTTACGTACCCTCAAAAGTTCTTTCAACGAAAAACATCCTTGGCGGTATCCTCTACAGTTCAGTGGTCATTTTTTGAGATTTCGCTCGAAATCCAAAAATCCGCTTGCCCACTGAGCTCGTTAGTACCGTACCGCCAGCGATCTTTTTCGTTGAAAATATTTTTATGTTTGTTTTCCCAATTAGAATTTAAAGTTATTCTAATTGCAATATTGTATTAATAAAATACTTTCATTTTTATATGTACAATGCCCCCGGTGCAACAAATAAACGCTATCATGCTCAGGTTGCCACCAGGGACATTTTTCAATTTATAATTTCAAACGTATTTTTTATGTTTCCTTTTTTTTGACATATTGTTAAATATTTTAACTTACGATCCTTGTAGGATAATGAAACTAAGAAATTTCATTCCGCAGTCCTACAAGGCATCGAGGGAAAGAGAGCCTGAGTCTCTAGCCCTTAAATTACTGAAACTAGGGCAAAAAATGGCCTTCAAAAAACACTTAGAAAAATTTCGATAAAAATATGTATTTCCGGATTATAAAAATCCAGCTTCCCCGTAAGATGGTGAAACAAACAGGTTTCATTAACACATCTTTCGGGGGATCTCATAAAAATAACACTGCATTGGTAAATTACCACATGTCCTGCCAAACGGCAAATAACTTCTTAAATTTTACGATTTATCTTAAAAAATGAGATAAATCGCCCTGATAAAAATCTGGTGATAAACAATACGTTTATTTTACCATTGATGCAGAATAATTTGCATGTATGTACACAATAAAGTACGTAGAATTGTTATAAAATATGAATTTTAAGCGACCGCCTTCAAAGGCGACATCGGCAAAATAGAGGGCCGACATTTTGGCCGCTCTATTTAAACCATTCTGTTTCGAGGTGTGAATCCCCTCCACTTTTTTAATAAATACTGCCCGAACGCTGTCGGGTACAAGTACCCCTTAAATGTTATGAAAATTTCCAAATAAATATGTTACGTTCAGTTCAAATTCTACTCTACAAAGTGTTTTTTATTACTTCCTACCACTGGAAGTCCTGCTTCCTGCTGCCTCCTGCTGAAGTTCTGCCTGGACGAGTGCCTGGTGCCTGCCGCTACAGCCGGCCCTAACTCTGGGTACTCCCAAGGCAACCAGGCCCAGGCAGAAACTAGGCGCATCCAGGGCCACTACCCACTGGATGTAGGGAGGCCAGCATCATCATCATCATTGGCAGACAAAAGGGAAGGAGTGCACAGCCACCGGTGCCCTCATAAATTTACAGTCTTGTAAGGACGACGACACGTCCATTACAAACAGGATATTTCCATTTTTATTGGCTCTGAAGTTATTCCAATACCTGTGTTTGGAATTTAAGTCTCCCGCTATGAGTACTTTAGTGCCGAGTGCGAACAGTTTATCAAGATCGCCTCTCACGATATTGTTTCTATCTGACGGGCAATATGCAGCGATGATGGTGTGCATTTCGTTTTTTATCTCCATCCTGATGACAGTAGCTTCCATATTTTGAAGTACAGGCGTTGGGAGTCTCGTTGTCAGAAGGCCCTGGCGGGTAAGAATCGCCGTGCCACCCGAGGGTCGTGATCTTCTATCCACTGCGGGTGGTCTATCATTCCTGTGTACGTCAAATCCTGGCACTCTCAAATTGGTTTGTTCGCCGAGATGTGTTTCGCTGAGAAGAATTATGTCAATTTGCTGTCTATTGACCAGTTCGAGTAGTTCTTCGACTTTCTGCCGAATGCTGCAAGCATTCCACATAAGGAGCTTCACCTCTGGGGCCGTGCTAGCCATCGATGGTGTTAGTTAGAAGTTCCATGAGGATGTATAATTTATCCTCCCTGTGTGTGCAGGCTGCCAGCCTTCCACGGACTTCGCTGAGGGCGCGTAGGAGCGACATGATGTCATCGTCATCAGAGTTGAAGGCAGGTCGGGACCTCTGTGTGTTGGGTTCTGGCCCGTTTTGGGCAGCCCTGCGGGGCTCTTCTTGGGTTGTCGCAGCCCTGGTTTGGCCACCCGCTGCTTGGGAATAGCTCATCCTGCCGCTTGTGAAGCCCGATGTTGAGGGCTGGCGTGGTTCGTGGCTCCTCTGGCGCGGCTCTGTGGCCCGCTGTGTGGTGTTTTCCCTAGCTCTTTGCTGCAGGGCTGCCACATATTCTACCCTCTTCGGGCATCCGCTGAAGTTTGCGGGGTGAGGGCCTTTGCAGTTGCAGCAAGCGGCCGGTAGCTCTCGGGTGACCTTAGCGCAGTCGCTGGTAGCGTGTGTCCCTTCACACTTCACGCAGCGGGCAGGGTGGGCGCAGTTTCTCGACCCATGGCCGAACTGTTGGCATCTGTGGCACTGAGTGCCGTGCTGCAGATGATCGCTTCGGTATTTGCGCATGCTTATCCTGCAAAAGCAGATGAAGCGCACAGCCTCTCGCAGCTGCCCCATGTTGGTTTCTCGGCCGAAGTGGGCCAAGTACAGGGGATATTCCGACCCGGGGGTCTTCATCCTGATTATGGCTTTTGCTGGGAAGCCCTGGTCCCTCAGATCATTGCTGATCTCTTCCGTTGATAGATCTGGAAGACCTCTGATGACGGTCTTCTTGACCTTCTCGGCCTCCGTGGTGAAAGTGTGGAAGGTCTTGGCTTCCTGTCGTAGTGCGGTGGTAAGAAGGCCGTTAGCTTCGACGGAGCTCACGAGTACGCTGATGGTGCCGCCCTTGTTATATCGGAAGTTGAAGGTGGCACTTCCGATATGCCTCTTGATTTCGGCTGTAATTTGGCCGTGAGTCATGCTGCCGATTGTCATGATCACGGGCGGCACTCGCGTGCTCTTCCTGCCTGGTGCTGGGGGGGCTGTGACCTGTTGATGGTTATTGGTCACGTTGGTCGGTCGTCGTTTCGGAGGAGGAGAACAGTATGTGGAGACGTCTTCGTCTCCAACCTCTGGGAGGGCATCATACCTGTTCTGGGACAGGAATGGGGTGGTAGTGGGTTGGGTAGGGGAGTGGCAGCGCTTAGAATTACTCGCTTTCTGCCATTCAGGCTCCATTGGGGAGTTGCTGGTCCCCAAGGGGGGAAAGGATGCGGTAGTGGTGGTAGGAGGGGGAGGGGTGGGAGCCGCGAAGATATACTCCACGGTTCCGGTCTTGACGTGGACCCTGGACGTGATGGCCCCGAATGGAACGGGGAAGTCCACGAACTCGAGGGAGCCCTTGGACTTCCTCGACGCGTCGGATGGTGCGGCCATGACGTAGGCGAGTTCACTCGAACTTATTGTTGAGCTCAAAAATTTTGCCTTGAGAAAGGCAGTTGTTCAGAAAGGAGAGTGTTCGACTGTTTTGCCTTGAAAAAGGCAGGTTTTGCCTTAACAAAGGCACTTTTTGAGGCTCCGTTGGCCGAACTGAATGGAGGGCGACTGCCGGCTCCGAGCGCCCTAGGGCACTTGAAAGCTTCAGTCAGCCACCATACAGCGCTTCCTTTTTATTTGGCCTGATTATCTCGAGGCCAGGGTCACCAAAGATCGCCAAGCCGCCAGAAAATCAGGTTAATACCCGTGGTCACCTCGCACACAAACCCTCGAGTCTATGTGCCCTATCGAACCTTTTGCGCTCTCCTCTCTTTTTGCCTCCTCTCTGAGCCTCTGAGCCACATATTTATTTGGAAATTTGCATCATATATAAGGGGTACTTGTACCCGACAGCGTTCGGGCAGTGTTTTTATAAAAAAGTGGAGGGGTTTTCGTCCTCAGACCAAATGGTATAAATAGGGCGGTCATTATGTGGGCACCCTATTTTGCCGGTGTCACCGTTGAAGGCGGTCGCTTAAAATGTATATTTTATATTAATTCTACAGAGTTAATTGTGTACATATGTGTTTGTTATTCTGTATCAATGGTAAAATAAACGCATTGTTTATCACCAGATTTTTATCAGGGCGATTTATCTCATTTTTTTAGATAAATCGTAAAATTTAAGAAGTTATTTGCCGTTTGGCTGGACACTTGGTAATTTACCAATACAGTGTTATTTTTACGAGATCCCCCGTAAGATGTTTTAATGAAACCTGTGTGTTTCACCATCTTACGGGGCACCTGGATTTTTATAATCCGGAAAAACATATTTTTATCGAAATTTTTTTAAGTGTTTTTTGAAGGCCATTTTTTGCCCTAGTTTCAGTAATTTAAGGGCTATAGACTCAGGCTCTCTTTCCCTCGATGCTTTGTAGGACTGCGGAATGAAATTTCTTAGTTTCATTATCCTACAAGGATCGTAAGTTAAAATATTTAACAATATGTCAAAAAAAAGGAAACATAAAAAATACGTTTGAAATTATAAATTGAAAAATGTCCCTGGTGGCAACCTGAGCATGATAGCGTTTATTTGTTGCACCGGGGGCATTGTACATGGTAAAATGAAAGTTTTTTATTAATACAATATTACAATTAGAATAACTTTAAATTCTAATTGGAAAACAAACATAAAAATATTTTCAACGAAAAAGATCGCTGGCGGTACGGTACTAACGAGCTCAGTGGGCAAGCGGAATTTTTGGATTTCCAGCGAAATCTCAAAAAATGACCACTGAACTGTAGAGGATACCGCCAAGGATGTTTTTCGTTGAAAGAACATTTGAGGGTACGTAACACGTCGGTTACACTAGCGTAGATACCGTTACAGTAGTCGAGCCGTGAGACTACGTAGGAGTTTACAAGTAGTTTTGTTGCTTCTATAGGAAGATTTCTTCGGACTGACTTGAGTTGTCTTAGGTGAAAAAAACCATTGCTTACAGTCGTATTTATTTGCTTTTTAAGCGAAAAGTTTGAATCCAGATTAACGCCAAGAAGTTTGACTGTTGTCTTTGGAATAATATCGCTTCCGGAAATGGAAATAGGTGAATTGTCTATGAAATGTTGGCGTTTGTTTGTGGCCGCCCAGAGAAACTCAGTCTTAGATGGGTTCAGTTTTAGCTTGTTTGAAGACATCCAACGAGTTATTGCTTCTAGGCACTCAGCTACACGGATTTTGAGACTGTCCACTTCATTTGGAGTGCAGAAAAAATAAACTTGCTGATCGTCAGCGTAGCAGTGGGATAAGAGACCAAATGACTCGATTATTTTGGCGACATCATTTGTAAAAAGGATGAAAAGAAGTGGACCTAAAACGGATCCTTGGGGTACTCCTGAAGAAAGTGTTGCGAAGTTAGAGAGTTTATTTCCAACCTTCACGGCTTGTAAGCGATTGGATAGATATGACGCCAGCCAATTTTTAGTGTCTGAAATCAAACCAAATGTTTCCTCCAATCTCTTAATGAGGAAGTCGTGATCAATCGTATCAAACGCTGCGCTCATGTCTAAGAGTGAGATAAGTGCTAACTTACCCGACTCTATGGCTAGAGTTATATCTGATAGCATACGAAGAAGTCCGGTTTCTGTTGAATGAAACCTTCTATATGCGGATTGTCGATTTGTTAATAATTTATTTGTATTCAAGTGACTGGTAATTTGGGCAGCAGCAATTTTCTCCAGGATTTTTGACACGAAAGGTAGATTTGAAACCGGTCGATAATTACCCAAGTTATCGGAGTCTAGTTGTGACTTTTTTAGTATTGGTGTTACTACAGCTGATTTTAGTGGTTCAGGGAAATCACCTGTACTGAGTGATTTATTAAAAACATGAACTAAGAATGGAGCTAAGACAATGGAACATTTTTTTAATAACCAAGTTGGTATGGGGTCAAGACCACACTGCTTATTTGGCGAACTTGAAATTATCCTCTTTACTTCTTCCAGCGTTGTAGGTTTGAAGGAAGACAAATTTCCTTTAGAATTTATAGTGAATATTGGCGGAGGGGCATGAGATGTGGAAGCACGAAGGGTTTCAATTTTTTCCCGAAAAAACTTTGAGAAGGCATTCGGGGTGATATCTATTTTAGCTGGAACAGTAACTTCAGAAATAACAGTCTTTATTGAGTTCCAGAGACGTCGTGGATTGGCTCGCTCAGAGTCAACCTTTTCATTCCAGTATTCTGACCTTTTGGAATTTATTTTGCTCATATACTGTTTTTGAGCAAGGATCCACTCATCTCTTGAAGTCACTGCAGAGTTTTTCCTATATGACCTCTCTAATTTCCGCATAAGTCTTTTCTGATTTCGGCATTCATCATCAAACCAGCCGTCAGACTTTCGAACTTTACGTGTTTTTGACGTTGTCGGAGCATATTTATTTAATAGAGATAAAAGTGTTATATTGTACGTCTCGACAAGTTCTGTTGGCGTCTTTGTTTCCCAAAAATTGGGTCTACATAATAGAGAGTTCTGAAGTTCTTCCAGAAAATCACAAAAGCTAAATTTACGCCATTCCCTTGATATTATTGTTCTATATGGTATTTTAGGCGGGTTAAAATCAATATCAGTGCACACTAGCCGATGGTCCGATAGTCCTATATCACGAACATCTGCTAAGAGCGGTGAACCACTCTTCTTTGAAATAAGTATATCCAGTGTACCACCAGCATCGTGAGTTGGGACGTCAACCCATTGGCAGCATCCAAAGCTGGCTAATAAATCTAAGAATTTAATAGTGTTTGGTGATGTCACGCGCTCAAGATGAATATTAATGTCACCTGTAATAATGAGTGTTTCAGAGAGTCCGACTGAGAGTTCCAAAAATCGCGAAAACTCATTATAAAATTCTACAGAGATTGGTTTTGATCCGGGCCTGTACAGAGTACAGAGTATAAACGACGCTCTTGAAGAAGAAACCCTACATCCAATGTACTCAAATGTGCTAAAACTACCTAGAGCTACTTTAGTTAGCCGCAATCCTTGTTGGGCTATTATCGCGACACCACCGTGGTTCACGTGCGAGATGTTGTTTGATGGTTCTTCCGTACTTGGTCGGGCTTCCTCGAGCACAACATACCCCAGAGCTTGAAGTTTCTTAATCGAGTTCAAGTCACTGTTCTCATGCCACGTTTCTGTAATGGTAAGAATATGAAGTTTTTCATCTCTGAAAACATCGTCCACTGCCTCTAGTTTGTTATTGAGGGATCGCGCATTCCAGGAACCAATCGCAAGCTGTCTGCTTTTATAGTTGGCATGTCGTTCTAATCGGATTTCATTAAAGTTGTGGAATTTATCAGAATCGGGGAGGGATTTGGTCGCTAGGTAATTCTGTTCTTCGGTTGAAGTGACTCCTCGAAAACAGTCTACAGACGGATAGTTATTATTATTACTATTATTATTATTATTAATTTTTGAAATGTTTAGTTCCTTCCTGCATAAGTATTTTGTTTTTTGTCCTCCACAGCACCCTCTATATCTTAATTTCACGTTAGGGTCACGGGCTAGTTTGTGCAAGTTTATTTTTGCGGTCACTAAGGGGTACAACAATGCACTTTCACTTTTAAAACTTAATAGTGTTGTTCGGTCATACCAAATTGGAGTGTTTTCAATCTGCACTGCATCACTAAGTATTGTATCACATTGTTCCTTTCTGCTGCACAGATGGTTTTTGGTTTTACGTCCTGCTCTGCGGCCTCGGAATCTATTTTTATGGGTCGAAGTATTTTCGCGTCTGAGGTTGTATAGCGAGAGCTTTGCAGCTATTAGGGGATCCAGAAAAACACTTTCACTGTTAAGACTGAGCAGTGTTGACCGGTCATATAAAATAATGTTTACAACCATCCTAGCCCCAAAGATACCCCTAATAAATCACTTTGAACACTTGACACTATTTGCTAGTCTTTCACTTGCACACGTGGCGAGCATCTCGGACCGATGACGGAACTTTTGCGTTAACAGTGTCCCTTTTGGAACACTATATCAGATTTGAATTTAAAACATTTGGAAATATGTAGAAAAACGTGAATTAATCTCAAAACAGCGACTATAAAATTATTTTATTTTGATATACGTAACCCAATAAGTATTGCGGGTATTTTACACTATATTTACACCAGAAAAAATTATAACTTCTCGAGATTTTCTAAATAAAGTCAGAGCGCTTTAAAAAGCAGCTTGCTGCTACGAGAGCGCAACTGATTCTGATTCATAAAGCCCTATATACAGCTATATATTATTTAATATCTAAATAATAAATAAATTTCCGTGTGTAGCTTTGTTTTTTCCGAGATTGATAAAAATTTGCACACCTTACCTTCAAATAAAGAAAAAGGTTAGTGTTTTTGTACATAATATTTCAAAAACTACCCCATTCCCTTTTCCCACCCATTAATAAAATTTTGCGTGCTGGACGTTCAAAATTAGAGGAATATTACTGTCTACGTCTGATTTCAGAATACAATACATAAAGCCTGGGCATCGCTGGGGACTTCAACTATATATTATCTATCATTGGATTTTTTCCGAGTTTTATTCCGAGGTCGATGAAATTGTCTGACACCTTGTATTTAGATTGATGAGTGTGTGTAAAAAAATATTTCACTATTTTGTTTATCTATATCTATTGTCTATATGTATGTATGATATATAAGTATAATATGTATGTATGTTAAAAGTCAAGGTTTTTTGTTGTTATTTATTCGTTTTTTATTGAGCTCTAACATTTTATTGAGTAATACATTACATAACATACCGTTCACTGAGTCCAGATGCGATATTCCGAAGTACGTACACTTTATATTGTATATTCAAGTAAACTGTTTTTCAAGAAGTTTCGTAGAGTAGTGGACTCGATAGACTCTACTTGATAAAGATAATATATTGAATATGTATATATATCCATTCCTAGTTGGCTAGTCAAAGTTTCCACATATGTTTAATTGTATAATTTTTATCTGAAATAAATTTATTATTATTATTAATTTATATATATATATATATATTATTTTTTTTTAATTGTTTTTATTACTTGCTAGAGCAATCCCGATGAGTTACAGAACTTATTTTAGGACAGGAGGAAAATTAATGGGTGTGAGGAAATAGTTATAGTTTTACTTGGAAATTGGATATTAAAAATATAAGTTTCACATACAACATAGACGAACAATAAATAAAAAAACAGGTTGAGTGAGCAAACAACAATAGAAAATAATTAAAGAAACAAGGAACAAGGTTATATAAATGTGGATGATTATGATTACAAATAAATGGAAAAGAAAAGGAGAGAAAAGGAAACAAGACAATTGAGTCATGACAAGAAAAATTAGTTTAGTTTCATCCTTAAACGTATTTAAAAAATATTCTTTTAAAGCATTATTCTGAACTTTTTTATTTTGCTGGATTCCCTTGTACAAGGGCGGATCCAGGATTTTTTTCTGGGGGGGCACAAGGGGCGGAGGGGGGGGGGGCCGCCCCGGGTGCCACCCGATGAGAGGGGGGGGGGGGTGCCACTCAAGAGCACACCCCCCCCCCCCCCTGGGACGGACCAATTTTTTATGAAGTCGAAATTTGTGTTTGGGGGCGTTCAAGTATTGCGTAATGCAATTTTTGAAGAATTTTAACCCACCCTCCCCCATGTAACGCGCAGAAACGTTTTCTTATACATCCCCCCCCCCCCCCTAAACGTTACGTAACGCCCAAGTGACAATTTTTACCTGAAAGTCACAATTAAGTTGCGCAAAGTACTGTAAAGTCGCTTAAATACCTTCTTTCTTGTTTTAATCGCGTTTGCAGTAATAAATAAAAGAATAGATTTTTAACTCGCGATACATGCGTACATTGTTTATTTTATTAATGCAAGTTGCTATTTATAAAAAATTGGGAATTATTATAATTTTTATCCGCCTTGTATTCCTCCCGGATCTCCATAATTTAACAGTCTTTCCTCATGTTCCAAATGCAGTTGTACAAGTTCTCAAAAGGAAGTTTTAAAAATCTACAGTATGATTCACATAAGAGAAAAACCTTTTTCATGTCCTGACTGCAACTACTCGTGTTCTCAAAAGAGATACCTAAGAAGTCACTTGCTGACTCGTAGTGGAGAAAATTCTCCGACTGCAACTATTTATGTACTACGAAGTAATTACAACTATTCGTGTACTACGAAGAAAACGAAAATCTAAAATTCACATGTTTAACCACAGTGGAGAAAACCTACTCCATGTCCTGACTGCAACTTTTCTTTTTCTCAAAAAAAAACTAAAACGGCAATTGCTGACTCGATGAAAAACCTTTTTCATGTCTCGACGGCGACTATTCATGCGCTACAAAACGGTATCTAAAAATTCACAAATCCACACTGGACTAAAACCTTTTTCATCTCCCAACTGCAAGTATTCATGTTGTACAAAGAACTTCTTACAATTCATTTTCTGACTCACATTGGCATAAAACCTTTTACATGTTTCTACTGCGAGTATTCACGTTCTTCAAAGAGGTACCAAGAAAATCACATGTTTATACATAGCGGACGAAACCATTTTCATGTCTCGAATGCAGCTATTCAAGTTCTCGACAGAGAGATTTAAAAATCCACAGCGCGATTCAAAGTGAAAAAAAACCTCTATTATGTTGTGAGTGTAACTATGCTTATACGAAGAGAAAATGTAAAAAAATCGCATGTTTTACCATAGTGGATAAAAACTTTTTTCGCTGCAAATATACAAGTTCTAAAAAATAACAAATGAAACGTGACATATTAACCCACAGAGGAGAAAAATCTTTTTCATGTCCCGATTGCCACTATTCATGTTCTCAAAAGGGGCGTACAAGAACGCACTCGCTGATTCACGGCGGAGAGTAACCTTTTTCGTGTTCTGACTGCAACTATTCATGTACTACAAAGGGATATCTAAAAAAATCTTATATTTACCAACAGAGGAGAAAACCCTTTATCAGAAAATTTTATTCCATCAAAATTTGAACACTGAAGGAATTCAAAATAGTGCGAGTAAGTGTGTTAGTGACGACATGAATTTGGAGGTTTAGAAAAGTGATTTTTGATAAATGAATTCATCCACAACCTTATTTAACAGCGATAGCTTGAGATGGAGAATTGCCCCGAAAAACCAAAGCAATTTTACATTTTAGGTTCTAAGACATAAAGAACTTAAAACAATTTACCCAAATATTGACGTAGCCTTAAGAATGTGCATTAAGTTTCTAATTCTTATTTTAAATAGAAAAAACATGTTACGTAACGCATTGTTTGACCCCCCCCCCCCCCCCCCTCCTCAAGTGCGTTACATAATACTTGAACGGCCGCTTTGTCAACTTTAATCGGGGGGGGGGACTTTTCCGACCGCGCTTTCCCCCGACCGTACCGCTCTCGCAAACGCTGATTATTATTTTTCATTTGCAAGTGCATGAAAGGGATGCAACGAACGAAATTCGCAATTCCGGCCAGAAATAGACAAGAGTTTAACTGATGTTTTGATTTTTTTTCTGTTATTTTATTCATATATTTTAACATCTCTGATAATTTGATTTGCTTTCAAGTATGTACTGTGATGGAATCTCCACAGTACACAAAAATACCGTCCTGGGGGGGGCACATGCCCCCGTGCCCCCCCCCCTAAATCCGCCCTTGCCCTTGTACATATCTGGAAGCGAATTATATAGTGTATAGGCAACATAGTTCAGAGATTTTATCCCATATTTTGTAGTGTGTGTTTGTGGTATGCGGATTTTATTGCTATTTCGAGTATTGTGAGTGTGAATGTCTTGATTGTAAAGTGGCTTGATGTTAGTGTGAGTTGATTGTTGAGTAATTTGTAGGATGGTGCTTGTGATTTCATGTTTAGGAAGGACTGTGATTGGAAGAATACCGGAAACTGAATAGATGTCTCTGACATGGGTGTCCCATGGAAGTACAAAAACATTTCTGAGAGCTCGGTTTTGAACCACCTGCAGATCAGCTATCAATTTCTTTGAGGCAAATACCCAGATACAGCAGAGATAAGAAAGGTGTGAATGTACCATGGCGTAGTTCACTGATGTTAGTAAAGGAATGGGTAATAATCCTTGGAGTCTATATAGTACACCAGTTATGGGGGTAATTTTCTCCTTTACATGATTTATGTGAAGATCCCACGAGAGTTGGGAATATATTATTAAACCATCTCATTTATTTAATGTGCATAAAAACCAAAACTAAAAAATCTACATAAGTATAAACGAAACAATCACTGATGACTTCTTCAGTGTTCAAACTTTTTTGAACAGCTTGAGTGGAATTCATAGATACTTTCAATTCTCACGTGAAATGTTCCAAAGTTTAGTACTACATCAAACCAACAAACATATATTACAAGTTTGTACGTCTACTTCAAACATACCGGCGTACTTTCTTGCGAATATACTTAACAAGTATACCAACAAATTCTTCATAGAATCTGTATCGAACGTGTCGACGAAAGCGTATGACAACCCTGAGAATTCAAGAATGGAATTTACGCTTCCACATAATACCGTGCCGCTGCGCGTTACCCCTTCCAATAACCTACGAAACAAAGGGAGTGCTCTCATTGGCCAACGAAACACTGTGCATTTGGAATGATGTCTACAATGCTATTACATTCTACAATTAACTTATCAATTGAAAACATAAACGCCATTGATAATAAATACATGCTGCAGCATCATTGGACTCGAAAACACATCTGAATAACCACGTAATACTTCCACCAGGGACCCCAGACAGCAATGATCAAAATCAAGGAAATGATTGAGTATTTACGTTATCCCCACCCTGCTACCAGACGCGGCGCCATTGGTCAATGCTGAACAAAGGAAATGTTTGAATCGTAAATATTTACGACAGCCAATTTACATTCCGAAAAACTCGGAGCTAAATTTCGGGAAATCGGGAATAATTTGAATCAAGAAATATATATCATCATCTAAAAATAGGTATATACTACAATAACACCTCAAAAAACTGTCGTCTACCAGTGATTATTGCACTTTAAGAAAATATTTACTTCTAGATATTGTATCTTGTATCACATTTGTAAACTTGTACCTTTTCTTGTTGAAACAATAAAAATTATGTGAGACTTCGGTTTATTGGAACAGGACTGTCTTGGCAAAGGTTATCACACAGATTTTTAACACATCTGCTCGAAAATCATAGCGATTGGGAAAAATACGTAAACGCAAGCACCCTTCAGAAACAGGGAGGTTCTGTGTTCCAAAAGTCCAACCCGGATTTGCCCTATAAAACAAACGGCAAACCGGTAGGAAATCAGTTCAAAAACTACCAGCCAAGAAGTCACAAGTCTCCAAGAAACTGAAGTCTCCAAGTTCTAACCTACTTTAAAAGTGTTTTTTAATCAGTTTAAATTCTGTTCTACCTTTCTCTCAGTATCCCATTATCCTGACCCCAACAGTCTCCAAAAGTCTCCAAAAGTCTGCAAGTCTTTTAAGTGTTTTTACAACAGTTATAGAGTCAGTTTTTGCTAATTTAACTTAGAATCATTAAATCCAGAAGTTAAGGACATTGGCGTGCCAAGTTGTGTCCAGCTCCCTATTTTTGCAATTTGTGTACAAAACGTCTAGTACATTTGGTCCTTCGAGCCGTATCTACACATAACACGCCTTCAGTCTTACCCAGTGGAAATGCCGTCTCTTCGCAGTGGCCGTAAGACCCCGACATCTTCTGATACATCGCTGTCTAAATCTAAACCTGACGCCCCGGTGACAAGCCGAAATATGCCAGTGGCGCCCCTACGGACCCCGGGCCCACACACCGTAGACACCGATGAGACGCCATCTAGAGGACCCCGCCAGGTCCACGATCTATCTAGTGCGAGCCCAGCCAGGAACTCTGATCTCATCACGCTTGACCGACCAGCTCCAGAATCTGTCTCCGAGAGCCTCCACGAATCCAACAGTAAAAGCAGCGAAACAACTTCTGAATCAACTGAAGACTCCCTGCGATTACTGCGCCGAGAGATGCGCATTCGGGACAGACGTCACGCCAAGCAGACAGCCAATCTGCTCGCAGCCCTGAACGCTGCGACACGCCAAGCAGTCAGCCAACCTGCCGAGGAGCCAGCACCAACCAGCCCGACCCTGCGAGCCAACCTCGGTCAGGCAGTAATTCAAGTCCAGGCACCAACCGGCCCGTTTACTAACGAGTTCGCAACGAGATATGCCACTCAAGTACACACGTCAGACGGCCCGTCAACCGGAGAGTTTGCAACTAGATATGCAACAACTCAAGTGCCCGCACCAACCGGCCCTTCTGCTAATGAGTTCGCAACGAGATATGCCACTCAAGTACACACGTCAGACGGTCCGTCAACCGGAGAGTTTGCAACTAGATATGCAACAACTCAAGTGCCCGCACCAACCGGCCCTTCTGCTAATGAGTTCGCAACGAGATATGCCACTCAAGTAAACAAGCCAGCCGGAGAGTTTGCAACGAGATATGCAACAACTCAAGTACACGCACCGACCGGCCCTTCTACTAATGAGTTCGCAACGAGATATGCCACTCAAGTAAAAAGGCCAGCCGGAGAGTTTGCAACGAGATATGCAACTACTCAAATGCACACACAAGTCGGTCAGCCTTCCAATGAATTTACAGTAACCGATCCAACTGGATATGCCGCCACCCAAGGCTACACACTACTGACGGGCCCTGCAAAAAACATCCCTACGACCGAATACAGCCATCTCGGACCCGAGCGCCCACTTTACAATACAACGGGGTACCAGCAACAGCCAGCCTCCTCCGGCCAGGATTCCCCATTGTTTACACCACCGCATACAGCCAACGAGACAGCACGGCACACCCGAGAATGGTTGCAGCACGGCAACGACCCACTGGCCCAGATCGCCTCTGTGATGGCAGAGGCGCTCCGCTCCTCCAGAACGCAAGATAGCCCTCGCACATTAGAAGATGACTCAAGAATGGCAGCCCTAATCGCCAGGCAATCCACAGCAAAAGATTTGCCTACCTTCTCCGGAGACCCCCTCGAGTGGCCTACCTGGAAGGCACAGTACGCTCAATCCACCGCCACCTGCCAATTGACTCCGAGCGAAAATCTCATCCGGCTGCAGCGTGCCCTCAAAGGCAAGGCGCGAGATACCGTGGGTCCCCTACTAATGGATCCTGCGCAAGTTCCAGAGATCATCAGCGTCCTTGAGCAGCGATACGGCAGCGCTAACTCCATAGCAAAATTTATGCTAGACAAGGTTAAAAAGCTACCTTACCTCACGACCGAGGTATCACTCGAGGACCTGGCAGATTTCTCCGGGACGGTGCAAAACCTGGTGGCATCCCTCCGGATCTTGAAAACCGAAGGTTATCTCACCAATCCTGCATTACTGAACGACGTCACTGACAAAATGCCGAGTTCTTTGCGGCTGGCATGGCTAATCGAGATCCGCAAACAACATGCCCCGGCCACCATAACCCAGCTCGCTGCCTTTCTGAAAGAGTTATCAAACGCAATTCCAAACAGCGGGATGGTGGACCACATACGATCCCGACCACGCCGTGAACAAATACATGCCGGGTACCAGGAGGAAGAAGATAGTGATCGCATGCGACTTCTACCGAGCCATGAGCAAATACATGCCGGACATCAAGAAGAAATCGGGGACGGCCCAAAAGAAAAGATCGCCCCGATGAAACGCAAAATGAATGAGGCACATACTTACCCTGGACCAAGCCGAAAAAGAAAAACAGCCGACGAAAGCTGCGCCCAATGTGGCGGCGATCATAAAACCCGCGAATGCAAAGAATTCGCAGCCAAAGATGTTGAACTTCGATGGGAAACTGTACGCATGGGAAGGTTATGCCGCAAGTGCTTAGAAAAACACCACTCACAAAGCTGCAAAATAAACCAATGGTGCAAAGTAGGGGATTGCCGATCCCCACACCACCCCCTGCTACATAATCCCGAGTTCGTACGAAAAAGCACCGTGGAAAATGTCAACTTGTGACGCCAGGACTCCGGACAGAGAGTACTGTTAAAAATTGCGCCAGTAATATTAAGCGCTCCCAACAAAGAAGAAGTGTCAGTGTTTGCTCTCCTGGACGAAGGATCCACAGTAACACTTGTTGACACTGACACCGCAATACAAGTCGGAGCAAACGGCCCAGTTCACGGACTGCGAATCCACGGTGCCAAAGGAATGTGCACTTCTGACAATCTCTCCCAACGAGTGAGACTAAGAATACGAGGTGCGGGCAACAGTAATACATACCACATCTCTGCCAGCACAATAAGCAACCTCAACCTGCCGGAGCAACAGATCCAAGGAAGGTCTGTCGTCCCGAAGCTGCTAATAGGCCAAGACAACGCTCACCTAATTGTGTCAAGGGAAGTTCGTGAATGCAATGATACTACGCGAATAGCATCACGCACCGCACTAGGATGGATCGCTCATGGGGGAGTCAACCCCAGAGATAATAACACGACTACCACTTTGGCACTACAACCAGAAATGGCCGCAGACATACAATTGAGGGAGCTAGTAAAAACCAACTTCGCCATCGACTCGCTCGGAGTAACATCAGCCACCAGAGTCAATGCAAGCGAACAACAGGCCATTGCACTTATGAATGCAACTACCCGTCCTCTTCCTACAGGGAAGTGGGAAACTGGTCTACTATGGCGCAATCCAGAAGCCTCGCTACCTGACAATCGGCAGTGTGCGCTGAAGCGACTTCTGTCTCTGGAGAAAAAGCTAGCAAAAGACAAAAATCTAGCAGTGGCCTACAATGACAAAATAAGTCAACTTCTCAACAAAGGCTATGCCAAGAAGCTATCAGGCCATGAAGCTTCCACCACCACACCTCGCAAATGGTACCTGCCTCACTTCGCAGTAATCAACCCAAATAAGCCAGGAAAAATCAGAGTGGTATTCGATGCTGCAAGCCGATGCCGAGGAACCTCCCTCAATGATCAGCTGCTTACTGGTCCTGACCTGCTGTCCTCCCTCCTGGGGAATATAATACGCTTCCGGGAAGGAAACATCGCCATTGCTGCAGACATCAAAGAAATGTTCCTGCAAATAAAAATAAGGCGAGAAGACCAGCCGTCCCAGCTTTTCCTGTGGAGGACATCACCCCATCATGAACCAGACACCTATCAAATGTCATCAATGATGTTCGGAGCCACCTGCTCCCCAAGCAGTGCCCAATTCGTCCGAAATAAAGTGGCCGAAACATACGAGCACGAGTACCCGGCCGCCGCAAAAGCCGTACGCACCAAGTTCTACATGGACGACTACCTAGATGCAACAGACACACCCAATGAAGCTGCTACACTCGCCCAAAGCGTAAGTGCCCTCCTCGCGAAAGGAGGGTTCCACTTGACAAATTGGGCGTCTAATAGCCCGGTGGCCCTAGCTGGCGTACCCATAGAAGACCGTGCCAGCTCCGCGATACAGATTAGCAGTGGAGGTCCAGAGACAGAACGAGTGCTTGGTTTGATCTGGGACCCCACCACAGACCGCTTCCTGTACTCATTTCGCGAGGCAATCTCACCCGACACGGCCACACAACCTACCAAGCGGCAACTATTATCCATAGTAATGAAGATCTTTGACCCAGTCGGCTTCGTTGCCTGCCTTACCATCAGATCTAAGATGCTACTGCAAGCAGTGTGGCGCTCAAGCGTCGGCTGGGACGAACCCATTACCCCCGAACACGCCCAGAGATGGACAGACTGGCTGAGCCTGCTGCACACAAACAGCATCTCAATCCCGAGACGTTGCCTCTCAAACAAACAGAACAACGTAACTCTACACCTCTTCTGCGACGCATCGGAGCAAGCTTGCTGTGCCGTGGCCTACTTCACCGAAGAAATAAATGGATCCTTACGAGTAACATTCCTTGCAAGTAAATGCAAGGTAGCACCACTGAAGCCTCTCTCCATTCCACGCCTCGAGCTTCAAGCCGCCCTCATAGCAGCGAGACTAGCCCAGACGATCCAAAAGGAAAGCAAAGCCCTGATATCCCGCACCTGCTTCTGGACAGACTCCACAACTGTACTATGCTGGTTACGCACCGACCCACGCGCCTACTCAACCTTTGTGGCAAACCGATTGGGCGAAATAGACGAACTAACCAACATACCCGACTGGAAATGGGTACCCACAAAACTCAATCCAGCTGATATAGGAACACGAGACTTAGAGGTGCCAGACCTAACACCAGAAGGAAGGTGGTTTACCGGCCCAGCCTTTCTCACTTCCCCGGAGGGTGCATGGCCGAAAGAACGGGCACCCGCCCACAGGCCTGACGACCTAACACTAGAAGTCAAACCTCACTACGTTGGCCTTGTGTCCACCAAGGGCGAAGCACTCCCATTAGTAGAGCGGTTCTCCTCATGGCACCGGCTGATCCGCTCCACAGCTTGGATCCTCCGTTTTATCAGACGATGCAAGATGGGGCCCAACAAACCAGTAGAAGGCCCACTACTAGCCGAGGAGATAAAAGCAGCAGAACAAAAATGGATCAAAAGGTCCCAGGAAAACGCTTTCACAACTGATCTACACACCATCCGACAAGGTCAAAAACTACCTACTGGCAGTCGCCTCAACTCGCTGAACCCCTTCTTTGGACCAGACGACCTTCTACGAATGGGGACCCGACTACGAGCCTTGGAAAGAACAAAGAGTGTGGCCCGAACCCCCATAATACTGGACGGCGACGAACCCTACACTCGGCTCCTAATCAGTCACTACCACAAAAAGGCGGATCATCCTAGTACTGAGAAAACGATTGCAGAAATACGCAATCATTTCTTCATAATACGAATACGCACAACAATCAGGAAAATAACGCACGTCTGCCCCACTTGCTTCATACGACGCAGCAAACCGACTCCACCTCTGATGGGCGCATTACCACCACCCCGCCTGATGCATCACGTCCGTCCATTCACACACTGCGGGCTTGACTATTTCGGTCCTATGGCTATCACGGTCGGTAGGCATCGAGAAAAACGATACGGAGCCATCTTCACCTGCCTCTCAACGCGCGCCATTCACCTAGAACTAGCCGCTTCACTGACTGCCGACTCGGCCATCATGGCCCTTCAAAGAATGACCGCCCGCAGAGGTCAACCCACAGCCATGTACTCGGATAACGGAACAAATTTTCACGGAGCTGACACCGAGATGAGGGACGCCCTGCTGTCAATAAGTCAAGACGCCAGAATGATTGACGCAATAGCTACCCAGGGCATCGAGTGGCACTTTATACCACCGCTGAGTCCCCACATGGGGGGAGCTTGGGAGAGACTAGTACGATCAGTAAAGAAAGCCCTAAGCGCAACACTCAAAGAAAGAGCACCAAAAGAAGAAACTCTACGCACAGCACTTGCAGAAGCCGAGTTTGTGGTAAATAACCGACCACTCACCCATATTTCAGTCGACCCGCGTGATGAAGAACCTCTATGTATCGAACGTGTCGACGAAAGCGTATGACAACCCTGAGAATTCAAGAATGGAATTTACGCTTCCACATAATACCGTGCCGCTGCGCGTTACCCCTTCCAATAACCTACGAAACAAAGGGAGTGCTCTCATTGGCCAACGAAACACTGTGCATTTGGAATGATGTCTACAATGCTATTACATTCTACAATTAACTTATCAATTGAAAACATAAACGCCATTGATAATAAATACATGCTGCAGCATCATTGGACTCGAAAACACATCTGAATAACCACGTAATACTTCCACCAGGGACCCCAGACAGCAATGATCAAAATCAAAGAAATGATTGAGTATTTACGTTATCCCCACCCTGCTACCAGACGCGGCGCCATTGGTCAATGCTGAACAAAGGAAATGTTTGAATCGTAAATATTTACGACAGCCAATTTACATTCCGAAAAACTCGGAGCTAAATTTCGGGAAATCGGGAATAATTTGAATCAAGAAATATATATCATCACCTAAAAATAGGTATATACTACAATAACACCTCAAAAAACTGTCGTCTACCAGTGATTATTGCACTTTAAGAAAATATTTACTTCTAGATATTGTATCTTGTATCACATTTGTAAACTTGTACCTTTTCTTGTTGAAACAATAAAAATTATGTGAGACTTCGGTTTATTGGAACAGGACTGTCTTGGCAAAGGTTATCACACAGATTTTTAACACATCTGCTCGAAAATCATAGCGATTGGGAAAAATACGTAAACGCAAGCACCCTTCAGAAACAGGGAGGTTCTGTGTTCCAAAAGTCCAACCCGGATTTGCCCTATAAAACAAACGGCAAACCGGTAGGAAATCAGTTCAAATACTACCAGCCAAGAAGTCACAAGTCTCCAAGAAACTGAAGTCTCCAAGTTCTAACCTACTTTAAAAGTGTTTTTTAATCAGTTTAAATTCTGTTCTACCTTTCTCTCAGTATCCCATTATCCTGACCCCAACAGTCTCCAAAAGTCTCCAAAAGTCTGCAAGTCTTTTAAGTGTTTTTACAACAGTTATAGAGTCAGTTTTTGCTAATTTAACTTAGAATCATTAAATCCAGAAGTTAAGGACATTGGCGTGCCAAGTTGTGTCCAGCTCCCTATTTTTGCAATTTGTGTACAAAACGTCTAGTACAGAATCTTCCCCACAGACATAGTAGGTACGGGGATTATATGCGGACGTTGTAACGCGGTCCACCCATAGGGGGAATTTTACCCCGCGTGTCCTATAGGTAGAATGTTTAAAATACGAGAGCCAAATTGACAATTTATGTTAATGTTTCAAGGAGATTTTTTTCCTCAGATCTCAGGATTTTTTGGGGAAATAACGGAGCATAAACGCAATTTGTAAAAGCGAAGATAAGAGAAATATCTTACCTAAGAAACATGCCCTTATAAATATTATTTTAACAATACAACTGTTCTGAGTTCTGAGTAATTTAAACGCGAAATAATATTATTTTTCAAGAAAATATTTCCCTTCTTTTAGCTTGGAAAGTAGGTAGTACTAATTTCGTATTAAAAATATTAAAAAAAGCAATAGATTTATTGTGTAATGTGTTTTGATGGTGCTTTAGACACTATTTTTTTCTTTTGATTAGTAGTCTAGTAACGTTGGAAAGAGAACTCATTACCTCGTAATTTAAAAGAAAAATTGCTTTATTTTAAACCACTTTATTATTCAATTTTACAAATAGTCAACTAGCTTCAGTAATAAATAACTTTCTTCAGGTAAATAGTTTATGTAATTAGTGTCCTGAGGAAGTTTAGTTATCACAGAAATTAGTGGAAATGTACAATAAAGCGGTTTAAAACAAAGTAATTTTTCATCTAAATTAATTTCTTTCAAACCACGTTCTTTAGGTATTTCAATGGAAGATGCTACGAGGAACGTTATTGATCCCTTCAGCACCAGTGCACAGTCGGCAGATACGCCTTGTACACAGTAAACATTTGTCACATGATAACGGGTCATTTTCTCTTCAAAACCTAGTTCACTTCTTCCTTTCCACAAAAAGATCCCCACACAGCATCCTCAAAGATGACAGAGGCCCGGAGAGATTTTTTTTTCCTCAGTGCCACCTGTGTAGAGTTAATGTAAACAAAAAAGATAATAATATCAATCTTCAAAAATATAGCGTTCTTCAATAAGGATTACCTTGTTTTAAAGCACTATTGCGACTGTCTTTGTGGTTTTCTGTTCGCATTACTGTCAGGGTTGGTTTTATGAAGGAAAACATGCTTTCAAATGACAGAAAAGCTTCCATTAGAATAATGTTTCCCGTAATTTTATTCAAAATTTCTAGTCTGATTTTGCAAGGAACTTATTGGGTTGTTTATATATGAATACCTATGTAGTGATACATGATGGAAAAATATTTTATCTTTAAATAATTGAATTTTTTATTTATTTGACTTACATTATTTACTCCAAATATGCTGAATAATCTCTTGTTAAAACCCTTCGGGTAGGTGATGATACACTCTGCATGTACATATATATTATGCGGATATATTGTAATAAAAATATATTATAAAAGAAAGCGAATAAAAGTGTGCGTTACGCTAAAACTCAGAAACGAGTCCATGTACGATCGAAGGAATTAATTATAGGTATGGTAGCTCTCTACCCCCGTCCATGAAGAAGGTTCCTACTTATACCTGAAGAGCCTGCTTTTGAAGATGTAATGGCTGGAAGTTTCGCCCTCTAGAAATTTCTAGAACAGTCGAGATATAACAGTATTCGAAAGCATTGCACAACATTCCAGTACATCCCAAACATTCTGGAATGTTGTGGAATGTTCGGTAGTAGGGAATCGGGAACATCATTCTAGAACATTCCAGAACACTCTCGAATGTTGTGCAATTTTCTGGTACATTGTGGAGCATTCGAACCTTTTTTGGGTGGAGCTACCCAATGGTAGAGTTATATAAAGCAAGATCCGTCGTGGGTTTGAACGTCAGTTCAATCACCTTTCAACTCCCTGAGAGAAACCGGGTACCCCAGCTAGTATAAAATAATATTCATTTATTTAAAATTACTTCGAGACCAAAAAATAATGTAAATATTAGTCTGCTTAACAACAATGTGTCCATTCACATAACTTGCTTATAAAAAAATCCGTAAACTATCATTCATTTTTAAAACTATAAGAAATATCATGCCAATAAAACAATTAAAAAATGTTTACTACGCTCTATGTCAAAGCCTTTAAACTTATGGTATTTCGGCCTGGGGGGGAACCGCTGACAAGTACATAAAGACGCTTAACATAACTCATAAAACATTAATTAGGATCATGTTAAAAAAACCTTATCTTCATCCAACGGAAAACATTCTAATAACTAATAACATACTCATTTAAATAAACTGCATTAAATCCTCACCATGCCACATAACTTACCCACAAAACACAAGAGCAAACTCGTACAATCAACTTTTAGTGCCAATAATTAAATCAAAGTTTGCCCAAAAGCACGAATCCTACCTCGCAAATCTCTTTTTCAACACCTTTCTAAAATAAGCAACTTATTGTATCACTAAAAAAACCGACAATGGTTATTTAAACAGTTCACTTCATGGTTACTTTACAAAAAAAGGGCATCCATTACCAAGTTATTAGTAATCTCATCTTAGTCTTTACTCTCATTCTTAGTATTAATTTTTTATAAATAAAATATAATATGTGTTATTTACATGTACAGAGATTTTTCTTAGTTTTTACTACTGCTTATATTTTACGCCTGTTTATATTATTATTACTGCCTATGTTTATACTTATTATTGTGTTGAAATTATAAAATAGCTTTAGTTTTAGATTCTTGCATCACTTTGTGTATCTAATGAATTTTTTGTTTTATGAAACTATGTAAATTCTAACAACTCCTCTTTGATTATATTTTTTCGTTGTAATTTTAATAGTTTTAGTTTTAGATGCATACATTGTATCTAATGAATTTTGGTCAAATGAAACTATGTTAATTCCATTAATTCTTTTTTGATTATATATACTTATGTTTTTATATATATGTGTATGATTATGTACTTTATGCGAATATGAATGTATGTGTATGTTTGAGTATGTATAAATATATGTGTACATGTATGTATGCATGTACATATGTATGTGTGTATATATATGTGTTTGACCGGTCAGTGGTTGAGTGGGCATCGCGTTTGGGTCCCACCCAGGCGTTCCGTGTTCGATTCCTTGGCTGGCTAAGTCGTCCATCACGACTCAAGCAATATTTTCGGCTTACTGTGGTGGTAGTAGGAGATTTTCAAATATTTTTGGGTTATTCTTAACCCGGGAATGTTTGTCTTTCTTTTTAAAAAAATAAATAAAATGTATATATGTGTAAGTGTATGCATCTGTAAATAGATGTACATGTACCCGTCTCAGAACAGACATAGTATAGTGAGGCGGGTTACTTACTTGTTTGTAAACGATAATTTAAAACAATAAACGCCCGGGTTGCCGGCATTGAAATTAAAATTAATTCATATCGCGATAGGTAAGCTGTTGTTATAAGAACCCGTAAAATCCCCGCAAACACAACAAACGTTTTCAAGTTACACAAAGTAATTGCAAATCTGTTCATAAATTTCTGTAATCAATTTCAAACGAAATAACCATATCTCTTTACTTCCATTTAAGTTAGAAACATAAAACCTAAATTTACTAATTATTTCTACTACCGGAATTAGTGACAAAGGTAAGATGATACAATTAATGAATTTCATCAAAAATTAACGATAAAATGGTATAAATGCTACCGTGTCCTCTCCTTATACCCTTACCTAATAACAAATTAAAACGATTCGACAATAGCTAAATTTTAACAGGAAATCGTTAAACTAATTTCTAAATTCACATTATTCATTCGTTAATATAAGTCCTTCGTTTGTCATTTACAACCTTAGTTGAACACCCTTTGTGGCCAAACGGGACCCTTATTTCGAACCTTGCTTTACAAGGGCTTTAACTTTCATGACACCTATTCGAACGTTAATTTACGTTGTAAAGGTAGTTATAAAATGTGTGCGCGAGACCCTTAAAGCGGTTGTCAAAATTATCTCCAGTTTCAGACCCTAAAACCTCAGTAAATTGAAAATGGGGTTGTGACTTTATTCTAATTTAAGAGGATTTTCTCTGAATGAGTTCTGCCACAGATACTCAAAGGTTCTTTTTTAAAATTAGCTCCATGGAAAAGGACCTGAGAAAAAAAATAATACCGCATTTACCTACATTAAGTCGGTGACCGAATGCGTCGAACGCATTCGGTTTAATCGAACTCGTAAACCGAATTGGCCTTTTACATTAGGTCGGTGACCGAATGCGTCGTCGACTAATGACGGTGACAAATGGCTGCGACCGAATACAGCCAACCGAATAACAGTTTGCATTAGACAGTGACCGAAAACGGGCTGCAGTCGAATACGGCTGAACCGAATAACGTAAACGTCGCATTATTTCCCTCAGGACCCACGACATTTTTAGGGATGCTGTGTGGAGGGTCTTTTGAAGAGAGGAAGTTCTGGGAAGGAAAGGGTATAAGGGGTGGGTAGGAATCTAGGGGTATTTATAGGAGAGAGGCGTATGAATCCACCCCTTCCTCTGCGATGCAAGGCGATGTTCCGAGAATCGTGCTGGAAAGGTCAAAAGATCTCCTTCAGCCAGTCTCTCCTGATTCGGCCTCACCCCATGAACCTGGGCACCCCTGCTAAGTCACCAAACGCCACAGGTCACCACAAGTGTGACCTGTGGCAGAGGTGGTGGTTAACCAATAAAAAGTTCCCGGGGCGGCGGTACCCCTTTTCCAAATAAATTGAAAAACGGATACATCAATATTTGTGTAAGTATTATAAAATCATTAGATAATACAAAATCACATTGAATATATCATTTGTTTCCCTGATACAGAATTTCTTTTATGAATCCGAGTTTTGAGTTTGTTCTTCTTGATAAAAGAAAACACAAAGTTTACAACAAGAACCTGTCTTTTTATTAGACTTAAAATTCTTATAATGGTGACGTTCTCTAATGCTCTTAGAATACCTTTGTTTCTGGAATTTTCTAGAAATGAGAGAAAGCTTCCCGTACTTTGGTGCTCACAACGGAGGGGTAAACCTGTACGTACACTAATGATATTAGGTGGAGAACTATATGAACTCCATGGACTATGAACACTAGAGCCATCTGTGCCACTTAAATAAAAACTTTAGCGACTTTCTGATGCATCTGAGTTCACTTTAGCACCCTTTTTCCAGCAGTAACTTTTTTAATACGGTATCAATTTTTTTTAACCTTGGTTTCTGGTGTATTGAAAACTATGGTGACAATTAAAAACTACAAAAATAATAATTGAAAGCAGCAATAACTTCTGAACTATTAAAAAAATACCAAATTTTTTCAATTAACTCTACCTTTTGTTATCAAGCATTAACTATAATCTACCACTGCCAGTTTTAATTCAGGTTCTATAGGGCTAAAACTCTAAAAAGAAGACAACGCTAACAAAAAAAAGTTTAATTTTTAATGAAAATTTTCCTTATCGCACTATGTTTGTCATTTGTCATAAAACTTTGCTTGAAGTGTTTCAACTTTTTCCCCTTTATGGTCATAAAGGCTACCACAAAACGTTTATGTTGACGGATGTAGTACAGCATACTTTAATTCAAGGAAAAATACATTTTCATACAGAATGCATGCTTTCCTTTGTAGGTTGGATTGGACACATTATGGTAGTTTTCATACTTAAATTCCCGTTTTCAATGACGGTTCCATTATATATTTTGTAACAGAGAAATGAATCTTATAAAAGAAAACAAAATATTTGTAATATTTCTAAGATAAACAAGAATGAGTATATTAATTTAAGTTGTCAAGTAAACTATTAGTCGGAAACGATGATATTTATATTCAATTTTGCAAACGAAAAACTGAACAACGGTACGTTCATATAGTTTTATTTATTTATTGACACCCTATTGGGCTTTTACAAATAACATACAAATTTCATTTATAACAACAGCATAATAAAAATAAAAAAAATTACAAAATATACTTACAAATAAAGCAAAAACTCAATATAATAAATAAGAATATATCCAATGCTAATCCCACATGGATGACATTAGAGAACTCGTGGGTACAATACATATACCAACGAGCATAAAAAAAAATCAAAACAGAATTTGACGACCTCCGTAGTTCAGTGGCTAAGACTCTTGACTCACAATCCGGAGGTCGCGGGTTCGAACCCGGCGTGCACAAATAAATTTTATTTGATTAATTTGTGTTATTTCACAATTAATTCATTAAAAATAATATATAGTATATTTGCGGCACGTTCCAGAGTGGAAGATAAGACCACCATTCAGAATTGAAACGTTGCTTGAAAATGGCTTTAGCCGTGTTTGGTGACCAGGTCTGAATAGCCAGGTACTTCCCAACCTTCCTCTCCCCCACCTCCTTCCCCTCCCCACTACCTTCAGCCTCACAACATACCCCAATTGGGGATGCCATAGTCTCACTGGCTCCAGACGGGAGCAGTTAGAATTCTTGTGCGGTATTCACTGTAAAAAAAATATTTTTTTTTACTTAATTACTCGTTGTACGTAGTTAGAATACGAATAATAAAAATAAATACAACAAACAAAAGAAAATAGAATTAAAATAAAATGATTTCTCATTCATTATTTACAGCAAAAAAATGGTGGTCTAATTTGGCTTTAAATGTATCAAAGTTTAAATTGAATATGTCAGCGATATCATTTAGTTCATTGCCCAATCTATGAATTCTTTCTAACACGGAATACATACCGAAGTTATTGTAATAAAATAAAATATTCCGCCTAGTATATTTTGGAGACGTATGTAAGGATAACAAGTTTATAGCGTTAGGGCAGTCCAACCTTAAATTAATAATTTTATATAATAAGAGGAGATCAAATATTATTCGCCTTGCAGATAATTTCGATAAGTTAAGTTTACTGCGTAAATTTAAATAATTGATTTCAATAATAGGAACAATACTCTTGAAATTAAATTTGAATGAATTTGTAAACAATGAGAGTTGAAATGAGGACACCAAATGCTTGAATTGTATTCAACCTGACTTCTAACCAAAGACGTGCATCGTAATTTTATGGTTTTTTAGGTGTTATGGTGCCTTAAAACCTTGTTTAGGACTTGATCAAGGGAACACGGAGGCGTTTGGAGGGCCATGAGAATGCCATAATCTCACAGACTCCAGACGGTCGGGAACAGTTGGGACTATAAACATAAAAAATGTAGCTTCGAATAAGATAAATATCTCCATTAGTATTTTATAATTTCAATTGGAGATTTTGGAAATATTTTTTGTGATATCTGAAACATCTAAAGCTCTCGTACGGCGAGTTCTGGTATCATAGAACATGTAAAAAAAAATTATGTTTAAATGTCCAATGGCAACTCAATTTTTTAAGCGTCAGTACTATTTTTTATCAAAAATTATAGAAGTTCGAAACATTTTCGAGTATATATTATATTTAACTAAAAACGATAGTTATGAGACTTGGGAAAAAACTGGATAGTTATTATTACTAAAAAAATGTTAGAAGAGAAAATTTATTTTTTGCTTTCAAATACCCTTGAGTGATGCTCTTAAACAGACAGTAAAAAAACCCAGTCTTAACAACATATAATAAAGTTATAACAACATATGGTTTTGGAAAAAAAATAACACTAATTTGTTTACCTTTTTATGAAATTAATTTAATCTTTCTGATAAAATCGAAGTTTTGTTTTCTGTAATTTGATTGAAAATTTAAAAAAAATGATCGATAAATGGTAAATGAAAAAAAAAAACTCTGAAATGAAAACATTAAGCATTCAATATACTCAAATGAAGTATTCAATTTATTAAAATCGATTTCGAAAATAAGACCGAAAAACCCATTAATATTAAAATGAAACCCACCAAAATATAAGATTATCCCGAATGAAATTTGAACGTCAGCCTATCTGTTTCGCATAACGAAATTGGTTCCAGTTTTAAACTCTGCAGAAATTTAATTATTGACCTTAAACAAAAACGAATGAATGCTTTTATTATTATGAGATCGCATAAAAAGCATAAGACGTACGTTATTTATTCTAATAATACTACAGCTCTTTCTTACACATTGAATAATAGTGAGACAAAAGATCAGACACACAGTATACGTGTATCTTTTTTCTCCAAAGTTCTATCTTTTTTTTTGGAGGAAACAGATATATCTATTCTTATTATGGCTCAGCAACAGCGACGGAAATTACGTTACATTTTCTTTTTACGTGTGAGAGAGATGTATGATAATGAATGTATGTTTCCTTATATGTTGGTTACGCCAATACATATACCTACACATACACACACCTACATAGCACACATACATACTGTTACTGCTTGGGATTGGTATTAATATTGTTGCAAATCCTGTCCTACCTTGTTCCCAAAATCCGCACCTATAACTACCTTCACCACGTCAGTCTGCAATCAACAGCCCGCGCCGCAACATACCTTACTATAGCCACCGTGCTCCCGCTACCTGCAACATTGACCTAATTCCGCCGTGTCCGCCGTGTAAACGAAACGCACGCTTATTGCTGTTTTCAGTGCCAATTGGACGGGGAGAAAGAAGACAAAATTGCCAGCATACAAGTTCTTTATCCTGTTTCGGTGAGTCCTTTCCTTTATATGCAGCATATGTTTTTTCCTCATTCCAAGCAGTAAACAGTAACACAAAATTCAAGGTCCTTCGTCAGTCAATCTTCGCACATATCAAATCCACTCTACACACAATCTCATTCATCTTGATCCAAACGAGCCGGACATTTTTGAACCATAATATTAGTAGATAATAATCCAGCAGAGTGTGAATACGTTTTTACAATACCGCATATAAATAATTACCCGCATTCCCGCAGTTTGATATACCTACATGAGTAATTTTGTTTCTTTATACCTATCGTATTATGGTTGGAAATAACATATTTACCCGCTATTAGAATAAATAGATACAAGACACTGCTTTGATATTTATTTCTGATAACTCATGTAATTATATCTTGCTAATCAAATCGCATTACCTACCTTATAAATGATACGATTATTTCCTAATATTCGTATTGTTTATATTATTGGATTACATTACAAATAGAATAATACGATCGTAATATTTATAATTTGTTAATGATTTACGTAGTACACGGCGCATCTGTTAACCTTTCACAGCTCACCAGTCAATTTAACCCCGTGCGGTGATTACTGTGAATTAATTAAATATTTATTAAATATTAATTAATTAATTCCGCATAAATAATACAGACACATTATTTTAACCGCAGTTTTAGTTGTTTATCGTCTCATATTTTGTAAAATATAACCGGAATAAATAAAATGGCTACAAGCGCGTCATCCGGGTCGTCTCGGGACGAAAGACGTCTCAAACGTTTAAATGCTAAACTATCAGCTAGCTTTGCAAGCTTACAGTCGGTGTATGACAAGATAAGGAAAGCTTCGGAAAGCATTAGCAATCGCCAATCTTTTTTGTCAGGCGCAACTACTGTTGAAAAAATTCGTTCTGAATTTATAACAATTTTAGATGAAAAAGTGGATTGCGAACTGGAATTGAATCCGGAAGCAATTGCTGAATACTCTCAATTAAATGCATTTGAAGAACTCTTCGGGGTTATTAAATATACCGAAGCAAATATGCTGTCCAATCCAGTTGCGAAACCTCGCCGTCAAATTAAGTTACCGCCTTTGGAAATAGCGTGCTTTGACGGAAAATTAGATAATTGGCCTCTTTTCTATGAAACATATAATTCGGTTATACATTTGAATGATTCTCTGGATAATGCTGAAAAGATGCAGTATCTGATGTCTAAATTAACCGGAAAAGCATTAAATATTTGCAAAACTATTACGCCTACTGGTACAAATTATCAAGTTATTTGGGACGCATTGTGTACTAAGTATAATGATCAACGCGTTCTTGCTGAATCATACTTTGACCGATTGCTGAAATTGCCTCCAGTTAACTCGGCCACGCCCGCTTCTTTAGAGAATTTCGCAGATGCATACTCCGCTAACATCGCCGCGCTGAAGCAATTAAAAATAAAAGACCTCGCAGAATTCATATTGCTACAACTGGGTCTTAAACGGCTTGACATAGAGACTGTAAAGGCTTTCGAATCTTCTATTAAAAATAATGAAAATTTACCTTCCAGCGCGGAACTAATCGACTTTGTAAGACAACAGCAACGAATTCTCAACCGCGCGCAATTCATGCAACCGACCTCGAGCCGCGTTGGCTCAAACATTAATTATACCGCTAAACCGCAAAAAACTAATTCCGCAAAGGCATTTATTAATGTCGAAAAAATCGATAATCACTCCATCGAAATTTGTTTTTGTTGTCAAAAGGGATCGCACCCTTTATACCAATGTTCTAAATTCACAAGTCTAGAACCACGCGATCGATTTAACTTTATTAAGTCATCGAATATTCGAGTTTGTGTGAACTGCCTCAGTACTAGGCACATCACAAAAGCTTGTAAATCAAAGAGTACATGCAAAACATGCGCGCTCAACCATCATAGTTTATTGCATTTCAAACAAACTGATGGGCGAAAGTCACAAACAGACCCAATACCATCTCCCGCGTTACAAGCAGATGCCGATAATGATAACTTAAATTCTTTGAATCCGGTTTCACTATGTGTAACAAATTCATGCCCTAGTGCAAATACTACTGCACTCTTAGGAACGGCTGTTTGCACTACCAGAGACGCTAAGGGCCAGGTACAGACGTTACGGGCTCTAATAGATAGCGGCTCCCAAAGGGACATAATTACGCGCAAATGCTGTTCACGCTTGAATCTTACGGTGCGGTCATCTCCAAGTACTTACGTCACGGGAATAGGTGACGTAAGAAATGTGACAAATGGCGTAACTTGCTTAAAGTTACATTCCCGCTATGACATCACTCAGTCGTATACGATTAAACCATATGTAGTAGAAACTATAACCAGTGAGTTGCCTACTGTTAACATTAACCGTTCCTCTTTGTCGTATCTTGACAATTTGCCCTTAGCAGACACAACATTCTGTACGCCCGGTGAGATTGATATTATCTTAGGATGTGACATATTTGCTCGCATTCTAAAGGCAAACAAAATATCAGGTTCTCTCGGCCAGCCATTTGCTATTGAAACCACTTTGGGATATCTCATCTTGGGTACTGCCCCAACGATGATTGAAAACCCAAGTATTAACGCCACGCAATCATTTTGTACGTTCACGCAAAATAATGATTTTTGCCTGTCGCGCTTCTTCGAATTGGAAGACATTCCAGATGAGAAGTTTTTAACGCCTGATGAACAAGAGTGTGAGGACATTTTTAAACTCACTACCTCTCGTGACACGGCAGGTCGTTATATCGTCGCGTTGCCGTTTCGAAACAGTCCCTCTGTTCTCGGTGAATCGTTACCCGCCGCCGTACGCAGGTTTCGATCTCTCGAACGCCGCTTGATATCTCAACCCGCAATAAAGTTAGAATATGACAAAATATTACGCGAATACCTACAGAAAGGGTACATTTCGCCGGTCGACAATTCTGACTTACCTCATTACGTTATACCGCATCATATTGTAGTTCGTGAAGATAAACTTACTACTAAAATTCGCATGGTGCTAGATGCGAGTATGAAATCCGATTCGGGTTATTCGCTTAATGACATCCTACATACCGGAAAGAATTTACAAGGTGATTTGTTTCGCATTATCCTCAATTTCAGATTGTTCGCAATAGCTATAACCGCTGACATAAAACAAATGTACCTACAAATCGTAGTGCAAGAAGAATGCCGTCGTTATCAGCGCATGCTGTATAGATTTAACAAGAGTGACCCTTTACAATTGTTCGAATTTAATCGCGTCACTTTCGGCATGTCTTGTAGCCCATTTTTGGCTATGCGTTCACTGCGTCAACTCGCAACGCATGAAAAACCTCGTTTCCCACTCGCGGCAAACTTGGTGGAAAATGGCTCATTCTACATGGATGATTTCGTCACCAGTTGCTCATCAGTCGAGGAAGCTACCGAGTTGTCGACGGAATTAATTCAGTTATTCGCTGCCGGAGGATTCGACCTTGTAAAATTCTCTTCTAATTCTCCAAAGTTTTTATCCACGATTCCTACAGCTCGTCGTGTTAAGGAACATGTGGAATTTAATCCCGATGAAAACCTAAAAATACTAGGGCTTCATTGGATACCCGCTTCTGATCATTTTGTATTTGTCGTACACACCGACGAAAGAACGTGTACTAAACGAAATATTCTCTCGACGATTGCTCGTCTTTGGGATTTGATGGGTTTCGCCGCACCAGTTGTATTATTGGCTAAGCTGATAATTAAATCTCTATGGGAGTATAACCTGAATTGGGACGATACTCCTCCTGAAACAGTTGTCACACTTTGGCGACAGTTTAAAAAGGAATTGCCATTACTGCAATCTATTAAAATTCCTCGTTTTTTAGGAATCGAACCCCAATGTGTATTAACGCTTATCGGGTTTTCAGACGCAAGCGAACGCGCATATGGAGGTGTTATTTACTTACATGTTTACTGTCCGAATACCGATAAAACCACAATTAATTTATTATGCGCTAAATCCAAGGTCGCTCCGGCTAAGACGATTTCACTTGCGCGATTAGAACTATGTGGAGCGCTAGTACTTGCACGATTAATGCATACGGTCAGTAATACCTACACATCAAATTCAAAAGCTCATACGACTTTAGCTTTTTGCGACAGCACGGTTGCACTAGCTTGGATAAATTCACCGCCTGCAAAATGGCAGACCTTCGTTGCCAACCGTGTCTCACAAATACAAAACCATCTTGGGGCTGAATGCTTCCATTATATAAGAGGTCAAGACAATCCCGCCGACTGCTTATCGCGGGGTCTTACTCCCGCTCAGTTAATAGACCATCCGTTATGGTTTAACGGTCCCGTATTTGCCCAATTACCTAAAAGTGATTGGCCTTTACAACGTTTTGATACGAAATCGATATCTGATCCACCCGAATTAAAAACAAAAATTTTGATGTCCGTTCAAGACAATAACCGCCCCAAAACAATTGCTCCACCGTTATTGTGTGCACTAGCTTCTCGTGTTAGTTCATGGCCGAAATTAATTCGAATAGTAATTTATGTTTTTCGTTTCATTAAGAAATTACCACGAGCATTCGAATTAAGCCATATCTTAGTTGCAGAAATCGCTGTTATAAATTCTATACAGCAAGAACATTTCTCCGAAGATATAAAGGCAGTCAAAGATGGGAAGAAGGTTCGGCGAGCGATTGCGAAATTAAATCCGTTTCTTCATGACGGAATTCTAAGGGTAGGAGGCAGATTGAGTAACGCTGAAACAGAATTTGACAGTCGTCATCCCATTCTATTGCCCGCTCGGGATAATGTAGTCAATTTAATAATAGACTACTATCATATAAAGAACATACCGCAGGGCCGTTGTTAAACTCTGTCCTTTACCGTCACAATAGATTTAACGACATCTTAGAAGTTAGTTCATAATACTTTAATTTTAAAAATCAATTAGATTAGTTTCATTGTTAAATAGGTACCAAACCCTACTAGTTTTATCTACCGCAGGTTCAGTATTATTTATTGAATCCTTTCAAGTCATAATTTTCGTTTCAATGTTTTTTATTCATTTTATTTCCTTGCTATATCAGTCATTTTGACCATTTGGTAAAGCCTTTATATAACTTACATAATATTTTCGTAACTTTTACATAATTTATTACATTCTACCGCGTGTCATTATAATTTTTTGTTTGCGCAATGAAACGTATTGGCACTCTTTTGGTTTATGGAAGTGGATTCTTTCATCCCCTTCCAGGCGGGGGGCATGGTTACGCCAATACATATACCTACACATACACACACCTACATAGCACACATACATACTGTTACTGCTTGGGATTGGTATTAATATTGTTGCAAATCCTGTCCTACCTTGTTCCCAAAATCCGCACCTATAACTACCTTCACCACGTCAGTCTGCAATCAACAGCCCGCGCCGCAACATACCTTACTATAGCCACCGTGCTCCCGCTACCTGCAACATTGACCTAATTCCGCCGTGTCCGCCGTGTAAACGAAACGCACGCTTATTGCTGTTTTCAGTGCCAATTGGACGGGGAGAAAGAAGACAAAATTGCCAGCATACAAGTTCTTTATCCTGTTTCGGTGAGTCCTTTCCTTTATATGCAGCATATGTTTTTTCCTCATTCCAAGCAGTAAACAGTAACACAAAATTCAAGGTCCTTCGTCAGTCAATCTTCGCACATATCAAATCCACTCTACACACAATCTCATTCATATGTTTAAGAACAAAAGCAAAACCATCAGCGCACTGACTTCCTTTTCAAAAAAAGATCGTTCACACATACCCAAAGATCACAAATTCCAAAAAAAGGGTTTTCTTCCCTTACCTCCTGTGTGGATTTAATGCAAAAAAAACATCGTTATGCTTTAAGTACAACGTATTCAATAAAATTAGTGCGATATTGTCTTAGTTTTTGGTGGAAAGAATCGGGTTCGCACAAAGACATCACAGTTTCAATGTATATCCACTGCAGTAAATCCATTCATCATTTAAAAATCTATTATAAAACTTTCAATAACGGGAGTTAGGATAGGTAGTCCAAAGTTTCGTCAGGTTATTTGCAATGTGGGAATGTTTGTCTTTCCGTGAAAGAAAACAATTGTTAACAAGGGATCCAAAATGGCACTTTTTACACATCCCTCAGGGTCTATGTCATCTTTGGGGATGCTGTGTGGAGATTATTTTTAGGAAATGAAGGAGAGGAAGTTCTGGGAAGGAAAAGGGTATGAAGACTGGGTGAGAATCTGGTGGTAAGTGCGCCAGGAATGATGAACGTATGAATATATATCTTCCCATTGTGGTGCAAGGCGATCTTCCGAGAGAATCCTGCTGGAGAAACAATCTCTCCCAATCCAGCCTGCCTCGCAGGTGGTGGGTAGATGCTTCCGCGCTAAGATCCGGACAAACCACACTCCATGAAACCAGGCACTCTTGCCACGACACCAAACACGTAGTGAACCACTTGGAGTGACCTATGGCAGAGGTATTGGTCATCCAAATTAAATCTAAATGGTTCCCGGGATGTCGTTATCCATATCTGCCTCTCAAATTGCTGTGCAAATATCCCATTTGTATATTTGGTTCTATATTCAATTCACGGTTAATATTTTTTTAATGTCGCAGAGTGATATAAGGTCCATTATCCTATATTATTCATCTCGATGAAAATGTTCAGATAGCAGCATCGCAATTTCAGCCGATTGGTACTCAGATACCGAAAAAAAAGTTAATTTAACATTAAGAATACAATGCTAACAGCTTGACCAGAGAGAATAAGGAAATTATTTTCATGAAATCATTAGTTAGGTACATTACATTTTATTATGCCAACTCTTATTCACCGAATTGGTTTGTTTTTATGACAGCAAATATCAATCATGTATTTTTCCACATCATTACTACATTGCGTGATATCAGTGTCACGTGGTATAAAAAATTTAACAAAATTTAGATTAGAAAAGAAGTTCACATGTAATGCGTACGTTTGAGTTCTTAGTAAATATATAAAAAAATATATATTTTTTTTTTTTTTAAATTATTTTTTATTTTCATTAATATGTTTTACATGTTGCTAAATGATAATTTTACATCTTAGGTTTTTTACTACTTTTCCATTTAAAGCATATGCTAAGCATATTAATAAGTATTAAAAATATTACACAGTAACATCACAAAGCAGCGAATTAAAACATCTGGCTTCTGATTCCAGTTCGTGATTCCATCAAATATGCCAATGAGTAAATTGCACAACATTACTTCGGTATGACAGCCGGCCATTTGGAAGTTTCTACGCTTTAGTTGTGAAATAGAGAGAAAACCAGAAGAGGACTATGGCGGACCATCGGAACACGTAACAAAATCATATTTAGCAAATTAAAACATCACATATTTATTTTGACAAAAAAATATAGGCCCAATTAGTAATTTATTCGTAGTTTTGCCTTAAAAATTCGAGAAAGACATTCCGAGAGCCGTCGCGTCGTTGAATAACCGCACATGCTGAATAATACCCAGGATTTGTTTGAACTTTAGATTCTAAGTAATCATTTGCATTTTATGCTTACGTGGTTTAAAGCCAGTTCTATGGAGAATTTTTTTTTTATATCCACGGAAAGCTTCATGTGGAATGGCACGTACTCTACAGTATGGAAAGTTACGTGATTCGTTGGTTCACCCAAATTCCTGAGGCGTACTTAGCATATAAAAACAAGTAATTTTATAAAAATAATATGAGCAGCTTCTAGTGGATTTCCAGAAATGATTTAATTAATTCAATTGTTGTACGAATTACTCAAACAAAAATAATAAATAAAAAAGTTTATAAGTAGTCTTTTATCTTTCTGAAAAATTTTGGTCATTTTACATGACCCGGGTATTTCAGATTTCAGACTTCTACCATCTCAATTTCTCTGTCCCGTGAACGAGATTCGCAACGCTCGCCCGGTCTGCAAAATGTATGGTCCCTCGCCACGCCAATCTCAGGTGCTGACTGAGCTGACAGCTCATCGATCAAATGATTGAATCTATTCTGAAAAAGTGTGTGGTTCGTGATCGGGTCTATCATGTTCGACCCAAGACTATTATCATTACACAGGCTGTTATTTAGAGTAAAATTAGATAAAGAAAGAGCAAATTGAAGATGTGGAAATGAAAAATAGCTTTGAAAGTAACTATTATTAAAAGGAATACCGCTTAAAATTCACAAATCTCCGAAGTGAATCAGATTATGGCATCCTCATTATTTGAGTAGTGATGTCAGGCTAAAGGAAAAAAAGGAAAAAAAAGATAGTTCGTAAATACGCAGGTATACAGCTATTTTGTTTGTTACATTTTTTTCCACGGCTATAATTAGAGTGCCCTGCATTTTGGAGTAGGCAGACAATAGAAATTACATTTTTAACTACATTTACAATACATTAAAAAAAAATTAAGATAAACTTTAATAATTTCAATAATTTTATAAGATAAAACTGAAAAAAAAACAAGCTTCATGCTTTGAACTGAAAGCTTTTTATGATTGCGAGTATAAGGGCTTTTAACCACATTTCGTCGCAAGATGTTCTTACGATCATACAGGGCGGTTCCAATGAGAAAGATTAATTATTCTCCGTACCAGCTTTTTAAAATTATAACTCGATACCGATTTTGTTTCATTCCAAATTTGATTTAATTTATACCTACATCCAAAAATGCTGAAAAGCGTGATGGTAAAACTATTAAAATTATGTATTTTTTTAATTATTTTTTTATCATAAGTATTTATAATTTTTCAATAATGTCTAAGCAAAATAAATGTGCAAAAAAATATGAAATATTTTAATTTTTAAGACCGTAAAGAGATAGACAAAATAGAGAATTTTCGTCATAAATAAGTGTTTGGATATTCTTTTTTATGATTTTATTTGAACTAAAATTAAAATTTTGAAACTCGCGTTTACTAGATAACGTTTTGGTTTACAATAATAATTGATTACATGATATGAAATATGTCTTGTAAAATAAGATTTTTCTTTTGAACATTTAACAAATCTGCCAACGACCTATGGTATAACCATATTATACCAAAAAATAACATTTTCTCTCAAAATTTAAAACATGCGTTTACTAGATAAAACAAGTCTTTCGAAATCAATTAATATTTTTTGGTGGAAAAGAGTCAAAACGTATAAAATTTAATTTAAAAATGACACATTTCCGGTTTCCTGTGGTTATACCCTCATAAGTGGTTAGTCGATTCAAAGTACGTTGAACTTTGGGTCCAAAGCCAAGGACCTGATCGCTCTCTGAATAATAAAAGAAACCTAACCCTTTGCAAGGGTCGCCCCAAAACACACATGTTACAAATTTTGCGTCCACAAATCCAGTTCCCTTTATAATTTAGTCGAGGTTTAACTAAAAAAAACGTAACGACTAACTTCTCCAAGAGTGCCCCTTTTATGGTCGTAAAAAGCTGAAAGTTCATTAAATCATTTAATTTAAAATGTTTCCAAGCTTCAAAAAAAAAAAAACGATCCCCGGGTTTTGTTTAAAGTGTGCAGTAAAGTAATTTACGTCCTTTTCACCAACATTTTTACTCAGCTAAACTTTGTGCGTAAAATAATAATGAAGAAATTTCCTTTCTGCCCAGAAAAGTAGAGTAATTGCTTTTATTTGAAGTAACGTTATAGTATTTACACAGTAACTTTTTTAAGGGTTCTGATAAATGTAAATAAACAATAAACTAGAATTAAAATAAATTCTCAGACTTTACTGTTTAACGGTGGATACAAAGGTTTTTCTCTTCACCTAGATTATTTCGTTGTTTACACTGGTAAGCTTTTTATTTTATTTTTTAAATTTTATGCAAAACAAATTTAATGGTGTTATTATTAAGATCTGTAAGTATTATTTTACTGTGACAGCTGTTTTGGCTTTCAAGGACATTTTCAAACGGTGGTTTTGCCATTTTGAGATGACTTATTTATATGATTCCATTGACCTCCGTCTAATTTCGATTTTTATGATGGGTTAATTGATTTATTACCTATTAAACCGATTAACCGAGAAAATAATTGTGACAATAGATTCTTGATTACATGGGGTACTTTGAAATCTGATTTCCCCGCGATAAATAATGACGTGACTGCTTTAACTTATTTAAACGTGTTACATTTTTTAGGTCTTGTGAACATATTGAGAGATGGAAGGTAAATAATTTTCCTTATTTCATTAATTAATGTTGCATGAGGATTATTCGTTCGTTTATTGATTTTTAATTTTTCTTGTAAATTTACTCTGAAAATATTTTTTTTTCTTCCATATTTAAGAGTTTAGGCTTGTATGTAGAAGTTAACTCTCGACAGGTCAAGATGCCAAACATAACGTCCTTAACCAAGTGGGTCGGTCGACGACCCCATGATTTATTTTTTGCATTTAAAGCATAAAAATTATTTTTTTTTGTCTATTTGTTGGGCAGGGAATATTACCTATATTTGAAAAAATATTTTTTCCTGCGATCAACGATTTTTTCACATTTTTTTTAAATGGAATATTATGTAATTATTATTTTTAATTGATAAACTAACGTTTAAACAAGATTTTTATGCATAGCACAAAGGGTAGATAACAAATATTATAATCAATAATTATCAGCCTGAAACACTCATCTACATTGAAAAAATCTTCCGAGAAAAGATACTGTCCGCCAACGGGAATTGAACCCGTGACCATCTGATCGCCGGTCAGCAGCTGCTGCTGCCAGTATCTTTTCTCGGAAGATTTTTTCAATATAGATGAGTGTTTCAGGCTGATAATTATTGATTATAATATTTGGAATATTATGTATTAATCTTTTGCGCAGGATACCTTAAATACTAAAAATATATGTCATGTATTTAAGTACTTTTGGGGTCTATTTTCGGTCCCAGTTGGCTGCGGGAGAGTTAAGTGAAACGTGATTATTAACTAAGAGATGTTTGAAGAAGTGTTTTTATTATTATAACATCGTGGGCCTATATGAATGTTCTTCCCGTCTGTCCAATATAAGTAGCGTTACATTCGGTGTGGTCACATTTTAATTCATACCTACATGCCACTATTATTAAGTTTAGGATTTCTACTTTTTGATTTTTTAAGGCTTTTTACTATGTTATCATTGGTTCTAAAAGCTATATTTAACTAACTAACCATCACGCCGTTTCCCCGCAGAGGTAGGCAGAGAGAACGGACCGCTAAACAACTAGATCTTGGCACGTTTCATGTGCTTAGTAAAATAGTCTGTTTTGAGTTCTGAAAGGATAACTAGGGATGTGTGCCATGGAGGGATAGCATTGGAGAATATACATAGCAGGGACGTCATGTTGGGACCTTTAGGAACACCATATTATGCTAATTGTTCCAGAAAACTTCACTATATCAAAGAGAACAATACCGCGTCTGAAGTACTAAAACCGATTATCAGAACTTGTGATCTGCGAATCCGGAATAAAAAGCATTTTGAAAAACGATGCCACAATTCAAACAGCTACTAAAGAATACCAAAAAATATTTAGAGCTCGGTCATATATCGGAATAATAAATCTGTGGATACAATCTGTTACCAAACATATCATCTGTTTCTCCGAAGGGTAAAAAATGGACAAAGCGAAGTTGATTTGTTTTAAAGGACAAAAACTTAAACTGAAGTACCCACACAATTTCAATATCTACATTCGCACCCATAATACCTACGCACTATCCACATTTGTGTTGACTAGGGGTCGGCGGACTTTCTGTTGAGATACGCCAAATATTAAGTTTTTATTTATTTTTATATGAATACCGGACAAGAGTCCCAACTGCTCCCGTATGAATTGAGTGAGACTATGGCATTCCCAATTGGGGTATGTTGTGAGGTTAAAAGTAGTGGGGAGGGGAAAGAGAAGAAGGTGGAGAAGGTTGGCTCTTCAGATCTGGTCACGTTTGAACCCGCCACCTTCGGATTGATAGTCGAGAGCCTTGTCCTTCGAAAACGGAGGACGTCACAGGTAAAAAGAATCCCAACATCTTCATAGAGCCGAAAAATAATATTTCACTGAAGCGCTGAAGACTGTTAAACCAATTTCTGCATAATATTACTAGTATGATGACATTTTATGGTTATAACGCCGTGTTGCACTACCTTCTTCTTCGATGAACGAACACGGCATGATACTCCAAAAATAGTCACAACAATACCTGTGTTTAGCCGTGAAAATCTTAAATCAAATCCAATATGTTGTTAAATTAGAGCTGCGTGGTGTTGAGTTAAATAATAATGCAGATAAAATGAAATAAATCCAGCACTTGTGTCGAAAATTTTCGTGAAAACCGTTGAATTGTTTTTACATTTACTCCACACAGGAGGCCCTGAAAGTTTCCCTCGGAAAAGGTATGAAGGGTGCGAATTTTGGGGTCGGCTTGTCAAGGAGTGACGGACGTTTGAATCCATCCCCTCAACTCCTGTGCAAGACGATTGGTCGAGGTAGTCCGGCTGGTGAGATCAAGAGCTCTCCCTCAACCAGTATCTCTCGATCCTGCTCCCCAGGATTAAATAGTATAGTAGGTGGGCAGACGCATCTGCTTTCATGAAATAGACAAATCATTCTCACCCGGTACCCCTTATTTATCAACAAACGTTATACTACTTGAGGGAACCTACGGCAAAGGTGTTGGTTCCTGGGGTGGCGGTATCCATACCCGCTTTACAAATTGACCCCCGCCTCACAAATTCGATCGTTGACGGCATTACAGATGGAGCCGAATATGTTTAACTATTGCTAATTATTTTAAAAGTGTCAAATACGTTTTACTATTTGGCTCCATCTGTGCCAAATATGTTATACTGTTTGGCCCCATCTGTGCCAAATATGTTTTACTGTTTGGCCCCATCTGACCCAAACAGGTTGTGGCGATGCCGCTCATCATATCTCCCTTTGTGGTGTCGATGGTACTTATGGGACTCCGGGAAGGTTCTTGTATCTGGAGAAATAATAAGAGCTCGCACACGTTTGATTATTTATTAATTAATCTTGTCTGACAACATTTACATTTAAATCGCGGTAGGAGAAAATGGAAATGTGATTTTAAATTTACTATTTATCGCGTGTTCACGAGGCGGGCGTCGTAACTGGACGCAAGTCCTGAGGGATTCCTTCATCGGAGTCAAGAGTCGCACCTGCATGATTGCCATGATATCTCCCGGCCTGAGTCCCGTAAGTACCATCGACACCACAAAGGGAGATATGATGAGCGGCTCGCTACAAGGTTTTACTACTCGTATATGCCTCCATCTGTCGATGTCCATTGTCCATCAGTCCTTGCCTTTATTTGCATGTTTTTTTTTGTTTTTTTTTTCTTTATTCATTGCATTGTATGGGTTACATTATTTTTACAAGATTTGTCGATCACCATGCTAGGCTGATGCACGTGTTATGGTGGTCGATTTTACATATAGTGCAATAACAATCTAGAAACCATAATGTAAGAGAACATAAAGGATTACAAAATAATATAAAACGATAATAATAATTATACAATCTGGAGCACCGTAAATTAACTATTAAAAAATAGAAATGAGTATAAAATAACATAAATCGAGTAGATAAACGAATATAAAAATCACAGTATATGAAGAAATATAAAATTATGCATTTTAAAAATATCTAGAATCAATGTAAGGATTATAATGCGATCTAGGTGTGATTCTCGATAGTAAATTACAATAACAATGTCATATCAATCAAATAACAAATAAAGCAGCTAAAATGATTGGTTTCATCGTAAGAAATACAAAATACACCACAAACACCGTAATTATCAAACAACTGTGCTTTGAATATGTACCTGTTTGCGTCAACCGTGTGTTCTCCATTTTATGCAGTAATTAAATTGATCCAGAAAAAAAATTATCTTAACCTTAACCCAACCAACACGCCAAACCCAACCAACACGCAATCACAAATACGCAACACCATTGCCACACACGCGTAGTAAAGCTGTTTCTTGTAAAGTATTATATCATGAAAACTGTTCAAAATATTGTTCTTTCCAGAATAAGTTTATTCTAACTCATTTTAATTACAAATTATAATACATTTATTATTTATACCTACCGAGAAATATAATTTACATTGAATTTATACGATTTCTCGGAATATTTCGATGGATTTTATTATACTAAGAATTTTCTGATCCTTTGAATATTTCAATGTTATTTTTCCACACTTCAAAACAATATTTTTTGTCTGAAAAACAGATAGGTTTAATAAAGTGCCTTATAACAAAGATAACATCCATTGTTATTATGTTATTATTCGGCGATCTCTTAATAATTTATAAATTTCAACAATAAGTTCTATCTTTCTATGGTTCTGTAGTATTTTTTTCCCATATACCATATTGAATATAATATTTAATTATGTTGAAATCAGATATTTTATATTACGCCCGGAAAAAGATCTGAAATAAATCGGTCTTTAATAAATGAGCGTTTATAAACGAGTAATTTCAAAGTAACTTAGAAAGAGAGCAATTTGTCAACAGACAAACATCGTCCTAGCTGGTTCCATCAGAAATGATCCCCCGAAAATTGGCCTCCGGCATACTTATATATGTTGTTATGTAACACGGTTAGGTGCATAGTAGTTACCGGGAGGAATTGTTTTTGGAATGGCCACACTGCAAGCTTGCTTCGATTGGTGCTTACCAATCGCCTGACCCCAACGGCGGGCACCCCTTCCCCGCTTCCCGCCTTTCCGCCCTCGGTTCGGAGAGACCCCGCGCGCGAGAAAGCAACGAGCGGCCGAACCAAACTGACCTACGCTACACGTTCGGTCCGTTGGCCATTTTTAAACCAAACATGTAGATTTACGTACGCCTAATCTATGGACGGGGAGGAATTTGTGTTGGTCCCCCGTTCCGGCAGTGGTTTTCTACGTCGGTGGATTTCAAACTAACGTACGCTGCGTTCTCGGGCCTCCCTTTGGGACTCGGTATGTTTTTTCCTCGCTTATGGAGCACGTGACGGCTGAGAAGAAACGCCGTCCGCCCGACAAACACAGTGAGTTGCCTCATTTTCCCATTAAATTGTGTCCATGTAAATTGCCTTGCACCTGCGCGATAAACCCAGACTTGGAGAGAGAGTTAGGTTCAGTTTAGCCAATTTTACCCTGATTTATAATCCATGTACGATGTAACCAACTATAGGATACAAAACACTGCTTTTGTTACCCTGAAGCATTCTTTGATTTGAGACAGATCATGTGTGGAGTTCCCCCCCCCAATTAACCTTTTCTTGCTGCCAACCCGCGCCCTGGGTGAAGAGAGCCTGCTTAAAGCCGGAACGACTGAGCTAGATGCCGGAAGCAGGTTTTCCATAGCCTGGCGCCCCTTTTTAGTAAACACTGGCGATTCCACGAGGGGCTCTTTTGTTTTAGTTAACAATGTACAATATGTAGTTGGCTTAAGGAAAATATTGTTTACCTACTTACACAAAAAAAACCAAGTTCTTTCGAAGGGGTTTTCTGCTGAATAACAAAAGTAAAATATTTTCTCTCAAATGCATCAAGGTAAAGAGTAAAGACTTATTGTCTATATACTGTATAAAACAACGTAAGTACCAAAAATCGAAACTGTACACAAATTCCTTTGTTATCCATATAAGGTATTTTTGATGTCGATTTTAGATTTTAAATTTGTAAATAATGCACAAAAAAATATAATTTTATGAAAATTACATTTTCAGGGGGATTAACTGTCGGGTCACCGTCCTGGCTGATGATTTAAGACTTACGCACTAGTAGAATAATTAACTCGGATTATCGACTATCGACCACCCCAAAAATAATTATAAAATGTTTAGATTGCCTAGTGTGATGTTTTTTTAATCTAATTATTAAAATATTTTAATCGACTATAATTGAAAAAGTTGCCATTATTCATTAAAATATCGCAATTGTGTAGTAATAAAAGAAAATGATTAAGTAATACAAAATGTTACAATTCCACAGTACAGTAATAATTATTAAATTCGTTGTTTGTAAAAATATACTAGAACAAATAATGTTTTGTTTCTCTTACGTCGAACAAACTACTTGCGTGAAGAAAATTAACAATAAAACAAAGCCTTCTTATTCGTAACAAAGAGATTATGGAAAAAATTAAATGATTATAAAGGATTTTGTATTTGAGTAACTTGATCCACATGTTAAGCTAATGAAGTAGAAAACGAATCACCCGTGAGCTTTGTCTTGTTAAAAAATAATGCGAAAAGGAACTAAGGTTTTTTCTCAAAGTCGTTCGATAGAGCAGCTCGTAACCTTGTCGTAACTGCCGTTAAACGTTCGCAGGTTCTATTTTAGTCCGCTAGAGCCTCCCACGGATCTCGCCCGTTTGCGTGGGCGGCCGGGGGCTGCGCCGGAACATCGCGAACAACGCCGTTATAGCGCCGCCGTTATAAGGCTGTTAGGACGGCGTTAAAGGTCGTCAAGTGAGCCGACTTAACTAGCAACAGGTTCGGGTTTCGTTAAACGCCGTTACACTGGAATTTGTTCCAATTTTTCAGTCGTTATCTTGGAGAAACTGAAGTGATAGGGCTATCAAAATTTATGAGCCAAACTTTTGTAAGACGTTTTCATTGCTTTGAGGAGTTAGTTATCTTCGTTAGAATTGTCGAAAACAATTTAATGTGGTTTTACGATAGAGATTAAGGTATTTCTTTAGCCATCTGAAACGTTCCTACATTGTTATACTAAAATATACGGTTCATTAAATTAGATCTAATTAATTAATACTGACAATTGAAATATGGGTGTGCTAAACTTCACATTTCTAATAATTACAATAAAATAACTTTGTTTTAATATCACTTGATTAAATTTCTTGAATATATAAATCAACTAATTTAGGTTCAACCTGAACCTTCATCAGGGGTGTATAAACATCTTACTAATATTATAAATGCGAAAGTTTGTATGGATGGTTGGTTGGTTGGTTGGATGGATGTTTGTTACTCTTTCACGCAATAAATATCGAATGGAATTTAAAAATTCTTTCACTAATCGAAATCTACATTATTTGCGAGTAACGGGGGCTATATATATTGGTAAGCTCTGGCGTTATGAATGAGCTGTGGCGTTGTGAAATTATGTATCATACGTTTTCTGTCCCTAACAAAATCGAGTTATTGCAAACGTCAAACAAATTGTTACCTTGGAAACAATGTTTTTTTTTTAATTTAGGCTTAAAAAGAGTGCTTTGTTGTGATTAAAATGAGTACTTTTTTGGCGTCGTAGTTAATATCTACATGGGTATCTATAAAAATGTTTATTCTCCCAACAAAAAGCATAACGTTGCTATAAAGCATAGCGTTTGAAGTGGACTGTCATTTTCTTATTTTTTTAGGTTACTCTGGATTCAAATATAAATAAAATACTAATAAAGGGAGTAGGTACTTAAAATAAATTTCTATTTCTATAATTAAAATATTTTCCAAAATAGAATTTTTGTTTGCGAAATGTCATTCTCAAATTTTGAAATTTTCTAAAAAAATTTTTTTTTTTCTATTAGACAAAATAGCAAGAATAATAACAATTAGGCCAATAATTATGCCAGTAATTTCCCACTAATACTATGCGAGCGAAGCCGTGGGTAAAAGCTAGTATTAAATAAATTACGAAATTACAGAGTTTTTTAAGTCAAAACAGTAGTGGGAGAGAGAATATTAACTTTGGTGGGGGACGAGGGGAAGGCATGTACGAGGGATAAAAGTAGGTGGGGGGGAAATGGAAAAGTTTTTAAAATGAGGCTTTTTGAAAATTTTGAAAAAGCAGTTTTGTATATTTTTTTTACTAACAATTGTAGATTTCTTTATTGGCATTCCATCTCATCTTTTGATATATCGTGTGGAGAAGATTTTTAAGAAAAGTCAGAGAAGAGATAAAAACACAAAATCCGGCAAATCCTTCGATAGTTAAGGAGTCGTAAAAAAGACCTGTTCGCATGCCAATTGAAAAACTCAAAATGTCTTTAATATTTACCTATAAATCTCAACAAGAGAGAAAAATATCACAATTTCCAGTTTTTCAGTATTTTTAAAAATCTACTGTTACCATGTCACACTAACATTCCATCACACACTAACATGTCACACTAACATTCCATCACACAATAACATGTCACACTAACATTCCATCTTAATTTACGGAGTATAAGATTTTTTGTATAATTATTTTTAAATGTGAATACCGCACAAGAATACCAACTGCTCCCAGCTACTGGAGAGAATTCTCCAAAAGCGTATTCCCTCCATCGCGATATTGAATATTTAAAGATATTAGTTTGAAATTGACCTTCGTGCGAGTGACTGGTAGCTTTCGCAACCGCATAAATTTCAACAATTTTCAAGTTTAAAAAGACAAAAGCTTTTATGAAAGAGTAGTAAAACATATATTTTATAAGTAAGCAACTCAAATTCCTTCAATAAAAAAGCAAATAAAAAATGTTCTAAAATATGATTTTCAAATAGCTCTCTGTACTGACGAAAATTTTTCAAAATCTATTTTAGTAATTTAGTGGAGGCTCCAGTTGCCAGGCAATGAAAGCTGTGAACAGGCGCCCGAAGGATGATACGATTTCCAGGAAATTTTCATCACGTGGTACTCGGTCGGAACAAAGCCTCGTTCAGGCTCTATTAGGGATGCATATAAAGCCCAATTATTACATCGCCAGGCCCTCTGAGGCATAAAGATTTAATTACTGGCCTCATGCATGCTTGATGTAAGTTTGAAGGAAACTTGATGTGAGAATAATGTCCTTCATTTTGTTTTCTAACAAGTTTGAAATTGGAGAATGTTTAGTTGTTCGACGCTAATGGTTCGTAAGGCGAGTTAAATAAGTTGTATTGTTAAATTAACGTTAGTAATTTAGCAAGTTTGAAATTAAATAACTAAGGGCAAGTTCGTTTTCTTAAATAAAAACTGGATTTATTTATTTCGAGAACAATCTTGCAATCATACATAAGGATAGCGGCCAATAAATGTTGGCATTTCTTAGATGTAGTATTAAACGGTTAAATATGATCGAAGGGGATAGCGCCCTATTGGCTCAGGGTAGAGTGGCGCCCCGGCAAGGCTTGGGTCATGAGTTCAGCGCCTAGATGTGACCTTAACATTATCTTATTTTTATGTTTCAAACTTTGATCTAATATTGTCTTCAGTGGTTAAATATGATCGAAGGGGATAGCGCCCTATTGGCTCAGGGTAGAGTGGCGCCCCGGCAAGGCTTGGGTCATGAGTTCAGCGCCTAGATGTGACCTTAACATTATCTTATTTTTATGTTTCAAACTTTGATCTAATATTGTCTTCAGTGGTTAAATATGATCGAAGGGGATAGCGCCCTATTGGCTCAGGGTAGAGTGGCGCCCCGGCAAGGCTTGGGTCATGAGTTCAGCGCCTAGATGTGACCTTAACATTATCTGATTTTTATGTTTCAAACTTTGATCTAATATTGTCTTCAGTGATTAAATATTACATTTTGAGTTATTAAGTTATAATAAAAAATAAGACTAGACTTGCAGAAAAGTCAAAATACGGCGCACTATCTATTGAAGTCTAGGATGAATATTTTCTATTTTTGAAATAGTTTTATGAGTAAAATCTAAAATTGTACTATTTACGTGTTGAAGAAAATTTGAAACAGAAAATCAGAAAATGAATTCTGTCCTCAATTCCTAAACGCAACTGAATGTTGTTAAGATTTTTATTTTTAAAATTTTCGTTTGAGAGCCATCAATATTGTCTTCAATGCTGAAATAGTAAAATAGGTTTATCTCATTAAGTTATTCCAAAAATAAATTACTTAATATTATTTGAAAATAAATTATGGTAGAGAATTCGTGTACCTACCTTCCGTGCAATAGGCCACTTGCATCGCATTTAAAAAAAAATTCTGGTTAAGGCAAATATTCTAAGACATTCCGTATTTTTTTTTAATTGTATTTTTGAAACCCTGGCGATTTTTTGAAAATTTCAATCCGAAAAATCAGACCACTTTTTATAAACCGGAAAGACGGAACATATTTTTATAGGTGCGAAAAAACGATAATCACATAGCCGAAAATCATTTTAAAAAAGAACGTTTTCCACACGAATAGCAATAAATTGTACGGGGTTCTCTTCGTAACATCTGAAAAACACCGCTATCTTTATCAAAAAATCAAACCAAAGGATAAGTTCGCATAGAAAAAACAATAAATCTAGTGAACGTTAAACGCAAATTCAAAAATTCGCCGGAAATCAAAGTGTTGCCAGATAAAAAAAAAATCAGTGTAGAATTTTACAAAATTAAGGGAACATAATCGGAGACGGGAAATTTTCATGTAGTGACGTCACGAGCTCAAATAATGGATTTATTTAATAAAAAAAAAAACTATACACTTCTAAAATTTTTTACCAACATTTTCGTAATCTTAGTAAAAAAATCTATCCACACGATTTTTTCCAAGTCGTTATGAAATCCATGCAAGTGGCCTATTAAATAAATCCGTAACATCACTGTGCATCTATTACTAACTACATGTAATCTATCTATCAGTCCTGAAATTGTTACATTTATACATGATTTTGGAAGAGTAGCTCTCGTAGGTGTATGAAATTCAATGATGTTTGTCAATCAGGGGTGTTGATACTACAATTTTACAATTTTGAACCTAATTAACTTAAATTGAAATTAAATTTAATTTTGAACATATTATTATTAAAAAAAACTTTCGAAGGTTATAATCATCAATGAAATATATCATTAATATGAAAAAGAACAAGACACAGAAAATAAAAAGGTAATGTTCGCAACTGGCAATCGTACCCAGGTTCTTACAGGGATAAACGCTAAAAGATGTCTCTTGTTCTTTTCCTTATTTCATTTAGATTTATTAGTATTGTCTTCTTCTTTAATGTAATTATAACAATCACTAAATTAAAGAGAGGCCAATCAAGAATCAACAAAACTGAATACACTTGAGATCCACTAAAACATGGCAAAACAACATGATATCCTCAAACAATAATTGGTTTGTTAAGAATCAGGCTTCCAAATACCGGTCGCCTAATAACTTCGCAGTAGCAGGTTTACCAAACATATCTCTGTCCAAAATACCATACAAGTATTATTATAAACCCCTGAAATTCTCTGTCTACCCTTATCATGGGAATATGAACTAAGTCCGTTGTTTATCTATATCCGCAGTTGGCTAGAACTTTGAATAAATACTTATAATCAACAGCGAATGTTTTAAGTCCTAATTTATATTACTAACTATGATTTATAGTATTCTTTTGATTTATTTCTTAAATTATAATTGCTGTTTTAAACAACACCGTATAAGATTCCTAGCAAAGCATTCAAAACGTAGTATTTTGACTGGGATATGCAAAGAATGCTCAAAAGACAATGATATTTTTGCATAATTTATTCATCTTAGTACAATATTGCAGGGAATAGATAATTAAACCACGAGAGAAGAGCGATGGACTGTTGTTATTATTATGAATTCGCGCGTGTGAAAGTCAACATCGTTAACCCATAGTCCTGCAAACAGAGTTGTTTCCTTTATTACAAGATTACTCATTATAAAATCCTTTTCTAATACTTTTACGGAGGCTGTGTCTTAAACCCACGCGTAAGTGGACGCTAACACATACTCAATTTTTTTAATAATGTCGTGCGCTATGCTAAATTACTGGTTTATTAATGAACAGAGCTGAACTAACGAAGCTTTCAGGATTGAAATAAATCCTATAAGCGATCAATTGATTCCGTTCCAGTTTGGAGAAACAAAACATGTTCAAATACCACAAGTTATGGCTAAGGACTAAATTAGCTAATTAAATTTAAAAAAAGCACATGCGGACTGCCAATGTAAACTATGATGACGTTCATGTTAGTATTTCAATTCGACCCTGTTTATAATGTAAATCCATTGAAAGATTCGCCAGTGTTGTCATCGTATAACGATTTATTATTTATTTCGAATCAACATCGGTACGGCTATCGACATCGCAACCGTGCTAGGGATAACAATATAAAATCATCGGAAGTAATGACCATTGACACGAAACTGTCAAGTGATCAATTTGATCGTGCTGACCCTTGGACTACAGGGTGAAGATCGCCCTTACGTTAACTCTCCTACAATAGGAATGGCACTACCAGAAAACTTGGACACCATATCAACATTGAGATCCGATCAAAACCGCAAATCTTTGATTGATTCATAATGTTTACCAAATAAAATAAAACTTAACTAAAACTAAACAAATCCAGACAACTTTAACAAAATCCGAGCTTTAAATGGATCTTTTGGCTTATCCCAAACTTGGGATTCATCCTGAAATTCCCCCTAAGCGCCTCCAGCCTCGTCCACCAATCAATGCTTAGCTTCGGGCGCTTACGCCTGTTGACTACAAACATGTTGACTCGATATTAAAACTTCACGTTGGCTAAAGCTTCAAGTTTGAGCGTTGAAGCCTTGAGATAAAGTCGAAGGCAAGGCGCAAACAGAACAAAACTGTGTAGTTATATAATTCTGGTATGACGTCTCATAGAACGCAGTTTTATTTTAATTATGAAGAGCTTTCTTTATAGTGTTCTTCTTCTTTTGTGTTCTACAGTAAATCCTTTGCTAGAGATTATTTCAGTCATTAGTCAAAGGAATATTGCGTTTTACTTCAGTGTCTTTTGCCAAATCGTAAAGAGATTTTTCATTATGTTAACATTACAATTTTAATAACATTACATTAACACCCACAACTGTTCATTTGGAAAATTATTAAAGTACTATCTATCTACCTATCTATCTATATAAATAAAAATGAATCACCGAAATGTGTACAGTTTGTATAAAACTACTGGTGAGCTCTGTCATTATGAAATGTGTATAAAAAAATTACATTAGGTGGCACGAGAGCTGTTTGAAAACTGAATGTACCGGGACTGAACGTATGGAATGCGTGAGGGGGGAGGGAAACTCGGTTAGGGGGTTCGCGGGAGGGGGGGGGGGAGGGGAACCCTGAAGGGGGAAGGGAACCCGGGAGTGGGGGAGGGGAACCTGTGAGGGGGGAGGGGAACTCGGAAGGGTGGTTCGCAGGACGGGGGAAGGTGTGGAGTGGAGTGGGAAGAGGGAAGGTAGAGGAGGCGCAGTGGGAACGCGGGAGGGGAAGGGGACGCGGGAGAGGAAGGGGAGGTGGAAAGGGGAACGGGACGAATGGGAAAAGGACACGCAGGGAGAAAAAAATCTTTATTAAACGGAATAGCAACGCATGCCGGAAATCAGCTAGTATATTATAAAATAAAGTATACTACACTGTACGTACCGCTAGAAATTAGAAACAAGTTCCGGTACGATCAAGGGAGTTATATGATGTGGTAGCCCTCTACCCCCTATCTATGAAAAAGGTTCCCGTTTTTACCTGAAGGGCGTGCGCTGAAGACATAAGGGCTGGAAGTTTCACCCTCTAGAAATTTCTAGAGCAGTCCAGAAGATTCGAGAGTATTCTAGAGCACTCCACAACATCCCAGAACGTCCCAGGAACATTCTAAAATGTTCGGGAATATTAGGGAACGTTTGGGAACATCCCAGATCATTGTATAACATTTCAGAACGCTCTCGAATGTTGTGGAATGTTCTGGAACTTTGTGAACCATTCGAAGCCTTTTTGTTATGGGTGGGGCTACATATTGGTATGGATATCTAAAGCAAGATCCTTGGTGGGTTCGAACGTCAGTTCAATCTCATATCAACTCCATGAGCGAAGCCGGGTACCCCTACTAGCATTACATAGGTATATTTACATTAATGTAAGTAAGAATAGTTAAAGTATAACAACACAAGTAAATATTAAGGTATTAATAATTATTTGTATTTACATATGTTTAATTGGTAACCCCATTTAATATATATTTTTAAAGATAAGGTTAATGTTATTGTAATGATATAATATACACTCATTTAGATGAAAAAAATGTTTTATCTGAACAACAAAAAGGTTGTCGCAGAAAACATATGGGATGTAAAGAACAATTAGTTATTGATTCTGTAATTCTAAAACAGATTCAAACCCAAAAACGTAATTTACATATTTGTTATATAGATTACCAAAAAGCTTATGATAGTGTCCCGCACTCGTGGCTGATAAAAGTTTTAAATATATACAAAATTAACCCAATTATTATTAGCTTTTTGGAAAAAATTATGGCATTTTGGAATACCGATTTGCTTTTGAATTTGAAAGATAAGAAAATTATAGTACCGGGCATTTCAATAAAAAGAGGGATTTTTCAAGGAGACTCATTGAGTCCTCTTTGGTTTTGCTTAGCATTAAATTCTCTATCTAAAATGTTAATTAAAAGCAAGTTTGGAATAAAAATTAAAGGTAATACTAGAGAGAGAAATATAATTTCTCATTTATTATTTATGGATGATTTAAAATTATATTCAAATTCTGAACCAAATTTAGAGAAAATGATTAAAGTAGTTAAAATTTTTTCAGATGATATTAAAATGACTTTTGGTTTAGATAAATGTAGAACGATCCATATAGAGAAAGGTAAAATTGTAGATGGAGACGAGGGTATATTTAGAAATTTCAAAATTGAAAGTATGAAAGGGGGTGAGGTTTATAAATATTTAGGATATCCGCAATCAAATAGATTAGATCATACTAGTATTAAAAATGATATTAGGATTAAATTTAAAACTAGGATCAGAAAAATTTTGAAATGCAATCTATCTGCTAAAAATTTAGTAAAGGCGATAAATACTTGGGCAATACCTCTATTAACTTACTCATTTGGCATAATTAAATGGTCTAATACAGATTTAGATAGCTTAGAACGATTAATTAGAACTACATTAACTAAATTTCATTGCCATCATCCAAATTCAGCTGTATAACGAATTAATTTACCCAGAAATTTAGGAGGTAGAGGTATAGTCAAAATAACATCTTTAAAACTTAATCAGGTAGAAATGCTAAGAAATTTTTTCCATAGGAAAGCTGATAGTTCAGAAATGCACAAAATAATTTGCAAGGCAGATAGAAATATTTCACCATTAAATTTATACGACGAGAATGCCAGCATTCTTATAAATACCAACCAGGAATTATTAGATTCCTGGTCAAATAAATTTCTTCACGCAAAACACTTCAATTATCTCAACCAAACATATGTTGACAAATTTTCGTCAAACAAATGGTTGAGTATTGGAGAGTTGAGCGCAGAAATAGAAGGCTTTATACTTGCCATACAAGATAGAGTCATTAATACTAAAAATTATAGGAAGCATATCATCAAAGATGCAAATCAAATTGATGATTTATGTAGAAAATGTTTGGCTTTTCCGGAAACTATAGAACATATTATATCGGGATGTTCTGTATTAGCGCCGTCCGAGTATACATTTAGGCACAATCAAGTTTTAAAAATAATTCACCAAAGTTTGGTAATTAAACATAACTTGATTGACTGCCGTAATGTACCATATTATGAATATGAAACAAATTCATTTTTAGAAAATGAATTTTATAAAATTTATTATGATAAAACTATTCTGACAGACAGAACAATTAGTCATAATAGACCCGATATAGTTTTACATGACAAAATTAAGAAAATAACTTATATCATTGATGTCGCTATACCAAATTCTTGTAATATTCAGAAAACTGTTTCTGAAAAAATAAGAAAATATACAGATTTAGGAAATGAAATTAAAAGAATATGGCATTCTCAGACTATAAAAATATTACCATTTGTTATTTCGGCTACTGGCATTATACCTAGCTCTCTCATTCAAAATTTAGGCGTATTAGATTTGTCAAAAAATTTGTACATAAAAATGCAAAAGTCGGTTATTTTAAATACATGTAGGATTACGAAAGATTTTTTAAATATTTATATTGAGGGATCAGTAGGATTTATCGGACCAGTTAGGATTTCATCAGAGCCGAACCCTCTGATATGAAAATATCTGGAGTCGGTGAAATATTTTCCCATTATGTTTCTGGTGGATTGACGTATTGTTCTTGTATTGTTTTATTCTTATATAGTGCAATTACATTGCGTTAATTTACTAGATATTCATTTGTGGAAAAGTGTGTGGAAGGGTTTAGTCTTTCATTTGGGAAAGATTCAACCCGGACATGAAATCTGGAGCACCGTAAAATATAAGTTAGCCTTTTTAATAATAATATTATTAAGTTCTGCCAGTATTTCAGTTTTTATTTTATTATTGTGTCAGCTGTTTTGGGGTTCAAGACCGTTTTCAAACTGTTGTTAGGTCAAGTTGAGTAAGTTAAATCATTTTTTTTTAATGTCTAAAATGATTTATTTCGGGTTCAACCGATTCGCTGAGATGATTATTTACATAATACTATTTAACTCCGCCCAATTTCAACTTTTATGGAACCTAAAAAGATTTATTTCGGGTAAAACCGATTCAATGAAAAAATTATTGTGACAATCGATTCTTTATTCTGGGTACTTATCTTTAGGGTACTTACTTGGGTGTGTGTGTGACATTTAATTAAGTCAATATTACAAAATTTAAGCCGTTATTAAAAAAAGAAAAGATTACCATTTAATGTGGGGAAAACAAAGATTTCAATGTAGATACCCCAAAGTATACAGAATTTATTGTCACAATCATTTTTTCAGTAAATTGGTTGAACCGGTAATAAATTATGTTAGGTACTTTAAAAATGAAATTGGGCGAGGTTAAATAGAATCACATATGTAAATTCGAGTCGTCTCAAAGTGTCCTAACCACAGTTTGAAAATGGCAATGAACGCCGAAACATCTGTCACAAAAATAAAAAATTAAATTACTTACCGTAATTTTTAATAAAATTATTAAATTTGACATAAATTTAACTTAAAAATTATATAAAAAATAAAATAAAATAAAAATTATGAATGATTAAATGTTAAACAATAAAAAGTCGAAAATAACTAAAGAAGTGAAAAAGTACACCAAGTAGATATTAAATACAAAGAGGTTTTAAAACAATTTAAGAAAATAATATGGTGAACTGGAGTGATAATTAATCGTACAAATAATTATAATACCCTGGATTGATATTTATTTATTTATTTATATTTATTTACGCCCTAGTCTGCTTTTACAAGCATAGAAGGAAAAGTATGATAACAATAATAATTATGTACTCATATGTTACTAAACCAATAAAACAGAATAAATAATAAATCAATCATCATCACAAGGTATACATAGAACATCATAACAGAAATTAAAAACATAAAAAAATTAATCATCATAAAAGAAATGAAATAGTATGAGTAATAAGAAAAAAATCAGTAATAAGACCCAAAATACAATAAAGTGCAATGTGGAAAAGCTAGTTAGTAGGTATAAACAAACAATTACTTGTGTATAATAATGTAGGATGATAAAACAGAACTAAAAAGAACAGCAAAATAAAATAAAATAAGATTATAAATTACTGGTAAGATTTTGAATGAGAGGAGGTTTTATGAAAAGAACAAAAATAAAAAAAAGTTAATTATTAGCAGATAAAATAGAGATGAGTTGTCTCTTGAAAATTGCAAAACTGTCAACACCAAATATATCTATAGATTCACAATGTTTATTTGCAAGGCTATGCATTCTAGGGATTGGTGAATTAATAGAATAGTTAGTATTGAGGGTATTGTTAAAATTGAAAATATCATTATTGCGAGTTTGTCTGGCAGGTATATTAATACAGATTAGTTCTAACAATTTAGGGCAGTCAACTAAAGATTTGATAATTTTGAATAAAAATAACAAATCAATTAACACTCTTTTATCTAATAATTAAAGGAGTCTGGTTTCTGCGCGTAAGTTATTATCTACTTCTACTACACTCTATAAAGAGGTAATATTTGTTTGTTTGTTTGTTTGTTTGTGTGTTTGTTTGCATCGAATAGGCTCCGAAACTACTGAACCGATTTGAAAAATTCTTTTGATGTTGGGAAGCTACACTATCCCTGAGTGACATAGGCTATATTATATATTTTTTTAAATAGGCATCCTTACTAAAACTTCAATAATGTAACCCAGGGTGTAAAAAAATTACCTAAAATATTCTTTAAATCGCGTGCGCTGCGAAAACTATTGATGATAGAATAAAATAATGTACTACGACTTTATATAACATATCATTATTTACAAAAAAGGTCGCGACAGCATATGTCTAACTATTATGTATATGCCACAATAAGTATTCTTTTATTTAAAATTTTAATTTAAATGTCACCGCTTGAAAAGGCTCTTTATTTGCATTTTTAATCCTTATCAAAATAAATTACTTCATATTCAAGACAGCTTCAACTTTTTATTTAACTTTTTGAATTTTTCAACTCGGATATTGAATTAGAAAGATATCACGAGTATAAAATTGTTAGTATTAGAAAAAAGTTTCGGCTACGGGCCGGGCGGGAGAGGAGTCAAGAAATGCCGTGCCAGGGGGGTTGGCGGGACGGCGGAGCGGGAGAGCGGTGGTGGGGAAGGTGGAAGTGGAACACTGGAGGGGAACGCACGGGAAAGGACATGTAAGGAGTAACATTTTATTTATTTGAATATGGCATATATTATAAAAGAAAGTCCAAAAAAACGTGCAGCTCTCAAAAACTCAGAAACGAGTCCCGGTTCAATCAAGGGAGTTATATGGTGTGGTAGATCTCTATCCCCCCTAGGGAATAAAGGTATCCGTTTTTACCTAAAGGGCGTGCTTTTAAAGATATAAGGGCTGAAAGTTTCGCCCTCTTGAAATTTCTAGAACAGTCTTCCGGAAAGTTCTAGAAGGTTCCATAGAGCTGTAGAAAGTTGTGGAAGGAGTGGCGGAGTATGTCGTGGAATGATCAGGAATAGAGAATCGGGAACATCATTGTGCAACATTCCAGAAGACTATCTTATTGTCCTGAGCGAAGCCGGGTAACCCAGCTAGTAATTTATAAGTTCGATTGGAATTTTCATTTATTAGCATGTACCTTGAGATACTAGGAGGTTACATTAGTCGCAAAAAGATAACTCGTATAATTAAAGGTGAGAGTTACTCGCTGGCGGGTAATAAAACTAATACTAATATAATTAAAACATAATGTCATTAATTCAACACAAATGGGATTATAAATGTCAGCCACACTTTATTATGTTAATAATCCAACGTGGATGCCAGCATTTGTGCCGTTTCATTATTAAACAACCTGAAGGCATTTGCCAAAGAATACTATTTTAGCATTAATAATTAATGTACACTCGACTGCATTATGGTTGAGTGGTTACGATTGTCGACTGCAAATCCATAGGTCACGGGTTCAAATCCCGGCGTGCGAAAATTAAGTTCCTTTAATTAATTTGCATCAATTTATACTTAATTCATTAAAAATATGAGTATATTTTTATTTTTAAAAGGTAAATAACTTCTCTTAGGGACTATGTCATCTTTGAGGATGCTGTGTGGAGGGTCTTTTTAGGAAAGGAAGTTCTGGGCCACCAAACACCGTACCACAACCTTACCCCACGAACCCGGGCACCCCAGTTAAGTCACCAAATGTGGCGAACCATTTGGCGTTTATATTATATATGCGGCATGTTCCAGAGTGGACGATTCTCCAAGTATCACCCTGGTGGAAGACTTTGCACTCGTAAATTTTTATTAACACGAGTTTTCCGTTAAATCTGTACGGATCAAACGTCTAGGAATTGTCTCCACAGTGCTTGTAGAATTTACTTACTAAATTATAATATCTAAGTGGCGAGAATTCATTGTCATTTGCTCGCCTTACGGTAGGTTCGTGCTGAAAACCATTTTGAAGAGAATAATTCATTGAAGAACTAAACATAAATATTTATTAATATGGTTAGGCAGGTATTAACTTGGTATTATATTAAGGGTGTTCTGTTTTGATTTGTAATATGTTTTTTAAAATTAATTTAGGTTTATCCACTCAAAATTACATCTTTCTAAGTCAAAACGGCGCAGCCCCTCGAAACCGAAATTAGACAATAAAATAATTGTAATTGGATGTGATAAGGTTTATGTAGGCCAGATAGAACGCACCATCAACAAAAGTTTGAATTCGAATTTCTACCTAGATTCGATTGTATTTATTTAGCTATTTTACATGCCAATGGCTTTTACATTGGGAATACAATTTTTACATTTTTTTTTACATACAGAATAGTAGTAAACAATTTGTTGTAAAAATAATTTTTATACATTACAGTGGTGTTTAATTGGATAAAATAAAAATTAAAAATAATAACCGGAAATTAATCATAAATAATACCTTGACACAAAAGAACGTATTTTTTATATACACTTATTTCATTTATTTATTAACATTTAAACCCGCTATCCACTGTAGCGCCTTTTGCCACAAAATGGCACCATTTAAAATACCCGGATTGCTTTGCTGCCGGTTTTAGGCAAATTTTCACTAGATTTTAAAATTCAGAATTTGTCATTTTAAAATTCAGAGGTACCTATGACTTTTTTAATGTCGGCGGTAAATATTCAAAATGGTCACCAAAAAATCACGAGCAGTCGGAGGAAAAAGTTAAAAATCACGCTGTCGCTCGAATGGTTATGTAGTTTGTCAGCATCAGCAATCAGCATACATCGAATTAGTTGCATTAAAAACGATGAAGTCATTATTCTATGCGTTTGCTAAACTGTAAAGGAGAGGAATTGGCGATTCCTACCAATTCCTTTTTAATTTAAGTTTATTTTATTTTGTTTGATATTATTATTAATTTATACATTTTCAGTTTTACCCAGTTGTAAATCACATGATTTGTTTTTTGAATGGAGATATTGAAATAGATCCTTGTGCCTAGTTAGTCGAGTAGGTACTCTTAAAACGACTACACTCATGCGTTCGCAGCAGTGGAGAACGAAATTCTAATTTAGGATACATTTAAGTTACAACATCCCAGTAAGATAATATTTATTGTGCACTCTATTATATACTTTATGAAATAACTCCTACACCTACATAGCTTAAGAGCTAGCTCTCTTAAACGGTGTAGAAATCCTTGAAGATGTGTATTTCACTATTTGGTTTTTGCCATCGTTTTACGTTTATTACTGTAATAATGTCATAGTTTAAACAATAAAATAAAAAATAAAAGTAAATCAATAAATAAAAAATAATCTTTTACCATTATGTCTTGTGGACCGTGTTATTTTAAAACTTTATGAAAACATTACCCTGCAACAAGAGAATTCATTGTATTTTTAAGAGTTGCGTAGAAAAAAAGATTAAAAACTGAACTCACCTTGATCAGCCCAATGGACGAGTCAGCCCTCTCCAGGCTACAGATGCTGAACTGTATGGAGGGAAGGTCGAGACGGTGGGATAGTTGACGCTGGAAGGTCTGGTGGCGGGTGGGGACTATGGGCAGGGTGGTCTGCCGCAGAACCTGCTGGGAACGGAACAGTGTGATAAATAAACTGTGTCATTAAAAAAATATTCTTGGGGTGTTGTTGTCAGACCGTTCATTGGTATTTATATAAATATCGTTATTCTTCTTGATACGTATATCGATCATGTGAGAAAATTATTTATTTTAATTGTATTTTATTTATTTATTCAACGCCCAGAGGGCTTTTACAATAGTACAATTTGTTTATGACATATGATTTTTTTAAACAGATAGAGAAATGATAAAAATGCACACACTATGTTTTCAAGGTTTTTATAAACGTTATTTCATATCATATTTGTATATTTCCGAGTACATTATTACTTGTATTGTATAACCAACCACCTTATTTTTATCTTTGGGATAAAATAATGCTTAAAAATATTATAATATTAATGAGACGGGACATTGTGTTGTTTGTGACACGGAGTGCGACGAAATATGTCCCAAAGTGCACGCCTTGGGCCGCTGAGGGTTAATGAAACTCTCCCGCAAGGTTAAATTGGGGTACAAAAGGTTGCTTAAGATTATCATTTTATTATTCAGTTCAGTGGAGGCAGGAATGAGTACCGTCGCCCCGGGAATCATTTATTGGACAAACTACAATTTATTTGAGACTGGTTGAGAGAGAACTTCCTTCCCAGAACTTTCTCTTCTTCCATTTTATTAAAATACTGACCGCAAAGCATCCCCTAAGATGACATAAGACCTGAGGGAAATTATTGTCTTCACGGCCTCCTGTATGGAACTAACCTAAAAAAAGTATCACATTGCAAGCCATTTGAGCGTTGAGGGTTAATAATGCTCTCCCATGATTCTAACAAATTACATGCGTATTGCATATATAGGTTTTCGCACTTAGAAATTAACTAACTAACCATCATGCGTTTTCCCGCAGAGGTAGGCAGAGAGAACGGAACACTAAATAACTCAGTATTGGCACACACTCCCTGCCTCATTCACATTCATACGTTGTCTCATATATGCTCTTCTATTATTCTGACTCTCGAAATGGCCAGACTCAAGTATCTGATACATTTGATCATGCCAAGTCTTCCTTGGGCGTCCCCGACTTCTTCTACCATTCACATTTGCGTCATGTATTCTCCTTATACTCCTTTCCTCGTTCATTTGCTCTATATTTTAATCTTAATCATAACGCGTACATCAGCATTGCATTTTTGCGGATCTCCACATTTCTTACATGATCGTACATGGTTTTACCATACACACGCCTCAGGGATCTCGTTTTTACATCATTCAGTCTACTTTCATCCTTCCTCTGCCATACATCAGGGTAGGTACCAGCCCTACGTTGTGGACCTTTTTCTTCCCTCTCTAGAAAAATAGGGATCTGTAAAATTGTGTCGACAAATCTATATAAGCTAATAAACTCCGAAAATCGAGGTGGAAATTCTCAAGTTTTCAAAATCAATCCGAATCTTCACTTCGTTGTAACGACCGACAAGTCGAAAGTTGTCTAGGATCACGCTGTAACTCTTGACATGCATAGGTATAACTCTACCTAATATCACGCCATAACTATTGGCACCTTACAGAAATAAGACTGTCTAGGCACGTCGAAACTCTTCTCACGTTATGTTTGTTGTAAGATATGGGTCGGCAACCTTTTGTTGTAAAAGGACCAAATATTTAACGTGGGGTTTAGCGCGGGCCGCACTTGAGCCACATGTCATTACAGTATACCTACAATATTTGTGTACAAATATTTTTGTTTTAAAAATATATGGATATTTTTACAAAATTTATTGTAGTTAATAAAATCAATGAGATTTTTGAGTTTTTTATAAATATTAGCTTGCATTTTTTTAAGTAAATGTAAATACGATAACCGAGAACACTGTTTGTTTTTTCGATAATTCAGAATTTTAAAAGTTCGCTCACAAATATATGAACTACCAAACATAGTATTATTTGCTGACCAAACATATTGATGTTTTCAGAAGGGAAACCCCCATAGATATTCAATAAGTTAGTTTTTTCCTTAAAAGCCATTTTAATTTTTCAATTTGGGAGGCGTGAATGGGTACCGCCGCCCCGGGAACCATTATTGGATAACCAACACCTCTGCCATAGGTCACCCCGAGTGGTTCGTTAAGTTTGGTGATTTAGCAGGGGTACCCGGGTTCATGGGGTGATGTTTGTCTAGGTCTTGAAGGGTCTCTAGGTCCCAGATTCCTACGCAACCCCTTAAACCCTTTTCCTTCCCAGAACGCTCCTCTCCTTCCTTTCCTTAAAAAAACCCTCCACACAGCATCCCCAAAGATGAAATAGGCTCCGAGGGAAATCATTTTCCTCAGGGCCTCCTGTGTGGAGCTCATGCAAAAAAAAAGTGTGGTATCCCTTTTCAAATCGCTTGATACATTACCGACATCCACTATGAAGCCATCTTACGTGAGTTCTTTTTGATATCAGCAATACTGTTTTCAAACTTAGTTTGAAGTTATAATGCACTTTCCATTTTAGTATTTCGCTAAACAAAGTTAATCCCAACTTCTTCTCCCGCTTTCTTGCAATTTGAAAAACGAGTTTCCTTTCGATCGTCCGTCACGTGCGTTGCGGCGAGAATCTTGTGGGCCGCACCAAGACGACCTGCGGGCCGCTGGTTGCCGGCCCATGTAAGGTAAAGCCGTATCAGATCTCTAACACGCTATCGGAGTCAGCCCCATCACTAGTAGGACACCTGTCGATATTTTTTATAATAATCTAAAAATCTCGAAATAAATTCCAGAAGCCGTGAGGGTGAAACCGTTAAAGAATTTCAGAAAATAATGATGAAATGTGAAAAACAGAAGGTTCTAGTTCTACGGAAGGTTCTAGTTCTATGGAAGGTTCTAGTTCTATGGAAGGTTCTAGTTCTATGGAAGGTTCTAGCCATTACCTAATTTTTATTTGTTTCTGAAATACTGGGAAGATCCAAACGCATCACAGAACTACCAGTATTATTAGGGTCGAAGGGGCATAGTTTAATAAGTTATGGTATCCAGCACTGGACGCCTACACCAAAACTAACCGCCTAAACCTACATTTATTAAAATAATTATTATACTGAAAATCCTTTCGGCCACGACATGATACACTGATGTTGGACACTGAAACGCTGTCCGAATTGTTAACTAAATATGGAGGAATACACGGTATAATAAACCAAAAATTAATCACGATAACTTAATATTTATCATGGTTCATCTTTTTGATGAGATAACCAATTAACAGAGATAAAATCATTAACCTTATTGGATTACGTCAAACAATTACTAATAATTTAACCAAATCCTTAGGCAAAGATTTAACCTTCCTCATAACTCTTTGACAAACCAAAACTTGCCATATATCAAAATAATCAAATCGGGAGAAACAAGTGAAAATCTTTCTACTTACCTCTTACCACTCAACGGATAAACAGAAAGAAGTGCGTTCTGGGCGTGTTTGCGTGACGAATAATTTAAATTTTATTCTGCTCGGTGAAAAAATTAATTTCATCCAACATTTTCAAATTTCAAATTTGTTTCTTGAACATATTATATATAGATACGTTTTTAGATTTTCACGGCAAAAATCATTTTCGTTATTTGTTATTGGGGTGTTCTGCCGTGTTGGGCTACCTCCTTCTTTAGCCAACCAACGTTTCGGAAAGCGTTGACTAAAGAAGGAGGTAGCGCCACACGGCATAATACCCCCAAAATAAATAACTAAAATATTATATACATACTATTTGGTCTATCCAGCGCATATGATTCTTTAAAAAAAAGGAATAATAAAATTAGTTCATATGAAGCAGTTACTTTGTGATGTGACATTATAATTTAAAATAAAACAATTACTTTGTAAACACCACTTTTATTTTTTATACTTTATGCCGACCGGGTTTCAGTAGTAGAAGGCAGTATAATACTCTACTGCCCTGAAGAAGCTACGGTTGTAGCGAAACCCTGTCGGCATAAAGTATAAAAAATAAAAGTTTTTTAGGGGTATGTAGGGACTTTTCAAGGAAAGGAAGGAGAAGAAGTTCTGGAACGGAAAAGGTACGAGGGGTGGGTAAGAGTTTGTAAAACAAACAATGTCTCCAGGACTGATGGATTTCACTGATGTGCAAGGTAGAGAGAGTCCGGCTGAAGAGGTCAAAAGGTCTCCCTCCACCATTCTCTCCCGATCCAGCCCGCCACGCAATATATGAACCCTGGAACCTCTGCTAAGTCACCAAACGCTAATTTTACCTAGGGCTACGTCATATTTGGGGATGTTGGTGGAGGGTGATCCCTCTCCCGAATTAAAGGAATAACACATATATGAAGACATTGCAAAGATAACTTCCTCTTTGAAGGTGTTTGGTGCATCCATTTTTTCTCACTTCAATGAGTTTTAAATTCAGTGTTTCTTATCCTGTCACAAGTGGTCAGTGGGGTGGTCGCGGTGTGAACCAAACGACAGCTGTTTCGAGGTGGTTAGTATTCAGTTCACCATGCCACTTAGCTTGACAAAGCCAGGCAACGGCCACCAGTTAGGGATTAATGGAGAGATAATTGAGTAAGGGGGAAGGGGAGGGGGTGCCAATAAGAGGGTTGGGAGAGGGGGGTTGGGGCGTGATTCACAAGCCTCCACATTGTTCCTGAAACTATCGTGAATTAGATTTTAAAGGATACCAGTCGTGGTTTTAATAGAATTGATTATCCGGGTTAGATTTTTAAGGTTTCTGGAACCTGAAAAAAACTTTCATTTTTACATAAAATCACTAGTTTTTTAGTGTAGTATTGTAGTGCCTAGGAATATGTATGTAGTTTCAATATCTTTCAACCGATGTTTTATTGTACGTAGTTATATATAGTTTTGAAGTGTCTCAACATTTGTCAGTAAAGTTGTATATAGGAGAGAGTTAACAGTCGCCCGTTCGTGTATAATACCCGAATGGTTACAAAAATTGCCGATGTTACCCGATCGATAGATGGGCTTCTTCAGTGAAGAGTTAGATAATAATCATTGTAAACAAGACGATAAGTAAACACAACCCGCAACCTGACAAATCATTTGAGAAGTAATCAGGGAATTGTTTCCTCGGCTGGCTAAGTCCTCCATCACGACAGAAACACATTTTCCGCTAGTAGGAGATTTTCAAATAATATTTTCAGGTTATTAGTATCGTATTACGTTTGTCCTTAAAAAAAGATCATCAGAAAAACCACAGTACACCACAAGTATCATGATTTTTTTTTTTAATAATATTTTGCTGATTGTTCAAAGAATTTAGTCTAAAGTACGAAGGTATGTGTTGAAAGAGTTTTTTTAAGATACCGCTCTTCCAGAAATTGAATACCGTTAAGAAATATAAATCTTTGATTCTGGACCATTAGGTTACAGGTTCAAATCGAGTCTAGACAGCTTCCGTGGCCAAGGGGTAAGGTTATTGACTAAGATTCCGGAGGTCGCGGGTGAGAATCTCGGCGTGCGCAAGTAAATTTCATTTAATGAAATTATATTATATCACATTTAATTCATATAATATAATACAAACATAGTATTCATACTTGCGGCATATTCCAGAGTTTTAGATACTCTCAGTATCGTATTGGTGAAAGACTACCATCCAGAATTGAAAATTTGCTTGAAATACCTTTTAGGGTGTTTGGTGATCTGAATAGCCAGGTTCTCATCTTTCCAATCTCATTACTATCAACCTCACAACATACCTAAAAAGGGGAAGTCACAGTCTCACTGGTTCCAGTAAGCAATGATCAGTTGGGACTCTTGAAAATTAAAAAGACAGTGGCATATATTCACTTTATAATATTTAAGTAGGTTCATTCATACCTACGCATTACTGTCAGTGATGCCCTGGTGAGAGACAATGCTTGAAATGGCACCAATTTTTAGTTAGATACTAGATCTAAATTTCCAAGTACTATCCAACTTTTCTTCTCCTATTCTACATCTCTATAAAACTGTGTACCTTTTAAAGATGTCTCATATGTCTATATATTACTTTTAGTTATTTTATTTGTTGCTTTTAACTTTGTGTTTTACTTTTTCTTAAAATTTTATACTTTGTTCTCTATACTTTATATTTTATAGTTTACTTTTACATGATAATTATGTAAGTATTGTTTGTTGTACTATTTATAAGTTAACTATGTTAATGGCACATGTTGTGCCGTATATGTCGAAATAAATAAATCTGGGTTCTATTCTCACTTTTGTAGATTCATAATATTCCATGAATTGCGAATTTTATGGTCCCAACGAAATGTCGGCAAGGCGTTTGGAAGAAAGGTTTTGAGAAAAGGCAATCAAATCTTTTATAAACACCATTTTCTGCGTACCATTTATTAGAGAAACAAAACATTTTTTCAATTCAAGTTTTCATTTTAAAACGTTTCTGAAAACAGCTTTTCTTATTTTAATTAATTCACACCCATTTACCACTTCTGATTCAACGAATTTTAAGTCTATTGAGTAGTTATATTTCACGAAAAGTCTCAGCTGTAAAAAATAGGATAATATTGTTATTGAAAAGTTTTCAGTTTGAAAACCAAATGATTTCCATTTAATTTTTGCACTTGGAATGAAAAGCAGTTTTTTTTTTAAATTTCAAATAATGAGAAGAAACTTGAAAAAACACCAAAATCGAAACTTTTTTAACAGTCGAATGAATAACTCCAAAGTATTACTTAGATATTAATTTGAAAAGCGAGAAAGAAATTCGAAAGGACATTGTTGTAATGACGGTTTCCGTAAAAATGCCAGTTATAATTATTGCCCAGAATTCAATGAAGTGATGATGTCACGCATTGTCAAGCGTTTATTGAAAATTATAAAACATCGCCAGTATTGTTCGTAACTTGGCTTTGTATAATACAAGAAATGATATATACATATTACACTATAGATTATTTTTTTATTTTAATTTTTATTTATTATTGAATATATAAAATAAATAAAAATTAAAATGGAGTTCTACAAATTAAACTTGATAACAATAAATATAGATTATTCGTTATTGGAATTGAAGTGATAATAAATAATACGCTCTGTATTGTCCTGGCAATATACCACTTTATTGAACTGATAAATACAAAAATAATGCTGACAGCTTTAACACTTTACTTCCTATAAATTACAGTGATACCAACAGAATGTTATTTCATTTCCATATAAAAGACAACAGAAATGATGGATTTATTAGTTATTGTTTTTGGTTTTTAAAGCCATCGGTGTGGGTGGTTTGGTATATTTATGCCATCTATGGAATGATTCTTTTATTACAGCCAAGGGCTTTCAATCCCGGGATTTTTTTCAAAATTTTATTTTTCAACCTCGTTGCTGGAACCGGCATTTTTAATTTTTAAATTTATAAAAAAATGGCAGTTGTAAAAAATGCACAATTTTTATTTTTCAGGTAGTTATACTCTAATTTTGTTTCCTAGAAGAGTTGAAGTGTTTATTTATGATAATTGAAAATGCTGTCGTAAGTAAATTTGATGACATTGCTGTCGTGATAAAAAATGCCATACTTCATCTGGTTTGCATAAAAAGTTCGATTTAAGCGGCTATCATCCCACATCTCAAGACATCGTAGCATTTTTCTGGACCTACTCCACGCTGCGTTTCGATTGTTTTATTATTGACCGTTATCGGATTCAGCCCATTAATGCCATTTCAAACTGGCGCAGTTATTCCTTAAACTATGATTTATATACACACCATTTACCATTTGCGGGGGGGGGGGGGGGGGGGGGGATTTCAATTAAATTGTATGGATTAAACGGAAATACAACGTCTCCATCTAACCGGCGAACATATCTTCACCTCACAACCCCGTATAAAATTTGCAACAACGTTATTCACTGTCCTGACTTGATAAACTATTTAAACACAATTACCGCAGAGACAAACACATACATCTATAGGATTTAACCTGCGAGAGAATAAGATAGTGTAATCGGTGTCCTCTTTGTGCATTGCTTCGTAGCCTCCCCATTCTTGTCTACTTTAATTTTCTGAAGGTTTCACTTCTACCGCGAGTGAATTGCACACTCTGTATTTTTTTAGGAGACTCTTCTATAAATAATTTTTTTTTTGAAAACCTATATTTAATTAAACGTACTTACTACAAATCAACTGTCAACTGGCAAATTGACAGTCTGTAAAAACAATGTTGCCAGTTTAAAAACCAAAGCTCTAAAAAAAACAATTTGTCGAAAATTGGACTTCACGATTGCGCTTCTTTCGAGCTAGCCGTGGCGCTCATATGCCCTAAATCATATTTAAACAATAACGGCATAAAATTATCTAAGTAAAACCAATATCATAGACTTTAACATAAGATTAATGTGTTTTTTTTTTCATTTTGAATTTGTATACTTACCTTAAAAAAACACCCTTTACGTTGCTCATTTCTATCATTTTCCTGTGCGCAAAATAATTTTCTTATTTATATATTTTTTCTCCCGTTTAAACGTTTAAATATGTATACTTTTAATAAATAAATAAAATAAAATGTTTAATTATCCGCTTTACAAGTCAATACATGAGAAAGAGTTATGATGCAGGCCAATTTTCCATTTATTGTTTTATATAGTCTTGTTATAATGACTGAATCAGTATTTTCCCCTTAAAAAAATACTACTTGGTATTAAAACGATATTATTAAAATTACATGGATTAATTTACCCTCGTAATTGTCAAGCGGTTTGTAGGGAAGCCCGATCAGATTTCCCGACGTTAAGTGGTACCCCGTCCCGAGAGGATCGGGTGTCGATAGTGTCGCTTTAACACCCAACCAATCTACTTGCCTTAATCAGATTTTTGGCCTTTAGCTCTCATGGCTTTATTCTTCACAGAGTGTCACACATACCTTCCCAGGGGGCCAAAAGACGAAAAACCTAACCTAACCTAACCTAGCCTAATGAAACGTTTTTAAAGACTGAAGATTTTTTTATATTTACTTGTCGATCTGTACATCATACTTTTTTGCTTGGTTAGGTAAGGACATTACTTAGCAACAACTAAAATAATTCGGCAGATGTCTAAAGGGACGTATTGCATATGTACAATATGCATAACTATTGCACCTCGTGCCAGAGTGGTACATAAAAAATAATAGTGGAAGATATTAATATTCATAATCTAAAAGCTGCTTAACATGGTTTTAGCCATGTTTAGTGTCTCTCTCTGGTTTCAATCCTGGGATTTGTTTGCAGCAATTTCCTCTACTTTTCTCTTCCATTCTTCCCTGTCTTGTGCGGCTCTTTTGAAGTCTGCATATGATGAGCAGCGCACGTCCACCAGCAGGTCCTCCAGGTACTCTCGGCGTGGGCGTCCCCTAGAGTTTGTCCCCTCGGTCATTCCCTCCATTATGGCATGCAAGAGGACTTCTTGTCGTATTACATGACTGATCTATCTTGTACGCCTTTCGGACAATGTCCTGAGCAGGTACCTTCCTCCTTCGAATCTTTGAAGAACCTCCTCATTTTTAATGTGGTCTCTCCAGGAAATTCCTAATAGTCTTCTATAGGACCACATCTCAAAAGCCTCTAGTCTCCGTTTATCTCCGTGTTTAGTAAGGTGTTCATTTTGCGTACTTTTTGGATTTTTATTTTTAACACTAGCTCCACAGAGGAGGCCCCTAGGAAATTAATTGAAGATGCTGTATGGAGGGTCTTTCTATGGAAAGGAAGAAGAAGAAGTTCTGAGACATAAAAAGAGTAGGAATCTGGAATTCAATGTGTCCAGGAAACAATACATGAAACCATTTTTTCCCACTGTGGTGCAAGGCTATGGGACGGCTGGAGAGGTCTGAGTTAGGTCTCTCTCAGCCAGTCTATCCTGATCCGGCTCGCCACACACCCGCCATAGGTGGGTAGACGCATTCGCCGTCAAAACCTAGACAAATCTCACCGCCTTAACCCTTTAATGCTCCCGGACAACCGCCTGAACCCTTTAATTCTAACCCGGACAGCAAAATCGGAAGCATAAAAAAAATCTTTTACTAAATAAACAAATAAGTAAAAAAATCATTTAAAAAAACGCACGTGTTTGAATTAATTTGTGAACACCGATAGTGGTTTAAAAGGAATCCATAAAGCTTGAAACAAAATCAGTACATAATTCCATCGTATTTTTAACAAAAGAGTATCATGTTGTTTTTTTATTACTGACTGATCTAAGGCTTATTGTAAGGGCCAGTTACCATTGAATTATTTAAAAAGATGTCAAGTGGGGACTCAAGCATTCTAATTCGAAATTGACTCTGAATTTTCAAAGCAAATAATACGAATTCAATAAATCAAACGATCATCCACTCATGATAAAACTCTTTTTACGTCTCAAGATTAAATATATTTTTCGTATTAAATTTGAACAGTTCACATTTCTCGGTTCAAAGGATTTAAAATATGTCTCAATTACATTCCAAGGCATGCTTAAAATTTACTTATTTTAAACATGGATTGCATACCTTAACCTACATGTCACGTTTTCTACATTCTAGAACTGTGAATTGACGTTATCGCGGGTGTCAAGTTAATTTAGATCTTTTTTTGTATTTCTTGGGCATTAATTATGTAAAAATTTCTAGACATTTTGTTTTGAAGAGTTTTAATTTCCAATGTACATTTGTTACTTAAATTTTAAATTTTTCTGCGACCGGTTTCGACACATCCGTGTCATTCACGAGCAAACTTAAAACTAACTTAAAAAATCTATACAAGTACAAAAATTAATTAGGTGGGGGTAGTGGGAGGGGAGATTTTGGAGGAGTGGGGGAAAGGTGGGAGGAGTCAACATTACTTGGAAACATCGTAAGTAAAGGTGATTTACATGGGGCTATTATTTTATTTACCAAATTAATTTTAGATTTAATTTTTTTGTTAATTTCTAAAGTTTCTAAAGCGCACAAATTAAAATATAAATTTACATTGCAATGTTTAAACTAAGTGTTTTCTTTTTTAAAGCTATGACCTGACTATATTAGATGGTTAGCAAACTCGGAGTAGTTATTATTTCGTAAACAAAGTTCATGTTCCCTGATTCTAGTTTTAAAATTTCTAGTAGTCATCCCTACATACTGTGCGTCACAATCGTTACATTCTAAAGTGTATATCCCGTTTTTTCCCATTTATTTGAAACATCCTTGTTATTAATCAATTTATTTTATTTTAGAATTAGTATAGAAAGCTGGAGAGCTTAGTTTTAAGTTTGCTCGTGAATGACACGGATGTGTCGAAACCGGTCGCAAAAAATTTGAAATTTAAGTAACAAATGTACATTGGAAATTAAAACTGCTCAAAACAAAATAATTTAGATCTGCCTGTTGCTAAAGGATGCGGAAGCTATATTAGGATGCAATTACATAAATAGATTTGATATCCAAACAGATAAGCGTTTATTAACACTCATATTTACAAAAGCGATGTTATCAGAAAAGGTTGGAAACACGGAGGTTAGTATGTATGTAGATTGTAGGTCCTACGCAATGCGAGAAATTTCAGAGACACTCGGGTTCTAAGAGTACTATAAAAGGCTTTGGTTAGGAGTAGGCTTGAGAGTTGATCAATGGTTTGGAACCCGCACCCAGTGAAGTATTCCCTCATGTTGGAAAAGGTTCATAAGAAATTTCTAAGATTTCTTTATCTGAGTGAGTTTGGCTACTGCCCGCGGCTCTATCCCACCGACTTTCTCTTGGGAATGCTATGTATGGTATGAACCATCTACGGGTCAGAAGGGATGTGCTCATTGGATCACATTTCTTCAGATTGATTCGAGGATGATTCGAAAACTTGACTATCAAGGAGAGCATTAGTTTCTATGTTACCGATGGTTATCTCCGTCACCGACAGCATAGATCGTTTTATCTCCCGGTTTGCAGAACTAACTTGCAATGGTTATGCCAATCTCTGTTTGTTATTAAATAAATGTTAATTTTGTCGTAGCAATTGCTTTGACGGCCTCCGTGATCGAGGGGTAAGGCTTTATTTGATTAATTGGTATTATTTCAAAACGTACTCATTTAAAAATAATATGTAGTATATTTGCGGCACGTTCCAGAGTGGAAAATACTTTGAGTATATGTCCCCTAGTATAAGACTACCATTTAGAATTGAAACGTTGCTTGAAATGGGTTTAGCGGTGTTTGGTGACTAGATCAGAATAGCCAGGTACTCCCCCACCTTCCTGTTCCTAATTCATCAGGATCCCCTCCCCACTACCTTCAGCCTCAAAACATACCCCAATTGGGGATGCCATAGTCTCACTGGCTCCAAACGGTTGGGAGCAGTTGAGACGTTTGCTCAGTATAAATACAAAAAAAACTATATGAAAATTTGCCAGTATTTAAAATCAAATTACGAGTAGTTCCTGCAATGTCATTGTGTACTGTATTTGATCTGTTCTGCTGTTTGATATTTTGAGTCCATCATTGTGACGATTACTGCTGAAGTTTTCAGCCAATGTTTTAGTTTAACCGATAAAGTGTGGACAAATTAATACCTTTTTATTAGTGAGGTTTTCCTTGTGCTCCTGCACATACTCCTTTTTGAGAGGCTCTGTCTGCAAGTCTGGGAGTGAGTGACTAATCCTGATGGCTGTCTGGCGAGAGAGCGAGTCACACTGGCTGTCTTCTGAGGACCTTCGTGACCTGGAAAAGACATTTAATAAGTATATCAAACCTAAAAATGCAAGGTGGATGTAAGCGTTATGGATAAGGAAAGGGACACAGGACACAGGGTGGTTTGGGCATGTACAACAGATAAAGAAAGAAAGGAGTGAAAGGAAAATATATTTATGACTTATGACATGGAATAAAATAGCAACACAAGTCAAGGATACCTGAGGACGACATTGCAGAATCAAGTCTCGTTACCGGATGTTATACTATAGTAACCAGTATCTGTAGATATCGCTCTTTTAAATGAAAGCAATACTGAATATAATTCTTAATTAATTTCAATTTTGAATTAATAATTCGTTTATTGATTTCTAATTGTTCAAGTAAATTTGATGTAAGACCCTTTCCTTCTATATATTTGTAGCCGAGGAACGAACAACCATAAAATATTATTCAAATCCGATTTTATACACTGGCATCCCCGGCCACCGTTCTACGGACGAGTGCATGATAATGAAAAATGATTCCGGTGTTAGCGTTCGTTCCGTCCGCTTGTTTTTCCTCTAAGCGAGATAATTATAAAATCTGTACTAAATTATTGTAACACAAAGTTTCAATGTCAATATATTTGACACGCTTTAAATGAAGAGTTATTATTGAAAACCTCCACAACACACGCATCCATTTTACAGACGTGGCAAGGCTTGTAAACTGTCAAACCCTCCGGATAAAATATCTAAACGTAACCAATATTGCCTTTTTCTTATTCTGTAAGTACAAAAAAGAAAGTCAATCCACATAAGAATTCTCTACCAACCGTGAAATGTGAAACTACCTTCAAAGTTAGCCAATCTTGAGATTTGCAGTCAGCCAACGTAAGCGAGATTCTCCGATGCAGACTTTTCTAAAGGTTCAAGTTAAACACGCCTGTAATGGATTCAGCAAAACTTCCACTCGGAGTACCTACTCCCTACTCACTACTAGCTACTACACAGCACTACTGAAGCGAGAGGAGAATTCGAAGATCAAATTGAATTTTATCGGAATGTCGACATAGACGTCACGATGTAAAAGTTCGATATGGCGAACTTGATTTTATTCATGCTTTGTACTGGAATATGTCACGAGAAGTACTGTCGATTCCGCTTAATTGGGACACATTGATCCCACAAATGTTGTCTCTAATAAGCGGCTGTCCCAAATAAGCGAAGTAGATTAAATTTATTTATTACATTACATAAGATACATTTATACAGCAAAAATAACATAATAATAATATTTCAAAATAACTGTAAATATTAAAATGTGAACATTAATATATGTTGATCTTTTTTAGACATTTTTTATTCATTAAAAATAATATACATAGCATATTTGCGGCACGTTACAGAGAGGAAGATACTCTCAGAATCGCCCTGTTGTAAACATTGAAACGAAAAACAGTGAAGAATTGAAATGTTCCTTGAAATGGCTTTAAACGTGTTTGGTGATCAGATATGAACAGCCAGATATATCCCCACATTTATTTTCCCATCTCCTTCCCCTCCCCGCTACCCTCAGCCTTACAACATACCTCAATTGGGGATGACTTAGTCTTACTGACTCCAGATGGGAACAGTTGGGACTTTTCGGCGGATTTACATTAAATTTTTAAAAATTAATAAGGATTGGTTTTGAATTTAAGTATCATTTCAATATCAGAAATGATTGTGTCAGTTGTGATTATCAGGCAAGCGATAAAGTACCCACCTATAAAATAATATTTTAACATAAAAATATTTTAATTGCCATTTTCAGAATTCTAACTAGGGTATCAAAAATTAAGACTATCCTATGGTTTTTCACCGGACTGTGCTAATAATTATAAAATAGCACATTCTATAATTTTACGTATTATGCATCCTTTGACTGAGTTTTTGCTTACGTTTTATTTTTGAACAAACTAAAAAATTCCCAAGAAATTCCCAGTTTGTTCTGTAATTTTATGCAATCTCTAGTGAATTTCCAGGTAAGTATGGTCCTGTATATATTTTCTGCCCGTACAGTATATTTTTATAGCTGCATCGCGTTCATTGGTCTAATCATTGCACATATAGTTTCGTTTCGGTGATCGATGAACCGGAGGATGCAATGTTTAGCCATAAGTTGTTGTAGTGGTGTGTCTTTTTTTTTTCTTACATTATCTCCACACAGGAGGCCCTGAGGAAAATAATTTCCCTCATTGCCTATGTCATCTTTGAGGATGCTGTGTGGAGGGTCTTTTTGAGGAAAGGAAGGAGGGAACAAGGGTCTTGAAGAGACCCATGTTGTGGGAGGGAGGAAACACAGAGGCTGGTAAATCGTTCCATATCCGAGCTGTTGGACTCAAGAACGAGTCGTAAAAACGACCCGTTCTCATGTGACTAATGTCAACCGTGTACAAATGTTGGGCGCGTGTTTGGCGTGTTTCCCGACTATGCACCGGTGCCGAGGGGATCAACGACGCTAGTTCCTCGGAGCATTTTCCATTGTAATACCGGTAGAACAAGGACAGCATTCCCACCTGACGCCTGTGCTCTAAAGATTGTAATCTGTCGGTTAAGATGGGAGAATCTATCAAACGGACCGCCCGTTTCTGCACGAGTCAAGGGGTCTAGTTTGTAGTTAGAAGTAAGATTGTATAAACGCATTATAAATTTGTACAGCGCCCTTGAGGTGATTTTTCACAAAAACGTCGCTATACAAGACATCCAAATATTATAATTATTGTGAGATTTGAGATTTCGTAACTGAATTGTTCAAATTTTAGTGAGAAAATCTGTTTAGCTATTATTTAATTTCAAAAAAATATTTGACTGAATAATCATTACAAGTTTTCATTTTGGGGCTAACACTAAAATAATAACGTAGTTATAATGGAAATAGTTTGGGAAAAAGGTTGAGGTAAAGGAACTGTTCACCATAAGAAAACCTTTATTCAGATTTCATCATTTATAAAAATATCTCAAAAAAGCCCCGAAGGTAGCATTTTTCTGGAAAATAAGGTGTTAGAAGGGTTTAAAAACTAGTCATGAAAATGTCAAGTTATTCAATGCATATTATAAATAACTAGTACCTACTGTCTAACTAATAAAAAATCTAAAAGTTTCCATTCGTTCGATTAAATTCAATTAATTATCTTAAAGTGGTGTAATTAGTTATCCCGTAGTTCATTCTATTATTTATTTATGAGTGTAAAAGGTAATAAATTGTATAAAATTATTGTTGTTTATGTATCGTACTTTATTATATTTATATTTCATAATATATCTAAGGAATGCGGCAGGACATAATATTGATTTAGCGGTGAGGAGTGTGGCTGTTAATTTTGTTAGGTGAGGAGTGTGGCTGTTAATTTTTTTTAAAATAATAAATTTAATAATTGCTTAGGTAAATAATACTCATATGCAGAAGTAGAAGATATTTTTCATAGCACCGGAAGAACTTAGGTATATAAAAGCATTTAGATATTTTTTGAAAACAGTTCATTTTTTCTTTCCAAATGGCTTATTGTAAATTTTAGTCAATTTAAATACACTTTTTTTAATTTTTATATTTGTTTATTTATTTTAGGTAAATCAACAGCTTATTTATATCTATTATAATAAATATAATAATACAAATTACGTCTGTAATTTTTTTGCACATATCTGAAAAAAATGAAAAATAAAATGAATATTAGTAAGTACACATACGTGTAATTGTTTTGTTATCCATTTATTTGTAAAAATGTTTCTTTCTATATTTAAAGGCACTTGTACCATAAATAAATAAATAATATTAAATTGTTGACATAAAAAATATTGACTTGTTTATGGTGGGATGATTCTGCGTGTAGAGTTTATTTTTGGTAATTTTGAGATTAGTGTAAAACGTGTATATTTATAGGTTTTTGAGGTAACAATGTTGTATGTTTTTAAATAGAGTTAAAAAATAGTAAAACTTTACGTGTCTTTTATGTAAGATAACTCTGGTCTGGAGCTCCAAAATACCTGAAAAATACCCTCGACTCTGTGCAGAAACGGGCGGTCCGTTTGATTTCTCCCATCTTCAGACGGATTGCAATCTTTAGAGCACAGGTGTTGGGTGGGAATTATATCCTTGTTCCACCGGTATTTCGATGGAATATGCTCCGAGGAACTAGCATCATTGATCCCTTCGGCACCGGTGCATAATCGGGAAACACGCCAAACGCGTGCCCAACATATATACACGGTTGAAATTTGTCACATGAGAACGGGTCGCTTCTTCGACTCGTTCTTATGTTCAACAGCTCGGCTGTGGAACGATTTGCCGGCTTCTCTGTTTCCTCCTTCCTACAACATGGGTCTCTTCCAGACCAATGTTCATTCCTCCCTCTCCTCAAAAAAAACCCTCCACACAGCATCTCAGATGACAAAGGCCCTGAGGGAAATTATTTTCCTCATGGCCTCCTGTGTGGAGGTTCACAAATCCATCACAAAAGTTAATACAACCAAACACTTAGTATCTACAACTTGTTAATAATTGTTAATTTTAGTGCGTTTTCATATAATTTTGTTAGGAGAATTACATAAACATAAATAGTGGGTTTATCAACTCCACTAGTACTAGAGCTTGCCTTTTAAAGGCAGCTTCATTGATGCTAAATATATCGATAATTGATTATGTTCAACAGCAAGATTTGTTTGTTTTTTAATATTTATTTTATGTATTGCTCTCCCCACCGGCGTGACTATTGGCAAGTTAGTCCAGCAGGCTGGGAGGTAGAATTCTATGCTGTCGGTGACGGAGATAACTATCGGAAATATAGAAATGAATGCTCTCCACGATAGCTGAGTTTTAAAAGCATTCACGAATCACTGAAGAAATGTGTAGCAATGGAACCGATTCTACTTTTTCATTGGCTACTGGAGCGTTCCGCTAAATAATCGATTTCAACCTTGAGTGCTCGGGAATTTTTGTGCGTCCAGTTTGGAAATGTCCCGCCCTCTTTCAAAAAATCATGTATCTGAATTTTAATTTGGTGACATATTGGGCGTTTAGTGTTGTTAAAAGCCATTGGATGCACCTAAATTTAACCGTTTATCTCTTATTTTTAGGATTTAAAAAAAAGGTAAATTTGCCGTACTTAGCACTACTTATTCGGAGAATATTAAATATTACGAGGTCTATTTGTAGACCGTAACTTGGCCCTAAATGATGACCAGAGATATTAATTTATATTGAACATCATGCATTTTGTTATGTGAATACGTGATCAATGATTAGTAAGAAATAATATTTCAAAAGTTTCGGTTTGCGAAATGTCAATAACAAATAATTAAGAACAGATTCCAGACATCTCTTGTTACAAGGTACTCTACTAAGTTATCTTTGTGATTAATCGAAGTATGAAATGCTCGAGAACTTTTGAAATAATTACAGTAATTTTTTTTTAATATCTCTTTTGGCCACATTTTGGCCGGCGAACGCTCGAGGCTGATTCCAAATTGGCCAAAATGTGGCTGAAAATGCTTCAGTGATTATATACTACGTGAAACTTATACTCTTTGAACCGCCCCAGAGTTGTAATGATCATCGTAACTGTCAGTTAAAAAGTAGATATATTGTACAAAAACTATATATCAATCAAGTATACTCGAATTCAAATAATCTCTCTTTTAATTCCTACTTAAGCTTCTGGTTATTGGTCATGTAATAATAAAATTCTAAAATAAATTTACAGTTTAAAGCAAAAAATAAAGAATACAATACTAGAAGTGCCTTCCAAACGAATCGAATAGAAACAAATGTTGCGCTCACTTAGTAACTTTTGGTTCTAGACCATTCAGCATGCGGTCTGTCCCTCTTACACTTGCCTGAAATTGTATATCGCCATCCCATTTGAATTGAATTGAAGATCATTCAGTGGTTGATTGGGTCCTCCATCACGACTCAAGCAACATTTTCGGCTTACTGTGGTGGTAGTAAGAGATTTAGAAATATTGTTGGGTTATTCGTAACCCGGGAATGTTTGTGTTTCTTTAAAAAAAAATGAAACACAGTTTTTTATGGAAATATAGGCCTATGTTATATCATAAATCACGGAAAACGCCCTCAAGGCACTTCTTGTGTTTTCTTTAATCTATGGCTTATAGTCACTTGTTGATCTAAAACTCACGGACATCAATGGAGAAGAGCAACGCGTGACAGGTCCCAGTGGAAAATGTAAGAGGAGGCCTATGCCAAGAGGCAAACTGAGCTTCGGGATATATTATAACAAACAAGCACATGTCTAGTATTCATACCTAACAGAAGTCCTGAATAAAAGGCCTTGTTATTATTATTATTATAGTCACTTGTTGGTCATCCCATCCCATCCGAAGTATATTATTTTATATATTATAAAAACAAAGGTGTGTTTGTTTGTTTGTCGTTCTTTCACGTAGCAACGGAGTGACTGATCGCCGTGATTTTTTGCATAGGGATACTTGGAGAACTAGGAAGTGGCTACTTTTCATCCCGGAAAACCGCGGTAAAATTCTTTGTAAGGTGATTTCTCCCTGATGCCAAGTGAGTAAAATCTTGTAGTAACATAAAGCTTGTTAAATGAATGAGTTATTATTGTGATTTAGTGTCCCATTAGTTTATTTCTTAAATTTTGAAATAAATGTTATTTAAAGATTAAACACTCTGGTTTAGCATTATTATTTAACACAATCATCTTACAATGGTACGTAATCCCACCTCTAACTGCTTATTTTAACTTTAGAAATTTTAAAAAATTAAAGTATCTACATTTGGTGATGAGTCAAGCGCAATTATTATTTAAATGTACATTATGCCATATTACTTGATCCATTTTGCAGTTCGCCCAAAGTAACTAAACACGTTTCATTATATATGTTGGTCTTTGATTGGTTGTATTTTTTCGTGGTGATCGCAAAACGTTTGACTGAACTGACGAACGCGCATACACATGTTCAAGTATACCGACATGACCCTTGAAGGTCGATCAAGTCGGCAGAATCGAAAATAGATTGTGTCTTCAAGCACACTATTATCATGCAAATATCGACATCCACACATCACGATCAAGTTTTCTTGATCTAGCTTCAAGCCTCATACAAATACGACTGTACACTTAATCATGGGAGTGGGTAGCCACTATGGACAAACTGCAATTGGATCAAGCCTAAAATCTCATGAAAATTGGACGGTAAACTTGATTTTGTGTGTGTAGTCACTATGGACAAACTGACTGTAATTGGATCAAGAGTCTCTTGCAAATTTGACGGTAAACTTGACCGCGTTGAAAAGAGATGCACAGTCAAGAAGAAGATAAACGCCAATCTCAAAAAGTTTACCTAGGGTTTTTTCGGCATCTACTATGAAATCTCTGATAATGTAAACATAATTTAAATTGTTACGTTTTCAAACCCAGTGATTGAGATTACTTGAAGCATGTTCGGAAAAACTCCAATAAAGATCAGGTTCATCGAGATTACAAGTTGTTGTTATTTACTTTATCGTATAATTTACAGCGAATATCTAACTGGACCAGACGTGCACCCTATTGGAAGCTCTGATAAATTCTGAAGCCAGAAAACCCTATACTGCGGGAGCCCAGCTGTCTCAAATCGTGTATCATCAGTTATTTTCGCAAGCGTTCGTGCATTAGACACGAACGATGAGAGTCGACACTATTCTAAGGTGCTACTTACTGACTTTGGTTGTGACATCTGTTGAAGAATGCTTAAACTACGTGTATAATCCTCATAATATGAGTAAAATGCAATATTTACCTTCCTTTAATCCACTTCCATGTATTGGCACAATGGTATCCAACTGCAGCCAGCAGAACTAGGGCCATCGCAACCAGCGATAGCCCTCCCGCAGTCTGGTATACAATCCAACCGTACCACTCGCCTGCAACAAGGAAATACATACTTATTTTCTGGAAATTAACAAACGAAAACTTTAAAAAGCACGTGGAATAAAACATATCATATATTTACAGGCAAACATTGTCGAAAGAACTGTTAGAGCTTTTCAAAATTTCGTTTCTGCATTGTGTTCAAGAAATGTGGTATTGTATTGAATTTATTTTAATTTCATTCGAAATTCCGAAAAAAGACCGACTTTCAAATAATCAAGACGAAATTAAAATAAGCCAACAAAACGATTGGTCTTCAGGATCGAATATTTGTTGACTGTTGAACGATTGTACCGATAATCTGGTCAACTTGATTTAAATTAAATGAGAACAAGTCACTTTGTACACACCACTTACATAATCAAAATTAAGAACATGTTTCGATACCAATGGTCTCATTTGGTGAGCAGACGCATCCGCTGCCAAGATCTGGACAAACTGCACCCCCATGAACCCGGCCACCGTTACCAAGTCACTAAACGTAGCGAACCACCTGGGGTGACCCATGACAGAGGTGTTGGTTATCCAAAAAATATAGTAGTAGTTTTTTATACGATCTTTCTCCACAGTTGTCCATAATGGTAAGGATTATTACTTCTATGCTAAATCTACGAGTATTATAGTCATTCTTATAATCCAATTTATCTTCCACTAACCGAGTGAATAATCTTCACAACTCTTATTAATAATAGATGCAAAATTGAAGCAGTAGGTGGGTACTAAAACTACCTAAGTATTTAAAAAAGATAAATCTCTGATAATTAATTGTCGTAATGTATGTAGACTTAATAATCCAGTAACTTAAAAAAACATGCTTTTTCAATAGATTTTTATTTTTTTAAAGTAAAATCTTTCTTAGCACCGTTGTGTTTTGAAAAATCGATGAAACGAAAAATAGTGACGATAAAAAGAGACAAACATATACATCTATATGATTTAGCCTGCGAGAAAATAAGAGTGTATAATCTTTCTCCTCTTGGTGCGGTGCTTTATAGCCTCCCCACTCTTGTCTACTTTAGTTTTAATAATAATAATAATATTTGGACGATTTATATAGCGCCGTTTTTGTGAAAAATCACCTCAAGGGCGCTGTACAAACTTACCATGCATGCCTAAAATCTAGAAAGACTACAAGCTAGACAAACAATTAAAAACAACTTATGGCTAAAAATTGCATACACCGGTTCATTGATCACCGATACGAAAATATATGTACAATATTTTGACCAATGAACGCGATGCTGCCTAAAAATGAATTAATACAGGACCATACTTACCTGGGAGGTCGCTTGAAATTAACACTGTTTATTGTCTATTTAAAGAAATTTAGATAGAGTTCGCACGCAGAGGACATAATTGTGAACACATGTTGTTTAATCCTGAAAATATTTTAATATTAATATGTATTATATTCTTTAATTAGTGTATTTTGGAAAGTAAAAGCAACATTTAATGGTGGGCGGTGCAGTAGTACAAAGATTTGATCTTCCGAGAGACAGATTGATATGTAAGGATTCGAGGTAATTTTAATTCAGTAAGAAAAGTGTGATTAAGACATATCATAGGCAATACAAGTATGATACTCTCAGATAGGTATATTTAAATTAAGTTAAGGGTATGAGAGCCCGAAAAGGTAGGTTTTTAGTTTGGAACTAAACTCTGTTGGGCTTTTTATGCATCTTAATTCCGGAGGGAGTCTATTCCAAGCCTTAGGCCCAGATACTCCGAAAGCACGATCGCCGAACTTAATATTTGGCTTTCGTTTGGGTTCTATTAGTCTGCCTATAGCAGATGAAGTTGCCGATCTAAGGGTTAATTGCCTCGGACCGGTATTTTCCAGGACGCATAATTCAGAGATGTAAGGTGGGGCCATTTCGTTGATTGATTTAAACACCATCCAGCACAATTTGTACTAGATTCTTTCAGGGCACTTGAGCCAGTGAAGGTTACGGAGGTGTTCTGAAATGTGTGAATATTTAGAGACCCCGGTTATGAGCCTTGCCGCTGCATTAAACACGGATTGAAGTTTGTCAGTTTGGTATTTTGGAAGACTAGCGTAGATGCCGTTACAGTAATCAAGCCGTGAGACTACGTAAGAGTTGATTAATAGTTTTGTCGCCTCTGTAGGAAGGTTTCTTCGAACTGACTTGAGTTGTCTTAGGTGAAAAAAGCCGGTGCTTACTGTCCTATTTATTTGACTTTTAAGCAAAAAGTCTGAATCTAAATTAACGCCAAGAAGTTTGACTGTTGTCTTTGGAATAATATCGTTGCCGGAAATGGAAATAGGTGAATTGTCTATGAAATGTTGACGTTTGTTTGTGGCCACCCAGAGAAACTCAGTCTTAGATGGGTTCAGCTTCAGCTTGTTTGAAGACTTCCAAGGAGTTATTGCTTCTAGGCATTCAGCTATGCGGATTTTGAGGCTATTGATTTCGTTTGGAGAGCAGTAAAAATAAACTTGCTGATCGTCAGCGTAGCAGTGGGACAAGATTCCAAATGACTCGATTATGTTGGCGACATCATTTGTAAAAAGGATGAAAAGAAGTGGACCTAAAACGGATCCTTGGGGTACCCCTGAAGAAAGTGTTGCGAAGTCAGAAGTGTTTTCTGAAGGTTTCACTTCAATAGTACACTCTATTTTTTTTTTAAATTTTGTTTTTCGAAGATCTGTATTTCTGTAAGTATTGATTACATATAAAAGTAATGAAAGTTAATTATAGAAAATTTTGCTTTCTATAAAAAAACGACAATTTTTTTGTAGGATGCACTTTTTAAGAGTTACTTAGCGAATACCTAAAATGGTGACACAAATCTTTTCGTACCGAAGAGTTTTTGTTAAAAAACTTGGAATTTAACTACGAACTACGTACATACAACGTAACAAAAACCAGAATTTCATCCTTTTGCAAGGTAACCCCACCAAGGTAACTCTTTTGACGATCCACTGACTGAGTCAATGGACAAAGGATCGGAAATAAAAGTAGGAGATTTAACGACAAATGTACAGACCGGCATTTTTACAGTCGGTATCACTGATTAAGGTTATATTTTTATTTGATGTCTGATACACACTAATAAATTTCGTAAGAATTCAGAAAATTGGTCCCAAACACACAAAATGATACACAATTCTACTAATACCCTCAAATTAAATTCTTAAATTCTGAGATTTTCACATAAGCTTTCCATATGAACATTTTTCATGATCAAGGCAAACAAATGAGATAAACATGAGTTTCAATAATAATTGGTAAACATTTCTTTAGAAAGGTACTGAGTATAAAACCCAAAAAATAATAGAAATATCTTTGTTAAAACTAATTGTTGTCGCTCTGGTTCATCGAAATCTTTTCACAAAAAATAAATTACCCTCACTAAACAAAACAAACAACTTCTAAAAAATACTTGTTCATTATTTTCCAAAAAATAGGGTTAATATTAACAATTTTTTATTTTTTGACTTAATGTTTGATTTACATATATCAAATTAGATTTTCTCCGAATATAATTGGGCAACAACGTATTTTACCTTAAACCTTTCGGACCCATTGTACATGTGAATGTACATAGATTTCAGAAATTTTTCCTGACTATATATTATAGCTAATTAAAATTGGCAGTTTTAGTTTTCCGATAATTGGTGCCATTGGAATTTATCTAGATATGCAAGCGGTAGTTATTTTTATATTTTGAATGGTGATTTTCGTATTTATTCTCGATCGAATTTTTTCTTCTGATTTTTTTAAAGTGTTTTGAATAAATTTTTTATTTTCAAGATTTTTTTTTTAATTCAGTAAAATGTGGTGTACGGTATACGTTTCGAAATTTTATGTGAAACACGCCCTCCGACACCTAATTTTCTTTTAAATGTGAGTAGCAATAACTTTTTAAGTATTAAAAATTGAAAACACGATTTTTGTGTATCTACAACAACAATAGTTATTTGTATACGCCTTTCGGCTTTTATAATCATATTTTATAATAATATAAAGGAAATATATTCCATTTAAATTTGAATCCTGTAGTGACAGTTAGAATGTAATTATCAATTGTCAATTGTTTTATTGTTCTATTATTTTATTGTAAAATATCAATTTTAGTTAGAAGAAACCATTCAAAGAAAAATCATGTAAATAAACATAAATGTCGATTCTTTGTTAAACTTTGCAATACAAGTGTTTTATTTATAAATTAATAGAAAGGAATTAAACCTCTCATCTTATTATAATCATATTTCGGCAGATACAACTACAACTTGAAATAGACAGCTCTAGTCTAAAATAGCATGAAATAAATAAAAAAAACAGAAGTTTAGAAAGACATATGTAGACATGTTCTACACTGCACAGTTTTATGTCGGGTATGAAAGGGTTAAAATAAAATGTATTCCATTATCTCTTAGAGGTTTGTGAGAATTTAAAGGCATTGAATTGAAGTTATCGCAAAGATCACCGCCTACAAGAGTTGTTTGGTCTACGTATCTATTGTAAGCAAGCAAATGGGATAAAATGTATAGTGTACGAGATACAATTTTAAAAAGTAATACGTATATCTCAAGGCGAACACACTCTGAAATGTGGAAATTCAAAGAAAAACACGAACGTGGCCCATAATACATGTTCATATCAAATAACACATAAAGTAAAAACCCCAGACAATGTCAAATAAACATAAAAACGTGTTTATTTGCAAAAAGTCTGTCTATTACTTTACTGTTCTAGGTATTTCAAGTACCTAAACGTACCGCTGAGAAGGAAAAGAAAAGCCCGTAGTTTTAATCAAAAGTCAATGTAAATTAAACATACTAATATCCCTAATACCTTGTTGGTATTTATTGATTTATTAATTAATTGCCCTTTGTAGGGGCTTTTATATTTGGATAGTAAAAATATTACCGTATTTCAGTAGCAACATTTTGTGTTTGTTAATTTATAAATTGAAGATATCCACTGAATTGGTATAGTTGGTGTATGCAGAGATTTCTTAATTTCCAGATAATTTTTTTAGAATTTACGGGTTATCAAAGGCTTTTCTAAAATCAGTATAGAGTCTACTTGCTTTTTTTTCTTTAAAAGCATTTTTATAAAATTTTCATAGATAATTAAGTTGGAAAGAGTACTTATACCGGAAATAAAATAAATCCAAAATGGGCTGGACTCCTCTGGTGAAGGAAGAAGTAAATAAGTATAGGCTTAAGGGTAGATGGAGAATTGGGAAAGGAAAGGGAGTGTTCTTTGTCCATGGGGAACAACCTGAGTATTGGACTTTTATTTAAACTTTATAGTAAAGTGATTAAGTAAGAGGTGACATTTTAATTCAAGTTCCAGCATTTAGCTGCTGGCCGATTTCATTTTGAGTTCCTACCCGTACATAGAAGATCCAATTATACCCCTCCCCCTATATATTCGCGTCCTTAGCCTTTTAATCCTTATCCTATATTTCTCCCCCCCCCTCACATAATGTAACTAAAATGAACTAATTAAGTAAACACCTTTTTAATGTCACACATTAATTTACTTTTATTATCTGTGGAAAGTTTATAATTGGCATAATTAACAATTTTATAATTGTTTTATTTTGTAATTTATGATTTGCTGTCAACTTTCCCAAATATAAATAAAAAAAAATAAAAATACTGGCTACATGGTTCCGGAGATGTTCTAGCCGTTCGTTTTCAGGACTGGCTGCGTGGGCTCAGTGGGCTGGCCGTGTGGCTCGCCAGTGAGTTTCAGGCAGAGCTACGGGCAACATGTGATGAAAAAAAAAATGTTGTGGTATAATGGAGTATAAATAAGATAGTGAAATAAATAAGTCATTAGTGTGTATGAAGTTCATAATATGGCTCAGCTCAAGGGAAGGTAGGCATGTAAAATTCCATCAAATAAATCTGTAATGAAACACTGATGTAAGATATGTAAATTTAATTAATTCCATTATTAAAGACTTGAAAGACAAGACTCTACGTTGTTATATTATAAATCTCGGGTCGCGTTAACTGCTCGAAGAATCCAGTTAAAGTATTAACATGTTAATTTACGAAAGACTCTAGTGTGGATGTTTAATGATAGAGAAGGGCGCCAGTAGATTATAAAAAAACTACCAACGACAAGTAGTAATAAAATATTGAACCAAAGTAAACTAAAGAATAATAAATTTATACGTAAAATGGTGGAGTATTGAAGTCATCTTCCGCGCCATCAAATCTCTGCTTGGATTTACACATGTTGCCCATAGCTGTGCCTGAAACTCACCGGTGAGCCACACGGCCAGCCCATGCAGCCAGTCCTGGAAACGAGCAGATAGAAAATCTCCGGAACCATGTAGACAGTATAATTATTGGATCTTCTATGTACGGGAAGGAACTCAAAATAAAATCGGCCGGCAGCTAAATGCTGCAAAGTATGCCACTTCAATTTTGTGAGTTTTTAAATGGAGTTCTACGAATTAAACACAAAAACAGTTAATAGAAAGAAAATATAATTTGGGGCCCGCGTGTACCTTGTTGATAACCCCTACAAAATATCTACTTTCATCCTGAGTGGGTACTGGATCTTGGGAGGAAAAACTTTGAGAGGTAATTAATACGTTATTACTCAAATCACTGAGCGCTAATTGAGTGTTAAAAAATAATAATTCTTTTGTAAAAGCTTTTAGGACAGTCCATAAACTCAAACTCAAGTTACTATTGAATGAGTGAACATTTTTAATGGCATCAAATTGGGCCCGGGGGCATTCGCAAATTAACGTCCATTACGAACTTTGTTTGAATGATTTTGGTCAGTGCTTTGTTTGGATTCAATTTGAAATCAATGTTATTCCTCTTGAGGAAATATCTGAACATGGAATGTTTCCCACGTGGAATGTTCGTTTTAATATGCGTAACGTGTTCTATGCTTGTTATATTATGGTTGTATTTTGGTTATGCGAAGTATGCCAAATTAATTATGTTGGCGTGTTTCGTAAATGCATAATTTAAAATGATTAAACCATTAATTTTAATTCAATCATGCTTAGGTACATGTAATTATTCTTCCATAGTCGACTGGTTTCAGAAATTTGTTCGGAAAAAATGTTGTGAATTTTCATGCGCCTGCAAATTTTTTTGTTACGTTCCGGTTCCGGTATCAAGATGGTGGCCGTTGGTTAAGTGAATCTAAAAAAAAATCTGAAATCGTAGTATTTATAAATTATGTAATTGGCTGTCCTGAAACGGGTATCCTTCCTAGTTGGACAGACAAAGTATCATTTTCTATTTTTTAAAATAAAACAATAACTTTGTAAACACCACTTTTATTTTTATTACAACCGTAGCTTCTTCAGGGCAGTACAATCTCTACTAAAATTAATTTACATGTGTGTTTATAACTAATACATGATTAAACCAAATGGGCCGGACTCCTCAAGTAACGGAGGAAGTAGGTATAGGTGTAGATGGAGAATTGGGAAGGGAACGGGCGTGTTCTTTGTCAATAGGGAACAATCTTAGTATGGGACTTTTATTTAAATTTAGTTGGTTATTAACTACCTTACTGTTAGTGTTTATATCTACGAATGTATTCCCCTCATGCCTTAAAAAAGCCACAGTTATACCCATACATAAAAGTGGTAACAAAAAGGATATATATAATTACCGACCCATAAGTCTCTTAAGCTCCTTCTCAAAAATCTTGGAAACTGTAATGAAGAAGCAAATTGTTCAATTTCTTGAACAAAACAAATTATTATCACCATCCCAATATGGCTTTAGGGAAAATCTGAGCACCAATGATGCCATAGAAAAACTAACAAGCATAGTCATAAAAAACATAGATGATGGGAAAAAGTGTTTGGCTTTATTCATAGATCTTCAAAAAGCTTTTGACACAATAGACCATAAAATATAACTAACTAAGCTAAAAAAAATAGGAATGGCCGAAACAACAATGAACTTATTAGAGTCATATATAACAGGGCGAGAACAACAAGTACAAATTGGTAAACAAAAGAGCAAACTACTATCTTTAAACTATGGCGTTCCTCAAGGAAGTGTACTGGGACCGATTCTATTCATTATCTATATCAACGATTTACATAACCTTATCATTAAAGGAAACATAGTCAGTTTTGCTGATGATACTGTTTTATTATTTCAAGAAGAAAATTGGACGGATACATTTAATGAGGCTGAACAAGGGCTTAGTGCACTTCAAAATTGGCTTAAAATCAACTCGCTTACCCTTAATATAAGCAAAACTAAATATATAACATTTTCAATAAACGCACGGAGCCAACCAATAAAATCACTAGAACTAAAACTACACGAATGCCATGGAAATAATATACAATGTAACTGCCCCGTCATCGAAAAAACGCAAAACATAAAATATCTCGGAGTAATAATTGACGAAAATCTTAGATGGGACCTACATATTAAAGGTATTACGGAAAAACTCACAAGCCTTATATATTTCTTTAAAAATCTAAGAAACGTGGTAAATAAAAAGGATATGAAAAAGGTCTACTACGCGTTGTGTCATTCTCGAATTGAATATGGAATCATAGGATGGGGATCTGCTACACATACGTACCTCCACAACCTGAATACGATTCAAAAAGGAATCATAAAGACCATATTGAAAGTACCAATTAGAACGCCTTCAATTGAAATTTTCAATAGCTTCGACGTACCAAATGTACAGCAAATATATGCCAAAAATATATTATTGAAGCTTTTCAAAAATAATGAATCCTCTACTAGACCATGTATGCATAACACAAGATCGAATAAAAACGATATAACAAAATATTCCAAGTTATAAAACCACTTTCGGACAAAGAAACTATAAATACTTTGCAACAAAACTCCATAACATCCTTCCCCAAGACATAAAACTAATAAAAAATTAATTTTTCGAAGAAAACTTCTTCTAAAAGGTTGTCACTTTGTGTACCCTATTTCTAAAGATAACAATAAACATTGGCGTAGAATTTTATTTGTCGACAACGATACGTCAAAAATTATTAGTAAAAATATTCCCGGTACTATTCAACCAGCGTTTTACACAAATAACAAATTGAAGAAATATATACTCAACAATAAAGATAGCGAAATTAAAACAAAAAAATCAGGGGTTTACAAACTCATTTGTAATGATTGTAGTTCGTTTTATATAGGTAGAACTTATAGAAACTTTGAGGTTAGGGTTAAAGAGCACCTCAGAGCACTAAATGGCAATAGCGATTCTGAGTTCGCAGACCATTTATTAAAATATGATCACAGCTTTGACATAAATTCAGGTCTTCAAATATTACATACAGGATATAAAACATCGCAAATCAATAATTTAGAAATTTTAGAAATAAGAAAACATGTAAATTCCAAAGCTGACATAATTAATAAGCAAAAAAATTTTGTTAACCCTGTTTTAAATATCTTCCCACTTAACCGGCCTTTCACTTCTAATAGCATGGTAATCCCCAATTCTTCGAAACTCCCACCATTGTCAACCCTTCCCCCTCTTTCAATTCCTTCTCTCCATATGTAATCTATAATTAATTTTTTAACTTTAGTATACTTTTATTCCTGAAGAAGTGAACATGGTTCACGAAACATGTTGATAGTGTACAAAAAATAAAGTGATGTAAACTAAGTTATTTTCTTTTAATAAATTAATAAAAAATCCTAATGAATAAAAATCAAGAATAAAAATATGGCTAAAAGAGGTGAACGAAAAAACCCTAATGAAGACATTAAAAACGACATAGAAGACAAATAAACCATATTTAAATAACTTTAGTCCGCCTCGGCACAGGACCCCCTAGTGAGGAGGACTAAGAAATACAATAATTTATACTTAATTTCACCATTATATCTTGTATGTAACAATTATTTTATATAGTCACTAAAATAAATAAAAAAATAAAAAAAACTACATACATAGGTGAGATGTGGAGATCTTGGCTGACACCGACTCCAAAAATAACAATCGTACGAAATTATTTTTTACTTTTTAGTGCATTTTTTGAAGTCGTTTTATGTTTTGTTAAAATTTTTGTTTATTTTGTGATTTTTAGTGACGAGTGTAAGCGTTTTAGTGCGTGTCCATGAATATTACAATTTAGAAAATAATATCTTCAAATGTAAATCACCATTATTAAAAAACTTACTTGTATGGAAGCGCTACGTTGACGATGTGTTCTGTGTTTGGTTAGGAACTGAACGACAACTCAATTCCTTCCTGCTATTAATTAATTCTTTCCATAAACAAATTAACTTCACAATAGAAATAGGTACCAATTCTACATTAAACTTTTTAGATCTTTCATTATCAATAATAAATAATAAAATTGAATTTAAAATCTACCGCAAACCGACGTTCACCGATATAACTATTCACAATTCCTCTAACCACCCCGAATCCCATAAACATTCAGCTTTCCATTCCATGGTACACAGATTGGTTACAGTCCCTTTATCAAATACCAACTTTGCATTAGAATTATCTACGATCAAACAAATCGCAATAAATAACGGTTACAGTCCAAATATAGTCAACAACATTCTAAATAAAAAAAATAAAAAATTATCCACAAGTAAATTCTTATACAACAGTCCACCTCATAATAATAATATACCAAGTAATAATAATCAACCTTATCAATGGCGTAGAATCTTGTACATAAATAATTTCTCTCAAAACAGCGTTAAAAACCTCCCATCAGATATCAAACCAGCATTTTACACTAATAATAGTATAGGTAAGCATTTAATGAACGGCAAGGACAAAGATAATAGTCTATCTCACTCGGGAATTTATTCACTTCAATGCAGCGACTGTCCTTTTTTCTATATAGGCAAAACAGCACGCAATATAAATACCCGTGTCAAAGAACACCTTAGATGTTTACACAGCTCTGGATTTTCGGAATTTGCAAACCACTTGATTGAAAAAGACCATAAATTTGACAAAAATACTTTACCCGGTAGTCTTACACCAGGATTATAAAGATAGTATCTTAGGATTGTTTCAAAAAAATTTAACAATTCATTAAATTTTTCATTACGTTAATTTTTAAAATTTCAATTCACTAAGTTAATTTTCACGTTCTGTGAAAGACCTATTCAAGTTCTGTGATATTCGATTTAAGTTGTATGAATCAACTAGCCTATAATGATTTAAAAACAGAACTAGAATAGAACTTACACAGAACGTGAAAATTAAAAATAAAGTTTAGGCGTTAATTTTTTTTTAAACAACCCGTCCTTAGAGTTTGGAACGTGCAGCAAACATACTATTCATTATTTTAGATGAATAAATTGTGAAATAATACAACTTAATCAAGTAAAAATAGTACGATCGCTGTGATTTGAACCTGCGACCTACAGATTGCTAGTCGAGAGCCTTACCCCTCGACCACGGAGACCTTCTTATAAAATATACATTTTTAGATCCTTTGACAGTATTTAACAAAGGCGGATTAAAAATTAATACCGAATCACTATGCTACAAGGGAACCCGCTTCACTGGACATTTTATCCAAAGAGAGTGATTAATTAGGAAGTTCATCTTTTCAGTATGAAACAAGACTTTGTCAAACAAAAAAACTGTTTTTAAATTCTAAAAGATAATTGCGAAATTTTGTTTAATTACCAGTTTTAATACCTGCTTCGCTTGTCACCAGAACTCTTGCAAATTTTAATTTCTTGTTCTAAGTTTCTCAAGTTACTAGTATTATAATCTCTCAGTAGATTAAAAACTTTTTTTTAACAGATTTATTACTTTCCGAACAATTTTAAATTGAAATATTTCAATTAGATCGTGATGCAAAATAAACGCCCTACAATCTAAAAAATTCATGAGACCAGAGCTCCAGCTTCGAGAATGTTTCATGTTGTGGCGTCATTTTAATTTAACCTGGCGTCATTGTGGCGGAAAAAAGTTACACTAACGTTGAGGTGGGTCATTATGACCCTTTCACAATATTTTGCCTTATGTAAAATAATTTTTAATTTTTAAAGTTTGATATTTATAATATATAACTGTATTTATAATCAGTAGCAGTAATAAAACATATTGGTACTAAATGAATTTGCGTGTAGACTTATCATTAAGGCAAAGACAGCTATTTATGAAATGGAAACTCTGCTGTGACATAGTAAGACGAAAAATATCCACACCAGTGCCATCAGACGTCCATAAATCATTCAATGTCTGTCTTACAGAACGATAAAGCTTTGTACAGTAATCCAACAAAAGCTTTGATTATACTCAACGTGACTTGTTTCATATAAGTGTGTTTCGAGAGATCTATGAGATCTATATGGCACAAAGCAGCAACGTCGCCGTTGAGCTGGGTCATAATTACTCGGTCGCGGGTTTACACACGTGTTGCGCCTTGCGCGGCCGATGGACGGCACGTAAAGTGAGGTACACGAAGGGGAGGGGTGATACTTAGCTACAGCTACTGAGACAGTGTGCGGCGATTATTTCTAAGAAATTTTTCGCATACAAAACGTGCAGGGTCATATTGACCCTGCCTCAATGACGCCGGGTTAGTGAAAATAAATTACTTTGTATACACCACTATTTAATCAAAATAGTCTAAACTTTTTAAAACCAGTGATTTCCTCATCAAGATAAAAATTATCAAATATAAGAAAGGACACAAGTACTTAGAAATAGGTATATAATTATTGCATTTATCTTAAACTTTTATAAATTAAAAGAATTCAAGGAGTAACTAAGATGTCTAAATAATCAAATATTAACTGTTTTGTATTTAATTCATAGAACTGCATTTTTTTTATTATGAAAAAATATTTAAATAAAACTTAATAATGTTATGCAAGTATTGTAGTATTTTTTTAAGATTGTGACAATCATTTCTTAGTTAAAAAATTAAAATAGGCTAAATAATAAGTCAATTTATTTAAAAAAAAATAGAAATAACAAATTAATTACCACTTATTGTAATATTTTTGTCTAAAGGTACTTTTCGTCTGCACTGGTTTGTCTATTCTTATATTATTTGTTAATTTTCCAATGAAAAAACCATTGGTTTCGCTTATTTTTACTAAACAGTTATGAATACAAAGTTATTTATTTTCATTAAAATAAAATAATAATTTTCAAGTCCCACCAAATGTAAATACTTCACTTCAAACAGCTCATCCAATTTAACAGTTTTCAAATAAGTAGAATGCGAGAAAAATAGGCTTTTATATAAGAAGAATATGTCTTAATTTTCTTAAAGGAAGTCTTCCAGTGACGACTTACAAAAAATACGTCTTTTTTCGGAGTATATTCAAATCTTTCGGCTCAAAGGTGCGGCAATTTGAATACGCTTTAGCTACTAACAGATGCTCTCAGTAAAATGACATTACATGTTCGAATGTTTCGTTGTAAAGGTGTATTTACATAAATGTCTGTCTATAAGGTTGTTAAGGGGTAGAGTCGTATCTCGCATTCACCATGTGCCAGTACTACAGCCCATTTTAAGGCTGAAAAGAGTGTAACGGAATTTTGAGCTAACAGTGGTGTCAAACAGTTTGTGTAATAACAGGATTAAAAAAAATGATCCTATTAATTATGCGACGAAAATGCGTTTTTTCAGCCATGTCGATACTAATGCTTTACTGTTCAGTACATAGAATACAGACTACACTAATATACTCACTTACTCACACCATATTTGTATAAATAATGTGCAATACAAAAAAAACCCGCTAATATTCAGATTTAACATCTTGAAATTTTTAGATTTTCCGTTATTAGTCTTATTTTTTTCCAATTGGGAAAGGGTATCGCCGCCCCGGAAACCGTAATTATGAACTATTATTGAATAACCATTACCTCTGCCATACGTCTAGTGACTTGCCAGGAGTACCTACCCTTGGTAGGAGTTGATGGAAATGATTTTTTTTAGGGCCACCTGTGTTGAGTTAATGTAAAAAAAGTTATTTCTAAACATTGACAAAAGCCCTATTCAGAAATTGTTTGTGAGATATTTTTCGACGGGTAGCTACTTCCATGTCACAAGTTGTTGGGAAGGTGATGTGTAATACCTCCCGATGTTATTTTATAGTTTTTTAATAAGTAAAACACATTGGAATATTGCTTTGGTATTTGGAGATATCCAACTGATCAGCTGGACGATCGACATCCAAGCTAACAAATTCAATTTTTTCAATATCTTCTTCCATAATTGGAGTTTCAATTGTTCGTAGCGTAATTTAAATTAACCCCTCAGGCCTCAGGCTTATTCTTTTAGATTATTTCCGCTTTGCATTTAAATCAAAATTAGTTGAATATTAAACAAAAAAATATTATTTAAAGGTCATCAAATTACGCTTCCAAATTTTATTATTAGAGATAAACATTTAATTATTGAAATATAAATATTTTAATGTAAACATAAAATGGTTTTAATTTGGCTAACCTTATATTTTTTATAACTAAAATTACTTATAAAGAAAAATAAATAATGACACATGCAGGTTATATTTGGCGAATGTATTATAAACGTTATTATCGCCTCACTCTTTTTTATCGTTTCGTGACAAAATTATTATTAAAAAAATCATAAAATTCCACAATGTTTTTTCAAATTGCGATCCGAAACTTTCGGTTTGTGAATTTTCTGTGGTTAACTTGAATATAAGGTGTGGTGTTTTCTCTTTCTAACACCGTTTAGATCATATTTCTCAAGTTGCCAGTAAGGCAATTTCTGAGAGACCAACATGAGCTGTTCCCAAAAGTGAACAAATTTGCCTGAGAGGTTTTAGGAAAATAAATACACCACACTATTTCACACAATTCATTTTTTCATTATCTATTAACAGAATGAAACTATGCTTTCTTTGCTATCTTTTTGGTAAATTATTGTAAAACAGCCTATACTAGGTTACGGAAAATCAAATACCACCAACAAAAGGGTTAAAAAGTCTTTTCTGGTATTTGTGCATAATAATATATTGATATATAAACACGTATAAGGAACAGGGGGAAGCAACAAGACATCGAGACGAGAAATGGGACCATTTTTCTGAAGCCCGATGTGAAAAAGGTATAAGATGCCTATAAGCTTGTTCAATAGCCCTCTTCCTATTCAACTATAACTCAAGCTGCGCGTAATACCATACTTTATCAGAGTCTTTTCTCACTCAGCGACGAAAAAAAATTACAACTGTTGTAATTACAAAATTACAACTAGTTATAATTTGAGATTTTCACTGCCAAATGTATTTAATTGTGATTTATTTTTGAAGTATTATGCCATGGGGCGCCATCTCCTCCTTTAGCCATCATTTCAACCGGTTAGAAGTGTAATAAAAGATTTTAGTGATGGTATGTGGTTACGTACGTAGATGCCATACCGTGTTGACAGTTCCAATCTTTTAAGACCTGGGGTTACTTCTGACTAGGACAACTGCAGGTCGCTAACGGGCAAACAGTTGACGTCGAATATATTATGAACTTAGTCATTATGAACTGATACTAATTCGTTGGCGATCTGAAATCATGCTAGGGAATGATGAGAAATTACAGAAATTTATCCTATCAATTGGGGCCTGGTAACAGAACATACAAAAAAAATATTTTTCTGGGTTTAGTTTTGATGTAGCCGTCAGTTACCGGATTCCGAGAAATAACCTAATCATAATCGTAATCATATTTATTACTATTATTGGGATTTTTGAGAATTTAAATTACGTAATTAGGGGTTATTTTAACTTCACGTTTTAATCCAAGGTGGTGGCAGGTTTCAATTAAAAGCTCGATATGTCAGGATGGCAGAGTTCGCACGCTCGAAAGGGTTCTGTTATCCTTTTGGAGATTGTCCGTTTTGTCTGGCTTTCATAAATCTTTTCACATCCGGAACATCTGAGTTTATAAACTCAGGGGTTTTTGCAGGCCTGAGTTTATCTTGTATTTTTGTCTTGATGCTTTCTTTTCTCAGTATCCTGGTAATTCTGTCCGTCACATTGTGAAAATAAGCCAAGAAAGGGCAGCCTTTCGAATATTCTTCGATTCTGTTTACCCAGACGAAGAATACAATTACAACTTATAATATGCAATAAAAACACCAGTTGTAAGTACTTATATATAAGACAATTTGTCAATTTGTTGTAATTTTTTATTAATAATGTGACATACAAATATCATGAGTTGCTTTGCTGACAAAGTAACTACAATTAAAGTTATTTGTCCGTCTTCAAAATATTATATCACTTTTTAATTAAACTTATTTTTCAATCTTCTTATTACTTCAATCTGTGCTACCCAGCTAGACAACAAAACAATCATCATCTGTCATTTTCTGTCTCCATGACAACACCTATTTAAAATTCGAACATAAAGGAATCCTATGCATTTCTAGGTAGGTACCTATTCCTTACTTATATATACATATTATATACCTATTATTTTAATAACTTTGTTATCAAACAACAGTAATAATCAGGTATTAATTGTTAATTTTACTTTATTGTTTCTGTTCTCTTTCTAGTTCTCATTTATTCAAAATGTGAACGTAGGACTATAATATGAAATGCAAACACCAGTTACCTTCATGTTTTAATCATTTGCTCTTATGTGTAATATAATATAAACCTTTTATTTAAAATTATTATCATTTCAATAACTATGCTAAACAAACCACGGCTATTTTGTGTTTTAATTGGTAATTTTATTTGTTCTCTTCTCTTTTTTTTCTACAGCACATGGGTGTAGGTCTATAATATGCAATGTATACTCAAGTTACCTATATGTTTAATCCTCTTAATTCCTCTTAAGTTATCTTTATGTTATTAAGTACCTATACACCTTTTTTTAAATAATGTTATTTTAATAACTATTCTAAGCAAATAACAATAAATATGTTTCAAACTTTTTTTATTTATTTTGTAATCTTTCTGTTCTTTTTATTTCCTCAATTTTCCTTCTTTTTTTGTACAAATCGTTTTCCATATATTCATACCCATCCTAATTTGACTGTCCTAAAACGGGAATCCTCCTAGTTGGGCAGTCAAAACATTTCATAAAATGTAAAATCTTGTTCTAAATAAATAAAATAAATACAAAAACTGTCAATTGAAATACGATAATATTAATACTAGTTTTTACTTTTTAAATACGGTCACTCATACACGTTTAAAATATTATCCTTGATAATTAAAATATTAGAATGAAAGAGCTAACGTGTAACATGTTTAATCATTTCTTTCTGTGATGACGGCCGGCGTAGCGCAACGGTAAGGCGCTTGACTCGTACACCGAAGGTCGTGGGATCGAATCCCGGCTTGGCAAATAAATTTTATTTGATTAATTTGTGTTATTTCACAATTTATTAATTAAATATGATATATAGTATATTTGCGACGCGTTCCAGAGTGTAAGATACTCTCTGTATCGCCCTGGTGTAAGACCACCATTCAGAATTGAAACGTTGCTTGAAATGGCATTAGCCGTGTTTGGTGACCAGATCTGAATTTATTTATTTATTTTATTTTTCTATTTTTTTTCTTTGTTTTACTTTTTTTTTCAGAGAAAAATGTCTCCTTACTGGGGTACCCCGTTCTAAGGACACATAGTACAAGTTTTTTTGTTTGAATATAAGTAAATACCTTAGTTAAAATATTACATACGAAAATTATAAAGTTGAATCTAAAAGAAAGTACATAACATTAATATTTGTTCGGTTGCAAAATTGTGTCTATCTTCTTCCTTTCCATGACCATAATCCATATTTTTATGTTTCTTTTGAATAACCAGGTACTTCCCCATCTTCCTCTTCCCTATCTCCTTCCCATAGTATCACTGGTTTCAGACGGGAGCAGTTGGGACTCTTTTGCGGTATTCATATAAAAATAAAAAAAACAAGGCCAATAGAGAAAACCATTTCACCGTTGATTTTCAATTACAAAGCAGATATTGTCTGAAACAAAACGGTTTTGGTAATTTCTTATCAATTGAAGGCCATCTTTACCTTCCGGAAAAGAGATATGAAACTATCCTCCCTTGACCTTTAGTTTTATGGCTAATTCTCCCAAATAAAAATAAGGCAAAAACGTAAAAATGACACGTGTTGTTTTACGGTTTTATGATAGGACAAACTCCCTACCATTTTATTACATATTTTATTCCTTTTTTGCGAACGAAAAAAAACCCTGGTAGTTCGGTTCACTCTCATGGTTGTGCGCCTTTGAATTATGTAAACGGTTCCCTTGAAGAAGGCAGGTAAATATTTCAGTTAACAGCTATACTTTTTACATTGGTGTTTAAAACGTGATGTTTCTGGATCAAGCTAAACTGCGAGAGGGTAGGTACCTACCCGTCACTTAAAAATGAAAGGATCTTTTAGAAGAATTTTTGGTTAAAAAGTATCGTTGTAAAATAATTTACGAAAGGGGTTGGTAGGTACTTTTCCAAAAGATTTTTCTGTTTATTAGAAATGTACTTGTTTAGAAGGACAATATACTTTTGAATGGAAATTGCGATTTTGGAATACGTTATTACATTCGAAATGATTAGGGCACTTAGTTTTGCATTTTTTTTTTTTTTTTTTTTTTTTAACTTTATTTATTTTCATTTCTTTGTACATATAATGTATAATAGCAAATTAATAGTATATTATAACATAAAACATAATAACATATAGTATAAACAAGAAATGAAAACCCACTAAGGCACTGCCTGAGTGTGGGTAATATTAAAAACAAAATACTATATTTCTAAGTACACAAAGTATAAAATAGACTTTAAAAAAAAAAAAACATATAAAATATAAAGTTAGTATTTCATAGTTAGAGTAAATGAAAAAGGTTTTTTTCGACTATTATATATGTAAAATAAAAATATGGATAAAAACATACTGATTTTAAATATTTTTTTTAATATATTTTTTTTTTTTAGTTATTAAAAAAAAAAATAAACAGAAAACATATTGTACTGAAAAAGGCTTTTTTCGACTATTATATAAGTAAAATAAAAATAAGGATAAAAACATACTGACTTTAAATTTTTTTTTTAATATATTTTTTTTTTTTTTTAGTTATTAAAAAAAAAAAAAAAAAAAATAAACAGAAAACATATTGTACTACAAAGTTTAGAAAGTTACAGAAAGTGAGTTGTATGAAGATGGATAAATTTATAGAAAAAGCGTTTCAATATCAACATTATTCAACCATAATTTTACCTCTTTTATATATTTTATCATTTTATTTATCATTTGAGTTTGTAGTGGTAGAAGGTTAAATGTACGAGGACCAATGAAACTGCTATGTGTCTGTAATAATTTAGTATTGGTTTGTGGGGTGTAAAATATATTATTTATTCTTTTGCTCATTCTGTTTTCATTTATTTCGAAATTATTTTTGTTTTTAAATACATATTTCAAAGTTTGTAATATAAATAATTTACGTATATTAAATATTTTAGTTTCTTTGTATAATAAGTTTATCGAGAATGTTTTATTTTTGTTAAATATGACTTTAATTATGTGTTTTTGAATTATTTGTAGAGGCTTAATAAATGTATCAAGTGCACCACCCCATCCTATAATGCCATAAGTGATTGAAGATTGCACTAGGGAAAAGTAGATCATTTTCAATTTCTCAATGTTTAGAACTTCCTTAAGTCTATAAAATATGTAGGTCAGATATCTTAATTTAGAAGTGATTTGATTAATATGTGATTTCCAATTAAGATTTATATCTATTGATACTCCTAAATATTTTATATTTTCGACATAAGTGAGTTCGTTGCACATGAGGCACATTTCTTGATTGCAACTAGTATTATGGATTCTAATTTTAAGGTTGTCTTTAGGTTTATTTTTAATGGTTTTATAAAAAGGTAAGCAATATGTTTTGCTATAGTTTAAAACGAGTTTGTTGTATTTTAGCCATGTTGAAACCAGTGAAATACAATCAGTTGCTTTCGAAAAAGTTTCTTTCCAATGATTACCATCCACTATTATTGCCGTGTCGTCTGCGTATGAAACAATTTTACCAGGGATTACAAAATTACATAAATCATTAATATAAATTAAGAACGAAATCGGGCCAAGCACAGTACCCTGTGGAACTCCATTTTTTATCTTTGACTCTGAACTCTAATCATTCCCAATTTTTGTTTTTTGTATTCTGTCTTTAAGATAGTTAGAGAGTAGTTTTAGTGTGTCTTTTTTGAAGCCTAGTTGATTTATTTTTATCATGATTTACGGTGTCGAAAGCTTTTCTTAAATCTAGGAATATGGCAAGACATTTCTTTTTTTTATCGATAGATGAGTATATCTTTTTTGTCAATTCATTAATACACGGTTGGCGTTTTGTCCACACGAAAGTGTTCCCCAATTTTCTCTATGGATTTTGACACTAGTGCAAATATTTTTTAAAATAATATAGATATCGACCACTAGCATGTCGGTACGTTTTGATTTTTTTGATAAGTTATCTACTTCTTATATCAACAGACGTTCAGTATATAAACTAGACTACAGATTTTTTGAAAAAGGAAAACATACAGTCATTTTTTATTTTTTTATTTATGTTTACTTAGGAAGTATACAGTTATGCATAAAGTAATCGTACATTTAGTGAATATAATTTAAACCAGTTAAGTTTCATTTATAATATTTAGTTGTGGTTAGTGATTACTAGACATCGGATTATATGCACTAACAAAGTGCCAAAATATGCATGCAAATATGCACTAAAAAAGGCCGAAATATGCACTAAAAACTCTTGATATGCCTAAAATATGCACAATTCAAAATCAAAAAACCATTTTTATTTTTATATATTTTAATTAATGACGATACAAAAACAGCGAAATATTCTTAAAATTATGCATAGTTTTTGTGACAATATACAATTAAGTATTTTTCCAAATTTTCAAGCAAAAATTTTTGATGTTTGTCACCCAAAACGCCGAAAACGACTTCTCTACGTCAACTGACGTCATCCGACAAAATTTAAAAAGATTGGCGCCATTTCTGGAGATACCTGTTTATGCAGGGTATGTATGACCTGAGCCGTTGATGTAGGCATAAATGTTCTTCATGTCTTCAAGACTCGGATTTTTAAACAAAATAGCGTCTAACTTTTCACGAATCTTTTCTGATATTGAATTGGGAAGAGCGTTGGCGAGTTCAATCATTGTTTTGTAGTATTTCTATTGATTTAAATAGAGGAAGATTTTTTTTCCAATTTCTCTATGGTATCTGGTAACTTGTGGAAATGTGTTGAGATGAGGGCGATATTCTGTATAATGGATGCGTCTTCAAACACTAAATATGCCCGATTGGGAAAAAAAGCTAAAATATGCATTAACGCCGTAATTAGAGAGTTATATGCATTTACATATGCAAATATGCAAATGCATATAATCCAATGTCTAGTGATTACCTATGTGATTATGAATCAAGTGGTTATTAAACAGTTATAGTAGGTATATGGTGTAGGCACGTTGTAAAATATTATCAAAAAGGTGATAATAATCAATACAGAAATAATAGCTTCAAGTAGTTGTTTAAAATAAGAGTACACAGTGTTAAGTAAAAAGTCATTAAAAATAAAATAATAAACAAGAAATAAAGTTTTCATTTAAGTACATTGTACGGTTAGTTTGATTTAAAACGATTTAAGGGTACAATGGAAAATGTCAATATCTCCTAGGTTTTAGGTTTAGTTTTTCAATTACGCCCGAGCAAGGAATTTTGGGCGTATTTCGATTTTAAATGTTGTATATGAAATAAGGTTTTCGATCTGGTATTGCGTTCAGGGCAACGAAATGCAATCCATTCTAACAAGGCTGGGGAGTCAATGAGGCAGTTTACAATTTTGTACTGAAACAGTACATAAAAAAATTCCTCCATTTGGAAAGAGCGATAGGGTTACACTGATGATTTTAAAAACGATACGACAGGTGTTTCACATATTTTGCTTGAATGTTTTCAATTCGATTAATATAAGTTTGGTATTGAGGATTCCAAATGACAGATGCATGTTATCGCATTACATTTATTTATGTTTAGAAATAATTTGTTTTCTTTGCAATATTCATTAATTCTATAATAAGTCTTCTTATAATTTATTGCAATCATCTGCTGAGCTTATGCATTTGTATATTTTCATATCATCAGCGTAGAGAATGAAATCAGAATGAGTGATGACATGTTTGATGTCATTGAGATACAAAGTAAAGAGTAGGAGCCCTAAATGAGAACCTTGCGGTACTCCCGAGGGAATGGTTATTATCTGTGATATGTAACCTTTAAGGGAACAGCTTGACTTCTATTTTATGTAAGATGAGAACCATATGAGAAGATTTCCACTTATACCAATTTTTTCGAGTTTTTTTAGGAGTGTGTCATAATTCACTTTCTCGAAAGCCTTAGAAAAATCTGTATAGACATGGAGTTGTTTCTAGTGACCCAGCAAAAAATCTTTAAAATCGGTCTATTTTTGGGGAAGATAAGTGGGGAATACAAAACCTTGATTTTGATGATATTATTTAGGTATTATCAGCCTTAAATGCAGTTTTTGTGAGTAAGGGCAACAGTGGCAGCAACATTTTGGTAAATAATAATAATAATAACAATACCTATTGTTTAAATTTATCGGAGAACGGGTTTCCTCTTAAATACCATGAGTGATTTTTTTTAAAAATTGATTAGAATTAGTATCAAAGGGTTTTATTCAAAGACAAACAATGTATCTGTACAAACATAAAGAACTTTTTTCTTCAATTAAATAATAAAATTTGTGAAATAACCATTGAATTAGTCATTGCAAATAACACAAGTCGCTGAGAAGTAAAGGTAGGAGATTTTTTTTTTTTTTTTTTTTTTTTTTTGTTTATTTATTTATTTATATATGTATATTTTTTTTTATCACAAACAAGTCCTGCTAAGCCAATTCAATTGGCTTGTCAGCAGGTGCTTATAATTAAGTTACATATACATTTTAAATTTTATAATTTTACATCTTATATCTACAAATTCAACATTATTCATACAAATCAATCTAAGTATAAATATTTTTTTTCCAATAGCCAATTTTTCAGCATATATTTAACCTTATTCATAGAATTACATTGCTTTATAGTATCAGGTAATAAATTAAATATTTTCGGTATGTTGTATTCAAACGTTCTCTGTCCGTACTTATTATTAAATTTCGGAACTATTAACCCGTCGTTGCGCGTGAATCTAGTGCTGTATTTATGTTCTAATTTCTCTTTATGCTGCTGGGTAAATATATACTGAATTATAATTTTGTGCCATAGTATTGCCTTAACAGGTAAAATTTTAGCACTCTGATACAGTAATGGTGTATCATGTCTCTGTTTTGAGAAAACAAAGGAAAACGTACCCTGGAGTATTATGAGAGTCGTAAGATATAAACTTGAAAGGAATCGTAATCACGTTCATTTTAATTGAGTGTGTGAGAAAGATGCAAGAAATATATTACTCTTTTCCTTTGGAGGAAATAGACCTACACACGTTGTGTAGCTCTTCTTTTGAAAGAGCTGCAGCATTATTAGGATAAAGAACGTAGTCTTATGATTTTTTATGCCGTCACAGTACAGTAATCGTGGATCTTCACAGTAATAATAAAAACGCTCATTGGGAATCGGGACTGTTGTGGAGGATCCACATTAAATTTAATCATTTTGGTAATATTCAAAAATCCACATAAATCATAAATTATCCACATCATACGATTAAACTATCCCCGTCCGCTGAAAAAACAATGCGTTTGACTTTTTATGGCTATTAAATATTAGCTTCGTTAATTTTAGTTTGTTAGTAAGGTTTTTAAATACACGGTTGTTTATCAATTGAAATAAAATTTACAACACGTGTAAGGTTGTTGATATTTTATTTTCAACAACTGTCGCAGAGCTATCCGAAGCAGATGACGAAAGGTAAACAAAGAAATCAAAATAGTCAAAACTACCAAAATTACCAAAACTATCAAAAGGTCAAACCACCATCGACGGATGTATTCCAAATTCAAATTTTTCTTCATCTCGTTTTTTTGTTGTTATTTAGTTGTTTATCATGTTCGATGCCATAAAAAACAAAGTCAAAGAGAAAACATTCGGAAAGAGCTAACAGTCTACAGCCTTTTTGCACGAATGAGAATAGTTTTTTGTTGTTTTTTAAATTCTACTCAACGCTGGCTTTTCATAACAAGACATTTTTCCTTCTGTTATGGTTGAACTGGTTAAAAAAATGAATACATTATCTTATTCTAATACATTATATCGATTGCATTTAGTTCGAAAAGAATTTTGCAATCAATAAAAATATTAGTAGTCAATAAAAATATGCGTAAAGAAATTGAAGATAATGTTGGTAGTTGTTAGTCGAAGTTAAATATGATCGAAGGAGATAGAGTCGAATTAGCTCAGTGGATTGAACAGAGCCTCTGCAAGGCCTGGGTTCAATTTCTAGATGCAACAAAATCTTTTTCTGATTTTTTTATTTAAAATTTTCTTTTGAGAGTGGCTAATATTATTTTCAACGTTTAAATATTACAATTTGAGGTTTAACTAATTAAGGTATTCCAAAAATAAAAACAGTAAGATTGTTAATTTCTTAAGCCTACACCTTTCAAAAATGGCTTCCATTTATCCAAGTTCTGTAATAAACACTACACACACTTTTTATCAAATCGATTTATTCTGTAAGGCACCTAAAGCAGTAATGACAATTTTCCTTACAAGCCACTTGACGACAATATTAAAAATCGCAAAAGAACTCGGTTCTAGCACACACTCCTTGCCTCATTCATATTCATGCATCGTCTCATACATATTGGCCTATAATAATAATTATTTTTTAATTAAACGAAGACAATGTTAGCCAAACTATCGAAAAAATAATATAAAAAAACAATAAAATTTAAAAAATCTGTAGCCTGTTTTGTCTCGCAAAGCTGTTGCCATGAAAGCAGATTGTCCAGGTCCTGGGTTCTTTCTTATTTTTTGTCTCCAGATTTCGATTAAGTTTCGCTAATACTGTCCACAAATACGCATTCTCATTTCTACAGCATTCAGTCTACTTTCATCCTTCCTACGCTAGTTCTATGTCTCACAGCCGTACGTCAGCACTCCAGCGTACCAGGACTCAATTGAGGACTGCCAACCTCTCTTCTATGAACAGTTTTTTGTAAGCGCTAACCGCGTTCAGTCCTCCATTTATGGATTTTCCTGCATGAAACTGATATTTTAATGTATAAATGTAACAATATTTCTTTGTTAGAACCATTATATATTTTGTTTACACCGACCGGTTTCAGAACAACCGGTCCTTCCCTAGGGAAAACATGTAATAACTTGACATTACAAAACATAATATTAGATATTGGGATATTTAAACAAACAAAAAAATATCTTATGGTCCTAACATAGACATGTTCCCTTTTACTATCCTTTCCATTTTCTACCCCCACTATTAAACAATCTTTAGCCACGCCCCACCCCAACTACAACATTTAGCAACAAATTGTGCTCAAACACTGTTTTGTAATGTCAATTGCCCTGTGGAAGGAACGGTTGTTCTGAAACCTATCGGCGTAAATAATTTTTTTTATTGTGGTTCTAACAAATAAATATTGTTTCGATACGTTTTTCAGTTTTTCACTGCCAACAGTATTTTCGTTATTTGTTTTAGTGGTGTTATGCCGTGTTGCGCTACCTCCTTCTTTAGCAAACGTTTCGGACAGCGTTACAGTGTCCATAATCAGGGCAGATGTGTGACAAATCAAACACAATTACAAAAAAAGTTTAATTTATTTACAATCAATGGATAACCACAAAGTTATACCAACATTCAAATGTATAATATTTAAAATTTATTATAAATGTATATTTCTGTATTTTTATAAATGACTACATGTGCTTTATGACAAGGATTGTGGCGGTTATAAATGTTTTATAGGCACTAAATACAATAAGGAAAATCGACGGGGTATTCCCATCTCATGAACAAGGTAATTTGGTAAGGTCGTAAAATAAATATTGTCGAAGTAAATTTTCATCTCTCGACGATATTAGATTCTTCAAAGTATCTGGGTAAAATTACGTGAAAAATGTCAACTTTTTATTTTGGTTTGGAGAACTTATTTTGTAAATTTATTAAGGTTTGACGTAATATGTGGAAAGTGTGTTTTTATTACGTGTACGTAATTTGGGAACCGGGAATGGGTACCTGCGTTCTGGGAACCAGTCATTGGTTAACCAACGGTTCTTCGACAACTCAACAAGGTGGCATTTCAACACCCCTTTGAAAAGTCTAAAAAGTGATGAAATTTTAACCCGACAAAACCTATTTAACAAAGTTTTTTTAACCCCCGACGGAAGGAGCGGTGATATAAGTTTGACTTTCTGTGTGTCTGTCTGTGGCATCGTAGCACCTAAACGAATGGACCGATTATGATGCGTATTTTTGTTTGAAAGCTGACGTAATCGACATGGTTCTTAGCTATAATTCATGAAAATCTATTGAGGCGTTTCAAGGTCATCAGCACTTTGTTGGGTCGTGGGTTTATAAAATTAATAAAATTTTTCTTTTAATTATTTTTCATCTTTTTTAATGGCTTTTCAAAGGAGTGATGAAGTTGCACATTGTTGAGTTGTCCGGTAACTATCATCGTTTTGTTTTTCAATTTTGCTTAAGTGCTTTATTTTTGGGGTATTATGCCTATTTGTTCGCTACTTCCTCCTTTAGCCAACGTTTCGGAGACCGTTCAGAAGGTGTTGCATTTTTTCGTGGTTACGAAGACAATTTTGCATCAAAAAGATGGAAGATCTCTTGTACGATGCGAACATCATTAAGAAGATTAAGAATAATCCCACCAACAAGATTGATCTGAAGACAGGGAACTAGTCGAAGCTTAAGGTATTAGGAAAAAGGATCGATCTAAGCTACTGAGAAAAGAAAGCACCAATACTGTCTCCGGAACTACGACAAAAATACAAAACATATTGCGACGGACGTTCTGAGCCAGTGATCATGTCGGCAGTTGGGAACGCTAGCCCAAGGCAGGAATCGGTGCTCTGTTGCCTGTAAACACTTCGTAAAACTGCTTGTAATCGTTGAATGAAAAATAAATAAAAGTCGGAGTAAAGAGCAAACGGAAAGCAGAAAACGTCATCGAGCGCTTTCACTTTGGACTCGATTCTAGGAATCGAGTCCAAAGGAAAGCGCTGTCCCGGGGACAATGGTGACGGTAGACTGCTAATATTATCAACCCCCCTATAAATAAGGGTCACAAGCCCTTTTGAAGAGCCGAAAGTCAGTTAACCAGAAACACTTGCCTCGACTACAATCCACTCTGCTGCCCGCCCTACTTTGATCTGAACCTGCATTTACTCGCCTCGTTTCTCCACTGACCATCGCCTTACCTTGGACTACGAACTACCCTACAACTCTCTGGACGAGACCCTTGTACGTCATATGGAAAGAGTAATTAGAGCATATTTGACCAAATCTACAGCGGGCAAAAGAGACGACGTTCTCCTTTACAAGTGATAAAAGGAGCGACATCTTGCTCCCTCCAGCGTATCTAACGGTACTTGTGTGTCTCACCCTGTCTGCCACACCTACTAAGGCTTACAAAAACAAAGTTTCCTCTGGAAATAGACGGAGTTGATACATTTTGCTGTACGGGATGTGATAATGTTTATGTCAGCCAAACAGAACGGACGATCGCCAAAAGGATATCAGAACACTTCCGAACCCCGACAAATCGGCGATTGCCGAGCATTTCATTGAAACTAGCCATTACTTTGGATTTGTTCCTGAAGTTCTGGAAAAAACCAAAACACATAGAGTACGCCTGATTATGGAGGCAACTAAAATACAGAAAAATCTCACTAATATTAACACAGACGACGAAGCTATGCCCAACAATTCTTGGTATCCGGTAAATGACGCCTACACTAAAACTAAACACAGAAAATCATTTTGAATCATAATTTATAATACCAGTTCGTAGAGAATTAGAGCTGGCAACCCAGTCGGTATGTAGACTTTACCACCAATAAATATTTATTTTTTGATTATTTTTGTTGTGTAATGGTCAGTTTCAAGTTACATTAAACTTGAACTTCAGCCTAGGGTAATTTAGTGCGATTACTCGACGTAATCACGCATGCAAATTAAACATTATGAGCTTAAACTTATGGAAATATAAATAATTGTTTTGATGTCCAGGTTTGTAAAAGTATAATTTAATCTATATATCACTTTTATAAATTCTAAAACTGTGTACAATTATTGACATTCAATGACCTGGCTGTATTATAATTACAAAATCTGTTGAAATTTGTTGGATTTAGTGTAAAAGGGCAGTCAAGCCAATATTGAAAAAAGAGCATCGTTATCTAAGGTCATTTCTTGAAGATTGGTGGATAGACCGGAACATAATATGATGATTTAATTTACTGATATCAGGAGAAGAGATGATTTTGTGTGAAATAAGCTCTCAATCTCTTTAACTTTTTACAAACATTTTTTAAGACATTTTCATTAAAATAATGAACTTTAAACCTACATTAGCGCATTATGGCAAACACCCACTCAAAGGAAACTCCTGAAAAAAAACCCTTGACTCTGTACAGAAACAGGTGGTCCTTTTGATAGATTCCCCTATCTTAACAAACGGTTTGCAATCTTTAGAGCACAGGCGTAAGGTAGATGTATGCTGTCCTTGTTCTACCGGAATTTCAGTGGGAGATGCTCCGAGGAACTAACGTCATTGATCCCTTCGGTACAGGTAGAAAGTCGGGAAACATGCCAAACGCGCACCCTACATATTTATAGAGTTGACATTTATCATATAAGAACGGATTATATAAGAACGACTAGTTCCACAGCATGGTTGTGGTACAATTTGCCGGCCTCTGCAACCATCTACAACATTGGTCTCTTTACGACCCATGTTCACTCGTACCTCTCCTCAAAAGGACCCTCCATATTTCAAAGGCGAGAAAGGCCCTGAAGAAAATCATTCCCCTCAGGGCCTCCTGTGTGGAGTTAATGTAAAAAAAAATATATGTATAGCAGTACCTTGGTAAACAATGTAATGTGTATAAAAAAAAAATATGTAAAATATATTGAGTCCTGAAAACGCCCTTTGGAAACAAATTGATTATGATGAAAAAAAATTCCGCTTCCGAAGCTTTCTAATTTAAATATCACAAGTAATTGTAAAATGAAAATGAAATGGTGATTTAAATTTTTTGTTTATATTTATTCAAGCTCATCGTAAATTGTGTTGAAAAATCTGGTAAAAATCAATAATTTATTCAAGGTTGAAATTTCTATTGTAAACCCAGGAAGCGAATTCAAGTTATGTTAAATCCAAACACTTTATTCTTTCAACCAGAGGAAACACAATATATTAAATATTTGCTTTGAAAAGGGTTGTTTTCCTTGAGTTCAGTCAACAGATCTATGTTTTTGTTTGTTTGTTTATTTAATTTAATGCTGTTAAAACAAGATCGTAAAATAGAAGAAAAATAATAAAAAACAATGCATTACTAAATTGGCATAACACTTTTTAAAATTTATTTTTCTCTTCTTTTCCCCGTTTTCAACCCTTAATACCATTTGGGAGGCAGGTATGGGCACCGCTGCCTCGGGATTTATTTATTGGATAACCAACACCCCTATCATAGCCTATGTAGTGAACAACTTAGGTCACCTATGAGTCACCTGTGACTCATAGGTCACCCCGAGTGGTTCGATACGTTTGTCGATTTAGCAGGGGTGCCGGGGTTCGTGGGGTGAGGTTTTTCCAGGTCTTGAGGCATATGCGTTTGCCCTGCTTGGCGTACCAGATCTGGAGAGACTTGTCAATGGAGACTTTTTTACCTCACCAGTCAGACTTTCGATCCATCGTTTTGTACCTCAATGGGAGGGATGGATTTATTAGTTCGTCACTCCTGGAGACATTGACTCTCAGATTCTTAACCACTCCTCTTACATTTTTCCTTACTTATTTTGACTTACCAATTGCTCCCGTCTGGAGCCAGTGAGACCAAGACATGCCCAGTTGAGGTATGTCATGAGGCTGAGGGTAGTGGGGAGGGGAAGGAGATGGGGAAGAGGAATGTGGGGAAGTACCTGGCTATTCAAATCCGGTCACCAAACACGGCTGAAGGCATTTCAAGCAATTTTTCAATTTTGAATGGTGGTCTTATGATCCACTATGGAACATGCCGCAAATTTACCGTATATTATTTTAAATTATAACATTTTTAAATAACACAAATTAATCAAGTACAATTTCTTTGAGCAAGCAGGGAAACGATTCCGAGACCTTCGGATTGCGAGTCAAGAGATTTACACCTCGGCCCATACACTCATTAATTCCTGGACAGTGGAGCTTTCGGGTGGTGTTCAGATAAAATATATATTTTTTTATCGTACGAATTTTATATATCTTATTGGGATATTAAATATAATTGCCTTCTTATTTCTTTAATGGAAAAATAAAATTATTTTGTGAATAATTTGTGCTTATCAACGGAAAGTGTCACAAATAATCTTGGCTAAATATCGCTCTAAAAATGTTTCTTTTATTATGCCCCCGCAATTTCCCAATAAAAACTTGCTTTATTGGTAGTTTCGCATGTATATTTTGAAGTAATTAACATTTTTAATTTTAAGATTACTCAAGCAAAACGATAGAAAAAGTATATACAAATTATTCTTTTTGATGTTCATAATGTAAACCTATTCACAGAAAAGATTCTTCGAAAATACTGATTTCGCTGAAACTTTGCCTTGAAGCCATTAAATCTCTTGATCATGAAAATATATTTAATATTGACCGCTGAAGAAATGTCAATGATATAAATTTTATTTGATTGTCGAGGATTTTTTACTACTCGTAAATATTGAGGCAGATTATATCAGATACAAAGTACACAGAGGCATATTGATAAAAATTCTAGGAAAATAATTGATTTACATACAGTGCTTGGGTGACTTTGGATTGGACGGCTTGCGTAGTAAATTTTTGACAAAATGTTGAAATTCGAATTAAAAAAAAAAATTATTACATAAAAAAAGAGTTAACGATGTATTTTATACTTTATTTAATGTATTATAACCACCATTTGGAAGGCGGGTATGCGTACCGCCGCCCCAGGAACCATTTATTGGATAACTAACACCCCTGCCATAGGTCACCGCAAGTGGTTCGCTATATTTGGTGACTTGTTAAGGGTGCCCAGGTTCATGGGGGTTAGGTTTATCTAGGTTTGCCCCCTCCTACGTGGCGTCTGGATCGGGAGGGACAGATTGAGGCAGACCTTTTTATCTCTTCAGCCGGACTCTCGATAAATCGACCCACCGCCTTGGATGGATAATTGAAAGGATGGATTCGTACGTCCGTCACTACTGGACACATTTATCCTAGATTCCTACCCACCTTTCCCTAAAAGGCCCTAGGGGAAATTAATTTCCTCCCATTACAAGTCAATTTTAAACCACCTGGGTAACAAGGAAAGTCGGTCGACAAAGGGTTTATCGATAATATCGGTAACTTGTCTCATTCCCGAGCACGACTGCAGATCGCTAACGTTCAAACAAACGTTCGAAACCTTTATCGATCGACCGTGGTAGATAACGGAATACATTATGTTTTAAATATGTAGTACAAACGTCATCTGACAAGCATGTATGGCCTTTAAAAAACCGTGAATAGGTATTGGAAAATGCCATTTCTTTGTTCTTTGACAAGGTGATTACTTCTAAGGTTCTAAGAAGTCAGTAAACGGGTACTTGAATTACGAATCGATGCAATGCTACGACTTGGAAATTTCAATTATTTAGATTCCAGAGTCGACATTGTTGTGAACGGTAACAAAGGTATAAGTTCTTTAAAGTGAAAAACTTCATCTAAACATTTATAGGATTTAGCCTGCAACATAATGAGATAGTGTTATCGGTTTCCTTTTGGTGCGGTGCTTCGTAAACCATCGGTCTCCTTTTGTATGGTGCTTCGTAGCCACCTGAAGATTTCACTTTTACCTCGTGTGAACTGCACTCTGTTTTTGAAGTGAAAACTTATTTAGCACTGTTGTCATTTTAAACTCGAAGATACGAAAAATAGCAACACTACAAAAAGACAAACACATACATCTATACTTTAGGATTTAGCCTGAGAATGAGATAGTATAATCGGTCTCCTCTTTGTGCGGTGTTTCGTAGCCACCTGAAGATTTTTCTTCTACCGTGGGTGAACTGCACTGGTTTTGAAGTGAAAACTTCTTTAGCACCGTCGTGATTTGATTCGTGATGAAACCTAAAATAGCTACACTAAAAATGGCACATATGGTACAAAACGAATGATAAAGTATAATAACTCTCTTCTTTGTGCTGTGCTTTTTAGCCTATCGGTCACCTTTTGTGCAGTGCTTCGTAGCCTCCCCACTCTTGCCTACTTTAGTTTTCTGAAGATTTCACTTCTACTGCGTGTGAATTGCACGCTCTGTTTTATTTAAATTGATCCACACAGGAGGCCTGAGGAAAACAAAGCCAATGAGGAAATTCCTAGTGCGGCACTCACAAATCAAAATCCCCATCGAGAATCCGAGGTCTAATAACAACAAAATTCTAATTTCACAAAATACAATATAAATGTGATATATTTTTTTTAAGTGAATACATAGAAAGCTGGCAACTTCATTTTGGGAAGCAAAAAATCTTCCACAGGTTGGACATTCCTGGTCTAATGAGCGTAATACACGAGCCCAATTTTCAGCCCGATTCCAATTAGAGACAAAAGTCAACATTTTTCGCTTTACGCGATCACTGTTTTCAACTATATTTTCATACCTACGATTTCAGTAGGCATCACAACAAACAGTATGGTTCATGTGTTGCTTGCAGTGATGACAATTGAAATCCTAGATATGAAAATAGAGGTGAAAATAGCGATCGCGCAAATCGAAAAATGCTGACTTTTGTCTCTAATTGGAATCGGGCTGAAAATCGGGCTCGTGTATTACGCTCATAAGACTACGGATGCGAAATACTGTCAGGTTTTTTGTTACCCAGAAATATTTGTCTTTAAAGAAAATTTTGTCGCATTTGCTCGGAGTATAAAATACAATTGTTGGTCATTAAAAAAAACATTAAAACCATTTTAGGTTAAATAGTAAAACCATTTATCTTTTCGCATAATCGTCAAAATTTTCTCACTCTCGGGAATTAAAAAACACTTTAAAAAAAATCTGTTTCTCCTTGAATTTTTCTTAATGCTTCCTTTGTGCCAAAGCAGGTTCGATTTATGTAATGGTAGACCAAAGAATAAAAAAAACACAAGAAATGCGTTGTGGCCATGTTTCGTCATCCAAAAGTCTGACCATTCTTTGCTTAAATTTTAAATACAGAACTGTGTTCCGAAATTTTCATTTCGATCAAATGGGGTGATTCTCGTACATGTCAGGCAAGAGTAAGAGAGACAATGCTCGTGCTAAACGGGCTAGAACTAAAAGTTACCGTTGTTGTCTCCAATGAACAAGTTTCTAGGGTGATGTTTGTCCGAGTCTTGGAGGCGGATGCTTCTGCCCAACAATTGCGTGGCAGGCCGCATCGATAGAGACTGGTTAGGCCTTTTGACTTCTCCAGATGGACTCTTTCGGCCCATTGCCTTGCACCTCAGTTAGAGGGATGGATTCATACGTCCATTACTCCTGGACACACTGATCCCCAGATGCCCACCTACTCCACATACCTTTTCCCTTTCCTGAACTTCCTATCCTTCCTTTCTTTTGAAAGACCCTCCACACAGCATCCTCCAAGATGACATATGCCCCGATGGAAATTATTTTCCTCAGAGCCTCCTGTGTGGAGCTAATGTAAAAAAGAAAATCGAAGTGGGGGGATGAATTCATACGTCCGTCACTCTTCGATAAATTCACCCTCAGATTCCTACCCACCCCTCATATCTTTTTGGATGATAGGGACTTTCAGCAATACTTCGGTTCGTCAAGATATGAGTCTTGTTTATTATCGTCTTATTTACAATGAATGTCTCACTGAACTTAACGTCCATTCTAATTGATGCAATGTGATAATCTGGAGCAGGAGAAATGCTAACTGAAGGTACCCACGTGTATTTCGAATGTGGTCGGCTATCTTTATAACCGTTCGGGTGATCCGAACGGGCAACAGTTGTTGTCTCTCTCACATAGTACAACTACTGACCTTTACTGATTACATATAACTGCCCGTACTAACGACATCTGTTGAGGGACATTGAAACTACATAAGTCGATCGTCCAATTAATTATTCACACATCTTCAAATAATAAGTTTTGAGATAATGAGGAAAGCAATATTCGAATGCGCACTATAAAGTGAATAAATAAAACATAATTTACGTATTCACTATAAATAGAACATAATTTACGAATTCACTATAAATAGAACATAATTTACGAATTCACTATAAATAGAACATAATTTACGTATTCACTATAAATAAAACATAATTTACGTATTCACTATAAATAGAACATAATTTACGAATTCACTATAAATAGAACATAATTTACGTATTCACTATAAATAGAACATAATTTACGTATTCACTATAAATAGAACATAATTTACGCGTGTCCGTGTATTAAAATAATACCGGGAGGTCAAGCGGTCTGCAAAATTAGTTTGACATTTTGAAATATCCTAATAGTAACTAGTAACCCATAAAACATCATTTTCTGCACTATAATTGATTTGGTGGTGTAATGAGTAATTTGGGTATTGTACCACTTAGGGGGTATAATCAATATATATTATAAAAGAAAGTCCAAAAAAACGTGCGGCTCGCAAAAACTCAGAAACGAGTCCCGGTACGATCAAGGAAGTTATATAGTGTGGTAGATCTCTATCCCCCCTAGGGAATAAGGATATCCGTTTTTACCTAAAGGGCGCGCTTTTGAAAATATAAGGGCTGAAAGTTTCGTCCTCTTGAAATTTATAGAACAATCTTCCAGAAAGTTCTAGGAGGTTCCATAGAGGTCTAGAAAGTTTTGGAAGGAGTGGTGGCGTATGTCGTGGAATTTTCGGGAATATCATTGTGGAACATTTCAGAACACTCTCGAATTGTCCTGAGCGAAGCCGGGTAACCCAGCTAGTTTTTAATATAACTGGATACTCAACTCAAATTTTGATTTTTCGGAGATGTCTGACTAATCACCTGGATGATCGACATATTCACTTACACTTCAGTTACAACTAAAACAGTCAGTGGCGACATATGATTCCCATTCCAATCTGCAGGAAAGGCATTTCTAGTAGGGATTACCTGTTCAGCGGGGTTGAACGTTGAATGTCATTTCTCTTTGGATATTTTTTCATACCGAAGCTGCAAAAAGGCTTTAATGCTTTTCAAGTCGCCTGGAATTCTTTGTTACTTTGGATTAAAGCGTCACGTTGAAAACTTTCTGTCTTTTGGAAAAAAAACTCTCTGAAGTTGTAGATTAATTAATGTAGACTGTTGGGTGAAATTTACGTTAGCTATGGAAATACTGTAATTTTCTATAGAAATTCAAGAAATTGCTAAATCATGCGAAATTACGTTCAAAGAGTTTAGCGTTTACAAAAAAAAATAAACAAATAATTTATCAACTACCTCCGTGGTCTATTGGTAAGGTTCGATTAGTAATACAGAGGTCGCAGACTCAAAGCATGGCGTGCGCAAGTAAATTTTATTTGATTAATTTGTTTCATTTAACAATCCATTCATTTAAAATAATATTTATCACACGTTCCAGAGTTGAATATACTTCTGGTATCGCCCTGGTGTAAGAACACAATTTAGAATTGAGATATGGCTTTAGCCTTGTTTGGTGACATCATCTGTCACGTCTCCTTCCTCCCCCATCACCTTCAGCCTTACAACATACCCCGATTGGGAATGCCACAGTTTCTCTGGCTGAAGGCGGTTGGGTGCATTCGGTACTCTCGTGCGATATTCAAATTCTATAAAAAATCTGCTCCGCTATTTTACAATACTTCCGTAATTTTCGTTGGTACGTAGTTAACAGATTGTCTAAAAAATAAACTGCTATCAGATGTGGCACCCTTTCCTCTCCGTTTCTATAAACGTTTTCCGAAAATCGACGAAAAATCGATAAAATTCATTGCCGAGAAAATTATTGTAGCTCAGTTCATAAACAACATTATTTTTTACTGAAGTTCGAGGCTTTTTTTATTTTACGACAATACGTCATCAAATTAATACGTCATAAATTTGGACGATAAAACAATGGTTTTTGCTGGTGACTTAAAAGTTAAATTGAGGAAAAGGAAAATAAGATATTAATCAATTTCGGTGAATTATTGGTAAGAAAGGACCAACTCTCTCTCTTCCAGCTTTTGTTCTTCACTTGAACGGTTGAAATTTGTGGTATTTTGTTCTAAGTGGAGTTTGAACAAAAATACAAAAGGAAATTCCTTGGAAGGTATATAATTTTTTATTTATTTTTATTTTTATTGAAAGTGGAGAAGGTTTACGTGTAGTTCCTGTGACCATATATGCCATGGGCCCATTGTACTATCTCCTATTTTACCCCACTCTTTTAACAGTAATACTATCCCTTTTATAAAGTTCACCAGAGTTGTCACTGGATATGTGGGGTCTTCTGGTTCCAGGATGGGTCTTCTCAGGTATATGAGCCTAGTTCCATAACGGTGGGACATTGGCACCGCAGATCAATTGGAGTCTATTCATCGTCCTCACATTCCTTGCATCTATTGGTGTTTTCCACTCTCAATAGTTGCATTGTGTCTCCTGAGATGGCAGTTTCCCATTAGAAGTCGTACCAGTTCCCTCGGTGAATTTTTGTATATAGCAAGTAATTGGTAAATAGATAACAATGAAGTTTAAATGATATTTGTACTCGATAATCTAATAATTGTGCATTAAAACAGTTTTATAATTTTGTAGTTTTTTTTTTGCTTTCAATACTATCAGTATCGCCTTGATTAAATACCATCAGTTCGAATCAAAATGTTTCCTGAAATGGATTTAGCGGCTTTTAGTGACCCGATTAAGTTGGTTTTTCTCAACATTTCTTTTCTACATCACCTTCGATCCAAACTACCCAACCCCACTCAGCCTCCACATCAATGCCATAGTCTCACCGGGTACGGGCAGTGGAAATTTCTTGTGCGGCATTCATTTTGAAAAAGAGCGGTGACCGTGATGGACGGATGCTGGACTGGACTGGACAAAATCTGTCCGCTCACGCTACGTGAGCTAGCTCTGTGCACAGTTGCGTATCATCGGTTTTATCGCGACTCGCATCAACGGCGTCAAGTGAGATATCGACTTTTAGTACCATCATTGCCGTTTTTGTTTTAAATATTTAAAATTTTATTGAAATAATAGTTAATACATATCAATAAACAAGTCATGCTAAGCCAATTGAATTGGCTTGTCAACAGGTGCTTATAGTTTAGTTACATATACATTTAAAAAATTATAATTTACATCTTATATCTATACAGATTCAACCTTTTTACATAATTTTTTATATACATATCGATTTAAATATTTTTTTCCGATACCCAATTTTACGCCATATATTTAACCTTATTCATAGAATTACATTGCTTTATAGTGTCAGGTAATAAATTAAATATCTTCGGTATGTTGTATTCAAACGTTCTCTGTCCGTACTTAGATTATATCGCCACAATAAATTTAAAAACAAATACACAGTCAAATTGTAAAAAAAAACATGTATTTTTACACTAAACATCTAAAAATTGTAGAATGAAATTTAGAAAACACATTCCTTTTATTTAGGTAATCTGCATTAAAACTGTTACTTCACTTTTTATCTCGTTTTTACAATAATGAAATATAAAAAAAATATAATAATTCCCAGAGAATAACAAAAAGAAAATTGACATTTTGGATTCATTTAATTTCTTTATTTACATTTACATTACTAAAACATCACTTTTACCGATTCTTATTAAATTCATGCGGCAACAGTCAATTAAAACAATAAAAAATAACGTGTAAAAAATAACCCCACATTTTCATACCGGGAATCTTATGCGTTAGTTTGACAAAAAGCGACGTTACCAGCTTTTTCGCAGCACACTAAGAACTCAAAACAGAGTCAGTTGAGTCGTATAACTATGCAACTAAATCATCGCTTAACGGTTAAGAAGATTTTTTTTATTGGTAAGGCTGAGAATGTAAAATATTAAAGATTAATTTAATAATTTGTCATTTTTAAAGCTTTGTGGGAATTGAAAGCATGTTTTTCCACTGCGAAAATGTATTAAAAAAAACCGTAATTACGAAAAAGATTATTTTTATGGATAAAATAACTAGTATGGTAGTTCGCAATTAATGGTGGTACATAAAAAGTTGAATGTCTCACGCCACAAACAAATATTTACTAAAATAAAATTCGGGGTAAAAAGTGGATACATTTCTGAATTTTATCGGCTCAACAGAGCCCAAATTGAAAAATATTTGTTTGTATAAAATTTGTTGACTTTTATTATTGAATTGATGGCGTGAATTCAAATTTCGTGAAGGGTAAATCATTAAACTCTTTTTACAGCGATAGTAATTTAACGCAAAAGCCGTGTTACGATGTGAAATATGGCAAAACTCTGTTTGCGGACTGCTATCAAAACCCAGTCATCATTATTACGCATTTGCTAAATCATAAATTTAAACAGAAATTAGAAATTTATTACTCGAAGGCAATGGCGGTTTTCTCTAATATGCGATGATTTGTGCAGTTAACTTCCATAACAAAATAAAATGAAATAAGAAAAACTTGTATTGTAATTTTACAAAACTTTAAACGGAGCGCCAATTAAATTCCAAGATTAAAAAATCCACCCGTACGAATGATACACATTGTACGAGACCTATAGGCCTGCATAAAAACTGTAAACAATAAGCGCCGGCACACAGAGACGCCCGACAATCGAAATGTCTTGATAGAGATGTGTTCTCGCCTTGACAGCTGTTAAAGTTCCGTAGCATGGTCACAAGCGTCTATGCTGGACTGGCATCTTCTGCGCATTGAGGTGGAGTGGTATTGCGTCTTCCACCGTGCATTGTGAGAAGGAATGCTCTTGCATCGGAGCATGTAGGCTGCGGTGGACGCTGGTTGATGGTAATCGAGACGGGCTTCGCTCCAGATGGTGTATGTTCTCGTGGGTTGCTGCATATCTGGCATCAGAATCATAGGGGGTGGTCGCAGCAACTCACATGTTGATTGGCTTCAGGATAATCGGTCTGCTTTCTATTGGGCATGCTGCGGGTGTATAGCACGCCTCTCTAAATGGTGTCATCATTTGACAGACGTGGCGTCATCATTTATTTATTTATTTATTGACGCCCTATTGGGCTTTAACATATAAAATACAAATAACATTTATAACAACAGTACATAACAAACTTAAGAAAGATTACAAAATATACAAATAATGCATAAACTCAATTAAAAAAAATAGGAGTACATACATCTAAAGCTAATTCCACATGGAAGACAATTCATATACCTACGAACAACAAAAACATGAAAAAAATCAAAACACATTAATTTTTACTTAATTACTCATATTGGAAAAAGAACAATAAAAAAAACAATAAACAAAAGAAAATCGAAATAAAATAAAATTTACTCATTCATTATTTACATCTAAAAAGTGGTGGACTAATTTGGCTTTAAATGAATCGAAGTTTAAATTAAATATGTCAGCGACATCAGTCAGTTCATTACCCAACCTATGTATTCTTTCTACCGCAGAATTCGTAGCGAAGTTATTGTTGCAAAATAAAATATTCCGTCTAGTATATTTTGGAGGTATGTGTAAGGATAATAAGTTGATAGCGTCAGGGCAGTCCAACCTTGAATGAATAATTTTATACAATAAAAGGAGATCAAATATTTTTCGCCTTTCCGATAATTTCGATAAGTTAAGTTTACTGCGTAAACTGACATAATTGATTTCAATAATAGCAATACCAATTTTGAAATTAATAAAACGTAAAAATTTGTTTTGAATTTTTTCAATTTGTAAACAATGAGAGTTGAAATGAGGACACCAAATACTTGAATTGTATTCAACCTGACTTCTAACCAAAGACGTGTATAACAATTTTATGGTTTTTATGTTATTAAAGTCTTTAGCAATTCTGAGAATAAATCCAAGCATTTGTAATCCCTTACTGGTTATACTAATAATGTGATTCAAGAAGCGTAATTTGGAGTCAAAGATAACGCCAAGGTCGTTGAATTCATACTCTTTTTAGAGTGGCATTGTTAATTGTGTAGTCGAATAATAAAGGAGTTTTAGATCTATGGAAACTGATCGTTTGGCATTTGTAAATTTGCATCATCAGGTAGGTCTGCATTCTATTGGGCGTGGCGGGACTGCTGGGGTGGTCGCAGCAACTCACATGTTGATTGGCTTCAGGGTAATCGGTCTGCATTTTATTGGGCATGCTGCGGGTGTATAGCACGCCTCTCTAAATGGTGTCATAAATTGACAAACGTGGCGTTATCATCAGGTAGGTCTGTATTCTATTGGGCGTGGCGGGACTGCTGGGGCAGTCGGTGCCACTCACATGTTGACTGGCTTCAGGGTAATCGGTCTGCATTCTATTGGGCGTGCTGCGGGAGTCCTTATCATGTATCTTGCTCAGGCGTTATCATCGGGGCAGAGAGATGCAAGGTCCGATGCAAGGGGGCCCCAGGCTAGCAGCCCGGATTGTGGTTCAAGGTGAGTTGAGAGGGTACGGCTGAGAAGTCAAAGGGACTCCCTCAGCCATTCTCTCCCGATCCGGCCTGCTATGCAGCTGGTGGGCAGACGCATCCGCCGCCAAGACCCGGACAAACCTCACCCGGACGAACCCGGGCACCCCTGCTAAGTAAACAAACATAGGGAACCACTTGGGATGACCTATGGCAGAGGTGTTGGTTATCCAATAAATGGTTCCCGGGGTGGCGGTACTCATAACCACCTTCCAAATTGAATAAACAAATAAACATGTATGTTGTATCTAAAATATAAAAGTAGTTAAAACAAACTGCTTTTTATTTTTAAATAAAATTTTGCAACAAAATAAAATCAGTAATACATTTTGAATGCCGGATTTCGAACTCCCGGACTCTGGTTTTGAAGACAATAATATTAACTGTTCGTCTACGTATATTGTGAACATATTATGTTAATAGTCCAATATTCTTAGAATCTGCATTGAAATTAAAATTTAAAGTTTCCTGCATTTAGAGAAAAGGTTATCTTAAAAGTTATCTTGTTACGAAAAGAAAAATAATTACGGTAATCGATAACAGAACACAAACCAATACACAAAGAAGTTAAAAATCAGTTGTTATACTCTTGACAACCATTTTATTCCGCGACAATGTGGTTAGAAAGAATTCTAAATAAACTTTTTTTAATATCAAGAAAAATTCTCTGACTCGAAAATTGAAAATTATAAAAAATTCCCTTCAAAAACTTTTTTCATCAGGGCTTAGATTGAGAAAACTTAGCCCTTCGGTAAAGTTGATGTATTTTATTTTAAATTCGCGTAGGTACGTATTATTCAGGTGTTACATGACTTATTATTATTATTTTTTTATCCGCAAAGAATGTAAGGCTGATGTATGCATAATGAGTAAGATTAAGAAAGGGACCCTCAGATGGTTTGGGCATGTAGAGCGAATGAACGAAGAAAGCAGTGTAAGAAGAATATACGACGCAAATGTGAATGGTGGAAGAAGTCGTGGACGTCCGAGGAAGACATGGCACGATCAAGTGAATCAGATACTTGAGTCGGGCCATGTCAAAAGTCAGAATAATAGAAGAGAATGTATGAGACGATGTATGAATGTGAGTGAGGCAAAGAGTGTGTGCCAAGACCGAGTTGTTTGGCGGTCCGTCCTCTCTGCCTACCCCTGCGGGGAAACGGCGTGATGGTTAGTTAGTTAGTTAGTTACAATAGAAACTAATTAGTTTTAACAGGGAAAATTACATATTTTTTTATACCTTTTAAAAGCTGATTTGAAAAATTAAGTGTTGATTGCATTGAGATTAAGTAAAAAAAATAATAATTTTAAAAATATTATCTCATGTAAAAAATTGATGTAGATAGACAGCACCCATATGTATTTTTATAAATTATTGAGAAGAATACACTATTTCTTATAAATTTCTTTGCTGAAACATGGGTGGCTCAGTGGGTTTCGGTAAATCCGGCAATCCGCCAACTCCCATTCTAGGCAACTCGTAACAGCAGAAATGCGAATGCTTAGATGGTCGGCAGGAGTATCACTAAAAGATAAGATTAAAAGTTCACGCATTCGTGGTAGCCTGGGTGTCACGGGAGGAACGACTGTTGAGATGGTATTGGCAGTGGGCACATAAGACGGAGACCATCAGACCACAGAAGCAGGCAATGTCTATGGAGCTTCATCGAAAGTCATTCAGAGGAAGACCAAAGAACTCCTGGATGACTCAATGCTCCAAAAAACTTCAGAGAAACGGCCTGGATGAAGGCGATACTCAGAACCGAAGAAGCTACAACCTGAGAACGAGAAGAGCCGATCCTAACAGCCTACCTAGGCAATGATTTGGGACAGTGCAGTGTAAATCCAGCATTTTTTTAAAATTCCTCTCACAAAATAAAATAAACTAACTAACCATCTAGCCGTTTTCCGCATAGGGACGACAGAGAGCATAGACAGAGAGAGAACAAACTGCCAAACAACTCCGTGTGTTCATACACTCTTTGCTTCATTCCAATTCACACACCATCTCTTACAAACCCCCTCTGTTATTCTGGCGTTTTCTCTTAGCATGGCCTGAACCAAGTATTCATTTCACTTTATCATGCTATTTCTTCCTCGGGAATCCCTGATTTCTTCCACTATTAATATTTGCGTCATATATTCTCCTTACACCCCTTTCTTTGTTCATTCGTATACCCAAACTATCTAAGCTTCCCTTTCTTAGTCTTACCCATCGAGCTGACATCATTCTTATTATAAACTCCACGGTTCTTACACGATAATACATGGTTTTATCACACACGCCTCGGGGATCTCAAATCTATAGCATTCAGTCTACTCACTGCCGTACGCTCCAGTAAGGGTACCAGCACTCTATTGTGGACTGCTTGGTTTGCTTCCATGGATTCTTTTGCTAGTGCCAACAGCGTTCAGTCCTCCATTAATGGAGATTCCTGCATTTACCCTTCTACCAATACTCCTACAATCATCATCATAAGCGCAACATTTCTCTTGTGCATATGATGGAGAACTTTTAACAAGCAGAGGAATGTAACCAGAACATTACGCCTTTATCAATAATTTAACTAGCTTACCTGCTTAGATTCCTCCTAATTTAACTAAATGACTAAGCAACAATATTTTTCGATACGAGTTTTTTGTAAGTGAAAGGGAAACATCAGAGGTCCATAACCTGTGATGGCTACGACATTGCAAGCTGAAAGCTGGTTTGAATTTATATTTTCTGACAAAAAAGCCAGTATAAAATTTCGTTCACTGTTTAATATTTGGGAGAGGTTATTTGAAACAAGAATTTTTTTCTGTAAGTACTTCAGTTTAAAATATTACGTATTATTTCACCAATATCGAAATAAAATTCTTGAAATTCTAGTCTATTTAAAAAAGCTTTGAAATTAATAATCTGTTATCTTTTATGTCAATTCTTTGTAGTTATGCCTGAAAAATGAAATAATCCAAAGAGATGAAAAAACAGTTTGCTTTAGCGCCCCAAGAGAAATATGTCAAAGCTCTCTTAAATATTACGCATTTTAAAAAGAAATTTACAATTCTACAAAGTATTTGATTATTCCCTATTTCATTATACAAATATTAAAGTTTCTTTCAAATAAGAAACACGAACCTAAACGATTTATTTTGTATTTTTTTGTAGAAATTTGTGCCTTTGTGGTTTGACATATTTAATCAAATAATAAAAAAAATTGTTTATAACCACAAAACTTAATTTAATTTATTAATACCGACCGGTTAACACAAGTATCGTCAGGGTACAAAACTAAACCAATTTAATTAATAATATATTAAATCAAATATAAAACTTTTTTCCACTTAATTTATTTGTGACCGTTTCAGTCCGGCTCTAAAGGTCAAAAGGCTTCCCCCAACCAGTCTCTCTCGCAGACGCATCCGCCGCTAAGACCCGGAAAAACCTCACCCCGTGAACTCGGGCACCCCTGCTAAGTCACCAAACGTAACTAACCTACCCCAGAAGCGAAACAAATATTTATTCTACCCATCCTATTTTTTATTATTTTTACGCTTGAATGTAATATATTTAGAACACTTTTCTAAAACGTGTTCATATAGGGTGTCTGTTTTCTTTGAGGTTTATTTTTACAATGAAAAGTAAGCCCTTAACACCCTTTCATGAGGTAATTTTTCTATTTTGAGACTTACAAGCCATGGTGGTGTTTTTGTACTCTATAACTTGATTAGGCCGTAGTCGAAAAGTTAAAGGGTTTTGTTCCCAGTAAGCTCTGAAGTTAACTTCATTATTAAAATTCCGGTAATTTCCCTTTGACATGCTTGAAGGATTACGTCAATAGGAATCTACTCGTTTTTCAATTTCATCCCATTAATAATCGTTTCTTGTAACCGGATGAAGGAACCATCGGTTCTGAAACTTGTGGATAATTTGTTGATCATGTAGATAATTTGTTAAACATGTAGATAATTTTAAAAAAATGTAGATAATTTGTAAAAATGTAGATAATTTGTTAAACATGTAGATAATTTGTTAAACATGTAGATAATTTGTTAAACATCCAGATAATTCTTTAAACATGTAGATAGTTAAACATGTAGATAGTTAAACATGTAAGTAATTTGTTAAACATGTATATAATTTGTTAAACATGTAGATAATTTGTTAAACATGCAGATAATTTGTAAAAACGTAGATAATTTGTAAAAATGTAGATAATTTGTTAAACATGTAGATAATTTGTTAAACATGTAGGTAATTTGTTAAACATGTAGATACTTTTTTATATGTGTAGATAATTTGTTAAACATGTAGATATTTTTTTAAACATGTAGATAATTTGTTAATCATGTAGATAATTTGTTATTAGTGATACAAAAGAAAATTATTCTAATTTTATTGGATTAACGTTTTAATATTTTTTTAAGGTTGTACTTACCCATAAATCTAATATATCATTGAAAAAGAAGACAATCCTAATACATCCAAATGAGACGAAACTAGAACAAGACACAGAAAAATAAAAAAAAAGGTAACGGTCGCAAATGGGGATCGAACCCAGGATTTCTTGTCTTACCGGGACAACTCGGCCATTATGACCTATGTAAATAGTATTGTTAATTCTGAATTTGAAATATGAAATCGTCAAAAATGACGTGAAATTGATAGGTCCCAATGGCCGAGTTGGTTAACGCGCTGTGTCCCTCTAAGACAAGAGATCCAATGTTCGATTCTCGGGTACGACCGTCACCTCTTTACTTTTCTGTGTTCTGTTCTGCTTCGTGATTTATTAGTGTTATCGTCTTTTTTAACAAAATTATTTTCTTTTAAAATAAAACAATAACTTTGCAAACACCACTTTTATTTTTTTTTAAACTTTATGCCGACCGGGTTTCGCTACAACCGTAGATTCTTCAGGGCAGTATAATTTGGAGGTTGGACAATTTAGAGGCACTCGAATTAAGGAAAGTCATAAACACTAATAGTAGGTAATTAATAATCAAATAAATTTTAATAAAAGTCCCATACTAAGATTGTTCCCTATTGACAAAGAACACGCCCGTTCCCTTCCCAATTCTCCATCTACACGTATGCCTTCTTCCTCCTTCACTTGAGGAGTCCAGCCCATTTTGTTAAATCATATACAATCTATAACATATGTAACTTAAGTATTATACTGCCCTGAAGAAGCTACGGTTGGAGCGAAACCCGGTCGGCATAAAGTATATAAAAATAAAAGTGGTGTTTACAAAGTTATTGTTTTATTTTAAATTATAATGTCACATCACAAAGTAACTGCTTCATATGAAAAGAAAAATTTCATTTAAAAACTGATGTCACGAAGAGAACTCACAATTATTTAAAAAAAAGATATAATTTTTAACACGGTGTGCTATACATACGCAATTTAAATTCAATCATCTTTATGTTTAATTGTAAATTGTATTACTCTTATATATGATATTCAATTATGTACCTCTACACCTGTCTCAACACAGGTATACCCTAGCGAGACAGGCATCGAATAATATATTGTAAACATCACGTACATAGATCAATAAAAAATAAAAATAAAAATTAGAAAATTCACTAATATTTTTCATATTATTCACATACATACATATCACCCTAGTTAAATGAAGTGATAAAGACATTCGTAATCGAAACGTTGCTTGCCTTGGCTTTAGAAGTGTTCAGTGACAAGATCGGAATAGCAAGATAATTCAAAATTTCCTCTTTCTCATTTTCTTCATCTCCCCATTTCCTTCAGCATTACAAAATTAAGAATTCCATAGTTTGCCCTAGTCTGATCTAATTAAATTAAAATAAAATAAAAAATGCCAAATTTCATAAAGTTTTTCAACCACAATATTACAACAGCAAGTCCGCACGAGTAACCATATAAAAAAAAGATTTGTAACAAATTGAATGGAGATATTTTGCGTTGAAAACACACTCGAAAACTGCATGAAATGAACAGTGGCTGTAACGGAATAAAATTGGGCATTGAATCGAATAAAAGTAAATGAAAACGAACAAAGAACCAAAACAGTTTGTGATTCGTTTCCATAAAATGCATTGATATTCATCGTGTTCGCTATTGCGTTGCAGAAACAAAATGAAACATGTTCTAGTAATGTTTCTGGAAAATAATTGTATTGTAAAATAAATACGCAAAATACAAAACAATGGGTTTGGGTAATTGATTTTTGTGGAATGTTATCACTAACTTATTTGCTGAATATGTCCGAACTGAGCACTAAGTGCGCCTTTTTAATCTTGCGTATTCTATCCCCACGTTTGTAGTAAAATCAGTGGCGTAGCAAGCATGGGTGGCACCCGTAGCGGATAACGTCGTATCACCCCAAGAATGACCGTGGTGTCATCCTAAGAATTATAATTCCTCAAACTAGGTTCTGGATAGTGTCCTATCTAATATTGAAGAAAACAATTTAGGTATTGGCGGCGCCAGTAATGCCAGGGTTGCCTCTTATCCAAAGAATAAACAACTGAACAAAATCTGTGCCGCTCTTACATTCGGTTGACGATTTAACGACATTTTTAAAAGTCCTCTAAATTACTAACTATTTATATTACTTAATTATTATTGATTTATATACACACAACTACAGAAAAAAAAAACAAACAGATGCATCATCTTTTTTTTAGTCAGTTATCGATTGATTCTGCTCTAATTGTATCCAAGTTTTGCGTTTATTACAAAATAATGAATTATCCAAACTACTTACCTTTTTTTTGAAAGTTGTCTTTTAACACATTTAAAAACTAATTTAAAATTAAACAATAACTTTGTAAACACCACTTTTATTTTTTATACTTTATGCCGACTGGGTTTCGCTACAACCGTAGCTTCTTCAGGGCAGTACAATCTCTACTAAAATTAATTTACATGTGTGTTATAGCTAATACATGATTTAACCAAATGGGCTGGACTCCTCAAGTAACGGAGGAAGTAGGTATAGGTGTAGATGGAGAATTGGGAAGGGAACGGGCGTGTTCTTTGTCAATAGGGAACAATCTTAGTATGGGACTTTTATATAAATTTAGTTGGTTATTAACTACCTTACTGTTAGTGTTTATGGCTTTCCTTAGTTCAAGTGCTTCTAAATTGTCTAGCCTAATACCGATGTTGTTTTTATGAATTAGTGTGGCGCCTGTCTTTTTATCAAATTTATGGTCTTTTTCGATCAAGTGGTTTGCAAATTACGAAAATCCAGAGGTGTATAAACATCTAAGGTGTTCTTTGACACGGGTGTTTATATTGCGTGCTGTTTTGCCTATGTAAAAAAGGGACTGTCGCTGCATTGGAGTGAATAAATTCCCGAGTGAGATAGACTATTATCTTTGTCCTTACCGTTCATTAAAAGCTTACCTATACATTAGTGTAAAATGCTGGTTTGATATCTGATGGGTGGTTTTTAACGCTGTTTTGAGAGAATTTATTTATGTACAAGATTCTACGCCATTGATAAGGTTGATTATTATTACTTGGTATATTATTATTATGAGGTGGACTGTTGTATAAGAATTTACTAGTGGATAATTTTTTATTTTTTTATTTAGAATGTTGTTGACTATATTTGGATTGTAACCGTTATTTATTGCGATTTGTTTGATCGTAGATAGTTTTAATGCAAAGTTGGTATTTGATAAAGGGACTGTAACCAATCTGTGTACCATGGAATGGAAAGCTGAATGTTTATGGGATTCGGGGTGGTTAGAGGAATTGTCAATAGTTATATCAGTGAACGTCGGTTTGCGGTAGATTTTAAATTCAATTTTATTATTTATGATTGATAATGAAAGATCTAAAAAGTTTAAGGTAGAATTGGTTCCTATTTCTATTGTGAAGTTAATTTGTTTATGGAAGGAGTTAATTAGTAGCAGGAAGGAATTGAGTTGTCGTTCAGTTCCTAATCAAACACAGAACACATCGTCAACATAGCGCTTCCATACAAGTAAGTTCTTTAATAATGGTGAATTACAGTTAAAGATATTATTTTCTAAATTATCCATGAATATATCAGCGATTAGCGGCGATGTCGGTGCCCTCATGGCCAGGCCTTCTTTTTGTTGGTAAAAACGTTCGTTGTATTGGAAATAGTTTTGGTTCAGACATATTAACAGGTGAGATAATTCCTTGAGAGAAATTATTTGGTAACTTTGAATTTTGTAGTAATTTAGACAGTATATTTTTACTTTCGGCTACGGGAATATTTGGAAAAAGGTTAACGACATAGAAGGAGTCTAATTTTGCACTATTGGGGATATGTAAGTTTTCAAGTTCATCAATCAAGTCAAAGGAATTTCTAATTGTGTATTTTGGAGTAAAAACTTTTGAGTTATTGAATGCATTAGTGATAAATGATACTATTTTAAAATTTGGGGAATTGCAACTTGATACGACCGGCCTGATTGGTTTGGCAAAGTTTATGGAGTTTTAAGAAACCATGTAAATGTAAATTAATACTAGTAGAGATTGTACTGCCCTGAAGAAGCTACGGTTGTAGCGAAACCCGGTCGGCATAAAGTATAAAAAATAAAAGTGGTGTTTACAAAGTTATTGTTTTATTTTAAATTATAATGTCACATCACAAAGTAACTGCTTCATATGAACAAACATTTAAAAACATTAACAGAATAACAACTTCTCCAGTAATTCGCGTCAATCAATAGGTGATAAATTACTTCACGAGTTCACGTCAGTCACAAGGTACGAAAAAAATGAGAGTGACACAGGTGACAGGCAAGGAATATTTCAGGGGAATCCCCAACCGAGCAACAGTTAGAGCTAGTAACGAAAATAAAAGAAGTGCGTTGTTGGGGATTCCCCGACAGACCGAGCCATAGAGCTACTAAAATGTAAATAACAGACAATGTTTATGTGTAAAATTTTTTTGTGGCCATATTCTACCTTCGTAAGATTTTTTCGCAGTCATAAGCTCAATAATATCAACAACTTTTCAATTTGGAAAGTAACCAATATCTACTGTAATACACAACACAACTAGCAACTAGCGCGAACCCCTCAAAATCAGGGGATATTATAATCTTACCCTTTTGTCAAGCATCATTGTCTTTGAAAAGATGATCAGAAATTTACCAATAGTATGTACTTAGTACTCGTCACTAAACTTTTTGAAGTTTATCAATATTCGAAAGGTAAATTGACGGTTAACTGAGGGCAGATACTTAAATAGTACACATACGTTGAACCTGTACAAATCGCAAGAAACAAACAAAACACTTGAAAAAACCTTTTACTTTGAGCAGACACGGGCGGTCCGTTAGTAGATATGTTGTCCTTTTTGTACCGGTATTACAATGGAAGATGCTCCGATGAAACACTCCAAACGCGTGCCCAATACATGTAAGCAGTTGTCATTTGTCACATGAGAACGGATCACTTCGACGATTCGTTCATGAGTTCAACAGCTCGGCTGTGGAGTGATTTGACGGCCTCTGCATTTTCTACCTTCTATTACACGCTGCTCTGGAAAGTATCTTCCGCAAACTAGATTGGGAAAAATATGGTATCAACGTGCAAGGTGTAAAACTGAACCACCTAAGATTTGCAGACGATATAGTACTATTTGAGGAAAATCCATCACACCTAAAGAAAATGATAGAATCGCTAACTGACGAAAGCGCGAAAGTCGGCCTATGCATGAACAAAGATAAAACAAAATTGCTTACAAACTCTAAACCAGTAACTATACTAATTGACAATCAACCACTCGAATATGTGTCAGATTACATCTATTGAGGACAGATAATATCTCATAAAGATCAAACCACTAAAGAAATCGAGCGAAAAGTAGCAAATGGATGGAAGAAATACTGGTCTTTGAAAGAAATCTTGAAATCCAATGAGCTAAGTATGCAAATAAAAAGGAAAGTCTTCAACACATGCATACTTCCAGTCATCACCTATGGATGTGAAACTTGGGCACTCACCAAACGACACAGAGACAAGTTGGAACGCTGCCAGAGAGCCATGGAGAGAAGTCTGACAGGAATAAGGAAACAGGACAGAGTGAGATGCAGCACAATAAGGGAGAAAACCAAAGTTGCTGATTTAATTGCCAGAATAGACCAACAAAAGTGGAGATGGACAGGTCACATGATCCGCGATCCACAAGACAAATGGTGTAAAAATGTCACTGACTGGTATCCAAGAGATGGCAAGAGAAGTAGAGGACGTCAACAAATAAGATGGGAAGACGACCTAAAACTCACGGCTGGAAATCAATGGAGAAGGTTGCGCATGACAGGTCCCAGTGGAAAATGTTAGAGGAGGCCTATGCCAAGAGGCAAACTGAGCTTTGGGATTTATTATAAACAAACAAGTACATGCTTAATATACCTGACCGAAGACCAGAATTAAAAGGCTTATTATTATTATTATATTACACGTGCATCTTAATTATTTCATATGTGGTATGGTATCTTCAAAGAAATTATTTTCCCCAGGGACTCTTGTGCGGAAGTTAACATTAAAAAAAAAATTAAAAAGAAGTTCGCTACAGTCGATATATTTATTATAAACAAACAAGTACATGCTTAGTATACCTGACCGAAGACCAGAATTAAAAGGCTTATTATTATTATTATATTACACGTGCATCTTAATTATTTCATATGTGGTATGGTATCTTCAAAGAAATTATTTTCCCCAGGGACTCTTGTGCGGAAGTTAACATTAAAAAAAAAATTAAAAAGAAGTTCGCTACAGTCGATACAGTCGATACAGTCTATGTATAAAAGTTGAAACATACCTACACTGCTTACCTTTGTTGCAACGATTGAAATGTATGTTGAAAGATATTATTGAGATGTGTCATTCTTCTGCTTGTTTCACTTGATAGTTTCGAGGCTTTCTCGTATGTCCCCGACTCCTACTCCTTTCTGCGTCATAAAATGTAATATTCTACTCAGAATCTACTGGCTCTCCTTCATCTGATAATTTGCTCTTCATGTTGGAATAATGTGACAGGTGTCTCCTTTAATCTTGCGCATTACGTTTACAAATCAGCTTGCATCAGTCCTGGATTTGTCAATAGGCCGTATAAGTGAGTGATTATGATGGCAACTTCTAAGAAAGAGGAAGGGTCGGCGCAAATGAAGTGATTATGAAAGTATGAATCCGTCACCGACCAGCATTCTTTTCAGATCTCCACATTTGTAACATAATTAAGCTTTTTTTAAATATTTACGCATCAAAGATGTCATTTCCACAACATTCATCCTTACTTGACCAGTTCCATGCCTCACTGCCACCTACTAGGATTGGTCTCAGCACTGCTATATTAACTATCACAATAATTCTATAGACTACCACGTTCGGTCTTCTATTAATTGGAATCAAATAAAGAATACATAAAAAATAATCAAATATAAACAATCGATTGGTTTTATGGTATTTATCAACTAATTGTAAAATTTAAATGACATTCATCAATAGGCTTATTTTTGATAATACTTCATGTAAATCAATTTGTTTGTACGCTTACCTGCCAACAATGCAAATAATGTTTGAAAGTTTTGAGAATATATCCTATATGATTGGTTTTGTGATAAATATAATACCCTGTTTTAATTACGTACGCATAAAAGCTATTGAATCTCCAACCATTTTAATTAAAAAATGTATTTAGAAGTTACACGTGTGAAGGTGTAATATAAGCTCGGTAATATCAGCAATAACCGATAATATAATATAACTATCGCAGACCCGTAAAAACCACAACCACAACAGGATATTATAATTGTAGGATATGTGAAGTTTTCAAATCAGCTCAGCAGAATCTCAAAAGAGCCTTTCCAAAGACGATCAAAATTTTGAAATCGTCGCACCTGTCAAAAATTTAAACAAATATATATATATATATATATATATATAAATATGCATTTCAATACAGAATCGTTTTCACAATCAGTTCCAAGTTTTTAAATTGAGTTGAAGAATGAAGAAGAGTGATGATTGAATAAAAAATCTGTTATTTTTTTAGGCTTCTGTTATTTTTATTACGCTCAACTTCCTTAGCGGTATTCCAGTAACCCACACTCAATGATTCAATTATCTTGGCGTCTACCGAAATAAATCTGCGCGATGGAAATGATAGTATACTAGTCATTTGTGTCAGACATTTTGGAGGAATGCGTGTGCTTTAGTTCAACGCTATGAAAAAAACATTCAATAACAAAAAAAATACAATTGTAACAGTTCAGTTCACACATGGTAGAAGAAAAACCTTCAGAAAACTAGAGTAGACAAGAGTGGGGAGGCTACGAAGCACCGCATAAAGAGGAGACTGATTATTCTATCTCATTGTCTCATAAGCTAAATCCTATAGATGCATGTGCTTGTCTCTTTTTCGTTACATCGAGTTTCAAATCACAACGGTGCTAAATAAGTTTTCACTTAAAAAATAAAAATTACAGCAGCTGTGAGTGAAGTTGTGAAAGCTAGTTTTGACAATTCTAGAGATGGTGGCAATTATGGTTGTGGTGATTTCAGTAGCGACGTGTATGGACTGTGCGAGATAAGTTGCTTGCGACTTGAATACTGATGATATAGATTGTTGGATAGAAACCAAACAACATGAACATCTGGTGTAGCAAGATCAGAAGAATAGGGCGGAGAAGTAATGTTCCCCAACTGACCAATGTAACAGACAGATTGCATTTATAAACTTTGAAAAAATTAAAAGTAATCAATAGAACAGGCCCCACTATGCTTCCTTGTGGAGCCCCATAAGTCACCGGCAGTGGCTTGCTAAAGAGTGTCACTTAAAACGGTTAATGCAATATTTCAAGCGAAGTTTTAAGTCTGAATAGTAATCTTTTATCAGGAAAATACTGTGAGTAAATATACCATTCCGGAATGTGCCGCAAACATATGAACATTGTTCATATGTACTCTTTTATTTTAAATGCGTAGTATGAAAAATGAGCTTTATTTAAAATGTTGACAAAACTAAATTTTATTTAACGTGAATATTTAATAATATAATAATTATTTATTTTAATAATATACAATTATAAAAATTAGACAAAGGAGGTAATTTGATCAAATTTACGTTTATCAAACGTAATTACTATTTCCACAAATTTTATTAATTTTATCATAATTATTACAAAATTTCGAAATTAATAGTATTCCCAAGCATTTTTATTACCAAGGTATACTAAAAATTTGCCAGTGGAATAGTCAAATTATCAATTGAATTTTAATTGAACATAAAATATCGTAATTAAATTAACAACGTGGATTAATTAAAAGTGCCCTTGAGGCCATTTTTCACACGGGCGCAGGCGGTGCTGGATAAATTATTAAATTTTAAATAAATATTTTGAAGAGGAGACTGAACAAAGAGCCGATTTGTCTTAGTCTAAGCTTTATACAGTCATCAAAATGAAATCATGTTCTAAATAAAGAAGGAATCTTAACGACTTAAGTGAAGAATGCGTTTACTAAAATATGCGCCACGCGACCAAGCGAATTGAACTGACTTACGGTCGAATTGTAAGGTATTGATTTTATTAAGGAGCCGCAAATCGAATTTCTACCGATTTCTTACATATCTCCTTTAAACATTTGAAATTTTCAAGCTCTTAAAAAAATATATGTTATTTTTGATGATAATTTCTAGATGCTGCCCAAGCCGAAATGCAAATTATTGTTAACTAAAGAGAGCCCCTGGTTATAGCAAACATGCTTCCGGTGTCTAGCTCAGTCGTTCCGGCGTTGAGCAGGCTCTCTTCACCCAGGGGCGGGTGGGCAGCAAGAAATGGTTAATTGGGGAAACTCCACACATGATCCATCTCAAAACAAAGAATGCTTCAGGGTAACAAAAGCAGTGTATTGTATTCTATAGTTGGTTACATCGTACATGGATTATAAACTGGGTAAAACTGGCTACCTGGAACCTAACTATCTCTCCAAGTCTGGGTTTATCGCGCAGGTGCAAGGCAATTTACATGGACACAATTAAATGGGAAAATGAGGCAACTCACGGTGTTTGTCGGGCGGACGGCATGTCGTCACGTGCTCCATAAGCGAGGAAAAAACAATACCGAGTCCCACAGAGAGGCCCGAGAACGCAGCGTACGTTAGTTTGATATCCACCGGCGTAAAAAACCACTGCCGGAACGGGGGACCAACTCAAATTCCTCCCCGTCCATAGATTAGGCGTACGTAAATCTACATGTTTGTTAAAAAACGGCCAACGGAGCGAGCGGGAGGCGCAGGTCAGTTTAATTCGACAGCTCGTTACTTTCTGGTGCGCGGGGTCTCCGCGGACCGAGGGCCGAAAGGCGGGAGCGGGGAAGGGGTGCCCGCCATTGGGTCAGGCCATCGGTACGCACCAATGGAAGCAAGCCTGCAGTGTGGCGATTCCCGAAAACAATTCTTCCCGGTAACTACTATGCACCTACCCGTGTTACATAACATTATATGAAATTCTCTCGATAGAAAAAAATCGCAAAGTGTGCTCCAAAACATATTAAAAACAAGTCTGTTTCTATTATCTTATAAATTATATTTGTGAAAAAATTCACAATGTTTCTTTAAATGATACTTAAGATGCTCCCCAAGTAATTTTTGCTCTATTTTAAACGAGTCGTGTTTTATTAAACATTTTTGCAATTTTTGCATCGATTATGGAGCTGTAAATGTTAGCGCTCTCCTCTAGCATTCATAATTTCTTATCTCTCTATCTTCTTCTTTTCGAGCCCGGTTGCGGAGCCTTAATCTTAAATGTAAATATCCGTTTTAATAAAGCTGTTATAGTTGCGTTTTACGAATTCTTCAGAATTTATTAAAATGTGATCCTCGGGCAAACCCCCTATAAAGAAGTTTTTTTTTACGTGAGCTTCCCACACGATGATGCCCTAAGGAAAATAATTTATCTCAGGGCCTACGTCATCTATGGGGATGCTGTGTGGAGGGTTTATATAATAAGGGAAGGAGAGGAGAGTTCTGGGAAGGAAAAAAAAGAGGGGCGGATAGGAATCTGGGGTTTAGTGTATCCTAGACATCCGCCGCCAAGACCTAGACAAACCTCACCCAATGAAACCAGGCACCCTTGCTAAATCACCAAATATAGCGAACCACTTGGGCTGACTTATGAAGGTGTTGGTTATCCAATAAGTGGTGGGGCGGCGGCAACCATTACCGCTTCTTAAATTGAGATGTCAGTAAGTGGTGGGGCGGCGGCAACCATTACCGCTTCTTAAATTGAGATGTCAGTAAGTGGTGGGGCGGCGGCAACCATTACCGCTTCTTAAATTGAGATGTCAATAAGTGGTGGGGCGGCGGCAACCATTACCGCTTCTTAAATTGAGATGTCAGTAAGTGGTGGGGCGGCGGCAACCATTACCGCTTCTTAAATTGAGATGTCAATAAGTGGTGGGGCGGCGGCAACCATTACCGCTTCTTAAATTGAGATGTCAGTAAGTGGTGGGGCGGCGGCAACCATTACCGCTTCTTAAATTGAGATGTCAGTAAGTGGTGGGGCGGCGGCAACCATTACCGCTTCTTAAATTGAGATGTCAGTAAGAAACACGCCGTTACCAGAGATATGGTGAATCTACATACAGAGGATAAAATGCGAGAAATTTACAATTACGCTAATGAACAAAATAAATAAATGCTCTGATCTAAAACATGGTGAGGTTTGTCTAAATCTAGGTGACAAAGGAAGTTGAGGAGACCTAACCTAGACCTCTCCAGCCGGACTCTCTCAACCCATCGTCTTACACTGCAATGGGAGGGATGAGTTCACACGACATTCACTTTTGGACACATTGACCCCCCGGATTCCTCCACATCCCTCATTTTGTTCTTCCCAGAACTTCTTCTATTTTCTTTCCCTAAAAAAGCATCCCCAAAGAAGACATAGGCTCTGAGGGATTTTTGTGGCCTCCTGTGTGGGGATCTATTGTTAAAAAAAAGAACACACGGAGGCCATGGTTCAGGTGTAAGGCTCTCAAATAGCAATCTAAAGGTTGCGGAATCTGAACTTAAATATGTGACAGTAAATACGTAAAGATCTCACAAATCTGACAGGAGATAACGTTAGTTATTCAATAACGATCCCACAAAAGATACAGATTCGTTCCGCTGATTAAATTGTTTTATTTCACGTTTGCTTACGTATAAATAATAATATTAAGTATATTTGCGGCACGTTCCATAGTGGTGAATAATCTCAGTATCGCCCTGGTGTAAGACCATTAATTTTATCTATCTCATTCTCTCGCAGGCTAAATCCTTTAAATGTACGTGTTTGTCTCTTTTTAGTGTCACCAATTTTCGTTTCATCGAGATTCAAATCACCACGGTGCTAAAGAAGTTTACTTCAGTTCACTTCAAAAACTAATAGTACTACAGTCCTGCATGTCAAGAATCAGAATAGAAAAGGGATATAGGTATACCTACAATATACAATATACATACATATGTGAGGGGATCTATGAATGTGAGCGATTCACCAAGTATGTGCCGAGACAGAGTTGTATGGCGGTCTAATTTCTGCGGACAAAAATGTTGTGATGGTTAGTTAGTTAGTTTTGCTCAAAGGTACTCGTAAATAAAGATTGTTATTCTAACACCTGCCTTGTTCGCTTACATTGTTACCGAATCAACAGCCGGCAAGTTCCTCTCGGGAAATGCGGAAATGTGGAAATGCAGAGGTACAAAGGAAATCAACTACCTATAACGAAGACATCAACGGAATAATAATAATTATATTTTGCTTCAAGCTGCCGTAATGCGACGCTGTTGAATTGAATTTTCCTTTCGAGTGCCACACGATTTCATTAGAAAGAATGACTTAATCGAATTGCAACACATTATTTGGCATTGTTTTTGATTCCAGAAGCAATATTATATATTTGTAGTTATTACGCTTTTAACCTTTCGAAAATCAGGCGTATTTTATCAGAATAAAAAATATTTCTGCATTGCTTTAAAATCCAAATAATTTAAATATTTGAAAGGTGATCAAAAACGCTATGAACTTTTATTAGTATAAAAAATAACCATGTAATTTTTAAAACATAATTTTTTTTGCAAGTATGTTTTCAAAATAGCTCTCCTTTCATTTTTTCTAACTAAAATTACTGAAAAACAATCAAAACTTACACTTATTTTATTAGACAAATGCATTATAATGCCTCTTTTTTTTCGTTTCATGTAAAAATAATTTTCCAAAAATCCATTAATTTTTTTTTTAAATGCGGTCGGAAAATTTGGTTTTATAAAGTTCTACATATTAATTATTTTGTAGTTAATTTTTACATTTCAATATGTAGCGTGTTGTTTTCTCTTTCCAAAACCGTCTTGATCATATTTCTCACTTCGGTAACAAGAGAGACACAACGATTTCTATAAGACCTATGTGAACTGGGACGAATATGGTCTAAAGAAGTAGAGTTAATTTTATAATATTTTTTTTAATAAATCCTACGTACATATAATAATCAACAAAAGATAGGTGAATTAGTTGGCTAAATAGAACTATCATCAGTTTGTATGTCTCCATATTAAGATTCTGAGGTATGATTTATTTAATGGGGTAGGAAAATATTCCATCAAAAAATTTCAAACAATCGGAGAAAAAAGTTTTAAATTGAGCTGTCGCTCCAGTAGATAAAGCGTGAAACGAAATTCTAGAATTACCCCTATAAATTTAGGTGAAGTGATATTTGATTTCACGAAAACATCGCAGCATAAAAATTTACCAATTGATAAATAGTGTTATTAAAAAGAAAGACGCAGTTACTGAATTTGTATTTTGTATAGAACAAAATAAATATACTTTTTTATTCTGGAATTCGTGGAACCACAGGTAGCGCTCAATAAAAGCGATGATTTAATTATTTGTCAATTATTATTGAATTTCATATTCAGCACGTTCCTGGTCAACCACTCTGTTGTTGTTCAATATATATCAGTACCTATAATGATTTTGATGGTTTACAATACACATTGAACAAATACAGACTTTCACAAAATTCAATAGATATCGCGCATTAAAATAAAAATGAATGTATTATCCAAGACTCTATCTAGATAGCAATTAGTTCGGAAATCTCTATTTCATATTTTTATCATTTAATAATCATTATCCCTTAATTATTATTAAATAGTTGGTCTTTAAAAAAAATCTGCTAAATGTCTATAAAATAACAATCAAAAGCTTAAAACCGCCGAGTTGGTCGTGTAGACAAAGCCAATGCTTCAATGGTTCAATCCTCCATTACCTAGGTTCTTTACCACTGTAAAAGCAACATTTCCTCTTATAATAATGGCAATGTATAGCACGAATTTAAACATTTTCAGGTTCATAAAAACGTTTTATCCTTTAAAAAAGTAGAAAGATTCTTGTAAGTGTAGTTACTTTATTTATTTATTTGCAAAAACGATGTAAAGAACAATACATTACAAAAGCGGTATAAAATAATAAATATATTTACATTTAATATAAAAATTAAAACACGAGTGATATTTCACGCTTAAACTCATTGTAGGACATGTGGAACATATCCAAATGTCCTGCGAGACAATTAATTAACCTAGTGATTCTTCCTAGGGGCATCACCATTGGTAAGTTAGTTCTGAACCTGTGAAGAATCAAAAGCCTGTGTTGGTGGCCTCGCCTGAAATTATTTGGGACATAGAATCCTATTTTAGCCAGAACATCTGGTACCGATATAAAACCAATTAGATGCTTATAAGCCATCAGCAGTAAAGAGATATCTTTTGATCTCACAGAGCAGGACTCTCTCGGAAACTCGATTTGCACCGTGGTGAGAGGGTTAGATTCATCCATATTTTACTTCTGAACACACTGACTCCCAGATTCCTTCCTCTTATAAAAATACTTTCCACGAAGCATCCCCAAAGAACAATAATGGCCCTGAGTGGAATTATTTTCCTCCTGTGCGGAGCTAATGTAAAAAGTTACCCTTCACCAATTCCATTTTACTTTGCCATTAACATAAATACAATTTTTTATATTATTTATTACGAACAGAATGAGATGACGTTTCCGGTAAACAGCTGTTACGAATCCCATCGCAACCTCATTAGATAAATGACAGTCCGGGCGGAGCTTCCGATACATTTGACAGACGGAAAGTGGAACTGACTGCCGGCCGGTGCTGTCTGCCGGGGTGGACTTTTCATAGACGTAATACCGTATACCGCCACGTACTTCTGATTTCCTGGCAAATACAACTACTGTCACTGTTGTCATCTCATTTAAATGCTGAAGTGAATAAATGAGTTTCTTCATTTTAAATCATGATATTGTAGTTTGTTGGTAATGTTATTTCGTCGCGTAAATATTTTGCTCAACCATTTAACTTTAATATATATTTTTTGTTTTTGCGTTCAAAGGGAAGTTCAATAGGATATTAAAAAGAGAGAATATGTCCTCAGATACATCTTGATAAAAAAAATCAGTTACGTCAATTTGATTATTTCGAAGGTTCCCGCCTACCTGTTTGACAGACTGTGGTGGTACCGTGACTCTCATGCACAAAGAACAAGCCAAAGAGACCATGTACTCATTGTCTCCAGACATAAAAAATGCTGTATTTGAGGGTACTTTCAGCTATTTATCTTCAAAACTTTAGAATGAAATACCAACGTCTATTCGAATATTGATACCTTTGCAGCGTAGTCAAAATATTTGATTAGCGGATTTCCACTTAAAACGCCTGCAGATATAAGAATATCGACTTTAGATATAACTATGGGCGTAGGTATATTTTCTCTACATATAGCATATAGCATATTTCCTAAACAGACTACACCTACAAGTATGTCGTGTATAGTTATTCGGCTAATTCACTGCATGCTCCCTCGGGATTCGGAAATATTTTTATTTTATTTTATTTTTTTTTTATTATTAAAAACATACAACGAAGTTGCACTCCCATGAGTTATCAAAACTCATTAAGGGATCGCCAATTGGTACTTTTGAGAAGTTAAACCCAACTCAACCCAAATGTAGACACAATTTATGAATAAAAAATATACAAAACATTTCACAGAAGCAACATACAGATACAAACATATGAAGAATCACTTTACAAATATTTGACAGAAACATGTCTTATAACATTTTATGAATTTGTATTACTCATTGACTCATTTGATTTATGTACTTTGGGTTTCAAAAAGTTAAAATAAAGTTTCCTCCATGATGGACTAATGAGATGTACTAAGAAATGCATAGATAAAACAAAATCAGGAAAATACAATATAAGGTACGGGCTCAAAAATATACAGACCTAATACAAGATGTTTACATACAAATACAATGACGAGATTTAAGTAAGGTATAAACCGCGCCCATCATACTATAAGTTTAGTATTTGAAGATAATTAGGGCTATCAGAACAGAGTTTGTACCTACTTATGACTCGTTTTCCAAATAACATTTGAAAAAATATGTTTTCAATATATCATTTCGAGATTTGTTAGAGGCATATACCTGTCTCAAATTTTCAGGCAGTTTGTTATAGTTAGTGTAGGCAATGTATTCTAATGATTTCAGTCCGAACTTTGTTGAGTGTATTTTTGATATGTGTAGTTTGTTGTGTTGTCGTGTATTATATTGGTGAACGTCGTTGTTATAGTTCAGTTTTATATTTGTGTGGGTGTTGCACTGAATAATATTTAAAATGGTGTTTGTTATCTCAAAGCTAGGAACAATCTTAAATGGCAATACAAGTGCGTGACGGTAAATATCTTTAACAGGTGTATCCCAAGGCAAGCCAAAAATGTTACGTAGGGCTCTATTTTGGATTATTTGCACCTCTGATATCATTTTTTTAGTAGCAAAACCCCAGATACTCGAAAGGTATGCCAAGTGGGAGTGAATCATAGCATAGTACAAAGATCGCAGTATGGCTGTGGGAAGCAATCTACGTAGTCTGTACATTACACCGGTCACTGGAGCAATCTTTGATTTAACATGGTCAAAATGGTTTTTCCATGTAAGCCGTGAGTCAATTAAAAGTCCTAGATACTTCGCGACATCTGTTTGTTCCAGTTTGTTTATTCCCAGGGAAATGTTTAGGCGTTGTCCTCTCCTATTCCCGAATAGCACATAGTGAGTCTTTTTAATATTAAGGCTAAGTTTATTAATTCTCAGCCACTCGGCTAGATGAGCCAAATCCCTTTCCATGTCCTTTTCCATTTCGTTTAAATTAGTATTATGGTAGAATAATATTGTGTCATCAGCATAAAGTTGAAGTGTACCTTTCACTCCCCATTTTGCAATATCATTTATATAAATCAAAAATAATAATGGTCCGAGAATCGAGCCCTGTGGTACACCACATGTTATATTCCTATGATCACTTGATTCTTTTCCAATAACAACCGAACAGCACCTACCCGTAAGATAACTAGATAAAAGTTTTAGACTGTTGCCCACGATGCCCAGATATTCAAGTTTTTTTAATAGAATCTTATGATCAACCGTATCAAATGCCTTTTTGAGGTCTATGAAAATGCCCGCTGCATATTTTCCTTGATCTAAGTGTTTTTGAAGAGTTAGTATAAAGTCAAAGGCAGCACATTTCGTGTTGGAGAATTTTCTGAACCCATATTGTTGAGGCGTAAGAATATTATTAGTTGCGAGATATTTTGTTAGTCTATTTTTAATTACATGTTCAAATACTTTGGAGAAGACTGAGAGTATTGATATTGGACGATAATTAGATGGATTTTTTTTGCAGTCTTCTTTGTGAATTGGAACGATTTTTGCTAGCTTTAATTGATCCGGAAACAGTCCACTCACTAAAGATTGATTAATTAGAATAACAAGATGATCCGCTAATTTTTCTTTACAGAATCTGAGTAAGTTAGTTGTCATACCATCGACTCCTGGAGATGCATTAGTTTTTAGTTTTGAGATAATTTTTAAAACTTCTAGTTTGTTTGTATTGGCCATGTAGAGGGACTGTAATGGCTTTGGTTCCATGTTTATTGTATTCATGTCATCTGAATAAGATGGGATACTCGCAGCTAAATTTTCACCAACCGATGTAAAGAAGTCATTAAACGCTGTACATATCTGCTTCGGGTCATTTATGACTATATTATTGATGGTAAGAGTTTCAATTTTATTTGTCGAGTTCTTTGGACTGTTAGTTATGATTGAATTTATTGTCTTCCAGGTTTGTCTTGGATTATGTATGTTTTCTGTAAGAATATTTGTGTAATATTTTGTTTTGGCGAAACGTCTGTAATTAGTTACCGAATTTCTTGACTTATTTTTTTGTGATAAAAGTTGACTGTTTTGCGGATCTTTCTTCCACTGTTTGTAGTTAGTATTTCGTTCTCTAATAAGAAGATCCAGTTTTTTGTCAAACCATGGTGTATTACCTTGCTTAGGGTTTCCTATTCGTATCCTTGGCTTAAATTTGCAAGTGTCGATTGCTGTTTTGATATATTTAAAGAATTGATTAAAATTTTCGGTTATGTTCGTGGTGTTATGAGAAAACGGTTGGGTTTCAAGATATGTTCTCAAAGCCCTCTTATTGATGCTGATGTTTATGTTTGGTGGTATTCTGTTGTTAGAGTGGTGTTTCAAAGAGTTTTGGTAGTCTAACATCATTATACTATGATCACTTATCTGGTTATCAATATTGGAGGTCGTTGAAGATTTGTTTTATCTATTGTTAGTATAAACATTTTTATAGCACTAAAAACGTGAAAACGCCTGCAGATATATCGATTTTTGTTATATCTAATACCGTAGGTATCTCGACTTTGCTTATTCGGCCGCATATATAATCTCTGTACCTACATACACTTACTTTACAAATGAGGACGTGCAACAGAAATAACCGGCGGATCAATTGTCCGGCTGTCGGTCATCCTAATTATACTTGTAATTATATGATTTATTTTTAATTTAATTATTATGTCAAATGTTTAGCTGAGCAGTGATCCTTTTGTCAATAGAACCAAACTAGTAAAAAAAGATGTATAAAGAAATGTTATTATGATAATTTATACACATATTTTACCACTTCCTCACTATACAATCGATTCAGGTATTCATTAAATCGTGTGTGGCTGTAAATAATATAATGTCGTGATTTTCATTAAAAATTCATTTTATAACTGGAATCCTCACGATGTGGGATGCTTTTTCATGTTGAAGAAGGTTTAAAAAAGTTTCTGAGATCTTTCTACATGAGGGAGTGTGGCCATAATCAGTACTTTACTTTATTGTAGCGAAATTATTTCTAGACTCCTCGGCTATTTTAAAAGATGTGTTTCTCCGTGTTCCAGATGACTATCGTAGACAACGGCATTAAACATTACTTACTACCTGTCTGTATGACCAACCTGCCAACGGTTGTTCCGGTGGGGAGGAGCATATTACTTCTGCATAGAATCTCTTCCGCGATCAGCGAAGAGAGATTCAAAAGGGAAATACTTTTATGAGGAAACTGGGCGACGTTTTGTCTGTACAAACGTATTCCCCTATTTCCTCTCTGGATTTTGACACTACTGAAAATATTTTTAATACTATATATCGACTACTAGCGTATCGGTACGTTTTGCTTTTTTTGAGAAGTTACTTTCTATAGGAGTTAATCGTTAAAATTGTTAACAAAAAATCGTTAAAATTGCCTGTTTTGAACGCCATTAACAGTCGTTCAGTATACAAACTAGACAACGTATTTTTTAATAAAGCTAAACATATCTAGTATTTTTTTCCAATATAGTATCTAAGTAAAAATAATCTTAAAAATAGGTCTAGTTTTGTAGGAGAAAAATGAGGCATACAAAACCTCGATTATGATAATTTCATTTAGAAAATATCAGAGTGAGCTAGTCGCGTTATTCGCGGGAGCAAGAGGGACAGTAACAGAAACAGTTCGGTTAAATACATATTGTCCAAATTTCTCAAAGACCAGGTTTTCTCTTAATTCGTGAAAGAATTTGTCCGCAGTGACGATATCTTCATCGTTGTCTGAATTTTTTTCTTGAAATTGTTTTATTAAATTTGGAAAACATTACATTAGGTAAATGGATTTGATTAAATTCGTTATATATTTCAGTTCCGTTTTCGATTAGAAATATTTTTCAGTTTAGTTTAGATCCTCGAAAATTTTACAGAAATCTAACGATGGAGAAAAAGGTTTAATAATGATATCTGAGTATTTTATTTATGGAAAATTTCCCAACTAGTCTGTTGTAGTGGTTTCAAGTCTCCTATGAAACGCTTTGTCATCGTGCTATCAGCCGGAACATAATACGGATCAAGATGAACAGCTTCATGGAAGTATGACCGGCGATAACGCGAAGAGTCATTATTACGTCATAAATTTGAAATTCGAGATTATTCTGTACTCCGCCGCACTTTTGACTCCTGTCTGGATATCGTCGATGGGGTGACAAAATTATCACTTTGATTAATACGTATTGAGACATAATGCACCATAATGATAACTATTGGAAAATCTCTGGGACGGTTCATTTTCACATTTTTTTCAGCTACAGCAGCACCAAAGATGTCGTATTTTTCAATCTTAGTACTTAGGTGATGAAATATGCTTTCAAACTTTACCATTAGAAATAAACACATAAATTTTAAAGTGTAAAAAATGGCTCACACTACGTTTATTCTAACTAAAATTGAATAAATAAATAAAAATTGATGCTAACAAAAAAAACACACATATTTTATTAAGTAAATTATAAATTTTATCGTCGAACTCAATTTTTTTCGTTTTATGTAATAACAATTAATTAAAAATTCACAAAGTTAAACAAATCTCTTTTCAAATTGCTGTCGGAAACTTTGGTTTCATAAAGTAGTACATTGTAATTATTTTGTGGTTAACTTTTGTATTTGAATATAAAGCGTGGTGTTTTCTCTTTTTAACTCAGTGCATATTACATTTCTAACCATGATAGTAAAGGAGACACAACGATTTCTGTGAGACCTATATGAGTTGTTCCAAAAAGCGAACAAATTAGCCTGAGGGGTCATAACCTCTTCTGATGAATACGGTTAAAAATGTGTGGAAGATTTAAAGTTTTTTTGTGATTCTGATCATTGTATTAAAAATGTAATTTAATATTTTAATTCATAATTATTGATTTGAAAAACCCTTTGAACTGAGAATAACATCATTATTTTATTTAGTCATTGGAAAAGCGCTTATTACGAAACGGTCCCAACTGACCACAACGTCATTACGACACATACACCGCCACTGGTTGATAATACAACTGTCACTAACGTTGCCCGGCGTGACGTCAACGCCGCCGAATTCCCGAATAAAAACGAACATGTCGTTTTGGCGGCAAATCGGTATAGAAAATTTGTTCAATGCGAACATAAAACAAAAGTACCTTCGTTATTGTAATTTATTTAGAGAATAAAGAAAACAGTGAATATTATACCTTGTGGCTTTCTAGATGTATGCTCTAATAATTACAGAATACTCATACCAAATATATTGAAATATAAGATATAGATCTAACATGTTTCTTCAAAACCAAAGGCGTTTTATTAAATTTTGACAATGATACAAGATTTTTGGTTCACATATTTGTTTTACAATTAAATATAAGAATAAACGCTTTAAAAATCTTGATTTTAAATCCTAAAAAGTTATTTTACTTATATTATATTTTCTGGGCGAATAGCCATCTAAAACAAAAGCAGATTCTCATGTTGGTTTTATTTAATTTTATATTTAAAAATAACACGCTGTCCTACGCTAAAACGTTTATGATTTAACAAAAAGAAAAAATACTCCTAGTTGCTGGAATTTTTCATAACTTTGAGATATTAAAGAACCAACTAAATATTTCACTGGTCCATGTAATATTTATGAAATACTAGCTGGTACCCGGCATGCGTTGCTATGCCATTTAATAAAAAAATGTTTCTCCCTGTGTGTCCTTTTCCATTCGTACCGTTCACTTTTCTCCACCCCTTCCTCTCCCGCGTCCCCTTCCCCTCTCGCGATCCCACTCCTCCTCCTCCACCTTACCTCTCCTCACTCTACTCCCCCCCCCTTCCCCCGTCCCGCAAATCCCCCTCCCCCCTCCCGCATTCGCTTCCCCCCTCCCGCGGATCCCCCTTCCTTTCACATTCATCCCGTTCACCTTGCTCCTTCCCTTCCTCTCCCGCGTATCCTTCCCTCTCGCGTTTCCACTCATCCTCCTCCACCTTCCATCCCCCATCCCCTCTTCCACCCCTCCCCACTCCACCTTACCCCAACCCTCCTACACGCCTCCCCCCTTCCTTCCCTCTTCCCTCTCCCACCCTCAACCCCCTCCACTGCACCCTCCTCTCCCTCCCACCACCCTCTTCCCTTCTCCCTCCCACCTCGCGTACCACCTATTAAATTTTTTTATACAAATTTCATAATGCCAGAGCTCAACAGTACTTTTATAAAAAGTAACGAACAAAAAAAAGAATTATCCAAGTTGATGCAGTCGTTCGGAAGTATTTCGGCGATTCATTTTTAGAGATAGATATTTATTAGATTAGATAGACGCCAACAACGCATTCTTTTTAGGGTGAATTGTCTAATTCGAAAAAAAAACATCGTTTCCAAGGCAACAATTTGTTTGCTTTTCTGCTGACGTTTTGCAATAACTCGATTTTGTTAAGGTAGAACGTAGAACAGTTTATATGGGAAAATGAAATGTTGGTTTTTACTTTCTTCCTCGCAATTTTTCTCACCGTTTAAACCTTTCCTGGACTACGACAAACATTTCAAAACCAAAATCAGCTAAATCTAAAGCCGTTCTCGAGTTTTAGCGAGACAAACAAACACCAATCGATTTGTTTATATATAGATTTATTCCAACTTCTTTGCATAACCCTGCGGAGAAATGGCGTATTGGTTATCTAGTATTAAAACGATACGGCAAGTTCTACTTTATTTTTCCATTTTTTCCTCCATAAAATCTAGAAATAATTTATTAAATAGTTCGCTATTTAAATATTGGGTTAGCAAGAAAAAATATCTACCAAATCATTTTTATTTACTATTTTAAAATTTAAGTCTACATAGGAGGCCTTGAGGAAAATAATTTCCGTTTGCCATTTTTTTTTGAAAGGAAAGAATGAACATAGTTCTTGAAGAGACCCTGTTGTAGGAGGGAGGGAAAAGAGACCAGCAAATCATCCTCAGCGGAGCTGTTGAACTAATGTGGACATCATACTATGATTTGGTCGACAGTGAATAAAATATCAGCCTCAATTAGTGTTTGTTATGCAGGTCACTTTGATCGAAAATGCTCCTATTTTGCATTGAGAGGGATGGACTCATAATTCATACGTCCATCATTCCTTGATCGCTGACCCACACATTCTTACTAATCAGATATATATTTTTCCTTCTCAGAACATTTTCTCCTTCCTTTTCTAAAAAAGTACCTTCATATAGCACCCTCAAAGATGACTTGGGCCCAGTGGGAAATTATTTCCTCAGGGCCTCATGTGTGGAGTTATTGTTAATAAATAAAATAAAACAGGCAAACATTTTTATCGACTAGAATAATGGAAATATAGCAATAGAAAATAGAAAGGCTGGCGCTAACTTATAAACATGAAAAGTTTATATTGTGACAGTGAAAGGATAGAGTGGTGGGGTAGTCCTGCCAGGGGTGGAAAAGCACTTTAATTGGAGGGTCGCGTTGAAGAGTGGGCCCCAGAATAATACATATAATAAACGCGGGATCATTTACGTAAAAATAAGGATGACCGGAAAACGGTTTAAACCGTAACACATTTTTTTACTAAATAAGTAATTTGTAAAGCGACATACTACACAGATGATGGTGAAAAAAAATTGTCTTCAGTAATAATGAAATTATATTAGATAATTAGATTTAGTATCTTCTCCAAGCACAAACTTTCTAATTAAAGTGTTTATCGGAAGTGACCTGCAGGTAAGTATGTTTATGTATCCATTTGTAAATATTAAAATTAGATAGAACCTAAGAATTATGAATAAATTGTACAGCGCCCTTGAGGTGATTTTTCACAAAAATTGCGCTCTATAAATTATCCAATTATTATTATTATTATTAGTGGTTGGGTCAATTTAAAAAAGGAGATTAACCGGAAATTCGATGGATTTGAAAATTACGAAAGCTATAGGTGATTTTTTTTTCTTTTTTACATTAGATTCATACAAGAAACCCTAGAAAAGTAATTCCCCCCAGAGCTGAGCTTTGGGGATGCTGTGCGGAGCTTTGCTAATGCAATATATTTGTGAGTCTCCCTTAAATTTTCATTTGTGAAGTCTGGCATCACGCAAATTGAATAGATTTATTCATTTACAATACGAGTATCAACGTTATTATGTTTGCTTTGTAAAATCATACATGACGTTCAAAAAAAGTATTATTAATCAAATAGATTTCGTAATTATTAAGTTTTGCAAAAAAATACTAAAATATATGTAATACTTAATAATAACATAATAAAATGGAGTTCTACGAATTAAACACAGGAAAAGGTAATAATTAATTGATTAATTCGTCTAATACAGGACGCCATTTAGTTTGCTTTATTAAAGATTTTCGATACAGAGGCGAATTTGGAAAGTAACCTAATGTAGCCACCTTCATAAAAATGCGCACTACTCAAATTTAAAGAAAATATATGAGTACCTTGCTGACCATCACACCTACACTACAAGGACGAAATACAAAACTCAAAACTACTGAACAACCCAAAATTAAATACATCTTTTGGCTAGAATTTTTTTTCCATTTCCATGATACATCAAATTATGGCTAAGTAAACATGAAGATGAGGAAATTATGAAGCAACACCAACGAAACGTACATACAACCTACAACATACAACAAACATAAATACTTTTTATTTTATTTATTGTTTAATTTTGTGAGAATCAACAAACTAGAAGATGAAGAAATCAATATCAACACCCATAAAACAACATACAGTCCGCCTCGGGACAGGAATATCTAGTGAGGAGGACTGTGAACAAACCAATTTACTTTGTATTTTTACTTAATTTTTAATTTTACTTTATTTTATATTGTCATAAATTTTTTTTTTAAGTAAAAAAAGATTTTAATAATGCAAAAAATATTTAAATTCTGCTGCGGCCCGCGAGCCTTTATTGGAAAGCCCTGCACTAAGCCATTACTCAGAGTGTGATGCCTCTAGAGAATGTGACAATAACAAATGATCGATCCGTTAGGAATTAGGATGTTAAAAAACAAAGAGAAGAGAAGGGAAGAAAAGAGAAGAGAAGATAATACACAGGGATTGTAGCTGGAGAACAAAACATATAAAGATAAATACAAGGTTTATCGTCAAATGAAGAAGTAATGCCAAGTAAAATGCCAACCCAAAAAATGCGTCATATATTTCACGAATATTCAAAAAACCATCTACCAAACGTTGTAAACAGAGAAATAATGGAAAAATGAAGGTGAAAAAATGTTTAAAAGATCAAAAAATGTTGAAACACTTATTTACTACGTAAAAAGATAAACTTAGCTGTAAATACTCAAAGTTTTCATTTGTATTTTCCGACACTAGGTGGATGTTTTTCTACACTATATTTGTATTTTCCGACACTAGTTATGTGTTTTCCCACACTATGATTGTATTTTTCTATACTGCACTTGTATTTTCCGAAACTAGGTTTGTATTTTCCTACATTATGTTTGTGTTTTTCTACGCTAAGTTTACGTTTTTCGACAATAGATATGTGTTTTCTTACACTACGTTTACGTTTTCCGACACAATGTTTGTGTTATCAGACAGAAGTATTGTGTTTTCCTCCACTATGTTTGTGTTTTCCTACACTATGTTTTAAACAACATTCAGATTGACAAATACTTTCAGTATCGTCCTGGTGAAAGACCACCCATTCATAATCGAAACCAGATCTGAATATCTCTATACCTTCAGCCTCACAACATAATTCAATTGGGGATGCCGTAGTCTCACCATGGTTCCAGACGGATGGGAGCAGTTGGAAGTCTCGTGCTGTATTCACATAGAATTTAAAAAAAAATTAGCACTCTTTTAAATGACCCTCAAATCGATATTTTTTTCTTCCTGTAATAATAAATTTATCAATTCTTAATGTTAGATATGTTCTACAAAATAGCTGTTTTACAAACAGAAAAAAAGTGCACTTTTAAGTTAAAAAAACGGTGTTATTTATGCATATTTACGAATAATATTTTAAAGGAAGTTTTTTTTTAAATTATTGCGTGTTAAACCTTTAAAAAAAATCTATTTAAAAACACAAAAAAAAATAAAAAATTAGGGTTTTTTTTAAAGGTTTTCATCCCTGGAAATGATGGGGATGTGATTCGTCTGTCAACAGGTGTCAAACATGATTGAAAAGTGACAAAAACATGACAAATCTAAATTGAAAGTTTGTACTGGGTATGTGTCATTATATTTTTTTACTATCTGAAGTCCCCGCTGTTGCCCGGCCTTACAAAGAGTATGTCAAAATTGAATTTAAGACAAGTGGCCTTCTTCGTGTTTGGAAGTATGCAAAAATTCACCAGTCTTGAAATAAAACAACTGTAGAATTGTATATAAATCAAATCGCCTCTATCTCTTATAGATAGATTCTCTGAAATTTAATACCTGCCTGGGTAGGGACATAACTCTACTAGGATAATTGTACCTACTGTATAGAAAATCGACCACCACAACACGGGCATGTACCTATAATGGTGGTCGAAAAATTCCCAATCTTAAAAAGAAAACTTAAAAATAAAAAAATGGATGGAAAGCCGGAGTTAAAAACATGAAAATACACAAGTGAACTAACTGTCGGTAAACTGATTTTGGGGTAAACTTTACCAGACCACAGAGCCATAATTTATTGGAGTATTTTCTACATCCTGATTTTGTTTCGTCAGATATATATGATTTCTTCTCTCTATTGAATAATCCATGTGCCACCTCTTTTAATAACTTCACTTCTCTTCAAAATTGATTCCAAAACTAGACTACACGAGTTCGTACACAGAATAACAAAAAAAACTAGAAATATATCATATTAGAATAAGTTAACAATAATAATCTAAACGAAAATATGAAAGAGGACAAGAAACAGAAAAACAGAAAAAAGACAATGGTCGCAACTGGGACTCGAACCCAGACCTCTTTGTCTAACCGGGACGAGCGCGTTAACCAATTTCGCTATTGCCACCTTCTGTCAAACCGTCATATTTGTCAATCTCATATTTTCAAATTTTAGAATTAAATTATTATCAACTAATTATTATTTTTTTTTTTTTACTAGTATAGATTGTACTGCCCTGAAGAAGCTAATGTTGTAGCGAAACCCGGTCGGCATAAAGTATAAAAAATAAAAGTGGTGTTTACAAAGTTATTGTTTTATTTTAAATAAATTATTTTTTCTCCATCAGTTGCGACCATTGTCTTTTTTCTGTGTCTTCTTCTCTTTCATATTTTCGTTTAGATTATTATTGTTAACTTATTCTAATATGATGTATTTCACTGATGAGAATAACCTTCAAAAAAGTATAAAAAGAAAGTTTTTCTTATAAAAATTGAAAACTAGAAATGTCTACCGTACAAATTTGAATAGGACCGTTTCGCGCATTTAGCTAGCGCCCTATCTCACACTCGCCTGGCACCGTAGATCGCTATCCCATTTAATTTTGTAATCATGGTAAAACACAAGTTTGTATTGGAAATTTAAGGTATATAAAAAAAAAGTCAGTCCACGTCTATGGGTTTGTGCTAAAATCTGCCAATTCTGAAAACTTTTCATAACAAAAAAGTGGGCGGAAAAATAAATTAAACTGTCAGAATGTTGGAAGTTTGCTTTTTATTTTTTGTTTTTATACCTAAATAAATATTCTTTGGCGTGTAGGTATACTTTACCAGAGGAAGCTCTTGCGCCTAATAAATAAGCTACTGTTACATGATTTTTATTTGGATTTTATTTATGAATATCTTGCATTTTTTTAACATTAGCTCCATACTGGTGACCCTGAGGAAAAAAATCCCCTCAGGGCCTACGTCATTTTTGGAGATTGATGTGGAGGGTCTTTGAGGAAAGGAAGGATAGGAAGTTCTTGAACGGAATAAAGGTGTGAGGGGTGGGTAGGAAACTGGGGGTCAGCATGTGCAGGAGTGACGGACATATAAATCTATCCCTCACAATGAGGTAAGGTGATGTTCTGAAAAGTTCTTCTGGGGAGATCAATAGGTCTTCCTCAACCAGTCTCTCCCGATCCAACCTACCAGGCTGTTGGTGGGCAGACGCATCCACTGCCAAGAGCTGGACAAACCTCACCCAATAAACCCGGGCACCCCTGCTAAGTCACTAAACGTAGCGAACCACTTGCATACTATTATATAAAACTTAATGAATAAATTTTTAATTATCGTGTCTGACCATGAAGGGCTGTTTTTTTTAAATATTTATGTAATTTTGAACTGAATAAAAAGCCATTACCATGTGGATGAATCCAATATTTGAAACTGCCTCTTCGTTTCCGGTGAGATTTAGTTAAAATTATAAACTCGTACAAATCCGGCGCCAATAAATCCGGTGAGCGGAAGTAAAATAAGTGGAAAGGTTTGAAATATAGAATTCAGATCGAAGCTACATTATTTTAACATTACCTACCCCAGTGTACTAAAGAAATAAAAATCCCAAGCAGCTCCCATTGCACGTGAATCGCCTCAATGTCGTAAGATTATTTATTCCTTCGTACAAATTGTATTGAATTTCCTATGAAGCCCATAAAGGCTTTGAGATTTATCGGTTGCACCATTCGTCTTTCAAAACCTGAGTTTCCCAAACCGTTTTATTCACTGTCCCCTTCTCAAAAAGTCTTTATTCCGTTGCCTGCCCCATCCCTCGTTAAAGCAAAAAGTACAAGTATGCTGTTCACACGCTGTACAAGTGAAACCTTCAGAAAACTAAAGTAGACAAGAGTGGGGAGGTCACGAAGCACCGCACAAAGACACACGAAGCACCGTACAAAGAAGACCGATAATAATGACCGGTCAGTGGTTGAGTGGGCATAGCGCTTGGGTCCCACCCGGGCGTCGCATGTTCGATTCCTCGGCTGGCTAAGTCCTCCATCACAACACAAGCAACATTTTCGGCTTTCTGTGGTGGTAGCAGGAGATTTTCAAACATTGTTGGGTTATTCGTAAGCCGGGAATGTTTGTCTTTCTTTTAAAAAAAAAAAATGTATATTTATTTTAATAAAGAAAGACAAACATTAATAACCCGACAATATTTGAAAATCTCTTACTAATAAGTTTAAATTTAGACTTACGGAATTCAATACTTCGTTTGTGTGAAAGCACTATGAATCTACCACCACAGTAAGCGGAAAATGTTGCTTATGTTGTGATGGAGGACTAAACCAGCCGAGAATTCGAACACCGGGTGGGACCCAAACGCGATGCTAATCCAGCCACTTTTACTTGTGACGTGCTTGTCTCCTTTTAGTGTCGCTTTTTCGTTTCTTCGGTTTTCGAATCACAACGATGCTAAAGAAGTTTTCACTTGAAAAACATATTGATAAATGTAATTTTGTAGGTATTCTTTTTAAGACGATGCTCCACGAAGTAATTCAAAATGATGTTTTTTTTATTTGAAAATCTAATCGCTTAATTAGAAGCTTCATTTACTTCCAACATCTTGGTCTTTGAAATAGTTGTGTATTTTTTTATAAGTCTTTTTACAAGCCCAGGAAAATAATTATACAAGGAGTCCGGGGGTAAAGTATTTCTTCAGAAGGTGATTATTCAAGATGGTGTAAGTAAAAAAGATAAATAACTTCTTTCGAAATCTAACGTTTCGAGGTTAGTTTTTTTTTATGGAATAATAAAAATTCTTCTATGGAGAAATATTTTTGTTCGGGAAAATGAAAATTCGAAAAAAGTTATTCTTCTTTTTTACTTCTACCATCATGTTTATCATAATTATCTACAATCCTCTCATTTGCTCCAACTTAAAATATAGGATAGTTTTTATCTCGATTATTAACCTCAATATATATTATTGCAAATAAATATTAATTAAATGTTTGTTATTGTATAATGTTTATTAAATATTGGATTCATTATTAACAGATAGCGGTATGCGTTAATTTATCGATGCAACATATGGATTTCTAGGTTCGGTAACCATTCAGTTGATGGCGTTGTGTTTCGTTAGCCAAAGCAATGCGTGTCCGTGTCAGCTAGTTACTATTTACGTTTGTAAATCTAAATTAATAAATGTCTACCCCAATTTGGATTCGCCATAGTTTCATTAATATTTAAAATATGCGGTAATTTCATAAAAAAATCATTGAACTAATGGTAAAATAAATCATTTTAAAAGATAAATTGATTAATTTATTTTATACAGAAAATACAATCATTTCGTGGTTACGAACAATCTGATAATATTTTGAAAATCTTCTCCTACCATATCACAGTAACCGTAAATTATTTAGTCAACGAAATTTATTCTGCACTTAATTATTTCCCGAAGGTCCCCCCGTTGCACCTGATACCTGATACCTGATACCTCTACCGTACCACTTTAAGAATCACTGGTTTGAGATGACGCTCCGTCACAATATTGCCGTGGTGGTTTTATTGAGATAGTAAAGATTCTGATAAACGATGAAGATAAATAGCTTATTATTGAATATTGCCAAACAATCCGCACTTCTAGTCCTAGAAAATGGACAGGTCGTAAAATTGCATTCTGAAATAATTGGATATAAAATTTTTAATAATTCTGAAAAAAAAAGAAGGCGAGAGGTAGTTTCTGTTTTCAAATTTTGTACAGTTCATTTGGGATGTGGTTTTAGCATGTGTTCAATATAAATAATTGACTTTACTTTTTTGTTTAAAATTATTTACTCTGAATAAATAGACTATTGCAAACTCCTACAATTCTTCGACTTCAAGGTACCTGATCGAGCTACAAGGAAAATATTGTATTCTTCTGCAACAATTTCGGGACCAACTACCATATAATATATAGGCATATATTATATGCCCAAGCACATATTGCTCGCTTTCACAAACTTGGAAACAAATTCACCTCAAATATCGACATATTAATATAGATACTTGTTTACTAGAATTTAAGAGATTCCTGATTGACATTTTTATGTAGCGTAATATTATTTTTAGGAGCATCGCTTAACAATGATTGCACATATTTTAAACTTGTAAATTATGTATTTTGACCTTATATAATTATTTCGTATTATTTTTAAGCCAACTGCAATCTAAATTTATCTGCGCCGGTTTCTAATTTTTCTTACTCCTTTCACTTTTTTTTTACTTTTATATTTAAATTCCACTGTATAAATCTACCATGCATATCTTTCGTACGTTAATTTTTTTTATATGAAACCTCACAAGAGTCCCGGGTGCTCCTGCCTGGTGCCAGTGAGACCATGGTATCCCCAATTGGGATATGTTGTGAGGCTAAAGGTAGTGGGGAGGGAAGGAGATGGGGAAGTACCTGGCTATTCAGATCTGGTCTCCAAATACGGCTAAAGCCATTTCAAGCAACTTTTCAAATTTTGAATGGTGATCTTACACCAGGGCGATGCTGAGAGTATCTTCCACGCTGGAACGTGCCGCAAATATACTATGTATTATTTAAAATGAATTAATGGCGAAATTACACAAATTGCGGTAACAATATACACCTTCCAAATGGTCAATATTAACAAATGTAATTTACCTCAAATTTGGCGATTTGAAATATTGACTTAGGAAATTGATTATTAAATAACCCTGTGCTCATTAAAAAGTCAAATTCAGCTTTTTTATCACAACAGAAATATGAAATCAGATTATTGTTTACAGACGGACCACTTTAATAAATTATGCGAGACTTATTGATTCTAGTTCAATTATCGAACAATGAACTTTGTGTTGAAAGTTTAGTAGACTTAATAAAGTTTATTAAAAGCTTTTAATTTATTGAGCGCCCTCTGGAGTAATAAGGGTTACTGTCTTAACTTTGAATTTACACGAAATGGATTCTAGTTAATCTAAAATAAATATATTTAGTACCATAAATATTTTACATACGGAAAATTAATGCTTGCTTTACATTCTCGGTAAGACTATTCCATTTATGGAAGTAATCGTCTTGTACCACCTCGTCAGCATTCAGTCCCATGTCGGTTTTTTGTACTCCAGTAAAATGATGCCAAGTGAACCATCGACTTGTGGAGTTCTAGAGGGATACTGATAATGGGTGACCAGACAGTTTATCACCGAAATAATGATTATTATGAATTTAATCAATTTAAAACCAAAAATCAACTTTAAAAATACCTTTAATGATAAGTTGGTAAGGATGTATTTCGACGGTCCAGGAAAGCAATGTCGGATATGCGATTTTATTATTTTGAAGTAGAGCTGTTTCATTTGTTTCATCATTTTTAAGATCAAGAAGTGTGTAGTTTAAAAAAATAAAAATTTTTTGGGAAATTGACAGTATACATTTTTTCAGTTTGTACGTTAGTATTATATAGACAAAATAAAACCAATTATGGGTTTCCTCCGTCTGACTTAAGCTAAACTGAGACAGCAACTAAAAGTAAATTAAATGTGTAAGAAAGGAATATGTAGCCAAAAATTATATAAAACAAAAAAATTATATAAAACGAAAAATTACGAAACAAAAGAATAATAAATACATTGGTAGCCGTGGAGAGAGATTTTACATACCAATCAAATCATAACAGAAATATAAACATTAGAAACATAATATTATTCACGAAACATCAGAGAAATACTCTTTTATCGACCTCTTATATTTGGTAAGTTCGCAATTAAAAATGTACACATTGGATAATGTGTTATTATATCTATTGCATAGATTGTTCAGGCAAGAATTCTGCCTAGAGTTCGTCTTGATGTTGTTTTGATATTTAGCATTTTATTTAAAATTCCATAAATGCAAACATTTAATTATTATTTTTAATTGATAAACTAACGTTTAAGACAAGATTTTTATGCATAGCACAAAGGGTAAAGCCCCGTTTCCACGCTTGCCAAGCCTACGCAAACCTCCACAAACGCCAACGTGGAAACAGGTCGTTTGTCTTGGCTTGCGTAAGGTTTGAGTAGGCTTGCAAGAGCTTGCCGCCGATTCAGTCGGGGTCGGATCCAGCGGCAAGCTTCGGCAAACGATCTGTGTAATTTCCGAACTGACGGCGAATGCACGCCGTTTTTTTGCTCCATGCGGTATATCGATAATTAACATTACGAGACATATGTATGACGTAAAAGGCATGCCTGACTTATTAAAATGTATAAGTACATAATTTGAATGCAATAATTTAATTTATTAGATTTACCTAAAAAGTCAATATAAATAAATAATCTTTTATTGATGATTTATTACAATAAAAAAACATATGATTTTTGTTGGAATAACTTTTTTTTTATAATACAAGACAATATTATATTGTTTTTTTATACTTTGCTTGTATTTCAAATAAAAGTATGTTAAACCAAACGCAATAGCCGACAAAAGTTCGGCGTCCGCCACGCTTGGGTGTTGGTAGCGTACTGACGCAGTCACAAGCGTGTAAACGGCTTCCAAATGCCAAGCGAGATTTGTGTACGCTTGGAGCTTGTGGAGGCTTGCCGAGCCTTGACAAGCATGGAAACGCACCATAATAGTTATTACAAAGATTGAAATCAACAAAATAAGACAACAAATAAGCCGACAACGATTTTCAATTTCTAGCAAATCCTACATTGTTCCTCGATACCGTTGATTTAAAATGTCGATTTTTCGTACCTTCTTATATGCTGGTATACACATACATGCGTAGCTTTATCCTTGATGCATTGAATGAAAATATGTTTTATACTTTTATTATTTGGCGGTACATTCTCTCTGCAAACCACCTCGGGGACAGTTAGTTGTATTTTGTCTAAGTAGGTACAACGCATTTTCCCTAAACCGACTGTATATTATAAATAAGTATGCCGGGAGGCCAATTGTCTGGGGATAAACTGTAATGGAACCCAAATATAGATAATGGGCAAATATAGTAATAATAATCCAAGTAACAACTGCGAGAATGACAAGTTAGCATTCTTACGCCCTCGAATTTGGAAAATGTTCATTAAAATCTGTATGCAATACCCACTGTGAATTAGGTAAACGAATGTTTGAGAATAAAAATAAAAGCACATTCACGTAGGTAGATACACTAGAATAATTTTAATGGTGTATTGTATCACTGTGCGCCCTTGAGGTGATTTTTCACAAAAACGGCGCTCTACAAATTGTCCAATTATTATTATTGTGGTAAGTATACCCTGAGGGGTAAGAGGGACGAGAGGGCGGGTATTTCAAGCTGTGAAAAAATATATTAAAAAGTGCTCTCCCCTTTAAACTTTAAGCAGTGTTTTGGTTACATATTGAATAAAAAAAACTGTCCAACCTCAGATTGGAATTGGTACTAATAAAAAATATCTTTAACTGGCTGAGAAATAGCTGGCAACGTCGCATTTTGGCACTGACTTACAAGTCGTGTTCGAAAAATATTAAAATATATTTTAAACACAAAAATCTAATTTGTAATTTTATCAAGATTCCAAAAATTGTATTTCTATTGACGACATCATAAAAAAAAGAAATATATCTGCATAGCACATTTAAAATACCTTGGAAATAAGCCAAAATATTAAGAGAAATTTTAAGTTTATATAACGTGTAAATAACTTTTATGGCTGTTAACTATCAGTTTAGTCAATTGACATTTATTAGTAAGGTTTACACATGCACGGTTGTTTATCAATTGTTTATAATTTAGAAAACTTGTATGAGCTTGGCAGATTGTGTTTAATTATTATTTAATTACACGGTACAACAAAGTATTTTTCCAATTATCGGATTATAATATTATTTCATTAATAAATGCAAGTTCAATATAAATGAAGAAAATAAACTGTGTTTATAATGGTAACAAAACTTTGTATTAATCTTCTTCTTCAATGCATTACCCGTTAAGGATTTATCAAAACATTTCATACTTCCAAGGTTCCATCCTCAATAAAACATTTATTCTCTAACCTAACAAAGGAAATAAAACACATTTGGTTTGAAGATCCCGGTGCCGGAACTACAACTGCTCAAGTTTGTTGTTTCTTCACTTTGAGTGCTCTTTCCAGGAACGGAAATTACGGATGACAAAATATTTTTCATTTTGTTCGGTAAGCATTTCGTATCGAAGAAGATATTTATGCAGTGAATATATGAAAACACCCTGATGTAATGTGCATTTCTTATTTCATTATTGATTGGTACACTGGTTAACTACGCTGCGAAAGAGCTGGTAACATTGCATTTTTTACACTGGAGCATGCGCCATGCGGCGGCATTTGGGACACGGGTATGGGTACCGCCGCCACGGGAAACATTTATTGGATAACCAACACCTCTGCGATAGGTCACCCCAAGTGGTTCGCTACGTTTGGTGATTTAGCAAGGGTATCCGGGTTCTTGGGATGAGGTTTGTCCGGGTCTTGGCGGCGGATGCTTCTGCCCAACAACTGCGTGGCAGGCCAGATCAAGAGAGACTGGTCGAGGAAGGCCTTTTCAGTTCTTCAGTTGGACTCTTTCAACCCATCGCCTTGCATCGTTGTTGGATTCATACGTTCGTCACTCCTGGACACTGACATCCAGATTCCCACTCACCCCTCACAGTTTTTTCCTTCCTAGTTTACTTTAAAAGACCCCCACATCATCCCCCAAGGTGACATAGATCCTGATGGAAATTATTTTCCTCAGAGCCTTCTGTGTGGAGCTATTGTAAAAAAAGTACTTAAATGTATAATTATTACCATGTATTCCACCAAGTAATAGTATCTTTAAATTGCGTTAATATTAAAAAAGTTACTTAAATAAAGATCGAACTCTCTGCCTTACTGAAGTACTGAACCTCCATACTGAAGGTCCTGTTTCCATTCACATGAAATCAACAAGCCTTCATCCCTTACCATATTATACGTAACAATGTTCCGCCCAAATCATTTACATAAAGCGTATTAACAATTACAAGCTCTCTTTGTCCTTTTAGTTTTCGGTCTTTCAATTCCCAGAGTTATTGGTCAACCATGACCGTACCGTTCTGCGCTTCATAAGACCTTCCGATCACGTACTTTTTCAATAAGCCGAGCCTCCGTCCCTCCCTACGCGGCAGAAATAATGATAATAAAAATAAGGGTGTCCCCAACAGAGGGTTTAATTCACAACAGCCGCTGCAGGGCCATTCAGGGATTAATTACTCCCTTGCAAGGTGCAGCGGAGCCTTAATGAAAAATTCTTCAACACGACATTAAGGCATCTCCAATAGGTTAGGTGCTTTTCTTTTTGAATTTATTTTAACGATGGACTTGAAGATTAGAAAAGATGAATTATTTTTTGAACGATAAATTATAATAGATCTAGTGTAGACATTACTTCTACAGAAGTTGTGATAGGCGGGTTATCGGTAAAATGAACATTGATTTTTGTTGTTGTTTTAAGTGAAGTTGAGCGATCATGCAAATATTGTTTTAGTGTATTTATTAGGAGGTATGCTTTGTATTACTTTTTATGTAATTTTAATTTTACCATACTTAAATTTTTATTGGTGTTTAAAATGATGTATTAATATTTTTGGTTAAAACCAAAGTCAATCGTTTATATAAATTCTAACATTTAAAACTTATTTCCATTTTAATGACTTATGTATACCAGGTTTTACCCACGATAGGTATTCTCACGTAGATGAGAACAATCCAGTTTTAAAAACTCATTTAAAGTGCAAAAAGGTTAATAAAATTACAAAAACCAACTCAGTCAAAGGATGCATAATATCTAAATAAAAAGTTAAAATTATATAAAAGCTCATTTAAAAGAAAAATAATACAATGACAGGCAAGATATACAAGAGACACAAAGAGACACAAAAGCGATACATCCAAGCTCAACCTTTTTTCACAGTTAGTTCTGGTTCTCTTATATAATTATTACTACGTGTGATAGCTGTTTCGCCTCCTGAAAGCATTATTAAGCTGTGGTTAAACCACTTAGAGACGATTCATTTATATTATTTCTAGTTAGACTTATAGTGAAAACAAATTAAAATTATTGCTTTTATTTTTATAACCTTCTCTACTGATATCCCCAATGACTGCATTGTTTAAATTTGACTGAAGGTCCTTAGTCATTAAGTGTTTCATTCCCAAATGATGACTCATGGGTTTCTTTTCCAGCGTAATAAAGTATTTGAAATTGGCAAACATATCTAAAAGCGGTGAGCGAATTATATTTTTTTGTTCATCTATCAAAACAGCTTTCGGATTATTAGAATTTTTGTTAATTTTTGTTAACTGCTCTTAAAGATTATATATGCAACGGAGTTGGCTTGTTATTATCACCATGTAAATGACTTTTATCTAGGAGATTTTTGGACAATTATGACAGTATTTTATTATTATTTTTCAACGATTGCATGTGTTTTTTGAATCTAGTATTAAAGAACCGGTCAGTTTGTTTGACAGCCCTAATATTGTCTTGCACCAATAAACAATAAATTATTGAGCCATAATAATGTATTTGTTAAGTAGTTTACAACAACCGGGATAAAGGACTCAATTATCATTCGTTGTATTATTATAAAAAACATTTAATATTATTTTAGGGAATTCTCTCGGAAGCTTGGTTATTGTTGAAATCAAATCTCTGAGCTTCTACCGAAAATTCAACGAACCGATAACTTTTTTCATTAGTGTTTGATATAATTTTGTTTTTGATTAGTTCTTTACTCCGCGCCGGTGAACCAAACAGGTTTTTCTGATTGTTTTGTCGAAATACCAAGTGATTATTAATAAAGTACTCGGCTTTGCCTTTCTAGTAATAACTGCCCGTCTTTGCCCGCGTTTCAGAACATAAAAAAATATGATAGCGCTTTTCGATATTCGAATAGTTCCACCGCGATACCTCGAGGTAATTATCGTAAAAACGAATTATTGTCATAACAAAACGAATGAGTGCAAAAAGATATTATGAACTTCTAAGATGGTCAAATTCATTCTTTTTACTTGAAACGAGATTGTAAACAACACCAAGGTAGTTCCAAAACTTCTGTTTTCAAAACGAATGCACTCGAATATGCACTATTTTTCTTGCCATTGTTCCAAATTTAAAATAGTTTCTTTTAAATAGTTTAGATAAATAACATCGATTGAAAACCAAACACTTTCCTTTCCTAACCTTATTTATTACGGTTACCTTCAAATTCCTAGCAACTCCTCGTTTGCAATCAAATCGTTCATGGAACTACTACACAAATGCCTAAAGGTTCTCAATTCTATCGATGTATTATGGTTGCACAGATTCACAAAATAAATTCGTTTACACAATTATACGAGGGTCACTTAAAAAGCAATGCTTTCTATTTTTTTCTACTTAAATAAAGTTAGTTAAGTGAAATTTGGTGCTGTTCCTCAAACCTTCTTCTACAATCTGGTTGAAGTAGTGATTTTCTCCTTCAACAGTTGGCAGCACTGAAGATCGATATTGGTATTAGACAGCGTTGTGTGATTGATTCTTGACTGTAGAAGGTGAAACGCCTATTCGCATTCATGAAAGACTGAAAAATGTGTATCATGATGCAACAGTGGCATTCAGTACTGTTAGACGATGGGTTCGTCGCTGTAACGAAGCTGAAGGACAAACACCGCTGGCTGACTAAAAACGAAGCGGCAGGCCGTTGATTGCAGTGACTGCACGCAACGTTATGCGGGTTGATCATTCGTGGTAATGCTGGGTAACTACAGATGTCGCATTCTCTCCAAAGGCAGTATGATGACGATTATTTAAAAAAAAATTGTGCAAGGTGGGTACCAAGAAAGTTAACCGGCGAGAATAGAGAAACAAGAAAAACGATAGCCTAAAAAAAAAATAGGAGGCATTACTTTTTGACTGACCCTAGTATAGGTACGAGTATTATAAACTAATAAAATTTCTCTTTATGCCCACAACAATGTAACAATGAATTAGAGTGCAGTTTATTGGCTTTTAATTCTAGAAATTACTATCGTTAACCATATATTACTAATTGAACAATGAATTTATTCCCATAAATATTTTTCCGTTATTGGAAAAATATACTTTAATCTAACTATTAACAAGTTACAAAATACCCGATACAAGGAAATCGGTAAAAAAGCTAGCTCGATATTTCTAGTTTTTGTCGCTAGTTTGAGGGAAAAATAATTGGATTCAAAATCGTGAACTTTTTGTATTCAGGAAGAGAACTTTTTGGAATATTTTCAAAAGCCTTGGGAATCAACAATTGAAGTGTGGATGTTAATTTAATATTAACATAAATAAAAATTTGAAAATTGCCCCTCATTAGAGATGATGGAACTATGGCATCCAATAATTAATAAACAGGCAAATTTTTGGAACTAAAGAAAGTTTCAAAAGGGAAGCATCTATCTACTTATTGATATCCGGATGAAATTTCACATTTTTCTGGTTTTGTCTGATTATTCCCTCTTCGTCAGTGAAAAGTTGACCCTATTTTTACACAAATCTTAACCACAAAATAATATATAATTTGTGAAGTAGTTTTCAGGTGTCTGCTAAATTAACAAGTGTATTTTTAAAGCCCTTCAATGAAGGGGCCAGTGTTTACACACATAACGCTGAAAATTTGTTTAACCTTTCGGAAGTAATGTTCTAAAACTAAAACGTGTAAAATAAATACTTTTCTACTCGTATATTGTATCCTTTTCCTAAAAAAATAAAATCTATAAAAACATGGGTATGGACTGGACACGAATTCAGGAGAAAGACCCCTATTAAATTAAACGCTTGAAATTATACCTTTGGGCTCATTTAGAAGGGTTAAAATAATGATAATATATTTCTTTTATGTATTACAGACTGTGCATCCATTTACACGTGTAACATAAACTGCATCTTTTTGAATACATTCTTTAAAAAAGAAAAAAAAAACTTAACTCAGTAACACATGTTTAAGGGAGTTTATAAACGAATTGGTATTGTCATTATTGTTGCAGTGAAAGTCATTTTAATTATTTTTTATTTTAATTTGACATTATCTCAAGTTTTATTGTAATCTTAATTTTAAATCTAAGCATAAATAAGAAGATCCTGATTACGTAGGTTTTTAAAAAAAAAATATTTTTAAAATGTTACACATTTCATAAAACGACTATTTTGTATGTAAAAAGTTTTTGGAGTTTTCAAAAAATATGATAGAATTTGGCGCTTTAAGGACCAGTTTCCCGCATTTCTACCAATTTATTACACATTTTCTTTAAATACTGTAGGTTTTAAAGCTCTTAAAAATTATAGGATGCATAATTTGGGCAACAAGTTTGGTGGTATTATAGATATATTTGCTGATTCCCTTTATAATCTTAAATGCAAATTAAACCAACACTTTGTGGAATCCTACAAATTATTGTAACGGGTTTAATATATTTAACGATTTGATGTGTTATTGTAATGTTGTATATTATGTTATTGTCAAATATTATATTGTTTAAAACATTTCTTTAAGCCATGTTCTTCAAAAACTACTTATATATTTCTTTTAATTTTTCAAATATTATATTGTCAAATATTATATTGTTTAAAACATTTCTTTAAGCCATGTTCTTCAAAAACTACTTATATATTTCTTCTAATTTTTCACTTTTATAACTTTTGGTAGGTATAAATTCTAACTCGATATCTAAATATTATATTGTTTAAAATATTTCTTTACGCCATGTTCTTCAAAAACTACTTATATAATTATTTTTTTAAATTTTTCACTTTTATAAATTTTGTTATAAATTCTAACTCGATAACTCAAATATTATATTGTTTAAAATATTTCTTTACGCCATATTTTTCGTAAACTTCTTGTATATACAATTTTTTAATTTTTCACTTTTATAACTTTGGTATAAATACTTACTCGATAACTTTTGTAAAACTTACTTATAATCTATGTAAAAGCCCATATGGGCGTATAACAATAATAAATAAATATGTTATTCTTGGAGATAATATCTATAACGCCAAAACGGCAATTATATGAAATTCCTTCAATTGAAAAAAATCGCAAAGTATGCTCCGAAAATTATTATAAATACGTTTTTTTTCAGTTATTTTACAAGGTATATTTATGAACTTTCACAGTGTTTCTTTAAAGGCATTTTAGACAACCCCCACGATATTTTTGCTCTATTTTAAACGAGCCGTGTTTTATTAAACATTTTCCCAATTTTCGCGTAAATATCATCGTTTTTAATATTAGCGTGCTATCTCTAACATTCGTATTCACAAATCTCTCCATTTTCTTGTTTTTGAGCGGGTACACCGCGCCTTAACTATTTATTTAAATTTAAATATTTTAATGAATAAACCAATATCGATGAAATTCAGTTAATGCCGAAACCATAATATTTACTGGCCTTGGAATATAATTATGCAATAGGAAGAGGACGAGACCGGATATTATAAAACCACGAAATTCGATGAAACTAATTATTGGAAAATACCGGATCATAACTTCGTTAATTTATTGTTGATTGGATGGAATTACGTAGTAAATAATTTACTTAATATTATTTTATTAGGCTTTATTGTTACTTAAAAGTTTTGTTTGTTAGAATTCGAATTCTTAATTTTACATTGGGTTGCCAAAAGGGAAAGCAGATAAAATAATATGTAGCTCCAGAAACCAATGTCCTGTGTTCTTATGTAGCATATAGATCATTCAGTCATCAGACAACCCCGAAAAATCGGAATTTGAGTTAAGTACGCAAGTATATGTAGGCGTGTACCCTCTATCTGTTTCTATACTCAGATTACTGGTGCTATAAACAGTTATGTAGAAGAAAAACTTTTAGCAAATTTAATGTTTTCCAGGTCACTAGTAGGATATTTTTTAATTTCGTACCAGTGTACCGGACCCTTATATCTCTCAGTATTATTTAAAGCCCATTTAATGTGTAAAATACAGACGCAAATAATATATATTTTTTTACATTAACTCCACACAGGAGACCCTGAGGAAAATAATTAATTTCTCTCAGGGTCTATGTCATCTTTGGGGATGCTGTGTGGAGGGTCTTTTTGAGGAAAGGAAGGAGTGAACATGGGTCTTGAAGAGACCCATGTTGTAGGAGGGAGGAAACACAGAGGCCGGTAAATCGTTCCACATCCGAGCTGTTGAACTCAAGAACGAGTCGTAAAAATGACCCGTTCTCATGTGACTAATGTCAACCGTGTACAAATGTTGGGTGCGTGTTTGGCGTGTTTCCCGACTATGCACCGGTGCCGAGGGGATCAACGACGCTAGTTCCTCGGAGCATTTTCCATTGTAATACCGGCAGAACAAGGACAGCATTCCCACCTGACGCCTGTGCTCTAAAGATTGCAATCCGTCTGTTAAGATGGGAGAATCTATCAAACGGACCGCCCGTTTCTGTACAGTGTCAAGGGTTTTTTTAAGGTATTTCGGAGCTCCAGACCAGAGGTGGCTGCCAAATTCAACCATTTGATTTATGTTCAGCATTTAAATACTGCTTTCTTTATTATCTCAAAACTTAATGTGTGGAGATGTCTGACTAATCAACTGGACGATCGTATCATAATGTAAGACACTAACGTTTTGTCGAACAAAGACCCCACTATCTTTCAAATACAAAATAGATAACAAAATCTTAGAAAAAGTCAATGAAATTAGAGATCTTGGAGTTGTGTTTGACACGCAATTAAACTTTACAAATCACATACAACAAATAACCAACAAAGACATGAAAACACTAGGATTTATAATTAGAACAATCAAAGACTTTAACTCGTTAGAAGTTATAAAAATCGTATATTTGTCACTCGTACGCAGCTTGTTGGAATACAATTCCATAGTTTGGTCCCCGCATTATCAAACCCATATAAAAAATATCGAAAGAGTGCAGCACAAATTTATACAAAGATTTATTAACTTATTTTATTACAAAGATTTATTAACTTCAAGTTACACATGCTTATTCAACACATTAACTTCACATCCTTACTAAATACACTTAAATTGCATTCCCTAGAAAACAGAAGAAAAATAAATTACATAACTTTTGTTGTTTAAAATTATTCGTTCTGAATTAGATTGTTGCGAACTCCTGCATCTCATCGATTTCAGGGTACCCAATCGAGCAACAAGTCAAAACGAACTACCACGTACATGCACCTATTTCTCGATTTCACACATTAGGAAACAAAAATTTACCTCTAATATCGATGTATTTAACACAAGTTTACCATTATTTAAGAAATAATAATATAATAATAATAACGTAATATTTGTATAGCGCAGTTTTGTGTCATTTCAATTCAAGTGCGCTTAACTATAATAAATTTAAAAATAATCCTACAGTGTTCCTTACGAGATCATTACAAAATATTTATAAAATAATACCTATGAAATAAAGAATATACAGTATTTGAACCAATACCTGAACGATACTTTTATGTAGAATATTTTGATATTTAAGGAGCATCAGATAGGGGCTAATGCATTTATTCGTATATTTCTATATTAATCCACAATGTAAAAACTTGTTTTTTTTTATTTTTTTTTATTTTTTATTATTTAAAAATATAACAAGGTTACAGTTTTACAACATAATATATACATTAATATTTCAATCACTCTCCTAATAAAGCAGCTGCTTGTGTTAAGGAGAGGACAACATAAAAAAAAATTACATTTGTTTAAATTAAAACAAAAAATATTAATAATTTAACAAAAAATATTTGTGATTTCATGAGAAAATACAGATAAAAGTAATAAAAATATAGGTTAGTTAAAATAAATGATTTGAAGTATTGATAAGGCAAAAACATATTTCTAAATATTCAATACTTATTTCTAGATATAATATAACATAATTTAAGTTATGAGGTGGTACTAGAATATTGTAATTTAATTTTTTTAAATATTTTTCGTAGCTTTCTTCCGATCGTATATCAAGGGGTAATTTATTAAATAATTTTATACCCTTGAATACATAGTGATGCTGTGCTGTTGTGGTTCGCACTAGTGGCACGGCAAATCCTCTAACAGATATTATTATTTTGCTTATATTTAATTTTGGTAAATTATTTTTACTAAAAAAATCTTTATGTATTTGTAAAAGTGCTATTTTGTCATAGATTTTTGTAAGTGGGGGAACCGGGAAATCTTGAAAAACATTTATAGTTGGGAAGTCGTAGGGCTTTTTTAGAATGATTTTTATTAAATTTTTTTGAATTGTTTCCAATGGGAGAAGGGTTGATTTGTACGCACCCCCCCAAGCCACGATTCCATATTGTAGTACAGAATGCGCAAGTGCATAATAAATATCTTTTAGTGTTTTTAATGATACAGTATTTCTTAATCTAAAAAATATATAGATCAGTTTTCTCATTCTGTCTACTGTGGAATTTATTTGACTTTTCCATTTGACGTTCTTATCGATAATTATTCCAAGATATTTTATTTCTTCTTTACTACTAATATATATACAGTTTGAGTTACAGGGTGCGATTCTAAGGAGGCAATTTCTTTCGTGAATTTTTATGTTTAGATTTTTATTTGAGATATTCCATATATATTTTATATTATATTGTTACCGTTTTATTTTTATGTATCTTGCATTTTGTCATGTATTTACAACTGGGAGAGGTGAGGGTGAGATGGGAATGTGACGCGGGAGAGGAAGGGGACGAATGGGAAAGGACACGCAGGAAGAAACAATTTCTTAATTAAATGGCATAGAAACGCATGCCGGGTACCAGTTAGTTTTGCATAATCCTCTTTTTCAAAACATACAAATGAGTGCATGTATGTATTTCCTCCTACGTAGTTAATCACGAATATTACATTTACTACATTGTGTACGTACTGCAAAAGCAAATTTAATTATCCACAGTAATGGAAGCTTGATTGTGACTTCCCACGCTTAGTTCACGAGGAAGTAAGTCAGTCTAAATAATTGAATCGTGTATCGGATTCCAAGTATTTACCTTCATATCGAGAAACGGAATCCTTTATTAGAATCACTAAGTCGTACGACATATGATTTCTCTTCAACCTCGATACAAACTTACATATAAAAATTCATAAAGACTGTTTAAACGTGAACCCAGAAATTCCTTGCAACTGCTAAAAATTGAATGAAATACAAAAAATAAAATACATTGAAATAATTATTGATCAAAACTTAAATTGGAACTCCTAAGTGGAAAATGTTAGCAACAAATTAAAAAAAAAAAACTAATCTATTTTGTCAAAACGATAAGAAACATTTTAGATAAAGAACGGTCAATTAAAATTTATTTTGCATTAGCCCAATCTCATCTATAATAAGGTCTTATTGGATGGGGAAGCTCATGCAATTCCACCATAAAACCAGCCCTCATAGCACAAAGGGCAATTTTGAAAATTATATTAAGAGTCCCCATCAGAACTCCAAAGACTAGGTTTTTTTAACACTGAATTTAATGTCACTGAAACAATTACATACAAAAGATATTCTAATGTACGCATTCAAAAACCAGGATAACTTTACACAGACAAACTCGGGCCGATTCACAAGATCTACATTACAAAATACATTCCACCAACCTACAACTAAAACGACTTGTGGACAAAGAAATATGCAACACTTCTCTATAAAATTATTAAATTTAACCCCTCTCGCAATAAAACCTTTTAAAAACGTAACCGACTTCAAAAAAAGCATTAAGATGTGGATTGTGGACATGTGAAGGAAGAATATAGATCCTATTTTGCAACATAACAAAGATTAATGCTTGTATTGTACTTTCTTTTAGATATAACTTTATAATTTTTCTCTTTTAATATTTTAACATAGGTATTTACTTATATTTCAAACACGAAAACTACTCAATATGACCTTAGAACGGGGTAGCCTAGTAAGGACACATTTTCTCTAAAAAATTGTAAAACGAAGAAAAAAAAAAGAAAAAAAAAAGTATATCTTTTGGTTATTTATTAACAATAAATAAACTATTCAACTTTGAAGATACATAAAACAGTTTTTCATGTTGTGTGGCCGACAAAAATAACGGGAAGAATGTTAAGAGAAAAAAAACGTGTGCGGTAAACATACGTTTTCTCCTCGTTTATTTTTTTGATCGATCAGGGGTCGAGTTCGCACCACATTTGGGTCCCACACATGCGGCGTATTTGATTCCTCGGCTGTCTAAATTCTCCATCACGACACAGGCAACAAAGTCACAAGCGGAAAACCGCTTACTGTGGTGGTAGTGGGAAATTTTCAAATATTGTCAGATATTTGTATAGATGTCGTAACTCGGGAGCGTTTGTCTTTCTTAAAAAAAAACATTATTTGTGTCTATGTATGTGTGAAATGTTATTTTTTCATGAAATTCATTTCATTCAATTCAATTCATTGAAACTGATTTTGTGAAGAATAATTCAGACAAGCTACAAAGTAGGTACCTACCTACATGTAATCATAAAATTATTTTATTTGAATAAATTATATTCGAAATGAATTTCTTTTGTTTAAATTTTTGACAAAAATCGCGATTTTTAAAATTTACTAAACTGTATTCATTCTAAAGATAAATATCTGATCGTCTCTCCAATTCTGGCAAATATTATTTTATTAACACTTTAAGCTTAATACATCCTAAAATTAATGTATCTGTTTATTTTTTTCTCAATTTTTACATTGCCAAACACAAGCGACGTATTAATTAATTTCATGCATTTCTATAGAAGAGTAAAACAGTGGGTGAATGCTATCAATTGCAAAACACTGTATGCAATTTCAATTGACATTAACTCTATTAGGTTTCGCCACGTTCCGTAATGTTCCGTAATGTTCCGTAAAGTTCCGTCTCGCGCTCGTGCGGACTGCATCAATACGCTGGCCGCATCTCAATGGGCGCGTGCCCTTGCACCGGCCGCACCTGAGCGGGGTAGAGCGGCACAGGTGGGTGGTGGTGGGTGGTAGCGGGTGGCGATGGGTGGCGGCGGGTGGTTCGGTTGCATCGATCGCGTGACATTGACCCAGGACTCTCCTGGTCAGGGTCGCATCACGCCGGGCGGCGGAATGGGCCTAGGTCACATCTGGGAAGGATCAGGGAGCGGCGCAGTGAGAGCGCGGCTTTATTATTTTCCCAAAGGCTGGATGTCAACTATATATATTTCTAATTCAAATTTACACGCATATACTACAGGGGTGGGCAGAGAGAATGGAACGCCACACATAATGCTACATTCACATTCATACATCTTCTAATACAAACTCTTCCCAGATCTTACAAATTATACAAGGATAGTGGGTGGTGATTAAGGGGGGAGAGGGGGGGGAGTCAAAAGAACAAGGAAACATGGTCAACAAACAGGGTGCTATTATTTTTTTTACCAAATAATTTTTTATTTACTTTTTTGACATAGACATACAAATAACTAGACGAGAACTTACAGATGAGTGGTAAAAACCAACTATGGCGGGGCGAAGAGAGGAAAGAGACTTGTGATTCGCCAATAAATCAATCTAACAGTATATAGGCACATCGCACTATAATATCACTATTTAGTTCTTGATAGTAAAATCTGCTTTTGAATGAATAGACCTTTTTATATGGGAGCGCAAATTGCATGCCACGGTATGAACAGATGTGTAAAATCCAAATTCGCAAAGTAAGGTTCAGAGCATTTTCATAGTGGAATATTTTGTTGCCGTAGACACTTTTACAAATGTTTCATGATTTACTTAACCCAGTAAACAGCGGCTTTGTGTTTCGCATCGCTATGTATCTCGATGTCTAAGTATGTGTTTCATAGACATACAGCGTCCGTGCGTAAAATGTACGATGAGAGCACGACACTGGTCCGGACACGCCCAGCCGGTTCCGAAAAATGGTTCCAATGGGAGGGGGAAATAACACGTTTTTTAACACGTAAGGGCATGTCCATATATTTTGTACGTCCGTGTTTTTTGATGTATTTCTAGGTTGCTAAGGCGCACAAAATGAAAATATTCCCCTCCCCATTACATTCAGCCTTACAACATACCCCAATTGGTGATGCCATAGTCTCACTGGCTCCAGACGGGAGCAGTTGGGACCCTGCGATATTTAAATTTAAAAAAATACTATTAACTTAACCCGAATAAATAATTAAATTCACTGTTTATTCTCGCCGAATCTTTCTAATATTACGAGTATGAACGCGAAAGTTTGTACGGATGGATGTGCGTTTATTACTCTTTCACGCAAAACCTACTGAATGGATTTTAATAAAACTTTACAATAATATAGCTCATACATCAGAATAAGTCTATTATGGTAAGCTCTGGCGTTATGAAATTTGTGTAAATGAAGTATTTCATATATTTTAGTAAAACATTTTAAGCGCCCTTTAGGTGATTTTTCACAAAAACGGCGCTCTACAAATTGTCCAATTATTATTATTATTTAGCGGCAGGAAGAAAGGCAGGGCGAAGGGGAACTGGGGAGGTGGGGTTCACGGAGAGGGAAGAGAAGAGGGGGGGGGGAGGGCGGAGAAGGTGAAGGGGAACGGGGACGCACGGGAAAGAACATGCAGGGAGAATCAATTTATTTCTTTGAATGGCATTGCAACGCATGCCGGGGACCAGCTAGTATTACATAAATAATAGCCCTTAAGGATAATCTTCGACCTGATCCTGCCGCTGACAGATCTGCTGCAACCGCGCCTTTTGTTAAAGTAGTCGTTCATGGGTAACAGGGAGAGGTTTTAATGGAGCCATCTGCGTTAAATATTTTGGTTTTATTCGAAAAGTTAACAGTATAACATTTAAGTAAGAGTAATAAAGTGTAACTACACATCATTAAAATTTTCACAATCCAAAAGGCGAAACAGCTGTGACGCTTATAAATAAAACACCTAGCAGAACTTGAATAATACATTTTGCGTCAAAAATTTCTTCAGAATTATTAAAATGATATAATATTCTGTATAAATAGCCATTATATATTATTTTAAGTTTAACTCTACACAAAAGGCCATGAGGAAAATATTTTCTATCAGGGACTGTGTCGTCTTTGGGGATGCTGTACGGAGGCTTTGTAAGGAAAGGAATAAGTGTTATTGTAGAAGGAAGAAAACATAGAGGCCGGCAAATCGTTCCACAGCCTGAAAGCTGTTGAAATCAGAAAATGAGTCGTAGAAAGACTCTTTTACACGTGCCAAATGTCAATTTTATACAAATGTTGGATGCGCGTTTGGCGTATTTCCTGACTGTTCATCCGTACGAAGGAATCAATGACACTAGCTCCTCGGAGCTTCTTCTATTTAAATACGGTAGAATAAGATTTATCCCCACCTGATGGCTGTGCTCTTGCGATTGCAATCCATTGGTTAAGATAGGAGAATCTATCAAACGGACAGTCCGTTTCTGCACAGAATCGGGATTTTTTTCAAGTGTTTTGGGGATCCAGACCAGAGATGGCTTCCAAATTCAACTATGTAAAGTAGTAGGCAATATGAAATAAACAAAAAAACTTCATTAATATTTTTTTAATCTTAAAATGCACTACCTATTCATATAATGTAATTCTTGCTAAAAAAAGTTGTTTCCTGTTAAATTACGTTAAGTATAAGTAATTATCGAAAAAAACACAATCTTTTTTAATACTTCTGTAATCGTCAATTCTGTGAATACAAAGGCACGAAAACAGTTAAATAAAAAATAATTAAGTATTTCCTTAGATTTTTTAAAGAGAATTATATTTTTATGTTTTAAAGATTAAGATTTACAAATTTTAAGGCTTTTTAATCTCCTTTTGCAGCGTTTAAAGCTTTTATATTAACGCTTTTAATTACGCGATGTTGGAATAAATAAGTAGGAATTTTATGGAGTTAGCTGGTAAGTATCAGTAAGTACTTAAAACAACTAATGTATTTCTTAAGTGCGTACATTTTAAAACAAGTTATTAGAAAAAATAAAGTGCTCTTTAAAAATATTGCGGGATATGCGTTAATAACAATTAAGTAAACTTTATATTAGTAAACTTTAATTCCTTACCCTAACCTAACTTTAAAAAGGCCACGGTACATTATGTGACTGTTAAAAAACTACGGTTATAGTAAAAAAAAAATTCGTGAAGAAAAATAAATAGGTACTATTCTTTAACAAAGTGTATAATTTTATATCCTTATTTCTATGTATTTTCTTTTATTCAATTTTATTTTATTGCGAAGGTAAAATAATCCATTTAAAAGTCTTAGAACATAATATATTATGTCCTTGTAATATACCTGTTGACCAACTGTTGCAACAGATATGATTTGAAATTTTCATGGCCAAAAACATTATCGTGATTTATTTTTGAGTAGTAATGCCGTGTTGCACACCTGACCTGATGATAGACACTAATGCTGTCCGTAAAAGTTGGCTAAAGAAGGAGGTAGCGCAAAACGACATAAAAACCCAATAATAAATCATGATAACAGCTGTAGTTGTTAAATAAAGTTTTAAACTAATTAATATCATTTTTGTACTAATTACACTTCGTTAAAACATCTACATTGTATATGAACGTACATATATGTCTATGGACCAACATATGTCTATGGACTACCATAATTTAAGCATTACCCATCTAGATATGATTTTAAATTTTCACGGCCAGAAATATTTTCGTTATTTATTTTTGGGGTGTTATGCCGTGTTGCGCTACCTCTTTCTTTAGTCAACGTTTCGGACATCTGCCCTGATGATGGCCAAAAATGATTTATGCTTTTACCTCTACAGGCCATGTTCCATCTTAGAGACTATATATCATGACTTCTGTACTCATACTGTAATTATGTTTCCAATATATAATTGCTCTTATTATTTTCTTACTTTATATTAGCATTGGTTTCCATATTTTGGTGGCGCAACTGAACTGTACATATTATGTATCGTCGTCACCCCATAAAAGGGGGTGGGATAGACCCTGTCCGTGCATACAGCCAGGCGAACACACACCGGAGCGGTTTTTCCGCAATCCTCCCGCGCCTCCCCCAATGATATGCGTAAGCCTGAGGAATAGCCGCGTGATCTCGACGTCCTTCCGCCCCCCCTCCGACAACCCGACGCTCATCTTTTCCCCAGAGTCTTCTAAAACTTTCTCTTCTTTCCCACATATATTTCTTCGAGGCAAAATCGGGGAGCCGGCTAAAGGGCGCGGACTCCGGGTTTCGTCTGCGGTTAGGCCGATAGCCATGCACATTGTCATTGGGACTGCCTGGTGGTTTGTGGAATTCCCTCTCTGAATATATTCTTTTTATGCATTTTATTATCTCTCTGTTATCATTGTAAATACTTGCATTATATTATTACTGTTATTTTATTTTATTTTTTTATTTCTCTTATTCCAGGCTTCCTCAACCGGGCGCAGCTCTTATTTTTTATATATTTTTTTTTTACTTATTAACACTTTTATCTGTATATATTATTTATCCTATACATTTCAGAAGAATCATTCCACGGGCTGCAACATTTATTATTTTTTTTGTATTATGTTAATGTAAGTACTTGCATACTGCTTTCTAACCCCGTATGCATGGACATTGGAGGGTCTAGAGTCGTTCAAATAAATTTAGCTTCGTTCAATAAAATAGAGTCCTGAGGTGTACGGTGAAGGAGGAAACCATATGTTTCCTTAGAACGCCGTGGGAAAGTGGTTGGACACCCTCCAATGATGATGGACACTGAAGCTTTGGCTAAAGAAGCAGGCAACAAAGGCAGGACATAACACCCCAAAAATAAATAACGAAAATTATGCATCTAGTCTAGTGTGTTGGTCGGTAGATCTTTGTTGTATCCGGTTATATTTGCGAAATTGTATCAATTTAATTATAAAAAAAAACTGTCCTGGAAAATGTTCAGTCCACTCGTAAACATTAACTCATTTCGCCTAAGTGGAAGATACTCTTAGTGTCGCCCTGGTGTAAGACCACAATTCAAAATTAAAACGTTGCTTGAAATGGCTTTAGCCGTGTTTGGTGAACAAATCTGAAAAGCCAGGTACTTCACTTCCTTCCTCTTCCCCATCTCCTTCTCTTCTCTGATACCTTCAGTCTCACAACATACCCCAATTGGGGATGCAATAGACTCACTGGCTCCAGACGGGAGCATCTGGGACTCTTGTGAGGTATTCATATAAAAAAAAAACCACACAATCTTTAAATCGGGAATAGTTCGATTTCCACATAGACCTACATATTATGTCTATGTGCTGTAATAATGTATGGGTACTATGCATCTAGTTTGATGGCGGGTATATCCTTTTTATAATCTTCACAAAATCGTAAAAAGTTGATAATCAAAGAAATCTGTCTTGGAATGAGTTCAATCCACTCGTAAACATTAAGGACTGGTTGTTTAAAAAAAATTGAAGGATTCATCAAACATAAGTTAATTTTCACGTTCTGTGTAAGTTCTATTCAGGTTTTGTTATTATTTATTTACAGGCCAGTTGCTCCACAAATCTGAAATAATAACAGAACTTACAAATAACGTGAAAATCAACTTAAAATATTTGATGGATCCGTCAATTTTTTTGAAAAAACCCGTCCGTAGACATGTCGCCTAATTAAGACAAGCGCATTTTTCATCTCAGTAATAGTTTCCATAGACTTCCACGTAGACCTATATATGTCTATGGATTACCATAGTTTAAGCATTGTACATCTTGTTTGTTGGTCGTCTTCGTTATAACCTTTGCGAAATCGTATCAGTTTAATTTGAAAGTAATCTATGTTCAGTCAACTCGTAAACATCACATTACAAAAAGTTTCTGTTATAAAATATCTTATAAGATGTAAAATTCAGTATTTAAAAAAGTTGAATAGTTGTAAAGTTTACAGACCGTTTTGTGTTGCGTCCTCGTCGCCGTAAACTCTCGCCTCCTGCAGCGTGTCTCGCTCCGGCAACAGGTTCGAGATATTCCTGTAAATGTCCTGATAGTCAACACTGAACCGTTCACTCGCGACGCCCGATTCCACTAAGCTACGCGCGACTGCCTGAGCGGGGTATTGAGACGCCGTCTCGTCTACGGTAGAAGCTTGCTCCCGCAGTACACCCATCACGAGGGAATGCCTAAACGAGAATGCCCGTGCTACGGAGGGCTACGCCGTACAAGCTACGTGCTACGAGCCGCTACGGGGATCTCCGAGAGGCGGCCGAGTAAACGGCGAACGGGGTTGATTAAATTCATAAAATTTAACGTGGCTCTTTCTAAGGATTCTTCATGTGCCGGAAAACTACGTTACCCCTAAATTGGGTGCTATATTGAAATATTTACGAAGATTATCATTGATTTTTATCACACGTTGACGACATTACAAAAAAAACTTACAAGATGCATATATGTACTTCCTGAGACACGTTCGTAATATCCTTAACATAAAACTCAATAAAAAAGTCTACTATGTTTTACTTCTCCTTTTTGTACTCCAGATATGATCAGGAATCGCTTGTTAAATCCTTCGAATATGTTCTGTTATACCCTGTATAACTTCGAATTAAATCAACTCAGAAACTCCTTTGAAAAGTCATTAAGAGTGATGAAAAAAAATGTAGTAAAAAAAGTGTATGTAAAAAAGGTTAATTGATTATTTTTAAATTATTTTTTTATGGTTTTTGATGAATTTTCATAGAGGTGTTGAGTGGACTTGATTCTAGGTTGGCATGAAACTATAAAATCTATTGTTATGACGAAAAACAATTTATTTTTAATTAATTATTATACAACAATAGGGATTGCTTTGTGAACAGCGGACGTTGGGAAGGAATCTTACTTATCTTAATTTTTACATAGTATTGTGAGGTTCCTTATTATGGCACTGAAGGATCACTCGGTTGATCATTGCAAAAGTTTCCTCGAATAAAGCGTCCAAGGCATCAATTCAATGTTCAGCGCCAGCGGTTCGTTCTTTTTACTGATTGTTCGTAATTACACTTATAAGTAATTTGGTTACAAACCTTATCAGAGGAGAGTAGGTTCACCCGCAATCCGATTCCAGTCATCCGATTGCTATGAAACTTTGATGATTTGATGTGCGCGTGCTAGCGATGGTTTCTATATATAAAAGTGAACTCTGGGGTTATGAAATTATGTCATATACTCTTCATTCGATTGTGATAAAACTTTAGTAAGTGGTTGTGCGCACGCCCGCAAAGGTTTCTATATATACTGGTGAGCTCTGACGTTATGAAATTTATATGCATTTTTTGCAATAGGTGAAAAAATAAATTTATTTCATATTGTTCAGCGGCCGGAAGGGAATAAGGGTGGGTAAATTGGGAGGGGAGAGGGAAACGAAAAAGGAGGGTTCGCAGGAGGGGAGATGAGGAAGGTGGAAGAGTTTAGCTGAGACGGGTGAAAACGGAAGAGGGTAAGGGGAAGGTGGAAGGGGATCGTGGGAGGGGGACGGGGACGAATGGGGAAGGACACGCAGTGAGAAACAACTCCTTTATTTAAGTGGCATTGCAACGCATGCTGGGAACTCGCTAGTATATAATAATACCGTAAGATAATACCAACTAACGTCTGTGCTGCAAAGACTGCAAACCGTTCTTACAATCAGTGATTCAAAACCAGTGTGGGCAATCACATCGGGTGATTTATGTAATGACAATATCTTGTGGCATCGTATATTAGGCGAGCTCTTGAGTTGAACACCCGTGTGGTCTGTTTAAATGTACATTAGGCAGACCAGCATTTGAAGTATTGCAGTACACCGGTCTGGGAACTACAAAAGCATTTAGTATAGGTACCAACTGATAGCATACTTCGTCAGCAAATATCTTCTAGTGGATTTAAAGGGCTTATTTAGTTGGTAAAAGTTATGGAAATACTTCAACAATCGAGCTGAAATGTTACTTTTCTTGCTAATTGCTAAAATTTGCCTGATAATTTTAGTGTTTAAAATTGTAATGTACTCGTAGTTGTAAAAGTCTACTCTGGCAAATTAATAATGAGATAAACTTGATATTTTAGAAATTAGAAAAAGTGTTTACAGGAATTTAAATTGTAGATTTTTTTAACGAATTGTGTGAAACCTCATTTGTAATATTTAATCACTAAATACATTATTAGCCACAAATTTCAAAACAGAAAACAGATGCGGTCGCATCTAGGAATTGAACCCCGGGCATTAATAGACTTGCCGGAGCGCTGCTCTAACACTGAGCTAATTAGACCCTAACCCTTTCGGTCTTACTCAACTGTGTCATGTTTCGATTAAGAACTTCCAATATTATCCTATTTTTTTAACGCATAGTTTTATTGGCTGCTATCTGAATGTATGATCGCAAGATTATTCTCGAAATAAATGCTATCTAGATATTGTGTAAATTAATGGACGACATCTTTTGAATTTTTTGCAAGTCTAGTTAGAATTTTTTAATTTTTATGAGCAAAAGCCCATGCCACTGTAAGGCTAAGGTCCTGGGTTTAATTCCTAGTGAAGACTAGGTGCGACGATACCCTTTTGTGAATTTTCGTGAAGAGCGCTAATATTTTCTTCAGTAATTAAATACCCACTACGTCTTTGTCTATATTTGCAAATTATTTTTATGTTAACACTGAAGAGGTAACCATTGTTTGCGTGTTGTACCTAAACAATAAAAGTGGTTAAAAGTAAATATTTTAATTCTTAATATAAATTTATAATATTTGAACAAAACACAAATCAAATAACACAATTGTCAGAAAACCTTTTTCAAAATATAAACATATAAACGTTTGTGGAGAAAATGTTTGGCATATAAAATTTCAATGAATCAACTATAGGAAACTACACTATAATTCTCGTATTGCTAAAAAACCTCATATAAAATAAGTGGAATACAATACTCAATAATGGTATTGTTTATTCGATGCTTGTCTACGGACATCTTTATTGAAGGACGCTCCAATCACTTCTTTGTTCGTTGACAATGGGATATCCGATTTAGTTTGATTCTGTAAATTATTGATTTTACAAAAGTTCGGTTAATAATAATTGTGAATCATTCAAGATAATAACAATTGAGATTATCTATTTCCGACTTAAATATACTTGATTTTTATGAAACGAAACATTAAGGCAAATGTTATAAGGATGAAAACATGACTGATTTATTTGAATGTCTAAGAATTTTTTTTTTTATACATATTAGCGAGTTTCCGGTATGCGTTGCATACACTCAAAGAAATAAATTGTTTCACACGTGTCCTTTCGCATGCGTCCCTTTCTTCTTTAACGTTCTCCCTTCATCGTTCCCCTCCCCCTTCCTTCCCTGCCACTAAACTTTTTTTTTTTTTTCATTTATTTATTACAGAAGATACATTATTTATACAGCAAAAATAACATATAAAATATAATATTTAAATTTCAAAATAATCTTTTTTTGATACAAATAAACTATATAATAAATTTTCACTGATTTTTTTTTTTTTTTTGTATGATATTTCTCTTCTATAGAAGCAGACGCTTGTGATTAGAAGAGGGACGAGTATCGGGATGAAAAAATATTTAAAATATATTAACAAAATATATTTTGAATCTTTTGATTTAATTGTGGTAGATACTTAAAAAAAACAAATTTACAAGTTATATAATTTAAGATGATAAATTTTATCAATTTGTTATTTTTTACTTTAAATTGCTCTTTAATTGCTTTTAGTAGGCATTTATCGTCTTCGATTGTTCTTATTTTTTCAGGTAGGCTATTGAAGTATTTTTTTCCTAGATATGTGTAATGATGTTGTGCAAATGAGGTGTTACATTTTTGTGTTGGAAATATATGTTTTTGACGAGTACGACTTTCAGTTAAAAAGCTATGATTTTGTTTTTCTTTTATTATTTGGATTATTATATTTTTTCGAACTAGATCATTAAATTTTAATACTTTAAATTCTTCAAAAATAAGGTGAGTTGGATAATCTCTTCGATTTTTCAATATAATTTTTATAATTAGACGTTGCACAATTTCAACAGGGAGTAGATTTGTTTTGTATGCAGCTTTAACTATATGAAATGTACACATTTTGAAAACTATTCGTATGCTACCTATTGCGTACTTTTACCATTTTCATAACGCCTCAGTTGACCAAACCATCACCGGCGTTCGCCCAACAAATCATCAAAATTTCATCACAATCTGAATGGTATAGGAAATAGTGGACAAACAAAGAAGCACCATATTAATTATTACCGTAAGAAATAGTAACCGAAAATTTTTTCTTCATTCGTTCTGGGTTACCACATTGAAAAAAATCGACACTTAATTTTTTCCTTTATGTAGCATTCCGTGACATGTGTTTTAACGGTTCATTTAAAAAATATATTTTTCAAATGAGATTAGATAATCTCGTATACAAATGAATATAAAGGGAAAAACCATCTTAAAATAAACTATCCTAAGACTTAGCAATTAGACCATTTTATTTTAATAGGCGTAATATGTATAAATAAATCGAAGATCGTCAGTCTTTAAATTTGTCGCATTCTTCACTTTGTAAAATAATTTGTAAGAAATTTGTTCAGCGCGTTATGAAATATTAGAAATTTATTTATTTAATTATTTACACCCTCAGGGCTTTAACATCAATCGTGTAACATAATATTGATAGAAATAGAAACATTAATATACCAATTATTATAAATTATGGTTTCTCTTCCTTTACATTAACAGAGGAAAAGCAGAATTTTAGAAATTTCTTATAAAAATTTTGGTAAGGAATAAATTAAGATATCAAAGGAATTGAATTTATTTCCAAGATAGGGGAATTGAAAAGAACTTGTTTTTACTTAGGTACTTACTTATCCTTACTGAGGATGAGGATGAGGATAAGAGGGAGATATACGTTAGTGAAGTTTTACTTCAGTCGTGTGGTCTAAACTTTAGACTCTAAAGCACACTCGTTTTTTTTTTTTAAATCCCGATGAAGTTTCACGCGGAACCGAAACCGGTTAGTTTATATATATTAAGTTATATACGCGGTAAAGTGGTAATCAAAAAAAGTTATTTTATTCTAATTAAGACTAAAAAATGTTTACTACGAGCCTTCTGAAAGTTATTTTGCGAGTTTATCAACAAGTGAAAGCTGTAAATATTATAAAGAATACTGCCACATTAAACGGGTGTGCTTTTGTTTACGGTTAGAAAGGATCTTTATTCCTCAAAGGGAAGAAGGTTCTAGGAATATTGGAATGATGGCCTTAAGCAATATCCGTTGCGGTCAATGACTAAATAATAATTTAATAATGGTAAGCACCAATAATAATAACAATAAATTTAATAATTTCGTTGGCGCCATTTTGTGAAATTATATCAAAGGCGTTTTTGAAGGCCAGAAAATTATTTTAAATCTAAACTTTTAAGGTCTCGTACAAATTTTGATTTTGGATTTAAGGCGAAAATACACAACCAAAGTGAATAATATTGTTTTTATATCTAGTACGTATTGTGCTGCTTTGTTATTAAAATACTGACATATTTCGTATGTTTCAAATATGGATACATGACATTTAGATGTTTACAAATGTTGTGGGCTGGATAAAAAAGGTCTTGGATTTATTTATTTGAATTCTTAATGCCCTTTGGCTTTTACATGGCATAAAATACAGACAAAAACTAAGTATAAGAATTGTAAGTAATAAAGAGCCTTTATGAGCATGTAAAACAGCAAAGAATAGAAAAAAGAACACACTGTGCAAATTACGAAGCAAGCATTGAGATCCTGAAAGTTATACATTGTTGGAATGATAAAAAATAATATCATCATTTCATAGTTTAAAATGAAGTTTTTGAACTACGCAACTGATTTTCATGTGATTTTCACCAACAGATAGAGTGATTCAAGAGGAAGATTTATATGTATGCATGCTTATTATTGTAGAAAAAAGCCAAGAAATTCAAATATTCAATTCAGGCAGCGGGCAGCGGGCAGCGGGCAGCGGGCAGCGGCCAGCGGCCAGCGGACAGCAGACAGCTGGCAGCTGGCAAGCGGGTGGTGTGGATTTTATAAAGGTTGTGTAATGGCGTTGTGTTTCGTTAGCCACAGCAACTTGTTTCCGGGTTTGCTAGTACATATATAAAATTATTAAATGATGTCACTTAAAACTTAAAATTATGCATGTTTAACTATTAATGCACAATCAGTAAAAACTTAGAATAGGTATATTTAATTTACAAAAAAAAACAAGAACATTTTTTTTTTTTTTTTTTCTTTTTACTGCATGCATTTTTGGTATTTTTCACTAGCATTTGGTTCCTTAGTATAGGCAAACTGCCTAGCTAGGAACTAATAACGTACAAGACATAGGTAATAACACTTCTACACATTTTAAAATCTACACTTTTTACGGTGCTCCAGATTTCATGTCCGGGTTGAATCTTTCCCAAATGAAAGACTAAACCCTTCCACACACTTTTCCACAAATGAATATCTAGTAAATTAACGCAATGTAATTGCACTATATAAGAATAAAACAATACAAGAACAATACGTCAATCCACCAGAAACATAATGGGAAAATATTTTACCGACTCCAGATATTTTCATATCAGAGGGTTCGGCTCTGATGAAATCCTAACTGGTCCGATAAATCCTACTGATCCCTCAATATAAATATTTAAAAAATCTTTCGTAATCCTACATGTATTTAAAATGACCGACTTTTGCATTTTTATGTACAAATTTTTTGACAAATCTAATACGCCTAAATTTTGAATGAGAGAGCTAGGTATAATGCCAGTAGCCGAAATAACAAATGGTAATATTTTTATAGTCTGAGAATGCCAAATTCTTTTAATTTCATTTCCTAAATCTGTATATTTTCTTATTTTTTCAGAAACAGTTTTCTGAATATTACAAGAATTTGGAATAGCGACATCAATGATATAAGTTATTTTCTTAATTTTGTCATGTAAAACTATATCGGGTCTATTATGACTAATTGTTCTGTCTGTCAGAATAGTTTTATCATAATAAATTTTATAAAATTCATTTTCTAAAAATGAATTTGGTTCATATTCATAATATGGTAAATTACGGCAGTCAATCAAGTTATGTTTAATTACCAAACTTTGGTGAATTATTTTTAAAACTTGATTGTGCCTAAATGTATACTCAGACGGCGCTAATACAGAACATCCCGATATAATATGTTCAATAGTTTCCGGAAAAGCCAAACATTTTCTACATAAATCATCAATTTGATTTGCATCTTTGATGATATGCTTCCTATAATTTTTAGTATTAATGACTCTATCTTGTATGGCAAGCATAAAGCCTTCTATTTCTGCGCTCAACTCTCCAATACTCAACCATTTGTTTGACGAAAATTTGTCAACATATGTTTGGTTGAGATAATTGAAGTGTTTTGCGTGAAGAATTTTATTTGACCAGGAATCTAATAATTCCTGGTTGGTATTTATAAGAATGCTGGCATTCTCGTCGTATAAATTTAATGGTGAAATATTTCTATCTGCCTTGCATATTATTTTGTGCATTTCTGAACTATCAGCTTTCCTATGGAAAAAATTTCTTAGCATTTCTACCTGATTATGTTTTAAAGATGTTATTTTGACTATACCTCTACCTCCTAAATTTCTGGGTAAATTAATACGTTCTATAGCTGAATTTGGATGATGGCAATGAAATTTAGTTAATGTAGTTCTAATTAATCGTTCTAAGCTATCTAAATCTGTATTAGACCATTTAATTATGCCAAATGAGTAAGTTTATAGAGGTATTGCCCAAGTATTTATCGCCTTTACTAAATTTTTAGCAGATAGATTGCATTTCAAAATTTTTCTGATCCTAGTTTTAAATTTAATCCTAATATCATTTTTAATACTAGTATGATCTAATCTATTTGATTGCGGATATCCTAAATATTTATAAACCTCACCCCCTTTCATACTTTCAATTTTGAAATTTCTAAATATACCCTCGTCTCCATCTACAATTTTACCTTTCTCTATATGGATCGTTCTACATTTATCTAAACCAAAAGTCATTTTAATATCATCTGAAAAAATTTTAACTACTTTAATCATTTTCTCTAAATTTGGTTCAGAATTTGAATATAATTTTAAATCATCCATAAATAATAAATGAGAAATTATATTTCTCTCTCTAGTATTACCTTTAATTTTTATTCCAAACTTGCTTTTAATTAACATTTTAGATAGAGGATTTAATGCTAAGCAAAACCAAAGAGGACTCAATGAGTCTCCTTGAAAAATCCCTCTTTTTATTGAAATGCCCGGTACTATAATTTTCTTATCTTTCAAATTCAAAAGCAAATCGGTATTCCAAAATGCCATAATTTTTTCCAAAAAGCTAATAATAATTGGGTTAATTTTGTATATATTTAAAACTTTTATCAGCCACGAGTGCGGGACACTATCATAAGCTTTTTGGTAATCTATATAACAAATATGTAAATTACGTTTTTGGGTTTGAATCTGTTTTAGAATTACAGAATCAATAACTAATTGTTCTTTACATCCCATATGTTTTCTGCGACAACCTTTTTGTTGTTCAGATAAAACATTTTTTTCATCTAAATGAGTGTATATTAAATCTGTCAAGCAAGAGGTTAAAATTTTATATATTGTCGGTAAACATGTAATGGGTCTATACTGAGAGGGATCATTAAAATGTTCGCTTTTAGGCAACATATAAGTAATGCCCTTAGTTAGAAAATTTGGAAAATTTTGAGGTTCTCTGACCAATTTTGAAAGATTTTTTGCCAAAAGGGGATGTAAAGTAGTCAGACGTTTATACCAAAAATTATGTATCCAATCGCAACCCGTGGCTTTCCAATTATGAGTATAATATTATTATTATGTAATTTTGCTGTATAAATGTAACTAATGTAATAAAATAAATAAATATACAATAGTATACATATATATTTAAAAGGCGGGCAAAAACGATTAGTTTTTTAAAAATCCATTCCATCAAAATTTTCTTAAATTTTGAGTGTGTAAGATTGTAGGCCTGAGCCGTGTTTTTTAAATGAAAAAAATAATAATAATCATTTTTTATTATTTTCCTTTTTTATTTCTCAAATAAACGTGTTTTTGCATTCGGTGTCAGTATGTCTTATATTTCTGATCTCCCCATGTTTTGTATCCAGTTTTTATTTGAGATTTAAATAATTTAATGTTTTTGTGACTTTTGAGTAAGAGTTTGATTTTATTGTAGAGTTTATTACCATAGCTTTTTCCCCAAATTTTGTACCTGTAGTTACTTTTTGGATATGTTTTTGACGCGGAATGTTTCTAATACAAATGTTAGTTGTTATTTCTTGAGTTTATTTAAGTATGAATATAAAGGACTGTAGTTAGAATTGAGTTGTTTATTTGTTATTAATTTATGATTTTTGAAGATTTCATGAGTGCTAGGAAGGGATTTTTAGAATTATAATTTTCATTATAGCTTGTTGAGTTTTAATTAATGCTGAAAAATCTGCTTTTGATAGTTTAAAGTTTGTTGAACTTTGAAAGAACGAACGTCAAAATTGTGTAAAGTGAATGATCCAATATACGCCTGTCAGCTCAGCCGAAATGAGAAAATATGCCGAAGATCCCTCACTAAGTACCGCCCGTATCAAATTCCCCTCAAGAAGGCGGGTATACAATACAGATGCGTGTGTTGTAGTGGCGGTGGAGGCAATATCACATTACACTTACAAAAAACCTAAACGCTGTCAACGTTCGTCATTTAAAGGTATTTTAATATCAAAAAGTGATAAATGATGGGATTATGATGAATACATAAACATAATTTGAATTCGTAAATAATATCAAGGATATTTTTTTAACCTTAGCTCCACTAGGAGGCGCTGAGAAAAAATGATTCCCCTCAGGGCCTATACCATATTTGGGGATGCTGTATGAGAAGTCCTTTTATGAAAGGAATTAGGAGAAGTGACCGGTAAGTTTGACCGGTCAGAGGCCGAGTTGGCATCGCGTCTGGATCCCACCCAGGCGTTGCGTTAATAATAATGACATTTGGATAATTTGTATAGTTCTATTTTTGTGAAAAATCACTTCAAGAATGCTTACGCCCGATTCTTCGGCTGGCTAAGTACTCCATCACGACACGAGTAACATTTTCCTTTTAGTGTGGTGGTGGTAAGAGATTTTGAAATATTGTCAGGTTACGCGTAACTTGGAATTGTTGGAACATATTTCTTAAAAAAAAAGGTATGTGGGGTGGGTAGAAAACTGGGGGTCAGTGGGTCCAAGAGTGACGGATGTATGAATTTATCCCTTTCATTGCGGCGCATGACGATATATTTTTTAAGAGATTCCTGCTAGAGAGGTCAAATGGTCACCACAACCAGTCTCTCCCAATCCGGCCTGCCACGCAGTGGGTGGGCAGACACATCCGCACCAATACCCGAATACCCCTCACCTCTGAACCAGGGAACCCCTGCTAAGTCACTATTAAGATTCTGCATTGAACGTCGACATCTTAAATGTCACCTATCGAGAGTTCAACAGCTATCTTTTGACATACGTCACAACATACTTAAACTGCCCCATGTACTTTTTTATAAATTTTGTAAACTTCTAAATAATATATTAGTGTATCACTGTTTTATGGAGAACCTGAAATATATACATTATACGAAATCTGCTTGTAAATACATATCTCAAATAAATAGATTTACAACATATTCGCAATATATCGAATTACTTTGTTACGAACAGTAAGGTTAATTTTAAAACCCCGCCCTGTTTCCTCTTAAGGCTGCTTAAACACGCGCGAGTGAACCACGAGTTATGGGAAAGGAAACAAGCAACCAACAAAGTAAAAACACAATAATGAATCATTTTACTTGGTTTGTATTGCTATGTCTTCTTGGAATATTCCCAACTTTTTAAATTAAATAATAATTAATATTTTTAATTAAAAAGGTTAACGACGCAGGAAAAATGCCACGTGGCACCAACACGTGGATTCGGTTTCGCATAGAACAGTTAACTTGAAAACAAAAACAAAAACCTGAAATTTTTAAGCGATATATTTTAACCGGCTCCGAATTTATCTATACGAATAAATTAGCAGTTCCGGAAATTTCGGTTTTTGATAATAATTTAGTTTAATATTCATTTTCGTTGGAAGAAAATACATACATTTATTATACGTATATGATAAATCCGAGCCTAAATTATTGATTATTTTTACATACGTACGGGCGGGTGTGGGTACCAATACCTCTGCAATAGGTCATCCCAAGCAGTTCGGTATGTTAGGTGACTTAGCAGGTGAGGTTTGTCCGGATGTGTCTGCCGACCTGCTGCGTGGCGGCCCGCATTGATAGAGACTGATTGAGGGAGGAGTCGGACTCTCTCGACCCTTCGACTTGCACCGCAGTGGAGTGAGGGATTCGTAGTACATCACTCCTGGACACACTGATCCCCAGATACCTTTATCCTTACCAGAACTTCCTCTCGTTCCTTTCCCTAAAAAGATCCCCCACACAACACTTTAAAGATGACTTAGGCCCTGAAGAAATTATTTTTTTCACAAGGCCTCCTTATGGAGCTAATATAAAAAAAAACTTTGTGTTAATTAAAAAGGCTTCTTGCTAGAGACGCTGCGGGAAACAGGTCACTATTGGGGATGGCGCGTCGTGGATTTTGTAAGGTTAGCAAGGAGTGTATATGGGGTATTAGAGATATCTAAGTTGTAGGAGGGAGGAAGCGCAGAAGCTGGTCAAAATTGGCATTAAAAACTGAACTGTTGGATATATCCTTTGGCATGCCTCTTGGCTGTGCCGTATGCACCGGTGATAAAGGGATCAATATTAATATTACCGGTAATAAAAGGATTAGTACTTCAACTGACTTGGTATTTAATAAGGAACTCCAGTAAAAAATATTATGGCTTTAAAAAAAAGATTTCTGAATATATAAGTTTTATTTAATAATATTAAACTTAGAGTTTAAAAAAAATAGATATATTAAAAAGTTCATTTTTAATACTGCCGTTGAAACACGCCGTCAAGTTGGTATTACTAAAATGTTTAGTGGTGACGTCACTGGTCACCGAAAAGTCATTATAAATACGGTGTTATACGGGAATGTAGGTATGACACAAACCATCGTACTAACAATATTTCATCTTATTCGTTTATTTACATAATGTTAATAGATATTTAGTTGTTGTGTTTATTGAAACATTATTTAGGCCTAAATAATTAAAAAATAAAGGTATCTTTTATTAGTTTATCTCTATTATTGAAAATATTCAAAAACTACTGTAAAAAAAATAGTAATGCTACTTCTAGAGAGATTCATTAGAATTCTGAATTTGCAATTGGCGGCGAGTCGAACAGCTGATTGCGCGATCTTATAGTAGATGACGTTATTGATGACGTCACACGATACCACCATAGATACGGTGGTTTTCGTGGGATCCTGAAAAATTAAAACTTTGACAATTATTTTTACAATGAAAACTTACTCTAAAAATAAATAAAAAATATGCAGTTATTTAAGTTAGAAGGTCCATTATTCATAAAAAAAACTGGACTGGAGTTCTTTATTCTAATAAATTAGGTATAGTTAGAAAAAAACATGGCATTTCCCCTTCGCTCTGTTGTGTTTTAAAGTTTGTAATATTATTCCCTTTAAAGAGGTCGTATATTTTTTAATATATTTCAAGTTTTAATCGTTAAAAAGAATGCATTATTTGGGAGGGAACCATTTGTTGGATAATCAACTCCTCTGCATAGGTCCCTGCCCCAAATGGTTCGTTACGTATTGTAGGGGAGCCCGGGTTCATTGGGTGAGGTTTTTCCGGGTCTTGACGGCGGATGCGTCTGTCCACCAACTGCGCGGTAGGCCAGATCGGTAAAAACTGTTTGAGGGAGAATTTTGACATCTTCATCAGGATTTTTTTGAAACATCGCCTCGCACCGTAGTTTGTCACTTCTGGAGCCACTTACTCCCAGATTCCTTTCTACCCCTCATACCTTTATCCTTCCCTGAACTTCCTCTCTTTCATTTTCTAAAAATACCCTCCACGTAACATCCCCAAATATGACACACGTCCTGAGGGGAATTATTTTATTATTTTGAAAGTATGGAATAAAGTTACAAGATTGATAATATTGGAGTGAATTCAAAAAGACAAATTTCGATGCGCTATTGGTTTTGCTTTTGTTCTTAAACATATATTGCAACAGCTCTTTCTTACACACTATAAAACAATATTTGGAAACGAGAGAAATGGTGAACTTATGTCTGCATCCCCCCAAAGAAAACATACAATCATTATCGTGCATCTCCCTCACACGTATAAAGAAAATGAAATGCCATTCCCATTGCTGAAGCTGAGATATCATAAGATTTATCTGCTTCTTCTAAAGGAAATTTATTTTGTATGTCTCATCTTTTATCTCACCATTATTAAATATGCAAGAAAGAGCTGCAGAATTATAAAGATAAGGAACTTATGTTTATTGCCTTTTTTGCCGTCATGGTACCGTAAACGTGAATCGTCACGGTAATAATAAAAGCGCTCAATGGTGGCTTTCAGTATCCCAGCATTATAAATTAATACATCAGATCACATGAAAAAATTACAATTATAATATCGTTGAAATAAACCGAATCCTTGCCGCAAACAGCTGTCTGACAACTTTGCATACAAACTTGAGCCACGGTTTGTGTGCACAGTTTATTATCCTTGCTGGAAAGAAGCCAGGGAGAGTTATTGTCCTTTAGCCACCCCGTCCCGCCTTCAGGGGGTGGCACCTCTCAGGATGCAGATACCCGGCGAGATTCATTTCCATTAAGTCAGACAACGGGGTAAGTGCCACCGCAGTGGGGGTGGAACTAAGAACTTGAGGGTGGACTGACAAAATAACCCCAACTTAAAGAGGGAGAATTGTCGCGGTGAAATTTGTTCGTAATTTATTAATGTAATGAGTGGATGCATTAAGTTCGTGGCATTTTACGTTCGAAAGACCACAATACTTTGGAAAGTTATTTATTTACTTGAAGCTTAGATTATTACTTGTATTTTAACAAACAGATTGCAATTTTTAGAGTACAAGGTGTCTTTGTTCAAACGAAAGAATATTACACATTATTTATTAAAATATTTATCGGGATTAACAGAAATTATATATTATTTATTGTAATTATTAAAATAGACATAAGGATTAAGTACCGAGTATTAGGTACCAATTATGTCCTCTGCGTGCGAACTCTAAATAAACAATAAACAGTGTTAATCTCAAGTGAGCTCCCAGGTAAGCGTGGCCATGTAATATTTTCTGCATGTACAAGTACATTTTTACGCAGCATCGCGTTCATTAGCCATAAGTTGTTGTAATGGTTTGTGTAGTTTGTAGTTAGAAGATTGTAGAAATATGTTATAAGTTTGTACAGCGCTCTTGACGTGATTTTTCACAAAAACGGCGCTATACAAATCATCCAAATATATATTTTTTTAATGTGCTTCAAGGAACTAGTGTTATTGATCCCTTCGACATCGGTGCATAGTCGGAAAAGATTGACATAGACATTGACAATGACACAGCCTCCCCCAAGACAACGGATAGGCAATCAGGAAAATTGTCCTGTATCCTGGTATGAAAAAAGTTGTCAAAATGATTGCGTTAAACAGATATTTTCTATTATCGTTGTTTGTTTTTGGGATTTTATGCCGTGTTACCTCCTTCTTTAACCGACGTTTCGGACATCATTGCAGTGTCCATCATCAGGGCAGATCCGGCAGATCCGACAGATGTGTATGGTGACATTGGAATTGGAACTAATGTCTAGTGAGTCGAGTAAGCCACGAATTAGTTGGGATTTTTAAAAAATTTTATCTGAATTTTATTTTAGTAATTTGTACATTTAAGGTTACAAATTTCTAATTAATTATAATATTTCAAATTCACTATATTTTTTCTATCTTTTTTTCTTGTTTTATGTAGCTCCTACAATACATCTTGAACTTTTCAATTGGTGAGGACTTTAGAGTTTCTGGTAGTGTGTTATATAACTTAATTCCTTTGTATAGCAAACTGTTTTGCGTATTCGTTTTGTCCTTTTTGTTTAATCTTATTTCCTTGCACGTCCTTGTGTAATGTCTGTGAATGTCCTTATTGTATACGATTTTATTTGAGAAATATTTAGGTAATATGTTGTTTAATATTTTGTGAATAAATATCAACGTGTTCAAGGTCAGCATTTGTTTCACTGTTAACCAATTAAGTTCCTTTAACATTTTATTTATTTTTGAAAATCTATTTCTTCGGAGAATTATTCTCATTGCTCTGTTTTGGAGAATTTGAAACTTATTCTGTTCTCTTTCATTACACAGGAATGCTGTGCTTTTTCTACCAATAATTCAATGGAAGATACTCCGAAGAAATAGAGTCATTGCCTTTGGCACCGGTGTACTGTCGGGAAACACGACAAACACGCCTTCAACATTAGTACAAGGTTGACATTTGTCACATGAAAAATGATCGCTTTTACGACTTGTTCTTTAATTTAACAATGGCTGTGGGAAGATTTTCCGGCCCCTGTGTTTCCATTTTCAACATGGATCACTCCTCCCTTTCCATAAAAAAAACATTCTTAAGATGAAATATATAAGCCCTGAGTAATTTTTTTTTCCACAGGGCCTCCTGTGTGGAGTTAATTAAAAAAATCCTTGGTCTTTCCTTAACGAATTTTAAACATTTTTCCCTCCTTTCAACAACCTGTGTAAAATCGGTACTGCGGTAATCCCCGAGAAAATATCCTCTGGCAAAATATCCTACGAACAAAATATCCTCCAACCAAATATGTACTAAAACTTAACCTAATCTACCCTAACCTAATAAAAAATGGGACAAAAATAATACAGAAATCCTGTAAAATTTTAAATTATAATTACGACAAAAAAATATTGTTTAAAGTAAAGTGGGACTTTAATAATTCAGATAACAATAATTTATTGTCTTTACAGGAAGTGTGTATTATTTTTGTCCATTTTTTTTGGTAGATTACGTATGGTTGTAGTAGATATTTTTTTCGGGATGTTTTTCTCGTAGGATATTATTTAATCGTAGGATATTTTGTCGGGGAAATTAGTCGCGGGATAAAAAGTCGCGAAACCTGTAAAATGTCCCTTTATAATAACATTACTCTTCAAAATCAGTTGACTGCCACTTTCCAACTTCAAACAACCAACATTCTTCAAGTGTAAAATCGAAATATTGCCATAAAGTTACTTTTGAAAAGAACAGGTGTCCATTTTGTAATAAATGAATTTGCAAACCGAATTATTTCACCCTATCTATTATTTTGCAGAAGGCTATTCTGCTATTATCGGGGTATAAAATCCAAGACGTCTGGAACCCGAGACTGTAAAGGGTAACTGTCCAGATTGAGTTAACTCCTAATCTCTCCACAGGCAAATGTTAATTTAGATTCTTGAATAATGCAAAGGGGAGAGTCATCGCACTCGAGGGAGATGCTAAGATTCCTGGAGAAATCAAACAAGGATCGTTAACCGGTGTAATGCATTTGGAATTTCTGAGATGGCCAAAACTGGTGAAATATCGATAACATTATAATAGGCAGTAAAATTTATCCTGTAGAAATGAGACATCTGAGCTGATTTTTTTTAACTTTAACTCCACACAGGAGGCCCTGAGGAAAATAATTTCCCTCGGGGCCTATGTCATCTGAGATGCTGTGTGGAGGGTCTTATTGAGGAGAGGTAGGAATGAACAGAGACCTATGTTGTAAGAAGGAGGAAACACAGAGGCCGGCAAACCGTTCCACAGCCGAGCTGTTGAACACTAGAACGAGTCGAAGAAACGACCTGTTCTCTTGTGAAAAATATTTGCCGACTACGCACCGGTGCCGAATGGATCAATGACGCTAGTTCCTCGGAGCATCTTCCGTTTAAATACCGGTATAATACAATCAGAAATTTGAAAAAAGCACTGACATTAATGTGGCAATAGAACCTTCGTAGAACCTTGAAAAATAAACACAGAAAGAAATCCTGTTTCAAAAACATGTACCATTAGAGGCGACATTGCGTAAATATCTCGTCGAAAAGTGTTCCATTAGCGATAACCGGAGCGCACTGCGCGTTGACCGGATTTTGTACTTTCCGGTCGGTCTTCGTTAGAGCGTTGGAAGCCAAATCGGTTAATCCGATGGACAAAATCGGAACTTATTTTCTCGCTTCTGGCCCTGTAGTAAGCGCTCAAAAAGAAGAAGAAGGGGAAATATGTAAATATGAATGTTGAGAAAGCGCACTAATATTAAAAACGATAATATTTTAGCGAAAAAGTGTAACTAAACATTTAAAATAGAGCACTCCTTTGAAATAGAGCAAAAACCTCGTGGGGAATGTCTTAAATAGAATTTAAAGAAACACTGCGAACTTTTTCATACATGAACCTATTTTCGTAAAATAACAGAAAGCTAGGCATCCACTCCACAATAGGCTTTCAACTGCTTACAACGTATTTTAAGATACGTTGGACTTGTTGCTCGCAAAACTGAGGACTCAAACATAGAAAAACTCACAATCACTAGCAAAGTGTTTGACAGAAGAAGCAGAGGAAGGCCACCAATGCCCTTGGGTTAACAAGTATCACGGGAGTCCGGTACCAGGGCGTCCTTGGCTCTCCAGGCAGCGCAGAACCGTGAGGAGTGGAGGAGCCTTTTTGGCAGAAGAAGCAGAGGAAGGCCACCAATGCGCTTGGGTTAACAAGTATCACGGGAGTCCGGTACCAGGGCGTCCTTGGCTCTCCAGGCAGCGCAGAACCGTGAGGAGTGGAGGAGCCTTTTTGGCAGAAGAAGCAGAGAAAGGCCACCAATGCCCTTGGGTTAACAAGTATCACGGGAGTCCGGTACCAGGGCGTCCTTGGCTCTCCAGGCAGCGCAGAACCGTGAGGAGTGGAGGAGCCTTTTTGGCAGAAGAAGCAGAGGAAGGCCACCAATGCGCTTGGGTTAACAAGTATCACGGGAGTCCGGTACCAGGGCGTCCTTGGCTCTCCAGGCAGCGCAGAACCGTGAGGAGTGGAGGAGCCTTTTCCATTGGAGTAGGGATCACGATTCTCATCAATGAGGAACCAACTTAAGAAGAAATACTAAATAATCTTCCGCATAACTCTCATTGGTCATGGTCGTGCTGTTTGATCGTAGCACGGGGACAGTATACGCTCAATCTCCTTCTGTTTCTACTATTTCCAACATTAGTACTTTAAAAGCACGGTCTAATCATCCATCTGCTCTTCTTCCTTTAATACTTCTCCCAATCAGTTGATCGGAGAACTCCCTTCATCAAACATTTTATAGTCGGCAGTAAAGCGTTGTGGGATGGGACGTACGTGCTTAAAGCTCGTCATCGCTGCTTACTACATTAGACGATAAATCCAGCTATTTCGAGCAATAAAATAATTATACTTAAGTCCACACTAAAACCTTTAAACCAATATTTATTACCATTAATTGTGCCGTTCCCCTCTTCGACTCTTCCTACCCCCACTTACCCACAGAGAAAAAATAGATTTTTAATCGGAAAGATGCATTTTTATTTAAATGTCATGGAAATTAGAAAACTAGGCCAAATTACACTTCTGGTATCAGCGCGTTAGAAGATAGCAAGGGAGGAATATAACACCCTTGTTACTTTAATTGACTTTTAAAATTTAAATTTAGCTAATGATTTAGCTTTCTGTTGAAATAGACGGCCTAGAGTAACTATCTAAAATTAAACGAATTTAATTAAAATTTAAAACGTAATACCTGCACTTATCAAGAACATAGAAACTTTGCAAAATATTACGAAAAATTTCTCACTGGGGGCCATATCAAAAAAATACTTAAGTTCCACTTTTCTGAAGCAGTATCGAATAAAGCACCAACATATACAAATTTAAGTAACATAAAATTTTAACATCAGTTTCTCCATAGAAACCGCACGAGCCAACTCCCAGTGGAATAAAACCTGTTGATCTTTTCATGTCTGTTTTAAAATCGCCCACTTTTCAGAAAGGACTAGCTCAAGTCTAACTTTATCTAGTTCCACCCTTGATATTTCAATCCTTAAATGCCAACCTTCCAACTTCGAAACTGTTCAAGACAATCAAAATGCAACTTACTTTAAAGCAAAAGAATGGAAAACTTTTTAGAACTTATATAAATTATTAATTAAATGTTATTAAAACAGTCATAAAATTATTTATTTATTAACGTTCTTTTTCGGAGCCCTTACATTAAATATGAATAGTAAGAAATATACAGTATTTATTGTACATAACTGAACTGCCTCAGTAACAATATTTTATATTTGTTGAAATATAAATTGAAGATGTCCACTGACTTATGATTATTATATGGTATAATTGTTTCCCTTTAAAGAGGAATTCATTTGGAAGTCAGTACCAGAATTTCTGCACTGAAATAAATCCTGTCTTCTAATATTACTTAGTGGCATCTGGAAGCTTATCAATTCAAGCAAGACCAGACTATCAAATAAATCATTTAGAATGGTTCACCATTTAAATTTTGGGCTAGCAAGAAAAAAACAGCTACTAAATCATTTGGACAATACAATAGTACGCAGTACGCTTTTTGTCGGTAGAGAAAAAACATCACGCTCAATTTGTAGTTTAGTTTAGTTTAGAGCAGGCTGCGCATGCCCAATCTGCTGCCCAAGTGAAGATTTTTTTGCATCCCAAAATTATGTTTTCAGCGATCTATATTTTGGATTGTGGTATTCATACAAAAAATAAAAAATCGTTCTAAAAAAATTATCACATTTATGTTATATTTTGTGATATTAGAACTTTCTTGGTATTAGACCTCGGACTCTCGATGGAGGCTTAGATTTATTTCTTGAAAAGTGCCAGGCGCATGGCCGCACTAGGAACCTATTTTCGCAATCAATTTCAACCAGTATATTTTTGCCGCACATTTATCGAAAGATCGAATGCAACTGACCTGATTATAATAAGTGAAGGGTGAGTGCAAAAGGTGAGAGCGCAGTTATAGTCAGTTAATGACGGGTGGAAAATGCTGACTGCCCCCCCCCGCTACCTGTTAGTGCACCTAAGCTCCGATTTTTTTTTGGCCTTAAATGTTTTAGATTAGGTACCCTAGTTTAGAGGTTGACATTATTAGCCGATCAATCTTGCTCTCTTTGCTGACTCTCTATATTTTACAACAGAAGACATTGTAGAGCTGCCCACAATTTCGATATTATGCTGATTATGTTACTAAACCTGCGACCTCCGAATTCGTTGATTATCTATCCTTATTGTCTCGACACAGGTATACCCTAGTGAGACAGGCATATACACAAAACAAATGTAAATATATTTTTATTATAGATAAATAAATAAATAAATAAATAAATAAATTTTATTATCAACTATCGAGTACCCCTCTCTGCAATTATTCCAAGAAGCTGAATTGTTAGAGGTAAGAAAAATTTACTGTAAACAGCGTTTAAAATATACATTTTCTAGAAATCTACTTTTTACAAAAAATTATAATCGATTTAGTAATAAGTTAATAAAATATTTGAAGTTCCACTATGTAAAATTAATAGAACTGTAAGTTTTACACAGTGGAACTGTAAAACTGCTACTTGCTCTCTATAATACTACAGAAATTAAATATAAAAATATATCCTGAATTTAAAAAAAATATATTGTATATAATTATATCCTCCTACAGCAAATATAAAAATGTCATAGTCTTGGATAAATACCATTAAATACATGTTACTTGCTATAACATCTGACCTACAGTAACATCTGAGCTGATGTACCTTAATTACATTTTTAATCTTTATTAACATGTCGTTTGAGTCGTAATTCAGGAAGCACTGATTTTATTTTTCAATCTCTACAAAGATAATGTATATATGTGAGTAAAATTTAAAAATACACACGTATACCCACGAACTACGTGGGATTTTTTGGGTTAATCTGCTAATTGTATTATTCTCTCCTTGTTAACTGTTTATATAAAAAGCTTTATTGTAAAAATTATACTAATGTGTGTAGTGTGTACCAAAAAAAAATATTTATAAAGAAAAAAAACTATCGTAACTGAGGCATATATCATTAATTCCTTAATCACGTAATGCTTGAAATATGGAATCCATAAGTTGAAATATTTTTCCGTCCTCCGCCTGATAAGCAAATCCTGATCACGTGTTGCCTCACGCAGCTTTTAAAGTTCACCAAATGGGCACCTGACAATATTATACTCCTGGAATATTATTTAATATAAAAAAAACTTCTAATATCTTCCTATCTTGTATCTGTCCTAAATCCACGTGACTGTGATAATGTTTGCTTTATTATTTTGTGTATATTTCAATATTCCACGTTTTTACTTTAAAAAATGAGCAAAAAATTACGATGATTATGGTATTTTTAGTTTATTTTTATGTTGACGAATAAATTTTTTACAGCGAGTCAAAGTTTCCCATTTTTGAATTATCGTTAAAATGATATTTTGGGGCGGGGCTATCGTATGACTTCACGAGCGTGGACGCTCACTGACAGTGTTTATTTATGCTGGCCAAGCTGAGCGACGCTTGTGACGTGACAATCCGATTTGCCAACCACGGGCCGTTTTAATTTTGTCAGTTTTAGATCGTTTTTAAAATCAATAATATTTAATGAAAACATAAAAAAACTAACATTTTTAGTAGGATGATTAAAATCATAAAAATGATCTTTAAATATTCCGTACATTTTCAACAGAATCCCCCTCGTATGTGAAAATACCCCAGTGGTGAATTGGAAAAAATGTGGGAGTTTCAAGAAATATCATTAAATAAGTAATTTTTCAAAAGAGAAGGAATTATTCCCGGTTTACGAGAGATGTAAAGGCTAATGGAGATATTGGAAGAAGGGTAAATGCAGGTAACTCCATTAATGGAGGACTGAACGCGGTTGGCGCTAGCAAATAATTGTCCAAAGAAGCGAAGCTATCAGTCTATTAAGGAGTGCTGGTACCTAGCCTGATGTATGGCAGTGGGGCTGATACCTAGTCTAATGTATGAAATTGGTAGAGGAAGAATGAAAGTAGACTGAATGTAGGAGAAATAAGATCTGAGTCATATGTGTGGTAAAACGATGTACGACCATGTGAGAAGTGTGGAGCTTCGCAAATAATGCATGGGCGTAAGAAGAATGTGTGGCGCGAATGTGAATGGTAGAAGAAGTCGTGGACGACCGATGAAGATGTCGTACGATCAAGTGAATAAGAAACGTGAGTCGGGCCATGTTAAGAGTCGGATTTACAGAATGTTGGCGACGATATACTGATGTGAATAAGGCGAGGGGTGTGTGCCAAGACAGAGTTGTTTGGCGGTCCATCTTCTCTGCCTACCCTTGCGAGGACGGCGTGTTGGTTAGTTATTTAGTTGGCGATATTTGATTTCATTTCAATTGTACCCACTTAATCAAAGACACAATTTAACTTTACGAAATCAGATATAAAACAATATTATTCCAAGTCATCCGCAACTTAACTTCCTCTTTTCTTCTAATACATTATTTTTACTTAAATTTATCTTTATGCCTACTATTCATATGATGTTTTTTTTCTTAAAGTTCATCCTCTTTAGTTAAAAACTGTGTCTCCGTATTATAAACTTTTTATCTAAAAGCCCACCAGGGCAATGGAATTAATTAATAAAATAAATAAAAAATTAAAAATAACAAGGTTTCATCTGTCGCAGAAACGGTCATACGGTAAAGTAGTTTACTATAATCCCATTATCGCGTGACGGTACCGCGACAGATTGAACCTGGTTATTTCAATGGGTGAATTTAGCTCTAGAACAGGTCGTTTTCACGAATCGTCATTTTGCTAAACTCGCCTTTTGCTAAACTGTTGAGTGCATTTCCAGGTCCTTACTACAAATGGTCACATAAAGGGCCATTAACCAGTCAGCGGCCGAGAATTCAAATTTCGTTGAAAGATGTTCTTACGATCGTACAGGGCGGTTCCAACGAGAAAGATTATTTATTCTCTGTACCAGCTTTTTAAAATAATAACTCAATATCGATTTTATTTCATTCAAAATTTACTTTAATTTATACCTATAATCAAAAATGCTGAAAGACGTGATGATAAAACAATTAAAATTATGTACTTTTTGTAATTATTTTTCGAGCATAAGTATTTATAATTTTTTAATAATGCCTAAGCAAAATAAGAATCTAAAAAAACAACAAAAATATTAGTTTGCCAGACCGTAAATAAATAGACAAACTGAAGTATTTTCGTCACAAAACACTTGCCCGGATCTTTTTTTTATGATTTTATTTAACAACTAGCTGGGTTACTCGGCTTCGCTCAGGACAACATTCGAGAGTGCTCTGGAATGTTCCACACTGATGTTCCCGATTCCTTATTCCCGAAAATTCCACGACATACTCTGCCACTCCTACCAGAATTTTCTAGAGCTCTATGGAACCTTCTAGAACTTTCCGGAAGATTGTTCTCGAAGTTTCAAGAGTGCGAAACTTCCACCCCTTATATCTTTAAAAGAACGCCCTTTAGGTAAAAACGGTTACCCTTATTCCCTAGGGGGGATAGAGATGTACCACACCATATAACTCCCTTGATCGTACCGGGACTCGTTTCTGAGTTTTTACGGTTCGCACGTTTTTTTTAACTTTCTTTTATAATATATAGCTGTTTCCCGGCATGCGTCGCAATGCCATATTCAAATAAATAAAATGTTCTGTCCTTTCCCGTGCGTTCCCCTTCAGCGTTCCACTTCCACCTTCCCCGCCACCGCTCTCCCGCTCCTCCGTCCCGCCAACCCCCCTGGCACTTCATTTCTTGACTCTTCTCCCGCCCGGCCCGTAGCCGAAACTTTTTTCTAATACTAACATTTTTCGGTGATCGTCGGGTTAACTCGTGATATCTTTCTAATTAAATATTCGAATTGAAAAATTCAAAAAGTTAAATAAAGGTATTAAAGCTGTCTTGAAAATGAAGTAATTTATTTTGAAATGATTAAAACCAAGATACAAATAAAGAGCCTTTTCCAGCGGCGACATTTTAATTAAATTTTTAAAATAAAAGAATACTTATTGTGGCATAACCATAATAGTTAGACATATGTTGTCGCGACTTTTTTGTAAATAATAATGTTTTCTACAAAGTCGTAGTACATTATTTTATTCTATCATCAATAGTTTTCGCAGCGCACGCGATGTAAAGAATATTTTTAGGTAATTTTACACCTTGGGTTGCATTATTGAAGTTTTAGTAAGGATGCCAATTTTTTTTGAAAATATAATATAGCCTATGTTACCTAGGGATAGTGTAGCTTTCCAACAGCGAAAGAATTTTTCAAATCGGTTCAGTAGTTTCGGAGCCTATTCAATGCAAACAAACAAAAAACAAACAAACAAATCTTACTTCTTTATATAGTGTTGTAGATTATTAAAAGTAATAATTATAAGCATGAAACGTTCATCTAAATTGAAAAAATCTCCCGAGAAAAGATACATGCCACCGACGGGACGACGGGATTTTATTTAAACTAAAATAAAAATTCTAAAACGTAGCTTTCCCAGATAATTTATTGATTTATTTTACTGCATGATTATATGATTTGAAATGTGTGTTGTATAATACAAATTCTTATTTGAAAATTTAAAAATCTGCCAACGATCTACGGTATAACCTTATTATGCTAAAAGTAAACATATTCTTTCATAATTTAAAACATAACTTTATCAGATAAAAGATCAATCTTTTGAAATCAATTTATACTTGTTTGTGGAAAAGAGTCAATACGACAATTTTTTTTTAAAATGACAAATTTCCGGTTTTGTCTAATTATTCCCTATTAAGACCCGCTTGACTCATTTTTAAAAAATATCCTCCATACCCGTAAAAGACAATGTTCCCGATGAAGAATCGCGAAACTATCCTCAAACATAGTGAATAATGTCTGAAATCATGTAATGGGCTAGTATTAAACTACTACTAACCTATATAAAGTCAGAATCTCTCAGAAACACTCCTTCACCACGCCTTCTTCTGACAGATCCATTGCCAACGTCGGTAATCTTTTCTCCCTGTCAACAAATAGGGCACTTTCCCTAAGGTACTAAATCTCTGATTCCAGACGTAGATTGCCCAGTCGAGGCAACAAGTCAATAAAGTTTTGTGCTAGTACTAAAACGTAGAAAGGCCACTACTGTGAACTTTGATCAAAGCCTTCAAGCAGAGGTTCCCAACCTTTTTGGACCCATTGTCTTTTAAGTCTTGTATCGTCCTCTTTTGAAATATGAAACTTATTTTTCTACCTGTCATTTTTATATTTAAATTCATCTTGATTCATTAATTGTATTTGCGTTTAATTCGTAGGAATCCAATTAATTAAAAAAAACTTTAATTTAATTAAATTTTTATAATGTTATTATCAAGTTACGTAAGTATTTTAGTATTCATTTTTGTTACAGCTGTTTCGGCTTACAAAGATAGTTTGAAAATGGCCTTGCAAGCCAAAACAGCTGTAACAAAAATAAATACAAAAATATTTGTAGAACTCGATAATAAAATCATCAAATTGAATTTAAATAAAAAAAAATAAAGAGTCATATTTATTATATTCCGTCCACGGAATCTTTTACCTTCAATTTAACGTTTATGTCGCTTTTTATATATTTTTTTGAAAAAATTTGACTCTATCATTTCGTCTATGTTTTTATGAGAAGCAAAGTGTCAAATCATTCCGAAACTATTGTTATCAATTCCTATCTCGATTCTTATCTGAAACTTGTTTCCCATCCATTTCTAAAAGCCGTGCAGACATCTTCAAAATTCATTTCGCGTTGTTGCTAATTTACCTGACATTTTAAACAACTCGGATATATTTCAGAGCAACTTTACAGATATATTTTTCTTTAACGCCCGTCCTCCCTTATATGCATATATAAACAAAAATTCGTCGCATATCCTAATTAAATGAAAATCTTTCTTTTTTTGTTATCCCCAGGAATAAAGCAATTAATTCTGTTGATTCTTATCATTCAGAAAAAAATGTCATTAAAAAGAAAAAATATCACGAAATCTTTTGGAATTTTATGAAACGCAAAGCTTTACAATGCGTCAAGCGTAGATCTCAACAAAAAAGCGTTGAATTCCCTTTAGTGTTTATAATAAAGCAAACGCACAAAGTATGCCTGTCGCCCAAAATCATCGCCCACGCATTTATAACACTTGATCTCCCCTCAAGCGACATAAATTGTCTGGTGGGCGGTATGTACAGGTTGGTATTCACTGCTTTAAAGGAAGTAATAAAATAGATGCTGAAATAGTTATTTACTACCGGACAGTATAAATTAATAGAGTAGAATCGATTACTTATGTTATCTTTATGCTAGGACATGTTAATCTTCGGATACTTTTCTTAAAAGAATAATGTGTTTTTGATTTATTTTCAGACATACTTCTAGAAAACCGTATCAAAATCAATCTGCCCTTGGACAATTGTACACATGTTCTACATCAAGGCTTGGGTACAGTATCGCCCTGGTAAAAGGACACCATCTATTTTTAACTTTAGCTCCACATAGGAGGCCTTGAACAAAATATGTTGTTCGAAATATATTATTCAAGTGTGAACTGCACTCGATTTTTTTGAAGTGAGAACTACTACAGCACAATTGGGATTTGAAATTCGATGAAACGAAAAATGAAACTAAAAAGAGACAAACACATACTGTAGGATTTAGTCTGTGCGAAAATGAGATAGTGTAATCGGTCTTCTCTTTGTGTGGTGATTCGTAGCCTTTCGATCACCTCTTTGTGTGGTGCTTTCTTCGGTACTCTTGTCCGCTTTAGTTTTCTTTCACTTCTACCGCGTGTCAATTGCACACTCTGTTTTTGAAGTGAAAACTTTTTAAGCATCATTATGATTTAAAACTCGATGAAACGAAAAATATCGACACACTAAAAAGAGGCAAACACATAAATCTATTGGATTTAGTCTGCGAAAGATTGAGATAGTATAATCGGTCTTCTCTTTGTGCGGTGCTTCGTAGCCTCCCCACTCTTGTCTACTTTAGTTTTCGGAAGGTTTCACTTGTAGCGCGTGTTAATTGCAAACTATGTTTTTTTTAAATTGATCTTTTATTTATTTATTTATACTGGGTTTTACATATGTTTACACTTACATGAGAACAATCCAGTTATAAAACTCAGTTATTACACAATTATAAAAATCTACAATTACATACAATTAAATACAAATAAATACAATTAGAAAAACAAAAACATCACAAATAAAAATACAGAATTATATACAAGGTCACTCAAGTAACATATTGCAATGAGTGGTTAAAGGCATATGAAATACGCGAGCATGCATAGAAAGACAATTCACACAACATAATTAGTTAGTACTTTTTAACAATGCTAGAACTTTTTTTTGAATCCGTACAAATTATCAACGAAAATATCCACATCAGCGCACTCTATTTTGTTATACAGTCGACACATCTGGGTCAGAGGGCTGAAGTAGGCGATATTATTTTTAAATGTATTCATATGAAAAATGTTATGGCGTCTTAAACAATGGGAATTGGGGACATTAATTTCAATACTGTTATGACATAATGTAGTATCAAGATTGCCGTGAATAATTTTATGTAAACATATAAGATCAGTCAATTGCCTTCTAGTTTTAAGTGTATCAATCTTGAAGTAATCACGACGTACATCATATGATCTAAGATGGTCGTGTATTCTACATTTGAAGGATAACATTCTTAGTCATTTTTTTGAACTGATTCTACAATGTTTTCATATTTGCAATAATGTGGATTCCAAATAGTGCTTCCATATTCAAGTTTACTTCTAATTAAGGCATTGTAAAGTGTTAGAATTGATTGAGGATCTTTGAAAGGTTTACATATTCTGTGAATAAATCCCATCATTTTTAATGATTTGCACTTAATGTCGTTAATATGTACATCAAATATGAATTAAGAATCAAGAGTGATTCCTAGATCCCTTATTGAAGAAACTTTTTTGAGAATAATATTATTGATAACATAAGAAAAATCCTTTATAATTCTATTTCTAGTAAAGTTTAAAATGTTACATTTTTCAACATTTAAGTGCATATCATTGACAGTACACCAGTTATTGAGTGTGTCGAGGTCATTTTGAAGCAGCTGATGATCAGAAACAGACTTAATTTTACGAAAAATTTTAAGATCATCGGCGAAAAAAGCATAATCACAGTTTAATTTCAAGCTTTTCAAAGATTTCATCTTTGAATGCAAAACCTTTTCTTTTATTCATTTCTAGAACCGAAATAATTTTCAGAGCCACATGGTTTGTAATTCCGTTAGTTTGTAATTAAGTTACTTGTTTGAAGAAGTTCTAACGTAAAGGTTTTAAAGCTTCTAAATATTTTACAAGTTTCAAACATCACTTTGAACGTTTTTCAATCGCCATTTTGTTTGTATCTGACAGTTAATCGTTGTTATGAGGCACAATTTTGTTTTTCGCTTTGGTTGGACAGTGGACAGGGTTCTAACTTCGTATTACCATGTTCTGAGGTGTCAAAGTTTGCGAAGACGAATTCTCATAACCCATTTAACATTTTTTTTATTTCGACGTTGAATTTTGTGGAAATGATGTTTTTTTAGGAAAATATTTGGATAGGACCTGGCCCTATCTTGGAATGGCATTAGGGAAAATCGTCTTTGTAAACTTTAACACCTTATATCTCAAAACAGGATCCATTGAAATTTGACAACTTTGACGAACCAAATATACAACGAATACATTATGCCAAAAATATATTATTGAAACTAACAAATATTATAATCAATAATTATCAGCCTGAAACACTCATCTACATTGAAAAAATCTTCCGAGAAAAGATACTGGCCGCCAACGGGAATTGAACCCGTGTTCCTCTGATTGCCGGTCAGGAGCTCTGACCACGGAGCTATGGCGGCTTATCTAATACCCGCCAAATAATTCAATATATACTAGTGTTTCATTCGACAATTACTTATTATTACATTTTTCCAACTGAAAACAACCAACTTTATTTTTGTGAGAGAGGTATTGTTAATACTAAATCTCCCGCTAGGTGGCGTCGAGACTAATTATGTCTGCATTTTTTGCTGAAATACTTTAACTTGTCAAATATTAATTATTATTTTTAATTGATAAACTAACGTTTAAACAAGATTTTTATGCATAGCACAAAGGGTAGATAACAAATATTATAATCAATAATTATCAGCCCGAAACACTCATCTAAAATATCTCGATCGCATTTCTACAACATTTAACATTCATATATTAATATGATCACACAGTTCACAATCTAATAAATAAGCATTATTTTCGGAATTGAAGACAGTAAGAACATTTTTTTATAGCGAATCTCTTGATTTTTTATTTCATTTCCGAAAGGAAAACCTTTTGTAGGCAACGTGCCCATTTCAGGATCAAATATGTTTAAAATTACTTTGGCGTTAAAACAAATTGATACTTTGAGATGCTCTATTAGTTTGGAAAATATCTTTCTCTCAACTGGGCAATATCTGATTTTCTACGAAGTAGATAAGTAATAGTCTATATAAGAACAAACATTAGGCAATTTTTGAAAATGGTAATCGCAAAACATTTTTGTTATTTTTTTTTGTATTCCCGGTTCTCCCTTTTATGTTTCATGTTGCGTACTGTTTCATTTATTTATTATTTGCTTATTGGATAAGTAGTTGGTCATCAATAGTCCACGTAAGATGTATTAATGTATATGTACTAGACGTTTTGTACACAAATTGCAAAAATAGGGAGCTGGACACAACTTGGCACGCCAATGTCCTTAACTTCTGGATTTAATGATTCTAAGTTAAATTAGCAAAAACTGACTCTATAACTGTTGTAAAAACACTTAAAAGACTTGCAGACTTTTGGAGACTTTTGGAGACTGTTGGGGTCAGGATAATGGGATACTGAGAGAAAGGTAGAACAGAATTTAAACTGATTAAAAAACACTTTTAAAGTAGGTTAGAACTTGGAGACTTCAGTTTCTTGGAGACTTGTGACTTCTTGGCTGGTAGTTTTTGAACTGATTTCCTACCGGTTTGCCGTTTGTTTTATAGGGCAAATCCGGGTTGGACTTTTGGAACACAGAACCTCCCTGTTTCTGAAGGGTGCTTGCGTTTACGTATTTTTCCCAATCGCTATGATTTTCGAGCAGATGTGTTAAAAATCTGTGTGATAACCTTTGCCAAGACAGTCCTGTTCCAATATACCGAAGTCTCACATAATTTTTATTGTTTCAACAAGAAAAGGTACAAGTTTACAAATGTGATACAAGATACAATATCTAGAAGTAAATATTTTCTTAAAGTGCAATAATCACTGGTAGATGACAGTTTTTGAGGTGTTATTGTAGTATATACCTATTTTTAGGTGATGATATATATTTCTTGATTCAAATTATTCCCGATTTCCCGAAATTTAGCTCCGAGTTTTTCGGAATGTAAATTGGCTGTCGTAAATATTTACGATTCAAACATTTCCTTTGTTCAGCATTGTACTAGACGTTTTGTACACAAATTGCAAAAATAGGGAGCTGGACACAACTTGGCACGCCAATGTCCTTAACTTCTGGATTTAATGATTCTAAGTTAAATTAGCAAAAACTGACTCTATAACTGTTGTAAAAACACTTAAAAGACTTGCAGACTTTTGGAGACTTTTGGAGACTGTTGGGGTCAGGATAATGGGATACTGGGAGAAAGGTAGAACAGAATTTAAACTGATTAAAAAACACTTTTAAAGTAGGTTAGAACTTGGAGACTTCAGTTTCTTGGAGACTTGTGACTTCTTGGCTGGTAGTTTTTGAACTGATTTCCTACCGGTTTGCCGTTTGTTTTATAGGGCAAATCCGGGTTGGACTTTTGGAACACAGAACCTCCCTGTTTCTGAAGGGTGCTTGCGTTTACGTATTTTTCCCAATCGCTATGATTTTCGAGCAGATGTGTTAAAAATCTGTGTGATAACCTTTGCCAAGACAGTCCTGTTCCAATATACCGAAGTCTCACATAATTTTTATTGTTTCAACAAGAAAAGGTACAAGTTTACAAATGTGATACAAGATACAATATCTAGAAGTAAATATTTTCTTAAAGTGCAATAATCACTGGTAGATGACAGTTTTTGAGGTGTTATTGTAGTATATACCTATTTTTAGGTGATGATATATATTTCTTGATTCAAATTATTCCCGATTTCCCGAAATTTAGCTCCGAGTTTTTCGGAATGTAAATTGGCTGTCGTAAATATTTACGATTCAAACATTTCCTTTGTTCAGCATTGACCAATGGCGCCGCGTCTGGTAGCAGGGTGGGGATAACGTAAATACTCAATCATTTCCTTGATTTTGATCATTGCTGTCTGGGGTCCCTGGTGGAAGTATTACGTGGTTATTCAGATGTGTTTTCGAGTCCAATGATGCTGCAGCATGTATTTATTATCAATTGCGTTTATGTTTTCAATTGATAAGTTAATTGTAGAATGTAATAGCATTGTAGACATCATTCCAAATGCACAGTGTTTCGTTGGCCAATGAGAGCACTCCCTTTGTTTCGTAGGTTATTGGAAGGGGTAACGCGCAGCGGCACGGTATTATGTGGAAGCGTAAATTCCATTCTTGAATTCTCAGGGTTGTCATACGCTTTCGTCGACACGTTCGATACACTCCCCCCAGTGCAGTCTCGACTGTGCTCAGCTACTTCGTCGGGCGTGTCCTTTTCCGATGTCTGAGTTCTGAATCGGGTGTCTTCGCAACTGGTACAGTTTCGTTAGTTGTTGGTGTGGCAGGCAGGATGACGGCGATTTTGACTGCCGGCCTTACGTATATCCCAGTACTGGTTTGGATCCGAGCAGTTCTGACTTGTCCATCAGCTGCAGGTGTTGCTTCGAGGATACGGCCACGTGGCCAACTGTTTCGAGGCAGTGCTGGGTCCATGATGATCACTAGGTCATCCTTCCTAATTGGTGTAGTTGGATGGTGCCGTTTTTGTCGGGCAGCCATGGTAGGTAGGTATTCACGCAGCCATCGCCTCCAGAAGGTGTCTGCAAGTTGTTGTCCGATGCGCCACTGGCGGCGTAGGCATACTTCCTCTTCTTTTTTGTCGTAGAAGGATAATTGGGGGCGCTTCCCGGCCGATCCCAGCAAAAAGTGGTTCAGAGGTTCTTCATCACGCGGGTCGACTGAAATATGGGTGAGTGGTCGGTTATTTACCACAAACTCTGCTTCTGCAAGTGCTGTGCGTAGAGTTTCTTCTTTTGGTGCTCTTTCTTTGAGTGTTGCGCTTAGGGCTTTCTTTACTGATCGTACTAGTCTCTCCCAAGCTCCCCCCATGTGGGGACTCAGCGGTGGTATAAAGTGCCACTCGATGCCCTGGGTAGCTATTGCGTCAATCATTCTGGCGTCTTGACTTATTGACAGCAGGGCGTCCCTCATCTCGGTGTCAGCTCCGTGAAAATTTGTTCCGTTATCCGAGTACATGGCTGTGGGTTGTCCTCTGCGGGCGGTCATTCTTTGAAGGGCCATGATGGCCGAGTCGGCAGTCAGTGAAGCGGCTAGTTCTAGGTGAATGGCGCGCGTTGAGAGGCAGGTGAAGATGGCTCCGTATCGTTTTTCTCGATGCCTACCGACCGTGATAGCCATAGGGCCGAAATAGTCAAGCCCGCAGTGTGTGAATGGACGGACGTGATGCATCAGGCGGGGTGGTGGTAATGCGCCCATCAGAGGTGGAGTCGGTTTGCTGCGTCGTATGAAGCAAGTGGGGCAGACGTGCGTTATTTTCCTGATTGTTGTGCGTATTCGTATTATGAAGAAATGATTGCGTATTTCTGCAATTGTTTTCTCAGTGCTAGGATGATCCGCCTTTTTGTGGTAGTGACTGATTAGGAGCCGAGTGTAGGGTTCGTCGCCGTCCAGTATTATGGGGGTTCGGGCCACACTCTTTGTTCTTTCCAAGGCTCGTAGTCGGGTCCCCATTCGTAGAAGGTCGTCTGGTCCAAAGAAGGGGTTCAGCGAGTTGAGGCGACTGCCAGTAGGTAGTTTTTGACCTTGTCGGATGGTGTGTAGATCAGTTGTGAAAGCGTTTTCCTGGGACCTTTTGATCCATTTTTGTTCTGCTGCTTTTATCTCCTCGGCTAGTAGTGGGCCTTCTACTGGTTTGTTGGGCCCCATCTTGCATCGTCTGATAAAACGGAGGATCCAAGCTGTGGAGCGGATTAGCCGGTGCCATGAGGAGAACCGCTCTACTGATGGGAGTGCTTCGCCCTTGGTGGACACAAGGCCAACGTAGTGAGGTTTGACTTCTAGTGTTAGGTCGTCAGGCCTGTGGGCGGGTGCCCGTTCTTTCGGCCATGCACCCTCCGGGTAAGTGAGAAAGGCTGGGCCGGTAAACCACCTTCCTTCTGGTGTTAGGTCTGGCACCTCTAAGTCTCGAGTTCCTATATCAGCTGGATTGAGTTTTGTGGGTACCCATTTCCAGTCGGGTATGTTGGTTAGTTCGTCTATTTCGCCCAATCGGTTTGCCACAAAGGTTGAGTAGGCGCGTGGGTCAGTGCGTAACCAGCATAGTACAGTTGTGGAGTCTGTCCAGAAGCAGGTGCGGGATATCAGGGCTTTGCTTTCCTTTTGGATCGTCTGGGCTAGTCTCGCTGCTATGAGGGCGGCTTGAAGCTCAAGGCGTGGAATGGAGAGAGGCTTCAGTGGTGCTACCTTGCATTTACTTGCAAGGAATGTTACTCGTAAGGATCCATTTATTTCTTCGGTGAAGTAGGCCACGGCACAGCAAGCTTGCTCCGATGCGTCGCAGAAGAGGTGTAGAGTTACGTTGTTCCGTTTGTTTGAGAGGCAACGTCTCGGGATTGAGATGCTGTTTGTGTGCAGCAGGCTCAGCCAGTCTGTCCATCTCTGGGCGTGTTCGGGGGTAATGGGTTCGTCCCAGCCGACGCTTGAGCGCCACACTGCTTGCAGTAGCATCTTAGATCTGATGGTAAGGCAGGCAACGAAGCCGACTGGGTCAAAGATCTTCATTACTATGGATAATAGTTGCCGCTTGGTAGGTTGTGTGGCCGTGTCGGGGGAGATCGCCTCGCGAAATGAGTACAGGAAGCGGTCTGTGGTGGGGTCCCAGATCAAACCAAGCACTCGTTCTGTCTCTGGACCTCCACTGCTGATCTGTATCGCGGAGCTGGCACGGTCTTCTATGGGTACGCCAGCTAGGGCCACCGGGCTATTAGACGCCCAATTTGTCAAGTGGAACCCTCCTTTCGCGAGGAGGGCACTTACACTTTGGGCGAGTGTAGCAGCTTCATTGGGTGTGTCTGTTGCATCTAGGTAGTCGTCCATGTAGAACTTCGTGCGTACGGCTTTTGCGGCGGCCGGGTACTCGTGCTCGTATGTTTCGGCCACTTTATTTCGGACGAATTGGGCACTGCTTGGGGAGCAGGTGGCTCCGAACATCATTGATGACATTTGATAGGTGTCTGGTTCATGATGGGGTGATGTCCTCCACAGGAAAAGCTGGGACGGCTGGTCTTCTCGCCTTATTTTTATTTGCAGGAACATTTCTTTGATGTCTGCAGCAATGGCGATGTTTCCTTCCCGGAAGCGTATTATATTCCCCAGGAGGGAGGACAGCAGGTTAGGACCAGTAAGCAGCTGATCATTGAGGGAGGTTCCTCGGCATCGGCTTGCAGCATCGAATACCACTCTGATTTTTCCTGGCTTATTTGGGTTGATTACTGCGAAGTGAGGCAGGTACCATTTGCGAGGTGTGGTGGTGGAAGCTTCATGGCCTGATAGCTTCTCGGCATAGCCTTTGTTGAGAAGTTGACTTATTTTGTCATTGTAGGCCACTGCTAGATTTTTGTCTTTTGCTAGCTTTTTCTCCAGAGACAGAAGTCGCTTCAGCGCACACTGCCGATTGTCAGGTAGCGAGGCTTCTGGATTGCGCCATAGTAGACCAGTTTCCCACTTCCCTGTAGGAAGAGGACGGGTAGTTTCATTCATAAGTGCAATGGCCTGTTGTTCGCTTGCATTGACTCTGGTGGCTGATGTTACTCCGAGCGAGTCGATGGCGAAGTTGGTTTTTACTAGCTCCCTCAATTGTATGTCTGCGGCCGTTTCTAATTGTAGTGCCAAAGTGGTAGTCGTGTTATTATCTCTGGGGTTGACTCCCCCATGAACGATCCATCCTAGTGCGGTGCGTGATGCTATTCGCGTAGTATCATTGCATTCACGAACTTCCCTTGACACAATTAGGTGAGCGTTGTCTTGGCCTATTAGCAGCTTCGGGACGACAGACCTTCCTTGGATCTGTTGCTCCGGCAGGTTGAGGTTGCTTATTGTGCTGGCAGAGATGTGGTATGTATTACTGTTGCCCGCACCTCGTATTTTTAGTCTCACTCGTTGGGAGAGATTGTCAGAGGTGCACATTCCTTTGGCACCGTGGATTCGCAGTCCGTGAACTGGGCCGTTTGCTCCAACTTGTATTGCGGTGTCAGTGTCAACAAGTGTTACTGTGGATCCTTCGTCCAGGAGAGCAAACACTGACACTTCTTCTTTGTTGGGAGCGCTTAATATTACTGGCGCAATTTTTAACAGTACTCTCTGTCCGGAGTCCTGGCGTCACAAGTTGACATTTTCCACGGTGCTTTTTCGTACGAACTCGGGATTATGTAGCAGGGGGTGGTGTGGGGATCGGCAATCCCCTACTTTGCACCATTGGTTTATTTTGCAGCTTCGTGAGTGGTGTTTTTCTAAGCACTTGCGGCATAACCTTCCCATGCGTACAGTTTCCCATCGAAGTTCAACATCTTTGGCTGCGAATTCTTTGCATTCGCGGGTTTTATGATCGCCGCCACATTGGGCGCAGCTTTCGTCGGCTGTTTTTCTTTTTCGGCTTGGTCCAGGGTAAGTATGTGCCTCATTCATTTTGCGTTTCATCGGGGCGATCTTTTCTTTTGGGCCGTCCCCGATTTCTTCTTGATGTCCGGCATGTATTTGCTCATGGCTCGGTAGAAGTCGCATGCGATCACTATCTTCTTCCTCCTGGTACCCGGCATGTATTTGTTCACGGCGTGGTCGGGATCGTATGTGGTCCACCATCCCGCTGTTTGGAATTGCGTTTGATACCTCTTTCAGAAAGGCAGCGAGCTGGGTTATGGTGGCCGGGGCATGTTGTTTGCGGATCTCGATTAGCCATGCCAGCCGCAGGGAACTCGGCATTTTGTCAGTGACGTCGTTCAGTAATGCAGGATTGGTGAGATAACCTTCGGTTTTCAAGATCCGGAGGGATGCCACCAGGTTTTGCACCGTCCCGGAGAAATCTGCCAGGTCCTCGAGTGATACCTCAGTCGTGAGGTAAGGTAGCTTTTTAACCTTGTCTAGCATAAATTTTGCTATGGAGTTAGCGCTGCCGTATCGCTGCTCGAGGACGCTGATGATCTCTGGGACTTGCGCAGGATCCATTAGTAGGGGACCCACGGTATCTCGCGCCTTGCCTTTGAGGGCACGCTGCAGCCGGATGAGATTTTCGCTCGGAGTCAATTGGCAGGTGGCGGTGGATTGAGCGTACTGTGCCTTCCAGGTAGGCCACTCGAGGGGGTCTCCGGAGAAGGTAGGCAAATCTTTTGCTGTGGATTGCCTGGCGATTAGGGCTGCCATTCTTGAGTCATCTTCTAATGTGCGAGGGCTATCTTGCGTTCTGGAGGAGCGGAGCGCCTCTGCCATCACAGAGGCGATCTGGGCCAGTGGGTCGTTGCCGTGCTGCAACCATTCTCGGGTGTGCCGTGCTGTCTCGTTGGCTGTATGCGGTGGTGTAAACAATGGGGAATCCTGGCCGGAGGAGGCTGGCTGTTGCTGGTACCCCGTTGTATTGTAAATTGGGCGCTCGGGTCCGAGATGGCTGTATTCGGCCGTAGGGATGTTCTTTGCAGGGCCCGTCAGTAGTGTGTAGCCTTGGGTGGCGGCATATCCAGTTGGATCGGTTACTGTAAATTCATTGGTAGGCTGACCGACTGGTGTGTGCATTTGAGTAGTTGCATATCTCGTTGCAAACTCTCCGGCTGGCCTTTTTACTTGAGTGGCATATCTCGTTGCGAACTCATTAGTAGAAGGGCCGGTCGGTGCGTGCACTTGAGTTGTTGCATATCTCGTTGCAAACTCTCCGGCTGGCTTGTTTACTTGAGTGGCATATCTCGTTGCGAACTCATTAGTAGAACGGCCGGTCGGTGCGTGCACTTGAGTTGTTGCATATCTCGTTGCAAACTCTCCGGCTGGCTTGTTTACTTGAGTGGCATATCTCGTTGCGAACTCATTAGCAGAAGGGCCGGTTGGTGCGGGCACTTGAGTTGTTGCATATCTAGTTGCAAACTCTCCGGTTAACGGGCCATCTGACGTGTGTACTTGAGTGGCATATCTCGTTGCGAACTCATTAGCAGAAGGGCCGGTTGGTGCGGGCACTTGAATTACTGCCTGACCGAGGTTGGCTCGCAGGGTCGGGCTGGTTGGTGCTGGCTCCTGGGCAGGTTGGCTGACTGCTTGGCGTGTCGCAGCATTCAGGGCTGCGAGCAGATTGGCTGTCTGCTTGGCGTGACGTCTGTCCCGAATGCGCATCTCTCGGCGCAGTAATCGCAGGGAGTCTTCAGTTGATTCAGAAGTTGTTTCGCTGCTTTTACTGTTGGATTCGTGGAGGCTCTCGGAGACAGATTCTGGAGCAGGTCGGTCAAGCGTGATGAGATCAGAGTTCCTGGCTGGGCTCGCACTAGATAGATCGTGGACCTGGCGGGGTCCTCTAGATGGCGTCTCATCGGTGTCTACGGTGTGTGGGCCCGGGGTCCGTCGGGGCGCCACTGGCATATTTCGGCTTGTCCCCGGGGCGTCAGGTTTAGATTTAGACAGCGATGTATCAGAAGATGTCGGGGTCTTACGGCCACTGCGAAGAGACGGCATTTCCACTGGGTAAGACTGAAGGCGTGTTGTGTGTAGATACGGCTCGAAGGACCAAATGTACTAGACGTTTTGTACACAAATTGCAAAAATAGGGAGCTGGACACAACTTGGCACGCCAATGTCCTTAACTTCTGGATTTAATGATTCTAAGTTAAATTAGCAAAAACTGACTCTATAACTGTTGTAAAAACACTTAAAAGACTTGCAGACTTTTGGAGACTTTTGGAGACTGTTGGGGTCAGGATAATGGGATACTGGGAGAAAGGTAGAACAGAATTTAAACTGATTAAAAAACACTTTTAAAGTAGGTTAGAACTTGGAGACTTCAGTTTCTTGGAGACTTGTGACTTCTTGGCTGGTAGTTTTTGAACTGATTTCCTACCGGTTTGCCGTTTGTTTTATAGGGCAAATCCGGGTTGGACTTTTGGAACACAGAACCTCCCTGTTTCTGAAGGGTGCTTGCGTTTACGTATTTTTCCCAATCGCTATGATTTTCGAGCAGATGTGTTAAAAATCTGTGTGATAACCTTTGCCAAGACAGTCCTGTTCCAATATACCGAAGTCTCACATAATTTTTATTGTTTCAACAAGAAAAGGTACAAGTTTACAAATGTGATACAAGATACAATATCTAGAAGTAAATATTTTCTTAAAGTGCAATAATCACTGGTAGATGACAGTTTTTGAGGTGTTATTGTAGTATATACCTATTTTTAGGTGATGATATATATTTCTTGATTCAAATTATTCCCGATTTCCCGAAATTTAGCTCCGAGTTTTTCGGAATGTAAATTGGCTGTCGTAAATATTTACGATTCAAACATTTCCTTTGTTCAGCATTGACCAATGGCGCCGCGTCTGGTAGCAGGGTGGGGATAACGTAAATACTCAATCATTTCCTTGATTTTGATCATTGCTGTCTGGGGTCCCTGGTGGAAGTATTACGTGGTTATTCAGATGTGTTTTCGAGTCCAATGATGCTGCAGCATGTATTTATTATCAATTGCGTTTATGTTTTCAATTGATAAGTTAATTGTAGAATGTAATAGCATTGTAGACATCATTCCAAATGCACAGTGTTTCGTTGGCCAATGAGAGCACTCCCTTTGTTTCGTAGGTTATTGGAAGGGGTAACGCGCAGCGGCACGGTATTATGTGGAAGCGTAAATTCCATTCTTGAATTCTCAGGGTTGTCATACGCTTTCGTCGACACGTTCGATACAAGCATTGACCAATGGCGCCGCGTCTGGTAGCAGGGTGGGGATAACGTAAATACTCAATCATTTCCTTGATTTTGATCATTGCTGTCTGGGGTCCCTGGTGGAAGTATTACGTGGTTATTCAGATGTGTTTTCGAGTCCAATGATGCTGCAGCATGTATTTATTATCAATTGCGTTTATGTTTTCAATTGATAAGTTAATTGTAGAATGTAATAGCATTGTAGACATCATTCCAAATGCACAGTGTTTCGTTGGCCAATGAGAGCACTCCCTTTGTTTCGTAGGTTATTGGAAGGGGTAACGCGCAGCGGCACGGTATTATGTGGAAGCGTAAATTCCATTCTTGAATTCTCAGGGTTGTCATACGCTTTCGTCGACACGTTCGATACACTCCCCCCAGTGCAGTCTCGACTGTGCTCAGCTACTTCGTCGGGCGTGTCCTTTTCCGATGTCTGAGTTCTGAATCGGGTGTCTTCGCAACTGGTACAGTTTCGTTAGTTGTTGGTGTGGCAGGCAGGATGACGGCGATTTTGACTGCCGGCCTTACGTATATCCCAGTACTGGTTTGGATCCGAGCAGTTCTGACTTGTCCATCAGCTGCAGGTGTTGCTTCGAGGATACGGCCACGTGGCCAACTGTTTCGAGGCAGTGCTGGGTCCATGATGATCACTAGGTCATCCTTCTTAATTGGTGTAGTTGGATGGTGCCATTTTTGTCGGGCAGCCATGGTAGGTAGGTATTCGCGCAGCCATCGCCTCCAGAAGGTGTCTGCAAGTTGTTGTCCGATGCGCCACTGGCGGCGTAGGCATACTTCCTCTTCTTTTTTGTCGTAGAAGGATAATTGGGGGCGCTTCCCGGCCGATCCCAGCAAAAAGTGGTTGGGTGTTAGAGGTTCTTCATCATGCGGGTCGACTGAAATATGGGTGAGTGGTCGGTTATTTACCACAAACTCGGCTTCTGCAAGTGCTGTGCGTAGAGTTTCTTCTTTTGGTGCTCTTTCTTTGAGTGTTGCGCTTAGGGCTTTCTTTACTGATCGTACTAGTCTCTCCCAAGCTCCCCCCATGTGGGGACTCAGCGGTGGTATAAAGTGCCACTCGATGCCCTGGGTATCTATTGCGTCAATCATTCTGGCGTCTTGACTTATTGACAGCAGGGCGTCCCTCATCTCGGTGTCAGCTTCGTGAAAATTTGTTCCGTTATCCGAGTACATGGCTGTGGGTTGACCTCTGCGGGCGGTCATTCTTTGAAGGGCCATGATGGCCGAGTCGGCAGTCAGTGAAGCGGCTAGTTCTAGGTGAATGGCGCGCGTTGAGAGGCAGGTGAAGATGGCTCCGTATCGTTTTTCTCGATGCCTACCGACCGTGATAGCCATAGGGCCGAAATAGTCAAGCCCGCAGTGTGTGAATGGACGGACGTGATGCATCAGGCGGGGTGGTGGTAATGCGCCCATCAGAGGTGGAGTCGGTTTGCTGCGTCGTATGAAGCAAGTGGGGCAGACGTGCGTTATTTTCCTGATTGTTGTGCGTTTTCGTATTATGAAGAAATGATTGCGTATTTTTGCAATTGTTTTCTCAGTACTAGGATGATCCGCCTTTTTGTGGTAGTGACTGATTAGGAGCCGAGTGTAGGGTTCGTCGCCGTCCAGTATTATGGGGGTTCGGGCCACACTCTTTGTTCTTTCCAAGGCTCGTAGTCGGGTCCCCATTCGTAGAAGGTCGTCTGGTCCAAAGAAGGGGTTCAGCGAGTTGAGGCGACTGCCAGTAGGTAGTTTTTGACCTTGTCGGATGGTGTGTAGATCAGTTGTGAAAGCGTTTTCCTGGGACCTTTTGATCCATTTTTGTTCTGCTGCTTTTATCTCCTCGGCTAGTAGTGGGCCTTCTACTGGTTTGTTGGGCCCCATCTTGCATCGTCTGATAAAACGGAGGATCCAAGCTGTGGAGCGGATTAGCCGGTGCCATGAGGAGAACCGCTCGACTAATGGGAGTGCTTCGCCCTTGGTGGACACAAGGCCAACGTAGTGAGGTTTGACTTCTAGTGTTAGGTCGTCAGGCCTGTGGGCGGGTGCCCGTTCTTTCGGCCATGCACCCTCCGGGGAAGTGAGAAAGGCTGGGCCGGTAAACCACCTTCCTTCTGGTGTTAGGTCTGGCACCTCTAAGTCTCGTGTTCCTATATCAGCTGGATTGAGTTTTGTGGGTACCCATTTCCAGTCGGGTATGTTGGTTAGTTCGTCTATTTCGCCCAATCGGTTTGCCACAAAGGTTGAGTAGGCGCGTGGGTCGGTGCGTAACCAGCATAGTACAGTTGTGGAGTCTGTCCAGAAGCAGGTGCGGGATATCAGGGCTTTGCTTTCCTTTTGGATCGTCTGGGCTAGTCTCGCTGCTATGAGGGCGGCTTGAAGCTCGAGGCGTGGAATGGAGAGAGGCTTCAGTGGTGCTACCTTGCATTTACTTGCAAGGAATGTTACTCGTAAGGATCCATTTATTTCTTCGGTGAAGTAGGCCACGGCACAGCAAGCTTGCTCCGATGCGTCGCAGAAGAGGTGTAGAGTTACGTTGTTCTGTTTGTTTGAGAGGCAACGTCTCGGGATTGAGATGCTGTTTGTGTGCAGCAGGCTCAGCCAGTCTGTCCATCTCTGGGCGTGTTCGGGGGTAATGGGTTTGTCCCAGCCGACGCTTGAGCGCCACACTGCTTGCAGTAGCATCTTAGATCTGATGGTAAGGCAGGCAACGAAGCCGACTGGGTCAAAGATCTTCATTACTATGGATAATAGTTGCCGCTTGGTAGGTTGTGTGGCCGTGTCGGGTGAGATTGCCTCGCGAAATGAGTACAGGAAGCGGTCTGTGGTGGGGTCCCAGATCAAACCAAGCACTCGTTCTGTCTCTGGACCTCCACTGCTAATCTGTATCGCGGAGCTGGCACGGTCTTCTATGGGTACGCCAGCTAGGGCCACCGGGCTATTAGACGCCCAATTTGTCAAGTGGAACCCTCCTTTCGCGAGGAGGGCACTTACGCTTTGGGCGAGTGTAGCAGCTTCATTGGGTGTGTCTGTTGCATCTAGGTAGTCGTCCATGTAGAACTTGGTGCGTACGGCTTTTGCGGCGGCCGGGTACTCGTGCTCGTATGTTTCGGCCACTTTATTTCGGACGAATTGGGCACTGCTTGGGGAGCAGGTGGCTCCGAACATCATTGATGACATTTGATAGGTGTCTGGTTCATGATGGGGTGATGTCCTCCACAGGAAAAGCTGGGACGGCTGGTCTTCTCGCCTTATTTTTATTTGCAGGAACATTTCTTTGATGTCTGCAGCAATGGCGATGTTTCCTTCCCGGAAGCGTATTATATTCCCCAGGAGGGAGGACAGCAGGTCAGGACCAGTAAGCAGCTGATCATTGAGGGAGGTTCCTCGGCATCGGCTTGCAGCATCGAATACCACTCTGATTTTTCCTGCCTTATTTGGGTTGATTACTGCGAAGTGAGGCAGGTACCATTTGCGAGGTGTGGTGGTGGAAGCTTCATGGCCTGATAGCTTCTTGGCATAGCCTTTGTTGAGAAGTTGACTTATTTTGTCATTGTAGGCCACTGCTAGATTTTTGTCTTTTGCTAGCTTTTTCTCCAGAGACAGAAGTCGCTTCAGCGCACACTGCCGATTGTCAGGTAGCGAGGCTTCTGGATTGCGCCATAGTAGACCAGTTTCCCACTTCCCTGTAGGAAGAGGACGTGTAGTTGCATTCATAAGTGCAATGGCCTGTTGTTCGCTTGCATTGACTCTGGTGGCTGATGTTACTCCGAGCGAGTCGATGGCGAAGTTGGTTTTTACTAGCTCCCTCAATTGTATGTCTGCGGCCGTTTCTGGTTGTAGTGCCAAAGTGGTAGTCGTGTTATTATCTCTGGGGTTGACTCCCCCATGAGCGATCCATCCTAGTGCGGTGCGTGATGCTATTCGCGTAGTATCATTGCATTCACGAACTTCCCTTGACACAATTAGGTGAGCGTTGTCTTGGCCTATTAGCAGCTTCGGGACGACAGACCTTCCTTGGATCTGTTGCTCCGGCAGGTTGAGGTTGCTTATTGTGCTGGCAGAGATGTGGTATGTATTACTGTTGCCCGCACCTCGTATTCTTAGTCTCACTCGTTGGGAGAGATTGTCAGAAGTGCACATTCCTTTGGCACCGTGGATTCGCAGTCCGTGAACTGGGCCGTTTGCTCCGACTTGTATTGCGGTGTCAGTGTCAACAAGTGTTACTGTGGATCCTTCGTCCAGGAGAGCAAACACTGACACTTCTTCTTTGTTGGGAGCGCTTAATATTACTGGCGCAATTTTTAACAGTACTCTCTGTCCGGAGTCCTGGCGTCACAAGTTGACATTTTCCACGGTGCTTTTTCGTACGAACTCGGGATTATGTAGCAGGGGGTGGTGTGGGGATCGGCAATCCCCTACTTTGCACCATTGGTTTATTTTGCAGCTTCGTGAGTGGTGTTTTTCTAAGCACTTGCGGCATAACCTTCCCATGCGTACAGTTTCCCATCGAAGTTCAACATCTTTGGCTGCGAATTCTTTGCATTCGCGGGTTTTATGATCGCCGCCACATTGGGCGCAGTTTTCGTCGGCTGTTTTTCTTTTTCGGCTTGGTCCAGGGTAAGTATGTGCCTCATTCATTTTGCGTTTCATCGGGGCGATCTTTTCTTTTGGGCCGTCCCCGATTTCTTCTTGATGTCTGGCATGTATTTGCTCATGGCTCGGTAGAAGTCGCATGCGATCACTATCTTCTTCCTCCTGGTACCCGGCATGTATTTGTTCACGGCGTGGTCGGGATCGTATGTGGTCCACCATCCCGCTGTTTGGAATTGCGTTTGATACCTCTTTCAGAAAGGCAGCGAGCTGGGTTATGGTGGCCGGGGCATGTTGTTTGCGGATCTCGATTAGCCATGCCAGCCGCAGGGAACTCGGCATTTTGTCAGTGACGTCGTTCAGTAATGCAGGATTGGTGAGATAACCTTCGGTTTTCAAGATCCGGAGGGATGCCACCAGGTTTTGCACCGTCCCGGAGAAATCTGCCAGGTCCTCGAGTGATACCTCGGTCGTGAGGTAAGGTAGCTTTTTAACCTTGTCTAGCATAAATTTTGCTATGGAGTTAGCGCTGCCGTATCGCTGCTCGAGGACGCTGATGATCTCTGGAACTTGCGCAGGATCCATTAGTAGGGGACCCACGGTATCTCGCGCCTTGCCTTTGAGGGCACGCTGCAGCCGGATGAGATTTTCGCTCGGAGTCAATTGGCAGGTGGCGGTGGATTGAGCGTACTGTGCCTTCCAGGTAGGCCACTCGAGGGGGTCTCCGGAGAAGGTAGGCAAATCTTTTGCTGTGGATTGCCTGGCGATTAGGGCTGCCATTCTTGAGTCATCTTCTAATGTGCGAGGGCTATCTTGCGTTCTGGAGGAGCGGAGCGCCTCTGCCATCACAGAGGCGATCTGGGCCAGTGGGTCGTTGCCGTGCTGCAACCATTCTCGGGTGTGCCGTGCTGTCTCGTTGGCTGTATGCGGTGGTGTAAACAATGGGGAATCCTGGCCGGAGGAGGCTGGCTGTTGCTGGTACCCCGTTGTATTGTAAAGTGGGCGCTCGGGTCCGAGATGGCTGTATTCGGTCGTAGGGATGTTTTTGGCAGGGCCCGTCAGTAGTGTGTAGCCTTGGGTGGCGGCATATCCAGTTGGATCGGTTACTGTAAATTCATTGGTAGGCTGACCGACTTGTGTGTGCATTTGAGTAGTTGCATATCTCGTTGCAAACTCTCCGGCTGGCCTTTTTACTTGAGTGGCATATCTCGTTGCGAACTCATTAGTAGAAGGGCCGGTCGGTGCGTGCACTTGAGTTGTTGCATATCTCGTTGCAAACTCTCCGGCTGGCTTGTTTACTTGAGTGGCATATCTCGTTGCGAACTCATTAGCAGAAGGGCCGGTTGGTGCGGGCACTTGAGTTGTTGCATATCTAGTTGCAAACTCTCCGGTTGACGGACCGTCTGACGTGTGTACTTGAGTGGCATATCTCGTTGCGAACTCATTAGCAGAAGGGCCGGTTGGTGCGGGCACTTGAGTTGTTGCATATCTAGTTGCAAACTCTCCGGTTGACGGGCCGTCTGACGTGTGTACTTGAGTGGCATATCTCGTTGCGAACTCGTTAGTAAACGGGCCGGTTGGTGCCTGGACTTGAATTACTGCCTGACCGAGGTTGGCTCGCAGGGTCGGGCTGGTTTGTGCTGGCTCCTCGGCAGGTTGGCTGACTGTTTGGCGTGTCGCAGCGTTCAGGGCTGCGAGCAGATTGGCTGTCTGCTTGGCGTGACGTCTGTCCCGAATGCGCATCTCTCGGCGCAGTAATCGCAGGGAGTCTTCAGTTGATTCAGAAGTTGTTTCGCTGCTTTTACTGTTGGATTCGTGGAGGCTCTCGGAGACAGATTCTGGAGCTGGTCGGTCAAGCGTGATGAGATCAGAGTTCCTGGCTGGGCTCGCACTAGATAGATCGTGGACCTGGCGGGGTCCTCTAGATGGCGTCTCATCGGTGTCTACGGTGTGTGGGCCCGGGGTCCGTAGGGGCGCCACTGGCATATTTCGGCTTGTCCCCGGGGCGTCAGGTTTAGATTTAGACAGCGATGTATCAGAAGATGTCGGGGTCTTACGGCCACTGCGAAGAGACGGCATTTCCACTGGGTAAGACTGAAGGCGTGTTATGTGTAGATACGGCTCGAAGGACCAAATGTACTAGACGTTTTGTACACAAATTGCAAAAATAGGGAGCTGGACACAACTTGGCACGCCAATGTCCTTAACTTCTGGATTTAATGATTCTAAGTTAAATTAGCAAAAACTGACTCTATAACTGTTGTAAAAACACTTAAAAGACTTGCAGACTTCTGGAGACTTTTGGAGACTGTTGGGGTCAGGATAATGGGATACTGAGAGAAAGGTAGAACAGAATTTAAACTGATTAAAAAACACTTTTAAAGTAGGTTAGAACTTGGAGACTTCAGTTTCTTGGAGACTTGTGACTTCTTGGCTGGTAGTTTTTGAACTGATTTCCTACCGGTTTGCCGTTTGTTTTATAGGGCAAATCCGGGTTGGACTTTTGGAACACAGAACCTCCCTGTTTCTGAAGGGTGCTTGCGTTTACGTATTTTTCCCAATCGCTATGATTTTCGAGCAGATGTGTTAAAAATCTGTGTGATAACCTTTGCCAAGACAGTCCTGTTCCAATAAACCGAAGTCTCACATAATTTTTATTGTTTCAACAAGAAAAGGTACAAGTTTACAAATGTGATACAAGATACAATATCTAGAAGTAAATATTTTCTTAAAGTGCAATAATCACTGGTAGATGACAGTTTTTTGAGGTGTTATTGTAGTATATACCTATTTTTAGGTGATGATATATATTTCTTGATTCAAATTATTCCTGATTTCCCGAAATTTAGCTCCGAGTTTTTCGGAATGTAAATTGGCTGTCGTAAATATTTACGATTCAAACATTTCCTTTGTTCAGCATTGACCAATGGCGCCGCGTCTGGTAGCAGGGTGGGGATAACGTAAATACTCAATAATTTCCTTGATTTTGATCATTGCTGTCTGGGGTCCCTGGTGGAAGTATTACGTGGTTATTCAGATGTGTTTTCGAGTCCAATGATGCTGCAGCATGTATTTATTATCAATTGCGTTTATGTTTTCAATTGATAAGTTAATTGTAGAATGTAATAGCATTGTAGACATCATTCCAAATGCACAGTGTTTCGTTGGCCAATGAGAGCACTCCCTTTGTTTCGTAGGTTATTGGAAGGGGTAACGCGCAGCGGCACGGTATTATGTGGAAGCGTAAATTCCATTATTGAATTCTCAGGGTTGTCATACGCTTTCGTCGACACGTTCGATACAGTATAGTTACTATTATTTTATTTTTTTAACCGTATTTTTGTAAATAAAGGTATTGCTTAATTTGAGAGGCGGGTGTGAGTATGTTGTGGCCCCGAGAACCATTTATTGGATAAGAACACCCCTGCCTTAGGTCACCCCAAGTGTTTCAAATAATGAAAATAATTAATAAAATAAAATACTGTTTTGTTTAAAACCACGAGTTTTATTAATTTTTTGAACCGACCGGTTTCGCTTTACTCAAGCATCATCAGGGTACAAATTAATACTAAACAATAAGTCATAATGTGTGCTTATATAAAACAAAATATTTTGTTTTATATAAGCACACATTATGACTTATTGTTTAGTATTAATTTGTACCCTGATGATGCTTGAGTAAAGCGAAACCGGTCGGTTCAAAAAATTAATAAAACTCGTGGTTTTAAACAAAACAGTATTTTATTTTATTAAATATGTCAAACCACAAAGTGATTGCTTTCTACAATAATATGAAAATAATTGTTTATTTTCGGCGCGTTTCAGAGTAGAAGACACTCTCAGTATCACCCTGGGGAAAGACCAACATTCAGAATTGAAACGTTGCTGGAAATGGCGTTAGCTGTGTATGGTGACCAGACCTGATATAGTAGATAATTTTAATAATATAGTGGTGCCTACTAAGTTATTTGTTTTCATTATATCAATAATGAGGCCAAAAAGTATATTTGCGAAGTTTGAAGTTTGATGATTCGATCCCGTGACCTTCGGATTGCGAGTAAAGAGCCTTACCTCTCGACCACGGAGGCCCTTTCTCACAATTGGAATGCCACAGTCTCACTACGTGAGCAGTAGAAACTTTTGAAAAGTTAAAGAAATAAATACAGTGAGAGATTTAGCACATACAATGCCTTTCTCATATAAACATAAAGTTGGTTGTTTGCAGGTGGAGAAATGTAATAAGCAGTAATTGTTGAATGAAACACTAGTATATATTGAATTATTTGGCGGGCAGGCGATAAGCCGACGTAGCTCAGTGGACAGAGCATTTGACCGGAAATCAGAAAAACGCGGGTTCGAGTCCCGTCGGCGGCATGTATCTTTTCTCGGGAGATTTTTTCAATGTAGATGAGTGCTTCAGACTAATAATTATTACTTATAATAATTGTTATAAATACAATTATTTACGGCTTATATTCACGCTTTTCAGCACACTTTGCCATTTATCCAATATTACCCTCAATGTCCCGGCAATATACACATGGTGTCGGCACCTGAATTCGACAGCTGCTGTCAGATTCATATCTCCTCTAACACGTGACGATAGACAGCTTCTCTTTATGTATATAATTAAATATTCTATTTTATTATTTATTTATTAATTATGTGGTCGAGTCACGACTGCGTATTATTCGTCGTTGGAATTACGCACGGAACCCCGTTCCTGCGTCATTCATATTTTTTTACATATTTCAGATTTGATGCAATGAATGGCAAAATGTTCCGTTATATAAAGAAAAGGTATTAAAATGTTGGTCAAGAAAACGGTGTGATGGATTAAAAGATATATATATAAGAGTTTCAGTTGTGAGGGTCGTTAAAAATTTTTCCTGCTATTAAAATATTTACATATTTCATAAAAATCAGAGAATGATTTGATACTGCCTTAAATGTCGGTAAGTTTGATGATGTCATGATTCGTGTATAACTAGCTGGTCCCCGACGTTGCACGGGCTTCACACAGAGATTTTTTTAATTAGATGTAGTCAGTAATTTTATACTTGCTTTGAAAGTCATAGGTGCAAAATTTTTAAAATGAAGTATTCAAATTCTGCTTCTGATTTAAAGGGATGGAAAAAAGAAAAGGGGTGATTTTTCTAAATCTAACTAAGACCTTTCTCATATATTGACGGTCAAGTACGCAAAATTTTGTCTTATAAATATACTAGCTGAAATTCCCGGCTTTGCCCGGGTTTTGTGTATTTTTTTGAAATCCAACGACCTTTCTCTTGTTTTGAAGGTCAGGTGTGCAAATTTTCATCAATTGGAATAAAGCTAAAGATTTGTATAAAATTCATATTTGTGGACGTTTATGGATTTTGAATTGAGTTTTTCTTTAAATATTTCGATGAAATCGGAACAGTGAACAGTTCGAATTTATTAACTTGGAAAAATTACTATTTTAATTAAATGAAAAAAAAAATAATGTAGCAATTTTTTAATATTTATTTATTTATTTATTTAAACGCCATACATTTGGCTTTTACATTCAAGTGATACATGATACAATGGTTCACAGGAGGATATCAGTATGTTAAAAATAACAGAAATAAAATAGTTAAGCAATATTTAAATAATATGCGAGGTTTATATAAGACCTAACAAAAAAAAAAGTGAATTATGTATGATAAAAGCTAGTATATACATAGGTATATGATACATATATGTGTTACAACCAAAGAAATAATGTGTGCATTAACATTATATTTGCGCAGAATAAAAATATGTAAAATAAAGGTGGCTTGTTAGCAAGTAGAATCGAGCAAAGTCTGGTATATCATAGATTCATACATATTTATAAATGATTATTTTATCATTGAAGAAATATTATATTATATTCAGAATTGCAGAAATGTCAACAGATGACCAAAATAAATAAAAATCGAATAAGTTAGGTAAATCCGAAACATTGTCTAGATCAGCAGTCTGCAAATAGTTTTGTGGCAAGCTATTTTTATGGTATTTATTTTTAATCAAGGTTTGGCATGAATTTAGGATTGTGTTTACGTCTGCTGTAAATGTAGGGGTGGGGTCCTTTTTCAATAAGGTTACATTACTGGTGTCCAGCACATCTTGGACTTTTTCTAATAATCGGATTTATTTAAGATAACTGTACTATTTCCTTTATGTGCTTTAGATATAATCAGATTGTTTTGTTTGGTTTTATATTTTATTGATTTTACGGTATGTGCTTCGCTAGAAAATTTCCCCTCAGTCGTTGCGTTTTTAATTATTTTAGTGCATAGGTATTTTTTACCGTAATCTGACGTTGCAATATCTGTATCTATCGCGAGGTTCTCGAGATCTTTTAATTGGAGTGGTAAGTTTGGACAATATTTTAATCCTTTATCAAGCATTGTTATTTCAGTATCGTTAAATTCTACATTAGTGTTGTTCACTACTTTATCGTAAAAGGATGGTATGGGTGAACTGACAGTTTTTTCCCTTGGCGTTGATTTTAATTGTTTTTGTGTCCAGTGTGTTAGTTTTTTAAGTTGTTTTTGGTAAGTTATATGTATTTTGTTGTTAACCATAAGGGTAGTGTCATTAAAAAGACAATCAAATTCTACGGGGTGTAGTTGTGATGTGAGTGAAGTGTGTACATAAAATAAATAGTTATTTACGTTATCTCGAATTTTGTACCATTTCTTCATCTCCTGTGTGGTCCATGTTCTGCGGGCTGCGGTAACTGCTAGTGTAGCTGCTCTGCTGTTCGTGTTCGTCTTGATGTTGATATAGTTGGGTATAAGGTCCCGTTTCTTACACTCCCGATTGAACCACAAATGTTGTGAAGCCATCCGTCGTTTAAGAATGAGTTTTTTGTAGAGTCTCTTCAGTGTCGCTGTGTTTGCACTTTTTAATATTTCTATTTTTGAAACTGTTAATTCGTGGTGGAAGTCCATTATAATAGATTATAATAAAAACAAATAAAAAACTTTATTCCACTTAATTTTATTTGACCGTAACCGGTTTCAGCTCGTCAGAGCCATCTTCAGACTGGTACAAATAATTCTTAGCCTACGGTTTATATACATAACATATGGGGAAGGAGGAGAGGGAGAGGGGTGGTCTACAAGGATTTTAATGAATTATTTTTATTACTAAGTCGTTTTAGACTGTCGAATTTCTAAGTATTTTGGTAATTCCAGTGGGCTAACTACTTTGGGTTTGTAGCTCACTTCAATATCTATTGATTAGGGAAAAACCAAGAGTACTAAATACATGCATAGAACAAAATTTCTTTAGATTCATACATACATACATCTTCTTCCCCTTGTCCTATTCGGGTCGGGGACCCATTGCATCGACAAGGCTCCTCCATAAGTCCCTGTCTTGTGCTGATTGTTCGGCCTCTGTCCATGGTAGACCCATCCTCTCCTGACACAGTTTCAGGAGTTGCCTCGCCCAACTGTGTCTAGGGCGGCCCACTGGACGTCTTCCCTCTGGAATCGCACTCAGTATTTTCCTCGGAATTCGGTCATCAGACATTCTTAGTACATGCCCAAGCCACCTCAATTGTGATTTTTCTATGAAGAGTAGCAGTGGTTCAATGTTTAGATCATCTCGGATCGTCGAGTTTCTTATATGATCCCATTTCGTAACTCCTGCCACTCCTCTCAAGTATCTCATTTCGGCAGCTTGGACTCTGGAGCGTGTTCGTTCATTTAGCATCCATGTCTGGTGGCCGTAAGTGAGCGTTGGGCGGTATACCGTTTTAAACACTGCCATCTTTGTCTTGGTGCTAAGCTCGGCTTTTCTTATTACTGAGCTGTAGAGAGGACGCAATACACTGCTTGCCACACATATTCTTCTATCAATCCCACCCCAAGGTCTAACTCGACCCCAAGGTATTTGAACCTGTCCACCTGTTTCAACTGAGTCCCATTAGCGAGTATGTTGCACTGAGTTTGGTCCCTTCCTATAACCATCACCTCCGTTTTTGAGGTACTCATCTTCATTCCCGCCGCCGTGCACTCTTCGTTGAAACGAATGGCTTAATTTATTCTCTGTATCTTTAGAATTAGTTAGGAGTTTAGCTAAATTATTGTTAGTATAGAAGGCCGGCCTTATTTCTGAAGGAAGTGTCGACGTGCAATGGGAAGAGAATTTACTAATATACAAAATTCTACGCCATTGAGTAATTGTATTATTATTAATAAATGGTACGGCATTATACAGAAATTTATTTGATGCGATTTGACGAAGTTTTTTTGATGCGACTTGTTACTCAATGGCGTAGAATTTTGTACATTAGTAAATTCTCTTCCCATTGCACGTCGACACTTCCTTCAGAAATAAGGCCGGCCTTCTATACTAACAATAATTTAGCTAAACTCCTAACTAATTCTAAAGATACAGAGGATAAATTAAGCCACTCTGGCATTTATAAACTTAATTGTAACGATTGCCCAGCCACATACATAGGTAAAACAGCGCGCAATGTAAATATTAGAGTAAAAGAACACGTCCGGTGCCTTACAAGCACAGGTTTCTCGGAATTTGCTGAACATTTAATTGATACTGACCATAAATTTAACATAAATACAGGAGTAAAAATAATACATATAAATAAAATAGGAATACGCCTTAATAATTTAGAAGCTTTAGAAATATCCAAATCAAAGAAACGTAATTGCCAAATTTTAAACAAATAGTTAGAATTAACCAATAGTCCGATTTTAAAGTTATTCCCTTTCTCCCTATGTAACCCCCACCCCCACCCGCCCGTGACTCCGCCTCCCACCCTTCCACCAACCAGAATCTAATGTTCTCTCCCTCTCTTATATTCTCTCTCTTTCTTTTATGTTTACCTTAGAATCTTAACTCTGTAATGTAATTTAGTTTATATGTTTATTGTCCTGAAGAAGGTTGAGTTCAACCGAAACCGGTCGACGAATATAAATAAAAATAAAGTGGTTTTTAAACAAAGTACTTGTTTCATTCTATATAATGTCAAGCCACAAAGTGTTTACTTTCTACGATAGCTTTTTATAATGTGAATTCTCAAGGGAGAATTTTAATCAATAATAAAGATAAGAGAGAAAAACTTGAAAACTTGGGCGTTTACCAAGTAAACTGCGCTGACTGCCCATCGTATTACGTTGGTCAAACAGGGAGATCATTCAAAACCCGAATTAAAGAACACTTTACAAACAGGTGAATGACAAAGGAGAATTGTCGAATGTAGCATCACATCTATTAGAAAATAAACACTCGTTTGATAAAGACAGAGATGTTAAAGTTCTTCATACTTGCAATAAAGGTCATAAACTAGATAGACTAGAATCTTTAGAAATTACTCGCTTAACTAAAAAAATAGACCCTAACTTTGTAATGAATAAATAATTAGAATCATTTGCTAAGTCCCCGCTTTTGTATCCATTGTAATTTTCTTAATAATTTCGAAATTTAAAATATGTATTTAGTTTAAACCATTCCTAATCTAATTTAAACATGCATCACTTAAAAAAGTAACTTTGTAATTAATAAGCTATTAGAATCATTTACTGAAACATCAGTTTTTTATCCGGTATAATTTTCATAATAATTTTGAAATTAAAATATGTTTTTAGTTTTGACCATTCCCACTCCAATGTAAACATGTATCCATCCAAAAAGCAATTAAAAAAAATCCCGTTGATCATAGATATGTATAATAACGATTTGACAATAAAATTAGTCCATTAATAATTCACATTACTTGTAAGGTTTTTCCCTAATCAATAGATATTGAAGTGAGCTACAAACCCAAAGTAGTTAGCCCACTGGAATTACCAAAATACTTAGAAATTCGACAGTCTAAAACGACTTAGTAATAAAAATAATTCATTAAAATCCTTGTAGACCACCCCTCTCCCCCTTCCCCATATGTTATGTATATAAACCGTAGGCTAAGAATTATTTGTACCAGTCTGAAGATGGCTCTGACGAGCTTAAACCGGTTACGGTCAAATAAAATTAAGTGGAATAAAGTTTTTTTATTTGTTTTTATTATAATCTATCATAATGGACTTCCACCACGAATTAACAGTTTCAAAAATAGAAATATTAAAAAGTGCAAACCTATTTCAGTATTTCTTCTGATATTTCCTTATAATCTTCTTTTACATTCACCCAAAAACTTGATGAAGAAGCTTCTTTGATATTACGTTTTAAAGCTGAATCACAAGATTTTCTATTAATTAGTTTTCCTGTGCCATTGTCAAGCCAGTAATATCAGTATTATCTGTGTTGAAAGGGTCTTATACCCAATTTTTATTTGGGCCGGGAACTGAAAAATAATGCGAAACGCAGACGAGTTACGATTACGAGACTTTTGGTAGCATTTATTTATTATTGTTAAATGGTCCAGAGACCCATGGGGTCTCCCATGGGTCCGCGGACCACATGTTAAGAAACACTAGTCTAGATGATAAATACATTATGGTAGAACTTTGTAATCGAATCGCACTTTGCATGCAAAAAAAGGAATCTTATTCTAAGATTGAGTTACGAAATCAACTAAAGTTACATAAAATTTGCAGTTATCAATGGGTGAGTGGTTAAATGCATTGTCTCGTTTAGACAGAGATCATGGGTTGTATTCCCAGCTGTATACGTTTGCCCTGAGGAAGGAACGGTCGTTCCGAAACCGGTCGGCTTTAAACAAATATACAAGTGGTTCAAACAAAGTAACATTGTTTCATTTATGTATTTTAGTTTTTTTAACATCCGTTTCGGCTAAGAAGGCAATTTTGAAATATAAAAAAAATAAATTATTATCTTCAAATTTAATATTTTAATAACCGAATAATTTTATCAATCGATGTTGTTTTTGTTTATGTGACACTGATATAATAGAAATAATTAACTTCGTAGATATGTTTTAATAATTACAAGTCAAATGGATAGAAAAACAGAATGTGAAATAATTAATAGAAATCAGTAAATTGTCAGTTTTAAAATACTAACATGTTGACAATCCTGAGAAATGCTTTTTCTTCAGGGTTTATTTTATTTTTATTTTTTTTATTACATTAGTTACATTTATACAGCAAAATTACATAATAATAATAATATTTCAAATAACTGTAGATATTAAAATGTGTACAAGTGTTATTATGTCTTGTACGTTATTAGTTCCTAGCTAGGCAGATTGCCTGTTCTAAGGAACAAATTTAAATCGAAGATTTTAAACTTTCAGGGTGTAAATAAGATAATTACTTATGGTAATTTTACAAAATACCTCAACTTAAATATGTTGACAGTCACATAAATTAGTTCTGTAAATGTGCACTTTTATAATTACCGTGGCATTTCACGGTTTCAGTACCGTGACGGCAAAAAAAGGAAATAAACATACGTTCCTTATCTGTATAATGCTGTAGTTCTTCCTTACACATTAAATAATGGTAAGACAAACAAAATATATGTGACTGTTTCCTCCAAATTATTACTTTTTTGCACCGGGAATTGCTTTTCATTTTCTTAATACGTGTGAGGGAGATGTGTGATAATCATTGTTGGTTTCCTTTGGGGAGGTGCAGACATGCGTTAACCATTTGTCTCATTTTTGAGTGTTGTTATTTAATGTGTAAGAAAGAGCAGCAACATTTTATGTTTAAGAACAAAAGCAAAACCATCAGCGCATTGATATTTGACGTTTTTGAATTTTTGGAATTCACTCACACCTCAATATTATCCTTGTAACTATATTCCATACTCATGATCACGGCTAGGGGGTCGCTTGGTAGGAATCTACGAAACCGAAACAGACCTACTTACATTGTGTATGTCATCTTTTAAAAGAGCTGTAGCATTATTGTGTTAAGTGAAACCATGCGAAATAATGTAAAATCATACAAAATCTTGTGATTTTGGTTCGATAATTTGATCACTTAGAAATATTATGGATGCTTCAATTAAATACAGCAGTAGAACACGTGGTCACACACAGTCCTTTTTGTAAGTCTGGAAAAAAGTATCAGGTCCATAAAAAATACTTTCAAGTGCCAAAATCTCCTACTAATGATTCCATTTTCAGGTAAAGTTTCATTAGATATATCATAACAAATTAAGTTCTTTACAAAATAATCGAAAAACTATTAATATTTTTGTCTGAATTTCACAAAATAAAACAAAAAAATGCAATTTCTTTTATAGTTTTCGACATGAATAAAAATGGGGGGGCGTTTAACGAATTTGGATTTGAGAATTGACCTTACGCCATCCTCATAAAGACTTCATGCACTATTGCATGTTTTGTATTAGTTACCGTTCCGACACGGGGGTGTGTGGACGTCTCTGGACTCCACGTCACTTGGTTCCGTGCAATTTATATTAAATTTCCTTGTTATTATAATAAATAATGCGTAAAAAAGGAGTTAATGTTTTTAACAGATTTTTACGAAATCAACACATGAAAAACTCATAAATACTTTCTCCAACATTTTCAAAAACTTCTTCTCAAGTATTTTTAAATCCCTCACAGAAAGAGGAGTGGATACCGATATCGAATTTCTCCAGGAATAGTGGATCACCTTAAGGAACGTATGTTTATTGTCTTTTTTTTGCTGACACGGTACCGTAAACCTAAAACGTTATCGTAATTATAAAAGCGCACAATAAGTCTCGCAGCACAAAATAATAAAGTTCAAGTTAGGGAGAGGGATGCGAAAGCAATTAATTGGTCGACAGAATGTCGCAGGCAATTTTGCGAATCGCATTTAAAGTCAAAGACATTTCTGAGCAAGTTCATACCCAGGCAGAAGAAGTTACTAAATACAAGTAATTAAGTCATTTACAGACATTTTCATTACCAACTTAAGTGTCAGTATTGATATTTAGAACTGTTGCGCTCAACAAGAAAAGATGCAATTTGAACAATTTCTTTGAAGGATTTTAGTTTCGGTAGAATTATGTTTACGAGTGAAAAGACTAGGATGGGGGTAAAGGGTGGGATTTTGTGTCTGAAGAACATCCGTCAATGAGCAGGTGTGGAGGGGTCGTTCCATTTGGCTAGGGATAGGGAGAAGTTTAGCAGGAATTTTGCTGATTTTTCTTATAGAATGTGGCACCCAAGGGAGCAAACGAAAAATTATCACAGAAAACTTTTATTTTCAGAATGTTGATCTAAATTGCAAAAGATTTAAAATACATGCTGGTAGACGATTCCCAGCCATTGTAACAAGTGTACTAAGTAAATATCCTGGATCTATTTTACCTTCAGATTCCTTCAGAATTATAAGGGGTTTTTTTTTATTTTTTTTAATTTTTTTAAATTTTTTATTTTAATTTTTTTTATTTTTTTTTTATTAGGTTTGTCAACAGTGATTTACATGAAAGCTTTCACAGATACAATTACACTGAACCATGGTTGATGCTATCACTAATTAAAGACAAACACAACATTGATAACATAATACTTACATATATATACAATCATTCACACACACACATACCATATATTACAAAATTTTGAAACAAGTTTTTAGAACAATAATATTATAATATAAGTTTAAAGGTTTAGTTTATAAGTTTGTATAACAATATAAAAAGGAGCTTTAAATCTTGTTAAGAGACGATTTGAAGTTGGCCAATGTTGACATTGTCAAATTAATTGAATGTTTTTTATAAGCCTCATTAAAATTACGGCACATTCTTGATAAAGCTGAGTCATACCCCAGCTTAGTTCGATATTTTTTAATATTTAACGGAACATGATTTACAAGTCGTGAACCAATTCTAGGAACATTGAACATTAAGGGGGTTGAACGTATATATTTGTTGGAGCGAAAACTTCTTTACCACTGAAACAAAAAATTGCGACACTAAAAAGAGACAAACACATACATCTATAGGGTTTAGCCTGCGAAAGAATGAAATAGATTATAGGTCTCCTCTTTGTGCGGTGCTTCGTAACCTCCCCACTCTTGTCTACTTTAGTTTACTAAAGAATTCACTTCTACCGTGTGTGAATTGCACACTCTGATTTTGTTATAATATTGCGAGTATTTTGAGGTGTTAAACGAATTTATATTATTATATTATTCTAGACGAATTTTTTTATTAGAATATAATTTTTGGAATCTCAGCACATTTTTAAATTCGGCTGATTTTGTTATTACTATTATCAACGGCTTCCGTGGTCGAGCGGTAAGGCTCTCAACTAGCAATCCGAAGATTTTATTGGATTAATTTAAGTCACTTTACAATTAATTAATTAAACATAATATATAGTATATTTGCGGACAATTCCAGAGTGGAAGATGCACCCCTTATCGCTCTGGTGATAGACCACCATTTAGAATTGAAAAGTTGCTTGAAATGGATTCAGCCATGTTTGGTGACCAGATTTGAACCAGATCTAAACCAGTATTTCCCCAACTTCCTCTCCCACATCTCCTTGTCATCCGCACTACCTTCAGCTTCAAAACATCCCCCAATTTGGGATGCCATTGTCTCACTGCCTCCAGATGGATGGGGACCATTGTTGGGTATTTAAATTTTTGTAAATGGGTTCTTGTATTATTGGTACTTTAGGTATTATTCTTAAGAAACGTCTAGTATTATTCTTAAGAAACTAAGAAGATTAAGGTGAAATTATTTATTCATACAGTTTTTTTCCACAAAGCAGACCGATAAATAATGATAATAGAACACGATCAACCGAAATAAAACGTGTATCTTAAATAAATGTAAAAAAACGTTTCGTATTTAAATAATGCATTCAACCGCTGCTCGTATAATTACAAGAAAATAGAAGAAAAATAACATCTTTACAAAAATAACTAAACAAAATAAGAATGCTTTTTTTTTTTAAATATATTAGTTTGTAAGACCGTAAATAAAAAGACAAACTGAAGTATTTTCTTCTCAAAACAAGGACGAGGATATTTTTTTAATGATTTTATTTGAACCAAAATTAAAATTCTAAAAAGTAGCTTTCCCAAATAATTAATTAATTTATCTTACTGCATGATTATACGATTTGATATGTATGTTGCATAATACAGAATTTGGTTTAAAAATTTAACAAATCTGCCAACGACCTACGGTAAAACCTTATTGTAATAAAAATAAACATATTTTCTCAAAATTTAAAACTTAGCTTTACTAGATAAAAGAACAGTCTTTCGAAATCAATGCATATTTTTTTGTGGAAAAAGTCAATACGTCTAAAATTTGATTTGAAAATTACATATTTCCGATTTTGTCTGGTTATTCGCCCTTAACTTGTAAAATATAGCAATATTATGCTAACTTTAAAATAAATATTTTTTGTATAATTGTACTTCAAATATAGTAATTAATAACACCTGTATATCATCCAACCAGCATTTGATACAAACTATATATATTTTTTAAATAAATTAAATAAGTTGGACGCAGATGAAATTTTAAACAATTGGGAGGTCTATGAATGAATTTGTAACGTTTGTAACTTTTTTTATGTAAGTAAGATATAAATGTTAATACTAACTACTAACCCTTTAGAATAGGTACTTATAACCCTGTCAACGTAAGAACGAATTTGGTAGCCACCTCTGGTCTGGAGCCCCAAAACACCAAAAAAAAACTCGAATCTGTGCAGAAACAGGCGGTTCGTTTGATGGATTATCTTATATTAAAATAAAAACTAATTTAAATCTTTAAAGCACAGCGTCGGGTGAAAGTGCTATTCGTGTTCTACCGGTATCTCGATGGAAGAAGCTCCAACGAACTAACGTGTTAGTCATTTATTTCTTTGGCACCGGTGCACAGTCGGAAACACGTCAAACGCGCGCCCAACATTTGTACACGGTTGATATTTGTAACATGAGAACTTTCTGAGTTCAATAGCTCGGCTGTGGAACGATTCACCAACCTCCGTATTTCTACCCTTCACAACACGGGTCTCTTCAAGACCCAAGTTCGCTTCTTCCTTTCCACAAAAAGGGAGGTGTTTGAATAATGATAATTATTCTGATTACGCAAACAATACTTCGAAACCAGTCATTATATTCACATAAATAAAGGGTTAAAAATTTAACATACGAATTCAATACGATTACCAAAAATAAAACCTTTTTGATATTTCAGAGCTTAGAAAAAGTTTTATATTTAAAATTATAAATTATATTTATTTTAAACCAAAAGTTGATTGATTGTTTTTATAATATACAAGAATGGAGAATATATGACGCAAATGTGAATGGTAGAAGAATTCGGAGACGCCCGAGGAAGACATGGCATGACCAAGTGAATCTGATACTTGAGTCGGGCCATGTGAAGAGTCGGAATAATAGAAGAGCATGAATGAGACGATGTATGAATGTGAACGAGGCAAGGAGTGTGTGCCAAGATTGAAAAGTTGTCCTCACCAATTGAAAAGTTCAAGAGGTATTGTAGGAGCTACATAAAACAAGAAAAAATATAGTGAATTTGAATTATTATAATTAATAAGCTGAAATATAAAATATTATAATTAATTAGAAATTTGTAACCTTCAATGTACAAATTACTAAAATAAAATTCAAATAAAAAATAAAAATAAAGATCGAGTTGTTTGGCGGTCCGTCCTCTCTGCCTACCCCTGCGGGGAAACGGCGTGATGGTTAGTAGTTACAAGAATGAATGTTAAAAATTAACAAAAATAAATGCAATGGGTGGAACGTGAGCTGTTTGAAAATCTGAATGTAACGGGACTGATTATATTGAACGCGGGAGAGGGTCGGTGGAGTTCGCGGAAGAGTGGTGAGGGAAGTCGAGGAAGGTGGGGGGGGGGGGGGGGTGGGACGTGTGAGGGGAAGGGGACAAGGGAGAAACAATTTCTATATTAGTACTTATTTCTTTATTAGGAAACTCACTAGTGTATCATATAAAAGTTTTTTGCTGTACAACCTAACTATATATATCACGTCGTTTATTCGCAGGGGTAGGCAGATGGGACGGACCGCCAAACAACTCGGTTTCGGCATACACTGAAGTTGAAGGCAGGGGAAGGAGATGGGGAAGATAAAGGAGGAATATACATATGAGGCTATTCATATCAATTCAATTTTGGGTCACCTCAATATAAATTTTGTGACTTAGTAGGGGTTCCCGGGTTCATGGGGTTAGGTTTGTCTAGATCTTGGCGGCCAATGCATCTGTTTTAAAATCTAACCTAAAACTAAGCTGAATTCTATCGACCCATTGCATAGCACCGCAGTTGGAGGATGGATTTATACGTCCGTCAATCCTGGAGACATTGACCCACAAATTCCTACCAACGTTTTTTCTCCCCAAAACTTCCTCTCCTTCCTTTCCCCAAAAAGACCCTCCACCCAGTATTCTTAAAGATAGCATGGGCACTGTTGGAATTCATCACAGCCCGTGTCATCTTGAAGCCATTTCTACGTAGATACGTTTCGATACTAAATGCTGGTTTTCACCAGGGCATTACTGAAATTACCTCCTATTCCCCTACTGTACTAATAAGTCAGGTACACCTCACACGTCATACATATGTCTGGTAATGTTATTTTATCGTGAAAACAAGCTGATGGGTCCGAGTGGTCAACTGTATAAGTTATGAAATCATTTGACAAAGAAAAAGCTTCATCGAAACTGGATGAAATAAACTTTTACTCTTTAACCTTTACTTTTAAACTCACTTCAGCAGTTCATATAAATGCTTTGAAAAATTGGTTCGGAACCTTTACGAAATTAATTAGGTTTAAAAATACCTTACTACGAAAGCTTTTATGTGGAAAGTTGATTTTAATCCTTATTTCACTTTTCATGTGAATACCGTACAAGAATCCTAACTTTTTTTTAACATTCTCCACACAGGAGGGCCAGAAGAAAATAATTCCCCTAAGGCCGTTTGTTATATTTGGGGATGATACGTGGAAGGTCTTTTTAGGAAAGGAAGGAGAGGAAGTTCTGGGAAGGAAAAGGGTATTAGGGGTGGGTAAGAATCTGGTCAGTGTGTCCAGGAGTGACAGATATGTGAATCCATCCCTCCTATTGCTGTGCCACGCGATGTTCCGAGAGAGTATCCGCCACCAAGACCTGAAAAACCTCACTCCATGAACCCCGGAACCCCTGCTAAGTCGTCAAGCTTAACGACCTACTTGGGGTGACCTATGGCAGAGGTGTTGGTTATCAAATAGTCTCCCAAATTGAGAAATGGTTCATTTGATCATGCCGTGTCTCCCCGATTCCCCATTTTTTTACAATTCAAATTTGCGTCATACATTCTCCTTACACTACTTTCTTCCTTCATTCGCTCAACGTGCCCTAACCATCTAAGCTTCCTTTTCTTAATCTTACTCATTATTTGAGAATCAGCACATGCGCCTCAGCGTTTCTCTTTTCTACAACATTGTTCGAAGATGAATAAATGGGAAAAGTAATTATTATTAAAATACAAACGGTGTTTTTTAAATATAAATGAAAAATAACATCTTCAGAATACTTTTTATATTTGAATTCATCTATTCAGTAAGAGAAATAAAATACTCACCCACGTGTATCTTTCGTCTTTGTTCCATTGAGTGAGGTCGTGCGAGATGGAAAATGATGATTTGTTGTATTCTGAACAAAGAAAGCGTACCATTGCTATAAATCTTAAGCGTATTTAGACTGGTTTTGATAATATACAGCATGATTCGTTTGCTTTCCGATACTGAATATTTCAATCATTTATCGTCCGGACATAAACAAAATCATAATCATATTTTGACAATACTAGTGACGTTTTTTTTGTTTAAAAGTAATTTTTGAGCTTTGTTCGCAATGTCACATTAAGAAAATATATTTTTTTATATTTGAGCTTTTTTTATGACATTAATTTGACACGCGAATCACTTTGTTAAATATGCCAGTAAGACCAGTAGTGTCATATAATTCAGCTCCTGCCTATAGGTAAATAAGCAAAATTTGGAAACAATATCATAAAAATTCTTTTAATTTTAAACCTAAATACGGAATAATAAATTCCCTACACTTTATAGACCTCGTTAAAAACATCACAGTACCTAATAATGCTACCTTAGTTTCATTTGATGTTGTTAGTTTGTTCTCAAATGTACCAACAAACGAATTAAAAACAATAATTAATAATAACATGGAAAAAATAAACATTAATTTAATCAAACGTAAAGAAATAACAAGAGTACTAAAGACACGCATAGAACAAAATTAGTGTTAGTCATGGGGAGCCCGATTTCGCCGGTGTTAGTTAAATTCTACATGGACATATCGAAAAATCCATCGAAAAATTAAAATCGTGTAGAAAAGTTGCCTTCTATCGTAGATATGCAGATGACATTCTAATTATCTGGACAGGAACAAACAGACAATTAGATGTTTTAAAAAAAGAAATTAATAAAATTAACAAATCGATCCAGTTTACAATGGAAATGGGGGGAAATAAGATTAAATTTCTCGACATCTCCAATATATAGTGATAACATCATACACAATACATCTAGACACCATACATCACATAAATTATAAGTATTTTATTCACTCATTCACAGACTTTTACACGTGCCTTTGAATAATATAAATTATAATAATGAATTAAATATTATAAAAATTATGGCAAACAACAATGGATACAAGATCGAAACTTTTGACAGTTTGTTAAAGAAAAAAGATAAAAAACTTACATTAACAATGATTTCACAAGGCCTTGTAAATAAAAATGAAAAAGATATAGCTAAACAATGGGTTAAAATCCCTTATATTGGCGAAATATCAACAAAAATATCCAGATTAACGAATAATGATAAATTCAAAATAGCTTTTTATAATGTGAATTCTCTAGGGAGAATTTTAATCAACAATAAAGATAAGAAAGAAAAACTTGAAAACTCAGGCGTTTACCAAGTGAACAGCGCTAACTGTCCATCGTGTTACATTGGTCAAACAGAGAGATCATTCAAAACCCGAATTAAAGAACACTTTACAAACTGGGTGAATGACAAAGGCAAATTGTCGAACGTGGCATCACACTTATTAAAAAATAAACACTCGTTTGATAAAGATAGAGATGTTAAAGTTCTCCATACTTGCAATAAAGGTCATAAACTAGATAGACTAGAATCTTTAGAAATTACTCGCTTAACTAAAAATATAAACCCTAACTTTGTAATGAATAAACAATTAGAATCATTTGCTAGGTCTCCGCTTTTGTATCTATTGTAATTAAAATAATTTCGAAATCAAAATATGTATTTAGTTTAGACCATTCTTACTCCAATTTAAACATGTATCCCTTCAAAAAGTAACTAAGTAATTAATAAGCTATTACAATCATTTGCTAAGTCCCTTCTTTTGTATCTAGTATAATTTTCATAATAATTTCTCCAATGTAAACATGAATCCCTTCAAAAAGCAATTTAAAAAATCCCATAGGTACATCATAATTTTTTATAATAACGATTTGACAATAAAATTAGGTCATTAATAATTCATATTACTTTTGAGGTTTTTCCCTAAACAATATGGAAGTGAGCTACAAGCCCAAGGTAATTAAAGCTTATTGGAATTAACAAAATATTTAGAAATTCGACAGTCTAAAAGAATTAGTAACAAATAAAAATTGATAAAAATCCTTGTAGACCACCCCTCTCGCCTCCCCTAAATGTTATGTATATAAACCGTACACTAAGCATTATTTGTACCAGTCTGAAGATGGCTCTGACGAGCTGAAACCGGTTACAGTTAATAAAATAAAGTGGAATAAAGTTTTTTTATTTGTTTTATTATAATCTAAAATATTGTTGCGTTTATTAAATATTACTACATTTACTACCCGACTTCACCCGACGTGTGGATTGAGAAAAGTGGAAGAATTTTAACGTATTTTTAACAGCTTCGTAGCTTATGATGGAAATAACAGTGAAGAAAAATTTTTACCTAAGCACTGCAGTCAGAAAAATTAGTACAAAATTCAAGACCCCATAGCTCACTATTCGAGAGTTTTACTGCTTTAAATATTTATCGTTGCAGATGTTAAAATTTTTTATACAATGGCATTTAAATGATGTTTTAAGAAATATCATAATTTTTAATTGGATTATGTGTGTAGAGAGGTACTTATGCTTTATTGCTCAATGATTTTCAAGTATAAAACCTTTTTTATGTGAATACTGCACAAGAGTCCCAACTGCTCCCAACAACCTGGTGCCACTGAGACCATGGAATTTACAATTGTGGAGTGATTAAAGGTAGCGGGGAAGGCTTTGGAGGAGAAGTAGAGAAAGGCGGTAAAGTTCCTGGCTATTCAGATCTGGTCATCAAACACGACTAAAGCCATTTGAAGCAATGTTTCATTCTTAATGGTGGTCTTACACCAAGGCGATACTGAGCGAACTTCCACCTCAGGGTATCTAGCATGGTCGATCGATAATGATTGATAGGATAACTTTCGGTAACTTTTCATCGTTCCCTATCTAGGACAACTGCAGATCGCTAACGTGCAAACAAGAGTTGACATCGAATATGTTAAAAACACTTAATTTTGAACTATTACTTATTTGATGGATATATGCAGTCATGTTAGGGAACGATGAGAAGTTATTATTGATTGATTGATTGATTGATCGACCGTGCTGAGGTCCTGAGGGTGTCGCAAATATACTCTATATTATTAATTGATCAAATTGTGAAAAAAAAAATTCCACCGAAAAAAAAATTACGAACCCGCGACCTTCGAATTGCTAATCGAGAGCCTGTTCATCTAATTATTTAAATAATAATTCTAATTTTGCAAAATTATGTTTCTACGAAAAACATCAGACTCTATTTTAAAATTGCTTTATCTGTGGTTTAGAATTACGTTGGTACCTACGCAATTATGTAAATCTTTACATCTTCGCGTTTTCAGATAATGACTGTTCTCATTTCGAAATTCTCCCCATTTTCCACTCTCCTCCGTAGGTACTGTGGAAATCTATGGTTTTTGAATTTCTATGGAAAATGGCTCCACAATGGCGTACCGGGCTGAATGCAAATGAAACTCCGCCGGCCGTAATGATCCGAACAGCTAATCGGTGCAAGTACTATGGACTGTAGAACTGTACAACTGTAGAACTGAAGGGCTGATAAAGACATTGAAATAAGGTTGAATACGAGAAAATCAAATATGAAAGACCTAATCATCTACCATTAGATGATAACATTAATGTTACATTATATTCATTAACATTTACCAAGAGCACTTTTTATTTTTCGCTTGTAACACATATTAAATAATTGTATCCTTCACCTAAATGATAGCTTTTATCATAAACACAACATACTTTGTTTTATGTAATAAAACTAGGGTAAGTATGCATAGAGTCCACCTCACGGATAATACGGAACGTTCGTGTTGTCGAAGTTTGATGCACAATCGTTTTAGGAAAATATTTATATCAAAAATTCTTTGGAGTCTATAACCAATAATAGCAAAATATAATGAACTAAAACAGAGTATTAGGGAAAAAAAACATGTATCTTATTTGCCCACAATTGTGCAAGTGATGCTTCGTTTTCGATAATATTGATTTTAAAAGCTATAAAAATAATAATTTTAAACAATTTTTATACCACTCTCCCGTAATAATATTGAAAAATATAATAATATAATAAATATAAAATAATAAATAAATAAATTCACTTAAATAATGTTTTAACTTATCGAATAGTATCATAATTTCTTCCATATAAATGTCACACAAAATGAAAACCAGTTGAATAACTTATACGTAGTGAGTGATGACGTCACACGATTCACTACACATACGGTGGTTTTCGGGGATCTTTAAAATTTAAAAATTTTACAATTATTTTAACTATTAAAACTAACTCTAAAAATAAATAAAAATTATGTAGTTATTTAAGTTAGAAGGTCAATATTCATTAAAAAAAAAAAGTTGGACTGGAGTTCCTTATTGTCACAATTATCATAAGTTATGGTACTGTATTCATTTATCAATCCTCATAAAATTATTTAAAAAGTGCGTATTTAGCTATAAAACAAAAAAAAACTATTACGAATATTTTCGTACTTCTTCATCACATGACTTGTGACTTGTGATATACTGTCTTTCGGAGCACCGGGCCATATGGCCCCTTTCTCCTTCATCATGAGTTTGTTTAATGGTTGTAGGACTTAGTGATTGTTGATTGTTTTTTATTTTATTTTATTGGGGACGTTGAAGAGGGGTAGGGAGGGGGAGGGGGTAATAAGAGAGATGGAAGGGGGGGTAGGTAGATAGATGTCGGGGCTTGGGGGAAGAGCAGGAAGGCTTGGGGGGTCGGTGGCATGTCGAGGGGTGAGGGGAGTGGTAGACTGAGGGGTGGGGCTTGTGTTTGAAGCAGGTTTGATTAATGGATCGGTTTACTAGCTTGGGAAGGAACTTCTTGGTATTTTGGAATGAGAACGGGTGGGGGGGTTTCTTTAGACGGACTCGTTTGCGGGATGGTCTGACGCAGACCCAGGCCATTTCCTCGGGGCCTGGGTTGTAGGAAGTTGGTTGGATTGGCTCTTTGGTGACGCTGGAGCGCGAGGATGAGGAGTGATGTCTTTGCCCCTTGGTTGGGGGGTTGGGGGGGAAGGTAAGGAAACCTAAACCGATTGAGGACCAATCGGTTTGGGAGGCGGTTAGAGGGGCGATTGGAGGGCCAAGGGGTTGGGAGGCGGTGAGGGGGCGATCTGATAGAGAGGCGATGGGAGGGCAAACGGTTTGGGGGGCGATAGTAGGGCGGTTATCTTGAGGGGCGGTAAGGGGGTGGTCGGTTTGAGGGGTGATAGGTGGATCAGTTTGGGGGGCAGTAAGGGGGAGGTTGGGGGGGGTTGGCTGGGCGGGGCTGGGTGAGTTGCAGGGGGAGTTGGGAGGGGAACTGTGAACTCTGCGGAAGGCCAGGTTGAAGACATGTTCTTTGTCTTCAAGGGACATGTTGTTGGGGTCGGGGTGGTTGGCAAAGAAGGACTGGATCTCGAGAGTAAGGCGTTGGTATTCGTCGGAGGTTTGGAGAAGGGGGGAGGACATGATGGTATAGAATGGGGGAAAACACTAGGATAACTGAAGGCACGAATGTTTTAAGCACTGTAGTTCAAAGCACAAGGGACGGTATGAAATGGCGCGAACAAGCACTGTAGACTGAGGTGATTTTTTTTGGTTCCTTTACTGGGAAAGGCACTTTGGATTCACTGTGGTGTGGTTTTCACGAACTAGGCGAACGGGCGTGGAACAAGCGACAATGTCGGGGAATGGCATATGCCAAGCCAGAGGAGCGACCGTCGCGGACGGCAGTCACTCAGCGAATGTGGTGCTGCTTAATTACGTGAATTGTGGTGCTGCGTGTCTTCATCACATAATATTTTTTTTTATTGGTGCCCTTTTTTACTCATTTAAAGTACGCTCTAGCGTGTTTAAATCGCACTTTATGGAACGCGCGTTTTTTAAAGTTACCATGGCAACATCAACAAATCAACAAAATGTGAAGTCTAAATGTCAACTTTTAACTATAAATCTGACAGGAATATTTTAAACGTCAAATAAAACAGTACAAATGTTTCAAAAATTTTATTCAAAGTTTACATTCTTTTTTACATCGTTTACATTCTAATTATTTAAATGGATGTGAAAAGGGCAGTTCGTATTATTTAAAATATTAATACCTCCGTTTTTTAAATCGGAGGAAATGCTGTTCAAATTAATAGTATTCTCGGAAGTCAATGAGGCTGCACTTCCATTAATGGCATTTCCAATAATGTTTGAAACATTCTTCTTATTTCTAATGCTCTCTTCCACGTAACCAATCGCCACAGCTGCCGATTTTCATCCTACTTGTCGTTGGATTTGATCAATTGTCATGCCACTATTTGCCATAATGGTAGCGGATGTACGTCGAAACGCATGTCCTGTATATTTCTCAGGATCGTTTAATTTAAGATAGCGTGCGATTTGTAAGGGGCATGATCCAAATGTGTTAATACCAACCACTTGAATGGTGCACTTACCCTTATCATACCGTAAGAAAACCCTGTCTGTACTTACATTTTGGGGTCGCAATGATAAATATTGCTTCATCAAACGCACATAATTAATTGCACCACTGTCGGCAGTTTTCTGAAGGTAAGCAAGCACAACTCGTTCATCTACATCTACTACGTTTTGCTCCTCCATCCATGTTATGAACCTTTCATATTCTTTTTTATAAACGTCTTTGGATTTTTCAGGTATTAACCGCGATTCTGCTTTGATATTTAAATTATCAATGTTAGAACTCATTTTACAACACACAATAACTAGTAAAACTGTGATGTCAACTATTAATCATAAATATACTAACCCCTAGATCGATATCTTCGGGCTTTCTCCATACTAGTGATTTGGTCGTCAAACTTAACTGTCAAAATGACTTGCGTGGCGCGAATTGACTAAAAGATAGAGGAATTTTATTTGTCTACCATAGACAATATAATCACTCTGTCCTATTTCATGGATTCATTAGCCCAATAAATTATATAAAAAATAAAAATGCTTTAGAGCGGCAACATTTGAAATTCTGCTTGCATTAGAAAAATGAAAACTCGAGGTACATGTTTAAATATTATTTTTATTTTCACAAATACAATGGATAAGTGTTACAAAAACACAAAATGCTTTACACAAAAATATGAAATACCTTCCGTGGATATATTTCAGCCATCTCACAGCAAAAACTGCAACATGTCTTCTGAAATAAATATGTCACATTAAACAAAGTTTGGGAACGGAACATAGAATACTTGTGATGAAAAAAATTTATATGCGACGGGCCACTTCAAGAGTCAGAATAGTATGTGTTAGTCGGTTTACATGAGTTCGGTGAGTCCAAATAAGTGAGAGGCTTATGGCGGAGAGCAAGTTGTTAATTATCGTCTGCAAAAGGGCCTTTCTTTCTTTATGGTGGAGAACGAGAGGTTAAACTAAAGCTCTACAAGCATTATTTGACCCTAGATATGTGCAGTAATTATAGCAAGAGAAATAAACTGTCACCTTTCTTTGGAATCATGCGACATGTCTTCAGCTGGGACGTTGAACTCTCCTCTGGTGTTCCTGTTATACCTGAAAATTGAAAACAGTTTTTGCAATATTTGTATCTCAAATATTACTTAAGATTTGGCATGACAACTGATAAAAAAACTGCAACATGTCTTCTGAAATAAATATGTCACATTAAACAAAGTTTGGGAACGGAACATAGAATACTTGTGATGAACAAAGTTTATATGCGACGGGTCACTTCAAGAGTCAGAATAGTATGTGTTAGTCGGTTTACACAAGTTCGGTGAGTCCAAATAAGTGAGAGGCTTATGGCGGAGAGCAAGTTGTTAATAATCGTCTGCAACAGGGCCTTTCTTTCTTTATGGTGGAGAACGAGAGGTTAAACTAAAGCTCTACGAGCATTATTTGACCCTATGTGTGTGCAAGTAATCATAGCAAATAGAGAAATAAACAGTCACCTTTCTTTGGAATCATGCGACGTATCTTCAGCTGGGACGTTGAACTCTCTGGTGTTCCTGTTATATCTGAAAATTGAAAACAGTTTTTACAATATTTGTATCTCAAATATTACTTAAGATTTAGCATGACAACTGATAAACTTATGTTCACTAAACAGCATTTTGTATTGAATGCTACCATTTAAATACCCCACATACATTTTAAGTAAAATTGAACAAGGCAAGGAGTGTATGCCAAGACTGAGTTGTTTGACGGTCCGTCCTCTCTGCCTACCCTGCGGGGAAACAGTGTAATAGTTTGTTTTAAAGCATTATCAATTTTACCTTGTACGAGGTCTTGTATGAAGTCTTGTATAAGATGGGCATTTTTAACGTTGACGTTTAAAGCCTCCGCCTATCTTCTGGGGTGAAAGACGATCGTCGGATGAGTTTGTCTCCTTCTGTCCAGAGGGTTTTCGGAACTTCAAGCGGCATGCCAGGAGAGAGACGACATCATCGCATCCTCAGCCACAATGTATGTTCTCACAATGATGGTCACAAATCTGACGTTAACAATGTTATGAAATGTTCCTAAAGTATAGGCTTCGATACGTTAACAACGTTTTTATGAGGTGGTAGAACATTTTCTGAAACGAAATATGGAAAAACATTAAACCACTAGTACCCATAAGCTTGCCTTTACGATAAAATCAAAAAACCTCTATATTTTAACCTCAAATATTGATTTACAGATAAATTAAGGTGAATAATGTTTTATGTAATTAATTACCTGATTTCTTGATCAACACTAAACACTTGTTTCACCTCTAGAATTCATGTAAGCATTTTTTGAATAAAATATGTTCATCGGTAAATTGTTAAAACAACGTGCAACGGCGTCTGTAAATAAACATAACATGGCAGATGGCAAATCCATAGATGCGAGTCTATTTCCTGCAGATAGTGCGGTGTGCGGTTTCCTGCATTTGGTACCATAAATAATACATACATTTGGTACCTTTTTTTTTAGTGACGTAGGTGTATGAGCATCTCTTTCTGACACACGTAGAGAGCGAGAGATGGCGAAAATCAAAATTACAGACCTATCTAGAATTCAGCTTTGTCTGTGGTGTGTGGCACTTTCGCTAGAGTAAGAGTTATTTATGGTCACAGGACACAAATTTTGACAGAGTTATACGCCCCTGCTATTAATCTTATGTGACAGATTGCAAATTAATGTTTGTGTTTTTCATTTCCATGACAACAAGATATTGTGATGTCACATCACGAATTCATTAAGTTCTTATTTCCAAATTTTTAATAATAATATCAATATTTATGTTTTCAAAGTGTACCAGTAAAAAAAAATAGCGTAAAGTATTCGTGGATAACTGGTCTTTAAAACACTTATTAATTGTTTTTGTGTTTAATTCGTAGAACTCCATTTTAATTTTTAGAAATTTAAAACACTTGCTTTATTTCGAGCACTCGGCTACGCCGTCGTGCTCGAAAAATCGCGCGTGTTTTAAAGACCTGTTTATCCACTTATATTTTAATATACTATTGTAACATTATAGAGAAAACATATTTCTCTGAATATATATGTAGTTACCCTAAAGAAACTGCAGAAGACAGACAAATATTTTATTTGTAAATAAATAAACACATTATCTGGTAAGACGATACAATTTACAAAAACATAATTTTGCAGAAAACAAGTAAGTTATTACGAAAATAGTGAGTAAGCAAAGTAAATCAGCAAAATTTCCAAAGTTAAATTTTTTTTATTTATAAATACGTCTTCACTTGATTTAGAAAAAACTTTGCTTAAAACCTCGGCAACGCCAGGAACTTCAGCAAGCATATATAAAAAAAGATCCCTGAAATTGTTTTTTACAAATCTACCTACAATTTTATTCAGAGATTAATAAAATGTTGCTCACTTGACCTTCATAACAAGAAAACGATTACATACGACTTCGAAACACCACCCAACCCCCTATTCCACTCCTTAAATCGGAATAAACGACGGGCGAACCTTTTTGTTAATTTTCGAGTCGCTCTATCCACCATCCAGTTGATTTGTCAGGAATCTCCGAAAAATCGAAATTTCAGGTAAGTGCGCAGTTACGTAAAGTGTACCCTCTATCTGGTACAATACTCAGATTATCCATAAAATCAATTATAATGCAGAAAAACGTGTAGTGAATTAAACAAAATGTTGTCTGGGTCACTAGTAGGATATTTTAAAGTTTCATAGAAAGTATGTAAAGAAAAAAATAACAACATTTAAGACATTTCCCTCTAAATTTTTGCTCTATTTTGTCGTATTTTATTAAATATTTTCACAATTTTCGCTCAATTATTACCGTTTTTTAATATTCGTATTTACGTATCTCCTCTTTTTCTTCTTTTGAGCCCTTACGATCGGGGCTTAACCAGTCGAGCGACAGCGCAATTTTTTACTTTTTCCTCCGATGGCTCGTGATTTTTTAGTGACCATTTTGAATATTTTCCGCCGACATTAAAAAAAATCATACTTCCGAATTTTAATATAGAAAATTGAAAAAAAATAATGCATCTAGTGAAAAATTGCCTAAAACTGGCAGCAAAGCAATCCGAGGTATTTTAAATGGTGCCATATTGTGGCAAAAATCGCTCCGGTGATTAAGCGAGCATTCGAATACTGATTTCTCCATTATCTTAAAACTTAGTGTTTGGAGATGTCGGACTGATCACTGGACGATTGTGTCAAATTTTTACACTATTTTTTTTCCGTCACAATAATATGCAGTACGTTTATAATAAATACTGCGGCGCGGCGTAAACAACTAGAAGAGTTGCCAACCATTACAAGGGAATGCTGTCAGGGAGTCGGTAGTCTTGGTTCCGCGACTTTTCATCCCGCGACAAAATATTCCCGACAAAATATCCCCGACAAGATATCAAAACATTCCCCAACAAAATATCTACTAAAGCCTAACCTAACCTACCTAATCAACAAAGGGACAAAAATAATACAGTCATCCTATAAAGACCACAAATTATTGTTCAAAAATAGTAAAATGGGACCAAAATAATAAAGACAACCTGTAATGTTAGGTTAGGTTAGATTTTAGTAGAAATTTTATTGGAGGATGTTTTGTCCGTAGGATATTTTGTCGCGGGATGAAATCGCGCATTGCCGATAGTCGCACCGTTTATAAATAAATTTCATAAGACTCATAAGCCAAAATAAGATGTCATAAGACTCTTAAAAGGGATTAACCAGAAAAAAACCGGAAATATGTTATTTTTAAATAAAAATTTAGACTTATTGACTGTTTTGCACAAAATATTATAAATTGATTTCGAAAGACTGTTCTTTTATCTAGTAAAGCTACGTTTTAATTTTTTATAAAATATGTTAATTTTAGGTACAATAAGGTTTTACTGTAGGTCGTTGGCAGACTTGTTAAATTTTCAAACAAAATTTTGTATTATACACACACATTTAAAATCATATAATCATGCAGTAAGATAAATCAATAAACTATTTGGGAAAACCATGTTTCACAATTTTATTTTTAGCTTAAATAAAATCATTTAACTAAAGATCCGCACACGTGTTTTGTGACGAAAATACTTCAGTTTTTCTATTTATTTACGGTCTTACAAACTGATATGCTTAAGATTTTTTTTAAATTCTTATTTTGTTTAGGCATTATAAAAAAATTATAAATACTTATGATCAAAAAATAATTACGAAAAGTACATAATTTTAATAGTTTTATAATCACGCCTTTCAGCATTTTTGAATGTTGGTATAAATTAAAGCAAATTTTTAATGAAATAAAATCGATATTGAGTTATTATTTTAAAAAGCTGATACGGAAAATAATCAATCTTTCTCATTGGAACCGCCCTGTACAAAGTAAGAATATCTTTTGACGAAATATGAATTCTCGGCCGCTGGCTAGTTAATGGCCCTTAAACCAAAATAAATTGTCATAAGACATGGCTCTTAAGCTTTGTATAAAGACAAATATATATTATTAAGCATTGCGAGCCTATAAAAAAGCCCATTATGTATTAAAAAAAAACACAAAATAAAAAATAAACTAAATAATGCTTCCTGCATTGTTAGCCATAGTTTCAAAGTACCTATCAGTCTGATGGAAATACGAATTGTGTCATTTTTAAAGATAGGAGTCATAAAAAACGCAACAATTTTAAGAATAAAATTAAAATAATATTTTTGGTATTTAAATACATCGCGAGATATTCCGAAGACAATTTAAGTCGCATGTAAAGAATGAATGAAAAAAATAAACCCTTTCCTGACTACTGAACTCGCGCAATGATAATAATATGTCGGATATGGATACATTGTGTTATTTTGCTGTTTGAAAAGGTTCCGCTCCCCTGCTCATGCTCATCTTTCCTTTTTACTTTTTCTGCAATTTTCATAAATATTTACCTGAAATACCAATTTCGGTTTTTTGTGCGACAGTTATGTATTCCAGCATAAAATCGTTTTCGTCACTCAGGAGGCCCTGAGTAATAGATTTCCCCTCAGGACCTAAGTCATCTTTGGGGATGTTGTGGAGGGGGTCTTTTTAGGAATGGAAGGAGAGGTAGTTCTGGGAAGGAAAAGGGTATGAGGGTGGAAGGAATTTGAGAGTCAGTTTGTCTAGGAGTGACGGACGAATGAATCCATCCCTCCCACTGCGGTGCAAGGCGATGTTCCGAGAGAGTACGGCTGAAAAATTCAAATGGACTCCCTCAACCATTCTCTCCTGATCCGGCCTTCCTTGCAGCTGGTGGGCAGATACATCCACCGCCAAGACCCGGACAAACCTCACCCCACAAACCCGGGCATCCCTGCTAAGTCACCAAACGTGTCGAACCACTTGGAGTGACCTATGACAGAGGGGTTGGTTATCTAATAAATAATGGTTCCCGGGGCGGCGATAGATCTAAGATCCAATGAACTCAAATTTGCTTTAAATGTATGTGTCATTTTCGAAATTGGAATTGATTGTGTGAAAAATAAATCAGACAAGCGATAAAGTAGGTACCTGTAATCAGAAAATTATTTAAATAATAATTCAATAAAATAATTCTAATAAAGAATTTGTGGAAAAATGTTATATATAAAAATTTCACCCTTAACATTATTCCACAAAACGAGTTTTTTTTTTACTTTTCGCACCTTACAGAAAGCAACATGCTCTTCAAACATAAATTTGAACGTGTCATTGGTGTATTTGAGCAAGGCGGTATTTCACCATCCTCCCGATAGTTTGTCCAGGCTATAACGAATATTAATAAATAAACAAATAAATATTCGCAACAGGTAAACTCGGCTAACTTATCCTATATATAGCCATTATTCATAAGTTCAAGTACCGAATAGTAAACTCAGACTTTTTAAATAAATAAATCGTGTTTAATTAATCGAAATCTTATCGAATGGATATAATTTATGAGGAGGATGGTGAAAAAACCCCGAAGAGCAAAAAAATATATGTGAATAAACGAAACTATTTATGTTCCAAATATTGTCTTGAGATCAACTTACAACATTCTTCCATTCTTCCACAAAACTGTTTCAAACGACTCAAAAGCAGCCTTAATAATATTTTTTCTGAACAAATTCTACTTTTTTGCGTTCTTCAGCTTCTTGGTTTTGAAGTCTTTCTAGTTAAAGCAATAAGATGTTCATTTTCCCCATTTATTCCCATGAATTAAACCATGCTCCGTGATTTCGATAAACGGTATTATACACAACAAACCAAACTTTAAAACATGTTGCCACAGGCCAAAAAAACTGTTTTTTTACTACCTTTAGACGACAGTATACCCTAAAATATATTCAGAATTTTAACGACGTAAGTAAAGAAGCCATGTATACAAATTGCGACTTGCGACCCGTGTATTAGAAGGACCTACTGTCGAATTTGCCTTATCGCAAAAAATAAGAAGAAGACGAATAATGTGGGAATCTTAACGACGTAAGTGAAGAAAGCATGTAAACAAATATGCGCCCGCGGCACGGCGAATTGGACGAACGGACGAACGTACGGTCGAATTCACCGTAGCAGGCCTGGAGATTAGACGTGTTAAGTGTTACAAATATTTAAAATGTGTTTCCATGTCGCACTTCCGAAGTCATTAATTCATCGTCTAGAAAAATAAAATCTGGTGCTTACCGCTAACTTTATAGTTGAAAAACGGGTTATAAAGTTTTAAAATCGTTGTCCGTAAAATATATTAATGGTGAGGTATTGTTTTTATTAATCTAAAATACAAAGAACTTACGTCCCCAGGACCAGGTTTGAATAAAAAAGTTATTATAGTTACGAATTCGCCAGAAATGATTAAAATGTGGGTTTTGGTGAGCAAACAAAAATTATTAGGGTTGTGTACCACCTTAAAAGATGTACATAATGTATGCCCAACTTTATTCCATCAATAACTCAACATTGAGAGTTTGTTGGATACAACATACAACGTTTTTACTAGCAAGGGCTCAATTTTTCAACAAAAAATACTTATATTGTAAGAAATTTGATATAATTTTTGATGGGTCAGCGCTGTTTATAATAATAATTTAAAATATGCTTGTTTTTATTAATTTTTTTTGTGTTTAGTTCGTAGAAATGCATTTAATTTTTTTTAAATTTAATTAAAAATAAATTTAATAATAATAAGTTATTATCAAGTGCTGCAAGTATTTTAGTATGCATTTTTGTCACAACTATTTCGACTAACAAGGTCATTTTGTCATTCGACTTACAAGATCATCAAGTTTGAAAATGACCTAGTAAGTCGAAACAGCTGTAACAAAAATACATCCCTACCAAAATACTTGCAGAACCAGATAATAACCTATTATTATTAAATTTAAAAAAAAAGAGTTTTTGGCTAAAGTGGAAATAACCTACCTACATTGGTATACTCAGAAAAGCATTAGCAACAATGTAGACGCTATAATTGTTTTTAATCTTAGATTTTCAGCTCCAAAATTAATTTTCTTACAGACAAAGACATAACTCTTTCACATTATGCATTTACATTGAACAGTAGTTTTATAAATTAAAATTCAGTTTTGTTTCAGTGGATGGGACCTCCTGAAAACATTCCTTCTCTCTGGAGCTAAGGTCGTCAGTGACGCCAAACTCCCGGGACTAAAGGATGGGATCGTTTACGAAAACAGTGGTAAATATGGTGACCCGACAATTCGTCCGGCGACAATTCATCCGGTGACAGTTCATCCGGCGACAGTTCATCCTGCCGACAGTTCATCCTGCCGACAGCTCATCCTGCCGACAGTTCATCCGGCCGACAATTCACCCGGCGACAATATATCCGGCCTGCTCGTTAGAAGATTTTTTCTTCAAGTAAGTATGCAAAGAGGATATACGGCCGTTCAACCAAAATCGATATACTTATATCTGAAGGCATCTTGAGTGGAAATCCGCTGTAAAAATATTTTTACTAACAATAATTTCGACTCTCCGAAAAAGCATGCGTGAATAACAAAATACGACATACTTAAACGTGCAGTCGGCTTAGCAAAAAACCGTAAAGATTCCTACTTGCATATATTGCATATAATATAACTTTTTTTATCTGAAATGAACACAATCTTTTTAGGGTGAATTGACTAAATTGTTAGGTTAGGTTAGGTTAGGTTTCAGCGGATTTCCACTCAAGATGCCTTCAGATATAAGTATATAGATTTTGGTTGTACGGCCGTATATCCTCTTTGCATACTTACTTGAAGAAAAAATCTTCTAAATGATCAGGCCGGATGAATTGTCGCCGGATGAATTGTCGGCCGGATGAACTGTCACCGGATGAATTGTCGCAGGATGAACTGTCATGGAACCGTAAATATATATGAGCAATGTTGTATTAATTAACAGAATTTGCACGGTCTCCGAGATTATAAAACAATATCGTTTTTATCCTTAGCTGATTCATGTGGATAATATTTCTTTAAAGTACTTGGAATAATATTAATTTCTTGGATTACGTTTTTGAAGTGAAAACTTCTTAACACCACTGTGATCTGAAACTCGATGAAACGAAAAGAGACACGTACATCTATATGATTTAGCCTGCAAACAAAATAAGATAGAATAAACTAGTAAACTGCACACAATTTAATTTTTTATTTATTTATAAATAGCTGAGGTCCCCGAGAGCTTTACGCAGAGTTTTTTTTAATCAAACAAATATAGTTATTATATTCTTATTTTAAACGTCAAGTGTGCAAATTTTCAACAAGTAACAAAATTCTTATTTATTACAAAAGCCAAAAATTTGCATTTACTTAGTTTGTCTTGTATCACAATTCATATAGGGAATAGGCATAAAAATTGCTTGGCAAACGGAGTATAAATGGTCGATTTAAGTGCAAAAGTGGTAAAATTGTGAAACCACAAATTATCGCGTTTCATTCAAATTGGGGTATGGTATGATAAGATTTGGTGACAAAACACGGTTATTGCAATTTCAGATAACACTGAGCGATCAGTGGCAAAGAATTTGAACTCGTCACCTCTGGATTCGTGGCCAAGTACTGTAGTCACTCAACGACAGAGGCTATAATATAAAAACCTTTATTGGCATGAGCCAAATATGTTTGGGGGACACCGGTCTAGTTGGTATTAAAGGTTCAGGCCTTTTCGTCAGATTCAGGACTCAAGTTTTCAATCAGAAATAACTTTTCTTCAAACACAGCAAACTTATTTTGTGGCACCATTTTAATCCAAAATTAATAGATTTATAACTAAGTTTTAACCACGTTTACTGTTTATACGAAAACCGATATATTTCGTGAGTGACGCTCACTTCCTCAGGGTTTACTTAAAACTAATAACAACAGACGTAGACTTAATAGTCCAGTCAAGATGTACATCCGCACTTGCAAAAGGTCCCGTCATTCTGAATTTTTTATATGTTGTTAGGACCTAAACCAGTATTAAAAAAAAAAATTTGCAACTTCGAAAGTGGTGTGCGAACGGCGGTGGACCCAAAAAACCAGGAAATTTTCTAATTTTTTCAGTTTTTGCTCAATATCTCGGTGAAGGAAGGGTCTGACCGGTGTAATAAGTGCTCATATTTTGAAGAAGACCAAATTTCCTATACTTTGAGACGAAAGCAAGCTATATACAGCCATTGGTTTCCAAGATACAGTTCTTCGAAAATAGGCCATTTTTTCCAAAAAGTGAATTTTTTTCTAAATGGTCACTTATTTTGTAAAATAATTTCTAAAATACGCATCCCACGTCAAATATTAAATGAAATAAAGTTGTTGTAAATTTAATTAGCTTTTACGTGAAACTAAATTGATATCTGTAGACATAACGGTTCTCTCAAAAATGGCAGATAACCAAAAACAGTCATAAGTGGGTTTTGGGGGAAATGCAAATAAACTGTTCTCACGTCTCTCGGCAAACCTCACACTTCCCAGTATTGTTTTTTATAAGGTTGAAATAACTCCTGAGGAGCGAGACGAGACTGAAAAATTGCTGAGAGACACTGGAAGGTCTCTCATTATATCAGCAGAAGAAATTGATACCTACCAAATACTAAAGATAAAATTTAAAAGTGCCTTGGAGAAAATTGAAGCAAACGGTCCAACATCACAGTTGTGGGTCCAATACTTTCGTATGACCACTTTGATAAAACTATTTATCCAGGCAGAGCGTGTTGGTGATTGGAACCTTCATTTGTACACTGTCCACAAGATGCTCCATTTTTTCCACGCAGCTGGACATTTTTTGTATGCTAAGAGCGCGCACCTCTACCTTCAGGATATGATGGCTCTACAAGATCGGATGGAAAGTGAATACAAGGATCCTTCACCATTCGCCGGTCTGACAAGTTTTGGTCTGGGCTGTGGTCAGACCTAACAATTGAGCAGAAGCTGATGCGAATCATGAAAACCTACGGTGGGTTGACCCAAGGAAGGGGAATCTCCGACAGCGTTCTGGCAAGCTGGACAACAAGGATGGTGTTTGTGTTGAACATTTGTGAAGAACTGGAAAGTTTTTGCAGCATCTCATGTCCCACTGGAGAACAGGATGTAGACATGAGACCTTCTCGAATCATCCGAGATAAAAGTGATGTGGAAAAACTAAAAAACTGGTTTTGCTCTCCCCTTTCCATTTCCCAAAACTGACAGTTTGATTTCTATCAGTAGTGGTTTACTGGCGGGTCCTGAAATTAATTGCCACACAGTCCAGAGAGTTGGAACGGAGGAAGTGATGAAAATTGTGGGGCAAATGTACGACAAGGTAGTAATAAAACAAGGAAAAATAAAGTTACCCCGCTGGCATCGATCACCTCAACCGTTAAACTGCCGGACAAAAACAGAAGAGTGGCTGTGGAACCGCTCACAATTTTCCAGCTAGTGTGTATTACAAAGCAATCTGAACAGGATTTTCGGGATGACTTCAAGTATGAGTTGGCACCGTTCCCGATGTCTAACAAGGGATGTGCAAGGGCACAAAATCTACTTTGTACTTTGCCTTCACTCCTCTTTCCGGCCACACGCCAATAGATGCTAGCACTCACGTCATTTTGGATGGTGGCTACATCTTGCACAAGGTTGTGTGGCAGCGGAAGAGCACGGTTCGAGCACTTTTGCCGCGTTATACCACCTACGTCCGAAACCACTTTGAGAAGAACGTCTCCATCGTCTTTTACGGCTACCCCGAAGATGCTACCAAAAAAAACACCAAAACAGCGGAACTACTCCGGCGCTACACAGCTCATTCCAGCTACGAATTGACGTTCGATGAATCCACAGTAATTCAAATTGCTCAAGAGCATGTATTGGGCAATGAGAACAATAAGAGACGCCTTATCATAGTAGGAGAAGACGTCGACCTGCTCATTCTTCTCAATGGTTTAGGCGCTGAAGAGACAAACGTCTATCTTCAGAAGAGCACGAAGGGTGAAGCTGTTTGCTGTCACTACTCTACGACCTCCTACAACCACCAGGGCTCCCAGCGATTACCAGGAATTATTCACCCACGCGTTTACTGGGTGCGATACCACCTCAGCACCGTTTGGCCAAGGAAAGACCAAAATAACCACACTTATGAGCAAAAGTGAACCACTTGCTGAGCAAGTGGAGGTCTTCCTTCGGCCAGACTCCACCCCACAAGCCGTGAGTGAAGCAGGCATCAAGTGCTTTGTGGCTCTATATGGGGGTGACATCACGAGGGATACTCTGGATTTCCTGAGGTAAAAGACGTTTGTCACTTCAACAAGCATAAAGCTCGCCCGTTTGCCACCGACGGAAGATGCCGCAGGCCACCATGCGGCAAAGTGCTACCTCCAAGTGCAGAAATGGCAGGGAGTCAACTTGAATCCCACTGAATGGGGGTGGAAGCTGTCTTCTCAGGGACTCATCCCCATCCCCACCACGATGGATCCCGCACCTCCTGCCCTTCTGCGAAAAAAATCATTTAAATGCAAGAAAGGATGTTCCGGGAGTGCTCGTGAAGAAAGGCTGGGCTCCACTGCTCAGTCCTCTGTCAGTCATGCGGTGGCAAATTGTGCATTAACGTCCCGGATGTGGAGCTGAAATGCTCGGACGATGAAGATGACCCGACTACAGACTGGGCGCCTCTCCCAGCGTCCATCACAGATATTGAGACACCTTCTTCGTGCGAGCCTAAGCCCGGCCCATCTAAGATAAAAAGAAAGACATGATTTGGCAACCAATACACAATACCTACATGATTTATATTTGTTTTATTTTTTGTGTACACGTAATTTGTCCTTATAGTAGGTACCATGATGTTTGTACAAGCATTTTAGTATGTAGGTATATAAAACAATGTTTGAAGATGACGTTATTCTCGATAGATGAATTATCTTATCTTTTTTTATAAAAAATGTGTTAACAATAACAAACAAAAAAATTGTAACTATTTGATTAATAAAACCATAAAAAGACGTGAGAACAGTTTATTTGCATTTCCCCCCAAAACCCACTTATGACTTTTTTGTTTATCTGGCGTTCTTGAGAGAACCGTTAGGTCTACAGATATCAATCTAGTTTTAAATGAAAGCTAATTAAATTTACTACAACTTTATTTCATATAATATTTGAGGTGGGATGCGTTTTTTAGAAAATATTTTACGAAATAAGTGACCATTTCGAAAAAATTTCACTTTTTGGAAAAAATGGCCTATTTTCGAAGAACTGTATCATGGAAACCAATGGTTGTATATAGCTCACTTTGGTCTCAAATTGTAGCAAATTTAGTTTACTTTAAAAGTATTTTGGACAACTATACCAGTCAGACCCTTCCTTCACTGAGATATTGAGCAAAAACTGAAAAAAATCCGAAAATTTCCTGGTTTTTTGGGTCCACCGCCCCTCGCACATCACTTTCGAAGTTGCAAAAATTTTTTTTCAATACTGGTTTAGGTCCTAACAACATATAAAAAATTCAGAATGACGGGACTTTTTGCAAGAACAGCCCCCTTTTCATGTTTAACTTGACTGGACTATAACGGTGTCAATGAAAGATGGCAGTGAGAAGAGGGGTAATAGGGCATAATTTACAAAAGGAACAAGTTTAATAATGAGTAATATAAAAATATGTTTTGAGCACATAATATAATATTATCATTCGTATTTACGCTCTTTCAAATTTCTAAGTTTTCCAATATTGAAAACCAATACAATTACAGTGTATTCCACTATTGAAGTCAAAAGTGTGACTCGTCTCCAACAAATGATTGGCAAACTCCGAGAAACTATTATTGTCTAAACATCTCATATGTTCACGAAACATGTCGGTAATCAATTAATTTTAAAGAAATGTTTTTGTTTATTCGTCTCCAGTTAAACCAATGGTAAAAACTACTTTTCCATTTAAAAATCATGCATCAACCACACACCCATACAAACACGATACAGACCAAATGTTGTCTAAAATTTCAGAAATATTCTCGGCTAAAGTTTTTGTTTTCATTTTTTTTTATATTTAAATTACTACGCACCATGATGTACACTCAATAACTGGTGTACTGTCAATAGGATGCACTTAAATGTTGAAAAATGTTACATTTTAAACTTCACTAGAAATAGAATTTTAAAGGAGTTTTCTTATGTTATCAATAATATTAATCTCAAAAAAACGTCTTCAATTGGGGACGTATGAATCACTGTTGATTTTAAATTCATATTTGATGTAAATATTAACGACATTTAAGTGCAAATAATTAAAAAAATTATGGGATTTATTGACAGAATATGTAAACCTTTCAAAGATCCTTAATCAATTCCAACTCTTTGCAATGCTTTAATGAGAATTTGAATATGGTAGCACTATTTGGAATCCACATTACTGCAAATATGAAAACATTGTAGAATCAGTTCAAAATAAATACTAAGAATGTTATCCTTCAAATGTGGATTACATGACTATCTCAGATCATACGACGTGATTACTTCAAGATTGATACACTTAAAACTAGAAGGTAATTGATTTTCCAAGTTGTACAAAACGCAATTGTAAAATTATTAGTCGTTCCTAATATTTTCAAACAGAGACATAATACACCATTACTGTTTCAGAGTGCTTTGCAAAATTTTACCTGTTAAGGCAATACTATGGCACAAAATTATAATTCAGTATATATTTACCCAACAGCATAAAGAGAAATTAGAACATAAATACAGCACTAGATTCACGCGCAACGACGGGTTAAAAGTTCCGAAATTTAAGAGTGAATAACCAGCACATGACAACTTCGATTCCGACACTAGCGCTAACACATCAGGGCTCGCGAGCGGGCGTTTTCAGAACTAAATTTCGTTCCGCGGCAATCCGAGTTTTGAGGGTTTTGTTCACGCGAGCTAGGGCTACCCGCTACTATTACTACTTTATATTACTATTCTCGCTTCCAGAATTTTAATTAGTAGTAGTTATTTGTAATTTGTATACCGAAGTGCATAAACATAAATAGATACAAGTGAAATGCGTAAACACAGTAGGTATTAAGTAGATACCTACATGAATAAACAATTTGTTATATTCTTTTTAATATTTTGGTTTTTTGTTTTTTAATTGTATTTTACGGCCATTAGAGTGGAAGATACTCTCAGTATCGCCCTGGTGTAAGACCACCATTAAGAATTGAAACGTTGCTTGAAATGGCTTTAGCCGTGTTTATTGGCCAGATCTGAATAGCCAGGTACTTCCCCACCTTCCTCTTCCCTATATCCTTCCCCTCCCCACTACCTTCAGTCTTACAACATACCCCAAATTGGGGATGCAATAGTCCCACAGGCTCCAGACGAGAGCAGTTGGGACTCTTGTGCGGTATTCATGAAAAAAAACGAGTAATATTCAGATGGATTGTAAAAAATGTCGCATTTTGAAATATTTATTTGTGTGCATAATTAATAATAAGCACTTCAACAAACAGAATTAAAGCGCACAAACCCTTTCTTTCTTTGAGTGGCCTTGCAACGCATGCCGGGTACCCGCTGTGTATAATTTTATATAGTGCAGGCGCTTGCATTATAATTCCCGGGACTTGTGATGGAACCAGTTTAGTTGACCGCGAGGTTACAGTGCCCTTGAAACGCATGCCGGGTACCCGCTGTTTATAATTTATTTATTTATTTATGGACAAATAGTCCATTAACAATATAACAATAACACGAAAAACAAGCGTGCGTAAAGGCCCGACCCGCCGAGCAATCGATCACCGTTCGCATTGATTACCGTTCGCATGTCATTTTTCGTAACAATCACCACTTTTCGTAACCCATTCACCAGTTTACCCCCAAGTGTCGAGCGTGCGTAAAAAAGATTTACCCCAAAAATATTTTGGAGCAGTTGGGACTCTTGTGCGGTATTCACACAAGAATAATTTAAAATAAAAATAAAATATTCGAAATTATAAAAAAATTTGCATAAAAATATTCAATGAACATGAAAATTGCGTTCGGGCAACCCTGTAGATTTAACAAACATGAATCAAGGAATTCGTGTTTATTTCAAATTTCGTTTTCAAATTTCATTTCCAAATATTATTATTCAAAGCGTCGCGAAGACGTGCTCTCCTGGCCGCGTTTGGGCCCGTAATGCCGTAATGAAATCTGAAATTTGTGTTTACGGGCTGCGATAAAAATGGTGAAATGCGATGTTCAAAATTATTTAAAATTAAATACTTCCTGAAATTATTTTACGATCAAATTATTTATGATTTGTCAATAACGTCTTAGCAAAATAAGTATGTAAAAAAATCCGAAATATATTTGTTTGTAAGTGCACAAATAAATGCACCAACCGACCAATTTTCGTCAAGAAACACATGTCCGTATATATTTTTTAATAATTTTATTTAAACTAAAATTAAAATTCTGAAACATACGTTTACCAGATAATGTATTGATTTATTTTACTGCATGATTATATGATTTGAAATGGGTGTTGTATAATAAATGTACTTTTTTGAAAATTGAACAAATCTGCGAACGACCTATGGTATAACCTTATTATTCTAAAAATAAACATTTTTTCTCAAAATCTAAAACATACGTTTACTAGATAAAAGAACAATCTTTTGAAATCCATTTATAGTTTTATGTGGAAAAGAGTCAATACGTCTAACCACTGATTTAAAAATGACATATTTCTGGTTTCTCTGGTAATACACTCTTAATAATAAGTACGGAGAGAGAACGTTTGAATACAACACACCGAAAATATTTAATTTATAACCTGATACTATAAAGCATTGTAATTCTATGAACAAGGTTAAATATATATTGAAAAATTGGCTATCCGAAAAAAAATATTTATATTTAGATTGATTTGTATGAATAATGTTGAATTTGTAGATATAAGATGTAAAATTATAACATTTAAAATTTATGTGTAACTTAATTAGAAGCACCTGCTGACAAGCCAATTCAATTGGCTTAGCAGGACTTGTTTGTGATTTGTAATAACTAATAACTATTCTTACAATAATAAATAATAAAAAAAAAATTGATCTAATATGTTTACATAAAGTTATTCACGGCCATCTAGATACTACATTATGTCTTGGCAGTATTGAAATAAATGTTCCCAATTCCCATTGTTTAAGACGCCATAACATTTTTAAAATGAAAACATTTAAAAATAATATCGCATTCTTTAGCCCTCTGACCCAGATGTGTCGACTATATTTATTTATTTATTTATTAACAGAAACAAACAGTACATTATTTACATTGGTGAAAAAAGTTTACAGTTAATAAGTGTATTTCAAGTTAGGTACCTATGATATGTTTCATTGAAGTATCTTGTTTATATTAAATTTTTACCGGGTGATGTGCGTTGTGGGAGGGGGTGTGTGTGTGAGTATGTTTGTGGATGTGAGAAGTGGTGATGTATGTATGTATTTATGCGCCTTGAACAATTTACATTACTGACATGATGCTCTTTTTAAATTTGGGAAGTGAATCGGAGAAAATGTCGATATTAGAATTTAGACAAACATTATTTAACATATGAAGAGCACGGTTAATTGGCGAATTAGTTGCTGCATTTGTTTTATAATTAAGCGTGTGGAATAATTCTGTATGGCGTGTACGTCTTAAGGGTATGTTGAAATTAATTAGGGAAAGAAGTTCGGTACAGTTGATGTTATTATTTAAAATTCTGTGTATAAATGTTACATCAGCTATTGTTCTCCTTTGTTGCAAAGTTTGAAATGTGCATCCAAAGTTATTGTTGAATTTGAAGGCAAGATATTTTATAAATTTGTGTTGAATATTTTCTATGCTATCAATATACAGTTTGTACTGCGGGTTCCAAATTGGTGAGGCATATTCCAGTGTACTTCTGACTAATGCAAAATATAACATTACTACTGTACGCGGGTTACTGAATACTTTACTGACACGGAGAACAAAACCAAGCATTTTATATGACCTGTTAACGATTGAGTCGATATGCTTACTAAATATAAGTTTGCTATCAAGGTAAATGCCAAGATCTTTACATTCCTTTTTAGAGATGACCGGTTCACTGTGGAGTGAATAAGAGTACTCAATTATATGTTTATTTCTGGTGAATGTCATAGTGTGACATTTGGAAATATTGATATCTAAACAGTTAACTTTGCAATACTTGCAAAGCTTATCTAGGTCACTTTGTAACGCTTCACAGTCAGAAAGAGAATGCACCACTTTGAATATTTTCATGTCATCAGCGTAAAGCAAGTATTCGGAATTTTGAAAGCATGATCCAATGTCATTTATATAAATGTTGAACAAGAGCGGACCTAGGTGGGAACCTTGCGGGACACCAGATATTACCTCTATAGACTTTGAGAAGACGCCGTTGATTAATATTACCTGATTGCGATTACTAATGTAAGACTTAATCCATCTAAACAGGTCGCCATGTATACCAAGGAGGATGAGTTTTTTCAAAAGAATTGAGTGAATTACACGGTCAAAGGCTTTAGAGAAGTCTGTATACATAGTATCGACTTGCTCCTTATCGTCCATCTTGCTATGCAAGAAGTTAATGAAAAGGGCAAGGTTGGATGTTGTAGACCTACCTTTCATAAATCCGTGCTGATTCGGCGTAATGATTGTCGAAATAGTAGAGTACAATTGATCAAAAACAATTTTTTCAAGAACTTTACTTAGAATAGGAAGTTGGGAAATTGGACGGTAGTTTTTGACGTCATGTTTATCACCTGTCTTAAAGATTGGTGTGATAACGGCTGATTTCCATTTGAGAGGAAACGATCCTTCTGTCAGTGATTTTTTATAGATGGCGCAAACCGGAACACAGATTTATTTACTGCAGTTGCGTATAAAAATCCCGGGCAGCCTGTCTATTCCTGGTCCTTTGTTAATATCTATGCTTGAGAGATATTTTAAGGTGATTTCTTCATTTATTTTGATTGAAGATATTAATGTGTTGTTAAGAGGATCTACCGTATTATTAGCATCAGGAGTTGGAATTTCATTTGTAAAGACTGTTGAGAAGTAATCAGCAAAAAGGTTTGTAACTTCTTTGCTGTTGTGTGCCGCTGTGGAATGATATGTCATGTGTTCAGGTATAGTGGGAGATTTTCTTTGCGTCTTAACATAACACCATATTTTTTTAACATTATTTTGAATATTAGATTCCAATTGGGCAATATAGGCTTTATGAGTAAGATTAGAAATCTTCTTTTGTCTTTTGCGGAGTAATGCGAAAGATTGATAATCCAATGGATTCTTGTAGCGTTTCCAGGCACGAAAAAACTTTAATTTTTCTTTCGTTATATTAATTAAAGCCGCCGAATACCATGATGGAAATTTAGTTGATCTGGTTACTTTTTTTGGAACCATGTCATCTATTATGGCATCAATGATACTATAAAAATGGTGTACCGCAGTGTCAACGTCTTGCGCATTCAGTACAGAAGACCAATCACTATTTCTGAGAGCATCATTGACTACATCATAGTTAACTTTATTAAACAATTTGATTATCTGGGGTTTAAGAACGACAGCAGGGAGGGGAATATTAAGTTCAACTATAATAGATTTATGATGTGCATCTTCGATTACTAGTGGAGAGTCGGCAGCGGAGATGTTGACTGTAGTGTTACAAAACACGAGATCTAAAATTCGTCCGTGAGAATTATAAATTGCATTATACTGTGTTAAATTTGAGAACGAAAGGCAACTAAGGAGGGTAGAAGCGCAGAGATCAGTACTACGTGGCTGACACGTAGAGTTCCAGCTCATGTTTGGCATATTGTAATCGCCTAATATTAAAAAAATGTCATTTGGATATTCAGTAGTTAGATCAGATATGGCAGTTGTATGACTATTGATGATAGATAAACGCTGCGCATTAGATAACTTAGGACTAACCCCCGGTAAGTAAGAGCAACAAATATGAATGTTAGAAATATGATGTTTCGAATGTCTTAATAACAGTGAGATCCATATATCCTCTGCTTCTGAAGTCCATGATTTTCGTGATCGAACTTTAAAATCTTTTTTTATACCTATAGCAACGCCTCCCCCTTTAGTTTTACCCGTTAGAATAGTGTCTCTGTCATTTCTGTAAACGTTGTACCGGCAATCAAACAACTCATCATCGGATATGCTGTCAACTAACCACGTCTCGCTAATTAAGATTAAGTCAAATTCGTTAATCAGGACATTTTGATAGAATTCTTTGGTTTTGGATCGAAGGCCTCGTGCATTTTGATAAAAAATTACGATAGTGTCATGCATTGTGTAAATGAAAAAATTATTATCCTATTACGATTTGAAATAAATATAATAATTATTAAAAATAAAGCATTAGTCGAAATGAGGCTACTAATATGATAATAATTAATCAGCAGCCCAAAGTCCACTGGGGTGAGCATATTTGTCAATCTGCGCAGAAATGAATGAATGTTTTTGTGATGTATTGATTGAGAAGTTGAGTCATGTGTGTGTAAAGTTGAGTGGAAAAATGGTACAGGTAGAAAATCTAAAATAAAATATAATATAAATTTAAGAAAAATTATTATGTTAAATTGTTTAGAAGGGTTTGACCAGATACAAGTATAACAGGAGAGGTGATATTTTTTCTTAAATAAATTTTCGAGTTTCTCACCCATAAAAAATCATAATTATTAACATTTTTGAATTCTTTGGCTGATCTCAACAAGGATTTATTTTTTCTTGTAAGGTGGTCATTGACATAAATTTTACCTCCTGCAACACCTAAACTCTTATTGTCAACCCCCTTCTTCTTTTTAATAGCCGCTATCAATTCATCCTTCTTCCTTCTGTTGACGAATTTAGCCACCACGTTCCGAGGGTGGGCGTCACGGTGAGCTGCTGCTAGTCCCTCTTGAGGATGTCGGCGTGGTTTGGCTCTAGTGATAAATTCAATATCCTCTTCCTTAATTGTTAGTCCGACATTTGACGCAATTTTAGTTAGACTGGAAACTAGGTTTTCGTCTTGCTTTTCAGTCAGACCGAAGATTTCTATGTTATTGATGAGCAACTGTTGTTCTCTATCGTTGTTTGTTTTGTCCAAATATGTAACAATCTTTTTTAATTCAATTACTTCGGCTTCAAGTTTGTCCATTTTTTTTAGTTTTTCTTCTAATACCAGAATTTTATTGGTGTAGTCTTCAATTGTGCTATTATTGTGGACGATTGTTTGTTCAAAAGAAACCAGTTTTGAATTCATTGAGTGCAGTTGTGAGGAGAGTTTCTTTATTTCACTGAGAAGAATTGTTGAGTCATTAGAGTTGAGATTGCTGGAGAGTGGTGATTCTCCTGTTTTACATTTAGCACACATCCATGACTCCTTGTTCTCATCAGACATCTTCTTAAAAGCTGCGGAGGTAATTTTGGCACAGCTGAGATGCATTTGGTTTTTGCAATTTATACACTTCATACAGTCAGCCGTTTGCACTGTCTTGCTACATTGGTTGCAGGTAGAATTCATGGTGGGTAACAATAAATATTATCTGCGATGATAATTAAATTCTTCAATTTTAATTTCTACAATGTCCTGTCACTTGATTTCACCAAATTCAATGTTCAGTACACAGAATTACTATTGAGGTAATTGTTTTGACACAATATATCACTTAGAAGTACAGATTTATATTTTTAAATTTGCTAAGAACTTTGACACTTTAACAAATGATGTTGTCACACCGGTAGTTGTTGTGAGTATATAACAAGATAGAGTGTGCTGAAGTAGATATTTTCTTTGCTAATTTGAACGGATTAAAAAAAAAAGTTCTAGCGCTCTTAAAACATACTGACTAATTATTTTGTGCGAATTGTCTCTCTATGCCTCGCGAATTTCATATGTCTCTTACGACTCATTGTAATGTGTTACCTGATTGAGCTTGTGTATAATTCTGTATTTTTATTTGTGATGTTTTTTTTTCTAATTGTAAGTATCTGTATTTAATTGTATATAATTGTAGATTTTTATAAGTGTGTAATAACTGAGTTTTATAACTGGAATCTCACGAAAGTGCGAACATATGTACAACCCAGTATAAATAAATAAATAAATTTTATATTTTTATATCCAAACCTAGATCGTAGTAACCACATTCAGCACTGACTAGATAAACTGGCCACCTCACAAGGTCCATCGGAGTACTGCCCGGGTTTGGGTCTGGGTGATTCAAGTATATCTCTGAACTTGGAACTTCTGCAAAGTAATTAGAACAAGAAGAGTGAGGTAAACAATAGGTAACGAACGCTTATGGTCGAAATGTAGAAATTTTAAAAATTGTATTTAAAAAATCGATAAAAAATAACTCTGAATAAATAAACATTAAATAAATTCTAAGCAATTTGAATGTTTTTTTTTTAATTCTCAAACAACTTGAACTTTGTAATTTAAGCAACATTTTTTTTATTCAAATTGGTCGTTAAATAAAATAAAAGCATAAAGATATTTTCAATAGGGTAGGGTCTTCAAAGCTATTTTTATGGCCTGATGATAAACCCAGAATCTAGAATGAAAAATATTTTTAACATCCTTCGAAAAGAAAATTATCGTAGGTCACACGCGTAGGTCTTTCAGAGAAACTTTATAAAGATCACCTTATACGAGTACTTTACTATTTTTTTAAATTTCTAATCAGAATAAATAACTACTGATGGGAAGGTTTTTTTTAACTATATTCAAACAGCAGTACGTTGAAAAAAAACGTATCTTCATTTTTCATGTTTTGAGAAAACGAGGTCTGACGATTATTCGACGAATTTTCGTTAAAGTCCAAAATCGAATAGGTGCAATGTGCTTTTGCCTAATTTTTTTTTTAAATATGTTTTACTGGTACTTTAAAAATATATAAAATTTATAATAACTACAAAAAACCATGCTTTACAATCATAGTAAAATTAGATAAATGCAGACGAGATCTTTTTATACAAAGTTGGTAAATTCGCAGATATTTCTGATCTTTTTACTCAAGTACGTGATTGAATACGCGTTGATATATTATTTATAAAATTGATTCAAAATGTGCAGCCCCACACTTGTAGATAAATGACGCCAGTCATGACATTCTGGCAACATTTTTTTAGGTACTCATTTATTTATTTATAAAATACATGATAATATTCATTAAAACATTAACATATATTATATATAGCATAGATCTACTACTTCAAGAATTTTCAAATACAATTAATAATGATCTTAATAAAAGGAAACGTGTACTCGTATTATTTATTGATAATTCAAAGGCCTTTGATACAATTTATCATGATAAATTACTAGAAACTCTTGAAGCAATTGGAATAACAGGAAACCTACACAAATTATTTGTTAATTACTTTGAAAATAGAAAGATTTGTGTAAAAAATTTAGATCATTACAGCGAAAAAAAGAACGTTTTCGCAGGTGTCCCACAAGGGTCCATACTAGGCCCTACCTTGTATATATATATATATATATATATATATATATATATATTTTTTTTTTTTTTAGCGACTATATAAAATAATTGTTACATACAAGATATAATGGTGAAATTAAGTATAAATTATTGTATTTCTTAGTCCTCCTCACTAGGGGGTCCTGTGCCGAGGCGGACTAAAGTTATTTAAATATGGTTTATTTGTCTTCTATGTCGTTTTTAATGTCTATATATGTAATATAACATTATGTTTATGCGGACGACACTGCATTAGTTATTACACATGAATGAGGATTTATTAATTGCAAGTACTTTACTGCAAATAGACTTTGTCACTCTTGAAAAATGGTCACATGATGCAGGTTTAATAATCAATGCTAAAAAACGAAGCTTATGCACATCAGATCTCCTCATTCCAATATCACCATAACTCCTAAAATTGTTTCTCATGATTTTAATTGCATCCATAATTCTGTAATACAACCATGCTCATGTAAAATTTTTGAACTAGTTTCTACATACGTATATATATCTAGGCTTAACAATTGATTATTATTGAAAAAAACTGAATACGAACAAAGACACGAATATACCAAAATCGTTACTATACAACTCTGTACATTTATTATCTGTTCGTGCTATATTGTGGCTTAAAATTACGAGTCAGCATACATCTCAATCCGAATATAATAAACTAGTGGTTCATGTTTATAATACAAGACTAACTGCAAACGATGGACTTGTAATTCCCAGATACCTAAATAAATACGGTCAAAGAACTCTAGAATACCTTGTTCCAAAAATTTACAACTTGTTACCCAACACAATAAAAAGCTGTGAAATGAGTTTCAGAAGGAAACGTATGCTAAAGAAATGGTTAAGTGAAAGAATTTTTTTGTACTAATCTTTGTTTTTCAGCATTTTCGTTTTAATGTTTTTTCCATTATTATTATCTCTTTTCTTTTATTTTTCTTTCTTTCTATCATTTTCTCTGTTCTGTGTTTCCTTTAGATTTTATTAACAATTTTTTTTTTCCAAAATATATATTTTTTATGTATAATGTAATAATGTGTATATTTTATGTACCTGTCTCAATTTAAAAAAAAAGTAAATGTCAAAAGAACCCGTTGACAAACTGATATCAATCAGTTTAACGGGACTTAATTTAAAAAATGTAACTAACTAACAAACTAACCATCACGCCGTTTCGCCGCAGGGGTAGGCAGAGAGGACGGACCGCCACACAACTCGATCTTGGCACACACTCTTTGCATCGTTCACATTCATACATCGTCTCATACATGCTCTTCTATTATTCCGACTCTTCACATGGCCCAACTCAAGTATCTTATTCACTTGGTCGTGCCATGTCTTCCTTGGGCGTCCCCGACTTCTTCTACCATTCACATTTGCATCATACATTCTCCTTTCACTCTTTTCCTCGTTTATTCGCTCTACATGCCCAAACGATCGGAGAGTCCCTTTCTTAATCTTACATGTCACGCTTACATCAGTCTTGCATTCTTTGCGGATATCCATATTTCTCTCACGATCTTACATGGTTTTACCACACAATCGCCTCAGGGATCTCATTTCTACAGCATTCAGTCTACTTTCATCCTTCCTCTGCCAGTTCCATGCCTCACTGCCATACATCAGGGTAGGTACCAGCACATTATGGACGGCTAGTTTCGCGTCTTTGGACAGTTTTTTATTACCTCCAACGGCATTCACCCTTCTTTTCATATCTCTACCAGCCTTTCCATCTTTCCCAGCCTTCCCATCTTTGAAGGAGGTCAAAAGATCCCGGAGTGGACCAGAGAACGGAAGCATGAAAGTGATTAAATCGAAAGATGGACAAATGTTGACGAATGAGTATGAAATTAAAGAGAGATGGATGAAATATTTCGAGGAAGTCTTCGAAAGTAACCCGAGTGGTTGTGATCCCAGCGGTGAATCGGTTATGAACGATGATGGAGTGAATGTTACCAAAATCAGTATGGATTAAATAAAAAGATCAGTTAAATGCATGAAAAATGGCAAGGCTGTGGGATTAATAAACGAATTTATTAATAAAAAATAAAAAAATGTAAATAAATCACCATAAGAGGCGGCCAATGCCATATGTTTCACGGTGACCTATGGAATTTTATTTTATTTTATTTATTAACAGAAACAAACAGTACATTATTTACATTGGTGAAAAAAGTTTACAGTTAATAAGTATATTTCAAGTTAGGTACCTATGATATGTTTCATTGAAGTATCTTGTTTATATTAAATTTTTACCTGGTGATGTGCGTTGTGGGAGGGTGTGTGTGTGTGTGTATGTGTGTGTGTGTATGTGTGTAAGTATGCGCATTAAACTATATGATTGACATGATGTTCTTTTTAAATTTGGGCAGTGAATCGGAGAAAATGTCGATGTTATAATTTTGATTAATATTATTGAATACATGAAGAGCACGATTGATTGGCGAATTAGTTGCTGCATTAGTCTTGTAATTAAGCGTGTGGAATAGTTCTGTATGGCGTGTACGTCTTAATTTTATGTTAAAATTAATTAGGGAAAGTAGTTCGGTACAATCGATCTTATTATTTAAAATTTTGTGTATAAATGTCAAATCAGCAATTACTCGTCTTTGTTGTAAAGTTTGAAATGTGCGTTCATATTGTTGAATTTAAGATATTTTATAAATTTGTTTTGAATATGTTCTATGCTATCTATGTATAATTTGTATTGCGGGTTCCAAATTGGCGAGGCATATTCCAGTACTTCTGACTAATGAAAAATATAACATAACTACAGTGCGCGGGTTACTGAACACTTTACTTATACGAAGAACAAAACCAAGCATTTTATATGACCTGTGAACGATTGAGTCGATGTGAATATTAAAAATAAGTTTGCTATCAAGGTAAACACCAAGGTCTTTACATTCCGTTTTAAAGATGACAGGTTCATTGTTGAGTGAATAAGAGTACTTAATTACATATGTAGCCGACGTGTTCACACCCTCGAAATATTTTTCATCAAAGCTCATCGCTTGGCTCGGTCCTCTACAGTTTTGTGATCATTTTTGGGAATCAGGAAAAAATGGCCTGCCCTCACAATACTGGAGTACCGTGCCGCCGGCGACGCTTTGATGGAAAATATTTGTTCTAGTTAGAAAATGTCATTTTTATCAATTACTTATTATTTTCTTATTGGATTTCAAATATTTAAGTTTTTTATTTCTTATGTACATCTCCCCGGTGCGATCAATAAATAATACTTTGAAAAATCGCTACTGGGGAGGTTGTAAACTCATTTTAAATATGTTTTATTTTTGTACTTATTTTTAAATGTTTATATCTTAATTATTATACACACGGGCCTTGTAGGACAAATGAAATAATCAGTTTTCATTTGAAATCCTACAAGGTCTCGAGTAAAGCCAAGATTTATCACACAACATATTGGGAGGCAAAAATAAAGTCATTTTTGCCTACCAAAAAACACTTAGAAAATTTCGAAGGTGTAAATTTTATGTTTTTCCAAATAACAAAACCTGCGGGCCTTGTAGGACAATGAAACAATCAGTTTTCATTCTTGATCCTACAAGGCCTCCAGTCAAACTGAGACTTTGCTCTCAAAATACTTAGAGCCAAAATTAGAGCTCAATTTGCCATGTCAAAAAGACTTAGAAAATTTCGGTCATGACATTTTTACATTTTTACCTCTACAAAATTCTAGGGTCCCTGTGAGATGGTGAAATAAACAGATTTCGTTAACTTATCTCACAGGGAACCTAGGAAAAATAATTATAACTTGATAAATCGTAAAACATTTTCATAAAAATCAAAAATTCTTAAAATCACGGTAAATTCACCAAACTAAAATTCTTGTCATAAATCTTGGCTTTATGTATATGTTTTTTCTATTTAATGTGTATTTTTGTTTTAAATAAAGGCTACAAAATCCGTAAAAGTTGCCAAATTTAAACGAGCACTTTTACGGATTAAACCGGCAAAATAGAAACTGAGCAGTTTCTTGCCCTTTATAAAGGAAAGTGCCTGGGTTCCGTTTTCCCCCTCCACTTTCCATGAGCCACCTACCGATTGGTATAAATACGACAAATTTTTCAATAATAAATCAGTTCAACGTTTTCTTTAAATCTTCGTGTTTTACTCCTTCCTCTGGAAGAAACCTCTCTCCGACCTGCCTCCTGCTGAAGCTCTGCCTGAACACAAGTCTGGTGCCTACCTCCTCAAGACTAGCCGGCCCAACTACTGGACACCGCAAGGCGCCAGGCTCAGGCAGAGACCAAGGACATCCAGGGCTACCACTCACCAGCTCTGGGTGCAGGGAGGCAGATCAAGGGTTACCACCCTCCAGTACAGCAGGGCTGTCACCTTCAAGGAAGGCCAGCCAGTACTGCATTTCAAAACAATATTACAATAGTCGACATCCACGTGCACAGCCACCGGTGCCCTTTTCTACAGTCTTGTAGCACACGTCTGTTACAAGTGGTCCTTCGAGCCGGATCAGCTGCACCAGGATGTCACCACCAACTCTAAGATCAAAGAGGACGGCTCAGGACGATGAGTCGCCTCCACCCCCGCCTGCTGAGCTACCAACTGCCCAGGAAGCCGAGCCTAGGGCCGTGGCCACACATGACGTCACGCCCCTACCAACGCCCAGCTCCACACCGGCAGGCTCTGCAGACGAAAGCGAAGAATCACCGGCCTCTACATCTACTGAGGACACGGTGCGCCTGCTGCGCCGACAACTGCGCAGTCAGAAGAAACAGATTGACCGGCTGATGACAGCCCTTCAATCACAACTCGGTGCGACAGGGCCTGCACACCTCAACGGGGCAGGGCCGCCACCAACCGGTGCGACAGGGCCTGCACACCTCAACGGGGCAGGGCCGCCACCAACCAGTGCGACAGGGCCTGCACACCTCAATGGAACAGGGCCGGCACAACCCGATGCGACAGGGCCTGCACAACCCAGTGGGACAGGGCCTGCACCACACAACGCAACAGGGCCTGCACAACCCAGCGGGGCAGGGCCTGCACAGTGGCATGCATCAGCGGCGCAACCAGGACCAAGGGGTCCGACGCCACCGCCCCTCTACCACCATGGGGGCCCAACTTGGATGCAGCCTGGTCCTTCAGCTGAACCTGAGCCTCTGCAAGCATCATCGGCGCAACCTGGACCAAGGGGTCAAGGGGTGCCACTGCCCTCTCACAACCATGGGGGCCAAACCTGGATGCAGCCTGGTCCTTCTGCGGGACCCGAGCCTCAGCAAGCATCATCGGCGCAACCTGGACCAAGGGGTCAAGGGGTGCCACTGCCCTCTCACTACCATGGGGGCCAAACCTGGATGCAGCCTGGTCCTTCTGCGGGACCCGAGCCTCAGCAAGCATCATCGGCGCAACCTGGACCAAGGGGTCAAGGGGTGCCACTGCCCTCTCACAACCATGGGGGCCAAACCTGGATGCAGCCTGGTCCTTCTGCGGGACCCGAGCCTCAGCATGCCTCATCGGCGCAACCTGGACCAAGGGGTCAAGGGGTGCCACTGCCCTCTCACTACCATGGGGGCCAAACCTGGATGCAGCCTGGTCCTTCTGCGGGACCCGAGCCTCAGCATGCCTCATCGGCGCAACCTGGACCAAGGGGTCAAGGGGTGCCACTGCCCTCTCACTACCATGGGGGCCAAACCTGGATGCAGCCTGGTCCTTCTGCGGGACCCGAGCCTCAGCATGCATCATCGGCGCAACCTGGACCAAGGGGTCAAGGGGTGCCACTGCCCTCTCAACACAATGGGGACCCAGCTTGGATGCAGCCCGGACCTTCTGAACCTGTGCTGCCCTTACCGCTGCTCCATCAGAGGCAGCAAGATGACCAGTTGCCATCCGCTGCCAGTCCGAGCTCCGGCCTGCCGATGTTTCCGCCACAACCAAGTGCGGACGAGACAGCCCAACATACAAGAGCTTGGATTCAACAGGCGGACAACCCGATGGCCCAGCTAACCTCAGCTCTCACCGAGGCAATCAGAGCTTCAAGGGCTCAGGACAGCCCCCGTCCCACAATCGAGGACGATCCCCGGATGGCTGCACTCATTGCCAGGCAGTCAATGGCCAAGGACCTGCCCCCTTTCTCGGGTGACCCGCTGGAGTGGCCTGCCTGGAAGGCCCAGTTCACCCAGTCGACCTCAACCTGCCGGATGACCCCAAGCGAGAACCTCATCCGACTGCAGCGGGCCCTCAAAGGGAAGGCCCGGGAAGCCGTGGGTCCCCTACTTATGGACCCCACTCAGGTGTCGGAGATACTGGCCGTGCTGGAGCAGCGCTACGGAGGGACAACTTCGCTGGCTGCCCTGATGCTGGACAAGGTCAAGAGGCTCCCCCATTTGACGGCAGAGGCATCGCTGGAAGACATTGCGGACTTTTCTGGAACTGTTCAGAACCTGGTGGCTTCACTCCGATCATTGAACAATGATGGCTACCTCACCAACCCGGCGCTCCTCAGCGACATCGCGGGGAAGATGCCGTGCACGATGCGGCTGGCGTGGCTGATGGAAGTGCGGTTCTACGAAGCACCTGCCACTATCTGCCAGTTTGCCGCCTTCCTGAAGACCGTCGCGAACGCCATCGCCAAGTCGGGTATGGTCGACCCCGCGAGGTCTAGACCACGTCGCGAGCAATCGTTTGCTACCAGTGAACAGTTCGGGCCACAAAACAACGAAAGTTCGCGAAAAGTACCGCTCGAAAATCCGCGCAAGTCACCACAATATGACTCGAAAAAAGTACGAAACAACGAAAGTTCGCGAAAAGTACCGCTCGAAAATCCGCGAAAGTCACCACAAAATGACAGTGCTCGAAACCGCAGTGACAATGTGACACCCCACCCCAGTGACTTTGACAATCGTGACGGGTGCATAGAGTGCGGGGAAAAGGGTCACTTGCTCCGTGACTGTCGTGATTTTGCCGCGAAAGACGTAAAACTACGTTTCGAAACGGTAAAAAGTGCCGGATTGTGCCGTGTGTGTTTGGAAAGCAAACACTCAATGAAAGTATGCCAATTCCGGAACTGGTGCGGTATCAGTGAGTGTCGCTCCCCGCACCATAAGTTGCTCCACGATCCAACGTTCGGGAGGACCACCACCACAGCTGAGATCCACCACATGTGACGCCAAGCCGACGGCGCCATGCTGAAAGTAGTGCCAGTAATTTTGACGGGCCCCACGCAGCAGATATCCGCATTCGCGCTGCTGGACGAGGGATCGACCATCACACTCATTGACGCCGCTACAGCAGAACAAATTGGCGCTACCGGACCCGTCCATGGACTACGGCTGCATGGAGCCAAAGGCATGTGCTCCTCAAACAACTTATCTCGCCGCGTGCAAATCACACTGCGTGGCGCCGGGATAAGTACCAGTTACAAAATCAAGGCAAACACAGTGAAGGACCTCCGTCTCCCAGAACAAAGGATTCATGGCAGATATGTCACCCCTACACTTCTCATCGGGCAGGACAATGCAAACCTCATTGTCTCGAGAGAAATGCATGAGGCCCGTGACTGTACGCGAATACTATCACGGACCGCCCTGGGGTGGACCACCCATGGAGGAGGGACTGCCGCCTGTAAAGACCCCGTCACTACTCTCGCCCTGCACGCCGAGAGCCACAACGATGACAACTCCCTAGAAGTGAGGGCCCAATATATCGGGCTCACTTCAACCATGGCGGACGCACTACCTGAGATCAGCCGATGCTCTTCTTGGCGCCGCCCAATCAGCACCACCGCCTGGGTCCACCGCTTCACAAACCGAGGCCGGGAGGGACTCCACACACTACCAGGCAAAAACCTACGGCTCGAAGAGACCCGTCAAGCGGAGACCCAGTGGGTCAAAGCAGCCCAAGAAGACGCATTCGGACTCAAAGTGAATGCTCTTCACCAGGGATCACCAAAAGCAGCAGCAGCAGCTCCTGCCCAACCTTGTGCACTCCTGAAGTCTACCGGCACCTCAGATCCGGGCCAAGAGGCAGCTTGGCGACTCCAAGGATTTCCAGAACGGACACAAGGTGGTCTTTCCGGCCCCGTACCGCCCTTGCCTCTGTATATTACAAGGCAACAAGAAGCCGTACGAGAGATGCCTGCTGGACCTGTGCCTCTGGTAAACCAGAGGTACGCATCACCGGCGCAGCCTCCACACTCTGATGGGGCCCCCGCATGGATACAACCTGGACCTTCCGGCCCCGTACCGCCCTTGCCTCTGTATATTACAAGGCAACGAGAAGCCGTACGAGAGATGCCCGTCGGACCTGTGCCTCTGGAAAACCAGAAGTACGCATCACCAGAAGCCGCAACTGCAGCGCCTTTCAAACCTGATGCAATCCTGGAGTCAACTGGCCACACAGATCCGGGCCAAGAAGAAGCTTGGCGACTCCAGGGAAGATGGATGCAGCATGGACCTTCCGGCCCCGTACCGCCCTTGCCTCTGTATATTACAAGGCAACGAGAAGCCGTACGAGAGATGCCCGCTGGACCTGTGCCTCTGGTAAACCAGAGGTACGCATCACCGGCGCAGCCAGGGCCTGGAGGCCCCGCGCCGCAGCCCCCTCATTACAATGGGAGCTTTGGATGGCTGCAACCTGGACCTTCCGGCCCCGTACCGCCCTTGCCTCTGTATATTACAAGGCAACGTGAATCCGTACGTGAGATGCCCGCTGGACCTGTGCCTCCGATAAACCAAAGGCACCCCTCACTGGCGCAACCAGGGCCTGGAGGCCCCGCGCCGCAGCCCCCTCACTCTGATGGGGGCCCCGGATGGATGCCGCCTGGACCTTCTGGCCCCGGGCCACCCTCACCCCTGCTCCACCTGACAGCCAGCTCTGCACAGCTAGCCGATCAACCGAGAGCACCTGCTGGATCCGTACCACTGCGCGAACAGAGGTACCAAACGCCGGCCCAGAGGGATGACCAACCTCATCCCGCAGTGCAGACGAGCCCGCCCTGCCCCAGCAGTGCCACTGTCAAAGAAGTGGCGCTTCTCACACGGGGGGAGTCAGTGAACCCCATTAAAAATGACAATCTGCTGGTTGTCATGGACCCCGTGATGTCCCACATCAGCCGGACACGCGACCGAGTCTTTGACGCCACTCCTGCTGAAGACGGCCAAGTGTGGACCGCCAGGACCCAGACGAGAACCAGAGTCTACGTTCGACCTGCCGAGAACCAGAGTCTACGTGAGACCTGCCGTGAAGCTCGCTGTGATCCTGCCAGCCCCGCCTACGGATGCAGCTTCACCTACTCGTCCTTCGAAAACACGTCGAGATGATTAGTGTGACATCGCCACACGGGGGGAGTGTAGCCGACGTGTTCACACCCTCGAAATATTTTTCATCAAAGCTCATCGCTTGGCTCGGTCCTCTACAGTTTTGTGATCATTTTTGGGAATCAGGAAAAAATGGCCTGCCCTCACAATACTGGAGTACCGTGCCGCCGGCGACGCTTTGATGGAAAATATTTGTTCTAGTTAGAAAATGTCATTTTTATCAATTACTTATTATTTTCTTATTGGATTTCAAATATTTAAGTTTTTTATTTCTTATGTACATCTCCCCGGTGCGATCAATAAATAATACTTTGAAAAATCGCTACTGGGGAGGTTGTAAACTCATTTTAAATATGTTTTATTTTTGTACTTATTTTTAAATGTTTATATCTTAATTATTATACACACGGGCCTTGTAGGACAAATGAAATAATCAGTTTTCATTTGAAATCCTACAAGGTCTCGAGTAAAGCCAAGATTTATCACACAACATATTGGGAGGCAAAAATAAAGTCATTTTTGCCTACCAAAAAACACTTAGAAAATTTCGAAGGTGTAAATTTTATGTTTTTCCAAATAACAAAACCTGCGGGCCTTGTAGGACAATGAAACAATCAGTTTTCATTCTTGATCCTACAAGGCCTCCAGTCAAACTGAGACTTTGCTCTCAAAATACTTAGAGCCAAAATTAGAGCTCAATTTGCCATGTCAAAAAGACTTAGAAAATTTCGGTCATGACATTTTTACATTTTTACCTCTACAAAATTCTAGGGTCCCTGTGAGATGGTGAAATAAACAGATTTCGTTAACTTATCTCACAGGGAACCTAGGAAAAATAATTATAACTTGATAAATCGTAAAACATTTTCATAAAAATCAAAAATTCTTAAAATCACGGTAAATTCACCAAACTAAAATTCTTGTCATAAATCTTGGCTTTATGTATATGTTTTTTCTATTTAATGTGTATTTTTGTTTTAAATAAAGGCTACAAAATCCGTAAAAGTTGCCAAATTTAAACGAGCACTTTTACGGATTAAACCGGCAAAATAGAAACTGAGCAGTTTCTTGCCCTTTATAAAGGAAAGTGCCTGGGTTCCGTTTTCCCCCTCCACTTTCCATGAGCCACCTACCGATTGGTATAAATACGACAAATTTTTCAATAATAAATCAGTTCAACGTTTTCTTTAAATCTTCGTGTTTTACTCCTTCCTCTGGAAGAAACCTCTCTCCGACCTGCCTCCTGCTGAAGCTCTGCCTGAACACAAGTCTGGTGCCTACCTCCTCAAGACTAGCCGGCCCAACTACTGGACACCGCAAGGCGCCAGGCTCAGGCAGAGACCAAGGACATCCAGGGCTACCACTCACCAGCTCTGGGTGCAGGGAGGCAGATCAAGGGTTACCACCCTCCAGTACAGCAGGGCTGTCACCTTCAAGGAAGGCCAGCCAGTACTGCATTTCAAAACAATATTACAATAGTCGACATCCACGTGCACAGCCACCGGTGCCCTTTTCTACAGTCTTGTAGCACACGTCTGTTACAACATATTTATTTCTGGTGAATGTCATAGTATGACATTTGGAAACATTGATATCTAAACAGTTAACTTTACAATACTTGCAATGCCTATCTAGGTCACTTTGTAACGCTTCACAGTCAGAGAGAGAATGCACAACTTTGAATATTTTCATGTCATCAGCGTAAAGCAAAAATTCGGAATTTTGAAAGCATAATCCAATGTCGTTTATATAAATGTTGAAGAATAGCGGACCTAGGTGGGAACCTTGCGGGACACCAGATATTACAGACTTTGAGTAAACACCGTTTATTAATATTACCTGATTGCGATTACTAATGTGGGACTTAATCCATCTAAATAGGTCGCCATGTATACCAAGTAGGATGAGTTTCTTCAAAAGAATTGAGTGAATTACGCGGTCAAAGGCTTTAGAGAAGTCTGTATACATAGTATCAACTTGCTCCTTATCGTCCATCTTGCTATGCAAGAAGTTAATGAAAAGGGCGAGGTAGGATGTTCTAGACCTACCTTTCATAAATCCGCGGTGATTCGGCGTAATGTTTGTCGAAATAGACGAGTACAATTCATCAAAGACGATTTTTTCAAGAACTTTGCTTAAAATAGGTAGTTATGAAATTGGTCGGTAGTTTTCAACGTCATGTTTATCACCAGTCTTAAAAATTGGTGTGATAACAGCTGATTTCCACTTGACAGGAAACGATCCTTCCGTTAGTGACTTTTTATAAATGGCGCAAACCGGAAGACAGATATATTTACTACAGTTACGTATAAAAATTCCAGGCAGCCTGTCTATTCCTGGTCCTTTATTAATATCTATGTTTGATAGGTATTTTAAGGTGATTTCTTCGTTTACTCTGATTGAGGATATTAATGTGTTGTTAAGAGGATCTTCCTTATAATCAGCATCATGAGTTGGAATTTCATTTGTAAAGACCGTTGAGAAGTAATCAGCAAAAAGGTCTGTAACTTCTTTGCTGTCGTGTGCTGTTGTGGAATGATACGTCATGTGTTCTGGTATAGTGGGAGATTTTCTTTGTGTCTTAACATAACACCATATTTTTTTAACATTATGTTGTATGTCGGATTCCAATATAGCAATGTAGGTTTTATGAGCAAGACTAGAAATCTTCTTTTCTCTTTTGCGGAGTAATGCAAAAGATAGATAATCCAATGGATTCTTATAGCGTTTCCAGGCACGAAAAAACTTTAATTTTTCTTTTGTTATATTAATTAAAGCAGCCGAATAGCAAGATAGAAATTTTGTTGAATTGGTTACTTTCTTTGGAACCAGATCATCTATTATGGCATCAATGATTCTATAAAAATGGTGTACCGCAGTGTCAACATCTTGCGCATTTAATACAGAAGACCAATCACTATTTCTAAGAGCATCATTAATTAGTACATAGTTAGCTTTTGTTATGAAGTACTTTCTTGAATCTTTACTTCCAACCCCTGAGCGATGATTTGCGCTAGGCACTAAATTCAGTAATATTTTTTGTAATGTTTGCCACACCGACGTTGCCTGGATTGGCCCCGAATTCGGTGAGGGAGGGGCGAGGCAAGCGCCACAGGGCTGCAGGCGCCTCTCCAGCCTTCTTCTGGCGGTAGCTTCCCTAGGGGTCGGTCACGCCACCTTCATAGTTTGCTGAGATCCTTAATATCACAACAGTTTTTTGTGTTTAGAGATTTAAATAAATTCAGTGATTTATTTCTGACGAGGAGCCAGCTCTGCATATGTAACCCGTGCGAGATAATGTACGTAAGCCTTATTTCATTATGTTATCAATTCATTCCTTTTATTTTGGTTTAAAATCATTAACTTTCCATTCCCAAAGAGATACAAGCTTTTTCCTAGAAGCGTCGAAGCATAAATAAATTCTTCAGTATTTAAAGCGACAATCAATCTTTTAATTTATTACACCTTACCTGTATTAATTTTACCAATGAAGCGATGATTATTATGAATCAAGTACCCGAGCGGACTGCAAACACGATAATCTACCGAATGAGCTAGCGGTGAGAATTCGTAAGTATTTAAATATAACATTGTGGTCTTATTCTTTATTAATTTACCAATAAGTCTGTAATCAAGCGGTTCAAAACCGTAATTATGTAACACTTTGTTAAATAATTTGATTATCTGTGGTTTTAGGATAACAGCAGGGAGGGGAATATTGAGTTCAACTATGATAGATTTATGATGTGCATCTTCAAATACCAGGGGTGAGTCGGCAGCGGAGACGTTGACTGTAGTGTTGCAAAGCACAAGATCTAAAATTCGTCCATGCGAATTAGAAATTGCATTAAATTGTGTTAAATTAGAGAACGAAAGGCACCTAAGGAGAGTAGAAACACAGAGGTTTAGAATAAAGTTACTTTGTGAAGAGTAGGGTAAACACATGGATTGAATATATAAAAACGTTGAATTGAAAAAATTGCAATGGAAAAATTATTAATTAAATTCACAAATTAATAATAGAAAATACAAGAAGTCATGCATAATAATGGATCTCATAATATCGTTTTAGAGCATAGGTTCTCAACGCGGGTGATGATCAAGGGCGGCTGGTTGCACAGTGCGTTCGTGTGCAGCACTGGTAAATTATATCACCTAAAATTACTTTATAATATCTTACTGAAAAATATAAAATCTACGAATCTCATTAAAAACATCACCTACCAATATAATGCCTAATATAATCAGGGAGAGCGGATTCTCTAAGTTCCGCGCGAAGCTGCCTTGTTCCCCGCGTGCAGGCCGATTGCACGCGGAACGAATTATGTTTTTGTACCGAATATCCCAAACATCGCCAGCGCGCAACGCCAGCAATATGTATGAAAAATTAAGCAATATTCGTGTGCCACCGGGCGGCCTTTATCATACAAACTTAAATTTGGATTTGCGGCAAAGATACTTAACCAAACTGAAAAATTCTTTTTTTTAATCAAAAGGCACAGTCAATACCTAAATTTGCTTTTTTATTGATTTATGTTTTAAATTATAAAACACAGATCATTAAGGGATTCAATTTTTTATAGGTAACTTTGACAATTTTGCCCACGTACTGTTTATACATTGTATATAAATACTATTTGTATACTGTTTATAATGAAATATAAAACTAACTAACCATCACGCCGTTTCCCCGCAGAGGTAGGCAGAGAGGACGGACCGCCAAACAACTCGGTCTTTGTCTCACTCACATTCATATATCGTCTCAAACATTCTCTACTATTATTCTGACTTTTGACATGACCCGACTCAAGTATCTGATCCACTTGATCGTACCATGTCTTCCTCGGGCGTCCCCGACTTCTTCTACCATTCACATTTGAGTCGTATATTCTTCTTACACTACTTTCAATTTTATTTTATTTTATGAAATATAAAATAAAATAAATTAAACATTGTAAAAGAAAGAGTTTTTTGGGTTGAAATTCAAGATTTGTTTACGAAAAATTTGTGTTGTTTCTATTTTCTTAGTACAGAAAAAAGATCTGTACAAAAAATTATTTTTTTTTATTTAAAAGCGATATGTAGAAGTTTTCGCCCTTCGAAAACAGTTTAGAATAGACCTTCTCTCCAAATAAGATGAGTGGAATCATTTTTACCTAATGTTGCTTAGTATGCGTTATCTGATAGGTACGGATTATCAGTGAACCACCACATTTTCAGGGCAGCGGCCGCCACTGGTGATGATGCCCCCTTGGGGGCGTTTCAGATCTTCAAGGGGGCGGTAGAAGACCAAGAGAAAATTGGGGGAGTTTCAGACTTTCAGGGAGGCGGTATGAAACCCAGATAAATCCATCCCATCCAATCTTTCAACAAACATTTTCCTTATCCCATTACGCCCCCTCAGTTGTGGCAAAATTAACCCCATCATGGTATCCCGTTACGCCCCTTCTGTTTTGGCAAATGTAACCAGTCGTAGTATCCCATTATGCCCCTGTGTTTAGATTCACGAGTTAGGGGGCGCTAGAAATAAAAATATTCTCAAATTGGGTGGTGGGCAAAAAAAGGCAAAGACCATCCTCTCCAGACAATTACACCGTAAGATTTAACTAATTGTCACAGGGAAAAGTATGCTCTTTTTAGTGTCTTTTTTATTTAATATATTTCGTAATGATCGGAAGATATACATATATGCCAATTAAATTAATTTGTTAATTGTTTTTGTGTCATAGAAATCCATTTATTTTTTAAATTTAATGAAAAATTAATTTTGATAATGTACTCGTAATAACATTATCAATTTTAATTTTAATTAAATTTAAAAAAAAATCAAGTTTGGCAAGTATTTTGGTATACATTTTTGTTAGAGCTATTTCGGTTTTCAAGAATGTTTGAAAAAAAAACAGTTTGAAAATGGTATTGAAAACCGAAACAGCTGTAACGAAAATTCATACCAAAATACTAGCAGAACTTGAAAATAGCAATATCATATTTACTTTTAATTAAATTAAAAATAATTAATTTGTTGTTATGGTAGTGGATTTCTTGAATCTTTTGATTTTGAATAGAAAATCATTGCGATAATTAATGTTGTTGAAAGTCGCCATTATGGATCTTGGATCTGATATTTTCGGTCCAAATCTGCAACGTTATATTATTTTCAATGCACTCAGGAACACTTTTTATATTGAGTTGCATATTTGACATACGTAAAATTTACGTATGTCGTACTATTTAATACTCCGATCTATCAATTTTGTCTGTCTTGTATTATTGTAGTGTTTATCTGTCTATTTTAGTTCTAATTACTCATATATCATTGTTGACTTTTTCATGTGAGTTTACAATATCTTTTATGAGATTTCTAAGGACGGGTCGTTTAAAAAACATAGAACAATTCATCAACTATTTGAAGTTAATTTTCACGTTCTGTGTAAGTTTTATTCAAGTTCTGTTATTATATCACTATAAGACAGCTGCTCCATAAAACTGAAATAATCACAGAACTTGAATAGAACTTTCACAGAACGTAAAAATTTACTTATTGTTAAAAAAATTGATGAATTGTTCAAATTTTTGGAAACAATCCGTCCTTCATGTTCTTCTGATACAAATTTAATCGACTTCATAATTTCATTATTTTGTGCGATGATTTATTCTAATTTTTGTACAAACAAGTCAAATTTTTCTTCCACAAATTTCATTACAGATGTTTTGAATTTTGGCAATTCTATTGTACATAATTCTGATGTTATAAAATCGTGGTTTGCGCCATCTGTGGCTGCAGTTGATAAATTGTCTGTGCCGTTTAACTAGGCGGGTACAGCTTTTGGTGGTTGAGTTGATTACTTACCCTTTTGACGATAGATGGCTGTTCATGTTCATTTACTAATCTGTCAATTGTCGGCTGAAGAGGTTGGTTACTTTTTAAAATTCTTAGGCTCTTTTTATATTTCCATTGTAGGCTTCTGGCATTACGGCGTGAGGTTTCCACAATTTCTGCACAGCCAAGATAACAGTTATTTTCATAGTCGCTATAGTATATAAAGTCTGATGGGGTGGGTGTCTATATTGATGTTCCTCCTAGGATTTCCAATATCATTCATCAAAATCGTTCATAGCTATCTTACGGATCGCACATTCAGGGTTAAATTAGACGAGATCTTCTCCACTGAACGTCTACTAAGAGCCGGCGTCCCTCAAGGCGGACAGCTGTCACCTAAACTATATAACGTATATACTAGCGACATTCCCAAACCAGTCAATCATAATGTAAAAATAACTCAATTCGCCGATGATACCAATCTCATTTCAAGTTCGACTGTCGCTATCACTGCTACAAGCCGCGTTCAGACCCGAGCAACTCTAACTGAAGACTTTTGCAAACAATGGAGAATTTCAATAAACCCCTCCAAAAGTGCTGCCACTGTATTTACAAAAAGACGGTTCAAGCAGCCCCCGAATATAGTAATGTTTGGGAAAAAAGTTCCATGGGTAAAATCTATAAAATATTTGGGAGTCACCCTAGATTCAAAATTAACGTGGCAAAAACACATTAAAGAAAAAGTAAAATCAGCAAATAAGTCAATAGCTGCTCTCTATCCCATGCTAGGTAAAAAAAGTAGATTATCATCAGACAATAAATTATTACTCTACAAGACGACTATCAGGTCGGGCTTTACTTACGCTGCACCTATTTGGGGCCACGCAGCTCACACTCACATAAACAAACTACAAACCCTGCAAAACAAAGCCATTCGACTTGCGTTGAATGCGCCGAAGTGGATCAGGGTTTCCACTCTTCACAATGACACAAACATTCCTCTGATAAAGGATTTAATTGTTACACATTCTGAAAAATTTTATGCCGGATTAGCCGGTCATAAAAACCCCACCATAAATTCTCTCGCTACATATAGTGAGATTGAAAAGTTTAAATACATTAAACCCAAGAATATCCTCCGCAAGGAGTGAAATCCTGCCTCAAGTTGCAGAATAGTTATTAAGTTTCATTTCCCCAAAAACCATTTTTAAAAAAACAAAAATTCCATGTAAAGTATCTTTAGATAATCCATTAGTCATTACGTTAGAGTCAGTAAACGCAAGTTTAGGAACTCTGAACATAAATAATATCCAAATCCAAATCCAAAATCTATATTTTTTCACATGTGATGCATTCTGTATTCATAGTAGATGTTGTTATATGCGAACTTCACGAAAAAAAGCGATTCACAAATGGTTAATTTGATTATACTAGGGTAGGCTGAAAAGTAATGCACACATGCTTGTAAAACACGAACAAAAACAAATAACAAGATATGGCTAAAAGTACGTTAAAGTACGCTTCTTAAACTTCAAAATCATATATTTATTTTTCAACATAGTCACCGTTAAGGCTAACGCATTTCTCCCAACGTGTAACAAGTTTTTTTCATTACGTAAATGAAACTTTTTTCCGCCATGTCTCGAATCCAGGACCTGACGGTTGTCTTCACCTCATCGTCCGAGGTGTAATGATTATTTTTGAGGTGTCTCTTGAATAGAGAAAAAAAATAAAAATCGCAAAGCGAAAGATCGGGGGAGTGAGAATGGTGAAGAATCGGTACAAACTCCAGGTTTTGCAGAGGTTCTAATCGACGCTGTTTGTTCTCGTCTGTGAAACGGCGTAGTACCCATCGTCCACAGATTTTACAGTATCCTATTTGTTCAATAATAAAGCCGACATCTTCCTTGAATATTCCAAAATGGTTTGTGATACGCTTTTAAATGATTCACTGGTCATTTCGAATCAAATCGTTGACGAGTTTGGATTGTTTATGGTCTGTTCCAATGATCGGACGTCCGCTGTGTGTTTCATCAACAATTATTGCTTTTCCAGACTCACAATCATGAAATTTTATTACTCATCGATTTACAGTAGACCTATCAACAGCATCATCACCATAAACATCCTTTTAATGACTATTAATCTCAGTAGGAGTCACTTTTTCAGCAGTTAAAAAAATTCAATTTCAGCAAACTGTTTAGCTTGCATTTACATACTTCCGCTTCTCAAAATATACTGGATGAATTCAACGACCTCAAACTTGTGCGTACGTATAGAGGAGGAGTGTCACTTCCATATTCCACCTGAAGCACTTCTTTACAAGCATGTGTGCATTACTTTTCAGCCTACCCACGTATTTCGATGGTAAAAACTCCAGCTACACTTAAATTATTTTGAAGGAGGCACTTATGGTATTTTATAACGGTCGAGTTTTTTCAGAGGAGATTGACACTTTGTGACGTTTTGTAATGGAGATAAAAAAACTAAAATAAGACTCTTTGCGAGATAAGAACACGCCGGTTTGACGTCTCCAATTATGAATAGTTTATCATTTTAAACTTAGTTCGCTATCGTTTTGTTTGATGATTTTTTATTAATTTAATATACACATAGAAAAACGTCAACACTAGACTTGAAGTAAATATATATTTTACATAACACGCATAAATTTAATAATTAATTATTGATGCTATCTAATGCGGACACAATTTCAAAGTAAAGTGTTGTTTTGTAAGGAAGCTATGATATCAATTAAACTTATTCTCTTCGTGAATAATGTTCAAATCACGCGGAGTAAATGTACACTGAAGTTACAAATTAAATACATCGGTATCATTGATAAAATACAGGAGGAGGGGTAAGAGTGGGGGGAAGTTTATTGGAACTAGGGATTATAATATCATTTGCAGGGAAAGACCGGTTAAGTGGGAAAATATTCAAAAGAGGAACCACAAAACTTTTTCACTTAGATATTATTTATTTTATTTATCGTTTCTTTACACTGCAAGTAAAATGTTTACAATACAATTTGTCACCTCACTAATAAGCTTGTGTTGAGGTTAACAATTTTACAAATTAACAAAATAACACAAAATTATACAGATATTGAAAGCACAATATTGTTGTATTTCTTACAGATTGAGAAAATGGGTAGGTACCTACTAAACTGCTGGCACTAGGTAGTACATTAATGTAAATATGTAGGTTTTTAGGGTGACCATAGTTTTGAGATCTGATTTAAAATACAATAAAGATTTTTTTTAGGATTTAAGTTGTTTGTAATTTAGTTGATTAAGGATTAATCATATCTGTTTTGGTATTAACATTTTTCCTTATTTTTAAGATTTCAAAACTATTTATCTGCGAAGCCTTATAACCCGTATGTAGTATTTTAACGGTGAGCATCCATCTGTCCGCGCCGGCCGCAACATACGGATTTTTCTATATAAAGATATAGAAAAACCGTTGCGTACCGTGCGTGCATTGCGGCCGGCGCGGGCAGATGGATGCTCACCATTAGTCCTAAGTTTATACCAAATGTATAATCATTTTTTCATAAATAATCTGCGAAATCACATTCGTATTACCATTTTAAGCCCTAAGATGTTCCTTTAATCTTACCTCAAAATTTCGGTTAGTTTTTCCTACGCACAGCTACGTACAAAACCTATATATGTTTATCTCTTTTTAGAATTGCTATTTTTCGTTTAATCGAGTTTCAAATCCCAACGGTGCTAAAGAAGTTTTCATTTCAAAAAGGAAGAAAAAAATTACACCGAAATCATTAGATAACAGTGTATGCTAGTACGAGCTAGTTCGCGCACACGACTCGTAAAACTATGATATAAGTATCATGTATAAGTAACGACCACAAAACCTCGTTTCATACAGCAGACCTAGTTTTGATTGTTAAATAAGCTTCGTCAAACAAACAGAAGGATTACACGTTACAAATCTTACCGTAAATTAATTACAAACCAGACGAAACACATTATGACGAATTACCCCACACGTTTCTCGTACGTTGTCACACTTTCATAAGGTGAAATAATGTTTTGTTGAATTTTAATGTCATAATAAATTTATGACAGAGAGATAATGCATACATTATATTATAGTTAATTAAGTTTCAGAATAAGAGCGCTTTGATTTCTAAAGTTTATCTTTTGGCGCCCAAAGTTGAGCGGAAATTTAGCAAAATTAATCGTAATAATATAACTAAATAAATATTAAATTATTTCCGCCTTAATTTATTTATTAACGTAACCGGTTTCAGGCTGTTAAGGCCGTCTTCAGACCCCTTGACAGGTTGAAACCGGTTACCGTCAAATAAATTAAAGTGGAAATAAATTTAGTAATTGTTTCGCGTTGGTGAGCGTTGCTCACGAGACATGTTGATTTTTATAAACAATATAAGTATTCTATTAATTTCGTATCAAAATAGTGCCAAAAAATAAGTTTGCTGTGTTTGAAGAAGTTAATATTTATTTTTTTGTATTATAATGGAATTCCACCACGAATTATCAATATCAAAAACAGAAATATCAAAGACATTCGATTTTTCAAACTTTATTGTCACTTCTTCTTCAACCAATTTTAGCGCTAAACGTCCAGAAGTCAAGCTAAATAAAACCAAATACTTAAATTATTGTAATCTGGATAACTAATACCCCGGCCTTAGGTCACCTCTAGTGATTCGCTACGCTTGGTGACTTAGCGGGAGAACCCGGTTTTATGGGGTGAGGTTGGTCTAGAAGTCTAGATCTAGGCGGCGGATTATTTATCACCAATTAAGTATTTTATCACCACGTGCGTACTTTATCACCATGTAAGTATTTTATCACCATGTAAGTATTTTAACACCATGCAAGTATTTTATCACCATCTAAGTATTATGTGGGTGAGACTGGTGAGAAAGACCTTTTCATTTCTCTTTGTGAGTGGGAGGAATGGATTCATTCGTCCGTCACTCCTGGACACACTGACCACCTGATTCCTACCCACCTTTCATATCTTTTCCTTCCCAGAACTTCCTCTCTTTCCATTCCCTAAAACAACCCTCCACACAGCATCCCTAAAGATGACATGGGCCCCGAGGTAAATTGTTTTCATCAGGGCCTCCTGTGTGGAGCTATTGTAAAAAATTCGATTTGGAGACCAAAATAATATTTTTGCGCTAATTTTTATCATTCAAAACACTATCACTGTATATCACATACATTGGTCTTAGAGACAGAGCTTTCTACGTACACCGTACACCGCACACGTACCAGACGTTAGTTAAACAAGCGTAATCTGCAATGTTGGAGAATTACGTCGTAACAATGTGATAACGTGCGTCACTTTTCCCCTTTCAATATTATATTACGTTTGAGATTGTATTGCCGCATAGAAATTTAATCCTCATTATAGAGATTTGTTCAGCAAATTGAAAAATAGAAATGATGTAAACACAGAATGTACCTATTTTTAATTTATTTTAACGAATTGATTATAATAAACGGTGTCCGGAAACTCGTGGTTTAATAGGGAAACTGATGATTCTACATCACACGGTTTTTGAACATAACTGGGAGAGATCGCATGCACGTCATCGAAGATCTTCCTTTAAGCTGTTCATAAAAATCTTCATTCTCACATGTCTGTTATGAAGACGAATGTCGAATGATTTTAATCATATTACTATACACTTCGCAAACATATTCTTTTTCCAGGCATTAGAACTCTTATGATATTGACAAATATAAAAACAAGCAAAAAAAGTAAATGTTTTGTTTCATGAAACGCATATTATGGTAATAAAATTTGCATTGAATGTGGTAGATTTTTAAAAATAATTATAAACTTATTCGTTAATAATTTAACCGTAAAAAAGAATATGTTATTATCGTTATACAGATACAGTATCACAGTTCCTTTTCAAGATGACTCATTTTCAGATTTTGTAATTCAAATGTCACTTAATGAAATAGTGGGGTGACCCACTAAATTAATGAAATAGTGGGGTGACCCACTCAATTTTGAATATCGAAATTTTTAGAACACTTGAAAAAAAAATTAAATTGTCCTTGCTTCCAAAAATATTGTTCCAGAGCCTAAAAATAACACGAATAGGTCGGATCCCTGAAAAGATCAACCGATAAAAGCGTGTTTGGGAGTATATAATTGTACATTGACATATGCCCGACGAAAGCTATTTATTACCCTAATTCGGGTAAAATCGTTCAAACTATTTATCCAAAGACATTCTTTCTTGAGCAGATAAAAAAATTATTATTACTATTAATTTGACGGATTAAAATATCCTTACACGATCTTTCCCCCTTTTTAAATAACGGACAATGATGTAACAAAAAGGATAAATATTTTTTAATCCTCAACATTCGTGGGTGCGTATTCGTTGGGTGCCCAAATTCTGATTAGAAAATTGTATGGACGTCGCTCGGTTTTTTTAACCTTAGGTATATTTATTTTTAAAATTATAGAAAATTTTAACTTTACTCGAATTTACCTATTTTGTCAGTTTACAGAGCGTTAATAACTTCTAGGGTTGAAGATAATGAGGAACGGAAGGATATGGTAAATAATGGGGTTACAAAGAACCTGGCTATTCAGATCTGGTCGCCAAACACTGCTAAAGCCATTTCAAGAAATGTTTTGATTGTATTTCTTGAACGCGATGAGGACGAGGGGAAGGTTATAAAATTAGACAAAACAAGTTGTTTTGAAAGGTGACCGGACAAGTCAACAGCGCGTAACTTCATTACTCATTTGAGAAGTCATTAAAAATGATGAGTCATTAAAAAAATTTGAAAAATAGTTTACGCTAGGTTAGATTATAGGCTATTTTTAATATATTTTATTTTCATCACTTTATTTAAAAAAATATATATTTATATATCTATACCGCACAAGAGTTCCAACTGCTCCAGTCCGAAGTCAGTGAGACTATGGTATCCCTAACTGGTGAAAGGCTGAAGGTAGTTGGGAGGGGAAGGAGATGGAGAAGAGAAAGGTTGGTAAGTACCTGGCTGTTCAGATCTGGTCACCAAACATGGCTAAAGCCATTTCAAGCAACGTTTTAATTCTCAATGGTGGTCTTGCACCAGGGCGATACGGCGAGTGTCTTTCACTCTGGAACTAGAGATATACTATATGTTGTGAAATAACACAAAATAATCATTATTTGCGAACGTCGGGTTACTTACCCCTTGACCACGGAGGCCGACACTTGACTTTTAAAAGGGGTGTTGTAAAGCCACTTTTGAAAAGGGTAGATAATATATTGAAAGGGGTAGGTATAATGAGGAATATTGTACAAAATGAGGTAAAGGAGGTAAATACAAGCTAATAATAATACGTAACACAAGGACTTTCCATAATGTTGAGTCGATGAAACTACTTTATCGGTCCCTTGTGAGATCGCCACTAGAATATGCATCTCCTGTATGGTGTCCTATTTGTAACTTAATCCGCTTGGAGAAAGCACAATCAAAGTTCCTTAGATACATTCAATATTAGTTGACACAACCTGTAATTGATATATGCCACAAAACATTAATGTCTCTTCTAACTACCGCTACATGATATATGCATCATAATACGCTATTGATGCCACAGAATTTTAATGTCTCATCTAACTACCGCTACATGATAAATGCATTATAATACGCTTTTTTATTTATTTTAATTTTGTACGACAGACAGGTAAGTCCAATTATGGTACAATTTTCTTACAACTAACAATACATATACATAATTTTTTTTAAACATGTTATAGTGATATTAAACACATCTATATCCGCTGGTAGAGCATTAAGCAATGTCATACCACTTGTCATCCTATGTTGAGCCATGACATCTATCCGCCCCTGCGGTATGTAGAATAGGGCGTGGCTACGAGTTCGACAGTATTTGTCAGGAGCAAATAAGCCACAGCATGACAGGAGATATGGACAATCGATGAGGTTTTTTATTAATTTTACTTCAAATACCATGAGTCCGGCATTACGCCTGGTCTCCGGGCTTTGATAATTTGTCTCCTTTAGCAGTTCCACGTGATGCATGAATTTCGGATATATTCCGTGTGATCACATGTAAACATACCTTAGGATTTTTTTTTTGAATTTGTACAATCATATTTATGTATTTAAGTTGATAAGGTATCCAGACAGTACTAGTGTACTCCAGCTTGCTTCTGACCACTCCGTTGAACATGGCGGTCATTGCTTCTATGTTATTGAATTGTTTGCAAGTAATAAGTTTAAATGTAACAAAACATTAATGTCTCATCTAACTACCGCTACATGATTTATGCATCATAATACGCTATTGATATATGCCACAAAACATTAATGTCTCATCAAATTACCGCTACTTTCTATCCGGAAAACAATTAACGATATTCTTATAACAAATATTATAATCAATAATTATCAGCCTGAAACACTCATCTACATTGAAAAAATCTTCCGAGAAAAGATACTGGCCGCCAACGGGAATTGAACCCGTGACCATCTGATTGCCGGTCAGCAGCTGATCAGATGGTCACGGGTTCAATTCCCGTTGGCGGCCAGTATCTTTTCTCGGAAGATTTTTTCAATGTAGATGAGTGTTTCAGGCTGATAATTATTGATTATAATATTTGTTATGTACCCTTTGTGCTATGCATAAAAATCTTGTTTAAACGTTAGTTTATCAATTAAAAATAAGATATTCTTATACTTTTTAAATTACCGCATACTTGAGGCTACCCTCAAATAGGTGTTATAAATATCCATGTCGCTGTTGAATTTACTTGACTTCTCCATCTTTTCCACTGTGATACTCGTTCGTACTCGTATCACTCACCACACGTTCGTATCACTCACCACTTGCGCGATTTCACCGAACCGCCAATTTATGTACAGACCTTTTCGATATAATATGTATTCAAAGCCCCTCCATCCTACAGCAAACCAACAATAATTGGTGTGTTGTAATAACTGATATGATTGTGTATTATTTTTGTAAAAGTATAATTAATTACTGAACTGTTGTGTATTTATGTACAACGTTCGTCAATTTCGTATTAAGTTTGTAAAAGCCCTATGGGCGTTCAAAAACTAAATAAAACGAATATATATTACCTGATCTCATATTTTATTTATGAAATACAAAGTTTTCGTAACATATCACTTATCCGGAACTACATCACAGACATCGTTTTAGCTTGCACAAAAACGTACATGATTAAAATAAATTCCAAAAGATATTGTAATTTTAATATTGACTCTGAGCGAACCAATCCACGACGTCTCTGGAACTCCATAAAGATTATTATTTAAAAATAGGTATTAACCCGGATGCCTTCTAAAAGTTTTTTCGGGAAAATATTAATCCGTTCGTGCCTCCACATCTCACACCCCTCCGCTAATATTCACTATCAATTCTAAAGGAAATTTGTCTTCCTTCAAATCTACAACGATGGAAGAACTAAAAAAATTAATACCAAGTTCGAAAAATAAGCAGTGCAATCTTAATCCTATACCAATGTGGCTAGCTCTTTTCTTAGTTTAAGTCTTAAATAAATCTCTCAGCACAGATGACTTCCCGGAACCACTAAATTCAGCTATAGTTACGTCACAGCATCCTCATGAAGAGATTAGAGGAAACATTTGGTTTTAAGCTCCGATATCAAACATTGGATGGCATCTCAGTTATCTAATTTACCGTGCAGCCGTGAAGGTTGGAAATACTTCGCAATACAATAGATTATAATAAAATAGATTATAATAAAACAAATAAAAAACTTTTTTCCACTTAATTTTATTTGACGGTAACCGGTTTCAGCTCGTCAGAGCCATCTTCAGACTGGTACAAATAATTCTTAGCCTACGGTTTATATACATAACATATGGGGGAGGGAGAGGGGGGTAGTCTACAAGGATTTTAATGAATTATTTTGTTACTGAGTCGTTTTAGACTGTCGAATTTCTAAGTATTTTGGTAATTCCAGTGGGCTAATTACTTTGGGTTTGTAGCTCACTTCAATATCTATTGATTAGGGAAAAACCTTACAAGTAATTTGAATTATTAATGGACTAATTTTATTGTCAAATCGTTATTATACATATCTATGATCAATGGGATTTTTTAATTGCTTTTTGAAGGGATGCATGTTTACATTGGAGTGGGAATGGTCAAACCTAAATATATTTTAATTTCAAAATTATTATGAAAATTATACCGGATAAAAACCTGGTGTTTCAGTAAATGATTCTAATAGCTTATTAATTACAAAGTTACTTTTTGAAGGGATGCATGTTTACATTAGATTAGGAATAGTTTAAACTAAATACATATTTTAAATTTCGAAATTATTATAAAAATTACAATGGATACAAAAGCGGAGACTTTGCAAATGATTCTAATTGTTTATTCATTACAAAGTTAGGGTCTATTTTTTTAGTTAAGCGAGTAATTTCTAAAGATTCTAGTCTATCTAGTTTATGACCTTTATTGCAAGTATGAAGAACTTTAACATCTCTGTCTTTATCAAACGAGTGTTTATTTTCTAATAAATGTGATGCTACATTCGACAATTCTCCTTTGTCATTCACCCAGTTAGTAAAGTGTTCTTTAATTCGGGTTTTGAATGATCTCCCTGTTTGACCAACGTAATACGATGGGCAGTCAGCGCAGTTTACTTGGTAAACGCCTGAGTTTTCAAGTTTTTCTCTCTTATCTTTATTATTGATTAAAATTCTCCCTAGAGAATTCACATTATAAAAAGCTGTTTTGCATTTATCATTATTAGTTAATCTGGATATTTTTGTTGATATTTCGCCAATATAAGGGATTTTAACCCATTGTTTAGTGATATCTTTTTCATTTTTAAGGCCTTGTGAAATAATTGTTAATGTAAGTTTTTTGTCCTTTTTCTTTAATAAGTTATCAATAGTTTCGCTTTTGTATCCATTGTTCTTTGCTATGGTTTTTATTATATTTAATTCATTATTATAATTTATATAATTCAAAGGCACATGTAAAAGTCTGTGAATGAGAGAATAGAATACTGATAATTTATGTGAAATATGGTGTCTAGATGTATTGTGTATGATATTATCACTATATGTTGGTTTTCTATAGATTGAAAATTCAAATTTTTTATTAATGATTTCAATACCTATGTCGAGAAAGTTAATCTTATTTCCCCCCATTTCCATTGTAAACTGGATCGATTTGTTAATTTTATTAATTTCTTTTAGAAAAATATCTAATTGTCTGTTTGTGCCTGTCCAGATGATTAGAACGTCATCTACATATCTCCGATAGAAGGCAACTTTTTTAAACGATTTTAATTTTTCGATGGATTCTTCGATATAATCCATGAAGAACTCAGCTAACACCGGCGAAATCGGGCTGCCCATAGCTAACCCACTAGATTGGATGTAATAGTTATTATTGAATCTAAAGAAATTTTGTTCTATGCATGTATTTAGTACTCTTGTTATTTCTTTACGTTTAATTAAATTAATGTTTATTTTTTCCATGTAATTATTAATAATTATTTTTAATTCGTTTGTTGGTATATTTGAGAACAAACTAACAACATCAAATGAAACTAGGGTAGCATGATTATGCACTAAAATAATTAAAAACGCAACGACTGAGGGGAAATTTTCTAGCGAAGCACATACCGTAAAATCAATAAAAAATAAAATCAAACAAAACAATCTGATTATCTCTAAAGCAGATAAAGGAAATAGTACAGTTATCTTAAATAAATCCGATTATTTAGAAAAAGTCCAAGATGTGCTGGACACCAGTAATGTAACCTTATTGAAAAAGGACCCCACCCCTACATTTGCAGCAGACGTAAACACAATCCTAAATTCGTGCCAAACCTTGATTAAAAATAAATACCATAAAAATAGCCTTTCTGTTATGAACCCCCAATGTCCACGTCTATATGGACAGCCAAAAGTACATAAAAATAATATGCCAGTACGACCAGTAGTGTCATATAACTCAGCTCCTGCCTATAAATTAGCAAAATTTGGAAATAATATCATAAAAAATACTCTTAATTTTAAACCTAAATACGGAATAATAAATTCCCTACAACTTATAGACCTCATTAAAGACATCACAGTACCTAATAATGCTACCCTAGTTTCATTTGATGTTGTTAGTTTGTTCTCAAATATACCAACAAACGAATTAAAAATAATTATTAATAATTACATGGAAAAAATAAACATTAATTTAATTAAACGTAAAGAAATAACAAGAGTACTAAATACATGCATAGAACAAAATTTCTTTAGATTCAATAATAACTATTACATCCAATCTAGTGGGTTAGCTATGGGCAGCCCGATTTCGCCGGTGTTAGCTGAGTTCTTCATGGATTATATCGAAGAATCCATCGAAAAATTAAAATCGTTTAAAAAAGTTGCCTTCTATCGGAGATATGTAGATGACGTTCTAATCATCTGGACAGGCACAAACAGACAATTAGATATTTTTCTAAAAGAAATTAATAAAATTAACAAATCGATCCAGTTTACAATGGAAATGGGGGGAAATAAGATTAACTTTCTCGACATAGGTATTGAAATCATTAATAAAAAATTTGAATTTTCAATCTATAGAAAACCAACATATAGTGATAATATCATACACAATACATCTAGACACCATATTTCACATAAATTATCAGTATTCTATTCTCTCATTCACAGACTTTTACATGTGCCTTTGAATTATATAAATTATAATAATGAATTAAATATAATAAAAACCATAGCAAAGAACAATGGATACAAAAGCGAAACTATTGATAACTTATTAAAGAAAAAGGACAAAAAACTTACATTAACAATTATTTCACAAGGCCTTAAAAATGAAAAAGATATCACTAAACAATGGGTTAAAATCCCTTATATTGGCGAAATATCAACAAAAATATCCAGATTAACTAATAATGATAAATGCAAAACAGCTTTTTATAATGTGAATTCTCTAGGGAGAATTTTAATCAATAATAAAGATAAGAGAGAAAAACTTGAAAACTCAGGCGTTTACCAAGTAAACTGCGCTGACTGCCCATCGTATTACGTTGGTCAAACAGGGAGATCATTCAAAACCCGAATTAAAGAACACTTTACTAACTGGGTGAATGACAAAGGAGAATTGTCGAATGTAGCATCACATTTATTAGAAAATAAACACTCGTTTGATAAAGACAGAGATGTTAAAGTTCTTCATACTTGCAATAAAGGTCATAAACTAGATAGACTAGAATCTTTAGAAATTACTCGCTTAACTAAAAAAATAGACCCTAACTTTGTAATGAATAAACAATTAGAATCATTTGCAAAGTCTCCGCTTTTGTATCCATTGTAATTTTTATAATAATTTCGAAATTTAAAATATGTATTTAGTTTAAACCATTCCTAATCTAATGTAAACATGCATCCCTTCAAAAAGTAACTTTGTAATTAATAAGCTATTAGAATCATTTACTGAAACACCAGGTTTTTATCCGGTATAATTTTCATAATAATTTTGAAATTAAAATATATTTAGGTTTGACCATTCCCACTCCAATGTAAACATGCATCCCTTCAAAAAGCAATTAAAAAATCCCATTGATCATAGATATGTATAATAACGATTTGACAATAAAATTAGTCCATTAATAATTCAAATTACTTGTAAGGTTTTTCCCTAATCAATAGATATTGAAGTGAGCTACAAACCCAAAGTAATTAGCCCACTGGAATTACCAAAATACTTAGAAATTCGACAGTCTAAAACGACTCAGTAACAAAATAATTCATTAAAATCCTTGTAGACTACCCCCCTCTCCCTCCCCCATATGTTATGTATATAAACCGTAGGCTAAGAATTATTTGTACCAGTCTGAAGATGGCTCTGACGAGCTGAAACCGGTTACGGTCAAATAAAATTAAGTGGAATAAAGTTTTTTATTTGTTTTATTATAATCTATTATAATGGACTTCCACCACGAATTAACAGTTTCAAAAATAGAAACTTCGCAATACCTTATTTAGGGGTATACCAGGGATCCGTTTTAGGTCCTTTTTACTTTTTACATAATATGTCAATAAAAACAATCGAGTAATCTGTCTCACTGCTATGCTGACGATCAGTAAGTTTATTTTACTGCACTCCAAACTAAATCAACAGTCTAGGAAATCGATCTTATCTATAAATAGGACTGGAAGCACCGGTTTTTTTTTCACCTATGACAACTTAAGTCAGTCCGAAGAAACCTTCCTACAAAGACAAGTGGCATGGCTCATAACCGGGTTCTCTGTATCCGCAATTCAGATCACCTCAGAGTGGAAGATACCCTCAGTTTTCCCCTGGTGTAAGGAATAAACTTCCTCCGGAACAAATGCATAATGAGCTCAACAGAATTTGATTCCAAACTAAAAACTTACGTTTTTAGGCTCTCTTACCCATGAATTAAATACATCTATCTGAGAGTATCATTCTTGTATTGCCTATAATTCACATATATTATTCAAAAGTGATTTTATTTACAATTTTAGGAATTTAGTTATATTTTATATTTTGTAGACCAATTATTGCCGTTAGTCATTTTATTTATAGATTACAGAATATGTACGATCATTGAAGAATATTTTCGTTATTTATTTTTGGGGTGTTACGCCGTGTTGCGCTACCTCCTCCTTTAGCCTTCAAGCTAGCATTCTTGATAAAGGAAGAGGTAGCGCAACACGGCATAACACCCCAAAAATAACTAACGAAAATACTTTTGAATTACGTCTAAAATCATTATATAATATATTATTATTAAAATATAATCCAGGATTAACGTCTTCATGTGTTTCCCCATGTGTATGTGCAATGTGCATGCAAACTGTATCTAAATTTCTCTAAATGAACATAACCAGCCAGCGGCCGAGAATTCATATTTCGTTGGTGTTCTTATGATCGTATAGGCGGTTCCAATAAGAAAGATTAATTACTCTCCGTACCAGCTTTTTAAAACAATAACTCAATATTGATTTTATTTCATTCGAAATTTGCTTTAATTTATTTTTTCAGTTTTTTCATTTTGTTCAAGCTTATTGGTTTTTATTTTATTTATATCTTATGTTTTTTCAAAATATGGAATTTATTGCATTGCACTACTCTTGCAGACATTCTGTAATAAAAAAAAATAATATTATATACCTAAATTCAAAAATGCCGAAAAGAGTGATAATTAAACTTTAAAATTATGTACTTTTTGTAATTATTTTTTGATCATATGAATTTACAATTTTTCTTTTATTTTTATTTTTTACTTTATGAGTAAAAACTCAAATTATAATTTTTCAATAATGTCTGAGCAAAACAAGAACTCAAAAAAATCCTATAAATATATTAGTTTGTAAGATCATAAATAAATAGACAAACGAAAAAAAGTATTTTCGTCACAAAACACGTGTGCGGATCTTTTCTAAGATGATTTTATTTAAACTAAAATTAAAATTCTGAAAACTAGCTTTCCCAGAAAATTTATTGATTTATTTTACTGCATGATTATACGATTTGAAATGTGTGTTGAATAAAACAATATTTTTTTGAAAATTTAACAAATCTGCCAACTACCTACGGTAAAACCTTATTGTAACGGACGTGTCGTCGTCCTTACAAGACTGTAAATTTATGAGGGCACCGGTGGCTGTGCACGCCTTCCCTTTTGTGCGCCAATGATGATGATGATGCTGGCCTCCCTACATCCAGTGGGTAGTGGCCCTGGATGCGCCTAGTTTCTGCCTGGGCCTGGTTGCCTTGGGAGTACCCAGAGTTAGGGCCGGCTGTAGCGGCAGGCACCAGGCACTCGTCCAGGCAGAACTTCAGCAGGAGGCAGCAGGAAGCAGGACTTCCAGTGGTAGGAAGTAATAAAAAACACTTTGTAGAGTAGAATTTGAACTGAACGTAACATATTTATTGACAAATTTTCATAACATTTAAGGGGTACTTGTACCCGACAGCGTTCGGGCAGTGTTTTTATGAAAAAGTGGAGGGGTTTTCGTCCTCAGACCAAATGGTATAAATAGGGCGGTCATTATGTGGGCACCCTATTTTGCCGGTGTCACCGTTGAAGGCGGTCGCTTAAAATGTATTTTTTATAATAATTCTACAGAGTTAATTGTGTACATATGTGTTCGTTATTATACAGTAATCATGAAATAAACCAATTGTCTATTGCTAGATTTTTAGTTAGAGACGTTTAGCTCATTTTTGAGCTAAATCGCATAAAATATAACTTGATTTGCCGTTTGGCTGAATATCTGGTTATTTACAGTTACAATGTTATTTTTACGAGGTCTCCCGTAAGATGTGTTAATGAAACCTGTTTGTTTCACCATCTTACGGGGCACCCGGATTTTTAAAATCGGAAAAACGTATTTTTACCGAAATTTTTCTAAGTGTTTTTTGAGGGTCATTTATTGCCCTAGTTTGAGTAATTTAAGGGCTAGAGACTCAGGCTCTCTTTCCCTCGATGCCTTGTAGGACTGCGGAATGAAATCTCTTAGTTTCATTATCCTACAAGGATCGTAAGTTAAAATATTTAACAATATGTCAAAAAAAAGGAAACATAAAAAATACGTTTGAAATTATAAATTGACAAATGTCCCTGGTGGCAACCTGAGTATGATAGCGTTTATTTGTTGCACCGGGGGCATTGTACATGGTAAAATGAAACTTTTTTATTAATACAATATTACAATTAGAATAACTTTAAATTCTAATTGGAAAACAAACATAAAAATATTTTCAACGAAAAAGATCGCCGGCGGTACGGTACTAACGAGCTCAGTGGCCAAGCGGGATTTCTGGTTTTCGAGCGAAATCCCAAAAAAATGACCACTGAACTGTAGAGGATACCGCCAAGGATGTTTTTCGTTGAAAGAACATTTGAGGGTACGTAACACGTCGGTTACACTCCCCCCGTGCAGCTATGCTGTACTAGTCATCACGACGTGTAGTAGGATGAGCAGGTGAAGCTGCATCGGTAGACGCGGGCGGCAGGATCACAGCGAGCTTCACGGCAGGTCGGACGTAGACTCTGGTTCTCGGCAGGTCGAACGTAGACTCTGGTTCTCGTCTGGGTCCCGGCGGTCTTTACTTGGTCGTCTTCAGCAGGGATGGTGTCAAGGACTCGGCCGTGTGTCCGGCTGATGTGGGTCCATGACAACCATGACACGGGGTCCATGACAACCATGATGGGGTTGACGGACTCCCCCCGTGTGAGGAGCGCCACTTCCTTGATAGTGGCACTGCTGGAGCAGGACGGATTCGTCTTCTCTGCGCCGATGAGGAGCACCACGTCTATGACAGTGGCACTGCTGGGGCAGGACGGGCTCATCTTCACTGCGCCGATGAGGAGTACCACGTCTATGACAGTGGCACTGCTGGGGCAGGACGGGCTCGTCTTCACTGCGCCATTGAGGAGTACCACGTCCTTGACAGTGGCACTGCTTGGGCAGGACGGGCTCGTCTTCACTGCGCCATTGAGGAGCACCACGTCTATGGCAGTGGCACTGCTGGGGCAGGACGGGCTCGTCTTCACTGCGCCATTGAGGAGTACCACGTCCTTGACAGTGGCACTGCTGGGACAGGACGGGCTCGTCTTCACTGCGCCATTGAGGAGCACCACGTCTATGGCAGTGGCACTGCTGGGGCAGGACGGGCTCGTCTTCACTGCGCCATTGAGGAGTACCACGTCCTTGACAGTGGCACTGCTGGGACAGGACGGGCTCGTCTTCACTGCGCCATTGAGGAGCACCACGTCTATGGCAGTGGCACTGCTGGGGCAGGACGGGCTCGTCTTCACTGCGCCATTGAGGAGTACCACGTCCTTGACAGTGGCACTGCTGGGGCAGGGCGGGCTCGTCTTCGCTGCGCCGTTGAAGAGCACCACGTTCATGACAGTGATACTGCTGGGGCAGGACGGGCTCGTCTTCGCTGCGCCGTTGAGGAGCACCACGTCTTTGACAGTGGCACTGCTGGGGCAGGGCGGGCTCGTCTTCACTGCGCCTATGAGGAGCACCACGTCTATGACAGTGGTACTGCTGGGGCAGGACGGGCTCGTTGTTGCTGCGGGATGTGGTTGGTCATCCATCTGTGCTGGCGCTTGGTACCTTTGTCCAAGCAGTGGAGCGGATCCAGCAGCAGTTCTCTGCTGGTCGGCTGGCTGCCTCTGGTGGAGCAGAGGTGAGGGCGGCCCGGGACCAGAAGGTCCAGGCGGCAGTGGGGACCACTGCTCTGGCAGCGGAGCGGATCCGGCAGCTGTTTTCTGCTGGTCGGCTGGCTGCCTCTGGTGGAGCAGAGGTGAGGGCGGCCCGGGACCAGAAGGTCCAGGCGGCAGTGAGGACCACTGCTCTGGCAGCGGAGCGGATCCGGCAGCTGTTCTCTGCTGGTCGGCTGGCTGTCTTTTATGGAGCAGAGGTGAGGGCGGCCCGGGACCAGAAGGTCCAGGCGGCAGTAAGGACCATTGCTTTGGCAGCGGAGCGGATCCGGCAGCTGTTGTCTGCTGGTCGGCTGGCTGCCTCTGGTGGAGCAGAGGTAATGGCGGCCCAGGACCAGAAGGTCCGGGCGGTATCGTGGTTGGGTCCCTCTTGTAGTAAGGGGCCGGTGGCGCAGGGCCTCCTGGCCCTTGCTGCGCTGGTGATGCGTACCTCTGGTCCATCAGAGGTACAGGTCCAACAAGCTCATCGCGTACGGCTTCTCGTTGCCTCAGGTTGAGCAGAGGTACGGGCGGCACGGGGCTGGAAGGTCCAGGCTGCATACATCTTCCCTGGAGTCGCCAAGCTTCTTCTTGGCCTGGATCTTTGTGGCCAGTTGACTCCAGGATTGCATCAGGTTTGGAAGGCGCTGTAGTTGCGGCTTCTGGTGATGCGTACTTCTGGTTTTCCAGAGGTACAGGTCCAACAGGCGTCTCACGTATAGCTTCTGGTTGCCTTGTATTGTGCAGAGGCAAGGGCGGTACGGGGCCGGAAGGTCCAGGTTGCAGCCATCCAAAGCTCCCATTGTAATGAGGGGGCTGCGGCGCGGGGCCTCCAGGCCCTGGCTGCGCCGGTGATGCGTACCTCTGGTTTACCAGAAGCACAGGTCCGACGGGCATCTCTCGTACGGCTTCTTGTTGCCTTGAATTGTGCAGAGGCAAGGGCGGTACGGGGCCGGAAGGTCCAGGTTGCAGCCATCCAAAGCTCCCATTGTAATGAGGGGGCTGCGGCGCGGGGCCTCCAGGCCCTGGCTGCGCCGGTGATGCGTACCTCTGGTTTACCAGAAGCACAGGTCCGACGGGCATCTCTCGTACGGCTTCTTGTTGCCTTGAATTGTGCAGAGGCAAGGGCGGTACGGGGCCGGAAGGTCCAGGCTGCATCCATCCGGGGCCCCCATCAGAGTGAGGGGGCTGCGGCGCGGGGCCTCCAGGCCCTGGCTGCGCCGGTGAGGGGTGCCTCTGGTTTATCAGAGGCACAGGTCCAACGGGCATCTCTCGTACAGCTTCTTGTTGCCTTGTATTGTGCAGAGGCAAGGGCGGTACGGGGCCGGAAGGTCCAGGGTGCATCCATGATGCTTGTAGTTGCCAAGGTTCTCCTTGGTCCGGATGTCCATGGCTGGTTGGCTCCGAGGCAGTACTCGCTGCGACGAGTTGTGCCAGCCCTGCGGCACCGGGTTGTGCCAGCCCTGCAGTACTGGGTTGTGCCAGCCCTGCGGCGCCGGGTTGTGCGGGCCCTGTCGAATCTTTTGCCGGCAGGATCCCAGCACGGGGTTGTGCAGGCCCTGTCGCATCTTGTGCCGGCCCTACACGGGTTTGTAGTTGAAGGGCTGCATTCAGCCAATCAATACGTTTTTGTTGGCTGCGCAGCTGTCGTTGCAGCTGGCGCAGCGTGTCCTCAATAGATGTAGAGGGTGGTGTTCGCTCATTATTGCTCTCTTCTATGGAGCGTGCCATCTCAGTAGTAGAGCTTGGCGGGGGCACGAGCGTGGGCACTCGTGGCATCAGGCGTGGTGTCAGCCCTGGCATGAGACGCGGCATCAGGCGTGACATGGAATCAGGCGTGGCATCTAGGCGTGACGTCTGGTGTGGCATGTAGGCGTGATGTCAGGCGTGGCACGTAGTCGTGGCTCAGGCGTGGCATCAGGCGTGGCATTAGCCCTGGCATGAGGCGTGGCATCAAGCGTGGCATTTAGGCTTGATGTCTGGCGTGGCACGTAGTCGTGGCTCAGGCGTGGCATCAGGCGTGACCTCAGGCGTGGCACGTAGGCGTGGCACGTAGGCGTGGCGTCAAGCATGGCATTCAGACGATACGTCAGGCATGGCATGTAGGCGTGGCATCAGGCGTGGCATTAGCCCTGGCACGAGGCGTGGCATCAGGCGTGGCATTTAGGCGTGATGTCAGGCGTGGCACGTAGGCGTGGCTTCAGGCGTAATGTGTCATCAGGCGTGACCTCAGGCGTGAGACGTAGCGTCAGGCGTAGGCTCAGGCATAGCATCCAGGCGTGGCGTCAGGCGTGGCGTCAGGCGTAGCATCAGGCGTGACCTCAGGCGTGGCGTCAGACGTGGCATTCAGGCGTGACGTCAGGCATGGCGTAAGGCAGCTTCAGGCGTGATGTGACATCAGGCGTGGCATCAGGCGTGGGCGTGGGGTGCAGCTGATCCGGCTCGAAGGACCACTTGTAACGGACGTGTCGTCGTCCTTACAAGACTGTAAATTTATGAGGGCACCGGTGGCTGTGCACGCCTTCCCTTTTGTGCGCCAATGATGATGATGATGCTGGCCTCCCTACATCCAGTGGGTAGTGGCCCTGGATGCGCCTAGTTTCTGCCTGGGCCTGGTTGCCTTGGGAGTACCCAGAGTTAGGGCCGGCTGTAGCGGCAGGCACCAGGCACTCGTCCAGGCAGAACTTCAGCAGGAGGCAGCAGGAAGCAGGACTTCCAGTGGTAGGAAGTAATAAAAAACACTTTGTAGAGTAGAATTTGAACTGAACGTAACATATTTATTGACAAATTTTCATAACATTTAAGGGGTACTTGTACCCGACAGCGTTCGGGCAGTGTTTTTATGAAAAAGTGGAGGGGTTTTCGTCCTCAGACCAAATGGTATAAATAGGGCGGTCATTATGTGGGCACCCTATTTTGCCGGTGTCACCGTTGAAGGCGGTCGCTTAAAATGTATTTTTTATAATAATTCTACAGAGTTAATTGTGTACATATGTGTTCGTTATTATACAGTAATCATGAAATAAACCAATTGTCTATTGCTAGATTTTTAGTTAGAGACGTTTAGCTCATTTTTGAGCTAAATCGCATAAAATATAACTTGATTTGCCGTTTGGCTGAATATCTGGTTATTTACAGTTACAATGTTATTTTTACGAGGTCTCCCGTAAGATGTGTTAATGAAACCTGTTTGTTTCACCATCTTACGGGGCACCCGGATTTTTAAAATCGGAAAAACGTATTTTTACCGAAATTTTTCTAAGTGTTTTTTGAGGGTCATTTATTGCCCTAGTTTGAGTAATTTAAGGGCTAGAGACTCAGGCTCTCTTTCCCTCGATGCCTTGTAGGACTGCGGAATGAAATCTCTTAGTTTCATTATCCTACAAGGATCGTAAGTTAAAATATTTAACAATATGTCAAAAAAAAGGAAACATAAAAAATACGTTTGAAATTATAAATTGACAAATGTCCCTGGTGGCAACCTGAGTATGATAGCGTTTATTTGTTGCACCGGGGGCATTGTACATGGTAAAATGAAACTTTTTTATTAATACAATATTACAATTAGAATAACTTTAAATTCTAATTGGAAAACAAACATAAAAATATTTTCAACGAAAAAGATCGCCGGCGGTACGGTACTAACGAGCTCAGTGGCCAAGCGGGATTTCTGGTTTTCGAGCGAAATCCCAAAAAAATGACCACTGAACTGTAGAGGATACCGCCAAGGATGTTTTTCGTTGAAAGAACATTTGAGGGTACGTAACACGTCGGTTACACTTATTGTATTAAAAATTAACATATTTTCTCAAAATTTAAATTTAAAACATAGCTCAACTAGATAAGAGAACAGTCTTTCGAAACCAATTTATAATTTTTTGTGGAAAAGAGTCAATACGTCTTAAATTTGATTTAAAAATGACATATTTCCTAGTTTGGCTAATTATTCCCTTTTAATCTCAAATGACCTATCAGGAAAGTATGGTACTGTATATTTTCTGCCTGTACGGAGTACAAATAAAGAAATATATATATATATAAATTTACATTTTTACGCAGCATTCATTGGTCAAATGTATTGTAGATATAATTTTGTATCCTTGAACGATGAACCGGTGGACAGAATATTTTAACCATAAGTCATTATTTGGTTCGTTTAGGTCTAGGGCCTACCTAGGCTGTACTGAGTGTGTGATGATCTCGCCTTTGGGCCTACGAAATAATTCTTTTAAAATTGAGAGATCAATTTAGAATTATATTTAATTTTTGTAACATGGAATGGTTTCAGCATACGATTCTCTGTTTCAATTCATGGGGGTGATTTATGGGTCCTTACCACTAAATAACCACATGTGTTTGCGTAGCTCAAGTGCCTGCGAGCCCCGGCAAAGGTCACTCTTCACAAAACTAAGAAGGGACCCAGAATAACATTTAGAGGGATTTTTTCAGGTTCATTATCAAGTCAGGGGCGGCCGATGGATATTTGCCCGTGTGGTGATTGACCTTAAAGCGAGCAGATTGGATTTACGAAACAATTATATGGTGAATTTTCTATGGCAGTAGGAAATTGAAAACTAGGCAATAAGGATTGATCGTTGGTGCATTTAAATATACTAGAGCGACGCGCCGATTAGGAGTTAAGATATTTAACATATTTGTCGAAATAGGATTGCAGAATTCGTTAAATAGTGACGCACGCGGAAAGAACGAAAACGTGTACAGACAATGCTTATATAATGTTATTATATAACCAATAAAGTCGACGCAAGTAATGAGAAAGAGTATTAGATTGAAGTACGCCACTGAGCTCTTCTTTTAAGCGTTATTGGGATAATTTATGACTCCGGCGCAGACAAAATTAGTTTGTATTTTGTTATGTAAGGTTACACACAAAAAAAATAGCAAACATGAAAGTTGCACGGAATTCTTGAAATTTGGGACCTAATGTGACAGAACACTATTAAAACGATTGAAATATGCATATTGGGAGATGTGCCCACTTGAGGTTTTAAAAAAGAGGGACGAATAAATTATTGAAACGACACAAGAGAGTTGGAACAGGATAGTCGGGGCAGGGAAGTGTTAGAGGGCAGTCGGGGAGAGATTCCGGAGACGCACGGGCTAGCGAAAAATCATCGAGGTTGAATACACGATAGAATAATAACTCTGTGCGCGTAAACCGGGAATAATTCATAAAATTAAAGGATAATAGTTCACGCGATTGAGGGGAGTCAAGATTTGGAAGGAGTCCACGCGAATAAGGAAGTCAGAGATTGCGGCTTGAGAGTTCATATCTGTGACGTTAAATTATATAATTTGTAAATTGAAGCGGTCAATTATCAATACGGGACGTGCTTTCTGGGGCGTTTATCAGGGTCAGGAAAAATTTTACAACGAATCGACGCGAGAATTGTGTTTGACGGCTGCATCTTGGAATAAATAACTGCATGACGGGTTGTGGTTTAGAAATGCTTGTTTGAGTTAAATATTAGAGTAGTGAATTGATTTGTGAAATTATTTTGTGCAACATGGCGAATTTGGTAAGTTTGAAAAACTGAATTAATTATTAACAACATTGATGTTTGGATTTCGTACAAAGCAGGGTTAAAACAATAGAATCATCATTACCCCCCGAGTATTTTAATTGTTTATAATTGTTCGTCTAGCTTGTAGTTTTCTAGATTTAAACATGTATTATAGGTTATATAGCGCCCTTGAGGTGATTTTCCATAAAAGCGGTGCTATGTGGATCGTTCAAATATTAGTATTATTATTATGGCTACCTTAATGGGGCCTTTAATAAGGAACCATGTCATCTAAGTCGGATGATTTAATCGGAAAATTATAACGGTAACATTTAAAAAGCTATCGGGTAATTATCGGTAATCGTAAAAAAAGGAGCGTTCCCTCCGTAAGTCGATCCGGAGCTGCCTGAGGTTGGCCGGCGACAATTTCTTGAGACAAGACCGTTGTAAAATAATAATTTGGGGTTCAATGAACTAAAATAGCATTGGAAGCACAAAGTGCTCTTTCGGGCAATAAATCTTAGACGAGAGACTTCATTTAAAAGACGGGATTTTGAAACCACAAAACAATAATAAAATCCTTTAAAAGTGCTTGGTTGGTGGTCGAGAAAACTAGGTTATTGGGTATTCTCCAATACATAACGGGTAACAAAATACAGAGGTATAGAATATAGGTATAAATTAATGTGTAAAGCGCCTTTGAGGTGATAATTATTATTTACGAGTTTCGTAATAATATTTTTAAACGTAGCTAGGGGACTATATTCAGGAAGGTTTTTTTGAAAAGACATTGGGTAATATAACGGTGTATGAAGGGTGCGTAGCATGGGCATTTTTGATTACTAACAAAATCTGACATATTTGAATTCCCATTCCAAAAATTTCCCACACCTTATTCCAAACTTTAGGTATCACAACAAGTCTATTACATAGGACTTTGCATAAACTTGGTTCGATATCTTATCGTATAATCCTCACCTTTTGGTTTACGCTTAGGTAGGTATATTTCATTCGATATTCGATTTAGCAAAAACTTTCACATTGTCGGTTGAATGAAGCCGTCGGTAGGTATTCATATTTTAAGCGTAATGCGTTATATCCACCTACATAAGCAGCAAAAGTTTTCTTTACTCCCTCACACTAGGAATAGGGATCATCCAGCATCAGGGTGGGATTGTACTCTGGACGAAAGAGCAGCGGGGGAAATAGAAGGAAAGGAAGCCAGATTCACGACCTGGTGCCTTTCATTCTTGGACCCGGCACCCTGGAAACCGAGCTTGACATTCCTTCTTTGAGCTGATTTTTGAGCTTGAGGTTGGGGTACGCCTATCGTAGAGCATATGCCCGTAACACATATAGGGGAAGATCCCAAGTTACGCTTGTGTATGTTATGCGAGAGGAAGTATTTTTCATTCAAATCAAATACCGATGATCATCGCGATTGCAGGCTGGCGCATGTTTCTGTAACGTGCTTAGAAAAAACGTAATCAATATTTCTACTGGTTCGACGTTTCTTTGTTGGAATCCAGATAAGTTTTCTTAACTCCCTCACACTAGGAATAGGGATCATCCAGCATCAGGGTGGGAATGTACTCTGGACGAAAGCGCAGCGGGGGAAATAGAAGGGAGGGAAGCCAGATTCACGACCTGGTGCCTTTCATTCTTGGACCCGGCACCCTGGAAACCGAGCTTGACATTCCTTCTTTGAGCTGATTTTTGAGCTTGAGGTTGGGGTACGCCTATCGTAGAGCATATGCCCGTAACACATATAGGGGAAGGTCCCAAGTTACGCTTGTGTATGTTATGCGAGAGGACGTATTTTTCATTCAAATCAAATACCGATGACCATCGCGATTGCAGGCTGGCGCATGTTTTGTAGCGTGCCTAGGAAAAACGTAATCATTATTTCTACTGGTTCGAGGCGGGGTGCTGGACGGAGAACGGGACTATTGAGGACATGAGTGACTGCCAAGGCGAGGATCGGTGACATCAAAATCTTCCTTAATTAAATTCATACATCGCCAGATCAGAGGAGAGAGCGGCCCCACCGATCTCCTGACATTGCCGATTGTCTAATCAACTTCGGTTTAATGTTTATGCCGGTGCTTTAGGAGTTAATGGAACTCAAGTCATCGGCATGCTGAAGAACTTCAACATCATCATCAATCCAGAGTAGGATGTCACGTTCCAAAACCTCGTGCCACCCACACATTTCCTGAACAGTTCCTGACATCGGCTATCACGCCATTAATCGGAGCAGACCCTCATATCAAACGGTATGAGATGACCTCTCATCATCATCATCAACATATTTTTAATTTGGCGGCTTATTGGTCGATATTATTCCCATTACCACTCTATGATCCAGAAACACACATCAAACCCTTTCCCGACAGAAGGCAAAACATGTCGATTTTCATTCGTCGCTTGCGACCTTAACATTCTCCGGAGGCGTTGGAATTGGAAGCTGATTCGGCGGTCTATGACCATCACCTTATCAGTTGGGCTATGGAGGAGTCCAATTATTTAAACAGCACATGTTCTGTCTCATGTTAATCCAAAATACCTACCCGTAGAATCAAATTAACAAAATAAAACAAGCTAGCTAACTAACAAACTGCATCTAGCACTGTAAGTGTAGAATTATTGCACCCCGTACTGCTTGAGTGTAAATCTTTTGTTAGAATGTACATAAATGTCAAATTATTTTCATTATAGCATTTTATACAGCCGCAGAGAGTACGCGACATCGCATCGAAAGGTAGGATCTTCTCAATTCGCCGTTTGAATGTAAATTTATATACCAGATGCTAGGAGGGAAAATGCAGATTACTTCAATAAAAATAGTCGTCGATGAGCGTAGGTGTATAACAGGTGCTAGGGAAGGAAGCTGGATGAATATAGATAGATAATTAGTTATTTTTCAAGTTAGTCAGACCCAGTCATTGTTATTCGAAGCCTTGCAAGTTGTAACACGCCATTCCTAAAAGAACAAGGGTTTACCACAAATAAATTATTAATTAAATTGGATTAACTATACCAAACCACTAAAACAAAAAAATACACAACGTTGTGGGGTTAATTACAATTGATTAATTAAGAGCATCTCGTCACGTTTGCATAAAAGTATTACGTGATGGGGTTGAAAAGGCGCCGCAAAAGAAATGCAGGGGAGAGACGCGAGAACGGGCGAGCTACGAGCTTTTAAAGGCCGGCCGGGGTTGCGCCTGTAGCTGTAGCAATGTAGCAGCATTTGGAAAAAAAGTCAGACGTTACTTCGTAGAGGGGGGGGGGGGTTTATCACAAGTGAGATCATAGAAATATATTATAAATTTATTCAGTGCCCTTGGGGGATTTTTCACGAAAACGGCGCAATACAAAACAACCAAATATCATTATTTTTATAGCAACAAATTTCACTGACATTGCTTTACGTGCGTTTTGTATTATTTCCATTTGTATTACGGAATGGACAAACAATTTATTTATTTCCGCCCGCAATATTTGCATCAACGATTTGATTCCTTTTATCGTGTTACCGAACAGAGAATTAAATATGTCAAAATGCACCGGATTACTGGGAAAGGTAAATATTGGTTTACAGGGAAAGCAATTATTAACTTACCCAAACAACCGGATACTACTATCAAATACACCGAGGACTATTCGTTTTCCAGGCAGGTGACTATATCATGGCACTATTTGGCAAAGTGATATAAACTAGGGAATCCCTGAGGTTAAATTTATTTGCCTACAATAATAACTTTTCCAAACGTCAATATTACACTAGGTCCACATGGTTATTACACTACATAGCTCTACACTAGGTCCACAATAATAACTTTTCCAAACCGCGAAGAGCAGAAGGGCCTTGTCCACCATTGGAAATATTGGAGAAGGGGTCACGATAAGCAATAAGGAACCGACTTGAGAATAAGAAAATGACCGTAAAATAGTTAAATATGTGGGCCCGAGTAACGCTAAATTAATAAATGATCGTGCTTGAATATCATACAATTCTTAAAAGAATCGTCAAATGGAATTTCAAACAAGTTAACATTTGTTTCCAGGAGTACGTTTGGAATTGGTCGTTGCATTTTTAATAATCTTTACTTTTGCTACACGTGTTCTACCAAGTGAACACGTGTGTATTTTGAACATATTAATATGTCCTTAGATAAACAGTCAGTGTAGATTTTAAAACCGTTTAGCGAGTTAAAAGTATTTAAAACTTGAATGAATATATTAATTATTATGGTGATCCTCTACCAATGAATGGTTCTTGCTCGTGTCCACAAAAAGATTAAAAAAACGTTTTTAATTTGGTCTCATTGGATATAATCGTCTTGGTTATTCATTTAATTTTATTGTTCACATATAACGAATTTGTTACATTGTCTGAAAAAAATTTAAATAATGTTTTATTTATAATTGTTTCTCGTTTGTAGTATATTTAGTCTGAAACTAAGATACATTTCAAATTTATTCAATCTAATTAATGTTAATATAGTACGAAAAAATTAATTAACATTTGATTTTATTAGAAAAACACCCAAAGATATAAGAGATCATCAACGATAATAATGGAAAAGTGTAGACAAATCAGTATTTACAGACGGAAAAACATTACAAAAAGTGGTGTTAAAAATTTAAAATAGTGAGAAATATTAATTTCCAATTAAATATTATCATTTATAAAATTAAACAAAACGTACTTATTTTTACCGTGCTTGTTTGTCTGTTGTTTTTTTATTTTAGTTTTCATTTTATCCTGAAACCATTTCTTTCGAATGCTGATAAATGTGCTAAAAATAAGTACGTTCGGTTAAATTTGATGAGTAATTTGATTATTAATAATATTTTACTGGCTACTGGCAGACCCGGCCACACGTTGCTGTGGCTAACGAAACACAACGCCATTAGGTACCAGTGGCGGATTTGCCCTAAGGCCCATGTAGGCCCGGGCCTAGGGCGGCAAAATATTAGGGGCGGCCAATCGTGACAAAAAAAGTCACTGATGATAACAAGAAATAACTCCTTCAGTACCGTCATTGCTCGCCGCAAGGGTCTCGCGCTCATGCTCGGGAGTTTCGTGAACGTCATCACATCACGCTGTATGTTTTTCTCCACAGTGAGTCAGAATGTGGATTTTAAATTGTCACTTTCGAGAACACGAATAGTCGCAGTCGGAACATGATAAAGTTATTTCTTCACTGTGAGATGGCTTGTGGACTTTTAAATATTCCTTTCGAGAACATGAATAATTGCAGTTTCTTATATTCTGGGTGTAGATTAAAACGACTTCCCGCATACAGATTCACTCGAAAATTAAAACCAGTTTAAAGAAAAGCTTTAAAATTCGAGGTGCACACCAGAGAAAAATCATCTGCTTGATCTGTGTGTAACTACCCAATCTACACCACCCGCTTGCCAGCTGCCCGCTGCCCGCTGCCTGAATTGAATATTAGAATTTTTCAGCTTTTTTCTACTACGATAAGCATGTATTATACATACAAACCGTCATCTTAAATCACTCTATCTATTGGTGGAAACCGCATGAAAATCCGTTGCGTAATTTTAAAGATGTAAGCGCACATACATTTTGAGCGACTTCATTTTATACTATGTTTATTTTATTTATTTATTTATTAAAGATACAGAAGAAAGTACAAATAACATATTTGGAAGCTTTGCCTGTCCAACTAGGAAAGTTTCCCGTTCCAGGACAGACAAATTGACAGGTTTAGTTCATATTATTCCAAGAAATGTACATAAATACATAACAAAAAAAAAATAAAAAAAAATTTCTCTGGAAGTAAGTTATGTAGTAAAGAAAATGTGTATAATATATAACATATATGTACATACATTTTTTTGACAATGTAGAAAAAGTAATTTGGTAGCATATATAATAATCGGATTTACTGAATTAACCTGGTAACATATAATATATTCAGATTTACAGAGTATGAGATGTAGGTAAGTTATAGTATTAACTCTATAGTAGTATTGATAAGTGTAAACCAGGTACCTGATAACAAGATGGAATAATTACAATAAGATTTACAACAAAGATATGAAGTTATGTTAGATTATGTGTTTAGAAGTGTGAACTTTTAATGGATAGTACACTTATAGGAGAAACTACCATAAAATTTACAATATTATATATAATTTATGCATGTAATAATATATATGATTTTTTTTAATCGTTGTAACTACAGTATGTAATAAATTATGTGCAAACATGATTATTTTCACTGATTTAAAACAAGTTTGCAGAACATATTATATTGTACGACAATACGAATACACACCGCGCTCATGTCACAAAAAAAAACCTATTAATATAGATAGAAATACAAACTAAGAAACAGAAACTATGAATATAAATAAATAGTAACTGATTTAGTGGTACTTTGGTGAAATTGGTGCATTACTTCGTACGTCAAGTAATGATAATGATGATGAATATTTAAATTTCTCGGCTTTTCTCTACTATAATAAGTAATAAGCATGTATTATACACTTAAACCTTTCCCTTGAATCACTCTATCTATTGGTGAAAACCGTATGAAAATCCGTTGCGTAGTTTGAAAGATCTAAGCGCACATACATTTTGAGCGACTTCATTTTATACTACGTAATGATGATTTCTTTCACGATTTTAATTTTTTATCACCACCCTTTGTAATGTTTTTCTGTCTGTAAATATCTACTACACTTTTTCTTTATTATCGTTAATTGGTGTATATGTCGCAGGCAAATCGTTAAATTAGGCCGATCATGATGCGCCTGAGACACTTCACTAATTAATTAATTTTAATTTAATTTATAATTTTTTAGTAATGTGAAAATCTTTTATTGGATTTTATGTATGTTTTTAATTGTATTCTTATAATTGTAAATAATATGTTGATTTTCTTAAAAAAATGCCGCCGACATATACTCATATAAAGTGATTTGTTTTCCTTTAACATTAATTTAACAATTGGAGAAAAAGATGAAACAAAACAAAACTTGGCTTTTAGAAAATATCAATAGTTGGGTCCGAGGCACTTTTTTATTTTTTATGTGAATACCTCACAAGAGTCCCAACTTCTCCCGTCTGGAGCCAGTGAGATCATGGCATCCCCAATCCTACTGAAGGAGAAGGAGATGGAGAAGAGGAATGTGGGTAAATACCTGGCTATTCAAATCTGGTCACCAAACACGGCTAAAGCCATTTCAAGCAATATTTTAATTCTGAATGGTGGTCTTACATCCATGTGATACTGAGAGTATCTTTCACTCTGGAACGTGCCGCAAATATAACTTATATTATTTTAATTATTAAACTTAATGATAATTACTTCTTCTAAAATAGCAAACTTATTTTGTGGCACCATTTTAATTCAAATTAATAAATTACTTTGTTTTTACCTCTATAATTGATTATAAAAAACCGACATGTGTCGTAAGCCAAGCTTACTTCAAAAATAAAAATTAGTATTATTAAAACCCTGATGAAGTAAGCTTGGCTTACGAAACATGTCTGTTTTTATAATCAATTATAGTGGTAAAAACAAAGTAATTTATTAATTTGAATTAATGATAATTTATTTTACATTAGCTCCACACAGGTGGCCCCGAGGAAAATAATTTCCCTCAGGGTCTATATCAGGGTGTGGAGGGTTTTTTTAAGGAAGGATCGATAGGAAGTTCTGGGAGGGAAAAAGGTGTGTGGTGTGAGTAGGAATCTGGGGGTCAGTGAGTCCAGGAGTGACTGACATATGAATCTATCCCTCCAACCACGGTGCAAATCGACAGAGTCCAGCTGGAAAGATCAAAAAGCCTCCCTCAACCACTGTCTCTCAATCCGGTCCGCCACGCAGTAGGTTGGCAGACGCATCTGCCGCCTAGACCCGGACAAACCTCACACCATGAAAGTTGAGGATAATATTCCTATTTCTCAGATTGAAATACGAGACCAAAAAAAGTGATATAAAAACGCATGTTTACAATGGCTGGGCAGTTAGAGGAGTAGTCCCGGTAAAGCGGAGAACCTGCGTTCGATTTCCAGTTGCGATCATTACCTTTTTTTATGTGTATTGTTGTATTTCATATTTCGTTTAGCTTTGTTAGAAGTATCGTCTTCATTGAAGATTAAATCAAATAATAATAATTGATATCCCGAATTAATCCCACCATCTCACCGCTTCAACATGGATTTATTAAAGGAAGATCAACCCTTTCCAATTTAATATTGTATACGAATGATATTGTTAATGCCTTGATTGCATCACATCAAACTGATTCCATATATACTGACTTCAGTAAGGCATTTGATAAAGTAAACCACAAAATCTTATTAAGAAAACTGAAATTGTTGGGATTTAGAGGGAATATTTTGGAATGGTTTAAGAGTTATCTATTGGGAAGGTACTTAGCGGTTAAGGTTGATTCGTTTACTTCTTATACATTTGCAGCCTCGAGTGGAGTACCACAGGGATCTCACTTAGGCCCGATATTATTTTGCTTATTCATTAATGATATAGTTAATATTTTTAGTAATGTTAAAGTTCTGTTATTTGCTGATGATCTGAAGATATATAGAACAATCAAAAACGATGATGATCGCGCCATTCTGCAGTTGAACCTGAACAAACTATTTACGTGGTGTTCTGTCAATGATTTACAACTAAACATTGGTAAATGTCAGATTATTAGTTTTTACAAAGGTAAAAATCCTCTTAAGTTTTCCTATGATATGAATGGTGTTAATCTTCTTCGTGTATCACAGATTCGTGATCTTGGTATCATATTCCATGAGAGTCTACAGTTCAATGTTCACATCGATGAAATAACAAGTGATGCAATGAGAATTCTTGGTTTTATTTTGAGAATGGGTGCAAATTTTAAAAATGTATCAACATTAAAAAATCTGTATTGCTCGTTAGTACGAAGCAAATTAGAGTACAATTCCACCATTTGGTCACCATTTTACAAAATCCATTCTCAATTATTGGAAAAGGTACAAAACAAATTCCTTCGGTATATTAATTTTAAAATGAAAATTCCAATTGAACTTATAAATTATAATAACTTACGCGCAGAAACCAGACTCCTTAAATTATCAGATAGAAGAGTGTTAATTGATTTGTTATTTTTATTCAAAATTATCAAATCTTTAGTTGACTGCCCTAATTTATTAGAATTAATCTGTATTAATGTTCCTGCTAGACTAACTCGCAATAAAGATATTTTCAATTTTAACAATACCCTCAATACTAACTATTCTATTAATTCACCAATCCCTAGAATGCATAGCCTTGCAAATAAACATTGTGAATCTATAGATATATTTGGTGTTGACAGTTTTGCAATTTTCAAGAGACAACTCATCTCTATTTTATCTGTTAATAATTAACTTTTCTTATTTTTGTTCTTTTCATAAAACCTCCTGTCATTTAAAATCTTACCAGTAATTTATAACCTTATTTTATTTTATTTTGCTGTTCTATTTAGTTCTGTTTTATCATCATACATTATTATACACATATAATTGTTTGTTTATACCTACTAACTAGCTTTTACACTTTGCACTTTATTGTATTTCTGGTCTTATTACTGATTTTTTCTTATTACTCATAGTATTTCATTTCTTTTATGATGTTTAATTTTTTTATGTTTTTAATTTCTGTTGTAAAAGCCCACTAGGGCGTAAATAAATAAATAAATAAATAAATAAATAAATAAATAAATATTTATGGATAAACATTATTGATTAACCAGGCTACGCATGTAATTTTTATTGTCGAATGAGGTGAGTTTGACAAAGCTAGTGAAGTTAAAATATGAACCACCTTGCATTAGGACCAAAAGCATGTCTGTGGAAATATCATTCAAACGTTTAATTATCTCTTTCATTCAGTGTCTGTTTTTAGAAAATACAGCCTTCTCAACAATGAAACCATCACTCATTCATAACCAATATGCTTAATCTCCCGGTTCTCCTGATAGTCCTAACCGGATTTTGTTTAATAAAACTGGTCCTGGCACTGAAATGGTGAAATTACCATACATATTGCTGAAGAAGTATAACACTAACAATCAAAACGAAAATATGAAAGAGAACAACTAACTAACCATCACGCCATTTCCCCACAGGGGTAGGCAGAGAGGACGGACCACCAAACAACTCGGTCTTGGCACACACTCTTTGCCTCATTCACATTCATACATCGTCTCATACATACTCTTCTATTATTCTGATTCTTGACATGGCCCGTATCAGGTAGCTGATTCACTTGATCGTGCCATATCTTCCTCGGGCATCCCCGACTTCTTCTACTATTCACATTTGCGTCATATATTATTCTTACACTACTTTCTGAGGGTCCCTCTCTTAATCTTACTCATTACGCTTACATCAGCCTTGCATTATTTGCGGATCGAGAAACCTTTGCAAAATCTTTGTGGAAAGAGAACAAGATACAGAAAAATAAAAAGATAACAGTCGCAACTGGTACTCGAACCCAGAACCTCTCGTCTTACCGGGATGAGCGCCTTATCCAATTAGGCCACTGCTACCTCTATACAAACCGTCATATTTTAAAATTTTAGAACTAAAAATATTACTTTCGACAATTTATTTTCTCCATTTTATTGGCCACTACCTTTTTCATTGGAAACAATCGTTCTAAGAACTGGTTTGTAACCATTGTTTGATAGTGGTATGGGCTTAATATATCCGTTTTAATATTTTTCGTATTTTTCTTATTTTTGTAATAAAAATTGAATATTCATTTAGACTTTTACAAAAAGGTCAAGAGTTATTCTATTTAAAACAAAATCGAATGTGTAAGCCTAAAAAGGCGCATAGATTGCATAGTATCTATAATATAATATTTCTACAAATCATGCATTTAATTACTAAAATGTATTAATACGATTGGTAGAGATATTTATTTTTAGTAAGTTTATCGATGTAGTTTAATAAATTTACCAAAGAACTTTATAGTGAGTACTTGTACCATGGATAAATAATTTATTATAACTTCTAAAGCTTCCCATCATAATTGCTAATACACAAATAATAATAATTGTGTTAATAAGTGTCCAGAGTGTAAGGAATAAATTTGAACAGAACATAAATAAAAAAAATATATATCTACCCAGCTTCTCCTCCATCATAATCATAAGTCAAGGATGTATTAGCAAGGAACCAAGATTAATTAGGAGCGACAACGTTCTCAAAGATATATCTACATACCTTGGAGATTGTTAACTGGAGAGAGCTGGCACAAAACCGTGATGAGTGGAGGAAGACTCTTGAGGAGGCCAAAACCCACCAGGGGTTGTAGAGCCAAGAGTGATGATGATGATGATATTAGCAAGGAATTCAAAAGCAAAAAAAATCACAAAGCATTAAAAAGAGACAGCAATGTTCGCATGCTACAGCTAAATGTTCATATTCATATAACTAAACTATAACAACTTGGGTGACCAACATTCCTACTATAGATCACCGCAAGTGGTTCGCCACGTTTAGTGATTTAGCAGAGGTGCCCGGGTTCATGGGATGAGGTTTGTCTAGGTCTTGGCGGCGAATGCGTTTGCTCACCTACTGCTTGTGACTAGAGACTGGTTGTGGGAGACCAAACCTAGACATCTCCAGTCAGACTCTCGACCTATCGCCCCGCACCGCAGTGGGAAGGATGTATTCTTACGTCCGTCACTTCTGGATACATTGAACCTTGATTCCTACATTTTTATTTTCCAGAACTCCTCTCCTTCCTTTCCCTTAAAAAACTCTCCACACAGCATCCCCAAAAATGTCATAGGACTTGAGGAATATTTTTACTCTAAAAGGTAAATAAAGCTGTTTTCTTCTAAAGGAGCTATCGTAAAAAAATTATAATATTTTTTTCATTTTTGACTTGAATTGTGCTTCATATTTAATTGTATGCACAATTTTCACTTTCAACAATGCTTTCAAATCGCGTTTTTTTTGCTTTATTGTGTTTCTGTAATAATATTAGGTTGTGTAATTTATTTATTTAAACGCCACGGAATGGCTTTTACATTCAAGTGATTGGTATATGATATTATAAGTATACAGTGGTACACAGGAGATTATCAAAATTACAATAATAACAAAATAAGAATGTACATTTAACAAAGTATGTATGATAAAAGCAAGTATTTAGGTATAGGATACTATTATGTGTTACTGAATTACTGTTACTATGCTAAAAAAATAATATCAATGTTATAATAACAGATAACATATTATTTAAGTTGAAAATTTATTTAGAAAAAAAATGTAAACAAGGGGGACTTGTTAGAAAAGTTGGCAACAGTATTTATAGAAACTAAATAGAGTAAATTTGAATTGAGTTTATTGTTACCTTCAAATTTATCTTTGTTTGGAATTACTAAAAAGCAGGTATTGCTAATTAGCCTGTTTTAGGACTGTCAGTTAAAGATTTAATAACAGTATTGGTTTAAAAAAATCATTTTTAGTAAAATAATACTTTTAATAGCTATCACTCTTCAGTCTGATAGTAAAGATATCCGAAGTAAGTAGTTAAGAATCTATGGTAACATATAACAAAGTATTAATGAAGACGAATATTATCATGTCTAACTTTGATTATTGTGATTAAGGAATGTTATTATAGCCTTTTTATAACTATATTCCATGCAGTTGAAAACATTTACTACTTCAGAGAAAGCATTGCCAACTGCATGCAATCTAGGTATAGGATATAAAGCAAATTTTGAAATCCAATTATCTCAACAATTGCATTTTAAAAATCTCATTGCCTTCTCGCAACATCCTTCATTTTAGCCACTCGGTTCTATTACATTCCAGGAAGTTCACTATAAAACCTCGAATACTCTCATCTGCAACCTAAGCACGTATAATAATATTACTTGCATTAACATGCACTGTGATGAATACTTGGCCGAATTAGGCTTTAACGACTGTACGAGTTGCGGTTCTACTCGGGTCGTGAATGAATTGAATCGGCATTCAATCCCGGACGGATGGAGTGTCCTTAAACTAGGATCCCCGAGCAGCCTTCGGACCCCCTACCCCCCCCCCATCCCTCTGCGGGTGAAGGTTGTATCGGGAGACATTGGAAACATCACCTTCCGGGTATTTTCAGCTCAGACCGGGCTATTTATAGCGAATATAGGGCCGAATTGGGAAGGGGCATTTTCAATTAATTTTGTAGATCCTGTAGGTCACCTTAAGTGGCATGCTACGTTTGGTGACTTAGAAGGGGTGCCCGGTTTCATGAAGTGAGGTTTGTCCAGGGCTTATCGGCATATGCGTCAGCTTTGACCTTCAGCCGGACTCTCTCGACGCATCGCCTTGCATCACACACTGATCCCCAGGTACCCATCCTTTACACATTTTTCCTTCCTACAATTTCCTTTCCACCCTTTCATTAAAAAGACTCTCCATACAGCATCCCCAAAGACGACATAGGTACTGAGGGAAATTATTTACCCCGGGGCCTTCTATGTGGAGGTAATATAAAAAGGGAATGATTATACTATGAAAATGATTTATTTCGTAAACGGGTTAACGCCTCAAGCGGTTTTACTTTTGTACACCATTTATTCAAAGTGATTTGTTTTCATTTAATTAAAATGACGCCACAAAGTGAATTTGCGATTATTAAGGAAAATGTTGACTTTTATTTGATTTTTATGTAATAATACGGGTATGGGTACCGCTGCCCGGGGAACCATCTCCACGTCACGGTCTTAGCGACAGAAGGGACAGATCGAGAGAGACTGGTTGAAGATGTCTTTTGACCTCTCCAGCCAGAATACCTCGCCCCATCGCCTTGCACCGCGGTTTAAGGGATGGATTCATACGTCCGTCACTCCTTGATACACTGACTCCCAGATTCCTATCCACCCCTCATACCTTTTTCCTACGGTTTTCATCCCACTCTTAGGGCATGTGTCATCTCTTGAGATACTACGTGAGGGTTCTGTAACTAGATATATCTCTGAAAAAACTTAATATGATATACATTATAAATTATTAGTCAACCTTAAATGTAGTTTATTGTTTCTACAATATTAGGTCAGGTCAATCCTAGCCGCTCGTGTATACATATATTACGAGGTATTATGTTGCTAATGCGCATCTAATAATTGCATTATAAATCACTCTTGTTTTTTTTTTTTTTTTAGATTGAATACCGCACAAGAATCTCAAATGCTCCCGTCTGGAGCCAGTGAAACTATGGCATCCCCAATTGGGGTATGTTGTGAGGCTGAAGGTAGTGGGGAGGGGAAGGAGGTGGGGAAGAGGAAGGTTGGGAAGTACCTGGCTATTCAGATCTGGTCACCAAACACGGCTAAAGCCATTTTCAAGCAACGTTTCAATTCTGAATGGTGGTCTTACACCACGGCTATACTGATAGTATCTTCCACTCTGGAACGTGCCGCAAATATACTATATATTATTTTTAATGAATTAATGGTGAAATAACACAAATTAATCAAATAAAATTTATTTGCGCACGCCGGGTTCGAACCCGCGACCTCCGGATTGTGAGTCAAGAGTCTTACCCACTGGCTTACGGAGGTCGTCAAAGTTTAAAAGTTTTAAAAGTTTTAACTCCTTATTGACTAGTGAGAATTTATACAAGTAGATTATCTATGTAGTTTTTAAAAGCTTGTTACTAGAAATTTTCAATATTTTCAATGTAAACCTTCAAAACCCAGAATATCAGTATAAGAAAAGCAAAGCATCCAATGTCACGTAAATCACTATTACGTTTCGTTGATTGAACATGGTTCTAACTTCATTTTACCTAATTCTGAAATATAAGGTATCAAAGTTTTGCAGGGATCTATTTTGCATCTCGTAATTCATTTACCAATCAATTTCTAATTTTAACAAATCTGAAAGAAAAATATTTAATTTCTTCTTCAATAACCACAAATTCGCTTTGTGACGTCATTTTAATTTAATGAAAACAAAAAACTTCGTAAACAACACTGTTTTAATCAAAATTGTCAATATGTTTCAAAACCAATGGTTTCTTCGTTAGGATAAAATTAAAATTAATTTAAGTAAATAAGGAAAAAAATTAAATTAATTTCAATAAATTAAAATTTTTCCTTATTTATTTAAATTGATTTTAATTTTATAACGAAGAACATGCTGATAATTTTGATTAAGTTAACGCGGCAAGATGGGGGTGGAAAATTTGTTACATGGAGGTGGGGCCGGGTAATTGTTACCGAGGTAGACAATGTCACACATTTCAGTATCTATTTAAGGAAATTAATATTATTCGTTATGAGCATTATGTTACTATTAGCAATGTTATAAAACACCAAAAAAATCTTAGAAATAAACTTTTAACCATAGGAACAAAGCTTTGAAACTTAATGTCTAAAAAATCAACAAATTTTGGCTTCTTCTAGCAAAATCAAAGTTAAATATAACAATTATCAATCTTCAATTGTTTAAATGTTCCTTTTATGAATCTACTAACATAAACAATTACGGAAACATTCGAAAACACTAATAACCTGACAAAAATAATTAACATTAAGAGGGAACCGGGTGGTGTTTTTTCCATACAAACGTATTCCTCATTTCCCTCTCTGAATTTTGACACTAGAGAAAATATTTTTTTTACATAATATGAATATTGACCGCAAGCGTGTCGGTACGTTTTGATTTTTTTGATAAGTTACTTTTTATAGGAGTTATAACCCTTCAAAAATTGTTAAAATTGCCTTTTTTTAACGCCATCAACAAACGTTCAGTATACAAATTAGACGATGTATTTTTAAAAAAAGCAAAAGGTACAGACATAGAATGTTTTCTTCCAATACATTTGGTAAAAAAAATCTTGGAAATTGGTTCAGTTTTGGAGTAGAAAAATGAGGACTACAAAACCTCGATTTTGACAATTTTATTTAGGTATTATCAGGCTGAGGTGCATGTGTCCCTTTCTCTCAGTATTCGGGGGTGAGGGGGGGCGGAGAGGGTTTTGTTGAATACGTATACAGTCAACGAAGTGATGTGACATTCTCAATAATTATATCGATACACTAGTCCACTAGTGTTGTCATGTCCCGAGTTATCGATGTTTTTTTAAAATTATTTTTCTGTTTGGTGACTTATTTTGAGTGTGCCAATACTTACCGAGCTTATTTACTAAAGTTATTGTGACAAATTTAATTTGTTTACGTCAAATAAATTAATGGAAAAAAATTGAAAAAAAAACACCTGTTACAGACAGACCCCGAGATGATTCCGTTCCGTATTGCCGAGTTGGATATGGAACACAAAAATTAATTAAAATATTTTTTGATAACTTTTGAAGGTTGTACTCAACATAATATTATCCCTTTATAGGACACTTTTTTTAAGATACAACTACCGAACCAAAAAAAAACTTTTATATTTGACTAAATATATTGTTCTAGATATTTTTTTCAAAAAAATTTCATTTTACAAGAAAATGTGTGATGGTAAGTACATACACCACTGATCGTTTGATGGAATGCTGGTACAGCGTATGTTCAGTGGTACATGCATCTACCACATGTTGTTGAATCGATTATGTTATTATAATATCATATTATACAAATGAATATTGAAATCTATGTATAAGAGGCACCATATTGTTTATTGTGCTACATATTAGGTACATACACATAACTAGTTTAGTTTTTATTTAACTTTTTTAATACGTTATATTATTACAGAAAAATGCACTTTTGGGAATACCTCCTACATCACTTGACATTTTCAATCTTCTTCAATGATCTAATATTTTTTGTTTTTAAACGCTTTATTGTAAAAAAAATTACTGTTTAACATCTACACAATGAAATTAAAACAATTTATGGTCCAGACCTTTCCCTCGCCGGTAAATTTCTTGGTATGCGACCGTCAATTATTTCTGGTAAAAGGCATTGGTGGTAGAAATTTTCTAACAGTGGAACGATTTTTTGCCAGATTTCATCGTCCCTCTCAATTTTTTCATACAGCAAACCTTTTGGACTCCACACAACAAAATAACAATAATTACGACGAGTAATATGTAACTGGCCTTGTACTTGGTAGAAGTAATTATGATTCCGTTTTAATGTTAAAGAATGGTCTTCCAATTTACAGTAATCAATTATCTTTTGTGCAATTCCCTCTTCTGGTGACATATTTGCTATACTATAAGGGCATTTAATTTCAATTATAGAATCCTCACCGATAAGGCCATCCGGACTTGCCGCTAAAAAGTTTTTGGTTTTATCGATAAATAGCCCACAAGCGGATACCTGAAAACTTGTTTTTTTTGAAAATTGCTCTATTGCTAGGCTTTCATTTTCTTTTCCATAATTTGTGGCCATAGTTCCTTTGAATTGTGAGTACAGTAAAGAGTTTAGTAATCCCGTAACTGAAGTTTTTTGCCGAAGCTTATATATTTTTCCAAAGTTAGACGCCGTTATCCGCTTACGTCTTTCAATTGCCCACAGATTGTTATTGCTTTGGCCTACCGTATTCCGTTCGAGCTCTTCCTTATTGGTTGAAGATAATTCTTTGAGAAATTCCTCTTTTTTCGTTTCAAATATTTCAGGTGGCATATCTGGTTCTAATTCCAATTGACCATAATTTTCATCGGGCCCTGTAACTTTTTTTCTTTTTTCTGTCGTATTTTCATTATACTTTAGTTTTTTTTTTCGACACATTTGTTTATTCTCCTTCGAACGTCGTTTTCTCTCTATAAAGTGCTTCGTGTATTTGCCGGGACTGTGGCCTTGGATTTTCTTTTGTATTCTTGAATGGGTTGCCAATTCACTATTCCACGAAGTTACTGCTCCAAAACATCTTGCTTGGTAAAATCCTCTTGTAGTAAAATTTACCCTTTTTCCACCTATAAATTTGGTGATAACGTTGTTGAATTGCTCCACAGTGTTATTTGTCACGTCAATAATAAGACTTTCTGCATTTGCTATTAGAGACAATAAGAATTGTTGGATATCAGTCCATATTCCACAATCTCGAAGATCGCTTACTAAATTTGGATCATCAGTATACTTCTCCGGCTTGCAATAGTACGATGCACAATTTTTATGTTCACCAAACACATGATTTGCGGTATTTTTTATGTCCATTTTCAAATTTTTTATTTTATCACTTTGTACTGTGTTTTCTTGCTCTTTCCTGTAATTTATTGCTCCAATTACAGCTCTTCTCATGCGTAAAACGTTTGCTTCAACCTTTTTCCTTATATGAACTGGTACAAAGCCTTTAGCGTTGTTGGTTTTTTTTCCAAGTGCTTTCATTTTGTTGCAAAAATTGCGGAGTAAGTGATTTTTGCACTCTATTTTGTGTACTATAAGGTTAGGACCATATGGCATTTGTTGCATTATTTTTTTCATGATGCTGGAGTCGCCATCACCAACTAGTTTGTTAAATTTCAATCCATGCATTTCCATGCTTCTCGAGAACCCTTCTGCTATAATGTGGGCTTCCATGGCATTAGCACTGTCACGCCAGTTTATGAAGTACCTGTGCTCAGAAGCAACTATGTGTAGTTTAGTAGCTCTAGCACATATGCAGCAGTATGAGTTTCGCACTCCCAGAAATAAAACCTTTTTAGTTCGTAGTCCAACTATGCACCCTGCGCCAGATGAGGAGCTAAATCCACTTTTGTACGACCTCTTTGCCCAGGAGCCATCTGCAACCACCGTTACCAAAGGATAGCCACCCTCGTCTACGTCACCGTTTAAAATGGCTAGCCTTTTTTCTTCTTCACCAGCTGCGATCATTTCTTCTAAGGCACATTCTTCAATTGTTGGCGCTAAACATTGTTCTATGTTCGTGTAAGTCTTACAATCCATATTTGGCATATTTAAAACCCCACAAATTTCATTCCATTGTGAATACCCATTTCCTGTACACATCAATCCTTCGACGACAGCAGTATTTATAGACATTTTCCGTTTCGGGTCTTCGGAGTGAATGTATTCTATTTTCTTGCACATTTTGCACTCGAAAACATACTGGCTTAGAAGACCATTTCGTCGTTCCTTCATAAATTTTAAATCGGAAAATCTGCAGTTGGTGTGTTCGTTCTTTATATTTGATATCTCCGAAAACAAATATTTTATATCCACAATTCTGCGACCTTCGAAATTATCGGTTTCATCAATATGGTCTGGTTCTATCACCAAATCATCAAGCGTTGTTGATGATGATGAACTTGCGTTTTCGTCTATATTTGGAGCAAATGATTCATCCATGGAAGTTTCATGCATTAGTGAAGATGTAGTTAAGTTTCCAAAAGTAGTATCGATGACATCCATATCCCTGTAAATGCAAATGATTTATTTATTTAAATTTGTCCATCCCATTTTCCCGTTATACATGCTACATAATACACGGCTCTCATAGCATAAATCTTTAGGTTTTTCTCGTAAGTCGCTCACGTAAGAGAGTTATGGCAAAATTATCAATGTAAACGATACCCATTGGTAATTTTGCCATAACTCTCTTATGTGAGCAACTTACGGGAAAAAAAACTTTACGTACGTAAAGGTAACCTTAGGAAGGTTCAGTAGTAAGAGTGACAGGAAAGCGATATTTCGACTTACCTAGATGTCGAACGTGGTGCAACATGAATCTGTCGTTTGATACTAATAATCGGTTTTTTTCGTCTAGTAGATAAAAACAAACGCGCTTTGTTTCCATTTCTTTTACCCATTATTTATCTGTAAGAAAAAAATTTTTGAGTTGAAGGTAGGTAATATAGTAGTCGATTTTATGTAACTCAATTTCTAAATACACATATCTTATGCTACGTATATATTTGCGAATAGTGGCGTGCACAGAATTTGAAAATTGAAATTTCGGAAAAAAAATAATTTTCAGCTTCGACAACATCATTAATGTCGTATTTTCAATCTTAGGATTCTAGCCCACTGAAAAATCAGTGCACGCCACTCTTTGCGGACAGAGACGCGAGCCGAACCACGAATTATGGTAAAGGTACGAAGCAACCGCAAGCGGCGCAGCGTTTCGGGCAGTTTGCTTTTGCTTCGTTCCTTTCCCATAATCCGTTGTTCGGCTGGCGTGTGTATACGCAGCCTAAGACGTAGAATAATATTTATTATAGGTTACTAGATATGTTAACAAATGTACCGACTTGCACTAATGCACTTTATGCATACAGTCAAAACTGATGAATTTACGTTATTCAGGGAGAGCCAAAAAACAACAACATTTTTAGCGATATTTATATGTTTAATTAAAAAAGGAAATTGTGTTGTAATATTGAGTTTTTATGAATGAATAGTTTATGTTTATAATAATAGTTTATGAATAATTTATGAATAGTTTAGTAGGTATCTACTCACCATATGTCCTATATGTGTAAATCGTGAGAAATGACCAAACAGATTTCAATATTCAAGGGGGTTTCAGGGTCAAAATTCGAAGGTCTGTATTTGACGTAGAATAGTTTCCAGTAAAAAGGCTAGTCAAAAACAGTAGAGTGATGCAGCCAGCGAAAAATAAAAACACTATACAATCACAAAGTACGTGATGTACCTACTGCGCCTATGCTGCCGTTTTATAAAAAAAGATGGTATGAATCTCCCGATATTACTAAACCAAAACAGCGTGCATCTTACTTTACTAATAGTAACAAGATGAATGAACTATGAGCGCAGAAGATATCTATTATATAGGAATACGCACGCTCAAGTCGCGACGCGTATTGACTTATCTGTTGCAGCAGGCAGCAACCTGTATACACGCACCCACAAGTCTCATTGACTTGTGCGTGTGCAGAAGATGAGCTCGGAGCAGGCAGTCACATGTATTTGTAGTAAGTAATAATAATAATAAAGTTAAGTACAATACAATATTAAATAATGTAGACCTCGCTATTTTATTACGAATATGTACCTAGGCACCTACTTAATTTTTGGAATAAATGAATAACAGTAAATGAAATAATAAGAACCCGAAGTCGCTGGCGGGCGCGGCGCGGCGCGGCGATTCGTGCTTCCAACACCTGCAGCCACGCACACACACGCATTGGGGTTCACCAATACACCGATAGCGCTTTTGCTGTCCCCGCTGAGATGAACGAAATAGAAATAATTTTTACAAATACCTATCGTTAAAATTTCTCGGCGCTCCTGCGCGCTCTTAAGCACGCATAAGAAATTTGGTGCAAAATTGTAACACCGAATACGGGCATGGGTAGATAATAATTACCTTTTTCAAGTTTTGGTACGTGTAGCTCACAACGCGGCTAATGCCAGACTTAATATACCAAACCACCCATCCCGACTGATTTCGTACCAGAAATTTGTCGAAGCACTCAATAACTCCAGCTACTGAGAAAAGCGGCAACGTCACATAAATAGTTTTAAAATTATAGGCAAACTCAAAGGCGCGGGTAATCTTGACCCAGCCCCCATCTCGCCGGGTTGTGCTGTTAGAACCAAATGATTTGTTTTCGTTTAATTTTTTTGCATTATTTACCAATTTCAAACCTAAAATCGAATTCAAAAATACCTTTTTAGCGCATTTTTCTAAAATCTGACTGTTTATATAAGTATGCCGGGGGGCATAATGTCGGAGTGATCAACCGTTATGGAATCCATATATACACATATACGGAAATACAGCGTACATGGCTCTGAAAATTATTTTCGTTTTAGAAATGAGTAAAATAAATGGTTTTGGTTTCAAAGGCAATTTTTTGAAGAAATTCAGCTAGAACCTATTCTAACCAAGGTGGAGATTATCTTTCACCTTTGTTAGACACAGACAAGGTACACAATTCACAACACATATCAAACAGAATCAAGGCGCCGCCGGACGTGCTTACACCTGGGATTTACTCTATTTAATGTCAGGGCTCCGTACATGTAGAAATTCTTGATTCTGCCCTGTTCGACGAGCGCAGTCTTTGTCAAAAATTCGACGAATCATAAAGTAATATCTCACGCCGTGAGATTCAAACTTTCCAAGCTTTTCGATTCGAAAAATTGTTCAAGGTTTTCGGGGACTTTAGAATTTCCCCAGAATTTAAATCAATGGTGCCTCGTTTTCCAGGATTTTCTCAAGGAAAAGAAATTTCTGGTTGAAAAGTTTTGATTCTGGGTGGAAATATGAACCTGATTTTTTTTCAAGTAGTAAATAATTCAATTGCATTTAAAAAAAATCGTCGCTTTAGTTACGGAATCGGAATCAAATGACAAAATTTGTCATTTGATTCCGTAAAAGTATTTTAATCCAAGCTAATATTGGGTCCTTACATATGAAATTGGCGTTTTGCCGTACTGGCAACTTTGATCTCAAATATCTTTCTCTTCAAATTTATACAGGTTATTACTCATGTACTTGTGTTTCGAAAAGTATAATTCATTTGTTTCTTCCGTATTTGTTTTTTTCTTGAAAACTTGAAATATCGCGTTATTTACGAGTACGAGTTCTACCGTGGCGCCAGTGCTGCAGAAACGGCTCGAAGGATTAATGATGTGTATGGCGACGGTGCCGCAAAAGAAAACACAGTGCGTTTTTGGTTCCAACGTTTTCGTTCTGGAAATTTCGACCTGCAGAACAAGCCCCGTGGACGGCCGGAGACCAAAGTTGATAATGACGAATTGAAGGCTATTGTGGAAGTGGACCCATCGGAAAGCACGTCCAAGTTAGCTGTAGGCTGCGGTGTTAGTGATAAAACTGTTTTAATCCACTTGAAGCAAATTGGGAAGGTGAAAAAGCTCCCATACAAAACTCCCATAAGCTCTCATACAAAGTTCCTCCCATACAAAACGCCAATTTCATATGTAAGGACCTAATATTAATATTATTGTAATCCTTTATGAAAATATGACCCGTCAGTGGTTGAGTGCGCATCGAGTTTGTCGTCCTCCATAACAACTCAAGCAAAATTTTCAGCTTACTATGGTGGTAGTACGAGATTTTCAAATATTGTCGGTTTCTTCGTAACTTTGGAATGTTTGTCTTTCTTTTTAAAATAAAAAAGGGTATTTTACTTATCGGCGTTTTTAGGAAAAACCACCACAAGGGAGTTGTACTAATATTTTTTGCTAGGATTTATCTTAATATGTGCGTACAGATTCAGAAACAGTAATCCTTAACATAATTATGAATAATACAATTATTTACATTTTAATTTATTAACAATGTCGCTTTTTTTTGTAATTATTTATTGAGTTAGTTTATACTACTAGAACATAAACTAATATGCATAAGATAACATTTCGTTTTATAAAATTATAATTTTACAGTACGCATAACATTTCTTTTTAAATATATTCATTCTTCAGACTTTCAGGCATTTCATCATACATAGTCCCCTATTGTCTTGCGGCTGTGCTTTCCCAATATGCGGCAAACTAACTATTTTATTTATATTTCTCATGTCGTAATTCTGTATATCCCTATTAAAAAATAATTAACTCCTTAAAGTATTTCGGCGTTTGGTTTTTCATAACTTTATGCATAATTATGTACATTAAATAGCCATATCTTTTTTATTGGAAACAAATTTGCTCTTCTCTCATTTGATTTACCCTTGCATACTTGCCTTTCCCCGGTGCACATCTTGTTATGGGTTGCCCATAAATCCTACGAACATACTATACAAGCGGCAGGCAGCTGTGTGTCACGTGCTCAGTACATGTACATTCTCGCGTGTTTATTGCTGTCCCTCTCAGGCTGGCAGAAGACATTACCATATATGGCCACACGGCGCGAAATCCAGCCAATGGCAGAAGACATTACCTTATAGGGCACACGTTCGAGTCTTCCGTCTCGCTCATCACGGACAGAGAACTCCGGCCACCGTTCACCGAAGCATCAGACCTATTCTAGAGAGCGGCGCGAGCAGTCGTACGTACTACTACGTACTGTCGGGCAGTATGCCACCCTTTGACGCGGCTAATTAAGTCTTCACTTACGATCTCAGTATGGCGCTATCACCACAGACGCCTGTATAATCCTACTGCCGCCTACTTTATACCATGGCAGCCCTGGCCGCCCGGCTTTTAATCCGCCTACATTGCCGATAGCCGCTTATTTCACCGTTATCACCCACCGGTTCGGTAAGCTGACCGAATCCGCCCACCATGATGCCGAGAAGCCGCCCACGCACCCCGAGCCGCCCCGTTCCTGCACACGATCTATGAGCTTTGCTCTAGATCTCTCCACTTCGTAGGAAGCTGCCTGCATCCGTACGACGCCACGTGAGATTTTAAACCCTCTTATAGTATTTCCGAGCCTAAATTCAGTAGTATTTCTAGTGCCTCTCTCTCTCTTATGCTAGGCCTTAAACAGCTTACCTGGTTGCCTGTACTGTTCACCCTTGCATTATTGAATACATTTGAATTGTGCCCAAACCTTGTTTCATTGGAGTCAACCATCGACAGCCTCGGAGGAGCCCTACGACCCTGAGCTGAGCCTTCCAAGCCGAGGCATATGGCCCCCGGGGGGCCTGCTTAACACTTGTCCCCCCCCGGGAGGGACATATTTCTGGAGACCAGAAGTATAACACTGGACCCTACGTGGCTTCAGTATCACCCTGGCCCCAGGAAGTATGACACTGGCGCGCCAACTGGGCCGAAGTCTTGTCGATTGTTGTCTCCCTAGAAACATAATTATGTAATCTTAGCTATAAATATTTTATATTTGTGCTCCCATCAACAACGGTAGTTCTGTGTGAATTATTCTAAACGTCGCGAGTCCGTCGGCTAGTGCTATTCGAGTGTTAGGTATTTTAAACATCGCTTACTACAGTAGCATTCTCAAGCTATTACGTTCTATCGCGGCAGTCAGAGTTGTTCGTCATTCGCGCGGAATTTTTTTTAATTGAGTAATGAATCTCGTTATTTTAAATTCTCCGAGTGGCTGCTGTGTAAGTTGCGTTATTTCTTCCTTGAAGAGCAGTGGTTGTTTCCAATAAAAGGTAGTAACTACTGTCGGATTGTGCTCGTTCACATCCGTTCCCCTGTAATAGGAAGTTGTAAATACGACTGCCAGCAACTGCTCTCGTCTTATATTATTCGTCCGAAATTTTTTTTTGCTTTGTTCATTATAATAACGCATAATCATGGAGGCCACCATACCAATAATGGATAGAATATTAAATTTCGAGAAAGCAAACGCGTCGGTAATAAGAAAAATGTTGATGGATAGAGGCATAGTCCCCAAAAGGGCTTTGTTGTCTTTACGGAAACAATGTGTCGAGTTTAATGAATCCCTTAGTGGGCGGGTTGAGTCTCCTGCTATTTTATTAAATTCTCCAAGTGTAGCAACCACCCCAAAAACTAGTAATTCGGGAAACCTCGTTAACATAGTATCCTCGCCTACGCAAAATCACTATGGAAGGACTACCACAAGGTACGTTGAAAGAAAAATAGTTAATTTAACAAATTGGAAAATTTCTTTTGACGGGAATTCGGATGTCCGCGCTTTTTTAGACAGAATCGCCGAATTACAATACGCGAGGGGCGTTGATTGTCAAGATTTGGCTAGGGGTTTTGTCGAACTTCTCACTGGTTCAGCACTATTATTCTATAGGAAAATTTTCAAAACTAATCTAAAGTGGGAAGAAATTAAAACAGCCTTTTTGAAGAGATTCGAGGACCCGACGTTTCAAATGACTGAGAAGTCGAAGTTATTTAACTTGTGTCAGAAAAATAACGAAAGAGCTGCGGATTTTATTTTGGAAGCTTTAGCTATCAATTCCAAGCTGAATTTGCCGTTAGAAGAGTCGGAACTTTTATCGTTAGTCACAAAAGGTCTCACGCCAGATTACGCACAACTGAAGATCGGTAAAAATATCACCAACGTTTCGGAGTTACAAGCATTATGTGAGGAGATGGATAAAATCAAATTCAGTCGCGCATCAAGTAAAAAGGCAGTCGAGCCGGAGGTCGTCTCAAGTTATAAGGAGGTTGACAGTGATTTGGGAATTAAATCTAAAATTCACCGTTACAAGCAAATGTATAACGTACCGGTTCGGCAGTATGTAAATCTAATATCATCCCTGAATGATAAGTTATCATCACCATTGTCTGAATTAGACTTGGTTCTTATAATTAAAAATGGGTTGTTGCACAAATATAGTAAACTATTCTCGTACGATGTGCCCCGTACTTGCGCGGAGGTAATACAAAGATGCGAGATCTTAGAAGATACTCATTTCGATAGTTCCCAACAGAATCACAGGGTTAGAACTTTCGGACGTAATAAAAACTCACAGCTCGCGGCGATTTCACAAAGAACCACGGATATCGCTAATCGTGCTTGTTTTAAATGCAATCAAAACGGTCACTTTGCAAAAAATTGCAATAAAATTAACAGCAACAGCGTCCCGCGCCGTAGCCCACGATGGAAAAAGCCTGATTACAGCAGAGCAAACGATTTTCCTGATCTCTCTAAACCACCCCCGACTCATTGTAATTCGAATCAAAAAAACTTCTAGGCGGTCATTGCAGTCCAAAGCCATCAGCAGAGACAATCGAAAAGGAATGGAATGACTGGTTAGGTTACGTGAAGGTTTTTCTGAATACCGATCCACTCGAGGCAGTGAATGTGAAGTGTAGCGGAGATGGCCGGCCACATGTCACATTCAAAGTTAAAAATCGTGTTTTATCAGGTTTACTAGACTCGGGTGCGTCACTATCTTGTATAGGTGGGAATTTGCACAAACAATTCACGTCTCGTGCGCTGTCCCCTTGTGATCTGGTAATTACTACAGCGGATAACAAGAGACAGGAAGTTTCTGGCAAGCTGTCACTTCCAGTAGTTTATAACGATAAGTTGCAGACCATAGACTTTGTAGTGATACCTTCGCTCGGCCGGAAAATTATTTTAGGCGTGGATTTTTGGAAAAAATTCAACATAGCTCCAAATTTATTTACAGCAAATCAAAGTATTACGTATACTTCCATCTCAGAAGTTAACGTAGTAAGGTCAAAAAACGATCTCACACCCGCGCAACTAAAAACACTTAGTGATGTGATAGAGGAATTTCAATCCATATCTTTTGCTAAACGCGGTTTAGGTAAAACTAATTTGATCGAACATGTTATCGAAACTGAAGGAACCCCAATAAAACAACGTTATTACCCCCTGTCACCAGTAAGGTTGAAACAGCTAGAATGTGAGGTGGATAAAATGTTGGAATTAGGCGTAATCGTTAAAAGTAAATCTCCTTGGTCAAACCCGGTTATTTTAGTTCCCAAAAAGGACGGAACAGCTAGGTTCTGTTTGGACAGTAGAAGACTCAATGCTGTTACAAGGGCTCAAATTTATCCGTTGCCAAACGTTCATCGTATTCTTGATAACTTACGGCATGCAAACTTTATTACTTCCTTAGACTTGCTTAAAGCTTTCTGGCAGATACCCTTGCACCCTTCGTCTTGTGAGAAAACTAGTTTCGTAGTTCCAGGTAGGGGTACCTTCATGTTCGTAAGACTACCCTTCGGGCTACGTAATGCTCCTAGCGAACTGCAACGCCTCGTGGACACCTTATTTGGTCCAGAATTCGAACCCAACCTTTTTGCATATCTAGATGATCTAATAATTATCTCACGTACCTTTGAAGAACATATTGAACTCCTTAAAAAGGTTTGTAATATTTTAAAGGCCGCCGGATTAACATTAAATATAGAAAAGTCGGAATTCTGTAAATCAAGACTCAAATATTTAGGTTTCGTAGTGGACAAGGAAGGTCTCCGAACAGACCCGGCAAAGATAGATACTATCAAAAATTTCCCCCGACCTCAGAATACAAAACAGGTAAAATCATTCCTTGGATTATGCAGTTATTATAGACGTTTTATCAACAACTTTTCAAATATTGCAGCCCCTTTAACTCACATAACTGGTGGTAAAAAGAACCTACCTAATTTTACGTGGAATGAGGAGATAGAAAAATCATTTTCCGCCTTGAAGAATGCCTTAATTTCAGCGCCGGTACTAAGCTGCCCTGATTTTAAGTTACCCTTTATAATTCAATGTGACAGTTCCAATTTCGCCATCGGAGCGTGCCTTTCACAACAATTTGAGGACGCAGAACACCCCGTCGCGTATTACTCCAGAGTACTCTCTAAAACGGAGAGAAACTATAGTACAACTGAACGCGAATTATTGGCCATTCTCGACGCCGTATACAACTTTCGCTCGTACGTCGAAGGGTCAAAATTCACAGTGGTCACGGACCATTCAAGTTTAAAATGGCTTATGTCACTCGAGAATCCAACAGGTAGACTTGCCAGGTGGGGGACACGCTTGTCTCAGTTCGATTTTGACATAATTCACCGTAAAGGCTCCCTTCATGTAGTTCCAGACGTACTATCTCGTATTGAAATTACCCAATTAAATTCATTACTTGGCACGCCTGGCTCTAAAGACAAGTGGTACTCAGAGCTGTATAATAAGTGCGCCAATAACCCACAAGCTAGTCCTAATTTCTTAATACAAGGTAATAGGTTGTATAAGCATTGTAAAGCTGATTTTTCCTTACATACAGACTACGAATGGAAATTAGTATCCCCGGTAGAGGATAGACAGGCCTTAATCTCAGAATGTCATAATTCACCCACAGCAATACACCCAGGTGTGTTTAAAACCTTTAAAAAATTATCGTTAAGGAATTTCTGGCCCGGAATGTATAATGATGTAAAAAAAATTAGTGTCCAATTGCAATATTTGCAAGGCTTATAAACATTCAACTAAGCCAGCCTTAGGTCATATGTCCCACCCCAAAAACGTAGATCGCCCAATGCAAAGTCTTAGCGTGGATTTGATAGGTCCCTTTCCGAAAGGTTATGACGGAAACTTTCATATTCTGAGCGTGGTAGACGTTTTTACTAAGTACTGCTGGTTATTCCCATTACGCCACGCGACGGCAAAAACCATAATAGAAGCCTTGGAATACAATATATTTTTACCAATCTCTGTACCTAGAACACTCATAGTTGATAACGGTCGCCAGTTCACTTCAGGTGCTTTTAAAGCCTTCTTGTCTCAATACGGCGTTCCTGATGTATTTTATAATTCTTTCTATACTCCTATGAACAACACGGTAGAGCGCTATAACCAAACCATCGGAACCTCATTGGCTATTTTGGTGGGCAACGATCACCGTCAGTGGTCAAAGCACGTCAGAACGGTACAAGCAGCAATTAATAATACGGTCAACCTTACTACTGGATACACCCCGTTTTTCCTCATGCACGGCTTTGAACAGACAGTGCATGGCACGTCACATTGGCGTATCTCCCCGGGTGCTAGTCAAAATAACACACAACCAGATACGGTAGTGGATTATGCAAATAAACTACAAGAACTTGTAGCCGTGTATGACAAGGTGAGCGATTCACTCGCCGCCGCGTATAAACAAAGTGCTTTTCGTTATAACACTAGACACAAGTTGGAATCCTATAAAATCGGAGACAGAGTTTGGAGAAGAAACTTCCCTCAATCTAAGGCAGGCGTATATTTTTCAGCCAAACTGGCACCCCGTTTTGTAGAAAACAGAATAAAGGAAAAAATCTCTAGCACGATATATGTACTAGAGAATTTAAATGGAAAAATTGTCGGTAAATTCCACATTAAAGACATAGTAAAAAAGGGTAGTGACACCCCGGTCGTTGCAACCTTATAAGTGTTTTTATTTATGTTTTTGTTGTTATTTTCTCTGATTAGTCCGGTGATTAGTTGAGATATAATTATTACCCCTTAGGTACAACCCTAGGACGTCATGAACCCTAGTGGTTAGTACGAGGTTATAACGCATATAACTTAACCTTTGTTATTAGAGAAGTATACAATTCCTTTCTTAATGGATCGTCATCACAAGTGTTGACAATCCGGGACGCCGGTATGTCTGCACGTGAAGACTTGTGTTATTATTGTTATTATTATAAAAAAAAGAGGTAACTCACCTTACACTAGTGAAATTACTGATGCGATATTTAGTTCATTTATTGTAATGACTATTATTGGTAGTAATAATTTATTACTTTCTCCTAGTGCGTAGCCACTTAGGTTGTTTTTTTTAAAAAAAAAAAAATTTTTTTTTAATTTATATATGAATATGGTTACATAAGTATATAAATTCGTCTAAGAAACACGACACGATACACTGATTGAGGGCGTAGTTCAAGGAACCCTAAATTAGGCTAGGTTTTTCATTAGAAAAAACTGCGTTAGGTATTCAGTATCCTGCCCGGGACCGAAGTAGAGACCTAATTTCTATTTTCGTGGAACAATTTGCATTCTAAAAAGTACTTAATTTTAGATGCAATGAAAGAATATGCAAGCATATTCTTTTCTTTTCGTTGGCAAGAGACGGCATAAGAAAATTCTTGTACAAGTGGTAGGTATAAAGGCACCTAGCTCTCATCATACTGGGGTAGGTCATTGGGTAGTAAGAAACTTAGGAACCTTATGGTTGTAAATAACCTTGTGTATATATTAATATAAGGTCATGTATAAATGAAAATATCATTTCAATTATAATTTTTTTTATTTTTTGTCCTTTTTTTTTTCGGGTTTTTCAATCTCTTTCATTGTCGAATTATTTTCACATGAAGGTTAAATCGTTATAGTATTGGACATCTCACACGTTGCGATATAGGAGAAATTGGGGCGGTAAAACGTTCACAATCGGGTAGTTACCCACTCCTTAACGGGGTATGTCTCAATTCTAGCATAGGTTGGAGTGAATTCACGATGAAAAGGCAATGTAATAATAATATTACCACATTTTTGTTATCAGAATAGGCCCAATAGACAACACTATTCGGTTCACATAGGTTGTGGTGGTATCGAATTTTAACCTTCTTCCGCGATCATATAACAACGGTTACTCGTTGTGTGGTATTATAGAGCTGTTACAAGTCCGATAGGATGGAACTTGGGTATCGACCTAACGTGTCATTCGGCAGGTAAACTATAATCCAAAGCGTGATAGGATGGCTAAACTCCTTAGAATTAGAGCAGAAGGATTGTTGGAAACGCGAATTTCCGAACAATGGAAGTATATATGATTCCGGTGTTAGGAAGAAATTCGTTACTCAATTAAAAAAAAATTTTTTCCTCTTCTAATAACATTGTCGGTAGTATTAAATTTTCGTATTTTTTGGTAAAAATACGTGGCGTTGTGTTATTTATTTTAATTTTTTTTCTTCTCTCCTTACGTAGTCAAACCCTGAGAGTTTAAGTTGAGTTGAAACAAACTCGAATTGAAAGTTATTTAACAAAATTGTATACACACATAGAGTTTTTGGTGGGTAAACAAATGTATATTCAAGTGTTTTAATTATGATAAATGTAATTAATTAAATTACTATATAAATATTTTGTAAACACGTAATTGATTACTTCGGTATCAATATGGTAAGCCAGCGTGTAAAGTCCTTGCCATATCAGGACGCAATTGTACGGTAATTTGTAACTTGCTATATCACTGTATTCAAATAAGGAGTAGTACTTCTCGTAGTAAGAAGATTTAAGAGTATGCACCCAGTTGAGTAAATTAGCTCGGTAATGTCATAAAGTTATGTCATTCGGGTCTTATTGTTCTTATTAGAGAATAATGTAATTGCACTTATGGTCATTACGGTTCGTCTGGTTATTTTGGTGGGAACACCTAGAGGGTGTCCTATGTGGTTTCGTCAAACGCAAGTTCACCGTGAGGATTCCAAGGGATCTATCCGGTTGTCTATGTCGTTGCGGCAAGGGTATATTTCTAGTATACCAAGTACAGCGCTGTACGGGTCACCGAGGGTGAGTCGAGAAAACATGAGAGGATTCATATTATGCCTGAAAATTAATATTCATGATAGGTTTTGTAGCATTACCTTACAATTATATGCGAACATGAGAGGATGGTCGTTTATGCCTGATAATTAAATGCAAACCAGACAAACCATGACAAGCTGAGAGTGCGGGAAACTAACATTTGGGTTAGAATTGAATTGTGAAAATAGCATAAAGTGTATAAAAACAAAGTTGTATAATTTAAAAAAAAAAGAATTCCATTGTAAGACGCGAATATGAGTGATTTCGATCATTTCATGACATTGGTCAGCGTACAATATTCCATAACAGGAATAAAGTGTATAAAAACAAAGTTGTATAATTTTAAGAATTCTATTGTAAGACGCGAATATGAGTTGGTTTCGATCATTTCATGACATTGGTCAGCGTACAATATTCCATAACAGGAATAGTGTTGGAAATTTTTTGTTTAATTTTAAGATTTTTACATGGTAGTAATCCTTCTCGGAAGGGTCATGTTTTCTTTATTTCTTCATGCACCTTCATTAGCGTGTCTTGTATCGCACTAGGTACGTCACATTTTTTTAATTTCTTGAGAGAGTTGGCAACCTTTGTTCAGTTTATTGCTAGTTTTTTTTAGCTTGGCTCACAGGTAGTTAAAATTTTGTTGGCTCTTAGGTAGGGAGTGTTTAAATCCTGGTGAAGAGGTAGCTCTGTACCTCACATTGTGGCAATCATCGCATCACATGCTGTATGGAAGGTCGTGGTCCCCTGCATCAGCCTCGCTGCCTTTTCCCTTCATTTTTCAGGGGGAGGAGGGTAGTGTTATGGGTTGCCCATAAATCCTACGAACATACTATACAAGCGGCAGGCAGCTGTGTGTCACGTGCTCAGTACATGTACATTCTCGCGTGTTTATTGCTGTCCCTCTCAGGCTGGCAGAAGACATTACCATATATGGCCACACGGCGCGAAATCCAGCCAATGGCAGAAGACATTACCTTATAGGGCACACGTTCGAGTCTTCCGTCTCGCTCATCACGGACAGAGAACTCCGGCCACCGTTCACCGAAGCATCAGACCTATTCTAGAGAGCGGCGCGAGCAGTCGTACGTACTACTACGTACTGTCGGGCAGTATGCCACCCTTTGACGCGGCTAATTAAGTCTTCACTTACGATCTCAGTATGGCGCTATCACCACAGACGCCTGTATAATCCTACTGCCGCCTACTTTATACCATGGCAGCCCTGGCCGCCCGGCTTTTAATCCGCCTACATTGCCGATAGCCGCTTATTTCACCGTTATCACCCACCGGTTCGGTAAGCTGACCGAATCCGCCCACCATGATGCCGAGAAGCCGCCCACGCACCCCGAGCCGCCCCGTTCCTGCACACGATCTATGAGCTTTGCTCTAGATCTCTCCACTTCGTAGGAAGCTGCCTGCATCCGTACGACGCCACGTGAGATTTTAAACCCTCTTATAGTATTTCCGAGCCTAAATTCAGTAGTATTTCTAGTGCCTCTCTCTCTCTTATGCTAGGCCTTAAACAGCTTACCTGGTTGCCTGTACTGTTCACCCTTGCATTATTGAATACATTTGAATTGTGCCCAAACCTTGTTTCATTGGAGTCAACCATCGACAGCCTCGGAGGAGCCCTACGACCCTGAGCTGAGCCTTCCAAGCCGAGGCATATGGCCCCCGGGGGGCCTGCTTAACACTTGTCCCCCCCCGGGAGGGACATATTTCTGGAGACCAGAAGTATAACACTGGACCCTACGTGGCTTCAGTATCACCCTGGCCCCAGGAAGTATGACAATCTCATAGCTCTTTTCTGTATAATAATAATAAATGTTTATTATTTATTGTATATTATTTGTATGTGGGGAGAATAGTGTAATCCCGCACATTCCACAAGGGTTATAATACATACAAAAAGTATTTTAAAGAGAAAAAAAAGAAAAGCAGGTAAATATGATTGTACATGAAAAAAAGGTAATAACAAAAGAAAATAAGAAAATAATAATAATTGGCTTTTAGGATTCTGTGACCACATTAGGAGCCAGTATTTTTCTCAGATGGACTGAGGCGGGCTTCCATGACGAGGATATTTCCAGAGCTGCTTATCCTTTCTCTCATTCCTGCCACCCTGGATCTAATAAGGGCTGCATAGCCGGGAACTTCCCCTCCGTGGACATCCGGGAAGCGCTGCAATATCTGGGTAGACCAAAAATTATGCAGAAGGTGTTGTTGTATTGAACCCGGAGTCTTTCTATACTACTCTTCTTCTAGTTTGCCTAGAGTTCGCACGTATACAGCGTTGCGCAGAAGGAAAGGAAGAGCGTCCTTTTTACAGCGGTACTGCAAAGGCGGAATCTTTTGCTGAGCATGTTTGCTTTTACGCTGCCTATCGATGTCATCATCGTCCATCAGATTACTGGTGATTATGTGTCCAAGGTATAACTTTCTAGATTGTTCAAATTTCCTTCATTGGCCAAATATAACATCGTAGAGCAGCAATCTAAATGATAAGCAACTATAGTTTAAGAATGATTTATGTAGTGTTTCTATTTAGTTTATTTCTTAATCTTCTAAGAAAATATACTTTTTGATACCTTCTTCAGCACATATTCAAAATTTGCTGTGAAAGTTAGTTTTGAATCGAATATTAGTGAGGCTGAAGGTACGTTGGGCGGTGAAGAATATGGGGAAGAGGAGGGTGGGGAAGTACCTGGCTAATCAAGTCTGGTCACCAAACACGGCAAATACTATTTTAAGCAACGTTTCAATCGTGAATGATTGTTTTAAACCAATGCGATTCTGATAGTATCTTCCATTTGCAGCTTGCCGCAAATATATTAAGTTATTTTAAATAAGTAAATCGTGGAAACACAAATCGATGAAATAAAATTTATCTGTGCACGCTGCGATTTAAACCTGCGACCTCCGGTTCGCTAGTCGAGAGCCTTGCCCTTCGACCACGGAGGCCGTCAGACGCAATGTTAATGCTTTTTGCCATCTTTAGTGATAAGATCTGAATAGCCACCTTCCTCTACTCATCTCCTTCCTCTCCTCACTTTCCTTCATACTCACAACATACCCCAATTGGGGATGCCATGGCCTCACTGGCTCCAGGCATTCAAATAAAAAAAGGTTAATAAATAGTTGGCTGTTAAGTAATTTTGTCTTAGGTACTACCGTTCTAGGACAGAACGTTGTTTGATCGTAAATATACATATATTGATAGATATGTAGTTTTGAAATAAAAGTTAAGTATATTTTAAAAGTTTTTATTTCAAAATAACATGACATTTAAAAAAAATTATTAAATTCAAACATGATATTATTATTCACAGTTACATCGTGGCATATTATTTTATAATATAAATCAGGCATTTAAAGGCTAACTTCGCCCGAACATCTTTATTTTCTGCTTAAAAAATAATCAGATTTATTTAACAGTTATTTGTAGTATTACGAGTACCTATAATATACTTTTTTTACAATATTGTGAATTACAAATAATAGATTGTTTATCACAATAGTTCATTTTCTACACATTCTAAGTACATATAATTATTATTTTTTTAAGTAGATTCTATGTAAAAATAGTATTCATAAAAAGGTATAACACTACGTTTAAACAAAATGTATTAAGCAAATTAGGTTACGTATACAAAATAATTCATGATATTTAATATTTACATCATGAATAAAAAAATAATATTTTACCAAGTATGTAAGAAGGTCAATGTATTTCCGCTTTGCAATAAAATCCAAATAATGGAAAGCTTCTGAACGTAAAAAACTAAAAAGTTTTTGAAATGCGATTTGAAATTTTCACGATTCGAAAAAAATTTTTTTTTTTGAAATATAAAAAATAAGTATGAAGGTATGAAAGAATTTAAAAAAAAAAGTAAAACTCACACATATTTTATTAGACAAATGTGTTATAAACGGTATCGTCAACTTATTTTTTTTATCATTTCATGTAAAAATAAAATTAATGAATAATTCTTAAAATTTCATAAATTTTATTCAAGTTGCGATCGTAAACTTTTATTTATTTTGTTTTATTTCTGGGTAACTTTCAAATTTGAATATAAAGCGTGATGTTTTCTCTTTCTAACACTGTTTAGACCGTATTTCTAACCATGGCATTAAGAGAGATACTACAATTTCTACGAGACCTTTATGAGTTTTTCCGGAAAGAGAACAAATTAGCCTGAGGTGTTAAAAAAAATTTCTTTCGGAAAAATATTGAAATCAAAACATTTATTAAATTTATTTCCCTTCAGAGATATTCAGAGATATAAAAAAGTTAAAAATTAAATAATTTTTTAAGACACTCAAACTATTTACATTAATACAAGAGTAGTTTAATAAACATGAACATAAAAATCATTTAATTATATATCTGTGATAAAAATGCATCTTTGAGCAAATATTATTTTATTTGATATTGTAGGCACGTAGAAAAAAAACTCAACGTGTTTTTGGCCTTTGTTATGCGAGGATAGACTCCACCTGGCGCGCTTCTAAAAGTCATTTTGTTCGCTCTGTACAAGAATGTGGGCGTTATTTTTCAACCTGTTGCGAAATAAATGTTTCTAAAAAAAAATGACATGATAAAGCTAATAACGTTTATCATATACAACTTAAGTAAAAAATTTATATGAATAATGCCAAGGTACTTGAAACTATTTCATATTAATTAAAATATTATAAAATGTTCATCTGTAAAAGAAGGTTTCAAGATATTCTGTAAAACTGTTAGACATCTTAGATTGACTCGATAGTTGATTCCCGGTAATTGCCTCCCCGAAATAATATTTATTAAAATCGACTTCAAAACCAATTTAGGATGAATATCAAACGAATTTATTTTTGTATTTATACGCCCGTGTACACGGTATGTAGACAAGTAGTTTTTTTCCTTCACGCATTTGAATGAAAATATATTTTATATACTTTTGTTATTCGGTGATATATCCTCTCTGCATACCCCTAGTCACATTTTGTAAATTGCATTATTCATTAAAAAAAGAATTAAAAATTATTAAACATATATATTTTACTTTTAACATCTTAGTTTATTCTCACTTATATTTTTAAGGAAATATTAGCAAACTTTATACAAGATGCAATAATAAATCAAGGTTAAATCATAATTAAAATAACGTACAAGATTTGTACTACTACTAAAGAGAGGGTAATAATGTTCACAAGGTAATGCTCTTTGCAGAAATACTTTTAAATTGAAAACACCGTAAGTACTTACAACCCTACAAGGACCTTAATGCAATATGAATTTGAAAAATGTCACCGAAAGGTTGAGGTTCAAAGTACTTCGAGCATCGTTTTCCTGTGCGACGATATTTCTTGAGATATTAATAAAATATCACCAAGTTTATTATTGTGTTTCCATCATTCCGAAAGATGTAATGGAAAAGTATTATATTAATAACTTTTTAGTTAATTATTTGGAAGGCGAATACGGGTTCCACCGCCCGAAAATCATTTGTTGGGTAACCAACACCCCCGCCATAAGTCATTCTAAGTGGTAGGCTACGATTTATGACTTAGCAAGGGTGCCCGAGTTCAATGGGGTGAGGTTGAAGTTGCTCTTGACGGTGGATGCATCTGCCCGCCAACTGCGCGGCAGAACGGATCAGGAGAGACTGGTTGAGGGAGGCGTTTTGACTTCCCCAGAAGGACTCTCAAGAGGGAGCGAATCATAAGCTCGTCACTCCTGAAGCCACTGACCCCAGATTTCTACCTACCCGTTACGCATTTTTCCCAAAACGTTTTCTCCTTCCTTTCCTCAAAAGTCCCTCCACACAGCATAGCATTTCTCATAAGATCATAATTTCATAAGTTATATGTGAATATTTTTAAGTTTTCTAAATTAATAGATACATCTTTTTTACATAAATGTCCTTTAGTTCAGACGTACAGCATTGCAACTCTAAAATAACGAAAGAATATACTTAGATTATATTGGATTAAAACTAAACCCATATTTAAATATATTAATGTAAATGTTTAGGATTGCTTCAGGCTCACGATCAACATTCAACCTTTTGAAAATAAAGTTAGTTATTATTCAACTCTGTAAGTTCGTTTATACAATATAACACTAATAGTGCTAGTCACACTTGACAAGGACTTCATTACTGTTCATGCACTTGAGCTAGACGAACTCGGTCGTGAAGTTCTTTTCTCTCAGAATGAATACTATTCGTAGAGCAGTGGTGACACAGTTACACGCATTGCACTTGACAAGATTGGCTTCATTACAGTTCATGCACTTGAGCACGATGAACTCGGACGCGAAGTTATTTTCACAGCCGGAATTTCCCGCAAAGCTGTGGAGGCATTGAGTCCTATGATTTCCTTCTCTGACTTCATCATAATTCATCAAGCACTTCTGAGCGACAAACTCACAGAAGTCTTTGCCATGGAAGCTATTCTCTGAGCTAAAGCGTGCCTTCCAGGGCAGCGGTTACAGATTGTTTCGTGACAACCTTATTAACACGATTTGCACTTAACGTGGCCGACATCGTAGCAGTTCATGTAACTTAGGAGCGAAAAACTTTGGAGTAAAGTCACTGAGATCCATGTGATCGTTTTTTCCTCAACTGCAGTATATTTGAGGAGACCGACTTCATCGTAGATCAAACACTTACGAACGACGAACTCAATCGTGAAGTCATTACAGTGCCCTCTTCTCAGCAGAACACTTGACGAGGCCGACTACATCGCACGCACTTGAGAGTAACGAACTCGGTAGTGAAGCGTTTGCAGTGAACACCTTCCTTTCAACCAGAGCACGCCTTTATATCCATTTTACGCCTCGCACCTGATAAGGCCGAATTCTTCCTAGTTCATGCACTTGAGAGCTGCGAGCCCAAACGTGAATTCACTGCAGTGGACGCCTTCCTGTCAGTCAAACACCCCGTGACATGATTCCTAGCAAGCCTCGCATTTGACGAGGCCGACTTCATCGCAGTTCATACATTTGAGGGCGACAAACTCGGCGGTGAAGTGGTTGCGGTGCACGCTCTTCTTGGATCCGCAGCATACCTGGCATGGCAGCAGTCTGTATCCACCGCACATCTGGCACGTGGTGTGGGCATCAGCACTCTGAAAGTAGAAATATTGAGGTTAAGAAAAGGGGAAAAAAATTATTAACTGTAGGCACAGTAAAAACAAAAACAGACGATAAAGGACTCTTTTATATTAAATTGTGCCTTTAGCCACGAAAATTGGGCAGCAATTTACAAAATATCGTTTTCGCTAAAAATATTTCCTCCAGAATTACACTTTCCTGACATATTACGATGATAATATAAATTTCGGAATAAAAGCAAAAGTTGTTGGCTGTCTGAATAAAGCCATCATTTCTAATAGGTTCATACGTAGGTTGGTAATTAATAAAGTAGGTTGGTATACTGTTAGGGTACCCCGATGTCGGCTTCTAAACCAACATCAGCACACCAACACGTCCCTGGCTAGCTCTCAGCGGGACAAGGGTACTCTCTATTCAGGGGGTGGGCAGCTCAAGGCTAGGGAACTTCTCTCCGACTGTCTCTCAAAACGAAACTCTCCGAGTCGTGATTTCCGCGGGGGCCCTACATTTCACTGAATTACGGACACATTTAAGGAGGAAATCAAGATACAGCTTACATGTAGGTTGGCAGGAACCTCGTCTCATGTGGCAGCTTCATCAGGCACTTTCATAGTCTAAATAGACCGAACTATAGTGGCAAAAAGGCCAATTCTACACAAAGGTATTTCAATAATAACTCGCGGCCCCATTGAATTGGGTCCGCTGGCTACTAGTGAGCCGCTAGCGTGTGTTCGCAAAGGCGCTCAGATTGTTTCTGTGGTGCGAGCGCAGCGGGCTGCCGAGTCGCCGGGCAAGCGGGGCGGTAAGGAGAGGCAGACAGGATATGGGGGGGAGAGGGGGCGGCCAGCTGTGGGCTAGCTGCTCGCGTTCTCGAAACTACTTGCTTCAAGGGCGTATCGTAACACTTCCCCCCGCGCTCGGAAAAAAAGCGACGTGGCAATGGAGCTGTAGGAAAAAAATCCTCTTAAACTTCCATAGGGGTTTTTGAGAGATTCGTTGCTTGAGAGATGCCTAGCTAGAACATGCAATTTATGTTATAGTTTAGGTCACAATGTTTGTAGGGAATGGGTGAGGGGTACATACAATGTTTGGAAAAGAACAGTTTTGGTGAAAGTACATGGTGTGAAACAACATACAAGATTATGCAATTGAAAGATGACAATACATGGTTATGCAATTGAACAAAATAACAATACATGGTTATGCAATTGAAAAATAACAATACATGGTTATGCAATTGAAAAATAACAATACATGGTTATGCAATCGAAGAACAAAAAAACAAGAACAAAAAATGCCTGTGTGATTCTAAGGTTTCATTGGTCTGGGAGCTAAGTTTGCGAAGCGTGGATTTGTTTGGTTTCGGAGAATTTCGAAGAGGAGGACGTGGTTTCACAGATTCTAAGGATTACATTATCACTGTAATCAGACCCCTTTGAGATAACACTCAGAAGTACACTTGGGCCTTAGAAAACACTTGGTTTTGTCGAAGACGTCGAAGTTCACGAAGTGGAGACTGTGGTTGCTGTGCCGCGACTATGGTTACAGAGGTCATTGAAGAGGAGAATCCAGTGTCTGCAGACATGCCAGTACGAATCCTAAAGTGTTATTAAGGTAAACACGGATCGTATATAATGGTTATTGAGGCATAATGTAGCTCAATCATAACTTGTATTGGTACGCATTCAGCGAACACTGGAGGTCAAGGTAATGATGGTTTACACATGACGATTTGCGTCTCTGCATGACAGCGCAAGAGACGACATGGTTGGCATTGATAGCAAGAGTAAGAACAAACCTAGGAGCTAGCGTGCCCAAAAGGTGGTTCAGAGTGTCATAATGTATAGTGGGACAACTCAACTTGCTGTGGCACGACAAAACAACATACATATGGGTGGTATGGTCTGTGCTTTCAGGAACAAATGCGTAGAAAAATGGCAGCAGGAGGGACCTAGTAACCACAGCGCGTGCTGTCAGGAAGTGGAGCTCAGCTTGGCTGTTGGTGATGACATCCGCCTGGGCTTCTTTTTAATCCGGGAGAAATTATTATTAGAGCAAAAATTCTTGAAGTTTACCTGCCTAGGGACCAATGAAGAAAAGGTTTGGAGAGAAACAAAATGTGTCCAGATTATGAAATAAACGAAGTTTTAACCACCGACCCAGAGAGTGACGAAGAGAGAGTTTTCTAACTAAATTGTGATTACATGAACATTTTCCTTTACCAGGATGACTTGGCGTTTGCCGAGTGACAATATGTCTTGGTTAAAAAACAACCGGCCTTCCATGGCCTATGTTAACATAAAGGTGGTAACATTTTTTGTAGAATTTCAAAGAACAAGACAAAGAAGTCGTGAATGAGTCACGGTAAAAGCAGAGAAACCAATTCATGAATAAAGGTTGTCAAAAGGAGACAGACGGTACGCCAAGTGCATATCGTACATATCCAACATTCATGAATGTGTTTCGTGAAATTGAGAAAAAGAACAAAAGGTGAGACATATGCAGAGAGTGAGGGAGAAAGCCTGCTGATAATTGGTTAATTTACCAATTCGCACTCCCAGTGAGGGCGAATTATGGTTAACAACAGATTTTCCTCTTCATAACATATACCTGAGAACATGATGGTGAGGAGAAAGGAAAGGAAAAGGAAAGGAGTTGAGTGACGAAACTTGCTAGAGACTGGACTAATTTCCACTTCAAACTCCATGTGAGAATGAAACATGATCAACCAGCAGATTTCCTGACTCTTTACAATTGTTAAAAGGATGAGGAGAAATTTGAATACACATTAACAAAAAGACTAATCTTTTGCGTGTATTGGGCAAAAGATTAGGGGTCATTTTAAAAACTCCTGCGTGATTGTGAGAAAAGATAGACCCTTGCTCCAATTTCACAAACCTGGGGGTTTTCTTATCCGTTCCCCAGACAACGAGTTATTTACAAAGGCACAAATTGCATCATAAAAGATGACACACGATATTGTATCGTTCGCACGAATCATGGTAAGTGTTTTAACGTCTCCACGTATAGTGTATAAAAACATGTAAGTACATACAAGATAAAACTCAATTATAGACAGAAGTCAAGAGTTTATACAATGCCTCTTAAAGAAGATGGCAAGGCCGATATTATGTCGTTCGCACGAATCACGGTAAGTGTTTTAACGTCTCCACGTATAGTGTACAAAACATGTAAGTACATACAAGATAAAACTCAATTATAGACAGAAGTCAAGAGTTTATACAATGCCTCTTAAAGAAGATGGCAAGGCCGATATTATGTCGTTCGCACGAATCACGGTAAGTATTGTTATTACGTCTCCACGTCTCGTGTACAAGGGTTGTACACAATTATACATACAAGCGGTACTCATGACAAATTAATGACACACGACCAAAATACAAGAGCGGTACTCATGACAAATGAATGACACACGACCAAAATACAAAAGCGGTACTCATGACAAATTAATGACACACGACCAAAATACAAAAGCGGTACTCATGACAAATTAATGACACACGACCAAAATAGATTGTACAGAAAGGGTGGTACTCATGACAAATATGTCACACGACCAACTCAATAACATTTAGCTATGAGCAAAAGTGATTATGACGAACTTCTCGTATCGTGGCAGGTATTTTAAGGATCCCTCCTATAACGGTGGATGTTCTAAGGATCTCTCCTATGACGGTGGATGTTCTAAGGATCTCTCCTATAATGTAACAGGGTTACGTTTAAATACAACACAATAAACGTTAACGATGCTTGATTTTAACACATTTTATAAAGATTCGTTAGATTAACTAACTCCGTAGCCCAAGAGCGTACGACAGAGAAGATAGACAATTTGATGCTACTTCATGTGTTACAAAATACAAGGGTGATGGCAGAGTATAATTCTACTTACACCAAGTATTTAAAACAAAGACAGACCTATAATGGTTTTACATACTGTCTGTTGTGGCAACCTGCAGTGAGGAAGACCAAAGAAAAGGGACCAATTACGGTTTTACATACCCTTTGTGCAGTTACAAACATACCAGGTTATGTGCAATTTGGGTTGCAAATACTTGGTTAAATGAACACCTAAAAGTTGTGAATTCCAAAATCAGGATGATCATAAGGTTTTATTTAACCTGTCTCGTAGGGTTGAAACGTGTCATATAAGACATACGTAACGTACAAGCAAAAAAACAAAATAACAAAAAAAACAGTGGCTTTGTTATAACAACCAAAGACCGGATGATTCGGTTTTACGTACTTTAGTTGAAACGAGCCAAATTGATTTATATACAGGGTTATAAAGACCAATCATTGGTTTTATAAATACAAGTTCCAAAATGGACGTGTCGATATCCAATTTGGGTACAAGAGCATGAATTTGGGTAGGACGCCATCAATTTTTAATTTAAGAGGAAAAAATTGAAAAAAACTTATATACACGAGGGGCGACTATGTAAGTAACCACTGTTTGATTTTCATGCTAGAGATACCTCGGAAGGTTTTACAACTCATGATGAACAAAATAAAAGGACAAATTGTAAAGATAGTTAACTGGTTCTGAGTCGGAATTTAACACTTTGGAATTTACAAAACCCGACTTCTAGAACGACACGCCGATGGGCAATTGTCAACTACTTTACATGAACAAAATAAATAGGTGAGAAAGTTCCTTTCCACACGACAAAAATGCAACAAAAAAATAGGAGAAAAATTACAAAATTACATGACAAGGCAGGGTATGACGTGGCATGAACATTGCGTAGTGTACGTGTTGAGACAATAAATGGGCTCGCGACTTCCCAAACATTGAAACTCGAAAAGTGTCTCCGTTCCAAAGTGATCAGTTTTAGAACAGGTGAAAAAAAAATAAAAGAAAAAAAATTGTCGTGAGGGAAAGAAAAAACAGTGCAAAAACAACATTTGAAAGTAACTTCAAGGAGAGTACGCATTAATTTACAAAATAATTTACAACTTGTTTCATTTACGAAACGATGGGCATGTGATTGACACAATACACGCCTGACATAGTAAGACTCTGTAAGCTTACAAAAAAATGTGATACATACTGGATCATTTTACGTTTGCTGAGATAGTGGGGGCAGTTTTACTTGACTCCTCACTTCCAGACTTTACAATGTCCTTAATGTGGTAATTACCAATGTGCTTTCCAGATGAGTCAGACAAGGAGTACACTAGGTCTGATATTTTCCTTAGGACTTTGGCCTTCACGAAACGTGGTGCCAGCTTAGCAGAGAAATACATGGCTCCTTGGGAAAGTGTGTTGTTCTTTCTCCAAACTATGTCTCCTGTATTGAAGGTGACATGTTTTCTACGTAAGTTATATCTGTCCGCACTCTTTTGGTGAGCCAGGAGCAAAGCATCAGTGACTTCACTGTAAATGGCCGACAGTTCTTCCAAGCGATGGGCATAATCTGCGGTAGGGTTGCTTGTGGTGGCGGATGACGTAGGAAAGTTTGTGTCCCTATGTAGAGAACCATGGACGACTTGTTCCATACCGTGTTTTAAGAAGAAAGGTGTGTAACCAGTGGCCAGATTAACAGTGTTGTTCATAGCGGCCTGAATTTTATCTAGGTTTTTACACCAAGTGCGTTGATCTTTATCAACTAGAATAGCTAGAGCTGTGTTGATTGTTTGGTTGTAACGTTCGACAGTGTTGTTTTGGGGAGTGTACAAGGTGTTATAATAAATGTCCTTGATTCCGTATTTGGCAAGAAATTCTTTGAATTCCTGGGCAATAAACTGTTTTCCGTTATCAACAATTACGGTTCTGGGTGTTCCGTAAGGTATAAAAATGTGTTTTTCCAGAAGTTTGATGATGGCGGACGCATTGGCTCTTTTTAAAGGGAAGATCCAACAGAATTTGGTGAAAACATCCACTACACTAAGTATGTGCATGTGTCCGGCATAACTTCGAGGAAAAGGTCCGACGAGGTCCATTGACAATGACTGTAGGGGTCTGTCGGCGCGTTTGGGGTTACCCATTAGGCCGGCAGGTGCTGCCGTGCTATGTTTATAAGCTTTACAAGTTTCACATTTAGAGATGTAATTGCGAATTTGTTTGAAAAGACCAGGCCAGTAATACTTCAAGGAAATCTTTTTATACGTCTTGAAAGTTCCTGGGTGTATAGAGTCGGGAGCACTATGATTGTCAATTATTATTTGTTCTCTTCCTTCGAGGGGAACGACAAGTTTCCAAGAGTAATCTTCGAGGATGGATAGTGGTGCCTTGCAATTACGGTATAGTTGTCCTTCTTTTATGATAAAATTAGGAAACTTTTGTTGATTATTTTTACAACCTTCGAAGATTTTCAAGTACCATTCATCTTTTGTGGATGGAGGGGGGGCAATTGTGTCAACATTTAATGAAGCCAATTCAATTCTTGAAAGAGCGTCAGGAACAATATTGTCCGCGCCTTTACGGTGTACAATATCAAAATTGAATTGAGACAAACGGGAGGCCCAACGAGCGAGTCTACCGGAGGGATTACTTAAAGAGATCAGCCATTTCAAACTACTATGGTCTGTGACTACAGTAAATTTGCTACCGTCTATGTAACCGCGGAAATGGTGAACAGAATCCAATACAGCCAGTAACTCCTTTTCGGTAATTCCGTAGTTTTTCTCGTGTTTATTTAATGTACGGGAAAAATACGCTACAGGGTGTTCGCCATCTGGGAATTCTTGAGTTAGGACTCCACCGATTCCTACGTTGGAGGCATCCGTGTGGAGGGTAAAAGAGAGTGCAAAATCCGGGCAATTCAGAACGGGGGCTTTTTGAAGGGCATTTTTTAAAGTTGTAAACGCTTCTTCAGTTTCAGCTGACCATCGGAAGTTGCTGACACCTTTACGGGTGCCGGTGATTTTATTTAAGGGGGCTGCAATTGTGGAAAAGTCTTTGATGAATCTTCTGTAGTAACCTGCAAGTCCAAGGAAACCTTTGACTTCCTTCGCGTTTTTGGGTCGGGGAAAATTTGCCATGGCTTCCACCTTAGCGGGGTCTGTTCTTAGACCTTTTTCGTCGACAATGAATCCCAAATAACGTAGACGGGACTTACAGAATTCAGACTTCTTCAAGTTGATGGTTAAACCAGCGAACTTGAGTTGTTGAAAAACCTTTTCCAACATTAATAGGTGTTTTTCAAAGGTGTCGCTGACGATGATGAGGTCGTCAAGGTAACAAAACAGGCTGTTATCGACTTCAGGACCGAAGAGTTTGTCCATCAGTCTTTGTAATTCGGCGGGGCTGTTCTTTAGACCAAAGGGTAATCTTTTAAAATGGAACATTCCCCTACCAGGTACAACGAAAGCAGTTTTTTCACACGATTCTGCGTCCAAAGGTATTTGCCAAAAAGCTTTGCTTAGGTCAACAGAGGAGATGAACTTGGCGTTGCGCAGTTTGTCTAAGGTCGCGTGGACGTAAGGTAAGGGGTATGCGTCAGCTTCCGTACAAGAATTTAAACGTCTACTGTCAAGACAGAAACGTGCGGAGCCATCTTTTTTAGAAACCAAAAGAGTTGGGTTGGTCCATGCACTTCTGCTGGGAACCACCACACCCATTTTTAACATTTCATCAAGTTCTTTTTCCAAAAGTTTAAGCTTTTGGGGGGCTAAGTTGTAATAACGTTGCTTTATGGGTGGGCCATTGGTTTTAATGTGGTGTTCTACCAAATTTGTCAAACCCAATCCACATTTTTCGAAAGATATTGATTCGAATTTATTGACCATTTCCTTTAGTTGGAGAGCTTGGTCCGTGCTTAAATTTTCGTGAGGTATTATTGTGCGGATCTCACTAATTTGAGCAGCAGTGGAGGTTTCGCCAAGAGTATTAAATACTTGGGGAGCAACGTTAAAAGCCTTCCAGAAGTCAACGCCAAGGATGAAATTCTGGGATATAGAGGGCACTATTAGAAAATTGATTGTAATTATTTTATTGTTACAATTAATTGGCAGTGCAAGGGTACCGATGACCGGCTGGGAAACATTATCCGCAGTCGTCAGGTGTGTTGTTTGTGGCGAAATTTTAAAATCACTGTTAACAAAAGGCAGGTGAGCATTGTTGCCAAGACAGCTGACAGATGCACCGCTATCAAGTAATCCGGAAAAGGGCACATTGTTAACAGAGAAAAGAGCATAGGGTCTCCCATCTTTAGCTTGTTTGCAACAAACCGAGGAAACATTTAAGGTCTGGTTAAAATACTTAATGTGTGATAACCAATCAGTCCATTCTTTAGACCTTGGTTCAGAATGGGTACCTGAGAGGTTATTATTTAGTTTTTTGGCCTCTTCATGTAGAAATTTGGTGGGGGCTTGGAGAAATCCACCTGAGGTCTGACATCGCTTGGGTTTTGTAACCTTTCTGCATTGTGCCTTGATTTCTTAAAAATGTTGCGCAGTTCGTCGCATGGAGGAGAGCGGTCCCTAGAGTGGTGTCTCTTGGATGTTCGGGGTTCCTTGGATTCCAGGAGTCTTGCTTGCTTGAAACAAGTAGCGGCCAGGTGGCCTACTTTTTTGCAAAAGGAGCACACTTTTTTGTTGTCGAATTCTGGCTTTAAACCAGACGAACGGCTTGGCACAACCACATTATTTGACACATTCTTTATGTTTTTCCTGTCCTGGTACGATTCCAGGAGGAGACAGACTTCGTTTAGCTGGGCCAGGGATGCAATTTTCTGTGAGGTGATGATGTTCTCGTATTTGCTTAAAAGGCCATCAGTTATGACTGGTAATAGTTCAGCTTCCGGAACAGGATGTGAAAGCTTGATGTTGATGGATTCAGCCCTTTCTATGAATGTAGCCACAGGTTCATCTACTAGTTGTTTAATAGATAGTAGAGATAGTTTGATCCGGTGCTGGGCCTCCTTTTTTCCAAAGCTAGAGATTAGGGCAGCTCTGAGTTTATTCCAATCTTTGCATTTAGTCTTTTGGATGCGGTGCCACGGAATTAATTCTGGGGAGATGAGTTCTATAAAGTTTCTCCGTAGAATCTCGAATGGGATATTTTTGATTGTAGCCGTTTCTTCAATACGGTCAATGAAATCCAGCACATCGGAGACGCCATTATATTTGACTTTCCAAAAGGATAAATCGTAAGTTTTATCTTGTGTCAAGATGGGTGCGACGTCCTGTTTTATCATTACATGCGGCGTAGGTTCTTTGTCAAGATTATCCAAAACTTGCGTAGCCGAACATGAATTATTTTCGTTGGAGGGGGCGAGATTTATTCTCCTAATGTACTTTTTGTTGAATAAAAGTGCATATGCCTTCAATGTAGATTTAGATTTGCTTGATGGCGAGAGTCCTCTATCCCTTAAAGCAGCTTGTAAGTGGGCTTTGGATAAACTATGCACATTGGGAATGGTACCCAAGTTGGATGATGTAATAGTTTGCTTGATCTCCATTGCGAGTTTCCTGGGTGGTGGGGAGAAGAAAAAAAATTGGCCAGGGGTTTCCTTTAGAAAGCGCAAAAATTAATTTTTGTGAGGCACTTTTCACTTGGTGATCACTGTTGGCACTTCCAAATGTGTTTTGTATACATGACACCAGAATTCTTGTCAAAGGAAGGAAGGCGAGAAAAAATTTTGCGTGGAAAGACCTTAGTGGTAAAGGTTTTTGTATTTCACTGATCACTTTTGAGAAAACTGTGAAATTCACAAGTATTTATTTATTTTAGAAAAATTTTGCCAGGATTGACCTTTAGAAAACAGGTTTTTTATTTTTACAAAACACTTTGCACTGAGAAAGGCACTAAAGTTCACAAACGGCACATTTCTGGCAAATAAAGGACAAACTTCCGAATGAAAATGACTGAATATGGGGTTTATTGCATCCAACCATATTAAAATTATTTTATTTATTCATGGAATCAGTCATTGGTTTTATTATTATTCCACTTTTCACTTATGTAAGGAAAAAAACACAATTCACTTTCACTTATGCTGAAAAAAAAACAGTACCTATAATGTACAATGGGGAAAGAAAGTCATTATTTTGTCCATTTGGAGAAATATTAAGTTGTACTAATTTGACAGACACAAGTGGGCCAATTGGTATATTGTGCAGAAATAATAAAAATACGTAAGTCCGAAATTTTCATTAAGGAATTCGCAAAATAACTGGGGTTCCAGAATCAAATTTATAATAATGATTTCCGTTGGTATCCCAGTTCAGTCATAAAAAACGGTTTGGATTTAAAACGCAGCCTAGCAACAGTCGGTTAGGCGGGAACAAGGCATTTGCGCGCAATCCGGACTATCGCGTGAAACAAAAGCCGTTGGATTTTGGGCGCGAATAACTGTTGCTGTGCGCCCGCCGTTTGGAGACGCGTGCGCAATCAGATTCGCGGCGCTTCGGGTGCTCAAAATGGCCGTTGTTTCAACTTGCGATGCAATTTATAATTCCAGTCAGATCCGTTATGGATCTAATTTACATATTGGTTTCTGTGGTTTTTCACAGGATTCACTGTAGAATAACAAGGCATAATTAATGTTTACAAAACAGTTGTTATGCGGGGAGGATTTCGACAAACAAGGGTCCCGCAAAGCGACCGGGATAGAGAGAAAAAAAATTCCAGCCCCACGATCGGGCGACAATTGTTAGGGTACCCCGATGTCGGCTTCTAAACCAACATCAGCACACCAACACGTCCCTGGCTAGCTCTCAGCGGGACAAGGGTACTCTCTATTCAGGGGGTGGGCAGCTCAAGGCTAGGGAACTTCTCTCCGACTGTCTCTCAAAACGAAACTCTCCGAGTCGTGATTTCCGCGGGGGCCCTACATTTCACTGAATTACGGACACATTTAAGGAGGAAATCAAGATACAGCTTACATGTAGGTTGGCAGGAACCTCGTCTCATGTGGCAGCTTCATCAGGCACTTTCATAGTCTAAATAGACCGAACTATAGTGGCAAAAAGGCCAATTCTACACAAAGGTATTTCAATAATAACTCGCGGCCCCATTGAATTGGGTCCGCTGGCTACTAGTGAGCCGCTAGCGTGTGTTCGCAAAGGCGCTCAGATTGTTTCTGTGGTGCGAGCGCAGCGGGCTGCCGAGTCGCCGGGCAAGCGGGGCGGTAAGGAGAGGCAGACAGGATATGGGGGGGAGAGGGGGCGGCCAGCTGTGGGCTAGCTGCTCGCGTTCTCGAAACTACTTGCTTCAAGGGCGTATCGTAACAATACTTAAACCGCTATAATAGTTACAATTCAAACCATACCGCATTTCCTGATTATCATGTTACGGTAAAAAAAAATTAGGTATACCGCAATAAGGATTCTGGTTCAATTTCAAAAATAATTATTGACGATCATAATATATTATTTATTTTAAACATTCGCGTATGAAAAGTCTTCTTTGAAAAGTCATTAAAAGTGATGAAAAAAATTGGTTAAATATGCACTTAATTTTAGGTTGGGTTGGCTATTTTTCAATTTATTTTTTCATAGTTTCTGATGAATTTTTAACGAGGTGTTGAGTTGAGTCGATTCGGAGTTGTCATGGAACCGTTCAGAACCGAGGTGTTCCAATAGTTTAATAGTTTAGTTTCTAGCAAAATGGAGATTTTCGAGAGCATAGTAGATATGACGTTAGCATCCAGGCTCCAGGCCGTCCTACACGCTCGTTCCCGAATGTAAGAGATTGGGGTCTAATAAAGCAAACTATCTTACTTAATCTGCTGGACTAAGTAAAATAAAGACTCTTAATGGCTATTCCTGAAGTGAACATAAAAAGTTGTTTGCTTTTCATGTTTTTTTGTTAATGTTAATTTAATCCGCGTAGACTCTACATTATTCCCCTTGTCTGTCAAGAGTTTAAAAGGGGACATTGAAGAAATGTTTCTTTTTATTGTACCTTACGTCAGCTAAGATAGACGAGAATTTATCTAAGAACTTTATTTCCCATTAAGCTTTACGCAGGTTAAAAGGAATAATATTATTAACAATTTGAATTCAAGAATCCATTAAAATGTTGTTTCGTAACCTCGCATTAAATTCTTCTTAGAATAATTCGCATTTCAGAAATCCTAAACGCGTTACTGATGGGATTCAAACTAAGTATAATTTAAAGAGGAGTTTCAACAGGTGTTCCAATCAGAACCAAACCAGAACTGAGCAAACGGCTTAGTATTAAAAAACATAGTTTGACTTAACGAAATGTAGTTGATCCAAGCCAACCTTTTTGAAATATTTATTTAATAAAAATAAATAAATTTATCTTCGCTCTCGGTGCCGTCTACACACTGGCGAAGCTAGCATGGGTGGCACCTGGTGCGGATAACGTGGTGTCACCCTAAAAATGAACACGGTGTTACCATAAGAATTAGTAAACCTTAAACTAGACTTTGGATAATGTTATACCTAATATTGAAGAAAATCACAATGTACGAAAGAAAAGAGAATGATACAGGTGACGTACAAGGAATATTTCAGGGGAATCACCAACCGCGCAACAGTTAGAGCTAGGAACGAAAATAAAACGACAGAATTTTTGGGGAATCCCCGACCGACCGAGCCATAGAGCTACGAAAATATAAATAACAGTGTTCATGTGTAAAAAAAATTTTGTGGCAATACCTCCGTAAGTTTTTTTTCTCGGTCGGGTGTCAACCCCTTATCGGGTGGCTTTCCCCCGCCGCCCCCTCTAACTATGCCACCGCATCTAAACCAAAGTCCTAAAAAAAAGTATACAGTCCAAAACTCAGTCCAAAGATCATGTTATAGGTATATACGAGTATATACTTATGAACAGTTGGCTTAATTTATGCATAGCTGAGCGATAATAACGCCAAACAGAGGTTTGAGGTTGCTATGATGGATTGATGAAATAGGCCTTTATCACTAATATCAAGCTTAAAAACACCACAATCCACTATTTTTCATATATAGTGTTAAATATTTTAATGAAGTTACAAACTCAAATTTAAAAGACGAAGATGTAAAAGTGGTTATCAGAGCTTTTTATTATCTTTAATTTGCACAATAAAGGTGTTTCTTATCTATCTTGGTACGAGAGCACAACAGAATGGAGTTTGCAGGAAAACACTTCTTCTTCTTCTTTAACACAATTTATTAAATGCAATAAAAATACAATTATTACAAAAGGGTCTATTTACCCTTTGATCGGTTGATCTTCATGATCTCACCACACTGACAAATATCGAAGTCTCTACTTCGATATCTTTATCAGTTTTTTACAATACTGAACTGTAGGTACTTCTTGTACCTCCCAGTTCAATCGTTAACAACGACACTCACGCAAAGGGCTTATTTCCCCTCTGCTCGGTTGATCTTCCCGATCACACCACACTGACAAATATCGAAGTCTCTACTTCGATATCTTTATCAGTTTTTTACAATACTGAACTGTAGGTACTTCTTGTACCTCCCAGTTCAATCGTTAACAACGACACTCACGCAAAGGGCTTATTTCCCCTCTGCTCGGTTGATCTTCCCGATCACACCACACTGACAAATATCGAAGTCTCTACTTCGATATCTTTATCAGTTTTTTACAATACTGAACTGTAGGTACTTCTTGTACCTCCCAGTTCAATCGTTAACAACGACACTCACGCAAAGGGCTTATTTCCCCTCTGCTCGGTTGATCTTCCCGATCACACCACACTGACAAATATCGAAGTCTCTACTTCGATATCTCTGTCAGTTTTTCCAAACTTGTGATGATCTCGCCTTTGGGCCTACGAAATAATTCTTTTAAAATTGAGAGATCAATTTAGAATTATATTTAATTTTTGTAACATGGAATGGTTTCAGCATACGATTCTCTGTTTCAATTCATGGGGGTGATTTATGGGTCCTTACCACTAAATAACCACATGTGTTTGCGTAGCTCAAGTGCATGCGAGCCCCGGCAAAGGCCATTTTTCACAAAACTAAGAAGGGACCCAGAATAACATTTAGAGGGATTTTTTCAGGTTCATTATCAAGTCAGGGGCGGCCGATGGATATTTGCCCGAGTGGTGACTGACTTTAACGCGAGCAGATTGGATTTACGAAACAATTATCTGGTGAATTTTCTATGGCAGTAGGAAATTGAAAATTAGTCAATAAGGATTGCTCGTTGGTGCATTTAAATACTAGCGCGACGCGCCGATTACGGGTTGAAATATTTGACATATTTGTCGAAATAGGATTGCAGAATTCGTTAAATAGTGACGCACGCAGAAAGAACGAAAACGTGTACAGACAATGCTTAAATAATGTTATTATATAACCAATAAAGTCGACGCAAGTAATGAGAAAGAGTATTAGATTGAAGTACGCCACTGAGCTCTTCTTTTAAGCGCTATTGGGATAATTTATGACTCCGGCGCAGACAAAATTAGTTTGTATTCTGTTATCTAAAGGTTACACACAAAAAAAATAGCAAACATGAAAGTTGCACTGATTTCTTGGAATTTGGGACCTAATGTGACAGAACACTATTAAAACGATTGAAATATGCATATTGGGAGATGTGTTTATCACTTAAGATTTGAAGAAGTGGCTAATATATTATTGAAACCACACAAGTAGATGGGGGGGAGTCAGGGGGCAGAGAGTTGGAACAGGGGAGTCGGGGCAGGGAAGTGTTAGGGGACAGTCGGGGAAAGAACCTGGAGACGCACGGTCGGGATTAAAAGTCATCGAGTTTTGATAAACGGTAGAATAATAGTTTGGTGCTTCTAAACCGGGAATAAGTCATTTAATTAAAGGATAATAGTTCACGCGATTGAGGGGAGTCAAGATTTGGTCGTTGGGAAGCAAGGTTTAAATTAAGGGATCGAGGTCCGATAGTCGCGAGGAGACCAGTTTGGTGCGCCTAAATCGGGGATATTTCATTTTAATTAAACAAAGGAAATTCCGTTTTATTAAACAAAAAAGAGTCCACGCGAATAAGGAAGTCAGAGATTGAGGCTAGCGAGTTCATATCTGTGAAGTTAGATAATATAATTTGTAAATTGAGGCGGTCGGGACGTACTTACGGGGCACTTAGCAGAGTCAGGATAAAACAAATCAACGCGAGAATTGTGTTCGACGGCTGCATCTTGGAATGAATAACTGCATGACGGGTTGTGTTTTAGAAGTGCTTGTTTGAATTAAATATTATTGTAGTGAATTGATTTGTGAAATTATTTTGTGCAACAAGGCGAATTTGGTAAGTTTGTATAAAATTATTAACATATTTAGTACGGGCCTTGCAGGAAAGAGTCAATTAGGGTTTATATACAAGCCTTAGGAATCTAGGACCTTTTTTTTGTCGAGCGGAGCTTTGCACGTTTCCGGGTTGACCGGCTAGCAAGTACCTTTGTTGGGTGAAGTTATTCTTGAGACAAGACCGTTGTAAAATAATAATTTAGTTAACTAAATAGCATTTGAAACACAAAGTGCGCTTTCGGGCAATAAATCTTAGACGAGAGACTTCATTTAAAAGACGGGATTTTGAAACCACAAAACAATAATAAAATCCTTTAAAAGTGCTTTGTTGGTGATCTAGAAAACTAGGTTACTGGGTATTCTCCAATACATAACGGGTACCAAAATACATAGGTATAGAATGTAGGTATAAATTAATGTGTAAAGCGCCTTTGAGGTGATAATCATTATTTTCGAGTCTCGCAATAATATTTTAAACGTAGCTAGGGGACTATATTCAGGAAGGGTTTTTTGAAAAGGCATTGGGTAATTTAACAGTTTATAAAATGGTGCGTAGCATGGGCACCTTTGATTACTAACAAAATCTGACATAATTAAATTCCCACTCCTAAAAATTTCCCATATTTTATTCCAAATTTTAGGTATCACGACAAATCTATTACATAGGACTATACGTAGACTTGGTTCGATATCTTATCGTATAATCACCTTTGGTTCACGTTCAGGTATATTTCTTTCGATATTCGATTTAGCAAAAAACTTTCAAATTGTCGGTTGAATGAAGCCGTCGGTAGGTATTCATATTTTAAGCGTAATGCGTTATATCCACCTACATAAGTAGCAAAAGTTTTCTTAACTACTTTTTGGGTTACGCTTAGGTAGGTATATTTCATTCGATATTCGATTTAGCAAAAAACTTTCACATTGTCGGTTGAATGAAGCCGTCGGTAGGTATTCATATTTTAAGCGTAATGCGTTATATCCACCTACATAAGTAGCAAAAGTTTTCTTAACTACTTTTTGGTTTACGCTTAGGTAGGTATATTTCATTCGATATTCGATTTAGCAAAAACTTTCACATTGTCGGTTGAATGAAGCCGTCGGTAGGTATTCATATTTTAAGCGTAATGCGTTATATCCACCTACATAAGTAGCAAAAGTTTTCTTAACTACTTTTGGTTTACGCTTAGGTAGGTATATTTCATTCGATATTCGATTTAGCAAAAACTTTCACATTGTCGGTTGAATGAAGCCGTCGGTAGGTATTCCTATTTTAAGCGTAATGCGTTATATCCACCTACATAAGTAGCAAAAGTTCTCTTAACTCCCTCACACTAGGAATAGGGATCATCCAGCATCAGGGTGGGATTGTACTCTGGACAAAAGCGCAGCCGGGGAAATAGAAGGGAGGGAAGCCAGATTCACGACCTGGTGCCTTTCATTCTTGGACCCAGCACCCTGGACGCCGAGCTTGACCTTCCTTCTTTGAGCTGATATTTGAGTTTGGGCTTGGGGTACGCCTATCGTAGAGCATATGCCCGTAACACATATAGGGGAAGGTCCCAAGTTACGCTTGTGTATGTTATGCGAGAGGACGTATTTTTCATTCAAATCAAATACCGATGACCATCGCGATTGCAGGCTGGCGCATGTTTCTGTAACGTGCCTAGAAAAAAACGTAATCAATATTTCTACTGGTTCGACGTTTCTTTGTTGGAATCCAGATAAGTTTTCTTAACTCCCTCACACTAGGAATAGGGATCATCCAGCATCAGGGTGGGAATGTACTCTGGACGAAAGCGCAGCGGGGGAAATAGAAGGGAGGGAAGCCAGATTCACGACCTGGTGCCTTTCATTCTTGGACCCGGCACCCTGGAAACCGAGCTTGACATTCCTTCTTTGAGCTGATTTTTGAGTTTGAGCCTGGGGTACGCCTATCGTAGAGCATATGCCCGTGACAAATATAGGGGAAGGACCCAAGTTACGCTTGTGTATGTTATGCGAGAGGACGTATTTTTCATTCAAATCAAATACCGATGACCATCGCGATTGCAGGCTGGCGCATGTTTTGTAGCGTGCCTAGGAAAAACGTAATCATTATTTCTACTGGTTCGAGGCGGCGTGCTGGACGGAGAACGGGACTATTGAGGACATGAGTGACTGCCAAGGCGAGGATCGGTGACATCAAAATCTTCCTTAATTAAATTCATACATCGCCAGATCAGAGGAGAGAGCGGCCCCACCGATCTCCTGACATTGCCGATTGTCTAATCAACTTCGGTTTAATGTTTATGCCGATGCTTTAGGAGTTAATGGAACTCAAGTCATCGGCATGCTGAAGAACTTCAACATCATCATCTATCCAGAGTAGGATGTCACGTTCCAAAACCTCGTGCCACCCACACATTTCCTGAACAGTTCCTGACACCGGCTATCACGCCATTAATCGGAGCAGACCCTCATATCATACGGTATGAGATGACCTTTCATCATCATCATCAACATAGTTATAATTTGGCTGCGTATTGGTCGATATTATTCCCGTTACCACCCTATGATCCCGAAACACACATCAAACCCTCTCCTGACAGGAGGCAGAACATGTCGATTTTCATTCGTCGCTTGCGACCGTAACATTCTCCGGAGGCGTTGGAATTGGAAGCTGATTCGGCGGTCTATGACCATCACCTTATCAGTTGGGCTATGGAGGAGTCCAATTATTTAAACAGCACATGTTCTGTCTCATGTTAATCCAAAATACCTACCCGTAGAGTCAAATTAACAAAATAAAACAAGCTAGCTAACTAACAAACTGCATCTAGCACTGTAAGTGTAGAATTATTGCACTCCGTACTGCTTTGAGTGTAAATCTTTTGTTAGAATATACATAAATGTCAAATTATTTTCATGATAGCATTTTATAGGGCCGCAGAGAGTACGCGACATCGCATCGAAAGGTAGGATCTTCTCTATTCGCCGTTTGAATGTAAATTTATATATTAGATGCTAGGAGGGAAAATGCAGATTACTTCAATAAAATTTGTCGTCGAAGAGCGTAGGTGTATAACAGGTGCTAGGGGAGGAAGCTGGATGAATATAGATAGATAATTAGTTATTTTTCAAGTTAGTCAGACCCAGTCATTGTTATTCGAAGCCTTGCAAGTTGTAACACGCCATACCTAAAAGAACAAGGGTTTACCACAAATAAATTATTAATTAAATTGGATTAACTATACCAAACCACTAAAACAAAAAAGTACACAACGTTGTGGGGTTAATTACAATTGATTAATTAAGAGCATCTCGTCACGTTTGCATAAAAGTATTACGCGATGGGGTTGAAAAGGCGCCGCAAAAGAAATGCAGGGGAGAGACGCGAGAACGGGCGAGCTACGAGCTTTTAAAGGCCGGCCGGGGTTGCGCCTGTAGCTGTAGCAATGTAGCAGCATTTGGTAACCAAGAGGAAGGTTTTACTTCGTAGGGGGGGGGGGGGGTTTATCACAAACTCAACCGAAGGACATCTCATGTACCTTCCAGTTCAACCGTCACAACAATACTAACTCTCTCTTGAACACGTCACCATATTTAAAGAAAAACATACAAATACAAATAATTAATATGGTACATTAACTGTGGGAACAGAATATTTCAGCGGTTCCCACAACTGGATTTTAAAATCTAGCAATAAAACAATTGCTCAAAAGTCGGCCGAAAAGGGCCACCAATAAAATTACATCTAAAACACTTAAGGACAGACAAATATTGCAAATTTTACTATTATAAAAGATCCTCTTAGGTTGGGCCATAAAAGGCCGACAGCAAACACTTTCCCTTGGGGCTGCCATAAATAGTTATAGGTGCTATTTGACGGTCCTATTTGAAATGTGCAAATACGTACTTAAAAATAAAACCATTTAAATAATAAACACTTTCTTCCAAATCTTTGCAAAGCAATGCATTTATATAATACCAGGCAGAATACATATTATTTCTCAAGGTTGGGACCTTACTTGAAGAAACCGTGGGATAATATTTTGTTTGCATATTTGAAAAACGGGAACTACGCGAAACTAAAATAACATGAATATTAAGAATAATTATTTTACTTAAAACTAAATACAAAAAATCGCATTCTGGAACGAACAAAAGGCATGCAGAGCTTCAAACAAATACCTACCAAAGAATATGTCATAACCTTCGAGAATTAGGGAAAAACACGGAAAATATTATAGTGCCTTATAATATTCTGTTTAATGTTTTTTTTTTGCTTACTTACTCAAAAGTTTTTAAAAGCTATAGAAAAATAAAAAAAAAACGGCGAGCATCTTTTCACAAATTTTAATCAAGATGTTTCAAAATGACGATTAACTTTTTATTTCTCAGATCTCACGACACTTGGCATTTAAACTTAATGAGCAGGGAAGTCCTTCATATTTCATAATATCACAGATTATAACTGGTCGCTTTAAGACTCGAGGTTCTGGGAACTAATCTTGGAGGAAACTTGAGAGCGCGATTTTCCTTATTAGATTTTTTAACTTTCCAGTTAACGTTTGACAGTATCAAATTGAGTTTTTATCAGAAGGAAGAGAAATAAGTGTTTAAAGAAGAAGAAAGAAGACTGAACCCCTGATTGTTAACTAACAATTAAATAACTAACAAAATAATAACCATTAATAATTTCAGTTATTTTTAATCAGAAATTAGGAATTAGTCATAGTAAATATCTATCCAGAAATAGTTTAAATAGATTGTCTGTATGTGGCATGATCTGTATGGGGCATGCGGCACCCAGTCTCATTCAGCAAATACAAATATTTCAAAACAAAGCCGTTAGACTTGCTCTCAATGCGCCTAAATGGAGTAAAATTTCTTGTCTCCACAAAGACTCCAACATCCCGTTGATAAAGGACTTCATTTTCTCACAAGCAACCAAATTTTACGCCGGCCTACCCGGCCACTCTAATCCTACGATTAATACGCTCGCGAAATATAGCGAAAATGATAAATTTAAATTTAAAAAAACCAAAGATAGTCCTCCGGAAGGAATAAAAACCTGCATACAGCCGCAGTATAGTAGTTAATCACATTAAAAATCACACCTAAAAAATAAACTCAAAGTAAAGTAGGTATCATTAGATAATCCATCAGAGTCAGTAAACTCATGTTTAGGAACTCTGTAAAATAAGTCAATCAAAAGTCAAAGGCATGACTACAGTTTGATAATGCCCTCAGAAGGCGAAACTGCTGTCACGCGTAATAATAATTACACAGCAGAACTTGTTTATAAAAAACTGTTTTTATTAATTTAATAATAATATTGTTGAATAAATAAAAGAAATAAAAAATTAAAATCTAGTTCTACAAATTAAGCTTGATAACAATAAATCCAATAATTCATTTTAAATTATATATAATTTAGTTTATGAATACATGTATGTATTGTATATGTACTCGTATGTGTATGTACATGTATGAGAATATCATATAATCCTATCCACACTCTCTTCAGTCCCACAATATAATCCAGTTGACGGCCTCCGTGGTCGAGAGGTAAGGCTCTCGAACAGCAATCCGAAGGTCACGAGATCGAATCCCTGCGTGAGCAAGTAAATTTAGTCTAATTGATTTGTGTTACTTTACAATATATTCATTTAAAATAATATATAGTACATTTGTGGCAAGTTCCAGAGTGGAAGAAACACGTATCGCCCTGGTGTAAGGCCACCTTTCAGAATTGAAACGTTGCTTGAAACCGCTTAGCCGTGTTTGGTGTCCAGATCTGAATAGGCAGTAATAGCCACTATCTTCTCACAACATACCCCAATTGGGGATGCCACAGTCTCGCTGGCTTCACACGGGAGCAGTTGATGCTCTCGTGCGGTATTTAAATAAAAAGAACATCAATCATATTTTCATGACCATGAAAATGATTGCATGGCTTGATGGTAAATCTAATATTGTGTAATCGCGAGGTCAAAGTTTTGTAATATAGTTGCAACATATTACGATGCATAACATGCCGTGTACTGCAACTTTAATAAAACAAATTTGTAAAGTACGGGCGCCGCATTTTCATTTAAAAATCGCTCAGGTTACAGTAAATTTCCCCGGAGTCTTTAGAAAGCTTATGTCCATGGTAAGAGGGGAGGGGAGAAGAAGGGGGTTCTGGAAAATCGCACCGGTTTGACGCCCTTCGAACCGGTTAGGTACCCTCTCAGGGTTGTCAGATCTGTATCTTATCTGGTATTGGATTTAACACATTCATAATAGTGCCTACCTGCTGAATGAAATGTCACAAAATCAGATAAAACTGGAAACGGTGGTTGAATATTTTATTTTATGTCAGGGTTGTTTTCGTGATTTATTTAGTCAAGGAAAGAGAAACTGTTTTCAAACAAGATTGCGTCTATTTTATTTGATTCAATTCAATGCGATTAATTTATTTTTATTTTTATTTTAAAATTAAAATAAAAATATTCATCCTAGACTTGCAGAAAAAGTCAATAGATGTCACGTATTAAAATAAAATGTATAAATATTTATCCAGACACTATCTAGATAGCATTTAGTTCGGGTTGAATCTTGCAATCATATATTAAGATAGCAGCCAAGAATATGTGCGTTAAGAAAATGTACAGTTAAAAGTGACCGAATTAGAAATGGGTTCCATAGCTCAGTTGGTAGAGCTCTTGTCATGTCAACAAAGGGCCCTGGGTTCGAGTCCCAGTGGAACCAATATGTTTTTCTGATTTTTCTGTCTACAGATTTTCGATTGAGTTTCGCTAATTTTGTTTTCATTTAATTTATTTATATTAAAAGCATTACAAAATTATTATTACAAATTGTTTTTAAAAGACAAGTTTAGCATGAAAATAAGTGGTCTACTGATAAATGCTTTCCTAATCCTAAACCATTTGGATTCGGTTCTAACTAAAAAAAATTTCAAAATGACTTTTATATGTCAAAGTTTCGTCGAAACCTTTCATATTTTCCTCATTTCTGCGCCCAAAATAATTTTCAAAACCATCTGTGTTATGTTTTCGTAAATAAATATATGTGTATATTAAGTAAAGTTCCAACTACAAACATTTAAAATAATAATTTATTTTACAAGCTTGATGTTAGACATCACTTACACTCTCTATTGTGTTTGTATCTGTCAGTTGATCGTTGTTACGAGGTGCATAGTAGTTCGTCACTTTGGTTGGATAGTGGATAGGGTTCTAATTTCACCTTACCATGTTCTAAGGTTTCAAAGTTTGCAAATAGGAGTTTTTGTAATCTTTTTAACAATTTTTGATTTTGGGGTTCAATCTTGTGTACAGAATTTTAGTTTATCATATTTTGATAGAAAATATTTATAGAATATATTAACACGACGTGGCTTGGAATTACATTAGGGAAATGTAATTTGAAACTTATGCAAAGAACTAGTTTGCCCTAACTGGTTGCACATGATTATATTCTGTTAAGGTATGTTCTAAAATGGCAAGTAAACGTCATATTTAGATATTTACCTTTAAAATACGTTCAATTAAAATACTTTACACAAGATTTAAGGTCAAAACCAGAAATTGGCAATTAGATTTTGAGAAATCGCCTTTGCAAAATTTGACACCTTATATCTCAGAACAAAATAAATAAGGTTAAGTGAAGTTACTGTAAGTAACTGATAAGCAACAATTAATCACCTACCAGTCGTGCAAAATTCAAAACACGCCCATCAGAAAGAGGGTAAATGTGTAGAAGCAGATTTTATACTAGCAGCAACAAAGGTTGCCGAATAAATTCTTCTTCTATACGAAGTGATTCTATTTAACAACTAAATAGCTCTCCCACTGGAATGACTATTGGTAAGTTAGTCCTACAGGCCGGAGATAAAACAGTCTATTCTGTCGGTTACGGAGATAATCATCGGGAACACGGAAAGTAATACCCTCAATGATAGTCGTTCAGTCTTAAGAAATGTGATACAATATGCACATCCCTTCTGACCTGTAGATGGTTTAATTAAAGCATGCCCAAGAGAAAATCAATGGGACAGAGCCACGGGTAGTAACCATATTCTTCCAGGTAGAGAAATCTCAGAAATTGAACAGCCACAGTGATGTTTTAAACCAACACAGTTTACGAAGGAAATAGCAATGCTAGTTGAGAAGTAGCGTGATCTTTGTTGCATTTTTGACAACTTTTGATGTTTTTAAAATGTCAAAAACAAGATTGCGTCTTGTTATATATTTTGACCAAAAACTAATATTTCAAAACTTCATGTAGTTCATACTCGATTTGACATAAGAATAACTAGTTAAAATGAGTTACAAAGCAAACCATTCCAAGACTGTGCAAAGTTTGTTTGCCATATTTCACCGTTTGGGAGATTTTAATGTTTCACAGATTTTATTAAATTAAAATAAATAAATAAAATTTTCAAAATTTTTAAAGAAAATATGGTTTGGTCAACCCTGTCTTGCACTTACGTGCACAGCAGCACAAGATTGCTTCGCCGACAGTCCGGATGAATATACGGCCAGGGTTGGCCATTCTACAGCCGCCGCACCATACTCGCCGGATCATTCAACCGGACCGGTTCAGACCGGGTTCAATTTGCCGGCAGCGCGTGCAGGCGATGTAGTACAAAGATTTAGTATGCAAATTTTGTCATTTACGACACGTATACGTGGTAATATGAGTTTTTTTGCGCCATTGAGAGCATGCCAGCTAGATTATGAGCTTGTTTCAAGATAGAAGGAAATAGGAGGAAGAAAAAGGGGGTGAGGAATGTTGGAAAGTAACTGACTATTCAGATTTTGTCACCAAACACGGTTAAAGCCATTTCAAGCAACGTTATAAGGAACTATCAAATTAAGAATGGTTGTCTCTCAGTACAGTTTTAAGCGCCCTTGAGGTGATTTTCTCACGAAAATGGCGCTATAAAAATCATCAAATAATAATAATACAGTGATTTTGAGAGATTATGTTATCGTAACATCTCTTAATCTTACCTAACATAAATGTACTAAAGTCAAAATCTATTTTCTGAAGTATCAAAATCTCTCGATCGGTGAGCTCTGGCGTCAATTTTTGAGTCCCAACTGCTCCCAACCGTCCAGAGCCAGTGAGACTATGGCATTCCTAATTAGGGAATATTATGAGGCTGAAGTTAGTTGGGAGGGGAAGCAGATGTGGAAAAGGAAAGTAGAAAATTACCTGGCAATTCAGATCAAGTCACTAAACACGCCTAAAACCATTTCAAACAACGTCAATTCTGAATGGTGATCTTACACCAGGGCGATACTGAGAGCATCTTCCACTCTAGAACGTGCCGCAAACATACTTACTTATAAATGAATTAATTGTGAATTCACTCTAATTAATCATATAAAATTTATTTGCGCACGCCGGGATTCGATCCCGCGACCAACGGATTGTGAGTCAAGAGCCTTACCCCTCGATAGCGGTGACCTTCAATACACTAAAAATCACACTATAAATGCCTTTCATTAAGAAATTAATGGAAACCAATATGGCCACAGACTTCTCGTCTCTTACACTTGCCTGACATCACGTGTCGCCAGTCGCCATCCATTTGAAATTTTATACAAAATATAGTTTTGAAAATTTAATTTAACACGTCAGTACTACATATTTAGTGTAACTGAAACATTGAAATATGAACAATTCAAAAAACAAATTAAGTCACTGAAATTGGATAATGATATATTGTACCCTTAATTTAATTTAATTTAATTTACCCTTACTTTAATTGTAATATTTAATTTTTTTTTTTAAAGTATTGACCTTGTATAACAATTTTTTTTCCTAAATTACGAACCTATGTCAATTAATATTTGTATTTATCTCATAAGTTCTTTGAAAAAAATAATATTTGTATTTATCTCATAAGTTCTTTTTAAACATTTAATTAGAAATTTGTATTTATAAAAAAATAATATTTGTATTTATCTCATAAATTCTTTTTAAACGTTTAATTATAAATACAAATATTAATCAATTAATATTTGTATTTATCTCATAAGTTCTTTTTAAACATTTAATTAGAACATTATTATTATTTTATTTTTTGCGTGTGAATAAATACTCCTCCCATAAACACGAGCTCCCAGAGCTCAACTTATGGAGTAGTAGAATAAAAAAAAAATGTTGTTTAACCTTGCAAATGTTATCATTTTTTAATGTAAAAACAAGTCTTGAAATAAATAAATAAATAAAATAAATAAATATAATGTGTTTTTTTGTTTATTCTAAGCATCACATACCTAAATCAAACAACCGAGTATTATTCATCGTTAAACAATAAAAAATAAAAACAACTTTTTCCATTGAACTCCAAATACCCATAATCTAGAAAAAAAGCTCAAAGCAACTTAACGGGTACAATAAAAGAGAAATTCAGATGGTTCGATATTTCTACAAGTGGTACAACTTTCCCCAGCCAGTCGGTGTCCCACTAGCCCCGTGGGGGATGTGGGACAACTTGATGGCGCGTGCAGTAATAATACCCACAATTTACTCAGTGGCGCAGATTCAAAGTTCTGACACCTCGGGCAATCTTTTTAAAGATCTGAATGATGATTTAAAGGAAACATTGGTATTTTTAAAGCACTCTTTCAGTGCGTTCAACAGAAATTATTATAATGACGCTTAATAATAGGTAATGATTCCCAGATGTTTTCTTTCAAATATTAAAAAAAAAATCAAAATGTAAAGATAACATAAAAAATGCTTGATTTATGTGTACAATTTTCTTAAAAATTGCCGTTTGCTGTACCTATTGCTTCAGCTCTACACAGGAGGCCCTGAGGAAAACAATTTCCCTCAACAGCTAAGTGAAAAGAAGGAAAGGAAGTTCTGGAAAGAGTTAAAGGAATGAGATGTGGATAGGCACTGGGGTCAATGTGTCCAGTAGTGACGGACGTACGCATCCATCCCTCCCACTGCGGTACAAGGCGGTAAGTCGAGGGAGTACGGCTGGACAGGTAAAAAGATATTATTATTTCTGTGTACTGTCTATGGCCTAATTGATAATCACAATAATAAATTTCAATTCGTACATTAATTTTTTTGAATGTAAAATTTTTATTAATTTAAGAAACATTTTCAAAGATATGTAAGAAAAAATATTTTAATATTTTCGGTTCGCGTAATATTATGTCAATAATAAATAATATAAAAGAGACGCGAGAAATTTCTGGTTAAAACGTTAAACTACTAAAGCTTTGTGATTAATCGAAGATTCCAATCAGCGGAAACTTTAAATAATTCCAATAAATATTTAATAATATCTCTACAAATTGGCCACATTTTAGCCAGCGGACGCTCTCGGGTGATTACAAGTTGACCGAAATGTGGCAAAAGACAGTAGTTATCTTCTTTTAAATGCTCTATTTGTAAAATCTCTTATTCAGAGCTGGGATAAACGCTGGATCAAATCACGTATTTCAATTTCTGCAAAATTAAATTATTTAATTATTAAGTCTCATTTTTGAAATAAAATTGTGTCAAGGTTTTATTTCATCCGAATCGAATATCATTCAATCTGCTAAGCATACATTTTATTGCCAATTCACCCTTAAATGCGAGATGTGTATGTGCACAGTGGTAAATTTGACCGGCAGCAAGTTTAACAACCGGCAGCCGATGTGATTTATTTGTGCTCGCAATGACCTTGATATTGTAACCAGGTTACATCACTCTACCAGGCTGACCTAGTTTCTTATCGGTCAGTGCGAATGTGAGAGTTGACATTCGATTGGTAATACTGATACGATGTGATTAATCTGCTTTTTGATTTGATTTATTTGTAAAATTAAGCGATTTTGTAAATTTGATCAATGCGTAGCGGATTTGCAATTAGCTCACCGTAATTGACTTGATTTAAAGGTACATATTTTGAACCTTAAAAAGTGCTCTAGGCAAACTAAAATAAATTTTATTAATTTTTTTTGGTAAGGAAATATCGCACCTTAAAATTATTCTAGCTTGTGGTTTCGTCACTTGCAAATGTTTACTTATCTGTGAAAAAACGCGTCGCAAATTCTGTGCCAAATGTAATAAATTTTCATTTTAAGACGTTATAGTAAGGTATTCATTATTGAGAAAGCCTTATATTATTATGTTAATTGTTAAGAACGATCAAGAATATTTTCATATTTCTGTATTATGTTTTATTTTTTTGAAACATTAGAGAATAAGACAAATCTAAACAAAATGATACCATACTAGAAATGGTCATGAAAGCAAGCATATAAATCGTACTGACTTTGTAAGGTTAAGCGTATAAATTGTACTGACCTTGAAGGTTTAAGCGTATAATTTTCACTGACCTTGAAAGACGTAAGCATATAATTTTTTTTTATTTTGCACTGACCTTGAAAGACATAAGCATATAAACCTTGTAAGATTTACATCAGTGAAAACCTGTTATTGGTTAAATTTTTATACATATGTATTTCATCAAACATTATTGTTATAAACTGTTGATTTTCCAAATTAAATAAAATAAAATAAAATAAGCTTAAAATTTGTAATGACCTTGTAAGATTTAAGCCTGTAAATTGTACTGACTTTGTAAGATTTAAATGTATAGGTATATTGTACTAGTTTAGTAAGATTTAGCGTAAAAAATGTACTGACTTGTAAGATTTAAGCGTAAGAATTGTGCAGTCCTTGTAAGATTTAAGCGTATAAATTGTACTGATTTATACGTAATAATTACTGATTAAGCGTACTGATCTTGTATGATTTAAGCTTAAAAATTATACGGACCTTGTAGGATTTAAGCTTAAAAAGTGTACAAGATTTAAGCGTAAAATTGTAGTGACTTTATTAGATTTAAACTTACAAATTGTACTGACTTTGTAAGATTTAGGCTTACAAAATTGTATTGACCTTGCAAAATTTAAGCGCATAAATTAAATTGCCTTTATAAGATTAAGGCAATTAGTAAAAATTGTAGTGACCTTGTAAGATGTTTAAAATTTGTACTGACTATGTAAGATTAAACTCAAAATTTGTACTGACCTTGTAAGATTTAAGCATTTTCCTCAGTTCTCCAGCTTCATTAAGTCTCTCCACAGTATCCGCATCCTGAAAAAAATAAAAATAGCTTCATTAATTATACAGATGGTAACCGGATAACTCAACAACATGCAACTTCATCACCTCCTTTGAAAAGTCATTAAAAGTGATGGAAAAATAAAATTGTTAAAATAAGTGAGATTATGGACTATTAAAAAAAAATTATAGCTTTGAATGATTTTTCAAAGGGATGTCGAAATGCCACTTTGTTGAGTTGTCGTAGAACCGTAATGTTATTGATAAAGATGAATTAATAAACAAATCTTACTAATATTATACACGCGAAAGTTTGTATGGATGTATGAGAGTTTGTTACTCTTTCACGCAAAAACTACTAAATGGATTTTAATGAAACATTACAAAAAATTGCTCATACACCAGAATAACATATAGGCTAACATTTATAAAGCCAGCTATGAAGGAGACGCACGGGAAAGGTGGTTCAGGGAGAAACAATGTATTTTTTAAATATAGCATTGCAACGCATGCCGGAAACCAGATAGTTATTTATAAATATTTATAATTTCGAATGTGTAACAATCTGAAATTTAAAAAATACTTAATTCTTATTATTTTCAGAACAAATAAGGAATTCGTGCCACTGGTATATATAATTGGTAGGTTTTTTTAAAAGCTAAGACAATTCACTAGAAAATTAAATGCTTAGCATTTTTTTTCCAATACAAGATAAAGCGAATAAACCGAATAATATTTATTGTGTTTAGTCCTATTTCATTTATAAGTGGAGTAAAAGATCTCAAGAAAAACATTCCTTGTTCTGAAATAATATAAGATGGAGTTATTCGAGTGAACGGCCGACAATTCGGTAAGTTTATTTGTGATAAATGATTCGTAAGTTTTCGAAGCGAATTGAAACAAATAAAGCAGCCCAAAGAAAAGAAATATGTTTCTAGTGTTATTAATTGATTTTCTTTAGTATTTAGTATACAGTGTTTATTACATGCTAAACAATATAACAATGTTCCTACTTAGCTCAGCAAGGTTAGCTTAACAGTTAATAAAAATAAAACTTAAGCGTTTGGACAAAAATAAAACAAATAACAAACATGCATCTTTTTAGTTAAGTTAGGTTAGGATTTTTTTTTTAATTTTGAAAAACTAAAAAATAAATTTCTCGTTTTATGAATTATAAAAACAAATAATAATAATTAATATGTTGTTATCTTAATTTTCTTGTAAACAGAGTTCACATTATTTTTATATTAACTCCACACAGGAGGCCATGTGAAATATAATTTCTCTCAAGGCCTATATTAACTCCACACAGGAAGCCATGTGAAATATAATTTCTCTCAAGGCCTATATTAACTCCACACAGGAGGCCATGTGAAATATAATTTCTCTCAAGGCCTATATTAACTCCACACAGGAGGCCATGTGAAATATAATTTCTCTCAAGGCCTATATTAACTCCACACAGGAGGCCATGTGAAATATAATTTCTCTCAAGGCCTATATTAACTCCACACAGGAGGCCATGTGAAATATAATTTCTCTCAAGGCCTATATTAACTCCACACAGGAGGCCATGTGAAATATAATTTCTCTCAAGGCCTATATTAACTCCACACAGGAGGCCATGTGAAATATAATTTCTCTCAAGGCCTATATTAACTCCACACAGGAGGCCATGTGAAATATAATTTCTCTCAAGGCCTATATTAACTCCACACAGGAGGCCATGTGAAATATAATTTCTCTCAAGGCCTATATTAACTCCACACAGGAGGCCATGTGAAATATAATTTCTCTCAAGGCCTATATTAACTCCACACAGGAGGCCATGTGAAATATAATTTCTCTCAAGGCCTATATTAACTTCACACAGGAGGCCATGTGAAATATAATTTCTCTCAAGGCCTATGTCATCTGGGATACTGTGTGGAGGGTCTTTTTGAGGAGAGGAAGGAATGAACATTGGTCTTGAAGAGACCCATGTTGTAGGAAGGAGGAAACACAGAGGCCGGCAAAACTTTCGTCAAAAGAGTTGAAGAAGCGACCCGTTCTCAGGTGACAAATGTCAACCGTGTACAAATGTTGGGCAAATAGTATGAATGTAACTGTAATTATAAATAAATGTAATATTGCGAAGCGTTTTTTCGGAAATAATTATAAATGTATCATTTGAAAAGAATAAAACACAAAAAAAATCTAAAAGAAAATATGAAAAAGAACGAGACACAAAAAATAAAAAGGTAGGGTCGACTCGAACCCAGGATCTCTTGTCTCACCAGGACAAGGCATTAACCAACTCTGCCATTGGGACCTCTTATTTTTAAGTCATTTTAGTCGATGTCATATTTTAAGTTTGTAATTAATAATATTAAATTAATAAATTTAACTTTAAAAAACTTATTAATAATAATAACTTATTAAAATTAATAATATTAACTTCTAATTTCTCCCGCATTCCGTGTTGTTCTTTTCATATTTTGGTCTGGATTTATTGGTGTTTTCTGAAGTTAGTTAGGAGGGGAAGAAGATTGGGTTGGGGAAGGTTATGTAGCGTCCTGCTATTCAAATGTCACCAAACACAGCGAGATTAATTTAAAGTAAGTAAGGTATCGATTCTGGACGGTGGTCTTTCACTAGGGCGATACTGAGAGTATCTACCTGTATTTGGATATACAGATATCTGCTTTATGGTGTAGATTCATTGCATACTAATAAAAGTTGTGACTGAAATAAACAAATTGAAAAAATCAAACTTATTTACGTGATAAAAAGCACAAGATAAATAATAATAATAAAAAAACATAATGACATCACAGGAACATTGTGAAAAGAAAATCTTCTCATCATAAGATTTTCCCTTTAAAAATTGTTCGTCTGTCTCATAAATAATAATGTCAGTGAACAAGCACAGATGTCGTTTAATTGAAAAGTAGAAAAGTAATCTCGGAAAAAGAATGAATGCAATTAAAGAAACGAGTGACAGTTAAAAGAGAATGGAAAGGGATGGGAACAGAGACGGATTAGGAGAAAGTAAAAAGGGCACCCATCCTACGCGGAAGATAATTTTAAAACCAAAACTATTTTCCTGAGGTCAAGAAATTACAACAATGAAAATTGTCAAAACTGACAGGTGCCTGCGAAAGACTTCCAATTAACTTTTGTAGAGTTTTGAAAAGACACTTAGTTTTTATTGATGTCAATAGATTTCGTTATGCTAAGAGCTTCTCTTAAGTTCCGACAGATGCCGCCGGGGGTGACCAACCGACCACTGCCGCTGGGAGTGGTCAAAGCTCGCCAGCCAGCCTCGTAGCCAGTTAAGATCGGTCGTGTGACCCAAAAGTATATTATACTGTAAACAGGAAAAACAATGATAAAACTGATAGCGATAAGGATCTATTTATTCTTTAAGAGCCCCAACACAATTATAAGTGTTTGCCCGTGGATAAGGCAAATATTACACCTTTGAAATTATTTATGATTTCGATTAAACCTTTGCATCCTCCGAAGGTATGATTAGTGATCAGATCTGAATAATTATATGCTTTCTAACCTGGCCTTTTCCCATCTCCGACCTCTCTTTATTTTTTTATGTGAATACTGCACAAGAGTTCCATCTGAGCCAAATTCAAAACATTGCTGGAGCCTGAGAGATAATGGCATCCCCAATTGGAGTATGTTGTGAGTCTGGTGATGATGAGGGAATTATTTTAGGATTTTTTTTTTGTTAAGTTAGTTATAATCTAAAATATTAAGATGAATTAATTCTTTTCGCCCGTATATACGCAATGTGAACATTTATAAACAGTTTTGTTCATAAACAAACTCAAATTTTTCAAGAAATACAGTTGTATGAGTGATTCAAACCAATATTTTATTTTTACTCCTGTCTTTGAAAGAATAAAGTTTGTTACTGAACAAAACTATTTATTCATATCCATAATGCGTAGTACGGGCGTTTACAATTAAGTCATCTCAATATTTTAAAGCATGATTTACATAAACGTTTTTTTCTGAATATGGAATTTTTAAAACTTTTTTCCGCCTTGGTCGGTTCCAACTGCGCCCAATACAAATCCAGCACTGATTACGGTGGGCAGGAGGTTGAGATATCTTCAAGAAAACGCGACAAAAGCATTGGGCTAACACCCGGAGATGATAGAAGTTAGAAAAAACTTACATTTTATTAGACACAAACAGGAAAGTTTGGACAACTCAATCTTGATAAAGAGACTTTAGATCGGTCCCGAGATGAAATTGTAAGAGTTGGGAGGGTTGGTGGGTACTTGAACATTTAACAATATTTCCTGTGCTTAACATTGGAATGTGTTTGGTATAAATACTTGAACATAAAGATTTATCTGTACAATGATTATTGTATATTGCTTTACGGGTACACGGGTGTTTTTTATTCTAAACTGAGAGTTGGTAATATACCTCAATTGGTCCGGATTTCGGAAGGTCTGTTCGAAAATAATTCGCGATCGCGACAGTATTTAACTAGTAAACTTATTAACTAAACTAAAACTAAGATTGTAAACTTTTGACGACCTCCGTTGTCGAGGGGTAAGGTTTTGAACTAGCGATCCGGAGGTCGCGGATTCAAATCCAACACGTTCAAGTAAGTTTTATTGGATGGATTTGTACCATTTAGCAATTTATCACTTAAAATATTATGTAAGTTATATTTGCGGCACGTTTTAGAGGGGAAGATACTCTCAGCATGGCCCAGGGGTAACACCGCCATTTATAATTGAAACGGTGCTTGAAATGACTTTACGGTTGGTTTGTGACCTAGATCTTGATAGCCAGATACTTTACCACCTTCCTCTACCATATATTCTTCCCGTCCCCACTACCTCCAGCCTCACAACATTCCACTAATGTAATAGTTTCACTGGCTCCAAGTGCTTTGGAGCCGTACGGACTCTTTTGCGGTAATCACTTTAAAAAAATACAATAATTATAATAAAAATCCCTCACACGTATAACGAAAATGAAAAGCATTTTTTTTACATCAGCTCACACATGAGGCCCCGAAAAAAATTATTTTCCTCAGGACCTATGTCATCTTAGGGGATGCTGTGTGGAGGGTCTTTTTAAGGAAGGAAAGGATAGGAAATTCTGGGAAAGAAAAAGGTTGGTAGGAATCTGGGGTCAGTGTGTCCGGGAGTGACGGACGTATGAATCCATCCCTCCAACTGGGGTGCAAGGCGATGGGTCGAGAGAGTTCAGCTGAAAAGGTCAAGAGGCCTCCCTCAACCGGTCTCTCTCTCGATCCGGCCCGTTACGCAGCGGGTGGGCAGACGTATCCGCCGCCAAGACCCCCAAAACACCCTACTTTTGGTGATTTAGCACCCCTGCATTGATGATTGCTTCATTGTGTAATTTTTAACTTAATAAATAAACTGATTTTAATTCAACAGTTATTGATTCTGAGGCGGTACGTAGTTCGTCGGGTCAGCTAGTTTACCTATAAAACTTAGAAATTATAAAGTGCACAATGATGAATATTTCAATCCAAACTAAATTTTGGATTTGAGGACAAAATACAAAATACCAAACCAAAATTGAACAAAAAAAAGAAATATGAGATGCATGATAATGATTGCACATGCTCAAATAAAAGTTAAAAGCTGGAAGAATTATGTAAGATTTGCTGACCAAAATCTCACGAGCATCATCTGTCATGAAATTTAAGTAAAATTTCAGATTATCGGTTTTGCCCACAGTAATTTCGGACCTTTATTGTGGTCGAAAGTAAGAACCTGTAGATATTGTCTATTTAAAACTAATTCTATTCACCGCTTCTAATCACCGTATTCTAAGGTACCTACTCAGTTAAATTCCAACTAGTGACCATGTAAGAATTTTGTAAGGTACAAAACAACGAAAGCTGTATATTTAGTTTAAACTAACTTGATCTTGAAGGTATTCCTCAAAGGGATTCTGCTAGGTGACAAAGGATTCAATACCTACTGTTGCCGCAGTTAATACGGGTCGAACGAAAAAGTTTTACTCATACGTTCTTTCAGTTACAAGATTTTCTTTGATATCGTTTCAAAGACTCGCGATTTTCATTGAAGGTATTATAATTTCTCCGTTGAAAGGTCAGAGATATTGAGTGTACCAGATATTTCCAGAATTAAAAAAATTGCTGAACATAGGTTGGAGCAGTTAAATAATGAGTTGTTCATGTCTCCTTAATGGCTGTGTGGTAAATGTTAAGATTAGAAAATAAGAAGAAAAAACATATCTGTTTTTATACAAGTTTCGCTTTTAAATAATTAAGAAAAAATCTGTTTTTTTTTTTGTAAACTCTACAGGAATATTATTTGTTTCCAGGCCAATTTCAGGAGGTATTTATAGAGCATCCGTGGTCGAGGGTTTAGGCTCTTGACTCGCAATCCGAAGGTCACGTTATCTCATCCCGGCGAGCGCAAATAATTTTTATTTGATTAATTTGTGTTATTTCACAATTAATTCGTTTAAGAAATTATATATATAGTATATTTGCGGCACGTTCCAGATTGGAAGATAAGACCACCATTCAGAATTGAAATGGTTTTAGCCGTGTTTGTTGGCCAGATCTGAAGAGACAGGTACTTCCCCACCTTCTTCTTCCCCATCTCCTTCTCCTCTCCACTACCTTCAGCCTTACAATATACTCCAAATCGGGGATGCCATAACCTCACTGGCTCCAGACGGGAGCACTCGGATTATTGTGAGGAATTCACGTAAAAAAATAAGCCCACGGGACTTTTACATGAGTACATAAAATAAATGCATTTTTTTATAAAAGAATCAGTAATAAAAATAGGTTGCATATAGTTTACAATTGCATACAATTTTAAAAAAATATGTAAGTATAAGAATATACAATTTTCAGAAATAATAAGTTTTAAACATTCTATTTGTTATGTTAAAAATGTCGACATCTTTTGAATATTCGTTTGCTGAACTATTGGCGAGTTTACTTCATAATGTGTTACGGTGACATTGAAATATGTTCTTAAGCCTAGTGAGTTGAGTAGGTACTCTTACATTGACTAGACTTAAGAGTTGGCAACATTATGTTAGGTTTATCGGTTAGGGTTTATATAAAACATCACCAAAGAATAAGCAAGTGATATCAATCGTTTTTAAAATCGTTATAAAATTGTAGCTACCAAAAGGTTTGTGATTTATCAGCAAAACTGAGCAAACAACAAATATAAAGCAAAACTTTACCCTTGACGGAAAATTATAAAAACGACTCAGTACTGATTACTATTGGATGAACTTTTTTTCTTAGGGTTTGCTCTTGTCACAACAAACATTTTTTGAAAAACAATTTTTAAAATGTCATGTTTAGAAATATATGAAATTTGTAATTATTCTTATGAATAATCTTGTTATTTCATAACAATTTTTGAATGAATAAGCCGACTGTAAAAATTTACGCCGGCGTTATTTTGACAATTCAAAGCTAAGCGGAAATAAATCTATCTACGTACGTGGCTTAACTCTACTGCCCGAATTTTCCTCAAAGGCTTAATCCTGTTTTGGGACTCTTTAACACTGTTAGAGGCTGCAAAGGTACGGAAATAGAATAAATCTGTCCATAAAAAAATTGAGTGTGAGTAAAACGATGAGGCGGGAATACGCTCTTCCGTATTAGCGACAATGCGTAGTAATTCCTTACTGCCTAATGTTGTGGGAACGGGATGCTGAATGTCAAGGTGGTACAAGCAAGCTCGCATTAGGATCGTATTATTGGTGTATCGGACGTGCTAAGTCAAATTAATACGTTTTTTTGTCAAAGATAACAAGTTATAAAATTTTTAAGACGACAATAAAATTATTTTATTAAATCCTTATAATATCTGTGTGCTATATATATGATACTATATTATAATATCACACTATCAATCCTTATTACGTATCCTCAAATATGAGACTGGTGCAATTAATGTTAATAAACTTTCGGCCTTATCAGACAATTAAAAATAATTTTCTTTGTTCAACTAAGTGGGGATACAGGATGTTAGACCCCACACCCATATTTCCCAACATTAAAATAATTACGTCTCTTGGAACACATGTGGAAAACCTAATGTATAATTTTGTCCAATAAATGGAGATAAGTACAAGCAGTTGTTTTATTGACTATGCTATCTTCCTACTACTGCCATTTCAAGGTGAACTTTAATTGGACAATTCAGGGATCAAGGTGTCCATGTGTGCTGATGTCCTATTGAATTTACGGTATTTATGGGGCTCCTCTTGTCCCATACAAATGGAATAGATTTTTTAATGACTTTTAGAGGTTATTCACATGAATGTAATATGTCTAATTAATCATTGATGAAGAAAAAAATTATAATAAATCTTAACGAAATATGAAATAGAACCACATACAAAAAAAGGTAACGGTCGCAACCGGGAAACAAACCGAGGATCTCTGTCTTACCCTGACAACGCCTCAATGAATGAATAGCCTCCTGTGTGGAGTTAATGTAAAAATAAAAACAAAAAATGAATACTACCACTGCGACCTTTTATTTGTATTTGTTCTATTTTTCGTTTAAATTTATTATTAGTATCTTCTTCATCAATGGTTTTTATTTTTTTGTTGTAAAACAAATGTCATCGGAGACCACAATGCCGTCTACAATTTTTAATTCTATGAAGTCCTGAAAGCCTCAGTTAAAGTCTGTCAGTTACCTACTGTACCTGGTATATCTTGTATACAGTGGAGACTGCAAAAATATCCTTGTCAAGCTATAATACAAGTACAATTTTGAAAAAGCGTTGTTGTTTTTTGGATTCAAATTTGCCTAAGATCTTTTAACTCAGCTAAAGAGGTCATGAAAAATAAATGAATAAAAAACCGATTCAATGTTTTTTTTTCTTACATAGCTACATTATTCCAAGTTCATTAAACCCTTAACATAGGAGTCGTGAACTTTGGTCTTTACAAATGAGGCCTTAGATTTATTTAAGGGATAAAGAAAGTAATGCCTTAGCCCAGGGGAGAATCGATTCATCTGTCTACAAAAGCCTTAATGGCCTGGTCTTTATCTAAATCCTTAAAGGTTCTACCGCGGGAGAATAAATTCATTAATTATCACGGAATATTCAGGAATGAACATCTGATGTAATAATTAACCTGTACCTCTGAAGTAATCGTAATTACTCAGGAAATCGTTAACAAATCCATCGGACATTCGCTTAGTTTAATTTTTTTTGACATTCCCAGTATTTTTGTTTATTTGCCTAGAATTCACAATTTTTCTACAGCGTTTCCAGGGTAGGTAGTATGGAAGCACGGTTATTTTCGTTTAAACATTATTTAAATTAAGATAAACCATTGAAAGTATCAGTTAATCTACGTTTTTTAACAAGATTTAGTACAGTTTCCTACAACAAACCCATTTTTTATGTTAATATACATAATACATCACAATAAGTTCATAAAGATAAATAATACTTCATAATACAAGACACAAAATAACTATAATTAATTTATTGAAGTAAATTTTTTTTACGAACGCTCGACTTGGGGAGTAATCTGGTGAATGCGTGACGAGAGCGTTACGAAAAGTGTAATCTGGCGAGACGAACGGAAGTTGAGAGGGAGATATAAGTTAGTGAAAGTAGAAAGGGAAAGAGTTACGTTATGTAATATGTTATTACCTTATAACATGTATAACTGTTTGTTTCACCAATAAACTAAAATAAAAAATAAAATAGTTACAAGGGAGTTCAATAAGTGTAATAAGTATAATAAGGGTAAAAAAGAAGTACATAAGGGGTACTTTGAAAGTAGTTACAGAGCAATGTGCAGTAAAATTGTATTAAATATTAATATAAAATTGAAAACGAATAGTTTTTTTTTTTATATATACATAAAGTTATAAAGGAGTTCAATAAGTGTAATAAGTATAATAAGAGAAAAAAACGTACGAAAGTAGTTACAGAGCAATGTGTAGTAAATTTGTAGATATTAATATGAAAATAAACACGAATAGTTGGTTGCAAAGCAAGTTTGTAATTAGCAAACATTTACTACGCCCGAATGTTTTACGAAACAAAGCTAAATTAATACAGAGAGGTGAACATGAAAACAATTGTATGGTTGAAACTTTTTGTTGACAGGTATGTAATTGCAACTGTAAATTTGAACTGTAAATCTGTAAAAAAGGGATACGAAGATTTACAAACGAAAAAAATAACAAAAAACAAAATACTTCCGTGAGAAACATCTTACTATTAAAAACACTCTTTATTAAATTACCCGGACACCGATTAATAATTCAATTTTCGAGGTATGAAGGTACCATTTTTAAGTGAATTACTTAATCATGTAATTTAGTTCGTCATCCTTGAGGCGGTGCCATTTCTCGTATATTTCTGAATTCCGGACCATTTTTCAACTGTCACACGACACGATTTTCCTCTTTAGTTGATCAAAGTATATATTTTACCACTTTTATACAAGGACATAATAACATGTCCCAGTAAACAAACTTACAGGTAAATAGGACAACCACTTTTCTTTGAAGTATTTCTCCTTTTGCTGAAAAATTCTTAATGATAACAAATAAAAGAAAACTATTGAAATGACAGCATGATTGATACTCTTAATTAAATCCTGGTGAAAGAGAGTCATTTAGAATCGATATATTTGAAATGGATTTATCCATGTTTGGTGACCACAAATGAATAGCCAGGTACTTCCAACTTTCCTATCCTTTCCTTCCTATCCTTTTCCTTCTTCAGCCTGACAACATACCCCAAATGAAATTTTTTTAAACATAAGCTCCACACAGGAGTTTGTCATCTTTGGGAATGCTTTGTGTCTAGGTTCTTTTTAGAAAAGGAAGAAGAAGAAATTTTAGGAACGAAAACGTTACAAGGAGTGGGTAGGAATCTGGGGGTCAGTGTGTCCAGAGACGTAATGGAAGTATGAATTCAAACCTCCCACTGCAGCACTCCCAATGTTCCAAGAGAGTCCTGCTGGAGAGATCAAAAGATCTCCCTCAACTAGTCTCTCCCGATCCGGCCTGCCTCGCCGCCAAGACAAACAACACCACAGCTAAGTCACCAAATGCAGTAAAATACTTGGGGTGACCTGTGGCAGAGTGTAGAGGAGAATTGAGAGAAAATAGAGGAGAATAACATAGTCTTACTGACTTCAGCCAAAATCAAACTCAATATGATTGTTTTTACATGAGCTCTACTCAGGAGGCCCTGAGGAAAATAATTTCCCTCAGTGCCTATGTCATCTTTCAATCTGGGGTTCAGTATGTCCTGGTCATTCGCCTCCAAGATCTAGACTAACCTCACCCCATGAACCCGGGCACCCCTGCTAAATCACCAAACGTAGCCAACCACCTGAAGTGACCTATGGTAGAGGTGTTGGTTATCCAATAAAGGTTTCCGGGGCGGCGCTACCCATTCCCGCCTCCCAAATTGTAAAATTGTAAATCTACCTTAAAAAGGGATATGTGATTTGGTTTCTACTTAACCTAAACAATCCCAAACATTATAAAGAAATTTTTGCATGGAGCTAATGCAAAAAAAGATAAGGTTGCAAGTTCCTTTTACCAATGATTCTTAGAATTATAAGCCAGACAGGTATTTTCAAGAAAAGCTTTGTTTTTATATTGAGTCTGTTTTGCTCGTATTCAAGTCAGGCGCAGGCACCATAAAAGTATTACCCGTCAGTCTAAACGACACAAAAATAACAGAAAAAATCGAGGTCAAATACTTGGGACACATCATAACAGCGGACCTCAGCGATGACTCGGATATTGAGCGACAGAGAAGATCACTGTGCATAAGGGCAAATATGATTTCTCGAAGATTTAACAAGTGCAGCCCAGATGCAAAAAGGCAACTTTTTAACACGTACTGCACGAGCCTATATACCTCGGAGCTATGGACCAACTTCAAGAAAGCATCACTAAAAAGAATGGAAGTACAGTACAACAACTCGTATCGAACGCTTTTTGGGTTGTCCTGGTACTGCAGTGCCACCGAGATGTTTGAAGAAGGGCGAGTTCCCGGATTCCGAGCACTCATGAAGAAACGGATCACTAACTTCAGAACGCGACTAGCCTCGAGCGAAAACAGTCTTGTGATGGCAGCATTCCACTTCTGGCAGGGTCCCATCTACAAGCGGTGGAGCCACTTCCTGATGACATAGATTTATAACAAAAAGTTAACTTAATTCAAATTTTCTTATTTTGTTTTGTATTATTATCTATTATTTTCTTTTACCATGTAATTTTTTTTTTCCCTCATTTTGCAATATTTTTATTTTACTTGATATATTGTATATGTATTATATGGAACTCGTGGGACTGCACCACCCTCCCCGAGATCTGGAATAAAGGATTAAAAAAAAAAAAAAAAAAAAAAAAAAAATTAAAATATACTATAAAGTTCTCCTAATCAAAATAAACTGAAAACCGAGTAGGTAGGAACGGAGAGAAGAAAGATTCTTGTCTCAGGGTATGAAAGCATTTGCAGGCTTTGTGGGTACCTTGATCTATAATAATACTTCGGGTGAAGTGGTATCCTTAGAGACGGTTTTGCCAATTACGAGGTTCAAAGTTTCAGGAGTTCAACTGATAATGATCAGATCAGATCAGATCAGAGATCAGAGGATCTTCAGATTCACTGAGTGACTGCCGTCCGCGACAGTCGCTTTTGGAGACGCTCCGTTTTTCGCCCCCGAACCGCTCTGTCTGGCTTGTGTGCGCACGGCCAGACACCTGCTCCCCGCACAGGCGCCCGCGCCACCAACTGCCTTTATTAAGGCAACATAGAAGGACGACCTGGCCCCACCGAGAATTTCCCACAAGACCATCCTCATCCCCATCCAGAAGAGGAAGAACAGGACCCCCGCCGTGCGGATGTTCCCCGGACGGTTCGCAGACCCGGAGGAATTTCCGATAATAATCCCCCCGGGCGCCCGTCAATACAGTCGCCGATCCAAAACCGGGACTATCAAAGTCACGATCCCCGCTCCCGAGCCCCTGGAGAGCCAGCCTGACCCAACCGAGAAGCCGACAGCCATCCCCCTGCCGCCCCCCAAGATGCCCGAGACCGGCCCAGCACCCGGAACCAGCCGCCCCCCAGTAGGCCCAGCGTCGGGCTATGTACCGCCCCCCAGAGCCAAGCAGCCCGCTCAGGAGATGACCTGCCAGGAGGAAGGTTGGACGAGGCCCTCCAACCCCGTTAAAAGGCCCCTGTCACCGCAGGAACCCCGGGCGGTTGTTATCGGCAACCGCTTTGGCAATCTGAACGAAGTAAGTGAAGGCGGAGGCGCACCGCAACCAAAGCGCCAAAACACTAATAACTTTTCTCCTTCCGCAGGTACCTCGAGCGCGGCGAAGAAGGACCGAGTCCCCCCGGTTGTGATGACCCTGGGGAATCTTACCCACGCCCAGATAACCACGGCGGTGCAGGGCCACATCGGGCACCCGAACTTTACGTTCCGCTACAACCGAGGCGGAACCGCAAACATCTTCGTGCGGAGCATGGTGGATCACCGCGCTCTCACCAACGGGCTGCGGGCGGAGGCAAGAGGCTTCCACACGTACACAGCGGAGGCGGAAAAACTGAAGAAGGCGGTCATCAAGGGCCTACCGAACGTTGACACGGAGGACATCGCGGCCGACCTAACAGAGCAAGGCTTCCCCCCGGTGAAGGTCATTAAGATGACAACAGCCTCGGCCGAATATCCCATGTACCTGGCAACTTTCGACAAGGAAATAAATATGGGCCAGCTGAGGGCGGCAGTGAAGTACCTGTGCCACTGCAGAATACGCCTCCAGAAGCACAGGAGCAATCACCTCCAACATGGGACGCAGTGTTATCGCTGCCAAAACTTCGGGCACGGATCCCGAAACTGCGCCCACACCGCGAGGTGTGTGAAGTGCTTGGTGGAGCACGCCTCGGCCGAGTGCCCCAAGACCACCAGGGACGAGCCCGCCGCGTGCTGCAACTGCGGAGGCCCCCATCCCGCCAACTTCAGAGGTTGCCCGAAGAGGGTCGCCTACGTCGCCTCGCTCCAGCAGCACCAGCGACACCCCCAGCGCCAGGCCCCAGGAGCAAGCAGGCCACCTCCTCATACACAGCAGATGCCGAGGACGGATGGACGCAGCTGGGCCAACGTAGCCGGCGGAAGGAGCGAGGAGCGACACGAGGAGCAGCCCCGCTCACAGCCCCGCACGCAGCCCCGCACGCAGCCCCGCACGCAACAGCCCGCAGGAGAGGTTAGAAGCGATGCCCAACTGATGATGGCCCTGCTCGAGGGACTAGATCGCCTGCGACCGGAGCTGGCCGCAGCTTCCAGCGAAGCTGCGAGAGCCTGGATCCTTATGGGTCTCATCACGTCCACCATCGATGTCTAATCCCGAGATGGTGAACGTCCTCCTGTGGAATGCCCATAGCATCCGCTTCAAAATTGACGAACTGCTCGCTCTGGCAAATAACACCGATACTGATGTAATTCTCATCTCAGAAACACATCTTAAACACGACACGCCGCTGAGAGTGCCCGGCTTTGAAGTTCACCGAGACGACCGATTGGAAGGAAAAGGCGGAGGCACCGCCATATTCGTTCGTCAATCCATCACTTCTACAAGAATCCCCACTCCAAAGCTGAAATATACTGAAGCCACAGTTATCGAAGTCATCATAGAGGATAGAGCGCATACCTTCATCGCCGCCTACTGCAATGATAGCAACTGTCTTGTGAGAGAAGATCTGGATAAACTACTGAATTTGCGCCCAATTGTTGTATTAGGAGGAGATCTCAACGCCAAACACAACTATTGGAATAACTACAGAGGCAACGCGAACGGTAAAACGCTCTTCACGCATATGCAGACGCATAACTACTCGATAATGGCACCGGACAGACCAACATTTCACTCGGCAAGCGCAAAGTACCCCAGCACTTTGGACATCGTACTCGAGAAAAATGCCAAGACGATCTCGCCACTGCGCACGCTGGATAAACTGTCATCGGACCACCTGCCCGTGAGCTTCAGTATTGGAGGAACGACTTTAAGGAGCCCCAGAAAACGGCGAAACTACAAAGATGCCGACTGGGAAGGATTCAAGAAAGAGATAAACGAACGAATACATCTCACATCGGAAACTCTGCGCTCAAAGGAAGAAATCGACGAGGCCGCAAGCACTCTCACCGAAATCATACAACATGCCCAAGACACGTTCATACCGCTCAAAGAAGAACAGACATACACGGTCAAGCTTCCCGAGCACGTCTTATCGCTCATTAAGGAGAAAAATCGCCTGCGACGCATCTACCATCAAACGCGCGACGGCTACTTTAAAACGGCCTACAACACTCTACAGCGAGAAATCAAGCAAGAAATCACCGATCTCAGACGCCAACTTTGGACGAAGAAAGTTACGTCACTCACGCCCAAAGATAACAGCCTATGGAAAATGGCGAAAGCTCTGAGACACCAAGATCACACGATACCCCCGCTTGACGGTACGATACGGCTCAGGGCTGGCACTTTCAATGGAAGAAAAGGCAAACGCGCTCGCCGACGGATTCGAGAGAGCCTACGCAGCCACGGATGGCCTATCTGACCCGGAAACGGACAGACTAGTAGAAGAATCTCTACGAGATCTCGAACAAGCAGAACAAACGAGCACGGCCGATATCCATTTCAGCACACCGAGCGAAGTAGCCGTTATCATCAGGCGATTGAAGACAAATAAGGCGCCGGGAAGCGATCAAATACACAACATTCTACTCAAACATCTACCGCAGAAAGCCATCATATACATAACAAAGCTGTTCAATGCCTGCCTCATCATCGGACATTTCCCTCAGATCTGGAAAACGGCGACCGTGCTGCCCTTCTCCAAACCAAACAAGGACAAGAGGCAGCCGACAAACTATCGGCCGATCAGTCTACTCTCCACGCTGAGCAAGGTATTTGAACAGGTTATACTCAACAGGCTGCTACCACACCACGAAGACAACAACACTTTGCCAGACGAGCAGTTCGGATTCAGAAAGAGGCATTCCACCACCCATCAACTGACCAGAGTAGCGGAATTCATCGCCAGAAGGTTTAACGAAAATCGCTACATCGCCGCCGCACTGATAGACTTGGAGAAGGCATTCGACACCGTTTGGATCAGAGGGCTACTGCACAAGTTGCACAGAACAAACACGCCCATATACCTAACGAGACTGATTCAAGAATATCTCAGAGACAGATCCTTCAGAGTCTTCCTCAGGAATGCGCTATCGACAATACGTGAGATTCCAAAAGGCGTGCCACAAGGGAGTCTACTGGGACCTCATCTTTTCAACATCTTCACGCACGACATCCCCCGAGACGAGAGATGCAACTTATCCATATACGCAGACGACGTCAAACTTTACGTTTCCTCGCTGAAAGCAGACATGGCGGCTATATACCTACAGAGGGCGCTCGACGCTCTAGTAGAGTTCTACAAGCAATGGCGACTCAAACTAAATGAGGCCAAGACCGAAGTGATCATGTACACGAGGAAACGAAAAAGAAGAACACCCGACGTCAATATCGAAATGGGAGGACATGTCCTAGAATGGAAAGATGAAGTCGTATACCTGGGCCTGACAATGGACTCACGTCTCAACTGGAAATCACACATAGCCAAGACATACGCGAGGGCCAGGAAGGCAGTCGGCGCGATGAAGCCCATCTTCAACAAACGAAGTCCGCTACTTCCCAGAACCAAACTCCTGATCTACTACTCGCTCATACGACCGGTACTGACGTATGCTATTCCCGTGTGGAGTAGTATTTCTCATACTGCACATATGAAACTACAGACGCTACAAAATCTCTGCATTAAAATCGCATACAATACTAGAATCAGAACGAATCTCAAAAGACTACATGCCAGAGAAGACATACCGACCTTATTTGAACACACGCACAGACTGACAGACCGATTTTACAAATCTCTCAGACATAGCAAAAATAGACTTATCAAAGAAATCGGTCAATACAACGCACCCAGTGACTTTACTTTCAAATATACACACAGACTACCCAAACATATCCTGATGGACCTGGACCACATCTGGTATGAACCAGATTCAGACGCGGACGACTGAGCGAGCAGTAGGTATTCCTAAACACCAGACCCCCCCCCCCAAAACTTATGTTTACATATCTATGTATATATCTATTTAATTTTTGTATAATATGTATGTTTATGTAAGTTTATTATAAATTTCCCATATAGTATGTATATATATCTCACATAAAAACAGACACACACACCCCTCACCACACAATGCAGGATTTCATATATTGAAATCACTGAAGGCCGACAAGTTTCAAGTTGACTTTCGGCCGACTCTTCCCGGATGAGGTTTTTCATGGTTTCCTCATTCCCGAAGGCAAATGCGGAAGAGATCCAAAAAATAAGGACATGACCGACTCCTTCCCACTCCCAACATAACACAAACAGACACGTATGTATGCATGAGCGCCTGCCGGTGGCGTGGATGCTTGATGATGATGGAGCTTAGCAAAACATGCAATTTAAGTAGGGTTTTTAGATAACAATTTTTCCCTACCGATGAAATACAAGGCCTTTAAGTCTATAATAGCCAGGTAACATTTTAAAATACCCACATGAGGTAAAAATTGCAAGGCGCATATGACGCCGTTCTATTTATAAAGAACATTAACTTTAAATTCAGTAAATTTAAATGATTCATCTCTTCAAGAAACATAAGAATCTAGTAAATGAAAAAAAAAAAAAATCAACTGATAATGTCTCTGTCATGGACTCTAGACTAAATCATAGAAGAAGAAAGGAATAATATAATAATACCGCTGCAAATTTCAATAAAGGTATTTTATAGAAATGTCACCTTGACGGCACTTTTCAGAAATGGAAACAGACTTACAACTATATATTGTTTATATTTACAACCTTTACTGGCAAGGTTCTTAGAATAAAATACTGTCTTCGCTGGTACGTAGACAAAGAAATTTTAAGTATTTTTTTAACTCCACACAGGAGGCCCTGAGTAAAATAATTCCCTTCACGGTCTTGGTCATCTTTCAGGATGCTATGTGGAGCATATTTTTAGAAAAGGAAGAAGAGGTGATTAGGAATCTGGGGACAGCGTGCAAGGAGATGTCCCAAGGGATTCCTGCTGGAGAGATCAAAAGGTCTGCCACAAAAATCCGGCTTGCCACGCAGTTGGTTAACAAACGAATCCACCGCATAAACCCGAAAAAACCCAACCCATAAACCCGGGCACCCCTGCTAAGTCACAAAACGTATCAAACTACGTAATGTCACTGAAACAATTAAACACAAAAGATATTCTAATGTACGTATTAAAAAACCAGGATAACTTTATACAGACAAACTCGAGCCAATTCACAAGATCTACACTACAACATACATTCCACCAAACTACAACTAAAACGACATTTGGACAAAGAAATATGCAGTACTTCTCCATAAAATTATTTAATTTACTCCCTCTTACAATAAAAACAACTAAAAAAATAACCGACTTCAAAAGAAACATAAAAATATGGATTATGGACATCATGGGAATGAAGAAGTTAGACACAATTTTGCAACCGAACAAATATTAATGTATTGTACAATCTTTTAGATTCAACTTTATAATTTTCGTATGTAATATTTTAACACAGGTATTTACTTATATTCAAACCAAAAAAAACTTGTACAATGTGTCCTTAGAACGGGGTACCCCAGTAAGGACACATTTTTCTCTGAAAAAATGTAAAAAAAAGAAATAAATAAAATAAATGTGGCAAATGTGTTGGTTATCCAATAAATGGTTTCCGCGGCGACGGTATCCATACTTAAATACGTGGATTATATCTATTTATTACTAGCGTGTACTGTGTACTCGTTAGCAACCACGGGATATTATAATTGCAGGATTTGTGAAGCTGCAAACTTACGTAAAGAACACATCAAAACAAAAAAACAATTGCTGCTGAATGTTCAAGAGAAATAACTCAAGAAAATGTAGTAATTTATAGTAAGTTCTTTATCACTTGTCCGAATTGTTGACAAATCAGTTCCAATTGTAACAATGACAATTAAAATTATTTTCTGTTAAAAATATTATAGGTTACTACTTTATTGCTTGTCTGAATTCTTCAACAATCAGTTATTTTCCTCAGGGTCTACTAAGTGGAAATAATGTTAAAAAAAAAAAAAACTAAATGAAAATTGCCAGCATAAAACATTTAATTAATTACGACTAGTTCTTACCCCAGAAAGACATTTTTAATCCCAGGAAGACTTTACAAATTCAAATTGAATTAATAATATTAAATAAATATGTACATCAAAGCATAGAGAAACATGATTAGGGTTTAAAATAATGAAATTGTAACCTAAAAGATAAATGCGTATTACATAAAACAATGCAGACTTTTAATTAATATAATAATCTCAAAAACATTCTTCTTTTCTGAAATCATTTAACTTTGATAAATTAGAATAAACAATACTTTTGCAAAGAAACATTAATGAATCCTCCGCAATAAAATTGAAGTTTATAAAGGAATAATGGCCACCAAAACCTCAAAGGAATAACTCATTTCAATATAATATATTTTGAACGAATTTTTTTATGAAAATTCAGAAAATTTTGACTGATCTAATATTTTAATTACGTTTTTTGCTGCGTGCCGTCCGCAGTACACATTTGAAATAAATTATTTACAACTTGTAATTTTTTTGACATTGCTTTTTCGTGGAGTTGAATAATTATTATAATGATTACCGAATTTATGAGAGAAAATTATTCATAAGAAGATATTTTAATTTGCGTACGAAATTAATTTTATTAAAAATATTTCAGTTTATTGTATTTTTAACATGCAAGTATTTTCCAAGAGGTGAATTCCGTTTAATATGTATGTGATTATATAACCCGTCTGAACAATAAAATGTTTCTTTTTTTACATTAGATACATACAAGAGGCATTGAGGAAAAATCCCTCAGATCTCTTTGGGGATGCTGTGTGGAGGGTCTTTTTAGGGAAAGGAGGGAGAGGAAGTTCTGGGATGAGGTATGAGGGATGGGTATGAATCAGGTAGGTCAATGTGTTCAGGAGTGCCGAACGTATGAATCCATCCTTTCCACTGCGGTGCAAGGCGATAGGTCGAGAGAGCGGCTGGAGTGGTCAAAGGTCTCCCAAAATTGACCTCTCCCGATCGGGCCCATCATGCAGCAGGTGAGCAGGCGTATCCACTGTCAAGACCTGTACACACCTCACCTAATGAACTCAGGCACCCCGGCTAAGTCGCCAAACGTAGCGAACCACTTTGGATGGCAGAGGTCTTGGTTATCCAATAAAAAATATGGAATGCAATACCAATACATATATTGCATTGGACTACCTGCATAAATTCTGAAAATAACTATTATTATTATGAATAACGTCATCGACAACGAGTCTATCTGTCGATCGACAAGATCGATAAGATGTCGGGAAGTAAGTTAATCTTCACTTCCAGGATATGCAGTCATTCATTCACGAAAAACATTCGAAATTCATATAGACAGAATTAATAAAAAGAATTGTTATTGAGGTAGTTATTTTTTTTGGAAAAATTGTCATTTTCTTCATTTATTACAAATATACGGAAAATATTGTAATGGTTTATATTTAATAGATAGATATAATTAATCTTATGATTTCAGAGGAAATATTGGTTTTAATTTATTTATTTATTGAAAAAAATAATAAATACATGAAAACATAAGCTGCACATCTCACTAGGGCATTCCCGTATCGAGATATGCAGTTTTAAAATAATGTATAAAAAGAAACATACATATACCTTAACTTAAAAGAAATATAATAATAAACCTACAAAAGAAGCACTGAGTACATTTTTATTCAAAGATTAAATAAGATACTATTTAATTTATTAAAGAAATACTCATAGTTAATAACCCCGTGGTGTTGGTCCCACATTCTGAATGTTTATCCCTCGCTCCGTGGTCCAACATTGCCGACAATCCTTGTAAAGCAAGTTTGTTAATTAATCCACCGAGCTTGTGCTTGGTCGTTGGTCGTGTGCACATATTAGCTGTGCTCTCAACTGGGCTAATTCGTGTACTGCGAGGATTCATACGTACGATAAGGTCTGTTTCTAAGTAAGCCATTCAACCACCTGCCTGCTTGCCTGCTTGTCTGCTTGCCTGCTTGCCTGCCTGCCTGCTTGCCTGCTTGCCTGCTTGCCTGCTTGCCTGCCTGCTTGCCTGCCTGCCTGCTTGCCTGCCTGCCTGCCTGCCTGCTTGCCTGCTTGCCTGTTTGCCTGCCAAGTGAGTTAGACGACTTTTTCAGTGAGATGCGGTTTGAGGTTGTATTATTTAAACGTTCTAATTAACCACTCGGACCCATAGGCTTGTTTACTCGACAATGTAACAATACTAGATATACGTATGAAGTATGTGGCGTACCTGAGTTATTAATCCATAGAAAGCCAAGAAATCCAACGTGTTTTGCTAATCCAATGTAATGATATAAGTATATAATAAGTAATCCAAATATATAATTATCATTAATATTATTGAAGGGGATAACTTTAAAAAATTATAAAAAGAGAGTTTTTCTTACAAAAAAATCGAAGTTTTACTCATGAAGTTATTCCAAGACTTTCACAAAAGTCAATAGATGTCGCACATTAAAAAGATGATTATATTCATCCAAGACACTATCTAGATAGCATTTAGTTCCGGAAGAATCTTGCAATCATACATGAAAATAGAAGGAAATAAAAATATGCGTTAAGAATTTTTTTTTAAAGAAAGAAAAATAACCCAACAATGTTTGAAAAACTCCTACTACCACCATAGCAAGCCGAAAATGTGGCTTGTGTTGTGATGGAGGACTTAGCCAGCCGAGGAATCGAACAAGCGACGCCCGTGTGGGACCCAAGTGCTATCTATGCCCATTCAACCACTGACCGGTATATATGAAGATAATGTTGTTCTTTGTTTAGCATAGTTTAAAAAATAATATTATTTACTTAGGTAGGTACTTAATAACAGAGGATTAAAACATATGACCGAATTAGTCCCGTGGTTAGAGCAGAGCTCCGGCAAGGCTAAGGTCCTGGGTGATGCACTGTGTCTTTTTCTGATTTTTCTGTTTCAAATATTAATTTGAGAGTCGCTAATTTTGTTTTCAATGATCAAATATTACTTCAGTATAGAAATATAACTAATACAAATATTAACAAAGTAAATGGTTTGAAAGTTTATGACAACTCGGTAATTTATTTCTTCGTGTTTTTAAAACGATTTTATGACCAATACAAAATCTGTTCTCTTCTAAAGAGCCCCTAATCGATTACAAAGCACATTGTCATATTATTTATATGCTTTAGTAGATGTTAAAAATAGGGTACCTACTTGTACTAATGTATCAAGCTGGTACCTACTATCTCGTTCAGCAAAACAATATATATTTAAGTATCTGTAAATGTTCTCGATCGGTCAAAATTACAATAAATAGATGCGAAATGGAAAGACCTTGGTGACGCAGGACAAAGAGACAATAATGATAAAAAAGGATATAAGATTGAAAAGGGACTGACCTTCGTACTATTGTAGTAGTTTATCACTGTCCTTTTCGGATTTAGAAAAACACTTCACAGAATGTTTTCTTTGATGGATGGCTTTCGATGGGAAAAGTGTTTAAGAATATGTATATAATATATTTACAAAAACTTATTAGAGACATATCATGACTAGGTGGGTAGCTATCAATTTTAATTTTATTTTTAATATAGTTGTAAGTTTTTTTTCTTTAATAAGATGCCATTCTATTGAGGTATTTGCCGATAGGGCACTAAAAACGAAGAGTACACGTAGATAACAGTATATGTTGTAAAAACATTATATTATCTTCACATAAGAGACCCCGATGAAAAGAAGTTCCCTCTGTGTGATGCTGTGTGGAGGGTCAAGGAATGAGATGAAGTTCTGGGAAGGAAACAGTTTTTTTTTAAAGAAACTAAAACATTCCCTGACATCGTAGTACATCAATAGTACCCATCTCCCAAATTTAAGTTTTTTCATCGAAAGTTAAAAAATAAGCAACTAATTTTATTGTAAATTGTTCCTTCAAGACTGTGGTGATCTACGTTAGTTTCAGAATTTGATAGTTGCACGAAAATCGATTTACCGTCTTTCATATATCAGTCCGTAACGATTTATCGAAATCTAAATGTTGTCGATTCCACCATTATTATACCACTCTCCTCTCAAGTGATGAGAAATGCATTAAAATCTTGACCCATTACTCACTCAAACTTTGCCTTCCCAGTGCAAGCGTCACGTCTTTCGAATGAGCAGCTATGTGAAATTTAGGTTGCCCTCTCAAACGCTAATGTCATGGCAAAATTGAAGAGCATCGCTCATGGGAGTCTCTCTTCGACGCCGAAGTGATGAGAACCCTTGAAACTCCGACCCACCTCTTTAAATCATCCAAACTTCCCTTTAGAATACAAGCAATTTTTTTTTTTTTTTTTTTTAATGTTCTTTATTCAGTAAAGTTTATACAATATTACAGAAAATGGGTAATTTTTTGGCCATCACACTAGGCACATGCCCGTGTTGTAGTGGCCAATTTTATGTTAAGTATAAAATAAGTTGAATGAAAAACAGAATAATATAAAAATAAAATAAAATAATTTATACATCTAAAACAAGTATGAAGTATAAAGAAATTAAAAATAATACAAAATATCTACATACGTTTAAGATATATGAATATAAAAATAAGTATGGAAAAACAGAAAAATTAAAATAATATAAAAAGTATATAAAAGAAGATACGTATTATTGAATTAAAAATAATACAAGGAGCATGTATCAAAAAAAAAAATACAAGTACATTTGTGTAATTAAAAAAACAATAAAAATATAATAAAAATACAAGTACATTAAGTACAAGTGTATTTGTAAAAAAATAGAAATATAATATAAAATCAAAGAAAGTACTATTTGGTAAGAAAGTATGGATAAGTTATATCTTGATGAGTGATTTGCATGTGCGTGTTATGGTAACATAGGTATATAGATATATATCAGCAATTTTTGTGTAAATCCTCGTTTGAGCTAAGGCTAAAAATATGTACTCAAATATGGAATTATTGTCACAATATTTTTCGTAATAAATACTTGAGTATAAGAAACATGTCAGTGGTGTTAAACATTTTTTAATGATGAATATGAAAGAGGAATATATTGTTCTGTAATATACAAGCAATGTACCCTCTTAAATGCCATCCACGAGGCTAAAGTAAAGAGGCATTTTCTGTTCCTCCAGCTTGATGTTTCGTTTCTAGTCGCATCAATATTGCCTTTCACTAAAAATAATTAAAATTCATTTAATTTAATATTGAAAAAACACACCATGAGTAAAAAGTCAAAACAATTTTACCAATTTTCTAAATCGGGTTAGTTTAATGGAATAAATTGTCACCAAGTAATAAGTCTTATAATAAAGAAGAACTCAAAAAATGTCATGTGGGTGTAATCGAAATTCTGACCATTCATCAACCTCTCACATCAACTGTTTTTGGAACAAATCACATGGGCCTCAGGAAATCTTTGTGTCTCCGTTACGATAATGGTTAAAAATATGATCTAAATTATGTTTTTGGAAAGAGAAAACATTTCATATATTAACATCTACAAGTTATCTACAAAATAATTTAAACGAACACCTTTATGAACCCAAAGAATTGGTATTAAATATTTTTTTCATGAAACGACAAAAAAATGAGTTGACGTAATAATATTTTTTTCGTTAACGGTAATTTAAGTTGGATTTTTTTTATGATTGCCTTCAAATTTTTTGTATTTCAAAAGTTATGTGTTTATTTCGAATTATAAATAAAACCTTTTCAAAACAATTTTCGGGTATGTTCAGAAATTCCATTATTTTGATTTTTGTGCAAAGCCGGAATGTTTTGAGCTTCCGACAAAATAGGATTGAGGCCTGAGTGATTAAATTTAAAATGCAGAACTGTTTTCACTAACTTTATGAAATTCAAGTTTAATGGCAAAGTATAAGAGAAGCAGAGTGCGTTTCACAAGGCTAGAACCAAAATGTATTCACTAGGAACTTACCCCAATTGGGGACACCAAAGTCTCACTGACTCCAAATAGTTGACGCACTTAATTAGGATTGATCTAGCTGAACCCAAAAAGGATTTAGGTACTCTGATGTGTGTAAAAGCTTTCAAACTACTCCGCAAGATTTCAGCAGGGAAGTACGTTAGTGCGTCAGATCTAATCTTACTTCCTTCCAGCTAAGTTGGCTAATTCCTAGACTTCTTTTTGTAAATACGTAAATATAAATAAACCAGATTGTCAACAAGAATCTACTGATTATTGAATTACTCTCCATGAGCAACGAAGTATTTTAAAGTGCAGAATACTACAGGTACGAGTACTTTATCTATTTAATATAAAAACATAAAATTAATCTAATACCGTTATTTCTCCGAGATTTGCAATATCATTATGTTTATGTTTGCGAAAGTAAATAAATAATTTTGGTCAATTGAATAACGTAGTTCTTAAAGTCAATACAACACAACATTATGAAAACGAGCTACATATTACCAGCACGGATACTAAGGCGATATTCGGAGAATGAGTTTATAACTTTTGCATGCGGTGAGAGCTTTTCGTAGTAGCACCTGGGTACTGGGTACTGGGTACCTACTAAAAGCTTTTTGTCCGTGAAACAAAATTCGATATTTCAATTCGAGTGATATGATTGCTTCAGTTACTTTTAGCGGTTCTACGATAATATCAGTTTTCACAAAAACAAATTCTCGTAGGTAAGATATTAATCATTTTTAATTGGAGATTTTTTTAACGGCACATGTCATTATTTTAAAAATATTTTTATTCTTCCGATAACTTATCGGTAACAGATCGAGCAGGGTAATTAATTAACCCTTTAATTCGATGCAGGCAATAGTGAGACTCGCTTTATTGTGAAACAGGCGCATCATTTGAACAATAAACATAAACATAGACATAGACATAAACCGTTCAACATTTGACCGGTCAGTGATTGAGTGGGCATCGCGTTTGGGTCCCACCCGGGCGTCGCTTGTTCAATTCCTCGACTGGCTAAGTCCTCCATCACAACACAAGCAACATTTTCGACTTTCTGTGGTGGTAATAGGAGATTTTCAAACGTTATTGGGTTATTCGAAACCCGGGAATGTTTGTCTTTCTTTTAAAAAATACCCAACCGGAAATAATATGTCTTTTTAAAATCAAATTTTAGACGTTTCGACGCTTTTCTACAAAAATCCATTAACTCATATATATATATAATATCAATTAATGTTATGTACGTTTTTAGATTTTAACGCCTAAAAGTACTTTCGTTATTTGTTTTTGGGGTGTCATGCCGTGTTGCGCTACATCCATCTTTAAGAACATCTGCCGAATCTGCCCTGATGATCGACACTGCAACACTGTCCGAAACGTTGGCTAAAGAAGGAGGTAGCGCAACACAGCATAACACCCCAAAACCAATAACGAAAGTAAAGTTATGTTTAAAATTTTGAAAGAGTGTTTTTATTTTAATTTTAATGAGGTTATATTTTTTTTGTGAATACCTCACAAGAGTTCTAGTTTCTGCCGTTTGGAGCCAGTGAGGCTATGGCATCCCCATGGTATGTTGTGAGGCTGAAGGTAGTAGGGAGGGGAAGATGGGAGAGAGAAAGGTGAGAAAGCATCTGGCTATTCAAATCTGGTCACCAAACACGGCTAAAACCATTTCAAGCAACGTTTCATTTCTGTATGGTGGTCCTACACCAGAGCGATCCTGAGCACATCCTCCACTTTGGAACATGCCGCAAATATACTATATATTATTTTAAACGAATTAATTGTGAAATAAAACGTTTAAACCAAATAAAATTTATTTGCGCACGCCCGCATTGATCCCGCAACCTTCGTATTGCGAGTCATGAACCTTACCCCCCGACTACCAAGGTTAGTTAGCAGATTTGTTGCATTTTTAAACAAAATCTTGTACTATACAACACCCATTTAAAATTATATAATCGTACACTAAAAATAATTAACAAATTATCTAGAAAAGATACTTTTCAGAATTTTAATTTTAGTTAAAATAAAATTATTAAAAAATCTGCGCACGTGTTTCGTGATGAAAATACTTCATTTTGTCCATTTATTTATGGTCTTACAAACTAATATATTTCAGATTTTTACACACTTATTTTGCTTAGGCATAACTGAAAAATTATAAACACTGATGTTCGAAAAATAATTACAAAAAGTATATAATTTTTTCCACACGTTTGAGCATCTTTTTATTGCTAACTCGAATGTAGGTACATATATACATAAAATTTTGAATGAAATTAAATAGATATTAGGTTCTTAATTGAAAATGCTGGAACGGATAATAATCAATCTTTCTTAACGGAACCGCCCAGTACAGGTCATAAGGTTTATAGGTCTAATTTTCAGCGGCACGTGTGGTGGAACGTGGCTTGCAACTAATGTACACAAAATCTAACGCTACTCGAGCTTAAATAATCACTTTTCTATATACATTAAACTTAATTAAACTTGCTAAATATTTGTTTTAGCTACAACTTTGTGTTATTAATTAGAAGTTGCGAATATTATGCAGTCTAACTATGATTCAGAACACATTATTTTTTGTTTTGTCGGACCTCAAAACTCTCACGGTGAGCACTCATAATGTTTTCCCTGTTGGGGGAATATTACGGTTTCATATTATAAGTCAACATGTTATATTATCGGATTACTTTTATGCACCGTGTCATTATATTATAATTTGTTGTCAATATGAACATGCCGGCAAACTACAGAGGTAGTTTTGCAGGCGTAAATGATTTTTTTTTATTTATTAAATTTAAAATAAATAATAATAATAATAATAATAATAATAACTTTATTTCACATAAAATTGAACAATAAAACATATGTGGAAACTTTGACTAGCCAACTAGGAATGGATCCTGTTTTAGGCCAGTCAAATTGACAAATTTAAATTCATATTACATTGTTTACTAACATAACATGTTATTTATAGCAGGAAAAGGTGTTAATTATGTATTCCTAACAGTATATAATTTTGTACTCATAAGAAAAAGAAGACACATAATGATATCTTAAAATCAAATTCAGATGTTTTCCCCTAGAGCGCTTAAAAACAAAAACAAAAACAAATAAAAGATAAAAGATAAAAGATAAACGATAAAAGATAAAAGATAAAAGATAAAAGATAAAACCGGTAAAGTAAACAAAATCGGTAAAGTAAATAAAACCGGTAAAGTAAATAAAGCAAATACAAGCCAGATGGTAGTAATAAGAATCCTATCTCTTGGTCAACATATCTTCGCTTTTGACCCTCCCTAAATCAAGGAGCCAGTCGTTGATTAATTTGCGCAAAACATTGGTACTTTTCGTTTTCCAAGCATTAGGAATGATATTAAATAATTTAGGTCCTAAGTACGAAAATTGACGTTGTCCAAGGGACGTCGTCGTTTTTATTGGGACTATTGGATTGTTCCTTGAATGTCGGGTGTCGTGAAGGTGGTCAATGGAAGGGTAGTGCTGGCGTCGTTTTTGAGCATGTAATACAATCTTTCTAATATATAATTGTCTAACATCGAGAACTTTAAATTCCGTGAATAATGCATCACTGGGGTACCTGAATGGTTTTTTAAGGATGACTCTTAGTAAAGATTTCTGTGCTTTAGCCAGGGAGTCCAATATTGTTTTGGCACATCCACCCCATCCTAGGGATGCATATTCAAGTAAAGAATTACACATGGCATAGTATATTGATTTCATGTCTTTTACAGAGAGAATATTTCTGATGGTAATAAAAATTTAATAATGTTTTTATTAAGTTCTGCAAGTATTCTAGTTTTTATTTTTGTTACAGCTGTTTCGGCTTACAAGGCCAAACAAACAATATAACGTACTTAAATGAGACAAAGCAGTAACTTCATTTTAAACAATTTAGAAAACTTAACATGAAAACAGATTCCAAAGTACGCCACATAATAGAGTGTCTACTGTCTCAATTAGTTTCTCAGTAAATTGGTTTATCAGGTAATAAACCAATTTAGATATTTTCAAAAATTGACAATTAGAATCGTATCATTAAGTCGTCTTAAAGTGGTTAAAGCACAGTTTGAAAATAGTCTCGTACGTTGAAATAGCTGTAACCAAAAAAAATGCTTGCAGAACTTGATAATAATATTATTAATTTAATTAAAATTTAAAAAAATTACAAGTTAAAAACGAAAGCATTATTTTTTTTTACATTAGCTCACAGCATTTTTTTACATTACCCTGAGGAAAATAATTCCCCTCGGGGCCTATGTCCACTTTGGGGATGCTGTTTGAGGGTTATTTTCAGAGAAATGAAGAAGGGGAAGTTCTGGGAAGGAAAAACGTATGAGGGGTGAGTAGGATTAGGATTCTGGGTCAGCGTGTCCAGAAGTGACGGACGTATGAACCAATCCCTTCCACTGCTGTGCAAAACAATTTTCCTAGAGAGCACTGCCGGCAAGGTCAAAAGATCTCCCTATACCAGTCTTTCCTGATCCGGCCTGCCACGCAGTTGGTGGGCAGACGCATCTGCCCTCAAGATCCGGACAAACCTGACCCCTTGAACCTAATCACCCCTGCTAAGTAACCAAACGTAGCGAACCACTTTATATTAATAATGGCGTAAATCATAATAAAAAACTCCAGTGTTGTTAAATACGCACGTTCATTTATTATGGGATAGGGATAGAGGAACGATTTTCTTTCTTCTACATGTCCGAACCCTATGAGAATCTGTCATATTTTTGGACCCGAGCATTTCAAATACGCTCGTAGTTAATTCTAGTACAGGTAGGTATCTGGTTGCATCCAACGCAGGTTCAGTTTGGAATTGAACTAGCGACCATCGGATTGGTAGTCGAAAGCCTGACTCCTCACTCCTCATCCACGGAAGCCATACATTAAGACAATACGACCGGTCAGTGGTTGAGTGGGCATAGCGCTTGGGTCCCACCCGGGCGTCGCATATTCGATTCCTCTGCTGGCTAAGTCCTCCATCACAACACAAACAACATTTTCGGCTTTCTGTGGTGATACCCGGGAATGTTTGTCTTTCTTTAAAAAAATATATATTTAAAAATGTGTCTTATAAGAAACACACTTATTATGAAAATAACCGTAAAAAATAATTATAAGCCTTTAAAAATAATTAATTAATTCAGAATCTGTACATTTTTGACAATCCGTTAAAAATATAAACAAAAGAAAAACATTTTTTTATAATAGAATTATAATCAATTTATTAAAAACAAAATAATTTTCTTTCCTACTATATCGCTTGTCGGTTTCAATTTTTAAAATTAGAAGTTCATTGAAATGGAATAATGTTACAAATTACGCAGGAATATAATTTTTAATCACACATGCACTCATGCACCGACAGCCGAAATTAATATGTAAAGCTGATAAAAGTTATCCAATACCTGACTACGGTCATACGCTAAAAAGTTGCCATACAAAAAAGTTTCAATATTTGAATTAAAAAATGCACAGTTCGAATTGAAGCTTATTGTAACTCTACTTTTGCTGCACAATGTCCGTAGTATTACTAGAGACTAGAGTAGGTACCTACGCAGTGGTTCCTGAAAACAAGCAACAAGTAGGAATTCCCCGACGAGGGGCGGGCGATGTGTATGCTGTATCGATCCGTTACCTCCCTCCCCAGCCCCCTTATGCCCTCCGTCTGCCATCTGCCATCGTACCACCCCCATCGAGGGGTTTCAGGTGGCTGAAGGCTGCTGTTGGGGGTAGGGTTGCCACAAACATTAGTTTATTTTATTTTCATGTTTCTCATAGATGATACCAGATTTTTTTTTTATTTCATTAAGTCGACTGAATGCGTGGCCTTTTGCATATATAATACTTAAATTTGGATTTGAGTTCAAAATGCTCAAGCAAACTGAATATTTTTTTAAATCAAAACGTAACAGCAAATATCTGTTACGAAACGTTTTTTTGTGAGCTGATTTGCGAGGCGGGTATGGGTACCGCCACCCCGGTAACCTTTTATCGGATAACCAATACATATGCCATAAATCACCATAAGTAGTTTGCTACGTTTGGTGACTTAGCAGGGGTGTCCCGGTTTATAGGGTGAGGTTTGTCCGGAACTTGGCGCGAATGCGTGTGCCAATCAACTGCGTGGCGTGCCGGATCGGGAAATACTGATTGAGGGGGACCCTCTCGGAACATCGACTTACACCGCAGTGGAAGGGATACACTAATACGTCAGTCACTCCTGGACACATTGAGCTCCAGATGACTACCCACCCCTCATACTTTTTTACTTCCCAGAACCTCATATCCTTACTTTCCTAAAGATACCCTTCACCCTTAAAGTTAACAAAGGCCCGGAGGGAATTATTTTCCTCAAATATTTATTTAATTTATCGAATGTAAAATTTTAATTATTTTCAAACCCTCCATACCCATTGAACAAATTAATTATGAAAATACTTATTTTAACTGACTTATCGTGCAGATGAACCAAGAGCGATCTGATACTATTATTCAAATTAGTTAATGGATCGCTTCACGCACCTGATTTAACAAAACTAATAACATTCCGAGTACCAAATCGTGACACGAGACTTCCAGAACTGTTCTTTGTTTATCCGTCGAAAACTTGAATATTTCAGTAAGTCCCCAATCCAAAGACTACCTAGGCTTTCAAATAAATTCAGTCCCGTTAATATTTTCATTAATTCATTACAAAAATTTATATCGGAAATTTCTAAACTTTTATTACTATAATTCTAATATTGTTTTTGTTGTTATTTCTTTTTTAGTTCTGCTTCCTTTCAACTAATTAGTGTAAATGGAGAGAAATAATAATATAAAATAATAATTATTTTATTGTTTCTGTTTCTATTATTACTATGCTATACGATAGATTTACATCCCGATATCAAATAAAATTTTTTTATTTAAAAATATATATACACTAATCTTCCAGTTGATAAGTCAGGCATCTCCAAATACAAAGTTTTGAGATAATGCTAGTTACAGACCCACCTTCAAACGATGAGAAAAGCTATATTCGAATGCTCGCCATAAATCAAATATTATTTACACATATGGCTGTGTTTACATATTAAATATGCTATAAGATAACACTAGGAGGCATAATGGTCCGGTACATTAGTATGAAATTTTGAAGTATCATTCTAGTGACCCAGAAAAAATCAACATTCACCACAATTTTTTCTACAAAACAATTGATTTGGCGGTGTTCATGATTAATGTGAGTGTTGCATCAGATGGAGGGTACACTTTTACGTACTAGTATAACTGCATACTCAACCCAAATTTAGATTTTTCGGAAGTGTTAAAGTTTGGCTAATGAGCTGGAAGATCGATATAAACATATGTTAATTATTGTATCAAGTGATTTTTCAAGAGTTTATACTAGTTCCTTTCGAGATTTGAACACAACCCTGGCGGAACGAGGCTACCTGGGGCGCCTAGTGACGTAGGCACTAGCCGCCAGTAGCTACTCCTGATTGTGCGCCATACCCTACACACTACACACCACACTCTACACACTACACACTACACACAACAGTACCCACCGCCTCGTTGGGTCTGGCCTATGTAGGCTGTGCACTGGAGTGAAAGGCTGTCAGTTCAATTTCACGGTCACGAGGATATGATTACAATATAAAAATGTTGATTTTTTTTTTAAATAACTGTAAATGATTTAACATTAACCTTACAAAAGAGGCAACTATGTATCCACGTATGTCATCTTTGGGGATGCTAAGTAGAGGGTCTTTTTAAGGAATATTCGAGTCAGTGTGTTCAGGAGTGACGGACGAATGAATCCATCCCTTTCACTGCAGTGCAAGATGGTGGGTCGAAAGAGAAGATTTGGAGAGGTCAAAGGCCCGATCTGGCCCTCCACGCAGCCTGTGAGCAGGCGCATCCATCGCACACCTCACCCGATGACCCGGGCACCCGGAACCCCTGCTAGGTTCGCTACGTTTGGTGACTTACACCAAACATAGCGAACCACACGGGGTGACCTATGGCTGAGGTGTTGGTTATCCAAAAAATGTTTCCCCGAACCGCGGAATCCACAATCCATACCCGCCTCCCAAATTCATAAAATCAAATATTCACTTTTATTGATATGGGGAAGAAGCATTCAATGGAAATACCGAGAACGGGCTGTTTGAAAAAAATTTAACGAATTATGAAATTTAATTAATTTTCAAGCTCTGTGTACGTTCTCTTCAAGTTCTGTTATTATATCATCATAGGCCAGCTACTTCACAGTATTGATATAATCACAAAACTTGAATAGAAATTTCACAAAACTTAAAAATTAGCTTCGAAATTTTGAAGAATCTTTAAAATTTTTTGAAACATCCCATCCTAAGTGTTTATAATATACTCGCATCCTTATTTCCGAATGGAATATTTAAGTACAAATTATGTTCACATACAAAATAGAGATGAAAATGATAAGTCGAGCTTTACGAAACACAATTATTATAAAATTACCATTGTTGCACTAAACAAATCTTGAATTTTGCAAAAAATATTCATTAAAGATTTTTAACAATAATGAGATGCAAAACCTACGTGGTCGAGAGGTAAGGCTTTCGTCTAGCAATCCGAAGATAGTGGGTTTAAATTGCGGCGTTGGCAAATAATATTTTTTTGATTTATTCGTGTTATTTCACAAATAATTAATTAAAAATAATGTGTAGTAAGTTTGCGGCACATTCCAGAATGGAAGATTCTCCCAGTATCGCCCCGGTGTAAGACTACCATTCAGAATTGAACCTTTGCTAAAATGACTTTAGACGTGTTTGGTGACCGACACCTCTGCCATAGGTCACCCCAAGTGGTTCGCTACGTTTGGTGACTTATCAGGGGTGCCCGGGTTCATGGGGCAAGATTTATCCAGGTCTTTTCGGCCGATGTGTCTTTCCTCATTCCCATCTCCTGCCCCTCCCCAATACCTTCAGATTCACAATGTACCCCAATTGGGTATGCCTTACGTTTTAACATATAAATGCATATTCAACTCGGAGATGACCGACTAATCAACAGACAATCGGTATGATGTACCTTCGACACAACCTTACGTACAAACCCAAAAGCATCTCCAATATTAGATTCTATTCTACACTGAATACCTTGGAGTATTCGTACATTGGAATGTGTACACCGTACAGTGTAATACCAGTGTGATACCATCGAGTTTTGATACCTTTGACCAAAAGATAATAATACCTCAAAGGAAAAGTAAAGCCAGATATTAGTATCCAATATTTTGCACAGCTGATTCGTTACCATGCAACATTATTCTTTTAACACACCAAGGACCTTTGGCACATATTTTGAAAGCAAAGGATACTAAGCTCTGCAGCTTTTATATTAAATTCTAAAAATATATTATATTTGCATATGTTCCTATGGAGAGAAAATTTTCGACAAACATCCCTTCACAATGCAGAAAATTATACATTTAATTAGTTTGTTTCTAGTTTCAGAGTTAATCCCGAACCAAATATGTTTAGAAACTCTCGTCCAAAAGAGAAAATAGAGTTGAAAACCTTATTTTTGGAACTAGCTTCTGGTAATATAATATGACTTACTAACTAACCATTAACTATGCTAACATTAAGCCAAAATCAAATTTTGTATTATTTGCGGATTTATAATAATGTATACTCACAGGTGTTTCTATTAACCACTCGGACCCGTAAGCTTATTTACATGACAATGTAACATTATTAGACGTACGTATACGTATGTCCTAAAGATCGATTTCAACTATACAGAACATTATTTTATTATTAATTTTTGTAAATTCCATCAGGAAATATTTTTTTTTATTCAGAGAAAGATACATAAATTACAATAAATTCAATATAATAATTAATTACATAATATGTGTACATATTTGATTTATCCCCATAAAAAAGCAGGGCTTGTGTGTATGGGGGTGTTATTATATTGGTTTAATTGGTTTATTTTTTATATTCAGTTCAAATTTTCGGTATAATTTTAAGGTGAGTTTTAAATTTTTTGATATAACTGTTTATGTTTCTGAAGTTTTCAGGAAGTGAATTAAAAAATTTTACTCAGAGATATTTATGACTTAACTGTCCTAGTGTTTTTTACATTTTGGAGTAGGAAGTATTGATGTTTGTCTAAGATGTCTGTTGTTTTTAAATGGTGCAACTTTATTTTGAATATTATCTTTATAAATTTGTAATGTTAAATGATAAAAATATATTGCACTTAATTTTCTGACTTTAAATTGTTGGAATAAAAGTTCTGACGAATATGAGTAGGGTTTTTTTAAAATTGTTTTTATTATTAGTTTTTGTGATATGTAAATTGTTTCTGATATGTAAATAATATTTTTATTCGTCTTCTTTTTTTTACATTAGCTCCACACAGGAGGCTCTGAGAAAAATAATTCGCCCCAGGGCCTCCGTCATCTTTGAAGATGTTGTGTAGAAGGTCTTTTAGGAATGGGAAGGATATTCTGGGAACAAAAAAAGGGGCTGGTAGGAATCTGGCAGTCAATGTGTCCCGGAGTGACGGACGTACGAATCCATTCCTCCTACTGCGGTACAAGGCGATGTGTTGAGAGAGTCCGGCTGGAGAGGTAAAAACTCTCTCAACCAGTCTCACGCATGAGGTGGGCAAACACACATGCCAAGACCTAGACAAACCTCACCCTATGAATCCGGGCACCACTTAGCGTGGCCTATGGCAGGGGTGTCGATTGTCTAATAAATGATTCCCGGGACGGCGTTACCCCCATCCGCCTCCCAAATCGAAAATACTTTACATTTTACAATACAACACAAATAGATTGTAGACAAAAAATCACCTTCAAATGTTTTTATTTATTTTTTATATTTTACATAAGATTTCTTCTTATCCATTAATTATCATAATTTTATTTTATTTTCATAATTTTTGTTATATTATATATTATAAAAATAAATCAAGCTTCACAGCAGAAGATATCACATTTTGACATTCTTAAACTTCCGGAAGGTAGTTAATAAAAAGCCTTAAGGTTATTTAAAGTTTAATTAAATACATAACTGTTTTAGAAACTTTATTCAATACCACAATTCCTATTGAATAAAGCTACGCTATGTAAGAATTTACTGCGAATGCATTCAACCAACCTAAAGGCAAATATGTAACATAAAACGTGAAAAAAATATAATTTAATCGTGTTTTTAATAAAAAATCAACATAAAAAATTATCCTACTACAAAGAATTGCAGTTACTTTGTATATATAAGAGCTTCACAATTGTCGTAATGCTTAAAGCAATATTGATTGCCACAGACCAGCATAACTAGGAAATTAGGAACTCCTTCAAGGTTTAATGCCGAAGTTATTTTCCTCTAACCCCATTTTCAGGGCTCGATGGTGCCGTATCGTGTGGTATTGAACCGTATTATGAGATATCGTATTCTACGGAGTCCTGTCGTCTTGTTTCATATCGTAACATATCGGATCGAAATGAAGCCAGATGCGAATAAAGTTTCGGCCGTCAACAAATAGAATTTTTTTTTCTTTTTGGGCTAAGGGTCTCTCAGATTCATTAGTGCTTCGGGCACATTGAACTCGGTGTGCAAAGGCTTGAATTTGAAACAATTTTTGTGTCCTTTCGCACAAATTTATGATTAATAATTCTGACTTCAACATTGTAACATCTCCATTTGTTTGTTATTAGTATGAAAATTAACGTTGTTGTTGTTAGCTAAATTATTCTATAGCTTTATTGTAAACACATTTATTTGAGATGTTTACACTGAAATTGTTTATAAAATATTTCGCATATTTTGTTACGGTTGATTTCGACATATGGAGCATACGGGCGGGTGCCACCCACAGCTATAAAGGGTAAAAGATCATCGCACGCTCAATAACGCTCTCCATACAATTCTATCAGACCTATCTCGTGACTTTTGGGTTTGCTAGGGTGCTAATATTTAAAAATGGCATCATGGATGTTGTCGCATGCGAATTTTTTTTTCCAAAAATTGGTGTTTTGTATGAAGATTTTTCAGGAAATCCGTGCAGCCAAACTGAAAAACTATTTTTAAAAAAAATGTCGGCTACTACAACACCAATAATGCGATTTTTTTAAATATCAGCACTCTAGCACACCCAAAACTCACGAGCCGCCACTGATCACACCTAAGCAGTTTATGTGCAGATCAACCATAGACAATACTGATCATACGCCGTAACCGCTTCTCAGGCGATGTGCGAAAAGTTATGCCACCCCCTCTGTGCTGTTATAACAGGAGAGGGGTCATTTTAATTATTGACAGGCTGTCAAATTGATAGATTCAGTACAAAGAAATGGCATTTCGTGGCAGCTCCCTAATTCATCTGGCCCTCTCTCCTACCATAAGAAGAAATATTTGATAGCCTAGTGTGACGTTAAAACACATAAGCGCTCGCGGTTCAACAGATATCTGCAATATCTTATCTTCGCGTGTGGCCACTGCATCATCCTGCCCCGTTTTCTTATATCGCAACAAGAATAGCGATCGGCTGCAAATATCCCTAGACACATTTTGACACGCACTGAAGGATCGAGCGAGATGCGGCTCAATTCAGTTCAGAGCAAGCAGCCTCATAGCATGAACTTTGTTGCTCGCCTTAATTTATAATAAAAATACATAAATTGGTTATAGACCTCTTCAATTGTATTTTATTCACACTCTAACAGTTTCGGAAGAATCTTTCCTTCGTCAGGAGAATATTAAAACTAACCGACCATACTATTGACAGATATATAAAAAATGTTTAGGTGTTTGAGTGGGAGGCGAACAAAGGGAGGTAAACAAACAATTTGTTTTTGATTCTTTTATGTAAATATTTTATTCGTTTCTAGATAGATAATTATAAATCAACCATTTGATGGTTGGAGTGTGAATTAAGTTGCCCATATATTTCCACAGTTCACCTCAAAATCTGCCATAGTTCACCCCAAGCGATAGCTACATTTGGTGACTTAGCAGGGGTGCACGGGTTCATGGGTGAGGTTTGCCTAAGTCTTCGCTGCCGCTGCGTTTGTCCACCTAAAGCGTGGTGGGCCGGATCGGGAGAGACTAGTTAAGGAAGACCTTTTATACTCTGCAGCCGGACTCGCTCGAACCATCGCATAACACCGCAGCGGGAGAGATGGATTCATATGTCCGTCACCCCTGGACACACTCCCTAAAAATGCCCTCCACTCAGCATCTTCAAAGACATTAATAGGCTCTTAGGAAATTTTTATTCCTGAGCACCTTTAGCATGGAGCAAATGTAAAAAAATATAAATGTGTATAGTGTGTTTGCGGCATATACCTACCAGAGTGAAGATCTCAATAACGACCTGCTGAAAGACCACCATTCAAAATTGAAATATTGGTGACCAAATCTGAATAGCCATGTACTACTCAAGCCATCAACTTCCCCTCCCCCATCTTCTTACTCTCCCAACAAACTTCATTTTCACAACACACTTTCATTGCATTGGCTCCAGACGGTTGGCGGCATTGTGAAATTAACAAATACTAATGCGCAAAGATAAAAATGAATTTATTAAATATCGCCAATATCATCATCCATCAACATCTAAAACATTTATTTTTCCACAAACTACTTGTTCAGACTGAATTAAAGTCCCCGAATTATAGGAAAAAGGTCCCGGCCATTGACGTCAGAGTCCCCTGACTGTAAAAGTTAATATTTTGCATTTAATTCGAGGGGTCATCGAACGAACTACTTTCTCTATTTGAATTACAGCCCGTAGAGAGTCACAGTACAAATAAAACTGTCAACACGTGCACGAAAGCTTATTTTTTGCAGAAATACTTTTGTGAACTTTATTCAAATATACGAGTTAAAGCTCGAGATTTCGATGAAATCCTTGGCAGGCAAAAGATAAAAGCTAATAAACAATTTTTTCAATGCATGGTACTCATTTCATAAAGTCGCTTTGATGTCCACAAGATTTACTCTCTTTTAAAGAGCAGATTTTTCATCACAAAATACGTTTTGTTAATCTTTGTAATTGCCTACTAAAATATTATTTAATTATATACTTCTCATAACTTTTTTTTGTCTATTTTTCAAATATTACTAATTAATAAACTAACCATCATATTACTCCACACAGGGTAAGTCAGAGAGGATAGACCGCCAAACAATTCTGTTTTACGAAAGTTAGATAAATTTGGTATATTATGGCAATGAATCGCTCAAGACGTTTCGCAAAAGTGCCACAGTTTAACAAAAATCGCTCGAGGAGTTAACATATCAATATACGAGTATTATGGAATTAGTTGATCCTTAATTAAATCTGATTATTAACATGTATCGAGATGTATTAAATCGATAAAAAGAAATTTATAATTATTTATTTGTAAGCATTACAACCCAAGCGTTTCGCTTCGTTTGGTGACTTAGCAGGGGTGCCCGAATTCATGAGGAGAGGTTTGTCAAGTTCTTGGTGGCAGATGAGTCTGCCCACCTGCTGACTGGCGGGCCGGATCGAAAGGGACTGGTTGAAGGAGGCCTATTGACCTTTCCAACCGGACGCTCTCGACCCATCGCCTTGCACCGTAGTTGGAGGGATGGATTTATATGTCCGTCACTCCTGGATACACTGACCCCCAGATTCCTACCCATCCCTCATACCTTAACCCTTTCCAGAACTTTAATCCTTCCCTTCCTTAAAAAGACCTTTCACACAGCATCCCCTAAGATGACATAGGCTATGAGGGAAATGAGGGCCTCCTGTGTGGAGCTATTGTAAAGAAAAAAATATTTCTCCATGTTATTATAATTAAAATCAATAATAATATGTTCTGCGGTATGAAATCTTTTTTTGAGAAAGCTAAATCCTTTGTTAACATCTGAACCTACCTGTACCTGTGCAGAATTTATACGTCGAGCTTAATCCGGCAAAAATATACTGAGCTTTTTCATAAGCAACCTTACAATGGAGAAATTGGAAAACGTTGTATGAATTTTAATACTCGTTTGAGCTTTGATATTTCAATCCAACGCTTTTGATCTATAAGTAACAAGCATTATATGCTTTTCTAAAGGTATTTGTAACTTATTTTACTTTGGTTGTGGTTGCTTGCCTGGTAACGCGGGTATGGATGCCTGAAGATGCGTTTTATTTTATTTTTATTTTAATCCATCAAAAGAGTTCCGACTGCTTGAATCCAGGCGGATTATGCCAACCCCAATATTTGTGGAATGTTGTGAGGCAGAAGTGGTAGGGACAGGATGGCCCGTGGGAAGGAGGTAGCTTTTGATATTCTCTGACCAGTGACCACACATTGCAGTTCATTCAGTCATGCTACAAACTTATCGGGATTACCATCGGGTAATGTAAGCAGTTTAATAACCAAGAAACTTTGCTCGATGACATACTGAGAAGAAAGCTGGAGTATGGGAACGATGCTTGGGCATCATACCACCGATACATTGATGTGTTGGAGCAAATCCAGAAGAAATTTCTCACGTCTATATGTGGACGCATGGAAACTATCCAAGGTTAATGCGCTATATTGACTTACTCGAGGAAACTGGTTTCTGTGAGTTTTTATACTAAGTGAAAAGCAAAAGCTATTATGTATTGAAATTTGATTACAATTTTATCATAACCCATTCCTCTTGAGATGCAATGATTTATATGTTTAATATCATTACTGCCGGAGTTGATACCACGATCAATTCAGACAACCTGGCAAAGAACAGTGTGGTAAGGGGGGTTGTGCAGTTAAATGATACCACGATCAATTCAGACAACCTGGCAAAGAACAGTGTGGTAAGGGGGGGTTGTGCAGTTAAATGATACCACGATCAATTCAGACAACCTGGCAAAGAACAGTGTGGTAAGGGGGGGTTGTGCAGTTAAATGATACCACGATCAATTCAGACAACCTGGCAAAGAACAGTGTGGTAAGGGGGGGTTGTGCAGTTAAATGATACCACGATCAATTCAGACAACCTGGCAAAGAACAGTGTGGTAAGGGGGGGTTGTGCAGTTAAATGATACCACGATCAATTCAGACAACCTGGCAAAGAACAGTGTGGTAAGGGGGGTTGTGCAGTTAAATGATACCACGATCAATTCAGACAACCTGGCAAAGAACAGTGTGGTAAGGGGGGGTTGTGCAGTTAAATGATACCACGATCAATTCAGACAACCTGGCAAAGAACAGTGTGGTAAGGGGGGGTTGTGCAGTTAAATGATACCACGATCAATTCAGACAACCTGGCAAAGAACAGTGTGGTAAGGGGGGGTTGTGCAGTTAAATGATACCACGATCAATTCAGACAACCTGGCAAAGAACAGTGTGGTAAGGGGGGGTTGTGCAGTTAAATGATACCACGATCAATTCAGACAACCTGGCAAAGAACAGTGTGGTAAGGGGGGGTTGTGCAGTTAAATGATACCACGATCAATTCAGACAACCTGGCAAAGAACAGTGTGGTAAGGGGGGGTTGTGCAGTTAAATGATACCACGATCAATTCAGACAACTTGGCAAAGAACAGTGTGGTAAGGGGGGGTTGTGCAGTTAAATGATACCACGATCAATTCAGACAACCTGGCAAAGAACAGTGTGGTAAGGGGGGGTTGTGCAGTTAAATGATACCACGATCAATTCAGACAACCTGGCAAAGAACAGTGTGGTAAGGGGGGGTTGTGCAGTTAAATGATACCACGATCAATTCAGACAACCTGGCAAAGAACAGTGTGGTAAGGGGGGGTTGTGCAGTTAAATGATACCACGATCAATTCAGACAACCTGGCAAAGAACAGTGTGGTAAGGGGGGGTTGTGCAGTTAAATGATACCACGATCAATTCAGACAACCTGGCAAAGAACAGTGTGGTAAGGGGGGGTTGTGCAGTTAAATGATACCACGATCAATTCAGACAACCTGGCAAAGAACAGTGTGGTAAGGGGGGGTTGTGCAGTTAAATGATACCACGATCAATTCAGACAACTTGGCAAAGAACAGTGTGGTAAGGGGGGGTTGTGCAGTTAAATGATACCACGATCAATTCAGACAACCTGGCAAAGAACAGTGTGGTAAGGGGGGGTTGTGCAGTTAAATGATACCACGATCAATTCAGACAACCTGGCAAAGAACAGTGTGGTAAGGGGGGGTTGTGCAGTTAAATGATACCACGATCAATTCAGACAACCTGGCAAAGAACAGTGTGGTAAGGGGGGGTTGTGCAGTTAAATGATACCACGATCAATTCAGACAACCTGGCAAAGAACAGTGTGGTAAGGGGGGGTTGTGCAGTTAAATGATACCACGATCAATTCAGACAACCTGGCAAAGAACAGTGTGGTAAGGGGGGGTTGTGCAGTTAAATGATACCACGATCAATTCAGACAACTTGGCAAAGAACAGTGTGGTAAGGGGGGGTTGTGCAGTTAAATGATACCACGATCAATTCAGACAACTTGGCAAAGAACAGTGTGGTAAGGGGGGGTTGTGCAGTTAAATGAAAATGCACCCTTTTTGAACATGGGTGACTATTTTCTAAGGGCCAGTTGTTTCACAGAATTTAAATAATTCATAAAATTTCAAATGTGATGGTTCTGTCATTATTTTAGTTATGTGCGGTACAGTAATATGTAAATCTGGGTCATGTAGAAACCCCCAAAACTTGGCGGGAGTTAAAAATTATTGATTAATAAATATTCTCGCCGACAAAAAATACACAAAAAATAGTAAAATAGCCCTGGCTGAAATGTTTAACAACGTCGCCAACCTTGTAAAGCGAACATCTGTTGTACAGGCGGTTCTTTAGATGATTTCGACACTATAAAATATCACGACGCACAATTGCAATATAAATATTTCGTGTCAGAAACAAGAGTAAATCCGACAAGAGTAAAATTCACAATGATTTTTTTGGTTGAGTTCTTGGTTTTCACAATAACATATTATTTAAAATTCAAATTATGTTTAAATGTACACGTCATCTGTGGTACGTCCATAGTTTAATGGGCACAATACATTTTAATGTCGTTGACAATACACAGAGACCGCCAAACAACCATTTATAATGTAAATAATTAAGATTTATTTATTTAAAAATTATTTTGAAAATAATACAATATACTTATTATGATGTCTAAACATGCGGAGTTTCGCGCCGTTTGCGGTTGCTTCGTTCCGTTCCCATAATTTGTGGTTCGAGTCGCAAGTGTACTGTGGTCTAATATATGTCATGTTATTACATTTGCACGGCAAATTTCTTATTCTTCGTGAAACTTTACGAATTTCGAATGAGTTACTGGCTCATCAAGACCCACGATGATTTTCTTATTTTTTTCGTATTTATTGAAAAGCTCTCCTATTTCAGCCTTTTTATTACATATAACCAAGTGTCTACTAATGATCACGTGTTGGCAGGGCAACCATTTTACCTCGGAAGCTGAGAATTCAGATATTAAACATTTTAGTAGGCAGGCGAAGGAGAGCACGTGGAGAATCAAGGCCTGGGCGGGGTGGGAATTAATCGTACGGCGGCCAACAAGTGCCAAGGGCGGACTTTCGCGGAACAAAGCAAATAAGGCTTCACTCTACTGTTATGTAGATCGATAATACTGATGATATTTATGTTTGGTACTATTGGAATATAAGATTTTTTTTTATATTAGCCCCACACAGAAGGCCCTTAGGAAAATAATTTCTCACAGCGCCTATGTCATCTTAGGGGATGCTGTTTGGAGGGTTTTTTAAGGAAGTTTATTGGATATTTATTGAATAACCAACACCCAATACCTCTGCCATAGGTCACCTTAAGTGGTTAGCTACTTAGCAGGGGTGCCCGGGTTAATGGGGTGAGGTTTGTCTAATGTTTTGGCGGCCGATGTGTCTGCCCAGCAGCTGCGTGGCGGACAGATTCGAGAGATACTGGTTAAGGAGATCTTTTGAATTCTTCAGCCAGAATCCCTTGACCCATCGCCTTGCACCGCAGTGGGAGGCATGGATTCATACGTCGGGCATGCCTGGACACATTGAACTCCAGATTTCTACCCTTCCCTCATTCCTTTTTCATTCCCAGAACTTCCTCTCGCGAAAAACACTCCACACAGCATTTCCAAAGATGACATAAAATATTCAAACATCTGTCCCTCTCAAAACACTGGCCACCAGATTCCTACTAAGTCCTCGTACCTTTTTCCTTTGCAGAACTTCCTCTCCTTCCTATCTATAAAAAGAGCCTCTACACATCATCCCCTACGATGACATTAGGACGTGCGGGAAATTATTTTCCTGAGCGCCTCCTGTGTGGAGCTAGTATATATATTTTTTAAAAACTTTCCTAATTAAATAAAGTAATCACAAATACAGGAACATTCAATGTCAAACAAACAATTAATTGAACTTAAAACTATACTAATATAACCGTTAGTACAACATACACAAAACCTGTATTTGACTGACATTAAGCTCTCGTATTATTAAGTATCAAGCTTTAGCCTTTAAATTATCCGGATGTTTTCTGAGAATTCTGGCTTAGAATCTCATCAAGGTAATCGTATCCTTAAATATAGGGGTAATAATGGTTATTTCTCTGCAAACATAATCGGGTAATTTGTGCGTACTTGTTTGGGTAAGCCTTTTAGACATTTATTAAACGCCGAGATTATGACACAGATTTAATTAATAAGGCTGGCTTAGTTAGTTTTGTTTACAACTGTAATAAACATGTTTATTTTGTAGTAGTAAATGTTATTATTGAAGTAAGTTCTTCATTTTGAGAGAAGTAATTAAAAACACCTTAAAATGTTTGTAAATTTGGTTTAATGCGTTCACTTTAGAGTATTAATTGTCGCATAAAATAAGTTTTAAGTCTTTATATTTATAACTAGCTGACCTGACGAACTTCGCACCGCCTCAGAATAAATAACTGTTGTGTTAACTTATTAGCTGAATTAATTTATTTTTTATTAAGTTAAAAATTACACAATGAAGCAATTATCGATGCGCAACCATCCGTGTTTTGTTTTTTTCAGTATCAGAGATGGCGTTGTGTAGGGATTTATTTTTTTTTAATTTCTTGTCCTGTGCCGAGGCGGACTAAAGTAATTCAGATATGGTTTATTTGTCTTCTATGTCATTTTTAGTGTCTTCTATGTCGTTTTTAGTGTCTTTTTTATGGTTTTTTCATTGACCTGTTTTAGCCATACCTTTATTCTTGATTTGTATTCATTAGGATTTTTTATTAGTTTTATGTCTAGGGGAAGGATGTTATGGAGTTTTGTTTCAAAGTATGTATAGTTTTGTAGCCAGGTGCTCGAAACCGTATTATTTCGGCTGGCCACACCGCTCGGGTAGTGTACTTGGATTATCGCCGCTAGGCGGCGCGGACCTCGCAACATTGACATCACTTGCAATTTTGAATCTCTCATGGCAGGAAGCTTATAAATTATTGTGATCTTTGTAAAACTACCGTGCAATAAATGAACCAAGTTTATAACTTACATCTTTGTTATTTAAATCCCGTGTATTTTAACGTAGTGCTAATGGAGTCAGATTAAATCATCAATAGTAATATTTACAACTAAAGCCCGCGTTAAAGTTTCTTTGTCCAAATGCGGTTTTATAACTTGGAATATTTTTTATATTATTTTTATTCGATCTAGTGTTATGCATACATGGTCTAGTAGAGGATTCATTATTTTTGAAAAGCTTCAATAATATATTTTTGGCATATATTTGCTGTACATTTGGTACGTCAAAGCTATTAAAATTTTTAATTGAAGGCGTATATATATGATATTATACTATTAAAAAGTTTTCTACTATTACGTCACACGGTTTTCAATCATACAGTTCTGCATTTCGCATGCAATATTTTACTTTTCTAGATGCATTTCAACATTTTTAATATAATCCTCTAGAAATGGCGGGTTGAAATGCAGGTTGCATATTAACTTCATAATACGTGAACTTGGAGGGTTTTTGACCGTGATATCAAAAGGAGTTTCTACTGTGAGTACCTCCTACTCGAAGAGAGAGGACGGATTATGGAGTATTTTAAAAATAGAACAAAACTTTCGGAAGGTTGATATATTTTGTGGAATCGTAAATAGATACTCCACGTAAAATAATTGTACAATTCTGGAGTGCTACCAACTGAATAATGAACTTCAAGGGTTTGTTTTTAATACTGTATTGGTGGTTCAACCCAATGGTGTTGATTAGTCAGATATCTTCGACAAATCGAAACATGAGTTGAGTATGCAGTTATATGTAAAAGTTTGCCTTCTATCTGGTACAATACTCAGATTACTAATAAACACCACCAAATCAATTATAATGCAGAAGAACTTGTATTACCGGTGCATTGTCGGGAAACATGCCAAACACGCGTCCAACATTTGTACACTGTTAACATTAGTCACATGAGAACGGGTCGATTCTACGACTCGTTCTTGAATTCAACAGCTCGGAATGGAACAATTTGCCGGCCTCTGGTTTCCTCCCTCTTACAACATGGGTCTCTTCAAGACCAATGTTCACTCCTTCCTCTCCTCCAAAAGGCCCTCCACACAGCATCTTCAAAGATGACATAGGCCTGAGGGAAATTATTTTCCTCACGGCCTCCTGTGTGGAGTTAATATCGACTACCGTAACACGGGCATCAGCCTACTATCATGGTTGTCGAAAAATCCACAAATGATATAACCATAATACGTAATAAATAAAGACCGGATTATATGCAACAAAAACAGCCCAAAATATGCATGCAAATATGCAATAAAAATATCTAAAATATGCACGAAAATCCATAAAAAGGGCCAAAATATGCAACATGAAATAATACAGGAAGCCGTATTTTTAAATATTTTATTTTTATTTTAGTAAGCTAAGTATTAGGTCTCAAGGATAACAATCGAATTTTCAAAAATATCAATTACAAAATGTATTTAAAAATGAAATTTACCTTTAAAAGTACCAATTGGCGATCCCTTAATGAGTTTTGATAACTCATGGGAGTGCAACTTCGTTGTATGTTTTTATAATAAAAAAAAAAATAAATAAAAAAAACTTATATGACTAAGTACTGTTCCAAATGTTATGTAGACAAATTGTGTCTACGATCGCTTAATATATTTTTGTAAGCGGAAAAGGAGCGTTCTACGTCTACTGATGTGACTGGACAGAATTTAAATTTGGGTGCGATTTTTTAACTTATTGTGTCGGGCAAAATTTCACTTGCCCCGTTGATGAAGCTATCAATTTGGCACAAGGGTTCAAACCCTGGGTTATTGTTCAATAGGTTTTCAAATTTTTATTTGGGTTTACTCGGGAATAGCTTTGACAACGAGGAATTTATAAGGTGAATTTTCTTCCTAACCTGAATAGATTCATTCAACGCCAATCAATGAGTTTCAAGCGTTTTTATGCGTGCAGGTATGTAGGCGAAATGAGTGTTAATCGTAGCTAGTTTTTTTTAATACTAGCATCGTCAAACGCTTCTTTGCACTGGAAAACTGTCAAAGCCTCGGCACTATCGAACTTATTGATAATACCCTTGATGTCACTATGTGAGGCATCTGAACGATAAACGAGATCGAGCGTAAATATGCAAGATCTCATTTTTTGGCTAAAATATGCAACTATCTCTGAAAAGGGTCTAAATATGCATTTGCATATAATCCGGTCTCTAGTAATAAATAAAGGAAAACTAAAAAAATATGTTTTTTTTTTCAAAAAACCTAAAAAATAGTTTTCTAAGTTACAAGTAGGAAATTTCAAAATGTCATACTTATATACCGGACCATTACACTTCCTGATGTTATTCTATAGCATATTTAATACGTAAAACACTAACACATGTAAATAATATACGCCTTTCTTGAAAGAACGTTTTAATAATAATAATAATAATTGTATACTTTGTAAAGCGCCGTTAGTTCCTTGGATCTAATTTTATTATTAAAACGTAAATACTCTTACCTGGAAGGTCACTGTTGATAAAAAAGCAAGAAATTGTTTTTCTCAAAATAATTAAATTATTGCTGGCGATATAAATATAAAGAGCAAGTTATAAACTATTTTAAGTAAAACTGAATAAATTTAATATTTAATATTCCTTACCCCAATGTGCTGTCCATCAATGTAAAGTTGCGGTACCAGTACATCAGAGGACCTCATTCTGTCCTTAATCTCTTCCTGGTACTCCCCGCTCATGAAGACGTCCCTCTCCTCAAACTTGATGAGCAGATTCCTGAGGATCTTCTTCACAAGGATGCACTTCTGGTAGGTTCCTCGGACGATGCCCATGGAAGTGGTATACAATACCACTTTTCCAGCATCTTTTTCTTTGTAGCTCTGAAACAAAAAAAGAAAATTGACATAAATGATTTGCACGGATTAAATTTTTTTAAATTCTATTTTTATGTTCGTTATATAAGTATGTTATTAACGTGTGTGAGAACGATCAGGCAGAGAGACAAAATAATCGCTGTTAATTATAACACACCCAACAATTTATAGAAGCCATATTTTATAGACAATAGGTAAACACGTTATTTTTATCGTGTCATTAACTCGATACTTAGATGATTATCTCCCTTTTTCTTCCGTTTAAAGATGTAATTAGCCATAAAATTGGACATCTTTAAGAACTTGGGAGGGTTCAATTTGGAAGGCGGATGTGGGTACCGCCGTCCCGGGAATCATTTATTGGATAACCAACACCCCTTCCATCGCTCACCCCAAGTGGTCCCTTATGTTTAGCGACTTAGCAGGTATGCCAGGGTTCATGGGGTGAGGTTTATCTAGGTGGCGAATGCGTTTGCCTAGCTATTGCGTGGCGGGTCAAATTGTGAGAGACTGGTTGAGAAAGACATTTTGACCTATCCATCCGGACTCTCACGACCCATCGCCTTGCACCGCAGTGCGAGGGATCACAAACAGGTCTTAAACCTCTAAACATACAATATCTAGAAGTGTGATCTATACCGATTAAAGAAGACTGATATCGACAATTCACATACAAAAGTTAAGAATATAGATAAATTTTGAAATTTAGCATGCACATTTTTCGAAGGAAACAGATACCTGGGGATGATAGTGAATCAGGTTTCGCTGAGCTCAAGCTTCGCCAGGAGTTAGATATCCACGAATTATGTGTAGGAACTACTACTAATTTGATTTCATATACTTGCAATTTTCATTCAGTTTAATGTAACGCGGGAGCGTTGGACCGCGCTTCTGAACAGACCAGCTGTTTTGATACCAATCGTTATTCTGTCTCGAATGTTTAAATATTATATCTCTTTATTTAAATGCATCCTAATATAGCTTCCGCATCCTTTAGCAACAATCAGAATACATGCTTACAGCTCAAGTTATATGAAAATAATACAATGACCGAAAGAGATACAAATAGCAAAGAGCTAGAGAGCTTTTTATAAGTAGGAGTAGGTAGGTAGGGGAATGAGGAAACAGTTTCAGCGGGACTTAAGAAATTAAATACAGGACTATTATTATAACTATTTTTTTATTAGAGTATTGATTTCGGGGGCATATAGATTTTTAACTAAAATACATTACGAAGCGTGTTTTTCATATGTAATTAATCAGGAATCTAAATACACAATTAGGATTGTTCATCAGTTCTAAAATATCCACGTAAATTGTCCAAGTTTATGGGTTGTAAATCTCTAGAAACCTCTAGAAAGTTGTGTGAACACTTTTCTTCAAACTTACAAAGAACTATCGATGCAATATGGATTAATGCCGAAAGCGACGAACTTAGAAAACTTGCACAAGTAATGAAGTAATGCCAAGGATCTATTATGTCGGGAAATTCTATGCGCCAACTGCATAATTGAACTTCTAACAAGAATTACGTAAATAGATATATAAAAATAAAATTCTTTTAAGGAGATTTTAAAAACCATTTTGCCTCATTGTTTACTCTTGATTCACGCGTATTATATTTTCATGTTTATTTTGATATTTTCTCCAATTTTTTTTAATAATATTTTACTTTTTCATATTATTACCCATCTCAGAACAGACATCGTCTAGTGAGGCGGTTAACTTACTTGCATCATCAGAATATTTAACCTCAATAAACCCCCGGGTTGCCGGAAATTAAATTAAAACATTACACACATGAATTGACGAACATTAGTAATTTTTTTAAAGAACGTATTTACGCCACTTTCCTATTTTTCCGCGAGTAATTTCTTCCCAGCGAAAATTTTATTTCGCGATTTTATGGTGTGCCTTATCATGCCTCACAAGAAAAAAGGTCTATCTTTTTACACGTTATTTTATCTTGTAACCAAAATATTACAGAAATGTGCATTTAGAAATAAATAGTGAATTTCAATATACACGCCATCGTCGCCATCGTCTGATAGTGGGAGGAACAGTCTTTATTTATATCTTACCACTATTAAGAGAAGACGATTGTTTTTAAGTAAAATGTTAATTATTTTATTAATTGTTCACACGAATTCAATTAAGAGATGGTATAATTTGTGTTTACCAACCCACGGTTTGCTTTGAATAACAGAGCCTTACGCAAAGGATGTTTCCTTGTTATTACTAAATTCCTGTACGAAAATATTGCAATGTTAGTGTAGTATTGCGAACGTTACAATAGTGTAGTAAGTCTTTAACTAGAGATCAAATGAATTAAGATTGTTGTGATTAGGTAAATAACTCCTAGAATCTACTGATTGTAACCTCTTTAGATAAACAACGGTATTGGAGTGCGGTTAGGCATGTGCAGGAAGCTTGCTAAGCAAGCCAAAGAATTCCATATCTTGATTTGATTCCCTGACAAGAATATCAATAATTTTGAGCTGCTTGTATTTTGAAATGGATCATCCGTTATTTCCATTATGTGTTTTTTTTATGTAAATATCTCACAAGAATCCTAGCTGCTCCCGTCTGGATCCAGTGAGACTATGGCATCCCCAATTTGGGGTATGTTGTGAGGCTGAAGTTATTCAGTTCTGGTCACCAAACACGGCTAAAGGCGCTTCTGAAAGTATCTTTTATTTTCGGAAGGTTTCTTCGACTGGTTATAGCCGTTATTTTTATTTTTCTTTTACTAACACTATTATCTCTATTTTTATGTTACCTATTTCAGAAGAATTATTCCACGGGCTGCTACTTCTATTTATCTTTTGTGTAACTAGCATACTGCTTACTAACCCCGTATGCATGGACATTGGAGGGTCTAGACTCGTTCAAATAAATGTAGCTTCGTTCAATAAAAAAATAGAGTCTTGACGTGTGCGGTGAAGAAGGAAATCATATGTTTCCTTATAAAACCGTTGGGAAAGTGATGGGGTCCCCTCCAATGAGAGTATCTTCCACTCTGGAACGTGCCGACAATATAACTTATAGATATATCATTTTAAATGAATAAATGATTGTGAAATATTATAATTTAAGAGAACCTAACCCCTCGACATCAAAACTGAAGTTTGTAAGCTTTGACTGCCAAACAATTTCAGTGAATATAATGTTGACCAAATTTGTCAGTTAGCGTTATTTGGGAGGATGGTCAACATATTCCAATATATGGTTTTAAATCGCCAATTTTGAGTGTCGCAAAGGATGTTAAAATACACAACTTTTTGAATAAATACACAACTTTTTGAATAATTTCGTTAGTTACGCAATATAAATTACTTATTAACGAGTGGAGCTGAACTAAAGAAGCTCTTAGAATTGAAAGAAATCATATACGCAATCTGTAGACTTAATTAATTCATAAAAGACGTGATCAATTTATTTCTTTCGATTTTAGAGAAATGAACGTGATTCAAATATACCAAAAAACTTATAACTCGTACTTAGTTAACTTATAACCATACTCATATTAAAGTCAGTATTTCTATTCAACATTGTCGATTAATCAGAATTTATATTTTTTACGTAGCGGTTTGGCAGATTCGCAAGTGTAGCCAGCGTATATCGATTTCATATTTCGTGTCAACATCGGTTCGGCTGTTAACAGTGCAACCTTGATCGGGATATCGACATAAAATTCTCGGAAGCTAAGCGTATCGAACTGATATTGTAAAGTTATCGATTTCACTGTGCTAAGATCACTGTAGTAAGAACTAAAAAAGAAATGACACTATCCGTTGAGTTAAAATCTGAATAAGGATAAAGCAAGAGGTTTGTGTCAGAAGTTGGTACCTATGAAGTTTACAAAGTATTGCTGCAAGTTTAACAGTTTCGTATTTACTCCACAGTAACTCAATAGTTTGATTATTTATTTATATTTATTTACGCTATAGTGAGCTTTTACAAGCATAGAAGGAAAAGTATAATAACAATAATAATTGTGTACTCGTATGTTACTAAACCAATAAAACAGAATAAATAATAAAGCAATCATCATCACAAGGTATAGAACATCATAAAAGAAATTAAAAACATAAAAAAAATTAAACATCATAAAAGAAATGAAATAGTATGAGTAATAAGAAAACTCAGTAATAAGACCTGAAATACAATAAAGTGCAATGTGAAAAAGCTAGTTAGTAGGTATAAACAAACAATTATATGTGTATAATAATGTAGGATGATAAAACAGAACTAAATAGAACAGCAAAATAAAATAAAAAGGTTATGATGTCCAATGTCTAATTCTTCAAACCGACCAGTTATTTGCTTAACTCATTCATTTACGGAAATTTGGTCATTGCAGTAATATGATTGAAAAAGTGTTCGGTTTTTCTCCGAACCGCTGCCCTTGTCGACACGATTTCCAGGAAATAACGTTATTGTCCGTTTATCAAAAGAAATGCGCAGTTCAGAAAAGAGATGTCGTGCTTACAGCGAGTAACAGGAAGTATTGTCGCAGCAAACGTGGAAATAATAAATGTGCTTTTGCCGTACTATGGCTGGAAACTCAGAAAGGGTTTCATGTATCGTTTTCAAACGTAGGGATACAAAACTTAATAAAGAGTTGAAGTAACACAAGTCATGTTTCAGTTATTATTTTTAATAATTTCTCCATCCTCCCCGTTCTTTTCCCTCCCCGTTTCAAGAAATACTTCTGTGGAGCGTAAGAAAAGTTTGCACAAATATTTTGTGGTTGTTGCGGAGTAATCGTATTAAGATTATAAATGTGAATTATTATGATAACCGTTATTTATTTTAGGGTGTTGGGTATGGGTTGGGTATCTCACACATCTGCCACGTTGATGGACACTGTAACGCTGTCCAAATCGTTGATTTGGACAGCGTTATCGAAATTAGAGTTTAAAATCTAAATACTTTGAGTGGAACAATCCTTTAGAAATTCTATGATTTCTGCCTATCGGTCGCTTTGCATGCCTGAAATGATTTCCAGTCACACGCTTTGAAGGATATAAGCCAAATCAAATGATTTTCAGCGCAAACCTCAATCGAGCTAGGGAACAAAGTGCTTTTGGCTTTGATTTTATGGACTACTCGCTTTCCTACCACAGGTAACTCTATTTAAATCCTTTTAGTACATATTCATGCAGTGGAAATACTTTTCGTATGGTCAGATTTTACATGTGCTCATCTTACGTCCAGCACACCGCGTAACCATTTTTCCTAATGCAATTTCTTGGAGCGATCGCTCACTTTATCAATTGCTTACTCATGGCCAATTTGTAAAATTCACGCAACCTTCCTCCTCTCCATTTTCGTTTAACTTTTCATTTATATAATAAAATCTCATTTCTACACGAAGGAAAAACTCCACCAAATCTAAAGTGTTGTATTTTTCAAAATAATAAATTTTATTTTCTTTTATTGATAGTGAAATTACAGCACACCATTTCAGAAGAATTTATCAAAAAAATCCCTATCCCTTTGCTGCAAAGAAAGCGTTTTTCATTTTTTTAATGTGAATATCACACAAGAGTCCCAGCTAATTCCAACCGTCCGGAGCCAGTGATACTATAACATCCCCAATTGGAGTATGTTGTGATGCTGTAGGCATTGGGGAGGGAAAAGAGACGGGGAAGAGGAAAGTGGGGAAGAATCTATTCAGATCTGGTGACTAAAAAAGACTAAAGCCATTTCAAGCAACTTTTTAGTTCTGTATGGTGGTCTCACACCAGGGCGCACTCTGAACCGTGCGTAAAATAACCTATTTTATTTTAAACGAATAAACTGTGAAAACACACAAACAAATCAAATTATAATTAATTAATTTCATTAATTGTAAAAATGTAACTATTAAATCACTATAATAAGATTTAACGTAAAGAACCCGTTAGACAAACTGCTAAAAAGTAGTTTATCGGGACTTTTTGTCTTGTATTTGTTAAGTGTATAAAATAAATAAATAAAAAAAATATTTATTTTCGCACACTGGGATTTGATCCCGCGACCTCCGGAGAGCCTCACCCTTCAACCACAGAAGCCTTTAGAAAAAAAATTAGGTATGTTCGGAAAGAATAAAATTTTCGGATAATTTTTGGTGTATAACTGTTAAATGCGTTGGTTATTAATAACTAACTAACCATTACACCGATTCTCCACAGGGATAGGCAGAGAGGACCGACCGCCAAAAAAACTCGGTCTTGGCACACACTTCTTGCCTCATTCACATTTAATCATTGTATTATATAAATTAATAAATTATTCATTGTTTTCTATTATTCTGACTTTTGACGTAATGAATAATTATGTAATCGTGTAAATAGAAGTCTTTTTAACGATCGTTAAATAAATAAATACATAACTTCCACCTTCTTAAGCCGACGTTTCAGAAATCTTTGCAGTGTCAATCATCAAGGCAAAAGTGTGGAGTTTACAAAGTTTTACTTATATTGGTGTGTCAGTGATACAATGTCGTCGGAAAATTCTCGTTAATTTTGACCTAGGCGATTCCTTCCAGGAAATACTTGTCCATACCTTGTAAGAATGCAGAATTGGTCAAGAACTTCAACCCCTTCGTTTATATTAATAATAAATGGGTGATTTATAAATTCAATCGCGTGTCTAATTGCATTTATGGGTCGAGCACGATAAGTTTTAAACCTTCTTAGTATTTGAATATACAAACAAAAGAAATAAATCAAAAATACTTGATAAATAAATATTCAGAATTCGGTTTTGTAGTTGGCTCTGATTTCTTGCCAATATCATGATGATGGAAGTTCATGGTAAAAGGTGCCTTAATACCCCGTGAAACCACTAAATTAACCATTTCGAGAATCTTAAATAATAAATAGCTTTACTACCACCACAATCTACACATCTTTCCCGATGATGAGAATGTAACACTGTTCTAAACATTTTATAAAGAAAGAGGACGTGCAAGACGACACATTAACCAAAAACCATGTTATTTCTTTTGGTCGTGAAAATTTGTTTATTGCTTTTTTCATTGTTTCCGAAAAAGAAGTTCTGGGTAGGAAAAAGGTATGAGCGGAGGGTAGAAATATGGGGGTCAGTGTCCAGGAGAGACAGACGTATGAATCCATCCCTCCAATTGCGGTGCAAGGCGATGGGTCGAGAGATTCCGGCTGGACAGGATAAAATACCTCCCTCGATCCTGCCTACCACACGACAGGAAGGCAGACGCACCGGCTGTCAAGACCTGGACAAACCTCACCCCGTGAACCCGGGCACCTCTACTAAGTCACCAAATATAGCAAACCACTTGGGGTGACCCACGGCAGAGGTGTTGGTTATCCAGTAAATGGTTCCCGGGGCAGCGGTACCCACACCCGCCTCCCAAATTGAATTTCTGCAGTATTTAGCTATTTTGAGAAACCAATGATATTTGTGCAATTTTTTTAATGTATATTTTATTTAGTTATAAAATTTAACATCTTATATCTAAAATAATCTATTAAGCTACTATAATATTAAATTTGTTCTTCACAACATTGATACATAATCTACAAGACTTTTAGCCTCCTTAACAGAGAGTTCATTGAATATTTTAAAACCTTTATAAATATTGTTTTGTATTCCCGATAAATTTGTCTTAAATTTGATTCCGCATAAATGTAGGAACTCGTGTGTGAAAACAAATCAAGAGTACTGAAAATAACAAATTTCATAGTTGTAGAGAAAAGTGAAGTCTGGTATAATACCCACCCATTCATTACTCAATTTCCTTTGTCTATGAGCATTGCTTTACTATCATTACTGTTGAACCACGTTAGAACTTCTGGCTTCGAAGTGAACATTGAACATCCTATTGACTAGGCACTAGGAGAACATAGCGTTGAATAAGAAAATAAAGCATTGGGCTGGAGAACATTGCATTGACAAGGGGAACATGGTATTGACTAGGAACTATCACATTGTACAATGCGCTGTGGTACGAGTCTTTGTTCTCAACGTATGTGATGTCTCTTCCATGATATCCATCCTGTCAAGTTATTGCTTCGTGGGATATTTCCTCAATTGTGGTTCGTTAACCCCTTAGGCTAATTTATTCACTTTTCGGAACAACCCATATAGGTCTCATAGAAATCGTTGTGTCTCCCTTACTAACATGCTTAGAAACGTGATCTAAACTGTGTTAGATAGAGAAATCCCACGTTTTATATTCAAATCTAAAATTTAACCAAAAAATAATTAAAATGCATACCTTTATGAAACCACAGTTTCCGATTGCTATTTGAAAAAAAAAAAGAAAAATTGGAAATTTTTTATAAATAATTTTTGCATTAAACGACAAAAAAGTGAGTTGAGGATAAAGTTTATAATACAATTGCCTAATAAAATATGTGTATGGTTTTTATTTTTTCGTTTTCAGTAATTTTAGTAAGAAAAAACGTAAAGTGAGCCATTTTTAAATTTAAGTTTGCATTAAATTTTTTGTATAATTTTCTGAACTTCTGACAAAATATGCCTGAGGCGTGAGGGGTTAAATTTGTTGAATTTGAAGTTTTACGATAACTGTTTTGCTAATTAATATAGCTGATGGTTTAACATGCCTACTTGAAGTATAAAGCTGCACTAAACAATTTAGCAGTGCATATTTTAACGAGGCCACTGCGTAATATGTGTATGCTTTTCATTTTCATTTGATTTAATTTACTTTGTAATTATATTATTTTAATACTTTAATAATATTAGTTATATGTTCTTTCTTTCCAAATTTTATATTATTTGTAAATATTTTGACTGTCAATTACTCTTAATAATTTTTTATTTTATTTTTTATTTTATTTTAAATACATAAACGGCTATACTGCCTTTTATAAATAAACATATAATCGAGTACAAAAGTAAGAAAAATAAAATCATTACATAATAGTAGTTTTAAACTTAAAAATAACATACAATCATTTTGTGTATCACAACAAAAAATAACAAAAAAAGAACAATGAGAAATATCGTCATTTCATTTCAACATTTAATGAAAAATAATTTTTGAGTGCATGTTTATATTGCGCTAATTTTAAGAAATAAATGTCGCCGATGTTAGCATGTTCATTTCCCAACATGTGTAATCGACTGATTGGTGAGTAATAATGTGATAATGTATGTGTGTTATTATAGTAGAACGGTAGAATGAGTCTATTGTTAGCGCGACCAGGGCAATGAAATCGTATTAGTTCTATTAAGTCAGGGGTATCCAGGACCGAGTGAATTATTTTATATAATATTAATAGATCACAGATTTTTCTGCGATCTGATAAATTTACGAGATTAGTCCAGTTTAATAACAAATTATAGTCCATGGATTCTCTTGGAATACCTAATTTAAAATTAATATACCTAAGGAATCTATGCTGGACTTTTTCAATCGCTTGAATATGGATATTGTAATGTGGAGCCCAAATCGTAGAATTATATTCCAAAATGCTTCTCACTAGCGTTATGTATAAAATGCGAATAGTATCAATGTTACAAAATTGTTTGGTTATTCTAATAATAAATCCTAAAATCTTCATTGCTCTAATAATAATATTAGTTATATGGCTAATAAATGTAAGTTTTGAGTTAAAAATAATACCTAGATCATTTATTGTTTCTACTGAGTTTAATATAATTTTGTCAAGATTATATTCATAAATGGTCGGTTTCTTTATTTTATAAAATCTTATTATTTGACATTTACTAATGTTAAGTGCCAGTTTATTGCTTATACACCAATTAAACAAGTTGTTTAAATTTTTTTGTAAAATTATGCAATCAGAAGTATTTTTAATTTTTTTATATAATTTTAAATCATCAGCAAATAACAGGATATCAACATCGGAAAAAACGTCTACAATGTCATTAATAAATAAAATAAACAGTACTGGTCCTAAATGGGAGCCCTGTGGCACACCACTAGTGGCAGAAAAGGCATCCGATATTACGTCATTTAACTTTACAAACAGTTGTCTATTTGTTAAATAACTCTCTACCCATTTAAGAAAGTTCCCGGTTATACCCATACTCCTTAATTTATTTATCAATATTTTAATGCAAACTTTATCGAATGCCTTGCTGAAGTCAGTATATATCGAGTCTACTTGACATTTATCTGCAAAGGCATTCGCTATAAAGTTTTCATAAATCAGTAGATTTGTCAGAGTTGATCTATTCTTCATGAAACCGTGTTGAAACCTTGTTATAATCCCATTTAATTTAAAACTAATTTTATCCAAAATAATTTTTTCAAATAGTTTTGGAATAGTTGACTGTATACACACAGGTCTATAGTTGCGTATATCGCATTTGTCACCTTTTTTAAATATGGGTGTGATGTAACTATTTTTCCATGCAATTGGAAAATATCCCGATGACAATGACATATTAAAAATTAAATAGAGGGGATACGACAAGGCATGTATACAGTGTTTCAATAGAATTGGTGGTATTTTGTCAGGACCCGAACTTTTTTTTATATCTAATTTGTTAATATGGGTTTTAATTTCATTTATATCTATGTGAATATTAGAAATTTGTAAATTGATGTTAGATGAAAAAAAAGGAATTTCACTATTATCAATTGTGTTGTCATATACATCTTTAAAAAATGAAGCAAATAAATTAACAATAGTTTCTGCATTATTTCCATTTATGCCGTTATAAAACATGCTAGCAGGTATATCTATTTCATTTCTTTTTAATGACTTTGAGTACTTCCATAAAGTGTTGATGTCATTATTTGCAATTGAATTTTCCACATTATTTAAGTATTCTTTGTAACAATTTTTAGAAAGATCGTGACATTGTCGTCGAATTGAATTGAATTGAATATAATCTTTAATTGATTTAGAATTTTTGTACTTTTTATGTATTTTCTTCTTCAATAGGGTCAAGTCAATTAAATCTTTACTGAACCACTGAGGGAAAACATTTTTTTTACATTTAATGTAAGGCACACTTTTTTCTATGATATTGTGAATTATTTTATAAAATACGTTGATATTTTCGTTAATATTTTCTTGTTTTAAAAAAGTCCAATCAGTAGCATTTAAGCATTCATTAATATGATTAAAATCAGCTTTAATGAAGTGATTTTTTGCACTGTAGATTTGGTATTTTATTTATTGATATGCTAATATTTAATGGAGGATGATAGTTATCTACAGGTAATATTATTTCACTTGATTTTACTACAGTTACTGAAGTATCACTTGAAAATACCAAGTCCAGTATTTTGTTATTACAATTTTCAATTTTATTTAATTGTGTTAGATTTATAAAATTTGACATGCTTATAACTTCTTTGTTTATAGTTGACAAGCCAGCGTTTTCTATACCTGTCAATTCCATAAAGTTTTGATTCCAAATGATGTTCGGAAGATTATAATCGCCAGTTATAATTATTTTTACTTTTGGATATTTTAATAATAATAATGTTTGGACGATTTACATAGCGCCGTTTTTGTGAAAAATCACCTCAAAGGGCTGTACAATCTTACCATACATGTCTAAAATCTAGAAAAACTACAAGCTAGACAAACAATTAAAAACAACTAATTATGACTAAAAATTGCATACACCGGTTCATTAATTACCGATACGGAAATATATGTACAATGTTTTGACCAATGAACGCGATGCTGCCTAACATTGAATGAATACAGGACCATACTTACCTGGGAGGTCGCTTGAAATTAAAACTGTTTATTGTCTATTTAAAGAAATTTAGATAGAGTTCGCACGCAGATGACATAATTGTGAACACATGTTATTTAATCCTGAAAAATATTTTAATATTAATATGTAATATATTCTTTAATGAGTGTATTTTGGAAAGTAAAAGCAACATTTAATGGTGGGCGGTGCAGTGTTACCTACAACGATTTGATCTTCCTAACTGTGATTCGTCAAAAGACAGATTGATGTGTAAGGATTCGAGTAATTTTAATTATTGTGCATGAAATCGGCACTAATGCCGGTAAATCTAAATAAATAAATAACACCCTTGACTCCGGATCCAGAGGTCGAGGGTTCTAAACCCAATGAAAAAAAACCGTGGCGAAATATGTTTTACATATTTTTAATTAAGGTGGCGCAAAAGTTTTTGCCCGATGTTCTTTGGCTGTAATTTTTTTTTATGAATTCAAAATGTTGGTTCTGCTTTTGGATTGTGTTTATTCGATGTATTTATATTTTTTTTGTTCATAAGTCGAGAAAACGATATCGGCAAGCTGCCAGGCCGCCACGCATCGCCAGGATTAATGACCATACCAGCCTTTTCCATCGCTTTTCCAGAACTTTCGGCGATAGGTTTTCGAATTCTTGACGGATATTCTCTTTGAGGGCTTCAAGATTCTGAGGCTTTTGACATAGACTCGTGACTTCAAGAAACCCCACAAAAATTATGGAAAGGTTAAATCGGGTAGTCTTGCCGGCCAGTGCAAATCACCATAACGGTACTTCCCCTCACCACTACCAGCCCCCTCAGTCCTCACCACTAGCTGCGGACTTTGGATCTCTTCTGCAATGTTCATACAAAAAACAAAGTTTAATTAAAGTTGGCGGAGACTATGGCCATGATTTTAATGCTTCCATAATGTTGATCCACGTGTTTGAATTATTTTTAACTACGCATAAAATTCAACTAGCATAAACCACCGAAATGCTCGTACGTTTATAAAATAAGCTTCAATTTTTCAATAATATCATGTTTCAAGCACGTGCTTTCATGTTTCAATGACGCAGTTTGCACTCATATTCCAATGCAATTTTTCAACGAACAGTTTGATTAGTCATCTGTAACGCTGACCGCATTAATATTTTGTTATATTTTTATGTAATTTCGAACCCAGCAAGGACAGGAGATTTTAATTGGTTTTTTTTTTATATGAATACAGAGTCCAAACTGCTCCATGCTAACCGTAGTTAGTGAGATTTCATCCCTAATTGAGGTACGTTGTGATGCTGAAGGATTTGGAAAGGGAAGGCCGTTTGAAAAAAGTGTTTGGTGACTATATCTGAATAGCCAGACACCCACCTCCTTCTCCTCCATCTCCTTCCCCTCCTCTTAGGACCTTAGGCCTCACAACATACCCCAATGGGGATGCCATAGTCTCAATTGCTTCATGCGTTTGGGAGCTGCTGGGACACTTGGTGGTATTCTCATGTAAAACAAAAATATTTTTGCACAAACACCTTAAAACTTACTTTTGATTTAAGGACCAGATTTTTTAGGAAAGTTAAAACCCTCTCATAGTGGGATCAGTCAAAAGGTGGAAATTTATTAAAGCTATTTCATCCTCTTTTCTATTAGTGAGAGATAGCTAGCTATGTACTGTATAGAAGTGAGAGATAGCTAGCTATGTACTGTATAGAAGTGAGAGATAGCTAGCTATGTACTGTATAGAAGTGAGAGATAGCTAGCTATGTACTGTATAGAAGTGAGAGATAGCTAGCTATGTACTGTATAGAAGTGAGAGATAGCTAGCTATGTACTGTATAGAAGTGAGAGATAGCTAGCTATGTACTGTATAGAAGTGAGAGATAGCTAGCTATGTACTGTATAGAAGTGAGAGATAGCTAGCTATGTACTGTATAGAAGTGAGAGATAGCTAGCTATGTACTGTATAGAAGTGAGAGATAGCTAGCTATGTACTGTATAGAAGTGAGAGATAGCTATGTACTGTATAGAAGTGAGAGATAGCTAGCTATGTACTGTATAGAAGTGAGAGATAGCTAGCTATGTACTGTATAGAAGTGAGAGATAGCTAGCTATGTACTGTATAGAAGTGAGAGATAGCTAGCTATGTACTGTATAGAAGTGAGAGATAGCTAGCTATGTACTGTATAGAAGTGAGAGATAGCTAGCTATGTACTGTATAGAAGTGAGAGATAGCTAGCTATGTACTGTATAGAAGTGAGAGATAGCTAGCTATGTACTGTATAGAAGTGAGAGATAGCTAGCTATGTACTGTATAGAAGTGAGAGATAGCTAGCTATGTACTGTATAGAAGTGAGAGATAGCTAGCTATGTACTGTATAGAAGTGAGAGATAGCTAGCTATGTACTGTATAGAAGTGAGAGATAGCTATGTACTGTATAGAAGTGAGAGATAGCTAGCTATGTACTGTATAGAAGTGAGAGATAGCTAGCTATGTACTGTATAGAAGTGAGAGATAGCTAGCTATGTACTGTATAGAAGTGAGAGATAGCTAGCTATGTACTGTATAGAAAATCGACCACCACAACACGGGCATGTGCCTAGGATGGTGGTCGAAAAATCCCCAATTCACGTAATAAACAATTCAATGAATAAAGAAAACTAAAAAAAAACTAAAAAAACTGATCGATCTTAAAAAAAAAAGAATTAATTCTAAGAATTAATATTTTTTTTTTTAAATTAACGAATTAATTAATTCGAGGAATTAATCCACATGAATGTTTACTTAGCTTTTCATTACCGGGCCTTATAAAACCTCGTTCAAGAGGTGACAAAAATCCTCTGATTTATTTTATGTACTTACTTAAGATATTTTATCACTAGACATGGCATGTGTAAGGAGTTTAATTATTCATATTTCTAGAAATGTTTTTCTACGTCGTCACAAGATTCGTAATATTTCCGACGCTGGATGCTAAATTTATGGTTTGTTGATAGGTACTTAAATTATTCGTTAAAGATTCTCAGAAAGCTGAAATAAATTGCGTAGGTTCTTACATTTTTAAAAGAAAGTATGTCTATAAAATAAGAATTATGAATAAATAATACATTTCAAACACTCTCTAAAATATGAGTTTTACGACAGAAAGTCGAAAAAAATGTATACTACTGAAAGTTTTTTGGGTACTTCAAAATTACGTTTTAAATATATCGTGGGGTAATGACTACAACTATGTAGGTAACTCTGAAATCAGCTTTGTTGGGAAATTGAAATATAATATTGTAATCAATCTGATAAATCGGCTGTTGTATATTTATACTGATAAGTATGGTTAAATAGTAGGTTGATGTGTTAGGAACCGCACTATTTGTATAAATATCGGAAACTTAAAAGGGTGTAAATGCCATTTATAAAAAATAAGGTACACGGGAATTTAAAGAACGCTCAAAAATTCAAAGTAAACCCTATTTTATTGTAGAAAGCAATCTCTTTGTGGTTTGAAATATTTAATAAAATAAAATACTGTTTTGTTTAAAACCACGAGTTTTATTAATTTTTAGAACCGACCGGTTTCGCTTTACTCAAGCATCATCAGGGTACAAATTAATACTAAACAATAAGTCATAATGTGTGCTTATATAAAACAAAATATAGAGGGATACAACATGATACAAATATAACAAACACATCGACGGCCATAAAATACATTAACCTAGAGAAACAAAGCATCAACTGTCATGCAGTTGATGCTTTGTTTCTCCAAATTTATTATTGTAACCCATTAGTCACATAATAATCCTTCGGCTTTTTCCATTACTTGCGCACTTAGTTTAATGTATTTTATGGCCGTCGATGTGTTTGTTAAATTTGTATCATGTTGTCTCCCTCTATATTTTGTTTTATATAAGCACACATTATGACTTATTGTTTGGTATTAATTTGTACCCTGATGATGCTTGAGTAAAGCGAAACCGGTCGGTTCAAAAAATTAATAAAACTCGTGGTTTTAAACAAAACAGTATTTTATTTTATTAAACCCTATTTTATTTTATGCCAAAACAACAAATGAACATATTATGCTATCCAGAAAGAGTATTGGTAAATTTACATCCATTTTTATTTTGAAGATGCGACATCTATTAACTTTTCTGCAAGTCTAGGATGACCTCATTCTCATGGTTAAGAAAATGAAAAAAATGTTGATAGTACTTGGTCGAAGTATGATACAGTTAAATAAGACCGAATCGGATAGGGGCACATTAGCTCAGTTAGTAGAGTTGCGCCCGGAAAAGCGAAGGTCCTGGGTTCGAATCCTAGACGTAACCGTATTTTTTTCTGATTTAATTGTTTTCAGATTTTTGATTGAGTTTCCCTAATATTGTTTTCATATAATTAAATATTTTTTTAATTTATTCTTATCAGGTTGGCGAGATATAAGCTTTTCATTATTGATCCGTTTTTTTTTCAAAGCTCTATTGCCTTTATTGTCTATTATTCTACAATACAGATTTTTTAGTAACATCAAATCGCCCTTCATCTTTTTCAACTCCAATATGGTTTTCATTAAAATCAAGACAAATCAACTGAAAATTAACTAAGGCCAAAGCGATCAAATAATATCCGATACCAATCTCCGAACAAAACAAAAGTATTCTTTTGAGCGAGGAGCATTATAAGAATTTTACAGAAAGCGATACCTATTCAAGCTGTTTTCAGGAATGTCAAAGCCTTGACAGATTTTCAACTTGTTTCCTCGCTTCATTGGACCTTCATCAACAAAAGTTTTCCTTTGTATCCACAATTTACAGTGTCGTAATATGGGGAAATTCCGGCTGCATCGGACGGTTTGCAGTATCGGTATATAGATAGGTGATGGAGTGGAAGTCATCTACATGTCAATGCGCGTTCGCAAACAGTCTGTTTAGTGATAACACCATTTAAAATACTAGTAGGTATTCAAACACTTGATAAAGACTGGTTCCAACTAGGGAATGCAATCTCGACTCGAGATCGCAAATTCGAGATCTCGTTAATTAAAAGAAAATATTATTTTAAAGAAACAAAAACCTTTATTCTTTAATATTAGTTACTAAATAATTGTCAGTTTTTTTTTAAATTAAAATAATCAAAAAAGAAAAAATACTTAGGGAGATTAGAAAGTAATTAAGGGTGATTTTGAAAGTAACTTCATAAAAAACAAAGTGTATTATCTGCTAAACGGCATCTTATGTCCGTTGCAATGTACCCAGCTGCTGAAAATGCCCTCTCCGACTCAACACTGGTTGACAGTAGCGTCACTAAGCAATTATATGCAAACTGCAAAAATCTCCCTCTTGTTTCTCCACACTCAAATAGATACATTTATTTTTTAAATGACTTACTCTAATTTATCTAAACTCGTGGATACACGCGAAAAAGGACTGTTAGATACTCCCAGAGTCTACTCTAATTCCTCTTGAAGTAACGTATTAGTCATAGAAAGAGGCAAGTCGTCTTCGTTTTCTGTGTTTGCTACTGTGGTATTAATCACGGTACCGGAAGTTGAGTCTGGTTGTTTACGATGTTATCGTTTGATTATAGTTTTAATTTCAGCGCCCTCTCAAAAACGACCACTCGCGCCCCGAGTGGACGTGTTTGACTACTGCCGCCTAATCCCGTCAATCTCGAACGGGATCTCGTCATATTATGCTTCGGGATTGATCCCGAAAAATGTCACGAGATCTCGCGAGATCGAGATCCCGCGAGATCGGGATTGCATTCCCTAGTTACAACCTTCCAACAAGATGGATGTATGAAGTATTTGATAACATATTAAAAAGATCAAATTGGTTTTTTGTTTGTGACAACTGCCTTATACAACTGCTGCATCTCCGATATTATTATTTTTGGCAGATTAAGGGAGCTTGAACGAACCGGAAATTTATAAATCAGAGATGTGAGGTGTACACTAATAAAAGGCAAATTTGAATTAAATTTGGTTGCAATAAAAAAGAGATTGTCATTTAATGTGTTAATTTTTATACTTATCTACATTTATGAAAAACAAAACGTCAAAATACTTGGAAGAATAAGGACGAAATTGTTTTTAAAAAATATTCATAGTTTGAAACCAGAAATGTACACAGAATTAGATTGCCGCACATGAGAAAAGAGTCACGGAGTTGCTAAGAGGTGTAAAAATGTATCTTAAAATGCCTGAAACACTAAAGAATGAAGGAAGAATGTACGTATTTAAATATGGTTTTTATGCTTATTCTGAAAATGTTATTCTATGAAATAAAATGTTACATTGTGCACATTAGTTTATATGCGATTGCAATATAAACTAACCCTATAGATTATATAAAACAAATATTTTATGTCTATAATATCCAGTGACTGATATTTTAGGTTTTCTTTTTCGATGTTACATATTTTTGTAACATAAAGCAATATTTTTCAAAATAAACAAGTGATTAATTTATTTTATTCATAAGTAATAAGACATGAAACAATAATTATCAAAAGTAGTGTGGTAAATATCTTATAGGGTCCATTAAATATAATGAAAAAAGCGTGGGGTGTCGGTACTGCCGGAACTTCCCCTATAGTGCCGGAAATGCTGAGAACATACTATAGGAATATTACATAACGTACAACACGTGATTGTACATGTACTACTTACTTGAGTAGGCTCCAAATCAAGGATGACCATTGTTGTTCGTCTGATCAGTTAATTAAGAAATTTCAACGAAAGATACAAAAAGGGCACGATTTTGAACTCGACCTTTATGCGGATGTAGAAAAAGTTCTTCAAAGAGTATGTTGTGAGTGCTTTCATTCCTACGGAAAACCTCGATTGAAAGAAATGTATGATGTCAAAGTCAATGTAGGAATTCATGACGTGAAAATTATTAAAGTTCAAATAGTCAATGTGAATTCCGAACAAGAGACCGGGAGAAGGAGATGTGTAGGGGAAGGTGGTGGAAGTATCTGGCTATTCAGATCTGGTCACCAAACACGGCTAAAGCAATGCTTCAATTCTGAATGGTGCTCTTCCTCCGGGGCTTTACTGAGAATATCTTCCACTACATTTATATTTATTTTATTTGGTACTCTTGCACATCTTAAACTTGTGCTGTTTGGATTCATTTGAACTCTTGAGGAAACCGATTGATTTTAGAAACGTTAAATCTTTTTTTATAGGTTGAAATATTTTAGATTTATTTTTATTTTTATGTAAATAGAAAAATACAGTAAAAATGAGCGAAGTTTATTAACAGCAACCATCCTAAATTGCCGTGCTAAGTAAGAACACAGTATCTTCCTTGAGAGTCTTAAAGTGTACCTACTACTAAAGTCTACCGTATTTTTTCTTACCATGGCAGCGTATCCATATTAATAAATATTGCCATGTTTAAAATTAAGGTGTGATGATTCCTTCAGTACCGCCCTGGTACCATTATTCAAATTACGAACGCTACGTCACGTCAAATGACAAGACATGAATTATCGTGTTTTTTTCAACCAATCTATTTAACGTTTCCAAAGCGAAGATGCCATTGTCCTACCTGCTCTAGACAATTGGGATTCTTTTGCATTCTTTGCACATGAAAGAAAAACTACATTTTTTTAAATAAATTTTGGGAACCAAAAGCATTTATCTAGATATGTGCAAATAAACGTGATACCAAAACAAAACTGCCTACCACAAGTCACCGCAAGTGGTTCGCTACGTTTGGTGACTTAGCAGGGGTGCTCGGAATTCAGGGGGTGACTTTTTTCTCCGTCTTGGCGGCGAATGCGTTTATTCACCCACTGCTTTTTTTTTACATGAATACCGCACAAGAGTCCCAACTGCTCCCGTCTGGAGCCAGTGGGACTATGATATCCCCAATTGGGGTATGCTGTGAGGCTGAAGGTAGTGGGGAGGGGAAGGAGATGGGGAGAGGAAGGTGAGGAAGTACCTGGCTATTCAGATCTGGTCACCAAAAACGGCTAAAGCCATTTCAAGCAACGTTTCAATTCTGAATGGTGGTCTTACTGGTCTTACACCAGGGCGATACTGAGAGTATCTTCCACTCTGGAACGTGCCACAAATATAGATACTATATATTATTTTAAATGAATAAATTGTGCAATAACACAAATTATTTAAATTAAATTTATTTGCCACGCCGAGATTTGATCGCGAGTCAAGAGCCTTATCGCTGGACCACGCCGGAGGTCATTTTGTCGGCTTGACGGGCCGGATCAAGAGAAAATGGTTGAGGGAGTTCTAACCTAGGCTTCTCCAACCAGACTCTCGACCTATCGCCTTGCACTTCAGTGGGAGAAATGAATTCATACGTCCGTCACTCATGGACACATTTACCCCCAGATTCCTACCCACTTCTCATACCTTTTTCCTTCCCAGAACGTCCTCTCCATAAAAAGATCCTTGACACGGAATCCCCAAAGATTAAATACGCCCTGAGGTTGTTTTTTTCTTCAGGGCCTCTATTTTTTGCAAATTATTTGGCTTATATTATATTTATGGGCTGTGGTAAAAAGCCGGTTGATGTTTGCTAATTGAAATTCGAATAAATTTTGGCTTTTGTTTGCATTTTAAAAGATATGTTTTATTATAAGGATTGTGAAATTTCTTTTGAAAAGGCTTTTGTTTGACTTTTTATTGTTCGTGCCATACAAAAATGAAAATATCATGTGTAGACAGAACCACGCGAAAATAATGCGTTGAAGTACCTGTCTACCGTAAGAGGGAAGAATAATATTGGTTAAGAAATGTGTATTATAAATAAACAGTATTTGGGTACTAATCCGGTTTCGCCCGGGCTGCAAGATATCTGTAATAAATACTAATTAATCCTTTTTATTATTTTTTATTTTTTTTATTTTATTTCTTTTTTATTTCGTTTTTTTTATTTTATTTCTTTTTTATTTCGTTTATTTTAGAGAAAGTTGACAGCAAATCAGAGATTACAAAATATTACAATAATTAGATAACAATTATTATAAGCAATAATTATTAGCCTGAAACACTCATAAACATTGAAAAAATCTCCCGAGAAAAGATAAATGCCGCCGACGGGACTTGAACCCGCGTCCTTCTGATATCCGGTCAACTGCTCTACCAACTGAGCTACGTCGGCTTATCTCCCACCCGCCAAATAATTCAATATATACTAGTGTTTCATTCAACAATTACTGCTTATTACATTTTTCACCTGAAAACAACCAACTATATTTTTTGTGAGAAAGGCATTATAAGTGCTAACTCTCCCACTAGATGGCGTCGAGACAAATTATGTCTACATTTTTGAGTGAAATACTTTAAATTGTCAAATATTAATTATTATTTTTAATTGGTAAACTAATGTTTAAGAAAAGATTTTTATGCATAGCACAAAGGGTAACAAAACATGTAATAAGCAGTAATTGTTGAATGAAACACTAGTATATATTGAATTATTTGGCGGGTGGGAGATAAGCCGACGTAGCTCAGTTGGTAGAGTAGTTGACCGGATATCAGAAGGACGCGGGTTCAAGTCCCGTCGGCGGCATTTATCTTTTCTCGGGAGATTTTTTCAATGTTGAAGAGTGTTTCAGGCTAATAATTATTGCTTATAATAATTGTTACCCTTTGTGCTATGCATAAAAATCTTGTCTTAAACATTAGTTTACCAATTAAAAATAATAATTAATAATTAGATGTTAATTATGCCAATTATGAACTTTCCACTAATGGTAGTAAATGATAAAGTGTCACATTATAAAGGTATTTTCTTAAATAATTTATTTTTAGTTACAATATATGAAAACAAGGGGGGGGGAGAGGAGACACAGAGGAATAGGATTAAGAGGCAAAGGACGGGAATATATAGGGATTGAACTTCCTAGTTTGAGTCTTGTTGCTTAGTGAGATTTCGTTTTATTTCACGTAACGTCGAGTTAAAAATGTCAATGTGGTAATAATTTAAGTTAAATGAATGTGTGGATCTGTAGATAAATGAGTTATGTTTAGAGTTAGTCTTGCAAAGAGGGAGATTTAAAGTAAGCAACTACCCACTGTTGCGATTTGGAATGTGGAATGATAGGCGTTGAAGAAGATCAGAACAATCGATTAAGTTATGTGTAATTTTAAATAACATTACCGAATCTACTATATTTCTTCGACTATATGTCTTCATTACTAACATGAGATCGAAAAGAGCGGAAATTGAGATACCTTAAAAATTTATTTTGAACACTTTCAATTCTATTTTTGTGTACTGCATAGCCTGGGTTCCACACTTAAGATGCGTATTCAAGGATACTACGAACATGTGAGAAATATTGTGTTTTGAAAGTAGAAAGATCTTTGATTGTTTACATGATCGGATTATGAAACCAAGCATAGAAGATGCATTAGTGACTATGTGGTCGATGTGTTTATTAAAATGTTTTATGTAAGGTTAGAAATCAAATGGAAAACCTTGTAGCAATCGATTGTTGATACAATGTTTTAGTTCTTACATTCATTTTTTATTTTCTTGGAATCCTTGTACAATTCTGATTGCTTGAGAAAAATGTTCAAATTGATTTATCTGCTATTATAGGAAATATAACTGTTTGCTCATCCCTTACTGGTTTCCACGAGTGCACCGCAATATGCCTCGGAAAACAGAGCAGAACCAACTTTACTTAAGATTTTTTTTTGATAATATCTTTAAAATTTTCTACTCTGCGATAATGCTTTTCTTATGTTACCGTTCAGTGACAAGAACTTACATTATCTGGACTCTCTATTTTATAGTTTTTCCTTTTTTTTAGTTATCGTAAAGTATAAAGCATAATATCAGAGAAATATCACAGTTTTCGCAGACCTCTTAATGTGATTTCTTGCTCCTAGGTTGCTTATGATTTTTAAACGACTTCGAAAGGAGGAGGTTATCAATTCGACGGTATTATTATTTTTTTTAAATATATTTTTATGTTTGTTACCTCAGAACTTTCGATTGGGTGAACCGATATTGATAATTCTTTTTTTATTAGAAAGCTAGTGCTTCCCGTGTAGTTCCATTTTCATTTGGTTCAGTTCTGACAATGCGATCCATAAGAAAACCATATATGTCTTAAATTCGCAATAAGTATGTGCGCGACAAATGGACGAATAACTCAATATTACGTCAACATATTTCGATAACGCTAACGCTCGTCACTAAAAATAAAAAAATAAACAAAAATTTGAACAAAACAAAAAACGACTAAAAAAATGCACTAAAAAGTAAAAAAATAATTTCGTACGATTGTTATTTTTGGAGTCGGTCCACATCTCACCTATAACTACCTATGCGATAGTTACCTTGGCTGACACCGACTCCAAAAATAACAATCGTACGAAATTATTATTTTACTTTTTAGTGCATTTTTTAAGTCGTTTTTTGTTTTGTTAAAAAAAAAATTTATAAATATTTTTGTATCTAGTTGTATTTAAATTTTCTGAATAATGTTTGCAAGTTGATTATCCGTCTGTTCTCTAAGCCATGTTTTTACTTTAGTTTTAAATACATATTTTGGCTTATGCCTTGGTTGAGCATTTATGCGGGAAGTGGCGTGCAGTTCGAACAGGACGTGTCTAGATTGCTCCTGGTTTCTTTCATAAATTACTAGTGTTTTGTTCAAGCATCACACGACCGTGTGTACCGTGAGACATATGTCAGAATGTTACGTGATAACAAGTCGATATTAATCGATTCTTAAAAACTATCGGAATTTTTATGGTATTACAGTGCACAGTTGACTGATGACTGAAAAGACACGTCGGCGATTAACACAAGTCAATGTTATATCGTATCAGAACGAGAAGTACTTCCACGCTGGCTGGCACGCATCATGCAGATTCAACCTCAATGGTCAAATCCTACCAGAAAAAAGCCGTCAAAAACATCATCATCATCTTCTTCCCCTTATCCTATTCGGGTCGGGGACACACTGTATCGACAAGGCTCCTCCATACGTCCCTGTCTAGTACTGCTTGTTCGGCCTCCGTCTATGGTAGTCCCATTCTCTCCTCAGACAGTTTTTGGAGTTATCTCGCCAAACTGTATCTGGGGCGGCCAACTGGACGTCTGCCCTCTGGAATCACATTTTTAGTACATGCCCAAGCCACCTCAGTTGCGATTTTTGTACGAAAAGTAGCAGTGGTTCGATGTTTAGATCGTCTCGGGTTGTCGAGTTTCTTATATGATCCCATTTAGTTACCCCTGCTACTCTTCTCAAGTACCTCATTTCGGCAGCTTGGACTCTACAACATGTTCTTTTATTTAGCATCCACATCTAGTGTCCGTAAGTGACCACTTACGGAACTAATTAATGTATTAAATTAATAAGTAACTAATTAAAAGTAACCAGAACTAGAAAAGTCTTCGAATTCATAAATTTGTTCTCCAGTACATAAAAAAATAGTTATCTGTAAAGTATTTGTAAACAAGTGCTCAATTATTAAACTACGACAGGTTTTAATGAATGTAAACTCCATCCTCTTACTGCACACTTCACAGTGTTCAAAGTAACCTGGTTGCGCGAGAAGTAATAAACTCTGATTAAAACAAATTGATAAAAGAACAGCTACCCTTATCCATCCCTGTCTCGGTGAACTGAGGGGTATAATGGGATGAGTGGGAAGAGGGGGTGAGGAATAGAGAGGAGATAGTTGGCGGCGGACTTAGGACATTAAATGCATAGTGCAGCAGCGGCGCAAAATTGTCAACGTCGTTCTCCACGTGCAACGTCAAAGAGGTTAAAAAGTGTGGATTTATATTGCGTTTTGTTGATTTTAATTAAATGTTAAACAAACTAATAATATAATGCAAATTTAGGAACGTCAACATATCTGGGCATACTGTGCAATCGAGGATGACGCTGTTGTATAAACAAACAAAAACTCTACTTTAATTGATTTATGTATCTTTATGATAATATTAGATTTTTAATGAATTTTTTGTGATTTGAACATCGATTTATCATAGGTTGATTGACATGAAATAAAAAATTTAACAATTTTGCAATAAAATATGAAAGTTTTTTTTCGAACTCCTGATAAAATACAATGTTTAATTTACAATGTACAAGTTTTCCAAGCCGAAGTTCCTAGGGTTTGAATTTTATACGAACTGAGCTTTTGCCCCATAAATTCTTAAAAGTTTTGATTTGTTTGTTATAATATCTATTAACAGATGTGGAATTGAGGAAAAGCTGGAAACTGTCATTTATATTTAGATAATACAATACAAGCGTAAACCTTTAATATTTATAATTTCCTGAATCTGAAAGTCGCAGATTCAAATCTATAAAAATGTGAACTTACTGGGGTACCCCGTTCTGAAGTCTATATTTTAAATGGTTTTGTGAATGAATTAGGTAAAGTTTTTGAAAGTATGCTAAGATATTACGAGAGGAAAATTATAACGCAGAAGAAAACGTAACATAAGCGTTAATCCTTCCTTCCTTTCCTTCCATTTTGAATGGTTTTATTACAAGAGGAAGTATAGAGAAAAAAATGCATATTTTTTTGTCCAAAAGTCATTTTAGTTGTAAGTTGACGAAATGTTTGTTGTAATGAGGATCTTGTGAATCGAAACAAGTTTATTTGTTCAAAGTTATCCTGGTTTTTGAATGTGTAATTAAAAATATATTTTTATAACATCGTCTCATATTTAGTTAATGCAACTATTTGTTTAATTGTCGTAAGCTCATTAGGTATATTATGTTCTTATAATCTATATAAAAGATATTATAATCAATAATTGTCAGCCTGAAACACTCATCTACATTGAAAAAATCTTCCGAGAAAAGATACTGGCCGCCAACGGGAATTGAACCCGTGACCTTCTGATTGCCGGTCAGCAGCTCTGACCACTGAGCTATGGCGGCTTATCTAATACCCGCCAAATAATTCAATATATACTAGTGTTTCATTCGACAATTACTTATTATTACATTTTTCCAACTGAAAACAACCAACTTTATTTTTGTGAGAGAGGTATTGTTAATACTAAATCTCCCGCTAGGTGGCGTCGAGACTAACTATGTCTGCATTTTTTGCTGAAATACTTTAACTTGTCAAATATTAATTATTATTTTTAATTGATAAACTAACGTTTAAACAAGATTTTTATGCATAGCACAAAGGGTAGATAACAAATATTATAATCAATAATTGTCAGCCTGAAACACTCATCTACATTGAAAAAATCTTCCGAGAAAAGATACTGGCCGCCAACGGGAATTGAACCCGTGACCTTCTGATTGCCGGTCAGCAGCTCTGACCACTGAGCTATGGCGGCTTATCTAATACCCGCCAAATAATTCAATATATACTAGTGTTTCATTCGACAATTACTTATTATTACATTTTTCCAACTGAAAACAACCAACTTTATTTTTGTGAGAGAGGTATTGTTAATACTAAATCTCCCGCTAGGTGGCGTCGAGACTAACTATGTCTGCATTTTTTGCTGAAATACTTTAACTTGTCAAATATTAATTATTATTTTTAATTGATAAACTAACGTTTAAACAAGATTTTTATGCATAGCACAAAGGGTAGATAACAAATATTATAATCAATAATTGTCAGCCTGAAACACTCATCTACATTGAAAAAATCTTCCGAGAAAAGATACTGGCCGCCAACGGGAATTGAACCCGTGACCTTCTGATTGCCGGTCAGCAGCTCTGACCACTGAGCTATGGCGGCTTATCTAATACCCGCCAAATAATTCAATATATACTAGTGTTTCATTCGACAATTACTTATTATTACATTTTTCCAACTGAAAACAACCAACTTTATTTTTGTGAGAGAGGTATTGTTAATACTAAATCTCCCGCTAGGTGGCGTCGAGACTAACTATGTCTGCATTTTTTGCTGAAATACTTTAACTTGTCAAATATTAATTATTATTTTTAATTGATAAACTAACGTTTAAACAAGATTTTTATGCATAGCACAAAGGGTAGATAACAAATATTATAATCAATAATTGTCAGCCTGAAACACTCATCTACATTGAAAAAATCTTCCGAGAAAAGATACTGGCCGCCAACGGGAATTGAACCCGTGACCTTCTGATTGCCGGTCAGCAGCTCTGACCACTGGTTGTTTTCAGTTGGAAAAATGTAATAATAAGTAATTGTCGAATGAAACACTAGTATATATTGAATTATTTGGCGGGTATTAGATAAGCCGCCATAGCTCAGTGGTCAGAGCTGCTGACCGGCAATCAGAAGGTCACGGGTTCAATTCCCGTTGGCGGCCAGTATCTTTTCTCGGAAGATTTTTTCAATGTAGATGAGTGTTTCAGGCTGACAATTATTGATTATAATATTTGTTATCTACCCTTTGTGCTATGCATAAAAATCTTGTTTAAACGTTAGTTTATCAATTAAAAATAATAATTAATATTTGACAAGTTAAAGTATTTCAGCAAAAAATGCAGACATAGTTAGTCTCGACGCCACCTAGCGGGAGATTTAGTATTAACAATACCTCTCTCACAAAAATAAAGTTGGTTGTTTTCAGTTGGAAAAATGTAATAATAAGTAATTGTCGAATGAAACACTAGTATATATTGAATTATTTGGCGGGTATTAGATAAGCCGCCATAGCTCAGTGGTCAGAGCTGCTGACCGGCAATCAGAAGGTCACGGGTTCAATTCCCGTTGGCGGCCAGTATCTTTTCTCGGAAGATTTTTTCAATGTAGATGAGTGTTTCAGGCTGACAATTATTGATTATAATATTTGTTATCTACCCTTTGTGCTATGCATAAAAATCTTGTTTAAACGTTAGTTTATCAATTAAAAATAATAATTAATATTTGACAAGTTAAAGTATTTCAGCAAAAAATGCAGACATAGTTAGTCTCGACGCCACCTAGCGGGAGATTTAGTATTAACAATACCTCTCTCACAAAAATAAAGTTGGTTGTTTTCAGTTGGAAAAATGTAATAATAAGTAATTGTCGAATGAAACACTAGTATATATTGAATTATTTGGCGGGTATTAGATAAGCCGCCATAGCTCAGTGGTCAGAGCTGCTGACCGGCAATCAGAAGGTCACGGGTTCAATTCCCGTTGGCGGCCAGTATCTTTTCTCGGAAGATTTTTTCAATGTAGATGAGTGTTTCAGGCTGACAATTATTGATTATAATATCTTTTATATAGATTATAAGAACATAATATACCTAATGAGCTTACGACAATTAAACAAATAGTTGCATTAACTAAATATGAGACGATGTTATAAAAATATATTTTTAATTACACATTCAAAAACCAGGATAACTTTGAACAAATAAACTTGTTTCGATTCACAAGATCCTCATTACAACAAACATTTCGTCAACTTACAACTAAAATGACTTTTGGACAAAAAAATATGCATTTTTTTCTCTATACTTCCTCTTGTAATAAAACCATTCAAAATGGAAGGAAAGGAAGGAAGGATTAACGCTTATGTTACGTTTTCTTCTGCGTTATAATTTTCCTCTCGTAATATCTTAGCATACTTTCAAAAACTTTACCTAATTCATTCACAAAACCATTTAAAATATAGACTTCAGAACGGGGTACCCCAGTAAGTTCACATTTTTATAGATTTGAATCTGCGACTTTCAGATTCAGGAAATTATAAATATTAAAGGTTTACGCTTGTATTGTATTATCTAAATATAAATGACAGTTTCCAGCTTTTCCTCAATTCCACATCTGTTAATAGATATTATAACAAACAAATCAAAACTTTTAAGAATTTATGGGGCAAAAGCTCAGTTCGTATAAAATTCAAACCCTAGGAACTACGGCTTGGAAAACTTGTACATTGTATTATTGAAAACAACCAACTTTATTTTTGTGAGAGAGGTATTGTTAATACTAAATCTCCCGCTAGGTGGCGTCGAGACTAACTATGTCTGCATTTTTTGCTGAAATACTTTAACTTGTCAAATATTAATTATTATTTTTAATTGATAAACTAACGTTTAAACAAGATTTTTATGCATAGCACAAAGGGTAGATAACAAATATTATAATCAATAATTGTCAGCCTGAAACACTCATCTACATTGAAAAAATCTTCCGAGAAAAGATACTGGCCGCCAACGGGAATTGAACCCGTGACCTTCTGATTGCCGGTCAGCAGCTCTGACCACTGAGCTATGGCGGCTTATCTAATACCCGCCAAATAATTCAATACATACTAGTGTTTCATTCGACAATTACTTATTATTACATTTTTCCAACTGAAAACAACCAACTTTATTTTTGTGAGAGAGGTATTGTTAATACTAAATCTCCCGCTAGGTGGCGTCGAGACTAACTATGTCTGCATTTTTTGCTGAAATACTTTAACTTGTCAAATATTAATTATTATTTTTAATTGATAAACTAACGTTTAAACAAGATTTTTATGCATAGCACAAAGGGTAGATAACAAATATGATAATCAATAATTGTCAGCCTGAAACACTCATCTACATTGAAAAAATCTTCCGAGAAAAGATACTGGCCGCCAACGGGAATTGAACCCGTGACCTTCTGATTGCCGGTCAGCAGCTCTGACCACTGAGCTATGGCGGCTTATCTAATACCCGCCAAATAATTCAATATATACTAGTGTTTCATTCGACAATTACTTATTATTACATTTTTCCAACTGAAAACAACCAGTGGTCAGAGCTGCTGACCGGCAATCAGAAGGTCACGGGTTCAATTCCCGTTGGCGGCCAGTATCTTTTCTCGGAAGATTTTTTCAATGTAGATGAGTGTTTCAGGCTGACAATTATTGATTATAATATTTGTTATCTACCCTTTGTGCTATGCATAAAAATCTTGTTTAAACGTTAGTTTATCAATTAAAAATAATAATTAATATTTGACAAGTTAAAGTATTTCAGCAAAAAATGCAGACATAGTTAGTCTCGACGCCACCTAGCGGGAGATTTAGTATTAACAATACCTCTCTCACAAAAATAAAGTTGGTTGTTTTCAGTTGGAAAAATGTAATAATAAGTAATTGTCGAATGAAACACTAGTATATATTGAATTATTTGGCGGGTATTAGATAAGCCGCCATAGCTCAGTGGTCAGAGCTGCTGACCGGCAATCAGAAGGTCACGGGTTCAATTCCCGTTGGCGGCCAGTATCTTTTCTCGGAAGATTTTTTCAATGTAGATGAGTGTTTCAGGCTGACAATTATTGATTATAATATTTGTTATCTACCCTTTGTGCTATGCATAAAAATCTTGTTTAAACGTTAGTTTATCAATTAAAAATAATAATTAAAATTTGACAAGTTAAAGTATTTCAGCAAAAAATGCAGACATAGTTAGTCTCGACGCCACCTAGCGGGAGATTTAGTATTAACAATACCTCTCTCACAAAAATAAAGTTGGTTGTTTTCAGTTGGAAAAATGTAATAATAAGTAATTGTCGAATGAAACACTAGTATATATTGAATTATTTGGCGGGTATTAGATAAGCCGCCATAGCTCAGTGGTCAGAGCTGCTGACCGGCAATCAGAAGGTCACGGGTTCAATTCCCGTTGGCGGCCAGTATCTTTTCTCGGAAGATTTTTTCAATGTAGATGAGTGTTTCAGGCTGACAATTATTGATTATAATATTTGTTATCTACCCTTTGTGCTATGCATAAAAATCTTGTTTAAACGTTAGTTTATCAATTAAAAATAATAATTAATATTTGACAAGTTAAAGTATTTCAGCAAAAAATGCAGACATAGTTAGTCTCGACGCCACCTAGCGGGAGATTTAGTATTAACAATACCTCTCTCACAAAAATAAAGTTGGTTGTTTTCAGTTGGAAAAATGTAATAATAAGTAATTGTCGAATGAAACACTAGTATATATTGAATTATTTGGCGGGTATTAGATAAGCCGCCATAGCTCAGTGGTCAGAGCTGCTGACCGGCAATCAGAAGGTCACGGGTTCAATTCCCGTTGGCGGCCAGTATCTTTTCTCGGAAGATTTTTTCAATGTAGATGAGTGTTTCAGGCTGACAATTATTGATTATAATATTTGTTATCTACCCTTTGTGCTATGCATAAAAATCTTGTTTAAACGTTAGTTTATCAATTAAAAATAATAATTAATATTTGACAAGTTAAAGTATTTCAGCAAAAAATGCAGACATAGTTAGTCTCGACGCCACCTAGCGGGAGATTTAGTATTAACAATACCTCTCTCACAAAAATAAAGTTGGTTGTTTTCAGTTGGAAAAATGTAATAATAAGTAATTGTCGAATGAAACACTAGTATATATTGAATTATTTGGCGGGTATTAGATAAGCCGCCATAGCTCAGTGGTCATAGCTGCTGACCGGCAATCAGAAGGTCACGGGTTCAATTCCCGTTGGCGGCCAGTATCTTTTCTCGGAAGATTTTTTCAATGTAGATGAGTGTTTCAGGCTGACAATTATTGATTATAATATTTGTTATCTACCCTTTGTGCTATGCATAAAAATCTTGTTTAAACGTTAGTTTATCAATTAAAAATAATAATTAATATTTGACAAGTTAAAGTATTTCAGCAAAAAATGCAGACATAGTTAGTCTCGACGCCACCTAGCGGGAGATTTAGTATTAACAATACCTCTCTCACAAAAATAAAGTTGGTTGTTTTCAGTTGGAAAAATGTAATAATAAGTAATTGTCGAATGAAACACTAGTATATATTGAATTATTTGGCGGGTATTAGATAAGCCGCCATAGCTCAGTGGTCAGAGCTGCTGACCGGCAATCAGAAGGTCACGGGTTCAATTCCCGTTGGCGGCCAGTATCTTTTCTCGGAAGATTTTTTCAATGTAGATGAGTGTTTCAGGCTGACAATTATTGATTATAATATTTGTTATCTACCCTTTGTGCTATGCATAAAAATCTTGTTTAAACGTTAGTTTATCAATTAAAAATAATAATTAATATTTGACAAGTTAAAGTATTTCAGCAAAAAATGCAGACATAGTTAGTCTCGACGCCACCTAGCGGGAGATTTAGTATTAACAATACCTCTCTCACAAAAATAAAGTTGGTTGTTTTCAGTTGGAAAAATGTAATAATAAGTAATTGTCGAATGAAACACTAGTATATATTGAATTATTTGGCGGGTATTAGATAAGCCGCCATAGCTCAGTGGTCAGAGCTGCTGACCGGCAATCAGAAGGTCACGGGTTCAATTCCCGTTAGCGGCCAGTATCTTTTCTCGGAAGATTTTTTCAATGTAGATGAGTGTTTCAGGCTGACAATTATTGATTATAATATTTGTTATCTACCCTTTGTGCTATGCATAAAAATCTTGTTTAAACGTTAGTTTATCAATTAAAAATAATAACTATATAAAAGCCTAGCTGATCGTAAAATCAAATAAAATAAAATCTTCTTGTATGTTAAAGATATTGGATCCCATAAAATAATATAATAAAGATATTGAATCCCATTAGGCATTTGCGAATTTATTAACTTTAGAGTAGAATCACGTAGAGTTTTCATTTTATCAGTGAGAGGTGTAATGACTGCTGTTAGTGAGCTAATGGACCATAAAAGCGAATTAAAGACAAATGCTTGAACCTGGTTTTAATTTACCCAAGTACCGTGAAAGGTTTCCCGCGTTGTTTGGTAAATATTTCATGTAGAGTACGGAATATTCGTCAGGGGGGGCTTTATGGCTCGTGGTGGAAAATGGTGGCACCTGTAGAATCTGTGGATCCCCTCAACCCTCACAATGTAGGAACACCTTGATAAGCCAAACGGCAATTTCGCAAAGTTGTTTATTTGTATTTTTACGGGATTCCGCGCGAGATTTCCAGCTGGTTGAAACCAGTATAACTTTGTCAACAGTATTCTGCGGAAAGTTGTGAAGCTAGAGGATGCTTTAGAAAAGCCGAAGAGATGTGGAAATGAAAGATTGTAGGTTCCAAATTATTTAGATCTGATTATCGATATTGGTTCTACTTAAGGATAAAGAATTGGCTTTGACCTCAAAATTAGCGAATTTTTCGTTAACTAGAGATTATTCCAGATTGTATTATTTAATTGTCCTTAAGCTTAAGATTATCGACTTTTGGTTAGTAAACGGTGATTCCGGTTCTACACAAGGATAAAGAACTATCCTTAAGCTTAATCTAGGTTAATAAGTATTTTTCTTTACTCAGGGATGATGTTTCAAGTTCAACTAAGGGATGATAAATTCTTCTGCTTAAAATTAACGACTTTGTCGTTAACTAGGGGTATTCCGGTTCTACTCAAGGATAAGGAATTAACGACTTTTTCTTTAACTGCAATAATTCCTGTTTTCCTAAATCATATAAGCATCCCTGCCTAAATCTAACTCATAACGGTAACACTAACAGCAACCTTACATTCTTGGCAAATCTTCGCATTTCTTACACAATCATTGTTTTAATATTTATTTTTTCTTCTTCATTATAAGCACCCGCTAAACTGTCAATGCAGTTTTTCAGCAGGTCAATTAAACCACAATACAAAAATTTATATAAATTTCAAGCTACTTAATATTAAAAATTAAAATGGCATCCGATGATCATAATTTTATTACAAAAAATACTAATTAGAAAACACAGCAGTAATAAGACATTTTGTTAATTACAAATTACACCCCCTTGTTTTTAGACGCAAAATATAGTTTTTTTAAACTTTATCCAGCTAGAGGGTTGACGCGTTAGGAGGCACGAGGCTCGATTCACAAATAAAAAGGCTGGCCTATTCCAACGTAGATATAAGTATAAAATATTAGGTCGTTGCAAGTAGGCACTTTCCTGTTTTCAACGTGAAATTAGTTGCTTTTATCCACAAACTTTAATGTTACCTTATTCAATTAAAAAATATATTTAATGGTATCGCTGCCAATGTCGATGTGAACACTATCGGCCTTTCTAATAAACATAGTGTGAATTAAAAAACAATTGATTTCACGTTTATATGAAAACCTTACTAATCAACTTGCCAATTGCCTAAACTGATATTCAACTGCTGTAAAAAGATACACATATTGTTTACGCAGCGGAAGAAGATATTTTACTACGGCTTTCGCGGTCGAGGGGTAAGGCTCTCGATTATCAAACCGGAGGACGCGGGTTCAGATCCCGGCGTGCGTTAGTCAATTTTATTGACGTGGTCGAGCTTTTGCAATCCGAAGGTCGCGGGATCGAATCCCGGCGTGGGCAAATAAATTTTATTTGAATAATTTGTGCTATTTCACAATTAATTCAAATAAAATAATATATGGTATATTTGCGGCACGTTCCAGAGTGGAAGATTCTCTCAGTATCGCCCTGGTGTAAGACCACTATTCAGAATTGAAACGTCACTTGAAATGGCTTTAGCCGTGTTTGGTGACCAGATCTGAGTAGCCACGTACTTCCCTACCTTTATCTTCCCCCATCTCCTTCCCCTACCCACTACCTTCAGTCTCTCACCATACCCGAATTGGGGATGCCAGATTCTCATTGGCTCCAGACGGGAGCAGCTGGGACTCTTGTGAGGTATTTACATAATAAAAGATAAATTTTTGTTATTTCACAATTTTATTAATTTAAAATAATATTTAGGGTATTTGCGGCACATTCCATACGTGGGAGACACAATCGGTATCGACCTGGTATAGAACCACCACTCAAAATTGAAACGTTGCTTGAAATGGATTTAGCGATGTTTGGTGACTAGATCTGAATAGCCAGGTGCTTCCCCACTTTCCTGTTTGCTATTCCTCACCCTCCCCACTTACTTCAGCTTCACAACATACCCCAATTGGGAATGACATAGTCTCACTGGTTACAGGCGGTTGGGAGTAGTTGGGACTCTTGTGCTATTCACACAAAAAATCATGTATTATAAAATAAGGAAGATCGCACACTTGACCTTAAAAACAAGAGGAAGTTTAAATGAAATTTCAAAAACCACCCCCATCGCCTTTTCCAACCCCTTAAAGCAAAATAAATCCCGGGCAACGCTGGGTGCTTCGACTAATTCCAAATAAAACAATAAAATTCCATCTCATAATACCTATGAAACTTCTAAGAAGGAAGGGAGAAAGAAACAATAACAAAAAAACTTGAAGCTCTAAGTATTCGGAATATACTTGAAATTTCTGGAAAAGCTTAGAAGTTTCTAGAACACAGGCACTTTGAGATTCTTCCAATAAATTACTGGAAGATTCCAAAAGCTTGTTTACTCAACAACAGTAACTAACTTCCAATCATGTTATTGCAACCTTGTTATACTAGAAAAAACTCATCTCACGCCTTCGCAAAATAAAAATTTCATAAAAATACGTGTGACGAAAACGTTATGATTAAAAACCGTTACCAAAGAAAAACAACTATGAATTTTATTCACTATCCAAAAACATCAATCTTTCGTTTTGACACTTATTAGAATTTCACACGTTTGCAACAACATTCGCGTGTTTGAAAATTAAAATTTGTCCTTCCATATTACAGCAGAGATGAAGAATCGCCGCCCTTGAAATTTGGCAAAAAAACGTGTAAATGTTTTGAAACCAGCTGTGAAGTAACCATCGATCAATAAATGTTGTAAACCGTACATTATTCACAAACTAAACACAATATTTGTTTCTGAATAATATTTTTTTCTACTGAAAAAAAAAATTTATCCAAAAAAGTTTTCATACTGCCGCGTCGGTGCCATCTAGCGATTCCAGGCAAAACTACTTTTAAAATAATACATCCTAGATCTAAACCATGCTTAAGCAGGCCGAAGTATTCGAAAGGAGAACCTTTTTCTTTTGGCCAAAAGAGGTCCCATGGAGATGGTGGATAACTTGGAATTAATATTATTTCGAAAAAATTACATAAAATCTATTGATGATTATTTATAATAAATTAAAAACGAAAAGTTTTTTTACCTGACAAAATCACAACACAAAATAACGGTCTAAAGCAAAGCTTATACAAGTACAATACTACATAATATTGGGTTATTGTACAGTGGAAATTGTACATGTTATTTACCAGTGGATTTTTTTTTTTTTTTTTAAATTAATATCTTAGGTCTTAGGGCAACTGTGTTGTCCGTTTATTACACAACCGACTATAATACACATAAGAACGGTTGTATAAATTAATTTTAAGCTCTGAAAATATAATATTTTATACCTTCTCGAAACACACCGCAACCGAAATTAAAATGTTGTTTATATTTTTACACGAGCTGCTTAAATATTTAGGTGAAGCGTGTTCAGTTTAAAATAACATAAAACGTAATACTAAGGGGGTGTATCACCATCCTCTTGATAACTTATCCCTAGGATAATATATATTAATTACCATTTATCCATTTTCACAACAAAACAACATAGGTTCATATCCCGAACGTTTACCTCGGACATTATAAATAAATATAACTAACTAACTAACTAACCATCACGCCGTTTCCCCGCAGGGGTAGGCAGAGAGGACGGACCGCCAAACAACTCGGTCTTGGAACACACTCTTTGCCTCACTCACATTCATACATCGTCAAATTTATAAATGAATAATTATTATTCACGCCGATTGTGTGACATTATGAAAATCGGTTTTTAGGCTAGTTTTCTTTTATTTATTAAACCCATACATTTGTCACAAAAATTAAGTTCTTGAGTTCGAAGTTTGGGTTTAAACAAAAAAAAACCGCCTATAAACCTTTTTTCCTTATGCCACACCCATACTATAGTATCTATCCTTCGACCAAGCATACGTCAATGTATCTATCTAATAATATTGTTCTACGGAACATTAAGATGGCCGCAAAGTAAACACGTTTTTTTTTGCTTTTCTGACGACTGAAAAAGTTGTTCCTTTTTGTAATTAATTAAACTGATACGAGTATTGAAATGTTAGCTAAATAAGGAGTTAGAGCAACAAGGCATATTACCCCCAAAAATCATGATAAATCTTATCTAGAGGTCTAGCATGGACGATCGATAAAACCGTTAAATACGATATCGACCACATCTGTCATAATTGGTCAGCTTTAAATATTTGTATAATATGGTTAGTTATGCAAAAGTGAGTGGCTTATTAATGAACGGAGTTCAACTAACGAAGCTCTTAGGATTGAAGAAGAAGAAGAAGACGTACATGTCGTGTACGCAATCGATATACTTAAATAATTAATTCCATTCGATTTTTGAGGTGAGTGGTTTAAAAATGACTAAAGACCTGATTAACTAATTAACTCCCGTTTAGTATCAAAAAGTAATGCCGACGGCCAATGTACATTTAGGTTAGTGTTTCAATTAAAAATTGTAAATTTATTAATATTTTTACGTTTGACATTTTAGGGTGACATTTCAGGGTGTCGATTCATGAAAAATACCATCTGTGTTGCCAGCATCGTGTTTTTATTCGTCAATATCGGTTTGGTTGTCAACGGTAAAACCGTGCTCGGGATATAGATATAAAATCATCGGATGTTACGCCTATCAATCTAATATATTGTAAGGTGATCGATTTACTTCCAAAATAATGCGTATTGGATATTTATCAAAAAATAACCCTAGATACACGAAACAAAACACTCCCATCTCTTTTTAGTTCCCTCTATTTAGAGTATAGCTTACCATGAAATTCACCGCGGCGAGGAAGTAGTTACGCTGATAGAAGCCTTGGAATGCCTTCTTCTAGTAGTGGAAAGAACTTCGTAATTAATTAATAATTTATGTCTTGATTCACATTCTTATTATGTTCATGGATCATTACTAAAAACTACTCTATTATTACCGTTGAAAATTGACATAAAATCAATTCTATCGCTTAACGCTTGGCTGATGGTGGATTTTCTTCGATGTTGAAGGTTGAGTTTTCATTTCACTTTCGCTGAATGCGAACGCTGTGCAGTCTGTGCAGTGTGCACGCACGTCAGTTGTGGCCTGGTCACACCTGAATGCGGGGAACTAATCATACTATGATGCATTGTTACTTTGCATGACAATTGGTCTCAAATTCCTCGGCAGAATTTAAATAACAATACCTATGGTATTGAGCAATTAGGTAATTACTTATTTCTATTGAAAATATTAAGTTTACATTTGAGTACAATACTAATTATGCACACTTGAAACTTTGAAGTACCATTTAATATGTAAAGACAATTATTCATAGTTCGCTTGACTTCGTAAACAAACAACAAACGTCGCACGTCGCATCGCACAAACCTGCAGAGTAGACACATATATATATCTTACCCGTAACAAAGCGAACATTTTTTTTATATTTCTTGGGCTTTAACTGTGTATCATTTTCTAGAATTTTGTTGTGAGGAGTTTTATTTCACACGTAGTAAGGTTCGTTTCTTACTTAATTTTTATTAATTATTATTTATAATTTTTTTTTTATAAATTAATTTTAGTTTAAAAAAAGCACCCTTTAATCACCATTATTGACAATGTTGCCGTGTTATATTGAATCCTCTCACCGTTCTCCCTCTCCCCCAAAATCACCCCTCCCACTATCCCCGCCTAATAAAATCTAATAATTTCTGTACTCTTATTAATTTTAAGATTGCTAGTGAATGACACGGACTTCTAGAAACCGGTAGAACAACAAAAATTAAGTACCAAATGTACATGTGAAATAAAAGTCTTCAACACAAAAAATGTATCGTACTAATTTTGTGATTTGATTTTACGCCAGATGGAGGTCTACCACGATCGATCGATAAAACCCTATGTAAATACAATTTTAAAACTAAAACTTCTAATACACAACCCTTTTGGAATAATGTCAAATTAACTAGCTTATTAATTAACGGAAATGAACTAACGAAGCTTCTAGAATTGAAAGAAATCGTACATCCCATCCATAGACTGAATTCATCTAAGACGTGGTCAATAAAATAGATGTAATAATAAAAATCTGTAACCAATACAATATTATGATATAAAAAAATAAAAATAATTCCATTCGATCTTGGAGAAGCAAAAGTAGTTCATATATATGATTAAAGTCCTCATTAACCACTTAACTCCCCTTTAGTGTCAAAAAGTTATATTAATTAGTATTAAAATTCCAAATTGTGAATTTATTCGTATTTTTAAATGTTCGTAGCGGTTTGCGTTTCATTTTGATCCCTTTTAGACGTAATCACACATGATTGGGTCTTTGAAACATTGAATTCAACGAGATTATTTTTACCCCAAGAAAAACACTTGAGGTAACCGTCCATCATTTGCTTCAAATCCCTCCGAGCCCTTGGAGTGTGTTAGCTCTTTGGAGGCTTGTCAAAGAAAAATCTATCAGGGACTGTACTGTCATCGGCGTAACAATGAATTGGTGTACATGACAAAAAGTCGTTGATGAGCAACAAAAATAAAGTCGGAGAAAGAACCGATCCCTGTGGGACGCCAGCATTTATCGAGTGTGTGGAAGAGGTGAAACCATCGGCTACCGTCTGAATGGACCTCAGCCTAAAAAAAAAAAGCTGGTTGTTAACAGTGCTCGGAATATCGATATAAAAGTCTGAAGTTACGCCTGTCGATCCGATAATGTGAAGACCCCCTGTGCAGACAGATTATAAATTACAAGAAAATTACACAAAAAGTTTTTAAAGCATACAATATCATCAAAGTGATAAAAATAAAATTGTTAAACAATGTTTTTAAACCATTCACGTAAAACAAAATAGAAACTATTGTCAATCTTACTTCATTCTGTGAAATTCATCTTTAAAATTATCCACCCCAAAATATTTCACAGAACCTTTTAAATTGCCAATCGGTTTCACAGCCGTTGGTATTATGAAACCATCTCACCAAAACTGCTATGGGAATACCTACCAGAAATAATTTATTACAGAGATGAAATAATGCAATAAGTATCCTAATTTCAGGCACGTAGTTTATTTCGTAAAGTGGCATAATGGCAAACGGAACATAATGAATTACCATTGTCATGGGAACACTTAAAAGGTGTGAAAACTAACAATTAATATTATTAAATTATGTATAACGTAACACTGTATTATAAATTGTATTATGAATTTCGCAAAGAAATGTTCCGTCGGAACATAATTAGTGTAAATTATTTTTAAGTGGATGGCTTATTATGTTATCAAACAGGGGGATTGGTAATTGATACGAAACTAAAAAGTTATTTAAAAACAGTTTTTTTACAATAACCTCACACAGGAGGCTCTAAGTAAAATATCTTTGGATTCTGTGTGGATGGTCTTTTTAAGGAAAGGAAGAGGAGAAAGTTTTGGGGAAAAAAATTACAGGCAATTAATCTCTTCCAGGCTTAATCCTATGTTTGTGTGTGTTATTGTATTTGTCTCTTTTTAGTGCCGCTTTATCGTTATATCGAGTTTAAAATCACAACGGTAGGTATTAATAATATATTATAAAAAAACTAATATAAAACTTTTTTCCACTTAATCTTATTTGACCGTAACCGATTTCAGCCTGTCAAGTTATATACACAAATATGGGGTAGGGGGCGAGGGGTGGTCTACAATGATTTTATTCGAATAAATGTTTTTTTGACAGGCTGAAACCGGAAACGGTCAAATAAAATTAAGTGGAAAAAAGTTTTATATTCGTATTATTATACTTAATATATTATAATAGAATTCCACCGTGAATTGTCAGTCTCAAAAATAGAGGCATTCAGAAGTTTTCACTTGTAAAAGTTATGAGGGATGGGTAGGAATCTAGGGGTCAGTGTGTTCAGGAGTGACGGACATATATGAATCCAACCCTCCCACTGTGGTGTTTGGTGGTGGTTAGGGAAAGACAATAATACCCGAATAAACACGAGCTTGGTCGGTGGAAGAGTGAGTATTATTTACGACGTCCTCCGTGGCCGAGGGCTAAGGCTCTACTAGCAAATCCGAAAATAGCTGGTTCCAATTTATGGCATGCGCAAGTAAATTTTATCTGATTGAGTTGTGTTATTTTACAATTTTATAGTTTAAAAATAATTTTAGGCATGTTTGCGGCACGTTCCAGAATGAAAGATACTCTTAGTATAGTCCTCGTGTAAGATCACCATTCAGAATTTAAAAGTTGCTTGAAATGTTGAAAAGTTGGGTATTTGGTGGCTAGATGTGATTAGCCAGGTAATTTCTCACCTTCCTCTTTCACATCTCCTTCACCTTACCACTACCTACAGCCTCACATCGCACTCCAATTGGGGATGCCATAGACTCACTGGCCGGTTAACTCTTGTGCGGTATTTGCACAAACAAATATAATCAATTAATAGAACTTATAAAGGTCCACCCGACCTGACTATCGAGAAAATGGTTTCTACCACAGGGGCACGAGTAAATTATTTTATATCGGAAGCAATTTTTATAAATTTGCAAACAATTTATTTACCATCTCCGAATTGTTACAGTATAGACGCGAACACGTGAACCTCAGTAACTGAAATTACAAAAGTAGAGTACCAAACACCCTGTAGAACTTTTTTAATGAGCTAGTTAGTTTAAGAACTTAAGTAAGGTATTGTAAAGTATTGTTGAGAGCCGGCATGCGGCAGGTCAAAGTGCCGGTTATTTGGATAAGTAAGACAAGCAGCTGTTAGAAGTTGGATTAAAAAGTAGCTTATTATGTTAGTGTACTGTACTTATTCGTTCCGGATTTTGTTTTGTTTACGGTGACCCGACAGCTGATCCCCCGAAGTCAGTCAGCCCCCGAAATTATAATTCTTAAAAAATTATAATTTTTTGTAAATTATTTACCAATGTCAAACCTAAAATCGACTTCCAAAATACCTTTAATAGTAAGTTAGTATGGATATCATACTAGTTTATTTACAGTGTCGATTTTTTGTACTTATACGCTGGCATATCTTACTAATATTATAATGCGAAAGTTTGTATGGATGGTTGGATGGTCCTTACTCTTTCACGCAATAAATATCGAATAGAATTTAAAAATTCTTTCACCAATCGAAAGCTACATTATTTGCGAGTAACAAAGGCTATATATATTGGTAAGCTCTGGCGTTATGAATAAGCTGTGGCGTTATGAAATTATGAATCATACGTTTCCTGTCCCTAACAAAATCGAGTTATTGCAAACGTCAAACAAATTGTTACCTTGGAAACAATGTTTTTATTTTTTTAATTTTAGGCTTAAAAAGAGTGCTTTGTTGTGCTTAAAAAGAGTGCATTTTTGGCGTCGTATTTAATATCTACCTATCTCTAAAAATGTTTATTGTCCGAACTAAAAGCATAGCGTTGCTTTAAAGCATAGCGTTTGACGTGGACTGCCATTTTGTTATTTTTTTACGTTACTCTGGATTCAAATATGAATAAAATACTAATAAAGGGAGTAGGTACTTAAAATAAATTTCTATTTCTATAATTTAAATATTTTCTACAATAGAATTTTTATTTGCGAAATGTCATTCTCAAGAATTTTATTTGACTTTTCGTTATTTGTTGTTTGTATTATGTGATTTTTTTTTAAACAGAGATAATTGGAGGAATGGGAAATGACATAGGCTACTTTTTATCACGGAAAAAAATTTCATTACCGTGGGAAAATTCTTTATACAGTAATTTTCCACTAATACCATGCGAGCGAAGCCGCGGGTAAAAGCTAGTACAGTATATGGACAAGTAGTTTTATTCTTGTTGCATTTGAATGAAAATATGTTTAATTTCATAAGAAAAACTTTCTTTTTATAACTTTGTAGAGTTATTCCCATCAGTGAAATATATCATATTAGAATAAGTAAACAATAATAATCTAAACGAAAAAATGAAAGAGAACAAGACACAGAAAAACAGAAAAAAGACAATGGTCGCAACTGGGACTCGAACCCAGACCTCTCCGTCTAACCGGGACGAGCGCGTTAACTAATTTCGCTATTGCCACCTTCTGTCAAACTGTCATATTTGTAAATCTCATATTTAAAAATTTTAGAATTAACATTATTATCAACTAATTATTTTTCTCCATATTACGGGCAACTACCCTTTTCATTGGAAACAATCATTCTAAGAATTGTTTTGTAACCTGGATAGCGTCTCGGATAGATATATCCGAATTTATTATATATCACAGCCTTACTTTATATACCCCTATGAATAGGTAGCCCCACCCATACAAAAAGGCTTCGAATGGTCCACAATGTTCCGGAACATTACACAACATTCTGGAATATTCTACAATGATCTGAGATGTTCCGGGATGTTCTGGAATGTTGCGGAATGCTCTCAAATACTCGCAAATGTTCTGGACTGTTCTAGAAATTTCTATTGGGCGAATATGTCTCCAAAAGGACGCCATTCAGGTAAAAATGGGAACCTTCTCCATGGCCCCCATCCATGAAGTGCGTCCTTTTAAAGACATAAAGACATATTCACCCAATAGAAATTTCTAGAACAGTCCAGAACATCTACCACACCATATAACTAACTCCCTTGATTTGTTTCCGAGGTTTAGTGGAACTTTCTTATGTAATATATATTGATTAATTTACTTTAGATACTCATGTATTTTTTTAATCGAAGTGAAATTAAATGTTAGTAATCGCCGGAAATGGTTTTTAATTAATGATGGTCATGTTCAAAACATTTAAACTTCATTATAAGTGATTTCTAGAGTTTTTTGGATTTTTAAGATAGCTTTCATTTTTAATTGTTTCCGGCAGATGATTGTGCACTTTAACGCTTGGAAAATTGTTTTATCATCAATTTTCATCACACTTAACAATCATCAAGTGTCCGATTCATTCGGTAATTGCGGATCTAAGTAATTTGAACTGTAATCAATTATGCATTGTGAGAAGCAAATATTTCGTGTTTTGAAACGTTATTTCTGTTACTGATTCTATTGAATAATTTTGAATTGATCAATTGGGTTGAAGCATTTCGATTATTACATAAAACCATCGCTGGGATACGGTTATTTATGTCGATTTTGCCCATCACTATTGTTAATGAAAACACAAGAACTCAGACGAGACTAACTAACTTATCAAATAAATGATCAACATTCATCCTTTAGGTGAATCTGTGTTTTGGAAATTAGGCAACTTTATGCCAAAAACATACTAGCATACCACTTCAAACATAGAACATACTAGCATACCACTTCAAACATAGAACATACTAGCATACCACTTCAAACATAGAACATACTAGCATACCACTTCAAACATAGAACATACTAGCATACCACTTCAAACATAGAACATACTAGCATACCACTTCAAACATAGAACATACTAGCATACCACTTCAAACATAGAACTGCTTTTGAAAATGTCCAAACTGCTAGAGATTCTAGGTCAGAACATAATCTCTTACTTATCACTTTCGCTAAGACAACTTATAGTCAAAGAAATTTTAGGCACTCTTAGACAAAGCAGTACAATGCTCTTCCACTATCATTAGACAGAATATAAGATATATCTGTGGAACGTTCCAGAGTGGAAGATACTTTCAGAAACGCCCAAGACCACTACTCAGAATCGAAAAGTTGCTTGAAATGGCCTTAGCAGTGTTTGGTGACCATCTCTGTTATGTGTATTCTGCCAATATAATGTAGTTATGCAATAGCCAGTTACTTCCACACTTTCCTTATCCCTACCTTCTTCCCCTCTCCACTTTCCTTCAAGCTCACAACATACCCCAATTGTGGATGCCACAGTATCACTGGCTCCAGACGGGAGCAGTTGGGACTCTTGTGAGGTATTCATAATTTAAAAAAAAAGATATCAAGTCTTTGATCATCAGCCAAAACAATTCTCACATCATAGATTTCATCAAAACCAATTTATAAGCATGCACTTTCTATGGTACGATGCTGACTGCCTTTTATTATATGTTGTTATTTGGATTTTTTTTTATATATATAATGCGCCTGTTATTAAAACAGGAATTCCTAGTGAGGCATAGCATATCATCAATTGTAATAGAATTAATAAAGATGAATAAATAAAAACATAAAAAAAATAATTTAAAAAAGATGTAAACATAAACATAACCCAAAACATTCATAAATATCATTCACATAATGTCTTATGAAGTTTAAAGACATTGCATATGATGAATAACGTAACAATTTAATGGTGTTATGAAAAGGTCTCGTAGATTAATTCACACACGGTTCCATGTTTCATGCTCATTCTGTGATTTATTTTTTTGCTTGAGTCGCTATTGAGGTTTATGAGTTGCATCACGTTAAAGGTGGATAAAGAGGCGTATTAAAAATTCCGCAGACCAAGGGCTAATTTTACAGGCAACAGCAGACCATCGCGATAATATTTTACGTGATATTTCAAATTCGGTTCCGAAATTGTATTTTTTGATTTGTGGATAATTTAGTCTATGGGCCGGTAGCCGGTAGGATATTTCAGCAAACACGTTTAAGATTTTTTTTTAAATAACGCTGTTTTCGTCATTTCCATTATGAGTTATGGCGCTTTTACATATTAAAAACAACAGCGTGGCGGGCCGGGTTGGGAGGGACTGGTTGAGGAAGATCTTTTGACCTCTCCAGCAGGACTCTCTCAGAATATTGCCTTGCATCGCAGTGGAAAGGATCGATTCATTCGTTTGTCACTCCTGGACACACTGACCCTCAAATTCCTACCCACAACTCATATCTTTTACCTTCCCAGAATTTCCTCTCCTTACTTCCCCTAAAAACGACCCTCCAAACAGCATACCCAAAGATGAAATAGGCCCTGAGTGAACTATTTTCTTTGGTGCCTCCTGTGTGGAGCTAATGTAAAAAAAAACTTTTTTTGCAACTTTTAATGATTTTTCGTATATTTTAAAATTATATTCTGCTTATTTGGAAATGGCCCCTATGTCTTGCATATAATTTTATATTATATAAGTTTATATATAAGTTTTTTTAAATCTAATAACCCTCATGCTGTGAGCTTTGGCGCTATGAAGTTAGATAGTTTTTTTTTTTTAATTTTATACTTGTCAGTCTATAATAAAATTACAATAAAAAAGACTATACCTATCGGAAGACGCAACACTAATAAATGTTTATTTAGTTTTCACAAATTTTCCAAAAATCCTTAAAACTATTATTTATTATTTCTATAAAAAAACTATTTAAGTGTTCCACGAAACATAACCTAACATACGAAATAACATTATTAATTTTTATGTTCAAGCCAAAGTTTGAGGAAACCCAATACGCCGTTTTTTTGTCGCGACACTGGGACTAGGTACATTAACTTACCAGTAAATGTAAGCATGGCAACACTCATTAAGTCTTCAAGAAATATTTGCGCGAACGACGAACTAGTCGTCAGCCTAATTCTGACACCATTTGCAAAGGGCAGCGACATATTACATTTATAATAACAGCAAAATGTTGCAAAAATTACTAATCTTATTACGTTTAGTTTAAATAATATATTATGAACTGTCTTACTCTTTCAACATATACATAAGAAAAGATTACATTTCGTTGCTCTGAACTCCACATCAGGTCGAATGATTTATTCAGTATATTACATTGTAAATCTAAGTAGGTACGCGCTATTCATTAATGGGAAAACACGCCAAAAGCGCACCCAACATATATACATGGCTGATATTTGATACAGGAGAACGGGTAGCTTCTACGACTCGTTCTTTAGTTAAAACCCCCGAAAAAGGGCGTAAATAAATAAATAAACAGCTTGGTCTCTTTGTGTCCTCCCTCCTACAACATATTCACCTCTTTCCTTTAAAATGACTATTCCTTCGATCAATGCGTTAATGGACCATCCACAATCCACATAGCATCTGCAAAATGACTTAGGCCCTGATAGGCCCTTAGGAGAGAAATAATTTTCCTCAGGAACTCCTGTGGGCAGTTAATGTAAAAAATCTAAAACGTGTTCAACATCCTACGAGATGTAACATTTTCAACTGTACTTTGGAAACAAATAAAAAAAACTGACTGAATTTATTTCTTGATACAAAAATTACTGATACTAATTTTTCTGTTTTAACCGTTTTTTATTGCATTAATTTTCTTTTGTTTTTGTTTAAATTGTAGTATATACATAAACATAGATCAAATAACGTGCATCGTAGTTTGCTCACCATTCTTTGATCGGCTGGTCAATTAATTGGAATGTCAATGATTTTTTCGGATGGGTGTCTCTATTAAAAAAGGAAAGATTTTTAATGATAAACATTGTAAGTATGCAATAAAACATTGGCATTATTAATTTGTAGCGTATATACTCCTCGTGACTACTTATCTCATATTTTTGAAACAACGATCACAATAAATTTTATAAAGATGACGTTATTGCAGTAGATAGATATTACATACAATCGTATTTATCAGGTTTTATAGTCCAGCAGTAACGAAGTAAACCTTTAAAATGTTGATTCAAAAGTCATGGTCATCATCGAAGGCAAAGTAGTAATACCACTACATTCTTTTCCCCGGGTTATCTTCAACATGAGATAAAAGTTCTCACATTATAAATTATAAAAGACCTTGCAGCGAAGTGTAAAAAGTACCCAATAATTATATTTAATCGGTAACATAAATATTTATGGACTGATTTGATTGATTTTTTCTAATTTTATTTTATGTATGATAGAGAGAGGGGGGGAAAGACAAGCGTATGCGCGGACGGCAGATTGTTAGTGGCGATTGTCAGTGTGTTTGACGTATCAATCAAACAGTATTAATAGCCTAGCGACTTTACGGTTGAAATTTAAGAATCCTGCTAAGAATACAACTCTGACCCTGCGCCTTACGCAAAACCGTTTTCGTACGTGGAGTTTGTATACAAATCTACATTTGTAATAGAACCGAATTAAAGCAATGCCATGCGTTAGGAGCATCGGCTATTGGATTGGATTTTTAATTTGGTGAATCTGACTGAGAGACTGACGATAATAAGATTTTTATTGTAACTGGTAGTTGTGAATCATAATACCACGCGTCTATAATATTATATATGACGTCATTGCTTGTCGCGGCTACTTTGTCCCGGTGACTAGCTGTCACTGGGTCCCAGTGGATCCGAGGAACCGGTCATTTATGGAACCAGTTTTTATCGGATTTATAAAATGATCACCAACCCTAAAACTGGGCGAAGCAGAACCAAAAGCCGCCCGCAGGGCCTAGCAGCAAAAACCTGTGGAGCAACTTTTAACTTCTAGTTGTTTTGATTTCTGCCCGTGAAAATTTAAAAAAAAAAGTTAACGCTAATAAATTGTTAATCATAAAAGTGGACAAGAAAGACAAATCGAAAGAAAATCCCATGGGCTGAGTAATGAAATACCTACTACTGAAGAACTACTTTCCTTGATAGGATAATTTAAAAAGTTGATTATTTGAACGGAAGAGAGGTGCTGTCGATCTTTCGCAAATGTGAAGGGAGTTTGTTCCAAGCAGTTGGGCCTGCCACTGCAAAAGTCTGGTCTCCGAAATTTGTATTGGGATTACGCATAGCTACTGAGAATCTACCTATGGCTGTTGAAGATGCTGATCGAAGGGTTGCTTGCCTAGTATTGACATCGTTTGGAATGCACAGTTCCGACAGGTAGGATGGCACCATGCCAAATATTGCTTTAAAAACCACCCAGCAGAGTTTGAATTGGATTCTGTCAGGACACTTAAGGCAATGCGCGCCGAATGTCAGCATTGCTGAAGTCTGTCAGTACATATTTTGAAACCCAAAATCAAATGAAAATCTAGTGCCTAAATGCCGTTCGGATCTGAAATAAAGTGCATTTTAATGACAATACAAATTTTGGTTTGTGCTACTGAGCACTTGGTAAATAGGGATTCAATAAAAGCAATTATTTATTCTAATGATGCAATCCACTTTGCCTATTAGGCCCCAACAATAAAAAACCCTAACAATACTATATTCGGTAGGCGGAACGTAACTTTGCTATAAATCGAAGTGAAAAAAAATGTTTCGGAAGCCGATACAGTTTATTGAAACACGAAATCGAGAGCGGATTGTTCGCCAAGTTGTTTATTGTCTGAATTCCGGATCTGGGTCAAAGTAGACCGAAGGTAAAACGGCCTAAGCGAACGGTTTCCTTTAATTGTTTTGTGGTTCGGCACAAATATTAATGTGACGGAACTAATAAGATGAAAGACCTTCAATTGTGTTGTTTTGATATAAAGTTATCTACGAAAGTGAAAGATGGAGGCAAGAAAAACTGAACGATATACATAATTAGGTTAGGTTAGGTTAGGTTAATAGTTTCTTTGAGGGAATTAGTTTCTGTGGGGATGATGTGTAGAGTATTTTGAGGAGACTGAGTATTGAACTTGGGTACCTACATATAGGCCGACAAATCGTTTCACAGGCGAGCTGTTGAATGAGTCGTAGAAAAAGCCCGTTCTCATGTGACAAATGTCAACCGTGTACCAATTTGGGTGCGCATTTGGCATATTTCTCGATTATGCAATGATGCCGATGGGAACAATAATGATTTTAATGTTCCTTGGTACATCTTCCATTGAAATACACGTAGAACATGGACAGCACCACTCGACGCCTATGCTTTACAGATTGCAGTCCGTTTATTAAGATAGCGGAATTTATCAAACGGACCACCCATTTCGGCATAGAGTTATCGTTTTTTTTAGTACTTTTGCTTCAGATCAGAGATGGTTGCCAAATTCAACACTGTGCTACACTTGCGATTTGTACAGGGTCAGCAGTTGTGTAGGTGCTATCAACATATCTGAGTTCTGTTTGTTACATTGATTTTGATTTCATGTATGATTCTCGGGTTTATAAAAATGTATCTTGTAAAGTAACTTCAGCACTTACATAAACGTACAAGGAATGCTGTGAGTTCAGCTCACAAGATATTCAATTTTAATTGAAAAAAGCCGCAGAGCAGCTATAAAATTTAACCACAAGTTGTATAACGTAGAGTGGATTGCATTCAATTTTTGTTGTTTTTCTCACTAGCAGACAAGTGGTTGTCTTCTGTCACACGCAAAAGGTCAAAACATGGTGGAGAAAGCACTCTTGTAATTCTGTCTTCTTTAACACGATAAATGGAGAGTTCCCGACACTCTAATTATTGAAGAAAACTGCAAACCGATTACCATGTTAACAATCTGTCGAAGATGTTCGACATTGTGTGTTTTCTCCATGTTCATCGCTTACACTGTTTACATGGCTTGAGATTTCCTGATCTGATGAAAGCAAGTATCTGCAATTTACTAGTAGGTATATCTATCTAATTCAATCATTGGCAATCGGCCTTTCAAAATCTATTAAAAAGAGCTTCTAGCTGTCACCGACTTCAATCATACGTACTGGCATGGCCGGACAAAACTGTCTTTTATGTAGTTTGCCGGGTTACGAATAAAAATATTTTAAAACATCCTACTTTTGCTTCAGTAAGCGTAAAATATTGTTTGTATCATGATGGAGGACTTATCCAGACGAGGAATGGAACTAACGATGCCTGGGTGGGACCCAAACGCGATGCCAACTCAGCTACTGAACGGTCAAAGCAATAATAGTACCTACATAATATATTTTCATAGAACATCGAAGACATAAATGATAATTAAAACATTGGTTAAAGCATCTATTCTATTTTTCTATCTATTCTTATTAGACGAATAAAATATCTTGAACTTGTCTCAATAACTGTACCAACATATTGGTAGAAGGTGTTCAAATTAAAGGGTGAATTTGTATATATCTTCAGAGGGATAATTGTAAATTTTATTTTGCACTTTCAGAATTTTGTCACTACTTTAAAGAGTTTTGGTAATTGACAAGCATTTCGGTGACAACTTTACCGTCTTCAGAACAATCAAAATCTATTTTACGAATAACATAACCACATATTCATTATTTTTAAGGTTTTCTACAGAAATCACTTTGTCTTAAACCAATCGACTTTGAGCACATGTAGGGTTATTTTATTGATTGAAGAAGAAGATAATACCGATAAATCTAAACGATACGTGAAACAGAACAAAACAGAAAAATAAAAATTTAACGGTCGAACTGGGACTCGAGCCCAGGATCTTTTGTCTAATCAAGATACAGCGCCTAAACCTACTAATATAAATTCTTTGTAATCATTCAAAAAGATAGCTGCCAAAAATACAGGAAAAAGTTAGTTGATGATAATATTTTTAACTAAATTTGACGGATTGACAAAATTATAAGAAAAATATATGGGTCCCAATGGCCGAACTGTGAGTTCCAGTTGCGAGCATTACATTTTTAATGATGTGAAAACTTCTTTAGCACCGTTGTGATTTGAAATTCTATGAAACGAAAAAACGACACTAAAAAGAGACAAAACACATACATCTATAGGATTTAGTCTGCGAGAGAATGAGGTAGTATAATTAGTCCCTTCTTTGTGCGGTGCTTCGTAGTCCACTCTTGTCTACTTTAGTTTTCTGAAAGTTTCACTCCTACCGCATGTGAACTGCACACGTGTATTTTATTTTGTTGCGTCTTGTTATATTTCACGTTTCATTCAGATTTATTAGTAATAATAGTAGTAACACGTTGATGGGTATAACCTTAAAAACATATTTAAAAGTTTTCCAATTTTTTTTTTTTGTTATTTGGTTTGTACCTACGTACATAGTTGTAATTATGTTTTATTTAATATATTTCAGTCATTATGAACTATTTTTTTTTAAAATAACGCAAAAAAGAGAAAAAAAGTCTCCGGCCGCATTCGCAGATGATCTATAATATCGCTGGCCTCGACAAAAGATCAACAAACTTGTGAAATTTGGTAAAAGTTCATGTTAAAATAGAATGTTTACCAAAAACAACTAAAAAACCTAAAAATCCGACGTTCACCTCATTAAAAAAAATAATATGTTAATAGCTCAATTAAAAATAAAAACTTTATTTAACAAACGATATTTTTTACTTGGTCACCTAACTAGTTAAACAAGGTCAGTCATTGAAAAAGTAACTGGCTCCATAGGTTAATCAACCGGTTTTTGAAAGCGGTGCACCTTTACTGGGCTGCAGTTTAATGACTTTACGAGTCTGATTTGTACTGACAAATTCATCATCTTTATTTTTTTTCCTTGATAAATCACGGGATATTATTATTATTACTAGACAAACTAAAATAATTAAAATTTAAACTAATATATTTTAATTCACTATATAATATTAGTATTTGTTATGTGAATACAAGTGTCCCAATCGCCTTAAGTCAGTAAGACTATGTGGCATCGTCCAATTGTGAGGTTGACGGTAAGTGGGGAGGGAAGGATGTGGGTAGAGGAACGCAGGAAAGTACTTGGCTATTCAGATCTGGTCACCAAACACGGCTAAAGCCATTTAAGCAATCTTTCAATTCTGAATAGCGTTCTTATATAAGGGCGATAGCAAGAGTATCTTTCTCCGGATCGCTAGCTGAGAGCCTTAATTCTGGACCGCGAAGGCCATCAAAAGCTGTAAAAGATTACAAAGTAAATTTATATAAAGATATTTCAAATATGTAGCAAAAATATTCTACTTGTAAATTATTTGACACTTAGGTTGGTATTATCTACCCAAGAATCTGATCTAATTATGAATTTAATTATAATTATTATTCTATCAAAATAAAACTGTTTTACTCAAAAGTAATTAAAATACTAATTTCGGTTGTCGGTGCGTAGGTAGGTGATGTAAACACATTACTGCGTAATACGTAAAATTTTTCAAGTTCAATGAACTTTAACTTTCAAAATTGGACCTGATATAATATAAATCATATCAAACAAGGGACAAAGACGGTAACAATATTATTTTATTAGTTTAATAATTCTTTGAAATGTGTATTTTTTGTTTAAAAATTTGTCAGATGCTAAAAACGTCGTAATTATTCAAGTTTAATAAAATTCAAAAGGAAAATTGCTTCTTGTGGGTAGCAAATATTTTTTATAAGGCTTTCAGCTTAACAAATTCAATAGTTTCAACTTCCCGCGTTTTTTTTTTTTTAAAGTGTGTTTATTCAGTTTTATTTTACAATATTTTATCTTACGAATCTTACGAAACTGATCAATCAGTTTGATTGTAAGAAATCTCAAATTTTTCTAATTAATTAATGCCATATACTTAGATAGTAAATACTAAAATATAGTGCTTAATATTAAAATATTTTATGCCTTTTTGTTCTATCACCGTATACATTTTGAGATTTATTAATAATAAACATTTGTGCTTCTCTATGCCTAGTAGGGTAGTTGTTAACTTTTTTTTGCCTGATATCAATTTTAAGAAACGGATTTGTAATTGTTCTATTTTATTTAATTCGTTTGGTACGTTAATCCGTAACTATTTATACCGTGTCCTATAATTATTGATTCTGCTAATGCGTTGTACATACAGTATAATATATTTTTACTAACAAAGTTTTTTAGGTGGTAAAATTTTTCTAATATGGATCTTAATCTATTACATACATTTTCAATATGATTTGACCCGTTAAAATTGACATCTATTGTAAGACCAAGGAATGTGTATTTGTACATTTTTTCTACTTTTTTGCACGGATCCGTATGATGAATTGACACAACAAAACTTTAATCTAAATATTAACAGGACATGAAATAATATTTAACAATTATCATAAACAAAATATACTCTGTACTTGTATAAACCGGAACTAATTAAAAATAAAAAAAACTGGTTCTTTTGAGGAACCCACAAAGTCAATATAAAAACTACAACGTGATTGGCGGCCACTCACGCAAAACCAATAATAATTATGACTCTCTGATAAAATCAGATTGAGATAAGTTAAATATCACGAACCTATTTTAATATGACAGCATTCTGCAGAAGTCAAACCGGTGACCTTGGAATTAGAAGGCAAGTCATTTAAATAACTTATCAGGCACTGTGTCACCAAGGCTATCAAGACTATAAAATACAACTTATCTGTTGCACTTTGCGCTAGTACCTACGTTCAGCACTTATTTTAAAATACAGATTACACGACCAATATGCATTTTTTTCTTAATTTAACTCTAAGCAGGAGGTTCTGAGGAAAATAATTTTCATTTGGGCCTATGTAATCTTAAGGGTTGTTAAAGAAAGGAGGCGAACTTCTGGAAAAGCAAAAAGGTATGAGGAGTAGGAATTTGGGGGTCAGTGTGTCCAGGAGTGACGGTCGTATGAATCCTTCATTTGGGAAGCGAAAATTGGTACCGCCGCCCCGGAAACTATTTACTGGATAACCAGCACCTCTACCGTAGGTCACCCCAAGTGGTTCGCTACGTTTGGTGACTTAGCAGAGATGCCCGGGTTTATAGGGTGAGGTTTGTCTGGATCTGGCGGCGAATGACCGAGACACACTGAAACCTAGATTCCTACCCACCACTCTTACATTTTTCCTTCCCAGAACTACATCGCCTTCGTTTCCTTGAAATGACCCTCCACACAGCATCTCCAAAGATGACATAGGCCCCAAGGGAAATTATTGTTCTTAGGGCCTCCTGCATGAGTTAATGTAAAAAAATCCTACAACTGCGGTTCAAGGCGATGGGTCGAGTGAGTCCGGCTGAAGAGGTCAAAAGGCCTCCTTCAAAGAATCTCTCTCGATCCGGCATGCCATGCTGCAGGTGGGCACATGCATTCGCCGTTAAGACCCGGAAAAACCTCATCCCATGAATCCGGGCACCCCTGCCGAGTCACCAAACGTAGCGAAACACCTCCAAATCTCAAACACCTCCAAAAACAAAATTCAAAAGAGAATTTCAACTTTGAACAAAACTAAATTTATAACTAATTCTAAAATTATATTTTTTTAATATTCATACCTCCGTGAGTTGTTCAATTCTCGAAATTATTATAGAAAAGGTAAAAGCTTTATCAAACAACAGTTTTTTTTTTATATTTAGTTTCGTTAAAGAGACTTTGAAATCATTTGAACTATGGGATTCTACGTTCGTAGTTTTCAGCTATATGTAAGTATAGTTTTATTACAAACCATAATTAGAAATCATGAATTTTAAAATGTTTTATTTGAACTTACCGTCGAGATCCACTATCGGCCAATTTTCATTGAGAAAGTGTAATTTGCTGCGAAAGAGTGAGTTGCTTACCTGAAACAAAATAAAAAAAATACAATTATTAAAGTTGAAAACATTATTTACCTTAAATATTTTGGTTTTAATGCAATACGGTGAACAAAATCAAATGTAGATAATGATCATAAATATTTTTGAGTTTTATTTATTGTCATTGTAAAACAAGATATCTTCAATAATGTACACTATCGAACGGTAGGTAGGTCTATTCAAAATAAATAAAGAAAAGCTAAAATTTTTAAGATGCATTTTAGTACCCAATACAGACCCTATCAAAAATCAAAAGGTATTATTATTTGTTTTGAAAATGCAGTAATTCTGAATGGTACATCATAATTTCACTATCCCCTAAGAAATCGAAGCGTTCTGATTTGTAATTGTTTTAAAATAGAACATTTCTATTCTTGAAATTTTTAATTATTCATGGTTGAGTTCCACTGTAATACGACTTTTTTACGTACTAAAACATTTTTATAACTTTTTTCCAAATTTTGGTTAATGACCGGACCGGTTCACCCTTTGGCGGGCATTTTCTGGTGTACTGGTAGGTACAATTTGAACTAAATCTATGACATACTCATACATAATATGTCCGCCAAAAGATGAAAGTGTTTTTTACTCCATAAAAAGGTAACTTTAAAATTAGAATAGCCTGGTTACTTCCAGGTAATTGCCAACCTTCCTGTATTAATCTCCTTCACTACTAATCCTTCACTTGCCATTCGCTCATTTGGAATAAACATCCCTCAGCTCTTACTAATATCAATTACTTGGTTGAATTCAAACGGGCTCTAAAAACAAACTCATTTAAAAAATCATATCATGAACTTTAACGCCTTTTTTTACTCTAATAAGTTATGTTCTCAAGTTACCGGTAATTGTTTGGTTTCGGTTTCCTACTTACTGTACTTTTATGTTTAATGTCTTCTTGTAATGTTTCTTATTTCTGAATGTAAAGTGCCTCCAGTTTTATATTAGATTTTAGTTTTAAAGTTCTTGTTTTAAACTGTGCTATAATATCACCGTTATCAACAAATTTACATCGTTACATCGAAATTACCATGTTCCTATTCTAAATCACTTTCAACTTATTCTGAATTAATTTCTGCCTAGCCTTTAACACGTAGGTGACTACAAGTCTAGACGTATATTAAATGTCCGCACATAAATTTTCAGTGTTCATTCACTCGCTATATACTACACGTCAGTTTACATCTACTTCCATTCCACCTAATTATATTATTGACAGTCTAGTTCAGAAACAGCTTTCTATTCGTTGGCCATTTATGTGCGGACGTTCCGACGTTTGATTGATATACGAATAAATACTGAACACATCAGTCCAACACATTGCAGGCTCCATTGAAACTTGAATAATACCTCTCTGATGGGAGGCTGCATTAGTGTTATATTCAAGATGAGCAAAGCCATTTATTAAAAGTGTTTATTGCAAGTGACTTAATTGAATTAGTGCATCGTTAGTAGTTTATGCAGCTACATGATGCTGCAGTTTGCAAGCTATGAACGTGAATAAATGCATTGTGCATTTAAAGGAAAATATATATTTTTTTAAATTTATTTTTTCATTGACACTTTTGATTTTGTATATTCGCTATACTTTCGTGTAGGAGTGATGAAATGCTATTTTTATGACTTGTCCCTGGTTACCGAATTAGCCAAATTATGACACAAATAATAATGAATAGTTTATTTCGCAAGCCTACAGAAATATATTGTTTTTTTTCGTTGGAGAAAGTTTTAATAGCCATGTCTTTATTTCATTTCTTTCTTTTTTCAGAAAAGAAACAAACAGTGGGCGTATAAAAGCAAAAACAGTAAGCTTATAATAAAAAAAATTGTCTACACTGTTTGATCAAAAAGTGAGGCAATACGGATTAAACAATCAAAGAAGCTTTTTTTCTCCAGGTTCCAGGAATTGGCTACTTTATCATACAACAGAACTGTAGGAAAGGTAGGCAAATTTAACACTACTTTAGAAAGTAAACCATATTTTTCTACATATATGTAACATGTAGAAAATAGCACAAAGAAAACAGATGCGCAGGGAAATGATTTAATAAGCTTGTCCAGGAAGTAAAATTAGACATCAATCGATGTTATTGAGCTGGTTCTAGCTTGACTATGTGCGTGGTGCGTGGTGCGTGCAAGGGAAGATGTTAAAGTGCTGTATATGAATGTTGCACCGGAACCCACAAGTGTTCAATGTAGTGATTATCCTATCATTCCAACCAACCGCATGTTCTAAACCTGTACAGGAATTTCTACCGCTTAATCCAACTGTAAAAATCGTCTCGTCTTGTCAATATGTCGTACCTGGGGGATTTGATGTCAGTCTTCTGGCTCGTCTCTGACAAAAGATTTTTGACTGAGCGAAGCGAAATCCTGTTTTAACCTCAGTAATTTCACCTGTCTGTACATTTTTTTGATAAGTTCCTGTTCCGTTTCAAGGTGGTGGCTTTGTTGGATAGGTACTACCTTTTTATCCCGCCAGGGTTCGCATGATCATGGGTCAATTAAAGTGGTTTTCTATGTTTGGTGCTTAACAGGGGTGCCCAGATTCATGGGGCGAGGTTTGCGTAAGTCTTGGGATGCGTCTGCCCACCTACTTCTTGGCGGATTGGATTGGGAGAGATTGGTTGAGGGAGACCTTTTGAACTCTCCAGTCGAACTCTCTCGATTCATCGCCTTAAAGCATCGCAGTACAAGGGATTTTTTTACATTAGATCCACACAGTCCTGAGGCAAATAATATAATAATAATGTCAGCTTAGGGGATGCTGTGTGGCGTCTTTTTTATCGATAGGAAGGAGTTGAAGTTCTGGAAAGGAAAAAAGTTTTAGGGGTGGGTAGGATTCTGGAGGTCAGTCGCCACTTGGGGTGACTAATGGCAGAGGTATTGGTTATCCAATAAATCGTTATGGCGATACCCTTACACGCCTCCCAAATCCAATAGATTAATATGTCTGTCACTGCTTCACACACTGGCCCCCAGATTCCTTTCAGAATTTCTCCCCCATTTCCTAAAAAATGACCTCCACACAACATTCCAAAACATAACATATGTTTTGGAATGTCCTGAGAAAATTATTTTGCTTCTGTGTAGAGCTATTGTAACATAAATAATACGTCCTACTGTTACTGAAACTAATACGAAAGCTAGATGCTACACAATAAATCTAAAATCATTTAAAGAAATATATACCGATTCTAACCGTTTGTCTCCTGCCTGGGACTGACAGTTTACTCCACTCTCGAAATATGTGGATGTGGAAAGATGTGGAATATTCAACATTTTAATTTAATTGCCGCATAAAATATTTACCGAAAAATCCCCAATAACACTAATCAAAATGACGATACAAAAAGTAATCCAAGCAAAACATTATTAGTAAGCAATATTTTATTTTTGAAGACATTCGACAACAGGTTTCCAGATATTTAAAACGTTGTACAAAAGGTTTCCGCAAGCCATTGAAAGCTTACGAATGACAAAGTCGCCTTAATTTGTTTTCACTCTATAGAATATTAAACCATGAGTGGTCATTTCTTAGAAGAAAACAAATAAGTATTTAAAGAGAAAATGTGGAAAGCGTGAGATATAGTCCCACGCCTGTTAGAATAATAAATTGATCCAGTAATGCCACTGTAAAGATGTATATTCTTTACAATAAGAAAATAATACTTTTGTATTCAAATTTCTATTTCTTATCTTAAATGTTATTGAGTCATTGTTATTTTTTCATATTGAAATTACGTGGACAATTGTTATGCGTGTTTAGAAAATTGAATAGGTTATTCAGTATTTATTAATTAGACCCAAACGTTAATTAAACTAACTAACTAAATTACCATTACGCAAGTAACATCTTTTTTATTATTTAAGAGCAGAGTCGTGAGATATCACGGGATATTATGATTATTGTGGGATTTGTGATTGATTATTATTATTTTTATTTTAGCTCCACTCAGAAGGCCCTGAGGAAAACCATTTATTTAGTCATATTCGGGGATGCTTTGTGGAGGTTCTTTTTAGAAAAGGAAGGGGAGGAAGTTCTGGGAAGGAAAAGAGGTGTGTGGGGTGAGTAGGAATCTGGGGGTCAGTGCGTCCAGGAGTAACTGACGTATGAATCCAACCCTCGAACTACGGTATAATGCAATGCTCCTAGAGAGTCCTGCTGGAGAGGTCAAATAGGCTCCCCCAACTAGTCTCTCTAGATCTGGCCAGCCACGCAGTTGGTAAGCAGATGCATCCTGTGCCAAGAACCGGACAAACTTCACCCCATGAACCCGGGACCCCCGGCAAAGTTTCTAAGCGTCGATAACCACTTGTAGTTGGTTATTCAATAATTGGTTCCCGAGGCGGCGGTGCCCATACACGCCTGCCAAATTGATTATATTTATAGAAAAAAAATATTTACCTCAGTTAACTTTTAAAAATTACGACATCTCTGAAAAATGTTTGTCCCCACAGTGATGTCTAATTTTGAAAATAGTATTTAAATTCAAAGCAACTTTCTTGGATCCCAAGAATTTAATGCTGCATATTCCTGGGAAGTATCCGACATCGTTTGTTCTTCTACTCGCCCGTCATAAATAATAATAATATTCTGCTGACAATAAATTATTTCGCTGTCCATCCGCTCTAGTTGTCTAAATCAATCTAGTCCTCCCCTTCTTGAACTTAATCATCGACCTTGTTAATTATTATGTATATATTATACATACCGCATCATTCTTCACATGTAGGAACATCTCAGAGACCCTATACAAATGAACAATAAATAACATCAAGCAAGCATGTTATACCCATGTTAGTACAAACATTCCACTTAGCAGTACCGATTCAAGCGGCATTCGGCCTTGCTACCTTCATCACCGCCCAACATCAGGAGTATACCGTTAGACGTGAACTACAGCCAAGTTAGAGCCAAGAGTCAACAGAACAGCTGGTGTTAGTAGCGGTAAACTGCATAAGGCTCTAACGCTGACTATTTCTTTGGGTGCGCCTTTAATAGGTTGCGTGGGTGGCGAAGAGTCGGCAGATTAAAGCGTGTAATGAGGTGCCACTCTTGGCTTTCGACTCCAATTGTGATGAACCCTACCTAGCTGATTTACTTTTCTAAGCTTCTACCTCGTAGTTTAAATCTCGTAGCTCCTGTCTCGTAGCCACGCTCATAATTCTACCCTTATGTCCTACTGATCACACCACTAGGTATGATGGCCTGACTCAACCCTCCTTTCGGTTTATTTCAACCTCAGGCTCGTGATTTCTAAACCCCTATACCTTATAATCTAGCTAAACCTACCCTATCTTCTTAAATCCCTGCGATTTTCTCACAGTAATCAAGATTTAAGATTTTTGTTCACATTATTTCTATAATCTGCGTTGTGTAATTTTTTTTGTTTTAGATTTTACATCTGTTTGCATACTTAATATGCACACATATGTAGAGAAGATAATGTATTACGTGTGGTAACCCATAGATTCTTTTAGAGAAAGGGTGAGAATTTTCCGATCAATTTATTTATTATTATTTTAGAATATTTAACCGAGTTTGATAAACTACCCCCGCCCTAAACCTTGTGTCTATTTGATTTCCATAGGAATTTAGTGTGTTTATTTAATTCTTCCTATCACCGCTGATACATCGATAACATAAACAACAGTTAATAAATTAAACATTTCAAGAAAGCAAACCTTACCTTAGGATGATCGAACTCGAAGGTCCAGTTTTCTCAATTGAAGTCCTTGTCTGCAACTTCTCCTAACATAATGTGTTTGTAGTCATAGTTAGTGCTTTTGGTTAGTATTCGCAACATTGTTGAAAGAGCAGGAATGGAGGGATATGGGGAGGGGATAATATGTTTGCTTAAAAAGTCGGCACCTCCGCTAACCAAGTGAAAACCGATGAACAACAATTTCAAACCGGATTCTCCCAAGTACGTTTGCTAAGCTTATCCTTAAGTCCGAGTTTTACTCTCTTCGACGAGCGTCTCTTGTTACGAAAGGGACTCTTCACGCCAGATGGGGGAATACCAAGTCTTCATGCCGTTTTTCTGCCTCACTCCGACTTCCATCTCCGCCGGATTGAATTTAACTCTACTGAGTCTAGAAGGGGTATTTCATGTCTTCCCTTATCATGCCTCTATCCGTTAAATGTGGCGTAAGCTTGTGACGGGCAGATCCTTCCTCCCACGTAACCGACCCAGCGTTACATTCCACCTCTGACTAGCTGACATAAAACTCACCTCGTGAACCTTATGTTTGCTTTCAGGTTCGACAAGACTCACGGTATGCAAATAACCTGTGGCTTTAATGCCGCGTCAGCGTACTGTCCGCATACGTCCTTCCTCTTCCCCGCATGCCCACCTCGACAATACCGCCACAAGATCAAAGCCGTCCGTTCGAGAAAGGTTGACACTTACATTTCCAGATGGCTCATACCTACATACAGAAGCCTTGAAGTTTACGTTCGAAGACAAGTTAGGATTCAGGACTGTATGAGTATTTGAACACCAGTGTTGTTTAAATGAGGTCACTAGCTCCTCGTGTGTTAGGTATTTAGGATAATGGGTATTTATGGGTTCTTGGATACCTACTTCCTATAAGAAAGATTTTAAAATGAGATAAATCAAGTCGTTTAGAATTGAGTGAATTTAAACGTCAATGTCGCCTTCACATATTGACCGCAGATTTCATCTCAAGCTATAATTGATAAACTTGTCCCTGACGTTAAGTTTTGTTTTGTTTATTCGTTAATGAATTTAGGTGACTGGGTCAATGGATGGCCTTGAACTCAAATCGTAATTTTGGTACACTATCGAAGGTCATACAACCATACCCTAATCGTGCTAGTGAAAAGAAACGATAGGTATTTGTCTTACAAATACGCTAAGATACCAAAATTGATTTAGTGATGCGTTTCTATCTAATTATGTGTTAAGTATTTGTTTAGCAACATTTCATTCTGTATGGGAGGTGTGACATGCGAATGCTAATAAATTGGTTAATTATTTATTTACCCTTACTTGGCGTTACGTCCATCAGTGTCAGGATATCCACAGGAACCTGTAAAAGCTTAAATATTGTAAGGACTCACCAAGCTCTAATGTCTTAATTTCAGCTCCACCGGGTTACTATCATCGGCGAGAAACTTATTAGAGCATCCGATCTACCTGTGTAACTTATCGCACTTTTATTTCGACTTCCCACTTTTAACGATTTAATCCTACAAGATCCGGAACTCATCTCCTTCCTTTCTCCTTTGAATAGATCTCTGATGTAAAAAATCCTCACGTTTTCCTTTAATATCTGCCGTTATTATTGAAGAAGAACGATCCTATCTAATTAATCCCGACAACCCTCACCTTCCTCCCCTTTCCTTCCATATTTGATTCCAATCTAAAGAGGGGAATCGATTCTTAATAATCGCTCGCTCGAATATTATTTTATTATGTGGTATATGACTATACCTATTTACTCTTTAATAAATTAATTTATTAATTTGAATTTCCTTTAAATTTGTATTATTCCACTTTATAAAAATATTTAAGTTTTATTTATTTTTTTCTCAATTTAAATTATATTTTTTTTTTCATAACAACTAAAGATTTTCTTTAAATTTGAATTATTCCACTTAAGGACAAAGCTAAAGTTTTATTTAAGTTTCCAATTTGAACTAGAATCCCTTTGTAACGGATAACTAAATATTATTCGTCACTCAGATTACAACAAAACTGAAAGAACCCCTTCCACTTTATTTTATAACACTTTTGTTTAGCAGCAAATTAATCACTTGGATTATTCATTTAAACTTCGGCTAAGTATTTTCCAGATTTCGGATCAATTATTATTATTGCGTTGTCACCTAACGATAATTAATATCTCGTAATAAAATTTCCAACTTTCGACCTAAACGTAAATTTTTTTATTTAATGAAACTTATTAGACTGTAATTTTCTTTATATAACCTCGGACTAAATAACTCTATTTTAACCTTCATAGAACAAATTTAAAGCAATTCAAACACACTATATTAAACTCCTCCCGCATTGAATTTGTAATTAATTAATTAATTATTAGATTTTATTGAATCGGAAATTATTACAAACACTGATTTTAGATTTATTATAAGATCATACACTCCGTTAAATTGCACGATTAATCCTATCCGGGCACTTCACTCCCTGTTTTATCAAAGCATAAAACTGATTGTAGACTCTATTTTACCACTGAGTTTTTTTTTATAAGTATAAACTGACTTTATTTTTCCACTGTATTTTTAAAGTATAAAAACTGATTCTAGACTCTATTAATTAATTACCAGGGTAATTCTCACGACGTGCGCGACGTTTTAATCAACCTTCCCAGTTGTCGAAGCACCCTGAATCATCCCAAACATGCTAATTTATACCCATCACAGCTCCAAAAGGGCATAATCGTATATTCCTTGACGAGGAATTATAATCTGTAATCACTCGAAATTTTTTGAAAACCCCATCTCGTTATTGTATGTTCCTACATAAGCTCTTTCGATTTTGCCTCTTCCTAAATCTCGGTTCGTCCCACAACTTTGTCTCGCTTTTCTAAGGTTTTTAGTCCCGGACTTAGTAAGCTGCCATCCAGTTTGCCCATTTTCCACATGTCTTCTGTCTTCATAATATGTTTTATAAACATGGTTTTAATCTTGTTTTTTTTTTCAATTTTGAACATTCCCATAAGTGATCTGCTAAAACTGTGTTTTAATTGGCATAAATATTAGGGAAAACGTAGATTCTTCGGTCTCCTAGTTTTAAACGCTAGTTGTCCTGTATAAATTTCCACGAAAATTATTTCTTTTCCCCTAGTCTACGTAAGCAATTATGTCTCAGAACCGTATTTCCATTATTTATGTGGCATATTCAACTTTTCCATTTTCCCACCTAATTTTCCTTCAAGTAACGGTGTTTTAACAACTATTCTTAAATGATTTTCCCTTCGTTGTTAATAAGGAATCATATCCTGGTTCCGTATCTACTCTACTTATAACGTTTTGAGTTTTTCCCATTTCCTTATCTGAGTTTTCCGGTTATGTCGGTTTTCCGTTCTCTCCCCCCACTCCTAACCCAATGATCCCTTATTGAAATTTGACGTTTGCCTTTTTGCCGTGATTCCATCTCCCGCTAAAACCCTTTTTTCCTTTTTTGATATATTATTTATGGTGTTTTCCGGCCCACTAACTATTCCTATCCTGGGATATCTGTCAAGTTAACTACTTCGATCAAATTCCGCCCAATTTTCCATCTCTCTCTTGTTCAAAATCCCATAAACTGCAAGCCCTGACGTGTGTATACATTACGATTTCTACATACTTGGCGATAAATCCATTTTAATGTGTTTATAATTAAATTTTACGGAAATTCTATAATCTAAATACTAGGTAAGAGCAATGTTAATTTTTATGACCCTTTTTAATGGATAATGGGCCTTAAATAAACAAAAGGCATGTTCGAATATTCCTTGTTTATATCAACAATATACATGTGGGGTCGACAACCTTTTTTTACATCAATTGCCTCAGCAATTTGTTCTATCGTCTATAGTATTTTCTCATAGCAAATGACGTAAAAACGATCCCTTCCTTTGAATTAATCTAACGTAATATAACTAGAATAACCATCCTATTTCAAATATATAACGATATCTATTTAAACTCGTCTGAAAACGCAAAATTAAGTCGAAATCTTATATTGTTCAATAAATACTTCCGTTTAAATGTCCGTTTTTTTTATTAGATTTTCTTTTCAAATCGTTTTCCCTGACCGTATTGCTTCATTTAAAAGTGACATTCCTAATTTCCATCGTTTTTCTTTCTTTTAAATATCAAACGTACGTTTTCCTCTGAATCTGGCCTCCTTTTGTTCTTCACGTTCTCGTTATGCAATTGAGTATCCCTACAGTAGCTTTTCCCACGTTTTCCAGGTCTTTTCTTTAATCTTCCGTTCATTATATTTCCTTGCTATTTTATTGCATCATTTTTTCAACATAATATGGATTTATTTGTTCGTTAACTGCGGTTGTCGATTCCTCTGTTGCACTCAATATTTACCTTTAAAATTAGGGTCATTGTACCAAATGCACCGAACGTGGGATTGTGTTTATCTTAAAGCGTATTGATCTCTCGGGTTGATGATGATTTTTACCCCATAAATCTCAGACTAATGGTCTAGTCCAAAGTCCATCTCTTTGTCTTGAAAAAAGGTAACCTCCCCCTTCTCTGATTGGTAGATCAATCTTAAGTGTTTATAATTGGATCCCTCTGTGTTCTATTTATCAAAACTTGACATTAATTTAATAATTATAGATCTCTGCAGTCTCCATGGCCCAATCAAACTTAATCAGCTAGATGTCGCTAGTGTGTTGATTTCGTTATAATTCTGAATTATTATTTATTCATTCGTAAGGTGGAAGCTACTATATTTTCGTATCCACTGCGATTCATCACAAGCGAGATTAAATTGATTGCGAGTGAGGCAGGTTGAGAGCAAAAGTTGCGATAGTGGAAAACTGAAGTTCAATTTAGGAGGTCTGAACCTTTCATTGAACAACAAATCCCTCTGTCATAGTTCACAATTGATTCGCGAAGAATGTTGGCTTAGCAAGGGTGCCCGGGTTATTAGTAGAGGCCGCTTGACTCTCTGGAACTCCAGGGAACGTCACACTGATCGCAAATTCCTACACATCCCATATATATTTTTCCTTCCCAGAACATCATCTCCTTAAAAGTCTTCCAAAATCTACACAGCAAAGGGTAAAAATTTAATTTTCATTTTTAACTTTCTCTGAAAGGTTTTTATATTGTGATGGCAATATTTATTTTATTAAAATACCGATAACTTTGATAAGTTTTTAGATTTTCACGGCCAAAAGCATTTTCGTTGTTAGTTTTTGGGGTGTTATGCCGTGTTGCGCTACCTCCTTCTATAGCCGACGTTTCGGACAGCGTTGCAGTATCCATTATCCACTGTCCAGTGTTTTAAATATAATGTTCTCCGCGTGCAAAGCCGTAACTTTTCCAAGCATAAACTTTTTAATTTAAGTGTGTTTATCGGAACTGATCTGCAAGGTAAGTACGTTTTCGGTATCTATTTGTAAAATAATAATATTAGTAGAGCCTAAGAATTCATAATACCTATATTGTTTGGCGCCCTTGAGGTGATTTCTCACAAAAACGGTGCTCTACAAATCATCTAATTATTAATATTATAGAATTGTTACTTATATTTTTGTTATAAAATAATTATGTTATAAACTACGCCTCCACTTACAAATATGCATTTCCAACGACACGATGCTGATTGTCTTTTAATTCAAATGAAATTTTTTTTTTGTTATCTTTATTTTATTGGCTTATGCTCTTAACACAGAATTTCCAGTGAGAAAGGCATAGCACATCACTAATTGTAAAATTATTAATAAAGATGAATAATAAATAAAAAGAAGACATTTTTTTCTATAAAACATGCAATATGCAGAAAGAAAGCGTTAGTGTAATTACATAATTCAAGTGGCTACTTAATAAAAGATGTCGTGTGTGGTTTTAGTCATTAAAATGAAACACTTAATACGTTATGTCTCAAGTTGTTCATTATATGATTTTCAGATAAATATTCATATACTGACCAGCTATGATGTGTAAATAATAAATTAGGTAACACATAACATTACAACTCTATATTGACACTTTTGGATGCGATATGACACTCGTAATAAAAATAAATTTCACTTTCGAATTAGTCGTCAAACAGCGATCGTGGTATGAAATCAAATGTCATATGTCGATTGGTTGATGATTGAATAATGATATTTATTTATAAATAGTCGGAGTTTTGATATAAGTGCGATAATTCGAATGCAAAATTTATCAGAAATTCTGCTTTAAATGTTGGAAAAAGGGGATCGGGCAGTTTTTTTTTAAATTTTCATGTAACCTTAGAGGTATAAGTGATATATAATGCTAGCTGAAGTCCACGTCGTTGCCCAGATAGATGGTGATTTTCATCTTATTTTAAAAGTAAAGTGTGCAAAATTTCATCTAGCAGTATAATAATTCTACTTTTAAGGGGTGGGAAAAGGGGGTGGGGTAGTTTTTCGAAATTTCATGTAAACAAACCTTTTTCTTCATTTGAAACAGTCAAGTTTGCATAATTTCATCAATAATGAAAAAACCCTCGACTCTGTGCAGAAACCGGCGTTCCGTTTGATAGATTCTCCCATCTTAACAGGCGGATTGCAATCTTTAGAGCAGAGGCGACGGGAGGGAATGATGTCCTTGTTCTATTCACGTATTTATGTATGTATTTCAATGGAAGATGCTCCGAGGAACAAGCGTCATTTATCCCTTCGGCGCCGGTGCATAGTCGGGAAACACACCAAACGCGCGGTTGACATTTGTCACATGAGAACGAGTCGCTTCTTCGACACGTTCTTGTGTTCAACAGCTCGGTTGTGGAACGATTTGCCGGCCTCTGCGTTTCTTCCTTCTTACAACATGGGTCTCTTCAAGACCAATGTTCATTCCTTCCTCTCCCCACAAAGACCCTCCACACAGCATCTCAGATGACTTAGGCCCTGAGGGAAATAATTTTCCTCAGCGCCTCCTGTGTGGAGTTAATGTTAAAAAAAACAATTTCGGAATAAAACTGTAAATTTGGAAAAAAAATCTGATGTAAGCCGCTGGCCTTCAAACAGACCGACTTTTCTTTATATAAACAGATAGATTGTCACAAGACCGTGGGGTTTTTACGTGACACGTTACCTGTCAAAAATATCTATCATTCATTTGTGTAGTTCAGTAAAAGAGTACCAAAACATAACTGCGAACTAATGGTCGGTAATGATAACTTTAAAACGAATATTATTAATTTTTTTTGTAAATACTTCCAATTTTATTAATTATGCCAAACAAATTGTATGAATGAATGAATAATAAATAAATAATAAGGAAATAAAAATATAAAAAGATATTTGTTTTTCACGGCTTTAGAAGAGCAAGAAATAAAGGCGAAAATCACTTACATCCATAACTATTTCACTCCTAAAGCACCGATTTGTTAGCCTGAAAGAAAGACTCAACAAACGCAAGATATCCTTGTGTTCATTATTGTAACGAAATAGTCAATTAAAAGGGAAAGGAATAATTAAATAATATTTGAAAATTAATCTATAAACCCTAAGATTATGATGTGAGTACCTTCTAACTTACAATTTTAAGCTTGTAACTGGTTTTGAAACAGGATTATGTTGGAGTTATCTGATGGAAGGTATAGAACAGTTTTTACATTGACGGCAAATGATCCAGAGGTCATGTTATACATTATTATAGAATGTTAATTGTAATGACGTATTTTAAGCTTTATGAGCCTTCCTCACGCAAACACAGAAAGTCCTTGGCATAACAATCAAAGACAATCATCGTAACAGATGATAAGTAAACAGGTTATTTTATTCAACTACACGACAATTAATTAATATATATAATGTATCGTGTTATGTTTAATTTAAAAAAAATTATACACCCGGATAACAGAAGTGCTTCTTTAGAAACAATCTAAAATCATTTAAGAGTTGGAATATATATGTACTAAAACATGTTTTAATTGTGATATCAATCCAAGTGTGTACCTACTAATGTTAGCTAGGTATGGATAATTTAAAGTTATTTAAAAAAGTTAAGTAGGTACATTATTATTTTTTTAAATCATTGTAAGCCATTTTTTTCATTTCAAAGTACTCCAAATATTCGTTTGTTTCACCACTAACAAATTGTCAAGAGTTGATGTTTGATGAACCAAAAAGGTTGCTTTCAATTATGATTATTTTGCTCTTACGACTGTGTTTTGGTCTCGCCTGATTGGCTTCTCGTAGAACCAGGTTAGATAGTCAGGGTAAAAACACGCAAATGAAAAGAATTATAAAAAGTGCCTTTAGGTTGAATGGCTATTTTTTGCTTTCCCACACAATTCCAGGTTCAGCTTACCTGTGGTCGGAGCTAATCGATCTAACTTTATAAGCGAATCGTAATAAATAGCTAATTTAGTTGGATATTGAAGGATTTCTTCCCTTACAGGATAATTCTAAAAGTTTTAAGATAATTGTGCTTGAAGTGAAATTTGATTTCATGGCAATCGTGCTTTCGTGAGATTTTCAGATAGAGTAGCAGCATACAACCCCTGCGAATCAATTTGTGGACTGTAATCAACAATTCAAAATACTTACGTCTCAAGTTGACACCACCATGTGGGAGGTGTTCAAGATTAGGACCGATTTACGCTTTTAACTTTGCCTTCTGATATTCTTATGATATATTGTTGATAAGAATCGCTAATATGGTTTTTGGAAAAGTGTAAATGCAGGTACTCCCTTCTGTTCTATATTTACTGTTTTTATAAGACTCATAATTTGAACTAAGATTTTATCTTTTTTGGTTTTCACGTTGAATTAGGACCGGAAATCGTGATACGATTTGTCAGCAATTAAATACTGTCTTTAAATAAATTATGCTAATTAAACAGTTTAAAAAAATAAATAAATCGAGAATGCAGAATGTAGAAAAAATGTTGCGTCATTTCTTGTCTTAACATTTATGAATAATGTACCATATCGGTTTATCGTGAACTTGAAAAAAAAACTTATTATGTCGTGATTGTTCTACCTCAAATATCGCAATGATCCTTGTAAAATACTTTTTATATAATCACTGTTATTCGTGACATCAAACAAACATATAAGAACGACCAGTAAATAAGAACAATTTATAATAATTATTTGTTTGGTGATTAACGCAATAACTGAAGTTGATATTGGTAGGAACACAAAAAAAAGATTTTTCAACTTAACTGTGCAATATTTAGAAAAATAGAAAAAAAATACACATCGATCGTCCAGTTGATTAGTAAAGCATCTCCGAAAAATCGACATTTGACTTCAATATGCAATTATATGTAAAAGTGTACCCCCATCTGGTGAAATAATTAGATTGCTCATTGACATCACCAAATCAATAATTAAATATTAAATATATAATTATTACAATGCCGAAAAACTTAATGAAAAAAATTGATTTAATGAATTAAAAAAACTTAAATGTTGATTTATTCTGGATCACTAGTAGAATATTTCAAAATGTCAACCTAACGTACCAGAACTTAATGCCTTCCTGTATTATTTTATAGCAAATATTGAGGCGTATCTTCGGACCGGTTTCAGAAAGCGGATTTTGGCGCAGACGTTATAACAATGAGCTATATACTCTATTTAAGGATCTTTAAGGTGGCTGGGTCGTGTAGAGAGAATGACCAAGCACCAAAGTTCCTTCTTAACTCAATACCGACAAGGCGAAGGAGCCTAGGAAGACCATGGAGGGACAACGTCCTTAAAGATTTATCCACCTTGGAGATTTTAAACTGCAGAGAGCTGGTACAAAACCGTGGCGAGTGGAGGAACACTCTTGAGGAGGTCAACACCCATCAGGGGTTGTAGAGCCAAGAGTGATGTTTGATGATGATTATTATTTTAAAGTATATTTAACACGTAAAACCCAGACATGTAAAAATATATTAGATTTATGGCGAGCATTTTAGTATTGCTTTCCTCATTATCTCAAGACATAGTATTTTAGATGATTCCTTTATTCTGGTGACTGCTCTAAATACTGAATTATCTTAGTTTTTTTCCGTTAGTTATCTTTATCTTACCATAATATTGTATTGCACCTTCTCTCCGTAAAGTACAAGATGCATTTGTATTAATTTTTAAATGGGTCTAAATGAATTTCGATTTTGTTTTCGTGAATGAATGAATTAATGGAAATCTTGAAAGAGGAAATTAACCCAGTTCCCGACATTCAATCGAGCTGAAACTTTGTAGATACCTTGTTTATCAATGAATGACAATGCATTGAATAAACTTTTGATGGAACACTTATGCGCACATAAAGTGAGAAGAAACATTATTGAAGTGGCGGTGGAGGCTAATATTAAGTCTGGCCGTGATGGTGACCCGACAATTCGTCCGGCGACAATTCATCCGGGGACAGTTCATCCTGCCGACAGTTCATCCTGCCGGCAGTTCATCCTGCCGACAGTTCATCTGGCCGACAATTCATCCGGCGACAATTCATCCGGCCTGATCATTTAGAAGATTTTTTCTTCAAGTAAGTATGCAAAGAGGATATACGACCGTACAACCAAAATCGATATATCTGAAGGCATCTTGAGTGGAAATCCGCTGTAAAAATATTTTTACTAACAATAATTTCTACTCTCCGAAGAAGCATGCGTGAATAACAAAATACGACATACTTATACGTGCAGTCGGCTTAGCAAAAAACCGTAAAGATTCCTACTTGCATATAATATAACTTTTTTTATCTGAAATTAACACCATCTTTGGGTGAATTGACTAATGTGTTAGGTTAGGTTAGGTTAGGTTAGGTTAGGTTATGGTTGTACGGCCGTATATCCTCTTTGCATACTTACTTGAAGAAAATTTCTTTTAAATGATCAGGCCGGATGAATTGTCGCCGGATGAATTGTCGTCCGGATGAACTGTCGGCAGGATGAACTGTCGCCGGATGAATTGTCGCAGGATGAACTGTCATGGAACCGGCCGTGATAGCTCAGTGGTTTAAAAAAATTTGTTCAATTTCCATTATAAACTATACTGTTCTAATTCAAATGATGGTATATTACGATTATTATATTTGATTTTGCATTTAAATGCTGTTAACACTTATCAAAAGAATCGAAAACACATTTTACTACTGCGGCAGTCAATTATTACAATATTTGCCAACGAATGTACAATTTAATGAGTTTTAAGATATGCATGTATAATAATTATGCGCAGATAGAACGCATTAAATTAGATCTTAATTATGTGGATTGGAAATCTTGGAAGTTATTTGTTATATCATCGACGTTAATCCGAGCAGGAGAAATCGGATATTAAAGTTACGTCTTATATATACCAAACATAACAATAATTCGCTTATCCGACAGTCGATAGTTTCCTAAATCTCAAAAAGGAACACAATTTTAACGCAGTGAATAAATTAAAGAAGTCTATTATTTTTAGGGGATTTTAACTATTAGGGGGCATTTTTAGCTAGGAGAACGTCTGTAACAAAAAATCTTTACTAAAATAAGAAATCCATTTTACCCAGCACTTAATGACATAATTGCTTAGAACAAGCAATGAAATTGAAATTTGGGAGGCGGGTATGGGTACCGCCGCCTAGGGAACTATTTATTGAATTACCAACCCCTCTGCCATAGGTCACCCAAAGTGGTTGGCTATAATTTGTGACTTAAAAGGGGGGGCCGAGTTCATGGGGTGAGATGTGTCTGGGAGAAATTGGTTGAGGGAGGCCTTTTGACCGGACTCTCTCGACCCATCGCCTTGTACCGCAGTTGGAGGGATGGAATCATACATACTACTGATACACAGATTATTACCCACCCCTCATGCCTTTTTCCTACCCAAAACATAATTTTCTTCAAAATACCCTCCACACAACATCCACTAAGACGATTAAAGCCATGTTGGAAATTATTTACCTCGGGGCATCTAGAAAAATAAATGGAAAAAATTGATATTTCAACTCATAATTCTACTAGCTTATTATTACATTTTCATAGATAGCTGAAACGCATGTAGAAACGGGATTTAACATGGATCTTCAGGGAAGTTCAAATGACCAAAAAACCAAATGGCGCTTTTTCTCTAAAGTTTTTTTTTTTTTTAAAAGCTAAATTTGTCGTATTTATACCAATCGGTAGGTGGCTCACGGAAAGTGGAGGGGGAAACGGAACCCAGGCACTTTTCCTTTATAAAGGGCAAGAAACTGCTTAGTATCTATTTTGCCGGCTTAATCCGTAAAAGTGCTCGTCTAAATTTGGCAACTTTTACGGATTTTGTAGCCTTTATTAACAATCAAAATACATATTAAATAGAAAAAACATATAAATAAAGCCAAGATTTATAACAAGAATTTTAGTTTGGTGAATTTACTGTGATTTTGAGAATTTTTGATTTTTAAGGAAATGTTTTAGGATTTATCAAGTTATAATTATTTTTCCTAGGTTCCCTGTGAGATAAGTTTACGAAATCTGTTTATTTCACCATCTCACAGGGACCCTAGAATTTTGTAGAGGTAAAAATGTAAAAATGTCATGACCGAAATTTTCTAAGTCTTTTTGACATGGCATATTGAGCTCTAATTTCGGCTCTAAGTATTTTGAGAGCAAAGTCTCAGTTTGACTGGAGGCCTTGTAGGATCAAGAATGAAAACTGATTATTTCATTGTCCTACAAGGCCCGCAGGTTTTGTTATTTGGAAAAACATAAAATTTACACCTTCGAATTTTTCTAAGTGTTTTTTGGTAGGCAAAAATGACTTTATTTTTGCCTCCCAATATGTTGTGTGATAAATCTTGGCTTTACTCGAGACCTTGTAGGATTTCAAATGAAAACTGATTATTTCATTTGTCCTACAAGGCCCGTGTGTATAAAAATTAAGACATAAACATTTAAAAATAATTACAAAAATAAAACATATTTAAAACGAGTTTACAATCTCCCCAGTAGCGATTTCTCAAAGTATTATTTATTGATCGCACCGGGGAGATGTACATAAGGAATAAAAAACTTAAATATTTGAAAACCAATAAGAAAATAATAAGTAATTAATAAAAATGACATTTTCTAATTAGAACAAATATTTTCCATCAAAGCGTCGCCGGCGGCACGGTACTCCAGTATTGTGAGGGCAGGCCATTTTTCCTGATTCCCAAAAATGATCACAAAACTGTAGAGGACCGGCCAAGCGATGAGCTTTGATGAAAAATATTTCGAGGGTGTGAACACGTCGGTTACAAGTACAATAAATTGACACTCTAAAAAAAAAATTTTTTTTTTTCTAACTTATTATTAAGCTTGTGTCACACACAGCTATAAAAGATAAAACATCATTTGGCTTGGCATATTTCGGTATATCGCTCGCCGTAGGTACATTTCCAATGGGAATGTATGGCGAGCGACATGATCTCTTATCTTTTATATATTTTGTGTGACACAAGCATAAAGGTATTTTCGAAGTCGAAATTAGAAATTTGTAAATATTGTCGGGTCACCATTTATTAAAAACCTACTCATCATTTTATAAGTTGTATTAAAATCATCCAAATAAGTATTAAAATCGTAATTCAACACCTTATCAAGTCAATGGATTCTTAGCCTCTTGATATCTTGACTAGTAAAGCCAGATTATATAAAAAATGTGAATACCGCACAACGGCACAAGAGCCTAACCACAGCATTTTGGCATATGGTGAGGCTAGTGGGAGTAGGGAAGGGTAGGAGATGGGAAGAGGAAGTTTGGTAAGTACTTACCTGACTGTTCAGATTTAGTCACCAATCACGGTTAAAGTCATTTTAAGCAAATTTTCTTTTCTGAATGGTTTTCTTTGACAAGGGCGAAACTGAGAATATCTTTCACTCTGAATTGTTGTCTCATTTGTGGTGATTTACATAAACTTTAATAACATACTGATTTAATTCTCACGAAGAAACTAATTTCGTAAATGGACAACGTGATTTTTTTCGATAAACATTACCAATCTATTTCGTGTTAAACACTGGTCCTGCGTTGCACAATTGTTCTAATTTTTGTTGTAAAATCGTGGTTCGGATATGCTAGCTTCTAGAAACGCAGCTATAAATTTATATATTGGTTGATTAGTTCTCTAATTTAATGGAAATTACACGTTCTACAGCTCATGTTGGAAACACTGAACTGAACTTCCTGAAATCATTAAATTAGTTATAAGAATTACATCATGCTTAAACTTAAAATTAAACTCACCGCTAAAGGGTATTTGATGCTTCGTATTAATGGACTACAGTTTTATTTTTAAGAATTCGTACTGAAAGAAAAATTGAAGTTATTTTAATTTTATTAAAAATATATATACAATACCAATTGTTTACGACAAGATTCTTTCCGGAGCCACCAGAGTGATCATTGCATCCCCTTTGGTGTAGGTACTTTGTGAGGCTGAAGAAAGTGGGGAATTGAAGGAGTTGGGGAAGAGGAAGGTTGGCTATTTAGAAGGGCAAGCCAGTGTCTTTTGCGACAGATAAATCGGCCATATACGACACATTTTGACAGTTTTCTTAATTGCGGTCTTCTTATCGCGCTACTGCGCTTGTGTTAGGACAACGGCTCTTAAAAGTAGTTAAGCTGACGTCATAGATAACGTCAGCTTATTCGAATTCTCATTAAGAGATTGCAGTCGCGGGAAAATTTGCGAGGATATTCATTTATGAACCCATAGTAATAAATAGTAATTCGTGTTTTAAAGTTTTAATTAATCTATTTAACATACGACAGGCATAGACAAGACATTGAAAGCCATAGAAAATCACAAACATTTGATAGTCGATAACGCACGACGGACGCCTTACGATAAATGACGAAATTAGCCTTTTTGTATTGATTGTCTCACAACGTTGTCTTAACGCAAAAGAAAAAGTGTACAGAATCACCCTTCTGATCGGGTCACCAAATACGGCTAAAACCATCTCAAGATGCTTTTAAAATCTGAATGGTACTTAATTCGATTCGGAATTTAACCAGGGTGACGCACATGGTATTTACTATTATGTAACGTGTCGCAAATATATTATTATACATAGTGTATTTAATATTATTTTGATATGTAAAATAACAGATGTTACCTAATTTCATGTGTTGGAAGTGAGAAGGAAGTAGGTAAAATTTAAAACAAAGTTTTTTTGAACGCTGTGCTTTGCATGTAGAAAGTCGTTTGAACCGTAAATAACACTATTAGGCAACAATTATCTATTTCCCAATCGAAAAAATAAAAAGTTGCTATTTAGACGTAAACGCAGTGTTAACTCGATACCCGTACGTGACGTGAATAGACTTATATTGTTACAACGAGGTCGTGTGTCGAACATTACGTCTAAGTTTACCAAAAAGCTTTGGGCAATACTTAAGTATTAAGAATTGAAAAAAGTGGTTCAAGGATATCTCTTTAATAACTTATTTAGCCAACATCGTTCGCGAAACACAAAAGGCATTTTTCGTGAATCGGAACGTGTATTGATTTGACTTTTCGGTAGCGTAAATGACCTCAAAAGGACCGGCATTCTAATATATGTTGTCTTTTGTGTGTAGATTTTGTAACTGTTGTTAAAGTGTTTATGTGCTTTGATGACGTATCACTCTCTTAAACGTATTTTTAGTAATCTCTCACTGTTAAAAGTACATGTTAATACAAGGTGTTCATATTTTTGTTATTTATTTTTGGGGTGTTATGCCGTGTTACGTTGCAAATTTTTTTTTTAAATACTTTTAGACGTGAAAATCTAAAATCACATCTAAGGTATTAATAGGTTGTTATTACAAGAAGCATTGATTGGTTAGTAGTGGAGTGGACAAACGCATCGGGTTCCCAAACAGGCGTTGTTCATTCTCTGCCAGCTATAAATATCAGCTATAATGACGGCACCGGTACACACTGCACAGTCGGGAAATATGCCAAACACGCGCCCAACATATGTGGGATTTGTTCTCGAGTTCAACAGCCGGGCTATGGAACGATATGCCGGTATCTGTATTTCCTCACTCCTACAAAATGGGTCTCTTGAAGGCCCTTATTCACTCCTTTTTTTCCTCAAATAGACTCCCAACATAGGCCTTGAGGGAAATTATTTTCGTCCTGTGTGGATGCAAAAAACAAGAGTTTGTCAAAATTTTTCAAGGTATATGGAAATTTTGCTTTATTGAAAATTCAAATTGTACACAACGTTATTACACAAAGTTCAGATTTATTTATAAATTAAATAGGAAGGCACCATTTGACATGGTAACTCCTTGCAGTGAGACAGACATGTTTTTTTTTACATTAGCCCCAGATAGGAGGCCCGGAGGAAAATAATTTCCCTCAGGACCTATGTCATCTTAGTAGATGCTGTGTGGGGGGATCTTTTAAGGAAAGAAAGGAGATGAAATTTCGGGAAGGAAATAGGTATGAGGGGTAGGTTGGAATCTGGGGGTCAGTATGTCTAGGTGTGACGGACGTATGAATCCATCCCTCCAACTGCGGTGCAAGGCGATGGGTCAAGAGATTCTGGCTGGAGAGGATAAAAGACCCCCCTCAACCAGTCCCTCTCAATCCTGCCGACGATGCCGCTAAGCAAACCTCACCCCGTGAACCCGGGCACCCCTGCTATTAAGTCACCAAACCAAATATAGTTAATATTATTTTGTTGATAAATAATGAAAAGAAGAAATATTCATTATCCTGTTAGACAGTCCATCTAGTTTATTCTATCTCGATGTACGTGTACGTAATTTATGTTGATGCAAGTTACTTTTTAATACGAGTTATTGTCAGTATATCTGAATAACGTTAGCCGCTAATTATACATTAACGAATAAAGAATCGTGTTCATCGTAACCTTAGGAAATATTTGCAATACATTAATAAACATGGGAACATTCTTTTTTCATGAGTCGTTATGAGAAATACCATACATTTATATAAATATAAATGAGGTAAATAGACCTTGACTGAGGGTAATGATAATGATGGTAGAGTCAAATGGAAGTAAAGTCTAAAAATACTTGGAAACTTTTGGAATCTCTTAAACATTCTTTGAAATTCTTAAAAACTCTTCAAATATCTTTTACATTCTTGAATATTATTAGACATTCTTCAATATTCTTCGAAATTCTTGGAAACTCTTGAAAGTTAACCTTTGGCTTTTTTGGACATTATTTGACAGTCTTCTAGTTCTTGGAAACTCTTGAACATTCTTAGAGATTTTTAAATATTCTTGGACATTCTTTAACATTCATGAAAACTCTTGGAATCTTTCGTATGCACTTCCTCGGGAATTCTTGGAAACTATAAGAATCTCTTGTACATTCTTGGACATTCTTGAACATTCATAAATATATTTTTGACGGGAATTATCAAAATTTGGAATGTAATCTCTTTTAATTGGTGATTCACTGAATTTCATTAACAAAAAGAATTACGTAAAAAGTTTTACACAGTGTCAAATTATTTCTATACACCTACCATCATCATAACTATGTGTATATTTGAACTAAAAAACAATCAATACCTATGAAAATGTAAAATCATCTTTTCGGGGTGCTCTTTTTATGTGAAATTAGTCACACATAAAACCAATTGGCCTATACCTATATATACATAAATAAACATTCATATTTTCCCATACGATTTACAAAATGTAAGATTATTTTCATTATTTTCACAAAGTGTACAGTAAAATTTGAATTCATAATTATTACTAGAAAGACTGATTGAGGACCTAGACCTAACCAGGCGGACTCTATCGACCCATCGCCTTGCACCACAGTGGTGATATGAGTGGTACGAATAGATCCGTCACTCCTGGACACACTGACCTCAGATTCGTATCTACCCCTCATAAGTTTTAACTTTGAAGAACTTCCTTCCTTACTTCTTTTTCCTAAAAAGAACCACTTACAGTACCCCCAAAGGTAATAAGGCCGCGAGGGAAAATATTTTCCTTATGTATGCAAAAAAAATAAAAAAATCAACCAACGGAAGCAAATAGTGTGTAAAAAAGTTCAACAATCCACACATAATTAATTTATATGGATTCGGTATTTAAATTAATTCGATTAATCAACAATGGAAAGCCTTTTCTTTATTACAAAAAACCATTAAAAGAGGCAGTCTTGTTTTATCGAACAACCTGCATTTATAAATACCATGCGTGTGGCCGATTTGATAATAAAAATTATTAAACGTGTTCGTGTACATAAATATAACAATAATGTGTACATGAATACATAGGTATAATAATTGTTAAAAACTGCATGTAAAAATCATTCAAGCAGATATTTTCATGTTAAGAGTTTTTGTGGCAGATAGCCAGTCATTGGTGCGGCAAACCTTAACACAAGGAAGACATGTTCTAATATTGCATGTAATTATAACACAAGGAAGACAATACATGTAATACATTTATAAAGAACTGGTTGAAAGGATGATGCATCAGAAGTTATCACGTCAATTATTGGTGTTAAAAAATTAACAAAACAACGTGTTTTTCCTACGAAACATACTCGAACATATTCGTAATTCTCCACATAGGTATATCCTAGTGCCTCCAATACATTCATACATCGTCTCATACATACTCTTCTATTATTCTTACTCTTTAAATGGCCCGACTCAAGTATCTGATTCACTTGATCGTGCCATGTCTTCCTCTGGATTCCCCGACTTCTTCTGCCATTAACATTTGAGTCATATATTCTTCTGACTCTACTTTCTTCGTTCACTCGCTCTGTATGTCTAAACCATCTGAGGGTCCCTTTCTTAATCTTACTCATTACGCTTACACATCAGCCTCGCATTCTGCTTCTGCTTGCTTCTCAAAGTAGACTGAATGCTGTAGACTTGAGATCCCCTACCACTCGTAGGCCTCAGGGATCTCAAGTCTACAGCATTCAGTCTACTTTCATCCTTCCTTTGCCAGTTCCATGCTTCACTGCCATACATCAGGGTAAGTGCACTCCATTATGGAGTGCTAGCTTCGCTTCTTTGGTTAGTTTTTTGTTAACGCCAACAGCATTCAGTTCTCCCATTAATGGAGTCACCTGCATTTACCTTTCAATATCGCCATCAGCCTTCCCATCTCTCGTAAACATACTTTCCAGATAAAAAAAAACTCATCCACCTACTCCAAATATTCATCATTTACAACTATGTTTGAACACTGTTTTTGTACTTTCTTTTTCAAACACCACGGCCTTATAGGTGCACATTAGAAATTGTCACTTTGAAAAAAAGTTACAAAATATTTATTTTTGTTGTATAGATCTCACAAGGTATTTTATTCCTGTTCTGAGGTTTATATAATATAACAATTATTGTTTCATATGGTGAATTGAACCTCTAATATAAAAAAAAAAACAAAGAGCTTCGGTTAGTTGTGTTGTGATAATGGTTTGTATATTTCTAATTTTTTTTTTTCATTATTATCCGTAATAATTAATTCTTTATTTTCCAATTTTTTTATAGAATCTTTTCCTGTTAACTTGAACCAGTGGGTAGTAGGTGCAATACAGTATCGATACACATTACTATTTATGTTCATTATAATATTTCCGGCAAGTGAAAGATTGTTTATGGGGACATTATACCATAGATTTCCGTAAATTTAACCATTACCTGAGTAATAAAATTATACGCTTTATGGTTAATATACATAACACAGATAATTTTTCATTTAGCAAAAACCTAGCAGAACTGAAAGAACGTAATATTTCTACAACGAGTTACTATTGCATTATATCCGACCAGAATTTTTAGACCTAGTTTTTTAGGAATTTGAAATAGTCGTTTTTGAACGCTGTGGATTTTAAAATACTTTCATTAATGTCTGTCGAAAAAGAAAGTGATATTCGTTATTACCTTTAGTTCTTATAGAGTTGTATTTAAATATAAATAAAACAAAATCAAACATAAATAAATAAAAACTTTATATAATATTTTTTTCTTCATATTGCTATATAAATATTTGTATGTGAAAAACTTCAAAAATGAAAATAAAATGATTTTGATAAACTTAATTGAATCGTAAAAATGCTCTCCAAAATAGCGTCTTGTGTACTAGTCCCAGCGAGAGATCTTACGCCTTTTTCAATTCAAACAAGATCCGCGAGAAGCAAAAGGATGATGTCAGAGCTCTCGCTCTATATATAAAAATGAATGTTTTTTTGTTTGTCCCTTATGAGTTCCTTAAATCATTCATCTGATTTTGATGAAACTTTGGTGATTTGATGTGCGCATACCCGCGATGGTTTTTGTGAGTATGAGTGTATTTCATATAGTTTATCGACAGAGTGGGAAGGAGAGAGGGGGAGGGAAATACGGGAAGGGCGAATGTGCGGAAGGCGGAAGGGGAACCCAGGAGGGGAATGGGACGTGGGAGGGGAACGGGGGCGGGAACGGGATGCATGGGAAAGGACACGCAGGGAGAAAAATCTTTCTGTGGCATTGCAACGCATGCCGGACACTACCTAGTATCTAATAATAATAATAAAGTATATTTCTCGTAATGTTTTTAACCAACACATTGCCAACAAGTTAGCGTTCATAACTGTAAAAAAATACGAATCATGTTTCCATCATCCGGGAGTGTCAGAATCATTATTTACATAACGTGCGTCAACAATCATCGCATTCCTCCGATTTCCTGCCATAATGTGCAATGCGCATACCTTTCATTAGTACCTCTCTTTCAAAGAATCAACACACTTGCGGAAACAAAATATCCAAACAAAAGAGAAAATACCTTTCTTTCGCCATGGAGCATTCTCGTTCCCATAAAGCCTACTGTTTCAATGCACACGGTGCCTTTAAATCAGAGCCTTTTACCATTGTAACAATCGTGGCTATGGGAGACTTTGACAATGCTACAGTTAGTAATGCTGTACGCTGTACGCGGGTTATGTGATTTCGTTTGAACCGAGATTTTTGAAAAGAGATAGAAGATTGTTCGACGAAACCTTATTGCGATATGTAATTAAGTTACGTTGATTTTATGTACGGTTTTGTTAAGAAAACTTTATAACTGTTGAAGTAACAAAAAAATATGTCAACATCTCACAACAACTCTAACTAATTCTGACGGAATCTAACTAATTAAATGACCACGACGCCAGTTCTGCGAAGGGGTATGCACATGAGAAGAAATGAAATACGGAAATTACAATTTAACAAATTAAAATTTAACACTAACTTTGAAACGGTAACTAAAATTGCAAAAATGGTTAACTTCGTTTGTAGGATAAAGGGAAAATAAGATTTCAAAAAACAAGGAAATTGGTATTCAATACCACTGTAGCATCTCATCTGATTTACTGCACAGTGAAATTTTTCTAAGCAACAAAACACAAGTATAATTAAGGGAAATAATTCAGAACAAAGGCATGAGGTCTATATTCTGTATATACCAGGATAAAATGATACAACGCCAATTTCATATTTAAATTATGTGTACGATTAGTCTATAATATCCTAGAATTAAAAAATAAAATTTTGAATAAAGTTAGTATTAATAGAATAATTCATAGCTATTTCCTACGGACTACGATATATACTATGAGAGACGGCAACGAATTTAGGCTTCCTAAAATTTATCACATTAAAATTTTATCATTTTATTAAAATTTATCAATAAAACAATATTTATTATACATGTTTTAAAATTTTCATTAAACTCCTTGTAAATATTGATGAAGCCAAAAGTCTTACAGTTTTCGTGGGTTTTTTCGTCGGTTGTGCCTTAATGTTTTTAAGTCAAAATTTTAGTAGGTATGTAATACGAGCATGGTTTTATTAGTTTTAGCATAGTATACACTAGATATATGATGTGAAATTTTTATAGCTAAATAAAATATTATAAAAATTCTCGCCCTACTACCAACTCTGTCGCTACGCCGACTGAAAATGACCCAATCTAATGTTTGGGTCATTTTAACAATCTCATTGTCTTTGATTCACTTGTTACAGGTTACAGTATCTTTTTCGTCCATCCGTTTGTGGGTCGTATATTGTCTTGGTACTCACTTTACGTCACTCGTCAATCTAAACTATATATTATTTCAGCTATTTTTTTTTCAAAGTATGTTGTATTACCGTTCACCTGCATCAAGGAACTCCTTTCTACTGCATTTAGTATAGTTTCATTCCTCGTTTGGCACTCTTTTGCTTTTCTGTCATACTTTAGGATTGTTATCACAATTCCATTATGAACTGCCGCAGCTCTCGCTTCCCGTTACAATTTGCACTGCTCTACTACACTCACCAGTCTTTTAATTAAATTTCTTACATTTAATCAACTACTTACCACTATATGCATTATACATGGACCCCGTTACGAGTCGTGTTTATTAGCTTCTTGTTTACAATGAACATTTAACTGGACTTAACGTCCGTTCTTAAGCATGCTCTGAGTTGATCTGCAGCAGGTGAAATGGACACTAAAGGCCACATGTCGATATAATATCACCGGTTATTTTCGTAACCTTTCGTGTATTAGACCCGAACGGTTACTCTCTCATATACGATCAAATTGCAAGAGGGAAACTGGTGAATCTACATCACATATAGAAATTGCAGTTGTAACTTAGTGGAAACATAAAAATACGTTGTTACTTGTCATTTGTTGGTATTTTATTGCCGCAATTGTGGTTAAACCAATATTTTTTTTAAAACGACCGATCGCTAAAACGTGTTATTTTTCCATTTATGTCAAGAAACATGTATTCCAATATTTTGCTTATCGTTTTATTCGACCGTGAAGCCCTCGATTTAAAAGTAATAATGAATTCGTAAAAGTGAAAGTATTTTTAAATCAACCGGTATCTACCTAACTAATATTTGCTTCTGATTTCAAACTTGAAAGTCGGTGTAAATGTAGTTAGATATCGTGTGGTTCAACAAAAATCACAAATATTTCGAAACATTTCTAAAAATCCAAGATTTTATGTAGATTACTTCTTGTTGGAGACAGTCGGTTACCAAATAATGCCACATGAACACATATTATATTTTTCAAAATCTAGAGGTCTTTCTTACATAAATCAGTGTCAAGAAGTATAATTTTCTTTTAGATGTAGGTATTCTCTGAAAGACCACACTAACTTTCCTATTTGGGAAGCGGGTATGGGTATCGCGACCCGTGAACCATTTAATGGATTACCAACATCTCTGTCATAGGTGAAGCGGTTCGCTGCGTTTGGTGCCCGGGCTCAAGGGGTGAGGGGTCTGCTCACCAACTGCGTGGTAGACCGCTTCGGGAGTGACTGGTAAAGATAGAGTTTTTAACCCTCCGGCAGAATTGTGGGCGGGATAGATTCTTAGTTCACACTGCCCCCCAGATTCCTACCTACCCCTCATACACTTTTTCTTCTATGAACATTTTCCCCTCCCTTATCTTAAAATACCATTCACACAGCATCCTCTAAAATTACTTGGGCCACGAGGGAAATTATATTCCTCAAGAACTCCTGTGTGAAGCTAATGTAAAAAAAGTACAATATTCTGTGTACCAACTCAATCCTCCACAAATTTTACGACTCCCTACCTTCATTTAAGAAAAACGTTATTCGTAATGTAATCAAAGCTCACTCACAACTCTCCCATATTGAACATGACATTGTGACGAATCCCAGTGATAATTAGTAAAACTTTGAACATTTTTTAGCAGTCATTTAGATTAGTTAGTGTTTTTTCTAAAATAATAAAAAATAAAATTAAAAAAAAGATATGCAAATTATTTAATATTTCTTACGACTATTCTCTTTTTATAACTTTTGAGGTTACTCCCACCAATGTAATATATCAATATATCATTGAAGAAGAAGTAACACTTAGAATCTAAACGAAAATATAAAAGAGGACAAGACCAGTTTTTGCTAAGCCACCCAGTATAATTTAAATATAATCATAACTCACAAGGAAGTCGACACTTTTCAAACAGCGGAAATGCATTACTTTTGCAATGTCACCTTTTATAAACACACAAAACAATGACTGGTGACAAAACTCATTCACAGTTCCGTTTGTAACGGAAGTAGATATTGTATAGAACAGCAAAGTTAATATTATATTTATGCATTATATCGCTTTAATCTCTCAGAATAAGAAATGATTTTGAAAAACAGTGATGCAAAAGAGATATCAACTAGGTAGATTCGCAATAACTTTTAAAATGAGAGGACAAAACACAATTTATCTTTCTAAAAAGAGTGTAAAGAGTGGAAGTCAAAGTAACTTTGATTCATCTTGAATTTTAGGTATTCCGATTAATTATGTATTTAAATCTCAACATATATTATATAAAGGTTCTCAATGGTACTTTACGAAACCCCCCCTTTGTTTCATAAAAAAATGTTTACCAATAGATATAATAGATATAGGCCCGGTATGTGAGTTGATTTTAAGTTTATTTTCAAGCTCGGCGTGGTTAGGATGCCCAGTTTGCCCAGCTTAGCGCGGCTTGGAACATAGTCCGTAATTATATTGGTCGAAAGCCTAGATATCACCAATATTAGACGCGTTGTTTACCAAAAAATATAATAGATATAAGGCAGGCATATCAGTTGATTTTAAGCTCGGCATGATTAGAATGCCTAGCTTATCTCGGCTATAAACATAATCCGGTCGAAATAAATAGATCGAATGCTGAGATATCACCAATATTAGACGTATTGTCTATGCTTAATAGAGGTTTTTTTTTTTTTTTTCAAAACCAAATACTGTCTACGTCAATGGTATCTATTATAGATATGCTCTCTACTGCCATCGCCGCTATCGGGAATCACAATGATCGTGATTATGACGCCATCTTTCAAAATGTCAAAGTCGGCAGCATTTACAAATTGATTTTAATAAGGATTTCCCACTTCAATAAGCATGGTTCTGTCTATGTGCGAAGATACTTGTTTTAGCTCTTTATGAAATTATGACGAACTAACCGTTACCAGACTATTTTAGAATGATTAACAAATTAATAACATCGACATTCCTCGTCGCTCGATGGATATAATACTTTAAACTGATAAAATAAGGCAATTTACGTAAACTTCGGCGAGATGGAAGATGGAAGTATTTACGTAAACGTCAAGTCGGACATGTTACTTCTAGCGCCTCGGCGCACAGTTAGTAATTTGAGATATCTAGCTCGACTTTATTATAAAACTATAAGTTTCTTTCTGGATTTAATTTAAATTTAATTGGGTACCTAAATGTCTAATCTTTTTAAAAATTGAAAAAAAAAACTTTTTAGCTGCTTGCGACGTCACGACAATACCGCAATAACTTACTACCTCGAAACGCGGATTAGTAATTTTATGTCAGTCGAGTTTGGATCTCTACGCGGGTGTACGTGTGCACGTCATCGTGATAATTCAACAATATCTAACTACTGTGTTTTTCTGAATCTTTATAATGGAAACTAGGAAATCAGGGGATTATTATAATTATTAAACTTGTGTTATAGTGTGATAAAAAATATTGAAGTAACCATTTTTTCAAATCGTATTTTTCTTTAAGTTTAGAATTCAACGAGACTTTAAAAATGTATCTGGCAAAATTTTACGTTTTCTGTATTTAATGGACATTAATATATTAAATTAACTTTAGTTTTTTGATATATTCAGGATTTACTTTAATAACTTTTAATTTTTTCAGCACCAAGGCGATTTTTTGAGTCAATCTATCGATTACTTTCAGAGATTTGGGAACGCAAACATATGAAACCTATTATATATATATATATATAGATTGCTGTAAGTATAAAAACGACCGTGCCAGGTTGAATCGAGCAATATATATTTTTTAACAATTTTTTCATAAAACGATAATTTATATTGTCCCAAAAACATACTAAAATAATAAAGTCGAGCTAGATACTTCAAATTACTAACTGTCCGGCGTCTAAAAAAGGAACTATTCTGTCGCTTATCAAAGCTTGAGCGGTCGATTTATTCCGCTTAAATTTGGGGGAACGTCGTACTTAGCGAGGATCTGGACTGACTGATAAACGGTGTCATAGACTGATAATCACATTATCTGCGATAAGGATTTTTTGCACTTAACATGTCGGTCTTAATGCTATTGACATTGACTTCATCCTAATATAGATGCGTTGAAGTGGTAAAATTTGTACATTATTTTAGTTGTATTTTTATGTGCCTACCGCAAACAAAATCCCAAATGCCCAGAACCAGTTTAATTATAACCGTAAGGTAAATTACGAGGCTGGAAGGAGTGGTAATTGGAAGGAGACGAAGGTGGCGAAAAGGTTAAAGACGGCTAAAGACATTTTCAGTAATACTTTAATTCAAAATTTTACCCTTTCATCAGGGCAATTGAATATCTAAATACTGTCATACAATATGCTTGATATTGTATAGCAGGTTATTGTATCGTACACCGTTCATAATATAATGATATATTTTAGTATTGCGAAGGGAAATGAACCAGTAACCTACAAAGTCAAATGTATGAATCATTAGAGCATGCAAGACTAAGAATTCAATAGATTTTTTTGCACGAATAATGTTGTCACCGACATCTAACAATCAAGACTTGCAGTAATATTCCAACCAACGCGTCACCATTATTTGCTCGGCTGCTGACCTCAAATTAATGTTTTGTTATAAAACTGTAACTTTATGTACAAAGAAAAAATGATGTAACAATCAGAATCCTTATATGTACATAATGTTAGCATTAAAAATATACAAAGAAATAGGAATCTTTTATCATAACAACTATAAGCAGAACATAATATTATTGTCATTAGTTTCATAAACAGTATATATACTTCGTTCTCGTAATGTTGATTTTTTACACAGGAGGCCCTGAGGAAAATAACTTCCCCAGGACCTATGTCATCTTGGGGGATACTGTGTTTAAAAGGAAAGGAACAAGAGGAAGCTATGGGAAGGAAATAGGTATGAGCGGTGGGATTTGGAAATGTCTATTAAGCCAAATTAAAAAAATATATATACTGCAATGCCATAATAATAATACGGGCATTTGGTAGTCGAAAAACCCGTAAAGAAATGTATCCCTAAGTTGTTTTTATGAACAAAGAATAATTTTAAAAAAAAATCACTTGCGGTATAAGTGAAACCTTCAGAAAACTAAAGAACACAAGAGTGACCATGAAGCACTTCTCAATCAAAGTGAAAGATGGTTTTTTCCATATTTTTATCGTTGAATTCCCGTGCACCTTTTCGTATACCTACATTTGGTATACGACGAAGAATATTCGACGCAAATGTGAATGGTAGAAGTCGGGGACGCTCGAGCAAGGCATGGCACGATCAAGTGAATAAGATACTTGCTAAGACCGAGTTTTTTTGCGGTCCGTCCTCTTTGCTTACCCTGCGGGGAAACGGCGCGTGATGGTTAGTTAGTTAGTTACGTTTGCTCATCTCATTTCATAGGATTCGACCCTTGGTCCACTGAATGTCTGGCTAGACAAAAGGAGACTTGCGTGGGACCGTTGATTTATCGTATTCTATTGGAACCGAGTACCCGTGAAATAAATAAATATTTTATTGCTATCTCATTCTCTCGCAGGCTAATTCACAACGGCGCTAAAGAGGTTTTCACTTCAAAATAAAGCACTACGCCAAAAAATTTTTTTTTAAAATAAAGTTTTTTTTAAATATTCTGTTTAACTCGGGTGAATTCCGAAAATAATATATGAAAAAGTTTTCAAAATATTTAGTAAAAAGATCAACGAAATAAATTTCCGACGCAAGGCTTACACGGTGATATGCCAACTCAATGGCAAGTAGGTCCCTATGATGTAAGACCATTGAAATCATAATAAATACTTTTGAAACAAAAGAAGCACATTTCAAAACCTATAAACACGGGGCTTCTAGTTTCGTCACGCCATATGAATATTCATAATGTTTCTTATATCATTATATACGAATACTTTCCCATACAAGTGGCCAAAGTTATGTACAACCTGCGCACAGTCTGCAGCATGTCATAAAGTAATACAGGTCGCGTCGCGGTTGGTAGAAATGCATGTAGCTAGTTATAGTACTAATTTTATTAGTTGAATCTAAGTCACCCAAGCGTAACATTGATTTCTACAGAAAGTTGTATAACCTAACCTGACCTCATTGTTGATAGTGATATTCAAAGTTAGCATGATGTAGGGACATTCAGTAAATACTGATATTGAACGGAATTATAATATGTTATAATGTTTTTCTATATGTATGAATGCAGATATGAATATTAGGGGAACATGACGCGTAAGATTAATAAAGGGACGCTTAGATGGTGTGGGCATGGTAGAGTTAATGAACGAGGATAAAATAGATGGAAATAATTGGAAAGAAGGAGAATATATGAGGCCAATGTGAATGTTAGAAGAAGTCGGGTACACCCGAGAAAGTTATGGCACGACCAATTGAATCAGATACTTAATGTCCAGAGTCAGATTAGTAGAAGAGGATGTATAAGAATATGTATGAATGTGAATGAGGCAAGGAGTGTGTGCCAAGACCAAATTGTTTGGCGGTCCATCCTCTCTGCCTATCCCTGCTTGATGGTTAATCAGTTATGACGCGTAAAATTGTGAAAAATGGGTGACCGGACAACTCAAAACACAGTGAGATTTCATCACTCCTGTGAAAAGTCATTAAAAGTGATGAAAAAACTAGGTTAAATAGTTTACCTAAGAATAAGTCACGTTATGGGCTACATAAGATTAGGTTAGGTAAGGTTATGTTAGTTTAGGTTATGGGCTATTTTTTGTTTGTATGTTTTATTTATTTATTTTAATTTTTTTTTTTTTTTTTTTTTTTTTAATCCGAACGGTGTTGAAATGCCACTTTGTTGAGTTGTCGTGGAACCGAAAAACTATTTCGAAGATACGTAGCCTTTTTTTATAAATTTTATTTAAATTAAATTTGATAATGTTATTATCAAGTTTTGCAAGTATTTTGGTATGTATTTTAGTTACAGCTGATTCTACTTGTAAGGTCATTTTCAAACTGTGGTGAAGCCACGTACGTACGACTTATTTATAATATTTTAAATGTCAATTTTTGAAGGTGTCTAAATTGATTTATTACCGGTTAATGCAATTTGCAGAGACACTAATTGAGAGAGTGATTATGTGGGATTCGGAATCTTTCCTTTTGGTTTCCCTTGCACTAAGAGTAAGGGTTTTCTTAATTGATTTAGAATGACGTTATTGCTATGACTCATTTAAGAGTATTATATTGTTAAGGTTTGGTAAACATATGTACTAAGCAGTGGGAAATAAATAATTTTCCTTACTTTATTAATTAGCGTTATGTTTATTGATTTCTAATTGTTCAAACAATTTTAATCTAAGACCCTTTCGTTCTATATGTAATGGTTTTGGCTGGTTGTTTTTAAGTGGAATGGAGATATTCTGCTAATTTTGAAGATGTTTTTATTTTTATTTTTATAACATCGTATATGCTCTTTGAATCTAGTTGAGAATGCTCTACCTGTTTGTCCGATTTAAGTAGCGTTACAGTCGGCGTGGTCACATTTTAATCACGCAACTCAATTAGCGTCTCTGCAAATTGGATTAACCGGTAATAAATCAATTTAGAAACCATCAAAAATTGACATTTAATGTATTATTTATAAACAAGTTGTACGTATGTGGCTTCACCATAGTTTGAAAATGACCTTACAAGTCGAATCAGCTGTAACTAAAATACATACCAAAATACTCGCAGAACCTGATAATAACATGAGATATCAAATTTAATTTTAATTAAATTTCAAAAAATTTAAATGGACTTCTATGAATTAAACACAAAAACAATTGATAGATATTTACCTAACCTTTTTATTCCCTCTGTAGATCTTATTTTATTTCTTTGTGTTGTGTTTAATTCGTATTAATAAATTTTAACATACATATTAGATTCTACAAGTATTTTTGTGTTTATTATTGTGAATGTGTACAATGCTTTACACAGTTTTCTAATAAATTGGTTGTCAGCCAATTAAAAATTCTGACAAAAATGCTCTTACCTACATACCAATAATTGGAGTAAAGGAGTAACAGTATTTTATTTGTAACTTTTACCAGGGTATAACTATGAACCAAAAAGCTTTTTGTGTCAAAAAATTCTAGCAATACCTAATACCTATTAATTATATATCGTTCTGGTTGACTTTTAGCAAACTGATGTAAGGCAGTAGATACGTACAATGCACATTTCACTACGGTACAATCTAGATTCAATAACTAGGCTAGATTTACGAATGCGCGGTCTACGACAGGTACTTATTTAGATAGCAGATAGATGAAGAGATATAATATTATGCAATTTTATTGAAACAGTTCGATTTTCTTGTACCAAAGGTATAAGAATATGCAGACTGAAATTTACCGGTGTACTTTCTACGAGTTATTAAATTTTTGGAAATTTTTATAAATCTTTAGTACATATTCATTTTTTTACATATTTTTAGTCCATAACTGGTGACCAAATTATGCACGCAAGTATGGCCTTTATTGCAAGATGTGGTGCAAAATATATTCATACATAATTCAGACGATACAAATAAAAAAATAGTTCGCAGAAACCTTAGGTGGTTTATTTGTAGAATATGAGTGCTTCGGTCCACGCTGTTTAGAGAATAAGTTAAGTATTATTGCAGTGGATTTGAAATGTCAGAACAGGTTCAGTAAGTAGGTATTTGTAGAATAATGAATAAATGCAGCTAAAAAGCACTACGAAATACTTTATCAGAGATATATACATTATCTTTTTAATTGTTACTAAGTGACTACAACCCGGCTATGCCCAAATTTTAATATGGTTTTTCCAAAACGTTTTAGGTATCGAAATATGAAACAACATTTTTACGACATGTTTTTTTTACAGAGGAATTAATATTCAATAAGTGATGAAAATGCTTTTCCTTTCCGAAAAATTGCAAGCGGCGCTTACCTAGATATTTTAGACATAAAAAATTGTGAATCTAATGGCGTCAAAGCTCACGAAGTTCCAATCGCTCACAACCGTCTGGAGCCAGTGAGTCTATGGCATCCCAAACTGGAATATGTGGTGAGGTCCTGAGATGGGGCATAGAAAAGTAATGGATATAGAGATCTGGTCACCAAAAATAGCCATTTTAAGCAAAATTTCGAAATAATTGTGAAATAACACGTATTTACTTTTATCGAAAAAACTTAGGTAATTTTTTTTTTAAAGAAAGACAAACATTCCCGGGTTACGAATAACCCAACAATGTTTTAAAATCTCCTACTACCACCACAGAAAGCCGAAAATGTTGCTTGTGTTGTGATGGAGGACTTAGCCCGCAGAGGAATCGAACATGCGACGCCCAGGTGGGACCCAAGCGCTATGACCACTCAACTACTGACCGATTGAATCAAGACAGGTGTTATACACACCAATGTAATATAATTATGCGACCGTCATTTTTTCTGTGTCTTGTTCTGTTTCACATTTCATTTACATTTATTAGTGCCGGTTCATAATATTTCAAAGTTAATTTTCAAGTTTTCTGAAAGTTTTTTTTAATATTTCAGTTTGTTGAAGCTACTGGCTTTAAATACTGATGTGACAGAACTTGAATAGACCTAATTTGATGAATTGTTCAAATTCTGTGAAACAACCCATCAAAAGTATTATCTTCTTCTTCAATAATATATCACAAATTAGATTTGAATCCGCGACATCTGGATTTATAGCCAAGTATTGTAAATAAGCTTCCATTATAATCTGCCCTCTCCTCTGCTTTGACGAAGGACACCGAGACGTTACCATAAAATTGTCCTGAATTACTTCCATTTATCAATATCCATGTTCCCAAAAAATCATGTCGACATTTATTACCCTTTTACTTCAATAACACCAGGACACTAGCTTATCAAAATTCTCCGTTTCCGAGACTTCAGAGTCTCGGAAATAAATATTCTAATCTAGGTGATATATTTCATCTTAAAACTAATCAGTATAAATGTTGTATATTCTATCACTTTTATTATTCTAGACACAAATAGATTTACATAATTTCTGCAATTTTTGTTTATATTGAATGTGAGACTTCTTATCATTATTACATATGTACTTTTTATTTTATTATGTGGTTTTGTTGTTACATTGTATTAAGTATTTTCTTTTCTCATTGTATTATATTTTCTTCATTGTTTTTATACTCAACTTATAAACTATAATGTAAAAGCCCATCAGGGCGTGTAATAAATAAATAAATAAATAAATAAAATTAAGAAAAGGCAATATACTCGTACAACACTATTAGCCGTGCGAACTTTAATTATAATTTCAATAAATTCATTTTGAGATTATCATTTTGATTTATGATTTATGCATAACAGCCCATTGTTTTCAACCTTCAATAAGCTGTCGACCAACCCAGGCTTGAACACAGAGTTCTACAATATCATTGTAGCAGAGAATAAGCAATGAGTAATGTTGTTCCCCGACCTATTGCGATATCTGGGTCGTCAAATTAAATTCCCTGAAATGGGATCAAGAAAGTTGCATCTACTTACAATATAGTTTTTAACTGAATAGACTGTCTTAATACACTTTAACAGCACGTACCCGAAGGATTTTAACCAGCGATTCCTGAACATATTTGGAGTACGAAAACTACACATCATTTCGTTGTCCGATGATATATTTTTTCTATAAAAAAAGAATGAATATTTTTTATTATTTTTAATTGATAAACTAACGTTTAAGACAAGATTTTTATGCATAGCACAAAGGGAAACAATTATTATAAGCAATTAGCCTGAATCAGCCTGAAACACTCATCTACATTGAAAAAATCTCCCGAGAAAAGATACTGGCCGCCAACGGGACTCGATATTCGAATCGGAATATTTTTCAATCACAAGTCGCGATCGCGTCGCGTCGGGATCACGTGATGTGCGCGCTGTTTCGTGTGTACCGTGCTGCTGAAACGAGACGGATTGCTTATCCCGTGGCCGGCAAGGCTATCAAGTAGTCTCAGAGAGAGCTCTTACATACCTACATCATCGACGAATGTCCTTTTCCTTCTGAAATGTCTTGTTAAAACGAAATAGACAGAAAATAATAGAACGATGACGTCTCTAGGACTCCCATTCTTGTTACTATTAGTTTAGTTAAGATATAGGTATATATATATATATTCAGTTAGAGTTGACCCAAACTATAGACACTTAGGATTGCGTGTATTGGTGCAAATATAAATCATCACTTCGGACAGTGGTGTCCATGCGAAACTCCACTGAAATACAGTATTTTGTCTTACTGACTGCAATACCATACAAAAGTCTACGATAAGAGACTACGATATCCACAATCGTGTTATGTTGTGAGGCTGATTGGCGTGGAGAAAGAAAGTTGGGAAAGACGAAGATTTGGATGTATCTGGCTTGTCAGTTCTGGTCACCAAACACGGCTGAAGCCATTTCCGGCAAAGTTTCAATTCTGAGTGGTGCTCTTTTACCAAAGCGTTACTGAAGGTAACTTCCATTCTGGAATGTGCCGCAAATATACTATTTATGAATATTTTAAGTGTTTTATCTGTGGAACAACACAAATTAATTACATTAAATTTACCTGGATACGCCAGGGTTTGAAACCGCAACCTCCGGATTCATAGTCGAGAGACTTACCTCTTGATCACAAGCTATAGATTTTGTTGGTTGTTCGAATTTGAATACATATTCGAAAAGTTTCGGCTTCGACTCTAATAAATTGATTCTTCTTTTGTTAAGTCGAAAAACAAGTTTTGAAATATGCTGTATGCAAGCAATGCATCTGCGAATACTATCCACGTTCGTGTCACCTCTTACTATGAATGAAAACTATAACTTCATGTTTTTCTATCACAACTAGAGTCGCGGTTAAATGGAAGAACAGTGTCTACCTGTTTTCCGGTTCTGGTCCAGTTCTAGAACGCGTGCCACTTTGCATTTTTATGGATAATTATTACAGTAGGAACCCGATACACACTCTCTCTGTCAAGGTGATCTGATTGCAATGAATATCTGGCCGTCTGTCTAATGTCTGACTTCTAAATGATTGTCACACGAATGCTTGTTGCTAATCTCGACGGACTTTATGTCGAAATGGTTCGGCGAGTGTGAGCAAACAATTTTTGATGTAGAGAAGGTTGTTAAATACGTTGGAAAACGGTATTAATTATTCAATTGAAAAAAATTTAAAGATACGAGTATTATTGTTTACATTTCTAATTTTTCACCTGTGTTGAGGTTACAAATTTTATAAAGTAATAAAAATATCACAAAATATTACTGGTACTAAAATAACAATATTGTAACATTCATGTTTCGCCGAGTAACAAAACCGCTTGGCCACGGAGGTCGTCAAAGTATCGTTATTTGCTGTTAACTGCCGAATCTGTTATTTTTTTTATAAGAAGGCCTACCGAATCTTTTTGAACAATTCATTTATTATTTATTTATTTTCTTTCCATGGTAGGTATTCATGTTCACAATTCATTTTTTAACCTCACTAGGACAGGTCTGTGTGTAGGTTTTTTAAGACAGGAGAGGATGTTCTACGAAGGAAAAAGGTATGGGGTTCAGTTTGTCCAGGAGTGAAGGTCGTATGAATCCATCTCTTCCACTACCGTGCAAGGCGATGATCCGAGAGAGTCTTGCAGGAGAGGACTCTCCCGATCTGGCCTGCCTCGCAATTGGTGGCCGGACGCATCCCGTCTCCAAGATCCGGACAAACCTCCATACGTGAACCAGGGCACCCCTGCTAAGTTACGAAATGTAGCAAACCACTTGGGGTGACCTATGGCAGAGGTTTTATCCAATAAATATTTCCGGGTGGCGGTATCCATACCCGCCTCCTAAATTGACTCAATGTTATCCCTTAGCGGAAATTCGAAATGCAGTAAAGGTCAAAAAATCCAAATATGAGTAAAGTATTCATTTTTCTCTCTTTCGAAATATAAGAAATATTTCTAAGAAAATACCTTATACCTACTACCTGCATTTTGAGTGGATATTTTTCCTGAAAAATTAAAAATAAATTAATTAAATGAAGACATTATCAGCGAAACTCAATCGAATTGATTTCGTATTACCGTAACTCAATATTACAATTTTAGGTTTTACTTGTAAAGTTAAAAATAATAATAAATTAAATGGTGTCATTAAAGAAATTTGCATAATATTTTATCATGTATTTTGAAAGATACATTCAAAGCTATTTAACAATCAAAATTCATAATGATTATAATTCTAAAAAAACAAGAGAATTGATTTTTTAAAAAGTAAAACTTTTCACAAATTTTCGTGATCATTATATTCTATTACATAATACATTGAATTACATAATGCTTTTCAGTCAAAGTTGTGTGCAACAAAAACATAAATATAATGTAGTTATTCCACAAGCATTGTTCAAATTTTAATTGTTCAGCCTTGCGTATAAAGACGTAAGGCTTCAAGATATAATAATATTATCTGTATGTTAATACTGTCGCGTGTTGTGAATGAGCTTTGCATTGCTCCGGTGACTTTGTTCTGTCAACTCGAGCAGATGATTCTATTGAATGTGATTGATGGCACGACGTCACGCTAAATATAATTGGTTCGTCAGATGTTCAAATAATTAGTTCGTCACTTGAAGTAATTATTGGTTAAGGATCCATTGTCAACCGTTTGTAACTCGGGATTTAAAGAAGTAAAGATGTATTGAAATACATTTTTTATTGTAATGTAAAGAACATGAGTTATATTCATATTTATTTATTTTACAAAATATTGTATTTAAGGTCATGTATATATGTCATTATTTGGGCCTTTTATATCTTATCAGAAAAGAGGAGCTCTTGTGCCTGATAAGGGAGCCACGATTCTTACTTAGGTTGTATGTGGTTCCATGACAGTTGATTCGCCGATAATTGGCCCCCCGGCGTATTTATATACAACGTGCAGTCGGTTTAGGGAAAATACGGTGTACACATACCTAATTACACAAAATGTAACTAAGTGACCCCCAAGGGATGTGCAGGAAGGATGTACTGCTGAATAACAAAAGTATAAACATATTTTTATTCATATGCATCAAGGAAAAATCTGCTTGTCTGTATATATATTTTTTAATTTTTTTTTATTAGGTTTGTCAACAGTGATTTACATCAAAGCTTCCACAGATACAATTACACTGATCATGGTTGATGCTATCACTAATTAAAGACAAACACAACATTAATAACATAATACTTACATATACCTACATTAAAATCATTCACACATACACATACCATACGTTACAAAATAATCATAATTTTTTGCAACAAGTTTTTAGAACAATAATATTAAAATATAAGTTTAAAGGTTTGGTTTATAGGTTTATAAGTTTATATAACGAGCTATGTTTATGAACGGTTTATGAGCTTTAAATCTTGTTAAGAGATGATTTGAAGTTGGCCAATGTTGACATTGTCAAATTAATGGAATGTTTTTTTATAAGCCTCATTAAAATTACGGCACATTCATGATAAAGCTGAGTCATACCCCAGCTTAGTTCGATATTTTTTTAATATTTAACGGAACATAATTTACAAGTCGTGAACCAATTCTAGGAACATTGAACCTGATTTGCTGAAGTAGAAATGGGCAGTTTATGAAACCATTAACAATTTTGAAAAGAAAATTTAAATCTGTATTTAGTCTTCTTTGTTCAAGGGTGCTTACATTGTAGAATTTTAGTCTATCGGTGTATATTGTGTATACCATCCACATACCAGCACACAAGTACAAAAAAATCGACACTATATAAATTCGTTTGATATCTATTCATACAAACTTATAATTAAGGGGATTTTTTAAAGTTTATTTTACGTTTGAAATTAGTAAATAATGCAAAAAAATATATAATTTTAAACTAAATATAATTTCGTAAATGTCAACTGTCGGCGGACCAACTATCGGGTCACCGTTGCATGTTATAATATGTTTTGTATAAAATATTTACTTTTAAACGCAAGTTTTTTTTTAAATTGGTAAAATTTTATTTAGTTTTTCTGATTGGTTGATGATACAGCTGATAGTTTTTTATGGCTTGGTAAATATAATGGTTTTGCATGTGAGTTATTTTAAAATTAATTCTCATATTGCCGGTTTCGTAAACAATTAATAACATGGAGAGAGCTAAAATACATTGAAGAATTATAATTATTAATATTCCAGATTTACGTACTGTTGAAACGTCTCTATAAGATGTATTTAACGTTAACTAGGTAGCCTGTAGGTACTGTAACAGTTGTTTAAGCAAAAGAGGCTTTATTTGGACAACCTTACGCTTAACATGCACTAATAACTAAGCATTCATATATATCCATAATACGCCCGTAGTTACACAGCGTGTTAACCCTCCGCCCGTCGCACGGGGTCGCTTATGACCCCAAAAATAAATAAGATTGAATTGGTTTTTTTAGCATACATTTTATATGTTACTTTAACTGATTACAGTCAGGTGATAATGACTGCTTTGAAATAAAAGAAATATTAAAAATTAGATATATATTTTCAATACAAGAGCTTAAAAATCAACCAGGAACATTTTATGGTAATTTCGAATCAAATTTTTTTAATAGAAAACTTTAAAAAAAATCTAACCATTTTCTATCAAACTTATAACTATTTGAGATTGATATAGACTTATTATTATAACGACAAAATACAATGAAAACACATATAAACTTGATTTTTCATGATATTTTGTTGATTTTTTTCACACCGAAACACAAGTCTGTATCTCACATCGAACATGTGCAGACTGAACCCGCGACGGGTCGAGGGTTAAGGGACGTACTTGACTAACCGTTGATTCTTGAAATTATTTGGAGCAAAAAAAAAAAAACTTTGGACGCAGGTGACATTTTTGATGTTTTTTTTTCAACTAAAAACACTAAAAAAATCCGCAGGTATTAGACGGTTGGGGTCAGGATTAGGAGTTTGGAAGTAACTCGGCCGACTGACCAATGACGGCATGTGGAAAAAAAATGGTATTAGGTTTTGAAGAAAAAAAAAGCATTAAAAAAGTTACTGGTGTCCACAAATTCATTTACATTTTTTAATCCAAAGTCAGGAATCACTAATTAAAATAAGTCAAAAACATCCCTTAGCACCCTAAATATATAATATGTAGCAAATCCGGCGGTTAAATAATGACGTAACCAAAACTTGTTGTTGAAATCCGTATCAGATTTGATCCATGGAAAGATAGTCACGATACTTAAATATGGTAGATGATAAATTCAAGGTATTCTTTGAAACCTGTGTGTTAACGAGATTTTCAGCATAACGTACTTAATTTATCAAAAAATAAAGTACTTTTACAACCAATCAGATAATGTTGCATAACTTGTAATATTAGGTACACGAAAAAAAAACAAAGTATCAGACTATATATAAATGTGATTAAAGCAAGTAGTGAGTGCCGAGTCAGAGTTGTGTTGCAGTTAGTTAAGTGACGATAACATCCGTACAAGTTTTTGCCATGGAAGGTGGTTGACCCGATTGCCCGGTTCCGATTCAAAGAGAGGAGACATCGGAAGTGACGCACGTTTAAAGTGGATATGTTACAAAGTGATTGGTGCTACTTGATATTTATTGGCTTGCTGGTATCAGCGCTGACTTTCTAATAATTTATTACGATCATTATGGGAAATATAATTATTTATTTGTCTACTGAGTTGTGCTTCTTCGCAGAGATACAGTGGTAAGTGATTAGTAATTCCTTTTCCCTTGCATACCTTATTTTTCCTACACTTACTATCACCTAATTCCACCAAACATTTACTGTCCATTACACTATTAAGAATTGTAACGATATACGTGGAAGCTTTTTATTAGGTTCGTTCAGTTTTAAAAGATTTAAACATACTTGTCGTCATACCAATAATCATTCGATAATGATTTAAGTTTTTGTCAATAAAATATATAATATTTTCAATTTTTAGACATTTTAAAATATGCAAAAACTAAAAGCCATTTACAAACCAGCAATAAATGACGTTGATGACTTTTTACTATTTTGCCTGATTTAAAAATAAGGGTAATCTTTACCTTACGAAAAATGGACTGATGGAAGTTAATTATTATTATTGTAATTTTGACCGGTTAGTGACTGAGTTGGCATTGTGTTTGGATCCCACTTAGGCGCAACGTGTTCGATTCTTCGGCTGGCTAAGTCCTCCATCACGACACAAGCAACATTTTACGCTTACTGTGGTGGTAGTAGGAGATTTTCAAATAATGTTAGGATATTCGTAATCCGGGAATATTTGTCTTTCTTTTTAAAAAGAAAAAAAAACATATTTTGGTTAAACTACTTTATTTGCATTTAAAGCAATCTGCTTATTTAAAAGCTTTCTTACCTACTCATAAACTCTAGAACACAAAGTGACAAACATAATGCTAATTACGTGTATTATTTTTAATTTAAATCTTTTTTTTTAAGTAAATGGTAAAAAACCACCTATGGAATTTGCATTAACTTATAACAAATCATTAATATATGAGATGGTATAAATCTGTACAGGAAAAAAGTGGGGCCTATTCGACTCTGCCTAACCGCAGTTAATCAAGCAAAATATTTTTCAGACCCCGTCTTATTGAACTTTAGCTTGGTTCTTGAGTCTTGGTAATATATGGCTTTCCGATGAAACCTAACCTAATGATAAATATTTTTAACAGAAAAAAGCAGAATTTATGTATTATATAAATTAAAACGTGTGGCTCATATTTAGCTCTGCCTCAGAAGCAGTTCTTAAATTGGTTAATTGTTTACTTTAAAAATGAACTAATTCTCATGTCTAGGAATGTTAAGCATTTAGATGAAATCTAACCTAATCAATGAGATATTAATTAAGTGTGAAACTAAATATTATTTGAGAACGAATAATAAGAAAATAATATCTGTAACCTTTTGCCTGTCAAGGTTCGCGCGCAAAATTCCTGGTTCTTGCCATGCATCTTAAATTTTCCTATTTATGGGTTATTTTTTAACCCTTTTGCAAAAACAAAAATTGTTCTAAAATCTAGATAAATTAATCTTTCCGATGTGTATTAGAAATAAACTTTTTTTTTTCTAAATATTAAAATATTGATATTGGAAATGTAAATTAGCTAAAAAATGCATACCTGCGAATATTGGAATTAAAGTACTTAAAATAGAATAAACTTAAAATTTTAAATACAGATTCCCTTTTTTAACAAAATTTGTAATAAAACTGTCACCTCACTTTTTATCACTTTCATACAATTTTATTTTAAAATTAAATGTTTGTTACGTCAAAAATTGGCTCGAAATAAAACTGTCACTTATGATCGGGTTTGTAAAATATCTCAACAACATAGCTCATATAATCCTAGTACAATGAGAAGCATTATTTCCTTGGCTCTCTAACATAAAAGAAATCACAAATATTCGCATGACAGGAAGAGAGATATATAACTTTTAATAATGCACGGTCGCTCTGGGACAATCTGGGTCTCTTGTTATTATAACGGCATATGATGTTTTGGGACAACTTGGGTCTCCTGTGATTAGAAGGGTTAATTAATTAAAACGCGAGTCTTAGCCTAATTACTAGTATCTACTCATTTATGGACAAGATTGCTTTTAACATTAACTAAAGTTCGTTTCTCAAGTCTTTAGAGCATTGTAAGGCATTCGCGATGAAAGCTATGTACTTTGTACAATCACGTGGCATATTAACCCAGAATCTTATAGCAGAAACTGGATGTTAGAGATATGCGAGATGATACCAAGGTAGAAAGCTTCGAACAGCTTCCATGTAGAAGCTAGAACGACACCCATTATATGTCCATTATTATTGAGTAGTTCGGATATGTTAATTTTCTATTAAACACGAGCTGTAAGCTGTCACTTCCAAGTATCTCGATGAACGTCTCGAAATAATTTCATACAATTAACTATCATAATAATATTTTCACGTTATTTCAACGCAAGGGTGGACAAGAGAAAATAACAACATTATAATCTCTCTTCACGACGACGTCTTCCCAACAAGCCTTCCATTGATTGGTGTAACTTTAAGTGACCAGCAGTTACTTTAGTACACAACTGCTGACCTCGTGCAAATCGCAAATGCGCCCCACGGTTAAATTTGTCAGTTACATCTGGTCTGGAGCCTGAAAAAACTCTCTACTCGTTCTTGAGTTCCACAGCTCGGCCTCTATTTTTTCTCCTTCCTACAACTTGTTCACTCCTTTCTCTCCTCATAAAGATAGCATCTTCAAAGATGACATAGGCCCTGAAGAAAATCATTTGTCTCACGGCTTTCTGTTAAGTCAATGTAAAAAGTATTTTTTTACATGAGCTCCACACAGGAGGCCCTGAGGAAAATAATTTCCCTCGGGGCCTATATCATCTTTGGAGATACTGTGTGGAGGGTTTTTAAGGAAAGGAAGAAGAGGAGAGTTCTGGTAAGGAAAAGGGTTTAAAGGGTGGGTAGGAATCTGGGGTTCAGTGTGTCCAGGTCATCCGCCTTCAATACCTAGACAAACCTCACCCCATGAACCCGGGCACCCCTCCTAAGACACCAAACGTAGCGAACCACTTGGGGTGACCTATGGCAGAGATGTTGGTTATCCAATAAAGGTTCCCGGAGCGGCGGTACGCATTCCCGCCTCCCAAATTGAATTTGAACTACTTTCATAGTTTTATTACGCATATTCAACGCCCTTGAGGTGATTTTTCACAAAAACGGTGCTCTACAAATTATCCAATTATTATTTTTATTAAATTTTTTTATTTAATTGTTTTACCATTCCGTTTGGCAAATATCTTCTTCAACCCATTTTTACGTCATGTACCCTCCCGATACTTCTTTGTTCATCCGCCCTAAGTATTCAAACCGTCTAAGCGTCATTTTCTTAATCTTGTGCATGCTTTCTAATTCATCCACCTACTCCAAACATATTTATTTATTCATTCAAAAATAACCAAAATAATATCGGACCTTGTGCAGTAGCCTGAGGAACACCACATGGAATTGATTTATTTGAAATAATGAGATATTACTAACTATTAATATATCTTAGGAACTGTTATCCAGTAATAGCATAACATAAACTATGAAATGAGAAACAATAAAATACAATTTCTTATGATGTAAGATGTAAAATGACTGTACATTGAACAATGTAGATAAACACACGAACAAAACAATAAGAAACAGGGCAAAAACACACTTTGCGAAAAAAATCTTGAACAAAGATTTAATTTTATCCATTATTTAAGTCACGACAATAGAATTTTTTGCGAAAACTTTATTTACCTATTTAGGTAGGTAGGTATTTGAAAGAGAGAATTTCATATTCTCTCTTTCAAATACCTATACAATAGTATTTGAAAGAGAGAATTTCATATTCTCTCTTTCAAATAGGTACCTACATTAATTTCTACATTCCTACTCCTTAAAGATTACCCTCCGTGATCGAGGGGCAAGGCTCTCGACCAGAAATCCGGAAGACTCGGGTTCAAATCCCGGCGTGCCCAAACAATTTTATTAATTTATAATAATGTATGGCGTGTTTGCGGCATGCTCCAGAGTGAAAGATACTCTCAGTAGTGTTTTGGTGTAAGACCACCATTCAGAATTGAAACTTTGTTTGGAAACGCTAAAGCCGTATATGATGATCAGATTTCAATAGCCAGGTACTTTCCCAACTTCCTCTTACCTCTCTCCACTACCTTCAGCCTCCAATATCGTAAATAACCCCAATTGGGGATGTTGTAGTCCCCCAGACGGGAGCAGGTGGGCCTCTTATAAGGTATTCACATCACACCGACGAAAATCCGACCTTCCCCTACCCCATCTCCATTACTCTCCCCCCTTGAAGTGTGGACTCAAATAAAAAAAAACACAAAATGCAACCAAAAATACAAAAAAATTAGTATTACAAAACAAAAAATTCACATTAAATAAAACAAAAAAAAAAAAAATACCTACAGTAATAAAAAAATAATAAAATAAAAAATACAAAAAATATAGTATTAAAGCCCTATATGTTACGATAGGCAGCCCACACTTCGGGTAGAAAAAATCCATCCCCCAAGTACATATACACCCTCAGTTCACGAGAAATAGAGATTGAGTTCTCTGCACCTCGTATTTTCACAATATGATATCAAAAAAATCAGATTTGAATTATATTCAAATCTGATACAAGTATATTCTTAAACAAGGCATGTAAGTTTGTCAACCATTTGTCGATGTGGATAAAACCAAATGTTATTTTTAATGTGCCAAGAATATTGTGAACAGCTGACAAGTGTTAATAACAGAAGCATCGGTAAATGTTTAAAGTAATATCTTTAATTAATGGAAAACCAATCATGAATAATTATATGCTCTACAAATATAAAAAAAAACTAGATAGGTCGTAACAAGTCACTATTATTATTAATTCCTTCCAAGGTCAAATTATACATAACTCTATTGCAAATGTAGATTATTCAAATAAGCACTTGAATATTAAATGCGGTATGCAAGTAAGTCATTAATAAATAACATTTTTTTGTTAATCCTTCAATGACAGCCTGTTGGCCGTGATATTAATGAATTGCCGTTTCATTGTCACATTTGGATCAAAGTGTAATAATAAATAATATTATTATTGTAGTTTTGTTGCATAATAATAAGTCGAGATTGTGATCCGGTTAACCTTGTAAGGAAATAGGTTTTTTTTGATCCACTTGATTAAATTAAACAATTTTGGAGGCTGGTATGGGTATTGTCACTCCAGGAACCATTAAATAATTGAATAACCAAAACCTTTGCAATAGGTTATCCCAAATGGTTCGCTACGTTTGCAGACTTATAAGGGCTGCCTTGGTTCATGGGGTGAGGTGTGTCTAATCAGGAGAAGCGTTTTTTTTATTTTATTTTATATGAATACCTCACAAGAGTCTCAGCTGCTGAAGGGAAAGAGATGTGGAAGAGGAAGGCGGGGAAATACTTGACGACACTGAGAGTATTTTTCACTTTGGAGTGTGCTGCAAATATATTATACATTATTTTTAATTAAGTAATCATGAAATAAAACAAATTAATGAAATAAAATTTGTTTGACCGGGAATCGATCCCGTGACCTTTGGATTACGAGTCAAGAGCCTTAACTAAATAGAGACGTATAAATAAGTAACTCTTAATTCATTTTTAGGCAGCATCGCGTTCATTGGTCAAAATATTGTACATATATTTTCGTATCGGTGATCAATGAACCGGTGTACGCAATTTTTAGCCATAAGTTGTTTTTAATTGTTTGTCTAGCTTGTAGTCTTTCTAGATTTTAGGCATGTATAGTAAGTTTGTACAGCGCCCTTGAGGTGATTTTTCACAAAAACGGCGCTATATAAATCGTCCAATTATTATTATTTTCTTGGACACACTCCACCACAGATTCCCAGCCATCCCAGTTGTGAAGTATGACATAACAAAGTGCTATAAAATTATTAAACAGAAATCTAAAAATCATCGATTACTTTGTGTACAATAAAATTATAATGCAGATACCAGTAGGTCATATATTACGTACAAAACATAACAAATCTAAATGATTTCATAATACAGGTAAGGCTACATTCTTGTGCACCTAACAGCCTCTTGGGCAGGTAGGTACTGCCGTAGGAAGGTGCTGGTCTCATTAAGTAACGGGATAGCTCCAAACCAGATATCTCGGAAGTGGCACAAGGTCGATCCATTCAATGCCTACTCCTATGGTAGTAATGTAGACGAGATAAGGCGGGGGATTATATTTTTGTAAAAGATATGGTAGATTTTTTGTATTAATTATATTTGCGTGGATGGATTGCGTAGCTAATTTGACGGCCTTATAGATTGTCACAAACAATACAAACATTTAGAAGCGTTGTAGATGCCTTGATGTTGACGACCTGCTGGTGGACGTGCGCTGCTCATCATATGCAGAATTCAAAAGAGCCGCACAAGACAGGGAAGAATGGAAAAGAAAATTAAAGGAAATTGCTGCAAACCAATCCCAGGATTGAAACCAGAGAGAGAGAGATGCCTACTCTCAGTTTCGCCTTGATGAAATACCGCCATTCTTTATCGAAACGTTGCGTTGCTTGAAATGGCTTTAGTCGTGTTTTATGATCAGATTTAAATAGCCAGGTAGGTACTTCCCATCTTTCTCTTCCCCCTCCCCATCACCACTTTACCCTCATCGATAGGATTTTGTACAAATATTAGTAGGTATGTAACTCAGAATTCAACTATATATGATATAACTCGTAAATAGGCCCAAAGAATGTAAGAAATTGTAACCAACTTACGGGATACCTACTTAAACAAATATAACTAAGTGTCCCCTAGAGGTGTGCTGAGAGGTAGTACCGCAGAATAACAAAAGTATAAAACATATTTTCATTCAAAAACATCAAGGAAAAAACCAATAGTTTATACACTATATTTACCAGCGTATTTGTACAAAAAACCGGCACTGTAAATAAATTATTTTAATATTCATAACAACTGGTATTCGATTTTAGGTTTGAAATAGATAATTAATGTACAAAAAATGATAATTTTATAATAATTAAGGCTAACTGCTGGGGGATGAACTGTCGGGTCACCTAAAATTAATAAATAATTATATGATCTTTCATTTATCGACAAATCGCTTTGTCCGTCGTGCAATAAAGGTGTTACTTTGGACAGAATTTAATATAACGCATTTAGTCACATTTATAAAAAATAATCTTCAATATCTCATAATTGTTTAAAGACTCTGACGGTCTAACTAACAATCCGAAGTTCGTGGGTTTAAATCCCAGCGTATGAAAATACGTTTTATTTGATTAATTTGTGTTATTTCAGAACTAATTAATTTAAAATAAAGTATAGTATATTTACGGCATATTCCAGGATAGAAGATACTTTCAGTGTCGCCCTGGTTAAAAACCACCGCTCAGAGTTGAAACGTTGCATGAAATGGCTCTAGTTGTGTTTGGTGACCAGATCTGAATAGCTAGGTACTTCCCCACCTTCCTCTTCCCTCTCTCCCTCCCCTCCCCACTACCTTCAGTATTACAACATACCCCAATTGGGGATGCCATAGTGTCACTGACTCCAGGCAGAAGTAGTTGGGACTATAGTGCGGTATTTAAGACAAGCTTTTTATAGATACACGAAAGTATCTATGTTGTCGAAATGAAGGAAATGTCGAATAAAAGAGTTCCTCAGGTCATTGATTCCTTCCCTACCTTAAATTATTTTTTTTTTCAACTATAAAAAAATAATCAACTTTTTAAAATTAATAGAGCTAACAATGTATTTGTGGCATCCACTAAAATTTAACAGTTCAGATTTTCAAACTGAATAAACATTTAAGCATAGTCGAAGCCATCTTCTATAATAACTGACAGTTGGTATTTTAGTTTAAACTCGTACAAACGCATTAATTTGAAGTGTTATTTCTGCAGCTCTGAAGTCAACATATTAATATTAGAAACTATCGTGTAACTGGTCGTAGAGAATATTGCTTAACATGTCACAGCGTGAATTCACAGTTGATTCACAACATTAGCGCTTTCGATGGCTAGCTACTGAAATGCTTACAAATTGATTATAATTTTTACTGAAGAGATAACACCTATACGCTCTAATCAATATTATTAAGTTTTTTTTTTTAAATTCTAAATTTCATTATTGAAGACAATATTAGCTACTTTCGAATGAAAATTTGAAACATAACAATCAGAAAAAGATTCGGTCGTCTCTAGGAAATGAATTTTGGACCTTACCCTTGACGGTGCCCTGCTCTAACCACTAGTCAAATTCGACTCTATTACCTTCGGTCAAATTTAAAGCGTTTAATTATTAACGCGTTATTTATAAACGCGTATTTTATTGACTGCCATCTAATGCCATATATAATTGCAAGATTCTTCCCGAACTAAATGCAATCTAGATGGTTTCTAGGGTAAATACATTCCTACTTAGGTTTAATATGCGACATCTATTGACTTTTATACCACTCTAGGTTGATTTTTTTATTATATATATGAAACCTTAAACATTTATATTTAATCGTTGAAGACAATATTAGCGACTCAAACGAAAATTAGAAACAGAAAAAGACTTCGATCGCATCCAGGAAATGAACCCAGGACCTTAGCTTTGCTCTACCACTGACCTAATTCGACCTTATCCCCATTTAATTGTTCCAGTCTTCGACTAAGAACCACCAACATTTTCTTCATTTTTTTAAAAGCATATTTCTATTGGCTATCTTCATGTATGATTTTCAATTTTCTTCCCCAACTAAATGCAATCTAAATAGTGTCTCGGATAAACAGTGATTTTGTATAAGTCTAGGTTGATTTTTTTTAAATTTTTGGAATAACTTAATAAATAAAACCTCAAATTTTAACATTTAATCATTGAAGACAAAATCAGCGACTCTCAAACGAAAATTTTAAACAGAAATAGAAAAAATTGTTGCATATAAAAATCCCTCTACGCTGTATCCTAGATACGATCGAATCATTTCCTGATTTTTCTGTTTCAAATTTTCATATAAAAATCCCTCTACGCTGTATCCTAGATACGATCGAATCTTTTCCTGATTTTTCTGTTTCAAATTTTCATATAAAAATCCCTCTACGCTGTATCCTACATACGATCGAATCTTTTCCTGATTTTTCTGTTTCAAAATTTCATATAAAAATCCCTCTACGCTGTATCCTACATACGATCGAATCTTTTCCTGATTTTTCTGTTTCAAATTTTCATATAAAAATCCCTCTACGCTGTATCCTAGATACGATCGAATCTTTTCCTGATTTTTCTGTTTCAAATTTTCATATAAAAATCCCTCTACGCTGTATCCTAGATACGATCGAATCTTTTCCTGATTTTTCTGTTTCAAATTTTCGATTGGGAGTCGAATATATAATGTCTTCGATGATCGAAAATTTAGTTTTACAAAGTATTCATTTAGTGTCTTGGATATTAACTACTTTTTCACGAGAAGCATTTTCTTGTGTTGGACATAATTAAAACGCTATTTAGCAAATAATATAATACAGCTGGACTATTTTTGACATTTTCATATTTTTATCAGTTGGTTAAATTATCATAACATGAAATATTTTTAATTAATTTGCTACACGACATCTAAATTGTAACAATAAAACTCAACATAAATTCACCAAACTGATTTCGGTTCTCACCAATGAGATTTCGGTCACCTGTTTGAAAACTCTTCGATAGTTGAATATAATCGATCGTTTTTACCCGAAGTAAGGCAAAATTATGCTTACTTCCGACACACAGGCAAGCGTCTATTCAGTGCCTACGTTACACTTCTATCAGTGTATATTTGTAATGATCAATATTGACGTAATTTCAAACGTTGCAAATTTTGTGTTGTAATATTTTAGCACTTTACTTTCTATAATACTAATTTCTTTATTAATGACTAATGAATGCTGTTATTGCGAATTTCAGAATGGAAAACACATTAACAAGAAGTTAATGAACTTTTGAAGTGCTAAAATTATCAACAATTTAATGAAAATTATCGAAAATAGAAGAGAATTCGAATAAGTATGAACGCTTTCAACAGTTTTTTAATGTAAATCCTAATCGTCTGGGACCAGTGAGACTATGGCATGCCAAATATGTTGTGAAGCTGATGGTAATGGGGAAGGAGAAGACGGGAAAAAGGAAGGTGTGGGAAAGTACCTCGCTATTCAGATCTAGTCACCAAACACGGGTAAAGCCATTTCAGCAACTTTTCATTTCTGAATGGTCTTACACCAGGGCGATATTTCGGGTATATTCTATTCTGGATTGTGCCACAAAAAGGAACAATATATTATTTAATTGTGAAATATTTTTGGAAGGCAGGTATGGGTACCGCTGTCCCGGGAATCATTTATTGTATAACCAACACCCCTGCCATAGGTCAACCCAAGTGTTTCGATATTTTTGGTGCCTTAGCAGGGGTGCCCGAGTTCATGGGTTGAGGTTTGTACGGGTCTTGGCAACAGATGCATCCGCCCACCTGAAGCTTGGCGGGCCGGATCCAGAGAGACTGGTTGAAACCCTTTATACATTATTACATCCCAGAATTGCCTTTCCTTTCTCTCCCTAAAAATACCCTCCACACAGCATCCCCATAGATGACATAGGCCCTGAGGGATTTTTTTTTCTCAAGGCCCTTTGTGTGGAACTACGTAAAAAAAAAATTACACTTTAATTCAAAGCATATTTGAGTTCATTGAACGTAAAAAATTTTACGCCGGAATAATGCACATAATTCAAACGAAATAAAAGAGATTATTCATGGATAAATTATTTATAAAATAATTTCGAATTCTTTAAAGGCACTATTTGCGATCTCCGCGTTTTTCTAATCTACAAATCAAATAAAGAATTAATTATATTAAAAACTGTTCAATAGAAGATGACTCCATTAAGTAATGCAGTCATTATTGTTGGTTTCTCCGGTAAATGTGTATTAAAAAGAGAAATTAATAAATATCTAATGCTTCTTCTCGTTAAAGTCATTTAGCAATTTTAGTGAAATTATTGCAATTGTTTGAGAGTGAAAATATAGCAAGTAAGGAAGTTGCCAATTTCAAATCATATACAATAAGTAAAAGTAAGTATTGGAACTTATATAAATCATAAAGTGTATTTATAGATAACATTGGGAAGCAGGCAATGTCTATGGAGCTTCATCAACAGTCATCCAGAGGAAGACCAAAGAACTCCTGGATGACTCAATGCTTCAAATGTACAGAAAAACGGCCTGGATGAAAGCTATACCCAGAACCAAAAAAGTTATAGCTTGATAACGAATAACAGCCTAGCTTTGGAAATGAGTTGGGACAGTGCAAGAAAGAAGAATAATGTACTTGGGAATATAAATTTTGTACTGAGATTTTGGTTCTGATCGATGGAACGATTTACAATTTGGAAGGCGGGTTTCAAAACCATTTATAGGATAACCAACATAGGTTATCGGGTTCATTAGGTGAGGTTTGTCTAGGTCTTGGCAGCGGATGTGTTTTCCCACCTACTGCGTGGCGGGCCGTATCGGAAGACATCGGAGGAGGGAGGCCTAACCTGTTTCTCTCAAACCGGACTGTGTCATTTGTGTCAACCCATCGTCTTGAACCTTCCTCTTTAAATCTTATTTCACTTGTGTGAAGGTTAATTGGTACGTCTTGAAGACAACATCCAGATTGGCAATTCTCACATGTAAAAAAACGGACATTTTTCCCTCTGAACGCGGAACTTGGAACTTTCCGACTCAAAGTAAAATTCATTGACCACGGTAGTGTGATAAAACACAGAATCTTAACTGAGACCCTCAAGAAAGACACTGGGTTTTTACTTACAACGGCAGCATAATAGGGATGTTCGGCTCGAAGGACCAACAAAGACTGGTTGTTTTTGAGATAATTACTGAATTTGGAGAATAGGTTTGCTTAATATAATGTTGCTACACACATTTTGCTTTCAGCTAGCTTATTATTGAACACAATTAAACAAAACACATCACAACACCTTTTTTAGTTTTTAATTTTACGACCAAGTTTTCACTCATTTGAAGGTTGACACCAACATAAAACTGACTTTAGGATACTTGAAGGTGTGAAATTGTATTTTTTAACAGCATCTTTCGTGGTTATGTCTTATCCCAAAGGGTTTGGGTATGTACAGGAAGGGAGAAATAATTCTTAACAGTCCTCAATATTACAAATTGACGAATGCTGTTTATTTCTTCCAATTAAACCCGGAATATATTTTACATTTCACATCTGTATAAACATAAATAAAATAATTTATAAACTCGTTTACGAATAAATTTCAGTCAGGTTTCGCTAATATATGCGTTGATGTCACCTCATTTATATTTAACGTATCATAGATATTTTTTACTTTCCGCAACGTTTTATAGTAGATATTATTATTTCTATCTAGAATAGGATTAATAAGTAGGTTATCTAAATGAAATAACCTATCTTTGAGGCATCAAATAGACAGAAAAAAATTATCAGAAAAACCAGCTATAACGTTATAAAAACAAATACAAAAAAATCCGTTACCGCTTTGATTGTGTGTGGAATAAAATGCCGGATGGTCGTTAATATTTGGATTATTTGTGAGTAGCGGTGTTTTAAGATTCAGAAGTATGCGTTTTAATTAACGCAAATATCTGCTCGCTTCTGGTCGACAGTTATAAAACAATTACTCGTCTATAAAACCGTTGCAAAAATGTTTAATGTTTGTGCATGTCTGGTATAATTAAATTTATACTATATGGTGGGTCAATACTAGCACATGCTTGTAAATTATACGCATTAGTAATATTTCTTCGCTAAGTTGTATTTAATTAAATGAACTGATCTCTAAATATCGGTTCAATTCAATTCTTTAATTGATTTTTATGTTATCTTGAATGCCTACGCATCGTCACATCAAACAAGATGAATGCTACGGGACTTATTACGAAGGTTATTTTTGAAGTGAAAACTTATTTAGCACCGTTGTGATTTGAAACACGATGAAATAAAAAATAGCGACACCAAAATGAGACAAACACATACATCTATAGGATAAAGCCTGCAAGAGAATGATATAGTATTATCGGTATCCTCTTTGTGCTGTGCTTCGTATCCTATCCGGTTTCTCTTTATGAGGTGCTTCGTGGCCTTCCTACTCTTGTCCACTTTAGTTTTTTGAAGGTTTCACTTCAACCGCATGTGAATTGCACACTCTGTTTTTTTATAGATGTTTTATTCTCTTTGCATATTTTGATATTTGTAGTCATTTTCAGTACGCCAATTATTTATTTACAAATACGTGACATATGATATATAATTAGAGATGAGTAGTAATATTGAATTAATTTCATTAGGTGGCTGCCTGTTTTATGTTGACCAATGTGTACGATGAATGCAATAAATATGTTAAAACAAAATAAGCAATTGTAATGATATGTGCAATACACAAAAATGAGGTTAAAGCCGATCGTGAGCATTTCAGTAAAAAAAAATCTAAGTTTTATATAGTATTGAGATAAATGTATCAAGTATTGCAAGTAAACCTTGAATTAAAATATAGCTGCAAATATTATTTGCCAGTAAAAAGTATTTTAATGAATAAAAGAAATGCAGTGTTTATATGGTATGAATATTGTTTAGCAAAGTATGACGTTACGTATTGTCTCAGTAATTGTTACAACCAGAGGAATCTATTAGTAATTGCTTATTTTGAAAAAAAAAAGTTTGATTACTTTATACAGTTACCTAATAGTTTTGTTGACTCGTATAAAAATGCCGAAAAAAACGATGAAAATAATAATTACAGCATTATCTACGTTTTTCTTACAGAATGATAAAAAAAAACTTGAGTTTGGACCAAGAAAGGTAAATTATGGTAAGAATATTGAATAGTAAGATGCAGATTAGCGATTATCACAATAATTATTCTGATACAAGAGAAAACAATTAAAGAAAGTAAGAATACAAGGTTTGTTAACTGTTTTCATTATTCCTGTTTTTAAGCAAAATAGTGGATTGGGTATTAATTTTTACTTAAGACGTAAGCTTGTGTGATAGTAAAGTTTCGTTAGCAAGGGTAATTTTTATTTCTAATTTTCTTTTTCAATTCTAACATTCCCACTTTTATAAAATATGATGCCTCAAGGGCTATAGATTTCTTATTTTTAATTGATAAACTAACGTTTAAACAAGATTTTTATGCATAGCACAAAGGGTAGATAACAAATATTATAATATTTGTTATCTACCCTTTGTGCTATGCATAAAAATCTTGTTTAAACGTTAGTTTATCAATTAAAAATAATAATTAATATTTGACAAGTTAAAGTATTTCAGCAAAAAATGCAGACATAATTAGTCTCGACGCCACCTAGCGGGAGATTTAGTATTAACAATACCTCTCTCACAAAAATAAAGTTGGTTGTTTTCAGTTGGAAAAATGTAATAATGATTAATTGTCGAATGAAACACTAGTATATATTGAATTATTTGGCGGGTATTAGATAAGCCGCCATAGCTCAGTGGTCAAGAGCACCTGACCGGCAATCAGAAGGTCACGGGTTCAATTCCCGTTGGCGGCCAGTATCTTTTCTCGGAAGATTTTTTCAATGTAGATGAGTGTTTCAGGCTGATAATTATTGATTATAATATTTGCTATAGATTTCGATAGTTTTTTTATCTTAGGCTTGTCTGTGGATTTTATAAAACTTTAAAAGTGACCTCTAAAATATTATTGATCGTTAGGTTATGACGTCTCAAGACTATGATATGCTGGTTATGTGAAAATAATTCCTGATGACAGAACAAAAACGTTACTTATTATTGTTCAGTAATTAAAAGAGAGATATATATAAGAGAAAATATTTACTACATTATTAAAAAAAGCAAAAATCTTTCGACAAATGTCTTAAATAATATTTATGGAAACATTTTTTTCGTACCTACAGTTAAACGTCAAAACTTTTTTAATGATTTTCGTAGTACACTTTGAGATTTTTTTCCATCGAGTAAATTTTCAACTAGGCAAATGTGGAGATTATTGAAAAAAAAATAGCGTATAATTTTTAGGGCTTTTAAAAACATCTCTTTGGTGTTCAAGGGAAATAAGTTATTAATCGGTAGGAATTCAGAATGCGGGGTCTTAAGTGAGCAGTTAAAACAAGAGTTATTTATAAAGTGGGTATATGCATTTAATGTTGGTAATTTTAAACACGGCAGTCCATTTTGGGAGATTCGTCATCACGAAGAGAAACAATGAACTGCATTCAGACATAATAAAAAAATAGGTATTAGACGTGGGATCTGTGGATTTGATGAAACAAAAGTTGTTCGCATTGACCCATTTCATCAAATTACAAGCTATACTTAAAATGTTATTGCTATACAAATTACCTCTGATATTCCAAATAATAACATTTATTTGTATTTGTGTAACTTTCGGCGATTTTAATAACTGTACAAAAAATAGGTTCGCAAAATTATTGCTCAAAATAAAAAAAAAACCGCTGCAACTACTATAACCGTTATTGTTTTATTTTCGAAAACAATAATTGAAACTATTCAAACATTAGACATTTTTATAATGATGACAAAATTGCATCTGGGAAAGAGCGCAATCATGTTAACTTATTTGGAAAATGTTTTTATTCAATCAAATGCTAGTTTTTCTTTTGAAAATCGATTCTGGCGGTATCCATCACAAAGGTTATGAAGAGAGGATAGAAAGCTACAGAACTCTACATTAGTTCATTCACATTCATTCTATTATTCTTTGCACTATGCTCTTGTCGTGACCAGACTCTAGAAGTTGATTATTTTTTTCGCATGCCCCCTAGAGTTTACTTTACACGGGTGAACTCATTTCTACTGCGTTTTGTTTACTTTCTTCCTCGCTTAGTAAATTCTATACATATGATTAATTTGGCAATGTGTATATATTGTCTCATTTATCTGTACCTAAATTAGTAGATTAAACATTCACAATATAGATGAAATAATTTAATGACGCTAAATTATATGTAAATAGTAAAAGCAGTCTTGATAAAAATGCCGTATCGTATAAAAATATTGACATACCTTTGTGGTTGGTGAATTCTGTATCTGCAGGAAGGTGGCAATGCCAGCTCGTACCCTGTTCTTCACCCCTCGAATGGTGCCCTTGGCGCTCCTGATGGTGGATGGCGAACTATCCTCGTTCTTAAAGTCCTTAATCCCCGCAAAGAATTCCATAGACTCCTCATCGTACAACTCACTATCACTAGAACCATTAATGCACACGCCTTTACCGTTCACAACACCTTTCTTCTTAGATTTTTTATCCGAATCACTGTCGTTATCGAAGACGTTCTCGTTCAAGTGGAAATTATAATATTTATCTGTATCGTACAAGAAGTTGCAGCTATAGAGATTGTCTTGTTTTTGCTTCTCCTGCTCCAGTTTCCTGTCCACGTACGTGCTCTCATTAACGATTGGCAACAATTTGGAATAAGGCGCAGTGGTTTCTTGAATCACATTTTGGGAGTAAATTACATCCGTGACTCTCGGTTTTTTGTTTTCATTGTTCACTTGCGATACCAGCTTGAATGACGTCAACTTTTCTTCTGGAATTACCATGATTTCCCTCTTGAATGGAATGGGCTCTTGCATGGATTCTGATTTCTTTTCTAAATCCAATTCTGCCCAGGAGGTCTTGTTGACGGTTTCTTGTATCACTGGAACTGTGCTTAGCTTCGCTGATCTTTTTCTGATGTCTTGGAGGAGTCCTTGCGGAAGGAAACCTCCAGAGCTTTGAGTGTTGTTGAAGAATGCTGGCATAGCTGGTGCTGCAGGAGGAGCGCTGTCAACTTGGTCCACTGCGTCTGACTTTCGTCTTTCAGAGTTTAGAATCGCGGCTTTAAGGATGTCCGACTTGAATGTCACCGTGGCTGATTCCTCGTGAAGACTGGCGGCGCTCAGTTCGCTGCTATTCAAGGAGTCGCACGAGATATTGCTCTCGCTGTCCTCGGAGTCTACCTCCGCACCGCTGCTGGTGACGCTGGGAGCTCTGGTGTGGGCGGCAGCTCCTATTACGGTAACGCTCACGCGCTTGTGACCCGTGCCATTAGCCTTAGAATTCTTCTTTTTCGGTAACGGGGGCGGAGTTCCGTCCAAGTCACTGCAGGTGCCAGAGTCCAGCGTGTCGCTCGGGGAACATTGACCACTTGACATCAGATTTGTAGGAGAGCAAGGAAAAGCATTACAAAAGAAGTAAGCGTTATTCATGTTTCCATTGTTAGCGGCGGTCTTCATGATTGTTTCAGATTTTTGCACCATTTCGTCTGAGCTTCTTTCTGTGAGGTTATTGGCGTCTGATCCGATATTTATTCGCACACAACTGTTTGACGTGTTGTTTTGACTGTTCATATAAGCATCACTCGGTTGATCTTCTGCGCTGTTACTTTCGCAGATGTTGACGATGAATTTGCCTATGGTATTGATGGGGAACTGATTGAGGTTGACCTTGGTATTGGACCTAAAGGTGGATCGTTCCTCGCCGTTAACAATGAGGGGTTTATGCTCGTCGTTGAGGGATGCCGTGTCGGGGGTGTTCGGGTAAGAGGTGGGGTTGATTCTGATAGTAACAACGTGTCCGTTCCGCGGTGCGTTACCGACTGAAGAGATGTGTGGAACGGTTGCCTGCTGCTGGTCCCCCGCTAGGAATACCGTTGAACGAGATGCGGTATAAGAAGACGTTGCTGCACTAACCGCCTTAGAACCAGTTAGAGTGGCCGCCGCGACAGGGTTCCCACAATCACTTTCATAATACGCTTTAGTTTCGCAAGCCTGCAGCGAGGTGCGAGGCTTTGTTTTAGGCGGAAGCGTCGGGGGGATTGCATTATGAGAGAGCATCGTTACACTTTCCATCCTGAAATTGCTTTTTTTGTTTCCGTATAAGTAATCCAAACAGATTTCGTTAATTAATTCATTTTTTTAAATGCAACGCCACAAAATCGTTAAAATTCAGCGAGTTGCAGAAATTAGGCTTAACCACTTATTATTTGCACAAAAGAAGTAAAAGTAGATTTAAACTGTTTTAATTCTAAAAAAAACAATGTTATCACAATTTACAAAATGGCTGCCTTCTGATTTCCGGACACTTTCAATCTAATTTATTGTTGACAGCCCTAGAGGTAAAGCAAGATCACACTATTGGAGTACCGCCATATGTTGTACGCGAATACAGTAACACCAAAGCACTGTTTGTATTACTCTCACCAATACTGGCTTAGTTGAACAATTCACTTGGCCCGTTTTCACTCAGGCCAAAGTTACACGATCTGTTATAATTAATGTGATTTTTCACTGTTGTTTCCCTTGGCTTGTTTCGGTAATTCATCTAAAACCAGCGTATTATGGAATCTTATATTTTTTCCCATAGAAGATTTCGAATCCACTGTACTTTTTCTTTCACTTAGCAATTTCGCCGTTGTCACATCTGAAACAAAGAAAAATATCATTATTAATACGAAAGTGAAATTATTATCTATTGTGTTTAAAAAGTCTTTAGGTGTTTATTTATCTTAAGGTTTTAGAAAACGAGTTCGGTTTCAGTACCAAAATACCTGAGTACCTTTTTATGTGATTACCACACAAGTTTCTCAACTATTACTATTTGGAGGTAGTGAGACCTTGGCATCCCAAATGAGGCTCAAGGTAGTGGTGAGGGACAGGAGATGGTGAAGAGGAAAGTGGAGAAGTATCTAAAATACTTGGGTCACAAAACATGGCAAAAGCCATTTCAAGCAAAGAATAGTGGTCTTACACCAGAGTGAGTGATATTGAGAGTATCTTCCACTCTAGAACGTGCCGCAAGTTTTCTATTTATTTTATTTGGATTCTTCACAAGAGTCCAAACTGCCCCCAACTGACTGGTGCAAGTGAGACTATGGCACCCCCGATTTGCATATGTTGTTAAGCTGAAGGTAGTGGAAAAGAGAAGGATTTAGTGAAGAATAAGATGGAGAAGTACTTGGCTATTCAGATCTGGTCATCAAACATGGATAAAGCCATTTCAAGAAATGTTACAATTCTGAATGATGGTCTTACACCAGAGTATCTTCCACATATAAATTGTGAAATAACACAAATTTCTCCCATACAATTTATTTGCGCAAGTTGGGTTTTGAATCCGCGACCTTCGGATTGCTAGCTGAGAGCTTTACCCCTCGGCGACGGAGGCCTTTCGTAGTTGAATATTAATCAACTCGATAAATGAAAACAAAATATTTCTCTCATAACAATTGCATATGTGTTGCAATAAAACTTTTTTTAAAATTTAATTAAATGTTTTCTCATTTAGATAAATATCTCCAAATGATGTATAAAATAATTGGTTCCTATATGCGAAATTATAGCAAAGCTTTCCCTCAAACACAAAAAATCTAACACTTGCTTTTTTAACTCACCGATAACTTTGCATCTTTTCACACACTAGTCTTCCAATTTTCTAAATAAATGAAAAAACCAGTAATATTCATAAAACCGTTGTTTACTACCAAAAAAAATTAAATACAAAAAAAACTGCAATACTAGGTCAATACCAATATTTTCTATTGTTACTTTTGTTGTGTGTTTGTTGGTAGTATATCGGAGTGTGTTACTGCTGGTCGGCGTTTCCAAATACATACCTCACCGTCCAGGTATTCCGATATTTAACTCTCTATCACAGGAGGGAAATAAAAGCACTTGAAGACCCCAAGGCAAGAAGTTGTTAACTTACATTTTTGTAAAAAATGAGTTAGAATGCTCTCTAAACTAATTCGCATACGCTCTTTCCAATGAACACCGTGCCAGAGCTTAAAAACGGCAAGAACATGCTTAAATCAATGTGATGAACATGTTAACTACGTGTTTCTGTTGATAAAATAAGGGCAAGAACGTGGTAACTACAAAGTTAACAAGTTCTTGCCGTAATTCTGTAATTAACAACTTCTTGCCATCTACATTGGTTGAGATTTCTAAGGTTAACATGTTATTCACTCACTTTGACGTTTACTTAGGTGGTTTTGCAGTGCGTGTTTTTTTATTTAAAAATCATTAAAAATGAGTTCCAGAGGTGAAAAAATTGTGAAAATGTGCCAACAATTGATCAAGGAATCAGGTAAGCTGTATAAAACATTAGCCTCCATCTTAATTTATCCATAAAGTAGTTTGAGGCTAGGAGTAGTTTGAAAGTGGGTGAAGCATTTTTGTTTTAGTGTTTTTCTGTCTAAAATTCAACCATTTTTGATTGTAATGCTTATTTATTTGTTTCAGGAAGTGTTCAAGAGTCCACTAGTTTAGTACAACCTGAGAAGCATTTAGAAATACCTCAAAATAATGTCATTTTAATGGAAGGTAAATGTAAAACAAATGTTTTACTCTGTGGCTCTAAATATTCTTTTATGTTTTCTTATGTTTTGAATTCCTTCATTAAAGTTTTGTAATATTTCATTTCAGAAAAGAAATGAAATGAAATATTATAAAGCTGACGGCCGGCGTAGCGCAGCGGTAAGACGCTTGACTCGCGCACCGAAGGTCGCGGGATCGAATCCCGGCGTGGCAAATAAATTTTATTTGATTAATTTGTGTTATTTCACAATTTATTCATTTAAAATAATAAATAGTATATTTGCGGCACGTTCCAGAGTGGAAGATACTCTCTGTATCGCCCTGGTGTAAGACCACCATTCAGAATTGAAACGTTGCTTGAAACGGCATTAGCCGTGTTTGGTGACCAGATCTGAATAGCCAGGTACTTCCCCACCTACCTCTTCCCTATCTCCTTCCCCTCCCCACTACCCTCAGCCTCACAACATACCCTAATTGGGAGTGCCATAGTCTCACTGGCTTCAGACGGGAGCAGTTGGGACTCTTGTGAGGTATTCATGTAAAAAATAAAAATATGGACTCCGATAGAGATTTTGCACTGAATAGATGCCAGTCCGTTCAATCAGTGAACCAATATGTAAATTTAATGATGTCGGCTAACACAAAAAATATACCCATCGTGACAATGATGGCTGATAAGTTTATTTATATTAAAGAATTAGGGCAGCAACTGAACCTTATACATAATACAAAAAACACTATCGGAAAAAAGGTTAATTTTCAAAAAGGAATTCGCTGGATAAGAGTGGAGGAATTCGGGATTTATAAATATCGCGAATCACTCTCCGAAGAAGAGTCTAGGAAAGAAGTGGACCTTAAAAAAAAAGGTGTGAAACATTATCTTCCCAGCCAATGCTTTCAGCAAAACTGAGAGATAACAAAGAAATCAATGCGGCCAAATGGAATGATATCCAAAAATTCTTACCATACCTGGATGAGGTTTTTCGTGGATTTTTCTCGTGGAAGTCTTAAAAAAAAATTGACACATATGCCCTGCTACCTTTTCTTTTCAATAATTATTATTATTTAGTTACTTTACATATTTAAAAAAATGTTTAATTTGTTTGATTAAATAAAAAAAGAATTTAACATGTTCTTGCCTTTCAATTTTGTATCTTCCTCACCTATCCCCGTAGATGGCATGAACATGTTAACTACATTTTTTTGTAGAAAACATGTTTATTTTAACTTTTAGACTGCAAAACTACTTAATATTACTTGTTCGGGCACATACTCATAAACAGTACCTACACATTTCATATTCCCTACTTCCATACTGTCCGACCTACCTACCAATATTACCCTACCCACTATCTGTCACCAGGAGAAGGATTGTTCCTGCTGATTTAGTACAATTTCTACCTCGCTGAGAACCACATTGTCATATGCAACTGGCAAGTGTTTTTTCATGGTCAGTCAGTTTTGTGCAACTACAAGAGGGAACACGAGAGGATTCCACACGATACTAAGGTAGGACATTCAATATTCTGGTGGCATCCTTTCCCAGTTTCATTTCGTTCCCTATTTCCTTCAGCACAAAATTCGCGCTTCCCAAAAGATCATAGGTTTCCAAGAGCTATCGAAACATTGGTCATCTCGCCGGATAGATTAGTTATTTATGCGTAGAAATTGTATTCAAATGGTTAAATGGTTAATAGTTTTCAATAATCAATTTTCAATAGTTTCAATAATCACTAGATTATTTTCGATTATTATAGTATTCTTACAAAGTTACTTCTAAGAACGGGTGAATTTCAAGGTAGGTAGTATTCACAGTCAAATATTTCAAAATGGATAAAATCGCAAATAAAATTTGTTCTTTAAAATTAAAGCGTCAAAGATTATTCGGTCGAATTCAGGCGGCTTATGATCTTGTTAAAGATTTAGATAAAAAGTCAAAGTTATGCCAATTCAGGGCTCGAATGGTAAAGGTCGAAGCAACCTATGAGGAATTTCAAAATATTCAATGCGAACTGTCAGATCTGGTTTCACTTCCCGATTTCGAATCGAAAAATGATATATTGGAAGTTTCGCGTGTATTTGAAGAATTGTTTTTCGAAGTTACGTCAGCACGTGATGCTTACGAAGCGAGTCAAAATGAAAGTCAATGTCATCATGACACGTCAGGCGAGGAAGTACAACGCCCCGGTCGTAGTTTTCTTGCGCCAGAGATAAAAATTCCATCATTCAGTGGGCATATTAGAGATTGGCCACCCTTTTTTAATATCTTCAGGAGTATTGTGCATGAGAACAGTTCTCTAAGTAAAATTGAAAAATTTCATTACCTACTTAGTTGTTTAAAATACACGGCTTTATCTCTGGTTAGAACTATTCCTTTAATACAAGAGAATTATGAATTGGCCTGGGAGACTTTATTAAATCACTATTCGGAGTCCCGGGCATTATTTATACATTATGTTAACGCTATTTTGAATTGTAATTTCTCCAACAATGTAGATATTTTAAATTCTCTACGAGAAAATCTTGCGGGACTTCACGAATTAAATAGAGAAAAATTGTTCGATGAATTTTTATGTCATTTAGTTTTACAAAAAATAGATTCACAAACACGCCGGGCATTTGAAACTAGAGTGGAAAAAGATGAGATTCCGAACATAGAAAAATTAATTCAGTTTTTAGCATCTCAAAACCGTATAAACATGTTATCTGATATTAAAGACAATCGGAAGGTTAAACGAGTCTTATTTGTTTCAAATGACAATAATGACAAAATTACTTGCCGAAAATGCAAAGCCTCGCATCATGTTACAAAATGCGAAGAATTTCTTTTATTGAATTTAGCCAGTAGGAGAGACTTCGTTAAAAGGGAACGGTTATGTTTCAACTGTTTAAATCCTCACCTTATTAAATATTGTCGTTCAAAATTTCGATGCAAAATGTGCAACCGAACGCATAATACTCTGCTACATAGCGATGAAAGATCCCCTTCGCCAAACAACCGCGATGCTGGAAACGATAGCCCAGTCTGCAACGCTGTGTTTGGATTGACTAAGCGATCGATATTGCCTACCGCGCTGGCAGAATTTTTAGATAATTCGGGACGTAAACACAATGCTAGGATTTTAATTGATACGGGTAGCGAGGTTTCTTTCATATCCAAGAGATTATGTAATATATTGGGTTTAAAATCGGAAGCATGGAACGGTAATGTACGAGGAATCAATAACACAACAGTAAATAATGTACAAGGTTTAGTTACTTGTAAAATATTTTCCTTGAAAAACAGCTCTTGGATTTCAGGGCAGGCAGTGATAATCTCCAATATTACGTCAAATCTCCCGGCTATAAACTTTCAAGATATGTCTGAAGAATTTAAAGGCCTAAATCTGGCGGATCCAGAATTTCAAAATCCAGGAGAGATAGATTTCCTATTGGGGTCTGACTTGATTGCAAAAATATGGAGGAAAGGTTATATTTCAAGCCGTGATTTGATAGCTGTTAATTCAATATTCGGATACATTATTATGGGCTCATGTGTTCAGGAGTACGGTTTAACACAAACCTTTGTGACATCAGCTCTAACTGCAGTAGAAAACAGCGATTTAAATTACGCGGTAAGACGTTTCTGGGAAGTAGAGGAGATTCCTAATGAGGTTATTCAAAGTAAAGAAGACAATGAATGCGAACGCATATATCAGTCCACGGTTCAACGGGATGTTTGCGGCAGGTATATAGTAGCATTACCTTTTAAAAATAAATCTCAAGCAGATATAGGAAGCACGTATGAAATCGCACTTAAAAGATTTTACAATTTGGAAAAACGTTTGTCTTTAAATCCGACATTAGCGGAACATTATCGTAAATACATGAAAGACTTTTTAGAGCAAGGCTTCATGTCGAGAATTCCCCAATCGACTGAAATACAGAATGCGAACTACATTCCACATCATCCGGTTGTGCAAAAAATTGGTAATGATATAAAAATTCGGGTTGTCTTTGACGCCTCCTGTAAATCAGATAAACAAATTTCATTAAATGATTGTTTATATTCGGGTCCTAAATTACAAAATGAAATAGGTCATATCTTATTAAAGTTTCGTTTATATCCTATAGTATTCACTACGGATATTCAAAAGATGTTTCTGCAAATTCCAATCAGAGAAGAGGATACTAGCTTTCAAAGAATTTTTTGGCGTTTTTCTCCCTTAGAGCCAGTAGGGCAATATACACTTGGCACGGTCACGTTCGGCGTGACCTCTTCGCCGTATCTGGCAATAAGGACGTTACATCAGCTAGTGAAAGATGAAGGTGCACAATTTCCAAAGGCCTCTAAGGCACTGTTGTTCGATACATATGTTGACGACATTGTTACTGGCGAATGGGAGCCAGACAGCGCTTCTCAGCTTCAAATGGAGCTGAAAGAACTCCTTGAAAAAGGAGGTTTTCAATTAAGGAAATGGATGAGTAATTCGCTTCCGTTGTTAAATAACATTCCAAGTGAACATCGGATCCACACAAGTGGTCAGGTTGCATTTGATGACGGAACATCTTGCTCATTAAAAATATTAGGTTTAATTTGGGATCCTGAAAAGGATACCTTTTCGTACTCGGTAGAAGAAAAGGCAAGGGTATTTTCAAAACGCGCCATATTGAGCTGCGTTGCTCGCATTTTCGATCCGATTGGTTTAATAACCCCCGTTGTTTTCAAGGTAAAATGTCTACTGCAAGAAATGTGGAAAAGTAAGATAGGTTGGGATGATTCGCTCCCTGAAAACATTGTTTGTTTATGGCAAAAATTCTTAGACGAATTACCAACTTTACGGTATTTACAAATACCTAGACATTGCAATACAATTAAAGGGTCGAACTGTATTTTAGTGGGGTTTTCGGATGCGAGCGAATTGGGTTATGCTGCTTGCGTTTATTTGGTTACGAATGAAGCACAGCCTAAAGTAACATTGCTTGCTAGCAAATCTAAAGTTGCACCATTAAAAACATTGTCAATACCACGCCTCGAGCTCATGGGAGCTTACCTGCTTTCAAAGCTAGTAAAAATGACTAGGTCGTCGATTGAAAATCTTATAAAAATTACCGAGGTTATATTGTTTTCTGATTCGACAATTGTTTTGTCATGGATTAAGGCACCTCCTCATACATTAAAAACTTTTGTCGCGAACCGCGTAATTAAGATACTCGATCAAGTCGCGGACGCAAAGTGGTACCATGTTATTTCGAAGGAGAATCCAGCGGATTTAGCTTCTCGCGGTTTATTTCCTCCTCAAATTAAAGATAACGAATTATGGTTTCAAGGCCCTCCGTGGTTAACTCAGTCGTTGCCGATGTGGCCCTTAACTTTACCGGATGCATTAAAGGTTGAAGAACTGCCGGAGGTTAAGTCCCACGTTTCAACAGTTCACGGGCCAACGTTTGATTATTATGAAGGCCTAGAATTTTCCCGCTTTTCTTCGTGGACACGTCTTCAGAATATAGTTGCTTGGTCCATTAGATTCATACATAATGTGCGGCAACGGAGCAAGGATGCACGCAGATTCGGAATTCTGACCTTCTCTGAAAGAAATCACGCGGTTAAGGTTATTTTAAAATGCGATCAGCAGTTCCATTTTCCGGATGAAATCAGAAAACTCAAAGGGGATGGGGTGACCCCAGTGACCTTTCAAAAATTAAATGTTTTTATTGACCACGAGAATTTACTTCGCGTTGGCGGGCGGCTTTGTAATTCTCATTTAAATTACAACACTAAGTTTCCAATAATACTTGCAAAAAATAGTAAAATAGCCGAGCTTCTTATATTATATTACCATAAGGTCTATTTGCATGCAGGGTCACGAACCTTGCAATTTCTAATTCAACAAAATTACTGGATTATATCTGCCCGCAATAAAATAAAGAGCTTAGTTTCAAAATGCGTGAGATGCGCAAGATTGCGATCATCCCCGTCAGCTCCACTCATGGCCAGTCTGCCAGAAGCGCGTGTCACACCGAACCGCGTCTTCAGTCTTGTGGGAGTGGATTTGGCCGGCCCGTATATCCTAAAAGAAGGAAAACGCAGAGGTGCTAAAACGTACAAGGCGTACTTTGCAATTTTTGTCTGCATGTCGACGAAGGCGATTCATCTCGAGGTCCTCTCGGATCTCTCGTCTGAGGCCTTCATCGCTACTCTCGATAGGTTCGTTTCACGACGAGGTATTTGTCAGGCCATTTATTCGGATTGCGGCACGAACTTCGTTGGGGCGAAACGGCATTTGATAGGAACGCAAAAATTTTTAAATAGTTGTAGTAATGATGAACAAGTCATGCGTACATGTTCAGAAAAGGGAATAGTGTGGAACTTTAACCCTCCTTCCAGTCCTCACTTTGGCGGACTATGGGAAGGGAACATACGAGTTGTAAAAAATCATTTAAAACGAGTCATAGGGGACAATTCATTAACGTTTGAGGAATTTACAACTATATTAAATAAAATAGAGGCCATACTAAATTCTCGACCTCTTTGTCCTCTAACATCAGACCCTGAAGACATTCAGGCCCTAACTCCAGGTCACTTCTTAATTGGAGAACCCTTAATTTCGATTCCCGAATACAACTATTCGCAGGTTAAATTCAATCGTCTCAATCGCTGGGAACATTTACAGAAAATGACCCAACATTTTTGGCAGCGCTGGAATACCGAATATTTACAAGCGCTTCAAAATCGCGTCAAATGGTATAAGGCTACCCGTAATCTGCAAGTCAATGACCTCGTGGTTATCAAGGATGCTAGGAGTCCTCCATTAAAATGGCCGCTCGGCAGGATAAGGGAGGTGAAACCGGGCTCTGACGGGGTCGTAAGAGTAGCCTCAGTGAAAACCAGCGACGGTTTATATCTGCGGCCTGTGGCAAAGCTTTGCCTTTTACCTGTAGAATAGAGAGTAATAAATATATTTTTCTTTTTTTTTTTTTTTATATGAATCATGGTATATGTTCATATATTATTTTGTTTGTCTTTTATGCCTTCCATGGTTTCGTATCGATTGCGATTCAGGTTTATTAGTTATTATTATTTATTTTTTCCTGTACGTTTTGCACGTTTAGTCTTAAGTTTCACGTGCACCTAGTTTGTAAGGAATAGATTAAATTTTAGGGGTAGGTTTCTTTTCATATATTTTGTATTCTTTCGGAATCGACCAGTTTCGATAGGTTTTGGAAAAATTGGTATTTTTTGGCGGGCGGTATATGTTCGGGCACATACTCATAAACAGTACCTACACATTTCATATTCCCTACTTCCATACTGTCCGACCTACCTACCAATATTACCCTACCCACTATCTGTCACCAGGAGAAGGATTGTTCCTGCTGATTTAGTACAATTTCTACCTCGCTGAGAACCACATTGTCATATGCAACTGGCAAGTGTTTTTTCATGGTCAGTCAGTTTTGTGCAACTACAAGAGGGAACACGAGAGGATTCCACACGATACTAAGGTAGGACATTCAATATTCTGGTGGCATCCTTTCCCAGTTTCATTTCGTTCCCTATTTCCTTCAGCACAAAATTCGCGCTTCCCAAAAGATCATAGGTTTCCAAGAGCTATCGAAACATTACTAGATGTTATGTAAATTTGGTTTGTTTACTACACCATGAAGGATCAGTACATTGTATATGACATTCAAATAAAAAATTATAAGGCAAAACGCAAAAGTCTAAATATCTCAGAATGCCTTCAATGTAAGTTAACAACTTCTTGCCTTGGGGTCTTCACTTAGTATCAGGCTGTATAAAATTGCATTATATATTTAAGTTTACTTGCGACAATATTTAATTAGGAATTTACAATAATTGAAAGCTACACAGAACGACCACCGGAAGGCGAGTCTCCAGCGGGAATAAACTCGGAGCTTGCCGTAAACCGCAAGTCACCCGTATTTCTCATCAACGGTGTTGCCTTCTCAGAAAATACCTTTTGGGCTGTTCAATTCATGCCGAATGTAGGTACCACCACAGTAGCTTCAACTTAAAATATGTATGTTTAATTCCCATTAATATGGTTTCATCAACTTATTTGATCTATTAATTAAATCTATATTATTAAAATCTGATATTTTTTCTAAATTCTTCTAAAATAATAATCTGATGTAGTGTTTTTAGCAGACGGCCAGTAAATAATCACAATTTAAAACAAATCTGTCATTTCAATTTCAGGACAGTTTTATTTTACACCTCTGCCAAAAGTTACCAGAAGTGGTTCGCTACGTTTGGTGACTTATCAGCGGTGCACCATGCGATGAGGTTTTTCCGGATCTAGGCGGTGTAGACTGGTTGAAGGAGACCTTTTGACTTCTCGATAAGAATAATACTACATGTATTTTTTTATGATATTAGCATTCAAATGCGTGGCACGAATTAGTTTTTATTTATTTCTATTTTTTTAATAATTTAATATTTCTGTTTTTTTTATTAATGACTATTAAAGATAATACTAGGTAATAGTTAATAGTATAAACGCACATTCCTCCTCACTAGGGGTTTTTGCACCGAGGCATACCTACCGTAGGTTATTGTGTTATGTTTCTTCTTAATTTTTACAATAATACAATCGTACAGTAATATTACTATTTATTAGTATACTCGTAATGAGGAAAAAAAGTTTTAAAACTCTGGCGCAGCCGGGCTATAAATTGTCGAAAATTTTATTAATTACGGACTTAGTATGAATACATCAGAATCTCATTTCATTAATGCATTTCAATGCAATTAAATCGGATACCGATCTCACGATTTCCAACCAGCATCAGAATATTCGCCAGAAGACCGCAAGTAAAAAAATACGTATTTTTTTAATCGACAAAAAGCATCGATTTATTTAGCATTGATCGATTCCTAAAAGCCGGCAAAAACAAAGTAACCAAAAAGCCTAAGTAAAGCAGGCTGAAGAAAGCTGAGATTTGTAATGTGTTTTTTTATGAAGGCTTATTGTATGACAAATACACGTATACAGGGTGAACTGTAGATGATCTAAAATTTATACCATTTAAATGCCAGTCATTCTTGATGTTCGTAAAAGCAAAACATTATGTAGTCGTGTATTTAGGTACTTCGTTAGGTTTTCAGTCCGGTAATAATTTTTTTTTTTCGAATATTTTTTTCATACTTATTATTATATTACTTTTAAAAGTTATATAATAATTGTAATATTGCCTTTTTTGTTTTTTTTTAATTTAACCTTTCAATTCTGTACCTGGATTTTTTTCCCTCATTTATTTTACCGAATGATATATTGTTTAACGCCCGATATTTGTGGTAAACATATTAAAAAAGAGTATCATGTAAAAGCCCATTTGTTAGGACGTAAAACAAAATAAATTTTAATATTTAATTACATGAAGACAATATTAGCGAAACTCAAAGGAAAATCTGGAGACAGAAAAATCAGAAAAATATATTGGTTCCACTGGGACTCGAACCCAGGGCCCTTTGCTTACATGGCAAGTGCTCTTGCCATGTAAGCAAAGGGTAAAGTGTAAGCAAACAGAAAAAAACAGAAAAATTCATTGGTTTTACTGGGACTCGAACCAGTATCTTTTTCTGATTTTTCTGTTTGCTTACCTTACCCTTATGAAAGCAAAAGGCCCTGGGTTCGAGTCCCAGTGGAACCAATATATTTTACTGATTTTTCTATCTCCGGATTTTCGATTGAGTTTCGCTAATTTTGTCTTCATTTAATTAAATATTATAATTTGAGATTTTCCTCACGTTTTGTTTACATTTATTAGTAATAGAAATCTTCTTCTTTAATGATAAATTATATTAATTTTTAGAAATTTGTCATCTTTGTCTTTTTGTCTTTGAAATTTGTCTTTTTCTCTGATATTTTATTTATTCAAAAATATTTTTTTCTTTATTTTTACATTATCTCCATCCAGGATTCCCCGAGGTAAATAATTTACCGCGGGGTCTGCGTCATCTTTGAGGATGCTATGTGGAAGACCTTTTGAGGAAAAGAAGGATCCATGATGTAGGAGGGAGGAAACACGGAAGCCGGCAAATAGCTGAGCTGTTGAACTCAAGAACAAGTCGTAGTGTGTTCCCGTTCTCCTATGATAAAAATACCAACCGAAGAGATCAAATTCCTCGGATCATCTTCCATCGAAATACCGGTAGAATAAGTACAGCATTCTCACCCGTCGCCTGTAATATAAATTTTGCCTTCCGTTTGTTAGGACAGGAGAATAATATCGGACGGAAATTGCATAAAGAAGGAGTTTTGCAAATTTCAAAACGCCAGACTTATCGTTACAGATTTATTGCTTATATTTACAAACATAACTGCTTAATAGTTAATGCGCAAGTTACTGAATCGAAAGATAAAAAAAATCGTAAACCATGTTAATTTTTTTGATATTAAAATCATGTTGCATTTTACTTAACTGTTATTTTAACAAAACATCCTGTATCACATATTCGTCGACTAATCAGTAACCAATGCACATGGCAGATACGTTAGCCGAGCAACATAGAGAATACTAAACCAATTTAAAGGCGTTTTATTCTTGAATTGGGTTAAACTTCGCTGCAGAAGTCCGTTTTCGCTTTTAATTTGGCTATTTTACGTGCCACCATTTTTTATAACCGGATATTGCAGTTTTATTACAGTAGGTACTCGTTTAACATATCCATCGCCGCATGATCAATTTCGCACGAATACATTACAATGAAAAATGAAAATTTTCATAATATTATTATATGTTAAGGGCGTTTAACCAGCCAGCGGCCGAAAATCCACAACGTTCTTCCGATCGTACAGGGCGGTTCCAATGAGAAAAATTAATTATTTTAGTAGGGTTTTTAGATAACAATTTTTCCCTACCGATGAAATACAAGGCCTTTAAGTCTATAATAGCCAGGTAACATTTTAAAATACCCACATGAGGTAAAAATTGCAAGGCGCATATGACGCCGTTCTATTTATAAAGAACATTAACTTTAAATTCAGTAAATTTAAATGATTCATCTCTTCAAGAAACATAAGAATCTAATAAATGAAAAAAAAAATTAATTATTCTCCGTACCAGCTATTTAAAATTATAACTCAATATCGATTTTATTTCATTCCAAAGTTACTTTAATTAATTTATACCTGCATTCAAAAATGCTGAAAGGCGTGACGATAAAACTATTAAAATTATGTGCTCCTTGTAATTTTTTTTTATCACAAGTATTTATCATTTTTCAATAATGTTTAAGCAAATTAAAAATGTAAAAAAATCTGAAATATATTAGTTTTTAAGTCCGCAAATAAATACACAAACGGAACAATTTTCGTCAAGAAACACATGCACGTACATATTTTTTAATAATTTTATTTAAACTAAAATTAAGATTCTGAAACATACGCTTACCAGATATTGTATTGATTTAATTTACTGCATGATTATATGATTTGAAATGGGTGTTGTATAATGCATGTACTTTTTTGAAAATTTAACAAATCCGCCAACGACCTAATTTAGTTTATTTTTAGTATAATAACCTTATTTTATTTTTAGTATAATAACCTTATTATACTAAAAATAAACATTTTTTCTGAAAATTCAAAAGCATACGTTTACTAGATAAAAGAACAGTCTTTCGAAACCAATTTATAAATTTATGTGGAAAAGAGTCAATACTAAACACTGATTTAAAAATAACATATTTCTATTTTTCTCTGGTTATACGCTCTTGATAATATATTAGTAATATTTAATAATATTCAAACCATTAAAAATTGTACATTAGTCAGAAGTCAAATCGAATGCAAATCAACAGTGTGGGCACCTAGTTATGCTAGTCATTCACACTTATAGAAAGAATTCAAAATTAATTCTTAAAATGTATTAATTAAAAATGGGTTATACGAGGGAATGTGTTAATTGTGATTAACTACTGAATAAACTAAAGTTATTCAAATTATCCGAACGTAGAATTAATAAGGACTTGACTTGTTTATACAAAATCCTAAATTCATCCGTTTCATCGAGTTTCAAATCACATCGGTGCTAAAAAGGTTTTCACCTCAAAAACAAACATGTGTGTAATTCTTACGCGGTAGTAGTGAAATCTTCAGAAAACTAAATTTCAAGAGAATGAGACAAACGCAGACCATCGAGAGTACCTAACATAATAACTAATAACCTTTCCAGGTACAGAGACTTAGCTTTATAGAAATTGAAAGCGCCGTTTATGCTGTTATTGCAGTAAATCTTCGTTTTACATACTAAAAAAAATCTCTGAAATTTATTTCTGTGCTTTATAATACTGTGATAAGAGTCAATAATATGAACATCTCTACGATGTGGAAATAATAACAACGGGATAACAGATCTGCAAGTGTTTCACGAAATTTATACTCCCAAGGAACCCAACCATATTTTTTTCGAAATTAACTTTACCGGAAAGTAAAATAATGTAAAAATCAATTAGTCTTACTGCATCCTTGTAAGCAATTAATTGAACTATAAACGCGAATGGTGCATATATTTTGGTGAAAAAGGGCAAAAAATACAATTTTGGATTTCATCAGTTCAATCTAATCATTTTGATTGTTTTCCTGCCTTACGTGAATGTTTGGATGAATTAAATTTTAAAGTAGATGAAGAGGTTTACAAAGAATTTTAAAAACACCTGCATAACTTGAAAATAACTCTTTTGCAATACTTTTTTTCGAAAACTAGTGAGGACGATTCCTGGGTTCGGAATCCATTTTCCGTGACAGCTAAATCAGGTTTAAATGCAAGTGATTTTGAAAATCTTAATGATTTTCAATGTGACTCTTAACTTGAAACAAAATACAAAGATCAGCTTTTAAATGATTTCTGGACGAGTATGTCAGAAAAGTAGCCTAATTTATGAAAACAAGCTTTTATTGTTTTACTTCCGTTTTCTACAACCTATTTAAGCGAAGCGGGATTTTCTTATTATACCTGCAACGAAGTCAAAGTGCAAGAACGGGTTCGACGCCACACCGGACATTAGAATCCAACTTACCAATATTCTGTCTAATCTAAAGAAGATAATGCAATTCACGGACTCAAAGACGTCAAACTCATTAGGTGCTTTATTTATTTCTTTTTTCGTTTATTTAATAAATAAGTAATGTGTTTAATTTTTTTTTTAAATATTTATTTAGGAATTACCAAAATAAAAAAATAAGCCAAGTGTTCCGTCAAAATTTATGGGTTCGCAAAGTGTTCTATTGCAGAAAAAGTTTGAGAAACCCTCTATTATATTATTGTTACCAGTGTAAATTTTATTTTATATTTTATTCTACGAAGCCCTGCACAAAGAGGACGCCGATTGCTCTATCTCATTCTCTTGCATCAGGCTACATCCCATAGATGTATGTGTTTGTCTCTTTTTAGTGTCGCTCGTTTCCGTTTCACCGTGTTTCAAATCCCAACGCTAAAGTGCTAAAGAAGTTTTCACTTCAAAAACTGCTTTTGTTATTCCAATAATTCTTGATAAGTGTTATATTAGTAGACCTGAATACATGTGTGCCCAATTAAACGTTTTATTGATCGTGCCTTGTCTTCTTAGGGCATTTCAAAATAATCGATAATAACAGAAAAATATTAAATAAATTATTGAAACTTTGCAACAACAAGAATATATTCCTTATCAGACCATGCTATATGCTGAAATAGGCCAATCCACAAAAAGCTTGCTACTTTAAAACGTAGTCTGAAAGTACCTTAAAGCGAATATGTTTTTAGATAGATCTGTATACCATTCTCTCTGCTTACTTCTGCGGGAAACTGACATAATCGAAGGTAATTAATTACTGTATGTTAGTTGCGATTCACGGAATACATAATAATTAATTATAACTATATTCCAATCTACAAATAGTTAAAACCGTTAATCTTGAAGAAGGTTGCATGTAAAAACCAAATGCATTTGAAAAGTTATTACCTACGATTATGCATATTTTTTGTGCAAACAGCACAAAATTTCTAACGTTTCTAAATAATTTCTAAAAAAAGTTTCTAACACGTAAAAATAACAATTTATTTGTTATTAAAATTGCAAAACTCTCCGAATAAATATTACGATATTTAATAATTAGTATAATGTTACTGTTTCCGGTGTGAAGTGATAAACAATTTATTAATATTAAACAATTAACAATAACAATTTGAAGTAAATTAACGATTCAGTAAATAACTTATTTTTATTTTTTGTCTGTAAATAATCTTAAGTAATAAGAGATTTTAGAGCGGAAGATACTTTCAGCATCGCCCTGATTAAAGATCAACATTCAGAATTGTAACGTTGCTTGAAATGGCGTTGTTTTAGGACCAGATCTGAATAGCCAGTTACTCTTTAAATTCCCTGCCTACTACCTTCAGCCTCGCAACATATCCCAAATAGGGATTCAGTAGTCTCACGGTTAGCAGCAGTCGGGACTCTAGAGTATTATTCACATAAATATTAAATGGTTTTGTTTTAGGACCAGATCTGAATAGCCAGTTACTCTTTAAATTCCCTACCTACTACCTTCAGCCTCGCAACATATCCCAAATAGGGATTCAGTAGTCTCGCGGTTAGCAGCAGTCAGGACTCTAGAGTATTATTCACATAAATATTAAATGGCTTTGTTTTAGGACCAGATCTGAATAGCCAGTTACTCTTTAAATTCCCTACCTACTACCTTCAGCCTCGCAACATATCCCAAATAGGGATTCAGTAGTCTCACGGTTAGCAGCAGTCGGGACTCTAGAGTATTATTCACATAAATATTAAATGGCTTTGTTTTAGGACCAGATCTGAATAGCCAGTTACTCTTTAAATTCCCTACCTACTACCTTCAGCCTCGCAACATATCCCAAATAGGGGTTCAGTAGTCTCGCCGTTAGCAGCAGTCGGGACTCTAGAGTATTATTCACATAAATATTAAATGGCTTTGTTTTAGGACCAGATCTGAATAGCCAGTTACTCTTTAAATTCCCTACCTACTACTTTCAGCCTCGCAACATATCCCAAATAGGGATTCAGTAGTCTCACGGTTAGCAGCAGTCGGGACTCTAGAGTATTATTCACATAAATATTAAATGGCTTTGTTTTAGGACCAGATCTGAATAGCCAGTTACTCTTTAAATTCCCTACCTACTACTTTCAGCCTCGCAACATATCCCAAATAGGGATTCAGTAGTCTCACGGTTAGCAGCAGTCGGGACTCTAGAGTATTATTCACATAAATATTAAATGGCTTTGTTTTAGGACCAGATCTGAATAGCCAGTTACTCTTTAAATTCCCTACCTACTACCTTCAGCCTCGCAACATATCCCAAATAGGGGTTCAGTAGTCTCGCGGTTAGCAGCAGTCGGGACTCTAGAGTATTATTCACATAAATATTAAATGGCTTTGTTTTAGGACCAGATCTGAATAGCCAGTTACTCTTTAAATTCCCTACCTACTACCTTCAGCCTCGCAACATATCCCAAATAGGGGTTCAGTAGTCTCGCGGTTAGCAGCAGTCGGGACTCTAGAGTATTATTCACATAAATATTAAATGGCTTTGTTTTAGGACCAGATCTGAATAGCCAGTTACTCTTTTAATTCCCTACCTACTACCTTCAGCCTCGCAACATATCCCAAATAGGGGTTCAGTAGTCTCGCGGTTAGCAGCAGTCGGGACTCTAGAGTATTATTCACATAAAAATTAAAAAGCTGAGAGTTTTTGACTCCTGATGTGAATAGAGCTTTAGTGGTACAGCCATGAGAAATTTTGAAATTTTTTTTTTAATTATAATTTTAATTTAAATGAACTGGTTGTCCTTCGGAATCGAGGGGTAAGGCTCTCGACTACAAATCCGAAGATCACGGGTTCAAATCCCGGCATGCGGAAGTAATTCAAAAAAATGATTGTGTTTTTTTTTGTTTTTTTTTAAATTTTTCTTTATTCATTAAATACAAAAATAGGGGTAACATTAGTGGATTTTTCGACCACCATGCTAGGCTGATGCCCGTGTTATGGTGGTCGAAAACTTCACTATTTAGTCATTTGAAAAAATAATGTAAGGTGTTATTGCGGCACGTTCCAGAGTGCACTATCGCCCTGGTGTAAGACCGCCATTCCGAGTTGAAAAGTTGTATTTTTATGCGAGTACTTCACAAGAGTCCCAGCTGAACGAGTGAGACTACAGCATCACCAATTGGGTTTTTTTGAGGCTGAAGGTACTGGGGAGGGGAAGGAGATGAGGAAGAGGAAGGTAGAGAAGTACCTTGCTATTCAGATCTGGTCACCAAACACGGCTAAAGCCATTTCAAGCAACGTTTAAATTGGTGTTCTTACGTCAGGGCGATACTGAGAATATCTTTCACTCAAGAACGTGATGAACGTGAACGTGAATTAATATACTACATATAATTTTAAATGAATGCACTAAATAACGATAGAACACAAATTAATCAAAAAAAATTGTGCGCACGCCGGGAATCGATCCCCGCGACCTTCGGATTGCGGGTTAAGAGCCTTACCCCTCGACCAAGAAGGCCTTGTTCGGTGACCAGATTTAAATAGCCAAATATTTCCGCAAATTCCTCTTCCCCATGTCTTTCCCCTCTCTTGAAAAAGATATTTAAATTCAAAGTAAATTTGAGTTCATTGAACCAGTTACTACGCGCAACCCAAATTAGTATCTGTACCTCAGAAGAAAAAGGTCGGTTGTCCAGTTTTTTGTAAAAATGAGTTATGTATGAGGCTTTTTTAGTTTTTTCAGTATCTACACACAGGTATAAAGAATGTTGTCCTACGATAACGGAAAACAAAGTTAGGTCAACATAAAAGGTCTGGTGTCCCCACAATGGTTCAAAGGAAAAACGTCTGTTTAATTAATTAATTAACTAATTTTTTTATCTAAAAATTATATTTTATGTGCCTTAAGACAAATTAAATAAAACAAGAAAAAATTACATAAATTTAACCATCAAGAGATAGCCAATAAAGACTAATTATTTTACTATTTCCTCTCTCCTGAACAATTTCAAAAATGTGACAACCGACCCTTTTCTTCTGAGGTACAGGTATGTTTGATACTACGTGAGCTTCTATTATTTCATAGATAATTTATTAGCAATGTTGTTCATTGTTGCCATATACGCACATTGTTGATTTCACGAAGATAATTATTGTCGATTATTAGCTGAACATGCACTTAGCTTTTACAACAGTAAACCATATTAACAATTAGTAATGAAAGTAATTTTCTGCGCAACCAATTCAACGCGGTCATCGCTAATCGTTGAATGCTCCGTTAGAATTCCTTGACCGTGAACCAACTTCTAATGAAAGCATACATGAGTGCAATAATAATATAATGTAACCATCTTTGTTGAATTCAACACCGTGACTCTTAGTTGAATTACGCAGGAATGAACTCGGTTTTTTTATCACAAATCGTTGAATAGGCCACTTGCATCACATTTTAATTTTTTTTCCGGTTTAGGCAAATTATCGTTGCTCGTATATATTTTTTTAAAATTGTATTCTTGAAACCCTGGCGATTTAAAACAAATTTAAATTCGAAAAATCAGACCATTTTTTATAAACCGGAAAGACAGGACATAATATTATGGGTGTGAAAAACCAAAAATTTCAAAGCCGAAAATCATTTTAAAAACCGTCTGTATAACATCTGTCAAAAAAAACGACAAACCAACCTATTTCAATTCGAATACCTGTAACGAAGTCCGCAGGAGATAAAGCAAGTGAATTTTACGCTACTTCCACACCAAAGCCAACCTTTCAACTCCGAACTTCAAACTCCAAAATGGCGGACATCAAACAGCTGATTCAGTGCTGTACCTTATCAGTTGCCTACAATTGTGCAGGCGATGTTTCGGTTTGCATAATATTGATTTCGAATAGTAAACCTAAAAAAATTATAATTTTAAACAATTTTTATACGCTACAATAATATTTTTTACCACTCTCCCGTAATAATATTGTGCAGACTGATGTATTGGGCTAAATCGTCCAAACGTTTGCAGTTGGAAGTTGGCCCCAGTGTGGCCGTACCATTAGTGTCAAATTAAAAAATTCGCCGGAAATCAAAGTGTTGCAATATATTTTAAAAAATCAGTGTGTAATTTTATAAAATTAATTGAATATTTTAGGAGATGGAACATTTTCATATAGTGACGTCACAAGCCCAAAAAAATTATTTATTTATTTAAAAAAAAAAATTCATTAGTGTAATGTTTGGTATTATCCCACTCTCCACTCTCGATGGCCACCGCCTACTCAGTCACCCCTGTCGGCAATCGATAGAAGCACTTTCTCTGCTGGCATCAATCGGCATCACTTAGAAGTTCTTTCAATACATTACAATTAATAAATGTTTATTTCTTCTAAATGTACAATTGAAAACAATTGGCATATTATTATAACAAATTAACAATGTTTGCTTTGTAAATTTACTCTGATCAGAAACTATTGATCTTTTCGTGTGCTAATAGGTACCATAAATTAATGTAAGTCATTAAAAATTACAGCAATCTAAGATCATTCTAATTTGGTTAAACTTCTGTTCCGATCGTTAATCTTTCCTTGACCCAGAAATGCAAATGTAATTGTTATCACGAATCTTACCGTTTTCGTTGTAAAATATATTTTAATTCGACTTTATTATGCATTATTTTGACTGCGAGCTCGTCCACCCAGAATTTTAACCACATGCGCATGCTTCGGTTACTCGTTTTTCTGCCTTGATAGTAAATTTTTAATTTGTTATAACCGTATAGATAAACAGTTAAATTATTTTAATTACAATTACTGTTTATATACAATGAAAACAATGCATATTGTGCCCATCGACGTGTGACAAATAAAGACATGTTACGTTTCATTCTAGATCACTGTGCGCCGATGTAATCTATCAAATTATGTTTGTAATGTAATTTTGTTTGTAAGTAATGCAATTTAATTCTAGCAACATTCTCCAATCGTTCATTATTCTATTTTGCTAACTATCTGTCTTTTATCTTCTATCTATCTATCTATCTATCTATCTATCTTTTATCTTCTATCTTTTATCTTTTATCTTCTATCTATCTATCAATCAATCTTCTTCTATATAAATAAATATGTACGCGCATAAGTTCCGAACGACTGCACAAAATTGGATAATTCTTTTTTTTGTGTTCATTATTGTCAGGACAAGGTTTGTATAAAACTTTTGGTGAGCTTTGGCATTAGACTTCGGGTTCAGTATAACAACGCCTTCCGCATAATGTTTGGTCTCCCCAGATATTGCAGCGCTTCCCGGATGTTCACGGAGGGGCGAGTTCCTGGCTTTGCAGCCCTTATTAGATCCAGAGTGGCAGGAATGAGGGAAAGGATAACCAGCTCTGGAAACATCCTCGTCATGGAAGCCCGCCTCAGTCCATCATCCAGTATTGATGCACACTGGAGAAAAATACTGGCTCCTTACGTGCTCACAGAATCCTGAAAGCTTAATATTATTATTTCTTTTGTTTTCCTTTTACTACTATTAGCTTATTATCTTTTTTTGTTTCGTGTACATTCATATCCACCTTCTTTTTCTTTTTTTTCCTTTCAAATACTTTATACTTTGTACATGTATGTTTATATTATACCCTTATGGAATGTGTGGGATTGCACTCCCCTCCCCACATACTGGAATAAACATTTATTTATTTATTTATTATGAAATTTGTATAAAAAATTTCAATAGGTACGTGAGATGTTTAAAAACTGAATGTACCGGGACTGAATGAATGGAATGCCGGAGGGGGGAGGAGAACTCGGGTAAATATTTAGCTAAATAGAGGATCAGATAATTCATATAGTCTTTGAACAAAGATAATGAACTATAATTTTGTATTTGAATATCTTTGTCTTTGAATGCCTATAATTTTCATAAGTGGTGCAACATTTTTTGTACGAGTATTTTAAATATAACTCGTCTTGCATTTTTAATATATCATTGGATAGATTCACAACTTTTCAAGTCTACTTACTTACATTTCAAAAGTTTATTATTTATTCACGTGGTATTTTTGTTTACATGATTGTCAGTAATACAATTTGGGAGGCGTGTATGGTACCGTCGTCCAGGGAACCTGCCAAGTCAAATATCGACACATGGTCACTGGTCACTCTGCATGTTTACTACAATAAAATGTATCGGCTTTCTTTACCTTATATTAGTTGGTACCCATTCTTTATAAACAATTTATTAGATAATGAACACATCTGCCGCAGGTCACCCCGAGTGGTTTCTACGTTTGGTGACGTAGCAGGGGTGTCCGTGTTCATGGAGTGAGGTTGGTTCGGGTCTTCGCGGCAGATGCACCTGCCCACGTACCGCGTGGTGGGCCGGATCGGGAGAGACTGGTTGAGGGAGGCCTTGTGCCTCTCCAGCAGTACTCTCATGTATTGGTTTCATAGTGTTTTCACACAAACGAAGTATTGAAATCCGTAAGTCTAAACTTAAACTTTAGGTCGCACAGTTTACACCCGCGCTGTGCAAGCGGGTTCCCCACAGAGCATCGGACCATCCCATGTATAGGAACATCGCCATGTATAGGAGTCGGAGGAATGAATTAATACGTTCGTTTCTCCTGGATACACTGATTTTAGGAAAAGGAATGAGAGGAAGTTCTGGGTAAGAAAAAGGTATGAGGGGTGGGAAAGAATCTGAGGTGGCAGCCTATGAATACATTCCTCCCAATGCGGTGCAAGGCGAAGAATCGAGAGAGTCCGGCTGGAGTCAAAAGGTCTCCCTCAACTAGGCTCTCCTGATCCGGCACGTCACGCAGTAATGGGCAAACGCATCCATCGCCAAGACCTAGACAAACATCACCCCATGAACCCGGGTACCCCGTATAAGTCACCAAAGATCCTGTTTTTTTTGCAAACAAAACAAAAGCTTTATACCGATTGCCAACCAAACATTGAAAAACCACTTGTGAACATTCTTTGCCAGTTTTAATCAAATATAATTATTCCTTACATACTTCCGACAAACACGTCACATCTATGCACAATTAAACGCTAATTATAACTTCCTATAGCAATGATGGGATATGCAGGAATCTTGGCTTGTAGAATTCGACTCCCCGACAATGCGGAAGAGGTAAAACTATTATTGCCTATCGGCTAATTAAAAAAAAAATGTCCATTGTACTCTTGCATAACGTAGCTAAAAGTATTTCCTCATTACGGCATTCGGTTTCACAGATCATTCATTTCAATTTCGGGATATTTTAACCTTTAAAGTTAGCCATAAAATAAAAAGTTTATAATTTGAACTTGGGTTTATAAATGAGCAGCTTTACTTCAGGCTTTGCTAGAGTTTCTATTAATTTTACACTATGGAATAAACCCCACATATTTTGACTAAAAATTCGACACATTGAATGATAAAAGTATACTTCAAAGGTCCTTTTTTACATTAACTCCACACAGGAGACCCCGAGGAAAATAATTTCCCTGGTTATGGTTCTTGAAGAGAATGGAGGAACACAGAGGCCGGAAAATTGTTCCCCAGCAAGAACGAGACGTAGAAGCGACCCGTTCTCTCGTGACAAATTTCATCCATGTACATATGTTAGGCGCAGAACGATTATACCGTCTCTAAAGATTGAAATCCGTTTGTTAAGATGAGAGAATCAATCAAACGGGCCACCCGTTTCTGCACAGTCCAGTTTTTTTCAGGCATTTTGGGGATCCAGAACAGAGGTGGCTGCCAAATTCAACCGTCGGGCGCACTTGCGATGTATACAGAATTAGCAGTTGTGTACTATTAAAGTATCTGAGGCCCTATACAGTACGTCCATTTTTGAGAGGCTAACTTAACTCTGGCTTCGATGGAGCCCCCACATCGGAGCTGGTGACTTTGAGTTACACCGAGCATATCGATGGAGGGCTTATTCGGAAGATTGATTCCGTTGAAGGAGACTAGATTTTAATTTCGATCCCTTTTAGACGTAATCAGACATGATTGGGTCTTTGAAATATTAAATTAAACGAGGTTATTCTTACCCCAAGAGCAAATGTAACTAAGTTAGAAAAAAATTAAGAAGTGCCATTTTTAAAACCTTTTAAAGTTTGCACTAAAAAAAATTGTATTTAAAAAAAATATACTGTTAATTCTTATAAGCGTATTTCATCAAATTAATTGAAAAAAATAAAGTTTTTAATGTCATATCACAAAGTATCTGCTTCATATGAACCAAAATTCAAAGTTTTTAGATTGGGATCAATGCAAAACAGAAATATTCCGACCTACTGACAGAATATGGTCGAGGCCCGAGTGGTTAATGAACATCCGTGAAAACAAAGATCGGTGCTATGTTGTTGATTAAATTACAACACACTGTTTCCAGTTGTCATATTTTTTTGCCTACGTTGAGAAATATCCATCAATCGAATACTCGAACACAAAAATTTCAAAAATATTTGCTTTTGTCTATATTCAAACATTTCACTTTTTTTTCATTATGTTATCACTTGTGCCAAATGGATGATACTTTACGAAGAAAGACCACCACACGGAATCGAAACGGTATCTGAAATGATTTAATCCAAGTTGAGTTTTTCCTATCTCTTCCACTTACACGTCTACCGTTTCCTTGAAACCCTGTTAATTTTCCTATCTCTTCCACTTACACGTCTACCGTTTCCTTGAAACCCTGTTAATTTTCCTATCTCTTCCACTTACACGTCTACCGTTTCCTTGAAACCCTGTTAATTTTCCTATCTCTTCCACTTACACGTCTACCGTTTCCTTGAAACCCTGTTAATTTTCCTATCTCTTCCACTTACACGTCTACCGTTTCCTTAAAACCCTGATAATTTTCCTATCTCTTCCACTTACACGTCTACCGTTTCCTTGAAACCCTGTTAATTTTTTCAAAGAGATTAGTAATACTGGGACCAAATTGGAATACGAATAAATATAGCTAAAGCATTTTAAAGTATTATTTCCATTCTGAATGTTGGTCTCTCGCCAAAGCGATAAGAAGTGTATAGTCTACTTTGAAAAAGGTTGAAAAAAACTAATATAACACATTTAAATGGCTATTAAATCTTTTAAAAATTAAAATATTGATTCGTATTGGGAATTGAAGTCGAAACTTTTCAGTCCAGGCTCAATGAGTTCACCGATCTGCTACAAAAGAGGAAGCTACAAGTTAAATATGTATGTATTCATAGTGTGCCTTACGATGCCACGAATGTAGGTAAAAAGCATAAAAATCGCATGGCAACGTAGTCTACTAGTACGGCTCAATTTCACACGTAAAGGTGGTTTTTATTTATTTTGTGAATAATTTTATAAGAGAGAAAAAATGTTTAACAAGAGAAACTGTCATTGATAATTTTAGGCATAATATCACTTTTTTTAAACTTATATCTTATAGGCGTCCTTAAATATTTAATGAAAAAATAAAATTTTCAGTAAATTATGCAAACATTTTTTAAAAAGTATTCAAGAAATTTATTTTAATTCTATTCAAGCAAAACGATAGTAAATACTTCAATTCATCCTAAACATATTTCATAAGAATAGATAATTTAAACCGATTCGTGGTAATGATTAATTTAAATAGTGATATCGTATTAAGCGTCGCCTGTAGTCGACTTTTTAATAAGCGATGTCAATTAAAAATAACCGTAGAACCAAAAATTGCTCAGTCATTTTTTAAAGCGTTATGAAACGTAATTAACACAAGGAACTAATATAAACGTTAATGATTAGTAAGCAAATACCAAGTAAATCTATAACGGAGATCCGGCGGTAAAAGAAACAATAAAATTCTCCGATTGAAAAGGTAAAAGTGAATGTTACTAGCCTGAGTTGAGAAAATAAAAGAAATTTCGTCAAGCGAAAGTAATGTCACATTATAGGACAACTCGCCTCAATAGACATGATGGAACACCTCACCTCAATAGACATGATGGAACACTATGAAAGTAATGTCACATTATAGGACAACTCGCCTCAATAGACATGATGGAACACCTCACCTCAATAGACATGATGGAACACTATGAAAGTAATGTCACATTATAGGACAACTCGCCTCAATAGACATGATGGAACACCTCACCTCAATAGACATGATGGAACACTATGAAAGTAATGTCACATTATAGGACAACTCGCCTCAATAGACATGATGGAACACTATGAAAGTAATGTCACATTATAGGACAACTCGCCTCAATAGACATGATGGAACACTATGAAAGTAATGTCACATTATAGGACAACTCGCCTCAATAGACATGATGGAACACCTCACCTCAATAGACATGATGGAACACTATGAAAGTAATGTCACATTATAGGACAACTCGCCTCAATAGACATGATGGAACACCTCACCTCAATAGACATGATGGAACACTATGAAAGTAATGTCACATTATAGGACAACTCGCCTCAATAGACATGATGGAACACTATGAAAGTAATGTCACATTATAGGACAACTCGCCTCAATAGACATGATGGAACACTATGAAAGTAATGTCACATTATAGGACAACTCGCCTCAATAGACATGATGGAACACCTCACCTCAATAGACATGATGGAACACTATGAAAGTAATGTCACATTATAGGACAACTCGCCTCAATAGACATGATGGAACACTATGAAAGTAATGTCACATTATAGGACAACTCGCCTCAATAGACATGATGGAACACTATGAAAGTAATGTCACATTATAGGACAACTCGCCTCAATAGACATGATGGAACACTATGAAAGTAATGTCACATTATAGGACAACTCGCCTCAATAGACATGATGGAACACTATGAAAGTAATGTCACATTATAGGACAACTCGCCTCAATAGACATGATGGAACACTATGAAAGTAATGTCACATTATAGGACAACTCGCCTCAATAGACATGATGGAACACTATGAAAGTAATGTCACATTATAGGACAACTCGCCTCAATAGACATGATGGAACACTATGAAAGTAATGTCACATTATAGGACAACTCGCCTCAATAGACATGATGGAACACTATGAAAGTAATGTCACATTATAGGACAACTCGCCTCAATAGACATGATGGAACACTATGAATGTTACCCAAAAAACAGTGACCATTGTTGTTTTGTCATTTTGAAATATCAATTAAAAAGACTTTGTGATTTGTTTATGTACTCGTAATTAAAAAGATAATTTCTGGATTGGTGTGTCACGGAAATTCATATGTAACATTTAGTTTTTTATTTATGTTTTGAGACGTTTAAAAGATTCCATTAAACGTCGGCTCTAGGTGCGTTTCAGCTTTCTACCAAATTGTAAAAAGCCGACTAATTGCAATAATATTAATAATTTCTATCTAATTGTAATAACAACATGATAGTTGTCTTCTTATGTTGATCCCAGTTTCTTCAAAAGCTGAATCGGATTTGGGACGGCTTGTTCCACAGAATTTAAACAATTCATCAAATTTCTAAGTTAATTTTCAAGGTGTCTAAAGGTTCTATTCAAGTTCTGTTATTACGTATAATGTTATTGGCCAGTTGCTTCACACAACTGAAATAAAAACAGAACATGAAAATTTTGAAGTAAAACTTCTTTAGCACCGTTGTGATTCGAAACTAGGTGAAACGGAAATGACACTAAAAAGAGACAAACACATACATCTATAGGATTTAGCCTGCGAGATAGAATGAAACCTCACCGCATTTTCCGCTTTTATTATGAGCTCACTTTTCTAGGCTCCTATTGATTTAGATTGTGTGGGTGAAGGTTTCACTTCTACCGCGTGTGAACTACATCCGATTTTTTTTAATTTGTCAAATTATTCAAATTCCGTGAAACAATCCGTCCTTAGAATCGGCAATTAACGGGAACCTTTCGACTGTGAAAAGGAAAATATCACTGAATGGCTATTTGATGACTCGCTTGTGCTCTCTGGTTGAACAAAAAGGAACTAATAAACGCGGCCACCATCATGACCGGACACGGAACACACAAACATGCTAATTTACAGGCAGACGAAATGCGAAGCGGTCAAGTCAAAACAGGACGATAGTTTTATATTAATTATATCGAATAAGAGAGAGAGCACATATTACTTAATTCATTTTGATTCGATTTGATCTTGCCACCTCCGAATTCGTAGTCGAGGATCTTAACCGCTCGACCACAGATGCAGTGTCTTCACAAAATTCATATCGTAACATCTCGTAGTGCCGTGAATTCTGATTGAGCCATTCTGTTTACAAAAACTTCTAAATATCTTTAACATAGATAGATGTCCGGGAGAAAATGTGGAGTTTGCGAAAAAAAACGCCTACTGAAGATCTTATCTAAACGGCAGAAGGAAGCATTTAATTATGTATGCCAAAAACACTTGGCATATAATATACAATTATTTTTCGGTTATCTATTTGATTGTTTCCACAATCGTATTTACTGTAGAGTTATTATAATAAAAATCATTTATCTACTTGATAAAATACCTTATCTTCCAATATCTATGATCGATTGAATAGAAGTGGAGTAACACAAGGGTGTTATTCTGTTAGATACTTTAACCTTTCAGGCCTCAGCCAATTTTTTCAGAAGTTCAAAATATTTCCGCTTTGCAATGAAATCAAAATAAATGACATAATTAGGAACGCATCAGAAAAAAATCTGTTTTTGAAAGGTGATGATTTACTGATGAAATACCCATTCAAGTCCTCCGACGCGTCTGTCTGTCTGTTCGCGATAAACTAAAAAACGACTGAACGGATTTTCATGCGGTTTTCACAAATAGATGGAGTGATTCAAGAGGAAGATTTAGACATATAATTTGTTAAGGTTTTGTGTAAATTGGTTGAAATATATAATATATAAAGGAGAATGTCAGTACGTGGTGAACGTGCGGGCTGGCAAGCGGGCGGTGTGGATTTGATTTGTATGCAAATTAACAGATGGCGGTGGTTATAAAGGTTGGGCAACCATCCAGTAGATGGCGTTGTGTTTCGTTAGCCAAAGAAATAAACATTTCAAAATTTTTTGAAATATAAAAATTTTTAATGCCAAAATAAAAAAGTTTTAATAATGTTTCATCTTATGTTTTTAACAAAAATTACGGATAATAAAAAAAACTATACCATTTATCACGCAAATCTATCATAAACATTATAGTCACCTCACGTTTTGGACGTTACGTGTAAAAATAATTAATTAACAAATTCCAAAACTTTGATATTTTTTTTGGAATTAAAGTAGGAAACTTTGGTTTCATAAAAGAGCACATTTAAATTATTTTGTGGGTACATTTTTAAATTTAAATGTAAAGCTTGGTAATATCTCTTTGCTACACTGTTTAGATTATATTTTACAAAGCGGTAGGTAAGTCAACAAAAATCAATTGGGATACTTTTCAAAAACCCAGAACGCTTTCGACAGATTTAATTATCCTCTTCACATTCAGTAATCAAGTTGTTAATTGAAGTAATGAGTATAAATTACTTTCACGGTTTTGATTAAGGACCACCCAATTGGGATGGAAATCGGTCACCGGAGGCCCCTTAAAGGTTGTATTCCAAGATACTGAAGACTGATAATAGTTTGAGCTGGAAACGGTTATGATCGTTTTCATAATTCAGCCCGAAGGTAACACTTTTATTGAACCGACTGTAAACCCTTTCGATACAACGCAAATAGTATTTCATGAATTTGACTTACACTAAAGTTCTCATCCAAACTGTTGGCGATTAGTTGAAAACCTTGGCAATAACAGTACAAAATGTTAAATAGGTGTTACGTACAAATACTTGTTATTTTGGTATGTTTTAATAGTTTTCTAAAAGTGTAAAAGAATCATTTTTGGCAAAAGAGATTTTTAAATGTCTATTTTCGGTGAAATATTACAATAATATCAGCGCCCTTGGGTTGATTCAGCGCCCTTGAGGTGATTTTTCACGAAAACGGCGCTTTAGAAATCAGCCAAATATTATTATTATATATTATAATATTAAGTACTAGGTTACGTTAAGTTCATTCTTACTAATAAAAAAATACCACTTCCAATCTTTGAACAAAGATATACAATTTCCATTTCGAATTATTACTATTAAAAAATGTCTTTAATTGTGCTGCGAAAGAACTGGCAACATTGCTTTTTGGTAGAATATCTCGCCACGCTCAGTTTCCCGGAAAAATGATAGTTTTTAATTTTGATTAGTGATTTGTAATTCATATCATGTTTTTGTTAATTAATTCTGTTCTAATGACCAATACACTATTATAATAATGTAGTGTATTGAAACAATTATACTAATTTTCGGTCAGTGGCTGAGTTGGCATCGCGTTTGGGTCCCATCCAGGCATTGCACGTTCGTTCCTCAGCTGGCTAAATCCTCCATCACGACTCAAGCAACATTTTCCGTTTACTGTGGTGGTAGTAGGAGATTTTCAAATATTGTCTGTTTATTCATAACTCGGAAATACTTGTCTTTTTTTTAAAAAGAAAATCTATGTGATGTCAGTTTCCGCAACTTCAGCAACTATTCGATGTCAGTTTCCATACCAGTAAGGTTTTCACATACACGATTATTTATCAATAATTTTATAATTTTTTCACCATGTTGAATAAGCGAGGCTGTTAATCCATACGGATCTCAACCAAAACTTAGACAATAGCATGAACAAATTAATTTTAACGAGGGGTTTCTAAATAATAAAAACGATGTTTATTATTAAGTAATTATTTTCTTTTTCAATAAAAAAATGATCATCGAAAGTGTTGAGGAAGATATTTACTTTCATTATTTAAGCAGGTGTACAAGCAATCGATTCCCAATAGCACGCAACGGACGCAGAAATACTTGAAGGAACTACACTGCGTACATCGTAATGTTACCATTCTCGAGTCTTCGCGGCTCGATTAACAACTTCGTATTTACCGATACCGCAAAGGTTGTGAAAGAAATTGAAAAAATAATAATGTTTTTGTGATTTGTAAAGTGGAGCAATCGTTTATTTATTGGTTAACTACAGCAAAATGATTGTCTTTAAAATGTTTATCACACTATGAAAGTCAAATAATGATTACTTTTATTGGTAAGCGGATATTTATTGATCGAGTTAACTCGGTCGTTTTCCATTTCGTCTGTCTGTAAATTTGTTTGTATCTACTTATTTAAGCAATAATCCAAACTATCGATATTAAAATGTTAAGCGTATATTATTGTATTTAAGAACTTAAAGAATATGAGAACTCTTAAAGAGTTGAGTTTTTGATTTTGCCTATTTCAGCATATACGTAAGAGGCTAAGAAAAAATGCTGACACTTTTATAACTAGGTCTGTCACTAGCATAATGCATAACAACTCATCGTAAGATGTACACATTTTCGTTGAATTATTGGTTTTATTTCTGATGTAAAGTATTACGCAAAAATTATTAGAATATGTACATAATTTGTACTCCTTACTTACATCATTTTTCTTAATTTGGGAGGCGGGTATGGGTACCGCCGCCTCAGGAACTGTATGATAACCAACACCTCTGCCATAGGTCTCCACAAGTGGTTCGCTACGTTTGGTGACTTAGCAGGGTCGCCCGGGTTTATGGGGTTAGGATGGTTCACGTCATGGCGGCCGATGCGTCTGCCCACCTGCCGTGTGGTAGGCAGGATCGAGAGAGACTGGTGAAAGGAGGTATTTTATCCTTTCCAACCAGAATCTCTCGACCCATCGCCTTACACCGCAGTGGGAGGGAAGGATTTATACGTCCGTCACTCCTGGACACACCGACACTCAGATTTTTACCCACTCCTCATACCCATTTCCTTCCCAGAACTTCGTCTCCTTCCTTTCCTAAAAAAACCCTCCGACCACATAGCATCCCCGAAAGTTGACATAGGCCCTGAGGGGAATTATTTTCTTCAGAGCCTCCGTTGTGGAGCTAATGTAAAAAACTATGAAGTAAAATAATAATTATTTTTGTTGGTAAGCAGATATTTATTGACTGAGTTAACTCGACCATTTTGCATTTCGTCTGTCTCTAAATTTGTTTGTAAGTTACGGTTTCGTTTCAAAATGGTGGCCGTTTTAATGGTTCAGTAAAGATTCACTTTTCAAATATGTAATCGTACTGAGTTTAGACTTTCTCACTTGCATTCTATCAATGTTGTTGTTGTGGTACCTACCTTCCTGGAGGAAGTATGAAAAATAATTGACTTTGAAATAGTGACGTTTCTTTGGATTACTTGTGAAACTAGTTATTTGAAGTTATAAAAATGTTTAATAAATAAGTAGGTAGGCATTTAAGTACTAGGCATTTGTTTATTAGGATATACACAGTACATAAGTTTACAAGTTATAAGGAATATTAAATGAAGTTATTACATGATATAGTACCTATTACGTAAGTCCGTAGAGTATCTGGGATAATTATTCGCATGGGATAACAGTTCTTAAAATTTAACTAATGAATGAATGAGAAGAATAATATAAAGGAAGATTGTATATGAAGATAAAAGAGATATATTTTTAGAACAAGAATTACATGCTCATTTGCGACCATTATCTTTTTCTGTGTCTCGTTCTTTTTCATATTTTCGTTTAGATTATTATTGTTATCTTCTACTTCTTCAATTATATATTACATTGATGGGAATGACCTTCAACAAAAGTTATAAAAGAGAGTTTTTCTTATAAAAACTAAAAAAAAATTACTTAAAAACTTACAGAACTGCCTACAATAAAAAGTGTCATCAAATATCATTAATAATTGTTTATTGATATAGTTCCATAGTACGATGCTGAAATCGTCAACATAAAGTTAGTTTGCAAGCACGTAGCAGCTATTAGCATCCGCCTACTCGCGCCATCTGACGACCGCAGTCGGATGTACGGAGACTGGAGGGGAAGAACGAGAGGTAGAATGTACAATTTCTTTTCTCGCAAAAACCATCTCTTGCCACTACTCACTACTGCATCTCTCCGGAGATTAGCGGAGGTATGCTACTATATATATGTGTATGCTATATATATATATGCTACTGTATGGTATAGGGTGACCAGAAAAAACAGGCATATTTGTGAATGAGTGTTAAAGTGCTCACAAACGAACCAGAACCTAGATCTATGGGGTATTATACATTTTCATACATACATACATTTTCGATTTATTAAACACGATTTATTAATTTAAAAAGTTAACAGTCATTATAATACATCTCCCTTACACTTATAAAGAAAATGAAATGCAATTCCCGTCGCTGTAGCTGAGCCGCAATAATGTTCCGTATATCTGTTTCCTTCAACGGAAAAATATAGTAATTTGTAGGAAACAGACACACGTATGTTGTGTCTCATCTTTTGTATTACCATTATTTAATGCGTAAGAAAGGCAGTATTATTAGGATAGAGAACTTACTTTTTTGTGTCGTCACGGTACCGTAATCGTGGATCGTTACGGTAATAATAAAAGCCCTCATTGTGTAAGCATAAATGAATATCAGCGTGGATATGGAGATACATGAACATGTAATTAAATAATTATTTTTATTTTTAACTTTATGAGGAAAACCTCAAATTGTAATATTTTATTAAATGAAGACAATATTAGCGAAACTCAATCGAAAATCTGGAGACAGAAAAATCGGAAAAGATATTGGCACCTCTGTAATTCGGATATATTTGTAAAAGAATAATGCCAGAATGAGTAAAAAAACATTCTTCAGTAAAAGTAAAATTCCAAAACTTAATCAACACAAAACCAAATTTGGAGGAGGGGATGGATACGACCGCCCGGGAACCAATTATTGGAAAACCAAAACCCCTGCCATAGGTCACGCCAAGTGGCTCCGCTTGGTGACTCAACGAGGGTATCCCGGTTTCTTGAAGTGAGGTTTGTCTGGGTCTTGGTGGCGAATGCTAATGCCCACCTACAGCGTGGTGGACCGGATCAATACATTGAGGGAGACCTAACCTAGACCCAGCAGGACTCTCTTGACCCTTAGTTACAATGCTGTGGGAGTGTTGGATTCATTAATCCGTCATTTTTCTTTCATTCCCAGAACTTCATCTCCTTCCTCTCCCTTAAAAGATCCTCCACACATCATTCCCAAAGATAACATTGGCCCTGAGGGATTTTTTTCTTGTGTATTATTTTTTTATTGTAGAAAAAAAACAAAAAACACGAATTTCAACTATTTCTCTTTTTTATGATGATTTATTCGATGCTCTTAAAAACATACTAATTAAAAATAAAACAAACGAAAAATTCTAATGAAGATTATTGCAGTTTAAAAAAATGAGCAAAAACTATTGAAGGCGGCAGGTATATTTCTAACCACCCGATATTTAACTGCTTGTGTGTGTTCTCAATACGATTACAAGTTTATCATACGGGTGTGAAGTTAACACAAGTAGTCTACATAGCGTACAAGTACGTAGAATGCAATATACACACACTACTGGAGACGCGCGTACTTATGCTTACGTACAACGAGACATGTTTTAGATTGAAAACGAAGAAAACGGCAAAGATTGATTCGCTGAGTGACTGCCGTCCGCGACAGTCGCTTCTGGAGACGCCACCGTTTTTCTCCCCCGAATCGCTCTGTCTGGCTTGTGCTCGCACGGCCAGACACCTGCTTTTTGCACAGGCGCCCGCGCCACCAACTGCCTTTTTCAAGGCACGAAGAAGAAGGACGACCTGGCCCCCCCACCGAGACCCGACGACCATAACACCAGCGCAACCATTTTAAAGCGAAAATACAGATCACCTGCCGTGCGGATGTTTCCCGCGCGGCGTATTCACACGAGCACGGAGGATTTTCCCGCCCTCCAGTTTAGAACCAAGACCGGGACCATCAAGACCCCCCCCCCCCAAGACAGAACAGACGATCCCAAGCCACCCCGCTGACCCGAGGACCAAGCCGGCAGCCGCAGCCCTGCCGATCCCCGAGATGCCCATGACCACCCCCGCACCCGGACCCAGCCGCACCCCAGTAGGACCAGCTTCGGGCTACGTACCGCCCCCAAGACCCCAGCAGCCCCCCCAGGATATGGAGATGTCCCGACAGGAGGAGGGTTGGACGAGGCCGTCCAACCCCGTCAAACGGCCCCTGTCCCCACAGGGCCCCAAGGCGGTTGTTGTCGGCAACCGCTTTGGCGACCTCAAGGAGGTCATCGAGGGCGGCGGCGCGCCGCAAGCAAAACGCGCCAATCAATTTACTAATGCGAATTATACACGTACTAATAACAATACTAATCATGCCTCTTCTTCCGCAGGTACCAGCGGCCATGCAGCGAGGCAAGATCGAGTTCCCCCGGTAGTGATGACCCTGGGGAACCTCACGCATGCGCAGATTACCTCTGCGGTGCAGGGCCACATCGGCCACGCTAATTTCACCTTCCGGTACAACCGGGGCGGGACAGCAAATATATTTGTACGAAGCATGGCAGACCACCGTACCCTCACCAACGGGCTGCGAGCGGAAGCACGCGGCTTCCACACCTTCACGGCGGAGGCGGAAAAGATGAAAAAGGCGGTGATCAAGGGCCTGCCCAACGTCGACACAGACGAAATCACTGCGGACCTCACTGAGCAGGGCTACCCCCCAGTAAAGGTCATAAGGATGACGACCACCTCGGCCGAGTACCCCATGTACTTGGCTCACTTCAACAAGGAAGTGAACATGGGCCAGCTGAGAGCGGTCGTCAAATACCTCTGCCACTGCAGGATCCGCCTGCAGAAACACCGCAGCAACCACCTGCAGCACGGGACGCAGTGCTACCGCTGCCAGAACTTCGGGCATGGATCCCGAAACTGCGCCCACACAGCAAGGTGTGTGAAGTGCCTAGTCGAGCACGCCTCCGCCGAATGCCCCAAGACCATCAGGGACGAGCCTGCCGCGTGCTGCAACTGCGGAGGCCCCCATCCCGCCAACTTCAGAGGCTGCCCGAAGAGGGTAGCCTATGTCGCCTCGCTCCAGCAGCACCAGCGACAGCCCCAACGTCAGGCCCCAGGAGCCAGCAGGCCACATCCTCAGGCGCCGAGGACAGATGGACGCAGCTGGGCCAACGTAGCCGGCGGTAGGAGCGAGGAGCGACACGAGGAGCAGCCCCGCTCGCAGCCCCGCCCGCAGCCCCGCCCGCAACAGCCCACAGGAGAGGCTTACACCGGAGGAGACGACGCCGCACTGATGATGGCCCTGCTCCATGGATTGAGACGCGTGCGACCGCAGCTGGCCGCTGCCGGCTCAGACGAACTTCAAAGAGCAATGATCCTGATGGATCTAATCACGTCCACCATCAATGTCTGATCCCAAGATGGTGAACGTCCTCCTGTGGAATGCCCACAGCATCCGCCCCAAGATCGACGAACTGCTCGCCCTGGCAAACAATACTGACATTGACATTATTCTAATTACAGAGACCTACCTGAGACCTGACACACCCCTGAGAGTGCCCGGCTTCGAAGTACACCGAGACGACCGACCGGAGGGTAAAGGCGGAGGCACCGCCATATTCGTTCGTCAAACCATCACATCTACGAGAATCCCTACTCCGAAGCTGAAACATACTGAAGCCACAGTTATCGAAGTCATCATAGAGGATAGAGCGCATACCATTATCGCCGCCTACTGCAATAATCCCAACCTTCTGGTAAGAGAAGATTTAGATAAATTACTTAATTTGCGCCCCATTGTTGTTTTAGGAGGAGATCTGAATGCTAAACACAACTTTTGGAACAACCACCGAGGCAACGCGAATGGGAAAACGCTCTTTTCACATATGCAAACACACAATTACTCGATAATGGCACCGGACAAACCGACTCACCACTCAGCACGCGCAATATATCCAAGTACACTAGATATCGTACTTGAGAAAAACGCTAAGACCATCTCGCCACTGCGTACGCTGGATGAGTTATCATCAGATCACCTGCCCGTGAGCTTCAGTATTGGAGGGACGACTTCAAGGAGCCCCAGAAAACGGCGAAATTACAAGGAGGCCGACTGGGAAGGATTCAAGAAAGAGATTAACGAACGAATATACCTATCATCGGCAACCCTGCGCTCGAAGGAAGAAATCGACGAAGCCGCAAGCACTCTGACCGAAATCATCCAACTTGCACAAGACAACTACATACCATACAAAGACGAACAGACTTTTACGATCAAGCTTCCCGAGTATGTCCTTTCGCTCATCAAGGAGAAAAATCGCCTGCGGCGCATCTACCATCAAACGCGCGACGGCTACTTCAAAACCGCCTACAACACCCTGCAGCGGGAGATCAAACAAGAAATCACCGATCTCAGACGCGAACTTTGGACGAAGAAAGTTACTTCACTCACGCCCAAAGATAACAGCCTATGGAAAATGGCAAAAGCACTGAGACACGAAGATCACACGATCCCCCCGCTTGAGAAGTTAGATGGCTCAGGGCTGGCACTCTCACTTGAAGAAAAGGCAAACGCGCTCGCTGACGGATTCGAGAGAGCCTACGCAGCCACGGACGGCCTATCCGACCCGGAAACGGATCGACTAGTAGATGAGTCTCTACAAAATCTTGATCAAGCAGAGCAGACGGACACCGCCAATATACATTTCTGCACGCCGAGCGAAGTAGCCGTCATTATCAGGCGATTAAAGACAAACAAGGCGCCGGGAAGCGACCAAATACATAACATACTACTGAAACATCTACCACAGAAAGCCATCATCTTCATTACAAAGCTGTTCAATGCCTGCCTCATCACCGGACATTTCCCTCAGATCTGGAAAACGGCAACCGTGCTGCCCTTCTCGAAGCCTAACAAAGATAAGAGGCAGCCGACGAACTACCGGCCGATAAGTTTACTATCCACACTGAGCAAGGTATTTGAACAGGTGATCCTCAACAGACTTCTACCACACCACGAAGACACATTGCCAGACGAGCAGTTCGGTTTCAGGAAAAGGCATTCCACTACCCACCAGCTCTCCAGAGTAGCGGAATTCATCGCTAGAAGATTCAACGAAAATCGCTTCACCGCCGCTGCACTGCTAGACTTGGAGAAGGCATTTGATACCGTCTGGATCAGAGGGCTGCTGCACAAGCTTCACATGCTTAACACGCCCATTTACCTAACGAGAGTGATACAAGAGTACCTCAAGAACAGATCCTTCAGAGTCTTCATCAGGAACGCGCTCTCAACACTACGTGAGATTCCAAAAGGCGTGCCGCAAGGAAGTCTACTGGGACCTCATCTCTTCAACATCTTCACGCACGACATCCCCCGAGACGAGAGATGCAACCTATCAATTTATGCAGACGACGTCAAACTCTATGTTTCCTCGATGAAAGCGGATATGGCGGCCATGTACCTACAAAGGGCGCTCGACACCCTCGTAGAGTTCTACAAAAAATGGCGCCTCAAACTAAATGAGGCCAAGACCGAAGTCATAATGTACACGAGGAAACAAACCAGAACACCAGACGTCAACATCGAAATGGGAGGACATGTCTTAGAATGGAAGGATGAGGTCGTCTACCTGGGCCTGACGATGGACTCACGACTCAACTGGAAATCTCACGTAGCCAAGATGAATGCGAAAGCCAGAAAGGCAGTCGGCGCGATGAAGCCAATCTTCAACAGAAGAAGTCCGCTACTTCCCAGAACCAAACTCCTGATCTACTACTCGCTCATTCGACCGGTACTGACTTACGCTATTCCCGTGTGGAGCAGCATCTCATACTCTGACCATACTAAACTACAGACCTTACAAAATCTCTGCATTAAAATCACTTACAACACTAGAATCAGAACAAATTTGAAAAGACTACATGCCAGAGAAAACATTCCGACCCTATTTGAATACACGCACAGACTGACAGACCGATTTTACAAGTCATTAAAACACAGTAAAAATAAACTCATCAAGGAAATCGGTCAATACGATGCACCTAGTGACCTTCCCTTCAGATACAAACACAGACTACCTAAACATATCCTGATGGACCTAAATCACATTTGGCACAACCCTTTTTCAGACACGGATGACTGAACGAGCAGTAGGTATTCCTAACCACCAGACCCCTCCCCCAACTTATGTTTATATATCTATTTATATATTTATATAATAATATTTATTTTTATATATGTCTATGTATGTTTATCCTAAATCTCCCATAAAGTATGTATTTCACATAAAAACAGACACTCACACCCCTCACCACAGAATGCAGGATTTCATACACTGAAATCACTGAAGGCCGGCAAGTTTCATGTTGACTTTCGGCCGACTCTTCCCGGATGAGGTTTTTCATGGTTTCCTCATTCCCGAAGGCAAATGCGGAAGAGCTCCAAACAAAAGGACATGACCGACTCCTTCCCACTCCCAACATAACACAAATACACACGTATGTATATATTCCCCCCGAGCTTGGCTGCAATCCTGCTTGTTGAGCTGTGCCAAACATGCAATTTTAGTTGGGTTTTTTACATAACACTTTTTCCCAACCGACAAAACACAAGACCTTTAAGCCTATAATAGCCAGGTAACATTTTAAATACCCACAAGCGGTAAAAATTGCAAGGCGCATATGACGCCGTTCTATTTGTATAAAGAACATTAACTTTAAATTCAGTAAATTTAAATGATTCATCTCCTCAAGAACATAAGAATCTAGTGAATTAAAAAAAAAAAAACATGTTTTAGATTGTACGCTAGGCCCTGCGGACGGCGGGCGACACGTCAGTAGCTTTGTAACAAACTTCACGTACACAGATGGTTTTGCATAAGGCACGGCGTCAGAGATGTACTCGAAGTCCTGTTTTTAAATTTCAAAAGTACCTACAGACGCTAGTGCATTAATACTATCAGATGACAAGTTCTTCACAAAATTTATTTATATTGCTTTAGCTTACAGAATTACAAGCATTTTGTGGAGAATCTAGCATACGTAGATTGATTTTTAACATTTAACACCATTTAGTAGTATTCTTGTCAGCTGATCATTAAGCTGAAAAGGGCCGACAATCAGATATTAAGAAAGACCGTTCAAATGTCAATAAATAAAAATGGCGCTGATCGTCTGTTTGATGGTCCTTAATGGTGATTTTTTTGTATATTATGTATTTAACTCTAAGTGACCAGCACAGGTTTGGGGGCTCCGTCGAAGCCTGAGTTAAATTAGTCTCTCAGAAACTAGTCGTACTGTACAGGGCCCGCAGATACTTTAATAGTGCACAACTGCTAACCCTGTACAAATTGCAAGTGCGCCCCACGGTTAAATTTGGTAGCAACCTCTGGTCTGGAGTCCCAAAATACCAGAAAAAACCCTCGACTCTGTGCAGAAACGGGCGGTCCGTTTGATGGATTCTCCTATTAGTAATCTTTAGACGTTGGGTAGGTAGATATGTTATCCTAATACAACAACTCTTGTTTATAAATTAGATAATAAAATTATAAATTAAATAATAATATTACTAAACATTAAAAAAAAGGAGTTAAAGGAGTTCTGTTAAGAAAAATTTAAAAAATTATAAATTGTTTTCTTTAAGCATCTGCTTATTAATAATTAACACTTTCGATGCTATAAAACAATACCAAAGTAATTCATTTTAATTGAATTTTGTCAAATATTTTCCAGTTTTATATAATTTCTCTTTTTTCAAAGAATTTTCTATTTTTTAATTTCCATTAATATAATATAACATCGCTCCTATCAAAATGTACATTTACGCCAACATTTCTGCTTCCCAAATGCTTACAAAAACTTATCTCCTTTTGATGAGGTTACTTTGTCGGACTATAATATTATAATAATTGAATGTGTGTGTGGAACCAGTCAGGTTTCGCACACATGTGCACACAGTGCGAATACGCGGTAGTGTGAATGCGTACAAGAGGCATCTATATTTGGTATGTATATGAATATGTTACAATGTGGGTGTGATATTGAGTATGTATGGGTGTGGGTAAACTCGTTTTCAATACCCAGACTGTTTTTTTCAAAATAAAATGTACAAAGAATCATGAAAGCTTCGACACAAAACGTTTACCAGCTCTTTGCGCACAGTGGACATTTTCAACTTAAAGAATAATTTATTGTTTATTTTGCCTCGATGTTTTTATGTATTTTAACTGTCATTTTCATAACTTATGAGCAAAGTGACCAAAAATTTAGGACATTGGTACAGATGTAATGGGGGGGGGGGACTAAACACTTTGAATTTAGTTTTAAACCCTACCCATTTCTATCTAAATTAATATCCGAAAATTAACAAAGTTTAAAAAAACTATGATATAATGTGGTAGCACATAATAAATAAATTAAAATAAACGTATTATTGAAGAAGAAAATATTAAAAATAACAAGACATACAAAATAAAAGTAACGGAATGGTAAGTATATGGGAAAAAATTAGTCAGTGATAATATTGTTAATTCTGAAATAGGATATTGACAAAAATTACTTAAAATAAGATGTCTCAATTTCAGAGTTAGTTGAGACGTTTATCCCGGTAAGACGAAAATTCCTGGGTTCGAGTCCCAATTGCTACCGTTACCTTATTATTTTTCTGTGATTTGTTCTTTTTCATATTTTTGTCTATATGTATTAGTATCATCATCTTCTTCAAGATATAGTACATTGGTGGGAATAACTTTGAAGAGAGTTATTTTTAAATAACTTAAATGAAAAGAACACAGAAATGCTTTCCTCATAGATTTTAACTAACCCATTCAGCACGCACTGTTTCTCTTATACCTGCCTTTCATCGTATTACATCATCTCTTTTTAATTTATAATGATGATAAAATACATTTCTGGATACGGAGATTCCTCAGACTTTTGGATCACGCAAACCGCCCACATTGTTATTCTTATGTTTTTATTTACTTACTCGTATTTATATTATTATACGCTCATACGGATTTTCAAAAATATGTGAATATTAATAATAATTTAGTGGAACCCAGGAAAGAAGAAAAAAGCAGAAAAATAGTACCTATAATGCTAACATTGGTATTTATTTAAGAGGTACGTTATTATAGCCTTCTTGTAACAATATTCCATGAAGTTGAATACATCTACTATTTATGATGTATGGTCAACTGTTTTTTTTGACGGTAGGTTCTCCGGTAAGAGGTAGGAACGAATTTATTAAAGGTCCACTGGGTTTATAAATACGGTTGCAACCAGTTTGCGAACTAGGTTTCAAGGTTAAAATATCCTGCAACTATCATCCACTGGCAATACAAGGAAGTTTCTACCCTAATTAATATCATCCCGACCTGAAATTCCAATAACTATACTTAATACCTTTCTACTCCGGCAAGAACTCTCCAAATAAATAATAATTTGCCAACCACGTTTTCTCGAGGAAAATTATTCTAAAAACCATTAATATTATTAAAGTCCACAAAATTTACAAAAAAATACCTATACAGGTTGTTACTGGATATACTTGATTTACTTCTTGAGTTATATTCTTACGCTCGTAACGGCAGCCCGTGCCTCGGTACTGTCCTAGCGCTCGCGTTACCGTAACACTTTCATGACGGTAGAAGAATTATTAATAACGTTAAAAAATACCTATACAGGTTGTTACTGGATATACTTGACTTACTTTAACCAGTGATTCCTGATAATATTTTGGGTAAAACATCTAAATGAAGTTTTGTTGGTCAGTAACATTTTTGGTGTTCTTTTTTTCGTACTTAAAAATACCATAAAAAAAACAATTGAGGGAGCGGGCAGCGATCGGCAGAGACGAGGACGGTTGAAATGAAATGCGTCAGTCGATGTAATGAGTCAGTCTTTATTGCTGCTACGTAGCGATGGTAAGTTTGGAGTAAAGTAACGGTGTAGACAGGAGCGATGATGATGTGGCTCTATGGTGTTGCATGTGATGAAGGTCGGTGATGCAGTGGTGTAGCAGAACTCGTGTCTGCATGTCGCCAGCATGTTGTTCCGCACCGTGGTGGTGGAGAAGACCTTGACGTCCAGGATGGATGCTCGACGCGGTGTCGCGGAGATGGCTGCGGTGAACCTGAGGAGTTGCCGCTCACGTGACAAGAAGGCCCGCCGTGGGACTTGTCGTGGGCAATTGTGTCGCTTGTTGCGTCCTCTAAGGTTAATGAGGCACCGGCACAGTCGGCAGTGGGTCGCCGAGAGTCTGGCCGGTACCGCACTGGAATCGTTTATCACTCGATGCACTGTCTATGTGTGTTGGTGATGTTACTTGCACTAATGACTGGAACTGACTGACTGACTAGCGCGGTGTCGCTGCGCTTTATATAGCCGACCGTGTGAGTACCCGGAACGTCAAGTAATGTTGAGCGCCCGCGCAAAGAAGAGAAGCCTCTGGAACATTCCGCGGCCGTAAGAATGTGACGGCTGTTGAGTCGAGGCCTTTCGCTGCGCTTCCCGAAATGTTTAGCCGTGTGCGGCGTGAAACACTACAATGTAGGTAGTATGTACATTTCGAGAATGTGTTTGCTATATCAGTGGCGGCGCAAGGATTGTGGCTAAAGAGGGCGACCATTCTGGTCGCCACACAATTAGTATTAAATAGTTGGGATCGATGTGAAGGGTTGGGCGTTTCTCGGCTGAGTGACCAGTGATGACGTGTGAAAATTTTTTATCTGTTAGGTTTTAAGAAGAAAAAAATTAAAAAATTTCATTTAAACTTTTTATGACATGACCGTCATTCAGAATCGAAACGTTGCATGAAATGGCTTAAGCTGTGTTTCGTGACCAATTCCTAATAGCCAAGTACTTCCCCACTTTATCCATTGCTGTCTCCTTTCACTCTCTACAGCTACAACAATACACCACATTTGGGGATGCCATAGCCTCTCCGGCTCCAAAGTGCTATTTTCAGCAACTTTTCGATTCTGAATGGTGGTATTTTACCGGGCAATACTGAGAGTATTTACCAATATTCCTTGTTCAGGCAAATAATTTTATAGATTCCCTTACTTTAACGGACTATAATAAACCACATACCCGTGAAAAATCTCGGAATAGTCTGAATACCTGACACATTAGTTCTTATTTTTTTTATTAAAAATTAATAATTTTCGGTTAAAATTTTACATTACATGGTGGTATACTCTTAATTCTTCACACCCTCCATTCCAATTTATTTTAAAATGACACTAAAATTCAAACCAAATCCAAGTTCATCGAACCAGAGTTACCCAGGACAGACACACAACCGAAATTAGTGTTACTGATTTTTTGCACCCTAATCCAGATTGTCAAATATCGCCTTTGTGAGAGACCACTATTTGGGGCTTTTTTTAAATTTGCTTCAGGCAGCATTATTATTATGGCCCTGGAGAAAATATGAGAAAGAGAGTATTGTCGTTAATTTCTTCGAAGATTGTAAATGAAAAGAGCAGATTTAGAGTGGAGAAAATTATTTTTATGATGAAGAAAAGTTTACTTGTACACAAGTATTAATTAAAGTAATTTATATTGGTTGTTTACTTTGTTCAATTTTGTTTTGTTTTGCTGAGTCACTATTTCATCTGAATTTATCAAGTTTGATGTTGCTTTAAGTTTATTTGCTTCGTTCATGTAATTTGAGGTGAAATTGTTATTAAGAATTTAAATCTGCGTTTTTCTTTTTAATCACTTGGTCATTTCATAAATTTATGTGAACAATGATGATTGTTATAATGATACACATAAATGACATTCTAAATAAAATGACGATTTCGCGAACATTTTAGATTACATCTTTTGAAATTAAACCACTTTTTTACGTTTATGCATATACTTCAAATTATAAAGGAAATCATACAGTTTTAATGATAAATTTTTAACGGATGTTAAGCTATTATTATAGCAGGAGACTGCTGAACGTGTAGGAGACTACTAATAAATTTGTTTGATAACATGACTTTTAGATAAGAGATCAAGCATTAAAAAACGGATTCTAACAGATACCAACTACATATTTATGAAATATTATGTACTTGACATTAAAAAATGAATGTAACCCTTCACAAGAGGTCCTGACTAAAATAATTTCCCTCAAGGCATATATCATGTCATGCAGGATTTTTCCACTCAAGACAACGACTATTTTCATGTGACAAATGTCAACTGTCTACAAATGTTGGGCGCGCGTTTGGCGTGTTTCCCGGCTGTGCACCGGTGTCGAAGGATTCAATGACTCTATTTCCTGGGAACATCTACAATTGAAAAAAAAAGGGCAGCATTCTCACGCGACGCCTGTGCTCTAAAGTTTGCAATCTGTTTGATCAGGTAGGAGAATCTGTCAAACGGACCGCCCGTTTCTACACAGAGTCGAGGGTATAATATAAAGGAATGTCAATGGTACTCGATCTTCTCAAGAAAAATGTGACCGCATCCGGGATTCGAACTGGATAACTTTCGCTTTCCAGGCGGATGCTCGCACCATCTGTGGAGCGTTTTTACTGTAAGCAAAACCTACTCACCCATTTTCCGATACAATTCTACAAAACTCAACACTCAAAACTATAAATGAATCGTAGTAAAAATCTCCCACTTAAAGCCAACTTGCGTAGTAGTCACAGAAATTCCCGTGGTTTCAAGAATGTGTTGATAATTAATAATTAAATTTGTTCATATGATTTTTTTAGTAGAGATTGTACTGCCCTGAAGAAGCTACGGTTGTAGCGAAACCCGGTCGGCATAAAGTATAAAAAATAAAAGTGGTGTTTACAAAGTTATTGTTTTATTTTAAATAATAATTAAATTCATCATTCATGAGCTCCTTCAAACAACTTTTGAGGTTAAATCATCTTTTGTCATTTGAAGGTCACACACACACGTCTTGTTCATCAACTGCAATAACTCATTAATCAAGTAATTCGGCGAATTGGCGTGCGCAAATATTTCCGCACGTGTTTTTGGCAATATTGGATACCATTTTTGTGAAAATAACAAATTGACATCTGTCATAGATCTCGTAATTATTAGTAATTATATAATTAATTATATTATTTTACCGCAAGGCAGTCACCTTGGCCCGGTTTTGTTCCTCATTTTCATCAATGATATAACCAATTGCTTCAATGATGTCGAGGTATTGCTGTTTGCTGATGACATCAAGCTATACAAGAAAATAACTGATATAAATCATTGCCAAATATTACAGTCGAATATTAGTAAGTTTAAAGATTGGTGCATTCAAAATAATTTATTTTTAAATGTAGAAAAGTGTAAAACCTTGACTTTCTTCAGAAATAAAAATCCTGTTTTATTCGAATATTCCATCAATAACACAGCTTTAGAAAGAGTCACGGAAATGAGGGATCTTGGGATCATTTTGGATGAAAAACTAAGTTTCGCCAATCATATCCACCAAATTATGAACAAAGGTATGAAAACACTAGGCTTCGTTTTAAGAACAACTAAAAGCTTTAATTCCATAGAAGCCATTAAACTATTATATGTATCTCTAGTTAGAAGCCAAATTGAATATAACTCGGTAGTTTGGTCTCCATCTTACAAAATTCACATTAATAATATTGAGCGAATACAAAAAAAATTTCTGCGTTTTATAAATTTTAAATTAAATATCCCACTAGAAGACTTAAAATATAATCTATTACTAAATATTCTAAAAATACACACACTAGAAGACAGACGTAAAATAAACGACTTGACATTTTTATTCAAAATACTTAACTCTAAATTCGACTGTTGCGAACTCCTACAACTCATAAACTTACGAATACCGACAGTAACCACACGACAAAACACACTATTCTACTGCAGCATTCATAAGCGGAACTACATTGCCCACTCTCCGATACAAAGATTTCACACTATGGGAAATCAGTATTTAAGTGATGTTGACATATTCAACATCAACTTGGCGAATTTTGTGGATCTTGTAAAAAACTTGTTCCAAAACTATTCCTAAACATATATGTATTTTTGTAAACTTATCAAATCGCTGTATTTTTGTATTTTTGTGACTTGTGTGCATTTTTATCTAATTTTATTCTTATCATTTCTCTATCTGTTGAAAAATCATCTGTTATATCTGTATTACTGTAAAAGCCCTCTGGGCGTTGAATAAATAAATAAATAAAATAAATGAGTGTTAACTTAGTGTCAGATATTCATTATGCAGATTACAAAAAATATCTTATAAATGTTTTAGTTATTGTTTATTTTTGCGGCTATACACGAAATTAAATTTTCTTGGAGGATTCAAGCATTAAAATCTAATATTAAAGGCTTTAAAATGTAAACATAAAGGCACATTCTTATAATGGATTTGAACGTATTGAAAGTTTAGCCAATTTAGTATTTATCGTGATATATTTTTGGGAATCAAGAACTATTAAGCTCAGTCCATCGCATCACCAAAAATAAAAGCAGAAAACAACTAATTATGTAACTAGGAGGATTAACGCTTGCAACACGGTTTCATTTCTGTAAACTTAAACATACATTTCACCACAGCTGTACATCTGCCCTGATGATGGACACTGTACCGATGTCCGAAACATAACCCAAAAATTAAACACGATAATATTTTTGGTCGTGAAATTCTCGAACCATATCCAATTTTGTAGATCTTCACCGAATTATTCTTATATTTTTATGTGATTACATACAACACGAGGGTCCCAAATGCGGTCAATTTAAGCTTGTTTTACTATTGCATCTCCAATCGGGTATGTACTGAAGCTGAAGGAGATGGGTACAGGAGAAGAGGTCAGTATCAAACTATTCAGATCTGGTAAATTAATATTGAAGAAGATACTCAGTGTCAATGGCACAGTAACATTTTTGTAATTACTTTTGTTTTCTAAAAAACGCAGACATCGTTTTGACAGTTTAGGTTTGTCGTCGTGGAGATTTTTCTATTTAAATGAGTGTCTAATTTGGGTATAAATTACCATTTACAGTATATTTAAAGACATTGAAATTGTGTTCTCGAATCAGTGATCAACGATTGCTCAATTTCTCTGGCCAAACTGATGATAGTTGTTATCATGAGATCAGTTTAATCTAAAAAGCAGTGAACAAATTAACTGGTGCCTACTGTAATTAAAACGTTCACACGCCACATCTAAATTATTCACATATTTTAAGAACTTGGACGATTTTGTATCTTAGTATCGTGGTTTTTTTTTAAAGTTCTTTGGTAGGTCACCTGGTTTATTTAATGTGGTTTTACTTTACGGTAGGGTGAACATTGAGTTAGGGTAGTCCCAGGCTTGAATTACAACACTAAACTCACTTTTGATTAAATCTATGAACTAAGAATGATGATTTAAATTTCTGCAAACTTCAAATAGATATGTTTTTTATTTTTTATTTCATACCATTTTATTGGTTACAGATTTTTTTGTTTTTTTTTGCTACCGCATTAGGCTAATGCTTGTGTTGTGATAGTCATACATTTAATATTAATTTTAATATTTCGGGGTTATTACCTTTGATCACAAAATAAAGGGCCTTCAATACAAATTTCAATGGAAACAAATGTTTCATTTAGCTACCATTTAGCCCTTTAGCCCACCGTTCCGTCTCACTTCCATTCGCCTGGCATCGTAGATCTCTACCCTATTCGAATTTAGTTTTGTATAGAAAATTTAAGACCCGATAGGACAAATTAATATTTGAATCACAAGGCGTTTCTTGTGTTAACAATGAACGTAGGATAATGTTTTTTATCGTTACTGTAATTAAAAATTAATTAACAAAATTGGAAGTATTCGTTTAGGAGAATTCAATAAAGTACCTACCTGCAATGTTATATTAAAAAAATATATATATATATGTATATATATATTTATAAATTACCATTATCAAAATTGGAACTGATTTGGAGAGAATTCAGACATCAAGACTCATCTTGATGTCTAAATTCTCTCAAAGCGAAGCGAAAAAAATGGTTCCACTTTTTAACCTCCATCCAATGTGAACTCCAACGCCGATCGATCGGAAACAACCAAATCAGGTCCCCGCGCACTGCTACTCGCGTGATATTAGTACGTAATAGTGCCTATATGACTATCCCTTGTGATTGTTACGGTTATGTGCTATCTTTATATAAGAAAATGAAAGTTTTCGTTTTTCCCATACGCGGTACTATACCATTCATCCGATTGCGATGAAACTTTAGACTTTAGAGATTTGTTGTGCGCACGCTCGCAAAGGTTTCTGTTATACATAATGGTAAGCTTCGGCGTTGTGAAATTTGTACAAAATGTACATGTGGCGCGCGAGTTGTTTCAAAAATGTGTGTATTTCATATAGTTTGGAGGCAGGGAGGGAAGGCGGTGGGGGAAGGGGAATTTAGGAGTTGCGAGGGTAATGAAAGAGATGTGGGGGGGGGAAGGCGAAGAAGATGGAATATTCGTATACGCACCAGACGGAAAAATAAAATTAAATTGTATATCCAAAAGCACTTCAATAAACCAAATTAAAATAAAAACACTTTCTTCCTTTATGACATTGCAAAAGCATGCCATTTACTCTCTAGTATTACATAAAAGTTGTAAACTTCAAGGTATTATCGAACTGTTAGTTTGACAAAGGCTTGGGAAAACGAATAACTGGTCACTTGTTAAAATTTCACAATAAATAAAGAATTGCATGATGTGAAAAATAACATCAAACATTACCCATTATGACTTATGACGACATGTATGCGTGTAATACAGTAATTTTATAAATGTCGGGAAAATATAACCACGTTACATAAAAAATCAAGGATTCTTATGCTTCATTTAATTCTTTCATAATATTATCAATAAAATTATCGAAGCTTTATTGTTCTTTTGTGGGTATTGCAATTCAGCCCTATTTTCGTTCGTTGCTAGCTCTTATTACAACTCAAATACTTGGTTAAAAATGTAGTGAAACAAAGCCAGGAAGTCAGGTGTAAGGGAATGCTTCTATTTCTTCATTTTTACGATGTGGGATCGGTCATGTGGCGTTTTGAAGGTGTTGGTAAAACTACCGAAGATGATATTACGACATTGTTGATGCCTACCGAATCAGTTAACAATATTAAGAATTATACATTATTTTGGTATTATTTATACGTACAGGAATAGACTTTCAATTATCTGCCGACAACGTAATTTAGAATACTTTGGACACGTTGCTAATTTAGAATACTTTCTGCCAAGCGTTTGGCAGAAGAAGCAGAATGAGGTTCCCAATGCGCCGGAGTGATCAAGTATTACTGGCGTCTGGTACGTCAGTGTCCGCAGCTTTCTAGAGTTGGGGGAACCTTGTCCACCATGGAAATTGAAGTAGAAATCACAAATCCTCAGCCATGAGGAACCCAATAATAAGAATATTTTTTATCTTATTTTAATTGTGCTCAACGGAAGGTGTAGAAAAAGCTTCAATTTATCTAAAACATTTTTGCTTGTCTTTATCAGATTAATCTAAAACACTGATTTTGAGTTACACTTTGCTTTATCACCAATTATAATATAATACCTACCCATTTCAATTGAACTTTACTTAAATGACATCATCAGATATTCAAATAAACACATCTTCTCATACAAGCCATCGCCTTAGGACTAGGACCAACCCAACATTTTCATACTTCTGTCCACCAATAAACCGTGCATTTAAGTGTATGAAGATTTAATTGGCCTTGGTTTAAGTATCGTTTTAGAAAAGGTTGTATTTTCCTGCATGAGTAGGTACAGTTATTCGAATAGCCGAGTGTAACTGTAGTTTTATTATGTATGTATGTAAAGTTGTTAGTAAAACCCGTCGGTCAATCTATCTACGTACCTGCGGAGAAGGTCGTCAGTTGCTACAGCCTTCAGCAACTCGCACTATCACGATGGCGAATATCTTAATGCAGTGATGTATAATCTTTTTGATAGTGGTAGATGGTAAATACTGTAATTATAGCCCTTGTGGGGGACCACCATTCCACACATTTCTGGATAAGGCATTTGGCATGTAGGGTGACTATATTCGTACCAAAATATCGATGGTCCAGATGATTTCTTAGAAATCTCAAAATATTATTTTTTTAGATAACGAGGAAAGTAATATTGGAATTTTCACCATAAATCAAATATTATTTACACATGTGTGTGTTTTATATACCGATCGCGGCGATCACGGAAATTTGAAATGGTGTAAAAGTCAAAATGTTCATCATTCAGGAGAGCGAGAGGAAGGTTTCTTTATTTTTTCAAAAAATCATATCTCGTGTTTTTGTAGATCCATACTTATGAATTTTTATTATAAAATAACATTGAATAGTTCTTTTTGTATATTTTTCTAAAAGGATTAAAATTTCTAAAAGTATTAAATATTCCGACCAAGTAGATCGAGAGAGAAAAAAACGGAGGAAAATTACGTGTTTATCTCATTTTTGGACTTATTGTCCTTTACAGCATTTCAAATTTCCTCTATCTATAATATTATGACGTCATCTGTTGTTTGAGTACAATTTGAATTGAACTCGTTTTCAATAGATCTTCAAAATTATTTCGATGATATTTATATACAATTTTTTTTATAAAATACGGATATTTATGCTAGATGTTGAATATCGAAATCAAATTACATCAGGATGAGTATCCGTGGCAAGCGGTGGGCGTGTTTTATTCCTATACAAACGCAATTTTTTACACTTAGTCTTAAAAACAAGAGGAAGTTCACTGAAATTGTTATAAACTGTGTGTAAAGCCCGGAAAACACCCGGGACTTGTAAAATATAAAATTGACTGGATTTTATTATGCCGGCAGTTATGCTTCACTGAATGGAATATTTTATGAACTTGTTTAGTGATTATTATTAATAGGTTGCCGATACCACTTCTTGAAGATAATGATTTGAATTTCTTTTTGATGTGGTCTAGGACGTTTAAATATCTAAGCTGTGGTCACATCTTTGTTTTGATTGTCTGCAGAAATGTCTTTTTGATTATCTTGCTGATATGTATTTTTTTAAACGTGTTCTTCCGATTTCGTTTTTAACCCGTTCTAGGATGTAAAACCGGTTCCGCGTCTTTTCATCCCGCTACAAAATATTCCTCGAAAAAATATCCTACGGACAAAATATTCCCCAACAAAATATCCACTAAAACCTAACCTAATCTAATAAAAAAGGGACAAAAATAATACAGACATTCTGTAAAGACAAGAAAATATCGTTATCTGTATTATTTTTGTACCATTTTACTATTTTTTAACAATAATTTATTGTCTTTACAGGATATCTGTATTCTTTTTGTTCCATTTTTGTTAGGTGATGTTTTGTCCGTAGGATATTTTGTCGGTGAACATTTTGTCGGGGACATTTTGTAGTGGGATGAAAACGCGCATTTCCTGTAAAACAGATGTTTTGTGTCCTTATTTTGTGATTGTCCCAATGGGTTTGCATTCCTACAATGAATCAGTATTTTCGGTCTCTTACAAAGGTATTTTAAAGTTGTACACTTTACTTAACATTCCAGAAGACCAAAGAAATACGTAAGATTACAGGCAAGTCTTAGCATGATGGTTTAATACAGCTGATAGCTTCTCGGGAACCATTTGATCTTCTCATAAATAAAGCAGGTAAATGTTGCAATGAAGCCCTTAGCGATACCTTTTATATACAGTATCTAACTAAAAGCAAAATTGTACAAAAAGCTTCCAATGAAAACCAAAATTACAAATATTAAAAGCAGATTTTCTGTTTGCACGAAGGTCACATTCAAAACTCTTGAATTTTTTGGTGAACCCTGACTTTATGAAATTCGCACACTCTTTGGAGCCTGGAATTTTTTAGATCAATCCAAATATCAGTTCATTAGTTTATACGAACTATAAAGCATGGATAATTTGATTTGTCTAACTGAAATGGCGCAATTTGAATTATAATTGCAATTTGGTAATATATTGGATAACCAGTCATCCCAAGTGGTTCGCTACGTTTGGCGGCTTAGCAGGGGTGCCCGGGTTCATGCCCTAGCTCACTGGGTTAGGTTTGTCCGTATCTTGGCGTTGGATGCATCTGACCATTAGCTGCGTGGCAGAATGGATCGAGAGAGACTGGTTGAGTTAGATTGACCTCTCCAGCAAGACTCTCTCGGAACATCGCCTTCCATTGTAGCGAGAGGGAGGAATTCATACGTCCGTCACTCCTGGAGATACTGACACTCAGATTCCTACCCATCGCTCATATCTATTTCCTTCCCAGAACTTCCTCTTCATTCCCTTCCACAAATGGATGACGCATTTGAAAAAAAAACGATAGATAGCAGTTTTTGCTGCTATGCCCTAGGGCGACACGACAGTGGCTTCGTAACAAATTTCAAAACAAAAATGGTTTTGCATAATGCGCGGCGTCAGAAATAAACTCGAAGTCGGGTTCTTAAATTTTAATCGTACGCACGCTGTGGTATAAACACTATCAGACCTACTTTCAAAATAATAATGTACAAATTACTAACCATCACGCCCTTCTCCGCAGGGGTACGCAGAGAGGGCGCACCACCAAACAATCCGGTCTTGGTACACACTTACCTCGTTCACAATCATAGATCGTCTCATGCATGCACTTCTATTATTCTGACTCTTGACACGGTCCGACTCAAGTATCTGATTCACTTGGTCTTGCCATGTCTCCCTCGGGCGTCCCCGACATCTTTTGCCATTCACATTTGAGTCATATATTCCACATACACTCCTTTCCTCATTTATTCGCGCTACATGCCCAAACCAACTGAGCGTCATTTTCTTAATCTTACTTATTACTCATTACGCTTACATCAGCCTTGCGTTCTTTCCGGATCTCCATGTTTCTCATACGATCATACATGGTTTTACCACACTCTACCTTAGTTATAATAATAATAATATAACTAAAATAACAATAGCTACTTCCTCTAAGACCCTTTTTATTGTTCGCTTGGCAGCTTCTGTAATATTTTTATTTGTTTTGTGACCAGTGGTGTATCACATCACCCGTCTCTGAGATCCTTTCCTGTCAAAAACTGGCAGCCGAGACGACACCGTCATTGTTAACAATGTCTGTAACACGAGTAGTGTTATTCTACTTATCTTGCAACGTGATCTCAATACCAAAATGGTTCAAGGTCGAACCAAAATAAATCCATAAATTACAAAACTTTTTTCAGCGCCTAATCTAACCTAACTATTTATCCCCGGAATGCAGAGTGTGTACTACTATTTTTTATATATGTGAATAACCGTTTTTTAAACAATTTCTCCCTTAGGAGAAAATCCAACTGTGAGGCCCATGTCATCTTTGGGAATGCTGCGTAGAGGGCCTTTTTAAGAAAAGTAAGTAGTGGAAGTTCAGGTAAGGAATAAGATATATTAGGGGTGGGTAGGAATCTGGGGGGTCAATGTACAGGAGTGACGTATGAATTCATCCCTCCCACTGTGGTGCAAGGCGATGTATCGAGAGACTCTGGCTGGAGAGGTCAAAAGGTCTCCCTCAACCAGTCTCTTCCGATCTGGCCCGCCACGCAGTAGGTGGGCAAACGCAATCACTGTCCTAGACAAACCTTACCTCGTGAATCCGGGCACCCTTGCTAAGTCACCAAAAGTAGCGAATTTCTTGGGATGACCTTTGGCAGGGGAGTTGGTAATCCAATAAAAGGTTCTGGGGGCGGCGGTATCTATACCTGTCTCCCAAACTGTGATTTATTAACTGTGAACTGTGTTGTGTCGAACTCATTCGTGAAATAATGTCCCAAAAATGTATGAATTCTTAGTGTGCTTAGTGTATCGCAACCAATATAGGTAAAAGGCATAACAATCGTTTGGAAATCTGAGGAGTTTTCATTTATTTTGTGAACAAATTTATAAGAAAGAAAAAAGTCAATCAATGGAAACTGTCGCAGATAATTTTAGCCATAGGCAAAATCGTATTTTTAAAAAGTTTTTTCTTACTTGCGTTCACGTATTTCAAATGAAAAAATACATTTCTTAGTAGTTTACGCTTATTAAGTAATTATTAATTTTATATTAATTCTACTCAATGGAAACGGTAGGAAAAGCTTCAATTTATTCAAAGCATATTTTTGTGTAAACCGATTTATAGTAGGTATAGATTATGGATTAATCTAATATAGTGATTTATCATTACGCTTCGCCATAAATGTTTGAGTTACGGCCTCCGTACATGACGCTACTTACAAGCTACTCGATCCGTGAGCGTATCATACGCGTTGATCGTAAGTACCCCCCATACGATTTTGCTGGTGCCCGTACACGGCGCTACGCGGTGGCTGTCGGTTTCCAATCAGTATCACGATACCGACGCGACGGTGCTCATCGCGCGCGACGCGTCGCATCATTTGTGTCTGATACTTTTTCGTTTGACGTTTGACAGAAATGGCGTCGAAACATGAAAGTAATGTTAGATTTGTTTTGGAAGTGGAAAAAATGCATGTTTATATAACTATACTTTACCAGAATACGTAAGAAAGGACTTGGTGGAGAAGGCATGGATTGATGTTGGAAAAAAAGTAATTTGACATCGTGTTAACTCCACGGCTGCACGTAAAAAATGATCAAGTTCAGTATATTTCGGGTAGCACCGTATACGGAAACCAGCATTAAAGAGTGATATATCAACAGGGTACTTGTGGTTTCGTCACAATTACGTAGATTGTAAGTATCTCCACGAACGGAGGGTCTTATTCAATTATCCCATGTATTGCTTGGGCGTCTTCGATTTAAGGTGAAGATACACGAGGTCTACGATAGCAATTAAGATATCTGGACAACTTACAATCCAATCCATACATTTCCATCAAAACAGATGCTTGAAAACATCCTTGTCAAAAGCAACGCAATCTTCGCTTCTTGTGCCGCGCTGGTCTGCCAAGAAGAGCTTACCTGAAAAAAAGAAAAATAATTATTAGCTTACTTCGCAATTTTAATGCCGTAGGTACATTTTTTTCGGCTTTAGCTCCACACAGCAGGCCCTGAGGAAAATAATTCCCCTCGGGGCCTGTGTCATCTGTGGACTGCTGCGTGGAGTTTTTTTTTAAAGGTTAAGAAGGAGAGGAAGTTCTGGGATGGAAAAGGTATTAGAGGTGGGTAGGAATCTGGGAGTCAATGTATCCTGGAGTGACGGACGTATGAATCCATCCCTCCCATTGCCATACAAGGCGATGGATCGAGAGAGTCCGGCTGCAGAGGTTAAAAGGTCTTCTTCAAGCAGTCTCTCCCGATCCGACTCGCCACGCAGTAAGTGGGCAAACTCACCAGCCGCCAAGATCTTAAGAAACCTAACCCCATGAACCCGGGCATCCCTGGTAAATCACAAATGTAGCTAACCACTTGGGGTGACATGTGGCAGAGGTGTTGATTATTCTATATAGGTGGTGGTACCCATGCCCGCCTCTCAAATCGATATTATAAATTGATTTTAATAATATTTAGTGCCTAGAAGTGTAGCAATTAACGAAACGCGTATATACTACGCTGATTTGTGCAGCAAACAGCATGTACTATCAAGACAGATAAAAAAATTGACAAATTCGTGAATTTACGAAAAAATTCAAAGCCATAGAAAAATTTCGTCATAAAAATGTCACAATTGTACACAATATACAAAAATGCTTTTCAAAACACGTTCCGTCTGCTCTCATACAATAGTACAGCTCATCTCACATGCTTGTCGTAGGGATGAATAACGCTTTACAAGGAAACTTCCGTCTATGGATGGCCGACCTTTACAGGCGACTTCAAGACACATAGAACAAGGTCATTGATGCTGAGATTAATATAGGAAAAGGATAATTAGCTGAGTGTCAATCAACCTGAGTTACAACCGTATATTATAAGTAGAATCACATAAAGGAACAATGTTCTGTGAAATTTTTTATTGTTCTATTCAGGATGGAATTTAAAGTACACAATATCAGAGAAATAAAGCATTGTTTCACAGGAAGATAAGAGTAAACTAATAAAATGATAAAATGCAAACGAATATTTTTGATATTGAGGGCGAAGGATAATATAGTACACAGTAAAAGTACGAAGAGGAAACGTACGAACAATGGAAACAATAACCAGCTGATTGGGTGACGGTAAAGTTCGTTTCAACATTTATTAGTAACGACTAAAACTATTGAACGTAACTATTGTAACGTATTGTACGTATATAATGATCAATTAAATAAATCCGCTACATCTTCCTATTAATTTAATATCAACGTAATAAATTAAAACAATAATTGCATGTCACGGTTAATACAAGCATAACAAAATACTGGTGTGGCACTTGATCGTAAAATGACATCAGAAAGCATAAAAGGAAATAAATGTTCTACAAAGTGTACAAGAGATATAAAAGTGCATTCAAAATGTGTAAGTAGACTTTGGTAAAATTAATATTGATGGAAAAATACTATAGTCTTCTTGTGCCTACCTTCCGTGAAGTTAAAAAGATCTGCCACATCTGCTTTTCTATTGCTAACTTTATGTAATCTAGATACAAGCGAGTGTGTGTTTTGCAAAGTCTTGGTATTGTTACTTGTGTTACATATGTGTTGCCCTTAAGTCCTAAGTCGCGCAATCTATGTACGAGGTACAACAAATACACACAGTTGACTGTGCAGGCGGCCTAGAGGAAATAACGATTGTACTATTTTTAAAATCCATATATATTTTAATGTCCATAAAATCCACAGCAGCGAATTCAAAATATAAAGTTAAGATTGGGATGATTCGATGCTCTGTAGGGAATCCGCTTGCGGGTGTAACTAAACTGCGCCTTAAAGTTTAAGTTTAGACTCAATTTTAAGATTTTCAAGTTGTACAAGTGAATATACGAAGGACTCGGTTCAACTATTGTTCAATTGTGTTCAAATAAAGCTTTAGACTGTGTTGTTATCTTTTACCCTCGTCTCATGTTTAAAACTAATTATGATACTAATTGGGTATGTTGACGCAATTATAAATTATATTGCTTTTCCTCCACCTAACCTACTATCCATGTACCTATCCCTGTCTTGAGGTATATGGCAATTTACCAAAGTGTGAAAATTTTCAACAATAAATCATGGAAAAATCAGTCTTAGTATCTTGTAGAATGATTACTTCGTGTAGTGATTTCTCAGTGCATTTAATATCGACTGAAGCCTCTATGCAATGATCAACCCTAGTGAACTCTCAGTGGGATTAACTAGGGTCCATTTAAAGCTTGTACAGTGAACAACAAAAATCTCTCAGTGCAATTCAATTTCTACTTACGAAATCTGGACGGCGATCATTTCGTACTCCTTCGGTGTTTATCTCGGCGGTAAATGTCTTACGTGTGATTGTGCGGTGTATCCGTATCCCCCAAGCCATAAGAACTTATCAACTAAAATATTTCAGTAGAAGAAGTCAGTACTTTACAATTTCAATCATACCAGCTCCCATGGTTATGTCAAATTAAAATGTTTAAATTGTTGATTACAGATCACAAATTGATTCGCAGTATTAAAACTCTACATGGTATTAAAACTCGAAAATTTTGCCTTTTCTTTCTGATATTCTGAGTGCCAATTCCATAATTAAGTTTTTAATAAACTGCAACCCATGGCATCATTAAATAAAAATGATTCATATAGTTTCCGATTGTCAAAGTCTGGGAGAAGGCCACTGTTTGACTTTTTAATTGCGCTGATGCATCATGCTTCCTTTGGATTGATAGTTGTTTCATTAACGTTGGTTGTTCAATTGTCTTCCTCAAATGCTCTTGACTTATGTAGCCTTATACTTCCACAATCAACAACCAGTTATGATTAATCAAACTTGTGGTTTTATGGTAGGGTAATTTGATGTGTCATGAAAAGTTTGGGATCAAAACTTTCTATAATATAATTCTGCCGATAGTATTCATGAAAAAGATTCTAGTCTTTAATATATGAGTGGTCTTCCTTCATTATTTTACTTGTTCGTCTTCATTGGTCTTCGCAATTTGAGTATTAATCATGGAACTTCTACAAATGTTATTGATTCTTTGCAGCTTTCCTTAGTTCGGATCCTGCAGATCTTTTCGGGATATCGGATATTCTTTTTTGCTTTTCCCGCAAAATGATTCCAATCGCGCAGAGCCAGAGGAACAATGGCATTTATTATAATAATTTTTTGGTCTAAAATTAAAAGAAATTAATCTATAAATTAAATATAATAATAATTATAGTAATTTAAGGCAATTATAAACGTGCGTAATCCACTGCATTATCATCAGTTACTTTTAAGCTCGGATCATTTGAAATATAGAGTTTAGCGTGGCTTAGCACATGATCCCTATGTAGATCTTGAGCATAGATATCACCAATACTACACGTCTCTTACTTCTACCCATAGGAGTTTCTTTTTTTTTTGAAAAATTTACCGTTTTTGCGTTTTTTGAAAATGTCAATGACTGAAATTTATTTTCACACGGGTTGAACTTACGGGTTAATTTTTGATAAATGTTCCCCACGTCAATCAAAATGGTACCATATGCGAGAAAAAAGATGATGAAAGTAGTTAAAAAATGTTCAGATGATATTAAAATTACTTTTAGTTTAGATAAATGTAGAACGATCCATATAGAGAAAGGTAAAATTGTAGATGGAGACGAGGGTATATTTTGAAATTTCAAAATTGAAAGTATGAAAGGGGATGAGGATTATAAATATTTAGGATATCCGCAATCAAATAGATTAGATCATACTAGTATTACAAATGATATTAGGATTAAATTTAAAACTAGGATCAGAAAAATTTTGAAATGCAATCTATCTGCTAAAAATTTAGTAAAGGCGATAAATACTTGGGCAATACCTCTATTAACTTACTCATTTGGCATAATTAAATGGTCTAATACAGATTTAGATAGCTTAGAACGATTAATTAGAACTACATTAACAAAATTTCATTCCCATCATCCAAATTCAGCTATAGAACGAATTAATTTACCTAGAAATTTAGAAGGTAGAGGTATAGTCAAAATAACATCTTAAAAACATAATCAGGTAGAAATGCTAAGAAATTTTTTCCATAGGAAAGCTGATAGTTCAGAAATGCACAAAATAATTTGCAAGGCAGATAGAAATATTTCGCCATTAAATTTATACGACGAGAATGCCAGCATTCTTATAAATACCAATCAGGAATTATTAGATTCCTGGTCAAATAAAGTTCTTCACGCAAAACACTTCAATTATCTCAACCAAACATATGTTGACAAATTTTTGTCAAACAAATGGTTGAGTATTGGAGAGTTGAGCGCAGAAATAGAAGGCTTTATGCTTGCCATTCAAGATAGAGTCATTAATACTAAAAATTATAAGAAGCATATCATCAAAGATGCAAATCAAATTGATGATTTATATAGAAAATGTTTGGCTTTTCCGGAAACTATAGAACATATTATATCGGGATGTTCTGTATTAGCGCCGTCCGAGTATACATTTAGGCACAATCAAGTTTTAAAAATAATTCACCAAAGTTTGGTAATTAAACATAACTTGATTGACTGCCGTAATGTACCATATTATGAATATGAACCAAATTCATCTTTAGAAAATGAATTTTATAAAATTTATTATGATAATACTATTCTAACAGACAGAACAATTAGTCATAATAGACCCGATATAGTTTTACATGACAAAATTAAGAAAATAACTTATATCATTGATGTCGCTATTCCAAATTCTTGTAATATTCAGAAAACTGTTTCTGAAAAAATAAGAAAATATACAGATTTAGGAAATGAGATTAAAAGAATTTAGCATTCTCAGACTATAAAAATATTACCATTTGTTATTTCGGCTACTGGCATTATACCTAGCTCTCTCATTCAAAATTTAGGCGTATTAGATTTGTCAAAAAATTTGTACATAAAAATGCAAAAGTCGGTCATTTTAAATACATGTAGGATTACGAAAGATTTTTTAAATATTTATATTGAGGGATCAGTAGGATTTATCGGACCAGTTAGAATTTCATCAGAGCCGAACCCTCTGATATGAAAATATCTGGAGTCGGTGAAATATTTTTCCATTATGTTTCTGGTGGATTGACGTATTGTTTTGTATTTATTATACTTATATAGTGCACTTACATTGCGTGAATTTACTAGATATTCATTTGTGAAAAAGTGTGTGGAAGGGTTTAGTCTTTCATTTGGGAAAGATTCAACCCGGACATAAAATCTGGAGCACCGTAAATTTGTTTTGCTAGAGTCAGAGTGCATCATTCGCCAAATTATGATGAACTAACGGCTGAAAAAAACTGTTCACACGTTGAAATTTTTAAAATTCCTCTTTTTTTACCGGATAATTTAGATTTATTATGAATTAATAACATCAGCATTCCTCATCGATGAATGTAAAAATCCATACCGATAAAATTAGCCAATTTACGTAAATTTCGGTGAGAGTGAAGTATGCAATTATTTACGTAAATGTCAAATTTGACATGTGTTACTGGTAAAGCCTTAGCATCTAAAAAAGGAAACTATTTAGCCAGCTTAAATTTGAGCGAGGAATTTCTTAAATAGCGAGGGTTAATATTGACTGATCAACTAGAAGGTTTTTGCTGGCGGCTTTTCGATTCGCTTCGCCCAGTTTAAGTGTTGGTGACCATTTTATAAATCCGATAGGAATTGGTTCCAAAAATAGCCGGTTCCTCGGATCCAGCGACAGCTAGTCACTGGAACAAAGTAACCGCGACAGGCAATGACGTCATATATATATTTTTATTTTTTTTAATTTTATTAGGAACATTTACAGATTAATAACATTACATGCATTAGAGAAAACAATTATATTAATTAGGTTATTATCCAATAACAAATATTCACATCATGCCCAAATAGTATGTAAATACAAAAGTCAATAATTATTAACTTTTTTTTCTTCTTTTTTTTACCTAATATTATAGAGATGGGAACTAGATAAACTGTCTAAGCATAATCTAGATATACTGTCTAATACTGTGTAATATATAAAAGATACAGATAAGATCAGATAATAAAAAAAACAAGAAAAGTAGAAAAAAATAATATACGTATGTATAATAATAATGATGAAAACAGAGATACACCAAACGTAGGGTCGAGAAATAATATATACATTAATAAAATTTAAAAAAAAAAACAAGTAAAAGTAAAATGATAGTATCTACTCACAAAAAAAGAAAATAGTAAAATATAGTGTACGTATTACATTCTTTTTAAATTTCAAATATATAATATATAGACGCGCGGTATTATTATTCACAACTGCCAGTTACAATAATAATCATACTATCGTCAATCTCTCCGTTCCCGGAGAGCTTCAGGAATTTACAAATCCAGTACCTAGTACTCACTCCTACCAGGCGATGCTCCCCACGCTTGCTGTTAATGTAAGTGACGCTATCTTTTGGCATTGCTTTAATTCAGTTATATTACAAAAGTAGATTTGTATACAAACTCCACGTACGAAAACGGTTTTGCATAAGGCGCGGCGGCAGAGTTGTATTTTTAGCAGTTAAATTTCAACCGTACAGTTTCTAGGCTATTAATACTGTTTGATTAATATTTCAATTGCCCAAATCAATTATGTTTCTTCCATCAACACATCCGCTTCTCTGCGTGTCTGTATTTGAAATTACGACCTTAAGACCGTTCTTATAGCTTTATATTATTTATGTTGGTCACATCGTGATTCAGCACATATAACGTGTAAGTTGTACAGTATGTAATTACATATCAATCTATTTTCTCAAAACCGACACGAACATATTTTATGGAATAAGTTGGCATGAATGAGCGAAGCAGACCTTGAAGAGAGAATATCAAATAATATGGCTGGCCAACAGACTGAAATACATTTGAAAATTATTATTATGCAAAGAAATTGAAGGTGTATTTATTTTTAGATATTTATATGTAATCAAATCTAGGTATCTACAAGTATTATATCCCACTATCTGGCAATCAACGGAATTGTTTAGGATAATATTTGATGAACTGTTGAAGAACTGAGTGTGAAAAGAACTAAAGAAGAAGGTAGCGCAATACGGCATAACACCCCAAAAACAAATAACGAAAACTGTTTAGAAGTATAGATGATATAAAGAAGGATATAATAATAACATGGTAACCCATTCGGGGACACTTAGTTATATTTTGTGGTATGTTGGTATACTGTATTTTCCCTAAACCGAATGCATACAAACTCCATTACAATTCTTATGTTTTCTATTTAAAATGGGCACCTACCTAAATAATTACAATATCACTTAAACTGCAGGCTTATGAGTGGAAGTACCATCCCTCTCAATGACCAGATCTGAAAACCAGGTATTTCCCCTTCCACCATCTTTACCACTTTTTTCCCTCCTTTCTATTTTAAGCCTTACAACATACCCCAAATGGGGAGGCCATAGTCTCACTTGCTCCAGGCGGTTGGGAGTAGTTGGGACTCTTGTAAGGTATTCATATAAAACGGAGTATTTTATTTGTAAAGTTTATTTTTCTTCTCAAGGTGGTTCATTTCGCAAAAGTGGCAGTACAGCAATTAACAAAATATTATTTTATCCAACTCTTCCTTTTTTTATCAAATATCAGTGTGTACAAAAGAAACAGAAGAGCAAAGACAGATTTAAAAATAACCTGCTCCTGCATGGAGCCAATTAAAATGGATGGGTTCTTTGAGACAGGTACTCTTTAAATCTCTCTTTATAAATACTCTCCAATAGCTTTTACTTTTAACAATCAATTCACTTCAAATCACAGCATTGATTCAAGTTATCACGATTGAGTTTTTTCATTGATCAGGGGAAATCCAACACCCGCATTCCATCTCAACACACGAAGATGCTGGCCGAATCATGCAGATTCAGTTAAAGACCACCGGGTGATTTCAAAGACATCCAAAATCTTTGACTTACCTTGATAAGAAATCATTTTAACGAGCTGGTGGCAAATAACGTTACCATATTTTTGGCACCAGGAGGGTTCGAGAATGCTTTGAATAAACCACTACATCAGTTTTAAACCGACCGTTAAAGAGCCCACTTAGAAATAACCAGACCCTGCGCAGAAAAGTAAAGGTCGTTAAAGTAAGGCAAAGGTTAGTAGTTCATTGTTGGTGTTTTCTGCGCAGAATCTGAATGTTCGTTTTTAAACGAACCATCTGACATAGCGATGTTAAAAATGAGTGAGGCAGGTAACTAAAACCAAAATATAAAAATTTGGAAACAAGCCCGTAGTTTTGTTCACCGGATTTGGGATTTGTAGTTTTTTAAGCAGCCAGCAATATGCGCGACATTGTAAAAAGGACTAGTATTTCGGGAACACATTTTATTGACGGGAAATGAATAGTGATATTACAAAGCGAGTTGCCAATATACTGTCAGATTAATTTATTGGCAAATCAAAGAAAGGGAGACGGTCAAATCTTGGCTTGTTCCCCTTTGCCTGATTGGTTGTGTATATAAATTTTAATGTCCGTGGTTGATTTGCAATTTGGTAGGCGGGTATGTGTATCGCCGACGCGGCAACCATTATTTTTTTAATTATAATTTTTTGGAACACCAATCATTCATTTTTGGATTTGCCATACGTCATCTCAAATGGATCGCCACGTATGGTATCTTAGTAAGGGTAAACGGTTACGCCGGATTGACTGAAGAATTTGCGGCCGATTCGTCTGCCCACTAGCTGTGTGGTGGGCCGGATCGGGAAAGGTCAATTATCGGAGGATTTTGGCCTCTCCAACCGGACTATTTCGATCCATCGCCTTGCACTGCAGTTGGAGGGATGAATTCATCCGTCACACTTGAAGAGTCATTCCGGATATAGAATGGTCTTTAATCTTAAAATTAACGATTACAGGAATGATTCCAGTTCTACTAAAGGATAAGCAATGGTCCTTAACCTTAAAATTAACGAATTTTTGTCAATTGTGATTCCAGTTTCCTCGGATGACAGCGAAAAACTCGTTAATATTAGAAAATTTCATTATCCGGACACACTAACGCTCAGATTCCTACACACCTCTTATAAATTTCTCTTTCTTCAAACATCATCTACCTCTTTTCTCCAAAAAGCATCCTCCCCACAGCATCCCAAAAGACGACACCGTCTTCTAGACGGAAGTGCTTATGATGACTTGTGATGATGGTGACTCTTATTAAAGCTATCCAGTGGAGGATGTCATGATTACCGAGAATAATAAGCCTGGCGTCATCGATTAGATGATGCTACGAAACCTTAAAAATAATTAACTGCCAAACACACCCAGAAATTTCGATTTGTTAATATGGTGATTTCATTTTTCTGAGAATTGTTATATTTTGGTACTTTGTGTAAGAAATTATATGAATTTTCGGTGGAATATTGTCGAAGGTTGTTATACCAGTTGTATATAAGATATTGTTTCTGTGAAGCAATTTCATGATCAAAAGTTACATTTATAATGGAACTAAGGAGGCTTTTGCTTGTAGAAAGAGACTGTACGCGACAACGCGCAGTTTGGCACGCCTCTACTAAGCGAAATAACGACTGTCGAACGTTGATAGCATATTTCAGAAAAATGTCGTAATAGTCAAATTCTTGTGGATATCTCAAAATACTCCACAGTTTTATCAGATATAAAAAATTGCATTTTGAACAATATTAAATTATAAAAAATATTTAAAAAAAAATACCATTTAATTTACTAAATATACAGTTAGATTTGTCAAACAGCCTCATTTTCAACTTACCAGGGTAGGCTGAAAAGTAATGCACACATGCTTGTAAAACACGAATATAACAAAATAACAAGATTGGGCAAAAAGCACATTAAAGTATGGTTCTTAAGATTCAAAATAATATATTTATTTTTCAACATAGTCACCGTCATAACGCATTTCTCCCAACGTGTGACAAGTTTTTTCATTATGTAGCTGAAAAATTCTTCCGACATTTCTCCAATCCAGGACTTGACCACTGCCGTCACCCTATCATCTGAGGTGTAATTATTACCCTTGAGGTGTCTCTTGTGTAGAAGAAAAAAATAAAAATCGTAAGGCGAAAGATCGGGGGAGTGAGAAGGGTGTGTAATCGGTTCAAACTTCAGGTTTTGCAGAGGCTCTATTCGCCGCCGTTTGTTCTCGTCTGCGAAAAGGCGTGGTACCCATCGTCCACAGATTTTACGGTATCCTAATTATTCATCAATAAAGCCGGCATGTGCAATGGATATTCCAAAATGGTTGGTTTTACGCTTTTCAGTGATTCGCCGTTCATTTTGAATCAAATCGTGGACGAGTTTGGATTGTTTATCGTCTGTATCAATGATTGGGCGTTCGTTGCGTGTTTCATCAACAATTATTGTTTTTCCAGGCTTAAAATCATAAAATTTTATTACCCATCGATTAACACTAGACGTATCAACTGAATCATCATCATAAATATCCTTTAAACGACGATGAATCTCGGTAGGAGACACTTTTTCAGTAGTTAAAAATTCGGTAACAGAACATTGTTTACCTTGCATTGACATAACACTAAAATACGTCTCCACCCTTCCCTTCTCAAAATACACTGGATGAATTCAACGACCTCAAACTTGCGCATACGTATAAAGGAGGAATGACACTTCCATTTTCCACCCTGCGCGCTTCTGATGGTCAATTTGTTTGCGCTGTACAAGCATGTGTTCATTACTTTTCAGCCTACACTCGTATTTTCCTTACCCACGCCAAATTTGACCTCCTCACTCTTAAGTACCTACCAAATCAGGTATCTCACCTACTAAAGAGGAGGAAAAATTAACAAAAAGTTGATGTCCTTTCTCCCTCTTCTACTTTTAATTTAAATGCTGCATAACTTCATATTTCATTTCATATATTTCATTCAACTCTTATGAAGGTTCAAGCTGAACCGAAACCGGTTAGATAAAGATATATAATAAAATATTTATCAAATGCGCGTTTGACAGATTGACATACGTCATTTTTCAAGACTTCTGGATTGTCCATGACATTTACCTAATTACTATAGTTGTGTATGCACTGTTATTAGTTCTCATACAAACTGCTTAAAATTCCAGGCTTCGGGTCTTTGACTCAAGGCTGCCACAAAGCTATTTATGTGCACTTTTATAATGTACAATTTCCTGTTTCATTGAAAATTACCCGGCGCGTTGCTCCCGCTGAGAAAAACATAATAATTGCTATTATCTTACCCGTGTTTACGTGAAAACCATTAAAAGACAATAAAAGGGTAAAATAATTTAAAAGGTGTGAATAAATACGCTGTAGAAATGCAAACAATCTTTTTATAAATTGCCACGTGAGAGGTGTGTGAAAATGACCCGCACGTTGTAAATAAACTACGTGCGTAATTATTAGTGAAAAGTCCAATTAATCAAGCTTCATACAAGCTAAATTCCGTGTTCTCGCTTAGAATTTGTATTGGGATATATTTACTTTGAGCATGTATTATTGAAGACATTGAGAAGGTGTAATTGCGGCATAAGAGAAAATATTCACTACTAGAACCAATCACTTGTCTCTGAATGTAAACGGCGGTTACAGGTTTATAATAATTTAGTATGAAACAGTTACGCGTTATAGGCTTGTTAGTATAATGGTCCAAGTCCAGTTCTATGGCTGTGAGTTTAATTAGAATAATTGGCTGAGGTAGTATACCCTAAGGTGAACTTGGACCGGTAAACCAATAACTTTGGACGTTGGATGTTCACTGAAGCTAGTGCTATGTTTTCAATGCAATTGCACAAATCATACTATTAAGAAATACCCATATGATCATATCCATAAGGTCATATTCATACGATCTATATACGATTACTTGGTCACTCCAGCGCATTGCTAACATTCCAATGCTTCTTTTTCCTTCCACTTTTCCAGTTTCTCCTAGTTGGAGTCCTCAGTTTGTCGAGCAAAATGTTAAGATACGTTATAGGCCTATTGTGGATGCCTAGTTCATCCAGAATGGACATATTTGTGGGTCTGGAAATCCTAAAAAAATTCTCCAGCACCATATTTCAAGGACGTCTATCCGCTTTCTTTCGCTGGCTCTAAGTATCTATGTTTCCACATCGTACAGAAGTGTGGGAAAAATCATGTGTGGTGCACATCAGTTATAAATAATAATTTTAATTGACTCTAAACCTCTAAAGGCACGTTCGTATTAAATATCGATCGATAAAAATGTGTAGCTGTACTATTAATATACGTAGTAATTATTTGATTATTGATTGCTCTAACGGGGGAGAACCGTTATCAAACCTGTAGTCAAATTTGGTGCAAAGACTAAATCAGCAATTGCGCATACAGTGTATTAAATAAATAGATTTTATTACATATTATTATACGTAGAATTAATAAATCGTCATTTAAAAACGATTAACCTTTAACTATGGACGTGTGGTCTCACAGGCCGCTTGCAGTTTGTGAATCGCGTAACCCTGTCCTCCCGCGTACCTTACGCGTCTGTCCGCCTCAGTAGCTACGGTTTTAGTGGCAAAACGACTGTCGAGAGTGAAGGTTACTTTGCCGGCTGTATTTTGCGTGAGTAATTTCGCTTTATATTTTGAATGTGGCCTGTGGGACAGCGCGTCCACGTTTGTGTAATAAATTAAGCTCATGGTGATTTTCTTTGTTTTAGATTGATTAGTTAAATATGTTAGAAAAGATCAACCTAGTACATCTGCAAGTAAACTATACCCACCAAAGATAAAAGAAAGACGATTTACACTCGCGAAGGCTATAAACAGCCAATATGCCTACAATGTTCTAAGCTATTATGCAGAGATTGCCAATAAATATGCATAAGTTGGGCCTCTATCAAAAATTTCATGTTTTTGTTTTAAGAAGTTAATGTTAATTTTTTTTATTATTTATATTTTATTGTAAAATTAGTAAAACTTACTGAAAAAGTAATTTTCCTTGGATAATGTTCCTACAAAGTGATCTGGAGTAAAAATGACTGAAAATTGGCTCTGATTGTTTTAGCTTAAAATAAATATATTTTAACAAAAATGTCCTGTTTTATTTACATTTGGTAAAGTCCGTAAATAAATAAAAACAATTTTAGGTACAATACTTACTTAACTAGATAGATTCCGACCTTTAAAGATAGCGGTCTGTGAGACCGCACGTCCATAGTAGTGTAACAAAAATGTAACGTCCATAGTTAAAGGTTAAAATACCATCACATTAAAATGTACTGTTTGGTCGGTATGTCTGAATCCGTTCATGGTGACGTCATCAATCATGGAAGTCAACATTTCGTTGCTGTTTTGTTTGCAAATTAAGCCAATAACACTCAGGTTTTGTTTAAATTATAAGATCTTGTTTGTACGTAGAATTAATAAATCGTCATTTAAAAACGATGACAGCACCATCACACTAAAATGCACTGTTTGGTTGGTACGACTGAATCTGTTGATGGTGACATCACCAATCACGAAAAAAACCATTTCGTCGTGGTTTTGTTTGCATATTGAGCCAAGGAAACTCTGGTTTTGTTGGTAGGTACTATACAAATCTTCTGCTTTGAAAATCGATTTTATAGAATTATCGTAGAAGTTGTAAGTTGTCATAGAAACGTGAAGATACAGGAGCAACCAAGAAACATGTTAAATGTAGACTTCATAATCAACAGCCTAAAATTCAGTCGGCTAATACATGTTCATAGGTTATGATTGCTGAACAGGTAAGGAAAGAGCCATTGAGATGGTGTATAAAGCTAAGCTGAATCTGGTAACAGGTCTTTAGGCAGATTAGGGTTTCGATTCACGGACAATGTGCCGGCGAGGTTAAGATAGAAAGATTGCTGGGAACAAGTACATAGTTAAAGATACAGTTCAATTTGGGAAGCAGATAAGGGCATAAGGGTACCGTCCCGCAAGGAACCATTTATAGGAAAACAAACACATCAGCCATATGTCTTCCCAAGTGGTTTGGTACTTTATTTTGGTATTTATCCAACTTCATGGGGCGATTTCACACAACAAGTACGAGAAACGACCCGTTCTCATTTAGTCAAATATGAACGGGTTTTACGCTCATATCCGTCGAGTACACGAGCACCGGTGCACCGGGGATAGCTCCACAACTCCACACATCACCCCGAAAGATGACGTATGCCCCAGGGGAAATTATTTTCCTCAGGGCCTCCTGTGTGGAGCTAACATGAACATGGGGATTGGTTTAATGGAGTGAATCTTTTTCACCTAAAATTAATTTTAAAATCAGACTTCGTTTCATTGATTGTAGAAATCGAACATGATAGAAACATAACATTTTTATCTAAATAAATAATAACTTTAAAGAAATAATACATATATATAGAGAGTCGACCATTACATTTAACTGACTAAATTTGTATAAGAATTGAAATTAAAAAAACTTTTTCACTTTGTTCCACTTATTTATTTTTACCAGGATCGGTTTCATCCTACTACGGACATTTTCAGACTGGTAGTTGAAACCCTTATGCTACTAAATTTATACAAACCTAGGCAGGGGTACACCACATTGTCTATATATAATAAATGTTTCTATTTTGTTAATTTATAAGTTATTTTGTTAATTAAGGGGACATTAGGTAATTATAAAGTTTAATAGTAATTTTTTTTTTACAATGTAAGTGCACTATATAAGTATAATAAATACAAAACAATACAAGAACAAAACGCCAATCCACCAGAAACATAATGGGAAAATATTTCACCGACCCCAGATATTTTCGTATCAGAGAGTTCGCCTCTGATGAAATCCTAACTCGTACGATAAATCCTACTGATCCCTCAATATAAATATTTAAAAAATCTTTCGTAATCCTACACGTGTTTAAAATGACTGACTTTTGCATTTTTATATATAAATTCTTTGACAAATCTAATACGCCTAAATTTTGAATGAGAGAGCTAGGTATAATGCCAGTAGCCGAAATAACAAAAGGTAATATTTTTATATTCTGAGAATGCCAAATTCTTTTAATCTCATTTCCTAAATCAAGAATTTGGAATAGCGACATCAATGATATAAGTTATTTTTTTAAATTTTGTCACGTAAAACTATATCGGGTCTATAATGACTAATTGTTCTGTCTGTTAGAATAGTTAATGATTATGTTACATAGAAAAAAAAAATAATAGTGAGTAGATATTTTTAGTTCACACGAATATACAAGAATTTATGAAATTGAAAAGGATTGCGATTTCTGATATTTTATTTTTGTAATGTTGGGATATTCCCTCCTTGTTGCTTAGGGCTTAATTGTCAAACAAATATTGGTAGCAATATAGTAATTATTATTATTAGGGTTCTCCACATATTTGGTTTATTACATTTTTAAATTACATACTTAAATTATACCACTGCTCTCTGAAGTAAAATTATTCTAAGTGAATTATAATGGGTAAATTAATGGTGATTGAGCATCATGTTCTGACTTATAGAATGGAATTCCACCACGAATTAACATTGCAAAAACTAGACTGACTAAATTTGCATGTTAAAAAAATACAATATTCCAAAATTCTATAACCTGTAACTATGAAAAATCCAATCAAAATCGTGGAACATGTCAAAATCGCAAAAAATGTCCAAAATTTCATATTATAATGGGCCAGTTACTTAGAAACGAGTGTACCTAATGACCATTATTTGTTAGCAAAGTATTTTACTTTCTAAGTAGTGTTCCAGTCGTTATAAACGAACCGTTTAACAGACATTGTTAGGTAATGCTTTTTACTGTTACGAAAATCTAGATTTGCGACCACTATAATGGAGGTTCGACCATTAACTGGTCAAATTGCCGCTTCTGCTAATAAAGAGATAATACGAACAGATTTAGATTGAAGACATGATAATAGATTTTGATGGATTGAATTAATATTTTGTATGCTGCAATAGAGATCTTTGGAGTTTTTGAAATTATTTGTTGAGTCTTCTGTGTATAGTTACCTTAATTGCATTTGATCGTCATTTTGACAATTATGATAAATTTGTGATTTAAATAAGTATAATCTGCTCGAATATCGCAACATTTCGTGCATTTTTTGTTGCTTGCAACACTGCTCATAGTTATAAGTGAAAAAACATGTTAATTCGCACTATAGAGCCAGTGGTGGTATGACATTCCTAATTTGGTGAATGCTGCGGCTGGAGGACATGTGAAGGGGAAGGACATAATTGTTTGTACCTGGATTGTAAGATCTCAGCGAACTAAGAAAAATTTAAAATTCTTCAAGTTCGTGTCGACACACCCTGTGTATCGTTAGCTATTCAAATAGATAGTTTTATCCCAGAGTTTAGAATTTTATTACCGAAGGGAAATGTCAATCCAATCCAATTTAAATAAAGGCATCGTTCAGTAGCTGGAAAGTTGTTTTAATTAACATTTAGACTGAGCACACAAGGAAAAGTTGCTGGATTTTTTCCAAGAATAATTTTACTGTCATAGAAGATCATTCGATACAGATGATTAACACATTATGTGAACAACATGTTGAGAAATGAAATAAATTTTATAACAAGATATCTAGACTTGCAGAAAAGTCAAAAGATGTCTCACATTAAAATAAAATAAAAATGATATATTTATCCAAGTCACCTTCTAGGTTGCATTTAGTTCGGGACGGATCTTGCAACCATACACAAAGATTAAAGCCAATAAAAATATGCGTTAAGAAAATGAAGATAATCTTGGAAGTTCTAAGTCGAAGTAAGATACTGATAACTGATAAGTATGTCCGAAGGGGATAGGGTCGAATTGACTCTGTGGTTAGCAGAATCCTGGCAAGGTTAAGGTTCTGGGTTCAATTCCTAGATGCGACCGTATCAAATTTTGATTTTTCTGTTTCAAATTTTCGTTCTCTCAAACAACAATTTGATATAATCATATACATTTTAATTTTTTTTTGTAGGCAGGGGTTTTGCTTTAATGAGAACTTTACCGAGGTTTAACACTAAGTGCGGAATTATAAAATAATGTTGAGTTTGGTGTGGAAGACGTTGTCGTAGGTTTGTGTCAATTTGAAAAAGATTTTAAAAAAGTTGTATTGCATCCTAGGTCCGAGATCATGATCTGAATATGATATGGATCTTGCAAATTTTCGCATCTCTGATGAAAATCTCTTCAAATTAAGATACGAGCATAGGAATGGTTTCAAGACAGAATTGTCATTAATCAAGTGAATTTTCCAATTGTTATTATTTCAATCAAATATCTCAAAAGTAAAGTAATATCATTGCACAAATCTGAAGTTTATTTCTTTTGTCTTAGGTCAAAATATTCATCGTTTTGAAAAGAAAAATATTCTGATAAATGTAGAAATCCTAGATTATAATGTCCTCTTTCATTTTATATAATACAGTTTAAAGTCGTGGTTTTTGAAAGAGGGAATACAAAAACAGTGTGAAATATAATTGTGAATACTTGGAGCAGATGGTTGAGTTTGTGTATTTTGGAAGTATGTTTACGAGAGATAGGAAGGCTGTTTTTGAAGTAATATTACTTCAGAGTTTGTGTGCTCAACATAAAATTATTTGAAGACACCTACAAAAGATCTCATGTATTTTGTAGGTTATCATGCCACGAATTTTCACTGTTTAAACCTTAATTGAACTTCACCCACGTAAAAAGAATTCCCACTTCATCACGCCACCTGCTTACGCTTATTTTTGCTGCTAATTAACACTACAAAGAAGGGAAACGAGTGTCGTAAAATAAGGCCATTTTCACCAAGAAATAATAATTCCTACTGTACTGCTTCTCATACAGAGTGACGTATGTAGGAAGAAGATGGTCATAACAAATCATAAAAAGTGTTTCTTTTAATTCCATGGAATATAATGTTTATATTACGGACTCCCATTGCGAACAGCTTTTGAATTTTGATTCATAGGAATTCAGAGCTCCCGGCCAAAAAAGCCCCTTTCTATTTCATCATGAGTTTATGATATACGGTTGTTGAAAAAACGATTTGTTTTTTTGTTGTTGTTAATCATTTGCAAAGGGGCATGACTGCAATATGGGTAGGTTAATCTTTACGGAGGATTTGTTTTGGTTTTTTATCTGTGGTATGTACGTTTTCGTCATACCGGGCGACTTATGAAAGCGTTTTCATGAGTGGGAATTCCTGCATAAAATGTTTTCGCCAGGCGATGTGTTCTTTTAGTAGGGGGATTTCCGAATCGTTGTGGAGTTGGGATACCCTTATTCATTTGGGGGCACCTAGGGCTATGCGTATGGCTTTATTGTGGAATGTTAAAGATTTTCAAATGACACTCTGAATCGTGCGTAATTTAGTTGTCGCCTTATGGTTTATCTGTAAATTTCTAACAATAATAATAAAAGGAAATGACAACATTATTATTTATTTTGGAACAATCAATTTGCAAGTGTGACACGGTATAATAATAGCAAGACAGCATAATAAACTTCAACAATAACTTTATGAGTTCACTCCCAAAGGAAACTTAATTGTTCCCTCTTGTTTTCCTTTTCCTAAAAGGGATTCAACGAGTTTATTCATTCTAGGTTATCTGAAATCATTCAGTCCTGCCAGAGATTTACCTGAAGATTAGCGATAAGATCCGGGAAGTACCATAATTTTCTAGAATTAAAACAATGTGTTAACTCTTGAGCTTCATCGACAGTCAGAGGAAGACCAAAGAACTTGTGGATGACCCAATGCTCTAAAACTCTAAAGTATTACAGAAAAGCGGTATGGATGAAAGCGATACCCAGAACCAAAGAAGGTATAGCATGAGAACGAGAAGAGCCGACCCCACCAGCCTACCTAGACAATGAGTTGGGACAGTGCAAAGAAGAAGAAGACAATTTTTTTTTATTATTAAAAACATACAACGAAGTTGCATTCCCATGAGTTATCAAAAAAACTCATTAACTCATATGTGTTAACTCTAGAACTGTCAAGAGATTATATCGGTCATCCCAGTTGTGACATCCCTTCCAGGGATCACATCTGAGCGGCGCACAGTTAGTAATTTGTAGTATCTAGCTCGACTTTATTAAAAAACTCAAAGTACCTTTCTGGATTTAATTTTAAATTAATTTGGTACCTAAATATCTAATCTTTTTAGAAATTAAAAAAAAAATAACATTTTAGCTGCTTGCGACGTCGCTGCAACATCGCAAATACTTACTACCTCGAAAGGCGAACGAGTAATTTTTGGTCAGTAGAGTTTGGATCTCTACGCGGATGGACGTACGCACGTCATAGTGATAATTCAACAATAACTACTGTGTTTTTCTGAATCTTTATGATGGAATCTAGAAAAATGGGGATTATTTTAATTATTTAACTTGTGTTTTAGTGTGATTTTTTCTTTAAGTTTAGAATTCATCGAGACTTTTAAAAATGTATTCGAATGTATCCAGCAAAATTTTACGTTTTCTGTATTTAATGGACATTAATGTGTCAAATTAACTTTAGTTTTGTGATATATTCAGGGTTTACTTAAATAACTTTTAATTTTTTCAGCACCAAGGCGATTTTTGATATACAGATCGATATATCCAAATTTCATAATGCCATAGCTTACCATTATATATAGAAATACTTTTCTGCTAAAATGCAATGTTCTCTACAAATTTTGAGTCAATCTGTCGATTACTTTCTGAGATTTGCGCATGTAAACATAGGAAACCTAAATTTTTATAAATATAGATTGCTCTAAGTATTAAAAACGACTATACCAGGTTGAATCGCGCAATATATTTTTTTAACAATTTTTTTAATATAATTATAATTTATATTGTCCCAAAAACATACTAAAATAATAAAGTCGAGCTGGATACCTCAAATTACTAACTGTGCGGCGCGCGGGTGAAAAGTATCCATCCCTCGCTCTATTTAGTAAGTGACGAGGGAAAAGATTCGAGATTGAAAAACTAATCAATATACGCTCGGAAATAAGTATTACAATTACATGGATGATTTGTTACGTCTTTCCAATAATTATAAACGGGTCACAAAAGGCGCAAGAACAACAGAATGCTCAAAAGATCTCAAATTATTAAATTGTAAAATGGGGGCCTCAGCAAAGTAAAGCACCCAGTGAGGCCCACCTTATGAAATAAAGTTTTAAAATATATAAAGTTATTGTATCAACAAATAAATAAATGACATTGCAATAGGAATGCGCTATCAATAGAGTTAAAACTAAGCGTTGTAAGATTTGCATAACATCTGGTTTCTAGATATTTAGAGGGCTTTTGATACTTTTTGATATAATAGGACAGAAATCCGTGTTAAATTGAACCGGTATGTGCATTAATGATGCACATTGCAGCTCTAAGTTCACTCAATTGTCAAATGCAAATGGGTTGATCTTCACTGCAGGTTGTAATGCATTTATAATTACGCGGAACGGAAAAGAAAGACGCGTAATAATCTAGAAAAAGCGTTGAACAATGGATTTAATTTGAAGGTGCATTATATATATTGTTCTGTTATGATTACTATCGTTGGATCACACTCGTACAAAATAATCATTTGCGAGATTACAAGTTTTTCGCTCTATGTTTCTTGCCGACTAAAAATGATTATTTTTTAATGAATGAACTCGGTTGGTAAGTACGAATTTAAAACAAATTTTCAATTGTTCAAAGTGATAATCAAATCAAGTGTTCTTGTTTGATTATTACTATGATTTTGCTTTACTTGATATGATATCTGTTCAATATGATATTTTTCAAGTTCGTAAAAACGACATAATATGATTTTTTACACAGAACCATTCATTTGTCGTTTAGAAAATTGGTAAATAAAGTCTACAAAAACACAAACATGTACTAATTTGTTTATATGACTTTATAAATAAGGTAAAATATGAGAGAAGAAGTCGGGATCAAGTGAATCAGATAATTGAGTCGGGTTAGAATAATAGACGAGTATGTTTGAGACGATATAATAATGTGAATGAGGTAACGAGTGTGTACCAGGACCAGTTTTTGGCGGTCCTTCCTCTCTGCCTACTACATGAGGAAACGGCGTGAAAGTTAGTTGATTAGTAAATTTTCTACATCATGTTCAACATCAACCACATCAATCGGTCATTTAAGGTTAGGTATAACAATCATAAAACCGTAACCTCTTTATAAATACAAAGAATTATAGCTTTCAAACAGTGAGTTCCGGAGTCATTAAATTTGCACATCTGTTTCTGTCTGCGGTTGCCAGGGTAACTTCAGGTATTTTTACTGTTAAAATATAAGAGAAAAATTACTATAATAAATGTTTATATTTAATTTTTGTATTGACGAATAAACTTTCTATAATGATTTGAAATATGCCATTTTCGATTTGCCGCCAAAACTTCATGTTCGTTTCGATTAGTGATTTCGGCGGGCTTGACGTCACGCTGGGCAACATCAGTGACCACCGTCTTACCAGACATTGGAGTTTTCTGTCATAATGAAGTTGTAGCCAACTGGAACCGTTTCAGAGTGCGCAATTTTTCAAATCAATAATTATGAATGAAATTATTAAAATTACACATTTTGGTACAATGAACTGATTCAGAAAAATAAACTCAATAAAATCTGGAATACATTTTCAAATTCATTGTTTGTGAAAATTCCCTACTGTGTTTTAATTGCTAGGTATGTGGCTTTGAAAACAAATAAACACGACTAGAGTTCCATGGCAGTGCTGAAATTTCGGTTAAATAGTTGCAAAGAGATATATATTAACAAATTAAAAGCATTACTTAATCAAAATTTTCACTTAGGTAAGTAATTTAATTATGTTTATGATTTCCCTCCATTCAGCATAATAATAATAGTTAATTATTACTGACGAATTCCGAGTAAGGAAGCATTTTTAAAAAGGTAAACGCGTTTTTCTCGCGCGTGAAAAACGAGCGAAATTGTTAAGACAATCAGACAAAGTTGCTGTAATAATAATGATGGTGGGAAATGTTTTTTTTTCACTGCTACTTGGTTAAGTTTACAATCAGTTAAGAAAATTAGTACCGAAATTGCTAACTTTAATGAATAATAATATTACCGACTGTTTAGTTTTGAAATGAGAATATGCATAGTTCTCACATGGATATCATTTATCCAGTACCTACCTCTCCCTCACCACATCACTTTGATGAAAAAGCATTCGAAATTTGGAACAATGGCAAGAAAAATAGCAAATTCGAGTGCATTTGTTTCTGAAAAACAGAAAAGAATTGGGACTACCTTGGAAGCAAGTTGTTTATGTTTATCGTGTAGGTTCATAATCTTGTTTTTGCATTAAAAAGAAGGTATTTGACCATCTCGAAAGTAAATAATGTCGTTTTAAACTTATTCGTGTTGTTGAGACGATAATTGCCTCGAGGTATCGCGGTGAAACTGTGTCTATATTGTGATTGTGTTGTGTGCTCCTTTGCAGAAGTACAGTGATAAGTGATTGGTAAACCTTTTTTCCTTGCATCCATTGTTTTTCCTAAATATATTCCACCAAACACCAATTCGTCTCGTTTAATATTTAATATTTACAGATCATTTCCAGGTACATCTGATACTGGAATTCGTAAGGAAGCATCTGTAACAATGTACATTGGCAGAACAGAACAACTGTTCCTGTCTGGATCCAATGAAACTATAGCAACCCAATTGGGGTATTTTTGAGATTGAAGGTAGAGGGGGAAGGAAGGGATAGGGAAGAAAAGGGTGGGAAAGTACCAAGCTATTCAGATCTGGTTACCAAACACAGCTAAAGCTATTTCAAGCAACGTTTCAAAACTTAATGGTGGTCTTATACCAGGGCGATACTGAAATTATCTTCCACACTAGAACTTGTCGCTAATACACATCATATTATTTTTAATTGTGAAATAATACAAATTATTCAAACCAAACTTATCTCGTATTTGAACCACGACCTCCGGATTTCTAGTAGAGAGCCTTACCCTTCGTCACGGAGGCCAAAACGAAATTTCTATGGCATTCGATCCTTTTTGATATATTTCCATGAAACTGCGTGATACTTAGAATTTTGGGTCCCGAAAAATGTAAAACCAATGAAAATTAAAAATTTATCGCACTGGTAAATTAGTTCCATTTGTATTTTTTTAAAATCGAATGTGTATCTTTAGGTTACAAATAATGACATTCCACGGCGTGCTGGAACCTTACGCTACAATTATAATAAAACCTATTTACACCAATACCCGGAAATGGTCAACCGGAAGGCGTCTATTCTCGTAACTAGTCAGAAGCGTTTAGAATTCGTAATCGACGGACGGCAAGTGTTAAGAAATTAGTTCATCGACTGTATTATTTTTACTGAACTGAATATTATAATGTATTCTATTTATAATACCATATTAATTACCCTTAGATAATTACTAAAAATTTAATGTACCTACTGCTGTATTATTTATGTAGGTCTCGATAATTATGGTAATAGGCAACTTTGTTAAATTCCGCAAGATTTTCGTGTAATATTTTGCGGATTCATTGCGAAAAATATTATTTCATGTAGGTAGTTTGTAATGAAATGTATTGTTATTTTAACAACAATGTTTTTGATCGTTTGCTTATTCTTTAATATTTATTTATTTATTTATACTGGGTTTTACAGTTGTTTACACTTACATGAGAACAATCCAGTTATAAAACTCAGTTTTTACACAATTATAAAAATCTACAATTACATACAATTAAATACAAATAAATACAATTAGAAAAACAAAAACATCACAAATAAAAATACAGAATTATATACCAGGTCACTCAAGTAACACATTGCGATGAGTGGTAAAAGACATATGAAATACGCGAGCATGCATAGAAAGACAATTCACACAAAATAATTAGTTAGTATCTACTTTTTAACAGCGCTAGAACTTTTTTTTAAATACGTACAAATTATCAACGAAAATATCCACATCAGCGCACTCTATCTTGTTATACAGTCGACACATCTGGGTCAGAGGGCTAAAGTGGGCGATATTATTTTTAAATGTATTCATATGAACAATGTTATGGCGTCTTAAACAATGGGAATTGCGGACATTAATTGCAATACTGTTAAGACATAATGTAGTATCAAGACGGCCGTGAATAATTTTATCTTAACATATTAGATCAGTCAATTGCCTTCTAGTTTTAAGTTTATCAATCTTGAAGTAATCACGACGTACATCGTATGATCTGAGATAGTCGTGTAGTCCACATTTGAAGGATAACATTCTTAGTAATTTTTTTTGAACTGATTCTACAATGTTTTCATATTTGCAGTAATGTGGATTCCAAATAGTGCTTTCATATTCAAGTTTACTTCTAATTAAGGCATTGTAAAGAGTAAGTATTAATTATAAATAAAATTTAGATAACATGATAGCAACGTACGTAAAATCAATAATTTCCACACATCAATAAACTCGCTTGCTTTATGTTTAAGTGCATATAAAATATTACAAATTAAGGACCACAATCTTTGTTTTTCATACTGAAAAACTGTCTAAATTTTCGAAATAACGTCATTTATAATCTCGTATTTATTTCGGTAAAAATGTCAATTAGGTATTCATAGTTGTTTTAATGACGTTTTTTAATATTTTGATAGTGGGAAAAATTTTACAAGCAATTGAATTATTTTTTTTTTAAAGTTTTCTTTATTCATTAGATTTTTCATTACATACATTGGGGATTTTTCGACCACCATGCCCGTGCACATGCCCGTGTTGTGGTGGTCGATTAATTTACGTAAATGTTATGTGCATATAATGTACAATATTAAGTAGAAAGAATAAATAATATATTTTACACCCCACAAACCAGTACTAAATTATTGCAGACACATAGCAGTTTCATTGGTCCTCGTACATTTAACCTTCTACCACTACAAACTCAAATGATAAATAAAATGATAAAATATGTAAAAGAGGTAAAATTATGGTTGAATAATGTAGATATTGAAACGCTTTTTCTATAAATTTATCCATCCTTCTACAACTCACTTTCTGTAACTTTCTAAACTGTAATACAATATGTTTTCTGTTTATTTATTTTTTTATAATAACAAAAAAAAAATCAGTATGTCTTCTCCATATTTTTATTTTATTTTTATAATAGCTGAAAAAAACCTTTTTCACTTATTCTACCTGTGTAATACTAACTTTTTATACTAACTTTATATTTTATATGTTTTTTTAAGTCTATTTTATACTTTAGGTATTTGGAAATATAGTATTTTGTTTTAATATTACCCACACTCGGGCAGTTAGTGGGTTTTCATTTCTTGTTTATACTATTTGTTATTATATATTATGTTATTATATACTATTTGCACAAAGATTTGACAATTTATTATACATTATATGTACAAAGAAATGGGAATGAATAAAGTTTAAAAAAAAAAAGAAGTTAAGGACCCTAATCTTCGTTCTTTACACTGAAAACCAGTGTAAAATTACTAAATACGTCATTTATAATCTATTATCTATTTTGGTAAAAATAATCAATTAGGTTTTCGATGATGTTATCATGCTATTTTTTAAATCTTGATAGTGGGATAAATTTTAATCAGTAATTGAATTTACATATAATCACGAAAGTAAGAGCACGTAGGTAGTTTACACGACATGTAAGCATATTTTCAAATCATTTGACGGTTCTTTACATTCTTGATGCTGTAAAATTTTATTAAATTGTTACAATGGATTACCTTACAAGTCATAAACATTTCTATTATTCGCCTATGAAGATTTACAATTTCAAGCGAGTATTATGGAACCATCGACCGTAATTTCTCTTCCTACACATTCTTGAACCTTGCCCAATTGAAGATATTTAGACTTTAGTCACTGCCTTATATATACACTGCTAATGCAATGCTAATTCTTACGCTAGCTTCGGTAATGCTAGAAACTAGAAACTTAGATATTTACGTTGTTTAACTTTTGAGGTTGCAATGGGTACCTATCATCTACTCGGTAGGTATCTGGGTAAGGTTTCCCTCGGGCCTTGTTCGCATTTGGGATTTTTTGTGTAATTGGTTTATGTAAGGAGAAGAAGGGCGGATGTGAGTATTGAAGAAATATTTGTTATTATAATAGTTGGTGGCAGGAAACACAATTGTCTGCAGAGATGGCTCCTCGGTAAACCTTTTGAGGACAAGATCAAACGTAAAGATGACCGTTTCCAAGCGGCAAAAGTCAATTGTGTACACAATATTGTACAATACAATATTGTGAGGATCTCACGATTGTGCACCTATGCTGAAGGAATCAAATGTGTATTTATTCAGAAAACTTTACATTGATTTCCATTTAGAACAAACACAATTCTCACTATCGTCTGTGTCCTTAAGAAAGTTAAATTCATCAAAAGGACTTCCCATTCTTGCAGGAAGACATTTTTTTGTTTAAGGTTTCTGAGGGCTTTAGACCAGAGGTGACCAAATACATAGCAGAAGCTGCGTATTATTCGCAGTGTCTGTTGGCTCTGTACCCTAGGACAGGCTTATAAAAGGCTATATAACTCTAGTTTAGTTGGAAACCACATGCTTCACTAGTCACTTAAGGTTACACCGAGAATTCAAAGTAAGAAATGCGTTTGCTAAAATACTACCGCCATACATTCTACATAATACTGCATATATGACAGGCATAACCATTACTCTTAACATCAATAGAGTTGTATGGAATCTCATAAAATTGCTTATAAATAACTTACGAACAATTTTGTATTATTTATGCATTTATTTTAGAGTATTTTAGTTATTTAAAACCACGTCTGTACTGCATTGTAAAACCTATGGTTTTCTCGGTCATTTATATCAGCGCAAATAATTTTCTCTGGCAAATAGTCAATTTGTTCAAAATGTATATTTTCCATAAAACATGCTTAAGTGAATGTATCCCTTTAACTGTGTCAATCGTATCAAAATATACGATTAGTCACTGAAGAAGAAGATACTATCAATTCCAAAAGAAACGTGAAACAGAAAAAGACACAGATAATAAAAAAGGTAACGGTCGTAACTGGGAATCGAATGCAGGATCTTTTTCTTTCTGGTACAACACCTTAAACAACTCAGTCATTGGGATCTACTTATTTACGAGTATGTCATTTTTGTCAACCTCATTATTAAATAAAACTCATTATTTAGTTTAACCTATCATGCACTACGTACCTACTGGTTATATATTTCTAAAATTTTAGTAGCAATGTATCCTATCATCCAATTATCACCAATCTTTGTCAAAACATTTTGTAGTAGCTACCTACACATTTATCATACACATAATTTTGTCTGTGTTTTTTTTAAAACTTCTTTGGACATTACATAAGCTGTTAGACAACACAACTTTCTGCATCACCATGGAACCATAGGCAAAAATGAAAATATTATGAATTTTATTGACTTCTGGAGCATTTCCTGTATTTCTTTATAAGTTGCATTTTTTAATCTTTATTCAAGATTTTTAACACGTCCAGTTCCACGAGATTGTTTGATATCAATCTATTTGGATTTCATACTAACAATTATTTCATTTGTTGCCATGTCTATTCACAACATGATAACTACTAATTATATAAATTGTTGCAATGATTTTCGTTATGTTAACTAAAATACTTAATGAAATATTGTTAATTTACTTTATTAGCGTTCTGTATTACAAAATTACAGTTTTTTCCGTGTTACAGTCATAAATCTTGATGGCTGATTATGAAGATACTTTGTGCAAACTTGGACTCATGCGGCTTAATTCCATTGCAACGATGTATTACAATTTGGATTTCATTAAAATGATTTTACAACCTACTTATTTCAACGAGTGTAAAATACCGTTTTGTTCAGAAATACTGTATGAGAGCTCACAAACTTTCAATTTTGGGGGCGGGAATAAGATGCTCCGCTACGGGAACCATTTATTGGATGACCAACACCTCTGCCATAGGTCAGCCCAAGTGGTTCGCTAAATTTGGTGACTTAGCAGAGGTGCCTGGATTCATGAGGAGAGGTTTTTCTAAGTCTTGGCGGCGGACGATCTGGACGCACTGAACCCTAGATTCCTACCCGCCCCTCATAATTTTTTCCTTCCCAAATTTCCCATCCTTCCTTTCCTTAAAATACCATCCACAGAGCATCCCCAAGGATGACATAGGCCCTGACCGAAATAATTTTCCTCAGGGCCTCCTGTTTGAAAAACTTACTTACTTTTAATCACACTCCTACACGTCGCGACGGGATTACGTGATACGAGCACTGTTTCGTGTTTTACCGTGCTGCTGGAATGAGACGGAATACTTATCACGTGACCCCCTAGCGTATACCGGACTACTTAGTAGCGATGAATAAAAGATGAATATTTTTATTGTTTTTAATTGAAAAAAAAATCTCGGACAGCAAAATAGCATTTTTTTACTCCAAATATTTAGGTTCAGGAATCGTTTATTAAAATCCTTCGGGTACCTACGTGCTGTTACACCCTGTAAATATGTTTATGTATAAAATAACGTTGACAAGTAAAAAATCACGGGATATTATTTTTATTGTAAGGTGGACAACTGTATGTCAGCTAAAAAGCGCAGACCTTTAAAAATGAAATTTAAAAAAGTGTGAAATTCTCGATTCAGTTAGTATGGAATTTATTTTTAAAATAATTTTATACTAAACACGTATTACATTATTTCAGGAAGGGATTTATAGAGTACTAAAAAATATGTAAACGAAATCTGGTAAAAAATATTACGCTTGTCGATTCATCGCTTTATTACAATCCGTTCCAAATTTTGATAATTACACTTAAATTCAAAGTAAATTCGAGTTCTAGAATTCATTGAATCAAAGTTACAGAGAGAATGACAACGGAAATTAGCATTTTCGTGTTATACAGTAGTTGTACAATTCGACAGGTATTTCACAACCATACAGTTCCGAATGTTTGTAATTATTTTTTACGTTAAGGCGCCACATCCGCGCTCAAAAAAAGGAAGATGGAGACATATGTAATTACGAATGTTATAGGAGCGCGCTTATATTTAAAGTGATAAAATCGATGTGAAAATTGTGAAAATGTTTAATACAACATAACCCGTTTAAAATAGAGCCAAAATCTCATGGAAGGTGTCTTAAGTATCATTAAAGAAACATTGTGAATTTTTTCTCAACTAGAACTTGTAAAATAACTGAAACATTATAATAATTTTCGGAGCATACTTTGCGATTTTTTTCTATCGAGGGAATTTCATATAATTTGCATTTCGGCGTGGATCGCGTCTAGATATTATCTTAAAAAATAACATATATATATTTTTAAGAGCTTTAAAACTTCAAATGTGTAAGGGAGATATGTAAGAAATCGGTGGGAATTCGGGTAGCGGCGACTTAACGACGGTTTTATGTAAAAGTTTTGTTATGAGTTGTAAAGTTTTGTTAAGAGAATGGATTTATTCCGTTATGTTATTTCGGTGGTACATACGCACACAACTTCTAGTGTATTATTTGTGGAACCCATTAGCATCAAAATAAATTACTTCTGACCACAAAACAAAACATATTATCACGTTGTATGAATTTCAAAACGTAACGTACCATATAACATATAACAATTATTTCCTCACTCAGGAGCGTTATTGATTTCCAGTCAAACAGAAAGTAAAAATTCTAGTACGATATTGATTATGTTAACCAAAACTACGTAAATTATAAATAGTAGAGCTAACAGCGAAAACATATAATTGCATTTGATATTATTTTGTTTGACCTTCAATTATATTAAATGACATTTACGAATACCGCATAATCTTTGGCCTCCAATGCAAAAATGACAAAAAGTTTAATCATATTCTTTCTCTTCCTGATAAAACCCGTTTCAAATTTTCTTATATATACATATATCATTTGCAGGAGAGCATTATTACTATCAAGCATTCCTTTCAAGAATGTACTTTACTTTCCCTTCCTTTATATATCCTTTCAAATATTTACTTTACTTTCCCTTCCTTTATATATCCTTTCAAATATTTACTTTACTTTCCCTTCCTTTAAGTATCGTGAGAACCTTCGAAATACCCAATTACATAAGGCAATCTCCATTATTATTTAATTTTCCTTCATATTGCCTAAAGTGTTTTCTTATAATAGACTAGCTGGTACCCGGAATGCGTTGCAATGCCATTCAAAGAAATAAATTGTTTCTCCCTGCATGTCCATTTCCATGCGTCCCTGTTCCCCTCGCGCGTCCCCTTCCCCTCCGGCGTTCGCCTTTCACCTTCCCCCTCCCTCGTCACCCTTTCCGCGATCCCCACTTCATTCGTTACCCTCCCCCTCCAGCCTCATCGAAATCCCGAAAGCATAAATCTTCCGGATTGAATTGAATATTTTTAATTAATAATTGAATAAGTAAATTTAATTGAATGGTATTGAACTGAATTGCATTGAATCAAATCGAATCGAACCAAACCGAACTGAACCGATTTGAAATTAATTGAGTTGAATTTCATTGAATTTAATTTAATTGAATTGAATTGAATTGAATTAAATTAAATTTAATTGAATTGAAATTACAAATCCAAAAGAGTAATTTCTAACATCAGTCTTTTCGGATTTTATCTAACCAAAAAAGCAAAATTAGTTCTAAGTAGTATAATAATTAATTCTCCTCTCTACCTCGCCTAAACACTTTCAGCCTTACTAAAAAAAAACTACAGCACGACCGATGTGACCTGTGTTTTTGCAGCAACATGGATACAAAACATTTACACTAAAACACGAAATCCTACCAATAACAAATTTCACGCTAAAACAGGTTCTAAAATCTGGCAACAGTGCAATTTTTAGTAATGTTCATACTAAATTGTTGTTTTCAATGTTTTCATTCATGGCCGCTAGATGGGAGCGCCGGCGCATTCGCTGTTCACAATGAAAACATGTTTTATGCCGCGAAAGATTTTTGGGTACGGCGATGTGCTTCCTAATATTACCAAAGTGATCGTAATTTTTATTAATATGACTAATTCACTCTTATATTCATATAATTGTATATTTACCGTGTTTTTTGTGGTTTTTCATAAGTTTTAGTGAGGTTATAATAATAATAATTATACTTTCAAAGTTGAAATGTCAAAAAGTTTTTTATATGATACATAAAAATTCATATTTACATATTAATGATATTTATTTTATGAGAATTTCATAAAAGTGGTGTTTTTTACTAAATTCAATTAATACCAAATTCACGTGTTGGTAAACTTATCAAAGAATTTAACATCTTTTGTGGTGCAAGAAATGTGTTGAAATGTCAGAGATATTTTTTAGGTTATTCTTTTGGCAATAAAAAAAAACTTTGAAATTTTTTATTATATTTTAATTGTATGCACGAAGAAAAAGTGAGGTGACAGTTTTATTTCAAATTCATTATATAAAAGGTCTGTATTTTTTAAATTTTATTTTTTTAAATATTTCTATACACTTTCATCAAAAATGTTTTGGTAAGAAATTATTTTACATTTTTCGTGTTTAAATCTTAAAATATGGCAGTTTTTTTAAAACTAAAGTGTATTTCAAATACAAAAATTTAAAAGGTAATTTTTTCTAGTTTTTAAAAATGGTATTTGTTTTTGCGGCACCGTCCAAAAATAAGAAATATATATAACATTCAAAATACTTTGGAAAATTTCAAATTTCGTTCAGACATCATCCCTAAAATAGAGATAAACTACCCCCCCAGGCTGTGTAAACGGCATGTGTTTTTTTCCAAGAACAATTTTTTAATTAGTAATGTTTTCACATCCGCGGCCGTTCGTCAATTGAATAAAATTTTCACGGGGTTTTTTATTAAGGCCGTTTAAGTTTATTTTCCTCATCAGACCTTTTCAAAACCTCTTCGATATATTATTCTAATAGAAGTTATTCGTATACCTATGTAAAGTTTAATAAATGCAATAGTACACAGTACACGTAATTATTGCTGACTATCTTGGGATCATTAAATTTGCTTCCATAAAACTTATGGCAAGTCGATTTTATGATCCGTCGCAGAATTTCTCTAATCGGTGTTCTATGAAATGATTGAAGATTTAATACAGTGTATCCTTCTAAATCTAAAGAATACGACATAGAAACGGATCTTTTGAAATATTAGCTATCAGCAAATTAGAATAATAAAGCATTTAACAAAAAAAACTGCATTCAAAATGCCATAACATAAGACAAGTAATTTGTTTAGCAACGGATGCATTTTGCATGCAAGTGTATAAATAATGTAAATTTAATAATAAAATAATACAAGTGGCTAGTTACGCCATTACTGTGAAAAATACGTACATCAATGAAGAAAATATGTACATTTTAAGGCCTGGTGTACACGATCAAAAAGAAGAAGATGGTGAAATATATAAATACGAATGTTAGAGGGAGTGCGCTAATATTAAAATCGATAATATTTAAGAGGAAATTGTTTAATTAAACAAGACTCGTTTAAAATAGATTTTTTTATGCATACCTATAACTTGTAAAATAACTGAAAAAACGTGTTTATAATCATTTTCGGAGCATATCTTGCGATTTTTTTCTATTAAGGGAAGTTCATATTATTGCCGTTTCGGCGTGGGGAATGTATAGATATTATCTTCAAGAATAATATATATTTTTTAAAGAGCTGTAAAACTTGTATTTAAGGAAAATATTATGTAATAAATTAGTAGAAATGCGAAAAGCCGCGCTTAAGTATAAACCTTTTTTTGTATTAATCATAATGACCCAACTGCTTCCTTGTGAGGTTGCAAGTAGTGGGGGGGGGAGGAGGAAGGATATGGAGAAGAAGAAGGTGGGCTAATGTCTGCTATTCAGATTTGGTCACCAAACACGGCTTAAGCCAATAGAAGCTAGATTTCAATTTTGAATGGTGAATTCTATCAGGGCGATACTGAGAGTATCTTCCACTCTGGAACGTGCCGCAAATATGCAAGATTTGAACCCACGTCCTTCAGATTCTGCGCGGAGAGAATAGATTTTGTACAGATCTTTGTATTTACAATGTTCCAAGAATTGTACTCACGTAAGAATAATTACTAGTTGAATGTAGAAACAAACACTTGTTGAAGCCTTTTGAAAAGTGAACAAATTAAATAATAGACAAATAAATTACGTAATAAGTCGTGTATTTTTGGAAGCGGTAATTCCTACATTTTGGCTTGAAAATGTATCGGTAATCTTTTCGGCGTGCGTCTCACTAATTTGTCCATAGGTACCGATGAAACTTTCTTGCAATTCTAAAATATTTCCTAATACCTGTAAATTTAAACCGACTTATTATTCATTATTTAGATTTGTATGTGCATACAAACTCTTGCTACGACTCTTGACGTGATGGCCTGCATTTGAATCAATTGTCCCCATTGGTCCCCATGAGAAAGTCAATAACAAAAATCTTTTAACAGTTCGACGTACCAAGTAAACAAAAATGCTATTCCAAAAATACTGGTTCATCATCATAAAATGGACAAAAAGGCATTAAACACATTAAACTCGACACGTATCAATGAAGTGGAATCTATCAGGGACCTTGGGGAAATTCTGGTTGTTAAATTAAACTTTATCCAACACACTAATAAAATCATTAGCAAACTAATAAAATGCTGGGATTTACAATTCGTATATCAAAGTCTATGTTTCCTTTACTTACACCGCTTATATCTGTTCCACTTGGAACATTGCAAACCGATCTGGACTCTTTTCTACCAAGACCATATTGTATGAATCGAAAGATGTAAAAACAATTATCACAAACGAAACTTTCACTTTCCAAATTACACCGAATCTATCAAATTTCACAAATTCACCTCCCTTCGTACACGACGTTTAATTTTTGACCAAATCTTGTCATTTAAAATTTTCCATGATGGCTAGGACTCACCAATGGATAGTCCAGAATTGTTTGCGTTGATTAGCTTTCTGATTCTACTACGTAATACTAGAAGACGAGTTTCATTTTAGTGCAGAAATTCTGGGTCTAACTACCAAATGTATTCCTCTTTGCCCAGAATACTAATAGAGGGAAATAATTATACAAATTCAGTGGACATCTTCATTTTGTCACTAAACAAACACAAAATGATATTACAGAAGCAGTATATATATTTTTTAAATTTTATCATACGTAAAAACCCCTAAAAAGAGCTTTATTAAATAAATAAATAACCTTTTTTAATGGTATTTGCGCGCTTCATCTAACAATCGTATCGATTTACATATCTCCCTTTCAAACCATCTTCTTCTTTAAAGGCTTACTACGAAGCATCAATCATTATGAATACATACTTCATAAATCTTTAATAATAATAATAATAATTGGATAATTTATAGAGCGCCGTTTTTGTGAAAAATCACCTCAAGGGCGCTGTACAATTTATTCATAATTCGTAGGTTCTATCTAATTTGAATATTTACAAATGGATACAGAAACATACTTACCTGCAGGTCACTTCCGATAAACACTTTAATTAGAAAGTTTGTGCTTGGAAAAGATACGGCTTTGCACGCGGAGGGTATTATATTTAAAACACTGGACATTGCATTGCTACCCCCATCACTAAAAGTATTACATTTTAAAAGATTAGTGGCAAAAGTGGAGTTGATAATATCAAAATATGTATTTTAAAAGACTGGAGAATTTAGGACTCTTTAGGGCTGGAGAATGTTACTGAAATGACTTTTAAAAACGCTTACAAATAGTTTTTTTTTTTTTTTTTTTTTTTCTCTACATTTTTAGGTTAGTTATTTACTTACAGTGTCGCGGGCATTGAATTTGAAGGTAAAAGAATTTGAGTTTATGGATACGACTGTCAAATAAATAAATATGAGATACTACTGCACGTGGTCCACGGGTGTTCCAAAATCGCATTGCATATTTGAAATCTATTATACGTTGAATAGATGAATTAATGAAGAACGAACTTCAGAGTTCGTTTTTTTTAAATTATATTTCATCACCAAGAAATTGCTTTAATATTATGAATTTAGGAAAAAAGAAACTTGATCGTTTTAAAACAGTCCCGATTGAAATAAATAAGGAAGTAGGGTCATTTACCACCTGCTCGGATATCCGCACACCTTCCAACTGCCAACGTATTTCTTGAAACGACAGATGTTTCACCAGCAAGCAACAGACCTCTCAAAGGTGAGGGAAGAAGCTACCCTTACCGAATGAATTAAAAAAAATAAGGACGGTTTTACAACAATAAACCATTTATCAGGTAAAACTATTCCTTCCAGTAGCCTAATGTTGCAAGACAGTGTTATGCGATCATTTTTTATAATTGTTGTGTGTGATAAAATAATTAAAAAATAAGTCCTTGCTTATTTACGTAATGCCAATTTTTAAAAAATGAACATCACTATGAGGCTACATATATATATGTACAATATAGACAAGATTCCCAATTTTTCCCGTCTGGAGCCAGGGAGACTATGGCATCCCAAATTTAGATGTGTTGTGAGGTTGAATGTAGTGGGGAGGGGAAATAGATTGAGAAGAGGAAGATGGGGAAATAACAGGCTAGATCTGGTCACAAATACGGCTAAAGCCATTGCTTTGCTAGTCGAGAACCTCGACCATGGAAGTCGTATAAATTAAAAACGACACGGCGACTGAACGATTTGCCGGCCTCTTTATTTCCTCTCTCCTATAACTCTCTCTTCTCTTCAAGACCCATGTTCACTCCTCCCTCTCCTCAAAATAGAATATTTCATCTCTACACACCTGTTTTTATTTCTATTTTACGTTCTTGGTAGGCAAACAAAATAGTGTATACTGCCCCTCTCGTAGCTAATGGATTGCTCGCCTTATCGCTTATTGTACTGTAGTATGTCATCTTCATACGTAACAAAACGTAATTTATTTAATTACTAGCTGTACCCGGCTTGACACAGGGAGTTGATATGATATTGAACTGACGTTCGAACCTTTTTTTTTTTGATTCTACGGATTCTTTCGTAATCCTCTAACTAGCTAGGACTTTGCAATACCCTTCATGTTTCTAGCTACTAGTACTACGGCTCATTTGGCCTTTTTACTATTACCTTCTGAAGGTCGTATTTAATTGACTGAATTTAAGTTACAATTAGTGTCATCGTGAGGAAAAAGTCTTTACTGGATAAAAAACCTCACGTTCGAACGTTCGACGTTCGAACCCACGACGGATCTTCTTTTATATACCCCTACCAATGGGTGTCCCTAAAAAAAAGACTTCGAATGGTCCACCGTGTTCCAGAACATTCCACGACAATCGAGAGTGTTCTGGAATATTCCACAGTGATCTGAGATGTTGCGGGATGTTCCGAAGGTTCAAGACTATTCCCGAACATTTCAGAATGTTGCAGGGTGTTCATATCAAATATTCTCGACTGTTCCAGAAATTTCTAGAGGGCGAAATTTCCAGATCAGGATAAAGATTTCAGGTATAAACGGGAACCTTCTTCATGGATTGGGGATAAAGGACTACCACACCACATAACTCTCTTGATCGTACCGGAACTTGTTTCTGAGTTGATCCAAAAATTGAAACTACTGCAAAATAAAATAAATGTTTATAATATTATTTCATTATATTCATATAATAAGTATGTACTTACATATAATTAAATTTAAGAGCAATATGGAATGTTACAGCTGATAATTTAAAGGACGATTTTTATAAAATGTGGTTTACAACTCTGTAATCTATTTATGTATGTATACGTTTATTAATTTATTTCTCTAACCACTGCTAAAATTAATGAATTCTTTTACGGCATATTTTTAATTAAGTATCACTAAACAAACAATGTTTTTCATTATTTCGCCAAGCATATTCAACCATTACAGCAATAATACGTTGTGGACGTTTTAACCACTAGCTCATAAATTCTTGCGAAAATAGGTATTCGTCATTTAATGCAAAATATCAATACTTCTGTGCTGTTTCCCGGTGACCCACTTCAATACCAGCACAAAATAACTACCTGTGCAATATTTGCATAGTCGATAGATAATATTAAATGATTTATTAATAAATATAGTTATATTTTTCAGCATCCTACGAAATACATTTCATTATGAGGAGTTATTAATTTATTATTATTTATATTGGCTTTACTATCTATAAAATTACAAAAATCTATGATAAGGAAAAAGCGGCCGAAATTCTGTTAATCATTATGGTTAGGTAATAGAACGAATTTTCACGAAAACAGCTTTATTAGTTTGGTCTTTCCGTTCAGAATATATTAGTTGAGATATACAATAATGTTAGTATTTATATACATAGATATCTATTAGGAATCTAGGGTTTGCAAATCCCGTTGGATTAAAGGATGGGTATTATTATTTTTGTTATTACGTTTAAGCAAAGAGTAGGTGCATAACCAGTTGTCACCAAAACTTGTTCAAGATACCATACGACAGAACGTATGTGCTAGCATAGCACAGCATTACAAAAGGAATGGCGCTATTAAGTTCCAATCTAAAATTACTTTATTTTATTAAAAGATTGAAATTACCCTTGAAACCTTCAAGGCCAATGTTAAAAATATCTAGAGACCCATAGATATCATTTAGCAGCACCATACCTCTTGTCATGCTATGCTGGGCCAGAACATCCGTACTGTCAAGTGGAATACCCAGCAGGGTATCTAGCATGAACGATCGATATAAACCTATGTTTTAATACGAAAATGACCAAATCCGTTGTCAACAGTAAGAGTTATGGTAAAAGTACCGACGCGTCGGTCGCAATAACGCGTCGCGACGCTGCGACGCAAGATTAATAAATTTTAGCCCGGGCTACATAGTATCAGATAATTTTAGTCCGGGCTACATAGTATCAGATAATTTTAGTCCGGGCTACATAGTATCAGATAATTTTTGGTTAACTTTCAGTATACGCATTTATTTGAATGTTACTTTAATACGAAATACTGGCTTATTTAATGAACGTATTGAACTAACGAGGCTTTTAGAAATAAAAGAAGTCGTATACGAGATCCATAGACATAAATAATGTATCTGACTCAATGGATATACCTATTGCGTTCGATCTTTGAGAAATGATAGTGGTTAAAATGTGAATTAAGACCTCATGAACTAATTAACTCTCGTTTAGTGTCAAAAAGAAAATGCGAACTACCAATGTATACTAAGGTTAATATTTCAATTCAACTTTGTCAAATTATTTTTTTTTTTTCGTAATTGATTGGCATTTGACTTTTCGGAATGTGAATTCGGGGACAGATCCGCAAGTGTAGCCAGCGCAAATCGAGTTCTAATTTATTCCTTGTCAATATCGGTTCGGCTATCAACAGTGAAACTGTGCTAGGGATGTCGATATAAAATCATAGAAAGTTATGCATATTGATCCGATGTTGCAAAGTTATCGAATTCACCAAGTCGATATAAGTTCTCTAGGTCGTGGTGTCGACCCTTATAATCAGTTAAAGTGGATTACAATATTAACATCTCTTTGTGCGGCTTAGCAGGTTGCTGTTTAACAATATTGAATACCGCTGCTATTGGCGATTGGCCATATTGACACGACATTCTAAGATGATAATCATTATTACATCATGTTGTTATTCCGCTACACAGCCTCTCTGGTGGACCGGACCTGTTTGAGATTTTAGACCCCGGCGACCCCCCTTGTGGTGATTCCAGCTTGCAGAGGTCATCGCAAATTCATAAATCATTGGAACGTTGCAAAATACCTGTACTCGGGCTTCTTTGACGAGATACACAGAATGATAGTCATCTTAAGTTTTAATGTTGCGGGTATACATAATTGTTGGTTTGTTATAATGTACATCAATTACAAAAATACTATTGGCAGATATAACACTAGATTTTAGAGATACCTTTGAATTTTTTTTTCATTTCTCTTTTTTATTTTTTAAAATGTTTCCTTTCAATCTAAGTGTGATGTATATTGTGATTTTAATAGCTTAACGACCTTTCTTAAGCAATATCCAGTAGAAATATAAATTATATATAAGGTAATTTGATTGCTATCCAAATTTTTCAAGGATATTGGAGGCTTATGATAAAAGCATATATCTTTAGAATGTTACTAAAATGACAACGATAAAGCGAATGTATATATTATTTAAGAAATGTTTTTAGTAGCCATAAAGGTCATATTGAAGTTGAGTTTGAACCCTCTAACCCTCCTTTAGGCTTCACTAGATGAGATTCCTGGAAATTAACTTTATTATTTATACCATCTCTTTTATCAATATGATGTAAATAATAAGTTTTGGCAAGTGAAGATCCTCAAAGCCTTTCTAAAAATATCCCCCCCTCCCAGTCGAACCTCCCCCTTAAGGTCAAACACCCTTTTAGGGTCGAACCCCCTCCCCCCTTTGTGAAAGCTATAACTAAGCTATTGGTAGCAGCTACCGACCTACAAATCACCTGCGTTAAATATTATAAGCCTTTTCATCTGCAGCTAAATGTAATAAATAAGTAGATTTGTCATTGGTAGTAAGGTATTTCGAAAGGTCTAATTTATGGATAAGGTAAGGATGAATACTCTGTAGATGTAGACTATGTCAGAGTGTAGAGTTATAGGCCCTTACTCACCATCCGGTTTGCAGAATTGCTTGCAGGATAGCGTGCCGGGGTTTTGCAAATTGGATCGTAAGTTGGCAAAACTGCCAGCCTAATTATTATTATTTCATGTTAGAACCACTCATATATATGTTATTAAGGCAAACCGGTTTCGGAACGACCGTTTCTTCCTCAGGGCAAACATATACTATAGTGACTTGACAATTACAAAACAGTGGGTTAGTACAATGTATGCAGGGGCGTGGCTAGGAATTAATGAAAAGTGGGTGGGGGGAACAGAAGGAACATTGAAAGGGAACATTTCTAAGATATGGCTATAAGATAATATTTTAATTTATTTATAATGGATAATCACAAAGTTATAGCTACTTTTAAAATTATATTAATATTCCCTTTTTCGGGTCGTCGAAAGAGAATTCGGTTGGCGGTTCGACATGCTGTCCTGCATGCAGTTCTGCAAATCGGACAATATATTAACTCTGACAGAAGTTCTTCTGGGACTTGAAATTAGTAAGGAATCGAATAAAGAATGACGCGATAAAAGAGGTTAAAGTTCTACAAGACATTCTTCAGCATGAAGTCAACGGAATGGAATAGGTCAAGTGTTTGCCAACGTAGTTAAAGAAATATCCCACATTTTTCTGTCTTTAAATTCCAAGCAAAACAGTTTGATCTCTGAAACATGCAATGATAATAGTTGTGCTTAGATTTAATAAGACATTTATTTACCTTCACATACCCATGTCCGTTCTACAAGATAAATAAGTGACCGTTCACTCTGCAGACATTTCAAGGTCTCATACAATTATTATTATGTGCTGATTGCTGTGTTCCCAATATTATGTACATTGCCTACTTATTTGTAAGTCTCTTTCTCTTCATATACCGACCAATATAATTGTACAAGAAATTTAGAGCAACAAATTCATGGTACGGCTGTTTCAATAATTCAGGTAACTATTGTGGGCATGCTACATATTGAATTAGAAACCAAACAAAAGTTTCACAAAGAACCATATCGCCATTATCAGCACTTATAAGATTTTTTGGTAATATAATTGGATAATGCTTTCGGAATTAAATATATTTAGGCTGTAACAAATGGAGTTGTTGAAGACTTCTCTATATATAAGCCTATTTGTGAAATATCGTACATATAAAAATATTATTTCTTCATACACAACTTATTTTGTATTAAGTACCATTTTAATTCAAAATTAATAAAATACTTAGGATGGTTGTTTCAAAAAATTTTAACAATTCATCAAATATTTTAAATTATTTTTCACGTTGTGTAAATTTTCTTTTAAAGTTCTGCGATTATTTCAGTTTTATGGAGAAACTAATCTGTAATGATATAATAACAGAACTTGAATAGAAATCACGGAAAATGTTAAAATTAACTTGAAGGGAAAAAATTAAGGCGGGAGGGGAAGGGGAATCCGGGAAGGGCAAAAGGAAGGAAGGAGGGGGGTTTACATAAAGGTTAGAGAGGGGGAAGGTGGAGAGGGAATGCGGGAGAGGAAGGGGTCACGGAAGGGCAAAGGGAGGCAGAAGGGGAACGGGGACGAAAGGGAGAGGACACGCAGGGAGAAACATTTTGTTTATTTAAGTGGCATTGCAACGCATGCCGGAAACTCGGTAGTAAAAAAAATAACAGTAGTCAAAAACAAAATGACAAATTGGCATTTTAAATATATTAGGTACTAGCTTTTACCCACGGCTTCGCTCGCATAGTATTAGTGGGAAAATACTGGCATAATTATTGGCATAATTGTTATTATTCTTGCTATTTTGTGTAATAGAAAATAATTATTGTTTAATAGAAAATTTCAAAATTTGAGAATGACATTTCGCAAATAAAAATTCTATTTTAGAAAATATTTAAATTATAGAAATAGAAAATTATTTTAAGTACCTACTCCCTTTATTAGTATTTTATTCATATTTGAATCCAGAGTAACCTAAAAAAATAAGAAAATGACAGTCCACTTCAAACGCTATGCTTTATAGCAACGTTATGCTTTTTGTTCGGAGAATAAACATTTTATGTAGATATTAACTACGACGCCAAAAAAGTACTCTTTTTAATCACAACAAAGCACTCTTTTTAAGCATAAAATTTAAAAAAAAACATTGTTTCCAAGGTAACAATTTGTTTGACGTTTGCAATAACTCGATTTTGTTAGGGACAGAAAACGTATGATACATAATTTCATAACGCCACAGCTCATTCATAACGCCAGAGCTAACCAATATATAAAGCCGTTGATACTCGCAAATAATGTAGCTTTCGATTAGTGAAAGAATTTTTAAATTCCATTCGATATTTATTGGGTGAAAGAGTAAGGACCATCCATAACTTTCGCATTTATAATATTAGTAAGATGTTCTTTAATAATTATGAATGTGAAAATTTGATAAAATGGCCTCCGGCTAAAAGGGTTTATCATCATTAGATTATCGTGTTTCCTTGAATTCTATCGATTTATTATGACATTTACAATGTCGTACAACATTGCGAAATTCGAGAAAAACTTGTATGTTTCTTATTAGAATGATTACGACAGGTTATGTACCAAAATTATTCTGATGTATTAATTAATCTAGAAAACATTTATCTTTCGGATCGTTTCGCCGCTCTACATCTATCTAGAGGCCCATCTTTTATAAAAATAATAAATAGGTTCTTAGGTTCTACCAATCAACCTATAAAGCAATTACCGTGATTTATTAATAAGACCGGTCAGTGGCTGAGTTGGCGTCGCGCTTGGGTCCTACCCGGGCGTTGCGTGTTCGATTCCTCGGCTGACTAAGTCCTCAAACACAACGCAAGCAACATTTTCCTCTATCTGTGGTGGTAGATTTTCAAATATTATCAGGTTATTATTAACCCGGGAATATGATCTTTCTTTGAAAAAAAAATATATTATTTGCACAGTAAGCCCTTAGGAAAATAATTCCCATCAGGGCCTGCGTAATCATTGGTCTTTTTAGAAAAGAAACGAGAATAAGTACCGGGAAGCAAAAAGGAATGAAGGGTGGGTATGAATCTGGTGGCCAGTGTCTCCCATTGCAGTGCAAGGAAATGATCCGAGAGAGTCCTGCCGGAGAGATCGCGAGGTCTCCCTCAACCATTCACTTCTGATCCGACCTACCACGCAGTTGGTGGGCAGATGTATTCAGTAGAATCCAATCTAGGGGATAATGCCAGTTAATTACCCACCTTCCTCTTCCTCTTATCCTTCCACTCCCCACGACATTCAGCCACACAACATTCCTCAAATATTGTAATACCCATGCAATAATGCCACAGTCTCACCGGCACCAGACGGTTTGGAGTACGGTACTCACATTTAAAAATATAAACATTTTATATGTTAGAAACTTTCTTGGAAGGTGGGAAATTAGGAAGTGTAATTACTCACTGTAAGATGTAGCAGGCTGGATCGATGGTGTCCACAAAAGAATTCACAATTCACAATCTGTGCACAGATTATCTGGTCACCATCACTAGTTAGACTTTTAATACTTATATAAGGTAATTTTGCATTTGATAAGATTAATACACATAGACACTGTTTTTCGCTACTTGCTTGTTCGGAAGTTATCACTGCACTGATTTGCAATGTCATTCGTAGGTAGGAGGAAGTATGTAGGTAGGTAGGTGTGTATGTAGGAAATTGTAGGAAAGGCAACATGATAGAAATATTCCCAACCATATACCTAAAATTATGCCTTACATCAACTTTATACCTACTTAGAGGAAGATTGGCACAATTTCGTGCACTTTTTACACTTTGATTTTTCAAAAATTGATAATTAAAGATAGATTGCTCAATGCTCAATCTGTTATTATAACATAACAGCATTCGTTCCGCTCATTATTCAAAAAGCTTGAATTCAATAACTTTTTAAATAAATTAATGGATTGAATTGTAGCAAACATCTTTTATTGCCGCAGACATATTTTCTTCATTTGTTATTGTGCACCTATTTCTTATAATTCTGGATCATTTTTTCAAATTTTGTTGAAATGAAAAGAAATTCGTTAATACGAATGTGCCCCTGGAGAAGGCCTACGAATGTGTCCCGAAGGTCAAAAATAATATTTTTTTACCGACACATAAATCATGCAGAAAAATCCACAAAATAGATACATTATTATTATATTGGTTGTAGTCACTTACCATTGAGCAATAATCCTATAGAATTTGATGCCTCACTAAAGCATGAAGCATCCAAAAACATCGACAAAATATTTACTTTGAACATGCGAAAACACATTAAACCCTCTCGTGATGCTCGCAGCGGCCGCAATGGTGGCTAACTTCGTGGACAACTGACGGTCGCCCGCGCCTTCACACACACGAAAATCTAAATAAATACGCTGTTCTAACAAGCTGTAGTAGTGACTGTATGAAGCTTCCCGTGTACGAATGGTGCCAATCTTCCTACTCTTAGTTCCTTAAACATTGAGTAATTTTTACGTACAAAGTATTATTCTGCCAACTCTCACAACGTCCATCGGATTCTAATGGAAAACAGTTCTAACTGCATTGTAAGTATATTATGTATATCAGTTAATTCTTTACAATTAGCGCAATGTTAAAATAATACAGGCCAAATCTTGCCTTGTATTCATACGCTCTCATGATACCTCACCACATATTTACTATTACATACTTATGAAATTTAATATTTCTCAGAGTATGCAACCATTTCACGTCACTCACATAATGGCTAAAGCACTTCCTTGCCGTTAAAAGAGTTCCGGGTTCGTTTCGAAAGGAAACATAATCAAGCAACAATATGCCATTTCAAAACCATGGACGGTTCCGAAGCAATCATTTGCAACGTAACGTTATTGTTATTATTTACTTTGTACTACTAACTTTGAGAAAGGACATTTTTACAAGTCATGGAGTAAAAAAAATAATTTTTTAAATTGTTATACATAGACCCGGTATACCAGCCAGTCCATATCCTTTCTATGTACGACATTCCTCGGTCAATAGTTCCCATTTTAGGAGTCAAATGCCAAATCTGACAATTACGTAAATAATATTTGAACACTTCCTACCGAAATTTACGTTAATTGCATAATTTTACAAGTATTGATTATTTTTATTATTATTATTTTATTTTTTTAATTGTACAACAGATTATTATCCAATTACCGTACAATTTTCTCATTTTGACAGTCTTAACACCTAGGAAGATGATTATTATACAAAAAAATCTTGAGGCTATCTAAAGAAGAGTTATATATATCTAGCGTTTCCGAAATTTCGTTCAACAGCACCATTCCTCTTGTCATACTATGCTGTGCTAGAACATCTGTTCTACCGTATGGTACCTTGAACACGTCGTGTCGCCGACTACGGCTGAAATTTTCAGGCACGTATAAGCCATAACATTCCAAGAGGAATGGGCTGTCAATACGGTTATGGATTATGTTATAACCAAGAACTGCAAGATTTGCAAAACGTCTAGTTTCCAAGCTAAATCTATTAGTTGCCTCAAGCAAATCCATATGGTGCATGAATCTTGGATACGTTCCATGCATCCGCATATAGACATACCTAAGGAACTTTTTCTGGATTTGTTATGCATTGAGCGATAAGCAATGACGATGTTATTAATTGAAAATTAATCAAAAATAGTCAGATAACTGATTTTAAAGTTTCAACGTCAGGACAGTTTGTTTTCAGCTGTTAATTTCATTAATTGGGTTTAACCCAGAGAAAACCCGTAACATGTCATTTTTTAATCAAATTTTAGATGTTTTACCTCTTTTCCACAAAACATCATATATTGATTTCGAAAGTTTGTTCTTTTACCTAGCAAACACGAGAAAAAATGTTTAATTTTAGTATAATAAGGTTATAGCATAGGTCGTTGGCAGATTTGTTAACTTTTTGAACGAAAAATCTTATTTTACAAGGCATATTTCATATCACGTAATCATACATTATTGTAAATCAATACTTTATCTAGTAAACGCACGTTTCAAAATTTTAATTTTAGTTCAAATAAAATCATTAAAAAATTATCCGAACACTTAGATATTTATGACGAAAATTCTCTATTTTGTCTATCTATTTACGGTCTTACAAATTTATGTATTTCAGATTTTTTTGGACATTTATTTTGCTTAGACATTATTGAAAAATTATGAAAACTTATGATAAAAAAAATTATAACAAAAAGTACATAATTTTAATAGTTTTATCATCACGCCTTTCAGCATTTTTGGATGTACGTATAAATTAAAGCAAATCTGGAATGAAATAAAATGGATATTGAGTTATAATTTTAAAAAGCTGGTACGGAGAATAATTAATCTTTCTCAATTGAAACCGCCCTGCACGATCGTAAGAACATTTTTCGACGAAATTTGGATTTTTGGCCGCTGGCTGGTTAAAGGCCCTTAATAGTGCCCTGACTTTAGCAAAATACTAGCAGAGATTCTAGAGCGCATAGATATAGCACTCATGAAGAATGTAGGTAGTATATTCGTTTTTCAAAGAAAAAAGAAACACGTTCCTCTATTAAATTCACAGACAAAACACGTAATATTGGTGACATCTAGGCTTTCGATTTACATACTGATTATGTTTCATACTGTCCTAAGCTCGACGTACTAATATTAACCAAGCCGAGCTTATAATCAAGTGATATACCGGGCCAAAGCTGATAGATAATTATACAATCTACCTCAAACTAAGACAAAATTGAACAGGAATCAAAACTGCCCTTTCTTGCCTATGTTCACAATGTAACGGATAGAATTGCCAGGTTACTGAGAAAAGAAAGCATCAAAACTTCGAACTACAACAAAAATAAAAAAACTAACTGAGGACAGAATTTCGAGGATACTGAGAAAAGAAAGCAACGGAAATATGACAAAAATACAAGACCTGCTGAGGATAGAATTGCCAGCATACTGAGAAAAGAAAGCATCGAGACTTCGGAACAATGACAAAAATACAAAACCTACTGAAGATAGAATTGCCAGGATATTGAGTAAAGAAAGCATCAAGACTTCGGAACTACGACAAAAATACAATACCTACTAAGGCCTTCAAAAACCAAGTTCCCTCTGATGGAGATTATAAATTCAGCTGTTCTGGATGTTAACATATATATTAAGTCAGACATAACGGACCTGGGTGGAGTTACCTGTCTTTACACTTCTATCAATACCTTTATCAGCCTTCCCACTCTTCTTCCTCTCGTACAAATACTTCCCAAATATTGAATTTCATTCTTTTACAAGAAATTAGCTTTATCCGATGTTTAGTAATATGTTATATCGTATTTAGTTGCGTCAATATATTATTACTGTGGCGGAAAGGTGTATAAACATTATCTTTTGTCTTTATTGCTTTGTGCGATGTTGAACCAATTGGTAAATATTGTTGTAGTGTTTTATAACAATAATATGGGCTATAAAAATTTTTAGACGATGACTTTTTATCACCTGTCTTAATATGAGTATAAACAGTTCACAACGAATTCCTTGAAAATATAAGTAATTTGAGTATCCCCAAGATATTTCTGGGGGTTTGTTTTTTTGACGCAGAAAAAAGTATCGACTGGAGAGCTCTAGCACCATTAAATTCACAAAACATTATCTGTCTGATTGTGTAGTACAATTAACCATGTTCATGTACAATTCCCAATTAATTCGAAATGGACTAATGGTGGTCTTTCTCTAGGGCGATTCAGCATCTTCCACTCCACGTGCGGTTTTCAAATAAACGTATTGAAACTCGGGCGAATCCGGGTAGCAACGGTCTTTCAATGGACACTTGAGAAGTTTTTTTATGCCAATTTACATTAATAAGCGATATTGTGAAATCGAATGGTGACCTTGCTAAAGACTACATTATCTAAGAAAACACGCAAAGAATATTAATGCAACCTACTTCTTACATTATAAAATAAAAATTACGTAGCTACCATCTTGTTTTTTTAGTCTGAGCATAGCGAAGTCCTGTTTTAACTCAACCACTTTGCATTTTGTCAGTCTGTATTTTTTTTGTGGGGAAGGGAATGAGACGAATAAGAAGAAAGATGGGGAAGTAACTAGCTATTCAGATCTAGTCACCAAACAAGGCTGAAGCAATTTCAAGTTCCCATTCTGAATTGTGGTTTATCAGCAAGGCGATACTGAGAGTATCTTCCACTCTGAAATGTTTCGCAAATACAGGTAGGTACTAAACAGGGTGATAAAGAACGTACTTGTCTTACTTTAATCAGTGATTCCTCACATTATTTGGGGTAAAATGGGGTGGTGTCTTCGGCACACTTGACATTTTTGTTGTTTTTTTCAACTAAAAACAACAACAACAAAAAAACAATGGATATTGGACAGTTAGGGACGGGGTGATTGATTACTCGGCTGAGAGAGCAGTGACGACATCTGGAAGACTTTTTTTGTTGATTTTTGAAAAAAAAATGTAAACAAAAAACAAAAAGACATCTAAAAAGTCACCGGAGGCTAAAATTTCTTTTTCATTTTTTATTCGAAATTATGTTACTTATCACTGTTTAAAGTTAAGTCTAGTATGTTCTTTAATACCATGTACGCTATATTTATATATTTTTAAAATTATTTAGTGAGATCCCTGAGGCATATGTGCGGTAAAACCATGAATTATCGTCTGAGAAATGTGGAGAACCTCAACAAATGCAAGGCTGATTGATGTAAGCGTAATAAATAAGATTAAGAAAGGCACGCTCATATGGTTTGGGCACGTAAAGCGAATGAACGAGGAAAAAAGAGTGTAAGGAGAATATATGACGCAAATGTGAATGGTAGAAGAAGTAAGGGACGCCCGAGGAAGACATGACACGACCAAGTGAATCAAATACTTGAGTCGGGCCACGTCAAGAGTCAGATTAATAGAAGAGCATGTATGAGACGATGAATGTGAACGAGGCAAGAAGAGTGTGTCAAGATCGAGTTGTTTGGCGGACCGTCCTCTCTGCCTACCCCTGCGGAAAACGGCGTGATGGTTAATTAGTTAGCTTAAAATTATTTATCGTGAAACAACACAAAATATTTTCGTTATTGGTTTTTGGGGTGTTATGCCGTGTTGCGCTACCTCCTTCATTAAACACAAAATACATTTTATTATTTGAACACGCAACCTCCGGATTGCCAGATGAGAGCCCTAACCCTCGACCACGGAGACTTACGTAAGTTGTTTGTTACATTTATATTTTTAATTACATATTTTAATAATCTCATGAAGAAACGGTTATGTGGAAACTAGTTTGTGTGTCAGTTTAAATTGACGTAGGAATACAAAGTTTTCGCGTTTTGTACATCAATGTTCCAACACAAACTTACTAATATGCACAATAATAATTAAAAGTAATTTTATTCTTACCTAAGCAAATACGTAAGTAATCCAGTTGCAGCAAAAATGATGATTAATATCCAATAATTAGTCTAGCGAACTAGGCACAAATCATCACAAACAACTGAACTTGTCAGCAACTTTTACAATCAACTTTCAGCGTTATAAATATGGTCACACGACGCAAAAGTTGAATTCAACGATAACAAAAGTTGACCGCGCAAACAGTCTTTATTTATCAAATAATATTTATAATTTTCACACTACTTGTTTAAAAGAGTTGTTTATCAAATTTTGATCACTTTTCTTGCACTCTGTTGGGTGTTGAACCCTGGACAACCAGAATTTAAGTCAATTTTCACCGTTACACCAAAGTGTTGTAACAGATTTTTGAATGTTAAATAATAATTTAAACATGCAAAGACGAACAGATGACCTTAAAACCAGTCTCGACGCTGTCATTAATGAAAGAAATTTTAAATATTTTTGCACGCGATTCTGACCCTTATGGCGAGGGAGTTAGGCGCACAATCCCGCGACACTTGCGACGATCTTCCGTTTAGAAATTCAAATTCGCGACGAAGGAATTTGATTCTTATCAACAGGTGTGTTAGGGTCGATTTTACGGCAACAGGTTTTTGTGAAACGCTCCGCGCATGACCGTTCGATGCTCGAGTCGAGTCAGTACTAAAGAAACGTATACGAAATACCTGCTTCGAGTTGGATCTTGAAACTTCAACTTACAAAGAAAGTTACTAGCAAAATAAATAACAATATCAAAAAGAACATTTAATGTGTATGAACATAGTATCACAATTTACGAGTTCATACAAATTGTTTTTCCCTTTTGCTACCATCATTTACTAGCGGTGATATTTTATCGTATCTAGAACAGGTGTAACAGATGTAATCAAGTGTAACGGGGAGTGACGAATAAAAATAATGACACCGCAGCAAAAAGGCAAATATCAGAGCTTAAAATATTTCTTCATAATATTATAGATAGGTTCCTTTTTAAAATTATAATAACTACTATAATAATAATTTATGCAACTCGCCTATGAGTACAATTTAATTAGGTAAGAAAACGGTGCGGGTTTGTAGTAAAAATGTGTTTTTCTTTCGTACATAATAACACAATGTTCTATAGACCAGAAAAGCCCTTTTGTATGTTATTGCAAATGATATTATTCGAAATTGTTGAGGAAAGTGTAAAATGTACACATAACATTGGATAATTGAATAATATTTGCAAAAGCAATACCGATAGCAGAAGTTTAGGACCTCTCAGTAAAACATGACACGATGTTGCCTAACAAATACAAAAAAAGAATCTCTCCTTTTTATTTATTTATTTCTATTTTTATACACACACTTTAGAGACGTTTACAGTTTACAGTTTACACAGATTTTAAGTATCAGTAATACAAAATATTAGTAACTGGTGATCCGAGAGTTGATCCCCCGGTAGTTGCCCCCCGGAAATTATAATTATTATAAAAATATATTTTTTCTTGAACATTACTTTATTTCAAACCTAAAATTGACTTCAAAAATACTTTTACCTAAAAGTTGGTATTGATAATTAACGAATATTTTTACACTGTCAATTTTTTGCACATACATGCTGGTATATACAATACGAGACAATATGAGACGATGTATGAATGTGAGTGAGGCAAAGAGTGTGTGCCAAGACCGAGTTGTTTGGCGGTCCGTCCTCTCTGCCTACCCCTGCGGGGAAAGGCATGATGGTTAGTTAGTTATACAATATATTGACAAGTAGTTTTAACCTTGATGCATTGGAATAATAAAAAAAATATATACATATATATATATATTTTTTTAATAAATTATAATAAAACAAATAAAAAACTTTATTCCACTTAATTTTATTTGACCGTAACCGGTTTCAGCTCGTCAGAGCCATCTTCAGACTGGTACAAATAATTCTTAGCCTACGGTTTATATACATAACATATGGGGGAGGGGAGAGGGGTAGTCTACAAGGATTTTAATGAATTATTTTGTTACTGAGTCGTTTTAGACTGTCGAATTTCTAAGTATTTTGGTAATTCCAGTGGGCTAATTACTTTGGGTTTGTAGCTCACTTCAATATCTATTGATTAGGGAAAAACCTTACAAGTAATTTGAATTATTAATGGACTAATTTTATTGTCAAATCGTTATTATACATATCTATGATCAATGGGATTTTTTAATTGCTTTTTGAAGGGATGCATGTTTACATTGGAGTGGGAATGGTCAAACCTAAATACATATTTTAATTTCAAAATTATTATGAAAATTATACCGGATAAAAACCTGGTGTTTCAGTAAATGATTCTAATAGCTTATTAATTATAAAGTTACTTTTTGAAGAGATGCATGTTTACATTAGATTAGGAATGGTTTAAACTAAATACATATTTTAAATTTCGAAATTATTATAAAAATTACAATGGATACAAAAGCGGAGACTTAGCAAATGATTCTAATTGTTTATTCATTACAAAGTTAGGGTCTATTTTTTTAGTTAAGCGAGTAATTTCTAAAGATTCTAGTCTATCTAGTTTATGACCTTTATTGCAAGTATGAAGAACTTTAACATCTCTGTCTTTATCAAACGAGTGTTTATTTTCTAATAAATGTGATGCTACATTCGACAATTCTCCTTTGTCATTCACCCAGTTAGTAAAGTGTTCTTTAATTCGGGTTTTGAATGATCTCCCTGTTTGACCAACGTAATACGATGGGCAGTCAGCGCAGTTTACTTGGTAAACGCCTGAGTTTTCAAGTTTTTCTCTCTTATCTTTATTATTGATTAAAATTCTCCCTAGAGAATTCACATTATAAAAAGCTGTTTTGCATTTATCATTATTAGTTAATCTGGATATTTTTGTTGATATTTCGCCAATATAAGGGATTTTAACCCATTGTTTAGTGATATCTTTTTCATTTTTAAGGCCTTGTGAAATAATTGTTAATGTAAGTTTTTTGTCCTTTTTCTTTAATAAGTTATCAATAGTTTCGCTAAAACCGGTTACGGTCAAATAAAATTAAGTGGAATAAAGTTTTTTATTTGTTTTATTATAATTTATTATAATGGACTTCCACCACGAATTAACAGTTTCAAAAATAGAAATATATTTTTTTTTTTTTTAAATAATTAAAAAAAAAAAAAACGTATCTAAAATAAACTTATTCTACGGTACATACTCTCCGCAAACCTATTCGGGGATATCTAGTTATATTTTGTGCAAGTAGGTATATTGTGTATAAGCATGCTCCGGGCCCGGGGGCCAAATGCCGGAGGATCGACTGTCATGAAGTCTCAGTAACTATACGCAAATGGAGGTTCCATGACAACTCGACAGAGTGGCATTTCCACGCCCCTTTGAAAAGCCATTAAAAGTTATGAAAAAGGCATAACCTAACCTTTTAATGACTTTTCAAAGAAGTGATGAAGTGGCACTTTGTGCAGTTGTACGGTCACTGGATTAGTACCTATCTAGTATTGTTTTGTGAACACCTCAAGGGGCACACATTAATGACGTCAGCTCAAAAGGGGGGAAGTGATCCAGAAAAATCTCACGTTACTTGAAAGAATATACAAAGTAGCGCAAATTTATCTCACCAAAGGAGGGGGGGGGGGGGGTCTAGATTGGAAGAAAAACTGCTCACGTAATTAATGTATGCCCCCTTACAAGAAAAGCCCGTTCTAAGGTGTTCACGTGTTTTAGATGAAGTGTTATTCTACTGTCATAATTAAAAACCCAGCACAGTCCTTGAGACTCTCAAGGGTGATACTGTGGTTCCACCCGTATTTCAACCACTGGTTGGTTTAATATTATATAGACGTAAAATTGGGAGGCGAGCATGGGTACCGCCGCACCCGGAATCATTTATCGGATAACCAATACCTCTGCCATAGGTCACCCCAAGTCGTTTGCTACGTTTGGTGATTTATCAGTGGTGCCCGGGTTCATGGGATAAGATTTTTCCAGTTCATTTCAGCAGTTACGCCTTCCCACCTACTACGTGGAGAGCCGGATCGGAAAATACTGATTGAATGTGACCTTTTGACATCTCTAGCAGGACTCTCTCGGAACATCGCCTTAAACCCCAGTTGGAGGGATGGATTCATACGTCCGTTACTCCTGAACACACTGACCCTAGATTCCTATCCACCCCTCATAAATTTTTCCTTCTCAGACCTACCTCTCTCATTTCTGTCTTAAAAAAAATTCTCCACACAGCATACCAAAATATGACAGGCACTGAGGGGATTTTTTTCCTCATTGTCTCCTGTGTGCAGGTTATGCAATTTAAACTAAGTATTTATTGATATATATCTCATTAGTAAGATGATGTTTATAGTTTGTAAGGTTTTTATTCGTATTGGCTCCCTGCTATCTCCCTAGCACAGACGATCGATAGATTGAAGGATAACTTTCGGTAACTTCTCATTGTTCCCTGGCAAGACTGCAGACCGCCAACAAATAAAAATACAATACGCATATTTTTATAGTTAATTTTAAATATAGTTCTTTATATAGTTAAATTTTCTCAAAAAAAAAATATCCAGTGATCTTTAATTAGAAAACTAACTAACTAACTAACTAACCATCACTCTGTTTCCCCGCAGGGGTAGGCAGAGAGGACGGCTTGCCAAACAACTCGGTCTTGGCACACACTATTTGCCTCACTCACATTCATACATCGTCTCATAATGGATAATAATGCTCTTGAGACATTAACACAAATTAATTACTTAGATATACATCACTTTTCAATCAAATCTTTCATTTGTTAACCTTAACAGAAATCTCTAATAAGGGCTTAAAAATATTGGGATTTATAACAAGGCTAACAATTTTTTTTTAAAGTGTATTAAACTGTTATATTTTGCCTATGTTAGAAGTCAACTTGAGTACAATTCTCCCGTCTGAAACTCACATTATAATATACATGTACAGATGTACAAGCTATTGAAAGAATACAAAACAAATTCTTACGTTTTCTAAATTTTAAAATGATATCCCAGTAATTATGTTTAAGTACTGATTATTCACTGATTGGTATTTCTATATAAAATTCTAATTTATTATCTATTATTATCTATTCTAATTCTAAATGATTTAGTTTATAGTCCAGTATTGATTGAATTGATAAGCTTCCGGATTCCACTACGTAATACTAGAGTGCAGGATTTGTTTAAGTGTAGAAATTCTGGGACTAACTACCATATGTATTCCTGTTTGACCAGAATACTAATGGAGGCAAACAATTATACCAAGCCAGTGGACATCTTCAATTTAGCTTAAAAGCAATATAAAATATTGTTACTGAGGCAGTTCAGTTATGTACAATGAATACTATGTATATCTTACTATCAATACGTTAAAGCCCCGAAAAAGAGCGTTAATAAATAAATCTAGTTTTAAAGAGACAATCGATGTATTTCTCTTTTGCGTTTTGTTTCGCATTATGGTAATATCAAATAAATAAATGTATTCAAATCCGTAAGACTTGTTATCCTTCATATAAATGAAACTCAAAAGAAATTTGCAAAGGCGAACGCCTTCATAATAATTATGCGTCGCTGTCTGGATCAGAAATATACCGGGGAAAGCCAAGATACACTTTTGAAGTGAAAACTTCTTTAGCACCGTTGTGATTTGAAACTCGATGAAACGAAAAACAGCGATACTAAAAAGGGACAAACACATACATCAATAGGACTCAGCCGGTGAGAGAATGAGATAGTATTATGGGTCTCCTCTTTGTGCGGTGTTTCGTTGTCACCACATTCTTGTATACTTTAGTTTTCTGAAGGTTTCGTTTCTATCGCTTGTGAATTGCGCACCCTGTTTTTTTTATCAATACTTATTGTAGTCTAAGAACTGAAAATACATTCGTAATATTGCAAACGAATTAATATTCATACCGTCAGGATACAATGCAGACTTTCAGATCAAATTGTTCAATATTTACAATAATGCACATTTATTTTATTTATTGTTTTGGAACATTTACAGTGTACAAACATGAAAAAGTTATAAGATTAATGCTGTAAAAGGGGGTAAACGTTAATAACCCACTTAAAATTGTTCACAGACTGTTCAGTTCAAGATTTTTTTTCTCTATACGGAGATGTTAACAATAATTGGAGATAACAAGATATAAACAAAAATATTAAGATATAAATGTGAAGTAAAATAAAAAAAGAGATTAAAATATGATGCGAAAAAAGAAATATATGTAGAGTAAATATTAAATATTTACTTTATATTCGTTATTTGTTTTTGGGGTGTTATGACGTGTTGCGCTACCTCCTTCTTTAACCGACTTCGGACAGCGTTGCAGTGTCCATCATCAGGGCAGATCCGGACAAACATTTACATGCGAGTTAAAATATAACTATTCTCCATGATACGTCATGTTAGTAGATTGCTAATTTGCTTTTTAATATGTGAAACTGTTTGCCTAGATATAAAAACCAAAACAAAAATAACCCACAAAGAATATATTTTTGCAACCTAACAAAGATTAATGCTTGTATTGTGCTTTATTTTGGATATAAATTTATAATTTTCTCTCTTGTTGTAATATTTTAATATATGTAGGTATTTTATTATATTTCAAACACGACAACACGTGCAATGCGACCTTAGAACGGGGTACCTCAGAAAGGACACACTTTTCTCTAAAAACATGTAAAACAAAGAAAAAAAATCTATGAAGTCACACTCAAAAGTATCATTCAGGCTACACATTCGAGACAGTGGACCAAAGTATGTAATATTCTAATTAAAGAATTCTAGTGGATACATTTATGTTATATTCTAATTAAAGAAGTGGATACATTTAGAGAATGAATAATAATCAGATCCGTAATGCAAAGAATATGTTAATCAATTTTCTTACCCTTGTTGAGGGGTTTTCTGTGTGGTGTTCCGTTTGAGATGGTTGTCTATAGTAACATCTAGATATTTGATGTTTTCTACACATTCCAAATCTTCACAGTTGCAGCTTTGGAATGTTTAGAAAAGTGCATATTACGTCTATATTTTATATTTTTTATAGAACTCTATTTTTTCCAAGCTTACGAAGCTTCTTTCGGATTTAGTTTTATTGTAGTGGCTGATTAGTTCTTTAAAGTACGATTGAAAACACTTTAAACATTTTTGAAAACCTTTTATGCTAATGATTCTGATATTTTTTGTATGCCTCTACTGAAGTATAAAGCTGTACTAATTAAACAATTTAGCTGTACATATTTTAATAAGGTCACTGTATAACAGGTATTTTCTGTTTGCTTTCACTAACTTTGTACTAATATGTATTATTCTTTTGGTTTATTTATAAGTAATCTTTTGGTTTATTTATTTATTATATATGTACTATTTTTCTTTGGTTTATTTGGAAGTAATCTTAAAATTTTACATTTCTTTCTTCTTTCTATATTGAAAAAAAAACATGTACGAAAAGGACACTGTGTCGTTAATCATAAATTATTAAATATTTTTTGCCTCAGTAAGAAAGATAAAGTTATTTGGCGATGATTTTTTATTTGTGTCCCAATATAAATCAATCATCTGTAAATTAAATTTACGCCTATCAAAATATTTCTGTCAATTTGACTGTCCTAGAACGGGAGAATCCTAGTTGGACAGTCAACGCTTCTTTGTATTCTTGTAACAAAATTGTTACAAGAATACATCAGATTGTATTCTTGTAACAATTTTGTTACAAGAATACAATCTGATGTATTCTTTGTAACAAAAACAAAACAAATGAAATAAAAATAAAATGTGCTATTGCATATCTGCTAATATCTCGTCCAAATGTGTTCCGCTAGCGGTAAACGGAGCGCACTGCGCGAAGATCAGATTTTTGAAAATATTGTGGGGTAAGTGCTACAACTAGATAATTCCGAAATCAGCGTTTTTGAGTTACACACTAAAAGCGTAACTCTATTACCTCGTCTATGAATGCTACAAACACATAAGTCGTAATGCACTGGAATCATCAAGTTATGTGATCATATTTTTGTGGGTATATCCTAGAAATGGTATCGTTTAATTCTATAATTAGGTAACTCTAGTCAGCGCAAAAATTTGAGTAAGAGCTTAAGTTTATTTCGTTGCATTTTGAATGCAACAACTAGGTAAGTAATTCTTGCTTTTGTAAATAAATACAAAAAAGAAATGATTAATAATGTTCTTATTTCCCAAATATAAGTTGTATTTATAGTTCTCAACACATTGATAACCATTCTTATCAGTATAAATATACCTATAGGAAACAACCGATTTATTAGATTGATTACTATTTTATAATTCAATTTCCCAACAAAACGGATTTCAGAGTTACCTAGTTGTACTAATTACCCAACGATATTATACAACATTATTATTAAAATTAAGACTTATGCACTTACAATCGTGAACCAGCACGGCCTAGTGGGCGTAGAGCAGTCAGAACAAGATCCATAATGGGAATCGGAATATTTGCATACGGATTGCCGTGTCGATGACATTTCTCCCGATGACAACGACCAAGTAGAATCAATGTAATATATCCATTCCCGTGTTTACATAATATTACTGCGAGATTACTTTCAGAGATTGTTATTCAAATCCGTAGTAAATAATTCAGTGAACCTCGCGTTTATCATGTTTGACAAGGTGATTCGCTGGCATTGTTTGTCTATTCAGTACTAGTAGAACCAAGATAGACTCCGTGGTTGAGTGGTTTTAATATTTGGCTACCAATCCGGAGGTCGCGGTTTCTAACTCCGGCATTTTTTATATCAACTGGGAGACTGTGAGTCCCAACTTCGACGCGGAAAGTAGATGGGGAAGAGAAGGAAGTGAGAAGAGGAAGGTGGGGAAGTACCTGGTTATTCAGATCTAGTGACCAAACACGGTTAAAGCCATTTCAAGCAATATTTTAATTTTGAATTGTGGTCTTACACCAGGGCGATAGTGAGAGTATCTTCCACACGGCAAGTAAAATAAGTTACCTATTTCACTTTTTTTTTAAATTTAAAGTATATTTGCGGCAAGTTCCGGAGTGGTGTATACATTCAGTATCACCATTTCGAATCGAAACGTTTCTTGAAATGTCTTTAACCATGTTTGGTGACCAGATCTGAATAAACAATTACTTCTTCATCTTCATATTTCTCATCTACTTCCCTTCCCCATAGCCTTCAGCCTCTTAAGATTTCCCTGTTGGGGATGCCATAGTCGCACTGGCTCCAGACGGTTGGGAGCAGTTGGGGCTCTTGTCTCGGAAGAGACAGGTACTTCACAACCTTCATCTTTCCTTTCTTTTTTGCACAAATTTACCAATGGTAATTCTATAGATTCGCTGTCTCAGGCTGTTGAAACTTTTGTGCCGGATCAGAATAATAATAAATTTGAACAATTAAAATCAATTAAAGCATGTATTCAATGATTTATTTATTTATATTTATGTATTTATTTTATTATTATTTTTTTTTTAATTACATTATTGTAAAACTGCATATCTCGATACAGGAATGCCCTAGTGAGATATGCAGCTTTGTTTTTATGTATTTCTAATTTTTTCAATAAATAAATAAAACTCGTAAAAAAATGTGAAGATTAGATCTAAAGATGGAAATTTGTGTCGCGGCTGAGTTCCAACCCTAAATTCGGAGTGGTATATAAAAAAAAGAAAATAGTATATTTCTTTTTTTTTATTTTTTTTTTATTTATTTTATACACTTTACAAATACAAGACAAAAAGTCCCGATAAACTACTTTTTAGCAGTTTGTCTAACGGGTTCTTTACGTTAAAGATCGTATTATAGTGATTTAATAGTTACATTTTTACAATTATATAAAATAAAATTTAATTTTTTACAGAAATATAGATAAAAATAAATTTTTGAAAACATAAATAACATTTTTAAAGTTTTTAGAATAATATGTCATTGTGAGCTAATACAAATTAATTCTTTCCGTAAGCCAAGTCTTCAGTAAATTCATCAATTGTTTGTTTTGGGCACAGTTTTTAATTTCAGCAGGTAACATATTTAAACAACTGGGAATCATGTAATTTAACGTTCTTTGTCCATATTTATTTGTATGCTTAGGTACAATTAGCCCTTCATTAAAGTTAAAACGAGTATTATGGTTGTGTTCCAGCCTGTTAATATATAAAGGATTATTTATGTGCTGAAATATAATTTTGTACCACAGAATTGCTCTGACTGAAAGAACTTTGAGACTCTTGTGTTCTATTCATTAAAATAATGTGATTTTTTTTGCATTAACTCCACACAGGAAACCCTGAGGAATATAATTCCCCTCAGGGCCTATTTCATCTTTGGGGATGCTGTGTGGAGGGTCTTTTAAGGGAAAGTAAGGACAGGAAGTCGTGGGAAGGAAAAATGTATGAGAGGTGGGTAGGAATCTGGGGGTCAGTGTGCCCGCGAGTTACACATTATTCTTACCCCAAGAGAAAACAATTTCGAGGTAACCGTCCATTCTTTGCTTCAAAGCCCTCCGAGCCGTTGGAATTTGTGAGCCCTCAGCTTTTTCATATGAAAACCGCAGTGAGGAACCGACAGCACCTTGGTCATCGAGGGTTGAGTTTTCCGCAAAAATTTTCCTAATAGGTTAGCCTTTTCGGTGGCGGCGATGTTTGCTAGCGAGCCGTCAGGTCTGGTAAGAGGTGGCAGACTGGATTTACAGAAATTGCGACCTATTGAGCCCGCAAGTGACCAGAATGCTCTGCCGCCGTGCGGGCAGGCAGCCAGCTTTTTGCTGATCTGCAGGTCGTGCTCGAATTTTGACCTTTTTATGATTCTCTTGGTTTCCTTTGCCATTTTGTTGTATGCTGTTCTATCTTCGGATGTTCTAGATGTGTTGTAGGCTCGGTAAGCCCCCTTTTTTCATCTCACTGCTTCAGAGCATTGTCGACTGAACCACGGCTTTGAGCCCACACCAGTTTCTTTCACAGTGGATGATTACAGACTTAATGGAATTAAATATCAAATATACAAATTTTTGCAAGTAAAAGTCGCTGACCTTCTTAAAATACACTACTCAAAAAAATTAAGGGAGGTTTAAAAACAAAATAATGCTAACTAAACAGGCTATCTGATCCATAAGCTGGCCTAACTGAAAAAAATAATTTCAAGCCCGTGGACCAAAAAATGTGGAAAATTATTTTTTCGCTCATCTGTTTAGATTACATGAGAACCTAAAGATTACATGTGCTCCTAAAAAATGCCAAAAAACTGAAAATTAGAATCTTAAAGCTTCAAAATGCTTTTAAGTCTCAATACGACCATTTTTCACCGAAATTAGCCTGTCAAGCCTCCCGTGGACCCCTGGGGGTCCACCTGGTTCACTTTGGGAATCACTGGTATAGACTCTTAGCACGGCTCAGTGCTCCGAAACCGGTGTGCCATGGCCCATGGCGCATTGCATTGAAGACAGATTCTAATACTAAGCCTAACTATGGCTCTTACTTTTGCGCAATATGCAGAATGAATGGATGCAATATAAGAAGGTAAATAGTATCATAAGCATTTGTAAATTCGGCGTTTACAAAACACAACCAAAAGTTGAACTTATTCATTCTCTAGCTTAAGGAAATCCACTTTGGACTTTTGATCACGAAAACGATTTCTGTGTTGACTGAATGTTCGAAGCTCTGTACATTTTTTATTTTCTGTAATGTTTAAGATCTTTGAACAGAAAAATTTCACAATTTAATTTATTTTTGGCCATAGCTTAGTTGTTAACCCGTTCCGAAATTGACGAACAACCTAATAAAGGAAATATATTTACAACGTCTATCTGGCTTAAATAATATGTTTGACTATATTCTTGATGCAGAAACTGGCGTTCTCATACCAGAACCAATTCCACTAACATCTTCGTCAATAATTCCGAAGGGACATTTAGATATAACGTGATGCTACCTTGATGTAGAGACAAGGTTATTTTTATTTTTAACTTTTTGAGTAAAAACCTCAAATTGCAATATTTAGGTAATTAAATGAAGACAATATTAGCGAAACTCAACCGAAAATCTGAGACAGAAAAATCAGAAAAAGATGTTGGCACCTCTGGGACTCGAACCCAGGACATTCTGCTTTCATGGCAACAACTCTACCAACTGAGCAAAGGTGTCTATATCCAATTCGGTCACTTTTAACTGTATCATACTTCGATTAAGAACTACCAACAATATCTTCATTTTCTTAACGCACATATTCTTGGCTGCTATATTTATGTATGATTGCAAGATTCAAAACGGAACTATATGCCATCTAGATAGTGCTGCATAAATTTTGATTTATTTTATTTCTAATATGCGACATCAATTACTTTTCTGCAAGTCTAGGATGAATATTTGTTTTATTTTTAACTTTATGAGTAAAACCTCCAATTGTATTATATTAAATTAAATGAAGACAAATTTAGCGAAACTCAACCGAAAATCTGAAACAGAAAAATCAGAAAAAGATATTTGCACCTCTGGGACTCGAACCCAGGACATTCTGCTTTCATGGCAACAACTCTACCAACTGAGCAAAGGTGTCTATATCCAATTCGGTCACTTTTAACTGTATCATACTTCGACTAAGAACTACCAACAATATCTTCATTTTCTTAACGCACATATTCTTGGCTGCTATATTTATGTATGATTGCAAGATTCAAAACGGAACTATATGCCATCTAGATAGTGCTGCATAAATTTTGATTTATTTTATTTCTAATATGCGACATCAATTACTTTTCTGCAAGTCTAGGATGAATATTTGTTTTATTTTTAACTTTATGAGTAAAACCTCCAATTGTATTATATTAAATTAAATGAAGACAAATTTAGCGAAACTCAACCGAAAATCTGAAAAAGAAAAATCAGAAAAAGATATTTGCACCTCTGGGACTCGAACCCAGGACATTCTGCTTTCATAGCAACAGCTCTACCAACTGAGCCAAGGTGTCTAAATCCAATTCGGTCACTTTTAATTGAATCATACTTCGACTAAGAACTACCAATATTATATTCATTTTCTCAACGCACAAATTATTGGCTGCCATATTTATATATGATTGCAAGATTAAAACCCGATCTAAATGCTATCTAGATATCGTCTGGATAAATTTTTATCTATTTAATTTTTAATATGCGACATCTATTCACTTGTCTGCATCGGATAGTAAATCCACAAACTGCCGGTGATTAAAGCATCAAAATAAAATGGCGAAAACAAGCAGCCTACTAAATGAAAAAAAAAAACAACAAAATGTAAATATTGAGACTTCCTAAACGCAGACTGTAGAGATACAATGGCTTATCCATGGTATTATAGGACTAACATTTTGATTTTATCTGTAATTTGGGATTTTTCATTCCGCTTCCGTCCTTCTACATGTTTTCAGGAACAATTTGTTTTAACAATCTTCCTCAATTCCTAATAGGTACCAAGAGCTATAAAGTGATTTGTTAGTTATAATTATTGCGACCTTTGAATTTCAATCTTAGGGTATTGAGATACAAATACCTACAAAAAATAAAACATTAATAATAGTTTTCTCAATCATTTCATAAACGATTTCGTAAAGACTGATGACGAGATTCTGAGAAGAACTTTGGTGTGCTGTGGATGAGAAAAAGTTGCGAAGCCCTGCTCTCTATGTCTCCAAGCAGCAGAATATATTATGTGTACTACTGCACCGCCCACCATTAAATGTTGCTTTTACTTTCCAAAATACACTCATTAAAGAATATATTATACATTAATATTAAATATTTTCAGAATTAAACAACATATATGTTCACAATTATGTCCTCTGCGTGCGAACTCTATCTAAATTTCTTTAAATAGACAATAAACAGTGTTAATTTCAAGCGACCTCACAGGTAAGTATGGTCCTGTATTAATTCATTTTTAGGCAGCATCGCGTTCATTGGTCAAAATATTGTACATATATTTTCGTATCGGTGATCAATGAACCGGTGTACGCAATTTTTAGCCATAAGTTGTTTTTAATTGTTTGTCTAGCTTGTAGTCTTTCTAGATTTTAGGCATGTATAGTAAGTTTGTACAGCGCCCTTGAGGGGATTTTTCACAAAAACGGCGCTATATAAATCGTCCAAATATTATTATTATTAAATTAAACTGATTTTATTTTTAACTGTCATTTTCATACTAACATTTAAAAAAAGCTAGATAACAACCAGTCTGTAAATTCATTTCTGGCATTTCACACCTGGTGAGATGGTCAATACTTCATTACTGTAATCAAAGGTAATATTAAAATTATGATATAAATAAATGAACGCTGATTATATCTGGTTCTAACTTATCATTGGATGCAGTACGTATGATCGTATATGTACCAAATTAGTTTTCCAGAACTAATATATAACACAAAGTTCATTGGCGTACGGTCTATAGTTTCACTAAAGAAAATCAACACTTCTACTATAAAAGAAGTCAGATAAACTTATGATTATTTTCTAATAATAACAAGTCTCAACTGCTAGAAACCGTCTGGTGCGCGTGAGACTATGGCAGACCCCGATTGCTTTTTGTTGTGAGGCAGAAGGTTTCGGGGAAGGGAAAGATAAAATGGGAAGAGAAAAGTGGGTTAATAAATTGTGAAATGACACAAACCAGCCTTACCCATTGATCACGGAGGCAGTCAAAATACTAATTTATTATTAACATTTTGTTATATTACTGTCATCACCTACATCACAACCGTTTACAATAGTTTAATGGTTGTTTATCAGTTGTGTAAAATTTAAATTGTTCTCTCAAATCCAAATTCCACACCATGAATTTTAAGAGGATTTTTTCTTGAAAAATTAAAAATTAATTAAATGCTGCATAGAAATTTACAGAAATGTTAGGTATTCTAAAAGATCTGTTCTATGTTATTTTATAATAAAAATTCATAATTATAGGTGTAAAAAAAACAGAAGAAAAAAAAACGATTATCTTTTAGCTCTCCTGAACAGTTAATTAACTGTTTGTCCTTTACAGCATTTCAAATATCCATGCTCGATGTAATAACAAATATTAACATATATATAAACGACCTTTGTATAAACGATAAACAGAATCAAGATAATAATCGTTTAAAAAATGTTCCTAATCGTTGCAAATCATATGTATATGTAGGATGTAGGTGTATAATATACATAAATGAGTTCGAACATAAATACGGAAAGTCAACAACATGTTTGAAAGTGTTTTTTTATCTAACAATCTTTAGATTCGTTGATAAAAAGAATAATAAATCATTTAGTTTATTTCATTGATATAACCATAGGCAAATCTCACAAAGATTAAAAGATAAATACTATTTTAGGTTGATTGACAATCTGTACCTATGTCTATAAATATTTATTATTTGTTATCAGTTTTCCTTAACAGCTATAAACTATAAAGATTGGGGAGAAAATTCTAATAGGTCTTAAATATTACATACTAGCTGACCCATCCACGCATTGCTGCGTCTAAAGAAACACAACGCCATCTACTGGATGGTAACCCAACATTTTAACTCAAACCACCATCTGTTAATTTGTATAAAAATCTAATCGATCGGTCGCTCCATTTATATTATTATAGTGAGTTCACGGTATGCGATGCTAAGCCACTAAATAAATAAATTATTTCTCCCTGTTTGTCCATTCCCATTCGTCCCGCTCCCCTTCCTTCTCGCCTTCCTCTCCCGCGCCTCTCTTCCTTGGCGTTCCCATTCCCCTCCACTTTCCTCGCGAGTTCCACTCCCACCCAACCCCCCTCCGGAGTTCCCCTTCCCCCACCTGAGTTCCCCTCTCCCCTTCCAGGTTCCCCTCCACCTTCCCGCATTCCATTCATTTAGTCTCGGTACGTTCAGTTTTCTAGCAGCTCGCGTGCCACCTATTGGAATTTTTCATACGAATTTCATAATGCCAGAGCTCACCAGTATATATAGAAACCTTCGCGGGCATACACACATCAAATCCCCAAAGTTTTAACGAAATAGGTAAAGTAGTTCGGAAGTTATGCGTGTACGTAAGTTAGGCGATTCAATTTTTATATATATATATTTAGATAGATAGATAGATTTGCGTGTAAATTGTGGTGTTTTGTAAGTTGTGGTGTTCCGTAAATTGTGGTGTTCTGTTAATTGTGGCGTTTTATAAATTGTGGTGTTCTGCATATTTTGGTCTCTGTAAATTTTGGTGTTTTGTAAATTGTGGTATTCTGTATATTTTGGTGTTCTGTAAATTGTGGCGTTTTGTAAATTGTGGTGTTCTGTTAATTCCTCTTTTCTTTATTTCTTTCTTTCTTCTGGTTCCTCCACCCCTCGCAGACCTGCATTGCATGGAGAGCTGCGGACATCGGTGTACCGGACGCCAGAGATGTTTATTATCGTGTCATATTTACAATGAATATTCGATTGGACTTAACGTTCGTTCTAAAAGATGCTCTCTACTAATCTGCAGTAGGTCACCGTTCGGAAATTAAACCCAAACGTCCGGCATTTACCTCTATCATGCAATAATAATGACATCTGTTGAGAGATGTTAAAACTAAATTCCCCAACGACATCTGAAGAGAGACTTTGAAACTAAATATACTAGGGATGTTCAGAAAATAAGTGTACTGTGACCATAACGGGCTGTGGTTTTGTTTTTGTTTTTTGGGGGTTGGCAGTACTGAGTGGTAGAAGGAGGTCTCCTGACCAGAATGAGCATTGCAGTAACGTGGTAGTATGTAAACTGACTTTGTAGTGTCCAGTTGCGTGAAAGATGTCGGCAAAAGTGCTGTGATCTGCTTTTTACTCAAGGAAGGAATAACACCTACAAGAAAAAAAGTGAGGATTTCTAACCTATAAAATGACTGGAGATGAAAGTGAGTGACTCATTACATGCCTGGGAAAAAAACAGTCGTCAAAGTGGCATTACACCAATTCCCCATCTGTCAAAAAATTGAAAACCACAATTTCGGGCGAAAAAATCATGGCCTTAGTGTTTTGGGACCGAAAATGCATTATTTTGGTCGAATTTCAGCCACAGGTTGAGACCATCAATGCACAACAATATTTTGTACCCTGAAAAAACACAAAAAGAGCATTCGAAACAAGAGGACGGGAATGCTGACTAGAGTAGTGCGCTTTTATTCAAGAAAACGTCCGTCCTCACACAGCCTTAGCCACCAATACGATCATGGACTCATTTGATTGGGATGTTTTAAACCACTCCCCGTAATCCCCTGACTTGGCGTCTTCAGATTATCATCGCTTCACCTCATTTAAGGCATATATGGATGAAATTAAATTTTAAGCCGACGAGCAGGTGCAGAAAGTGGTTCTAAGGTGGGGGAAGGAGCTGGCGAGAGAATTCTTCGAGGAGGGTATAAAGAAACTTGTGCCACGTCTCACCACATGCATTGAACGGGATGTCGATTATTCGGAAAAATAGTCAACAAGTGCATCAACAATATCCTGTTTTTTTTAAAATACACTTTATTACAAAAATAAATAAAAAATATCCTTACGGTGGAATTATAAATGTAACGTTTTTCGGTCAATCTATTTCGATTTTCTAAGTACATATTTTTTTAATGCGTGATAATGAAAAAAAATCATGTGTGCAGTTCACACGCCGTAGAAGGGAAACCTTCAGAAAACTAAACTTCGAGAAAATGAGACGAATGTAGAGTATCAGGAGTATGATTATTGTAGGGTTTATTTATTGTAATATTGTTACAAAATTTAAAAATGATTTTACATTTTATTCTACGAAGCACCGCACTATCTCATTCTCTCCCAGGCTAAATCATATAGATGTATGTGTTTGTCTCTTTTTAGTGTCACTCGTTTCCGTTTCATCGATTTTTAAATCACAACGGTGCTAAAAGAAGTTTTCTCTTTAAAAAATAAATAGAAGTTTATTTATTTTTTTTTATTTTTTTTTTTATTGAGTAAATTTTTAACAATAAGTTTATTTCATTCTAATATTACATATTTTATATACTCTCCTAATAAAGCAAGTGCTTGTGTTTAGGAGAGGACAACTTGATAATAACTTTTTTTTTTCTAATCCTTATAACAAACTTAAGAACTTAACTTATGAATAGATTTAGACTTAATAACATATTTTTTAAAGATTATAAGGGTAATTAAACAAAATATATATATAGGATGTACATAAAACCTTTGGAATAACAAACAGTCAAAAGCATATCTTATAAAAATAAAACACAAACACTTTGTATTTAACCACGAATTTATTATTGCATATATCGACCGGTTTCACTTCGACCAAGCTTCTTCAGGATATAAATAATAACTAAATGCTAAGACAGAGTTATGGCTAATATATAAGAGTGACAGAGGGAGAAAGAACAAAATTAGAGGGAGACAAAGTATTTGACATAGGTAACGTGGATAATCAAGCAGTGGGAGGGAGACAACAATACAATAATCAATTACTGGGAGGGAAACATCAATACACATCATAATCACAAGTAAATTAACAAACAACAGTTAACTGTAATCTATGAGATATTAAAAAGTTTGTTGTATTTTACATTAACTAAAGGACAATATTTCGATATATGATAATATTAATAATGAATCACGCTACAACACATAAATAATATCATGGGTTAGGATGGATTGCGGGAAATAAGTTAAAAATAGGACTATAGGGTGTATTTTTTTGATTTGATAAGTTAATTTGATTATTGAGTAAGTATTCTGACATATTTGTATTTAAAGATTTCCTAATTTCTAAATCTTCTAAGTTATCTAGTTTTATACCTATACTATTTTTATGTAAGATGCGAGTTCCTGAAATTTTATTAAATGTGTGATCTGTTGAGATCAAGTGGTTTGCGAGCTCAGAGAAACCTTTTCCATTTAAGCAGCGTAAATGTTCTTTTACTCTAATGTTGACATTACGTGCTGTTTTGCCAATATAGAACGCAGGACAATCACTGCAGCTAAGTTTATAAATACCGGAGAAGCTTAACTTATCTTCTTTGTCCTTAGTATTAATTAACAATTTGGCGAGGTTATTATTTGTGTAGAAAGCCGGTTTTATATCGAAAGGAAGGTTCTTAACACTTAGGTTAGAAAAGTTATTTATAAATAAAATCCTACGCCAATGGTAATTTAGTGTATCGTTATTGTTATCCGTGGTGCTTTTATACAGGAATTTATTTGTAGCTATTTGTTTTAGTTTTTTATTAAGTATTTTATTAACTAAATCCGGATCATAGCCATTGTTTATCGCTATTTGCTGAATAAGAGATAATTCTTTTGAAAAATTACTGTCAGTCAATGGCACAGAAACTAATCTGTGAACCATTGAATAAAAAGCCGAGTGTTTGTGGGAGATTGGATGATTGGATGTGTTGTGGATGGTTATGTCTGTGTATGTTGGTTTGCGGTATATGTTGAAATCAAGTCTATTATTTAACAAAGTGATTGTAAGGTCCAGAAAATTTAAAGAAGCATTAATACCTACCTATTTCTAAGGTGAATTGTATTTGAGTGTGAAATGAATTTAAAAGCTGGAGGAAGGAATTTAATTGTCGATCCGTACCTGACCAAATGCAAAGCACATCGTCTACGTATCTTTTCCACACTAGCACGTTTTTGAGGAGAGGGGATTTGCAAGAAAAAATGTTATTTTCTAGGTTATCCATAAATATAAATTTTACTTTATTATATGAGACAATTAAAATACAAAGTGTTTGTGTTTTATTTTTATAATTTAATGTCTAACCACAAAGTAATTGCTTCCTATGAAAAAAAAAAGCATATCTAATAAAAGTTAAAATTATATGGTGGGACTACCAAAATATGATTTAATTTTTTTTTTATATTTGTCGTAATTTTTTTCTGTTCGCATATCGGCGGGTAATTGATTAAATAATTTTATTCCTTTATAAACATAGTGATTCTGTGCTGTTGTGGTTCGTATGGGTGGTATAGGTTTATTTCTATTCTTCAACATACATACATATTACAGATAATTACATTGGTATACATAGATTTTAAGTTAAGTAATAAGGAAAAAAAAAATAATAAAATGTTACTGATCCGTAACTGTAAATAGGTAAGTACCTAGTAGTATTTTGTGAACACCTCACTAGGCGAACCTGTGCTGAGGTGTTCCCATGTTTTGGAATAATTGCAATTCTGACGACAAAAGTAGAAACACCGAATCCTCCTTGATATTGTCAAGGAGGAGACTGTGGGTCGACCCATGGCGGCAGTATTGTATTCATAAAATAAAAGATTAGTTGCAGTTAGGATCTATATATACATGTATGTATAGATCCTAACTACACAGCATCTAGTTTATGTACAAGACAGATAATAGTTTTGATAAATAGGTAGGTATATTATTCTAGGGACCACACGCCAATTGAATGAATAATATTGTGATTTTGATGTTTTGTCTTAAAATAAAGTTATAATTGCCTACTATTTCTTTTTAATATTTGTTTTTGGTTATGTTTGGTTAGGTGTTATGATTTTTTGAGTAAATTGAATACCTTGTTGTTTGATCCAATCTTTGATGTGTTTTTTGTGAAGAATTGTATATGGATTTGTAGTTAGTAGTTGTTTCAGTGTGGTGGGCATGAGGTTATGTAGTTTGATTGCGTAATACTTGAAGTGTCTTTGCCCGTGTGAGGTATGAGTTATCGGTATGTTAAGTTTTTTTTGTGTAGAGGCCCTGGTTTTAATTGCTAATTGAGGTTGCAATTGAATGTGAAGTTTATGTTGGAAGAAGTATAATAGTACAACTTTGGCGTAGAGTTGTCTTATTGTCATGACGTCTAGTGTTTCGTAAATTACATTTGAGCATGTGTAGCGAGGAACTTGGAGGATTAATTTAATTGTTGCCTTTTGAATTTTTTCTAATGGATCTTTTTTTTTTTTTTTTATTTTATTTATTTATTGTTTGAAAATATTACATAATACAATATAGTGAACTTAAAATGTCCAACTAGGCAATTGCCCGTTTTAGGACATTCCAGTATGATAATGTTTTTACATGTAAATTATAGTAAATTATAGTGTTGACTATTCTGTTGGTAAAATAATACATATGTATATTCATATTCTAGAATACTTTCAGTTATACCACGACATTTTTTACTATTGTTTAGCTGACATAATAAACTAAAGAAATATTAATAGATAAAACAAGAAAAATGAATTTGAAAATGAAAATGAATGAAGAAATTCTGTTGGTAAAATAATACATATATGTATATATTCATAATCTAGTATACTTTCAGTTATATCATGACATTTTTTTGCTATTGTTTAGCTGACATAATAAACTAAAGAGATGTTAATAGATAAAACAAGAAAATGAAAAATAAAAATGAAGGTAAAGAAGGAACTTTTCCTTTAAGGAAAAATATCACGAAGAATTGAGCAATTTTCGAAGTTACTTTATGTAAAAATACAGTTACTTTAATGCTAATATAATACCAATATAAATTAAAATATAAGGAAAAACAATAATTACAATTCAATTACTGTTGTTTAGCATATTCTCGCATTCAGCTCTCCCCAAGACCAGAAGCCAATTAGTAACCTGCATACGCAGAATATTAGTACTCATTGCCTTCCATGCATCAGGTATGAGATTGAGCAATTTAGGGCCTAGGTATGAGAATTGTCTCTGTGCTAAAGATGAGGAGGTGGTGGGCGGAACTATTGGGTTTTTTTTTGCATGTCTTGTATTATGACAGTGGTTTACGGAAGCGTAGTGGTGCCTCTGTTTTTGAGTGTGTAATATGATTTTCCTTATGTATAATTGTCTTACATCAAGAACACGAAACTCTGCGAACAATGAATCGCTGGGGTACCTGAAAGGTTTTTTCAGTATGACTCTTATAAGCGATTTCTGGGATTTAGCTAAGGGATCGAGTATAGTTTTAGCACAACCGCCCCAACCTAAGGAAGCATAGTCTAATATGGAATTACACATTGCAAAGTAAATTCGTTTCAAATCATTTACGCATAGAATATTTCTTATTGCTATGAACAGATGTGTAAGTTTCCTGACCTTTGTGGAAGTTAAGGCTATATATTTGTCCCATCTCAGAAATTTATCAATGATAATTCCTAGGTATCTTATATTGTCCACACATTCTAAGGTATTGCATTTACATGTAATAATGTCGTTGCAATGGTGTATTCTAATGTTAAGGATTTCTTGTGGTTGACCCGCTTGAGTTGAACTGAAGCAGATGAATTTCGTTTTATCCGAGTTTAGAGTGAGGAGATTACTATCTAGCCACTGTTTAACTTTGTTTATGCCGAATTCAGCTTTACTGCAAGACTCATTCCAGGTTTTGCCTTCAAATAAAAGTACTGTATCGTCAGCAAATGTAATTATGTGGTCTGCAAAGGAAGTATTACATAAGTCATTTATATAAACATTAAACAGTATGGGACCTAGAGTACTTCCTTGCGGTACGCCATATTTAATATTGGCTGGATCACTTAGAGTACCGTTAATATCCACTCTTTGGCTCCTGTTTTCTAGGTAACTAACCAACCACTTGAAAATTTGACCCTGTATCCCAATTCGCTGTAGTTTATTCAGCAGAATTTTGTGCGAGATAGTGTCAAATGCTTTAGCTAGATCTAAAAAAAGTGCAATGCATTTACTACCTTTATCTAGGTTATTGGAGATGATTTTTGTCAAATTAGCGATGGCGTTTTCAGTGCTTAAACCTTTGCGAAAGCCGAATTGTCTACTAGAAAGGATGTTGTTATTTTCTAGATAATGGGTGAGACGGTTCTTTACAATTTTCTCCAAAATTTTTGAGACCGAGTTGAGCAGAGAAACCGGCCGGTAGTTATGTATCAGTGATTTGTCCCCACTTTTATGCAGTAAAATGACGATTGACTGCTTTAAATGGTTAGGGAATTTCCCTGATTTAAAGCTTAGATTCGCAATGAACGCAATCGGTAATGCTATGTATACTTTAATGATTTTTAGAAGATTCGATGAAATCTTATCGGGACCACATGCTTTTGATGACTTAAGGTCGTCAATTATCTTCATGACTTCGTTAAATGACGTTGTGATTGAGTCTATTTTGTGACCGATATTAGGGATAGTTAAATTGGCGAGAGCGGTTTCTGATTTCTTACACTTATCGAGAATTTTTTTCGCAAGTGTGTCTCCCACAGATGAAAAGTAACAGTTTGCAAAGTTTGCCATATCTTTGGGAACTTCAGAGTTTGATGTGTTAATGTATAGCGATTTAATTTCTGAAGATTTGTTGATTTTGGATTTGGTTATGTTGCGAAAGGTATCCCAAAAACGTTTTGGATTGCAGTTGTTTTCGTAAATGAGTTTCTTATAATAATTTTCTTTCGCCGATGTAATTAATTTCTTACACAAATTCCTATACTTTTTATAATAACATTGTAATACCAAATTCTCAGGATATGTTTTTGCCTTTTCATGAAGATGATTTCTTCTGTGAATCGATTTAACTAGACCCAGGGTGATCCATGGTGTGAATTTAGTTTGTTTATTAGATATGGTTATATTACTTGTGTGTTTTAATATGTACTCGTGTAGTTTGGTAATAAATTCTTTCATTGCTAAGTCAGTGTCTGATTGATCTAGAACATTTAGCCAGTTTTCTGCGCTCAAGTCCTCAATTAAATTATTGAAATTAGTTTTAGCAACGTATTTAATTTTCGAAGAAATGGGAGGCTTGTTTTTAAGACAAAGAGATGTTGTATAGTGGTCTGAAATAGTTGAGTGTATAACATAAGTGTCAATAAAGTTAATATTTTTCCCATTGATGTGATCAAGACAGGATTTATTCGAGCCCTGTTCACGGGTAAAGCTGTTAATAGTCTGTGTGAAACCATTTTCCGCAAGTAGACATAGATAATCGATTGATTGACGGTGGTAATCAGGGATAGTATTAATGTTTAAATCTCCCATAATAATTTGCTGTTCAAATTTTTTAGCATTGTTTAAAATTGATTGCAATGAAAACAGGAAGGGGTCAATATTGATGAAGGAAGGAGATCTGTAAATGGCAAATATGCATATGTTATTATTCAATACTATTTTCATACAGTTTGATTGTGCTAAAGGAATTTCCTCTACATGAGCTTTAATTCCGTCCTTGATGTAGATAACAATTCCACTAGATTTGTTGAGGTTGGTTGTGGTGTGATATTCAGTGTAATCGTGGATTGATTTTACGGTGTAGTATTTGTTTAACCAGCATTCAGTTAATATTATAACATCAAAAGAGGAATTAAATAGATCAAGAAAAATTGTAAAGTCGTCGAGATTCGATATGCTTCTAATATTCTGGTGTATGATTTTTAGGCTATATGAGTCCCAGTTATAGTTGTTTAAATTCTCCAGATCTCGAATTATATTCATATTAACGCTAATACCAGAATCATTGCAATTATCCGAAGGTAACTGAAACATAATTATGTTTAAATTTATTATGATGTGTAGTGGTTAACCCGTAGTTCTTGTGCGAAAAGTCAGCAAACAAATAGTAAAAATAGAAAGTGTAAATTACGGTGTTGTTCATCAGTATTTTATTAATATATTGTATAGGAGATTGTGAGTTCTGATAGTATGATGCGTATTTTTCTTCGAGATGAAGATTGATTCCGCTACGAGCACATAGAAGAGAAAAATATGAGAAAAGTGAATTATTATAGATATAAAAGATGTTATAAAAGATGATGTTGTTGGTATGTTTCGTAAAGAAGCACTCTAAGCAGGTGATGATTATGTAAGTATCTGTCATGAAGGCTGTAAATTCAGTAAATATAAAAACAATAAAATCAATAAAATGGCCAGATGCATAGTATGTGCTGTTCTTGTAGAGAAGTTGATGCGAAAAAAATGCCAAAAAACAATAATTGAATACCATGACATGCGAAAAATGCAAAAGTAGAACCAATACTAGGACATATTTATGTAAATTAAGATTTTTTCCAGATTTATATAGATTTGCTGGGAACATCATCTTACAAATACTATCGCTGCTTGTGATAAGTTCATATGAGTTTGATTGAAGAACGAAAAATACATTATTATGCGTATAAAAAAGAATGTTTGAGGTGTTGGCATGCCTCATAAAACAACAACAAAGAACAATCAATACAATTAATACCAATAATAGAGAGAGTGCATTATTATGAGATAATGAGAGTACATTATATAACGTGAATGATAATGTTGATACATAGTATTCCAACTTAAAATATATTTTAACAGTAAAGTGCATAATAAAGTGTATAATGCTTCTGCTTGTAATTGATAGGTGTGATAAAAAACAATAATTAAATACAGTAACATGTGAAAAATGCAAAAGTATGATTAAAAATGTGCGTGGGCATTTGTAACGGGATTTTTTCCCAGATATATTGTTAGGTTCCCCGATGTTGGCTACCAAACCAACACCAGCTCTGGGGCCAAAGGGGGCCCCCAACATGTCCCAGGCTAGCTCTCAGCGGGAACAATGGTACTCTCTATTCAAGGGGTGAGTCGCTCAAAGCTATGGAATTTCTCTCTACCTTCCGGCGTCCAACGGGATACACACTGGTCAACAATCCTCCTGCCGTAGCAGAATAATAACAAAGTTAAATCTTTAGGACATGTATTGTAAACTCAAACACAGTACATAGGTTTCTACAGTACAATTCAATACAAGAAATGCAAATTACACAAACCTAGCTAAAGTGTTTAACTCTCATTATCTCTCTCTGAAACGAAACTCTCCGAGTGGTGATTTTCGCGGGGCCCTACATTTCACTGATTACGGACACATTCAAAAGAGGAAATCAAGATACAGCTTACATGTGGATTCGTAGGATTCTCGCCTCATGTGGAAGTTCAATCAGGGCACTTTCTTAGTCTGAACAGACCGAACTTATTACAGCTCGGCGAAGCCGGCTCTAAACCCGTGGTTATTTCAATAATACATCGCGGGCTACATTGAATTTGGTCCGCTCGCCCGAAAGCGGGCCGCGTACGTGTGCTTGCCAAAGCGCTCGAATCTCGTCTGTGGGAGTGGCGGTGGAATGGGCCAGTGGCCGGGCAAGGGGGAGGGAAGCGGGAAGCAGGAAACAGGGGGGGAGAGGGGAGTTGTTGTGTGGCTTGTCTCGCGTTCTGGAATCTACTCGCTACAGGGGCGTATCGTAACACTTCCCCCCGCGCTTGGAAAAAAGCGACGTGGCAATGGAGCTGTAGGAAAAAAAAATCCTCTTAAGCTTCCATCGGGGTTTTTGAGAGATTCGTTGCTTGAGAGATGCCTAGCTAGAACATGCAATTTATGTTATAGTTTAGGTCACAATGTTTGTAGGGAATGGGTGAGGGGTACATACAATGTTTGGAAAAGAACAGTTTTGGTAAAAGTATATGGTGTAAAACAACATACAAGGTTATGCAATTGAAAGATGACAATACATGGTTATGCAATTGAAAAATAACAATACATGGTTATGCAATTGAAAAATAACAATACATGGTTATGCAATTGAAAAATAACAATACATGGTTATGCAATTGAAAAATAACAATTCATATTTGTACAATAGAAGAACAAAAAGCAAAAACAAAAATGCCTGTGTGATTCTAAGGTTTTATTGGTCTGGGAGCTAAGTTTGCGAAGCGTGGATTTGTTTGGTTTCGGAGAATTTCTAAGAGGAGGACGTGGTTTCACAGATTCTAAGGATTACATTTTCACTGTAATCAGACCCCTTTGAGATAGCACTCAGAAGTACACTTGGGCCTTAGAAAACACTAGGTTTTGTCGAAGACGTCGAAGTTCACGAAGTGGAGACTGTGGTTGCTGTGCCGCGACTATGGTTACAGAGGTCATTGAAAAGGAGAATCCAGTGTCTGCAGACATGCCAGTACGAATCCTAAGTGTTATTAAGGTAAACACGGATCGTATATAATGGTTATTGAAGCATAATGTAGCTCAACATAACTTGTATTGGTACGCATTCAGCGAATACTGGAGGTCAAGGTAATGATGGTTTACACATGACGATATATGCGTCACTGCATGACAGCGCAAGAGACGACATGGTTGGCATTGATAGCAAGAGTAAGAACAAACCTAGGAGCTGGCGTGCCCAAAAGGTGGTTCAGAGTATCATAATGTATAGTGGGACAACTCAACTTGCTGTGGCACGACAAAACAACATACATATGAGCGGTATGGTCTGTGCTTTCAGGAACAAATGCGTAGAAAAATGGCAGCAGGAGGGACCTAGTAACCACAGCGCGTGCTGTCAGGAAGTGAAGCTCAGCTTGGCTGTTGGTGATGACATCCGCCTGGGCTTCTTTTTAATCCGGGAGAAATTATTATTAGAGCAAAATTCTTGAAGTTTACCTGCCTAGGGACCAATGAAGAAAAGGTTTGGAGAGAAACAAAATGTGTCCAGATAATAAGTTTTAACCACCGACCCAGAGAGTGACGAAGAGAGAGTTTTCTAACTAAATTGTGATTACAAGAACATTTTCCTTTACCAGGATGACTTGGCGTTTGCCGAGTGACAGTATGTCTTGGTTAAAATTGCCTTCCATGGCCTATGTTAACATAAAGGTGGTAACATTTTTTTGTAGAATTTTAAAAAACAAGACAAAGAAGTCGTGAATGAGTCACGGTAAAAGCAGAGAAACCAATTCATGAATAAAGGTTGTCAAAAGGAGACAGACGGTACGCCAAGTGCGTATCGTACATATCCAACATTCATGAATGTGTTTCGTAAAATTGAGAAAAGAGAACAAAAGCTGAGACATATGCAGAGAGTGAGGGAGAAAGCCTGCTGATAATTGGTCAATTTACCGATTCGCACTCCCAGTGAGGGCGAATTATGGTCAACAACAGATTTTCCTCTTCATAACATATACCTGAGAACATGATGGTGAGGAGAAAGGAAAGGAAAAGGAAAGGAGTTGAGCGACGAAACTTGCTAGAGACTGGACTAATTTCCACTTCGAACTCCATGTGAGAATGAAACATGATCAACCAGCAGATTTCCTGACTCTTTACATTTGTCAAAAGGATGAGGAGAAATTTGAATACACATTATCAAAGAGACTAATCTTTTGCGTGTATTGGGCAAAAGATTAGGGGTCATTTTAAAAACTTCTGCATGATTGTGAGAAAAGACAGACCCTTGCTCCAATTTCACAAACCTGGGGGTTTTCTTATCCGTTCCCCAGACAACGAGTTGGGTGGTTTTGTGCTCAATCGATTAACTCCCACAGCACTATGCCCCATAGTTAGCAGTGAAGCTACAAACTAGTCCTTTTGGAATAGTAGATATTCCTGGGCTTCTTTCCTTTTTGCAAAGAAGTAAAAAAAACAGGAGGTCCACGGGCATTGGCGTTGAATGACAACAAAGGGTTGTGGACTACATTTCGTAGATCGCACACAAAAGGTTTGATATTATTTCGTTCGCACGACTCATGGTAAGTGTTTTAACGTCTCCACGTATAGTGTACAAAACATGTAAGTACATACAAGATAAAACTCAATTATAGACAGAAGTCAAGAGTTTATACAATGCCTCTTAAAGAAGATGGCAAGGCCGATATTATGTCGTTCGCACGAATCACGGTAAGTGTTTTAACGTCTCCACGTATAGTGTACAAAACATGTAAGTACATACAAGATAAAACTCAATTATAGACAGAAGTCAAGAGTTTATACAATGCCTCTTAAAGAAGATGGCAAGGCCGATATTATGTCGTTCGCACGAATCACGGTAAGTTTTTTAACGTCTCCACGTATAGTGTACAAAACATGTAAGTACATACAAGATAAAACTCAATTATAGACAGAAGTCAAGAGTTTATACAATGCCTCTTAAAGAAGATGGCAAGGCCGATATTATGTCGTTCGCACGAATCACGGTAAGTATTGTTATTACGTCTCCACGTCTCGTGTACAAGGTTGTACACAATTATACATACAAGCGGTACTCATGACAAATTAATGACACACGACCAAAATACAAAAGCGGTACTCATGACAAATTAATGACACACGACCAAAATACAAAAGCGGTACTCATGACAAATGAATGACACACGACCAAAATAGATTGTACAAAAAGGGTGGTACTCATGACAAATGAATGACACACGACCAAAACAGATTGTACAAAACGGTGCTCATGACAAATATGTCACACGACCAACTCAATAACATTTAGCTATGAGCAAAAGTGATTATGACGAACTTCTCGTATCGTGGCAGGTATTTTAAGGATCCCTCCTATGACGGTGGATGTTCTAAGGATCTCTCCTATGACGGTGGATGTTCTAAGGATCTCTCCTATAATGGTGGGTTACGTTTAAATACAACACAATAAACGTTAACGATGCTTGTTTTAACACATAATATGAAGATTTGTTAGATTAACTAACTCCGTAGCCCAAGAGCGTACGACAGAGAAGATAGACAATTTGATGTTACTTCATGTGTTACAAAGTACAAGGGTGATGGCAGAGTATAATTCTACTTACACCAAGTATTTAAAACAAAGACAGACCTATAATGGTTTTACATACTGTCTGTTGTGGCAGCCTACAGTGAGGAAGACCAAAGAAAAGGGACCAATTATGGTTTTACATACCCTTTGTGCAGTTACAAACATACCAGGTTATGTGCAATTTGGGTTGCAAATACTTGGTTAAATGAACACCTAAAAGTTGTGAATTCCAAAATCAGGATAACCATAAGGTTTTATTAACCTGTCTCGTAGGGTTGAAACGTGTCATACAAGACGTACGTAACGTAAAAGCAAAAAAAAAAACAAAATAACAAAAAGGTGACTTTGTTATAACAACCAAAGACCGGATGATTCGGTTTTACGTACTTTAGTTGAAACGAGCCAAATTGATTTATATACAGGGTTATAAAGACCAATCATTGGTTTTATAAATACGAGTTCCAAAATGGACGTGTCGATATCCAATTTGGGTACAAGAGCATGAATTTGGGTAGGACGCCATCAATTTTTAATTTAAGAAGAAAAATTGAAAAAAACTTATATACACGAGAGGCGACTATGTAAGTAACCACTGTTTGATTTTCATGCTAGAGATACCTCGGAAGGTTTTACAACTCATGATGAACAAAATAAAAGGGAAAAAATTGTAAAAAAAAATAGTTAACTGGTTCTGAGTCGGAATTTAACACTTTGGAATTTACAAAACCCGACTTCTAGAACGACACGCCGATGGGCAATTGTCAACTACTTTACATGAACAAAATAAACAGGTGAGAAAGTTCCTTTCCACATGACAAAAATGCAACAAAAAAATAGGAGAAAAATTACAAGATTACATGACAAGGCAGGGTATGACATGGCATGAACATTGCATAGTGTACGTGTTGAGACAATAAATGGGCTCGCGACTTCCCAAACATTGAAACTCGAAAAGTGTCTCCGTTCCAAAGTGATCAGTTTTAGAACAGGTGAAAAAAAATAAAGAAAAAAGAAAAAAAAATTGCCGTGAGGGAAAGAAAAACAGTGCAAAAACAACATTTGAAAGTACCTTCAATGAGAGTACGCATTAATTTACAAAATAATTTACAACCTGTTTCATTAATGAAACGATGGGCATGTGATTAATAATAATAATAATAATAATACTTGGCTGATTTATAAAGCGCCGTTTTTGTGAAAAATCACCTCAAGGGCGCTGTACATATAAGCATACAATAAAATAAAATTAATACGATAGACTTACAACTAAGATTCAAAATTATAACTAGGTACTTACATTTAAGACTTATATATTATGTACATAGCTAGTGACTTACGACTATGACTTATTATTACTGACTGAAAACTAGTGGCATACATATATATTTACAAATGTGACTTAAAATTAGAGATTTACAATTTAAATAGGTGTTTACATTTAACAATAAATATTTTTTAGTTTTGCGAGGTGTCTAATATTACCAAGTGATCAACAAAACTCTACCGATATAGGTACAGACAGAGAAGAAAGTTATTGCTGCAAGTCGAAGCAGTTTGATGATTTTATATATACTGTTAGCAATAATAAAACGCTAAGTTAATATTTATGATGAAATATATTGTCTCCACGTTAATTGACAATAACAACATTCAAGAATCAGCAAGATTATATTCCGTGTTCCGCCATTTGTAAATCCAGCCGTTGGCTCTCCGCAGGGGGGTAGGTCTTCTCCATTCCCGCCAGCCAGGAAGCGTTCCTTCTTTACCGACCGCAATAGCTGGTGTAGTTTCCTTGTTGGCCGCCAGAGGCGATAGCAGTACCTCTGGCGGCAGATGAGCGGCAATATTTAAATATGCAGCTAACACGGCCATACTGACCACTGCTTTGACCTCAAAGCAGGAAGCTAAAAGAAAAGAAAAAAATATTAGAGGGATTGAAACTTTTTCAACCCCACAATGGTACTGACAAACAGATTACCCTGCTCGCCCTTCCTGAACATTGCAGAAATTTGTTCATTTGGTCAATTCCTCATATTTTCATATGCGACCATCACTCTGTGAGTGCTGCCATTGGGTCTGGTACCCACCACGTCAAAACGATCCTTCGGCAAGACTTCTACCACCTTATAAGGCAAGCTCCGAAACCGACCTTTCAACTTTTGTACACGTCAAAACGATCGTTCGGCAAGACTTCTACCACCTTATAAGGCAAACTCCGAAACCGACCTTTCAACTTTCTGTACCCCGGATTTCCCCCAGAAATCCGTATTAAAACTGTATCGCCAACGCGATACGAAGGTTTAAATAACCGTTTTGCATTGAATTGTTTCATCTGCCGCCTTTGATCTGCATCAAAAAGCATGAATCGGTTCGAGTTGAACCGTTTCATCTACCGCCTTTGATATTTATCAAAAGAACCCTTGTCTCAGCACGCAAGACCATAAGGTCCTGCTACTCACCAACCTGTGAGTTTATGAATCGGTTCGAGATGAACCGTTTCATCTGCCGCCTTTGATATTCATCAAAAACCCGTGCCTCAGCACGTAAGACCATAAGGTCCTGCTACTCACCAACCTGTGAGTTTATGAATCGGTTCGAGATGAACCGTTTCATCTGCCGCCTTTGATATTCATCAAAAACCCGTGCCTCAGCACGTAAGACCATAAGGTCCTGCTACTCACCAACCTGTGAGTTTATGAATCGGTTCGAGATGAACCGTTTCATTTGCCGCTTTTGATATTCATCAAAAGCACCCGTGTTTCAGCACGTAAGACTATAAGGTCCTGCCACTCACCAACCTGTGAGTTTATGAATCGGTTCGAGATGTACCGTTCCATTTGCCGCTTTTGATATTCATCAAAAGCACCCGTGTCTCAGCACGTATGACCATAAGGTCCTGCCACTCACCAACCTGTGAGTTTATGAATCGGTTCGAGATGAACCGTTTCATCTGCCGCTTTTGATATTCATCAAAAGCACCCGTGGCACCCCAAAAAGGTACGCCATCGCCAAAATTGTCATGATGACAACTTTCATGCTTGTTTCTGCCTTTGCCTCTAATCGGCAGTTTTTTTCATGAAGCCATCCTGGAGAGCAATAACACGCAGCATTCCGTTCACGCTCTTCACGAAAGATCATAGTAAATTGATCTACCTGCTCAACGCAACAGCAAAAGACATCTCCATTTTCGAAAAACCCCGGGCTCACATATCACATCACCCAGTATCTCATTTTCCAACCAACATTTAAAATAGTTTTTCAAATATTTTGTGATAACATTCCTCTTCCATGGAAACCAGTATTTGTCCCGGACGGCAGCCAGTGTTTGATTAACACCTCGATGTCCAATCTCATCATGAATAATCCAAAGAACGCCACACTTGACATTTCTAGGTGTTCACCATTTAGAATATCTTCGAACCATTCAACATCGAATCATTTTGATTGTCTCCGAATCATTTCAAACCACTTTGAATCATTTCGATTAACTCCAAACCATTTCAAATAACTTCGAACCATAATACTAGGTTTTGACATAGATAGTCGGCATAATTGTAATTCAACATGATTACAACTTCTTTTCGCCACACATAAACGGGCTAATTTTCGCAAACATATTTCCTTTTAGTTATAGCAATAAGGCATCTGCGATGTCCATACTCAAAAGCAAATCACAATATTCATCCCTTTTTGTCAGCTAGACGGCTACCAAGATCAGATTTTATCATCGCCGCGTAAACTTTCAGCAACGTAATTTTGTAACATTTTGAAGTTCCGAAGATTTCACCAATTGCCATCAAAAGATCATATGATCATATCCATCTGCTATCTTCTGGCCCTGAAGTCAGCTTTCCTCAGATTACGCGCCCAGCACAATGCTGGCGACTTTATTTGACAGTCCTTTGTTGACTTTTTTGACAAATGTCTTCGATCATCAAATTAGGCTCACGATGATAAACACGAAAGGGAAAGGTCTTTTTGACAAACCCATTGAACCACAAATGAGTTTTCAAGCACCAAATTAAAATTTTCAATGCGTCCTTTCGGCGGAAACACGATCCACGCATTCCTCCGATATCGGGCATCAATGCATCTGTCATCACTGTAATTACGCGGCATTTTTACGTAAATTCACAACAAGAGTCCAAACATTTCACATATTTTCAGAAGTCCGATACACAGATTGTCATTTAAATCACCGGCATCAAACATAAACAAACTCGAGAGACGCCATGATGGACGCCGTTTGTATACAAAACACGAGTTTTTGTCAGGTGAACGAAACAAAAGCCAATTAACACTTGCTTTTACGAATCCCACTTCTGATGTTAGCAATAATAAAACGCTAAGTTAATATTTATGATGAAATATATTGTCTCCACGTTAATTGACAATAACAACATTCAAGAATCAGCAAGATTATATTCCGTGTTCCGCCATTTGTAAATCCAGCCGTTGGCTCTCCGCAGGGGGGTAGGTCTTCTCCATTCCCGCCAGCCAGGAAGCGTTCCTTCTTTACCGACCGCAATAGCTGGTGTAGTTTCCTTGTTGGCCGCCAGAGGCGATAGCAGTACCTCTGGCGGCAGATGAGCGGCAATATTTAAATATGCAGCTAACAATACATACATACATATTTTATTCTACACATTTTACAAAATATTTTATACCCTTTTTTAATATTAATATTGTTAGCGCCAGAAGAAGAAGGAAGTTCGTACATAATATTACAATATTTTATAACACGGTTTTGAAAATGATTTTAATGGGTTAACTGTATATAAAGGAAAGCATAGGTATCTTAAATGAATGAATGAATCTAATCGTCGATCTCAACCGTAATAAGATAATTCATCGCTCAACAACAGATTGGATAGAAATATTTGAATGGAAAAGCGAATTTATGGAAATGAGTGTTTAAATAGGTAAGTTTTAAGTTTGGATCTAAATTCTGTTTGGCTGGTTATGCATCTTAATTCCATAGGAAGTTTATTCCAAGCCTCAGGGCCGGATACTCCGAATGCACGATCACCAAAATTAGTGTTCGGATTTCGCTTAAGTTCTTTCAACCTTCCGATTGCAGATGAAGTCGCTGATCTAAGAGTTGACTGCTTTAGACCAATATTTTCCGGAATGCATAATTCAGAGATATAGGGTGGAGCCATTTCATTGAGAGCTTTAAACACCATCCAGCATAACTTGTATTGGATCCTTTCAGGACACTTCAGCCAGTGAAGATTTCGAAGGTGTTCCGAAATGTGCGAAAACTTGGGTACCCCAGTAATTAGCCGTGCTGCGGCGTTGAACACTGATTGTAGTTTATCAGTTTGGCATTTAGGAAGTTTTGCATAAATGCCATTACAATAATCAAGACGTGAAACTATGTATGAGTTCACAAGAAGCTTAGTTGCCTCCGTTGAGAGGTTCCTACGAACTGATTTAAGTTGTCTTAGATAGAAAAACCCAGTACTGACGGTCCTATTTACTTGACTTTTTAGCGAAAGGTCTGAATCCAGATAAACACCTAGAAGTTTGACGGTTGTTTTTGCAATTACGTCGCTACCGGAAATAGAAATTGGTGAGTTGTCTATTAAATGTTGGCGTCTATTCGTGGCTGCCCAGAGAAACTCGGTCTTTGTGGGATTTAACTTAAGTTTGTTCGAGGACATCCAAAGACTGATCGCTTCTAGACACTCAGTTGTGCGAATTTTAAGGCCGTTGATCTCATTTGGTGTGCAGTAAAAATATACTTGCTGATCGTCAGCAAAACAGTGAGATAATAGACCAAATGACTCGATAATTTTTGCGACATCATTTGTGAAGATAATGAAAAGAAGTGGACCCAAAACGGATCCCTGAGGTACCCCTGAAGAGAGTTTTGTGAAGTTGGACTGTTTGTTTCCAACTTTCACTGCTTGAGAGCGATTGACACAATACACGCCTGACGTAGTAAGACTTTGTAAGCTTACCAAAAAAATGTGATGATACACACTGGATTATTTTATATACAACACAAAATTACAAAAAGGAGAAAAGAAAGGTGACAATTGGCATTGTTGCACCTAATAGTGAGGTATTCTCACAATGGCCATAATGTATGGACGAACAGTAACATTAATGGGTAAAAAGGAGTTAATAATCCCAGACAAAACCGTGGCACAAACTTGAGGCCCGCATGTGAGATTAAACACATCTTGAACAAATCCTTGTTGAGACGAGGTTTGTTGTATTTCGCAGTATTTGATTCTGCTAAAAGAAACGTTGGTGTCATGTCGCTCCGTTTCCTCATAGTTTTTTCGGCGCATTGCCTCTTAATACGCTTGGCTTGCGGGCGGCGCCCAGCTACGAGTTTGCCAATCCTTGTGCACGGCTTTGCAGCCCGCGTGTCCCGCCCATGGCCGAGCACGCGGCCGATGTATTTATTGGGACCGGCACACGTTGTTATTTTGATTGTTGCTGCGGCTACGGTTGTCAGTGGGACATTTGTTGATGAAATCATCCTTGTTTTCAACGTCGCTTTCTGTGCGCGTTCCATAGTTGACTTTTTGTTGAACGACAGTGCATATGCCTTGTTATGAACCAGGGAGAGTCCTCTATCCCTTAAAGCAGCTTGTAAGTGGGCTTTGGATAAACTATGCACATTGGGAATGGTACCCAAGTTGGATGGTGTAATAGCTTGATTGTCCTCCATTGTGAGTTTCCTGGGTGGTGAGAAAAAAAATTGGCCAGGGGTTTCCTTTAGTGAGCGCAAAATTAATTTTTGTGAGGCACTTTTCACTTGGTAATCACTAGTTGGTACTTTCAAAATATGGTTACAGAGATTCCATATTACAATTTGGTATACATGACACCAGAATTTTGTCAAAGGAAGGAAGACAAGAAAAAAAATTTTGCGTGGAAAGACCTTAGTGGTAAAGGTTTTTGTATTTCACTGACCACTTTTGAGAAAACTGTGAAATTCACAAGTATTTATTTATTTTTGAAAAATTTTGCCAGGACTGACCTTTAGAAAAAGGGTTTTTTATTTTTCACAAATCACTTTTGCACTGAGAAAGGCACTAAAGTTCACAAAAGGCACTTTTCTGGCAAATAAGGACAAACTTCCGGATGAAAATACCTGAATATGGGATTCATTACGTCAACCACATTAAAATTATTTTATTTATTCATGGAACCAATCATTGGCTTTATTATTATTCCACTTTTCACTTATGTAAGGGAAAAAACACAATTCACTTTCACTTATGCTGAAAAAAAGCAGTACCTATAATGTAGAATGGGGAAAGAAAGTCATTATTTTGTCCATTTGGAGAAATATAAGTTGTACTAATTTGACAGACACAAGTGGGCCAATTGGTATATTGTGCAGAAACAACAAAAATACGTAGGTCCGAAATTTTTGATTAAGGAATTCGCAAAATAACTGTGGTTCCAGAATCAGATTTATAATAATGATTTCCGTTGCTATCCGGTTCAGTCATAAAAAGGCGGTTTGAATATAAACGCTGCCTAGCAACAGTTAATTATTCGTTCCGACGGGTTTTTTCCGTTGGGATTTTGGCGCGAGACAGTGTATTTGCGCGCGCACTCCAGAGAATAGGTGGCTATTTATCGCGTGAAACATCGGGCCGTTGAGATTGGCGCGAATGACTGTTGCTGCCCGCCCGCTGCTTTGTGACGCGTGCGCAGTCAGATTCGCGGTCAAAGGTTGGCGTTTCGGGTATCAAAAATGGCTGTCGTTTCAACTGCGATGCAATTCATACTTTCAATCAGATCTGTGTTATGGATCTAATTTACATATTGGTTTCTGTGGTTTATTCACAGGATTCACTGTACACTGGGTGTAGAATATCAAGGCATAATTAATGTTTACAAAACAGTTGCTATGCGGGGAGGGTTTCGACAAGTAATGTCCCACAAAGCGACCGGGATAGAAAAAAAATTCCAAGCCTCACGTTATAGCGCCAGTTGTTAGGTTCCTCGATGTTGGCTACCAAACCAACACCAGCTCTGGGGCCAAAGGGGGCCCCCAACATGTCCCAGGCTAGCTCTCAGCGGGAACAATGCGTCGGCCTACTGGCAAAGTCCACTAAGTCACGTTTTTTCATGAAATGACTTAAGTATGAGGTCTTATGTAAAAAATGGTCCTCTTTCGACTGGCATACTCCATTAAGTCGTATATTTAATCGTTTTCGATTTAGAAGTGTTTTTAAATTTACCATAAGTCATATATTCGATATTATTGACAAGCAAAACACATTAAGTCAAACATTATACTCTAAATGTCAATAATACATCAATTTAGACCGTTAAAACACAAGCAAAATCCACTAAGTCAGCTTTAAAACATTTAAAACACAAGCAAAATACACTAAGTCAGCTTAATATAATCTAAAAGGCATTTCACGGCATCAATTTTAACAATTTAGCAGGAATCTTAACAAGCAAAGTACACTAAGTCAGCTTTAAAATAATCTAAAAGGCATTTCACGGCATCAATTTTAACAATTTAGCAGTAATCTTAACAAGCAAAGTAAACTAAGTCATTATTGACTGGTAAAACCCACTAAGTCCGGCTCATTTTTTTGTAAATCTGTGATTAAAGGTTGCTGTTATTGCTTTTAACTAATATTTTGTATTAATAAGGTACTTAAGGGTTTATTCTAAATTATAAAATATTTAAAAATACATATTTTTGAGATATTCATCCACTAATAGCCTTTCCAAAATTGCCAAATATTGAAATGCGATTATCTCAGGATTGTGTTTTAGTGACTTAGTGGACTTTGCCAGTAGGCCGACGAATGGTACTCTCTATTCAAGGGGTGAGTCGCTCAAAGCTATGGAATTTCTCTCTACCTTCCGGCGTCCAACGGGATACACACTGGTCAACAATCCTCCTGCCGTAGCAGAATAATAACAAAGTTAAATCTTTAGGACATGTATTGTAAACTCAAACACAGTACATAGGTTTCTACAGTACAATTCAATACAAGAAATGCAAATTACACAAACCTAGCTAAAGTGTTTAACTCTCATTATCTCTCTCTGAAACGAAACTCTCCGAGTGGTGATTTTCGCGGGGCCCTACATTTCACTGATTACGGACACATTCAAAAGAGGAAATCAAGATACAGCTTACATGTGGATTCGTAGGATTCTCGCCTCATGTGGAAGTTCAATCAGGGCACTTTCTTAGTCTGAACAGACCGAACTTATTACAGCTCGGCGAAGCCGGCTCTAAACCCGTGGTTATTTCAATAATACATCGCGGGCTACATTGAATTTGGTCCGCTCGCCCGAAAGCGGGCCGCGTACGTGTGCTTGCCAAAGCGCTCGAATCTCGTCTGTGGGAGTGGCGGTGGAATGGGCCAGTGGCCGGGCAAGGGGGAGGGAAGCGGGAAGCAGGAAACAGGGGGGGAGAGGGGAGTTGTTGTGTGGCTTGTCTCGCGTTCTGGAATCTACTCGCTACAGGGGCGTATCGTAACAATATAAACAGTAGGTATACGTCTGTAGTATCCTAAAGTTAAATTAAATGTGCTAATCATGGATGTCGAAAACTGAATATAGAATATATTACCTTCAATATATAATATTCTGATGAGAATTATGAACTGCCTCTTAAATGCCCAAGAATTGAATGTAATACCGCACTTTAACGAGCGAATAATTAAATACAAGGTAGATGTACCACTCGCATTTCTGACTTGTATAAGTAAATCGAACAGAACCCAGTACATAATAATGCTGAAAAAATATGTAAATAAAACAGTAGTAATGGTTTTTGAGAAATAAAAAAACATTATTTTGACAGAGCTCGAGCATTTGAAGTTAATGTAAATTCTGTAAATACAAGTGAATATAATAATAGTTAACCAAAAAAAAAGATTATTACAGAAAATATGAGCATCATATAGTGAGTAAATAAGATATTAATACTCTGATTTTTATTTGTACAATATGGAAGAATAATATTTACACAGTAAACTGATATTATCTTAAAGAATACTAAAACAGCGTGATTTTTGTTGATTAGAGGAAGAGTATGGTTAGAATTTTTAATTGTAAGATTTGTAATTTTTATAATAATTTTGCTGTTACTAGAGAAAGCTACTAATGAAAGTAAGAATGAATTATTTTGATAAATATTAGTTATTATAATTAAACTTAGTGTGAGTGAATTGTAGATGGCGGTAATACTCAAATAAAAACTTGTACTGAATGTATTATTTATGTAGATATATAATTTGTTCTTAGAGAGAGTTAAAGAAACGTGAGTTACAGTCAAAGGAGGTAACGTATAATAAAAATAGTGAATACTGATATAAACAATTTTCACACTGATTTTGTTGCTACATGAAAGAACTACTAAAAAGAGTAAGAATGCATTATTTTGAATTGATACATTATTTTTAAAGACAAAGAAAAAACTCATATGAAAACTAGCGATGAAAATGATATTAACCGGATTATTTTCGTTTAGCAGTGCAGTAAATGTTGAGGTACTTTTTATCAACTGTCACAGTTGTTGGCGTTTTTCTCGATCAAGATCAATGATGTTTTTGATCGTAATAATTTTGGATGTATCCGTTTGTCTTAGCAGAATGCGCCCCGAAAATGTCCAAGAGTATTTGTAGTTATTTTCCCTGGCAAATTTTTTAGTTTGGGAGAGTAGGAATTTTCCTTTTTGCGTTAAATGATCGGACACGTAAATTCGTTTGGCTTCTTGTGATAGCCCTAAATCTGCTGTATTGAGTTTGCTTGAACTGGAGGTAGAGGATTTTTTATATTCTTTGATTTTGAGTAGGAAGTCATCTCGAGATTTAATACTATTGAACGACACTATTATAGATCTGGGATTTTTCTTGGACAGTTTTGGTCCTAGTCTGTACATTTTATTAATTTCAGATTGTAAAGGTATCGTGGTATCTCCGTAATTAATGATTTTTGATATTTTTTTGAGAGTTTCCATAATATTTTCATTGTTTGCTTCGGGGATCCCTCTTATATCGATATTGCACATCTGTGTAATGTACTCCAGCCGGTCAATTTTGTCGTCCTGATGAGAAGTAGTATTTTCTAATACAGCGTTTTGTTTTTTTAATTCTAACATATCAGTATTGACCTTTACTTGCGAGGATTCAATGTCAGTTATGCGTTTTTTTAGATGGTCTTGCTGATCCGCTAAAAAATGAATTGAATCAAGGATTTCTTTGTTTTGTGCGATAATCGATTCATATTTTTGTTCAACAAAATCCATAATGGTTTTTTTGAAATTATTTAATTCCAAAATGAAATAATCTGACGTAAGTATTCCGCTTGCGCCATCTATGGTTGAGGAAGGAAATTTCTCCGCGTCAGTTGACTGCTCGATTACAGGTTTAGAAGGTTGAGATAGCTGCTTGGTAGGTTTGCCGCTAGATGCCGTTTCTTGATCGATTTTTTCATCAAATATCATATTCTTGGCTCTTTTTTTAGTAAAACTCCTAGAACATTTTTTACATTTCCATTGATGATTACGAGCACCACGTAAGTTTTCCACAATCTCGGCACAAACAAGATGGTAGCCGTTTTCACAGACAACACAAGATATGAATTCGGCTGGACTGTCAATATTTTTGCCACAAACGATGCATAGTGTATCCATGTTGAAATTAATTTATAAAAAGTGATTTCGCTGTGAATAAAAATTGATTGTATGATATATAATACTGATAGTTTCAACACAGTTTTGGCACTTTTGAATTTTTTACAGCTGGCTCGTTTTAGTACAGAATGACAGCTTTATTTTTATTATTTGTTTTTTTTTTGACAGTTATCATGCAATTTCTTTGGGAAGACAAAAAACATGAAAAAATAACACTTCACAAGATATAAACGCACTGATTTGAAGCGCGATCTTTGATTTGGAATAGTTTAGATCTTTAAGCTTGAGTACACTACAGTTTTATGTTGATTTTTATTAAATTATAGCAGACGTAAGAATATGTCAACACTAGACTCAGTAGGTAGATTCAAACATGATCTATTGCTATATTCGTTGCACTTCCCCAAGCAAGTATGCCATATGTAATAATGGATTGGCAAAGTGCAAAGAATATGGTTCTGAGGATTGTTATTGGAAATATGTTTTTTATTGTCTTTATCAGATGCATGACTCGTTTCAGTTTGTTTGTGATATAAGTTATGTGGTCAGTCCAGCGTAAGTTGGCATCTATTATAACTCCAAGATATTTTGTGTGGTCAACCCTTTTAATACGCTCGCATTGACATATGCGAGAAGTTTGTCCGCAGTCGTGTAAGATAAGGTCTATGTGCGGTGGAGGTTGGCCTCTTTGTGTGATGCTGTGTGTAATATAATTGGTTTTTGTTGTATTTAGGGTAAGAATGTTGTTGTTTAGCCAATTTTTGACCACAGATAGACTTTTTTCGGCCTTTTTATATACCTCATTCCATGTTTCTGCCTGGCAGAGAAGTATCGTCAGCAAATGTTACGATTTTACCGTCGATATCAATGTCACACAGGTCGTTTATGTAAATAAGGAACATTAGGGGACCAAGAACGCTTCCCTGTGGTACTCCGTATCTAGATAGAAGTGGCTCGCTTACCATGTTGTTGATTTTAACCCGTTGAATTCTACCCGACATGAAGCTTTTCAGTAAGTTTAGTTCTATGCCACTAACTCCGACGATTTTTAGTTTATTGAAGAGTTTTTCGTGAGAAATTGTGTCAAAAGCTTTACATAAGTCTAAATAAATTTATATAACTTTTTTTTAGCATGTAGGTTATGTGTAATAAACTCAGTTACAGTGGCAATTGCGTTTTATGTGTTCCTATTTTTTCTAAAGCCATGTTGGTTTATTGAAAGTAATTGCTTATTTTCCAGATAATGTTGTAGCTGTACTTTTATTGCTTTTTCAAGAATTTTTGACATATTGTTTAATAATGTAATGGGTCTGTAGTTGTTTACATTGTTTTTTGTTCCTGATTTATAAATAGGAATAACCAGACCTTTTTTTAGAATGCTCGGGAAAGTTCCTTCTTTAAGACTAAGATTAATTACGTACGTTAGTGGTATAAGCAGTTGTTGGCTTAGTGTTATTATTGTTTTCGAGTCTATTCCGTCAGGTCCCGATGTCGTGTTATCCTTTAGGGATTGAATTATTTGTTTGGTGTCTTCCAGAGTTACTTTTTGTAGTTTGAAATGTCTGTCATTGTTTATATTAGAGCACTGAGTCATATGATTTCGATGTCTGTTTATGTAGTTAAGAATAAGTGTAGGATTTTCGTGGAAGTCTACTTCTTCGTCATTGATAATTAACTTTTTGATTTTATCATCTTTGTTTTTTTGTGTATGTGTACTTTCTCTCAGAATTGACCAGATACTTTTCGGGTCAAAGTTTGCAGTTATCAGTTTGTTCCTGTAATATAATTCTTTGGCTTTGCGTATAATTAGCGAACAAATATTTCTGTACCTTTTATAGTAAGAGTAAAGGAAAGTATCATTTGGGTTGTGTTTAACTTGTTTGTGCAGTTTGTCCCGTTTTTTAATGCTATTTAGTATGCTTTGGGTAATCCATTTTTTAAGTCTTTTGTTACGGTGCGTGATAGAGTTGAATGTTGTTGTGGTGTTTTGAGTGATGAGCGTTTGAAGGTATGCTATAAAGTAATTTTTTTTAGATGTTCCCACGTTTGTTTTTCTAGAAAATTTTTTAGGTTAACGTAGTCAGTTTGATATTTTATGCTATTATTTTGAATTGTTGAGTTCAAAGTCTGTGGAGTCAGGTCTATCATTGTTGTGTAGTGATCTGTGATTGTTGATTCAAATACTACGCTACAAAATTTGCTTTTGGATTTGATCATTAAGTGATCTAAACATGATTCTGAGTCTCTGGTAACTCTGGTTGGAGTATTGATGGCGCTTATTATGCCATGTTCCAGGATCATCAGCTGGTATTCGATATTTTGAGGGTGGCCTTGTGGAAGTATATTTATGTTTAGATCCCCAGCTATGATGATGTTTTTGAAGTGGGTAATTTTTTTATATGAGTATCGAGAGCTAATATAAAGGGCGCGATGTTGTGTCTGGATGGAGATCAGGGGTTCGGCTCGATGGAACTCCTAACTGGACCGATAAATCCTACGGATCCCTCAATATAAGTATTTAAAAAATCTTTCGTAATCCTACATTGAAATAAAATGACTGACTTTTGCATTTTTATATATAAATTCTTTGACAAATTTAATACGCCTAAATTTTAAATGTGAGAGCTAGGTATAATGCCAGTAGCCGAAATAACAAATGGTAATATTTTTATATTCTGAGAATTCCAAATTCTTTTAATCTTATTTCCTAAATCTGTATATTTTCTAATTTTTTCAGAAACAGTTTTCTGAATATTACAGGAATTTGGAATAGCGACATCAATGATATAAGCTTTTTTTTTAATTTTGTCATGTAAAACTATATCGGGTCTATTATGACTAATTGTTCTGTCTGTTAGTATTGTTTTATCGTAATAAATTTTATAAAATTCATTTTCTAAAAATGAATTTGGTTCATATTCATAACATCGTACATTACGGCAGTCAATCAAGTTATGTTTAATTAATTACCAAACTTTGGTGAATTATTTTTAAAACTTGATTGTGCCTAAATGTATACTCGGACGGCGCCAATACCGAACATCCCGACATAATATGTTCTATAGTTTCCGGAAAAGCCAAACATTTTCTACATAAATCATCAATTTGATTTGTATCTTTGATGATATGCTTAGTATAATTTTTAGTATTAATGACTCTATCTGGAATGGCAAGCATAAATCCTTCTATTTCTTCGCTCTACTCTCCAATACTCAACCATTTGTTTGACGAAAGTTTGTCAACATATGTTTATATTTATTATTATTTAATATTTGCATCGTATTTTCATTTTCATAGTATTATTTTATTCTGGAAGATTTGTTTTATGTTTTTTAATGGTCCAGTTACCATACTAAAAATGGCTTATATCGGATTCTCTTGACGCTTATTTGATCTCAAAGTAAGCTAACCACTATTATTTTATTTGTTAATGTTATAGAAACAAAACAGTAATGAGTTTCCTATAGTTATAGAACAAAATAACACTATTATTTAATGGTGGGTCACTATGGGTTTGTCCCACAACCCACGGAGTGACTATAATTTCAGCGTGCGTAAAACGTAATAACAATATAGCATAAAACAGTGTTTGAGCGCAATATTCACATTGCTTTCCAATCATAGGTAAATTCCATCGATCATGATATCAAGCATGCTCCAAAATTTCAAATAGGACTAGGTCAGTGATGGGCAAAGTACGGCCCGCGCGCCAGATCCGGCCCGCAAAAGGATTTAATCCGGCCCGCCGTCGATCTTTCGAAATTATAAGTGTACCTATTATATACTATTAATTTCGAAGGTTCATCGGCGTTAAAATATAATTATCACGGGCTATTATAACCAGCTGTATAAAGTATATTATGTGAATTTGAAAAATAAGCCATTTCTAGACTAGCCACGTAGTCAACTGTCACCGATCGAGCCCAACGTGTGGTACAGTTTTGCTTGCTTAAGATCATAAGCTTACCCTTTATTGTATTTTTCTATATTTTATCATGCATATTTAAGTATTTAGCTTCTCCTAACTATTTTTTTTCTTAGTTTTTCTTTATGTTATAGGCCCTGAGGAAAATAATTTCCCTCAGGGCCTATGTCACCTTTGGGGATGCTGTGTGGAGGTTTTTTTTAAGGAAAGGAAGGAGAGGATAGTTCTGGGAAGGAAAAGGGTTAAAGGGATGGGTAGGAATCTGGGGTTTAGTGTGTCACGGTCGTCCACCGCCAAGACGTAGACAAACCTCACCCCATGAATCCGGGCACCCCTGCTAAATCACCAAACGTAGCGAACCACTTGGGGGGACCTATGGCACAGGTGTTGGTTATCCAATAATGGTTCCTGGGGCGGCGGTACCCATTCCCGCCTCCCAAATTGAGAAAAAAAGAAAAAAAAAATGATAAAAAATACACTTTCACCTGGTCCAGGTTTTTTCTAGAATTCTTCATTACAGGTTCTGCCGAGTTTTAGCCAATAAGTTTCTTATTTAACCTTTCCATAGAAACCGGCGTTTTCCCTGATTCCTGGAACAAAAAAAAATCCGATTTATAAAAGCGGTACAAAGGCTCCTGTGAAAAATATTAGACCAGTAGGAATGTTATCAGCAGCTGTATGTATATTAGCATCTGCTAAATTTTTCGAATCGATTCTTCATAAGAAAAACCGCAAGAGGAGCCGTTCTAAATTTCCAAAACGCATGGATTTAGAAAAGGTGGATCTACAGAAACCAACTTATTGGTGTTTACTGATGTATCAAAATCGTTAGATAAAGGCTATCAAGTAGATTGTTCTTTTAATGAGTTTTTATAGGAATCTCGATAAGATTACTCATCATTTTTGTTAGATATCTTGCAGACAGGAAATAGTTTACAATATCTCACGTACTACTCCAGTCCCTCTAATTGTTCTATCAGGAGTAACCCCGAGGCTCCAATTTAGGCCCACCCCACTTTTCCATATTTTTTAATGATACTTCGGCAGTAATTCTGCACTCCAGGTTTCTTCGCTTTGAAAGTATACTAAGAAATACAACTTCAGTCTGATATTGATAGAACTGTTGAGTGGAGTAATAGGAATCGGATTGAGTTCAATGTATCTAAATGCTTTTAATTTTGTTGCTCTTAATTTTGTCATTAACTAGGGCATGACTTACCTGTAATTACTGGTATACGATGGACGCCCAAAGTTTAAAACGTATTTCCACCATGAGATACGTTTTAAACATCAGGAATCATGTTTTACGGTAGGTTGACATTTCATGTTTATTTTAAGATGGCTTGTAGCACTTCAATGATAATGCTAGTTTTCTTCCAAGCACTAGAAGTTTTAATAATTTTATTCACTTTCTTAGTAAGGAGTAGACAAAAGTAGATGGGTAATTTGGAATCCACACCAAGTAAAATTGGGGAGAGTTCAGAAGAAATTTCTGAGATTTCTCCACATGTACGGCTATTATCAGTGACTTTATCCTACCGACTTTCTATGCTTGTATGTTATGCTTGGAATTATCCATATAGGGGTCAAAAGGGATGTACAGGCATGGTTTAAAAACTCGGCTATCATGGAAAACATCCAAGTCTATATTCCCGATGGTTATCTCATTCATCTCCCAGCCTGCAGGCCCAACTTGCCAATGGTCATGCTGGTGGGGAGAGCAATTTCTGTTGAATAATATATACATGTTAAAGTGTTACTACCTATATTTACATAAAAGCCCTCTGGGCGTAACCAAAATAAATACATTCATAAATTACAATCAAAATATTTGAATGATTTGTCTTGCGACGTTTTTGTGAAAATGGTGAAAACTTCAATTGTGTGCTCAAATATACAGTTTCAATGCTTATTACTAACTAATTACGTTAGTAGAGAACTTGTGGATCATGCCAGATTGCACCCACCGGTTCATCTATTAATAAAACTTAACATTAATATTATAATAAATTAATAGACCAATGAACTTGATGCAGCGTTAAAATATACATTAATTATTAAAATAATGTACAGGCAAATATTAAACAGGACACTGTTCTTAAAGAAATTTACATATCGTTCAAGCTTAAAAATTAACAAGCTTAAAATAATATTAATCCAATAAGAAATAGTGTCAATAGGATTCAAGAAAGTTCCTCAGTGAAATTATTTTCCTCAGGGCCTCTCGTGTTTCTAATGTAAAAAAAATAAAAACGTTTCTAGATAAAGGAATCTGCATCCTGCTTTTATAAACAACTTCAATTATCATTATAATCATAGGTTGGCGGCATCCCAACTGGGTCCATACTGAGATATCCAGAAAGTGGTCTGTAGGAACTGAACAGAATTACTCAAGGTCAACTTGAGGTGCTACACAAAACCTGTTGCGCTCAAAATATTCTGCATTTTTTGTGATGGTTTCGAAATGAATTTGCACACAAAAAGTATAGGTTAAATTCATCAAGATAAATTTAAAACAAAACGCAATGATTATTTATTTTTTCGATCAAAAACAATAAAACTATTCGATTAAGAGTAGTCGGGCATAGAGCCGCGGATCCTGTGGTAAGCACTCCATCTCATTCCAGCAGCACGGCAACACAACCGTGTTGCCGTGCTGCTGGAATGAGATGGAGATGGATGCAACCGCACGTATCACGATTTACAAATACCATATGGCAGAACAGATGTTCTAGCACAGCATATCATGACAAGACTAATGGTGCTGTTGAAAAAAATATCGGAAACACTAGATATATACATATATCTCTTCTCCAAAGAGCCTTAAGATTTTTTTGATAATAATTATCTTCCTAGGTGTTAAGACTATCATAATGACAACATTTTACGATAATTGTATTGTGTGGTAATGCTTAAAAAAATTAAGCAAAAGAATTACGATGATTATTGCTTTTATTTTTTTATTTTTATGTTGACGAATAAATTTTCTACAGCGAGTCAAAATTTTCCATTTTTGAATTACCGCTAAAACGATATTTTGGGGTGGGGCTATCGTGTGACGTCATGAGCGTGGACGCTCACTGACAGTATTTATTTATGATGGCTAAGCTGAGCAACGTTTGTGACGTCACAATCCGATTTGCCAACCACGGGCCGTTATGATTTTGTCAGTTTTAGATCGTTTTTAATATCAATAATATTGAATGAAAACATAAAAACAAAATTTTTTAGTAGGACGATTGAAATAAGAAAATTGATCTTTTAATATTCCGTACATTTTAAACATAATCCCTGGTTTGTGGAAATCCCCCATTGAATAATTAATCTATTGTACAATTCAAAAATATATATTTTGGTGGTTGCAAAATCATCGGAGAGCAAAATGACAACTGCTTTTTGCACTCCAAATAAACACAGGAATCGCTTGTTCGGAAATGCGCTGTTACTCTCTGTGTAGTAACTTGAATCAATAATAGGTTTTCATTATCGAAGAAAGCAAACACTTTGCTTGACATTATACAAATGAAAAAGTTCTTTGTTTAAAAAGTAAACACCTTTATAATATCACACATTTTTTTACGGTGCTCCAGATTTTATGTCCGGGTTAAATCTTTCCCAAATGAAAGACTAAACCCTTCCACACACTTTTCCATAAATGAATATCTAGTAAATTCACGCAATGTAAGTGCACTATATAAGTATAATAAATACAAAACAATACAAGAACAATACGTCAATCCACCAGAAAAATAATGGGAAAATATTTCACCGACTCCAGATATTTTCATATCAGAGGGTTCGGCTCTGATGAAATCCTAACTGGTCCGATAAATCCTACTGATCCCTCAATATAAATATTTAAAAAATTAATTTACTATTATTATCTGTGGAAAGTTTATAATTGGCATAATTAACCATTTTATAATTGTATTATTGTGTAATTTATGATTTGCTGTCAACTTTCCCAAATATAAATAAAATAAAATAAAACACTTTATTTTATTTATAAATGTCAAACGGTTTCGGTTGATTTCAACCTCTCTCAGATATAAACTAATATAATAGATATAAAACTATGTAGGTGCTAAGTACTTTTCTGCTTATAAAAATATAAATAAAACAATATGTATACATGTAAATGCAGAAATACGTTCATTGGTCTAACACATATTACAGTATGTACAAATATTATGGTTTTGTATTAGTGATCGACAAACTGGTGGAGGCAATCTGTTAGCCGTAAATTGTTATAATAGCTTGTCTAGTCTGTAATTAGAAACATGATTGTAAAAATATATTACATTGAAGTGATTTTTCACTAAAAAGGGTGCTACAAAAATCATCCAATTTTATTATTATCTTTTAAACAGAATTTATAAATCGCTTTTAGTCACAAAGTATGAGAAAACGAAGAAACACAAAGCAAAAAGTAAAAAAATAATTGAAGTATTTTAGTTGTTGACTTTTTACAAACTTGCAAGACTGCTAGTTTGAGTAAGACAAAGTATAAGAGTCCCATGACATCATCGGCAATTCCCGATGCAAATGACTCTGCTGATCCTGTTTATACCTGAGCGGCCAGAACACGTCACCGGGTAGATGTGGATGAACAAGGGAGTCGGTGTTGGTCAAGAGCATTGGGAGAAAGGTCAACGGATGGACAAGGTCATCTTTTGTGTTAAAGAATTAGCGAAAAATATCTTTGGTCACTCAATGCATCACTATTTTAAAGCAGTAAGTATGCTTTTATGCGCTAATTCTCTCAATTAAATTGGTCTTTCATTTAAAATATTATTTAATTGGTCACATTGTCTCTTCAAGACCCAAGTTCACTTCTTCCTTTCCAAGAAAACGCCCTCCCAGCATCTCCAAATATGGTAAGCCTTGTGCAAATTATTTTCTTCAGGGACTTCTAAATATAAAGAGATAAATACCTTCCTCGAGATAAATGAAAAATATGTTCTCATCGTTTCATAAAAGAAACAAAATAGTATACTATTTACAGTGTTCAAACAATTTACATACCTATATAAAATATCTCTTAGTTTAGTGGGTACCTACAAGATTTTTTCTTGTAATGTCTTATTTGTGATAGGCACTAGTACCAATATATATTTAGTAATTATAAATTAATTTCGTAAAGAAATAATAGTAGGTAATTACTAGGTAACGGGCGTAATGTTTGTACGTATATGAGTGGTTTTGCAGATTTGAGAAGTGATAATCTGTGAAGGGAGATCAATATGGATACCGCTGTTTTAGGAACCATTTTAATTGAATAACCACAGTTACTATACAGTTACTGAGGTTGAGACTGGTTGAGGAAGATCTTTTTATTTAGCAGAACTCTCTCGGAACACCGCCTTGCACCGCAGTGAGAGGTTTGGATTATTCAGGGACACACGGACTCCCAAATTACTACCTATTCCTCATTTTAACCATCCAGGAACACGGAATATCACCCACACAGCATCCCGAAAGATGATATCGACCATGCAAAAGAAACAAGGAACTTTACGTCATCCATAAACCAAAACATCAGAGCGTACATAAATAGCGAGTTATCTTTTAATCCCATTCTAGACATATTTCCAATAAACCGCTCTGTTCATCCCGGAAATCCCATAATTACCCCTTCCCCTTTGTTTACCTTCCACTCAATCACTTAAAATTTAAGTATATGTGTATCAAAATTCTATATCCTAGTATAGTTCTAATATTCTCCTGACGAAGGAAGGGTGCTTCCGAGACCGGTAGAGTGGGAATAAAATAAAATTAAATTGGTCTATAACAAATGCGTAAGTTTTTATTGCAAAAATCAGAGTTAAAAAAAAAAAGGTTTATACATAGCTATAATTTTACAATACTTAAAGGCTTTTTTTATATATAAACATTTTAAAATTAAATAATAAAACAACTAGCAGAGTAACCAAAAAAATCCCACATAGGCATCGCCTGTTCGTGGGTATACTTGTGTGTTTCTAAAGCGGTTTAAATTTGACTCATATACATACATTATCTTTATAGATATTAAAGATTAAAATAAAATAAAAATAAAATAAAATTAGTGTTTACAGAATTACAATTCAAACAAGATGTTAATAAAGATTAAAATTTGTTAAGTTATATCAGGTCAGATGTTATAGCAAGTAAATGTTTGTATCAATGGAATTAATCCAAGACATTTTTATATTTGCTGAAGGAGAATATATTTTAACATTCAATTTCTGTAGTCTTATAGAGAGCATTATACATTTTTGGTGCAATAAAATAAGCATGTCTATGCGCAAGCCTAGTTTTACATGATGTAACTTCAAATACATTATTTAACCTATTACTAAATCGGTTTTCATTTTTATATATATTTTAAACTTTGTTTAAAGTAAATTTTTCTTATCTCTAACAATTCAGCTTCTTGGAATAATTGCAGGGAGGGGTAGTTTATATATTTTTTTTTTTTTTTTTTGTAATTATTTTTTATTTTCATTCATGTAACAGACGTGTGCTACAAGACTGTAGAAAAGGGCACCGGTGGCTGTGCACGTGGATGTCGACTATTGTAATATTGTTTTGAAATGCAGTACTGGCTGGCCTTCCTTGAAGGTGACAGCCCTGCTGTACTGGAGGGTGGTAACCCTTGATCTGCCTCCCTGCACCCAGAGCTGGTGAGTGGTAGCCCTGGATGTCCTTGGTCTCTGCCTGAGCCTGGCGCCTTGCGGTGTCCAGTAGTTGGGCCGGCTGGTCTTGAGGAGGTAGGCACCAGACTTGTGTTCAGGCAGAGCTTCAGCAGGAGGCAGGTCGGAGAGAGGTTTCTTCCAGAGGAAGGAGTAAAACACGAAGATTTAAAGAAAACGTTGAACTGATTTATTATTTTTTTTTTTTTTGATTCTACGGATTCTTTCGTAATCCTCTAACTAACTAGGGCTTTGCAATACCCTTTCATGTCTAGCTAACTAGTATTACGGCTCATTTGGCCTTTTTACTATTACCTTCTGAAGGTAGTATTTAATTGACTGAGTTTAAATTATACATTAATGTCATCGTGAGGAAAAAGTCTTTACTGGATAAAAAACCTCACTCAAGTTTCAAAGGAAAAATGGAACAAAAGTTCTGAACTTTATTCAAGGAATTTTACATTTATTTTTACTGAATGTAAGTATTTTATTTCTTCAGGTCTGCGTCTCGTCCTTGGAGCTGGTACTGGTGCCTATGTCTAGTGGAGGAAAGAGGGAAGAAAAACATCATTAATTTCGGCTCGATCTGCGTTGGTTTTTACGCCAACGCCCATCGAGCACAAAAAATCCGAGTGAACTCGCCCACTCTACGCCACTGGATGCGCAGATGGTGTGCGCGTGTTTCGGTCGGCCGGCAGTACCGTGCAAGGCTTGTTCGAGCGGGAGTGTGGAATGTTGTGGTAGGTCGGGTATTGTTGGTATAGGTCAGTATGTCGGTAGGTATTTGCGTATAAATGGCGTCTTGTCAGTTGTCATCTGTCTCGTCATCGCTGTCTTCGCTCTCAGGAATTTTTAGTATGAGGTGTTTTGGCATCCTATGTTTGTAGCGGAAAGGAAGATCATCTGGTGACTTGTAATTGCCCAGCCCTTTGATGAGTGGATTATTCTTGTTCAGAGTTCTATAGAATTGCGTAGTTAGTTGGAATGCATATTCTTGAAGAGTCGGGATTTCTTTTCTATCGTGCAGTTTTTGTAGATTGGTGTACCTCGGGGTATTATAAATGATTTTAATACATTTATTCTGGAGGACTTGAAGTCTCCTGTAGGTTGAATTTGCTATATTGCTCCACACGGGGAGTGCGTAAGTCAGGGCTGGGCGAATTTGTGTCAGGTACAGAAGTAGTTTTTTCTTCTCAGCGAGAGGGCTTTTTCTGTTGAAGATCGGCCCTACCGAGCCTGCTGCTTGTAGCATTTTGGTTTTTGCGTTCTGCAGGTGTGATTTCCAGTTTAGTCGGGTGTCCAGGGTTAGGCCAAGGTACTTTACTTCTGGTTTCCACTCGAGCGCAACTCCACTCATGATTATTTTCTTTGGCGGTATTCTGTTTTTAATCCGTCGCGTGAACATGATGGCTTCTGTTTTGGCCTCATTCAGCTTCAGGCGCCATTTTTTATAATAGGCTGATGTTTCGTCGAGGCCTTTTTGTAGGTTTTTAATGGCAATTGCGGCCTTGGCAGATGTGGCATACAGGCTCATGTCATCGGCGTAGGTTGCCTTTTCGCATTTCACGAGTGGAGGGATGTCGTAGGTGTATAAGTTGAAAAGGTGCGGACCGAGTAAACTTCCTTGTGGCACGCCCTTTGGCACACCCCTGGATGATGATTTCGCATCTCCCACCTTAACGGTGAACGTTCGGTTTTTCAGGTATTGACGTATTATTCTTATAATGTATAAGGGCGTGTTGGTGATATACATTTTGTATATGAGCCCGTCCATCCATACTGTGTCGAAAGCTTTTTCGAGATCGAGTAGTGCCATGGCAACGTATCTCTTGGTGTTGAAAGCTCTCGAAATGTCTTCTGTGACACGTGTCAGTTGGTGGACCGTCGAGTGGTTACATCTGAAACCGAATTGCTCGTTCGGCAGGGTCTTGTTTTCGTTATGATGTGGGAGGTATCGATTGAGGATGATTTGTTCCAAAACTTTGCTCATTGTGGGCAGCAGGCTGATAGGGCGGTAACATGACGGATTCGAGCGGTCTTTTTTTGCTTTGTGAAACGGTAGAACGCACGCATTTTTCCAGGATGACGGGAAGTGGCCTAGCAACAGGCAGGCGTTGAATATTTTCGTTATGAAAATAATCGCTCTCTGCGGTAGGTGTTTTAGCAGGGCATTGGTAATTTGGTCTTCGCCTGGGGCCTTTTTCTGTTTGAGGCGCTTTATAATGCTGGCCACCTCCTTCGGAGTGCAAAGATGTACATCCTCCGTATCCGTTTGATTGAGGAGTTCAAGTTCTTCAAGTGCTCTGTTCACCGTTTCATTTACAACCGGGTCCTCCATCCCATCGGTGGTTTGATATGCTTTCTCGAATCCGTCGGCCAGGGCGTTTGCCTTTTCTTCGTCCGAGAGTGCCAGGGTTGTCGAGTTGGGCCACTTGAGAGGCGGGATGCTGTTATCCTGATAGCGCAGGGCCTTTGACATTTTCCATATCGAGTTATCCTGCGTACTTAGGGATGTTACTTTCTCTGACCACAGAGTATTTTTCAGGGTCGCTATTTCGTCTTTTATTTCCCTTCCCAGAGAGTTTACTGCCGTCTTGAAGCACCTCTCATGGGTGTTGTGATGGATTCGGCGAAGTCTGTTTTTTTCTGTGATCAGGAATTTTATGTGCGGTGTTAGCTTCACAGTAAAGGGCTGGATTTTTTTCTTTGGGATACAATCGTCTCGTGCTCTTTGTATGATATCGGTCAGCGATTCGACGGCTTCGTCGATTTCGGCTGTCGTGGTTAGAGTCTCGGATGTCAGATATATTTGAGCGTTGATCTCCTCTTTGAATCTTTTCCAGTCGGCTTTTTTAAAATCAAGTTGAGTCCTCGTTATTCTCGTGATTTTGCCGCCCACTGTGAAGCTAACAGGCAGATGGTCGGATGGAAGTTCGTCCAGTGTCATCAGGGGAGATGTCGTTGTTATGTTTTTTACCAACGCAATATCAAGAGTGCTTGGATATTTCATTCGCTGTCTGTAATATGTCGGCTTGTCCGGTGCAAGTACTTGATAGTCATGGCTTTCCAGGTGTTTAAACAGGATATTTCCGTTTTTATTGGCTCTGTAGTTATTCCAATACCTGTGTTTGGAATTTAGGTCTCCAGCTATGAGTACTTTTGTACCGAGCGCGAACAGCTTGTCAAGATCGCCTCTCACGATATTATTTGCGTTTGATGGGCAATATGCAGCGATGATGGTGTGCATTTCGTTTTTTATCTCCATCCTGATGACAGTGGCTTCCATATTTTGTAGTACAGGCGTAGGGAGTCTCGTTGTCAGAAGGCCCTGGCGGGTTAGAATCGCCGTGCCACCCGAGGTTCGTGATCTTCTATCCCCTGCGGGTGGTCTATCATTCCTATGTATGTCAAATCCTGGCACTCTCAATCTGGTTTGTTCATTAAGCTGCGTCTCGCTGAGAAGAATAATGTCAATTTGTTGTCTATTGACCAGGTCAAGTAATTCTTCGACTTTCTGTCGAATGCTACAAGCATTCCACATAAGGAGCTTAACCTCTGGGGCCGAGCTAGCCATCGATGGTGTTCATTAAAAATTCCATGAGAATGCACATTTTCTCATCCCTGCTTGTGCAGGCTGCCAGCCTTCCACGGATTTTGATGAGTCCGCGTAGGAGAGACATGATGTCCTCGTCATCAGAGGCGATGTTAGGTTGGGACCTTTGAGTGTTGGGCCCTGGCCCACGACGCTCGTCGTTTTGGGCAGCCCTGCGGGGCTCTTCTTGGGTTTGCGCAGCCCTGGATTGGCCACCCGCTGCCTGAGAGTAGCTCATCCGGCCGCTTGCGAAGCCCGATGTTTGGGGCTGGCGTGTTTCTGAGGCCCTCTGGCGCGGCTCTGCGGCCCTCTGTGTGGTGTTCTCCCTAGCTCTTTGCTGTAGGGCTGCCACATATTCTACCCTTTTCGGGCATCCGCTGTAGTTGGCGGGGTGAGGGCCTCCGCAGTTGCAGCAGGCGGCCGGTAGCTCTCTTGTGACCTTGGCGCAATCGCCGGTTGCGTGTGTCCCTTCACACTTCACACAGCGGGCAGGGTGGGCGCAATTTCTCGACCCATGGCCGAACTTTTGGCATCTGTGGCACTGTGTGCCGTGCTGCAGATGTCCGCTTCGGTACTTGCGCATGGATATTCTGCAGAAGCAGATGAAGCGCACAGCCTCTCGCAGCTGCCCCATGTTGGTTTCTCGGCCGAAGTGGGCCAGGTAGAGCGGGTATTCTGACCCTGGGGTCGTCATCTCTATGACGGCTTTAGCAGGGAAGCCCTGGTCCCTCAGATCATTGCTGATCTCTTCCGTTGTCAGTTTGGGAAGGCCTCTGATGACGGTCTTCTTTACCTTCTCGGTCTCTGTCGTGAAGGTGTGGAAGGACTTGGCTTCCTGACGCAGGGCAATCGTGAGTTGTGTGTGAGCTTCGACAGAGCTCACGAGGACGCTGATGGTGCCGCCCTTGTTGTATCGGAAATTGAAGGTGGCATTTCCGATATGCTTTTTAATCTCAGCCGTGATCTGGCCATGCGTCATGCTGCCGATCGTCATGATAACAGGCGGCACTCGTGTGCCCTTTCTGCCTGGTGCATGGGTGGCTGTGACCTGTCGGTGGTTGTCAGTCACGTTAGTCGTCGTCGGGCGTCTCTTGGGAGGAGGAGCAGAGTATGCGGAGACGTCTCCGTCTCCGACCTCAGGGAGGTTATCATACCTGTTCTGGGACAGGAATGGGGTGGAAGTGGGTTGGGTTGGGGAGTGGCAGCGCTTTGATGTTGGCGCTCTCTGCCATTCAGCCTCCATGGGAGTGTAGCTGGTCCCCGGGGTGGGAAGGGGTGCGGTAGTGGTAGGAGGGGGAGGGATGGGAGCCTCGATTGGAGCCGCGAAGATGTACTCCACGGTTCCGGTCTTGACGTGGACCCTGGACGTGATGGCCCCGAATGGAACGGGGAAGTCCACGAACTCGAGGGAGCCCTTGGACTTCCTCGACGCGTCGGATGGTGCGGCCATGACGTAGGCGAGTTCACTCGAACTTATTGTTGAGCTCAAAATTTTGCCTTGAGAAAGGCAGTTGTTCAGAAAGGAGAGTGTTCGACTGTTTTGCCTTGAAAAAGGCAGGTTTTGCCTTAACAAAGGCACTTTTTGAGGCTCCGTTGGCCGAACTGAATGGAGGGCGACTGCCGGCTCCGAGCGCCCTAGGGCACTTGAAAGCTTCAGTCAGCCACCATACAGCGCTTCCTTTTTATTTGGCCTGATTATCTCGAGGCCAGGGTCACCAAAGATCGCCAAGCCGCCAGAAAATCAGGTTAATACCCGTGGTCACCTCGCACACAAACCCTCGAGTCTATGTGCCCTATCGAACCTTTGCGCTCTCTCTCTGCTACTGATTTATTATCGAAAAATTTGTCGTATTTATACCAATCGGTAGGTGGCTCACGGAAAGTGGAGGGGGAAACGGAACCCAGGCACTTTTCCTTTATAAAGGGCAAGAAACTGCTTAGTATCTATTTTGCCGGCTTAATCCGTAAAAGTGCTCGTCTAAATTTGGCAACTTTTACGGATTTTGTAGCCTTTATTAACAATCAAAATACATATTAAATAGAAAAAACATATAAATAAAGCCAAGATTTATGACAAGAATTTTAGTTTGGTGAATTTACTGTGATTTTAAGAATTTTTGATTTTTAAGGAAATGTTTTTATGATTTATCAAGTTATAATTATTTTTCCTAGGTTCCCTGTGAGATAAGTTAACGAAATCTGTTTATTTCACCATCTCACAGGGACCCTAGAATTTTGTAGAGGTAAAAATGTAAAAATGTCATGACCGAAATTTTCTAAGTCTTTTTGACATGGCAAATTGAGCTCTAATTTTGGCTCTAAGTATTTTGAGAGCAAAGTCTCAGTTTGACTGGAGGCCTTGTAGGATCAAGAATGAAAACTGATTGTTTCATTGTCCTACAAGGCCCGCAGGTTTTGTTATTTGGAAAAACATAAAATTTACACCTTCGAAATTTTCTAAGTGTTTTTTGGTAGGCAAAAATGACTTTATTTTTGCCTCCCAATATGTTGTGTGATAAATCTTGGCTTTACTCGAGACCTTGTAGGATTTCAAATGAAAACTGATTATTTCATTTGTCCTACAAGGCCCGTGTGTATAATAATTAAGATATAAACATTTAAAAATAAGTACAAAAATAAAACATATTTAAAATGAGTTTACAACCTCCCCAGTAGCGATTTTTCAAAGTATTATTTATTGATCGCACCGGGGAGATGTACATAAGAAATAAAAAACTTAAATATTTGAAATCCAATAAGAAAATAATAAGTAATTGATAAAAATGACATTTTCTAACTAGAACAAATATTTTCCATCAAAGCGTCGCCGGCGGCACGGTACTCCAGTATTGTGAGGGCAGGCCATTTTTTCCTGATTCCCAAAAATGATCACAAAACTGTAGAGGACCGAGCCAAGCGATGAGCTTTGATGAAAAATATTTCGAGGGTGTGAACACGTCGGCTACACTCCCCCCGTGTGGCGATGTCACACTAATCATCTCGACGTGTTTTCGAAGGACGAGTAGGTGAAGCTGCATCCGTAGGCGGGGCTGGCAGGATCACAGCGAGCTTCACGGCAGGTCTCACGTAGACTCTGGTTCTCGGCAGGTCGAACGTAGACTCTGGTTCTCGTCTGGGTCCTGGCGGTCCACACTTGGCCGTCTTCAGCAGGAGTGGCGTCAAAGACTCGGTCGCGTGTCCGGCTGATGTGGGACATCACGGGGTCCATGACAACCAGCAGATTGTCATTTTTAATGGGGTTCACTGACTCCCCCCGTGTGAGAAGCGCCACTTCTTTGACAGTGGCACTGCTGGGGCAGGGCGGGCTCGTCTGCACTGCGGGATGAGGTTGGTCATCCCTCTGGGCCGGCGTTTGGTACCTCTGTTCGCGCAGTGGTACGGATCCAGCAGGTGCTCTCGGTTGATCGGCTAGCTGTGCAGAGCTGGCTGTCAGGTGGAGCAGGGGTGAGGGTGGCCCGGGGCCAGAAGGTCCAGGCGGCAGTGAGGACCACTGCTCTGGCAGCGGAGCGGATCCGGCAGCTGTTCTCTGCTGGTCGGCTGGCTGCCTTTGATAGAGCAGAGGTGAGGGCGGCCCGGGACCAGAAGGTCCAGGCGGCATCCATCCGGGGCCCCCATCAGAGTGAGGGGGCTGCGGCGCGGGGCCTCCAGGCCCTGGTTGCGCCAGTGAGGGGTGCCTTTGGTTTATCGGAGGCACAGGTCCAGCGGGCATCTCACGTACGGATTCACGTTGCTTTGTAATATACAGAGGCAAGGGCGGTACGGGGCCGGAAGGTCCAGGTTGCAGCCATCCAAAGCTCCCATTGTAATGAGGGGGCTGCGGCGCGGGGCCTCCAGGCCCTGGCTGCGCCGGTGATGCGTACCTCTGGTTTACCAGAGGCACAGGTCCAGCGGGCATCTCTCGTACGGCTTCTCGTTGCCTTGTAATATACAGAGGCAAGGGCGGTACGGGGCCGGAAGGTCCATGCTGCATCCATCTTCCCTGGAGTCGCCAAGCTTCTTCTTGGCCCGGATCTGTGTGGCCAGTTGACTCCAGGATTGCATCAGGTTTGAAAGGCGCTGCAGTTGCGGCTTCTGGTGATGCGTACTTCTGGTTTTCCAGAGGCACAGGTCCGACGGGCATCTCTCGTACGGCTTCTCGTTGCCTTGTAATATACAGAGGCAAGGGCGGTACGGGGCCGGAAGGTCCAGGTTGTATCCATGCGGGGGCCCCATCAGAGTGTGGAGGCTGCGCCGGTGATGCGTACCTCTGGTTTACCAGAGGCACAGGTCCAGCAGGCATCTCTCGTACGGCTTCTTGTTGCCTTGTAATATACAGAGGCAAGGGCGGTACGGGGCCGGAAAGACCACCTTGTGTCCGTTCTGGAAATCCTTGGAGTCGCCAAGCTGCTTCTTGGCCCGGATCTGAGGTGCCGGTAGACTTCAGGAGTGCACAAGGTTGGGCAGGAGCTGCTGCTGCTGCTTTTGGTGATCCCTGGTGAAGAGCATTCACTTTGAGTCCGAATGCGTCTTCTTGGGCTGCTTTGACCCACTGGGTCTCCGCTTGACGGGTCTCTTCGAGCCGTAGGTTTCCGTCTGGTAGTGTGTGGTGTCCCTCCCTGCCTCGGTTTGTGAAGCGGTGGACCCAGGCGGTGGTTTTGATTGGGCGGCGCCAAGAAGAGCATCGGCTGATCTCAGGTAGTGCGTCCGCCATGGTTGAAGTGAGCCCGATATATTGGGCCCTCACTTCTAGGGAGTTGTCATCGTTGTGGCTCTCGGCGTGCAGGGCGAGAGTGGTGACGGGGTCTTTACAGGCGGCAGTCCCTCCTCCATGGGTGGTCCACCCCAGGGCGGTCCGTGATAGTATTCGCGTACAGTCACGGGCCTCATGCATTTCTCTCGAGACAATGAGGTTTGCATTGTCCTGCCCGATGAGAAGTGTAGGGGTGACATATCTGCCATGAACCCTTTGTTCTGGGAGACGGAGGTCCTTCACCGTGCTTGCCTTGATGTTATAACTGGTACTTATGCCGGCGCCACGCAGTGTGATTTGCACGCGGCGAGATAAGTTGTTTGAGGAGCACATGCCTTTGGCTCCATGCAGCCGTAGTCCATGGACGGGTCCGGTAGCGCCAATTTTTTCTGCTGCAGCGGTGTCAATGAGTGTGATGGTCGATCCCTCGTCCAGCAGCGCGAATGCGGATATCTGCTGCGTGGGGCCCGTCAAAATTACTGGCACTACTTTCAGCATGGCGCCGTCGGCTTGGCGTCATAGGTGGTGGATCTCAGCTGTGGTGGTGTTCCTCCCGAACGTTGGATCGTGGAGCAACTTATGGTGCGGGGAGCGACACTCACTGATACCGCACCAGTTCCGGAATTGGCATACTTTTATTGAGTGTTTGCTTTCCAAACACACACGGCACAATCCGGCACTTTTTACCGTTTCGAAACGTAGTTTTACGTCTTTCGCGGCAAACTCACGACAGTCACGGAGCAAGTGACCCTTTTCCCCGCACTCTATACACCCGTCACGATTGTTAAAGTCACTGGGGTGGGGTGTCACGTTGTCATTGCGGTTTCGAGCACTGTCATTTTGTGGTGACTTTCGCGGTTCGAACTGTTCACTGGTAGCAAACGATTGCTCGCGACGTGGTCTAGACCTCGCGGGGTCGACCATACCCGACTTGGCGATGGCGTTCGCGACGGTCTTCAGGAAGGCGGCGAACTGGCAGATGGTGGCAGGTGCTTCGTAGAACCGCACTTCCATCAGCCACGCCAGCCGCATCGTGCACGGCATCTTCCCCGCGATGTCGCTGAGGAGCGCCGGGTTGGTGAGGTAGCCATCATTGTTCAATGATCGGAGTGAAGCCACCAGGTTCTGAACCGTTCCAGAAAAGTCCGCAATGTCTTCCAGCGATGCCTCTGCCGTCAAATGGGGGAGCCTCTTGACCTTGTCCAGCATCAGGGCAGCCAGCGAAGTTGTCCCTCCGTAGCGCTGCTCCAGCACGGCCAGTATCTCAGACACCTGAGTGGGGTCCATAAGTAGGGGACCAACGGCTTCCCGGGCCTTCCCTTTGAGGGCCCGCTGCAGTCGGATGAGGTTCTCGCTTGGGGTCATCCGGCAGGTTGAGGTCGACTGGGTGAACTGGGCCTTCCAGGCAGGCCACTCCAGCGGGTCACCCGAGAAAGGGGGCAGGTCCTTGGCCATTGACTGCCTGGCAATGAGTGCAGCCATCCGGGGATCGTCCTCGATTGTGGGACGGGGGCTGTCCTGAGCCCTTGAAGCTCTGATTGCTTCGGTGAGAGCAGAGGTTAGCTGGGCCATCGGGTTGTCTGCCTGTTGAATCCAAGCTCTGGTATGTTGGGCTGTCTCGTCCGCACTTGGTTGTGGCGGGAACATCGGCAGGCCGGAGCTCGGACTGGCAGCGGGTGGCAACTGGTCATCTTGCTGCCTCTGATGGAGCAGCGGTAAGGGCAGCACAGGTTCAGAAGGTCCGGGCTGCATCCAAGCTGGGTCCCCATTGTGTTGAGAGGGTAGTGGCACCCCTTGACCCCTTGGTCCAGGCTGCGCCGATGAGGCATGCTGAGGCTTGGGTCCCGCAGAAGGACCAGGCTGCATCCAGGTTTGGCCCCCATGGTAGTGAGAGGGCAGTGGCACCCCTTGACCCCTTGGTCCAGGTTGCGCCGATGATGCTTGCTGAGGCTCGGGTCCCGCAGAAGGACCAGGCTGCATCCAGGTTTGGCCCCCATGGTAGTGAGAGGGCAGTGGCACCCCTTGACCCCTTGGTCCAGGTTGCGCCGATGATGCTTGCTGAGGCTCGGGTCCCGCAGAAGGACCAGGCTGCATCCAGGTTTGGCCCCCATGGTAGTGAGAGGGCAGTGGCACCCCTTGACCCCTTGGTCCAGGTTGCGCCGATGATGCTTGCTGAGGCTCGGGTCCCGCAGAAGGACCAGGCTGCATCCAGGTTTGGCCCCCATGGTAGTGAGAGGGCAGTGGCACCCCTTGACCCCTTGGTCCAGGTTGCGCCGATGATGCTTGCTGAGGCTCGGGTCCCGCAGAAGGACCAGGCTGCATCCAGGTTTGGCCCCCATGGTAGTGAGAGGGCAGTGGCACCCCTTGACCCCTTGGTCCAGGTTGCGCCGATGGTGCATGCAGAGGCTCAGGTTCAGCTGAAGGACCAGGCTGCATCCAAGTTGGGCCCCCTTGGTGGTAGAGGGGCGGTGGCGTCGGACCCCTTGGTCCTGGTTGCGCCGCTGATGCATGCCACTGTGCAGGCTCTGCCCCGCTGGGTTGTGCAGGCCCTGTTGCGTTGTGTGGTGCAGGCCCTGCTCCGCTAGGTTGTGCAGGCCCTGTCGCATCGGGTTGTGCCGGCCCTGTCCCGTTGAGGTGTGCAGGCCCTGTCGCACTGGTTGGTGGCGGCCCTGCCCCGTTGAGGTGTGCAGGCCCTGTCGCACCGGTTGGTGGCGGCCCTGCCCCGTTGAGGTGTGCAGGCCCTGTCGCACCGAGTTGTGATTGAAGGGCTGTCATCAGCCGGTCAATCTGTTTCTTCTGACTGCGCAGTTGTCGGCGCAGCAGGCGCACCGTGTCCTCAGTAGATGTAGAGGCCGGTGATTCTTCGCTTTCGTCTGCAGAGCCTGCCGGTGTGGAGCTGGGCGTTGGTAGGGGCGTGACGTCATGTGTGGCCACGGCCCTAGGCTCGGCTTCCTGGGCAGTTGGTAGCTCAGCAGGCGGGGGTGGAGGCGACTCATCGTCCTGAGCCGTCCTCTTCGATCTTAGAGTTGGTGGTGACATCCTGGTGCAGCTGATCCGGCTCGAAGGACCACTTGTAACAGACGTGTGCTACAAGACTGTAGAAAAGGGCACCGGTGGCTGTGCACGTGGATGTCGACTATTGTAATATTGTTTTGAAATGCAGTACTGGCTGGCCTTCCTTGAAGGTGACAGCCCTGCTGTACTGGAGGGTGGTAACCCTTGATCTGCCTCCCTGCACCCAGAGCTGGTGAGTGGTAGCCCTGGATGTCCTTGGTCTCTGCCTGAGCCTGGCGCCTTGCGGTGTCCAGTAGTTGGGCCGGCTGGTCTTGAGGAGGTAGGCACCAGACTTGTGTTCAGGCAGAGCTTCAGCAGGAGGCAGGTCGGAGAGAGGTTTCTTCCAGAGGAAGGAGTAAAACACGAAGATTTAAAGAAAACGTTGAACTGATTTATTATCGAAAAATTTGTCGTATTTATACCAATCGGTAGGTGGCTCACGGAAAGTGGAGGGGGAAACGGAACCCAGGCACTTTTCCTTTATAAAGGGCAAGAAACTGCTTAGTATCTATTTTGCCGGCTTAATCCGTAAAAGTGCTCGTCTAAATTTGGCAACTTTTACGGATTTTGTAGCCTTTATTAACAATCAAAATACATATTAAATAGAAAAAACATATAAATAAAGCCAAGATTTATGACAAGAATTTTAGTTTGGTGAATTTACTGTGATTTTAAGAATTTTTGATTTTTAAGGAAATGTTTTTATGATTTATCAAGTTATAATTATTTTTCCTAGGTTCCCTGTGAGATAAGTTAACGAAATCTGTTTATTTCACCATCTCACAGGGACCCTAGAATTTTGTAGAGGTAAAAATGTAAAAATGTCATGACCGAAATTTTCTAAGTCTTTTTGACATGGCAAATTGAGCTCTAATTTTGGCTCTAAGTATTTTGAGAGCAAAGTCTCAGTTTGACTGGAGGCCTTGTAGGATCAAGAATGAAAACTGATTGTTTCATTGTCCTACAAGGCCCGCAGGTTTTGTTATTTGGAAAAACATAAAATTTACACCTTCGAAATTTTCTAAGTGTTTTTTGGTAGGCAAAAATGACTTTATTTTTGCCTCCCAATATGTTGTGTGATAAATCTTGGCTTTACTCGAGACCTTGTAGGATTTCAAATGAAAACTGATTATTTCATTTGTCCTACAAGGCCCGTGTGTATAATAATTAAGATATAAACATTTAAAAATAAGTACAAAAATAAAACATATTTAAAATGAGTTTACAACCTCCCCAGTAGCGATTTTTCAAAGTATTATTTATTGATCGCACCGGGGAGATGTACATAAGAAATAAAAAACTTAAATATTTGAAATCCAATAAGAAAATAATAAGTAATTGATAAAAATGACATTTTCTAACTAGAACAAATATTTTCCATCAAAGCGTCGCCGGCGGCACGGTACTCCAGTATTGTGAGGGCAGGCCATTTTTTCCTGATTCCCAAAAATGATCACAAAACTGTAGAGGACCGAGCCAAGCGATGAGCTTTGATGAAAAATATTTCGAGGGTGTGAACACGTCGGCTACAATTCATATGTTTTACATGTTGCTAAGTGATAATTTTACATCTTAGGTTTTTTACTACTTTTCCATTTAAAGCATTTGCTTGTGTATGGAAAAGGAGTGTACATAAATGTGGTTATTACTTAGTACTTAAATAATTCATTTACATAAATATATGTGTCTTGTAATAGTATATAATAGTATATATTTAAAGAAAAGAAAGAATATTATGGAAAACTAAAGATATTTGTATACATTTAAATAAAAGAAATAATATTATGGAAAACTAAGGATATTTGTAAGGATAATTAAGTGGCATTAGTTTTTTTCTTTAGAATATTTTTAAAATGTCTCTTGACAGAGAGCAGTATTTGGGTTTTATCATTAATGCTTCTGATTTCTTCTGGTAGACGATTGAAAAAAGTTCTTCCCTGGTAAGTGTAATGATGTTGTGCAAAAGACGTATTTAGTTTTGGGCATATAAAAACATGTTTAAGTCGCGTTCTGTTTTCGTTTAGAAATTGGTATTTATCTTTTTCTTTGATAATTTGAATTAATGAATTTTTAATATATAAATCTTTAAATGTAGGTACTTGGAATTCATCAAATAGGCGTTCTGTTGGGTAGTCCAAGGATTTTTTTAATATAATTTTAATAATTGTTCTTTGTACAATTTCTATTGGAACAAGGTTACATTTATATGCGGATCCCCAACTAATGATAGCGTATTGTAAAGTGGATTGAACTAAGGCATAGTAGATTAAATATAGATTTTTTATCGACAAAAAATTTCTAATTCTTAAAAATATGTATATTAATTTTCTAATTTTGTTTACTACTTGACATATTTGTTCCTTCCATTTCAGATTTTTATCAATAATTACTCCTAGATATTTAATTTTATTTGTTGTTTTTAATATTGTACAGTTTGATTTGCAGTAGTTTTGGCTGTGAATTTTAGTATTTTCATGAATGACAATGTTAAAATTTTTGGGAGCATCGTTTAAATGTATTGCAAATGGAATTACAAATGTCTTTTCACTATTTAGTGATAGTAAATTAGTGTCGAAAAAATTCTTAAGCGTGTTAATGTCTTCTATGGCCTTTAATTCTACATTTTCCCAATTCTTTCCACTTATTATTAATACTGTATCGTCGGCGTATGATGTAATTTGACCATGTAAAGGTTGAAAAAAAATATCGTTTACATATATAGTAAATAGGATTGGTCCAAGCACTGTACCTTGGGGGATTCCAAAGCTTGAAAGCTCTTGATCGCTATTAACATGATTGATTTTTACCACTTGAGGGCGGTTTTTTAAGTAGTTGGTGATCCATTTAATCGCGTTGCCTTTTATGCCAATATTATTTAATTTTTTTAATAGCATCTCATGAGATATGCTATCGAATGCCTTTCTGAGGTCAATAAATATACCCGCACATTTTTTACCTTTATCTACTGTTTCGTAAATGTATGAAGTTACGTTAGCAATAGCATCTTGTGTGCTGAGTGATTTTATAAAACCAAATTGGTTTTTGTGTATTATTTTATTACTATCTAGGAAATTTACCAACTGTTTTTTTACTATTTTTTCAAAGATCTTTCCTATATTAGAAATAAGACAGATTGGGCGATAATTTGTTACTTGGTGTGGATCTCCAGATTTGTAAATAGGTGAGATTATTGTGTTTTTGTAGTTCATTGGAAATATTCCTTTTGTTAAACTTAAGTTTATTAAATGAGTGATGGGTTTTATTAAGTAAGGTTTCATAGATTTTAACATATGTGCCGTAATAGAATCAAAACCGGGAGACGAACCTCCTTTCATATTTTCTATTATTTTTAAGATTTCACATTCTGTTGTTGTTTCGAATGTTGAAAGTATATTACGTTTCTGTAAATTTTTATTTTTATGTTTTTCCGGGTCAGAAGGCTTATGAATATTTTTCGCAAGATTTTTTCCAACATTTGCAAAGAATGAATTAAAAATGTTTGCACATTGTTTAGGTTGCATATTGGCATCTATAATTTTTTTTATCGTGTTCAATGTACTTAATGTTTTGTGTTTTTTTTGTATTGTCTATGGCCAAATTTACTGTTTTCCACATTTGTTTATGGTTATTTTCTGAAGATAATATTTTATTTTTAAAAAACTCTTCTTTACTTTTTTTAATATAAGATGTTAATTTATTTTTATATTTTTTATAGAAAATATATGCTTTTTCATCGTGGGGATTTTTTAAAGTTGTTTTGTAAAGTTTTTCTTTGTTCCTGATAGATATTATAAGTCCTTTGGTAATCCAAGGCTTTAAACATCTTAATTTGGATTTTATGTGTGTTTTTTCAGTTGTCGAATTTTTAATGTGTTGTGACAGGATATTTTCAAAGTAAGTCGAACATATTTCGGTATCATCACTGCTCAAAACATTGTTCCAATCCTCTTTTTTTAGTTTTTCAGAGAGAATAGTCATATCTATCATTGATTTTTTGGTTATTAAATTATGTTTTTTATGTTTAATATTATTATTATACAGAAGTAAGCATGAATGATGATCCGTTATGTTAGTTTTCCAAACAATAGATTTTAGTTTATGTAGATCTTTAATGTTTATGTTAGTCCAAATGTGGTCTAAACAAGATGGAGTATGTTCTTTTATTTCTCTAGTATTTTTATTTATGCAAGATATGAAATTTTGTTCAGTCATACAATTAATGTATTCATTTTTGTTATTATTTTCTATTTTTTCATTGATGTTCACGTTAAAATCACCTACTACGAAGCTAAGTTTATTTTTTAATTTTAATAATATGTATTTGAGGTCATTAATAAACGTAATAATACTCGAACTATGCGTTCTATAGATAGCTATAAGATGATATGTTGATTTGCCGAGTCTGAAATGTACTTCAATGCAGTTAACCAAATGTATTGGGTGTTCTATAATGTTAACAATACTAAATTTATTGCTTGCAAATATTATTATTCCCGAATTTTTGTTAATGTCTAATTTAGTAGAGATATAATTGTACTCGGGCAAGTGATAAGGCGGTGACTCGGCGTTTGTAAATGTTTCGGTTAACACTATAAAGTCCGGTTTTTTAATTAAATTATTTATTTTTAGAATTAGTTCATCAAAATTTTTTTGAATACTACGGATGTTTATGTGCATAATAATTATGTCATTGATGTTTTTAGAAATAATTTTGTTACACGAATCAGTACATATACATTCATATTCCTGAATTTTAATATTTAATTCTAGTTCGTTATTTAAGAAATTATCCATTTAATGCATTTCTAGTTGTATTTTGCAAAATTATTTATAAATTTTTTATTCAATGTCGTAGTTTATTCTTTCTTTGGCTAATTTAAGCATGTAAGATCGGAACTTACATGTTTCGCTGTTTGTTCGGTGGTCTACTTCATTGATTTTATTGTTGAAGGAGTTTGTTTCTTTTTTCTTGTTAGCCGAGTTGCAGTTAGCGCATTTGGGTGGCAGTTCCAGGGATTTACATTCGGAGATGGGATGATCTTCTGAACAGTGCTTGCATGTTGGTTTATTCATTCTATTGTAGCATTTTTGTGCTGTGTGTCCAAATCTTTGACAGTGGAAACATTGGGTAAGAGGACTGCAGTCATCTACATAGATTCTCATGAATCCTAGATGGATTTTTTTTTATTAATAAGATGTAGTCTCATTTCGGGATTTGTTTGTAGAATTAAGTTTTTGCTGTTAGTTTTTTTGTTTGTAATGATGGCCTTAACTTGTAATATTTCTTTGTCTTTGTATTTTTCACATATCATTTTGATGTCGTTGTTTTGTTCAATGATGTCTTCTAAGAATTCTTTTTCGGTATAATCTTTGTCAAGACCTTTGAATATTACGCATGGATCCGTTTTCAGAAGTACCTCCGCTATTATGGTTTTGTCGACTTCATTTATCTTTTCTTTTAATTTTTTTGCGTCTTCTTTTTCTGGGCATGTTATTATAAGGTTTTTTTTTGTCTTTTTAATTTCGCATACTCGAATTCCCAACTGCGATATTTTAATCTTTTGTATTTTCTCTTTTATTTTTTCAGTGTCTTCTTCTTTTAAGCTTTTAATTATTATAGGAAATCTTTTTTCTGGCATTTGTGGTATCAAGTTTTTTACGGCAGAAGAGTATGAAAATGGGTATTTTTGTGCTTGGTTTTTTTCTTGAATATCACACTTTTCTTGTAATTTAGCTAATTCTATTGCCATGTGCGATATCATTTCCATGATGTTATTTATTTCTTTCATCATTTTTGATTTGGTTTCTTTGGTAAGTTTATTTTCTTCTATGATTGTATGTAAATCACTTATGTTTTGTTTCGCCTTTGTTATGAAGGCATGCGGATCAACCGCTTCCTCCATTTTCACAGGTTAAAAAAATTATTTTCGGTAAATTTATGTATTTATAAAATTTGTCTGGGTTTGAAGGGGTTATTTTATTTAGTCACCGCTTACGGCGCTCACTCGCGTCCAACACCGTTAGAGGTTTGGGCGACACTTTATCTTTTTGCAACATTATTTTTAGGGTTATTTCTAGTGGCTTAGTGTGCGTATTATACACACCCCCCATCCAATTATTCCATAAGACACTGATGATTGCACTAATGCATGATACACCAATTTCATTTTTTTAATGTCGACCATTTAATTTAAACGTTTAAAAATATAAGTTAAATACCTAAGTTTATTTACAAGCTTTTCTATGTGATTTGTCCATTTGAGTTGGCTGTCTATATATATTAGTTTTTTGGCAACTTGTTACCAATCTAACCGCCTACCTTATTTATGCATCAACTTTCTTAAAGAAAAAACGAATAAATTTGCTCCACTGCAAGAACATAATTAATATTTTGGCAAATCAGGTTTGGCTTTTGCCACTACGTTGGTGTCCAAGGAGAAGTTATTTTCCTGAACTGCGCACAAAGAGGTGCCGCGGAAGATTAATCAACCAACTCCACTGGTACGAAGCCTCCTTTTATTTTTGTAGTTTGTTCACCGGTCGAAGCGGCAACTTTTTCGCTTTTGGAGCTGCGATGAGTGTTGTTATCGATCCGCGAAAGTAAATTCACTGTGAGGTGGCTGTTTCTTTGGAAGGGGAAAAGTAAGAATATCACAAAAAATATAAATCCGTACACAACTTCATATCTGATATTGGCAAAAACAAAACACGGGCAGTTGCGCATCGATAATTTCTTCATTGCGTAATTTTTGACTTAAAAAAAACTGGATTTAATTCAGCTAATAAGTTAAAACAATAGTTATTGATTCTGAGGCGGTACGAAGTTCACCGGGTCAGCTAGTAGTATAGATATATCGTGATTTAATTTAAGAGTAGGTATTATGCCGTGATGCGCATCTCCTTCTTTAGACAATGTTCTAAAGATACAGGTCAGAGTTAAGTTAGCCTCTTAGAAACTGTACGGTCTGTACAGAGATCACAACTACTAACTGTTTATTAGAGAAGAATCTTGGATCAACTCGACTTTACACTCCTCTTCTCTCTTATTTAACCGGTATTTCAATGAAAGATGCTCAGAATAACTAGCATTAGTGATCGATTCGGCACCAGTACACAGTAACTAGATACATAAAACGCGCTCCCATCATTTAAACATGGTAGACATTTCAGATGACCGGTCAGTGGCCGAGTTGCCATCGCATTTGGATCCCACCCAGGCATCGTGTGTTCAATTCCTCGGCCAGTTAAGTCCTCCATCACGACACAAGCAACATTTTCCGCTTACTGTGATGTAGTAGGAGATTTTTAAATATTGCAGGTTATTTGTAATTCGAGAATGTTAGTCTTTCTTTAAAAAAAAAGTAAAGTATATGTACAAGGTTGCCTTTTGTCACAAGAGAACGGGTTGCTTTTTCGACTTCTTGTGTTCAACAGCTCGGCTGTGGAACGATTTGCCGGCCTGTGAGTTTCCTCCTTCCTACAACATGAGTCTTCAAGACCCTCCACACAGCTTTCCCAAAGATGACAGAGGCCCTGAGGGAAAATATTTTTGTCAGGGCCTCCTCTGTGAAGCTATTGTAAAACAAAAACAAAAAACATTAAAAATTATGGACACCGCACATATTTTGCATGACTCTCAGGCGTAAATAATAAATAAAGAATATTGCGTAGATGTTTTGCACTGTCGAAAAAAGTGATAAATATAAGGTAAACGCCGGAGATCGCCATCTTTGACCGGTACGTAGGCGATAAGCCACAAGGTAAGCAATAAGCGTTGTTATTATGAGTAAATATTACTTAGTCTAATAGTACAAGAGGTTTTGCTTTTACTTTCTTTTAAAGATGATGTATGGTGTGGGGGGGCGGGTCTCATTTAGAAATGTTGAAATAATAGTCGTACTTTTTTCGTTTTGGTAATATTGTAAATTCAACGATGACTTGTGAAAGTAATTACGTGTACCTATACACATTTTTAATTAGCTGGTTTGATATATGTAAAGTAATATGAGGATCATGACTGTAAATACTATGGAATAAATTATCGTAACTGTGTTGAATTGTATAAATAAAAAAATAAAAATAATACAATAAATATTTTTTTATTGGAATTTTGGATTATAAAACAAAATAATAACTCTGAAATTTCTTCATGGTTTTTTTTTGTTCTGAAAGGAGGAAAAATATAGTTATTAAATCGGGGAAGATGTTTCTCACATCACCCAATGTAGATTGTAAAAACGATACCTAAGTAGTTTTTTATCCTTGATAACTTGAACAAAGGATTCGAATTTTGAACTGTTGTTTGTTTTTCTCTCTTAAAAAAATAATCTTTTTTATTACTTTAACTAATATTTTTAAGTTTTCTGGTCAATAAAGTGTAGTGTGTTGTTCCTTGAGGATTCTTCTCCCCTCTGGTCTTCCAGGAGTCACTTTTCGTCGCTGATTTCCAGATATTTATAACCTTTTTTTCACTACTGTCACTTTCCATACATATTTTTTTTTTGTAATTTTGTGAACAATGGAGGAGGATTTCCCTCCTGGATATCCTAAAAAGCCTCCAGATCCTCCCCCCTGACCCCCAGATGGTGAAAATATTGTAATTTCTGACAATGAATCTGTCATTCTAACTTCCACAAAAAAAGGAAGTTTAGTCCCTCTTCCTTAGTAAAGCATGACTCTCCTTCTACTTCTCAGTCTCCACCAGCTCTTCCTCAACCTCCTCCAACCAATTTTTACTCTACTCATTTCTGTGGCCCCTACATTGTTTATGCGCAAAAAACTGAGCAAGGTAAAACCATTCATCCTCTTTAATTTGGTAAATTCCTTTCAACCAACAAGAACCTTTCGATTAAGCCCGGAGGTGTAAAAGCCTAGGGTCGCTTCCGAATCTCTGTTGAATTCCTCTCAGGTTCAGCCGCCAACAACTTTATTAAAAACATTTTTATTACATCTAATTATAAATTCAAGGCGTACATCCCAACTTTCAATGTCACTCGTATGGGCCTGGTCAGGGGTATCTCGACCGATCTGTCCATTCCAGAAATTCTGTCTTCTCTTTCAACCCCCCAACATATCGGCAATCCCATAAAAGCCAGGAGGCTAAATTATAAGGATACTTCTGAGAGCAACGTTTCCTGAAAGCCCTCCCAATCTGTTGTGATCACATTCGAACGACAATCTCTTCCCTCCCATATATTTTTATTTTTCAAATCCTTACAAGTTGAAATTTACACTTACCCCACCACCCAATGCTACAATTGCTGCCGTTTTGATCATACCAAAGTTGCATGCAGATCCCCTCCCAGATGTTTCAAATGTGGAGAAAACCACACAGCTGACCAATGTTCTTCTCTCTCGTCACCTAAATGTTTTAACTACTCAGGCGCTCATTCCGCCATTCACTCTTCTTGCCCTGAACAATCTCGCCAAAAAAATTAAAATTTCCATGGCCTCTGAGAACTTGTCTTTTCTGCAGGCTTCTAAACTATTCCCACCTGTCAAAAAATCATTTGCCGAGGTTTTATCCAGTAACTCTCCATCCAACCCTCTCCCCTTCTCCTCAACATCTTCTCGCTCTACTAAATTCACATACAAAAAGCCTATCTCTAAACTCGCTTCTCTTAAATCCCAATGGTTCTCCCCTTTCAAATGCCACAAATGGGTGTGCAAACAATTATAATTCGTCCTCAACAAACTTCCAAAAGCTTTAATAAGCTTTTGGCAGTTTGTTGAGGAATTTGTGAATTTACTAGATATTCATTTGTGGAAAAGTGTGTGGAAGGGTTTAGTCTTTCATTTAGGAAAGATTTAACCCGGACATAAAATCTGGAGCACCGTAAAAAAATATTGGATAATTTATAGAGCGCCGTTTTTGTGAAAAATCACCTCAAGGGCGCTGTACAATTTATTCATAATTCTTAGGTTCTATCTAATTTTAATATTTACAAATGGATACAGAAACATACTTACCTGCAGGTCACTTGCGATAAACACTTTAATTAGAAAGTTTGTGCTTGGAGAAGATACGGCTTTGCACGCGGAGGACATTATATTAAAACACTGGACATTGCATGATTTTACATTTGCTACCCCCATCACTATAAGTATTACATTTTAAAAGATTAGTGGCAAAAGTGGAGTTGATAATATCAAAATATGTATTTTAAAAGACTGGAGAATTTAGGACTCTTTAGGGCTGGAGAATGTTACTGAAATGACCTTTAAAAACGCTTACAAATAGTTATTTTTTACTTTTTTTACTCTATATTTTTAGGTTAGTTATTTACAGTGTCGCGGGCATTGGATGTGAAGGTGAAAGAATTTGAGTTTATGGATACGACTGTCTGAAAAGGTGGGTTTTAAGTTTAGCTCTAAATTCTGCCGAGTCTGTGATCGTTCTTAAGTCATGTGGCAGTCCATTCCAGGCTTTAGGTCACGACACTCCGAAAGCGCGCTCACCGAACTTAGTATCTGGTGTGCGCTTTGGTTCCTTTAACCTTCCAACAGCTGATGACGCTGCTGACCTTAGGGTTGACTGTCGAGAATTGGAATTTTCTGGAATACACAATTCCGATAAGTATGCCGGAGCCATTCCGTTAAGGGACTTAAATACCATCCAGCAGAGCTTGAACTGGATTCTTTCAGGACATTTGAGCCAGTGAAGATTTTTGAGATGCTCTGATATATGGGAATATTTAGATACGCCGGTGATAAGTCTTGCCGCAGCGTTGAAAATGGATTGTAATTTGTTGATTTGATATTTTGGAAGACTTGCATATATTCCGTTGCAATAATCTAAACGTGAAACAACATACGAATTGACTAGTAATTTAGTCGCCTCTGTTGGTAGATTTCTCCTTACTGCTTTAATTTGCCTTAATTGAAAGAACCCCGTGCTTACGGTTCTGTTCACTTGAGTTTTAAGGGAAAAATCAGCGTCCAGATTGACACCCAGTAGTTTTATACACGTCTTTGGAGTGATGTCGCTTCCTGAAATGGTTATTGGGGAGTTATCAATGTTATGCTGACGTCTGCTTGTGGCGGTCCAGAGAAACTCAGTCTTTGACGGATTTAGTTTCAATCTATTTGAGGTCATCCAGCGGGTAATTGCTTCTAGACACTCAATTATGCGAGTTTTTAGACTGTCCACTTCCTCTGGTAAGCAGTAAAAGTAAACTTGTTGGTCATCAGCGTAGCAGTGAGATAGAAGGCCAAATGATTCAATTATTTTAGCGACATCATTTGTGAAGAGGATGAAAAGAAGTGGGCCCAGAACAGACCCCTGGGGTACTTCAGATGAAAGGGTTGCATATTTTGATTGGTTTTTCCCTACCTTTACAGCTTGTAAACGGTTGCCCAGGTACGATGTTAGCCAGGTTTTAACGCCGCCGTTTAAACCAAAGGATTCTTCTAATCGTTTAATAAGAAAATCATGGTATATCGTGTCTTAACCTATTAAATTCAAACCTTGTTTCTGTGGCTGCTGTCTCGGAGACATGGTTTACTCCATCCACCCACTTTAATGTGGGAGGGTATTCCTGTCTTCGCGATGATCGCCCGGAAGGTACGGGCGACGGTGCTGCCTTTTTTATTAAAAAATCCCTACCGTTTTTCCCAATAAATAATATCAAACCCCCCAATGCTGACTTTCAAATGGTTGCAGCTAAAATAAAGGACACATCTTTTGTTTCTATCTATATTCCCCCAACATCGCACTTCGATAAGCAAGCTTGGTTGCAAATTGTCCATCAACTAAGCCCTCCTTTCTTTTTATTGGGCGATTTTAATGCCTATTTCCCCGTCTGGAGTTCTGCTTCCTCTGATCGAGACGGTCGAAGATTGATGGATTTCTTAGATGAATCCAACCTTTTCCTTTTGAACCACGGATCTCCTACGAGAATCTCTCGCTCCAACACAAACCCCAGTGCAGTGGATCTCTCCATATGCACTACAAATCTGGCACCTCTCTCTTCGTGGGTGGTGTACCCCGATCCTTGATCCAGTGATCATTTTCCGATCACCATCACTTATCAAACTTCTTTCCATTCAGACAAGTCCCATATTTCGACGAAGATTAAAACAAAACACACCAAATGGGATGAATTTAACTCTCATATGGATAACTTTATACAAAATTTATCCTCTACCGATATATTATCTGTCAAAGATGACTACGATAACTTTAAATCAATGCTAATAACTGCAATACATAAACCAAATCCTCCCCCTAAATCCAAATCTCTCAAAAAACTCCCTCCGACTCCCTGGTGGGATGAGGAATGTTCCAAGGTAGTGAGAATTTGGAAAGCTAAATCTCTTTCCTATCGTCACAATACGACTATGGAGAACTATCTCATATACAAAAATGCCGAAGCCAATGCCAAAAGGGTATTGAGATCAAATAAAAGAAACGGGTGGTACAACTTCTGCAGTTCAGTATCTCCGAATACTCCAATTTCAGAAGTTTCGTCTATGATTCGAAGATTTCGATCCTCTTTCAGTTCAACATCTCCTCGAGCGTCTCATTCTAAATGGATAGATGAGTTCTCGGACAAAATTGCCCCCCCTTCTATACCTAACTTAGATGAAATAACTCCCATCCACAAAACTCCTATGTCTGATCATTGGCTAGACTCTCCATTCATTTTAATTGAATTAAAAAATTGTTTGTCAACAGTCAAGGACTCATCTCCAGGCAGAGATGGTTTTCCTTATAGCATTATCAAAAATAGTAATGATAATATTCTAAATCACTTCTTAAGCATCTTAAATAAAATCTTCCAGACTGGCATAATGACTGTAGTACTCAAATAATCATCCCAATCCTAAAATCAAACAAATCACCCAATTCTGGATCCAACTACAGGCCAATTGCTCTTTCATCCACCCTCAGTAAATTTATGAAAAATTAATTAAAATCCGGTTAGAATTTTTTGTCGAAAGTAATCAGCTTCTCTCTCCATCTCAATTTGGTTTTAGGAAAAAAAATCAACGCAAGATAACCTTGCCATCATCAGTACTGATATTAATTTATACATTTATAATCATGAAGTATGTCTTGCAGTCTTTATAGACATAGAAAGCGCCTTTGACAATGTTTCCATCTCAATTCTTAAAAAAAAACTTTTAGGCCTTGGCCTACCCCCCATGTTTGTCCAATCTATTATTAATCTATTTCTTGATAGAAAATTTTTCATTGAGCTACCAGATATTACTCCTCAGAGTAGATCAATTTGGAAGGGTTTACCCCAAGGCGATGTATTATCCCCCATACTGTATAATATAAACACATACGATATGCATGTCTCTATTCCCCCCAAGTAAAAGTTATTGAGTTCGCAGATGACTTAGCGTTCTTCTTATCATCCAAAATCATCCCACTCGCCGTCAAATATCTTAATGAAGCCAAGAATGCCCTTTGCACATTGCTCACTTTAAATGGTCTGTAACTTTCAGTGCAAAAGAGTCAGTGTGTCACCTTCTCAAACCGTCATAAAAATCTTCTTGTCCAAATTTTATTTAAAAACTCTCCAATCCCTAACGCCTCTGAAGTTAAATTTTTGGGAGTAACATTTGATAGGAAACTTAAATGGTCTTCCCATATTAATAATGTAGTTAAATCATCAGATCATTGACTGGCGTTCGGTGGGGTGCTAACCCTACCTGCATTAAGTTGCTTTACAATGCACTTATTCGAAGTAATCTCGACTACGCCTGCCCACTTTTAAGTACTGCATCCAAAAATGCACTCAGTAAATTAGAAAAAATTCAATCGAAGTCATTGCGAATAATAACTGGAGCGATGCAGTCGTCCCCCATCAATTCCCTTCAAGTGGAATGTTCTGATCCCCCACTTTATTTAAGGTGGCAACTGTTTGCTGAAAAATTTATTCTTAAATGTTTAAATTCCACATGTCATCAGGTTATTCCCAGAGTTTCGTTGTTCAAAAACTCAACACATTCATCTACAATCAGAGCTCGAACTAAACCTCTTCTTGCCATCTGTAAAAATTTTCGCTCTCTCTCAGGCTTCAAATTATCCAAAATGATCTTCTTCCACTATACAAATTAAAATATAGTCACGTCACCCTATCCCCAACAATTTTAGAAGGGATCGGTATCCTTAAAAGTCATTCCAATCTCCTAGCCCATAATGTTTATAATATGTTCAATGACATTATTTCTTCTAAAAGGCCCAACTCTTCTCTTTTATTTACTGATGGCTCCGAATCTCCAGACTCTCCTAACTGTGGTATAGGTACAATTTCTAAAGATAGAATATTTTATTCACTTTCAAACCAATTTTCAATATTTTCTGCTGAGTGCATTGCAATAATTGAAGCACTTAAATATATAATCAAAAATAATAGTGAACATTCCCTTGTTCTCTCTGACTCTCTCAGCTCCCTCCAAAAACTTTAATCCTGTCCTCTTCTTCATCCTGATGATCACTTTGTATGCCTTATTAGAGTGCTGATAGCCTCCATTCAAAGCTCTGGAAAAACCGTAATTCTTGTTTGGATCCCTGGACATGTTGGCATAGTGGGTAACGATATTGTATTATGGCTTCCAATTACATGTACAAAACTCGGTTATAAAAATAAGCATAGTTCTAAATCACTAGTCATAGAAGTCTTAGTTGTAAGTCATTAGTTATCAATCTTAGTTATAATATAAGCCACTTGTAGTATATAGGTATAGATTAAATGTATAAATGAATTTATAAAGCGCCCTTGAGGTGATTTTCTCACGAAAATGGCGCTATAAAAATCATCCAATAATAATAATAATAATAATTGCGGATTCTTTGGCAAAACAAGGAGCGTCCAACCCTATAGTTACCCTCATAAACCATATTCCCCTATCTAATATTTTTTCCATCATCAAAGATAAATCCCGCAATGTTTGGACAGTGTATTGGAACATTGCTAGTCAATCCAAGGGAGCCCACTAAGCCTCAATACAAAGGACTATCCCATCAAAACCGTGGTTTCAAGAATTCCCCCATTTTTCCAAAAAAAAAAATTCCTCACTTATTCGAATGAGAATCGGACATTGTTCCGTTCCTTCTCACCTTTTTAAAATTCACATCCTTGACTCCCCAGATTGTACATTCTGTGGTCTAGATGTAGGCACTTTTTTTAAATTTTTTTTTTTTAAACTTTATTTATTCTCATTTCTTTGTACATATAATGTATAATATCATATTATAACATAAAACATAATAACATATAGTATAAACAAGAAATGAAAACCCACTAAGGCACTGCCTGAGTGTGGGTAATATTAGAACAAAATACTATATTTCTAAGTACACACAGTATAAAATAGACTTAAAAAAAACATATAAAATATGAAGTTAGTATTTCATAGGTAGAGTAAGTGAAAAAGGTTTTTTTCTATTATTATAAAAGTAAAATAAAAATATGGATAAAAACATACTGATTTTAAATATTTTTTTAAATATTTTTTTTTTTTTTTAGTTATTAAAAAAAATAAACAGAAAACATATTGTACTACAGTTTAGAAAGTTACAGAAAGTGAGTTGTATGAAGATGGATAAATTTATAGAAAAAGCGTTTCAATATCTACATTATTCAACCATGATTTTACCTCTTTTATATATTTTATCATTTTATTTATCATTTGAGTTTGTAGTGGTAGAAGGTTAAATGTACGAGGACCAATGAAACTGCTATGTGTCTGTAATAATTTAGTATTGGTTTGTGGGGTGTAAAATATATTATTTATTCTTTTGCTCATTCTGTTTTCATTTATTTCGAAATTATATTTGTTTTTAAATACATATTTCAAAGTTATTTACGTATATAAAATATTTTAGTTTCTTTGTATAACAAGTTTGTCGAGAATGTTTTATTTTTGTTAAATATGACTTTAATTATGTGTTTTTGAATTATTTGTAGAGGCTTAATAAATGTATCAAGTGCACCTCCCCATCCTATAATGCCATAAGTGATTGAAGATTGCGCCAGGGAAAAGTAGATCATTTTCAATTTCTCAATGTTTAGAACTTCCTTAAGTCTATAAAATATGTAGGTCAGATATCTTAATTTAGAAGTGATTTGATTAATATGTGATTTCCAATTAAGATTTATATCTATTGATACTCCTAAATATTTTATATTTTCGACATAAGTGAGTTCGTTGCACATGAAGCACATTTTAGATCACATATTTTTTGATTGTCCCTCTCTAAATAAATATCCTCTCTTCTATCAAGCGTTATCTAAAATTGCCTCCCCTCCATTCAACATTTCATCCTTCTAAGTCTGAACTCGACTCCAATCTTCCATATAATTCTGAAATTTGTATATTTAAATAAAATTAATATATAAATTTTCCTTTCCTTCCTCCGTAATTTTAAATGATGGCCTAGAACACCCTTGAAGGGTGAAAGCCAGAAATAATTGAAAAAAAAAAACTTGAACAAAAATTTCAATTTTATGAACTTCTTCCTGTACGATATCATTAAATACATTTAAAGTGCTATCGTGATTATGCCGTGTTGTGCTTCCTTCGCCTTAGGCTAACATTTCGGACAGCGTTACAGTGTCCATCATCAGGGCAGATGTGTGGATTATGATTAAGTACCGTGTTGCGCGCGTTAATCCTCTCTGGGCCGATATTTCAATATTAGAATTAATTAAATTATTGTACTTTTCGGAGTTTAATTTTGGTGTAGCTATCAAGATTCGAAAACCAAGAATTATTAAGCCCGTCATCTCCAATACTGAAGTATTATCGCTTTAGTATCTCTATTAAGTACCGAATACCAACAACTATTAGACGTTAATATTTATGGGGTTTTATGGATTTTATTTGCCTCCGTTATTATGCTTGATGAGTTTTGTGTCTTCCCAGATCTTTAGGAATAAATTCAAAGTGAGGACCGGTTTCTTTTTAGTATTCTCGGCGGTTGGCCGATTTTTCACGCTCGATGCCCTCTACCTAACTCTGTCCTTGGCTGAAGAAGCAGGAATAACAACACGGTACAGTTTTGGGAAGCTGGTATTGGTACTGAAACCAATTATTATTGGAAAACCATTACCTTTGCCATAGGTCACCCAAAGTGGTTGGCTACGTTTGGTGACTTGGCAGGGGTGCTCGGGTTCATGGGGTGAGGTTTTGCGGATCTTGGTGGCGGATGTGTCTGCCCACTAACTGCATGGTAGGCTGGATCGGGAGAAATTGGTTGAAGGAGAACTTTTGATCTCTTCATGCAGGACTCTTTCGGAACATCGCGTTTCGGCAGTTGAAGGAATCGATTCATATGTCCGTCACTCCTGGACCCACTGACCTCCAAATTCCTACCCACCGCTCAAACCTTTTTCCTTCGCAGAATTTCCCCTCTTTCCTTTTCTAAAAAGACCCTCCATCCAGTATCTCCAAAGATGACATGAACCCTCAGGGGAATTTTTTTCTCAAGAGGAGCTAATGTAAAGAAAAAAATATCCACAAAAACTAAGTACGGTAAAATCAATTATTAAAAGAAAGTTCCATAATAAAGTCATTATGAAATTGATATTATAAGTTCCTAGCAACATTATTGATGTCGCTATGCTAAATTGGAAATAAGCATCGCTTATTCGATGTTTTGACACAATAAAGTCATACGGTAGGTACTTATGTACATTTTTGTTTGTATGGTGGTAAGTACCTACGTACACAAGTAGTTCATTTACATGCCCAAATCATTTGAATCGATGATAGAGGTTAATCATCCATAACGCCTTGTTCAACAGAAAAGTATTGGCCATTCCACTGTCAAAGCATTTTGTTTGTTTACGATGGATTAACGCAGGTTTTAGTGCAATTTTCAAATGCTCCATAAATACCCCAAAGAGATAAAATGTATTTATCAAATAGCCCTATTTTAAAAATGTTCCCCTTCTTTACATCTACTTTTCCCCTATATCTTACCTACCTCCCCCTCGCTCCCCTTTCAAAGTTGATGTTCTCTCTTTGTGTTTCCAATGCAATATAAGTATTTTAGCATCTTTTAATGAAACTCTGAGGAAGGTTGAGATGGAACCGAACCCAGCTGGTTTACCTATTATTGGGTTGTACATTCAATAAAATCATATTAATTCAGAGTCATTTTATTCCAATTATAACTTATTTTTTATTTGGGAGGTAGTTATGTCCACCATTTATTGGATAACCAAAACCCCTGCCGCAGTTCATCCCAAACAGTTCGCTTCATTTGGTGTCTTAGCAGGAGTGCCCGGGTTCATGGAGTGATGTTTGTCTAGGTTTTGGAAGCGGATGTGTGTGTCCATCTACTGCATTGCTGGTTGAGGGAGTACTTCTACAGCCTTAATCTTTCGATCCATCGCGTTGGATGGATTCATACGCCCGTCTCTCTTGGACACCCTGGATTCCTACTTACACATCGTATCTTTTTCCTCTCCTTCCTTTCCCTAAAAAGACCCTCCATACAGCATCTTCAAAGATGACATAGGCCATGAGGGATTTTTTTTATCAGGGCCACCTGTGTGGGGATAATGTAAAAAAATACGTTTTCCCTTCATTCATCTTTCAAATTAAAATATTTTTTTACAGGAATGTCCACCTTATATACCTTTGTTTTTCTCCCACAGTGTGTGCTCACAATCAAGTTATATTTTTTGGTATATTATAGAAGCTGCTGTGCCAGGTGCCGTAAAATGGGATGACTTAGATGTTTTAAACTTTGAAAATAAATAATCATTTAAGTAAAAAAAAAACACGGTGGTCAAATTTACTTTTCCAAATGGGGCGTTATTGATGTAGAATTGTGATGGTGTAAAATTTACATTAGTACGCCAATCCCCCAAAGAATTGTTAAAGCAAATACTAGTTTAAATAAACTGCAAATACTTTACAATATAAAAGAAGCACATTATTATTATAATCGTTATGGAATTTAACCTGGCGTCATTGTTGCCGGGTATCTAATACCCGACGGTTTTTAAAATCCTAATAACATGAAAACAAAATACGCGCGTTATTTGGATCTGTCACTAGCTGCGGTCGTTGATCTGTTTGAGTGTATTAGCTATTCTATTTAGTGTAGCTGTGGCCAGGGGCGTATATGTTTGATTTGACCTTGAAACTGCCAAGACGGAGGCCAAATTCTTATAGATAAAGCTGAATTATAGATGGGTCAAACTTTGTGTTGCGTCAAACGATTAAACCATGGATTAAACGAACATGAATGTCATAAAGTCGTATTTGAATTTGTATTGTTGACATCGCCGATGGGCATATTTCATTCAAAAATCGTTTAAATGAATTCCAGAGGTGGAAAATTGGTCAAAATGTGTCCGCAATTGATCCAGACATCAGGTAATTACATTAATTCAGTCAATTTATCTGTAAATGAATTTGAGGTTAAATGACATTTGTGTTGAAAAAACATGCTTTCAATTTTACTTTAATAAGTCACGTATGCCTTGAAAGTCATACAAATGTCTATTCGGTAAATATTCGGAACAAACGTCAACGGTTAATACGCACTTTTTTTTGATAAAACCTTTAGCTTCATGTCATCATAATTTTAAAAAACATCCCAGGTTTTGAATGGTTTGAGGGCAAGGCAGGGTTTATCTTAGCGGGTTTGTGTAATTTTTTATTTTTTTATTTTTTTTTTATGTATTTATTTATTTATTTATTTCAAGACTTGTTTTTACATTAAAAAATGATAACATTTGCAAGGTTAAACAACTTTTTTTTTTTATTCTACTACTCCATAAGTTGAGCTCTGGGAGCTCGTGTTTATGGGAGGAGTATTTATTCACACGCAAAAAATAAAATTCTAATTAAATGTTTAAATAATATTCAAAGAACTTATGAGATAAATACAAATATTAATTGACATAGGTTCATAATTTAGGAAAAAAAAAATTTTTATACAAGGTCAATACTTTTTTTTTAATATTAAATATTACAATTAAAGTAAGGGTAAATTAAATTAAATTAAATTAAGGGTACAATATATCATTATCCAATTTCAGTGACTTAATTTGTTTTTTGAATTGTTCATATTTCAATGTTTCAGTTACACTAATTTTGTTTTTAGATAATTATGATTGATTGTTATGAAATTAATATTCCGTATTAACCGTTGACGTTTGTTCCGAAGAATTACCGTCTGTTCATGTTATATTATCGTTAAAACAAGCTTATGGTTCCGAGTGGTTAATGTTTCACAAATTTTGTTTTAGAAAATGTTCCAGACTGAATGATTTTGAAGCTTTACACTTACACCTTACAACATTGTTTGGCAGACCATAACATCGTTAATGGCAGGTAAAAATAATAATGCTTTAACTAACCAATTGCCTGATAAGTTTTTAGATTTTCACGGCCAAAATCATTTTCGTTGTTAGTTTTTGGGGTGTTATGCCGTGTTGCGCTACCTCCTACTATAGCCGTCACATAACAAATCGTCGGATCTACCGGATCTGCCCTGATGGTGAACACTGCAACGCTGTCCGAAACGTCGGCTATAGTAGGAGGTAGCGCAACACGGCATAACACCCCAAAAACTAACAACGAAAAAAAAAAAAAAAAAAAAAGAAAACTAATTGCCTTGCTGTTTTCCCGCAGGGTATTCAGAGAGGACGGACCGCCAAACAACTCGGTCTTGGCATACACTCCTTGCCTCATTTACACACCCAAACCATCTGAGGGTCCCTTTTTAATCTTACTCATTACGCTTACACCAGCCTTGCATTTTTGCGGATCTCCAATGATCATAAGTGTTTTATTCATTCTTCATATGTATGAACAGAAGTGAAAATATTTTTCCCTTCTGATGAAAAAAGTATGTGATCACAAGGGAAAAATATTGTACGTTTTGTTCACAAACTTTGTTTAATGTGATTTTTTTTTTCGGAACACATGATGCGGTTTTTACTGTGGGCTGGCTAGGTCCTCGATGAAGGTATATTCTGTTTTATTTCGGTAGAAAATAAATAGTATTTATATATTTAGAATATGTAGATTTTTATTTAATTCTACAGAACTAAGATATGTATGGTGACTGCTGGAAAGGAAAAAACGGCTAAAGCGCTATAAAGCTGTGACATTAGATGAACGTATGCAGGCCCGGACTGACCAGGTCCGCAGGTCCGCAATCGCGGAGGGCCCCCGGCGCGAGGGGGCCCCGAACGGGCCCCACAAAACGTACAAAAAAAAGTTTTTATCTATTTGGTAGTTATTTTGTGTTCTTGGTAATGTTTGTTTACATTTTCTAAAAAAAATTACATTTTCCAAAAGTATAACATGTCCCTCAACTGTATTATTTTTCTAATCCCTAAAATCCGTTTGTCATTATTTTTACTACACAAATAATTTTGACATAATTCAATAATGCTTTGGTGTGAATAAAATCCTGCCCTTTATTTTGAACTCCGTTATAATTATTGGCAGTTCTACAGCATGTGTTTAGTAGTGTTGTGGTATCCTAAAAATACCGTGAATTTCTTATTTCAATTAATAATAAAGTCAACGAAAGTCGAAAATCATAATATTCGTATAAAAACCTATTTGAATTTCTTCTTCTTTATAGGTGCCAATATAGCGCAGAAACGAGTTTTCATTGTTTTCAAGCACCAAATTTTCAAAAATTATCCGGGGGAGGCCCCCGGACCCCCCGTTTTTTGAAGCCCTCCCCCCCTTACCCCACGTTAGGGGGCCCCTTTACAGGTTTTAGCGGAGGGCCCCAAATGGTCCCAGTCCGGGCCTGAACGTATGTAAACAAACAATATAGCTTATTGTGTAGGTTCATATTTAATATCACAGCTGTATGTTGCAACGCAAACAGCAGCTGTTTAGCAACGTTTTCTTTCCAACGTCAATATTTTTTTTCAATTCTTCGAATTCACCGAACCAGTGTTTTTATGTACTATTATCAATTGTCTTTCTGAAAATAAAAAGTATTTAAACATGTACCACCGAGTTATCATTTTTCAAGCAGAAAAATGTAAATTCGTTGTAGAAAACCATAATCATTATTTGAAAATGTTTTCCTTTTATAAGGAGTTCATATTTCAAGTATTTTAGGTTTTTTACCAACGCTTGATTTTTTCCCTCAGGATAACAGGTTTCCATCTGACAAAGCTCCCTGCTGAGAAAATGAGCTGTAAAACATTATCTAAAGCTCATTCCCTCAGGCTTTGTCAGATGGAAAGTTGTTTTCTTGGGGAAACAAAACATTTTTCTGCTTTCAAGCATTTTTATTTTTAAATAATTTATTTGGCTAATGAATTAATGAAGTAGGTCGTGTGCAATTATATTGTCTATGGTGACAAATGGCCTTGAACTTCCTCTATGTTATTGTCTACGGTGAACCAACAGTTTTTCGTGGTTAAGTTGGTGACAGTGAGATGACAAAAAACTTACTAGGAGAAGGCCCGAAGATATTCTAAGGGTTAGTATATTTATGGCTGTGGCTACGGTGGAATTTACACGTCTGTGAAGAGGGCTCGGGTAACTTATACCCGCCCCCAAATTGCACGTATATATACTAAGTTTCATACATAAACAACGGGTTTATGTATGAAACTTAGTATATAAGTAATACATAAGCTTTCCACATTACTCAGTATTTGATAATATTATCGTGTTAATCAAAAATGTTTTGTTCCTCAATTGCGATTATTTTTTGTTTTTAAATATATATTCTATGTTATGTTGTTAAAATATTATCTCACGAGAAAAATGTTTAGTTCCTTAATTTTTGATGATAATATGCTAATTTTATACTAAATAACTGTTTAATTTTCATAAATAACGTATAAACTATCTATTTCCTTCATATAAAATGCTAATATTGACATATAGAATACTAATATATACAATAATCTAAATGGGTAAAATAAACCCGGCGCCAATGGCTGTGTTCTGTTTGTTCGCCATAACCGCGCCGGGTTAAAAGCATTTTAAAACAGTTTTTTTCTGTATGAAAAAAAAAAAAAAAATTAATTGAACCGATATTATGCTTGAATAAAACTAGAAAACTAATTTGAATATATGAATTTGAAAAGAAAGCAAATTTGAATCTCATTTTGTTAGCGTTATTATGTGCACAATGCCCCAAAAAATATAAACACAGGGAGTTATTTGTTCTTAAAATGCTTTCCAAAATTTTCGTTTTTGCAAAACGTATGTACTATGGTTATTTGTACTTTTTTAACCAGTAAGCGAATTCTTATAATTCCTTTTAAATTGTTCATATGAATGCTTATATGTTTGTGTGTATGTACGTACACGTTAATATTTATACACATATCTATCCTTTAAGAATAATGAATAAGAATAATTTACATGGCTTTTTTTATCTCATTTATTTATGTTATTTGCTTTGATTATATAATGTCTAGATAGAGTGTTGCGCTGTAATTCCAACAAAAACAACAGGCCAGATTTAAAACACTAGTGTGTGTGATACGCACACAACTATGCATAACTTCTATAGTTTTACAGGCGCATTACGTCGCTGAGTGATACCAGCTCCCGAGTATTTCCCATAAAAGTGGATAAAAATATGTTTCGATTTTGCGGAACCAATAATTCATTTAATTTTGAATACATTTGCGTAAGATAGTTTTCTACATATAATGATATAAATGAAAAGAAAATCATTGTTAAAAGAGATTTATTTATATGTGATTATTTTTAACAAATAAAGACAACGAAAAGCATTAGAAACGGTTTTATTTAGTTACAAGCTGGGTTACCCGGCTTCGCTCAGGACAAATTCGAGAGTGTTCTGGAATGTTCCTCAATGATGTTTCCGATTCCCCCGAAAATTTCACGACATACTCCGCCACATCTTCGAGAATTTTCTAGAGCTCTGTGGAACCTTACAGAACTTTCCGGAAGACTATTCTAGAAATTTCAAGAGGGCGAAACTTCAAGCCCTTATATCTTCAAAAGCACGCCCTTTAGGTAAAAACGGGTACCCTTATTCCCTATTGGGGATAGAGATCTACCTCACCATATAACTCCCTTGATCGTACCGGGACTCGTTTCTGAGTTTTTGCGGTCCGCATGTTTTTTGGACTTTCTTTTATAATATATTGCTGTTTCCCGGCATGCATTGCAATACCATATTCAAATAAATAAAATGTTACTCCTTGCATGTCTTTTCCCGTGCGTTCTCTTCCAGCGTTCCACTTCCACCTTCCCCGCCACCGCTCTCCCGCTCCCCCGTCCCACCAACCCCCCCTGGCACTTCATTTCTTGACTTCTCCCGCCCGGCCCGTAGCCGAAACTTTTTTCTAATACTAACATTTTTAAACTCGTGATATCTTTTTAATTAAATATCCGAATTGAAAAATTCAAAAATTTAAATAATGGTATTGAAGCTTTCTTAAATATTAATTAATTTATTTTGATAATGATTAAAACCAAGCTACAAATAAAGATCCTTTTCAAGCGGCGACATTTTAATAAAAATTTTAAAATAAAAGAATACCTAAAGTGGCATAACCTTTATAGTTAGACATATGCTGTAGAGACCTTTTTTATAAATAATGATTTGTTCTATAAAGTCGAAGTACATTATTTTATTCTATCATCAATAGTTTTCGCAGCGCACGCGATTTAAAGAATATTTTAGGTAACTTTTTTACACCCTGGGTTACATTATTGAAGTTTTAGTAGGGATGCCTGTTTAAAAAAAATATATAATATAGCCTATGTCACCCAGGGATAGTGTAGCTTCCCAACAGCGAAAGAATTTTTCAAATCGGTTAAGTAGTTTCGGATCCTATTCGATGCAAACAAACACACAAACAAACAAATATTACCTCTTTATATAGTGTAGTATAGTAGATTACCTCTTTATATAGTGTAGTAGAAGTAGAAGTAGATTTAATAAAAATTTTAAAATAAAAGAATACTTATTGTGGCATAACCATAATAGTTAGACATATGCTGTTGCAACCTTTTTTGTAAATAATGATTTGTTCTATAAAGTCGTAGTACATTATTTTATTCTATCATCAATAGTTTTCGCAGCGCACGCGATTTAAAGAATATTTAAGGTAACTTTTTTACACCCTGGGTTACATTATTGAAGTTTTAGTAGGGATGCCTATTTAAAAAAATATATAATATAGCCTATGTCACCCAGGGATAGTGTAGCTTCCCAACAGCGAAAGAATTTTTCAAATCGGTTCAGTAGTTTCGGAGCCTATTCGATGCAAACAAACACACAAACAAACAAACAAATATTACCTCTTTATATAGTGTAGTAGATATAATAAAGACAAAATACATTTAAAAAAATTAAGTTAAACAGTTGTTTTGCTCAGAGCAAATAACAGTTGTTTTAGCTGATTGCCAGCTCCGCGGCTTTTTCTTATTATTTCTATCCACTTACTTCGTAATATAGGATCATTAGATATTTTGTAAAATATGTATGAATAAAATTAAAAGTTCACCAAACAAACCTGTCACATTTTTTGTAATTTTAATAGATAAATTTCGTATTCATAACTTTTTTAAATATAGTGTCAACGCGAAGAATTTACAAACACTTAAACATAAAGGCGAACTTTCACATTTACAATATTATTTTATATAATGTACTTTTGGGTAATTATTATAAACCTATTTTAAAATTAACAACGCACTCATGGGAAAATTTTATTTGAACAACAGGCAACCCTGTAAACATGGCCAAATAGCGTTGTCCTAAGACCAAACTGTCAGACCAAATTACACTATTAAAACTGAATTGTTTCTTTGACTAAATGGTTATTAAAAGGTAGCTTACCGATTATAGGTAACATTTTTAGTTGTTTTCAATCGTCCTTTGTAATTCCTGCACACTATTATAGCGTAAATCGTCATTTTCAAATGACACACAACACGTGTTTACCGCACAACGATAGTGGCGCCACTGAGCGGATAGGACGAGCTTATCAGTGAACAGTTCACTGATATATTTTTTGGCATTTCGTCGCTCAAGCGCTCTATCTAGACATTATATAATCAAAGGTTATTTAGAATATAATTTGCAAAATATTTTCTTTTCTTGTAAATTTTTTTTTTGTATCATTACCCGTCTCAAAACAGACATCGTCTGGTGAGGCGGGTGACTTACTTAAATATTTTATACCAATAACTGCTGGGTTGCCGACAACGAGAATTATCAGCGCGATGATCGACGCGAAGTAGCCTCTCGTTTCAAAAGTCGCCCCGTATTACGGTGCCAGGAACCGCGCCGGAGCAGCACGTGAAGGGAGCGGTCGTTTGATCTGTCAAATAGGAAGTCATTGAACTGCGAAAACAGCTCTCACTGTGATTAATACATCGCTATTGAAACCAGCGTACTTTAGTGAAAATATTCGTACATGGGAATAGATAATTAAAAAGGTTAAAAAAATTATGTTACAATTTAAAAAATATATCTCTCAAACGAACTGCGCCTTTCTCCAAAGGTAACCACACTATCAATTTACGCAATGATAAAATTGCACAAACTATTGAAAAGGGAAATATATAGTGTTGATAATAACGCGCCATGATTTTATGTTACTAATGTATGAAATAAAAAGGTTGAAATGCGACACTATACATAAAATATATTCAGAATCTTAATGACGTAAATAAAGAAGCCGTGTTTACAAATTGCGACTCGCGACCCGTGTATTGGACGGACCTACTGTCGAATTTGTCCTATTAAAGAAACGAAGAAGAAGAAAAATAATGTTTGAATCTTAACGACGTAAGTAAAGAAAGCCTGTAAACAAATACGCCTCCGCGAAACGGCGTATTGGACGGAAGTACGGTCGAATCCACCCTAGCAGTCCTGGAGATTCGACCTTTCCGCCGGATCCATTTTAGTTAATTCTGAAGAACGTGTTACTAATATTGAAAATGTTTCTAAATGAATACCTCCGAAGGTTATTAATTCATCGTTTAGAAAAATAAAATCTGGTGCTCACCGCTAACTTTAGTTGTACAACGTATTACATTTTTAAAGGCGTTGCACGTTTAAAAAAATTATGGCAACGTAACGTTTTTATTAATCTCAAATATAAATAACTCACATCCCTTGTAAGGCATGGAAATAAAAAATGATAATTCAATTACGAATTCACCGAAATAAATTAAAATGTGAGCCTCGGGCAAACCCCCGATAAACGTGGTTATGTCTCGCCTTAAAACTAAAAACTTTATTAATCAAAATATTAAACGCGCGTAAGTTTATCAAAAGGTTTGAATCGTGAGGTTTGTTTGGGGTGGAATCTAAAAATTAGGAACCATTTGCAGATCTTGTCATCGAGTTTCCGATCTCGCACGCTGCGGCTGCGCTAGTATTCGTAAAATATTGCAAGCTTTATGTTACCGTATGTAAATATTACAACACATTACGATGTAAAACATCGAGAAAGGAAATTAAGTTTTAAACACGGAGACAATGATTTCGTGTACACTAAACATGATTTTGTATTAGGTAGGATTAGGGATTGCAATCCCGCAAGACCATGTCAATCCAGGTATTTGCGGGACTGAACAATCTTAGTCCCGCTGGATCCAGGTACTTTCGGGATCCACCAGGGTGGGCTTATATATCCAATCAATCGTATAATAAAGACCTAATACCTCGATCTACCAACCTTGTTTTTAGAGTTTTAAATTTATATCTAATCAAACAAGGTCTTTGGGACATTTTAAATGGTTTATTAATATACCTTTAGTTAGACATAGGTAAAGCTTAAGTCATAAATTGGCAAAGAATAAGATAAGACATAAATTTACATAAAAACTTAAATTTAAATAATAACGTTCACACGATAAACAATATTCTTGTACAATAAGCATCATAAGTTTAAACATTATTTTGGAAATAGCTTCGTATAAAAGTATTAATTGTGTCGTCTGATAAACGGCTTCTGATATTGGACACAAGGTAGCCAGCGGCTGAAAAAGCTCGTTCAGTTTCCACGCTGGTTGGCACAATAGTCATTAGCGCATTGTAAGTGAATTGAAGGTATGTGCCTTTTAATCCACCGGACTCGAAGTAATTCATTTCCTTCTTTATCAAAACCTCAAGGTTGATCATATGCCAGATCTAGGTTGTTGGGCTGTTGATCTTGAACTCTTCATACTAATCAAAGTAAGTTCGAGTTCGTCTTGAAGTGACATTGGTGCTGCTGTTGCTGCTGTGTATGTCTCCAGATTAGCGAGAGGAGTGTCGTCATCGTCATCGTAAGGATCATCAGCGTCAGCAGGAGCAGTGACTACTGCGTTGTTACCCGTGTCCGTGTACTCTAGCCTTTCGACTATAGTTTTGATTGCCTTGCGTATTACACTTTTTGAAGGTAGACTAAATGTGTCATCAACCGCGCAGAGTAACACGTATGCACTACGCTTCTCTGTAATCCCGCCAGTCCAGCGGGATCCCGCAAAATTTTCGAAAGAGATTAGTCCCGCAAAATGTCTGCGAGATCTCGGTATTTCAGGATCCCGGTATACCGGGATTGTATTCCCTAGGTAGGATGTTTCTTATTGAAGTAATCCACCATTTCGAAAAAGTTTCTCAAGAAGTCACAGCAGTGTTTTCCGATTGTCACATTATTATCATTCCTTTCTTCAAAAATTTTCGCAGATAGACGTCACCCCAAGCAGTTCTCTACATTTGGTGACTTAGCCAGTGATGCCAGGGTTCATGCGGTGAGGTTTGTCCGGCTATTAGGGGTGGATGCGTCTGCCCACCAGCTATACATAGTCGAGAAGCACGCCAAACGCGCGACCAACTTACGTACATGGTTAACATTTTTTGTCACATGACAACGGGTCGCTTCTACAACTCGTTCTTGGGTTCAACAGCTGAGTTTCTTCCCTCCTATAACACGGGTTTCTTAAAGACCCATGTTCAATCCTACCTCTCCTCAAAAAGACCCTCCACAGAGCACACCCCAAAGATGGCATAAGCCATAATAAAAATGCAACATTGTACGTTTTTGAAAGATGTGGGACAAAAAAGAGTTTAACTTTGTGATAAAAAGAATATCCTGTAAGTAAAATGTAATAATAGGAAAAATAATAATATTTAAAAAAAATGGGTTTTTTTTCTTTCGCAGTGATATATTTAGGGACAGCAGCGCCACACTTTATCGTAAGATGGAAGTCCGATTTCAAATTTAAATTAGAAAATAAAATTTAACCTATTCACGAGTTGGTTTATTTCTTAGATCAAGTCACTGATTACATTAAATGCCATTTAGAATGCACAGATGGCGGTAGTCAGTACCGTCGTTATGCTGGAATGTTGCGAGAAAGCGTCGCCAGTCCGCGTTGTGGCGCAAATTGGCGCCAGTGAGATGCATCCGCGCTCAAAAAGAAGAAGATGGAGAGATAATGTAATTAGGGGGCATCCATTAATTACGTGAGCAAATTTTTTTTCCAATCCAGACCCCCCCTCCCCCTCGGTGAGATAAATTTGGGCCAATTCGTATATTTTTTTCAAGTAAAATGAGATTTTGCTGGACCCCCCCCCCCCCCGTTTGTGCTTACGTAATTAATCGATGCCCCCTTACGAATGTTAGAGGAGCTCGCTAATATTTGAAGCGATAAAATCGATGCGCAAATTGTGAAAATATTTAATAAAAGACGACACGTTTAAAATAGAGCAAACATTTTTTGACTTTTGATTGAATTATTTTACAGAGTTCCTAAACATGAGTTTACTGACTCTAACATAATTATGTATGGATTATCTAATGATACTTTACTTTTAATTTTATTTTTTTTAGGTGTGATTTTTAATGTGAGTAACTACTATACTGCGGCTGTATGCAGGTTTTTTTATTCCTTCCGGAGGACTATATTTGGTTTTTTAAATTTAAAATTATCATTTTCGCTATATTTCGTCAGCGTATTTATCGTAGGATTAGAGTGGCCAGGTAGGCCGGCGTAAAATTTGGTTGCTTGTGAGAAAATGAAGTCCTTTATCAACGGGATGTTGGAGTCTTTGTGGAGACAAGAAATTTTACTCAGTTGCAGTGTCGATTTTAACAGACAGATATTATGTTAAATACTTCAAACAGTTGGATTTAAAACCAAAGGATTTAACCTTAACGGGTTACGCTAACTGTAAGTTGAATTTATTGGGTTGTATTTTATTAACAGTTGATTATAACGGTTATAGGGAATTGTTAGAATTTTGCGTTGTAAAAAATGGAACAACTAATGTTCTAGGGCGTGACTTTATAAAAAAATTTAATATTGGATTTACGGGGTTACAATTCACTCAAACCCAGGAGGGTAGTGATATTTTTTCTCACAATGTAGTTGAGAATGATAGAAGTGAATTGGACAAATTAATTCGAAAATTCCCGGAGGTTTTTTCGGAGAAACTGGATAAATTTAATAAAAATAAAGTGCATTTGAAATTAAAAGAGAACGCCGAACCAAAATTCGGTAATTCGAGAAATATACCTTTTGCTTTAAAAGCAATTAGGACGAATTAAATTAAAAGCAATTAGGTTGAAACGAAATTAGGACGTTTGCAATCGGAAGATATTTTAGTTCCGGTAAATTATAGTAAGTTTGGAAGGAAACTAAGGTCTAGCTTTAACAGTTTTGTACCGAGAGGGGGGAGAGATAAGGATAATAAAATTAATAAAGAAACTAAAATTAAAATGTTTGAATGTCAGGAAAATCAGAAATATATAAGAGATAGAATAAAGAGTCAGTAGGTTTTTCGATTAATCAAAAAGTAATGGTAAGAGATTTTAGAGACCAAAACAATGATAAATGGGTACCAGGGAAAGTACATAAACAATTAGGAAAAAAATTGTATTTAATTGAGGTTAATTTAATTGGAAAACTTATGTATTGGAAAAGGCATTTTGATCAGTTGTCTAAATTGTGTGTATCATGGGAAAAGAATACCAGCAATTCTTATATCGCGTCTGAGACGAAGAGACTGTCGTATGATGATTACGATGTCTCCAGCTTTGTGCCGGATGACAATCTAATGGGTGATTCTCCTTTTACTTCCAGCTCCAGTGATCCGGTGGCACGTCGGGAAATTGGAAGGACCGATTACGACCACGGACACACAGATGAGTCAATGAAGACAGGACTCAGCTCTCGACTCAACATGAAAATGAATTACTTACTGTAAATAATGAATATTTGTATGTATTGTAATTATTATTATCATAAATCATGTTGTGTAACTGTCTTCAGATTTAAGTGTGGAGGGATGTGGTGAACGTATGTCTTGCGGTATGAAAGAGAAATGCGTGTATGAATGAGACAACATGAGGAACGTATAAAAGGGTGTGATTGTTGTCCATTCGTCCATTTTTTTTTTTTTTTTTCATTTACTAGATTTTTATGTTTCTTGAAGAGATGAAAGTGAGGTTTTTTATCCAGTAAAGACTTTTTCCTCACGATGACATTAATGTATAATTTAAACTCAGTCAATTAAATACTACCTTCAGAAGGTAATAGTAAAAAGGCCCAATGAGCCGTAATACTAGTTAGCTAGACATGAAAGGGTATTGCAAAGCCCTAGTTAGTTAGAGGATTACGAAAGAATCCGTAGAATCAAAAAAAAAAAAAAATGAAGAGATGAATCATTTAAATTTACTGAATTTAGAGTTAATGTTCTTTATAAATAGAACGGCGTCATATGCGCCTTGCAATTTTTACCACATGTGGGTATTTTAAAATGTTACCTGGCTATTATAGACTTAAAGGCCTTGTATTTCATCGGTAGGGAAAAATTGTTATCTAAAAACCCTACTAAAATTGCATGTTTTTGCTAAGCTCCATCATCATCAAGCAGCCACGGCACCTGCAGGCGCTCGTGTATACATACGTGTCTGTTTGTGTTATGTTGGGAGTGGGAAGGAGTCGGTCATGTCCTTATTATTTGAATCTCTTCCGCATTCCTCTTACCATCAGACTTCCTTAGAAATAACATTGTACCTTATCTCGGAATAAACATCACGAGACTACCTACGTCTTCTTATTGTAGTAACACCCTGTACTGAGAGTATCATATGCAGAGGAATCTGGATCCATAGAAAGGAGTCCAGAAATATATGGGATAACCAGCCACGGTCATCACAATAAGTCCACCATCAGATCATGTTTCTCTTACGCTTGTCCAATCTGGGGTTACGCAGCAAAAACACATATCAATAAACTTCAAGTCCTTCAAAATAAATGCGTCAGACTTGCTTTAAATGCACCTAGATGGAGTAGAATCTCTACTCTCCACGATGAATCCAACGTCCTGTTGGTAAAAAACTTTATTTTTGCACAGGCTACTAGGTTTTACGCTGGCCTAGATAGTCACTCGAATCCCACGATTAACTCTCTCGCTAAATACAGCGAGAATGAACACCATAAATACAATAAACCAAAATCAATCTTACGTGGAAATTAATTTATATATATTTATGTATAGAATATTCCTGCATAAAGCCGCAGTAAAAATAAAATTCTCGTAAAACTCAATTACATTAATAACCACGTGAAGCATCAATAGATAATCCCTTTTAAATATGTTAGAGCAAGTAAACGTAGGTTTAGGTACTCTGAAAAATAAATAAATCCAAAGTCCGACATGCGTAGGCTTGAGGCATAACCACGCGGTCTCGATGCCCTTCCGCCCCCCCTCCGGTAACCCGACGCTCATCTTTTCCTTAAGGTCTTCAAAAACTTCCCCTTCTCTCCCAAGTACATTTCTTCGAGGCGAAATCGGGGAGCCGGCTAAAGGGCGCGGACTTCGAGCATCGTCTGTGGTTGGGCCGATAGCTATACGCATTCTCATTGGGACTGCCCGGTGATCTGTGGAATACCTTCTCTGGCTATTCTTTTCTTTTTAAATATTTTATTTTCTTTCTGCCATTGTAATTATTTACATTATAACTTAAGAAGACAACTGTTTTTTCCTCATTACTTCTTTTATTTTCAGGAGGTTTCTTCGACCGGTTATAGCTGCTGTTTTTCTTTTTCTTTTACTAACACTATTATCTCTATTTTTATGTTACCTATTTCAGAAGAATTATTCCACGGGCTGCTACTTCTATTTATCTTCTGTGTAATTTTAATGTAAGTACTTGCATACTGCTTACTAACCCCGTATGCATGAACATTTGAGGGTCTAGAGCCGTTTAAATAAATGTAGCTTCGTTCAATAAATAAGTAGAGTCTTGACGTGTGCGGTGAAGGAGGAAACCATATGTTTCCTTATAACGCCGTTGGGAAAGTGGCGGGGTCCCCTCCAATGGTTTGTAATAAAAATATTGTACTCAAGTATTGTTTTAAAATATTATATTTGGACAATGAAGGAAACTTAAAAAACCTTCCTATTATAAATTTCTTTCTCTCTATCACTACATATGTAAGATGTTAATTAACTCCATGTACCTGTCCTTCTATAAGTAGAGTTGACAGTATTAAATATCTTGGTATTCAAATAGATGATCTTCTTAAATGGAACGCACATGTTACAAACTTAACGACAAAACTGAGGAAATTCGTCTATTTCTTTAAAAATGTTAGAGATATATTAAATATAAAACAACTGAAACAAGTTTACTGTGCTCTCATACAATCATCACTTGAATATGGTATTATTAGCTGGGGAAGTGCCACAAATACTTGCCTGGAGCCTTTAGTAAAGATTCAAAACTAATTTTGAAGGTTATTCTTAAAGTCCCGTTGAGAACGAGCACTGATTTTATTTTTAAGACACTAAATGTTCCTAACCTGCAAAAACTGTATTCAAAAAATATTCTGCTTCACCAATTTAAAAATACACACATGTTTGAGGAACGAATAAACACTAGAGCCCTAAGAGAGTCAAATGTAAAATCTTTTAACATCCCAGTTTGTCAAACCTCTTATGGACAAAGAACTTTTAAATATAATGCAACAAAGCTATTCAATTCTCTACCTACTGAAATAAGAAACACTCAAAGCAAAAGTGCATTTAAAAGTAGAATCATTGATCACCTCAAATAAACGTATCTATCAGGAGTATTTAATAACATTCTTACCTTTATGCCTACTGTGTGTAAATATGTAACCATGTACCTACTGCAATGTTCATATAACATACTTGAATTGTATATTACTTAGAAAAAAAGATTTTATATCAACCTGTCATGTTCATAATATTAATAAAACAAAATCATAGATTATAACCACTCTGTAAATTGCCATCTCAACACAGGTGTTTCACACCTAGTGAGATGGGCAATACGTCATTATTATAACCTAATGTAATATGAAAATAATTAAATAAATAAAAAAAATAAAAAATTAACCCTCTCACTGTTCATATTATGTTTTGTTTCTTTCTGTATATACACCTATATTCTCGTAAGCTCACACATTGTATATTTTTGATCAGTTTAATATTATACCGTGAAGATGCTTAGCTTTAATGTTAAGCAAAACCGGTCAGCATTGGAAAAAAAATTCAATCGTGGTTTCAAACAAAGTTATTGTTTTATATTAATTAATATGTCAAACCACCAAAGTGACTGCTTTCTACCAAAATATAGAACTTATCTTTATTAACTACAGATAAACAACCATATTTGACTGTACCTATAAACAAGTATATCTTTCCGTTAACTATATCATGGTTGTTAAATGTCTGTTTTTATTTCACCTCTATTTTACACCGTCATTCACCAATTGAATATAATTTGCACGATGTTTATTAATAAGACTTTAAGTATCTTTCCTAATACATGTATAAAACTACTGGGTGTCAATCTGGACACTGATTTTTCCCTTGAAACTCAAGTGAACAGAACCATAAGCATGGGGTTCTTTCAATTAAGGCAAATTAAAGCAGTAAGGAGAAACCTACATACCAACAGAGGCGACTAAATTACAAGTCAATTCGTATGTTGTTTCACGTTTAGATTATTGCAACAAAAACAAATTACAATCTGTTTTCAACGCTGCAGCAAGACTCATCCCCGGCGTATCTAAATATTCCTATATTTTCTGGCATCTCAAAAATCTTAATTGGCTCAAATGTCCTTAAAATAATCCAGTTCAAGCTCTGCCAGATGGTATTTAAGACCCTTAAGCCTTAAGGCACCAGACCACTGTAAACATTTTTTTTTAAATTTTTTATTTCATTTTCTGGACGCGGAGATACAGCATATTATGTTAAATCGTTTGAATCAGTTTATATGTTGAATTATCCTTCAGAAAAAAAATAACGCGTTTTTCTCGAAACTATGTATTTCAACCTGTTTGACAACATCTAAAAAAAATGTATATCCGATTTGCATGCCCCAAGTCTAAGAGCGTGTTCACACACAGCTATAATATGCGTGGGATGGCGTATTTCAGCATATAGCTCGCCGTACATTCCAAATTGGAATATATGGCGAGCGATATTCAGAAATACGCTGTTTGGTTTTGAAGTGATAATGTGCACAGTACCTACCGGGATGTCATTTTATCCTTCCTGCCTTCCCCAACCATGTCACATTGCTGAAGAAAGCTGGGAACCGTGACAACAATAACAACCAACAATTGGTTACTACAAGTCGACTTGTGACATTGGAAGGAAGTGTTTTTTGTAAGTTATGTGTTCGCCTTCTAATTTGGTAAGTGCCTTGGTTTTCCTTACCTCCTTGTAGTCCAAAATTTACCATACACATATAAGCATTCAGCTGCAATAAATTCTCTTGTTCGTTTTCGTAATTTACAGTCCATTTCGCAAGTTGCATTTGAGGCTGTCATTTTCGAAGATAGCTTCGGATGCAACATTTTTGGTCCTTCGAGCCGGATTTCGTGAGCCTTTGGAGTTGGATGCTTGTATGTGTTTTTCCAATAACCTTGATCCCGTGTTCCTAATATTCCTGGCATTTCGCCCTTCGAATTGGGCATATTTTCACCTCAAAGGGGATAAAATTCGTGGTAAATTGCGCATTTTTCGTTTGTTGAATTCTATTTTCAAATTTTAGCAAGGGATTATTATTATTCAATCTTTGTATAAAATGGCTGCTTCTGCTATTGTTCGTAATAAATTGGCCATGCTAGGTCTTCGGGAAATTCATGATTCATCGATCAAAGCAGTTATTTCTGGTAATTTAATAGATAGAAATAGTTTACTGGTTAGAATCAAAGATATCGAAAAGCAAAGAAATGACTTTGTTGAATATTATGTGATCTTAGAAACGTCAAAGAGTAAGGAGGTAGACTTAACGGATTTGGAAAATAAATATAAAACCTTTATGAACATGTATTTTGAAATTCATACGAATTATCTAGCAGTTTTTCCACCAAAGGAAGATTCAATAAAACCATCAAATAGTCTCGGTTTTTCACTTCCAAAAATTAGCTTGCCAACCTTTTCGGGTGGAATTACTGAATGGATAAATTTTATAAATACGTTTGATGCAATTATTCATAATGAGTCTCTAAGTGACATACATAAACTGCATTATTTGTTAGGAGCGCTATCGGGTGACGCGTTGAATATTATAAAGCATCTTCCGGTTTCCGCAATCAATTATCCAATTGCTTACAATTTGTTGAGAGATCGTTTTCATAACAAACGGATAATTGCAGACAGACATGTAGAGAACATTATCTCATGCCCCATAATAAAAAAGGATTCGCTCAGATCTGTCGTTAATGTTTTGAAGGATAATATTCAGGCGTTAGAAGCCTTACATTTTCCAACAGATCAGTGGTCATTTTTATTACTACATATTGTTCTGAAGAAAATTCCTGATGACCTCAGAACTAACTTCGAGATAATGGGTCACAAGGACGAAATTCCTTCATTTTTGCAGTTATTGTTGTTTTTAGAATCACAATCTAAAATTTATGAATCGGTTCATGGGTACGGTGTGAAAAACGAAGCACCAAAAGCAAAACCAAATCGCTTATTAAATTCTTTTGTCAGTACACAAAAATCGGTGTGCTTAATATGTAAAGGTGAACATTTTCTCTCAAAGTGTGACCAGTTTTTAAAGCTACAACCACCTGCTAGATTCGAGGTTGTGAAGAAATATAAATTGTGTCAGAATTGTCTTTCCGGTCAGCATTTGGTCAAGAACTGTTCGTCGCGTTTTAATTGTTTTCGGTGTCATAAAAATCATCATTCGTTGTTGCATTTTTCTCGTGACGTAAACAGCCAAGTACAGGCGTCAAATAGCAACAATTTCGATAACACTTCTAGACAAGAGATACTTGATTCCCCATCTGAAACCATCGATCCAATCGTATCGGCCATCGCGGCAACAACACCTCATTTGGAGAGGTTTAATAATCCCAACGTTTTATCGAGCTCTAGCCAATCATCAGTTTTGTTAGCTACGGCTATCGTAGAAGGGGTAACTTTCACAAGGTTCATGTATTATTGGACTGTGCAAGTCAGGCAAATTTTATTTCAAATGATTGTGCAATTCGTTTGGGCCTCGACTGTTCTAATAAACAAATTCCTATTCGAGGAATAGGACAGTTGTCGGCCATTGCGCAGAAGGGACTGGTCAAGTGTCGGATCCGTCCTCTATGTTCGAATGAGCTTTTTGATGCGGATTTCGTCGTGTTATCAAGCATTTGTGCACAGTTGCCTAGTTCTCCCATTCGTCGGGGAGACTGGGATCATTTGAGAAATTTAACTTTGGCAGACCCAAATTTCGATAAGCCCTCTACAATAGATATTTTATTGGGTGCTGGGTTGTTTTCATCCGTTCTTCGTTCAGGACAGGTGGTAGGAAAAGTGAATGAACCGATAGAATTGAACACGGCTTTTGGTTGGATTTTAATGGGAAATGTCGATCACAGCGTGTCTCCTTCCATGAATTCGTTTTTGACGACGTCAAAATCGACGATTGAGACTATTTTGAAAACGTTTTGGGAAATCGAAGACCTTCCAAATCATCCTTCACCGTTATCTACAGAAGAGTTGCTTTGTGATGAAATATTTTCAACTCAGCATTATAGAGACGATGCGGGACGGTACGTTGTTCCACTTCCATTCAGGGAAGTTAAATCGGCTCTTGGTGATTCTTATCATTCGGCAGTATCTCGTCTGCATCACCTCGAGCGCCGTTTCTCTCGGCATCCAGATATAAAATCTGATTACATTCAATTCATGAGAGAATATGAATCTTTGGGCCACATGATAGATGTGACAAGTTCATCAGTTTCGACTGAAAAATATTTCATTCCTCATCATTGTGTGATTAAGGATACTGGATCCATTAAAAAGCTTAGAGTTGTTTTTGACGCAAGTTCAAAAACATCTTCTAACCAGTCGTTGAATGATATACTTTTAGTAGGACCTAAACTTCAGCAAGATATTGTGAAGTTAATTTCAAATTTCAGAACGCACAAAATTGTCTTTACAACAGATATTTGCAAAATGTATAGACAAATATTGGTTCGACCAGAGGATAGATCCTATCAACATATTTTATGGCGTGAATCACCGGAACAAATGATTAAAGAATTTGAACTGCAAACTGTTACGTACGGAACGGCATGCGCACCGTTTCTCGCGATACGTTGTTTACAGCAACTCACATCGGATGCAGATGCCAAATTTTCGACAGCATCGAAAGTTTTATTAGAAAATACTTACGTTGATGATATTTTAACTGGAGCATCCACACTTGAATCGGCACGTAAATTGCAGCGAGATTTGGTGGAACTACTTAATCTTGGCGGTTTTGAATTGAGCAAGTGGTCGAGTAATTGTCGTGAACTGCTTTCTGATATTCAAATCTCACACCAGGAAGCACCTATAGAAATTGATTTAGATCATGCCAATAACATTAAGATTTTAGGTATTGTTTGGGATTCGCAAACTGATTCGTTCTCGTATCGGGTAAAAACATCACAAATAAAATTTTCGAAAAGGTCAATCTTATCAACAATTGCAAAGATTTTCGATCCACTTGGATGGATTTCCCCCGTTACATTTTTGACTAAATGTTTGTTACAACAGTTGTGAAAGCTTGGATTGAACTGGGACGATTCAGTTCCTGTCGTGGTTCAATCTCATTGGACGGCAATAGTATCGTCATTGTCAACATTAGCCAATATTCAAATTCCGCGTTACTTAGGGGAGAGTAGTGATAATACATTTCAATTAGTGGGATTTTCAGATGCATCCGAAAGGGGCTATGCTTGTGTTGTGTACATTCGGTCCCAACACTCAAAGCAAGAATTTAACATTAGACTTTTGGTTGCCAAGTCAAAGGTGGCTCAAGTGAAAACTCTTTCTATTCCACGTTTAGAATTATGTGGTGCTTTGTTACTTGCTCGACTTTTGGATTATGTTTTGAAATCATTCGGTACAACTTTACATATTGACTAAGTGTTCGCATTTACGGATTCTACGATAGTTTTATCATGGATTCATACACCTACATATAATTAGCAAACCTTTGTTGCCAATCGAATAGGACAAATCAATAAAGTTAATTTGTTGATTAAATGGTTTCATATACGTTCTCATTTGAACCCAGCTGACGTATCCAGCAGAGGACTTTTGCCTGATCAGTTGATCAATACAGAGTTATGGTGGAAGGGGCCTCATTGGATGCTCTCACCTGTCGATGAGTGGCCATTGTTCCATTCTTCCAGTGTAAAACTTGATGTTGTTCCTGAGCTAAAGGCCAACAATATTCATTTATTGACTACAACTAATTCGTGGAATGAGGAGACGTTAAATAGATTTTCTTCATTTACAAGATTGCAACGCGTTACAGCATGGATTTTGAGATTTGCTGTTAACATTCGAAAGAAGAAAGAGGATCGTATATTTGGAATATTAACCGTCGAGGAGTTGCATTCATCTCTGAAATTATGGATTTTGAAAGTACAACGCGTGCATTTTCATATTGATGCAGGCAAAAATTGTCGTAACTCGTCTCATGTTCAAAAGTTAATGCCTTTTTTAGACCCGGTTGGTCTGCTCAGAGTCGGTGGGCGGTTACACAATGCCCCTATCGCCTCTAATTTTCAACACCCTATACTTTTGCCCAAGAAAAGTCACCTTACTTACTTGATTATCGACTCGTTTCATAAAACTTATTTGCATGTGGGACCAAGGACATTATTGTCAATTCTACAATCAAAATATTGGATTGTTTCCGCTCGAAACGTCATTCGGTCGCGTCTTAGTAAATGTATAACATGTTTTAAGGCTCGTCCTGTTGGTGTACAGCCTATGATGGGAGATTTGCCCCAACTTAGATTTCGTGAAGGTCGTCCTTTCCTCAACGTTGGGGTGGATTTTGGTGGCCCGTTTTCAATAAAGGAAAGTAGGCGTAGAGGAGCCAAAGTTTTGAAAGCTTATCTGTGCTTATTTATTTGTTTAAGTACCAAAGCAGTACACTTAGAAGTTGTATCTGATTTATCCTCGGAAGCTTTCTTAGCAGGTTTGGATCGCTTTTTAGCCAGAAGGGGTTTATGTTCTTGTATCATTAGTGATAACGGAACAAATTTTGTGGGCGCTAACAAATACTTATCAGCGCGTGATTACCTCACATCTGCTGCCACCACGCGGCAAATCAATCATGGTATTTTCACCCCCCTTCTGCTCCTCACTTTGGAGGCATATATGAGGCAGGAATAAAATCTTCGAAATATCACCTAAAACGAGTAATAGGTGAACAAGTACTCACGTTTGAGGAATTAGCAACATTGTTTAGTCGAATAGAAGCCATCTTGAATTCTCGTCCATTATCTCAATTTTCTTCTGATCCATCTGAACTTGAAGCATTGACGCCTGGTCATTTTTTGATAGGAGCTCCTCTTACATCGGTTCCGGAACCTGATTGGTCTGAAGTACCGATGAATAGGTTATCACGTTGGCAATTGTTGCAAAAAATAACTCAGGCATTTTGGAATCGATGGAGAAAAAAATATTTGCACACCCTTCAACAACGTGGAAAGTGGATGACTTCATCACCCAATCTTAATGTTGGAGATTTGGTGTTATTAAATGATGGAAAAATTCCATCTATGCACTGGCCACTGGGACGTATCGAGGAATGTCATCCGGGTCCTGATCAAATCGTACGGGTTGTGACAGTTAAAACTGCACAAGGAACTTTTCGTCGACCAGTTGTCAAACTGTATCCATTACCACTCTGAAACATTTTACTCGTAATTTTATTTTTAATTTTATATTTATCGTTTTCATTCTAGTTTGTTTTCTCCTTTCTTTTTGTTCGATTTACCGCAGTGTCGGTTGCTATGAAAGATAGTTCTTAAATAACTTATCTTAGGAACATATTCGTTATGTACTAATTTTAGCTTTATTTTAGACTTACGTTCCTATTTTTTAATTTCGTTAAAGTTTTTCGTTGCACAAAGATTGAATAATTGTTTGTCGTTTGTTAATTATAGGTTGTTATTAGATTCATTTGTTTGTTGTCAGTATTCGGAAATGTGTGATTTACCATCGGTCGTAGATAAGAGATTTCAATCTCTTCTCGGGGGCGGGAACGTTTGGTTTTGAAGTGATAATGTGCACAGTACCTACCGGGATGCCATTTTATCCTTCCTACCTTCCCCAACCATGTCACATTGCTGAAGAAAGCTGGGAACCGTGACAACAATAACAACCAACAATTGGTTACTACAAGTCGACTTGTGACATTGGAAGGAAGTGTTTTTTGTAAGTTATGTGTTCGCCTTCTAATTTGGTAAGTGCCTTGGTTTTCCTTACTTCCTTGTAGTCCAAAATTTACCATACACATATAAGCATTCAGCTGCAATCAATTCTCTTGTTCGTTTTCGTAATTTACAGTCCATTTCGCCAGTTGCATTTGAGGCTGTCATTTTCGAAGATAGCTTCGGATGCAACATACGCCATCCCACGAATATTGTGTGTGAACATGCACCTAACTATTCGAAAATTCAGTCACTATGGCACCACGTAGGGGAACTTAGAGATAAACTTAAAACTCACCTTTTGAGACAGTCGTATCCATAAAGTCAAAATCCTTTCACCTTCACCTTCACTGCCCGCGAAATTTAAAATAACTAATTTCGTAAAAATATAAAAAATTCTCTCGCCTTTTAAAATAAATACCAACCATACTTTTGATACTAATCTTCTCATAAATGTAATGTGATGGGGGTAGCAAATGTAAAATCGTGCAATGTCCAGTGTTTTGAATATAATGTTTTTTTTTAATATAATGAATATTGAAAAATAATGTTGTGTGTTAAATTAGAATTTTATTTATTAGAAGGTGTTTACAAATTGCATCTTTTAACATAATTAAGGCGGTTGGACAATTTATAATTGAGCGTAATATCTAATTTTAATGTATACCTAAGTGCAGTTCTTATCTCGAAAAAAATCTTCTCATGAATTCATAAACTGCTCGTTCATAGATGTCATTAATTAAATTATTTTTGAAAAAACACGTTTGGCAAGTTATGCTATAAAATATTAAGATAAATTATTTGTTTGCGCCACGAGTTCACTTTGGTAGGCGGGTATTGGTACCGCCGCCCTGGGAACCTTTTTATTGGATGACCAACACCTCTGCCACAGGTCACCTCAAGTGGTTCGCTACGTTTGGTGACTTAGCAGGGGTGCTCGGGTTCATAGAGTAATGTTTGTCTGGGTCTTGATGGCGGGTGCGTCGGCCCACCTTCTGCGTTGCAGGCCGGACTGGGAGATGTGGTTGAGGGAGACCCTTTACAACCGGTTACCGTTGTCCGGGCTGCTCGGTAGTACAGGCTCACGACTAAGGGTGGGCTGCCCCATCAACGAGTGCAAAAACTCCGCCGCTGCTGTTGTGCCGGTTCGTGGCTAGAGGGGACCCAGCAGTAGCGTTTGGGGTGCATAGATCGACCCCTCCAGCCGGACTATCCCAGCCCATCGCCTTGCACCGCAGAGGGTGGGTTGGATTCATACGTCCGTCACTCCTGGACACTCTGATCCCCAGCTTCCTACCCACCCCTCAACTTTCCTTACCAGACCTTCCTTTCCCCTCATAACTCAAAAAAAAATTACACCAATAAAATCATGAATTTGAATAACTTGAAACAGTAACTTCAGGTAATATCATTACAAAGGAGTCCCCGGTGCAGGCCAAAACTGTTGTTGAACTTCACCAACATTCGCGGCCTGCACAAAAACTCAATTTTTTTCCTCCACCACCTTTTTTCGCAACGTCCCAACCTTCTCTTTCTTTCCGAAATGCAGATAGCTGAGACTACAGACGCCTCCTATCTGGATTGCCCGGGCTTCACCCTTATAGGCAAATTCAGATCCAAAGGAGGTGTCTGTCTCTTGAGCCGAGCTGAAGTTAACTGTATGCAACTGTTGAATCTGGAGAACTCCAGATTTGACGTTATGTGGGTGCGCATTAATCTTTACAGTTCAGTAAGATTTTACGCGTGTTTATACCGCTCACCGAACCTTAGAATTTCAGATAGTCCAAACTCTTTATACATGTAAGCAATACTGTTGATGACCTCTTTCACCGCTTCCCTACGGCAGAGTTTGTGGTCTTGGGGGACTTCAATGTTCATAACAAACCTTGATCAAAGGTTCTCAGGACCCACGGACTCGGCTGGACGAGAGACGGAATCATTTGTCCTCTGCTACGGACTGGAGCAAATGGTTCAGGAGCCTACAAGGCTTCCTGATGTCCAGACTCACCGCTCCAATCTGTTAGATCTGTTTTTAGCCACTGTGCCACACGGTTACAAGATTGAAGTCATAGCGCCTCTAGGATCGTCCGACCGCTGCTTGGTGACGACGTCAATCCCCGTAACTTTTAGACCGCCAAACGAGCGGCTGAAGAGAAAAGTGTGGCACTATAGATCAGCAGATTGGTTTGGTCTGCGGGCTCATTCCAATGCTTTCCCGTGGTCAGCTGTCTGTTTTCGGATTTTAGATCCCTCAAGATGTGCCCAGGAAATTGGTGAAGTCATCACATCCACGAGGGATGGCTTCATCCAATCCTGTTAAAGAAACTGGTGTGGGCTCAAAGCCGTGGTTCAGTCGACAATGCTCCGAAGCATTGCGACGATAAAACGTGACTTACCGAGCCTACAACACACCTCGAACGTCCGAAAACCGAATAATATATAACAAAATGGCAAAGGAATGTAAGAAGATCATTAATAGGTCAAAATTCAAGCACGAACTGCAAATCAGCAGAAAGTTGGCTACCTGCCCGCACGACAGCAGAGCGTTCGCAAGCACGATAGGTCGCAATTTCTGCAAACCCAGTCTGCCACCTCTTACCAGACCGGACGGCTCTCTAGCAAATACCGCCGCCGAAAAGGCTAACATATTAGGCAAAATGTTCGCGGAAAACTCGACCCTCGATGATTAAAGTGCTACTCCGCCGTCAGTTCCTCATTGCAGTTTTCATATGAAAAAGCTGAGGATCCGCTATTGGGATGTGCTCCAAGTCTTACGAGGGCTTTATATTAATAAAGCTAGCGGGCCTGACGGAATACCTGCCCTGGTATTGCAGAGGTGCGCTGTAGAAATAGTTCCAATTTTAACGAAGCTTTTCAAAATGTCTCTGAAGTCTGGCTCTGTGCCCTCTGGTTGGAAAAAAGCAATCATTCACCCCTTTCCAAAGAAGGGTGACCGCTCCAACCCAGCCAACTACCAACCCATAGCGATCACATCTGTTCTGTCAAAAGTGATGGAACGTGTGATCAATTATAAAAATAATCCTTAGACTACCTCTAATTACAGACTCGAATTTTATCTTTAATATTATGAATGTGTTTGACGTTCGGCAGATATACGCAAAAACAATCCTCAATCATCTGTACACAAATATACATAAATACTATGAAAAAAGATTAAATACACGCTATACACGAAACAATAACAGAGACTTACTTCAAATTCCCATAACGCATACTACTTTTGGTCAACGAAGCTTCAGATACCTTGCATCAAGACTTTATAACATTCTTCCATATAGAGTAAAAAAATGTGATTCACAAAAAAATTTCAAAAATAACATAAAAATTTGGATAAAAAATAATGATAGGGCCTTTACCGGCGCGCTCACCCAAATTCGTAACTAAACCAATGTACTGATTGTTATTATTCAAAATTTATTGTTAATGCAACCAATCTTTTGTATGATTATATTTTAATATAAGTGTAGGTATGTTAATATGGAATATAAATTGACTTAAAAATTACTGCCTCAATACAGGCTAGCCTAGTGAGGTGGATTACGAAAAACCATAATTTATAACTATTTTCTATTCTTCAAGTAGGTACCTTCTGTTCATATTTATATTATTTATCTTCTGTTGCTAATCTTTTGTACTTACATAAACCATTGTAAATATTAACGCTGAATATGTACGTTTCTTTTTTTTGTTATAAATCTTGCAAATTTTGTTGAATAAAGATATATATTATATTATATTATATTAATGACAAACTGCTCACATACCTCGAGAAAAACAAAATTATTAACGACCGTCAATACGGATTCCGGCGGAACCGCTCGTGCGGTGATCTTTTCGCATATGTGACGCTAGTTTGGGGACGGTGCCTGAAACGTTTTGGTGAGACCCAAATGGTTGCACTGGACATTTCCAAGGCCTTTGACTGGGTTTTGCATCAAACTGCATTCTTACGAAGTTCCCGCATCCTTGTATTCACCTCTTCCTCGCATTCGATAAATGCTGGCGTCCCAGGGGGATCGGTTCTGTCTCCGACCTTGTTGCTGTTGCACATCAACAACCTCATGTCATGTGCACCGATTCATTGTTACGCGGATGACAGTACAGTCCATGTTAGCTTTTTGGTTGACAAGCCTCCAAAGAGCACACAAACCCCAATAGCTCAGAGGGCTTTGAAGCAAAAAATGGACGGTTACCTCGAGAGTGTTTTCTCTTGGGTTAAGAATACATACATACATACATCTTCTTCCCCTTGTCCTATTCGGGTCGGGGGCCCATTGCATCGACAAGGCTCCTCCATAAGTCCCTGTCTTGTGCTGATTGTTCGGCTTCTGTCCATGGCAGACCCATCCTCTCCTCACACAGTTTCAGGAGTTGCCTCGCCCAACTGTGTCTAGGGCGGCCCACTGGACGTCTTCCTTCTGGAATCGCACTCAGTATTTTCCTCGGAATTCGGTCATCAGACATTCTTAGTACATGCCCAAGCCACCTCAATTGTGATTTTTCTATGAAGAGTAGCAGTGGTTCAATGTTTAGATCATCTCGGATCGTCGAGTTTCTTATATGATCCCATTTCGTAACTCCTGCCACTCCTCTCAAGTATCTCATTTCGGCAGCTTGGACTCTGGAGCGTGTTCTTTCATTTAGCATCCATGTCTGGTGGCCGTAAGTGAGCGTTGGGCGGTATACCGTTTTAAACACTGCCATCTTTGTCTTGGTGCTAAGCTCGGCTTTTCTTATTACTGAGCTGTAGAGAGGACGCAATACACTGCTTGCCGCACATATTCTTCTATCAATTTCTCCGTCTTGCCGACCATCGCTGGAAAACTCGACCCCAAGGTATTTGAACCTGTTCACCTGTTTCAACTGAGTCCCATTAGCGAGTATGTTGCATTGAGTTTGATCCCTTCCTATAACCATCACCTCCGTTTTTGAGGTACTCATCAAGGTATTTGAACCTGTTCACCTGTTTCAACTGAGTCCCATTAGCGAGTATGTTGCATTGAGTTTGATCCCTTCCTATAACCATCACCTCCGTTTTTGAGGTACTCATCTTCATTCCCGCCGCCGTGCACTCTTCGTTGAAATGGTTAATCCACTCTTGTAGTCCCTCCTGTGATGTCGTTAACCTCGCGATGTCGTCAGCAAATAGTAGGGAGCTGATTCTAGTACTGCCTACTAGGGCTGCATCCGGTGTTTGGCTTTTTCGGCTGATTCTGTCCATGAATATAGTGAAGAGGATTGGCGACATAGGGCACCCTTGTCTGAGGCCGATTTCCACTTCAAATTCTTCCGAAACCTGACCGTTTATGCGGACCCTACTGCTACTATTTTCATACAGAGATGCTATGCCTTTTAGCAAGTTGCCTTCAATTCCGTATTCCTTAAGCACCTCCCACAGTAGTTGCCGCGGTACTAAGTCATATGCTTTCTCTAGATCAATAAATCCAACATATGATGGCTTACCGTATTCCCAACATTTTTGTATGGTCACTTGTAGTGTAAAGAGTTGATCCGTAGTGCCTCTACCTTGTCTGAAGCCGCACTGTTCTTCTTGAATCTTGTTCTCTGTCGCTCTTCGACATCTTTTTTCCAGGATCCTAGCGTAAACTTTTCCTGGTTGACTGAGAAGTGTTATTCCTCGATAATTGGAGCACAGTTTCTGGTCCCCTTTTTTAAATATTGGGACTATAATTCCTGTCCTCCAGGCTTTTGGGGTCTTACCCATTCTCCAAGCCACTGAGAAAACTCGCGTTAACCACCTGAGGCCTTGGTTGCCCATAGCTTTTAACATTTCTGGCCTTATTTCATCTACGCCGGCTGCTTTTCCCCTTTTAAGGGACTTAATTGCCAGTTTTACTTCTTCCAACGAAATTTCGCCCTCTTCGTCCGTTTGAATGTTATTTAGCTCTTCTTGGGTTCCTGTCTGGGGGGCGTTCAGCAGCTTCTCAAAGTATTCTTTCCATCTACTGAGAATTTTATTTTCCTCCCTCAATAGGTTCCCTGCCTCATCTTTTATGCATCTGGTTGCGATTGCGTCTCCCTTACGAAGTCGTCGTATTGTTTGCCAGAAAACCTTATTTGCCGTGTGATAATTTTCTTCTAATTTGGATCCAAACTCTTCCCAGGCATTTTTTTTGGATTCCTTGACCACTTTATTGGCAATCGTTTTTTTTTTCTGAGTACTTTTTACGGTTTTCTTGTGTGGGATTTGCAATATACTCTCGGTATGCATTTTTCTTTTCATTAACTGATCGTTTTACACTTTCCGTCCACCAGGGTGTTCTCTGATTATTCGAACTTGATTTAACTCGCTTCGTACCACAGGTTTCTTTCGCTGTTTCCACTATTGCGCGTTGGAACATTTCCCATTCGTTTTCCACGTTTGATGTGACACTCGGAACTTCTGAGAAGAGTCGGTCTATCGTATTATTGTATTTTTCTCGTACTCCGTCGTCGGACAGCTATAAGAATAAATTCGTCGAATTTAATGTTTCAAAGACCCAATCGTGTCTGATAATGTCTACAAGGGGTCGAAATGATAATCTAGTCTCCTTCAACGGAAGTAATCTTCCGAACAGGACCTCCATTGATATGCTTGGTGTAACTCTAAGTGACCAGCTCAGGTACGGGGGCTCCATCGAAACCAGAGTTAAGTTAGTCTCTCAGAAACTGAGCGTACTGTACAGGGCCCGCAGATACTATAATAGTACACAACTGATTACCCTGTACAAATCGCAAGTGAGCCCCACGGTTGAATTTAGCAGCCACCTCTGGTCTGGAGCTCAAAAATACCAAAAAACCTTTGACTCTGTGCAGAAACGGGCGGTCCGTTTGATAGATCCTCCCATCTTAACAGACGGATTGCAATCTTTAGAGCACAGGTGTCAGGTGGGAATGCTTTCCTTGTTCTACCGGTATTACAATGGAAGATGCTCCAAGGAACTAGCGTCATTTATCTCCTCGGCACCGATGAATAGTCGGTAAACGCGCCAAACACGCACCCAACATTTGTACACGGTTGAAATTAGTCACATGAGAACGGGTCGCTTCTGCGACTCGTTCTTGAGTTCAACAGCTCGGCTGTGGAATGATTTGCCGGCTTCTGTCTTTGCTCCCTCCTACAACATGGGTCTCTTCAAGACCCACGTTCACTCCTTCCTTTCCTCAAAAAGACCCTCCATACAGCATCTTCAAAGATGACATAGGCCCTGAGGGAAATTATTTTCCTCAGGGCCTCCTGTGTGGAGTTAATGTAAAAAAAGGAGGCCCTGACAAAAAAAATCCCTAGGGGAGTGCGTCATCTTTGGGGATGATGTGTAAAGGGTTTTTTAGGGTAAGGAAGAAGAGAAGTTCTGGAAAGGAAAAATGTATGAGGGGTGGGTAGGAAGCTGAGGGTCAGTGTGTCTGGAAGTGACGGATGTATGAATATATTCCTTCCTCTGCTGTGCAAGGGTCGATAAAGTGCTCCGACCGGAGAGGTCAAAAGGACTCCCTCAACCAACGATCCGCCCGCCACGCACTAGGTGGACAGACGCCTACGCCGCTAAGACCAAGACAAACCTCACCTCCATGAACCCGGGCACCCCTGCTAAATCACCATACTTAGCGATCCACTTAGGGTTACCTATGGCAGGGGTGTTGGTTATTCAATAAATGGTTCCCGGGGTATCGGGACCCATACCCGCCTCCCAAGTAATTATATGAAAAGAAAAGATTTAAGTTTGTTCATTAACAAAACTATTTTATCATATTGCTGTTGCTACGGGTGAAAACAATTAATTCATCCTAATATTTTGAAGCCTAACTTAAAAAGCGATTTTTAATTTTATGAACAATCAGTCTATGAATTCCTTTGACAATCACCTTAAGGTGATAAGAAAATAATTATATGGGCGCCATCTATGAAAGAGTAGAATATGAATTCTTGTGACAATCACCTTAAGTTTAAACGTCACGTACGTTATAATCTACGCATTCACAGATGGCGCCAATCAAATTATTTTAGGTTTTTAATGATTTTTACACGTTAAGGTTTAAAATATTAAGGTAAATTAATTATTCGCGATCGTACATATTTAATTAGAATATAAATAAATAGTTTTGTCCATAAACAACCCCAAATCTTTGAAGAAAGGCTGAAAAATACAATATTGGATAGAGTCACCGATACAAAATTGATTTTTTCAGTCTTTCTTGAAAGATTTGGGTTTGTTTATGAACAAAACTATTTATTTATATTCTAATTAAATGTGTTCCATCGCGAACAATTAATTTACCTAAATATTGTAAAGCGTATCGTGCAAAAAGCATTAAAAACCTAATATAATTTGATTGGCGCCATCTGTGAATGCATAGATTATAACGTACGTGACGTTTAACCTTAAGGTTAAACGTCACGTACGTTATAATCTACGCATTCACAGATGGCGCCAATTAAATTATTTTTGGTTTTTAATGCTTTTTGCACGTTACGCTTTAAAATATTAAAGTAAATTAATTGTTCGCGATCGTACATATTTAATTAGAATATAAATAAATAGTTTTGTCTGCAAACAAACCCAAATCTTTCAAGAAAGGCTGAAAAATTCAATTTTGTATCGGTGACTCAATCCAATATTGTATTTTTCAGCCTTTATTCAAAGATTTGGGTTTTTTTATGGACAAAACTATTTATTTATATTCTAATTTAATATGTACGATCGCAAAAAATTAATTTACCTTCATATTTTAAAGCTTAACGTGCAAAAAGCATTAAAAACCTAAAATAATTTGATTGGCGCCATCTGTGAATGTGTAGATTATAACGTACGTGACGTTTAACCTTAAGGTTAAATGTTACATTGTTATAATCTAGACATTCACAGATGGCGCTAATTTAATTATTTTAGGTTTCAAAAACTTTTTGCAAGTTACGCTTTAAAATATTAAGGTGAATTAATTGTTTGCAGCCGTACACATTTAAAATGAATATGAATAAATAGTTTTGTCCATAAAAAAACTCAAATCTTTCAACATCGTCTAACATTTACAATGTTGGTTTGAGTCACCGATACAAAATTGGATTTGTTAGCCGTTCTTAAAATATTTGGGTTTGTTTAGTGACAAAACTATTTATTGATATTCATATTGAATATTACAGAGGTGTTGTCTATCTGCGAGCTGGCTATTAAGAGTGCGAGTCTACCTATTACAACACATTATATATTAGGTTATGTTCTGTCTCACTCATGTTCGCTGATAGTCAAATAAGCCACTAAACATTCATACACATTTAATTCACATTAATATTTGTGGAGGAGCTATTCAGGGCAGCGCAAGACAGAGAGACATTTTCAAGAGTGATCGCCAACGTCGGGGGGACCTGATAAGGCACATAAAGAAGAAGAAGAATATTTTAAAGCATAACTTCCAAAAAATGGTTGAAATATAATTATCTAAATTGGCGGCATCTGTTAATTTGTAATTAAAGATGGCGTAACGTTCGTTACGTTTAACCTTAAACATAATACATTCGCTGTGCAAAATATTTTATTTAAAAATCATGTGCAAACAATAAAAAAATAATTATTTCCAAATCTGGATTATGTTATTGAAGCTTAGATGTAAGTACATTACTTTATTGAAATATTTGATAAAGTAAAATAATGTGTATTATTCTTCTATATATAAATATGAGTGCATGTTTGCTTGCTTGTTTGTTCGTTTGTTATTTATGTATTACTATATTAAGCATAGGAAATGTTTGAAACTTTCAAAATATCTTCTTACCACCCTCGCTAAGGTTTCTGGACTATTAGAACCTCATGAAAATACATCTGATTTTTTTTTAAATAATTACAAAAACTCTTACGAAACTGTCAAACATTTCACAATTTGAGAATGGCATTTAAAAAAACAATCAATTGTTCAATCAAAATTCAATTTTCAAATAAACTCTTTAAATTAAAGAATTTAATTGAAGTTTTAACCTACGATACTCACCCAAACCGAATGCTTTGGATGTAATAAAAAATTAAAGGTATTTTAAAAAGACACCTATGTTTGTTAGGTAACAATTTTTATTGATTGTTCTTATATATTTTTAATGTACGAAAAATAAAAAAAAATGCTAAAAGTGGCAAACGAATTTTTTGAAAACTGAATGTACTTTGAATGAATATATGGAACGAGAGAGAGGGGAGGTACACGTAGGAGGGGGGTTGGTGAGACGGGAGAGTGGGAGAGGGAAGAGAGAAGGGGTGAAGGACAAGGGGGGAATGCAAAAGGGACATGGGATTTGGGAGAGGAGGCCGAAGGGGAATGGGACGAATGGGATAGGACACGCAGGGAGAGACAATTTATTTATTAAGTGGCATTGCAACGCATGCCGGAAACTCGCTAGTTGTACATAAAATCAGGTTTATTTGAACAAAAAAGTTATTTTTTAATTGGGATAAAATACGAAGTTGTTTTCTTTACAGAACCAGCGTGGTGTTAGGTTGGCTCGCTAGAGAGGCAAAGCTCCGGATTCATTCAACGTCAAACTTCTTCGAAGCGCCGCAGCAACAAAGGAGCCTTTTGCGTGGTACGAGTATGACTAAAACTTGTGCCATTAATATTCGGACTTCAAAAATAATTATTTTTTCTTTGATCAGTGGATAAAAAATTACTTAAATGCTTGCATTAACTTTTCGTGAAAATACATTTTTAAAATATGGTGAAAATGTGGTGTAGGTCACTAATTAATTTCTTTTAGAACTGCGTAGAAAGAGTAAGCCCACTCAAACACCTGGAAAAGAAAAAAATAAATTGATTTCCATTAAAAAAATAAAGTTTACCTTCGTGACGAAACAAAATCAATCGGATAAACATAAAAAAGGCAAAATACAGTCTTAAAAGCATGCATGTTTTTACGTAGCCTAATCGATACGCGTACCTACGTAAGTGCATGCCCTTCTAACCTCCAACAGGAGGGTATGTGAGAATCGTATCTATTCTTCTTTCGTATGGTGGGGGTCAGAGGGGGATATGCATCATGTGAGTACAACGGCTGTGGGAGCTCCTTATTCTATTGATGGCGGTCCAGAGTTTGCGAGGCAACGAGAACCCAAGCTGTCTCTCAGTGGGGTCTTGAATGAGAAGGGCGTTTTTGATGTTGGCCGATTGCCACTCAAGCTTCCACCTATCTTCTGGGGTGAGAGGTGTTCGAAGGAGTCTTTCTCCTTCCGTCCAGAAGGGTTTTCGAGACTTCAAGCGGCATGCCGTGTGAAAAACGACACCATCGTGCAAAGGTATTGCGCTTTTTAGCTGCGCCTTCTTGTAATCCCCTAAGTGTTGCAATCTCTCGCCTGATATTTGGCGGGGTTATGTTTGCAAGTACGGGGAGCCAAGGAAGAGGAGTCGATTTTAAGGTTCCGTATCAATCTAAGAGCCCTTCTAAACTCCAACAGGAAGGTTTAAGGAAATCGTATCAACGTAAGTACCCTCCTAACCTCCAACAGGAAGGTATGTGGGAATGGTACCAACCTAAGTGCCCTCCTAACCTCAGGATGGTAAATGGGAATCGTACCAACGTAAGAACCCCCCTAGCCTCCAACGACCAACTCAACTACTTTATCCACTGGAACCCTTTTTGCCACAATATGGCACTATTTAAAATACCTCGGATTGCTTTGCTGCTAATTTTGGCCAATTTACCATTATTTGTAAGTAATTCGCCAAGTGGTTCGCTACGTTTGGTGATTTAGCAGGGTTGCCGGGGTTCACGGGGTGAGGTTTGTCTAGTCTTGAAGGCGGATGACCAGGACACACTGAACCCCAGATTCCTACCCACCCCTTAAACCCTTTTCCTTCCCAGAACTCTCCTTTCCCTCCTTTCATTAAAAAACCCTCCACATAGCATTCCTAAAGATGACATATAATTTCCCTCAGGGCCTCCTGTGTGGAGGTCATGTAAAAAAAATTAAATAGAAGTTAACAATTTTATAATATTTTTTTTTATAAATCCGATGAATATGTGATATTCTACAAAAGATAGGTGAATTTATTGGATGTATAGAACTATAATCAGTTTGTATGTCTCCATCTTAAAATACAGATATAATTTTTTCAATGTGGGGGGAAAATATTCAAAATGATTGCCAAAAAATCTCAAGCAATCGGAGAAAAAGTTTTAAATTGCGCTGTCGCTCCAGTGGTTATCACTTCTTTGAAAAAGTCATTAAAACTGATAAAAAAACTTTATTAAGTAGGTTACGTTGGGTTAGGTTATGGGCTAATTTAAAAAAAAATCTTCGTCACCATCATTTCTTCATCACTTCACCATCACCGAAGATGAAACAGACCCCGAGGGAAATTCTTTTCCTCAGTAGTCCAGTCAACCTGTGTCGTAGAACACCAGTTGAAGGAACTAAATAGTATAAAGCTAATTTTTTCCCCATCGACTACTACCATTTAGATAAGTGTTTAGCCAAAAGTCCCCACCCCTACCCCCCTTGATCCCCCCCCCCTGTGCCCCCCTAAACATGAAAAGTGTAAGGGTTTCGTAAATCGCGTGTATCTCAATTATTATACAACATATTGGATTGCAATTTTTTTTATTCTCTTTGATATAACATTGTCTACAATTAATGTCCAGTTAACTTTCGTCGTAACTTTTACCGTTTGTTTGTAATTCGTATGAAAAAGTAAAGATTTGTATATTTTTTGGCACGTAATTTTACTTTTTGTCACAGAACTTTTTACGCCGACATTTTATGAAAAAATGTTTCCTACAAAAGTTGTAGCTCTTATTATTACCTTTAAAACGATATAAAATAGTACTTACTTTGTTGGAGATTCAGCGAGATTCAGCCGGTGTAATACAGAATGCGTACTCGGTCATAGCGGGTTCGGTCGAGGTGCAATGCAAATATTGTTGTATAGTGAGAGTGTTTTTTATCTTTAAGGTACACTATTGAATTTTCTATAAAAAAAACTAATCGAATCTCAGTGAAACCTAAATTCTTGACCTTTTAAATATGTTTCAAATAATAATAAGTCCTTGTATACAGCTAAAATAGGTATTTTAAATAGTTTTTGGTTTGAAAATGCATTTAATATTTTTTTAAGATGTTTTTTTAGAACAAAATAATTGCGGTATCTTAGTTTGAAGTATAAAATATATTCAGATTATTCTCAGTGAAAAATAAATTGATGTTCACCATTTCCGATTTCCTAAACTTACATGACAAGTTCTTCATTTTCCTCGACTTCAGGCCGACATTTTATGAAAAAAAATTTCCTACAAAAGTTGTAGCCCTTTCTATTAGATGTAAAATGTTATATTTTAATGTGTACTTTATCGCTAGGAAACGCCAGATATCCATCATACACCATCTCTGAGACGCTCCGCGGCAGCAGATTCATTGCCGCACTACTCATGTATGATGTTCATACTCATTAATTGTAAACTAGTAGAACTTGAAAACTGTGGCTACAAGAGTTTAAATTGGTGAATTTGGTTATAGAATTTATTCTGGCTGAGAGAATCGGCGATCATTCGCTCTACGCCAAATCCGTTCAAATATACTTGACAACAAATGTTGAGTGTACAAACGAAGATGTCAAATGAAGACTTTGAAAGGTTTGTCAATAAAGGTTTCTTAACAGTTCGACGAACAGATGGATTTTTTACTGGTAACTGGACGGACATGGTCATAGAGCAGACATTAATGCGATCATCAAAATCCATAGGTGGCCTTACTCATGGACGAGGATTAAGCGAGAGGACGCTAACCAAGTTCATTGCTTGCGCTCCTGGATCCCTGCAAATTTGTGAGGCTTTCGAGAAGTTCTCTGGCTGCTTGACTCAGTTTAACGAACAGCACCCTGAACTAAGATGCAGTAGAAGAGAAAGGGACTTGCAAGATATTAGTAAATTTCTCGGATAGCTGCGTATTCATAATCCTTTCCGACAGAGCAACGATTTAATGTCTTTATCCTCTGTTCTGAAGACACCAAAATGTGGTCTGGTCTGGTCTGGTGCGATGAAGCGTATGTCTGTTTAATAGGGTTATTTGTATGTCTTAAGGAAAAAAAATCTCAAACAATACTTCGACTATGAACAGCCTATATTTATATAACCTTTGTCTTTATTTGAAAACAATAAAATGATGAGAAAGGGAACTAAATCAAGTCTTATGAAAATATTTGAAAAGTTGACAGTTAACAAAGAAGATTTCAAAAATTTGCCCCCAAAAATATATGTAGTAGATGGAGGGTATCTTTTGCACAGTGTTATTTGACCTGACGAAGTAATATATAGCAGCATCATAGGGAAGTATGTTGTCACTGTAATGAAACGGTATGGGAAAGATTGTTATGTTGTGTTCGATGGGTATCCTGACTATCCCACCACAAAAGGGGTCGAACATATGCGGAGAAGTAAAAAAACATCTCTAGAAATGAAATTCAACCTTAATATGGAATGCTCTGTGAAGCAAAATGAATTTTTATAAAATCCAAAAAACAAAAGCTAGCTTATTGAACAGCTCGCTCGTAAGCTTAATGAAGCAAACATTCCAACCATTGTGGCGGAGAAAGATGCAGATACTGACAGCGCCGGATCTTCCATACGTTCAAAAACGTGCAAAAACCTGGCGCCAACTCCGAAGGGGCGCCGTGAGAAAATAAATATTGTATTCAAATTTAGTTATGATTTTCCCTGAATCGTTTAAAAACTACCCATAGTACGAAATAATTATTACGCTCTAGCAACACTTTACAAAGAAACAGAATGCGCACGCATCAGGTTGAAATCAACGCCTTAAGAATTTATAGTCAGTTACATAATGTTTTTACGAATTCCATATATTTAGTTTAAACGTAAGATCTATTTTTCCATATATCTTTTACGACGAATGGGTGCGATCCAAATTCAATAACCAATCACAGCGCAGTTTTTTTGTTCCTGTGAATCAAACAAACCGATTTGCGCCTTTCAAAATGCTGACAATTTTTGTTAGTGTGTTGTCCGTACGCTCGCTATTGTTTTATTTTGTACGATTTAAGTCTCTTGGAGAAGGTAGTTAAAGACCATTTTCTTATGAAATCTTCAGTAAATTCCATTAACAAAAGCATCGCACGGTTTGATTTGACTTATTATTTGAAGTTCGTTAAATGTCTTAAATACGTGTATTTTTATAAACGTTACGTAGATGATATTTTTTACGATTACCCTGGACCAAGCCGAAAAAGAAAAACAGCCGACGAAAGCTGCGCCCAATGTGGCGGCGATCATAAAACCCGCGAATGCAAAGAATTCGCAGCCAAAGATGTTGAACTTCGATGGGAAACTGTACGCATGGGAAGGTTATGCCGCAAGTGCTTAGAAAAACACCACCCACGAAGCTGCAAAATAAACCAATGGTGCAAAATAGGGGATTGCCGATCCCCATACCACCCCCTGCTACATAATCCCGAGTTCGTACGAAAAAGCACCGTGGAAAATGTCAACTTGTCACGCCAGGACTCCGGACAGAGAGTACTATTAAAAATTGCGCCAGTAATATTAAGCGCTCCCAACAAAGAAGAAGTGTCAGTGTTTGCTCTCCTGGACGAAGGATCCACAGTTACACTTGTTGACACTGACACCGCAATACAAGTCGGAGCAAACGGCCCAGTTCACGGACTGCGAATCCACGGTGCCAAAGGAATGTGCACCTCCGACAATCTCTCCCAACGAGTGAGACTAAGAATACGAGGTGCGGGCAACAGTAATACATACCACATCTCTGCCAGCACAATAAGCAACCTCAACCTGCCGGAGCAACAGATCCAAGGAAGGTCTGTCGTCCCGAAGCTGCTAATAGGCCAAGACAACGCTCACCTAATTGTGTCAAGGGAAGTTCGTGAATGCAATGATACTACGCGAATAGCATCACGCACCGCACTAGGATGGATCGCTCATGGGGGAGTCAACCCCAGAGATAATAACATGACTACCACTTTGGCACTACAACCAGAAACGGCCGCAGACATACAATTGAGGGAGCTAATAAAAACCAACTTCGCCATCGACTCGCTCGGAGTAACATCAGCCACCAGAGTCAATGCAAGCGAACAACAGGCCATTGCACTTATGAATGCAACTACCCGTCCTCTTCCTACAGGGAAGTGGGAAACTGGTCTACTATGGCGCAATCCAGAAGCCTCGCTACCTGACAATCGGCAGTGTGCGCTGAAGCGACTTCTGTCTCTGAAGAAAAAGCTAGCAAAAGACAAAAATCTAGCAGTGGCCTACAATGACAAAATAAGTCAACTTCTCAACAAAGGCTATGCCAAGAAGCTATCAGGCCATGAAGCTTCCACCACCACACCTCGCAAATGGTACCTGCCTCACTTTGCAGTAATCAATCCAAATAAGCCAGGAAAAATCAGAGTGGTATTCGATGCTGCAAGCCGATGCCGAGGAACCTCCCTCAATGATCAGCTGCTTACTGGTCCTCACCTGCTGTCCTCCCTCCTGGGGAATATAATACGCTTCCGGGAAGGAAACATCGCCATTGCTGCAGACATCAAAGAAATGTTCCTGCAAATAAAAATAAGGCGAGAAGACCAGCCGTCCCAGCTTTTCCTGTGGAGGACATCACCCCATCATGAACCAGACACCTATCAAATGTCATCAATGATGTTCGGAGCCACCTGCTCCCCAAGCAGTGCCCAATTCGTCCGAAATAAAGTGGCCGAAACATGCGAGCACGAGTACCCGGCCGCCGCAAAAGCCGTACGCACCAAGTTCTACATGGACGACTACCTAGATGCAACAGACACACCCAATGAAGCTGCTACACTCGCTCAAAGTTTAAGTGCCCTCCTCGCGAAAGGAGGGTTCCACTTGATAAATTGGGCGTCTAATAGCCCGGTGGCCCTAGCTGGCGTACCCATAGAAGACCGTGCCAGCTCCGCGATACAGATCAGCAGTGGAGGTCCAGAGACAGAACGAGTGCTTGGTTTGATCTGGGACCCCACCACAGACCGCTTCCTGTACTCATTTCGCGAGGCGATCTCCCCCGACACGGCCACACAACCTACCAAGCGGCAACTATTATCCATAGTAATGAAGATCTTTGACCCAGTCGGCTTCGTTGCCTGCCTTACCATCAGATCTAAGATGCTACTGCAAGCAGTGTGGCGCTCAAGCGTCGGCTGGGACGAACCAATTACCCCCGAACACGCCCAGAGATGGACAGACTGGCTGAGCCTGCTGCACACAAACAGCATCTCAATCCCGAGACGTTGCCTCTCAAACAAACAGAACAACGTAACTCTACACCTCTTCTGCGACGCATCGGAGCAAGCTTGCTGTGCCGTGGCCTACTTCACCGAAGAAATAAATGGATCCTTACGAGTAACATTCCTTGCAAGTAAATGCAAGGTAGCACCACTGAAGCCTCTCTCCATTCCACGCCTCGAGCTTCAAGCCGCCCTCATAGCAGCGAGACTAGCCCAGACGATCCAAAAGGAAAGCAAAGCCCTGATATCCCGCACCTGCTTCTGGACAGACTCCACAACTGTACTATGCTGGTTACGCACCGACCCACGCGCCTACTCAACCTTTGTGGCAAATCGATTGGGCGAAATAGACGAACTAACCAACATACCCGACTGGAAATGGGTACCCACAAAACTCAATCCAGCTGATATAGGAACACGAGACTTAGAGGTGCCAGACCTAACACCAGAAGGAAGGTGGTTTACCGGCCCAGCCTTTCTCAATTCCCCGGAGGGTGCATGGCCGAAAGAACGGGCACCCGCCCACAGGCCTGACGACCTAACCCTAGAAGTCAAACCTCACTACGTTGGCCTTGTGTCCACCAAGGGCGAAGCACTCCCATCAGTAGAGCGGTTCTCCTCATGGCACCGGCTAATCCGCTCCACAGCTTGGATCCTCCGTTTTATCAGACGATGCAAGATGGGGCCCAACAAACCAGTAGAAGGCCCACTACTAGCCGAGGAGATAAAAGCAGCAGAACAAAAATGGATCAAAAGGTCCCAGGAAAACGCTTTCACAACTGATCTACACACCATCCGACAAGGTCAAAAACTACCTACTGGCAGTCGCCTCAACTCGCTGAACCCCTTCTTTGGACCAGACGACCTTCTACGAATGGGGACCCGACTACGAGCCTTGGAAAGAACAAAGAGTGTGGCCCGAACCCCCATAATACTGGACGGCGACGAACCCTACACTCGGCTCCTAATCAGTCACTACCACAAAAAGGCGGATCATCCTAGTACTGAGAAAACAATTGCAGAAATACGCAATCATTTCTTCATAATACGAATACGCACAACACTCAGGAAAATAACGCACGTCTGCCCCACTTGCTTCATACGACGCAGCAAACCGACTCCACCTCTGATGGGCGCATTACCACCACCCCGCCTGATGCATCACGTCCGTCCATTCACACACTGCGGGCTTGACTATTTCGGCCCTATGGCTATCACGGTCGGTAGGCATCGAGAAAAACGATACGGAGCCATCTTCACCTGCCTCTCAACGCGCGCCATTCGCCTAGAACTAGCCGCTTCACTGACTGCCGACTCGGCCATCATGGCCCTTCAAAGAATGACCGCCCGCAGAGGACAACCCACAGCCATGTACTCGGATAACGGAACAAATTTTCACGGAGCTGACACCGAGATGAGGGACGCCCTGCTGTCAATAAGTCAAGACGCCAGAATGATTGACGCAATAGCTACCCAGCGCATCGAGTGGCACTTTATACCACCGCTGAGTCCCCACATGGGGGGAGCTTGGGAGAGACTAGTACGATCAGTAAAGAAAGCCCTAAGCGCAACACTCAAAGAAAGAGCACCAAAAGAAGAAACTCTACGCACAGCACTTGCAGAAGCCGAGTTTGTGGTAAATAACCGACCACTCACCCATATTTCAGTCGACCCGCGTGATGAAGAACCTCTAACACCCAACCACTTTTTGCTGGGATCGGCCGGGAAGCGCCCCCAATTATCCTTCTACGACAAAAAAGAAGAGGAAGTATGCCTACGCCGCCAGTGGCGCATCGGACAACAAGTTGCAGACACAATCTGGAGGCGATGGCTGCGCGAATACCTACCTACCATGGCTGCCTGACAAAAATGGCACCATCCAACTACACCAATTAAGAAGGATGACCTAGTGATCATCATGGACCCAGCACTGCCTCGAAACAGTTGGCCACGTGGCCGTATCCTCGAAGCAACACCTGCAGCTGATGGACAAGTCAGAACTGCTCGGATCCAAACCAGTACTGGGATATACGTAAGGCCGGCAGTCAAAATCGCCGTCATCCTGCCTGCCACACCAACAACCAACGAAACTGTACCAGTTGCGAAGACACCCGATTCAGAACTCAGACATCGGAAAAGGACACGCCCGACGAAGTAGCTGAGCACAGTCGAGACTGCACTGGGGGGAGTGTATCGAACGTGTCGACGAAAGCGTATGACAACCCTGAGAATTCAAGAATGGAATTTACGCTTCCACATAATACCGTGCCGCTGCGCGTTACCCCTTCCAATAACCTACGAAACAAAGGGAGTGCTCTCATTGGCCAACGAAACACTGTGCATTTGGAATGATGTCTACAATGCTATTACATTCTACAATTAACTTATCAATTGAAAACATAAACGCAATTAATAATAAATACATGCTGCAGCATCATTGGACTCGAAAACACATCTGAATAACCACGTAATACTTCCACCAGGGACCCCAGACAGCAATGATCAAAATCAAGGAAATGATTGAGTATTTACGTTATCCCCACCCTGCTACCAGACGCGGCGCCATTGGTCAATGCTGAACAAAGGAAATGTTTGAATCGTAAATATTTACGACAGCCAATTTACATTCCGAAAAACTCGGAGCTAAATTTCGGGAAATCGGGAATAATTTGAATCAAGAAATATATATCATCACCTAAAAATAGGTATATACTACAATAACACCTCAAAAACTGTCGTCTACCAGTGATTATTGCACTTTAAGAAAATATTTACTTCTAGATATTGTATCTTGTATCACATTTGTAAACTTGTACCTTTTCTTGTTGAAACAATAAAAATTATGTGAGACTTCGGTTTATTGGAACAAAACTGTCTTGGCAAAGGTTAGATCAGAGGGCTACTGCACAAATTGCATATACTCAACACGCCCATATACCTAACGAGAGAGATTCAAGAATACCTAAAGAATAGATCCTTCAGAGTCTACATCAGGAACGCGCTCTCAACACTACGTGAGATTCCAAAAAGCGTGCCACAAGGGAGTCTACTGGGACCTCATATTTTCAACATCTTTACACATGATATCCCCCGAGACGAGAGATGCAACTTATCCATATACGCAGACGACGTCGAACTTTACGTTTCCTCGCTGAAAGCAGACATGGCGGCCATATACCTACAGAGGGCGCTCGACGCTCTAGTAGAGTTCTACAAGAAATGGCGACTCAAACTAAATGAGGCCAAGACCGAAGTGATAATGTACACGAGGAAACGAAAAAGAAGAACACCAGACGTCAACATCGAAATGGGAGGACACGTCCTAGAATGGAAAGATGAAGTTGTTTACCTGGGCCTGACAATGGACTCACGTCTCAACTGGAAATCTCACATAGCCAAGATACGCGCAAGAGCCAGAAAAGCATTCGGCGCGAAGAAGCCCATCTTCAACAGACGAAGTCCACTGCTTCCCAGAACCAAACTCCTGATCTACTACTCGCTCATCCGACCGGTACTGACATATGCTATTCCCGTGTGGAGTAGTATTTCTCACTCTGACCATTTAAAACTACAGACGCTACAAAATCTCTGCATTAAAATTGCATACAACACTAGAATCAGAACGAATCTAAAAAGACTACATGCCAGAGAATACATACCGACATTATTTGAATACACGCACAGACTGACAGACCGATTTTACAAATCTCTGAGACATAGTAAAAATAGACTTATCAAGGAAATCGGTCAATACAATGCACCCAGTGACTTTACTTTCAGATATACACACAGACTACCCAAACATATCCTGATGGACCTGGACCACATCTGGTATGAACCAGATTCAGACGCGGACGACTGAGCGAGCAGTAGGTATTCCTAAACACCAGACCCCCCCCCCCCAAAACTAATGTTTACATATCTATCTGTATATCTATTTAATATTGTATAATATGTATGTTTATTATAAATTTCCCATATAGTATGTATATATATCTCACATAAAAACAGACACACACACCCCTCACCTTACAATGCAGGATTTCATATATTGAAATCACTGAAGGCCGACAAGTTTCATGTTGACTTTCGGCCGACTCTTCCCGGATGAGGTTTTTCATGGTTTCCTCATTCCCGAAGGCAAATGCGGAAGAGATCCAAAAAATAAGGACATGACCGACTCCTTCCCACTCCCAACATAACACAAACAGACACGTTTGTACACACGAGCGCCTGCCGGTGCCGTGGCTGCTTGATGATGATGGAGCTTAGCAAAACATGCAATTTTAGTAGGGTTTTTAGACAACAATTTTTCCCTACCGATGAAATACAAGGCCTTTAAGTCTATAATAGCCAGGTAAAATTTTAAAATACCCACATGAGGTAAAAATTGCAAGGCGCATATGACGCCGTTCTATTTATAAAGAACATTAACTTTAAATTCAGTAAATTTAAATGATTCATCTCTTCAAGAAACATAAGAATCTAGTAAATGAAAAAAAAAAAAAAAATCCTGTCTTCGCGATGATCGCCCGGAAGGTACGGGCGGCGGTGCTGCCCTTTTTATTAAAAAATCCCTACCGTTTTTCCAAATAAATAATATCAGACTTTCAAATGGTTGCAGCTAAAATAAAGGACACATATTTTGTTTCTATCTATAAAGTACAGTCCGCATTAAACCTAATCTAAGAATTTTAAAGCCTTGGATTTCACAAGGACTTATAATATCAATTAGAAACAAAGAAAAACTTTATAAAACAGCATTGAAAAATCCTCTAAATGAAAAAGCATACACTTTTTACAAAACATTTAAAAATAAATTAACAAACTGTATCAAAAAAAATAAAGAAGACTATTTCAAAAATAAAATACTTTCTACAGACAATAACAGTAAACAAATATGGAAAACAGTCAACTTAGCCATGGATAACACTAAAAAAACACAAAAAATAAAATACATTGAACATGAAAATAAAATCATAGATGCTAATATTCAACCTAAACAATGTGCAAACATTTTTAATTCTTTTTTTGCTAATGTAGGAAAAAATCTTGCGAAAAATATCAATAAATCTTTTAACCCGAAAACACAAACGATTGAAAATGTACAAAATCAAAATAATTTATCAACATTTGAAACAACCTCAGAAGGTAAAATTTTAAAAATAATAGAAGGCATGAAAGGAGGTTCGTCTCCCGGATTTGACCATATTACAGTACATTGTCTAAAATCCATGAAAATTTATTTGATAAAACCAATTACTCATTTGATAAACTTAAGTTTAACAGAGGGAATATTTCCGACAAACTATAAAAATACAATTATTTCACCTATTTATAAATCTGGAGATCCACAACAAGTAACTAACTACCGCCCAATTTGTCTAATTTCAAACATTGGAAAGATTTTTGAAAAAATTGTTAAAAACCAATTGATCAGTTTCCTAGAAAGTAATAAAATTCTTCATAAAAACCAGTTTGGTTTTATAAAGTCACTTAGCACACAAGATGCTATTGCTAATGTAACCTCATACATCAACGAATCATTGGATAAAGGTGAAAAATGTGCCGGTATATTTATCGATCTCAGAAAAGCTTTTGATAGTATATCCCATGAGATTCTCCTAAAAAAACTGAACAATATAGGTATAAAAGACAATGCGATTAAATGGATTTCGAACTACCTAAAAAATCGACCGCAAGTCGTAAAAATAAATCAGATTAATAGCGATAAAGAAATATCAGACTTTGGAATCCCGCAAGGTACAGTAATCGGACCAATCCTCTTTACCATATATGTTAATGACATTTTTTTTCAACCACTACATGGCCAAATAACTTCATATGCCGATGATACGGTACTAATAATTAGCGATAAAACTTGGGAAAAAGTAACATTTAAAGCCACCGAAGACATAAATATTTTAAAGAATTTCTTCGACGTAAATTTACTATCACTAAATGGTGATAAAACATTTGTAATTCCATTTGCAATACACAAAAATGATACCCCTAAAAACATTGATATCATCATCCATGATAATTCTACAACACATAGCAAAAATTATTGTATCCAAAACTGCACAATATTAAAAACAACAAACACAATAAAATATTTAGGAGTTATTATCGATAAAAATTTAAAATGGAAGGAACAAATTTGTCAAGTTGTAAAAAAAATTAGAAAATTGATTTACATATTTTTAAGAATCAGAAATTTTTTATCTGTAAAAAATTTATATCTAATATATTACGCTTTGGTTTAATCAACTTTACAATATGCTATCATTAGCTGGGGATCCGCATACAAAACTAATCTTTCCCCAATTGAAGTTGTGCAGAGGCTAATTATTAAAATCATATTAAAAAAACCATCTGACTACCCAACGGATAAATTATTTAAGGAATTCCAAGTACCTTCTTTCAAAGATCTGTACAATAGAAATACATTGATTCAAATTATAAAAGAAAAAGAGAAGTATCAATTTATAACTGAAAATCGTACTAGACATAAATATATTTTTTCATGCCCAAAATTAAACACTTCCTTCGCACAAAATTATTATACTTATCAAGGAAGACTTATTTTCAACCGATTACCGGATGAAATTAGAAAAATTAATGATAAAATCCAACTAATAAACTCTGTTAAAAAATTTTTTAAAGATAATCTCAAAAAAAAAGTTTCCGACTAATCTAATCTCAAGAACAACTTATAACTCAGTTTCCAAGTGATACCCCGTTTTTCAAATAAGGTAAATTTTGTTTTGTTTTTAACATAATATTAATAACATAAATTACAATAACTCAAGATACTTTATTCTAATAGTAAAATTGTTTATTAGTAGAAAAATACTTTTAATTACATATCACCGAACTTACAACTTATTGTTTTTTTACATTCACATAGTAATTTAAGAACTCATAACATAATATAGCATTAAAAAATGTACACTACTCTTCCAGACACAAGCTAATGCTTCTATGGAAGAGTGGTATTAACATTCGATCATGAACATGTATGCTAATTATAACATTATCTAAATGTATACTATAATTCATATGCTAATAAAAAATTATATTTAAAAAAAAAAAAAAAATATATATATATATATATATATATATATTCCCCCAACATCGCACTTCAATAAGCAAGCTTGGTTGCAAATTGTCCATCAACTAAGCCCTCCTTTCTTTTTATTGGGCGATTTTAATGCCTATTTCCCCGTCTGGAGTTCTGCTTCCTCTGATCGAGACGGTCGAAGATTGATGGATTTCTTAGATGAATCCAACCTTTTCCTTTTGAACCACGGATCTCCTACGAGAATCTCTCGCTCCAACACAAACCCCAGTGCAGTGGATCTCTCCATATGCACTACAAATCTGGCACCTCTCTCTTCGTGGGTGGTGTACCCCGATCCTTGATCCAGTGATCATTTTCCGATCACCATCACTTATCAAACTTCTTTCCATTCAGACAAGTCCCATATTTCGACGAAGATTAAAACAAAACACACCAAATGGGATGAATTTAACTCTCATATGGATAACTTTATACAAAATTTATCCTCTACCGATATATTATCTGTCAAAGATGACTACGATAACTTTAAATCAATGCTAATAACTGCAATACATAAACCAAATCCTCCCCCTAAATCCAAATCTCTCAAAAAACTACCTCCGACTCCCTGGTGGGATGAGGAATGTTCCAAGGTAGTGAGAATTCGGAAAGTTAAATCTCTTTCCTATCGTCACAATATGACTATGGAGAACTATATTATATACAAAAATGCCGAAGCCAATGCCAAAAGGATTTGAGGTCAAAAAAAAGATCCGGGTGGTACAACTTCTGCAGTTCAGTATCTCCGAATACTCCAATTTCGGAAGTTTGGTCTATGGTTCGAAAATTTCGATCCTCCTTCAGTTCAACATCTCCTCGAGCGACTCATTCTAAATGGATAGATGAGTTCTTGGACAAAATTGCTCCCCCTTCTGTACCTAACTTAGATGAAATAACTCCCATCCACAACACTCCTATGTCTGATCATTGGCTAGACTCTCCATTCACTTTAATTGAATAAAAAAATTGTTTATCAACAGTCAAGGACTCATCTCCAGGCAGAGATGGTATTCCTTATAGCATTATCAAAAATAGTAATGATAATGTTCTAAATCACTTCTTAAGCATCTTAAATAAAATCTTCCAGACTGGCATAATGCCTGATGACTGGAGTACTCAAATAATCATTCCAATCCTAAAATCAAACAAATCACCCAATTCTGGATCCAACTACAGGCCAATTGCTCTTTCATCTACCCTCAGTTAAATTTATGAAAAATTAATTAAAATCGGTTAGAATTTTTTGTCGAAAGTAATCAGCTTCTCTCTCCATCTCAATTTGGATTTAGGAAAAAAAATCTACGCAAGATAACCTTGCCATCATCAGCACTGATATTAATTTATCCATTTCTAATCATGAAGTATGTCTTGCAGTCTTTATAGACATAGAAGGCGCCTTTGATAATGTTTCCATTTCAATCCTTAAAAAAAACTTTTAGGCCTTGGCCTACCCCCCATGTTTGTCCAATCTATTATTAATCTATTTCTTGATAGAAAAATTTTCATTGAACTACCAGATATTACTCCTCAGAGTAGATCAATTTGGAAGGGTTTACCCCAAGGCGATGTATTATCCCCCATACTGTATAATATATACACGTACGATATGCATGTCTCTATTTCCCCTCAAGTAAAAGTTATTGAGTTCGCAGATGACTTAGCTTTCTTCTTATCATCCAAAATCATCCCACTCGCCGTCAAATATCTTAATGAAACCATGGATGCCCTTTGCACATGGCTCACTTTAAATGGTCTGGAACTTTCAGTCCAAAAGAGTCGGTGTGTCACCTTCTCAAACCGTCATAAAAATCCTCCTGTTCAAATTTTATTTAAAAACTCTCCAATCCCTAACGCCTTTGAAGTTAAATTTTTGGGAGTAACATTTGATAGGAAACTTAAATGGTCTTCCCATATTCACAATATAGTTACTAAATGTGAAAAAAAATTAAATATCATCAGATCATTGACTGGCGTTTGGTGGGGCGCTCACCCTACCTGCATTAAATTGCTTTACAATGCACTTATTTGAAGTCATGTCGACTATGCCTGCCCACTTTTTAGTACTGCATCCAAAAATGCACTCAGTAAATTAGACAAAACTCAATCAAAGTCATTGCGAATAATAACTGGAGCGATGCAGTCGTCCTCCATCAATTCCCTTCAAGTGGAATGTTCTGATCCCCCACTTTATTTAAGGCGTCAACTGTTTGCTGACAAATTTGTTCTTAAATGTTTAAATTCTAAATGTCATCAGGTTATTCCCAGAGTTTCGTTGTTCAAAGACTCAACACATTCATCTACAATCAGAGCTCGAACTAAACCTCTTCCTGCCATATGTAAAAATTTTCGCTCTCTCTCAGAGCTTCAAATTATCCAAAATGATCTTCTTCCACTATACAAATTAAAATATAGTCACGTCACCCTATCCCCAACAATTTTAGAAGGGATCGTCATCCTTAAAAGTCATTCCAATCTCCCAGCCCATACTGTTAATAATATGTTCAATGACATTATTTCTTCTAAATGGCCCAACTCTTCTCTTTTTTTTACTGATGGCTCCAAATCTCCAGACTCTCCTAACTGTGGTATAGGTATTAACGTTTACCACAATAATTCTAATGATAGAATATTTTATTCAATTTCAAACCAATTTTCAATATTTTCTGCTGAGTACATTGCAATAATTGAAGCCCTCAAATATATAATCAAAAATAATTGTGAACATTCCCTTGTTCTCTCTGACTCTCTCAGCTCCCTCCAAAAACTTAAATCCTGTCCTCTTCTTCATCCTGATGATCACTTTGTATACCTTATTAGAGTGCTGATAGCCTCCATTCAAAGCTCTGGAAAAACCGTAATTCTTGTTTGGATCCCTGGACATGTTGGCATAGTGGGTAACGATATTGCGGATTCTTTGGCAAAACAAGGAGCGTCCAACCCTATTGTTACCCTCATAAACCATATTCCCCTATCTGATATTTTTTCCATCATCAAAAATATATCCCGCAATGTTTGGACTGAGTATTGGAACATTGCTAGTCAATCCAAGGGAACCCACTACGCCTCAATACAAAGGACTATCCCATCAAAACCGTGGTTTCAAAAATTCCCCCATTTTTCTAAAAAAAGAAATTTCCTCACTTATTCGAATGAGAATCGGACATTGTTCCGTTCCTTCTCACCTTTTTAAAATTCACATTCTTGACTCCCCAGATTGTACATTCTGTGGTCTAGATGTGGGCACTTTAGATCACATATTTTTTGGTTGTCCCTCTCTAAATAAATATCCTCTCTTCCATCAAGCGTTATCTAAAATTGCCTCCCCTCCATTCAACATTTCATCCCTTCTAAGTCTGAGCTCGACTCCAATCTTCCATATAATTCTGAAATTTGCACATTTAAATAAAATTAATATATAAATTCTCCTTTCCTTCCTCTGTAATTTTAAATGATGGCCTAGAACACCCTTGAAGGGTGAAAGCCAGAAATAATTGAAAAAAAAAGGGGAACCATTGTAAAAACAGTTGAATGGAGTCATAATAAAAGACGAGTGCTTTGTAAGTCAATGGTGTATTTATTTAACCAAGTGAAGACATTACACTTCGTTAACGTTACTTCGTTAACGCTTTACTTTAGATGTAACACGATTTAAATTACAATTTTCTTTAGTTACAAATAGTTCCCCATATCACTAAAAATATTAGCTGCTTACTGTAGAACTATGCTCAAATCCAAGAAAGCAGTCACACTACTTTTAAAATCCCCATTTTTTTAAATTAGTGTTTTTTTATCATTCATCATTTTCAATATTACGCTCTTTCTAATTTCCAAGATTTAATCTTAATTTGGATTTATTTAAGTAATTTTAATTTAAATATTATAAATAATTCAAAAATATTTTTAATAAAACGTTATTAAACTGTTCCCTTTGTTGGTTTTTTAAACAATGAACGTGATTATAACTATGTAAATATTCGCACACATCGGGATATAAACTCTCGACCTTCAGGTTCGTATGGTGAAAAAGATAAAATTTACACATATTTTATGAATTTATTTGTTCAGAAGAGCGGTTCTGTAACTTTTACAATAACGCTGATATTAAATAGATCGTTTACAACATATTTTGACAGAATTAAAAGCGGTATTACCAAAGATTGTTTATTCGAAATTTAATGTGGAACAGTTTATTTTACAGTTATTTTTTTTGTGATCTTTAGAATTGTCATGTATAATTATATCAAAATTTACCGGAACGTCCTTTGATTTTATTGCAAATGGTATAACGTGAGTTTTTTCACTATTAAGAGATAGTAGATTTATATCAAACCAGTGTTTAAGTATGTTTATGTCTTCTGTTGCTTTTTGTTTTACAACTTGCCATGTGATTCCACTTTCAATAAGTACTGTATCGTCGGCATAAGAGGTTATACTACCATGAAGTGACTGTGAGAATATACCGTTTACATATAAGATGAATAATATAGGACCTAGCACAGTACCTTCTGGAATTCCATATTCAGATGTCTCTTCGTCGCTATAAATGTTATTTATTTTGACACATTGAGGGCGATTTTTTAGGTAGCTTTTTATCCAATTTGCTACGTTTTCATTAATGTTCAAATTATCTAATTTTTTCATAAGTTTTTTATGGGATATGCTGTCAAACGCTTTTCTCAGATCTATAAAAATACCTATACATTTATTGCTCATATCAAGGTTTTTATATATGCGTGATGTGACATTTGCAATCGCGTCTTGTGTGCTGCGCGCTTTTCGGAATCCGTATTGATTGTCGTGAAGTATTTTGTTATTTTCAATAAATTCCATTAGTTGAGATTTTACGATTTTTTCAAATATTTTTCCAATATTTGAAATGAGGGAAATTGGTCGATAGTTAGTTACATTTTGTGCGTTTCCACTTTTGAATATAGGTGAGATAATTGTCCTCTTATAATTAGACGGAAATATTCCATTTTTTAAACTTAAATTAATTAGGTGAGTTAATGGTTTTATCACGTGGCTTTTAATAGATTTTAACATATTTGCAGTTATGTTGTCAAAACCCGGTGACGACCCTCCTTTCATATTTTCAATAATGTTTAGAATATCTACTTGATCATTTTAAAATGGGACAGTGAGTTTACACTATGTATATCTTCAATAATTTGTTGAGTTGTCGCTCCCTTTGTTACATTAATTTTTTTAGCGAGGTTTTGTCCAACTTTCGCGAAGAAGGAGTTGAATATATCCGCGCATTTTTTAGGGTTTTCCTCTGCATTTATTTTTACGTCATTTTCGTCTACAATTACCTTGATTGAATGTTTTTGTTTATTGTTATCTATTGCACAGTTAATTGCTTGCCAGATTATTTTTGGATTGTTTTCAGAACTTATTATTTTATGTTTGTAATATTCATCTTTACTAATTTTTATTAAGCGTGTCAATTTATTTTTATATTTTTTATAATTAAATTCTATTTTTTTGTCGTTTGGGAATTTTATTGTTTTTTTGTAAAGCTTACCTTTTTCTTTGATTGAATTTAATAAACCCGGTGTGATCCATGGTTTCAAGTATTTATTTTTATCTAAATTACGATATGGAATATCTGTTTTTGAGTTTTCTACATGTTTGGATAAAATATTTTCAAAGTACTTTGAGCATATTTCAACTTCTTCGCAGTTGATTACAGGTTGCCAATGTTCCGTTTTCAAGTTTTCAATTAATTTTTGCAGATTTATTTTGGTATATGATTTTTTTATTGATTTATTTTTTGTTTGTATTGTTTTTTCTTCCTCGTACAAAAATATACACGTATGATGATCGGTGATGTTATTTTTCCAGACAATGGTTTTTATTTTATGAAGATCTTTTTTGTTAATATTCGTCCAAAAATGATCTAGGCAAGATGGTTTCTGACCTTGAATTTCGCGCGTATTTTCATTTATACACGATTTAAAGTTGTTTTCAGTCATACAGTTCAAATATTCATGTTTAATTCTATTTGTACTAGACGTTTTGTACACAAATTGCAAAAATAGGGAGCTGGACACAACTTGGCACGCCAATGTCCTTAACTTCTGGATTTAATGATTCTAAGTTAAATTAGCAAAAACTGACTCTATAACTGTTGTAAAAACACTTAAAAGACTTGCAGACTTTTGGAGACTTTTGGAGACTGTTGGGGTCAGGATAATGGGATACTGAGAGAAAGGTAGAACAGAATTTAAACTGATTAAAAAACACTTTTAAAGTAGGTTAGAACTTGGAGACTTCAGTTTCTTGGAGACTTGTGACTTCTTGGCTGGTAGTTTTTGAACTGATTTCCTACCGGTTTGCCGTTTGTTTTATAGGGCAAATCCGGGTTGGACTTTTGGAACACAGAACCTCCCTGTTTCTGAAGGGTGCTTGCGTTTACGTATTTTTCCCAATCGCTATGATTTTCGAGCAGATGTGTTAAAAATCTGTGTGATAACCTTTGCCAAGACAGTCCTGTTCCAATAAACCGAAGTCTCACATAATTTTTATTGTTTCAACAAGAAAAGGTACAAGTTTACAAATGTGATACAAGATACAATATCTAGAAGTAAATATTTTCTTAAAGTGCAATAATCACTGGTAGACGACAGTTTTTTGAGGTGTTATTGTAGTATATACCTATTTTTAGGTGATGATATATATTTCTTGATTCAAATTATTCCCGATTTCCCGAAATTTAGCTCCGAGTTTTTCGGAATGTAAATTGGCTGTCGTAAATATTTACGATTCAAACATTTCCTTTGTTCAGCATTGACCAATGGCGCCGCGTCTGGTAGCAGGGTGGGGATAACGTAAATACTCAATCATTTCCTTGATTTTGATCATTGCTGTCTGGGGTCCCTGGTGGAAGTATTACGTGGTTATTCAGATGTGTTTTCGAGTCCAATGATGCTGCAGCATGTATTTATTGTCAATTGCGTTTATGTTTTCAATTGATAAGTTAATTGTAGAATGTAATAGCATTGTAGACATCATTCCAAATGCACAGTGTTTCGTTGGCCAATGAGAGCACTCCCTTTGTTTCGTAGGTTATTGGAAGGGGTAACGCGCAGCGGCACGGTATTATGTGGAAGCGTAAATTCCATTCTTGAATTCTCAGGGTTGTCATACGCTTTCGTCGACACGTTCGATACACTCCCCCCAGTGCAGTCTCGACTGTGCTCAGCTACTTCGTCGGGCGTGTCCTTTTCCGATGTCTGAGTTCTGAATCGGGTGTCTTCGCAACTGGTACAGTTTCGTTAGTTGTTGGTGTGGCAGGCAGGATGACGGCGATTTTGACTGCCGGCCTTACGTATATCCCAGTACTGGTTTGGATCCGAGCAGTTCTGACTTGTCCATCAGCTGCAGGTGTTGCTTCGAGGATACGGCCACGTGGCCAACTGTTTCGAGGCAGTGCTGGGTCCATGATGATCACTAGGTCATCCTTCTTAATTGGTGTAGTTGGATGGTGCCATTTTTGTCGGGCAGCCATGGTAGGTAGGTATTCGCGCAGCCATCGCCTCCAGAAGGTGTCTGCAAGTTGTTGTCCGATGCGCCACTGGCGGCGTAGGCATACTTCCTCTTCTTTTTTGTCGTAGAAGGATAATTGGGGGCGCTTCCCGGCCGATCCCAGCAAAAAGTGGTTGGGTGTTAGAGGTTCTTCATCACGCGGGTCGACTGAAATATGGGTGAGTGGTCGGTTATTTACCACAAACTCGGCTTCTGCAAGTGCTGTGCGTAGAGTTTCTTCTTTTGGTGCTCTTTCTTTGAGTGTTGCGCTTAGGGCTTTCTTTACTGATCGTACTAGTCTCTCCCAAGCTCCCCCCATGTGGGGACTCAGCGGTGGTATAAAGTGCCACTCGATGCCCTGGGTAGCTATTGCGTCAATCATTCTGGCGTCTTGACTTATTGACAGCAGGGCGTCCCTCATCTCGGTGTCAGCTCCGTGAAAATTTGTTCCGTTATCCGAGTACATGGCTGTGGGTTGACCTCTGCGGGCGGTCATTCTTTGAAGGGCCATGATGGCCGAGTCGGCAGTCAGTGAAGCGGCTAGTTCTAGGTGAATGGCGCGCGTTGAGAGGCAGGTGAAGATGGCTCCGTATCGTTTTTCTCGATGCCTACCGACCGTGATAGCCATAGGGCCGAAATAGTCAAGCCCGCAGTGTGTGAATGGACGGACGTGATGCATCAGGCGGGGTGGTGGTAATGCGCCCATCAGAGGTGGAGTCGGTTTGCTGCGTCGTATGAAGCAAGTGGGGCAGACGTGCGTTATTTTCCTGATTGTTGTGCGTATTCGTATTATGAAGAAATGATTGCGTATTTCTGCAATTGTTTTCTCAGTACTAGGATGATCCGCCTTTTTGTGGTAGTGACTGATTAGGAGCCGAGTGTAGGGTTCGTCGCCGTCCAGTATTATGGGGGTTCGGGCCACACTCTTTGTTCTTTCCAAGGCTCGTAGTCGGGTCCCCATTCGTAGAAGGTCGTCTGGTCCAAAGAAGGGGTTCAGCGAGTTGAGGCGACTGCCAGTAGGTAGTTTTTGACCTTGTCGGATGGTGTGTAGATCAGTTGTGAAAGCGTTTTCCTGGGACCTTTTGATCCATTTTTGTTCTGCTGCTTTTATCTCCTCGGCTAGTAGTGGGCCTTCTACTGGTTTGTTGGGCCCCATCTTGCATCGTCTGATAAAACGGAGGATCCAAGCTGTGGAGCGGATTAGCCGGTGCCATGAGGAGAACCGCTCTACTAATGGGAGTGCTTCGCCCTTGGTGGACACAAGGCCAACGTAGTGAGGTTTGACTTCTAGTGTTAGGTCGTCAGGCCTGTGGGCGGGTGCCCGTTCTTTCGGCCATGCACCCTCCGGGGAAGTGAGAAAGGCTGGGCCGGTAAACCACCTTCCTTCTGGTGTTAGGTCTGGCACCTCTAAGTCTCGTGTTCCTATATCAGCTGGATTGAGTTTTGTGGGTACCCATTTCCAGTCGGGTATGTTGGTTAGTTCGTCTATTTCGCCCAATCGGTTTGCCACAAAGGTTGAGTAGGCGCGTGGGTCGGTGCGTAACCAGCATAGTACAGTTGTGGAGTCTGTCCAGAAGCAGGTGCGGGATATCAGGGCTTTGCTTTCCTTTTGGATCGTCTGGGCTAGTCTCGCTGCTATGAGGGCGGCTTGAAGCTCGAGGCGTGGAATGGAGAGAGGCTTCAGTGGTGCTACCTTGCATTTACTTGCAAGGAATGTTACTCGTAAGGATCCATTTATTTCTTCGGTGAAGTAGGCCACGGCACAGCAAGCTTGCTCTGATGCGTCGCAGAAGAGGTGTAGAGTTACGTTGTTCTGTTTGTTTGAGAGGCAACGTCTCGGGATTGAGATGCTGTTTGTGTGCAGCAGGCTCAGCCAGTCTGTCCATCTCTGGGCGTGTTCGGGGGTAATGGGTTCGTCCCAGCCAACGCTTGAGCGCCACACTGCTTGCAGTAGCATCTTAGATCTGATGGTAAGGCAGGCAACGAAGCCGACTGGGTCAAAGATCTTCATTACTATGGATAATAGTTGCCGCTTGGTAGGTTGTGTGGCCGTGTCGGGTGAGATTGCCTCGCGAAATGAGTACAGGAAGCGGTCTGTGGTGGGGTCCCAGATCAAACCAAGCACTCGTTCTGTTTCTGGACCTCCACTGCTAATCTGTATCGCGGAGCTGGCACGGTCTTCTATGGGTACGCCAGCTAGGGCCACCGGGCTATTAGACGCCCAATTTGTCAAGTGGAACCCTCCTTTCGCGAGGAGGGCACTTACGCTTTGGGCGAGTGTAGCAGCTTCATTGGGTGTGTCTGTTGCATCTAGGTAGTCGTCCATGTAGAACTTGGTGCGTACGGCTTTTGCGGCGGCCGGGTACTCGTGCTCGTATGTTTCGGCCACTTTATTTCGGACGAATTGGGCACTGCTTGGGGAGCAGGTGGCTCCGAACATCATTGATGACATTTGATAGGTGTCTGGTTCATGATGGGGTGATGTCCTCCACAGGAAAAGCTGGGACGGCTGGTCTTCTCGCCTTATTTTTATTTGCAGGAACATTTCTTTGATGTCTGCAGCAATGGCGATGTTTCCTTCCCGGAAGCGTATTATATTCCCCAGGAGGGAGGACAGCAGGTCAGGACCAGTAAGCAGCTGATCATTGAGGGAGGTTCCTCGGCATCGGCTTGCAGCATCGAAAACCACTCTGATTTTTCCTGGCTTATTTGGGTTGATTACTGCGAAGTGAGGCAGGTACCATTTGCGAGGTGTGGTAGTGGAAGCTTCATGGCCTGATAGCTTCTTGGCATAGCCTTTGTTGAGAAGTTGACTTATTTTGTCATTGTAGGCCACTGCTAGATTTTTGTCTTTTGCTAGCTTTTTCTCCAGAGACAGAAGTCGCTTCAGCGCACACTGCCGATTGTCAGGTAGTGAGGCTTCTGGATTGCGCCATAGTAGACCAGTTTCCCACTTCCCTGTAGGAAGAGGACGGGTAGTTGCATTCATAAGTGCAATGGCCTGTTGTTCGCTTGCATTGACTCTGGTGGCTGATGTTACTCCGAGCGAGTCGATGGCGAAGTTGGTTTTTACTAGCTCCCTCAATTGTATGTCTGCGGCCGTTTCTGGTTGTAGTGCCAAAGTGGTAGTCGTGTTATTATCTCTGGGGTTGACTCCCCCATGAGCGATCCATCCTAGTGCGGTGCGTGATGCTATTCGCGTAGTATCATTGCATTCACGAACTTCCCTTGACACAATTAGGTGAGCGTTGTCTTGGCCTATTAGCAGCTTCGGGACGACAGACCTTCCTTGGATCTGTTGCTCCGGCAGGTTGAGGTTGCTTATTGTGCTGGCAGAGATGTGGTATGTATTACTGTTGCCCGCACCTCGTATTCTTAGTCTCACTCGTTGGGAGAGATTGTCAGAAGTGCACATTCCTTTGGCACCGTGGATTCGCAGTCCGTGAACTGGGCCGTTTGCTCCGACTTGTATTGCGGTGTCAGTGTCAACAAGTGTTACTGTGGATCCTTCGTCCAGGAGAGCAAACACTGACACTTCTTCTTTGTTGGGAGCGCTTAATATTACTGGCGCAATTTTTAACAGTACTCTCTGTCCGGAGTCCTGGCGTCACAAGTTGACATTTTCCACGGTGCTTTTTCGTACGAACTCGGGATTATGTAGCAGGGGGTGGTGTGGGGATCGGCAATCCCCTACTTTGCACCATTGGTTTATTTTGCAGCTTCGTGAGTGGTGTTTTTCTAAGCACTTGCGGCATAACCTTCCCATGCGTACAGTTTCCCATCGAAGTTCAACATCTTTGGCTGCGAATTCTTTGCATTCGCGGGTTTTATGATCGCCGCCACATTGGGCGCAGCTTTCGTCGGCTGTTTTTCTTTTTCGGCTTGGTCCAGGGTAAGTATGTGCCTCATTCATTTTGCGTTTCATCGGGGCGATCTTTTCTTTTGGGCCGTCCCCGATTTCTTCTTGATGTCCGGCATGTATTTGCTCATGGCTCGGTAGAAGTCGCATGCGATCACTATCTTCTTCCTCCTGGTACCCGGCATGTATTTGTTCACGGCGTGGTCGGGATCGTATGTGGTCCACCATCCCGCTGTTTGGAATTGCGTTTGATACCTCTTTCAGAAAGGCAGCGAGCTGGGTTATGGTGGCCGGGGCATGTTGTTTGCGGATCTCGATTAGCCATGCCAGCCGCAGGGAACTCGGCATTTTGTCAGTGACGTCGTTCAGTAATGCAGGATTGGTGAGATAACCTTCGGTTTTCAAGATCCAAAGGGATGCCACCAGGTTTTGCACCGTCCCGGAGAAATCTGCCAGGTCCTCGAGTGATACCTCGGTCGTGAGGTAAGGTAGCTTTTTAACCTTGTCTAGCATAAATTTTGCTATGGAGTTAGCGCTGCCGTATCGCTGCTCGAGGACGCTGATGATCTCTGGAACTTGCGCAGGATCCATTAGTAGGGGACCCACGGTATCTCGCGCCTTGCCTTTGAGGGCACGCTGCAGCCGGATGAGATTTTCGCTCGGAGTCAATTGGCAGGTGGCGGTGGATTGAGCGTACTGTGCCTTCCAGGTAGGCCACTCGAGGGGGTCTCCGGAGAAGGTAGGCAAATCTTTTGCTGTGGATTGCCTGGCGATTAGGGCTGCCATTCTTGAGTCATCTTCTAATGTGCGAGGGCTATCTTGCGTTCTGGAGGAGCGGAGCGCCTCTGCCATCACAGAGGCGATCTGGGCCAGTGGGTCGTTGCCGTGCTGCAACCATTCTCGGGTGTGCCGTGCTGTCTCGTTGGCTGTATGCGGTGGTGTAAACAATGGGGAATCCTGGCCGGAGGAGGCTGGCTGTTGCTGGTACCCCGTTGTATTGTAAAGTGGGCGCTCGGGTCCGAGATGGCTGTATTCGGTCGTAGGGATGTTTTTTGCAGGGCCCGTCAGTAGTGTGTAGCCTTGGGTGGCGGCATATCCAGTTGGATCGGTTACTGTAAATTCATTGGTAGGCTGACCGACTTGTGTGTGCATTTGAGTAGTTGCATATCTCGTTGCAAACTCTCCGGCTGGCCTTTTTACTTGAGTGGCATATCTCGTTGCGAACTCATTAGTAGAAGGGCCGGTCGGTGCGTGCACTTGAGTTGTTGCATATCTCGTTGCAAACTCTCCGGCTGGCTTGTTTACTTGAGTGGCATATCTCGTTGCGAACTCATTAGCAGAAGGGCCGGTTGGTGCGGGCACTTGAGTTGTTGCATATCTAGTTGCAAACTCTCCGGTTGACGGACCGTCTGACGTGTGTACTTGAGTGGCATATCTCGTTGCGAACTCATTAGCAGAAGGGCCGGTTGGTGCGGGCACTTGAGTTGTTGCATATCTAGTTGCAAACTCTCCGGTTGACGGGCCGTCTGACGTGTGTACTTGAGTGGCATATCTCGTTGCGAACTCGTTAGTAAACGGGCCGGTTGGTGCCTGGACTTGAATTACTGCCTGACCGAGGTTGGCTCGCAGGGTCGGGCTGGTTGGTGCTGGCTCCTCGGCAGGTTGGCTGACTGCTTGGCGTGTCGCAGCGTTCAGGGCTGCGAGCAGATTGGCTGTCTGCTTGGCGTGACGTCTGTCCCGAATGCGCATCTCTCGGCGCAGTAATCGCAGGGAGTCTTCAGTTGATTCAGAAGTTTCGCTGCTTTTACTGTTGGATTCGTGGAGGCTCTCGGAGACAGATTCTGGAGCTGGTCGGTCAAGCGTGATGAGATCAGAGTTCCTGGCTGGGCTCGCACTAGATAGATCGTGGACCTGGCGGGGTCCTCTAGATGGCGTCTCATCGGTGTCTACGGTGTGTGGGCCCGGGGTCCGTAGGGGCGCCACTGGCATATTTCGGCTTGTCCCCGGGGCGTCAGGTTTAGATTTAGACAGCGATGTATCAGAAGATGTCGGGGTCTTACGGCCACTGCGAAGAGACGGCATTTCCACTGGGTAAGACTGAAGGCGTGTTATGTGTAGATCCGGCTCGAAGGACCAAATGTACTAGACGTTTTGTACACAAATTGCAAAAATAGGGAGCTGGACACAACTTGGCACGCCAATGTCCTTAACTTCTGGATTTAATGATTCTAAGTTAAATTAGCAAAAACTGACTCTATAACTGTTGTAAAAACACTTAAAAGACTTGCAGACTTTTGGAGACTTTTGGAGACTGTTGGGGTCAGGATAATGGGATACTGAGAGAAAGGTAGAACAGAATTTAAACTGATTAAAAAACACTTTTAAAGTAGGTTAGAACTTGGAGACTTCAGTTTCTTGGAGACTTGTGACTTCTTGGCTGGTAGTTTTTGAACTGATTTCCTACCGGTTTGCCGTTTGTTTTATAGGGCAAATCCGGGTTGGACTTTTGGAACACAGAACCTCCCTGTTTCTGAAGGGTGCTTGCGTTTACGTATTTTTCCCAATCGCTATGATTTTCGAGCAGATGTGTTAAAAATCTGTGTGATAACCTTTGCCAAGACAGTCCTGTTCCAATAAACCGAAGTCTCACATAATTTTTATTGTTTCAACAAGAAAAGGTACAAGTTTACAAATGTGATACAAGATACAATATCTAGAAGTAAATATTTTCTTAAAGTGCAATAATCACTGGTAGACGACAGTTTTTTGAGGTGTTATTGTAGTATATACCTATTTTTAGGTGATGATATATATTTCTTGATTCAAATTATTCCCGATTTCCCGAAATTTAGCTCCGAGTTTTTCGGAATGTAAATTGGCTGTCGTAAATATTTACGATTCAAACATTTCCTTTGTTCAGCATTGACCAATGGCGCCGCGTCTGGTAGCAGGGTGGGGATAACGTAAATACTCAATCATTTCCTTGATTTTGATCATTGCTGTCTGGGGTCCCTGGTGGAAGTATTACGTGGTTATTCAGATGTGTTTTCGAGTCCAATGATGCTGCAGCATGTATTTATTATCAATTGCGTTTATGTTTTCAATTGATAAGTTAATTGTAGAATGTAATAGCATTGTAGACATCATTCCAAATGCACAGTGTTTCGTTGGCCAATGAGAGCACTCCCTTTGTTTCGTAGGTTATTGGAAGGGGTAACGCGCAGCGGCACGGTATTATGTGGAAGCGTAAATTCCATTCTTGAATTCTCAGGGTTGTCATACGCTTTCGTCGACACGTTCGATACACTATTGTCTATATTTTTGTTAACATTGATATTAAAATCCCCTGTTATTATGCAAGTTTTGTTTTTTAAATTTGATATTATATTTCGTATTTGTTCGATAAATAAATAAGCGTTCGATTCATGCGTTCTATAGATTGCTAACAAATAATAATTGATTTTGTTGTGGTTAAGATGGATTTCTATGCAGTTTGATGAATCTAAGTTGTGTTCTGAATGTGTAACAATATTATATTTCTTACTTACGAATATCGCAATGCCACTGTTTTTATTTATGTTTGTGTTTGTTTGCATGTAGATATAATCACTTAAATTATAATGTGGTGAGTCACTGTTTGTGTATGTTTCAGTTAATACTATAACATCCGGCTTTACATTAAGATTATTTATATTAAGTATAAATTCTTCTATGTTTTTTTGAAGGCTGCGGATGTTAAGATGGAGTATTTGTATACCAGAGAATTTGTCAGTTATGATTTCGTTGCACTCTTTTGCACTTTGACTATTGAATTCACTGATTTTGAAGCAGTTGTCCAGTTGCGTGTTTACGAAGTCATCCATAGTTGTTGTTTTTTTTTTTTTTTTTATGATATTGTAATATTTTTTTTAGTTCTTTTATGAATGTGGTTAAAGCAGAAGAATGTGTCCGATAAATAATAATGATATTAAATGAATAATTTATTGAATTTATCTCCAAGTTTAATAAATTGACAATATTCACCATTATTTCATTTACACTTGTGACAGCGTAAATATTTGATATAAATATGGCAACGCCGTTATTTCTGTTAATTATATATTTTGTTGCGTAGTACAAGTAACTCGGTATATTATAATTAATTTCATTCGATGAATGCGTTTTTGATAATATTATAGAGTCAATTCTATTTAATTGTTTAATAGTTATTAGAAATTCTTCGAATTTTTTTTCCAAAGATCTAACGTTCATGTATATTATTATTAGGCTGACTGTAGGTTTTATATCAATAAAATCGTTTGTTTTATTTACCGTGTTTAAAATCCTTTCGTCTATTTTATATGAGTTATCTATTGCGTTTATTATAAATTCGTTCATTTTGAGGTAGTAATAATTATTATAACAATAATGTTGGCGCTGGGAATACACTTCACATTTGCAATTATAGTAGGTATTATATGTGTGTATATTATCACTGCGTGTTAACACTTTGCGGGCGGGCTTTTGGAAATATTTTTTTGAAATATTGTAGATATTATTTAGGTTTTCGTTAGACTTGTAATTAATAATATGCATAATTAGTCGTAATCGATGCGATCCCTCGCAATTTTCAGCATTTTGTTTCTATAGTTGCACTTAATACTGTTGGCTGTGTGGTCCGTGGTGTTTTTTTCTCCATATTTAGAATTTTGTCTGGTGCAGTTTACACACGCTGGTATTGTTTCTCTTCCCGGACATTTTGAAAGGATGTGGTCGCCCATGCAGTGTGGGCAAATTGGAGGGCCGGTTCGGTGTAGGCACTTTTTCGCTGTATGCATGAACATACAGCAATGAAAACATTGAGTTAATGGACTGCAATCTTCAATTTTTACTCGTTGAAACTGTATATTTAGTTTATCGAGTGCAAGAAGACTTTTCCGCATTTTGCCACTGTTTCCAAGATGTAGCTAGTGAATTGGCGCTGTTGTTCATTTACGTTTGTATTTTTTATTTCCGTTATTAGTGTGATTTTATTGTCTTCACTTTCCTTGTAAACATCTTCAATTCCTTCGTTCTGGGTAATTATTCCGCAAACTATTTCGTCTTCAGTAAGATTTGATTTTTTTTTTACGGTGCTCCAGATTTTATGTCCGGGTTGAATCTTTCCCAAATGAAAGACTAAACCCTTCCACACACTTTTCCACAAATGAATATCTAGTAAATTAACGCAATGTAAGTGCACTATATAAGATAAAACAATACAAGAACAATACGTCAATCCACCAGAAACATAATGGGAAAATATTTCACCGACTCCAGATATTTTCATATCAGAGGGTTCGGCTCTGATGAAATCCTAACTGATCCGATAAATCCTACTGATCCCTCAATATAAATATTTAAAAAATCTTTCGTAATCCTACATGTATTTAAAATGACCGACTTTTGCATTTTTATGTACAAATTTTTTGACAAATCTAATACGCCTAAATTTTGAATGAGAGAGCTAGGTATAATGCCAGTGGCCGAAATAACAAATGGTAATATTTTTATAGTCTGAGAATGCCAAATTCTTTTAATTTCATTTCCTAAATCTGTATATTTTCTTATTTTTTCAGAAACAGTTTTCTGAATATTACAAGAATTTGGAATAGCGACATCAATGATAAAAGTTATTTTCTTAATTTTGTCATGTAAAACTATATCGGGTCTATTATGACTAATTGTTCTGTTTGTCAGAATAGTTTTATCATAATAAATTTTATAAAATTCATTTTCTAAAAATGAATTTGGTTCATATTCATAATATGGTACATTACGGCAGTCAATCAAGTTATGTTTAATTACCAAACTTTGGTGAATTATTTTTAAAACTTGATTGTGCCTAAATGTATACTCGGACGGCGCTAATACAGAACATCCCGATATAATATGTTCTATAGTTTCCGGAAAAGCCAAACATTTTCTACATAAATCATCAATTTGATTTGCATCTTTGATGATATGCTTCCTATAATTTTTAGTATTAATGACTCTATCTTGTATGGCAAGCATAAAGCCTTCTATTTCTGCGCTCAACTCTCCAATACTCAACCATTTGTTTGACGAAAATTTGTATTATTATTATCCTTTTATTATTATTTTTGGTCTTTTCTTTTGAATTTCATTTACCACCAATTCGGTATTCAGTTTTTTTTTATTTCGGCAGTTAGGGTATTTGCATATTCCTTTTTTGGGCATGATATTATTATTTTTTCTTCTTTTGTTTTTCTCAACCCATTTATTCCTATCTTTATGTTGCTTAAATTTATTTCTTTTTTTATTATCTTTTCAATTTCTTCTGCTTTAGCATTATTTTTGGTCGACGAAATGATGATTGAGAATCTCTCTTCTTCTCGAGGAGTAACATTAGTTGTTGATAATACCTGGGCATAGGATGGTATTGTTGCGTTTTCCCACCAGTTGGTCGTTTTTTTCAATTAGTTTGTCTTGTAGTTGAATTATTTGTTGTTGCATTTTTAATATGTCAGATTTTACTTCATTATCAAGATCCACCAATAATTTTTTCGATGTTGGTTTTGGTTTTCGAGTCTTTAATCGTTTGGATTTTTTGAACTTCATTTTTCAACGTTATTAATAATTCTTCTACCGTCATGAAAGTGTTACGGTAACGCGAGCGCTAGGACAGTACCGAGGCACGGGCTGCCGTTACGAGCGTAAGAATATTACTTAAACTGTTGAACGTAAGAATATAACTTAAATTGTATTACAGTAGCGTATCGTGTATCGAACTAAATATAGCACTTGCGTTATTAAGATACCAACTCTTAAAAGTAGTTACTCTAACGCCAAAATTGATGGCGCGTTTGCCACTTTTGCTCGTTAAGACTACACCATACCCAAAATTTTTTATTATTATTCTTTTTTTATTTAATATTTGCATGTTTTTACAATAATGGCGTAAGTAAAGAAGCCGTGAATACAAATTGCGACTCGCAACCCATGTTTTGGACGGACCTACTGTCGAATTTGCCCTATCAAAGAAAAGAAGAAGAAGAAAAATAATGTGGGAATCTTAACGACGTAAGTGAAGAAAGCGTGAAAACAAATATACGGCCGCGGCAGGGCGTATCGGATGGACGTACGGTCGAATTACAAACGTGTTACAAATATTTAAGATATTTCTAAATGAATACCTCCCGAAGTAATTGATTCATCGTCTAGAAAAATAAAATCTGGTGATCACCGCTAGCTTTAGTTGTACAACGTATTATGATTTTTTAATGGCATTGTACGTTAAAAAATGGCAGCCTACAGTTTTTATTAATCTAAAATATAAATAACTCACATCCCTTGTGAGGCTTGGAAATAAAAATGATAATTCAATTATGCAAACAATGAAAAAAGAAGAACGTGGCGCTGCCCAACCTGCAAGACCTCACCCCAATCAACGGCTACTTTAAACAATTCCATAGAAGACGTGATGATTGAAATTTAAAAAATTTCATCTGAACTCGCCTCCCTAAAAACTCTCAACAGTCAAGTGAAGGAAGACATGGCAGAAATTAAAAAAATCCGTTGACTTTAACAACTCGAAATTAGATGAATTCACAAAAAGATTCGAAGCAATTGAACAAACGTTGAGCAAAGTCGATCGACTGGAACAAGAAGTGTCTTCCCTACAATCAACAATCAAATCAATTCAAGATGATTCCAACAAAATGGACCAACGGATGAGATTGCAAAACGCCGAGATTAAACTAAATGAAGAATTAGAAAGAAGAATCACCGAAATCGAGAGAGATCAAGAAAGGAGAAACAGCGAATCAAATAACACTTATCTAGAATTTAGGGGTATTCCGGAATTTAAAGAAGAAACGACACAATCCCTGAAGGACATCATTTTCAACGCCAGAAAAACAGTGAACTGCCAGCTCAACACCAACGACATAGAAAATATATATAGAGTCACTCCACGAAATAAAATTTTTCCTCCAACCATGAAATCCAGGACAGTGATAATTCGTTTTAATTCAACGGCTTTAAAAGAACAACTACATAACGCTATAAAAACATACAACAGATCTTGTGAACAAAACAATGATAAACTGAATAATGTCGTAATTGGATTATCGGGTCCCCGCTCGCCAATCTATGTTAGTGAACTCCTGACTCCGCACGCCAAACGACTGCGGTACCTTGCGCGACAGCTCGCAGCAGATCGTAAGTACAAATACGTTTGGACTAAAGCCGGGCAAATATTTATAAAACAGGATGACAATTCACGACCATTCCTCATAGATTCCGAATTGGCTCTTTCAAAACTGTGAAATCTACTCATTCCCACGATATTAGCACTCCCAACGGAACTGAAATGTCATTTCCTGAACATCAACACAATGAAATACAAACAAATAATATGTCCCACGAACAACAAATATATTTCTTGTGTCCTAATTATATTAGGATTTCTTATATTATAATCACTTTTATTATTATATTAATTATTAATCAGCATCAGAATGAATGTAAAGAATATTGGATATGTAAATCTCTAGACCGGCTGCGCTCCCCCGAATGCATAAACCACTCTAATTCTAACCAAACTAAACTAAAAAATCTCCAAACCGATCATCTACCAAAAATTACATCTTACAATTGGAAAAATTGTATATTAAAGATTTCAAAACAAAAAACTATTACGACTCAGTATAAAATTGTAATATCCATAGAAACTCAACTCAATTAATTTTAAATGGATGATTTCATAGCTAGCCAAATAGAAAACTTCTACAAAATCCATGAATACGAATGTGCAAGCACAGAGACATGTAATGAATTTTTCCCACACAAATTTAACTGTTTATTCATATTACACCAAAATATACGTAGTATTTTCCAAAATTTTGATGAATTTATTATTAAAATCAATAACCTAATATTTCAACCAGACTGTATAATATTAACAGAGACATTTACAAATGATGAGTCACCAGCTTTTCAGCTTCCTAACTATACATACATCCCGACTAAAATAAATATCAATAAAAATAGTGGAATCGCAATATTCGTTCACACCAAATTCAGAATTGTCACGATTTTAGAACACCCAATATTACTGACTAACTGTATTCAAATCTAAATTAAACTTGATAAATATATTTATCACATTATTGCCATTTACAGAACACACGAATCAAATATTTCACATTTTGTAACTCAACTGAAAAATATCTTACTACCGCTTAAAAATAAAACCTGTTTTATCGCGGGCGATTTTAATATTAACATTAACGAAAAATCCGAAAATATTTTTGAAAATGCGTACCTAAATTGTATGACTGAATTAGATTTTAAATCATGCATTAACAATAATACTAGAGAAGTACACGGACAAAAATCGTCTTGTTTAGATCATATTTGGGTAAACATAAAATTACAAAACCTATATAAATTTAAAACAATAGTTTGGCAAACGAATATTACTAACCACCACACTTGCTTATTATTGTATGAAAATGAAATGAAATCATAAATAAAGGCTCCAATTACTATTAAAAAAACAACAAATATTGCCACTTTAGAGGAAAAATTGAAAGCAGAAACTTGGTGATATTACAATCTAACGATGTCGAAAAATGCTCAAATATGTTTGAAAAACAACTTATGGATCATATTGAAACCTCCACAACAGAGGTCTCATTATACACGAATTCAAAATTCAGACGTACAAAACCTTGGATCACTTGTGGCCTAATGAAATCTATTAGAGAAAAAGAAAGTCTATATAAAAATACAATTAAAAATCCACACGATGAAAATGCTAAGATAGTTCTCAAAAAATATAGAAATAAATTAACAGCTTGAATTAAAAAAAGTAAAGACGACTACTTTAAAAAAATGATCTCTACTTCAGGAAACAATCTGAAAGTTATTTGGAAAAGGGTAAATTATACAATTGAAAATAAGAAAAAAATAATTCTATAAAATATTTAAAACATGAAAATAATATCATAGATGTATCCAAAGACCCAAAACTAACAGCAAACATTTTTAATTCTTATTTCTCTAAAGTAGGAAATAATCTCGCTGAAAAAATCTCTAAATCTTTACGCACACCAAAACCTATAACAACTAATACACAAAAACAAAATACGCTATCCACTTTTAAAAAAACTACTGAAACTGAAATACAACTTGTAATAGAAAGTATGAAAGACGGATCCTCTCCAGGTTTTGACCACATTTCTGTGAAAATTCTTAAAGTAATGAAAATGTATCTACTGAAACCACTAAACCACCTTATTAATCTCAGTATGACTAAAGGCATATTCCCAACAAATTATAAAAAATATATAATATCCCCTATCTTTAAAACCCGCAAAATGTTTCAAATTATCGACCGATATCCCTAATATCGAATATAGCAAAAATATTTGAAAAGATTGTGAAAAAACGGGTTGTTGATTTTCTAGAGAACAATAAAATATTACATTCCAATCAATTCGGATTGTAAAAACAAAAAGCACACAAGATGGAATAGCAAATGTAACATCATTTATATACTCGGCACTTGATGAAGGAAATAAATGCGCAGGAATATTCATAGACCTTAGAAAAGCATTCAATAGTATCTCACACGCAAAGCTTATCAAAAAACTGAAATTATATAACATTGACGATAAAGCCATCCAATGGATAGAAAGTTATTTGAACAATCGTGCACAATTTGTTAAAATAAATGACCAAACTAGCGACTAAGAAACATCAAATTTTAGTATCCCACAGGGCACCGTGATGGGACCAATATTGTTCATTTTGTATGTAAACGACATATTTATTCAACCATTGCATGGCCAAATTATCTCTTACGCCGATAATACAGTTCTTTTAATAAAAGAAAAAACATGGTAAAAAATCAATCTAAAAGCCACAGAAGACATAAATAATCTAATAATATGGTTTGACAATAACCTCCTTTCGTTAAATAGTGATAAAACATATGTCATTCCTTTCGAAATTAACACTAACATTGTACCTCCAAATCTTCAAATATTCTTACATAATCATTCTTTCGCACAACACGATACTAATCACTGCCGACAAAAATGTTCACTTCTGAAAATAGCGAATAAAATCACATATCTTGGAATAATCATAGATAAAAACCTAAAATGGAAAGATCATGTCAGCCATACAATAAAAAGAGTTAGGAAGTTAATTCATATATTCTTACGGATTAGAAACTTCTTATCAACGAAAAATCTATACTCAATATACTACGCATTAGTACAGTCTATTCTTCAGTATGCCATTATCAGTTGGGGAGCAGCTTACAAAACTAGTCTGACCCCCATAGAAATTGTTCAAAAACTAATAATAAAAATTATACTTAAAAAACCTATAGACTTCCCAACTGATCGCATATTCGAAGAATTCAAAGTCCCAACATTTAAAAACTTATTTATAAAAAATTCAATCGTACAAATTATAAAAGAAAAAGACAAATACTCATTCATATATAGAAAATCATTGACTGGCCTAAAACAGGATCCATTCCTAGTTGGCTAGTCAAAGTTTCCACATATGTTTTATTGTTCAATTTTGTGTGAAATAAAGTTATTATTAATTACGGTGCTCCAGATTTTATGTCCGGGTTGAATCTTTCGCAAATGAAAGACTAAACCCTTCCACACACTTTTCCACAAATGAATATCTAGTAAATTAACGCAATGTAAGTGCACTATATAAGAATAAAACAATACAAGAACAATACGTCAATCCACCAGAAACATAATGGGAAAATATTTCACCGACTCCAGATATTTTCATATCAGAGGGTTCGGCTCTGATGAAATCCTAACTGATCCGATAAATCCTACTGATCCCTCAATATAAATATTTAAAAAATCTTTCGTAATCCTACATGTATTTAAAATGACCGACTTTTGCATTTTTATGTACAAATTTTTTGACAAATCTAATTATTATTATTATTATTATAACCAAAAATCGTATTAGACTTAAACATGTATTTGTATGCCCCAAATTAAACACTTCATTTGCCCAACACCATTATACTCACCAAGGAAAATTCTTTTTCGATAACCTACCAATAGAAATCAGAAGCATAAGAAACAAATTTCAATTGTTGAACTCCATCAAAAAGTATTTTAGAGAATATCACACTAAAAATCACACTTATTTTTCTTACTGAATGATTTTGATGTTTCTTGGTTCTATGTTTGTATCTTTTAGTTTACGGGTCTGATTGCCATGTGTCTGTATTAAGTTATTAAGTGCACCTATATATTGAAATACATGACTATAGTAAATAGTAATTGTACATATATATGAAATGTATTAACTGTATTAACTGCATTGTATTAACTGTACACGTGACTGTATTTGTACATATATGAAAAATGTAAACTCTTCTTCCATTCACAAGCTAATGCTTTTAATGGAAGACCAGTAATATTATTATGTGTAGCAATTTTAAGATAAACAAATAAAAAAAAATATGAATTCGCCGAAATAAATTAATATGTGAGCCTTGGGCAAACCCCCGATAAACGTGGTTATGTCTCGCCAATTTTACCCTAACTTCAGAGATGACGGCGCGTTTGCCGCGTATTAAGAGATGTTAGCCGCGGGAAAATTTGTGGGAAAGTGTGGGCATCGCTCACAAACTTCAAAATAATACGATAAACGGATAATAAGAAGTACTAGGTGATTCATGTTTTAATGAAGGAGATAATCCACTTAACAAACGTCATAGAAAATCATAGAGTTGACGGCGGTAACGCACGAAGGACGATTCTCGACATCCGACGGTATTCGCCTTTTTGTCTTAATTGTCTCGTAACGCAAACAAAACACAAAAGATACAGAATCACACTTTCGTGCAGAAAAAATATTAGAAAATATTTGTTTTACATTTTTTAAGGTTACGTGACTGAGGGTGCTGAATGGGCCCCCAGAAGTTTGAAGTGGTTTTTGAGAATTGCTTAAAGCCACCAGAATGAGCTTTCTTTCCGCAGGATCCATTTCAGGCCAAGGTGTGGAGTAGTAAGCAAAAGCTATTTCTTCACTCTGAAAATACAAAGAAAGATGATTTATTTTTGGAAATTTTTATTTTTAACTTTATGAGTATAACCTCAAATTGTAATATTTAATTCAATGAAGACAATATTAGCGAAACTCCATCGAAAATCTAGAGCCAGAGAAGATATTGGCACCTCTGGGACTCGAAACCAGGACCTACTGCTTACGTGCCAACAGCTCTACCAACTGACCTAAGATATCTTCATTTTCTTAACGCACATATTATTGGCTGCAGTCCCAGAGGTGTCAATATCTTTTTCCGATTTTTCTGTCTCCAGATTTTCGATTGAGTTTCGCTTATATTGTCTTCATTGAATTAAATGTTTTTGGGATATTATGCCGTATTACGCCATTCTTTATCCAAAGTTTCAGACAGCATTACATTTTTCATCATCGGGGCAGACGTGTAATGTAATGTATTACACATCTGCCTTAATGATGGACACTGTAATGCTGTCCAAAACGTTGGTGAAATAAGGAGGCGCTAAAAATAAAATACTTTAACACTTTTATCACGCAGCGCCCTTGAGGTGATTTTTCACAAAAACGGCGCTTTGTAAATCAGCCAAGTATTATTAAGTATTATTTTGCTTTGAAAATATCAAATAATATTTTATTTCTTTGAAATAAATACTGATTTACGTAAAAAAATAATTTCATTCTACAAAGTGCACATTAAATAATAGTTAGATTATTTTTATGCAACCATAAATTAGTATAATATTACCTTGTCTTCCACCTTTTGTCCAAAGTGACAGAAAACGCATATTTCAACTATCTGGCCTGGCAAAATAAACAGTCTGCTTATGTCCTGAAAGTAATAAAAATAATTGTAAATTAGTAATAAATAATACGACAAGAAATGCGAAGGTAAATAATACGACTAGAAATCTGACGGTAAATAATACGACTAGCAATCTGAAGGTAAATAATACGACTAGCAATCAGAAGTTAAATAATACGACTGGCAATCTGAAGGTAAATAATACGACTGGCAATCTGAAGGTAAATAAAACGACTAGCAGTCGCGGGTTCAAATCCTGGCGTGCGCAAATACATTTCATTTATGTTATTTCACAGCTAATTAATTACAAATAATATGTAGTGTTTTCGCAGCCCGTGTCAGAGTGGAAGATACTCTTAGTATCGCCCCGGTGTAAAACCACCGTTCAGAAATGAAACGTGGCTTAAGGTGGTTTTATCCGTGTCTGGTGACCAGATCTGAACAGCCAGGTACTTCCCCACCTGACTATTCAAATCTGCCTTCTCCTCCCTTCTCCATCATATTTCCTAGTACTTCTGATATTCATGTTTAGTACGCTGAATGATGTATCGTAGAACAATGTGTTTACATCTTCAATATTGTCACTTTCGTGTGTTTTAGGGATGCTGTTTTCTTCTGAGGGGCAATGGTTTATTGAATCCGGATAGTTATATTTGAAGGTACTGAAGAGATATGTTGTAACATTATTAACTCCTGTGAACATTAAAAACTAAATACTATAAAAAGGATCACTTATTGGCATCATAATCATTTCATAATTCATGCCAGTTAGTATTGTACAAAGATTAATGTAAAATGTTTTCTGTGTAGGTGATATGAATCATGAAAATTATTGAAATAAAATGTAGGGAGTATTTTAAAACAATGTTATTTATTTAATTAAGCTACAATTGATCCGTGCCATGGCTTTAAATTTTAGAACATGTGACTGTAATATTATAAGGTCAAGTGAAAAATTAGGCTGAAGGTCTTAAATATGGTTAACAATAAATATTAAATGCACATGTCAAACAATACGATATAATAATATAATAATAATAACGTAGTATTTGTGTATATAGCGCAGTTTTGTGATATTTCACTTCAAGTGCGCTTAATTATAAAAAACTTAAAATTAATCCTAGAGTGTTCCATACGAGTCCTTACAAAATTGATTAAATAATGTGAAACAAAGTATATACGGCACATACAAAGCAATTTCTAAAGAACAATATTAACAACAATAGTAAGGTAAGTTCTTAGATTTTTACGGCCAAAAGCATTTTCATTGTTAGTTTTTGGGATTTTATGCCGTGTTGGGCTATCTCCTTCTTTAGCCGACATTTCGGACAGCGTTGCAGTGTCCATCATCAGGGCAGATCCGGTAGATCCGACGATGAAAAAAAAAACAATAGTGAGTGCTGTTTTGGCACAGGATAATAGATAATGATAAACCATAACGGTGCCATTCAACAAGAATCATTAAAACTAAAATATAATATAGGACAGGAGACAGTTTACGTTTAGAAATAATACAAATTCGGAGTGCACATAAAACTATAGTAAGGAGGTAATCGAAACCAAACAATTACAGGAAAATTGAGGAACATGGCTTATTATAGTGTATGGAAAGGGAGTTAAAAATTCAATAAAGGTATGATTTTTTTTAAGTTTGTTTTTAAAGCCCTTTTGAATTCAGCCAAGTTCTGGATATTAGTAAGAGCTGAGGGAAGTTTGTTCCAAATGAGCGGGCCAGTTACACGAAAAGATCGATCGTAGTAAACGGCTCGATTTGACCTAGAAGGTTCGATTAAACGATTAGTAACATCTTGATCTGCTGACCTTAGAGTAAGCTGTATATTGCTTAAGTTTTGTCGGACACACAGTTCCAATATATAGGCTGGCGCCATTCCTTGTAATTCTTTGAAGGTCATTAGGCAGATCTTGAACTCTGTTCTTTCAAGGCATCGAAGCCAATGAAGGCGATCCCTTAGAAGCGGGGTTATACGGCAATACTTAGATTCACCAAAAATCATTCTTGCCGCGGCATTGAAAACGGACTGGATTCTATTGAATTGTTTTTAGGTAAGCCAGCATTAGCACTATTACAATAGTCCAAGGTATGAGACAACGAAAGAATTTATGAGTGACTTTGCTCCATCAGAAGGAAGGCAACGCCTGATTGATTTTATCTGCCTTAGATGGAAAAGTAATTTGTGATTCAAGAGAAAGACTATTGTCTATTGTGAAACCCAAAAATTTTATTTGTGTAGAAGAGATTATATCTGTACCCTGAATATGGATTGGTAACGATGGTACTAAAACCACAAGAAAAATGAAGTAACACACGTCTTTCGGGCGTCAGTTCAGTATATCTCTGAACAATATATGTAAGAAACAGTAAAGGGGTCGTCCATTAATCACGTGATGTTTTTTAGCAACTTTTTGACCCCCTCCCCCCCCCCTGGTGATATGTGGTGCGGTTTTAGGCTAACTCCCCCCCCCCCCCCAAAATCACGTGATTTTTTTTTAGTACAAAGTATAGGACGTTCACCTTTAGAAATCGGGCGTTCAATAAAAAATAAATACACGTGATTTTTTTTCAACCCCCCCCCCCCCCCCCCCCCCCCCCCTTTCGAGCCTCACGTGATTAATGAACTACCCCAAACCTATAAGCATAATATATGTTATATTATGAATAATAATATGTAAACAGTTACATTTAATTCACACAGAGCGCACGCAAAAAAACGCTCCACAAAGTTCATCTGAATTTATAGCATATAATACATTAAAAACAAGAAAATTATCGGTAAACGTTTTCGTGAAGAACAGTTCCGTGAAATACCCTACTTTAATGAACTCTGACCGGTTTTATGAAGTGATTAAGTGAATTAATATTTTTTTGCAAAGTGACAACTAGTTTTGCCATTGAAATACCTATCAGACTATTTCTAAACGTACTTCTGCAAAGATTATTGATATTGCACTTATTTCACACTACGTCACAGACGGTCAATAGCCAAGGGGCGAGAACGGTCACCGGAACGGCTCAGCTATCTGAAGCAAGTCAGTTCGAATCCTTCTTTTTTTTTTTTTTTTTTTTTTTTATTTATTTCCAAAAAAAACACAAATTACATAAATATATAATTTAGACAATTTATCGGTAGTCCCGCGAAGCTGCCACATGGCTGCTTGTCTGCAGGTTCTACCTTAATATACACTCGTTAATATTAGAAGTTAAAATATATATATATATGTATAATATCAAAAATCGTAATGGAAAATGCAAATAATGACATCCTAATTCTAAAAAACTGATGCGATACAAATCTAATTTCAACCTTACAATTAATGCAGAAAAAAACCACTTTATATTCTCAATGAATATGTTTTATATGAATATGAATTTACCCTAATTTAAACATAAACATAACAAAAAATGTGACAAAGATTCTCATTCTGATCTTTTTTTTTTGAGATACCTGAAGCAAGTCAGTTCGAATCCTACTCTTTTCTAATATTTTTTTTATACCTCTTTCAACAGAAATTTTTATTTTATATTTTTTTAACCAAAATAAACAATACTATACAAAATGGATTCTCAAGAGTGTATAAAAGTGGCCAAAGATGCCGTAAATATACTTACTAACATGGTAATGGACCCCAATAGTAAATTTACGAAAGAACACATTGCGAAAATAATTCCGAAGACAGATGAAATACTGGGAACGATAGCCGGTATGGCTGCCAGAATGGCAACTCTCGAAGGAGAACTTATAACATACAAAAGCCAACCACCTCATCCTCAGCTTCCTTCAAGTACCAGTGCGGACGTTTCTGGAATATCAGAAACAATAGCTGAAATGGAGGAGAGAAAAAAACGCGCCAGTAATATTATAATGTTCAACGTTCCTGAGAGCACAGCAACAATACAATCGGACTGCATAAACGAAGATCGCAATCAAGTTTCCAGTATACTCCAAAAAGTTGACAACATTGACACCACCCACCTACAAATGTATAGGTTAGGAAGAAAAAGTGCTGAAAAAACTCGCCCTATCAAGATTGTACTATCAGATTCGAACCAAGCCAAACTTGTACTACTGAAAAAAACTATACCTCTGGATAAAAATACTATTAAAATAAAACACGACCTAACCGTACTGCAACGTCAACAAATGACAAGCTTGTGGAAGGAGTTGGAAAATAGACAAAACAATGGTGAAACAAATTTAACTATAAAGTACATAAATTCAACACCCAAAATAGTTAATTCACTCCCAAAAAACTCGTCAAGCCGTCATCGAGAAGACTCTACTACCAGAACGTCAGAGTCCTAAGGACAAAGCTGAATGAATTTAGGATAAATGCCCCAATTATTTCACAAGATGTCATCGCTCTTACGGAAACCTGGCTAGAACCGTCGATCCACTCAGCGGAGCTCGGTCTACCCTTTCATCAGGTCTACCGGCTCGACAGAAATATCAACACCAGTTCCAGATCCAGAGGTGGAGGGGTTCTTATAGCAGTCTACAAAAAATGTCCTCAAAAGTGTTAAAAACTAAAAATCGTGATGTTGAACAAATTTTCATTATGTTAAACGATAAAAATCTAAATTACGTCATTGGTTGCGTGTATATTCCTCCCTCAGCTAATATATCTATATATAAAAACCATTCCGAAGATGTTGAACTTTTAAAATCAAAATATAAAAAACATAAATTCATAATTTTCGGAGATTACAATCTTCCAAATTGTGATTTCAACTGTATTGATTCCCAATCAATAACATTATGCGAAAGAGAAATCTTAGACATGTCAATATTTCTGAATCTCACCCAATTTAATAATGTACATAATTTGAGTAATCGCCTACTAGATCTTGTTTTTTCAAATGAAGAAGATATAGTAGTTAGTAAAGCATCAGAATCTATCCTTCCCATAGATAATCATCATCCTCCACTGTCAGTAATTATTCCAAACAATATAAAAAGAAGTAATAAACTAACAAGTTCTAGTTATAATTTAAAAAATGCCAGTTACAATGAAATTAATGAACATCTCAGCAAAGTGGATTGGTCGTTTCTCGAGAAAAGCGATATGAGCTATAACATAGATTCGTTTTATTCCAAATTAAATGCCATATCGTATACTGCATACCATTAATTGAATACAAAGAATTAAAGCATCCAAAATGGTTTAGTAAGGAATTAATCCAACTAATAGCTTAAAAAAAATTTACATAAAACATATAAAGAAGAGAGATGCCTTCCAAATTATATAGAATTTAGTAAAATAAGAAAAAAATGCAAAAATTTGTCAAAAATCTGTTAACAACAATTATATAAATAATGTAGAAAATTCAATTAATGGTGACATAAAACATTTTTGGAATTTCACAAAGTCATTGAAAAATGATGACGTTAGTATACCCTCTAACATGTGCTACGAAAGAAAAAAAGCCAACGACACTCAAAACATAGCTCACCTATTTGCAGATTTTTTTAAAAGTGTTTATGTCCGTGACTCAACAGCAATCAATGATTGCTCGCCCAGTTTTTCCTCAGATCATTATTTAAATTTATCTAATGTAACAATTAAATATAACGTTGTACTGACTCAGCTAAAACAACTGGATCAAAGTAAGAGCGGTGGTCCCGATAATATCCCACCTGTTTTCTTAAAGAATTTTGCCACCACTCTTGCATATTCACTACATTTTCTTTTCAACCAGTCGATACAAACGGGACATTTTCCTGAAAAATGGAAATACAGTTTCCTCACCCCGATATTTAAAAAAGGAGACAAAAACGAGGTGAGCAATTATAGACCGATCTGCCTATTATCAACCATTCCAAAAATTGTTTTAGAAACTTATTTTAAATAAAATCATCCACTGTATCAAGAAAGTAATTTTACCTAACCAACATGGTTTCACTTCAGGAAAATCTACCTTGTCTAATCTTTTAATTTACCAAAACTATATATCCGAATCCATGTCTAAGAAGTTACAAGTTTATTCAGTCTATACCGATTTCAGCAAAGCATTCGACAGAGTTAATCATGAGCTCTTGTTAAAAAAACTTTACAAATTAGGAATAGTAGGGTATTTATACGAGCGGTTTAAAAGTTATTTAAGTAACAGGCAATTAGCCGTTAAAATCGTCGGCTTTACTTCATATATATTTATCGCTACTAGCGGCGTTCCACAAGGGTCACATTTGGGACCAATTTTATTTTTGATATTTGTGAATGATGTTCTTTCTATTTTCAACGACGTTCAAGTTTTAATGTTTGCGGACGATATGAAAATATATAAAGCTATAAGAAATATTAATGACTGTCAAACATTGTCTAATAACTTGTTTAAACTTTTTGTTTGGTGCCAAGAGAACTATCTACAACTAAATTTAAGTAAATGTCTTATTATGAGATTTCATAGAATAAAAAATCGAAAACTTTATGAATACTCCATTAATAATGTAGTACTAATAGCTGAAACCGAGGTGAATGATTTATGTGTAAACTTTGATCAAAAACTGAAATTTATAAATCATATTGAAATCACATCAAATAAAGTTTTGAAAATGCTGGGTTTTGTAATAAGAATTTGCAGCCAATTTAAAAATATTCAAACCATTAAAAAATTGTATATGTCATTGGTTAGGAGTCAAATCGAGTACAACTCGACAGTATGGGCACCTAGTTATGCTAGTCATTCACTCGCGATAGAAAGAATTAAAAAAATATTCTTAAGATATATTAATTTCAGAATGGGTATTACAGTGAATGTATCAACTATGATTATCTACTATGTCAACTTAATTTATTAAAATTATCCGAACGTAGAATAGTATATAACCTAAAATGTTTACATAAAATCATAAATTCAATAATTGACAGCCCTGAACTTTTATACTTGATTTCTTTCTTTATACCTCGCAATTCAACATCGAGGCACTACCTACCATTCTATTGTGACAACTCTAACACAGAATCACAATTGTATACCCCCGTTCGCCGTATACAAAATTTTGGTAATGACAATAAAGATGTTGTTGACATATTTAACATATCATTCAATAAATATAAACAAGCCACAGTAGAATTTATATCAGAAAGAAGAACCACAAATTTCATTTATCCAACTGCATAGCTCTGCTTCGAATTATTTCACATGTATTGCACTTTTCCCAGTTTACAGTTTTTCCATCTTGCATGGTGGAGTATTTTGTTTTTATTTCAATTTGTTTTTAACTCTATTTTTGTTTTAGATTTGATTATGATTTTGATTTTGATTTTGATTTTAATTTTGATATTGATATTGATTCTTATTCTGATTTTGATTTTGATTTTGTTTTTGTTTTGTTTATGATTTTGTTATGCATATTTAGATTTAGATGTTCTTTGTTTTAAAAAAATGCATGTAAAAGCCCAGCCGGGCGTGAAATTCCAAATAAATAAATTAATCTCGATCTTAAGGATGAATTTTCACGCGATGTTCTGACATGCGATGATGACATTCTCCAGCGATGGTCGGCAAGACGGAGAAATTGATCGTAGAAAGAATAAGTGCGGCAAGCAGTGTGTTGCGTCCTCTCTACAGCTCAGTGATAAGGAAAGCCAAGCTCAGCATCAAGACAAAGATGGCAGTATTTAAACGGTATACTGTCCGACGCTCACTTACGGCCACCAGGTACCTATGGATGCTAAACAAACAAACACGCTCTAGAGTCCAAGCTGCCGAAATGAGGTACTTAAGAGGAGTGGCAGGAGTTACGAAGTGGGATCATATAAGAAACTCGACGATCCGAGATGATCTAAACATTGAACCACTGCTACTCTACTCTCTGGCTTCACATAAACTCAAATAAGTTTTTTTTATATTAGCTCCACACAGGAGGCCCTAAGGAAAATAATTCTCCTCAGAGCCTATGTTATCTTTGAGGATGCTCTTTGGATGGTCTTTTTTGAAAAGGAAGGCGGGGAAGTTCTGGGACGGAAAAGGGTATTAGAAGTGGGTAGGTGGGTAGGGGGTCAGTGTGTACAGGAGAAACGGACATATGGGTCCGTCCTTCCCACTGCGGTGTAAAGCGATGTTCCGAGATACTACAGCCGCAGAAGTCAAAAGGACTCTCTCAACCATTCTCTCCCGATCCGGTCTGCCATGCAGCTAGAGGGCAGACGCATTCGTTGTCAAGACCCGGAAAAACCTCACCCCATGTACCCAGGCACCCTTGCTAAGCAAACCACGCGGGGTGACCTATGACAGAAGTGTTGTTAACCAATATCCAAACCCGCCTCCCAAATTAAGTTCTTGTTCTATAATTTCCGGAAGATTTTTGTCGAAACTGAGGTTTTCTAACTTTTTAACTAAGTTTCTAAACGATGCCATATTTTTTTTACCAAAAGATCAAATACAAAAACTAAAGTAAAGACTTTGAACGAAATGATTAAATCTAGATATATTAAATTTGTTATACCGCAAGGGTCAATTTTAGGTACGAAATTATAAATTATATATGATTTGAATAGAAAATAAAAAAGTGTTAAGCAAATAGTTTTCAATAACTACATAATTCTTTTATATTCACATATTTTCTTTGTGGCGTCATTTTTAATTATGTGAAAACAAATTACTTTGTATACAAAACCAACTGTTCCTTCATAAATGGATAAAATTAAAAATAACAAAAGACAAACAAGTACAGACGAACAAGTTTCTAAAGACAAAAATATTACGAAAGGGGTGATTTAAGGAATAAAAAGTTTCTTTAAAAAAAAGTTAAATAATATATAAAAAATATTTTGGAATACGTAATAATTACATGTATGTAATAAAACTTTTATAAATTAACGCCAAATTACCGAGTAGTTTAAATAATAAAAATTATATATTATAAATATAGGTATTAATACGAAAATAAATTTAAGAGATGAGTATAAAAAATATATATTTGGTTTTTGGTAATATCCAATTTGCGTTTTTTTTAAAACGACTCATAGAGGCCTCGTAAAAATCGTTGTGCTCCCTTACTATCATGATTAGAAATATGATCTAAGCGATGTTAGAAAGAGAAACATCACGATTTATAGTTGAATCTAAAATTTATGAATATATTTTGTAATTGTATATATTTTGTTCTGGTTGGGTGATTTATTAAAAAAAAATCGTTCGTCGCGGAACAAATTGGGAGGCGGGAATGGGCACCGCCGTCCCGGGAACCTTTATTGGATAACCAACACCTCTGCCATAGGTTACCCCAAGTAGTTCGCTACGTTTCGTGATTTAGCAGGGGTGCGCGGGTTCATGGGGTGAGGTTTGTCCAGGTCTTGGAGGCGTATGACCAGGACACACTTAACACCAGATTCCTAGCCACCCCTTAAAGCCTTATCCTTTCCAGAACTCTCCTCTCCTTCCTTTCATTAAAAAAACCATCCACACAGAAGCTCCAAAGATTTCATAGGCCCTGAGGGAAATTATTTTCCTCAGGGTCTCCTGTGTGGAGCCCATTTAAAAAAAAAATCACAGGTGATCACAGACTCACCAGGGTTTTATTCTGGGCAGTTTCACAGTTCACAGCGGCTGTTCACATATAAGTTACAATTTTTTCTTAAAAATAACATGTAATTCATCACAATAATGATAACATAGATAAAATAAATAAACATCTGCGGCGGGCGAATTCACGAGACTGAATTATTTTAGGTTTTTCTGAAAATATTGCGAGGAAGAGGCGCGGTGTTCAACAGCACCAGCGGTGCGGAGTGGCTCGCGTTTGTTTGAGGTGTAATATTTGTCTTCGACAAGGGATTATCCTGTGTGAGGATAAAGGGAATAAATAACAGCAGAAAGTAAAGAACGCATAATAAGAAATTTTCAATTACCTTCCTGCAAACCGTCGCGCGTCGGTAGGTACCATTATCCGCACCCCGCATTCAATGAGCAAGAAAGGCTACTAACGAAAAGGAGAAATTCTTAATTTTTTACATTAAAGGTTGAACTCCAATAGCACCGCGGACGCTTCGGAGCACGCCACTTCTGGCCGACCCGCAGAAAAGTAAAGACTGAAAGTAAGATAACGGTTTACAGACTGTGAAGCTTTTCTGCGCGGCGGCCTGAAGTGACGCGCTCCTAAGTGTGCGAATGGAGGGTGCTAATGATTTAGATCACGAATCGCCTCTAATTCTAATTGCGGTGGTAGAATTTGGTAACACGCAGGTCCAGATAACGGGAGATTCTTCTTTTAATTTCCAGTCAAAAATCAATTAAAAACATTGAATTCTTTATTTATTTAAGAAAAATGTATTACTCATCCTTACCTCTGAATGAATCACTCCAAAGCAAATACAAGCTGTGCTTACTGAAAGCTGAATAAACATTAGCCAATAGAACGCTTTGCATCGAAGTTCATTGGCGCTGGAAGTAAAAGAAGTGTTATCAAATAAATATGATATATCATGTTTTTCGTGTCCAGGTTACATATACCAAAATCAAACATTTTAAAATTCAACCATGAACTCAAACATCTATTTTAGCATGAAGGTCTTAAATACTAATTAGTCGAGGACACCTTTCAATTTTTTGAAACATTTTAAATACCAGATGAGTTCCTCCATTAACCCTAACAATAAGAATTCTTAAAAAAGAAACGAAGTTATTACTCATCGAATGGGTGCCCATGTAAACACAACGTAAATGTACGATGACGATAAGATTTAATACTTACGTCAAAACGGAAACGTGTCGTTGCATAACCTTCTTTAATGAATTTCTCAGTTCACTTTTATCAAACCCCCGCTCATATTTAATGTGAGATATTTGATCAATCAAAACATCGATGTGTGCAATGATAAATTCGCAAAAACTAATAAAAAGGGCATTGTACGTTGTCACCGACAAACAAAAGATAGCAAATGCAAAACTTCGTGCAACAAAATCAAGTTTTAGCGGGGGAACAATGGTTTCGTGTACCCCAAAAAAGTATTTTTGAATAATTGGTCCCAAAACACATAAAACGCTTATTGAAATGGCGAGTCTTGTTATTGAGTGCAAGATTTTTAACACGGGCTTCGTTTTATTTTTAATAACTTTTTCAAATTCCCCTTCTTCCAGTGTAAGATGGTTATTGAAATAATCCACCACAGTTTCGAAAGATTTTTTGCAGCAGAATAGACCGCAATGTTTTCCAAACCAATTGGTTAAATTGAATCCAAAAAGTGTGACAAGTATCACATCCCCAGCTGTATTGTAGTCTTGGGAAAACGAAATTTTCATACACATAATGTAAACGATGAAATGTATTAAGAGGCAGGTGATGCTGATTACTTTCTGCAGGTGAACTCTTATTTTATAAGGATTCCAACAAAGCATCCACAAACGTATCACAAGGAATTTATAACAGTCAAAGAAGCGAGCGGTCATTTTTATGTCGTTCCTTAGGAAAATGGCAACGGGTAGAGAAGTATTCAGCTTTTATACCGTACTATTTGCATATTCATGACACTTACTTGCATTTATACCTTACTATTTGCATATTCATGACACGTATTAGCAAATTACAGGGCCCAACTGAGAAGTACCATTCTGACAGTATGATTGTACATTTGCAAGCAGTTTTATGATTTAATTTTTTTTCCGATAATAATAATTGGATAATTTGTATAGCGCCATTTTCATGAAAAATCACCTCAAGTAAAGTTTATACATTACAGTAAATGGGTAATTTTTTGGCCATCACACTAGTCACATGCCCGTGTTGTAGTGGCCAATTTTATGTTAAGTATAATAATACAAATTAAAAATAAGTTAAATGAAAAACAAAATAATATAAAAATAAAATAAATTAATTTATACATCTAAAACAAGTATGAAGTATAAAGGAATTAAAAATAATGCAAAAACTGCTGTACAATTTATTAAGAATTCTTAGTTTCTATCTAATTTTACTATTTACAAATTGTTACAGAAACATACTTACCTGGCAGGTCACTTACAATAAATACACATTAATTAGAAACCGATACGAGTGAGACAACATTTTGGACCTGCGAACAATACGGACGCAAGTCTAAATTTTGAAGAAATGATTTAATGATGGAAAAATGCTCCTAAAATGAAAGTGTTGGAAGTATTTTTATACGGGACAACTAAAAATACTTACTAACTAAATAATGAAGACACTAAAAACGACATAGAAGACAAATAAACCTTAATTAACAATTTTAGTATTTTTTTGACTTTTTGAAATATTGGCATACAGAGCTCCGGGCCAAAAAGGCTCCTTTCTCTTTCATCATGAGTTTATATTTACGGTTGTTGAAAACTTTGATTTTTTAGTTGTTTCTTTAAATTTTTTTTTGCAAAGGTACGTGGCTGCAATATGGGAAGGTTAGACTTTACGGAGGATTTGCTAAGGTTTTTAATGTGTGGTACTTACGTTTTCGTCGTACCGGGCGAGGCAATTTATGGACGCGTTTTCATGGGTGGGAATTCCCGCATAAAAAGTTTCCGCGAGACTTAAAATGTGTTTTTTTAATAAGGGGATTTCTGAGTCTTTGTGAAGTTGGGCTACCCTCATCCATCTGGGGGCGCCCAGGGCTATTCGTATGGCTTTATTCTGGAATGTTTGAAGTTTTTTCAAAAGGGACTCTGAAGCGTGGGCCCAGATGGGGCTTGCACAAGTTAGTTTTGGCCTTATAGTTGACTTGTAAATTAGGAGTTTATTTTTATTTGAGAGTTTTTTATTTTTTTTACTTAACATGGGGTAAAGGGCTGCAAGGATTTTGTTTGCCGAGGCTAAAGTTTCGTCTATGTGCTTTTTCCAGGTTAATTTACCGTCTAGCGTTATACCGAGATATTTAATGCTTTTTTTTCACGGAACGTTTTCTCCTAACAAGTGAATATTGGGTGACCTTTTGGGACGTCTACGTGAGAAAACGCAGGCGGCGCTTTTCAAGGGATATATACTTATAAGCCATTGTTTGAAGAATGTTTCTAGTTTAGATACGTAGATTGAACTTAACGGGCAGCTTTATTTTCGCTTACTGATGTTGACATGACGTCGGTATCGTCTGCAAAGTTTCCAATTTTTGTGCGGATATCTTGGCTACCGGGGCGGGGGATGTCGCTTAAATAAATGTTAAAGAGAGCTGGTGAGAGAATAGAACCTTGAGGGACACCGGCTTTTATCAATCGCACTGTGGAGAAGATACCATCTAGTTTTATTCTGAATTTACGATTTTTAATGAAGTGTGCTATAAGTTGAATCATAGAGAAGGGGAATACCTAAGAAGTTCATTTTATAAATGAGACCTCTAAGCCATAGTTTGTCAAATGCTTTGCAGACGTCTAAGGAGAGGATTACAGTGTGTTGGCGATAGTTAAAACCGTTTGTAATTTCTTCGACCATCCGCAAGAGTTGGTGGAGAGTGGAATGGCCCGATCGAAAGCCGTGTTGAAAGTCAGGGATGAGCTTAAGTTCGTCAACTGATTTGTTAAGCCTGACGAGGATAAGTTTTTCTAGAACTTTTCCTGCGCAGAGAAGGAGGCTTATTGGTCTTTAGTTTTGTGCCAGAAGGGGATCTTTACCAGGTTTGGGGATGAGAATAACGTCTGCTGTTTTAAAGTCTTGAGGGAATTTTCGAAGTCTAAAGGACGCATTGCTGATGGCTGTAAGAGAGCAGACGGCTTTGGAAGGGAGACATTTTAAAATTTTATTTGAGATTGAGTCGGGTCCGGGACATTTTTTTGTTTTGAGTGTTTTAATAATTTTTGTGATTTCCTGAGGGGTAGTGAATGGGATTGGATTGTCTGTGGAGATTTCGGCCATGATGCCTTCGACTTTTGATTCGACGGTAGAAATGAATTGGGGGTCGTCGTAGGTCGTAGTCGGGGAAAATTGTTCTTCGAGGCTGTCTGCAAAAGTCTCGGTTTTGTCTCTAGAGGAATAGACTGTGCCTTTTGGGCCCGTAAGGGGACTTATTCTGGTGGGAGGTTTTCTAAGAGTTTTTGAAAGTTTCCAGAAGGCTGTTTTGTCGTCGTCTAGGGTGGAGATAAAATCGTGCCACTGCTCGTCTCTGTACTTTTGAAGTTCTGCTTTAACCTGGTGTGAGAGGCGGTTCATACGAATGCGATCGATCGGGTTTGAGAATCTTTGCCACTCCTTTCGGGTATAGTTTTTCTCTCTAATGAGTTCTTTCAATTCTGCGGGTAGATCGGGTCTGTATTTATCATTTGCGACTTCGACGGTGGCAAGGTTTACGGCTGATATGATGTCGTTGGTAAAATTTTTTGTTGCTAAATTTAGACTATCTTCGCTGGTAATCGAGGTTTGTATTTTTACTGACTCTAGGAGTTTGGTGAGCTTTTGCCGTAGAATTTTTTTACGTGTGGTTCGATGTGGTGGTACTGAAGGGAGGGAGCCGTCTGATAAAAATAGGAGAACTAAGTCATGATCTGAGGATAGTTTTTTTAACTGGTTGGAGGGTATAAACAAGGGGGCAGTTTTTCAAAATTATTATATCTAGGACGTCTGGATTGTGATTCGCGTTTTTGGGGAATAGGGTGGGAATGTCTGGGGCATTTACAATGAGAGATTTGTCAGCGACGTAATTAAAAAGAAAAGTACCCTTGATGTTTGTGGTCCGGGAGTGCCAAGAGCCGTGCTTCGAGTTTAAGTCGCCTGCTATTATTGTGGGTAAGGGGCTATCTAGAAGTTTATCGAGGTCCGGGGCCGTTATTTTTCTTTTGGGGGGACTGTAAGCTGATATGAGTTTAAGTGGACCATTATTTAAGGTATTTATAACTATTGCAGTGGTTTCGATGTTTTCATTTGAAGGACAATTTACTAAACAGTGATCGATGGAGTATTTTACAATAATCGCGGTGCCACCGCCGGATGTATGGGTGCGGTCAGTACGGTAAGTTATGTAATTCGGAAAATTAATTTTTACGCTGGGTTTTAGCCAGGTTTCATTAATGAGAAGAACATCGAGGTTGAAATCCATCAGGAATTGGAGGATTTCCCCTCGGAAATCTCTAACTCTCCCATCTGCATTCCAATATGCCGCTTGGAGATTTGCTGGTTGTCTAATTTGTCTAGCCATTTCTAATGATTTTAATGGTTGTTGGAGAAGAAGTTAATTGATTTAAAAATTAAAGACATTTATTGTTGATCAATAGAATCGAGTGTTTGTACGTTTTTCAGGAGTCTGTCATTCATCTCCATGGCAGTTCTAAGTTGGGATACAGCGTCTTTTAGAGCCGAGATGATTTTGGGGGTTAGGGCAGTTTGAGGGGGTGGAGGCGGGGCGATTGGTGAGGTTTGGGGAGGGGTGGTGGGTTGTGGTAGAGGCGAGAAGGAGGCGGTGGTGACGGGCGGGGGGATGGAGGAGGCGGTGGTGACAGGCGGGGGCATGGAGGGGGCGGTGGTGACGGACGGGGGAGTGGAGGCTGAGATTTGCGAGGTGGGGGGGTTTGCCTGTGGTCGCGGTTCATTTTGAGAGATGGGAGGCCGTTCTAGACGATATTGTTGGGAGTTGAAGTTAGTAAAATTCGGCTGAGGCCAGGCGTTTGGTCTACGTACTGGGTGTTGCATTAAAGGTCGGATATTTTGCGAATTTACGTATCGGAATCTGTTTGAAAAATCGAGGAGCAGGGCGTTCTGGGCATCCTTTGTAATTTGCCGGGTGGGGACCTGCGCAAAGTGCGCATTTGGCTGGAGTTTCCGGGGTTTTGACACATACGCTGGTTGGATGGTTTTCGCCACATTTTACGCAGCGAGGAGTTGCGTTGCAACAGGATGAGGAATGGCAGTGTGTCTGGCATCGGTAGCACTGACCTACCACCTACCGACAATCTTCTACGTTGGGGCTCTACGGTAATTTTTAAATGTAGGATTTGGGTTAGATCCGTGAATATTTTTTTGGCAGCCTCGTTCCTTTTGAGGTTTACCAGCATTAGAGGGATTTCGCGGCGAGTTGGGCCCGTACGCATGCGATGCACGGAAATGACAGGATAAGATAGTCCTAGGACGTCACTTATCTCTTGGCTTGTTATTTGTTCGGGAATACCCCTGAGGACAACCCTTAATGGTTAGTCCTCAGCGAGTTTGTAAGAGTGATGATCTATGTTTTTTTCAATTAAGATTTTTGTTATGCGGTGATGGTCGCGGGGGGTTTTCGGATGTATGTTTATATATTTGGTTTGATTCTTGGCAAAATAACCAATCCCTTTGTCTGATAGGCTTTTGTCCAGTGCTGCCCAACCGTTTTTAGAGTGGAGCACCACTGGAGGGACGCGTTGGTTAGTCACGACAACTTGAGGCGTAGATTGAGGGATGAGGGAGCTTGGGGGAGGGGTGGCGGGTTGGGGGGTGGGAGGGCTGACTTGGACAGCCTCGACTGTAGTATTGAGGAGCTGTTTTTTTTCGGAAGTGGAAGATGGCTCTTTATTACTTAAAGGGGATGAGATGGGTGACTTCCTGTCGCGGAACCGTTTACGTGACAGCTTTACTGTTTCCCAGGTCATATCTTCAGCACCCGAGTGTTCGGATGCGGAAGTTTCGGTTTCGGAGTATTCCGAAGCCTCTAAGTTTTCAGAAGAATAATTATCACTGGACCGTGAGGAGATGGAGGCAGATCGACGGGACGTGGAGGGAGAGTTTTGATAATTATTCACGATAGGGTTAGGCAGGGGAATGACGCAGTTAGTGGGGGTGACGTTGCCTGGTTGAGGCGAATTACATGGGGAGGATTGAGTAGGAGGAGAATTGCATGCATTTGTGAATTGGCGATGTTTTCAAATTAAACACATGATTTTTTTTCTTCTATAGACAGAGTATTTGCGTCGGGACATGCAGCGAGAAAAGAGTTAATTCTAGATCTATCATTTCATTTTCTTCGATGGGGCTTGACGCGTTGGGGTTAGGGCAGGCTATGATTTAGTATTTAAATGATGGGTAGGAGGGAGAGTTTTGAAGATAGTAAAAGGTTAGGAAATAAAATTAAAAGACTTTAAAACTTGGAGAAATCTGTATGCCGATAAAACAAGAGACAAAAACTTACAGGTTTGGATTACGTGGCTGGTCTGCTGGGTTGAGTTACTCAGCGCTGGTTTCGTGGGACGCAAGGTTCGAAAGCGAGCGATGGCCGTACTCTTCTTTCGGGCGGGATGCGCTCTGGCACCAAACACTAGGGTCACAGCACAAAAGTTCGAATAAATTGTTTGTATATTTTAACACAATAAATCACAGAGGGGACGCTTGATGCGTGGTTGTCTGTAGTAGGTACACTTTCACTTTAGAAATAGTTAATGTTTGGTTTTCTAGGAATTTTCTGGGCCGGGTTGGTAATAAAAGCACTTAGTGGAAATTCCAAGAATTGTAGGTAAACACAATCACCGGGGAAAATACATTGAATCAAACAGCAAGTAGGCTCTTTGTTTTTTGTTTTGTTTTTGTTTATTAGGGAAACAAACAGTTGTACATATTATAAGGTAATTACATATTACATGGGTGCATTAACCAGTGAAGTTTCCGCAAAAAAATTATAATATATAAACACAGATTAAAACGTTAAAGAAAAAATAAAGTGTTAGTAAAAAGAAAAACAAATACAACAGAAATGAAAAAACACAAATTAAAGCATGTGGGAAAGAAAAGATGAAGTTAAACAGCGAACACATATAAAATTAACATATTTTCACATCATTAGAAAACGTTTAAGGATAAATGATTAGCCATTTGCCAGCGCCCTTGGGGGGGTTTTTCACAACAACAACAAAAAATAGCGCTACATAAATCATCCAAATATTATTATTTTTATAATAAGAAGGAAAAACAACATAATGAGAATGAAAAAACAACAGACAGCAGGGATGGAGGGTTCGCAATTAACAATTGGTTTTAATTTTTTCAGTTATGAATTTAATAAATTGGACTGAGGACAAATGGAAAATATCAGCTTCGTAAAACATATCGTTGTATTTTGTGCACGTCCTTCGGAAAAATGAATGTTGTGTGTAATTTGTTTTTGAGTGTGGGATGTGGAATAGTTGGTTTGACCTTATATTTCTTGTTGGACTGTGGAAATTAATGTGTTCTAGAAGATAGTTGTTGTCAACAACGTTGTTAATAATTTTGAATAAAAATTTCTGGTCGGATATATTTCTTCTATCTTCTAAGGTTGATAAATTATGGAATTTTAATGAGTCTTGTAGGTTTTCTGATGTTCGAAAGGATTTAAAGTCTAAGTGTTTCAGTATCTTTTTTTGAATTCTTTCTAACCTTAAAATATTAACTTTGTATTGGGGATTCCATATGACTGATCAGAATTCTAATATTGAGCGGACAAAAGAGACATACAGTATTTTGATTACATGTGGTGACCTGAATGGTTTAGTCACTCTTAAGATGAATCCTAGAAGTTTGTATGCCCTGTCACAGATAGAATTTATATGTGTTCGGAAAGACATTCCAGAGTCCATTATTATTCCTAAGTCTCTTTGCAGAGGTGTTGCTTGTAACACGGTCAGGAGCAGAATGTGAATTTAAATTTTCAACGATTTTAGTCCGCCTCGGCACCGGAACCCCTTGTGAGGAGGACTAAGAAATATAATATCTTTACCTAACATAACCATTATATTTTGTATAGGTACATACTTGTCTTGTATTATTTTATATAACCGCTTAAATAAATAAAAAATAATAAAAAAACTAGCCATCCATCATTTCGTTTCTCTGCAAGGGTAGGCAGAGAGCACGGACCGCCAAACAACTCGGTCTTGTCAAACATCCCTTGCCTCGTTTATATTAATGTATCGTCTCATACACGCTCTTCTATTATTCTGACTTTTGATATGGCCCGACTCAAGAATCTAATTCACTTGGTCGTGCCATATCTTTCTTGGGCGTCCACGACTTCTTCTACCATTCACATTTGCGTCATATATTCTCTTTATACTCCTTTCCTCGTTCGTTCGCTCTACATATCCAAACCATCTGAGCGTCCCTTTCTTAATTTTACTCATTACGCTTACTCTTTACATTTACTTAGCAAAAGCTCCCGAATAAACATAATTAAAACACAGACACTTTCTGCCTTGGGTGGCTCTGCAAAAGTAGTAGTAGTAGTTTATAAATATTTAAGTATTGCATACCTGCACAAAGCCAGTAGGTACTAGATATGTTTCTGCATTTTAATAATCGCGATAAAATTATAGAATGGCAACTACTTGAGACATCAAAGGACCATATGTTCTTTCGACTTAATTTCAGGCAATTTCCTCTAGCGTTACACCACTGGTAAAGTAGCCACCTGTTTTACCGGCATTAATATTTCAATGGGTAATGGTGTCGGTTGCTAATAATAAGTATATGGTGTACAAAGAAGTATGTGAGGTTAAACGTCACACTTAAAAAGGCCTGTACATTATACAAATGGTAACTTATTAATACCTACGTTCATACTTCATACTTGTCGCGCTCTTTTGTGCTGTTTTTGATACGAAGAAAACAACATTTTAACAATTAAATTATTATAAATTCCGCCGGAAGAAAAAACATATTCGTCCCAATAATTGGCGAATTTATATAGCGGCGTTTTCGTGGTAAATCACCAACAAAACAACGAAACGTTAACCTGTGGAAGTATTCTCCTGTAATTTCTTTAGCATCGTCTTTTATAATAAACTAGGCATTCCGCTGTTTCTCGAACAGAAGTGTTGTTTACAATGGTCAAAGTGCGCGTGATAAAAAAAACCGCTGCCCTTCCTTAACTTGCCTTAAATTGCTGCCCCGTATATTAGGGTGGATCGCCATTTTATGGAATTTTTTATTTTTATAAATCAGTTTTCGCGCGGTGTGGGATCAATGCTCTAGGTACATACAATTAAGCATACACAATATCAATTTAAAATTTTGATAACAAGTACTGTCCCAAAGCAGTTGAATTATTTAAAATCTGGTAAAAAAAAATCCCTTTATAAATCAGTTTTGTGTCAATATTAATACATTTATTTTTACTTTTACATTTCATAATTAATGAAAATTGCCGCGCCTTAAATATTAATATTAAAAAAAAAATTCCCGCGAAAATTTTACAAATTGCTGAGTCCACTTTCGCGCCTCGCTCGCCCACTGCGCATGGCCGCGCGCAGGGATGCGGGGCGAGGATGCGGGGCGTAGGATGGACGCAGAAAAGTTGTGATAGAAGAACATATAAGTCTTTTGAAAGAACCTGGCTCACAATATTTGGCCACATAGGCGTTAATTTCGGTGATGCTAAAACGATAGCTCACAAATTGTTTGCATGTTTTGTGGCAAAATCCATTGATTTATCGTGCATCTTGGCTATCGGATGTGACGGAACAGCAGTACTGGAACTAAGTCTGGCATTATTCGACTTCTTAAAGGAAAGCTCCATCGTCCACTTGTGATGTTTCACCTTCTCGCCTTTGTGAGTTCTTTTGAGTGTATAGGGGCGACTCATGGTCACTCCTAGCAATTGTGATAATTTTCTTTTCACTTATTTTAATCCTTTCAAGTTTTCTTGAACTTTTCTCTTGGCTCTGATCGATATTTAAATTTTCCTAAGGCTTTACATGTATGAAGTATGGGTGGGAAAATTCCTCCTTACAATACACAAGCTTCCATGAAAATGTGACCCTTATTTTCTTTGATTACTACAGGAAGCTATTTAAAGCTCCCTTGTACTACATATCTTTATAGACATAAGTACTTAACTAATTAACACGTTATTTACGACCTTGGACGTAAATTTTCGTATTTATGTTGTAAATAAATTCCACCAAACGTTGTGTGATTTTTGATTTATGGTGTGGGAACTTAATTACTTTTATTTTGTGGTACCCTTTGATTCTGAACGGAGCGTTGAGCTTCGAATTTAACTGGTCTCTTCATTGCAATTCTAAGTTACATTTAATTTTCTTTATGAACTAAACTTTCCCTAATCTCTATTTTGATTTCCTACCTTCTAATGAATTCGTAATTAACCTGCAATTAATGACATTTTACCTGTTCAATTGAACATATAATTAAATAAAACTCAAATGGTTAACTGTTAGTGGATTTTATTAGTCATGATTTTTTTTCTGCTTGGCTCTCCTCCATTATCATCCTGATGCTATAAGATACATATATATAAAATTGTGTTAGTAGGTTAATGTAATTAGTTGATTGTATATTTGACGAACTCGGAACAGTCCTTTGCTTGCATAATTTGGCGCCGTATCCTCCAACAAGTTAACAGGATGGTCAGAGATCAATTCGCACTATCTTTTGACACGACTTAATTGATTGGTACCTAAGTTAACGCGTCTCAATTAGCCTTCCATCATCATCAAGCACGTCATTCAGGTCTCTCCCCGAGTCCCGAAACCTCCAAATTCCAACCCCTCCTAAGTCTACTATTTACTTAGGGCGAACCGCTTTCGTCCTATAAAAAATCATATATTCACGGTGTTTGTGAAAGCTTGGGTCGTGAATCCTCACTTACACGTACAAGAAACGATGTGAAAGTGACTCTGTCGAGTCTAAAGCGCTAGTTGTAAGCGAGTCCACATCATCCAATGTAAAGTACATAGAAAGATATATATGTATACATAAGTTTGGGTAGGATTATAATCTGCAATACAAAACGACATGAAATGTATTCCAAGCTCGGATCTCGCACATTGAATTCTGCACAATTCTATGATTGGTAACCGAATATATACATAATAATGGTGGGAAGTATCAATACATAGGAATAAACAAAGAATATTTATTATTTTTCTTAATGGAGAGCTAATAACTCCAGGTTTTGTTTGTTTGGTTGACAATTTTACTTCAGAGATTGCCATCTCTATTGTTTTCTTGATTTGTTTGGTTGAACTGTTATTCTAAATTTCCCCCGAGGTTCAACCCTTTGGTATAAATTTTTACTATCCCGTGATTTTTCAAAAATCTCAGGTAAATGATTGATACATGTAAGGTTTTTATTCCTTTAACTTCAAATGTTTTCATGTAATAATAATAATAATATATATCTTTATTCAACAAAATTTGCAAGATTTATAACAAAAAAAAGAAACGTACATATTCAGCGTTAATATTTACAATGGTTTATGTAAGTACAAAAGATTAGCAACAGAAGATAAATAATATAAATATGAACAGAAGGTACCTACTTGAAGAATAGAAAATAGTTATAAATTATGGTTTTTCGTAATCCACCTCACTAGGCTAGCCTGTGTTGAGGCAGTAATTTTTAAGTCAATTTATATTTCATATTAACATACCTACACTTATATTAAAATATAATCATACAAAAGATTGGTTGCATTAACAATAAATTTTGAATAATAACAATCAGTACATTGGTTTAGTTACGAATTTGGGTGAGCGCGCCGGTAAAGGCCCTATCATTATTTTTTATCCAAATTTTTATGATATTTTTGAAATTTTTTTGTGAATCACATTTTTTTACTCTATATGGAAGAATGTTATAAAGTCTTGATGCAAGGTATCTGAAGCTTCGTTGACCAAAAGTAGTATGCGTTATGGGAATTTGAAGTAAGTCTCTGTTATTGTTTCGTGTATAGCGTGTATTTAATCTTTTTTCATAGTATTTATGTATATTTGTGTACAGATGATTGAGGATTGTTTTTGCGTATATCTGCCAAACGTCAAACACATTCATAATATTAAAGATAAAATTCGAGTCTGTAATTAGAGGTAGTCTAAGGATTATTTTTATAATGGTTTTCTGTGCCTTAATGATTGGGTCTAGTGCAGATGTAATTCCTCAATTCATTTTTGCTACTATCCCGTGATTTTTCAAATGTCAAATGTAGTTATAAACTGTAATTTAATCTTCATGTTAATTCTTCAAATCATATTTCGCTGCTATCCCGTGAATTTTCCAAATGTCAACTGTAATATAAACTGTAATTTAGTCTTCATGTTAATTTTGGTTATTTTTTCCCCTGGTGATTTGATATTACAATAAAAACGAGTGTGCTTTAGACCACACGACTGAAGTAAAACTTCACAAACTTATGCCGTCCATTAACAATATAACAATAACAGGAATAAAAATATCCCCATCCCCCTCAACATCCCCAACAACTCCAACTCCAACTCCAACTCCAACTCCAACTCCAACTCCAACTCCAACTCCAACTCCAACTCCAACTCCAACTCCAACTCCAACTCCAACTCCAACTCCAACTCCAACTCCAACTCCAACTCCAACTCCAACTCCAACTCCAACTCCAACTCCAACTCCAACTCCAACTCCAACTCCAACTCCAACTCCAACTCCAACTCCAACTCCAACCCCAACTCCAACTCCACTCTAACTCCACTCCAACTCCACTTCACTTCACTTCACTTCACTTGACTTCACTTCACTTTACTTCAATTCACTTCACTTCACTCTCATTCTAGCGTTTCATATAGATTTGCGTTACATATGGTTCTTTTTCGTGACATATTTATCATCTTACCCTCAAGTGTCGAGCGTGCGTAAAGAAGCTTTACGTCAATAACCTCGAGGAGTTCCAACTAACTAATATTAGATTGTTTATTTTACCTTTAATGTCATATTATGTAACCATATCTCCTACTGGCACATTGACCTACTGACATATTCCCAAATAAGTACCTAGTTTGTTTATGTAAAGCATCCCAGACGTTTTATTTGGTTTAATTTTAAACTGGATGTAATTTCAAATTTTCCTGATAACTAACCTGTGTACGATACAGAATTGAAAGCAATTTTTCCATCATCAAATGTTGGAAGTCTCAATAATGAATTCCTACCTTTACAGTACCTCAGAACAACTATATGGTCGCCCTCATCCAGAAACGTAATCTTTTTTAATTGGGTTCTATATTTACCTAATCATATAAATAAATGCGCAATATCTAACCTCTTTTATTTATACTGATTGTAAGTGTTGTAATCTAAAAGCTCAGCATGTCGTATTAACAATAAGGAGTTCCATCGCAGGCTATAATTGATAAACGTGTCCCAAGACATATTTTTTTTCGGTGTCTATTGTTTATTACTTTACGAATCTAGGTGACTGTTTCACTGTGTTGACATTTGGTACCACTATCGAAGATCACATAAACAAACCCTAGTCATGCTAGTGGAAGGAACGATAAGTATTTGTTTTTAGGGTACGTCGCTGTAAATAACTAAAATTTATTGTAATATGTGGAAATGTTTATTTATCTGAATGTATGCTACAATGTTTATTATTTCGTTGTTCGAGGACATCTTCCCATCACGATTCTGTTCCAAAACAAATAATGTATCTCTATCCACTCGACTAAATCTTTATACGTATTTTATTTTTTTATGTCCCTCGCTTTTTAAGTTATGATGTGACGGTTCTCTCATACAAACCATAATCATAACATTATCTGTAAACAAAGAGTCATTTAATATTTATTATATCAAGGACGGTAATGATTGAGTATCATTGTTATTGCTTATTGTTTACGTTTCACATAGGCGACTCTCGGCATCACGGAATTTACGGTCAATGCCCCTTTTGAATATCGATTCATTGCTCTACCTGTTTATTTTCTATTTTATCTGACTTGGTCTTTATTCAATTACTAGCTGTTTCCCGGCATGGGTTGCAATGCCATATTCAAATAAATAAAATGTTACTCCTTGCAAGTCCTTTCCCGTGCTTTCCCCTCCAGCGTTCCTCTTCCACCTTCCCCGCCACCGCTCTCCCGCTCCCCCGTCCCACCAACCCCCTGGCACTTCATTTCTTGACTCCTCTCCCGCCCGGCCCGTAGCCGAAACTTTTTTCTAATACTAACATTTTTAAACTCGTGATATCTTTCTAATTAAATATCCAAATTGAAAAATTCAAAAAGTTGAATAAAGGTATTAAAGCTGTCTTGAATATGAAGTAATTCATTTTAATAAGGATTAAAACCAAGATACAAATAAAGAGCCTTTTCAAGCGGCGACATTTTAATTAAATTTTTAAAATAAAAGAATACTTATTGTGGCGTAACCATAATAGTTAGACATATGCTGGAGCGACTCTTTTTGTAAATAATAATGTGTTCTACAAAGTCGTTCTAGATTATTTTATTCTATCATGTATATTTTTCGCAGCGCACGCGACGTAAAAAATATTTTAGGTAATTTTTTTACACCTTGGATTACATTATTGAAGTTTTATTAAGAATGCTTATTTTTTTGAAAATATAATATAGCTTTTGTTACCCAAAGATAGTGCAGCTTCCCAACAACGAAAGAATTTTTCAAATCGGTTCAGTAGTTTCGGAGCCTATTCAATGCAAACAAACAAACAAACAAATCTTACCTCTTTATATAGTCTAGTAGATTTAATCGTTTAAGTAGATAATTAGCTCACCTGGATGACCTAGTTCGAAATTAGATATTCCTTGCTTGACCTAGTATTTGAAAGATGTAGGTATTAAAATTTTACCCCTTTTTGGCTCTCAAATCCTTAAATAAAAATACTTATCGGAGAGTATAATAAAATTTTGCTTTTGTTTCAAAATACGCACATTACAGAACATATTATACATTATAGTTTCCAATTATGTCATCTGCGTGCGAACTGTGTCTTAATTTCTCTAAATAAATAATAACAGTGTTAATCTCTAGTGTCCCCCCCCCCCCCCATGTTTGTATGGTTTTGTATATATCTTCTGCCTGTATAATACATTTTTACAGCAGCATCGCATTCATTGGTCAAACAATTGTACATATAGTTTCGTATCGGTGACCGATGAACCGGTGGATGCAATTTTTTTTCCTAAGTTGTTGTAGTGATTTGTCTAGTTTATAGTCAGAAATAAGATTGTATAAACGTATTATAAATCTGTACAGCGCCCCCGAGGTGACCCCTCACAAAAACGGCGCTACACAAGTCATCCAAATTTTTACGGTGCTCCAGATTTTATGTCCGGGTTAAATCTTTCCCAAATGAAAGACTAAACCCTTTCACACACTTTTCCACAAATGAATATCTAGTAAATTCACGCAATGTAAGTGCACTATATAAGTATAATAAATACAAAACAATACAAGAACAATACGTCAATCAACCAGAAACATAATGGGAAAATATTTCACCGACTCCAGATATTTTCATATCAGAGGGTTCGGCTCTGATGAAATCCTAACTGGTCCGATAAATCCTACTGATCCCTAAATATAAATATTTAAAAAATCTTTCGTAATCCTACATGTATTTAAAATGACCGACTTTTGCATTTTTATGTACAAATTTTTTGACAAATCTAATAAATACTATTATTATTATTATGATTACGATTCAAGCTGATATCTTATGTGGTCTGCTGCCAGTCCCTATATGTTCTTAAATAAATAATGCATTTATCTGACTAAAGAAAATATCTGCGTGATCTAAACTTAAGTAGGTATTTTCTGTTTGAAAATAATGTGTTACCTTACTAAAGAAATACCTACGTTACCTAATTCTAAGTAAGTATTTCCTGTTCAATTCCTGTTCGACCTAATTTTGGACTGGTGGAAATAGTTGCTGTACCTAGAAAAATGATATAATCTTTTAATTATTTGAAAGTGTTACGTATCGATACGCCTTCAACAAACTCCAATCGGGCCCACACGATGTTGGTATCAAGGCTTCCGCTTTCAATTTATAATTAAATTTTACCTCATTGTGAAATCCACTCACCCAACTCCTTCCCCTCACCAATACTATCCAGTGCATTTCCAATCACCCCCATTTTCTTTTTGTCTCTGAAAAATAATCTGTAACTCTAACAGCCTTACCAGCCTCGATCGATTACCACTCTCCAGTTCTATAACTTCGATATTTTATTCGAGGCTCCTTTGTCACCGTTCATTGTGAATTCGTCATTTTTAATCCACAAAGAATATAAACAATCTTATTGTTAAACACTGTTATTTATAACGTTACACAAGCAACTGGTTATTGCTATTTATTTCACTGATCTAATTTATAATATCTATTACGGTGCTCCAGATTTTATGTCCGGGTTGAATCTTTCCCAAATGAAAGACTAAACCCTTCCACACACTTTTCCACAAATTAATATCTAGTAAATTAACGCAATGTAAGTGCACTATATAAGAATAAAACAATACAAGAACAATACGTCAATCCACCAGAAACATAATGGGAAAATATTTCACCGACTCCAGATATTTTCATATCAGAGGGTTCGGCTCTGATGAAATCCTAACTGGTCCGATAAATCCTACTGATCCCTCAATATAAATATTTAAAAAATCTTTCGTAATCCTACATGTATTTAAAATGACCGACTTTTGCATTTTTATGTACAAATTTTTTGACAAATCTAATATGCCTAAATTTTGAATGAGAGAGCTAGGTATAATGCCAGTAGCCGAAATAACAAATGGTAATATTTTTATAGTATGAGAATGCCAAATTCTTTTAATTTCATTTCCTAAATCTGTATATTTTCTTATTTTTTCAGAAACAGTTTTCTGAATATTACAAGAATTTGGAATAGCGACATCAATGATATAAGTTATTTTCTTAATTTTGTCATGTAAAACTATATCGGGTCTATTATGACTAATTGTTCTGTCTGTCAGAATAGTTTTATCATAATAAATTTTATAAAATTCATTTTCTAAAAATGAATTTGGTTCATATTCATAATATGGTACATTACGGCAGTCAATCAAGTTATGTTTAATTACCAAACTTTGGTGAATTATTTTTAAAACTTGATTGTGCCTAAATGTATACTCCGACGGCGCTAATACAGAACATCCCGATATAATATGTTCTATAGTTTCCGGAAAAGCCAAACATTTTCTACATAAATCATCAATTTGATTTGCATCTTTGATGATATGCTTCCTTTAATTTTTAGTATTAATGACTCTATCTTGTATGGCAAGCATAAAGCCTTCTATTTCTGCGCTCAACTCTCCAATACTCAACCATTTGTTTGACGAAAATTTGTCAACATATGTTTGGTTGAGATAATTGAAGTGTTTTGCGTGAAGAATTTTATTTGACCAGGAATCTAATAATTCCTGGTTGGTATTTATAAGAATGCTGGCATTCTCGTCGTATAAATTTAATGGTGAAATATTTCTTGGTATTATAATTATGCATTATATTTTACTAATTGTCTGTACACTGAACTGTCTGTCATCTCCGCTGCTCCAAAACCCGATCTGTCTGTTCACTGTCTTTTTTAAATTTCACTTCTCAAATTCGAAAGGAAAACAAGCACTGCATTTACTACTATCGCCAATACTTGTGTCCCAAATTCACTAGAGTGTTCACATTCACCGTTTTTCAAACCGATCTCTCCTCCGAACTTCCTTGAACTGTCCTTCCTCCTTCTGACCTCTCTTGAACTCTCCTCCCTTGATTGTTGATGATTTTCCATCTCTGTCTTGTGATCCACAAACCAGTCCCCATCTCCCTCTCTCGTAGAATTTTATATCCCATCGGCATCTGTTTACATTGTCCCATTAATTGCTTTCGTAATCGATGGCTCGTGGGTTGGCTTATATAAACATCATCGCGGGTCAATAACCATTCACGCCTTTGTCTATAATTTGTTGATAATTCCGGTCTTTGAACCCGACATTCTGTGAGACTAAGATTCAAGGTCGCTCTAGGGGGTCAAATTCGTAAGGTGGAAGCTGTGACATTTTTTTGTATTCTCTGAGATAAACGCGTTTCATCACACACTTCAGTGGTTGGTCTGTCAGTTACATGTTAACGAGTTAAGTTTGAGACACTTTTTCGAATACCTTGATGGAACGATAACAGGGTCCTAGGAGCTTTAGCGGCCAACTAGGAAAGTTACTCAAGAACTGTGAACATCTTCCTGTGACTGAATTTCGAGCAATAGTATGCAATTTATCGAATATTACAAAATCCCGTGACGACCTTACCACAGACCAGCTTTATGTATTGGAAATATGCCGAGCAATCGCTGAAGGACAATGTAACGAAAACTTAGCGAAAAGAAACCCGGGTAAAATCTGTCATTCGCGTTGGTTAGGAACAGCCAATACTATTCTCCGGCTTTACATTTAAACCAAAAATCCGACAGAAAATCGGGTGATATTGACTGAATTTGTGCTAAGAGTGTAAGCTCCGATGTGGTTTAAAATAAAAACACAACCTTCGTGTGTTTACGGGGCGAGACACCTCCACGAAATCATAAAATTGTCTCGTTACCTTCCAGAGCATTTGAAAAAGGTGATAGATCCCGTAATTCAACGCAACGGGTATTTTGGCCACAGCGAAAATATACTTATTAGTATGCTAAACGACGAACGAAGACAAATTAGAGAGTTGGCTCTGAGACAGATTCTAAGTATCCGAGAATGTTCAGCAGGGTTCTCTCCAATAAGAGTATTTAAGCTGCCTACTTTTAATTTAAAATAAACAATAACTTTGTAATCACCACTTTTATTTTTTATACTTTATGCCTACTTTTAATTTCAACGCAGCAGACTATATTGGCTTGATCTACTGGGAAAACCATCAGAACCACCTCTTACAAAACTGATATCTAGCGAAACAATAATTGATGCCTTTGCAGTCCACGAAATTATCGAATCCAACATTTTGTGTAAGTTCTGATTGATGCCCTGTTACACCCAAGCCACGGAAAGATACATCGAAGTGGCAACGGCATTATGCTCTGCTGTTTGTGGCCCTGAAAGACGTGAAGGGTGGATACAAAACAAGCTAGAATCTTGTCGTATAATGCCAGTATTCAATTCGAAGAAGGACTGTAAAACATAATAACTTTTATGATTTTTTTCTTTAATTTTTAACATTGTTTGTGATTTTTTGTGAAGCAATTGCACTTTTATTGTTTCTTGATTAGTAGATGATATTATAAGCAAATGAAAACTTTAATTTTTTTAAATATTTTAACTACTTTTATTGAGCAAAGATTAAACCCTTCTTTTTCCAGTTTCTCTTTTGTTTAAATTTGAATTGACTTAGGGCAGTACTTGCACTCGAAATATCTTAATGCTGTCGTCATAATGACTTTTAAAAGTATCCCCATAGAGCATCCATTCCATATCCCGCTCCTAAGAAAAACAAAAAATCGATCCACGCTACCCTATATCTCCCATGCTGATGATTCGGATTCCAACGCCGAAGAGATTGAGGTTGAAATCAGCCTTGACCTTAGAAATATATCAGGATATAAGATTATTTCCGGGACACAATTTGATTTAAAAGTTTTCAAGACGTATTAAACGAAAAGCCATCTGAAGTGTCGAAAGAGCAGCAGCTCAAAGTGTCTAGAAATGTGACGAGTGTTCTTGGCACCATTTGCCTACTTTTGCTGGAGAAAGAAGAACTCAGAGGTGACTTAAACTCGGCCCTCTTGCTGACATCAAGTTCCTGCAGGTCGACAAGACCATGGCTAAGAACTACAACAAGCTGCTGTTGAAAGTCTTCCAATACCCCCACCACTCATACATTCTATGGAATAACACTTTTGTGGGAGAGTTTTGTAATGTTTGAATATAACAAAACAATCACTTTGTTTGAAACCACGATTTTGATAATTTAATTTTTTCAATACCGACCAGTTTCGCTTAACACAAGCATCCTCAGGGTATAAAATTAAACTGATCAAAAACACACATTGTGTGAGCTTATATATGTAGGTATATATATAGAAAGGGACAAAAAATAATATACAGGCACAGTGAGAGGGTTAATAACAATTAAATAGTGGTAGAGAGAAAGAGACGGGTGATGACTAATGAATTACAATTTTATGTATGCGGACAAAACATCAACTGAACAGGTGATTAAGGGATAAAGTGATTAAGGGTTTTTACTAGTTTATAAGAAATATCCCTAATATCGGGCTATTGGACACATTTAGCTGATAATTTAGAATTTGGGTTTTTGTTTTAACAGCTTTCATTATTTCGAGTGCTTCTAAATTATTTAGTCTGTTATCATGACCATTTCTATGTAAAATCTTAGCACCGGTGCTTTGAATGAAGGTATGATCTTTATCAATAAGATGATTGGCGAATTCCGAAAATCCTTTAATATTTAACCTTTCCCATACCATGCTAAAAATACCCTCGACAAACCGTCATGTCACACAGCGTCACTGTATGGGATTTGGAAATTATTTCGGGTTTTTTGTAAAAATATTGATGTGAATATTTTTTACATGGCTTATATTAATTTATTGTAAGAAAAAAACATTGATTTTGTGCTTAATAACTGAAATATTAAAAAAAAATCATCATTTATAATAAATAATCAAATATTATTTGCAACGCCCAGTGAGGCGTGCGCTTGTGACAGCCGACCGCCTAGGGTCACGTTAGCATTCAGAGTAACACTATTGTTTCAAAAAGCCACATGTGGAATGCGCTAGGTACTGGTAAGGGCTGACACCGACCTACTATCATTTTTTTTAAATATATTTGCAAAAATACTTTTTCGTGAAGAGTTATTTTTTTATGTTTTCTTATCTAATTTAATACCAGATTGAATGGTTTTAACACCACTTGCGTAAAGAAATAGATTACAAGAAAAATACAATTCTTACAGAATACTCGAATTTAAAAAAAATACAGTTTTACGCTTAAGCAAAACACGAAAAAAATTATTTTATAATTATTTCGAAGTGAAAACTTCTTTAGCATCGTTGTGATTTGAAACTGGATGAAACGAAAAAGCGACACTAAAAAGAGACAAACACATGCATATGGCATCTATAGAGAATGAGTTAGAATAATCGGTCTCCTCTTTATACGGTGCTTCGTAGCCTCCCCACTCTTACTAAACTACACTCCCCACTGACACAAAAAAAAAATAATAACCAAACAACGAAAAATTTATTTCATAATTACATTGAAGTGAAAACTTTTTTAGCACCGTCGTGATTTGAAACTGGTTGAAACGAAAAACCGACACTAAAAAGAAACAATAAGCAAACCAAAAAAAAAAATTGTTTTAAAATTACTTTGAAGTGAAAACTTCTTTAGCACCGATGTGATTTGAAACTGGATGAAACGAAAAAGCGACACTAAAAAGAGACAAACACATGCATATGGCATTTATAGAGAATGAGTTAGAATAATCGGTCTCCTCTTTATGCGGTGCTTCGTAGCCTCCCCACTCTTATCCACTTTCATTTTCTGAAGGTTTCGCTTCTACCGGTGTGAACTGCACACTTGTATTTTTTATAATACTTGTATGTTTTAATATTTTTCAGAAATTTATTTATTATAGGAATTGTTAGAAGAAAAAATTTCCTTTTATGAGTGGAAATAGTTTACATAGCAAATAAAAAACATTTATTTGACAGAAACATAACGACAAAAACCAATTAGTAAATTCTTATTTAAACATTAATCTGACATGTTTATCATACCAAAATGTAAGTAAAAATGTAAAAGTAAAAGTTATGGAACACTTCCTTTTTTCTACAAAAAAGCAAAACAAAGACTTTGTTTTTATATTTACCTACATATGTAATGCATTTGTCTATAGCCTATAGCAAATCTAAAATAAATCGTAAAATTAGTAGTGCAGACAAACAGTATTTTTTTTTTAAATTAGCTCCACACATGAGGCACTGAGGAAAATAATTCGCCTCAGGGCCTATGTCATCTTTGGGGACGCAATGTGGAGGGTCTTTTTAGGAAATGAGGGGATATGAATCCGGGGTTCAGTATGTCCAGGGGTGACGGACGTATAAATCCAACCCTCCATCAGTGGCACAAGGTGCTGTTCCGAGAGAGTCCTGCTGGAGAGGTCAAAGGGTCTACCTCAACCAGTCTCTCCCGACCCGGCCAGCCACGCAGAGCCAGTTGGTAGACAGACGTATCCGCTGCCAAGATCCGCAAGCAAACCTACCCCATGAACCTGGGCACCCCTGCTTAGTCACCAAACGTAGCAAACTACTTGAGGTCACGTATGGCAGAAGTGTTTGTTATCCAATAAATGGTTTCCGGGGCGGCGGCATGCCGTTATTATGAAAAAAATGCAATTTAGAAAATGATCGAAATAGAAAGTTAAACAAAGACACTTTGAGCGTTCTAAAATAGTAAAAAAAATATTCTAAGAATCCTAGCATTCGTTGCGTTGTATCTTCAATTCGTTGAAAACTAACCATCCATCTATATTTATTGCTACTTCCTTCCATGTAATAATCATTTGTAAAGATGTCACTTAACTACTGTTTCAATGGAAAGAAATAAATAATTATTTTATGAGGGTAGTTTTAGTAAAAAAAATAAGAAGGTAAGATTCTAAATATTGCACCCGACCCTCACAAAAGAGTTTTATGGTGGTGCAGTAATAAATGTTTACAATCGTATTTTGGTTGAAGTATAGTCTTCGATACCCATAGACATACAAATAACTAGACGAGAACTTACAGATGAGGGGTAAAAACCAACTATGGCGGGGCGAAGAGAGGAAAGAGACTTGTGATTCGCCAAGTCTTCTTCATTGTCTAAGTATGTGTTTCATAGACATACAGCGTCCGCGCGTAAAATGTACGACGAGAGCACGACATTGGTCCGGACACGCCCAGCCGGTTCCGAAAAATGGTTCCAATGGGAGGGGGAAATAACACGTTTTTTAACACGTAAGGGCATGTCCATATATTTTGTACGTCCGTGTCGATACCGAAATTACATCATGCCGTGCTGAGTAGATGGGACATGCCACCAAAACCCTCTGTCTCGACACACACTCCTTGCTTCATTCTCATTCATAAATCGTATAATACAGATAAATCTGAATAAATAGATGCTTGGATGCGTTACGGTGCACTCTATCGGAGGACTACAGCGAGGTAAAAGATACATTCAAACGTACTTTCCTTAAAATGATTTATCTGTATATTTCTATTATTCTATCTCTTGGCGTGGCCCGACTGAAAGTATTTGATTCACTTGATCATGCCATGACTTTCTTGGCTTTCTCTGACTTCTTCCACAATTCACTTCGCGTCATATATTCATTTTTTAATGGACTAACTAACTAAGCGTACCTTTCAATCCTACCCATCAATATTTATCACATATATTTTTATATTTATCACATTTATCATCTTTATTTTATTTATAGAAGTGGTGCTATAAAAAGGTGGAAATTATTATAATTTTTATCGGCCTCGTATTCCTTCCAGATCTCCACAATTTAACATGGCTAAACCCATAATTTTACTATATGGTTTTACAACACATAGGTACATACCAGGAATCTCATTTATACAGCATATCTACATTCATTCTTCCTCTGCCAGTTCAATGCCTCACGTTTAAATTTGGGAGGTGGGTATGGGTATCGCCGCCCCGGGAACTATTATTAGATAACCAAAACCTCTGCCATTGGTTATCCCAAGTAGTTCACTACGTTTGGTGACTTAGTAGGGGTACCCGGGTTCATGGGTTGAGGTTTGTCCGGGTCTTGGCGGCGAATGCATCTGCGTACCAGCTGCATGGCAGGCCTGATCGAGAGAGAATGGTTGAGGGAGTATCTTTGACTTCTCCAGCTGTTATCTCTCGGAACATCGCCTTGCACCGCAGTGGAAGTGATGGATTAATACGTCCGTCACTCCTGGACACACTGACACCCAGATTCCTACCGTCCCTTATAAAATTTTCCTTCCCTGAACTTCCTTACCTTCCTTTCCTAAACAGACCCTCCACAGGTCATCCCCAAAGATGACATAGGCCCTGAGGGGAATGGAGCCAATGTAAAAAAAACACTGCATTGTCATTGTCTTACATCCTTGAAAATCAAGTCTTCCACGAAAATATTATTTGATAAAAATAAAATTAAATAATACCCATAAACATTTATTATGAACTAATGTGACATGACCCTGCTAATAACCCAAAATCCATAAAACTAAGCAAAAAACATTCCCCTTGTCCAATTGCCTACACTCGTCCCATGTTGTCGTCAATTTTAAGGAAATATGCAGAAAGAGATTAAAAAATTAATCTGGTTTGAGGCTAAGATGGTCGGTCGGCCAAACCTTCCGATGTGGTTCTTTGTTTTTTTTTGTGGCTCTTTTTTATGTAAACGGAAAGTCTAGCAACTTAAGTTTTTTGCAGTAAGATAATTAATATAGTCATCTCTGTTTTTAGACATTTCAAAGTAATGCACTAGAAAGAGACGACACACGTAATATCATGTCAACTTTGAGAAGTAAAATAGTCTCTACAGATAGGCAAAATATTTAAACGTTTTATTTTACATCTCTTTTTGTTATACATAACTAAAAAGAGATCGTAATATTGCACGTAGGTTTATGAGGTTGGAATGAATTAATGTTTTGTTTTCTCTGTTATTCCCATATAAATTTGAAATTTGTTGTCTCTATCTGACACAGAAATGTGTCGATATTTAGGAAAACATTTTTATCATTTTATACAAAATCATTACAATTTTTTAAGTATTTTTCACGAATGCAAAAATATTTTTTTTAGGAATACCTAAAATGTAGGTTTAATGATTAACATATTAAAGGAGTTATTGATGTTTTAAAGAGCGTTGTAGACTAAAATCGCACCGCGGAAACGGGAGTGTTAAGCATCTAAGATGCCTTTTGATTCTAATATTGACAATGCGCGTCGTTTTACCTATATAAAATGCTCAACAGTCACTACAATCTAATTTATAAATGCCCGAATGATTAGGTTTGTCATCTTTATCCTTTGAATTGACAAAAAAAATTCTTAACAATATTGTTTGTATAAAATGCCGGTCTTAATTTAGAAGGAAGATTTTTTACACCGCAGGAAGACAAATAATTAGTGAATAAAATACGACGCCATTATATTACGGTGCTCCAGATTTTATGTCCGGGTTAAATCTTTCCCAAATGAAAGACTAAACCCTTCCACACACTTTTCCACAAATGAATATCTAGTAAATTCACGCAATGTAAGTGCACTATATAAGTATAATAAATACAAGAACGATACGTCATTTATTGTTATCAAGTTTAATTTGTAGAACTCCATTTTAATTTTTATTTATTTTATATATTCAATAATTTTATTATTAAATTAATAAAAACAGTTTATTTATAAACAAGTTCTGCTGGTAATTATTATTACGCGTGACAGCTGTTTCGCCTTCTGAGGGCATTATCAAACTGTGGTCATGCCACATACAGACAATCTATTTATAGTATTTTTGGATAGGTTTGTACTATGACTCATTTCTAATTTCTGATTAAAAATGACTGAAATTATTAATGGTTATTATTTTCTCAATTACTGTTATTTCCCACTTTGTGAGAAAGTCGTTAAGCAAACTAATTGTGAGTCATTCGCAAATGCTGACTCATGGTTTTCTTTTCCAGCATAATTAGTTATTTAAAAATTGGTTTTGAATACATCTAAAAGCGGAGAGTGTATTATATTTTTTTGTTCATTTATTAAAATAGCTTTAGGATTATTATTATGTTTGTTAATTTCCAGCTGCTCTAAAAGATTAAGTTTACGTCCTTTATTTTGAATGTGTAAAGGAGTTGGCTTATTATCATCGCTAAGTGAGTGATTCTCATCTAGGAGATGTTTGGCAAATTGTGATTGTAATTTATTATTATTTTTAAATGATCGCATGTGTTCTTTGAATCTAATATTAAAGGACCGGCCAGTTTGTCCAACATAAACAGCGTTACATTCGTCACAATGGAGTTTGTAAATGCCGCTATTTTTAAGTTTGGGTGTTTTACTTTTTGAATTTTTGAGAGATGATCCCAAATTATTATTAGTGCGGAAGGCAATGTCTAATCCACATTTTTTTAGAATTTTAGCAATTTTATTAGATGTAGGTCCTGCAAATTCTAAACACGCAAATTTATTATTAGTTTTATTATTAATCGCTGGGTAAATTGAGTTAAGGTTAATTTTGTATTTTTTATGACTAATTATTTTATCAATATCACTACCCTTGAAGCCGTTATTTTTTGCAATGGATAAAATTATATTTTTTTCTTTTTCGTATGCTTTATTGTCAAGAGGGATGTTAGTAAGTCTATGTATCATTGAGTGATAGGCAGATAATTTATGTGACCATGGGTGTAATGATTTAGAATGAATGGTCGTATCGGTAAAAGTAGGCTTACGGAAAATTTCGAATGTATGTTTATTATTTTTTCTACCGATTGTTAAGTCCAAAAAATTAATTTTATTATTACACTCTCTTTCAACCGTAAAGCAGATTTTACGGTTGATGGAGTTAGCTAATGTAACAAAAAGGTCTAATTGTCTGTTGGTACCTTTCCAACAGATCAAAATGTCGTCAACATAACGCACATAGTAAATTATATATTGGCTAAAAATTGAGTTTAAAATTTGATTTTCGATATAGTCCATGAATATTTCAGCAAGAAGTGGACTCAACGGTGACCCCATGGGCAAGCCGTCGTTTTGTTGATAGAATTTATCATTAAATATAAAGTAATTTGTTTCCATGCATATAAAAAAAAAAAAAAAAAAAAAAAAAAAAAAAAAAAAAAAAAAAAAACAATACGTCAATCCACCAGAAACATAATGGGAAAATATTTCACCGACTCCAGATATTTTCATATCAGAGGGTTCGGCTCTGATGAAATCCTAACTGGTCCGATAAATCCTACTGATCCCTCAATATAAATATTTAAAAAATCTTTCGTAATCCTACATGTATTTAATTATTAGGATTTAAAATTGTTTCAATGAGATCGGCAATAAAACCATTATTTACCGCATTTTTTTAATTATTGATAGTTCGTTGGAGAAATTAGTATTAGATAACGACATCGTGACCAAACGATGGATCATTGAATGAAACGCAAAGTGTTTATGTAAAACAGGATAAAAGAGGAAGAGAAAATACAGTTTTCTCTCCAGTAAGGATATTTATGCTAGATTAATAAAAGAGGTGAAGGAGCGGACGGCGGATCGGCAGAGACGGGGACGATTAAATTTATTTTATTTATTTTATTTATTTATGCATCTATATAATAAAGATAACATTTTTTTTGGCCTTGCCTGTCTCACTAGGAAATCCTGTGTCGAGACAGACTAGTTTACAAATATTTTTTATAAATATTAAATAAAATACATTTTTCAATTAAGTAAAAATATTTGACAAAAAATTTCAGGTTGGTAGTAGTGGTAACAATAATGGGATAGGAGGATTATATTTGGGTGAGGTGACTAATTATTGCACGACCTTTTTCGATGATCCATTTTTTTATCAGAATTTTGTATTTGTTAATATTATTCGATTGTCTTGTTTTGTCAGGTAGGTTATTGTATATTTTAGACGCAATGTATTTGAAATTTCTTTGACCAAATGTTGTGTTTGTTTTAGGTGTTTTTATGAGTTCTTTGGGTTTGTGCCGCGTGTTTACAATATTTTGGGTATTTTCATAAAATGTATTTGTTTTATTTTTAAACAGATGAGTTAAGATTGTTTTTGTGTAAATTTGTCGAATATCTAATACATGGAATTTGTTGAATATATCTACAGTACTTGTTATTATGGGAACTTTAAGAATAACTTACATAATTAATTTTTGTGCCTTCGATAATGAATATATAGCGGATAGTGTTGCACCTCCCCATGCGATTATTCCATATTCAATGATTGATTGACAAAGGGAGTAATAAACAATTTTCATAGATTTGGAATCTAGTATGTTTCTAATGTTTTTGAAGAAATAAATATGTTTTCTAAGTTTATTCGTGATGAGTAGGCAATGTGTATTCCACTTAAGATATTGATCAAATGTAAGACCAAGGTATTTGATATGGTCCGTTCGATCTAGGCAAGGACATTGACAGAATGTATCATGAATACAAGAACATTCATGTACTTTTATTTCAACATCTTGATTAGGTTGGCCAACGATATTAATACTAAAAGTAATGTATTTTGTTTTGGTAGTATTTAGTGCAAGAGAATTAATATCTAGCCATTTTTTAACAGAGTTAATTGATGTCTCAGCCATTTTGTATGCGTCTAACCAAGTGTCGGATTGAATGAGTAGCACAGTATCGTCAGCAAAACTTACAATATTTCCATCTATCTTTAGGTTACAAAGATCGTTTATGTATATGAGAAACAAAGTAGGGCCTATTACGCTTCCTTGGGGAACTCCGTAGGTTATAGGGAGGGGTTGGCTGAATTTGTTTTCGATTTTGACACTTTGAGTTCGATTAGTTAAGTAACTTTGAAGAAATTCTAGATCTTTCCCTCTTATACCATTTGTGTTTAGTTTATTAACAAGGATGTCAAAGGAGATAGTATCAAAAGCTTTTGAGAGGTCTAGGAAGATAGAAATGCATTTTTTACCCTTATCTAAATTTGAAACAAGAAAGTCTGTAACAGCAATAATAGCATCGGCAGTGCTCTTATTTGACCGAAAGCCAAATTGATTTTCAGAGAGTAGTTGCTTGCTTTCCAAAAATGTTTTCAGTTGTTTGTTAATTATTTTTTCAACTACTTTCGAGAGTGAGTTAAGTATTGTTATGGGCCTATAATTGTTAATGTCCACTTTTAGACCACTTTTGTATATGGGTATGACGAGCCCTTGCTTTAATTGTTTAGGAAAAATTCCCTGTGATATGCTGAGGTTAATTATGTAAGTGAGAGGTTCCAATAGTTCATGAACAAGTGTCTTGAGTAAATTTACGGTGATGCCATCCATACCGGCGGACTTTGTGTCTTTTAATGAGTTAATTGTATTCTTAATATCGTCATGTGTAACCATTTGAAATTTAAATTGTTCAGAATGGGGTATATGTGATTTTTCCTGTAATTTTGTATTAGAATTCGGGGAGGAAATTTTGTTTGCTAATTTTTTCCCGACATTAGTGAAAAAATCATTGGCATGGTTTAGAATTTTTTCCGGATTCTTTGAGAAGTCGACAGTCAGTCCATCAATATTGAGTTGTTTTAGATCAGTGTTTAAGTTAGGCTTAGTATGAGTAGCTTCGCGTAAAATGTTCCACATTTCTTTTGGATTACCTTTGCTTTCTTCTATTTTATGTCTGTAATATAATTCCTTAGCATTTCTGATGACTTTTGTACATATGTTTCTATATCTTTTGTAAAAGTTGTTAAGTATAGTGTCAGAAGGATTCAATGAAGTTTTTTTATGGAGTAAGTTTCTTTTTCTTATAAAATTTATAATGGTGTGATTTATCCAGGGAGTTAGAGGTTTAAATTTGTGAGGGATTGTTTTTACTATAGAATTAGTGTTGTTATTTATTTCAGTTTGTAGTTTGTCTATGAAGTAAGACCATGCATCTTCAGCGTTGGGTATGTGTAGTAAGTTGTGCCAATAATTACAGGAAAAAGATTTTTTTAGATTCTCATAATCAACTCGTTTTATGCAATAACTGTGTTTCATTTTTGTATTTTTTTACGGTGTGTTTAATGAAATCATAGTTGCATAGTGGTCAGTAATAGTAGATTCAAAAACAAGTGTTTTATATGGATTATTCGTTTTTATCATAATGTGGTCAACACAAGAGCTGGATTCTTTGGTGACCCTAGTTGGGTGATTTATTGTAGATATCAATCCATGGTAACTAAGTAGGTTTAAGTAATCTTGGCATTGTGGGTGTGAATTATTTGGTAAAGTGTTAATATTAATGTTTCCGACTAAAATTAAGTGTTTTTTATGCGCAAGTTGTGATAATTTTTCATTTAGGCTTTGTATGAATGGGGTTATATTGTGGTAGGAGGGAGATCTATACATTGCTAGTATGCACGTGTCACCGTACGATATTTGTAGACAATTTGCACCCGGGATTAATATTTCCAAAGTCTGAACATTCAGTACATTATTCACATATATAATAATGCCGTCATTCTGATTGTGATGGGTTTTTGTGGAGAAGTGAGTGTAATCGGGAAGGTGTTTTGGTACATATAGTTCATTAATCCAACATTCTGATAGAATAATTATATCAAATTTAACCTTTAGATTATTCAGTAAAGTGAGTATTTCTTCCCAATTTTTATTTATGGATCGAACATTATGGTGAAAAAATTTTAGGTTCGTGTAGTCTTTCATTAGTAAATTACAAAACTTTATATCTGAAGATACATAATTATTAATTTTATCAGAAAATACTGTTTCATTATCAAAAATCGGTCTAGCCATTTTTAAGAACAATTACAATGGAACTTTATTATGTCTTGGGAGCCCCGTCACAGTGGCTAAAACTGGGAGTTCGCCCTATACCCGATAGTAGTACATCAGTAAAATATATGATTTCTGACCGTTTGGAAACAATCATTGTAGAATGATTTCACAACAAGAATTTCAGTGAACAGTCAGGATCAGGTTTTGTATGGTAAAAGCGATCGGTCCAATGTTCGACATGTGACAGAGCTCTTCAACCTCCTAAATAATTTTACACAAGTCATCAGAATGTTTAATGAAAGGCGTCAGTCGATGTATTGAGTCAGTCGTTTATTGCTGCTACGTAGCGATGGTAAATTTGGAGTGAGGAGTAACAGGGTGCAGACAGAAGCGATGTTGATGAGGCACGTAGGTGATGAAGGTCGATGATGCGTGGTAGAGCAGACCAAGGGTCTGCATGTCGAAAGGATGTAGTTCCGCACCGTGGTGGTGGAGAAGATCTTGTCGTCCAGGATGGATGCTCGACGTGGTGAGTCGTGGAGATGGGGTGCGGTGAACCTCGTGAGGAGAATTGAAGTCTCAGTGGCGGCGAAGCGTGACGGGCTTCGATATTCCTGAGAAGTTGCTGCGCCTGAGAAGGCCCGCCGCGGGACTTGTCGTGGGCAATTGAGTCTCTTGAGCTGATGGTGCAATGGACCATGTTAGCTGCGAGATGTTGCGTCCTCGAAGGTTATTGATGCACCGGCATAGTCGGCAGTGAGTCGCCGAGAGTCTGGCCGGTTACCGCACTGGAAGTTATCACATGATGCACTGTTGTCTGTGTTGGTGAACTGTTACTGGTACAAGCGTGGACTGAAACTGACTGACTAACTAGCGTTGTGTCGCTGCGCTTATATAGCCGACCGTGTGAGTAGCTTTTCGGAACGCCAAGTAATTTCGAGCGCCCGCGCAAAGTAGAGAAGACTCTGGAACATTCCGCGGCCGTAACAATGTGACGGCTGTTGAGTCGAGGCCTTTCGATGTGCTTCCCGAAATGTGTAGCCGTGTGCGGCATCAAACACTACAACTGAAGGTAGGTTGTACCTTTCGAGAATGTGCTTGCTGTATCAGTGGCGGCGCAAAGATTGTGGCAAAGTGGGCGATCGTCGATCTGGTCGCCACAGAGGTTATCTCATTATAACAAATACTACTATATTTATGCATACATACAAGGGTGCATAAATAAGGGACCGGGATTCAAATTCCCAAAAGAAACAAAAGCTCATACTGAGTATTTAGCTGGAAGAAAGTCAAAAATAAATAAAAAAAAGCATACCTACGGACCATGTAACTATTTAAATCCTAATAATCCTAACTAGACGCGAACGTATATTAACCGGCGACCACGTAACGTGAGGAGGAAGCGAGGTCCATCAGCACGCGGGATCTTCCCAGGGAGCAGGATCCAGCATTAGGTCCAGTGTACCGGTTGAGCGTTCCGGTGATCACTCTCTGTAAGCCCCGAGCACCAAACCTTTCATCTGGGGTTAATTTGCAATCAAGCTCCATCCGCCACAAATAGAGACCGCTACGACCGTAGGAGATCACAATGCCTTACCCACACAAATCTCCCGAACGCGCCAGCCGCGATTATGTGGATAATCAGCATTTAAATTTGAACACGGCGGTGTGTTTGTTACCCGTGCAAATATGGCGATCACTCTCGCACCAGAAAAATTCGAAATAAAATCCATGCCACACACACGGAACCACTTTCGGCTCGCGGTTGGAATTAATCACATAATTCATTAAAAAGGTATTAACCCGTTAAAGGCTATTATCCCATAATGCACACTCAAACTATAATTTAGGCGACAAGTCGAATTCTCGTCGGGCTCTTGTCGGCGAGAATCCAAAAAGTGCGGCGGAAATAGATAATGCGAGTTGCCAGCGGAAAAAATCAAAAATACGGTGATCCAACAATAAAAGTAAACGGCCAGGTGAAGGTTTAATAAGACAGGATAATACTTATTCATCAGAAATAAATATTATCGTGACAATATATATTAATATTTTAGGGCCTGTTATAACCCATTTTATCAATGTAATTTTAAAGCAAGCAGTAATATCAGATGGACTTAAAAATAGAATCATTAGACCAATTTACAAAGGTGGCAAACATACAGATATACAAAATTATTGACCAATCAGCATATTTCCAGCCCTAGAAAAATTCTTGAAAAATGCATAAAAAATGTTTGAACTTTCTCCACTTTTTAAAATAATTTCCATATTTTTAATTTTCTTATTAAAAGAGGTTTTCGGGACTTTTAAAATAATTGATTACAATTTTTTTTTACTCACAATTTTTTTTTTTTTTTAAATATTTTTTAAAAATTTATTTATTACATAAGATACATTATTTATTTTTAATGTGGATCAGTTTATTTTACAGTTCTTTTTTTGTGATCTTTAGAATTGTCACGTATAATTATATCAAAATTTACGGGAACGTCCTTTGATTTTATTGCAAATGGTATAACGTAAGTTTTTTCACTATTAGAGATAGTAGATTTATATCAAACCAGTGTTTAGTATGTTTATGCCTTCTGTTGCTTTTTGTTTTACTACTTCCCATGTGATTCCACTTTCAATAAGTACTGTATCATCGGCATAAGAGGTTATACTACCATGAAGTGACTGTGAGAATATCCCGTTTACATATAAGATGAATAATATAGGACCTAGCTCAGTACCTTGCGGAATTCCATATTCAGATGTCTCTTCGTCGCTATAAATGTTATTTATTTGACACATTGACACATTGAGGGCGATTTTTTAAGTAGCTTTTTATCCAATTTGCTACGTTTTACGTTTCGTATAAATAAGACACAGTGCAGGCATATTGTCTATATCACACTGTAGGAGCAAGAGAGAGCAGTGCGCGCGCACATTTTCTTTCTCTCTTCTTTTATAAGTTAGTGAAGTTTTACTTCCGTCGTGTAGTCTAAAAGACACTCGTTTTTTTTAGATATTTTACATTAACCCTGAGGAAAATAATTTCCCTCAGGACCTATGTCATCTCAGATGCTATGAGGAACGTCTTTTTGAGGAGAGGGAGGAATGAACGGGCTTAAAGAGACCCATGTTATAGGTAGGAGGAAACACAAAGGCCGGCAAATCGTTCTACAGCCGAGCTGTTGAACACAAGAATGAGTCGAAGAAGCAACCCGTTCTCATGTGACAAATGTCAACCGTGTACATATGTTGGGCACGCGTTTGGCATGTTTCCTGACTATGCACCGGTGCCGAAGGGATTGATGACGCTAGTTCCTTGGAGCATCTTCCATTGAAATACCGGTAGAACAAGGATAGCATTCCCACCCGACCGCGACGCCTGTTCTCTAAAGATTGAAATCCGTTTAAGTTGGGAGAATCTATCAAACGGATCGCCCGTTTCTGCACGTTTCTAACTTTTTTTCTGAGGGTTTTTTCAGGTATTTTGGGGCTCGAGAACCGAGGTGGCTGCCATACTCAACCGTGGGCTGTACGCTGTAATTATGATTTTTACATAGTTAGAAGTTGTGTACTATTAAAATATCTGCGGGCCCTAAGCCCTGATATTAAATATGGAGAATCGTAATGAACACAAGGCAGTCTACCCCTTAAAAGGGGCGAAATTTCTAAGGAAAATGTGTAACTAAGCCATTAAAAGTTTTTCTTTATAAGATTCATAGTAACAGAACGATTAAATATTTTTACGTTAATTACCTAAAATTGTTTTTTGTACTTCAGAGCCCCACTAGCATTTGTTGAGAAAATTATTGTGACAATAATTTTTAGTAACAATGTCACCCAAAAGTCGAAATTTGCAAAAGTTGCTTTTATAATTCGGAAGATAACCCAATTAAAAGGCGAAATTGTTAAAATATATTGATATACTGACATTGGAACATTAAGAAGGTGCAGGAGTCTAAGAAATATGTTTTATTTATAGCAATGTATGGGACCGTAGAATGGTGACCTGCTAGTAGGAAATGGCGTCGTTTTCATAATTGTGGGAAAGAAAATTCTTGCGCGGTATTGCCTTTAAATATATAATGAAATGAAGGAAATGTGTAAAACTTTCCCAGCGCATAATATTTTCTCGTCTTTGGCACTAAAATAAAATGGTTTTATTGGCTCGGGGAGCTTCGCAGTTAGAACAAACAAGGCTCCTTTCGGTAATAATTGTCTATTATTATTTCTGTACCTGAGAAGTATACGGATGTAAGTCTAAAATACGAAATATTCTGGAGTAAAACTTCTTTACGCACGCTCGACATGGGGGGGGGGGGGGGGTAAGCTGATGAATGCGTTAAAATAATATATATAACAATATTAACACACATAACGTCTGACGTTTGTCAATCGCTCCCCAATAATCTTTCATTTGCTCTTAAAAACACTGATTATTATAGCACAATTTCAATACCAGCTCATAATATAAGTTGAGGTGAATTAAAATACGAAAGTGAGTGCTTGTCTAAAGTGTAAACAGTGCCAAATTGCAAGTCAGCTGCAAGCAAAACTAATATGGATTCAACATGCAAGTATTGTGTTAAGCAGCTAAAAGAGGCTGAGAGTATAAAGTGTTCGACATGCAAATGCATCTTACATTTCGAATGTGCAAACATTACGGCAAGTGTATTTAAACGCATGTCGCAAGGTAAAAAGGATGCCTGGAAATGCAATAACTGTATCCAAACCCCGGCCAATCAAGATTCTCGATCTTGCTCCGCAGATCGAAGCAATGAACTCTTAACTGCGGAAATCAGAAAAATGTCTTTGCAACTGGAAAAAATGAGCAATAAAATGGCTGAATTTGAAAAGGCCATAGTCCATAATAATAATGTTATGGAAGATTTTTCTAGCAAAATGAAATTAATTAATGAAAAATTAGCTAAAGTAGATAAGTTAGAAATGGAAGTTTCTGAGCTAAAACAAACAGTACTCATGTTAGAGAGAGGAAACAATGAAAGGGACCAGGAGCTTCTTTCTAACAACATAGAAATATATGGAATGCCGGAGACCACCAACGAGAATCTGCCTACAAGGATGTCGACTATCGCTACAATTATTGGATGCCCTCTCCACCAAAGCGACATTGTATACGTTAGCAGAGTCAGTAAGCGGAATCGTATTCAAGACACGACTGATGGACATCCGGGAAATATCATCGCAAAATTCACCTCTCGTAAGAAGAAGGACGAATTCATAGCAGCCATTAAGAAGAAAAAAAGGAATCACTACCAAGGGCATCGGAATGACTGGAGCTGATCAGAGGATTTTCGTTAACGACCATCTCACACGAAAAAATAAATCTACACTGAGGTCCGCCAAAGGCTTTAAAAATGAACACATGTTTCAGTTTTTATGGGTAAGAAGCGGAAAAATCTACCTACGGAAGAACGATACATCACCTCCCATACATGCCTCATGCGACTTTCTCTTCTTTCCCACATATATTTCTTCGAGGCAAAATCGGGGAGCCGGCTAAAGGGCGCGGACTCCGGGTTTCATCTGCGGTTAGGCCGATAGCCATGCACATTGTCATTGGGACTGCCTGGTGGTTTTTTTTTTAATACCTTCTCTGAATATATTCTTTTTATGCATTTTATTATCTCTCTGTTATTATTGTAAATACTTGCATTATATTATTAATGTTATTTTATTTTATTTTTTTATTTCCCTTATTCCAGGCTTCCTCAACCGGGCGCAGCTCTTATTTTTTATATTTTTTTACTTATTAACACTTTTATCTGTATATATTATTTATCCTATACATTTCAGAAGAATCATTCCACGGGCTGCAACATTTATTATTTTTTTGTATTATGTTAATGTAAGTACTTGCATACTGCTTTCTAACCCCGTATGCATGGACATTGGAGGGTCTAGAGTCGTTCAAATAAATGTAGCTTCGTTCAATAAAATAGAGTCCTGAGGTGTACGGTGAAGGAGGAAACCATATGTTTCCTTAGAACGCCGTGGGAAAGTGGTTGGACACCCTCCAATGCCTCATGCGAATCGCAGCTAAAAAACCTTGTATAATCACCATTACCTTGTTAATTCACTTATCCTACAACTATTATTTTTCTCCTGTTTTTTTTTCTTAATTTGATGAATATTACCCTTTTTACATTAACCCCACCTGCTGATAATTGTACTCACTGCTCACTTATACATCCTATAATTTACACATGCACTTTAATTGATAATTGTATGTTATGCCTTGTTATTCCCAGTGGACTTATGACTATGAACATAACTCTTGAACATAATATTCGTCAAGTTTTTGTAAAAACCGAAATAATTAAATGTAATTAACAAAATTTCTCAATGCTTGATTCTTTAATAATTTTCTATCAAAATGCAAGGAGTCTGCGCTCAAAAACGTTGGAGTTTCGTCATAATATGCTGCTCAATAATTATGACTTAATTTTCATTACCGAAAGTTGGTTGGTTGATAGCATACTAGATGAGGAATTATTTGATAACCGCTATTCTGTTTACAGAAATGATAAGGATGTCCATCGAACTGGTAAATCAACTGGCGGAGGCGTAGTCATAGGTATTAAAAAAGAATTTTTTGTTACCCCCCGCTCTTGGAATTCAGACGCTGAAGATATATGGATAACTGTCAATACATAAAAATCTAATCATCATTGTTATAAAATTCATATGTGCTGCGTGTACTTACCTAGTATCGGTCCAAAATTAACATCTTCAGAAAGATTAGCGTTATTTACTAGTCATACCAATGCTATTTCTGACTTAACGATCCGTTTTCCTAATGACAAGTTTCTAATCATTGGCGACTATAACTTGCCCAGTATTGATTGGATTAATCAACAAACGTCAACTAACAGAGACCAATGTTCGCTCACATTATTTAACTGCTTATCGTTTGCAAATTTAACCCAGTTTAACCATTCACCTAACAAATATGGACGAATTTTGGACCTCGTGTTCTGTAACACTCTAGCTAAGGTAACCCTTGCCGATCACCCTTTAGTTAAAGAGGATGCTCATTATAAATCTTTGATTATAGAACTAGAAATTCCATCCACTAATGCAACCCTCTCAACGCCTAGAACAATATAGTTATTCCATAAAGCAGATTATACCGTGATTAATGGGAGACTGAAAGAGACAGACTGGTCTGCTGTTATAAATGCACCGGATGTAAATACAGCGTTAAATTCGTTTTACGTTATAATTGACCAAATTATCGATGCTTTTATTCCCAAGAAAGTTGTGAAATCTGGAAAATATCCACTATGGTACACGGCAGCCTTAATAAAAATAACAAATGAAAAATTAAAGTTCTTTAGAGCATGGAAGCGTCATCGGAATCCTCTCGACTATCTCTCATTTTCTTTGCTTCGCAAAAGGCAAAAAACGGTTGCTTCAGCGGCTTACAAAACCTACATTTCTACGATAGAATCTGGTATACAGCACAATGTTAAAAAAAATATGGTCCTATGTCAACTCTCAAAGAAAATCTCCTGCCATCCCCGATCACATGATCTATGGCGAAAAAACTGTTAATGACAATAAAGGAGTAGCCAATTTATTTTCTGAATATTTTGGTTCTGTATTTTCGAATGTTCAACCTGCTCATACAAGCAATGCAAGTGATTGTTTAAATTCAAATAGCGTAATTAGCTCAATCGAGATCAATGAAGACATAACTTTTAAATACCTTAAGAGTGAATAACCAGCACATGACAACTTCGATTCCGACACTAGCGCTAACACATCAGGGCTCGCGAGCCGGCGTTTTCAGAACTAAATTTCGTTCCGCGGCAATCCGAGTTTTGAGGGTTTTGTTCACGCGAGCTAGGGCTGCCCGCTACTATTACTACTTTATATTACTATTCTCGCTTCCAGAATTTTAATTAGTAGTAGTTATTTGTAATTTGTATATCGAAGTGCATAAATATAAATAGATTCAAGTGAAATGCGTAAACACAGTAGGTATTAAGTAGATACCTACATGAATAAACAATTTGTTATATTCTTTTTAATATTTTGGTTTTTTGTTTTTTAATTGTATTTTACGGCCATTAGAGTGGAAGATACTCTCAGTATCGCCCTGGTGTAAGACCACCATTAAGAATTGAAACGTTGCTTGAAATGGCTTTAGCCGTGTTTATTGGCCAGATCTGAATAGCCAGATACTTCCCCACCTTCTTCTTCCCTATATCCTTCCCCTCCCCACTACCTTCAGTCTTACAACATACCCCAAATTGGGGATGCAATAGTCCCACTGGCTCCAGACGAGAACAGTTGGGACTCTTGTGCGGTATTCATGAAAAAAAAGAGTAGTATTCAGTTGGATTGTAAAAAATGTCGAATTTTAAAATATTTATTTGTGTGCATAATTAATAATAAGCACTTCAACAAACAGAATTAAAGCGCACAAACCCTTTCTTTCTTTGAGTGGCCTTTCAACGCATGCCGGGTACCCGCTGTATATAATGTTATATAGTGCAGGCGCTTGCATTATAATTCCCGTGACTTGTGATGGAACCATAACAGTTTAGTTGACCGCGAGGTTACAGTGCCCTTGAAACGCATGCCGGGTACCCGCTGTTTATAATTTATTTATTTATTTATGGACAAATAGTCCATTAACAATATAACAATAACACGAAAAACAAGCGTGCGTAAAGGCCCGACCCGCCGAGCAATCGATCACCGTTCGCATTGATTACCGTTCGCATGTCATTTTTCGTAACAATCACCACTTTTCGTAACCCATTCACCAGTTTACCCTCAAGTGTCGAGCGTGCGTAAAAAAGATTTACCCCAAAAAATATTTTGGAGCAGTTGGGACTCTTGTGCGGTATTCACACAAGAATAATTTAAAATAAAAAAAATATTCGAAATTATAAAAATTTTTGCATAAAAATATTCAATGAACATGAAAAATTGCATTCGGGCAACCCTGTAGATTTAACAAACGTGAATCAAGGAATTCGTGTTTATTTCAAATTTCGTTTTCAAATTTCATTTCCAAATATTATTATTCAAAGCGTCGCGAAGACGTGCTCTCCTGGCCGCGTTTGGGCCCGTAATGAAATCTGAAATTTGTGTTTACGGGCTGCGATAAAAATGGTGAAATGCGATGTTCAAAATTATTTAAAATTAAATACTTCCTGAAATTATTTTACGATCAAATTATTTATGATTTGTCAATAACGTCTTAGCAAAATAAGTATGTAAAAAAATCCGAAATATATTTGTTTGTAAGTGCACAAATAAATGCACAAACCGACCAATTTTCGTCAAGAAACACATGTCCGTATATATTTTTTAATAATTTTATTTAAACTAAAATTAAAATTCTGAAAAATAGGTTTACCAGCTAATGTATTGATTTATTTTACTGCATGATTATATGATTTGAAATGGGTGTTGTATAATAAATGTACTTTTTTGAAAATTGAACAAATCTGCGAACGACCTATGGTATAACCTTATTATTCTAAAAATAAACATTTTTTCTCAAAATCTAAAAGATACGTTTACTAGATAAAAGAACAATCTTTTGAAATCCTTTTATAGTTTTTTGTGGAAAAGAGTCAATACGTCTAACCACTGATTTAAAAATGACATATTTCTGGTTTCTCTGCTTATACACTCTTAAGTCCATCGATATCAAAAAGGGACCGGGGAACGATCAACTTCCAGGGATTTTTATAAATTATTGTAGTAAACAACTGACACCCCCCATTTTTGCTTTTTTCATATTATCGCTAACTGAAGGAACATTTCCCGACAAGTGGAAAACAGCCTTGATTACCCCAATCTTTAAAAATGGCAGTAAAAATGATGTCTCCAACTATCGACCTATAACCAAATTACCGATTCTAAGTAAAGTATTGGAAAAAATTGTTTATGATCAATTACATTCTTCCATCTCACCATCACTTTTAAGTAATCAACATGGTTTCATGAGAAATCGCTCCACAACCTCAAATCTTGCGTTTTTCATAAATTTTCTTCATGCTCAAATGGATATGCGATGTCAGGTAGATGCCGTCTATACGGATTATTCCAAAGCATTCGACCGTGTTAATCATTATATTCTTTTACAGAAGTTACTAGGTTTAGGAATTCATGGTGATCTCTATAGATGGATTGCATCATATGTCAGTAATCGGCACCAAATCACGGTTGTCAATGGTTACGCATCCTATTTCACGGAAATCGTCTCGGGTGTGCCTCAGGGGTCGCATCTCGGACCACTCTTATTTAATATTTACATAAATGACATTTATGTATGCTTTCAAAATAGTTACTTTGTATTATAAGCGGATGACATGAAAATTTTTAAACCTATACAGTCTTTATCTGACTGTGTGGAATTACAAAGCGATCATGATAATTTGTGCGCATACTGTGAATCAAACTTATTGTCCTTAAACATTTCCAAGTGTCACTCAATCACATTCACTAGAAATAAAAATAAAATCATCTATCCTTACAACTTGTATAAAAAACCCTTACAATCATTGTCCCTGTGTTTAAAGCGATTTTGTTACGCGATGTTTCACATTCGTCATAATTTTTACGTCGTGTGTAAAGTATAATACCCTTTTCATTAGTTTTCGTGATTTCATCATTGCGCGCATCGATGTGTTTGTATACCAAATATCTCACATTGAATATGAGCGAGGTTTTGATAAAAGTGAACTGACCAATTCGTTGAAGAGGGTGATACAACGAGATGCGTTCATTTTGGGTAAGTATTTAATCTATCGATCACCATGTAAATTATTGTATTGTGTTGTGCTATGAGGTGTGTTTTGGAATGCTCCTTCACTGCTCTCCATTGCTTTAAATCCTTCAGGTCCTTATTGAGGATTTTAGGGCTAGATGGCCGATAAAGGCCGTTTTGGACGTTTTAGGCTCTTAACGGCTTTTTTTCGTAATTTTAAGGTTATTCAGATATTTTAAGGCTAGATGGCCAATTAAAGCCATTTTTGACGTTTTGGGCTCTAAATGGCAATTTTTCATCATTTTTGACGATTTTAGCGCTAGTTGGCCGATAAAAGCCATTTTTGACGTTTTAAGCGCTAAATGGCTTTTTTCATCATTTTTGGGTTTTTCGACGATTTTAGGGCTAGATGGCCGATTGAAGCCATTTTTGACGTTTGGGCTCAAAATGGCATTTTTTCATCCTTTCTATCATTTTTGAGGATTTTAGGGCTCGATGGCCTATAAAAGCCAATTTTGACGTTTTGGGCTGTAAATGGCAAATTTTCGCCATTTTATTCATTTTTGACGATTTTAGGGCCAGATGGCCGATAAAGGCCATTTTGGACGTTTTGGGCTCTTAACGGCTTTTTTTCGTAATTTTAAGGTTATTCAGATATTTTAAGGCTAGATGGCCAATTAAAGCCATATTTGACGTTTTGGGCTCTAAATGGCAATTTTTCATCATTTTTGACGATTTTAGCGCTAGTTGGCCGATAAAAGCCATTTTTGACGTTTTAAGCGCTAAATGGCTTTTTTCATCATTTTTGGGTTTTTCGACGATTTTAGGGCTAGATGGCCGATTGAAGCCATTTTTGACGTTTGGGCTCAAATGGCATTTTTTCATGCTTTCTATCATTTTAGAGGATTTTAGGGCTCGATGGCCTATAAAAGCCAATTTTGACGTTTTGGGCTGTAAATGGCAAATTTTCGCCATTTTATTCATTTTTGACGATTTTAGGGCTAGATGGCCGATAAAGGCCATTTTGGACGTTTTGGGCTCTTAACGGCTTTTTTCGTAATTTTAAGGTTATTCAGATATTTTAAGGCTAGATGGCCAACTAAAGCCATTTTTGACGTTTTAGGCTCTAAATGGCAATTTTTCATCATTTTTGACGATTTTAGCGCTAGTTGGCCAATAAAACCTATTTTTGACGTTTTAAGCGCTAAATGGCTTTTTTCATCATTTTTGGGTTTTTCGACGATTTTAGGGCTAGACGGCCGATTGAAGCCATTTTTGACGTTTGGGCTCAAAATGGCATTTTTTCATCCTTTCTATCATTTTTGAGGATTTTAGGGCTCAATGGCCTATAAAAGCCAATTTTGACGTTTTGGGCTGTAAATGGCAAATTTTCGCCATTTTATTCATTTTTGACGATTTTAGGGCTAGATGGCCGATAAAGGCCATTTTGGACGTTTTGGGCTCTTAAACGGCTTTTTTTCGTAATTTTAAGGTTATTCAGATATTTTAAGGCTAGATGGCCAATTCAAGCCATTTTTGACGTTTTGGGCTCTAAATGGCAATTTTTCATCATTTTTGACGATTTTAGCGCTAGTTGGCCGATAAAAGCCATTTTTGACGTTTTAAGCGCTAAATGGCTTTTTTCATCATTTTTGGGTTTTTCGATGATTTTAGGGCTAGATGGCCGATTGAAGCCATTTTTGACGTTTGGGCTCAAAATGGCATTTTTTCATCCTTTCTATCATTTTTGAGGATTTTAGGGCTCGATGGCCTATAAAAGCCAATTTTGACGTTTTGGGCTGTAAATGGCAAATTTTCGCCATTTTATTCATTTTTGACGATTTTAGGGCTTGATGGCCGATTGATCCATTTTTAACGTTTTGGGCTTTATATGGCATTTTTTCATCATCTTAGATTTTTCGACCCGTTTAGGACTATATGGCTGATTAAAGCATTTTTTGACTTTTTAGGCTCTAAATGGCATTTTTCAACATTTTATTCACTTTTTTGTTTATTGGAATTCTGCTTTCAATAATGTGTTATTGGTTTCTCCTTTTAATTTCAGATGCAATTTATTTCTTTTTTGGTCAATTTTATAACGTCTTTTGTTTTCCAGTCTGGGTTATTTATATTTTTGTTTTAGTTTTAGTGGTGCTATTAGAATTAATTTTATTTGTGAGGTAGTTTACAAGATTATCATAATTTAATACCGAGTCATTATTCATATTAAGATTAAAAGGATTTTGGATGACATCATTCTTTAGATCATCAAGATTAATATGTGTATATTGTTGGGACGATTTTGAGGATGTGCTCTTAATATATGTGTGAATTACATCAAGGAGTAGTATATTGTGATCTGATATAAAATTATCACAGTTCGTTAGTGAGTATGATAATTTTGTATCGGTAAGTATATATGATCTATTATTACGTTCGTATTTTCTGTGATACGTGCTGTTCTAATTATATTAGTGTATTTACAAGTTTGTGTATTGGTTGAGTCGAGCAGATTTATGTTGAAGTCTCCAAATACAATACCTCTTTATTATGATTCTAGATGAGAGGATAGTGTCTCCAGGAAGTCTTCGAAATCAGTATTTGGTTTTTTATGATGGCTAATGAAAGCCTTTTTTGACGTTTTGGGCACTGAATGGAGATTTTTCAACTTTTTATTCATCTTTGAAGATTTTAGGGCTTGATGGCTGAATGAAGCAATTTCTGACGTTTTAGGTTCTAAATGGCATTTTTTCATCATTTTATTCATTTTTGACGATTTTAGGGCTAAATGGCCGATCAAAACCATTTTTGACGTTTTGGCTCTAAATGGCATTTTTTCATTATTTTATTAATTTTGACTTTAGCGCTAGATGGCAGTTTAAAGCTTTTTATGACTGTTTGGGCTGTAAATGGCATTTTTTCAACATTTTAAGGTTTTTCGACGATTTTAGAGCAAGATTGCCGATATAAGCCATTTTTGACGTTTTGGGCTTTAAATGAAATTTTTCATCATTTTATTAATTTTTGGGGATTCTAGGGCTAGATGGCAAGTAAAATCCTTTTTTGACGTTTTGGGCTCTAAATGTCGTTTTTACATCATTTTAAGGTTTTTTTTAACGATTTTAGAGCTAAATGGCCGATATAAGCAATTTTTGACGATTTGGGCTGTAAATGGTATATTTTCATAGTTTTATTCATTTTTGACGAAAATGCCATTTAGAGCCTAAAACTTCGAAAATGGCTTTTATCGGCCATCTAACCCTAAAATCGTCAAAAATGAATAAAATGATGAAAAAATGCCATTTAGAGCCAAAACATTTAAAATATCTTTAAACTGCCCTCTAGCCCTAATATCGTCGAAAAACCTTTAAATGATGAAAAAATGCCATTTAGAGCCCAAAACGTCAAAAAATGCTTCGATATGCCATCTAACCCTAAAATGTATAAATAATGAAAAAATGCCATTTAGGGCCCAAAACGTCAAAAATGGCTTTAATGGGCCATCTAGCTCTAAAATCGTCAAAAATTAATAAAATTATGAAAAAATGCCATTTAGAGCCGAAAACGTCAAAAATGGCTTTAATCGGCCATCTAGCCCTAAAATAGTAAAAAAATATTTTAATCGGCCATCTAGCGCTAAAATCGTCAAAAACGTAAAATGATGATAAAATGCCATTTAGTGCCCAAAACATCAAAAATGGCTTCAATCGGCCATCTAGCCCTAAAATCGTGAAAAATGAATAAAATGATGAAAAAATGCCATTTACAGCCCAAAACTTTATAAATGGCTTCGATCGGCCTGTAACAGACGTGTGCTACAAGACTGTAGAAAAAGGGCACCGGTGGCTGTGCACGTGGATGTCGACTATTGTAATTTTGTTTTGAAATGTAGTACTGGCTGGCCTTCCTTGAAGGTGACAGCCCTGCTGTACTGGAGGGTGGTAACCCTTGATCTGCCTCCCTGCACCCAGAGCTGGTGAGTGGCAGCCCTGGATGTCCTTGGTCTCTGCCTGAGCCTGGCGCCTTGCGGTGTCCAGTAGTTGGGCCGGCTAGTCTTGAGGAGGTAGGCACCAGACTTGTGTTCAGGCAGAGCTTCAGCAGGAGGCAGGTCGGAGAGAGGTTTCTTCCAGAGGAAGGAGTAAAACACGAAGATTTAAAGAAAACGTTGAACTGATTTATTATCGAAAAATTTGTCGTATTTATACCAATCGGTAGGTGGCTCACGGAAAGTGGAGGGGGAAACGGAACCCAGGCACTTTCCTTTATAAGGGGCAAGAAACTGCTTAGTATCTATTTTGCCGGCTTAATCCGTAAAAGTGCTCGCTTAAATTTGGCAACTTTTACGGATTTTGTAGCCTTAATTAACAATTAAAATATATAAAAAATAGAAAAAACATATAAATAAAGCCAAGATTTATGACAAGAATTTTAGTTTGGTGAATTTACCGTGATTTTTAAGAATTTTTGATTTTTAAGGAAATGTTTTATGATTTATCAAGTTATAATTATTTTTCCTAGGTTCCCTGTGAGATAAGTTAACGAAATCTGTTTATTTCACCATCTCACAGGGACCCTAGAATTTTGTAGAGGTAAAAATGTAAAAATGTCATGACCGAAATTTTCTAAGTCTTTTTGACAAGGCAAATTGAGCTCTAATTTCAGCTCTAAGTATTTTGAGAGCAAAGTCTCAGTTTGACTGGAGGCCTTGTAGGATCAAGAATGAAAACTGATTATTTCATTGTCCTACAAGGCCCGCAGGTTTTGTTATTTGGAAAAACATAAAATTTACACCTTCGAAATTTTCTAAGTGTTTTTTGGTAGGCAAAAATGACTTTATTTTTGCCTCCCAATATGTTGTGTGATAAATCTTGGCTTTACTCGAGACCTTGTAGGATTTCAAATGAAAACTGATTATTTCATTTGTCCTACAAGGCCCGTGTGTATAAAAATTAAGACATAAACATTTAAAAATAAGTACAAAATAAAACATATTTAAAATGAGTTTACAACCTCCCCAGTAGCGATTTCTCAAAGTATTATTTATTGATCGCACCGGGGAGATGTACATAAGAAATAAAAAACTTAAATATTTGAAATCCAATAAGAAAATAATAAGTAATTGACATTTTCTAACTAGAACAAATATTTTCCATCAAAGCGTCGCCGGCGGCACGGTACTCCAGTATTGTGAGGGCAGGCCATTTTTTCCTGATTCCCAAAAATGATCACAAAACTGTAGAGGACCGAGCCAAGCGATGAGCTTTGATGAAAAATATTTCGAGGGTGTGAACACGTCGGCTACACTCCCCCCGTGTGGCGATGTCACACTAATCATCTCGACGTGTTTTCGAAGGACGAGTAGGTGAAGCTGCATCCGTAGGCGGGGCTGGCAGGATCACAGCGAGCTTCACGGCAGGTCTCACGTAGACTCCGGTGCTGGTCTGGATCCGGGCAGCCCTCACTTGGCCGTCTGCAGCAGGGGTGGCGTCAAGGACTCGTCCGCGCGGCCAGGTATTGCGTGGCATCGTGGGGTCCATGACAACCAGCAGATTGTCATTTTTAATGGGGTTCACTGACTCCCCCCGTGTGAGAAGCGCCACTTCTTTGACAGTGGCACTGCTGGGGCAGGGCGGGCTCGTCTGCACTGCGGGATGTGGTTGGTCATCCCTCTGGGCCGGCGTTTGGTACCTCTGTTCGCGCAGTGGAGCGGATCCGGCAGCTATTCTCTGCTGATCGGCTGGCTGCCTTTGATGGAGCAGAGGTGAGGGCGGCCCGGGACCAGAAGGTCCAGGCGGCAGTGAGGACCACTGCTCTGGCAGCGGAGCGGATCCGGCAGCTGTTCTCTGCAGGTCGGCTGGCTGTCTCTGGTAGAGCAGAGGTAAGGGCGGCCCGTGACCAGAAGGTCCAGGCGACAGTGAGGACCACTGCTCTGGCAGCGGAGCGGATCCGGCAGCTGTTTTCTGCTGGTCGGCTGGCTGCCTCTGGTGGAGCAGGGGCGAGGGCGGCCCGGGACTAGAAGGTCCAGGCGGCAATGAGGACCACTGCTCTGGCAGCGGAGCGGATCCGGCAGCTGTTTTCTGCAGGTCGGCTAGCTGCTTCTGGTGGAGCAGAGGTAAGGGCGGCACGGGACCAGAAGGTCCAGGCGGCGTCGTGGTTGGGTCCCTCTTGTAGTAAGGGGCTGGTGGCGCAGGGCCTCCTGGCCCTTTCTGCGCTGGTGATGCGTACCTCTGGTCCATCAGAGGTACAGGTCCAACAAGCTCATCGCATACGGCTTCTCGTTGCCTCAGGTTGAACAGAGGTACGGGCGGCACGAGGCTGTAAGGTTCAGGCTGCATACATCCTCCCTGGAGTCGCCAAGCTTCTTCTTGGCCCGGATCTGTGTGGCCAGTTGACTCCAATATTGCATCAGGTTTGGAAGGCGCTGTAGTTGCGGCTTCTGGTGATGCGTACTTCTGGTTTTCCAGAGGTACAGGTCCAACAGGCATCTCACGTACGGCCTCTGGTTGCCTTGTAATATACAGAGGCAAGGGTGGTACGGGGCTGGAAGGTCCAGGCTGCATCCATCCAGGGCCCCCATCAGAGTGAGGGGGCTGCGGCGCGGGGCCTCCAGGCCCTGGCTGCGCCGGTGATGCGTACCTCTGGTTTATCAGAGGCACAGGTCCAGCAGGCATCTCACGTACGGCCTCTGGTTGCCTTGTAATATACAGAGGCAAGGGCGGTACGGGGCCGGAAGGTCCAGGCTGCATCCATCCAGGGCCCCCATCAGAGTGAGGGGGCTGCGGCGCGGGGCCTCCAGGCCCTGGCTGCGCCGGTGATGCGTACCTCTGGTTTATCAGAGGCACAGGTCCAGCAGGCATCTCGCGTACGGCTTCTGGTTGCCTTGTAATATACAGAGGCAAGGGCGGTACGGGGCCGGAAGGTCCAGGCTGCATCCATCCAGGGCCCCCATCAGAGTGAGGGGGCTGCGGCGCGGGGCCTCCAGGCCCTGGCTGCGCCGGTGATGCGTACCTCTGGTTTATCAGAGGCACAGGTCCAGCAGGCATCTCGCGTACGGCTTCTGGTTGCCTTGTAATATACAGAGGCAAGGGCGGTACGGGGCCGGAAGGTCCAGGTTGTATCCATGCGGGGCCCCCATCAGAGTGAGGAGGCTGCGCCGGTGATGCGTACCTCTGATTCTCCAGAGGTACAGGTCCAACAGGCATCTCGCGTACGGCTTCTGGTTGCCTTGTAATATACAGAGGCAAGGGCGGTACGGGGCCGGAAGGTCCAGGTTGTATCCATGCGGGGCCCCCATCAGAGTGAGGAGGCTGCGCCGGTGATGCGTACCTCTGGTTCTCCAGAGGTACAGGTCCAACAGGCATCTCGCGTACGGCTTCTGGTTGCCTTGTAATGTACAGAGGCAAGGGCGGTACGGGGCCAGATGGTCCAGGCTGCATCCAGGTTGGGCCCCCATGGTAGTGTGAGGGCAGTGGCGCCCCTTGACCCCTTGGTCCAGGTTGCGCCGATGAGGCATGCTGAGGCTCGGGTCCCGCAGAAGGACCAGGCTGCATCCAGGTTTGGCCCCCATGGTAGGAGGGCAGTGGCACCCCTTGACCCCTTGGTCCAGGTTGCGCCGATGATGCATGCTGAGGCTCGGGTCCCGCAGAAGGACCAGGCTGCATCCAGGTTTGGCCCCCATGGTAGTGAGAGGGCAGTGGCACCCCTTGACCCCTTGGTCCAGGTTGCGCCGATGATGCTTGCTGAGGCTCGAGTCCCGCAGAAGGACCAGGCTGCATCCAGGTTTGGCCCCCATGGTAGTGAGAGGGCAGTGGCACCCCTTGACCCCTTGGTCCAGGTTGCGCCGATGATGCATGCTGAGGCTCGGGTCCCGCAGAAGGACCAGGCTGCATCCAGGTTTGGCCCCCATGGTAGTGAGAGGGCAGTGGCACCCCTTGACCCCTTGGTCCAGGTTGCGCCGATGATGCTTGCTGAGGCTCGGGTCCCGCAGAAGGACCAGGCTGCATCCAGGTTTGGCCCCCATGGTAGGAGGGCAGTGGCACCCCTTGACCCCTTGGTCCAGGTTGCGCCGATGAGGCATGCTGAGGCTCGGGTCCCGCAGAAGGACCAGGCTGCATCCAGGTTTGGCCCCCATGGTAGGAGGGCAGTGGCACCCCTTGACCCCTTGGTCCAGGTTGCGCCGATGATGCATGCTGAGGCTCGGGTCCCGCAGAAGGACCAGGCTGCATCCAGGTTTGGCCCCCATGGTAGTGAGAGGGCAGTGGCACCCCTTGACCCCTTGGTCCAGGTTGCGCCGATGATGCTTGCTGAGGCTCGGGTCCCGCAGAAGGACCAGGCTGCATCCAGGTTTGGCCCCCATGGTAGGAGGGCAGTGGCACCCCTTGACCCCTTGGTCCAGGTTGCGCCGATGATGCTTGCTGAGGCTCGGGTCCCGCAGAAGGACCAGGCTGCATCCAGGTTTGGCCCCCATGGTAGTGAGAGGGCAGTGGCACCCCTTGACCCCTTGGTCCAGGTTGCGCCGCTGATGCATTCCACTGTGCAGGCCCTGCCCCGCTGGGTTGTGCAGGCCCTGTTCCACTTGGTTGTGCAGGCCCTGTCGCATCGGGTTGTGCCGGCCCTGTTCCATTGAGGTGTGCAGGCCCTGTCGCACTGGTAGTTGTTGCCAGCCCTGCTCCGTCGAGGTGTGCAGGCCCTGTCGCACCGAGTTGCAATTGACGGGCTGCCATCAGCTGTTCAATTTGTTTCTTCTGACTGCGCAGTTGTCGGCGCAGCAGGCGCACCGTGTCCTCAATAGATGTAGAGGCCGGTGATTCTTCGCTTTCGTCTGCAGAGCCTGCCGGTGAGGAGCTGGGCGTTGGTAGGGGCGTGACGTCATGTGTGGCCACGGCCCTAGGCTCGGCTTCCTGGGCAGTTGGTAGCTCAGCAGGCGGGGGTGGAGGCGACTCATCGTCCTGAGCCGTCCTCTTCGATCTTAGTGATGGTGGTGACATCCTGGTGCAGCTGATCCGGCTCGAAGGACCACTTGTAACAGACGTGTGCTACAAGACTGTAGAAAAAGGGCACCGGTGGCTGTGCACGTGGATGTCGACTATTGTAATTTTGTTTTGAAATGTAGTACTGGCTGGCCTTCCTTGAAGGTGACAGCCCTGCTGTACTGGAGGGTGGTAACCCTTGATCTGCCTCCCTGCACCCAGAGCTGGTGAGTGGTAGCCCTGGATGTCCTTGGTCTCTGCCTGAGCCTGGCGCCTTGCGGTGTCCAGTAGTTGGGCCGGCTAGTCTTGAGGAGGTAGGCACCAGACTTGTGTTCAGGCAGAGCTTCAGCAGGAGGCAGGTCGGAGAGAGGTTTCTTCCAGAGGAAGGAGTAAAACACGAAGATTTAAAGAAAACGTTGAACTGATTTATTATCGAAAAATTTGTCGTATTTATACCAATCGGTAGGTGGCTCACGGAAAGTGGAGGGGGAAACGGAACCCAGGCACTTTCCTTTATAAGGGGCAAGAAACTGCTTAGTATCTATTTTGCCGGCTTAATCCGTAAAAGTGCTCGCTTAAATTTGGCAACTTTTACGGATTTTGTAGCCTTAATTAACAATTAAAATATATAAAAAATAGAAAAAACATATAAATAAAGCCAAGATTTATGACAAGAATTTTAGTTTGGTGAATTTACCGTGATTTTTAAGAATTTTTGATTTTTAAGGAAATGTTTTATGATTTATCAAGTTATAATTATTTTTCCTAGGTTCCCTGTGAGATAAGTTAACGAAATCTGTTTATTTCACCATCTCACAGGGACCCTAGAATTTTGTAGAGGTAAAAATGTAAAAATGTCATGACCGAAATTTTCTAAGTCTTTTTGACAAGGCAAATTGAGCTCTAATTTCAGCTCTAAGTATTTTGAGAGCAAAGTCTCAGTTTGACTGGAGGCCTTGTAGGATCAAGAATGAAAACTGATTATTTCATTGTCCTACAAGGCCCGCAGGTTTTGTTATTTGGAAAAACATAAAATTTACACCTTCGAAATTTTCTAAGTGTTTTTTGGTAGGCAAAAATGACTTTATTTTTGCCTCCCAATATGTTGTGTGATAAATCTTGGCTTTACTCGAGACCTTGTAGGATTTCAAATGAAAACTGATTATTTCATTTGTCCTACAAGGCCCGTGTGTATAAAAATTAAGACATAAACATTTAAAAATAAGTACAAAATAAAACATATTTAAAATGAGTTTACAACCTCCCCAGTAGCGATTTCTCAAAGTATTATTTATTGATCGCACCGGGGAGATGTACATAAGAAATAAAAAACTTAAATATTTGAAATCCAATAAGAAAATAATAAGTAATTGACATTTTCTAACTAGAACAAATATTTTCCATCAAAGCGTCGCCGGCGGCACGGTACTCCAGTATTGTGAGGGCAGGCCATTTTTTCCTGATTCCCAAAAATGATCACAAAACTGTAGAGGACCGAGCCAAGCGATGAGCTTTGATGAAAAATATTTCGAGGGTGTGAACACGTCGGCTACACGGCCATCTAGCCCTAAAGTCGTCAAAAATGATTTTAAAATGCCATTTAGAACCAAAATGTCAAAAATTAGTTTTATCGGCCCTAATATCGTATTTAGCCCTAATATCTTCGAAAAACTTTAAAATGATGAAAAAATGCCTTTTAGAGCCCAAAACGTCAAAACCGTTTCAATCGGCGATCTAGCCCTAAAATCGACAAAAATGATAAAATTGATGAAAAAATGTCATTTAAATCCCAAAACGTCTAAAATGGCTTTAATCGGCCATCTAGCCCTAAAATCGATAAAAATGAAGAAAATTATGAAAAAATGCCATTTATAGCAAAAAAAGTCAAAAATGGCCTTAATCTGCCATCTGGCCCTAACATTCTCAAAAATGAATAAAATAATGAAAAAATGCCGTTTATAGCCCAAAACGTCAAAAACGGCTTTTATCTGCCATCTAGACCTAAAATCTTCAAAAATGAATAAAACTTTGAAAAAATACCATTTACAGCAAAAAACGTCAAAAATTGCTTTAATCGGCCATCTAGCCCTAGAATCCTCAAAAATTAATAAAATGATGAAAAAATTCCATTTCAAACACAAAACGTCAAAAATGGCTTAAATCGTCGAAAAACCGTGAAATGTTAACCAGAATCAATCAAAAAATCAACAAAAATAAGATTTTTAATTTTTTTCATACACAATTTTCATCGTTTTTCTATTCCACCAGATTGACTGAAATTTTGGATTCTTACTAAGAACACGTCTGTACACAAATTAATCAGAAAATCAACAAAAATAAGATTTTTAATTTTCTTCATACAAAATTTCATCGTTTCTTGGGCACTTTGTCAAACTAAGGTTCCGCCATAACTTTATTCCTATGGCATCAAATCGACTGAAATTGTCTATTCTTACTAAGAACCTTGGTCTGTAAACGAATCAATCAAAAAATCAACCAAAAGAAGATTTAAAAAAAATTTCATCGTTTTCACACGTTCGCTCGATTTAGAACTTAAGGTCGGTGTTTTTAATACTTGGGTTAGGTCATTACTTCGGCCTTATGGCACCGAAAGACTGAAATTTTGGATTCTTATTATGAAACATGGTCAGTACCCGAATCAATCAAAAAATCAACAAAAATAAGATTTTTAATTTTTTTCATACAAAATTTTCATCGTTTTATGGGCCCTACGTCAAACTTAAGTTCGACCATAACTTTGGCCCTATTCCACCAAATTGACTGAAATTTTGGATTCTTACTGTTAAAAAATTGAAGGCTACCGACATCTGTGGTCGATTAATTCAAATAACTATGTTTAACCAAAATGGTGTGAGCCCTTGCTTATGGATATTATTAGGTTATTGGTCGATATTGTAGGTTTCATTTTTATCTACTAGTTATTTCTCCCTCCATTCAGAATGACAGTGTTTATTTACAAGGATGGAAGTTACTCTTTAAAAAGGCTTGCATCATGTGTTTTACGTTCTTTCTCTACAATAAACTCAATATTAAACAAGTTCATAAGTCAGGGCTAGTGTAGCAATTATTATTCTCACCGTTTCTTATAAAACTTATCCATGTTCAATAGTTGAAATAAAAGTGAAAGTTTGTGTCTAGAACGAGTTTTATTTAAAAGGATTAGTCAGATTTTAACATTTGATCCTTCAACCGGATTACAATCAGGAGATTGTATATAAAAAAAAATTAAAAAGAACCAGCAGCCAAAAGATACAAAATTGATTGAACCTGGAAATCATTAAGGAAAGTGGACCACATCGCAATTCTGAGATAAGTATTCAGTGCCTTCCTATCACATCTATCTTATGTTTATTCAGGCCTCATGTATTTAAACGAGATTAATCTTAAATAGAGTCAATATTATAAATAAAATCACTACCCACTCGAGAATAATAATATAATATTATTTGAATAAGTGTTTTTTTTTTTTTTTTTTTTATTCTTCATTTTAAGCACCCACTAAACCGCCAAGGCAGTTTGTCAGCAGGTCAATTTAACAATATTAATATGACACTAAAGCACAAATATAACAAGAAACCACAATATGCAAAATAGATACAGAAGAATAACTTTAAGTAGAATACAAATACATAAAATATACAGACAGACAGATATTATACAGGCAAAGTCATATTTATACATAAGATTACAAACAATATCAATATAAAAAGTTTTGATCAATTAGCCATTTTTTAATTTTTTTTTTGAGATCGGTGGTGCAATTTGATTCGATTTTTATGTTCATTGGCATCTTATTAAATATGGTAGGGACAAGATAAGTGAGAGTCCGTTGCCCGTATTTATTTATAATTTTCGGAATGGATAAACCCTCATTTTTACTAAATCTAGTGCCATGTGCATGATCAACTTTTTCTTTGTATATTGAATCCGACAATACGTTTTGGCATACAATTTTAAACCATAATATCCCTCGAACAGGTAATATGTTAACTGATTCATATAATTATTTTATGTCTCTTCTTTGTGCATAAATACTTTTGCTTACCAAGAGCTTAGTCAAAGAGTTTTGAATTGTTTGAATGTAGCCTATATTTGTCTTGCACGAGTTTCCCCAAGACGTTATTCCGTATCTGATAGTAGACTCCGCTAGTGACAAATAAATAATTTTTAACGTACTTATGGGCATAAAATATTTAATTTTGTAAATTCGCCCAGCAATAGCTCGTAGGCGTTTGCAAATGTTGCTTATGTGAGTATCCCATTTCATGTGCATATCTACAGTTATCCCCAAATATACATACGTTTGTACAAGTTCAATGGTTCCGCATTTGCAGGATTGTGACGAATTGTGTATACATTCAAATGTATGCGATTTTATTAAAGGCGTGATGGTAAATTTGGCATGTGGAGATCGTATGTGCATTAATTTTGTTTTTTTGGAATTTATTATAAGACCCGCATCATGTGACCATTTCTGTAGAGAAAAGAAATCATGCTGCATGAGTTTTATTGCAATGCACAATTCTTCATGCGAAATGACTAGTGCTGTATCATCAGCATAAACGTAATGTTTAACGAATGTGAAAATTTTATTCATGAGTGAAACGAATATTATGTATAATGTTGGTCCGAGAATTGACCCCTGCGGGACTCCTGTTGACATATATTTAGCTTTGCTGTAAGTTTGGAAGAGTTTAACTTTAATTTGTCGATTGTTTAAATAGTTTTTGAGTAGTTCTAGTAATTTTCCCCTTATTCCTATCGCCTCCAATATCTGTAATAGTTTTGTCGGATCAATGGTATCGAACGCTTTAGAGTTGTCTATGAATAAAACCAGAATATGTTTTTTATTATTGAGTTCTTGATTTACGTAATTCGAGAAGTCTTGTAGTAACATTTCAGTGCTTTTATTTTTTTGAAAACCGTATTGGTTAGGATCAATAATGGAGAATCTTTCTAGATATTTTATTAAATTTACGGAGATGTACTTTTCTAGAATTTTTTCAATAGCTGGCAGTATACTGATTGGTCTGTAATTTTCTATCTCAGTATGTTTTCCCCCTTTGTATATTGGCCTAATAATACTACATTTAAGCTCATCAGGTATAACTGCTTGAGACAATATTTTATTAATTAAATGGGTAATTACCGGACATAGAATAGTTATATGTTTTTTAATGTCGAACATTCGAATATTATCAATGCCCGGCGATTTGGAATTATTCAGTTGACTGATAATCCTGCGTATATCTTCACAGGTAGCTCTGGGTAGGTACATGCAATGCGGCAACTCAACGGGAGCTATGTTAGACGCTTTGTAGTCGCATTTGTGTAGCATCGAGCTGATACTGTTGGAAAAATACTCGGCGAATCTATTTACAACGATTTCCTCTGTTTGCCCATTTTTATTTAACATAAACTTTGAAATAATTTCATCGCAGTTTGTTTTTGTTTTACGTCCCAATAATTTGTTTATTTGATCCCACGTTTTTTTGGAATTGCTGAAGTAGTTTTTAAATGTTTCATTAAAATGTGTAGTTTTACTTTTTATGATTAATTTGGAAACAGTATTTCGGAAAGATTTGTAGTTTTTTTCGTAGTTTTTATTAGTAGGTGAATTTTTCCATCTTCTGAACAGGGAATCTCGAATTTTAATTTTTTCTAAGATGTCATCCGTTATCCACAATTTTGTTGCAAATGGTCTTTTTTTGGGGTTTGGACAGAAAGAGATTTTACTTTTTTCATATAGGTCATTAAAAACGCTTTTGAGTTTATTATATATGTCAACGCAATCTTGTTCCGCAAGCAGGGCATTCCAATTATAACTACGTATGTATTTATCAATTCGTTTTTGAGATAATATTGAAATACTTTCCCCGCGTTGTTTGGTTTTTGTAATTGCACTACTGTATGTAATGTTCAGAGCTGTCGCGAAGTGATCCGCTATAGTAAGATCATAAATACAAGATGATAGTGAGTCAGTTTCTTGCTGCCTGCTATTAAACCTAATAAAAATGTGATCAATGCACGTGCGTGTAACATTGCCGGATACTAATGCCTCCCTTGTTACATCGTTGATACACTTTATTAAATAATGGCTAGATAATATGTTTTCGTACGACATAATAACAGGGTTTTGAGGCTTTAATAAATCTAAATTAACATCCCCAAAAAATAAAATATTTTCCTGGGGATTGATGACATTTGATAAGATGGATGAGATTTCATTCAAAAACAGTGATTTACTATGATTTGGAGGTCGGTATATTGCTAAAATGTTCATTGATATATTATTAGGTAAAGTTATGATGCCAAATACACTTTCAAAATATTTTGTTTCTAGTGATTTTTGTAGAAAAGTGATTTCATCTCTAACATATAATAATATCCCGCCTCCTGTTTTTTTTACTCGACAATAGCTATAAGATTTGAAACCAGGAATTTCGTAGAGAGAAGTAAGGTCATTTGTAATTGCTGTTTCACATATAATCAAAATATCTATATGCTTCCAGCAGGTATTAAGATAGATGTTAAGAGTGTCCCAGTATTTGGAAATGGACCTTAAGTTTAGTTGCACAATATTTACTTGTTCCCTGTTGCAACCCTTATGTGTTGCAGCACTGTGTGTTTTGTCCTCAAACCATTTTTGAAGATCACTGGTTCTCAAATAGTATTGTCAAGATTGTCGTGGTATTCTTTCAAACGGGTGCTTTGCTCAAATAAAATAATTGTCAAGCGATATCAACAAAATAGAATCAAAAATGGAAAATATGAAATCATTAATAAGCAAACGTGGCGTGATTAAGGGAAAATTGACTAGGTTCGCAGATTCATTAAATGCATTGTCGGTAAATGAAATTAAATTAAGATATGATCGGGTGAAATCATTGCTAGATGAATTCGAAGCAGTTCAACAGAAAATTGTAATGTAACCGGATTCAGACGAAATTGAAAATTATAGTCAACGAGAAGCTTTCGAAAAACAATATTTCTCAGTTTTGGCAACGGCCAAAGGCGCGATCGAATCCGTCGATCAAAATAAGGTGGAAATAAAACTACCCACCCTTCAATTGCGGGAATTTCATGGAGATCAGAAAAATTGGGTTAATTTCGTCGAAACCTTCAAGACTTTAGTCCATAATAACAGTACTTTAAGCAACGTGCAAAAATTCTTTTACTTGCAATCCACCTTAAAGGGAAACGCATTGAAGATAATTGCTAATCTAGAAGTTTCGGAATTAAATTACCTTTCCGCTTGGGAATTGTTAAATGAACGATATGCAAATTTAAGAACTACCGCGCATAAACACATCCAATCTCTATTTCAATTAAAAGACATGAAACAAGAAGAGCCTGTAGCATTGATGTATTTAATTGATGAAACAAACGTTAGTTTAAAGGCATTACAAAATATCGGGGTCAAGGTAGATCAATGGGATCCGTTGATTATTTATATAATATCAAATAAATTAGACGCAGCTACTTGAAAAAATTGGGAGCAATATACATTGCAAGACGAATTACCTGCGTTAAAGGAATTCTTAAAATGTTTATCTGCTAGAGCACAAGTATTGGAACTTATGAACGCTTCTGAGAAAAAAAATTCTAGCTTACATAAAACACAAATAAGCAAAAATAATTACAAAAAAGATTCATCGGTATTTTTAGCGGTGAAGGCTAACAACTGCATTTATTGTAACGAGAAAGGTCACCAAATTTATTATTGCAAAAAATGTATAAAATTAAAATTACATCAGAGGATTGATGCTACGAAATCAATCCAAGCATGTTTTAAATGTTTAAAGGTGGGTCACCATACACAGAGTTGCAAGGCAAACCTTTCTTGCAGGCGTTGTGGCAAAGATAACCACAACACCTTGCTACACAGTGAGGTACCTCTGCGGGAGGCCTCCAATATGGATGCTGATAACGAGGTTTCAGTATCGAAATTTTCTGCATCGGATAAAGCAGAAAAAATCATATTATTGTCAACTGCCAACATAGGAGTTGTGGGTAGTAACAATAAGATTTTTAAAGCCCGCATTCTGATTGATTCGGGGGCCAAGTCGAATTTTATGAGAGCTGAATTTGCTAATAAATTATATTTACCATGTGAATTGATAAACAAACCCGTCTCTGGGATCCATAATAATATCACACACATAAAAAAGAGAATTTCAGTGGAGATGACTTCGCTTAATACTGATTATAAACGCGAAATATCATGTCTGATTTTACAGGAGATTACAACAAACTTACCACAAGTGACAATGGAGAAAAAAGACTTCAAGCTACCACGAGGATTAGAGCTAGCTGACCCGAACTTCAATATAGCTGCACCCATCGACATCCTGTTGGGCGCGGAAAGCTTTTGGGAAATCCTAACCAACGATAGATTGAAACTCGAGTCGGGACCAACACTTCAACGTACGCAACTGGGATGGATCATATCAGGACCGATCAACATGTACCCCAAGCAAAGGCCTGTATCAGATTTTTGTAGTTTATAAATAAAATAAGTCATCAAACAGAAAAATTTTGGAAATTGGAGGAGATTAATCCCACTAAGATTCTAAATCATGAAGAAAAGGCTTGTGAATCCAGGTTTGCTAGTACTCATACCAGACAAGACGAAAAAACGTAGATACGTAGTAAGTTAACCGCGTCGGGCATGCATTGATCAGCTGGGAAGTTCATTGCTCACTGCTGAAAAAAGATTTAAAAATTTAGAAAGAAAATTTGTGTAAAATCCCGAATTGAAGACACAATATATATACAATTCATGCGTGAATATGAGGAATTGGGTCATATGGAGGTGTGTGACCAGTCAAAGGGGGATCGTGAATCCTATTTTTAACCTCATCACGCTGTAATAAAAGAATCAAGCACTACTACTAAAGTGAGGGTCGTTTTTGACGGCTCTGCCAAAACTTCCAATGGAATTTATCTCAATGACGCCTTGATGACAGGACCTGTTATACAAAAAGACTTATACACCCAACTATTGCATTTCAGGAAACATCAAGTGGTCCTGACGGCCGACATCGAGAAGATGTACCGCCAGATTAACGTGTGTGAAGCGGACCGTGACCTGCAGAAGATAGTATGGCGCGAGTCGCCGCAGGAGGTGCTCAAGCATTTCCGTCTGAAGACAGTCACATATGGTCTGGGGCCTTCCTCCTTCTTAGCCACTAGAAGTCTACGGCAAATTGGTATGGATAACAATATAAATTTTCCTAGAGCTAGTCAGGTCATAGAAAATGACTTCTATATGGATGACTTGTTAACCGGAGGAGATGACAAGAAATCCTGTAGAGAGTTAAAAGAGCAATTAATCAGCATCTTTTTGTCTGCGGGGATGACCTTAAGGAAATGGAGGTCCAATGTCTTGGAGTTGTCAGCCGAGTCGGACCAAGCTAAGGTTGCCGAATCAGGCAATTCTGAAAAAATTATTACTGACAAATAATAATAAAGACTGAGAAAAATGGAATAATGAATCTGATTATTTTTCTTATGTAATAATGAAACCATCAAGTCGAACCGAGAGTAAAAGACAGATATTATCTTGCATCGCATCAATCTTCGATCCATTAGGTCTTCTAGGACCGATTATAGTTGTAGCCAAATTGATAATGCAGAAGTTATGGCAGTCTAAAGCAGCGTGGGGTGATCCATTGCCTAATGAAATACTAGCACCCTGGAGGTCCTACCTTCTAGAATTAATTCAACTAAGTGTGTTGAAAATACCAAGAAAAATTATTTGCAGGCAATCTAAATATCTACAACTACACGGTTTTTGCGACTCATCTGAGAAGGCTTACGGAGTATGCATTTACATGGTGTCAGTGGACCATATCGGTAAGTGGCATTCACATTTAATAACGTCTAAATCAAGAGTAGCACCATTGAAGTGTATTTCACTGCCTATTTTGGAGCTTTGTAGTGCTGTGCTACTGGCGAAATAATTAAAAAATGTAAAACAAGCGCTAAATATAGTGGAGATCGACACATATTATTGGTGTGACTCCATGATAACGTTGTGCTGGCTGAAAGGTCAACCTACGAGATGGGCTACTTTCGTTGCAAACCGAGTAGCTGAAATACAAGAACTTAGTGATCCAGATCTATGGAGACACGTATCTTCAGCCGACAATGCAGCGGATATACTTTCAAGAGGAACCACTACAGATAAATTGATAAATTCTGCAATATGGTGGAATGGACCAAGTTGGTTGACCGAAGGAGTCAACGCTTGGCCTATATCAAATATTTCGTGTTCAAACCCTCCGGAACTCAAAAGCAATAATATTCTATTATCCACAGATGTTCAAGTATGGGAGATATTTAAAAAATTCTCATCATTTATTAAATTGAAAAGAGTTACTGCATATGTATTGCGATTTGTCAATAACTGCAGAAGTGTTAAAGGTAGAATTTCAGGCAATTTAAGTGTAGCTGAATTGGAATCAAGCTTGAAATGTCTATTGAGATCAGCTCAAATACACACTTTTCAAAAGGAATTGAAGGAATTAAAAAACCATGGCATCGTCAACAAAAAAAGTAATTTAAAATCTCTTCATCCCTTCTTACATGATGGTCTAATATATGTGGGCGGTAGGCTGAATTTAGCTACACATTTATCGTACCAACAAAAACACCCAATTATCTTGCCAGCTAAACATAAGCTAACTGAATTGATAATACGTCACTACCATTATGTAAACTTACACGCAGGACCTCAAGCTCTGTTAGCTGAAATACGACTAAAATTTTGGCCTATCTTTGGGAAAAATACTATTAAAAAGATATTACATAAATGTATTGTGTGTTTTAGATGTCGTCCCCGAACCGGTCATCAAATCATGGGAAATCTGCCACCCGAAAGAATTACACCGAGTCGTTCGTTCGCAATCACCGGAATCGATTATGCCGGACCAATTCCAATTAAAAGTGGGACGCTGAGAAAGGCTTCCCTCGTGAAATCGTATTTATGTATCTTTATTTGCTTTTCAACCAAAGCTGTTCACTTGGAATTAGTTTCGGATTTATCTAGCAATGCTTTTTTGAACAGTTTAAAAAGGTTTATCTCCCGTAGGGGACAACCTGAAAAGATCTTTTCCGACAATGCTAGTAACTTTAGGGGGGCTTGCAGCAAACTCAAAGAGCTGTACACCAGTTTGAGGGAAAACAACGACAAGATTCAAAATTATTTAGTGAACAGAGGTATTGAGTGGAAGTTCATAACCCCTCCAGCCCCTAATCAGGGAGGTTTGTGGGAAGCAGCAGTTAAGTCAGCAAAGTTCCATTTGTATAGAATCACTAATAATTCTTCATTAACCTTTGAACTCTTGTATACCTTAATTTGTCAGATTGAGGCCTGTCTGAACTTCCGTCCATTAACTTCCTTGTCTGATGACATCCATGATTACCAACCACTCACCCCAAACCATTTCCTTATAGGCACTGAATCCTCTATCATTCCAGAGAGAGACGTCCGGGCGATACCAGACAACAGGTTAACTCAATATCAGAGGATCAGTTCGCTAATTCAATCTTTTTGGTCTAGATGGAAGCAAGATTACCTGATGGAACTGCAAAAGAGGACTAAATGGCAGACCAGCACTCAACGGGCACTGCAAAAAGACGATCTGGTGATCTTAAAGGAAGACCATAGAGAGAGACGTCCGGGCGATACCAGACAACAGGTTAACTCAATATCAGAGGATCAGTTCGCTAATTCAATCTTTTTGGTCTAGATGGAAGCAAGATTACCTGATGGAACTGCAAAAGAGGACTAAATGGCAGACCAGCACTCAACGGGCACTGCAAAAAGACGATCTGGTGATCTTAAAGGAAGACCATTTACCTCCACCCTTATGGAAAATGGCCCGAATTCTGCATACACACCCTGGAGCGGATGGAGTAGTACGAGTTGTTACCCTAAAAACACCTCAAGGAATCTTTGTGAGGCCCATCACAAAGATATGTCTGATTCCCCTGGAGTCAGATACTAAACCTGTAATTGACATCCCGGACCTTACCAAGGATTGATTATGTACCTTACCCTATGGTATTTATCTTCTCGACTCCACCTTGGATGGACCAAGCAGAAGACCTGAGAAGAAAGAAGAAAAAAGAACAATAATTGTGTTGTGTTCAGTGAAAACAATATTATTTTGTGTTATTGCACCGTTTAAATATGTAAAAATTAGTATGTACACGTGTGTAATTTAGTCATTTGAATTTTTTTGTTATTTAATAGGATTAATAATTTTTAGTTATTTTTAGTTAATTAATAGAGTAATTTAACGGCATTTATACAGTTAAATTATAAGTTTAGTGTAGGATATAAAAAAAAGGTTTTTAGTTAATTTATGCTATTTTGAATTATTTTGTTAGTATTTTTGTGGTATACGTAGATTAAGGATTTTTTGGTTTATTTTGTTTGTTTTATAGTTTATTTTAAAGAGATTTTTATTCAAAAATTTTACTAAAATTTGTGAATCATGCCCCGGGCAATATGTTAAAAAATTGAAGGCTACCGACATCTGTGGTCGATTAATTCAAATAACTATGTTTAACCAAAATGGTGTGAGCCCTTGCTTATGGATATTATTAGGTTATTGGTCGATATTGTAGGTTTCATTTTTATCTACTAGTTATTTCTCCCTCCATTCAGAATGACAGTGTATATTTACAAGGGTGGAAGTTACTCTTTAAAAAGGCTCGCATCATGTGTTTTACGTTCTTTCTCTTTAATAAACTTAATATTAAACAAGCTCATAAGTAAAGGCTAGTGTAACAATTATTATTCTCACTGTTTCTTATAAAACTTATCCATGTTCAATAGTTGAAATAAAACTGAAAGTTTGTGTCTAGAACGAGTTTTATTTAAAAGGATCACTCAGATTTTAACACTTACTAAGAACCATGGTTTGTACACGAATCAATAAGAAAATCAATAAAAATTAGATTTTTAATTTTCTTCATACAAAATTTAGTCGTTTCTTGGGCACTTTGTCAAACTTAGGTTCCGCCATAACTTAAATCCTGTGGCTCCAAATCAACTGAAATTGTCTATTCTTACTAAGAACCTTGGTCTGTAAACTAATCAATCAAAAAATCATCCAAAAGAAGATTTTGACAAAAATATCATCGTATTCACACTTGGGTTCGCTCGTTTAGGAACTTGGGGTCGGTGTTTTTAATACTTGACTTCGGTCATAACTTCGGCCTTATGGCATTGAAATTTTGGATTCTTTCTAAGAACAATGGTCTGTACCCGAATCAATAAAAAAATCAACCAAAAGAAGATTTTGAAAAAAAAATCATCGTTTTTACACTTCGGTTCGCTCGTTTTAGTATTTGGGGTCGGTGTTTTTAATACTTGGGTTCGGTCATAATTTTGGCCTTGTGGCACCGAACTGACTGAAATTTTGGATTCTTATTAAGAACCATAGTCTGTACACGAATTTATCAGAAAATCAAAAAAAAATAAAAAATTTAATTTTCTTCATACAAAATTTCATCGTTTCTTGGGCACTTTGTCAAACTTAGGTTACGCAATAACTTTAATCCTATGGCTCCAAAATGACTGAAAGTGTCTATTCTTACTAAGAACCTTGGTCTGTAAACTAATCAATCAAAAAATCAACCAAAAGAAGATTTTGACAAAAGTATCATCGTATTCACACTTGGGTTCGCTCGTTTAAGAACTTGGGGTCGGTGTTTTTAATACTTGGCTTCGGTCATAACTTCGGCCTTATGGCACCGAACTGATTGAAATTTTGGATTCTTTCTAAGAACCATGGTCTGTACCCGAATCAACGAAAAAATTAATCAAAAGAAGATTTTGAAAAAAATATCATCGTTTTTACACTTGGGTTCGCTCGTTTTAGTATTTGGGGTCGATGTTTTTAATACTTGGGTTCGGTCATAACTTCGGCCTTGTGGCACCGAAAGGACTGAAATTTTGGATTCTTACTAAGATCCTTGGTCTGTAAACTAATCAATCAAAAAATCAACCAAAAGAAGATTTTGACAAAAATATCGGCGTTTTCACACTTGGGTTCGCTCGTTTAAGAACTTGGAGTCGGTGTTTTTAATACTTGGGTTCGGTCATAACTTCGGTCTTATGGTACCGAAAGACTGAAATTTTTGATTCTTATTATGAACCATGGTCAGTACCAGAATCAATAAAAAAATCAACAAAAATAAGATTTTTAATTATCTTCATACAAAATTTTCATTGTTTTATAGGCACTTCGTCAAACATAGGTTCGGCCATAACTTTGTACCTATTCCACCAAATTGACTGAAATTTTGGATTCTTACTAAGAACCATAGTCTGTAAACAAATTTATCAGAAAATCAATAAAAATAAGATTTTTAATATTCTTCATAAAAAATTTTCATCGTTTTATGGGCACTTTGGCAAACTTAGGTTCGGCCATAACTTTATCCCGATGGCACCAAAACGACTGAAATTTTGGATTCTTACTAAGAACCATGGTCGGTACCAGAATCAATCAAAAAATCAACAAAAACGAGATTTTTATTTTTTTCGTACAAAATTTTCATCGTCTTATGGGCACTTCGTCAAACTTAAGTTCGACCATAATTTTGGCCCAATTCCACCAAATTGACTGAAACTTTGGATTCTTACTAAGAACCATAGTCTGTACACGAATTTATCAAAAATTAAACAAAAATAAGATTTTTAATTTTCTTCATACAAAATTTTCATCGTTTTATGGGCACTTTGTCAAACTTAGGTTCGGCCATAACTTTGTCCCTATGGCACCGAACTGATTGAAATTTTGGATTCTTACTAAGAACCATGGTTTGTACACGAATTTATCAGAAAATCAAAAAAAAAAATTTTCTTCATACAAAATTTCATCGTTTCTTGGGCACTTTGTCAAACTCAGGTTCCGCAATAACTTTAATCCTATGGCTCCAAATCGACTGAAATTGTCTATTCTTACTAAGAACCTTGGTCTGTAAACTAATCAATCAAAAAATCAACGAAAAGAAGATTTTCACAAAAATATCAGCGTTTTCACACTAGGGTTCGCTCGTTTAAGAACTTGGGGTCGGTGTTTTTAATACTAGAGTTCGGTCATAACATCGGCTTTTTGGCACCGAAAGACTGAAATTTTGGATTCTTATTATGAACCATGGTCAGTACCCGAATCAACATAAAGTGATTTCAAAGTTGTATGTCTTCACTTTGGAGGCCAGTTCAAGTGAATAAAAACAATAACAATAAAAATCAATTGAAACAACTTACATTAAGTGAAGTGCAGATGACTTTAAATGCGAGTTAAACAATAAAAACAGTAATTAAATTATTAAAACACTTTGTTTTTACCACAATAATCTTTATTTAAAAAGTCGACATGTTTCGAGAACGATGTTCTCTTCATCAGGACATTATATGTACTAAAACTAAATTATCAAGCATAGAAAGACAGGCGTGGGTGGAAATGGAATTAGTTGGAGGGGGGGGGGAGAGGGGCGGAAAGAGGAGGAGTTTATAAGATAGACAGGGAGGAGGGGGTTGCTTAGAAGATCATAGACAAAATTACAATGGAAATGTGTTTAAAATAGGGTTATTCACAAAATTAATTTGGTTATTAATAATATTTAAATTTTTATTGACATTTTTCCTAATTTCTAATATTTCTAAAAGATCTAATTGAAAACCACTAACGTTAGTATGTAAAATTTTAAAACCAGTATTTATATCAAATGAATGGTTAAATTCAATTAGATGGTTAGCAAATTCCGAATAATTATTGCTATTTAGACATCTCAAGTGTTCCTTAATCCTCGTTTCAAAATTTCTGCAAGTTTTACCTACGTAAAAATGATTGCAATCATTACAATTCAATTGGTAAACTCCGGATTTTTTCATTTTTTGGTCTTTGTCCTTATTATTTAAAATATAATTTTTCAATTTATTATTGGTATAAAAAGCTGGCTGTATTGTATTGGGGATTTTTTTCCCGATTAAATTGGAGGTTTGATGGTTTACAAACAATATTTTTCTCCATTGTTTTTTGATATTATCACTAAGCAATGGGTAAATGTAGGACAAATGAAATTTTTTCTTATATTTTTTGTTCAATATGTCATCTATTAATTTGGGGTTATAACCATTATTAGATGCAATTATTTTAATTGTGTTAAGTTCAGCTTTGAAATTATTTGGGGATAGCGGGATATTAATTAATCGATTGATCAAATAATGGAATGCTAAGAGTTTTTGTGAAAATGGATGGTTAGATGAGTTGTGTATAATTATATCAGCGTATGTTTCTTTTCTAAAAATATTAAATTCAATCTTATTTTTAATTACAGTTAGGTTTAAATCTAAGAAATTTATGCTACAATTAATTCCTATTTCTAATGTAAATTTAATGTTTTTATGAATTTTGTTCAAAAAATTAAGGAACACTTGAAGTTGTCTTTTGGTGCCGGTCCATATACAAAAAATATCATCTACGTAACGTTTATAAAAATACACATATTTAAGTAATAAGGCAGAACTATTAAAGATTTTATTTTCGATATGGTTTAAAAATATATCAGCTACCAAGCCACTGGTACTTGACCCCATTGCCAATCCGTCTTTTTGTTTGAAAATGTTATTATTAAATTGAAAGAAATTTTGGTTTAAAACTACATTAAGACATTTAAGTAAATCCTGGGCTAAGTCATTAGGTAATTTTGAGGAATTAAGTAAGTTATTTATAATTGTTTTGCTTTCTTCAACTGGGACACATGGAAACAGGTTAACGACGTCAAAAGATACTAATAATGCATTATCGGGGATTTCCAAACCTTTCAAGTGCTCAACTAATTGTAGGGAATTCTTAATTGTATACTTAGGTTGAAAAATATTTGATTCAATTATAATAGTATTTAAAGTTGACGCTAATTTATAGCTAGGAGCATTGCAATTGGAAATTACGAAGAAATAAAAACAAATAAAAACAATTATGAAGAAATAAAAACAGTGTTTTGAATTGCGATACACAAACAGCCCATTGACAGTGTTCGATATTGACATCTTAATATAGGTCATAAATCTCGGATGCGCCTACCTGTAAACTGGCGTAGTTGATAGAGCGGTTCGATCGCCCATTTAAGTCAGTTTCTGCGGAGAAGCGTTCGATCCCCGGACAAACAAATTTATAATTTTAATTTTTTGTGTTTTTATTTTAAAACATATTATTGTCGCAGTAAATTTTTTTTTTTATTATATTTAAATAAAACTTACCATTTTTAAATAATAATTAGAAGATTTTATGTCTTAAAAGAAAATAATAATAATTAAAACTCGTTCGTAATGCATCGGCCGAAAAAACGTCCGCTGGACATAATGATGTCTCCTGATATGGAAGAACATGGAGAAAAGTGCGTTCTTGTTGAGGACTTAGAAGAGGAGGACCACGATACGTCTTCTCATTGCTCGGAAAACAATGAAACAAAATTTCCAAGCGTTTCTGGAGTTGACGTACTTAATGAAGCGCAAGCTCATCTAACAGCCCTTCAAGAAGTCTTGGCCGAGAAGCAGTCTAAGGTGACGAAGGATCAGCAACTGAAGATTTGCAGAAATGTCTCAGAGGTTTTCATAGCCGTTTCTCAATTGTTGTTGGAGCGCGAGACGATGCGGGCTGATTTGGCGACAGTAACTGCTCAATTAAAAATGGCGGAAATAAAAATACGCCATGAAAAAGAGGAAAAAAGGCACCTGGAGCAAAAAATAATCCAGCTGGAGACTGACCTAGGACCTGTGATGCGAAGAGTCGCCGTGGCAACGGAGGCTAGCTTGTCATTTGCTGACATTGTCCGAAATCAGTCCAATATTGCTCACCAACCCCCACCTATTACCCAATCTGGGCATCGCGTCGGTGCGCCAAGGCCCGCCATCTGTATCTTCCCTACAGATGCAGATGCCACCAAGGATAGCGAGGGAACAAAAAAAATTATCCAAGACATAATTAGACCATCCGAGCTAGGCGTACGCATCACCGGGATTCGCAAAATTAGGAACAAAGGTGTCCTTTTAAACACGGCAACCACAGGTGAGCAAGAAAAATTATTGAACGCACCGTGCTTTGCACTCAACTCAAGCACACTTAAGGCTCGGCTACCTACAAAACGACTCCCGAGGGTAATATTTTTCAATGTACCGCGGGACCTGAAGGACGCTGAATTCTTGAGGATCGCCCTCACGAGTATTCCCAATATACAGGACATCGAGGGAGAAATAAAAACGTGTAAGCTGAGTCACCTGGCCGGCGCTCGAAACGGAACCACCTGTCATCGCGTTTATGAGATGCCCGCTACACTACGAAAACTGCTGGTGGAACAGGAAAAAGTTTTCGTCAACTGGACCGTGTGCCGCGTCAGAGACTTCATTGGACTCACCGTCTGCACTAAGTGCCAAATGATTGGACACTCGTACAAATACTGCAGAGACACTCTCAGATGTGGACACTGTGCCGAAGAGAACCACACCACCGAATCTTGTCCTAATACCGCGGCCAAACCAGTGTGCGCAACGTGCGCTAGATTCGGAAAGCCAGCTGCGCATTCGACTGGAGATAGGGACAACTGCCCTGCCTACAAAGCTGCACTAAAAAAGGACCTTGCTACGATCGACTATGGCGTCCAATAATTATTATTTTGAGGAGGACAATGAGGTTGATTTTTTCAAAACCAGTGATCTTCAAAAATGGTTTGAGGACAAAAAACACAGTGCTGCAACACAAAAGGGTTGCAACAGGGAACAAGTAAATATTGTGCAACTAAACTTAAGGTCCATTTCCAAATACTGGGACACTCTTAACATCTATCTTAATACATGCTGGAAGCATATAGATATTTTGATGTTATGTGAAACAGCAATTACAAATGACCTTACTTGTCTCTACGAAATTCCTGGTTTCAAATCTTATAGCTATTGTCGAATAAAAAAAACAGGAGGCGGGATATTATTATATGTTAGAGATGAAATCACTTTTCTACAAAAATCACTAGAAACAAAATATTTTGAAAGTGTATTTGGCATCATAACTTTACCTAGTAAAATATCAATGAACATTTTAGCAATATACCGCCCTCCAAATCATAGTAAATCACTGTTTCTGAATGAAATCTCATCCATATTATCAAATGCTATCAACCCCTTGGAAAATATTTTATTTTTTGGAGACATTAATTTAGATTTATTAAACCCTCAAAACCCGGTTATTATGTCATACGAAAACATATTATCTAGCCATTTTTTAATAAAGTGTATCAATGATGTAACAAGGGAAGCATTAGTAGCCGGTAATATTACACGCACATGCATAGATCACATTTTTGTAAGATTCAATAGCAGGCAGAAACAAGCTGACGTACTTTCATCTTGTATTTGTGATTTTACTATAGCGGATCACTTTGCGACAGCTCTCAACATTACATACAGTAGTGCAATTACAAAAACTAAACAACGCAGGGAAAGTATTTCAATATTATCTCAAAAACGAATTGATAAATACATAACTAGTTATAATTGGAAAGCCCTGCTTGCGGAACAAGATTGCGTTGACGTATATAGTAAATTCAAAAATATGTTTAATGACCTGTACGAAAAAAGTAAAATCAATTTCTATCCAAAACCTAAAAGAAGACCGTTTGCAATAAAATTATGGGTAACGGATGATATTTTAGAAAAAATTAAAATAAGAGACTCCCTATACAGAAGATGGAAAAACTCACCTACCAATAAAACTTACGAAATAAACTACAAATTATCCCGAAATACTGTTTCCAAATTAATCACAAAAAGTAAAACTGCATATTTTAATGAAACATTTAAAAACCATTTCAGCAATTTTAAAAAAACGTGGGATCAAATAAACAAGTTATTGGGACGTAAAACAAAAACAAACTGCGATGAAATTATTTCAAAGTATATGCTAAATAGTAACGGCCAAACAGAGGAAATCGTAGTAAATAGATTCGCTGAGTACTTTTCAAACAGTATCAGCTCGATGTTACACAAATGTGACTACAAAGCGTCTAACATAGCTCCCGTTGAGTTGCCGCATAGCATGTACCTGCCCAGAGCTACGTGTGAAGATATACGCAGGATTGTCGGTCAACTTAATAATTCTAAGTCGCCGGGGATTGACAATATTCGAATGTTCGACATTAAAAAACATATAACTATTCTATGTCCGGTAATTACCCACTTAATTAATAAAATCTTGTCGCAAGCAGTTATACCTGATGAGCTTAAATGTAGCATTATTAGGCCAATATACAAAGGGGGAAAACATTCTGAAATAGAAAATTACAGACCAATCAGTATACTGCCAGCTATTGAAAAAATTCTAGAAAAATACATCTCCGTAAATTTAATAAAATACCTAGAAAGTTTCTCCATTATTGATCCCAACCAATACGGATTTCAAAAAAATAAAAGCACAGAATTGTTACTGCAGGACTTTTCCAATTACGTAAATCAAGAACTCAATAATAAAAAACATGTACTGGTTTTATTCATAGACAATTCTAAAGCGTTTGATACCATTGATCCGAAAAAATTATTACAAATATTGGAGGCGATAGGAATTAGGGGAAAATTACTAGAACTATTCAAAAACTATTTAAACAATCGACAAATTAAAGTTAAACTCTTCCAAACTTACAGCAAAGCTAAATTTATGTCAACAGGAGTCCCGCAGGGGTCAATTCTCGGCCCAACATTATATATAATATTTGTTTCACTTATGAATAAAATTTTCACATTTGTTAAACATTACGTTTATGCTGATGATACGGCGCTAGTCATTTCGCATGAAGAATTATCAATCGCAATAAAACTCATGCAGCACGACTTCTTTTCCTTACAGAAATGGTCTCATGATGCGGGTCTTATAATTAATTCAAAAAAAACCAAAATAATGCATATACGATCTCCACATGCCAAATATACCATTACGCCTTTAATTAAGTCGCATACATTTGAGTGTATACACAATTCTTCACAGTCGTGCAAATGCGAAACCATTGAACTTGTGCAAACGTATGTATATTTGGGGATAACAGTAGATACGCATATGAAATGGGATATTCACATAAGCAACATCTGCAAACGCCTGCGAGCTATTGCGGGACGAATTTATAAAATTAAATATTTTATGCCCATAAGTACATTGAAAATAATCTATTTGTCACTAGCGGAATCTACTATCAGATACGGAATAACTTCTTGGGGAAACTCGTGCAAGACAAATATAGATTACATTCAAACAATTCAGAACTCTATGACTAAGCTCTTGGTAAGCAAAAGCATTTATGCACAAAGAAGAAACATAAAATTATTATATGAGTCAATTAGTATATTACCTGTGCGAGGGATATTATGGTTTAAAATTGTATGCCAAAACCTATTGTCGGATTCAAAGTACAAGGAAAAGGTAGATCATGCATATGGCACTAGATTAATTAAAAATGAGGGGTTGTCCATTCCCAAAATTGTAAATAAATACGGACAACGGACATTCGCTTATCTTGTCCCTACCATATTTAATAAGATGCCAATGAACATAAAAAACGAATCAAATTGCACCACTGATTTAAAAAAAAAACTGAAAAAATGGCTAATAGATCAAGACTTTTTATATTGAATTTTGTTTTCATCTTGTGTATACTATAACTATGAGTAATTTGCCTGTATTATATCTGTCTGTCTTTGTATTTTATGCTTTTGTATTGTAATTACTTAAAAGTTATTCTTCTGTTTCTATTTTCTATATTGTGGTTTCTTGTTATAATTGTTCTTCTGTGTTATATTAATATTGTTAAATCGACCTGCTGACAAACTGCTCTGGCAGTTTAGCGGGTGCTTAAAATGAAGAATAAAAAAAAAAAAAAAAAAAAAAAAAAAAAAAAAAAAAAAAAAAAAATCAAAAAATCAACAAAAATAAGATTTTTAATTTTTTTCGTACAAAATTTTCATCGTTTTATGGGCACTTCGTCAAACGTAAGTTCGACCATAATTTTGGCCGAATTCCACCAAATTGACTGAAACTTTGGATTCTTACTAAAAACCATAGTCTGTACACGAATTTATCAGAAATACAACAAAACTAAGATTTTTATTTTTCTTCAAACAAAATTTTCATTGTTTTATAGGCACTTCGTTAAACTTAGGTTCAGCCATAACTTTGGCCCTATGGTACCAAATCGACTGGAATTTTAGATTCTTACTAAGAACCATAGTCTGTACCAGAATCAATCAAAAAATCAAACAAAAGAAAATTTTGAACAAAAAACCATCGTTTTCACACTTGGGTTCGCTCGATTTAGAACTTAGGGTCGGTGTTTTTAATACTTGCGTTCGGTCATAACTTCGGCCTGATGGCACCGAAAGACTGAAATTTTGGATTCTTATAATGAACCATGGTCAGTACCCGAATCAATCAAAAAATCAACAAAAATAAGATTTTTAATTTTCTTCATACATATTTTCATCGATTTATGAGCACTTCGTCAAACTTAGATTTTAGATTTTTAATTTTCTTCATACATATTTTCATCGATTTATGAGCACTTCGTCAAACTTAGGTTCGGCAATAACTTTGGCCCTTATTCCACCAAATTGATTGAAATTTTGGATTCTTACTAAGAACCATGGTTTGTACACGAATCTTAAAATTTAATTTTCTTCATACAAAATTTCATCGTTTCTTGGGCACTTTGTCAAACTTAGGTTCCGCAATAACTTTAATCCTATGGCTCCAAATCGACTGAAATTGTCTATTCTTACTAAGAACCTTGATCTGTAAACTAATCAATCAAAAAATCAACAAAAAGAAGATTTTGACAAAAATATCAGCGTTTACACACTTGGGTTCGCTCGTTTAAGAACTTGGAGTCGGTGTTTTTAATACTTGGGTTCGGTCATAACTTCGGTCTTATGGTACCGAAAGACTGAAATTTTGGATTCTTATTAAGAACCATGATCTGTCCCGCATCAATCAAAACATCAACAAAAATAAGATTTTTAATTATCTTCATACAAAATTTTCATTGTTTTATAGGCACTTCGTCAAACATAGGTTCGGCCATAACTTTAGCCCTATTCCACCAAATTTACTGAAATTTTGGATTCTTACTAAGAACCACAGTCTGTACACGAATTTATCAGAAAATCAACAAAAATAAAAAATTTAATTTTCTTCATACAAAATTTCATCGTTTCTTGGGCACTTTGTCAAACTGAGGTTCCGCCATAACTTTAATCCTATGGCATCAAATCGACTGAAATTGTATATTCTTACTAAGAACCTTGGTCTGTAAAAGAATCAATCAAAAAATCAACCAAAAGAAGATTTTGACAAAAATATCAGCGTTTTCACACTTGGGTTCACTCGTTTAAGAACTTGGGGTCGGTGTTTTTAATACTTGGCATCGGTCATAACTTCGGCCTTATGGCACCGAACTGATTGAAATTTCGGATTCTTTCTAAGAACAATGGTCTGTACCCGAATCAATAAAAAAATCAACCAAAAGAAGATTTTGAAAAAAATATCATCGTTTTTACACTTGGGTTCGCTCGTTTTAGTATTTGGGGTCGGTATTTTTAATACTTGGGTTTGGTCATAACTTTGGCCTCATGGCACCGAACTGACTGAAATGTTGGATTCTTACTAAGAACCATGGTTTGTACAAGAATTTAACAGAAAATCAAAAAAAAAAAAATTCTTTATACAAAATTTCATCGTTTCTTGGGCACTTTGTCAAACTTAGGTTCCGCAATAACTTTAATCCTATGGCTCCAAATCGACTGAAATTGTCTATTCTTACTAAGAACCTTGGTCTGTAAACGAATCAATCAAAAAATCAACCAAAAGAAGATTGTGACAAAAATATCAGCGTTTTCACACTTGGGTTCGATCGTTTAAGAACTTGGGGTCGGTGTTTTTAATACTTGAGTTCGGTCATAACATCGGCTTTTTGGCACCGAAAGACTGAAATTTTGGATTCTTATTAAGAACCATGATCTGTCCCGCATCAATCAAAAAATCAACAAAAATAAGATTTTAATTATCTTCATACAAAATTTTCATTGTTTTATAGGCACTTCGTCAAACATAGGTTCTGCCATAACTTTGGCCCTATTCCACCAAATTGACTGAAATTTTGGATTCTTACTAAGAACCATGGTTTGTACACGAATCTTAAAATTTAATTTTCTTCATACAAAATTTCATCGTTTCTTAGGCACTTTGTCAAACTGAGGTTCCGCCATAACTTTAATCCTATGGCATCAAATCGACTGAAATTGTATATTCTTACTAAGAACCTTGGTCTGTAAACGAATCAATCAAAAAATCAACCAAAAGAAGATTTTGACAAAAATATCAGCGTTTTCACACTTGGGTTCGCTCGTTTAAGAACTTGGGGTCGGTGTTTTTAATACTTGAGTTCGGTCATAACATCGGCTTTTTGGCACCGAAAGACTGAAATTTTGGATTCTTATTAAGAACCATGATCTGTCCCGCATCAATCAAAAAATCAACAAAAATAAGATTTTTAATTATCTTCATACAAAATTTTCATTGTTTTAGAGGCACTTCGTCAAACATAGGTTCGGCCATAACTTTGGCCCTATTCCACCAAATTGACTGAAATTTTGGATTCTTACTAAGAACCACAGTCTGTACACGAATTTTTCAGAAAATCAACAAAAAAATTTTTGTAAATTTTCTTCATACAAAATTTCATCGTTTCTTAGGCACTTTGTCAAACTGAGGTTCCGCCATAACTTTAATCCTATGGCATCAAATCGACTGAAATTGTATATTCTTACTAAGAACCTTGGTCTGTAAACGAATCAATCAAAAAATCAACCAAAAGAAGATTTTGACAAAAATATCAGCGTTTTCACACTTGGGTTCGCTCGTTTAAGAACTTGGGGTCGGTGTTTTTAATACTTGAGTTCGGTCATAACATCGGCTTTTTGGCACCGAAAGACTGAAATTTTGGATTCTTATTAAGAACCATGATCTGTCCCGCATCAATCAAAAAATCAACAAAAATAAGATTTTTAATTATCTTCATACAAAATTTTCATTGTTTTAGAGGCACTTCGTCAAACATAGGTTCGGTTATAACTTTGGCCCTATTCCACAAAATTGACTGGAATTTTGGATTCTTACTAAGAACCACAGTCTGTACACGAATTTATCAGAAAATCAACAAAAATAAAAAAAATAATTTTCTTCATACAAAATTTCATCGTTTCTTGGGCACTTTGTCAAACTGAGGTTCCGCCATAACTTTAATCCTATGGCATCAAATCGACTGAAATTGTCTATTCTTACTAAGAACCTTGGTCTGTAAACGAATCAATCAAAAAATCAACCAAAAGAAGATTTTGACAAAAATATTAGCGTTTTCACACTTGGGTTCGCTCGTTTAAGAACTTGGGGCCGGTGTTTTTAACACTTGAGTTCGGTCATAACATCGGCTTTTTGGCATCGAAAGACTGAAATTTTGGATTCTTATTAAGAACCATGATCTGTCCCGCATCAATCAAAAAATCACCAAAAATAAGATTTTTAATTATCTTCATACAAAATTTTCATTGTTTTAGAGGCACTTCGTCAAACATAGGTTCGGCCATAACTTTGGCCCTATTCCACCAAATTGACTGAAATTTTGGATTCTTACTAAGAACCACAGTCTGTACACGAATTTATCAGAAAATCAACAAAAATAAAATTTTTAATTTTCTTCATACAAAATTTCATCGTTTCTGGGGCACTTTGTCAAACTAAGGTTCCGCCATAACTTTATTCCTATGGCATCAAATCGACTGAAATTGTCTATTCTTACTAAGAACCTTGGTCTGTAAACGAATCAATCAAAAAATCAACCAAAAGAAGATTTTGACAAAAATATCAGCGTTTTCACACTTGGGTTCGCTCGTTTAAGAACTTGGGGTCGGTGTTTTTAATACTTGGCTTCGGTCATAACTTCGGCCTTATGGCACCGAACTGATTGAAATTTCGGATTCTTTCTAAGAACAATCGTCTGTACCCGAATCAATAAAAAAATCAACCAAAAGAAGATTTTGAAAAAAAAATCATCGTTTTTACACTTGGGTTCGCTCGTTTTAGTATTTGGGGTCGGTATTTTTAATACTTGGGTTTGGTCATAACTTTGGCCTCATGGCACCGAACTGACTGAAATTTTGGATTCTTACTAAGAACCATGGTTTGTACAAGAATTTAAGAGAAAATCAAAAAAAAAATTTCTTAATACAAAATTTCATCGTTTCTTGGGCACTTTGTCAAACTTAGGTTCCGCAAAAACTTTAATCCTATGGCTCCAAATCGACTGAAATTGTCTATTCTTACTAAGAACCTTGGTCTGTAAACGAATCAATCAAAAAATCAACCAAAAGAAGATTTTGACAAAAATATCAGCGTTTTCACACTTGGGTTCGCTCGTGTAAGAACTTGGGGTCGGTGTTTTTAATACTTGAGTTCAGTCATAACATCGGCTTTTTGGCACCGAAAGACTGAAATTTTGGATTCTTATTAAGAACCATGATCTGTCCCGCATCAATCAAAAAATCAACAAAAATAAGATTTTTAATTATCTTCATACAAAGTTTTCATTGTTTTATAGGCACTTCATCAAACATAGGTTCGGCCATAACTTTGGCCCTATTCCACCAAATTGACTGAAATTTTGGATTCTTACTAAGAACCACAGTCTGTACACGAATTTATCAGAAAATCAACAAAAATAATTTTTTTAATTTTCTTCATACAAAATTTCATCGTTTCTGGGGCACTTTGTCAAACTTAGGTTCCGCCATAACTTTAATCCTATGGCATCAAATCGACTGAAATTGTCCATTCTTACTAAGAACCTTGGTCTGTAAACGAATCAATCAAAAAATCAACCAAAAGAAGATTTTGACAAAAATATCAGCGTTTTCACACTTGGGTTCGCTCGTTTAAGAACTTGGGGTCGGTGTTTTTAATACTTGAGTTCGGTCATAACATCGGCTTTTTGGCACCGAAAGACTGAAATTTTGGATTCTTATTAAGAACCATGATCTGTCCCGCATCAATCAAAAAATCAACAAAAATAAGATTTTTAATTATCTTCATACAAAATTTTCATTGTTTTATAGGCACTTCGTCAAACATAGGTTCGGCCATAACTTTGGCCCTATTCCACCAAATTGACTGAAATGTTGGATTCTTACTAAGAACCACAGTCTGTACACGAATTTATCAGAAAATCAACAAAAATAAAAAATTTAATTTTCTACATACAAAATTTCATCGTTTCTTGGGCACTTTGTCAAACTGAGGTTCCGCCATAACTTTAATCCTATGGCATCAAATCGACTGAAATTGTCTATTCTTACTAAGAACCTTGGTCTGTAAACGAATCAATTAAAAAATCAACCAAAAGAAGATTTTGACAAAAATATCAGCGTTTTCACACTTGGGTTCGCTCGTTTCAGTATTTGGGGTCGGTATTTTTAATACTTGGGTTTGGTCATAACTTTGGCCTCATGGCACCGAACTGACTGAAATTTTGGATTCTTACTAAGAACCATGGTTTGTACAAGAATTTAACAGAAAATCAAAAAAAATTATATTTCTTTATACAAAATTTCATCGTTTCTTGGGCACTTTGTCAAACTTAGGTTCCGCAATAACTTTAATTCTATGGCTCCAAATCGACTGAAATTGTCTATTCTTACTAAGAACCTTGGTCTGTAAACTAATCAATCAACAAATCAACCAAAAGAAGATTTTGACAAAAATATCATCGTTTTCACACTTGGGTTCGCTCGATTTAGAACTTAGGGTCGGTGTTTTTAATACTTGGGTTCGGTCATAACTTCGGCCTTATGGCACCAAAAGACAGAAATATTGGATTCTTATTATGTACCATGGTCAGTACCCGAATCAATCGAAAAATCAACAACATAAGAATTTAATTTTCTTCATACAAAATTTTCATCGTTTTATGGGCACTTCGTCAAACTTAGGTTCGGCCATACTTTTGGCCCCATGGTACCAAATCAACTGAAATTTTGGATTCTTACTAAGAACCATGGTCTGTACCCGTATCAATAAAAAAATCAAGCAAAAGAAAATTTTTTAGAAAAATACCATAGTTTTCACACTTGGGTTCGCTCGTTTTAGAACTTGGGGTCGGTGTTTTTAATACTTTGGTTCAGTCATAACTTCGGCCTTATGGCCACCAAACTGACTGAAATTTTGGATTATTATTAAGAACCATGATCTGTACCCGAATCAATCAAAAAATCAACAAAAATAAGATTTGTAATTTTTTTCATACAAAATTTTCATCGTTTTATGGGCACTTCCTCAAACTTAGGTTCGGCAATTACTTTGGCCCTATGGTAACAAATCGACTTAAATTTTTGATTCTTACTAAGAACCATTGTCTGTACCCGAATCAATCAAACAATCAAACAAAAGAAGAATTTGAAAAAAATACCATCGTTTTTCACTTGGGTTCGCTCGTTTTAGTATTTGGGGTCGGTGTTTTTAATACTTTGGTTCGGTCATAATTTTGGCCTCAAAATTTTGGATTCTTATTAAGAACCATGGTCTGTACCCGAATCAATCAAAAAATCAAACAAAAGAAAATTTTGAAAAAAATACCATCGATTTCACACTTGGGTTCGCTCGTTTTAGAACTTGGGGTCGGTGTTTTTAATACCGAAGTCATAACTTTGACCTTATGGCAACGAACTGACTGAAATTTTGGATTCTTATTAAGAACCATGATCTGTACCCAAATCATTAAAAAAATCAAGATTTTAAATTTTTTTCATACAAAATCTTCATTGTTTTATGGGCACTTCTTCAAACTTAGGTTCCGCTATAACTTTGACCCTATGGTACCAAATCGACTGAAATTTTTGATTTTTAGTGAGAACCATGGTCTGTACCCGAATCAATCAAAAAATCAAACAAAAGAAAATTTTGAAAAAAATACCATCGATTTCATTCTTGGGTTCGCTCGTTTTAGTACTTGGGGTCGGTGTTTTTAATACCGAAGTCATAACTTTGACCTTATGGAAACGAACTGACTGAAATTTTGGATTCTTATTAAGAACCATGATCTGTACCCGAATCAATCAAAAAATCAACAAAAATAAGATTTTTAGTTTCTTTCATACAAAATCTTCATTGTTTTATGGGCACTTCTTCAAACTTAGGTTCCGCTATAAATTTGGCCCTATGGTACCAAATCGACTGAAATTTTTGATTTTTAGTGAGAACCATGGTCTGTACCCGAATCAATCAAAAAATCAAACAAAAGAAAATTTTGATAAAAATACCATCGATTTCACACTTGGGTTCGCTCTTTTTAGTACTTGGGGTCGGTGTTTTTAATACCGAAGTCATAACTTCGATCTTGTGCAACGAACTGACTGAAATTTTGGATTCTTATTAAGAACCAATCAAAAAATCAACAAAAATAAGATTTTTAATTTTTTTCATACAAAATCTTCTTCGTTTAATGGGCACTTCTTCAAACTTAGGATCCGCCATTACTTTGGCCCTATTGTACCAAATCGACTGAAATTTTGGGTTTTTAGTAAGAACCATGGTCTGTACCCAAATCAATCAAAAAATCAACATATTTATGTTGATTTTTTGATTGATTTGGGTATATTTTTTAAAAAATATCATCGTTTTCACACTTGGGTTCGCTCGTTTTAGAACTTGGGGTCGGTGTTTTTAATACCGAAGTCATTACTTTGACCTTATGGCAACGAACTGACTTAAATTTTGGATTCTTATTAAGAACCATGATCTGTACCCAAATCATTAAAAAAATCAAGATTTTAATTTTTTTTCATACAAAATCTTCATTGTTTTATGGGCACTTCTTCAAACTTAGGTTCCGCTATAACTTTGGCCCTATGGTACCAAATCGACTGAAATTTTATGATTTTTAGTGAAAACCATGGTCTGTACCCGAATCAATCAAAAAATCAAACAAAAGAAAATTTTGAAAAAAATACCATCGATTTCACACTTGGGTTTGCTCGTTTTAGTGCTTGGGGTCGGTGTTTTTAATACCAAAGTCATAACTTCGACCTTATGGCAACGAACTGACTGAAATTTTGTATTCTTATTAAGAACCATGATCTGTACCCGAATCAATCAAAAAATCAACAAAAATTAGATTTTTAATTTTCTTCATACAAAAATTTCATCGTTTTATGGGCACTTCGTCAAACTTAGGTTCGGAAATAACTTTGGCCCTATGGTACCAAATCGACTGAAATTTTGGATTTTTAGTAAGAACCATGGTCTGTACCCGAATCAATCAAAAAATCAAACAAAAGAAGATTTTGAAAAAAATACCATCGATTTCATTCTTGGGTTCGCTCGTTTTAGAACTTGGGGTCGGTGTTTTTAATACCGAAGTCATAACTTCGAACTTATGGCAACGAACTGACTGAAATTTTGGATTCTTATTAAGAACCATGATCTGTACCCGAATCAATCAAAAAATCAACAAAAATAAGATTTTTAATTTTTTTCGTACAAAATTTTCATCGTTTTATGGGCTTTTCCTCAAACTTAGGTTCGGCAATTACTTTGGCCCTATGGTAACAAATCGACTTAAATTTTTTGATTCTTACTAAGAACCATTGTCTGTACCGGAATCAATCAAACAATCAAACAAAATAAGAATTTGAAAAAAATACAATCGTTTTTCACTTGGGTTCGCTCGTTTTAGTATTTGGGGTCGGTGTTTTTAATTCAGCAATCAATCAAAAAATCAACAAAAATAAGATTTTTAATTTTTTTCATACAAAGTTTTCATCGTTTTATTAGACTTCTTCAAACTTAGGATCCGCCATTACTTTGGCCCTATTGTACCAAATCGACTAAAATGTTGGATTTTTAGTGAGAACCATGGTCTGTACCCGAATCAATCAGAAAATCAAACAAAAGAAAATTTTGAAAAAAATACCATCGATTTCACACTTGGATTCGCTCGTTTTAGTACTTGGGGTCGGTGTTTTTAATACCAAAGTCATAACTTCGACCTTATGGCAACGAACTGACTGAAATTTTGTATTCTTATTAAGAACCATGATCTATACCCGAATCAATCAAAAAATCAACAAAAATAAGATTTTTAATTTTCTTCATACAAAAATTTCATCGTTTTATGGGCACTTCGTCAAATTTTGGTTCCACCATAACTTTGGCCCTATGGTACCAAATCGACTGAAATTTTGGATTTTTAGTAAGAACCATGGTCTGTACCCGAATCATTCAAAAAATTAAACAAAAGAAAATTTTGAAAAAAATCCCATCGATTTCTTACTTGGGTTCGCTCGTTTTAGTACTTGGGGTCGGTGTTTTTAATACCAAAGTCATAACTTCGACCTTATGGCAACGAACTGACTGAAACTTTGGATTCTTATTAAGAACCATGATCTGTACCCGAATCAATCAAAAAATCAACAAAAATTAGATTTTTAATTTTCTTCATACAAAAATTTCATCGTTTCATGGGCACTTCGTAAAACTTTGGTTCCACCATAACTTTGGCCCTATGGTACCAAATCGACTGAAATTTTGGATTTTTAGTAAGAACCATGGTCAGTACCCGAATCATTCAAAAAATTAAACAAAAGAAAATTTTGAAAAAAATACCATCGATTTCACACTTGGGTTCGCTCGTTTTAGTACTTGGGGTCGGTGTTTTTAATACCGAAGTCATAACTTCGACCTTATGGCATCGAACTGACTGAAATTTTGGATTCTTATTAAGAACCATGATCTGTACCCGAATCAAAAAAAAATCAACAAAAATAAGATTTTTAGTTTCTTTCATACGCCCATATACCTAACGAGACTGATTCAAGAATATCTCAAAGACAGATCCTTCAGAGTCTTCCTCAGGAATGCGCTATCGACAATACGTGAGATTCCAAAAGGCGTGCCACAAGGGAGTCTACTGGGACCTCATCTTTTCAACATTTTCACGCACGACATCCCCCGAGACGAGAGATGCAACTTATCCATATACGCAGACGACGTCAAACTTTACGTTTCCTCGCTGAAAGCAGACATGGCGGCTATATACCTACAGAGGGCGCTCGACGCTCTAGTAGAGTTCTACAAGCAATGGCGACTCAAACTAAATGAGGCCAAGACCGAAGTGATCATGTACACGAGGAAACGAAAAAGAAGAACACCCGACGTCAATATCGAAATGGGAGGACACGTCCTAGAATGGAAAGATGAAGTCGTATACCTGGGCCTGACAATGGACTCACGTCTCAACTGGAAATCACACATAGCCAAGACATACGCAAGGGCCAGAAAGGCAGTCGGCGCGATGAAGCCCATCTTCAACAGACGAAGTCCGCTACTTCCCAGAACCAAACTCCTGATCTACTACTCGCTCATACGACCGGTACTGACGTATGCTATTCCCGTGTGGAGTAGTATTTCTCATACTGCACATATGAAACTACAGACGCTACAAAATCTCTGCATTAAAATCGCATACAATACTAGAATCAGAACGAATCTCAAAAGACTACATGCCAGAGAAGACATACCGACCTTATTTGAACACACGCACAGACTGACAGACCGATTTTACAAATCTCTCAGACATAGCAAAAATAGACTTATCAAAGAAATCGGTCAATACAACGCACCCAGTGACTTTACTTTCAAATATACACACAGACTACCCAAACATATCCTGATGGACCTGGACCACATCTGGCATGAACCAGATTCAGACGCGGACGACTGAGCGAGCAGTAGGTATTCCTAAACACCAGACCCCCCCCCCAAACTTATGTTTACATATCTATGTATATATCTATTTAATTTTTGTATAATATGTATGTTTATGTAAGTTTATTATAAATTTCCCATATAGTATGTATATATATCTCACATAAAAACAGACACACACACCCCTCACCACACAATGCAGGATTTCATATATTGAAATCACTGAAGGCCGACAAGTTTCATGTTGACTATCGGCCGACTCTTCCCGGATGAGATTTTTCATGGTTTCCTCATTCCCGAAGGCAAATGCGGAAGAGATCCAAATAACGAGGACATGACTGACTCCTTCCCACTCCCAACATAACACAAACAGACACGTATGTATACATGGGCACCTGCTAGTGCAGTAGCTGCTTGATGATGACGGAGCTTAGCAAAACATGCAATTTTAGTAGGGTTTTTAGATAACAATTTTTCCCTACCGATGAAATACACGGCCTTTAAGTCTATAATAGCCAGGTAACATTTTAAAATACCCACATGAGGTAAAAATTGCAAGGCGCATATGACGCCGTTCTATTTATAAAGAACATTAACTTTAAATTCAGTAAATTTAAATGATTCATCTCTTCAAGAAACATAAGAATCTACTAAATGAAAAAAAAAAAAGAAAAAAGTTCGGTCATAATTTCGGCCTTATAGCACACCGAACTGACTGAAATTTTGGATTCTTATTAAGGACCATGATCTGTACCCGAATCAATCAAAAAATCAACAAAAATAAGATTTTTTAATTTTTTTCATACAAAAATTTCATCGTTTTATGGGCACTTCGTCAAACTTAGGTTCGGCATTAACTTTTGCCCTATGGTACCAAATCGACTAAAATTTTGGATTCTTACTAAGAACTATGGTCTGTACCCGAATCAATAAAAAAATCAACAAAAAAAAGATTTTTAAAAAAATATCATCATTTTTACACTTGGTTTCGCTCGTTTTAATATTTGGGGTCGGTGTTTTTCATACTTGGGTTCGGTCATAATTTCGGCCTTATAGCACCGAACTGACTGAAATTTTGGATTTTTACTAAGAACCATGGTCTGTACCTGAATCAATCAAAAAATCAACAAAAATAAGATTTTTAATTTTTTTCATACAAAATTTTCATCGTTTTTTGGCCCTTCGTCAAACTTAGGTTCGGCAATAACTTTGGCCCTATGGTACCAAATCGACTAAAATTTTGGATTCTTACTAAAAACCATGCTCTGTACCCGAATCAATCAAAAAATTAAACAAAAGAAAATTTTGAAAAAAAAACCATCGATTTCACACTTGGGTTCGCTCGTTTTAGTACTTGGGCTCGGTGTTTTTAATACCAAAGTCATAACTTCGACCTTATGGCAACGAACTGACTGAAATTTTGGATTCTTATTAAGAACCATGATCTCTACCCGAATCAATCAAAAAATCAACAAAAATAAGATTTTTAATTTTCTTCATACAAAAATTTCATCGTTTTATGGGCACTTCGTCAAACTTAGGTTCGGCAATAACTTTGGCCCTATGGTACCAAATCGACTAAAATTTTGGATTCTTACTAAGAACCATGCTCTGTACCCGAATCAATCAAAAAATTAAACAAAAGAAAATTTTGAAAAAAAAACCATCGATTTCACACTTGGGTTCGCTCGTTTTAGTACTTGGGGTCGGTGTTTTTAATACCAAAGTCATAACTTCGACCTTATGGCAACGAACTGACTGAAATTTTGTATTCTTATTAAGAACCATGATCTGTACCCGAATCAATCAAAAAATCAACAAAATTAAGATTTTTAATTTTCTTCATACAAAAATTTCATCGTTTTATGGGCACTTCGTCAAACTTAGGTTCGGAAATAACTTTGGCCCTATGGTACCAAATCGACTAAAATTTTGGATTCTTATTAAGAACTGTACCCGAATCAATCTAACAATCAATCAAAAGAAGAATTTGAAAAAAATACCATCGTTTTTCACTTGGGTTCGCTCGTTTTAGTATTTAGGGTCGATGTTTTTAATACTTGGGTTCGGTCACAATTTTGGCCTTGAAATTTTGGATTCTTATTAAGAACCATGATCTGTACCCGAATCAATCAAAAAATCAACAAAAATAAGATTTTTAATTTTTTTCATACAAAAATTTCATCGTTTTATGGGCACTTCGTCAAACTTAGGTTCGGCATTAATTTTTGCCCTATGGTACCAAATCGACTAAAATTTTGGATTCTTACTAAGAACTATGGTCTGTACCCGAATCAATAAAAAAATCAACAAAAAAAAGATTTTTAAAAAAATATCATCATTTTTACACTTGGGTTCGCTCGTTTTAATATTTGGGGTCGGTGTTTTTCATACTTGGGTTCGGTCATAATTTCGGCCTTATAGCACCGAACTGACTGAAATTTTGGATTCTTATTAAGAACCATGATCTGTACCCGAATCAATCAAAAAATCAACAAAAATAAGATTTTTAATTTTTTTCATACAAAATTTTCATCGTTTTTTGAGCACTTCGTCAAACTTAGGTTCGGCAATAACTTTGGCCCTATGGTACCAAATCGACTAAAATTTTGGATTCTTACTAAGAACCATGCTCTGTACCCGAATTAATCAAACAATCAAACAAAAGAAAAATTTGAAAAAAATACCATCGTTTTTCACTTGGGTTCGCTCGTTTTAGTACTTGGGATCAGTGTTTTTAATACCGAAGTCATAACTTCGACCTTATGGCAACGAACTGACTGAAATTTTGAATTCTTATTAAGAACCATGATCTGTACCCGAATCAATCAAAAAATCAACAAAAATAAGATTTTTAATTTTCTTCATACAAAATTTTCATCGTTTTATGGGCACTTCTTCAAACTTAGGTTCAGCCATAACTTTGGCCCTATGGGTACCAAATCGACTGAAATTTTGGATTTTTAGTAAGAACCATGGTCTGTACCCGAATCAATCAAAAAATCAAACAAAAGAAGATTTTGAAAAAAAACTACATCGATTTCACACTTTGGTTCGCTCGTTTTAGTACTTGGGGTCGGTGTTTTTAATACCGAAGTCATAACTTCGACCTTATGGCAACGAACTGACTGAAATTTTGTATTCTTATTAAGAACCATGATCTGTACCCGAATCAATCAAAAAATCAACAAAATTAAGATTTTTAATTTTTTTCATACAAAATTTTCATCGTTTTTTGGGCACTTCGTCAAACTTAGGTTCGGCAATAACTTTGGCCCTATGGTACAAAATCGACTAAAATTTTGGATTCTTACTAAGAACCATGCTCTGTACCCGAATCAATCAAAAAATCAAACAAAAGAAGATTTTGAAAAAAAAATACCATCGATTTCACACTTGGGTTCGCTCGTTTTAGTACTTGGGTCCGTGTTTTTAATACCAAAGTCATAACTTCGACCTTATGGCAACGAACTGACTGAAATTTTGGATTCTTATTAAGAACCATGATCTGTACCCGAATCAATCAAAAAATCAACAAAAATAAGATATTTAATTTTCTTCATACAAAATTTTCATCGTTTTATGGGCACTTCTTCAAACTTAGGTTCCGCCATAACTTTGGCCCTATGGTACCAAATCGACTGAAATTTTGGATTTTTAGTAAGAACCATGGTCTGTACCCGAATCATTCAAAAAATTAAACAAAAGAAAATTTTGAATAAAATACCATCGATTTCACACTTGGGTTCGCTCGGTTTAGTACTTGGGGTCGGTGTTTTTAACACCAAAGTCATAACTTTGACCTTATGGCAACGAACTGACTGAAATTTTGGATTCTTATTAAGAACCATGATCTGTACCCGAATCAATCAAAAAAATCAACAAAAATAAGATTTTTAATTTTCTTCATACAAAATTTTCATCGTTTTATGGGCACTTCTTCAAACTTAGGTTCCGCCATAACTTTGGCCCTATGGTACCAAATCGACTGAAATTTTGGATTTTTAGTAAGAACCATGGTCTGTACCCGAATCATTCAAAAAATTAAACAAAAGAAAATTTTGAAAAAAATACCATCGATTTCACACTTGGGTTCGCTCGTTTTAGTACTTGGGCTCGGTGTTTTTAATACCAAAGTCATAACTTCGACCTTATGCACCGAACTGACTGAAATTTTGGATTCTTATTAAGAACCATGATCTGTACCCGAATCAATCAAAAAATCAACAAAAATAAGATATTTAATTTTCTTCATACAAAATTTTCATCGTTTTATGGGCACTTCTTCAAACTTAGGTTCCGCCATAACTTTTGCCCTATGGTACCAAATCGACAAAAATTTTGGATTCTTACTAAGAACCATGGTCTGTACCCGAATCAATAAAAAAAACAACAAAAAAAAGATTTTTTAAAAAATATCATCATTTTTACACTTGGGTTCGCTCGTTTTAATATTTGGGGTCGGTGTTTTTAATACTTGGGTTCGGTCATAATTTCGGCCTTATAGGACCGAACTGACTGAAATTTTGGATTCTTATTAAGAACCATGATCTCTACCCGAATCAATCAAAAAATCAACAAAAATAAGATATTTAATTTTCTTCATACAAAATTTTCATCGTTTTATGGGCACTTCTTCAAACTTAGGTTCCGCCATAACTTTGGCCCTATGGTACCAAATCGACTGAAATTTTGGATTTTTAGTGAGAACCATGGTCTGTACCCGAATCAATCAAAAAATCAAACAAAAGAAAATTTTGAAAAAATACCATCGATTTCACACTTGGGTTCGCTCGTTTTAGTACTTGGGGTCGGTGTTTTTAATACCAAAGTCTTATGACTATAATAGCCAGGTAACATTTTAAAATACCCACATGAGGTAAAAATTGCAAGGCGCATATGACGCCGTTCTATTTATAAAGAACATTAACTTTTAATTCAGTAAATTTTAATGATTCATCTCTTCAAGAAACATAAGAATCTAGTAAATGAAGAAAAAAATGATTCCCAAAATGATCACAAAACTGTAGAGGATCGAGCCAAGCGATGAGCTTTGATGAAAAATATTTCAAGGGTGTGAACACGTCGGTTACAGTATACGTGGTAATTTATTTCGTTGGGTTACATCTTATATACTCAAGAGCTCACAGGCAGTAGCAATAAACGGCTTCGAATCAGATTTTAGTGAAATTTCCTCTGGGATCCAACATGGTTCTCATCTCGGACCATTGTTTTTTTTTTTTATTTTGTATATCAATGATTTGGTCAATGTTGTTAAATACTCTGAAATAGAATTATTTGCTGATGATGCCAAGCTATACAAGTCAATAAAAAGTCAAAATGATTGTGTCAATTTACAACATGATTTAAACAATATATTTACCTATTGCCAACAAAAACAACTATTTCTAAATGTCTCAAAATGTCATCACATTACCTTTTCAAGAAATAAAAATAAAACATTATTTAATTATTCTATAAATAACAACATTGCAACAGTCTCAGATATTCGTGATCTTGGAATAATCCTTGATAGTAAACTACAATATAACCTTCATATACAACAAATCACAAATAAAGCTGCTAAAATGTTAGGTTTCATCATAAGAAACACAAATTTTTTTAACAGCATCAATATCATTAAGCAACTCTACTTTGCCTATGTACGGAGTCATCTGGAGTTTGCATTAGTTGGTTGGTCTCCATTTTACAAAATCCACATAAACAAAATCGAGGCAATTCAAAACAAATTCCTAAAATATTTTTGTTATAAGTCATTTGTAAGATTTAATAATTATGCAGAGGCAGCTTCACACTTTAAAATTGATTCATTTAGTGTACGAAGGCATCATATGGACGCACTATTCCTGTATAAAGTAGTTAACAATAATACTCAATGCCCAGAGTTGCTAAATAAAGTTCATTTCAATGTACCTGCACGTTCAACACGCTCTTCTGTCCTGTTCAGGGTGGATCAATGCAAGACAAACTGTAAGCAGAATTCTTGCCTGAACAGACTATGCAATAGTTATAATAACGTATTATCCAATGTGGACATTTTCAATTGCGAACTTACCTAATACAAGAGGTCCGTAAAAGAATATTTCTCTGATGGTTCGTGAATAATGTTATGTTTTTATTGTTTTATATTTCTGTTGTGATTTGATTTATATGTACAACCTCTCTCCATGGCTACCAATATATTGATAGATTTTTTGTTTAGTAATGTTTCATTTTATATAAGAAAAAATTTGGTTTATATTTTTTGTTTTTTGGTTTTTGTTTTATATAATTTTTGGATTCATATTGATTTTTTATAAAATTAATTTACTTACTCTTATTATGCTGTCTCAGTACAAGTAAAGTCACAAGGAGGAAATCCATAGTTGGTTTTATTTTGGCTGTTTAATATTATGTACAAACTGAAATAAATGTAAACTGTCGATTTCCTGAAAATTAATAAATAAATAAATAATTTTGTTTATAGGAAGGCAAGGCATTGCCTACAGAGGTGACAAAGCAGAAGCAGCTACGCTCTTGATTCTTCATAAAATCATGGTAATTTACTTGAACTGGTCATGTTGGTGGCTAATTATGATGTAATTTTGCAAAGCCATGTAAAAAATGTATCAAAGACAGCTAAAAGCACAGAATAAAAATAAAGGACAAAAGAGAAGCCACAGGAAAGCAATCTAAAAAGCCAATGGACGAGGATCAATGTTGACTTTGTTATCAAAGACTTTCATTAACAAGTTAATCAAGATGGGTCGAAACATTATTTTGAAAGACCTCCAGGATAGCATCATCTACAGCGTAATGGTGGACAGCACTCAAGATATAGCTGTCATGGACCAATTGGCATTATGCGTCCACTATGTCGTTCAAGGAAAAGTGTATGAAAGACTTTTAGAGATTGCAGTTGTTAATGACTCAAGTGGACTTGGGTTGTACGAGCTTATAAAATTTGAATTATCTGAGTATGGAATTGCAACGTCAAATATTATTGCTTGTTCATTTGATGGAGCCAACAACATGAAAGGCTGTTACAATGGGCTACAAGCCCACTTAAAAAAAGAAAATGAAGACCTTATTTATTAGCTGCGTAGAGCGCCACCCACCTGCGACTAGCTCATATCGGCAGGTGCATGGAGTTCAGGTCGTGGATCCGGCCTCAGCTGAGATTCACCACGAATCGTGGGGATGCCTAAATTGTTTTAGGTTAATTTGCTAACAAAATAAGAAGAGAGAGATTTCCTTTACTTCATTTATTCTCCAGAACAAGGCGGCAAAACATCACAAATTACAAGGTTAGAACACTTGAACACAATGAATATTTCGATACTATAAAACTCAATTCTCTCTCTCTGACTTCCCCTCGGTTTTCGCGGTCAGGCAAACAGTTAAATCAGCACAAAAATAGGGGAATTAGGTAGGCTTACGGTGTCAGGAGAGTCTCTCTTGGAGTTCCATGGCGGGGTCCTGCTTCAACGCATTCTTAGAGCCTACCAAAATGGCGGTTTCCAGAACGTTTGTTAGACGCGGCTGGCGTCGGTACAAACACGGACACGATGCGCGTGGGATGTCTACACTTCGGGTGCTTGCGGGAAACTCAGTGCTTGGCTTGCCGCGGGCCGAGATGTGCCGGGGGGTTTTGAACTAGTCGCCTGATGCGCGGCCGGAGTGCGCGGGAACGCGCGCCATTAGCGCCCTCTTTTGGTACTAATTTCAATTGAGGCGGCAAGTTTGAATACTAAAATGTGTAGAACCTAGTTGTAGCTGACTCAACAGTGAAGTTTCTATAAGCTGAGAACTTGTTTGGATTAGTGGAAAAATCTGCAGTATTTGTAAGCTCATCGCACAAGAGAATAGCCGTCTGGGAAAAGGAAACAAAAAGAAAACATACTTCTCACGACAAGTTGTACAGGTTGCAAAAAATAGGAGCAACGAGGTGGTGGAGCAAACATAAGGCTCTTTCATCAATTGTTGATGAAGAATTTTTAATCAGTGAAGACAGTGTAAATTCAGCTAAGTTCTTTAATTTTATTTCTGTTTTCAAAGAAATCTCTGATGGAAGTTTTGACAGCAAATCTCGATTCACAGCAAGAACCCTGATAAGCCAATGGTCCAAATTTAAAAACTTGTTTATGTCGTTTGTTTTGCTAGATTTGTTTTTGGTCACTTCCCCTGTTTCTAAGTACTTGCAAAGTAAAAGCATTGATTATGCTTTAGCTTGGAACTTAGTACAAACACTGCTCCATCAAGTTAAGGACAAAAGGAATGACGCGTATTTTGAAGTATTGTACGCAAAAACAAAAGCCTATGTAAGTGCAGTTAATCTTAAGCTTGTGATGAATCGCAGTGGATACGAAAATATAGTAGCTTCCACCTTACGAATGAATAAATAATAATTCAGAATTATAACGAAATCAACACACTAGCGACACCTAGCGGATTAAGTTTGATTGGGCCATGGAGACTGCAGAGATCTATAATTATTAAATTAATGTCAAGTTTTGATAAATAGAACACAGAGGGATCCAATTATAAACACTTAAGATTGATCAACCAATCAGAGAAGGGGGAGGTTACCTTTTTTCAAGACAAAGAGATGGACTTTGGACTAGACCATTAGTCTGAGATTTATGGGGTAAAAATCATCATCAACCCGAGAGATCAATACGCTTTAAGATAAACACAATCCCACGTTCGGTGCATTTGGTACAATGACCCTAATTGTAAAGGTAAATATTGAGTGCAACAGAGGAATCGACAACCGCAGTTAACGAACAAATAAATCCATATTATGTTGAAAAAATGATGCAATAAAATAGCAAGGAAATATAATGAACGGAAGATTAAAGAAAAGACCTGGAAAACGTGGGAAAAGCTACTGTAGGGATACTCAATTGCATAACGAGAACGTGAAGAACAAAAGGAGGCCAGATTCAGAGGAAAACGTACGTTTGATATTTAAAAGAAAGAAAAACGATGGAAATTAGGAATGTCACTTTTAAATGAAGCAATACGGTCAGGGAAAACGATTTGAAAAGAAAATCTAATGGAAAAAACGGACATTTAAACGGAAGTATTTATTGAACAATATAAGATTTCGACTTAATTTTGCGTTTTCAGACGAGTTTAAATAGATATCGTTATATATTTGAAATAGGATGGTTATCCTAGTTATATTACGTTAGATAAATTCAAAGGAAGGGATCGTTTTACGTCATTTGCTATGAGAAAATACTATAGACGATAGAACAAATTGCTGAGGCAATTGATGTAAAAAAAGGTTGTCGAGCTCACACACGATTTTGTTGTTTAAACAATAAGATTTCCGACATGGTTTTGGGTGATTATGATAGTCTTTATTGCTTTTGAAGCAATAAAAGTTAACATGGAACTTATGCAATATTTGGATAAGATAAAAGAGATTAAATTTAACGAGTTAATATTAATTTATTATTTACGACCAAGTACGTAGAAATCGAAAACATCAACATATGTCAGCGATGATACTTTATGGGGTTTTGGGATGAAACGAGACACAATTTTATACGTTTTTATACGAAGCAATTAACCTGACACATATCCCAGAGTCAAATTGGAATTTTCTTCTATGAAAATTATGAAAAAATAGCAGATTGAATATTTATGACTAGAAGGTGAAGTTTTCTAAGAGAAGATAAGCATTGGAAATTATACAAATGATGGTAAAGAATGAAGTAAAGACAGTTTAAAGACGATTCCGTAAGGAAAACTCATGAAAATTCAGAAGTATTGATGAAAACAGTAAATTTGGCTTGGAATATAACTAATCATATAGTTATGGACAATGACATAAGAATGAAGCAGAGAAATCATAAAAATAACGTCGTATATAAAATATAATTGAAGAAAATAAGAAAATTCAAGTCTACGACATAAGTAGAGACAATACAGCTTAAAATTGAATTGATTCATATAGGAAACATGAAAATGTGGGGAAATTTAGGGAAATGAAAATTGGAAAATGCGTAATGAAGATTTCGACATGAGTTTGTTCGTGTTCTGGTAGCGATAAACCAAATTGAGAATTATATACAGTTTATTGAAGACGTACCTATTATATATTGAGAGAAAAAAGGACACGAAAATCATGATATTTTAGTTAAATTCGTAAGACCAGAAGACAAAGGAACGACGGGGCAAAATTTGACATAATGGTAGGTTCGACTCTGGAACAATTTACGTAAGAGATAGAAGATTTCGAAAATCTAGGGGGCCGGACTTAACACGTTGATACGAAAATGACAGAATTGATATATGAAATCTCGAGTTGTTAGAGTTTAAATTAGAAAATCAATGAACGCGTAATTAAGATGTTCTAATCCTGGAGGTACATATAAAACTTAGGACTTAGAAGAATCGAGATCAGTTTTCGGAGTTAGTTGTCGTGAAGGAGTCGTCGGGGACCAATCGTCGGATTAAAATCGTGGAAGTTACGTGACGTAGTGTCTAATACGGTTATTAGTTGAAAATTTTCTAAGTGTTGTAAAAATTTTGGGACTTAGAAAAATTGGGAGTGGGAATTCTGGGACTTATAAAAAAAAAATTACAGTCAGTGTTAGTGATTAAATCTGTGAAGTGTTGAAAATTAAATAAAGTGTTTTATATAGTTTTACAATAAATTTAACTTGTCATTAAAATAAAAATTTTATATAGTGTAGCGAATTTAAAGAAAATCAACAGTGTTTAAAGAATTTTATAACAGCATTGAATAATAATATATCTATCTATAAATTCAACTTATCATTAAAATAAAAAGTTTATATAGTGTAGCGAATTTAAAGAAAATCAACAGTGTTTAAAGAATTTTATAACAGCAGTGAATAATAATATATTTATTTATAAATTCAACTTGTCATTAAAATAAAAAATTTATAAAGTGTAGCGAATTTAAATAAAATCAACAGTGTTTAAAGAATTTTATAACAGCAGTGAATAATAATATATTTATTTATAAATTCAACTTATCATTAAAATAAAAAGGTTATAATATAGTGTAACGATTTAAAAAAAATTAATAGTGTTTAGAAAATAATTGTCGAACCACATTAATCTAAAAAAAATTAACATCGAATTAATTCGGCTAGATAACGTACGATTGAACGGAACATTTCTATCACAAAGTATTAATCTATTGTTAGATTAAATAATAATAAATCTATTATTTCGTAAATAATCGTGAAGTGGTTATTGCTTAAAAATTATAATTTAAGCAGAATGTTATTCTAATAATGGAATAACTATAATAATAAATCTGGAAGTTAAGATAAATAATAAATACAATAAATGATAAAAATCTATTCGGTATTTAATTGTATAGTACTTTGTTGCTAGATAAAAGTTCGGTGAAAAAAGAGAACACGAAATAAATAATGATAATATTACTCCGGATAATAATTATGAATTAATTTGTTAAACTTAATTTAACAAAGTGTTAGGTTAATCAACGAGTTTTGAAAATAAAATACATTTTGATTAATAAAGATTAGTCGTCAATTAATTCAGTTTAGATTCAACAAAATAGCGGAATAATAAATCGAAAGGATTAATTTAGATTTAGTTAGACAATAGCTGAATTAGTTAGAAAAAAATATATATAAACAAAAATGGTGGTCGTGTAGAACCCGACTGGAATCGACATGTAGGGGTGAGTTTTTCATAAGTATAAATATTTTCAGAATCATGGACGAGGAGAGAACAGCTGATCATCGGTATAAAAATTTATATTATTACGACAAAATATTACTTGATTCAAATCTGTGCTATATATGTATATTAAAAATAATGTATAAAAATATGTATTTCGAATTATACTTGTATGTATGTATATGTATTTCTATATATTATATTCCGTAAATAAAATATCTCAGAGAGATATTGCACAATTATGATTAAATGTTTATTACATATATATCTTTTATATTGATATGTTATCCATATATGGGTAATTAAATATATATATTTACATTCCCAGAAAAAAGAGGTTAATTAAACAAAACATCTTTTATATTGAAATTGAGTGATATCTATCTCAGATACCTACCTTTTAAATATATCTACACTTGAATAATTTCCGTGTTCCTATAGAGTCATATATCTTATATTTAATTTATTAAAAATATGTAGTTTATGTAAATTTATTCTATGCGAAATTATCTCTTATAAGTAATATATGTATATGTGTATTTAGAATATAAACCACATTTATTTACGTATAAAGCCTATATAAATATAGTTATATATATATACTGAATAATAAATTAGCAGACGGGGCTTCGATCAGATATAAAGTGAAACCAATACAATGAAATAAAGAAATTTAATTAGGACAAATTGTTTTGGAATGCATAGTGTAAACAAAAACACGTGTCATTTCATGTACTTATTCGAGAGTATGTTATTGGGTTAGTGGGTCACGAAGTCAGTGACGGTTTTGTTTATAAATTTAAAGGTAAAATAAACAATTGACATTCTTTAATTGCTTCGGGCTAACATTACTACGATATTAAAATACAAAGGGATTAAAAAACCAATTTATATAAAATGAAATTAGTATTTATTTTACAAAAAAAAAAAGTATAAATCATCTATTTGAAACATTTGGAAAGTTCACGGGATAGCAACGAAATATGATTTGAAAAAGTAACAAGAAGATTAAATTACAGTTTATATTTACATTTGACATTTGAAAAATAACGGGATAGTAGTATAAAAATGAATTGAGGAATTACATGAAAACATTTGAAGTTATGGGAATAAAAAAACCTCACACGTATCAATCATTTACATGAGACTTTTGAAAAATCACGGGATAATAAAAGTCTATATCAAAGAGTTGAATCTGGGGAGGGGGAAAATCTAGAATAACAGTTCAACAAAACAAATCAAGAAACCAATAGAGATGGCAATCTCTTAAATAAAATTGTCAACCAAACAAATCAAGAAATCAATAGAGATGGCAATCTCTTAAATAAAATTGTCAACCAAACAAACAAAAGCCTGGAGTTATTAGCTCTCCATTAATAAAACTAATAAATATTCTTAGTTTATTCTTATATATTGATATTTCCTACTCTTAATATGTATATATTCGGTCATCGGCTAAGGTTTTGTGCAGAATTCCTTTTCACGAAATCCGAGCTTGGAATGCGAGGCTAGCTAGCTTCACATTGCGAGTTATAATCCTTCCCAAACGTATGTATACATATATATCTTCTTATGTACTGTGCATTGGATGATGTGGACTCGCTTACAGCTAGCGCTTTAGTCTCGACAGGGGCACTTTCACATCGTCTCTTGCATGCGAGAAATTAGGATTCACGACCCGAACTCTTGCAAAAACCGTGAGTATATGATTGTGTATAGAACGAAACCGGTTCGCTCTAAGTAAATAGTAGACTTCGGAGGAGTTGGAATTTGGAGATTTCGGGGCTTAGAGAAAGACCTGAGTAACGTACACGACGACATGGAAGATTGACAGAACAAGGTATAACGGCCCTCTGGAAAATCGCGTCGGCTGACTGTGCGAAGTTCTAGTTGATCTTTGACCACCCTGTTTATCTGCAGGAGGAATGGAGCCAAATTATGCAAGCAAAAGAGCATTTCTGAGTTCGTTCTAAAAGACAATCAATAAATAACAATAATCTACTAAAACAATGTCATATGTACGTTATAGCATCAGGACCAAAATAGGGGAGAGCCAAGCAGTAAATAAATCTTGAGTAACAAAAGACTTCACTAACAAGTAACCATTTGAGTCATTCTTAATTATACAAACAATTGAACAGGTAAATGTCATTAATTACAGGTATATTACGAATTCATTAGAGGTAGGAAGTCGAAATAGTGTTTAGGGAAAGTTTAGTTCATAAAGAAAATAAAATAAAATTTAGAATTGCAAGAAATAGACCAATCAAATTCGATGCTCAACGCTCCTTTCAGAATCAAAGGGTACCACAAAACCAAAGTAATTAAGTTCCCACACCATAAATCAAAAAAATAACACAACGTTTGGTGGAATTTATTTACAACATAAATACGAAAATTTACGTTCAAGGTCGTAGATAACGTATTAATTAATTAAGTACTTATATCTATAAAGATATGTAGTACAAGGGAGTTTTAAATAGCTTCCTGTAGTAATCAAAGAAAATAAGGGTCACATTTTCATGAAGGCTTGTGTGTCATACATATAAAGCCTTTGAGAAAATTAAATATCGATCAGAGCCAAAAGAAAAGTTCAAGAAAACTTGAAAGGATGAAAGAATTCAAAAATAGTAAATATTAAAAAAAAAAAAAAAGAATTCAAAAGAAGAGACGAGAGAAAACGAGGATATCACAAGCTAGACGAAAATAACATTGACGTCGAGTTAGAATTGGACTTTAAGAGAAAAAGAACGTCAAAGAAAAATTAATGCCCGGTGAAAAATCAAAAGATGAAACTGACTCTATTTCAACAGTTCAACATTACAAAATTGTATATTTTGATATTTTAGACTGTGCGAGGATGAGTATTGAAGAAATATTTTGCACAAACAAAGACGTTTTAAGAGATTGCTCTTGGTTGGACCCCAAAAAGTTTGGATTTATCTTGAAACTCCAAACATTTCCCACAGAAGCTCTGCACAGTGATTCTGAACTGTGTAAAATTAAAGGAAGTCGGCTGTTGATAGAGCTGCGATAGTTTGCACAATACAGCAACTTCATAGCGGCAGAGTCCACTGAGAACTACGGAGACAGATGCAGTGACAAAGAAGACGATTTGGACACAACGGCAGCGGAAACAAATGCTGACATTTACTGCTCTGAAAATAGACAATTTTTCCAGTGTTTGACATGTGTTTTTTCTGTTCTGTTTGAACTTACTCAATCGGAGTGTTTACCAACCTGTATATTGTATATAAATTTGTTCATACCATAGTTCACATTTGTTCATATTGTATATAAATACAAGTCACATGTGAACGAGTTTTTTCTAAACTTAAAATCGTCAAAAATCGACTTCGGTCTTCCTTAGGCCAAGACCTTATATGTCCAGTCTGCTTTTTATTAATGTTGAGAGGGATTTATTTTATAATTTGGACAAAAGTTAAATAACAGATGAAGTAGCTTTACAAAGAAACTGTTACTTTAGGGCTAGGGGAGCAAAATGTCGAATCATTTCAGTTAAGTTAAGCCCCTTCTATTCTAGTATACAACATTGTAAACTGTTAAACACACAGAATTTTGTTTAAATGTTAGTATTATTTTTCTAATCCCTAAAATCCGTTTGTCATTATTTTTACTACACAAATAATTTTGACATAATTCATTAATGCTTTGGTGTGAATAAAATCCTGCCCTTTATTTTGAACTCCGTTATAATTATTGGCAGTTCTACAGCATGTGTTTAGTAGTGTTGTGGTATCCTAAAAATACTGTGAATTTCTTATTTCAATAAATAATAAAGTCAACAAAAGTCGAAAATCATAATATTCGTATAAAAACCTATCTGAATTTCTTCTTCTTTAAAGGTGTCCAGCACCAAACAAAAAAACATTTGCAAAAGCTCCAAGAGGATATTTTCTCAACTGCTTTATTAACCAGTGACATATTTAGCTATCTTTCTTTGTAACTCTCTTTCTAAATATAATTATGAAATACTAGCTTTTGCCCCCGGCTTCGCTCGCATGGTATTAGGGGCGTTGCCACTCCGCCTCCTCCACCTTCCCTCTCGTCACTCCACTCTCCCCATACCCCCCTCCCCCCATACCCCACCCTCCGTCCTTTCTTCCCTCCCCCTCTTCCTCCCCCAAATCTCTCCACCCTCCTCCCCCTCCACTTACCTCCCCCTCCAACCCTTCCCCCTCCCCCTCCTTCTACCCCATCCCACCACACCCTCCCTCCTCCCTCTCCCACCACCCCCCCCCTCCCCCACCCCCCTTCCACCTCTCACATTCCGCACATTCACTCCCGGTACATTCAGTTTTCAAACTGCTCGCTTGCCACCTATTACAATTTTTTATACAAATTTCGTAATGCCAGAGCTCAACAGTAGTTTTATACAAAATAACGAACAAAAAAAAGAATTATCCAATTTGGTGCAGTCGTTCGGAAGTTATGCGCATACATACATTTCGGCGATTCATTTTTAGAGATTATATTAAATACAACGCCAACAAAGCATTCTTTTTAGGGTGAACTGCCTAATTAAAAAAAAAACATCGTTTGCAAGGCAACAATTTTTTGCTTTTCATCTGACGTTCGCAATAACTCGATTTTGTTAGGGACAAAAAACGTATGATAAATAATTTCATAACGCCACAGCTTATTCATAACACCAGAGCTTACCAATATATATAGCCTATATTACTCGCAAATAATGTAGCTTTCTATTAGTGAAAGAATTTTTTTAATTCCATTCAGTATTTATTGCGTGAAAGAGTAACAAACATCCATACAAACTTTCGCCTTTATAATATTAGTAGGATTCTTCAATTAACTGTATCAAGTTTCAGTTTCAGTTTCAGTTTCAGTGCCGGCAACCCGGGCGTTTATTTAGTTTCATGGTTATTTACATTGTTTTCTTTTCTTTTACCCGCCTCACTAGACAAAGTCTGTTCCGAGGCGGGTAAATCACATCTATGTTTGTTCCAAAAGAAATGTGTGTGTTTAAACAAATATATATATGTATGTGGAAAGATAAAAAAGATAAATTATATGTTGGTATATTAAATATTTACATACATACTTTGTTTTTTTTTGTTTTTTTTTTGTTTTTTTTTTCTTTTTTTAAATTTTTTTTTATTAGTTACATTTCCATGAGAAGATTGCATATGTTATATAGATAAAAGTAAATTAAAATTTTGTGACAGTTGAATATAGCGGTTACATAATAATTAATATTGCAAAATTGCAGTTTCTCGTGTTTGTTTTATTTGAATATTATATAATTTCGTGAGAACTTGTATGAAATGTTATTTATTTAGAATATTTTGAATGTCTTTTCTTTCCTTTTCATTCAACCATTATTATAAATCTTTTGAACAGCCAATTCAAATTATTTGGGGTGACGTAAGTTTTTGTTTGTGTTAGGAAGGTATTGAAAATGTGTGGTGCTAGGTAAGATTCGTGTTTTTTTGCAAAAGTTGATTTGATATGGGGAACTTTAAAGTGCTTATTAATTTTTGCTCTTGTGTTTTGCGAGTGAGGTATGTGGAGATGTGAAGTTTTGATACAGTTTTTGTGAATGATCTTCCTTATGAATAGTTTATTTACGTCTAGTAATTTGTTTTTTATCATTAGCTGTTCCGTCGGATGTTGGTAAGGTTTTTTAAACATAATTCTAATTATTGTTTTGTGATTTATTTTAAGAGAATTGTATCTGCTGCTCCTCCCCAAACTGAAATTCCATACGTTAAAATACTTTGACAGAGTGCGAAATATATATTTTTTAGTTGATTTAATGACATGATGTTTCGTATTGTTTTGAAGATGTATGATAATTTTCGTATTTTTTTTGATAATATATTAATATGGAGATCCCATTTTAGTTTATGGTCAACAGTTAAACCTAGATATTTAATATTGTCTGCATAAACAATTTTGTCACAAGTACAGCATGTGTTATTTGACGAAATATTGGTGCAGGGGTTAAGATGTAGTTGTGGTTGGCTGTGTGGTTGACCAGCCTTTGTTTTGCTAAAAGTTAAATATTTGGTTTTTGAAATGTAGATTATTTTGTAGCCATTTATTTACTACAGTCATCCCTGTTTCTGTGTTTTTGAATACCTTTTCCCATGATTGTGCCTTGAACAAAATTGCAGTGTCGTCTGCATAACTGATTACTTTGTACTCAATTTTTCGAATAGTATGGGACCCAAGACGCTGCCTTGCGGTACTCCATACCTGATATCTGCTTTGTCACTGCTGTATTTATTTATTTTTACTATTTGTTGTCTCTTTTCAATGTAGCTGACAAACCATTTTAGCGCTTGACCAGTTATACCGATATTTTTGAGTTTTTGTTGTGTAGTAAGTTATGCGAAATAGTGTCGAAAGCTTTTGCTAGGTCTACCTTTGATCCGCCATCTATGCTTTTCACTATGTAGTTGGTTAATTCTGATAAAGCATCTTCTGTACCCATTTTGGCACGAAATCCAAATTGGCGGCTTGAGAGCAGGTTGTGTTTTTCAAGGTACGCAAGTAATCTTTTTTTCATGGCTTTTTCTAGAAGTTTAGATAGTGAGTTTAGCAGAGTGATTGGTCTGTAATTTAATATCAGAGTTTTGTCTCCCGATTTATGTATTGGAGTAATACATCCTATTTTTAAATGATCAGGGACAATTCCGAGCCTAAAACTTTGGTTGAAAATGTGTTGAAGCGGTTTAAGTATGTATTCTCGTAGATTTATCAGTATTTGATTGGAAATGTTATCCGGTCCCATCGCGCAATTTGGTTTGAGAGATTTAATAAGATCCGAGATTTCCTTTGTATTTACTTGATAAGCATTGAACGAGTGATTTGGTCGTATGGAAGAGCAAAGTTTGTATAAAGAGTCTTCTGATGTACAGTTTTTTTGAAGATTTTTTTCCGCTAGGGTAGAGCCAACTTTTGCGAATTCTGTGTTAATAAAATTAGCTATTTTATTAGGTTCATTTTATTTTTATTTATTTATTTTATTTATTTATGCATCTATACAATAAAGTTAATTTTTTTTTTGGCCTTGCCTGTCTCACTAGGAAATCCTGTGTCGAGACAGACTAGTTTACAAATATTTTTTATAAATATTAAATAAAATACATTTTTCAATTAAGTAAAAATATTTGACAAAAAATTTCAGGTTGGTAGTAGTGGTAACAATAATGGGATAGGAGGATTATATTTGGGTGAGGTGACTAATTATTGCACGACCTTTTTCGATGATCCATTTTTTTATCAGAATTTTGTATTTGTTAATATTATTCGATTGTCTTGTTTTGTCAGGTAGGTTATTGTATATTTTAGACGCAATGTATTTGAAATTTCTTTGACCAAATGTTGTGTTTGTTTTAGGTGTTTGTATGAGTTCTTTGGTTTTGTGCCGCGTGTTTACAATATTTTGGGTATTTTCATAAAATGTATTTGTTTTATTTTTAAACAGATGAGTTAAGATTGTTTTTGTGTAAATTTGTCGAATATCTAATACATGGAATTTGTTGAATATATCTACAGTACTACTTGTTATTATGGGAACTTTAAGAATAACTTTCATAATTAATTTTTGTGCCTTCGATAATGAATCTATAGCGGATAGTGTTGCACCTCCCCATGCGATTATTCCATATTCAATGATTGATTGACAAAGGGAGTAATAAACAATTTTCATAGATTTGGAATCTAGTATGTTTCTAATGTTTTTGAAGAAATAAATATGTTTTCTAAGTTTATTCGTGATGAGTAGGCAATGTGTATTCCACTTAATGTAAGACCAAGGTATTTGATATGGTCCGTTCGATCTAGGCAAGGACATTAACAGAATGTATCATGATTACAAGAACATTCATGTACTTTTATTTCAACATCTTGATTAGGTTGGCCAACGATATTAATACTAAAAGTAATGTATTTTGTTTTGGTAGTATTTAGTGCAAGAGAATTAATATCTAGCCATTTTTTAACAGAGTTAATTGATGTCTCAGCCATTTTGTATGCGTCTAACCAAGTGTCGGATTGAATTAGTAGCACAGTATCGTCAGCAAAACTTACAATTTTTCCATCTATCGTTAGGTTACAAAGATCGTTTATGTATATGAGAAACAAAGTAGGGCCTAATACGCTTCCTTGGGGAACTCCGTAGGTTATAGGGAGGGGTTGGCTGAATTTGTTTTCGATTTTGACACTTTGAGTTCGATTAGTTAAGTAACTTTGAAGAAATTCTAGATCTTTCCCTCTTATACCAATTGTGTTTAGTTTATTAACAAGGATGTCAAAGGAGATAGTATCAAAAGCTTTTGAGAGGTCTAGGAAGATAGAAATGCATTTTTTACCCTTATCTAAATTTGAAACAAGAAAGTCTGTAACAGCAATAATAGCATCGGCAGTGCTCTTTTATTTGACCGAAAGCCAAATTGATTTTCGGAGAGTAGTTGCTTGCTTTCCAAAAATGTTTTCAGTTGTTTGTTAATTATTTTTTCAACTACTTTCGAGAGTGAGTTAAGTATTGTTATGGGCCTATAATTGTTAATGTCCACTTTTAGACCACTTTTGTATATGGGTATGACGAGCCCTTGCTTTAATTGTTTAGGAAAAATTCCCTGTGATATGCTGAGGTTAATTATGTAAGTGAGAGGTTCCAATTGTTCATGAACAAGTGTCTTGAGTAAATTTACGGTGATGCCATCCATACCGGCGGACTTTGTGTCTTTTAATGAGTTAATTGTATTCTTAATATCGTCATGTGTAACCGTTTGAAATTTAAATTGTTCAGAATGGGATATATGTGGTTTTTCCTGTAATTTTGTATTAGAATTCGGGGAGGAAATTTTGTTTGCTAATTTTTTCCCGACATTAGTGAAAAAATCATTGGCATGGTTTAGATTTTTTTCCGGATTCTTTGAGAAGTCGACAGTCAGTCCATCAATATTGAGTTGTTTTAGGTCAGTGTTTAAGTTAGGCTTAGTATGAGTAGCTTCGCGTAAAATGTTCCACATTTCTTTTGGATTACCTTTGCTTTCTTCTATTTTATGTCTGTAATATAATTCCTTAGCATTTCTGATGACTTTTGTACATATGTTTCTATATCTTTTGTAAAAGTTGTTAAGTATAGTGTCAGAAGGATTCAACGAAGTTTTTTTATGGAGTAAGTTTCTTTTTCTTATACAATTTATAATGGTGTGATTTATCCAGGGAGTTAGAGGTTTAAATTTGTGAGGGATTGTTTTTACTATAGAATTAGTGTTGTTATTTATTTCAGTTTGTAGTTTGTCTATGAAGTAAGACCATGCATCTTCAGCGTTGGGTATGTGTAGTAAGTTGTGCCAATAATTACAGGAAAAAGATTTTTTTAGATTCTCATAATCAACTCGTTTTATGCAATAACTGTGTTTCATTTTTGTATTTTTTGACGGTGTGTTTAATGAAATCATAGTTGCATAGTGGTCAGTAATAGTAGATTCAAAAACAAGTGTTTTATATGGATTATTCGTTTTTATCATAATGTGGTCAACACAAGAGCTGGATTCTTTGGTGACCCTAGTTGGGTGATTTATTGTAGATATCAATCCATGGTAACTAAGTAGGTTTAAGTAATCTTGGCATTGTGGGTATGAATTATTTGGTAAAGTGTTAATATTAATGTCTCCGACTAAAATTAAGTGTTTTTTATGCGCAAGTTGTGATAATTTTTCATTTAGGCTTTGTATGAATGGGGTTATATTGTGGTAGGAGGGAGATCTATACATTGCTAGTATGCACGTGTCACCGTACGATATTTGTAGACAATTTGCACCCGGGATTAATATTTCCAAAGTCTGAACATTCAGTACATTATTCACATATATAATAATGCCGTCATTCTGATTGTGATGGGTTTTTGTGGAGAAGTGAGTGTAATCGGGAAGGTGTTTTGGTACATATAGTTCATTAATCCAACATTCTGATAGAATAATTATATCAAATTTAACCTTTAGATTATTCAGTAAAGTGAGTATTTCTTCCCAATTTTTATTTATGGATCGAACATTATGGTGAAAAATTTTTAGGTTCGTGTAGTCTTTCATTAGTAAATTACAAAACTTTATATCTGAAGATACATAATTATTAATTTTATCAGAAAATACTGTTTCATTATCAAAAATCAGTCTAGCCATTTTTAAGAACAATTTACAATGTTGTTTGTTAAGACTTTGTCTCCGTTTATTAATAGTTCTTTGATATGTGAATCTTTCTTCGGAGTGGAATAAGTAATATTTCTTACAATTTCCCAAATTTTTTTTGGATCATTTTTTGCGATTTTTATTTCTTTTTTGTAATATTTGTATTTGGCTTGTTTAATTAACTTATTACACAGGTTTCTATACAGTAAGTAATCTTGCTTTAGTTTGTTATCATTCGGGTTTTTGTGGACTCGCATATGCATTGCATCTCTTTTGTGAATACTGTTGACTATTCCTTTCGTGATCCATGGTGTTATTTTTTTTTCTTTATGTGTGTAGTTCTTTTGTGGATTTTTTGTGGTGTGTTTGGTTATGTAGGTTTCAACCGTATTTATAAATGTGTTCAGCGCTGTGTTCGGGTCTATTTCATTTAGTACATTAGTCCAAGGTTCATCGTGAATATCCGATTTTAGGGACTTGTTTATTTTGTCTTTCATGTTGTCATTTTTTTTTACTTTGTTCTTTGTTAAGAAGTATGTTTAATGTAGTTGTGAAATGGTCAGTGACAGTTGAGCGAATGATGGATGAAAAAGTTTTTTTTCTAGTTTTAGCAAATATGTGATCGATGCAGGATTCGGAGTGTGATGTAGTTCTTGTTGGCGAGTTTATTGTAGATTTAAGTCCGTAGTGAGTAAAAACATTTAAGAATTCCGTAGTTTTTGGTTGGCAGTTTAATATGTTAATGTTCATGTCACCAGCAATAATTATTTGTTGAGTTTTTTTATGTTTTTCAAGAAGTTTATTTAATGAATTTAAGAAAGGGGCGAGATTGTTGTAGCATGGTGGTCTGTATATAGCGAATATAGAAAGACATGGGCCAAGTGATATTTGAATGCAGTTTGCTTCAGTTATGTTAATTTCTGATATGGAAGATTTTATTGAATCTTTGACAAAGATTACTATACCATCATTTTGATTTTGGTGTCTTGTGGTCTGGAATGTGGTATAGTCATTTAAGTTTAAGTTGGTGTGAGAATCACCTAACCAGCATTCACTTAAGATAATGATATCGAAACTTATATCTATTTCATTTAGTAGGACACAGAAACTATCAAAGTTCTTTTGAATACTTCTTATGTTTTGACATATTATGCTTAAACTGTGTTTTCCTGAGACAAGGATTTTGTATTCTTTTGCTTGGTTAAAAGTGTATTCTGTGTTATTTATTGTTTCTAAGTCAAAATTCAGTGCAGAAACCATTTATTACAGGATGAAAATAGAAGTTTTGGATGGAAAGCCATACATGATAACGTACATAAGATTTGGGAATGTTTAGGGTTATTATTAAGTACGAAGTAATATAAGGATACAGTTTGGCGCCTGTTTCAGGAACAGTTTATGGTTGGTTTTCCTCTAGTTGTTCTTCAATGAGGTTGGTGGTATTTTCTGAGTTTAATTGAGTTGCTTGCGAGTTAAATTCGCGAAGGCGAATATATACTCGCCTTGTTGTACTCCATAAGTAGGAGAAAAGGTAGTTTCTTGCAAATAGTTTGTAGAGATATAGTCTTCTTGTAGTGTGGGTGGCTAGATGTTCATTTATGTGTATAGGTTCATGTCGTCTTTCGTATCCTGTTTTGTTAATGTTCCTTCTCTCTTTATTTTTCTCTGTTTTTTTATTGCAATTTTTATCTGTTTCCAAAAACTCATCTCGACCATTTGTATTTTTAAATTTGATTATAATCAGTTTTGGAGTTGCATTTCGGTTACGGTTAATTACCGTTAAAAAATTGGTTTTTATTTTTGTAGAAGCCATAATAAACATATTGAGTAAATAGTGTACTAATTTTTTTTTTTTTTTCTTTTTAAATCATCTTTGTAGGTAAATCGTTTAGGTGTCTTATTTCAACCACCTTTGAGTCATTTGTTTTCCTTACCAAAATTTTTCCCGATTTTACCCATACATACTTAAATTCTTTTTCTTGTGCCCTTTTTCTGACATTCCAGTGTAGATTTTTATAATAATGTGTTAGTGCTGCATTGAGGTAAACGAATTGGGCTCCTTCCCCGTTAAATTTTTTTATCGGATCACTATATTTAGCAGCTAACATGGTGTTTGCTTTTGTGATGTCTGCGAAATTAATCGTGATTTTTTTTTGATCATTTAATTCGTTGGTTATGATTTTGTAGGTATCCTCTGGTGCCATTTTGACGCCCGCGAGCTCCGCGATCCGCGTCACAGTATGGACTGGGGATAAGTTGTCTTGAAATTTTATACCGTTTATTTCTATACTGTTCAATTGATTGTTCCAGATCTGCCAGGTGAACTTCTACTGCAGCCAATCTTTTTTCTTTTTCGGCTAGTTCTTCCTTGAGTTTATTTACTTGATTTGGTGTATCCATGATTTTTGACAGTTTGTGTATTATGTCATCGTATTTTTCGTTAACGAAGTTAGTAAAGCTTTTTATTTCTTGTAGCTCTGATGCAATTTTGTTGAGCATAACTTCCTTCATTTCTTCAAATTTGGAATTGATAAATTCCAAGATGGAGTCGCTGTCAATGTTAATCATCGACTGATGAGCCTCCGACGCAGAGTCCATTGTGCCAGGCGCGTTTGTTAGTGGTGATGATGTTGTCAGTACTTTCTTCACATTCGAGAACTTGCTGCGAGATTTGGACATTTTCTTGATGTTATATTTAATTATTTAATTCGTAGGAAAATTTCAATTTTTTGTTCATAAATGCCCCTTATTAAAATAATTAAAATTTGAAATATATCATTTAGTTGTTTAGTCTATGACAAAAACGGCACTTGTTTTTCACAAATTCAAAATCCATAAATTGTCTTTGGTTAACAATGACTTGTAATTTGGCATATATATTTATTTTAACAAAATGTGTAGTTATTTTACACTGCCACTACCGGATAAACTGTCACTTTTTTTTACGTAACACTGTTTTTTTGGTTTTTATTGGATTACTGTGTTGATTTGCTTAATTGTCACTTATTTTGGTATAAAGTTTGGAGCTGTCAGAATCAGCTGTTGTTTGTTTACGGTTATCCATAGATATATAAGTGAATCTAGTGATATATAAGTGAATCTAGTCTATTTTAAAATCTATGAACTTTTCATTGAACTCCCCTACAAATTCGTTTTCTTGTGTAAAAATAATTTTCTTTTAATTTTAGTCCTTCGAAATGACTTTTATTAAACTCATTGGGAATAATGTATTATAAATATTATTTTATGATTTTGTAACATTACTATCACTAAGTAAAAAATTTAAAATAGTGAAAATGACGCTAGTACCTCGCAGCATCTTCCTTTGAAATACCGGTAGAACAAGGAAAGCATTCCCACCTGACGCCTGTTCTCTAAAGATTGCAATCAGTTTGTTAAGATGGGAGAATCTATCAGACGGATCGCCTGTTTCTGCTCAGTGCAACAGATATCGCTCTTCTTTGTCTTTCCATATCCTGGATGTCTTTCAGGTTGTCTGTGATGATATACGTCCCAGTCCCAGGTGTTATCACCTTCGTAACCTTCACTGGCTCAAGTGCCCTGAAAGAATCCAGTACAAATTGTGCTGGGTGGTGTTTAAATCAATCAACGAAATGGCCCCACCTTACATCTCTGAATTATGCGTCCCGGAAAATACCGGTCCGAGGCAATTAACCCTTAGATCGGCAACTTCATCTGCTATAGGCAGACTAATAGAACCCAAACGAAAGCCAAATACTAAGTTCGGAGATCGTGCTTTCGGAGTATCTGGGCCTAAGGCTTGGAATAGACTCCCTCCGGAATTAAGATGCATAAAAAGCCCAACAGAGTTTAGGTCCAAACTGAAAACCTACCTTTTCGGGCTCTCATACCCTTAACTTAATTTAAATATACCTATCTGAATATCATACTTGTTTTGCCTATGATGTCTTAATCACACTTTTCTTACTGAATTAAAATTACTCGAATCCTTACACATCAATCTATCTCTCGGAAGATCAAATCCTTGTACTACTGCACCGCCCACCATTAAATGTTGCTTTTACTTTCCAAAATACACTCATTAAAGAATATATTACATATTAATATTAAAATATTTTCAGAATTAAACAACATATGTTCACAATTATGTCCTCTGCGTGCGAACTCTATCTAAATTTCTTTAAATAGACAATAAACAGTGTTAATTTCAAGCGACCTCCCAGGCAAGTATGGTCCTGTATTAATTCATTTTTAGGCAGCATCGCGTTCATTGGTCAAAATATTGTACATATATTTTCGTATCGGTGATCAATGAACCGGTGTATGCAATTTTTAGCCATAAGTTGTTTTTAATTGTTTGTCTAGCTTGTAGTCTTTCTAGATTTTAGGCATGTATGGTAAGTTTGTACAGCGCCCTTGAGGTGATTTTTCACAAAAACGGCGCTATATAAATCGTCCAAATATTATTATTATTATTAATATACGCTACGACTAACTTCCATTTTCCTCCTGTCTGGCCATACTGAGAGTGTTTGCATGAGTTCATTTTTATATTATTTGAAAACCATAATGTTTGGATTTGAACGTACATATTTACGAACAGCTGATCCAACTGTTCATACTGAGCCAATGGTATTAAGGCACCCCCATTTGGGGTATGTTGTGTCATGAAGGGATCGGGAGAGGGAGGGGTAATAATTGATAAAGAAATGTAGTTTTCACATAATGCATGTTTTTATTTATTGTAAATGATATAAATAATATTGCTTATAATCATAAATTTTAACAACGCCCAATCTCTAATGACTAAATTTTATGTGGGTAAAATAATTAGATTAAACATAGTACAGAAGTACAATACCTAAAGCAGTTTGAGGACTGGTCAAAGGATGACTTCCAATGATAATATTTGTAAGTTTAAAGGTAAAACAGTTTGGTATCTGCTGAAATATAACTTCAGAATCCTTGCATTTCCTACTTCAGGCTACTTACTATTTTTGACAGGATTGATCGGATACATAACACAAACAAATTTTTCAGACATGCAAAATGTAAACTGGTTGAGTTTTTTTTAATTGATACATTAGTATTAAAACAATATATTTTTTGGTAATTGTTTTATTTTTATTTTTTTATTAATTCTAGACTTACAATTTGTGATGTCCTACGCCTGTCTCACCAGGAAAACCTGTGTTGAGAGCAGGTGCTTTAAAACATGATCAGTTTATAAAAATATAGTCACCTTAAAGCAATAGTGGGATATCTTCGAAAAACACACTTCTGAGATAAGTATGCAGTTCGATGAAAAAAGTTTTAACTTTACATGATGCATTTCTGGGATATTTTGTAAAAAAGAATGTCTGTGTTACAAGTAAAATCTCAGTATTGAAATTTTTGGTCACTCGGAGCAACACTGAGATATTGATGTTGTCCCACTGTTGCTTTCAAAAGGTCGTTGAAAAAAGTGTTGAAATACTGAGATAAATTAATTGTCTCACTGTAGCTCTATGGTTTTCGTCAAGTTTGGCGATCTTATCATAATTTCGCACGCATTTACTGTCAACTATCATTCATTTGCTGTTGCATGTCACTGTTGGAAGTTTGTTTGGTTTTTTTTTAATGTTTCATCATGCATTCGGAGGAAGGTTACTTTGTGAGCTCGGCCTAAACAAAGGTGAACATGTCGCATCAGGTAAATTTCTTAATTTTATTACTAAAATTGTGATGTTATTTACGTTTCTATGTGAATTCAAATACTTGTGTTTTGTTTATAATGAGTGCTCATTCTCTAATATAGTTAATAGCTTAGTGGTCTTACTAATTTCGATTTAACTTTACGGTGAAACCAAAGAGAATCATCAGGCATCTCCGATCAACGAGATGGAAGTTGCAGAAAAAATGCTGATTTGGAATATTACAAAACACATTGTTGATACTCTGTTGAATGAGAAACATTTTTTTTTTTTATTGTTTGAAACATTTTTAGTGTGACAATTTTACAACATAATATAATCTAATATTTCAATCAGTCTCCTAATAAAGCAGATGCACTTAGGAGAGGACAACAATATAATTTACATCCAATTAAATTTAGAATATTATTACAAAAACTATTAGTAATTTTAGAAGAAAATACATGTAATATAATCATTACTAATTACATTTTCAGGTTACAATCGGATTCAACTCAAATCATTAAATACTAGCATGCAACATTGATCAGAAACTGTATAAACATATATATGTATATAATATATAACCTTTACATATACGAAACTAAAAAAACATGAAAGGGTATCTACATATAGCTTAAGAGATAATTCATTGCATTCTATCACTCCAAATACGTGTACACATAATACCATCGTCGTTGCTAGTGCAATTAAGTTAAATACATTTTAATACTTTTAATTAAAATTTACGCATATTATTCAATAGATTTTATTTTCAGATGATAATATGGAGGAGTTAGTCTCCATTGAATCAGACTGCCGAGGAACTAACAGAGATTATCGGCTCAATTGATTCTATTCTCATTCAATCACTACAATGACACCTATAGGATACAGGTATGAGTATTGTTTTTCCCTTTGTACAATGTTCATTCCAAAACATAAGTGGGTACTTTCCAAAACATAAATACATCTTTTTAGTATCCATAGACATTAGATAAAGGTGAAGATTATAATTTAACAAGGGTCAGTTAAATTGCCGCATAATATAGAGGGGCCAAATTGAGAGATGAAGTGTTTTGTTATTTCCAGGTTAAATCTGTAGCGGTGATAGGCGATAAGGACTGCGGTGATGACTGCTGCATAACGTGTCACCCAAATATTATGATGTTCTTTTCTTCTCTTACAAATAATTAATATTTATGTTCAATTTTTAAATGTTGATATATTTTGACCCTTTTAGATACGTGCGATCAATAAACGATACTTTGAGAGATCGCCACTGGGAAGATTGTTAACTCATTTGAACTATGTTTTTATTTGTGTATTATTTTCATTTTTTATATATCTAATTTTTAAAGTCTGCGAGCCTTGTAGGGCAATGAAACAATCAGTTTTCATTTTAAGCCCTACAAGGCCTCGAGTAAAGCCGAGACTTTGTCTCTCAGAAGTTGTGTATCAAAAATAGAGTCATTTTTGCATACCAAAAACACTTCGAAAATTTCATACATGAAATTTTTATATTTTTTCAATTTTAAAAACCTGCGGGTCTTGTAGGGCAATGAAATATGTAATCAGTTTTCATTCTTAGTCCTAGTAAAACCGAGAATTTGTCTCTAAAATGTTTTTCTCCAAAATTAGAGTCATTTTATTGCATTTAAAAACACTTAGAAAAATCTCGAAGATAAACTTTTTACATTTTTCCCATTTCAAAATTCTAGGGACCCCGTGAGATGATGAGGATAAACATATTTCATTAAATCATCTCATAGGGAACCTAGGAAAAATAATTTTAACATGCTTAATTATCAAACAAATTAATTAAAATCAAATAACTTCAAATATCAAATCATAAATTTAATTGTTTTTCAATTGTTATTAAGAGCTACAAAATTCATAAAAGTTGCTAAATTTAAGCGAGCACTTTAACGAATGAAACAGGCAAAATATAGAATGAGCATTTTTCTGCTCTTTTTATAGGAAAGGTGGCACGGAACAAATCCCCCCCACCACTTTCCTGCGGATCTGTCCGCAACGAAATCAGGCTAACGATTCGCTATAAATCAACAATAATCTATATACCTTTGACTAGTTCATATTAACTTGCTCCGTAGTAAAGTGTATTTTAAAAACTATTAACGCTCAAATTAAAAAGTTACTTGGAGTATTGCGTGTTAGTACTACAAAGTTCTAAAATATTTTTATAACATCTGAGTGATTTAAAGTTCCTTCCTAATTTAATCAGCAAAACTATTACAATACAATTTGCTTTAACGCGGGTAGTACGACAAAAACATTAATTCAAGATGCATTGCCGAGTGTGCTCAGTAACTATACTTACAGGTGAGCTAAAATTCACATGCGCCGCATATAAAGGCACATTTCATTTAGCTTGCGGAGATATTGTCGAAGATACATACCGTAGACTTAATCAAGAACGGCAATCTAGTTTTTTGCAGTGAGCCCACTGCTAATGTATGTAAATCTTTAGAAGAACTATTACCTGTGGACGTTTACCATCCTCCTCTGGACATAGTTATTCCCTTTGTTAACAACACTTATCTCAAAAATATCAAGTCATCTTATAACTTCTCTAAAGCAAATTTTCTGAAAATTTCTGATTGCTTAAATACAACAGACTGGTCCTTTCTGGAAAACACTGATATTAACGATAATGCAAATAAATTTTATGCTATTCTAAATGATGCTATTGCAAATTTTGTGCCTCTTCGACATAATAGAATTTCTCATTTTCCAAACTGGTTTAGTCCCGAATTGATCACTTTAACATATAGTAAGAAAATAGCTCATAAAAATTACAAACGGTCCAGACTCTCGAGTGATTACAGTGAATTTCAATTGTTAAGAAAGGAATGTTGTAAAATCTCAAAACTGTGCTATAAAAATTACATCGACAAAATTGAAAGTGATATTCGTGTAAATATAAAACAGTTTTGGAATTATACTAATTCTCAAAAAAATAATAACTTGGGTATTCCAACTTCCATGAATTTCAATGGAAAAATTGAATGTAATGATGAAAACATTGCAAATCTATTTGCCGATTATTTTAAGTCTGTGTATGAAGAGGATATACCTAGCAATGAAATTCCAAAATTCTCATCGAATCTTAGCCTGGATATATCTGAAATACGCATAGAAATTAATGATATCAAAACCCATGTAAATTTGTTAGATGCTAGAAAAAATGCAGGACCTGATAATATTCCACCGTTGTTCATTAAAGAATGTTTTAACGGCTTAACTGTTCCTCTTTTTCTTATTTTTAACCAGTCACTAGAGACAGGCAGTTTCCCTGATACATGGGAACACAGTTTTCTAACACCTATTTTTTAAAAAAGGGGACAAAACGGATGTAACAAATTATAGGCCAATATGTATCCAATCATTGATTCCCAAGCTTTTTGAAAAAATTGTACTCCATAAAATATCTACAAACATAAAAAAAATTATAACTCCCTACCAACATGGCTTTTGTTCAAATAAATCTACACTAACCAATTTATTAATTTACGAAAACTTCATATCTAAATCTCTAGCAAACAGGTTCCAGGTTGACTCAAAATACACTGACTTTAGCAAGGCCTTTGACAAGGTGTGTCACAAAATATTAATCAATAAATTGGCGACACTTGGAGTTTATGGTAGCTTATTAATTTGGTTTGTTAGTTATTTGTCCAAAAGAAGTCTTAGTGTGAAAATAAATGGCACAGATTCTTACAAATTTATAGCAACAAGTGGAGTGCCGCAAGGCTCCCATTTAGGGCCCATTTTGTTAATTATATTTATAAATGATATTGTTGATATATTTACAAACATAAACGTGCTACTGTTTGCTGATGACATGAAACTATATAAAGAGATTAACCACATTAATGATTGTATTACACTTTAAACTAACTTGACATATCTTTTTGAATGGTGCTCTATCAACAAACTAGCATTAAACATAAATAAATGTCAGTTCATTCATTTTTCCAAAATAAATAATCCTATATTTTTTCAGTATTCATTAAATGGTGAAAATTTAAATTGTGTTATTGAAATCGTCAGTATACTGGTAAAACCAGCTAAATGACAAAACTTGCCGAAATGAGTTAAAAATGCCGTTTTGTTCAGTTTTATGAGCTCTATCGACTGTTAAAACCCACAACATCCTACGATGGTTCGTTTGAAAGTTAGAATTTTCTAAAAACCTCTAACCCTCTTGTTACCCAAAAATGTATTCCGTTGAAAACAATTAAATCCCTTTAGTGGAAACTTTTTTCAAATATCTTCTATGAAAACAATTTATAACACTTTAATTTTTTTTATGGGTTTGTTTCACTTTGCCGAACGAATAATATTATATCACGTAAAACCATTTAAATGACTTTAGCGTTATTTATTTATTCATTACATGCACGTTCACAGGAAATAATTTCAATTAAAAAACCCTAAATTACTATAACCGGTATGATTTGTTAACACGGATAAACGAAATGATTTTTTGTTAACAGTTGAAACCAGTTAAAGTCTTATAAGTGTTTTGAACGGACAATGTTGGTGATTTTAAAATGAAGAGTAATGACAGTTAAAATACGTTAAATGCAAATAAGTGATTTCAACAGACTATTATAGCGAAGTTTAAATAGTTAAGCATTGACTATTGAAATAAGCTAAAGGTCATTATGTGCTTTGATTAGTAGTATTCACGCGAAACTATCTGGGTTTGTGATTTAATACGGAATATCGCTGTGTGTGCATGAATGACGGTTAAGTCCTAAATTTGCCACGTTTACTCAGGTTTCGTACCGTCTTGTTCACTCTTATGGAATATCTATTGTGCGTGAACGAGACATAACGCGTACCAACCGCACCGCGCCGTAAATTAACACACAGCTAAGATGCGGCCGCGGCCATGCGCTCAGTGAGTGTCAGTCCACAGTAGCTTGCGTGTCTGACTTAATTAGTGGGTGCAATTAATTACAATTATGGATAATCTGGAGCACATTCAGCCATTATTAAAACCAAGGCAGGAGCTTATTAAGCGGCGGGGCAACATATTAACAAGGTCAGTGAATTTACTATGTTTTGATTTACTATTAGGTTTCTCTCTAACCAATTTATGTGAAACTGAGTTATTTTTTAAATTTTTCAGCAATAATTGCTGCAATATTATTGTAGCAAGAAATGTTGATATGTAATTAAGTTTATATTATAATATAATATATCGTATATCGATCATTTTTTATCTTTGTCATCTCTATATTTTATCATCACTATTTTTGTTATCTCTTTCTATACCTCTGTTTATATTTTGCTATTTCTAATTTCTGTTAACATCTATATAACATGTATACATAGCGAAAAACAACTATTAAACTGTGCATTCTGTAAACCTTTATAAGTGGACTATTAACATCTACGCTTTTTACAATGCTAATCTAATGACTTTTTTACTCTGTAAATGTTCCAAAACAATAAAAAATAAATAAATAAATTATCCTCTGACGACAAATGAGTTTTCAGCGGCTGTGTTTACATTCACTGTACACAGTCATTAACTTTATTTTGGACACAAATATTAACTTTGAGTGTGAGTGAGGGCAGTCAATAGTTTTTAAATGTACTAATTTTTATTTCCAGGATGCAAATGGCAGCAACTGCAGATGTCTCACGGCAAAGCCATGCCAGTCCATTACACTGCGTAAAATCGGTACAGCATACTTCTGAAGAAGCACCTGCAACTGAAGGAGATGGAGAACCTTCAAGCAATCGTGCAGGTGCAAATTGCCTTCGTTTAAATTGTGGAAATTGCCATGTTTACAGCTTTTTCTTTTCGTAATTAAAATTAAAACAGGGTATTATTTATTTATGCAGCTTAATATTAATTTTCAGATGGAGATCAGACAATTCCAAATCACAGCTATTCATACGACAGTGTCTCTTCAGAACTTAATGACGAACAAAAATTGATTGCTGAAGAACTTGAATCACTCTTTGGAGACGATTTTTCAGATGACGACCCATCCTTCCAACCTCATGACTCCTCCACAATTGCTGATAGTTCTGAAGACAGTATAATTACTTTGGGGGACTTTGGAGTACTACCGGAACGTGAAAAACAACCGCTCATGGATGAAGTTAATATACTGGATAGTCTGAATTAGACGTGGGCAAAATTGAATGATTGAATTAAATGAATAAATTCAATCTTGTAACACACTTGATCTGATTCTCATTTTCAAAAGGAATTAAATCTTTATTCCTTACTCTTGGCCTTGCATCCTACGATTTTTTAACTGCACCATATTTATTTTTATTTGTATTAATTTATTTTACAGTTAAATTATTTCATGTTATATTGAGGTAAGAAAATAATAATGTACTCTTTAAATATTGTAGTGTTTCGTAGGAATTTATTTAAATATTATTCTGCATATTTGTTGCGCGGATAGGTACAAGTATCTACACCTACTACAGGCGGCGCGCCGCGAAATTGTCTATCACGTGTAGTAAGTATCCCGCACCCCGCGCAGTAAATCCACACAACAAAACCCCGTCGGCCATAGAGTCACTAATCCAAGCGACATAACCGCCAACCGAATCAGCCAAGAGCCAAGAGGCAAGGAGTCAAATAATTCTGAGATTCGAGTGTAGCGTGCCGGTCCCACTATTCAGCATAGTCCTACAGGTCTACGCGGACCGTAGCGTTCAATTCTCAACTTCAATCAATGTTTCATTTTTATTCAAGGAATCAAAACATTTGTTTCTTGTTCATTTGTGACGTCGTTGTCCCAATTCCCATGTCCCACGTATCGAGTTGATTCGGCCGACAATTCAATTCCCATATGTTGTATCGAGGCTATGGTCCGCGGAATGCAATTTATTCAAGTCACAGCAAGACAAACAGCACATATTAGTCAGAAGTTCCTAATTTATTCCTTGATATGCCCGCAGAGAATCGGTTCGTCGTTAGTCCTCGCGCGCCAAGCCTCATATTAGGGCGAAACTTCTCACTTCGGACTCTGAACTTCTGCTAATAAAAAGCCGAAAGTTAATCCTATATTTTTCTCCCTCACACGTGCGTAAATTATGCAATGCGTTTAGCAACAAAACGATGTTTATGTATTATTGTTTTTTTTATGATATTGTCTATCTAGCCGATAGCCGTAAACAAAACAAACATCAGTCGCTGTCGTACCGTGATAAAAGATAATCGAGTGATTAGTTCCTTTATTTTTGGAATAAATTGTATGACGCGTGTCGCTCAGACTTTTAATTAGTTTTATATTTGACGCATGGTTTTTACTTCACCATTGAGGTAGGTGCATTTAAAAATATATTTATTTATACTGGGTTTTACAGATGTTCGCACTTACGTGAGAACAATCCAGTTATAAAACTCAGTTATATATTTGAGTGGAGCTTATTCCAGGTGACCGGATCGGATATACGAAAGCGTGATAATAGTATATATATATTTTTTTATGTGAATACCGCACAAGTTCCAACTTCTCCCGTCTGGAGCTAATGAGACTATGGCATCCCCAATTGGGATATTTTGTGAGGCTGAAAGTAGTGGGAAGTTTAGATCACGTAAAGTGAAACAATTTTAAGTTTAATAAATAAAACAAAATTGGTGAAACTGTAGGGTGAACCATAAAAATTGTTTAATTTTAAGATTTAATTGCTAGCCTTTTTAAAAATTTTTTTTTGCAAAATAATAATATTTTTGGTACCTACAATTTTTCAGAACGACAAAATTCACCCTATACGTAGTGAAAACTTCTTTAACACCGTTGTGATTTGAAACGCGATGAAACGAAAAATAAACACATTCATCTAAAGGATGTAATCTGCGATATAATGAGATCGTATCATCAATTTCCTCTTAGTGATTTTTTTTATTTTTTTTATTTTATTTTATTTTATTTATTTTTTTTTTTTTTTATTTTTTTTTTTTGAATTAAAGGAATGAATAAAAGGAATCAATTCAAAAGGCCGGGGGAATCAGACTGAATCGATTCAGTTCTAGGAATGAATCTGCCCATGTCTAGTCTGAATGCTAAACAAATAGTTGGTGATGTTTTAAAAGACCTCCTGGATCGAGTATTAACGGATGTTGGGAAATTAAAGAGGTGGCGTGATGCGGACCCTCGTGAATGGGCTGTGAATAGAGCTAAAATGAGAAGGGCTGAAGGTTTAACATATGTAACACAAAAAAAATTAAGACCTTCTAAGGTGCCCAAGCCAGCTAATTGTGATAAATGCCAGTACAGATGCAACACGAACTTTACTTCGGATGAACGTAATATACTTTGTAGACACTACTGGCAGCTTGACTTCAAAGGCAAGAAAAATTTCTTGTTAACAAATTTGCACATTCAAGAACCAAAGCGCATTCTGGCTATCAGACCCAAAAAACAAAGATCGTATGCAAAAAAATGTTTTTTTCCCAAAGGGAATGACAAGATAGCAGTTTGCCAAAATTTCATGACGAAAACTCTCTGCATATCACCAGACGTTATAAAACTTGCAATCAAGAATAAAAATGCACAGGGGTTTTACACTCAAGATGACAAGAGAGGCCAAAAAGAGCCTCCACATAAAACTAAGGCGGACATCTTTAATCATGTGAAATCACACATTGAATCATTTCCAAGCATGGAGTCTCACTACGTGGGAAAATCGTCACATCGTAAGTATTTGGACAGCTCTCTGTCCATAAGAAAAATGCATGCTTTATACTTGGAGCATTGCAAAGAAACGGATATTACCGAACCTGTTACAGAAATAACATACCGACGAATATTTTCAAAGAATTATAATCTAAGTTTCTTCGTACCAAAGAAGGATCAGTGCCTAATTTGTACAAACTATGCAAAGGCTAGTGATAAAAGCAAATTAGAAGAAAACTACAAAGAACACATGAAAAGAAAAGATATTTGCAATACGGAGAAGGAAAAAGATAAAGAGAGGTCTAACAATGAAAACAACTTCATGTCGCTAACATTCGATCTACAGGCAGTTTTACAAATCCCAAGCGGAAAAGTCGGCCTTCTCTACTATGTAAGAAAATTATGTGTGTATAATCTTACATTATACTGCCCCCAACAATGTGTACTGTTTTCCATGGTCCGAAATAAACGGAAAGCGTGGGAGTTGCGAAATCGGCTCTATCCTGTACTACTACCTCAAAAATTACTTACCGGACAACATTAATGAAATAAGCTTGTTCTCCGACACATGCGGAGGGCAGAATCGAAACCAATATGTAGCAGTAATACTACTTTGGGCCGTTCAACACATTGAGCACATCAACATAATTGAGCAGAAATTTCTAGAATCTGGTCACACATATATGGAAGTAGATTCAATGCATAGTAGCATAGAACATGTTAAGAAAAATTCTTCTGTGTATACTATGCATGATTGGGTTAATATCTTCGAACGAGCTAGATCACAAAAAAAGCGCAAAATTTACCAAAAAATAGTTACCGTCAAGCCATACAAAGTTAAAGAGTTCAAACATGATGAATTCATCGACTTGAAAGACCTCGCTGACAAGGTTATGATAAACAGAACGAAGGATGACCAAGGCAACCAAGTTAGATGGTTAAAAATAAAAAGATTGAGGTATGTGAAAGGAGAAACGGAAAAAATCTTCTTCAAGTATGACATGTCTGACACATTTCATCACATAAATATTGCAGAAATTTTTAAAGCACCTAACAGAAAATTAATTACAAGATCTTCTCTTAATTCACCTGGCCCACAAATAAATAATGTTTCCAAAGTTATTCTCCGAGACTTAAAACAACTCTATGCTGAACCACTGGCGATAAGTCAGGCCAAGAAAAATGACTTACTGAAACTATGTCAAAAGGGAATTATCCCTGAAGAATTACATGGATGGTACAATGGACTCCGCACTAATATCGATCTGAAGGATCGAGTTCCAGAGCCCGCTGATGATGAATGTGAGCTTGAAGATAATGGTACTCAAGAATAATGCATTCTTGCCTTAATTAATGTTACCTTTAAATATCGAAATAGTTTCATTATTTTATTTTTTCTTTGAACGCTTTTTATGATTTAGGTACATAAGTAAAAATGTCATTTTGTATTTTTTTTAACATTTTGTTTTAATCAACAATAAAATTCTCTGAATAATGGTTTAATTCCTCTCCAAATTAAATCCTCTGAAGGTATTTAACGTTTTCTTGAGCATTAAATTCAAAGTACTGGCTTATATTGTGTACTGATAAAACCAGTTAAAATCCCACCATTTTATCTTTAGAAATTTTTTTTTGGGGTTAAACATTTTATTAAGTTGAAATGATTTATGAAAATTATAAGTTAATTAAACTATAAATATAATAGCATTTTACAGAATTGAAAATTTAGAATGCGAACATGACTTTTACACAGTCAAACTTTCAAATTGTTTTTCTCAAAATCGTCATTCATGCACTTAGTGGGTTTTATCAGTACACCGACGAAATTATGGATCTAGGCATTATGTTCGACAGTAAACTCACCTTTGTATGTCATATTAATAATATTATCAATAAATCCCTAAAGACTCTTGGCTTTGTTTTAAGAGTTGCAAAATATTTTAATGATTTAGGCACATTTATTATGTTATATAAAACCCTTGTCAGATGCCAACTTGAATATAACTCTACGTTATGGTCTCCCTTTTTCAATATTCATTCAGACAACATTGAAAAGATACAACGGAAGTTTTTAAGGTTCATAAACTATAAATTGCGTATTCCTATACTAAACATTGATTACAATTACCTCCTGGATAAAATGTCTCTATTGAAACTTTCAGAAAGAAGAATAAGCACAGATTTAATACTGTTACATAAAATACTGCATTACAAAATTGACTGTTCTGAATTACTTCAATTTATCAATATCCATGTTCCCAAAAAATCATGTCGACATTTATTACCCTTTTACTTCAATAACACAAGGACACTAGCTTATCAAAATTCTCCATTTCTGAGACTTCACAGTCTCGGAAATAAATATTCTAATCTAGGTGATATATTTCATCTTAAAACTAATCAGTATAAATGTTGTATATTCTATCACTTTTATTATTCTAGACACAAAAAGATTTACATAATAATATCTGCAATTTTTGTTTATATTTAATGTGAGACTTCTTACCATTTTTACATTTGAACTTTTTATTTTATTATGTGGTTTTATTTATTTATTTAAACGCCATAAATTTGGCTTTTACATTCAAGTGATACATGATACAATGGTTCACAAGAGGATATCAGTATGTTAAAAATAACAGAAATAAAATAGTTAAACAATATTTAAATAATATGCGAGGTTTATAAACTTTTTGTATAACGGTTTTGTTTGGTCATTGTATTACATATTTTCTTTTCTCATTGTATTATATTTTCTTCATTGTTTTTATACTCAACTTATAAACTATAGTGTAAAAGCCCATCAGGGCGTGTAATACATAAATAAATAAACCAAAAAACACAGATAGACCCCTTCAATCCTTGAGTATAGACTTAATCAGCCCTTTCCCCAAAAGTTACGACAATAAGTTACATATTTTAAGCGTTGTCGACGTATTTACTAAATTTGTCTGGTTATTCCCACTGAGAAACCCTACTTCCAAAGCCATAATAAATATGCTAGAAAATAATATTTTCATCCCTTTCTCTGTACCGAGAACGGTTATAATGGACAATGGCCGACAATTTATCAGTAAAGAATTTTGAGGAGTTGCTTGCTAAATACGGTGTCCCGATTCATACTATAATACCTATTACACGCCCATGAACAACGTAGTCGAACAGTATAACCAAACCATCGGAACCTCACTTGCAATATTAGTAAATAACGATCATCGCAACTGGAGTAAATACCTACCTATCATTCAATCCGCACTAAACAGTTACGTAAACCTGGCAACAGGATTCTCACCCTTCTTCTTATACACGGTTTCGAACCCATATCACATGGTTCGGATTACTCCCACTCGTTAACGTCATCAAATAATAATAATCAAAACCCGATCAATTCACGCGCTTCTAACCTACAAGAAATGATCGTTATTTATGACCTAGTCGCGGATGCATTAGCGAAAGCTTATCTCCGACATAAAATCATACATTATAAGGTCGGGGAAGTTGTGTGGAGGAAAAATAACGTTCAATCAAATAAAAGTATGTTTTTTTCCGCTAAATTAGCAGCCCGTTTTGTCCCCAGCAAGGTTATTAAAAAAATCTCAGACACCGTCTATTGTCTAGCCGGACATGAACGATAAGTACGTAGGAAGATTTCATGTAAAAGATATAATTAAATCGGAATCCCCTTAAAATACTATAAACCCCTTGCTTACTTCAGTTATAATTTCCCATTTCTCATCGCGATCTAATTTAATTAAAATATGTGTAAAGGAATACCAACCTAGAAATGCATAGGATTCCTTTATGTTCGAATTTTAAAAAGGTGTTGTCATGGAGACAGAAAATGATAGATGGTTGTTGTTCTGTTGTCTAGCTAGGTAGCACAGATTGAAGTAATAAGAAGATTGAAAAATAAGTTTATAATTACAAAGTGATATAATATTTTGAAGACGGACAAATAACTTTAATTGTAGTTTCTTTGTCAGCAAAGCAACTCATGATATTTGTATGTCACATTATTAATAAAAAATTACAACAAATAGACAAATTGTCTTACAAAACTACAATTAAAGTGAAGAGAAACAATAACCTTAGAAATGGCAAAATTAAGATTCACATTTACAGTGTCAGCAGCATCGGACGGAAAAAGCAATGTGATCTGCGTAACCTCAATCAAGACACCAGATGGACATATATTTGATATTCCCGACGATTTAAAACATGCAAGCAAACATGCCGCCATAACGACTACGGATGTTTATAACAAAATTAAGAATTCTCTAAAGAAAAGATATCAAACACGGAAAATATGGTTTCCCTTAACCCAAGATTTGAGGAAAATTTACTTAGATGAAGGTGAGAATTTACAATTTGGTGACCAATACCTGGAAAAAGTTATATATGACACGAAACTTTCTGACAATAATATTAGTACTGAAAATAAAAATCTAGGAAAAATAGCAGAAAGATTTTTACTCGAGAAGTTTTCAGGAAAAACATCAAATGTACACCAATGGATCAATGATTTTGAAAATGAATGTACACGTTTCGAGATATTAAAGGAGGTAGAAAAAATTGAGACTTTAAAGTATTTACTTGAAAAACAGTGCCTAGATTGGTACACTAGTATGTTAATAAAATATACAGTAAACGCAGAATGGGCATTATGGAAAACAAATTTTTGTGAAACATACGGAAACAAAGGTTGGTCACAAGTTAAATTTGAATTTGCCTTTAAATTTCAAGGAGGTTCATTACGAGAATATGCCACAAAGAAAGAAAGATTGTTATTAGAGATAAATAAAAATATTGACACACAGACATTGATTCATCTTATTTGTAACGGACGTGTTATCGGGGAAATAGAAGGCGAGGAGTGTTTGCTGAACTTCCTCGTTTTCTAATTTCTCATTGCTCGGTGAGCACCCTCCCCTGTCAGCCCGCATTAGTTGTATGGTAGCGGGAGCGGGGGGGGCCTGGCTATATACGCTAGACTGCCGTACCGTTCCCCCTCCGCTTCCCGCTACTCCCCGTTGCTACCGCATAGCCGACCAATCAGAGCGCCGATTATCATTGGTCGGATCTGTGCGATAGTTTGAATTGTAATATGTAATGATTATGTTTGAATTACAGGAGTTCGGCCTATTATTTGGACTAATAAATGATAATGGAAGATAGGCCGAACTCCACTTTGCATAATTAGTTGATAAGTGATAATGTAAATCTAGTTATAAGTTGTATATGTTGAAATCCCCTGAAAATTGTAGGGCCGGGGACCCACGATCATTTTTTGTATTTTATGTTCTTTTTATTAATAAACACGCTTGAGAGAGATGGTTTTGGTCGGCAGAGAGAACACAGAAAAGAGGGTAGTTCCAGAGGTCCCAAAGCCCGTCACGCGAATGGTGGCGGAGGTTATGACCTACACATTTGAACGCCTAGGGTCACGCCGAATCCTTCACTCGGTTGAGGTAGGATTTGGTATAAATAGAGGTGCGACCCGGGAACGAACGCATTCCAGTACCAACACGACAGCTACCTTTATCTCTCTGCAAACCGGACACATCTCTCGACGGAAATTTACTGCAATTTGGCTTTGATTTCACGAGACACAGCGGCTGCTATAGACTACCCGGCGCCCTATCTTACAGTCTGTGTGAGGGACGGAAACGTCGCTTACATTATTGTTATGGGTCTACCAGATTATATAATGTTCAAAATGGATAAGGAATCTATAACATCGACTGCAAATCTATTCAATAAAATTGGTAAACATGAACAAACAGTCAATAAAAATAATTATGATAAATTTAAGAGAAACTAAAAAATTCACCAAAGTTTGGTAATTAAACATAACTTGATTGACTGCCGTAATGTACCATATTACGAATATGAACCAAATTTATTTTTAGAAAATGAATTTTATAAAATTTATTATGATAAAACTATTCTAACAGACAGAACAATTAGTCATAATAGACCCGATATAGTTTTACATGACAAAATTAAAAAAATAACTTATATCATTGATGTCGATATTCCAAATTCCTGTAATATTCAGAAAACTGTTTCAGAAAAAATAAGAAAATATACAGATTTAGGAAATGAGATTAAAAGAATTTGGCATTCTCAGACTATAAAAATATTACCATTTGTTATTTCGGCTACTGGCATTATACCTAGCTCTCTCATTCATAATTTAGGCGTATTAGATTTGTTAAAAAATTTGTACATAAAAATGCAAAAGTCGGTCATTTTAAATACATGTAGGATTACGAAAGATTTTTTAAATATTTATATTGAGGGATCAGTAGGATTTATCGGACCAGTTAGGATTTCATCAGAGCCGAACCCTCTGATATGAAAATATCTGGAGTCGGTGAAATATTTTCCCATTATGTTTCTGGTGGATTGACGTATTGTTTTGTATTTATTATACTTATATAGTGCACTTACATTGCGTGAATTTAGTAGATATTCATTTGTGGAAAAGTGTGTGGAAGGGTTTAGTCTTTCATTTGGGAAAGATTTAACCCGGACATAAAATCTTGAGCACCGTAAAAATAAGAATGTAAACAACACTGTATTAGATGTTGAACTGAATGATAATGAGTCAAAAAACGAATAATTACACCATTAATTAAAGTAAAACTATAATTAGAAGGAAAATTAGACATATTTGGTATATATATATGATTCTGGCTCTAATGTTTCCTTAATAAATTCTAAATTATTAAGAATAAAGGAAGAAGGAAAAAATATGGAAAAAATATACATAACAATACAAACTTACTAACGATTAATGGTGTAAAAAAGACAATAGGCTTAACAACAATAAAAATTAAGATATTTAATATAGAGAAGAAAATTGATGTTTATATTGTAGATGGAAAAGAATTCAAATACAATTTTCTAATTGGACTTGATACTATAAAAGAGTTTAATTTGATTCAGAATGAAAATTTGGAAATTGTTCAGAAATCTGAAGAAAGCTTTAAAAAAGAGGAAATACATTGTAAAAACAATCCAAATGAAGATATAAAGAACTTGGAACTTTATAAACTTTAAGGAACATACAAAAGAAAAAGAATTTACAATGGATCTGAAAAATGAATTTACAATGAAGAAAAATCTGAAATAAATAAACTTATTGATAAATATAAATCAAGCTTTGCAAAGGATAAATATGGTATTCGAACAGTAAAGGATTGTGAAGCATGCATTGATCTACTTGTGGACAAAAACTGCAGTAAAAGACCCTACAGATGTTCAATAGAAGATAAGTTAGAGATAGAAGAACAAGTAAGAAAATTGCTTGAAAGAAATCTTATAGAGGAATCATACAGCCCTTTTGCAGCACCAGTAACCTTAGCTTTCAAAAAAGAAGACAATAGAAAAACAAAATTGTGTATCGATTTTAGAGAATTCAATAAAATGGTGGTACCTCAGGCTCAACCATTTCCTTTGATTGAGGACTTAGTAACAAAAACCAGAAACTGTAAATACTTTTCAACATTAGATATAAATTTTGCATTCTGGTCTATTCCCCTGCGAATTGAAGATAGAAAGAAAACTGCTTTTGTAACCCAGGAAGGCCACTACCAATGGACATGTTTACCCTTCGGTTTAAAAACTTCTCCAGCCATATTTCAAAGAATACTAAGCAACATATTGAGAAAGTACAAGTTAACAGATTTTGCTGTAAATTTTATTGACGACATTTTAATATTTTCAAAAAGCTATACCGAGCACATAAATCATTTATCACAGATTTTAGAAGCGATAGAAAAAGAAGGTTTCCGACTTAAGCTCACAAAATGTCGATTTGCAACAAATTCGGTAAAATACCTCGGACATATAATACAAGAGATAATACAGTAAAACCAATGAGAGATAACTTAATTTCAATAAGAGATTTCCCAACACCAAAGAATCAGAAAAATGTTAGACAACTTCTAGGAAAAATCAATTTCTACCACAAGTACATACCTAACAGTTCAATAATTTTAGAACCATTACATAATTTACTAAGGAAGCACCAAAAATTCATATGGTCGATCTGCCAAGAAGCCTTTGCCAAGATCTGCCAAGAAGCCTTTGAAGCGTCTGCCAAGAAGCTTTTGAAAAGATTAAACAACTATTGTGTTCACAACCAATCTTAGACATTTTTTATAAAGACTTATCAATAAACATATATACAGATGCATCATTGGAAGGTATTGGAGCAGTGCTGAAACAAACTCAACAAGACAGAAAAGAAAAACCTGTAGCATATTTTTCAAAAAAATTAAATGAAGTCCAAAAGAAAAAAAAGGCTATATATTTAGAATGCTTAGCTATTAAAGAGGCCATAAGATATTGGCAGTACTGGCTAATAGGCAAACCTTTCACAGTATATTCCGACCACAAACCATTGGAAAATTTAAATATTAAATCTAGAACGGACGAAGAGTTAGGAGATTTATCCTATCACAATATGACTTCGAAATAAAATATAAACCAGGAAAAAATAATTTAGAGGCAGATTGCTTGAGCAGAAACCCAGTATTAGAAGCTAATAAAGATGTACATGAACAATTAAAAATAATAAACTTAGTAACATTGAATGATACATTAACAGATCAAGAGAAAAATGAGGAACAAGTTATTATAAAAAAATAAAATAACAAGTTAATATATAAAAACAATATATATTATAAGAGGGTAAAAAGAGAGAGAACGAGGTTCGATAGGGCACATAGACTCGAGGGTTTGTGTGCGAGGTGACCACGGGTATTAACCTGATTTTCTGGCGGCTTGGCGATCTTTGGTGACCCTGGCCTCGAGATAATCAGGCCAAATAAAAAGGAAGCGCTGTATGGTGGCTGGCTGAAGCTTTCAAGTGCTCTAGGGCGCTCGAAGCCGGCAGTCGCCCTCCATTCAGTTCGGCCAACGGAGCCTCAAAAAGTGCCTTTGTTAGGTCCGAGTATCATCGCCCACGCCATGTCCACACCTTCAGACATGTCGGTGAAGTCCAAGAGCCCCCTCGAGTTCGTGGACTCCGAGATTCCACAGGGTGCAACTATGTGCAGGACCCATGTCAGAACCGGAGTCGTGGAATATTTTTTCGCGGCTCCAATCGAGGTTCCCACCCAGGGGGCAGTCAGGGCTGCCGCCTCCCATCCCACCACATCCTATCCCACCCCGGAGCCCAGCAATACTCCAATGGAGGCTGAATGGCAGAGAGCGACAACATCTAAGCGCTGCCACTCCCCTACTGTTATGAAAATATTGAAATTATTCATAACAATTGTAATCAGGTACTGATTACCAATATAATTATTGTCTATGGTTTTTTTGACAGCCATATATTGATGCAAATAGGCAGGAAGTGTTTGATTCTTGCTTAGCTCTCCACTTCCCCGCGGGGCCCGATTGGGCACGGACCCTGTGGGAACGTCACAGTGCCAAGTTTAAATAAGTGATTTTTAAAAGTCGAGCGGAGCAAATGCTCTTTTAAATTGATCAAGGCATCCAATTCTGGATGAGTATGAATAATAAGTTCGTGTGCGAATCGCGAGTAAATACGCATGGTGCGTGAAACAAAACCGGATCCGCGAACGTAAAACGCGTGTCGGCGTATTCCGGAGATTCGAGATTCCATTTGTAGAATCGATGTGTCGGATGGTAATCCTCGCTCGCTTCGAAACTGTTGACTGTCGGAACCGACTATTAGTTACTTTTATATCGGATGAGATCCGTATTTGGGGGCGAGATCGCACGTTACCCACTTTGCCGCGCTCGCCGTGGTAGTCACGCAATCATATGGATGGAAGGATACCGGAGGTCATCCACGAGGTCCCGGTATAGTTCTGGCCTGTATTCTGTACGAGAGACGAGCTGGCAGGCTGGATGCCGCTCTGAAGCAGTCGCGGAACCCTGGAGGAAGGCGTCCCCATCCATCGGTAGAGACATAGTAGTTAGGGTTTAGTTATACGGTCAATGATGGGGGTAAGTTTTCACATGTATTTGTAAACCCTTACTTCTAATGAAATAGATTCTAATTGTGTTAACAGAAGATCTTGCCTTTCATTGTTTGAGACTACTTGTGAATAAGCACCTCATGCCCATCCCTGATGATGAGAATCAAATGCCTACCCGCTGAGTCAGCATACCTTGTCCCCGGCAAGGTTTGGCGTCCGAGTTCCCGTCGGGAACAAAGCTGACCACAGTGATGGCCATTATAATATTTAATATATGTACCTACATATAATCATACACCCACTTAACAAGCGGTGTTTTAACACTAAACCCATCAATAGCCATGCACATCCCCTGATAACGAGCCTACATATCAAATGGCGCAACAACGCGTTGGTCTCGTAATAACTTATTCACAGGTAGATCTGCTTGTTACAAAATATTATGTTATAATTCCATGTGCTAGCATCCATCTTAGTCATATTACTGCAGGCAGGTGTCAATCACTTTGTTATTGTGATGTCCATAACCTCAATTTATTTATGTTTGTCATTATAAATAATGCTCAGAAAATACATAACGGTAGTATACAATGTGTAGGTACTGCTTTAATCAAAATCAATCCACAGCAATTAATGTTCAGCTAACAAAATTATCTATGATAATATTGATAATTATCTATTCCGATTTTATCTTTGACACAAGTGTCAAAACAAGTGTCGTGTTTTTACACTATCAAATATTGAAAACTGATGTTAAAAACAATTTTTTAAAACTTATATTACAATCTTATTTATGAGATTAAATAAGAATATAAGGTAATAATTAATAATTATTCCAATGTTTATAAATACTAAGAACTAAGTGACATTATGTTCATAATTACGGAGGTACATTAATCAAAACAACAAATAACTTTGCAGTAATAATGATAACTTTTCAGTTTAATTATAATAAAAGGTAGGTACATGTAATACAAACATTTTAAAAATATATTTGCACAATATTATTCAAGCTTTCTATAATGCCGGTACACATTCAAATTATGACTTAGTCGAAAATAAAATTACCTACACTATTAATGTTTTAAATATTATCAAACAAACGATTTGTTTATGTTTCAAAATATGTACGTATTACAACACGTGCAAATAACTGTCAAACTGTGTACATTGTCATCTGTCATGATGAAATCAAAGCATGCAAATATATTTATGTTTATTATGTAATTACAAACGAATGACTTTATTAAAGGGATCGTTCATAATTTATATGATATATTATCATTTCAAATATTTTAAATAGTTACGAGACAAGAAGTTTATTTTAATAACAGTTGACATCTGTCACAAATATTTTGTTGTTGATTGTTTATTTTCTAATGTCAAACTTGATTTAAAAAAAAAAACTATAGACGACGGTAGCAGTCGGTCTATTTACATTTTAACACGGGTTTGAAAGTATGAAATACTATGGATAAATCGGTAAATATTTAAATTTATTTAAAGATTGCCGCAATTTTTTTTTTAAATCAAGGTTTCCACAAATCATTAAATTTTATTCAACACAAATCAAGGATGTCACAAAATTTATAAATTTTGACAGAACAAATCAAGGTTGCCACAAATTTGAAAGTTTATCCAACATAAATTTTTTTTTTTTTTCTCAAAAATCAGGGTTGCCAAAATTTTTTTTTAACAAAAAAAAGTTTTTTTTTAGATCTTCACTTGTTATCATCATCATCATCATCAACAAGTATAATAATAACAATTATTTTATTTTTCATAAATAATTTTTTTTCAAATATTTCTTTTTTACAATAATTTTTATGCAGAACATCGTTAACAAATCTAGTAAAGATTTATTATACCAACAAAATTTAAATAAGGGCATACATAGAGCTAACATGGAGTCACTCGATTTTCTCTCATTCTTTGCGCAAGGAATGCAGAAATTTCAGGGTTACCAATGCTGGTTAGAAAGTTTCTTTCTTTCTAGTTTTTTGAGGTGGTGGGCCTATCACCACAAGATTCTAGAACGGTCGAAATAATCGTTTGTATACCAATATACATAATTAACAGATAAATTTAAAAACAATTATTGTCATTTGCGACATTTTCTTAAATTCAGTTTTTTTTTACAAAAACGGGCATAATGGTAGTTTGTGGACTTAGAGAATTCAAACTTTTTTTTTTTTCTTTCTTTTCAAAAAATTTTTTTTTGGGACGTCGATGTAGTTATTCTGGTTTTGTTTTCCTGCCGTGCTTGAAGTACCGCGAGATACAATATAACATCAGTTAACACATCATTATAAAATTATGGAAGTACAATTGGAGATTGATACTTTTCCATATTTTGTCCACTTGTTCCGAAGGGATGAGAGTAGTGTATGCCGCTACCTATTCGTAACGCTTCGAATTTTTCGAACGTTCATCTTCATTCCGGGAGACGGAGTAACTATGGACAGATTATAGAGTTTGTGCCATAGCAGGGCCGTTGCCTGACGTTTCGGAACAGTATGCTCCAGCATCAGAGTGAAGGCGGAGGATCTATTGCCGCAGATGATTAGGCTGCCGGAGGTAGAAGGTCCGTTGTCACGCTGATCATTATTGGACATACCACAAGTGATAGATAAATCACTTCAGTATTCTCAAAAACAAGTCACAACATACGCTATCCAATACTTTAAATTATATTACATTGGACTCATAGAAGGAGCCAATCGTTTTTCAAGCCCATAAATTCATAAAAGGATACTAATAAATAAATAAAAAATTAACAGTAAATAATTCAGTCTAAAATATCATATCATCAACATGGAGAATCTAATCATTGACTTTAAAAAATGTAAATTCCGCAAAGCCGAGTTTATATAGCTAAGTTATATGATAGTTTCCCAGAGGCTGGCCAAACATCCGAATAAATTTTCAATACATATAAAATTCAATTAAAGATTTTATTATCATCATCATACAAAACGTACAACAACAACAACAACAAAAATAAAAAAAGAGATATTTTTCATTTTTAAAACAAGGGCATCATTTTTAATAACAATTCTGAAAAATTGTTTTGAATTTAAGTACAATCAAGTAATTGTCAACGGTGACATATGTGATATTTATTATCATTCTTTTTACAAATAAAGGACAATTTACACCAAATGTGCTAAGACTTGGAGAAAGTATTGAACAATGACGCAACGTCATTATTATAATTGGATGGGAGTTGACGGAGGTATATTCAGTCTAATCAACTGGGTCCTGGTGTTCAACTTGCCATTATCATTGGAGGGGAGTTAACTGAGGTATATTCAGTCTGATCAACTGGGTCCTGGAGTTCAACTTACCATTCCTTATTAGTTCCGAAGGTAAGGGTGGGTTTGTACCCCAACCGCAACGTATCGATCCGGTGTCGATTACGTTTACCTTACATGACAGACAGAGGGCGAGAGATGCTTGCTGTCTGCTCATCAAACCCTGAGCTGCTGACTCAGGGTACGGAACACAGTGTGCTACATCGTCAGTCGGAGGGCAGTGGATCCGTTGCCTATAGACGGGTTATTCCTATGGGAGGCGGAAGGACTGTTTGCCACTGATCCATGTGCATACGCAGTACTACGTGGTGTGAAACTTGTTTGAGTGGTTCGGGTTGTTCTTGTAGTTTTATTAGCAACCCCAACACAACATTCTACAAGTATTTCATAAACTCTATTTGAAATCGAGTTGTATGTACTTCTTTTTCACACAGTACTTATGGTAGTGATTTCGGGGAAATCACAATTATTTTTCTCAAATATATCAAGTCTCAATTAATAAGTGCACGCCTTTATATTGTCTTACGTTATACTCTGCGTTAGAGTTAATAAAATTCAAGCCCATACAATTAGTCATACATGACTCAAAAAATTATATCAAATTTCAAACATCATTGAAATAAGTCTCAAATTAAAGTCTCATACAAAAAAAACTATTTAACAAAAATGTCTCGTAACTCAATCTCAACTGTCACTTAATTTGTGGAAATGCTTGCACATGGAATTGAAAAATAACATATGTCAAATTTAAACTTGGTACATTTTATTTATATGTATATTATAAACTTTGTGAATTTATAATTGGAACATGCAGGAGTGACAGCCCATCATTTCTTTATGTTCCGTATTGTAAACCTTATGAAACTATAAAATTAGAACATACAGAGATAACTGCCCATTATTTCTTTATGTTCCGAGTTTCAATTTTTTTAAATTTTTGTTATTTTTTTTTAAGCTTTATGATATGTCATATTACTGTGTACGCAAAACATCTTGCTTAGTTGTCTGCGAACAACATACCGTTTTTTTTCCTAAATAAAAAAAAAAAAAAACATTAATATTTACACAATATTTTAACTACTATGAAGTGGATTTATATATTTTTCCTTGTTTTAAAGAAAAAACAAAGGTATGATACAACTTATATATTGTTTTTGGATTGTATAATTGGTTCAGTTATTACAACCCCCAAAAGACCGAAGTTAGAAAGTATAGTTAGGGATACTCTTCGAAGGAAGTTTTTTTTCCAAAATGGAAGTAGAATCAGTGAAAAGTGCAGATGGGTACACCATCTAAAAAGTGTTGCCTGATATGGCTCTTAAAAAAAAAGGTTTTTTAAACAAGTGATGCCAAGTGCATAATTAATGTTCTGATGAACTATATAAATTGTTTATGTATTTTGTTGATACTAATTATAACTATGATAATTTTTGAAAATCTCATGTTACAGATGCTACGTCTACGGTAGTCCTCGACGAGAGTCATTTGTTCAACACCCAGCGTCTTATATGCTGTGGGTGCTTACGGACCCCGTGCACGTATCATCTCATTTGTAAGCTATGATATGCTGTTTTATGTTATAATTATCAGTTTGTAACTATCCATATTCTGTGATAATATGTTTATTTTTTAAAATGCTATATTTCAGTACCCCATCAGACCAAGCTAGTTAGTTAGGAGCGTGAGTTTATTTTTGATTTTTTGGTTATCTTTTGTGTTTGAGGGCAAACACGTTCGGGGCGAGCGGGGTATTGTTATGAAAATATTGAAATTATTCATAACAATTGTAATCAGGTACTGATTACCAATATAATTATTGTCTATGGTTTTTTTGACAGCCATATATTGATGCAAATAGGCAGGAAGTGTTTGATTCTTGCTTAGCTCTCCACTTCCCCGCGGGGCCCGATTGGGCACGGACCCTGTGGGAACGTCACAGTGCCAAGTTTAAATAAGTGATTTTTAAAAGTCGAGCGGAGCAAATGCTCTTTTAAATTGATCAAGGCATCCAATTCTGGATGAGTATGAATAATAAGTTCGTGTGCGAATCGCGAGTAAATACGCATGGTGCGTGAAACAAAACCGGATCCGCGAACGTAAAACGCGTGTCGGCGTATTCCGGAGATTCGAGATTCCATTTGTAGAATCGATGTGTCGGATGGTAATCCTCGCTCGCTTCGAAACTGTTGACTGTCGGAACCGACTATTAGTTACTTTTATATCGGATGAGATCCGTATTTGGGGGCGAGATCGCACGTTACCCACTTTGCCGCGCTCGCCGTGGTAGTCACGCAATCATATGGATGGAAGGATACCGGAGGTCATCCACGAGGTCCCGGTATAGTTCTGGCCTGTATTCTGTACGAGAGACGAGCTGGCAGGCTGGATGCCGCTCTGAAGCAGTCGCGGAACCCTGGAGGAAGGCGTCCCCATCCATCGGTAGAGACATAGTAGTTAGGGTTTAGTTATACGGTCAATGATGGGGGTAAGTTTTCACATGTATTTGTAAACCCTTACTTCTAATGAAATAGATTCTAATTGTGTTAACAGAAGATCTTGCCTTTCATTGTTTGAGACTACTTGTGAATAAGCACCTCATGCCCATCCCTGATGATGAGAATCAAATGCCTACCCGCTGAGTCAGCATACCTTGTCCCCGGCAAGGTTTGGCGTCCGAGTTCCCGTCGGGAACAAAGCTGACCACAGTGATGGCCATTATAATATTTAATATATGTACCTACATATAATCATACACCCACTTAACAAGCGGTGTTTTAACACTAAACCCATCAATAGCCATGCACATCCCCTGATAACGAGCCTACATATCACTACCCAACCCACACCACAATACCTGTCCCAAAAGAACAGGTACGAAGGCCTCCCAGAGGTTGGAGACGGCGACGCCTCCACCTACGCACCTCCTCCCAAGAGACGACCGACCTCCATGCCCACCCAACATCAGCAGGGCACAGAAAATGCTGCAGGCAGAAAGAGCACGCGAGTGCCGCCTGTTATCATGACCATCGGCAGCATGACACATGGAGAAATCACTGCAGAGATACAAAAACATATCGGCAGTGCAAAATTCAATTTCCGCTACCAGAAGGGCGGCACCGTCAGCATCGTTGTGAGCGCAGTCGAAGCTCACCGCCAGCTCAAGGCAGCTTTAGGCCTAGACAAGAAGTACGGCTTCCACTCGTACTCAACAGAGGACGAAAAAGTCAAGAAGACCGTCATCAGAGGTCTTCCAAAAGTAACCACGGAAGAGATCAGCAATGATCTGAGGGACCAGGGCTTCCCGGCAAAAGCCATATTTGAGATGAAGACCCCCGGGTCAGAATATCCGATCTACCTCGCCCACTTTGGCAAAGAAACAAACATGGGACAGCTGCGAGAGGCTGTCAGATTCATCTGCTACTGCAGAATTTCCTTCCGGAAATACCGTAGCGGATACCTGCAGCACGGCTCAATGTGCCACAGATGCCAGAAGTTCGGCCATTCGGCAAGAAACTGCGCCCACCCTGCCCGCTGCGTGAAGTGCGACGGGTCACATGCAACCTCGGACTGCACGAAGCTCACCCGTGAACTACCGGCCACCTGCTGCAACTGCGGAGGTGATCACCCCGCCAACTACAGCCAATGCGTTAAAAGGGTAGAATATGTGGCAGCCCTAAAGCAAAGAACTACAGAACCGCGCCAGAGGACATCCGAAACGCGCCAGCCCTCAACTTCGGGCACAGCAGGTGGCCGAATGAGCTATTCCCAAGCAGCGGGTAGCCAATCCAGGGCTGCGCCAACCCAAGAAGAGCCCCGCAGGGCTGCCCAAAATGAAGAGCGTCGTGGGCCAGAGCCCAACACCCAGAGGTCCCAACCTACCATCGCCTCTGATGACGAGGACATCTATTCTCTCCTACGCGGGCTCATTAAAATCCGTAGAAGGCTGGCAGCCTGCACGAGCAGGGATGAGAAAATGCTCATCCTCATGGAACTTTTGACCAGCACCATCAATGGCTAGCACGGCCCCAGAGGTGAAGCTCCTTATGTGGAATGCTTGCAGCATTCGGCAGAAAGTCGAAGAACTACTCGAACTGGTCAATAGACAGCAAATTGACATAATTCTTCTCAGCGAAACACATCTCGGCGAACAAACCAATTTGAGAGTGCCAGGATTTGACGTACACAGGAATGATAGACCACCCGCAGTGGATAGAAGATCACGACCCTCGGGTGGCACGGCGATTCTTACCCGCCAGGGCCTTCTGACAACGAGACTCCCAACGCCTGTACTTCAAAATATGGAAGCTACTGTCATCAGGATGGAGATAAAAAACGAAATGCACACCATCATCGCTGCATATTGCCCGTCAGATAGAAACAATATCGTGAGAGGCGATCTTGATAAACTGTTCGCATTCGGCACTAAAGTACTCATAGCGGGAGACTTAAATTCCAAACACAGGTATTGGAATAACTTCAGAGCCAATAAAAATGGAAATATCATGTTTAAACATCTGGAAAGCCACGACTACCAAGTACTAGCGCCGGACAAGCCGACATATTACAAACAACGGATGAAATATCCCAGCACTCTCGATATTGCACTGGCAAAAAACATCGTAACGACATCTCCCCTGATGACACTCGACGAACTTCCATCCGACCATCTGCCGGTGAGCTTCACGATAGGAGGCAAAATCACGAGAATAACAAGGACTCAGCTTGATTTTAAAAAAGCCGACTGGAAAAGATTCAAAGAGGAGATCAACGCCAAAATTTATCTAACATCCGAGACTCTTACAACGCCAGACGAAATCGACGAAGCCGTCGAATCGCTGACTGAAATCATTCAAAGAGCACGAGACGATTGCATCCCCAAGAAAAAAATCCAGCCCTTTGCCGTGAAGCTCACACCGCACATAAAATTCCTGATCACAGAAAAAAACAGACTTCGCCGAATCCACCACAATACCCATGAGAGGTGCTTCAAGACAGCAGTAAACTCTCTGGGAAGGGAAATAAAAGAGGAAATAGCGACACTGAAAAAAACTCTGTGGTCAGAAAAAGTAACATCTCTAAGTACACAGGACAACTCGCTTTGGAAAATGTCGAAGGCCCTCCGCTATCAAGATAACAGCATCCCGCCTCTGAAATGGCCCAACTCTACAATCATGGCACTCTCAAATGAGGAAAAAGCAAACACCCTGGCTGACGGATTCGAGAAAGCTTACAGAACAACCGATGGGATGGAAGACCCGGCTATAAACGAAACGGTTAGAAGAGGACTTGAAGAACTTGACCTCCTAACTCAAACGGATACGGAGGAAATACATCTTTGCACTCCGAAGGAAGTGGCCAGCATTATAAGACGCCTCAAGCAGAAAAAGGCCCCAGGCGAAGACCAAATTACGAACGCCCTGTTGAAACATCTACCACAGAGAGCGATTATCTTTGTCACAAAAATTTACCTGCCTGCTGCTGGGTCACTTCCCGTCATCCTGGAAAAACGCATGCGTTCTACCGTTTCACAAAGCGAAAAAAGATCGCTCGAATCCGTCAAACTATCGCCCCATCAGCCTACTGAATACACTGAGCAAAGTCTTGGAGCAAATCATCTTGAATCGATACCTCCCACATCATAACGAAAACAAGACCCTCCCGAACGAATAATTCGGTTTCAGGTGTAACCACTCGACGGTTCATCAACTGACACGTGTCACAGAAGACATCTCAAGAGCTTTCAACATCAAGAGATACGTTGCCATGGCACTTCTCGATCTCGAAAAAGCCTTCGACACAGTCTGGATGGACGGGCTCATATACAAAATGTATATCACAAACACGCCCTTATACATAATAAGAATAATTCGTCATTATCTGAAAAACCGGTCGTTCATCGTTAAGGTGGGAGATGCGAAATCAACAACACGAGATGTCCCCAAGGGCGTGCCTCAAGGAAGTTTACTCGGACCGCACCTGTAACCGACGTGTTCACACCCTCGAAATATTTTTCATCAAAGCTCATCGCTTGGCCGGTCCTCTACAGTTTTGTGATCATTTTTGGGAATCAGGAAAAAATGGCCTGCCCTCACAATACTGGAGTACCGTGCCGCCGGCGACGCTTTGATAGAAAATATTTGTTCTAATTAGAAAATGTCATTTTTCTTATTTACTTATTATTTTCTTATTGGTTTTAAAATATTTAAGTTTTTTAATTTTCATGTACATCTCCCCGGTGCGATCAATAAATAATACTTTGAGAAATCGCTACTGGGGAGATTGTAAACTCGTTTTAAATATGTTTTATTTTTGTACTTATTTTTAAATGTTTATGTCTTAATTTTTATACACACGGGCCTTGTAGGACAAATGAAATAATCAGTTTTCATTTGAAATCCTACAAGGTCTCGAGTAAAGCCAAGATTTATCACACAACATATTGGGAGGCAAAAATAAAGTCATTTTTGCCTACCAAAAAACACTTAGAAAATTTCGAAGGTGTAAATTATATGTTTTTCCAAATAACAAAACCTGCGGGCCTTGTAGGACAATGAAATAATCAGTTTTCATTCTTGATCCTACAAGGCCTCCAGTCAAACTGAGACTTTGCTCTCAAAATACTTAGAGCTGAAATTAGAGCTCAATTTGCCATGTCAAAAAGACTTAGAAAATTTCGGTCATGACATTTTTACATTTTTACCTCTACAAAATTCTAGGGTCCCTGTGAGATGGTGAAATAAACAGATTTCGTTAACTTATCTCACAGGGAACCTAGGAAAAATATTTATAACTTGATAAATCATAAAACATTTCCTTAAAAATCAAAAATTCTTAAAATCACGGTAAATTCACCAAACTAAAATTCTTGTTATAAATCTTGGCTTTATTTATATGTTTTTTCTATTTAATATGTATTTTGATTGTTAATAAAGGCTACAAAATCCGTAAAAGTTGCCAAATTTAGACGAGCACTTTTACGGATTAAGCCGGCAAAATAGATACTAAGCAGTTTCTTGCCCTTTATAAAGGAAAAGTGCCTGGGTTCCGTTTCCCCCTCCACTTTCCGTGAGCCACCAAATCGACATACCGATTTGGTATAAATACGGCGCACTTTTCGAAATAAATCAGTTCAACGTTTTCTTTAAATCTTCGTGTTTTACTCCTTCCTCTGGAAGAAACCTCTCTCCGACCTGCCTCCTGCTGAAGCTCTGCCTGAACAACAAGTCTGGTGCCTACCTCCTCAAGACTAGCCGGCCCAACTTCTGGACACCGCAAGGCGCCAGGCTCAGGCAGAGAACAAGGACATCCAGGGCTACCACTCACCAGCTCTGGGTGCAGGGAGGCAGATCAAGGGTTACCACCCTCCAGTACAGCAGGGCTGCCACCTTCAAGGAAGGCCAGCCAGTACTGCATTTCACACAATATTACAATAGTCGACATCCACGTGCACAGCCACCGGTGCCCTTTTCTACAGTCTTGTAGCACACGTCTGTTACAGCACCTTTTCAACCTATACACCTACGATATACCTCCACTCGTGAAATGCGAAAAAGCAACGTACGCCGACGACATGAGCCTGTATGCCACATCAAGCAATGCCACGGTAGCCATAAAACACCTACAAAAAGGCCTCGATGAAACCTCAGCCTATTATAAAAAATGGCGCCTGAAGCTGAATGAGGCCAAAACAGAAGCTATCATGTTTACTCGCCGAACTAAGAACAAAATACCGCAAAAGAAAATCGCCATGAGTGGAGTTGCACTCGAGTGGAAAACCGAAGTAAAATACCTTGGCTTAACCCTGGACAGCAGATTAAATTGGAAACCACATCTCCAAAACGCAAGAACCAAGATGCAACATGCAATAGGCTCGGTGGGGGCGATTTTCAACAGAAAAAGTCCGCTAGCTGAGAAGAAAAAACTCCTACTGTATCTGACTCAAATTCGCCCAGCCCTAACATATGCTATCCCCGTATGGAGTAACATAGCCAACTCTACTTACAACAGGCTACAAGTTCTACAGAATAAATGCATCAAAATCATCTATAACACCCCGATGTATACGAACTTACGAAGATTACATGACAGTAAAGAGATTCCGACCATTCAAGAACATGCAATCCAACTAACAACACAATTCTATAGAACGTTAAACAAGAAAAATCCACTCATCAAAAGGCTGGGCAATTATGAGTCACAAGACGACCTTCCTTTCCGCTACAAGCATAAGATGCCTAAACACCTAATCCTGAAAGTTCCGGAGGATGAGCATTCCGACGAAGAAACGACAGACGCAGACTGAATGACGCCATTTTTACGCAATACCTACCGTTTCCCTGACCTTTCCCAATACCTACTTCCCCGACCTACCGCAACATTCCAAAACAACACTCGAAGCAGCTTGGACACGGTACTCTGCGGCCGGCACTAAATTCTCGCGCATTCCAACCGCGCACCCAGTGGCGTGGAGTGGAGATACTCGGACTTTTTGGATTCGATGGGCGCTGGCCTAAAAACCAGCGCAGATCGAGCCGAGATGATGATGTCTTTTCTCTTTTTTTTTCCACTAGGCACAGGCACCAGGACCAACCCCAAGGACGAGACGCCGAAAAATGAAATATTTACATTCAGTAAAAATAAATGTAAAACTCTTTGAATAAAGTTCAGAACTTTTGTTCCATTTTTCCTTTGAAACTTGAGTGAGGTTTTTTATCCAGTAAAGACTTTTTCCTCACGATGACATTAATATATAATTTAAACTCAGTCAATTAAATACTACCTTCAGAAGGTAATAGTAAAAAGGCCAAATGAGCCGCAATACTAGTTAGCTAGACATGAAAGGGTATTGCAAAGCCCTAGTTAGTTAGAAGATTTCGAAAGAATCTGTTAAAAAAAAAAAAAAAAAAGACAGAGAGGTTTAGGACGATTTTGACGAGAGGCTCCGCGAGATTACGGACTCTCGGAAAGATCGGGTTGTGTCATAAGAGACGGCACAGACACTGGAAACAGTAGTTTATGTGCGGAGGTGACCACGGGGATTAACCTGATTTTCTGGTGGCTTGGTGATCTTTGGTGACCCTGGCCCCGAGATAATCGGGCCAAATCAAAAGGAAGTGCTGTATGGTGGCTGGCTGAGGCTTTCCAGTGCTCTAGGGCGCTCGAGGCCGGCAGTCGCCCCCCATTCAGTTCGGCCAACGGAGCCTCAAAAACTGCCTTTGTTAAGGCAAAAATTGCCTTTCTCAAGGCAAACAATCTAAAGCATTACAATAAACAACTGCCTTTCTCAAGGCAAAATTTTAAGCTCTGCAAGTCTGAGTAAACTCGCCTACGTCATGGCCGCACCATCCGACGTGTCGAGGAAGTCCAAGGGCTCCCTCGAGTTCGTGGACTTCCCCGTTCCATTCGGGGCCATCACGTCTAGGGTCCACGTCAAGACCGGAACCGTGGAGTACATCTTCGCGGCTCCAATCGAGGCTCCCATCCCTCCCCCTCCTACCACTACCGCACCCGTTCACACCCCGGGGACCAGCTACACTCCCATGGAGGCTGAATGGCAGAGAGCGCCAACATCAAAGCGCTGCCACTCCCAAACCCAACCCACTTCCACCCCATTCCTGTCCCAGAACAGGTATGATACCCTCCCTGAGGTCGGAGACGGAGACGTCTCCGCATACTCTGCTCCTCCTCCCAAGAGACGACCAACAAACGTGACCGACAACCACCGACAGGTCACAGCCACCCATGCACCAGGCAGAAAAAGCACACGAGTGCCGCCTGTAATCATGACGATCGGCAGCATGACGCATGGCCAGATCACGGCAGAGATAAAGAAGCATATCGGAAATGCCACCTTCAATTTCCGATACAACAAGGGCGGCACCATCAGCGTCCTCGTGAGCTCTGTCGAAGCTCACACACAGCTCACGATTGCCCTACGTCAGGAAGCCAAGTGAGGGAGAACACCACACAGAGGGCCGCAGAGCCGCGCCAGAGGGCCTCAGAAACACGCCAGCCCCAAACATGGGGCTTCGCAAGCGGCCGGATGAGCTACTCTCAGGCAGCGGGTGGCCAATCCAGGGCTGCGCAAACCCAAGAAGAGCCCCGCAGGGCTGCCCAAAACGACGAGCGTCGTGGGCCAGGGCCCAACACACAAAGGTCCCAACCTAACATTGCCTCTGATGACGAGGACATCATGTCTCTCCTACGCGGACTCATCAAAATCCGTGGAAGGCTGGCAGCCTGCACAAGCAGGGATGAGAAAATGTGCGTTCTCATGGAATTTTTGATAAACACCATCGATGGCTAGCTCGGCCCCAGAGGTTAAGCTCCTTATGTGGAATGCTTGTAGCATTCGACAGAAAGTCGAAGAATTACTTGACCTGGTCAATAGACAACAAATTGACATTATTCTTCTCAGCGAGACGCAGCTTAATGATCAAACCAGATTGAGAGTGCCAGGATTCGACATACATAGGAATGATAGACCACCCGCAGGGGATAGAATATCACGAACCTCGGGTGGCACGGCGATTCTAACCCGCCAGGGCCTTCTGACAACGAGACTCCCTACGCCTGTACTTCAAAATATGGAAGCCACTGTCATCAGGATGGAGATAAAAAACGAAATGCACACCATCATCGCTGCATATTGCCCGTCAAACGCAAATAATATCGTGAGAGGCGATCTTGACAAGCTGTTCGCGCTCGGTACAAAAGTACTCATAGCTGGAGACCTAAATTCCAAACACAGGTATTGGAATAACTACAGAGCCAATAAAAACGGAAATATCCTGTTTAAACACCTGGAAAGCCACGACTATCAAGTACTTGCACCGGACAAGCCGACATTTTACAGACAGCGAATGAAATATCCAAGCACTCTTGATATTGCGTTGGTAAAAAACATAACAACGACATCTCCCCTGATGACACTGGACGAACTTCCATCCGACCATCTGCCGGTTAGCTTCACAGTAGGCGGCAAAATCACGAGAATAACGAGGACTCAACTTGATTTTAAAAAAGCCGACTGGAAAAGATTCAAAGAGGAGATCAACGCTCAAATATATCTAACATCCGAGACTCTAACCACGACAGCCGAAATCGACGAAGCCGTCGAATCGCTGACTGATATCATACAAAGAGCACGAGACGATTGTATCCCCAAGAAAAAAATCCAGCCCTTTACTGTGAAGCTAACACCGCACATAAAATTCCTGATCACAGAAAAAAATAGACTTCGCCGAATCCATCACAATACCCATGAGAGGTGCTTCAAGACGGCAGTAAACTCTCTGGGAAGGGAAATAAAAGACGAAATAGCGACCCTGAAAAATACTCTGTGGTCAGAGAAAGTAACATCCCTAAGTACGCAGGATAACTCGATATGGAAAATGTCAAAGGCCCTGCGCTATCAGGATAACAGCATCCCGCCTCTCAAGTGGCCCAACTCGACAACCCTGGCACTCTCGGACGAAGAAAAGGCAAACGCCCTGGCCGACGGATTCGAGAAAGCATATCAAACCACCGATGGGATGGAGGACCCGGTTGTAAATGAAACGGTGAACAGAGCACTTGAAGAACTTGAACTCCTTAATCAAACGGATACGGAGAATGTACATCTTTGCACTCCGAAGGAAGTGGCCAGCATTATAAAGCGCCTCAAACAGAAAAAGACCCCAGGCGAAGACCAAATTACCAATGCCCTGCTAAAACACCTACCGCAGAGAGCGATTATTTTCATAACGAAAATATTCAACGCCTGCCTATTGCTGGGCCACTTCCCGTCATCCTGGAAAAATGCGTGCGTTCTACCGTTTCACAAAGCAAAAAAAGACCGCTCGAATCCGTCATGTTACCGCCCTATCAGCCTGCTGCCCACAATGAGCAAAGTTTTGGAACAAATCATCCTCAATCGATACCTCCCACATCATAACGAAAACAAGACCCTGCCGAACGAGCAATTCGGTTTCAGATGTAACCACTCGACGGTCCACCAACTGACACGTGTCACAGAAGACATTTCAAGAGCTTTCAACACCAAGAGATACGTTGCCATGGCACTACTTGATCTCGAAAAAGCTTTCGACACAGTATGGATGGACGGGCTCATATACAAACTGTATATCACCAACACGCCCTTATACATTATAAGAATAATACGTCAATACCTGAAAAACCGAACGTTCACCGTTAAGGTGGGAGATGCGAAATTATCATCCAGGGGTGTGCCAAAGGGCGTGCCACAAGGAAGTTTACTCGGTCCGCACCTTTTCAACTTATACACCTACGACATCCCTCCACTCGTGAAATGCGAAAAGGCAACCTACGCCGATGACATGAGCCTGTATGCCACATCTGCCAAGGCCGCAATTGCCATTAAAAACCTACAAAAAGGCCTCGACGAAACATCAGCCTATTATAAAAAATGGCGCCTGAAGCTGAATGAGGCCAAAACAGAAGCCATCATGTTCACGCGACGGATTAAAAACAGAATACCGCCAAAGAAAAAAATCATGAGTGGAGTTGCGCTCGAGTGGAAACCGGAAGTAAAGTACCTTGGCCTAACCCTGGACACCCGACTAAACTGGAAATCACACCTGCAGAATGAAAAAACCTAAATGCTACAAGCAGCAGGCTCGGTAGGGCCGATCTTCAACAGAAAAAGCCCTCTCGCTGAGAAGAAAAAACTACTACTGTATCTGACTCAGATTCGCCCAGCCCTGACATACGCACTCCCCGTGTGGAGCAATATAGCAAATTCAACCTACAGGAGACTTCAAGTCCTCCAGAATAAATGTATTAAAATCATTTATAATACCCCGAGGTACACCAATCTACAAAAACTGCACGATAGGAAAGAAATCCCGACTCTTCAAGAATATGCTTTCCAACTGACAACACAATTCTATAGAACTCTGAACAAGGATAATCCACTTATCAAAGGGCTGGGCAATTACAAGTCACCAGATGATCTTCCTTTCCGCTACAAACATAGGATGCCAAAACACCTCATATTAAAAATTCCTGAGAACGAAGACAGCGATGACGAAACAACAGATAACAACTGACAGACGCCATTTTTACGGAAATACCTACCGACATACCTGACCTATACCAACATACCCGACCTACCACAACATTCCACATTCCCGCTCGCAGAGAAGCTTGGGCACGGTACCCTGAGCCGACCAAAATTACGCGCATTCCATCTGCGCATCCAGTGGCGCAGAGTGGGCGAGTTTACTCGGATTTTTTGAGCTCGATGGGCGTTGGCGTAAAAACCAACGCAGATCGAGCCGAAATTAATGATGTTTTTCTTCCCTCTTTCCTCCACTAGACATAGGCACCAGAACCAGCTCCAAGGACGAGACGCAGACCTGAAGAAATAAAATACTTACTTCAGTAAAAATAAATGTAAAGTTTTGAGAAAAAGTTCAGAACTTATGTTCCCTATTGCTTTGCAACTTGCGTGAGGTTTTTTATCCAGTAAAGACTTTTTCCTCACGATGACACTAATTGTAACTTAAATTCAGTCAATTAAATACGACCTTCAGAAGGTAATAGTAAAAAGGCCAAATGAGCCGTAGTACTAGTAGCTAGAAACATGAAGGGTATTGCAAAGCCCTAGCTAGTTAGAGGATTACGAAAGAATCCGTAGAATCAAAAAAATCAAAAAATACATCGCTCGACGTAAAATCGTCTTCATCGCTCTCCGCCGAGTACCTCCGCCGAGTACCTCTGCCGAGTTCTCGAGTTTCCGCCACCCAAGTTAAACGCGATGGTAAAAACACCTCCCGTGCTCAAACAATTTCGCGAAAACGCCGCCCAGTTCTAGACCACCCAGTCAGTGCTAAAGTTTCGCCGCCCGTTACACGAGACCACCCAGATCGGTGAAAACCGTGTTCGCTTGTGTACAACGCCGTCCCGTTTGAACCGCGTTTTCGGTTATACAAAAGTGCAAACAAACCGGACCACCCACACAGTTAAGGAACGCCGTGCCGTTCCTATCACGCCTTTCCGATCCTTTGTGCCCTCAAACTGGGACCACCCAAAATTAAAATCCAGTGCCGTAGATTCATTGTCAATCCAGTGCCGTAGTGAAATTTTCTTTGAATGCAAAGTGTATGGTTCAGTGCTTTCCATAGTTTTATGTGCTTCCCACAGAGCCCAGTGCCTCCAATACTCACCACCGCCAACTGTCCTACCTTCCGAAAATGAACTTCATTGAGAAACTAACCAAACTTGACCCACCCATCGAAATCATTCAGCAGTACATATCAACTATCACCGCCAGACGTGGTAAAGTCACTTTTTACCCCGATGGTCTACAAGGCAACCCATCGGCATCGATGTACATCCGCCCTATCGCCACACAAGCTCCCCAGACCACCCTACCGCCATCCTCCATCCGCCCTACCGCTACGCAACCACCTACTACTACCCTGCCGCCATCCTCCACACCTGTTGACGTACAGCTGGCCAAGGAAACCCCTCTCCCCCAAGACTTCCCACCCCTACCATCCACTTCCACCGATATCTGGACAACCCAAACAGGAAAAAATCAAAGATCCCCCCATCTAAGCTAAAATCCCCAAAACCTGTACAAACGGAAAACCGTTTCACCCTCCTGTCTCCGGCCACAAACACAAACTCGGATACGACTGAAAATGACACAAACGATGTAAACACTGAAAACGACACCGATGCCCCTGCCCCCCCCCCGATAAAAATCCCACCAATCATCACCAAATCCTCCAAAAACTGGAACACCATGAGGAAAAAATTGGAAGACGCAGGAGTCCAGATAATCAACGCAAAGGCCATCCCGACGGGCGTGGTAATACATACCGCCAATGCAAACAGCTTCCGACTTGCCACCCGCATCCTACAAGAACAGGAAACAAATTTCCACACATTCGAGCTCCAGGAGGACAAGACCACAAAGGCGGTTCTCCGAGGAATCCCAACCACCATCTCAGAGGAAGAAATCCTCTTGGAGTTCCAAGATCTAGACCTCCCAGCGATCTCGGTCACCAGAATGCGAGCGGGGCCCGACCGAACAAACGTCCCGATGGTACTCGTCCAACTGGCCCATGGTGAAGATGGCAAAAAAATCTTCAACCTCCAACATATATTCCACCTACGAATCAAGGTGGAATACTTAAACCACAAGGAAGCTCCAACCCAATTGTAACAGACGTGACGCCTTTACAAGAACTGTAAAATAGGTCCGGGTCTAAGTGCACGCTGATGAGGATGTATGATGATTAAAATAATAAAAGCTGGCCTCCTGCACCCAGTGTCTGATGAGTAAGGGACACTGGATGTGCCTATTCTTCTGCCTGAGCCTGGCGCCTTGCGGTGTCCTGGAGTAGGGCCGGCTTGTCTGGAGGAGGTAGGCACCAGGACGGAAGACAGGCAGAAGTCGGCGGGAGGCAGCTGGTGTTGAAGAAAATACTTCTTAAGTAACAAGTAATAAAACAAGTTTTGAAGAGTCGAAGTGAACTGATTTATTTGAAAATTTGCATCGTATTTATACCAATCGGTAGGTGGCTCACGGAAAGTGGAGGGGGAAAACGGAACCCAGGCACTTTCCTTTATAAGGGGCAAGAAACTGCTTAGTATCTATTTTGCCGGTTTAATCCGTAAAAGTGCTCGCTTAAATTTGGCAACTTTTACGGATTTTGTAGCCTTAATTAACAATCAAAATATATAAAAAATAGAAAAAACATATAAATAAAGCCAAGATTTATAACAAGAATTTTAGTTTGGTGAATTTACCGTGTTTTTAAGAATTTTTGATTTTTATGAAAATGTTTTATGATTTATTAAGTTATAATTATTTTTCCTAGGTTCCCTGTGAGATAAGTTAACGAAATCTGTTTATTTCACCATCTCACAGGGTCCCTAGAATTTTGTAGAGGTAAAAATGTAAAAATGTCAAGACCGAAATTTTCTAAGTCCTTTTGACATGGCAAATTGAGCTCTATTTTTGGCTCTAAGTATTTTAAGAGCAAAGTCTCAGTTTGACTGGAGGCCTTGTAGGATCAAGAATGAAAACTGATTATTTCATTGTCCTACAAGGCCCGCAGGTTTTATTATTTGGAAAAACATGAAATTTACACCTTCGAATTTTTCTAAGTGTTTTTTGAGGGTCATTTATTGCCCTAGTTTGAGTAATTTAAGGGCTAGAGACTCAGGCTCTCTTTCCCTCGATGCCTTGTAGGACTGCGGAATGAAATTTCTTAGTTTCATTATCCTACAAGGATCGTAACTAAAAATAATTAACAATATGTCAAAAAAAAGGAAACATAAAAAATACAAGTGAAATGATAAGTTGAAAAATGTCCCTGGTGGCAACCTGAGCATGATAGCGTTTATTTGTTGCACCGGGGGCATTGTACATATAAAAACGAAAGTATTTTATTAATACAATATTGCAATTAGAATAACTTTTAAATTCTAATTGGAAAACAAACATAAAAATATTTTCAACGAAAAAGATCGCTGGCGGTACGGTACTAACGAGTTCAGTGGCCAAGCGGGATTTCTGGTTTTCGAGCGAAATCCCAAAAAATGACCACTGAACTGTAGAGGATACTGCCAAGGATGTTCTTCGTTGAAAGAACATACGAGGATATGTAACACGTCCGTTACACTCCCCCCGTGCAGCTTGGCTGCACTAGTCTTCACGACGTGTTTGAGTAGGAGAAGCTGCATCGGTGGGCGGGGCCGGCAGGATTACAGCGAGCTTCACGGCAGGTCGTACGTAGACTCCGGTGCTCGTCTGGATTCGGGCGGTCCTTACTTGGCCGTCTGCAGCAGGGGTGGTGTCGAGGACTCGGCCGCGAGGCCAGCTGTTGCGGGGCATCGCAGGGTCCATGATGACCACCAGGTCGTCTTTCTTGATGGGATTGACGGTCTGGTGCCATTTTTGTCGAGTAGCCAAGGTGGGGAGGTATTCGCGGAGCCACCGCCTCCAGAACATATCAGCTAGCTGCTGACTGATGCGCCACTGGCGGCGGAGACATACCTCCTCCTCTTGTTTGCCGTATAATGACAACTGGGGCCGGTTGCCTGCTGCTCCCAATAGAAAGTGGTTGGGAGTGAGGGGCTCCTCGTCTCTCGGGTCTGCAGAGACGTGTGTAAGAGGACGGTTGTTGACAGTCCACTCAGCCTCGGCCAGTGCTGTTCGTAGGGTCTCTTCTCTTGGGGCCCTCTCCTTCAGGATGGCTCGCAGGGCGTGCTTGACTGAGCGCACCAGGCGTTCCCATGCTCCCCCCATATGAGGAGACATTGGTGGAATAAATTTCCATTCCATTCCTTTTGAAGTTAGATGATCCCTCATCCGGGCGTCATCTTTGAGCGAGTTCAGGGCGTCCTTCAGTTCATTGTCTGCTCCGTGGAAGTTGGTCCCATTGTCTGAGTAAATTGTCTTTGGTTGACCTCGGCGCGCCGTCATGCGTTGTAGGGCCATGATGGCTGAGTCGGCAGACAGGGAAGTAGCCAGCTCGAGGTGGATAGCACGTGTGGACAGACAGGTGAAGAGGGCTCCGTACCGCTTCTCCCGACGTCTGCCGACGGTGATGTCCATGGGCCCGAAATAGTCCAACCCGCAGTTTGTAAAGGGGGGAACATGGTGGGCGAGCCGTGATGGTGGCAAGGGTCCCATCAGTGGTGGAGCCGGCTTGCTTCTGCGCATCTTGCAGGTGGGGCAGTTGTGGGCGAGTCTGCGGATGTTTGTGCGCAGTCGCAGCACAAAGTAGCTGCCCCGTACCTCTGCCATTGTCCTCTCTGTACTTGGGTGGTCAGCCTTCTGGTGATGATGGTTCACTAGGAGCCGTGTGTAGGCGTGGTCTCCATCCAAGATTATGGGTATCCGCACATCTCGGGAGACTCTGCTGGTGGTCCGTATTCTTGAGTCCATCCTCAGCAGGCCATCGGGTCCTAGGAAGGGGTTCAGTGTTTTGAGCCGGCTGCCATTTGGTAAGGGAGCTCCTTGACGAAGAGCATTCAAATCGGTACCGAATGCGTCTTCTTGGGCTGCTTTCACCCATCGGATCTCTGCTTCACGGGTCTCCTCGAGCTGCAGGTATCCGTCCAGGGGCTTGTGGGGTCCCACACGGCATCGGTTTATGAAGCGGTGGACCCAGGCGGTGGCCCTGATGAGGCGGGGCCATGAGGAGAAGCGGTTGATCTCTGGTAGAGCGTCTGACATAGTTGAGGTGAGCCCGACATATTGGGCCTTCACTTCAAGGACGCTGTCATCCGGCCGGTGCAGTTTGGACCTTTCGCGCGGCCATTCTGCCTCGGTCAAGGTGAGGAAGGCTGGGCCACTGAACCAATGTCCTGCAGGTGATAGATCGGGAGTCTCGATGTCTCGGGTGCCAATGTCGGCAGGGTTCAGCTTTGTGGGAACCCATCTCCAGTCTTCAATGCGGGAGAGCTCATCTATCTCGCCAAGCCGGTTAGCCACGAAGGTTGAGTAGGTACGTGGGTCTGTGCGAAGCCAGCACAACACCGTCGTAGAGTCTGTCCAGAACACTGTTCGCGCAATGTTGCTGCGACATTCTTTTTTCAGTGTTGCTGCTAGTCTGGCCGCCATTAGAGCTGATTGGAGCTCGAGCCGGGGTATGGAGAGTGGCTTCAGGGGGGCCACCTTACACTTGCTGGCCAAGAAGGTAGCTGTGACTTCACCATTGATGTCTTCTGTGTGATAGGCGACCGTGCAGCATGCCTGTTCGGAAGCGTCACAGAACAGATGGAGTGTGACGTTGCTTTGTTTACTTTTTAAACAACTTCTAGGTATGGCAACTCCACAGCTTTGGAGGAGTCCCAGCCAGTCCAGCCATCTTTCATTGTGATCGGGTTTGATGATCTCGTCCCATCCAGTGTTTGATCTCCAGACGTCTTGCAGCAGCATTTTTGATCTGACTGTGAGGCATGCAACGAACCCCACAGGATCAAAAATTTTCATAACAATGCTGAGCAGCTGACGTTTTGTAGGTCTGCTGATCAGTTCAGGTTCTGCGGCGTCTCTGAAGGCGTACAGAAAGCAGTCGGTCACTGGATCCCATAGCAGGCCGAGGATTCTTTCAGTCTCTGCTTCACCGCTGCTGATGCGTATGGCTGATCTGGCGCGGTCTTCAGGCGGGATGGTGGCCATGACCGCTGGATTATTAGAGGCCCAGTTGGTGAGATGGAAACCTCCTGATGATAGAACTGCGGCCACGTCTTTTACAAGGCCAGTGGCTTCACTGATGGAGTCCACCGCGTCCAGATAGTCATCCATATAAAATTTTGTTTGGATAGCGTCTGCAGCAGACGGGAAGCTCTCAGCATTTTGTAGTGCCACTCGGTTTCGCACATATTGGGCGCTGCTAGGAGAACAGGTAGCGCCGAACATCATCGAGGTCATCATGTAGGTATGAGGCTCTTCTTGAAGTGTTGGTCGCCACAGGAACAGTTGTGACAGCTGGTCCTCTGCTTTGATTTTTACTTGTAAAAACATCTCTTTTATGTCGGCGGCGAGGGCTATTTTCCCTTCTCGAAACCGGAGAATGTTCCCAAGGAGTGACGTCAGTAGATCAGGTCCCGTCAGCAGTTGATCATTGAGGGAGGTCCCTCGGCAGCGGCTGGCGGCGTCAAATACGACACGGATCTTTCCTGGCTTGTTGGGGTTCACCACGGCGAAGTGGGGCAGATACCACTTGCGGGCGGAGTGCTTTGCCGCCTCTCGTGCTGTGAGCTCCCGTGCGTGGCCTTGCGTGATGAGCCGGTTGATTTTTTCTTTGTACGCCACTGCCAGGTCCTCTTCCTTCAATAATTTCCTTTCCAGGGACCACAATCTTTTGAGCGCACATTTTTTGTTGTCGGGCAGCGTGATATTTTCGTTTTTCCATAGCAGGCCAGTCTGCCATCTGCCGGACGTCATCTGACAGGTGGTGTCCTCCATCAGCTGGTTGGCACGTACCACATGTGCGGTCACCCGGGAGGCTGATGTGATCCCCAGGGAGTCGACTGCGAAGTTTGTTCGTATCAAGTCGCTCAGCAGGTCATCTTTGTGATTTTCAGCGTGCAGGGCCAGAGTGGTGACCGAGTCTTCACTGGTGGGAGTCCCTCCTCCATGGGTAATCCACCCCAGGGCAGTCCGTGACAATATTCGCGTAGAGTCACGGGCTTCATGCACTTCCCTCGAGACAATGAGGTGAGCATTGTCCTGCCCGATGAGAAGTGTGGGTGTGACGTACCCGCCAGGAACCCTTTGTTCTGGGAGGCTGAGGCCCTTCACGGTGCTCGCTTTGATGTGGTAGCTGGTGCCTATCCCGGCGCCGCGCAGTGTGACCTGCACGCGGCGTGATGCTTGATCTGAGGAGCACATGCCTTTTGCCCCGTGGAGCCGTAGTCCTTGGACGGGTCCGGTAGCGCCAATTTTTTCTGCTGTGGCGGCGTCAATCAGTGTGATCGTTGATCCCTCATCCAGCAGCGCGAATGCGGAGATCGGCTGCGTGGGGCCCGTCAGCACTACTGGCACCACTTTTAGCACGGCGCCGTCGGCCTGGCGTCACATGTGGTGGACATCAGCTGTTGTGGTGTTTTTTACGAACGATGGGTCGTGCAGTAACTTGTGGTGTGGAGCGCGACAGTCTCCAACACCGCACCAGTCCCGGGATTTGCATTGTTTGGGCCAGTGTTTGCCATCTAAACATATACGGCACAATCCAGAACTTTTAACTGTCTCAAAGCGAAGTTTTACGTCCTTCGCTGCGAACTCACGACATTCACGGAGGCAGTGGCCCCTTTCACCGCACTGTACGCACCCTTCACGATTGTTAAAGTCACAGTGGGGTGTCACATTATCACTTCGATTTGTGTTTCGCGTACTTTCGTTTTTTCGCGGACGGTCATACTTTCGCGCACTTTCGTTTAGTACTTTTCGCGAACTTTCGTTTTGTATTTTCCGCGAACTGTCATTTTGTGGTGACTTACGACTCGTTTCACTATTTCGCGGCCCGAATTGTTCCGAGGTAGCAAAGGTTTGCTCGCGACGTGGTCTAGACCTCGCGGGGTCGACCATTCCCGATTTGGAGATGGCGTTCGCGACGGTTTTCAGGAAGGCGGCAAACTGGCAGATGGTGGCAGGCACTTCGTAATGCCGCACTTCCATCAGCCACGCCAACCGCATCGTGCATGGCATCTTCCCCGCGATGTCGCTGAGGAGCGCCGGGTTGGTGAGATATCCCTCATTGTTTAGGGAGCGGAGTGAAGCCACCAGGTTTTGCACAGTCCCCGAGAAGTCTGCTATGTCTTCTAGTGATGCCTCTGCCGTCATGTGTGGAAGCTTCTTGGCCTTGTCCAACATCAGGGCAGCCAGTGAATTCGTCCCTCCGTAGCGCTGCTCCAGCACGGCCAGTATCTCTGGCACTTGGGTAGGGTCCATCAGGAGGGGGCCCACAGCTTCGCGGGCCTTTCCCTTGAGGGCTCGCTGAAGTCGGATGAGGTTCTCGCTGCTGGTCATCCGGCAGGTTGAGGTTGACTGGGTGAACTGTGCCCTCCAGGTGGGCCACTCCAGCGGGTCACCAGAGAAGGTGGGCAGATCCTTGGCCATTGACTGCCTGGCGATGAGTGCTGCCATCCGGGGGTCATCCTCAATTGTGGGATGAGGGCTGTCCTGAGCCCTTGAAGCTCTTATGGCCTCCGTGAGCGCGCAGGTGAACTGAGCCATCGAGTTATCCGCTTGGTGGATCCAGGCGCTGGTGTGGCGGGCCGTCTCGTCCGCATTTGGTTGTGGAGGAAACATCGGCAGGCCGGAGCTCGGGCTGGAAGCGGGCAGATGCTGGTCATCAGGTTGTGCTGGCGCTCGGTACTCCTGTTCGCGCAGTGGTACCGGCGGCACATGTGTAGATGGCCCAGGATGTGTCCACTGCGAGTATGAGGCTGGATCCCCGTGATTGTAGTAAGGGGGTGGTGGCACAGGGGCTGCTGGCCCTGGCTGTGCTGATGATGCATAGGGTCCGACAGGTTTCTCCGGTACGGCTTCTCGTTGCCTCTGGTTGAGCAGAGGTACGGGCGGTACGGGGCCGGAAGGTCCAGGCTGCATCCATCCAAGGCTCCCATCATAGTGAGGGGGCTGCGGCGCGGGGCCTCCAGGCCCTGGCTGCGCCAGTGATGCGTACCTCTGGTCTACCAGAGGCACAGGTCCGACGGGCATCTCTCGTACGGCTTCTCGTTGCCTTGTATTGTGCAGAGGCAAGGGCGGTACGGGGCCGGAAGGTCCAGGTTGCAGCCATCCAAAGCCCCCATTGTAATGAAGGGGCTGCGGCGCGGGGCCTCCAGGCCCTGGCTGCGCCGGTGATGCGTACCTCTGGTTTACCAGAGGCACAGGTCCAGCGGGCATCTCTCGTACGGCTTCTTGTTGCCTTGCATTGTGCAGAGGCAAGGGCGGTACGGGGCCGGAAGGTCCATGCTGCATCCATCCGGGGCCCCCATCAGAGTGAGGGGGCTGCGGCGCGGGGCCTCCAGGCCCTGGCTGCGCCGGTGAGGGGTGCCTCTGGTCTACCAGAGACACAGGTCCGACGGGCATCTCTCGTACAGCTTCTCGTTGCCTTGTATTGTGCAGAGGCAGGGGCGGTACGGGGCCGGAAGGTCCAGGGTGCATCCATGATGCTTGTGGTTGCCAAGGTTCTCCTTGGTCCGGATGTCCATGGCTGGTTGGCTCCGAAGCAGTACTCGCTGCGATGAGTTGTGCCAGCCCTGCGGCACCGGGTTGTGCCAGCCCTGCAGCACTGGGTTGTGCCAGCCCTGCGGCGCCGGGTTGTGTGGGCCCTGTCGCATCTGGTGCAGGCCCTGCACGGGTTTGTGGTTGAAGGGCTGCCATCAGCCGTTCAATCTGCTTGTTTTGGTGGCGTAGCTGTCGTCGCAGTTGGCGCACCGTATCCTCGGTAGATGTAGAGGGCGGTGGCTCGTCATCGCTGTCTGCGGAGCCTGTCTCAGGAGTGGTGCTGGGCGAGGGCCGGGGCGTGGCATCAGATATGTCATCAGGCATGTCCAGGACTTCAGGGCCAGCGTCCGGGGCAGTAGGTAGCTCAGCAGCAGGGGGTGGAGGCGAGCCATCTTCTTGGGCCGTCTTCTTGGATCTCAGCGAGGGTGGAGACATCCTGGCGAGGACTGTAGATCCGGCTCGAAGGACCACTTGTAACAGACGTGACGCCTTTACAAGAACTGTAAAATAGGTCCGGGTCTAAGTGCACGCTGATGAGGATGTATGATGATTAAAATAATAAAAGCTGGCCTCCTGCACCCAGTGTCTGATGAGTAAGGGACACTGGATGTGCCTATTCTTCTGCCTGAGCCTGGCGCCTTGCGGTGTCCTGGAGTAGGGCCGGCTTGTCTGGAGGAGGTAGGCACCAGGACGGAAGACAGGCAGAAGTCGGCGGGAGGCAGCTGGTGTTGAAGAAAATACTTCTTAAGTAACAAGTAATAAAACAAGTTTTGAAGAGTCGAAGTGAACTGATTTATTTGAAAATTTGCATCGTATTTATACCAATCGGTAGGTGGCTCACGGAAAGTGGAGGGGGAAAACGGAACCCAGGCACTTTCCTTTATAAGGGGCAAGAAACTGCTTAGTATCTATTTTGCCGGTTTAATCCGTAAAAGTGCTCGCTTAAATTTGGCAACTTTTACGGATTTTGTAGCCTTAATTAACAATCAAAATATATAAAAAATAGAAAAAACATATAAATAAAGCCAAGATTTATAACAAGAATTTTAGTTTGGTGAATTTACCGTGTTTTTAAGAATTTTTGATTTTTATGAAAATGTTTTATGATTTATTAAGTTATAATTATTTTTCCTAGGTTCCCTGTGAGATAAGTTAACGAAATCTGTTTATTTCACCATCTCACAGGGTCCCTAGAATTTTGTAGAGGTAAAAATGTAAAAATGTCAAGACCGAAATTTTCTAAGTCCTTTTGACATGGCAAATTGAGCTCTATTTTTGGCTCTAAGTATTTTAAGAGCAAAGTCTCAGTTTGACTGGAGGCCTTGTAGGATCAAGAATGAAAACTGATTATTTCATTGTCCTACAAGGCCCGCAGGTTTTATTATTTGGAAAAACATGAAATTTACACCTTCGAATTTTTCTAAGTGTTTTTTGAGGGTCATTTATTGCCCTAGTTTGAGTAATTTAAGGGCTAGAGACTCAGGCTCTCTTTCCCTCGATGCCTTGTAGGACTGCGGAATGAAATTTCTTAGTTTCATTATCCTACAAGGATCGTAACTAAAAATAATTAACAATATGTCAAAAAAAAGGAAACATAAAAAATACAAGTGAAATGATAAGTTGAAAAATGTCCCTGGTGGCAACCTGAGCATGATAGCGTTTATTTGTTGCACCGGGGGCATTGTACATATAAAAACGAAAGTATTTTATTAATACAATATTGCAATTAGAATAACTTTTAAATTCTAATTGGAAAACAAACATAAAAATATTTTCAACGAAAAAGATCGCTGGCGGTACGGTACTAACGAGTTCAGTGGCCAAGCGGGATTTCTGGTTTTCGAGCGAAATCCCAAAAAATGACCACTGAACTGTAGAGGATACTGCCAAGGATGTTCTTCGTTGAAAGAACATACGAGGATATGTAACACGTCCGTTACACCAATGCCACCGCTGTCAATACTTCGGACACTCCGCCAAAGGCTGCCACCTTCCGCCACGCTGCGTTAAGTGCGCGGGGGACCACTTCACGCAAACCTGCAGCAAGCGGAGAGGACGGCCCGGCTACCTGCGTCAACTGCGGCGGCCCACACCCGGCAAATTTCAAGGAATGCATCAAGCGACCTGCAGGGAGCTCAATCCCCTCTTCTCGTCGAACTGAGGTACCACCCCAAACAACCTTTTCCTCTCACCCCACCAACCCCTCTATATCATATGCCCAGGCACTCCATACAAACAGCCAAACCTCCATCCCTACCCCAGAACCCTCCACAAACACCCCCCCTCCCCCCCACTCAGAACCTACCCCCCAGCCTTCAGCAACCCCTTTTAACATTTTCGACTTCTTCAAAAATGACTTTTTCTCCAAGATCGGCAGCCTCATCGCCGATCTCATCCCGAAATTTCAATCCGCCGCCTCTCCGACGGATTACTTAGCCATCCTGTTTTCAGCAGCCCCCCAAATCATCGCCCTTTTCACAAATTAAATGGCTAACTCCGCCACCCTGCCCTCCGCGCTACGTCTGGCATTTTGGAATGCAAACGGTCTAGACCGAAATATGCAAGAACTACGCATTTTTACCAACACACATAACCTAGACATCTTACTTATCAACGAAACCCATCTAAATCCATCACATACACCAAAAATAGCAAACTACACACTTTACAGAAATGACAGACTACATTCACGTGGAGGCGGCACCGCCATCTACGTGAAGACCAAGATAGCACACCAACAAAACACCACCACTACACTTTCTTCAATAGAAAGTACCTCCATCACCATTTTCACCAAACACTCCGGGCCGTTGAGAATAAATTCGATTCATCACCCTCCAAACAAGACTCTACAAAATTCCGATCTCGAATTGCTTCTCGACGGTCACACACCTACCATTCTAGCGGGTGATTTCAATGCGAAGCACCTCGACTGGAATTCTAGGCTGACAAATACAAACGGACGCATTCTTCACAAATTTTCATCTGCTCACCCCGACCTAAACATCGCTGGACCTATGGAACCAACCTTTTTTTCATCCATAGGCCACAGACCGGATATTTTAGACATTGCACTTTTATACAAAACCCCCTGGACGTACTGTATCAAAACTATCAACGATCTGTCATTCGATCACAACCCCGTGTTGCTAACCCTAAACGAATTTTCAAATCTCCCCCCACTAAAATTAACAAAAAAACTGATTGGACTTACTTTTCGCACAGAGTCGATGAAAAATTGATCATAAACCCTTCAATCCGAAACCCCTTAGAACTGGACAATGCGGTAGACCTTTTTGCAGAGACAATTATGTCCGCAATAGAGGATTCCTCCAAACCCCTCCCCGAACGCCCTCAAATCAATCTCAGTGAAAACCTCCCAAATTCAATTAAAGATCTCATTAAAACCAAAAATATCCTTCGCCGCCACTGGCAAAAATATCAAAATCCTAGATTGAAAACCACGCTCAATCGAACTCAAGCCCTCATTAGAAAAAAATTGCAAGAGCATTCAAACTCTACGTGGAACATGAAACTTCAAGAGATAAACCCGCAGGATGGATCCCTGTGGAAATTATCCAAAACTCTCCAAGCCACCCCTTCACCAAATCATCCAATCCACGCCGAAAGCGGTCTAGTTTTCGACGACCTAGACAAGGCGAAGGCGTTCGCCGATAGTTTGGAAATCCAATTCAGTCCCAGCTTCAAACACGCAGATCTCAATCACATAGCAAACGTAAACCGCAAAATTAATAGCATATTAAATCACCTCCCCCCCACTAACATCCACTTTACTACCCCGACCGAAGTTACTCGTGCCATAAACGGCCGAAAAAATAAGAAAGCTCCCGGTCCCGATGGTGTCACAAATTTTGCTCTTAAAGCACTGCCACAAAAAGGAATACTAGCAATAGTAAACCTAATTAACACAGCCCTCAGACTACGCTATTTCCCCAAAAGCTGGAAACATGCGCAAGTCATTGTTCTCCCGAAACCGGGAAAAAATCCACTCTTCTGTGAAAATCACCGCCCAATCAGTCTACTTTCAAATATTGGTAAAATCTATGAACAAATTCTACTCACTCGGCTCCTCAAGCACATTAACGAGGTATCAACCCTACCTGAAGAGCAACACGGCTTTAGAGAAAAACACTCCACCCTCCACCAACTCTTACGAGTTACAGAAATCATCATCGAAGGTTTTAACTCCAAACGTTCAACTGGAGCCATTTTCCTTGACATCGCTAAAGCTTTCGACAAGGTCTGGACAAATGGTCTTCTCCTCAAACTTCACGACATAGGCATCGACCCGCAGCTCCTCGGTGTCTTCAAATCATTTCTCCGCCTACGTACTTTCCAAGTGAAATACAGGGGCGTTCTCTCAAAAAAACGCTTCATGACAGCAGGGGTGCCACAAGGTTCACTGCTGTCACCAACCCTCTTCAATGTCTATACACATGACATTCCCCTCTCAGCTGACCACAACTCACTCACAGCTCTCTATACTGACGATACTACCGTTATGGTGAGATACAGTTCACCCAGGATGATAACCCACAGACTTCAAATCAACATAAATAAACTCCAAGACTGGTATGACCTATCGCGCATAGATGTGAATCCTTCTAAAAGTGTAGCCGTCTTTTTCTCCCATAGAAAGGGAAACAGGGCTCCCAGAGAGGAAATAAAGATGTACGACCAGGTCATACCGTGGCAAAACACCGCCAAATATCTTGGAGTTACACTTGCCAAACGACTTACCTGGAGACCACACATAAAAAACACACTGACCAAAGCAAAGAAAATATCCGGCTCCTTACACCCTTTACTTCACTCCAACTCAAAGACCTCCATACAAAACAAACTACTCATATACAGATCACAAATTAGACCCACCATCACATATGCGTCGCCCATCTGGGCTACAGGAAACACAAAACGCCTCGAATCATACCAAAATGCCTCACTTAGAAAATATACGAAAAGCCCCTGGTTTGTCCGAAACTCAATAATAAACTCCGACACAAACATCCCGCCCCTGAAAAGACACATGGTAGAATTAGCCAAATCATTCTACTCAAAACTTCCTATACATCCAAACCCCAGTATAGCTTGTCTCGGGCGTCCAAGACCCGAAGAAAATCCGACCTTCCCCTATCCCATCTCCATCACTTTCCCCCCTTGAAGTGTGGGCTCAAATAAAAAAAGCAGAAAATGCAACCAAAAATACAAAACATCTAGTATTACAAATCAAAAATCCATCCTAAAACAAAAACAAAAACAAAAAAATACCTACAGTCAAAAAAAAAAAAAAACTAAATAAAAAATAAAAAAAAATACCACAGGTACATATACACCCTCAGTTCACGAGAAATAGAGATTGAGTTCTCTGCACCTCGTAATTTCACAATATGATACTACTATAATAAATCAGTTCTTACGTTTACTTTAATCTACGTGTTTTACTCCTTCCTCTGGAAGAAACCTCTCTCCGACCGAAAAAAGACACGTGAAAGATTCGCTGAGCCACCGTTTTTCTCCCCCGAATCGCTCTGTCTGGCTTGTGTTCGCACGGCCAGACACCTGCTTTTTGCACAGGCGCCCGCGCCACCAACTGCCTTTCTCAAGGCAAGAAGAAGAAGGACGACCTGGCCCCCCCACTGAGACCCGACGAACACAACTCCAGCGCAACTATTCTAAAAAGAAAATACAGAACACCTGCCGTGCGGATGTTTCCCGCGCGGCGTATTCCCACGAGCACGGAGGATTTTCCCCCCCTTCAGTATAGAACTAAGACCGGAACCATCAAGACCCCCCCCCAAGACAGAACAGACGATCCCAAGCCACCCCGCTGACCCTAGGACCAAGCCGGCAGCCGCAGCCCTGCCGATCCCCGAGATGCACATGACCACCCCCGCACCCGGACCCAGCCGCACCCCAGTAGGACCAGCTTAGGGCTACGTGCCGCCCCCAAGACCCCAGCAGCCCCCCCAGGATATGGAGATGTCCCGACAGGAGGAGGGTTGGACGAGGCCGTCCAACCCCGTCAAACGGCCCCTGTCCCCACAGGGCCCCAAGGCGGTTGTTATCGGCAACCGCTTTGGCGACCTCAAAGAGGTCATCAAAAGCAAAACGCGCCAATCAATCTACTAATGCACATTATACACGCATAAATAACAACACTAATCATGCCTCTTCTTCCGCAGGTACCAGCGGCCATGCAGCGAGGCAAGATCGAGTTCCCCCGGTAGTGATGACCCTGGGGAACCTCACGCACGCGCAAATTACCTCTGCGGTGCAGGGCCATATCGGCCACGCAAATTTTACCTTCCGGTATAACAGGGGCGGGACGGCCAACATATTTGTGCGAAGCATGGAGGACCACCGCACCCTCACCAACGGGCTGCGAGCGGAAGGACGCGACTTTCACACCTACACGGCAGAGGCGGAAAAAATGAAAAAGGCCGTGATCAAGGGCCTGCCAAACGTAGACACAGACGACATCACTGCGGACCTCACTGAGCAGGGCTACCCCCCAGTAAAGGTCATAAGGATGACGACCGCCGCGGCCGAGTACCCCATGTACTTGGCTCACTTCAACAAGGAAGTGAACATGGGCCAGCTGAGAGCAGTCGTCAAATACCTCTGCCACTGCAGGATCCGCCTGCAGAAACACCGCAGCAACCACCTGCAGCACGGGACGCAGTGCTACCGCTGCCAGAACTTCGGGCATGGATCCCGAAACTGCGCCCACACAGCAAGGTGTGTGAAGTGCCTAGTTGAGCACGCCTCCGCCGAGTGCCCCAAGACCACCAGGGACGAGCCCGCCGCGTGCTGCAACTGCGGAGACCCCCATCCCGCCAACTTCAGAGGCTGCCCGAAGAGGGTAGCCTATGTCGCCTCGCTCCAACAGCACCAGCGACAGCCCCAACGTCAGGCCCCAGGAGCCAGCAGGCCACATCCTCAGGCGCAGCAGGCGCCGAGGACAGATGGACGCAGCTGGGCCAACGTAGCCGGCGGAAAGAGCGAGGAGCGACACGAGGAGCAGCCCCCCCCGCAGCCCCCCCCCCAACAGCCCCCAGGAGAGGCTTACACCCGAGGAGACGACGCCGCATTGATGATGGCCCTGCTCCATGGATTGAGACACGTGCGACCGCAGCTGGCCGCAGCTGGCTCAGACGAACTACAGAGAGCAATGATCCTGATGGATCTCATCACGTCCACCATCAATGTCTAATCCCAAGATGGTGAACGTCCTCCTGTGGAATGCCCACAGCATCCGCTTCAAGACCGACGAACTGCTCGCTCTGGCAAACAATACTGACATTGACATTTTTCTCATTACAGAGACCTTTTTAAAACCTGACACACCCCTGAGAGTGCCCGGCTTCGAAGTACATCGAGACGACCGACCGGAGGGCGCAGGTGGAGGCACCGCCATATTCGTTCGTCAAACCATCACATCTACAAGAATCCCTACTCCGAAGCTGAAGCATACTGAAGCCACAATTATCGAAGTCACCATAGAGGATAGAGCGCATACCATTATCGCCGCCTACTGCCCCAAACTTCTGGTAAGAGAGGATTTGGATAAATTACTTAATTTGCGCCCCATTGTTGTTTTAGGAGGAGACCTCAATGCCAAGCACAATTATTGGAACAACTACCGAGGCAACGCGAATGGAAAAACGCTCTTTTCACATATGCAGACACATAACTACACGATTATGGCACCGGACAAACCGACTCACCATCCAGCACGTGCAAAGTATCCAAGTACTTTGGACATCGTACTTGAGAAAAACGCCAAGACCATCTCGCCACTGCGCACGCTGGATGAACTGTCCTCAGACCACCTGCCCGTGAGCTTCAATATTGGAGGAACGACTTCAAGGAGCCCCAGAAAGTGGCGAAATTTCAAAGATGCCGACTGGGAAGGATTCAAAAAAGAGATAAACGAATGAATATACCTAACGTCGGCAACCCTGCGCTCAAAAGATGAAATCGATGAGGCGGCGAGCACTCTGACCGAAATCATCCAACTTGCACAAGACAGATCCATACCATTTAAAGACGAACAGACTTACACGATCAAGCTTCCCGAGTATGTCTTATCGCTCATCATGGAGAAAAATTGCCTGAGACGCATTTACCATCAAACGCGAGACGGCTACTTCAAAACAGCCTACAACACGCTACAACGGGAGATTAAACAAGAAATCACCGATCTCAGACGCCAACTTTGGACGAAGAAAGTTACGTCACTCACACCCAAAGATAACAGCCTCTGGAAAATGGCAAAAGCACTGAGACATGAAGATCACACAATCCCCCCGCTTGAGAAGTTAGACAACTCAGGGCTGGCACTTTCACTAGAAGAAAAGGCAAACGCGCTCGCCGACGGATTTGAGAGAGCCTACGCAGCCACGGACGGCTTATGCGACCCGGAAACAGATCGACTAGTAGATGAGTCTCTACAACATCTTGATCAAGCAGAGCAGACGGACACCGCCGATATACATTTCTGCACGCCAAGCGAAGTAGCCGTCATTATCAGGCGATTGAAGACAAATAAGGCCCCGGGAAGCGATCAAATACATAACATCTTACTGAAACATCTACCGCAGAAAGCCATAATTTTCATCACAAAGCTGTTCAATGCCTGCCTCATCACCGGACATTTCCCTCAGATCTGGAAAACGGCAACCGTGCTGCCCTTCTCGAAGCCCAACAAAGATAAGAGGCAGCCGACGAACTACCGGCCGATAAGTTTACTATCCACACTGAGCAAGGTATTTGAACAGGTGATTCTCAACAGACTTTTACCACATCACGAAGACACATTGCCAGACGAGCAGTTCGGATTCAGGAAAAGGCATTCCACTACCCACCAGCTCTCCAGAGTAGCGGAATTCATCGCCAGAAGATTCAACGAACATCGCTTCACCGCCGCCGCACTGCTAGACTTGGAGAAGGCATTTGACACCGTTTGGATCAGAGGGCTGCTACACAAGCTTAACACGCCCATATACCTTACGAGAGTGATACAAGAGTACCTCAAGAACAGATCCTTCAAAGTCTTCATCAGGAACGCACTTTCAACACTACGTGAGATTCCAAAAGGCGTGCCGCAAGGAAGTCTACTGGGACCTCATCTCTTCAACATCTTCACACATGACATCCCCCGAGACGAGAGATGCAACCTGTCAATCTATGCAGACGACGTCAAACTCTACGTTTCCTTGCTGAAAGCAGACATGGCAGCCATGTACCTACAAAGGGCACTCGACGCCCTCGTAGAGTTCTACAAAAAATGGCGACTCAAACTAAATGAGGCAAAGACCGAAGTCATAATGTACTCGAGGAAATGCACTAAAACACCAGACGTCAACATCGAAATGGGAGGACATGTCTTACAATGGAAGGATGAGGTCGTCTACCTGGGCCTGACGATGGACTCACGACTCAACTGGAAATCTCACGTAGCCAAGATGCATGTGAAAGCCAGAAAGGCAGTCGGCGCGATGAAGCCAATCTTCAACAGAAGAAGTCCGCATAAATATTATGTGACTGGTGCAGTTCTTGCCTATTTGGTTATTTTGTCTATGGTAATTTTTTTGGGAGACTGGCAATTTTTCTTGGAAAGAAAAATGCGAGTTTGTTCATGGTCACTTCCTTTTCTCCTGGCAACGGGCTAGCCGGCTGAAAAATTAGTCACTGACTATGAAAGTCTTTTATTGAAAATATCATCTGAATCCAAGTGGATTTTGTCTTGTAAAGGTCGCGGGGCGTTTTACCGTGTCACGAGAAGTTCGTGCACGTTTTTATTTTGGTGGATCGGTGAATCTCACCTGTTACTGTGTTGGCGGATCGCCATGTTTTGTGAAAAGTATTTGAATGGACAGCATATCGTTAAATGACTGGTCCTGGCAGTGGCTTTTGATTATGCCTTTGGGTGACCCCCGCGTCGCGAAGCCACGGATGGGTGTAAGCTCCGTGAGACGATATCTGTAGGCCTGGCAGACTATTTGGGGCCACGTGCTGTTGGTGTGGAAAGGGTGGAGGCCGCCTGGGATGGAAGTAGCGGCACCGAATTGTCACATAGAAGGATGACCCTGGCTCCCCGGTTCCCTGGTTTCTGCGTGAAACGTCCCGATATCGTCGCACTCCGCGAACCCAGTGTTTAGTTAGGATAGCCTTTCTTTTTCCCGGAGTCCATCTGGTATGTTTTAGTGTTTGTTTGTTTTGATTAATTTTGATGGCCGTGATTGATGGCCCTAACTTTGATGCCGACAATATAGTTTTTTTTGAACAGTTCATACTCTTTTATTTATCTAAAATCCCTCTTACACTGACAGAAATCCCCACAAACCTGAGCGGAGCTCACAGCCGTTACAATCCCAAAACCAAACTCCTGATCTACTACTCGCTCATTCGACCGGTACTGACCTATGCTATCCCAGTGTGGGGTAGCATCTCACATACTGACCATACAAAACTACAGACTTTACAAAATCTCTGCATTAAAATCACCTACAACACCGGACTTAGAACTAATCTAAAAAGACTTCATGCCAGAGAAGAAATACCGACCTTATTCGAATACACGCACAGACTGACAGACCGATTTTACAAATCTCTCAGACACAGTAAAAATAGACTCATCAAGGAAATCGGTCAATACAATGCACCTAGCGACCTTCCCTTCAGATACATACACAGACTACCTAAACACATCCTGATGGACCTAAATCACATTTGGCACGACCCTGAAGAAGACGCAGACGACTAGGCGAGCAGTAGGTATCCCTAACCACCAGACCCCCCCCCCAACTTATGTTTATATATCTATTTATATATTTATATAAAATATTTATTTTTTATGTATGTATAAGGCAAATGCGGAAGAGCTCCATATAAAAGGACATGACCGACTCCTTCCCACTCCCAACATAACACAAACACACACGTATGTATATATTTTTCCCGAGCTTGGCTGCAATCTTGCTTGTTGAGCTGTGCAAAACATGCAATTTTAGTTGGGTTTTTTACATAACAATTTTTCCCAACCGACAAAATACAAGGCTTATAAGCCTATAATAGCCAGGTAACATTTTAAATACCCACAAGCGGTAAAAATTGCAAGGCGCATATGACGCCGTTCTATTTGTATAAAGAACATTAACTTTAAACTCGGTAAATTTAAATGATTCATCTCCTCAAGAATATAAGAATCTAGTAAATGAAAAAAAAAAACTCTCTCCGACCAGCCTCCTGCTGAAGCTCTGCCTGAACAACAAGTCTGGTGCCTACCTCCTCAAGACAAGCCAGCCCAACTACTGGACACCGCAAGGCGCCAGGCTCAGGCAGAGAAATTTTATTTTTGATGTCTCGTGGATTTCGAATTTAAGGGGTTCGACTGTATTTAGCTGCCTTAGCTAATAAATTTAAGAGCAGATTTCAGGACTTACTTTATGTATCAAGACTTGTTTGTTACTTATAGAAAATCCCTGACATCTAGAAACAGCTGTAAGTATAAATAACCCGCCGTCCAGCAAATTATTATACAGCTACTACCACGCAATTATGCAAAGCTTTTTTATGAATTTATTGAATTTAAGAATGACACTAATCAGAAAGCTATTTTTGAAGAAAAAATAAAGGGAAAGTAGCAGTGGCGGTTTTCTCTAAAGTGCGTTTGTGCAGTGAACCCCCATTGAAAGATGATAAAATAAAACAAACTCGTTTTATAATATATAATATTATTATAAAACAAGTTTGGAATCATTATAAAACAAGTTTATAATCATCACATTATAAATAGGGTTCTATTAAAATCCGTATTTTAAACTCGCGCCATTGCGCACCGCGTCGTAATCGGTACCTATGTTCATTTGGTGCGTGATGTGGTCGCACCAAAATTCTCCTTACAAAAACATCCTGGCACATACAGATCCCTCTGACAGTGATTTGAACGAAACTATCCATTTCTTTGCCAAATTCATTCCCGCTCTGTGCGCCGCGATCCCGTTTCATGGATATCACATGATCTTCGATCTTTCACGAGTATTACCGATCGAGTCCATCGTGTTATGTTGGTAATAGTATGCATCAGCTGTCACATTCTGATAGTTGGCAGGTCTTTCACTTCACTTGATAGATAACCTTGAACTTGTTAACAGTGTCAATAAACGTCTCATATACGAATCGGCTTTTTGTATTTAATTACAAACCTCAGACATTATAATTGGCGACGAGAAAATCAGCAAAACAATAAAAAAACGTGTGTTAATAATATTGTCAGTAATTAACAGTGATTTCGCCGCGGAAAAAAACATTTTTTTCAACATGTCGAATAGTAATTTGCCAGTGCCTCATTTCGAACCGGATTGCGAAAGTTTCAATATGTTTTTGGAACGCATTCAAATTTATCTGAAGATTATTAATATCGCAGAGAAAGAAAAAATTGGTTACTTATGTATGTTGATCGGTGCAGAAAAATTTAAAATTTTAAAAGAGACAGTGCATCCGAAAAATTTAGAAGATTTAACCTTCAACGATATGGTAACAACACTCAAGAGTAAATATGAAGAAAAAAATGTACAATTGCCCAAATATATAAATTTTATAACCGGAAACAACATTCTAACGAAGGAATCGATGATTATATTACGGAGATAAAAAGTCTGTCAATATCATGCAATTTTGGTGCTTTTCTAGACGAAGCTCTGAGAGACAAATTGGTGTGTGGTTTAAAAAACGATGCAATGACTAGAAGATTACTATCTGAAGACGAAACGTTAACTTTTGAAAAAGCAAAATTAATTGTCAAGAACATTGAGACAGTAAGTCACAGCTCAGAGCAAATTTTACACAAAGAAAATTATACATCGGAAATTTGTGAAGTCAAGTCAAAAATGTCACGTAAAAAAACATGTCATGTCTCAAAGGATCGCCCTTCACGTCAGCATAGTCCGAGTAGGCGAATTCATCTGGGTCAAAGGAGTTCAAGGTCATCAAGTCATCCGTCATCTCCATCACGTCAAGGGTCCAGAAGATGCGAGAGGTGTTTTATAACTCACCAACCGGAGTTATGTCCGTCAAAAAAGTGGAAATGTTACAAATGTAATATTTACGGTGATACGTCGAAATTTTGTCCAAGTGCAAAATCAATCATCAATCACGTAAAATGTGTCAATAATATAAATGTATTAAATATGTCAGTGTCTGATTCAGCGGAAATTAATTTAATTGTAAATGGTATCCAAATTTCTTTCATGATTGACACAGGAAGTTCATCGACATTAATAAGTCATAAAATGTACATAAAATTATTCAAAACTTGTCAGTTAAAGCAATTCTACGGTAATTTGTTTACAGCAAATAGTCAAAATTTATTGTGTTTTGGATTTTTTATGGCAAAAGTAAATGTTGTTGATTCTAATGTTATAATAGATTTACCAATATTGGTTATAAAAAATCTATCGTCTGATGCTATTCTGGGTAGAAATTGGTTAAAAGTGTTTAATCCATCTTGGGAAAATACTTTCATAAGTTCTTTAGTGTCAAATATGAATAATAATACTGTAAATTCAGTGTCTGTCAGCGAGAAAAATAAATCAAATATTATCAAAAAATTGTCACAAAAATATTTAAATTCTTTTTCGATTACTAATAACGATTTACCAATTAAAGAATTTTCTGTGAATTTAAGTTTAAAAAATAATGCTACTCCTGTTTTCCACAAAGCATATGAAGTTCCTTACGCACTTCGTGCTGAAGTTTGCCAAGAGCTAAGTCGTCTTGAAAACGAAGGCATTATTTCAAAAGTAAAATATAGTAATTGGTCTTCCCCAATAGTTTGTGTACCTAAACAAAATGGAAAATTACGTTTATGTGCAGATTTGAAATCTACAGTCAATCCACAATTGAGAATTGATCAATATCCTATTCCACGTCCAGAGGATATTTTTAATAAATTTTCAGGTTGTCAAGTATTCTGTAAATTAGATTTAACAAACGCATATTTACAGTTGTCTGTGTCAGATTCTAGTAAAGAATTACTTACAATTAATACATGTTATGGTTTATATGTCTATAATCGTTTACCTTACGGATTATCATCGGCTCCTGCCGTATTTCAAATGGTAATTGATACAGTTTTGGGTGGCATAAAGAACTGTGCTGCATACATTGATGATATTTGTGTAGGTGGTAAAGACGAAAAGGAGTGTTCTGATACTTTGGATAAAGTTTTGTCAAAATTAAATGAGTTTAATATAAAAATTAATATGTCAAAAAGTGAATTTTTTGTGAATTCTTTTGAATTTTTAGGTTTCACTTTGTCAGGTCAAGGCAAAAGTCCGTCTTTGTCGAAAGTTGAGAAAATTAAGTCTACTGGGTGTCCAGAAAATGTTACTCAACTAAAGTCATATTTGTCAATGTTGAATTTTTACAGGAATTTTATTCCTATGTGTCCTACAGTGCTAGAACCACTTCATAATTTATTAAGAAAAAATGTAAAATGGTGTTGGTCTGATGAATGCGAAAAGGCATTTGTAAATAGTAAGTCTCTTTTGTCAGATAAAACTATGTTAGTTTTATTTGATCCGTCAAAACCATTGTGTCTAACAGTCGATTCCAGTGCATACGGTGTCGGTTGTGTCTTAAGTCATGTCGTAAAGAATCAAGAATTTCCTATAGCTTTTGAGTCTGCAACATTAAATTCAGCTCAAAGAAATTATAGTCAATTGCACAGGGAAGCCCTTGCAATTATTTTTGGAATAAAGAAATTTCACAAGTATTTAATTGGTCGTCATTTTACGATATATACTGATCATGCTCCATTGTTGTCTTTATTTGCTGAAAACAAAAAAGTCCCCGTTTTAGCAGCATCACGTCTTATAAGATGGTCTATAATATTGTCAGCGTACAATTATAAATTGGAATATAAAAAAGGATTGAAAATTCCTCAAGCAGATGTAATGTCACGTTTACCAAGTAAACAACAATTCAATACTGAGGAATGTAATTTTGTATACATGTCTACACCTTTAATTCCATTCTCAGAAGTTGAAAGTCATTCTGAAAAAAATGAAATATTATGAAAAGTCATTAAGTATGTTTCAATCGGTTGGATTGAAAACTTGTGAAGTCCAGAAATTAAAAAATATTTTAAGTTTAAAAATTTACTGTCAGTCAAAGGAAAATGTCTTTTATTTGGTGACAGAATTGTAATACCAGAATCTCTTAAGTCCAAAGTCCTAAATTTAATACATTATGGTCATCCTGGTATAGTCAGATCAAAAATTCTTGCCCGTTCATATGTATGGTGGTTAGGTATGAATCAAGATATTGAAGATGTTATTTCTAGATGTGAAATGTGTCAGTCTGTACAAAATGCTAACAAAAATGTGCGCCATAGTTGGCCTATTGCTGAAAGTCCATGGGAAAGAGTCCATTTGGATTTTTTTGATTTAAAAGGTTCTAAATACTTATTAGTTTGCGACTCATATTCAAAGTGGATAGAATGTTTTTACATGAAAAATACTAAATATTCGGATTTGTTATCTAAATTAGGTGAAGTTTTTTCGAGATTCGCTTTTCCGAAAACTATTGTTTGTGATAATGGTCCTCCATTTTCGTGCAAAGAATTTTCTATTTTTTGTAAAGAAAAATCAATTAAATTATTATTTAGTCCGCCGTATAATCCTGAATCAAATGGATTAGCAGAACGGTCTGTTCAAACTTTCAAAAAAATATTAATTAAATTTATGTTTTCGAAAAATGCAAAATTTTTGTCGCCAGCTCAACGTCTAATAGATTGTCTGTATAGTTATCGTTCCACTCCTACTTCTGTTACGGGTGTATCTCCAATGGCATACACATTTTGTCTGAAGAAAATCATGTCAATAAAAGTAAACAATCACAAAATGTCAAACAATCGAGAAAAAATACATTGAAAGAGTTTAAGGAAAATGATAATGTGTTGGTCTATTTAAAGCTTTGTCCATTGCGCGGGCAAACGCCAGAGTTTTGACAGTCCAACACAACAATCAAGGTCATAATTTTTGCCAACACTCAAGGCCATAACTTTACACCAACATCGTTTGGGGTGAAGTTCGCGCGGTCCACACGATTTGACAAGTGATCTGAGGTACGGACGTGTCCACGGCAATACGGCATGCACACTTGACGTTTGACGTTTATATCAATATTAAAATGCGTTCTGATGACAAAAGAGATGCATCAGGGAGAAAACACAGATATTTTAATAGATATTTATTTATCAGGAAAGATTTCCGACTAATACGCACGACCTAAAGTTACTATTTATTAATAATTTAGAGTGAATACGTTTTGTTGCTACGTAAATAATTACGTAGCATCAAAAATAGAATATCGATTTACAATGGTCAATTTCTCCCGTGTCTCTGAAACCGATTAATAAATTAATAGACTTTATTTACAAGTGAGTTCACGAAAGAAATAATCATCCATTACGACAGTGTGTTTATTTACAACTTAAAATCATAATTATTAGGTCCGCGCACCAAAAAATTTGACGTTTATCGTTTGCATAAATGTTAAAATGCGTTCGATGTAGAAAAGATGCTACCTGCATCAGGAAGAAAACACAGATCAGGGTTTATCAGGAAAGATTTCCGACTAATATCGATTATTGCACCAATGACATTATATAATAACGTCATTTTATTGCACGACCTAATTTAGAACTATAGAATCTAAATTCTATTATCTATCTAAAATCTATTTCTACTCTAAAGTACGTAAATATTTACGTCAACAACAGAATAATTATAAATATTTGATATTATATTATCAAATATTTCTATTATTATATTATATTTAGGTATAATAATATTTTAAACTCGTGATTATGTTCGCTCATACATAGCACATAACCACAAAAATCCGTTCCGATTTTTCTACATACACGGACCGCAACGCGCGACTTCTGTCAAAAAATGAATTCTCCCCCCCCGCTCGACCCCGCCTGCCTTCCCGCTTCACCCGGGATGAGATGTTTAAGTTTTGTTTTCCGCCGAACACGGGAAGCACAAACACTGCGGCCTTGAGTGTAGGCAAAAATTGTGACCTTGATTGTTGTATAGGACTGTCAAGCAAAATTCTGGCGTTTGCCGTCGCAATGGACCCCGCCTAAGACATGTGAAAGGTCCTATGAAATGGTTTCAGGGAACTGTTAAATTAAAATTAAGTTCATGGGTGTTTTTAATTCAATTAATCGGAGGAGAGGTGAAAAAGGTTCATGTTAACCAAATAAAAAAAGTTGTCTTAAGTCAAAATCAAGTTATGAGAATCCCGATAAATGGCAAGACGTTAGAAGTCAGGAAAATAAAATTGTTATTGAACCTTTACCCAGCACTAGTGGAAATAATGATGTTATAACTAGGTCTGGCAGAGTTGTGAAACCTCCTGTACGATTTAGTCATAGTGATTACTCTTAAGTTTCCTTGTCATTGTTATTTGGTTTTATATAAAAATAAAATTTAAAAAAAATGGAAGGAGGAAAGGATGTTATGTTGGTAATAGTATGCATCAGCTGTCACATTCTGATAGTTGGCAGGTCTTTCACTTCACTTGATAGATAACCTTGAACTTGTTAACAGTGTCAATAAACGTCTCATATACGAATCGGCTTTTTGTATTTAATTACAAACCTCAGACATTATACATCGGAGAGTGACAAGTTGCAACTATACGTGAGCTCCCATTTAGATATTATTTAGATTAATCTTTACTATGAATCGGTTTACATTATGAACATCAAAAAATATGCTAGGGATAAATTGAAGCTTTTACTACCTTTTGAATGGATTGGAATTACAATAAAATTATTATTTACGTTACAAAAAATATAATCGTAAACTACTAAAACAATATTTTTCATCATTTAAGTAACTATGAATTAATTACGAGAAACTATTTTTAAAAAATACCCCTTTATGGCTTAGACTATTTTTCATGTTTTGTATTATCTAACTTTTTTTCAATCTTATAAAATTATGCACAAAATAAATTTTTTAAAAAACATTTTGGCGCTTACTTGCCTCGTACAAAAAAGAAGGTCGATTTTAAATTTTGAAGGCGTGAGAATCAAAATATTTCTAGCGTTTATATTTCTCTTTTTTAGATTATTTTCGGCAAACGTCGCATTATCAAGGCGCTAGTTATATAATTTTGTGTTGAACTTACTTCAGTATTGTTCTGACCATAAATAAATAAACCAAACCACTCACCCACCCACGTTGTCGCTGATATTCTGTCTTAATTTTTTTATACAATCGCTGAATGCAGTGTTGTGTACATAAAAAATAATGCTCATACTCATGAAAAAAGGTTCGAAAATAAAAATAAAAAGGCCTCCGCGTCCACTTATGTATTCTACATAATTATTCTTGTTGTAAAAACAATAATAATTAGCAATGTGCATTGCTGTAAAAAACATTAAACAATTTAATTCCTCTGAAAGTAAATTTTGATTAGATAAATCTTCTCTTGGATTTCTGAACCCCCTGTTAAAAAGACCACGAATCGCCACTGGAAAGTAGTATATTGATTTTTGGAAATTAGTTCGTGAAAAATACATGACTGTATGCTTCCTGCTCCTCACATTGTTTGCATCAAAATACCTGTTATGAAGTACTTTCTTGAATCTTTACTTCCAACCCCTGTACGATGATTTGAGCTAGGTACTAAATTCAGTATTATTTTTTGTAATGTTTGCCACACCGACGTTGCCTTGATTGGCCGAGACTTCGGTGGGAGGGGGTAAGTAACGGAGCCGAGAGGCTTCGGGCGCTCTCCACTCTCTCCAGGCCTTTCTTCTTATTTTAGCCTCCCTAAGGGTTGGTCACGCCACCTTCATAGTTGGCTGAGATCCTTAATATCACAACTCACAACAGTTTTTTGTGTTTAGAGATTAAAATAAATTCAGTGATTTATTTCGGACGAGGAGCCAGCTCTGCAGATGTAACCCGTGCGAGATAACGTACGTAAGCCTTATTTAATTATGTTATCAATTCATTCCTTTTATTTTGGTTTAAAATCATTAACTTTCCATTCACAAAGAGATAACAAAAGCTGTAACCGACGTGTTCACACCCTCGAAATATTTTTCATCAAAGTTCATCGCTTGGCTCGGTCCTCTACAGTTTTGTGATCATTTTGGGAATCAGGAAAAAATGGCCTGCCCTCACAATACTGGAGTACCGTGCCGCCGGCGACGCTTTGATGGAAAATATTTGTTCTAGTTAGAAAATGTCATTTTTATTAATTACTTATTATTTTATTATTTGAATTGAAATATTAAGTTTTTTATTTTTCATGTACATCTCCCCGGTGCGATCAATAAATAATACTTTGAGAAATCGCTACTGGGGAGATTGTAAACTCATTTAAAATATGTTTTATTTTGTACTTATTTTTAAATGTTTATGTCTTAATTTTTATACACACGGGCCTTGTAGGACAAATGAAATAATCAGTTTTCATTTGAAATCCTACAAGGTCTCGAGTAAAGCCAAGATTTATCACACAACATATTGGAAGGCAAAAATAAAGTCATTTTTGCCTACCAAAAAACACTTAGAAAAATTCGAAGGTGTAAATTATATGTTTTTCCAACTAACAAAACCTGCGGGCCTTGTAGGACAATGAAATAATCAGTTTTCATTCTTGATCCTACAAGGCCTCCAGTCAAACTGAGACTTTGCTCTCAAAATACTTAGAGCCAAAATTAGAGCTCAATTTGCCATGTCAAAAAGACTTAGAAAATTTCGGTCATGACATTTTTACATTTTCTCCTCTACAAAATTCTAGGGTCCCTGTGAGATAGTGAAATAAACAGATTTCGTTAACTTATCTCACAGGGAACCTAGGAAAAATAATTATAACTTGATAAATCATAAAACATTTCCTTAAAAATCAAAAATTCTTAAAATCACGGTAAATTCACCAAACTAAAATTCTTGTCATAAATCTTGGCTTTATTTATATGTTTTTTCTATTTTTTATATATTTTGATTGTTAATTAAGGCTACAAAATCCGTAAAAGTTGCCAAATTTAAGCGAGCACTTTTACGGATTAAGCCGGCAAAATAGATACTAAGCAGTTTCTTGCCCCTTATAAAGGAAAGTGCCTGGGTTCCGTTTTCCCCCTCCACTTTCCGTGAGCCACCTACCGATTGGTATAAATACGACAAATTTTTCAATAATAAATCAGTTCAACGTTTTCTTTAAATCTTCGTGTTTTACTCCTTCCTCTGGAAGAAACCTCTCTCCGACCTGCCTCCTGCTGAAGCTCTGCCTGAACACAAGTCTGGTGCCTACCTCCTCAAGACCAGCCGGCCCAACTTCTGGACACCGCAAGGCGCCAGGCTCAGGCAGAGAACAAGGACATCCAGGGCTACCACTCACCAGCTCTGGGTGCAGGGAGGCAGATCAAGGGCTACCACCCTCCAGTACAGCAGGGCTGCCACCTTCAAGGAAGGCCAGCCAGTACTACATCTCAAAACAATATTACAATAGTCGACATCCAAGTGCACAGCCACCGGTGCCCTTTTTCTACAGTCTTGTAGCACACGTCTGTTACAAGTGGTCCTTCGAGCCGGATCAGCTGCACCAGGATGTCACCACCATCACTAAGATCGAAGAGGACGGCTCAGGACGATGAGTCGCCTCCACCCCCGCCTGCTGAGCTACCAACTGCCCAGGAAGCCGAGCCTAGGGCCGTGGCCACACATGACGTCACGCCCCTACCAACGCCCAGCTCCACACCGGCAGGCTCTGCAGACGAAAGCGAAGAATCACCGGCCTCTACATCTATTGAGGACACGGTGCGCCTGCTGCGCCAACAACTGCGCAGTCAGAAGAAACAAATTGAACAGCTGATGGCAGCCCGTCAATTACAACTCGGTGCGACAGGGCCTGCACACCTCAACAGGGCAGGGCCGCTACCAACCAGTGCGACAGGGCCTGCACACCTCAACGGGACAGGGCCTGCACAACCTAGCGAAGCAGGGCCTGCACCACACAACGCGACAGGGCCTGCACAACCCAACGGGGCAGGGCCTGCACAGTGGAATGCATCAGCGGCGCAACCAGGACCAAGGGGTCAGGGAGCGCCACTGCCCTCACACTACCATGAGGGCCAAACCTGGATGCAGCCTGGTCCTTCTGCGGGACCCGAGCCTCAGCAAGCATCATCGGCGCAACCTGGACCAAGGGGTCAAGGGGTGCCACTGCCCTCTCACTACCATGGGGGCCAAACCTGGATGCAGCCTGGTCCTTCTGCGGGACCCGAGCCTCTGCATGCACCATCGGCGCAACCTGGACCAAGGGGTCAAGGGGTGCCACTGCCCTCACACTACCATGGGGGCCAACACTGGATGCAGCCTGGTCCTTCTGCGGGACCCGAGCCTCAGCAAGCATCATCGGCGCAACCTGGACCAAGGGGTCAAGGGGTGCCACTGCCCTCACACTACCATGGGGGCCCAACCTGGATGCAGCCTGGACCATCTGGCCCCGTACCGCCCTTGCCTCTGTACATTACAAGGCAACCAGAGGCCGTACGTGCGATGCCCGCTGGACCTGTGCCTCTGATAAACCAGAGGTACGCATCACCGGCGCAGCCAGGGCCTGGAGGCCCCGCGCCGCAGCCCCCTCACTCTGATGGGGGCCCTGGATGGATGCAGCCTGGACCTTCCGGCCCCGTACCGCCCTTGCCTCTGTATATTACAAGGCAACCAGAGGCCGTACGTGAGATGCCTGCTGGACCTGTGCCTCTGATAAACCAGAGGTACGATTCACCGGCGCAGCCTCCTCACTCTGATGGAGGCCCCGGATGGATGCAGCCTGGACCTTCCGGCCCCGTACCGCTCTTGCCTCTGTACATTACAAGGCAACCAGAAGCCGTACGCGAGATGCCTGTTGGACCTTCCGGCCCCGTACCGCCCTTGCCTCTGTATATTACAAGGCAACCAGAAGCCGTACGCGAGATGCCTGTTGGACCTGTACCTCTGGAGAACCAGAGGTACGATTCACCGGCGCAGCCTCCTCACTCTGATGGAGGCCCCGGATGGATGCAGCCTGGACCTTCCGGCCCCGTACCGCTCTTGCCTCTGTACATTACAAGGCAACCAGAAGCCGTACGCGAGATGCCTGTTGGACCTGTACCTCTGGAGAACCAGAGGTACGCATCACCGGCGCAGCCTCCTCACTCTGATGGGGGCCCCGCATGGATACAACCTGGACCTTCCGGCCCCGTACCGCCCTTGCCTCTGTATATTACAAGGCAACCAGAAGCCGTACGAGAGATGCCTGCTGGACCTGTGCCTCTGGTAAACCAGAGGTACGCATCACCGGCGCAGCCTCCTCACTCTGATGGGGGCCCCGCATGGATACAACCTGGACCTTCCGGCCCCGTACCGCCCTTGCCTCTGTATATTACAAGGCAACGAGAAGCCGTACGAGAGATGCCTGCTGGACCTGTGCCTCTGGTAAACCAGAGGTACGCATCACCGGCGCAGCCTCCACACTCTGATGGGGGCTCCGCATGGATACAACCTGGACCTTCCGGCCCCGTACCGCCCTTGCCTCTGTATATTACAAGGCAACGAGAAGCTGTACGAGAGATGCCCGTTGGACCTGTGCCTCTGGGAAACCAGAAGTACGCACCACCAGAAGCCGCAACTTCAGCGCCTTCCAAACCTGATGCAATCCTGGAGTCAACTGGCCACACAGATCCGGGCCAAGAAGAAGCTTGGCGACTCCAGGAAAGATGGATGCAGCCTGGACCTTCCAGCCCCGTGCCGCCCGTACCTCTGCTCAAACTGAGGCAACGAGAAGCCGTATGCGATGAGCTTGTTGGACCTGTACCTCTGATGGACCAGAGGTACGCATCACCAGCGCAGAAAGGGCCAGGAGGCCCTGCGCCACCAGCCCCTTACTACAAGAGGGACCCAACCACGACGCCGCCTGGACCTTCTGGTCCCGTGCCGCCCTTACCTCTGCTCCACCAGAGGCAGCCCGCCGACCTGCAGAGAACAGCTGCCGGATCCGCTCCGCTGCCAGAGCAGTGGTCCTCATTGCCGCCTGGACCTTCTGGTACCGGGCCGCCCTCACCTCTGCTCCACCAGAGGCAGCCAGCCGACCTGCAGAGAACAGCTGCCGGATCCGCTCCGCTGCCAGAGCAGTGGTCCTCATTGCCGCCTGGACCTTCTGGTACCGGGCCGCCCTCACCTCTGCTCCACCAGAGGCAGCCAGCCGACCTGCAGAAAACAGCTGCCGGATCCGCTCCGCTGCCAGAGCAGTGGTCCTCATTGCCGCCTGGACCTTCTGGTACCGGGCCGCCCTCACCTCTGCTCCACCAGAGGCAGCCAGCCGACCTGCAGAGAACAGCTGCCGGATCCGCTCCGCTGCCAGAGCAGTGGTCCTCATTGCCGCCTGGACCTTCTGGTACCGGGCCGCCCTCATCCCTGCTCCACCAGAGGCAGCCAGCCGACCTGCAGAAAACAGCTGCCGGATCCGCTCCGCTGCCAGAGCAGTGGTCCTCATTGCCGCCTGGACCTTCTGGTCCCGGGCCGCCCTCACCTCTGCTCCACCAGAGGCAGCCAGCCGACCAGCAGAAAACAGCTGCCGGATCCGCTCCGCTGCCAGAGCAGTGGTCCTCACTGCCGCCTGGACCTTCTGGTCCCGGGCCGCCCTCACCTCGGCTCCATCAAAGGCAGCCAGCCGATCAGCAGAGAATAGCTGCCGGATCCGCTCCACTGCTGGGACATAGGCACCAAGCGCCAGCACAGACGGATGACCAATCACATCCCGCAGCAAAGACGAGCCCGTCCTGCCCCAGCAGTACCACTGTGAAAGACGTGGTGCTCCTCATCGGCGCAGTGAAGACGAGCCCGTCCTGCCCCAGCAGTACCACTGTGAAAGACGTGGTGCTCCTCATCGGCACAGTGAAGACGAGCCCGCCCTGCCCCAGCAGTGCCACTGTGAAAGACGTGGTGCTCCTCATCAGCGCAGCAAAGACGAGCCCGCCCTGCCCCAGCAGTGCCACTGTCATAGACGTGGTACTCCTCACCGGCGCAGCAAAGACGAGCCCGCCCTGCCTCAGCAGTGCCACTGCCAAAGAAGTGGCGCTTCTCACACGGGGGGAGTCAGTGAACCCCATTAAAAATGACAATCTGCTGGTTGTCATGGACCTCGTGATGCCCCACATCAGCCGGACACGCGACCGAGTCCTTGACGCCACTCCTGCTGAAGACGGCCAAGTGTGGACCTCCAGGACCCAGACGAGAACCAGAGTCTACATTCGACCTGCCGAAAACCAGAGTTTACATGAGACCTGCCGTGCAGCTCGCTGTGATCCTGCCACCCCGCCTACGGATGCAGCTTCACCTACTCGTCCTTCGAAAACACGTCGAGATGATTAGTGTGACATCGCCACACGGGGGGAGTGTAACCGACGTGTTCACACCCTCGAAATATTTTTCATCAAAGTTCATCGCTTGGCTCGGTCCTCTACAGTTTTGTGATCATTTTGGGAATCAGGAAAAAATGGCCTGCCCTCACAATACTGGAGTACCGTGCCGCCGGCGACGCTTTGATGGAAAATATTTGTTCTAGTTAGAAAATGTCATTTTTATTAATTACTTATTATTTTATTATTTGAATTGAAATATTAAGTTTTTTATTTTTCATGTACATCTCCCCGGTGCGATCAATAAATAATACTTTGAGAAATCGCTACTGGGGAGATTGTAAACTCATTTAAAATATGTTTTATTTTGTACTTATTTTTAAATGTTTATGTCTTAATTTTTATACACACGGGCCTTGTAGGACAAATGAAATAATCAGTTTTCATTTGAAATCCTACAAGGTCTCGAGTAAAGCCAAGATTTATCACACAACATATTGGAAGGCAAAAATAAAGTCATTTTTGCCTACCAAAAAACACTTAGAAAAATTCGAAGGTGTAAATTATATGTTTTTCCAACTAACAAAACCTGCGGGCCTTGTAGGACAATGAAATAATCAGTTTTCATTCTTGATCCTACAAGGCCTCCAGTCAAACTGAGACTTTGCTCTCAAAATACTTAGAGCCAAAATTAGAGCTCAATTTGCCATGTCAAAAAGACTTAGAAAATTTCGGTCATGACATTTTTACATTTTCTCCTCTACAAAATTCTAGGGTCCCTGTGAGATAGTGAAATAAACAGATTTCGTTAACTTATCTCACAGGGAACCTAGGAAAAATAATTATAACTTGATAAATCATAAAACATTTCCTTAAAAATCAAAAATTCTTAAAATCACGGTAAATTCACCAAACTAAAATTCTTGTCATAAATCTTGGCTTTATTTATATGTTTTTTCTATTTTTTATATATTTTGATTGTTAATTAAGGCTACAAAATCCGTAAAAGTTGCCAAATTTAAGCGAGCACTTTTACGGATTAAGCCGGCAAAATAGATACTAAGCAGTTTCTTGCCCCTTATAAAGGAAAGTGCCTGGGTTCCGTTTTCCCCCTCCACTTTCCGTGAGCCACCTACCGATTGGTATAAATACGACAAATTTTTCAATAATAAATCAGTTCAACGTTTTCTTTAAATCTTCGTGTTTTACTCCTTCCTCTGGAAGAAACCTCTCTCCGACCTGCCTCCTGCTGAAGCTCTGCCTGAACACAAGTCTGGTGCCTACCTCCTCAAGACCAGCCGGCCCAACTTCTGGACACCGCAAGGCGCCAGGCTCAGGCAGAGAACAAGGACATCCAGGGCTACCACTCACCAGCTCTGGGTGCAGGGAGGCAGATCAAGGGCTACCACCCTCCAGTACAGCAGGGCTGCCACCTTCAAGGAAGGCCAGCCAGTACTACATCTCAAAACAATATTACAATAGTCGACATCCAAGTGCACAGCCACCGGTGCCCTTTTTCTACAGTCTTGTAGCACACGTCTGTTACAAAAGCTTTTTCCTAGAAGCGTCGAAGCCTAAATAAATTCTTCAATATTTAAAGCGACAATCAATCTTTTAATTTATTACACCTTACCTGTATTAATTTTACCAATGAAGCGATGATTGTCCTGAATCAAGTACCCGAGCGGACTGCAAACACGATAATCTACCGAATGAGCTAGCGGTGAAGATTCGTAAGTATTTAAATATAACATGGTGGTCTTATTCTTTATTAATTAACCACTAAGTCTGTAATCAAGCGGTTCAAAACCGTAATTACGTAGCATACCTTTGTGAATTATCCTTTTCCAAACGAAATTTGAAAAAAATCCTATACAGGAATCGACTTTCTGATTCTCAACTTGATGACGTATTGAGGGAAGCAGCAATTATAAAACCCATTTGTCTAAAATTATTGACAATTTATCTCAATGTAAAAATCACACTAATTTTGAAATAAACCTTGGATACATATTACTTTAGAGTTTTACTTTTTTCACAATTGTAATTTTTGACGAATGGTGCTGATAAGCGAAATCTAGTATTATTATTTTGTTTTAATTTATAATGATTAAAATCTCTAAAATGTTTTTTAAAAAAGAGGGTGTTTCATGATTTTTTTCGTCATTCACAGTATAGTGTCTCGGCCCATGTAACTTTACAAATGTATGTATGTGGCCCGAAGGAAAAAAAGAGTAAGTATCATTGCACTATACTGATCAATTTTTTTTTAAAAGCCCTTCCTGTTGCCCTTCATAGCAGGTGCCAGGCTCAGGCAGAAACTAGGCGCTCCCAGTACCGCCACCGATGCCTGATGGGCACTGGATGAACGGAGGCCAGCTGCGACAGCAAAAAAAACACATCTGTACTTCAGCCTAATTCGCCCTCACACACCATTTACCTCATACACGACATACAACAAACTTCAAGTAACTATAAACCTGGATAACCCGCTAATTAAAGTGCCATGCAATTATACCACGCCAGCGGATCTTATCTTCAAATACAAACATAGGATATGTAAACACCTTATCATGAAGTTCCGTGAGGATGATGACAGCAGCGACGATTTTTGATATTTTCCTGAGAGATGGTGGTGGGGATGCCTCGGAGAACTGCTTTGGTGGTCTTTTCTTCATAGAGTTCACATGTGTGGAAGTGGGTGATCTGTAATTCAAGATATGACTTTTGTAATGTCTTGTTTTGGAAATTGAATTAATTCTCAACGGACCGGAGTGTTTTGTAAACATGGTGATGGATGTATTCTATTGAGGATAGTAAGGGGGTGGTATTGTGTTGGTGTGTCATTTTACTTTTCACGTAGATGGTTGTGTAGTTGATGATTTTTGATATGTGTGAAGAGTTTAAGTATGCAATTTTTTATAAGAAAAACTCTTTTTTTATAACTTTTCAAGGTTATTCCCATCAATGTAATATATCACATTGAAGAAGAAAATAACAATAATAATCTAAACGAAAATATGAAAGAGAACAAAACAGAGAAAAATAGAAAAAGATAATGGTCGCAAGTGGGACTCAAATGCAGGATGCGCATTTACCAATTTTGCCATTTCCACTTTCTGTCAAACCGTCATAATCGTGAATCTCATCTTTCAAATTCTAGAAATAACAATCTTATCTTCAACTATGTAATTCTATTTCCCATATATTTTTCAGTTGTGACCATTATCTTTTTCTATTTTTCTATGTCTTATCCTCTTTCATACATATATTTATTTCCAAAAGATGACACATTAAACCCAGAGCATTCAACTACCATCTCAAGATAGTGTGGCACCAAGCCGGGGATTCAAATCTGATGTTTAAATGAAAGAGTAGTTATTTGTGATAGAAAGAACATCCAAATTTAATACACAAAATAGGTAAATAACTAGTTTATAAACAATCAACAATACCTAGATTTTAAATTGTTTGAGGACGGAGGGAGAGAGAGATTGGTATAGAACGAGTTATTTTTAAAAAGATTCGCTGTTACGGGGCGTCGTCATGAGTAGAAAGGCCTGACGAGGCGAGGCTCCAGGACTCCGGACCAGGGGGCCAAAAAACAGGAATACTGACAGGCCATTTGCGTGTCCCAGGCATTCCTTCTTGGATGAAATCCAGTTCAAAATTAAAAAAATAAGGCTTCAATAGCCGGCGTGCCCACACACGACAAATTCGTCACCTCTCAGGCAGCATGACAGAATTGGTCGGCCTTGGGAGTACCCAGAGTTAGGGCCGGCTATGGCGGCAGGCACCAGGTACTCGTCCAGGCAGAATTTCAGCAGGAGGCAGCAGGTCGTAGGACTTCCAGAGGTAGGAAGTAATAAAACACGTTTGTCGAGTGAACAATTTTTTTTTTTTTGATTCTACGGATTCTTTCGGTAACTTATGACACAACCCGATCTCTCAGAGTGCGTAATCTCGCGGAGCCTCTCGTCAAAATCGTCCTAAAACCTCTCTCTGTTTGCGCGGTCTCTCCTAGAGCTCCTCTCTCGACAAGTGAACTGAACTTGAACTGAACTTATTTATTGTAAAATTTTCACTATATTTAAGGGATACATGTACCCCAGCGTTCGGACAGTGTTTATTGATAAAGGTGGAGGGGATTTAGTCCTCAAACCAAATGATATAAATAGGGCGGCCAAGATGTGGGCACCCTATTTTGTCGATGTCACCTTTGAAGGCGGTCGTTTAAAATCTATATTTTATAATAATTCTACATTGTTTATTATATACATATGTGTTTGTTATTTTGTAGTAAGTGTGAAATAAACTAATTGTTTATTGCTAGATTTTTATTTTGGGCGATTTAGCTTAAAATTGAGCTAAATCGCCCAAATTTCAGCTAAATCGTATAAAATTTAAAGTGATTTGCCGTTTGGCTGGATATTTGATAATTTACAGATACAGTGTTATTTTTACGAGGTCCCCCGTAAGATGTGTTAATGAAACCTGTTTGTTTCACCATCTTACGGGGCACCTGGATTTTTAAAATCGGAAAAAACCTCTTTTTAGGGCTATTTTTGCACTAATTTGTATAATTTAAGGGTTAGAGACTCGGGCTCTCTTTCCCTCGATGCCTTGTAGGACTATGGTATGAAATCTGTTATTTTCATTATTCTACAAGGCTCAAGTTAAAATATCTAACATAAAGTACAAAATAACAAACATTTTTTTTTTTTTTTTAATTTATTTATTTGTAAGAAACAAACAGCTTTTACATAATACATGTACAGTGATAAATATATAATTGAACTGGAGTCAAGCCACAGAGGTTTCTTATGCTAAAGTACATCGGAAATGAAGTTTTATTATATTATAATTAATTTTGGGTCATAGGAAGGGGAGAGGAAGAGGAATATAGGAAAAGGATAGGAGATGCTAACGATGTATTCTCATATTAATAATCGATCGTACGCGTTACTTCACATCGATATTTCTTTAGGTTTTTACTAAAAATGTCAATGCTGTGAAATTTTGTATTATATTGTGCGCATACACGAGGAATTGGGGAGTTTTTTCTGATGTTTGCTCTACAAGAGGGTAAATAAAATAAATCGGATTGCCGGGTTGATCTTGATGGAATATGAAAATTTATTAAATTGGTAAGTTCTGGTGAGTCCAGGCCATTGTTTAGAATTTTAAACAATAGGATTTGATCAAAAATTAGATGTCGTGTTCGGAGGGATTTGAAATTGTGAAATTTAATGGATTCGGTATAATTTGAGAAGTGTAATTTGAATTTATAATTTAACCTGTCATTTGCCGAGGACTCTCGTTTGGGTCGTTTTAAAATTTCATAAAATTTCAAAAAAAGAATATTTTTGGATGCGATTTTGACCTTTTTGTATAAAGAAACAGTACCAAGGAAAAGGTCAGAATAGCTTCCCGCGTTCTTGGACTTGATACAACGGGAACACGAAAAACTTCTAGCAGCGCGGGAAAAATTGATAACAAAGTTTCAAGTACCCATGGTGTCAGATTACAAAGCATTTCTCAAGTGTCAAAGTGCGTAGTGCGCGCGGTCCCAATAAAACGCCGATAAATCCGAATATAATCAAATAAACGTAAGTAATGTTGGTTTTATACATACTTTATTGCTCACGGCATGTGTTTTGGTAAAAATTATATACGATATCAAAAAATAAACTGAAAAAATATGACATAGAAGTCATAGCATCTTTTGGTTTGAAGTATTTTTCGTTTAGTATTTCAGTTTGTGGATGATAATATCGTTTATTTCGCAATGTTTAGTATTTCATTTTGTAGAAAAATCAATTGAGATTACATATCAAAGTGTTTGTTTTGTTCATAATTACTCGGTAATTTACGAAAAACAAAACTCTGGGCCGGGACCCCTACGAATTTGTGGCGCGTAAATGTCCGTCACTTTCTCGAATGATATTTACGTAAATATACCATATTAGTATAAAGATTTCTATGTCATTATGTAAAGAAATCTATTGTGATTATATATCAAAGCCTTTGTTTCGTGAATATTTAGTTGAAATAATAGAAAAAAATACATTTCTGAACCAAGTCATTCTCACGCACACATTCATGATTTTTTGCATTTGTGTGGGTGGACATCTGGCAGACAGATGAATTCGTCCGCGCTGACGTCTAGCGGTTCTTTTTGAAAACACATACTTTGTATTGGGCTGTACTGAATGGCGCAAAACATTATTCTTTATATTTATTATTATTTTTGAATGTTTTATGAAATTACTATTTTTCATAAAACATTGAAAAATATATGAATATATTTTAAAAATAGTAATCAGTAACAAAAAAATTGATCAGTTATATAGGGTGTGCTAAAAAAAAATTTTTGTTTTATAATTATATTGTGGAAAAAAAATTGCGAAGATACTTTCTTCAAAATTATAAAATATTTATAAATACAAGAGTATTGATGATTATATTATATGATGATAATATTTGTTTCTATTGTTATAGAATGGCTGAGCAGAATTATTGTTCCTCGAGTGAAGAAGAGGAATTCAACCCAATTTTAGCGACGGTATGTTGTGTATTAGTAGTAATTCTATTAGGTTGGTTGAAAGCTTCATCCTTTCCAAAATTGAAAGACATTAGTGTAAGAATAAATGTTTATAGTTTCAGAATCCCAGACGGAAGAGGGCGAGGACCTAAGGGGGCGAGTCGGCTGGTCCTTCAACCTCCACGGCATCAATTCAGGTAATAATTTAATTTCTGTTATGATGTTCTATACCTTGTGATGATGATTGCTTTATTATTTATTCTGTTTTATTGGTTTAGTAACATGAGTATATAATTATTATTTATATTTTTGCTTCTATGCTTGTAAAAGCCCACTAGGGCGTAAATAAATATAAATAAATATCTTTTCTTTCTGTCTGTAGGAAACCGAGCACTTTGTTGCGGAGTTCTTCGGATTCACGGATAGCGAGAACGAGTCCGATACTTCTATCCGTGATGAAGAACTTCCAACAATTGTGGAGCCGGACTCGGAGGATGAGGAGCCGTTGGAGGACGACCCGGACACCGACCAGGACGACAACCCCGAGGACCAGACCTTCACCTGGTCCGAGGATTTTTCCACCTTCTTGGGTCATGTATTATAAAACTGAAATCAATATGATGAAAAAAATATCTTCAACTTTTATTTTTGAACCACACAGTATCTGAATTTAAAAAAATATATAATGTGTATTTTCATTGTATGTGAAATTGTAATAAATATAATAAAAAAATATTATTATTTTTATTTTCGTGTTTTCTTTTGCCACTCTGTACCTCTGGACCATATGTGTATAAGAAAGTGGCGGCCATCTTGGATTCCACAATGTGAAACCAAAGCAAAAGTTGGTAAAGTATACTGTACATTCTTTCATTGTTTTTGATATAAATTCATTCTAGAAGTAATAAGTTTGAGATATAATCGGAAAGATCGTTTTATCTACATTATTTTCATGTAATTTTCGAAATATTTCGCAAACGAAATGTCATAAATATTCAGTTCGCAAGAAATGTCAAATTTTTGACGTCATAATGACTAATTATATTTTTAGCATTATTTGTTTGTGGGTTTCTAATACAAAAAAATATTATTAGTAACAACAATTGTATAAACTATCAAAATATGAAAGAATTGTTATCATAAACTAAAGAAATCAGGCACAAAAAAAATGCGAAAGTGCACACTTGGTTTTCGAATATTTCTTGAAAAGATGAAAATATTTTACATTTTCAAAGAAGTGCCAATGTCATAATTTCTTCAGAGACACCCTTATATTGTTTTTTTTTCATGTAGGGTATCTATTCAGGTTTGTGTAGAAATAAAAAAATCAGTTCATTTTCTTATAAATATATTTTTTTACGATTTTTTTCCGGAATGGGAAAATTTTTACATCATTTTTTTGCTAAAGTTAGCTATTCTGGGAAAACTTGTAATGATATTATCATGTAATATATATGAATAATAAGATACATTATCTGGCAAACAGAAAACAATCACAAAAAAAAACAATTCCTTTGTTTTTATACGATATTTGAGCAAAAGCCGGGGCGCTAATTTCGCGCGCAGTTTCGCGCCAAAAAGCCGGGCAAATCACAGGTTAAGTGTTTAAAAATTTTTTTTTGAATTCTTTCTATTCTTTCAATATGGGCTTGGTATAAAGGAGTCCAGATCAGTGTACAGTGTTCCAAGTGTGGGTAAATATATGAGGTGTAAAGGGAATATAGAGTGTTTATGTTGTGGAAGGGTTTTGCTATACGAATTATAAACCCCAGCATTTTATTGGCCTTGTTAATTACTTCATCAGTGTGTTGGATAAAGTTTAATTTGACATCCATTGTTACCCCAAGGTCCCTGATGTATTTTACTTCATTGATATGTGTGCCGTTCAGTGTGTATACAAAGGAAATTATATTTTTATTATGTGTAAATGTTAATTTATTGCACTTTGAGATGTTAATAACAAGTTTGTTTAATTCGCAATAGACAAAAAGACGATTGAGGTCTTCTTGGAGTTTAATGCAGTCATTGATTGATTTGATAACTAAGTATATTTTTTTATCATTTGCATATGCTAGGTAATTAGCATGTAAAAAACATTTGTAAATATCATATATACAAGGTGTCCGGAAACTCGTAGTACAAGCGGGAAACTGGGGATTCCCCATCACATTTGGAGTCGATTTTGTGGTATAACTTTTTTTGATTTGAGCTTTCGTTTTCGAGAAAATCGAGTCAGAAGTTGATTTTTTTTTTGGTCAAATTCTTGTTAATTATTACCGACGATCATAGTACCTAACTAATAAAAACAATTTAAAAGAAAACCAAACAAAGAAATCGGTATTTAAAGCATAATTTTGAAATTGCCCATCAATTAATTCAACATAAAAATAAAAAGTTCGCTCGTTCCACGGTTCAAACACAGCTGTGCACAGCTGTCACTACATATTCGCAGCTTCTGTTAAAATAACAATGCAAAATTAGCTCTATCTCTTTCTACGCTAGGTACAATCAACACGTGAAAGAAGAGACGAGATAGCGTTTTCGATATTTCGTAAACAAGTACCATACGGACGAACTAATAATTAAAGGGCTCTTCACACGGCACTGCATGCAGGGAATCTGCCGCAGAGTCCCTGCAAGTTGGGTGGTTAGTAGTCAGAACCGCCTGCCGTATTATTATTTACCCTCTTCGAATTCTCTGTCGTGTCAGCGGCAGAGGGTCCGCCTCCAACTTGCGACCAATCTGCCGGAATGGACATGTTACGACACGTCGTTGGCAGCGACTTGTACCAGAACAGCGATTAGGATATAAATATTATTATTTTACTCATGCATTGAAAAGGAAAAAGAAGTTTGGGTAGAAATTTTTGATTTATACAAGGACCTTCGATGCTTGTGTGATATTTCCCACAAAAAATATTTGCGGCGAGATCTAAACCATAGATTCTCAACGTGGGCGATAAGGGGGCGGTACAATTAAAGGAGAAAATTGAGGGCGTTTCAGACTTTCAGGGGGGCGGTAGGAGACCCAGATAAACCCATCGCACCCTATCCCATTAGGGGCCATCCATTCACAAAAATAATTTCCCTATCCCATTACGCCCCCTCCGTTGCGGCAAATGTAGCCCCATCGTGATATCCCGTTACGCCCCCTTCGTCGTGGTGATGGTGGTGTACCGTTACTCCTCCTCCGTTATGGCAAATGTAACCCTGTCGTGGTATCCCATTACGCCCCCTATTGCTGTTTCGGATAGGGGGCGCTAGGATAAAATTATTCTTAAAGTGGGCGGTGGGCAAAAAAAGGTTAAGAATCTATGATATAGGTTCTCTACGTGGGCGAAAACGCCCCCTTGGGGACTTTTCAGACCTTCAGTTGGGCGGTAGAATACAAGGAGGGAATTGAAGGGCGTTTCAGACTTTCAGGGGGGGGGTAGGAGACCCAGAAAAACCCATCTCGCCCTATCCCATTAGGGGCCATCCATTCACAAAAATAATTTCCCGATCCTATTAGGCCCCCTCCGTTGCAGGCAAATTTAGCCCCATCGTGATATCCCGTTACGCCCCCTTCGTCGTGGTGGCGGTGTACCCAGGTGTAGGGGGACCCAGAGGAACCCATCCCACCCTATCCCATTAGGGGCCATCCATTCACTAAAATAATTTCCCTATCCCATTACGCTCCCTCCGTTGCGGCAAATGTAGCTCCATCGTGATATCCCGTTACACCCCTTCGTCGTGGTGGTGGTGGTGTACCGTTACGCCTCCTCCGTTGTGGCAAATGTAACCATGTCATGGTATCCCATTACGCCCCCTATGGCTGTTTCGGATAGGGGGCACTAGAAATAAAAATATTCTCAAAGTGGGCGGTGGGAAAAAAGGTTGAGAATCTGTGATCTAAACGGTGCGGTGTTATAAATATACAACACCACTTTTTAAATTCGAACCTAAAAGTTAACCTCAAAATAATAAAATATGTACACTTTTAAGAAACTTAAGTTTCTGACCACAATCTGAAAAAAAATTGTGAAATTGTGGGAATTTTTGAATTAATTTTATGCAAGAAACGACATAAAATGAGTGGTTAATAATGTTTATAATAAATTTGCCTAATAAAATATGCGTGTATTTTTTTTTTTTTTCATTATCGGTAATTTTAGTTAGAAAAATACGTAAGGTGGAACATTTTAATTTTTTTTTCATTTAAATTGTTCCATATTGTACCAACCTTTTCTCATTTTTTCCATTGTTACCGTTGTCTATGTTTATTATTAGTCTATGTCTGTTATTTTTCCTTGACATCATGTTCTATGTCTATTATTTAAAAATTAGTATTATTAAAACCCCGAAGAAATAAGCGTTGCTTACGAAACATTCGGTTTTTATAAACAATAAAAATGGTAAAAACTAAGTAATTTATTCATTTGGACTTTTTTTATTTTGCGTGCCAAAATTTTATAATTACAAAATTATGGATGTAATCAGGGTGTAACAGCACATACCCGGGGAAATTTTAACCAGAGATACCCGAGCTTATTTGGAGTATAAAAAATTATAGTCATTTTGAAATTTAAAGTCATTATAGTCAGTCAGCGAGCGCTCCGAACACGTACGCACAGCGCAAAAATTAAGAACTCTGCAAATTTGGTTGTTGCCCTGCTTGCATGAGTGCCTGCTTGCATGAGTGCCTGCTTGCAGGGGTGCCTGCTTGAAGTGTCTACAAATCGGGCCGTGAGGAATGCCCTTAAAAAATGGCCGTTCTTTAATAACGTACTTCCTTGCTTTGTTTGGGCAAGTTCAAGGTTAGTTCCCGCTGTCACGCGTTTGATTGAAGTCGTTGACATCTTTTAACCGTTCTGTTCATTAAACTTTAAAACAAAGTGTGTTTGTGAATTATTTGTGTCATTTTCATATTTTAAAGTGATTAATTATTGTGTATTAGAATGGAATAATACCAACGCAGAATAATTATGACGTATTAATGTATTTTTTGTGATGTGCAGTGTTTTAAGTTTTTGGATTACCTTTCCTCGGAACATTTCCACATAATGTAAGTAGGTTAACACCTATGCTAATAATTTCTCTCACAAGGATTGTTCGAATTGGTCCAGTACTAAGTCAAGTAGCGTGTACACTGAAATGTTGCTGAAAATCGTTCGTGTTATTTCAAGTACAATACATTTTTGCCCGCCGCCCGTTACAAATTTAAACCCTAAAGTAGCCGAAAAAATTCATTTATTATTTTTTTTTTAAATTTTAAATGTAAAAATGCTTAAATAGAAAATCTTTATGTTTATTTGGGTTCTCTATGTGATGTAGGTTCACCAGTTTTCCGCTTGTACTACGAGTTTCCGGACACCGTGTATATATACACATTAAATAATAATGGGCCTAAATGAGAACCTTGAGGATTTAGGGGGGGGCACGTCCCCCCCCCCAGGACGGTATTTTTGTGTACTGTGGAGATTCTATCACAGTACATACTTAGAAGCAAATCAAATTATCAGAGTTGTTAAAATATATGAATAAAATAACAGAAAGAACATGAGTCAAACTTTTGTCTATTTCTGGCTGGAATTGCGAATTTTGTTCGTTGCATCCCATTCATGCACTTTCAAATGAAATATGATAATCAGCGTTTGCGAGAGCGGTACGGTCGGGGGAAAGCGCGGTCGGAAATGCCCCCCCCCCCATTAAAGTTGACAAACTCAAATTTCGACTTCATAAAAAAATGGTCCATCCTGAGGGGGGGGGGGGGGGAATTGTGCTCTTGAGGGGTACCCCCCCTTCGGGGTGGCACCCGGGGCGGCCGCCCCCCCCTCCACCCCTTGTGCCCCCCCCCAGAAAAAAATCCTGGATCCGCCCTTGCCGGAGGGCACGGAAAAGCTAGGCTTTGTTCCCCCAATTGAGACACTTTGAAGTCTACTCCAAAGGTATGAAGTGAGCCACCGGAGTAAGTCACCATGGATGCCTAACTGTTTTAATTTTTGAATAAGGATGAAATGGTTTACCTTATCGAAGGCCTTAGAGTAATCAGTGTAGATTACATCTACTTGGTTTCTTTTGTCCATATTGCTCGTTAAATATTCCGTAAAATTTACCAAGTTTATATAAAAAAATACGTGTGAAATCATAATTTGAAAAATGTCCCCGGTGGCAACCTGAGCATGGTAGCGTTTATTTGTTGCACCGGGGGCATTGTACATAGTAAAAGGAAAGTATTTTATTAACATAATATTACATTTGGAATAAATTTAGATTCTTATTAGAAAAACAAACATAAAATATTTTCAACGAAAAAAGATCGCTGGCTGTACGATACTAACGAGCTTAGAGGCCAAGCGGAATTTTTAGATTTCAAACGAAATTTCCAAAAATGACCACTAAACTGCAGAAGATACCGCCAACGATGTTTTTTGTTGAAAGAACATTTGAGCGGTGAAAATTTATTACAATAAATATCTATTGCCATTTTGAAATTAACTAAAATTGTTTACTAACCCGTAGCTTGCTTGTGGACCGCTTAGTCTCCTTGTGGTTTGCTCGTGAACTGCTTGTGAATTGCATGTGGTCTTGCTTGTGGTTTGCTTGTGAACTGCATGTGGTCTCTGCTTGTGGCTTGTTTGCGAACTGCATGTGGTCTAGCTTGTGAACTGCATGTGGTCTGCATGTGAACTGCATGTGGTCTGCATGTGGTCTGCTTGTGAACTGCATGTTGTCTGCGTGTGGACTGCTTGTGGTCAGCTTGTGAACTGCATGTGGTCTAGCTTGTGAACTGCATGTGGTCTGCATGTGGACTGCTTGTAGTCAGCTTGTGGGCTGCGTGTGGTCAGCTTGTGGACTGCTTGTGATCTGTTCGTGACCTGCTTATGATCTGCTTGTAAGGCATTGGTTGATTATGCCATGGAGCAGCATGCTTTCTGGAATGTAATGGTTTTTATGCTGATTATACATACACCATGTGCATTAATTAAAAATAATAATGGCTGCCAAATAGTATAACAAAATTAGGAAAGGAGGTTTATTGGGTGGCCAATGGTTGCTATATGCCGTTTGTGTGTTGTTAGTGAGGTGAAGTGGGCTGGTCTGCGGTAGGTCCAGGAGTGATTGAGGTATCATAAATACACTCCATCCATTCCGTTCCCCTCCTCTCCTTGGTAGGAAACAGCAACTGGAGCAGGCCGTCCTGTCAGAGATTGTCTGCTGAGTCCTGCTGAGGGACACTACTCCCTTGTGAAGCTAGGCCCACCTGGAGTTGTACGCTTTGTTCATCTGATAATTCTCTACACGAGACCATTAATCAAATTGTGTGCATTCCCTACCAAATGTGACTAATACTTGTGGCTGTCATGAAAGCATGGAACAATCTTCTACAATATGTCCTGGATGCTACAAATATAAATCAATATCAATCCATTTTAGCCAATTCCTAGAATCCAACGATATGTACAACTAGAATTAAAGTATATTATACTTGATGTTGACAATTTTTCTATGAAGTCACCATTATTTACTTATTTTTATTCTGCATAAAATGTGTATTCTCTATACGAGCTCATATTCTTTTTTTTTGTTGTAATCATCGATCAATTAAGTCTAGATAGGCCCTACCTAACTAACTTGCCTGTGAATAATGACGCCATGTATATTAATGTTAACAATACAACTCTTCATCGTATTCCACCGCCTCGCTCAAAAAGCTTAGAGAATATTAATGCCAGTTTCTAAAACACAAAGATCGTTCTCAAATCCCATTATGTAGTTTTGACATTCATCAACCAATCAGATGCCTTGAATATCACGCGTCACGTATTGTGGAGATGAATTTATCAACCCTACTTGGTATAAACTAGCCGTACACGCTCGCTAAGTCGCTTAAAGAAATAACCCGAGGGCGTTCATTTTGTGACAAGATGTGGTCTTTTAATTTTAAACAAAAGTCGAGAAATATGTCACGAAAGCAAAGCAAAGGGCTGAATCAGGAAACGATTAATAAATAACATAAAACATTTTTAGTTTTTACATTCTGAACATGTCCTGTAGAACCAAAAACGGTAGGTATACGTTTTCATTATTGGGCAAAGGTTTTTTTAGTAAAAAACATTTTTATAAAATAGTACATAATTAACAAAAAAGTTTGTTCGAAAAAGAGAAGGTTAGCTCATATGGGCATATGAGCTAACCTTGTTGACCCTCACTGGAACTTTTGACGTTTTTTTATAATTCAAAATTTTGACCTGAATAACCAAAATGTCGGTAAATATGATTATTATTATTATATCAATTCATTAATTCAATTTTTTAATGATGTTTTTAGCAGTGGCATATATGATTATATGGCAGTATAAGTTACTTCAATGTCTTCAATATATATGTGTTATTTTTAAAAGATCACTGCTACCCTAGGAAATAAATATTTTGTATGTGTGCTCACTAGAATGCCATAATTCCGCTAAGGGTTAAACCAAAGTTAAACGCATTTTCTACGAACCTTACCCCTGGGGCACCTGGGGGTATGCGTAGGTAGTAGGTACCTATGCATATCTACTAATTGGGAACCACTGGGCTAGACTATAATATGTTGGGGACCGAAGTACCATCAAACAAATGAATGCGAGATTAATTAATTAAGAGTTTAATTGACTGAGCGTGGCGAAGTTCTGTTTTAACTCGACCATTAACATTTCATCTGTCTGTAAATTAGTTTATTACGTTTGATTCAAGCTTTCAAATCGAAATAATCAATATCATGCTACCGACCGGCCTGAAGAAAGTTTGAAAAAAAAGAATTGTCATAGATATGGTGGCATTTCTTTGGACGAATTGTGTAAAGGCCGTTATACACGAGCCCGATTTTCAGCCCGTTTCCAATTGGAGACAAAAGTCAACATTTTTCGCTTTACGCGACCGCTGTTTTCATCTCTATTTTCATATCTACGATTTCAGTAGCTATCACAACAAACAGTATGGTTCGTGTGTTGTTTGCAGTGATGACAATTGAAATCCTAGATATGAAAATAGAGGTGAAAATAGCGATTGCGCAAATCGAAAAATGTTGACTTTTTTCTCCAATTGGAAACGGGCTGAAAATCGGGCTCGTGTATAACGGCCTTAATTCCTTATTTGAAATAAAAAGTTTCGTAAAATATGGTTTATGTGTAAAGTATGGTTTATGTTTATGTGTACGTACATATGGTTTCTAGGTGGGTATTTAAGTACCTGCTTACCTGTTTACAAATTTTATGATTTGAGAGGAAATTTTGATTTTAGAAAATTGGAAAAATTATTACGAGGTCTAACTAATAATAATAATAATATTTGGATGATTTGTATAGCGCCATTTTTGTGAAAAATCACTTCAAGAGCTAACTGGGCACCTAGGGCAACTAACTGTTCATAGAGATATATACCCACCCCAACGGTAGGTTACCCCAAGTGGTTCGCTTCGTTTGGTGATTTAGCAGTGGTGCCCGGGTTCATGGAGTGAGGTTTGTCTAGGTCTTGGAAAAACGGATGGCCACACAGCTCTGGGTAAATATACAGGAAAGAGTGACATGGTTTTTGCTTTATTCACATGTGTACAACGTCGCATATATTCTCTTCTATTATTCAGATGACATGGCCTACTTCAAAGACTCAACTCACTTGATCATGCCATGGTTTGCTAACCATTATTTAAGAATAAGAATGGCACATCTCAGCTACGGGTTGGAATTTGGACACTCCTATTGTGCAAATTTCTGAGGGCATCCAATAAAGACCAAATTTAACTTACCCGATGCATTTTCAAGGCTTAAATTCGATGTAATAAACCCACATTTGTGGAATGGTACTTCCCACAAGCTGGAAACTAGTTGGTATTTCTAAAACATTGATCAAACAAAACACAAAACATCTTTTACCAAAATTGGGATAATAATATAAATGTAGGGGTATGTTGCTGCAAACCAATCCCAGGATTGAAAGCAGAGAGAGAGAGGGGTATGTGGTATTGGTATGGAGGGAAAAGTGACATGACCCGAACCTTCACGTTTAGCGTGGCCCAAGATTGTTTCCAGAGGCATTTGGACCTGATTCTTCCGGGTATATTTCTCCATGATGAGTTAATGCAGGTGAAATGCTAAACAAACTGTTAGAACTACAACTTACAGATGTGAATAATTCACTTGGATTACTGTTATGTTTTGAAACAATGATGCCTTTTCAATTTCATGAACAAGTAATGATCTTATAAAGTAATTAAAAGCTTACCTTTGAAGGTTTACTGGGAGCAAATCCCTCGCCGTGGGCCACCATATAACCTCCGCGACGCGTGCTTTCCAAATTCAATGGCAGGTTGCGAGAACGAGAAGCCTCACTGAAAACACGTAATGAATTGCTTGCTTTTAATACATATTTGCAGGTCGTAAAAACACTCCCGACTTGCGACAGCTACACTGCACCGTCGAAATTGTTCAGTATAAAAGAGAGCCCGTAATTTCAATTTTACACAATACGACGGACCGAAAATACGATAAGTACATTATAAGTACATAAAGAACGGTAAGTTGCAATATAAGTACAATAAACTATTACCATCACAAGGCGAAACTTTTAAACTATTGTTATTTGGGGATTGTAAAACAATACCGCATTCGCAGAAGAGACGCAGTTCGCAACAAAAAAGCGGGGAAAGTGTGGCCGGTAAGGTTGGCACAAATGGCAAAGACAAAAAGCCTACACGTCTACCGATCGCTGCTTGCTCCGTTGGCAGCCATGTGGCGCCTTAGCAACGTGAAATGAGTCGCGTGAGCAAATAAAAAAAGAGTGAAAGAGAAAAAAATAATTTGTATAGCTCTGTCTCTGTTAGGCCCTATTGAATCGTACCATGACGAGGAAACATTGCGGGTGGGAGGGCGGGTAATGCTGGCCGTCGGGCGTGACCTACCTCCGGCGGGGCTCCGATTCAGGTGTCCGAGGGTCGCGTGAAAGAGCACCGAAAGAAAGGGGAATTGTAATTCAAAAAAGAAAAGCGCGAGGGTGTGAAAGAAAAGAAATGAAAAGCTAGATCTCGCGAAAGCGGAAAACGAAACACGGGGTTCGAAGATTGTGACGCGGCGGCGCCATTTTTGATGGTTTTGGAATATTATATTATAATGAATGTAATTATTATGACGGCGGTTGATGGATGGACGGATGGGAAGACGGGAGAAGGTGACGGAGGGCACGGGGGCACATTTCGTTGAAACGGGGCACGGATTAATTGAAATTTACTCACATCGCGTCTTGTCAAAAGTATCGAGAGGTACGATAATAACCAACAATTAACAAAACTTCAACACTTCCACCGATATTGGGCACGAACAAACACAAACACAAACAGACACGCACACTATTCTATAACTTCAGATGTGCAGATTTATCACAGCAGATTTACATAATATTGATATGATCAAAGTCAATCACTGATGACAAAACTCACAAAACACGTAAACAATACACTGATGGTGACATATCCATAGAAAGAAGAAATTCGTAGAAAAAAGCTGTGGTTTTTTTTTTTTTTAAAAAAAGGTGGGGATTCACCCTACAATAAGGAAATAATTATTAAAAAATTACGATTAACAGGAATGAATGATTAATCGCAATTAATTATTAATTTATGGAATATTAATGAATTTTCGCAACTTTATTTAAGTATAGTTATTATAAATTGTTTTTAATTTTTTTATATATAAATATATATTTTTTAATAAATTTAGGTGAGTATAAAAATGTTTTTTTTTTTATAACGACTTAATTATATATTTAAAAAAAAAAAAAATTATAGTACAATTTGTAGTGTAAATTAAAAATAAAGTTTAAAAAAAAAAAAAATTAAAATGGAATTAAATCAAACTGTTTGAACAAGAAATATTCCGTATTAACCGAGAAGATAAAAGTAAGACATAAACAATAAAATATTTGTACATAATACTAATTAATCTTTTTTATAACATATAAAAAAAAAAAAAATTATAGTACAATTTGTAGTGTAAATTAATAATAAAGTTTAAAAAAAAAAAAAAAAATTAAAATGTAATTAAATCAAACTGTTTGAACAAGAAATATTCCATATTAACCGAGAAGATAAAAGTAAGACATAAACAATAAAATATTTGTACATAATACTAATTAATCTTGCTTTCCGGGAGTCGAAGAATATTTCTAAGAAATGCATTTATAGGCACACCGAAAACAATAATCGTTCACCTCCATCAGATTTGCAGTAACTGTTCTAATTTTAAAAAAATATTTGGTTGTTTCACGTACTTATCGTCTACCTATTTGTTCCGCGAAAGAAAGTTTGCGAGACGCAAAACATTAACCAATAAAAACTAACATTTAAAACGTTTTAATACAGACCGAGAACCTAATGATATTAAAAAGTGATGAATTATAAAAACTATTTCTAAATAATTTTCATCGGTAGGTACTTGACGTAATTAATGCCTCTGGTGAAAAAAATAATAACGTTTTTGTTTTGGCAGCACTGATTACAAATATTTCTATGGACTTGTTCTTATGTCAAAAAAACCTCGTTGGATTACGTTTTTTCAATTAATTCCTGGTGTTAATTTCAGTGCTTTATAATCATTATGTTGTTGAGAAATCAATGGTAAATACATAATATGCGAGTGATATATCTAAGGATCTGGTCTGATGATCGAAATGGTGTTGTAATATGTGATGTTGTGAAAATACTTGGATTCAGTTAAATTATTCCGAAAACGTGGACGGTTTGAACATTGATGTAATTAAAATTATTTCACCTACGCGATATTAACCTAATCTAATCTAATCTAACCTAACCTAACCACCGTTGAATGATAATATTATTGTGTTTCATGGTTTGTGACCAGTGCAAAGAATTCCTTTTGTGTACCATTTTTTTTTCAGATTTAAGCAAAAAACATATACTTTTGGATGTAGGTATAACTTTGTGGTAATTCATCATAGATAAATGAAACAATGTTGCTCTGTTTGTACAGTGGTTCAAACAAAGTAACATTGTTTCATTTCCTTACTTAACTTCCCCGTTGATTGATAATATTAATGTGTTATGCCCTAGAACTGTTTGTGCGGAGCGAACACTCCCTTATGTGTGCCATTTTTTTCAGATTATACCTAACAAACCTAACCTAACCCAACCTAACCTAAGGTAACCTAACTCCCCCGTTGATTGATAATATTAAAGTGTTGACCCGAGCAGTGTTTGTGTGGAGCGAACGCTCCCTTTTGTGTGCCATTTTTTTCAGATTTAACCTAACCTAACCTAACCTAACCCAACCTAACCTAACCCAACCTAACCTAACCTAACCCAACCTAACCTAACCTAACCTAACCCAACCTAACCTAACCTTATTCCTTATTCCCCCGTTGATTGATAATATTAAAGTGTTCACCCGAGCAGTGTTTGTGTAAAGCGAACGCTACCTTTTGTGTGACATTTTTTTCAGATTTAACCTAACCTAACCTAACCCAACCTAACCTAACCCAACCTAACCTAACCTAACCTAACCTAACCCAACCTAACCTAACCCAACCTAACCTAACCTTATTCCTTATTCCCCCGTTGATTGATAATATTAAAGTGTTCACCCGAGCAGTGTTTGTGTAAAGCGAACGCTACCTTTTGTGTGACATTTTTTTCAGATTTAACCTAACCTAACCTAACCTAACCTAACCTAACCCAACCTAACCTAACCTAACCTAACCCAACCCAACCTAACCTAACCTAACCTAACCCAACCTAACCTAACCCAACCTAACCTAACCTAACCTTATTCCTTATTCCCCCGTTGATTGGTAATATTAAAGTGTTAACCCGAGCAGTGTTTGCGTGGTGCGAACGCTCCCTTTTGTGTGCCATTTTTTTCAGATTTAACCTAACCTAACCTAACCCAACCTAACCTAACCCAACCTAACCTAACCTAACCTAACCTAACCCAACCTAACCTAACCCAACCTAACCTAACCCAACCTAACCTAACCTAACCTTATTCCTTATTCCCCCGTTGATTGGTAATATTAAAGTGTTAACCCGAGCAGTGTTTGTGTGGTGCGAACGCTCCCTTTTGTGTGCCATTTTTTCAGATTTAACCTAACAAACCTAACCTAACCTAACCTAACCCAACCTAACCTAACCTAACCTAACCCAACCTAACCTAACCTTATTCCTCCGTTGATTGGTAATATTAAAGTGTTAACCCGAGCAGTGTTTGTGTGGTGCGAACGCTCCCTTTTGTGTGCCATTTTTTTCAGATTTAACCTAACAAACCTAACCTAACCTAACCTAACCTAACCTAACCCAACCCAACCTAACCTAACCCAACCTAACCTAACCTTACCTAACCTAACCTTATCCAACCCAACCTAAATCAAGCTTACCTAACTCCCCCGTTTATTGATAATATTAAAGTGTTTGTGTGGTGCGAACGCTCCCTTTTGTGTGCCATTTTTTTTAAAACATTTATTTATAATATTATTTTCTTCGCAGGTTTGTCACCGGAGCAATTAATCTAGACGTGCGGTGTAAAGTACAGTTTCTCTCTCGTGACTGCGAGCGCCGATGTCCCGGGGAACTTTGACTTTGATCTGCCCGTAGCTGGAGACCCGCTATATCTCTCGCTCTGCCTCTTCCATCATACTGAAAGTCCCCCGTAAGTATTATGTCAATTAAACAACTCTATTCTAAAACAATAATCACAAACAAACAAACACTAGATCTTATTGAAAACTATTAAAAATTTTGTATTGCCTGTAATATCACACTTTTTCTTATTGGATTAACATTACTCGAGGGCTTGCGCCTCAATCTGTTTCACATTTATGAAGATAAATTCTAATCAAATCCTTGTAGTGTTGTCATCGCCCATCAGAAAATTTCCGTTTCCTCTCCTAAACGCGTTCATTAAAGAAGAACATACTATACTATTAAAAAATACCAAGATTAAACGATAGCGTCTCCGATAACATTCCAATTATTTCCTCTGCGTTCAATCCTCCAGTATCTAAATTTCTCTAATTAACAATGAAAATTGTGACCTGCCAGGTATATTGTAATTATGCTTTACCCATTTCACGCTGATCAATTCATTTATGGGCGGAGAATTATTATTATAATAAAATTAATATGATAATCACACAACCTGTCACAGCACATTGCTTACATAATAATATAACGTTATGTATTATTATAGTGTTGTTCATAACCAGAAAGTGTAACTAATTTACTTGTGAAAACTATGTTCTACTTGTACGTTGTTTTTTTTTTATTATATTATACTATTTGTAATAATTTAGCTCTACATACATAATAAACCCACATAATAACCTTAATTTTTTTTTCCATAGCGTCTACTCCTCCGGGATTTCGACGTGGGTCAAAAGGATCAACTTATCATTACAACACACATGAGTATTTTTCAAAATAATTACATATTTAAGAATGTATTCATTTATCATTGTGCATTTCATTAAAAAATAATAATATAGTTTGGTCTCAAACCATTTGTTATATTTTGGTAAGAAATTAATTTCTCTTTTCGACTTTAGAGGTCAGCACCGCATGCATAGTTTGTATTATAATACTTTTATAGTTTTTGTTATTACATGAATACCCTCTACTAAGCGAGATGTTGTTTATAAATATCAGATTCAGTCGATTGTTAATTTCCTTCTCTTATCTCTCATCTGATTTTTAAAAAATGTATATTTTGATTGTTAGCACAACATTCAAATTCTGCCGCCACGGACAGTGTTTTAGTTCCCCTATTCGCCGCCAGAGACAGACGTCAAACAGGGATCTGCATAAGCTTCACGAGTGGTTCGCGTCCGAGACAAACTTACTGGACCTGGATATTATTTTGTTATCTTCAGAGTTGTTTTAAAACGGTCAGTAGTTTAACTTGCAAAAAAATGGAATTATCTAGTGATGATAATATCTACTTGGAAATGTTAATGTTTTTTTTTTTTCTGTCCATTACTCGGGAGAGGATTTTTTTTTTCTTTTTCACTCCCTCACTTTAGGTTTGTTTTATTTTATGTTAAAATTTATCTAATGAGAGAATTAATTGTGGGATTATAATGTCCGGCATAGAAATTCTCCACTTCTGCAATTGCAATTAGCAGCTCCTTTATCATAATTTGTTTATTCTGGACCTTGATGATAACTTTTCTGTAATGAAATATGATAATGTAATATTTTTAGATAAAAAAAAAAAATAGGTGTACCTTATATTATAATATCGACGTTTCGACTTTTGCATTATGATGATAATAGTAATGAAAATATTGGCGGCCCTAATAAGGGCCTTTTGTTTTGTTTGACTTGGACGACGATGTTGATGATGATTTGTCGTGTTGTTTGGTGTCGGGTGTCGTGTAACCATCGGTGTCGTGGGGGTCTGTGGGGCTCCTCACTTGGAGCTGGTGTACTTGGTGACGGCCTTTGTGCCCTCGGACACGGCGTGCTTGGCCAGCTCTCCGGGAAGGAGCAGCCTGACGGCGGTCTGGATCTCCCTGCTGGTGATGGTGGACCTCTTGTTGTAGTGGGCCAGGCGGGAGGCCTCGGCGGCGATGCGCTCGAAGATATCGTTCACGAAGCTGTTCATGATGCTCATCGCCTTGGAGGAGATACCGGTGTCGGGGTGCACCTGCTTCAGCACTTTGTAGATGTAGATTGCGTAGCTCTCCTTCCTCCTGCGCTTGGACTTCTTCTTGTCTCCCTTGGAGATGTTCTTCTGGGCCTTGCCCGACTTCTTGGCTGCTTTTCCACTGGTCTTGGGCGGCATCTTGCTTGCTGTCAGAGACTTTTTTGGTCCGCAAGAGGTTCGATACGGTTTACCTTACTTTTAAAGCGTTGCGGCGTTTAGCGAGGCCCTCTTTCACCTGTGAGTGAGCGAGCGCCTACCTACCTGCTTGTTTCCCCTAGTATAGTGTGGAGTAGCGCCGCCCGTCTACGGCGGAGGGGCCGAGGGCGACTATTGTTCGCCTGCGCGCCGAGAGCGTAAATAAGCAGCTGAACGGGCAATCGAAAATTTTTCCCAGACTCGCATTACCGAGTCTGCTATTCCGCTATCGAAGCAGTTCGCAAGCACCCAAACCCCGCATCATGTCAGGCCGCGGCAAAGGAGGCAAAGTGAAGGGAAAGGCAAAGTCCCGCTCTAACCGCGCCGGACTCCAGTTCCCCGTTGGACGTATCCACCGTCTGCTGAGGAAGGGCAACTACGCCGAGAGGGTGGGCGCCGGTGCCCCAGTGTACCTGGCCGCCGTCATGGAGTACCTGGCCGCCGAGGTCCTCGAGCTGGCCGGCAACGCCGCCAGGGACAACAAGAAGACCAGAATCATCCCCCGTCATCTGCAGCTGGCCATCCGAAACGACGAGGAGCTCAACAAGCTGCTCTCCGGCGTGACCATTGCTCAGGGAGGTGTTCTGCCCAACATCCAGGCCGTTCTCTTGCCCAAGAAGACCGAAAAGAAGGCGTAATTTTGAAAGCGACAGACAACAAACACAACAAAACAAGTGATCATCGTCCCGCAAGTCTAAACACCACACCACACCACCCACATGACGTGATTCATTATTTAAAAAAGGCCCTTCTCAGGGCCGCCAATTTATTATTATTTTTTTCATTGCAAAAGTCGTTACGTTATATGTATATAATTATATTACACGGGTAAATTCTTCATGATCAAATATTCCATTAATTCATTTAGACCTGTAGATATCGAATCTTATTTGACTTTGACATGTTTGATGGAATAATGGCAAAAATAAGAGCAAAATAGCTTAATTTACAAGCTCTAGTTCCTTTATAATGATGGGAAAGATGATTTTAATGCGTCTAGTCGTATTATTATATGATATTTTCGAGTGTTTCATGACTATTGTCCATTCATTCGGGCATTTTGCAAAACAACTTTGACAGTTGAGAATGACCACAGACAATGACATATCTAGATGGACAATCGATACTGATTAAAAAAAGAAACAACAGATAACCTAATTAGTCATGGATATCGATTGGAGTTGAATGACCACAGACAATGACAGATCTAGATGGACAATCGATAATGATTAAAAAACAACAACAAAGAACGTAGATAATGATGGATACGGGTGTTTGTTTGCGTAAGCCATTTTCGAAAGAGTAATAATTTGCAATAGAACATTTGGCGGCCCTGATAAGGGCCATTTTGTGTGTGACGTTTCGCGTCGATTGGGTCGAAATTGGAACGGTGTGAGAGTTAGCTGTTGGTTTGTTGTCTCGCTTCGATCCGACACTACTGGTGGTGATAGTGATTGATTTATTAGTCTGTGGCGACTTAAGCACGCTCGCCGCGGATGCGTCTCGCCAGCTGGATGTCCTTGGGCATGATGGTGACGCGCTTGGCGTGGATCGCGCAAAGGTTGGTGTCCTCGAAGAGGCCGACCAGGTAGGCCTCGCTGGCCTCCTGCAGGGCCATCACGGCGGAGCTCTGGAAGCGCAGGTCGGTCTTGAAGTCCTGGGCGATCTCGCGCACCAGCCGCTGGAAGGGCAGCTTGCGGATAAGCAGCTCGGTGCTCTTCTGGTAGCGACGGATTTCGCGAAGGGCGACCGTGCCGGGCCTGTAGCGATGGGGCTTCTTCACTCCTCCGGTGGCGGGCGCGCTCTTCCTCGCCGCCTTAGTGGCCAGCTGCTTCCTGGGGGCCTTGCCTCCGGTAGACTTGCGGGCGGTCTGCTTTGTACGTGCCATGGCTGAGGGGTATGTTCCGAAAAATTACAGTACAATGAGCACGACAGCAGGTACACGGCCGTATTTATAGAGAACGGGTCGTAATAGCGAGGCGCCATGCCATTGGTCGCTTTGGGAGTGAATTGAGCAAGGTTGCCAATGCGCATGTTCTAAAATATTTACAGTAGATGTCAAAATCCCAAAAAAAAAAAAAATTTTTTGCGGAGTACTAAATGACAATTCTCACGGGTTAAGTAATTGTACTCCCTTTTTTTTTTTTTTTTTTTTTTTTTTTTTTTTTTTTTAATTCCGCATCACTTTTGCTTGCCCGGCCGCATCGACAAAATTACCAATCGGTTTAAATTCTTAGAAATTCGCTATTTATGTTATTTCATTTTTAACATCGCCACCTAGTTTCAACTAATTGACAATTCTCACAAGTTAAGTGATTTTACTCCAAGTTTTTCTTTTAATTTTTAATTTTTGTTTCTTCTTCTTTTTGTTTATTCCCCCCTTCCCCCCTCTTTTTTTTTTTTTTTTTTTTTTTTTAATTCCGCATCGCTTTTACTCGCCCAGCCGCGTCCATCGGCAAAATTCCCAATCGATTTAAATTCTTACAAATTCGCTATTTCGCAGCATCGCCACCTACGACCAAAAATGTTTCAAACAATAAATTAGTCGGTAACCCTGGAGTCACGCGATCGACGAGTGGGGCGCCATAGTCGGTGTTGCCAGAGTGTATATATATACGAGCAAAATCCTGCGCCGACCCAAACTTCGTTATTCATCCGCTTTGCTGAGCGGTTGTCCTCGCAGAAAAGAAAAACTTACCTCAAAACAACACCATGACCGGTCGCGGAAAGGGAGGAAAAGGCCTCGGAAAGGGTGGAGCCAAGCGTCACAGGAAGGTGCTCCGTGATAACATCCAGGGCATCACGAAGCCGGCCATCCGCCGTCTGGCTCGCAGGGGAGGCGTCAAGCGTATCTCAGGCCTGATCTACGAGGAGACTCGCGGCGTGCTGAAGGTATTCCTGGAGAACGTGATCAGGGATGCTGTCACCTACACCGAGCACGCCAAGAGGAAGACCGTCACCGCCATGGACGTCGTGTACGCGCTGAAGCGCCAGGGTCGCACCCTGTACGGCTTCGGCGGCTAAGCTGCATCATGACACCATCTCTTCAACAACAATTATACCAGACTACACACTACTTGGCAGTGTCCGTATAACTAACAAACGGCCCTTCTCAGGGCCACCAATATGTTCAAGCCGTTATTGCACGCATCTTACACAATATTCTCGGACCGCCCGCAAAGTGATATTAAATATAATTGACAAGTAACATTTTTAATACCCGCATGGGGGGTAAAAAAATATCCGAGGCGCGATGAACACCGTTTTCTATTTATAATAATTTATTTTTTATCATAGTTCAAAAATAACCTAGCCTAGATAATAATATCATATAGTTAAGTAATTTAAATGTCATATAAAAATGTAGAAAAGGGAAAAAAAAAAAAAAAGTTTGGACTCCAGTGTTCCATCATGTGACGTATATTATTGTTCATTATCATAACATTTCCGCGTCCGCCTAGTACTAAAACTGAACCTTGATATACGCATCTATGAACATCCCAATGACAATGTAATAATATTGTTAACGCTAACGCTTTAAATGTATCAAACAATAAAATAAAATATCATATAAGGCCTCCATGCGAAACAAGAGCATGAAAATAAAATTATAAATTTTATTCCAAACTTACTTTATCGCGAGAATTTCATTTTGGGGCTGCGTCCTTTTCATTGGTGTGATCCTTCCTTATGTCATGGAAAGCTGGAAAGTCCCTAAATTACTTGATTTATGGCGCGGCGTCGGAACGACTTAGCATTTTGGGATTACCCGAGCGTTATTGCCATAATAAAAGATTTTATAAAACGGTGCTATTCAGTGCACCTGCGGTGACGGTAAAAATAATATTAATCTATTATAGATTTTTAAATGTTCTCCGTATGGAAAAATCTTTTTTTTTTTTTTTAAGTTCAGTTTAAAAATGATGCTAGAACAAGCAGGAGTAGTTGTAGTACGTTAATTAAATAAATATATCGTATGATGCGTTTAAATATAGCGTGTGAAATCATTGGTAGCCCTGAAAAGGGCTTTTTATCGTCAACATCTTCGCACCGCGTCTCGGGTGCTCTCGAAGTAGTAGCCAGTAGTTGCTCTTGATCCCCGGGTGATGGTGATAGTACATTATTATAACAATACACACGTATCCCATGCGGTCCTACTTCTTGGGGGCGGCCTTCTTCGCTGCGGGCTTTCCCTTGGGGGTGGCGGCAGCCTTCTTCGGCTTGGGCGCCTTGGGCTTCTTGGTCGGGGGCTTGGCGGTCTTCTTCGCCTTCGTGGGGCTCTTGGGCTTCGCTGCGGGTTTCTTGGCGGCGGCCTTCTTGGCGGGCGAGCCGGCGGGAGATTTCTTTGCCTTGGCGGGGGCGACGGCGGCCTTCTTCGCCTTGGCGGGCGCTGCTACCGCCTTCCTGGGCTTTTTGGCGGCGGCAGAGGTGCGCTTCTTGGGTGCGGCGGCGGCCGGCTTCTTGGCGCCTCCGGCGGAACCCTTGGCCTTGGCCTCCAGCTTGAAGGAGCCGGACGCTCCTTTGCCCTTGGTCTGGACCAGGGCGCCGGACTCGACGGCTCCCTTCAGGTACTTCTTGATGAAGGGTGCCAGCTTGTCGGCGTCGACCTTGTAGTTGGCGGTGATGTACTTCTTTATCGCCTGCAGGGACGAGCCGCCGCGCTCCTTCAGCTCCTTGATGGCGTTGTTGACCATCTCGGAGGTCTTCGGGTGAGAGGGCTTCGCCTTCGGCTTCTTGGCCGCGGCGGAGGACGCCTTGGCCTTCTTAGCGGGAGTGGCCGGGATGGGAGACGCCGCCGCCGCTGCTAGTGCTGTATCTGCCATTGTAGATTGGTGAATTCTTCGTAGCTGCTTGACGATGATGAAGAGCTGATGATGGAGCCAAAAAAATTTTCGAATTTCGAATGGCGGCTCTACCGTGCCGCCGGCGCAGATCGCTTGCTTGTCGTCTGTGATGATGAAAACGGGTATCATTTATGCTTAGGTCCTCGCAGTAAAATCAGATTTTCTCGGTGAAGATACATTTTCCGGAAGAGAGAGGCAAGGGCGGGCGTCGGGCAGGGATGTGGGCCCGCGGTGGGCGGGGAATCTGCGCTCCCCGTGGGCGGCGCCGGACGCAAGGATGCTCCGGATGTGGAAATGCGCGAGGGCGGCGACTCGGAGCGCCACAAAAGAGGCCGTAGCTCGGGAGACCCTCGAGTCGGAGGATCGGGAAAACGACGAGGATGGGGGCGAGACTCCAGCCGGGGGGCTCCGCTTCTGACCCGACGTCGGGAAGCCCCGCGAGGGCCGCCAGGGCCCCCGAGCCGGCCCGCCGTAGAACGGTGAATGCGACCCAGAGCATGTATCGGGCAAAGCTAGCTCTGCCCGAGCCGGGATGGATATGTGTCCGCCCATCCGACTTAGTTAGGCGTGATTATAATGAAATAATTTAAATAAAAAACATTATATTAGACGAAATGAATAAAATCAGACGGGGCCTACTGATGATGCTGTTGGATCTGATCCGTTACAGGACAGCCGGAGGCCGCGCGGCTCTCTTATACATGAAACGAAAAATGCACGGGCCGATGATGATGCCGCGAACGCATGATATTCAGTAATTTCAAACAAAACAATAAAAGATAACTAAATTTTGAAATATTTAAAATAGAAAAAGTCAAAGTCAATAAATATCAGAAGCGTCACCGACCATTTTTGCTTGTTGTTGCATTTTACATTTTGATGTTATCATCTTTATCGAATGCTATTATTTTTACGAAACAAGACAGAATTTTTAAGAAATCTTTTTTTTTTTTTACACCCTTCCGAAATCTCATTAAAAAAAAAAATGAAACACCGAAAATCTAATGAAATATTAAAGAAATACTTAGACAAAAACAAAAACAAAAAAACGAAAAACAAGAACACACACACCAAACATGACTACATACCATCACTATTTAATTTGTTTTGTTTTTGTTTTTTAATCACTATCGATTATCCATCTAGATCTATCATTGTCTGTGGTCATTCAACTGTCAACTAAATAGGTATAACTGGTGGAATAATAGTCGTAAAACTAATTACATAGAAGCTACATATTGTAAATCAACCTATTTTTTACTCTCATTTTCCATCACTTGTCAAAAAAATTCAATTCACACATGGACCAGTTAAAAAATAGGACAGATAATTTCAAAAATATAACAACACACTCACTCTACGACTGTATTTTTCTTTTTACCTTTCATAATATATATTTTTTTTTCTTCATATCTCTCATTTCTTTCTATTTTCTTACATTTCTATTAATCTCTTTAAATTTTAATAATTAATTTATTTAGTTAGTTTTTCTTCTTAGAAGTCATAAAAGCTTTTAATAAAATATCAATATTATTTTTATAACAATAATGACTACAAGAATGAAATAATTATCCCTTGGCGATAGGAAATAAAATTATGATGCAAAATACGAGATCGCCCTAGCGGCACGATTTACAAGCACAAAGGGACGCCCGATTCGCTAAATTTCTTTCAGTATCAGTACAGATATCTCGTTAGTTATGATCCAATACGATAGGCGGCGGTGTATGCGGCAACGGTGGCCGTCGGGCGTGACCTACCTCCGGCGGGGCTCCGATTCAGGTGTCCGAGGGTCGCGTGAAAGAGCACCGAAAGAAAGGGGAATTGTAATTCAAAAAAGAAAAGCGCGAGGGTGTGAAAGAAAAGAAATGAAAAGCTAGATCTCGCGAAAGCGGAAAACGAAACACGGGGTTCGAAGATTGTGACGCGGCGGCGCCATTTTTGATGGTTTTGGAATATTATATTATAATGAATGTAATTATTATGACGGCGGTTGATGGATGGACGGATGGGAAGACGGGAGAAGGTGACGGAGGGCACGGGGGCACATTTCGTTGAAACGGGGCACGGATTAATTGAAATTTACTCACATCGCGTCTTGTCAAAAGTATCGAGAGGTACGATAATAACCAACAATTAACAAAACTTCAACACTTCCACCGATATTGGGCACGAACAAACACAAACACAAACAGACACGCACACTATTCTATAACTTCAGATGTGCAGATTTATCACAGCAGATTTACATAATATTGATATGATCAAAGTCAATCACTGATGACAAAACTCACAAAACACGTAAACAATACACTGATGGTGACATATCCATAGAAAGAAGAAATTCGTAGAAAAAAGCTGTGGTTTTTTTTTTTTTTTAAAAAAAGGTGGGGATTCACCCTACAATAAGGAAATAATTATTAAAAAATTACGATTAACAGGAATGAATGATTAATCGCAATTAATTATTAATTTATGGAATATTAATGAATTTTCGCAACTTTATTTAAGTATAGTTATTATAAATTGTTTTTAATTTTTTTATATATAAATATATATTTTTTAATAAATTTAGGTGAGTATAAAAATGTTTTTTTTTTTATAACGACTTAATTATATATTTAAAAAAAAAAAAAATTATAGTACAATTTGTAGTGTAAATTAAAAATAAAGTTTAAAAAAAAAAAAAATTAAAATGGAATTAAATCAAACTGTTTGAACAAGAAATATTCCGTATTAACCGAGAAGATAAAAGTAAGACATAAACAATAAAATATTTGTACATAATACTAATTAATCTTTTTTATAACATATAAAAAAAAAAAAATTATAGTACAATTTGTAGTGTAAATTAATAATAAAGTTTAAAAAAAAAAAAAAAATTAAAATGTAATTAAATCAAACTGTTTGAACAAGAAATATTCCATATTAACCGAGAAGATAAAAGTAAGACATAAACAATAAAATATTTGTACATAATACTAATTAATCTTGCTTTCCGGGAGTCGAAGAATATTTCTAAGAAATGCATTTATAGGCACACCGAAAACAATAATCGTTCACCTCCATCAGATTTGCAGTAACTGTTCTAATTTTAAAAAAATATTTGGTTGTTTCACGTACTTATCGTCTACCTATTTGTTCCGCGAAAGAAAGTTTGCGAGACGCAAAACATTAACCAATAAAAACTAACATTTAAAACGTTTTAATACAGACCGAGAACCTAATGATATTAAAAAGTGATGAATTATAAAAACTATTTCTAAATAATTTTCATCGGTAGGTACTTGACGTAATTAATGCTCTGGTGAAAAAAATATAACGTTTTTGTTTTGGCAGCACTGATTACAAATATTTCTATGGACTTGTTCTTATGTCAAAAAAACCTCGTTGGATACGTTTTTTCAATTAATTCCTGGTGTTAATTTCAGTGCTTTATAATCATTATGTTGTTGAGAAATCAATGGTAAATACATAATATGCGAGTGATATATCTAAGGATCTGGTCTGATGATCGAAATGGTGTTGTAATATGTGATGTTGTGAAAATACTTGGATTCAGTTAAATTATTCCGAAAACGTGGACGGTTTGAACATTGATGTAATTAAAATTATTTCACCTACGCGATATTAACCTAATCTAATCTAATCTAACCTAACCTAACCACCGTTGAATGATAATATTATTGTGTTTCATGGTTTGTGACCAGTGCAAAGAATTCCTTTTGTGTACCATTTTTTTTTCAGATTTAAGCAAAAAACATATACTTTTGGATGTAGGTATAACTTTGTGGTAATTCATCATAGATAAATGAAACAATGTTGCTCTGTTTGTACAGTGGTTCAAACAAAGTAACATTGTTTCATTTCCTTACTTAACTTCCCGTTGATTGATAATATTAATGTGTTATGCCCTAGAACTGTTTGTGCGGAGCGAACACTCCCTTATGTGTGCCATTTTTTTCAGATTATACCTAACAAACCTAACCTAACCCAACCTAACCTAAGGTAACCTAACTCCCCCGTTGATTGATAATATTAAAGTGTTGACCCGAGCAGTGTTTGTGTGGAGCGAACGCTCCCTTTTGTGTGCCATTTTTTTCAGATTTAACCTAACCTAACCTAACCTAACCCAACCTAACCTAACCCAACCTAACCTAACCTAACCCAACCTAACCTAACCTAACCTAACCCAACCTAACCTAACCTTATTCCTTATTCCCCCGTTGATTGATAATATTAAAGTGTTCACCCGAGCAGTGTTTGTGTAAAGCGAACGCTACCTTTTGTGTGACATTTTTTTCAGATTTAACCTAACCTAACCTAACCCAACCTAACCTAACCCAACCTAACCTAACCTAACCTAACCTAACCCAACCTAACCTAACCCAACCTAACCTAACCTTATTCCTTATTCCCCCGTTGATTGATAATATTAAAGTGTTCACCCGAGCAGTGTTTGTGTAAAGCGAACGCTACCTTTTGTGTGACATTTTTTTCAGATTTAACCTAACCTAACCTAACCTAACCTAACCTAACCCAACCTAACCTAACCTAACCTAACCCAACCCAACCTAACCTAACCTAACCTAACCCAACCTAACCTAACCCAACCTAACCTAACCTAACCTTATTCCTTATTCCCCCGTTGATTGGTAATATTAAAGTGTTAACCCGAGCAGTGTTTGCGTGGTGCGAACGCTCCCTTTTGTGTGCCATTTTTTTCAGATTTAACCTAACCTAACCTAACCCAACCTAACCTAACCCAACCTAACCTAACCTAACCTAACCTAACCCAACCTAACCTAACCCAACCTAACCTAACCTAACCTTATTCCTTATTCCCCCGTTGATTGGTAATATTAAAGTGTTAACCCGAGCAGTGTTTGTGTGGTGCGAACGCTCCCTTTTGTGTGCCATTTTTTCAGATTTA